>OZ022557.1:0-10000000 GCA_963991005.1 Barypeithes pellucidus
GAACAAACCCGAACAAACCCGAACAAACCCGAACAAACCCGAACAAACCCGAACAAACCCGACAAACCCGAACAAACCCGAACAAACCCGAACAAACCCGAACAAACCCGAACAAACCCGACAAACCCGAACAAAACCCGAACAAACCCGAACAAACCCGAACAAACCCGAACAAACCCGAACAAACCCGAACAAACCCGAACAAACCCGAACAAACCCGAACAAACCCGACAAACCCGAACAAACCCGAACAAACCCGAACAAACCGAACAAACCCGACAAACCCGAACAAACCCGAACAAACCCGACAAACCCGACAAACCCGAACAAACCCGACAAACCCGAACAAACCCGAACAAACCCGAACAAACCCGAACAAACCCAACAAACCCGACAAACCCGACAAACCCGAACAAACCCGACAAACCCGACAAACCCGACAAACCCGAACAAACCCGAACAAACCCGAACAAACCCGAACAAACCCGAACAAACCCGAACAAACCCGAACAAACCCGAACAAACCCGAACAAACCCGAACAAACCCGAACAAACCCGACAAACCCGACAAACCCGAACAAACCCGACAAACCCGAACAAACCCGAACAAACCCGAACAAACCCGAACAAACCCGACAAACCCGACAAACCCGAACAAACCCGACAAACCCGAACAAACCCGACAAACCCGAACAAACCCGAACAAACCCGACAAACCCGAACAAACCCGAACAAACCCGAACAAACCCGACAAACCCGAACAAACCCGACAAACCCGACAAACCCGAACAAACCCGAACAAACCCGAACAAACCCGAACAAACCCGACAAACCCGAACAAACCCGACAAACCCGACAAACCCGACAAACCCGAACAAACCCGAACAAACCCGACAAACCCGACAAACCCGACAAACCCGAACAAACCCGAACAAACCCGAACAAACCCGAACAAACCCGAACAAACCCGAACAAACCCGAACAAACCCGAACAAACCCGACAAACCCGAACAAACCCGAACAAACCCGAACAAACCCGAACAAACCCGACAAACCCGACAAACCCGACAAACCCGACAAACCCGACAAACCCGACAAACCCGACAAACCCGACAAACCCGACAAACCCGACAAACCCGACAAACCCGACAAACCCGACAAACCCGACAAACCCGACAAACCCGACAAACCCGACAAACCCGACAAACCCGAACAAACCCGAACAAACCCGAACAAACCCGAACAAACCCGACAAACCCGAACAAACCCGAACAAACCCGAACAAACCCGACAAACCCGACAAACCCGACAAACCCGACAAACCCGAACAAACCCGAACAAACCCGACAAACCCGAACAAACCCGAACAAACCCGAACAAACCCGACAAACCCGACAAACCCGAACAAACCCGACAAACCCGAACAAACCCGAACAAACCCGAACAAACCCGAACAAACCCGAACAAACCCGAACAAACCCGACAAACCCGAACAAACCCGACAAACCCGAACAAACCCGACAAACCCGACAAACCCGACAAACCCGAACAAACCCGAACAAACCCGAACAAACCCGACAAACCCGACAAACCCGAACAAACCCGAACAAACCCGACAAACCCGACAAACCCGACAAACCCGAACAAACCCGACAAACCCGACAAACCCGAACAAACCCGAACAAACCCGACAAACCCGAACAAACCCGACAAACCCGACAAACCCGAACAAACCCGAACAAACCCGAACAAACCCGAACAAACCCGAACAAACCCGACAAACCCGACAAACCCGAACAAACCCGAACAAACCCGACAAACCCGACAAACCCGACAAACCCGACAAACCCGACAAACCCGACAAACCCGAACAAACCCGAACAAACCCGACAAACCCGACAAACCCGAACAAACCCGAACAAACCCGACAAACCCGACAAACCCGAACAAACCCGAACAAACCCGAGTCGGGTTTGTTCGGGTTTGATTAACCCGACTCGAGTTTGTTCGGGTTTGTTTAACCCGACTCGGGTTTGTTCGGGTTTGTTTAACCCGACTCGAGTTTGTTCGGGTTTGTTTAACCCGACACGGGTTTGTTCGGGTTTCATTAACCCGACTCGGGTTTGTTCGGGTTTGTTTAACCCGACTCGGGTTTGTTCGGGTTTGATTAACCCGACTCGGGTTTGTTCGGGTTTGTTCGGGTTTGTTTAACCCGACTCGGGTTTGTTCGGGTTTGATTAACCCGACTCGGGTTTGTTCGGGTTTGTTCGGGTTTGTTTAACCCGACTCGGGTTTGTTCGGGTTTGATTAACCTTGAATAACTTGTAAGAAATAATGTTTTAGTTAAAAATAGAATATCGGCCACTGATTGCCTTAAATGACTCGTCAAACAATAATAATGTAATAACTCTTAGGAATTGTCTAGAAGCCGAAACGAAACGACGAAACCCTACGTCCGACAGCCATAACCAATCAGATCCTCGTATCTTGAAGTGTGGGCCAGGGGGCTGAAGAGCAAGGGTAAGGTCAACCAGTCCCATAGACGGCCCGCGTGCCGCGGTTGTCGTCTAGAATACAGTTTTGGTCGTTTTGAAGGCTTATAATTTGAATATAATGACTTGCATCGTACGAGTGCGACTGAGAGGGCTCATCTTGTCTCTTTTTAAGTATTGATTTTTCTGGGTTACTTTAATATATTTATTTATTTACTGTCTGGGTTGAAATTAGGCCTGGGAAATAAGATTTAATATGTGTAGACAATACTGAATTCACTGAGAAAATGAGTTTTATTATTAAAATCATGAGGTGATTGTCGTAACGTGTCAGAATTTGTAGAAACATGTTTTATTGGTTGTTGAATGTATAATTTATGAAAACGGGGGTGGCACCAGTTTCGGCATATTAGTTGCAACCCTGGTTATGTTTACAAAAATTAGTTGATATATTATATTTTTTTTTTTAATCTAGGTAAAAATCTAGAACACTTTTCTGTATAATATGATACACCTATCAGTTCACCTTCACCAGTTTTTGAATTATAAATAATCTTGTGATTTTTTAACGCCGTATCGGGACCTGACATGAAAATCATATCTTTTTAGCGGTTACAGCTAGAAAGCTCAAATGTTGACCACAATAGTTACAAGACCATCGAAATTTTATAATTTCGAACAGAATTTAATTAGTTTTATACAGGGCGTCTCCATAACAACATGTCTGAGCGAGATGAATTATTTTAAAAATCTTTTTTTTAAGAGACCAGACCCTGTATTTTTGATATGTTTTGCTAATGAGGATCGAATTCCATTCTTCAAATTTTCGGACTTATAGCGAAATTAAAAAATTATCTTATAAAAATATATTCTTTTTGGTAGTAGCCTGTGGAATGGATTCATAGAAACAAAATAATAAAAAATACATTTGACGGTATGTTTGTGTTATTGTAATAAAAATGGCTAAATCACATTATTCGAGCTTAGATATTTTAAGTTTATTTTATAGGTAGTCATGGGGAGTGTGGTAGTGGTAGTTTTATCTAGAACTTGCAGAAAATTTAATGAACTTCATCCTGATGATGCAGCTCCTATGATTCCCAACAAGTTGATTAACCGAGGAGGTTCATGGAAATGGCCCCAAGGTCTCCGGATCTTACCCCCTAGATTTTTATCTATGAGGTAGGATTAGAGAAATAGCATAGAAGACACCCGTCACAACAAGGGAAGATTTAGAAAATCGAGTAAGAACAGCTCTGGGGTCTATAGAAGGGGAAGAAATTAAAAAGGTGACCAATGATCACCACAATTCATGACCGTTTAAGAGCCAACAAGTTAGTTAAATAGAAAATTCGATCCCCAATTAGCAAAACATTCCCATTTAAAAAAAAAGAAGATTCTTGCAATAATTCATCTCCCTCAGAAATATTGTTATGGAGACGCCTGTATACAACTAATTAAATACTGTTCAATATTATAAAATTTCGATGGTCTATTCTATGGTGAAACTATTGTCAAAATTTCAGCTTTCTAGCTGCAACCGCTAAAAAGATATGATTTTCTTTTCAGGTCCCGATACGGCGTTAAAAAATCACAAGATTATTTATAATTCAAAAACTCTTAAAGATAGGTGGTATTTGATATTATACAGAAAACTGTTCTAAATTTTTACTTAGATTCCAAAAAAATGGGTGATTCACGACGAGCTTGCATTTGCACTTTATGGAGAACTACTACCTATTGAATCTATGTTTCTGAAACAGTGAGGATTTAGGTTTATCGATATGCTCTCTTTAACTAAAATATTCACTTTTTTGTCATTTCCGGTTATATGGGAAGTAACTGCCAACTTTCGTTTTTTTTTAAATAAAACATGTTAGTTTTATAAATTACATTACATACATTTTTCGATTAAGCGTTAAATACTAAGCACATTTTATAGAACATGTTTTTATCAGACTCGGAACAGTTTTTGAGATATCTGGACTTTTTGTAATTATTTGGCAAATGCATGACGATATTTCATCATATAGGTATTTATTTACCTTAGCTTTCACTAAAAATTTTTTCTAAAAAAATCACTATTGTTTCTGATTATCTTAAAAAATAATATAACTATGTTTTAAGATTTTTAGAGTCTTTTTACAAAAGAAATTTTACAATTCGAATTCTTTACATCTAACTGTACTAGAATCCTATCTTAATCCTATTAAAACAATGCTTGTTGTATTTATAAGACAAGTCGCTGCTTGTCTCAACAAGTTTCTGCAAATTTAGACCAGTTTACAGAGTGAAATTTCTCTCAGAAAGTCCTAACAAAATGTTGTTCGTAGATTATTTCTGCCGTTCAAAATTTACTTTAGAAAAAATCGGAGCTAAGTTTTTGGTGTAAACTTTCGAAGGAATTTTTATGTTTTATAACAATAAAAATTGAGTTAAGTCCCGAATTTGCTTCTTGAATTTTTTCCAAGTATTAAATTTTATTTTTTTTAAAATAACAGAAAAATCCGATTTTACGTTTAAAAAACTATTTATTTGTAAAAATCTACTAAAAAGATAGCACTTTTTACGTAGGCGCGAACGTTCTACTAGAATTTTTTCCAAATTTAACACAAAAGTTTTATTAAACAAAGTATCGTCGATTATTGTCCAAAATTTCCTTTTCTTAACAAATCAAAATTTAGTTATCACTAAGGGCGATAACTCTTAAAATAATTTAGTTACGTTAAAATTAAACTATCACCAATTTGCTAGTTTACAAATAGAAATTTAGTTTTCAAAAGTTTTTTAATGTCACCAGGTTATGATTAAACTTTTCTAATTTGTTAAAATGAAAGTTCTCTATTGTGTCAGCAAACACTTTTATTAAAATAATTCTATATTATTTAAATATTCTTGGCCTTCTTTAGGATATGTACAAACTTTTTAATTCCTCTCACAATTTTTTATATATTTTTAAAAGAATTCCTCAAACGTCCCTGTGGACTTTATTTCTCAAAAATATTAGTACTATGTTTTGAATTCGAATTCTTACAAAATTCTTATTCTAAAAATGGTTAATTATTTAACCGATACTTGTTTAACAAGTTGTTTTACAAATTTTAAACAAGTATTATCTTGGCAAGGTTAGTTATACAAGTTTTTGGACAAGTTTGCACAATTTTAAACGAGTCCGAAACTAATTCTTTGAAAATAATGTCTTTTTCAAATATCTAAGGATTATTTTAAAGAAAATATTTCTTAGGCTTTTCAAACTTTAGAAAAATTGACCGCAGTTTTAAGAAAAACTAATTTTCTTTCGGTAAAAATTCTCAACTTTTTCTAAAATAATCTTTACTGATTATTTCCAGTTTTAAGATTCATTTTTTGTCCCTAATTTCAAAATGCTATTAATTTTTCTGAGTTTTTCTTTGCAAGAAATTTTGTTTGTTCAAGAACAAAACGACAAGTTTTAAAAATTAAATTATTCCAGAGATAGTACTCTAACTTTCGTAGTCATATAAATGTTCTACTAATGTTTTTTATTTGAATTCACTGTCGCACAAAGTTTTTCCAAAAAAGTTTTTTAAAAGTTTTTTAAAGTTGAAAGTTTATAGGGTAGGCTTTTATATAGATACTCTCTACCTGATCGAACTTTAACGATTCAGAGTAGATTTCTGCTATCTGCGTTTTTACTTTATGGTAAGCTGTCAGTGGCCAAACGAATTTCTTTTGCAGTCGTTATTTTTACTGGCGACCTAAACCAGACACCTTCGTAAGCAGACAGTATCCTTTTTACCAACCACTGACAGGCAGACCGTGCAAATCAGGAACCCCCTAACCGCGGTTGATCGTTTAGTTATAAGCTTCACGCTCGGCCGAAGTCCTACAATTTCGTGATTTATTGGAAATCGTGTTACTCGACTCCGCGACTTGCCTTTCTCAATCTTTCTCTGCCTCAGTGCAAGTGACAGATACTTAATCGACAAAGTGAATTTCGAATTCTGAGAACTGACGAACAACGAAATCCCGGAGCTGAAATTAAGGAGGCTGCCCAGCCGATGTCTTAAATCAGGGGGACTCACTTCACTCTAAGTCAAAGCGGAACCTTGTCCGGAGCTTTGAGCACTAGAGCTGACGAATGTTCTCACAAATTCTGAAGTCAAAAAGTCATTCCTCAACTATTTATATGCCGCGAATAAATCTTCTCGCGTTCTAATCTAATTGGTTAGCGCTTGGCGCTCGAACAGCGGAGGATGCTGCTGTCACCTGACCCGCGAGCCTGCAGCTCTTGCAGGGCCAGCAGTAGTGCATCTAAATACAAATTTTAATTTTTTAACCAAACGGTCAATCAGAAAAATACCCTCTATGCCTCAAAATGACGATAATTAATACACCTTTCTAACAATGTAAAAAGATTTGATCCGCAATCAGCCTTTATAATTTTTATTTGCATTTTAATCCAAAAATGTTGCCAATATGCACCGCGAGCCGATGCGGCGCTTGGTCACGCCCCGCGCGCGATGCTGCTTCACGGCGGAATCAGTGATGCCAGAATGGTTCGTCGTAGTGGTGAGCGATATTTCACGAACTGTGATTTAATCACTGATATCAACAAATCACAGGTAGTCACAGTTCCCCAGCAGCAATAAAAAGCGTGATATGTGATCACAGTTTAAACAAATCACTTTTGGACTGGACGTATTTCACTGTCAGTGAATATTAAATATACAGGGTGTCCCAAAAGTAATGGGACACAGAGCAACAGCAGACTCCTTAAGGCGAAATAATGCGATTTATTCAAACTTGCCTTATCCCAAAATTGATAACAACCAAGATACAGGGTGTCAAAGTTTTAATTTTATTTTCGTTTTTTTGCGATTATTTCTTAACAAAACGACATAACAGCACAAAATTAGGGATTTTGGGGTTTTTTGAGATGAGGAATTCAAAATTATCCATATTTTTTGTGTAACCAGTAGAGGGCGCTATCAATGGCATGCCTCACTTATTTTAGCTGGCATAACTTTTTTTAGGCTACGTATATCGATCCGGCTAATAAAAAATAAGGTTACTTTACTTCTTTTACATCAAAAACATATACCTTATTGAAGTCGCTAGGAGCAACCATTTTCGAGATAATGGCATTTCATATGTCCAATTAATCTAAATACGTGGTCCAAAAGCAACGGAAAGAAAATCGAGTTACGGTGAATTTCTGACTTAAAATGATTGTAAATCAGCTACATTTGCTAGGTGTCAAAGTTAGGTTACTTAAGGTTAACTTTTTTTTCTAATAAAAAAGCTTTTTCATATGGAATTAGTAATTTTATTCCAATCAAAAATTTTATTTAATACTTATTAAAATCATTTAAAATTAACAAAATAGTTAGAAATAAAAATGGTAACGCCGTGATAGCAATTGTTCAAAATGGCCACCATTGACCTCAATACATTTTGCTATACGTTTTACAAAAGACTGTCGGATTTTAAACAGGAGATCTTCATCATTTCTGAGCAGATTAACAGAATTTATAATTTTTTCATTTAACTCATTACGGTGGTTTATTGAACTGTTATAAACAATGGTTTTCAAATAACCCCAAATGCAAAAGTCCATTGGATTAAAATCGGGACTTCGCGCCGGCCAAATCAACGGGCCACTACGGCCTATCCAACGTTCAGGGAACTGTTCAGTTAAATAATTTCGCACTTGTCTGGAGAAGTGTGCCGGCGCCCCGTCTTGCATGAAATACATATTTTGCCGGACGTTTAGTGGTACATCTTCTAAAAGCCCTCCAAGTTCATTTTGTAAAAAATTGAAATATGAATCTCCGTTTAGAGTTGGCGGTAATTCAAAGGGGCCTATAAGATGATCTCCAATAATTCCACACCAAATGTTGACCTTAAACTCGTGTTGGAAATGTCGTTCAACAACTAAATGCGGGTTTTCATTTTCCCACGCATGTCTGTTTCGATAATTGAATACACCCCGTCGAGTAAATGTCGCCTCGTCCGTGAACAACACACGATTTAGAAACATTGGATCTGTATTTTGCAAATTTTGGAAGAAATGAGAAAACTGAAGTCAGGCTGGAAGATCAGGCGGCAGTAAACACTGTACGGGTGTAAAGTGGTATGGGTACAGGCCTTCATCGTGAAATATTCTAACAATTGAAGATTTACTTACACCTGTAGCTGCCTTCAATCTCCTCGAACTCACTTCTGGATTTTCCGCTACACGAACTAAAATCTCTTCTTCCTGTTCTGGTGTTATATTTTTTGGACGGCCCGAAACATCTTTTTTTTGTCGAAACGAACCAGTCTCTCCTAGTCGGCCATAAATATTTTGAAATAATTTCCGGTTTGGTTGCCTTCTATTCGGGAATTGGTACCTGCGCCCTGCACTCCGACCATTAAAATTTTCTTGTGCGTAAATACAAAGAATATCACGCATTTCTGCATTGGAAAATAAATTATGTCGAGGCATTACTAAAAAATTGAATAATATCTGCGTATTGTACTTAGAAAATTAATAACTTTGACAAATGATACTTTGTGTAACATGTTGTTGCCTTAGAAACGTCGTTGTTTTTAATCAAGGCCAGCTGTGATAAATAATAATAATACGAATACACAAATATTTTAGTATTCTTGCATTAGAAATAAATATGAAATGCCATTATCTCGAAAATGGTTGCTCCTAGCGACTTCAATAAGGTATATGTTTTTGATGTAAAAGAAGTAAAGTAACCTTATTTTTTATTAGCCGGATCGATATACGTAGCCTAAAAAAAGTTATGCCAGCTAAAATAAGTGGGGCATGCCATTGATAGCGCCCTCTACTGGTTACACAAAAAACATGGATAATTTTGAATTCCTCATCTCAAAAAACCCCAAAATCCCTAATTTTGTGCTGTTATGTCGTTTTGTTAAGAAATAATCGCAAAAAAAACGAAAATAAAATTAAAACTTTGACACCCTGTATCTTGGTTGTTATCAATTTTGGGATAAGGCAAGTTTGAATAAATCGCATTATTTCGCCTTAAGGAGTCTGCTATTGCTCTGTGTCCCATTACTTTTGGGACACCCTGTATATACCAAAAATTTGCTTAAAATTTATTGGTATAAGGGTTGATTTTTGTTGTTGTTGAACACCATTAGAAAATACGTTTGTCATAATTCAAGCTAGCATTCCGGCCTAGATGACTCTTCGTACAAACCGAAGATAACCGACTAATCCCGAGGTTCGAGGCCGCTAATAGTAATAATCACGGGCAAGTCACGATATTATTTAAAATGCAATTCCGTGAAGTCGTTACTTCGTCACTTGTTACATGACTGTGACTTGCTAGTTGCGACCCTTGATCTTAAAACCGTGAAACGAGAATGGGTAGTAATAAGCTAACTTATTTGTGGTTTATTATTGAATTATTTGTTATTTATTGAACTAGTCCAACATAAGTAAAAAATTTAGAGCTTACTTATGAGATATTATTTGTAAAATTAGGAGAAATACAGGACCGTATCCCAAAATTTGCTGATGATGTTCAAAAAACTCTCGAAACGTCAATAAACCACAATGTGTCATACATCATTGCATTCGGGAGAAAAAAGCTCTCAAATTCCAATATCAGGAACACAGGACCGTATTTAAAAAAAGAAAGTTGATAATGGCCCTTCGAAGGCGACTCGTCGGATTACAAAACAATTATCGCTGTTAGATAGAGCGGAAAAAGTGGCAATGCAAAAGCTCAATTAACTTTAGAATTCGATCTCAAAAAAACCGAGGAAAACAATAAAACGATTTTTCAGAATTTCGGTTTTTTCCGGATATCTCCGAAACTACTCGGAATTTTAAAACTTTCTAAACGGCGTATTATTAGGTACGTAAATGCGCAACTTTACCTCCATTTAACCGACTTCGTATCTCTTACGGTTTCCGAGATCCCTGTACAGGCCCTCCTTATCTTGGACACGTTATATTTTTTTTTAGTTTAAGTTTCTTATTGTAACTTTTTGATCTTGTAATACCCTGCCACAATGCCCTGGTAGCAGGGGACCTTGATCTGGTCACTCAGAAATAAATTTATACCGGGTGTTCCTTAATGAAGTGCTAATATTTCAGAACCTTAGGTAATTTTATAACGAAAAGTTCATATGAACATATTATGTTCGCATCAGCTTAGATTTTTTACTACAGAGTGTTGAATTCTTATGTTTTAAATGGTTATTTTTTAATATCTCCGAAAGTACTTTAGATATTATTTTCAATTTTGGTATAGGATAATGGATAGGATATTACAACGTGTCCAAGATAAGGAGGGCCAGTAGGGATCTCGGAAACCGTAAAAGATACGAAGTTGGTTAAATGGAGGTAAAGTTGCGCATTTACGTGCCTAATAATATGCCGTTTAGAAAGTTTTAAAATTCCGAGTAGTTCCGGTGATATCCGGAAAAAAACGAAATTCTGAAAAATCGTTTTATTGTTTTCCTGGGTTTTTTTGAGATCGAATTCTAAAATAAATTGCACTTTTGTACTGCCACTTTTTCCGTTCTATCTAACAGCGTTAATTGTTTTGTAATCTGACAAGTCGTCTTCGAAGGGCCATCATCAACTTTCTTTTTTAAATACGGTCCTGTTTTCCTGATATTGGAATTTTAGAGCTTTTTTTTTTCCCGAATGCAACGATGTATGACACATTATGGTGTAATGACGTTTCGAGGGGTTTCTTAACAACATCAGGAAATTTTGGGATACGGTTAGTGAAGAGCGATATCGTGATTTTTCAATCACGTTGTGAATCGCGACTGTGATTTTTTGATATCAGTGAAATTAAAACGTGACGTGATCACGGTTTATAAATATTGTCACTGTTAACGAAGGATTATACGTAAGAATAATGAATATAGCGGGCCTCGTAAAATAATTAGTGGGTGAATTTAAATTATTTATTATGTATAGGTACCACTAAATGAACTATAACAAAATAAAAATAAACTCTCCGAAAAAATATAACAAAACAGATAGAAAAACTAAAAAATGATATTTCAACGTAGACTAGGTGTAACAAAAGAAAAATAATATCTCTAGAAAAATATCACACACCATATATATAACAAAAAAAAACGTTATTTCGGTCTATGCTCGCGACCAAAACTGATGGCAGTGACGTAACAGTCGAAACGGCCAAAATGCTGTGTTCTCATCGGTGGTTTACAATGGTTTCGACTACTACGTCACTGATATCAGTTTTGGTCGCGAATATATAGATTAAGGTAAGATTAAACCTTCAAAAAAAAATACCGAACTACTAACACTGTGTACTTTACGATGGTTTCTTAATCATTTGTGCATTGTCTATATTGGCATATAAAAATAGAATCATTTGCGTCATGGAGTCATGCCCCCCCCCCCCCCCCCCCCAGCATCAATTTAACACAAAAAATACCATATATACCCGTTTAACTAACGCGGCAGGGTAATACTTTTCGTAATGTTTCCATGCATGACCCCCCCCCCCCCCCCCCCCCCCCCAAGCTGAAATTCTGGATCCGCCCTTGATAGACGTTCGCATGGAACTGAAGTTGCCAAGGTACGACATTATTATTCAAAAAATAATAATAAAACTTTAACTTTTCTTACCCTGTTATTCTAGTTTGCGCTGAAGTTAGGATTGTGACCGTAGGATGTCTATTTTTCCAATGTTTTTTCAAATTCGAAGTCCTGGTTCTAAATGATGATTTTACTTTGCACATATTAAAGGTCGCATAATTTTCATCCACGTCTTTAAAAAAATGTCTACTATACTATTACTACCCATTTTCGATTCACGGTTTTAAGATCAAAGGTCGCAACCCCAAGTCACAGTCATGTAACAAGTAACGAAGTAACGACTTCACGGAATTGCATTTTAAATAATATCGCGACTTGCCCGTGATTATTACTATATTCACAGTCATGTAACAAGTAACGAAGTAACGACTTCACGGAATTGCATTTTAAATAATATCGCGACTTGCCCGTGATTATTACTATTAGCGGCCTCGAACCTCGGGATTAGTCGGTTATCTTCGGTTTATAGATATTTAATATTCTCTGTCTATGACTGAAAGTGAAATACGTCCAGTCCAAAAGTGATTTGTTTAAACTGTGATCACATATCACGCTTTTTATTGCTGCTGGGGAACTGTGACTACCTGTGATTTGTTGATATCAGTGATTAATTCACAGTTCGTGAAATATCGCTCACCACTAGATACGGTAATGTATTTCTCCTAATTTTATAAATAATATCTCATAAGTAAGCTCTAAATTTTTTACTTATGTTGGACTAGTTCAATAAATAACAAATAATTTAATAATAAACCACAAATAAGTGAACAAAAATCATTCCAAAACAGTAATAAAACGAACAACAAAAAAAGTAAGGAACTACATATCAGGTGTTCAAAATAAAATGATTTCCGTTATTCTCTAAGCACAAAAACATCTTCTAACTGCCACATAACAGTTTTTTTGAGATAAAATAAATAATGCGATGGAATATCAAACTTTTTAGCATTTGTAAATTAATGTTCCATATTTTCTGGAAAATAGAAAACCTCTTAAAACGCTCTCAAAAGATCACAATGGGAATATCAAGTGAAACAAATCAACCGAGTACCCATCTTAATCATCAGAATCCCGAATCAACAGAAGTTTGAAATAATGTTTCTGTATTTTGTTCATATATTTGTGGTTTATTATTAAATTATTTGTTATTTATTGAACTAGTCCAACATAAGTAAAAATTTAGAGCCAACTTATGAGATATTATTTATAGGTAAAATTAGGAGAAATACAGGACTGTATCACAAAATTTCGTGATGTTGTTCAAAAACCCTCGAAACGTCATTAAACCATAATGTGTCATATATCGTTGCATTCGGAAGAAAAAAAGCTATCAAATTCCAGAAAAACAGGACCGTTCAGGCAACTTTCATTTTAGAATATGTATCATTGACATTAAAATACTCTTTCTTATGTTTTGGCAACATCTTATATGTTCGTTATTGATCTATAATATTGAAAGTATCCTTAAAATGTTGAAAGTTAGCTTGCTTAATGCCTTCAAATTGAATATTCCCCGACATTTAAGCATTACGAGTATTTTTCAATATACAGGGTGTTATGGAAATGACGTATTATATTTAAATGGGTGACTCCTGGGGTGTCCTAGAGAAGCGCTACATATTTTTTTTTTTCAAATCGAACGTTTAAAAAGTGGGGTAATTCACCCATAAACCCACACACAACTCCTCGGCACAGTCACATTACACTGAGCAGCTGTGTAATAAACAGATGTTCTGGCGCAATGTTGCCAAATTGTTCGTGTAAAACTTTAGATTCTTATAAAAATAAATATTTAGCTACCTAGTATCCAAATAGAAGTGAATCCAGGTGCCAGTATACTAGCAAGTAATCCAAGGCACATAAATCTTCAGTTTTTTTGGTTTTAGTGGTTAAAGCTTATACCCCACTAAAACCCCTTCGGCGTTTTTCTTCCAATCTCAGAACATATCGTCAGAGACACAGAACAAATAATGAAACACTGAACAAATTACCATAAATCACTTAAAGAAACACATGTTTCAAATTAGTTTTTTAAGATAGGCCCTTGCCACACAAAATCGCTATACACTAATGCATTATTTAACAAACACACAAATCGGAGATAGGACACAATTGGCACTTTATAAACTAAAACGTTCAGCAATTATTTTATCTGCTGCATCCAATATCTTATATCGCAACTGATCCATCTTCGACTTTATCAACTAATTCTTTATTCATCGTACCCCATAGAAAAAATTGCATGATGTAAGATCCGGTGACCTTGCGATTTCCAGTCTCTTACTAAAGGAACATTTTCTAATATGCCTTCGACTTGATTTTTCTGTATGTACTAAACATTTTTCCACTTATTCTCACTGTACAGTGTACAGTTGATTAAATAACCCGAAAAAACTTTCTCGCGCGAAGACGCTTGTTGTCATGTTGTCAAGCAAATGTCAACGTTTAACCTCAAAGAAAATATAACATTTAACCTGTCGATTTTATACTAGAGATGTGGCAAATTTTTGGTTTTAAAATCCCGCTGTGAAACGATCGATTTAATTTTTTTAAGCCTTTCGAATGAAATAAAGCACCAGAGCAGCGATTAACAAGTTTTTTAATCTTTATTGGTATCTACACCATAAATAAATGCTGTAGAATATTATAATTATTTATTTCAACCTTTTTTGGTGAATGCGCAGGAATCTACCGGAAAACATGCATTGCATATTAATACATTCCTAGTTTTTGACAGTTCGTTTCAGACAGCGAAATGATACATTTCACAATGTGTTTTATAATTAAAAACAAATGTTCATACAAATCTAGGCGAGACAACCCAATGTTAATAAAAAACGATGTCTCCAAGTGAATTTTGTGTGTGCTTTGGCCAGTGTTGTGAATTTTGTGTGTGTTTTGGCCAGTTCATGTGAAGATTTCCGATTATGGTTATGGGTTATGTGATGTGCCGGTTTCTTTACTAAAACGCTGTATAAGTTTTTATAGAAGTTGACATTAATTTTTAAATAAGACGACAAGGTAAGTGTATGTGTGTGGCCTAAATAAAATTACATTAAAAAATCAATCGGCCAATCAAAAGTCAAAAGGTCATTGACATTTGACCTAGTTACGTAGTTGGGTATTTCAAACTTGTGCGAGTGTAAGGTGTAATTCTGACAACACCGGTGAGAATTCGGATGTGTCGCAGTGCGGTACAGTGATATTCCTGGTTTGACGTCAGGTCATTTTTACCGCTAAATGAATTGAAAGCGCCATTTAAGGATATTTTTCTTCAATTTGTATTCATCTCAGGAATTGCCGGTTTAAATATAATACGTCATTTCCATAACACCCTGTATAAGCCGGAAACATCTATTATAACACAGATCGGTTTACCATTGACAACAAAATGGTAAGGTGTGGGGGAGCATCTTTATTCTCTAGACATAGATCTGACAAAGCCTTTTGATTAGCTGCCATTTGATCGCATACTGTTGCGACAACATTAATCCAATATTCTGTAATTGGTCAATGGCCTTGACTAAATGAGTTTTTAGATTGTTCCCAGACACTCAATTTTAAGAAACATAGTATGCAATCAATTGCTCAAAACTTTTCCTGATCCCTCGAATCATAAAAACAATTTTTTTACGAAAAAAATTATTCTTCATAAAAAGTTCTGCATGGTCCAAAACCTAAAGATGTTAAACTTTTCAGTCGTATACGAGGTTTGTCAAAAAATGTGATTCTTGCTCTAGACTAAAAGTACCTTTATTTTTGACAATATCGAAAATTGTTATAAAGAATTCCTACATTTTCTCTGCGATTACGTTGGAAATTTAAGTTTGCACATTAATACATTACATTTAATAATTATAAATTTGATAAAACAATTCTAAATAAACTTTCGATAAATTTTTAAAATCTTTGGAAAAAAATATTTTTTGCAACTATTTTGAAAAATAATTTTTTAACGTTTCTTAACAAATAGTTTTTTTTTAAAGATTTTGTGAAAAAAATATTTTTTCGATAATTTTGAAAAAATTAATTGGAAATTTTTTTTGGAGAAAATTGTTGAAATAAAAATAAAATCTTCGGAAAAAAGATTTTTTGAAAATATTTTGAAAAATTATTTTTTAAACATTTGGAAAAAATAATTTTTTAAGAAAAACTATTTTTTTCGATAATTTTATAAAATCTTCGGAAAAAAGATTTTTTGAAAATATTTTGAAAAATAATTTTTTTAGAAATTTTTTGGAAAAAATATTCTTTTCGAAAAGTTTGGAAAAAATTTTTGGCGACGAGTCGCGCCCTTTCAGATGAGCCCAAACTCGATGGGTCTGCATAAGTATTAAGGAAGTTATAGCTTGAAATTTTTTTATGATTTTATCGTATTATACTCCTCGCGCTCTTTCAAATGTATTAAGGTCCAAGTCGCTGTGTAGTCCAGTCGGTTAGTAAAAACCACATGTAGGTACGCTTAAATCAAAGCCATGGGGTAGAGAAAAGAAAAAAAAGCTGGTAAGATAATTTCGATGAATTTTCGTTATGTAAAAAAACACTCCCCTTTTTTCAACAAAATGGCCGCCAGCCAAGCGAAGTTTGTGAAACACATAGTACCTATTCTATTTATATTAATTTCTTCAATGTTGCGAACGTAACAATAATGGTAATGGCATTAAATTAGGATACATTTAAACAATTTTCACTTCACTGTTATACTTGAATGAATGTGAAACCTTTTTTTATCAACGCCCAATTCCGATCTAGAACTATTCCAGTTGATTGACAGTTGACACCTACGTACGGGTACCAACATCAAAATTCCCTAAGTGAAATTAGAGAAATTTACCAAGACCATAAAATAAAACACTGAAATTGATCGATGCGCCATCTCAATATAGAAATTTACAAAGAAAACAAAATATATGGGTGTCTGTGGCTTCGATAGCGCCTAAACCCTTAAAGATAGATAAAAACGTTCCATTCAAAAGATAAATGGTTTACTAAGATGCATAACCTGAAAATATTTTGCAACCTACAGGGTGGCCCCAAAAAGTGGCACGGAATATTTTATAATTTTTTAAATGAGACACTAGGTATCTTTTTCCACATTTTGATTTAGCAGAGCGTACAACCGAATCCAAATATAATTTTTATTTCTAGTATGGCATTAATTCCTTTTACTGAACATGAAGTTATGAATATTGTAAAAACAAAAATTAAGAATAAAAGGTCTTCTGGACCAGACGACATCCCAGCAAATTTCTTAAAGGATAGTATGCATAATATTATAACCCCCTTAACATACTTGATGAACAAGTCCTTTGAGTGTGGCGAATTCCCAAACCACTTAAAAACGAGCAAAGTGATTCCCATACATAAAAAAGATAATAAAACTGATCTGGAAAACTATAGACCTGTGTCATTAAATTCTTGTTTTTCCAAAGTTTTTGAGTATTGTATGCTGGACAGACTTCTTAAATATGTAAAAAAAAATAATATTTTATGCAAAGAGCAACACGGTTTTCTTTTGGGTAGATCTACAACCACAGCTATCCATGATTTTCTCACTGGGATGGTTGATTCTCTGGAGGCGGGTGAATGCCCTGCTGGGATCTTTTGTGACCTCAGCAGGGCGTTTGACTGTGTCCAGCATGATATTCTTCTGGAGAGGATGTCTGGATATGGTATTAGGAGGGTCGCACTTGCGTGGTTTGATTCGTTTCTAAAGAATAGACAACAATTTGTACAAATGAATTACAAAAGTAAAAATAAAATACTGCAGGCAAAATCTGAGATATGTGAAGTATGTGTTGGAGTACCGCAGGGCTCAATATTGGGCCCCGTCTTATTCCTGCTATTTGTAAACCCCTTGCCCCAAAGTTTAGCAGATTATAAATTTACAATGTATGCGGATGACACATCTGCCTCTGTGTCAGGCACAACCAACATGATGGTTGAGGAAAGGGCAAACAGTGCTATTGCTAAGCTTGATCTATGGTTTAAGAATAATAAGTTGTTTTTAAATGCACAAAAGACTCATTATATGCGCTTTCGTACCCATCAAAATCATAACAATTTGGACATTGATGTAATATGTAATGATGCAGCTTTGACAGAGAAACAATCAATCAAGTTTCTTGGCTTGGTAATTGATAGGAATTTGAGTTGGAACAGCCATTGTGGTCAGTTAACAACTCAACTCAGTAAATACTGCTTTCTAATGAGAAGCTTGAAGACGGTTCTGAACGAGTCCCAGCTACTGTCATTTTATTATGCACAGGTTTACTCGCGACTCATGTATGGCATACGCTTTTGGGGTCTAGCTCCTCATGCACGTGAAGTCTTTTTATGCCAGAAGAGGGTGATTCGTTGCATGGTTGGTGCTGGAAGACAGGATTCCTGTAGACAGTGGTTCAAAAAACTTAAGGTTTTGACACTTATATGTATTTTTATATTGGAAATAAGTGTATTTATGTATGAAGGTCAAAATGCGAATCTTAAACATAGCGACATCCATGGTTATAACACCAGGAACAGAAATCAACTGCATCCAAACTTATGCAGGCTAAATATTACAAAGACTTTGCCAAAAAATATTGGAATAAAAATTTTTAACCATCTGCCACCTATCATTAGAGATTGTGAATCTTTGATATGTTTTAAAAGGAAGTTGAAATGCTTTTTATCAGAACAATGTTTTTATACTCTGGATGAGTTTCTCCATTTTTGAAAGTGATTTATGTCGCCTCTTTTTAGCATGTAAATAAAATATGTTATAATGTCTTTTTAAGATTTTAATCTTATATTGAGTAAACCTTTTGACGAGTTCAATATCTTGACTGTATGAGATCAGTGAACAATAAATGATTTGATTTGATTGATTTGATATTTAATTTTTTTCTGAAATTTTTATCAATTTATGTTAGTAATTTTTAATTCTCTTTTACAAAGCGTGCGTTAGTTCGTGGACAATTTAGGGATTTTAAATATGCTTAATTTTAATAATTTGAAATAGGACGCGGGCGCGCCCGTGTGTGCGCGAGAGTGTGAGAGAGAGAAAGAGGGAGAGAGAGTGTGACAGAGAGAGATAGTGTTAGGGAGAGTGTGAGTAAAAGTGTGAGTAAGAGTAAGAGTGTGAGTAAGGGTGTGTGTGTAAGAGTGAACGAGTGTAAGAGTGTAGGAGTAAGAGTGTAAGAGTAAGAGTGAAAGAGTAAGAGTGTGAGTAAGAGTGTAAGAGTAAGAGTGTAAGAGTGAACGAGTGTAAGAGTAAGAGTGTAAGTGTAAGAGTGTAGGAGTAAGAGTGTAAGAGTAAGAGTGAAAGAGTGTAAGAGTGAAAGAGTAAGAGTGTAGGAGTAAGAGTGTAAGAGTAAGTGTGAAAGAGTAAGAGTGAAAGAGTGTACGTGCAAGAGTGAAAGAGTAAGAGTGTAAGTGTAAGAGTGAAAGAGTGTAAGAGTAAGAGTGTAGGAGTAAGAGTGTAAGAGCAAGAGTGAAAGAGTAAGAGTAAAAGAGTAAGAGTGTAAGAGTAAGAGAGTAAGAGTGAAATAGTAAGAGTGAAAGAGAGTAAGAGTGTAAGTGTGAAAGAGTAAGAATGAAAGAGTGTGTAAGTGTAAGAGTGAAAGAGTAAGAGTGTAAGAGTGAAAGAGTAAGAGTGAAAGAGTAACAGTGTAAGAGTAAGAGTGAAAGAGTATAAGAGTAAGAGTGAGAGTATAAGAGTAAGAGTAAGAGTGTAAGAGTAAGAGTGTAGGAGTAAGAGTGTAAGAGTGAAAGAGTAAGAATGTAAGTGTGAAAGAGTAAGTGTAAGTGTGAAAGAGTAAGAATGAAAGAGTGTGTAAGTGTAAGAGTGAAAGAGTAAGAGTGAAAGAGTAAAAGTGAAAGAGTAAGAGTGAAAGAGTAACAGTGTAAGAGTAAGAGTGTAGGAGTAAGAGTGAAAGAGTAAGAGTGAAAGAGTAAGAATGTAAGTGTGAAAGAGTAAGTGTAAGAGTGTAAGTGTGAAAGAGTAAGTGTAAGAGTGTAAGTGTGAAAGAGTAAGAGTGAAAGAGTAAGTGTAAGAGTATAAGAGTGTAAGTGCAAGAGTGAAAGAGTAAGAGTGTAAGAATAAGAGTGAAAGAGTAAGAGTGAAAGAGTAAGTGTAAGAGTATAAGAGTGAGAGTGGAAGAGTAAGAGTGAAAGAGTGAGAGTAAGAGAGTAAGAGTGAAAGAGTAAGAGTGAAAGAGTAAGAGTGAAAGAGTAAGAGTGAAAGAGTAAGAGTGAAAGAGTAAGAGTGAAAGAGTAAGAGTGAAAGAGTAAGAGTGAAAGAGTAAGAGTGTGTAAGTGTAAGAGTGAAAGAGTAAGAGTGAAAGAGTAACAGTGTAAGAGTATAAGAGTATAAGAGTAAGAGTGAAAGAGTATAAGAGTAGGAGTGAAAGAGTAAGAGTAAAAGAGTGTAAGAGTAAGTGTAAGAGCAAGAGTGAAAGAGTGTAAGAGTAAGAGTGAAAGAGTAAGAGTGAAAGAGTAAGAGTAAGAGTGAAAGAGAGTAAGAGTGTAAGTGTGAAAGAGTAAGAGTGAAAGAGTGTGTAAGTGTAAGAGTGAAAGAGTAAGAGTGAAAGAGTATAAGAGTAAGAGTGAAAGAGTAAGAGTGAAAGAGTAAGAGTAAAAGAGTGTAGGAGTAAGAGTGTAGGAGTAAGAGTGTAAGAGTGTAAGAGTAAGAGTGTAAGAGTAAGAGTGTAAGAGTGAAAGAGTAAGAGTGAAAGAGTAAGAGTGAAAGAGTAAGCGTGAAAGAGTAAGAGTGTAAGAGTAAGCGCGAAAGAGAGTAAGAGTGTAAGTGTGAAAGAGTAAGAGTGAAAGAGTGTAAGAGTAAGAATGTAAGTGTAAAAGTGTAAGTGTGAAAGAGTAAGAGTGAAAGAGTAAGTGTAAGAGTGAAAGAGTAAGAGTGGAAGAGTAAGAGTGAAAGAGTAAGAGTGAAAGAGTAAGAGTGAAAGAGTAAGAGTGTAAGAGTAAGAGCGAAAGAGAGTAAGAGTGTAAGTGTGAAAGAGTAAGAGTGAAAGAGTGTAAGAGTAAGAATGTAAGTGTAAAAGTGTAAGTGTGAAAGAGTAAGAGTGAAAGAGTAAGTGTAAGAGTGAAAGAGTAAGAGTGAAAGAGTAAGAGTGAAAGAGTAAGAGTGAAAGAGTAAGAGTGTAAGAGTACGAGCGAAAGAGAGTAAGAGTGTAAGTGTGAAAGAGTAAGAGTGAAAGAGTAAGAATGTAAGTGTAAAAGTGTAAGTGTGAAAGAGTAAGAGTGAAAGAGTAAGTGTAAGAGTGAAAGAGTAAGAGTGAAAGAGTGGAAGAGTAAGAGTGAAAG
Source organism: Barypeithes pellucidus (assembly GCA_963991005.1). NCBI lineage: Eukaryota > Metazoa > Arthropoda > Insecta > Coleoptera > Curculionidae > Barypeithes > Barypeithes pellucidus. Next base: position 21,391 of record OZ022557.1, read on the forward strand.
AGTAAGAGTGAAAGAGTAAGAGTGAAAGAGTAAGAGTGAAAGAGTAAGAGTGTAAGAATAAGAGTGTAAGAGTAAGAGTGAAAGAGTAAGAGTGAAAGAGTAAGAGTGAAAGAGTAAGAGTGAAAGAGTAAGAGTGAAAGAGTAAGAGTGAAAGAGTAAGAGTGAAAGAGTAAGAGTGAAAGAGTAAGAATGTAAGTGTAAAAGTGTAAGTGTGAAAGAGTAAGAGTGAAAGAGTAAGAGTGAAAGAGTAAGAATGTAAGTGTAAAAGTGTAAGTGTGAAAGAGTAAGAGTGAAAGAGTAAGTGTAAGAGTGAAAGAGTAAGAGTGGAAGAGTAAGAGTGAAAGAGTAAGAGTGAAAGAGTAAGAGTGTAAGAGTAAGAGCGAAAGAGAGTAAGAGTGAAAGAGTAAGAGTGAAAGAATGTAAGTGTAAAAGTGTAAGTGTGAAAGAGTAAGAGTGAAAGAGTAAGTGTAAGAGTGAAAGAGTAAGAGTGAAAGAGTAAGAGTGGAAGAGTAAGAGTGAAAGAGTAAGAGTGAAAGAGTAAGAGTGAAAGAGTAAGAGTGAAAGAGTAAGAGTGAAAGAGTAAGAGTGAAAGAGTAAGAGTGAAAGAGTAAGAGTGAAAGAGTAAGAGTGAAAGAGTAAGAGTGAAAGAGTAAGAGTGTAAGAGTAAGAGCGAAAGAGAGAAAGAGTAAGAGTGAAAGAGTGTAAGAGTAAGAATGTAAGTGTAAAAGTGTAAGTGTGAAAGAGTAAGAGTGAAAGAGTAAGTGAAAGAGTAAGTGTAAGAGTGAAAGAGTAAGAGTGGAAGAGTAAGAGTGAAAGAGTAAGAGTGTAAGAGTAAGAGCGAAAGAGAGTAAGAGTGTAAGTGTGAAAGAGTAAGAGTGAAAGAGTGTAAGAGTAAGAATGTAAGTGTAAAAGTGTAAGTGTGAAAGAGTAAGAGTGAAAGAGTAAGTGTAAGAGTGAAAGAGTAAGAGTGGAAGAGTAAGAGTGAAAGAGTAAGAGTGAAAGAGTGAGAGTGAAAGAGTAAAGAGTAAGAGTGAAAGAGTAAGTGTAAGAGTGAAGGAGTAAGTGTAAGAGTAAAGAGTGTAAGTGTGTAAGAGTGTAAGAGTATAAGAGTATAAGAGTGTAAGAGTATAAGAGTGTAAGAGTGTAAGTGCAAGTGCAAGAGTAAGAGTGTAAGAGTGTAAGTGTGTAAGTGCAAGTGCAAGAGTGTAAGAGTAAGAGTGTAAGAGTGAAAGAGTAAGAGTGAAAGAGTAAGAATGAAAGAGTAAGAGTGTGTAAGAGTAAGAGTGTGTAAGTGTAAGAGTGAAAGAGTAAGAGTGTAAGAGTAAGAGTGTGTAAGAGTGAAAGAGTAAGAGTGAAAGAGTAAGAGTATAAGAGTAAGAGTGTGTAAGAGTAAGAGTGTGTAAGTGTAAGAGTGTAAGAGTAAGAGTGTGTAAGAGTGAAAGAGTAAGAGTGAAAGAGTAAGAGTATAAGAGTAAGAGTGAAAGAGTGTAAGAGTAAGAGTAAAAGAGTGTAAGAATAAGAGTGTGTTGTAAAAATGGATTTTTTCAAATTAAGAAAATAAGGAGGATTTTTACATTAGATTATTTTTTAATAATTCAACATATTCTCCTATATGTTACCAAAAAAGGATTATTTTTATAGCACGATTTATTTAACAAGGTTATAATATAATCTTTCAACATGCAAAATCAGAGGCTTTTTATATTTCTGCAACGTAAACAGCTGTGTGTGGTTCCCGCTGTCCGTTTATCAAAACGCTTCGTCGGCACGAGATTAGATGGAATGACGAAAACTATATGTTAAAAAATCGAATACGGCAGTTGAATTCTGGTTGCTTTGAGAGACCTATCTCCGCGAGATCGTTCGCTGGGAAAAGTCCAGTACAGTCTTCACGAACACTCGTATTTTTGAATACAGAGTTTAAACTTTGAAGAAACCCGTACGAGGGATTTAACACTCTGTGTTTTTTAACGCGGAGTATAAACTTTCTAATTCAGCGTCCACCGTTGGAACAGCAGGCCAGTGCGTATACCCTGGCTCGGTCCCCCGCGATTTCAGTGTGAGCTTTATAGATTCTTCCTCGCAAGGTATCATCTATATACCGGCGGATTAATCTAGACGGTGTTGCACAGGCTCAATATTATTTCGATCGGGAGAATACCTCCTGATAAGTCGATCCCTCCTAACGAAGTGTATTGAGTCGCCCGCCTTGGCAAATATCGCTAATATTTGTCAAGTGAAAAGGCCAAAAAAGAAGACATCTTTGAAGCAAAGAAGAAGTAAATAAATTCGGTCGGAGTAGGACTAGTTTGTCTCTTAAGCGTTCGTTAAAATAGCGTCCTTTTTATAAGGTGGAAGCTAAGGTAGAGAGACAAACGGAATAGTCATTTCTGTTCGGTCATTAAGGCATCGTTGTCTCTGCACTGAGGGCGGCGTCGGCCAGCGTGGCGTTAAAAAAATTCGAAAAAACTTCTTAAAGATGCGACACGCATAAGTTTCTCAAAAAACCGCAGGTTGAGAGAAATATTGCGTTAATCAATAAGTATTTCGTTATAGACATTAGCGCCCGAAATAACTTAATAAAAAAATATTCGTTTTTACCGATTTATTCCTTTATAGACGCCTTGCGCTAGGAATAATAAGTAACGGTTATTAGGATTTTTTCAAAGTCCGGCGCGTAGTAAGGGTTCTTAAAAAATCTTAAGTTGATATATTTAAGGCAAAACTAGGATTCGCGTGTAGGGTCTTAGAAGACAGTTAGGTTGGTTAATTCCCTCTTATTAGAGGACCATTGCTAGCTCAGGTCAATTTTTTTATTGTAAAGAAAATAAAAGTAATTAATCGAAAATCGCCCCGGTCGTGAGACTCGACATACGTAAGACTAACCCATAAATAACCCTCAAGACAAAAGACTTAAAATTAAATAAACAAAAAGCCCTCCGTGTTCAATATAACAAACTTGCCTTGTTATATTCAATTGGACGTGCCCGTGCCAATAAACTCAAAAGTATAGTTCGAACAATAGTTAGGCTTCGTCCTACGTTCCAACAACTATACTTATAACAGTAAAATCAATCCTTTTAATTCTAAGACAAAATTCTTGCCCTCATCTTCATCTTAATTGGTGGACTGCTGACGACTTCCTGTTAGCGGGGAAAGGTGGTGGGCCCCACTAAGACCGACAGACACCTGTCGTCGGCTGGCATCCCTGACTATTAACGAAAATCGAAACGTCGAAATATCGAAAAATGGCGGAAAACGATAATTTAAGTGATACCATATCTAGCACCGACTTTGATAGCCGTTATAGGACTGTTGAACTCACCGGTAGTGTCGACCAGTACCTTGACGCTACTTACAATGACTCAATGGCTCGGTCCGTCGCTCGCCGGCGCATGATGCTAGCTCTTAACAAAACTCTGGGTGGGGAATCACCGCCGCCAGGATTAGAATTCAATTGGGACACGAGCAGCATACAAAGCAGCGACCTGGCAATAAATAAGCAAGGGGAAAAATGGGTATACGAGGGACCCACGATAACGATGGATGAACAACGCGCCGCAGGCGAGACAACCGCGCTTCCAAAGATAACAAAAGCGGAAAGATATCGTTATAACGGCGACAAGTGTAAGAGAGTAGGAGTAAGAGTGTAGGAGTAAGAGTAAGAGTGTAAGAGCAAGAGTATGAGTAAGAGTGTGAGTGAGAGTGTGAGTGAGAGTGTGAGTGTTAGTGTGAGTGAAAGTGTGAGTGAAAGTTAGAGTGAGTGTGAGAGAGTGTTACTGAGAGTGAGTGCGAGTGTTACTGAGAGTGAGTGAGTGTGAGAGAGTGTTACTGAGAGTGAGTGCGAGTGTTACTGAGAGTGAGTGAGTGTGAGTGGTAGTGTGAGTGAGAGTGTCGGTGTGAGTGAGAGTGTGAGTGTCGGTGTGAGTGAGTCCATAAATTTTCCAATCTAGTTAAATAAAGTGGTTAGGGTGGGGGATTCAATTTAAAAGAAAAACTACGGTTACTCAGGTTTGGCCTAACCGATTTTAACAAACTTGGTCTCGGTTTAAGAACCCTATATTCAACCTGTATGGACGAACTTAAAAGCTGCACTTCTTACCGCTTAATAACTTTCGTGAAAAAAATTTTCCGCTGTCCCTAGCGGTAAGAGGTATTGAGCTTTGTCGCACTAATTGGCCACCCTGTATAATTTATTTTGGTCAATAACTACGGTTATAAGAAAGATACAAAATTTGTTACCGAAATGTTAACGATTTCATTCTCTATTATACTTTGTTGAAACAAATATATCATTGCATTTAATTTTTTTGTGAAAAAGTCTAATATTTGCTTATATTTCAGTTAACGCCATCTAGCGGCGACGCCAAAACTCAAGAAAACAAAAACAAAAGCTCATCTTATAGGGTAAATATAGCGTTCTTAAACCGAGACCAAGTTTGTTAAGCCAAACCGGTGTAACCGTAGTTTTTCTTTTAAATTGAATCCCCCACCCTAACCACTTTATTTTACTAGATTGGAAAATTTATATAAGATAAAAGTATTAGGAAATACCTATGTAAGGATTAAAATACAGATGTTTTCGATGCCTCTCAATTAGTCAAAACACATAGGAAATCATAATTTTAACCTTGGTCATGACTGTAACGCCCTCTTGCGGTAATTTTACTAACTCGAAATAATTTCCAGCATTTTCTCTTACGCACTTTTAGTAAAAAAATATTTACCAGGATGCTCTATTACTACCAGCTATTGATATAATGCCGGCGGCCATTCTTAGTTGACCACCCGGTACAATATGGGGGCATTTTTCGAACATTCATAAGGTAATAACTTTCTTGTGCCTCAGTGTATTTAAGTTTTAATGAAGATAATACTTTTCTCATAATATGTATTACGTAAAAATGGCATAGTAAGTTCAGGTCTCTCAGAGTTACCGTTTCGGAGATATTTACATTTAAATTGTTAGCTCGTTAGCTCAGGCAAGCAAATAATATTTTGCTACTTCTTGCAAATTAACTGTTACATGATAATTAATGTTTTAGTAATGCTAATTGGGAATAATAAATTCAAGAATTGGATTGTTGTTCTTTAACTTATTTTAATTAAAATAACTTTGACCCTAGAAAATATTGTGTCGAAGCAACCAAAAGCAATGAAAACACAAACTTACGATAAACTCAAAAATGAAACTTTTTCTGTTCTGTCCATAGCAACTGTAAAGTAAAACAATCTTGTAAATTTTATTTGTTTTCTCATAGGTTACTTTAAGAAAAAAATTTTGTTTGCAAATTAATAATAATTGGGCAGAGTTCCAACTGATTTAAATGCAAATATCTCCGAAACGGTAACTCTAGCGACCTTAACTAAAGTCTGTTTCGTTGCCGTTGATAGCTCGATACCCTCATTAAAGATTCAAAACAAGGGCCCGGTGGCCTAAAATATTTTACCTATAAAATGGTCTTTTTACGTACATCTAGCATAAAGATGAAGAAATTTTGACCTATTCCACCGGGTAACAGATAAAGTAACAATAGAGCCATAAAATGAAATGAAAGGATAATGATTAAAACGGCCCATCATGGTCGGAGAGTTGGGTTTTTAATGTAACCGCTTATTATTTTATTTAAATGTAATAGATTTTATGATTTTATGAATTTATTTACAAGAAAACTAATTTATTTACAGATCAAAAAATATTGACAATTTCAATAATTATAACTCGATAAAATGGTCCTCAGAAGAATCTGAAGAGTCATCATGTCCTACGCTTATTACTAAAGGCTCAATTTCCATAGTTGTGTCAATTACGTTGTCAAGTTCCCACATTTTTTGTTCCTCTACTATAGCATGTTTTATGGCGTTTTACCAATTTTCTGATGACACATTTGCTAAAGAATGAAGCAAGAGGTGTCGCACTTCTTGCATTTTAAAAGTTTTGTTATTTCTAGCAACATATCCTTTTACTTGAGCCCATATTAATTCGATAGGATTTAGCTCACAATGGTAAGGTGGTAAACGGAGCACTATAATACCTCGATCTCTTGCCATCTCGTCAATAACATTCATGATAGTCTTTAGTAGAATTCGACTGGAATTGTAATAATCCTTGATCCAAAAAGCCATTTGAACTTCCTATATGAGTTATAATAAGTCTGCGTCCCTTTCCAGATGGTGGTCTAAGTCCTGTTGACCAGCCTTCCATGACAGCTTGTCGAGAACTTAGGACATTTTTATCTTGCCAAACTTTAGATACGGTGTGCCCTTCGTTCAGCCAAGTTTCATCCAAATAGAAAATGTTTTTGCCTTCGCTGCGGTATTTTCGGATGGACCTTAAGTATTGACGTCTCCAGCAAATAATATCTGCTCTATCAATAAGAAAAGATTTTCTGTTTTGCTTCTCCCATCGAAAGTTCATATCATGAAGTATTTTCCATAGTTTCGTTCGTGATAGCTGTGGTAAGTCCTCGTCGTAGTTAATGGCTTGTAAAATTTTGTCTATAGTTGGTATTTCCTTGGCAAAATAAAAACTATGTACTTTTCTTCTAATACCATTTTTAATGAAATTGTCAATTTCTAACGGTTTCTTTCCTGGGAGTGGTTTTGGCTCACTGAGGTTCTTAGATTTTCTTTCACGCAAGAACCTATATATAGTAGCCTCTCCAACTCCTACCATATTGGCACACTCTGCAATGATGCTACGAACATCACTTGCAGGTTTCTGGTACACTAGAGCATCATGCACGTTTAATATTAATGTCTTTTCTCGGAGAGAATATGCACTCTTGCTAATTTGACGAAGACACGTTGGCGAAAAACTTGAAGCCATTGTTACAAGTATAGGAAATAATTCAACTTTGAGATAATGCAGTATCTAAATACAACTCCCAGACACCCTCATAACTATTCCACATTACAACATCATAAGAACGGATCGACAAAATGGCAGGGGGGGTGGCACCTGCATCTACGTAAAACAAGTAATTGGATCTTACACGACAGTTATAAAAACTCGCAGCTGTTACATTACGGAACCAGTTGAATCAACATGGATCGAACTACGTATAAACAAATTAACATTGAACCTAGCATGTATTTATAGACCACCTAACATTTCAAAGGAGAATAGCGAAGCTCTCATAAAATCCATAGTTGACGCGAGCGAACAGTTCAGCAACCTTTTCATCTTCGGGGATTTCAACTACCCTACCCTAAACTGGGAAAACCCTACACCAACCGAAAATAACTCGCCGGCGGGTGCATTTATGAACGCCTTTCTTAGCTCCAACTTAACCCAACACATTAAGGGCCCAACACGATTTAGAATAAACAACAGATCATCCCTCTTAGACCTTCTACTTACTTCAGACCGCGATCTTATCTCAAACATTCAACTAGAACCTCCAGTGGGATCCAGCGACCATGTTACCATAATTGCAAAGTCCCAGTTCTTAATGAATATAGATCAAGTAAAAACGAAGAAAATCAAAAATTACCGAAGCGGAAATTACGTAAGGGTAAATGACTACCTAAGCAATAAAGACTGGCCAGGGGGCTCAGTAGATGAGTGGTGGACACACATTACTCGTGAAATTGATCACTGTGTACAACATTATGTACCAGACTTCAAAGAAACCAAGGGAAAATCGAAGCCTTGGATAACAAAAGAAATAAAGAAAAAGATTAACAGGAAAAGAAAGCTTTGGCACAAATATCGCACTACAAATACTGATGAAAACTATGGAAATTATAGAATTATCACTAATGAAGTCAACACCCAAATCAGAGTATCAAAAACGAAATATGAAAATGACCTTGTAAATAGTAAGAGTAACAAGAATTTTTTTAAATACATTAAAAGCTGCCTAAACTCTAGAGTTAGTACCCCAGTGTTGAGAAATGAAACCAATGAGCTAGTAAGCGATCCCAATCTAGTGGCTAATATATTTGCACAGGAATTTTACCGACCTCCTTCCACGAGGACTCCTACTATACCTACTCCGCCAGGATTAGTTCCACCTATGACACTCACGACATCAGAAATAACAGAAGATAGGCTAAGAAAAGCAATAAGGGAGTTAAAATCGGAAAGTAGTCCAGGACCAGATAATATCCACCCAAACTTCATCAAAAATTCTCCATCCCTAGTAAAACCTTTAACACAGTTAATGAAAAGATCAATGGAAGAAGGCAAAATACCAGCAGAATGGAAAAAATCCGTCATTATTCCAATCTATAAGAAAGGTGATAAATTCAATGCAAAAAACTACCGACAGGTAAGCCTAACCTCTGTACTCAGTAAACTCATGGAGAAATTAATTACAGAGGACCTCACAAATTTCTTTATACAAAATTCCATTATTCCACAATGCCAACATGGGTTTCTCCCAGGTCGCTCTACATCCACTAATCTTCTGCAATGTGTAAACTCATGGACTAAATCATTAGATGAAAGAGAACCTGTAGATATACTTTATCTGGATTTCAAGAGCGCTTTCGACCTTGTGCCTCATGACAAATTGCTTCTGAAACTAGAACATTATGGAATTGGTGGAAATCTTCTAAATTGGATAAAGGACTTTTTAACTAATAGAACTAGCGTTGTCAGAGTTGGGGGCATGTCATCACACAGTTTCAAGACCTCTATAGGAGTACCACAAGGTTCAGTCCTGGCTCCAATACTATTTAATTTATATACCTGCGATTTACCAACTGGCATCAGTTCCCCATTGTCAATGTTTGCTGATGACACGAAATTGTACAATAACCCTTCTACACATTATGACTTACTCAACAGAGACTTGGCTAAAATAGAACAGTGGTGCACCAAGTGGGATTTACATTTGAATGAAACAAAATGCTGTGTCCTCCACGTCGGCTTCAACAACCCTGAAAGATCATATACTCTTAAGGGGGAAGTAATACAATCTGTGAAAAGTCAAAAAGACCTAGGAATAACAATAACCAAAGATCTCAAGTGGGAAGTTCATGTGGGAAACATTATTAAAAAAGCAAACTCTATCTCGTATATGGTATCACGAACCTTTAAAAACATGTCTCCACAGCTGCTTGCAAAGATATACAAAATCTATATAAGACCTATCTTGGACTATGCAGCTCCAGTGTGGAACCCATACTTTGCTAAAGACATTCACGCACTTGAGCAAACTCAGAGACGATTCACCAGGCTTGCTCCCACTATAGCACATATGACATATGAAGAAAGATTAAAAATACTGAACTTAACTTCACTGGAACAAAGAAGACTCAGAGGGGATGTAATAGAAACTTTTAAAATACTACATGGACATTATTCAGTGGATCTTAACTTCTTTTCCTTGAATTCAGACCATAGACTAAGAGGGCATAACTTCAAGTTGATTCGAGACCGCTTCAGAAAACTTTGTAGACAGTACTTCATATCTAACAGAGTATACAGAGAATGGAATAATCTACCCAATGACTGTGTTGCTGCTGATACAACCAACTACTTTAAAAACAGCTATGATTTGTACAAATCACAAAATTAGTACTGTAGACTCTGTGAGAAATAGGTTTTAACGGCATGGCCGCCTAACTTTACCCAATAATAATAATAATAAATACATAGTTTGACAAACGCACATCAAATGGCGTAATAACATCCTAAAGCAGGCAAAAATAGGTAAATTAATTACCCCTGTTGTACCTACTTTAACCCTAATCCTACTTAACAATGGACAGAGGCCAATTTTCTTATTAAATAAGGTAATTACTATTGGCAACGCCTATGGTTTACGGTTGTTTTATGGCTTCAACCCTCGATATGAGCTATCAACTGCAACAAAACGGACTTTAGTTTACCTTTTTTATGTAATAAACATGAGAAAATTTTCATTACAAACTTAACTTAACACTGAGACACAAAAAAGTTATGACCTAATAAATGTACAAATAATGCCGCAGACATTGTACATTAAAATTTCATAAAAAATCAATTTTGTAAAAAAACGTTACGATTGTCCTGTCGTGTCCAAATATTAATAGCACACAATAAAACTGCAAATTCTTTGGGCTTACAAATTTTTTTGAAAAATAAAATTTTTTAAATTTTCAGGAAAGCGGAAGACGGTTGGACCACGTTAGGATAGTTTAGGCTTAGTTTCTTACGTTTGTCTAATGTAATTTATTATCAAAATATCAAATGTTGTCAAAAAATTCACCCAACTACTATCTAATTTCGTAAATTCAATGTTTATTTAATGTATCTTTCTTTATTTAATAATTGTTGTTTTAAATTTATTTTTGTGCATGATTTTAAAATATTAAATTGGTATTAATACTTCCTCTGCAGCATGCATATTTTAAATTAAAATAATAAACAATAAATTAAATACTTACCATTTCTTATCCAGTCCCTTTTGTGTGACAACTTCTCACAGTTCAGCTCTCCAAGCGATGAACAAGAGGGGGGCTGTCATTTCTAGTAAGCACCTGAAGCAAATAAAAATAAGTGTAAGAAAACCATAGAAATTATTACAAAATTATAGTTATTATTTAATACGTAATTTGAGCTTGAGCCGAGATGGAATGATCTTCATCAGTTATTTGGATTAATATTAAATTGTGCTGAAAACAAATGAAAAAAATATAAACTGTCAAATATGTTTTAGAATTTAAAGACAACAAAAAAAAATGATGAAATCTAGGACTCAATATAAATATAAATATTATTACATTTGAACTTTTAAGTTTGGCAATTGCATAGCACTCTATCTAGGTATTGTACCAAGCAAAAAGGTGTACCTGGCCGTGTAGAAATCTCATCCGCTACGTTTAAATCAAAGCCATGGGGTAGAGAAAGGAAAAAATTGATTAGTAATATGAATTGTTATGTAAAAAACACTTTTGGATTTATGATAGCTAATGAACGCTCACTGGTATGATGTACCGAGACTTGTTGGTAACTAACTTTTTTAATTAAACATTCCGGCTCGTAGGTACGACGATGACAAAATGGCCGCCAGCTACCTTTGCCGCCAAGCGCCGTTTGTGAAACGCATAGTATTCTGATTATATTTATGTCTTCAATATCGCGAAGGTAAAGACAACAATGGCTATTAATTAGCATGATTTTAAACAATGTTCTTTCACTATACATAATGAATTATGAAACTATTTACAACAGGGACGCCACGGCCTCGACACGCCCGATTGTGACTTGACACTTGACAATCATGTGACCAACAACCTACACAAAAGTCCCTAACTGAAATTAGGGATGGACGATAATTATTAGTGGTGGAAAAACTATCGATAGTGCTCAAGTTAGCCGACATGTTTAGCTTTTATTATAACGTTAATTTAACATCAAAAAATACCTAATATTAGGTATTACAAAATTATCTCTACGCCATCTCTTAGTCAATATCAAAAATTTACTAAGGCCCAGTTGTATAGCTATGAATTAACCCTCGAGTTAAACCGAAGGTTTACCCTAGAGTTAATCCTGGAGCTAACCCAAGGTAAAATGTAATTGCCCGTTGTATGGGTGTGTGTTAAAAATGTTGTTTTAGCTAGCTGCTAACTTCAGAATGATATAAGTTATCGAAATTTGTTTCAAAAGTGTAATTATTCTAACCTTAAAAATCGTAAATAATGTCAAAAGCATCCATAATTAACTATTTTTTATTATTTTATATAAAATTTAGTACCATGTAAATAAGTTAGGTTACAATTATTAAAAATACACCATTAAACGCGTATTTCCTTCCTGCATTACATATTGAATTGAATCTGTTAAAGTTTGAGGACGCATGCTTAGGCCTTTAATCCCAAGATTGTAGGTTAACTCGTACCCGATCCACGAGTTGAGGGTTTATCCTAGGGTTGGGGATCACTTCCGCTTATACAATGTGTTTTTATACTAACCTTAGGATTAACTCCGATTTTTGAGTTAACTCAAACCTATACAACTGGCCCTAAGCCGATAAAATAGGACCCGAGATTGATCGATGCGCCATCTCTTAGCCAATATAGAAATTTATCAAGAAAACAAAATAGATATATATTATATCGATACATGCATCGAATAACATTGTAATTGACAAATCGTATTCTTAGGGGAGAAGACATAAAAGTTTCGGTATAATATTTTTCCATGATACTACAGGCAAAATACCAAAATAATCAGATACAAAATAGGTGAAGGAGGCATTTAAAAAAAAATTAAGCTAAAAAACCAACCAAACGAATTTATTTTCAACTCTGAGATTGGTAAAAATGTCACTTACAATTTTATTCGATGCATCGAAGTTGGCGGCGTATGGGAAACTTTTATTATTAATTTTACGAAAAAAAATTATTCTTCATGTTCTGCAACCATCAGATGTTAAATTTTTTCCGTCGTATATGAGGTTTGTCAAAAAATGTGATTCTTGCTCTAGAGTAAAGTACTTTTATTTTTGACAATATCGAAAATTGTTATAAAGAAAAAATGTTTAGAATTAAAGATAACTTTCAAATATTCTACATTGTTTATTTACATTAAAAATATATTTTTTCCTACATTTTCTCTGCGATTATGTTGGAAATTTAAGTAAGTAACAAATAACGATCCGCATTCAAGGTTTCTCGGAAAAAAGAGGTCCAATTATTTGATTTTTATACATTCTGCACCACACGTTTGTTTTGAACGAATATTGGTCCCGAGTTTTCAACGTAAAATGTGGATTTGTATCACTCCACCGACAGTTTAGGCTAGAAACTGTCCCACTTGATGAGAATGTTGCTTCATCCGAAAAAATAATACACCTTGACATAAATGGGTTATCTACTAAGATTCCCTGTATGTCACAACAGAATTCAAATCGTCTATCATTATCTCCTAGTCTTAAAGTATGAATTTTTTGAGGTTTGTAAGGGTATTTTAGAATCTTTGAAACTGTATCTTTTTTATATCCTTTGGCAATGTCATTATTTTCTACCATGCTTTGGCGTTTTTTGCTAAATTTATTATGTACATCTCCACAAGTCTTAAATTTATTAAATATTTTTCTTACAGTTTCATTGTGAATATTTTTATCTGGATGTCGGAAAATAAAAATGTCTGCTGCTTCCCGAAATGTTTTATACTTATCACCCACTATTAGCACAATCTCTTCCAGACTTAATGTTGGTGGCATGTCTAACTTTTCATAAACAAATACGTCTGTCAAACATAAAACTGTACAATACGGTTCTCTAAAAACTATGAAACTGAACTGTTAGACTGCCTAAAAAAAGTGTTTATACGGTGGCACTTTTTGAAATACGATTGTTGGCGTTTTGTCGAATTTTCGATATTGAAGACAGTTCGCAAAGCCTACTTTAACTATCAGTTTTAAAAAATGCCACTGTATCCTAGATTAATTATGCATTAATGTGCAAACTTAAATTTCCAACGTAATCGCAGAGAAAATGTAGGAAAAAATATTTTTTTAATGTAAGTAACCAATGTTGAATATTTGTAAGCTATTTTTAATTCTAAACATCTTTTGTTTATAACAATTTTCGATATTGTCAAAAATCAAGGTACTTTACTCTAAAGCAAAAATCACATTTTTTGACAAACCTCGTATACGACTGAAAAAATTTAACATCTGATGGTTGCATTTTATGTTTTGGACCATGCAGAACTTTTTATGAAGAATCATTTTTTTTCATAAAATTAATAATAAGTTTCCCATGGGCCGCCAACTTAGGTAGACACACTGTATATACAGGATATAACAGAAAGGTTGCGAGTAAATTTAGCAGATTTGCTTGGCAAAAACATAATCATATTTATTTTCCTATAAATTTTTGTTCTACTGATTTTTGTTTCCAAACTACAGGAAAATTTTAGTAGGAGCTTACTTTGATATTGCCCTAATAACATTAAAAACATTGACTTCCTAGATTACTCAGTGGCGTGTGTACATATATTACCATAATAAGAGAAGCCATGAGGAAACACATTGAAAAATGCATTGAAGCTAGACGACAACATTTTCAGCATCTTTTGTAATTTTCTTTTTATTTTGTTAATTATTACTAATCAATAATTAATTTAAGTTTGTAAGTTAGTAGTCGATACATTTATTATTGTTAATTAATTATTAGAATTTTATTACAAACTTTAACAGTCTTTTAACACCCTGTAGTTTGGAAAGAAAAATCAGTAGAGCAAAATTTAAAGGAAAAAAAAATATTATTTCTTGTCAAGGAAATCCTGCAAAATTTACTCCCAACCTTTCTATTACACCCTGTATATACAGGGTGTCCGCTAATTAATGGTACATGGAAAAATCACAGACTCCTTACGTAAAAATATTAGAATATAATTATACTTACCTATATCCGAAAGTTGATATTAACTGAGATACAGGGTGTTAAAAGCCCAGAGTTACCGTTTCGGATATATTTGCATTTAAATTGTTAGCTCAGACAAGCAAATAATATTTTGTTACTTCTTACCAATTAACTTTTACATGATAATGAATGTTCTAGTAATGGTAATTGGGAATAGTAAATACAACAATTGGATTGTTCTTTAACTTACTTTAATTAAAATAACTTTGACCCTAGAAAATATTGTGTCGAAAGAAACCAACAGCAATGAAAACACAAACTTACGATAAACTCAAAAATGTAACCTTTTCTATTCCATAGCAATAGGTTACTTTAAGAAAAAATTTTGTTTGCAAATTAATAATAATTGGACCCGGCCCACTAAAAAATTTAAATCCAAATATGAGGTCTTTCCACGCCCACCTACTATCTACGTTTGTAAATTGAACAATTATTTTATGTTTCTTTCTTTCCTTAATAATTGTTATTTTATATTTATGTTTGTGCATGATTTTAAAAATTTAATTTTCTATTCTCAGTTGGTTATATGTACTTCCTCTGAGATTATTGAATTAGGAGTATAGTTTGAGATATTCCAATGAAGGCATTACATTATATTTTGATCTCCATTTTATGTGCAGTGAGTCAGCAATGCATATCTTAAATTTAAAAAATAAACAATAAGTTAAATAGTTACCATCTCATTTACTCGATGAGTTCTCCCAGTTCAGCAGTTCTGCAAGACAGGAACAAGGGCATTGCGGTTCTGCTGTGAGTTGTGATTTCCAGTGTGATTAAGCACCTGAAGCAAATAAAAATAAGTGTAAAAATATGTTGATATTTGGATTATTAAAATAAATAAGAAAAAAATGATGAGTTCTAAAACTCGTTACTTTCCATCGGTAAATATTCTAATTTATTTTATTTTGCATGCATTTATTTTATATTAGATATCTCAGTTGTAAGTTTAGCAGTACATATATGTATATTATTTGAAACTATGATTAAGCCCATAGTTGAAGCTACCTTTCTGTGTAATTTGTACTAGATTTGTTGCACTTTTCATTCAAGATTTCTAATAAGAACCAGGTAATTGCCCTTGAAGAGGGTGTGCACCTGCATGATTTGTATAATTTGATAAAATTAAATTATTTCTTATTGGGTATCATTTAACTGGACAGCAAAATATTCTTATTTTTACAGAAATTTAACAGAAAAATGTCGGACAGCCAAAATGGCTGGTTGGTCAGCAACTTATGGACAGCAAACATTTCTGAATCGTGACAGTGCCCTGGGAAAACAAGTGAAAACCCGCCTCCGCTACACCTTTTGTAGCCGATTTCCTTCTGTATTAGTTGGCAAAAGAAAACACAAGAAAGTTACATAAATTGACAGTGCCCTGGGACCTCTGAAGTAAACTGCTTCTAGACATGTTTGTTTCTACTGACCAATTATAAACTCTTGCTGACCAAGTAATCATTTCGCAGCTCTACTGTTAATAGCAGCAAACCATTTAATTACTTCTCTTTCTTATTTAATTTTGGTTAATTATTAGTGAAAGCATTATATTATTTCGAATGTATACCAGTGTTATTTTAAGAAAGCGATTAACGTTTCTCTTGAATCGTTGAAGGTCATAGTCTTCATAACTTCGGAAGGTCGAGGAAAGAGTTCGATTCTTGGAGGTGCTGTGCCAACAATATTTTCAGAACTACCAGTAGGTATATATGCCACCAAAGAAGGTATTTACTTTCAGCTAATTTCTAGAATAAAAAAATCATACAGTTTAAGAACAGAAACATTTCAAATTACAGAAGCATGTAGATAATATTCATTTTTTTACAGGCGATAAAAAGGCGAGTTACAGAAAGGTAAATTCAACATAATGCTGAACTATACTATATAGCTGGTACTTCAATTGCTGGGTACACGCTACAAAAGAATTTCAAACAAATGTTTTCATTTTAAAAACATCCCAAATCATGTATGTAATACTAATTTTTTTACAGGCTACCGAAAGTTCAAATCAGCTTGTTGAAAAACTAGTTTTACCTGGTACTTCATGTGGGCTAACTGAAGAGAAAGAAAAAACTGCAGAACTGCTTCTTTGTAATAAATTTTGAATCGACCAATTTTGTCTTTTTATCTTACATTTTCCCTAAAGTTGAAAAATATTTAAATTACACAAGCTTTCCTATATGATATTATAATTTTGACAAATTAAAATTAATATTTACTAAGCATTCAATAAATTATTGAGAAGCAAAAGAACATTTGTAATATCAAACCTCAGTAAGGTACAAACAATTCAACCAATATGGCCGCCAGCCCAGCCAACTTTGTAAAACACATAGTATTCTGTTTACATTAATTTCTTCAATGTTGCGAACGTAACGACAACATAATGGCTATTAAATTAACATGAATTTAAACAATTTTCACTTAACTATACTTGTTGAATAAATGTGGAAACTTATATTATTAGACCGACGCCATAGACCGACGCGGTGGATTCTGGATTGACAGTCGATGTCGTGTCGATACCAACACAACACGGGATACCAACACCATTAAAATTCCCTAAGTGAAATACGCCATCTCTTAGCCAATATCAAGAATTAACTTAGACGACAAAATAGAACACTGAAATTAATCGAGGCGCCATCTCTGAGCCAATAAATTTATCAAGACAACAGAGAATAGGAGACTGTAAGAATTTTACAGTTTCAAAGACACATCCATAGATGTAGGTTTTCTCTAGCGCATGCATCAATAGTAATATGAAATTTTTCCCTTTTTTTGTTTCTTAAATGAATATTCGGCGAAAATATTCAATTTTATATTACAATAGTGACATGATGATGTATACATACGAGAAAAACTAAAGCGCAGCGGCCGTCCTACAAACTTGCATATAATTTCCAGCAATTTCTCTGGGCAACTTTTCCTACAAATATTTTTTTCCTGAAGCTGTATGATGAACGGTTTTCGAGATACAGCAACGTAATTTTGTATATGTACGTTTCGAGGTAACGCTAAATGTATCGATTTGACACCGCCGGATGACTCGACGGCGCCCGAGTGCGTCTCCGAATCGAAATTTGGATCGGTTCCCAGAACAATCAGATCGGCACTCGAAACGACATTTACAACTTCTATTGGTGTTATTGTATTAGTAAAAAGCTTAGTAGGCTGGGCGTGTCGATTAAAAATAACACTACTGCTCCCAGATGAGATCTGATGGTCATCGTAATAATTGTTTTTAGTTTTTAGAGTCTTCAGTGTCCCACTGATAGTTTGGTGTATTGATAATTTGATCAAAAATATTATTATTATGTGAAGCGGGCCCTGAAGGGGGCCGGTGTGCTTCCTTCCAGTCCAACCGCCAGATTTGTCAAGTCTGACGCCTCAAAAACGAATTGACTAGAAGAGTCTGACATGATAAATTGTTTGATTTTATTTTCCAGAAATAATCTTTATTTTAATAAAAATTTTATTCAAATTGAATAATCACCAAATGTAATTATTTATAATGTATTTTGAAATTCAAATTTTATTTATCAAAGAAATCAAATTTCGATTCAATTTTCCTTGTTATGGTCTGCCACTAATAATTGTTAAGCACAATTATTAGTATTTATTCCCTCCCAGGATTTTTACAAAAGAAATTTTAGAATTCGAATTCTTTACAATCTAACTGTACTAGAATCCTATCTGTTTGTTCTATTTATAGACAAGTCGCTGCTTGTCTCAACAAGTTTCTGCAAATTTAGACTAGTTTACAGGGTGAAATTTCTCTCAGAAAATTCTAACAAAATGTTCGTAGATTATTTCTGCCTTCCAAAATTTACTTTAGAAAAAATCCGAGCTAAGTTTTTTATGTAAACTTTCGAAGGAAGGATTTATAACAATAAAAAAAGTCCCGAATTTGCTTTTTCAATTTTTTTAAAGTTTAAAATTTTATTTTTTAAAATAACAGAAAATCCGATTTTTCGTTTAAAAACTAATTGTTTAAAAATTTACTAAAAAGATAGCACTTTTTATGTAGGCGCGAACGTTCTACTTAAGTTTTTTCAAAATTTAACACAAAAGTTTTTTAAACAAAGTCTCGTCGAATAGTTTTCGAAAAAATTCACTAAGTGTTTTTTTTTTGTTGTTAAAGAGTTTTTTAAAGAGGTAGGCTTCTACACAGTTACTCCCTACTTGCTTGAACGTTAGCAATGCAAAGTAGCTTTCTCCTGTCTGCGCTTGTACTAGAATGGTTATGTCACTAGTGGCTTACGAATTTAAAGAGTCTTTGTTTTAATTGGCGACGAAACCAACTGTTGTGAGGCCTTCGTAAGCAGATAGTACCTCACAAATGCCACTAGCGAACAATAACCGTGCAATCTGGAACTTAATCGCGGTTGCTGTATGTTGCTTTTAGCTAACTTGTTCACCTGGTAATAACCGAGATACAGGGTGTCCAAGTAAAAATTTAATTTTCAATTTTCCTAAATAACTTATTTCTGAATCAATATTTTTGCACAAAATTTTGTGACTAGGGTTTTTTTGAGGCAAGGAATTTGAATTTGTTAATAATTTTGATGTACTCTGGATACATAAAAAGAAATGTAACTTTTTTTTGTGACTATTTGTATAATTATATTATATTTTTATTGAAAATATCAGCTTTTCCGTAAATTTTAAGCAATAAAGGTATACTTTGTAAATGTCGCTTCGACTAACCGTTTTCGAGATATTTTCAATTACAATTTCTAATGCGCCCGTTTAAATTTTGATTTGTAAATGTGAAAAGTAGGCTTTGGTAGAAACAAATACAAAGAAAGCACTTTGAAACCTCATTTATGTCAAAGTTTATTTTCATTTGTCAGCATTGTGGGTGTTTTAAAGGAGTCTTTGAACATACTGTTAACAAAAATTAAACCAAAAATGCCGCGACATAACTGTTTTCTAACGGAGAAATGCGAGACATGGTATGTTTATACGCACAAGAAAAGTTTAACAGGCATTTAACACATCGGCGGTATTTGGAAATGTATCCAAATAGAAGGCAACCAGATTTTAAAATTTTTAGAAGCCTATACGTCAGACTGGGAGAAACAGGATCCTTGCGTCCAAAACGTAATAGTAGAGGATCCTGTTTCTCCCAGTCTGTCGTATAGGCTTCTAAAAATTTTAAAATCTGGCTGCCTTCTATTTGGATACATTTCCAAATACCACCGATGTGTTAAATGCCTGTTAAACTTTTCTTGTGCGTATAAACATACCATGTCTCGCATTTCTCCGTTAGGAAACAGTTATGTCGCGGCATTTTTGGTTTAATTTTTGTTAACAGTAAAACTCCTTAAAAAACACCCACAATGCTGACAAATGAAAATAAACTTTGACAGAAATGAGGTTTCAAAGTGCTTTCATTGTATTTGTTTTTACCAAAGCCTACTATGACAAATTTCAGATTTACAAATCAAAATTTAAACGGGCTCATTAGAAATTGTAATTGAAGATAATAATATCTCGAAAACGGTTAGTCGGAGCGACATTTACAAATTATACTTTTTTTGCTTAAAAATGACGGAAAAACTGATATTTTTAATAATAACAAAATTATACTAAGGCCGAAAAAAGTTACACTTCTTTTTATGCATCCAGAGTTCCGCAAAGAGCGCCCCCTACAATTTACATCAAAATTATTAACAAATTCAAATTCCTTTCCCCAAAAAACCCAAGTCAGAAAATTTTGTGCAAAAATATTGATTCAGAAATAAGTATGTAGGAACTAAACTAAGTATGGCCAAATCGCAGGATTTTTACCCAAGGAATGTTAGTTAGGAATGAAAGTTATGGGACACCCTGTATATGTCGCTATCTAATTAAATTCGCGTTTTGATTGGCCAGCGTTTCGCGGGGAATCCCAGACGCCGGCTGTCCTGCAAGCCTGCAGCTCTTGCAGGGTCAGCAGGATGCATCTGAATACAAAAATTCGTTTTTAAGGAAAACCGTCAATCCTAAAAATCTGAAATATGTTTTAAAAGATAAACCATTAAATTGCCTTCCTAACCCTGAAAACAGATTTAATTTTGGAATAGTCTTCCTATTTTTAATTTTGATCTTAATCGAACGAAAGGGTTAAATTATGCATCGCGCGATTGCATAATCACCGCGTGCAGCGGCTGACTCCGTCCACTTTTTACTATCGAAGAGCGCGAAATACCAAAAACGTTCGAGCCCAAGTCAGCGAGGACGGACGGGCGATGGAACGCTTTCTTCCGCCGAGCCCTCTCTCTTATGGGAAATTTACATGGGTTAAATTTGCACACGTCGCGCGGTATCTCGAACGGTTTCTAAGAATATCTATTTTTAACCCTACAAGCTGATGCACTGCTGTTGTCATGCAGGTTTAAATATTTGATTTTATACATGATGGAAAATATTTTATTCTATTGTGGAGAAATTTAATATTGATTTTTTAAAATTATCCCTATAATTTAAAAATACAAAAACTTTTGTAAAATGTTGTTGAAATGTTTGTTGATTTTTTAGCGAAAAATCCTTAGTAAAATATTTAATTTTGCGATATTAATTGATCTTTTCGAGGTGCTCCCCGATTTGAAAATAATAAAAAGGTGTTTGCCAAGCTCAGCGCGGACGGATCTTTTTGAACGGCAACGCAACGCTCTAAAATATGTTTCCAGCCAATAGGAGGCGAGCCAAGTTTAATAAAACTACCAGGTTTTCGTGGTTTTGGCTTAGTGTGAAATTCCCATTGCCTAAGCAATTTTATAGTTTAAAAATTGAAAATTTCACCACAAATTGGGGAAAATATCTTTTTACACAACAGTACCTCGCTTAGTTGGCAACTCTGCCACCGCTGGAGGACCCCCGCTCCGCCGCTTCAAAGGCAAGATATATTAGAGAGGCCGATGAACTATGGGCAAAAGCCAGCAATATAATATCACAACCACTAAAGCAGGAAATAGCCAAACTCAAGTCAGAAAACAACATCCTCCAAGTCCAAATCTTAGAACTGGTTGCCACCCTGGACACCTGCATCAAGGAAATGGAACAACAGCGGATAACCAACGGTGATCTGCTCGACAAGATTATCCGACAGGAAGGTGTAAGAGCTGATCAGGAACGGACAATACAAAAACTCTCTGCAGACATCCGCACTGCAAAAACCGCCCGGCTTCGTCAAGGAGCCCATCCCCGCCGGCAAAAAAGCCAGCCAAGTCAAATGACATCATCATCAAATCCCAGACAAAACCAAAGGTGATCCCCGTATCCGAAAAAAATGGATCACGAGGACTTTCTTCCTACCCTCCTTGAAAACAAAAAACACCCCCTACACCGTGCCCTCCCACAAGCATCGCTCAATGCCCCCAAAACGATAAATCCGGCGTTGAGGGAACATTTCGAAAAAATAAACTCCAAAAACCAAACAAACAAAGACTCAACCCCCATCATAATCCGCGCCACAGGTGAGTGGATTCAAATCGCGGCGCCAATCCGAAATCAAAAACTCGAATTCCACATAAAAGTCACACCAAAAACATCCAAAGATCACAGAGGTATCACCAAGATACTCTGCATACTCTCTGATACTCGCAACATCCCATACCACGCATTTTTTCTTCCTGAAGAAAAAATGTTAAACATCATAATCAGGGGAATTGACAGGGGTATCCCGATTGATGCTGTAAAGGCAGATATTGAGAGCCTCGGTTTCTCCCCTGCACAAATCTACAGGCTCCGTCTGGGTGCCGCTAAGACAGAATGCCCCCTCAATACAATTACAAATGCATAGAGTGCCACAAGCAGTTTTCGTACCTGAAACACTTGAAATCATCAAAAAAACGAGCATCTACTGACAAAAAAAGGATCTTTTTAACATTGAACAAAAAATTCGTTTTTTATTATTTATCCACTAAATCCAAATATGGAATAATAGGTATAAGGTGCGCCATTAAGAAAATAAGTAGAATATTTTTGATCCCTACAACTTTTCTGTATAAAAATTGAAAAATGACCGTCAGACCCTCTATGTAGGTACTCAAAAATTAAAAGTGTTTTTTGAACAGAAAAGTTATTTATTTTTTGTAATTTACGAGATTTTTAATCATTGTTGTGATGGTTGGTTATCACTATAATGGGCTAACACACTCCAGCCTGGATGCCGGTTAGTACGTAATAAGCAAAAGAGTACCGACGTCGACAATGCATTCACTTGGACTCGAATGAATATTCTTACGCACGCGTGGAGACAGTGCACCCGCTATGACTCCCTGTCGCTAGATGCCAGATGCCTAGATGCGAGTCTTGGGTGCTTGGGTTAGACACCGAAGATGACCGAAGAAACTCGGCCGGGTTAGTCACCGAAGACACCCGAAAATCGCGAAAATTACGAAAAAGTAAGGAAAAGTTACAAAAATGGAAAAGGACAGGAAAAAATGGATAGAAAATTTCAAAAAAAAATATTTTTTGGAGAAAATGGTTAAAATAAAAATAAAATCTTTGTAAAAAAATAAGATTTTTAAAAAATATTTTCAAAATTTTTTTTTTAACCTTTCTTGGAGATTTTTAAAGATTATTGGAAAAGATATGTTTTTTAAAATTTTGAAAAAAAAAATTTGGAAATTTTTTAAAAATAATATTTTTTATATAAATTTAGATTTAAATCTACGGACGGAATATATGTTACAAGTTATAATAGATACCAAAAAAGGTTGTGTTAACCACGGATTTTACAACTATATTCTCGTAAAATAAATGATCAACCAAAACTGTTATATGTTATAAACTGGTGAAACATTCATAAATACATAATTAGATACTATACTAAAAACCTTTATTTAATGTCCATTTGCATTTGCAATAATAAAAGTTGAAATAAAATACATAATCGTATGACATTTTTTTACAAATAAGGAAAATTTAAATAAATTAAAGTATCTATGCTCCATCTCTTAGCCAACATCAGAGACGATAAAATAAGACACTGAAATTGATCGATGCACCATCTGGGAGCCAATATAGAAATTTACCAAGACAACAAAATAGGACACTGTAATAATTTTACAGCTTCGAAGATAGATCCATAGATGTCTCCCTTATCATATTCCTTGATTTTTTTTTTATATTTTCAATGAATAATCGGTATTCAATTTTATATCAAATACTGATATGATGATGTATACATACGATAAAGACTAAATCTCGCGCAGCCTTATTTCATTATTATCGTTATCAATGGATCAAACAGACAACAAGATTGGATTACAAATCAAATGTTCTCTGAATACCGGAAATACCATTGGTCTGATGTGATGAACTGAAGAATTAATAAACATAATATCAATCGAACGTATGTTCGATCTTGATCGTCTTCATATCTGAGAATCAGCGCTAAAAATTACATTATTTTGTAAATTGTATAGTATTTGTTTAGGGCTATCGAAACATGCTTCCATACGGATTTTTTAATAAAATATAATTTACAATAAAATTGTTAAAATTTGTATATCGAAAAAATAACATCATTTTTAAAGAACTCTTTTATATAATTTATCCCGGGATTTTCGATACTGACTTTTCCTCGAGATCCGCGGGATTTGGGATCTCTAAAACACAGATAATCCTATAATTTTATTTCTTGTTAAAATGTTTAAATACCTAACTATTTTCTTGGAGATAATGAAAATTACCTCTAGCCTGTTTTGTTACCTAATGCGAAGTTGATCTAATCATGACAGTTAAATATTAAATTCAAGGCTTTTAATTTTTTCTTAAGTAAATAAGTGTGCCTACAAACACCACTAACAATAAATTTAAAATATTTTCGACGCTATCTTTTTTTTTTGTTAAAATGTAAATATAATATTTTTATTAAATTAACATTAACAATTTAATTGGTTACCCAGGTGGAAATCAAGGATTTTACAAAAGCAATTAATGTTTCATTTTAAAACAATTCTTACATCAATCCTTCTAGTGCATTTATATTTTATGTGAAATTAGATCATTATCCTAGCAATCTCAGCACATACATTCAGTGGCGTAAATATGTGCGAAAAATTTGCCTGGGCCCCAAATCAAATGGACTATCATAAGGAAAAACTGATAGTCTGCTCCACTAGTTCAATAAAGGTTCAGTTTTTAATTTCCATACATGTTTGTTTCGATGACCCTCATATCTTCAGTGGAAAAATTATCATAAGAAGAAACTTTTAACATTGTTAAGGCAAACTACAAATGAAGAACAAAATTAAGATTTTGGAAAAAGGTTCAGGTTACTGAAAGTTCAGAAAATTAAGGCAGAAGAAAAAAGTATATCTAGTAGAAAAAGAAGAAAATATTTTATATGAAAGTTACATTAATACATTAAATAAATTACTGAAACACAAAAAGAATCTAAAAGAAAAAATACATCATAGTTTTTTGTTGTTTAGAAAATAGCCAAAAATAATATTTTAAAATGGCAAAATTAAACGACATGATGGCGAGCCGAACCGTGTTCTTCGCACACATGGAACACCGGTAGATACGCCAATGCTTACATTACAAGTTCCTACACTGAAAAAACGAAGAGAAGAATACCCTAATAAATATTTATTTGATTAATATTTATTTAAATTAAATTTTTTTTTTTAAAACAAAGATATTTTTTTTCGTCCAAACAATTTGGCGCGTTTGAATTTTTCCGGCATTTATTTGGTTACCATTTTTGTAAATTTCTTAATAATAAATAATTATTTTTTTAAATAAAACAAAATCACTAAAGTTAGGGTATTTTAATTGTTTAACTCAAATAAATAAATATTGAATATAAATAAGAAACAAGTAATATAAAATACGTAAATATCTAGTTGCAATACGCTTTGCACATCTCCACGGCCAGTCGCAGGCACTGCGCGAGAGGCCAGTTCCCACTGTTTTCATCCCAGTTGAAGCGTCGCAGTAGAATGAGAAGCATGAAAATTAGAATTTTTTTTATGTGTTGTTATGCGCTTATCAGTAGTGAAGGGAGAGGACATAAGTCATGGAACAGTTACTAAAAGAAGGGGATTTAGAACATTTATCGCCAGTCTTTCAAGGAAGGTAAGTTTAACTTTCCATAATTGTTAGGAGTGTGTTAAAGTACTGGTGTATGGGAGTCCTGAAATCAGCGATTTTTTGGTATAAAAATGATTGAACACGGTAGTTTTCTAGAATTTTCACATTAACCCTAACAGATTACTTGAAAAATGTTAGTTTTAGATGCGAACCGATTACCCATGTATATTATGTACACGAGCCAATGATTATTTTTAAAAATATATTGTATAATAATATAATGTTACCCATTGTGAATATTAGCGTCAATTTGAAGCCAAAATTCTGATAATTTGTTTAAACTTTTTCCATATTATAGTGTATACAGTGAGTCCCAGAAGAAATGTCTAAATTCATTTAAAATTCAGCGGTAAGTTTTTTCAAAAAACGCTCGTACCCGTCGATTTTGATTTTTTAATTTTTTTTTGTGGTAATTTCATGTATACAGGGTAGCTCAAAAATAAGTTACGACCATCAACTTCATTTTTTCAAATGAAAACATATATTTTTTATTTCATTTTTGAATTTTGCATTGAATTCTAAGCATGTTTCATGTCCTATACATAAACTCAACAGTTATTGAAAAAATTAGGATTGAACATATCTATAAGTAAGACCTGTTTATTAAAAAAAAAAAACACAACAAAATCAAATTAAATGTTGAAAATGTGCGCCATTTACGGCTTGACAATATCCAAGACGATCAATAAACTCTCTTTGCACGTTTCCAACCATTTCCGGAGTTATGACACGCACTTCTCTTCGGATCATTTCTTTCAACTCCTGCATATTGTTTGGCCTGTTAACAAATACTTTTGATTTGAGGTAACCCCACAAAAAAAAGTCCAGCGGAGTTAGGTCTGGCGACCTAGCAGGCCATTCGATAGGTCCTCTCCTTCCAATCCACCGATTGGGAAAGGTTTCATCCAAAAATGTGCGCACAGTGGCCGCATAGTGCGGAGGAGCACCATCTTGTTGGAATATCAGTTCTTCGTCAGGGGAGTCTGGATCCAATGGATTCGGAAATAAAGCCACTAATGCTGGAATTAATTCTAGTTGGAGAAATTCGAGATATACTTGTCCAGTTAAAGACTGTTCAAAGAAAAATGGACCAATTACTCTTTCGCGTACGATTCCACACCAAACATTTATTTTCTTAGGGTACTGGCTGTGAACCTCTATCATCCAATGCGGATTTTCTGTTGCCCAATATCGACAATTTTGTCTGTTCACATTACCATTCAAATAGAACGTAGCTTCATCCGAAAAAATAATATTTTTTACTAAATTATTATCTAGATTGCACATATTTTGCATGCGTCCGCAAAACTCACTTCGCCTATCGAAATCATCTTCAAATAACTCATGCACTGGAATAACTTTGTATGGGTGATATTTGTGCTTTTGAACTACTCGGTGAACAACAGATTTCGGCATGTGTAAATCGACCCCAATGTGCGACAGGGAGTACATGGATTTTCTTCCAAGGAAAGCAAAACGTCAAGTTGTTCATTTTCATCTCGAGTAGGATGACCAGATTTAGGCAAATCTCTAACATGACCGAATTCTCTAAACTTAGCCTCTATTCTACTCACCATCTTTTGACATATGGGAGGACGATCAGGATGGATTTCATTAAATAATTGGGCTGTTTCTATTTGAGTACGTGTTTTATCACCAAACCCAACCATGCATAGAATTTCAATTTTTTCCCGTTCCGTTAACTTCACCATTATTGTGAAAACCGCAACTTTGAAACTACGCTTGACAATAATAAAATTATACTTATTTGAAATAAAATTGTCATACAGTTTCTATGGAAATAAACGGTGACAGTGAGACAGTACCCTCTTACTTATTATGGAGCCCAAAATGCCATATTGCCAGAAGATTTGATAGATCGTTGGATTCCCTAAATGATATGTTCAATCCTAATTTTTTCAATAACTGTTGAGTTTATGTATAGGACATGGTACATGAAACATGCTTAGAATTCAATGCAAATACATATGGTAACCCTAATACCCTTAATATCTCGCTTCCAGTAAATAGTATTAAAACTAGGAAAGAAACGTCAATTTTATTGAACGAATCAATTTAAAGCATATTGGTGTTCTTCATGGTTTAACCCCCTAGGATGGGTAGATACTACCCTTAAAAAAGAAGGATCAACATTTTAAAAGTCGTTTAAATCTCTGACCCTAGTTTGTTATTTTTTTAGTAGTCATTTCCAAGAATTCGCGTTCCAGAAATGGACTTATTCATGTATATTTTTAAGTGGTAGTAACTTTGCCCCTGGTAAATAATTTGAAGGCTGTCACCTATGGGCCATATTGTATATCTTGTCATAATATTGTTCTTTTTTTTTATTTCACATCCAGTCGCCATTGCCTCCCGCGGGGATAAACCACGAATGCTCCACTTTCACGATAAAATTGACGTGACGTGACCCGAACAAACCTCATATTTAATGCAAGTTGGGTTTGTTCGAGTTAAAATTTATTTAAAATTATATATGCAATTATTATCATGCAGTTTTAAAGATTAATTATTGAAAACTTATTTAGCAAGCAACTTCAGGGTTGTTAAAAATTGCATATCATTAATACTTGCAATTTTCTTTATGTGGGTAGATCCCTGGTAATCTTATCAACTAAGTTAAGTAAGCAAATTACAGTAAGTAGTAACCTTTACTACGTTTTATTTATAACAGTTAAATACCATGTCTAGAGTTAAAAGAAAATATTTCACAATATATAAACTATAATAGGTATACATATATTATGATTCCAGCGCAAAATTTTTAGTTTAATTAAGTAATTTAAATTGTACAGTGGTTTTTAAGTGTTGCTTGTTAATAACTAAAAATAAAGATGGAGGGTGCTTTTAAGTTAAAACTTGAGAATCCCAAAAAGAAGGCTAATATTGTTTCAAAATTATTTTTTTCGTAAGTAATTAGATACACCTAGAGACTAAGCTAGTTATTTTTTCCATACCAGATGTTTCAGGAGGAACGCTCACTCCTATCACTTTTTTTTAACCTTTCCGTGGCCGATGCGGTTTTTTTAAATTATCTTCCAAACAATTTTTTTGTAATTTTTTTCTCTCCAGGTAATCCTAGAAAAATGTATTACCAACCAAGCCTTTTTTAATAAAAATTCTCAATTTAACTTAATTTTACACAATATTATTTTATCACTTTCGGTTTATCCGGAAATGAACTCAACTTTGGATTTTCTAATGGAACACCCAGTATATTTTTTGCTATATCGATTCAGCGACATCACATACGTCCATTTTTGACACTTAAAAATGTTTCTCTTTATTTTTCCATCTAGATTGCTATGAACTCTCTAAAATGGTTTTACTTCTAAGCCAAACTATTGATAAAAATTAAATTTTCAAGTTTTATTTTGGTTTAAATTTTTTACACCCTTTTTATATTATAATTAGAAATTTAAAACCAATTTAGGGAGTTCATAGCAATCTAGATGAAAAAATAAAAATGATTTAAAGCGTCAAAAAGTATACGTATAGGGTGTCGTTGAATTTAATTATGTTCTCCATTCCAAATTTTATTTCTGTAATAAAACAATAAGAAGGAGTGAGCGTTGTTCCTTGAAGCACCCGGTATATGTAATGTATATTTTTTTTTCTATATTTCACAAATTAATATGTGTTATAATAATATTATGTCTACGTTTCAATTCGATCCGTAGGTATGTATTTCTCAGCTGAGTCAAGTTTAATTACTGTTATCTTAGGTCAAAAATAGAATCGACAATGTCGTAAAACATATGGAACAATATTTCAAAGATATTAAAATACATCCAACAAATAATGCTTATTAATATTATGTTTTTGATGTAGAAGCAAAGCCATATAACGACGCAATGAAAATAATTTCCTAGTCACCTGAAAATGCCTTACATAAGGAATTAATGCTATATTCTACAACTTTGCCGGGCTAATAATGGCACCGTAGAGCAAAAATATTGAATATATAACACTAATTCAGATTGAATGGTATTACGAAAATCCCGAACATAGGATGTCACCATCTGGGTCTTCTTAGGCGCCACACTGCGGACACTATGTTACACCAACTATGGGCTGAGCCAGTGCGCTGAGCGCGACATGGATGTCTTCTTCCGATATGCAATGTAATAACAGGGTTGACATGATAACTTGAAGTTCGAAGGTTTTCCTGATAGTGAATGTGAACTGATGAGAACAAAAGAATTCGAGCCGGTATGCAGGTGGTGACATCATACCAATAGAGAATAACGAAACTTTCTTTACTTGTTAGTACTACAGTCTTTCAGTATTTTCATATCTAACGGTGTTAGACTAATATAGCAGATCGATCTTAGTAATTCAGATTTCTATAAGGCATGGTGGCTAGGAAACTAAAGCGAGTAAGAACAATTTATGGTCTTATTTTTGCTTTCATTTTACAAGAAAAAATGCATTCATTATCTCAGCCCAGAACCCATTAATAATTTTAGAAGCAATTTAAAAGGTTCATGGCCGCGTGGGTGGCCAATGGTCTCCGACACTTAATTACTTCCCTATGTAATATTTAATATTTTCTTTCAATAGATGGACAATCCCTCTCTTCCGTATAGGCACAATGAGAAAAATTCAACTGATAGATCTCTACAAAGTTCTACCAGATGATAAATCAGAATGTCTTGGAGACAGGCTAGAATATCAGTGGAATAAAGAAGTATTAAAAGCGAGGGAAAACCCTAAAAGGAAACCTAGTTTACTTGCTGCCTTGACTAAAACATTCTTTTGGGATTTTTCCATTTACGGATTGTTCTATTTTCTACAACATGTCGTTTTAAGGTAACAACATTATATTCACTCCATATTAGAACAAAAATAAAATATCTTTAGTAATTCCATTCATTCCAACCTATTTCCGAAAATCAAACTCTAGTATTAATTGTTCACAGTCTGTAGTTAGACGACCAATAAAAGTGATAGTCTAGTTTAGAAGAAAAAAACATTATTTGCAATTTTATCTTATATTTGGGAAAAAAGAAATCCGAATCGGAATGCTTTCCGTAAATTTAAGACAAAAGTTTTATACATACATATAATATCGAATTACTGAGTCAAGCTCGAAATGGAAATTTTGTTTTCTAATTTTCGGTCCCTATATTAATAGTTCTGTATTTTACGGTAAGTGCGCGACTTAAATTAATAATAATTATTATAATAATTAATATTTCATATATTTTAGATCACCCCAGCCTTTAGTGTTATCATATCTTATTAAAGAATTTGAAGGGGGTGGCCAGACCATTAACCGTACAATTTTATATTATTCGGCATCTGCCATAGTTTTAATATCATTGTTGTCAATTTTTTTGTGGCACCACGGAAATTTTGGCGCCTCCTGCATTGGAATGAGAGTACGAATTGCTGCTTCTTCGTTAATATATAGAAAGGTATTTTGAACTACACTAGAATTGCTATTACCTGTATTTGCCTGATATTTGCTCTACGCATCTCCATATTATAATGTATATCAAAATAGAATTGTCATTGTCACACAAGTTGAAGTTTTCGCTTCGCTCGCTTTTCAACGACAGAGTGGTACAATAATTATGACGTGGACTATTTCGGCCCAATTTTCATTTTATTTGCAAAATAAAGCGCTACGGTTAACGGGGCATATTTTTACACCTTTTCTTATGTTGATTCGCTCGAAACTTATAGCTTAACCGTTTTTTGATGATTCCTTTAGTACGTGGTAGAGTTTGTAATAATATCATGTTTTATATATTATATAATTTTTTAATTTCTCAAAATTCAAAGGTTTTAGAAGTTTCGAGATGACGGTCGTAGACACAGAAAAAATAATGTTCATGTTTCAAGGAAAAATTTACTTGCTGCAATAGCTAGTTTAAATGCTATCGTAGTTAATGTTCCTCGGCCAACAATCAATCAATGCTATTAATTTAAGTGTATAATAATTTTGGAAAAAAATTTATTTTAAGAAAAATAACAAAATTATTAAGATATTTTGTAAGAGATGATAATCCTTGTTTTTGAAATAAGCACTTTTAGTCGAATTAATTATTTCTCTGCCCTGGGAAAACAAGAGGAAACCCGCCCCCGCTACACCTGTTGTAGCCGATTTAATTTTGTATTCGGCAAAAGAAAACACAAGAAAGTTACATAAATTGACAGTGCCCTGGGACCTCTGAAGTAAACTGCTTCTAGACGTGTTTGTTTCTACTGACCAATTGTAACATCTTGCTGACCAAGTAATCAATTCGCAGCTTGACTGTTAATAACGGCAAACCATTTAACTACTTCTCATTTTTTATTAGAAAGATACATCATAGAATCTTAAAGCATCTGATGCAACAAGTAATTTTTTTCTAATAGAAATGTGTTAGTGATCCAATCCGATATCTAGAACCTCTCTAGCAGTTATTTAAATTATCATTATTACTAAGAATTTTATTAGCACTACCGTCAACAAATTTAATGCGAACCTCATATTGAAAAGTAATATTAAAATACGATGTATTCTTAATAGGTCTGTAGTAGATTTTAATCTCGATAAATTTACGATGTATTAATATAGAGATAACAATGGAATAATTACATAGGCCTTAAACTAATTATAACAGGGTGGCCAAACGAAAACAATACGGTGTTGATTTTGGACCAAATTCTTAAAAAAGCTCTGACACGTAAACTAAAGTGTTCAGGGGGACAGTGTTATTAGCCATGTTTAACCGTTCTTCAACCCCTGAGCTGGTGTGAAATAATGCCTACATTTTTTAATTGTACCTCATTTTAAAGTTCTTTTGATACCAACAATTTAATTTTGGCCACCGAAAATTACATGAAAATTTAAAAAATTGCAAATACATCTATGTCAGTTAAGTAAATGGCGACCACCGATGTCCATATAGTAGTAATATAAAGCTTTTAATTCAAGACTATGTCGTTCACTGTAAAGTATCTGTGGAGCGATTTGATGGCACTCGTCAATAAGACGTTCTCGGCCAGTAAAGTTGGTCGAGTTGTGTAGATTTTGATTTCGATGTGACCCCATAAAAATAAATTTAATGGTGTTAAATCCCGCGATCGTGGAGGCCATTCAATAGAACTTCTTCTTCCCATCCATTGTCCTGGAAACCTTTGATCCAAATACCGCCGAACAGACCGAGCATAGTGCGGTGGTGCACCATTTCCCCTACGGAATATAAAAGGTTTTGTAATGCTATGAACACACTGAGAGATGGAAAACTACATGTGTAAATAATTGGGGTTGAAATTAATTAAAAAGGTAATTTTAGATAATGCGGTTAAACAAAAAGTCCCAAGGCCGAACTGCATCAGGCCAGGTAATAAATATTTTATCAAATGACGTTCAGCGATTCGACTTGGTCTGTCCCATGCTGCATTTTTTGTGGATTATGCCGATTCAAGTAGTTCTGGTAACCTACTTCATGTGGAGAATTATTGGAGTTTATTGTTTGGTCGGCATTGTTACGATGATAATTATGACGATACCTTTGCAAAGTAAGTTATCTGTGAATTGCTTCCCCTTTATACATTTTAGTGTGGCCACGAGCAGTTTTAGGAGAATACATGACACATTCTGTGTTTCCGCCATAAACATTATTTTTCAATTTTGCTGTTTAAATAATTATAAGCTTTAGAGAATCGACACTAAATACCAAGCTCTGAGTTTACTCTTAGGGCATTTCTGCTAATGTTCAAAATGTGGAATATATATCTACTGATAATTTTTCTTAGGTATCGTTTATTTTTAAAATAAAACTTTTAAATATCTATAAACAAGTTTTACTAGAGCTAATTGATATAAATAACAAAACTAATGCACAAAGTCAACGCTGAGTCGAGGTAATTCCTCTGCTATAAACTAATTGCATTATACGACTAATGGATTATATCCGAACCCGGGTAATTAGTTTTTTATGCATTTCAATTAGGTTTAAAAATACTATAAGTGGGAGAAGTCTATCTTGTCGTACATAGCAAATAATACTTTACCAATTTTCTTTTTTGTAGCATATCTTGGAAAGCTCGCCTCTTATCTACGTCTTAAAGTAGCGACAAAATGCGATATAAGAGTAAAGCATATGAGTGAAATAATTGCAGGAATTCAAGTAATAAAAATGTACGCATGGGAAAAACCTTTCGAGAAAATGATAGAGTTTTTAAGAGCAAACGAAATCAAATCTCTCACTTATTCGTCATATTTAAGAGGGATATTTGCAAGCTGTAATGTTTTTATTGAGAGGCTTACGTTATTTTTGACAGTTGTTACATTTGTAATGGTTGGCAATCAAATTTCTGCAAACATTGTCTTTTCCATGGCCCAGTATTTTAATGTTTTACAACGTAAGTACCTTATATCATTGTATGTTCTATCGAATATTTGGATAAGTGTAGTATATCCATAGAATTCAATGTCAGGATGGGGCTTACTGCCAGGGGAGTAGTTATATAAAATAACCTTTCAAAACATATAAATAAGGCCGAACAAACTCGCGAGAGAAAAAAATCAATAGTATTCAGTATTACCTATTACATTGTTTTATAGAAAAATCATAGGTTAGGATTCCATATCTATTGTTCTCGCTTAGTTGCTGTCATACGGGAATATTTATTAAATAAGAGCTGGTAAGATGAAACGAATAAATATTAATCTCACACAACGTGCCTATGGACACACAGGTCTTATTTTTGTATCTTATCGAGGCTGTAAATTTGTTTCAGTTGCGATGGCTATTTTCTACCCTATGACGGTAAGTATGTGTGCCGAAACGTGGGTGGCAATAAAAAGGCTAGAAGAAATTTTAATCTTGGATGAAAAGGAAGATTCGTTTGTTGAGAAAGTAGTCGAGAAGGGCATTAAATTATCAGATGTTACCGCGTCGTGGGTCACAGATACACCAGTGTTGAAGAATCTTGATCTAAATATTCCAGAGGGACAACTATGCGCAGTTATTGGTCCCGTTGGATCCGGAAAAAGTTCCCTACTACAGGTCGGTAACATGTTTTCTTATCATGTGATTATATACTGTTAAATGTACGTTCTTGAACAAATAAATATATTCCAATTTTCTTGAGTAGATGCACTTCTATAAAATTATTTAAAATGTATTGAGAAAATCATAAAACAAAATACGTCAATAAAGTAGTATCTTCGCATTGGCCTTGATTTATTTTCTGATTAAAGTATACGAACAAGAATAACATGCTAACCGGTAGCTCAATCGGCTAATTAAATTACTCGATAATACTTCCAATAAGTTCTATCAATTATTGTAGTTGCTGCTGGAAGAATTACCACCATCGATTGGTAAGACTGAACTTGGGGGCAGCATTTCTTATTCTTCTCAAGAGCCGTGGTTATTCGCCGCTTCAGTAAGAAAAAATATTTTATTCGGAAAACCCTACGATTCCACTTTGTATAAGACTATTGCAGATGTATGTGCTCTTGAAAAGGATTTCGAACAATTTCCATATGGTAACTATATTTAGATTGTTGGCTTAACTTATTCCTTGGAGCTTATTCGTTCCCACTGTGATTTACAAAGCCGCACTGCACTGTCTAATGGGCATTTTTGATTAGTGCAGCTGAAGCAAATGAAAGGAACCAAGAAATTCATTTATATCCAATCTAAAGTTCTCTCTCAAATGATAATGTACTTACATAAATATTTTAAAGGTGACAAAACCATGGTAGGAGAAAGGGGCGTATCTTTGAGTGGAGGACAAAGAGCCAGGATAAACCTGGCTCGGGCTGTATACAGACAAGCGGATTTGTATCTAATGGACGATCCTCTATCGGCTGTAGATACCCATGTTGGTAAACATCTCTTTGAAAAATGTATCGTTAACTATCTTAGAGGCAAAACAAGGATTCTCGTCACACATCAGTTGCAATACCTAAAAAAAGCTGATTATATAATTGTACTAAATGAGGTAAATTGATCTAAAAGCTCTTTTGTTTAGAAACTTAAATTATTAATGTGAACGGAATGATGATAATTATTGTCCGTTTAGTAGTACTAACTAAGTGGAAGAAAGAACGGATACAATTCACACAAGAAAACGACAAATTGATACGTTCATGTTTTAGGGAAGAGTAGAAGCTAAAGGTACATTTGAACAATTGTCAAATAGTAATTTAGATTTTACAAAGTTACTAGCTAGAGCAGATGAAAGTCATGAGGAAAAAGAACATGCCATAGAGGAAGTCATGAAGCATGATACCAGGAAATTGTCTACATTTGTAAGCATTCACTTCTGAAAACGTTCTTTGAATATTAAGGAGCTTCTTTTCACATGTTAAAAGTCAACGGATATATGATAGTAAACATTTAAATAAGATTTTACCATTAAAAAATTACAAATATTGTCTACAAATTACATATAGATAACTCTATAATTTCGGAGAGATTCCGCCAAAATGTAATAAAACATTCAATAACAGCTATGACACGTTGGGAAAAATGCTTTAAAAATTTTTTTAGACACAACCGCTATAAATTAGATATTGTTACCACCTAATGGTGAAAATATTGGGAAGAAATATTTAAAACATTTTTCAGGATTAATTTCGTACTCTAGGTATGAATAAATTGATAGGTTTATCCACACTTCATAAATCTGACCGCAATTTAATATTTTTAGAGTGTTGCTGAGTCACTGTATGAACAAACAGTGAGGGACCATAATGATGAAGAAATAATAGACTATAAAGGTTCCACACCCTTTAGAGACTATTTTGTATCAGTACGAAGTTGGTGTCTGGTTATTTTCGTACTTTTTCTCTTTTTCATGTCGCTAGTGGGGTGCACTGCTACGGATTACTGGGCAGCATTTTGGTAATAAATTTAACATATC
Organism: Barypeithes pellucidus; assembly: GCA_963991005.1. Taxonomy (NCBI): domain Eukaryota; kingdom Metazoa; phylum Arthropoda; class Insecta; order Coleoptera; family Curculionidae; genus Barypeithes; species Barypeithes pellucidus. The sequence goes on from OZ022557.1 coordinate 57,745, forward strand.
AAGGTCCAGTTTTTCAATCAATAGTTAAGTTACCAATGATATACTATATGATAAGGATCCAGAGAGTGCTAGCATTTTAGTTATATTCTGATATTATTAAATAGGAAGAATATATATAAAATGGTCTATGCGAAAATGTTATTTGTCTATAATGTTGGACCTGGTTAGCTTGTAAAAATCCCTTTTAACCAGTGATTATATATACAGGGTGGTTGAGTGCGAGGAAGTCAAATATCTCCGTTGTTCTTAAAAATATCGAAATTTATTAAATACAAAGGTTTTAGGATAAATAATATATTATAGGGTGTTGAAAAAAGGTCGGTACCCCGGAATAACTCCGGTGCATCGCATTGTAGCGGAAAATGTCTGGGGAAAAAGTTGTTTGGTTTTGAAGGAGGAATAGCTTGCAATTTTAACCACCCCCCACCCCCTCGGCGCGGGTGGGGTAAGTTATGATTTTCAAATGGAACCCCATAATCTTTATTGGCGTATCGTGTTCTCCGACCAAAAATAAACATCTTTTGCCCGACATTTTTTTTTATTTGGGCCCATCCTTCATCAATAATCACCATGAGGAAGACAAAACAGAACCGTGCGAAAATCAAGATTTATCCCGGAAATACTCAATACTCAACACAGTGTGTATGAAAATGTTGGGATTAAAAAAGTGTTTAAAAATGTGCCATATCTCCTTAAATATCTAAACTGCATGACAGTTATTTTATACAGATGTAGTTGGCGAAATATATTTGATAATTATACAGAATTCACTAGGTACACCAAGGATTATTAGTTTACATACGTCAACTTTCTTTTTAAAAAATCTTTTCTCTTCGACTAATGTGATTTTTTTATTGTAGGACTAACCAAGAAGATATCCGTTATCTTTCCCGAACAAGCATGTCAACCAATCAGTCAGAGATAAGACTGTCATCAGACTTTAAGAGATCACAGACCTATTTCGCATATAACCTCAATACTGAGCAATCATCATTGTCCCAAAAAAGCGTCATTTTCGAAACCATGTTCGACGACATTGAATACGGAGGTGTTCATTATCGACTACTAAAGACGCACGTTTCGATATACATCTATACAGGTACAAATATATTATAGTGAAAGTTTTTTCTCCGGTACCTAAATGTCTGTGTCATTGTTACCAATTAAAAAGATAATATTTCATTTAGGCCATACAGGAATTTGGTAAATTACATGAATGTATGTATATTAACGTAAAAATCTGATTTCAGTTTAAAAATACAGTTTTAACTCTCCGCCCTAGTCAATTCTAGATTTAGGTAGTCAAAACTAGAATTGTCTCGGCTTTTACTAGTTAAAACTAGTTTTCACTAACTTCATCAGTTAAACCTGTTCTAGAAGAGATTCAAGGTTACTATTTCACTTGATGCTCGATAAGCTGAGCTGGCGCGGGTTTCTTCGTGTTTTTACCAGGCTAGTTAAAACTAGTTTTAACTAAAATATGTTTAGTGAAAACTAGAATTTACTGAGAATGCTTGTTAATTCTAGTTAAATCCAGAATTGACAAAACATGTTTCGTAAAAACTAGAACTAACTGAAAAAGCTAGTTAGTTTGAACTAGTTAAATCTAGAATTGACTAGGAATAGTTAAAACTAGTTTCCCTAGGAAAATCGTTCAGTTAAAAACTGAAATCGCGTTTATTATAAACCATTAGTGCAAGAATTGTTGAAAAACTAGTTTGACAACCAATTGGGGGTTTTGGGGTTCGAAACCCGAACAATTCCCACGAATTTTTAATAAGACTGGCGCCACTGTTGACAACATGCTAAGTACAATAAGAATCGCATGTTACGACACATCAATTACCAATTGTGAACCAAAAATGATCAAGAAAGACGAAAAGGTCCCTCAAGAGTGTAAAATTTACATACTTCGATGCTAAACGACAATAAAAAAACGTTCTTCAGGTATTTCAATGACATAATTATTTCCTCTTACAGGTCTAATTTCGATCGCCGTATTTTTCACGATATCTCGATCGATGTATTTCTTTAAAATGGCAATGGAGGCTTCGAGGAATATACACAGTAAAATGTTCCATTCTTTGTTGAAGGCACCGATGCGATTTTTCGATGTAAACCCGAGTGGCCGAGTATTAAATAGATTTAGTAAAGACATGGGAGCAATTGACGAGGTTTTGCCGAGAGTTTTATTGGACACTGTGGCAGTAAGTCATAAAATTTTAATAACTTTGCGTAGCAACTTTTTAGTGGTTCAACATAATATGTCGAATCAGTACCGAGCTTATAACGGGGCACTTGAGGCCCGGCCCCGGGGCCCCCACATCATCAGTAGCCTCCACATATTGAACATTCCTTACTATCTCTAATGTAGTTACTCTATTTCATTGTCCTTGCATTGGCCGTATCGAATAGGCCGATGTTTCAAAGTCATTTTTTTGTTAAATCACTTCCTTTATAAATATTTATATCGAACTGAAAGTATAGCAAAGTGTCGCCCGTTAAGTAATTTTTGAGCTTCCTCTCGAAAGAAACGACATTTATTTTGCGAAAGGGTCTGTTACAAAGTGACCATAATTAAGTCACTTCAAGATTATTTGAAGTTTCGTCGTCTAATATTTGAAAGACCGTATTGATAATTAAAAGCAAAATACAATTTTGGAGGGAATATCTTCAATTTACATTATGGCTTGTTTAAAATAGCTGCGTTTGGAAACAGTAGGAGAAGACTTCCAAATAGACCGTTTTTTCACAGCGCTTTAACAAATATTCAATTTAAATTTGAAACACAAGCAAGTATAGAAAAACTATGATGTTCTATTTGATTGATTCATGATTCACTTGCAATGACTTTTTGTTATAAATAAATTATAGTTTGATATGAATGTTCGCAATACCTAATTATAAATATTTTAGATTTTGTTGGTGATGACTGGAATCCTAATTAATGTGATAATTTCAAATTATTATATGATAATTGCAATGGTTGTGTTGGGAGCTATTTTCTTAAAACTCAGACAATGGTTTATTGCAAGTGCTAAAGATATTAAGCATTTAGAGGGGATCGGTAAGCCATTTCGCCATAAGCTAATAATTAGCACAATTTCAGCAATTTTAGACATTCTGCCTTTAATATTTTTAAAAATTTGACAACTGGGCCCCATATTAATTTTTTGAATCCGTTTTTAGCCAAATCCCCAGTTTTCTCTCATATTAACTCTACGTTAAATGGATTGACAACGATAAGAGCAGCACAAGTTGAAAAAGCACTAATTAAGGAATTTGACGAGCATCAGGTAAATATAAATAATCTGATGTAAGAACCGCCTGAAGATGAAAATGATCATATATGTAAGTTTGATAAGGAAACAAATATGTATTACCAAATATTCTGATTTTAACGGTTTAATTTCATTGAAAACCGTGCGCAGCACTCCCGACTTACGGTCGATAAAAAGCATAACCACTTCAAGCTTTTTTTTTTCATCGGTTCATTCAAGTCGTCACCGATTTAAACATAATAAACAATTTCCTTAACACCATGTATATTTAGAAAACATAAGTTTTCTCTCTCAGTCTCGCTATTTAATATTACTCAGTAAAGAGGTTTAAATTATTTTCATCCTAAATCTCTTAGTTGTGTTTCAATCGTCATTTCATTTTTATATGCTACGCGTTATACCGTGTATTTCCTCGGCTGATTTAAATAACTTCTTTTAGCAATGCATGTCCGCAAATGTAATATTATTATTTTTCCTATTTTAGAATATCCATACCTCAACCTGGTTCTTCACCATAATGTGCGTGGTGTCCTTCGGCTTATGGCTAGACATCATATGTGTACTTTTTACATTCATTGTTACGTTTGGATTTGTTGTAGCTACCGAATGTAAGTTTTCACAAAATATTGTTGAAATATTTAAACTATTGAATAATTTTATACGAGAGATTCCAAGAATGACTATGTTTATTATGATATTATAAAATATACACTCAGTAATGTGCATATATTTTTCTTATATTCTTAGTGTAGTTTTTAAAACTTTTTCTTCTTATTAATAATTATCTTTAATGTGTTTTTTATAACAAAGAAAATTTAACACTCTTCCAGATAAGTACAAATTATTGGAGATAATTGCGATATGGAACTCTTTAAAAATATTAAAAGGAAACTCAGTAGTAACCTTAGTAGATAGATATTATTGTTCAAGTTTTCGCCAAAATAAATCCTCCTTTGCTTCTGTTTAACAATTTTTGTTTTAGATGGATATGTAGAAAACGGTAGTTTAGTTGGACTTGCTATTTCCCAATCACTAATTTTAACAGGAATGCTTCAATATGGGATGAGACAAACTGCTGAAGTTATTAATCAGTTAACAAGCGTAGAAAGAGTGTTGCAATATACCAAGTTAGAAAATGAAGGTCCATTTACAACACCCGAAGGTTGATACCATGATACTGTAAACAATATCTCAAGTAAAAAAAATTTGGTTATTTCCGACGGGATCGATTCAATCGTTTGAATTTAGCTGATTAACTTTTTTAAATTTCATTTTCATAAAAAAATAACTTATTTTGTTCTAATTGTTGAATTTTTTTGTTTAAGCCAACAAATTTTTTGTATTAGGGTAAAATATGGACGCTTGCTGTCCTAAAATAGGTAGTAGAGGAAGCCTAGATTTCTATCTCGCGGGACCGGTAAAAACTACTTCAGTTTGTATGATTCTTTTTCTGTGCCGCAGAAATATTTAAGACATCGAATCAAAAATTGAAAGTATTCAAGAATGCAGCTATTTCTTTATACGATGCTCTAACATCAATTGTCAGTGTCTCACGCAAACAGTAGGTAAATGTTTCCGTGTATAATAATAATTGTCTAACTCAACAACGAGGAGCGTCTCAAAAAATCGACAACAACTTGTTCCCGGCACTTTTCCAGCTAATATATATTTTTTAGTTGTTTCCGTATCAAATAGACTTGAAATTGAGCTATTCTTGCGAGGAAAGTAAGAAGGAAGCATGCTGGGTAATGATTTGTCGTCAATCTTGTAATGTCACTGAAATATAAGTACTGTCAGACGATCTGTTCAGAATATTAGAAAATCACAATACGTTTTAAAATAACGGAGTAGTTTAGAGCGGCTCCGAGCCGAGCATACCATATTTCCCCAGCGCTTCTCTATTAAACCTGTATTTTTTTTAGATTTGACGTTTGTTTAGAAAGAGTTTAAATTTTCAGTGTAAATACGCTATAATAAAGAAAAAATGAGTTATTTCGGATAGGATTGATTAAATCGATTGAATTTACCTGAATCTCTTGAAATTCATAATATGGTGTTTTATTTTAGAGCAAATACCACAAGGTTCTTGGCCTTATAAGGGCCTGCTAGAGTTCAAGAACATGAGTTTGATTTACGTTCGAGATGAGCCACCAGTTCTTAAAAATTTGAATTTAAAGATACACGCTGGAGATAAGGTAGGAATCATACCTACTTTTACCATGGGTGGAAAATGAATCCAAAGTGCACTGGGTCGTTACAAAGTACAGATCATATGTTAGAGAATGAATTATATTTACATGTGCTGATACTATAATATATAATGTCTGTTTGAAGTTGTAGACAATGGTGTTTCTTGAATAACAGAAAAGTTTTGGACTTGCATTGTGTTTATTTGTTATATATCACAACGTTTCAACTGGTAAGTATCTCCAGTCGTCTTCAGGTGAATACTGAGTAATCAGTAAACGTTGTGATATATAACAAATAAAGACAATGCAAGTCCAAAACTTTCCTGTTATAATATATAATATCAGACAGATAAAACCTGGAGGAGAAGGGGGGTCATAAATAAAACCTGAAAGGGGGGGGGGGGGTGGTGGTGGTGTCACAATTTGATTAATGTCAATTAGCTCTAGCCAGACTATATCTATTTTCAGATCGGAATTGTTGGTAGAACTGGTGCTGGAAAATCTTCCTTGATAGCAGCGTTGTTTCGATTGGCACCCATCGAGGGAGACATTTTAATCGATGGTATAAATACGAAAACGATAGGCTTAAACGATTTAAGAAGAAGTATAGCCATTATTCCTCAAGAACCTGTGCTATTCAGCGCCAGTTTGAGATACAACCTGGACCCATTCAATGAGTTTAATGACAAGCAGTTATGGGAAGCTTTAGAGGAAGTAAGTACCTTATATGTATGCAGGCGGACTTTCTGAAATTTCTTTTTCATTAATGTCGGATTACAGGAAGATTTTAATTCAGACTTAACTGACCTGCTATTGTTTATTGTTAAGGCAGCTATTTTTTGATATACCACCTGTACAAGTTTGACTACTGTCAGAAAATCATTGTAATATTATGTAAAAAACTGTCATGTCATTTTAGGTGGAATTAAAGGATTTGGTAGATACCTTGGAATTTCAAGTAGCTGAAGGCGGAGGAAACTTTAGTCTTGGTCAGAGACAGCTGCTCTGCTTAGCTAGAGCCCTTCTACGAAATAATAAAATCTTGGTTCTGGACGAAGCCACGGCGAACGTAGATGCCAGGTAAACATACAACGCACTGTCGCAATCCACTTTATAGTAAGCAAATATACAATTTAGGAAAGGCGATTTTTTATATTTCCAATAAATAATTATTTACAAAATATATTAGATACCATCGATAAAATTGTACATTCTTTTAGAACGGACGGACTTATCCAGACTACCATCAGAAATAAATTTACCGATTGTACCGTTCTGACTATAGCACATCGTCTAAATACCATCATGGATTCAGACAAAGTTCTTGTTATGGGTTCTGGTCGGCAGCTCGAATTTGACCATCCACATGTCCTTTTACAAACACCCAACGGCCATTTTTTGAAAATGGTAGAAGAGACAGGAAAAACAATGACGCAGCAGCTGAAGGATGTTGCTTTGCAAGCCTGGATGGAGAAAAATTTTAATATTGAACAGAATGCCGAAGATGAAACCGTTCGTAATGGGTTATAATGCAGTGAGAAACATGAAAAAAAAACAATCATATTTTTTTAAATTACACTTTCTACGTAGTATCTATTAAAAAATCACTGGTTGTAATAATTAAACATTAAGTGATAATTAAATTATAAGTAAATGTACGAAATGCATAAGGTAGGCCGTGACTAAGTTTCCTTACTTATCAAGAAATATGTTATAAGTTCCATCCAAAAGTGAGCCTTCTATTTAATTTTGGCCGGTCTGTGCTGTTTACTTACACACACATTATTATTTTCTATGTGTGGATGTATCGTGGCAATTTCAACGCTCTTATAGACTTCTTCAGATATTTACGATATCATAAATTAATCTAATTAAAATTTAATTAATAAAATATATTTTCTTAAAGTTTATGTTTTAATTTTAAATAAGTACCGTATAATGTAATGTCTAAAGGCGGCGACTAACTGGTAACCAAACGTTGTAATGAAAGCTCACTACGAGCATTACATTACAGCAACCCGTTCAGTTCAGATCAGTTCAAAAACGCGACTTCCCATACGCTCGCAACGAACAAACTGATTGTCTAGCGCCGAACACTTCCAAGGGATTCGCGAAAAAACCGACAACCCAATGGAGCGCGAGCACCTCGTCGCGAACAGCTCAGCCTTTTGTATTCACTGCGTGTAATGCTCGATGTGTAACATGTTACATTACAACATTTAGTTACAACTCAGTCGCCCCTCCTTTAAAGGTGCGTATAAATCTGCGAGCCGAACGGTTAGCGAGCAGCTCGTGAGCCTTGCTTGCTTTATACTCTGGTCACGTGCCATTTCGTCGGTGGCATATTTTTTCTTTGTGAATCCGAACAATATCTAGAAATTCTAGAAGTTTCACATTGAGCGTCGTTTTATTAAAATCTATTTGCTTGATTTGATAGAAATGCCTTTCTCGAATTTGTGACATTTAAATCTTGCCATACCTTCGTCCATCATTCAAATTCAAGCAAGTCTGTCTCATAGTTTAATATGTTTTTTTACCATTTCGTCGATATTCTTATGTTTCTTCTCATAATACAATTTATTTTTATTTTATTTTTGCGGTTACGCTTCAAATATAGAATGTTAATTATCATATTTTAAAATTCTTAGAGGCATTTTCGGTAATGACTTTTTGTCAACTGTCTGAAGAACGAATATAAAAATATAATAAAATACACGGTTCATAATATACACATAAAACCAAGGAGTACCTACAATAAAATATGTAATTAGGTAAAAATAACAAATTAAATTAAAACACCTGCTGATAAATCATTTCTTAAGTACAAATTCCTTAATAATTATAGCCAATCATGATGATAAGGTCGCCTCGCCGTAAAATGTAAGTGATTTGTTTTTACTCACTGGGTTTCATTTATAAGTGTAAGAAGTATCATTATAATTAACCCAAAATAAAACAGTTTTTAAAAATGCGTTTTATGGTAATATTTTCTTCCATTCTATTTATAAGCTGTTTTGCGGGACCATCACAACAATCATCACATCCAGTAAAGGGTAAGCAAAACATTATGGTCAGTAAATTGTTTGATCCATCATCAGTTTACTCCAGCTAATTTCGAAGGACATAATACACTCTGGAAAACAGAGTTTACGTACTGATACGTCTAACTTACTAATAGTACGAGGTAGCATAAAATCTAGATATTATGTAGGTGCATACAGGGTGTCCCACTTATAATGGAAACAAACTTAAATTTTCGGTATGTCTGAAGTGATTGTTTTGAAATTTGCTGTGGTTACGTATGATCCTTAAGCCGTAAACACACTATTATCACGTCACGTGATGCTATCACGCAATATCACGGCACACCCGAAATATCTGCAAAACGGTTTATGCGTGCTTATAAATAGGTTTAGATGTACACTATAGTCACCTCATGCAGCTCACGGCAAGTCATACTTGACAGCACAATTTTTTTTCTACAAATTTACATATTCGGCACGCGTGATAGCACGGTGTCAGAGTTTGACGCTAGAAGGCTACAAGATTCACTTGCCATCTTCACAAACACAAAATATGTAATAAAAATGATCTGCAGTGTACGTAGTCTGTTTCTAAACCGTGACAGCATGTTCTATTCTGCCGATATGACAACACGTGAATTCACGCGACATGGTAATAGTGTGTTTGCGACTTAAGGCGTACTTTTTCAGTACTTAAAATTTAGGTAACTTATTGGGGTACAAATTTACCGAAGTTTTACAAAAATAATTTAAAGAGTAAAGTAACTTAGGTATTGTTTTATATCAAAATTAATATCTAAAATCAATTTGGCATCTGTCAAAACGACCAAATATAAAATTTCAACAAATTAACACAACCAGTAGCGTGCGTATGCCCAATTAATTTTATTTAGTTTTAAAAATGTTGGCTGTTTAGCTTCATTTAAAAAAATATAATACGTTAAAAGCAGTGGCATACCTAGTGTATTTTCTGCTATAAAATTAAATGTCGTACTTACATAGGATATCGAATAATTAATTTATTCTTGCAAATTAGAAAAAAATCAAACAGGCATCAACAAGAAAATTGAAGTCAGTTGGCCATGTAAATAAAATATTATTTACACCTCAAAGAAATTTTTCACATTATAATAGATGTCCTATGCACAAAATTCAGTTTTAAAACAGTAAAACAGTACGCCACTGCTTTTAACGTATAGTATTTCTTTAGATGAAGCAGTCAACATTTTTGGTAATTAGTTTGTTCCTTGTCGATTTAAATATTTTTAAACAGAAACAAAAAACGAAATTATAAGTGGGACACCCTGTATATGCAAATTTACTAAAATACAAATTTGATATGTCTTACATAAAAATTGAACTTAATTTATTTTTTAAACTAAACCAGTTAGAGGTATACCATAAAATTAAAATTTCTATATATTGTCGTTTCGTAAACAATGGGATATTTTATATCACTATTGGCTTTTACTAAATAAATAATAAAAAATTATTTTCTCGCTGAACTTATTTGTATCGTAATTTTTGAAATTATTTTTGTTTTTTTTTTGGCAAATGCCGAACAAACAAAAAGTTACAAGAGACATATAGTTCATCCACTACTACTTACTTTTTTTCTATTCATTTAAGATTTAGTTCAACTGGTAGTCATGTTTGTTGAACTGACTGTACAACATGTGGGAACAATAGTAATTCAAAACAGAACCATACCTCTAGATAAATATAACCCAGCCGTATTGTAAGTGTTTTTTTCTTTAAATCAATAAATCAAATATCCAAATTTTTGAGATGCCACAAAAAAAACATTTTTTTTTATTGTTAACTACCGATATTCTTCTAGAGAGGGAATTGTGGGATTCCAAAAAATAAGAATTAGTGGCCTGGATAGTCTAATAGTGAACAGAAACAATATTGACTTTTACCTAAATGGGTCGGTTTTTTCATTTTGTGCAAATCTATCCATACCAAATAACACTAGTCTTGAAATTGTTGAATATGATGCTGACATTGTGATCCTGTCGGAAATACCTTTATATGGGAGCGGTAAATTATTGTAAGTATTACTCAACTGTCCCCTATATAAAAGTATATAATCCTCCCCCCCCCCCCCCCCCCCCCCCCACGGACTCTAATTGTTTTAATAAATATTGTATCAACTCTGAGGAAACTATTGATGGTTTTGTGATTCTTCATACCAATAATAGTATGTAACTTTTTCTAAACAAAATGTTTTTATTCACTCCCCTTCCCAGGTTCAGGCATGGATACGTCACTGATTATCCTCTAATAATAAGCAAACAAAAATATTACTTTTAAATGTGTTTAATTTATAATTTTAGGTTGGGTTTTAAAGATATAGACTTCGCATTGTGTGCAGAAATAAATCTAACAGAGCAGCCAGTTCAACTGACCGATTTTCTATTGAAGCCTAGCATAAGCGGACTTCAGGTAAGATGATAATATAACATAATAAGCGGCATCATATTGATTGACACAAGGTAACACCAAATAATTGCTATATTTTTACTTTCCTCTCATAAATAAAGGCAATTATTGCAATTATGCTTTTCGAGATATTGACGGCTTTTAGAGTATCCAGTTCAAGAAGCTTTGTTAGGTCGAAAGTTTAATAACTACTTGGAAGGGAAGGACCTAATTATTTATGTTGATTACGCATTTACCATAGTCTAAACCTGAGTTTTCGGTTCGAGATATAACTATATAGACTATAGAGCATAGTTGAGATAAACAGGATCAGTAATAAGAAATTATTATAATTTTTGCTGCAAAGGTACAATTATATCTAGTAATAAAAATGTATTTAAAGAGATTATTCATTTACTACAACTTTAATGAATTTAGACTATACTAAGACAGAGAGAGATACAGAATGGTCATTGGTCAACGCTAAAAAAAATAAATTCCCTTTTTTAGGCTTTATATGTATTTCTTAGGAAAAATATTATTAAATAATTGCATTATATTTGAACAATCTGAGCCTATTCGATGGAGAATGACACAATAAAATATATAGTATATTAGGGAGAAAAAGTGCAAGGGTATGTTAGTAAACGAATCCTTTACAAGACGCTTTCATATACACTGCTTAGCCTGTATCGGCAACGTTTGCTCGTTCTTTTTATAGTGTTTATATCGAATCGAAACTATATCCTGTTCTGGCTAGAGTTAATGCCTAATTCATATATAAGTGGTTTTTGAGCTTTTGAGCCGACAGAAAAAGCGATTGGGAACATATAGACCCCCTAAGAAAAGATATGTCTAAAAGTGATTTATTTTTCTCGTTTACCATTCCAATATTTTCCTTCTTGTGAAGATAGTAATGTCATTATCGAATAATATGCAAGATAATGTTAAATTGCTAAAAATTATTTTTTTGGATTTAATGTTTCGTGGGCTCGAAGCGGAAACACATCAAAATAATAAAGAAAATATCCAACAACTGCAGCTAAAATATACATCTTTTTAAAGTTTGAACTGACGGGTTTCTGGAACAACGATCAACTTAGTGAAGCTATAACAAAAGTCGTTGCTACTTTAGAAAATATAATTATGTCGTTTTGGAGCAATGAAATTAACTGCATAACGTGTATGCTTAGCATCTCTCTGAAACAGATGATTAATGATCTATTGAACCCAAATACTGCCGGAATGGATATTTATCAAATTGCCGAGGTGACAACATCGGACTGCAAGGTAACAATAAACAGGTCGAAGGCAAGAACGTTTAAAAAAGGATGGACAACCGATACCAGCATCCACTATTATTTCTCTATTACTTGAATACAATTTTCGAAATAGATAGAACAAATAAATGTTATTACATATGTTGGTAAAGATACTTGACTGTTTCTTATAGGCGTGAAAATAATATGTAATATAACGAGACCTTTCAGAGGTAATAAATACACATCGGAATAATCCCTCATCTACTAACTAACACAACAAAACACAGAAATATTTATATCGACTAAATATTCCAATAATTTTTGTCACTTTCTGTCAACCATTGTTACCTTAAAAATACTACGGTTTTAGAAAAAGTCAACAATTAAAAATTGGCTTGAAAGTCACATGATCTATCGTTGGTCCATTATTTGCTTAAACGTCTTTGCATCGCTTACAAGATGACAGTCAAGGACGATGTGTTGTCGGTGACGTCAAAATGCGAAACCTTTCGAAAATTTCGTTTAGCTCGGAATATTTTTAAAATTTAAATAGCATATACCAGGGTTGTTAATATTTTGTATAATGTTTTAATATAGATTTAACACAATATTTATTTAGAACTGTTTAAAACGGATAAAATAAACACAGTGTCTTGTTTCTAAGATAAATAGTGATTTAACAGGAATATACGATTAAACACATATAGTTTCACTCAAATTAACAAAACATTAATTCGTAGTGCAGCTTTTTCTAGATATTTGTTATTATATGTCTTTTCATTTGGGTTTTTGTAAATTTAAAGATAGTAATTACATCTGAAATCTAATATTTAATTTTAACTTAAATTCATACAACGAAAAAGTAAATAAAATAATCATAAATAATATTAAATCTTACCAAAATCTAATCAATCCTCAAATTTACTTATTACTGCTAATGATTAATTGGTATTTACATTTTAATAATAGCCGGCATATGCTTTCAGTATCTGAATTAATACGAGGTAGCTAAGACTGCAAAGGTACCTTTTAAAATAATGTTTGTATCAAGACTATTATTTACTTAATTTTCAATTTTAGGACGACTGTGGCTCATCAAATAACCATCTTTTAAGCACAATATTCAACACCAATCCGTCAGATTTCTTCACTTCATTGTCAAAACGTGAGAATGTAAAGAAGTTTGTGTATAGTATTGAAGACTACTTGAGCCAACATCTCTAAATAAATTTGTTATTTCTATTTAGCAATAGTGATAAATATTAACGAACAAACCGTCGAATGTGGTTATTTGGGAAAAAAAGTTATTGTCCAGCTCATTATTCTCAAGTAATTTGAACTAATCTTCTATCCGTGCTACAAAAAAAAATTGGTCTCCTTTAAAATAAATAATAATAAATAAATATTTAAAAAATAATTTTGCCCAAATAACCCCAAAGGGTGGTTCAATTTGGGGAACGCTGTAACACACTGGTATTTCAAATAGCCTCCTAAGTGTGGTTATTTGTGCCACTTATTTGGGAAATTAGAAACTAAAGGGCATTTCAATAGGAACCATATGATTTTAAAATTAAATAAATTGGCAAATGTCCTCTTATAATTTGTGGTCATGTAATACTCTAAAGCAAACTAAAAATTAGTTAGGACATGAATGACTTAGTTGGGGTTAATTGGGAAATTCCCCATTAACCGCACATCCCAAATAACCCCACTCAGAAGAAAACTCTGCAAACACTTGATTATTTTGTGTTGCAATACAAATCAAGAATCCAAATTTATGTATCAATTATTCCTGAATACCTACTTACCTCCAAATGAGTACATTGTCACAGGAAGTTGGACCCACAATTTTTAAGACGATTTTTTACTATTTCGAGCAAATTCATTTCAAATAAAAAAACCACAAAGTAAAATGTCGCTTATTCACGTTTGTTTCAAAGTTTTGAGGCTAGTACACAAAATCATGAGGCAACAAGCATGAGGAAACATGTAGTACAGCGGTACCGGACAACCCCACTCTAAGGTAGTATTTTACTTACATATTTACCTACGCCTAAAATAATGAACGCTTTAAAAAAATAATTTTATAATTAGAGAATTAAAATATCATTATTGTTATTCTAGCACCAGTCAGGTCAAAAGCACATTATTATTTTCCACTAATTCCAGACTGTCGAAGTTATAACAAATTGTTTTATTTCAAGACCTTGATAAGAGAACCTGGTACAATAATTTACTTGCTCATGAGTTAGGTAGTGAGTATAACGTAAAGAAAATTTGTAAAAAACACAACTATGGCATTGGTATAATGGGAAACTCGTCGGTATGGAAATACTTAATCGAGATCGACAATTGCCTCGAGTCTCTGTTTTTCTTGTTTAAATTTAGAAAAAAATTATTCGTGGACGTTATGTAGTCACGACATGTTAACAGATATTAAGGAAAAATTGCTTTTGAATTTTGTTAATGTCATTCATTTATAACCATTTTGTTACTTTTCTGGCAAATAGTGTGATTAAAAGTTTAATCTGACTTTGTTTAAATTATTTTAAGCGCGACAGAGAAAGCTCAAGGGATAAACAATCTATAGATGTATTAAAAATTGGTTTTAGATAATCTGAAATCAAAAGATATTGCGCAAACAATAAATATATCCTTAATCCGTGATAATTTATTTTTTTTAATTAATTTTGTTCGACAAGTGTCTGAATTCAGTTCGTTTTTGAAAATGTTAAGTATAAGTGGTGAGTATTTTCATTTTTATTTTTGGCCCAGACTGACCGAGATGTCATTCTACACGGGTGGACAGACAAACATAGTAAAAAAGTCAACAAAATTAAAATACCACCCAGAGCTCTGAAACTGAATTTCGATATTTATACGAATAACTGGAACAATTCACAACTCCAGAATCGAGTGAATCGACATGACTTGAAGGGTCCTTTCATTTTGTATTCAACGCGGCAGATCGAAATCTAGGTAAACCCGGCGCTCGTCACCAAAAATAGGTAGTCAGTTTCAGTGTTCTGTAGTATTCGAATGAGAAATGAAATAATAATGCCGCGTCCACACCAAACCAACAAAACAAAACAGCAACACAATGTTTTTCAACAATTTAGAAACAAATCGGCAACATTTTACTCCTTTCCAGCGTCTTCCCATCGCGGAGCGGTAAACATCAAAGGGTTTATGTTTTGTTCTTACGTCCGGCAACACTACAGGTGCGGTGTGTATAGTTAAAAATTATCTCTTGAATTATTTATTTAATAAATATTATTTTTTGCGAGCAGATAAAATAAAGCCGATGGCGCCTCCTGAACTAATTGGATGGATGACGGGCTTGAAACAAGCCGTCGCCAGCAAAAAATAATATTTAAAATAAATAATTTAAGAGAGAATTTTTATTTCCGTGGGAATTCGATCAGAGATTCAAATATTAACTATACGTACGGTAAAACAAATACAGAAACGAAACACAGCAGCACTGACAGGTAGAGGTTGAGAACCGCACCATCGATAGTTTATCGATCCACTATCAATATTTAATCGATAGTTTTTAATTCATAACACATTTAAAAAAATTCAATTACTCGCCCCCACACCCCCCAAAATTAAACGACCAAGTCTGTTTGCTTGTCAAGTAGCATTAATATCATATAATATAATATAAAAGAAAATGTTCGTAGCCTTACTAGCTCCGGTTTTGTTTCGTGAAACAAGTTGATAAAGTGTTTCCGATTTGTTGCTAAATTGTTGAAAAACATTGTTGGTGGTTTGTTTATGACTTGTTGGTGTTTCGTTTTTGTTTTGTTGGTTACCACATAGACTTTTGTTGACATTTTGTCTCGCCAGTGTGGACGCAAGTTTTCGTTTTGCTTTGTTTCCAGAAAGTTGCTAGTTTGTTGTGTTTCTGTTTTGTTGGATGTTTTGTTTTCTTCGAATTCTATTAAATGGGGAAAAAGTATCGCAATCAAAGCACTAACAATATGCCACACAAAAGTTTGGATTTTTGATTTAATTTTTTTCCGTCGTTAATAATAAAGTTGGAGCAAAACTGAAAAACATTTTTACAGCAACTTTTAATGAACCCATGGATTATATAAAACAATTTTTTTATACGAGACCTTTGGTTTTTCAACATAATTTTTTCTGTCAAATTTTAAGAGTCTCTGCATTTTCATAAAGATGAGTAAAAAGGCTCGAAACGTAATTAAACAGTAATGTGTAGTATATCATTTAATTTAGAATAAAAAAGGCTCTAAAAATTTGACTCTTTATATGTACATAGAAATAACTTTTTGCACTAAATATAATTTCTTAATATGATTCTTTAAATCACATTTTTGCAGCTGGTGTTTTAAAAGCTAGCATTGTAATGTTCTTCAACATGCTTCTTTACGTAAATGATGGAATTTACGAACCATGGGATACCAGGACATTTAACTTTAGTCGGTATGAGAATATGGAGTAAGGCAACAAATTTATTTATTAGCAACGATAAGATTAAAACTAAAAGATCGTAATATTATTAACCCTAATTTAAATAGAAACAAATTGAATTTTAAATTATTTCCATCTTCTCCTACTCACAATAGGACTAAGAAGCCCCGACGTTTGGTAAGCAAATAAAAAAATAAAGGATACGCTGTTTTAACACCAAATTGAAATATCCCGCAACATCTCACATTTATTGCTTAATTAAGTTAGGGAGGGGAAAAAGTACTGGTCGCTTTAGATATTTTTCAGCCCTTGTCCGAAATAAAAATTACAATTCTCGAAAAATTAGTAGAACAAAAGACGTAAAAACGATTAGCTAAATCAAAAAAAAGTATGGTTCACCAATCTATTCAAGCTATTTAATTTCCATATTTATTTGACTCTTCTACTTGCCAAGTGTTTCTAATTAATATATATAATTTAAAAGTGGCTACTTAACCATAACAAACCCAAGAGCTGTTGTGACGATAGAACCATACGACATGTGGACGTTTGCCACTGTAGACGAAAATGAAGAAGGCAACTTAAATGCGTGTGTAAATATAACTTTTCCAACTTTAGAAGTAACTTTGGACTACCTTTCTGATTTTGGTATAAACGACGAAATACCCTTATACGGACTAGGATACTACAAGTAAGTAAACAACTTTATGTGCTAAATTGGTCATCTAACTTCAGTCTCTTATGTTCTATTTCTTTTAGAATTGAACTCAAAGAAGTTAAGACAATATTTTGCTGGTTGTTAGCAGCAGACGAAAGTGAAATATTGGACTTTCATATTAATGTGACATTTCTACACCAACCTGTAAGTAGTGTCATTTCTGCATTTAAGAACATTAAATTTGGGTTTATTGTTTAAGTTAACTTTTTAATTCCAGTCTTTAACAATAATTTAAGTGTAGTATTATATAGGATTGTAAATAATGAAATACCAATAGTTATTAGTAGCCTCTTACAATTTTGTAAAGATGGCTTAGCAAAAATTATACCTGTCTATTGATATACTCCTCATTCGGATGTTAGATAATGAATACGATTTAAAGTGTTTTTCTCTAGTGGAATATATTAGAATTGTATTGAATATTATTTAAATTAAAAATTATTCCGGCCGAGTTGAAAAGCAGAAATTTGCACTTTGGATCCACATGGGGTAGAGTTTCTTTTTGTATCACTTTTTAAGAAATGCGACCTTGACAAAAAAATCGTTAAACATTTCTGAAGATATCTCGATTATTTCAACAAGATCAGTATAGTTGCTACTTATTCTATTTAAAGATTCATTTTTTACAGGTTTTTCTGACTGGTTTTTTTAAAAATTCCGATTTAAATATTGTTACGTCCAAGTTCTTAACCTTGATGACAAAAGTGTTCGCAATGTGGAATAACTATGAAACCGAATGCAGCAGCAAGTGCATTTTGAATCCAATTTTTTATTTTCTAACAAATCTTGTGATCTATGATATTGACAAAAGCTCGGAGATCAAATTCGATGAATGCAACTGTTCAAGCGTAAGTTTAGTAAATTGAAGATTTATTAGTAATATACAAAATAAACTTCATATGAGGCACGCCATACCGGATGGAGAAAAAAGCGGATGAATACACCCACATACACACTTATATACAGGGTGTTATGGAAATGACGTATTATATTTAAACCGGCAATTCCTGAGATGAACACAAATTGAAGAAAAATATCCAAAAATGGCGCTTTAATTTAATATGCCCTGTACATGACCTATTGTCAGACCAAAAATATGCACGTGGTGACACTGTGGGAAAAGTAAACAAAGCAACATATGGCGGAAAACGTCAGTGAATTTTGAGCAGCGTTGTCATGTTCTCATGGTAAACTTTATAGAAAGTCAATAACTGTTTGACAGAATCGAAGTTGTTTATTTTTCAGGGTATATTATTATAAACTTTACGTTCAATCTGAATTAGTATTTTAAAGTGCTACTGTGTGGACAAAAATACGCCCTTATTGTATAAGGTTTCATCGGGTGGTCTGGAAAATAATATAATTTTTACGTACGTATTTGACATCTAAGAATTTTGAAAGTGAAACACGTTTGAGTCTGGTTGACACGTTCGGGTTTACTCGGTCGATCGATATTGTGCTACCTTGGGTTAATATCTAAAAGTACAGCGTTGCCACTTTCGATGTTTTATAAGATTATATTCATAAATTGGGGAATTTCCTTCTGTAATATTATTTCCTGTATAATTATAGTCTCGGAAATGGCAACCGCGCTAGTTAGCGAGCTATTTTCCGAATATGCACGAAACATTCTACCCTTGGACGCGTCTATAATCTATATGAAAGGGAGGTCCTGTCTGTCAAATTATTTCATCATTCTTCAGAAAAGGATTAATAAATTTTATGTTTATGCCAATCCATTAGAAATTAGCCTTTTTTGGTTATTTCTGAATTTCTATTGCGAAATAATTTGTATCAAGTGCTGTTGTTCTATGTGTACGGTAGTTTTATTATTGTAAAGTATAATTATGCGTTAGTGTTTAGTGCTTTTGTGTAATCTGATAATAGGTGCATATCTTCAAAAAAAACTAATTTGAAACTCGTGGGTGTCTTTCTTTAAGTGATTTAGTGTAATTTGTTCTGTTTCACTATGTATTTTTTTCTCTCGACGATATGCCGGTTATGTTCCGAGATTGGAAATAAGAGGCCGAATGGGGTTTAGTGGGTATAAGCTTATTATGCAGCACCACACTATCATCAGGGCACGTGATGAGTATAAACCTCCCCCCATAGAAAAAAGAACTGAAGGTGTCTGTGCCCTGGATTCCTTACTCGTGTCGGCGGCCTGGATTTAATTTCTAAGTAGCTAAATATTTATTTTTATAAGAATCTAAAGTTTTGCACTTTTCCACAATTTGGCAACATTGCGCCAGCACATGTGTTTATTACACAGCTGGGCAGTGTAATATGATTGTGCCGCGGAGTGACCTGTGGGTTAAGGGTGAATTACCCAAACGTTCGATTTAAAAAAAAATATATGTAGCGCTTCTCTAGGACACCCCATTTAAATATAATACGTCGTTTCCATAACACCCTGTACCATCCTTAGCATAGAGTCAGACAAAATAGTATTGATTATAATAATATATCGTTACATAATATATTACTATTATTTACTTTAATTGTAGGAACTTTTGGAAATAATTGCAACGGAAATGAAGAAATTAGATGAAAAAGGCGATTCAACAGTAGTAATGGTGTTATCGATGATACCAATTGTGGGGTTATTTTTTTAAGTATGATTTCGTCGTGATGTACCTAATCATATAGGTATAGTAATATTAAAATTGTTAAATTAAATTTTGAGACGATTTTAGGAATACGACAAGTTTAACTTAATCAGAATTACTGTTATTAATAAAATAAGTTGTTATTTTATCAGTGTGTCAATGTGCACTTTATATCATGTTTGTAGAAAATAATATAATTATGTACCTACTTCCTACATTCGGGACATAGTAGCCTCATCTCTCCGTTTACCACCGTACAGAAAGTGATCGGCTTTGTTCACATTTCTTATAATTTGTTGAAGTCATCATCATCATCATCAGCAATAGCCATTTTGCGTCCACTGCTGGACATAGGCCTCCCGTAAATCATTCCATTTCTCCCTATCCAGTTGTGCTGGATGCGCTTAATGTCGGGTTTGTTCGAATCTAAATCAGCTGATAGTAATCCATCTGATCTCAGATCATATTTTTCGTAAATACCCAATACCGATTTTTGTTATATTTTTCGATTCTATTAAATTCTAAGCAAATTTAATAGAACATCTTTTTGTCTGACTGATATTTTTTTACCTTAGCTCTTGGACTAAAAATTTTTTCTTACCGAATATACGAAATTGTTTTGAATTTATGGTTTAAATATTATTTTTTTAAAAAGTTATGGCGAAATTAAAAATGTGTTTGAAAATTGTTATATTTTTTGATTATTTTGTTAATAAATGTTCGAAGTGATTTACTTCCAAGCATTTATCTATTCTTTTCATCATACTATTTCTTGTAGCATTCCTTATTTCTTGTGCGGTGAGGGATTGAAATTCGATATTTAAAAAAAATAATTAAAAAGATTTTCTATAAAATATAATAAAAATTACCTTGTTGTATTCAAAAAACGATAGTTGACGGTATAACCGGTAATGACAGGAACATGTGACTATTTTAGAGCATATCTATAAACATAAATCCCCACAGTTTCAGAAGCATGCGTTCAGTAGTTCTCCATATAATTCTAATGCAAGCTCATCGTGAATCACTCTGTATAGAGGAAGGGTCTTCCAAAATCACGAATAATATAAAGTGCGTCTTATCGTGCAGTTTTCTATTTTGGCACTTAAAAGTAGCAAGCAGTTTTCAATTTAAATTCAATAAAAGCTGCATGCAGGCATAAAAATACAATAGATTGTCAAATGATATAGAATTTCATTATTTATTTCTTTGCTATTCAGTTGAATAATGACAATGATCTATTTGCACAATTAATCGCGGATACATTATTGATATTTTTATTTAAGAATTCTAATTATTGTATTGATGCCATCAGGGCAGGCCCTAGGGGGTGGCAATGGGGGCCACTGTCCCAGGCCCCACTATCTGGGGGCGCAAAAATCACTGGGGTCGACAAATAGTACATTATACACCTAGGGACTAAAGTGGTATTTTAAATCCCGAAACAAAAAGTATATATAATTTGTCAAGGGATTTAAAAACCCTTTGGTCCTGAGGTGTAAGTATATACTATTTTATGTACTTTAGGATAGGTAAAACGTTAAAAAAAATTAAATGCCATCATCGAAGCGGCTGATGTTACCATATCAACGACCAAATGACAAGTAACTAAGTAAAACAAAAGTCACTCGATAAATATTAGTCAAACACGCTACATCCACTGAAAGACGTTTATCGCGATGGAACAAATCGAAAAGGCAGCTCAAGAGGCTGTAGGCCAATTATTACCAAGAAAATCTGGAGAACAATATAAAAAACAGTTAGCTGAGTTTATCAAATGGTGCAAAGAACGGAACGTAGAAGAATTTACAGAAGAAAAGGTACTAGTAGCATATTTCTTAGAAAAGTCAAAAACGCTTAAAGCATCGTCACTGTGGAGTGTATATTCGATGATAAAGGCCACAATTGCAATAGAAGTTATTTTTTATAGTTTAATATATTTCTAAACACGTTACACTTTTGTTGCATCCATGTCATGTTATATTTTCTAACAAAATTATTGAAAATAAATTTCGAAATTTATATTTTTTTGCAAAGAAATTTACTTTAAATCCCTAGGGATTTAAAGTACCTAGGGATTTAAAGGGTATTTTAAATCCCTAAAGTACATAAATTAGTCTTAGCCATTTTAAATTATTTATTTTTTTACTTATAAAGAAATTACAAAATGATGGGCGTCATAGCTCCATATTATTATATCTATTGGATTAAAAATATTGATGAAACTACAGCTCCTTATGCAAGCATACAAGAGTTTTCCACAGCGCGCGCGCGCGGAAGCAGACCGGGATCTAACAGGCTTTTTCGGCCATATACTAGACTTGCAAAGACTTCCAATTAGATAATTTAAAGTTCAAATGAGCATGTGTATTTTCTGAAATAAAGGGGAGGGGGCCAATGTCTCATGCCATAAATTCCTTGAAAAAATATCTTGCGTAAGTCTTCGAGACGACATTTTTCGGACCAATGTGAACTTCTTGTAACTAATCCCGTTGGCATAAAGTAGGAACCAGAATGGAAAAAATATTTATTTTTACCACTGTACATTCTGAGGTATTACACATTGACATTAATCATCATGCGCACAGGTAACTCGATTCCACAAACAGTAAGAGAGTCGAGTTGTGTTGTGGAGAATTGAATTTCATTATTCATTCACAGACGATAAGCGGCATCGGGACTGCTGTGTTCGAAGCTGTACGAACGAACTAAACACGCGTTCAATTTCAACCGTTGTCAACGTCGAACTTTCGCGCTTGTTGTGTAAAATCCGGGAAAATAATTACTGCTATTATATGGGATGTATAATATTCTAAGGCTGTAGATAGCAAATTACAATAATGACTAAATGTTGTGCTCTAAATTAATAAAGGTGATTTAAGATTCTCGGAATGACTCATCCATCAGTTACGTGATTACTTAGGTAAAGAAAATTATTTTAAAATGGTTGTTTTAAGAGTTCTTAGTGCCTTACTTCTGACAGTTAGTCTTCAAAGCAGTTTTGCTATAGAGGACTACTGCTCTTTGAACACTTTTAATGACATTGGAACGGAAATGCGCTTCACAAAAGAAGCGACGAATGAGGAGTTTGCCATTATAGGAAAATTTAAAGGACTACATTGCTGTGCAAGAGGATATAGAAGTATAGAATGGTAAGTTTTAAAATAAAATTTTAATAAATCTGTCGTTGGAACAGAATCTACGCATCGCGAACGGAATAGAAAGCAACCTAGGAAGGCGCTACCGACTTATTCTTCCACTACAAAGCGTCATTACACCACAAACCAATAAACCGTTGGCTAATGATAAACAAAAAAAAAATGCAATAACCCGCTTAGTGCTTACTTGAAAAGTCCATTTAACAATATAGTAAATAGAAAGGAAAGGTACCTTACATAATATAATTATTGTTTTCCTTACTAATTGTCATTAACTCTATAAAAATATTTTTCATAATGGGTGGAAAATTTAAGTAAAGTCTAACACATAAAATCATTCGCCTCAAAATAACGAAATTACTATTATTCCAGAACCCACCCAATTTATTGTTATACCTACTATGTATTGATTAAGTAAAAAATTAATTTTCAACTCAAATCATATGGATGGTTTCCATTTACTGGCAGATTTATTACTTTACCATAACAATTTTAAAAATAAAACATTTTGGGGAAAAATAACTTGAGATCTTCCTTGGAAATTTGAGAAAAATAGATTTTTCAGAATCTAATACCACTCTATAAATGAATGAGTCAGAAATTTTTCATTTTTGTTCACAAATTATAAAATTTGTTTCTTTTTGAATAAGTTTCAGTAATTAATTCAAATGTGGCTTGTTTTTATAAAACTAGAAAGGATATTTATTTCCAAGTTTCAACCATAATTATATTGGGCTAAATACTGAATAGATAACATCTTCCAAATTTTTCAACGAAAATCCAAGATTTGGACAGGAGATCAGTTTAAGAAAGTTTCAGGAAATGAAGGTAAATCGAGGAATAAATGGGCCGAAGCAGTCCCATATCAATCCGGGTCGAAGATTTGAAACAGCCTTAAAATATAAAATACCTAAATTTAAGCCTACATAACTCACAGTTTAACTCTTACTGAGTGACTGCCATGGTGATGATATCGCTCAATCTGTAAGCCAATTGGAACTGCACCTATACAAATTTCGAAAACGTAAAGAAATATCGCTTTGCATTGTGTGTTCATTCAAGTCCATTTAGAATTTAGAGTTCATTAATCCAGCGTGTGATGTCTTTACGAAATAGACAGAGTCAATTAGGAAAACATAATAAGTATGAATACTTACGGTTTAAATTACAGGTTATTATGATCCAATTAAATTTCCTAGCGGCACCACCTTTAATACAAATTTTATTCTTCTGCCTGTTGCTTTCTAACTGGCTGAGATCTTAGTAATGGACGTGACCACCATTGCGGCGACGAGGACAAGATAACATCCCAGTAGGCCGAGTGTCTATATCGATTCTTTTGTCTTTCGGTGTGGCCGCTGGTATGTCTACAGCACGTAGGCGTTGCAAGTTAATTGGACAACAACTAAGGATCTGTTAAAACAGAAATATTTCTTTTTATAAATAATTGGCTACTGAAAATATATACATAATTTTTCTAAGGTTTACTTGTTGATAATAAATGTATTTTATGAGGGGTTTTCAAAGACCTGATAGAGGGCTGGAAATCTTTAATAAACCGAATAAACCATTACAATCCTTAATACAGTATACTAAAATATCGAGCTGTAAATATATTCTAGACACGGAAAATTGCCAGACCAGAGAACGTTAACCCAATGAAAATGTTCATTAGTATGCCAAAAGGGCCGCGACGTTTGGCATAACTCGCTGCAGCAAAATTTTATTGACTTTCCACGGGAACATTGTGTTGATAAAGATTTGTCTAATGGCATTTTTTTCTATGCTCTGCTTTTAGTTAACGTATAATTAAAAGTTCGCTGATGCTAATTTGGAACTCGTACATATTTTTAATTATGTACTTAGTACCAAGTGTTTTATTATTACTGAGGCTAGTGCGGTTGCTATTATAGCACTAGATATCTAATTCTTCTGAATATGTATTGAATGCATTTTTCATCCTAATAAATGTTTATTTAACTCGGTTCAGTTATTCCCAGCATACACATATACAGGGTGGCCCATCGAAAACGTACAGCAAGGTTTTACAGACTGAGAAAGAATTTTTCAATAAAATCCAAAAACCCCTCAAGTTTGTTTGTCAGGGGGGACAACTTTTGACGCAAACGCATAGCAAAATTAGTGGGGGTTTTTCATATAGGAACGGGGGTCGAGTAATACCTCATTAAAAAGGGCTTTTAATTCCCTATAAATTGCTGCTTAGTTTTTGAAAATCGATCTACTCGTTTAGAAAATGTGGAGCTTTGAAATGCACACAAAACGTGTGACAAAAAATTCAAAAATCGATCAAAGTAATTTTACTAATAATGATTACTTGACGATTCCATTCCCATTTGAAAAAATTTGGGGGATGACAACCCCGCTTAGGGAGTTGAAAATTTTCCTGTGCTTTTTGCGAACAAACCCCCTGACAAACAAACTTGGCGTTGTTTTTGGATTTTGTCGAAAAGTTCTTTCCCAGCCTGTAATGTCTTTCGGTACGTTTTCGTTATTAGAATTGTTATTTCACAAAAAAAATAATTATGATTATCTGGATTGGATATCCACGGTGAGTCACGCTTCAAAAATGATATATTAGATGATTTTTAATATTAATTTTATAATTTAGATAAAACAGTTGATGATGCGAGTTGTTTAGTAAAACATATTTCAAGTACATTTAGCTATAACTGTTCTAAGTATTATTAATAATTGTTATCGCAAATTTTTTAGACGAAAAAAATTAATTATATCTATATGTTTTTACAGCCATACGAAAGAAATATACCTGTAAGGTTCTGTATTAAAATGGATTGGACAAATAGCTTAGCGTTATTATTGATTGATTGTGTCGTGACCCTGAGCGGAAGGGTTGTTGATGATGGTGGTAGAGCAAGAAAACACTTATTTGCAGCAAAACTTAATCACTCAAATTTTATTTAGAATACAATATTTATGTTATACTTGATACAAAAAGTATATATAACGTTTCTTAAGAGCAGGTCGGATTTGAGTGTCATCTGTATCGTGTGTTATTCGACTATTTATATGGTTCGTTATCGTTATCACTCGGTTTAAGTCATTATCATTCGGTTTGGAGCTTACGTGACTCGAGCGAAAAATAGGTTATTCAATTAAGCAACTCGGCATTGAACTGTAACGATATAGTGCGTAATTTAGGGACTCGTTATAAATCGGTTTCACTCGGTTTCGAGCCTACGGAATAGGTTAGTCAATTCAAATTAATAATAAATAGGATATGAATATACAGGTCTTAACAATTGATATTTCGGCTAATTTAATGTCATATTTAAATATTACACTAGCAGTTGTGTATTAGTCGGTCTTACATACGTTTGGCAGCAACAGCATCAAAAACTTAATTTTCTTATCAATTGGCAAGTAATTCATAAAACAAAACCATGTCTTTAAATTCAAAATAATGCAAAGGCAAATTGGCAATATCCAATATATAGAGAATACCTCTTTGGACAATAAAGCTTTTTGAGTTTGAGTATAATATATTCCAAACGTCTATTAAATTTGGATTTTCTACATGCATCGTTTAGGTTTATAAGAATAAATCTGCACAAGACAATATGCAGTGAGATAGATGCAGGAGCCAATAAAGGGCTTTTAGCAGCAATAATTGTATTTTTCCATCAATCATGAACCTCGCGTAGAGATAATCGGATACAGAAAACTTCCGCTTACCAATATTCAATTAAAATGTGCCCGCTCTGCCTCTTTACAACTTAATCACGTCCAAATTGGTCACTTGGTATGCATCTACATGAAAACGCTAAAAATGAATTACACGTTTAATATGAAGGGTCAGAGACACTGAATAAGATTATGAAAATATACTGTTAATAATTAACATTAAAAGAGGAAAATAAGGTTTGTTTGTGGTCAACATGAATATCTTCATAGCCTAAATACATTCAAGTAAGATAAAAATAAAGTCCAAATTCCAATGAGCCATATTCTGGTGGGAAAACAAAGAGAAAATTTGTAAAATAATGTCGAAAAAATCAGTTAGTGCAAGAAACGTCAAATTTGCAATGACATAGGTACTCTCAATATTAAGTATATCCAAGACTGAAGTTTCCGAACACATAGCATTTTAAATAGGGCGTGGCGGCGTGATGTAAAATATTCCGAGACAAGTATTTATTGATTGGTGGCCAACGGAGCTTGTGTAAGTCGCCAATAAATTATCGGTTTATTATCGATGAATTTATTTCATGTCTTATTAGGGGCGAAAATGGTAAGGAAAGTAACGACAATTTGTTTGGGTTTATTCTAATCTTCTTTTACAATTACAACAATAAGTATTTATTTTTGTCAGTTAATTCGACAATTTTAAAATTGTGTTTCCTGAGCATGCAATAGTTTCCGGAACATGTAAGAACATGTTTACTTTAACCTTCTCGTGTCGCAACAAGATTTCAAACCCTCGAGAAATATATTCACCCAATTCCCTAAATTCTTAACCACGACTGTATTCTATTCATCAAATAGACATATCTTCATTTTTCAAGTAGTGATGTCACCTTCAGATTAGGGGTTCCGTTTCAAGTACCGCCTCGGTTCGTAGAAACACCCTCTAAATGGGGCTTCGCTACCCTTTGCCACCTTTACTGTTCAAAATAATCCGCCCCCTGTTGAGAGAAATGTAAGGCCTCTTGATCCGACTAAAATAGAATTAGTTTGGTTGGAACTGATGATGAGTCATTCAATTTATACTATAGTTTTGCTGATTTTAATATTAATCTTCGTTGAGTTGAATGGTACTGACTA
Source organism: Barypeithes pellucidus (assembly GCA_963991005.1). Taxonomy (NCBI): domain Eukaryota; kingdom Metazoa; phylum Arthropoda; class Insecta; order Coleoptera; family Curculionidae; genus Barypeithes; species Barypeithes pellucidus. Next base: position 85,652 of record OZ022557.1, read on the forward strand.
ATCTAATAACAATTTTGATTACTGGACTTTCTTTGGTGAAGCCGCCCTTAATAATTATCGATCCGTGTGGTAATTAACAATTACAAAATACATTTTCAATAAACTTTTTGACATAGGAATCAGATACGTATACGAGTACTTGCGCATCCGAGGGAAGCCACCGTGCTGCATCCTCTCTACTCTCCAAGGTAAAACCGGTAAATATCTATAAGCTCGTCAATTTTTCCCAATTACGATAAAAATGTCACAATACTCATTAATTCTCTAATCTGAAACCGGATTTTCGAAGAAAGAGTGGGTAATTTTGTAAAAAATATCAAATGGTAACGATCAATACGAAATACGAAGCAAGCAATTTACTTATTTAATACTGGGTTAAAAACATAATTAGCAAGAAAGTGCCGGGCAAAAATCAAAGCAATCTTCTTAGTATTGATTTGGTCCATAAGATATATTTTTCCAGAAAACACTATAGACATGTTCATATTTTCTTAGATTACCTTGAAATAATCGTTACACATACACAGTTGAGCGGGTTTAATGCGTTTGTTTATTGCTTCCCAGCTTTAAATATTTACACTTGCAAAATTTTTAAACAATTCCTCAAAATCAAATAAAATTAAAATAGCATGGTTTCATGCTATACTTTACACACACACCACAATGTTGTATATAAATAGAGCCGGTTTGGGATTAAACTGTTCCTAATGCGTTTTAAATAATGATATAATAATAATAATACAAAAATATATATCATTATACAAATTAGGTGGCGCTACTCGCATAAGTAATTATTTTTTGTGACGTTTTAGATTTTTTTGCATATAAGACTCAAAAAGCCTCCATGGTTTTTCAATCATATTTACCAAATAATCAAACTGTATTTTATATTTTCAGTTCCTAACATCTGTTGGAACTAAGTAAAAGTTAATACCCCAATCCGAAACTAACAACAACATATGAAAATACATGCAATTTAGACCTCACCTGAATGTAGGCTTTACAAAATAGTACCAATTTTACCTGGTAACTCAAAACATTTATGAAAGTCAATGCCCAATGCCGTAAATAAGAACTTTACGGTTCTATATAGAAATAAGTGACAGGGGTTAAAAGTTTTGGGTAAAAACGAATGATTTATTTATTGACCACCTGAAGCTTTAGCTAAGGGACTTTTTGCAGAACTGTAAGAAATGAACATGATTAGGGCAGGGCCGAACAAACTGGAAGTGAATATGTATTGTGTTCCATAAAAATTATCGGATTATAACAGCATTAGTCAGAATTGTAGCGAGTATTTCATTTTTAATAAGACTTGACCTTATGCATCGTCAAGCCTCCGTTGTTGCACGCTTGCTGATTTTCACCAGTTGGTATTCTGCGAACCATTACGGTGCATCTCGCGGGGTAATACTGCCGTTTAATTGGAAAATGTCATGCTGTTTTCAGACATCCCGTATACAGATACACATAGAACAATCGGCTGGTTAACGAGTGGAAAAAATGGGGGGAAATACGAACTGATGTAATATTGGATTTCAATAGTTCCTGGTATTATTATAATTGAAGTTACTTTGATGAATAATATAAATGATAGAATTTTGCGGAAAATTTATTAATTATATGTGTTTTTGACGATGATTTTTGGTCATAAATCTCTTTACATAGAGCGTTTGGGACAACAATGGGCGGTTGAGATAAGCCCAACATTTTGCAGAACTGTGGGTAAAAGTTCGTTGTTAAAACTCGGCATTGGGTAAAACTTGCAGTAAATCCTTCAATATTTTATTGTATGGCACCGACTCTGGTAAATAGTAAAATTACTTTATACAAATCGCTTTCTGCTATTATACCCCGCAGCCATTACCATGCGACTAACACCATAAAAAGCCATAAATTCTTTTGAGCTTGCTCCGAATTTGCCGCTGCAATAAAACTTGCATATTACTTTATGTTAAAGGATAAAATTATTTGACATGTTTAGTATAGGCAGTCTAAACCTTAATTAGCGACTTTACTATTAATCGCCCCATGCAACTAGAACTTGTTGTTGATTAATGGCATTAATGGATTTTAATAATTAATCTGTATCAAATTATCTGATTTCTCGATAAACAGAAAATTTACTTAGGATATCCTTTCAAAAACGCAGGTAGAAAACGGTCAAGAGGACCAAAGGCACATGCTTTATAAGTAGACCTACATACCATACCATTAAAAAACCCAAAAAACAAGTAAGAACTCGTGTATTCTTGTTTTGGATGGCGCTTCTCTTTTATTTCTGAATGAGGCACCAGACACGACCGCCGCGCCGAGATAACCATCTCCCCATTGTTTATGTGGGCACAGCCAGAAAAGAATTTCAAATTGGCTTTATACAAATTATCATCAAAGTTACTTTTCAGGAGTGTCTTTATAACAAAATAAATGTAATAATAATAATGTTTAAAAGGGGCTTTGAGTCGTTGGATGATATAAGGAAACAGACTTAACCAAATATATTATATAAGGTTTAGAAAATTTTACTTATACTATTAGACAATCTTTTAAATGCTTGCTGCAGCCCCTTAAAAATACTGTTTACCCCCCCACCCCCCTTTTAAATGTCAGTCGGGAGATATTTTTTTCGTAAATACTTTGTCCATTTGTCAAATACATACAAAAATCTCAAAACTCACGACGCAATATCGACACATTTCAGCAAATCGAACATATTGTTTTAGAGCCTATCGGAATCCACGTAGTTTGCCTTCAAAAAATGAATGAAAGTGTAAACTGAATACATTTCCTGAATATATTTCTAACTCTGTTAATGTTGGTAAACATTTTGACCTAGCAATAAAAAGATATTTATGAATAATCAAATTATTTCAATATTTCCTACGACCCTATTTTTTTGGGGTTAAGCTAAAACAACTCGTCCTGATGGTGAAAAGAATAGGTTGTTGGTTTAAAGAGTTTGCTGAAACACTACTATTGGTGAACAGCGCTTCCTTAAGTGCCGGTTATTGGTTGATAAAACACCTGCTTAAGAATTCCTCCTGAAAATTATTTTTGATACCTATGATATGAAACAAAAATTATCCCCTCCTCTACGTAAGTTTCTACACGGGGAGATTTTCTTTAATATAGAGTGTATCGAAAAACTTGTACAGCCTAAAAACTTGTTAATTACTGATTCATCAGACACCTTGTATTCATGATAAAAGTTGGTGATCAAAACATAATCTTACTTTTAATTAAAATTTGAACACACACACAAAAATACACAAGCCCGGCATTCTTCAAAACGCCCACTAATGACCTATCGTTCTTAGTATAGGAGCAAATTATTTCTGCTTAACGCTTTGTACCAACGATTTATTATGGTTAGCAGACCAACAAAATAAAGCAGTCATCCGTTAATACGGGTGTCAAATTCATTTTGAAACATACCGAGATTTATCAAAATTGTTTTATACAAATATACATCCAGGATCATGGAGGTGTCTATAAAAATATAGGAACGATGTCAAACGTGAGTCTATCGTAATAATAATAATAGAAGGTTTATTCACATTTTCATAAAAATATGTATGATTAATACTTAATTTTTAATTAATCCAAACATCACTATATCGAAGTAGAATAATACTCATGAATTTATATTCACAATTAATATTATCTTGATAAATTATGATAAATATCACGGTAAATCAGACAGAACTAACTAGGTTATATTATTATAAGCCGGTAGACAGTATTTTAGTAATATGTTATATCATAATACTGTATATTATATTACACATTTAAAAAACACCATCGTAATGCATAACAGACGCGCATCTTCGGAGGCAGCTGAAGTTTTATATCACGCCTCAACAAAGACCTGGAGGAAATTTCGTCTTGAGATGATAGTAAAACCGTTAAAGTTAATATCTATTAATATGCTGGCCATCAGTCTGGGAGGAAATATGTCTTGGCATAACCACGTTGTGGCAAAGGCCAGCTTGAAGTACTTTTCCGGACCAAAAATTTGTACAGCAACTTTTGACACCCTTCGGCTACTGGATTCCATCGAAACGCGAGTCATTCGTCTGATCGGAGATCACGAGTTAACCAAGAACCTCGACAGCCTATAATATTCTACCCGCTTAATTTTACCTAGAGAGACGAATAGCAGAAATACACTACGAACCACTGCCGCCTATCCATACGAGGTTCAGGTTCGGACTCCTCGAACTATGTATATTGTTTAAGAATTCCTTCATCTGGAGGACGTCATCCCGACCTTCCTGAGGTTGTGTTCCCAACGAATATAACCTGAATTTTTCAATGAACGAACGAACTAGCCTTATGATAATTATTGTACTTAATTTTATTTTGACATTTATTTAATGATTTAATTATTTTAATTGATTGTGCCAATAAATCAAAAATATATGGAGTGAATAAAATTTGTGCCTGTTAATATTGCATTTTTATCGATTTTCATGTGTGTATTAATTTAATTCATTTTTACTTTTAAATATATATTCAGGGTGTAATTGAAATGGTTTATTAAATTCTTAACTGGGTGACTCATTGGGTGTCCTACATACTTTTTTTTAAGCCGAACGTAAAAACCCGCAATATTACTTTTTTAGATTTTAAGTTATTAATAATTAGTTTCCTTTCAATACAAATACATTCACCTACGTAGAATATTTCTGATTAAGCGGAATTTCCTATAACCCAGTTGGAAAGTCCAAAGATTAGCCAAGCATATCCTGAATAGAAACAATTGGGTGTTTTGGTACAAAATAAATAAGTACAATGGTTGCACAAAGATTTCATTCAATAACTAACTAACCAGACAACTTTCACTGGGACATACTTGACATTAGAGCATTTGCATGTCACTTTATTATACAGGGTGTCTGGGAAAATCTACCGAATATAAAAAAAGAGAAAGTTTTTTTACACATAATTATTGAATCACCCAGTATATTTCAATTTTTTTTTAATATGATGTATACCAAGTAAGACCCTTCAAATTAGTATCCAAGAAAGTGTTGTGAATTACTCACAGCTGCAGGGACGGACTAGCTGCGACACTCATGACCCCCTTTTTTACGGCCTGTATGATAAGAACTTTGGACAATGATTTTTCCATACCCTTTACTATTGACTAAAAATTAAGTACTCTTCATTCACGTCGCCAATCCTAACCGTTCTCGAAAAAAAAACGTCATTTTGTTTAACATCATACATCTATTGAAACTATGTTGGTGACAGGAGAAAACCCGAACACCCTGTATATATTATTTATATTTCCTCTTGAAAGCTAGCAAAAGATCGCTCCATAATCGTCACCAGTGGCGGCTCGTGACCATTAGAGGCACCATGACATTATCACTTTTATCTAGTAGGGCTTTTTAGTCCTCAGATATCATAAAAAATCAAAGTTTATTTTGGGAGGCTCCGCAGCAAATAGTCCTTATAATATGACGGGGTATTTGTGAAGTAATATAACCAACGAAAGAAAACCACGCAGGTGAAGCAGCGCCTACTCGCTAGTAAGAAATACGTGAGCTAAGACGTGTAAAAAATAAAATTCTATAAACTAGTGGGCAATCTAAGAGATCCACGAAAAACCTTTTAATTCGATCATAATGAATAAATTTCTCAGAATTTTTATTTTAAAATAGCCATTTGCCTGTTCAGGCTCATTAACGGCGGATTGTTTTTAACGTCCGTAATGACGCGGTGGTGATATTACACTTTTGAAAGTTTTTACCTTCAAACTTGAAAGAAGCTTACTCTGTTTATATTCCAGCGATTTTTTGATAATATAAGAACTACTTAAATTCCCTACTAAGGAGAAATTATTCAATAAGTTAGTTAGTTATTCAATAACTAAATCTCTTAAAAATGATTTCAGCCGAGATGGTTTTAACTGGTGTTAATTTAATGATAATGTTACTGTCATTAGTAGCGGCGGGACGGCGGCGGTTTTATTTATAAGTTTATTGTGTTTGGTTTCACAGTTGGATCTATCATACCCTCGAACGTTCTCAGAAATACATCGTGTCACATGCTGAAGTCAAATGACACATTTCAATATTAATTTCATTATTATTTTGTACTGCTGGTCTGGAAGAGTACATAATCTATTACCGCATATATATATATAGTATTTAACAATAAGTAATTTTTGGACTTTGTACAATTTTACTTAGCATTAATTATTAGCAACTCGCTCTCTAAAAAATTATCTAATCACTTTATTTGAAGCAAACACGATAGAGTTTATTTCGATATTTAGTAAAACATTTGCGTTTCATTGACAAACAAAACCTGTAACAGAGAAAAAACTGAAGTTTAATATCAAAAATTATCCACGTTAGTCACCAAACGAAACTTTTAAGACCAACCTCTTAACGTTTCAAAAAATGTTCCCTGAAAGTAATAATAATAAGTATTTGAGCAATATCAATCGTGTCCAATAAAAACGAAGGTAGTATAAATGGCTGTAAATGTATGTACATACCTGTATATTATCCATAATTAACTTTAAGGCCACTCATTACACCTTTCAACGAGTCTTCGTCATACGACTACTTCTTAGAAATATAACCATACGTGTGATAAAATCTTTAAATGGCTTATTAGGATTAAGACGACAAATTATTTATTAAGTCGTTAAATTATCTATTTTCTGCCATCATCAATTAAACGAAACAAATGATCCAGGCTGGTTCCTAAAAAATACCTTATTAATTACATTTTTTTTTCAAAACCCTAGTTTCGAGTAATGTGCTTGAGTTGTAACATGGAAAAATTGTTTTTAAAGAGGATTTATTATAAGTGTGTAACTAGATGTGAGACCAATGGCTTCCTAATTAGAAAATTTGGTCCGTGAAGTACGAGACAGTTGTTTGTACCCCTTAAACAAAAATATCGAAATGTTTCCTGCAATTAAGTAAACCAGCAAGCAGTTATGTACACACTTGTCAAACCTGTCGGCAAACACTTAAGAAGAAAAGAATCACCCGACAGACAACAGAATTTTGAAGTTATTAGTTTCCCACTGTTTCTTGAGCCATTACTGCCCAACCAGGATTCTTTATTTACCGTTTCTCATTTCAGTTTTCGGCGCGACTTTTTTTTGAAAAATTCATTATTTACAAGCACAGAACATTGCAGTTACAAACCTACAGCGGGTTCGACGATAAGTAAGCTATTTTTATATTCAGGCAACAAATTTTAGCAAAATAGACTACCGATATGCACCGATCCATTTATGAAAATAAGTTCCAAGGTGTTTAAAATGTGGTTTTCGTTATTAGTATTTTTGTCGAGCAATGATAATATTTTTTTTGGGTTTAGAGGCACACACAATGAAATTGGTATAATTATTGTTGTAAGCTGTAATTATAAATATTATTAAACAAATATATGAGTAGAGCAGTTCATATTCGTGTTTGTTGAACAAACCCTAACTTTGGGTATGTTATATTATCCATATTTACCATACCTAAGCTATTTTTATGCTGTAAAACGGTTTGTATAAAACTGTTTGTGCTGTTTTTTGTTATAACAAATATTGACAAAACTGGTCAAAGTCTTTGCCGACATGGGTCACCACCACAGTGTAAACAATCCTTTTTGTTTCAACATACTTAGAAGGAATTCACAGATTAACAAGTCTTGTTGGTACTGGTTGGGTTACAATTGCTTAGTCCATAGATAATTTTTAAACATGCAGTTTTCAGTCATAAAAGTTTACACGGCGGTAAAGCGGACTAGACCATGGAAGTCAACAGCTTCATTAGTTAATAATGCAGTAAGACATATAACTTTTTGCTTGTTTCTGTTCGTAACATGCCACTTTACATTTATAAGTTACTGTGTATAAAGGCTGTAAGTATATGTCACAGGACTAAATCATATTACCCCAAATAGCATCGAAACGAAATTTTGATGAATCCACATAGAACTTATCTTACCGCGATAATACGCACCGTATTAATTAACAATATAGTTATGTATTGAAATAAGAAGCGATAATCTTTAATTATCTCATTTGTAAATGATAATAAAAAATACTGCTCTAAAAGTGCCCAATGGTAACAATTAATTTAGTCACGTATTTAGATTCCTGTGATCGCACATGGATTGTCGCAGTTTATGGGTCATGCCATGGTCATTCCTGGAATTGATAGCAGCCGATTTCGCATTTTTTTGCTCAATCGCATGACGCATAGTAGCTACTCTACACCTGCAAAAAAATCTTATTCGACAGTTTCCATGTGTGGATTCATATTGTAACGTGCACAAACATACATAGCTGCGTGACAATTATAATTTTGTTTCCCAGATTTTTTAGTATCCTTCTCGCTCTTTGTGTGAATGTTCAGTCAATAATCGAATGTAGAGACCAAGCTTGATCAATATATGTACTTATAGTCAAAATTGCCCATTAACGTACAAATAAATAAGAGTTATTATCTTTCTGGCGGCTGGATAATTCACAATGTACATATAGATGCAACCGTATTTATTAAAAACGAATTAATAATATTATAACAACGTATATCCGGATAGAAATACGCTTTAAAGTAACTAAACATAATAAATATATTTTAAATAATTAATTATTTAGCAAGTGCGAGTTTAAATCACGTGTAAGTTAAGTTTGACAAACCTGATTATGTAAATTGAATGGATTGGTCAGTGCAGAAGACTTGGCTACTCATATTCCGTAACATAATTTTATTCTGTTCATATATAGTATATAGATATCATTATAGGTGTAAGAAATCGACCTGGCTCTAAGGAAACAAAGAGGCGCTAGAAAGCTTTCTTTCTACCTTTACCGAATTGTTAATTAACATTATTTAATATTTACATAAAATGTATAACTCACGATAAACAATTTCAGTACAATATAATATAACGCTTGTGTATAGAACAATTAGCAATAATATTTGTTTTGTAATTAAAATATTCGCGGAATTGGCTGTATTGACGAGGCATGTTATCCAAGAATTAGGCGAGGTTAGTTTAATGAGCAGCCAGTAGCGTGACCGTAACATAATAATAAAGTTTACAATACTAATAAAAAATAAATAGTAATGCGGAAGCCTCTTAGTTATAACTGTTGCGAATTGTAGTGCCACACAAGTACATCAGCAACTAAATTGAATTCCAAACCACCAAAAAAACAAACAAACAAAAAAAATACAACAAACCCGAACAAACTCAATTCAATTGTTAAATGGTCTTATTTTCTGAACAGAATTTATAACTGTTAACTTTACCATGTTACGATTACAAACAATAAGTGAGGGTAGAGAATCGGGAAAAAAAAGGGAGGAAGACATCGTGGCTGTGTTAGGACTGTAAATTTCCATGTCAATCTTATAAAAGCCTAAACATTTTCTGATGAATAAAAATGTGTTTTTCATCTCATGCTTTTTATGGCTAAATGGGTAATTTTTACCTATTTTTTATAAATGTCTTTATACCAAATTAACTGAACTATAAGAGTTCATTATATGGACTTAGCAATATAACAATACATTACTATAAACAAATAGAAAATAATAATAAAAATAGGAATTTAATGCAATTAACTTTAATAAATAATAGAAATCACCTTAAATATTTTTTTCTGCGGCGGTATTTTCATTGTAAAGTGAATGTTAGTACACCACTGTTATATATACATATTTAACTGGTTGTTAAAAATGTATCCCAAGAATTATCCCACCCGAAATTTTGTGAATTTTGTCCAGGACACTTGGGTTTATTCCACATAAAAATGAACTGACATACTTATAATATTAATAAGTCTGTATATTAAAATGTTAGCAGAATCTAACAAGTTTATTTGGTAAAACTGTTTTTGTAGGTCTATGAAATGTGACTGTGTCACGGGTAATTCGAATTTATTAAACCACGTAACGTACCATTATTTACAGGAGATTTACTGTTATTACTAATAATTTAAGGGCATAATTATAAGGCATTGTATATTATATATCTGCATAGTTACTGTCCTATATTTATATCATCGATTACAATACCATTTTCACAGATATACATAGATATTATATGAAATTTAAATGTTTGCGTGCACATCAAAGAACGTAAAACCTAGTAGGTCGCTAGTAGTATGTCTTTCTAAGCACGTTAATTTTGTTATAAAGAAAAACATCGAAAAATGTCATTATTCATAGTGGAAAATTAACAACTCTGCATGTCTGGAAGTTTATGTATTGAGCCTTTCATTTTACTTAAAATATAATTGTTCTTATTTATTTTTTCTACTCTCCTGCCTCTACCGCCTCTTAGAATTTCAGGCATGCGAGAACTTGAAATGAGCACCCACAAATTAACTTATTTTTGGCAATAAATAATATTGACACCACCATCCTGATAGGTCTAAATATATCTTGCTTTATCTTTTAAACTAAATCCATATAAAGTTATCTTTTTCATTTAGGTATAAGGACGGCCAAGCATACCCTTGGGGACTGGATCTTTCGACGCTAATAATTTTTCCAGAAAGTGCGAACCAAACCATTTACACGCAAAATATAAGAGATGACGACAAAGGAAATTACACATGTTTGCTTAGAAATGATACTGTTGTTCACAGTCACACCATAACTTTAAAAGTATTTGGTAAGTAAGTATAAGTAAGTGTAGCTAAAACAGAGTGACTTAAATCATTTAGTTAAGTACAGCGATTGACTGAAAGAATTCCGTCATTATAGGGAATGCCTGATACTCTTAGGCAAACGGTGTACCAAACGTAGAGTTACACTCTTTTCCGGCAATACGTGAAATGACTAGGCATTTCTGGGAATGACGGCGTACACCAATTGGCGCCGACATATATAATTCGTAGACTAATAGCTAGTAATACAAATATAAGTATTTAAAATATTTATTAAATTTTAAATCATGCAAGTGAACATGAATTTTCTGCTTTTCGAGCCAGACCTAGCAAATGGCATTTCATTAATTTGTTGGTTTACTAAACCCAAAGATTGGCTAGTAATTATATGGAAAAGTTATAAATATATTTGCAAACGTAATCACGAAGATATTTAAATATAATACAAAACGTTTTAAAAAATTTTAATTACATAATTTACATCACTATTATCAACTCTTGCAGTTGGGGAAAGTCATATCTTTTAAATGACTAATTTTTACTTTTGATGAATCTAAACAGACTTTAAGATAATGAAAATATTTTTTCTTTTACCTTTTGCATTTCACAAATCCTAGTGAATTTTTAAGTCAGTAGAGATACACGATTAACCTAAAGAAGTAAATTCTGGCAAAGGTATTAATCCAACAATCGTCTCAACACACAGCAGAATTTAAAAAAATGTAGTTACGAACTACATGTTCGAGACCCAAAAGTCCTACATTTAAAATATTTAGAAAATTGTTCAAGACAACAAACTTACGTGACGACAAGTTCCTATCATTTCACATGAAGCTATTATATCAGGCATTTATTTTTCTACTTCATTAATTTAAATTTTGATATTTTTATAAAACAAAAATGCTAAAACACACCATAAGATCTCTAAGGTTTGAATCCGGCACGGTCATGGCCGTATTGATCATCGGCTAGCCATTTACCTTGCCCCAAGCCAACAAACAATCTTGCCGATTAATATTATTTTACTAGTTTAAACATGTAGTGTCTTAAAATATCTATGTGTTATTTATTATTATTATTATTATTATTATTAATTTATTGACGATAAAAAAATATTGAGGTTTTATCGCAGGACATAATCCTGGTAGAAACAATTTCTGTAATCTAATCCTAGGTTAGAAGGATGATATGCGGATGTCTGCAGACGATAAGAATAAATATTAATTTAATTACTTGTTTGCAATACGATTTCTCAAAAAATTTGGCTGTAGACATGTATTCAAATTACAAAACTGCCAGATTCGTTCGAGAGTTTAACACTGACAAAGGCAAATGTAAAAACTTCGTTCGGGTTTCACGAAAATATTTTTCGAGATTTTATCAGACTACCACATTTTGTTACAATAAAGAACAGTTTTCAGTCGCACTGTCTGTCTGTATGTTTTGTATATCGATTAGTCTTTAACCTTGCTCGAACCGGAACGAGTTGGTACCATAAAAAAATGTTATTGTAATAATTTTTACTTTAATTTTACAATAATTATTAAGTACATCTATATTTTGTGAAGACGATAGTACGTACATCTTTAAAGAATTAAGTCAGAGATACAGGATGGTCACCGTTAAACATTGTATTTTGATTTAGAACACGTTTCTTAATAAAAATATTATTTATTAATTCCATTATCCTTCATATGGTGTTATAGAAAAATTATGGGTAGTGTAGAGCAGCGGTTCTAGTTTGCGGAACCCTTTTTGGAGGATAATTTCGACGATTTCGAATCAATTATTTTATTAGCAACCCATTTGAACAAAGGCGATGTATGTACAGTCCGTAAATCCACTATTAGTAAACGCTAATGACTGTATTCAAGTGAAATCATATTTCTTTATCTTAGCGTTGCGCTGTTTTACGACTTCATTTACATTTAGAAGCTTAAGTGTTATTTACCTGTTCTCATAAGAATATCTTTCCTAGCTCCTCGGATGTAGGTACCGCTTCCGAACATCCGGATTTTTAAGCCAAAATTGAATGTATCGCGCCAGACAACCAATATCTCGATTTTTTAAAATAAACATCATTATGTCCCAACCGAGAGACGCGCGAACCACTCGTACGATTGCGTTGAATTTGGTGACTATGTTAAAAACTCATTATCGAAGAAGTTAAATCTTATAATACATCTCAGAATCTCAAGATTGATAATCTGTAAGAAACTTTTTTGCTTTTTGTATTTTGCTTCTAAATTTGTTCCGCTTTTCGCACTTAAATCAGGAGTTGGTTCATGGTAATTTTCCATCGCCACATAATATAATCTAATCAATATAAAATGTATCTCAAACTTCAGATGGGCCACATATGAAAATATTAATAAATATAAAAACCAAATAGTGATTTTATTTTGATATTTTCGAACTACATGTACGAATAAATATTTTAACATTAATTTCTGTTCTTTGCAGCCACGCAGTCTTGGCCCAATCGAAAAACTAATCATTATATAGTCTATTCGCTAGTGGATAATGTACTACTTTCTGCAGAACCATATTGATCCCATAAAAAATGTTAAAGCAACAAATATGATTTAATATTCTTTAAAGTCGACCACCCCGTATCCCTGGTTCTATTCCCTATGTCCGATTTTATAAGCAAAAATTACAATAATTTAATTTTTTATTTTTATTTACCCTGTGTACATATATCGAACCGAAAATATAACGGGTTTGTTCGTTCATTCGTCTAATCCACATACAAAATTCCGTCCTTCCTCATCAAATAATTTTCAAGCGTTCGAGCCAAGGGAGGGATAAACAGGCAGAGCGTCAGATCGAACCCGAACAAATCCGACCTCGAAATGTAATTGTGTGGCGATTACAATACTACTAATGGCCACTGTACTACTATTTTTTCCTAGAAATAACATTCGTTATAGTATATCCTATTTATGAACACCTGAAACGAAAAGCTGCTTACAAAAACTGTTGATAAAACTTTTTCCAAGGAAACTATAGAGTGGTTTTAAAGAATGTAAACTATCAGAAAAAGCCCAATGTGTCGGTGCAGGGACGTTTAAGCTAAAATAAGGGGGGTCAGTCAAACCATTGTTTCATCTAAATAGCTGGACGAATAGACTATACAAGTATACAACAGCCTTATAATGTTTCATTGTATGGAAATGAAGTGGAGCATAGCCTACGCGACACGAGAACACGGTATGGCACAAGGCGTATGTCAGCTGCAACCTGCAACATGAAAAAATGCCCGCCTTTCTCTGTAATAACTATTCTACTGAGTACTGATTTTGCCGGAAATGCGTGGGTACTTACAAAGTTTAAAGGCGTATTTAGTTGAAATTAAATCCTTTTGCTTCCTTAAATTGCAAACTTTTTATATTGCCATCTGAAAACAGTTCGGGTTGCTTACGTAAAACCATAGCTTATTGAGAGACATCATATTTTCTGTTTTGTAATATTTCTTTATGGTCCAATCATTATTCAGTAAACTCAAAAAGTCAATATTTCGTAATACTCGGTAACAAACGTAACATCTTGAGCCACGTTTGAAAATTGAGATTAGATCACATGTTGCGTCAGACAGTTAGTTAGTATCTTTTTAAGATGTACCAGGGGACGGAAGGGGTAGAATATAAAAGTGATTAAGATTAAAAATCAACGAGATTTAACTTGTTGTCATTAATATTAGCAATTAAAAAACTTGTCACTTAAAAAAGGGAAAGATACAGGGGCAGATCGCGGAAATTTTTTGAAACAGGGCTACTGCACAGCGGCGAAAATTGCAAATATGTCATGAGAAACTAGTGAAAATTTGGTGTTGGCTGCTGAGATAATGAATTTCTTATAAAATGAAACTAAAATACAAAAGCCGCAGACAAATTTTCTTTCGAAAAAATTCTAAAATGAGATTGAGACTTTTGAAAACTGACGAAAAAGTAACAAAACTTTGGAAAGAAAAAATCTAACTTCGTAATGGATAAAATTTAAGCAACTTCTTTCTCTTCACGTTTATTTGTCGATGTCAAGCAAATGCTTAACATGCAATAATATAGTAGGTATATGTATATGATGATCATTTCAAACGGGTTTAAAAGTAAACCTTATAAAAGAAAACCCTGCCGTTGCTAAAACTAAAATCATTTAGAACCCGAATCATCCCAAAGAACTTTTGTTATTTTATTAATGGTAAAGTAAGCAAGTTATTCTTAGAAAAATGTTTGAGAACCAAATGAGCTCTTCTGAAAAATATTTGTAGATTTATTACTTTCAGGTTGCTTATGTGAAACCATAGCTTATTGAGAGACAGCATATTTTCTGTTTTGTAGTATTTCTTTATGATCCAAAAATTATTCATTTCAGATAAATTACCCGATGATCCGAAAATTACGTACGTGTCCCAAGACAAAGAAGCATTCTTAGGGGAGCCATTGCGACTCTTCTGCGAAGCATTTGGAGGTTAGTTTGTGAAAATCTTACATATGTACATGCTTGTTACAATGACAGAACTATTTTAATAATTAGATTGCGTAGTCACTTTGATTCACAAACTTAAAGCATTCAGTAATTTATTAACACATTTGTATGGATACTCACTACTTAACTCGCCGAAACCCATTAATCAATTCATGACAGCCTACGACAAAGGTCAGGCTAGTTTGTTGGTTCTGTTAGATTTTTCTAAAGCTTTTGATACGTTAGATCACAGACTATTATCTTCTAAATTACATTATTATGGCTTTAATGAAAATTCAGTCAACCTAATTTCATCTTTTTTAAACAACCGAAAGCAAAGTCATAGTTGATAATATTCAATCTGATACAATAAATCGTGGGTTTAAAGGTAAAACTAATTAAGTGAAATTTTGAATAAAAGCGAGTTGAAAGTTTCGAAGTGTTTAACAGTCATAATCCTATAACAAGAAAAATTCAATTTAATGTCTAAAGCTATTATTCTAGTTAGAGGTGTTACAGTGGACCTGGACCTGTTCCGTTGGAACAGGTGTCACCTACCTAATCCGCGAACCTGTTGTCTATTACCATGTACCTATTCCAGGTTCAGGTCCGTCGGCACTGTTCAGCTGGTTATAAGTAATCGTTGCTGTTCAGTTCATCTTTCAAGTTGGTAGGTACAGGTACGGCAGGTACCATATAGCGAATGGAACGGCAACAGGTTTTGCTTAAATCGATATGTTACGGTTACCAGCGGCTAGGTTCACATTTAAACGTGGGGCAGCGTCTGACACTGTGGCAGCTGATATTTTAAACGCATTTTGAAAAATTAAATGTTAAATAAATCACAAAAAAATTAAAGAGAAATGGAATTGGGATATTTTATTTTTTAAATGGATAAAAACCAAATCATTATTCTTAAAAATACATTAACAAAAAATAAGACATATAAATAGCTACTCAACGAAAATAAATATTTATAAAAAATACTAAAACAACAATTAGTGTTGTAAACAACAACTCAAAAAATATATACACACTACGCTGGTGCGCTTTATCATGGTTTACTACAAAGTATTAACTAATATGTAACGCAAAAAATTAGGTATACCTACTCTTAATAAACCGCAACTGAAAACAAAAAAAATTATATTTCAACGATGCGCAGCACTCATCTACCTATGTGCTAGAGCTATGGTAAAATCATAAAATATTTAACTGTTGCGAAAATTTAAAAATTGTGAAGAGACATCACATGTTGCCGGTTTATACCGGCGGATTAGTTTGGACCTGGAACAGGTTTCTGTTTGAAACAGGTACAGGTCCAGACAGATACGAACAAAAGCTGTTCCGTAACACCCCTAATTCTAGTACGTTCCGAATAGCTTTAGACATTAAATTGAATTTTTCTTGTTATAGGATTATGACTGTTAAACACTTCGAAACTTTTAACTCGCTTTTATTCAAAATTGCACTTAATGAGTTTTACCTTTAAATCGACGAAATATTCTCTCAGGTGTTCCACAAGGCTCTATTTTATCACCATTACTATTTATAATTTACACGGCCGATATCGTTACGTCTACTCAATTCTGTCAGTCTGCTGCATATGCGGACGCGGACTATTTTCAACTTTAGTTCAGTTTTAATACATCAAATCATTTACAAGCTGCTCAACACGTTAATACAGATTTAGAAACCATTAGGTCCTTATCTGAAATCCATAATCTTAAATTAAACTCGGAAAATCAAAACTAGTTTGCATTGCCAACAAATCTAATAGGAACATAATTAAAAACAATTGTGAACAACGCTCATCTCCCATATGTGAACTCGGCAAAAAAATATAAGTATATTGTTAGACGAGGAATTACGCTTTAAAGAACACGTAAAAAATGTTAACAGAAAAGCTTTTTATTCCTTAAAGTTAATTTACAATAATAGACATATTCTTGACCTAAGACTTAAGAGAATGCTGTGTGATAGCTTGGTCCTCTCGCATTACTATCCTATTGTGCTTAAAAAAATGGTTTCTAGGGCTGATATTCATCAAAGAAATATTAGATATAGGAACAGGTTTACGTTGCCTCGTTATAAAACGTCTTTGTTTCAAAGAAGTTTTACTTATAATGCTATAAAATTATATAACTCTATTTCTGACAAATTTAAGACATACAATATCCACACGTTCAAGCACAAGTTTCGTTCTTATCTTTTCAGTAACCAGTGAAGCTGCTGGTAGATGTTGCTATTGTTTACCGATGTTGTTTTGTATTTATTTTATGTTTATTAATATATGAGGCAGACCAAACTCAGAATGTGGTTGAGTAAGAGTAGCCTTCTTGGCTAGACTTCGCCACTTATGGGCTTATCTCGTACTCAGTTAAACTATTTCCTACAGTTTTTGTTAATTAATCTTGTTGTTTGTTAATCATAATTGTAACGCTGAACTATAATAATAAAAAGTCTTTATTATTAATATATACTCTTTTTTCTTTCATTAATTACAACTAATATCGTTTCGTTTCCAATTTTTAGGAAGAATAGACCTTCCTGATGCTCACAGCGAGGCGGTGTGGTTGAAACAGCTTACAAATGGTAGCCTCGTCGACGTATCGAAACTCCTTGTACAAGAAACGATATCCCGGTAAAGAATCATAAATTTAATTATTTTTGATTAGAAACGAAAATCAACAAAAATGGTTGATTACAATTTATAATAAGTTTTCCTTTACTTACAAATTTAATTAATCGACGACAAATTAATCAAAAACTAACTAATTCAAAAGCTAATGCCAACATGACCTGGATGGTCTCATTTCCAAAATTCATAGGGTGGACCAAGAAAAGCAAACATTGTCTTCGCCATTGTTTTTAGTTCAATAAATTAAAATGTTGAATTTCAATGAACAAACTGGAGGATATTCATTCCATAATAGAATCAACTTGCGAGAAGTAATACTTATTTAATTGCACAAAAACTGAATGGCGCAAAAATATTGTACATAGGCAACAGGCAATGTTTTAGTAGACTTCGCGAAATGCCTAACAAAGGAATACTTTTGACTGAAACAAAAAAATTCAATACTAAAAAACAAAGAAATACAACAAAATGGCGTTTTCGTGAGCATGCAGCACGTCTGGTGATTATTTCCGCAACATTACAGCTCGACTTGTGCTCACCAATCCTCCACTGAAACAAATTGAAAATTGAATGCAGTTTTGACTTTTATTGCTGGGTTTTCATGTTCTGCTATTCGGCATGCGGCCGAGATATATGGGATACTTTTGAAACCTAAACAATTCGTTTTTGAAATACGAAAGGTGACCAGTTGTGGGTATATGATTTTTTTACAAAATACTGATCTGCTTTGTTATAACTTGTGATGACATAGTTTTAACAGTAGGGATTTCCATTCAAAAATTGACAAATTTAAACGTCAATAAAATATTGCTCAAACATTTGGAGTTTTGCATACTTTAATACTTCGTTTCCATACATGTCTCAAAAATGCCCAAAAATATATACAATTATCTAACCAGTTTTATCTGAAATGGTTTTGTTAATATGTGATTTCTGGGAGCAATAATATATTACCTATGTATATTATGTTTTATCTCAAATCTTTTACTCAATGGACTTCCGTTTCATAACTGTTTGGTCCATACCAAATATATATATCACATTCCAGCCCAACTGCTGAACAGTTTTTATGTATTTGGTCTGAAAGAAGGCTAAATGACTAGGAAGTCCTAGTGGGCAGATTATTTTGTATTCCACTGATTGCCCTCAATCCTAACAAATCAATAAAAATTACTGCTTTCGGTCGTTAGTCGACAATAATAATTGTTGTCATCAGTGGCATTAAGCCAACGGGAAAAACTTACAATGGGAACGAGTTTACTGGTCGCGAGTTCTCACGGGCCAGGTACCAGTGTAGTGGTTTAATGCCGCCAAAAATTATTTGTTTTATAAATGGTCCCTTAACAAAGAGGAATAGGCAGTAACTACGGAAAGCAATATGCTTTTGAATAAATAAATATTTAGATATAGTTCAATTTCTATTCCTTAGTAGAATTTAAAAAGCAATAAAAATTCTCTTAAAATATAATTAGTTTTATCAATATCAGATATTTATTGAGGTATGTCTCGCAAAAAAAATTCATTATTGAAGACATTTTATTTAAATTCGATCAGAGAATAAAAATTGAACTTAACAAATTTCTTGCATAAACTAGTTGTCAGCTCCTATAAGTTTCATTTATTTTATTTGACATTCCCGGTCGTCTTTTCCATGTAGCAAATGTGAGTGTTGATGTCCCCCAGGACATAAAAGTTTTAAAAGTTGATTTTCGTAGTAGTTTACCAGCCGTTTCACACACCACTGATCAAGGCATATTTTAGTGATTTGTTTTAAAAAGCCCTATTTTTTTATATTTTTTCTGACTAATCTGATACAGTTATCGCAGCATCAAACACCAGAACTACAAATGTCTATAAGTAAGTAACACGTGATGTCCTTCGATGATAGCATGACGATATCTTCCCCAAATATGATTGTTGTGAAAATTTATGTGTGGAAAAATTCGCTTCATCTACATGTAAATAGTATTTTTGCCGAAAAATATGGACCTTAACGAATTTGCTTGAAACCAGTTACAAAAATTAACTCGAGCTGGGCAGTCTCTAGGCAACAAGCTTGCACTCTTTGTACGTGATAAGGATAAAGGAAATAGCCATTTCCCTTTAAGATACCCCATATTGTTTTGTAAAGATTTACCGCATACTAGTGCGTGGAGATTCTTCCACCATGTTTAACAGCTCTTCCTACAGTTTTACAGTTCTAACTGTAAGTGGTCGGCCGCCAATTTTGCTTTATGCAAAGCTACCTGTTTCCTCTAACCTGAGGTGCAATCTTGTAACTGTTTCCGAACACGGTACTCGTCTATTAGGAAAACGTTCTCGTCTCGCTTCCAGCACATTTCCATAAAATATAATATTTTTAACACCTTGTATTTCGAAAATGAAGCGACATGCGAAAAACTTTTTATACCACATTTTCGTCTTACAATAAGGTGAGGATTCACCTCCTTCATTTTTTCAGAGAGGTTAGGAAACACCCTGTATATTAAGACGTAAACTTTTGTCCATTGTCTGAGTTATCAAATAAAAAGTACCTAACAAAATAATAATCAAAAATTAAAAAAAAACTAATAATATTGTTTTTATAGAGAAGAAGGTCAAACGTTCGGGACTTATCTGGTCTTCCCTGAAATCAAAAAAGATGACTGTGGAACTTATACCTGCGTTATCAGCAAGCCAGGAAACACCATCAGCAAGAAAGTTACAATCAGAGAAAGAGGTAATAAAATTATACCAAATTGATTTTTCAAGTTTCCATAATACTGATACTAATGAAAATTGAAATAGATAAGAGAAAACCAACAAAGGTACCTATATCATAGGTTTTACAGGTTTAACACTTAACGGAAGTTGACATTTTTGGATAGAGAATAATTAAGATAGGAATGTAAAAACCTTCTAAAATACACCACTCGAATCTTACAGTCTGTCAGGCAAACTGTTGTTCGGGTTTGTTCTATATCTTATAAACAATTTGAGACAAAATAAAATATGTAAAAACACAGGACAACCGACCTGAACATACAGAAGTGGCTAGAGACAAAACTAAAACAAATCTATTAAATTCTAAAACCCATTTAAACAATCGGCCATTGAAATTAGCCGAAGTGTGGTGGAAATAGAAGAAGAGCAATTGTCGGCTAGGGATATTTATTGAAAAGTTTTTGTGTATTCGGGTTTTTGTTAAGAATTTTTGGATATTTCTTCAAAATTATACAGAATGCCAACAGTAGTTTACCTCCTCCACCCCAACAAGCCTGACATTGCAGAACAAAAAAATCTAACAGATAAAGGTGCATCGCATTAATTCACAACTATTATTCGGATTTGTTTATCCGTGGTTTAACTATTTCCTGTTTTTCAGTTAAAGTAATCGAATACATCGACCTGAATCCTGTCCCCGTCAAAGAAATGCTGCTCTGCACTCTTTTTGTAGTCCTCATAGTGACTACCATTTTAATTATTGTAAAACAGTATGGTTTAAAGGTCCAAGTTATTCTTAAGGATAAGTACGGCCCTTTGGAGGAAAACGACGGGAAGACGCACGACGTGGTCGTCGCTTACGCACCGAAAGATTCAGACATCACACTTGGTGTTCTAGTTCCTAGTTTGGAAAGCAGGGGGTATCACTGTGCAGCAAAGGAGCTATCCCAGGACATTACAAATTGTAAGTTATTTTTACAGCAACACAATGTTTTAATTTCACATTTAGAAATAACGAAACTTTTAAACATTAAAAAATCACTTTTCCAAAGTCTGATTTATTCGGGTTATGGTAAGTGTAAATATATGCTTACAATAAATGTAAACACAATATCAGCTAGTCGCTATACCTTTACAGCGCTCTAATTTTCGTTTCAGAATAAGTATTTTAAGGTTTTTTTGTTATTTATACCTGCTGAAAGTGTCAATGTTTAAAAAATACTCTACTTGTTAAGAAAGTGTTATTATCTCTAAAAATGATATTCATTTTAGGGTATAATGAACTATCACGACATGCACAAATCTCTCGTCGCATCATCATAGTGTTATCACCAGCAGCCTTTAATGATACATGGTCGTCCTCCAACCTCTATCAAAGTCTTAAGCAACTACAGACCCTCCAAACTCCAAAACTGATTTGTGTCGCCCTCAAGGAACTTCCTTCCAGTAAAAACGACACCAAAAATTCAGTGGGAGAAACGTTGGCTTCCTTAGCAAGATCTATGAACATTATTTTATGGGAAAAAGCAAATGATTATTACTTTTGGTTATGCTTGTGTAAAGAACTGCCAGCTAGAAGAATAAATGGCAACGCTGGAATTGAAATGACCCATAAAATTGACGGCGGCACTAGACCAAGACTGACTTCCGAAAGAAGCTTTGATAGCCTTGTAATTGTATAGATTTTGTTAGTTTTTGTTTGAGTGATGAGTTTACGTTCGCCAAGACAAATTTATCAAGACATTTTTAATGTGTGTAAATCAGAATTTTTTTTCCCAACCGGTTTTTATTAATGTTACCTATTCTCTTGAAATTCAATCTGACCAAAGCCCGCAATTTACTGATACATTTCAGAAATCATAAACCTCTTCTTGGGTACAGTATACATATACTAAAACCCTCCTTTCGCTTACAATATTGACTTAAAGTGACTGTCTTAAGCTTTTTATTATTTGTCTGTGGTTTGTATCTCTATTTAGTTAAGTTGTGACTGTGAATGTGTTTAAGTTTTGTATTAAAACGAGTAATGTCAATTTAATTTATTTTTTTGATACCCTATTTCTTATAGTTTGCAATATTTATTACTTATTTTATAAAAAAAATTATAAAGAATAAATAGGTATTATTTTTTTAACATTTGTATAACTAGAGTAAATTAAAATAATATCTACGAATTTATACATTCTATGCGAGGGGGAAGTCCCCTCGCATATGTAAACACTGTCTCCTTTGGCCAAAAATGTCCATGAGTTCCTATAAATACTTTCAATAAATTGAGGGGCAGAGTACCCGAGCTGTGTTTTTTTTTGTTCGAAATTGCTTATTATCTTTATCTCCATCAGTACGCTTCACACTCATCCGTCGCCCTTCCACAAAATGGTACTCAATAAATATAAATATTCCAAGATTCTTAAAAACCGCCAAATTCGGAAAATTTTAGACAAAATAATCTTGATAAATTACGTCTGTATAAAACAGCGTTTATTGATTTATGTCATTCGATTTATTTGTACAATAGAAAATTATTGCCCAAGTTTAATTACAGGTTTCGGTGGCAATTCCATCTACATAACAATAACTGACTATGTTATTAGTAAATGAAAAATACGAATCTTCCACTTTAATAATGTTAGTTATCTATAAATTTTCTAGTTAATGTCACAACACTTGCATTTGATACCTACATAGTATACATTTTTCTACATACCATTTTGCCTTTAATTTGTTTTGCTACAACATATTTATACATCTGTATAACAGAGTTTTCGTTAATGAATAATACACAGTTATGAAACAATACACATTTTTAACAGTGGCATAGCTTTTCATCAGGCCACAAATTAAACTAGCACTATGGGAGGCGCTAAACTTTACATTATAGTTATCTTCTTAACTGCTGTTTTATTAGGGCCTACCTTAGTTACAATTATTGCAATTTTACCAGGTTTCTTACAATCTGGTATCGATGGGAGTTTATTCAACAAACTAGCGTGAAACGTACTTTACTAGGATATATATTATATTTTATATACATATTTCATTCAAATATTTGTAGTCCAACTTTGTAAAATGTGATAACCTCAAGAACGAGAAAGGGATTTGTGTGAATATTTTTGCACATTAGTCTTTCCTGCACGACCCCTCTTTGATGTTTAGATAGACAAGGTTCTCTAAAACCTGTCTTTCCATAAGAAAAACAAGCGAACAACGTTTACTAACTAATAGTAAAAACAACTGTCATACAACCTTCCAGCGACGTAAACAAAATGAATTACTGTTAATAATAATAATAATATCATGACCGGATCTGATTATCCAAATACTCCCAAACAGGCAAGCACAATTTCCCATAAATTCCCCAGAGTGTACAAGGATTTCCATGTGTTCTATCCCCTTCCCTATTTGCTATAGTGGATCAGTTTGACAATCGACAGATTCCAGCACTTGTAATTTCTAATATGTGAAAAATTAATAAGGTATTAAGTCAAGTCAATGAAAGTCAAAATTATTGGAGGTGGGAACTTAGTTGTTTTCTGATCATGAATTGTTTGCTTTTCTACTAGCATATTATTATTTTCTTGAAGATTTAGTAATAATATCATTTATCCAGAATAAAAATGAAAGAGTCATTGCATTAAGAAAGCCTTAGGCCACAAGTCTATCATGGGCTACCAGTTTCAACAAACAAGCCACAAACTACCTACAACCTCTCCACCAAGGGGTGCTAAGTCCATTTAAAAAATTTTGCAATGAATCTTCCTCAAACGCTTGGAATAGATATCTATCTACACCTAACACAGTAGGTATCTTATCATCTCCTTTGATGGTCTTAAAGAAGCTAAAGTTAAAAATATCGTGTTATGGCATGGGAGGGCCCTAGTAAATATAAATTTTCATAAGGTAATACCATATATTAGAGAAAAGAAATTAAAAATCTTAATTCTACAAAAGAATCATCCATTTTTACCTTTATGATACACTGAAGACATAAAGAAACTCGCAGTCTGCTCCACTAATTTATTAATGAAAAAGTGTATTCAAGTTTCATGTTTCAATGGCATAAACCTTCATTTTCAGCAGAAAATTCATGACATTGCCAAAAGACGAGTGTAACTTTTGTAGCAGATAAAAGAAGAAAAATTCAAAAATTGACTAATAGGAAGGAAACCATCAGTGATTAAATAATAATCAATGATTTTCTTTCTAAAGGGCGGCATACAAGATCGTACATACGTTAATACATTTTCGCACAATATGCAGGTTGAACATCAACATGAACATAATTTGGGCACAAACGGTACGAGATGTTCAAAGAGGTCATAGCAATTTTGTGTGTCAGTGGGCACGTATGGTCCTACAAGTCGGGATAGAGCAATGTCAGACAATGTACGTAAGTAAATGTACCATGTCAGTCCTATGTATTTTGCGCTGACGATGAAGGTTTATGTCTGCAAAACATGTACCTATGGAATTTGAATACAATTTTTCTTTTTTAAACTAGTGGAGCAGACTGCGAGTTTCTTTACCTATTCATAATTTCACTCCACTGAGATTTGTCCACTACTTCAAAAAAAAAAAACGCTATGATACTTCCAAACATGTTGCAGGTTGGAATATTTTGTAAAAGTTTTATTGCAATCATTACATACTGCATTTAAAGATATTAAGAGGAGTCCGCTTTTCTATTTACCTATAATAGTTACTCGGCATAATATTACCACTCTATATTTTTTATGGGCCGGCCTAGAAATAAAGAATTTATTTACCTGCATGTTTTTTATATAGGCTGGTAAATATGTATATTCTTCACCAAAGCTTCTTTTGCAAATCTTGCTAGGCTGGTAAATATGTATATTCTTCACCAAAGCTTCTTTTGCAAATCTTGCAAGTTGTGTTTTTCGCGATGCATGGCAAATGGCATTTTAAGCGTCGTTTCGCACTTTTGGAAAAACCAAACGCACCCTTTGGAAAAACCAAACGCACCCACTGATGGTGCATTTAGGTAACTACCTTTACAACCGACTACACAGCACTTATACGACATTATAAAATTATTTAAAATGGAATTTAAACCGGTATAAACTCTAATTTTTACTATGCAGAAACAAATCAGAAATACTTGTTTGAGTTTGATACAAACAAACAACAAGAATAGAAAACTGCCGGAACTGCCCTCTCGGGACCATATTCGGGATATCATAATTAGTGCAACGTTGCCAGATCGACTTTAGCGACTCGCTTCCTACTGGCTCGTTTATTGAAAATTATTATACTAGGTTTTTATTTAACTTCAAAGTACTCCTGCTAAAATAATTCTGCTATGATATTCGGCTAGTGCTAATAACCAAGTTAAATAATTATTAACATTAGAAAATTAGAATTAATTCGAAGCTAATTTAATTGGGAATTATGGACAATGTGACAATGTAGCGTTCACGACAACGCGGGAACAGCGAACTGAGCAGACGACACTAAAAACCGCGGAACCCCGGAAACATTCGGCATCTTTCGGAGATCCGGCAAGCGGGCGGGAATTTTGAAGTCCACGGTCCATCGGATCGGCCTACACATTTATATATTATGTGGCCTACAGGCAGTGACGTCACTAGCAAATATTTTTTAGCGCTGTATTACTGACCTCGCGACGGCAGTGGCTGTATCCTTGTTTTCTAGGAGTTGTTGCTGTTTATAATACATACCTATGTGGTTGTTGCCTAAACTTTTGTTTGTCACAAAGTAGGTGTAGGTCGACTAAATCTATCCGATTTGTCTTGCTTGTGTCGGGAATTGAATCGATGTTGGCTTTTATCAGTAATCGAAATATCCTGGTTATAAGTATTCGTTGCGATATATCACCAGCTTCGGGGCTACTCGAGTTTCGGGGCTTAGCAGATAAAAACAATCGAAATTATAAAGTTGGGTTGTGTTTTGTTCAATTTCCGCACTTTTCCATAATTTTCTAAATTGAAAATGAATTTGTGCAAAGTTCCAGTGCCTGTCGAAGATGGAGATGGTGATAGTAGATGGTTAAGCATAGTATGTTTTTAAAAAGCCTTAACTGTTAAATGATAATAATTTCATTAAAATGTTTTTATTTGAAGAAGAGTATTACAAAAACCTAAATAACAATAAATTTTTTGTTTTTCCCAGCATAATAGATTTATGTCGGAGACTAGAGAAAAAGATGCGGACGTTATCTTCATTGGAGACTCAATAGTTCAAGCCTTGCAGCATACAGATGTTTGGAATGAACTTTTTGTCCCACTGCATTGTTTAAACTTTGGAATACATAGGGATAGAGTTGAAAATGTGCTTTGGAGGGTGCAGAATGGTGAACTAGATAGTGTTAAACCTAAGGTATATAGCAATTATAAAAACGTAAATTGTAGTATTGTATGTGAGTGAATATTATCACACTTTCCTGTAGAATAAAAGGCAAACCTGCAATCTGTAGTAGCTAATATATGTAGACAACAGCATATACCATCTGCTAGTTTGATTTAAAAACTCAATTTCCAGTAGTTTATAATGTGTGTGACTTAAGCAATTACCTAAATCTGTAAGTAGTGATATTCTGGAACGTTTTCTTTCAGGTAACTGTACAATTAGGATAACAATACCCAAGGTTATTTTTCCCCCCTCGATAAAATGAATTTCAATTCGCCCAAGTATAATGAACCCTGTTATATAAAACAGTATGACTCTATCAATTCTAATCGTAGGCATAACGTAAACTATTCGTAATAGGTCATTTAAAACCTCAAAATACCAGTGTTCCACTCTTTACATCCAGCAGTCTATGAGAAAATAGCTCTAGCAAACAGATCCAAGTATCTACTGATTCCTTCTTTTTTTTAAATTTTGATATATGTAGAACACTAAAAAATTTACAAATGAATAATATTATATAAATTAACAACACCTTAATTTAAAAATCATGCCAGGAGTAACCAATAGTAAAGAGGCATGCCTCATTGTACCATATTATATCGAGAGAATTCTTTAACTGATTAGGAGATATTATATTATCATGTGATATTTTATTAAAGGTGATAGTTCTTCATGTTGGTACTAACAACTACAACAATAGTCCAGAAGAAATAAAGGATGGCATTATAGCAATAATTCATGCAATTAAGGATAGGCATCCTGATGTCTATATTGTAATTCCTGTAAGTGCTATTTAGGGCTCCATAAGTTCATAAAATACATAGTTTTTCTGGAAATGTATTATTTTCTTTACTGTTTATCTATTTTTTTTCTTTGTCGTGTTAAAAGTAGGACAAAAAAATCAAGTTTTGAAAAATTGTAGTATTTTAATTTGATTCATTCTTCGAAATGCTACTGACTGTGTTCTGTACTTACTCACATTTGTTTTTTAATATTTAAAACTATTTTTTTTTTGTTACTTGATATTTAGAAGTTTATCTATTTACCTATATGCATATTTTTATTATTATAATTAGCTTATCTTGTATAACTTTTGTAGACTTTACTTCCCAGAGGACAAAATCCAAATCCATTAAGAGAAAAATTACAAAAAGTAAATGACCTTCTTAGAGCCAGCCTGGACACTTTTCCCAAACTTGAACTAGTTACAATTGATAAAGGCTTTATACAGCCTGATGGTAAGTGAGAACCTTTATTATTTCAAAAAATTTAATAGAAAGCCTCAGGAGTGTACCATGGATTTCTGTTCTCCATACCTAATTAGGTGGTTATACTGTATAAACCAAGGATTTTAAATCAAGGAGGATAGGGCTTTGGTTCACAGGCTTTGAGAAGTAAACAATTCACATTCTTGGGATAGGTTGTAAACAACAACAAACAATCGGGGAGCTCAGAAAATTAATATTATTTGTTATTTAGACATTACATCCCAGCCTTCAAGCGTTCAGAACGTTTTTTTTTATAAAACCCTTATTGGAGCGGCCATATTACATAAGCTTGCCTTCACTTTTGACACTAATGGACTGTCATAGTTGTCGTCATTGTTAAATGAAACCATTTGTTCTTTTTCAGTGTTTATGT
Source organism: Barypeithes pellucidus (assembly GCA_963991005.1). Taxonomy (NCBI): domain Eukaryota; kingdom Metazoa; phylum Arthropoda; class Insecta; order Coleoptera; family Curculionidae; genus Barypeithes; species Barypeithes pellucidus. The sequence continues at coordinate 114,142 of OZ022557.1, forward strand.
GTTAAATTTAAGTATTGTTTGTGAAAAAAATAGTGATTTGTAACTCAATATGGTAAGACTGTGCCAAGTCTGCCGTAAACTGGATAAAAATATAGACGCTTTAGTCACGTATGTTGATTATTCAATTCAGCTCTAAGAGTGAAAACAGAAACAGACAGAAGATAAAAGGAGATGGGGAATCTATAGATAGAATCCCCGTCTGTTTTTTTGTTGTGTTTATTTTCGAAATAACAGGCGTCACAAAGCAGATAGAAATACCGGATCCAGATTGGTTTCAACTCAATGGTATAAACCCATATAGGGTGATGTTCTAGTGAAAAATTACGATTCTTTTTTCATAGTCAAACATTAGCTTTATAGGAAAAATTCTTTAAGGCACTCTACTCTGGCTTGTGCAAATAATGCAATTCACAGGGAAACACAACCTCAGGAAAGTCCTTTTCCCTGATGATTTCTTAGAAAATTATTTTTAATAATTTTTAGGGTTAATTGTTTTCCCTATTGAAATAGATTTTCGATAATAGCTACTTAAAACTATTTAAAAGATTACTATCACCATACGACAGTGGAACACCTCTCATACTAAATTATAATATTTTAGGCACGATAAGCCACCATGACATGCACGACTACCTCCTTCTAACAAATGCAGGCACCAAAAAAGCTTTTGAGCCAGTTCATGAACTAATTCTTCAATTGCTCGGTGAAGGAGAATCAGAAAAAGACCTTACGCCTTCCGAATAAGTGTTTAAAATGGTTTAGTAAATTTGGTCGTTTCATGTGACTCTTGTGACATGTTGTCAGAATTGATGCATATAGTTCATGCAGACATTGGGCATACGCCCTTCTTGAAAGTTGGAGAACTGTGACGGAATAACTACAAATCTACAAACTAACTTTGTGATATCACATGAAAGAACAATAGTTTAAACTTTTTCAGAGCGTTGTGTTCGCATTAGCGAGTCTACATTGAAACAGGTATAACACACCAACATCAAACATTAACTTTCAATGATGCCAACAAAAGTATGAAAGAATAATTTCATTTGTCATAATTCATTATTTTGTGCTTAAGTTATTCATTATACTATTATGGTAGACAATTTTGGACGGAAAGTGACGTCCCGTGCCACCCCCGACGTACATGTGTACTCTCTTAAAAAATATAAAATTTAAAATATATTAATTAGTTCAAAATTAAAAGTCTATACTTTTCCGGTGGTATTAATATCAAGTACTTGATATTAATTAGTTGTTTTCACTTTTTTGGAAAACATTGATATAACGAAAATGTCCTTTTCTTGAAATTGGCAATAGATAAGTATCAATAGAAAGTCATAAATAAAGTGGCTGAGTTAGTATTAGGCAAGAAATCTCAGGCTTGAATCGTTTAATATTGGTGATATTACTTAAGCTGTTTCATATAGAAACACATTAGATATTTATATTATTTCTTTTTAATAAATTAGAATATGTAAATTATTTCTACTTTTAATTTATTTCTTACGGCTAGCATTCTTACAATATTTTCATCGTCATCAATTTATTTAACTGCATATCTTTTCTTTCTCATTTTTAAGCTTTAAAATCGTGCATATATTAAATTAATTTGTACATTCCAAAATGGCTGCTGCTGGCTTACTAAAATACAGCAGGGTATATTGACTTACAGGTACTACTTTTTTTTTCTTATAATTATTGGTCCCTTTTTGCGACCTTGTACGAAATGATCACGATTCGTTATACAGACAGGGACAGTTACTACTGACCAAAATCCTACCTACTTGGCTAAATAGCTATATTTCTATATATGCAATAATTGTTTGAAATATTTATTAGTATGTGCTGTCCTTCATAATATGTGATGTTTCCCTTCTATACCGGGTGTTTCAGGAAGAACGCTCACCGGGCCCCTATAACTTTTTTATTGTTTGAATTACAGGAATACAATTTGGTGGGTTCGTATGTGCTATTATTTTGCATTTTATGATATGAGGGACTCCATTTTGTCACTTCCGTTTTAAGCGGCAATAACCTCAACTTTGGAATTGGAACTCCCAGTATATTCTGACTATATCGATTCAGAACATCATTCCAAATTCAACGACATCTCATACATCACTTTTTGATACTTTTGATGAAAAAATAAAAACTATTTAGATCGCTAGGAACTCCCTAAAATGGTTTACTTCTAAGCGAAATTATGGCGGATTTTAAATTTCTAATTATGTTCATTTGCTTGCTAGCATTATGGCGTCATTGATACCTAGATAAATGCAAAGCCGTTCGCACTTCTTGTTGTATTTTTTTTTGTCATGAATTGGTCTTTTTAATAAATTATCTCTCCTTTTTTAACTCGACATAATGCCATCAAATTGTCGGAAAGAAAGTGCTTATTTCCCGAGTGAGCCAATATGTTTCTATTTGAAAAAATTGAGTTTTCTGAGAAAAAATCCTCTTAAAAAGTAAAAAATTGAACGCAATAAAACTTGAAAATTGCGTTGTTATCAAGAATTTGGCTTAGAAGTAAACCATTTGAGGAGTGAGTTCATAGCAATCTAAATGAAAATAAGAAGAAAAATATTTAACGTGTCAAAAAGGGAAGTCGTTGAATTCGGAATTTTATTTTGAATCGATGAAGCAAAAAATTAAAAATTAAAAAATCCGTGGTTGTCAATATACATATGCCACTCTAGTTGCTGAATATGTCCACTATTTTTCTTATTTTAGATTTAAGAAAAAATTAATGACAGCTATTGTGGTTTATGTGGTTACCCTAAATATTAATCGGTAAAATTACCAAAAATGTATAATCTTAAAACTATTATAACTTTTTAAGAATTTTCCTTTACTGTACATACATAACGCATGCACGTGCTTACGTATATTTTTACCACGATAAACTATGTTGTAACTTATTTTAGCTGTACTGAAAATTGATTTTGCTGTGAACCTAAATACCTAGAACTTAAATATGAAATGCTCATTGTACATTATGAATAAAGATTTGCCATTTTTACTATTATAAGTATGTATTCTTTTTAATCGTATCATTGTCGCAATGCCATTATCGCAAAACCTATTAGGTTTTCACTTTAATGCAACTCGAGTATCGGTAGGTACCTAAAAAAAATCCTATGATATTAACCGGATACAATTTTTGAATTTTAAACAACATTTAAGAATATTCAAGTTTCTGATAAATGTTCTTCACGAATTTACTTCCATTAGGAAATAGCATATTACATACCAAGAGTGGTAAGAAGTATATTACACACGATTTCGAAACTTATGGTACAAGCGTAGCGAGTGCCGTGTGTGATAGACTTTTTACCACTCGAATTGTGTACTATACTTTTTCTACGACTTGATATTTATTTTTCAAAAAATTTCTGATACGACTCCGTTGATTTTTCTAGCAATAAAATATTTGCTGTAATTTCTGGTGGCGTTCCCTCAATCTGAATATCGTAGTCACTCATACTTTACTAAAATACCCAAGAAATATCATCCAAATTAAAAATGTTGACGCTTAAAATTTCCTGACATTTACGTTGTCAATGCGACCCGATGGATTTCACAGCCAACTTTGCATAAAATCTATTTAAAACATTGACTGTTTTGGCATATCACGGGTAATGTGATTTGTGGAACTGTTACGTAACAGTAGGTTCTTAGGACTAGAAATAAATTATTACCTAAAATTAGGTATCAATATGAAAAATAAGACGAAAAGAATAGGTACATACATATATCCCTTTCCGGTGCATTCTTTTAAGATGAAAATAGTAACTAGGCCCTTAATCGATAGCTACATTTTAAAAACCTGACACTATAACTCACGATTTGTGCATATAACGTTTATCTGCCTATAAATAAAATATTGAATAAATTACGTGGCATTCGCATAGTAGTCGATTGAACATTTGTTTCATTTCACATAATAAATTATTTATTTGCTTAATTTCTAGTTCAAAAACATATTATCGACAATTAATAATTTACAAAAGTTTTTAACATATATTTATGGAAATAAGCTACCCTGGTCTGCTCTATACGCAAGCTGTATAATTTTCGCACTTGAGCGTGAAGGGACGCCCAGAAAGTCCAGAACTTCCTTCTTCATAAAGTATAACATACCTTCAGTAAAAATCTGCAAGAGGAGTGTTAATTTTTTTAACGTTAACCCTGTATCTCTAGTTGAATAAAACACATAAGGATATATTAAAGGCATAAAATAAACTAAGTACTTATCAAATATTAAATATTCTCCTCCTCTAGTTACAACATTTATGCAAAGCAAAAATTATAAAAAAATAATTTTTATACTACCCACCCTGTATTATGGATACGAAAATAAATCCTGATTCGAGCAGAGTTAATGCCTAATTCTCTTACGAATTTTGGTACTTCCCCGTCAAGTAGCTAGTTTATAATCATAAAATAGCGATATGTTTTATTGCGTATTGCTAAGTAAAAATCGTACTATGAGCCATGAAAAATACCTAAATGATTTGTTAAAATCTATTGAAATCATTGACTGTTTTGGCATATCGCGTAGTAATCCAAGTTATTGTTAACTCCCATTATTGATTTTAGATTAGGTACACGTAGATAGTAAATCATACTTTATTTAAATATTTACGAAAATGGAGAAACTTATTATTGAAATTATTGATGTTAGAATTTAGACTAGCGTTGTCAAATAAATTAATGTGGATAGACAATCCATATCCGCAATAATAACATTTTTTCTATGTCTTTAAATTTGTATCCAGACTTCTGCCACCTGTAAATTGATAGCCTGAACTGTAACGAATAACATTCTTGTTTGACATTAATATATTGAGGCGACTTAATATCATTTTTTAGAGCACCGTAACGATTCTAACGAAATGTATTATTTTTAGATTGATAAGTTTACTTTTCAATAAATTATTGAATATCCAAAAGTACAGCAAGATCTGGAATTTTAATAAATTTTTACATAGTACATAATATCGGCACTGGCGTACGCTGTGTATTTTTTCTACTCCCATATGTATATTTTCTATTTCCTTCACAATCTACAGAATTTATTTGAATGCTGTTTCAGTTAACTGAATGGATATAGTTTCATATCCTTCCTAGTTTGGATATGATATTAAACTAACCAATCACAACCAATAACTATTCGTTTGTCAAAGTAATTATTGTCACTTCATAAGCTATTAAGTAAACGTGAATCATTCCCATTGGCTCATTGGTATAGCTGGTGGCTTGCATGAACAAGCTTCTTGATTCAAATCCCAATGAAATAAAAAATTCTTTCATAATTTTTTATATGTAAATAATGGTTAAAATAATTTTTATCATGTAATCTGTTTGATTGGTCGTTGAAACGTATATTGTACAACTCGAGTGGAATGTCCATATCCACCCTTGTTGTATAAACTACTATTATCGGGTATACGTAGAGCCTTTTCGAAATTAATAGATAAAATCTCCTCCATTTAATGCGAAATTAATTTTTTAATTAAAATGTTATGTCAGCAACTGAAAAAATGCTCATACTTATATATGTAAATTACTGTTATAAAATGAAACAACTAAAATGTGCATAAAAGTAATTTATTCGGTGATAAAAATAACTTTTAACCACACATAACATATATTGATCACAATGCAAAATAACCTCTGTAAGGCTGCAACTTGGTATAAAATCTTAATGTACAAAAAGGCAATTATTTCATAATTATTTTAGTAGGTAATAAGATTGTCCCTGCTTACTTAAATCCGTAGAAATAGGCAGAACCACACAGAACAAAGCTGCATTTGTTTATAGCCCTATACATTGCCGTGTTTTAGCTTTACATGTCTCATGATTTAGTTTTTCAATAAAATGGGAAACGAAAATGATATTCACTGTACCTTTTATGTAAAACCAGTTAACGTGTTTGCTTTCTGTGGCAAATGTATTTCTTAAGAAGCATTTTAGGGAAAGCACACGGAATGGTAACTTTGACGACAAAGGATTTACAAGAAATGTAGAAACTATCGTAAATATCACAATGTTAAATTCATTTACATTTATAAACCACTAAATGGCGCATATTTAATAATCTAAATTAAAATAAAGCCAACTCTATTTAATATGTCCGGTGTCATTTATATATCATATAGCCGTTTAAACATTTAGTTACGATATTTGTCTTCATAATACATATTGTAAAATGTTTTAAAGCATACAAGGTCCCTGTAGATTATCCGTGATTTTATTAACATGCTAGGTATCGTGTAGTTTCTTACATTCCATAGTTTGGAATGATAGTGTTTCACCGCATATAACGACGCCCCATAAAAGAAATTATTTTTCAATAAATTAAGAATTAGAAAGGTTTTTGATTTGTAGGCAACTTTTACACACACACCTTATATATTATTATCCCTTGTTTGTAAATCTAAAAATATATATATATTAAATTACGAAATAAAAATAGTATTTGACATTTTTGTGGCCACAACCTTAAATGATTGTATGTACAAATTTCGTAAAATATTTTTTTAAGGTAAATTTTTTGGCTTTCTATGCACACATGTTGCCGACAGAAAATTGAGATACAACTTAATACGATTAGTTTTCTTAATACTATCTTATACTATTACTATTTAATACATAGGTATTTCACTTTATTTACTGATTAGTTCATGCAATCATGTATGCTTGAATTGTATCTAAACGTTAATAAATCTCCCTACACGTTTCAAAAATATAAACTTTGTGGTACTTACTTATCTCTTAGATTGAAGACCTAAAAGATGAGATAAAACCTTAAACCTCAAGCGTACTACTGAAATATAGGACGTTGCACGTTAGCACGTTAGGCGACTGCGAACTAGGAAAAGGTAGCTACGGACCTACCTAATGCCTTTTGCAACTGTTTCTATTTTAACAACAAACTCAAACTTTTAACATGCCACAATGTTTAGATGATAGCGTACTTTCTAAAACACGAGTATAGATTATGTCAACCTTTAAAAATTTCCACAAGAAAAACGTCTATTCCGTTAAAATTTTAAATTATTTTCATTATTTAATTATTGATTTGACAACATTTCTGTTATAACTTAACCAAAATATTGCAAATCAAAAAATAAAGAAAATTACACCTTAAATGTGTATTTTATTAACAATAGTTATGTTCATACCTAAAATATTAACTTAATTTGTTTTATCACTAACAATTTCTTAAATGGCTTTATGTTGCATACTACAAGCGGCAAACGCCGGTTTATCTGTGTAATTAATTGCAAAAAAATTCTGTATTGTGTCTAAAGTACTACTGATGATGGATATATGCAAAAAACATAATATGAAGCTTTCATCTTTCATAGACGGTACTATACAATACAAAAGCTGTCGAGCATCACAATTTTCAAATCCCATTTGTTCACATGCAATTTTGAAAAATAAAATTAAATACAGCAGTATCCAAGGTTTATAGTTTCGGATATATTTGCACAAAAAAAGAAAATTCACAGTCTTGGCGAGTTTAACAAAATATGAAAATAACCGGAATACAGTTTTTTAAAACAACACGCTTAAATGCAAATATAGCCGGTGATTTTAATGCACATGTTTTTCTAAGAAAACATTTACCGAATGAAAATGCTAACCAAAAAAATAATTGCGTTTGCTAGCATTTAAGAACACTGCAAATTTCGGTTTCTATTGGACAATTATTTTCAACGACAAAAATTGTTCGTGCTCCTTTGGGAGTATTGACAAATGAGGGAATCTTAAATTAAACCCTGTTTAAAATGTAAAAAAATATAAAAATAATTCACTTCCGTTTCTTCGCCCATTTTAAATCATCTGCTCTGGGACGGCAGCCCGTGACGGCCTCTATCAGATATTCCAAGGCGCCCCAGAAATGTATTTTTTCCATTGGCCAATTGAGCCATCCCGTGGTGATGCAAAAATACGTTTCGTGTGGCGCCACGTGGTGTATTCTGTGATGGCGACGTGGTAGAATCACGTGAAGGTTCTGGAGGACCACTACCACGGACGGGAGATCGAAGTATGTATGGGACCATTTGTGAATCTGGAACAGTAACATTAGTATAGCTAGGGGCTATACTTCTTTAGATTGTGCATGAGCTGCAGAAAATACCGTTTCCACAATACATTTAATCTTAATTTTTTAAGAGCGCTTTACCTACACTATTTCATTTTAGTAGTTTCCTTGTGTGTGTAAATAACCACCTACGTACATACTATATTGATCTGTTTTATCGGTCATAATTTGAAAAATGAATACCTACTAGTTGAACGGTAAAAGAAAACCCACCTGATTGGTCATAGCAACGAAAATGGCCAACAGAAAGACGTAGCAGTTCCAAGTGAATTTCCTTTGCAGATCGTCTTCTGGCAGTGCGAGAAAGTCCCAGACCATCCTGGCCAAAAACGGAATGGTGACCATAAAGTTGTCGCCGTTGGTTTCGATGAAATCGTGGCGGGTGATCGACGTTGGGTCGATGTGATGCTCTCGGAATGGACGAAGGAAATTCTAAACAAAAAAATGGAATTTTCAAGTTTATAACTATGCCAACCTAGCTCCCCTCCTATGTCAAATACAGGGTTGATTCCGCGAGCGCTAAAAGATGCAAAAACCAATAGATGCAGAAAAAGCTTATCTCTAACATCACAGATGATTCCTCAAACACGCTCTCCCCACTATTTCCATGCGGAAACGGCAATTATATTTTAGGAACCTCCCTTCTATTTATAGCTGTCCTTGAAAGAGAAAATCGGTGATGCCCGAAAAAAGTATTAAGTAACTCTATTTTCAGGTGTGTCCAGCTCCAGCATAATGTAGGTCAGACTATTTTAGGGCAACAGCAGCGTCAGAATAAGGTAAATACAATTTGTAACCTTTTGTGAAGAAACACTGCCCGACCGACGTCTTATTCTATGCCCACGTTTTATATTTTTCGGGTAGTGCCGCGTCCGTAGCAATTGGTTTTAGATCGATGAGGGGGTGGAATGTTAAATAAATTATTTTAGAAAATTTAATAATTTTTTTGGGACATAAATTACAAAATTATAAAGTTGGTGACACGAAGAGTTATAGATAAACATCAATGTTTTTAGAACAGGCGATAGTTTATATATCAAACTAGCTAAATATTATGCTTTTGTGCTATTACATATTTTTTTTAATTTTATTTATCCCTCTAAGAAATAAAAAGTCTATGCTTGTCAGGTGGTATTAATATCAAATACCAATATGGAAAATTATTATTTCCAGACCACCCGATGATCCTTATACAATAAGGGCGTATTTTTTGTCAACACAGTAGCACTTTATTAAATAGTTGAAATAGTATTTTAAAGTTCTACTGTGTAGACAAAAATACGCCCTTATTGTATAAGTCATCGCGTGGTCTGGAAATAATAACTTCATATTGGTATTTGATATTTAAATTTTATTTAGGTAAGCACATTTTGGGATTTTTTTATTCTACAATTATTTAGACAGAGGTTATTGTCTTTATGTCTTGTTTAAATAAGCAGGTTGTTGTTTTATATACTTACTATACTATATACAGGATGTCCGGATAGGGTAATATTTCGCTATAGTTTATAGGGGACTCAATATCCAATAACATTTGATACGGTCTTCTGTATGCGTATTTTATGCAATGATTTCGGAAGCGGCTTGCTTTAGAGCCACATGAATAAAGAATTTACCCTTACACTAATGAGTTCATGATCATCTTCCCCTTACCTTTCCGATGATTGGTAATTCGATGGAGCCCCAAGTGTCAGCGCCCCAATGAACCAATCCGGAACAAAAGTCAGCTGTCAAAATGCCGAAAAAGGCGGACATTATGATTGCGCTCAGTCTTTCCATTTTCATGTGAAACACGATGAATACAAAATTGACAGCCATTAAGGTGAGGCAGATTGCAACAGAAATGCATTCTTGGATTCGTTTTCCTGAAAATGTAACAAAGTTTTGTTGTTACTCTCTAATGCTTTTATTATGTTCTAAAAACCAATTTTTATATGCAACGTTCCTTTGCCTTCGAAGTTAGGTTACCATGCTGGCGTTGTAGTAATGGACAAGAAGGAAAACCGAACAAAAGTTTATGGTATTTTATGGGCACAGGGTAAATTAGGCATTTATGACAGTTAAAAGATATATTTTGAACGAAATTATTTGGCACTATGCAAACATACTTAAAGTAATCCAACTATTGATAACTTATTGTTGTTACTGCGTCTAGTGTCTGCTTTAGATTGTATCGACATTTTTTCCTACATTTAAATATTTAATAGAATGACGAGGAACGAGGCCTATTATCTTTAATAGCGGCGCCCCAATTTGGGGGTAGAACGCAAAGAGAAAATTGTGGCTGAAAACAGTTTACTAATAAGGCTTTTTAATAGTAGAGTGGTGGGTGTGAAGAATATAGTGTTTTTTAGTGTCCGTAATGTAATCATATTGTTAAAAAATGTATGGTAATAATTAAATAACCATAGATCTAAATTGTTAACATTATGCATAATTTTTGTATTGTAATTAATTACATTATAAATTGAAATACCTAATTTACGAAATCATATTGCTGAACTAAATACAATATATTTTTGCGTGTAAAGAAAAATTATATAAAAACATGCACCGTAGTTTATAAGTAATTTAGTTTGACAATGCAGTAGTGCTACGAAACTGCAGTCACCATCACAAAGACACAAATAAAGTGATATTCAAAATAGAGTAATTTGGTTATTCTTACTGTCTATAGAGTTCGCTGTGTTTGCTATAATAATTTTAGGAACGCGCGAAAAGTGTAAATGCAGGGGGAGAAAGAGCAACCATATATTTAGATAACTCTATAAAAGAAAAACTAGGTTACTGAACTTTATAAAATTTAGAGGAATGATTCACCTATGAATTTTTGGAGGCACATCCCCTTTTCCCCCACCTGACGCCTCTGAATCTACATATTTTTTTCTGGGCCTAATCATTTCTACCCAAAACCAGTTTCAGTTTACTTAGATCATCCAGTATAATGCGGTTTTTCACTTGATTGAAAATTCTGCAATTGTTAATAATTAATTTAGTTTGTCTAAAAGGAAAATGCAAAATGCATGTTTGTTTATAATATATTTTACAGAAGAATTTGTCAAAAATAGAAAATACCCGTCATATCGACCGTTTAGATAATAAAGATAAAAAGATCTTAATTAAAAGATAATATACCTACTGAGAGGATTAGAATGACATAGCAGCTTTATCTTATCAATATTTTGCACAAAGCCTATGCATGGTATGGTGTAGGTAGTTAAATTATAAAAGATAGGTAATGCAGTAGTAAACTGTAACTTTGAAGGAAATCATTTAAATCAGAATTTTTTTCACCTTGACACAATCAATACTTGGCAGCATACTTGCTGGTAAATAAATCAGTAACAACTAAATTCCCAGGCAAATGATTGACAATTGCCTTACACTCCAAGAAAACGTAGCGTAAACGTCAAGTGAATAAAGTTTGTAAAGTATTCAGTATTTCGAGACCATACAGTATTTATTGACACACAATATTTTTGAAATAAGTATTTTTTTACGAAATAAATACAAATCAATTATCTTATTTTCTGCGGAAGAAAAATACCTTTGCTCCTCTCCTTTATTCAGATCAATAAACGTTTTTAATCTAAAATTAGAGCACTGTGGATCGGAAAATGTCGCCTAAAATTATGTCAGCCAACAGGAATTTCATTCACACTTATTGGAAGGCTATACTACTACTTATAACAAGCAGGAGACTGCTGGCTGGCTCTGGCCAACTGTGCCAATATGTTCGAAATAGATTTTTCGTGTATTTCATCAGTTTCATTTTTGGCAGAGATAGCGAAATGCAGGATTTTGTTAACCCCCCAATAATTATTATGCATATTAGGATACTGCTTATAACAATATGCATAATTATCATGTGTCTGAATTGCCACAAGACAATAATTTACTTATTTTTTAATATTTAGTTAGAGAGCTAATAACATGGTTCCATTATAGCTATCGGGAATCGGGCTATGACACTTCAGTTATTTATATTTCTGTTCTAAAATAAAAATTTTAATTGCGTGATCAATCTTCAAATTTTAATCTTCCACATTAGAGATAAGAAACACACCTGGACATAATTTTTCTAGGAGGTTGAGAAAAGTATTTTTATCTCAAAAGAGGGATAACTAGTAATCACAAAGATTGATGGTTGTCAAATTTTTATTTTAAAATTAAAAGTATCGAAAAAAAATTACATTTTTATGCTACATGTAGGTGAGTGACGCTCTTTTCTTGTACGGTCAACTTATTTATATGGAAGGAATAATAATAATCCGAGTTTTTATCTAAACATATTTTGTATGAGGTTATCTAAAATGACTATTTCTTGAAAAAAGACAGTTATTGCACACTTTGACAAGATGTAACATTTAACGGTGCTATCATCCGGGTTTATTATGAAACCATGAAAACAATCATAATATTCTCGATTCTTTGTATGACTGGCAAGCCAGTTCTGGTTCAATAGTTTCATTACTGTCAGGTTTGGGACAGACCTACCTCGACTGTACAAGTTTGCCAATTCCTTTGCTCCTCGATGTTCTGGACCCCACCGGGGGCCCGTCACGACATCCTGGGACTCGGCCACGGCACAATTGGCATTCGGATCGTCTTCCAACATGGAGTTTTCCAAAATCTGTCGCTCTGTTTTGACTGGCGCCAGAAGGTTTGTGGCTACGGCATCTACAAGGGGGCACTCTAGGACTTGGTTGACTTTTGGGGAACAACTGAGAGGCAGTGTGGGGAGCGCCATTCTGAAACAAACAGCATATTATGTTCCTTTAATTATCCTGCAGGTACAGATGACCAATCTTATCTACTGTGTTACGAGGTTACGTTTCCTTTCATTTTGTTACGTAGCCTTTTTCTTGTGTAGGTGTAGGAAAAACTTACCCTATAGATATTACAGGCAATTAAGGAAGTTAGAAAATAATGTTTGTAAAATAGTATACATCTAGGCGGTCTAGGACAGGAACTAATTTTTTCATAATATGTATGTTCTAAGCATAATAGGTAAAATGGGGTAAACAGTTATTACCAGTAAATTATATGAATATTTGCCTTGGTCATATGAATATAGGTTTGACCACTATTTATATATTCCAATTGTTTATTTCACAAGTAATACTTTCTTTTATTGCTAACCTATAGTTCGATATGTGCTGTCAGACCATGACAGCTTTTGGTGGTCATAGTAATACTCAGGTAAGTACTGATGTTTACCAAATAATGATTACCTACATCACATCCAAGCAACCTTTATTACATAATTATTTAAGCCAATGCAAGATTTCATTTACTTTTATATTCGAGTAGTGTTTGTCAATTCATTTGGTCCGAAATCAATTATTTAACAAACTCTGTGATATTATATATACAGGGTGCCTCAGATGAGGTCGGCACTTGCTAACTCAATTATTATTAGAGCTACGATGCTGGTTAAATTAGTAAACTAGTAGCACTTTTACCGCTGATAAAATGGCGCAAAAACAGGAAAACAATTAAACATTGCGTTTCTGCATTATTTAAAAATACGTTTTTTAAAATGGTAGTGCCCTATATGACGGTCGCAAATAAATTTATTACAAGAAAGTTTATTATGTAGGTACCTACTAATGGAATTTAGTTAAAATAGCGGAGGTATGGTCATATTTGCAGGGTAAATGGTAAAAAAAGCTAGGAGAAATCTAAAAGTATGTATATATGTCCTCCTATAGTATTATGTCTAATGTCTACTCACTATCAGGGTCGTATTGGGGGGGGGGGGGGGGGGTCACAAACCCCCCTTTAATATATTGTTATCCGTTCATTTAGCATTAGTTTACTTTTATGTTTCTGCTCACTACACTTACACTATCTTATCTACCTGCACTTCAGTAGCTCTCAAAAAATAAGTCAAATTATTATAAAATGTGAAGTCCCTTTACAGTGGCGTTGCCGGGGTTTGGGGTCAAGGGGGCGTTGCGAAGTCGGGGGTGCCTTTATTTTTAAATACACATTATATTAGTATCATTTAAGTATTTGAAAATAACTTTTTTAATTTAAAACCGGCATTTACAGGCTTTATGATTTGATTTTTTTGGTAGTATGTCCCTTTTGTTAAGTATTTAAGTAGTGAAGGGGCGCCCCCGTGTGGCTACGCCACCGTCCATTTGGTATTTATTGGATGCATATTAAAAAATTGTATTTTCTCAAATAATGCAAAATGATTGTTTCTTTCGCTTTAATCAGCGGAAAAAATGCGACTAAGTTTAGATACTAATTCAACCAACATCGTAGGTCTAATAATAAGGGAGTTAGCTATAGTGCCGGCTTAATCGGAGACACCCGCGGCCCGTCTAGTGCCCGAGCAGTTCACAATAAATGTCATCATATAATAAATAATATCATCTTTGCGCTCAGCGCTGTGATTGTGACAATAAGGACTAATGTCAGATTATTGCCAAAGTGTATGTATGTATGTATGAGATATGACATTATATATATCTATATAATTACCTCACATTGAACAAAACTCACCTGACTAGTAATGATCTTCACTTTCATCCAAAACAGAGGGAAAATTTCCGATTATAATTTAGTCAAATTTCAGTAGGTGCAGATGACATTTCTCACCAAATGTTCAGACATTAACACTTAATAATTAGTACATAAACTGATGCAGTCATACCTTTATTTAACAAACTCACATAATATCATATAAGTACTATCTATGTCACTGAGTCACGAATAAATAAACAATTGTACTGTTTTATCCGTATGGCGTATATGGTTATAAATTAGGAGATTATTGTGTCGAAAATGATAATTGAAAGAAATCTTGTGAAAATCTTTATAATTTTGAATCTATTGTACTGTTACATCCGCAGAAATTCATTCCTTTTAAATATTTTTTAAAGAAAATAGTGGTGTCTTCTCAGTCGAAATAAGGATGAAAACATTTAACGGGACGAACTTAACTTGAAAATATTTTTCTTCAAGTAAATCTAAAAATTATTTTTCTTCCTCAAATTTTCAAATTTTTATCAATATTCACATCTAACGATAGGTCACGTCTATCGAAACAAAAATAAAGTTCCGCGCTGTCGCGCCGATAATTCCATTCGATTCCCGAGCGCGACTGACTGAATGAAATTACTGAAATCGCCTGAAAATTGGATCGTATCGCGGTTTCGCCGAATTACCGGTGTGTCGCCTATGACGATGGCGTCATCGTGCGGTTCATATACCGGTCCGAATATCGTGACATAAAATAGAAGTTTAGTATAGAAGTACCTACCACAGTTTGCTATTTTTAAAATAGTTAGGGGTAGTGCGAATGTAATATCAAAGTTAGAATTAGTGAACAAAATACGAAATTTTGTGAAATAAACAATTCAAAATAAATGTAAGAATTTTGTTCTTCTTGCAAGCAAAAAGCAAAAATATATTTTTTGGCATATTCTTAAAAAGAAAGTTAGTTATTTCAATACGATTGGAAACCAAAAAGTTCCAGTAAGTTATAGAATAGAAAACGGTAGCCTGCCTGGTACCTATGCCTAAAAAAAAAAGATAGAAGAAGAACAACTCCAACAAACTTTTAAGAAGTCCCACGAATTTAGGCCAATTCGGGATATTTATCCCATTGTCCACAGAGGCCTCAAAATCCCACAAAATAGGAAATATCCCATGGATTGGCAACTGTGGCCTGCCGTACATCGTTTTGAAAAATTTACAATATGCAACTAAAATCATACCCAAGAATAACATATTAGACAGTGTCTATGAACTTGTATATTCCTAAAATAGACCAACTAAAAAAAGGGTTAATTATACCAACGAACATGTGTTGTAGGTGTCGGTCCGAAAATAGTAAAATTAAAATGTAATTACCTACATTTGTTTATCCACACCTACAATGGGTGCGGATTTTCTGTGTAAAAGTAATTAAGTCATTACATAATGGCACTAGTCTCGCGAGTATTTGCACTATATTTATATTCATTGAATTTTCCTAGGCTAATAGTTTTACTTTCCTCGTAAAAAGAAAAGTGTTGTAATTCTGAAATATGTATTTTTCGAGATTTAGTCAGATCTTAACGTTTTAGGGTCCCCAGACTTTAAAAGTGTCTGAGAGCTCAAAAAGTGCTCGATAACATTATGTGGGTTAGGCATTATATCTGCGCGACACCGTCTATACTTTTGGATTGATATATTATACAGGGTGAGTCTTGTTTTAAGCAATTTACCATGTACGCAGGCAAGTGAGATGTCAAATGAAAAACTCGCCAAACTGTAACTCCGACCTAAAAATCCTTTAAAAATAATATTTCACTAAATAAATCAAATTTACTCTCCGTTAGAATAGGTGTATTCATCTCGTAGGACACTTCTTGTTACAACATAAAGTACCTAATAGAAAAAATAGTTTCGTTCTTAATTTTTGATGCCAGAGGGCAGGCAGCATACTGTTTTCGGTACGTAGGTCTTTACATTCCTAGTTTCGTACACTGAATATTTACTTATACAATAAGCATATATTTCCTGTTGTCGTTGGTTTGAATTCCGATAGCGACTACACCTCACTTGATCAGCTTATAAGCCGTTTCTGAATAAATTATACCTGTAAAAATGCTCATAAAAATTTTATGCATTTTCTATTCACATCATAAAAGTCTTCGAAAAACAAAATCTTATTTTTTTCATTAGTTCGCTATTTTTAAAATGGCGTCAGGGTGGCCGAACCCTACAGCAGCAGACGGGAGGGAGAGTTTGGCACGCGATGCAAGCTGATGATTCATTCGATACATCAGGCGCTTTTACTTGTGGAGGATATTAGTTCCACACAGATTAATATTATATGAATTAAAAAATCTATTTTGGCAATAATTCTTTATTATCATCTGCAAGACAGTAATCGCAGTTAGGTGACGTTAATTATTACCAGGCCTGGCGCTAAAGCTTTTGGCGCCAGGGGCGAAACTCTCTCTCTTTTTCCGGAAAATGCTCATTTAAACAAGAAAAAAAATAAGGTAAACCGTACTTTTAAATGGGGCCGCATCTCCACCAGAAGACAGCTCATTAGCTCACGGCGCCCTTGCTGTACTCTCCACAGGGCGCCACGGTGCACAGGTGGGAACCCCCGCCTTTGTCTATACTTTATACGTACCTACTCTCTTTTGCCACCAGCCACCGTATATATTTACAAATCTATATAGACAAACTATCACGCACACACCTTCTGCTAAAGCGCACGTGTCTGCTGTAACTATAATAGTTAATTGTTCGTTTTTGATGTGCCGTTTGGGACTGATTATTCAACACTTCCACACACAGGTGGCTGAATGTTCTGATGGTTAATATACAACTGATGGATTTAAACGAATCATCTAATTTCTAAATGTTGAAACACAAACATCCAGATAAAACGACGTAATAATTTTTTGCTTGATTATCCCCTTAATTAATAATTCAAGCTCGGATAATACTTAATTTTCCATTTCTACTAAATAATAGAGTGGACGCTTTTAAAGAACTTGTATATCTACTTAATCTATAATCAATGATGGGGAATTTATTTACTCCGCTTTATTTGGTTAATTTTAGTAGGCAAGAACTGTGTTAAAGTATATTTTTTTCTAAATATGGAGTTCGAATTACATGCGTGTCTTTGTGTCATTGTAAATTATAACAATAATAATTGTAAACATTAACATATTTTAATCATAAGTGTATGTCCACAACGGAGCGCCGAACAGCGCCCTCACTCATTGCCTGGTACCATAGCGTCGCACAGTAGTGTCCATAACGGCGCTCCGACCCTCGCTCATTGCCTTGCCTGTCGATCAGTTTGTCTCTCGACATCGAGATATAAACATGGACTAATGAAATTTGTCAATTTAAAATCGTATTTTTTATTTTAAAGTTTGTTATTTTTTTGTTCTTTTCGAAGCCCCTTTAAATCGAGGCCCTAGTGATAAATCCGACCCGGTTTAAAGTTGTTTTTTTTTCTCATGTGACCTCCTGTATATTAATTGATTTCCCAATTTTACGTCAAATGCTCAACGTATATGCCCTAAAGTACAGTACCACTTTGTTATATAAAACAATATCTTCTTCATAGGAAGAAGATAATAACGCACAGTCCATGTTTATATCTCGATGTCGAGGGAGTAGTGTGCGAAGCTCAAGCGAGGGCTGTGCAGTGCTATGATACAGGGCGCCGTTGTGGACACGGACTAACGTTCTTTCGATATAAATGTTCAAAAATATCGCCACGGACCTCTAAACATTTTCTATTCCCTCTACGAAGGGCGCCTGTTACATTCCTGATTGCTTTGTCTTTCTTTAATATTGGCTGCAGTATTTGTAATACGTCGAATTAGTGCATTCCTATATAGTGTCGACTCTTACTTTGTAAACGTCATTTTTGAACCAGCTCCATAACAAAAATATATAGTGGTATGAAGTCTGGGGATTTTGGAGGCTAAGTCCGTGCCCACAACGGCGCTCCGACCCTCGCTCCTCGCCTTGTACCATAGCACCGCACAGCCTCGCTTGAGCTTCGCACACTAGTCCCTCGACATCGAGATATAAACAAGGACTGTGCGTATATGAAAATGCACTTGGATTTTATGTAGGACAACACTATTTAAAATAACAATTAAAATGTTAAAAATTATTCCAGTGTACCTTATTTTTTTCTAATTAATTAATTACGATCCTGTTTAAACCTGTTTTTTTAATGTGACATTCTCTATATTAACTGATTTTCCAATTTCACGTCAAATTCTGAACATATACCACTTTGTTATATTATCGCCTAAAACAATATCTTCTTCATCGAAAAAAGATGACACCGCATAGCCCATGTTTATATCTCGATGTCGCGAGACAAACTGATCGACGGATTCGACGGGCAAGGCAATGAGCGAGGGTCGGAGCGCCGTTGTGGACACTACTGTGCGATGCTATGGTACCAGGCTATGAGCGAGGGCGATGGTCGGCGCTCCATTGTGGACATACACTAACCAGGTCCACAGTGGCCAATCCATGTAAAGTCATGAAAACCTTTCGTTCAAATGTTGCTTGACCTGATGTTACGTTATAACTTGGAAATCGGATATGGATATAATATTATGCAGGGTCGTACCTAACTACCGATGGGCCCACAAGGTTTTAGTAGGTTTTAAGTTACGCTGCTGATAATATGATTTTTTTACATTATTTTCACGTATACAATATGATCCTGGAGTTTGGTCCGCATAATGTAAGTATTATTATATAATATATAAAATTAATAAGTATGTGAGTATTAATTTTGATTGAAATATGATTTTCCAGTAGCAGCCAATTTTATATTCTTTTCTATACTTGATTTGATTTCTTCAGGAACAAATTAAAAAAATGTTTTACTAAGAGAATAATTGTTGCATCAAAGTTTATGTAAGTGTATCAGGAGGCGAATCAATAGAGCCATGCAGATGAGGTAAATACTGAATAGAGACAGACCATGCAAGAAGAACTGAGTTCATTTGTATACTATACCGTTCGGCGCGCGTAATAGAAAAAATAAAGAATTATTTAATTATAATTGGCGGCGAATATCAGAAATACACGACGAACCACTGCCGCCCATCCATATGTGGTTAAGCTTAGTACTCCTCGAACTTCATTATTTAAGAACTCTTTCATCTGGAGGACTTCATCCTTGTGGAACGATCTTCCCGAGGTCGTTTTTCCTAACGAATATAACCTCCAACGATTCAAGTCCAACGTGAATCGCTTTTTGCGCACACGCACCACTCCCAGAGTGCCCTAAAGGATTTTTCCTATAGTGCTTGTGTTTGACCATTAAAAAAAAAAAAAAAAAAAAAAAAAAAAAAAAAAAATAATGACCGTTAACCTTTAAAAAAGATTAGTTAAAAAGAATTTTTTGGCGGTAAAATTTTTAAGACGGAAGATTTTGTAAATTGGCAAGTTTTAAATTCTAGGCGGGATCTCCTCCTATTAAGGGCGGATCCAGAACTTCGGTTTGGGGAGGGTCAAACCTCGTTTTGGGGGTTCTCATACAAGGAAAGCTACGAAAAGTAAAACCCTGTCGCGTTAGTCAAACGGGATATATGGTATTTTTTGTGTTAAATTGATGGGGGGGGGGGGTCATGACCGAAGAAAAAACGACAAACTTTAGTAAATGTGCTGGTTCAATCAATTTCAGCTTTTTATCAAATTGACTTGAAATAAGGTATCAAAAGCCATAATTAAACCCTCGTCTTGCTCAAGGCATAGGTCAAACCAATAAACTTATGAAAATATTCAGATTGGCTGTCAATTATAATTAATTATAATATGTGCCAGTACATTGAATATAACAAACCAATAAAAATCAAAATCGGCGGTCAAATAATAATTTACATTATTTTAAACATTTTTTGTATTGTTATTCCATTCAAATGAAGCAAAAATTGTACTATCGTAAAAAAGTGTCAACGTTGATTTTAATTGAATAAAACAAACCCTATCAGGCCGATGGGCAAACCCATTCCTGGGCAATTTGGCATAATATTTGAGAAATATCGGGTGAAATCCACAGCCCTTTGTGGTCAAGAGTTGACCTATAATTAGGGCTGGAGAAATGTGAATCGATATTTCTAGGGACGGGCGACAGCGTCGACCTATAACTTCGCTGTGCCGTATAATGCGGCGGAAGCGATGTTGTGAATCTTTGTTTATTGTGAATCTTTAGCATGTAATTACAAGATTTGTGTGTATCTATTATTTATTGCTGTGTGTTGTAGTCACAACCTGTGTGTAATTGTAATTAGAAATCCAGCACCTCAGTGTAACTTTCAAGTTTTGTTGACTTTTTTGGGGGCAAAATAAACCAGAGCCCACATGTACTGTAGTACTCTGTGACAGCCCAACTATTTGCGTTCGCCTTTGAATTTCAAACTATAAAAAATACGGATATTTCAAACTACATAATATAAGAAATACGGATAGATATGACCAGTTCGTAACGCGATGAACTCCCAAATCGACATTTCGTCTCCAACGCCATGATATAAATAACTAAATCCAATGCGGTATGCTGAGATAGACCAGGCGCTTGTCTCCCAATTGTTAGATTTTTACATTGATCCGTTTTTTGTGTGTAAAATCGTGTATTTGTGTAACTACAAGTTCTTTGACTACAAGCGTCTAATTTGTCCAGCTGGTTATCTAATTTCACAAATTTAGATTGGCAGCACTGGGATCTAGTGAAATTTAAAAATTTAGTCAGGTTTGAGGTTATGGCATGGTAGGGTAATCCGCTTGCAAGAAGTATAATATCTGGCTGTTTTTAAACATCCATTTAAAATGGTGCGTTTTTATAAATAGATACATATTTATTGTAGCTTACTAAACTTTTTTAAATTTCAGCTACCTCTCTCGCTCCTTAGGACTGCTCAAAATCATCCCATGGTAGGTCGCCACATTTGAAAAAAAAACGTCGCTGTTAGTTTTATTATAATTTCGATTTTTAGTTAGTGGAACTTAAGAATGGTGAAACATACAATGGTCATTTAGTTAGCTGTGATAATTGGATGAATATCAATCTTCGAGAGGTTATTTGCACATCAAGGGTAAATAGTAAAAGAATAAAGAGTAAATAGTAAAAGAGTAATTTATTACTGTTGGTGTCTATACATACACTCCAGTTACTTTACTTCTAACTTCAGACTAAAATAATGTGGAAAAGAATATTATCTAAATGCATCACAAAAAGGTAGCTCTTTAATGTTGTTCTGAATGAATATTTTACGATATGCTAAATTATATTTGACATTTATAGAATTTTTTAAACATTAACCATATTTTGACATGAATCTATTCAGCATGGAGAAGACAGCTTAATTGTCTTCTGTTTCAGGATGGTGACAAATTCTGGAGGATGCCAGAATGTTACATCAGAGGTAGCACTATTAAATATCTTCGTATTCCTGATGAAGTTATAGACATGGTAAAAGAAGAGACTCTTGTTAAAAATAAGCAAGCTAGGGAACAAAAAGGTGGCAGAGGTGGACAGAGTCAAAGAAATAGACCTGCTGCTAGAGGTAATGGCATTACCTAAATAAAAAAAATTATTAATAGTACCTACACTATGAATTGTTCTATTGCAAATCACATGTTTATTTTTCTTATGGCTTACCATTACATCTTACATTACGGCAACTATGAATCCCAGCTCAAAAATAGTTAGACATTATTTATAAATGTTTTATCTGATCTTGTTTAGCCTTATTTTTTATAGTAATTTTGTGACATAATAATAATAATTTATTGACATTCTATGTTTGGCTTAACTTAGGTTATTTTTACAGGTAACTTTGGAGGAAGGCCTAACAAACCTAGTGGTCAGCAGAAGCTGTTCCAAAAGAACAAAACAAAACCAACATAATTTTTTTTTTAAATCTCAAAACAGAATGGAACTAATAATTTTTGGGGTGATTATTTGACAATTTTATTAAAGTCAGAGGAGCTTCGGTTATATTAAGGTTTATTTAAGTAGTTATTAACTTTGAGTAATAATATAATGATTAATGCATACATACTAATTAGTATTTATTATTGTATATCTATACAGGGTGTTTCTTAATAACATGCTACTATTTAAGGATCCATTTTCAGAAAAAAACTTCCAATTAAGATATGTCCTAGCAGGGTGCTAAAAATTTTCAAAAAATCTCTTTAATAATAACTGTGATACTGCTCCAGATATTTTTCTGAAATTTGGTACACACTTCCTATTTATCAAGAGACGTTTCCGACCAGTGGCGTTCGTGCGAAACTTAATAAAATAATGGTAAACCACTTTTTTTTTAAATAAAATTTATTTTAAAATTCCTTGCTGAGCAAATATCTCTTGATTTTCTGTAGTTTGATGTACAGTTTTCGTATAAAATAATTAAATCGTCAGCAAGCCCATATATGTAATGCATATCTGGTTTGATATTCTCTGTATTTTAATGCAAGAGCAACTATGTCCGTGTTCGATCAGGGTTAATGTCCATGATACAATAAACAATAAGGTAGGATATCTAACCGTCCCAATTTCGTCTGCCGTGCGCATGGAGAGTAAGTTTTAAATCTCTTATGGAAGTTTACATTGCTGTCATCTTTTTTAACTCTTTTTTGAATGTATTAAAACGTTTTAAGCATGTAATGATATATGAAATGAAAGAATAATATATGACGAGTATTTACGTATATTAATTTCATAGAAATATAACCCACAAATACCACTAAAAAAAGAAAAGATATTAGACAAATTCTTCGCGCCATTTAAGCCGGCGACGATAGCCGAAGCGTGTTGCCAGACTTTTACAATTGTAATAGATCCACTACTATTTAACATTCTTGTTGTGGGGCTCCCCATATGAAATTTATGTTCAATCTGGAGGTGGTCCCCCATCTAATAGGAAAGTAACGACCTTTTTTTCGTACTATTATTACTCTGACGCCGTTTTAATTAAAAGTTTTTACGTTTAGTGGTATGTGAAATGAAAGAATAATATCATGGTATTTAGGAATATTTATTTCATGAACATACAACAAAGATTAAAGCTAAAATACGACCTAATTATCTTTCCGCTTACACAACTGTATCCATTTTAATTGTTTGTTTTTATCTTTAGGAAAGCGGAAAAACCTTATATTTCTATTAAATGTCTTTGCCTGGTTATCCATATCACAACCGAACATAGCGCACCTCATTTTATGAAAATTCAGATATTTTTTTTAATAAACACAAGACTATAAGAAAACGTTCTGGTAAACTTACAAAATGTCCACCAAAAACTACGGCAACCATGCAGCAGTGTTGCCAGAAATCCGTGATCGAAAGAAATAGAGTGCCGGTTCGAAACCTAGGAATAGTAAAAAACGGTGTCAGAGTAAAAAGAGTACGAAAAAAAAGGGTCGTTACTTTCCTATTAGATGAAATTTATGTTCAATCTGGAGGTGGTCCCTCCAGATTGAACATAAATTTCATATGAGGGGGGGAGCCCCACAACAAGAATCTTAAATAGTAGTGGATCTATTACAATTGTAAAAGTCTGGCAACACTGTTTCAAAACCAGCAGGGTCGGCGAGCAGCTTTCGGCATGCTTCGGCTATCGTCGCCGGTACCATGGCCGGCCATATGGCCGGCTTAAATGGCGCGAAGAATTTGTCTAATATCTTTTCTTTTTTTAGTGGTATTTGTGGGTTATATTTCTATGAAATTAATATACGTAAATACTCGTCATATATTATTCTTTCATTTCATATATCATTACATGCTTAAAACGTTTTAATACATTCAAAAAAGAGTTAAAAAAGATGACAGCAATGTAAACTTCCATAAGAGATTTAAAACTTACTCGCCAAGCCACGTGATCATCTGCGTGCAATCATACCTATTATACTTATACCATGGTTAATGTCCATGATCCACATTCAAAATATCGTCCTTTGGCGAAAAATGATTTCTGCTTTTGTGTCAACAGACAGGCCGACGAAAATGGGAAACATGATTTTTTGGTACCTAGGAAGGAAAGTAAAAGCAGAGTACCTAATCTATGATTCATAGGTTGTTATTTTTTAAGAAATATACGACAGGCAGTATAGAGTACGTAACTGTACGTGAGTAGGTAAAAAAACAATTACAAGTAACACAGATATATTGGTAAATGCTATGTTGATACACCATTTTATAATAGTTTTCGTTCTATTACCTATTTGTGTTAATACCCATTCCTCACGTTTATGAAGACGTAGAAAAATAAAAAAAAAATTGAAATAACATATTCGGCGGTACAAATGCCAAAAGTTAGTGTGTGCAAAATTGTAGTTTGGAGAAAAAGGAGATTTAAATATTTACATCAGACCCAACTTACTTAACATTCACTTTTGGAACTACCTACCATGTAATTATCTACTTGTTGTGACAGTTATACTACAATGAACATTTGATTTTGACCATTTAAAAAAAAACAGCACATTTGTTGTTCCGCCTTTACAAAATAAACGAAAAAGTCCCGATTTGCTTCGTGAAATCTGGGCATGAAAGGGGTATGAGCTCACAAATAAATTTGACGTTAGAAACTTGTCTTTATACCATGGTGTACATTGGCTAGAAATCCCAAATTGGCACATTCGCGGTTTTAGCATTGTAACGACGAATTAGAACCAGTGCTTCTAAACGGGCAACATTTTTCAGCTATATGTCTGAAATATTAGTGAACTAAATGGGCTATTTATTCGTGTATTGTCCTAATAAAAATAAAAAAGGACAAGAACATGGATGCCACCTCACTTCAAATAAGCAGATACAATACTAAACATGTTTGCCTATATTGCCGGGGAATCCGAAATTTATTGCAATATATTTCTACATATGGCTGGCAATGTTTCCGGCAACTTCAGCTGTACTATTGCAGCCACACATTGCCGTAAAAAATGTTGCCCGTTTAGAAGCACCTTTGGATACTGGCTATTGACACAATAAGCAATGTCCGAAAAATCGAGCAGGAAACCCACTCCGAACCTCTCTGCAATATGTTAACATAGAATCCTGAAAAACGCCGAAGATAAGACTAATTTGCAATTATGAATAATCACCGCCGACCGACCATAGGTCGGTGTTAACCATGCACTGCATGTCGAGAACACTGTCGAATTAGTAACGCTCTATTTTAAAAAAGAACAGGCATATTATGAAATTGTTATTCTCACAAGTCAGGTGGATTACACGACAGTAAACATCTTTTTAATACAATTCTCACGTGTTATGACGTTGTAGTAATGTCAGTCTCTAGCTTTAAGTATATTTATACATCATGCATAGGTACATTAAAAAGAATATTCTTGATAAAATAAGTTACGACAATACACGAAAGTGTATTGCAAGCACCTGGACCTAAAAATTGCACCTTACGCTCTTAAAATAATTTCAGATAAAAATAATAAATGTCAACCATATCAAATCGTAACGTCTACACATTTCGGAACGGAAACGTCGGACGGCATCATTCCATCCAGATAAAAGATAATAATATATGTATCTACAATTTTTTAAAAACGTTTATTAGCAAGGCCCAAACAGTATTAAAAATAAGTCGTGGCTGGCTATGAACAAACAACGGGGACACAATTTTAACATTTACCAAAATACACAGGGTCGTATTAAGGCGAGAAGATTATAAACTGTATGACGTCAAAAAGATGATAGGGATCTGAACGTCAATTTAGTATAGGAACGGTCAAATTCGGAAACGTACTGCTAATGTCAAACAATCTTAACAAAAAAGTGAAATTTCCAAAGCAAATTTTTCTTGATAAGTGCAAAAACGTTTATTATTGATGTATTTTTGACATAAAGAAGAATTACTTCAGAATACGACCCACAGGGTTTAAAACTTTCATAAAAAACTAATGACGATGTTCATTTAAAAAAAAATCTTACAATAATTAGACCCTGTGTTTTTTGAGCATTTTACGAAAAGTAATGGTGCGATTATGTAACTGATTTTACAGCACTACAATCTTATGGGTGTAAACTCGACAGGTAAATCGGGTACGTGCTTCATTGCTCCAACGTACTGCTCGTAGCGATGTAAATTTAGTTGCAGAATCAGCCCATTAAGTGTAGATATTAATATACAAAATGTAAAAAAATAAAATATAGAACTGTCCAATAGGAATAGATTATAATATTTAACAAAAGAAATACCTATCGATGCAAATCATTAGATGGTTTTGGTGTGCCTCGACTGACCGAAAGGTTATAGCCCCCCAATGCTTTACATATGACTAATAAAACAAGTAATTTTGTCGACATCTTTACGTTGAAACTACAATTCGGTTGGTTGTATTGTTTTCGTGACAATTTCACTAAAAATATTAGATAACGTTGTCACATGATTCGGAGACGCCTAAATTGCTAATATAGTAACGTTAATAATGCGTAAATGTCGAGGTAAATTTATGAAATTTTATTCAAATATATAAACCGAGTGTGTATGGTCTGGTTTTAAAAAACGTCCTAGTTTTGGTATGACAACTACAACGGAATAAAATTTCCACTGTATTTATGCTTAGATTCTACTTAACTAATTATATTTTTTGGCATTTTAGATGTTTTATCACACTGATTCCTAAAACAATTATTCATGAAACTAGTGCAAAAAGTATGAGTTTTTCGCACATGCCGCGCAATTTGCCCACCCAAGTTTAAGGTGGTAACATATGGCAAGTGCAAAAGGGTATAAGGTGTATTTCAATTACAATCCCCGCCAATAAATTCCGGACAAAGATGATGTTCGTCAGGTTTATAGTCCTATAACTTTTTAAATTGTTTTCCTGTTTTGGTGAAAATTTTAGCAAAGTGTAGACTTGTATCTCGGGACTGTTGGCTTGTATTGCTACCTCATATTCTTATCACTTCTACCATGTGAAGTGCATGCTTTCAATGAAATAGGGGGTATTAATTTTTGGATATTTGTTTATGCTACTCAATAAAATAATGTAATATTCCGAATAAAATTGAAAAACTGCAATACTTTCTTTAAAAATGTGTATCTTCTTTTAAAAAGCAGATAATGACGTGAACCAAAAAAACATTGTGTTAAGGTCACACTCAAAAAAAATGTAATAAACTAAAATTCAGGTAAACATTCCGAGACCCAAGTCGACATTTTGCTAAAAATTTCACCACGATCGAGGTACAAACCCCGACTAAAATGATCTTCGTACGGAATTTATAGTCGGGAGTGTATCATTTTGGTATCCTCATGCATCAAGCAGATTTTTGTATATTGTCTCAGTTCGGTTGTATCGATTGTCACTAAGACTATGCATCAATGATGCATTTCGATACTTAACTGATGATGAGAAAGTTGTCACTATTAACATATGTATAAAAAATAACATTCATTAACAGATGTAGGGCCGATATTTGAATGTTACCTTAAGTTAGACCTTAGCTAAGCTAGCCTTAACGTTATGGTAAACCTTAAAAAAACTATGGTTTAAATTAATTTGAGGGTCAATTAGCGCGTTAAGTGGAAGATTGCCGCGTCCTTATTGATCATCTATTCCTTTAGATGAGAGCTTTAAGATACTGTCAAACTTGTGCTAAGGATGACTTATGGCATTCTGTACCTTAAGGTGACCTGAAATACGGTCCCTAAGGGAACAACAGAGGCAAAACATTATAAATGAGACTTTCATTTGCTTAAAGTTTTATATTAAATAATTACTGACGATTTTGATCCTCCAAACTTCTTTGCAAATCTTAATAAGGCAAATGGAAATCATTCACAGACCCTATAACCGATACAGCATGTCCCATTCGATCAATATAAAACTTGTCCTTATGCATTTGAACATGTATGCGAACAGGGTCAGTTTTATGAGAGAGTGTGAGGTGATTACTAATAATAACTTTTAATAATCATCTGTAGCACTAATGGCCGATATTTCAAAGTCACCTTAAGGTACAGAATGACGTAAGTCATCCTTAACACAAGTTTGACAGTACATTAAAGTTCTCGTAACTCTCATCTAAAGGAATAGCTCTTTTATGACGTGGTAATCTTAGCCTTAACGCGTCAATTGACCTTCAAATTAATATAAAACATAGTTTTTAACGTTAAGGTTAACTTAGCTGAGGTCTAACTTAAGGCAACATTCAAATATCGGCCCTTAATTTTTAAAATAACTGTAGACTTAGTTATAAGGTCTACTTTGTATGGCAACAAAGAATTATATACAAACTTATTCCTAGTTTACACCTAACTAATTTTTATTTACATATTACACTTAAGTGTTTGGTTTTGTCCTAAACTAATTGTGAAGCTGTCCTGATTATTTTATAGTTACTGTTTCACATAGAAAATAAACCGGCCATTCTGTGAAACACAAGCGAACAAACTAGAGACTCTGTCAAGATCTATTGAAAAAGGATTATTTTAAGAAGGAATGGGGTTTGTTCGCTGTAACAAAATTATGATGAGTAAATTTTAAAATTTAAATAAGTGTTCCAAAATTGATCTTTCTGGCATTTTCAACAACAAAATATTTAGACATAAATTGTATATTGTACCAAGTTCCTTAAGGAATAGAAGGAATTAGTTATCATTTACCATAAGTATGGTAAGAGGTTAATAACTAATCCAGCGAATTCCAAATATTACAGTAATTGTACATACACAAATTTAATTAAATAAACTGCGTATTTGTAACTATTTAAAGGGTTCACCTGTGTTTATCCACAAGCTACACAACTAGGGAAAATTCCCAAAATAATCAATGTTACACTTAAACGGCTATGTACAAACATTTTAATGTGTATAATTCTTTCAGACAAACTTCGTACTAAATAATTTTTTAAAAAGATTAAATTTAAAAGCTTGCTTCACCAACTGTGGTACAATTTTTTTCTTCATGTTTGTAGTCGTTGTGTGGGTGGGTCTCTAAATTGAAAGTTTGATGATTCATTTTGTATGTCAAAAACTTTGACTCATGAGACTACCAGTTGAAAGAAGTGTACACAATTTAAAACGTATCCCCAATCAGGGGATCTTATTTCTATAAAATATATTCTCTTGCAAAAAGATGTCACAGAAATAAACCGGACCGTGGCCAGAAAACTTTTTGGCTTGGCCCGTATATTCCGATCAAAACGGAAATACGTATTAGTAACAATTAAAATAAATTATCCGCCTAAAACTTTGTTTTCCTATTACGTCTAGCCCGAATTTTGGCCCTTATTAACTGGGGCTTTCGGCCATGTCATGGTCTCCCTTGCCCATTATCATGGGCTCGCCCTGTCCGCCCTGAAGAGTGGGCGATGGGCTATCCACATTTCGAAACGTGAAGCCCGATCCAGGCGAGTCGGCGCTGGAAAGGCTTTCCGGGGTTCCGACTGAGCTAAGGGAACCTAGTCAAGTGAAAAGAATATTTATTGGTATGGTACATTAGATGTTCAATTTTAATAATGCAGTTTAGATGGTATGTTTCAAATTTGCAGCGGTATCATATTCATATTTTCCCAGTTTAAATTTGCAAACTGGCCTAATAATAAGTGGTTTAAATGATAAGTATGAAAAGGGTAGAAGGGCCACAATTTTATTATTCTTTTATATCTCCATATCGAGTTATACAATAATCAATGTTTCGCGGAAAGTCACCCGTAAAGGTTTGAGGCACAACCTTTCAGTTTGTCCAGATGTGTGAAACCCCAACCTCCAAACAAAGGCGTATCTGCAAATGTCTTCAAAAAGTTACTTATACCGTTCAAGCAACGTGCCATGAATGAGCTCGTCAAAATGTTTGTTAAATTAAGCATTAAAGCGGTATACGCTACCAAAACCTAATATGTAACATTCTTAACTACAAATATGGGCGTAATTGAAATTTGAAAGGTAAATAAAAATATAAATTTTCAGTAGATACGCCCCTTTGAATTAACAGGGCAGCAAAGATGTCCATGAAATATAGTCACAACTCGAAATTTGAGTGTAAAGTAAATAAAAAATATACGCTTCTATTCTTCTGGTAACAAATTTTTCTAATTTTAATACTTTTTGAATGAACTTTCAATTCAACATACCACAATCCTGGGACGTTTATTGGTGTATTTTTGTCAAAATAAAAAAAAATTGATATACTTGGGATAGAACGTTTACATAACAATTGATTTCCTGAGAAGGTTATACGATACTATTAATCACTATTCTTATCCAGAATCTTATTTTCCTAGCAACATCCTGGTGGAAACATTCATTTGAAACTGATCGTGAGCATAACAAATTAAGATGAAAGAAAAGAAGAAAAAGGTTTCCTTCTGAAATCGTTTTCGATAAATAAGACTGGACAAAATAACTGCACCTGGTAAGGAGTTGGACGTTGTCGTGAGCAACCCCCTGCTGTCGCTAGCCGAGTAGCTGTAAACTCTTTTGGGCCTGGGACTGATGGGAAATGATTCGTCCCTGTCTTCGAGTTTTCGTTTAACGCCTCCCAAGGGGCTTGGTCGTAGAACTGGACTCTCGCTTCGCCTGACGAACGTCTGTCGCGAACGGGTTGGACTCTGGAAACCATAGCACCTAAAAATTACAGATTTTTGTTCATTTTTCCTTGATCTATAACGGCTATTTGTTAGCGTTTTTATCATTTAAAGAGAGCATCTTCAAAATGCAAACATTTTACACAAGTTTTTTGATTTAGTTAGAAAGTATAGCATTATTGCATCTTACTTATTACCTTGTAGGCGATGGCGAATTGCACATAAAACTATTCGGAGGCAAGCTGACGTGGATAGGGCCCATTTTGCTTCCCTTTGCTTCTCCGGGAGATTCTGTCATTAGGCTAAGGTCCTCGCAAGACAGTGAGATTTGCATTGCACTGTGTATTTCCTTCTCGTGGGCGAGTTCACGAGAGTTCGAGACAACCTCATGCTCCTCTTGGCGCAGCTGATTTATACGTCGTAGGCCAGATACCTGGATGATGAAAATCGATACCGAATATTAGAAACGTGAATTAAAAGTACTTTGTTTTTCACTTACAGGTGAACCTGGTACTTGACTAAAACTGGCGCTGTAACGTCTATTTCTCGTTGGGTTGACCAAGCCAAACAAATTGCTGAAAGAAGTTTGACTGCTGTAAACAAATTAATCTAATCACTTAAATGCTCTGCAAGGGTATAATTTTATAATAATATCTTTATGTGCCAGCAAAATAAAAAATACACTGACATAGCATCCTCACCAGATTGTCTATAAATATATTTATTATGTATATTCATTCCCTTCAAAAAAACTGAACATATTAAAAATCATAAATAATTTAGGAACAAAATAGTATTCAAACAATCCTACACGTGAGAAATAAAGACACAATGATAACAATAAATAAAAACTTGAAATCAAAATCACAGAAACATTTTTTATAGTACTACTTATATGTATATAATACAAAACTGGATTTTACCTTCTCCAGCTGATTAGGCAACTTGTAAAATTTACTATCAGGGAACAGTAAGGTCAATATCTAAGACAACAAAATTTCAAGTAAAACTTGAATAGGGGACCCTCTTTATTAATTTTTATTTTAATATTCCCTGTACGATCATAAAATAGATTATTATACATACACAACAACATAAGTTTTATCAAATCAGACAAGTTAGAATGAATCAGCAAAACTGCTGGCAATTTATGAGTAAAGAAAATATTTAATAATAGTTTATAACGGGCTGGAATCTCTTCATATCAATATTTCTCCCTTCTTATTGTAATGTTACCAGTCAATTACATACATACATCAATATTTACTAATATCTACTAACATCAACATAATTTAAGACTGCTTAATTATTGTATAGTTTTCCTAATAATTCGCCATTCAGGCAAAATTTATTGAAAATCAAGGAAAATAAAATCAAAATGTACTTCTAAATTAAATAGTTTTTGAGATATTAGGTAACATACAAAATAAGTTTAGACTCTAGAATTTAGTAAAATTCAAAAAGCAATTAAAATAATCATATTCTATTTACTTAAATTATTAAAGTTGACAGCTACTTCCGCAATGATCAAAATCGCCTATATTTTAGTTAAGAAGGGCAAATCGAAAAAAAATGTAAAAACACCTTAAACAATTTTAAGTGATGGCCTGACCGGTTACAATTCCAAATCGGTTTTTATCTCTTGTACAATGCACCAAATTTGGAATATTTATGATCGGTCCATCGCTTATAATTGG
The DNA here is from genome assembly GCA_963991005.1 of Barypeithes pellucidus. Taxonomy (NCBI): domain Eukaryota; kingdom Metazoa; phylum Arthropoda; class Insecta; order Coleoptera; family Curculionidae; genus Barypeithes; species Barypeithes pellucidus. The sequence goes on from OZ022557.1 coordinate 147,021, forward strand.
TTAATGTTTCAAGAAAACATCATGAGAAATTGAGTCTGTTATGGATCACCCTGTATATATATTTATGAATTCAATATAGTCTCTCAAACTAGGATAAAAAATATTCAATTTCATATAACATGGATACACTTATGTCCTACCCATGTACATTCTGGTTCGCTTGGAGACCCTTCTCTTTATATTCTGCTTCTTGATGTTGACATTAAAATTTTATATAGAATTTTTTGACAATAAGCAGTATGTACCTATTACTTTGTATAATTTGTACTTTCAGCAAAAACTTGATAGATAGCTCTGAGCTTTTTTATCATATTTTGGTAAATTGTCTAATCTCATGTGTTTGTTGCCTATAACATTTGCTTTAGATTACTTGACATACTTTGATAGATATACCCTATTTATACAATATCAGAATCTGTCAGTGACCAATATTTTAGGAATGATATATCCATATTCTATAAAAAAACATACCTTGGAGTGGAACTACTTGAGTTGGCCGCAGTCATCGTGGAGTTAGAAGCTTCATTAATCATCGGAGCACTAGAGCATCGCTTTAAGGGACCAGGGGCGCTCCCAGGGGCCCCATCAACGTCCATTGCAGAATTTGACGACGACATTCGGAAACCTTTTTCGTACCACCATTTGACATCTATATTACCATTTATATAGGCGCATCTTCTACCAATTTACAATTTACCAAGCTATTTCTTTTGTTACCCGTTATATCTTTTTGATACAGACTTAGTTTCCAAATTATAGACTGTCCAAACCGCGGTTTTAGAATTTTTTTCTATGAGCCACTTGGACTTGGACTTGGATGCAAAGCTGTCACCGCTTGCTGTCAAGAAGAACGAACACCTGTCAAAAAATCTACAAGGTTGCCTTTTGCCAGCAGCTTGAAAAATATTGAACGCTTGCATGCCATTTTAGACAACAGCTGCCTACAATTTTTGCTTATATTAATAAGCTTCTGAGAGATAGATGGCCGTAGTGATCAAAATCTGTAATCTGTTTCAGGACCTTGTCCATCTTGTAGCATTGCATTCCAAGAATCGCTGGACATCCTGAAAAAGCGGCAACACCGCTTGAAACAGCCGTTTCCTCACAACTTGACAACTTCGCCTTCTTGCCTGTCAGTTCGTTTTCGTTATTTGGTTGCGTTCTGTCTTAGTCATAGTTTTAAATTGTAATTTACGTTCTATAAGCACCAGACTTTCTCGCCTTATTAACCGTGTAAAGTGCAGTGAAATGGCTTCATCGCGTAAAAAACAAGATGAAAATAATCTCAAAACTCTCAGGGAACTCGGAGCTCTGCCCCAAAACAAGTTGTGCTTCGATTGTGGCCAAAGGGGGCCAACTTATGTGAACGTTACCATAGGATCTTTCGTGTGTACCAAATGTTCTGGAATCTTGTAAGTACCGTTTTAAAAAGGATAGAAAAAATGGACAGACTGAAACCACCTGGCGGTTCGTTCCTGTTTTCTGATTCATGCATGATTGTCTTTCTATCAGCGCTGTAGAGGCGTCTAAGAAAGAAACGTGAAATTTGTATACCCTATGTAAATGTTAATTCGTAGTGAAAAGCAAGGACAAAAGTAAATTAGTTTAATTTACCCTTCTACGTTCGTTCGCGTTTTTGAAATATTAATTTGATGATATTTTCTTGAAAAAACTGTTGTGGACACACAAGAATCATTGTATCAGTTAGTAGTCGCAGGAATACACCCCCCCCTTTTTTTTTTCGTCTGGTCTGTGGGTGGTAGTATCACACGGTAAAATGTAAGAATCATAAATGCAGTTTAAATAACCGTATTTCTAAATACAGGATCTTAGGAACATATACTATAGATACTTTCACTTTAAGCTTCCTATGCTTAGATTCTCATTTTAACAACAGCAAGTATCTGGATTGTATAAAAATTATTATACCTAATAGTTTGATAATTATTAAGAATCAATGTAAGTAGGTAACTGCTTTTGTAATAATAAGCTTCATAACAGCCGCCGTTTTTTCTTAACCGTCGTAACCTCTGTTGGGTAGCTGATAGCTCATTCTGTGGCCCAAGCTTGCGAATCCTTTTGAACTAACTAGTCCTGTTAGTATTGCCATTGATTCAGTTTTTCCAGAACAGAATTAACTTAAATTATTTTTAACTTTCCACTGAAAAGAGCATTAATATGGATATCCTATTCTACGCTGGAGCTCATGAAAAATATTAATGAACATTGCCACTCAGCACTAATCTCGGGTAGTGACATTTTATTACCAACAATACCTCTATGTTGATGAAACTTTCTTTCTTGCCTTTTTTGTTGACCACTTATTAATATGGCAGACAGGGTCCTCCCATTAAATATATGATTGTAAAATTGAATTCACGAAAGTTAGTCTACTCCTGGTACCAGTTTAAAGCTGTAGAAAACAGCAGCCTATTTTTCTTGGTTCTAAATTTGAACTAAATAGGAAACATCTACTTAATGAATCATAAAATTGTCAATATTACCTGGGTGAGTCATAATTTGATATTTAACTTTCCTGTAAATACAAACTGTTTTATCTATATTTAGTCTAGGTACCTACTGGCGGTAGCAACATATTTTTGTTGCTACTTAATTCCAATAATTATAAGAAGAGTATCTGTAGAAAGAAGCCCAACGTTATGATAATTTAATTATGGTTCCTGATGGATAAATAACTCTCGGTTAAATAATAATTTAAAAAGTACGCAGGTAGATTTTTTATGAAAAGTGAATTAAACCATAAAATATGAATAGGCAAAAGTTATGTTTAACAAACAGCAGCTAATTTACTAAAATAACTACTTACTTTTTTACCATACAGGTGTTCCATACTTGATTCATTATTATTTCAAAATCGATTATTATACTCTTCTCGATTGTGATAGTAAAGTACATTTCACGCCCTTTTGCAGACCTTTTAGCTGCTAAGAAGCTGTAATAAGACCAGTTAAAAAACAGGGTCGGCGCTAAGAAAAGAATAGATAAAGAGATAATTATAATATAAATAGGTTTAGTTTCTATCCATTTCGTAAACCCTACCGTTTTTCCTATTTGTTTATCCATTCATCATACCCATCGCTGAGGCGATATACCAATAATTTTATTATAAAGCCTATACCAAAGAAAGGTAAGAGAACCCTGCCTAACAACTATCGACCAATCGCATTGCTTTCCGTTATATCAAAAGTAATAGAGGAAGCTATTAACCAACATCTTCTAAAGTACCTGGAAGGCTTCAACATTATCAGCGATCATCAATATGGTTTTCGAAAGTCCAGACCAACGGGAGACCTTCTGGCCTATGTCTCCCATCTTCGGACCAACGCAATTGAACATCATGGAGAGTCTCGGGTTATTGCACTGGATATTTCTAAAGCCTTTGATCGTGTTTGACATGAGGGGCTTCTAAGTAAACTATGATCCTATGGTATGCCTTAAGGACCGTTTTGTTGCGATTGACGGATTTCTCTTAGATACCTTCACCATCGATGCCGGTGTTCCATATACCCACTCTCTTCTTACTCTAAATTAACGACCTTCTAGCGATAACTAAAAATCCGATATTTAGCTTTGCTGACAATAGCACACTTGTATCATCTTTCTCTTTTAATGCACTAACATCGGCTGCCGACGCAAATCTTCGCAGACAGGAGGAAGTATCACCGCTCAAAAAAGACCTGGAAGCAAATTTTGGCTTGGGGTGATAGTAACCAAGTCGAATTTAACGCTAAGAAAACCCAGGTAGCAGTTTTCTCTAAAAAGGTTAACATTACAGAACCGGATATAGTCATGGCAGGACACGCAATTCCACTGGCTTCATTTATTAATTTATTGTGGGTCAATCTGGAAGGAAATATGTTTTGGCATAACCACAAAAAAGTTGTACGCACCTCAACAACTTTTGACACTATACAAGGCCCAGATTCGACCATCACTAGAGTACTGCTCTCATGTCTGAGGCTCTGCACCCAAACATACTCTTCAGTTACTGGATTCCATCAAAAGGAGAGCCATTCGTCTGATCGGAGACCACGAGCTGACAAAGAGCCCGACAGCCGCAGACAGGTTGGTGATTTGATTCTCTTTTACAGATATTTCCATGGAAAATGCTCGACTGGCCCTGCCCTCATAATTCCGCCCAGAGCGGTGAATAGCAGAAACGACGAACCATTGCCGCCCATCCATATGTGGTTAAGCTTAGTACTCCTCGAACTTCATTATTTAAGAATTCTTTCATCTGGACGTCATCCTTATGGATCGACCTTAACGAGGTCGTGTTTCCCAACGAGTATAACCTCCAACGATTCAAAACCAATCGCTTTATGCGCACACGCACCACTCCCAGAGTGCCTTAAAGGAATTTCATATAGTGCTTGTGTTTGATCATAAAAAAAAATTATAGGAAGGACTTACTGGTATACTCTATGAGGTTATACGAGTTTAAGAAGCAGTGTATTTTAGGGGATAAACTAAAGCTAAACTATTTGCATTAAGGACATAATATACGATCATAAAGTCTGGGGAGCCATTTTGGATTTAATTAATTTAAAAATCGTTGCTACTATGTTTTTATTGTGTGACCTAAATACCTACATATTCTTATTTAACTTTTATAACCTTTTCAATAGCCTAATCTGACACGAAGCCTAATTTCCAATAACACCCAAACTATTTTTTAAATTTTAGTTCATACAGAATGTCCACAGTGGGTCTCCCTGCTGGAAATTATTTCAGGTTGGCTGCAATATAAAACCTATAAAATTGTTGGTAAAAAGAGTACCGAAAAAAAAATTGTACTAAAATAAAATTCATAACTTCACAAAACAAAGATACTGTAAAGTAGCGCCCCAGGTTAAAGAAATTAAAGGTGTGAGAATACAAACAGGTAACCAAGCAGTCTATCAAAAAACAGATTTTACAGGATCAACAGAAACTGTTTTTCTGCCCGAGGCTCAGTATCTTAACAATAGCCATGAAATCGCATTCAGGAAAATATCCCGTGAGAAAAATAGACAAGAGACGTTAGGAATAGAAGCGGATCGTTGATGATGAGATAGATCTCATATTATCGATCAAATGTAGCGTGATATGTAATTGGTTATATGCGATATTTACAAGAAACGGGACGAAACAGAAGAATCTAGAGCTGGACCTAAACAATGATAAGTGTATCGAATTAATCTTGGATCTTAAGGACGTGGCTAAACTTACAGACTTATAAATCATCTGCATAATTTTTATTCTGACATAAAATAAAAGTGAAAAACGACGATTTCCATTTCTAATCCATAATAGGGTTTGAAGCACACAAAATTTATTAATAGAAGTTCAATGAAAGGATGAAAAAGTTTAATTCTTAATCGCAATGGAAAGATTTTACACAATTAAAATCTTTTTGTAAGCGAGAGCAGTGGGAAATGAAATGTTCCTAAAAAGTTGATAAATAGATTTATTTTGTTATAGACCCATGTTATTGAAAAAATGTTTCTAATAAAATGGGAATTGTTATTACAATATCATCATTAATTGTTGAAAACAAGAAATTTAAACGTGATGCGCTGTGTTCCCATTGTGGAAGCATTCATTTTACATTTCAACTTAAGAGTGACGAGCGCTTTAAGAATATAACCGATCGCAACCTGAGTATTGTTATATTTTTTCTTACTAGACCATGCTACCTTTCATGATGGAAAGCTCCATCCACATCTCAACAAATGAAAATTGTCAACAATTACTTCTATAGAAGTCTGTTTGAAGGTTGTAGACAATGGTGTTTCTTGAATGATAGAAAAGTTTTGGACTTGCATTGTCTTTATTTGTTATAGATCACAACGTTTCAACTGGTAAGTATCTCCAGTCGTCTTCAGGTGAATACTATTCAGTATTCACCAAATAAAGACAATGCAAGTCCAAAATTCTTCTATCATACTTCTATAGAAATGATCTTAGTGTTAATATGCACTACGAGTAGTATAATCACTTGCAACTTTAATTATAAAATCGTCAAACTATTAGGTATTCCTATCTCTGGTATTAAATTATTTACCTACTTGGTTGTACCATGTCAATACTACCTTCTGAAACACGGCATAAAAATAAGAATTCTATTCTGTCTAGAATTACATGCCGTGAATATCTTATTTCTAAAATAAGTTAACTACTTCCTGTCATTTGCCTTGAATTTATTCACCTAACTGTATATTTTTGATAAAACGACATAGGAAACCACCTGAACGGGCACGAGTTAGTTAAAAACTTAAAAAGTATTGAACCGATGAAATTATCGGGCGACTATTATCAATTGGTGTCAACTGCCGGTTGGTCAGTCTCATTACGATTTAATGCAGCGGAACTTCCGGTTTAATCGGACATAGACCGGTGATAGAAAACGCCCAATATTTTAATGAAGAATGACATATCGATAAATATAAATACGCAAAATTCTACAATAATTTCTCGTAAGAATTGTAACGGAAGCTCGTGAATCACCCTGTATAAGTATAATAAACGATCATCAAACCGGTCTTTCCATATTACGTTTTAGCTTAATTATCCCTTTTTTAAAACCAGACTGATTGATTGGTCGTCAAAGTTTAAAAATTAGGCTAGACCTTTTTGCCCGTTATAACTTTCCATATTTAGGTGACAAACCGCAAGATCAGGCATCTGAGCAAACCAGAGTTGTATAATCTAAGGTGGAAACAGTTCTCCAGCATGACGTATGGGCAACGCTATTCCTTATTTGTTTAATATCAGTAACCTTAAATAAAAAGGTTAACAGGAAATTTTGCGAGAAATTGGCAAGCCGATAATAAACAAAATTAAGTGATTTTTACGTTTTCAAAATAACTTAACTTCTTTTCTTCTCCATTATTGTCAAAATAATCATTTGTAACTAAGCGTGACTACGTGATAAATGATGATCAATCATAGGGCGAAAAGAATGTCAGATAGGTATTATAAGTATTTTCAAAATGATGTCGACGTAATATCAGAAAAACTGATGTGTAGAAATTGTTTTCCGTTAAACAACAATAATTGTTATGGGTTTCTCTTATTATTTGTTAGTTAGTCCAGTTGATAAGCAACTCCAGGAGAATGGATAATAATCGACCGAACAATGTGCTTGGTCAAATCGGGGATAATGTGTGTTGTGAATTGGTAAAGTAAAGATATTTTTTCCATTCAGATGATTTAAAAATAAGTAAAAATTAAAAAGAAAAAAAAAACGTCAAATTGTAGACGCGTTTGACGTCATGTATTACCCACAAATTGAATATGAGCGAATTAATTGAACAAATATAATACATATTAACATAATTTTGGCACTTTGAACAAAAAGAGGTTCAACTGCGGTTACAAGCAAAAGCTATTTCAGTTAACTTGATAGTATATTAAAATTTTGGGCAAGAAAATAAATTAGTGTAGGTTGTTTTTTTAGTGACAACAGTGTGTCGGTACCTCTATTTGCCTACTGATACGTTTATTTATATCGCTATACACTGGTGCACGTCTCTGATCTACGATGCCCATCTCTTCGTTGTGTATATTCCTTAAATTTTCTCAACTCAATTTGCTTACTACTCCGTTTTTTTCCGCTGTTCATTATTACGTCAAGTTTTCCTCAGCACGAAAATAGCTTTTCACCCTTGTTAATTATCTGAATAATAGTTGTACGTAAATAATAAGGAAAATCAAAAAACAGGCGTCATACCGACGCATATGTTTTGTTAAGCTACGTTGTGTAGTAAAATTGTCTTTTATAAATAACTTGAATATAAATAATAAAGACCAAGGTGCTAAGTCTGCCGCAAAAATCCTAAATGTTGTGCTTTACTTACCTGGTCGATATAGTAGACAAAGTATTTTCTTAAAGGACGAGATGTTACAATATTTACTAAATTTTACATTGTTCTAATTCGATAATAAAATAATTTCTAAATTTGTATGCAGATGATTCATAATACATCGACAAAAAGGCAAAATAAATACTTGCAGGAAAGCGCTAACTAATTCCTGAAACACACGACATAATCTATTCATTCACGTAGTGACTCATGAATCCTGTTAGAACCGAGTAACCCGATAAAACGGTCTGCAGTGCCCTCGGGGGCGGTTGTGTGGCTTCAGAAAGTGCCCCTATCAGTCACGCAACCTAATTTCCAAATTGAAAAGACCGCCTAGCATATGGCGGCTCCATACCATAAATCCAAATTACTATTACGTATAGTATAACGTAGTTTTATCGTACTTGAACGTGGAAGGAATCTTGGAGAATTTGACAATACACTACTTACTGCAGATTTTCTCAAAAATATTGATTGACAAAAATATAGTAAACGAAGTTATCAGGATATCCACGCTTTTGTTTATGATGATGATGATGACGTTATGATTAAGCTTGCAAAACACACAATAATGGCTTATAAAAACTGCTTTTTGTCGTTCCAATTTTAGCGCACGCTCCTCTAAGAATGTGCTATCCATCATAAGCTCAATTAGCTGGTTTTTGGTTGAAGGATTTCTGATATTTCAATTATTGATAGAACCGATAATTTATTTCGTTTTTCATACATTGCACCTTATTCTTAAAGATGAAAATTCTGTGTAATATTTAGTCTTAAGATGTCGCAGGAATGACGGGATATCGAAGTACTATTTTTTTTAGTAACATTTGAAAGAAAAAATTAGAAAATTCTCTTGCTTCTACTAATACCACTGCTTTTCTTAATCTATATTTGATTTTCGCTGCTACAACTGACGATGTCATTATTATGATATGGCTGTGCCCCACTTTAAAAGTTTAGATTAAAATAAATCTCGTGTATGGTAGTATATAACACAGTAGGTTAATATAAATGATACTATATAGAAATGAATAAGCCCAAATTATCTTATTTAGAGTGTTATTTATATTCTGAGGCTATTTTTATACCACTGGGATCTTATTTTCAAAACAAAAATACAAATTCGTTTTAACAGTAAGTTTATGTAATGTATTATTCAATGAGAGGTAATGACAGTTATTATTCACGAGAATAAAACTCAAGACAAGAGCTGGCGAGTGTCGAAAACAATTTCAAGTATTTAGAATTTGATATTTTTAAAACATGCTCGAGTTTTTTAAAGTTCCGAAATTAAAATCCTCCAACAATGAAAGAGTGTGAAACGCACTGTACACAATATACCTAAATTCAGGAATTTATTCATTGAAATTTATTACATATTAAGTTTACCTTTTCGCTTCTTACCCTATTGACCCATGATAATTTTATTCCTTTGTCCGTTGACCTTTTTTCAATTGACATCAACACATTATTAATTGTTTTATTAACTGTTTATTGTGGCCTCAAGGTCCAATTTTGTTTGAAGTAGAATAATTTAGCAGGTCACTTTGAGAATATGGTTTCTTCCAAAGTCATTTTAGGTGGCTAATAGTGTTCAACACTATAGCAAAGTATAGTTTAAAGTATAACGGACATTCTGAGGGCCAGATAGACCGCCTAGACAATAGACAATCACAACCTGAGCAATTCCAACAACAATGAGAGCTCAGCTTGAACATAAATTATAAGTAATAATCGATACCAAATCCACGCTGACGCCATCCAGCGGGAACATACTTAAACTACTGCTGTACAGTAATAATTATTTTACTCGTATTTAATGTTTGCGGCCATTTAAAAATCGTTTACATAAGTAATTACGCAACCTTCTAATTGGACAGGTTTTTTTGCATTTCTGGGTGTTCATGGTCAATGTCGGAATAATGTCCTCCCTCGGCATTCAGTAGAGATCTGTATTTACCTTGGTGTAATATACGTTATTAATTATAAGTCCGTCGACATCACAATAGTTTGTGGACGGCATCTTTAATGGGTTTGGCTTTCAATATTTCCGATTTCAAAATTCACAAGCAAATAAAAATTACATTTGATGTCAAATAATTGACTGGCTCCCCGGTTGTTTTCCTTCTTCTTCTCCAATAAGAAACGGCTAAAGGTGCCGTTTCCTCCGGGCGATCACGGTAGGCGCGATCGTCGCTCGGCGATGATTGTGAGCTACTAAGGAAACCGCATCTTAAATATCGACCTGTTGGGCCCAATCACCTATAATTTAATGGTTTGGGCAAATTTCATTAATAAATGGTTGGGTTTGTTTAATAATTTATTCATAAGTACGTGAGCTCATCGTCGTTTCACATATTTTTAAAGACTTGCAAACACGTTAAACAGGATTCGCTGGTGCAAAAAGCTATTGAATACGAAATATTTGTGCTGACAAACGGCTTCTTAAATAACCCACAAATTGGAAGGTTATATAGCAAAATTCTTTGTTATTTACTCTTTCCCTGATTAAATGGAAATGCAACCCAGTGTATTTAAACCACTCTAATTTTATTGGCCGCTTTCTGCTAACATAGAGAAAGTTATTAAATTTTACCTCGACAGAAGAAGAGTAACGATATAATTTGATCGAAACGTGGGTAATTATTGACCTAAAGCTGTTACATGTTATCGATATGACCTGTAATCCTGAAGCTTGGTGATCTCGCATATACTTGAGGAGGACTCTGTGGCTTGATGGGAACTTGTCAATATTTTTTTGAGCCCCGTAACGATTAAATTTGGTTTAAAATAATTCGGGACCTACGCTTCTTCCTTACTCGAAGGGCTCCATGCATTTAAATCCGGAACTTATTTAATAATATACATATATACATATAATACATATTTCCGTTCCGGTTTTTTAAATTTTTGAAAAAAGTTGAACCAGAGGGTTTATAGGTCTAGAATTATGCTATTTAAGAGACTACTGTATATCGATACTTCAGCTTTCTCTCTACTTTCCTTTTGGACACCATCACCGTAGCTCGGTGCTGGCTGGCACGACCTTGAACGGCTGCCGGGAAACGGCGGAGTGCGCTCGGGGCGCCGCCGCGCCGCTTAGCGTCATCGCACTTCTCCGCCGCACCGTCGCGTAGCTGGTGCATCGTGCTCTTGGCTATCAACAGCTGATTATAGGATGGTGAGATAATAATTATTATTGTGTGGCGATGCACAACTTGGAGGTAATTAAGGAACAGTTCATAGTATTTCTTTTGCAATAACCATACACGAAACTAATGTATATTGCTACAATTTTTGACTTATAATTTAAACCTTAATTTTATTGTATAATGGCGGACGTAGTCTACTGTTGATTGGAGGGGGATCATGACGCCCTCCTGAATTCTTGATGGTGACATTAACTTATATAGTCTCCTTCCTTAATGTCACGGTACGCCATTTATGAATATATTTTTCAACTTCAGTCTAAAATAAATGAAAACAATCTACATCTATTTTTCTTTATCTCTATCAATCATCTATAATCAATTTAGTATTCGAATCGAAATATTTTCTCTTAGTTTCGCAATTCATTGGAAACTGCGTCTAGCGTCTTAACAATTATTATTAATATTAACCTTTGATCGGTGCCGTCGGCAACATTCAAAGGAGAGTTAGAATATCTCAAACAAAAATTGGTTATTTACTTTTTCGATTATTGACTTTTCACCAATTTGTTGAACTTAAAATTATACAAATAGTGCAATAGTCAAAACATCGTATATCGATCATTGATTGCATTGCCATGGTCTTGATCTGTGTGTTCTGTTGACGTAAATACACGATGTCAATAAATGTAAACCTACTCAACTGTTAACAGCTTGTTTTTAGTCATAGAATTGCGTTTGCGCTGTTATAATCCACCAAAAATGTATGCATCTGGCATCTGGGTTTGTATGTTCACCTAGACCAATATACCTATACCAGCGTCTCTCAAACTGGGGTCCATGGACCCCTTGCGGGTACGCGATCAATTACTTAGGGATCCGTTTGCAAACACTCCGCAAACCACTAAGTGGAAATAAAATATCACATAAACAAAATATCGAAATCGACTTAATGCCGAACCAGATATAGTACCGTTAAAGATTGTATATTTGCAATTTTGACTAAGTCAATCAAGAGTTGATTTTACAGAAAATTGCGTAAATTCAATTTTTGAAGCTATTTTTATGCGGTTTTTTGATAACTTGGTAAGTTTCATGCCAGGACGATTTGGCATGGAGTTTTTTTGGAGTGGGGGGAGGAGGAGGATGATTTAAACCGTCCTGACATGAAACTTACTAAGTTATCAAAAAACCGCATAAAATAGGTTCAAAAATCCGCGATGACGCGATTTTCTGTAAAATCAATTCTTGACTCGTCAAAAATTGCAAATAAACTATCTTAACGGTTATGTTTGGACAATGTGATTATAATTTATCTACACATTTTTTTGTGAATTAAATAAATTTAGCTGATCATTTAACTTGTTAGCAAAATATTCTTATTTTTGCGAACGTAAAAATGTAATCGGTCAGTCAAAATGGCTAGTTGGTCAGCAACTTACGGACAGCAAACATTTTTGAATCGTGGTGAAAGCCCGCCTCCGCTACACCTTTTGTAGCCGATTTCCTTCTGTATTCGGCAAAAGAAAACACAAGAAAGTTACATAAATTGACAGTGCCCTGGGACCTCTGAAGTAAACTGCTTCTAGACATGTTTTTTTCTACTGACCAATTGTAAACTCTTGCTGACCAAGTAATCATTTCGCAGCTCGACTGTTAATAACGGCAAATCATTTAATTACTTCTCAATTTTCCTCTTAAAAATCCAACTTCAGTTAATATATTCGATTTAAATTCTTCTGACTTTCTATGAAAAACTGAGGGATTTAATATGGATTCGATATTGGATTTTGTAGATACCTTATCCCCCTACACAGCAAGGGCGGATCCAGAACTTCGGTTTGGGGGGTTGGGTCATATAAGGAAAAATTACGGAAAGTAATCCGCTGCCGCGTTTGTCAAACCGGTATATAGTATGTCATTTTTCGTGTTCCACTGTTGGTTTGGGGGAATAGGGTCATGACCCCATGAACCTCCCCCCTGTATCCGCGCTTGTGTGGGGATCAATTTATAACATCTACTTAAATCGCATTGTTCTTGAAACGAGAGATGGAAATACAAACCGGCCGGCATAATACACAATTACCTTGAAAACGTTTAAACCCTAATAATAATAACAAACGTGAAAACGCCAATGCAAAACCAAAATTAATTTAATTATAATAATCCACACCGAGATTCCTTTGTTATTTTATGGAAATCTCAAGGCTATATTTATTATACATATTTGACTAGCCCTATTTTGTTGGTAAACTTACACACTGGCTGTGCAAAGTTTATAAATTTGTTTATAATAGCAAAGGTTATTTTGTCGTTTTTTTAACGCTCGTCCTTAAAAAAAATACATATTTACCAGGGGCAATGCGCTTGGAGTTAATTAGTTCGGGGGGTCATAAGAATTATCACAATTAGGGTTAAGTTTACGAAATTAGCATCATTATAGATATTTGGAATGTGTTTTTGTTTTTAATTCATATTGCCATACGTTATAACAGGCACGAGCAAAGCTTAGGAGCACGCACGGAAAAACGACTATAGTAAAACTATTATAGTAAAGATTTTATTGTACGATTTCCTATAAAATATATGTAGTATTAATTACAATTTTCATTATTAATCCGTACCAAGAGAATGTTGTAAACATAATTTACAAAAAACTATAGTTATGATTTCTAATCAATTTAGCAAAATCAACTAAAATATATTGTAAATTTTACAAGGAATTTATTTATATTCCAGTAGGTAAATATTTTTAAATGAATGGTACATTTTACCGACGACTATTATTGTATTTTAAGTATTGTAAGTGTTGTAAAAATGCCTTTTTATTTTTACAAGAATGAGAAGCTTAAATCAGAAGATGCAACGGATCAATTAGAACTCGCACTGGAAAACGGTGGAGGTGGTAAAAGAAAGCAATATATCGATCAGAGAAGTCAAGGGACGTTGGGTATAGTTAGTACTTGGATGGGTGGCCCGCTTGGGTTGTTCGGAAATATGTTAGTAATTTTCACAAAAGATTTTAGTATTTTGCAAAAGATCATAGTAAATTTAACAAAAATATAAATGGTTTACTGAATATATTGGTAATTTTTATTAAAAAATGTTGTTAAAATTTGCAGGGCTATATCACAAGTACAACAGATAAAATACATGAAACCCCAAAACAATTACCCTCCTGCATGGTGCTACGTTAATTATTGATTTCTATGGGAATTCGATTGTCCATATCTTCAAAAGCTGTTTTGACTTCCTTGGTGAAGAACAAACCCAAGATCATTGGACCCTGCCCATTAAGCATTGTCCCGTTAATCAAATGTTCATGTATATGTGTATTAACAATAATAAATAAAGCAATAATTTTACAATTAGCCACAACACGAGTACAAGTTCAAAGAAATTGCAAAACCATATAAAAACATAATATTTTGATGCTTCTCCGAGAAAAATCAAAATAAACAATATCCCGAAGCAGTAACTGGCACCAATTTTATTTTTTCTGCTTAACAAACAAGCAGCAAACAAATCTATGAGAATTGTGAAAATTTAAAATTTTGTTGAAAATACATTGATAAAACGGGACTTTGAAGAAAAATCATATTTTTAGTCACCATTATAAACGAACCCGAAATTGAATTTCCTATATGTCATGGGTTTTTCAAACGATAAAATAATGGACCCTGCCGTTTAAAGAGCACAAGAAGTAACTTAAATCGACAAATGATAATAATATGACATTGAAACATATACATGATAAGGAAGTAGTTTATTATGCCTTGTTTGTTCACATTGAAAGAAGAAATGCGACGAACAGAATTTGAAACCAAAACGCATGTTAATCACGAATATTTTAATAAGCGATTATTCTGGCAGATTTCCATTGCCGTTATTTTGCTCATGAACGCTACATCGAGTTTCTTTGGGAATTCTTCCTATGCCTGATGGTGTGATTTAAAAAATATCCTGCGTAATTGTCCCTTGTTGTTGTAATTAAAATATTATGGTTTTAATCGAGCTACGTTGAGATTGGTGTTATTAAGCGCCACAGCACATATATGCCGATACGTTATCACCATCAATACAATCCCTGCAATACTCTAGGACTCCCGAGAGTGTAGTGGCTATACATACTGTAGTTCTGTCTAAGAAGAATTTTATTAGTATTGGCAACTATTTATATTTATTTTTTTTCAGACGAGGACTGACACCACCACAAAGAGTGAAATCTATTTCCATGGCCACATTCACGACGGAAGAAATAGACACGTTACGAAGTAAAGGCAACGATTACTGTAGGAAGCTGTGGTTAGGTTTATACGAAGGGATGTCGCCAACGTTTACGGGCGATGAACAACAAGTTAGAGATTTTATGATAGAAAAATACGAACGAAAACGGTAAGACTAAGACAATTAAATCAATTTTAAGTGTACATGTAGAGTGAGCACAAACAAACCAGGACGTTGTGTGTGTCCGTTCCATCACTAAGAACGGATAAATTACAGTTTTGTGGGCCGCAGATGTCCAATACGGCATATCTGAAATAAATCGTAATAAATCTATCAGATTTTATATTAAAACACTTAAAGGCTGTTAAATGTCAATAGTGAATTCGGTGGTTCGATATTTATTGCAGAGCTTGTAGAATTCAAATATGTCTGTTGTGTATTATATACCTAACAATTCTTCACGTTATTGTACCTTAGACACAGTTGTAATGAAACGTCTTACCTGCATACTCTCTACTTGACGCTAGAATAATGATTCCGTAAATAAACCAAGTCTATTATAGAAGCTATTGTAAAATCCATAGACTCACTCCATTGTGTGCACGAAATCTTTTGTCCTGTTCGCCTGGCAATGACGTCACGAAAAGCGGATATACCTACATTTTCGAAATGGATTTAATTTCGCTTTAAGCCGAGCATAGAATTGTAAATTAGAATGTCGTAATAACGCTGTAATGGTACCTTAAATATGTGTAGCCCACCGACGTGTAGCCAAGTTATGGTTGATTTTCAGAAAGGTATTGGCATTCATATTCTAATTATATACGCGTGAGAAATTGTTATAATCATTTGGTCAGTTCGTTCTGGGACATTTTACAAAAATTCCAAATAGTACACGTTTGACGTTCTGTTTAATTTAAAAGTATTCCGATAATCTGCCCTAAGATACAGGGCGATCACGTATAACGTCCCCCTCCCCTCCCCCCTTTTTTATTTTTCATACTTCAGAAAAATTAAAATGATTGCCATGCAGGGGTTATCTCAAGTAGTAAGAGATCAAATATCATTTTAGATCCGTTTATTGACAGGGAGGATCAAAAAGTTCTTTTTAGATGAGACATCCTGTATATTAACGGATTTTACAATTCTACGTCAAATTATGTAGTATACTGCCGTCCTAAGCAAGAACACCACATGTATATTTGAACGCTTTCAAAATAGTCCTCATCATCATTTTCAATTTTTTGGCACTGCAGTGGTTTTGCTTAGGACGGCATATACCATACCCAAATTGAACCGTTTTCGAAATATGTATTGGCAAAAGATAAAAATATAAAAAAATGCAAGAATGAAAGAAAATCGAGATTGCTATGGAGAACAAAAGTGAGACGGGTTATCGGTTCTTTGTTTTCCATAGCAAACTCGATTATCTTTCATTCCCGCATTTCTACATATTTGTAATATTCGATTTTGCCAATTTTCAATATATCGAAAACGGTTGAATTTGGGTATAGAGAATATTAGATAAATTACGTTTAAAATTTGACGTGAAATTTTAAAGTCAGTTAATATGATATTTGATCCACTTCCAAATAATACTTTAAAACACTGTATATTAATTAATTCATTTAATTTTTCGTAAGTATGAAAAATTAAGAGGGGGACATTATACGTGATCACCCTGTACATGTATGGAAATAATTAATAATTGCCTATCTTTCATAGTAAACCCAACTTAGTACAACTCGTTATCCGCCCCCTTGTAAAATAAAGTTAAAAAATTAAAAATGGAACCCTTATCACGCGACGTCGATACTAACTTATCAAATACGTCCTACGCATACAGTATTCTATTTCACATTTTATCATTTTGCAATGTGCGTTTCGTATTATTGTTTATAACAATTACATAGTGATGCGATTTTTGCAAACCATAATAATTCCGATTATTGTTTTATCAGTCTTTAAATGTTTTTATTCAATGTATTGAATTACACAGCTTTATATAGTCATTCAACACGTCGAATGTGTAGAGTAGTTAGTAGTTAGTCTTTGGACAGCACAGCTGTTATCAATATCATTTGTCTTGATCTTGTTTCTGTTGAACTTTATAACCGGGGATTAATTAATTGTGACGGAGTAAGTTATCATACAGAAATTATTTTAGAGCACACTGTCTATCGATGCAAATTATGCCCATGAATTTTAACTCTTTTTGTCTCTTTGTCTCATTTCCGAGATATATCCAAATATTTGACACGGATTATTGAAATTTTTCTACAAATATTCTTTTGTCATACATCAAATTTTTTAAATACCACTGCTTAGTAAATAAGATATGCAATAGGATTAAGATTTTTTATTGAATTTATATGGCAAGAGCGACTTTCACCGTTTACGTAGCTTTATCATTTTATTATTCCCATCACATTTTATCAATGAACAAAGAATAAAAATGTAAATTAAAGGAAAATAAGTAAAAACAGTTTCAGGCCGATTAATCAGGCAGAGAGATTAAAGTGACGTGCGAGTCCAACTCACGTGATAATTATTGTTCGATACATATTTTTTTTCCGTAGCGGACATCTTTATAAATTAATGACACTGTCAAAATTCTGATCCCTGCTTTAAATGACTCGGAGAGAAAAATTCAGACATGCACCGAGCGAGCTAAAGATTAAAATGTTGCCTGCCGTCAATTTATCATCAATTTTTCATTGATTTTTTAAGGTATTACTTAGAAAATAGTATGACGAAACCTGAAGTTCCTAATACCAGGCCGTGGTCAACGCCCACGCTCAACGGAAGCAATTTAAAAATTTCAAATGGAACCAAAAACGGGTTAACGAAGAGTTCCACAAATAATAACGTTACAAATGGTACAATACCACATGGTATAGTTCCAAATGGTGTTGTAATGAATGGCACCTCGCGGAGTCGACCGGAGGTCAAGAATCAAAATAATGTGAATAATAATTTAGGAAATAGCTTCGCTGTAGATTTCGATAAGGCAGAAATATTTAGGTAAGTAATAATTTTAATTTTTTTTTTGTCACCCTATCTGATGGAAATTTTCTTTTAATAAAAATGTTTATAAAGATACATACATCATTAATAAAGTGTAACGTAAAAAAATATACCGTCGAGTTGAACAATTGAACATACTCTGGAAACCTCATGTAATTTTCGAGGTGGCAGAATATTGACTCCCCTGTGCATTTTATTGGAAAACTGCATATAACTTCATGAAAGAGGCCCATATTGTAAACCCATGTGCCGACTTTGAATTCACTCCTAAGCTTTCAATTAAACGTGACGGCAAAACAACGAAACTCTCATAGTTCAGGTAATACAGCAAACATCAGCAAATAATTGTTATGACGCTATTGCCAAAAATTGACGTAAAGCTGAACATAACGAATAAAGAAAATATTGTCACTGACACCAATTTTCGTTTTTTCAATGTCAAAATGTAATTTGTTAGTGGTTGCTGTATTACCTGAACTATAAGGGTTTCGTGGTTTTGCCATCGCGTTAACGATGTATCACTCTGTATACAAATAAACGCATTTCCTAGTGAAAATCCCTTTAAAACATTTTAAAATATGTATATATATAAAAAAATAAAAATAAATTAACCATGTTAATCACACATGAAACTCGTCAAAAAATACGATTACATACACAACAGAGGAAACCATAAGCCACAAGGATTTTTTTACATCAGTCCATATATTTTTTTATATTGCCACAGCCAATTAAAATAAATAATGAATATACCAGAAATTTATAAAATTAAAATTTTGAATTACCTAATCCATTACCAATTCCATGATATAATTAATAATTTATGAAAAATTAATAGGTAGTGAATAGATTATTGACTAGACTCTATCTGGATGCAGTATTGTGATATAAGATTGTCTTATCAGGCATATATTTTATAAACTAGTTGTGTTTGATTTATGAATGAATATTGTCTTAATAAAAAAATATAGTTAATTTTAGAATCAGCTCACATAGCTCATTTTAGAATCAATCCACATATTATCCATTCTTGAATTAACTAACTCATTTTTGGTCATTAGGTCGAGCTATTAATTATACACTTATTTTTATTTAAATTGCGGTGTTGAGAATTCCTC
Organism: Barypeithes pellucidus; assembly: GCA_963991005.1. Lineage (NCBI taxonomy): Eukaryota > Metazoa > Arthropoda > Insecta > Coleoptera > Curculionidae > Barypeithes > Barypeithes pellucidus. The sequence continues at coordinate 166,410 of OZ022557.1, forward strand.
TGCGGTTACAATAGAAAATAAAAATATTAAAACTCTATAAACGTCAATAATGCTTCTATCGGGACGACAAAAAATGTATTGTACCGCTAACGAACCAATACGTCAACTTTGGATATTTTATGTTTTTCAGTAATTCATCGCCTTCCAGTACAGGTTCGTCACACAGTTCACAACAGAATGGGTTCGCTGATTTTGAGCACAATACCGTATACAATGCAAGCAACACGTCAACACAGCCTGGTGAGTAGATACCTATTCTAGATTAGAGACGGGCGTAACGTTCTTTTTGATGAATTTGGTCAAATTTTTGATGTAGTCTTGTTTTTCGAATTAATAAATAAGAAACTCCATTTCTTAAGGATTGCTTCCCGAAAATATCAATTTCTAGCGCATATTGCTTATCGAGTAGTAATTATTACGTATATATGTACTTTTAATTTGATGTGAATTACGAAAACTAAACAAAATACTATAGGTACTTATCGCTTCCTTGTACCATATCGTTTTTTTTAAGTTGTTTATGATCGGGATTAATAAGTGTTACATTAACTGATGTATTACCTTCGAAAATAGAAATTAAATCCTCTGATATTGTATATTATTTAATTGATATTTTCAAAAACTGCAATGCTCTAGCAATTTTTGGTAACTTTTAAAATATTTAAAAATGGTTTTAATGAATTTTATCTAGGAATAGCGAAAAACTTAGTACTTTTGCACAGAACCAGGTTTACATGCTATAATTTGAAAATGTGTAGAAATGAATTCCTTCGTCAACCACGGTCAATGGCATAGAAATGTCATTACCTTCTTTGTTGTATAGAAATTAAACATCTACATATTGCTATTATTATATTATACTTTGTTGAATAATAAATTACAGATATCTTAAACAAAACTGTGTGTGTCACATTTTCCTTCCTACACACCTGACTTATTGTTAGTTGTTTGCGGAATATATTAATTACGATCGCATTTTCCATCTGTTACGAATAATTTTAAACATTTTATTTTTCGTGCTCGTAAGCCGTAAAGAAACGAGCCAGGAGCATACGGCAAGTAATTTATTGTTCTCTATAGTGAATTATGAATGTTGTTTTTTTTTCAATAGCAATTATTGAAAATTCTTTTCGGGATACTTACCACGTTAGCTTTTTAATTCACATTGTTCTTTTTCGCTTTCGAAGAGTATGGAGTGATAACGCTTACTTGTTATTGTTTTTACTGCGTCGAATGTATTGGCAACAATATCGCATTATGTAATGCTATCCTTAAACCAAACTTAAACGAACCGAGATCTGAGACGGGCAAGCGGAATTTTTTTCATCGGCCAAGTGTAAAACCAAACGGATTCATGTAGCGCGAATATGGCCCCCTGTAAATAATGCAACGATAGGTTATTATATTTACATATTTATTTTGGACGTTAAAAACTATATTTTTAATTTGACTGAATAAGTCGAAATCCTTCAGTTTTCTTATGTGAACAATATGGCATCTAGAGATAGCCATTTCAATTATTCCTTAACGTTTATGAATATATAATTTCATATAAAAACCGCTCTTCATGGATTTTGAAGCAGTTATTGATAGATGTTTGTCTGTGCATGCTCGGCTATGTCCCCAGACGACGATTTTAGCATATTTGACCTGGAGTTTTCCACCATCAACGGTCCGACGATAAACCAGGTGCCTCTGTTCCCCAGGTGCACCTCTTCCAATCGATGGAGTAAGTCGTGTTACCAGAGTTTTTAGCTGTCGCTCAAGCTTTGCACGCTAACGTTTTTTTTTTAGTTATTTATGGGTTTTTCTTTCGATTGATAAAAATAGTCCACCCTTGTATTAGTGTAGCACGACAACATGTAAACGTAATATTTACCCAATGTGGTCATTGAGTTTTTTGTATGACAAAGCAGAGTTCGAAGTGGCATCTAGATCTTAGCTAATTCATGATTAACTAACCGGACTACTTTTATTGTGAGAAATAATTTATGCCAATATCATTAATGTAACAATACACCTTGATGGGTTTTGTGAATTCTTGAATAAAATCTTTCTGCCATCCGACATAAGCACAGAGATGCAAGACACATGATAATATGACTTTGGGTTTTTTTTCTTGGAACGGTATTAACTTGCATTGAATACAGCAGCCTTCTAAGATAGAACGTTTTCTTTGTCACTATCACATGTTAAATAAGAATGTATTTAAATAATAATTTACCTAAATTAACCTTAATAAATATTGTGTTCAAATCATCAACACTTGCGATAGCATCCTTTAGGTTGATTCTCACTATCGTGCTCGGCAACGGCAAGATACCGGCTCGGCAAAATATATTTATCATTGAATCTTATGGATTTTGCTGGTGTAAATTCACACTATGCGCCCAACGTCTTGGCAAGCGACGGCCCGTCAAAATTCATAAGATGCAATGATTAACCTATTTTGCCGAACCGGTTCCTTGCCGTACCTTGCACGCTAGTGAGAATCCGCCTTTAATGATGTCAAATCTATGGACTTAAATCTGTCATACTTTTAACATTGAGAGCTAAAATTTGGCACTAAAGAAGCGAACAGAGATGTAAAGTACAAAAAATGGATTCGTAATTTTAGGGGTACTTTTTGGCGTGACAGTAATTTGTGAGTTTAGAGCCCATTATCTAAAATTTAGTAAAATGAGTAAAAAAAAATTAAACAAAAACTTTGTGTGTGTGTACAAAATTTCAAAAAACGTATAACTCAATCTCGTAAATCAATAATAAAAATGTAAGAAAATCATAATTACATCTATTAAAAATGTAATATTAATTTGTAACACACAATCTTGACTAGGACATGGCTAGGTCCTGACACTAGGTTAGCTACCGGCCTAAAAGAAATAACAACCGTTTGCAAATGTGGTTCGAGAGCAAATAGTGTAATATCCTATACATATTTACAAAACTGCATAACCCAGCTTTCTCTCGAAAATTTTGTCGCGGTCACTTTGTCTTGTCATTCAACCACCCCATCCCCACTCTCCAAATTTTCTTTAAAGAATATGTCAATTTTTCACATCCTGGACTAAAATAGTGCCTACCTAAATATAAATTTGACTTTGATGTATGAGTAAACGTTGGTGTATTTTCACATTATGTTAGCATTTAATGATGGGCGTTCTCACTATTATTTCCATCCTGAATACATTAAAAAATAAATCGAAATATATTTTTAAATGTTCTAGGGCACTATCCGAGGGGGTACATAAAGGATTTTGAATTTCCGTGCCGGTTGTTTTCAGTTTTCTTTGTATAATTTCGATTCGTTTGCATATTTTTTAAGCTAAACATAACCTTGGGCAGATTTATTTAAAGCTGTATTGCGTTTTTCACGCTTCATTTGGCAGCGACTTGATTATTTTTAGTAAGACTATTGCTGTATTATAGTTGATTTTTAAACGCTTATATTTACACAAAGAAATGTATTCAACAATTTAGATGCAATTTTGTTGCTTTTACCGAAAACCACTAATTTTGCCGACTGGTACAACGGTTTTTGCGATAACGATTATTCAATGCTTCAAAATGCTTTGTAGTATTACGGTATATTTTTCACCTTGCAAACGAAACCCTCGTGGATGGGGTCGTTCTAATAGAGAAAATAACCGCTCTCGTTGGTTGTGGATATTTAAAAAGGATCGCTGAGAGAAAGAAAATAAATAAGTTATGAAATTCTAGTTTTATTTTATAAGTGGTTTATTTTTCAGGCATGCCAAACCCATCAATTTTAAACGCTTGGGCGACTCAACAAAGTACTCCAGCGCATTCTCAAAATGTAGTTTTCAATGGTACCGGTGCCTTAGCAAATTCTACAGGTCTAAAAGCCAACGACAAGTATGCGGCGCTTAAGGATCTGGATAACGAAATGAAACAGCAGCAACATCAGGTAACTGGAGTGAAAATACCTTCATACTTAAGTAGCTTTTTTAAACCTTTGAGATCCCTCTAAAATATCATCCGTTATATACAGGGCGATTCACGACTAGCTTGCATTAGAACTTCTTGGGGAACTATTGAACATTTGTTTCTGTCAGGTTTATCGATACGCTCTCTTCAACTAAAATATTCACACGTTCCTGTAATTTCCGGTTATACCGGAAGTGACTGTCAACTTTCGTTTTTTAAATACAACATGGTAAATTTTATTATATTTTTCGATTAACCTTTAAATTATAAGCAAATTTTATAGAACATATTTTTGTCTCACTTTGCCAGTTTTTGAGATATCAGCTACTTCCGGTATAACCGGAAATGACAAGAGTATTTTAGTTAAAGAGAGCGTCTTCAGACACATATGTTCAGTAGTTCTCCATAAAGTTCTAATGCAAGCTCGTCGTGAATCACCCTGTATATACGTAATTTTATATACAACCCGTATTTTTCAGGATGTTTGGTCTACCTCCAACACAGGATCAACAGGATCTTTGTATAGTTCATCTACGCCGACGACGGGTTCAGTATACGGATCTCCATCCCCGCAGGGATCTTCTTTTGGGTCGCCTAGTCAAGGTATTATTATTTTTAAATAGTGGCACTTTACATTCTACAAAGGCCCGATTATGTTAGTTCTTGTGCACGGACTGCCGCTGCTCTGCCGACGCGAGCGTGTTCTACTCAACCTGGAGCGATTAATCCTTCCGCAGCGTGCTGGATTACACGAGGGAGTTTGTATATTATGAAACAATATAGATCTAAAAATCAAATTATGGGAACCTACATGTACAGTATTTATTAACCAGAGAATTATCTTTCAAAAAAATAATCACCGCCTGTACGTGTAATTCAAGGGTTCCTAAAGTGTACCCCGCGGCGTCCGTGGACAGATTTACTCTTCCCCGGAAAGTATATTCGCAATAAACAATTCAAATCTCACTGAATTTTTAATAATAATACATATATGGGATAGTGCCATCGTTAAACATAGTAAATCCCATGTAATTTTTGAGGTGGCTGGATATTGGCTCCCCTGTACATTTTATAGAAAAACTCCTTCTTGAAGAGGTCGCCATGGCAGACTTTGAATCCATTTTGGTGAGCCAATCCTAAACGTGACGCCAAAACCACGAAACTCTCATAGTTCAAGTAACACAGCAAATAATTTCTATAAGGCTATTGCCAAAAATTGTCACTAATATTCGTTTTTGTCAAAATTTAATTTGCGAACAAACCAGTATTCACCTGAAGACGATTGGAGATACTTACCAGTTGAAACGTTGTGATATATAACAAATAAAGACAATGCAAGTCCAAAACTTTTCTATTATTCAAGAAACACCATTGTCTATAACCTTCAAACAGACACTTGCTGGTCCGTGTTGTATTACATGAACTATGAGAGTTTCGTGGCTTTGCCACACCGTTCAATTGAATAGTTTAAGATTGGCTCACCAAAATGTATTCAAACTTGGCACATGGGGTTACCATGTCGGCTTCTATAAAATGTACAGGGGAGCCAATGTTTAGCCGCCTCAAAAATGACATGGGATTTCCATCTTCAATTTAACGATGCGTCACCACCGACCTATAACTATGGATACGTACAGCTTATGGGGTGCTCAGTAAAAAGTTACATTTTATGTATTTTTTGGTATTTTTCAAATTTATAAACGTCCTACCTCGAGTCTGTCTCCCAAATAACCGAACTATACTGCATGATGACACGACAAAAGATGTACTCAATTTTAAATGGACGTATAATCTTCTAAGTATTGCACGTGGGTGTGGGTTTTTATCGAAACATCGCCCCTTCCCTGAACTAATACCATATTATTATCTTTTTCCGTTATAGGTAATAGTTCATCAATCACTGTCGCTCGATATTATAGCAATTCATCTGGAATGTCGGTTGATTCTTAGTCAAATCGGATCGTTATGTAATGTTTCGGTCTTGTCTTCAGGCGTTTGTTTAAATTTAAACAATAGAGCTAAATCCGCCCTTGGTTTAAAATGACTTAAGCAGCTTGCTGGACAGATGTTATTTTATTTGGATATTTCGTTTTTTTTTTTATATAAGGTGTTGAAATATTTTTTATACTAATTGATTTTCCTTCCATGTCCCTCTTATTTTTTCTATTACTTTCAAAACATTGCATAAGTACTGTTATGCAAAATTTTATATTTTTTCGTTTTTATCGGAAACGGTTAAAATTATATCCGAGTTTTGAGCGGAGCTGATGCTCAACATTGTACAAGATTCTGAAATTATACTACTTTCCCATTGGCGAAGAAAGTCTTATCAAAAAAATAACATTCCCTAATTTTTACTCTCTATTTTCATTCCAGGTCAGTTTTTGAGCGCATTTGTGCCACAAGAAACCACCGCCCAGATTGTCAATCCTTTTGGCACCAATGCACCACCCTCGAATCCGTGGTCGACCACCAACGGTTTCAGTAACAGTTCAAGCGGATTTACGAATGGTACTACAAATGGCACAAGCGTTTTTACCAGCGCTACGTCAAACGGTTTTTCTGGTGGCATGAGTGCGTTGCACGCCCAGCAACAACAGCAAGGATTCGTCAACCCATTTAGGGAACAAGGGAAAGCTAATGGTTTCTCAACCGTCCCAAATGGAATGAGTAATGGGGGGTGGGGTGGAAACCCTTTTAAGGTAAGTCTAGAGTTTTAACCCATCGACTTGACACAAACATGGCCCTGCTATTTCTATCTGCATTGTACACGTCAATGGGACGCCTGTTATTACGAAAATAAAAACAACAAAAAAGAGATGTCGAGTGTATCTGTAGAATTTCCATCTCTTTTTTTTTACAATGTCTGTTTCTGTTTTCATTCTAACAGCTGATGGGTTTGACAGATATGACAGTTGTTAAACCGGTAGTGGAAAGTTATTTATAACCTACCAAAGAATGTGAATTGTTTATTCTTCAAAGACTGTGAACCAAAGCCGTATCTGTTGCAATACTTTTGAAACTAACTTTGCTCACTAACTCGATTAGCAAAATAGGAAACTATGTTCTATGTTGCAGGTTGGAACGGTAGCAGCAGTGAACACTAACAATCCGTTTTTATGAGTTTTTTTTCATTAGAAACTTGACGAAGAATCTGGATCTATGTCCGAATGAATGAATGATCAAAAGCACCGTCGTTTATTTGTCCGAACATGTTTAAGCGTGGAGCCTTGCTTGGGACAAAGCGCAAACAAGGACTATTTATTTAACTATTTATCACATAGAATGTATGTTTATTGAATTAGCGTACCTTACCCAGCATACAAGGAGAGATCTTGCTTCTGCTTTAATTATCCCCATTATTGTGGTACGCTACAGCCTTTTATAACGCCTGCCTTTGTCTCTCTTTCTCTCTCTCTTATACACACATGAGCTTTAACCTTAGTTATTTTTTGTTTTTACTTTAATGATAATGTGCGCTTTTATTAAATTGGGATTTTAGTATGTAGTTAGTGGTATTATCTGTTTTGAATGGATCGCGTTTGCGGGAATACTTCTTATTCACTTTAAACTTATGCCCGTAAAACTTTATATTTATGTATTTGTCCCAGACGACTCTTTCAGTTAATCCCTTTTTCCAATTTTACCGAGATGTTGTTGCCAGAACAATGTAATTTTATTAACACAACAGCACATTCTCAAAATACTCCTTTACAAATTTAAAGGAAACACAATTTGGAACTTACCATAGACGTATTTTTAATTGAAAATTGACTTTTTCAACATTGGCTCCGTGTAAAATCGAAACGGCGAAACTAGTAGTAGAAAAAACTATATACATACCTCAAAAAAGGAAAATGCATTTCCTCCCCAGGCAGAAAAGCACTCGTTTCCTCCCTTGGCATGTAAATTAGCTATTTTTTTTTTAATCAAACACAAGCACGTAGGATTAATCAACTGAAGCATAATACCACTAACCATATCTTAGAAGACTGTAATAGATATAATCGCTCGCTAAGATATGTAATTTATTTTTTGTTATGTTGGTGTATATTTATGTATTGATCGAAAAACCTAATTTTAGTGGTGTAGTTCATTTTTATATTGCTTTTTATTTTTTAAAATTGTAGTCGTTTTGTTATGCCAAAAAGTTTGTTGTATATGTTTCTCCCTTACGTATTTATGTTCGTTTTTCTAAAGAAGTATATTTTAGGCGGGGATTAAGGAACCAACGTTCGTCCTTCAATGTACAATGAGATCGCTTTGCGGTATTTGATACGGTCTAATGAGGGATCACGTCAACTGGCCGTGTGAAGGGAAATAATTGAATCGGAACTAAGATATTTCATTAAGTTTTCATATATTGACTTGAGGGTATACTTGAAAAGGGTGTGATTCGTATTGCGATTTTTCTATTCATTTAAATACAGGGTTTTGTGTTTATATCCTTTAATTTTAAAACGATCTCTAAATTATAAATTCGACTAAATAGAACTTCTTAATCCTCGTTATGGGTCATTCTTTTACAAACCGCACTTTTTAAACATTTCTACAACTTATACAATTAGTTGACACGTTATGTTAAAATGTGTGCGGTTTGTAAAGAATGACTCTTATAGCTTTATTAATATTTACATACTGTAAGTTATAAAAAGTGTAGAGGAAAACTCTTAAATTGCAACTCTGCTAATATACTCGCATATAGTAAAAACATGTTTTCAAGTGAGTATATACTATACAGAGATTGGAAATTGTTATGCTCTGTATATTTGTACACACCCGTATGTTCGAGTTATTCTGGTGAATTTTTCTAGATTTGTTTAATCGTGTGCTGCCGAAAATGTGAGAATTTTTTTTACGTTTTCACGGATAAAGGAAAAATCCGGTTTAGTTTCAAGTAGCACGTTATTTTGTAAATAGTGATACAATACGATCAACTTTTGTGTATCTATATTATACATACACACTTATATTTATAAGCTTTAAATTTTCGTAAGGAAGTGGCCTTTTTGAGACTGTAGTTTTATAACACTACTAACGTTTTCATAGCGATCAGTTAATTAGTGGAATTTGTAGAATTTTTATTTAAAAAATGGGTATTGGTGAGGTTTGTGTAAAGTTGCTCAGTCACACAATTTGTGTCGTCGCACCTTTTCGTTTTGTGGTGTTCGCCATTTAGTAATCGCGTCTTGCCAGTGGCGTAAAAAATTCTGCCGGACCCTAAATCAAATAGAATATTAAGCCCGTGTTCTTCGCACACGTGGAACACCGGTAGATACGCCACCGCGTCTTGCCCCTAATCATTTAAATATTTTTACGATAGAATGTAAAAGGGGTTACAAATTGAACCGTTCAACGGAGAATGCCTCTCCAGGGGCAATAATCGGAAACGCCTACTAAATTAATGGTGACTTGGCACGCTTTAATTGCATTCAAATTATACTGTGATAATCTAAGGTAAATTATAATCAAATTCCATTTTGGGCACTATTTTTGAATTGTAAAGATTTTTAGACCAGAGTACAGTTATCAGACAATAAGTGACAAAGTATTTGCGATGATAGCAACATCGAATATTTGTAAATTGTTTCGCTCACAGCTGTATTTAGTATAAACTGAGTTTGCTCCAAATTGCACATGGAACACTGACAAGCATACAACGGTGGATCGGTTAAAAGAATAGTCATCACTGGTGATAATAATTTGTTTGGATAAACATTGTTACCGAGGGCTAAAAGGCGGGACCTCGTAATTTTGTTGATTTATTTGTTGCAGAAAAGGTAATTATCGATAATCTTCCTAATTAATAAGCTGTTATTTCGTTAATATGATGAACCAATTTTACTAATATTTGTTTTAACTGATTCTAGAGATTGGCGCAGAGTAGTTTACGTCCTGATAAGTCTAATTGTACGGGGTAGCGCATAAAATCTAGATGTATGGCGATACTTTTGGACCAGTGTCTAACTCAGATATATAATATTCTCTAATTGGTTTAGTTTACAAAAATAAATTAAATTCAATTAAATTTTAGGAACTTTAGATTTTATGCGCTACGCCGTACAATTAGACGCATCAGGACGTAAGCTACTCTGCCGTAAAATCTAGAACCCGTTTTCTATCAATTACAACTGAATTCTTAATTAGGAAGTGAATTTTTGATTATTCGATGATTAATTCTATTTAATGTAGCAATACTGCGCTAGAGAAGATGTAATCAGTTTTGACGATATATTCTTTTATCCATCAATAGTTAAGATTTTGTCGCCTAACGTTACTCGATCGCTTTTGTAGAGAATAGCCTGTGAACGTTGTTGCCGTCCCGGAATTAAGATAAAAGAATATTGTAACTGAACGATTTTAGAAAATCATACATAAAGTTTTATTAAAAGCGAATAAATATTTTATGCAGAATCTAGTGCTTTGTGTTTGGAAAAGGATGTAAAGTCTTTGTAAATAGAATATTAATAAATTTAATAACACAAGCGTGTAGCATTATTGTATCCCCATGGGTTTTCTTATTTAGTTTTCCTGCAGGTTGGGTATATAAATGTTCTAACTCCAACTTTAAAATACTTCACATAACGGCTTAAGCTGGATTCATAGATTAACTCGAGATTCGATAGAATTGAGGTTAGATAGTTAATATTGGAGGATTCAAAAAACGCAGGCTTTTGTCAACCCCGTAAATATTAAAATGAGGTGGTCCGAGATGGGCCCTCGAGGCACTCCTGAACTTATTTTAGCAGAATCCGATACAATCTTAAAAAGCCTGCATTCTATTGGTGACATAGGAAGAGAGCCATCAGTGTGCAAGCTACTATTACGGTAGCTTGTTGCATAGAAACAACAAAAGTGTAAAAATGGAAAAAAACCTTTTTATTTAAACCTAAAAAGTCCCTACAAAATACGTTATAAATATTTTACCATTTCTTCATTTTCAATCACCTCAGTTTTTTGAGGAGATATCATAATCTTTTCCAAGCCATGTGATTTCATGTGAGCTGAATAAGACGACGATTGTGAAAAAGACTTATTGCACAAGTTACAATGGTACGGCTTCTCTCCTAAAAAATACCTTTCTTAGCAAATTTCGCTCTCGGCAAACATCAATCATGCGATCATACTTAAAATGGAGTACACTGACCTGTATGAATCCTCATATGCACCTTTAGACTATTGGCTTGGTAGAAACCTTTTTGACATACCTCACAGACATAATTTCTCTCTCCTAAAAATTAAAAATCTAAAATTGGAAGAAATCGACCCTAAAAATTAAATTTTAGACGAAACTTTCTTTTCATTTACCTTTGTGAATTTTAATATGAACATTCAGATCGTCACTTCTGGTGAAACGTTTGTCGCACATTTTGCACCCGTATGGCTTCTCGCCAGTGTGGATTCTAATGTGCTTCTTAAGGGAAGATGAACTGATGCAACCTTTGTTACAGTATGAACAGACGTACGGTCTCTCTCCACTAAAACATCAGTTATTGATGAAACATTGATAGATATACAGTATGTCCCAGGATAAGCGAACTTATTATCTAGGCCCGCTTGATTAGATAATAAAATTTAACATAATTCAATTCTTAATAAATCAAGCCGGCACATTTTGACCAAATTTAATTTCCTAGTCTAATATGACAAACGATGAAGAAATTATAAATTCCTAACCCGAGATATTAAATTTGGTAGACTAGCATGATAGTGAATTCTGAGCAACTTTTCTTATCAGATTTTCGGTATTTTGTGAAGAAGGGGCAGAAAATAAAAATAGTCCGTTCAAAGCCTGCTCGATTAATTAAAAATCAAAATAGGTTGAATTTTATTTTGCAATCAAACAGGCCTAGATCCCAAATGGTCAAATTTATATTTGAAAATTTGACATTTACACCTATAAGTTCACACTTATCCTGGGATATAATCAAATCAGTTCAAGCTGAATAAAATGATTGGCTACAATAACATCCAATACTAACCTATGAATACGATTGTGAACATATAATCTTGATTTGTCAGGAAATCTCTTGCCGCATGTATTGCAACCATAGGGCCTTTCCCCTAAAATGGCAAGTTGTGTAAGCGATCAGGGTGCACAATATATTTTTTAATAAGGGTATAGGGAAAGAGAGGGAGGGGGGTTATGGGTTAAAATTTTAACAGTTTTATTCACTAAAGAGTTTAAGGGTAGATATTTTAATGCCTTAGGTAAGGTAGCCTTAACGTTAAGGTAAACCTTAACAATGTTTTAACTTAATTTGAGGTTCAATTGACGCGTTAAGTTCAAGATTACCACGTCCTTAAAGATCTATTCCTTTAGATGAAAATTAAACAGAACTTTAATATGTATACTGTGAAATGATATCTAATGATTATTAACAACTTGTTCAGTGTCAGTTTCTTTTTGTTGTTGTTTGGTACACAATATACTGTATGCTCATTTTCAGTAGCCTTAGTTCTCCTTTCATTTGGAATAGGCTTATTTGCTTACCTGTGTGAGTTCTTTTGTGCGTGATTAAATTACTAGGACAGGCAAAAGCTTTTCCACAGTAATTACAAATGTAATTTCTTTCCCCTGTATGAGTTCTCAAATGCTGTGCCAAAGAACCAGCGCCACATAATCTACAACAATAAAAATATTAAAAGAATTATCTAATTAATTGAAAAGGGGCAGGACAATTTATTTTTACATTCATAGTTTTTTTTTATTCTATCGGCAATAAGCCCCTATAACAACATGCTAAACTCAATTACTCGGCTCTAAATGTAATAAGAAGCCTTGTGAGGTTTATGTATTTATGTACCGGGTGGTCATATAAGCGAGGAAGCCGGCTATATCTCGGTAACCATCAATCGTACAGCTTTCAAAAAAGTTTTTTTATAGGAAAAGTGGTCAAGAGAAATCGCTGGAAATAATTTTTAAGTTTACCAGTTGGCCGCTAGAGGGCGTAATACAAATACCCAACTGGGAAATCGAAGTTTTCTCTTTAATACGCCCACTTATGCCTTATTAAAAATATATGTGTAGTAATCAAGGGGGAAGTATGAGCAACTTCGGTTTTATACTTATTGCTTCAACTCATCAAATAAAGTGGTGGGGGAAGGACAAACATTTATTTGCAAAAAACTAAGTAACTCCGGTTAAGGTAAACGAAATTTATCAAACATAGTCTCGCTAGAAAGAGACTTTATTGCTTTATCAATTGCATTATAAATTACGCTCTTTTAGTTTTAGCGGTAACCGCTAGAGAGCGCTTTTGGGAAGGTCAACGAAATTTGCTGTTTTTCTTCAAAATTGTAAATGGAAGCATATGTTGGTTTTCACATAGTTAAAAGGAGAACTAAATTTTCAAGAACTTAGTGAAAACCGCTAGTTGCTATGTCTTCTCGAACTAAAGATATCAACAAAACATTGTGAAAAAAATTATTCAGACTACTATCATGTCGGATAAAAATAATGGGTAGGCTTTGATACAAGAATATTCTAAAACTAGTAGGCTTTGAAACAAAAATATTCTAAAACTAGTAGGCTTTGAAGCAAAAATTGCGAAAAACATGTGTCACTTTTAATTAGATTGCTTTTTAAAATGTCGATTTCCAACGAAGAAGCTTTTGATATGCTTGCTGCTTTCCTTGAGTATATGCAGAATGCAACCATTGCCTCAAGAGTATATTATTATGCTGTACGGTACCCGAGAAGACATCGATATAAGCCAAAGGCTTTCATTAATTTGGCGCAACGATTGCGCACTACAGGAAATATTCACCGTCCTGTATATCGAAGACGAGGTAAGGGCCGCTCGGAAGAAAATGTGATCAATGTATTAGGTTATATTGAATTCACCTGATCTCACATGTTTAGATTTTTATTTATGGGGAAGGTTAAAAGAAATTGTTTTTCAAAGTAGACCAACTACTCGAGAAGCCATGATTAATAGAATTAGAAGTGCGATTCGAGGACTTTCCATGGCAGAAGTAGAGACGGCCGTATTTTCAACTCGGGATAGACTCAAATCCTGCACTGAAAATGATGGAAAACAATTTTAAAATTTTACAATGCAATTTTTGCTTCAAAGCCTACTAGTTTTAGAATATTTTTGTTTCAAAGCCTACTAGTTTTAGTATATTTTTGTATCAAAGCCCACACATTATTTTTATCCGACATGATAGTAGTCTGAATAATTTTTTTTCACAATGTTTTGTTGATATCTTAGTTCGAGAAGACATAGCAACTAGCGGTTTTCACTAAGTTCTTGAAAATTTAGTTCTCCTTTTAACTATGTGAAAACCAACATATACTTCCATTTACAATTTTGAAGAAAAACAGCAAATTTCGTTGACCTTCCCAAAAGCGCTCTCTAGCGGTTACCGCTAAAACTAAAAGGGCGTAATTTATAATGCAATTGATAAAGCAATAAAGTCTCTTTCTAACGAGACTATGTTTGATAAATTTCGTTTACCTTAACCGGAGTTACTTAGTTTTTTGCAAATAAATGTTTGTCCTTCCCCCACCACTTTATTTGATGAGTTGAAGCAATAAGTATAAAACCGAAGTTGCTCATACTTCCCCCTTGATTACTACACATATATTTTTAATAAGGCATAAGTGGGCGTATTAAAGAGAAAACCTTGATTTCCCAGTTGGGTATTGGTATTACGCCCTCTAGCGGCCAACTGGTAAACTTAAAAATTATTTCCAGCGATTTCTCTTGACCACTTTTCCTATAAAAAAACTTTTTTGAAAGCTGTACGATTGATGGTTACCGAGATATAGCCGGCTTCCTCGCTTATATGACCACCCGGTACATATGTCGCTTAGAATGATTTTCAAACTGCATCTGTTCAAACTTACTTTTTGCCACACTCCTTACACTCGTGAGTTTTAATGCCGCTGTGAGTTTTAGTATGCGCTAATAAACTCGTATATCTCTTAAAGGCCTTGCCACAGATGGCACAAATAAAATTTCTCTCGTTGGAATGTGCCCTCATATGCTCCAGTAATCTACAATTCATGTTAAATTGTCTGTGATATTGGACGTTGTATTAAACTAACCTGAATGACTGTGCAAAGGCCTTTCCGCACGTCTTGCAGCTAAATGGTCTCTCCCCAGTGTGAGTTAGAAGATGACGTTTTAAGTCATCCGACCTAAAAAAAAAAAAAATTGTAATAAAATTATAATACTTACTATAAAAAATATATATAAAGTAGTTGGACTAACTGTTTATTGCCACAAATAATTTAAATACAACATAAAAGTAAAAAAAGTGTATAATTAAAAGTAAATAGCTTCAAATAACACTAAATGATATGTAAATAATTTTTGTAGCATATAGTATTTCTAGATATGTTGCTTACCTTCCAAATTCTTTGCCACATTCGTTACATAAATGTGATTTCTTTCCTTTTACATGTTTGCTTTTGATATGCCTTTGTAATGTGCTTGCACTCGAAAATCTTTGATTGCAAGGATCACAATAGTTGATACAGCGATGAGTTTTTACGTGGCGCTGCAAAAGAAACTTTACAATAGGTTCTGCCTTTTCATTTTAGACACAAAAAGAATTTGCAAGTAATAGATATAAAAGTTAAGGGAAGGAAGTTAAACTTTAGGGAACAGAGCACATTACTAATAAAAATGTTTGTTCACAAGTCATCAACAGGAATACTGTTGGAGTTAAATTTTTTTTAAAAGAACTTGTTCTTAACCCTAGTGATTAATTTAAGCTTCTGGGAAACTATAGTATAGCAGTGCTCTCTTGCTTCCTATTCAGTCCAAAATAATAAAAATATTGATAGCACATTTTTCTCTGTATCATTCAAATAGGAAAGTTAAGGCTTGGTAAAAATATAATGAATTAATTAAACTATTTTTTTTTAAAACATTTACAATTCTTACTTTTAAATCATTTTCTGCAGTAAAGCAAGCAGTGCAGTTTTTCTCTTCACAAGGAAATAAAGGTTGTGTAGTTTCATCGACCTTTTTATTCTGCGGTTTAGGTTTAATATTGTTTAAATCATTTCTTGTTATTTGGTAATCAGCTTTCAATTCTCTTTCTTGAATATCTATTTCATTGATATTAATGTCAAATATTTTCTCATTAGTAGAACCTAAAGAATAAAATTAGTTCAAAGATTCATTTTTTACAGCATAGAGAAACCATAATATGGCGGAAAATTACCTACATACTACATTTTTATAGGCAATATAACAAGTGCATAAGTTGGACACATCCAAAAGACCATGCAATTATTAAGTTCAAACATTTTTTTACAATAAATTTAATTAGTACCTACTATAAATAAATGGTATGTAGATAATCACTAAAATCAAAGTACTTACCTTATTAAAATTTATTTATGAGATGATCTTACCTAATTTGACTTCAAACTCTTTATCTTCCAACTTATTTGGATTGTTAGCATCTGTATTTTCACTTAGTACAGAATCAGCAGTCCTCTTTTCTATGTGAACATTTTCAGGGTCATCATTTAAATTATCCACATCACTACTAAAGTTATCTACTATTTCTTGGTCATTTAGAGTATCCTCTAGTGTTTCAATCTGCAAGGGTGAATTGCTTAATATTTCATGGATTCTTACAGGACTGTCTATCATATTATCCACTGGTTTCAGTTCTATATATTGAGTTGATGAGGCCCCGGATATAAGAGCTCTTAACGTAGAGTCGGATCTGTGACATTGCTGTTGGAAGGTAAAAAAGCTAAGTATATAATGAATGCATTGCATACATACTTGCTTCGGAAAACCATCACTTTCACAAACCTAGAAAAATTATTGCCTCAGAATTGGAACAAATCAGAAATTTTTATCATATTTAGCACTGTTTTACCTCTAGAGATGTACAAGACGATAGCAGTTTAGAAAGAGTTAAGTTTTCCTCGGTTATAAAATTCTCACTAAACAGATCTTTCAAATCTGTAGATTCTGACAAACAAGTTCTACATATTTTATCAAAATCCATTGCTTCATAAGCCATCTTTTATTTAATAAAAGCATTGAGAACGATCTCAAATATGACAATGGAGATATTGAAAATTGTTGTTGGTCGAGGATTGCAGTGGCATGGCCTCTTTGTCTAGTTTTGCAGCCTCTGGAGTATGGAGGCAGGAGGAGCAGCCAATTTTTCCCTCTAACGAACCTGTGAAGCAACCAGAGAACGAAAACCAACGATTACGAACATGAAAACCTTTGAATATGGAAACTGAAATACTGAAAACAAATTTAGAAAAGTAAGGTTAACTTGCTTATCTTTGCTGTCAAGCTGTCAAGTCTAATGTTCACAGAATAATATTATAGATTGTTGGAATGGACAGCTTCTGTCTTTTGGTTTGATAAAACTGATGGACTTTCACCGATTATCACTGCGGTTAACCCTTGCTTGATCTTAAAGTCAACCAAAGATATCCCTTTCTGTAATATGTCACATGTAAGAGAGAGAAGTCAAATAATATCAATCGCTATTATAGTTGTAAATACCAATTTGGACAGGTAATATCACTTTAATCGGTTTTTGTGAATATAGCGCATATTGGTCGGATATTCCCGACAAATAATTAATATCTCAAAGGACTGGACAAGGGGGAAACGTATTCCTGATGAGGCCGAGGTAGCAAACTTGCGACATACCAAGCTGTCATTCCTTTGTGCGTATAGTTGCTCGGTCGGTAAAATAGGAAGTTTTTTCATTAATGACATTATTGACAGATCCGATCCGCCATGCTTACATCAGTTCTCCATATTTGTTTGGGTTTGGGTTTCTTTACCCGGTTTGAGATGTGGGAAAATTACTAAAATAGTAAAATAAACCTCTTCTAACAAAGTAGAAGAGCAAATCTTAACCCCTAGGTGCAACGTCTTAAATGAAGATGAAATTAATAGATCAAGTAGTACGTAGCTTTCGGGTAGCTAAAGTTTTTCGTGAAAACACTGATAAAATTAACAGTATAGATTTTTCCTCAAATGGAGAGACGTTGATTTCTTGCAGTGAAGACGACCAAATCGTTATTTACGATTGCGAAAAGGGGACCCAAGTACGCACCGTAAACAGCAAAAAATATGGTGTGGATTTAATTCACTTTACCCATGCTAAGAACACTGCAATTCATAGTTCTACGAAAGTGGATGATACTATACGTTATTTATCTTTACACGATAACAAATATATTAGGTAAATTGTGTATAATATTATTTTTGTTTTGCATTGTTGGTTTGCGTCCAATTTGTCTTTCCAGGCTTCTAAACATTGTTGCAGTGAAATTTATCCTCGAGATACAATGTTTTTCTTTCTTCTAATTCAATACTTAGTTGATATTATTCTACTTTATTTAAAATTTTTAAATATCTTACAGGTACTTTCCAGGCCATACCAAGAAGGTGGTTTCCCTATGTCTGTCCCCAGTTGAAGACACATTTCTTTCAGGATCAATGGACAAAACCCTCAGATTATGGGATTTGAGGTCTCCAAATTGTCAAGGTCTTATGCATCTCTCTGGCAGGCCTGTAGCAGCATATGATCCAGAAGGGCTAATTTTTGCGGCAGGAGTCAACTCCGAATGTATCAAGTTATATGATTTAAGATCTTTTGATAAAGTAAGTGATTATAAAGAGATAAATTTATAGTCTAGAGACAAAATCAAATAACTAGGTGCCTAGATAGTATAGAGAAAAAAGTACTAATAGCACTTAATTTTTAGGGTCCTTTCGTCACTTTCAAGCTCACTCAGGAAAAAGAGTGTGATTGGACAGGATTAAAATTTTCACGTGATGGCAAAACAATATTAATCAGTACAAACGGCTCGATAATAAGGCTGATAGATGCGTTCCATGGGACGCCCTTACAAACCTTCACTGGACATCTAAATAATAAAGGTAATGTAAATTATTAGTGTTCTGTAGCAAAATTTTAAAAATGGGTCAGGTCTAAGTATATGTCTATCATAGTCATAGCCCTTTCTGCCAGATCTCATTTTATGTAGAGATAGAGATAAACATAAAGTATGAATAGATGTATCTGAAAATTTAGGGGTAGCCTTTGGGATTCAAGCTTTTAACTGAAAACTCCCTCCTATATAACAGCAAGATCATCAATCATCTGCTCTTTATACTTCAATAGGTGTGAAAATGTTACTAATTGAGAGGGTCTTGTGTTTAATAAATACACTTTGAGGTACTAGAAAAAGGAGTCAAGTATACATTTCTATCCTTAGGCATTCCGATTGAAGCTTCTTTCAGCCCAGATTCCCAGTTCATCTTTAGCGGTTCCACAGATGGCCGGGTGCACGTTTGGAATGCAGACACGGGGTACAAAGTGTGTGTTCTCAATGCAGACCATCCGGGACCGGTACAATGTGTCCAATTTAACCCAAAGTACATGATGTTGGCGTCAGCATGTACGAATATGGCGTTCTGGCTCCCCGCTATGGAAGATACTTAGATTTCTATGTTGATTGTGATTTTTAGTGGTTTTTGACATTTAATTGCTAACTTATTAGGTACTAAGTATTTAATTGTTTATTATATTTTTTAAATTATAAAAACTTAATTAATTTTAGTTCTTTTAAAGGACAATTCAACCTCCAATCAGTATAAATTAAACCATGTGTGTTATATAAACTCCCAATTCAATATAAATCGCACAATTATTTTCAAAAATGAGTTCTAGCACAATGATCCAAGTCCTTTTAGGATACCTATGACAAATTCGTTTCTAAATTCACGGATCTTGCTGACAAAAATAAATTTCCGGAATTTAAATCTGATGTGATCATTTAAAAACGAAACATATGTGTAGTACATGTCAAAGGTTCTGGAAACTTTTTTATTATACGTTTTATGAAAAAGAGTGTTTCTTCCTAAGAAGCTCTGCTTGGCAAGAAACTAAGGTTAATGAGAACAAAATTTATTATATTATACAGGGTTCTTAAAAAGTACAAGAATATAAAAAAGATCCAAGGAAGAACCACCCCTATTTTTAATTTCTCAGCAAAACGGTAACTAAAAGTTGTTTCAAGTTTTGTCGGGATTACAAATACAAAATTTTAATTAAATATTATTTTTAAAAACACCTTCACGTCACAATTTTTCAGCCCTTGTATTATAAAAATATCTTTATTAACAAGGTGTTACTCTGGCACTAATTTGATAAATTATCTGTTCAACAATTTTTTTAATTGTCTTTTTAAAACCAGTAAAAATAGTTTACGGCAGAAAAAACTTTTTACATTTAAAATGGGGCAAAATAATAATTAGCCTTTGGAAATCCCCTGTATGTCATAGGTAATTTACGTTTTCTATTTGTACTCCCAACAAGATTTGAAACAACATTTTTATTTGCTATTTTGCTCAAAAATTAAAAATAGGACCTTTTGACATTCTTGTACTTTTTGAGAACCCTGTATAAATAATACATTTTTTTCTTGCCGAGCAGAGCTTTTTAGGAAGACACCTTCCTTTCACAAAACGCATAATAAAAAAGGTTCCCATTTGTGTGGAACTTCCTTGCTCTGAAAAAGAACCGAAATAATCATCCAATCCCAACGTTCACAAGCGAAAGCGAATTCTTGTGATGCCTTATATATTAAACTTTGAAACAAATCTGATTCTCAAAATATCTATGAGAGGGTTTATTTGAAATTACTTACTGTTTCTGTCCGAATTTTCGACTAAAAGTAGATAGTTATACTAAATGTACATACATAACTTTTATTAAGTAGCTTTTAAACATAGAACTGTAATTACTTTATTTAACGAAATAAATTTTTTACAAAAATGAATGTTGTTTTAATTTTTGCCAGGCGGAATATCATATTTCGTAAAATAGGTTGCACCTGAAAATTTAATAGTTTTTCAGATATCGGCATTTGAAAAATCATATCATAGACTTTATTGACATTTCCAACCATTTTTTCTTTGGTGTACCGTTAGAAAATTACAGTGTATATTTTCACCAGTTTCGTTATGAACAAACGACAAAGCCAAATTTTGGTGTTGATACTGTTGGCTGGTCCATTATTTCGGTGTAAAAAGATTTGGATTGGGTTGATGACAATACATAAATGGACAAATTGTTACTAATTTTATTGATTTTGTAATAGATACATTCGTTTCTGTGCAAGCAACAGTCCTTCCAATATGTTTTAGTAATATAATATAATAAAATTTCTTTCGCAATATAAGTGAAATGTGAGCAGCAGTATACCAATAAGGCGTTAACACACGTATATTGAGAAAAAATAATTATTATTATTAAATGGAATGTAATAAATGTGACCTTTATTTTGAATCAGAACTGATAAACTAGGAAAGCGCGTGCGGTAAAGAATAGAACAGCTCCCTAGGTAATTTTTCTGCTTATTTAATACAGACAAATTCGGAAGCTACAGAATGTGAGGAATAGTTGTTTGTCTTAATAGCAGGAGAAAACTGAAATATCATCAGCTCAAAGGTGACTACTGTAGCGGCAGCCTAAAACAAACAAAATTTAGAAATTAATCAGTTTAACTAACTGTTTACTTTTCGAGATCTTATTAGGTAGATATTGAGGTACTTGCGGGGAAATTTTGGATTAGTCATTAACCCTGCTCGAATATTATATTTTAACTTAGAAAAAACTTATTATGTACTTTTAATGTTATATTTTGAGCCAAATAAATTTTCTTTATTTTCTTTAAAATATTTTTTTGTGGCACAATAGCATTCCTTTACATTTGAAAAAATCGGGCCCTTTTAATACAGAGCGAACAAAGAAGTGCGAGGAAGTGCAGATTTCTTTCTTTTAATCCTTACCTGGAGTAAGAAATTTTTAGTAATTAGGAAAAATCCATGTCCTGTAATTCCATTAGGTAGATAATTTATTTGAGTAATTAAGCGGCTTACCTGGAAAACAATATAAGTCCAATTTGTTAGCATAATAATGTTATATCGAATACTTTTTATATTATTATTTTGTTCAGAACATAATAAAATTATAAATTTATTAGTGAAAGTGAATCATTGAAAAACTATTTTATTTCATCGTGCATGTGCTGCTACCTAACGTACCTATCGCGTTTGAATTAATTCTAAGAGCACTTTTTAGCACTGTAAAATTGGTTACAGTGCAGTTACTAAAGAAGTTTGTTATTTTTCACTTACATCTATGGTATAATTTTCAGTCGGCAACGAGTACAAATACTTCAAAGGTTTTCTGGCAGCTTCATTTAATGTCGCTGAGTACAGAGACACGGCTACAACGCGAAATACTATGTATCCAAATGAGTAGAAAAAATACACACTGTCTATAATGGCTTCCCTTTCTCTAAAAAATGAATATATTTTAGATGATATTCTAAAAATAAAAAATTAAAATGAGTATTTGAAAACTGAAAAATCATAAATGCAAAGGTAACATATTTATTTTGATGTTACTTACTTGATGCTATTGTACAGCTGAATACACAGAAAATATATATTATTTATAAAAGATATGAGAACTAAGCCAGCTATTTGAGAATCCACTACTTTGGTCAAATTGGATACTTTGTAATAATCCTCTCGAACTTCTTTCCAAAATTTGTTTGGAGGATTCTGAAACATTTAAAAAAAAATTAAGGTTGATAATTAATTGAGAAAATATAAATGTTACCTTGTTTTGCTTAATTCTGCTGGATATTTGATTAAATTTCTCCCTCAATGATATACTAATCATGATTATGAAAAGGTCTGTAAAATTCCATGTAAATGTGCTTACAGAATTTGTGAACTAAAATATCAAAATATTTATAAAATTATGGGAGCAATATGCAATTCTTCAAGGTATCTAACAATAACTTACTTGCACAAGAGCTCCTGCCCAGTGTCTGTATGCTACAATGGTAAACCATTGTGGAAAGGCACATCCAAAATATATCTCTACGGGGTAGTTCTTGTAGTTTTTGCAACTTACGCTGTGGTGCAAGTTGGTCAGAACAAATAAAATGTGCTCTACTAAAAATTAATCAGCATAGACCTTGCGAGAATATGTTATAAGAGCTTGTTTATGGTTTCGAAAACTATACGCAATAAACTTTAACTTACTTAATCCAAAGAACATGAAAAATGTAGCTGTTAGAACGTTTATTCTTTTCACGTTTCGGTTGTAGGCATAATTTCTCATAGATAATTCCACGTAGGAATATTCTTTTAAAATCTTTTGCCATCTGATCGCAAGGTATATAAAATGGATAGAAGCAAAACCGTTGAAAATGTAGAAGCACGTTGTCGCTAAAAATTTAAGGGATTCAACGACATTTCTAAATGATACAAAATAAATATACTACTCAAAAATGAATAAGCAACAGACATTTTTTGCATCATTTGAGGATAAATATCTTATAGCAAGAATCAGTGAGGGGATCGCGATATCAGGGTCGAATAAACAATTTTGTCGACTGTAATATGGCCCTAATTTATCATTAAGGCTATATTTCCGTGTTATACAGGATGATTTAGAAATCATTGCAAATTAAATTAAATCTTTTATGTGCTATACAATTTGGTAATATGATTTCTGACATATTCTACGGTTGTTTTTTTTGGAAAGCTTACTAGGCTCTGCCGAAACGTTTTTGGAATTATCGATTTATTCCCTAAAGTCAGGAAGATATTAATTTTTAAATTAAACCATACATTTGTGAGTGGTTCATGTGTCTCTGTTTATAAGAACGCAAAACTTGGTAAACGCTAAAACGATGGGGTTCAGCCCTGCTTGGATAGAAACTAATGTGTATGACACAAGCACAATGTGGACAAAATTCCCTATCCATCCCTTGAAGAGCGATCCCCCGCACTAATTTCTAATATAATACTATATTTATCCTCAAATTGATGTAAACAATTTTCAGTTGCTTATTTGTTCTTGAGTAGTTTATGTCTAATATAAGGAAATGAAATGAAGTAACTTACCTGTTTCATCAATGACAAAACCCTGTATGGCCAATTTCGCAATGCAAGCAACGCCAGTGGCTAAAACGCAGCTGACATGTACAACGGCATAAATAAATTTTAAACTTAGCCATTTGAATTTGATATCCTGCATATTTTGGGAAATATCGTGCAATGGCATTACCCCAAAACATTGCGATAAAATCAACGAAAACCTTATACTTTCGTAGAACATGTACGGCCTGTACATGTTGATGTTATTGGAGTTGTTCTCTTCAATCGTTAAAGAAGTGGTAGACTTAATTTTTCGCAAAACTTTCATAATGTTACTGAAAATCAGTTTCGCTATTCCCCTCAACATGGAAAATAATACCAGTGTCAATTCTTTGATGAATTGTTGTTTCGCGATCTAATCTTTATCGAAATATTGTTTGATTATAATTCCATACGCTAATGAAAAATCTCTGACAGGGAAAACATGGGTACTAAATATTTTCGATATATTAAAGAATGTTTTTCGTTTGTCTACAATTAAAGTTATAAAAGACTTCTTTGAGAGTTCTAGATAAAAATATATTATTCAAATATAGGCACATAATATTCTGATCGAGTATATACGAGGGCAGTAAGTACATTTACTGTTTTGTATCCGATTTGAAAAAGGAATATTTAAGGAAGTAACAAAATAGAGTTTTAACATATAAAAAAAACTCGCTGTAGGAAAAAGTCATATACAAACAATAATATTACATTTTTCAACATTATAAGCTGTTTTTTAAAGAACTATGCGAGAAATGCGACACCTGTATATTTGTTATTATTTCCAGAAGTAACTATCAGTTTGAGCTAGCCATTAAAGCACGCCTTAAATATATTTTTAGTAACAAGCACTTTTAATTTTTCGTTTGCTTTTAATGTAATTACATTCCCCTTGAATAATTCAATAAGCATGTCTATCAAGTTATGCATTCAAAGGAATTTTTATTTCTACAACAGTATAAGCAACAAATGCTGTTGTGAACAACTGTCGTCATTTTTTTATTGTTGTAAAATACTTTCCTACTCCAGTAATAATTTCAGACTATTCAGGCATTTTTTCACCCACTTGGCAAACTAGGTTCTTAACTTAAGTATTTATATATTCGGTATAAATATATGAATTGTTCCAGCCCCATCTCGGGAACCACTGGCCCGATTTGAATAAACTTTTATTTATTCGTGCAGCAGTTGTGTAAACCCTTGCTTCCGACACCAATACGGCAAATAATACAGTTTATATTAAGAAATGCACGTTTATACGTTCTTTACAAAGCGCTTGTCTCTTCAGAAAACCTACCCTACTATTAAATTACTATTTTTTTAAAATAAGAAATAAGGATCTAATATATAACATAATTATATTTAAATTTTGTTTTAAAATATTATTTAGAATTAGTATATATATATATCTATAAATATCATTATATTAACCAATAACAACCATACACAGGTGATTAATCAATGTATTTTTTATTATTTTCATATTATCAGTTTGTTACAGCAAGTTTATTTGAAATTTAATTACTGGCAAATAAATATTCCCTCTGTATATTGTGGGGGATCGACCCCCCTCACCGTTTGTTTAAATATTGCCCCTTTTATCATGAGCAACTAATTACCAAATTCTAATATCTGATAAAACACTTGGCTATTTATTAAAAGAAAATATTTACATGGGTCATTTGCAAACAAATTGAGAAAAATTGCAAACATTACGTGTCTTTCAAATGAATTATTATTATTGTTTACTAAATGCACGAGTGTGTGTACCGATTGTAATCGGCTAAGATAAATATTTTTGACATGTTTTGGATGGCGAGTATTAATATTTTTAATAGATATTTTGCTGTTATATAAGGTAGCTATGAAGGTGAGGATAATTATATTAGGACTGAAATATTATAAGTTGTTGGCCATTTATCACTAGTTTTCTGCCACGGCGCGAAGTTTGATTTAGGAACATTTTCTTTCTTAGGCCGTTAGATGCTCCCAATTTATTAACACCCTGTACATCTGATCTCACATTTGTAAATGGTAAACATTTATTTCTCGACAAACATACTTTAATATAAAGAATAAGGTTTTATCTTTAAAGCTTTTTCGTTTTATTATCAACTCCCCCTTTTGAATCTACTGCTGTCCTAAGCAAAAACACATTATTATACTTTCATAGTTTTTGACAAGAAACGATGTTCTTACTTGGTGTAGGCCCCATATTCAACAGAGCCTAATATGAATTTTAATTAAAATAAAAAATATTAACTGTTAAATATGGTGTTTTTTTTTTGTACATAAATAACTATACAACGTTCTACTGAATCCATTACAACATTTAACTCAATTTTAAATTTTTTGGGCACTTGCGGTGTTTGTGCTTAGAATGCCAGTATAGCATCGTGTTATTACGCAACAACAAAAAAGAGATGTAGAATCTCTATCTCTTTTTATCTGTCTGTTCCTGTTTTCATTCTAACAGCTGATCGGTTTGATATGTCTTGGTTAGGAAAAACAACCAATCGAAAGATGTGACTCAAAGGTCTAGTTTTTTTATACAGTTTACGGCAGACTTGCCGCAGTCTTACCATAACCAATCTAAAGATGTGACTCAAAAGTCTATATTTTTTATCCGCTTTACGGCAGACTTGCTTAAATAACACACAAACACTGAGAAACAACCAAGAATTTTATTTAACAATAACGACAAATATGGCAGTTGTTATATCCGGTAGTGTAAAACGTGAAAGCAAGTATGAAAGACGGTCGTTCCAATAAGAGCTTTATAAAAAGTACTTTCCGAGGCTATGTAATGTGTTTGTCTAGTTAACAGAGAACGACAAAAAATTTATACTAATTTTCAGAGGTCCCCGATTGTTTTTCTGAAAAATTGCTTACAACCTACCTAAGAATGTGAAATGTTTATTCTTCAAAGACTGTGAGGCAAAGCCGTATCCTCCTTGATTTAAGATCCTTCGTACAAAGTATAATTTTTAATGGCATAAGTATTAATTTCATACTTTTCATTTATTAGATATTTGAAGTTCACTCTTTATGTATTATATAATATTATAATATTCCTAATAATTTGTAAGTGTCCAAAATTTAAAGTACCCTCAGGTCCGCAATACGATATATCAAGATTTTTTTTATTGAAGAATCAAGATAGTAAATTTTCGTTGGTAAATTTAGAGTAGTGTTGCTTATATTAAATATTGCGTTTATCGACTGTTTAAAATTTATAGCCCTCAAGTTCTACAATTTTCAATAACATACATATTTTAAATTGTCGCATCGGCACGTTATTTGCTTTTACTTGAATGAAAATATTGTGGAAACTCTAATTTTTCAAGTCTGGAGGGAGAGCTTTTATTTGCTTCTTAACCATCAGGTCTATTGTCCCTCGTCGCATGTTTACGTTCATTTTGAATTATCAAGTTTTATGAAGTTGAATGTTTCTGTCACCTGTTAATATCAACAACACGTTGCAAAATCGAACGACAAAAACTTCTAAAAAAATCTTGTTGTAGGTACGAAAGGTCTTTGTGCTGTAGGTACTACCTAAAATATGTACCAGAAAAATGATTATTTTTTTCATCGTCGAGGCGGATCGAGGCAAATTGCACCAGAACCAATTCTGTTACAATGGCACTGGCCACCTAAATGTTAAATAGTAATACTCACTCTCTATCTTAAAATTCGAAGAAGGAACGTGACTTAAGATATAAGCCGGTTCTTTACTTTCTTCATTTATCTCAGCCGCATAGAGAGAGAGAGACAGAACCAGCCTTGAAGAGTAAATATAGAAATGAACATATGAAGTAGAACTTTCCATAGAAGGTCTGAAACGATCTAAATTAGAAAATAAACATTTTATTACATTTTTAATTTTTGAACAGACATCATTGGTTTTACACCAATATAATTATTGTACTACTGAATATTGTTACGAGTACTTACTCAAAGCTATGATAAACTTGCACCAAAAGAAACCATAGATTTTGGAAATACAATAGAACTATCATATAAGAAATATGATTATCTAAGTCGCTGCATAGATTCAAAAGCTTGTCATAGTCTACACGAACTTGCTCCCAGAAGCTTACCGGCTTTTCCTTAAAAGCAAATATATAGATTGGAAAGTCGTTAATCTATATCTATCTACGTATTGTGGTTATAAAAAATAGATATAGTGATTCCGATTGGAATTTCTTTGCTTTAAGCATAATAAGTGCATTAATATCTTTATTTAAAAATAATTTTATTTTATTTCTTATATAAGTTAAGTCAGATTTTTCTTATCTCCCCCTTATAAGCAAATATAGAAACAACCACCAGTCCACAAAGCTGCATTATTATTATTTAAAAATAATAGCACAATAAGGTACCATGAAGTTTAAATTTACAAATTTAATATAGCAAATAAAATGTTAATGACTACTAACATATGCTTACCTTATTTGCTTTGTATTATTTGTAAACAGTATTTTTGTTTAATTTGAAATAAAATGTAAAAAATTTATATTCATAAAATTGTAAACATATATGCAGATTACACAGATATGTGATCGTTTAAAACGAAATTAGATAGATTCTATTCGATAATGCACTTTTCACACGAACGTTTTTATATATTTCTAAACAATAGGTTAGGTAGTTATAGGTAGCTAAACTGCGGTTTTAAAAGAGTATAAATTACTCTCTACCATACCAGTAACAAAAAAAAAATTGAATCAAATCAGTAACAATATATACATTATACATTAAAGTAACATTGATTCTGCGATTTTTTGTAAGATGTTATTTATACCAAAAAATAAAACAATTGTTGATTATTTAGTGTATTTATTGCAAATTTATGCAAATATAACGGATAGTTTCTTAATATATTTTGTTTTACTTTGTGTCATACAAATTTGCTTGACTAAATTGAATAAGTACTAGCTCGTACGTGACAATTGCACTGGCGACCTACAACAGATAAAGAAAAGTAATTATTCGAACTGTTTAGTTAATTATATTTGTTAATATCACCCTGTAACTAAAATATTATGGTAAATATTAATTCCATATTTCTTACACTTAAGATAATTCCTCTCTTCACACTAAACATTTTGCAACCAGTTAGAGCTGTTTTGTCGAAGCTTATTTGTGTTAATAATCTTCGAATCTAAAAAAGGAATTTATGAATTATTTATAATTTTAAGTTATTTTAATTATATTATGTTAGCTAATTTCATTCCCTTTCTTAAAATTTCAAAATATTTGAATTACTGTCCAGTTCTGGTAGCCTTTAATTTTAAAACGTAAGAGGCAAGAATAGTTTTCAGTTGCTGAATCCGCAATACATTTTTCATCACAATATAATCGTTTCTGACTCACATTTCCTTAATATTTTTTATTGTGATTATTTTTTTTCATTTTACACACAAACCCTCCAATTTTAATTGACGTACAGAGTGGTTCTCAGTTTTACCATATCTCAGGAACTGTTGAGGGTTAGTATTAAATTTCGTCATCCTTTAATTATTTTTGACTCCATTATAGTATACAATATATTTAAATATGATACACTGTTTGCTTTGTTATCATTCAAGTCCAAAACAATAGCAGATTAATAAATTATGACTTTGGAGTTAAGTATATAAGTATGTAGATGAATGGACATAATTTAATTTTGAAAAATCATATACTATATGTAAATTCAGAGAAATATACCTCTACATTATACAGCGATGAATCCACAGAATTTAATATGTTCGTGGGTGCTTTACTCTCATCATTTATCCATGCAGCGTAGAGAGACACAAAGCTTGTTTTAAAAATAAGATATCCAAATGAAAAAGTAAAATATATTTTGCGTACAATAAGAAAGTCTGACCTAAAATAAATACATTAAATTTATGAACAAAAATAACATTTAAAAATTCAGTTTACTTACTCCAAAGTATGATATAATTGTATTAGCAAAAAGAATATGTTCAAAAAGTAGGAAAGCAAAACGATAGCCGAAACGTGGCTATCCAATTCCTTGCAGAAGCTTGCTAGTCGGTCGTAGTCCTCACGTATTTCTTTCCAAAAGGATAAAGGATTGCTCTAAATATATAAAACATTTTTAAAGAGAGAATGTTGAAATATCCAGTAATATAGTATATCGTAGTTGTATTTAAATTCATACAGAGAGGAACAGACTATTGGGAACTTAGGAAGAGCTAATGCGTCTGCCTCCTTTCGTTACTGTAATCTATTCGGCTCAATAACCACGAACGAATATATCGATGGGCTCCTCAATTCATTTTTGTGTTTTGTTACATGATTTATTATTGATAATCTTGTTTATTGGAAATGATATTTCCTAAATACAGAAAGCAATATACAAATGAAAAGTCAAAACAAAACTATATGCCATGCTTAAATAATAATTCATAGTACATGGTTCCCGCTTAATTAATAATTTTTTAATAGTTTTTTTTGCGACCTTTATCGAATTAGGTAACTTATTATAAAATTTAATACACATATATTGTCCTGTACATAAGAAAAAGAACCTACTAGTGCAGTTCATCACATTCACTATTATTATGTTAAAAATAGCTCAGGCAAGAAACTTATCAACATGCAGTTTTCTTCCTGTCCGCAATAGTCCCCCCCCCCCCCCTATCTACCGCAGTAATATTAAAATGGTTAAGCTTGCCTTAGGTTTTTCTATATTCAACTTTTTGGAAATTTGCTGAAACCTGAGCGCTAAAGCGGAGCTAACGATTATGATAAATAAATCGTTAAAAGCCCATGACAAATTTGAATGCACTGTTATGATCTAAAAACGAAAAAGAAAAAGTATTACAATAAGGAATATGACCTAAACTATAGATTCATATCTTGCTTTTTTAGTAGAAAATTGCCTTCATTATCAATTTTAAACTTACAAACCAATTTTTATCTATATTTATCAATAAAAATATCAAAAAATTGTTCTATACAATAGAATTAATTCTAATGTACAAAATATTTACCATACAAACGATGGCTGTCCCAATGTTGAAGGGGACATAAGCAAATAGCTGGGGAAACGTATTATTGTAATATATTTGCCCTGTTAAGTTTTTTCCATATAGGTTGTTTAAACTCTCATATCTATTTCCAACGCTGAGTGAATAATCAGCTATAAAAAAGATATTTAGAGGATATCTCTATTTTTATTCAAACATTTATAAATTTAAAGAATACGGTTTTTCTTTTGGGTAACTCATATAGTTTATTATAATTTCTTTAATATTTTCCTTACCTATTCCCAACAACACAAAAATGACCGAAAATAATTTAATCTTTTTATCAAGTGTTTCGGTATACCCATAAGTAACGTTCATAATTTTGTCGATCGAGCACCAAGTTTTCATTAATTTTTTCCAAGATCTAGCCAAATGAAGATACAAAATCATTGCTGAAAGAGATCCGCCGTAAAAGACGCCAGTGGCTAAAAAGAACATTTAGTAGTAAATCAATAAACACATATTACCTGAAACTAAAAAGTTGCTTAAATAGAGACCAGAATATTTCACTCTTAAAAAAAATATATACCTTGCCGAGCGCCGCGACAAGAGAATGGAACCATCTCTTGAACACAGGTTAAGTATCTTGTCTCAACGCTCCACAGATTCCCTAACTTTAATTTTTCGTAATTGTAGATTCTTACCAATTCCGTCAATATTACTTCCGTGCAAACCCCAATGTATAAAACAACAACCAATCGCCACCGCTAACGAAGAGATAATTGTGAAAGTGTATAACAATTTAAAACTGAACCATTTAAAGTGCATATCTTCAATATTTTTCCGTACGTGTTCTTGTGGCAATATTCCCAGAATTTGGGAGAATAGAACAAAAAATTTTAATGAGTTAAAAATGTTTTTTTCCTCTTTCACGGCGATTTTCTCTTGTGATGCCGGTATAATTGGCTTTACTTGATTTCTTGTAAAGAAGAACATTGAATGTGTCATTTATGGCAAACTGAAATAAAGACTAATTTAAGTAGGATTGCAGCTGAATATTTAGCTTTAATATCTGAAGGTGATTTTTTATCAGATACAATTCTTAGAAATCATCTATATTTTCTTCTACGAAACTAATTTCTAACAAAAAACAAAATTTAAAGAGAAGCAGAGTGCTTGTGTAAAAACAAACGCCTGCCAATCACCGCGATCTAAATACGTTTATAAAAATATTATGATATTCGTTTATGATTTCCGCTGGTTAAAAACTAGACATATACTGGCGTGTTGGTTAAACCCGATAGGAGAATAGAAATATCTGAGAGATATAAAAAGTAACTCGTTATCCATAAAGTAAAACATGTAAATACATTTTCTTAAGTACATTTTTTTCTATATACTCAAGTTCTATCCAAAAACAAGGGTAAATAAATTATATCAATTTATCACTTAAAATATTAAACCATTTACTTAGTTACTGTGTTTTCAAATAAGTTAACCAAATACAGCTCTAACAATAGATCCTGTTTAGACTTATAAAATTAATTGTCATTAATAAAATAATAATTTTGTGAAAATAGTCCACTTTGCAGTGGAGTGAACGTAACCGAACAAACTCTGACGAACTTCATGGAAAAAAAATCCTTAGTTAAAAATAAATAAAATGTCCCTCCCGGGAATGTTTAGTTTGGCTCTATGTGTCAATTATTATTAATTTATTGATGACAGAGGTCTTGAGTGTCCCAGGCGGGTTTAATTCGTCTTGACTTCTAAAGATGAGTGATTTTATTACCGAATAATACAGTTTCACGTTAAGTCTACATTATGTTTTTATTGAATGAGTGAATCAAACTGTGAGTTTACTTCCCGTCCATAAAATTAATGGTTTCCCATTCTATGAATACTGTTATTAATATTATATTTTATCAATTGGTTTTTCCTCTTCCTTTCAGTAAGGAAAATATATTTTATTCCTGAAAAAATAACCGATTGATATTTGATCAGATTGTAATATTGTTTTGTGATGGTAAACAGTAATTCTTTCAAGAAAGATTTTCCTGGGTTCTGGTGCCATAATTCTTTAACCGATAATAAATTTAGTTCCTTAAAATGTAACCATTTTTTGCTCTAATGCTTTTAAATGGCACCTAGTAGGTATACCTCAAATTTGGAATTCTCACTAACAATTAAAAAAATATATTTGATTGGCAATAAAGAACATTTTTAGATCTTTTGACATTTGGTTATTAAAAGTAATGATTATTTTTTGAATCGCGCATAATCAAAATCAACCGTTTTCCTAATTATCTTTGTTTTACCAATATTCTCTAGAGATAGAGATATTATGCTGGGAAATTATTTTAATGAATTTTTTTCGTAATTCGTTGCTTTATCTGATAACGAAAAAACCTGAGTTTTTTACGATTTATTTATTATAGATACAGGCTATACTATACAGTACGACGATGTCACCGGTAACATTTTACACCCAAAATTCTTTTAAGTTGTTAGTAGCCCTGGGCCAATGTTTCTTCCTCTTCCCTGTGACATGTGGCGGCAAGAAATCGTTCTACATTGTGAAATTTAATTGGTTATCCTTCAAGACTATAGTGGCTGTGATTTTTACAGTATTTTCTCTAATAAAAGCTCTTTTATATCTCAAGTATGTTTTTGTTCAAGAAAGAAAAATTCCGTTGTCATGTAAGTAATTTTATTAAACATTTTAAATAACAGTATTAAATGCCGTGAAATAGTAAAATAACTAGTAAAATGCTCTTCTAGGTTTGACTGAACAATAGTTTTTAGCGATTTTACTAAAATTAGTATAAGCATCGTAAGAATGAAAAAGTGTACTTGTCATCACTTACTTTTCGCGGTGCGAAATAAATATTATTTGTCGTTTCTAGCCGGTCTTACATTTTACTGCACAGTTCTGATTTATAAAATCTCGTTTATAAATCTGGCTCGAAGATGGCCGAAATTGATGCAAAAATGGGAAGAACTTGATTTTTGCATGAAAGATTATCCTTATTTAGAAGATTACCGACCAAGAATGAAGATTGTAGAAGTGACATTTTTTATTTTGGCCTTAGGTATGTTTATATTCATAATTTTTTAACTATTACGTTCTATACATTTATTTTTTTTAGTTGAGCACATATTTTTCATGGCATCGACAGGATTATTTACTCAGAATGAATCACTAGAAAAATGCATAAATATCTACCTTTCTCAGCAGTTTCAATTTGTATTTATGGTTATTCCGAGCAATCCCTACTTTGCTATATTTCTACAAGTAAGTTTTACTGTATTAAATTCCAATATAATTTTTACAAATAAGTAATGCATTTTCATATTTAATTTATGCTTAATATTTACTGAAAAGAAAATTATATACCTAATAAATATTGTTTAATATGCAAAATATAAAAGTTCAAGATTTTGATGTTAGAACCAAATATTATTTGTTTTTAGATTTTAAATTGGTTATGGACCCTAATATGGAACTACGTTGATGTATTTTTAATGTCCGTCTTTATTCCTCTTAGTTTTAGAGTGGCTCAAATAGAAACGAAGGTGAAAGAAATGGTAAAATATAAGGTAAAGATACAGTTGGAAATATTGTAAAAATATCTTTTATAAGTTAAAAGTTTAAAACGTGTCTCATATATCACAACAGCAGTGTCATCAGCCAACGGAAGCAGCGAATTTAGTAAATATTTGTTTTACTGCATCTTAACAAATGCTGCGATAAATTTTCTCTATTCCTGGTACATGGCTTATATCTGTTAATTGTTATTGTTATTCTTAAAAGTGTTGTGATTCTTTTTTTTATTAATATTTTTAAGGTCACGCAATTGACGCATTGGAAAGTTCTAAGAGAAGATTTTCTAAAAATAACGAAACTTTGTAGCGAACTGGAAAATTCTTTGACTCCAATTATAATAGTTTCTTTTGCCAACAAACTCTATGTAGTTATATTCCAGCTCATGGAACTTATAGTAAGGTACAAATCTTTTTCCTTAATGTCTTAAAAGACAGAAGTTTTTATACAAAAAATTATTTTCCGTAATAATTTCAAAATAATTTCATTTACTATATTTTCTATTTTTCTTTGACACTATTTTTTTATGGTCAAACACTAGCACTATAGGCAAGAATTCTTTAAGGCACTCTGGGAGTGGTGCGTATGGTTTTGAATCGTCGGATTCTATATTCATTGGGAAAACACGACACGACACAAAAATATGAGAGTATAAATAACGCAAGTATATTTTTTAACAATTTCTTTCCACTTTAGCAACAATGATGAAGACGGAGATAGCTCTGAGGCAACATTAATTGAGAAAACATATTTTGCTTATTCGTTCTTATATATTTTGTTAAGACTGGCTTGTGTTACACTATTTGCTTCAGTAATTCATAGTAAGAGCAAAGACATTGCTTTGCACCTATTTTCTGTATCAAGCGAGGCATATAACACTGAGGTAATATTTAAATCTAAAAATGAAAATAAGACTTTTATATTTTTCACAATATCTTTAATACATGGATGAGACTTTTATTGGTATTTTTGCATTTGTACATTTTTTAATTTGTTGCGTCTTTCCCAGAGATCATTTGACGTAGATAGTTTTTTATTGAACTGTTTAAGCTAGTTTTATTATGGCAAATAATGGACCAGATGCAAAAAAAATATTTAGGGTTAAATTTTTGAGAGAAAACATAAAAGGGTATTAAATAAAAGCTACTGAATAACAAAATATAAAAATAAGTTATTTAAACAAAACTTCAGAATCTCTCTCATCCATGTATCTTGTAGAATAATAGTAAATTATATATATTTTTTTTATGATCACAGGATATAAATATTGAAAATTGAAAATTGAGAAAAAAAATGGAATAAAAAATAAATACTAAATTAGAAGGAAAGGAACGTTGTCATAAAATAAAATTGATTCAAACTATTCTTATTGTGTTGTATTTTAGGTGGAGAGACTTATAACCTGTATTAGAGTTAACTCCCCAGTTATTACAGGTGGAAGAATATTTGAACTAAAAAAGTCCCTCTTGTTAAAGGTATTTTACTTTTTTAAATATTATAGGTTATTTTTTACCAAATTTTATAGCATCTGTAATGATAGAAAAATTAAATTTTTGAATAATTTTAGTTCTTGAAGTTTACAGTTCCTACAGTATTTAAAAACATAATGTAGCTAAAATCAAACCTAAACATACAGTTTTGCACGTGTCTACTATCCATTAAATTGTATTTATTTTTTTTCAGATTGCTTCTTCCATCATTGTGTACGAATTAGTACTAATAAATTTTCAAGATTTTTAAAGAAGCTAAAGAAGTGTTTATAACAGTAATTAATAAACACCTGCTAATTATTTTACTTTTTTCCTATATAATAAAATATTATTATTATGCATTCCTTTTCAAAACTTCCTACTTCTAAAGTACGCTGTGCTGTGTCAATATTTTTCATAAACTTACCTCGGAGCATTAATTTTCACCACACGACATTATTACTGACATTAAAAAATATTGTTTTACTATCTACTTCAACCTACGACAATACTAAGCGAAAAAATAAACATTTTAGGTCCACTTTTCTGTTATTGTATTTCCCAAAAAAAAAAATGTAATGTTTGCAGGTGTAATATCAGTTTCGAGCTTTAAATTTTTAATATTTTTCGATAAAACCGTACTCAGATAACTGATTTGGTTGTTTACCATGTAAACAAATATCGACAACGCAGTTCGACGGGTTAATCTGTTTTTAGGCTTCTCATATTGTTTTTACCTAGCCGAGGTTTTTATTTTACTAACCATAATTTCAGTAAAATTTGATTTAAAACAAATTTAAGCAGTGAAAGTATTGTGATTTCTTTTGCAAAATGCCTAAAAGGGTAAAGAAATTGACAACAGACGAAATTGACGAAATAATGACCATTAACAAATGTTTAAAGAAATTTATACTTCTCGGCCAAATTTTCGGATATTTTCCAGTGCAAGACATTTCGGCTTCCGCCCAAAAATTCACATACAAATCCTTCAGAATGGGATATGCAATATTTTCTGTTCTTGGACCGGCTTTTCTGTGTCTAATGCAAATAAAAAAGGTTACAACCGAAGAATTCAATTTGTTTCAACTAGAGTATGTTAGCAAATATATAACATCGACCTATGTAGCCATATTATTTATCCAGTTGGCTCAGAACTGGCCTAAATTGATGGAAGCATGGCGAGGAGTGGAAATAGAGATGAAGGGTTATGGGTTCCCAAACAATTTAAATACAAAAATTATCTGGATTATGATATTTTTTATGACAGCCTGTATTGGTAAGGTAGTTTTCACAAATAGAAATTATATGGTATATTTTTAATATTTTTTTGCAATTAGTTGAGTATCTTCTTCATCAAGCTAGCAGAATTTACAGGGCCATAGAATGTCAACATGATCCGGAGAAGGCCATGAAATTCTTCTTTGGAAATTTGACTCTTTCGCATGTTTTTCAATATGTTCCCTATAATATTCCAACCAGTCTGATAATTCAAGTAAGTATCAGCTTGAGATCGCATCTAAAAAAAATTATATTTAAAATTGCTTAGAGTCATATTATGTTATCATAATATTTCAGTTTTGGTTCTGGCAAATGGAGTTTGTGTTTACCTACATTGATGTTTTCGTAATGGTGATAAGCCTGTCCTTAGCAAGTCGAATAAGTCAAGTTACTGAAAAAATTAAGATTACATCAGAACTACAGGTAGGGCCATCGTTTGTAATCGAATGATCCAAATACATTTTGTAATATGCCATTTACGAGAAAATTATACATTGAATCTTTTAAAATGTTTATTTTAGATTGGCGACGAAAAAATATGGATCGAGCTTCGCAAGGATTACACTCGAGTGTGTACTTTATGTCAACGAGTCAACAAGACAATATCCAACATAATTTTAGTATCTTTCCTTCCGAACGTGTTTACCATACTCACCCAAGTCTACAATAGTCTCAAACCTAAACAGAACGATGTTGAAACTGTATACTTTTACTTCTGTTTAGTTTTCCTCATATCTAAAACTGCTTCAGTTTCCATTTGCGGAGCTATGATATATGAAGAGAGTAGACGTCCTCTAAATATTTTGAATACAGTCTCGCATACAATTTATAATAAAGAGGTAAGGCCCATGGTTTTATATAAAAGGGATTATGTTGATAAGCTCTAAAATGTATGGTGTTTTTTATAAGTTAAGTTGGTTTTAAATAAGTCCGAAAAGGTAAATAAAATTGCATTTTTTTTCCTAAAGGGTAAGTAACATTTATAAAATTTTAATTCGAATTGAACAAATGAGAACATACCTGATCATTTAAAAACCCCGCGGCGGTTCGTTCGAGTCAGTTCAATTATAAATCAGAGATTGTTTCCCAGCGAACTGAACATAAAAGTTTATAATAATGTACCCTGAAAAATAAACAACTTGAAATCTGTCAAACGGTTATTGGCTTTCTAAAGAGTTTACCCTGAAGATATGACAACACTGTTCAAGATTCACTGCCGCCATATGTTGCTGTGTTTACCTTCCGAACAGGGGCACCACGTGGTAATTTTTGGTTTGACATAAGGTCATGTAGAGGGCATATTAAATTAAAGCACCATTTTTGGATAATTTTCTTCAATTTGTTTTCATCTCAGGAATTGCCGGTTTAAATATAATACGCCATTTCCATAACACCCTGTATATTATAACTAACTATAAAGTATCGGTTAAAAATATTAATTTTGTGTTTAATTCTAGATTGAAATATTTGTAAACCAGATATCAAATTATGAAGTATCTTTGAATGGAAAACATTTCTTTAATATAAAACGTCATATTATTCTTGAGGTAAGCCTGACCGATCAAGCTGAGTGATTGTTTTTTTTAATTTTCTTTTTATACTAGATTGCTGGAGCCCTCGTCACTTATGAATTGGTACTGATACAGTTTAATCAAGAATATTTAAATTCTTGGTCAAAATCTACGAGATGTAGCTAATTTTAAGTTTAGTATAATATATTGGTAAAATAACTTTTCTCATCAGTCCATTATAATAATAATAGAATAAGTTGATTTTTTTAAAATTGTTAGCTTTTATCGTTTTCATTAAATTTTAAAGCCTAGCACGACAAACAAAATGTGTCTTTTATGATTTTTTTTTACTTAATGTTGTTCGATATCATCTTAACTGACAGTTTATTATTAAAATTGTGACGTCGAGAACCACTTTAAATGTCATAGTATTTAACAAACAGAGAAATAGTAAAATAAGTGCGTAGTTATTGAAATATACTATATTATAAAATGTTATTCTTCTTTTTCCCCAAATAATATTGTTAAGGAAATAATTCCAATCCTTTTAATGGCACCAGAAAAAAAAACACAGCTCTCAATCAAAACACATCATTTAATCCGACAAAAACATACAATACCATTTCAGGTGGTAAACAAGAAATAAATGATCAGAATTAATATTTAAACATGTTTTCAAGAGGTGCAAGCGTATAAATCGATGCATAATTTGTTTTAACAAATCTGAATAAATATAAACAATTTTAAAACGCATTGGAAATTGGTGGTAAATATTGAGTTAAACAGAAATTGTAAAATGATTTGCTTACATTAAATAACAGTGTTTAATTTATAAGTGTTGGTTTTACAGGTAACACGATAAGTAAGCAAATTTTATAATAAATTATTTTTTTGAAAATTAGTAGTGGTTGTTTATTTCATTAAGATTGTACTTCAGAAAAAGTTGGATTGTAGTAAATTTATTAAACATATTAATTTAAGAGTCATGAGTCTATGACACTGAACTATACTATTTTAAAAAGGTGTTAAATCAATTTATTTTTAGATTATCAGAATCCATATTTTGTAAAGGATAAGTCATACCTTTTCCATCATCATTTATGATGGGCACACAAAGTCTTGTTCGCAGCTAATAATAATTTGACATTGTTACACTTGTTTCATCCTTTCGGGCATCATCGAACTTACAGCATAACACCTAATTTACATCTAAACAAACTATTTAAATATATTAAAATACACAAAAAAAAACCGCGACATACTGAAACTAGATATCGTAAACAGATTGGATGAGTTTGATCGCTGGATAAGCGATAATTCAAAATCTATTTGAAACGCAAGAAAAAATATGGAATACTATTTTAAACGTGAGAGAGAGAGATAAATATATTTCAGAAAACATATTTATTTTATTTTTGAAAACGGTATATCATGTTTCCATGTA
The DNA here is from genome assembly GCA_963991005.1 of Barypeithes pellucidus. NCBI lineage: Eukaryota > Metazoa > Arthropoda > Insecta > Coleoptera > Curculionidae > Barypeithes > Barypeithes pellucidus. The sequence goes on from OZ022557.1 coordinate 206,611, forward strand.
TTATGAACAACATTTAAAAGAAGTAATTTATATTTTCTAATATGATAATTAACTTAGATTGGCCATTTTATTTTTAAATTGTGTATAAGATGGTAATTACTCATATGCAATGACATAAAAATTTGTATTTTAATTGTTTGCTTAACCTTGGATATTACTAATTGTTCTGTTGCTGATATAAATAAATTAAGGCAGTTTTAATAGGGTTTGCTTTTATTGTATTTTCACGATATGAATTTAGCTTAGTTAATGTTTAAGTATCTACAGCAGGCTCTTTTTTGCTTATACGAAATCAATTTGTATTCTACGTAGAACACTTAAATACGGTACATATTTGCATTTAATGTCCGTGTATTTCACGCCCGATATTGAAAAAACAATAATGTTCCATAGAAGTTTTTTATATGAATCTCGAAAAATATTTGTATCTGCTAATGGACAGAAACAATAAATCATATAATACGTACTACATAGGGACCTAATGTGGGAAAATAATAAGCTCTTACAAATGAAAGTATCTATCTAGGATAGCATGTCTTTTCAAAATTATGCCAGACAGTTTTTTACAGGAATAAAAAGAAAGTTTGCAAAAAATGAAAATCTTACAAAATGTAGGTATATAACATTTATATAAACACAATGATTTTATCAAATACACGTAAAGAATTATCTTCTAGTAATTGAGCTACTTGCTAAATCCAAGAGAATCATGAAAATAACACATCTTTTAAAAAATAGTATGCGTTTGATTCGTGAAATCAGGGTTGTAGTCAAATAATTTTGAAGTGAAACCTTTTCTTAGAATAAGAGTTTTAAATTCTATTGTCTTCCGTACCATCTTGTTTCAAAATTCTTAATTCAAGAAAATATTTCTAGGAGCATTATACATATTAAATAGAGACATTTGAAAATTATTTTAGACATGGTATCAGTAAAAGAAATACTGGATTATCCTGCAAGTCAAAAACTTCCAGCTTCTAACATACTATTGTACAAGAACAACGCAACACCGAATTCATTTCAAGATGTTATGAAACTTCCACTGACGCTTATGCAAGTCTTTGGATTTTTCCCCCTAGGAGGCAAGAAGATATTAACATATAATATACATCTTTAAACTTAACCGAATTCGTATTTACTAAAGGGGTTTAAAATTTAATATGGATCTAGCAACCATGCGGAAGTAAAAAGTGTCTGTAGGCAACAACAAACATCTGATGTTTGGAATTATTTTGTTTTGTACACTCTCAAAATGTATTCAATATTGATTACTCAATTGTGTTATTCTTAGACTTATCATTTTTAGGAGTACGGGATCAAAATTACAGAAATTTAAGATTTAACTGGATATCTTGGAGATTATTTTATTGCCTGTTTAGTTTACTTGGATTTATTGTTAATTTTGCCCTGTACTGTAAACATAGACGTATAAATAATATTTTGGAGACAAGTAAGTAAAAATCATACAATGAGAATACCTTTGATATGTATATTTTCTCTTTTCCAGATGCAATATTCTTTCAAGTAGAATCCATAGTGGTGACAGCATTGTGTATCCATTTGTCAACGAAATGGCCCAAGTTTGTGAAAGAATGGTATTTGGTAGAAATGGCAATGAGAAGCTACAAACCGTCACATAATTTAAAAAGAAAAATAACCATAATTTGTGTAGGCATTTTAAGTGTAGCATTACGTAAGTATAAACCTAGTTGCCGATAATAAATATCGCTTTTTAGTGCACGGTATATAAATTCATTTTCCACCACCTTCTTATGGTTCCATGGCGGGTGGAGTAGTTAATCCAGCACAACAAATGATTCAGTTAGTTAACTAACACAATAAATGTTTTAGTTGAACATGGTATGGTAAATTGTAATAGGATACTATTATCTATTAAGGCACATCCTAAAAGCATATACGATGCGGTATATGAATATTTTGTCCATCGTACTTTTAGTGAGATATTCCATTATCTTCCTTACTATGTCTTGTTAGGAATCCTTTTTCAGGTACTTAGTAAAATAAATCTATTACCAACTTCAGTGACTTAATTTTTTCTTCTATTTGCAGTTTCTTGTTCTTCAAAAAACATTTATATGGACATTCTTGGACGTTTTTATTATAGTTGTGAGCACCTGCTTTAATTCGCGCCTAAAACAAATATCAAAAAAACTGTCATATATGTCCAAAATTGAGGTAAGTAGTTTTTACCATTTTTCGGCAATATTAAATTTGAAAACTAAGGCGGTGTTTTTTAGTTTAACTTTGTTTTTTTATCACTACAAAAATAGTCATGGTGTATTTAAAAAAAAACAGCTATTTTTATGACAAATTGCAATCTATTGTTGGAATCAGCTCATAAAACATATCGAACACCGGCAGTTGTAACTTTTCCTGCTGTAAGATAAAAAAAAATTGTAGGGTTATTATTACAGGTAAATTAAAACAAATATACTAATTCTAGGTAACCGATGAGAATGTGTGGAGAGTCATACGTGAGGACTACGTCAAACTTTCAAAACTTTGCGACCTGATTAACAAGCATTTTTGCTGGTTTATAATAATTTCATACCTCACCAATATCTACCACATACTCGCCCAACTCTTCAGCAGTTTACGGCCGATCGAAAATACTTTCGAGAAGATATATTTTTATTTATCTTTTTTCTTATTAATTTTGAGAGTTTCGATGGTTTGCCTTTTTGGAGGAGCAGTCTATGACCAGCACGGAGAAAATGTTAAGATCTTGACTGGTGTACCTTCGTCTATTTATAATATTGAGGTAAGAACAAACATTATGTGTTATCTTTCGAAATATCAAAAAATCCGCTATTAAAAAACTACGATTTTCAAAGAGTGATTATGTAACAACCTAAGATCGGCATTTGTAAGCTCTTTAAGATTAACCGTTAGAGGCTGACAAAATAGAAATATGTAAAAATATGTAAAAAAACTTTAAAATAATTATAATACTAATTATAATTATAATTACTTTGTGCTCTTCTGCCTAATTTTTTACCCTTATTATTAACTTGCTTCTTTCTTCAGGAACCCGAATCACACGAATATGTTGTTAAATTTTTTTGGTGTGTGATCAAAATTAAGAACCCTCTTCACGTAGATCTGGATTACCCGGTATCTATTATAGATAGATAGATAGATAGATAGATAGATAAATATATAGACACACAAATTCTACTCATCTCATGTTAAACATTATGAATGTTATAGAGTCTCATTTTATAATAAGTTAAGTGCTTGGGGTTTTAATAAGAAAGTAAATTTGGTTTTTAGGTCGAACGATTTATAACCCATTTAGCAACCTGTGAAATGGTTTTAAGTGGAAAACACTTTTTCAAGATTACCAGAAATTTAATTTTAAAAGTAAGAACAAAATGTGTATATAAATATTTTAGAACAAATAGCCTTCTTTCTACTTTCATAACAAGTAAATTGTGCAGGCTTAAAGTTCTCAAAAAAAGTGACAAAAAATTATTTTCCTTTTCCCATATTTAATTGTATTTAGACTAGTAAGCGTAATGCGTAATCTAACTATTTTAAACGTTTTAGGTTACAAGTGCAATAGTCACTTATGAATTGGTTCTTATTCAGTTCAACGCTCAAGATTTTAAAAATAAAGAGCTGTAAGAATGAAAAAATAAAAGGGACGAATACATACAACAAATTATTATTTCTCACTTTTTTATGACATGAAATGTTATTTTACGTTGTCAAGTTAGGGTGACAATTTTGAAAGTTTCAATCTAGGAAAATATTTATGTTTGTTTATTAACGCTATATTTATTATAATAAAAATATTTTCTTTGTCGAGTTATTTTAAACAATTATGTAGATATAATGTAGAGACACATATTAATATACATCATAAGGTAACAAACTTCTATTAACAAATTATATCAGTGAGACAGAAAAAGATAGTCTATAGCTTAGGATAAAAAATGGGTAAGTTTTCAAAATACATCGATTAAAATCAAATCACATATTATAATGTATTTTTGTTCTAACATGTAAAAGATTATTTTTCATAATTTCAGTAATAATAGATTTAGAAGCTAACTTTCAGATGGCTTTAAAAAAATACAAGGAACCAAACAAAAATATAAGACGTATTGCCAATACAAACTCATTTCAACAATCTATGGCATTCCCCTTGACAGTTTTACAGTTTTTATGGATTTTTCCATTAAGTGGGATAAGAGGAAATTCTTCTGAAGGTTTAAGGATACAATTCTTATCATGGAAGATGTTTTATGGATTTATTTGTGGGTTTATGCATGTCGAAAATTTAGTCCATTACTATGTGTACATGTTTCATCCGGGCTGCCCTATACACGCAAGTAAGTTTATAAGTGATATAAGTTAATGAACAATTGAAGTTTTAGAACGTGCCTTCCTCAGAACTAGATTATTTTTGGATTTAACATTTCCTTGTAGCATCAGTATTTCTGGCCTATTTATTTTTTTAAAAATAAAATTGTATTAATAACTGTTACTGTTAGACTGTACCATGCAAGTAATCAATTAGTGTATTCCTAAAAAACATTTTGGAAAGTTTTGTTCCAAAAAAAATCAAGCTATGTATATATATTTATTTATTGCCTTCTTTGAGGAAAAAACTTATTTTTAAAAATCCTAAAACAACTTAAATCCAATTTTAGATATTATAGCTATTCATCTGGACGTATTTATTGAAGTAATATATTTTTTCTATCTCACACGTTCGTGGCCCAATATTGTAAAAGAATGGGAAAATATTGAACACACCATGCGTTACTACGAAGGACCGGATATGAATTTAAAACGTACTCTAAATTTAATTACGATCATTTCTTTGATTGCATTGGCAAGTAAGTAACGTAAATATAATATACTATAAAACTATACTATAAGAAGCATCTAGGTCACTAATAGTCCATAAATGATGTAATATTTTCTAATGAAACCGTTATTTAACACCACTGATATTCGAAACAAGCTTAACTGCATACAAAATTTTGTAAAAGAAACTTCCTTTACATTTAAAATAGCGTCACTGTTTCATTTAAAAAGAGTCTTATGCACTAGTATTCTGCGAAGATAAAATGTGTATCATATCTTCGCGTGTTGAATTATTCTTTTACCAGAGGTATGTCATATCTACATATATTGTGTTTCTTGGTATAACGTATTATCATTTTTGGTCAACCCAACATTATCATTGACTCTGGTGGCATTACAACCTACGTAATTATAGAATATTTAAACTGTTACCCATAATCAGTATGTATAGCAGTAATTTACTTTTTTAGTTGAGTATCGAGCAGTTGCAATTCCAATCCAACAGAGTACAGAAAATATAGCTGGCTTCAACCTTATAGCACTTATTATACACAAGGTATGGAATACATTTTGCCACCAGGTGAGTATTTTAATCAAAACAGGAGTTTAATATTTAATATACGTTACCCGTATCGTAGCCATAAAAAATATTGTTTTAGTTCTTGTTGGTTCGTACCATGTTTATTTGGTTTTTTAAAGATATCCTGATCGTCATAATAAGCATTTGCATGATAAGAAGACTTAATCAAATCAAAAGCAGAATTTTATTTCTTATACGAATGCGGGTAAGTACACATCATAATATTATGTAATAAATAATAGAGGTTCTGCTTCTTGCGTATATTTTTACTATTTGTTTTACAAAAATTTTTGTAAGGGGAATGTTAAAAACTATATTTAGTAATTTAAAAAATAAGAAGTCTATACTTTTGTCAGGTGGTATTAATATTAAATACCAATGTATGGAAAAATATTATTTTTCCAGACCACCCGATGATAAATGATACAATAAGGATAAGGGCGTATTTAGTCTACACAGTAGCACTTCAAAATACTATTTCAGATTGAATGGTACCATCAAGAAAAGGAAGCCCTCTCTATTGATAGGATGCAACCACCTGCAGACCGGTTTCGAACTTATTTGTTCTCGTCCGTACAGGGTAGATGTACATACCCATCACCCTTTTCTTGGTGGTACCATTCAATCTGAAATAGTATTTTAAAGTGCTACTGTGTAGACTAAATACGCCCTTATTGTATAAGGTATCATCGGGTGGTCTGGAAAAATAATATTTTTCCATACATTGGTATTTAGTAATTTTTATTCCAATTTTTTAGGTGGATAATATAGATTTGTGGCGAAGAACGCGGGAAGATTATGCAAAATTATTAAGGTTGTGCCAGACTATAAACTGCAAATTTTCTTGCCTTTTTATTATGTCTTATATCTTTAACATCACCTACCTACTGATAAACGGGTTTCAAGTCCTGTCAGTGACGAACCTTCATATTCAGTTCAAAGTTTTGCAGTTATTTCGAATATCGTCAATTCTGATGAGATTATTCTTGGTGTGCCATTTTGGAGGAAAGGTTTATGATGAAAATGGAGAAATTGTCGATCTGTTATCATCTGTGTCGTCGGATATCTATAATTTAGAGGTAATCTTATAAACATACATATTCATATTATGTGGGCCAAATTAAAGTTGCCTTGCTCTTTTTAATAGATGAATAACTTTTAAATAAATAAACTTATTTGGTGTGGATTTCCACAAAACGCTTTCTTTAGGGGAATATCAAATATAGTATATATTCAACTTTTCTTGAAACACTGCATTTATCCTCGTTGCAAAGATTAACCGATTATACTTAGATAATATTAGAACACAAAATTATTGAAAAGAAATATTTATGTTAGAGTAGGTAGATAGATAATGGGAAAATCATACGTTTGTTATATTGATACATTTTTATATTACAGATTAGAAGATTTTTATGCCACGCTGCATCGGGGGATATGGTGTTAACTGGGAAAAACTTTTTTTCAATCACAAAGCCCCTGATATTAAATGTAACTTAAATCTATTTTCTTAACGATTTTTTATTCTTAATAACACTATATTCTTTGTAGATCGCCAACGCAGTTGTAACCTATGAGCTAGTAATAATGCAGTTTGTTCAAAACTTTAGACAATTGGAATAAAATATTTCTTAGTATCTTTGTGTTATTTTTTAAATATTATTAAACCGCTAACTACCAGTTCCATAAAACTAACGCAACATAAGCAAGAATAGCAACACATGGTTTGCATTGTTTGAATTCTTGATTATGGCCACACTGTCCATATATGGGGCTACTATAAGAAATAATGGCTCGTAGTGTCATCTAGTGGCTATTTGCAAAACTATAGATATTAGTAAATAAAATGTGATTTCCATGTGGTTTCCTCACCGATGTATAATTAATAAGAAGAAGAAATTAAGGCACCATCACCATAACCTTTTTAGCAATTCAAAAAAATCTTAGCAGAAAATTCTGGTCAAATTCAAATAAACACAGAAATGAGCGCGGTAAGATCCCCATTGGTATTCGAAATTTTAGGAGAATGTAAAACTACCAAAGCTCGAGTAGGTAAAATGAGTCTGCCACACGGTCCTGTCGATACACCCGTTTTTATGCCTGTTGGAACGCAAGTGAGTAGTACATTAAATAAAAAATTTGTGTTTTAAATAATTTATTTGGTATTGTTTGTAGGGTACCTTAAAAGGAATGCTGCCAGAGCAATTAAAATCAATGGGGTTACAAATAATGCTATCAAATACATACCATTTAGGTGTCAGACCGGTATGTATGAATACTATATTGTCACACTCGATACCTTTTAGTACTCAAACTGTCACACTCGATATGTGGTGTTTACTCGACAATATATAAATCCTCGCGCCTTTATCCTGTCACGCGGCAGGATTCGCCCTGTGCTGAGGGGTACAGGATCCCCGCGCTAGCTCGCCCTGTAGAACTAGTTCCACAGTAACGTGCAACAGTTTGCCACCATTAAATATTCTCTAACCTGAAAAGGGGATGGGGTGTCTTTGTAAATAAAAGAGGGAGATTTTAAAAGGAACACCAGACACAAAGTATTTATTTACGTTTAGATTACTCTTGGGTACAATACGGGAGTACTATTGTAACGCACACAGAGGGGCGAGTAGGGCCGCTGCCAAACCCGCTTAACTTTTAATATAAATTACAATGGTTAATACTTACATAACAACCCACATGACTGGGGCGAGGACTCTTCTTCAGGAGTTGGCTACCACTAACTTCACCAAGAAAAAACTGATCGAACCCCCAAACAAAATGACAAAAATAAAACACAGCCCTGGTACCTCACTAGCGGGCCTCGACCGCCTCGCCTCGTGACCAACGCAAAAAGCCCCAACCTTTTTCTTTTCTGGTTGAACGTCCCCATACGTCCTACTTTATTTCTATTTTTCGAAACTGCTGACTACATTTAATTAACGGATATTATAATTATACTTCGATGTCGCCATCGTAAAATGCTGATGCTTAATCAATGTAAAACGAATTTAAACAATTTTGCCGTAATTGGAACGAAAACCAAAATGTTTCCCCTTGCTCATGTAGCGCCCTTGACAATATAAACATCTTAAATTTAGCCCTTCATTACTTATGGTATCTAACCGCTATCGAAATAAACCTTTTAGGGTCCAGATATTTTACGTAAAGCGGGAGGCCTCCATAAATTTATGAACTGGGACAGGAACTTATTGACAGATTCTGGAGGTTTTCAGATGGTATCATTACTCAAACTAGCCGAGATAACAGAGGAAGGTGTTAGATTTCAGTCATTAAACCAACATAAGGAAGAAGTTATGTTAACTCCAGAGCATTCTATAGAGATTCAAAATGCAATCGGAGCTGATATCGTTATGCAGTTAGATGATGTTGTAAAAACTACTGTACCTGATAAAGAGAGAATTGAAGAATCAGTTCATAGGTAAGAATAATTGACTTTGTTATGTTATACACCCAGCTTAGATACAGAAAGGTAAGCCTTTAAAAAATTATTTTCCATTTTCTAGGACTACAAGGTGGTTAGATAGGTGCTTGAAAGCTCACCAGAATCCAAAATCTCAAAATATTTTTCCTATAGTTCAAGGGACTTTGTATGAAGATTTGAGAAAAATAAGTGTAGCTGATCATGTTAAAAGAGATGTGAATGGCTTTGCAATTGGAGGACTAAGGTACATGCTACAATTATTATTATATATGTATATACTATTAAATGGTATCACAAGGATCAAGGTTTGATAAATAGGTTTGCTGCTTACTATCTGAGGATTGTCTTTTGATATAGTTCTCTACAAATATTTTGTTCCTTATTATGTAGGTACATTTATGGCGCCATTTTTTACAAACAATGAGGAAAAATCTTATTGTTTACAAATAACATTCGTTTTTTCATATTTAAAGTGTACTTAATGAGATTTAGGATCTATACAGCACAATGATTTTGTCAATTATAAGTATGCTTTTTATCAATATTTTGTGTTTTAAGTGGTGGGGAGAGTAAAGACGAATTTTGGAAAATAGTCCACTTATGCACGGATTTATTGCCAAAAAATAAACCGATTTATTTGATGGGTGTGGGCTTCGCTGCAGATCTTGTTGTATGTTCTGCTTTAGGAGTCGACATGTTTGATTGTGTATTCCCTACTAGAACTGCGGTAAGTGTTTTAATTTACTTACAGACCAAATTTAATTGATTCAAAATTAGTATATTTATTGGAAATATAGTTTATAAGTCCTTAAGATTGTAGCAAAAAAGTATTGTATAAATTAGTGTTTGATTTTACTAACTTGTAGGAAGATAACTTTTGCCTAACAGATGAAATCTAAAATTATTTAATTTTTTTGTATTTGTAGAGATTTGGCTGTGCACTTCTTATGACAGGGCAAATAAACCTGAAGAAGAAAAGTTATGCAACTGACCTTAATCCTATTGACCAAGGCTGTGATTGCAATACATGTAAAAACTATACAAGAGCCTATTTACATGGAATCGTTGGTGACTTACCAGTATCTTGTCATTTACTTACTGAACATAATGTAGCATTCCAATTAAGGTAAGGATGGGCTCTCTTCCAGTAGTTTGTTAATATTTCTTTAAATTTATTTTTAGGTTAATGAGAACCATAAGGCAAAGTATTCTGAATGATACTTTTGTATTTTTTGTCCAGAATTTCATGCTAGACATATATCCAGGAAAAGAATATCCTACATGGATAAGAGACTCGTTAGCTGCAGTGAATATTACTCTTTTATAACAATTCCGTTGTAGTTTGTAAAACTATCAATAATTTTATACCTTAAAGTAATATGTTAAGTCACAATCTAATTTTCTTATTACATTACTTTTTTTTTATGAAAAGTCGGTCTTTTTGTTCCCTGTTATATTATTTAGTTTCATGTTTGCTGTGCTAGATTTAGAATTTTTATATGAACCAAAGTTCAATAAACAAATGGTTATATGGAGCATTTTTATTCAAAATATTACAATTTTTATCCCTAAAAAATCTCTGAATAGGATTAAAGAAGTAAGTGAAAGAACATTTTTAAATATTTGTATTAAATTACATAAAGTCATCTGAATCATTTCCATCATCATATTTCCCCATATTTTCTGCGCTCATTAAAGAGTTATAGTTCTTAAGTTCAGCCTCTTCTTTTCGTCTCTTTTCTTCATCCTCTTCCTTCTTTTTCTGTTCCCTTATAAGTTTCTTTTTGTCTTCTCTTTCTAGCCTGTCCCTTTTCTCTCTTTCAGCTCGAAAATCTAAAAACATATAATCATACTTTTGGGATTAGAAAGTTACAAGTAGATGAAAAGTTTATGTCTTAGTTTAGGTAGGTACTGCCAAACAGAGCTTGGGGACATTCACATTAATTTAAATTTTTTTAAGAATTTTTCTATATCACTATTTTCAATTTAGTTATTTATAGTATCTAAAAAAACTAATTTCCATTTAAAATTGCCACAATTGATATCTAATATGTTGTTACCTGGATGCTCTTCCTTTTTAGTTTTATTTAATCTATTTACAATTTCATTTATTCTCTTGCTAACTTTAATTTTTCTAACTTCGTTTTCTTTGTGGAATCCAACTTGCCCCACATCCATACCAGGTGTCTTTTTAAGGTTCGCCCACATGGTGTATACTACACTGATATCGTTCATTTTATTTCCTATAATGCTGTTGGCCTTTACAAGTTGGGCTGCCTCTTCTATAACTGATGAGGAAACATCATCCAGAGTTTGACCCTAAAATTTACACATAAATAGTTATTTGGTAAATGTGGATTCTCTAAGTTCTAGAAACATTATCATGTGAAAGCTACTTCAAACAATTTTTTTTATGTGAACTTATAGTTCTTACCGGTTGTAGTCTTAAATATACGTGAGCTGACGAAACTTGATCTACATGAAACCATACGTCTTCTGGCCAGCCCCATTTTATTAAATCTTCATCTGAAATACACTAAAGTTGTTACTACTTTAATTTTGAAATTTGTATTTTACTTACTTTCGTGTTTATCGATACCCATGAAGAGTAATGCAGGAGGCGAGACTGTATTGCTTTCAAAATAAAACACCATTTTTGTGGTTTTTCAATAAAATTTTTGTTGAAGGACCTATGCAGCTTCTAGCAAAATATAAAAATTCTAACCCAAAAAAATTTAATTGGTCAACAAGTTTTCTTCTTAAATATATTTAGAAGCCATGGCTGTAAATGCTGTATGGCCTAATAATATATACCTTTTGCACGCAGATTATCTTTTCTGTGGCACGTTTTACACCTTTGATTTAAAACGAATTCAAAGTTTTACACCCTGCAAATTTGAAGATAAGTTGCTAGATGGCGCCGCCTATATCTAGGCACTGATATGGACAGTAACGACAAATTGTGATTTTCTCCTTGAAATATATTTAATAAATAAATGTATTTAACTGTGCAGCTGCAACATCAATGAACTTTATTACACCTTCTTTAACACTAAAATCTAACATAAGAAAATAATTTTAGTGCAGTGGCCAAGAATCGTGACCTCTAAAATTTACCATTTGAGTATCTCCCCGAGTGTTTCATTGAACCACAGGAACAAAAATTGTTTATTTAACTATTAATATTAATTGTTGTCAATTGATACGTGAAGTGTTGCGTTTAACAAATAAAAATGTCAGTTCAATGCCATAATCATTATATTTTCCTTTTAGAATATTTTTGAAAAAATGATTTTATGCATGGACTCTTCGTTTAACAAGTTTACTTATTAGTCATTGTATTGCAAACAACATTAAAGTATATTAAAATATACATAGATATCTTCTGATGGATTTGACATCTTCACACGTTAAATTTTACAGAAGAAAATTTAATGATGGAATTTATTTTTATTAAGTTTATGATTATATTTACGAACAAACCTATCCAACCTACGAAACATAATTATTATTGTGCTGTTTTTTTGTGAAGGTCAATCCAAACACTGATTATTAATATTATAACGAAAATAACTGATTTATTTCCCAAAAAATAAAGGTACCTACTCTACTATAATCACGACTAGGCATAGGAACTTTTCCTGGTACAACGATAAAAAAATACATTTATTATAGTTCGTGTGGCAAGACCGTCTGGCCTGGTTGCTAGAAAAGCCGGACGGAGTGAAGAAATTCCAAAAAAAGGAGGACATCCGGACGTCTGGCACTATGGTGAGTTCCACTGGATCGCTTTCTGGGGATGATTTTTTTAATGATCAAACAGTAGCACTATGTTGCGATTTTGATCGCTCGAGGTGTATACAATTTTTTTGTCCAGGAAAGTAGGTAAATTAAGTTTCTGCGAAGCTGCATTGGCGATTGCCACAAACAACAAGGTTATGCCAAGACACATTTCCTCCCCGATCGATGCCCACAAAATTAATAGACGAAGCCAGCGTGTCCTGTCATGACTATATCCCGTTGTGTACTGTTAACCTTTTTAGCGCCTGGGAGGGGAAGGAGGGGGGGCTGGACCTGGATTCCCTTAGCATTCGACTTGGATACCGTCACCCCAAGACAAAATTTCCCCCAGATCTTTGTTGAGGCATGATGATACTTCATGCTGCCTGCGAAGATATGCGTCGGCAGCCGATGTTTGAGAATTCAAAGTGAAAGATGAGACAAGTGTGCTGTCGTCAGCGAACTGAATTTTTAGTTTCTACTAGAAAGTCGTTATAACAGTAAGAAGAGGGTGGGAGACAATATGAACCCTTGAGGAAGACCGGCATTGATTATGGAAGGTCCTCCACTTGCAGAGGACGGTCCTTATAAACCCGCAAGGAACAGAAAGATCTTCATTAAAATTAGCAAATTTTTTAGTAGCTAAGTGTTAAAGTGAATACATTTTATTTGCTGCTATAAATTAAATTATTATTAATATATTTTTTTGATCGATAAATATTATAAACGTCAATTTGTTCAATTATAAACATTAACACCAGCATATTTTGCATGCACACCCATGACGGGCCACGTATAACCGCGACTGTACTTTTTAAAGAGTAGAAAGTTCCATGTGATATGTCGAATGTAATTGAAATTAGATGAAAATTTCTTTTCGCATTTGTTGCCATTGTTGGACAGACTTAATGAAAATGAAACCTACCTCGCCTTCGCCTTGGCCATTAAGCGGATTCCTTGTTGTAACCGAATGAATTTTAAACGATTTATTGGTAATTTTATGCCCGATTTATATATAGAAGTCGTTTTGAAATGAGTATATGGTATAAAGCGATTATGTCGAATCACAGTATCTCCACTCTATAAATATTGTCTTATAATTAACAAGAAATAACTAGAATAATTTATAATCCTGTACCTTTTTAAATTGTTTTTCGATCTTGGTGACATTTTTTGCAGTGTAGACTTGTGTCTTGGAATGATATCCTTAATTTTAGTTTTAATTTGATCATTATACAGGCAGAAACAATAGCTACTTTTTTGTCCTTAATTTCGTAACGCCCTGTGGAGAAATTGAGCGGTAACTAAACTGCAGGATTTCATTCCAAGACTCACGTCTACACTTTGCTAAAATTTCACCAAGATCGGAAAAATAATTGAAAAGTTACAGGTCTATAAACTTGACTATTATTTTTGTCCGGAATTTATTTTGGGGAATGTATATATATTTTTTAATATAAAAAAATATTTATATTTGTACCTAGTTGAAAAAGGCGCGTAGATCCTTACTCAACAATAAAAGTGAACGAGAAAACGATAATGGAAGACTGACAAATCAATATAAATAATCTTTACCAATTATATAGGTCACTGTTATATCTCAAGGCATATTTTAACGATAATTTTCTGTAAGTAGCAAAAAATAACTACCTAGGTCATGTAATATGATGATCATTTCTATAAAAACGACCACATCACGTTTTTCATTCCTCTCACTGACATTGTATGGTAAAACTTGAAATCCTCAACATCAATTTAATACTTATAAAAGTCATTTTGGTATAAATGCAGACGAAGACAGACTAATGAGTTGGTTTACGTTGTGTTATTAATTTCTATATGTTTTTTTTTAAATCTGCGGTTAATCAGTCTATGACTTGGTTTATAGGTGCGATGGCACAAAAACTATACGTCAGAGAACGAATTTTTTATACAAATTATACATGCCTAATATCCTTTCTCGTCACCAGATGTATTCGTGTTTAGCTAGTTCATTAAAAAAATCTCATAACTACGCTGCTACTTGGACAAAATTTCTAAAGTTCAATTTTTAAATTGATTTTGTTGTCAAATTGGACTTAATCTTTAACAGCCGTGTTCATAAAAGAGTTGCTACCTAATACCGTAATGAAAATCAATTAATAGAACTAAAACTATTTTTTCACTGACTTTCGGTAAAAATATTAATCGTATAAATAAATTAACTGTGTTAATACAACAATATAATAATGACACCGGAAAAATACTACTAGACGCCTGTAAGATTTAAATATTTCATGGGACCATATTTAACAAACCTTGTTAGTAAAATAAATGGTTTAAAAAAAATAATACATTGATAATTATTTTAGGCGGCTCGGACATGAGCGAAAATATAGAGGAAAAGCCAAACAATTTCCCAATCCAATAATTGTCCACGAAGTAAAATTTATAATCAAGATAACAAGCTAACACTAATAGTTAAATAACTATAAAGTTAAATAACTATGAAGTAAGAATATTCTTAATTAAACACACACACACATCATACGTGTCAAGATAATTTACGCCTAAGGCGAAAAAGTGCACTTCTCTTACTTCGTCTGAATACCCGCCACTGCCATTAGCCGTAAAGTTTTTTTAAAGGAACTACCCACTGCCATCATTTTGTTATGTAGAATAACCAGTAGGTACTCATTTTCGAAATAGTCCCTGTTTGTTTATTTTTGCTGAAACGCCGTAGATAGAGAAATTGGATGAGGTTTGTCTAGTTGACTTTTCACACAACATTATTTTCTTAAATCAACCATACCTAACAAACCGACTCTATTTGAAATGATCTATACTCACTTATAAGTCCTAGAGAAGGTCAAATTAATTTAAATTAGTTTACTTTTCTTATTTTGTCATGCCAGGAGATTGTTTAGTGTCTTCTTTATAGGCTCAAGGTTCCGTTGACACTGTGACTACTGTTGACTGATCATAATTGCAACATTTCTGCTAATTAATTGATCTTAGGTCAACAGCCATTGAAATTCTATAATACAAATTTTAATGTAAAACTTTATAGGTCCTTGAGTATATTTTCTAATACAAAATAATATCGGACGATTTATAATAATATGTTTTAATTTTTACAAAAAGTCTAAAAGTGCGAGCGGAAGTCGCATTGTAAGTGTTTCGTAGCACGAGATATAGCAGTGTCGTGTGTATGTCAGTTTCTCTAATTTGCTCAATAATTTTCCTGTTTGATATACAGTGTGTCCACGGATTGACTCCCTAAGAGGGAAACCCTTTTTATTTGTGGGTTTATGAAAAAAAGTATTCTTCATAGAGATTCCAGCTTGTTCTGAAACGTGACCCATCAAAAATATATTATTTTCTCAAATTTATATACCGTGTGCTCAGAATTTAGAAAAATATGAAAAAAGCTAAGCGTGTAAACGCACGATAAAAGTAATTGGTAAAAATTGTTGGGATAGCAAAGCTACGCTTCGATGCAAAATTTTGATTCATTGCCTAAATGTACAGGGACTGGCAAAAGTTCCACCCCTTATAAAATATGATTCCCTGTAAATTAATTTACATTTTTGTAAATAAGTTAAACCCTGTTTATCTTTAAACTCTGTAAAAGCTTTATAGTATACGAGGAATTGTCGAAAACTGTATAACTGTTGAAAAAATCATTACGTTATAAAATAAAACCAGTACACGATTCATAATTAAACGAATTCATTAGAAAACGAAGAGTAAAGAAGCTTTTACAGAGTAATGCCGTTTAAAGACAAACAGGATTTTAACAAACCCACCAATAAAAAAGTTTTCCCTCTTCGGGAGTTAATCCGTGGTGACACTGTGTATATATAAAATACATTTTTTCCGTTCTTGGGCCGCCCAAAATCTGGTCGCCTAGTTTGCCCAATGCCTTGTAAATATTCCAGACCAAACTATTTTTCGATTTTCACATATTATAGATTTCATTTGATATCCTGAACACGGTTTCTGAGAGACAGTGATTTCGTAAATATTCAGTCTTTTCAATATCCGTAACACTAAAAAGCAGATAATTATTGAACATTTTTAGCGATTTTTTCGTTCTTTGCTTCGTCTTATTTCAGATTTAATTACAAATATATCTAATATTGTTTGAATTTCCCACGATTCATTAGTTACGAAAGTACACCTACAAACTATGTAATGGTCAATTTAAACGAGGTTAACAACCGCGGGGTTTAAAACAAAACCTGCTCAATATAAAAGAAACGCAACGTGAAATCTCTAAAATCGTTTTAACAATATCAGATTTCGTTTATGGTCGAACCAAAAATGATTAATTTCATTGTCAATATCACGTACCTGATTGCATAAAATTTGGTATTTAAATTTGTTTAAGTGAAACTCCTACAACGTTTTTTCATGTCATACTTTTTAGAGAGAAAAAGTACCGAAATCGTAAAAATTAAATATGAAAAATCGGTGCTGTATGACAACTGATGGAACAACATTTGACATTAATTATATAGATAGTGTAATATTTTCTGTTAAATTAGTTTTTTTTATTTGCCACTTTCGGTCTGAAGTCATACACGCCACATGATCGGGATTCATGTAGACCGCTATTTCGAAGGCATTGTACTTTACCTTCCTTATTTTTGGTGGAAACGATATGTCTGGTGTATAAAAAATACAGACATGTTGTAAACTCTCCCGATAATTGTAGGACTCGGCATGCATATTCTATCGGGTTGCCAATTCCTAATTCTGCGCGAACCATGAATTCTTTTATTTACCGGGACAACAAGCTGTTTAATCACCTACCTTTGGAGTTGAGGAGGAAAATGTCTCACCAGAGGGCCTTTAGGAATGATGTGAAGTTACTATTGCTAGGTAAGACTGTGTGGAGGAATACTTGCAAGATGACCTTCACTGATTTTCTATTTGCTCGCGTTGGGTCATTTATGTGATTACCTAGCCGTTGCAACTCCTTCTGCTTTTGTTGCTCGTTTCTGGAGGAGTGTCGCCTATCTGACGATGTACATGGGTGCTCATTCTGTTTAGTTTTTAGTATGTCTTATATATATTGATTTTATTGTTATTAATTCTGCGTTATTGTTTGTTTTTCATTGGTTTTATATGACTTAATGATGTTTTTATATTTTATATTTTTTCGCACTTTACTTAGTGCTTTTATATATTTCAGATTTTATCTTGAATGGTTTTATATTTAGATTTGTTATTTTATAATTTTTGTATTTGTTATTTTAGCTCAAATATTATTTTATTATGCTTTGTCAATAAGAATACCTCTTTGGACAATAAATCAAAATATTTGTATACTATACGCTGAGCGGTTGAAGGAACATGTAATGCTATAATTCCTTATTTTTTAGGGATGCTAATAATGCTGAATTAAAGTTTTACTTTGGCTAACTTCTCAGGCTATAGTCTTTCCAAAGCTAAAATGTATAAAAAATATGATGATGCGTTTGCCGGTACCAGCATAGTAGTCAGACTGATCAGATCAAATATGGCGTTGACTTTGAGCATTCATTTTTTAATTTAAATTGCGTCCATAGCTGTAGCAAGACAAAATTTGTTCCTCATGATGTAAAACAATAGTCCCATTTCTTTTAACGCGTTAATTTTTGTGCTCTGCGAACAAATTTCGCAATAAAATTCAAATACGTCTCTACAACAAACGTCTAAACGAAAACCAGCCCAAACAACAAATAACATAAATTTCATTGTCATTAACACGTATTGATTGCATAAAACTATAAGCGTAATAAATTTGCTTAAGTGAAACTTCCGTCACATTCTTGTGCGTCATACATTTTTGAAGAGAAAAATTCGACGTTTTACTTTTATATTTATTTGCTTTAATCATATTCGAAGAAGCGTCCAAGGGTAGGTCGAACTCGTGCGAAAATAAATTTAATTCATGACATGTAAGTAATAATTTAAAATTCGGCTAGTATTGTTAATTTGTTCTCATAGATGCTAAATATAATTAACATTAACATATTATTCATGCTCTTTGGATAATTTTTGAAGTCGATTAATTTTTTTTATATTTATATTAGATAATCCCTACAATCTATGCCCGTGAAATCCAACTGGTGATCTCGCGTTAACCTGTTAGGTAATAGATCATTTAGTATTCCTTTGTAAATGAAGAAGCTAAACAAATAAAAAACATATTGCAAAATTTTAATATTAATATTTGCAAATGGATAAGGAATTAGCAAGATTATATTTTAGAATTTTTTCTTTATCGGTTTTTTTTTTTCAAAGAAAATTGCTCTTGTCCTAGATAAAACTGTTAATATTAGTGTGGAATTAATGCATGTCTATCTCTGACTCAATTGCGCAAAATTCACATGATACATTTTTTTATAGAACTTTTACCGAGAATCTCATTTAAGTTTTTGGGATAAAAGTTGAATTAAAAAATCTAACCGAAAATTATACAGTTGCATGCTTCAACAATCATTATTTATAATCTTCATTTAACCTTACACTTTGAATAACAAAAACAAATATTCAGCAATTTAAAATAATAAAGTATGCAGTCTTCGGATAAGATCATGGTGGAATCTGCATATTATACTACCAATGGCGCAGCAGGGGTCGAAGCCCCCCAAATCACTTGTATTTCTTTGTCATAGACGTTTTAAAGCAAATGTAATATTTCACTATTTATTCTTATAAACCACAAATTTAATGTAACACCCAGAAAAAAGTTCCCGGCTGCGCCACTGTATACTCCAAGCATTTTCTAATTAACCTCCATTTTTTTATACAGTGTGTACATAAAGTAAGGAACAAATTCATTATCTAGGAATCTAAAAATATTTCGGAAAAATCCTCGGACACGTGTATAATAATTTTTAATGGCGCATTTTTTTCCATACAAACTTAATATACAAGGTGGCTCATGTAGTAGATATGACATTATCGACGATTTTTTTAAATGGGAACCCCTATATTTTAGTTCAGATCTGTAATCTCCAAGAACAGCGGATTTCAAAAACATAACACTTAGGGCCTAAAATTCATAATTTCGTTACTACAGGGTAAAACAAATAATTTTATTTAAGTTATTTTTTTTTGGCTTGGGAGGCATCAATTAATTACGTGAGGCGTTTTTAGCGATTTTTCAACCCCCCTTCCCCGAATAAAAGATTTCGTGACATTTGGCTCAATCCCTTCCGCCATCACCCAATTTTACCTGAAAGCCTTACGTAATTAATGGACGCATCATCATTTGCTGTTACTTATGTTTTTTCTCAAGTAGGCTTATTTGCTGTTATGTAACTATGGTATTTAGATAATGTCATTGTCATTACATTGTATTTTTCTAGTAAGTTTATTAGAAGTAATACATTTTATTTTAAAACATATTGAGTTACTATGCGTTTATCTTTAACACAAAGAATAGAAATTCTTATGATGATTGGATATGGTGATAGGATCCGTACTCAACAAGAAGTTTGCATTTTGTTTAACAGTAAGTATCCAGCAAGACCAATTACTAGATCAACTGTGAGTAAACTTGAAATAAAATTTCGGGAAACCGGTTCAGTGGAAGATATTCCCAGAAAAGGCCGTGCAACTATTCCGGATGATAAGAAATTAGATATTTTATTGGCTATGGAAGAAGATCCCCACAACAGCGTCCGCCAGATTAGCATTGATCATGGGGCGGCTGCTATAACCGTTCATAACCTATTGACGGTAAAAAAAATGGCACCCGTTTAAAATCCGATTGGTTAATGAGTTGAATGAAGATGATCCAGATCGTAGGATGGAGTTTTGTCAAATATTAATGGAAAGATGTAACTTAGATCCTTTGTTTGTTGAAAATATCCTATTTTCGGATGAATCTACCTTTAAATTAAATGGAGAAGTGAACCGGCAAAACTGTAGATACTGGGCAAAAGAAAATCCCAGGTGGATGCGTGAGCACCATACTCAATATCCTCAAAAAATTAATGTTTGGGCTGGTATTGTGAAGAACAAAATTATTGGGCCATATTTTTTTGACAACAATGTAAACGGGCTAAATTTTCTTCAGAACTTTCTTATCCCTACGCTAGTTAACTGATACCCTAGTAGAAATAATCCAGGAATTCTAGATGAAAATTTGTGGTACCAACAAGACGGCGCACCTCCACATTATGCAGCAGTAGTGCGCCATTACATAAACCAAGTTTTTCCGAACAAGTGGATTGGAAGACGTGGGCCTGTTGAAAGGCCGCCTAGGTCTCCAGACCTTACACCACTGGACTTTTTCTTGTGGGGTCACCTGAAAAATGTTGTTTATAAAGTCAGACCTGCCAATATTGAAGATTTAAAAAATCGAATAACAACAGAATGCAGGAACATTTCAGAAGAAACCATAAGAAAAGTCCAACAAGAATTTATTGATCGCTTGGGGTACTGTCAGGCAGCAGAAGGAGGACAATTTCAACACTTAATTAAATAGCTTATTTAATTTTTTTACATTTTTTAAAATTAAAAATATCTTAAATAAAATTATTTGTTTTACCCTGTAGTAACGAAACTATGAATTTTAGGCCCTAAGTGTGTTATGTTTTTGAAATCAGCTGTTCTTGGAGATTACAGATCTGAACTAAACTATAGGGGTTCCCATTTAAAAAAATCGTCGATAATGTCATATCTACTACATGAGCCACCTTGTATATTAAGTTTGTATGGGAAAAAAATGCGCCATTAAAAATTATTATACACGTGTCCGAGGATTTTTCCGAAATATTTTTAGATTCCTAGATAATGAATTTGTCCCTTACTTTATGTACACATTGTATGTAGATATCGCCAGAATTCCTGATAATACTCGCCGCTCATCGCAGATCATTAAATGCATACATCCTCTTCCTTACGTAGAACTTACTATAAATTTATATAATCCTAAAGGTTATTTAGATATTAACAATTCAAATATTAAACTTATTCAAATTAATCGTCAGGTTATCACACCAACACTCGTAAAAATGAAGGAAGACCTTATCATAACTGCGGAACAAAGCAATTTTGGAAAGAAATCAATTTTACATAATGGAATAGTAATATACCATAATTTGGCAAAAAGAATCAAAGGAATTAAATGTATAGATAATTTTAAGAAGGATTTTTTTTGGAAAAAGTAAAAATATACATACATATTTATATTAATACTTATTTCATTAGTTAATATTTCTTCAAATAGTTTATTAGTTCTTTGTTATTTTTATATATAAGTTATCAGTAATATTCCCCGAATAAACTTTATAGTTGGTTGGCAAAAAGAAATTGAAAATTGAAAAAAAAAAATGCTAAACTTCAGACGATTCCGTACCATTTGAAATCACTGCTAGAACAAACCTATTACTGCTACATTACAAATAGCCATGTTTTATAAATTGATTAGATGTAATTCCACAAATAAAATCATATTTTATAACGTCGGTATCGGCACTACATATATAATATTATGCTCTCAATAATTTATAATATAAATAACAGTTCCTGATATCAATAGTAGCAAATGGAAATTGTAATTCTGAAGAACTTTGATCAATTGAAATTATCGAGGACAATCAAGATATAATGGCTATAGGTTTTAAGTTAAAATCAAATAATTTACCTCACAATCAATAATAGTAATTTCAGTAAGTTTCCTCGCTATCAATCTAAGAAATGCCATAATCTTTCTTCTGTAGAGGTGGTTTGTCGCTTACTGATTGTTATTACCACAGAAATTTTGATGGGTACCCCATAAATGACCGTTACTTTACTATAATTTTTTAAAAAATGTTTTTGTTGCCAGCAGGTACTTTTGGAGCTTGTAACTTTTTGTCTCTGGGAGTGATTCCAGCATAAACATTTCTTACCATTATAAGTGTGTTTTTAAGTGACTAGAGGTGCCATGAATTTTTAATTGCATTGACGCGGTTTTAATAGGATCTAGCAGAGAATTGTTCTTGTAACCGAACCTTGAGGGTGGCAATTTAAGATTGTAAACATTTACATCATGGCCATGCATGATCTTTTTTTGAACTTCTACTACTTGGTAATAAATTATCACCAAAATAAATTTTAAAAAGGTTAATATTTTTTTAAACTTTGATCCTGGAAAATATTTTATATAATAGAGAAGGAAAAAAAATGCTTTGTTGATTTGTTACTGAGCTTGCACTTTAAAATTTTTTTGTAAGAATCTATTCTGGAAAGTCTAACAATTAATGTAGGTGGATTTATACATCATAGATATTATTATTAATTTAAAATAAAATATGGATCTAAGTTCTTAAATGTAAAAACAACAAGAAATCAACAAATCAATTGTAATTATTTGTATCTTGAGACGAATTAAATTATTACAAGGAAGTACTGAAAAATAATTTAATAATTAATTATGACGAATCAATTAAATAAAATATCATGATCTAGGAAATAAGTATTAATCATTTGAACTGGCAGCTTTCCTTGCTTGGACCCCCCCCCCCCCCACACACACACACACCCGGTTAGAAAGAAAAGAAATGCAAAATTATTATGCAAATTGTGAAAAATAAAATATTTTTTTAATTGAAAGCATTTACATTATGCAAATATTTAAATTACCAAAGACGAAAACAATTGTAGTTTCTTTTTTACGTTGTCTACTTAAAATAATGGGCAATTATAAAACGTTTAAAAATTAGATCATATTGTATGCTTCTTAGGACATCTGTGATTAAAAACAATACTTAACCGTTTATAAAAAGTAAGCCATCATTAAAAGGCTTTGAGAGCGACAGTGCTTTACTCCCGGATCAGTAATCGCATAACATTAGTTCGAGGTCAAATGTATGAACTCATCTAAAAGAAAATACAGTACAAACTTTTTGCTGTTTCCTG
This sequence comes from Barypeithes pellucidus, assembly GCA_963991005.1. Taxonomy (NCBI): domain Eukaryota; kingdom Metazoa; phylum Arthropoda; class Insecta; order Coleoptera; family Curculionidae; genus Barypeithes; species Barypeithes pellucidus. The sequence continues at coordinate 230,139 of OZ022557.1, forward strand.
TAAACCTTAAATTAAAGAAATTATATTTTTATAATTTTAAATTAATAAATATCATTATTTTCGTGTTTTGTCAATATACAGAGAACAGTGTGGTTATAATTTAAAAAAAAAAACTTGATTCAGAACTCGAAATGGCCTCTCTGGAAAAAATGGTATTAGAAATATATTATATATATATAAGTTTAATGTTGTTTCCCCCCCATAGAAATGTGTATATACGGCCCTGGTTATTGGCAATATATTTTAGATTGTCTGTTACCCAATAACATTTAAAAGAGTTAGTAAAGATTCTTTAATAAAGAACGGAAAGAAAAATATATACACGGTGGACCACCACGGTTTGTTCAATGCATTTCTGTAAACATCGTTTCCACCGATTAAATGCGCAACTGAAGAATTTTTCAGTTTTTGTTTGGTATATTGATGATTCTCACACATATTTTTTTTATCCAATTAAAGAATAATATGAAAAATAAATTTCTTTCATCCAAATATCACCGTTTCATTTTATAAAATTGGTTCTATGGCCAACTGACTAAAAACACTGCTTAGAAACATTTGGTCAGAAAATTAGCCATAAATGCTTAGCTGAATGAGATATCAAAAATCTCTACACTTGTTTTATGTTCAAAATCTTTAACATGCAAGTCCCAATTATTTGATAAAATGTTCTTATTTTAACCTGCCCTGTATGATATTCTAATTATTCGATTTATTACTTTTAAATTCATTGTACACGAGGACTTTGGTTTAAAAATAATTTTAAACAATAAAAGAAATGACAGAAAAGAATAATCTGGTCACTTTTTTGAGCCACCGTGTAGTTATGATACGAATTTAATATACAGTGTGTACATAAAGTAAGGAACAAATTCATTATCTAGGAATCTAAAAATATTTCGGAAAAATCCTCGGACACGTGTATAATAATTTTTAATGGCACATTTTTCCCATACAAACTTAATATACAAGGTGGCTCATGTAGTAGATATGACATTATCGACGATTTTTTTAAATGGGAACCCCTATATTTTAGTTCAGATCTGTAATCGATACGGCATATTTCCTGAAAATTTAAAAGTTGCAGTAATAAAACCGCTTTTTAAGAAAGGTGATCCAGAATTAATGGATAATTATAGACCAATAAGTTTATTGACAGGTTTTTCAAAATTGTTTGAGATGGCAATGTGTTCAAGACTAGCAAATTTTCTAACAAACTAATATATTTAGTAAAAGTCAGCATGGATATTTAAACGGTCGATCTACACAAACAGCAATTTTTCAGTTCATTCAGACAGTTCTGCATCACCTTGAAGCTAGTAATTTGGCAGTAGGTATGTTTTTGGATTTGTCAAAAGCATATGATTGCTTAGATAGAGAGATACTAGTAAGAAAGCTTGAAATGTACGGGATAAGAGGAAATGCTCATAAATGGATAACGGGGTATCTTAATAACAGAAAACAAAAAGTCTGTGTTACGAAAGATGGAAAATCTTATCACTCAAAGATATTATCTAGTAGTATAGGTATAGCTCAGGGAAGTGTATTAGGGCCCATACTATTTATCATTTTTATAAATGATTTAAATAATCTAATTCAAGCCAATCAAGATATAGTTAATTACGCGGATGATACTAATTTACTTTTAGGGGGCAAAAGTATCAATCAACTTGTCACAGAGTGCAAAAATTTTCTTAATAGGGTTACACTATGGTTTACAGAAAATAAACTTATTTTGAATGAAAATAAAACTAATGTTATACTTTTTAGAACAAAATTATCTAAGGTGGAAAGGCCAGTTGACTTTGCTCATGATCAAGATACAATTAATTTTTCAGAAACAACAAAATTCTTAGGGGTACAGATTAATGAATTCTTAGATTGGTCCGCTCATATCAAATGTATGTCACAAAAACTTAATGCTGTTTGTTATGGTATTCGTGTTACTGGTAAATACATGAATGAGAAAACTTTAAAAACATTGTATTTTGCTAACTTCGAATCCTGTTTAAAATATGGCATTATATTTTGGGGCAGGGATAGTCAAATTCAAAGTATATTTGTAATTCAAAAACGATTGGTCCGAATAATTAAGAAATTAGATTATAAGAAAACTTGTCGTACCATCTTTAAAAACACAGGACTGTTAACAGTATATGCATTGTATATCTATGAATGTTTAGTGTTTTTCTTTAAAAATAGAAATTGTTTTCAAGCCCCAATTTGTCATCAACATAACACGAGAACTGTAAATGTAAATTACCCCATACATAGGCTAACTCTTACTGAAAAGTCACCCAATTATATGTGCTTGAAATTATATAACAAACTACCCGAGTGTATAAAGACAATTAGCAGCGAAAAACGGTTTAAGATGGAAATCAGGAAGACTTTATTGGAATTAGAGCCATATAATCTGGATGATTTTCTAAGGATGTAACAGAATGATATTGCAACTTTTTGGTATTCTAAGATGACGTTGTTTCACTTTGTGTTTGTAATTTTTATTTGGAAATTATGTAACATGATTTTGAAATAAATAAATTAAGTAAGTAAGTAAGTAAGTAATCTCCAAGAACAGCTGATTTCAAAAACATAATACACTTAGGGCCTAAAATTCATAGTTTCGTTACTACAGGGTAAAACAAATAATTTTATTTAAGATATTTTTAATTTAAAAAAATGTAAAAAAATTAAATAAGCTATTTAATTAAGTGTTGAAATTGTCCTCCTTCTGCTGCCTGACAGTACCCCAAGCGATCAATAAATTATTGTTGGACTTTTCTTATGGTTTCTTCTGAAATGTTCCTGCATTCTGTTGTTATTCGATTTTTTAAATCTTCAATATTGGCAGGTCTGACTTTATAAACAACATTTTTCAGGTGACCCCATAAGAAAAAGTCCAGTGGTGTAAGGTCTGGAGACCTAGGCGGCCATTCAACAGGCCCACGTCTTCCAATCCACTTGTTCGGAAAAACTTGGTTTATGTAATGGCGCACTACTGCTGCATAATGTGGAGGTGCGCCGTCTTGTTGGTACCACAAAATTTCATCTAGAATTCCTGGATTATTTCTACTAGGGTATAAGTTAACTAGCGTAGGGATAAGAAAGTTCTGAAGAAAATGAAGATAATTTAGCCCGTTTACATTGGTGTCAAAAAAATATGGCCCAATAATTTTGTTTTTCATAATACCAGCCCAAACATTAATTTTTTGAGGATATTGAGTATGGTGCTCACGCATCCACCTGGGATTTTCTTTTGCCCAGTATCTACAGTTTTGCCGGTTCACTTCTCCATTTAATTTAAAGGTAGATTCATCCGAAAATAGGATATTTTCAACAAACAAAGGATCTAAGTTACATCTTTCCATTAATATTTGACAAAACTCCATCCTACGATTTGGATCATCTTCATTCAACTCATGAACCAATCGGATTTTAAACGGGTGCCATTTTTCTACCAATTCCTTTCAATAGGTTATGAACGGTCATAGCAGCCGCCCCATGATCAATGCTAATCTGGCGGACGCTGTTGTGGGAATCTTCTTCCATAGCCAATAAAATATCTAATTTCTTATCATCCGGAATAGTTGGACGGCCTTTTCTGGGAATATCTTCCACTGAACCCGTTTCCCGAAATTTTATTTCAAGTTTACTCACAGTTGATCTAGTAATTGGTCTTGCTGGATACTTAGTGTTAAACAAAATGCAAACTTCTTGTTGAGTACGGATCCTATCACCATATCCAATCATCCATCATAAGAATTTCTATTCTTTGTGTTAAAGATAAACGCATAGTAACTCAATATGTTTTAAAATAAAATTTACTACTTCTAATAAACTTACTAGAAAAATACAATGTAATGACAATGACATTATCTAAATACCATAGTTACATAACAGCAAATAAGCCTACTTGAGAAAAAACATAAGTAACAGCAAATGATGGTGCGTCCATTAATTACGTAAGGCTTTCAGGTAAAATTGGGTGATGGCGGAAGGGATTGAGCCAAATGTCACGAAATCTTTTATTGGGGGAAGGGGGGTTGAAAAATCGATAAAAACGCCTCACGTAATTAATTGATGCCTCCCAAGCCAAAAAGAAATATCTTAAATAAAATTATTTGTTTTACCCTGTAGTAACGAAACTATGAATTTTAGGCCCTAAGTGTGTTATGTTTTTGAAATCAGCTGTTCTTGGAGATTACAGATCTGAACTAAAATATAGGGGTTCCCATTTTAAAAAATCGTCGATAATGTCATATCTACTACATGAGCCACCTTGTATATATTAAGTTTGTATGGGAAAAAATGCGCCATAAAAAATTATTATACACGTGTCCGAGGATTTTTCCGAAATATTTTTAGATTCCTAGATAATGAATTTGTTCCTTACTTTATGTACACACTGTATGTTAGTTTTTAAGCAGAACATAGAAATATTATGTTTGAAAATGTTTGCATGCACACATGTTTTTAGGGTTACTGTTTTATTCGACTGTTGGTGATTTCATGTTAATGATTGAAATAATCTATATACGATACATGCACTGTATATTCTCGTCTTAGAGGGCAAATTCGTGGGAGGGGGCATTTTCCCTATCCTCTCTGTTCCCAAATATTAGTTAAAATTGTATAGGGTGTTAAAAATACAAATATTTTGATTGGAATTGTTTTGAATTCTGAACGTGCAATATTATAAAACAAAAATAAATAATTGGTAACAACTTTGCAGGATGGAAATGAAACAGCAGGAATCTTTCTGCTTCAATTTTCTCCCTATAATATGCGGCCCGTGTCCCACTAGGCAAGTTCGGAACATTCTATTCACTGCATTAAAACTAGAACCAATACTATCTTGATAAATTAAATAAGAAAACTTCAAAAGGTGATCAAAATGTCTGCATTGTTGCTAAAATATTCCTAGTGGGCTTACCACGTTTGTACAATATGTGTTTTTTAGAATCTGGATTGGAAAAATACATGTTTTAGGTTTACTGGCGAAAGTTTAGATCATTGAATGGGCCCGTTTTAAGCCTAAACCCCTCATGTGTGGAAATAAGCGGTCGTAGGAGCATCAGCGGCCGGCATCAGCAGAAGAATACACCGAAGAAGAACTGGGGAGCTCGCAGGTGCCCAATCTAGGCCACCGCGGTTGTGGGGATGTAGGACGGCTATATACTGCCGGCAGAAGCGCGGGTCCGCAGTTTTTCTGGTTCTTCATTTGCCGACAGTGCCTTGTCAGTTCATTAGAGGTAAGTTCACATCGCATAGCCTTTTTTCTTAGTTGAAGGCGAAATGGCGCAATTATTTTCTAACTAAAAAATTTTAACTTTTTTTTGAAAATCAGTCGGGAGCTTTCATTGTATAGTTTTGTGGATGCGTGGGAAATTTTTTCAAGCAACGTTGTTTTAGTGGATTAAAGTGGATTTTACTGATATCTGGTAAGTAACTAGTATTATTATGCCATAGTAATGCCAAGTATTCCATTTACATTATCTGAAACTTTAATTCAAAAAGTGTCGTATTTTTTATTGCTAGATTTATAATAACCTGCTGGACAAATATTTCTTTAACATTTTAAGAATCGTTATGTATATTTTTAATTTTTATTAATTTTTTTTATTTTCTTTAAAGAATATGGCAGTAATGGTTGCTTTATTTACTTAAAATATAATTATGTATATTTCATCAACGTTTAAAAGTAATTAAGAGTTTAAACTTACAGTTTATCGATCTGCATTTTGTATCTGATATAAATAAATAGTATTCTATGCAAGGCCGGATCCAGATATTGGTTCTAGCAGGGGCAAAGACAAACAAATTATTATCATCTATCATACATATCTACACACTATACGAGAGTGAATTTTAATGCTTTAGGGCTGCGTCCCAACTGGATTCGCCCTTAATTCGATGTTTGTGTTTTATATAAATATATACTGGTTACCTTTACTCAAAAATGTTTTATGGTAAACAAAATAATTTGGGGGAGGGTGGTTTGACCCCAAAAGTTTCTCCTTGGACGCGCCACTGATCGGTGGAACTCTCCTCTTCAAACACATATTAAATGCCTTGGACCATTTAATAAAAAGTAATGCGCGGCACAAACGTAAACGAGAAGATAGATGGAATTAATTTGAAAACTTCTTATCTTATGATTTTGTAAACGGCTCTCGTATATAAGTTTTTTTAAATTCATGCATTGTAATTCCACTTACAATTTCCATAGAAAATATTACTTTTCTCAGAAGCCTCATTATAGTCATTAGATTAAAATAATCGTTTCCAATCTATAAACGTACATTGTATTTACATTTTTATAAATAAGCATCCTTGGGTAAACACTTTTATTGCTTAATTTGTGCTAAAACAATTACATATTGTTTTCGTTCGTGACCTAACCTAATAGTTCTTTCTTACAGTGTCACATGACAACGTTATTGCCGGTTGACCTCTATGAATTAAGGGAACTCTATAATATGAGCCCATTTTTGTATAGTCGAGGGACTATCGAAGCTAAAGGCCGCGTTAAAGTCTGCAATACTGTTGCAATTTTGTTGCTGGAAGTTACTTTTTGGCATTACAGTTGCAAACAATATGTCATGTAAGTCGTTGTACAGTCGGCAACTCTATTGCAATTGCGGTTTCAACGGCGAAGGCTGCCAACCCAGCAAAAAAAAGTAGGTACTGCGAAATAGGATACAAAAGCTGAATTAGAATATAAATATACAACAAACGCTGGAGACGTTTTTATGGTTAATATTTAGTAACTTTTAGTTTGGTTCGTAATGTACAAATCACTTATGTTTTCAACCAGACAGCAGAAACAGCAACAAATATCGAGCATACCTGTTTTTTGACAAGTCATGCAAGTTGCAAGATTATTGCAGAACTGCATTGCATTCCTTCAAGTTTATTGCACGTGCAGGAAAACTTGCCGACTGTAATGCGATCTTAAAGCAACTAATCTACTGTCTGTATACTGTATACCACACGGGTATTGGATTCTATAAGATGTAGATACTTGATCATCTATGTTGGACTGATTCCGATGGGCATGTATTTCTTCCTGTTTTATTTTTAACACAATGACGTCCTCTTCTTATAGTTAAACTAATTCTAATTAAAAAAAAAATTGCTTATAATTTATTTAAACTTAATCCATTCGCGTGCTTACCTATGGTGTACGAATTATCTAGTTCTAGTAGATAATACACTGATTGGATTACCTAGAAACTGGAATGTCCTACGTATTTGGAAAAATCCACAATAAAAAAAGAAAAATACCTTTCTCCTGATAAATATAGTGAAATATCTTCAATTCAATCAATTCTTCCGCAATAATTGCCGTGTCCGTATCAATATAATTTACTCTTACTTTAAGACAGGACCATTAAAATGCTGACTTAATTATAACGTAGCAAAGCGATTACCAAAAATTTTGGCGAACGATGAATAAAAATTTCACTTTAAGAAAGGTTGCTTTAAGTGTTTGGCTGTGACTTACTTATGCCTGTATTCTATTTTTTTTTAAAGAATATTTGTGTTACATATGCAGCATGGTAGTAGCGGTACTATCCAAATTTTCGAAATAGACAACTTTACACAAATTTACCTACCCTTGTTAAATAGAAAATAATTATAAATTTGGACGTTTCCATTTGAAAATAATGTAGATTTTGCAGTTTTCTCAATTTCATTTTTAAACTTTTTTTTTGTGAACACCCTGTATTAATAGTTATCAAAATATTTTACAGAAAGCAGGCTCTTTTCAACAGGGAATCCAACCCTATTTTAGCCGAGTTGCCCCCATCAACATTAGCATACTGTCAAAATGATGATATTTATAGTTTTTCATATATAGGTCGAGGCGGTTCAGGCACACCCCCTGTATAAACCGGTACGAGAAATATTAAACATTACTTGAATATATCTCAGATCATTGAAAAATGGCCGGAATATCGGATGGGTTCGAGTTCTAAGGAAAAAACGATTGATGGAACCATGTTGGTAATACACTGTGTATATAAACGGCCTTAAGCGAAGACAATTTAAATTATGATTTTTTTAATTATAACGTGGTAAGGCAATGACCAAAAGTTTTCACAAACCGCAGCGAAACAAAGTTTCACTTTAAGAATTCGGCTGAAGTGAAATTGAAAATCAGTTGGGCCGGCGATGATTTTTACGCTGATAGAATTTATAATTAAAGGTTAAACGTGAGTTTTTATTAAACTTTCGAGCAGTTTCATGAACGGCCGAATAATTTTATTTGGTTTAACGATTTCTCGATCACAGTGTCATAAAAAACTTTTCATATTTTTCAATTAACAGTCGGTTAAGCTTCCTTAGTGAAAAATAGGCTTAGAGACTTTAAAAATACTCGAATACTAAAGAGTGCGACTGCATTTGCAGAATTAATACTTAACTGGCATGTTTCTCATTCTAAGAGTTTGGATGTCGAGGAACACATTGATAAAGCATTTATTACAGCGACAAGAATCATAAGAAACGAGTAAGTATTAATATTGAAAGTGTATTTTCTAGTCTCAGGTTCAAATATTTCTGAAAAAGTTCAATTAATTCCCTTCCCTCTGCGTTTTTCTCATTTCAATGTCAATAGTGCATCTGAAACAAAGATCTTACGCTGAATTTTTCCCATTTTCCGATATTTTTTAAATTCAACACTAATGGAATCACTATCAATTCGTCGACTATCTTTTAGGCTTGAACAATATTATTTTTGAAGTAACTTAATTCGCGACCTATGTTTTGGCACAATCGAGTCAATAACAGAATAACAAATTTTCATTTTTCACATTCAGCAAAATTGTTCTGTGGCAAATTTTTCGAAACTCTACCCAAGAAACAATTAAGTATTTTATCATATCTAATAATCAACGAATTGCCCAAAAACAATTCTAACAAATCATCAAATTGCATAGAATTAAAAATTACAATGAAATAACTACCATGGCGTTGTTCGAAATAATTTTTACTTCACAGGAATACCCATAATTATCAGATGCATGCGCTTGTGCAAGTTTCATAATTCTTCATTGTAAATAACTGTGTAAACCATAATTGTTATTTTTAAATTGTTTTCATCATATGTGGGTGCCTTCACATTTAAATTTGTACTTTCATGGCAGATTTAGGATATTACTTCACTATTGCCTGTGCAATAAAACATTGTAGTTTGTCTCTCTAGCTGTTTCCAGATCCAGCACTGTGTTTTTAGTGTATTATTTTAATGGATATTTAAAACAAAATTCTTATTTCAATTATTATTACGGCATTCAGATGATAATAAACTATTCAGGCGGAATATGAAATACAATATTTGTTTTTATTTATAATTAGCACGAGTACGCACAGCGATAATAAAGATTGACAGTATACAGGAAAATTTAAAAATATACAGGGTGTCCGGTAAATACCTAGGAGCATACTGTAGAGGTCAATATTAACCTAATTTGGCAAGAAAAAAATCCTCTTAAGGGAGATTCAGACCTCAAAGGGGTACCCAGCGCATTACTTTTTTGGCTCTAACTTTTGAACCGACATATCTAATTTAATGAAAATTTAATATTTCATAGAGATAAATCACACTACAGTAGATGTTTTATATCGCCAGGGAAGTAAGAAATGGACTTGCCACCATACTCGTTGGGGCAAAATTTTGACCAGTGTCCTTTGACAGAGCTGAAAACTGAGTCCATTCCTGACAAATGTAAAACATCTATTGTAGTATGGTTTATGGCCTCTATAAAATATGAAATTTGCATTAAATTATACATGTCGGTTCAAAAGTTAGGGCCAAAAAAGTCAATCGTTGGGTGTCCCCTTGAGACTGTATCTCCGTTAAGAGGCATGTTAGGATTTTCTTCTACAACAAATTAGGTTTATTTTGACCTCCTCTGTATGCTCTTGAGAAATTAGGAGTTACTGAAATGAAATATCTAAAAATAAACAACATGGAATTAAATTAAAAGAAATCGGGCAATTAAAGCACATGTTTGGATATTATCACAAACCCTCAGATACGACAGATAAGTCCACGAAAGTAATTAATAGCATCATTGTCTTGTAGGTTGTTATAATGTTCTAATTTTCTTCAAAATGTCCGTACGAAATAAGATACATCGTTATAGACGAAAGGTCCTTTATTGTATAGTTACTCAGCATTCGTGTTGTTCCTTTATTTCTTTTAAAGATTATGAGAATAGAACGTATTTTAATACCTCTCAAAAGAATTTCTTTTGTGTTATAAAAGGTCTTAGACTACTAATTGTATACTCAATAGCCAAGTAGCCGGCGTTGAAAGATTTAATCACCTAAGAAGATGATGTTGCAAGTATCTACTTTAAGCAATCTTATTGTAAATTGCTTCTAGTAATTTTCTTTACATGCACGGTAATTAGGGAAAACGTTAAAAGCTAAACACCATTACGTTATTATCATTAAAACGTTTAATAAAAGTAGTGATTTAATACTTTTACTTTCAATAAATACTTTTATGGTTGATTACAGATCTCACGATCATACTTTTAAAACAATCTGAACTAAAAATGATTTAAATTCAAACACCATGTATATGTGAATGGTTTAATAATCCATAAATAACATGACGGTGGTTAAGAGGAATATAAAACTTAATTATTATAAGTAAATTAATTACCCGTCCAAGGTACATTTTCTAATGGTATTTGTAATTAATTCTGAAATAAAAAAAAGTCGCTAAGGTGAATTGTAATGTTTTAAGGTATAGAAAATTAATGATGTTTGTAATTTTTTTATAGATCCGGTTAACAACAGAGAAAAGTATTCTTATGTACGGACTTAAAAGGAAAATTTTAATTTGAATATAATGTTAATTATGCGTCATAAATTCATAACTAATTACTAAATTTCTATATACTGATGGACAAGTTCGGGTATGCAATAATTAAGACAATTTCACAGCGGCATTTATAAGCCTTGTTTTTTGTTTGGTTACCATGGAAACACAAAATATTTCCGGAAATATTCATCCTGCATCAATCGACTTGAAAAAAACATTGTACACGTCAATATGACGCCTGTTATTTAACAATAACGACAAAGGGGCTTATAAAAAGTACGTGCTCGAAGGCGACGTAATATATTTGTCTAATTAACAGAACACGACAAAGGGAAATTATACTAATTTTCAGAGCTCCCCGATTGTTTTCTGGAAAGTTGTTTACAACCTACATAAGAATGTGAACTGGGTATTCTTTAAAGACTGTGAACCAAAGCCGTATCCTCTTTGATTTAAAATCCTTGGCCTGGACGATATTAATAAGTGGAAATATTTATGTCAAAATAATGACACATGGAATGGACTTTGACTTGATCTAATAATCGGTTATCCGAGCAACCGGTTTTCCGGAAAGGTACATATTTTGTTGGAACTGGGTTGGGTACATCAATATACATAATGGATATGGAACAAGGTCAAAAAAATGTAGAAACATTTACAATATGATGCAGACAGAAGAGTAATAAAGCTAAGAGGAATGTAACATTTTATCCGACACTCGCAATAAACTGACCTTTTCAATAGCAATACATATTCACCAAAATATATTGCATATTTGTCAAAACCTAACTGAGAAGAAAATTAGCAACAAAATAAATAATGAGCTCCGCATTGTGTGTTCCAAATTAAAAACTATCGGTGTGTTACATTCAGCAGGCGAACTTACGCAACTACGCGGTGCAATTTTGTTTTAAACTGGGTTAGACAATCATCCTGAAAGTATACCCGAGTGTGAGAACACGATTTCATGAACTTTGTTTAGAAACAATAAATTAACTAAAAGGTTTCGAACTATTCGCTTCAATTATTGTATATAAGGAAAAAGGGATCGACTGCTTTTGTCTTCACATGTGTAAAAATCCACATTCATATCAGTGTGGAAAATACGATATTTCCACCTTGTAATAAATAAGTTTTTCCGAAAATTCTTAAAAAATTTTGGGAGATGTTACTCAGCAAAAATTTGTTTACTTTCATTACGACGCAAAGAAAATATTTTCTCCGTCCGCTAATCACATATTTACAGAATATTAATATTTATACAACGTATTAAGAGAAAGCTCTTCCCAAAATAAACTTACACCGATAACAGTATTTTCGTCATCCGCGGTCGATAAATAATTTAACTAAAGCGACAGGCTAATAATTGTTTAAGGATGTGTAGGTAAAAGTTTTTTATTTATTTATTCGTCCGATATCCATCAACAAAATTTGGCCTTGGCACTGACCTAGAATTTTTAATAAAATTGGGTGTTTTAATATAGAATGATGATAATAATATAGAAAAATCATAACGCATTTTAGAAAAAAAAGCGTTATGTGTCTCTGTTGTATATAAAAGAAATATTCTCCTCTACTGTTCGGTAAACGCTCGACACACTGACAAAAATGCATTTACCAATGTCGTGGGTTACAAAATTGGAGCTACCTCAACCCACCTCTCTATGTTGTTCTAACTGAGCCTATGAATTATCACAAATTATTTAAAAACGCTACAGTAATTCAGGTTCTTTTGGTTCGCCTCAACCCAGAAAGAGATTTTTTATCAACATTTTAAACATATTTGGGATTACCACAATCTCTCATCTTGTAACTATTTTATGTGTTACCTGAACTCAGTTTTTGGGTTGGAATAATTCAGGATTCATTTACAATAACCCAGAAAACGTGATACAAAACCCCATATCGAGGGTAAATTACCGGTCGTAAGGTCACGGAAAGTTCCGGATTCGTGCTCGTGCAGATTTGGTGCGGTTCATTCCATTGTTATTAGTCCATTTTCCTTCGATCGCGCGTAGAGGCACCTGTTGCCGTTGCGCCGTTTCTGGGATCTTCCATTTTTGCTCTCTGTGCGTGAAAATTTGTGTTTTGCATAATTTTGGTCAGTTGGTGTAAAATGGAGGGACAGGAGGGAGATGCATACAAACTGTTATTATTGGAATGAAGCCTCGACTAGTAACGCATCACATTTCACATACTGGTAGCTACGGTAGCCTATCAATAATTTAAGACGGTGGGGCGTGAGTTATTCCAACGCATAAAATAACCCATCTACTCTGCTATAATAAGTTATGAATAGTGAGTTGATGCAATTTCTTCGATTTGGTTGCCGTAGTTCAGAGGTCTGGGCTGTCCCCTATTAGCAACACGCTTCGGTCTAGGACAACTCCTCATATTTGAGTTATATCAACTCGAGATGTAGTGGCTTGAGCTTTCACGCAAACAGACCGAGCTACCAATAAATATCAGAAATGGGAAACATGATTCATTATCTTGAGGGCCTAAAGCTAATTGTTTCGTACAGAAGAATGTCGGTACAACATAAACTATTCTTTTAACATCAGACCTTAATGGTTCTTAATCTTTCAACGCAGAGAACTGCAATTTAGCGATCAATCAAGTATATTTACGAAATATTTTTTTAATTAGGTTTATGTTTTGTCGTTGAATGATTTGAAATTATTGCAACATAGCTTTTCTTCTTTGACACAAATACTATATATGTATTTTTTTATTATGGCAATTATTTAAGAAACGTTAGATTGTATTAACATTTATGGCCAAAATACTGATAAATTATAATATACAATAGACTGTAAATTCTTGTTGGTCAATGTTGGCAATAAATAATTACAATTTATGTAATTTTTCGTGATCGACGATTATTTTTGCATACTTTAACATTTATGATTAAAATGGTATGCAACATTTCAAATTACATCTTGTTATGGGAATATGATAATTTAAAAAAGGCTAAATATAATTAATACAATCCACTTTTTCATCAAATTACTGCGCAATGTATGGTTAAATGTTCAAAAAATGTGTACAAACCTAACTTTCTTATACCGTGCATCTACTTAAGTTGGCAACATATAGGAACCTTTCTTATTATTCATTTTACGAGATAAGTTTAGTCTTTATAAAAAGTTCTGCATGGTCCAAAACCTCAAATGCAATACGAACAGATGTTCAATTTTTTCAGTCGTATACGAGATTTGGCAAACAATATAATTTTGGCTTAAGAGCAAAGTACTTTTATTGGTGACAATATCGAAAACTGTGATTACGAAAAGTTGTATGAAAAATTATGTTCTAAATACACTTAAATTTAATTTTTTTAAATTCTCCTAAACTACCGATGCCGAATATGTATCTTTTTTTATTTATTAAAGACATGATAACCTTTCTGTTCTGCTCCGAAAATAATTTTTACAGATTAAACGTATCATTTAATTTGTAAACTTAAATTGTTTTTATAAGTTTTGAAGCAAAGAATGAAAATTCAAAAATAATTTTTATTTACAAAAAATAAGTGGCGTACCATTTTTTTTTCAAAAATACCGAGGGCAATTCCCGCACGAACGCCATTGGTCGTAACATGTTATACATCATAAAATGCCTCTTGATGAATAGAAAGTGTGTACCAAATTTCACAAAAATATCTAGAGGAGGAGTATCACAGATATTAATAAAAAAAGCTTTTACACCCTGTATCTTAAAAGTTAGGGCGTTCAGGACATATAGTTTCTTTCTGAAAATGGACCCAAGAATAACCTCCTTAAATATTAACATGTTATTAAGAAACACCCTGTATAGACACACGGCATACCTTAGTGAGGTCAAAAAAATATTCTTATAGTTCACTATTTAAACCCTTTTTTACGACACCTGCATCTGTGTATTTTTAGTTTTACTTATCTGTAATCTATAAATATTTCTAATAGGTTGATGCAGTTTGAATCAAAGTTACCAATTAATTATTTCTCATAAAAAAATCGATTGCTAGGATGTTAACAACTACTAAACACGTGCAGTAGATATTAATATCTTGTGTAAGTCCTGAAGCCACGAATCATCATTATTATATTGAATGTGTGTACCTCAAGGATGCCAATTAAATTAATATGTATAAATTTATGTTTAATCTTTAATCCCCTTAGTATAAGTGGCAGAGTGCCACTTTCCTTTTATATTTATGTATAATAGGTCAGTGTGCAAGTTTTATGAATGGACTTTTTCTGTTCGAGTTTGTTTTTCTTAATAGTTAAGGTTCGTTGGACGTACATTTCCAAGCAATAAAATATGTTACATGTTGTGAACGGGTAAATATTTTTCTTCCAACCAAAGCCTTTCTACCCTTATAAAATCATACCTTCATACTAGGTGATTTTTTTTACGATCAAACACAAGCACTATCGCATAATCCTTTAGGGCACTCTGGGAGTGGTGCGTGTGCGCAAAAAGCGATTCACCTTGGTTTTGAATCGTTGGAGGTTATATTCGTTGGGAAAAACGACCTCGGGAAGGTCGTTCCACAAGGATGAAGTCCTCCAGATGAAAGAATTCTTAAATAATGAAGTTCGAGGAGTACTAAGCTTAACCACATATGGATGGGCGGCAGTGGTTCGTCGGGTATTCTGCTATTCGTCGCTCTGGGCGGAATTAAGAGGGCAAGGCCAGCCGAGCACCTTCCATGAAAATGTCTGTAAAAGAGAGTCAAATCCCCCAACCTGTCTTCGATGTTCAAGGCTGTCGAGGTTCTTCGTCAGCTCGTGGTCTCCGATAAGACGAATAGCCCTCCTTTCGATGGAATCCAGCAGTCGAAGAGTATGTTTGGGTGCAGAGCCCCAGACATGAGAGCAGTACTCTAGTGATGGTCGAATCTGGGCTTTGTATAGTGTCAAAAGTTGTTGACGTGTGTACAACTTTCTGGTTCGGAAGAGTACTCCAAGCTTCTGAGAAGCTATCTTGGCGATTGCTACAACGTGGTTATGCCAATATATATTTCCTTCCAGATTGACGCCCAGCAAATTAATAGATGGTTCATTGTTCAACCATAACTAATTTGAAGAAAGTAAAGTTCAAACGTTCGCATGTTTCAAATAAAGAGAATAAATTTTAAGTCTCAAATGACAATACAACATTTATGTCGTTAGTTAAATTTCAAATAATTTATAACTAAAGAAAGTGAAAAGGTTAAAGATCCGACAGGATCGGAAGATGCGACGGTATTTTCCCTGAAATGGTTTGCGTGATTTCACTTGGCACGTCACTTAGTCTTAATGTTATTAATAATAATGGGATAGCACTTGCAGCACTTGTAAGGATGAGAAAGTAATTGTATTACGTGGGAGAAAATATTTTTACGGCTACGAATATATAGTGGAGTAGTTACTTTGTTTTCGTCTAAATGGGGGTTATTCAGGGTACCTATTCCTTTTCTGAAATATACGCAATTCCATTGCCTTTGTTAATTTACTGGGTGTCAATCTGGGAGGAAATATATCTTGACCTCCCCACGTTGTGATAATCGCCCAGGCAGCGGAGACCACGACTAAGAACCTGGACAACCTAGAAAATCGAGACCAGTTGGTGATGTGACTCTCTTTTACATATATTTCCAATTTCAAATATTGCTCTTGAATTCCACATAGAGCGACGAATAGCAGGAATACACGACGGACCACTGCCGCCCATCCACGTTATGTTGATTTGATGTTAAGGTTGTGTTATGTATTGCGCATTATTTGGTATTATCATACCTGTTGGGAACCCATCATGTCCTTCTTTATTCTAATTTAATTACGTTTTCATAAAAAAATGTTGCTACAATGTCAAGTTTCTGCCTTTGTATAATTTTTCCACTGAAGATGAGGGATTTGCCTTCGAGACATGTATGGAAATGAAAAACTGAACTATTGTTTATTAAACTAGTGGAGCAGACTTTTGAGTTTCTTCACCTCTTCATAATTTTACTCCTACTTTAAAGAAATAATAATAATCTGTATTCAAAGCAGCCTATTAAAAATAACGGCATTGTCTTCAGAAGATGGTAGCTACTTAAGCTAAAAGTTCTGAACAGCTTTTTGGAACATTCGATTTGAACGGACTACTCATCTGACTATTGACTAAGGACAAAACGCGCTTGTTCGTAGTTCCGAAATCTAGGTGAATGCAGTGACTAAGAAGAAAAATAACGACAAACAGCCACCATTCAGACTTAATTCTCTATGAAACCAAATCTTTTAATGAAACAATTTCCTCAGCAAAATCATTTATCAAAACTCGCACCTGTAAGCAGCTCCCGAGCCTCTACATTGACCGTGAAAGAAAGACGGCGAGAAGTCTCCGCGAAGGGGTCAAGTGGTGACCTAGTTGACTTCTTCGACGGCCGAGATTGAGACACAGAGGAATGCCGGCCGGGCCTACACTTGACACGGAATCACGGATTACGCACTACGGGAAAGAGATCCGCACGGCCGTTCATTGAATCAGTAGCTTCATTCATGGGTGTGGTGAAAAGGAAACCGTTTGGTGTCGCAGTTGATTTATACTGATACGACAAATTATGAAGCAAAGTCGTCTAATAAAGACGCTGTAATTTATGCACAATATCAGTTAATTATTGTAAGATTAATCAGTAAGAAAATGTTAACCGATGCCGCAAACGTTTCCAGAAGAGAATAGAAAATTATGCTAACAATGAAAAACGGTCGGTAATTTATGATCACTCCTCTTAAATTATTTAACAAATTCTACCAAAATGAAGCGATGAAAATCGTGTATTATTCTCAAATTGAATGCGTGTTCAATGCATTTATTTCCGCTGTTCCGCACGATTAACTGTGCACAAAACTCCGCGTATATATATTTCGGTTTTAACATTCAAATAATTACCTATAATGTGTCATGGGTCATTTAAATCTAATTTAAAAAATATTGTGAGATTATTAGTGATGAAATTCCCAGAGGATTTATTTTGCCCTTGTAAAATAAATATATCATTTAGGGATATGCATTTGTTTAGCCATGTTACATAATGGTGTATCTGAAACCACAAATATAGAACTTTTGGCCCTTCCCCTTTTGTCAAACTCATCCTTAGGCACGTTTCGCCGTATCACGGCTCGTCAGAAAGGCTAGCGTCAGTAGCGTCTAACAAATGGAGCAGAATGAATGTTTACGGCAGTATAATACTCGCCGTGACATCTCACGGTGTACTTACCAACCCAACCCAAATCAAATCAATATCTTAGAAAAGATCATGTGCAGTTTGGGGTTGTTCGAGTGAACCTATATTACATAAGTTGACCTTAAACAACTGCGTGGTCTAGTAAATCTTAATAAAAAGGTTTCAGTTAAGTTAATCTTTCAATCAGTCTGTCTTTTAAAATATGGACAATTACGTACGAGTTCTTTACAGAGAACTGGGCAACTAACTACATGCGGCAGGATAATTTCGTCTATTCCACCTCGACATACATCATCCACTTTCTGGCAGTAAATTACAAACCCAAGATTTGTTTAGTCAGATGTGTACCGTAAAAGGAAAAGTGCAGTTTCATGCAAGCCACATGAAGAAACCTAAAATAACAATAATACGCCGTGTAATAAATAAGATATTGCAACAGAAAAACCAATTTATTTGGACTCTCGTATAATTACAAGCTCTCTCTAATGAGGGTGTTGTAACATTGTTTAGTATGTATTACTAGATTTTTTTCGTAATGACATTAAACACATTATTTAATTCGTTTAAAACTGCCCGTTAGAATAAACTAATTGTGATTTTCTTCTTTCAGGATAAGAAATGATAAAACACATAACTCTCCTCCTTATGGGGGCTACAGTCATACTTGCGCAGAGAAGATTAGCGCTACCAGATCCAAGGAGTTGCGCTAACAGTGAGTAAACATTTTTACAAAGTTTATTTGAAATAATGTTTCGGAACTCCTTTAAATTGCATTCGCCAAAGTGTCAGGAGACCAAATTTACTGTTATTTACATTATTTCTGATTAAAAGATATTTTAGCGTATTTGTTTCTTTGCCAATTTTTTTGGGCCAGTTTCCTTTTGTCGCAATTTCATACGGTAAAAGTTTTCGTGAACAATATGACCTCACTTCTTAATAAAAATAATCTAATGATATTAATAAATTCGTGCCTCGATCATTTATATTTATAAGAACGAATATTACAAAATAAATATCTTTCACTTCAACAATAATTATGAATGTATGATTTATGGGTGTAAATAGCAATATTTTGTAATTTTTATTACCCGAAAGTAGGCAAAAAATGCAATTTTTATAAGCCACGAATTGTTCAGAAGAAAGTCCCTATATTTTAAGTTGTATACGCTTTCACTGCCGCACAAAATTTGCATTTTTCCTTATTCGGAGGACACCAGTGAGTACCGTATTTTCATAAACAATCATCTCGATTTTAATAGAAACCTTTACAAATACGATATTGAATTGTTTAAGGGGTTCGACATGCCAACTACAGGGATGCCAGGGGAGTTACACATTCTTACTTCTTCAGTTGGGAGCACGCGCCCACAAGAAATCTGGAAGTCGACTGGCTAGATTCCAGGAACATTTGCAGAAGACATTGTATGGACGCCGTTTCTTTGGAAACGCCACAAGAAAACGAGTTTGTTAAACAGAGAATCTCTAAAGGAAATGTAAGGTGAGTAAAAATGAAATATCAGAAACGAACAAATTGACCTGACTGCTATGTTTTCATAGATATAATCTTAAGGTATTATAATAATATAATTTTTTAATGGGTTTCATCTCGTATACAGGGTGTCCCGGATAAGAATGCGCAGGACATACAGAAACGGTTAAATTACACAAAATTGCCACTCCTCTATAAGATAATTCAATTAAATATTCAATTAAATTTTCAATCCGACGTTTCGTATTTTCGCAACCATCATCAACTTTGCTTTTTTAAATAGCAGTAACATTTTATTTTATGCTTTATAGATGCCCATTTATAAACTTTTACGTTCAGTTCAGTTGCGCTGATTTCTGATTTACAAACCTGAACTGACTCGAAAGAAGTCGTCGTGTTAAAATATGAAATTATTTGAGACTCTCGGTTATTTTTTTTAATGTAAATTAATTATTTTTTTTCTTAATTTTGATTATGACTTTTTTTGCAGATACATCTGGACTTCCGGTCGCAAATGTAACTTCGCCGGTTGTGACCGTCCCGACCTCCAACCCCCCAACATTAACGGTTGGTTCTGGTCGGGATCCGGTGCCAAGATCGGACCCACCACTCAGAGGAACTCGGGAGACTGGAGCGCCACCGGCGGATACGGTCAACCACAGCCTGATAACAGAGAGGCTGCACAGGTAAATACGTTTTTCAAAAAACATTTAATCTTCCAGGGATTAAAACAAATTTAATCCCTCAATAGTAAATTTGTTGAAATTTAAGGCATTCCGATATTCTATTGATGAATTTGTTAATTGAATAACTGTGAAATGTTGAAAGTTAAATGAAATTTAATTTTTTTTAACCTACATAGGGATTAAAGTGGCACTTTCTATCCTAAGGCTCGCTGAGGGCTACCTATGTACAGGGTGTCCCAGATAAGAATAACCCTGTATGTTAAAAATTATATGGCAATTTAGCCCAAACCAAACATCAATATGTGCTATTTATAGTTACAAGTCAGAAAATATGTGTCAAAATTCATCAAAATCAGATTAAAACTGTAAAATTCTAATCTACTTAGTATTTTACATTACATTCAACAAATAAACAGTGCTTCTGGAATTTTTTTGGTATTCCCCTCCGCTTTTTCGCAAAAAAAAACAAATATGGTAAGATAAATTGATACTGAATAAAAAAATAGCATTGACTAAGGTTTGCCTTGAAATGAACCCGCGCATTAAAAAATTTTCATTAAAGGAGTTTTCGTAAATCACTTTTCTGTTAATTGAACGTTATTGATAGTGAATGAAGAGTAATGAAGAACAATATATACATATATACAGAATATACACAATTAAGATGGTTTTAGTCACAAAAATTAATCAATAGGGAAACCTTTACACGTAACTTCTTGTAAATACTTTAACAATAAGGTTTTCCCCTTAAAATACTTAGCCAGTATGTAATAAAAATAACATAAACTAAATTTTCAATTGGACTATAAAAAAATACTATAAAAAAAGGCAATCACTTTACGGGCTTTAATGTCGATTGAAGTGCAAATACTCAATTATTTGTTGCGTCACTGAAAAATGAACAATCGTTGAGTTATGTGTTTGGTTTAGTTTATCGTCCTAGAAACAAATTTTAAAAAAACTCGTTTTGAATCTTGTAGAAACACGATTAGTATAATTAATGAAATTGCCACGATGGGTGATTAAAAGTTATGTCCTTTAAATTAAAAGGTTTTATGGGCTTTCTGCAACATTTTACTGCAATAATCTATAATTGTAAATTGCGATACAAATTTAAAAGAATCGTTGCAGAGAATTTCACCAAGTACGATATGCGTGTTATGAAATCGCAGATACAGTGACTTAGGGATGCCAAATTTATCGAGGAAAAATCAATCTCGAAATTTCCGATATAAATTATATAAAAGAGTTCTTTAGTTCCTTAACTAACTAAATTATATTTTATTAAAAATTCATGTTAATTTTTATTGGGATTAGTTTCGGGATCCCGGGATTATTTACTCTTTATCCCGGGATTGGAACAAAGCTTCGGCACTGACACCCCTCGATATAGACTGGACTTATCGACTTTTTATTTAAAAACCACGTCCACGTTAATAAACTATTAGATTATATACAAACCTGAACAAATTTAAACATTGAATCATAATTTCGATTTTTGACCCTAATCAATACACATTTATTCTTTGAACTGGTTTCAAAAAAGGTGACTGACCACATTATAATACAACAAAGTATAATATGAAGTTAGAAATTTAATTTGTTCAGGACATTCACAAGTAATTTTTGAGGCGGCTGAATATTGCCTCTCCTGTACATTTTATAGACACACTGCATTATAACTTCTTGAAGAGGCCGACATGGTAAACCCATAACCAATCTTAAGCTAATTAAGAAAACGTGATGGTAAAACCACGAAACTCTCATAGTTCAGGTACACCAACAAATTAAATTTTGACATTGACAAAATGGAAATTAGTCTCAGTGATCATATTTTCATTATTCGTCCAGCGTCATAGAAATTATTTGTTGGTGTTTACTGTATTGCCTGAACTATGAAAGTAACGTGGTTTGCCATCACGTTTAATTGAATAGCTTAGGATTGCCTCACCAAAATGTATTCAAACTCGGCACATGGGTTTACCATGTCGACCTCTTCAAGAAGTTATAATGCAGTGTGTCTATAAAGTGTGTGTATAAAGTGTTACTATGTTCAACTCAACGATGCATCATCACCCGATTATGTATTTTACTTAAAATAACAATATTATTTATTAAAATAATACATTTTACATGTTTTATGAAAAAATATAAAATTTTGATCTGTTAAACCTTTAAACGTTTTTTCATTGTTGGTGAATAAATATTAAATGAATGACAGTTTTATTTTGACGGTTTTATAAGTTTTATGGGAATCCCGTGTGCATAGAATTTTTTAATACGCAATTATAATTTTTTTTATTAGGCGGTTATAGCGTAAAGTAAGTACTCTACAACGGGAGTCCTCTGTAGCTATATTTATAATCTTAAAAGAAAATTTTTTCATCCTAGTGAAAAAACTAGACCGTTAGGCGCTGTTCTCACCAAAGCAACTGGCAACCGCAACTTCAGTTGAGTTGCTTGCTTGTTCTCACCAAAGCAACTGACAAGCAACGCAACTGCAACGCGACCACAACTTCAGTTGAGTTGCTCTGGAATCAACGGGTTTGAAGTCTCCTTTGACGTGAGCAAAATGTCGTCTTCGTCATGGCCGCAACATACTTGCTCGTTAAAAAGCTTTAAAAAAAACCGAATGGGGTTAGAAGCAACTGACAACGGCGACGCGGTATGTCGGGCAACTCATAAGCAACTAGTTGCATTGCAGTTGAGTTGCCTTAGGGTCAGTGGGAACACGCGTATTTAAACATTAGTGCTGAGTCGCGTTGATGTTGCGTTGCGGTTGCCAGTTGCTTTGAGTGAGTGAGAACAGGCACTTAAACTGTTTTTTTTTTAGGGCAATGACGAATCCTGCTTGGCCATTCTAAACAACTTCTACAATGACGGAGTCAAATGGCACGATGTCGCCTGTCACCATCTGAAGCCTTTCGTCTGCGAAGACAGCGAAGAACTCTTGAACTTTGTTGCTTCAAGAAACCCTGGAATCCGTCTTTAATTCTTTTCGAGAAAATATTGCTTTAAATTTAAAGTTTTGAGAGAAAACTACCATACCATAAATTTGGTATACATTTAAGATGTCTTTTTTTATATGGAAACCTATCGACACTTTTTGCGAGTCACTTCCTATGGTATATTTTTCTCTCCTTTTTGTGTACCTATTTACCACGTTTAAGCATGTAGAAAAAAAAAATAGTTTCCTACTGATCTAAAGAATATCCTCTATTTTCGGACTTCTCTAAGTGCCTATCTTTTTTTGCCTGTGAATATTGCTTTTTAGACTCTTGTTATAGACTGTAGTAATTTTATATCTTTGTATTTATGTTTTTTGTATTAATAAAATTTATTTATATTTCCTTACTCTGTAAGTTGTTTTTATTAATGATATAAACAAAATTAGGAAATATGCAACTCAACATGTGAAAAACTGTAATAGGTGGAACCAAATAATAGGTTTTCAAAAACGCTGTTTTTTTTTTAACTATTATGTATATATTTAACATTACAATTCTTCAAATATCACATTGCTTATGTTGTTAATATCTCACTCAAAGTAGACAAATTACAATAAATATAAATAATATCCGCTATTATAGTACATAATAAATTCATAATAATATCTGTGAGTGATTTACACAATCACAAAAAACGTTTCCCTGTCACTGTAGGTTTATTAGAAGACAGGGATTCATCTCCAGTTCTACGACAAAGATTATTGAACACAGTCAAAATGTACAGGTGTCCCATTTTTTACACTCTCTGGGGGTATTACCAAAGACACAATATTGCGGTTTTCACTTTAGTGTCCCACTTTTTAATGAAACGAAAGATTCCGGTGTCAAATCTGTCATTCATGACTCTCTTAGTTTTTAATCCACAGGGTGATTTTGAAAATCGTCGCTTTTTAGTCACCCCTCGTATTTCCGTTATGCCGTTAACTAATCAAAAAGATAAAAACTGATCTTGTTAGAGATTTATTTTTTTGAGATATTAACGAAAATAATTTGTTTTAAATGGGGAACTCCCCCCCATACATTATTCTTTCAATTAATTAAACATACTTTGCACTTTTCAAAAACGTAAAGTTGACACTCAACTGAAAACCGCAACATTCTATCTTCGACAATAACTCTAATACCCCCAGAAAGGGCCGAAAATGGGACACCCTCCCTATACTTTTTAGTTTAAATAGGATAATAGGCCACTCCTTTAATTAAGGTACCGTAAAATTCATAAAAATACATCTTGGAGTAACCCCTCTTTTTATCAACTAACTCGTTGCTCATATAACTGCACACAATACTCGACCTTATGTCTGAGATAAGATTCTTGTAAGAGATTCTGATATCGTACATTTTATCTGGGGTTAACGTAACGGCATACCGTAAGGGAATAAAAACTTGAGAATTATACGGGAAAACCTTGTTCATTATAGTAGGCTTGACGAGATCTTTGTTCGAGTCCTGTTCACAAAACCGAATCATAACACAACCTTTGTACTCGTCCGAAGTGCCATTAGTGCAATTCATTTCCGTACACAAAAACATTCCTGAAATTAACATGTCCGTATTAACAGACACACTAGAGACAAATTCTTCAGAGTCCTGTAGATCGACTCTCCGAGCGATCTTGTACACTTTCCTGGATTTGCAAATGAATGGTACTAGCTTAGCAAATTTCTCAATTTCCGGTTCCTCATCCCAAACTACCTCACTACTTAAATAAATTAAGGTCTTATGCACAACGTCCTCTACACATTGACACATTATCATAGTGTCACTGCAATATTCGCAAGTCATGTTCAACAGCCAATTTTTATTTATATGCCTTAAAATATCATCTTCCTTAAGTATTTGTACTATATTCTCCGAGTTTACAGTTATAACTCTATACTCGCACTCGTTGATTGCCCAGTCAATAATTTTACATACGAGATCAATCTTGGTAATAACTAGGTCCTCTCTAAGAATCGACCGTAAAGTAGATGGTTTCATATGGTAGTCACAGATAAAAACACCGTTGATACTGTCTATAATATCACGAAGACACTGATCCTTGATTTTTTGGAGATTGTATAACTCTGAGTATTCATAACTTAGAACTAATGTGCTCATAGTCAAATTCTCTGATATGTAACCTAAACACACATCTGCCAGGTCATCAAGAAGGTATTTTTTAGCAATATAGAACATAGACCAAGCGTTCATTACAGATACAAAATTTATATTATCTGTGTAAATAAACTCTAGCATTTGACTGAACTCATCTACCTTTATATCGCCAAGGGCTATTTCACTGGCTGCCAGGTCTCCAAAGAACATTGTTTCAAATACCGGACTACTACATGCCAGGATGAGTTTGTGGGCTTTAATTTCTGTTCCGTCGATTTTAAAGGTGCAATCTACAAACTTTTGATCTTGGAAAAATGTTAAAAGACGGTCGCGCTTGTAGTTTCGGCTTAGGCCTAGTATGTCCATCTAAAAAATAATTTTTATCTAAAAATTCAATGAAGGTAGAAAAAGTTATGAACAAAAATGGTGTCATTTTGCTATCCCGCCTTTTAAGTTTCAGATTATTATAAGTTTTAGTTATGTGTATAAAAAATGTCAAGTTTTATAACTCTCAAAAACTTTTCTTAGCAAATTATTTATGAGGTAAGTGGACTAAAGTACACTAAATTCCTAAATCAAACCCTGGGTATTAGCGCAAATATAAAAAAATATTACATAATATTTATAAAGAATTACTTAACAATAGGAGAGGATGAGGAGATACATATTAGTATAGTACCTCAATATTATCAGATTAACATTATTGAAGAAGATGACAGAACAAAATATGTACCAAAAAATTAGCACGTTCATAAATGTAGAACATTAAGTATACATAATTAAAATTAAATAACATAAGAACCTCCCACAATATCATAGCAAATATTAGTATTTTGGTTAGAATCAGATTTGTAATTGAAGGTTCTAACAATAGTAGGCAAATATACCTACATAATATTATTATCACGATTTGGCGCTTACATAATAGGATAATACAACTCATTAAATATCAAATTATATGTTATAAAAAAAATTAAAACTTACCTTGATTAAGGATCCCTCCCTAGAGCACTAAAAAAGCTTCCGACAATAGTTTTTCAAGAAACAAAAACTGAGTTGCAAATAATCTAAATGCTGAGACACCGGAATGATTAATTATACAGGTTTGTTGTTGTTAATCATGTTTAAATCCTTGAACTGGACCTGGGAGCAAAGCCAAGGTCAACATTTCAAAAAAATTGTTGAATCTACCTTAGATTGTTGTTTGTGGTTATGTCGTGATTTTTTTCTCTCGCAGATCTAATATTTAAATTATTTCATTGTTTTGTGTCTAATATGCTAGAATGACTACAAACAACTAACGTTTAGGAAGATCAAACAAATCAAGATTTAGTTAGTTAGTAAGTAGGTAAACAGAGTCCTATCTCCCCAGAAAGCACAGTCACCTTTTAATTGCTTAATTATTTCTTTATTGTCTGTTTCCGAAAACGTTTAAAATTTAATTACGTACGATAAGATAACAAGCATCAGCACTCAAGAACTATTTTTATTTCTATAACTTTTTTAACTTTGTCACGACGTCACGTCGAGATCGAATCGAGACCTCGATGTGGAAAACTATCGATATTTCTATAAAAAGTTATCGATTAGTATTTGTCGTACTATCGATAGTAAATAGATGTTGATTGTACGTTTTTCCTTATGCCACACCCTTTAGATCTGGTGGGGTAAGGGGTTGAAACGACCCAACTTCTTTTTTTTGGCAAATAATATAAATAGTTAACAGTTTAGGAGTTCACTATCGATATATCAAACTTTAACACTATCGATCATTTTCAATCTCTACTCGATTGTGTGTACCACAGAGAAATAAATGTGCGATCACGGGCTGGCGCTCGAAAACTTAAACAGGAGATAATTGTACGCCTCACGAATCTGCCTTGATGAAATGAAGACTGTACATTTTGATTTTTATTAGGGTAGTTTAGTGGCAAGCAAGCTATTTTTTACGTATTAATTTTTATATTTTTGTAACTGTAAAAATAACAATATAACAATTTACAGGTAAGATTTGAGAGTAATTTAGATGAGAACAATAAATAAACCCTCATGGTTTTTAAGCTACAAAATAGCCATATCTTTAAAAAATAAATTTTACAAAAAAGCTTTACCAGTTAGTTAACCTTGATAGATTGCAACAAAACATATCAAAATAATTTTATATAAGTACCATAAAAATGTCAATTGCTATGAATGTTCGACGTTTCTGTACAAATTGTATAAACGGATAAATTGCAAATAAAGAAAAGTAATCTTGCAGACAACTTAGCATAATTGCATTACATAAGATGTATTTCTTCTGGCGGCAAAGAAACTTAAAATTTGAATGGCATCTATTTTAAACAGATTTAGAACTTAAAACATAATTAAATTATAAATTAATTTGACTAGTTATTTTTCTTTGTTCAGCGCTTGAATGAATTCTTCCAGTTTTTCTTGAATTTGTCGCACTCGTTCTGTAAAACAAATATGTTAGAGAATTCGCAACAAATGTAAAAATGATGGTGATTAAATTTATGTTAGATTGCAAATTATTTTATGCAATAATGAGAATCCACTAACGGCGATAAGAGGCCCGCCAGCCTTAAGAAGAGAACAAACCTGAATAATCCCCAGGCTTTTTAATAAAAACGCACTTAGCAAAATCTGGCGGGGAGTCCCCGAATTCTTATCGCCGCCTCCATGAAAGTATAAACTAAGATGGAACTAAATAATATGAAGAATGTGGAATGTGTATTGAAGAAACTGTTCAGGAATTTACTATAAGCGTATAAAACTTACTTAATTCTTCCGCTAATGTTACTCTTCTACCCATGAGTAATTCTGTCTTCTTTTCTTGGGCTTGACTGTAATCATCCAATACTTCTTTAATTTCTTTATCTAACCGTCTAGCTAGAAAGGAAAGAATAAACTTGATGCTGTTAATAACACCATATCCATCCACTTATAGATTACTAAAATATTTTATTTTTTTTATGTATAAAATAAAAAAAAATTATTTGACAAAAATTAGGATATAGTAAGACATATTGTATTGGAAAAGTAACATACAAAATACCAAATCAATCCAAAAGGGGTTCAGTTTGATTGTCTTACCTTCCCTATTCGTAATTTGTTGTCTAAGTGCATTAGAGGTAACTTTCATCATTTGCTGTATCCTATGGAAGAGTACCACGTCTGCGCAGTCCACATCCATCTGTTGATGGTACAGGTAGAATGCCTTTTTACAGTCGTACGCTCTTCAAATAAAAAAAAATGGAAGTTAAAATTCTATTCTATGGTCCTACGAGTCCTTCATCATTAGTTATGTTTCTCAATAAATGAACCAAAATTTCAAGGGTTCAGTTGCGTTGCTTTCGAGGAAAAGTATAAAAAACAGCAATTCTTTGATTCTTTCACAGCTTAGATAATAGTAGTGTGCTCAACAAGAGCGGATAAGGACATTCCACTCAACGTATATTGAATAGTTACAGATCTTTTAAAAATTTGGTGCCGATATCGAAATAACATCGTTATCGGCAAAAAAACCGTATCGGCCGGTCACTAATTCTTAGGTAACACAAATATGTCATTATTACCTTCCCAATGCTTTATTTAGGAAATGCCGCCTATACACCGCATTCCATAATTCCCTCACAAATTCATTGTCCACTTCTATACTACTTCTTAGTAAATTATTACGAATTGTCGTCAATTCGTCATAGGAGAGCTGAGAAGGGTGTTTCTAAAAAATTAATTTTGTTTAAAAACAATATCATTGGGTAAAATCTGTTACAAAATAAAATGAGTAATGTCAAAAGATACCTACCATTATAGTCTAACTATGCTAGAACACTTAGACAAGGGAAGAGAGGGGACGGATAATTCCGCTTTACGGGCCGTCGCAGAAAGTGAAGCCTAAAATTGATTCGCCGCCATTTTTTAGGTGCCAGACATTCGAGGTGGCACCTAGTGTATTTCAGTGATTTGTGGTGTGAAGAGCTATCAAAAGAATTCAGTGTATTTATAGAAATATGGTGTATTGTTGTGCCTATGGCTGTAAAAGCAGGAATGAGCGAAAGGATCTTGGAATTACTTACAATCGGTAAATATTCTACTCGTGTTTTTTGCATGTATTTATTTTATATTAGATATCTCCGTTGTAAGTTTAGCAGCATATATTATTTGAAACTATGTTTAAGCCCATAGTTCAAGCTACCTTTCTTTGTAATTTGTACTAGATTTGTTGCACTTTTCATTCAAGATTTCTAATAAGAACCAGCTAATTGCCCTTGAAGAGGGTGTGTCACTCAATGGCGTACCTGCATGATTTGTATATTTTGACAAAATAAAATTATTTCTTATTTAATTTTGGTTAATTATTATTAGTGAAAGCATTATATTATTTCGAATGTATACCAGTGTTATTTTTTTTTAAGAAAGCGATTAAGTTTGTCTTGATTCGTTGAAGGTCATAGTCTTTGAAAAACACGACCTCAGGAAGGTCGTTCCACAAAGATGGTGTCCTGTTAAAACTTATTTTAAACCACTAAGCTCAACCACAGTGTTGTATTGTTTTTAGATTTCCGAAAGATCAACAAAAAGCAAACATTTGGGTGCATGGGACTTAGAGATTGGACACCTTCTCCTGCCTACAGGGTTTGTTCAAAGCATTTTGAGAAGTTCTTTTTTTTATAAAGTTGAGGAAAGAGTTCGATTACTTGTAGGTGCTGTCCAACAATATTTTCAGAACTACCAGTACCTATATATACCACCAAACAAGGTATTTACTTTAAGTTAATTTCTGGAATAAAAAAATTATTCATTTTAAAAACAGAAACATTTTAAATTACAAGAAGCATGTAGATAAATTGATTTTTTTACAGGGTTTAAAAAGGCGAGCTACTGAAAGGTCAACTCAACATGATGCTGAACTATATATAGCTGGTACTTCAACAACTGGGTCCACGCAACCGAAGAAGAATATATTACTTTTAAATAATTTCTAAAAAATCTCTTCACTTTAAAAACATCTCAAATCATGTATGTAATATTAATTTTGTTATAGGCTACCGAAAGTTCAAATCAGCTTGATGAAGAACTAGTTTTACCTGGTACTTCATCTGGGCTAACTGAACAGAAAGAAGGCACTCCGAGAAAGAAAAAATTGATTCTTTGTAATAAATTTTGAATCGACCACTTTTGTTTTTTCATCTTACATTTTTCCTAAAGTTGAAAGATATTTAAATTACACAACCTTTCCTATATGAAATTATAATTTTGACGAATAAAATTAATATCTACTAAGCAATAAATTATTGAGAAGCAAAAGAACATTTTTACTATCAAACCTCAATAACATACACAACAATTCAATCAATAAAAATATTACTTCCATATTCCATACGAAATAATTTTGTATTGGGATAATACTAATAAAATATTCATGTTACGCCACTGCTAAACCCGGTTTGGTGCCAGGCGGTAACAAAATAGCTTCTGGTTTTACGCGTCCCCTCTCTTCCCTTGTCTAAGCTAGAACATAATACATATTAGTTTTCTTACTTACATCATTTGAATACAAAATTCTATCCAACTCGTTCTTGACCTGGTGTCGCTTCGCTTGACCTTCGTTCTGATACTGCCAGTATATCCATCTTTCTTTAAGGGACGGCCCCAACAAATCTCTTAAATCCTTCTCGCTCTCTTTTATTTTTTCCTTCACGCTCGATTCCAAGAATTTGACGGCTTGATCCCAGTCCCTTTTATCCGCTATCGTCCGGTCTTCTAGGATGTTAAGCTGTATTACTCGGAGCATATCCGAAGCCTAAATTGTAGGAAAAATAACACATTTCATCGTTGCTTCAATTAATGATATTTTTTGGCTAATAGTCATTTTATGAGCAAAAAGTAAGTTCCTACAAATACTATTGCTTGTCCAGTGGTTTCTGAACGTATGAAGAGCGAGGAGAGAATAATGTATAAAAACAATGCTTGAAAACGCGTTACCATTGGCGTGCCCAAACAATAATTTATTAAGTGGAAAATAAACAAATAATAAATTGAACTAATGAAGATTTTGTTACAGCGTAAAATGTCAAATTAATACATTTAACAATATATTTTATGGAACCTATAAGAAATATGTTTATATTTCGGTCAATTTAGACTTAATTATTTCTTGTTAGCGTAATGACAGGCTATGGAAAAATCTTGCGCGGCTACAGCGTTGCCATATATCAGAAAGACAATGAATAGAGATTTATGTTATTAATTTAAGTATTGTGGAAAATGATTCTCACGTTTGTTTAAGTGGATTTGATAACAAACTAATTGGAAATTAAATTACTCTTTTCTGTTAACGGCAGCATGGCTTATGTTTGCACGCTTTGCTTCCGACGTTCAGGAACGGCTCGGCATACAATATGCTTACCTTATCTTCCCACTTATGCCTCTTCATGGCTTCGCTTACCACGGCCTGTTTCAATTGATCGAAAATGTCGTCGTGCTCGGGCGCTTTCGCCGCCTTGAGCATGAAGCCCTCGAATTCGCACTTTAGGCTTTCCCAGCCGCACGACACGGAATCGGTCGGCAAGGTCGATTCGGCCCATTGGCGAAGTTTGATGTCGACAGCCGTATTGAATGTTTCTAAATAAGAAAATTAGATGAAAGTTGAAAAAATGCCTAAATAGAACAAAATATTAGGAAAAAAAATCAATCAAAACGACCAACAAATTTCGAAAATGCATAACATAACTTGAGGTAAATTTTCGATTGTGTACTGTACCTGATGAACCACTCTGTGCAGCCGGAAAATAAATGTTCTCGAAAACGTGCGTAGAAACCTTGTTCCAAATATTTTGCAGCAGTCGCTCCTCCCAATCTCTGGGGCTCACTTGGGACAAATTGACAACTTCATCTAGGATTTCGCCCCGGGCCCTCTCGAACAGCTCGTCTCTGTCTTGTTCACGAAGCCTGTAATAAAAAAACAATTTTATTTCTATAATCGTTTAAGGTTTTGGAATTTTCTCAGCAACTGGACGACTTACCTGGGGAAATTGTTTTTCCATTCAGATTCCAGATTAAATCTCCTTGCCTTAAAGGCATCTGCTTGTTGTTCGACCGTTTCTTTGACCATTTTCCAGAAACAGTCTGCGACGGCTAAACTTAGGTTCCTTGTTGTGACCTGTGTGGATCTGACCTGACTATTCCTGCAAAAATGTATATACAAATATACAAAATTTTATAAAATAAGAGTATAAACAACATCGAAAGGAATTCATTACCATAAGAAATTCAAAGGCTTACTTGAATAATCTGGACGATCTAAAGAAGTCCTCTTCATAATCTTTAATGGTTTGTATCGAGTCGTCTTTTCGGCCTCTACCAGTTACTACGGCAAAATAGCCTAGAGCCTTCATGGGGAAGAGTTTTCCAGATAAAATTTTTCTTATCTAAAAAACAAAAATTGAAAAAAACAAATAACAAACGAATTTAAATCAAATCCAAGGTAGCAGCAGCATTAAATAATACCTAACTATCCATAAACAGTAATTAATATCCCTGAACAAAAATAAACGAATTTTAAACAAAATGACAACAGAGTTTGGTAGAAAAAACATTTGTACAATACAAGGATCATTTAGTATACAACTAACTCAGTACACACTGTAGAAATTTACCCTAGTTGGATCAGCCAAGTTTTCCTCCGCCATATCAACCTTGGTCAACACAAAAATGGTTCTTTTACCACCCGGATCACAGTTCGCGACAAGGTCCGTCACGTTGCTTCTTTCTGCGTCTACAGATCCGTCCTAAAAATGATAAAACCTAAAAAATATCCGTTTCTAACTCATATATTATATCACAAGACCTATAAATCTATCGATTAAACTATCCAAAATATTTGTAGCATGATTTCGATTGGAAAATAGAGACAGCGAAGCGGTCGAGTGTTTTTATTTTAAAATTATTTTGCATGAAACTATTTGCCATAAAGCACAATCATTCAAAAAAATATTTGGATAATTTAATCCATTTAAATTTATAGGTCGAGTGGTATACGGTTAGATTATTTCCTGAATAACTTATTATTTGAGCCAACAACAAAGAATTTTATTGATAATATAAATATGGTGATGCTGCTTGAATTTATTGTTTATTACAAAATGGAGTAATTACCTGTATACATAAAATTATGGCGTTAGGATTATTCATATAAGCTTGGGTCATTTGTTTTATGCTCTCTCTCGTGTCCGCCGCCATATCTGTGGTTTGAGTCTAAAATAAGAAAATACTGTTACTTAAAGTGTTACTAATACATACAGTACACTGAAAAAATGTTACACACTTACAGATATTATACCTGGTAAGTCTACGAGAACCATTCTCTGCAGGCCTGGACCTAAAAATATGTTCATTAACTTAAAATTTATTTTAATACCAAGGCAAGACTTTTTTACCAACTTGAAAAGCTCAGGTATTGTAAATTCTAACCTTTCACAGTCATGGAAATAACCTCACTGGACACAGTCTTTCCGCCTTTAACACTGTTTCTCATTCTGAGTTCAACTTCTCTTCTGAGATCAGCCAAGTCGCCCTCTTTGGTTAAGTCAAACTCTCTGGTAGAATCCCGAAATTGGGCCACATGGTAAGGACCCTCGGAGAGGGTTACCTTTACTGGAGCTCTAAAAATTGTAAAAATATATAATAAGCTTACACAACACAGAACCAAAAGTTCTGTTTGACTTCTTAAGTAACATACTTACGGAATATTAAAAATTTCACACAGTTTTACCTTGTCATCATTTCCCCCGCTCCCCTGGGAAAAATCCTAGCCTGCGCGATCATTTCCAACACGGACGTTTTTCCGCTGCTTTGGTCTCCTACGACCACCACCCTCGGAAGTTGGTCTTGCGTGTTGTATCCACTGTCAAAATCAGCTAATTCATCCAGCACCTCACTGTACATGTCTATGAGACTGCGTTTCACTTTTCGCATGTTTGGTTTTCGGCCCTAAATGGACATATATTAGATTACTTGTTAGTGTCACACAAGAACTAACGATATGTAAAAGATATTTAAATAACATGTACGGGGAGAAAATGTGTCTTGAAATTAGATATACAACTAAAATTGTTTCAATATATTCTTATGTAACTTTGAAACAATATAAGCACCTGTTTCAATAATAAATTCTGCTTTCTCAATTCCTTATTCTCCTTTTCTAGTCGTTCCAACTCCCTCTGGTATTTAATCTGCGTCTGCATCATTTCCTCTTGAATGTCGTTTAACCTCTGTTGCGCCTCCTTCCTTATTCTATCCTCCTCACTCTCTTGTCTAGCAAACGGTCTGGCATAAGCGACCTTCTTTTCCTGAAGTTCATTTTTAACCTCTAAAAATGGTGCAAACATTGCAATCTACCTTTGTTAGTAATGGAATAGGATGTTATTTCGTACCTGAGTACATTCGGTCAATCACTGCGCTAAGGCCAAAGGATGAACCTAAATAATAATAGAGACATATAATGAATAATTGTTACTAAAATAAGTAATAATAAGGTTTTTAATTTCTATTAACGGTAATTTATTAGGGTTTGGCTGTTGGGTGTTGTCAGAGCACCTACCTTCATTAAACCAGTTATTTTTTGTTAAAATTTTTAAAAATTGTATGTCTAAATATATGCTTTGGTGATACAGCTCCTGAATATATTATTATATCTATCATTTATAATACAGGGATATAGATACATACTTTTACTGAAGTAAACTTTGTGAACTTTCTAACCAGAGGTATTTTTATATTTTGTTGTGCCAGCGAATATTTTAATTGATATGGTAATCTAACTCTTTCAATTCTAAGTTGAGAGGATCAATTTCCATGTGTAAAAAAATATAAGTAAAGTGATAAAAATAAAATCTTAAATCAAAAAGTAATAATCAGTAATAGTCATCTTGTCTAAACATTTAACACAAAATGGACCAATTATAGAGTAATATTCTAACTAATATTACTGTTAAAAAAATATAATTTTTAAATCTATTGTATTTTTTATATATGTATGTAAATAAATTTGAAATTTACTTTAGACAGAATGTACTCAAATAACGAGCTGATATTAGCGTAATTACCTTTTACTTCACTTTCTTTCCCATTTTTTTCAGCAGTTTCAGCAGCCGCTATGGCATCGTCCAGTCTTTGGTCAAACCAGCCTTTCAATTGGGCATACTTAACTTCAGTTAATGATTTTATTTTTGGATCTAAAAAGTCAAATTAATTTAGTAGGTACTTATAGAACAAAAAGCTCCCCCTACCAGTATTTGTGTCAAGTTATCTTTAAAAAAATTAAATTTATGCATATTTAAAAACATATTTTTTGTTCTGGTTTATCACAGGACCTTCTGTATAATTAATTTTCAATTTAATTAAAACTACTGGTTACTTTTGATAAGTTTTATACGTTTTGTAAATTTACCAATTTCAATATTATTTTTAATGGAATCCTTGAAGTCAATGAGGTTCCCCCTCCATGCATTCCATTTTTCATTGTCGGGAAGAACATCGTCCAGCCACTTAAGATCTGGTAGACCTTCTTTCCAGTCACTATATTTCTAAAATAAAATATAATTTAAAATAAAAAAAGTTCCTGTTTGCCTCCGACAAGTGACACGGTTTTCTACTTTTCTTCAAACTTTCAGACAGGTCTATTAGGCATATCTAAGTTACAGATTGTTTCCTACAATCATTTTAATCTATACTTAGTACCTTATTAAGGGCTGCACCCCCTGCTACACCACCCCCAATAATCAAATATCGAATTTTAAGTATTCCTCGTAAAGCACGAACAACAAGCATGCCATACTCTCTTCTTTGAAATTTATATTGTTGGTAGAAAATGTGCTTGGACCTGTCCACTGCTCGTCCACTCCATATGCTTGCTATACCTCTTTGAAAGCGCTTTTGGGGACCATATTTTAAGGGGTTACTCGAGTAGGAACTTATGACTACCCGGCTAAAAATAATGCATTATTTTAATTCATTAAAACCGTGACTCATAGCTTCACAGATAATGTATATTTAGTTTTACACAACTTATACTTGAAATTGTAGAAAAAAGAATTAAAAATAGGTGATTGCAAAGGTGATATAACCTACAAACTAGGACCGACTTTACATAAATCTCACCCGAATTTTCCTCTTAATAAATGCTCCATTTAATAGTTTTATATGTTCAGTGCATCCTAAATTAATATATTTGGGCTAGAGAATGGTAAATAGAGTATAATAAAAATTACCGACACCTAAAATTCAAGAGTCAAGTGTCAAAGTGACAGTGACACATTAGTATCCAATCCATCCTGCACAGAAAAGAAGCCTTGAAAATAGGACATCTCAGAAGGTTCGTAATCGGCTATAAATACGGATGTTGTATTTGTATTTCCAATGACCTACTATCCAGCTCCGAGGCTTTACTTCATCTAAGATCCAACCAAATATTAAATTTAATTAAATTAAATTAAAGTTATCCCAAAAAGCTGACACCATCATATTAGTGTCAATGTTGCCAACTAGTGTAAAAGAAGACGTAAGTATTTATCAACCTAACCACACTAAACATTTTTAAATTGTTTAAAAATTTTGTAAAATATATTCATCACGTTCGCGGTAATAATAGAAACGAGTCGGGATAAGTTGAGTTCCTATTCAACAGACAGTTTGTACAGAAGAACCAAATAATCAGGTATGTACTTATTAATTTGAGGAAGTAAATAATAAGATATCAATATGTAGGGAAGGGATTTCATTCTTTCAGTTCTTGATAAACACAACCCATATATTTTGAAAAAATTTATTTTCATTTATAGGCATAAATAAAAGCCGACAAACTAATCCTACAGTATTTACAAAAAATAGCTATTTACATTTTCAGCTAGCCTTTAAAAACTACCAATGTACTAACTACACAATATAAATAATATTCTGTACAAAAAATAATTTATATACACTTATAAATGGCAGTGACTTTTGACTAACTAAACTACAAGTATTAATACATTTATGGTAGCATAATACTTTTTTGTTGAATTAATAGATACATTTATGAACACATTATAAGACTGGGTATTTATGTTGATGTAAGTATAGCATAGCAAATTGTATTTTGGTTTTTAATGCCAACTATTGAGGAGTAATGCATTTATTACACCTTTATATAGAGACCTATTTTCTTGTTTACTGTCCCTCCTCCTCCTCCTGAGCCCATACACTTCAAAGAATGTGTCAAAAATACAGATAAATCCTGGTAAATACATCTAAAGCAGGCAGGACACATTTTTTTGCAATGGCACTATTTTGTTGCTGGTATTTGATTAATAAAAGGAGTTAATGATTAGTGAAACAACTTACAACATGAGTTGGTATAAAAATTACATACATAACAAAACCCAAATTATAAAATATGGAAAGTGCATACATTCTATATTAAGGATTTGGTGGTAGGTATTTTCTCCTTTTAGTTATCAAATATCATTCTATTAAGTAGGTGTAAGTAAGTACATGTAGGTATAAAACTCGATTTTTTTAAAGTTAATATAAAAATTTCACATTCCTAATTTTTACTAGCAGGTACAACAGGGCAGGAATTTAACAGGACGCTATTTAGTTCTTGCATATCTGACCAGTCTTTTAGTTCATCTTGGATCTTTAATTTTCGTATGCAACCTTTGAAGTTTTCTCTTGTTTTTAATGTTCCTACAGCTGCATTATCTAGAAAAAATAATGCT
This sequence comes from Barypeithes pellucidus, assembly GCA_963991005.1. NCBI lineage: Eukaryota > Metazoa > Arthropoda > Insecta > Coleoptera > Curculionidae > Barypeithes > Barypeithes pellucidus. The sequence goes on from OZ022557.1 coordinate 268,221, forward strand.
TTTCATATTATTTAAGTTTCCTAATATGTGTAAATTTTATTATTAATATTCTATATCTATTGGTCACTATTTTCGTACCTGGCATACCACCGATATACAACGGCGCATTAATTTCATCCATCAATGAATTGACATCGCTTTGTACCCAACTTTTTCTAATCCCATCTACATTCACCGTCACCTCTGAACTAGAGTACATTGCTGTGACGTTATGCCACATATTGTTACACAAGGCAAAATCTGAATCCAAATTATTTGTCACATTTGATTGGAGGCCATTTCCTAAATCTACCGTCATGGCGACGGCACCATTTTGTAATTCTACAGATAGAGCGGGGTAGTTCCCTTCATTGGACACGCTAAGCAGGATGCCGTTTTGTTCTGCGGTCCGGAATTCGAAGCTCAGTTCTAGAATTTTGTTGATTCGGAATTCTTCTTCTAAAAGGAAAATAATGTTTATTTTTATGTGCAAGTTGAACTTATACCATTATTTTAATTACTGACTTTACTACGTTTTTAAATACATATGTATCAATAGGAAAACAACGACACAAGGTTTTTATTCAGCAAATATATCTTGTATTTTAGGTTGTTTTCATTTTGAAACAACAATAAAGCTGTCATCGGCAATCAATTAAAATGAAGTAGAAAAAACATACTATAAACGGCATATGCATCACCACCAAAGTACGCTCCCTCCTCTATCCTCGGAAAGCATTGTCTGATGTTATTGTAAATGACGTCATTTGTGTTTTTTCCCAATAATTTCGTTTCGTCATTTATTCTCAAATTGTTGATGCAGCCTTTGAATGTGCGAATCATGTCTCTCTGCAATTTTACTTTAGTTAGAGAAAAATAATTTCAGCAGGAATATAAATAAACAGATATATGGGAGGCGTACTTACCACTTCTTTAAATTCAATATAATCATTGGGCACTCCGCCCAAAAACAGTTCATTTCTAACAGCAGTCTTGGGCATCCGAACCGGTTTTCGAGAATCGCCGTCTAACCACATCTGCAGTTTCTTACCATTCTTTTTGACCAATTTGACACTATGCCATTGCCCATCATTAACTTTTCTGGGGAAAGTTAAGGGCCAATTTTTAGGAGTTTTCCTTTTCCCTTTGACGTGGAATATCAGTTTTCCGTCTTTCAGTTCCAGGAAGTTGTAGTGGGGTTGTGATGTGCTTCCCTAGAAACAATACGACACAATGCAAGTTATCATATCATCACGAACAGCTAAGTCGAATTAATTCAAACAAGCTTAAAAGTGTAATCCTTAAATTATAATTTCTACGTCATAAGTAAAAAACTTGAGTCCACTTACAGCAGAAATAAAAAGCATGCCGCTAGAATACAACGTCCTAAACTCGAACTCCAACTTAAAGTCCTTTTTCCAAAATGAAGTCTTAATCTGAATATAGCTATTTGGCTTGTCACCAAAGTTGACCGCCGTCGGATCTGTCACGTAGTTGGCCGTGGTGGCACATCGTTCGGTATTCTGCATCGTATTGGTCATAGTGACGTTCGGTGGACTAGTGAGACCTTTCAACGTGACAGTAGGTCGAATAAGGGGGGCTTCGCGGCCTATTTGGACGTTTGTGAAACTCTTGACGGTTTTGAAACTAAAGTTGAGCTTCCTAAAAATACAAGTTTGTATAAATAATAGACTTTTAAGAACAAGTTTAACAGCACATACTCATTGTTAATATGGATATCACTAATTCCTCCATAAAACGAGTTAAAGTTAGGAGCGCTCCCTACTGTCATTTCTAAAGGATCCTTAACGACAATATCATCAGTTTTGCTCCTATAAATAATCTCATCTTCTCCATTTACTGTCAGGCTTATTTTGTCCTTTTTAAACGTTATTGAAACAATGTTATAGTCGTTCACATTAAGGGCCGTATCTTTATCAGCCAGATATCTTTCTCCGTTTATCAAGTGGATTTGTAAGAGCCTGTTCGATAGAGATATTGTGCCAAAGTTTTTGATGTGTGATACTGCAGAATTTGCATTAAGCGGTCTCAAGATAAAGGCTATGACGTCTAGTTTTGGCGTTTCTATGGCAGAGGGTACGTGGATGAGGAGCTCCAGAGATCCGTTGCCGTTAAACCATGCTTTGTCGAGTTCAAGCTATTAAATACATTTTTTGTTAGATAAAAATATACAAACCAAACAACTACTAATATAATAATAAATAAAACGTAATACCAAATAATAGACATTAATTATTCTAGAGGACTACATGTTGTTGATTTAAAGCAAATAAATATGGTTACTAAGGTAGTTAACTACCTCATACTTTAATTTTTTTAGCAGAAACCATACCTCTCCTACTTTTTGAGTTACTCCAGACGATACTAATTCACTACTTAGTTGAGCAGTTTGACTTAGAAATCCCAGAAATGAACCAGTATTAACATTGATACACTTAGTATTCAGTGTTGGCGATATACCTCCAACAAAGTGATGCGCCTTTTTAATCCTAAAAATAATAAATTTGTGCGATTTAGAGGTATGTACCTATCGGTTGAATCAATTTTTTATTTGTCAGAGACATACGAACCTAAATACAGCCCTATTATCAAGCCTCTCTTCTGTCGAAACCATATTCTGGTCAGTTTTCAAGCTGTATTGTTGAACCTTATTGCCGTATGCCATCGCGATTTCAGCGTAGTAAGTTTTTCCATTGTTGAATTTTTCTTCCGATTCAAGAGTAACAGTTTTGTTGTTATTGTGACGAACGTCGAGTTTTAGGTGTCCATTTTCAAGTGTCAGAGAGATGAAAGCACATGCATTCTGTAAATATTTAAAACGAACATGAACATTTTTTAAATTTGAAATACATTAAATGACATTTAACGAAGTCTATATAATATGTATAGTTTGCGACCAAAACTGATGACAGTCACGTAGCATTCGAAACCATGATAACCCAATGCAAGCCACCAATGACAATACAGTATTTTGGCAGTTTTCATGATGAACCTTTCCTTACGAATAGAATACTTACGTCTGTTTCTTGTGCCAAATATATCAAAGCGTGTTCATCGAAAGTGGCGAAATAAAACGGCAAGGTAAATTTAGCTGGGGTAAGCAAGGGGGCGGTTCCGTACATCTTATAACCGTCTCCGGCGTAAAATGAGTTTGCACCCTCAAGTTCTTTGGTATCAACCCTAAAAAAAATTGCTCCATTAATAAAAAAAAATAAGACGAATAAATTAAAAAAAAAAAGTTTATCTAAAGTCATTATGCAACATTTGTGTTGGTTCAAGCTGAAGCCGTTCTTACCTTGATTGTCCCTTACAAGTACCAAAAGTCTGGGCGAACTTCCATAATCCAATATTATTATCATTAATAGCAAATTTGTATATATACGCGTTATTTTGAGTGGACAGCCCATCTCCAACTTGGATGTAGTCATTGGAATCGATTACAAAAAGCTTACTACCTATTTCTGCATTTTTCCATACTAAATCTTTTTCAAACTTCATTTGCAGTAACGAACCGGTCCTAGAATAATACCTGTATAATAAAATCTTTTTTTATAATAATTTTTTAATAAAGTTACCTTTGTACAAAAAGTGTCTTTTCAATCTTAGTACCGCCCTCTTTGTCGGTGCTGATTTCATTGGTTTGCTCTTCACTCTCAAAGCCTAAAATTGCTTTTCCATTTTTGATTTTTATAGTCAGCACTCCTTCCCGGTTTTCCCATTTGAAAAGTTGACAGTTTGCACATTTGAATGTGATCGCTAAACTCCTAAAAACTTCTGATTGAGGCAGTGTGTAGTACATTGAACAGTTTGATAGACCCATGGCGACATTCACCTATAAATTTAAAAAAAACAAAAAAAATTATAATTTGCTGTGGAAAATAAATAATTATAAATAATATTATTTACCGATTCCGCAGCTTGCTTGGCGTACAGAACTTTATTTTGCAGATCTCGAATTTTTGCCGTTATCGCGTCAAGGTTTATCTGTCTGTCTTTAGTTTTACTATCGTCAATTTGCTTGTTATTTTCCAACATTTGGGTAACCTCGTAAAGTTTTCTTCTTGCTGTGTTTATTTTATCTTTTGTTCTGTATGTTTCTGAAATTAAAAGTATTAACTGGGAATCATAATAGATTTGTGGAAATGCAAATATTATTTACTCTAAAAGTACACTGCGCACCTTTATTTAACGCGGAAACAAAAATTAGTCTCAAATTTGATGTTCGATGGAATTTTTTGGTCGATTTTTAGTTAAATGCCCCGACCTGAACCCCATTGAACATATTTAGAATTTTATTGTGAGAACGGCTCATCTAATCGCTTAGATTAGAATGTAAAGAACCTTAATTTTACGTATGAATCAAAGATACCAGATACTGACTCTTTATTTACTTTCAATTTTGGATATTTCTTCGTGTTATTTATTGTCGTTGCGATAATTAAAGCAATCCGTTCATTTTGCGGTGTTTATAATAATAATAAAAATTGTAATCGCATTTAATAAAAATATTGTGTATTTCATGAAGTAATAGAGATAAACAAATGAACCAAAAAAGAAACTGTAAAGGAAATATGAGACTTTCAGTTGGATGCATCTGCAATAACTTGCAATGCCTAGCCACAAGGTGGTTTGAATTTTCGTAGGAAACACAACAGTTTTATAACACCCGGTATAATACTAAAGTTACTTTTTCAACCAAAACAATATAGTCAATGGTATTCTTAAGAAGAAAACTAGAATTAGAAAAAAAATCAATTCAAATGATCAAAAAATTTCGAAAATGCATAACTTCAAAGTTGAGACAAAGTTTTGGATGTGCATTAAATGTAATATAAAAGTAAATTAACTTTGCAGACTTACCTTCTTTAGATGTCAAATTTAAGTACAATTCATATTTCTTAAACAGGTCATATCGACTGGTAACATTCAGATGTGAAATATTCTTGTCTATGATCCTCATTTTCTCAGAAATTTCCGAACTATTTTTAATAGCCTGATTAAGTTTTTCAACTAAATCTCCTTTTGAAGTTATTTGATACTCCAAATTTAACAGATGCTGATTGAGTTCATTGTTGGCTTTACCACTTTGAATTAGATTATATTTGAAATCGCCCAGTTTGTTTTTGATTGCATTGAAACCTTAAAAGAAATAAAGTATTTTCTTTTCACACTTTTTAACCCAGTGGTTCTCAAACCAAGAACAGTTTGAGAACCTCGTATAATCTATTAAATATAATAGAAATGTTCGCGAAACTTACTGTTCGATATATTTTTTAAGTTAACAATTCTGTGTTTCAGTCTATCCGATCTTGCATGTGCCAAATTCGTTTTATCTATCAATTTGTCGTAATCTTTCGGTTCGATAATTTCCAGAGCTTTTTCTAAAACTTTCTGTGCTTCTTCAGCCATGTATTTCGCAGTTTCTATACCTCTTACTATCTCTTCGTATGCCCCACTTGCTTGGATCGTTTTCCACTGATCTTTGGTAAAGTTTAACATACTGCAATAAAAAAAACCTTAGATAGTTTTAAAAACCTTTTTTTAGCTCATCGTAAATTACTTACTATATTGCATAATTAATTCTTACCTTTGATACTGGTTTACAATCAACTCCAACTGCCGAACATGCTCATAAGCTCTTCCTATTAAATCCTCCAACCCAGGCTTCTCCTCTTCATAATGATTCAGTTTTTTCTCCATTAAATCGAAATCACCAAATTCAAAATTACTCATTTCTTCTATAACCTTCTCAAGTTTCGAAAATGTTGCATTAATCGCCTTTAATTTATCGTCAATATCTTTTATGTTTCCTCTGTTATTTTCATTTATCTCGCTTAGATTTTTGATCTTGTCTTTTAGTCTGTTAAGGTCTTCCGAATTTTGATCGTTTTGAAGCTCTGCTACTACAGATTTTTCTTCAATTTCCCTGGTTATCAACTCTATTTCATCTATTTTTTCGTTAAGCTTGTCCAATATATCATGAGGTAATTTTAAGGGTTCCACATACAAGTCGTCTACTTCCTTGCTAACTTTTTCACAGTAATCGAAAACCTTATTATCATAACCTTCCTCTGCTTCCATCAGGGCTAAAACTTGATTGATAACGCCCAAAATTTTATTAGCCCTTTTCAAAGCAGCTTTAACGTCTACGTGTTTTTTCCCAAAATTTTCTAAACTGACGATCAAGTCAGTTATTCTTTTTTGAAGATTCCTTAGGTCCGATAGCAAATAATTCGACGAGTTTTGTAATTTCTTCGAATCTTTTAAATTGTCGTCCATTATATTGTTTAATAGATCGATTTTATCCGCCATGTTGTAAACTTGATCCTCCAAGGCACTAATGTCGCCCTTTTTCAAAATGGTGTTAGCTTTGTCGTATTTGTAATGAAATTTTTTACTAAGCATCTTCTGTCTAGTTTTGAGAGCATCTAACACTTTCCACGGTGGGTTGAGGCCGTCCTTGAATAGGTCCAGCGCATCATCTATAGCTTTACTTAGTCGGTCTATATCGTGGAAGAGAAGTTGGGTACATTCATCGCAAGCTACAATAATGGAATACAATTTTATTTTTTGTAGTGAAAAGGATCTGCCGCTAATAATTTTCATGGTATTCCTTAAAATATATTTGGTCAAACAAATGATCAAAACTTTGCAGATCTCCCATATTTTTCTCAGTTAAAAGAAATTAAGACCGTAGTGTATGTTTATTACAATAAATTAATATAATACTTACGTGTACATTCTCCGTCCTGAATATACTCTCTAGGATTTTTACATTGACTGCATTTATCACCGTGGAAACCAGGTTTACATTGACATTTTCCATTGACTTCGCAGATACTAGAGTAACTTCCATAATAGTTACAGTCGCATGGTACACACTCGTTCGTGTAAGGGTCGCGATAGTAAGTGTCTTTACAGTATTCGCATTTTGTTCCGGTATACCCTACAAATATGAACATTTTTTTTTTGAGATAGTAAATGCATATAAATCTTTGTTAACAATATTTATTCTAAAAACTGTTAAGATATACAACCCTCTTTAAAATAAAGAAAAATGATTTTACCTAATTTGCAATGGCACACAAATCCGTGTTTCTTAGCGACACAGCTTTCAGCGTTGTTTTCGGATTCTGAAGGGCATCCACATGGAAGGCAACTTCCGGAATAGTCTTTGTAGTAACCAGTGTCGCATAGTTCGCAATAAAAGCCAGCGGTATAATTTGAGCAATTCTATAAATAGAGAAAGTGTTAGTAATTCATTGTAAATGGTTAACACTGATTCATGGAAGCATAAAAACAGCAACATATCGATGGGTTTTTGACAAAACATCGTAAGCGACGTGCGTCAAATTTTACAGTAGGATTTTTTTCTTTTCATTATACTGGGTGTTATGGAAATGACGTATTATATTTAAACCGGCAATTCCTGAGATAAAGACAAATTGAAGAAAAAGAGCCATAAATGGCGCTTTCAATTCATTCAGCGGTAAAAGTGACATGACGTCAAACCAGAAAAACACCTGTCTGGCACTGCGATACATGTAAGCAATCAAGGGATTCTGGCTGGTGTTGTCATATGTACACCTTAAACTCTTTAGACAAAATAAAATAACTTAAACACCTTTCCATTCTGTAATACCTTTTTGTACAATTAATTGAAGAACATTTACGACGGACTATGTTTTAAACAACCCGAAAAAACATATGGAATAGTAATAGCCACGTACATCACTTGGTCAAATGCCAATGACCTCTTGATGCCTTACATCGGCAGAGCGAAGTAGTTTCGTATGCGTCTGTTAGTTGAAGACCAACCAGCGGCCGGATACGTTGTGTCTCGTCGATCAACAACACACTCTCAGCAATCCGCTCTGTTTTTTCGGTTTACGCGTGTATCTTGCCCGTCCATAAATAATCTTTGAATATTGTTTTTATTGACGCGTTTCTTCTGGACGTCAAATTTCGTCGCGTGTAATAAAATCTAATAATCTGTATTATTGTATTTTCAAAAGCTAACTATCGGTTCCGTTTCACTATTACTGTGTGTACATAAAGTGTTTCCAGGAGTGATCCCATGAAAAAGAAAAAAAACTGATTGTGTGTTGTGGCTGGATTTCCTCGCTCTTTAAGTATAAGGATAAATACAAGTAGGTAGAAAATAATTTATTTTTATAATTTTATATGGAATTTTAGTTTTACATTAAGCTTGACAACATTGCCATTGGCTCTGGTTGAAATGTTGTACAGTAGCGCGCTGACCTGTGAATAAGAGTGTTTATTACCCCACTTTTAAAACGGTCGATTTAAAGAAAATAAAATATGTAGCGCTTCTCTAGGACACCCCAGGAGACACCCATTTAAATGTAATACGTCATTTCCATAACGTCCTGTATTGTTATTGAACATGCACATAGTAAACTTCAATACTTTCAGGTAATTTTGCAGCTTATGATACTTAGTCAATACATTGTTTGAAAGTTATATTTATTTATCGCATAAGTATCGGGTGGGGATATAACTTATCGTAAGCGACTTTACGGCCATATTAAATACTTATTTCCCCTTCATAATTCTTTTACATAAATAACAATTTGATCATAATATTATTTAAATCAAAACACGTTGTAGAAACATGAAAATATTACTTTTACTGGCAATAAAAATTTACTTTTATAGCTTAGACAGTATAGCTTATTTACTACAGCCTGAGGAGATCCTTACTTGTTGTATGACAGTCACGCGATGAAAATGTACAGTCCCTCTAAAGTAAAATATTAATTCGTAACAGAATATGGATGGGTAGCAGTAATTTATTTACAAATAAACTGTTGCAGGCATGCTGCTTTCTCTCCCAGGAAGACTTATTTTCCTTACCATACAATGTCCAGTATCAGCATTACATTCCGTAGACCTCCCATTACAGTCACAGGCGTTGGCAATTCCTACGACTTTGTCGATCCAAGGAGTTTGTGTAATTTCGTAGTCATTTGGAAAATATCTGTAGTGACCTTTATTTGGATCTTGACAAGATAACCCCGTATATTCCGGAGTGCAATCGCATTTTTCTACTGAATGACTCGTCCGATTGTAGGGGATGTAGGGTTTTGCGGAGTCTAGAAGAACCTCTACAATTCTGTAAAAAATTGAATTAAATCATTTAATACGTGCGGGACTTGCGCCTTGAAATTCTTTTTATGACTTACTCCATTTCTTGACCCTGTATCACGACCGACGTGACATTCTGCAACACCAGTAAAAAGCACTCCCTAGTTAAGGAAATTTGACAATTATGCAAAATGTTCCCAGAAGTCACTCTCCAATATTTTTCGTTCAATTTCAGTTCGCTCATGCTTATTTCTGATTTTAGGGAAATAGCGTTACCGGTAAGGAAGACGCTAAATTTCCCTCCGCTACCGTTAACACTAAGGTAACCATCGTATGAGGTAGTTAGGTCTCCGATGAACGGTTTCGGAAGGCTAATGGTGTCCGTACTTATCTGAAAATGGAAAAACTTAAACGTGCATATAAGAACATCATCGAAGTTATTCGGCAATGAAGGAAGTCCTTACCGGTTCGTTGTTTTCAATTCCTTTCTCAAATCGTATTTTATCCCAATTGTATCGAGTGTTGACGCACTTGTTGCTCCTTCCGAAGCAGAAACATTGCGTGCACCCTTTGGGGTTCTCTTTGGTAAGTCCGAAGGTTCCGTTCTTGCACGTGTTGCATTTGGCACCCTTAACATTTTCCTATAAAATCGAACGATAAACGATCAGCTGTAATTTTAATAAATGAGAGAACCAGAACCAGCGCCTAATTAACAAACACTTATAAATACGTACCTTGCAATTACATGTTCCATCCTCATTGCACTGACAATCTCCATTTTGACATTCAGCTTCTAGCGAACCCATGAAATTACATAGACATTTTCTACAGTTCGGATAACCGTAGTATCCAAATGCACATCTGCTACATTTATCGTCCCGGTACCCCGGTTTGCAGAGGCAGGAGCCATTGGTCTTGTCACATTGGAGGAAGGATGAGCCGGTGTGGGAGCAGTTACAAGCCTATTGGAAAAACAGAAAATAAAATTTTTCTTGTAAAGGATTTGCAAGCCCTATTTTCAAGCGCTCAAAGGGCTTGAAGCACTTAAAAGTCCTGCAATAAATTAATTTTTTCTACTACCTTACTAGAAAACGTCATTTTCGACCCCGAAACAAAGGAAAAATGGTTCTTTTCCTCTGGGGAAGGAAATATTATTTCCTCCCTCTAAGTATAGCCTTATCTAGTTCCACAACTTTCTGCTGTTGTTCTTATAAGAATATATGCATCATAGTCTTAAGGACAAAATTTTAAATAAATGTACAAGGTGTCCTAACTCGATGGGCCAGGAACCGTATGTACAAATTTTCTGACAATTGGATGGATTACTAAAATGTATCTGTACATGCAACAAAAATGTTTTCAAAATGGCGTCACTTCCGATTGCACCGGAAGTATATTAACTTTTTTATTTTAAATTGAATTAAATTTTTCACATATTTGAAATTTCCCCGAAATTCCAATACTTTTTCGTATAGAGCACCATATGACTAATTGAATCGTTTTTGATATATTAATAATTGAAAATCACCATTTTTCAATTTTGGCGCTCTCTAAAATCGAAAAGGTTAAACTCGTAGTAGTAGAAAAAACTATATACGAGTATATATCTCAAGAGGAAAATGCGTTTCCTCCCTTGGATATTCCCGGGATGAAACGCACTATTTTCCTCCCTTGGTACGTAAATAGCAATTTCATATAATTAACTGTCTTACTTTGCAGCCTAGTCCTGGTTCAAATCCCCATGAATTTAGGGCGCATCGTTCGCATTCTTTGCCGATGGTGAGATTCGGACAAACACATTTTCCTCCCTTGCCACAGACATGTCCTTTTTTCGTACACGGCTCACATTCTAAAAAAAATTTATCTGTATTTGTAATTATGCTTCCCAAGCAATTTTTCAATTGATGAAACAATTACTTCGTATTTTTCTGTTTCATCTGTAAGATTTAGGCGATTCTGAAAGAAGAAATAGAACACAAAAGTATGTTCATCATTACAAAAAAACAACGTGTCTTTAACATTACTTCCTATATTCATTTATAATTAAATATGAAGCATTGATTCGATGCCGTAATATCTAAATTCTAGATTTCATTAAAGACAGCTATACTGCAAATATTTCCGCACCAAAAATAAAGAACTTATCCATAAACGACTAGTTTGTCTAGTAATTGCAATGGTCTCATTAGGTGAAATAGAAATACGAGCGTTTTCACAAGAAAATTAAGGGTTTGTCAATTGATTGTTAGAGGATTTTTCACGAGCCGCGGAACATTACTTTCTGCTATTGCAAAGAGATCTAACGATCCTGTTGCGTCAAATCAAGCCGTAATTTATGGCAATAAGGAAAAGTTTATCGACAGAGATCAATAAGAGTTCAGTTAGAGATACTAGATACTTTTGAAAACGTTATTTGCGGTACAAGTTGGATGAGTAGGTTAATCTTCAAAATGGACTGTAGGCTAGTCTTGGAAACTTAATAGCCACCGTTATAATTAATACTGATTGGCGATAGTTTAAGTTAATACTAGATATTGTAGAAATATAATAAAATTTGAAGGAGATTATGAGACATGTATGGGGCCATATAATTCAGTTCCGCTCTAGTTGAGAAATATGGCCTTTGCGCGGTCAGGCATAGCCACTCTAGCCGTATAAATTTGTTAAGATATCCTTAATGACACAATCCCGGAACGCCACTGACTGCTATTTTGCGGTGATGGATGGCTGGATCGATTTTAATTGGCCAGATAACTGACAGGGGCTGACCTGGATCGGATTTTGTTTTCCTATAGATTGACACGGCCTGCTCCTTAAGTCTTAACTACGGGAAGTTCTATTATAGGATAAGGCTGGTATTCTAGAAAAATTTAGTCGATATTGCTTCTTTGAAGCAGAAAACAGTATAATTTTCCTATTTTGGATTTATAAAGTTTACTTTGTGCAATGGTCTCATGATATTTGTTTCCTTATACTATTTTATTACATTTCAAGACAATTTATTTATTAACTTTATACCATTTTAAGTATTAAATAACTTTAAAAAATTACCAATGCATCCCTTATCCACAGTTCCGTAATAATTCGATAGGCACTGGTCACAACTTTGTCCGGTTACTCCTGGTCGACACCGGCACTGCCCGGTTTCCTGGTGGCAGACGCTGTCGGAGGCACCAAACTCGTTGCAATGGCACTTTATGCAGTCTTTTTTCAGGTTTTTCCAGTAACCAGGCTGAAATAATGCACTAAATGTAGAAAAAATGTATTGCAAATAATATAAAAGAGGAGAAAATAATAGAATACGAGAAAATGCTATAAACAATGCGAAAACTGTATAAGTATCAAAGTAGGCCGATTAAGTCATAAGTTTTTAGAAAATGACTTTATTGTCTAGTTTAATGTTTAGTATCTCCAGTTGCTTTAAGGGAACACCCTGTATATGAAAATTAGTGATATGTGGAGAAAACATTGTTCCTGTTCATACGGAAATTGTGGTGAATGCTGTACTTTATCTCGATTATGAATTATTCATTGTACATTCATGTTTATTTTCAGACAAAGGTTACGAAAGTGGCCTACCTTGCAGACGTCACAGGTTCGGCCTTCATAATGTCCTTTACATATGCAATTTCCGGTGGTGTGGTCACATGATGAGTACTTTGAACCATTAGGGTCACAATTGCATGCTAAAACAAACGTAACATTTTTGAATAGATTCTAAACAAATTGCTCTTTATTTTTTATAAGCGAAAAAGAAATGCACTGCAAAATTCATACTAGACTATTTTGTATGTTTCACCTTCCAGAAAATATTCACCCTGTATATATCGTAGTAATATTAAACCTTATTTCACCTGCCCCTACACATGATTATTTTACAAATCATTATTCAAATTGATTCCTTTTATGGTGGTCTAAAATACGAATTTAATAACAATTATGACTAACCCGACTCTATTGACCTCCGGCTTCGCCTAATAATTTTACACGATTAGAAACCAAATAAGTGAATTTTTTTTTCGTATTCGACACAAACTAGGAATGGGTCGTATAGCGGTTTTCATAGAAACGATTTTGATTCCACCTTACAAGGAAACTGGACATCCACTACTGAATTTGAATAACAAAATTGAACTAAAAACATATTTTCTATAAATTTCATTCCTTGATTACTCGTCTATTGTCTGAACCAATCTCGAATAATTTAAGGGTATCATTTAACTGGTTAGCAAAATATTCTTATTTTCGCGAACAGAACAATGTAATTGGTCAGCCAAAATGGCTAGTTGGTCAACAACATATGGAAAGCAAACATTTCTGAATCGTGACAGTGCCCTGGGAACACAAGTGAAAACCCGCCCCCGCTACACCTTTTGTAGCCGATTTCCTTCTGTATTTGGCAGAAGAAAACACAAGAAAGTTACATAAATTGACAGTACCCAGGGACCTCTGAAGTAAACTGCTTCTCGACATGTTTGTTTCTACCGACCAATTGTAAACTCTTGCTGACCAAGTAATCATTTCGCAGCTCGACTGTTAATAACGGCAAACCATTTAATTACTTCTCATAATTTAATAACATGTACACTGCGCAATTTAACGCACAACCAAAAATTTGCCTCAACTTTGACATTATGTAGTTTCCAAATTTCTGCTCGTTTTGATTATCGCTGCCTTTATTATTTTAGTTCCAAAAGTAACTTTAATATTATACCGGATTTAATAAATTTGTTGTATTTTTACGAAAATTCAAAACATCCTGTGGACTATACTAGGCATTCCATGTTATTGCAGATAGAGTTAAATGGAAATCTGATGTTTCCTTTACATTTTCCTTCTTGATTGATTTATCTCTGTTACTTCATGGAATACACAATTTTTATTAATTTTGCCGAAACAAACCCGACCTGAATCTCATTGAACATATTTATTATTCATTATATTATTATTTGGTTCCTGTTATCATAAGCTCTAACTATCTATATAAGATTATGCATGTATATTACTCCGCTTACAAAATGATTGCAAATAATGTTAATAATACCAATATAAATAAACATATCAATTAATAATTTATTCATTAAAGAAAAATTACCCGTTTGCATAAATAATGTATTAATTTATAGAGTTTTCGCACCGGACATTCATCTTCCTCATAAAATGTAACAAAATTAGTTTAAAAATTATAAATTTGGTTGTATGACTTTATTTCTTTTGTTTTTACTTTAAACTATAAGTAATTGGGGTCAGAATGCCTTTTCTTTTGCACCGATGTTTCGGTTAAATTTATACCATCATCATCAAGGCTTAGAAGACCTAACTCGTATTGCTCCCTGCTTAAAAAAATATGTTTGACTCGTAAGGATGGGAGCAGGATGACCTGACCTGTAAAAGTTCTTTGCATATACCTGTATGCAGAAATTTGTCGTTTAACTGCACATTTTGCATATTAACCTTATTCTGGGTGGCCATTAATTAGTATTCGGTAGGTTCTTCATGCCTACGGCGTTTATTGAATATTGATTTTAAAAAATTTTTGAAAAGTAGTTGTTCGTTAAAACTTCCATAAACTTTCATAAACTTCATAGAAAAATACTGTTATAGTACCGTACTTTTACTCCAAGTCTATCATTTAAGTATGTCAAAATGTAAAAATATAAAAATGTTATTTTTTACATGCCAAATATATCAAAAGCGGTAGGTTTCTGTGTATTTTGTCAACTCCAAATCACAATCTCTTATTTGGTTGATAAATATTCCACCAATATAGAAATATGGTTTAATTTAAAATAAACACAGTGACATGTTAAAAAACACCCCTTGTACAAGCATTAATTTACGTAAACACAGCTTTCGGCTTATTTGCTCCCGATATGGACTGCGATAAAATACCAAATTGAAATTCTTCTTTAATTACTTAATTTATTTGTTTAAGTTGTTCGTTGCATGTTTTCATGCATTTTAAAACCGTCGCCAGAAAATTGCTTTGCTGAGATGTGAGCGTTATACGTGGGCACCTTTTTTTATATTCTGTGTTTTGCGTTATTTTACTTAAGAACAGTAGGTAATCTTTAAAAATTACCGATTAAATATTTTAAGTTTTGTAAAGAAACAACTTTTTACCATTTATATATACAGAGTGTCTGGTAAATACCTCCTAATCTCGCGGGAGCATACAGAGGAGGCGTGTGAACAGACTGATATAATTTAATGAAATTTTAGTATTTCATAGAGGCCATAAAGAGTCATTAAATCATACTACAGTGATGCTTCACATTGTCAGGGAAGTCAGGAAGCTTCACATTGTCAGGGAAGTCAGGAACTGACTTGCCACTACACTCGTTGGGCCAAAATTTTGACCTGTGTCATTTCACAGAGCTGAAAAGAACTCTTAATTTATTGCGATAAGGCTGGCGGTTTTCGAGATAAATCGGTTTTTATGCGAAAATATCAGAAGCTACTCATGCTAAAAATCACGTCGCGAATTTCATTCATCGGTAAAATTAATATTTTAGCAATAATATACGAGTAATTTATTGTTTGTTCGGATTTCTTGCCAAACTTTCGCATAAAACCGATTTATCTCGAAAACCGCCCGTTTTATCGCACTAAATTAAGAGTCCATTTTTTGAATGAGGAATGGCAAAGTATTTAAAAAATCAGTTTTAAGTTTTTAAGTTTTATCAAATGACACCGGTCAAAATTTTGGCCCAACGAGTGTGGTGGCAAGTCCGTTCCTGACTTTTCTGACAATGTAAAACATCTAGGTACTATTTAGGGTGGTTTAATTACTTTTTATGGCTTCCATAAATTATTTAAATTCAAAAGTTAGGGACAAAAAAGTATATCTTTTGGGCTTTATTTTGACCTCCTCTGTATACTCCCGAGCGATAAGGAGGACACCCTGTATACTGGACGAAAGAAAATCTTATTCGGTTGTATACTCCAAAGAAGCTGGGAAGTTGGCAGGCATTACGACGAGGCAAAGAGACCATTCCGAACCAGAAAGTTGTACACACCTCAACAACTTTTGACACTATACAAAGCCCAGATTCGACCACCACTAGAGTACTGCTCTCATGTCTGGCGACTGGATTCCATCGAAAGGAGGGCTATTCGTCTGATCGGAGACCACGAGCTGACGAAGAACCTCGACAGCCTAGAACATCGAAGACAGGTTGGGGATTTGACTCTTTTACAGTTATTTTCATGGAAGGTGCTCGGCTGACCTTGCCCTTTTAATTCCGCCCAGAGCGACGAATAGCAGAAATACACGACGAACCACTGCCGCCCATCCATATGTGGTTAAGCTTAGTACTCCTCGAACTTCATTATTTAAGAATTCTTTCATCTGGAGGACTTCATCCTTGTGGAACGACCTTCCCGAGGTCGTTTTTCTCGACGAATATAACCTCCAACGATTCAAACCCAACGTGAATCGCTTGTTTGCACACGCACCACTCCCAGAGTGCCCTAAATGATTTTTCCTATAGTGCTTGTGTTTGATCATAAAAAAAAAAATTCAAAGAAGTTGTTTCTTTATTTGCTTATTTTCGATAGTAATTGTTTTAGACTAGTTTAATGTTGTAAATTGGCAAGGCATTTTCCTATGACTAGGCCTGGCCAGATATTATTTAGTATAAAAAATGCGAATAATTTCTCCTATGGATATTTCTAATAAATTGTTTAGATTTTTAGTATCAAAATTATCAACATAAGTTAATTTATTTCATAAATAATGAGATTAATTAGTATATCTTACTTGTTATGAAAACAAAGCGAAATTAGCTTTTTGACTATTTCGCATAATATTAAATAAACTAAACGTAACACCCATAATTTCAAATTATAATTAGTCCCACGCTACATTACTATTTCCATTACATTTATCAAAAAATACCAATCCCTTATTCTGAAAAGAAACATTAAGATATAAAAAATTACCTACCGGTCGAATTAAAATTGTTTTCTTTGCTGGAGCATGTCAAAAAGAGATCCCGTTTATACTTTTTTTAGAGGTCTTGATTGAAATGTAAAAAAAAAATTAAATCAGTACTGTTTCACTCTATATAGTTCCACAACAACAATCGATCAACCTAAGTCTGCATTGCGTAAATCTAATTCTAATATTTAAGCCATCTGCGTCAGATTCAATAACATCTAAATTATCTATTTGGATCATCTATTACATTTATAAATAATTTCAGACTAATGTTGGATTTATTTCGAACTTGTCTCGATTCATTCATATAAGGATACGTTTCGGAGTTATAAAAGTAATCTGTAGGCGTCAGTCTATTTATTTTCGAGATTAATCGTTTTGATTTTTCTATTCAGCTACTTCGGTTCTAATTAACGATATTTTTTTATGTCTATCGAACAACCAGGGAAACCTCCCTCTCCCTATGACGGTTCACGGAAAAAATACTATAGCAAAATTATTATAGTAAAGATTTTATGTAAAATTTCCTAATCAAATTACATTTTTTATTAGTAATCTGAACCAATAAAATATTATAAACATAATTTCTAAAAACGTATAGGTAGAATTTCTAATGAATTTTGTAAAATCAACTAAAATATATTGTAAAATTTATAACTCCAGTAGTTAAATCCTTTTAAATGTATGGTACATTTTACAAAAATATGAATGGTTTGCCTAATATTTTGATATTCTTTACTAAAATTTTTTGTTAAAATTAATTTTATAGCAGTCCTTAATAAAAGTTACTCCAGTCACATATCCATGAATTATGGTTAGTTTTACTATATTTATAGTAAGTTCTTTCCGTGTACCGACCATCCACCCCGAACCAATCTTGTTTTCTAACCAAGTAATGCAACATTTTACTTTGTTCGGCTTTATTATTTTTAATTCCTTTTCTCTCAAATAACAGGAAAGTAGTGCAAAAAAAATCTCTATGAGATTTAATCAGATTTTGGCTGGCCTGCCTGTGTATCAGTGGGGCGATGAGAAGCACACCCACTGCAGCAATGGAAGTCATACTGGGACTAATACCCCTAGACATACACATCAGAATGGAGGCTAACTGTAGCGCCTCAAGGATGATCGCCAATGGGGAATGGACACAATACCCCGTAAAAATTTTACACACAAGAGCCACGCATCTTATCAACGATGAGCTCTTGGATATCCAAACCGATCGTATGAAAGCAACATACGATTTCACAAAGCCTTTCAAGATTGACTGGAACTTTGACAAATGGACGAACAGTGCACCCCCGTTGTTTGATAAGGGTCTAGTTTGGTACACCGATGGATGAAAAACCGCCAACGGTGTGTGCGCAGGTATATTTGGGGAAAGGCCCAGGATGGACATAAGCATTCCTTTGGGGAACTACGCCACAGTATACCAAGCGGAAGTTCATGCCATACAAGCATGCGTACTACAAAATCTTGAAAAGGGCTACCACAACCAAAAGATTTACATCCTGTCGGACAGCCAAGCTGCCCTTAAGGCTCTGAACTCCAATAGGTTTACTTCAAAACTTACACTGGAGTGCCATACCAACCTAAAAGTACTGGCGGTCAGGGGGAACAAGATAGAGCTCTTGTGGGTCCCTGGTCATTCTGGGATATTAGGAAATGAAAAAGCGGATGAACTAGCGAGAGCCGGATCCGCTCAAAATCTCAGGGGCCCCGAACCAGCCTTTGGAATATCAAAACAGGCAACAAAAACAAGATTAGATAGATGGTCGAAAAAACAACACCTATCTCGATGGCAAGGGTTCCCTGGTCAAATACACGAACGATGGAAAACCATCGAAAATACTATCGAATGGGATGCTAACCCTAACACGGCCCCAGTTGAAACAAGTGATGGGTCTGCTAACCAGCCACTTGCGAAAACACCTTCAACGGATGGGTATAAACAACGGATCCATTGAATGCAGACTCTGCGGCGAAGAGGATGAAACCGCCTCACACATAATATACCGCTGCGCAGCACTGTCTCGTAGAAGACAAAATATCTTCGGGAACATACAACGTGGTGACCACCTCCCACAAGACAAGCTTGGTAGAAGGTTAGTGGACCTCATAGAAGGAACAAACATCGTCTAACAAGATCGGGGTACACAATAAGCCGAAAGGCTGCAGTTATAGAAGTTCGTGCCTTTAAACCGACCCTCGTCTTTAACCAACCAACCAACCAACCAATCAGATTTTGAGTTTGAGAACATGCTTTCCATTGCCGTCCTTCTGTAGCTAAACTTTCTAGGGAAAACTGGCTACGCCACGTAAAAATCTATAACAATTTTATTATCTTTTTGATAAGTTAACGCATATCGGAAATACGAGGGGTGTCTAAAAAGCGAATATATTCAAAATCACCTTATATATTAAAAAGTGAAAAGGCCATGACAAATTTGTCGTTTCGTTAAAAAACTAAAGTGAAAACCGCACCATTCTATCTTTGTTAATAACTCTAATACCCCCAGAAAATGTCGAAAATGGGACACCCTGTACGTGTATGTTTACAAAATCGAAATGGTTTTCGTACTCATTTTACCAAACCAATTAGCGCTGATGACAATAATTTGTCTAAAAATAAATAATTACCAATAATTATTGTCATTGGAGGAAGTCGCGGCAAAAAATACTAAACTAAAACAAATACATTTTATGCTATTCAGCATCTGTTCGAGGGGTTATCACAACAACGTGACACTAATCCATATTAGACAGGCGGAATCGTGTCTTCCTTACAATTAATTGACATTGGAGAGATAACGTTTTTATATTGGACGCGTATAAAGATAAAAATTTTTTTATTTAGGGAAAAAAGTGGTATACTAAAAATATACATGTGATTTTTCAGCGGCTTTCAACAATGTAAACTTGCAAATTGACTTGTCATGTTCGGTAATAGCAGTAATACATCGTTGTTAATTTTTGTTACATTGACATATCCAATTTTAAGCATGGAGAATCAGAAAAAGATGGTTTCAAAGTAAAGGGTAGACCTTATCCGGCATCTTTGATCCATCTAACAAACCTGCTCTGGACTATAGGAATCCATTAACTATGAAGATGGCGATTTTGAAAACGACACTATTTAGGAACAATCATCTTTATCTCGTCTTACTTTCTCTAAGGTTTTTTTTCTGCAAAATTGAATCGTCACTAACCCGCAACATTTAAATTATTTCTTGTCTCTTCTCCACAGTACGCCGCTGTGATATTTTTTGCCAGCCAATCCTACTTCACTGACCAAACATGCATGTATGGGCAATTATTTTCAGAAACAGCAGTTTTATTATATTCACGCAAATCTGGTTCTGTTTATCTGGCTTCTAAGAAGACCAAATTCGTTTTATATAATTTTACTTAAAAGTAAGTAGATGTAGTGTAGTCGAAATGATCTGGACATGAAAATAACCATCTAAATTCGGTCGTAAAGTCATAAAAGGCCTGTTTTATTTGCACAAATATTAATAAAACTTGTTTTTGGGCATGTTTTGATCTTAATCTTGGGTTTAATTGAAAATTAATGCCAGGAAATTAACGATTAAACAAGCTTGTGAATTTTATTCGCTCAAGATGGACAAAGGACACGTATTTTTTATTATTTATCTCCCTTCTTCCACTTCATCGGCGAACAATATGTTTACTGGGCATTGTCAATTATATCTTACACACAGATTGGTGTTAATGTATACAAGTAGGAAACCCGAACAAACCCAAGTCAGCGATATAATAATATACGTATGTATAATAACAGTACAATCAATATATTATGTACTATGGTAATCTTTAATAAAATCATATTATCGTAACACAAAACACAATTTTCAACACATTAATATTTATAAAGGTTTACATGTTAATATAAATGTTATACTCAATAGTTATGCTACTAAATGGGTATAGTAAGTCAAGTAACTCTTCAAAAGTAAAAGAAAGAATTGTTTTTGAAATGACTTTATTTCTTTTGGAATAGTTTTCATTCTAAGGCCAATATAATCGATGATACTATTTCTTCAATTTTCTAGTCTACATTTTTTTAAATTTTGATAAGTTGTTGCCGTAGTAACAGACTGTTTTTCACATTAAATTTTACAAGTATAATTTATTCATTTTGAGAAATGCAGACAAACGACCAACGCTTGCTTCCTCTTTAATAAATTAACTGTGATTTATCTTGTGCATTTAATAATATTAAATGCGCGACTACTAAAAAACTCTACACGTTTTACAATTCTTCATTAGCAAATAATAAATTAAAAGAGCGGTTCTGCAAAATTACCATTATTGCCTTTTATGTTTATTCGAGATTGTATTGCCCATCATTTTTTAAAAATGCCTATACACGCAATATTTCTAGCGTTAAAAAATGTTTACTTTGAAATACTAAAAGAAAAAATAAAAACAATTCTCGATATTTTCCAAAAAATTTTCAAAAAAATCACATTTAAGCAGTGGCGGTTCTTCCACAGGAGCACATGCGCACATGCACCCCCAAAACGAATAAAAAAATATTAATTTATATTCATTGAATATTATTTATCGTATAAAGTCCGACCCTCCCTAATATTTTATCGTACCGTCAACCAAACTGTATATTATAGGCTCTCAATCCGGAACCGTGCCTCGGTCGAGGTTAATAACGTATATGACGAGACTTGCTCGCATATGCGATTAAGTAGGCGGGGCATAATGCAGTTTCTCTGTAGTAACAGGTGGCGGGAGAGAGCGGGGCTATGGCGATTTAACATGGGAAAGACGCACAATTTAAGTGTGGGCCGCGCCGTTGTCTGTTCGTGCATCTAGTTAGAAATTCGAGCGTGTATGTTTTAATATTTTAATATTATATATTTATTAAGTTAAAATGAATAGAATGCGAGAAAACCTAAACCCGAAATTAATTTAACGCAGCCCACAAAGGGTAAATCTAGGGACTTTATTAGAAAGTTTAAAAACTTTAATGAGGCTGTTATTGATCAATTTTCGACAATTAAGAACCGAAGAACGGCCCTATACACACTAAGAAACCCAATCTTATTTTCCAAAAGTTGTATTTCCTTGTGTAAAATTAAAAAATAAATAAAAATATGTTTTACCTAACGCATTTTCTTATTACTTTTTTCTTTCTACATTTAAAACGCCGTAATTGTTTGGTCGTAACACAAAAATAAAATTTTAAAAATAATTTCACCATACTTGTGAACCCCCCTCTATCATAGGTCACGAGCCGCCACTGCATTTAAGTGGCAGATTATTTACTGCATTTTTCTTATAGCGCACATACAGTGTGTGTATATAGTCTGGAAACGGCTTAATAACTCTCGACTCGCTGATTTTTTTTACAACATTTGGGAATAAAAAGTATAGTGTGCAGGTTTTATATATGAGTGAGGTGTTTACGACACGAACTGTAGGCGAGTGTTGCAAACCGAACGAGTGTCACAAAATGCACTTGTTACACAATGTATCTATTATTATTCGGGGATCGAGTCCAGGATGAACATTTTTTTTTTTCAAAATTTCCCCCCCGCCTATGTGTGTATAATGTTTCTAGTGAACGTATTGTCAAACTAAGTCAGGTGCTAATGTCGAAGAGTTCGTCCTATAACTATCGACATTTTTATTATTCAATAGGATTATTGTTTGTTACCACCCGCCAGCCGTGCCTGCCCAAAATTAAATGTTAATGACCATCTGATAATGCATCGATCAAAGAAGAGATTAAACATGATACTCGGTATAATTAGGAAAATATTTCGGTACTTTCTTGTTCCTCGTGGTTATGGCCAAGTTCTTAAATTCGGCCGTTATTGTGCGCATGGATTCATTCACAATTGAATAAGTAAATCCATAAAACTGATATAATACACAGTTCAGAGTTTCCCGACTTTTTTTCTTTCATCTATCTCTTCTTTGCCAGAGGATTGTAGATTTTTTTCGGATTCTTCGTTTAGTATGCTTCCATAACACTTACTTATTCTAGTTTAAATGCTGAACTGCTATATATATAAAAAATATAGATAGGCAAATTTTGAAAATTGGCGAGTAGGCTAATGTTGATGGGTGCAACTGGGCTAAAATATTTTCAATATGGTTGACACAGTCGCTGTCAACTTGCTTATTTTAAATGGAACATCCTATATAATATTACATTTCTTGATTATATGCATTATTCTAGGCAGATTTATGTCTTATACTTAAGCGTGTTTGACATATTTAAGGTTTTATGTCAAAAATCACGTTTGCAGACCTTAAAATAATTATTAATTTTTCCTATAAGGAAGGAATCCTTCATTATTTAATTTGGGTTGGATGCCCTGTTGAAAAGGACCAGCTTTAATAGATTTTTTATAATGTTTTGATAACAGACAGAACTGACAACTGCAAAAAATGTACATTTTCAAATGGAAACCACCAAATGTTATAATTAATAAATTTTCTATTAAAAATAAGATTGTATAAGGTTGTATAAGGTTGTTTATTCCGAAAATTTGTAGTTTCCGAAATAGTGCCAATTTAATATTTTTATATGGCGATTTTACTGCGGATTATAAGTTCAGTTAATTCTAGTTAGCTATAACTGCGTGGAGAAATAGTCAAGTGCTACAGAAATATATGAAGCTGTCACTTACTATTTACTAGGCTGAAATTATACAAACGAAGAATATACATGTGAAAAATTTATTTCGTGGACATTTGACTGTTTTTCAACGCCGTCATAGCCAACAAGTAACTGGCCTTAAAATCCGCAGCAAAATCGTTATAGCATACGGTCCTAGTTTCAAAATTTCCCTAATACTTTTTTATATATAGATCCAGGCGGTTCCCGGTGGGACACACTGTATAATGTATGGAATTTTGGGGGAATAAATACAGTGAAATGAAAATATTATGGCAGGACTGATATATAAACCGGAAAATGCGAAAAAAATGAGTTGGATTTTCGTTGTCCGCCCTTTTTTCAAAATTGGTTATACATTAAGGTAATTAAATTTAATTTTTTATGAACAGTTTTATTAATTAAGGAATATGCATAAAACCACATGTTTTAAGAATAATAATGTAAAGCGGGTAAACCCACAATCGGCCATCCCGGTTTCAAATTAAAAATAATTGACTTCATCAATAATTCGTGACTTAATGCGCATAAGTCGAGTGAATGAATTCAATAACTCGCCCATTTTTAGGTACTTTTTTCTTCCTCGTGGTTATGATGTGGATGTAGGGCAAGGCGGCCAATCAAGCGAGGAATAAAAGAAATTAAAAAGTTTCACAAACAAAAATCAAGGTATGCGCGCACAACCTGTCCTTTGTTCATCAGAGTATTTGATGATCTGATGACTATCAACATCAATCGGTACATCAATATGTCGATAGGAGATGTTGTTATCGATATTTCAATTAACAAAAAAAGTCCACAAGATTCCTGCAACTTTGTTTTATGATGTGATATTACGACACCACGAGCTATGGCTCGAGAAATCTGACTTTTACTTGTTTTTTTAGTAATGAAAAATTTGCTCTTATGGTAAATGGTATACACAGGAGATACTTAAAGAGATAATTCTACATGTTAAAATATATAGTAAAGCATATAACATTTGCTACATTGCTACCATTTGAAAAACTGATGTTACTGCCAACAAAAACTTTAATTCCAGTTTTGCGTCTAAACGACGTGGTTTATCGACTCGAATAGTAACGAGTACTTTTCTTATTAAGTACTTGTTTGGCTACATGACCTCTTTTCCAGTAACTGTCGAAACAACGAAGATTATGGGAAAAATTAAATTTAAATTTCATGCAAAGTGGCCTCTGGTGGCACAGTACAGAAACATTTTTCTCACAGAATGAGTGTTCGACTCTTTTTAATATGCACGATTCACATTCATAGATAGATTGTGAACAACTTTCCAGAAAAACAATCGGTGACGTCTGAAAATTAGTATCATTTGTCTTTGTCGTTTTGCGTTAATTAGACAAAGATATTACGTCGCCTTCGAGCCTTCGGAGCTTGCTTCTTATAAAGCCCTTATTGGAACGGTCGTCTTTCATACCTACATATATTCATTATTGTTGAATACAATGCTTTGTGGTTTTTTAGTATTGTGTGTTAAATTTAAGTATTGTTGTTGGAAAAAAATAGTAATTCTTAACTCAATATGGCCAGACTGTGCCAAGTCTGCCGTAAAAATATAGACTTTTGAGTCACGTCCGTAGATTGTTTGTTTTTCCTAATCAATACATATCAAACCGATCAGCTGTTATAACGAAAACAGAAACAGACTGAAGATTAAAAGGAAACGGAAAGTCTAGCTATAGAAGTTTGTTGTGTTTATTTTCGTAATAACAAGCGTCACATTGACGTGTACATATCAGATTGAAATACCGGGTCCATGTTCGTTTCAAGTCGATGGTTATATGACTTAATACCTTTATTATTAGTTGAATTTAGGTATAGGGAACAATAATCCGATCTTATTAAAAAAATTAAGTGAGCTGTCATAACTTGTTGTTGGATCACCCTATATACATGAAATTACATTTAAAAAAAGCACAACAAAAATAAATAATTGACGGATCCGAGCGTTTAAAAAAAAACTTCATTTTAAATGCATTTGTTTCAACCCTGCCGGACCCACTGACACATCAGGAACCTTGGAATATCATGAGTCATAGTAACCCCTTAATAGTTAATCCCGAACGCACATGGCCGTATTTATTACGGAAATAAATTTCTTTGATACAAAACATACGCGGTGTTGTAACCGCAAGTAACAATGTGATAACAGGCCAGCTAATTCTGCACAGAACGTGCCGTATACTAAAAGTAAATCTTCGACATATCTGACGTATCGTTAGATAAGGCTTATAGTATTTAACCGCGGAAGAGACCAAAGCACAATAATTTTTTTGTTCATGATTACAAGATCAGAGACATAACGGTAGCATGTGTTTAGTAAGAGCATTTAATTAGATCGTCTCTAATTTTCTTTGTTGGCTGCGTCCTGTTACTAATCGGTAATTGCACAATTTGTTTATAAAAACTCTTTTTCTTTTTGAAATATCACCACCTTACTTATACAGCGTCGCCATTAAAGTAGGAACCATATGGGGAAAAATGTATGTTTTAGATTAAATTTAAATTTGCAATACGTTCTTACTTTAATAAAGACCAAAAATTACATTATTAAATAGGGCTATGCGGCTTTTGGTAAATGTCAACATTTTCTCCACAAAATTCCGAAAAATGGGATTTGTTGATAAAATTTTATTTATAAAAGTTGTTTGAAAACGAAAATCGATCCCACCACCGTAAATATATTTATTTACACAACACTCATCTTCTAAATTCATTCTTTATACAGAAAATTCTACCAAAATGTTCATTTTCCTCAAAAAATTAAAAATGTTGCGATCTGTGGAGCAAATTCCTTATAACTTTAAAAATTTAACCAACGAAGAGGAAGAGGTCTTTTTTAAATACTAAATAGGTTGAAAAAAAAATGGATGTATAAGAATAATAGTATATATATAATAATATAATTAAGGCTTTATTTTGTTTCATCTTAGTTCCTACTTCTCCGCAGTCCGCTTTCAATGAAAATAAATATGAAACAAAAATTATCATAAGTGATTCAAATTTGGTCTGTGGGCATAAAATTATAATTCAAAAATCTTTTTCAAATTACTTTTTTAAATTCGATCAATAAATGCCATTTTTCGACATTTTATGTAGAAAATCTCAAAGGACCCCGCAGTACCCTTATGGAAAATGGGTCCCGGTCAAATTGGCCCAAACTTTCCTCACTGATAGGACTCGGTGAGTAGATAAAAAGTGCCCATTGGCGCCCAGCGTAAAAAACTCCCTGTCGAGAGATATCTTCGTCCGAAACTAGGTTCTTTTTCGCTGCCTAGTGTCCTGCAATAGTGTGTCAGGCTTCCATAGCTCCTATACGAATTAACTTAGAAGTTTCATTCATATGCCGATTTATACTTTATTATAGGGTGCATTTCAGGAAAATATTTTTAATTATACAGGGTGGCCCAAAAATGTGTGGTAACATAATGCTGTCTTTTTTTAAATGGGACACCCAGTATTTTATTACATGATTAGGTTCGTATTAGTGTCCTTTATAATTGCCTAAAGTTTTATTTCAATTGGTTATGTAGTTTAAGAGTAATAAATTAAAAAGATTAAATTTTTCTAAAGTTGCTCAAGAATACCTTTATTTTTAATTTTAGATACAATTTTCATTTGTAAAGGTTGTTACTTATAATCACAGTATCGCTAGACCTCTTGTCTTAATTCCACCCAATGACTTAGTTAAAAAAGGCAAATATAAAGGACACTAATACGAACCCAATTGTGTAATAAAATACTGGCTGTCACATTTAAAAAAAGACAGCATTATGTTACCACACATTTTTGGACCACCCTGTATATTTAAATCAGTGAGGAAAGTTTGGGCCAATTTGACCGGGACTCATTTTCCATAAGGATTCTGCGGGGTCTTTTGACCGGTAACAAAAGCCGCATGATCCCATCTGTTTACGTCATTTTTGATCTTTATTGAAGCATGGTGAAGTCAAATTTTACCTAAATCGAACAATACATTTTTTCTCAGTAGGGTTTCAACTTTAATGCTGACACTGTATATGATTTATCACAAAAGGAAAATCTTTCCACTTTCCTCAGTAATTACAATTCACCATGTATATTTATAATATTAAGCTATAAGTCACCGTTTCTAAAATCAAAACATTACGGTATCTGATACTGTAATGTTCCGTTTACCGGCCGCAAATGAGTACAGGGTAAAGTAGAGTTACTGGACAGGATGAAATAAACAAATATACAAATCGAGATGTTTTATAAAACTGTTATAAATCATAACTGTCTCTTAACCAAATCTTATAAGGGGGAAAGCAGCGTTATATTCTCATTTAACCAAAATTTAATTTTCATAAATGGCTTAAATTCTCATCGCGTCACTAAAACACCAAACGGTAACTTCGGCCAAAATAAACACCATCTAATAGTGGAGAAGCTTTAGATAGAAATAATTATGGACCTATTTTATTCAGATTTACCAACTAAGAAACTAGTTTAAAAAAAAAGCTTATTGAATATTTCTTTACGAGAATGAGGGAGATTTGACATATTTTTGGCATCTTCAGATCATTAGTTTACATTTTCACACTGAGATTGAAAACAAAATTTATTTGTTTGATTAAAGTTTGTTCCCTTTACAATTCTGAATTGCATTTTTCGACCTGACTTTAACATTAGCCACGCCAAATTTTCTATGTCAAACGGTCACTCAGAAATGAATGATAACATTTTGGATGTGAATAAAAAAATCAATAGCAAATTGCTAAATCTAGTGAATTTTTACTAATAGCTGATATGTTACGTTCTCTTTTCTGCCCGTTGGGCGTATGTTGTTTGCCAAACCTGCAATATATTAAATTTTGTTATTTCTTTAAAAATTAAACGCGCCCGTTTGAGATGAACCTTACCATTACAAAATACTCTCCTTAGAAGATAAACTATTTTTTTGGAAGCAGGATGTGTTCTGCTCCTCTAAATTTTGGACGCCTTCAGCGACCCATTATAAACTTTTAATATAAAAGGTTTTTCCTTTTAATATTCAAAAGCAATCTTCGACGTTGTAAATTATCATACGAAGAGCAAACCTGCCTAGTTTTAATATTAATGAAGTGTAGTCGTGTTCGATAAGGCAACAGCATGTAGGTTTTTAAATTTCCCATAGGTATTAATATCTTAATAAAGATTTTGCTTCAAATTTTATTTATTTATTCATTCATTTTAATTAACATATCACGGGTGACATCATACGTTTGAACATCATCTACAGACAGTTCAGCTTTATTCGTTCGTTGTTCCATAAATTAAGATGTCCAACACCTAAATGAACAATCTCAGAAAGTTGTAAGTAAAGATTTCCGAAAGCTTATTTGATCAACTTTAAAGAGTGTTTTATCATTTGCTAAACCCAAATATTTCCTAGTTAATATATCTATATACAACGTGTCCAAGGAAAATGGGAAATTATGCGTTTTATGAAAAAAAGTGTAATAAAAATGTTTAACATTTGTGTATAACTTTGTTGGACACGTTGTATATGCTGTCGCTGTCTGCATTTAAGAAAGTAAACAAATCCATTACTCCCTCGCAAACCCACAACACCTTCATCTCTGCTAAGAGCGACATATGACTAATCGTCGTATTTTTTCCTCGTGTCCACCTGGTATATTTTACAGCTAATTTGCAAAGCTTCCACAGACACAAATAAACCAGTTAATATTCTAAAACTGGGAACTAACTAATGTCCAGACACCTTTTACACCTAGTTTCTATATTTTCCCGGTCTTTATTGCGTTA
This sequence comes from Barypeithes pellucidus, assembly GCA_963991005.1. Taxonomy (NCBI): domain Eukaryota; kingdom Metazoa; phylum Arthropoda; class Insecta; order Coleoptera; family Curculionidae; genus Barypeithes; species Barypeithes pellucidus. The sequence goes on from OZ022557.1 coordinate 297,725, forward strand.
TTATATTCTAGGAATATACACGGAAACTACTCGCAAGTCCTTATTTTAAATTTAGAAGCTTTCACGTTATGCAGGTTTTCTCTATAAATTTTGTAACATAACCGGCTTCTCTAAATTATTTAGAATGTTTTAGACATTACCTTTATTTTCATAATAAATATCGAAGAACCTAATGCAGAGTTCTATATTCAACATTTATATATCAATAAAAGTACAGGCATGGTAAAAAAGTTACATCTGATCTATATTAGAATTTACCTGAGTAAGACAAAGACACAATAATAAAAATTTGATAATCGACACTTTGGTTGAGACAAAAAAGAAATAATGACAATGGGGTTCCACCAGTCAAATGGATTTTGATCACTTTTTAGAACGTTTTGTTGTATCTACAACATCTACAAACAACAGTTCGATCTCTTCATCAACATTTTCATGCTTTGGCAAGTTGTTTGAAGATGGAGGAAGGGCCAAGCAGTTAGAAACCATAGGAATGCAAATAAAGATGGAATAAATACCAATATTTTTTTATGTTAGGCTCAGGCAAGCGCGGTTGCAGAGGGGGTTCAAAGGGCAAATACTAAATATACCGGTCTGACTAACGCGGCAGGGTATAACTTTTCGTAACTTTTCCTTGTATGACCCTCTCCCAAAACAAAGTTCGACCCCCTCCAAACCAAAGTTCAGGATCCGCTTACGGTCCGGGATCCGGCCAGAAATGTTGGCATTGGTTCCGGCGTTCGACATTTTCAAAAAGTGGATCCGGTGGCATCACTACTGACCAGCAATACAAAGTTTTAGCAACTTTCAGTAAACTGAGAAGAAGATGGGAGAAGCCAGGCTTATACAGCCGAATCTAAATTGCCGCTATAGACGGAATACGTAAAGAAATATCCCCTTAATGCAGGTAAAACACGATAAATACACTGGACATGATTTTCCCACGAAGAATTCAAATTCTCCACATATCACACAATGTTTTTTTTTGTCGATTTTGCCTGGCCCCTCCTGTTATTTATTTATTTATTCTCTCCAACTATATTTATTTTCTAAACATTTGCGGAAGTTCATTCCGGATTTATTATCCTCGATAGCTTTTGGCTCGTCGTTACTGGAAATTTGCTATCGCGTATTTTTGCCTCTGATTTCCTGCGATGGTCCGGCTTGCGTTCGAATTTGTTTGTTTATTGTTTTTCACTTCTAGGTGTAATTTATTGATTGGTGTGATAATGGATCGTCATCAGGTAACATTGAATACTTAAAAGATAAAAAATGGCGCTAATTTTTACCTATTTATCCAAATGTTGTAAGGTGTATTAATAGTTCAACGCCTTCGTAATTGACGTATACAAAAATTAATAGATCGAGTTTAAAGATAATATTTGCGAAAAATGGCAGAACCGATTATTTCGAATGTATGTAGTACACGGGTCTGCAGATGCGTTCTTGGAAAGATACAGGGTGTTAACATTTTTAAATTTTTTCGATGTTTTCAAGATATTTCCGAAACGGCTTAACAATACTGCGTGTTGCAACGTTTATCTTTTAACTCCGATACTCTCGGTTGATTCGATTTAGAACTAGTTTACCTGCAAAACCAAAACTGTTTTTTAGTCCGAATAAGAAGCTGAGTGAAAACGGATGGATCGGACGTTCTTGTTTAATTTTTAATACTTATACAGGGTGTTCTGGAAATGACGTATTATATTTAAACCGGCAAATCCCGAGATGGAAATAAATTGACGAAAAATAACCATAAATTGCGCTTTGAATTATTAAGCGAAATATACACTTTATATGAAATCACAAAATTTACGTGGCCGCTCCTGAGGCCCTTCCCAATCAATATTTTATTGAGGCAGTCTCCAGGTTCAAAAGAGGTTAGCGCATTATATGCGATATTGTCATATTGCAACAAATAGTTCTAAACGCACGTGTTCGGTTTTTGACAACAAGACGTCTTTGACGCGCGCTATCACTTCTTTTTCAAACTTTTTAGACAAAGAAAACTACAATTTTAAGGTATATACTCTCTTACCTTCGATCTTATTTTTAGATAATCCGTTTTATAATTAAATTCCATAAAAAAATAAAGCACAAAAATTATGTTTTTCAACATAACCAGCAGGAGATAATATCACACAATTTGAAATCACATCACAACATTTCTTATTACGAATTATTTCACAACAAAAAAAATCGGGCAATACAACTAATAAAACGTTTAAAATTCGTATACGTCAAGCACGTGGAACCCTCGACACGACGTTATTCCACTCCCGCGTCTCGAAACATACTGAAGTATGAAGGGCGCGCGGCCAGTATTGAAGCAAGGGCGAGACACGCGGTGTGATCTGACACATTGTTAGTATACTCTAGTGACCCACATTGTTGCTAAGTGAATACAGATGGGACGGCGCGACAGTATGTGGGTAAAAGGGTTTTTACCTTAGTATTTAGATATTCGATTTAAAAAAAAAGTCATTTAAATATAATAAGTCATTTCCATAACACCCTGTATTTAATTTTTCATCGTAAAAAACGAAAAAAATTGAACAAGCAACAAATGTGATCACAATCAGAATTTAAAAGTATTATTATATCCAATTTTTTTAGTAGTAGGCTATTCCTTTTTCGGCCACGTACTTGTACTCGGTACTCGAATAAGTAATCGATTCCTGTGTACTCGATTCTGAAAATAACGATCAACACTAGTTGAACTATCGGCATTGCGAATGTAACTTTACCTACTTAATGCGTATTTTGTTCGAATTTTCGTATTATTACATTCACTAAATATACCCCTTATAGAGCCTTTAAACTCACTAGTTGTGTTGTTACGAGTATTTGAACAATTGTTTCGCCGCCTCGCAACGTTCGTTAAAAGCGATGGCGATTCGATGCGATGCCCATAAGACCTTTTAATCGGGGGGAAAACCTGCGTTATTTCACCTCTTAACAACGATTATGCGGTCGGGGAGTTTTGGAAAAACATTTTCTATTCTAAACGTCATCACAAAAACTTAAGTTACAAATCACAACGGCTATACACGCTTGTTTACATAAGCTACATAAGAGCACACTTGTCTTATCGTTCACTTTCAATGCTCAAACATCGGCTACCGACGCACATCTTCGCAGACAGCATCAAGTATCACGCCTCAACAAGGTCCTGGAAGAAGTTTTGGCTTGGGGTGACAGTAACCAAGTCTAAATTAACGCTAAGAATACCCAGGCAGCAGTTTTCTCTTAAAAGGTTAACATTACAGAACCGGATATAGTCATGGTAGTTCACACACTGGCTTCGTCTATTAATTTGCTGGGTGTCAATCTGGAAGGAAATATGTCTTGGCATAACCACGTTGCGGCAATCGCCAAGGTAGCTTCTCAGAAACTTGGTGTACTCTTTCGGACCAAATAGTTCTACACACCTCAACAACTTTTGACACTAAACAAAGCCCAGAATCGACCATCACTAGAGCACTGCTCTCATGCATCGAAAGGGCCAAGAACCTCGACAACCTAGAACACTAAAGACAGGTTGGTGGTTTGACTCTCTTCTACAGATATTTCCAAGAAAAGTGTTAATATTCCCGCTTAAATCCACCTAGAGCAACGACTAGCAGAAATACACGACGAACCATTGCCGCCCATTTGCATGTGGTTCAGCTTAGTACTCCTCAAGCTACATTATTTAAGAATTCCTTCAGCTGAAGGACGTCCTGAGGTCGTGTCTCCCAAAGAATATAACCTCCAACGATTCAAAACCAACGTGAATCGCTTTTTTTCCATAGTGATTGTGTTTCATCATAAAAAAAATATGCCTACTTTCCAATAAACTTTATCGCTTCTATTTTCGTTCCTTTAAAGTTTAGGAAAGCACAGGTGGTAAAACTTAAGGCCTCATACGATCGATTCCGTTAATGATAATGGTAATCGACGGCTAGAACAAAGACCTTTTACCTGCGTTTAACATATTATGGGTGGAGCTCGTGTAGTGGTAAAGGGACTCTGAATTTCTTCTTTAATATTTTGTTTTTAATTAACTTGTTCATTTTGACAGAAGCTTGTTCCTGATAGAATATTATTTTTCGTTCATATAATAAAGGATACCTATGTATACCTATACAGGGTGTCTCGGATAGGAATACACTTTACAGGGATCGCGTTGACCACGGAAATTATCGAATTAGATAAAAGTTGCATGTTCTGCACCGTCATATTTTCAAATTTAAAGAAAACCGTGTATTTTCGAAGATATTTTTACGATTTCGTTCTTATTGGTTTCTGAATCTATTTGAAGTAGTTATGTGAAAATAAATTTGACAGTCTCATTGCCACCGTCTCTGCTCTATAAGATAATTAAATTAAATTTTCAATCCGAGGTTTCATAATAACAGTTTATTTTATGCTAGAATCCAACGATATATCACACCTATTGTGTATTATTATTCGTTTTTGAAAATGAAAAATAATTTATGTTACATTATTGTTATTATTGTAAATAATGTCAAATAAAAAAATAGTTTGTAATGTCAACTAGAGTTTAAATAGAACAATGAATCAAAAGTATTTTCAATAAGGTGCTTATTTGCATTGAAGATACGCTTTTTAGTTCGAAACGCCTAATAAATTATAGGTGTGATATATTCAGGAAATAAAGTGGAGTTCATGAAGCATAAAATAAAATGTTTACTAGGTACTATTTAAAAAAACAAAGTTGATGGTTGCGAAAAAACGAAACGTCGGATTGAAAATTTAATTAAATTATCTTATAGAAGAGAAAAGGTGGCAATGAGAATGTAAAATTTATTTTTATATTATCTCTTCAAATAGAATCAGAGAACAAAAAGAACGAAATCGGAAAATTCGGTTTTGCCCAAATATGACGTTGCAGAACTCACTAAGGCGTTGGGGTTGGTTTAATTTTTTTTTTAGCCCGCATAATAATGGTAATCAGCGTATTATAACAGCCACTCTGTAAATTTAATTTCGATGCCGCGGAAAACGACAAAAGTCAGCCCAGCATGTAATGTTTTTAATAGAATATCAGCTTGGATATCTCGTTTCATCCGTACACTTAGAACAATGCCAATCAATTTGTAACATTCTGTTTACTTCTAAAACTAATACATCTACTTACGCACCATGGCCTCAAATTACATCTGATAACGAAGAAATACCTGTACCAGCAACCTACAACCATCATTTTTAACAGCTACTAGAAACAGTAGTGGACAACCCACGAACCTACGAAGAGTAAACAGGAAAAAAAATTTCACGGGCGGTCAACATTTATCATTGTCTTTTCGGGATTGTAATTGACAAGTGGAGAATTGTTGACCATTTTTGGACGTTCAAGTATCATCTCGAGAAGAACTTGCACAAGGAATTTGTGTAGGATCGTTAGAATATTGTTATACGAGAATACGAGTCATAATCTTATGCAACAAATTATTAAAGAATGAAGTTTAATAGTGGATTAACTTGGTTTTTCTTGAAATACCTCTGGCTTGTTTAGAATCACATAGTTATCTATATGGTCTCTACTTTTTGAGAATGCCGGATACCGGAACCAACATTTTTGGCCAGACTGGAAACGGATACTGTTTTTACAGCAAAACGTTCTAAAAAGAGATAAATACATTTGATTGATGGAAAACACACAAAGAAAGTATACGTATCTGCTCGCGCATCAAGTGTTTATAGTGAAATACTTTTTATGGAGGCAGGCGATGTCTACAAAAAAAAGAAATAGACTCTCTGCAAGTAACGGGGAAAAATTCATTTTTCTGTATAGTTTTTGCAGAATTATATCGTTGATCTCTTGACCGCAATAAAACATCATTATCTATTCGACCATAAAATAGATAAGGAAATCCCAAATTTTAAAACCTTTTCGAGCAGAGCCGGACCAGGTATACAAATTCAATTTATACCTATGCCTGATGCATATATAAATACAAAGTGATTTTTAATAATTTTAATCTTTAGTGGTTTTCCGGCGAGTAATTTTTAGTTAGGCTTATTAGTGGTAGAATTTGGCGTCCTTGGAATTGTGCTGATAGGGGGGCATCTTCAAGTGTCGGAAATGGAGACTTAAATATTTAACAGCTGTTAAACAATTTAGGGAAGAAACTCGTCCAATTATTTACCTTGATGAAACATGGATCGATACCCATGACACTCCAAGAAAAGGTTGGGATGATTCTTCCAAAAAATGTCAAACCAAGGCACCATTAAATAAAGGCAAAAGAATCACAATATTACATGCTGGTTCAGAGAACGGGTTTGTTCCAAATTGTCTGTTGCTTTCAGCTAAAAACATAGCAGATTCTTCTTTAGATTACCATCAAGATACCGACGCACAACTTTTTGAAGATTGGTTTAAACATAAACTCCTTAAAAATATACCTGAAAATAGCGTCATTGTAATGGACAATGCTAGTTATCATTTAATTGGAAATATTAATGTGTTACATATTAATATATTATGCCATTTGTTCCAGAGTTTGTGTTTTGCTTTTATCTTAGTTTTATTAAATAAAAGAGCTCTACTGAGCGCTGTGGTTCTGTTCATCATCTCTACAAAACATATAACCAGATCCAGATCCGGGTCCGGTGGCATCACTAGTCTCTACCAAACATGTCATCACGGAGCTTTGACAGACATTATTAATAAAAAGTAGATACAGGATTTAGATGCAATATTTAAAAATTTGGTAACACAACTTACTTAACGTTCATTATAAACATATCAACAATAGTATTATTCGTATAGCTTCAAAAATAATGTTTATATTACAGAAATTACTGCCAATGTGCAGACTTTAGCCTTTCGAACTACTCTACAATTTACCTGTTAAACTGTAGGTACTGGATAGTAGTCAATATTAGTAGTTAGCAATCTAACTTCCAATTGAACCTGAACGGAGAGCCTAGGTAAATAAAAAGATTCAGCGGCAGTAAATCACCAGGGCCGATTAAGAAAATAAGGTGACGACACGGGCGCCCATAAATTACTCTCAAAGTGGCCCGCTGCGGTCCGGTCACTTCCTATATTGCCAGTGCACCATGAAAGATCGGTTAGTGCCCGATCCCATTCCTACATGCTGATGCAGAAACACGAGTGAATAAGAATTATATCAAATTCATCACAACGTTTTAATTTATTTTTTCGGCCAGTGAAAAATGTAAATTTTTGGTTTTACCAAATCCATACGTGTTAATACACTCATCAACAATAAATTCCGGAGAACGATAATGTTTGTCAGGTTTATAGTCCTCTAACTCTTTAAATTGTTTTCCGATCTTGGTTGACATTTTTAGCAAAGTGTAGACTTGTGTCACGGAATGCTAGCGCGAGTTTTACTTTTCAAAAAGCACTCATGTCTTGATCATTATACAGGCAGGAACAAAAGTTACTTTTTTTTTACCTTTAATTTCGTAGCACCCTGTGGAAAAATTAAGCGGTAGAATTGAGCTTCATTTTGTTTTGTTTTTAAGTGTGTGTTTTTTGGTTCACGCCATTAACTGTTTTGTAAAAGAAGATACAAATTTTTACAGGAAATACTGCAGTTTTTCAATTTTATTCAGAATTTATTACATTATACAGGGTGTTATGGAAATGACGTATTATATTTATTTAAATGGGCGACTCCTTGGGTGTCCTAGAGAAGCGCTACATATATATTTTTTAAATCGACCGTTTTAAAAGTGGGGTAATAAACACTCTTACTCACAGGTCAGTCCGCGCTACTGTACAACATTTCACCCAGATCCAATGGCAATGTTGCCAAACTTAATGTAAAACTAAAATTCCATATAAAATTATAACAATAAAAGCGGGGAAATCCGGGCACAAACACATTCAGTTTTTTTTCTTTTTCATGGGAACACTCCTGGAAACACTTTATGTACACACAGTAATAGTGAAACAGAACCGATAGTTAGCTTTTGAAAATACAATAATACAGATTATACTACAGATTATTAGATTTTATTACACGCGACGAAATTTGACGTCCAGAAGAAACGCGTCAAAGAAAACAATATTCAAAGATTATTTCTGGACGGGCAAAATACACGCGTAAACCGAAAAAACAGAGCGGATTGCTGAGAGTGTGTTCGTGATCGACGAGACACAACGTATCCGGCCGCTGGTTGATCTTGAACTAACAGACGCACGCGTGCGGCGCTATATGAAACTACTACGCTCAGCCGATGTAAGGCGCCAAGAGGTCATTGGTATTTGACCTAGTGACGTATGTGGCTATTACTATTCCATATGTTTTTTCGGGTTGTTTAAAACATAGTCCGTCGTAAATGTTCTTCAATTAATTGTACAAAAAGGTATTACAGAATGGAAAAAGTGTTTAAATTATTTTATTTCGTCTAAAGAGTTTAAGGTGTACATATGACAACACCGGCCAGAATTCCTTGATTGCTTACATGTATCGCAGTGCCACACGGGTGTTTTTCTGGTTTGACGTCAGGTCCGTTTTACCGTTGAAAGCGCCATTTATGGGTATATTTCTTCAATTTGTCTTTATCTCAGGAATTGCCGATTTAAATATAATACGTAATTTCCATAACACCCTGTATTATCGAGAGCAAGGAGAAATATCATGGCAGTAGTGATAAGAACACGTTGTTCCTCAATACAATAATGTAGGTACTAACGCTGAATTATGCATAAAAATTCAAAACTGCAATACTGTCTTTAAAAATTTGTATCTTGTTCTTCTTCTTCCTTTACAAATCCGTTAATAGCGTGAACCAAAAAAACGCTATGTTCAGCAAAGGCCCAAAGCACTTCAAAATAAAACATAATGAAGCTAAATTCTACCTCTCATTTTTTCCACCGGTCGTTAAAAAATTAAGAGTAGAATAGGATCTTTCGATTCTGCCTGGCATCGGTACTTTTTGAAAAATTCAGGTTAACATTCCGAGACACAAGTCTACATGTTGCTAAATATCTCACCAAGATCAGAAAACAATTTTAAAAGTTACAGGACTATAAACCTGACTAACATTATATTTATCCGAAATTTTTTGTCGGCGAGTGTATAAAAACGGTCATGTCAAATGTAATGGTTTAGGCGGAAAAAACTATAGTCTCAATAGTCTTCATTTTGAGGTGTCCCGATACCCGACAATACAGAAGATTCCATTAAAATTATGCCCATGATCGGTTCCAGTTGTGGTACCTCGGACCAACTTTAACTCATGCAACAATAAAAATTCAGATTTATCATTGTTTGGTCTAGAGCCCATATTTTTCGCTTTTCTTCTTGCACCAATCTCGCACCAACATACACAAGTACAGACATTATGTGCAAGTACCACATTCGATATACCCCATACGTCATTCGTTACAAATCACAGATAAATTAAAAGACCATTACGAGAACGTACAGACATAATAAATGGCCTTATATCAATTGTTTAGCAATAACGGCGTGTGGGTTCAAAGAGGAATTACCATTCAATAAAATCGTAAGATTAACATAATATTGGGTACCGTGAGTAGTACTGTGAGGGCGCCGCCACGTAACGAAAAGTAATATTGAATGACTACCAAAATAATGGAAAAATCACTTCGTTCGCATGCCCGATGCATGCGCAGTTCCGTTAAAATGTTCACTGGAGCAAAATATGTAACCGCTGACCAAAAATTCGGTGTTCGTAAAAGAACATGTATCGATTGCTAACTGATTTGCAACCGCCAGAATAATCCGTTTACTGGTACGGAATTGTGGCTTTGTTTACTTTTAACAGTTGTTTTTACCGATTCGTTTTATTTTCTTTACTTTTGGCATGTATTGATTAAACTTACTTTCTATTCTTTAAACATTCATTAGGCTAGCTCTAAACAAGGTAGAAAGGAGCAAGAATAAGAATATTTGTAGGTTAAGTTAAGAAAAAGTCAATTCTCAGATTTAACAGTTGAACGTTTGGCATTTATACCCGTTCACAGAGGCAAAAAGTGGCAGCCACGGGCCTGTTTGCGAAAATTTTGCCTACCCCAAATCAAATAAAATAATTTATCGTTCTTTACTGGGGGGTGAATGAGTATAACGCGATTTAAGAAATATACAGGGTGTTATGGAAATGATGTATTATATTCTGAGATGAAAACAAATTGAAGAAAAATATCCAAAAATGGTGCTTTAATTTTGGGTTTGTTCGGGTTTGTACATGACCTTATGTCAAACCAAAAATTATCACGTGATGCCCCTGTTCGGAAGGTAAACACAGCAACATATGGCAGTGAATCTTGAACAGTGTTGTCATATCTTCAGGGTAAACTCTTTGGAAAGTCAATAACCGTTTGACAGATTTTAAGTTGATTATTTTTCAAGGTACATTATTATAAACTTTTACGTTCAGTTCGCTGGGAAACAATCTCTGATTTATAAACTTGAGTTTTTAAATGGTCAGGTATGTTCTCATTTGTTCAATTCGAACGACACCCGTCAGATCTGGACAACTTAAAAGTTTATAAATGCCACTTACCCATTAGAAAAAAAATGCAATTTTAGTTACCTTTTCGGACTTATTTAAAACCAACTTAATTTATAAAAACACCAAGTACTCACATCACAAAATCACATTAGTTTTCGCGTCACAATACGTCTAAGTACCGTTCAATCTGAATTAGTATTTTAAAGTGCTAGGGTGTATTTTTGCCTATGTGTAGGCAAAAATACACCCTTATTGGGATATGGGAAATAATGTATTTAACATCTAAAATTTTAAAAAATAAATAATACGTTGATTCTCTCGATCGATTAAACAGCTGATTGTGGACAATTGGGCTAATATTTAAAAATACAGCGTTGCCACTTTCGATGTTTTATAAGCGACTATCATAAATTGCCGAATTTCCTTCTATAATATTATTTTCCTGTATAATTATAGTCTCAGAAATGGCAACCGCGCTGGCTCTAGTAGCGGAGAGTTCTCGGAAAGAAAGTTCGACGACTGGTCCGAAGATGGACTAAACCATTATTTCAAAGGGTAGTTCCTGTCAATTGTTAACATAATTGTTTCATTTTATCTTTAGTAAAGGGTTTGTGTTAATGGCCCATAGAAATTAGCGTTTTTATTATTTCTATTGCGAAATGATTAAGTGCTCTTGTTCTATGTGTGTTATTGTAAAGTGTAATTATGCGTTAGTGTTGGGGTTTAGTGATAAGCTTATTATACACTCCCACACTATCATCAGGACACGTGATTTACACTTTTAAACATTGTGCTTGAACATCTGTTGATTAATCAGCTGGGCAATGTAATATGTTCATATATGAATATGCCGAGGAGTTGTGTGTGGGTTTAGGGGTGAATTACTGCACTTTTTAAACGTTCGATTTAAAAAAGAATGTAGCGCTTCTCTAGGACACCCCAGGAGTCACCCATTTAAATATAATACGTCATTTCCATAACATCCTGTATGTTTTGGCTACAAGCCAACCAAATTCTCACACAATTGCTATTTAAAAAACTACATTTCATCTCTATAAAAAAGAGGAACTAGTTGCTAGTTTTTATGTTAAATGTTGTTGGTCTACGTGACCATAGTAATTGTTTTTATATTTCATAAATTCCCATAAAAATATATTAAGGGTTCTAACTCCTTAATTCTGTAGTCCATTCATCTTCAGATGTATTGTCCTTAATAACACAAACATTGCGTTCCATCCAAAAATATAAAATGATTTTTCAATAAATAACTGATTTCTTATGTGGTATTGCTCTTACACTTGACCGCCTAGATAATTTGTATACATTGGTATGTATTTTCTTCATCTTTTCAAGACGATGTCATTCGATGTTTGTTCGGTGTTTGTCATTGTAATCGTGGCTTTAGTACCGCTAAATTGTGATATTTTCTCACCATTCAAAAGTGTTTAAATATTATTGATTGTCAGCGAGTTGAGATTTTGTTGGACGTATACTATTTTTCGTTGGTAACAAGTCTTTAAAAAAAATTTCGAGTTTACTTGTAACTAAGCTGAAAACAGGTTCATTCTCATTTCTTTAAGAGGCTTCAACCTCCCCGATTTTAGCCATTTTCTTGACCCAAATTTAAACAAAAAATAAGCAAAAGTTTGCATTCCATTCTACACAGACTACACGGAAAGCGGTCAGCGTTCCCAACGTCGCTTGACTTCGATTATCGATTTCCTCGCATCCTATCAAGCTCCCCACCTGCTCTGTTCTCGAGCTTTTCATTCTTGTAAAAAAGCATTTTCCATAAAACTCGTCAGGACAAGTCGTTTATACAATTATTAAAATTCTTACTTGTTTGCTATATTCTGTGGTTTACAATTTTTCCTAATTTTAATTTTAGTTTTAACACATTGCTGAGGTACATAGGTATTATATTTATTATGATCATTGTGACCAAATAAACTAACACCACAACATTCATTAAAAAAGTTAATTAACACCATATAACATTTACGACGCTCTTAAAAATAGGTGTGCTCTTGTAAACGGCTCGTTATACGAGCAGAATGAGTTTTAAATAGGCGACAGCTAGGGTATTTTCTTTTTTTTTTTGATAATTATGCTATTTTTGAAAAAATTGTCCAACCGATTTTGTTTAAAAATAGTTTACTATACTTAGATATGCCAAAATTGGAAAAATTAAACATGAAATCAACGAGATGTCTGTTTATGTGGTCTATTTTTTCTGCAGCTTGGCAGCAACTTTGTGTACTTTTCCGGAACAATAAGTTGTATACACGTCAACAATTTTTGACCCTCTACAATGCCCAGACTAGAAGGAAACTGCACACAAAAACTTAGTTTAAAAATATAATACTCAAGTAGAATAAATCTTACGCATTTTCAAAACATGTATTCAAAATACTTAATATTAGGTATAATTATCATTTTGAAAAATGAATTGCTTGCCACGAGATTAGTGCTCAATTGATACTTGGAATACTTGTTTTGAAAATATATTTCTTTGTGTACAATTTATTCTATTTGAGTATGATATTTTTACACTTAGTATTTATTTTTTGTGTGTGCACTGAAGCATACTCTTCGGCTACTGGATTCCATCGAAGGAAAAGCCATTCGTTTGATCGGAGACCACGAGCTGACCAAGACCTCGACATCCGAGAACATCGAAGACAGGTTGGTGATTTGACTCTCTTTACAGATATTTTCATGGAAGATGTTAGATCGACGAATAGCAGAAATACACCACGAACCACTGCCGCCAATCCGTATGTGGTTCATTGTAGTACTTCTCGAACTTCATTATTAAATAATTCCTTCGCCTGGAGGACGTCATGCTTGTGGAACGACCTTCTTGAGGTCGTGTTCCCCAACCTCCAACGATTCAACGCCAACGTGGATCGAATAAAGCAGCACTTCCAGAGTCTCTTAATGGAATTTCCTATTGTTCTGGTGTTTGATCATAAAAAACCGTTTGTCATAGCCTTTTTTTCAGAGATCGTTTGACGTAAAGAGCTACAAGAAGTTAGTTTTTTCGGCGATTAATTACCAAAAATTTTATTTTGCAAATAAAAAAAGACAACCAACATGCGTGTAAATAAAAAGAAAATCTAACACTAAAAAGATATCCAATGATATCTCGCCGTAAATTTTTTGACTGTGTGCGATCGTGGCTAATGATTCCAGCGCCCAATCATTTAGGAAATTAACGAAATGAAATATGGTTTTTGGGTGGTCATCAATTAGTACAATTAAGCTCAATTGTGTTATCGATTTGTGGTGCCATAAAATAATAGAATTAGTTACGCCTAAAATAAAACCGGTTCATTTAAAAAAAATCTGATCTGGATTACTAATCTGACGTTCCATTAATTCATAAAATGTTGATTTTTTCGGCTAAATATCATTTAGTTTTCGTCGTGCATTTCGAATTTTGTTATTTATTGCTATTTCGTACGAATCTTTAACAAATCATATCAGTAAAAGTTAAGTTAAAAATTCTTATTTGTTCAATAACCTCTTGACCTTCATCAAAGTCTCGTTTTTTTGAATTGTTGAATGACATGTGTCATAACATTTATTTTTTGTTATTGCCACTTGCAAGAAACATTAAAAATTTATTAAAATTGCTTTCGTAAAACGATTATGATGGATAATGATGAAATGTAAGAAATATTGGGTTTTCCGTTAATTTCAGCGTAACATTTCTGATAAAATTAAAGTTCTGGTTCTGTTGATATATTTTTTAAATTCAATTCCCAATGAACTTTTAAAGTCCATTACAGGAAATTTGGACAATATACAGGGTGTCCTACCGGGAACCGCCTCGATCTATATATGAAAAACTGTACACAGAAAAATTTTGAAAATTGGACAATCGGTGTCAACTTGCTTATTTTGAATGGAACACCCTATATATTATTACATTTTTTAATTCCACGCAACATTATAATGGACAGTTTTTCTAGTATTGGGTAAATTTTGTACATGAATTTATAGTTGATGCATTTAATAATTTTGTTCCGGTTGACAATTTTTTCTTACAAAATTACATTGACAATTTCCCCTTTTGGACCGATGTTCCTTATTTTAGCATTTTAGTACCGAGTCGTAAAATTTAAAATCTAATTAAACTCGGATAATTAGTTCTGCTAACAGTTGTTGAAAGATTAAGTATACACAGTTATAATGACGTTGAAACGTAGATGCCTTTGGGGATAAAGTGTAGTATTTTGCTATATTTCGGATTTTGGAAAAAAATAACTTTTATTATGCGTTTTATGAAAAAAATTGTGCCTTACTAAGAAGCGCTGCTTTCTCAAAAATTACAACAATGGAAAAAGGTCCAAGGGAGATCTACACTTAATTTTAAACTTTGAGCAAAACGAACGAAACATATGTTTGGGGTTAATCCGCATTATTCCCTGGTAGGAAACTATGGTTACTTTCTCGATCAACCTCTATAGTATATCTCAAATAATACCCTTTTGGCTACTAACTGATACTTTAGCTCATTTTCTATTTGCAAAAAGGGCTGGCGTGACAAATGTTGGCAATTACAAGGATAAACGAGCGGCCAGACATCGGAACGAGTCGCGGAATTTTTGCGGATATTAAAAAATTCGCACCGTATGGAGATTAATATATTGTGAGAAGGATGCGTTATGGAGCCGGAAAGGAAACTACCAAGTGCGATTCGATCTCGCGTGATTGCCCTGTGCATTGAAAAAACAAGTTTGAGTCTCTCTGACCAATACAATTCCGACTGTGCAGCTCCAGTGAATTATACCATTTACTAGTAAAAGTGTGGTTTAAATATCGGTAGTGAGCTTTTACTGGTGTGGTGTTCGTAAATGAGAAATGTGCACTTTTTGTAGTAATTGTTAACATTTACTGACGTCTCACATTTACTGTAACAGGTATACACTATTTATACTTGCAGAATAAGTCTGAGCATATGCCAGCACGGTAACTCATTTTTAGGACAATGAAGGAAGCAATGGGAATAAAATTGAGTCATAAGTATCATCGACGATTTCTATAATCTTACGAACGGAATCGCAAATATTATACTATTCCATGGAAATAACAATATACATGAGTATTCTCAATAATCCGTAATGGGCATTACATAATCTGAGCGCGTGCCGTGTTTGCAAACAATACCAGATCGTGTTTTGCATTTAAATAATTTATTTGTAATTTTATAACAATGGTTAACAACTGCAATTACAAGTGCCCGATAGACGATAACGGAAACGGCAATTTTTGCTGATGAATGCTACCGAGAATTTATGCACATTTCGAGAAAAGCATAAATGCATGCTTTGAAATTAGTCCAATTTTTTTCCTAAGTTTTCGTAAACTTGGAAGTTTTAACTGTTTTTTCTCACTGGCGTTGCGTATAAAAAAGAAGGCGAAATAAAGTATTAATCTCTTTGTTTATAGACAACTTAGGGAGAATTAAGTCTTAAAATAATTTTTAAAAAATCACGTGACTTTTTTCGATAAAATGAAGGATAAAAAGGTTTCCCATTTGCTACACTTTCTACCACACACGCTGTATATTTATTTATTTCTAATAAACTCGTCAATAGAATAGATACCTGAATGTAGCCTTAAATTTCGATAAATTTACTTTTGAGGGATTACATTTTATAATCCCTCAAGGATTAAAACAACTACTGTAATCCCTAAAAAGAAGGATTAAAAAGTACCCTTTATTCCCTAAAGTGCATAAAATCTTTAAATCGCCGCTGGATCGAATAGTACAGACGGTTCTCGCGGTGTTCGTCTTCTCTCATAGATTCATTGATACTTTTACTAACGAAAAGGTAAAACGATGGGGTATCGGCAAATTATCCATTAATTATTTTATACGAAGATAGGTATAACAGGTAACATATACATTATGTAGGTATGTACCATATGGTTTGATCATTGAACCCCGTATATATATAAAATAGACAATTTTCTGTTTACTAACGTACGTGAACAAAACACAGCTGTCCTGACTCTAGGAGTTTTAATTTCCACTGTTACTTAACTCCGAATTTAATTTTAATCCCGCTTTTAGTCAACCGCCAATTGCCAATTCAAAAAAGGAGAAATTTTTGACTTTATACAGGGTGTTCGGATATTGCATCAGTATACTAGGAGAGGACATGTTCAAAACTGGAATTAAAGTTTTTGTAAGCAGTAAAATCAGTTTTTTTAGATCGAAGCAAAAAAAATATTGACTGTTCGACTTTTTGTTAATATGTTAAAAAGTCTTAATAAAAGTTTTCTTTAAAATCACCTCGCAATTTACATGGGAAATCCAATGTGTCCTGTTCGGACGCACTACCCGGTATACACAGACATGAACATGAAAAGATTTTAAAGTATCCCTCATTAAGGATACAGATACTAAAAAACCAACTACATTTATAGAGGAAGACTGATAGTTGATAGTCGTTGTTGTTTTGGGTTTATTGGTATCTGCATGTGCTCATAAAGAGAAAAAATTGATACTGAAGGTGATATATGTTCATCATAAGATTTCTTTTCAATTTGGGATAGCAAACCTCGGCCATTTCTATTTTCTATAAAAAATTTTTATTTTGTCGTTAACTAAAACACTGTCCCGGACGCTATAAGAAGTACCAGTTTATATTGTATTAAAATTAAAACATAGAAATACTTGCCTCTAGCATTATAAGAAGTTTTAGTGGTAGTAGTAGCGCTAGGTTTAGAAGGAAACTTAGTGGCATCTGGTGATGATATAATGATTTGTGCTTGAACATAACCTAAAATATGTTTTAAAGAACTGGTTAGAGTTACAATGATGTGATAAAGCGGAAAGTATTTTACATTAAGATATTAGGCACAATTTTTATTAATTATTAAAATGTGGCCTGTCTTGTTAATTTATAAAAATTGTGCCTAAAATTGTTAAGTGACTAGAAATGCTGACTACAAATAACATATAAGAAGCCTTAAAGTAATCTTAAAAGTACTACCTTGACTGGGAAGACTCGATGGCAACGGACATCTCCTTCTACAGCCAGAGGTCGGACATTGTAGGCAATAATTGTAGCATTTAGAAGGTATATAGCTCGGCTGTACATAATACCCCGGATACTGGCTATAGTCAGGGTACTGTTGACTAAACTCTACCGCGGGGTAAATCGGGATTCCTTGATGGTTGTAGTACTGTTGCACGTATCGCCTACATCGCACTCGTCTCTGAGGAGATAATTTTCTCAGTACATTTCTACTTTTAGTGCGGTTTTGGTAACTTTCCGCCGGTACTTTAATATTGTCACCATTCGGCTTGACACGTTCACGAATATTAATTCTTCTCACCGTCACTACGTTATGTTTTTGCGCTGGTGGTTTATTTTTCTCGCTTTTGGCGATTGGTGGATCTGTCGTATCACTAATCACTAGTAAAATCGTTAACGTACCCACGAAAATAGTCAATTTTGTCCACATATTTTTACACTACGACATATGGGTTGATTTTATATTGACGACGTTAATAAGGAATACAATTTTTCCATAAAATATTGATCTTGAGCTAGAAAAAAACATGTGTAATTCAGCCTTGACTATAAATCGATGCCTAGTAGTAAGGTCTCTTTCTAGCAGCGAGATAAGAAGTTATTTTGAGTATAAAACCAAAACAGTTTACAATTTTTTTAGGTGATCTTCTACAAAGGCCTTTTTACTTTCTTGTGACCTGCATCTGATAATTAAATCTGATACAGGTACGATAATAGTTTCTAAAATCTTATACATTGAACGACTTACTTATACAGGGTGTCCGCTAAGTAATGGGACATGGAAAAACCATAGACTCCTTACATAAAAATATTAGGATTTAATTATACTTCCGTATATCCGAAAGTTGATATTAACTGAGATACAGGGTGTTAAAGTTAAAACTTCATTTTTGTTTTTCTCTAATAACTTTGACAGAAAACAACGGTTTTTTGGCAATTATGGTTTTTTAAGATGAGGAACTGATTTTTTGGTGAAATTTTATTGTACAATATAGGGGGCGCTGCCTGCGGCATTTTTGCACATTTATTAGGTCATGACTTTTTGTGCCTCCGTGTATTTAAGTTTTTAATGAAAATAATACTTTTCTCATATTTATTACGTAAAAAAGGTACACTCATTTCAGGTCGCCCAGAGTTACCGTTTCGGAGATATATGCATTTATATTGTTTAGTGCCTATTATTAATTTGCAAACAAATTTTTGTTTTAAGGTAACCTATGAGAAAATAAAGGAAATTTAGAGATGCAGTTGCTGTGAAACTATGTTGTTATTTGCTGGTTGATTGTTGTAAAATAGCTGTGTAGAAAAATGTTTCATTTTTGAGTTTATCCTAAGTTAAGTAACAATGCCGAAACACAATAATCAACAAACAAATAACAACATGGAGGTTTCATAGCAACTGTATTTCTAAATTTCATTTGTTTTCTCATAGGTTACTTTAAAAACAAAAAATTGTTTGCAAATTAATAATAGGCACTAATCAATATAAATGCATATATCTCCGAAACGGTAACTCTGGGCGACCTGAAATCAGTTCTTCATCCTAAAAAAACCATATTACCAAATTTTGTAAAAAGTCGTTGGTTTCTGTCAACGTTATTAGAGAAAAACAAAAATGAAGTTTTAACTTTAACACCCTGTATCTCAGTTAATATCAACTTTCGGATATAGTTAAGTATAATTAAATCCTAATATTTTTACGTAAGGAGTCTGTGGTTTTTCCATGTTCCATTACTTAGCGGACACCCTGTATACAGGCGTGGGCATATAATCAAAACCATAGTCTAAACTGCTTAATTGCAATATTGCTTAGACTATTTTAAAGAATGGAACTTTTTTTGTCCGCCCCTGTATAAATTATAGACTGATTAAACACTTTATTATGAGGGGACGCGCTTTTAAAGAATATGCAGTCGTCGTCGTGGTTCAAACCCTGGGAGAGGTAGATGGTGGTACTCCCTTGAAATCTCAAATGGGCACATAAAGGTCGTTTAAATCTCTTTCCAATAACCACCAACCCCCCCTCCCCATTTTAGGTTTTAAGGGTAACATCTCCACTCCCAGGGGGTTAAACCATGATGGCTACAAATTTTTGTTAAAAAGCGTCCCCCTTCACAATAAAATCGACATGTCTTTCCTATTTTTAATATCATTTACTGGGAACTACGAATAGTTCATGTGCCTTTCGTTGCAAGATCTCATAAATTGGTTAAGTTGTTGACAGCACGTGTGAAACATAAATGTAGCGAAAAAATAAAGGAACTAGTTCTTGCCGCTGATAAAATTTATAACTAAATCAAATGAGAAGACTGGAAGAATGTGGACAGAAATACTAGAAATATTAATATTTTTTTTTTGGTAAGTTGTCAAGTTAAATAAATTCTATGTATCAGATTGTATATTTTTATTGTCATTATTACCGAGATATGGATGCCGATAATCATATAGCCGAGTAGATACTAAGTAACATAAAAGAAATGACGCGCTTATTAGTAAGATAAAAAAACTATCATCAACCATGGAATGTGTAAGAAAATAACCACAATAAATTACTTTAAATATATTACACGTGCGCCTTGAAAGATGTGAAAACCAACCCGGTTAATATGCAAGAATTGTTGCAGTCAATGTTTCATTTTACCTCATTTAATGCTCAGATAATTATAAAGATTATATGAATAAATATAGGTGTACGCGGCTCTAATTGCTCTCGTAAGAAAAAAGAGAAAATGTCTTGGGTAAACAGCAGCCAAGTCATTTAGTAATATGTCGAGAGAGAATTTAGTTTTTTTGTTTTCTTTTCCCGTTTTTTTTTCCTAAGATTCAAATCGTCTAGACTCGCAAATTATTTACTTAGGTGCGCGATGTGTTAACGAGGTTTTCAGCAGGGAAATATGTTAGGCAATCGATAGATTTGTTCATCCAATTCAAGTGTGGACTGTCGACTCCGAGGGTTTTTTTAAAGACATTACAAAAATTTCATACAACTGAGACATGACATAATTTATGGTAAAAAACATATTTTGGCACTTAAAATGATAGATAACGAGCAAAGCTTTTTCAAATCTTGTTCGATAAGTTCTTATTTTGTTCACGTAAATATATTTATAAAATGAAAATACATATTATACCTATGGCAAAGAACTATTCCTTGTGCATGTATATTCACTTGGAGAAACTCTCAAAATTGGTCTTGATTTTGAGGTATAGTGTGATTAGTGCCATACAGGGTGTTCGCATAATGCGTAAGGGTACTTGAAGAAGAACATGTTCAAATAAATGTAGTAAGCAATATACTTAACAAAAATAGCAGTTTCGATCGAACAGTAAAACAACTTTGTATTTGAGTGCAAGATTTAAAATATATTAGCAGAGCACTTTCGCCCATCCTCAGTACCTCATTGTCAGGAATCCAGTGAAAAGAACCACATAGAAAGAAGCATATGGGCTCCAAGTAAGTTTTAATTTTAAAGAAAGTTTATAAATATTGTGACAACTGTTTTAAGCTTATTATCTTTTTCACAAAAGGAAACCTTCCGCTATGAGATTTTAAAATTTGTAAATGTTGACTTAGAGGTGCTTCTTTTCAGGAGGGAGAATTCCTGGATTTCTAACAATGAGGTACTGAGGCTGACTGAAAGGTTGAATGCGCTATGTTAATACATTTTAAATCTTGCACTTAAATACAAAGTTGTTTTACAATTCTATATAACAAAAAGTCGAAAACTCACTACTTTTCGAGTTAGAGCCTGTCAAAGTTAAATGCTTCTTTTTATTTGTAACATCTTCAGGTTAGTTTTTAAAATATCTACTTGATATTTGGCACAGTTACTACTCTTAACAACTCCTATCATTCTGTTATAAAAATGGTTCTCTACTGTGCCACCAGAGGCCACTTTACCTGAAATTCAGGTTAATTTTTGACATATCTTTTTTGTTTTGACAGTTATTGGAAAAAAATCATTTTAAAAACAAAAGAATACTTAATAAAAAGGTACTATTTATTTGATGCGATAAGCCACACCGCTTAGACGGAAGACTGGAATTATTAAAGTGTTCGTTACCATTAAAATAAGTTTTTTAAATGGGAAGAAAAAAAAAAGTAACGAGTGCTTGACTTTTTGTTACATGACTATGATGTACCTTTATTTTGACATGTCTTCAAGTATCCCGATGCATTATCCGAATATACTGTAATATTGGGGTGAAAGACACAATTTGTAAATTTGCATGCACCTTCTCAATCTAGTAAAATGTTAATGTTGGTCCCACAAACGATATCATACTTTCTGCTAAGGCGATTCCAACGTACGTTTCCTAGATAGCGAATCAAATCTCTTAAAACGAATGATTTTTCTATCCTTTATGGCACCAAATTTAAATGAAAATTCCTTTGTTTGAATTATTTTATGCGAAATTGGCTAGAACACGGAAGTGAAAACTGAATTATTTATATGTCTACCTAATTTATTTTCCAATTTCTAGAAAAATCATTTCCAGGAAAATAATAAACTGAACAGTTTGTTGCTAGTTAAACCTGCATAATTATTAATAAACTACAAGATTTATTCGAGTAAGTGCAAGTAATCAAGAATAGGACTTGAAAAGCATATTAACTAATTAAACTATTTCAATAAACATTTAATTGAATCGTAATCAGTAGCGTCACATTGGTCTAGCACTCTAGCTAGAGGCTAACCTACTCGACTTTTTTTTTTAAAATGAATCTTCCAAAAATATACAAATTCCATGAAAAACGTTGTTTTAGAGTCATAATTTTTAAAAAATCTGTTTTATGAATGTCTAAGAAAATTCTACAGGTAAATTTGTATTTATATATCAAGAATTTTGATAAACTTAACTAAATCTGTCTCATCTAAATCTGTTAAAGAAATTAACAAGTCTATACGAATACATAAATAAGAAAATTTGACAAATTAATAAGCATAGAAGTTAAAATATACTTTACTTACGCGAACAACTATTTCAGGTAGTTTTTTTTAATAAGCATATTTTAAGACACAATGCCCGCAACGTATGCATTCTTCATTATATTTTCTTGTAATTTTTTTCGCCTTTTTATTAATTAAATATAACGAAGGCAGGCGAAACTGAAAGATATGGCAGCTCAGGATTTAAATTAATTAATTTTTTAAAAATACGACACCTCGTTATGAAAAATCGTGACTATTATTTTGCCGACATCCCAAGAAGTAATCTCTGCGTAAATTCTATAAACCTATTATTATATTCGATCGCGATGAGGGAACGTTTTACGCAGAGGGTTGAAATTTGGCTACCAAACAAAATTTTGGGGTTAAAGTATTGACTTAAAATTTTGAGTTTTCAGCTTAATAACTGACGAATTACCATTTTAAAGTTTGTTCGTTTTGGGGTGTTTTATCGTATACACCGTATTTAGTTTTTAAAATGAAGAATTCATGAAGATATTAGTATATGTACGTATTACATTACGACTAAAGTAATTATTTTTTAGTTAAGTATTAGCTAACATATTTTTATTCGTAACGATAAAATTGTTGTACTGGTGAAATTACATAATGCAGATGTCAACTATTAAGTATTATATGATTTTATGAAATAACTAGTCTTGGTCATTACTCATAAACTGCCAACTTACACACAGAATATGTTTAGAGGTCCGTGTGAATTACCAAACAAAAAGTTTTAATTTGCAGGCGGACTAAATTTCAAACCCATTTCGTGAAGAAGGTGGCAACATTTTTTGGTTTTCGGATTTTTTAAGGTGCAAGTATTGCATCTAAAATCGATTACTACGTAGGTATATAATTATTCTGTAGGTAAATACCCGCTTACAAATTATTTTATACAGCAAAACCGTGCCATACAACGTTCTATGATACAAATATTGTGGAATATAATTGTTCCAATTTATTTTTCATAAATAATCATTATTTTTGGACATTACTCATTAATTCGTAATCCATAACATTATTAGCACATCCAAAACCAAACAAAACATCGAACGCACAAAATCCTTTTGTCGCGAGGATTTGCCCGTGCGCGTATTTACGTACGCATACGCGGCTGACTTCCGAAATAATACCCACGTGCGCACACATGTAAATCGACGGAGTCGCGAGATCCGACTGATGAAGACCGCGCGATCGCGTGCCGCTGTTCTGTTATCTTCCGCGGATTCTGCTGATGATGATGGGTTTGGACGAAGGAAAGGTACTTTCAGGTGCTTTATGGACCATACTTATGACGAGCATGGTTCCATCATCGTCGATACAAAGATCAATGACAATAAAAGGGTTTTTAAACAAACGACACTGCGGTACACGGTATTTGCGGGTTGCCAAAAACGGATGAGGATAGCATTGTGTGGTAACTTTTCTAGACATGTACATAACTTGTTTTTTTAAATGACAATTTTACGTAAACATATCGAATCGATTCCCTAGTTTACCTTGGAACAAGATGAGTAACATGTCAATCGAATGAGGTTAACGCACCTATCTAGTAATTTTAGCTCATAGGAGGAGTGCTCCGATAGGATATGAGTTTGGTGGTTTATGGACCATGGGTCGAACCCATTGGTACTAAAAAAATACAATAAAAAAGAGCATTGCCTGTTTGGTAAATGACCCAAAGAGAGAGGTTCTTAATTTCGTCAATGCAATTTAAAAAAAAAACGATATGTTGTAATATGGGAAACAAAACAATTAAGCACAATCTTTTTTAAACTAATAACGTGCCTATTGTACTGTATTTTTTTAATTGAAACACACCCGAACCAACCAGATTTTTCAAAATGAAAATGCCAGAGAAAATAAATCATAGGTCACAAAAGAAACAAGTTTGTCCAGAAATGGAAAAGCATTCACACTCGTGTGGTGGTTCCTTATCCAAAAATGGGAAATATAGTTCCTATCAACATGGACCCCGCATATGCTTTGTTGGTGTTAATATTTCGGTGTTTTCCATATATTTCCGGAAAACAACGGCGTCAGTAATTTTATTGAAATTTGGATTATGAAAAGTACTTAAAATAGCACATATTATTTTCGTGGCTTAATATTTTCAAGCTTGGAGTTTTAAATTAAAATGGTGACTTTATTATTAGTAGTATATTCTAAGTAAATGTTTACACATAATATAATGTGTTTATATTTTCGCAATTATTAAATCACAAATATAAGGTGTATGTATCTTATATAAGTAAAACTTTGTTTATATTACGGAATACGCTAGTTACGAAATAATATTTTACTTGTTTCACGTTGAGCAAACTTTTTTTTAACAGTTTTTAACTGAGTCGTAAAAGGTCGCCTAAATTTAAAATGTTAACTATACAGGGTTTTCGAATAATTCATCATGATACTTGTAGAAATGATTCCACATGTCAAATTTAAGGTGGTGAGCAGTGGCGGCTCGTGACCTATGATAGAGGGGTTCACAAGAATGGTGAAATTATTTTTAAAATTTTATTTTTGTGTAACCAAACAATTACTTTCTAGGCGTTTTAAATGTAAACATGTTTTTATTTATTATTTTTTAATTTTACGCAAGGAAATACAACTTTTGGAAAATAAGAAAGGTTTTCTTAGTGTGTATAGCTGTCGGATCTTAACGTCGTCGCATGCAACCCTCGTAACAATATTTATACAGTCCACTACTAATACTACTACCGCCATTTACGAGTTATCAAGAAAACCGAATGATGTCTAATACCACTACGCCATCTACGGCTACGTCATTAGGCGCAACCAAGACGAGAACAATAGTTAACTGATTTATGACGAGAACGAATCAAGCCGCGAGACTGACAAGTTGGCATTCTTCATATTTTCAGTGTTTTTTAGTTTAAATCCTTAAATAAAATGGTTTAAAATCATATCGAGTATCATTTATCGAAATACACAACATTTATCGACCCTACACAATAGTGCTTAAACGTAATGTCCATTCTTCGGTTCTTAATTGTAGAAAATTGATCAATAACAGCCTCATTAAGTTTGGAATACCCTCTATAATTTTTTTTCCACATATTTCATTTTTAAACTTTCTAATAAAGTCCCTACATTTACGCTTTTTGGTCTGCGTTAAATTAATTTCGGGTTTAGGTCTTCCCGCATTCTTCACTTCAATTTTTTGCTCCAAACTCAAAGAGCTAAAGTTATTTCTTAAATAGTCCGCCGTCAACTATTCATTTTAACTTAATAAATATATAATATTAAAACATACACGCTCGATGCACGAACAGCGCGGTGCATACAAAAACTGTGCGCCTTTTCCATGTTAAATCGCCATAGCCCCGATATCCCCCGCTGCCACCCTTCACCTGTTACTACGGAGAAATTGCACTACTTAATCGCACGTGGGAGCAAGTCTCGTCATAATAGTCATTTACCTCGACCGAGGCTGGGTTGCCGGATCTATACAGTTTGGTTTGACGGGATGATAAAATATTAGGGAGGGTCGGACGTTTTTAGTTTGACGATACGATAAAATATTAGGGAGGGTCGGACTTTATACGATAATGAATATAAATTAATATTTTTTATTCGTTTTGTTTTGGGGGTGCACT
This sequence comes from Barypeithes pellucidus, assembly GCA_963991005.1. NCBI lineage: Eukaryota > Metazoa > Arthropoda > Insecta > Coleoptera > Curculionidae > Barypeithes > Barypeithes pellucidus. The sequence continues at coordinate 323,822 of OZ022557.1, forward strand.
TGCGCATGTGCTCCTGTGGAAGAACCGCCACTGGTGGTGAGACATGGAATTAAAAGTCGAAAACCCAATACTTTTTGCTGTCATTTGAAAAACTGATTTTACTGCTAACACAAACCTTAATCCCAGTTTTGCGTCTAAGCGGTATGATTTATCGACTCGAATAAAGAGTACCTTTTTTATTATGTATTCTTTTGTCTTCAGAATGGCATGTCCTTTATTGCAATAATTGTCGAAACAAAAAAGATATGCCAAAAATTAAATTTCAATTTCAGGCTGGTTATAACAGAATGATAGAAGTCGTCTATGCAAAATATCAACTTGATAGTTTAAAAACGAACAGCAAGAGGTTAAAAATAAGAAAAAAATTGAACTTTAACACGAAAAGTATTGATATTCGATTTTTTTCTTATATGACTTACTAGGTACCTTTATTTTAACATGTAGAATTCACATCTCCAGGAATATTGATGCATTATCCGCACACCCTGTATAAATCCATCATATGCAATGTCATATACGTTGTAATATTTACTGACAATAATAAAATACAACATTTTATAGCATTTTATACTCGAATTTCTATTTTTCTCGAAATTGTACAGTTACCGGTAACATATTCTAAGAATTTTTCACTGTTCTTGCTTAAATTGTATAAAAGATATCGCATTGCCCAGTATAAAATGAATAAAACTAAAAAGTTTTCAAAGTGGTAATAAAACACCCATAAATTTAAAATATTAAAACAATCTTTATTGAGTAAATGTTTCGAATTTGAATTTTAAATTACAATTTCTCCTGATTAATAAAATACACGGTGTAGCATTGAATGTATTAATTATCAAAAGCTCTAAATTGTCGCATCTAGATCTAGAATTTAATTTAAAAATGTAATCCCGAGTTTTGAAAGCTTTGTTTACACCTAGAAAAAAACCTATTAATTAATAGAAATTATTTTTTATATCATGTCTTTATGACTTTAGCTGAAATTTAATATTACATTTTGCAATAAATTAGTGTTTGTCGAGTAAGAGCTCACTCAGATTGGGCATTGTTATCGCTAGCAGTGTTTCCAGGTGAAAAAAGTAGAAATCATCAAGAGTGGTTATAAGAATTCACCAGATTTCACCAGAAATTTTAAAAGAAAATATTTATTATCGTATTAGCTAAAAAAGAAGAGTGTGTATTCAAATCAAGGAGGATACGTGAAGAATAAATAATTCACATTCTTTTAGGTACGTTGAAAACGCAATTTCTCAGAAAAACAATCGGGTAGCTATGAAATTAGTTTCATTTTTCTTTGTCGTTTTCTGCTAATTAGACTAATCAGGCTAATCGCCTTCGAGCGTTCGCAACGTGCTTTTCATAAAGTCCTTATTGGAACGGCCGTCTTACATAACTGCTTTCACGTTTGACACTACCGGATTAACAACTGTCATATTTGTCGTTATTGGTAAAAAAAAATTGTTGTCTTTCAATGTTTGTGTGTTAAATTTGAGTATTGTTTGTGGAAAAATAGCAAATCTTAACTCAATATGGCAAGACTGTACCAAGTCTGCCGGATGGATGGATAAAAATATAGACTTTGAGTCACGCCCGTCGATATTTATTTCCTAACCAAAACATATCAAACCTTTTTAAGAAATTTTTTACCATCAGATTATTCATACAATCATCAGAACTGGAGAAATATTACCAGATGTGGCAACACCGATCGCTAGTAATACGAAATATTTTTTTTACCTTGCCGCATTTAAAGTTCATATGTCGACAAAAGATTTTATCTACGTGTAAATGAACGAAAACACAAAATCTTCGTGGTGTGTGAAGGGGGAATATATTAATATAATAAGTATAAGAACAAAGTTGAACAAGTCGAAGAAAATCTATAAGGCTTTGACACAATTTAGAAAAAAGTTTGAATCGGCATCTTGTTGAGAAATAGCGGTTAAAAGACTTTAGAAAAATATAATAACCAACAGATCTTTGTGGGATTTGAATCTTCAAGGAACGTCTCAGCATAGGTAGTATTTTTTGCCGAGAGCTTGTAAACCTATTTACTAGAATAATAGTAAACATTCGATGATTCCGGCGCTGGCGAACACACCATGTTTAGTGCCAGAATGGTTAAGAGTGCAGAGAGACATATCCAATTATTGCAAAATTTATTGTTCTTGTTAATGATTTTTTTCTGCGTTGTTTTACTGCAAAGCTTAAAGAAATAAATTATACTTGTGAGAGTGTGAGTGTAAATTTTGTAATCACACTTGATAAAGTCAATGATCCATATACTTTTTAAGATATTGCCAGTTGACACACTGTTAAACCCGTAAAACCGGTTTTATAGGGTACACAGTTAAACCGGTTGTTGTATTTCTTAAATAAATATTAAAAACCTAAGATAGAAATGACAGCAAATTCCTGTTTTTTTCAAACGTCCGTCAATAACTTAAGAACGGTAGGTTTTAATAAAAACATTATGCAGCAATTTTACTTCGTTTGGCCCGTGTAATCTAAAACTGTTACAAAAAAATTATGTTTTTTATTTAAACATTTTTTGTATATTTTAAATAATAACGGAGCTAAGCGGCTGGCCAAAGCCTTCTGGCTGGCCTATTAAACTATTACTATTACCATAGCATGGTTCCTTGGTATTACACAACAAGTTGTCATTATATCAAAAGTGATACCTATATACTGGGTGTTCTAAAAAACATGTGCCACCGCTCGCGTAGCGGTCCCTTACCCAATTATAACACAAATAGTTCCTATCAACTTGCTTTATTTGAAATAAACAGGGTGTTAAATTTTTTCGGTGTTTTCAAGATAATTCCGAAACGGTTTTTGCAATTTTAGTGAAAATTACCCGCATACATTAAGCTAGAGGTGTTGTTTTCGATTGATTACATCGAAAACAACCCCTCTAGCTATCGAAAACAACCCGCCAAGTTTTTATTGTTTATTGACAAAGATAATTACACTTTTTGACGTTTATTTATTATTTTTATTTTCCAGCTACAAACTCAAATATTAAATATTATTACAATTGCGTTATTAATAATTACTAATTTTTTTAGTTCTTTATTTAAAAGTTGTAATGTAAAGTTGTTTTAACCATTATTCGAGTAGTTTTCTCCCTAAATTACACTCGTGCATAAAAATTCTCAGATAATTTTGCATTTAAGCGTATTTCCTTTGAAAAACAACATTCGTTCATTTTCAAATTTTGTAAAATAGCCCTCCTCCTTCGGAGTGGGGCTATTTCGCCAAAATATGAAACAACAAAACAACTCTTGTTGTTTTTAGGCAATACGCTTTCATGCAAAATTATCGAAAATTTTTAGGCACTAGTGAATTACCTCCGAAAAGAGCAGTGCATATTTTAGCAATAAAATGTGTGGACAGGTTTATAAGGGGCGCGCGTGCGATCAGGTTGTTTCACTAAACTTGCTAGAGCCGTTTCGAAAATATCTTGAAAACACCGAAAAAATGTCGAAATTTTAACATCCTGCACAAACAACGCATCATCTGCGTATCCATGTTGATAGAAACTACATTTTGGCTAAGGAATTATCACACGAGCGATGTCACGTTTCTTGAAACACCCTGTATATACACATCTATTCTTTCCGAGAGCATAAAATGGTAGCGAAAATGGAATCGCCTCACTCACATTTTTTTAATATAAAAAACCTTTTAAACATATTTCCTCTTCGGTCATTTTATTACAAATTTAAAAGATAACCGCCAAGAAGTAATTGTGAAACATTCTTCAATAATTAGCACGCTAAAAGTAATAAAATTTCTGACAGCACGGCCAATATTCATCGGCTATTTCGGATCCGGTGAATCGGTTCTGTAAACATGCACAATGATTTTGATTATTTTAATACGCGATGTATATGGGCGAATCCACTCGAGAATGTTTTAAAAAAGACGGTTAAGCACCTGGGGCACTTGGAACGCTTCGCCCTGCCTACGCAACCACGTTTTATTCGAGTGTTTTAAATTTAAAATTATATTTTTATACTTGCGGTGATCTTAGGCACCGAGAGGAAGAATCCTAAATACATAGTTGAAATAAAAATTAGCGCTCCTTTTTTATAGCCACACGGAATGTTTTCACTTTTATCTTTAATGCATCTTTTTGCGTATAGCCCCCCCCCCCCCCCCGTTACGCAATACGGGAGCCCTCACCACTCTATTTATTATGATTTAATAATATAAAGAAAATAAATTAGCATATTTTATATAATTTTGTATGAAGGATAACTTTTTTTCGTAAAGACAAAAATTTCCCATATGTAAGTATATTCGTTTATTTATAATTAATACTTTTTTTCTTACATAAGGTCTTATATACGCTGACGTCGTTGTGGCTAAAACTCAAAACTTAACACAACATGCGTATCCTTATATAGTAGATATAATAGCTAATGATTTCGATTAATGTATTTTATTAATAGTGAGCATTAATAACTAAACACTTACGCCATGCACATAAAATATTGTCAATTTTATTTTTGTCTCAATCACAGAGAAAAATGTCTAAATACCTAGCCATCCCAGACATTTTATGTAGAGTGCCATGATTTCCCAATAAAAACAAAGGCGGCTTAGGGACCGTCAGTGACACCTGCATTAAAAGTTGGCGATAGTTTGGCTAGGGGTCGCGTCTCCGCGTCTTATTTCGTGTTTGATATAAAATTCTTAATTATTATTCAAGAATTAGCGAATTTACGAACGTGTTTTTAATTAGAAAAGTGAAAAGAACATGACAGGACAGGGGACAGATTGACAAATTTACTCGTGTGGGGTGTGAAGTTGTTTATAAAAGTGGTTTTGGCGAGGAAGAATTTCAGTCAGCGAAGAACGACTAACCCCAAAACTATGGCTACCAGAATCTTTGACTGAAGATATCTATCGTGAGGTACACTTAATATTTATGTAGTTTAGTTTTATTATCTATGTGTATACAATGGTGCATCTTGATTAGTAATCTCTATTTCTGAAGTATCGAAAATTCGAAATAGCTAACTTTGCTTTGCTTATTAGAATAGATGATAGTTCTTGCATCATCCATCAAGCGACGGCTCGATCGATATTTTGTCTTAGAGATGGCCCTAAACTCTTTATGTTCAATGTAAGCGTGGAAAAGAAACGCTTTTCCATATTTATATAAAAATAATAATAGTAGGCGGTTTAAAATAATGACAATCGTAAGAATCAGTAGGCCAAATATTGTATTTGAATAACATGTTTCCAGGAAAAAATATTTTGGGACGGTGCAAGAGCTTTTAACTTTCTGAAATTTGCTATTTGATTAACCAGAAGAGAGGTTATAGGGGGCCTAGACTCGTTAAGCAATGCAGGGCCCCTCACCACTCTATATTATGATTTAATAATAAATAAATTAGTATATTTTTCGGCAATAAAAAAATTTTGCATATACGTTTTGCAAATAAAGTAAGTTTTTGTCTTGTACTATTTGTAGTACAGAGTCGCGCATAGATCGAGCGCGTGGCCATTCTGAAAGTGGGGCCCGGGCCTATTGGGCCAATAGGCCTTGAGTATAATATGATGCGTTTATGTAGAAAATAAATTCCTTGTATTTTTGCAGACTAATATTAACGTAGTGCCCAGAGGGTAAAACTGAGTGGCGGCTATACAGGAGGTAGAGGAAGTGCCATTTCCTCGCCTTCGGCGTGAATTATATTGTCGCGTAAAGATAGTCTGTCTATATATTTTCGAGCCGCCCGCGCCACTGGCAAAACTATATAATGATGACGCCCAACGTGGGGAAAGATAAAAACATTTGACAATAAAATTGAAAATATGACGATTCTTAACATTTCATGGACTTAAACAAATGGATATAAGGAAGATACATAAGACAAGTAATAAGCCATTTCGTAATTCCTATGTCCAATTTGCCTAGGACATTTGCGCAAATCTAAAATGTAAATTTTGTTGGCGTTATTTTCATCCCAATCCATAAACTTTACTAGAACTGAATTAATTAAATTTTGTGACCCTCTGCACTTCAAGCTCATAAAAAGACAAGATATTTATATAATTTCCACTCTGGTAAATATAAATTCCACAAAACACTCATAATTTCGACTTTTTTTTAAATAAACAGACCAAGAAGCACTAAAAAATAAATCACGTGCCTTCTCGAGACATCAAACGAATTTTAGGCCTAGTATGTCTCAACTAATTAAAAAGTGACTGTATATTGTGAGAAAAATGTCAAAACTAACGACCCAATGAACCTAATAAACGGGTTATTTTTAAAATTGGGGTATAAGTCACAAGTTTCTATAGGTACAGAAAATAAGCCCCAAGCAGAATTATTCATTATGTGGGAGTACTTACTAAATTAAGTATACTATACAGTATACACGGTGTCCCAAAATTAATAGTACACAGTAAAACTGCAGATTCTTTAGGTAAAAATATTGTGATTTGGCCCCATTTTGTTTAGTTCAAAAATTGATAATAACCGAGGTACAGGGTCCAAATGAAAATGGTATTTTATAATTTCCTAATTAACTCACTTTTTAACCAATAGTTTGCATTCAATTTTGTGACTGGGGTTTTTTGGGGCGATAAATTTGAATTTGTTAATGATTGTGATGTAGATTATAAAGGGCGATCGCTGCGGGACTCCGGGTAACAAATTTACAAGCATTTTTTCCTGTGATTCCTGCGACTTTCAGTAATATATTACTATTGTGACCTAGTGATCGATTTTAATTTCATGTAATAACATAGAAATATTTAATTTATCAAGCTATAAAACAAATAAATTACGATTATGGGCTTCGACCTAGTTTTGCTTTGATTTTCGAATATATCCCGCGATAAAAGCATATTAGTGTTGTTTAGGAAGTTAAACAATTTAGGTGATTTGTATTATCAGCTCGCAGCTGGCGAAAAATATGAAATAGGTCAACACTTCCGAGGATGATTTAAGTTTTAGGTAACATTGGCGCACAAGCACAAATATTTAGTAGAACGGATTTTCTGCCTTCTATCATGTAAGAGTAAGGATATACAAATAAATCTGTGAAAGCCTCGACAGATGCTGTTAATCGTTGATTTATTTTTATCCATTTTGGTATAAAAATAATTTAAAAAAATTTAATGTTAAAACTACGAGATGGATGACCAGAAATTTTGCACGCGCAAAAGTTATTTTTTATTTACTACAGCTAATCGCAATCAGGACAAGCATTTTTCAAAGCTGACCGTTGGACTACGGAATCGAGTGAAATTTGGTTGATATCCTTATTGTTAAAGTCAAAGTACTCATTTCTCTGGTTGCAGAAAGATTTTAAACAATAATTAACTTGGCAGACAACTTTGATCATTAATTTGATGATGAACGGCACAATTTTAATGACAATGTTGAAATTTTACATCTATCACAAATCGCTAAAGCTTAACTTTTAAGCTTAGTACTTCTCCAACTTCTATGTTTAAGAATTCTTTCATCTGAAGGACTTCATCTTTATGGAACGACCTTCCCGAGGTCGTTTTTCCCAACGAATATAACCTCCAACGATTCAAAACCAACGTTAATCGCTTTTTGCGCATACGCACCACTCCCAGAGTGCCCTAAAGGATTTTTCCTATAGTGCTTGTGTTTGATCATAAAAAAAAGAAAGTATGGATATAAACGAACACAAAAATTTAAGTATTTGAGATAATAATTTCTGTCAATGTTATTTATGCCTGGGTATAATAGTTTCGTTCGCAGTTCAGTCGGAAATAGTTACAAATTGCCCGGGGCATGCTCAGTTGGTTTAAAGTGTTCACAGAAGCAAAATATCGTTGAACAAAATGTATCGATTGCCGACTGATTTGCAACCGTCGGAATAATCCACGTACTGGTACCGAATTGTGAGTTTGCTTTATTTTTACTTTTGGCAAATTTGAAATCTCTCTCTCTCTCTGCGCTTTCGCATGAAACAACTGTATCCTAGATTAGAAAAAAAACAGTACAAATTAGAGGTATTTCGAACAACGTTTATATGCTTCTAATTTAGTTACGTGTGTATTTCGTTTCGTTAACGACCGTTGGCTTTATGTCTATAATAATATTCTTCCATATAACTGGAGGATATGGCTGTAAATATCAAATGTAATGTTTATAATTCTAGACAATTTATGTCATTTATATTAATCAACAAAGTTTATGCGAAAAGAGGTTTATTGGATAGGTCGTCACATTTTACGACGGATACTAACATGTACTCTGAAATATTTATTAAATACGTAGCGCCCCACAAACGATATAGGATATTTTCAAAATTTAAATTATCTTGTATAAACATTAAATTTTTACTCAAGGAAATTATTAAAGTTATCTCGCATGCCAGAAATATTATTTTGGTTGGTTGTACAGACTGTCCTATTTCCGTCACTTTCTGGGGATATTAGAGTTATTATCAAAGATAGAATGTTGTGGTTTTCACTTTTTAACGAAACGAAAGATTCCGGTGTCAAAATTGTCATCGCTCTCTTAATTTTGAAGCTACAGGGTGGTTTTGAAAATCTTAGCATTTTAGGCATCACACGAATAGTTGTATTCATTGAAAATGGGGACAAGTCTTATGACTGGTTCTGCCATATTTGCGTAAATCAGGCTTTCCTGATTGATTTTTTTTAAGGTTATGAGCAATAAGCAGTGACGTCGCTAAACAAAATAAAATAATCTGATTAAATGTGATAAAAGAGTTAAATTTATAACTAATAACGGTATAGGTACCCGAATTTTTGACCTATATTTAGATTGAAAATCCTTTTCGTCCGTGAACACTGACAACTAACAGTCCCGGAATATATAATTTAAGGTGGAAACTAGCCGAGACTGTCTACGTTCATCTGTGTGCATTATTTTTAACGGAGCTACCCAGTTTTTTTAGCTCCGATTCTTTTGGATCGGAAAGGCGGACCTGATCAGTACCAGTTTTTCTTTTCAAAGACCCCTCTTGCCCTCAAAGTTGCTTAAATGTTATAATTGTGTTCTTGCCATTTACCTATAAATTTGCGAATTCTGATAGTGACAGTTTTGTCAACCATAAACTTTTGAAGAAGTCAAAATCAAGGAAGACCGAATTACCGTTTCGTTTTTGAGCGATGAACAAAAATAAAAGTTTTTTAAATGGGACACACATATTTATAAAGTTAATTGAGTTGGACTTTACAAAAATAAATGTTAGTTGTTTATATTTATATTCAAAAGTAACCTTAAAATGCGATATTTTTGTTAATTTACTTATTATTGCGTTATTTTGTCAGTTTATTAGAAACAAATGCAAATGGTCAAAACTTGACAGAGCTCTCATATTTTTATTATTTATGAAATATCTTATACGTAGAAGTTCTAAACTTTTTAGCGAAAAACTGGCTAATCCACTAAACTTATCTATCTCCAACAAAACCAGTTTTTACCTTTTTGTAAAGTTATCGCGTAACGTGAAGATTTTCAAAATCACCCTGTAGATTAAAGTCTAAGAGAACCTTAACCAATTTGACACCGGCATCTTTCATTTCGGTAAAAAGTGGGAAACTAAAGAGAAAACTGCAACATTCTATATTTGATAAAAATTCTAATACCCCCAGAAAGTGTCGAAAATGGGATACCCTGTACGCATACTATTTATGTTTGTTGTTTATCCTGAATAAGATCCTTTCCACACTCCCAAAATGGCACATTTCGATGCTAAAATGACCATAAGGCATAATATTTTACTATATGAGGGACTAATTAATTTAGTATTTGTATATGGTAACTATTTTTCCGGTTCTTAGTATTATATTTTCTTAATGTTTCATGCAAAATTTATTGGCACGAAATTGTTAGTGATATTTAGCAGAATCACTTTTCCTCCTACATGCTGACTGGAAAAAATTAAAAATAGAAATGACCTATATCTGGAAGCTTTAAAGGTTCGATTCTTAGTCACACCTTGTATTTTACATTTATTTAAACAAGCGATTTTTCACAAAGTAAACCTTATGTTTATACTTTTAAACAGAAAAATAAACATGTAGTTGACTCTCTTCAAAGAGAAGCATAACGACTCTATTTAACATGGGCTTTAATTTTTAGATTTATTGGAAAATTCAGTTTATTTCTTTACATAAATGTGTATTTTTTTAATATCGAGATCTAAAAGCATATGAGTTAGTACCCCGTAAAATAATTAAAAGTATTTTTTGCTTCGAATCTGACAGTGCTGCTTTTATAACTTTTTATATTTTTGTGAATACAAATCAACGTTTAGACGTGAAGATAAAAAAACAAAAATCGAATAAAACGAAACATGACATTTTTGCACAATTTAAAAATGTAACAAAATAATGGTATGTCCTGAAGAAGTTTCCAAGACAATACATACATAATATGTCAACAGTCTAGAGTTGTATTGTATTGGCTAGAACTGTGACTTAGATGGAACTTTTTTTAGCGCTGTAACACATGTACAAGAATTTTTATATATATATTTTTTTGGTTATACCAACTCTCGGCTATGCTAGCTATTATAAAACAAACATGGGAGTGTTAACAAAAAACTCTACATCAGCTTCCCTGTGAAAACTATACTTACTTTCTACTTTGAGTGATTCGCATGCATGCAATCCACCGATTTAGACCCAGAGCACGGTGCGCCGAGTCCAACCTTTGAAGACGCTGCCCACACGGAGAGCACGCGATACTTATCTTTTGCACATACAGTTGCATTCATTGTTTAGTCGTATACAGGGTGGCCGGCATTTAGAATATATTTGCCTATAATTTTTCTCGCAACCTTTGAAAGCGGTTGTTTACCATTTATTAACGCAGTACAAACCCACCACCACAGAGAGACCATGCCAGTGCTCCTTTACTTTAAGTGTGAGGGGGTTCTGTCCCCTGTGCCCCACTTATCTATGGAGGTGAGCCCTGCCCTGTTATTTATCTCCACTAATTCTAGTATTGTATATGCCCAGTCGTTTCTGAACATCAGAAAGACAAAAATTGGATGCTGCCGTTAGTGATATTGTAAAAATCGTTAACAGAAAAGAATAATGTAATTTCCAATGAGAACAACTAAACTTACCAATAATAAAATTTTTTATATAATGTTGTGCATAATGTTATCAAATCAACCTAGACCAGGGGTCGGCAACCTTTTGAGACGGAAGAACAAAAAGTTATAATTTACACAATTTCTCAGTTTTTAAAGAGCCACTAACGGCCGCAATTTGATATCGAAAGAGACACAACTTGACATATGCCGCAATATGACACAACGTGACATGAGCCGTAGGCTGCCGATTTCTGGTCACTGCCAAAGCACTGGTGAAGACGCCAAATTGTCTTTTGTCGAAAACGAATTAAAACCTACATAGAAACCTCCGACGACGGCGTCATTCGAGAGCTTCCGACGGACTGACGACAGTAACGACGCGTGTCACGGGGGAGGGGTGCGGTGAAAAGCGAGTACAAGTGGCTGAGAGATAAAATCGGTGCCTAATCCTCGTTAATCAATTCAGAACGAATTTTTAATGTTTTTTTTCGATAAAATAAATAATATTTGCGTATGGAACTAAAGAGCCGCAGCTTCACATCCATAGAGCCGCATGTGACTCGCGAGCCGCAGGTTACCGACCCCTGACCTAGACAAACGGGAAGATGTGTAAAAATGGTCAATTTCCACAATATTTAAATGAATAAAATAAATCTCTATTCATTGTCTTCAGACAAATGTATGGCAACGCTATGACCGCGATCTGTTTTTTGTTTGCGGGCGATACCATGCAACATTTCATTAAGCTAACAAAAAAATTATTAATTTGTGTTAATTTTTTGAGAAGCCGCATGAATTAAGCTTAAACCGGTATTGTCTGTGCGTTTATCCCCGATTTTAATAATTGAGGTGGTTCATAAACATAACAAACTATTTTCGTTTGTTTTACACTGCTAAATAAACCTTTCTTCTCTGCGCCCTATAAAAATAAGGGTAGTCTTAATGCACATTCTCACATCGATTCCACGGTGAATAGAACATAAACCAATATCGTTTAGATCGTGCTGTTCTGCAATGATTTGTACGGCGTTTTCCTGAAAATATTGGCTGTGCATTCAGAAACACACACTTGAACTGAAATTGAAAAACGTGAGAGACGGCTTCGGGAAGAAGCCTTTAATGCCGAATAATATTTCTTCATGGGGGAGAATGTATCGATAAAAAAGCGGTTCAGTCAGTCACTTTGTCAAATATTTCATTATTTATCTTTATAAAAGAGGGTTAGATATATTTGGAATATCGAGATTTATTCATTGATTCTTAACGTAGGACGATTGTTCATAATATGCACGGCAGCATGGAAATTGTTCACTGTCTAACGGAGATCTGTCGTGAGTTACCCTGTATAATATTCTTACTTACCTTGACAACCGGTTGTGGAGAAGCCCCAGTGAAGATTTTGACAGGCGTCGCATCTAAATCCTTCCACTCCAGGCAGACAGTCGCATATCCCAGTGTGGACATCGCACAGTTCAGATTTAGACCCTATCGAGTGGCAGGAACATGGTGGACATAGAGCGGTTACATTTCCAAATCCAACCTGGAAAAAAATTGTTATAGCAAATAGCGATCTACTCAAAATTTTAAATATAAATAGATAATTCGTGATGATTTGGAAATGTTTTGGTTAATTTCTTAATTAATTTTAATTTATACTTGCCTCACATTGGTCGCAAGTTCTTTCTATAAACTTTTCTTTACACATGCATTGACCTGTCACGTTATCACATTGTCTTGAGTTTGAACCAATGGGATCACATTCGCATGCTTTGCAATTAGACGATGTTGGATCCCCATAGTGATCAGATTTACATCTTTCACATTTCCAACCTATGAATAAAAAAAGGGATCATTTAAATAATGATATGTTTTTGTAAGGAAAGTATATACAGGGTGTCCCGGATCAGAATGCTCGCTACAGGGATCTCGTTAACTATACAGAGATGATACAAAAGTTGCGCATTAGTCAGTTCTGCAACGTCATGTTGTCACATTTTGAAAACTTCAATCTGACGTTTCGTTTTATCGTAACCATCATCAACTTTGTTTTTCAAATAGTAGCAACATTTTATTTCATAATCTCCATTTTATATTCTGAATGAAACGGTATATCACACCTAATATTTATTAGACGGTTCGCACTATGGTTAACAGGATCCCTGTACAGTGCATTCTTATCCGAGACACCCTGTATATTTAATTTCTTTACATTTCTTGTTGGTCTAAACATATAAAGTAAAATGTTACCAGTAAATGGACCGAGAAACCAAAAAGAAAAAAATTAATTGAATTGAAATCCACGTTATGCTGCCCGCTAAAAGTGTAGGTAACTAAGTAAAACTTCTATTCTGGTACAGTGGCTAAGTTTTTACAACTACCTTCTGTATTTCCTTTACACGCAAGGCATTGCCCACTTTTCCTGTCACATGGGCCGCCATTGCAGTCACATGGTTTACATTTGTTGCCTAATTCTAGGGGATCTCCAAAGTAGCCATCGTCACATCTGTAACCAATTTTGTTATTGAGAATGTAACAGTGGTTTTCTATTGGTTACCATAACTTACATATCACAGTGATCCCCAGTATATTCTTTTGGACACTGGGTACACACATAACCGCCTTCGTTATTTAAGTTAAAGTAATCCAACTGACAGCTAGGGCTAAAATTGTTTTCGTTTGCCTCCAGCGGACAAGCGCACTTCTGGCAATCTTCCGGTGTTCCACGAAGGGGGTTGCCATAATAACCTACAGCGCACCGTTCGCACTTTTCGCCTACAGTGTTATGTTCACAGGAACATTCTCCTACAAAAAGTAACATTTTTAAAACATTATTAATCAAATTCGCTAAAAAAGAATATATTCTTGACAAAATGCTGAAGTCTATTGAAATTTTTGTGTTTTATATTTACCCGTGTTTGAATTGCACGTTTCCGAGTGTCCATTACAGTCGCATTTTCCACAAAAGCTCTCTTCCTTAGCTGTAGAGGTATTTGCAAACATTCTTACATATCCGAAGGAGCAACTTTCGCAAGATAGTCCAGTATAACCTTTAAAAAAGGAAATCGGTTCATTTTTTAGTCTCTTATCTTTTTCAGAATGTTTTATTATTTACCTGAGGGACAGGAACATTTTTCCACGCTGCCTTTTTCATAATGGAATTCTTCGTTTCCATAATTTATGAAAGCTTCTTCCAATAAGGCCTCAATTTGATCCGTGTGAAACGTACCTTCAAAGCCAGAAAAGGAGTTGTTGTATTTTAATGCAAAAAACGGTTCTCAAATAAATAATATAGAATAATAGGGTGGGGAAAGGTCCTTTTCATACAATTTTTCCACAAATAGAAACATTTTATAATTCTTAACGTATTATAGACATTATAACTAACTGTATATCAGAATTCTTAAGCAGAGGTGCTTGCAAAGATGTCAACGTCCATAATTTTGTTAACAATTTACCTCTGAGCAAGATATGCTTGATATCGACTAAAACGCTTAAAAACTGCTGTCTTGTAACGGGGCCCTTATTGTAATCTTGTTTGCTGATCTTCGTTGTTATGTCTTTAATATCATTTGGAATGATGTACCAGCCATTCTCCTTCAAGGATACTTCAAATGACTTTTTTTGAGAGCTGTAGGTATCATCACCATAACCTAGAATAAAACAGAACGTTGTCTCGACGGTGGTATATTTTCAGTTATAGAAAATAACTTGGTTATAGTATATGAAGTGTAGTAAAAATATGTAATATGTAGTAACGTATATAATTTTACAATTTCTAGGTATTAGTGCGTGGTTGCATTGTAGTATTAGAACGTACCGATCTGTAACCCATTCTCTCCAACAATAACAATATTAGGCCCAACGGTTGGCTCCCCACTGGTATCTCCTCTCATAACCACCCACTGCACATTGAACCTAATGTCTGAACCATAAGTTTCCAACTTATTTCCTAAATACTCCTTCGGTGCAAGCCAGTACAGGTTCTCCACTCCTGGTAACTCATAGGTGCCTACCGAAAAAACGCTGGTGCCGCTGGTAACGGGAGTTATGGAGCTGGTAACTTTGAGGTCGGTGATGAGCCATCCTTTAAGAGTGCGTATCTGGAAAAAATTACATGAAGTCGCATAACATTTTTCTTAATTGGATGAACTGGCGAGGTCTAAGTATGTTTTAACATTTTAACTTTTATCTAATAGGACTTTTCAGTCCTCAGATATCATAATAAATAATCATAAGTTTATTTTGTTATTCATCTAGGACAAGCGTTTTCGGCTTGTAAGAATGTTTGGTTTGAGAAAAATTATTTTACAGCTCTACAAAAATTTTTAAATTCAACGTAGCCATCGTTTTTCCCAATAGTAAGCGCGGGCAACAATATAAACGCTGTTTAAGAATGCTACAGCAAATTCAGGTGCAGATATGAGTTTCATAATTACATACTTGGAAAACTGCGAGTATTCTCGTCCGTCTTTTTTTAAATCTGTTTTAAGAGTACTTATTTGAGGGGGCTTTCCCCAGCAAATGCAAATAATTTCCCACCCTTCCTCTCCATTGTTCCTTGAAAAATACTTTTCCATAAGGCATATCACAATATCATGTAAAGGAATCATCAGCGTGTCGAAAGAAAAATCGCGAAAGTAATCAATTTACGATAAAATCTATAATGTTGTAAAATTAACCGCCAAAGCAAACACTAACCTCATCTGAACTGTTAACTTTACTCTCACTGACCCCTCTTCTTCCTACGACCAAGCAAAGCAGTCAATCGTTTCAATCAAAATGTTCGTTGTAGCTAAATTTTCAATTCAGTACTCTATTATGAGATATTGTTTAAGACGAGTAAAATTTAAATATATGTACAAAATATACAATATATTTTTCAATACATAACAAACGGAGTAAATGAATGTGCAATAATTTTCTGATTGAGCTAACGTTAATGTTTTTTTTGTAAAGAGAAATGAAAAAAATATATTTTGATTATTTAAATATTTTATTTTATTTAAATACGTAGTAAGGCGCCGCCTCACCTGAAGAGCCGTTACTGAATAGAATAGTAGTATATTTAGGCAAGAAAGATAAGTTAAAATTTATTAAATAAGCCAATGAACGATTTACTTCCGCTAATGAACAATTTGGTTGAAACAATTAAAATGTATGGTACCTTTTTAGCATCATGCTGATTTGTGTGATGTGTTCTTCTTCATTTAATATTTGCAACAATTGGCTAGATTTATTATACATTTATTGCTACCTGTTAATTTTACCAATAAAATTACATGTTCATTACCAATTAGCAAGGTAAAAATTGTAAACTTACTGTTTTGGATTTAAGTACACCCAACTCACACAGAGTGGTAACCCCAGAGCAAAAACATGACAAGCATCCGTCTGAATTGTCATGGCTTAGTCCAAAGTATCCGGACTTGCATCTGTCGCAGTATTTCCCTTCAACGTTTGCCTAAATTAAAATTAAAATATACTGATATTACTTATTTATACTCCCTATAATTTTCAAAAATAAACATAACTAACACCTTCTGTTGGATATATAAATATTTCAATTATAACTTATGGTTTTTGTAATCAAAATGATACCTTACAAATGCACTCTCCTTCGCAGTCGTTGGAGTCCGTAACGCCTTTCGAGTCGCAGGGACAGGTCTCACACTTCGGATATCCTCTAAACCCAGGGGCGCAGGTATCACATTTTGCACCGGCATAGCCATGTTTGCACTTGCACGCACCCACTAAATTTCCTGACTAGAAATAATAAAAAAATATTTTATTTATTTTGACAGTGAATTTAATAACACTCTTTATATAAATTTATATTATGTTGAGTCAGTTTTTCAAATGGAAACAAGAAAGAAGTATCGAATTTTAGAGTTTTTGTTTCTATGACTTACTATACCTTTATTTTAACATGTAGAATCACCTCTCCCTCAGGATACTGATGCATTATCCGAACACCCCGTATATGGGGCCCAATTTAACGATATTGGGCGTGGGCCACCCGGTATAATAGGTCTAAATAATTTAACTATTTTTTACCTGAACACATACTTCCTCTGTTGTACCAAAATCACTGCAAGCACACTTTATACACGGACGGGGATTTACAGGTAAAACGCCGATGGGTCGAAAATATCCCGGCAAACATTTGTCACAATTTATTCCTGTAGTAAAATCCTAAAAATGATTAGAAAATAGAAATAAGAAACAGTATTAATATTGGAGATTATTAAATTAATTGATTCAGCCAATACTTGGTGGAAATCCATAAAATATTATGAGAAACAATAAAACTGAGTTATATTTCTTTTCCACTATATTCTTAAAAATTACATGTTTCGCTATCACTGTAGCTTCTTCAGATTGAGAATGAATGAATATTTTTCTATATCTAACAAAGTGTACAATCTTAAAATATTATTACAGGTATAAAGATGGTGTAGGGTGGAGGGGATATAATAGTAACAGTGGGATTTTCCAAATGGTCAGTAAAGTGATTAGATAAATTATTTTATAGATTCATTTATACATGTAATAGCGGATTAGTGAAATAAATTTAACAAAGGAAAATTGTTAAGGTCTATTTGATCATTCAGTAAAACATCGATATTTTTAAGTTGATTTATTTCCATGGATTCTAACAGATTAAGTTTTATGCCTGTATTTTCAGTATGTAAGATTTTAAAATTTGAATCAAAGTTATGTTGGTTTTCTTTTAAATGGTTGGAATAATTAGACTCTGTTTTATCTTTTATGTAACTATTATTATGATCTTGTATTCTTTTTGAAAAATGTCTCCCTGTTTGGCCAATGTATGTTTTCGGACAATTTTTACATTTTATTTATTACCCCTGATTTTCTATTTTTATAATTTTTAGTTTTATTATATTTTATATATTTCCCTAAAGTAGTGTTAGTGTTGTAAGCTACCCTTAGGTTGAGTTTATTAAGCACCTTATCCACATTTTTGCTAGGTTTTCCAATGAAAGTAACAGCTTTAAATTTATCTGCTGACGTTTTACTATTTGGGAAAACTAAATCAATAGTTTTTTTGTTAGTCTTTCTAGTAAATCTAGCTTCCTAGATGTAACTGTAAAAAGAGAAACTAATAGACATATTTTCTCATATCTTTCCACAAACCTTCTCATACAGACACAACGATCCATAATTCTTCTTATCACCCAATACAACATAAGTTAGTAGCTTTCCACAGTATGATTCATAGACTATTAATTCTCCCACTTAACAAAAATAACTTTCATAAAGAACTAAATATCATCAAACAAATAGCAGTCAATAATGGTTATTCTTCGAATTTAATAAACAAACTCTTAAAGAAAAAGACTTGCACAAAACTATTGATTTAGTTTTCCCAAATAGTAAAATGTCAGCAGATAAATTTAAAGTTGTTATTTTCATTGGAAAACCTAGTAAAAATGTGGGTAAGGTGCTTAATAAACTCAACCTAAGGATAGCTTACAAATCTAACAACACTTTAGGGAAATATATAAAGAATAATAAAACTAAAAATCATAAAAATAGAAAATCAGGGGTGTATAAACTAAAATGTAAAGATTGTCCGAAAACATACATTGGCCAAACAGGGAGACATTTTGGAAAAAGATTACAAGAACATTATAATAGTAAAATAAAAGATAAAACAGATTCTAATTATTCCAACCATTTAAAAGAAAAATAACATAACTTTGATTCAAATTTTATAATCTTACATACTGAAAATAAAGTCATAAAACTTAATCTGTTAGAATCCATGGAAATAAATAAACTTAAAAATACCGATGTTTTACTGAATGATCAAATAGACCTTAACAATTCTCCTTTGTTAAATTTATTTCACTAATCCGCTATTAAATGTATAAATGAATCTATAAAATAATTTACCTAATCACTTTACTGATCATTTGGAAAATCCGACTGTTACTATTATATCCCCTACACCATCTTTATACCTGTAATAATATTTTAAGATTGTACACTTTGTTAGATATAGAAAAATATTCATTCATTCTCAATCTGAAGAAGCTACAGTGATAACGAAACATTAATTTTTAAGAATATAGTGGAATAACGTAGTTTTATTGTTCCTCATAATATTAGTTATTGGAGATTATTCTCTGACACAGTAGTTTGATCATTATCATAAAGAAGTCGCCCTATAAGCATTTAGACTGTGACAAAGATGAATTAAATAATTTACCACTATACAATTCTTAAAGTAAAAGTGTTAAAGATATACTGAAAATGTAACCCAACTGACATAACTTTTTTAATATGGGGCATTTAGTCAATGTTTATGGAAAAAATATTGCAGGATTTTGCGAGCAGAAGGAACAACGAAAATAGCTATTTTTGCCATATTGAAGGAAACCCCCCAACAACGTTTTAAATCGTACACTTTGTTAATTAGTTGAATTAGTCCCCGGAGGCCATATATTGTACGAAACCTTGTAAATTCCGGGTAAAACAAAATGCTTAATAAATTAATCCAGGTGGTCGGGGCACTCAACGTCGTGCTGAGTCTGGTCAATGTTGCAGGAGGAAGAGCGATTCCGGAATGCCGTGCCGGCCGGTCGACGTTTTAGGCTAATGAGTTGTTTCCACAATTTCCGTGGGTTGCAAAGGTCGTGTGTTGCAAAGGGAGGACGCTTAAGGGCTCTATTTAAAAGAAAACATTCTGCTAACCGAAAGTATTCACGTGTGCGTGTTTTAAGCTTTTTGTGCCGTAAGGTAACCGCAGATTCTACACATGGTTTTCATTACACGAAAAGAATTAAGAAATTTACTAAAATCTTTTGCAAAATTGACTAAAACTTTTTTTAAATTTACTGAAATCTTTTGTAAGATTTACTAAAATATTTTATAAAAGTTCTGACACACGCGGTTAGCCAAGCGGTCACCCATCCAAGTGGTAACTTCACGTTGCGTGGCTTGACTTCTTCGATCGATGGTATGTTCTCTGTATAAGTTCTCCACCTCCACCTTGTTACGAAGATCGAAATCCCAGGGATCCGTTGCATCTGATTTAAGCCTTTTATTCTTGTAGATTTTTACACTTAAACTTGGTCATTTTTGCAAGACAAAATACTTAAAGTACAATACTGCCGTGTTAATTCAGAGGGGCGTATCTACTGAAAATTTAATAGTGAAATATATAAATTATTTAGCTTTCAAATTTCAATTAAGCCCATATTTGTAATTACAAATGTATATTAATAGGGGCATATACTGCTTGATGAGCTCATGGCACGTTGCTTGAACGGTTTAAGTAACTTTCGACGACAGTTGCAGATACGCCCCTGTGAATTAACACGGCATATAGTCGTCAGTAAAATGTACCATACATTTTAAAATATTTATACTACTGGAGTTATAAATAAATTATTTTCACTGACATTCGTCGTAAAATTTAAAATATATTTTAGTATTTACTTGATTGTACTAACTTGATGAGTATAGATTTTATAAATTATGAGTACAATTTTATTTTGGTACGGATTATTAATAAAATGTAATTAATACTATATTTTATAGGAAAGCGTACAATAAAAATAAAATCTTTACTATAAAAATGTTACTACAGTTTCCATAAAAATATATTTTAGTAATTACTTGATTTTACTAAATTTCTTTGAAATCCTAACTATAGTTTCTTGGCCAGTATGGCAAGAAAAGGTTGATTATCCACTGGTCAAAGGCTACTTACGGTACAATTCTCACATACTCCCCCTCCTTGGTACGTCCCATCAGCATCCAAACTCAGCCCGGCCCTGTCTATCTCCTCGTCGTAGTAACAAGTGCTGGCATGACCATGGCAGTTACATTGCAGGCATCTTTGTGCGTCTCTGGACGATCCGGGAGCCCATTGTCGCTGGTTAAAGAGTGGACAGCATTTCTCACAGTTTGGTCCACAGGTGTGGTGTTGGCATTCGCATTCTGGATGCTGAAAGAACAATTATTGGAAAGCTAGAAGACAGTAAAAAATTTAGGTAACTCAGCCTCGTCTCCGATTCGAGATAATTTTTAAATAATCCAAGCACAAGTTGGATATTTTGACATTTTTCTGTTCGGGTCCCGAAAGTTAAGCATAGTTTCTTACCAAGGCCGTATCCGCCTTGTTTTAAGATCCTTGGTTGGTCCAGAGATTTTGTATAGCTTACTGCATAAGGTGAAAGATTTAATTTTAAATAAAGTTCCGGACGAATATCGCTAATAGAACTTTTGAAACGTGTAATATTAATATATTCTTTGTCTCTATATTTCTGCTTCTTTATTTATACATTTAATTTTATTACGTCGCAGAGTTTAAAAGTTTTTGCGTGTGTACTTCAAGAAATGCGAGTTAAATAATAGACGTGGGCTTGACTGTTCGTAACCTGAAGTTAACTTTGTATCAGGTAATTTATATTCTTATTCACCTCGAAGTGCGTCGATACAGTGTCAGCACACATATCGGTTTTTTGTGGGCACTAAGCATTTTATGTAATTTTATTATGTTGGCGTCACTGACATTTATTATGGGATTATTAAGAAAAGGGATAAAGTCAAGTCAAATTAGACACAATGCTTATGGATAAATTAACTGGAGTTGTTCTTCGAATATCAAAGACATTTGATATTGTCCCATTTGCTGCACAAGCTTGAAGAAGAGGGGGTGCATTTAGCTGGTTTCTCTATTACATTGTAGGCAGCTCGCAGCTGGTCCAGATTTACATTCAACAATAAGTCCAGCTTGGTTGCAGCTGATGACAAACCCGAACAAACCCAATTTTATAGTAAAACGATATTGATTGTTATTTTTTGAAGACCGATAGAACCAAGGATCTTAAAACAAGGAGGATACGGCTTTGTTCACAGTCTTTGAAGAATAAAGAAGTCATATTCTTAGGTAGGTGCTATACAACTTGTCAGAAAAACAATCGAGAAACCCTGGAAATTAGTATAGCGTTTTCGAACGTTCGGAACGTGCTTTTTATAAAACCCTTATTGGAACGGCCGTCTTTCATACCTGCTTTCACGTTTGATAGTGCAATATTTTATTTGTTTTTGAGTGTGTAACTCAATATGGTAACACTGTGCCAGTCTGCCGTAAGCTGCATAAAAATATAGACTTTGGGGCACGTCCGTAGATTGTCTGTTTTTCCTAACCAATACATATCAGACCGATCAGCAAACCCGAACAAACCCGAACAAACCCGAAAACAGAAACAGACTGAAGATTAAACAGTTTTGTTGTGTTTATTTTCGTAATAACTCGCGTCACATTGACGTGTACAAAGCAGATAGAAATACCGAATCGATGGATAGAACAATAATTACGTTATAGTTTAGCTCCCTGTCTAAAAAATAAACTGTGACAGACATTAAGACAGTCGCTCCTAATCAAAAATTAACGTCCGTTAAAGTGGCTGATTTAAATACAATCGGGAAAATATTTCAATAGGAAAATGAAAAGCGCTCTCCGTGTGACACTTGAGACTGGAAAGCGGGAAATTCCCGCAGTCTTTAAATATCTTTAAAATTGAATTCCGCCACTGTTTTCAATCGCGATTTCCTAGTCATTCCGCCTTATTGCTTTTATTCCATCTCGCCAAGTGAACTCAAAACATTTTAGAGCGATTTTCTATTCGCAGATAATGATCGGTTTTAATGAAATTCCTCCCCTTTCAATTAAAATTCATATTTTATGAATGCGCGACTAATATCGGCTTGAAAAGCGGATTATCTGACAATTAGAAGAAAAAGTACCCAATCAGGAAGTTGAGAAGAGATTTTTTTAGTGGCTCCCATTCGGGTAATTAGTTTTCCTAGTAAATGGAAAATTAACTTTGGGAAATGAAAAATAAATGCTGAAAATGCTCATGCCCAGGAATAATGGATTTATCTCAGACACCGTCACCATCAATGCCGGTGTTCCTCAAGGACAAGGAGGGCTATTCGTCTGATCGCACGAACTGACGAAGAACCTCGACAGCCTAGAACATCGAAGACAGGTTGGTGATTTGACTCTCTTTCACAGATATTTCCATGGGACATGGTCGACTGACCAGCTTAGTACACCTCGAACTTCATTATTTAAGAATTTCTTCATCTGGAGGATGTCATTCTTATGGAACGAGCTTCCTGAAGTCGTGTTTCCCAACAAATATAACGCCCAACGAT
Organism: Barypeithes pellucidus; assembly: GCA_963991005.1. Taxonomy (NCBI): domain Eukaryota; kingdom Metazoa; phylum Arthropoda; class Insecta; order Coleoptera; family Curculionidae; genus Barypeithes; species Barypeithes pellucidus. Next base: position 347,098 of record OZ022557.1, read on the forward strand.
TCAAAACCAACGTGAATCGCTTTATTCGTACACGCACCATTCCCAGAGTGCCTTAACAAAAATTGTTTGGGATTTACAGATCTTGGTTGTCTACTCATTATCTGAAGCTAAGCATTTTCGTTATCGCATACTTACAGATTTAAGTTGTACTCACAATCTCTAAAGATCCTTAAAAAATAAAATCCAAAATGCTTATTTTAATTACGAATATAAATAAAGATTAAGTACAATTCTGAGTAATTTTGCTTAACATAATAAAGCAGAGCTAGACTACAACGTGATGAAACTACGAAGTAAACCCAAAAATGAAAAATAAATGTTTACTTTGAATCAATTTTGTGCATCACAATCAAAATGTTTATTTATTCTACAAGTATGTATATGTAGATCCTTATTTAAACAAGAATCTGTATGTTTACCTTGTTGAAGAGACGAAAGATTGACAAGATTCCCACACGATAACTATCAAATAATACCAAATAAGAACTCAAAGGCTTTTCTGGGTACGCGACGATGCAATGACTGCTTACAATGTTCATATACGGAATCATGTCTGGGGACTACAGGACCAAAAGGAGAACAAAGACACTATATAGTATTTAATAATTATTTTTCTTTGTTCTTCAGATCATTATTTCAAGAATCAATTTTAAGTCATCTTTTGCAAACCTGTTTCTGATATACAAAATACTTACTTGATATACTTACGAGATCTTTTGGAGAATTTTACATACTACACCCTTGGGAAAAAAACTTCCTTCTATCATTACTAATAACAGAGATATCCCGTAAAACCACCGAAAATTGGACACCCTGTACCTATGCGCCATCTCAATTAAAAAGCGATGAAATTAGGAAAACTTAATAAAACTTACCCCGCTGGCAACATTGTGCCTACAGTTCTCGGCGTGACCATTACATACACATTGTCCACCAACAGTAATATCTCTTATGGAATAATAGAGTTTCTTGTCTTTCCACGGGTCTTGACTTAACCATCTTGGTAGCGGGTCCAGATTTCCTCTGATGCCCACGAATCGGAATCTGACGTAGCGGGCTTTTGTAAATTGTAACAGCTCCGGACTGGTTTCATTTGCACCCGGTCGCCCTTGGATGAGGGAAGTGTGAATCTAAGAAGACAAGTAGAATTTGTTCATAAAGGTATAAGTTCTTGGCACGGTAACCACAAGTAAATGATGTTAGCCAGTTAAAAATACAAAAATGTCATTACACTGACTACTAATTCCTTAAACGTTTTCGGGCTTGATTAATGAAGAACCAGCAGAGACCGCTAATGGTTCGTTCATACCATAAATTTATCGGATTTAAAAATATTATTGAGTTGAGTGCTTAAATCCAACAGGCAATTCATCAGTTTTGGCACCGATTACCAGAAGTTATACATCTTCATCTGTCCGATAAATGATAACGGTTTCAATTTTAATGAATTGCTAAGCAAAATCAATTAGAAGGAATAGTTTCAACCCAATGTTCTAGAAGTACATATACATTGCCTACAAAAGTACATTATTACACACAAAAAAGAAATACTCACTTTATGTATTTTGTTCCTCTCATTATACTAAATTCGAAAATGCTGATACATGTTTCTATAAAAAATATTCCGTTGGAATAAAACTCTTTTTCAACAATAATAAGTAAATCGACTCATCCATCTAAGAAATAAAAAGTCTATGCTTGTCAGGTGGTATTAATATCAAATACCAATATGAAAAATTATTATTTGCAGACCACCCGATGGTCCTTATACAATAAGGGCGTATATTTGTCTACACAGTAGCACTTTAAAATACTATTTCAAATTGAATGGTACTACCAAGAAAAGGAAGCCCTCTCCATTGATAGGATGCAACCACGTGTAGACCGGTTTCGAACTTATTTGTTCTCGTCAGTACAGGATAGGTGTACATACCCATCATCATAGAGGACTTTTAACTTAACGCCATACTATCGACGGAAGTCGACAAAATACAGCGCGCAGCGCCATCTCTTAGTAGTCCCACACAATCTGAACAGACGTTATTTGATTAAATCAAATTTTAAAAATCCATCTAAGAAATAAAAAGTCTATGCTTGTCAGGTGGTATTAATATCAAATGCCAATATGGAAAATTATTATTTCCCGACCACCCGATGATCCTTATACAATAAGGGCATATTTTTGTCTACACAGTAGCACTTTAAAATACTATTTCAGATTGAATAACATGATGAACATATTTTTGTTTTAATTTGAATAAATATTTTTATTTTTAGTGACATAAAAACTTTATCACATTAGTTATAGCTATTTGCTATTGGAAACCAAACCATAAATTTACATTTAAATTCTTGTAAACTCTCAACTAGAATATGCATGCTGAAATAAGAAAAATGAAAAGTTGTTTCATGACTTTTTTTAGACCTAATTCGTTTAAAAAAAAACTTTTTTTTGATGAGATTATTATATTGTTAAAACAACCAGTTTTAAACAATATGATTCTTAAAATAAAATCATACGACGTTTTATTTGGTAGGTACTAAAGTATCGAATATTTAAATTAAAAATATTAAATCGGATTATCCCTCCATCTAAGATAATTACCATTTTAAATAGGTTGCTATATCAGTATTACACGGAAGATTTGGATAGGTACATCGGGTGTAAGACGCGACCTCTAGGTCGAAATCTATTAAGGGTTTAATTTCCGAGAAAAGCAACCAACCGACTGAACAGACACATGCTTAATTTAATATCGCATAATTTTAAAATGATAAAATATTACGTATGTCTCTCGTCGTAAAAAATAGTAATTTAGTTTAATTAGTGTCAAAACAAAAATATATTATTCTCAAAATGTGATTTTTTTGTTGTTGTCAGAAGTACGTACATATTATGCATATTGACTAATATTTTTCATTCTCAAAAAGAAATTATTGTTTGCTTATTTGTAGATATTTCAATTACATGCGTAAAAAATATAATTACTTGATTTTGAAAATTAATGGTTAATTGGAATCTTTTTGTCCACTACTGTTATAATTTAAAATACTCATTTAGAAAACATATTTCTTTGCGTATACTATACACAGCTAAAATTTATTCAGGCCGAGTATTTTATTTTTAAAATAAGTAACTCTTTTTGTATGTACATTACTATAAAACCATTTATTATTTAAACTTACTTATCAAAGAGGCGTTTTTACCGCCCTTATTTTCAGTAATACAATTACCCCAAATAGAGCTCGGTGGCAACGGGGAAAAAAATTCTATTTACGCTTTTGAAATGTGACAAGCCATAGAAAATAGCGGGCTTTGAACTGTGTTATTTGATTTTATTTTATATGGATTGGACCGAATTGGGAACAATTTTTTGTCTTTTGTTTGATTTTTATTGTGTTTTATGTTAAAGAACTGGATCAGTGTATTAGTCTTGGTTATACTTTTTCTCTTGATTTTGTCGGTATTGTATAATGCATAGCAAAAATTAAAAATTAAATCGCAATATTTTTACTAGAAAAGTCACATACAAAATAAATGTTAAATAACATCCTTAAAATGTGAATCATATACAAGATGTTCGTATAAAGTCCCTTATAGAAATATTCTAAAAAAATTTTTTTATCTAATCACATAATTTTTTTTTCTGGCGCATGGTATTTTGTATGCCTTCTCATATTCACGCTGGATTGAATTTCTTACCACCGCAGGAATTCAGGGTAATTTTATTACTGAGTGAGAAGGGTAGTAAATAGCAGTAAATTTTGCCTCTTGTTATTACGGAAATTTTATCACACATATTTTACATCACGGCGAGAAAAAAAGATTTTTTTTCCAGATCAAATTTTCAAAATTAAAAAGTTTTATACTGGAATTCTCAATTAGCACTCTGTAATATTTGGCACAAGTATTGGATTTTGAAAATGATCATTTTTATACCAAACTATTGCTTAACGATAAACTACCCTTTATATGGAACTTTGGTCGGCCTGTAAATATTTAACATTTTACATAACGAAGGTATTTATTTTGAGAAAGTGACTTTCACACAATTTTTCCTACGACCATACAATTTCCACTTATTTGAGCATTTTCGCTTACTTACCTGGTTATAAATAAATAAAAAAATAGCTCTTCTCCTATTCACTTACGCTAATTACTATGTACTGTGTATATACAGGGTATTATGGAAATGACGTATTATATTTAAACCGGCAATTCCTGAGATGAAAACAAATTGAAGAAAAATATCCAAAAATGGTGCTTTAATTTAATACCATGTACATGACCTTATGTCAAACCAAAAATTACCACGTGGTGCCCCTGTTCGGAAGGTAAACACAGCAACATATGGCAGTGAATCTTGAACAGTGTTGTCATATCTTCAGGGTAAACTCTTTAGTAAGCCAATAACCGTTTGACAGGTTTCAAGTTGTTTATTTTTCAGGGTACATTATTATAAACTTTTACGTTCAGTTCGCTGGGAAACAATCTCTGATTTATAAACTTGAACTGACTCGATCGAACCGCCGCGGAGTTTATAAATGGCCAGGTATGTTCTCATTTGTTCAATTCGATCGACACCCGTCAGATCTGGACAACTTCAAAGTTTATAAATGCCACTTACCCTTTAGAAAAAAAAAAATGCAATTTTATTTACCTTTTCGGACTTATTTAAAACCAACTTAATTTATAAAAAACACCAAGTACTCACATCACAAAATCACATTAGTTTTCGCGTCACATAAGTACCGTTCAATCTGAATTAGTATTTTAAGGTGCTACTGTGTAGACAAAAATACACCCTTATTGTCTGGGAAATAATGTATTTAACATCTAAAAATTTTAAAAATAAATAACACGTTGGTTCTCTCGATCAATTAAACAGCTGATTGAATCGGGCTAATATTTAAAAAATACAGCGTTGCCACTTTCGATGTTTTATACGCGACTATCATTGCCGAATTTTCTTCAATAATATTACTTTCCTGTATAATTATAGTCTCAGAAATGACAATCGCGCTGGCTCTAGTAGCGGAGAGTTCTCGGAAAGAAAGTTCGACGACCGGTCCGAAGATGGACTAGACCATTATTTCAAAGGGTAGTTCCTGTCAATTGTTAACATAACTGTTTCATTTTATCTTTAGTAAAGGGTTAATGGCCCATAGAAATTAGCGTTGTTACTATTTCTATTGCGAAATGATTAAGCGCTCTTGTTCTATGTGTGTCATTGTAAAGTGTAATTATGCGTTAGTGTTAAGCTTATTATGCACTCCCATACTATCATCAGGACACGTGATGAGCATAAAGTTTTTCCCATAGAAAATGAACTGAAAGTGTGGATTCCTTAATCGCGTCCTGGATTTACTTTCTAAGTAAGCTAAATATTTATTTTTATAAGAAACTAAAGTTTTACACTTTTAAGCATTTTGGCAACATTGTGCCCGAACATCTGTTAATTACCCAGCTGGACAAAGTAATATGTTCATATATGAATGTGCCGAGGAGTTGTGTGTGGGTTTAGGGGTGAATTACACCACTTTTTAAACGTTCGATTTAAAAAAAAATATATATGTAGCGCTTCTCTAGGACACCCCAGGAGTCACCCATTTAAATATAATACGTCATTTCCATAACACCCTGTATTTGAACTCTAGAGTTGAAATGCATTTTTTCAACACGCGTGTGATATAAGACACTTTCTAGGGAAGTTAGCTGTTTTTCTCATTTTCATAGGTAGTCATAGGAAAAAATATTTAAGATATCGTATTTATGGTCAAAAATAAAATAATGAGAAGATTTAAGGCACGTCGCTTATGATGTTTTGTCAAAAATCGATCGATATGTCAGGGTGAATATTATGAATGTGAGTGAGTTAATGATCAAGTCTATAATCATGACAGATTGCAATGTACTAATTAAATTTGGTGTTCTTTAATACATATAGCAATTCATAACTAATGATTTGCAGAGAGTCTCAGGAAATTATCTAAATCTCTACGACAGGAATAAAGCTGAGATAATTGTATTAGGTGCAACATGTCATGTGTGGTACACCGTTAACTCTATTATTGGTGGTATTACCGATAATTTGTGATGAATAAGCGGTTTCACCGTTGGTCGAATTACACACGTTATGACAAACTGTATAGTTCAAATAAGACGAAATAATATTGTCAATTCCTACAGGCCGAAGGAATGTGTATTATGTTTGGCCATATATTAATTCCAACAAGCAATAGGAAAGAAGTGTTGTTCATTCTCTAGTTGATCGAGCAGTCCTATTATCACATACTGCAAATTCTCAAACCCTTTCTTCAGCATTGTAAAACTATAAACAAACCCAGTCCCCGAAAATGTATACAATATTAAATATAACGTAAAAAGAAATTTGTCACTAATATCCTCAGAAATGTTATTTTTTTGTAATTTATCTATACGCTTTTTTCTACAATAGAAATAGTTCTGACGATGGTTTAGTACAATAAACCGAAATGTAAACCCAATAATTTCATTTCAAAGCGACCGAAACTCAAGACGTACTAACTATTAACTTAAAATATTTTTGATTTATTCTTTCTTTTTACCAAACCAAGGTACTAGTCCAATCTGCCCAAATAGAATGTTTATTGAGGTTTCCAACAGAATTTTAATTGGAATGTGTATGAAGGTAATAGCCTTAGTGAAATATAAAAAAGGTTCACCACAGGGGACCGCGTTCCGAGACCATACTGGCCAGCTAATTGGCATTAATCACTATTTGGGTCAACAAGACACAAATTTATTTTGTGTTTTGATAGGTCGTAACGGTTATGGATCGATTATTTTGGCTGTGACTGTATTTATAATGCCTAATGATAAGACAATGAACACCTGGAAAATAAACGCTTAAACTCTGAAGTAATTAATCAGATGTCACTAAATGTTTTCCCCTAAAACACCAAATACAAGACTAAAATATTTTTAAACATTTTTGGATTTTATTCTTATATGATACTCGAATGAGTTTCTTAAAAGAAAATTTCCCTGTATTCCCAGAAACTTATTGTATACATAATATGTGTACCATGTTCAGGCATAATCAATTCATCATTCCCCTCTGATAAAAGATAGAAACGAATTTTATTACATTTCCGCCAAAAATTCTCTCCAGAATTAAATATTCTTCTTCACTTACCTCGCCATTTTCCAAGGGTGTCAACCTCGAAAAGAACGATGTACAAATCACCTCACTATCGGTATAGTAGTGAGGCTTTCCCTTGGTCGCCGGTATACCAAATTTCTCCGGACACTCCTTGTCGGTCCTCGCGAAGTACTGCCAAGGTTCGAAATTTTGACTGTCCAGAGATTTTTCCAGAATCCAGGTTCCTGGACGGGGGGAATTGGCCGATTTTAGGATAATGTAGGCTATTTGGTAGATCTGCAATCAGAAAAACGTACATAAATTACTATGCTATGTGTTATTTATCCTATCAATTTAAAATAGGTGACATAAATTCTAAAAAAAAAATAGAAATGATTTTCCAATTTTTTTTCACAATTCTAATATAATACGAAGGCGATATACTAGGCATTTAACTGCATTTTTCCTTCGAGCTTGAGCTTGGTCTTTCGTCGTATTTTCAGAATAATGACATTTTATAGATTGCTTCTGTAATTAGGTGTCGCCTTATACAGGGTGTTCCGAATAAGAATTCCCTCTACATGGATCTCGTTAATCATAGGACATACAGAAATGATCAAATTATACAAAAGTCGCACTTAATGGGTTATGCAACGTCATAAAAAATCCGAGTAATTACGATTTCGATTTCGTTCCTTTCTGATTCTATTTGAAGAGATATTGGAAAATAAATTTTACATTCTCATTGTCACTTTTTCTCCTCTCTAAGATGATTTAATTAAATTTTCAATCCGACGTTTTGTCTTTTCGCAACCATCATCAACTTTGTTTTTTTAAATAGCAGTACCTAACATTTTATGCTTGATGACTACAGTTTATATTCTGAATCCAACGGTGTGATTAACGCACACAGATAATTTGATGATTAACTCTTTTAGTTGGAATCCCAGGCTCTCTAGGTATTGAAACACTGAAATTCCTGTACTTTAGATCTAATATATAAACAGAAGAAATAATATTTAATTACGGAAAATTTTCCCGAGATGTTCGAGTTGGCATCGCACATTCGGTGTCAACGAGTATACATCATATCACATATGTAAACAATTTCCCATAAATTTTTCCAATAAGAAAATGTGCCCGCATGCCAACAGAATATTAAAATAAACACAGGTAATCTACGTACTGTAGAGAGACTCTGCACTTTCTTAAAATATGAATGTTGAAGGCAAATCGATAAATCATGGATCCCGGCTCTTTATGAAACGGGCATAAAGCACAAGGGTTATTGAATTTTTATGTATTTTCTTAAAGTGCATGCAAAAGGTCACTGCACTTTTAATTTGCTTCAAGGAGGCTTTTGCCTCAGTATAACGGGTGTAGACATAAACTGAAGGTGATTAAAAGTCAAGTTTGTTTTCTACCACTTCACCCTTTTTTTCGAGCTGCTTAGAAGAAACCAAAAACATAGTCGATGGTCTTCGCTCTCACTAATTGTCGGAATAACGTCCCATACATTATGTTCTAATTAAGAGGAATATATTTTGTCGTAAATACTGTTAGTTGCCTGTCTTTACAACGTATTCTAATATTTCTAATAATGAAGTTCCCCACTAGTTTCATTCTAGATTCTCGGCCTTTCCACTGCAAATTTCGTAGAAAGTTCAATTAAAGAAAAGTCTCCGACAAAGAAGTTTTACCGCTTAAGTATAATTCTCTCACGCCTTACTATCATTTTTAATTAGAAATTATGGATTTTCTTACTTTTCTGTGCATAGGCGGCCATAGAATTAATTAAACGAAATTAAAATATTAAATATACAAATTAAATATAGTTGCAACACTATTAAATATACAGTTTTCATTTGAAGCAGTAACGGTATATTTTTCAGTCAATTTTATAAAAATTGATATATATAACTCAACAAAAAAATCCGATTACTATTTCTGTATTTTTAAATTTGTTTAGTTAAGTAATTAGAACGCGAAAAGCAAAATTTTAAACCTTCTATTCCCTTTTAAAGTCCTGGTTTGATAAATCATTTCCAGATCATATTTTATCGCTGATTAGTGATCCAAATTTATTATTATTATTTATGACTAAAAGGCTTACCGCACGATTTTTATTGGAACACCTAAGTCGAGCATTATGACATGGTTTAAATTTTTTTAATCGACAAGCTTTGGGCGTGGTACTTTTTGATTTAGTGGCTTGCTAGGTCCAATTATTTTTTTTAAATGATAATTACATTGGTATGGTAGAATTTATATGGTTTGGTTCAGTGAAGCAATAAAAAATTTAATAGTCTCGCGTACAGGGTGTCCATTTTTCGGTATTTTTACGGGGTAACTCCGTTATTAGTAAAGATAGAAGGTTGCGGTTTTCGCAGCACACTTCTACTCGAAAAGTCATAATATTTTTTAAAAATATAAATTTCGGGCATAATATTAAGACTAAAAATAAAGTATTATTTATTTCTGAGAAGTTTGTTAAAAACTGAATTACACATTAATAAATATATAGGGTGACCCATTTAGAAAAAGCAAATTTTCGTTTTATCTTGAAAATTAATGAACGGAGAAAAATTATGAGTACCTACGTCACTGGATTCTACGTAAAAACTATAAAGAGAATTTTTGATTTCTTTTTGATAAGTTACGGGGTAAGCGAAATTTGAGTTGTGTCCCAAAATGTAAAACTCTCAAAAACATCCCGTATATCAAAACGAGGAGGCCTAGAAAACTTCTAATTGGTACTTTTTGTTTCACAAAAAAGTAGCATTGTTCTGCGAAAACCACATCCTTCTATCTTTACTAACGGAGATATCCCTTAAAACCACTGAAAAATGGACACCCTGTGCTGATATCCCTTTTGAGCCGGCGCCGTAGCTAAATTACATTTTTCAATTTATTTTGATCGACATCTGTAGGAAATTCGATTGATATTAACTGTATATGAGTGGTTCTGCTGACATTGATCTTCCTTGGTCAATAGCGATAAGAAAATATTTTGAAAATTCACCATGCAGCAACTGTTTTGCTGTGGACTCGTCGTGAAAATTATTCCAGTCGATTAACAGGTTGTTAAAAACACTATAAAAAAAGTTAAACTCCTTTGACTAAAGGCAAAATAATCATCAGCGGCCTAATGACGAATTAAAAACATCCTTTTAAATAAATCTAACGGAGTTAGTAGTAATTGGTTGTCAGATCTTGAAAGATCAAAAAAGAGTTCCTAGTTAAGAGTGGTATAGATGACTGCCTTGCTAGTCAGGAATTTGTTTGTTATTATTAAATAAACGTTTATGAAAACGATTGCATGTCGTTCTGAAGCGTGATTGACGAAAGTACTGATTGTTATTAAGACTGTTGTATTTATCTAAAAGCTGGCACATTAAATTTGCTATATAAATATTAAAGGCGTTCGTTACGCTCACTTTTCTAATAATCAATTCTTAATAATCTACGGGCAAGAAAACTAGATCTAACTCAGTGACGTTTTTTTTTAAATAACCAGAAAATTATGACATTAATTGTTCACTGAAAGTCAATCGATTTTCATTCATTTAAAATTAAAACCGGTATGATATCTAGTTTTCGCAGTTGGATATCTTCACAGGAAGGATGAAGTATCACGCCGCAACAAAGAGCAGGAAGAAATTTTGTCTCGGGGTCACTGGAACCCAGTTGAATCTTAGGCAATAGTTTCCTCTAAAAAGGTCAACATATAACCGGATATCGTCATGGTTGGACAAGCAATTCCACTGACTTCATCTATTAATTTACTGGGCGTCAATCTGGGAGGAAATATATCTTTGACACAATCGCGTTGTGGCAACTGACAAGGCAACTTCGCTGAAACTTGATGTACTTTTACCGACCAAACATTTGTATACACCTCAACAACTTTTGACATTCTACAAAGCTCAGATTCGACCATCACTATAATACTTCTCTCGTGTCTGGAGCTCGGCATCCTACCCCTTCTACATGCCCTTAAAAATACTTCAAATCCCAGCATCAATCGAAAATACGTTTCCTTATCAAATCGATACCGAAAAGAACGACTAACGAGCCAAAAATGAATCTTAACGTTTATTCTTTTTTACTATGCGTCTTGCTGTTCCTGCTTATTCGCATAAGCATTCCAATGAACGGGGACTATCAAGATGGTTACCGAATAGAATTATTCAATTCCACCAATGCGATTCGTATCGATGAAGATAGTTATGTCCGGACACGATTTCCACTGATGAGTTCAAGATAATGTGTCGGATTAAAGTGGTCCCAGATTGTTATCTCGTGTTTATTCGTGAAGATTTTGTTAGTTTAATAGGTCATTTGTTCTAACGAAAGGACATCGGTAAGGTAACTGCTCAATAATATTTTAAAGTGCAACAATCTTCCAATTCAACCTCATAACCCCGACGTCGTTTCCCTAGGTACCCTTTAGTATTTACCCTATAAGGTAACATTTTTCCTAAATTTTAAAATTCCTACCGCCTGACACAGTGCCTGGCATGTTCAAGTTTGGCCCCGCTTTACGGCGAAAGTATGTGGAATATTCCCTGAGTACCTACCTCGTCTAAAGTCGGTATTTAAATATTGGACCTAAGCAGAATAGAGGCTCCATTTTCGCTCCAAGACAATATAGAAAAGTTACGGGTGGAGAAAGTTTGACAAAGGAATATTAGAACTAAACCAGAGTACCTATATTTTCTTAAATATCCAGTAATATTTGGCTGAGATAACATATAGTAGTAACAGTAATAAAAGTGATAATAGGTAAGTAACTAATGAATTCGGAATTAACAGTTTACTGAGAAATGGGTCAGTTCATATCGACCAATTAAAATCGTTTCGAGTTAGTTGAATTTCACGCAATTTCTTTCTTCACTTACGTCAGATCAATTTATACGATAAACACGGCAAATACTACAGAGTTGAAAACAAGTTTAACTTTTTTTAAATGGGACATTAATATTATATTTGAGACAGAGATCGTGTATAATTTAAGGAGTTAGGTAACTACAGGGCGTTCCATAACTTATGGCCTAATTGCAGATACTAAACATTAAACTAGACAGATTAAGTCATATAAGTTTGTTTCTCGTTCTAGAAATACAAGGTGTTGAAGGTTTATTTTCGAAAATAAGCCATAATTTGAAAACGATTCAATGTATTCGATTGAAAATTGGCGGTATGATGTTTTTATGAGTAAGAAATTGAGAATTTGTAGATTTGTTTTTTAGTTTCACATTAGACTGGTTTTAATAAATCTATGATTTTTTCTTAGCTTAATTTTTAATCTAAGATTCTTAAAGAAGGGCAATTTCTAAACGTTTTCCAGATATTTCCATTTAAACATCACAATACATCAAAGAAATCAAAGTAATACGAACGGGGCACCCTGTATGGTCATTACACTCTGGAATTACCCTCATAGTGCTATTTTTGACAGTATTTGTTATTCAAATTTTAAAACTTGTTTGAACCCTTGTAATAGTATTTTTCTTACTATTTAATAAACAACAAAACCTAACAATTTTTATGATTATTGGCTGAGTTTGGACTTTTATAGAGAGAAAATTTTCCCATAAATTTTTTTGTGAAATATATTTGAATTATTTATCGATTAAAAAAACGGTAAAATATTTCATATAAATCGTATAGTCACGTCCGCTGATTGCACGTCCCTACACCTCTCACAATGCTAATTGACTAATCGAGGATAATGATTTAATTGACGAAATTTAATTGGACTTGATGATTTTCGACAATGCAGTGATACGTGCCTTTAGATTATTGATGCGTTGAGTACATAGGATGGATTTCAATTTTTAATGATTACAAAGAGTTAACGATTCAAATTAATTAATTTAATGTTTACTATAAGTAATCTGATATTGATATATTTGATTTTGATTCTTATATTGATAATTTAATTTTTCAACTACATGTAGTAGTACATGTTTTCCTATAAAATTTATAGAAAATTGTACAACAAAATCCTTACTATAATAATTTTACCATTGTGTATGTATCGCCTTCTGCAAATCAGTCATTTTCAAATCGGGACTGCTCCAACTCAAGAAAGTTACAGTCGTGGAGGCTTGGTTAGCCTTTGACTGGTTTTTGAACTCACGCATGGTAATATAAGGCAGGAGAATATTTTGTGATGCAAACCAGGAAGTTTCTGGATATAATTTTGTTAACATATTACCGCAAGTATCCCTGCTTCAGCACTATGCTCGAACGCATCCAAAAAACTATTTATTTTTATATTACACTTACATGTCAAAAGATCCCGTCCATATCACACATTGTTTGATTTTTCCGGATTTCTTTGGCCATCTGGCCCGAGAGTATATTTACTTAAAATCAGTTTAAAGCAAGTCTAAAGCTTCTCTAAATACACCGTTCGTCACGTTAAGATATTCAACAAAACATCTTAAGAGCTGAATAAAATGGTTAGAACGTGTGTGTACTTTGCTGTTGGCGGAATGCGTGTGGTCTTAATCTAAACATTGTTTTCCGAATGTCAATCCATAGAGAAAGGAGAAAATAAAGGATATTCATGTGGTAAACATATTACGTGTTGTATAATAATAGTTTGATTGTGATACTGACGATAAATTTCTAATTTACATTATGTATATCAACATATCACACACAACAAACTCCGGCTATAAGAACCCTGTATGTCCATTTTTCGGTGGTTTTACGGGTATCTTCGTTATTAGTAAATATAGAAGGAGGTGGTTTTCGCATCACTAGGCTACTTTTTTATGAAACAAAAGATGCCCCAATTAGAATTTTTCCAGGCCTCCTCGTTTGGGATGTTTTTGAGAATTTTACATTTTGGGACACCCCCATATTTCCTTATCACAAAAAAATAAAATGGTTTCTTTGTAGTTTTTACGTACAATCCGGTGACGTACTCAGTTCAATAGTTTGCTTTTTTTAAATGGGACACCCTATATATCTTTTAATTCAGTTTTTAATGAGTTCTCAGAAATATATAAAACTTTGTAATGTAACAGGGGTTTTTTACGCTCTAGTTGCAAATATATGTAGGTAAGTTTACTTTTCCTTGGCTTGGTGGGGATTCAGTAAAAAATTTTCACACCTAAAAAAATCAATTTTTATTTGATTCGAATTTAAGTCGAAGTCCATTTCATGCGCCATTATTTTGACATAAGTATTAATATCGTCCAGGTATATACCCTGAAGTATCAATATTTCCGGAAATATTTTGGGTTTCCATGGAAACCAAACATAAAACATGTCTCTCCGGTGTGAAATATCCTAGATTATACAACTCCATGTATATTTTTCCCATATAGAAGGATGTGATTAATAAGTGATTATCACTTGGTGGTCACATTGTTGTAATTGTCATTTTTTGACAAATTACTTCAGAAGTAATTTCTGTCAGTTCTTGTTACAAAATGGCAAAAGAAAGATTTGGTAAAATTTTGTTGTCTAAAGTCGACGATGCTATTAAAAATGTGAAGCCCAAAAATACCGAGCGTTCCGACAAATATGTATGGAAGCAGTTTACCGAGTTTTGCCTTGCGCGAAGTTTCGAAATTGAGAAAATGTCAACAGACAAGGATTTGTGCAACATTTTAAAAGACTGGGCATATAATATGCGAAAATCGCCGGGCCATAGTTCTATAAATTCTGTTACTCCCTATCTCCAGCTCAGCGAGCAGCATCATCTGAAGATTTTGTCGCAAATGAGAGCCGAAAATACATCGTCAACTACTTCTGATGCTGAAGCCCAATTTCAAACACCTCCAACCTATGATAATAATTTATCCAATAGTTCAAGTTTTAACTATAATAATTGTAATTTCGTAATTAACAATAATTACTGTAATAAAAATGTTTAACTCAGAAAGATATATGTACTTTATTTCGTTGTATAATCCTTTGAATACAACTCGATGTTTCGGCATTACCTAATACTTTTACCTGACACTCAACGCGTTACCCGGCAACAACACTACGACTCCGAAGTGTCAGGTAAAAGTATTATTCGGTAATCCCGACACATCGTGTGGTATTACATTCGATAATAGACGTATCGTAATCAATGTATAGGTTACCTCGGGAATTAAAGGTATCATTTCCCAAAATATGACAAAAAATAGGGTTAAGTATGATACAGACCATCTAATAAGGTTTACATAATTGGTGATCAAGTATTTTTGGTATGAGGACACCGATATAACTTGCACATGCTATATTAACTACCTATACCATTGTCGTACAAATTTATTTGTCATTAACTGTAAATGAAACGCTCTCGAGAAAGTTAATTCAAATAAGGAATATTTATTTTATATTTTAATAGAAGTAATTATCTGCGTTTTAGACATATCTGAATAAGGCCTCACTTTTTCTACGTTTTTGTTTGCGATTTCCACAATTATTCATTTCAATAATAAATTCCTGTAACTTGACAATGACGAAGAATCTGGTATACTTACCTAGGAAGAAAATTTGGAATATTTCTAGATAATATAGGAAATTATCGGATAAAATTGTTATTAAGTAAACGTATTAAATCGATATCAAGTTTAATTAATAATAAAGTTAATAATGGCGGATGTAATATATCACGGATACCACCATCGTTATCGTTGTAACTACTGCTCAACTATTTCCTTGTAAGTTTTGGATTGTTGTGTTGTTTTATCTTTGTAAGAATCTGAAATTTGTGACCAGCAATTTAATAGCTGGTTAGCGAGTTTTATAGTTGTTTTAACATTTTTGAGGTAGTTTTTATTAGTTATTAGTATCATCATATCACGCAGTGGCTGTTATTTTACTGGAGTTAATGATTTTTTTAACAAAAGGAGCACAGACAACAGAAACTATAGTAATAATACGATTTGAACACTTTTTATTGTTTGTGGAGATTTTTTCTCGATGTTAAAAAGCAGTTATTGCCATAAGCTATAATTTTATTATACTCATTAATAGTTTACTACTTCTGTTGTTATTTTCATCGAACATATTTAGGTGTTTATTATTACATTCTCTCTTATTAGGATGAAAATGAGGTTATTAATGCGATTTTCACAGAAAAGAAATGGTTAAATTTTAAAAAATGCCCATATTTGTCGGAAACTATAAAATCTTAATTATTTTTATAGCACTTACTATGTATACATACTAGCCACATAAAAAATAAATTGTGAAAGGTATTTACACATTTTTTATTTTATACCGGGTGGTCCGTCCGAACAGAACACATGGGATCTTCCATGTTAATTTCGAGGTGGTCAAATATTCGCTTCCGTATTGGTTTTAAAGAAAACTTTTATTAAGGCCTTTTAAAGAGAATACTGAGACTAAAATATTTGAACTATTTTACAAATACCGTTTTTAAGATATTAAGGAAATTCTGTCTTCAACCTAACTTAAATCTGGAATACCATTCTGTTTAATTTTAATCCAGGTTAAAATGATCAATCACCTTTATAATTAGCGTTTTTCAACTAATTTTCGCTTTGAATTACCCATATGTAAGAATGTTATCTATATATACAGGATGTTCATTTGAAAACTTCCCACCACGGATTTATCGAAAACCACTGATTTAAAGAAAAAACGCCGAGACACGTCAAAAGATTAGCCAAAGGGGACAACTTTTTAACCAAATACTACTTCACCCCCTTTTAACCTCTGGCCCCCGGGGGTCATCCCCTTAAAAATTTTAAATGACAAGGGGTAGCAAGTAATAGCTTGTTTGAAAGGTCTTTCAAAGTGCTTTATTTTGACGTTTGATTTTTTTAAATCGGTAGATTCGTTTTCGAGAAAATTAGAAAAATCTTTATTTATCTTAATTTGTTCAGATAGAAAAAAAAGCACAGGAAAATATCACTTTTTATTTCAATAAGTGTTCAAAATGTTGCCCGTTATTGGCCAAACAATGATATAGGCATTTTCAAAAACATGTTGTGGGAGATCATGGCAGCTTTCGTTGATGCGTTGACGAAGTTCATCCAAACTGTTAGGTTGGGGAGTGAACACAATAGTTTTCAAATGGCACCATAGAAAAAAGTCTAATGGCGTCAAGTCAGGAGATCTAGCAGGCGATTCTATAGGCCCTCTTCGCCCTATCCATTTATCTGGAAACTCGTCGTCTAGCCATTGCCGAACCGGAAGAACATAGTGAGGAGGAGCGCCGTCTTGCTGGAAATATATTTTAGCCTCATCAAGTATAGGGTTTCCATCGTCTTCGATTTGGTTTTCAATGGTTTCAGTGATAAGCGGATTGATGGTATTTTCCAACATATCTAAATAAATGCCTCTATTTAAATTCCCATTAATAAACAATGGCCCAATCACTTTGTGTCCTAAAATGCCTGCCCATACATAAATTTTTTGGGGGTACTGAGTATGCCCTTCTACAAAAGCATGAGGATTTTCATTGCTCCAATACCTGCAGTTATGCTTATTAACAAATCCATTTAGATAAAATGTGCATTCATCACTGAAGCAGATATTCTTTACATTAATGGTATTATCATTAATCGCTGCAGTCATTTGTTCACAAAACTCAACTAGCCTATCGAAATCATCTTCGGTTAACTCTTGCAATATTTTCATTTTGAATGGATGAAATTTATGTAATTTAATAACTGTGTGTACAGAGCCTAATGAAATACCATCAGTCGCATCAACAATTTTGCGTAATGAATTATTAGGATTTATGGCAAAATGACCCAAAACTTCAACTTGTGCGGCTTCATTCAAAACTCTACGATGATTATGTTTTTTATTTGCAACAGATCCAGTTTGAGTAAATTTAGTAACAAGGTCCAAAACATACCTATGCGAAGTTATCTTTTCCGGATGTCTGGCGTTAAATGTAACGGCAGTTTGCCGAGCACATTGATTTTGGGCACCATAAATTAGAATCATTTCCACTCTTTCCGCTAGTGTGTAAACCATTTTGGAAGTAAAATCTGAATCAATAAATTAATTTTCACTATCCCAAGATTGTCACAAAGGTAACTGACAGCAAATTAAATTGTTTCTTTCCCTTAGCAACTATAAAAAACTAAACAGGTATAAGAATAAAAACAGTTCGCCCATGTTATCTGTGTTGATAAAAAGAAGGCGATAAAATTTTTTCTAATTTTCTCGAAAACGAATCGACCGATTTTAAAAAATCAAACGTCAAAATAAAGCACTTTGAAAGACCTTTCAAACAAGCTATTACTTGCTACCCCTTGTCATTTAAAATTTCTAAGGGGATGACCCCGGGGGCCAGAGGGTAAAAGGGGGTGAAGTAGTTTTTGGTTAAAAAGTTGTTCCCTTTGGCAAATCTTTTGACGTGTCTCGGCGTTTTTTCTTTTAATCAGTGGTTTTCGATAAATCCGTGGTGGGAAGTTTTCAAATGAACACCCTGTATATACAGGGTGATTCACGACGAGCTTGCATTAGAACTTTATGGAGAATTACTGCATATATCTTTCTGAAACTTTGGGGATTTAGGTTTATCGATATGCTCTATTTATCTAAAATACTCACATGTTTTTGTCATTTCCGGTTATACCGGAAGTAGCTGCCAACTTTCGTTTTTTAAATACAACATGGTAATTTTTATTTTTTCCATTAAGCGTTAAATACTAAGCACACTTTATAGAACATGTTTTTATCAGACTCTGTTCGTTTTTGAGATATCTGGACTTTTTGTAATTATTAGGCAAATGCATGACGATGAAATAATCCATATAAGTTTTTTACCTTAGCTCTTGGACTAAAAATTTTTTCTCACCGAATAGCTAGAAGATCATCAAGTCTCAAAAATATTTCAAATTCGGCAGAAAATGTACAGGGTGGTCACAATTCAAGCTTCATTGTGAAACAATTCAACCATTAAAAACTTTCTTACAAACATATTTCTGTTTAATTTGATGGCAAATTAGTTGTTCTTTATAAATAGTATTTACTGTCCTATAGGTACCCATGTCCAATTTTATTCCGAAAATACTATTTGTTCAAGTGTGCTATGAAAACAATTGTACTTAGGAGCTGTATACTGATGTACTGAAGAGATACTGTAGGAAAATCTACTTGAAAGGTTGAGGGCAGCATTTCAATCTCTCACTGCACAAGAAATAGGAATGCCACAAGAAATAGTATGATGAAAAGAATGCATAAATGCTTGGAAGTAGATGGCAATCATTTCGAACATATTTTAAAAATATAATCAAAAGATATTAGGTATAATCTTCAAACACATTTTTAATTAAAGAATTTAAAGTTTATAAACTTGTTTCCTTGCTATATTTTAAAAAAATAATATATAAACCATTAAATTTGAAACAATCAACTGCATTTTATTTATAAATTCAATTAAGAAACGCTTTTGAAAGTTGTATTTTCAAGCCATCAATCTCTTTTCCTCCGTATAGACATCAGTAAACAGCCCCTAAGTACTAATTGTTTTCATAGCACACTTGAACAAATAGTATTTTCGAAATAAAATTGGATTTTTTGAGAGAACGCTTTGATATAGGTATAGGATAGTAAATACTATTTATAAAGAACAACAAATTTGTCATCAAATTAAACAAAAATATACAGGGTGTTCCATTTAAAATAAGAAAGTTTTTAATGGTTGAATTCTTTCACAATGAAGCTTGAATTGTGTCCACCCTCTACTTTTTCTGCCGAATTTCAAATATTTTTGAGACTTGATGATCTTCTAGCTATTCCGTTAGTTCAAGAGCTAAGGTTAAAAAATTATATATATTACTTCATCGTCATGCATTTGCCAAATAATTACAAAAAGTCCAGATATCTCAAAAACTAACAGAGTCTTATAAAAACATGTTCTATAAAATGTGCTTAGTATTTAACGCTTAATCGAAAAATGAAATAAAAATTACCATGTTGTATTTAAAAAACAAAAGTTGGCAGCTACTTTCGGTATAATCGGAAATGACAAAAACCTGTGGATATTTTAGATAAAAAGAGCATATCGATAAACCTAAATCCTCAAAGTTTCAAAAACATATATTTAGTAGTTCTCCATAAAGTTCTAACGCAAGCTCGTCGTGAATCACCCTGTATAATGTGTTTCAATTCTCTTGAATCTTTTTTGTAAGTGATCTTGTTAATGGCCAAATTAAAATTAATTTCTTAATATAATCCTTATTAATTTGGAACACCTTTTAGCATACAATTAGTCTGGATCTCGACCACCCTGTAAACAATTAACGGGATCCCGTTTTTAGAACGAATCAAAATCCATTATATCGCCCGTACAAATACCCACATTACCGCATTCATTAGGCAAAATATCTCCATTACCGGCCATAATGTCCCTTGAATCGGTAAATTATCTTTAATTCAGAGTTACCGCACGGAAAAATTACAGGTTGCCGGGGTTCCCATCGCTGCTTTTTTGTGGACCGCATTTTGACCCCATTGTTCGATTATTATTTCAGATCGATACCAAAGATAACAGCAGTTTTAGCGTTTTATAGGAAGGTGAAATTAACGTTTAGCGTTGGCGTATTCGATTGTCAAAATCTTATTTATAAAATAGTAGTAACATTTCACTGAAAATCCGAACTGTCTCAGCATCACAAAGAGCATCTACAAATTTTTAAACTAATATTAAAAATCACCTTAGTTTCTTTAACGGTGGCATCAGCTGAGGTAAATACATTTTTCGTCTTACTACCGTTTACTATCAACACAACTCGATGTGTTTTTAATCAAACTTTTAGAAACTGTAGACTAAAGCGATGGAAATACACTAATTAGTACGAATTAAACTTTAAAAAGACAACACATGGGTTTAGTACAGCCCACCACTAAACTGGGGATTTTTATTGAATCTCCTAAGTATCCAATATTATTTCTCCTAATATTGTATTTTAATTGGTGCCATATTAGCTCAATAATATTGAATATACAATAGTACGGAGGAAGACGCAACACTGTATGTCCATTTTCTGCTGCAAGTTTGTCACACTCGTATTCCTTATTTATTTTTAAAAAGTTTTAATACTTCTAGCAGTTCTCGTTTTTTGTAAGTTTCTTCAAAATATAAATCATTTTCAATCATAAAATTTTGAATTTCTGCTTTTGTTTTATTAGAATTGGGAATGATTTTTGCTTGCCGACTATGATAACTAGCATTGTCCATTACAATGACGCTATTTTCAGGTATATTTTTAAGGAGTTTATGTTTAAACCAATATTCAAAAAGTTGAGCGTCGGTATCTTGATGGTAATCTAAAGAAGAATCTGATATGTTCTTAGCTGAAAGCAACAGACAATTTGGAACAAACCCGTTCTCTGAACCAGCATGTAATATTGTGATTCTTGTGCCTTTATTTGATGGTGCCTTGGTTTGACAATTTTTGGAAGAATCATCCCAACCCTTTCTTGGAGTGTCATGGGTATCGAACCATGTTTCGTCAAGGTAAATAATTGGACGATTTTCTTCTCTAAATTGTTTAACAGCTGTTAAATATTTAAGTCTCCATTCCCGACACTTGAAGATGCCCCCTGTCAGCACAATTTCAAGGACGCCACATTCTACCACTAATAAGCCTAACTAAAAATTAATCGACGGAAAACCACTAAAGATTAAAATTATTAAAAATCGCTTTGTATTTATATATGCATCAGGCATAGGTAGGTATAAATTGAATTAGTATACCTGGTCCGGTTCTGCTCGAAAAGGTTTTAAAATTTGGGATTTCCTTATTTATTTTCTGGTCGAAGGGATAATGGGGTTTTATTGCAGTCAAAAGATCAACGATATAATTCTGCAAAAACTATACCTGAAAGATATCATAGTACAGGTGTCAACTGTGGAAATACGGGAGGGTTCACTGGACTATCTATAAAGACGGTGAAATGAACCCTTTTAAATTCCAACATTATCATTGGCTTAAATAAGAACAAATGTTTATCATTGGCAAACCGCACAACCGCCTTTTTTGTAATTTAAAATTTTATTTTTTGAACTTTCTTCTTTTTGCCGTAACGAAATTTATTATCTGATTGGCTATAACGTGTGGTAAGATTCGTCGCAAAATCTCCTATATCGAAAAAAATTAATTAATGCTGAACGGTGTATTATAGTTAAGTTTTTGTGTGTCTTTATTGGACTAAACAATAGAGCCATGATCGCAGGGCCACAAATTATAGGCTTTTATTTTGATTATGGGGTCGAAGCGCGGTAATTACCGCATTATTTTTTATGATCGCCTTCATTTTCGCATTTCATTGTGTCGTACTGCCATGTTATATTATATTCTCGAGAATTTCGTATAGCCACAACAGAAAAAAAGAATGTTTTGTACGTGGATCACTAGAAAAGGTTTCGGATTTTTTTACTTTTCGACATAATCTTCATAATTTCGTTAGTGCATCTGCTCCATCATAATACAGTGTGTTTAAAAAAATATGTGCCATCGCTCGAGTGCTGTTTCCTTACTTAAAACTAAGATAAATAGTTACTATCAAGATTTGCTTGAAATATACATGGTGTTAAAATTTAAAAACATTTTCGATGTTTTCAAGATATTTCCGAAACGGCTTTAGTAATTTTAGTGAAATCTATGTTATGAGAAGTACCTAAAATAGCTCATTTTAGCAATAGAATTTTGTGGCCAGTTTTAACAGGGACGTGTATGCAATCTGGCGCTTTAGTAATTTTTAACAGAAAATAGGTACGACGCTGACTTTTTCACATTTTGTTAGAAATTTAAAAGGCTTAAAAACACAACACATAATAAATATTTATCGTCATTTTCTTTTACAAGATAAGTGCAATTTTCTCGGTTAGCGTATACAGGGTGTAACTAAATAAGTGTAAAACATTTAAGGGGGTGATTCCTCATCGAAAAAAAGATAGGATCTTTCATATAAAGAAACTTCATTGGAGCATCCCTTGTTAAGATACAGCCCCTTAAAGGGGGTACATAAAATTTATAAATAAACAAAACTAATTTATTAATAACAAAACATACAACATCTAGAAATCATAGTAAATGTTCGATATGTCTACCTTCAGACATTACGCATGCGTCTAGACGTCGGCGCATTGAGCAACGTATTCGCGCGTTTTATGGCGATATGTATCTTGTTCGTAAAATATTTTTTTGCTGCGAACTGGCAAAAAATTCAAGAGACATTTTTTGTTTAGAATGAAACAGGCTATCGGAAATAAATTTTTAGATGGTAAACAAATAATAAGACAAAAACTTACATTGGAAATAAATTTTAGGGGTTGCGTTTTCCACCCTTACAACCATGGGGTAAACCAAATAAATTACTGGCTAAGTGTCTTTTTGGTAGTAGAAAATGTCAGGTTAATTTCAATATTGTAACTTTTTTAGTGCTTGTGAAAAAAATTGTTAAACACATTTTATGTACCCCCTTTAAGGGGCTGTATCTTAACAAGGGATGCTCCAATGAAGTTTCTTTATATGAAAGATCCTATCTTTTTTTCGATGAGGAATCACCCCCTTAAATGTTTTACACTTATTTAGTTACACCCTGTATAGGCAGCGTAGCACGATTTTAGCAAATCAGGTATTTATTGCTGTGAAAAGATATGAACCTAAATAAAATTACAGAAAATGTTGAAAATGGCCACCATCAGTTTACAAGCAATTCCTTTTACCTAAATATCTTCTCACTATGATACAAATATGAGTGTTTTGCCGAACTCTGTCATTATTAGAGAGCCTGGACGCACACCCCCCCCCCCCCCCCCCCCCCGCAATTCTTTATTGCTAAAATATGGGCTGTTATAAGTAATTTTCATAACCCACCCCAACATAAGTTTCGGAAACATCTTGAAATAATAAAAAAATATTAGAAAGAATGGCTCATTGGAATGAATTTTGTTATCTTATTTCGGTTTTATTAAATCTAAATTTTTCCAAAAGAGGTTAAATTTTTTAAAAGTTAATCACATCCTGACATACTAATTTGAAGGAAAACTAAAATTGTACCTAATTAGTATTAATACAGAATTTGATGATGGTTTTACGTATCTAAGCCCTTTAGCACCTGCGGATGTAAATTTTTCTGGGTTGAGACAAAGAAACCCTTCCTTGGGGACCGCAAACACTAAAACAATACCAAATATATTCATAACTTCGTATATATTGTGTATCAATTTAATTTAAATTATTAATGATAAACTCGTCTTTAGCCCCTTTCCCGTATTAAATTTCCCAAGGTATGCTTGTATTTATTTTACATAACATACAACAAACACACATAAGGAACTACGGCATATTATCGACCACGTGGGCCCCAGGTGTTTCACATAAACAAAACAATTTACCGGGTAAAAGGGCTGCAGAAACAATAAATACGAGGAACATGTGTGCCTTCGTTCACCATATTTTCTTTGCTGTATGGTCTGGTCTTACACAATCTTAAGTTAAGTACGTATTTAGTTAGATTAAAATATGCAGTTAAGCCGGGGAACGAATGGACGTGCATCATCACCTGTAACAGTATGATTCAAATCATTTTAAACTTTAATTATATCAATTCAAAGATGAGTTATGGTTTAAACATAATAATGTTTCGTTACCCTTGGAATAGATCCACGTTTCATCTACAAAAACAATTTCACGATTTGAATATATATTTTTGTTGAGGCCGAGCTCTTAGAGATGAAACATTTGTCCTTACCGATGAGACATTAGACACGTCCGGTTACCAGGACTGGTTGTTATAAGTTATTAAGAAAAAATACAATTTCTTTATAATTAATACAATATTAAGGCTACTTACAGGAATGGACACTAGTTTGTAACTAATAGTTCATATACCGGGTGTCCCGCTAAGGTCGACGAGCGGCTGTATCTCGATAACCGTTTGACCTACGGCTTCCGGGAAAAAAAATGTATTACAAAAGTGACTCCTAGAAGTATACTGAATTTATTTTTAGCTTTGAAATTTTACCGCTAGGTGGCGTATTTTGATTTCAAAATCAAGAAATGATAATATCTCTTAAAATCGATAGTGAAGGTATGTCATGTGGAACTGTTTTGGACTGTAACACTGAACAAATAATTTATTTGACATTTTGGACTATCTCCTAAAATAAGGGGTGGGGTTTGAATCGTGTTGCAGAAAAAGTTCGATAACTCCCGAATCTGCGATCCTATGGTATGCCCAGTCGATTCTGTGCATGGTTGTCTAGCTTTCTTAACGACCGCTCTCTGCAAGTGGCGATTGACGGATTTCTCCCAGACACCTTCACCATCAATGCCAGTGTTCCTCAAGGGTCCATATTGTCTCCCACTCTCTTCTTACTCTACATTAACGACCTTCTAGTGAAAACGAAAAACCCGATAGTTAGTTTTGCTGATGATAGCACACTTATCTCATCTTTCTCTTTGAATGCACAAACATCGGCTGCCGACGCACATCTTCGCAGACAGCATGAAGTATCACGCCTCAACAAGGACCTGGAAGAAATTTTGGCTTGGGGTGACAGTAACCAAATCGAGTTTAACGCTAAAAAAACCCAGGCAGCAGTTTTCTCTAAAAAGGTTAACATTACAGAACCGGATATAGTCATGGACGGACACGCAATCCCACTGGCTTCATCTATTAGTTTGCTGGGCGTCAATCTGGGAGGAAATATGTCTTGGCATAACCACGTTGTGGCAATCGCCAAGATAGCTTCTCAGAAGCTTGGTGTACTCTTTCGAACCAGAAAGTTGTACACACCTCAACAACTTTTGACACTATACAAAGTCACGTCTGGAGCTCTGCACCCAAACATACTCTTCGGCTACTGGATTCCATCGAATTGACTGATTGGAGACCACGAGCTGACGAAGAACCTCGACAGCCTAGAACATCGAAGGCAAGTTGGTGATTTGACTCTCTTTTACAGATATTTTCATGGAAAGTGCTCGGCTGACCTTGCCCTCTTAATTCCGCCCAGAGCGGCGAATATCAGAAATACACGGCGAACCACTGCCGCCCATCCATATGTGGTTAAGCTTAGTACTCCTCGAACTTCATTATTTAAGAACTCATTCATCTGGAGGACTTCATCATTGTGGAACGATCTTCCCGAGGTCATTTTTCCCAACGAATATAACCTCCAACGATTCAAAACCAAAACGTGAATCTCTTTTTGCGCACACGCACCACTCCCAGAGTGCCCTAAAGGATTTTTCCTATAGTGCTTGTGTTTGATCATAAGAAAAAAAAAAAAAAATACGTTAACGGATTTCATCGAACTTGGTCTTGTTTTAAAGCCCCTTGACAGTCGAATTATAGTCTATTATAATACTTAAGTTTTAGTTTAAGCAAGACTCACCAGATGGCGTTTTGTGACCGCCTTAGTAATTTACTCAATTTTCCATGAAAAGTTAAATGGAAGGCTAACATTTTAATTCATTAGTTGTATTACTCGTAAAATTATTTAAAAAGTGGCACAAACCGGAAGTCGATACCATTTTTCTAACAATATATTTTTTTTAATATTTAAATTAAAACATGAAATGTTCATTAATAACAAGTAAGCCATGACAATCGAAGCAATAAAATTCACACTTAATACTAATTATTAATCACCATCAATCGATTTTAAGTAATATTATCATTTCTTGATTTTGAATTCAAAATACGCCATCTAGCGGTAAAATTTCAAAGCTAAAAATAATTTTAGGATACTACTATACTAGCAGTCACTTTTGTAATAATTTTTTTTTCCCGGAAGCCGTAGGACAAACGATATCGAGTTATCGTCAACCTTAGCGGGATACCCGGTATAAACTGATTTTGTGGATTAAATTTTATAATAGCAAAGTTCTGTAATATTAGATTTTATGACAGTACGGCTTGGCCTAGTTAGTAGGGCTTAAAAGTTCCATTTTACTCTCCCAAATAACATAAATATAATTTTTCTCCATCAGAAGCCGGACAGGAAGGTCAGAAATCGCTTAGTAACCCACCAATGGGACGTCATTGTCAAAAGCGCCAACTAACAACCGGGTAATTTATCGAAATAACGAGATAAGGGCCGAGATTGAATGGAAGTCATTAATCGGGAACCTGCAGTCACCTGTGTTTTTTCAGGACCGCGCCGGGGGCCGTAAAATACGGTCTACAATTTGGGTAATTCGTAGGGATGGGTTGGAAAAAGCCACGGTATCGATAGTAGACCAACTACATAGATAGAGAACGAAAAATATTGTATTGGACGAATAGAGATGGCATGCCGGCCGGGCTACGAATCCAGTCTATCAATAAATTATATTTCTCACGGTTTAGTATTCGGAACTCAAAAAATATACAACAATTTGTTAATAATAAATACCTCATTGATGAATCCTAAAAAAATAACTATTGCTGTGATCGCTCGAGTACTCGACTCGATTATTGAGATTACCGACATCCTTCGATTATTGAAAAACCTCAATATCTGATCTTTGCTCGCCGCCGAAGGCACCCGGAATATGTTGGATTTAACGTTGACCAGGCCCTGAGGCACTTCAAACGTGGGTGTAGTGAAATAGAGGAAATTTTTTTTTTTATTGATTTTTTTTTATGATCAAACACAAGCACTATAGGAAAAATCTTTTAGGGTACTCTGAGAGTGGTGAGTGCGCGCAAAAAGCGATTCACGTTGGTTTTGAATCGTTGAAATTTATATTCGTTGGGAAAAACGACCTCGGGAAGGTCGTTCCATAAGGATGGAGTCCTCCAGATGAAAGCACTCTTAAATAGTGAAGTTCAAGGAGTACTAAGCTTAACCACATATGGATGGGCGGCAGTGGTTCGTCGTGTATTTCTGATATTCGCCGCTCTGGGCGGAAGGGTAGAAAAGAAAACAAATAAGAATTATTTTTACTACCATTATTTTACTTACATTCTTTGTAATAAATGTAATTTCGGGATCATTTTATTTTAGCTATTCTTGATTTAGTTCTCTTAATGAGATGCGGGGTTGCGTAGTCAAAATTCGTATGGTTTATAAGGAATGTTCAAGTATTGTTTTTATTGGTAAGTTTACCAATTGTTAAAGGAGAATTAAGAGATCACACTACATTGTTCTTTATGTGGGGGGCCCCTAACGCTTAATGAATCGAAATTTCGAGTGATTAATTGGTCTAGCGAGTGCTCGATTATTGATATCGATCGAGTATTTCAAGTACTCGATCATTGAAGCATCGGTTTTTCCCAACACTAGTAATAACTACCGTATACCCAAAAAGAATTTTAAAAAATATCGATACACCGTGGCCATTCCTAGTAATTGGGCCCTTTCGGACCCTTTCTTTGTAATGCCGTCGGCGATAGGTGCGATGTTCCTAAAAGGGCCGTGATAAATGTGTCTGGTATAGCAGGAAGAGGATAAATTATCCTTGAGAGAGCGATACAGAAGGATAATGGAAGTTATACCATTAAGGAGGTTAAAAGGTCACTATGTGATTTTTCTCGAAATTATCTGTAGTGGAGTTTAAGGTTTAAGTTGACGGAGAGAGGAACAAGAAATGGTAGAGAGAGAAAGAGGCTAAGAGGAAAAAAAGTGAGTGTTTCCTTTTTTCTTTCTTTTTCAACATTTTTTGTCATTTAATATTCTCATTTCATATTTTAGCAAGTAATAAAATCTCACAAAGTACTTTCAGTCATATAACAAACCCGACACTATAAGTAGCATATGAACTATTTAAATACAGCCTTCTACAACTCCAAGCCCCGAGGTAGCAACCGGGAAACGCCACATGGTAGATCCTCTATAAAAGAACGGTTGCCAAAATGGTCAACTGCGGTTTTTTTCGTGTCATGGAATAAACCTTAAGTGAAATGCCATTTTGATATTAAAATGATCATAACACATTGGTAATGTATACTGGTAATGCAGTTTGTTCCTATTACTTAGTTTTAGTGTTGCTATTAAAATAGATTCTTTAAGTTGCCGAATCGAACTTATTTTGTGAGTTTAAATAACTGATGTATAATATTTTATAAGAATAATATAGAGGAGGATTCCCTGTGACGTTATTTGCGACGTTGCCTTTTTTTACTTCACGGCTCCTACGCGTAGACGGCTGTGATTGTAGACATGTCGGTGGAATAAAATAGAGCATGCCAGATCACGATCGTCAGATGCACGAAAGGCGATAAGGAAAAGATACCTGCATTTTGCGTTATCGATACAAGATATTAGAACGAGTGCAACGTGATATAGGTAGATACATTTTGAGATAAAAAGGAGATTTATCGGAACGATTATCCGGACGATTATCTTTGTGAATTTTAAACAATATTTCACGGACCGTTATGTTTAAAATAGTTTTTATTTTAAAAAAAAGTCTATAGTAAGTATAATATTAATATTAATTTATCTCTCTTTCTAGAGGATTCTTGAGGTTCAGAGGGGGCCTTAACATTTTTGTATTTATCATTGTAGCCTCCTTCAAATTATAACCGCACGGAAAGAAAAACTTAGTTAAATTTACTATAAAAATAATGAAACTAACCATAATGTATGGCATGTGACTGGAACATCTACTTGAAACAAACATTGATCCGGTATCTATTTTTCTCTTCTATCTGTTCCTGTTTTCATTCAACAGGTAACCGGTTTGATATATCTTTGTTAGGAAAAACAAACAATCAACGGACGTGACCCAAAAGTCTATATTTTTATCCAGTTTACGGCAGACTTCGCATAGTCTTACCATATTGAGTTAGGAATTACTATTTTTTCCGCAAACATACTTAAATTTAACACACAAACACTGAAAAACAACAAATAATTTTATTTAACAATAACGACAAATCTGATATTATCAAACGTGGAAACATGTATAAAAGATGGCCGTTCCAATAAGGGCTTTATAAAAAGTATGTTCCGAACGCTCGACGGCGACGTAATGTCTTTATCTAATTAACGAACATTACTAATTTTCAGAGCTCCCCGATTTTTTTTCTGGAAAGTTCTTTACAATCACAATCAACCTGAGATCCTAAGAATGTGAATTGTTTATTCTTCAAAGACTGAACCAAAGTCGTATCCTTCTTAATGTAAGATCCTTGGACTGAAATAGCTTTTATTAAGAAATGCCATTTAATTATAGCACTAATTTAACCTACATTTTTAGTAATAAATACAAAAAATATTTAGTAAACCATTTATATGAAAAGTTTTTATGAAATTTTATTATTATTAAATTAAAATTTACTAAAATGTTTTGTAAGCATTGTGACATAAGCGTCTCCCAAATAGTAACCCATCTAAGTGGTCACTTGGCTTTGCGTCGCTTGACTCTTCGATCGATTGTATGTTCCCAGTATAAGTTTTCCACCTATTATTTGTTAAAATCGAAATCCCGGGGATCAGTTGCATCTGATTTAAGCCTTTCATTCTTGTAAAAAGCATTTTTACAACACTTCATTTAAACTTGTTTATTTTTATAATAAAAAATACAATAGTCGTCAGTAAAATGTACATACCATACATTTAAAAATATTTAACTACTGGAGTTATAAATAAATTATTTTCACTTACATTCGTTGTAGAATTTAAAATATATTTTAATTTTTGGAAATACTAACTATATTTTTTTTATAAATTATGTGTATCTACAATATTATTTTGGTACGGATTATTAATGAAAAAAGTAATTAATACAATATTTTATAGGAAATCGTACAATAACATCTTTACAATAATAAATTTGCTATAGACGTTTTCCGTGCGGAATAACAAGGTCACGGTGGAAATCGCAATATTTGATGATTTCGCCTTTTTCTAAATTGTTTCTAGTAGAGACTAATTTGTTGCCTTCCTACTTTTATTAAGGAACTTTGAAAATGTTCACTGTATAAACGTCCTTATTCTTATACCTAATCTAGTTTTATTTTTACCTATATATGCATATTATATGAACCCCCTATTTTAGATCTCGTTAAGTCATGATGAATGCGTTCTAATGATGCTATAACTTGTATTTATAGACTTTCGAATAACCTTATTATTCTCTTAAGGGCATTTTGTTATTTTTCTTTCATAAATACAAAGCGCAGTGGCGTAGTGCAAACAACATACAATAAATACACCTAAATTGACCCAAGATTTTCATAAGATTTCTATTACAAATATGCTTTGACTAATTTTTGTAGCCCTTCGTAGGGCTAAAAGTTTTTGGTGACTCCAAAATGCCCTTGTATTGATCCGAATACCTCAATATTGTTAAGAATGGAACATTTTGTTGGAGAAAAAACACATTATTAGCATTTGCGCTTCCACGGAACAATAACAAAGAACAGCTGATGTATAATATTTAATTAACGTACATAATCATTACATAGGCGCGTAATGTTATCTACGAGAAGCATCATGTACAGGGTGTTCCCAATTTGAACATCTTTAGGTTCTCGAAAACTATAAGACTTTAGCTTCGGTCAAATAATGGCAAAGTTGCGGAACTTAGTACCTAGTAATATTATAGAAAAAGCAGGCCTATCTATTTTAGTTATTATAAAATTATAGTTTTCAATAATTAAACTAAAATTTTGAATTTTAATTTTTTTTATATTTTGTTCCTTTAAAGAAGCGACACGTCGAACTAAAATTTTGAAAAGACCATAGTATACGATGGGAAACATAGTCTTAACAATAATTATGCTCATTTTTCTATTGCAGTTTAAATGCGCCGAAAAATGAGAATGAAACTAAAATTGAACGTATTTTTTGTTATAATATTACTCGATAGTTCTGTAACTTTATCATACTTTGACTTCTTATAGTTTCCGAATCCCAATTGAATTAGAGACACCCCGTACATACGAATAACATATTTTAACAGCCTTATGAATAAAGTCATTAGGATGGAATTAAGTAATAAATTTAATTAATTATTTTTATTTTTCTAAAAGAATTTGTCACAGTGTATGTGTAATTAAGTAAATCTTATCAAACCCGTCTTTAACAGTTACAATCTTCAATTAAAAAAGTTATTTATGTAACTGTTGCAAACTGCACTTATGGCATGTGACATTAATTATGAAGCAACACTTATTTTATTTCACTAGTTAATATTTAATTCCCTATTTTATAACGCTCAAGTTGGTTGAAGTCGACACGAGGCAATTTGGTAATAGGTTCGTTCCCAGAGCAGTCAGAAACAATTTCAAACTGCCCGAGGCATGCGCAGTTGGTTTAAAGTGTTGACAGAAGAAAGATCTGTGACCGCTGACCAAAAATTCGGTGTTTGTAGAGCAAAATGTATCGACTGCCAACTGATTTGCCATTGTCAGAATAATCCGTTTGCTCGATCGGCTGTTTTTTTTTTTACTTTTGCCTTGTTTTTACCGATTCGTTTTAGTTTTGGCATATTTTGGTATATATATATACTTCAACTTCAGTGGCGGCTCGTGACCTATGATAGAGGGGGTTCACAAGTATGGTGAAATTATTTTTAAAATTTTATTTTTGTGTAACGACCAAATAATTACTTTCTAGGCGTTTTAAATGTAGAAAGAAAAAAAAATAATTAGAAAATGCGTTAGGTAAAACATATTTTAATTTATTTTTTTTTAATTTTACACAAGGAAATAAAACTTTTGGAAAATAACAAAGGTTTTCTTAGTGTGTATAGCTGTCGGATCTTAACGTCGTCGCATGCAACCCTCGTAACAATATTTATACAGTCCACTACTAATACTACTAAAGCCATCTACGATCTATCAAGATAACCGAATGATGTCTAATACTACTACCGCCATCTACGAGTTATCAAGAAGACCGAATGATGTCTAATACCACTACGCCATCTACGGCTACGTCATTAGGCGCAACCAAGGCGAGAACAATAGTTAACTGTTTTATGATGAGAACGAATCGAGCCACGAGACTGACAAGTAGGCATTCTTCATATTTTCAGTGTTTTTTAGTTTAAATCCTTAAATAAAATGGTTTAAAATCATATCGAGTATCATTTCTCGAAATATACAACATTTATCGACCCTACACAATAGTGCATAAACGTAAAGTCCATTCTTCGGTTCTTAATTGTAGAAAATTGATCAATAACAGCCTCATTAAGTTTGGAATACCCTCTATAAAAATTTTTTCATATATTTCATTTTTAAACTTTCTAATAAAGTCCCTAGATTTACCCTTTGTGGTCTGCGTTAAATTAATTTCGGGTTTAGGTGATCCCGCATTCTTCACTTCAATTTTTTGCTCCAAACTCAAAGAGCTAAAGTTATTTCTTAAATAGTCCACCGTCAACTATTCATTTTAACTTAATAAAATATTAAAACATACACGCTCGAATTTCTAACTAGATGCACGAACAGACAACAGCGCGGTGCACACAAAAACTGTTCGCCTTTTCCATGTTAAATCGCCATAGCCACGCTATCCCCCGCTGCCACCCGCCACCTGTTACTACAGAGAAACTGCACTACTTAATCGCACGTGCGAGCAAGTCTCATCATAATCGTCATTTACCTCGACCGAGGCACGGTTGCCGGATCTATACAGTTTGGTTTGACGGTACGATAAAATATTAGGGAGGGTCGGACTTTATACGATAAATAATATTCAATGAATATAAATTAATATTTTTTATTCGTTTTGTTTCGGGGGAGCACGTGCGCATGTGCTCCTGTGGAAGAACCGCCACTGTTTCCATTATTCTTTATATAATCATTCCAAAACGAAAGATCGGCTCTAAACAAGGCAGAAATTAACCAGAATAAGAATATAAGAAGTCAATTCTCAGATTTTACAGTTGAAGGCATTTGTACCCGCTCACATGGGACAAAAAGCAGCAACCAGTTAGAAACTCATCCACAACCGAACACGCGGAGAACGAAATTTCCAAAAACTAAATTCATTTATACCTACCCTGACAACCCCATCTAGGACTACTATAGGCAACCCCATCTAGGGACACCCTGTATTTGATTCTAATTTTTATTATATCTTTTAAAATATAATTTAAAAAAAAATGTGTCCTATTTTATATCAGAATAAGAATCTAGGAATTTAGTTTCATGTCTACGTACGCCATTGGGCAAGTTAACGTATGTCTCATTAGTCACATTATTCCATCTTTAAAAATGGTAATGGGCATATTATTTAAATAAACACGCTTTTCAAGCGGGTTGTTTAAACAGAGTTAAGGGTCCCTTTGGACTCGTTAAAATTGTAACTTACGACCTTAAATATTATTTTTATTTATTCAACAGTCTGACGCTTTTATAGTTCACTAGGTAATATAAAGTTGTGTAAGGAATGCCGATTGCTGGATTAAAATAAGAATTAAGAACCTCAAAATCATTGTCACTCGCTTAAACATGAGTTTTATATCTGTTGCATATTATCATTATCGAATCAGACTATAGTAATAATAATTAATTTCTAATAAATTTAGTAAAATCAATCAAATCAATCAATACTAAAATATATTGTAAATTTTAGAACGAATGTATAGTGAAAATAATTTTATTTACAACCATGTATGTAATGTTGACATTTCAGACTTTTTAAAAGTTTGGAAGGAACATATTTTTACCTTTGACATTTATCTAGGAGGAAAGTAATATTTACAGACTTGGCACAGTCTTGCCATGTTGAGTTAGGAATTACTATTTCTTCCACAAACAATACATTTAACACATAAACACTGAAAAACCACAAAGAATTTCATTCATCAATAATGACAAATATGACAGTTGGTAATTTGGTAGTGTCAAGCCGTATCCTCCTTGATTTAAGATTCTTGGGTGAATGTTAGAGAGTCCTGCGTTGTATACAATGTTAGCTGGCCTATGTTAAAGACATATTTAACTTCTGCACTTTGTAATTTTTGTTGGGATACTGGTTTATTTGCAAAAACTGTCACTAGTAAGTCGTATTGTCGTTAAGATGTTTATTTCATGTCTATTTATAATTAACAAAAATAAGAACAAAAAAATAGACAAGAGACGTTTGAGTATAGAGTCGAACTAAGTGAAAAAGAATAATGATTATTCCTGCGTTGGGCCAATCAGTTTTATTAAGAAGCTTGAACGTGTGAATGGGACATTCATACGTGACAAATAAACTGTTTATTTTGAATAAGAGTCGTTAAAACAAAACTTTAGAAAGTATACTATTAGGGAAAAATGCATCATGGAATTAATAATGAGATCCTCATCTTATTGATTATTCAAGATAGAAAAATAGTAATTTGAAAGAAGGTAATTATTGGAAAACGTGAGCTTCCTGAGATTTAAGTTTTAAGCTTTTAGTTGTGTTGCATGATTATTAATTTAGGAAAATACAGGGTGTATGGTGGATACAACAATCCTCCCTCGTTAAGTGTTTTGATAAGGGTGCAATCACGCTATCAAAACATAAAACTGTTTGTTCCAATAAGTTAAGTAAAAGCTGACATATGAATATTAATTTGCAAATTGTCTCTGTCTTTTCTCTTAAATATTTAACCCTTAAGATATATTATATCTGTAAAATTAATACAGTTTCGCATATTATAATACAATAATAACTTAAATATTTGGAAATATTTATCCTAGGTATTTAAATATAGATAGATGAAATAATCGTTGTTAGCGATCTAGATTCTAAACGTAAGATATTTTGTTCCTAATTATTCAATATTAATTAAAATATGATAAAATTATATTTTATAAAGTATAGTGTAAATATATATAGAGTATGTATGATATAAAATACAAAAGCATTGTAATAATAATAATTAACCAAAGTTATTCATATTAATAAAATAAATCGGATAAGATAGAAAAGTTTTTTAAATTTTGAACATTTTCCGTTCTTTGCGTCTGTCCTTTGAAGTTTTTGGATCGCCGTTTTGTGAATCTGGTTCATTCAGCGATACAACGTCCATTTGAAGGTTGGAGAATACATCATTGGAGGTGAGTCTGCGTAAAGTTTGCTGAGGCTCCCAATCCATGGAGTGTACGTCATTGTTACTTATGGTGTTATGACTGTTTATACAAACTAGGTATTGGCATCGATCAGAGTTGAAAAGTCGTCTCAACCATGGGAAACGTCTCCAGTGACAACATCGACAGCATCCGCAACAGAATAAGATAATTAGGATGGCGGTTGCTATTATTCCCAAGAATACATTGTACCATTTAGAGTGATGAACTATAAAGGGTTGATTACTGTTTTGTCGAAGCTGGTCGTCGAATTGTTGTAATTTATGTTGTGCATGACGAAGTTCGTTTAGATTAAGATTGTTAAGCTTGATGGTGTCCATTTTTTCACTTTGTAAAAACTTTTGTTCCTGGACGCAACAGTCGTCGTTAGTTATATCGACTGATGGGATGAAATTGCTATAATTGGCAGACAAATTTGATGTGGCTACCAATAACGTAGACAGAGTATAACATTTGCATTTTGCTTTTAAGGTGAAAAGTCCGGTGCCGTGTAGTACGAAATCCAGCACAGGCGTGGAATCATCGCAGCTAACTGTACCCGCCACTGGTTCAGTTAGGATATACAGCCATTGATTTGGCGACAATGGGTGCCATATTTCAATTTCGGATTTGATTGTCTTCGTCGTACAGCTTTTAGGTATACTTTGCGGTTGTCGTAATTTCAAATCGGTCTCGCAGGTAGGTCTCTCCTTGACTAGGTGAATGGTCACGTGCGAGCAGATATAATCGGAGGGCGGTGACTTCTTACAGGATGATAGGTCTTTAAGGTGCCCATAAAATGTTCGTGTCGTACTTAACAAGAGGTAAGGAAAAGAAGGATTTATATATGAGTATATGGTAGTGTTAAAGGACTGTATAGGAAGTGGAATAAGATTATACAGTTGATAAAGTTCATTTGTAACTAAAGGAATTTTTATTGCATAAATTAAAATTTTGTTCACGTAAATTACTGAAAGTTCACAAATTTCGAAATATTTATAAGCATTTTCAATGTTGTTATTGTTTATTGGAAATTCGAAATTGGCATTAATTCTAATTTTTGAAAGTTCATTTAATAAATGTCTAGGCGTAATAATAGATGGGTGCAAAACATTTTGTTTTGAAAATAATATAGATGATATAATTACGTCGAATTCTTCATTTAGTTCATTTATGAGATGAGATAATAAATTAAAATGATCGACAATAGTTTGTAAATAAGTAAGAGAATTTATAGTGGTTACTGTACCTTCAGAAAATTTATTAAATTTAATTATGTTATCGTTCAACTTTTGTTCGTTTAAACGAAGAGCTTGTGCGCTTTTGTTATAGTCTGAAATTGCATCGGAGATTATATGAATTTGTTGTTTAACTAATATTTGCATATCGCGGTTTTGTTGTGCAATAGATTCGATTGCATCATTATAATATTTCGCGTCTTCTGCGTCAGGTGTGCCAAAAAGCCATTTAAATGCATATGAAACTCCGTCGAATAACCCTCTTTTGGAGCGCTTAGCATCTAATTGTATTCCGTGTCCTGTTAAGTGACTTAAAGAATCAAATTTTTCGTTTAAAGTGTTCTGTGAATTTTGAAATAATTCAACGCGTTCTTTACATAAAAATTTACTTTGAAAAGTTAAATTTTTATTGTTACATAAAGGAGTAGATTTTTTATAGATATTATGAATGAGTTTTAGTTTTGTTTCGTAGATACTAATATTAGTATAAGATAAAAGTGTAAAATAATCGTGTGATATTTTTACTTGTCCAATGTGATGGAAGAAAATACCTGTTTTGCTATCGATGGGATTAATGTGGTATGGTAAATCATTTGCATAGGTAGAGGTCAATAGGTTAGTCAAGAGTATGATGGTTGTCAGTATCATCGTCATCTGAAAAGAACGGCTTAAGTAAGTTATGATGATAAACTGCGGATTTATTTCTTTTTATTTGCAATTTAACAGTTTGATTTGGAAAAACTTTTAATATTTTATAAGGTCCTTTATAGGTTGGTTGCAACTTTTTGCTAATGCCTGGTTTAAGATTTTTATTTTGAATTAAAACTTGATCGCCTAATTTATATTTATAAATGTTTATTTTCTTATCGTAATTAACCTTTGAGGTTTCTTTTGATTTAAGAATATTGTCCCTTGCAATTTCAAAGGATTTTTGTAACTTTAGTTTTAAATTGGAGTGATAATCGTCATAAGTGTATTTGAATTCTGGTTTAGCGTTTAAAGTATTAGGTATAACAATTTTGTGTCCGAATAAGAGCTCATGAGGTTTGAAATTTGTAGATTTGTGAAAATGTGTATTATAGGTAAACATGGCTAATGGAACGTATTCGTCCCAATCGGTATGTTTTTCGTTAATGTAGTGTTTTAGGTATTCTTTTAAAGTAAGATGTGATCTTTCTAATGCTCCATTAGTTTGTGGATGATAAGGACTTGAGAGAATGTGTTTTATTTTGAAAAGTTTATTTACTTCTTTTATTGTGTTTGATGTAAAATCTGTGCCCTGATCTGATAAGATGCTTTCTGGAATTCCAAATATAGTAATAAATTTCACTAATTCATTTGCGATTGTTTTCGCTTCATGGTTAGGGACGGGAACTGCATAAGAATATTTTGTAAGATCGTCTTGCATAGTAATTATAAATTTATTACCGTTTTCTGTTAGATCTAAAGGACCTACTACATCTAATGCTAACCTTTGGAAGGGGCGTTCGCTTGTAGTAGTAATCTCCATAGGTGCGCGTGCGGCTTTATTTTCGTGTTTATTTCTTTGACACGATTGACATAGTTTTAAAAAATATTTTATGTCGCCTTTCATGTTAGGCCATTTATAGTTTTCTTTTATGCGTTTATAAGTTCGTAAGAAGCCTGCATGACCGGCTAGAGAAGATTCGTGGTTATCTCTAAAAATTTGTTTTATTTCTTCGCGAGTTTTGGGCATAAAACGTGGTCTATTTACTAATATAATTGTTATATTTGTTTTCGAGAACAAAAATTCTAACATTTCATTAAACATGTTTTGTTTTAGATGCGGAATTTCTTCCACTGGGTTTTTTAGATATATCTCGGTTATTTTATTTTGTTGTAAAGAATTTCTTAGATTTAACAAAGAATGGAATAAATCATTATATGTTAATTTGTCGAAATGGTTTAATTTTGCAATCAAAAGGAAAGTAGTTTTATTCTCAAAGTTTAATAGGAGAGAATCATACTGTTCTATTTGATCACCTTGTAGACTAGTGAAGTCATAAAGTACTGATAGATTTTCAGAATACGTATTATTATCGTCAAGATCTTTCGAATAAATTAAAGCGTTAGGAAATTTAGAAAATAAGTTATCTTTGATTATTTTTATGTCGGGAATACTTTGATTCTCGTAATGATACTTAATAAATTCGCTATATCGTTCTGAATATTTTTCATTTTTTATTAACGAGTTTAATTGTATTGGGTTTCTAGAAAGAGCATCAACGTTTGAATTAATTCTACCCGGTTTGTAACGAATCTCATAGGAATATTCCTCGAGCTTTAGTCTCCAACGAATAAGACGACTACTGGGATCTTTGCAATTGAAGAGCCAGGTTAACGGTCGATGGTCAGTAAGAATAGTGAATTTTCTACCATAAAGATATGGGCGGAAGTGTTGGACAGCCCACACAATGGCTAGTAGCTCTCGTTCAATTGTGGAGTAATTACATTCAGCTTTATTCAGGGTGCGTGATGCGTATGCAATAGGGAGGTCTTTGCCAATTTCTCCCTGTGAAAGGATTGCGCCGATTGCATAGTTAGATGCGTCGGTCGTCAGCAGGAAATCTTCAGAAAAAACAGGATATTGAAGGATGGGCTCCTTCGTAAGGATGTCTTTAAAATAGTCAAGAGAAGAGTCTTGTTCTTTATTCCAAATAAAAGGTACATCCTTTTTTAATAGGGAAGTAAGTGGTTTTGCAAATTTCGAGAAGTCTTTTATAAAACGACGATAGTAGCCAATGAGGCCAAGAAATTGTTTGATTTGTTTTGGATTTTGAGGAGTTGGGTAATTTTTAATTGCCTTTATTTTATCAGGGTTAGGCGATATTCCTTTATCGCTAATGACATGACCCAAGTAAGCAACTTCTTGATGCATAAATTCGCACTTATCAGGTTGAAGGAGGAGAGAATTTGTTCTCAAACGATCAAAGACATTACGGAGTTTATCGGAGTGTTCCTCCAAAGAACTAGCAAAAATAACAACATCGTCCAAATAGGTGAAGCATTGAAGACCCTGAAGACCAGAAAGGGCGATTGTCATCAACCTTTGGAAAGTACTAGGGGCATTCTTTAATCCGAAAGGCATTCTTAAATATTCGTAATGCCCTGAAGGAGTGGAGAAAGCCGTTTTGCAAACATCATCCTTGTGCATTTGGAGTTGGTGAAAACCTGATGCTAAATCTAAGGTGGTGAAATATTTTGAGTGCCCTAGTTGATCGAGGATATCCTCAATGTTTGGAAGGGGGAATGAGTCACCTACCGTCACGTTATTTAATTTGCGAAAATCTACTACAATGCGCCATTTTTGTTCTCCAGATGCATCCCGTTTCTTCGGAACAATCCAGAGAGGGCTATTGTATGGGGAAACCGAGTTTCTGATAATACCCTGTTTAAGCATTTTATTAATTTGTTTATCTAGTTCTTTTTTATGAACTTCTGGGAATCGATATATTTTAGAAGAGATCGGTGTGTTATCAGTTACTCTAATTTCGTGTTTAAGGACTTCTGTACATGTTAATTTATCATGCGGTAACAAAAATATATCATTATATTCGTCACATATATTAAGGACTGACCGTTTTTCCTCAGAATTTAAATGAGTCAGGCGTAAGTTCTCGTGTAAGAGTTTAAGCCTGTCTTGAATATTAATTGAATTATTTTCATTATAATTTAAAATTCGAGAAGTATTCTCTAGAAATGGTTCGAGCTCTAATTGTATTTTATTAATTCTTAATTTTCTATTTGCAGTATTTAAGATGGTCGTTAAAGCTTTACCATTATTTACTTTTACAAGAGACTTTGCTAAATATACGCCTTCCGCGATATTTATTTGAGGACAGATACCTTCGGTTATATTTTGGTTTAAAATATCAACTTCAATGACAGTTTCTGATCGGGGCTCTAATGTAAAAGCTTTAGAACTATTTTCATTTTTACAAAATAGTTTAATCGGTGTTTCGAGAGATGCAAGAAACAATTGTGACTTATTTAAATTTATCACGGCTCCGTTTGATAAAAGAAAATCGTTACCTAAGATACCATCGTGTGGCAAATTATGATTTTCGGTTACTAAATGAAATTTAGCGGAGAGTTTTTGAGAGGAGAAATTTAAATTTAAAATACAGCTACCTGATGTCTCGACAGGTGCGTTGGCACTTAGGCCTGTTAAAGTAATTTTATCGTTTGTATTCAGATTATAAACGAGATTATTTAATTTTTCTTGATTTTTTAGGAGAGATACTGATGCTCCAGTATCAATTAGAAATTTAAACGAATTATTTTGACAATGACATTCCAGATAAGGATTTTTATCATTATTATTTAGATATATTTTATATTCTTTTAAAGAGTTTAGATTCGCAAAATTTTGACAAGTTTCTTTAGAGAATTTATTTGAAACCTTTGCATTAGATCCACGCGGTGAATAAACAGAGCGAGAGTCGTATTTACTATTAAGGTCACGCTTGTGGAGTGTAAAGATATTTTTATTTCGCGAATTTTGTGATTGAACGTCGGATTCGTTTATTCCCAGTCCGTGGAAACGACGCTGTTCCCGGACGTTACTTCGTTTAAATTTACGCGATTTAACCCCTCGTGTAGAGTGTTACCAGAATTATTAGAATTATTTTTATTTTCGTTGTTTCGTTTCCTTTTAAAACATTCTGAAATAATATGCCCTTGTTTCTTACAATAATTACAAACTTTATGACCTTTGGTGTCATTCGAAAATGGTTTATTAAAATGAACTTCCTTTGGTACATTTCTTTTCTTAAAACAATCTTTCGTAAAGTGGCTTTTCGTTTTGCAGTGATTACGATATTTGTGTGTATAAGAAGAAGAAGAAGAAGAGCTAGATTTTGAAATTTGAAGTGCTCTTTCTTCTTCAATAGCAGAATTAAAAGCATCGGATAAGGTTTTTAGTTCTTTGGCTCGTAAAAATCTAGAGATATCGGGATTGCTATGCAAAATAAATCTTTGTAATGACAATTCTTTAATAGTTTCGACTCGTCCTACACGTTCGTTTTCGTTTTGACATGTTAGACAATTCAATAAACGTGTGCAAAGTTTATCTACTCTATTATAAAAAGAATTTACTGTCTCGTTAGTGTTCTGTCTAATGGTGTTAAGTTCTTCCATTAATTGAGTATAGTGTTTTTTGTCTGAATATAATTGTAACAACAACCCTTTTAATTGAGCCCAACTTTGAATAGTTTTATCCCTTAATTGTGCTTTAGCGCTACCCGTGATTTTAGAAATTACAAATGCTATTAATGCATCCTTTTGTTGATCATTTGCAAATCGAAACGCATTATTACAATTTGAAATAAATTCGTGTAACTCTGTGCGAGTGCCATCAAAAGATTTTGAAATTAGTGAACACAAAAATGATAATTTGTAAATAACTTCTGCTGGAGTAGCAGGGGTACGGTCATTATTATCAGTTAATATATTAGTTGTACTATTTGCAGTACTGGTTGACGAAGTTGCCATTTTTCTTTTATAATTATGTATATATAAAAATTAAAGTACAAAGTAGAGGTACAAGTGTCGAAACGAAAAAGAAAAAATATCAAAAAGAGAAACAAAAATAAGATATAAAAATATGTAGAGAACTTTATCAGCAAAAATTATAAATGGTGGGATAGGAAAAAGAAAGGAAAAGTACGACTTACTCTAGTGGTCCTTGCAAATTGTTCGTCTTCTCGGATTATTGATCTGCTTGCCTTGGCTGAAGATCTTCCCCGTGTTGCGAACTGGTCCCGAAGTCTAAGGAGTTGAGACTCGCCGATTTGTTTGGTTATCAGTTGCCTTTCCCGACACAAACCGTGACTTGTTGCAGAATTGTGGATTTCTGCACACCCTTACCGAACTGCGCCAATTTTATGTTGGGATACTGGTTTATTTGCAAAAACTGTCACTAGTAAGTCGTATTGTCGTTAAGATGTTTATTTCATGTCTATTTATAATTAACAAAAATAAGAACAAAAAAATAGACAAGAGACGTTTGAGTATAGAGTCGAACTAAGTGAAAAAGAATAATGATTATTCCTGCGTTGGGCCAATCAGTTTTATTAAGAAGCTTGAACGTGTGAATGGGACATTCATACGTGACAAATAAACTGTTTATTTTGAATAAGAGTCGTTAAAACAAAACTTTAGAAAGTATACTATTAGGGAAAAATGCATCATGGAATTAATAATGAGATCCTCATCTTATTGATTATTCAAGATAGAAAAATAGTAATTTGAAAGAAGGTAATTATTGGAAAACGTGAGCTTCCTGAGATTTAAGTTTTAAGCTTTTAGTTGTGTTGCATGATTATTAATTTAGGAAAATACAGGGTGTATGGTGGATACAACATTTTCTTCAGCCGTTCAGTCTCTTGACGTATGTACATAAATTTTCACCGGAGTACATAATTGTGTACATTTATGTGCTCACAGGTATACATATTCTTAAGAGGTGAAATTTTGTATGAGATAAGATATCATCATCGGAAATATTTATTACCTAGGCAAGTTGTTAACTTAGTTTTGTAATGTATAAGGAAATTACATGTACTAAGTGTAAACGAAAAAATGTTCATGTAATATTACACTGATTTTCATTCGCAATGCCTTGTACGTCATAGTAAAAAATACCAAAAAATACAAGTGAACTTGAAACAAGCGAATTTAATGTTAAGAAAACCCAGGCAGCTGTTTCCTCTAAAAAAGTTAACAGTGCAGAACCGGATGTAGTTATGCGTGGACAAACAATCCCACTGCCTTCGTCTAGTAA
Organism: Barypeithes pellucidus; assembly: GCA_963991005.1. Taxonomy (NCBI): domain Eukaryota; kingdom Metazoa; phylum Arthropoda; class Insecta; order Coleoptera; family Curculionidae; genus Barypeithes; species Barypeithes pellucidus. The sequence goes on from OZ022557.1 coordinate 391,209, forward strand.
TTGGCTGGGCGTTAATTTTGGACGAAATATGTCTTGGTATAACCACGTTGCGGCAATCGCCAAGGCAGCTTCGCAGAAACTTGTGTGTACTTTTCCGGACCAGAAAGTTGTATATACCTCAACAACTTTTGACTCTGCCTGAAGCTCTGCATCCACGCATACAATGCGGCTACTGGATTCCATCGAAAGGAGAGTAATTCTTCTGATTGGTGACCAGGAACTGATCAAGAACCTCGAGAACCTAGAGCATCGACGACAACTCGATGATTTAGTTTTATATTACAGATATTTCCATGGCAAATGTTCGGCTGACCTTGCTCGCTTAATTCCACCTAGAGCGACTAACAGCAGAAATATGCGACGGCCCACCGCCGCCCATCCATATGGCGTTCAGCTTAGTACTCCACGAACGTCATTGTTTAAGAATGTTTCCATCTGTAGGACGTCATCCTTGTGGAACAATCTTACTGACGTCATGTTTCCCAATGAATATAATCTCCAATGATTCAAAACCAACATGTTTAGTCACACACGCACCACTCCCACAGAATGCCTTAAAGGATTTTTCCTATCGTGCTTGTGTTTTTGATCATAATGAAGAACATATTTGTGAAAATATTTTAAATACAGTTATTATTATTATCCAATGATCTTCCTTATTAATATACAACATCAGGAATTCTATGCGAGTGTTTGAATAGAAATTACCATACTCTGTGTTGAGGAGCGATTGCTTTATCTGAAAAATTTTGAATTTTGCTCTTAATACGAACCGTGGTTTTAAAATAACTGCCATCTGCATACCCCTAGTTACTTTACTCTCTATCTATGAATCAGATGCAATTATTTTAGTGTAGCCATAAATCTTGAAGGTGTAACCAAAGCTTGAAGTGGCCACCAACGATTTACACGGGTATTTGTAGAGTTTGCTGTTTTTGGTAGCAAGCAAACCGTGAAATCTCCTGCACATGGTATTCGTACTCGTATATCATTTGTTTATTGGTTGTTGGTTGGGTTTATTGCAACAATGTGTGGTCTTAAGAGGATTCGGACATTAAAATATTCATTGGTCACTTGTTTCACTCGAATGAGTATCCTGAAACTTTTGTTGCCTACCCCCCTGCCGCGAAAACGCCTCTGGCAATGAGACGACGAGTACAAATTTATGAGAGTAAATTTTCTGAGAAAATTCAAAACATTAGCTTCCATTTTGCCAAACAAGCTTTACCGTTCATTGAACAAAAGCTGCTCTTAGACAGTAACGCAGTAAAGTGTTTTGTTACACTCGATCGATCGTCGTGTCGCCGAGGCAGATCTCATTTCATACTTGGCTAAATTGTCGCTCTTCAACTTAAATCTAATCCTCGTATTTGTTTTTAGCTGTAACGGCAGCAAGTGTTAAGTTTCGAAGAAGCAAGAAAATAATAGAAATATGAACAGTTTTCGTAAAATTGGCTTCTATTATTATTAAGGTTTCGTTCAGGGCCGTAGCCAGACTGTGTAATCAGGACACGCTTAAAAAAGTTCAGGACAAGCTGGTAGCCAAATTTTTCCTTATTTATATCTACATATTTCTAAATATTTTCGTTAATTCTGTTTGTATTGTTTGCCCAGTGATTTGTGAACGTTTCCGTATGAAGAGCGAGGGGAGAGAAATATATAAAAACCATGTTTGAAACAGTAGCGGCTCGTGACCTATGATAGAGGGGGCTCACAAGTATGGTGAAATTTTTCTAGGCGTTTTAAATGTAGAAAGAGAAAAAGTAATAAGAAACTGCGTTAGGTAAAACATATTCTTATTTATTTTTTAATTTTACACAAGGAAATACAACTTTTGGAAAATAAGAAAAGTTTTCTTAGTGTGTATACTGTCGGATCTTAACGTCGTCGTATGCAACCCTCGTAACAATATTTACACAGTCCACTACTAATACTACTAAAGCCATCTATGAGCTCTCAAGAAAACCGAATGATGTCCAATACTACTACCGCCATCTACGAGTTATCAAGAAAACCGAATGATATCCAATACCACTACGCCATCTACGGCTACGTCATTAGGCGCAACCAAGACGAGAACAATAGTTAACTGTTTTATGACGAGAACGAATCGAGCCACGAGACTGGCATTCTTCATATTATTATTTTCAGTGTTTTTTAGTTTTAATCCTTAAATAAAATGGTTTAAAATGATATCGAGTATCATTTATCGAAATACACAACATTTATCGACAATACACAATAGTGCTTAAAAGTCCATTCTTCGGTTCTTAATTGTAGAAAATTGATCAATAACAACCTCATTAAGTTTGGAATACCTTCTATAAATTTTTTTTCATATATTTCATTTTTAAACTTCCCTAAATTTACCCTTTGTGGTCTGCGTTAAATTAATTTCGGGTTTAGGTGTTCCCGCATTTTTCACTTCAATTTGTTGCTCCAAACTGAAAGAGCTAAAGTTATTTCTTAATTCATTTTAAATTAATAATTAGATAATATTAAAATATTAAAACATACATGCTCAAATTTCTACCTAGGTGCACGAACAGACAACACACACACAAAAACTGTGCGAATATTCCATGTTAAATCGCCATAGCCCCGCTGGCACCCGCCACCTGTTACCACAGAGAAACCGCACTACTTAGTCGCACGTGCCAGCAAGTCTCGTGATAATCGTCATTTACCTCGATCGAGGCACGGTTGCCGGATCTATACAGTTTGGTTTGACGGGATTTTTGTTCCCATTTCTTTACATACATTGTAAATACTTGCCAATTTATTTTGCTTGACTGAGCCTACCCTGGAGCATGATTTCGTTGCACCTTCAATCTATAAGTTATATTACCAACACAATCCCGCGAGTAGAATGAACTCTTTATATATTAAATCATTATTTTTTTTAAATCAAATATGTTCCTCTAATTGTGCGGACATGTTAGGTAATAGGAAAGGAAATATTGAAATATACTTTATTATTTCATTTTTTAAAACGGACAACGAATGAAATGCAACCTGAATCCTTAACCCTGTCGATGCTAAAGGGGAACAACATAAACACAGTCTGTATACGGAGTTATTAAAACTGTATTCGCTTTACTGCCAAAGAAAGTTTTTCTTTCAAATTCTTTCTTTCATGCATCGATATTAAAAAGTAAAGTGACAAAACGTAAAGAAGCTTAGTCTTGTTACAAAGTCGTGTCCCACAACGAATACGGGAGCTTAAGGAGGGAGGGACATCTCAATCAACGCCTGTCACCTTAAGGGCGCTTAGTCAGCCAGAAAAATACTCTTTTTCATATGATAATCGGTTTATGTTTGCTTTTGACAAGTGTTTAGGGTGGCTTGATTAATTATTTTTTTAAGGTAACGCGCATTGGGAATCAGTTTTTAACAGCCTTATTTACTAAAGTTTTAATTTAATAGTTCGGCACTTAAGAGGATTCAGTAGCTACCCGCATTTACAGTATTGGTAATACATTTCTAGCTATTCCGCCCGCCGGCGCGGGTCTCCGAGAGTAGCATTCGTCGTTAAAAAGACAGAGCATCAGTAGACGATTGATCTGGATTATTAATTGCTATTAGACTTAGAGAGAAAACTATATTTCGATGTATAAGGAAACCGTATTTTTCTTTTGACAAATGACCTTTAGAATTAAATATAGAATATTGCAAAGTCAATATATTGTTGCTAAATAAAAAAAATTAATGATTTAGGATATCACACGTAAGCTCCCCTATTTATTTTACTCAAAAAATGTACTTTTATAAACTTTTTAAAGACTACAATAAGAAGAATGTGCTTGTTCAGTCTAAAGTGTATTTCCTAGGAATTTAAGAGATATTTAACAAAATTTATTTTTAAATTCATAAACTAGGAAATATGGACCTGATACGTTTCTGTCAGTATACAACAACAAATAAATGATTAAAAATTTGTCAAACTCATTTTATGTCAATGTTAATATTATTCGATACTATTTCTGCCGTAGTACAATTTAATCATTGTAACTTTTCCTCAACTAAATAGCTCATGACGACGCTGTCAATTTTGACAAGTGTAAACCTAATTAGTTTCATTTTAACCTGAATTAAAATTAAACAGAATCCTATTCCAGATTTAAGCTGAAGACAGAATTTTCTCAATATCTTAAAAACGGCATGTATAAATAAGTTCAAATTTGGCTGACTTTTTATTCTCATTATTCTCTTTAAAGTTTAATAAAAGTTTTCTGTCAAATCGATTTACAATTACAATATTTAACCACCTCGAAATTTACATGGGAAACCCCACGTGACCTATTTGGACGCACCACCCGGTATATACATTTAAATGACAAGAAAATGAACTATCCACATGTTTTTCTTAATCGATTAATAAGTCCGTTAGAAGAAATCTCTTTTCAAAGGTATACGTCGTTTTGACTCTATCAACGATAATATCACATCCTCAAATACCTTATAATCTATAAATATAAGAGCCGGAACCAAATAATTTTTAGCTAATTTAAATAGGCAATTAATAATAAATTAAAAAATATAACTTATTCTTAGCCTCGACTATCCGTGCAGGATCAAAAACAATTTTTTCTAGCGTATAAATTTTAAAGAAACCCACTCCGAAGCTCCTTTGATACATTACTGTTTGAAGAAGACCCAGAACCCAGAACTGAAACTAACAAACTTTCTAATTGCTGCTTCTGCTCCACAAAGCTAAAGTTTTATTGAGAAAATTATAATTTCATATGGCGCTATCCGGCGCTGTTTTACGGCATATTCATGCACCAAATTGATAATATTCGAGGCCATAAAGATTCGCCTGCACGATCGTCTTTTGTGTCGGTAAGATAAAGGCCAAGAATTACGGGCAACTATGCAAACCTGCCTCGAAGTTTAATATCTATAAAGTGTATTTTTACTCAATAAATTTAATAACAATTTTGTTAATAGAAAATTGTATCGAATAACCTGACGTTTATTGTTTACCTCAGTACAATATAAAAACAATTTATGTAAAATAACTAAATAATGCCTAGGAAACTCAAATCAACTAATATTACATGTAAATAGATGTATAAAAGCACGAAGAATAAGATAATGTACCACTGTTGCCAAGTTGTAATACACATACATTCACACGAATTTAAAAAGGTGCAATTTTTTTTTAAACATGAAGTGTTTTCGAAAAACCTTCTAACTTGATTAAATTAACAAAAGTAAATAAAAGTATACCAGCGCTGTAATTTTCTTTACCCCCACAACGTAACTTTGGCGTTTCGCAGCTAATTATATCACCACGTACATAAATTCAGGATTCAAGTAACACAAAAGCGGTGCCAGGAATGAAATAATGGACCTGCAGCAGCAGGAACACCTTATCGAGTTCTCACGCTTATAAACACCTTGTTCTGTTTTGTGCCTTTCTGTCAGTTCCGTTTCTCGTTCTCTGCTACTTACTTACAGACTCCTGCAGTCACAAATTATTCCTGATAGATACGGTGATAAAAAATAAGGTCATCAAAGCGTGTGTGTCATAAAATATTATGTTGGTTTTAAAATTAAATAAATGCGAATCATATTCTGATAAATGTTCAAATTCAAACACAAATTTAAAAAAAAAGCTGAATGGCTCTTCGCCTGTCTGTCTGCTTGAGGTAGAGAGATAACATTTAAATCAATTATCTCTAATAATAGACCAATCACAGAATTAAATGTTGTAGTTTTGAAATAATTGACTAATGGTATTAATGACCAAAGCCTTACACATGATGTTTGTCTATAGAATTTTTTTTTTTGCTTGGGCAGGTCTGCCATTCGGCCAGGTCTATAGAAATAAATTACATAAAACTTAAATAGGCACAAAAAGATATGAGTGGGAAGAGAATACATATTTTAGCCAGTACGTTACCATACCAGTCCACCTTCTGAGCAATAAACATTTATACCTTATAGGGCTGCACGTTTTAGAATTAGAAAAAGCTTTTGCATGCTTCATTGCAGCCATCGGCAGTTCAAAGGTATTAAAATGTATTAGGTTACTATACGGAATTTTTCAGGATTATGAGAAATGTACGGAATATACGGAATTTTTCAGGATTATGAGAAATGTACGGAATGTACGGAATTTTTCAGGATTATGAGACAGAAATTGACCATCATCTATATAATATGGAATAACGCTTAATTTATCTAAAATCGTTCGAAATCGGTAACTTTATTTTGTCGAGATAAAAAAATTATGCAGGCTTAATCAGAATAAGAGCGAACCCGAACAAGCACCAGCTGCAATAAAAATAAATTCAGGAGAACTTACTGAAATATAAAGGTAAAACTAAATCTGCATACATAAAAATGCGAAAATAGAAGAATGTAGTCTACGTCCTAATTAATGTATATTTGTCCTGTGCAAAATAAATATACACGTCTGGTGAAACAAATCTTGGGTGTGTGCATTTGCTTATGTAGAAGTAAATGACTATGTTGCCATTTACATGTAGAGGCTGATGAAGTATGAATGAAGTATCTGCAGATAGAAACTATTTGACTTATATTAAGTTAAGGAATTGCCACACGAGCGATGACACGTGCTTTTTGAAACACCCTGTATATGTACGGCATTCGCAGCCGCACCGAAAACAGTTCGCGACATTTAACCCCGGTGAAAAATTTATGGACTTTTTAGTACTATCGGAAGGTATTACAAATTTATTTTCCGCGACGCTAATAAATAAAATAATCGTAAATTATTACTTGGGACGACGTAACTTATTACTGCGAGTAATAAACCGGCCGCGGCAGTGGCGATGGCGGTTTGTTTTAAATCCGCGACTTGTTACTTTCTTTTTCTCTCCGGTTCGCTCTATGATTTATGGAAATGGATTTTTAAGGGTTTTGTTACGAAATTGCTCTGCACTACAAACTGCTTTGCGATGTAAATATTAAAATCGATACATTCTATCATCCGAAATAATGAATTGGAAAACAGGGATAGTGGCTAGCGATTCGTAAGGGCCGATATTTGAATGTTTCCTTAAGTTAGACCTCAGCTAAGGTAGCCTTAACGTTACGGTAAACCTTAAAAAACTATGGTTTAAATTAATTTGGGGGTCAATTGACGCGCTAAGTGGAGGATTACCACGTTCTTACAGATCTATATATTCCTTTAGATGAGGGTTAATATGAACTCTAATATACTGTAAAACTTATGTTAAGGACTGCAGAATTATACCGTTGATCTTTTGACAGCAATAAAACCTCATTATCCCTTCGACCATAAAATAAATAAGGAATACAAATTCAATTTATACCTATGCCTAATGCATATATAAATACAAAGTTATTTTTAATAATTTTAATCTTCTTAGTGGTTTTCCGGCGAGTAAGGCCCATTTATTGAGCTTTGAAGAGGTTGAGGCGTATACAATAGGGTTTAATCAGGTAGTTTATTTATGGCAGTAAGAGTCAACGGTATAATTCTGCAACAACTATACTAGTTCGCTAGCCTTATTATTATTATTTTTTTTTTAATTAAAATTGACTGTATTGTTGATTAGTTTTTCATCTGTTGAAAAATCAACAGTAAGTTAATGGCTGTGACATATACAAGGAAAGAGTTTCAAAAAAATATATGCCATCGCTTATATGGTGATTCCCTTTTACCCAAAAATAAGACAATACTTATGTAGTTGGGATTTGTTGTTCTGGTTTGTTCCAACACACCCAAATGAAGGACCCATATATTTTTCGAAGAAATATTACTCCTGCACCATTGATACTCTAACATTACCACCATGTGGGACAATTGTTCCTATTATTTAAGCAGGTATATTTGTTTATTTAGAAAACAATTTGGATCAATTAAATCGATTTTCTAGAGAACCGCAGCCGAGGGACAAAAATAAATGAGAAACAGTGATTATTATGGACATTTGTATATGGACTCCGTTAATTGGCGATCGTTTGCCTTAATGGGCATCGGGCAGTCGACCTGCCCATTGTCGGAGCTAATTTGCGGGCCAATTTAAAACAATTTCAGGCCAGTCGCGGCAGTCAAACAATAGATGTGTTTCAGCAACCGCGGCAGGAGCAGGATTGCCTTACAAGGACTGATCACGCTTCGCAAGAGACAATAGACAGTGGCGGAGGCCATGATTGATATTGGACTCCGTCGTTATTAATTTTATATACCAGGTCATGGTACATGTACCTACTCAGGAAAGATAATTTCCGACTCAACTACAAGTTAAAAAAGAAATTTTAAATATTACGAGGGAGGGCTCGGATCATCACCTCAATGAATACGGCAGCCTTGTTTAACTTTCAAAATCAATTAAGGACTTACCTGTTTTAGATCAACTGTTATTGTGACGTATTCGTATTCACGGCCGTAGTGTAGAGACGGACTCTGCCACCATCTGTTAGATCCGTCTATGGCGAAATTGATGGTATGTCTTTTGCCCAGATCCGGACTGTAATCGTCACAAATGCCACACCTAAAATATAACAACAGAAAATAACATTGAAAGTTACCTTTTTATTTGTGTCAATTTTTTAGTTAAATATTTTCAATAATTTATAATTCTTATATTTGGAGCATCTCTTTATCTCGTTATTTTGTTAAAGCCAAATAACAAAACTTTATAGTTCATCTACCGACAAATAAATATTTGATTTCCGTTTACGTAGAATAACTTACCTTCCTTTCCCGCTTTCCGACAGGCGACAAAACTCTTCTCTTCCATTGGTACCACATGTCGCATTGGCAGATATGACAGCTTTTGTTGCCAAGTTGAACACTGACGGCCACAGCCCGACATTTGAAGAATTTGCGTTCCTTCGTACATTGTTGCCGATGCCTCGGTTGTTTTTCAGGAACTTAAGTTCTGCAAGAAAACGTATTGGTTTTAGGACTGTGTGAAAGTTGTGTAAACTGATTAGGCCATAATCTGATAACAAAGATTTTGTTATGTCAAAAGGAAGATCGAAACATCGAGTAATTAGTAAGAGAAAGGTCAAGCTAGACTCAACTGCCTTCTAAGAGAAGATTTTAAGTAAATGTTGACTGGTAATCAAAACTAGAAACTCACGTCAAAGGCTTGCTAAGCGTTGGGCCGGGTGAAGGCAAATGTTGAAAAGCAAGACCTCAAATAAATATATGAAACGAAGCTAGTCAAAATTTTCTTTAGGTATGGTGTAGTTCACAATATAGCTATATATAGCTATCTACATATTGATTTATTTTTTATTTTGAATTAAAGAGTTATGTTTAACCAAATGAAAATAAAAACTAGTGAAATACTAAAATACAGATTTATTCGTTATAATAAGAATTAAGTTTTTATACATATATATACAGTCGTCATTAAAATTTACAATGTTACGATTTACAAGATAAAATTCAGTTTACACAGAAAACTTTTACAATAATCAATTTTGCCAACTTAATTCTACTTTATACTCTAAATTTAGTTATGTGTTCATTAAGGGTTGAACATTAGTACTCATACACATACCCATACCGGATGGTGCGTCAAGTCAGGACACATAGGATTTCCCATGTAAATTACGAGGTGGTCAAATATTCGCTTAAAAATGTACTTAAACATTTTAAAGACTACAATAAGAATAATGTCCTTGTTCAATTTAAAGTGTATTTTCCTAGTAATTTAGGAGTTATTGAACAAAAATCATTTTTGAAATGATAACCTAGGAAGTACGGACCTGTCACATTTCTGACAGTACATCAGCAAATAAATGATTAAAAATTTGTCAAAGTCATTTTATGCCAATATTAAGGTTATAGGGACAGGTTCTGAATAAAATTACTTGTTCAATAACTGTAATAACACTGGGGAACAGCAAAAATGTTTCCGAGACCAAAATAGCAAAATCTTACTTATTTTATTATACTAATTAACAATCTGTCTTGCAAAAGGCTCAGTTGGCTCCGGTTTTATAGATCCATCCCAATTATGATAATTTACCTACCTGCCCTTAATATATGGGAAAATTTCACCATTAAATGAGAAATACCTGGATTTATTATAACAGGTGTACTTTATAAGGGGTTTAAATACATATAATATAAATCCTAAATTGTTAGTTAGTTGTATTTCAACCACCAGTTGATCGAGAGCTGTTCGCATTTGAGAAATTAGAGAGTTTTGAGCAACATGTCGCGAGTTTGTGTAAATAAGCCGGATCATTTTTGTTATATATGTGGTGAAATGACTTTTGTGAAACAAAAACGTACGCTTAGCCCTTTAATAAAAAAGGCTTACCACTTGTATTTTGGCTGCAAAGTTGGAGACCAGGATAAAAATTGGGCTCCCCATATCTGCTGCTACAAATGTGCGTCCAACATTCGCGGCTGGCTAAGTGGAAAAAACCGTAAGATGCCCTTCGCTGTTCCTATGATCTGGCGAGAACCGAAAGACCACGTTACTGACTGTTACTTTTGTTTGACACCTCCCATCAAAAAAGGCTTTTCAGAGAAAAAAAGGTCTGCGATACAGTATCCAAATTTACAATCCGCCATACGCCCGGTGCCTCATAGTGACGAGTTGCCTATACCTAATCCACCTCAGGAATATACCCTTCATTCTGATGATGATCAAGAGGATTCAAACGGTAGTGTACCGGAAAATGTCGCCGGCCCATCAACCTCGCAAGACTCCGATTTTGTCTGTGAACTTCCAAGTAAAAAGCCTCACAAAATAAGTCAAAGTGAATTAAGTGACCTTATAAGGGATTTGGAACTGCCCAAGACAAAAGCAGAACTATTGGCCTCTCGATTGCAACAATGGAATTTACTTGAAGATGAAGTAAAAGTTTCTGTGTACCGAAGCCGTCAGAAAAACCTAACACCATTTTTTAACATGGATAACAATTTGGTAGCCTGTAGGGACATTGAGGGATTAATGGCAGCTTTAAATCTGGACTATGATCCAAAAGACTGGAGACTTTTCATTGATTCCTCAAAAGTAAGTCTTAAAGCTGTGTTACTCCATAATGGAAACAAATTGCCTTCAGTCCCAATTGGTCATGCAGTCCATATGAAAGAAACATATAGCAATTTGAAATTGTTACTTGAGACCATACAATATGAAAGATATAAATGGCAAATTTGTGGGGATTTAAAAGTTGTGGCGATCTTGCTTGGAATGCAGCTAGGTTATACCAAATACTGCTGCTTCCTCTGCGAATGGGACAGTCGAGCACGATCGGATCACTACAGAAAGAAAATTTGGCCACCGAGAGAGTCTTTTGAGCCAGGAAAGAAAAATGTGACCAGCGCGCCATTAGTTGCCCCAGAAAAGATTTTACTACCGCCACTTCATATAAAATTGGGACTTATGAAAAATTTTGTGAAGGCAATGGACAAAGAAGGCCGTGCTTTTAGTTATTTAAAAGAAAAGTTCCCTAGAATCAGTGACGCTAAAATTAAAGAGGGAATATTTGTGGGTCCCCAGATTAGGAAACTTTTCGGAGATGCGCAATTCGATTCCATACTTGAAGGCAAGGAAAAAGACGCTTGGGATGCCTTTAAAATGGTTGCAAAAAATTTCTTGGGAAACATAAAAGCAGAAAATTATAAAGACCTGGTTGCCCAACTTCTTTTGTGTTACCAAAACCTAGGGTGTAATATGTCGTTGAAAATTCATTTCCTGGATTCTCATCTGGATTACTTTCCGGAAAATTGTGGTGCTGTAAGTGACGAACACGGTGAGAGGTTCCACCAGGATATTTCGAACATGGAAAGAAGATATCAGGGAAAATGGAACTGTGAGATGTTAGCCGACTACTGCTGGACTATTACGAGAGATGCCCCAGAGGCTGCTTTCAAAAGGCAAGCTAAGAAGCGCAAAATGAGTGTCTAAACTTTGGATTCAATGATAAAAATGTGCTATTTAGTTGCTTTTGTTGAACCAACAATATATTGTTATCTGTATTTTGTATGTCCATTGTATATGCCTATGAATTAAAATTTTGTAACAAATAATTGAGATTTTTTTTTGCGAGCCAACTAAAATCTTTAATAGGTATTTTTTAGTTACTTGGGTACAGTTGAATCCAAAAAAATAGGTTTTGTTCAGGAAACAAAAAAAAAGTTGAAATTTGTTTCCCAGTGTAATCTGCCAGTAAGGCAACAGACAGTAAATAATTTTTTATTTTACACTATATACACAATAAAGAACCAAAAACTTTTTACAAAATTTAAACAAGATTTAATAATGATATTCACAGTGGTTGGTAGGAATTATTTTGATTAATGTTTAAGACGATTCTCAAACAACCATCCGTTATCCGCCAAACAATATCCTAGAAGATAAAACTCCCTTCTTACAATTGAGCAGTTGGTGTGGCGAAATTCTATCGCAAACTGCTGAACTTAAATTTTTATTTAGCAAAGTTCAAATTTTTTAATTACTTTTCTTATTGCTGATCTGCCTGGAATAGGTCGGTTAGGAAAATCTACTGAAAACTAGTCGGATTTACCACTTGAGATAACTGTTTCTGCCGTAGTACCATACTTAACATAGTATAATTAGGGAAATAAAATTTGTACTTCCTGTCCGAATAAATGTAAATTTTTTGGTCACAGTGCCAATTAGGCTTTTATGGCCGTTAAAAGATCAACGGACAAATCCCGTATACAACCAGTTGATATTGTTTTAGTAAAGCATAATTTTGAAAGCAAAATTTGAAAAAGTGAAAAACAAAAACAACAACAAGAGTATCATAAAATTCTGGTGTCTCGATGGGTGCACTCCAAAAGCCGTAAAACGTGCACAAGAGGGCACATGCTGATGTTAACGGCGTCAGTGCGTGAGAATTGATTTTAAATTTCAAACGAAACAAAAGGACTGAATAATGAGATGAGAAGGGTCGGTTCTTATAGGATATGTAGAGAAAGTATTTAAGTTGTTTCTTATGGGCTGTTAAAAACCGATTCCACGTTACAACGCTGGAAGAGGAACGGAAGCATTATTTTTTGCCTCTGATTGACCAGCTTCTTAAAGAAATTACCTGCATAGAATTTATTAAAATCTAGAGGTATACTTGCTTGATTTTAAATCTCGAACCGAGATATTTCCATTTTTACTTTGATTTTTTTGATGCATTGTGATGAAACATCTCGAAAACGGTTACAGATATTAAGTATACTCATAAATACTTCATACCGCCAACTTTCAATCCGATAGATTGAACCGTTGTCCGGCTGAATTTCGAAAATAAACTCTCACTTTCAACACCCTGCATTTCTAGAACGAGAATCATTTCGAAAAAAACTTATATGACTGAATCAGTCTAGTTTGATGTTTAGTATATCCAGTTACTCTATGGCCCGTAAGTTTTGGGACACCCTGTATAAAACCCAAACAACTTGAAAGGAAGATCCGACATTCTTGAACAAAATAGATCATCCAACTATTTTCCAGCAATCGTATATCTATCTAATCATTTATTAGAATTGTTGGCGGCGTTATTTACAAATGGAATTATTTATAACAGTTTGTCAAAAATGCCTCGTTTCCATTTCGCTGTAATGAAGTGCTTCTCCAAATTGTATAATTATTACAAATTACAATAATTAATCAGAAACTGTGCTTAATACACCTAGACCTAGACTAGTAATTAAAGCATTTATTAATGCCATCTATCAACTTCAAGAGATCTGCAGTCGGATATTTGATTATTAACACTTTAAATTGTCTGTCTTGATTTGTAGTTATTCGTAATAAATTATAATATGCCCTGTTATAAAGTTTGTATACGGCGTGTTCAATTTATTAATGCCAGCGAAGTATCTATACCTTTTTTCAGATTTTTTACTATTTCCCACAAAATGGAATCGAAAACAAACATTGTTTTGGTCAGTTGTTGGATCCACATCAAAATACCTTTAAATGACGATCTGTATTTGGGTCTCATAAGTATTTCTAACCTTCTAATAAATGTTATAAATGACAATTAAGTGAAAAATGTTCAGAAATCTTACGGTATCTCCATATAACTGAATAATTCCCTTTCATAGGAGTTTTATTTATGACTTGAGTCTGCCGTAAATACACCCTAATAATTCTTTTAAAACCACGCACTCAATTCACTCTATTGTTATTTTTTCCCCGACATAGGGTGAAGCGAAGGGCCTCTCAGCGGGGCTTCACGTACAGGGTCTGATTTGATTTGCCATCGCTCCTAGGGAAAATTATTTTAGACTTTTCAAAATTAGGTGCGATATTATGACACTGGCGGAAGAACAGGGACGGTTGCAAAAATTAAGAGAATATATTTTTTAATAACTAATTTTCTAAATAAATTCTTGCGTAAAAAAGATATGTTTTCTATGCCAACTCTCTCAAACATTTATTTTCTTATTTTATTTATTTCCTAACCTGTTACCGTTAGGGTTGAAAAAGTCACATTAAATTTCCTTATTATATGAGTCTTATAGATAATACGGCTCTATCCACGTAAAGGGTCACGCAGCGGGGTATCTACGTGACATAAAGGGGCGGAGGCCCCCCGCAGTACAACAATGTCCGGAACTTCAGGGCACCGTTGTTCTACCTTTTTAAATAGGCGACGGGCTTAGTCGGACTTCCCGGTGACAAGTGAACCAGTTTAGTGAAAAAGAAGTTTTGACATCGAACAGTGGCGTCACCAAAAGGGAATTAATTATTAGTAAAACCAGTTAAACCCCTCTTATAAATCTCTCTTTAAAAAATACCCTCTTAAAAGAGCTAATAATATTTTTTTGGGATCAAATCACTATAGGATAAATCCTTTAGGGCACTCTGAGAGTGGTGCGTGTGCGCAAAAAGCGATTCACGTTGGTTTTGAATCGTTGTAGGTTATATTCGTTGGGAAACACGATCTCAGGCAGGTCGTTATACAAGGATGACGTGTTCCGTATGAAGAAATTCTTAAATAATGAAGTTTGCGTAGTACTAAGCTAAACCACAAATGGATGGGTGGCAGTGGGCAATATCAGTTGAACATTTGCCATGGAAATATATGTAAAAGAGGGTCAAATCACCCACCTGTCTTCGATGTTCTGGGCTGTCGAGGTTCTTTGTCAGCTCGGGGTCTCCGACCAGCCGAATGACTCTGCTTCCGATGGAATCTATTGGCCCAAGAGTATGCATTCCATTCTAGAGATGGTCGAATCTGGACTTTGTAGAGTGTCAAAAGTTGTTGAGGTGTATACAAAATTTAGTTGGGAAAATACACCAAATTCTTGCGAAGCTGTCCTTAACGCCCAGCAAATTAATAGACGAAACCAGTGGAATTGCGTGCCCTGCCATGACTATATCCGGTTCTGCAATGTTAACCTTCTTAGAGGGAACTGCTGCCTGGGTTTTCTTAGCCTTTATTTACGTCACTTTAAATGGCTCTTTTTAATGACCCAGAGGTATCAAATAATCGTTTGGACACTCCTCAAATTTCTTAGGATTTTTGAGCATTTGACATTCACGGCTTAAATCTTTAAGAACGATATGTCATGTCACATCTATTTTCAACTTATAAAGCTTAGATCATAATAGGCAATCATCAGAAAACAAACTCGAGCTTCACGTAGTGCCCTTTCGCTATTTTGTGGCAAAGCCGGCGTAAATCCCAAGCCTTTCCCAACAAACAACACCCTATTGGAAATATTTATGGCGAAATATTAAGCTTGACGAATACCGAGAGGTCAACACCCTAAATCTTAAAATATCAAAGACCTTCATAAATTTTATACGACGGCAATTCGGGCTGCTCCAATAACTCCCGAGTTGACCGGACTCAATATGCGGGACAGTATGGCACGTTCGGGCTTCCCAAAAAATAAATACATTAAACGAGCTCGGATTTTGGATATTTGGAGTATGCAAAAAGTATTCATTTCTTATATTTGACGGTTTGAAATATATTAACAACCGCATAAGCATCTCCGGACCCATGTTGATAGGAACTATTGTAAGGAATTAACACACGGGCGATGGCATATGTTTCTTGAACCACCCTGTATAATGCCTTGTGTCAATGTCTTACGTCGCTATAGTTAAAATCCCACTACTTTTATTTAAAGTGTATATTTTTCTATGTGTGTTCCACTTGTTTAAGTTTCTAGGCTGAAACTTTTCACCCATCTGTCGTGTCTGGGATAAATTTAAACCTACGAGAATAGGTCGCAATACACCTTCTCACAATTTGAATTAAGATGTTCACTACAGACAGCATGACTTCCTGCACTTGCCAATAATAGTTTTTACCTGGCCAATAGCAGGAACCATTAGCGCTGATTTATTGAAGAAATAAAATAGGACAATGTCAGTTTTTACTTTATTTCAATTAATACGCTCTATTTCCTAGCATTATTAGCAATGACCCTATAAAGAGACAGTTAGCATGTATAGAAACATACACTTTTTGTCCCCCATTGCCTGGTGATTATATATATGTGTATAAATTGTTTTTCTTGAAAGAAACATATACAGGTTGTTCCAGATAAGAATGCACTCTACAGGGATCTCGTTAAGCATGGGATATACAGAAACATTAAAAAATTGAGCATTGGTGAGTTCTGCGACGTCCTGATTTCAAATTAAATAAGTTCCGAATATTTGGACAGAACCGAATTTTTACGTTCTCATTGCCACTTTTTCTTCTCTATAAGAATCGAATTTTCAATCCGACGTTTCGTTTTTTTCGCAACCATCATCAACTTTGTTTTTCTAAGTAGTATCATTATGTTATTTTATGTGTTATGAACGATATACCACACATTAATTATTTTTTTATTATTTTTTGTGTTCGAAAGTATTTTTGTTTTTAAAAATGAAAAATATTTTATGCTACATTCTTCAGATTTTCATTCATTCATCATTCATTTTATTTCATTATCATTATTCAGAAATATTCAAACATTTCTGTATGTCCTATGGTTATGTAGAGTGCATTTTTATCTGGGACACTGGGTAATTTCTGCTTTAATAGTTCACGATCAGATAAATCGTCAAAGCAATATTTCCATCAGTAAAACGATACAATATTCAGATTTCACCCCGAAACAATTTTCCAGATTGCTGCCAAGATTCGCAACGGCCGTCGCCACAAAAACGACAAAAACGGGAATTAACCGCATCGAAAGTATTTTTGGATTATGGCGCTTGAGTCTTAAAAGATCTATATTACTTCTTGCACCACACGTGTATAATAAACCATAATAGTTTAGTTTTAATGAGGAGTTAAGCAAACTGCAAAATAATTATATAAATTTGTAAAGATATAATAGACACAATGAATTCAAGTTTAACCTTATTGCAATTTACTGGAAAAGGTATTTACATAATAATAATAATAATTTCTTTATTCATGACTCAAAAACAGTAAAATATGCTTCACTGGTATCGGGCCCTACTTTTTACAAAAATATTACATAGTTATCACAATCATATCATTATTCTAAAAAATTACAGATCTAAATTGATTGCAAATAAGCTTTTAGGTTATGGCATATTCTCTTCATTGTCTTTGCATTAAGAATTTCTTTTGGAATTGAGTTATCAGTTTGTATACTCCTGACTAAGGGCGAATCCTGAGCTTTTTGTGTCCGAGAGTATTCGTTTCTGAAATTTGTGGCATTTCGTACATTATGGTCGTGACAGGTTGTGCACTTGTATACACCTCAACAACTTTTAACATGCTAGAAAGCTCAGATTCCACCATCACTAGAATACTGCTCTCATGTCTGGCGCTGTGCATCCAAGCATACTATTTGGTTACTGGATTCCATCGAAAGGATAGCCAGCTTAGTACTCATCGAACTTCATTATTTAAGAATTTCATGTGGAGAACGTCTTCCTTGTGAAACGACCTGAGGTTGTGTTTCCCAACGAATATAACCTCCGATGATTCAAACCAAATGTGCACACGCACTGCTCCTAAAGTGCTTTAAATTATTTTTCCTATATGTCGAATAACAAATGCGAATTTGATGATGTCCAGCAGCTCATTGATAAACATTACAGAATGTCGCCATTTATTTTCAATTCTGAATAATTCATCTTGATAAAAAATACAGAAAACAATTTAATTCCACGGAAGATACGTGTCCTCCACCTTAGAATAAAATTGGCAAGTTTTCATCAAGAAGGAGTTATGACTTCCTGCCGGCGTGAGGACGACACTCGATGTTATATTTTATGCTAAAATAAGAAATGCGCTCTTATGTGACTAAATAGCAGATGGACACACATAACTCAGTTGTACTCGAGCTTTAAGTCCCGAAGAAATGATATGATCAGTACATTTTAATATCCAGAAGTGGCCAATATTTGCTTGTTCCATCGCAAATGATTACGCGATCGAAATGTGTAGAAGCGGCTCCAGCTTACGACCGAGTCGATAATATACACGGAAAGAAAAACTTAGTTAAATTTACTATAGAAATAATAAAACTGACCATAATTTATGACTGGAATAACTTTTATTAAATTATAGCAAAATTTTAACCTTAATGTTTAGTAATAATTACAAAACTATTTCTTCGATCGATTGTATGTTCCCACTAGTTTTCCACCCATTATTTGTGCAAAGATCGAAATCCCAGGGATTCGTTGCATCTGATTTAAGCCTTTCATTCTTGTAAAAAGCATTTTTACAATGCTTCATTAAGCTTGTTCATTTTTATAATAAAAATTAGTGTTGTGATGGCTCGAGCGAAAAACCGCTTGATCACGCGATTATTGAAATAACCGACATCGCTCGATTATTAAAAAAAAACTGCTCGTATATTCGAACAGTTTTTCGCTCGATAGGAAATACTCTAGTTATAAATTCAGGCGAAAAACCGGTCTACGCGCCGCGCCATCCGATTGGCGACGTTCGAGTTTGAGGCTGAGCAGGTACACGACATACGTCTTTCTTAAAGGCACATAAACGAGAAGGTGCATATAACAATGCATGCCAAATCCCTTAGCGGAGTCATCGCGACATGAGTTATTAAAGTTTTGTTTTAACTGGCTAGCCAGCGGCGTAGTTTAGGTCTCCGCTTGTAAATATTTAAAAAAATAAAGGATATAATTTTTAAACTTTTATTTACTATAAACTCGAGAAAACTTCTCAAAAATAACATAGTAATAGAAATTGTAAATTAAAATAACAAAACGAACAAAATGATTAACAAAATATATAGAAAAATTCGTTGGTAATCTTATAGTAAACATTTCTAAATCTAAACCGGAACTTTTTATTATTAAACTTAAGAAGACTTCTTAAAAATGGAAAATAAGAAAACGAGCAAAATAGTTAACAAAACATAGGTATCGACAAATTTTTTGGTAACCAAAAGTAAACATTCTTAAATTTAAACAGGAACTTAAAAAAATAATCACCTATTTTCTTATTTTGCCAGTCGCGTAACTAAGCCTAAATTTTTGAAGGGCACACAGTGCGCACCTGATAATTTAGAGTGGAAGAATTTTAAATATCTACTTACTTTATGCTCGTAAATTGAGAAAGATGTGACGAAAAATAACTCTCGGTAATACTTTTTGTTTTAAAAAAGCACAAGAATAAACCCGAACAATAAATACATATTTGGGTGATTTTTTTGCAGTTTTTTGTGTTTGGTATCGAGACACGTGGTAAAAATTCATTATTCACAAATAAATAGATTTCTGGAATTTTTTTGGTGGATACTACAATTCTTTAGCTAAACCTGTGCCCACCCGTAGTTATGTGCCTGCTAAATACCCTACCTGATCACATGTAAACGGCTAGGCTGCCGGTCAAGCAGTCGGTGACGTCATCGCTTGGTGAATTGGAATTTCAAGCGATTCACTCGAGCGATTCACTCGAGCGATTCACTCGATTATTAAAATCGCTCGAGTATCAAGTACTCGATTATTAAAATCATCGGGTTTTCCCAACACTAATAAAAATAATAAGTTAAACTTATTAAAGATAACAAATCATAATTTTGGTAACAAATTAACAAAACTAATGTTACTAAAACGACCAGTTTAAAAAAATATTTGAATGCAAGGAATGTATAATATACATATGTGCTTTAGTTCACGTAACTTCTATATCTAAAATTAAATCACTAAATTCTCTGCTATCGGTAAACCAGCACGACAAGAAATGACAAATTAGGTTTACCTTGCTTGTAACTAATTTCTTCTGGCGCCACATCCTGAAAAATGTCCTCTTCTTCATGGTATTTTTGTAAAATTACCTAGACCGACATTTATTTTCGTATAAGCGGTGCTTCTTTGCTCATTTTTTCCGTAAGTAGTATTAGAGAGATTTAGCTGCTTAGAAAATAAATATACACAAGAGATTACTTAGATTATTTCATCAATCAAAATCAAAAGAATGAACGACACCACTTTGGTGATAATGTTGAAAGTAATTGTTGTCTAGAAAATAAACTTCTTAAAAACTATGTAAATAAATAAGTGATATTTTATCAAACGGACTTGAATATTTCCGAATTATTAAATTTATAATTAGTTATTATTATTTTAAATAGTAATAAAACTATAACAATTTTGGTTAGATGTATGTCTAAAGTGCTAGTGTGTTATTATTGTATTAGGTTTATTGTTATTAATGTTTGGTCAAATATTTATGATAAATCCAGCGTAACCTGTCTAATAATGCTTAAACATTTATTTTGGTGCTACCGGCGGTTTCTTTTATTATTTTTGGTTATTAATAGTAGAAATTAACCACGCTGACAACTCTAGGAATCTTAATTGAGGTCATTTGTTTCCCAAACTTTTGTGGGTTTTATTCTCGTTAATTCTGTTTTCCGCTTCAAAAGGGATGAAATGAAGCTATAAAGTTAGAAATGGTTAATGATTCGTTATTATTTATTTGTAAGAATTAGGATTTTATTAGAAAAATCTTTAAAATAGCACTACTAACTAGACCATTGCATATACAAGAAACTATTCTAGAGTGTTCGGATAAATCCAGCAGGATACTTCTAGAGTTGAAATAAAGGTAGTAAATCATATAACAAAAAAGTCGAAAATCTATACTTTTCGAGTTACATCAATTTTTTTTTTCTTATTTTTAACGTCTTGCGATTTAATTTTTAAACTATCAAAGTGTAGTACTTATCATTCTACTATAAAAATGTTGCTGTATTGCGCCACCAGAGGCCACTTTACTAAAATAAAATTGAATTTTTGTCAAAAATTTTTTTTTTATTCACTTTATAGTGTAAAAGAATAATGCTCAGAATTAAAACATTTCTTATACAGGGTGTCCGCTAATTAATGGGACATGGAAAAACCACATACTCCTTACGTAAACATATTAGGATTTAATTATACTTACCTATGTCCGAAAGTTGATATTAACTGAGATACAGGGTGTTAAAGTTAAAACTTTATTTTTGTTTTTCTCTAATAACTTTGACAGAAACCAACGGTTTATTACAGAATTTGGCAATTATGGCTTTTTTAGGACGAGAAACTGATTATTTGGTGAAATTTTAATGTACAATATGGCGCTGTCTGCAACATTTTTTGCACATTTATTAGGTCATAACTTTTTTGTGCCTCAGTGTATTTAAGTTTTTAATGATAATAGAGATATTTGCATTTAAATTGTTTATTGCACCCTGCCCAATTACTATTAATTTGCAAGTAACCTTTGGAAAAACAAATTAAATCTAGAGATGCAGTTGTTATGGAACAGAAAATGTTTCATTTCTGAGTTTATCGTAAGTTTGTGTTTTCCTTGCTGTTGGTTTCTTTCGACACGATATTTTCTATGGTCAAAGTGATTTTAGTTAAAGTAAGTTAAAGAACAATCCAATTTTTGTATTTATTATTCCAAATTACCATTACTAGAACATTAATTATGATGTAAAAGTTAATTGGTAAAAAGTAACAAAATATTATTTGCTTGCCTGAGCTAACGCACTAAACAATTTAAATCCAAATATATATCTCCGAAACGGTAAACTCTCGGCGACCTGAAATTAGTATATCTTTTTTACGTAATAAATATGAGAAAAATATTATTTTCATTAAAAACACTTAGGAACAAAAAGTTATGCCCTAATAAATGTGCAAAAAAATGCCGCAGACAGCGCCCCCACATTGGACATTAACATTTCACCAAAAAATCAGCTTCTCGTCCTAAAAAACCATAATTGCCAAATTTTGTAATAAACCGTTGGTTTCTCTCAAAATTATTAGAGGAAAACAAAAATGAAGTTTTAACTTTAAGACCCTGTATCTCAGTTAATATCAACTTTCGAATATAGCTAAGTAGAATTAAATCCTAATATTTTTACGTAAGGAGTCTGTGGTTTTTCCATGTCCCATTAATTAGCGGACACCCTGTATATCTTGTAAATCAGACACAGACATAAGTCGACTGTATTTCTCCAAAATAAACCATCTTTGCCGCAAGATAAACAGCCGTGTTAATCTGTTAATGACATACAAATGACTTGATTTTTTCCATCGTGTTATTCCTATAACTTTCAAAGGTGAGTAGATCAAAGAAAGTTTTAAACGATTTATAAGTTCAAGATCTCGTGATAAATTTATTGGAATTGAGAGTATTTAGAAATATTGCTCATTTGTTTTGATTATAGCCTTTTAGATGTTTTTGCATAATAAATTATTTGTTGTTTTCGTATGGAACGGTTCATTGAACCAATGTACAACCGTGGCCAAAATAAATTCCATCTACTCACAGTCTAAACTCCTATTGACTGACTTCCTTATATTAATGTCGTTCAGACCGTTAGTTAGGTACAAGTTTTTTTTGACATGCATCTACACAATAGATGAAAAATAATTCTAAGGACCTGCTCCAACTATAAATTAGAAAACATCAATCGTAATTCAGAGCTGTCAAATTGTAATTCAGAAAATTTCAATGTAATTCAGACGGCATCAACTGTAATTTAGTATCAATAATTGACATAAGTGCATGTTATTTCAAATGAAATTCTCCTTTGATTCTCTGGTAGTATAAAGTTATTTAATGGGATTAACATTTTACGAAATATCGCAAATGCCAATGTATTTACCCTGTTTCCGTCGACCTATCGCCCGAAATGCTGCAAATCTACTTGACTGGACTAAAGGAAATTTTTTATGTAGATTAGGCGTTTACTCTTGCCCGAAACCGGATATACTGTTCAATATATACAGGGTGAGTCCGGGAGGAATGGACCAAACTCCGTGAAAATCATGTACAAAACTCTCCTTATCCGATTTTGATTTTTCAAGTTTTTTTTGTTTCTCAGTACAAATTTTCGGTAGGATCCATGGTTATTTAATTGGCCCTTTCATTTCGGAGAATCGCCTTATGAGAGAGCACCACTTAAATTTTTTACAAAATGAATTAACATCAGGACTACTAAGACTGTTCCTGTAAACATCAACTGTATTATCAGCTCCTGCACATTTCTCTCATCAGGTCAAACAACATTAGGACGAAAGGTTTGCACTGCTTCGGATGGTTGGCCTCCAAGCTCTCTAGACCTCACACCACTAGACTTTTGTTTATGGGGCTCGTTCAGAAATGAAGTTTACAAAATAAAAGTCCACAATCGAAATGCACTAATTCGACGTATTAGAAATACTGCAGGCGAGAAAGACATGAAGCAATCAGGAAAGCAACAGGCGCATTTCGATATTTTTTCACAATTGCATTTTAAACAAAAATATTAATTTCATTTTTTTGTTTTTAATTTTTGGTCAGTCCGTCAGTAGGTATTAACCAAATAAAATACAAAAATAAACACTGATTATTAATAAAATGACAAAAACCAACCAAATTAACGCATTTATTTCCCCAAAAAATATAAATGTACTTGACTAATCAAGGAATATGCACATTTTTATCATGAATCGTGCGTTTTCCGTTGAGTGAGAATGTTAATATTATGTTTTCTTTGTTAGAACTGACTATACGTACATTTCATTTTATACTTATATTATTTAGTATTAAACGAAGCGATTTAAATAAGGTGAAACTTGAAGTACCTAGAACAAATCGAGTGAAAGCCGCCTTTTCATAAAAAAGGCGCGCCGATTAAGGGTGTAATCAAAATTTCACGGACCTCACACCGAGTCTCATTACTGTTTCTCGGAAGGAATTACAGTTAAATTACGTCGAGGTACAGTACGTTTCACGCTCTCGACCAAGTAATACGTACCTCAATAAATATAAATACTCCTAGATTCTTGGAAGGCGTTTAAGTTCTGAATAATTTTTGTTGAAAATAAAGTCTTCTGAATGTTTTATTTTATTAGGGCCGAACATGTTTAGGATTCTTGTAATTTTACCTGATGTTACACGAAGAAAGACTTTTCGACTTTTCGAAAATGGTTGATAACCAGCTGATGTAGGTTTTTCTAGTTACATGTTACAAGAAATTATAAATCGCCAGCTGAACGGAAAAATCTGTATGTACCTACATCTGTTTTAGTAAATACTAAATTGTTCACAGTAAATTCCAAAAATGCCGTTTGTACACATGAAAGTTTACCTGTTTAAAACGCCTAATTTGAAATAGTACCTGTTGAGTCAATACTCTTGTCTTTTTTAAATATTTACACTCACTCAGCTGAAAGCAATCAAAGGCTTTTGACGAAGATGGCGTAGGCAAAAAGTCACACGGATTTGTTGTTTTTCGTGTCTCAAAATGCATGGTGTGGGTGGTAGTAGATAATCAGATGTTGCTTATAATCGTAAATGACAAATATATTGAATGTTTTGGAAGTACAGTAACACACAACTTATTATCTTTCTGGGGGGGGGAGGGGGGGGTTTGTTCGGGTTTGTTCCGGTTTCGTTAAAAAGTGGGATACTAACACGAAAACCGCAACAGTATTTTTTTGATAATAACTCTAATACCCCCCAGAAAGTGTCGAAAATGGAACATCCTGTATATGGGGATCTCGAAAACTGTAAGAGATAGGTAGGATAGGATAGGCATTGATTTCAGCCAACGATTTCGAAACTGATTCGTTATTTCCAAATTTATAACGAAAACCAAAAATAGAATGACAAATAATTCGTTTGCGTTTGTTTCTGGTGATCTTTCCTCGTATATTTTGCTTGCAACCAGATTGATGCGACGAAAAAAATCACCGATGTCGGCAAAATACCTGATAAATAACCAGCATAACATGATCATACGAATTACAGTGTTAGACACGCGATTATAATGTGCTAGCAGTCATCTGTCAAGAAACGCTCTATCTGATACTTTATCTTTTTTAGTGGCCTTTTAAAATCTACCGTCCAGCCGTCGCAAAAACCGATTTAGCCCCTGGAGGTAATTTTGCCAAACCCGTTTTTGTGCAACACTTTTACTGGAAAAAAATCATGCGCGGAATGTTGGCGCTCGGCGTTTACTGTTAGTTATGGGTTGTATTTTGTTTTAAAATGTATTCCTGACAGAACCATGCAAAAAAATAACGAGTAGTTTGCATGTTATGAAGTTCGTTACAGTAAAATAGTGAATATAAGCGTTTCAGCATTAATCTTAATTAAGACGCTTTCTGAAATCATCGCATCTTGCTGACCGGTGGCTTTTTCGAGATACAGGGTGTTAAAGTTTTTAGTATTGATTTTCATTAAAAATCTCGGAACCATTAAATTTTGGTAAAGAAAAACTATTTTGATAATTTAACGCTAAAAAACGCTAAAAAAACCCAGGCAGCAGTTTTCTCTAAAAAGATTAACATTACAGAACCGGATATAGTCATGGACGGACACGCAATTCCACTGGCTTCATCTATGAATTTGCTGGGCGTCAATCTGGGAAGAAATATGTCTTGGCATAACCACGTTGTGGCAATCGCCAAGATAGCATCTCAGAAACTTGGTGAACTCTTCCGAACCAGAAAGTTGTACACTATACAAAGCCCAGATTCGATCATCACTAGAGTACTGCTCTCATGTCTGGAGCTCTGCACCCAAACATACTCTTCGGCTACTGGATTTCATCGAAAGGAGGGCCATTCGTCTGATTGGAGACCACGAGCTGACGAAGAACCTCGGCAGCCTAGAACATCGAAGACAGGTTGGGGATTTGACTCTCTTTTACAGATATTTTCATGGAAAGTGCTCAGCTGACCTTGTCCTCTTAATTCCGCCCAGAGCGGCGAATATCAGAAATACACGACCACTGCCGCCCATCCACATGTGGTTAAGCTTAGTACTCCTCGAACTTCATTATTTAAGAATTCTTTCATCTGAAGGACTTCATCCTTATGGAAAGACCTTCCCGAGGTCATTTTTTCCAACGAATATAACCTCCAACGATTCATAGCCAACATGAATCGCTTTTAGCGTACACGCACCACTCCCAGGGTGCCCTAAAGGATTTTTCCTATAGTGCTTGTGTTTGATCATCATATTTTATCGCTAACTTCATTCGATATTAGAAGAAAGGATCTTTCTCTTTAAACTTTCCGTTGGGATAAAAATATCATGATAATGAATATTTCTCTGGTTTAGGAAAGCAATATGTTTCAGAAGAACCAATTTTGATTAATAATGAATATTTTTTAAAAATCGGAGCAGGTAT
Organism: Barypeithes pellucidus; assembly: GCA_963991005.1. Taxonomy (NCBI): domain Eukaryota; kingdom Metazoa; phylum Arthropoda; class Insecta; order Coleoptera; family Curculionidae; genus Barypeithes; species Barypeithes pellucidus. The sequence continues at coordinate 417,781 of OZ022557.1, forward strand.
AATTTTTGAAATTGTCTTCACCACATTTATTCCTTCACTGATTCAATTGAAACGCGGTTTCGCGTGGTAATGGTACATTTGTATGGTTGACCGGTTGCTAGAAAAAGGCGGACGAAAAAAAAACCGGACGGAATTCCCAAAATAAGAGGATCTCTGGCAACCCTATGCTTAGTTAGAAATAGACACAACTAAATTAGAACCTAAATCAATGAAATCCATTTTAATAGGTAATTTTCCCACGCCCGATATAACCCCATTACTTGCCCGACGATAATAACGCCTTTAAAACAAACGTCGGTCGCACAATGCGTAAACGTAAAAGGCAGCCTATAAAGTTGTGTGACTCACTGGCGTCTGTCTTAAAGCATGTGCGACGACAAAAACGGCCGTCTGGAACTCCGACATGCCTTTTATCGCCTGTGGCGCGACAGTAACAATTTTAATGCTATGGTACGAGCCAACCCACGTTGCCAGTTCCACTGCTATTTCGCTTGGATAAAATTAGGAATGAGAGCGTCTTGACCATGTAGTTGCAGTAGCGGCTCGTGACCTATGATAGAGGGGGTTCACAAGTATGGTGAAATTATTTTTAAAATTTTATTTTTGTGTAACGACCAAACAATTACTTTCTAGGCGTTTTAAATGTAGAAAGAAAATAAGTAATAAGAAAATGCGTTAGGTAAAATAAATTTTTAGTTATTTTTTAATTTTACACAAGGAAATACAACTTTTGGAAAATAAGAAATGTTTTCTTAGTGTGTATAGCTGTCGTATCTTAACGTCGTCGCATGCAACCCTCGTAACAATATTTATACAGTCCACTACTAATACTACTAAAGCCATCTACGAGCTATCAAGACAACCGAATGATGTCTAATACCACTACGCCATCTACGAGTTATCAAGAAAACCGAATGATGTCTAATACCACTACGCCATCTACGGCTACGTCATTAGGCGCAACCAAGACGAGAACAATAGTTAACTGTTTTATGACGAGAGTGAATCGAGCCACGAGACTGACAAGTTGGCATTCTTCATATTTTCAGTGTTTTTAGCTTAAATCCTTAAATACAATGGTTTAAAATCATATCGAGTATCATTTATCGAAATACACAACATTTATCGACACTACACAATAGTCCTTAAACGTAAAGTCCATTCCTCGGTTCTTAATTGTAGAAAATTGATCAATAACAGCCTCATTAAGTTTGGAATACCCTCTATAAATTTTTTTTCATATATTTCATTTTTAAACTTTCTAATAAAGTCCCTAGATTTACCCTTTGTGGTCTGCGTTAAATTAATTTCTGGTTTAGGTGATCCCGCATTCTTCACTTCAATTTTTTGCTCCAAACTCAAAGAGCTAAAGTTATTTCTTAAATAGTCCACCGTCAACTATTCATTTTAACTTAATAAATAAATAATATTAAAACATACACGCTCAAATTTCTAACTAGATGCACGAACAGACAACAGCGCGGTGCACACAAAAACTGTTTGCCTTTTCCATGTTAAATCGCCATAGCCACGCTATCCCCCGCTGCCACCCGCCACCTGTTACTACAGAGAAACTGCACTACTTAATCGCACGTGCGAGCAAGTCTTGTCACAATCGTCATTTACCTCGAGCGAGGCACGGACTTATATTAGGGAGGGTCGGACTTTATACGATAAATAATATTCAATGAATATAAATTAATATATTTTTTTCGTTTTGTTTTGGGGGTGCACGTGCGCATGTGCTCCTGTGGAAGAACCGCCACTGTGTAGTTGTATTACGAAATGACCTTAACGCTAAAACTTAATAACTTAGTGACAAATAATGAGGGTACCTTAGTTTAATTTTATATAGTTGAAATGAAAATACACACAAAGTAACGGACGAGTCATTCAAATCTTTTAAATTAGGAATGTCGCAACATTTTTTGTCGTTCTAGTAGAGCTCCCACTGGGATATCGTTGCTTTTTTAAAAATGTTTTTTAAGCGAGTGACAGAAATAAATTACAAAATATTTGAGCAGGTAATCAAACTAACCTTTATAGTTCGACATCTAAATATAATGGGGATGTTTTTAATAAATTATTCGAGTTAAAAAAGGAAATTTTTAAATGACTGCTATCGCGATATTTTTAACACGATTAGGCAATGCACAAGATTGTGACCGTCTCAACATAGCAGGCTTATGTCCATAAGTGGGTGGAACGACCACAAGCAGAGATCGAGGACACTCTTCGCCGGACGAGTTTTCTTTTTTGGCGTTTGGTTTTTGTAAATTAATATGGCGATGGTTTTCACATTATTTGACCGACAGAAACCGATTCTTAAAATAATTAAATTATTAAAAGAACAATACGGGCGCAGGTAGCCATCCATGATACAATCACACCGTGAATCAGTATTCGTTTTAAGTCAATTATTACTGAAACGAAACACGATTTCAATGATAGTAATGGAGAGCTGGCAAAATTATAAATTTGTATGTTTTTTTTTATGGTCCAATACAATAAGCACTATAGTAAAAACCCTTTAAGACACTCTTGGACTGGCGCGTGTGTGAATAAAGCGATTCCCGTTGGTTTTTAAACGCTGGAGGTTATATTCGTTGGTAAACACGACCTCAGGAAGGTCGTCTCAAAAAGTTTACGTCCTCCAACTATCAAAATTCTTAAACAATGAAGTTCGAGGAGTACTGAGCTGAACCACATACGGATGGGCGGCAGTGACTCGTCGTGTATATCTGCTATTCGTTGTTCTGGGAGGAATTATAAGCGGACAGTGTCCGTTACAAAAATGTTACAAAATATTTGTATTTGGTACCAATTTTTTTCCACAACCAAATTCACAATATTTTTCTTTTTAGGCATCGATTTTATCGTGTTCACTCTAAAAAATGGTCTAGTTAGTTAATGATAACAAGATCTTAGTCTCAATAACAAGAAAATTTAGTGAAATTGGCGATAAGAGGAAATTTAGTATCGAAGGTCAAATTTTATTGCTACGATTATTCTAGTTGAAGTCACTAATAACTTTTTTTAAGACAACCAAGTACTTCTAGTACCCGAAAGAATAGATATTTATGATAACCAATATAGTTAGTTATTAGGAGCAACATCATATTGTTGTTTCAACAATTGTGTTTGTTAATTATTACCTATTTTATTGTTAAAAACGAGCAAAGAAATGTTAAATACCAATGCATGGAACAATTATTATCTTACCAGATCACCCGATGATACCTTATACAATAAGGGCGTATTTAGTCTACACAGTAGCACTTTAAAATACTATTTCAGATTGAATGTACTACCAAGAAAAGGAAGCCTTTTCCATTGATAGGATGTAACCACCTGCAGACCGCACTCTTTAGTTCTTGTCAGTGCAGTGAAGGTGTACGTACATCTAATACTTCATGCCGCATATCAATGGTAGTCGAGAAAAAAAGTGTTGGTTTCAACATGATAATGTAGTTATGTTAACTAAGAAGTCGTTAAAAATAAGAGTTAGTTCTATTAACTAGATCATCTTATTCATCGTGATTCAGTTAAAACGAAAATTTGTTTTGTTAACTAAAAATTACTTTTACATAAGCTAAACTTTAACAGCAAGATAAAATTAGTCTTAGATACCAATGCATTTTTTAGAGTGTTCTGATTATTGCGTTAAAAATACTATGTTACAAATTGAAATAGCAAATAATATAATACTTAGTAGTTTATTTAAAACGTCTAGTTTCTTATCGTAGAAAAGCACTAAGAATCTAATAAAATTCGTTTGAAATCTCCGGAAACGCGTTATCTGGCGAAGCAAAATTAAAAATTCATGGAAAGTTGTTAAATGTGCCCTAACTGCGTTGTATATCAGCAGCAACCACCTGCCGCGTTATCTGCTGCCTCAGATTAAAACACTTTTAATATTTTTGAAGGTAATTTTAGATATCTCGGTCGTCACTTTTAAAAGTTTATGGCGTTTATTTTTCTTCATGACCAACTATAGTTAGTTATATTAAAATCATAAATAGATTTAATAAATTAAAAGTCAAACCACAACCAGTGCCGGACTGGCCCACCGACCGGGAAAAAGACCAAATTCCCGGAGAAACAAAAATATTGTAGACAGAAAATAATTTTAAACCATAAGAGTGGTTTAGTTTGGGAATCTTAACGATATTTGAATCAAATCCCTTGTCTAGTTTGGTTTTGGGTTTGTTTGTTCCTGATTTTGGAAGCGTTGTGTCTAAAAGTCGGATAAAAATACAGCCTTAAATGGAGTTTAATCTGGGATATACGAAAAGTCATCAAAAATTTTAGAAATACCCAGTGGTGCCTATTACTATAATTATTCGTGATTTCTTACCTGTAAACATAAGTAAAAAGTTTTATAGAGAAATTCTTACTTTGTGGAGTTAACAATTTGAAAACTCCCTGGTTCTTAATACTTTACACGTGGCTTATTTCCACAACAGGTGTACCGACTCGTTTATCACTTTATTCAGCTTTAAATGCCATAAAAATTATGAATGGCACGGTAAGAACGATTTTATTCGCGTTTTTGTCGCACCATATCGTGCATTATACCGTTGCGATAAAATAGATTAAGTTCACCATTTGCTTGCTGTTGCTTTTTCTGGTTTCTCGTCTAATAAATAATGAGAAATTGTTCGGGTTTTATAAAAAGAATACGAAAAGTTAACGCATAATTATATTATAATATACGTATGCGTAGACACAGTGTTATACGCATTCCACCAGCCTTTCTTCATGAGTATGTTCCACTCAAAGAAAGTATATAAAACAGCATCGGCAATATCCCAACCGACATTGCCTTATTTATGAAACGTGTAAGCAAATATATCGATACATGCATCGAATAACATTGTAAGTGACAAATCGTATCCTTGGGGGAGAAGACGTAAAAGTTTCGGTATAATATTTTTCCATGATACTACAGGCAAAATACCAAAATAATTAGATACAAAAGAGATGAAAGAGGCATTTAAAAAAAAAATTAAGCTAAAAAACGAAATTTTAGGTTTTAAATATTGAAATTTATTTTGAACTCTGACATTGGTCAAAATGTCACTTACAATATTATTCGATGCATGTATCGATATATCTAAGAACGTTCTTATAACCATTAAAAAAGATTTTATAAATGTAGAAACCCAAGAATTCGTACATACAATTCATGAAACATCTACAACCATGCTATTGATGTTCTTACAGTTTTTAACAAAACTTCTATGAAACAACAATTACTACTCCCAAATACGGCACATATAACGTGTAATTACACGATTTGCGTGTATTTTCATTGCTTTGTGTGTAGTCCAACGAGTGTATAATTTGCGTGTAATTTAGAAATCCACCACCTAAGTGTTTTCTTTTAGAAATCAGTGCCCAAGAACTCCTGTACACTTGCTGCTTACAAAATATTAAAGATGTGTAAAAATCGTGTAATGGTGTGACTGAAAGGGTGCAAAAGCGTGTACTTTTTTCAGCTAATTGTGTAATTTTACAAATTCAGATTGGCAACACTATTAATAAAAAATATACTATTGTTTACCGGCAATAAAATTAGGTTTCAAGATAAAAAAAAATGTACAAACATACTGGCAATAGTGTGGTGGTGAGACAATGTCACAAAACTCAGAAATACATTCGTTTTTGAGGCTCAGAATAAAAAAAAAATTAAAAAATTTCTCTTTCATTTTGATGATACTTTTTTTTTTTTTTTATGATCAAACACAAGCACTATAGGAAAAATCCTTTAGGGCACTCTGGGAGTGGTGCGTGTGCGCAAATAGCGATTCACGTTGGTTTTGAATCGTTGGAGGTTTGAATCGTTGGAGGTTAACTATAATCAGCTTTTGCTAATGCTATTTCAATTAAAATATCCATCAAACTCGTACTAAAATAATATGTTTTACCTTTCAGATCAAACTTGAAGATATATGTCCTACTACGCCATAAAGATTTCTTGCCAATGGAGGACCCTAAAACCACTATAGACGTTCAGTAAGTACTACAATCTAAATCATTACTTGTTGTAATGTCATAAATTGTGTATTAAAATGTGTGTAAAATCTATTTATGTAACAAATGCATAAAGTATTACTTTTTGTCAAGAACGGGAAATTTGAGCGCACGAACCGAAGGCGAGTACCGCAATCCCGTATGTGAAAAGAAGTGTCTTGATACATAAGTTTCATACAATATTTTTTCTTAAAAAACATATAATAACAACTCATTATCACTTAGGAATGCAATAAGTTTGGGATATTTGCTTATATCGACTTGATTATTCAGAATTAATATTACATGAAATAGCATGACCAAAAAGTCGAAGATTTAAATATATTTTGCTTTTCTTGAAAATACTATTTAGATTTTCAGGCAATAAATTTTGTGTTGCTCCAATGGCTTTATTAATTATTTCATCTGGAGTGCATTGAAATGAGTTTCCTTCTTCGTAATCGGAATTATTTTTTCCATTTTTGATGTTTTCAAATATCATTGACATTTTGTAACAATAACAATTCGGCGCACAGGCAACGAACGACGCGGATGCTGTTTTCATGACAATTTGATATTATAAGCATTCAGAGAGAAGCGAAAAATAACACGTCACCTCACAATTTTTTAAAAATTGTTAAAAAATCCTCGATTTTATGCTGCGTATGTGCGTTAAAAAAGATAGTTTTTATACGATCGTAGAAAAAGTCAATTTTTTACTTTGTTTTATGTGTTTATAATCTTTTCTGTGTTTATGTCTTTTACGTGTCCATATTGAAAGGAGAGCGTTGCTACGCAGTATATACCTGTTTTTGTTGAAAATCAACAAGACGGTCTTGTTTACCGTGCGATTTACTTTACAAAGACTTATGTATGTATTTTATAGTGATCGTAGGTAATAGTATATTGAAATACAAGTACGGTAAAAACACCTACCGTATGTGTATTGTACGATATTTTTTATCTACAAGCGTGTTTTAGGGCACCAATATTAAAAACTAAAAGAGCATTGTTTGAATTTACCCCGTAGGTGCCTCGTAAGTCGTTATCAACAATGCATTAATGTCAGGTTGCTAGGGAAATAAACTAAAAAAATTTATTGACTAATATAAAAACTTGTTTTTATAGTATGTAATTACTTACGGCATTAGTGCAGTAAAGTGCTACTTACCGCACTCACATCAGTGCGGTAAGTAGTTACTTACCGTACGCGAATAGATAAAGGTTTGTGAAAGAATAACAAGAGGGTCGTAACAGTATATTTTCTCTTTAGTGTTAATAAATATGATCGTAGGTAATGCAATTACGCACTCATGGGATTGCTTTTTCATTCGTGCGTAATATGCTATTTACAACACCCATTACGTAATATACTATTAATTTGTGTTGCCGCTTCTTATGTCTGGCATTGTATAATGTATAAGTACTATCATGGTATGATCTAACGTATGAACGTAATTCCATTATATTCTATGTAAAAGAGAGAATAAATTCGAAAATATACAGGCGATAAATGACCGACACCATTACAAATCTTAAAGCTTAACTAAACTTATCTGTTAATAGGTCCGCATTTCACAACATATTGCTAAACACTGTATTAAATGGTCAATCTCAGAGATAAAATTAAAGAGATAACACGGCACAACCAATTCTACTTTAATTGGAATAAATATGTTACTCGGACTTGAGGTGTATATTCAAAGATAAGTTTTATATTATTTGAAAGAAACGTGGTCTGATATATGGCTATTCGTTACGGAAATAATCGGATGGTGTAGGTAAGATAATTTCTATAAGACGTTTGTAGTTTACCGTTGCTTATATAACATTTTTGGATTGGATATCAATGTTCTCAACCATTTTTCACACACAAAATTCCATCTGCGCTTCGCGCCTCATGATTTAAGATCGATTAACAAGCTGAGAAAAAGGAAATGGTATTAATCAATGAAAAAAAAATCGTTTGTTGTTGGTCAGAATAAATACTTTTTTTTTATGATCAAATACAAGCACTATAGGAAAAATCCTTTAGGGCACTCTGGGAGTGGTGCGTGTGCGCAAAAAACGATTCACGTTGGTTTTGAATCATTGGAGGTTATATTCGTTGGGAAAAACGACCTCGGGTAGGTCGTTCCACAAGGATGAAGTCCTCCAGCTGAACCACATATGGATGGGCGGCAGTGGTTCGTCGTGTATTTCTGCTATTCGTCGCTCTGGGCGGAATTAAGAGGGCAAGGTCAGCCGAGCACCTTCCATGAAAATATCTGTAAAAGAGAGTCAAATCCCCAACCTGTCTTCGATGTTCTAGGCCGTCGAGGTTCTTCGTCAGCTCGTGGTCTCCGATCAGACGAATAACCCTCCTTTCGATGGAATCCAGTAGCCGAAGAGTATGTTTTGGTGCAGAGCTCCAGACATGAGAGCAGTACTCTAGTTATGATCGAATCTGGGCTTTGTATAGTGTCAAAAGTTGTTGAGGTGTGTACAACTTTCTGGTTCGGAAAAGTACCCCAAGCTTCTGAGAAGCTATCTTGGCGATTATCATAACGTGGTTATGCCAAGACATATTTCCTCCCAGATTGACGCCCAGCAAATTAATAGATGAAGCCAGTGGGATTGCGTATCCGGCCATGACTATATCCGGTTCTGTAATGTTTACCTTTTCAGAGAAAACTGCTGCCTGAGTTTTTTAGCGTTAAGTTCGACTTGGTTACTGTCGAATGACCAAAAACTTGATGACGAGTAATCAATTTTTCCACGTACTATTTCATTTACTGATCATTTAATTCAATTTATCTTTTAATCGATCCACTTTGTCCCCTGTTTTATGTACATTTATTTTAATGTCATTCCCATCACTGTTGTGTCTTATTATATTAATTGCTATTATTAATTATATTAATAAGAAAAGGTTTAATAATTAAAAAGTACCAGCTCGTAAATTTGACTCACTAATTACATATATAAAGAATTGTTGTTGAAGCAAAGAAAAAATAAATCTTGGGGCATAATTCTGTTACTAATTTAATTCATTGTCCTTTCAATCAGTACTTTTGTCCCTATCTTTTCGCATTGTGTCTCATTACATCACCGTCAAAAGGTAATTTCAATAATTATTATTTAAAAACGCGCATGGATTTCGTTCCTTCTCGCGAAACATGACTCGGCGAGGCCATGAGTCTTCCAGCTCGCAAACATGCACATAAATTCGGGCCAATCTCTGTCAGACTTAAGCAGAGGATCAGTTTGAGAACAGACAGAATCCAACTGTCGCGTATTATAATACTGCAGTCTTGAAGCACAGCAGAAGTCACTATTTTAGTGGATATAATCCATGGGCGTAGATGACTTGAGGATATTTCCATAAAAACGCATATGGAAATACTATCGACTTGAAACAAACATGGACCCGATATTTCCATTTGCTTTTACGCGTGAATGTGACGCCTGCTATTATGATTTTTTTTTTATGATCGAACACAAGCACTATAGGAAAAATCCTCTAGCGATTCACGTTGGTTTTGAATCGTTGGAGGATATATTCGTTGGGAAAACGACCTCGGGAAGGCCGTTCCATAAGGATGAAGTCCTCCAGATGAAAGTATTCTTAAATAGTGAAGTTCGAGGAGTACTAAGCTTAACCACATATGGATGGGCGGCAGTGGTTCGTCGTGTATTCCTGATATTCGCCGCTCTGTGCGAAATTCAGAGGGCAAGGTCAGCCGAGCACCTTCCATTAAAATATCTGTAAAAGAGAGTCAAATCCCCAACCTGTCTTCGATGTTCTAGGCTGTCGAGGTTCTTTGTCAGCTCGTGGTCTCCGATCAGACTAATGGCCCTCCTTTCGATGGAATCCAGCAGCCGAAGAGTATGTTCGGGTGCAGAGCTCCAGACACGAGAGCAGTATTCTAGTGATGGTCGAAATGAAATGTTTATGAAAATAAACACGACAGTTTCTTTTAAATCTTCAGTCTGTTTTCGATTTGATATGCCACGGTGAGGAAAAACGCAAAACAATCCACGGACGTAAAAGTAGGTACGATAGACGGTCGTTCCAATAAGGGCTTTATAAAGGGCACGTTCCGATCGCTCGAGTGCGACGTAATGTGTTTAAATGACGCAAAACGAGTTCCCGATTGTTTTTCTGGAAAGTTGTTTACAAGCCGTATCCTTCTTGCTTTAAGATCCTTGGGGAATACCCTAGTGACCATGAAGTGCTTTTTAGTAAAATTTCAAAAGTATGGGAATGCACGACCCATAAAAATACGGCAGTTTCTATTTATTTCAGGTGTTTTCGCTATTTATTAATAAATTAAAATGAATTATGGAATTCTACATCCATATTTTTTTAATATACCAATTTTATTATGAATTTGACAGTAAGTACTTGACAGCTTTTTAATAAGAAAATTCACTAAACGAGTCGCCTCTGGGTTTTTTTTTAATTTAAAATTTGCATGTTAATGCCTTCGGATAAGATGTGGGAAGAGTCGCGGTTAGACAAGCCCACCATATCCGTTCTGGCGGACCCATGCCATGGTACCGTACCCGTTTTTGGTTCAATGGATGGAACTGCTTTTGTTTCATAACTAAATTATAGAACCTAAACAAAGCAAGGACAGAATTATCGTAGATACGATGTTTATTGTAATTTTATTAAAATTTGTAAAAAGAGATAAGATTTATTATTTTTATAAAATTATTCTTTTCCTTCCTCGATTTATTGCACGTGCATAAATTTTTAATAACACTTACAAAGAAATCTGATCTAATCCTTGTCGGAAATTTGGAAGGTTTCTGTTTTTATCGAGTGTTGATGTCTTTGGCAGTTTTAGACGTTCGATGTTGTTTGGCTTTTTGGAACACAAAAGGGCTTAATTTTTTAAAACTTTTAATATGTTCCAAATAGACAGGGTACGATTCTATGAAATTTGCGGTGAAGTGAAGGTGAATCCAAGAACACAATTAGTTCGCAATTAGTTATGCCTATAATTATTTACCCATGGCCAAGGCCCGATAAAGGCTGACTCTCACACACATCTCACGGCAACGGCAAGGCACCGGCACGGCAAAATATATTTATTTTTGAATCATATGGATTTTACAGTTGTGAATTCACACGCGACGGCCTTGCCCTTGCCGAGCAGTGAGAATCGGCCTTTAATGTCGCAGCAGGCTTGACAGTCACTGTCGGTGTTGACAGCTGATGGTTTATTTGTTTTTGAAAAAAAGATAAGTTTTTTGCTGGAAAAAGGTAAAAGTAAGGTTAAAAAATTTTCCATTCGCTTCGATCGGTTTTTTTGCGTTGTAGGCAATGACTGCAATTGAAGAAGGGTTGCGCTATGTGTAACCAAATTGCAAGAAATATTGCAGGTTATGTCTTGGTTTTGCAATTCATTGCTTCAAAAGTCTTACGGGTTATCTTGTAGAATGTAAAACTGCCTTACTAACCGTGATTTTTCTCAAATTTTTCTAAAATATTATTTGGTGTAGCATCAGTTTTTATCCCCACCACTATTTATTAAATAAAACTAGACCTTTTAAATTCTCTCATGGGTTTTCATCATTAACGACCCTAAAACTGTCAAACAACCCAGTCGGTAGGTCATATCGCAATATGCGAAACCAAGGGTCGATATCCCTTGGGGGAGCAGTGTACGATCGAGGATCGTGGTTCGGAGCTCACGTTAAGCTGTATGTCCCCCTTGGAATAGCCCTATCAGGCGAACGACGAGGAAAAAAATTCAGGAGGGCAGAATACCTGATTTAGAATCTCCTGCGAAAACTCTTAAATCAGCAATCTTGCCTCACAACTACACGTAATCGGCAACGACAGCAGCGAGGTTAACGTTGGGATAGGTTAAGAACGAGCCCCGCTTTGCCATTAGCAAAACGGCTTCTGCGAAACGAAAGCGCTAATCTTTCTATTAAGACGTGTACACACCGACCTTATCTACGTCTTTATTAAAATAACAAAGTGTTAGGTTGATCGTTTAACATTTTACATCAACCATCTTGCCAAAAATATATTAGATAAGTATAGCAGGACCTCGTTATCAGCAACAGACTTTTAAGATGGTGCAACTTTCAGCACTAACTTGTCGATGTTAAATCGTTTCAAACGTTGATTCAGATTGTGATTCTTTTTAAAACTCCTACTTTGGGACAGATATTGTTCCTACCCAGGTTGTCTTCTTCGCGACGTCTTAAAACTCGCATTTAACTTTAGCTTTAAAAGATGAATTCTGGTCTCATTTAAAAAGGGGACAATTTTGATGCTTAAGACTAGTAATGCCACTGGATACACTTTCTGAAATTGCCAGATACCGGAACCAATGTCAACATTTTTGGCCGATACATGTATTTACAACAAAACGTTCTAAAACGATCAAAATCCATTTGACTGGTGGAAAGGACATTATTGTCAAAAAAGGCAAAGAAATATCTGCGCCTTCATCAAGTGTTTATAGTAAAATACTTTTTTCGGAGGCCGGCGATGTCAACGAAGAAAAAAAGAAATAGACTCTTTGCACGCAAAGTTACAAATAGTAGTGGTTATGTATAGTAATTCTTTTGTTCCAGAGTTTGTATTTTGTTTTATCTTAGTTTCGTTAAATAAAACAGCTCTACTTAGTCGCTGTGGTTCTTTTCATAATTTCAAAAAACCCACTTTTTTAAATTCAGATCCGGTACAAAATCCGACCGAACCGTATATTAGAAAAGAAGGTCTGACTGACCGGATCCAGATCCGGTTCCGTTGACATCACTAATTATTACCTTGAATATCTTCGTCTTATTTATTATTTATTTTATCATAATCTAAGTGTCCAATTAGCAATTTAGTTTATTTCCTAAAAGTGTTTTTCTCTCTAAAATAAATATTTTCCCTTTGTCCCTCCTTTTATTTTTCAAATGACCCACTTACCACATAATCCCATCGCATCTTTCTCGGGAGTAATTTAAGGCATCCACTATTAAATAAAATCCGAAAAATGCCTGTAAATCGTGTTTCGCGAACAGAAAAAGAAATTTTAGCGAGTAGTCTCATTACTGGGAATCCGCACCGAAACCCGGCCGGAATCCTTTAGCCCGACCGCTGATTATAAAACAACACTGAGGCTCCTATGCCCAATTAAAAAGAAAGTTTCAGTGCCGTAGAGCATGGTTGGTGGCATGGTAAGAGGTCCTTTACGTACGTACGCCACATAAAATATAATGTCGAAGTCGACGAAATCTAATATCATCTGGTTTTTTAAACCAATTCTAGTCATTCTCATAAATTTACTAGAATATCGCAACAGGCCTAATATAGTAATGGCAGGACATCCAATTCCACTGGCTTCGTCTATTAATTTGCTGGACGTCACTCTTGGAGGAAATATATCTTGGCATAACCACGTTGTGATAATTGCCCAGGCAACTTCGCAGGAACTTGCTGTACTTCTCCGGATTGAATGCACCATTGTATGCATAAGTCCAGATTCGACCATCACTAGAATACTGGCTCTCATGTCTGGAGCTCTGCACCGAAGTATACTCTTCGGCTGCTGGATTCCATCGAAGGCATAGCCTTTCGTCTAATCAGAGACCACACAAGAACCTCGACAGTCTAGAACAGTGGTTCTCAAACTTATTTGGCCTACCGCCCACTTTGCGAATAAAATTTTTTCTAGAGCCCCCCAGATTTTCGATAAATCCATATTTAATATATTCCGCATTGTACTGCCGCCTTTTCTTTTTGGATTCCGACATAGTTCTCTGACTTCACAGATAAGTGAGTAAAAAATTGATCTTAAGAAACCTGCTACCGATTGAGCACCAGAGAAGCAAATAAAATAAACAATTACTGCCTTTATGTGCGACCGAATTCGTACTGAGAAGTGTTGCCGAACAATTTTTATCAATCTTAACACAAGCGCCTAAAAAACGTAACAGATATACCAAAACAATAACAGCATTCTAGACATTACGAACAAACAAAACCAGGGTTGCCAATAATTTCATTTCAATTATTTGTATTTAATACATAAAAATACACATAAAGCATTTTTAAAACAAGATTTATTAACCTTCAGGTTTCATATAAAAAGCAACAGATCGTTTAAGAGCGTAACAGATGCTTTAAAAACGTATATGAAAACGTAACAGATTTGTTACAATTGTACAGCCTGGCAACGTTGGTACTGAGCAAGTTAGGGGGTTGTTCGTTTGGTCCGCTAGACCTGCTGGAATCTGCTTGAGATGACGTCGACGCAATGCTTTTAAATACGGATGTTGATATCTCCAGCAGGTCTAGCAGACCAAACGAACAACCCTTAGATTAACAAGTAGGGGTGTGCGATAATTATCGATGTTTGACGAACATCGATAATTCACTACGATAATCGATGGTTTTTAATTTAATTTAATTAAATAATTGTTTTTGGGCAAGATGAAATCATTATCGAAACAGTCTTCCATCGCCCCCCCTAGACCGCCTTGACGCCCCCTAATTTTCTACAAGGCTTCTACCGCTCCCCTGAAAGCCTCCAGCGCCCACAGGGGGGCGCTATCGCCCACTTTGAGAAACACTGGTCTAGAACATCGAAGACTGGTTGGTTATTTGACTCTATTTTACGGATAGTTCCATGGCAAATGTTCGACTGACCTTGCCCGGTTAATTCAGCATATGAACTGCAGAAATATGCGGCCGACCACTATCGCCTATCCATATGTGGTTCAGCTTAGTACTCCTCGAAGTTAATTATTTAAGAATTCCTTCATCTGGAGGACGTCATCTTTGTAGAACAACTTTCCTGAGGTCGTGTTTCCCTAACCTCCAACGATTTAACACCAACGTGAATCGCTTTATTCGCATACACACCATTCCCAGAGTGCCTTAAAGGATTTTTCATATAGTGCTGGTGTTTTATCAAAACATAATGGAAGTAAAAATAATTGTGTCAAAATTACTCTGAAACCTAAATTTTAACTGGTTATACTGGTTACCTGTTTGTTTTATCGTTAACTCGTCACGAATTTAAAATCCTTTTATATGCAAGATCAAGGATTTTAAATCAAGGAGCATACGGCTGTTAATTAGACAGATACATTACGTCGCCTTCTAGCATTCGGCACGTACTTTTTATAAAACCCTTATTGGAACAACCGTGTTTCATACCTGCTTTTACGTTTGACACTACCGGATTAACAACTGTCATATTTGTCGTTTCTGTTAAATAAAATTATTTGTTGTTTTTCAGCGTTTGTGTGTTAAATTTAAGTATTGTTTATGGAAAAAATAGTAATTCTTAACTCAATATGGTAAGACTGTGCCAAGTCTGCCGTAAACTGGATAAAAATATAGGCTTTTGAGTCACGTCCGTCGATTGTTTGTTTTTGCTAACGAAAACATATCAAACCGATCAGAGGTTCCGATATTTAGTTTTGCTGACGATAGCACACTTATCTCATGAACTATCACGCCTCAACAAAGACCTGGAAAAATTTTTGGCTTGGGGTGACAGTAACCAAGTCGAATTTAACGCTAAAAAACCCAGGCTGTAGTTTTTTCTAAAAAGGTTAACATTACTGAACCGGATATAGTCATGGACGGACACGCAATCACACTGCCTTCATCTATCAATTTGCTGGGCGTCAACCTGGGAGGAAATATGTCTTGGCATAACCACGTTGTGGCAATCGCCAAGATAACTTCTCAGAAACTTGGTGTATTCTTCAGAACCAAAAAGTTGTACACACCTCAACAACTTTTGACACTATAAAAAGCCCAGATTCGACCATCACTGGAGTACTGCTCTCATGTCTGGAGCTCTGCACCCAAACATACTCTTCGGCTACTGGATTCCATCGAAAGGAGGGCCATTCGTCTGATTGGAGACCACCAGCTGACAAAGAACCTCGACAGCCTAGAACATCAAAGACGAGTTGGGGATTTGACTCTCTTTTACAGATATTTTCATGGAAAGTGCTCGGGTTTGTTCCCGTCCATATGTGGTTAAGCTTAGTACTCCTCACTTCATTATTTAAGAATTCTTTCATCTGGAGGACTTCATCATTATGGAACGACCTTCTCGAGGTAGTTTTGTTCCAACGAATATAACCTCCAACGATTCAAAACAAACGTGAATCGCTTTTTGCGCACACGCACCACTCCCAGAGTGCCCTAAAGGATTTTTCCTATAGTGCTTGTGTTTGACCATAAAAAAAAAGAGGTTAGAAGACAGAAAGACACAAAGTAGTCGGGTCCATCTTTGTGTCAAGTCAATGTGCAAAAGGAAGTAGGTGTTACGAAACCTAGACCATCATCAATTTTTTATTAATTAGAATACACGAAACGACATTGCAGCCTACTGTACGTTTAAGGAATGGCTGAGTTTAGACTTCTAGACTTAAATATCACCACAAGAGTTGACAGGAATAAATCAAACTACATGAAAATGGCATTATTCGTCAACTTATACGATATTTTCCAGGGAACAAGCTACTAATAAGATTTAAATGTAATTTCTCCGCCTCTGCAGAACCCTATTTTACGGTGAGACGCTAAATTATAGCGGAACGCTTCGAAAGAGAGATTTATCGCGGTGGGTTTTTTATTCGATGGCGGATAACGAGCCAGCGAAAGAATTTCTCCCTTTTAGGGCATCCCTCTTCCATGGGATTCCGCGCGTGCCGCGCCTTTAATGGTGCCTTTGTGCTGCCTGGGTAAAGGTCGAGCGACCAATGGCTAGCGGGATAGTTTTTTCCGATTTATAACCAATAAAAAAGTCAAATATAAGGGTATTGTATGTTTTCTATAGTTTACTGTATCTTGAAACCAATAACGCATTTAAATTTGTTTTATTTCATAAACGATAAATAATTTGACAACTCCATAGCCTCAGAAAAATAGAACTTTTTCCAATTTAAAATGTACACCCATTACTTGTCAACAATAGCTCGTCAAGAATAAATAATAATGCTACAAAACTTTTAAAAAAAGATGGAACATCGATAAGCGGAATACGTTACTATTTTATGGGCGATTCGTATCACGTAATCTATAGGTACACAGGTACAGGAACCTCATAGCTTAAGCTTAAGCCAGCGCACGGCTAATTTATTATCTCTATTAAATGAAATCCAAGCTCCGGTACCATTAGAGAAAATGGTCCTATAAATAATACCTAGAAATACTACCGCCGTTAAAAAGTTTTTATCAAATCTTTATCATTATTATCCCATCATTAGCCTCCGTCAAAAATTTACCAAATTTAGAAATAGAGATAAAATGGACACTTTTGTGTCATGTTCCTATTACTTCTTAGCATTAAAATTAAATAATAGCTACTTGAAATGAATAATATTTTTTAATAATCCTATTAACTGATACATAGCTAATTTTATTCTGTGGACAACTAAATATTTGTACAGAAAGTCCCAAATTTATATATTCAGAAACAAAAAATTTTTATAGTCAAGCCATATCACTATCACTAAAGGAAAAATCCTTTAAGGTACTCTAGGAGTGATATGTGTGTGAATAAAGCGATTCACGTTGATTTTGAATCGTTGGAGGTTATATTCGTTGGGAAAAACGACCTCGGGAAGGTCGTTCCATAAGGATGAAGTCCTCCAGATGACAGAGTTCTTAAATAATGAAGTTCGAGAAGTAAAGCTTAACCACATATGGACTGCTATTTGCCGCTCTGGGCGGAATAAGAGGGCAAGATCAGCCTAGCACTTTCCATGAAAATATCTGTAAACGAGAGTCAAATCCCCAACCTGTCTTCGATGTTCTAGGCTGTCAGACAAATAGCCCTCCTTTCGATGGAAACCAGTAGCCGAAGAGTATATTTTGGTGCAGAGCTCCAGACATGAGAGCAGTACTCTAGTGATGGTCGAATCTGGGCATTGTATAGTGTCAAAAGTTTCTGAGAAGCTATCTTGGCGATTATCACAACGTGGTTATGCCAAGACATATATCACTAGTGATGCGGTACTCGAGTACAAGAATCAAAGAATTCGATTCTCTAATGTACTCGCTGTAATCGAATACTCGTCTAGAGAATAATACTGCGAATTCTCTTGGTCGATTCGATTTGGAACTGTTTAATACCTGCAAAACCTAAACTGTTTTTGTGTCTGAATAAAAAAACTGACTGAAATCAGAGATGGATTGGATGTTCTTGTTTAATTTTTAATACTTATATTTAATTTTTATTAAACATAGCCACAAATTTAATGACAATAAGAATTTAAAAATATTATTTTATCCAATTTTTTTGATAGGCGATAGGCGGTCACTTTTGTACTTGTACTCGGTACTCGGTATTCGAATAAGTACTCGATTCTTGTGAATTCGATTCTGAAAATAACTATTTTGTTCCAACACAAATTATTCGTATTTTTAATCCTATAAGGATGAATCTTTTTGGGACGCACTATATACTCGGAAGAGTAAATACCCAGTTATCTAATGACATCCCATTAATGACGTAAAATATGTGAGATGACAAAAAATAATCAAAATACATCCGTTTTTAAAGATTAAAAACATAAAGCTGTCGTAAAATAAGCGACTTTTAATTAGAAGAAATCACTTTGACTGCGTTAGCGTCTTAAAATCTTAAAATAAAATTATGTATTCTTGCCAGTTCCTGTTTGATGTATTTTCCACGTTTATTCCAGGAAATGTTGTATTAATTTTCATAATTCCTAAGACCAATGATAATGATTGAAATTGACGTTTAAAAATATCTGAAATTTTGAACATAAGCGTCCCATGTAGAATTTAGAAGTTATAATTTAAAACACTTATACAGGGTGTCCGCTAAGTAATGGGACATGGAAAAATCACAGACCCTTTACGTAAAAATATTAGGATTTAATTATACTTACCTATATCCGAAAGTTGATATTAACTGAGATACAGGGTGTTAAAGTTATAACTTCATTTTTGTTTTTCTCTAATAACTTTGACAGAAACCAACGGTTTTTTACAAAATTTGGCAATTATGGTTTTTTTAGGATGAGGAACTGATTTTTTGGTGAAATTTTAATGTACACTGTAGGGGGGCGCTGTCTGCGGCATTTTTTGCACATTAATTAGGTCATAACTTTTTTGTGCCTCCGTGTATTTAAGTTTTTAATGAAAATGATATTTTCTCATATTACGTAAAAAAGGTACACTAATTTCAGGTCGCCCAGAGTTACCGTTTCGGAGATATATGCATTTATATTGTTTAGTGCCTATTATTAATTTGCAAACATGGTTTTTTTTAAGTAACCTATAAGAAAACAAATGAAATTTAGAGATATAGTTGCTATGAAACCTACATGTTGTTATTTGTTTGTTGATTATTGTGTTTCGGCATTGTTACTTAACTTAGGATAAACTCAAAAATGAAACATCTTTTTACACAGCTATTTTACAATAATCAACAAGCAAATAACAACATAGAGGTTTCATAGCAACTGTATCTCTAAATTTCATTTGTTTTCTCATAGGTTACTTAAAAAAAAATTTTGTTTGCAAATTAATAATAGGCACTAAACAATATAAATGCATATATATCTCCGAAACGGTAACTCTGGGCGACCTGAAATTAGTGTACCTTTTTTAAAACTTAAATACACGGAGGCACAAAAAAGTTATGACCTAATAAATGTGCGCCCACTGCATTGTACATTAAAATTTCACCTTATTTTATTTATTCGTGTCAGAAGCATCATAATTTAACAGTAAATAACAATAATAATAATGATAATAATATACATATACAAATGTCTATCGTCACTTCAGACGTGAGCTAGACCCTTTTTGCCCAGAAGCGGGCGACGTCAATTGCGTTCGGCTTCGCTGCCATAAGGTCCTCTATGGTGCATCTAGCGGGGCACAGGGGGCAAGTGTACATATGTTGCGTGGTTTGCAGTTCTCCACAGTCGCAGAGATTGGAGTCTACGGGGTAGCCCCACTTATTTAGGGTATCTCTCGATCTCGCCGTGTCCGTCCGCAGTCTGTTTAGCGTCTTCCAGGTTTCCCAGTTTTCACCGTCTCCTGGTGCCAGTTCTTCATTCGGCCTCATCCAGTGTTGGTTTGAGGTCTTCCTCCAAAGGTCCACTCTGGTTTTAGGCTCCTCGTAGTCTTCTGTCGATCTCAGGAAGCTTCGCCTTGATTTTAGTCGCTGGTGGGCCGGTTGGAGACCGTAGAGGAGGTGGCGTTCAGATACTGCTGCTTTGGATCGTTCTTTGAGTGCAGCTGCTTCCCTACGGATGGCAGGAGGAGCGATGCCAGCTAGGTGGTGGATTTTGTTGAGAGGAGTTGGCTTCAGGCATCCGGTGATGATTCTGCTTGTCTCGTTGAGGGCGACATCAACTTGTTTTGCATGCGCTGAGCTATACCAGACCGGGCATGCATACTCGCCGGCGGAGTGGCAGAGGGCGAGTGCCGAGGCCTTGAGAACCCCAGGTTGGGCTCCCAAAATTTCACCTAAAAATCAGTTTCTCATCCTAAAAAAAACATATTGGCCAAATTTTTTAAAAACCGTTGGTTTCTGTCAAAGTTATTAGAGAAAAACAAAAATGAAGTTTTAACTTTAACACCCTGTATCTCAGTTAATATCAACTTTCGGATATAGGTAAATATAATTAAATCCTAATATTTTTACGTAAGGAGTCTGTGGTTTTTCCATGTCTCATTACTTAGCGGACACCCTGTATAAGTGACATTTTTTCGGTTTTTCTCTTTAACTACATAATTCACCCAAAAATACATATTTATTACGGTTAATTGCAAATATAACACGTACAGGGTGTCCCTGTATAGTGAAAAGAACGAATTATTTATAACCTGTCAAAGGTAATTATTTAATCTTACAAAGTAAAATTTGAGTTTTTTCCTCAATTTAGCTCTCCAGTGTATTTGATTGGTTCCTTTGCTACGGCCCCCTGTAAACAATTTATAGATATAGAAACTCCTATAATCTTCACGACAAATTCGAGATCACAAAGGTGACGACCATTCATAATAAATCTCTTGTTTTCAATCTTCACCGTGTTGTTTAATAGCAAAACAACAAATCGTTACTGAAGAAAGTGTCTTCGTCCTGACATCTTCAACAACGGCTTCGTAAACGAAGATTCATCGATTCTTCATATTTCAAATAGACATCACATTCGCTGTCTTTATTTTTCTACCCGCTGTAAATTGTGATAGATTGTTTTTTAATTGATTCTAATTTGATGAATGGAGGCTCGACTGATTTATGTGCTCTTTGTATTGTCTGTAGGTACGGTATAGTGATGCTAATCATTTACCAGTAATGGTGGTAATTTGTTACAGAACATATGGTCGATAATATTAATGGGATTTTTTAATTAGAAAGTGGTAGGCTCTTCTTCTAAGCGCTTCCAGCTAATATTCTTCAAATATTTTCATAAGTAATATAACAAGTGAATTGAATAACGCCCATTATTATCTCACGGTATATAGTACGGTTATGTATCGGAAATTGTTAACAAAAAGTTACTCGGATTTTCACATAGAATCGAAAATCCCAAAATATACAGGGCATTCTACATTAAAGAACAATGTTAAAATTTAATTTCCTGCATAATAGCGAGCACCAATATTTCAAACAAACATATTTTTTAGTTCCCGAGACAGATCTTTTAATGCGCCACTCACCACCGTGAATGGCCCTACACCAGGGGTCGGCAACCTGCGGCTCGCGAGCCACATGCGGCTCTTTGGATGTGAAGCTGCGGCTCTTTAGTTCCATACGCAAATATTATTTATTTTATCGAAAAAAAAACATAAAAAATTCGTTCTATATCGATTAACGAGGATTAGGCACCGATTCTATCTCTCAGCCACTTGCACTCGCTTTTCACCGCACCCCTCCCCCGTGACACGCGTCGTTACTGTCGTCAGTCCGTCGAAAGCTCTCGAATGACGCCGTCGTCGGATGTTTCTATGTAGGTTTTAATTCGTTTTCGACGCAAGACAATTTGGCGTCTTCACCAGTGCTTTGGCTGTGACCAGGGGTCGGCAACCTACGGCTCGCGAGCCGCATGCGGCTCTTTCGATATCAAATTGCGGCCGTTAGTGCATCTTTAAAAACTGACGGAAGTATGACAGTACTGACTAACGAAATGGTGGATGGACGCCATCTTAGTGAATAAACCACTTTCTGGCATATTTCATGGTGCTCAAACTCATAATGGCGGATGGGCGATATCTTGATAAAAAAAATTGAATAGGAAGTGGTGTCTTGCGATACATCATTTTTAAGGTCTTATCTTTACGATCCCAGAGTATTTTGTTCCTATTCGTACCCAAAACAAAATGGTGGATTTAAAAATAATTATATTTGCTATTTTTTTTCTTTGGCTATTTTAGCTTAGATTTTACAACTTTGCATAAAACATCCAGTACCAGCCGCTGATAAATTGACTTTCTACAAAGTTCTAAAATCTAAACAAAAAAAAAATATTAAATATTATTTTTTAAAAAGCCGCCATATTGTTTTGGGTACAATATTGTGGCATCGTGAAGTACTCGATAGTACCTTCCCAATGATGACCCTTCTTCTTATTTAAATTTCTTTACCAAGATGGCGCACATCTGCCATTTTGACAGTTAGAACTGTCATTCTTTCGTGAAAATGTACCTTCTCCTATTGGTCACACCCAAATTCGGGTGGGTGGGCATTAAAGAACCACACTGTATAGTTGACGAATGTATTTATTTCCTTTTTGGGATTCTCGATTAAAACTATTAATCTATACTTCTTTACATCAGTACTAGATAAATATACACGTATTTTATAAAACAATCCTAATTCGACACTTGGTAGGTACCCCGATATCGCCTTCAATGTAACCAAACCATTTCCTTTATTTCACATCAGCGAGTATCCGTTAAAAAAGTAAATTACGCAACTGAAAGCAACAAAAATAGCAAAATTATTAATTCCATGTGGCAGGCAATTTGTGCAACGTGTGTTCAAAGCAACAATTTATATTGCCGCACGAGAATTTACTTGTAGTATTTGATCTAAAAGAGGTTGTAAATAACATCCTCTAAGCTTATTAACAACATAAATAAGGTATAAATGCCGACATGAGCGATTTTATAACAGAAATTACCGTAATTTTTTATAAGTTACCGAATTACATGCACCCAGGTGCGTACATATAAATGTCTACAGATCAATTTGTCTGGTTTAACGCTAGAAAACCCCTTAATAACGTTAACTATGCGCTTAATTCGACACACTCTCCTCGGACAATCGGGTACCGTGGTAACGGTTGCGGTTTCTATGAACATTGTATATAAACTTGCCAACTATGTGACGGAATCGGTGAACCTATGAAGAAGACGACCAAAATATCTCTCAATACCACTCCCTCATTGGCTGGCCTTGCTTATTATTTTCTATTAACCTAGAAATATTACAGGTCCTCTCAGACTATTACGATTTTTGGTTTTCTTGCAAATGTTGCTTATATTATGACAACCTGGTCTGGAATAAAGAAATACAGGGTCGCTTTTATGTATGGAAACGGTCGATTATTTGCTAAAGTAAGATAGCTAGCGAAGAATGTTAAATACAAAACATTTAGGGTTTTTAGAAATCTATTATACTACACATAAACTAAGTATACAGGATCAGTCAAAAAGCCATGGAAGAACAAAGTTACTTTATTTTAAATGGAACCCCCTGCATATTATGCAATATTTCAATTATTTACAAGATTCTAAAAAAAAATGTTAAGCACACCACATACCCAACCTTAACCGTTTTCGAGATATCGAGTTTCGAATTTCGTTTCCAAATAAATTATTAAATTCATTAATTCTACGCCATCAAGTTATCTTAGAAAATATTTATCTTCATAACAATGTTGTTTTGTCATCTTGACAACAGATATGCCAAAAATGCTTACATTTACAATTTGTGAACAATTTTCGCGTAAATATGGCACGTTTAAGTGATACCGAGCGCATTGAAATTTTAATGATGATAGGGTACGGCGATAGGACACGGAGTTTTACCCAAGTGGTGAATAATTTTAATGAATTGCATGCAGATCGGGAACCTATAACTAAATCAACTGTTTCCAAAACATTGCAGCGTTTTCATGAAACTGGAGGTGTGATAGATCGACCAAAAACTGGAAGACCGGTAAGCGTTACTAATGAAGAAAATTCTGTAAATCTCATGTTAGATGTGGTAGAAAATCCAATAAATTCGACGCAACAGCGGGCTTTAAATCATAATATGAGTCGATCGATATTCCATTCAAAAAATTACCAAAAGAGAAAAATGCAAACCATATAAAATTCATTTGTTACAAGAATTGAGTGAAGACGATTTTGATCGCAGAATTCAGTTTTGCGAAATCATTATGGATAAATTGAATCAAAATGTCAACTTTGCCAACCACATTTTATTTTCTGATGAATCAACGTTTTGTTTAAACGGCCACGTAAATCGACACAACTGTAGATATTGGTCAGACCAAAATCCACGGTGGACACTTTGAGCACCTTATAAAATAGGAATTGTTGTTTACTAAAACTTAGTTTGTCTTTTTTATTATTGGTATTAGATTTATTTGGAAGCGAAATTCGAAACTCGATATCTCGAAAACGGTTAAGATTGGGTATGTGATGTGCTTAACATTTTTTTTTAGAATCTTGTAAATAATTGAAATATTGAATAATATACAGGGGGTTCCATTTAAAATAAAGTAACTTTGTTCTTCCATGGCTTTTTGACTGATCCTGTATACTAGTATCAGTTTTGAAGAAGAAGAAGATTTGAAGATTCACTTCGCGTCCGCGCCTTGGACATCAAACAATCCGCGGGAGGATATTATGCCCTTTCTTCCCTTGTAATAATTCTTATCCTTCACTTATTTTCTGTGACCAGATGTGCTGGTGTAGTATAGTTAATACAGATAGTTAAAAAATGTATACCTCGCACCGCCTCTGCTAAAGATAACACACAATTTTAAAAAGTAACAAAGTTGCCAAGCCAGAGGAAGGTCAAAATTCCGTTAAGATATAATTACAGATAACTGAAACATTGTAGAACATGTCTCTGGTAATAAATAAGAGAAATTTCTAACATAACT
Source organism: Barypeithes pellucidus (assembly GCA_963991005.1). NCBI lineage: Eukaryota > Metazoa > Arthropoda > Insecta > Coleoptera > Curculionidae > Barypeithes > Barypeithes pellucidus. Next base: position 442,924 of record OZ022557.1, read on the forward strand.
CGATAATGGACGCGAATTTTTCGAGGTACTCTAAATTACGAAATCGTACAAAATCATCGATGAAGGTGTGTATAAAATATTTTCTTTTAAAGGTGTTTCAGCTGCTATGTTTTTTGCATTATCTTTTACGATAGCAACTGTTATAATCAATAAGGAAGAAATAATTGCATAATATTTCTACATAGGGGCTCCTGCATTGTTATGAATTTTTCCTTAAAAGGTTTCTTTTATACATATAATGACTAGTTAGTTGTTGTATTAACGATTTGTTACTGTTGTTTCTTACAATGCTTTACAGTTTACACAAACCCGATAGCACACTTGTCTTATGTGTCACTCTGAATTCTAAAACATCGGCTGCTGGCTCACCTCATCGTAGGCAGCATGATGTGTCACGCCTCAACAAAAACCTGTAGGAAATTTTGTCTTGGGATGACAATAACCAAGTAGTCGATTGTAATGCTAAGAAAACTCAGGCAGCAGTTTTCTCTAAAAAGATGAACATTGCAGAACCGGATACAGTCATGGCTGAACATGCAATTCCACTGGTTTCCTCTATTAATTTACTGGACGTGAATCTGGGAGGCAGCTTCGCAGATGCTTGGTGTACTTTTCCGGACCAAGAAGTTGTATAGACCTCGACAATTTGTGACACTACAAAGCCCATATTCGTTCATCACTAGAGCTCTCAAGTCTTGAGCTCTGCACCCAAACATACTCTTCGGGTACTGAATTCCATCGAAAGGAGAGCCATTCGTCAGATCGGAGACCGCGAGCTGACTGATCGGACCGGGGTGCATGTTTCCCCAACACTGACCAAGAACCTCTTCAGCCTTGAACATCGAGGACAGGTTGGTGCTTTGACTCTCTTTTACAGATATTTCCGTGGTATAGGACTAACATTGCCCGCTTAATTCCACCTAGAGCGACGAATGGCAAAAATACACGATGGACCACTGCCACCTATACATATGCGGTTCAGGCTAGTACTCCTCGAACTTCATTATTTAAGTATTCCTTCATCTGGAGGACGATTTTTGTAGAACGACCTTTTTGAGGTTGTGCTTTCCAACGAATATAACCTCCAATGAATCAAAACCAACGTGAATCGATGTATCCGCGCACGCACCGCTCCCTGAGGCCTTAGAGGATGATCATAAAAAAAAAACAAGAAAAAATCCGTTGGATCCTGAAACATGATTTCCGGTTAGCTGAGAAGAAAATAAAGTATGTTTTCCACTTTTTTATTACCCCTAATAATTCATCTTACCTATCCGATTTTAGTTTCGTATAAAAATGCCATCACATTTTCTAAATTACCAGCAATCTTTTTATCCACCTAAAACCATATTTCTTGGGCTACGCCACCGCTTAACCTTTTCCATTTCTATCAATGAACATAAAAGAGATAGGAGATAAGTCCAGAATAACTAGAAAAGTTTTACTTTAATCAGCTGATTTTATCTAGGCTTTCATTTGTCAAAAATTGTTGAAGAGTTTTGGTCGAAGAAATCGTTAAAACGTTATTTTTTCTTTGGCGGGTTAATGCTAAAAATAATCACTGGTCCTTGAATGCGAAATAGTTTATTTATCTTCTTTCATAATTTCTCCGTGTAAAAGCAAATTCAGCAGGTCATTATTTTTTAAAAAAAACTAATTTTTGATTTCAAATATTTTTATTGTTAGCTGCAATTAAGATGAACGGAAACACACAATATTTCATTTAAAATGTGAAATCTTTCACTAAACCTAAAAGTGCGTTAGATTGAGCCCGATTAAATGGACGGCGCATATCTTTTTGAATTAAGTGTAGTCACATTACTAACTATAGTTAAGACCATATCGCCGTGAGTTAATCTACAATACCAAAAATTCGAATCCAAAATGTATTCTTAGGGATCTCGGGTGTGAGATGAGTAAAAAAACCGGCAGAGGTGAAAAATTGATTCATAAAAACAAGGAGGTGTCAAATGAAACACCAGAAATTATTTTAAGATAATTTTAGTTTAGTATAAAAACCCCCGAACAAACACAAAAAAGTTAACGTTACTCGCTAAACTCCTCTATTTCTAATATCACTACGTTCCACATTTCTTTATCTAGAAATACGATGTTAGAAGCCGAAATATGTTCCATTGTGTTTGCTTTGGGTGGTATCGCGATGAGTGATAAAAACCATTAGGAAAATTATTATTTTCAAACCGAGAGGTGAAATAGAGATTTAAAATAAATCGTTTTAGATGTGAACGTAAAGATATACAATATAGAGATAGATCAGACATAATATGAAAATCGTATGTATATACCGGGTGTTTCAGGAGGAACGCTCACCCCTATCCTTTTTTTCAGCGGTGGATAATAATTTGCAAAAATTCCAATTTTTTATAAAATAATAAAATAAGAATGCATATCTCGTACAGCGAACGTTGACGTAGAAACAATATTACCATAAAATTATATTCTTTAAAGCAAATCAAAAAAATAGCCCATATGTTGACATTTTTAATAAGCACGATCCGTGTGAACACAGTGGAAGTATTAATGAATTTCGTTAATATTTACCGCGTAAAGAATGGGCCGTTTAAAATTCATTTGTAGTCCGGCGGAGTGCATATAGACACTCCAAAATTTGCATACGCCCATTTAAATGCATATTTAAAGCGCCACTAAAAACAACACGGCATTTTTGCGTCTAGTTGAAGAGTTTATCATTAAAAACAGTGGCGTTTGCATTTTCCACGTTCTAGTGTAGATGAGGAGATGACCAAAATCGTTGGTAATTTTATTTGCTTCTCAATTAATTTTGTGATATCGTACGACGATATTGTTTTCTGTTAGTTTTTTGTAAAACCGTTTTTTTCTTTTTTAAATGTTGGTCATGTATGTATCGTTGCAGAAACGATATTACTAAACTAACCTCACACCTGTGAAGTTTACTTTCTTTTTAAAGCAGAACACAGCACTATATAATATTTTACAAATATGGATATATATTTAAAGTTTTGCAATTTCCCTTACCTCAAGAGACGTTAAATCAAACTCATCTTGGTTCATATGGTTTAGTTCTTAAGAATTTTTTTAATTTTCGCGACAAAACGGCATACTTGTGACATTGGTAGCCTTGAATTCAATATACTATCAAACAAATTTTAATTGAAGATATTACTATTTAAGATACATGCCTGCACCACTCCCAGAGTACCGTAAATGCATTTTCCTGCAGTGCTTTCGTAGGATCATAAAAAAAACAATAAATTTAGTAATATTGCTAACAACATTTCCAATTTCTTTTCAACGTTATCGTCATAAAACTTAAATGCGTTAAAGAAGGTCAGCACGTACTTACTTAAAATACCCCAATTAGGCCTTAAATCTTTAATAAATAAAAATAAATGAAGAGACGCCACAAAGAAAGGTTTTGATGAGTTACCAGTTATTGTAATACATAAAAGGAACTGTTACGTAAGACGGATAAAGTTTATTATTATTGCGGCAAACGCTTTCATACAAGAAAAAAAGAAGAATGAAGAGAAAAAAGAAGAGAAGCAATTTAGTTCGGATTAAGTTTTACATTTGTCGTTGTCAGATTTAAGAGAAATTTTCGGAAGTTGTTTAAGAATCGGTGACCTAAATAAATTTGAATCGTATAGATATGTAGTCATTAGTTAATTTACAACAATTATTGTTATTATTGAAGTACTAAATTATATATTTAATTAAAATTATATATTCATTTGCAACAATTAGTGTTATTTTTGAATCATTAAATTAAATATATACGTATTTAAAGTAATATTTTATATATTTTATTGTCATCCTTATACGTAATCATGTGTATAAAATTATTGTATAAATATAAAGACGACAAGTAGGACGTAATTATTTCCTATTATTTTATAATTGTTCATTTGATCGCCTAGACTAGAACAAGGAAGCACAACGGTTATGATTTGCCTCTCTTTTACAGACTATATGGCAAATGTTCTACTGACACTGCCCCTTTAATTCCACCTAGACCGCCGAATAGCAGAAATATACGGCGAACCACCTTCCTCAGGCCGTGTTTCCCAACGAATATAACCTCCAACGATTCAAAACCAATGTGAATCGCTTGATTCGCACACGCACCACTCCCATGAGTGCCTTAATAGTTATTTATGTAACAAATGCTTAAAGTATTGTTTTTTTACGAACGGGAAATTGGAGAGCGCGAGCCGTAGGCGAGTGCCGCGATCCCAAAAGCTTCTTTCGATTTTTCAAGCAATACATTTTGTGTTGCTTTATTGGTCTTATTAATTATTTCGTCTGAAGCGCATTGAAATGAATTTTCTTCTTCGGAATCGGAATTATTTCGTTCCATTTCTGATGTTTTCAAATATTATTGACATTTGGAAGGTAACACTAACAATGTGGCGCCCAGGTAATGAACGACGCGGATGTTGTTTTAATGGCAACTTGGTATTATAAACATTCCGAGAGAAGTGAAAATATGAGACGTTACAGCACTTTTTTAATGCTAAATTACTTTTTTAATCTACCTAATTTTATGCATTCATTTGCGTAAAAAGATAATAGTTTTTATAACGATCGTAGAAAAACGCCTATTCCTATTCCTGTATAATGCTAGTTTGATCATAAAAAAAATTATTATAGAATATTTAATTAAATATAAAATTTCTTGTACTTTTACCGATCCATATTGCAATACATTCTGTATAGTATTACAAATAAATTATTGCTGAGATAGCAGTTATAATTATATTCTTAAGTTGTAGTAAATGCATATTAAACTTCGTAAACAGCCACCAAAACCAGTTTCCCGGAGCGACATAACTTCTTGTTTACATCGAAACAGTTTATAATATTTGGAAACCTTCGGGATGTTCCCAACTCCGCTCCCTCATACATAGTATGAAAATACGTAAGTTTCAGAATTCCACAATTTCCCGGGACGCGATTATTTACCTTAATCATAGGCTAATATAACCAGGATATACACTACGCCATTTGATTATTAGCGAATATTCAAAAATTCACGTTCTAATTAATAAACTGTTATTTCGTTAATACTGAATCAATTTAATATATTTTATTTTGTATCTAATAGAGAATAGACTCTACAGTTTAGGGCAGAGCGGTTTACGGCCTAATACGTCTAATTCTACAGGGCGGCGCATAACATTTAGGTGCATGTAAAGTTCGGAAAATTTGCCCTATCTTATTCACGTCAAAGTTAATACTTAAAAGCCTTAGTTGCCATTTGTCGATGCCTTGGTTAAAGTTACAGTAAATAGAATTCTAGATTTTACCACCGGTGAACTCCTGTGGTCCTAGCAGAGGCCCTAAGGGATTTTCAAAGAGATTTCCGAAGTAGCTAATTTAAAATAAACTGGCTTAAGGTTCAAATCGAGGTGACAGACTGTTATTCCGGTGGGTTTTAATGAATCAAAGGCTGCATTTTTGTGAAAATTCACCATCTGGCAGTGGAGTGAAAGTCTAGGAGGGAAGTAAAACTCTCAGTCTGCTTTACTCGTTTTTCAAAAAATAAGCAAGCATTAGATTTATATCAATCCCGTGTACGGGATGTCCCATTGTCTACATTTTATGGGGGTATAGGTTATTGTCTATATTTATCAACGAATACTTATAAACAGGAAGAAGACAAACAGCCGTGTTAACAAATCGAAGCAAGTATGAACAAACGAACAAACCCGGCATCCATTACGTCTGGCATCAGCTGACAAACGCACGTGCTTTTCAAATGTCACTTTAGTCCAAATTTTTATTACTGTCAATATTTTAAAGTGATATTTAACCAACAAAATACATGGATACTCACTTGCACCAAAAAGGAAACGGCGTTTCTCGTGCAAAGATTAGAAAATTAAAAATTATTTACATTCATCATCATTTACATATCATTCATATGGTGCTTGATTATATTCCATGCCAGACGATGAAAATTGACTTGTAAAATTATTTAACAATTCGTGCTGTTCGCATTTTATGCCTGTCTCTGTCTGCAGCAACCTGCCTAAACACTCACTTTTTGGCATTTCATATTAACTTTACGTAAGTCTGATATTGTCAATCATTCGTTTCGCTAAAAAGAGTAACACTAAAGTGAAAACCGCAATATTATATCTTTAATAATAACATGCACTAATACCCCTAGAACGTGTCGAAAATGCCGTACATTATTTTTCACCGAGAACACATTTCATACCAGCTCGAATTGAAAATTTGACCCGCAGAAATAACGCTTATTGTATATTGTGATGCAAATGAACAATACCTGTTGGCTAGGTCTAGCCTAGCTAGAGAATCTGATATGAATGTTTATGATTTTTAAATAGTGATTCAAAATGCGAAAAAATAGTATAAGTAGTAAAACTTGCCATATACCGATAAAATTGATAAATAGAAGCAAAATAAAATTTGTTGTTGTCGGATTTAAAAACATACAAAATTGCTTTGAAATCGAAAGTAAGTATAAGGTAACATAATAATACAGTTGTCGCTGTTGTAAGAATTATGCTTCAGGCTGTTAGAACAATGGAATTGGTACGTACTTTAAACAACAAATGAAATATTGTGTTTGTGTCGGGGAAAAGGAGAAGGAAATCGGATAAGTACAAGGGTTTCATTATTTATTGCGTCTCATGTATTGGGCGCTAATTGACAAGTGGAAACACAAACAAATACTGCAAAACTGTTCGAGCATTCTGTCGTATTTTCGCTACTTTGGAACACGTAATTAAAGAATAACATAGAAATGTGAAATCTGCTTGCTTGTATCCAAGTTGTGCCGTAAAAGGGCCAGTCAAAGAAATTAATTGTCATATCGCAAACGTCAATATCTCACAGGTGTATGAACCATTAAGTAAAGATTGTTTCACGAAAAATGGATATAACATAATGACTGCAGTAAAAGTACCTGTGGCCATCCCATTATTTATGACCGTTTGTTATTATTATGTGGAAAGGACCGGATTGTAATAATTATAATTAAATATAGGCACATCAGGTAGGTTAGGTTGCTTAATTTATATTTAAATATCTTTTTGTGGTAAAATTTGTTAGTTTTTGAGGAATGGTTCAAGAATTGTCTTTTACCAAACATTCCTCAGAATAGCGTTATAGTAATGGACAATGCGAGCTATCACAGTCGCCAATTACATAAAGCTACAAGCTCAAATAATACAAAATTGGAGATTCGGAACTACATGGCGGCGAATGATATATATTTTGAAGAAAGTTATAAAAAAAGTGATCTTTTAGAAGTTTTAAAGACATTTTGTATAAAAAAATGTTTGTGACAGATTGGCAAAAGAAATTGGACATACAGTGCTACGGCTCCCACCCTATTATTGCATTTTTAACCCCATAGAGCATAATGTAGCACCAGTTAAAATCACTGGTTAGGTCTGAAAATATTTCTCCGACTTTAAGTTCAAGTGTTGTAGAATTAATACGAAAATGTTTTAATGATATTCCCCCAGGTAGTTGGAAAAATTCAGTCCGTCACGTAATAACTAGAAAATTCGTATATTAGTCTGTATCGTATAATTAATCCAATTATAATTAATTTTGATGAGGATAGCGATAGCGAAACAGAACTATCTATAGAATGACATTATAAATGTAAATAAATATGACTAGTAATATTTAAAAAAAATGTTATTTCATTTGATTACATTAACATAATCATATCATTACTTGTTTTCCTTAGTCCGTCCCTTCATACTTCATTTGTTTATTGCCAAGCTCTTATCGACACAATGGGACCGACCCAGGAAATCATTAAGTCGTATCCATTTTTCGTGAAACAATCTTTACATTAAGTTAATTTGATCTCCATAATTTAAAAATGCCACGTTAGACAGTAAAAATAATTTTACAGTATGGAACTATCCGTCTTCTACGTGTATTGTTCGGGTTCGGGGTTGTACACGCTTGCCACATTAAACGGCCACTGTGCATAAAAGAACTCTAACTTAAAAGTAAAAAAGTTTTGACAAAATAGAGCTACTAAATATCTTAGAAAAATGTTTCATTTGATAGGTAGCTTATACCCTTTATTTGATATAAAACGTTATGGCTATATTATTTTCGATCAAGAGTGTGACATCCCGCCTTCTTTCCCCTTTCTCTTCCTCAAAATGTTCACAATCCCATTCCCACACAGTCGATAAACTAAAAAAAAGGTATTCCACCACCATAGCATAAAACCCAGAAAAAACTCCAAAGCAGTTCGAACATCTCATCGAAGGCAAAATCACCTATATAAAGCCCGTAAGTACAGGCAGCCCATGCCGATGGTAACAATTCCCATGATATCGTAAACATGATCTTGTACGGTATGATTCCTATTATGGTGCAAACGGGACGACATAACAGACCAAGAAGTCGAAAGTCACTGACCCTGAAGATGGTTCATCTACCAGATAGAATTTGATGGGCGTCTTTTTTGGCATGGGGGCAGAAGTTTAATGGTTTTTTGCACCTGTTAACGATTTCATTGCCTCTTCTTGATTAAAAAGGAAAGACACCTTCTAGTCTAATCTATGTAATTCATAGTCCAAACTTCCATTAGATCGCTTCTTTATGGGAAGATCGCCTAGACTGTGAGTGGGAATGAACGTGTGTTACGAACGGTACAATCCGGCTCGCGCCCAATCTTAAAAATTCATACAACATGGTTGTCATTTACAATTAGGATTAAAATAGGAAAGTCATGACAGACGAATGAACACGCATCATCACCTGTAACAGTATGATTCAAAACGAGGATGATGTAGTGCAAATTGGAGAAAACCACGTCAGCAGGATAAAGGAAAGACTAATAAGTTTGCTATTCAAATTTTGTAATTTAAAATTTTTATTTACTACACCCATGGATTATACATGTTGATTGTAAAAATCGCAGATTTACGATCAATATGAATCGAGAACTAACCTACCATACCTTATATGACTTACATATTGTATGCAAATACGATATAGAAGACACCGAAAATACATGCTTCCATTTGATATAAACAACAGAGAAATAAATTTTATTTTCTAATTTTGTTTCAATTTGAATACATCTCGGAGAAATAAGTTGTCAGTAAGTAAATTGGGTTTTATTCCTCTCCGTTCGGATATAAACAGAAGTATGGAAACAAAGGTATTTTATTTTAAAGCTCAATTTTATAAGAATTTTCCTAGAAATACAGGGTGTTGAGAGCGAAAGTTTATTTTCGAAAAGATGCCATATGTTTTTATGAGTAAGAAATAAGAATGTGTAGAAATTTCTAAGTTTTGAAAATAAACTTTCACCTTCACCCTGTGTTTCTAGAATGATAAACGTTTCGAAAATAACTTGTATGATTTAATCGGTCTAGTTTGATGTTCAGTTGTTCTATGGCTCATAAGTTATGGGACACCCTGTATGAATTTATTTAAGAAATTAAAAAAAAAACAATAAAAAAATAATTTTGTGAGCTAGTTCCACTTTTAACCGCTTTGCAAGCGTTAGGAAGCAGGAGTCATTATTTTATGATTATATTAAAGAGTTTCCGTGTGATAAACTGCCGTATATCTGCAAATAATAGTAAATTAGAGTCATTAGATTCTTCCCAAATAAAATCTAACTTAAATAATTAATTAAACGTCCACTTCCTCTTAAACCTTTCATTCTCGCCCACAAATCACTGTTTAAATCTTCAATTCCTTTTTTTCTTTTACCGTTTAGTGTTGCTTTCTTTTCCTTTATTTTTCTTACATACAACCGTGGTTATTGATGTTCAGCGGTTCATGGGATCTCCAATACCGTTTAAGAAGGTGCAAATAAGGCTTTCAGATGAGATTAAATGCACCTGTGTAGAGAGCGGAACGAATAAAAATAGTCGCTAGGATTTTTATTGTTGTCTGTATCAATTGGCATGACGGGCAATAGACAAGTTGTCTTCGTAACAACGAAATTGATAATTTTACTTTTCATTAACTTGCGTCACAAATAGATAGGACTTGTTTCTTCATGACATTCACGATTTAGCAAAAGATCCAAAGCCCTTACCCATCCTTCTCCACTGAGCTGGTTTTACTTCTTTTTGCTTTGAAATTTGAAAATGTACCTCCGTAAATTCATGTCTGTATTTGTAGAAAGAGAGACATTTCAAAAAAACTTATATGACTTAATCGATCGATGGCCCATAAGTTATATATATAAGTTATATATTACCCTGTATATGTTATGGTCCAAGTGATTATTTAGGGCAGTATGTAGTATAATTCCCGGCCATAACAGAAATGGGCAGTTTAACGTCTCATTATAAATGTACTAAATCGAGCAGGAGATTATTGCTTAGGCGGTGAAATTATTTGGCGGCTGGTTACCTAATGCAAACAAAAAATTGTTTTGGTGTTAAGTTTAGTTATTGCAGTGTTTTGTTCGGTTCAAATCTAAGACGCAGACCATTTTTTATTCACACTGCTTAATTGATACCCGGCCAATCTAATAATGTTAACAGCATTTATTATATTAACTCATCATCATTGGGCTCTTTTTATATCGACCGGATATTATAAATATACCTTACGATTATCTTCTTTTCGTGGTTTCACGTCTATTTTTAACTTAAAACATTTTGGCAGAAAAATTCGAAATATATTTATTCTGAAATCCACGTTGAAGTTAAGTTTTTCACGTTTCCTCCTCTTCGTGAGAGCTTAACCGCAAGTAACCTTGACTGAGCTTTTAAACTTAAAATTGCGGCAATAAAGTGGTTTTCTTTGTGATTCTTTGATTGAGCGATTCGCGCGAGGAAATCGACTTGTAATATCCAAACAGTGAGGTTCTAGACTAGAGATAGAGAATACAACAAAAGAAATAGTAAAAATGTTTAATATGTTCCTGAATTATAAACACTCTAAGGAAATTATTTCATTATTTATTACTAGGAACCAATAGAGAAATTGTATCCGTGTGAGTATGCAAGAGTTATATACAGGGTGTCCCATAACTAATAGTACACACTAAAACCGCCAACTCTTTGGGTAAAAATATTACGATTTGGCCATACTTTGCTTAGTTCAAAAGTTGATAATACCTTGTTGATAATAACGGAGATACTTTCGGTTATTATCAACTTTTAAACTTTTACTGAAAGAATCTGCAGTTTTACTGTATAATATTAGTTTTGGGAAACCATGTATATATAGAACCCAATACCCATCATGAATGTCTCTAGTGACTCCCTCGTAATACTTTTTACTCAAAAACCGAAAGTTAAGGCCAAATAACTTTTTGATAGATTTTAATTTTGATATGGGACAAATGGCATCACCGCGAACGACCCCGCGGGTACAAATATTTTTCTCGTTATTCGACACTCATTTTAAATAAGCATGCCAATTTTGGGCCAAAGTTTGAATAAACAATTTATTGAATTATTTGGAATGAAAGTACCAAATTCTGCCCCTTCTTCGGTAATTTTCAGCAAATTTCTGGGTTATAATTATTAGATATTACTTGTATTTTTTACTGTCTCTTCCTCTACAAATTCCATAATTTTCTCTGCCCATTATCATCGTGATAATTATTCTTGCGCCTTGGTAAAAAGTGGAAGATTTAGGTAAAATTAGATCATTATAAATTTGTTGAAGGTATGTTGTAATTGCGAAAATTACTGTTATAAAACTGAGCCTTTTTATTGGCAATTCCCATAATCAAATGTTAAAAAGCAAAAATTTCGGAACGGATTAGCTATTTATGTAACAAATGCATAAAGTATTACTTTTTTCACGAACGGGAAAGCTGAGCGCATGAACCGAAGGCAAGTTCCGCACTCCAGTATGTGAAAAAAGTAACTTTATGCATAAGTTTCATACAATATTTTTTCTACGATCGTATCAGTTTTTTTTTTCGAAATTAAAAGATATATATTGATGTATAACCAACTCACTGTCACTTAGGAATGCAATGTTTGGCATATTTGCTTACATCGACTTGATTATTCAGAATTAATGTTGATTTCAGCTTAGAATAGCATGATCATAAAGTCGAAGATTAAGAATGTTTTACCTTTCTTGAATATACGTTAACAGTACTCGCTCGCTGAAACTTCATTTTCACTTGCTTTCTGTTCAATGCAATTTAATAAACGTATTATATTCCTTTTTGCAAGCTTCGTCCGGTTTTTCAGGCAATGAATTTTGTGTTGCTTCATTGACTTCGTTAATTATTTCGTCTGGAGCGCATTGAAATAAATTGTATTCTTTTGAACGACGCGAACGCTGTTTTCATGGCAACTTGATAAGCATTCAGAAAGAAGTGAAAATTTTTTAACGCTAAATTATTTTTTTTAAATAAATGCATCATTTGCGAAAAAAACGATTATAACGATCGCAGAGAAATTAAATTATATCATGCCACTATTACTTCTTATTGTATTTGTCATAAGAAGACATTTAATAATCTTAATTGCCTCCACAATTTCCTATATTTTACAACAACAAAAACTCGTATTATTGTAATGTATAGAAATTGTTTCACTATTGATTAGAGCCGAGCCTGTTTCTATTTTTAATCATTTGTCCAATTCTCGTAGCACCTACGATTCCACTAACCCTTAAAATTCCCTCAATTATTTAATAGCCTGAAATAAAATAGCTGTAATAAGTTCAGTTGCCCATTATTGATGTCTGTAGTTACGGCTAAAAATAAGAAACTCGGGTATAACTTACCTTTATAGAATTGTTTTTATCGAAGCCAAAACAAACGGTGGGCTAGCTAGACTTTTTTGACTCATATTTCACCCATGAAGATTGATTTGTTTGCTAAAGTAATGGGAATATTTTCATCGACTTTCTAAGTTATGGATATGGTCTTATATTCCGTCTCACCGGGTATCGCCTCGATTTAAGAAATGTATGAAGCCTGGCTGGCACTTACCACTTGCGAATAATTATTAATAATCATGCCGGGGCGCTTTAATTATACACACGAAGATTATTTAAACTTATTTATTATTTATGGAGAATGCGAAAGTAATATCAAGAACATGTGACATATTTATTTCTTGACAATTTAACCGTTTTTCAACGCCATCATAGCTAACTAGTAATAACTGCACTTAAAATCCTCAGCACAATGGTCATATGCAAATATTAAATTAGAAATATTTCGAAAACTACATATTTTCGGAATAGACGTGCTTATACTGGTGCTAAAAATGTAGATATTTTGTAGTTTTCTGAATTTCATTTTTTGAACTCCCTGTATTAATATTATCCGGCTGGTCCTTTTCAACAGGGAATTCAACCCAAATTAAACAATAAAGGCTTCCCTTTTAATAATTATTTTAAGGTCTACAAACGTCATTTTTGCCATAAAAACTTAAATATGTCAAACACGCTTAGACTAGGTATAGGGTATAATATATAAAATTTGCCCAGAATCTTGCGTAGAATAAGGTGTTCCATTTGAAATAGGCAAGTTTACACCGTTTTCCGGTATCATAACCATATTGAAAATGCGGTCTAATTTTCAAAATGTTCCTCTGTATAGTTTTCATATATAGATCGAGGCGGTTCTCGGTAGAACCCTATAACTTTCAATATTTCTCTTGCTATAATATCTAGTAAACTCGTCATGCACTAGAAACGATAAGAAAATGGGTCATAGGTTATAAAAAATAGAAACTCATTGAAATGCCTACCAAGAAAGTACACAGCAGCGCACGTGCGTGCTGTATTTACATCGGTAACTCCGTGTAAGTTTTAAAGACAAACATACGGATAAAGGTTCACAACAATTCATTGAATTATTCAAAAACTTCTATGAAGTCGTACGTCGATGGTACAACTTATTCCCCACAAAATATCATTTTACTTTTCAAAGGTATAAACACTAATAGTAACAAATAGTAAGAAATACCTCCAGCTCCTTCTCGAAAATGTTTTTTAATTGCTTGGCCCTCCCCGTACATAAATTTTTGTTTTTCAGAACCATAAAATCCTTTGAAATGGTACCGAAGTACCTATTTCTGTCGTTCCTAAAATACAATGGGGTGTTCGTTCATTGTTCTACCATAAAATGGGGTTTATGGGAAAAAGCTTGGTCAACTCGGAGTTTCACATAAAGTTACAGTAAACGTAGGAAATCTAGCAAACAGTGAATGTCCCATTCTAACGGTTTAAGGAATATCAAAAACATAAAATAGCTTGCTATTGTTTTAAGTAAAAGTCACAATATTATTTATACACATAAAATTATTCGAAACAAAAAGTGAAATTTCTTATTTTTTACATTTACCAGTAAATGTCAGCACTTACTAGTAAAAATGTGGTTCAAATATGGTTACTGAGTTTTTACTGGTGTAGTGTGTGCAAATTAGAGAATGTATACTTTTACTAGTAATTGTTAACATTCACTGACTTCTCACATTTATTGTATCATAATATATATAAAACTTTTTGCCTCACACCTAATCTATTCATATAGTATATAGTGTAGAGTTTCTGTATATTTAAACGCAGTGCTTGTTATTAATTACAATAATATTATTTGTTCGAAAGATTGACTAATTTGTGTAGGCACACATAAATTTAACGTACGCATATTTTGGTTTTAGAAAAATCTACGTAAACAGAGAACAAACCCGAACAAATTTATGAATAATTTTATACTTTTATCCATCTTGATTTTGAGATGGAACATTATGTTTCCTGACCATCAATTATATTATGTCATGTCCAAATATCATTTTCGGATTTTTTAATACTCTTGTTGTAAGATAAGGAGGCAAGAATTGTGAGTGACCGGAGTAATTTTTCAAAACACTCTTATTTCTAATAAATACGAAAGAAAAAGGTATTTTGCTGTAAATGTCAAAAGGGTCTTGAGTTTATTATCTTTAGAAAAGTTATTAGTAGAAGTTGAGAGCTTTTGAACTAAGAATTATAAGGATCTTTAACTACCTACTATTAAAGGTAACTTTTAACACCTCTGTATTTTTTTGTACCTACGTAACTGTTATTTTATTATTACATTATTCATTATGTTTGAAAGAATCAAAGGCATAAGGTGACGATTCGAAATATTTTATTAATAAATGGTATAAAAACGGTGAAATGTAAAGGAATGAAAATTAAGTATCTTTATATTTGGACAAAGCAGGTTTCGTTTTGTTTCAGTTGACATACAGTGCAAAGCTCTCGATTTGTAAATTTATCAAATACGTGAAACAGTTTTGCCCCCAGGGCCAAATCGCTACAATATACATTATTACAGCTAGTTTGTTCGAGAAGAATAAAACTCCTACTGTAAAATTTGTGACAAGTCGCTTACGATGTTTGGTCAAAAACCCATCGATGTGTTGATCTGATGTTTGATGTTTCTAAAATACTGTTACACGACCTTTATATGACTAATCTGGGGTGTTTTACCCTTAAAGATCTCTTTAAAAGGTTCTATGAATGTTCTTAGGGAAAATTTATACAGCTACTATAGATTTTTAACCTTTGTGTTATCAGATAAGATCTAAAAAGGTTATGTCGTCTCGTCGTTTTTAAAACAAACTCATATTTATCGGGGCGATTAAACTTTATTTTTTACATGCCACTGGCGTGTGTTTTCAGTGAGTGTATAAAAAGTTAAACGGTTCCGGTATATAAAATACACAATTTAAAGGTAAATATTGATTGTGTGTTTAACATTAACACTGAACTCCGAGTATTGTTTGTTAAATATTATGCTGTTTAAAATTCGTGCATATAAACCAGATTTTTTCAGACAAGGAACAAGTAAATTATTAAATAAACGAAAAATCCAACTGCGGCAAAAAACTAAAGTAAAAAATAGTACATACAGTTATATGCATTGTCCCGGAATTGTAGTCAAAGTTTTTAGTCGTACAGGCGTGACAGAAAAACCTGCTAAACGGCTTCCTTCTGTTAATGTCGGCTAGACGGTGGGCTGTGATTATTTGAACAAACCCGAACAAATGCAGGAATCGTTACCCGTTACCTTAAATATGTACTCTAATCTACAATACGCCATTAATGATCGAATGTTCAAAAATTCACGTCGTAATTAAAAAGCTGTCAATTTTAATAATTTTTGTTTTAACTAATAGAATACAGATTTGACAGTTTGGCACAGAGTAGTTTGCGTCCCGATATGTCTAATTGTACAGGGTAGTGCATAAAATCTAGATGCAGATAAATTTCCGAAAATTTCAATTTGACATATCATATTTTTTTTTATGATCAAACACCAGCACTATAGGAAAAATTCTTTAGGGCACTCTGGAAGTGGTGCGTGTACGCAAAAAGCGATTCACGTTGGTTTTGAATCGTTGAAGGTTATATTCGTTGGGAAAAACGACCTCGGGAAGGTCGTTCCATAAGGATGAAGCCCTCCAGATGAAAGTGTTCTTAAATAGTGAAGACCGAGGAGTACTAAGCTTAACCACATATGGATGGGCGGCAGTGGTTCGTCGTGTATTTCTGATATTCGCCGCTCTGGGCGGAATTAAGAGGGCAAGGTCGGCCGAGCACTTTCCATGAAAATATCTGTAAAAGAGAGTCAAATCCCCAATCTGGCTCCGATGTTCTAGGCTGTTGAGGTTCTTCGTCAGCTCGTGGTCTCCAATCAAACGAATGGCCCTCCTTTCGATGGAATCCAGTAGCCGAAGAGTATGTTTGGGTGCAGCTCGAGACAAGAGAGCAGTACTCTAGTGATGGTCGAATCTGGGCTTTGTATAGTGTCAAAAGTAGTTCGGGTTTGTACAACTTTCTGGTTCGGAAGAGTACACCAAGCTTCTGAGAAGCTGTCTTGGCGATTACCACAACGTGGTTATGCCAAGACATATTTCCTCCCAGATTGACGCCCAGCAAATTTAGAAGAAATGGTAATTTTTTTTGTTACCTCAAGTGGCATGGCGATACTTTTGGGCTAGTGTCTAACCCAGCTATATCTTAGCTTAGTTCAAAAAACAAATTAAATTCAATTTTTATGTAAATATCAAATTTCTATTTTAGGAAATTTACATGCATCTAGATTTAGCGCTACCCCGGACAATTAGACGTATCAGGACATAACCTCTGCTCTAAAATCTGTTTTCTATCGGTTTTTATTAAAATTGGTTCCTTATTAACGAAATATCAGCTTATTAATTAGTACTTAATTTTTGAATATTCGATAATTAAATGGCGTAGTGTATTTTCGAAAATTTATAAAATACGTCGCTCGCCCCGACTACGTTGTAAATCTGTAAAAATGAGATTAAGACCATTAAAATAATTAAAGAAACAAGTTTGTTTAATATAAATTGTTCTGTACGTCCTTTCCAATTAAGACATTTCCACTCACGCGGCCGAATGCACCGATATAAATGAAATCTTTAATACATTTAATTATCATAATTTCCCAAATGTGGCTTAATGGCCTTAATGGCTTCGCCACTTACTCGAGCGAAGAAATTACTGTTGTTAAACAAATCGCCTTGTTGATTGAAATCCGTTATGGGGAAGAGAAGAAGCAGGTTCTTATTCATTATTTTTTAATTATTTAGTCACTGCTTTTAAAATATATAACAACTGGTGGGAAAACATTTTTCGACATAAAAAATGTGTGTAACTCCCATTTACTTTTCAACAAAACTATACTCTAATTTTTTTTGTTTAATATGCCACCAAGTATAGAAGTAATTTAAACATCTTTAGTAAAAATGGGGGCAAAGTTTTAGTTGAACAAGAAAAGTATCGATTGAAGATGGAAGTGCATTTAGTTATATACAGTGTGGCACAGAAGTTCGGTAACAAACCATTTTTCTCGTAAGCCTCTCAAAGTGCTTCAAATTTTAGACGTAGGGGTTAAAAAATGGTGTTGCATTCGTTGGTTATATCTGCGACGTTGTCAGACCTACCGCTTGTTAGGTATTGACACTATGTTTTCATTTTCTTATGCTCAAGGAAATCAAAAAACGCCTGATTTCGGTTCTGAACTGTGGTTGGGAACCAAACCGATATCAACACCGGCGGGGTTTTGACTTTAACAACAAATAAACTATTAATAATATCATTATGTAAAAATTGTTTTGTTCATGCGTGTAATTTCATTTTTTTCGAAATTAAACTACATGCCATCCGCGATTCATCTCAGCGCTTCTTCTGCATCACTCATCATAAATAAATATTTTTTCATCATTTTTCGGTTTTCAATATTGTAGTAGTAAATGATCTGTCATCGAACTCACTATCTACTGTGGTAAATTACAGTCGGCTCTATATTTGTATTAAAATAAGTCTGTAGTATTTTTACTGCGTCCGTGAACTTATGCAAGCTTTTAACGTTCCAACTGAATATCTATTTATAAATCACCTCCTAAATTAGTCTGAACTAAATAAATTGTTAGTGTATAATAGGTCGTAACTATGATCAGTGGCGTAGCCGGGTTTAGTGTCAAGGGGGGGTTGAACACACGAACCCCCTCCCCATGTGTACGCCACTAGTGGCGCCTACTTTTTAAATACGCATTTTGCCGTATTAAGTATCATTTAAGTATTTAAGAACTTTTTTTTTAAATCCGGCATTCACAAGCTTTGTGATTTTGATTTTTGGTAGCGTGTCCTTTTTGTTAGGTATTTAAGTTGTGGCGACCGCCACAGATTGTGATGTCTTTGAACCCTTGGACAGGGAATTTAAACACTGTTTTGTATATTATTAAACTTATTATTGATTTTCTACCAAAACCGGCCTAATTCAGAAAAGACGGCAAAAAAATCCTAAAATCTAACTTACTGTATTTTCCACCTCCTTTATTGCTTTTCTGTTTGGCACAATCCACAAAATGGTACAGAACGAATACAATAATTATCCACCAAATTGTTTTTCGACGCCACATTTTTTAATAGATGTCCTTTACTTTTAAATCACTTTCATAAACACCCGGTAAAAATCACTTTTCACTGCTGTAATAACTGAACAATCCCGTACGGTATTTAAAAATCAGTCAGTTACTATATCAGAATTGTATTCCTACTTCCAATTTGCCTAAAAATAATATTATTTTCATTTTATTTGCAAATTTCAATAACTGGTAAACATTTAACATTTTTCGGTATTGTTGACCATTAATAAAACCCTAAAAAAATTTACCAGTACTTTTATAGAACTTGTAAAGCTCTTATATATTATTAGTTTACCGCCCCTTGATGTTCTCGAGATGGTTAACATAATTTGTCGGTAACGCCAACTCTTTTTGATTTCCATGTCATATTTATAACTACAAAAACAAAAAATTTTAATTAATTTTAGGTACAAAGTTGATTCAAAATAATATTTGCAAAATTAAATATAAAAATATCATATTAATAGGTTGCTTAAAATAATGAATTCACTTTTCTCTACCTTCTCGAAAGTTTTTTTATAATGTTTAATAATGAGAAGTTCTATTAAAATTGTAAAATATCATTTTCGATTGCGTTTTCTTCCTACAATAAACACCACTCTCATCGATATCTCAAATTTTCTCGTAAATTTATTCTCGTAAGAACACGTGTTCGAGAGATCGTGACGCGCGCGAGTACAGACTTCTCGTCGTTTGGTTCAAGACTGAACTTAGGCTGAAAGCCAAGTCAGATTTAACTTTTGTTCTTTCGCATCGGAAGGTAAGGTACTACCATGAACGTCTGAAAGGCCAGAAATAGCATCTTGCGACTAAAGTATGCTGCATGAAAATACATAGAAATGTCTTGATGATATTTTCATTAAAAATATAACACCTCCTCTACCAAACATCACATAGTAAATAAGTCATTTTAATAAAAAAATTTTTAAAAACCTACTCTTACAGCCAATAAAAATTTTACAACATTTCTGCAATTTCCAAATATACCATGTTTCTGTGATTGGAGTGTTTTTGCGCTTGCCTAACAATTTGTCTCATTTCCTTCTGCTCTGATTGTTAATATTTTGTATTTTAATATTGACATTCAGTGACGGATCTAGGATTAGATTTAGGGGGGTGGGCTAAGAAAAGCCCGCTGCAGTCGAACTCGCCTAAGGCGAAAAAGGTGCCACATCCAAATATAGCTAAATTTCATAAATAATTTATAGTAAATAGTACTAGAAAAACTGATACGGTAAGGTGTAAATTCAGATAAATAACAGAAATGTTGATGATTTTTACATTATGTCAAGTAACTTTAACACTTAATTACAGTGGCGGCTCGTGGGCGAAAATACATCAATTACATTGCCTGAAATGAACTTTAATTAGCCATTTTTTAATTAGGACAAACATGGACGAATCAATGGGCCTGTGACGACTGTAGTACAAAAATAGTTTTCTTTTATTGTGGTGGTTTGTTATCACCTATAATGGGCTAGCATTCCGGCCTGGATGACGCCTTACGTAACAAACCTAAGATTACCGAGGATCGCGAACACCCGTCAAATATGGCTGCGGCGAAACACGTAAGAAGGCCTTGGAAGTGATGCTACGCCTACTCTGCTCCATACGCTCACAAGTGACCTACTTTTATCTATCTGTTTCACTCTATCAGCGTCAATATCAGACTTACGTAGAGTTAATATGAAATGCCAAAAAGTGATTGTTTATACAGGCGACTTGATCCTGGTCATATTTGTCTCACTTTACTGAATTAGGGAACGTTGCTGCAAACAGAGACAGGCATAGAATGCGAACAGCACGAATTGTTAAACAAGCTAACTTCCTTCGTCTGGCGGGAATGAAAATCAAGCAACATCTGATGTGATTTAACATGGTGGAGAAGACACAGAATCTTTAAATTTTAAAATATTTTTTAATTTTTTAATCTTTTCACGAAAAACGTCGTTTCCTTTTTGATGCAAGTGAGTAATTTGTAATTGAAATATTCATTTAGTCATCTTTACTGAGAGTAAGCATCAATAATAGTTTCTTTTCCTAAATCATATGGGGCCCAAACATATGCTTGGACTGGAAGCTTGAAATATTTGCTAGGACCTAGAGCGAAGTTGAAGATTGTAAAATATTTTATGTAAATTATGATTTACTTCCTATTTTTTAATAAAACTACTTACAAGCTTATTTCTGATGTTTAATTTTTCATTTGTAGTTACGTTACTAGTTCAAAAAATGATATAAGAGTGTGTAAGGATTATTTTAAAGTGATATTTTCAGCTTAAAACATGTCATAATCCTAATATTGATTTTCACTACTTAGTAAATCAAATAAAAGGGTTTTGAATGTGGTGGTTAAATGTCACTTTAAAATATTGACAGTTATAAAAAGTTGGACAAAAGTGACATTTGAAAAGCACGTGCGTTTGTCAGCTGATGCCAGACGTAATGGATGCCAGGTTTGTTCGTTTGTTCATACTTGCTTCGATTTGTTAACACGGCTGTTTGTCTTCTTTCTATTTATAAGTAAGGTTAGTAGCGGAGAGACGCCGGCGCAGACACGAGTGCTCAAGATGCTAGTGTCGCGGTTCATAAGACACTATTGCAAAAGTGCTTTGAAAACTCATTTTACTCACACGAAACTAATACGCAATTGCGTAAAAACAGTGCGGATATTAAAGTTACAATATCTACTTCTACACCATCGACAATGCAAGGAACCAAAAGTATGGTAAGGTAACTTAGATAAAAACAATTCGAATTTTACTTAGTATTTTTTTTTTATTAAATAAACATTTTCCGTACTCCATTAAGAACACACATAATATGAGTATTTCGCTAAAGGACTGTAGAATTTTCTAACATTTGGTCAACAGTTGCAAATGATTCCTCTTAAAAATTATGACTTTATATAAAAAAAAAACTCACCAACTATAATAAAAGGTTATTGTATATCCTTTACTATCTATTTATTTACTAGGGCTGAGAGAAAATATCGATACTTATACATTTTTGTTATTTTTTCTAATTTGGCCCAGCCCTACTATTCACTGTATACGGATTAAATAAATCATTCAAACTAAACTCGTTATATAATGAATAATATGACGGTTGTGGTAATTATAATGATAATTATACAAATGAGTTCTTATAGTTAATTCCTAAGAAAAATATTGCACAAAGGGGGGAGATTTTGCACTAAAAACGATTTTTACAAGTCCAGAAACGCGCCAAACTATTGCAGAGTTTCGACATCTTATAAAACCTGATGAGACTTTTATTAGTAAGATTGTTACGTAGTTCTACAGTTGTCTTACATTAATTAAATTATTTTTTTTCTATTTCAAGTGCAAAATTCCCTCAAATAAATTGAATTTTCACATAAAATATGCAAATATAAAATTCTTCAATAGTACAATCTAGTTACAAATTTATCTAGTAATGTTGGTGACAATATTTAAGTACCCATTTTTTTTCCTACAGAAATATAAAGCGTGAATATTAAAATTTCAGTAAAGCTTTAGAAGAATATTGTTCGGCCTTTTTTTACAACCGTTGCCATAAACGACAATTCCCACGAGTGTTTCAAACACGCTGTATATTTTTGTATAATGATAATGAAGTCCTTAAATAAATCATCCTATAAATGTTCTATATAATTCTTATTTTCCTAAACATATTTTTAGAGTCGCGCAGATTTGAAAACAATAGAAACACCGAAATATATTTTATTTTTGAATATTACCTTACGTCTTGTGGGCAAATTTTTTTCTAAAATATTTATTGTTTGATTTGTTTGTATATGTCTAGATATGGTTAGTACGATATGCGTAGAATAAACTATATTCATTTTATTGCATATTATTATTATTATAATAACTTGGTCACTCGAAAATGCAAAACACCTATTATCTCCTTGAAAAAGGGAAATGGTGTACAGTAATTATTACTAATAAATTATAATCAATTTTGTGATGCACACGCGGAACAAAAATAAGTCTCTTAACCTGCTGCTACTGCCCAAATGCAAGATAATCTTTACTTTGATATACACACTCGTGCAAAAAAACGGTCGTTACAAAGTTTTAAGCTTGATAATTTTTTCATGTTTAGTTCCATTTTAGTGATTTTTTAGAGAACTGTGGGTGCAACTATCAGTTTTAACGTGTTCAACAATTAATTGGTTATTCGACATATATTATATAGTATACAATTTATTTATCTAATTTCAAAACCTCCTGTGTCAAGTAGCAAAATTATTTCAAATTACAAGTTTTCATTTAGAGTCATCTTTTTGCTTCTTGGTTCATGTCAAAACATGCATTTATTCTCAAACAAAAACAAAATGAGGTTAGTTATCAATAATTTAAATTTTTTTCATAAAATAATGCAATATGAATTCAGTATTTTCTTTTGTCTAGAGGAGGCCATATAAAGTATCGAGGCATATTTAAATGTTTGTTTTTAAAATAATATACCAGGTATATGAGTTAATAAGCATATTTAAGTAAAAATTGGTATAGTTATTGTTTCTAAATGAACTTTTAATTAAATATTGATTATAACAGTCATTTTTTGTGTGTAATAATAATCTGTTTAGCCATCAAAAATTGTATTCACATTCAAACAACACTAATACAATTAAAAAATTTGAATTATTGATAACCAACATTATTGTGCATTTGTGTGAGAATAAATGCATGCATTGACATGCATCAAAAAACGAAATTTGCAGAATAGATGACTCTACATGAAAACTGGAATTGAAATAAGTTTCCTACTTGATTATTCCACAGGATGTTGTGAAATTGGTTAAAAAAGAACAACATTCTATTATCGTTGCTGCATACTATGTCGAATAGTTACTTAAATTTTGTCGAAGACCAACAATTGTCTAAAAAATCATTAAAATGGAACTAAAAATAAAAAATTATTGAACCTAAAACTTAATCAAAGTTTTGTAGTGACCGTTTTGTGCACATTAGACTTAACCGCGTTTAAAATTTAATTTAATTTTTTTTTTAATTTATATGTATAAATAAATATAATTTTGCGAATTGACATTGTACTTCTTATATTGCTTAAGACCTGTGCAAAAATTTTCCCACAAGTAAGAAAAACAGGTAAAGCGGGAGAAATGTTTTCCTAAAATTTTATACAATTTGAAGCATTTTAACATTAGCTACGATAGCCAATAGAAGCTTTGCTATATTCAATACAACTGTTCCTAACACCCTAAAACGATATGTGTACAAATTTACTTAATATGTATAGAATAGCTTGCAGTAAAAAATTGTATGAAATCTTAAGTTTAGAAGACAGGAAATAATAATTAATTTGAATTGAATCAATTTGGTCATTGTCAATTAAATGAATTCTAAAGAAAAAGTCACAAGGTATTCGCATTGAATATCCACTTATAACTATTAATTATTGTCAAAATGCCAATAACTACTGGATCGATAGTTTTTGGTACGATAGTCTGAACCATATGTTATGTTTTGTTTTTTCGATAGTTTATATACTATCGAAATTTTGGATTTGTCCTAAAAATTTGACATCTTCATACAGCATATAATATTCGTAACATCACCAACCCCATGTCTCCTATAGTGTATACCCTGTATACTAAGATTAGTAAAACGTTATGACATAGAATCAGTAAGGTATTTGGAATGAGTCTGGTAAGAAATTCCTCACAATGCAACACGTTCCTTTTAGAATAAAGTTTACTTTAACGGTGACCAAATCAATGCTTTAGTCAATACACTATTTTCTAAAATCACCCATATTGATTTATCCAGATAACTCCTTTCCTTGAAAAATTATTGAGACTCGAGATATGTATGCGAAACTTATTTAGAAGTTATTTTTATCGCCTCTGACTATTGGCAAGTCGGTTTCTATATTTACAAAAGGAAATATCGTTTTAAATAGTGTAAAAGTAAACCTTTACGAAGAATTAATATGGGTGGTCCTATAAAAGTAGTTATTTGAACAATTATTATACGAAAACATTCTAGAGTTTCACGGTTTAAAAAAAAAAGAGAAACTCAATGTTCATTCGTTCAAATTCTCTACATGCATTTTTTTAATAATTTTATTAATAGTAATTAATAAATAAAGTGGAGCTTTAAAGAAAATACTGCTTTCTAATGTTTCGCTTGTGTCAGATAAGTAATAAATTAAAAATTTAGGTATATTTTTCTAACTTTATTCTGAAGAAGTAGGTAAGTATATAGAATTGCCATAAGGCTCGTAGTTGTAGACAAGAGATATCCCAAACCTGAAAATGTATGAATAAGTTTCCTTGTTTACAAACTTATAAAAAATATACAGTGTCCTGATACAGTATTATCCAATTGAAAAATTGAACCTATGATCTGATAGATCGTTGATATATTGTTTTTTACCTGAATAAGTTTTCAAGAACCCTCCTGACAAGGAAATTACTTTAATGCAGCATATTCTTTAAATTTCCTTCCAACTGCCGATAAAATTCGCTAAAGACAATATTTTTATATGTGTTCATTTTCAATCCATATAGAAAATTTTATTATAACTAGCTTAAAGTATTGACTTACCTTTATTTTTCTATACATGTACAAGATCAAAAGTGATATTTAGACAAATAGAATTTGCTCAAAAACATGTTTATTATCGTTTTAAGTCTAGTAGAATAGTAGTAGTCGTCCTCTTTGACTCTAAAATATTAATTTGTCTATGAAAAAGTCAACAAAAACTTTCTCCGTTTGAGTTTTCTTTAGTTCTTAGCATGTTTTATCCTAAGAATTGTACTTTTAAAGTACTGGCTGTGAGCGTAATTTGGTGGAGTGGGAAAATCCCTTCGTATTTATGCTGCTAACCTAATCAGGATAGAATCCATTCAAATATTTTTAATTTATCAGGCCCGCCAATAAATAGATGAATAGGTAGCTCCATAATATTTAACAACACAAATATTTAGTTGCTTGTATAATGATATTTCGATATCGATATGTAATTGTATAATGCTTTGGCACCCTGCTAAAGTTTATGATTAGAATAATCGAAATTTTGAGAAAGTGTTTCGACTTAATGCATAGACATGTGTTACAATTTTTTTTTCTAAATACAGGGTTGCCACCAGACAATGTATACCTATGATTATGAGTTAATTCGAAAATAATTATAATGATAAAATAAGCGGTGGGATATGTGGAAGTGATTTTGGTGCACCCTGTACATTCATTATGATACAAATACCTATTTTAACATACATTTAAAGTGTCGTATTTGTCTACATTGGCTGTGCGCGTCTGTTATAACAAGCATTCTCCTTTTAGCAAAAATTTAAGACAAAAAAATATGAATCGTTTAATTCTATTAAGTCGGGTAGAAGGTACAGCATTTTACCATACTCTTATGTCAAACAAATTATTTCATTTAAAGAAAAAACCCAAATTCAACAGTTCCAAACTCATTCATATTAATTTTATCATAAATCAAAACGGCAGTTCAATAGCTGACTGTGACGTCGCAATTTTACATACACAGACGTACAAACTTGCACATGGCTCCGATTTCAGTCTTTGCCAGTTAAGAATCGCCCCCCGTTCATACTATTAATAATAAATATTACATCGTAGAACTAAATACTCTTTATAAAAGGAATAAACCAGAAGTTCATGGAAAATTTATCTGCTTGATAATTACTTTTATTAGGGAGATATGAGTTCAGTTCAGGTTTGTTCAGGATATGAGTTGAGTTCAAGGCAGCATTACGAGAAATCGTTGCTGAATAATTAAATAATGAAACGATTTCGGACGAGTATATCTAGATCTATACAGGGTTGCCTAGAAGTCCGGCATACAATTAATATAACCGTAATCTGTAACTTTTGGGGAAAACGCTCGGACACGTCAATTTAGTTTTGTATGTGCTCACATTTTGACGTTATTCGTTTCTTTATAGATATTTGTCAAAGATATGACGACATCGACCTTTTTGTTAAATAGAAACATACAGCTTGTGATACATCATTTGAAAGCTAAGATTTTAGCGCGATTCTGTCAAGCTATTTCAAAATGGCGACTGTTAAAAGTTTTTAAAAAATTTCTATTTTCAAGGTAAGAAATCTTCATTGTGTCGCGTTCAGAAGATTTCTTCTTACCTTGAAAGGTAAAAAAAAACATCAATGATTTATAATTTCCGCTTATTTAAATAGAGATTTTTTAAAAATTTTAACAGTCGCCATTTTGAAATAGCTTGACGGAATCGCACTAAAATTTATGAGCATACTGTACGAGATATTAGCTTTCAAATGATGTATCACAAGCTGTATGTTTCTATTTAAAAAAAAAGATCGATGTCGTCATATCTTTGACAAATGTCTAGCGTGTCCGAGCGTTTTCCCCGAAAGTTACAGGTTAAGGCTATAGTAATTTTATTCCGGACTTCTGGGCCACCCAGTATATGTTTTAGCGATGTGACTTTAATTCTTCCATAATACAGAATAACACGAAATGGGCTTCCGCAAATAACATCCTCCGACATCTGCAAATGTGAATGTCATAATGGAAATAAGTTGAATTCACATGGAAACCTGGAGATTACCGAAGCTAGTCCTTGCGTCCTGATGTGTTAACGACTTTTTAACCCCTGTTTTATATTTAACAAGATAAACGATTAATTTCCTTTCATTCCTGTAATGCTTACTGCCTAAAATGCAGGTGTTTGAATTGTTTAATTTTTTTATTATGGACGGGGCAATTTTCAAATTTTTTTTATATTAAATTCTGATGATGCACGTAACGGCGAAACATGTAACCATTCCACATTAGAAATTGTTGAGACCACTTTCCTCTTGCTGTTAGTTAATGATGCATCATGATTAAATAAAGATTTCCATGGGTTTCTGACCGAACATCGTAAGCGACAAATTTGTTATAGCAAGCGGTTGTATATGATAAACTGCACTTTATATGAAATTTTAGTGTGCCTGTAATTATTTAAGAATTAATAAAAAGTCCCCCGTATCCACCAGTAAATTCGTAACGATTTTCAAAACGGGCCATATGCCTTGTCAAGAACTTTGTATACGTCGTACACTCATGGTGGTTACGATTTATCCTAATGCCGGTTACGATAATTTATAACCCCACACGACACTGGGCGGCAGTAAACCTGCATCGACTTATTTTAGAGTAAATCGTAAGCGACAAATAAATAAACCTTTCAAAAAATGTATTGACGTAAGTTGCCCAATTACCTGAAAATATAAGTTTACTAAAATGGACTAGTCTACACCAAACGATAACAATACAAAATAATACGTAAAAAATTAAACAGGTTTACGATCAAAAACAAAATAATGACAAGAAAAGCTCCTACTGTAAAAATTGAGGCATGTCGCTTACGATGTTTTGTCAAAAACCAATCGCTTTAATACAGGGATGGAAACAACCACACGCTCCTGGGCATTTAATAAAGCGTATCTTCATCAAAAAAAGCAACTTACCATTAACTATTGCTTAAAGCGTTGAGGTTTTCTTTCTTCTTCAACGAGAAAATTTCCAATTGAATTTTGGCTCACGGTTACTACGATAAATATATTGTCTGAAGAAAGTATGATGATTTTTTAGTTGTCTTGTTAGACTGATTGACATTCTCGATATTAAATATTAATGCCCTTATGCGATCTCGCTCACAGAATCTTAAATTTTGCTAGTATAGGAATGCGAAACATCCTTTCAGGATTTTAAAATATATGTACGGAAAGCAGATGCAAATGTATTTTTCAGACTGAACAATGTTGGAAAACGGAATAGTAAAGATGTTTAAACAAAATTTGCATGCCAAGGGTATTCTTGTACGATTCGATCGTTTGTGTATAACGTAGTATTTAACTACTTTGAAAAATATAACAGGTATTTAAGTGCAAAGAAAACGACCCTTACAAAATTTTCTCTTTTAGGCTTAATAACTTTTTTATTTTTTATCAGATTTTAGTAATTTTTTTTTAAAGAACTGATGTATAGCTATCCGTTTTAACGTGTCTCTTACAAATTTTAAGTAACATTGATATTCGACATATTATACAAGGATAATTGAAATGTTGTTTTTTTAACTAATTTCAAAACACACTGTGGAATAATCAAGTAGAAAAATTCTCAGTTTCCATTTAGAGTCATCTATTTTGTTTCTTTTATTCTCACACAAAAGCAAAATGATCTTGGTTATCAATAATTCAAATTTTCCCATAATAATTTCATTATGTGTTGTTGGAATGAGAATACATTTTTTTTATGAATGAATAAAATATTATCGGGAAGCAGAAATTATTGTTGTAATCAAGATTTAACTACAAATTCATTTAGAAACAAAGTGAACTACCAATTTTTCCTTAAATATGCTTATTAAATTAAATATTTATTAATTTAAAAACAAACATTTTATCCTAAATATGCCCATGTATTGTGACATGAACCAAAAAACAGAATGTATAGTAACTAACAAGGGGTGAACTCAAAGTCACGATCTCACAAATTATATATAGTATATTAAATGCAACTGCTTGATGTTTGTGCAGTTGTTTGTGTTGTGGCGTAAATTTTTATTTTAAGCTTCGTCGTTTTATCTTTTTTCTGTTAGAAATTTTTTTTAGGTCTGATGATGCCCAGATGGGCGAAACATGTAACCACGTTTAAACTTTAATATACTATATTTATTTTGTGAGACCGTGACTTTGAGTTCACCACTTGTTAATTACCAAACAGGTCTCTTGGAAAAAAATGGACTTTTTCTTTGATTTAGAATGTACAGTAAATGACGCTGGTATTTTTAAATAATTTTGCTACTTGATTATTTCACAGGGTCTTTTGAAATTTAATTAAAAAAGGAACATTTCAATTATCCTTGTATGATATGTCGAATAACCAATGTTACTAAAAGGCAATTTAAAACAGTTGTATACCTACAGTTCTGTAAAAGAATCACTAAAATCGGACTAAAAATAAAAAAGTCGTATTAAGCCTAAAAGTTTATAATATTGTAGAACCAAATTAACAATTTTCTACGCTTCTGCGAATTCTTTCCCTCCCAAAAATAAATCCTAAAAGCTGAAAAATATCTTTGGCAAAAGTTTGATAATATCAAGAGTCATATAAAATGTAGGTTACGTTTTAAAAGTTACTTAGTTACTTGCTATATTCATCTAGCGTAGCCCGTTCGGACGTTAAACTTCTAAAAGCACTTCTTCCGGATAGCAAGATTTTCAGTTTTAAAACTTCGTAAATGTTTTTTTGATAGTTTTAGATGCTACCATGCGGTATCCGTTAAGAACCTTTCCTTTTCTGTACATATTTAAAAAAAGGTAAAGATAAAGATTTTAGCGTTAACTGTTAAATAAGTGAAAATGAAACATGCCTAGAAAACTGTTATATTATTACAAAGTTACTGGCGTTAGAAATCTTTTTAATTCTATTTTGTCGAAAAAAAATTAGGTTAATGTTATGTGAACTTTATAAATATAGCGCGAATTGAAAAATTATGCCGTTAGAAACTAATAAAATTATCTTCCGGTTAATTTCCGCAAACGAAATTCGCTAAATCAGCTTTTCAGAAATGCCATTAGTGCGTTTCATGCCTTCGGCAACCGACCTAATTTGATAACCGATGAATATAAAGACTTTTTACGCTTAGAAAAATTAGATTTAAAAAATAACTTTACCTTTTTTAACGAACACATATGATTTTTCATATGCCCTTCCATTCACGTTAGAATATTTTATGTAAAATCCTAAAATAAAGGCTTTAAAAAATTATTTTTTGCTAAGAGTACAATATCACTTAAATAGGTCCCAGAACAATATTTAAATATTAGTTTGAAAAATCAGTGGAACTATTGCATAATAATGTAGGATTAATTATTTTTGTTAGTTATCTATTTTATATAAACATTAGATTAGCCTAGGATGTTACCTACGCCTGCCGTCCGGTATTTTTCATGACTGTCCCTAAAGCATTTCCCTGTCTTTATATCTATATTCCCAGTAATAATAAATACTACTAAAACTATCTGGAGACCTTTTAAACAATAACCCTGGACGACAAGAAAAATCCTAATTTTATTATTCACTAGTTATTAATGTATGTTTTCGGTAGTATACCAAGTAGGCCTCTAGTTTGTTAACCACTGTTATGAGCCAGAAGCGTTAGTCATTGGCGTTGATCTGATTGGTTGAGGAATGGTTTATTACCAATCGCGACTGTGTTCATCGCAAACATGTCTACTATTTTTTAATAAATATTACAAAGCAAATTACCGTTCTGGAACCTTTTCAATATGGCATATATTTACAGTAAACAAAACATATATTCTCTTACGCGGCTGACAGAGAGAAAATATACACAGTGTGGTAGAGATGCTTTCGCATTCTTCCGGTAGATGGCGTGGATTGTCGGTATCGTATGAAACTGCGCTGGCCGAGAGCTGGGTTCGGTATACACTCGGCTCACCCTGCAGGCTACGACCCGGTCGCTCCTGGAACAATAACATACTTGTAGCAGGAATTATCTGATAATTATTAACATTTTTTTTTTAATTCGCCCGATGGTTCAAGCAAACGTAAAACATGAATGTGTCACTGTATATGCGCTTTAAAATAAACCCATACATTTCACACAAGTCCAAGCTATATTATCATAGGACAGCCATTCATTGAACGTTTAGACTGTAAGATATATCTTTTAAACTTACCTACTGCTAGACGAACCACTCGTCCTTCTGCTGCACGGACGCGTCACCCCCGCCGTTTTGGGGGGCGACCGCGGGCGGCGCAGCGCGGCCTACCCTGCCGGGCAGTAGGGGCGGCCCCGGGCCGGCGGCGTGCGGAACCCGGGCGGGCCCGCAGGGCGGCGCCAGTTTCCCGACGGCACTGTCGTTGAATTGCCATCGGCTAATGTCGTCGTGCTGCCACTGGTTGGTTTCACCACGTGGCCATTCGACCCGTACATCTGCGCCACTGAAGAAAAAAATAGCCGGTTAGAAAATAATTGTCAATTTCTATTTATGTTTGTTTCTACAGTATGAAATACTGGGCAAACAATACAATCCAGAAGATTACTTACATGAATACGAGGCATTTTGTTGTTGCACAGAATTCCCGTGCCTATTGTTCCATCCTCCTCTCCTGCAGACGCACACCGACACTGCTACTATGAACACCAGGAGCAATAGGAGAGTACTAATTACTACTACGACGAACCACGTGACTTCCAGGCCTAGGATGGTACCAGTATTGTTGTCTAAAAAAAAAACAAAATTACAGGAAAACTAATTTGAGCTGATAATTTATTTGTTTGTATTTCATTTGTAATCTGCTTTTGTTCGTAATTTTCGTTTTGTTGAAGTCTTTTTGTTCCATTTTCTATACTTTATTATAATTTTTCGATAAATCATGAAAATTTTTGTTTAGGTAATTGTGTGAAACAAGCAGCAGTTAATAACACTTTAAATGTTCTCACTTTGGCATAAGTTATTGGACGACTCATCTGACCCATCGGCACAATGGTTGATTCCATCGCACACTAGATCTGTCGCTATACAGAACTCTCGTAGATTGCATCGAAACTCTGTACAGGCATGTTCTGTAAAAAAAAGAAAAAATAATAATATTATATTTTAAAAATGGTCCAAAAAGTGATCCTAATAGTTATAGACCAATTTCTGTTTTACCTGTTTTATCTAACATTTTGGAAAATATAATGATAAGAAATTGACAAATTTTTTAGAAAAATCAAAGTATGCTATTTAGTGGTCAATATGGATTTCGTAAGTCTAAAGATACAGAAATATCTGCTATTGATATTATTACTGACATTCAATTAACTTTAGACAATAATAAAAAATGTTGCTTATTATCTTTAGACTTGCGAAAAGCATTTGATACTGTGAATCACGAAATTTTATAACAAAGTATTTTCAATATTGGTATTAGAGGCAATATTTACAATTGGTTTAAAAATTATTTATATAACAGAAAACAGTACGTTTATATTGACGATTGCTCAAGTTCTCAACAAAATATTACTTGCGGTGTTCCTCAAGGATCACTTTTAGGACCTACTTTATTCCTTATATATATAAATTCAATTTCTAAGTTAATTTAAAAGATAATGTCAAATTGTTTGCGGACGATACTACAATTTTATATTTTGGCGAGTCTTTTTCCAATATTCAAACTGATATTATTAATGATTTGAAAATTATACTTTCATGGCTGCAATCCTATCAACTTTCTCTAAACTTGCAAAAGTCATCTTTCACGTTTATTTGTAAATGTGCAATTGGGAGCAATATTTCACCAATAATTTTTAATGGAAACGAAATTAAGTATGTAATATCAGTAAAGTTTTTAGGCTTATTAGACGAAAATTTAAATTGGAGAAAACAATGACATGTTGAAAACCTTCGAAACAGCGTATCACCACTCATTGGAATATTATATAAAATTCGAGATTATATACCTTTAATACATTTAAAAAACATTTATTATTCATTAGTTTATTCAAAATTTCAATATTTAATATCAGTTTGGGGGATCTGCATGTGCCACAATATTAAACCCTTTAGAAAAAAACTACGAAACAAAATTATAAAATATATTCATAAACTAAATTTTTTGGAACCGACAACAAATTTATATAAACCAAGAGGATATCTAGATCTGAATAGTTTATGCAAATTAAAAATTAGTATACTAATTCATGCCATTAATAATCAAAATAAAAAATCTTGTATAAAATTTGTAAAATCAACTGATATACACAATCATAATACCAGAAATATTGACCATTAAAAAAAAAATCGAATTAAAAGTATCATAGGGATGAAATGAATTTTATTTGATGAATAAATATTTATAATACCTTACCTAAAGCATTAAGAAAAGAAACCTTTTATATTTGGCCCTACCATTTTAAATGGGCACATGTCGCATCTGGATTTAATCACAGTGTCTCAAGAATCAAGGTACAGACGCTGGAGCGATCACAATAATAATCGGGTTCGTTCCGATAGGTACATTGAAATACAAAAGTATGGGCGACGTACTATCGTGCCGATAAAAAACTAGGACAACAAAATCCCAAAACTGGGAACGGATATACAGATCTCATAGACTATAAAAGGTGCTCGACAGCTGTAAAGGTGAATACACATACATAACTTTTAGGAAGTAACCTAGGTTACATAATTTAACGTTTTGTATTTTGCGATACGAGGTGGCATCAAAGTATTTTATTTCTTTTATAAACTTGAGCGGCAAAGTCTAATACCTTATTTAAAGTAGATAACGTCGCCTAAAAATAAAAACGAAACTAAATAATAAAATAAATTTAATAGAAGGTTACAAAAATACAAACGCAAAACTTGTCGAAGCAACAAA
Organism: Barypeithes pellucidus; assembly: GCA_963991005.1. Classification (NCBI taxonomy): domain Eukaryota; kingdom Metazoa; phylum Arthropoda; class Insecta; order Coleoptera; family Curculionidae; genus Barypeithes; species Barypeithes pellucidus. The sequence goes on from OZ022557.1 coordinate 477,252, forward strand.
ACATTTTTAATATTTGGTCATAGAACCATTCCTGTTTATAACTTCTTGAAGCCTTTGCGGCATACTTAAAACTAGGTTTCTGCATAATTCGCCTGTTACTTCATCCCAAGCTTCATTTATCCTGTAGCGTAATTCATTTCTGTTTCGTGGCCGCCGAAAATCATGTCTATACATTGATTTCACCATTTTACCCCAAAATGTTTTCGATCGGGTTCAAATCGGGACCAGGGAAGAACTGCTATATTATTTTCTAGGAGAAAATTTTGCACAATGCGTGCTGTGTGTATTGGAGCGTTATCATGCTGAAATGTAAAATTTTGACCATATACAGCGTTTATCGATGGTATAATCTGCATTTAGGATATTAACGTATTCAGGTACAGTTAGTCTTCCTTCCACGATTTGGCAAAATCCTGGACCTCTAGCGCTAATCCAACCGCAGACATTTATAGAGAAACGTCCGCTTTGGTTTGTTTTGTGAGTGTATATCTCATCATACCGCATGCCGAAAGGCCTATACACTCGAATTATTCCATTATTACACGATTGAAAAGTTTTTTCGCCAGAAAATATTCCGATTTAAATATTCATGTGCAAATTCTAACCTGCCTTGTTTATTTCTTTCCATTAAAAATATTTTATTAGTAGCACTACGACTTCGTATATCGGAAATTCGAACCCTGTCTCTAGAAGTATTTGTAGAAAGTTCGTCTCTTCTTTCGCCTTTATTGCAGTTGCGAATGGATGATCCCTTAGATAATTAACTAGATTTATATCTTCATCTTTAGTAGAAATTCTAGGAGGACCTGAACCTGCTTTCCTAATAATAGTTCTATACCTTGCTATTTTTTGTTTTGCCAATAACACGGTATTTTTGTTTACTCCCAGTTCGTCTGCAATATCCCTAATAAAAGCACCATCTCGCAACCGACTGTAGATTATAGCCTTTTGCTGGGGTGTTAATTGTGGCATATTTCTTAAAGAAAAATTTGCTTGACAAGTTAATGATAAAGTCATATGTTGACATGCAAAATTTGTAAATGACATTTTACTGGTACCAGACGCGACAGTAAATAATTCCTAATAGTCGAGGAGAAAATAAGAAAATTTGCGGTCCTAGTTTTTTACCGGCACGATGGTACATACCCTTGGTAATTGTGAAGAATCTAAATCACTCGCGACGGGCGAAATTGTTAGCTGTTCCGCACACACGCGCGCCTGCATGTTTTATGACATCGCTGATGGTGGATGGCAAATGTGTTTGCGAATCACATGAGGATAATAGGCTTGCGAGGAACTGAATGTGTATAGAGTTTGTTCGGGATTTTTTACTGTTCCTGGGGTAATTATATTTTGTCGCCATTGAGACTAGCATATTCTATAAGAAAATAAATCTCCCCGTCGAGCGCCATCTCATCCTAGGTACTCTCATAGCAGAACAGCCCTATCAGCAACAAAATAGTCTAGACGTAGGACAAGGGTCTTTTTCCTTTTCTCCATACGGCGTTCTTGTAGTTATATGTCAGTCCCAATGTACAGCGATAATTTCCTACTTTTTATTTTCGTACAAGTCGCAACAATTTATTGCTAACGCCAAATAAATGACTTGAAAAATATTTCCGCTCCGAACTTAGCTTGACGGATATTTTCGATCCTTTTCAAGATATTTCCAATTCCATTCGGTAGGATTAGGAGCATGATTGTAGGGGATTCAAAATAAGTAAACCAGTAGCAAGTTAAAATGTTTTTTATGTATATTAACTGCATTCCTTCGAAGCCTATTATTTCCCGCTAAATCCAAAGCAACCCACTTTGGAAATAGATCCCTTTAAGTGAAAATAAACACCGATTCAAACACAGAACCCCATAATAGGGCCGGTTAATTTTAGCAATTACAGTTAAATTAGAGACCCTTGATAATTATAAAGCGTTTAAATCACCCACACGACAGCCGAAATCGTTGCCTTTCCGACACACGCGCGCTTGCAAGTTTTATGATATCGCGAATGAGGGAAACAGAAAATTGTGATGATCGTCTCGTTTTGGCTAAGAGCATTTGAGCATTAGTAAGTCGGTGGGGATAATATATAAATGTAGTGGACAGACGATTTTATATTGCTCTTTATAATCTGGTAATTTGGCATGCACACAAACTAGAGCATACCATCACCAAGCTCCAAAAATTTTTTGTGTTTCGTGTGGTTCACAAAATTCCTCATATATCATTAAATTAAGAAGTTCAAAATCGAAAATTGATTAAATTGCGAATTCAACGTTCAAGCTTGGTGATTCGGGAGGAATGAACCAAACTCCAGGAGTCTATTGTACAGGGTGACCATGTATAATTTATTCCCCTCTTAACTTATTTATTTTTCATACTTGAGAAAAATTAGATTGTTATACACAATTTTTAAAGTAGTATTTGCAGCGGGATCAAATATCATATCATCAAATGTTGATTTACACAATTGTAAATGGGACATCCTGTATATTAACTGATTTTCCAATTCTACGTCAAATTTTGAACGTAATTTACCTCGATATGTTGACAATTGAAAATTGGCAAGATCCAATATTAAAAACATCTAACAATGCAGTAGTCGATTATCTTTCGTACCTGCATTTTTAGATATTTTTAATATTGGATCTTGGAAGATTCCCCTGTAAAACAGACCAAAAAATGATATTTGATCCCCTTGCAAATACTACTTTAACAATCCTGTATAACAATCGTCTTCATTTTTCTCAAGTATAAAAAAATAAAAAAAAGTTAAGAGGGGTTTGTTCCTGATCATACTGTACAAGTGAAACTTAATTTTCATTTGTTTCCAAGTTATAGGCGAAATTACAAATAACAAAGTTTCATTTGTTTTAATCATACCGTTCTTTTAAAAATATCGCCATTGACGTCAGTCATACATCGAATTAGTGCATCCCGAATGTTGACTTTTACTTTGTAAACTTAATTTTTTTTGAACCTGCCCCATAAACGAAAGTCCAATGGTGTGAAGTCCGGAGATCTTTGAGGACAACTATAATAGGATCATCGTGACCAATCCAAAGTCCTGAAAACCTTCCGTTTTTTTTTTAAATTAGCTCCTGGAGTTTAGTCCATTCTCGACTCACCTGACACCTTGTATAACATACTCAATTTTTTTTAAATTGCGTCTGCTTTAGTCACTCAAAATAGTCAAAATTACTTACTAGGATCTTTAACTGCTGTTATAACCAATTTGAAACCGTTCGTGTCGGTACCCCAATTGTCCGTCACGTACTTGAGCGTGACGTAATTCGTTCTTGTAAACATGGCGCCCAGCGTTTGTTTTGTGTTTTTGCACGACAGATCAAACTGAAAAAAAGAAGACTATTGTAAAAATGTCATCATATTAATACCCAAAATATGTGTCAGGGCCGTATATAAACATTTCTAAAGGAGGGAGGTTATTGACATTTCTAGGGAGGGAAGGAGGAGATCGAGACCAATTAAACGGTAAAAAAGTGGAGTAATGCTAAATAAACGGGTAAAAATATCTCCCTACATACGACCATGATATGTATAGGTACTCATTTGTCTCAATCCGATTTGCAAAGTTGAAAAAGCGTTGGTCATCAATAATATCGATAAAATGGTGTAGCTGTTACAGCAAAGCATAATCGTTGTAACAATATTAAATAATAAACACATACATATCGAAGTTAGTAAAATATTACTTAATTTAACTACATTACTATAAAGTTCGGTTCGTAGTTTTACATCGTTTGTCATATTTAATGTGTATTCTTATCAAAATGAAGGCGAACATTTGAATTTTAATAGTAAATAATTCATCTCGTCGGTGAAATTGCCAGATTTTCATGTTAACATTTTACCGAATTGCGGAGAAAGTTACACACGTTTTATATACGGAAAATATATAAAGGTTAGGTTAGAAAGTTTAATAACACTTTGAAATTTATGTATTATTTCTTTTTTAACATAAACTGCTCATATATACCAGTCAGTGCCTGATTAGGGGGCCCTTTGAATGACGGGACCTGGAGCTATATCCCCCCCCCCCTTAATCCGGGGCTGCATACAGTTTGGTATATCATTATTGACATTTATATTTTATGTTTCGTGTGGTTCACAATTTTTTCAAGTTTCTAAACGAAAGTACTTTGCTATATAGAATTTAATCATCAAGTTCAGTTTAGGACTATTTAGCGGCGCAGCCTAGGGGGGATTTTGGGGTCGAACCCACGATTTGGGTAATTTGTGTAAAATTTTTTGACTTGTTGAGTCTTTTGCATCCCGCTAGATGGATGAGCGTGAATTAGGCACCGATTATTACTTGCAATTTTTGTAAAATTTTCAGTATTGGGGATATTAGAATTGGTCAGGTTGTCACCGTCTGTTGAGTCTAGGTCTGATGAAATTTCACCAAATCTGGTGATTTTATGAATAATCTGGTGATTGGTGAAAAACTTTTTTAAAAGTCCGATTTCTGGTGATTTTTTTGGTATTTTGGTAAAAAACTGTTTAAAAAATTCAAATTCTGGTCATTTTCAATTCATATGCATATTTTTTTTTAATAGGACATAAAATATATTATTTCACCTTATTTTTTTTGCTCATCAAAATATTTTTTACTACGATAACATTTTATTTATGTATTTTTAAATCTGGTGATTTTTCATAACCATTTCTGGTGATTTCTATTTTTTTCCCCCTGCTTACAAAGGTTGGCTCTCAATAGGAATTAACCAATTTTCATAGTCTCCCTGTTCCAGGGAACATCCCTCTCGGCTCTAACCAATTGAAGGAAAACCCTAAAAGAACGCTTTATAATAATTTTATTTTTTATAAATATATTTTCAAATATTTTTTCGTAATTAAGCGATTCAAATAAAATGTCGAGTCTAAATTTTAGCTAAAGTAACAACAATGCGTATGAATAAAATTCAAAACGACAATTTTTTAATTAAAATAAATTGTTTTGTAATTGAAAACGGGAAATCTATTATTTCAGGCGTTGCCTAAATATGAAAAATAATAATTTGTTTTTGTGGCCACTTGTTTTGAAATATTCATTTAAAATAAATAATAACAAGTTAAATAAATCGCTAGTAAACTGTAACGAAATTTTCGACTCATTATTTTTTATTTAATCTCATTCAAAAATTAATATTTATATTTTAATTCATTTTACCTGGCCCATAGAATAGTTCATCGATCCGCCTGGCTTAGATTTTATATATTAAATCAATTTTGATTTTACTTATACAGGGAGTCGATTTGAAAACTGCGCGCCTTTAATATCTCGCCTTCCAGTAAATAATATTACAAACAAATATCTTACGGAAGGCTACTTACTCTGTTACTCATTAGCGGCCGGTAAATAGAACATTACAGTTGAATATCATTGAGAGTCATAAATGGAACATCCCATATATTATTATTTCCTTTTTTTAACATATTCAAGGTTTTATTGCTAAAATGACGTTCGTAGACCTTAAAATAGTAATTAATTCTTCCTTTATTACTTAATTATTGTTGATGGATTCCTTATTGAAAAGGATCTGCCTTAACAGATTTTTTATAAGATTATTTAACTATTTTTTTTTTTTTTTTTTTATGATCAAACACAAGCACTATAGGAAAAATCCTTTAGGGCACTCTGGGAGTGGTGCGTGTGCGCAAAAAGCGATTCACGTTGGTTTTGAATCGTTGGAGGTTATATTCGTTGGGAAAAACGACCTCGGGAAGGTCGTTCCACAAGGATGAAGTCCTCCAGATGAAAGAGTTCTTAAATAATGAAGTTCGAGGAGTACTAAGCTTAACCACATATGGATGGGCGGCAGTGGTTCGTCGTGTATTTCTAATGTTCGCCGCTCTGGGCGGAATTAAGAGGGCAAGGTCAGCCGAGCACTTTCCATGAAAATATCTGTAAAAGAGAGTCAAATCACCAACCTTCGATGTTCTAGGCTGTCGAGGTTCTTCGTCAGCTCGTGGTCTCCAATCAGACGAATGGCCCTCCTTTCGATGGAATCCAGTAGCCGAAAAGTATGTTTGGGTGCAGAGCTCCAGTGATGGTCGAATCTGAGCTTTGTATTTACTATTAATTGCTATTAATACAGAGTATTAAAAGAATATGATTAAAAAAGAAATTAAACAAGTCTACATTTTCAAGTGGAAACCCCTAAATATTATAATTATTTTCTTTTTCATTAAAAATGAGGATTTTTAGTTGTCGAAATATGGCGAATTTAATATTTTTATATGGCGATTTTGCTGATCTCCTAGTTGGCTATGACGGCGTTGAAAAACGCAAGGAACAAGCCGAGGCTTAAATCATGAAGGCTGCGAATATTCTATGAAAGCTTCCGCCTTCACAATTATATCGAATGGAAGATTAAAATAAACTCGGACAAGACCCAGACAATTTACTTTTCAAAGGCGCAAGATTCTGCAAATTTCCAAAAGGAAAAGTCACTGTATGAAACAAACAAATAGATTGGAAACCGAGTGTCAAATACCTAGGTCTACACTTTGACAAGAGGCTTAATTGGAAAGTAAATACAGCCAACATAATAAAGAATGCCCATCAACAACTCGGCGCAATATACAAGAGAAGCAAACTGAATCTAAAAACAAAGGTCACCCTGTACAAGACATTCATCAGACTAGCGATGACATATGGAGCACCAGCCTGGTGCACATTGAGCAAGTGTGACCTGAGACGAATTCAAGTGATGCAAAACAAGGTATTAAAAATCATCGTAAACATGCCACGCTAAACTAAAAACGACATTATACATAGAGATCTCGAAATCGAAACATTGTCCGAGTTCTTCGACAAAACCATAAACAAATACCACACAATCGTTACACAGTTATATCAAAAGTAATGGAGAAAGCTATTAACCAACATCTTCTAAAGTACCTGGAAGGCTTCAACAGCGATCATCAATATGGTTTTCGGAAGTCGAGATCGACTGGAGATCTTCTAGCCTATGTCACCTATCTTTGGAACAACGCAATTGAACATCATGGGGAGTCTCGGGCTGTTGCACTAGATATTTCTAAAGCCTTTGATCGTGTTTGGCATGAGGGACTTCTAAAACTATTTAGGGTTATTTATTAGGCGGATTGACGGTCTCTCAGACACCTTCACCATCAATGCCGGCGTTCCTGAAGGGTCCATATTGTCTTCCACTCTCTTCTTGCTCTAATAAGGACCTTCTAGTGAAAACTAAAAATCCGATATTTGGTTTTGCTGACGATAGTACACTTATCTCATCTTTCTCTTTGAATGCACAAACATCGGCTGCCGCCGCACATCTTCGCAGACAGCATGAAGTATCACGCCTCAACAAGGACCTGTAAGAAATTTTGGCTTGGGGTGACAGTAGCCAAGTCGAATTTAACGCTAAAAACCCAGGCAGCAGTTTTCTCTAAAAAGGTATAACATTACAGAACCGGATATAGTCATGGACGGACACGCGATCCCAATGGCTTCATCTATTAATCTGGGAGGAAATATGTCTTGGCATAACTACGTTGTGGCAATCGCCAAAATAGCTTTTCAGAAACTTGGTGTACTCTTCCGAAACAAAAAGTTGTACACACCCCAACAACTTTTTACACTATACAAAGCCCAGATTCGACCATCACTGTAGTACTGCTCTCATGTCTGGAGCTCTTCACCCAAACATACACTTCGGCTACTGGATTCCATCGAAAGGAGGGCCATTCGTCTGATCGGAGGCCACGGCTGACCTTGCCCTCTTGATAACGCCCAGAGCGGCGAATAGCAGAAATACACGACGAACCACTGCCGCCCATCCATATGTGGTTAAGTTTAGTACTCCTCGAACTTCATTATTTAAGAACAGTGGAACTAAGGCTAACTTAGCCAACAACAGGAAGATACTTTTATCGCGTACACACTCACTGCCAAACACCACCTACAAATTACCTAAAGACTGGATCAATCGAAATCGCAATTGCTTCAAAAACATAACAGAATCAAAACACAAACACTTAAGACCTTGTTTGCATAACACTCAGCCGCGTCTGTAAGCAGATTCTCCTCGGTTGTCCAAAAAAAAAATTGACGTGTCTTTCCGATTTCTAATACTGGCAGTGAGATATTAAGGGTGGGAAGTTTTCACATGAACACCCTGTAGCTATTTCATATTAATTAATTTAATTGAATATATATTATGAAAGTTTTTATAAGTATTTGAGAAAACTAAATCAACATCACGAGGCGATATATTTGGTAAATTACCATCAATTCTTGATGAAATGGTGAACGAAATAAATCGATAAAAAGGCCTGTAGACTGTTGCCATGGAACGAGACCATTTTATGCTCGTATTTTTATTTAAAAATATACCATTTAAATTTCGAATCGAAACATTTATTCAAAAAGTTCGTAAATCTATCGAAAGTTTAAAAATGATTTTTTATCGTATCGTTTCCAGTCAAAAATATTCCATGTTAGCATTGTAGGAAAGCCATTTCTCATACTTTTAAACTCTTTAATACACCCCATAAAAAGTTTTATAAATTATTTTGAGGGAAACGGCATTGTCATAATTTACATTTTTAACGGCAAAATTGAGGCGAATATTATATTAACTTCGGTATTCATAGCGGTACTAGATTCAAAAATAGAGGAGAAAAATAACTTGTGCGGTCACTAAAATAAAAGAATCTAAACAGTTTTTGGTGGACCAATAAAATCACTATAAAATAGTATATGGTATAGTATAGTATTTAGCAATTACAAATTTGAACTTAACTAAGGACCCCTGATTTGAAGAGATTATTGCGAACTTTTACTAAAAATTAGTATAGAACTTCGAAAGGAGTATAGATTTCGTCGCGACATCTCGCGGTGTATTTGCACACCCAACACAGCATCTTATAGAAGAGTATGTTCTGTAAAACCAGATAAACATAGCAAATGCATCCAGTGCCCTCTTATCCATAAGGCTGAGTAGGCTGAAGCTAAATTCTGAACACCCGCTATATAAATTTGATAAAATAATATACTTTTGGGTCGTTTGAGCTTAAGCAAGAGTTTTTATGAAGATAGAAAAGTTTTCCCTCTTCGGGAGTCAATGCGTGGACACACTGTATATTCATATACCAAAATGCTAACTTACCTTATATGTACCTACTGCATGGGCGCCATCATATATAAACAAATGATCATTACAGTCTAACTGCAACCCATCAAATCTAAGCATAAACCTCTGAAGGATAGAATGAGTTTGGAAAGTGATAACACAGTCCAAATTTCGTTCGTTTTGACTCCATAGAACTGCACCATCAATTTTTCGGTAGAGCTGTTGCAAAAAGTGGTTCTTGCATAGAGTTTGCATAGAATCTGGAACAGAAGAAAATATTTTAAAAATTTTTTTACCTGGTTTGACTAATGATTTTTGATTTTATGATCCATTTCTCTATATTTTGTTTGGTGACACAGTGGAACATAATTTTGAAATAACCTCTGCCGTTCAACCAAGACTTTTCAATAAATTCCACATCCACAATTCGAACCCACAAAAAGGCTCATAAGTCCAATTTTTCGACGATAAAATATATTTCCGAGATCGTTTCTTTGCCGGAAGCAAACCGCCATTTTGAACATAGTTTTTAGTTGCAGTGCGCCGACAATTCTATTGTGCGGGGTAAATGATTTGATTTAGAGCCATGCATGAGGAAATATATGACGTCACATTCTTCGTTTGGAATGCTTTCGTCTTTCTGTCCAGTAAAAATTTGTTATTGTTCGGATTTGTTCAGGTAAATCATGGTTTTCCAATAATACATCGTCTACATCAGCGGTTCTGAAGCTGGTGCCCCGGTACCCGCGAAAATAATCAAAAAAAGTGATTTGCAGGTGAAAAATTTACTAAACATCGCGTAAACTTAACTAAACCTAAATATAATGAAACATTCATCCCAACAGTTTAATGCATCACATTAAAGACAACTGAGCATTCAATTCGCACTATTTTTTCTTCTTTTCCTCTGTAAGGGTGGCTATGCCGCAGAGGTTTTTTAGCGAAAAAGTTTCAGAACCGCTAGCCTACACAGTAAAAACTAAGAATAATTTTTGGTCAACGTTTCGAGCTAAACAGGTCAACAAAATAAAGTATATTAGTTACATTGTTTCAATGTTACTACAGTGTACTTCTGGATGATTCTATATTTTTTCTTAATTTGAATTTGGAGAAGAATGTGAATAATTGAAGCTTACTCTTAATTATTTACTATAAATCGAGGAATTCGCAATCATTCACTCTATTTTTCAGGTAAAACAAATAATAATTTTTCAAGAAGATTTTAAACTTAAACTAAAAGCTTGATTTCTCCAGAGAAATTTCATTCTTTAAACCTTTCTCGGAACAAAAATAGAGATGAAGCGGTTATATCTCAATTTATTATTAACGATTTAATTTAATTTTTATAATCATTTCATTGTAGTAAATAAATTATGTGAAGCTATTAATTTAATTTATATGGATAACCACCTAAATTTTTAAAAATGGAACAATTATGAGACTGCCCTTTTTCTCAACGAGACCGTTTGACATTGAAGTCTAAAATTTATCAGGCGAATTTGATCTTTTACACGGAAAAAGAGGCTATAGTATATATAGTAAAGATTGTAAAATTTCCTATAAAATATAGTATTAATTAAATTTTTTACTAGTAATCCATACCAAAATAATATTGTTAACATAATTTATAAAAAAACTATACTTAGGATTTCTAATAAATTTAGTAAAATCAAGTAATACGAAAATATATTGTAAATTTACAATGAATGTGCGCGGAACAAACACTATAGTAAAATTATTATAGTAAAGATTTTTTTGTACGATTTTCTATAAAATATTGTATTAATTACAATTTACACCTAATTTCTAAAGAAGTATAGTTAGAATTTCTAATACATTTTGTAAAATTAAGTAATTACTAAAATACATTGTAAATTTTACAACAGAAACAATTATTTATAACTCCAGTAGATAAATATTTTAAAGTGTATGGTACATTTCACTGTCTATTATTCAAGTATTTTTTATTGTAAAAATTATCAAGTTTAAATGAAGTGTGTGTGTAGAAAAATATTTCTACAAGAATAAAAAGCATAAATGAGAAGCAACATCCTGGGATTTCGGTTTTCGTAACAAATAATAGGCGGAGAACTTAACAGGAAACATACCATCGATCGATGGAGGCAAGCGACGTTGGGCAGGGTTAGAACTTGGATGGATGACCCACCATGTGTAAAAATTTTTACAAAAGATTTTAGTAAACTGTTAAAAAAAATTTAGTAAATAGGTTAAAATTTGGCTATAATTTAATGGCAGTTCCTAATATTCCCACACATATAGAGCCACAAAGTATGATCAGTTTTACTATTTTTATAGTAAGTTCACGTTTTTCTTTCCTTGTATGTTTATGTTTCTATAGATGTAAAAAAATAGGGATTTCATGATTTTAGCAAATCCCTTTTAATTTCATATTTCTTCCAAACATGTTAGGAAGAAGATGAAATTATACGAGTTGTAAATTGTAAACTTCAAAACAACAGCTAAACTCGCACGTCTGTAAACTGAACTAGTTGATCTGAACAATAATACCTCCATTTTCCACCGAATTTAATATTATAATTCCCACACGCATCCACCTTTGTTCCGCTTAATGATTTCCAACAACTTAATCCCATCTCATTTCGGCTGCAGAACTTTTAGCCAACAGGAAAATGAAATTAAAACCCTTTATCAAAAACAAAGTTAAATACCTTTTGCTGCCGCCATAAAGAAAACTTTTTGAAAAAAGTCTGACAATCCATTTGAGCCTTTCACAAAGGGAGCGACAGACAATTATTTTAGCTCTGGAACAAAGTTCGGGCTACCGGCATGCCTACGCGTCTCTGTCTGTGCCTTTATTTGTCTTTAATTTCTGCTCTTCTGTCCACGAATAATGGGCCGCGAGAGTCTTTTGTTTTCGGAAAAATCAAGTAGTGTGGGTTACAAAACGAATCAGGAAGTTTTCTTTTATGGGTAAAGCTTCATTATGAAAGAAAAATTACGTATAAATGATGTACGATTTAGGCAACAATTGGATATGGTCTTAGAGACCGATAAAATACTAAAACAAACTATTATTTTATACGCACTTATCAAAAGTTTGCCGATTTTCATTTATATTTTAAGCGTACTGTACATTCCTTCCAGTAAGATGGTAAATGGTTTTATATGGTTCGATACGTACATTTTCTTGAGCAGATTCAAATAATTTAATTATGTTTTTCAACCATAGAATTGTTTTTTTTTATAAATAAAAAAATCCTGTAAGAACCAAAGAGAAAAGGCCAAACATATATCTTCGAGATTACGGGGGAGTGCAACAGCAACAGCCGGTCGACTGGCCCTTCCAATAAACCAATCACAATTTATAACTTCCTCGAGTTCCGACTTCGTTCCCCAAAGGGCAGTTTAAACTTGGGGGCGACACATCTTTCGGAATTAGTTTGGTGCGTAGCATTGGTGTAGGTCGAAAGTTATTTTTCATCAAATTTTTTTTCTAATATTAACATTAACAGTTAAACTTTTCGCAGCTGGTTGCGAACACTTTTTCGCCTTGGTTGCAAGAGATTCATTTAATTAATACCTTATAAAGTGCAACCTCGATAATCCGAACCTTCGTTACACCGGATTCTTCAATAATCCGGCCAAGCATTTCAACTGCATTGTATACTTTATGATTAGGATTTGATAGTACTCGGTAATTCAAGCAAACAAAAATTACAAGTTATACTTCCCAAAATAATATAAAATTTAATAAGTTTTGGTTCATGTACTATTTTCTAGTTGTTTTGTATTAAATGTTTCGTTTTTCAATATAAAAACTGTCTCGCTTCAATAATCCGGATTATTTACTAATCCGGATGACCGCGGTTTTAATTAATCCGGATTATCGAGGTCGCACTGTACCTACATAATACGTACACCTGAGGTTTTTTTTTGGTTTTGTATAGTTGATTTTCAAATTTGTGATCGGTTTTGGTTATCAACTTGTTATTGTGATAAATATTTTAAATTTTTTATTAAAAAATAAATAATCACACAAATTTTGTATGTCACAGCCCTTTTTGTCAAACGCCGTTTCATGTAGAATGATGAAATTTGGCATACTATAAATATATAAGAAGGATAATTTGGAATTTTAAAGTGTTTGGGAACAACAAAAGTACAAACAAATTTTTGGTGGGTACAAGACTACGTTTCAAATCTCTTTTTTGAATAAGGGGAGAACGGTCTTTGATAAATATAAATTTAATAATTTTTTTAATATCTATATATATGTTCCTACGCCAATGTCTAACGGAAATTTTTGTTAGCTATAACAATTCCGTTTGTTACTGACATCAGCGTTTAAGGAGGTCTTTGTGTATCTGGGAAAACGATTTGACAAGATTTAATAAGACTTTGTGTGCCCGAAAGTTTATAGATTTTCAGGGGACTGAGAAAATGTAATCGAAAGAAACTGATTGAAATTCCTATAATATTCTTTATCAAATGTATTACGTAATAATATATATTATTGTAGAGTACCTACTTAGCATTACATGTATGTATAGTAATAGTTAAGATCATAACATGTGGTCACTTTTCGAATGAATCACGAACGCTTCTTGTTATCTAGTGCTGACACTTTATTAAAATAAAAACTTTAACAGCCTGTATATCGAAAACAAGGCATTTTAGGACATACATATGTGTATATTAATTAAAATAAACAATTATTAAGTAACATCTTGGAGGAAATATGTCTTGGCATAACCACGTTGCGGCAATCGCCAAGATAGCTTCTCAGAAGCTTGGGGTACTCTTCCGAACCAGAAAGTTGTACACACCTCAACAACTTCTGACACTATACAAAGCACAGATTCGACCATCACTAGAGTACTGCTCTCATGTGTGGAGCTCTGCACCCAAACATACTCTTCGGCTACTGGATTCCATCGAAAGGAGGGCCATTCGCCTGATTGGAGACCACGAGCTGACGAAGAACCTCGACAGCCTAGAACATCGAAGACAGGTTGGGGGATTTGACTCTCTTTTACAGATATTTTCATGGAAAGTGCTCGGCTGACCTTGCCCTATTAATTCCGCCCAGAGCGACGAATAGCAGAAATACACGACGAACCACTGCCGCCCATCCATATGTGGTTAAGCTTAGTACTCCTCGAACTTCATTATTTAAGAATTCTGTCATCTGGAGGACTTCATCATTGTGGAACGACCTTCCCGAGGTCGTTTTTTCCCAATGAATATAACCTCCAAAGATTCAAAACCAACGTGAATCGCTTTTTGCGCACACGCATCACTCCCAGAGTGCCCTAAAGGATTTTTCCTATAGTGCTTGTGTTTGATCATAAAAAAAAAAAATCTTGTAGTTCTCGTGGAACTAAACAGGCAAGTCTAACGGGTCGTATTTTGCCTTTGAATTTGAAAATTTTTATTACTGGATAGCACATTCATTCATAATTGAGTAAGTTACGTTTTGTTTTGTGGTTAAAATCTACGCGAGAACAAATAATAAACATAAAATAAATTTCCTTACAAACGCTCAATTGGTCAAACAGAAATTAAAAAACAAGATACATTGCGTTATTTAACAAACACTAAGCAATGTATTTCTCATTGAAACTATTCTATATAAACCAATGGGTAAAATCTTCGAAAACATTATATTTTTTTTTACATAAAATCTCCAGGAAAATCTTCTTTCCCAATACAGCATTGTACGTATTAAGCTCTCCAAAATCCTTCTATACACAAATTCTCTATATACCCAGCTATAAAATTGTGTACCCTGCTTTTAGCTCTAAAATCTTTTCTCAATAAAAAATCTTTTGAAAGGGTCGGTATGATCGAGCCGAATAATACTTTAAAATAATGATATTAACCAAATTTAAAGTTGAATATGCCATTAAAAAATACCTCTTAGAAATTATGAAGTTTTTCTGAAGGTACCGAGACTATCTTTAATTTAATATGATGCGGTATTGATATTGATCAAAAACAGAAGTCGATATATTTTCTATTCTCTATACAGGATGTTTCAAAAAACACATGCCATCGTGATGTGATTCTTTATCCAATAAAAGTTATTGCAGTCACATATGATAGAACTATAAATTATTATGGTTATACTATATTTAATTTTACATATATAGGCCGTTGAAAAAAGGTCGGTACCCCGGAATAACTCCGGTGCATCGCATTGCAGCGGAAAATGTCTAGGGAAAAAGTTGTTTGGTTTAGTAGGAGGAATAGTTTGCAATTTCAACCACCCCCCACTCCCTCAACCCACGGGCGCGGGGGTAAGTTAAGATTTTCAAATGGAACCCCATATTTTTTATTGACGTATCGCGTTCTCCGACCAAACCACCCTGAGAACGACAAAATCAGAACCGTTCGAAAATCGAGTTTTATCCCGGAAATACTCTTTTTCTCTGTCTTCTACTAAAAAATGCCCGTGGAAAATGTTGTTTGTATTCTACAGGCATTTTTTTAGTACAAGGCATAAAAAGAGTATTTCCGGGATAAAACTAGATTTTCGCACGGTTCTGATTTTGTCGTTCTCAGGGTCAGGGTGATTATTGGTGAAGGATGGGCCCGAATAAAAAAAAATTTCGGACAAAAGATGTTTATTTTTGGTCGGAGAACGCGATACGCCAATAAAAAATATGTGGTTCCATTTGAAAATCTTAACTTACCCCCATCCACGCCCGTGGGTTAAGGGAGTGGGGGGGGGGGGGGTTGAAATTGCAAACTATTCCTCCTACTAAACCAAACAAATTTTTCCCTAGACATTTTCCGCTTCAATGCGATGCACCGGAGTTATTCCGGGGTACCGACCTTTTTTCAACACCGTGTATAGTAAATTTAGTTTTTCTTTCCGTGTGGTATTTTAAACCGTTTTCGAGATACCGATATTAGGGAAATAAGCAAAATTTGGCATTTTTCTATTTTATTTGAAAGCAAGAGAACCTGCTTTACATCCCTAGGAGCCATACACTTTTATTTAAAAATAAAAACGGCTAATTGTATTTTCAGACAAGATTTAATTACAAAATGTCATCTCAAAACATAACAAATTTAAACCTAAAACTACTGGAACGAATTTAATTTACTAAATTATAAACGCATATATGGCGACCATCCAAATGTGTACAATTTAGTAGCCGTGCCGTTTTGTATAGAAATAAATTATGAATTAGCCAAATTAGCTCCGTTTTAATATAATATAGTGTACATACAACGGTTAAATGTTTTAATTAAACATTACTTTTCATGAAGGATTCATAAAGTTTAAACATTATACGGGCTTCGCGTTGAAAACAGGAAAACAAGAAGAGTATGAGGAAATAAATTTACTTTTTACGCTGTAAATAATCTGTGTTAAATAGTATATAAAATGGTACTTTATGAATTTAAATAGTTTATTTGAATGCGTTTTTAAACAATGATACGCCGGAAATACGGATTGCCAAGAAATAATCAAAGGCAATAGAAATAGAACAAAATACAGAGTTCGATAAGCGTAACATTAACTTTATTAGAAGTTATTAAAAAAATTCTCGATCACTATTTTCACTCAGACAGTGGGTCAATATCAGCAGCAGCCTCTTTAGTCACTAGGTCAAGGAAGAACTGATGCTGAATAGGGACAATCCATTGAAGAAGTTCTATCATATCCTTCTTCTTGGCGGAAGTGACCGGTCTGGAAGAATCGTACAATGACTATACAGCTACAGAAGAAAGGGAAGTACAGGGTCTACCTTTGACTGTTTTTTTAGATCCAAGCTACTAAACTTCACAAGATCACTGAACGACTCCTTGTACAAAATTACGTAAGGAGTACCGTCAAATCGTAGCCACTGGAGTTGTAACCACTTGAAAGCCAGCTGCAAGAACAAGCTGTTCTGAATTTTTAGTTGAAAAAAATCTTGTTGGTGCATTTCGTACACCTCGAACTTGGATTTTCTTGTATTGCGTATTAGTCGTATCCAGTCATCTTTAGTATAGAGCACGGTCGGCTTAGCTGTTTTTCCGATGTGTCCAAAATCTCTATCATTAGGCAAATAGAATGGCCAGACACTATAAATTTCTGATCAACTTTACTAATACTATTGCTCGGACTCTCAACTATTGCCTTGAGATCACAAGCAGCGCGGTCGGAAACGGCGCACTTTGAGTTATACCACTATTCCAGCAAACGCATAGTAAAATGTTGAGAGGAATAACGTTAGACATCTATTTTTTTACTTACACTTACACCACTTTTCTACTGGATGTAGAACACTCCTAGGAACCAGAATAATGATAACTCAAAAATGAAAAACTCCTCCACTTTCCTCTGAGCAGCTCATATAGACTCCTGGAGTTTGGTCCGTTTACTATACTTTGTATAAACCTTTTTAGTGTTTTTCATTTTTCCAAAAATTCTTAGTAATTTCTTCTGCTTTTTATATAAATTCGTTCCGAGACCCGATGTTTGGAACGTCAAGTTGGGGAGCTAATAGATATTTATTATTATTCTGTTGTCCATAGCTACAAATGTTGAATTGATGAACCCAAACCATAATTTTTCCACCGTCATCTTTTCATTCGAAATCTCGCCTCTGCGAAAAAGTCCCTCGAAAGCCTCCGGTTTAAAACCGCAATATTTCCTGGGCCCAACGTTTAAGTGGCCGCATCAAGTGGGCTTAGAAAAGTCTGGGTCTTGTAAAGCCCTCGCTAACAAGTCACGTGATCCCGTCAGGATGGATGGCGAAGACGTGTCGGTTGTAAAAAAAGAGGCAGCCATGAACGAGACGCCCCTTTATCATTTTCCAATGTTGATGCGAGACGTTTTACATGAAAGGTCATTTAAAAATAGGTTTGCTGGGGTGAGATGATAAAAACGTAGCTATCATGGAGTCTGGAAAAAATTGTAGGAATTTTTTATTGATTTGTATATGCCCATACAACGTGATCCAAATTCATTCTTCCAATTTTAACATTTAACTAATATTTTTAAATATTTCAATCATAAAACTGTTCGCTACCGGTTCGGTTGCGAAAAGTATATTCTATACCGTCCTAAGTTCTATTTATGTGCATTTGCAAATATAAATTTTTTAAAATCTCCAGTTAGAGAATATTATTCGAAACTTTCCAAACCGTATTAGAGCTGGTAAAACTTTCTTGTAGTTGTTTGCTTGCGGACCAACTTATCCCATTGTGGAAAAGCATAACAAAGTTTTAAAGTTTTAAACTTGATTTTTAGTATTCTAAAATATAGTTTTGTCAAAGGAAACTTTACGTAGAATATTATAAAGATGAAACTTTAATTAAAAAACTTCTGGTAAGTTTTCAGTTTTGCAGTAATAAAATATTTATTAACAAATATAGAAGGCACCGAACAGCGGAGTAACATATTCAAGACAAATATAATTAATTAAAGCCATTATAATTAAGTCACTCAAACAAGAAACTATCTATGGGTTAGGAAACCACCCTTTGATCAACGAAAAATAACACCCCGACAATGCCGTATAGATATTCTTAAACTTCAAGTCTTTATTTGGGTTATAAGTAAAATGCATACTAAATTTCAGCCCTCTATGACGAAGTGTTCACATATACACGACCAGTCAGGAGGAACGGACCAAACTCCAGGAGCGTATTGTATACTTGAAAATAATGTAAAAACCTCATATGATGTCATCCGATTTTCATTTGTTTCAAGTTATAGCGTAATCACAAGTAAACTAAGGTTCATATATTAACTTTTTTTTAATCATAGCGTTCCTTGTCTGTTGTTCTCCTTATTGCTTCATATCTCTCTTTAATGTCGGCTGCAGTAATACGTCGAATTAGTGCATTTCTAGTGTTAATTTTTACTTTGTAAACTTCATTTTTGAACAGCCCCATCAACAAAAGTCTAGTGGTGTGAGGTCTGGAGATCTCGGAGGACAACTAATAGGACCTTGAGCGAAATGTACAAGAGCTCCGATAATAGAGTTGCATTCACATGTTTTCAGGAATCTAGTAATCCGTGTAACTAATTTATTTTGTAAAAAATCTAAGCAGCGTTCACCCGTGAGGCGACTCTCCAAAACTAATGGACCAATTAAATAACTATGGACATACTTATCTTTTATCAAAACATTGTACATACACATTATAGTGGTAAATAATGTTAGATCCTTAGATAAATCCCAAACAAGACCTCATTTATTCCGTAATGTCATTTCAAATCTTGGAAGCCTAGCAACACAGCCACTAAACTCCTGCAAAAGTTTCCGGGAGTTGTTTGATTTTTGGCCGAAATATCCGTTTATTGTCGTGAGCATAACCAACTCTCTCTCAAAGTTAAATCCCGGTCTTTTGTGGTTTTTAATTCTGTGCGAGAAAGCTTTTGTGAAATGATGTATTGTAGATTAAAACCTTAATTAAATGATATACTATTTTATAATAATTTTTTCTACTCCTATATTAGTAAGAACCTACTTACGCATTGTGTACTGTTACGTAATGACTGTTACGAAATCGTGTGTAATATGCGTCTTACCACTCTAGGTATGTATAATATACTGTTAACTCGTGGGGGACGATACGCACTGCTCATCCAAAAAAGTAAATTTAACGTTTCTTCCTTTAACAAAGTTTTAGCATGATTGTACCCTTACCCCTTGTAAATAGTATGTTAAAAATATTAAAAACTTATTAGTTACCCAAAATATATTAGACATAAAAGAGTTAGCAAAACTTATTTAAGATTATAGAGTGTTATTTTAAAATTTGACCTGAATAACGTTTCAAAAAAATTAATTTCAAATTTTAAAACTTATTTCGTCATCTTATCGGACATAAACTGTTCCCTTTGTATAAGGAAATAATATATATTTCGATGTTTTGACTCAAGTCATCGACCACGTTATTCCAGAATATTTTTCCAATTTTGTTCAATTTCCAACTATCCGCAGACAAACTCAAACCCCAGTCAGATTGGTAAGGAGTTGTTTACTAACTTCCTGACCAGATACTCCTTTGATTGGGAAGAACTTAACAAACTTTAAAGTTTAAACTTGGTCTTTCGCTTTTTCTAAAGCACTTTTTATCGGGGAAGGATTTTCTCCAATGTTGTGATTTTTCAGATATATTTTGATGCAAATAATGGAGGAAACTTTGGTCCAACGTACAAGAAAGTAAAATACCATAATTCAGTAAACTTACTATTTTTGCTTCATTTCCCTTGCCACAGAGAAAAGAAACCTTAGTTAAAGTTACTATACAAATTATGAGTATCTACAATATTATTTTGGTACGGAATATTAATGAAAAATGTAAGGAAACTTTGGTCCAAAGTACAAGAAATAAACTTTATAGTTTATAATATTCATTAATAATTTTTTTTTCAAATAATTTTTATTGATGTCTTACGAAATAATAATTGCGAAATATCGACAAATACCACAACACTTTCCTAGCCAATATATTGTCATGGAAAAACACTCTTTTCTAATTTAAACTGGATCCTATAAAATTTTACGACCAGTTTCATCAAACTCTCCAATAAAATACAACGAATTTCGTTAGCTTAATGGTTATTTTTCTCTCATATCTTTTCGAGCCTTAAGACGTAGAAAGTTTAAATTAAAAGTTAAAATGGCAGCCATAAAAGACGGAAAGAATTACAGCAGAACAAAAGCTGACGATTATGAAGGTCTTAAAAATAAATGTTCGAGTAAAATTTCAACTTAAGTTTCACTTAATGACGGTCCTTACAATAAAATACGGATATAATTTGTTTATTTCAGTGTTTTCATTTGTTGTTTGAGCGAACAATACGATGTAATATACAATGTTCTGGAGTTTTGGGATGCAAATGGTTTTAAATAGTGGAGCTATTACGTTGTTTAAGAACATATACCTTTCTCATTTTCTCTTATAATGACACTATTTTCTCTCGTTTTTATCAGATTAAATACACATGAAAAGGACAAATCATGTATGTACCCTTTTTTTAATGTGTCTTAAATACACGTGTTCTATCGTATCTAAGTATTATTTATTAAATAAAGCAAAATTCACTACTTACTTATAAGCTTATGACGCTCACCTTGCAGTTAACCGCATTACTTATAGGCATATGATTTACAATTTCTTTCTCAAACTTTTTGTCTTGATATTATACTGGAAGAAGATCAGCCTTTTTATTAAAAATGTGATCTCATACCCAAAATGTGTTCATCTTTAATTAGTTTTTCTGTAATATTTTAACTCATAACTAATAGTGATTTAAAATGCTATCGATTCTATTAAAACGATGTCCTGTAAGCTATCCTGTGTGTGAAGTGGGGAACCCCCGAATAATTTGTATTTGTTTATCATAAACATTTGTAAGAATTGCAACAATATAGTTTTGATAACCCAACGAAGAAATTGCGCCACTGTGTGTGTAAATTATATTTTCTTTTCACACATTTCGGAAGCCTGTGGTAAGACCCAATATATGTCCTCTTTAGTTATCCCAGCACGTATCTATTGCCGTAAAATTCGATATGTTATTAACAAAGAAAACAGGTTGTTTGTCTAGAATATTTTTTTATTTAATAGTTTCATCGATCTTATCAAAAGTATATAGTATTAAAAGTTACTGTTTATACACTTTGTGCAGTTTAATAAAGCATATTAATTATGGTTGAAAAGAAAATAAACACCTTCATTAAAAAAATGTATGTTTAATTTTAACATGAAATATTTTTTCACCTGAAATGCTAAATTACATATTTTCAAAAATTCACATCATGGAATTTTCTATAAATCAAGGTGACATAATGGAAAATCGTGTAAAATAATATCACCCTCTGGTCTAGAGCAGAAACATAATATAAATATAGTATTTCTTTAGTATAAGAACTTTTTTTAGACTAGTCCATAAAAAGGTTTCTATAAGACTTATAGAGCCATAACCTGAAGACACAAGCATGTCTGCGGTTACCTCTCGGCCTAAAACCACTAAATATTTAAAAGATTCTTTTACCCAAAGCTTTTTTACCCAAATAAAAACATGTTTATTTTAAAGGAAATAAAACCGACCCGTGTACAAATTTACTTGGAAATCTAACCATCATTTATAGAAAATGTTTACTGGCGAGGAAACAGGAAACCTCAGTATGGCCCTACAAAATCGCCTTACATTTTCACTTTTGTTTATTCTCTCTCCTCGTTATGTTATTATTTTCTTTCTAAGTAGACGTAGTACTGGCGTTTGACATATACAGACAGTACCGTAAAAACCGAATAATAACATTTTACGAATTACTTAGTTTCAATTTTTTCCTTTCACATATACATGGTGTTATGTAACTTATGGGCCATAGAACAATTGGAGATACTAAACATCAAACTAGACCAAGTATCAAATATCTAGCTCTCCCTCTATTGTGAATCTTAAATATTTCTCTCATTTTTCACTTCTAAATATTTTTTTAAAGAAAAATATTATTTTGTAATAGATTATTCTACTAGACGCAGGATGAACAAACACAAAAAATGGACGACGAAAGTGCCATTGAAAAGTGCTAAGTAGATTTATTTTTCTCAAACCTTCCACAATGCTGACCTGGTAATCATATCACGTACCATCTAATCGTAAACCACGATACCAGCAGTCCCCCCTATTGCCCATATAAAAAGCTTCTTTTGCCCCAAAAGAGTCGCTTTATTTTCAATGAATATCAAATTTTAAAGGTGCAAGGGAAGCCAAATGAACTTTCTTCTGGAAAGGCTCTCGAAAGTACGATCGATATAGGCTCTATATAAAGCCAATCAAAGTGGTGTCATGACGAAAGTAAGATATTTGAGCCGAAAGGGACGGAGAGATTGGGAACAGGGTGTTAGAGAGAGTGATGGAAGGGATCAGGTTTAAAAAGGGCTGTAAGTTTTCATTTTGCTGGAAAAATTCCGGCTATAGAAATGTTTTAAAATATTTTATGTATTTAGTCGAAAATATACAAAGAATAGAACAAATAAATTAGCTAGAAAGACTGTTTTCGTAAGTGATTTTGTTGCCAACAATTATTGTGGTAATTTCAAAGCTTGACAGTAAATTTGCCAATGTCTGGAATGCTTATTTTGTGTCACAGTATTGTAGTAAAATACCGTAATTTAGTAAATTTACTATTTTTGCTCCATTTTCCTTGCTACACAGAAAAGAAAACTTTTGTTAAAGTTACTATAAAAATTATGAGTATCTACAATAATATTTTGGTACGGAATATTAATGACAAATATAATTAATACTACATTTTATAGGAAATTACACAATAAAATCTAAAAGCTTTTTTACCCAAATAAAAACATGTTTATTTTGAAGGAAATAAAACCGACCCGTGTACAAATTTACTTGGAAATCTAACCATCATTTATAGAAAATGTTTACTGGCGAGGAAACAGGAAACCTCAGTATGGCCCTACAAAATCGCCTTACATTTTCACTTTTGTTTATTCTCTCTCCTCGTTATGTTATTATTTTCTTTCTAAGTAGACGTAGTACTGGCGTTTGACATATACAGACAGTACCGTAAAAACCGAATAATAACATTTTACGAATTACTTAGTTTCAATTTTTTCCTTTCACATATACATGGTGTTATGTAACTTATGGGCCATAGAACAATTGGAGATACTAAACATCAAACTAGACCAAGTATCAAATATCTAGCTCTCCCTCTATTGTGAATCTTAAATATTTCTCTCATTTTTCACTTCTAAATATTTTTTTAAAGAAAAATATTATTTTGTAATAGATTATTCTACTAGACGCAGGATGAACAAACACAAAAAATGGACGACGAAAGTGCCATTGAAAAGTGCTAAGTAGATTTATTTTTCTCAAACCTTCCACAATGCTGACCTGGTAATCATATCACGTACCATCTAATCGTAAACCACGATACCAGCAGTCCCCCCTATTGCCCATATAAAAAGCTTCTTTTGCCCCAAAAGAGTCGCTTTATTTTCAATGAATATCAAATTTTAAAGGTGCAAGGGAAGCCAAATGAACTTTCTTCTGGAAAGGCTCTCGAAAGTACGATCGATATAGGCTCTATATAAAGCCAATCAAAGTGGTGTCATGACGAAAGTAAGATATTTGAGCCGAAAGGGACGGAGAGATTGGGAACAGGGTGTTAGAGAGAGTGATGGAAGGGATCAGGTTTAAAAAGGGCTGTAAGTTTTCATTTTGCTGGAAAAATTCCGGCTATAGAAATGTTTTAAAATATTTTATGTATTTAGTCGAAAATATACAAAGAATAGAACAAATAAATTAGCTAGAAAGACTGTTTTCGTAAGTGATTTTGTTGCCAACAATTATTGTGGTAATTTCAAAGCTTGACAGTAAATTTGCCAATGTCTGGAATGCTTATTTTGTGTCACAGTATTGTAGTAAAATACCGTAATTTAGTAAATTTACTATTTTTGCTCCATTTTCCTTGCTACACAGAAAAGAAAACTTTTGTTAAAGTTACTATAAAAATTATGAGTATCTACAATAATATTTTGGTACGGAATATTAATGACAAATGTAATTAATACTACATTTTATAGGAAATTACACAATAAAATCTTTATTGTATTGGCTAAAAAGTAATAATATAATTAAACATAAATGTATTAAATGTTACAGACTTTTAGAATTACTTCTACTTTAGTTTTATAATTGACGAAAAATATATTTGTAAAATGTGCTTAAATTGCCAGAATACGTTAAACACTTAAATCTTGTAAACAACTATTGTAATTTTACCGAGAACAACATAATTTTCACTAACAATTTTTACAAAAACGAATGCGCTCATGGAGTTCAATGCAAAACTGTTTCCGAACAAGTGTGTCCTGAGAAAATTTACAGGGAGCGATCGCCAAGCCGCCTTCGTGCCGAGAATATTGAATCGGGACATAATACTGGGATAAAGGAGCAGATAAACCATTACGAACCAGAAGCAGACATATCGACTACGAAATGTGCTGGAAAATCTGGAAGATAATGCTCGCGTTAGACGATGGAAGATCAGTGATTGAGGAAAGATGATTCAATTTAACGACAAAACGTGTGAGTTATTGCAAGATTTGCTTGAGTGTTCTATTTAATGACATATTTTAATTTTGTAATATTTAATGAACCAAATTACTTGGAGTGTAGAGAAAATAAAATGAATACATAAACAGGGACCAAGAATTTATGAAAATACAACAACAGTTAAATACACTAATCGAATATTCAAAAATACACGTCCGAATTAATAAGCTGTTGTTTTGTTAATAATGAACCAATTTTAATAATTTAATAAGATATATACATGGTGTTATGGAAATGACGTATTATATTTAAATGGGTGACTCCTTGGGTGTCCTAGAGAAGCGCTACATATTTTATTTTTTTTAAATCGACCGTTTTAAAAGTGGGGTAATAAACACTCTTACTCACAGGTCAGTCCGCGCTACTGTACAACATTTCACCCAGAGCCAATGGCAATGTTGCCAAACTTAATGTAAAACTGAAATTCCAAACCAGTTTCCAAACTAAAACTAAAAATAATTTCAATAAATAAAGTCTATAATACAGAGTGCTACGCAATTAAATTATTTACTTAACATTAAAAATTCAAAAATTACGATACAGCGCTACATGGATATACCTGGCTCAGATAGAAGAAAAATAGCTTCTTCCGATCACAAACAGCAGTTTTCCAATTTTTGTCTCTTAAATATTAATTTTCGGAATAATCCTTCCTGGTGGTCGGACACAAAAAAACGACCTTCTGTCGATTTATTCGTCTTTCTTATCCATGTCGGATACATTTAATGTATTATAATTAAATTTCTCCGAAAGTTTAATATAATGTCATAAAAAATTTAAAAAAAAAAAGTATATTTAATTTCCTGTCATCTATTTTCGAAAGCGAAGGGTCAATTCAAAATTGTTCCTGAACGAGAATGTCTGGCCGACATTTTCGACGATTGAAATTCGGAATTTCGTGCCGGGAATATTGAATCGGGACGTAATAATATCTGGATAAAGGAGTAGTAAAAGCGTTACGAACCAACAGCAGCCATATTGACTACATAATGTACTGGAAAATCGAGCAGATAATACTTGAAGTGTACGACGAAACGTCGGTGAACGCGTTCAAAAAGTATCAATTGCAGATTTATTATTGGTAGAAAAATGTGACAAATCGAACTGCAACAGACAAAAAATTACGGATAC
This sequence comes from Barypeithes pellucidus, assembly GCA_963991005.1. NCBI lineage: Eukaryota > Metazoa > Arthropoda > Insecta > Coleoptera > Curculionidae > Barypeithes > Barypeithes pellucidus. The sequence continues at coordinate 503,596 of OZ022557.1, forward strand.
AATTTTCTTTGTGATATGATTTGATTAGGAGCAGCGAAGGATTTTTACGAATTTTATTATTACTGGCCTAGATAATTTTGCGTCAATCTATTGTAAAAAGGAGCGAGTTCGCAAAATGCAGAAAATTGTATTATTTTTTTCATCTATACTTATTACGCATTTTTGAACAAAGTCAGGAAAAAATAAAATCGAAACGCAAAATTTTAGATTTTTTTAAATACTTTGACAGCCCCTTTTTTTGCGGCATATTATTGCATAATTATGCAACTTTGCCCCAATTTAACCGACTTTGTATCTCTTACCGGTTCCGATATCCCAAAGGTACGGACCGAACATCCTGTATATAATTTTTTGCAACCTCCTTAAAGCACTTAAAAGCTCAATCGATACAGGGCCTTCTATTTAGGTCCAATTAAGGTGGTGTCATGACGGGACTAAGATATTTGGAGAGAAGGGGACTGAAAGAATAGAGAGTGTCAAAGAATGATGGGGAGAAATGGATTTACAAGGGGCTATTAAGTTTTATTTTATTGTGCCATTAGAAAATAAAATTAGCTTTTCCTTCCTTATATTTTGAATTTTCTTCTTCCGGAACTTAAATCCGAATAGTTTTACCATTGTATTTAAATGTAATTTACGTGATTAATAATAAACATGCAGTTTCGCAGTATGCAGAGTTGCTTTCATCGCCGTAGATAAGAGAGGGCACTGTGGGACCAGTACCCAGTGAAGGTTGCATACCAGTATCCCCCAGGAAAAATAATGCAATCCGTCAAATGAAATAAGCGAAGGTGGCCATGCCAGTCCCTCCTCCCCAGGAAACAAAGCTATTTATGGCACTGATTGCTTTACAGTTCTTAAATTCATAATAATCACGAAATAGTTTGCTCATTGTGTAATTGGCCATTAAATTGCCCTTCCCCGCATACTTTACCGAACTGAGAATGAAAATAATACTACTTACTAAATTTGTAGCCTTAGTAGTAGGATTTGTAGGAGTAAAGAGTCACTTTCAGCGCTTGTATCGTAATTAATTCTGCAGACTCCTCAATACTTTTAAGATGTTCATTTAGGTCCCTTACACCAATTTTATATTCATTGAAAATAAAGTGGCTTTTTGAAGAATAAGAAGCTATTTATATGGGTAATGGGAATGAGCGGTGGGATCGTGTTTTATGGTTTGCCTCAAACGTGATATGATTCCCAATAAATATTGGATGACGAGGTCCTGCCAAATTAACTGGAAGAGTAAACAATAATTTATTATTTGATGGGTCTTTATCAAAAGACGTACGAACGAAAATATACATATATGTACATTTAATGTTATGGGTTAGAAAGAAAAACCGTAGTAAAATTCCATCACATTGCACGGAAAACAGACAATAGTAAAATTATTATAGTAAAGTTTATTGTAAAATTTCCTATAAAATATAGTATTAGTTACATTTTTTATTAGTAATCTGTTCCAAAATAATATTGTAAACATAATTTCTAAAAAATTTAGTAAAATCAAGTAAAATATATTATATATTTTACAACAAATGTAAGTGAAATTAGTTTATTTATAACTGCAGTAGGTAAATATTTTTAAATGTTTCTTCTTGGATGGGTGACCGCTTGGTAATACCATGTGTCGAAATTTTTACAAACGTTTTTAGTTAATTTTACAAAAGATTTTATTAAGTTTTACAAAATATTTTAGTAAATTTTACAAAAGATTTTACTAATTTTTACAAATGTAAATGGATTATTAAATATTTTTGTAATTTTTACTGAAAGCTTTTGTGAAAATTTTGCTATAATTTTAACCATAATTATGGTCAGTTTGACTATTTTTATAGTTAATTTAACTACGTTTTTCTTTCCGTGTGATATTATTGTTTCATTTTACGAGAAAATGCATTACTACTTTTTTTTATGATCAAACGCAAGCACTATAGGAAAAATCCCTTAGGGCACTCTGGGAGTGGTGCATGCGCACAAAAAGCGATTCACGTTGGTTTTGAATCGTTGGAGGTTATATTCGTTGGGAAAAACGACCTCGGGAAGGTCGTTCCATAAGGATGAAGTCCTCCAGATGAAAGAATTCTTAAATAATGAAGTTCGAGGAGTACTAAGCTTAACCACATATGGATGGGGGGTAGTGGTTCGTCGTGTATTTCTGCTATTCGCCACTCTGGGCGGAATTAAGTGGGCAAGGTCAGCCGAGCAGTTTCCATGAAAATATCTGTAAAAGAGAGTCAAATCCCCAACCTGTCTTCGATGTTCTAGGCTGTCGAGATTCTTCGTCAGCTCGTGGTCTCCAATCAGACGAATGGCCCTCCTTTCAATGGAATCCAGTAGCCGAAGTGTATGTTTGGGTGCAGAGGTCCAGACATGAGAGCAGTACTCTAGTGATGGTCGAATCTGTCCATATGCGTCAAAAGTTGTTGAGGTGTGTACAACTTTCTGGTTCGGAAGAGTACACCAAGCTTCTGAGAAGCTATCTTGGCGATTGTCACAACGTGGTTATGCCAAGACATATTTCCTCCCAGATTGACGCCCACCAAGTTAATAGATGAAGCCAGTGGGATTGCGTATGCGTATATCTGTATTATTTTAAACAGAAAATCCAGTAAGTAAATTTCGAAGTTAAGAACAGTTGAGTTATCTCTCGTTCACAATATGTTCCAGATCCTTTTATTAACATTACGCCTAAAAGCTTTCGGAATCAATTTTTTACCCCTTTTAACTCGATTTTTTAGGCCATCAAATCTAATATTTGTTTAACGCGTTTTCGGCAAGTAAAACCACGGTCGGTTGAAACCGTAAAACCGTGCTCTCTCTCGCTTCTGAATATTTAACGTCGTTTATTTAAAAAAAAAAAGACGCGACGCGGCGACCGCGTTTTGTAAAGCAATTTCAATTTAATTTCCCTCAAGCAAATATTCATTTTTCTTGGTGTTATAAGGAAATTAAAATTACGGAGAATTTACGGCGTTTTCGTTAGGACGGCCTACAAGGTCGAGAACCCTGACAGAAATTTTTAATGAACCCGAAATTAAAAAAATATATCTTTATTTTTGTTGTTTTGCACAATAAACTGTCTTGTAGGGATTTAATGCGAACCGTCTAGCTAGAGTATAATATAATAATAATGTGATTACCGTCCCAACTAGTAGACTGCACTTATATGACTAGGCTAAGAGAGATTTATAACAGTTTTATAAAAACTCTCGACTTGTAAATTTGTTGTATAATAAAGGTCTCCCGTGATTAACTTTTGTAATAGGGTCAAATAGCTACAATATCGCGTAAGAATGTTAGCCTTGGTCCTTGAATGTTCATAGTCCTTGATTTTTTTCGTTGTTTTTAAAATAACTCGACACAGCCGTGAAACAACGATGGTGATTAGTTTTTCGCCAAATAACTTTTTTTTTATATACAAATTTGTGGACTCCTCATAAGGGATCGGAAAATAGTATGGCATGGATAATAAAAAGTCTTTGGTTTCGCGAGTGCAGAAGTGCCATTCCAGGCTATACTTGCCCTAAAACTATCGAAGAATTACCGTTACGTTGAACATAGAAAATCCCATGTAATTTTTGAGGTGGCTGAATATTGGCTCCCCTGTACAGGGTGTCCCATTTTCGACACTTTTACAGGGAATCTCCGTTATTGTTAGTGCTATCAAAAATAATGTAGGTGGCATGTGCTCTTTTTGGGTCAAACTTAAAATGGTAAAATCAAAATTTGAAAATTTTCGCTCGCTTAAGAGATACGGGGGAAAATTCAAAAATTGATAATATCAAAATTACCCTCTATATTTTCTTAGTTAAAAGACATATAGAAAAATGTTTTATACAGAAGTTTATTTATAATGATTGTTTAATAATCTGCTGTCTTCAGAATATCTATACGGGGTCAGGTAAAAAAGTTATCGGACCTAACCTCAGTTTTTTAAATGGAACACCCTGTATATTTTAATCTCAAAAGATACTCGAACAAACCCAAATATATAACATATATATATACATATATAACGTAATCTGAATCTTTTATTTTGTTTCAAAGTAATAAAGTTTAAATAAATCGCTTAGTAAACCAATATCATCCATGGTGTGGTATATATTTGAAAAGAGAACTTAAAATAGTATCTTTTTAAATTGAAATATACAGGGTGTCCCATTTAAAAAAATGAGGTTAGGTCCGATAACTTTTTTACCTGGCCCCGTATACTTATTCTGAAAACGGCAGCTTATTTAACAATCATTATAAAGAAACTTCTGTATAAAACTTTTTTCTATCTTTTAACTAAGAAAATATAGGGTAATTTTGAAATTGTAAATTTTTTCGATTTTCCCCCGTATCTCTTAAGCGAGCGAAAATTTTCAAATATTGATTTTACCATTTTAAGTTTGACTCAAAAAGAGCACATGACACCTACATTACTTTTTTGATAGCACTAACAATTTACGAGATACCCTATAAAGGTGTCGAAAATGGGAGACCCTGTACTTTCAGCAAAAGCTTCATCGCTGCACATAGTTAATATAGTAATATTAGTGTTACTTGAATAAAAACATTATTTTGTTATGAAATATTCTCTAGGTTACTCATTTAACCTTTAACGAATAACCAGGAAAAAAATCGTATCAAATTTCTAAAACTTTTAGTTTGTATTTGAAGAATAAGTAATTACAACTATACTGTCAAATGAACAAAAAATATGTTCGGTGTTTTAGTGGCTGTTTTTAGGTGTCAGGCGAGCCATTAAAAAAAATATTTCTGCCCATCTGGATTGAGCTATCGAATCAAAGCTGACAATGACAACCCCAAAAATATAAAAGTACAATTATTTATCTGTGAAACAAAATTTGATTTATGGAAGTCGCTTTCCTGTCAAAACACTGAAATCCCTGATGTTAAGAGTTACAAAAACAAGTTGGGCCTCCTAAAATTTTCAGTAAAAAATTATTAAACTTTTTCCAACGGACTTTCTATAGCTCCAAGTCCTTGCGACACGAACAGAATTATTTTTCATTACGAAGGTCCATTTGCAGTGACAGTTTCTTAATTAAATCAAGTTTATCTGGAATAAGACGGACTTCCACCCTTGCATCTAGGCAACTCCCTAATCAACGCGTAACCATTTTTTACCGGAGTCCGGAGTGCCGTTTTTTGTACCCCGGAATGTAATCAGTCCTGCTTGGCGGGAAATCGATAGCCCGGACTATTCCGGACCTTTATAAGAATGTTTTTGCCGCAGAGGGCAGACGTACAGTAGCGGCGTTTAGGATATGATTCGGTTATTGAACCACCAGAAATATTATCGTTTTCGTTTGTCCGATTACAGGATTCGGTTTGCGGTAATTGCAAATATCAATAATTCAATAAAAGAAAATTGATGCAATATTTTTTTAAATCAATATTCTTATCCTAAATATACATTGGAATTCAATAATAGATCTTAATACGTTTAAATCATGAAATCCTTTTAATTATAAATTTAACATTTATTTTACTTGGTATTATCGAAATGATTTATATATGACTATGTTTAAGCTCGCCAATCCTGATATGAAAACAAATAGGAAAAAATAACCATAAATGGCGCTTTGGATTAATAAGTGAGATAAACCACCTTATATCAAATCCGAAAGACCACGTGGTAGGCATTGAAGAAAACTTCTAGACTATATCCAATGCTATAATTTTGTACCACAACAATCGTTTGCACAAAAATCACAGCGGAAAATGTAGAGTACGCTAATTTTAATGCACATGGACATAAATAATTTCACAGGAACATACACTCAAGGCCACCAATGAGTTACCGGAATAAAGTACGCGACATATCAGCTTGATGAACATTTAAACACTGTCGGTTCGATCGATTGATTACCGATGTATGCGCATCGCGGCCCTTGGCAGACGGCAAGCGTTGGGGCCAAACGCAAATTGTTTGTAAAATTAGGTAGTTTAACAGTTGATATTACAGTTTTAATTTTTGTTCATTGTTACAGGACCAATGGTGTGCTTATGAAACCATGTATTCGAGCAATAGTTGGTGTAATTATGCAGGTAACCACTTTATTTTTCATTAACTTCTAATTTAAATTTGGCAAGGGCCGACAACCTTTTGAGACGGAAGAGCCAAAAGTTCTAATTTACACAATTTCTCAGTTTTTAAAGAGCCACCCACTAACAGCCGCAATTTGATATCGAAAGAGACACAACTTGACATCGAAAGAGCCGCATGCGGCTCGCCAGCTGTAGGTTGCCGACCTCTGGTCACAGCCAAAGCACTGGTGAAGACGCCAAATTGTCTTGCGTCGAAAACGAATTAAAACCTACATAGCATCCGACGACGGCGTCATTCGAGAGCTTTCGGCGGACTGACGATGGTAACGGACGCGTGTCACGGGGGAGGGGTGCGGTGAAAAGCCAGTACAAGTGGCTGAGAGATAGAATCGGTGCCTAATCCTCGTTAATCGATTCAGAACGAATTTTTAATGTTTTTTTTTTCGATAAAATAAATAATATTTGCGTATGGAACTAATGAGCCGCAGCTTCACATCCAAAGAGCCGCATGTGGCTCGCGAGCCGCAGGTTGCCGACCCCTGGGCTAGGGGCATGTGGTATGGGTTAGGGGGGTCGTTTTCCCTTTTTTAGACAGTCTATTAAAAAAATATGATATATTTATTGGTTCTTTAGAACAGCCAAGGGGTTTCTAAATACCCTGTACGTGTACAGTTGCTAAAATATTTGTTTTGAGCAGAAGCAAACTATTAAGACCGCATAAATTCCTTATTTTTAAAGCCTTGGTATAGTTGATGTTTTATTCTCTGATCGAATTCCAATAGGAACAAAAATCCACCCGGGCGGCATAGGTCCAATTAGTTTAGGAGGTACCGACGATATCTGCTCGCAAAAAATAATATTTAAAATGAATAGAGGATTTTCTATTTTTCGATCGTAGCATAAAATATCAACTAGAACAGTCACCATCCTTTAATAAGGTACCACCTAGAACAGAATTGAATGACATTTGGTTTACACCTTCATTACCAAGAATAAATATAGAAAATTCGAGACCTGTCAAATTTACCAAAAACTTTATAGAAAAATACGAAAAACTTTGAAACATAAACAGTGATTTGGAAATTTTAATAATAAGGGGAACCAAATTTCAGTCCAAAGTCTACTTTGATGGTTGCAAAAATGTTTAGTGCTAAAAATAGTATATAATAATTATATATTATAAATATATAAGTATTACTATCCTTAATTAAAAAGTAAAATTAATAAATTAGAGTAGATTTACCAATATACAAAACAAATCAACCTTATAGAAAATTAATAATTAATTACGAAATAAAATAATTTAGACGGCAGTTACGCCATTGACTTCGGCGGTTGACTGATTTAAACACAAGTCTCCCTGGTTAAGGGGCTATGTTGTTTACACTGCCGCCATATAGTGAAATTGGGGTAATATATTGGGGTTGTGATGTCTGTCATTTACCTGCAGGAACTTTTTTATTGTCAATTTATTTGATATGATATGCTCACAGCCGTAAACCCGATTTATTCTTTAAGGGAGATTTGTTCGGTAAGATTTAGTGCTGTTACTGAGGATATAGGCGGTATTGATGGTAGAATCCAAAAATGTGACCCGATCAAACCTATTTTATTATTACAATACAATTAATAACGAAATCACATCAAAATAATATAAAATTGCATGATACTGTCCACCATTATGCTCTAAGCATGAATTCACCCGTCTTTTTTCCAAAGTATTGACTAGTATTTTTGGAGGAATATTACCAAACGCAAAATAATTGTTTAACAAATTAAAAATATAGGGAACAAACATTTTAGGAATATTAAGTTCTCACCGAACTGATTAGTGAAAAAGATTTTTTAATGCATTCAGCAGATGATTACTAATCGCTTACAAATCGATGGTGTCTGCTGAATGCGTCCATTAATTGATTGGCAGTTTGTGTTGACAACTGACAGCCAACAGGTATTCACCGCAACCACTAAGCAATACGTTGTCGAATTCAGGGCCCTCTCTATTATAGTAATGTTGAACAAGAATGTAATTCGAAACAACCGAATCGGTTTTATTGTTGACCATTTAATCCATCCACATATGGCTTAAATTCACGTGACCAAGTCCATTCGGCAATTTGAAATTTGGATTTTATTTATCGAGGGACCATAATAACATGCCATGTTTACACGATTCCTATGGCATTAAGAGTTTGGATAGGCTCGAAGCCGGTTATTATTCATGCAAAGCGGTGGCGTGACTGAAGCGGCCATTTGCATTTTTAAACGATTCGATGGCCAGTTGACTCAGCTGTTGCGTTTTCGAAATTTAAAAAATTGCATTTTTATTGCAAATTTATTGTCTGTTTTCTTATGCCGAAACATATATTTGCTATTTGTTTTGGTAAAGTGGAAACGAAAATTTATTAAATTAATTTGATGTGACTCTCTCAAAGGCCGTTTGAACACAGACTGATGGTGATTAAAATGTGACGGAAACAGAACAACATGTACATTCCAAATAAGTGAATATACGCTACGTCCTTTCTTAGCTCCCAAGGATTTAATAGTATCTGGAGAAAGTGTAATAGCGTTCCATTATGTTCCATAATTGTGCTGTGGATTTCTGGACTCAATCATTCCATCTAGAGCGGGTTTATTGCAAGAAGTGTGAAAATGTTCCTCGATAATGTCTGAATTTCGACTTTAATTGGGAATATGTTTCCAGTAAAATTAACAGCATCCACAATAATTATGGAATTTTTGAGGTGGTTGAATATTGGCTCCCCTGTATACAGGGTGTTATGGAAATGTTAACAATTGACAGGAACTACCCTTTGAAATGAATGGTCTGGTCCACCTTCGGATCAGTCGAACTTTCTTTCCGAGAACTCTCCGCTAGTAGAGCCAGCGCGGTTGCCATTTCCGAGACTATAATTATACAGGAAAGTAATATTATAGAAGGAAATTCGGCAATTTATGATAGTCGCTTATAAAACATCGAAAATGGCAACGCTGTATTTTTAAATATTAGCCCGATTGTACATAAGTAGCTGTTTAAAGAAGCCGGCCGATATCGATCGAGAGAACCAACGTGTTATTTATTTTTAAAATTTTTAGATGTTAAATACATTATTTACCAGACAATAAGGGCGTATTTTTGTCTACACAGTAGCACTTTAAAATACTAATTCAGATTGAACGGTACTTAGATATGTTGTGACGTGAAAACTAATATGATTTTGTGATGTGAGTGATTAAGTTTGTTTTAAATAAGTCCGAAAAGGTAAATAAATTGTATTTTTTTTCTTTCAAACGGTTATTGACTTTCTAAAGAATTTACCCTAAAGATATGACAACACTGTTCAAGATTCACTGCCATATGTTGCTGTGTTTACCTTCCTGATAGGGGTACTACGTGGTCATTTTTGGTTTGACATAAGGGCATGTACAGGGCATATTAAATTAAAGCACCATTTGGATATTTTTCTTCGATTTGTTTTCATCTCTGGAATTGCCGGTTTAAATATAATACGTCATTTCCATAACACCCTGTATTTGATAGGAAACCTGCATTATAACTTTTTGAAGAGGCCGACATGGTAAACCCGTGTGCCGAGTTTGAATACATTTTGGTGAGCCAGTTCCAAACTATTAAATTAAACGTGATGGTAAACCCACGCTGCTCTCATAGTATCCACCTCAAAATGACATGGTATTTCCAACTCAACTCAACGATGCATCACCCAGTATATCTCTGTACAGTTTTATCCGAAAAGTAACCTTATGTTTCTCTGTTACCATTTCGGTATGTGGTGTATATTTAGCTCTTAAAACAAAATAAAACTGGTAAACACTTTGTCCCAGTTTAATTAGTTAATACAATCTGGAACTTCCCAAAATGTTCAATTACTTTGTTCCTCCCATTCTTCTGCGTCAATAGCTCCCTGTATCATCTTGTCTTGTGGAAAATTGTTGGGAAAACTTTACGATGAGCGACGGGAGACAAAAGATTAATTTCTGGGAAATTGTAATCTTGTTTACGTGAAAAGAATTACCGAATAATATTTCTAAACTTTTCGCAAAGTTGTTAGCTCTTGTGGCGCAGCAATGGATGGTGGTCGTCTCAGAGAATATTGATAGACAGAGATGTATTGAAAGAATATTAATTTGAAAACATACTGGAATTGTAAAATGTAGATTTTTTAAAAAGTTTTAGTTGCTTTAATTGCTTGCTAGGAGCCCCTGTTGAATACCTTTGGGTTTCCACCCCTACTTTAAAATACTTTATCGTTAATTAATTTAGTCAAAATATAACCTAAAAATGTTTCATAATTTTTTATTACCGGAGATAATTTGCATACTTTCATGTCCATATTTCCTGTCAGCGATGAAAATTCGAGTAGGGCGGTCAAAGCTGGCTGCTGCGAGCGAAAAGCAGCTACAGCAGCAGCCTGTGCCGTTATTTAACGAGACGACCGACATCGCGAATGACATGAATATGCAACGGTTATTAAAATTCTTGCGATCCGATGTTCGGCTTCGCAGGAACGTTGTCAGGTTGAGGGCAGTTTCAATGACCTCCTATTTGGATGTGCGGGAATACTTTTTGTAGTTTCCCTAATACTTTTCTGTAGTTTGTGTGATATTTTTGCCTTTTTTTGGTAGAAATCGAAAATTTTCTTGTAAATACTGCTTTTAACATAATTAACGTTGTTTCGATATTAAATGAGTTTCTTGTTCATTCGACCACAATAAAAATTATATTCTTGACCATTGAATATATTTTCTTATTCGGTTAATTAATAGATGAAGGCTATAAACAAGGAGATGTAGAATTTAGAGCCCTCGGCTACCCTATTTCGAACAAGGTTATAACCCTTGGATAGCAATATCCAGATGTTCAGGCAAACAATTCATTGCTTGGAAACGGCCGACAATGGGGCGTCTTCAGGTTATCGGTTCTGATTTACGGTCATTAACAAGTTACACGGGTGAGACTAGTTCACAAATTAGTTTAGTATCGATTAAATTGGTTTTATCGATCTCTTTGTACTGTATAAAGAATGTGTACTGTAAAAAATATGAAAATTAATTTACTACCACACGTAGAAATAAGAAATAAATTTAAAGTTCAAAATTATAATACACTTACTTCCATTAGTTAATATACAGGGTGTCGCATAACTTATGTGCCATAGAAACTGGAGATGTTAAATATCACTACTAGATCGATTAACTCATATAAGTTTTTTCGGAATGTTTCTCATTCTAGACAGCGAAAGCTCATTTTCGAAAATAAGCCATAATTTGATTTCGGTTTAATATATCGGATTGAAAATTGTCGGTATGACATTTTTATGAGTAAGAAATAAGAACTTGTAGAATTTTTTTAGTTTCGTATTAGATGGCGCTAGTTACATATACTATTTAATAAATCTATGATTTTTTTCTTACCTGCTATTAAGTATTTTAAATCCAAGATTTTCAAAGAACAAACCCAATTTCTAACCTAAAAACGGATATTTCGCTCAATCTTAATATCTCTAATCGATATTTCCATTTAAACATCACAATGCGCAAAAAAAAGCAAAGTAAAAATAGAAATATCTCGAAAACGGTTAGAGATTTAAGATCGAGCAGGTAAAGTTGCCCTTCTTTGAGAATCTTGGATTAAATAGTGTTAATTTACAGGTAGGAAAAAATCATAGATTTATTAAACGCAATATACAACGTGTCCAAGATAAGGAGGGCCAGTACAGGGATCTCGGAAACCGTAAGAGATACGAAGTGGAGGTAAAGTTGCGCATTTACGTGCCTAATAATATCCCGTTTAGAAAGTTTTAAAATTCCGAGCAGTTCCGGAGATATCCGGAAAAAAACAAAATTCTGAAAAATCGTTTTATTGTTTTCCTGGGTTTTTTTTTTAAATCGAATTATGTATTTCTAGAGAAAACGGGAAAAGAAACTTATAAAACTTAATCTGTTGTCTGTTTGATATTTAGAAGGTTATTAGACAAGGTTATTAATATTATAATTAACAGGGATTGCTGAACCCTATTATGTCATTCGCTTCCCTATCTATATATCTAGCGAGCTATGTAAATAATTCTTAGATCATAATGTCCAGATGTTCGACAAGCAATCAATTAATTGTTTGGTAATACGTCACACGGAGGGTTCCTGAGAGTATTCAGGTACATATAATAAATAAATCGTAATAGTAGGTATTCATAAACATGAAATCATTTTTTTCTACTCCTATTTAGTAAGAACATATATACATTCATATTTCCAGTTCCACAAATCACATTACCCGTGATATTCCAAAGCCCTCAATGTTTCTAATAAATTTTATTTGGATGTTATTTTTGGGTATATTGATAAAGTGTGCGTGACTACGATATTCAGATCGAGGGATCGCCACGGAAAATTACATTACAAGCTGCGTCGGTAGCAAATAATTTATTATTAGAAAAATCCAGGGAGTTTCATGAAATAGTGTGTCAAAAATGAATTGACTGGTGTACTGATATGAGTACCGAAATGTTTAATTAGCATATTTCGATAATTTAACATAAAAGTATATATGAAGTTTTGAAATCGTGTGTAATATGTTTCTTACCACTCTTGGTATGTAATATACTATTCTAGATGAAACGGGGATTTATTCCAAGAGTTGGGTAACGAGACATTTTCTTGGCATGTTTTATAGGTATAGTAATTGGTTACTTTTGTCACGACATTATTATAATTTAAGCATAAATCATTTCAATTGATCAAATCTAAAATCCATATAAATAATGCATCAACTGCTACTTTAAAATTTAATTTTTGTATTTACGGCTTTGAATAATTTAATCACGTCCATTAGCTGCTGATGTGGCTTTGTCTTATTTGATCTACAGAATCTCTGAATCTGAATCATATTGTTACAGGTGATGGCGATGACGTAAGTTCTTTCTTTCCCCGGCTAAACTGTATGTAAGTAATATTTGTCTATAATATAAGTTTATTTAAGCTACCTACCTTGAAATAGTGTAGAAAGGAAATGTAAATCGTAACTTCTAAAATTGTTATGATATAATAAAAAGTGGTAAATTTTATAACAGTAATAATGGTGGCTATAATTAATTAATTATTGATATTTATGAACCTCTTCACCTATAACAGCTATTTTCAATATCTGCTCCTTGTGAATCTAATCGCATCTAATTTATATTAAAACATTTTTGAGATTGCGTACACTTATTTTTTGTCGATTTATTTGCAATTCTAATTGGAAAAGTTTATATCTCCAATTTTTTATGTATATTTACTTTCCATAAACTTCCGGCAAATACCAATATTTACGTTCTCGGAGTGTTTTAAAAGTCAAAACAACTTTATTCCCAAAACGTGCCGTTTCTTTAATTAGTTTCCAAACTTTTGAGCTTTCGTAATTTACAAGTTTATCCTACCTTTAACATAATTTAATATGCGAAGGGAGAAAATTTATTTAAATTTTAGTGCATTTTTATGAGGTAAAACGTAGAATATTTCAAAATACCTTAAAGCAACTAAAGAAGTTTCAAAAACAATTTTTTTTTCACATTTTTTTAGACCCGTATAATATATAGAATCATGAACCTTCAAACTTTGTCAAATTGTAGCTCTCTACGTAAACCGGCCTTAAATAGCGAAACTATTAAAAATAGTAAAATATAATCTGAATCAGAACCCTTTGTACAATAAAAACCATCCTAATTTTCTAAAAACCCTTCTTGTAACTTAATTAAACTAACTAGTAAGTTAAATATACGGCTTAGAATTCGAAATGTTTTGAAACTGATTAAAGAAACGAGACTTTTCGCAAACAAACACGTTCCAGCTTTGAAACACTTTGAAAACGTAAATATTTGCGTCGCTAAGAACTACACACACGTAGAGATTCGGGAACAGATATTAACATATTTCTAGATTACAGTTTACAGACACGGTTAACGAGCATTTACAAAAATATCCTATAAACTGTATACTTCTACGACTGCGTCCTTCTCTTCTCTCAACCACGAAAACGCTATGATTTTTTAAATACTTTCAGTAACCTCGAGGGTGGAAATTCTATCGTGTTTGTGAGGTTCCTACTAACAAGCAGTCTTGAACTAGTTTATTCGGCTTATTTAACTTACTGTTAAATTTTTGTTAATTAGGGGAAATTGATGACATAAATATAACGATGTCTATCCTATGTTGTAATTTTGAGCTGCAAGAGTAGGAACCAACCTTTGCAAGTGGCGTTGGGCGGATTTTTCTCAGACACCTTCATCATCAATGTCAAAATCTTGGGGTAACAGTATCCAAGTCAAATTTAATACTAAGAAAACCCAGGCAGCGGTTTTCACTAAAAATATTAACAGTGCAGAACCGGATATAGTTATGGTAGAACACGCAATACTACTGGCTCGTCTATTAATTTGCTGGGCTTCAATCTGTGAGGAAATATGGTAAAATTGGCGTTGTGGCAAATCGCCAAGGCAGCTTCGCTGAAACTTGTTGTACTTTTCCGAACCAAAAAGCTATATACACCTCAACAACTTTCGACACTACATTTCATTTCTACAAAGCCCAATCACGAGAATACTACTCTCAAGTCTGAAGCTCTGCAAGCATACTCTTCGGCTACTGGATTCCATCGAAAGGAAAGCCATTCGTCTGATTGGAAACCACGAACAGACCAAAAAGCCCGATAGCCTAGATCTAGAACATCGAAGACATGTTGACTCTCTTTTAGAGATATCTCCATGGCAAATGTTTGACTGACCTTGCCCGCGTAATTCCACCTAGAGGAACGAATAGCAGAAATATACGACGCACCACTGCCGCTCATCCATATGTAATTCAGCTTAGTACTCCTCGATCTTCATTATTTAAGAATTTCTTCATATGAAGAAGGTCATCCTTGTGGAACAACCTTCCTGAGGTCGTATTCCGCAACGTATATAACCTCCAGCGATTCAAGACTAACGTGAAGAGCTTTATTCGCACATACGTTACGCCCAGAGTGCTTTAAAGGGTTTTCCTATAGTGTTGATCATAAAAAAAACAATTTAATAAATTATTATTAATATAAAATATGTCTATATTGTATTTATTTTAAATGGAGTATTGCAAACCTCTTAAAACAGAAACTATAGCTATCCAGTAACTCGACCTGCTGCGAAGGTAGAGTAAAAGTAATTAAGGAAACGAAACCTTTTAAAATTAAGTTGTTTTAACACCCGAAACACTTGGGAAAATAGTTATACTTTCTTGAAGCACACGAAAAGTAGAAAATAGCAGGAACGTTTAAGGAAAATTGCTTTCCATTAGATAGAAATAGGAAATATGTATGATTTGGAAAATTTAATTAAAATAAACTTGAAATTTAATCGAATAATATTGTCTAGAAATATAGATCAAATATTGATCATTCAAATGGTTGTACTAACAAATTTTCAAGAAGCCCCAGAATATAATTTGGAAGACTATACAGCTTTTAACCTATTTTTATTTATTTTCCATATTTTATATTTCTCATATTTATAATAAAATACTTGTAAAAATTAAATTCTTATAGAACTTTCAAGAAGAAAATTATGAACACGTGGGAAAGCTACGCTCTCGAACGACGGAAAGTATGCAGATATTAATGATTCATACTGCACCGAGCTCGATAGACGCCTCGAACCGTCGCGCTTGTACATTCCTCGCGTTCTGCGATCGAAAATATTTAATAACTACCGAACTAATAGAGGTGCCACTTTTCGTAAAATGGGTTTTGCAGATAAGTGGATAAAGAACAAAACTTTATTTTTTAATATTCATTTAAGATGGGTTAGAGCAGTGATTCCCAAAGTGGTCTATATCGACCCCCAGGGGTCTATGACAACGTGCAAGGGGTGTACGTCAGCGAAAAAAAATTTGGGGGTCCATGAAATGAAAATGGGGGTCCACGATAGTGGATCTCAACATACACTGATAGTACCTAACTACTTACATTATACTCTCTTATAATATAAAGACATACATTACTTATAAAAGTACCTATAAAGTAAAAAATGTATTATATATCTTTATAAAATTGTGTAAGTTGTAGGATGTAGGTATTCGCTTTGTGGTCGCAATACATTTTGAACTTGTAAAAACCTGCACAAAAAGAAACAGAATGGACATCATTAGCCGAGCAGATTTAAGATTAAACCTTACAAAATTGACGCCAAATGTTGATAATTTATTATTAAAGCATCCTTCCCACTAAAAACATTTACTTATTGCTTAGATTATTTTATGTTACGTTTATTTTATATAACAGATACAAAATTTTATTTTGAGTAGTTTTAATTTAAATTCAATTAATAAATGTATAAAACTTAACATGTATTTTTACTCTAAGTTTTTAATACTAAACTTCACTTTAGTACAGTTAGAAATTTACAAAAAATCAATATCAGGTAAGTAGGGGGTCTACCAAAAACCGAAAAACATGGCAAGGGGTCTACGACACAAAAAAGTTTGGGAACCTCCGGGTTAGAGCATGTCAAAACTATTTAAACAATTCAATTGTTATTGTTTGGCATTTCTTCACAATGACAATTCTTTTAAATACACTTCGCAAGCTAACAAAACAAAGTGTGAAATAAAAAATGGCCGATGTTGATACGATCAGTACAATTGGAGATATTAAATTTCAAAAAGATTGGAGAAAGTCCAGCAAATTATGAAAAATTTATGTGGGGATATCTGGAAAAGTAAATTTTTTTCAGTAAATTCCTGAAATAAAGGTCAACCAATTATTGTATGTATGTACATAAGTTGTAAAAAAAAATCGGAAGATTCTATAATGTCAATGTGAAGGAGTGTGCTGCTTGTAAAAGAATGACCCAAAGTCATCTTCTTCAAGTTCATTATTTACTCTGTGACTACAATCGAGACCGAATATATTCTCATTGATTGGTTTTGATACTAATTTAACGTTATTTCAAATACTAGAAATTCTGTTTTTAAAATGTGTTTTTTTAATTTATTGACCTAACATATCCAGTTTTAATTGTGTTATCACATAATGTTCCAAAAAATACTTATTTGAATATCCATATGACCAAACTCATAAAGTGTAAGTTAACTTAATTACAACGTACAACTTTTTCAATGTTGTGGCGCTTACAACATGTTCCTTAGTAAATGAAAAATAATTTTTTGAAAATTCAATTTGCCGTTAAAATTGCATCTGGGAGCTAGTTTAATTATGTTTAAATATTATTCTTTTGGGCACAAAAACCTCGACCTTTACCAAAATGTTCAACGAAGGTTTCTTTCCCGATCAGAAACAGTATAATCATAAAATCACTAGCTACAACACTGAACTTTGGGGTTAAAGATCCACCAGGGGTAAAGAGGTGAAAAGTTCATCCCCCCGAGGGATGATTTACGTAATAGGATAGTGGTTACTCGCAAAGTTTTATAATGGGGATCATTGTTGCAGAAAATTTAAATTTGAAAGAGTCAAACTTTGCGCCTAAAGCAAATACGGGGATGTTTAGAGATTTATTATTGAGTTCAAGGTGCTTATTAGTTATTTATACTTGATAAAGAGCTCTGTAATTTAGAGCTTAGGAGGAATAATAGCCGTGTTGTATTGCTTGTTTATTTCTTATTATGTAGAGCATCTTCAGGTAGTTAGGAAGTGATTTTCCATGCTTATTGATATGTTGCTACTGCCGGACCAGCAGATGGACTTTGAAGGTATGGCAACAATTAATTATTTATTCATTATTGCAATGATGCATGCTGATTTATTTCAATTACATTACTTGCGAATATCATAATTATTATAATTTTCCAACGTCAATATTACGGACAGCGTTATTTCCAGAGGTATTGTTGGTTGTACAAAAAGTTATAAAATTCTAAATTGACACCATATACTGGGTGTGTCATTTTAAAAAATCTTTGTCATCATACCTCCAACCTGGGACACCCTACATACCTGAAAAAATACAAATTGATGTGCCCGAGCGTTTAAAAATAACCCAAATATAACTAAAATTACTGAAGCTGTTTTGAAAATGTTGAAAACACAAAAATTTTAACACCCTGTATCTTCCAAACAGAGGTACCCGCGGATCCATGTTGATAGGAACTGTTTGTCATATTTTTGGGTATAGATTCATCACAAGAGCGATGGCATATGGTTTTTGAAACACCCTGTATATGTTTCCTGAATTTATTTAAACAATACCGACATCTTAAAATACACCTAATATAGTTACACCATCTACTGAAATATTTAGAAATATACGACGCAACGTCGACGTTCAATTGTTAATCCCTCCCAGCAGACTCAGCGAAAGTTTTAATGGTATTCAGAAAGTTCTAAATTATTCTAGATCATATTTTGTTCGACGAGCATTACACCGAAGTTTGACAGAGCCAATCAGAAATTAGTTTGAATAACAATGGTTGCTTTCAGAGCACTTCAGACGGGTCAAAGGAACGAAACTAACTGTACTTAGTAGACGGGTTCGGTTAGAAAAGGAAAAAGAGACGTGCAGATTATAAAAATCAATTTTATCCTTTCAGTCTTTTCGATGTCATTCTCCTCCAGCTAAATACATAGCTGATTAAGGCGTACACTCCTGGAATCAAAATCATACCGGATGCCTCATTCAAAATGCAAATTTAAACAAACCCCTTATAAAGCAGTAACCATGCGAAAAGTTACTTCGTCGCACTCTTGGGACATCCGTCGTATAAAATATACACTCGCCGTTACAAAACTTTCTGTGCTGTTCTATAATTTATCGGGAAGTAAATCCTACCTACTCACTTATCAAAGCAACAAAAACAGGTAACAAAGCAACAAGATAATAAAAAGTGGAAGTTGGCATCAACTTTTCGACCCCGAGTCGCAACAAAACCGGCACATGAAAATTTATTGTTGCCTTTCTGACTTTGCTGAAAATTTATGAAGACAGATCTGAAATTTTCTGTTCGAGTCCTATATGTATGCTAATGCGATACGACGAGACACATTTTTAAGTTCCATCCGCTCCAAGGAATCATGGACATTTTCCAAATAATGCAATAGAGAGATTTATGTTCTTCGAAGGCTATGTTCGACGGTATGTGCGAGGGTTGGTTTATGCTCCGCATAAGTGACCTAAATCTTTATCTGTACAGCAATAAATGCATGTAATTTTGTTTAGTTTTATGACAAAATATAATAAGTACCGTTTATTTTTTCCAATTACTGTCCATAACTTCCTTTAATCAAATAACAATGTAAATTTGCCGAGAGCCACAGAAAATAATAAATACATATTGAGTGAAATAACTTTGAAAACGTTTGTTGATAAACTAATACCTACTGACTTTGATCTTCTTATGTATGACACTTGACACAGCGCTACGAATTAAGGAAGGAAATGTAAATTCGTATAAAGTAATGCAAAAAGAATGACGGACTACATATTTTGCTTCCTTCTATCGCATTAAACATGTGCATTGAATATGGATAATTTTTAATTAGTGTTCGATTGAATATCGGATTTACAGGCAGCAGTTTTACCATTTGGTCAATAGCGTGTCTCACCATGTTCGGTATAACTGTTTGGAAGGCATCGATTATACTTCCCTGAAGTTCGTGGATATTATTACATAATGTGTTCAAGTCCAGCAGATGAAGACAGGCCTGTTCCGTGGCCACTTCGATCATTATTTTTTATACGTGGTTGAATGTTTCAATTTGTTCCTATTGTTAGGTTTGTTATTCTTAGGTGAAATCTGGTCAGTGCAACCGACGAGCAATTCCTCTGGCTTCGTCTATTCATTTAAAGGGCGTTAATATTGGAGGAAAATTTGTCTTGGCATAACCACGTTGTGGCAATCGCCAAGGTAGCTTCGCTGAAACTTGGTGTACTTTTACGGACCAAGAAGTACCTCCACGACTTTTGACACTCTATAAGGTCCAGATTCTACCATTGCTCTCATGTCTGGAGCTCTGCACCCAAGCATACTCTTCGGCCACTGGATTCCATCGAAAGGAGAGCCATTCGTCTGATCGGAGACCACGAGCTGACCAAGAACATCGACAGCCTACAACATCGAAGACAGGTTGGTGATTTGACTCTCATTTCCATGGCAAATGTTCGGCTGACATTACACGCTTAATTCCACCTACGACGAACCACTGCCGCCCATACATGTGTGGTTGAGCTTGGTACTCCTCGAACGTCATTGTTAAAGAATTCTTTCACTTGGATGACGTCATCTGGGAAATTTTTTGTTCCACAGCATTATATTATCAACGGTCACGGTAATTTTGTTTAATTATTTAAAGTTACACACAAAAAAATTTGTAAAGGAAAACTAATTAAATAAAATTTAGATAGAGTTAATTATGTTCTTTACGGCCCCCATTTATGTATTTTCTGCTAGATGGAGTAAGAAGCGACATGCAAAAAGGGGTAGAAGCAGCGGTTCCGAGCCCCAAAGTAGGGTCCTTAAGCTATTTAATCTGCGGTAAGCCGGGCCTACTATGTTGCAGTAACTATATCGTAGCTGCAGGAATATTCAAAATGGTGATAGAAACACCTTTTATTGAAAAATGATTTGATACAAATATAATTTTTTTGTTGTTAGGAAAAAATACGTTGTTAAAAAAGTTTACTCTCTTAACTCAATCCGAAGCCAAATTATTTCTATGTATAGACACGTCTTTATAAAAATTGAAAGATAAATAATTGTAAAGATGTCCCATTTTCGATACCTACTTTCTGGGTGTATTAGAGTTATTATCAAATATAGAATGTTTTCCCGCTAGTTTTCCACTTTGTAACGAAACGAATGATTTCCTTGTCAAATTTGTCATGGCTCTTTTAGTTTTGAATCTACAGAGTGATTTTGAAAATTTTCCCCTTTTAGACACCACTACTTCGGGTCTTTTCGTCAATAAGCAACTTGTTAACGAACACGCATATTTTTAGATATTGCATATTGCCTTGCTTGTTGGTATTTACAATGAACAAAGAACATTTTATACTTTGCGTTCAAGAACCTGAGTGCTTACAACATTTATAAAACAATATGAAATTATCTTTCTTCTTCTCGGGCTCTCCACAGAGAAGAACCACACATTTTTTATATTTCTTTCCTTTCCTTCTCGTTTTTCTTTCGATAATACGCGCATGCAATAATTATGTTTTCCTCGGTGCGGTCCATATTGTGCACGGTATAAACGCATGGCATGGGCATAGTCCTAGTTGAATACTCGCGACATAGCACAGTCGGTACACAATCGTGACCAATTCGTCACGCAGTCCCATATGTGGGAATCTGCCTTAATTAGCAGGCTCTAACTATGCTGAATCTAAAGATCGGCTTCATCGAACCTTCTGTTTTTTTTAAATATATCTAAAGTTCTATGGCCTGTTACCTGCATAATAGTCCCCGATACAATAAATTCAGTACATCAAATCCCTGTAGTAACAGTATATTTTATCCCGGATATTTTTGTCCTAAGAAATTAATTTAGGGATGATTAGTATCGCTTTATGCGAGGACCTGGCGCTACATGTAATGAATATTATACTCTGCTCGAACAGATGTTTAACTTAAGGGCCGGAATTGCCTGTCATGTAGGAAATTTGACTTTAATGGGGAGGAATTTAAAATTGTTTTTATCCTCCAAGAAAATTGTGTTCTTTTGATCTCTATAATATTAAAAAGTACACATTACTCTACATTATTTATGTACTTTATTGGCATCGATCAAGCGTAATTGTTTTTCTAAACTCAATAACCCAAGAAATGACACAGTAGTCAAAACTGAAAAAAATTCCTGTCGAAAAATTGCATTGTTTTTATATACCCTCTAACTTAAATAAACGTCTATCATATCCTATAAAGGTATGCATTAACGACAAAAAGTGAGTAATAACTTTATAAATTGTGTCGGCTTAGTTTATATTAATAGATACATGCGTAATTTACTAACGGGACTGGTTTTGAGGAGAGCGATGCTTTTTTATTGTCAGGAGTAATTTCGATGATTCTTTGTTACATCTGGTTGTCCTTTCCTCTAATTTATTAAAATCTTCATCAAATCTTCTAAATTCTTTAAGTGGCGATTGACGCATTTCTCTCAGACCCTTTCACCATCACTGCCTCAAGGGTCCATATTGTCTCCCACCCTCTTACAGTACTTCTAGTGAGAACCAGAAATCCAATATATAGGTTTTCTGACGATAGCATACTTGTTTCATCTTTCACTTTGAATTCTAAAACATCGGCTGCCGGTGCCGTATCCTCGCTGGCACCATGAACTATCACGTCTCAGTAACCAGTTTCTCTAAAAAGGTTAATTCCACTGGCTGGCAGGAAATATGTCTTTTCATAACCACGTTGTGGCAATCGCCACGACTGCCTCGCAGAAACTTGATGTACTTTTTCGGACCAACAAGTTGTATACACCTCAACGACTTTTGAAACTTTACAAAGGCCAGATTCAACAATCACTAGAATACTGCTCTCATGTCTGGAGCTCTGCACCCAAGCATACTCTTTAGCTACTCAATTCCATTGAAAGGAGAGACATTCATCTGATAAAGGCGATGAGCTGACCAAGGACCTCGACGACAGGTTGATGATTTTACTTCTTACAGATATTTCTGCTAACATTGCACGTTTAATTCCTGCCAGAGCACTAGCACTCCTCGAACTTCATTACTTAAGAATTCCGTCATCTGGAGAATGTCATCCTTGTAAAACGACCTTCCTGAGGTCGTGATTTTCAACGAATAGCACATGCACGCACCACTCGCATAGTGCTTTAAAGGCTTTTTCCTATATAAATGCAAGTCTTCTAAAAACATAAGTTCTTGATTGACTCGTGACCAATCCACTACAGATATCTAAATAATAATGAATATATTTTCCCAAAAGTCTCCATTTGTGTGCCATGCCAAAAAATCTCGCGAAGTTTTAGTCATAAAGTCCACTCTACTAAACCTTTAATGATTTTTTAAAGATCTAATTTACTTCTTAGCAATTTTTTATTTCTTCTAATCGTATAAACAGCTAAAGCCGATATTACAGGCGCAACTAAAAGTAATTAAAACTAAATCCAGACTTCCTAATGTTCCGAGCTACTTACACCGAACCACAAAATTTTATAACGCCCATTTAGTGTCCAAGAGCCTTCCATTAAATGGATATTTTTCTTCACGGCCAATTAAAGTTTCAAACTACGAGGTTTTTAATTAAACAGCCGCCGGCGGGATACATTTTCAAAGTTTTATAAATAATTACGTTTTCTTAGGTTTTTTCTTAGGTTTAGTTAGATTGGATGGATTGGCGGGAGGTTGATGTTATTCATTAAGGCTGGATTTCAGTCAAATTATGTTTTCTTTTTTGGGACAAATATCAAAATCAATATTTTATACACCGCCTCGATCGGTCGGACATGCTGTATGATTTTTAAAATATTAGTACGTTCAATTGAACACAACGCTGTATATTAGTCTAATTAAATATGTACTATAATCACTATTAATTAATATCTATACTGGCAAAGTAATTTGGCCAGAGGCTAATGGCAATACTATTAACTAAACGTACATTGCCGTCCGCATCAATATTATGGTTTGCGGTTTCATATATCGAATCATGTCCGATCGAGCCGGATTATTGGTAAACTCTAACTAATCCCTATAAACGAGTCAATTTCATTTAAAAAGAGATCCGACTGAGGAACAGAGCTGCGTTATATTGGCCTCTTAAGTTAATTGAGTACGATACACATTCTTTTTTGTATGTCGATATTATAGAAATAAGAAGCAATCGGACTCATGCCTCAAAATCACGAGGGTCCAATTTCGAGAGTTTGCACAAGAGATGATTCTTTGGTTTTACACAATATAAAAATAATAACGAAAATTTTAGAATTTTTGAGATGCAGATTACAGTACATGTCTAACAAAATGTAAAGATTGTTTCATGAAAAATGGATATAACTTAATGACTGCAATAAAAGTACCTGGGCAATCCCATTATTTATGACCGTTTGTTATTATTATGTGGAAAGGACCGGATTGTAATAATTATAATTAATTATAGGCACATCAGGTAGGTTAGGTTGCTTAATTTATATTTAAATATCTTGTTTGTGGTAAAATTTGTTAGTTTTTGAGGAATGGTTCAAGAATTGTCTTTTACCAAACATTCCTCAGAATAGCGTGATAGTAATGGACAATGCGAGCTATCACAGTCGCCAATTACATAAAGCTCCAAGCTCAAATAATACAAAATTGGAGATTCAGAACTACATGGCGGCGAATGATATATATTTTGAAGAAAGTTATAAAAAAAGTGATCTTTTAGAAGTTTTAAAGACATTTTGTATAAAAAAAGTATATGTTTGTGACACATTGGCAGAAGAAAATGGACATACAGTGCAACGGCTCCCACCCTATTATAGCATTTTTAACCCCATAGAGCATATGTGGCACCAGTTAAAATCACTGGTTAGGTCTGAAAATATTTCTCCGACTTTAAGTTCTAGTGTTGTAGAATTAATACGAAAATGCTTTAATGATATTCCCCCAGGTGGTTGAAAAAATTCAGTCCGTCACGTAATAACTGTAGAAAATTCGTATATTAGTCTGGATCGTATAATTAATCCAATTATAATTGATTTTGATGAGGATAGCGATAGCGAAACAGAACTATCTATAGAATAACATTATAAATGTAAATAAATATGGCTAGTAATATTTTTAAAAAATGTTATTTCATTTGATTACATTAATATAATCATATCATTACTTGTTTTCCTTAGTCCGTCCCTTCATACTTCACTTGTTTATTGCCAAGCTCTTATCGACACAATGGGACCGACCCAGGAAATCATTAAGGCGTATCCAATTTTCGTGAAACGTACTGTACAATAAAGGATAGATAATAGTATAGGGGAACCAATAGTAACATTGGGAACTTCCAACTGATTAAAATATATGATATTTTTAGTTTTGTTCGAGTTTGTTCTGTCTGGAGCTCTGCCCCAAGACTGGATTCGATCGGAACGAGAGTCATTCGTCTGTTCGGGGACCACGAGCTGACAAAGAACCTCGACAGCCTAGAATATCGAAGATAGGTTGGTGATTTATTTTATATTATATATTATTATTATATTTTACAGATATTTTGATGGCAAATGTTCGACTGATATTGCTTGCTTAATTCCGCCCAGAGCGACGAATAGCAGAAATACACGACGAACCACCGCCGCCCATCCATTATTGGTAGTACTCCTGTATGAGAATGATTTTATTTGGAGGACGTCATCCTTGTGAAACGACCTTCCTGAGGTCGTATTTCCCAACTGAAACTCGAATCGGTTTATTCGTACACCCCTCACCCCTCACTCCCAGAGTGCTTTACAGGACTTTTTCCTAAAGTATTGGTGTATAATCATGAAAAAAATATATTAATTTTTAATAAACTTTAAAAGTAAAATTAGTTTTGTTCCACGTTGGGCTTGATTTGAAGAAAGCTGCTCAGCATTAAGTCGATTTGGATATTTTGAATAATTGTAACATTTTATTTCTACTTAGTGGTTCGCGGACCCCTTAGTAATTGCTCGCGGACCCCCAAGGGGTCCGTGGACCCCAGTTTGAGAAACGCTGCCCTATACCATATCAGTAATAATGTTTTATTATTGTACATTTTGATAGATACTTATTCCTTCATTGACTGACGCAGCTACCATAAGCCGGTGAGCTCAGTCCGGGTTCTTATCATCCTCTCTATAATTTCCCGCATTACAAGAACGAAGAAAACACGTTACTCTATCAGCACACGTTCATTAAAATAAGATATAAATGGATAACGCAATTTACCACAAAAATAAGGCTTTACCTTCATATAATAGACAGGTTTTCACCCCGTGAAAACTATTAATTTCCACCATATTCTATTTCAAAATCAAATTAAAGTAAGTGATTGAATCGGAGGCCGACCTAATGGGTTTGCATAATCTCAATCTGAAGTTGGAGAACTATGCCCGGGGCGATATCGCCATTTGACACGGCCCGTACTTGAGAAATCAATTATCAGTTCTCAGATATTGGGCCGCTTCTCTGTAGTCTCTAGTTTGTCAAGGTAGATTACTATCCGGGTAAAACGGATACTCGTAGTTTACGGTAAGTTGCTCTGGTAATTAGATATCTCACAAAACCGTCGTGACTCCAGGAAAGCCTTGTTTCTGATTTTATAAAAAACTTGTTATATAGATTTTTCATTAACTGTATTAACTTTATAAATTTTTAATTCTATATAACTTCCTGTCGCATGACAATATAATGCTGGCTTCGTCCGTGTAGAATTAAAATTTATACTTACGACAAATTTCGTGGCGCCATCTAGCGATAAGTAGGTGACATTTGACTGCAAGGTTTTATAAGCATCTGGTAGATGTTATGGTCAAAATCTTAAATGGGAAGGTGAGTCAAGTGATGCATAATTTTAAGGGTTGTTTAAATCTTTTTCCAATAATATCATAGTTTATATTTTTTTGAGTGGTTTCCGAGAAAACTCGTTCCGAAAATGGATTTAATTAGAACTTTTATTAAGGTTTTTAGGTTATTATTTAAAAAAAGTACTGTGTTGACTGCTCTTTTAGTAGAATGATTAGTGGTCTGTAGGTAGTCATTATGGGTGACGCCCTTTACAATTCTTTACCGTTGGCGAAGTCAACGCCTAAAAATTTACATTTTCTTGTACTACTCAAAAAGTATTTAATTACGCATTATTGGAATTAGCTCTAAACGACCTTTAAAATGATGTGCACTTGACCCTCCTTCCCATTTAAGATTTTAAGGGTAACATCTACCTCTCCCAGTGCTGCAAATATTGTTTAGAACCGTCCCCCTTCACAGTTTTCAAATTAATAACCTGTATAAAGTTAGGTATATAAAATAAAACTTTATTATGTCATGCCTTAATTTGAAATAGAGTTTTATGTATTTACTTACGGTTTTTATTTGCTTTGGTATTCGGTATTAGTATAAGGTCTGATAATACACTACCTGATACGAAAACCACAATATACACAAAAAAAATACTGCAAGTAGTTCGGTCCAGGAACCGTACGCTGGGCCCATATTTAGGGGTTAGATGTTTATGAGATTAATAATTAAAGCGTCATGCAGTGTATTTTTATGAAAATATTGCAAGGTTGTTTAGATAGTTGCGACTTTCTGCAAACACGCTATTACTTAAACGTAAATTTCTTAGAATCAGTTGGCTGGTTCGGTTCGACTAATGTTAACACGATAGGGTGTCATTATGGTTTGCTAACCATTTTTATCGGCCTGAAAATGAGCTGACGTAACTCTAAGTTTGGTAAGCATTAGTTATGTAACCAGTTGGGAAAAACGAGAATCCGCCCAATAGGAGTTTAGCCTGTGAACTTTCTTTCGTTCACTCCTTTTTATTGTCTTCAGATACGATCCGATCGTGTGCCAACGTATTTTTAAAATAACTGAACCTAAGCAATCACTGTTTACAAATAGACCAGAGCAACAATGAATGCACTAATGAATCCATCAATAAGCGCGAGCTTCTAATTTAAATTAAAAGAGGTTAGAATAGATAAAAAATACTATAAGGTATCGTTCCAGGATTTAGGAATTAATATGTAATTTATTTCATCCAATATCTCGCTCATCCGTTGTTAACAGATACAGGGCTTATTGTCCCAATGGCCCGGGCCCGTGCTCCGGCCGAACGACACTATACTTTATGATTTTATGTTTCTTATTTCATGTTTTAATTTATTTTAATAATTTTTTGTCTAAGCAATGAAGAATATTTTCTTTATATTTCTATACGTATTTTAAAACTGTTTACCGTTAATAATTATTTTTGTACTTGTAGTAACTAATTTATTTTCTTTATGATATTATTAAATCTATTGCGTAACTTATTAAAGAAAAAAACACTTATTGAAGTGGTGAGGGGCCCCGGATGGCGTAACGGCCCTCGAGATAACCAGAAATATTCACTTGACGACTAAGCTATATTTTTTGGCGCTTTTTCGCGAAACAGTATTGGGTTTGATCATTTTACATAAATATCGAATATCCATTGAAAATAATTTAATTATATGCCTCTGAGATTGAAGAATACTTACAGGATTTGCTTTTATCAGCGCCCACCAACCCATCGAAGGTCAAAATCACGTTAAAGTAAAGGAAAAAAGTCACAAATGTCACTAGGCCCGGGGGGCCGGGGCCCCCGTGTCTCAATATCATGTCACTTAGATCATAACCACCATTTTTTAGTCATTTTTTCACTCGCGAAACTACAAACGTACAGAATAAGTCGCGAAACGCTTCGGAACGCGTCTAGATCATCTTTTTGAGTCAATGGGGTTCGTTTTTCAGCAAAAAAAAAACTGAAACAGTGTCCGAGGGCCTTAGCAAAGGCTGCAAAATGGATGTGTGTAAGTTTCTACTAGAGGCACAATTCTGTAGTTTGTAAATTTACGTTGGACGCTCGCGCAGCCATCGCGACGGCGGACGATCGATTCCCAGTCGGCGTCTCCGGCGTCGCGTCGCGCCGGCTTGGCGTTGTCACATCTCCCGGATTCAGACGTCTATATAGGGGTAGTCCGTGGGGAGATGCGACAATTGGCAACGTCGCACACTGGCCATTTCCTTTAAAATCCGGTCAGATCCTTTCCTTCTACTTAATTCAAATATATTTTTCTATAGAAATTATACAAGCGATCACTAAAAATGTTTATTCGAGCAAAAAAAATTAGGTCACCTCGGTCATCAGCAGGCTACATTTGGACGAAAGGTTTCCAGGGCATTGGATTGGTCGCGGAGGTCTTATTAGTTGGCCTCCAAGATCTCCAGACCTCGCACCACTAGTCTTCTGTTCATGGGACTGAGTAAAACAACAACAATAAACAAAGTGAAACAACAAAATCAAACCCACAAAGTAATTAAGTAAACTGCGATCCTATGGTATGCCCACTCGATTCTGTGCATGGTTATTTAGCTTTCTTAAGGACCGCTCTCTGCAAGTGGCTATTGACGGATTTCTCTCAGACACCTGCACCATCAATGCCGGTGTTCCTCAAGGGTCCATATTGTCTTCCACTCTCTTCTTATTCTACATTCACGACCTTCTAGTGAAAACGAAAAATCCGATATTTAGTTTTGCTGACGATAGCACACTTATCTCATCTTTCTCTTTGAATATACAAACATCGGCTGCCGACGCACATCTTCATAGACAGCATGAAGTATCACGTCTCAATAAAGACCTGAAAGAAAATTTGGCTTGGGGTGACAGTAACCAAGTCGAATTTAACGTAAAAAAACCCAGGCAGCAGTTTTCTCTCAAGGTTAACATTACAGAACAGGATATAGTCATGGACGGACACGCAATCCCACTGGCTTCATCTATTAATTTGCTGGGCGTCAATCTGGGAGGAAATATGTCTGGGCATAACCACGTTGTGGCAATCGCCAAGCTTCTCAGAAACTTGGTATACCCTTCCGAACCAGAAAGTTGTACACACCTCAACAACTTTTGACACTATACAAAGCCCAGTTTTGACCATCACTCTCATGTCTGGAGCTCTGCATCCAAACATATTCTTCGGCTACTGGATTCCATCGAAAGGAGGGCCATTCGTCTGATTGGAGACCTCGAAAGCCTAGAACATCGAAGACAGGTGGGGATTTGACACGCACCACTCCTAGGGTGCCCTAAAGGATTTTTCCTATTGTGCTTGTGCTTGATCATAAAAACACTCGGGATGAACTAATTCGACGTCTTACAAATACTGCTGTCGATGAAACATGAAAATCGGATAAATCCATTGAGTTTTTTACATTATTTCCACTTGTACCATACATTCCTGAAGTTTTGTCCGTTTCTCCTGTTTTACCCTGTATTAAAATGAAAAATAAAGCAGTCATTCTGAATTAGATTACCCATTATTTGTTTTACTAAATCTCTTTTGATTGGCGCTATATCTAGTGAACCTGAGCCATTTTTTTTTCTAAAATTAGCTTTTGGCCATGTTTTTTTAAATGTTTTCAATTGTGTATTACTAAATGTGTCTCAAGGTTTAGCCTTGTATCCAGAATGGATGTTATTTACTGGGTTTAGTAGTAGGGCGTATTTTTCAATAGATAGAAAAATTAAACAATTTGACTGTTGATTTGTGTACGTGACGCTGTAGTGACCAGTAATACTGTGATATGCTAAGTAAGTGCTTTAGATTAGTTATTTAGAGGATTCAAAAAAACGGTGTTTAATTCAAATATTACCGTTCTCTCGATAATTATTTTATTAACTTTTATTTGCTTTACTAAAATTTAAAAAGCGGGAGAATAAGTTATACAAAACTAGTCATGCGCATGATTAAAATATAATTTATTTTCAAGCAAATATGCATATATCTGTCTTTTGAAAATACCAAGCAAAGCAGGCTTTTTGTAAAATTTTACAGTATATTCTGTATTTCTCTACATATAGTCGTGTTCATAACAAGAGAATTATTATAAATTATTATAGTTTTTTTTATGATCAAACACAAGTTCTATAGGAAAAATCCTTTAGGGCACTCTGGGAGTGGTGCATGTGCGCAAAAAGCTATTCACGTTGATTTTGAATCGTTGGAGGTTATATTCGAAGGTCGTTCCATAAGGATGAAGTTCTCCAGATTAAATAATTCTTAAATAATTAAGTTCGAGGAGTACTAAGCTTAACCATATATTGATGGGCGTCAGTGGTTCGTCGTGTATTTCTGCTATTCGCCGCTCTGGGCGGAATTAAGAGGGCAAGGTCAGTCGAGCACTTTCCATGAAAATATCTGTAAAAGAGAGTCAAATCCCCAACCTGTCTTCGATGTTCCAGGCTGTCGAGGTCAGCTCGTGGTCTCCAATCAGACGAATGGCCCTCCTTTCGATGGAATCCAGCAGCCGAAGAGTATGTTTGGGTGCAGAGCTCCAGACATGAGAGCAGTACTCTACTGATGGTCGAATCTGGGCTTTGTATAGTGTCAAAAGTTGTTGAGGTGTGTACAACTTTCTGGTTCGGAAGAGTACACCAAGTTTCGGAGAAGCTATCTTAGCGATTGCCACAACGTGGTTATGCCAAGACATATTTCCTCCCAGAATGACGCCCAGCAAATTAATAGATGAAGCCAGTGGGATTGCGTGTCCGTCATTGACTATATCCGGTTCTGTAATGTAAAACTTTTTAGAAAAAACTGCTGCCAGGGTTTTTTTGCGTTAAATTCGACTTGGTTACTGTCACCCCAAGCCAAAATTTCTTCCAGGTCTTTTGAAGCGTGATACTTCATGCATTCAAAGAGAAAGATGAGATAAGTGTGCTATCGTCAGCAAAACTAAATATCGGATTTTTCGTTTTCACTAGAAGGTCGTTACTGTAGAGTAAGAAGAGAGTGGGGGACAATATGGACCCTTGAGGAACACCGGCATTGATGGTGAAGGTGTCTGAGAGAAATCCGTCAATCGCCACTTGCAGAGAGCGGTCCTTAAGAAAACCATGTACAGAATCGACCGGGCATACCATACGATCGCAGTTTACTTAGAAGTCCCTCATGCCAAACACGATCAAAGGCTTTAGAAATATCCAGTGCAACAGCCCGAGACTCCCCATGATGTTCGATTGCATTGTTCCAAATACGGGTGACATAGGCTAGAAGATCTCCAGTTGATCTGGACTTCCGAAAACCATATTGATGATCGCTGATAATGTTGAAGCCTTCCAGGTACTTTAGAAGATGTTTGTTAATAGCTTTCTCCATTACTTTTGATATAACTGAAAGCAATGCGACTAGTCGATAGTTGTTAGGTAGTAAAGATTTTATTGTACGAATAATGCGCTAATACATTTGCACACAAAAAAGAAATACTTAGTTTAAATATATAATTCTCAAATATAATAAATCTTACGAAAAGAAATATACACATGAATTTTTTAATATTCTATAATTAATTGGCGCAGTGAAGAAAATACCTAAAGCTAAAATTCTAGAGTACCTACTCAAGAAGCAGCCACCCCTGGAATAAATAAAACATAAAATAATCCAATACATCTAACAATTGAAGCCTTTTACCCAAATCGTTGACTCCAAAAGGGAACTTAAGGGCCGTCTGAAAACATCAAGAGGGTGACATTATTCGACAGTTATTGTGAACAACATTACGACTCGTCTTATTGTGATTTCCCGAGCACAAAGTCGACGGTAAACAAACGATGATTGCCAATTTCCTGGAAAATAGAAATGGACTTTTTTGGATTCCTCCTTCGAACGATTTCCCTCGGAAGGGTTTGAGCGAGCTTCAAGATGTAAGTCAATAGAACTTTAAGTTTGTTAAAAATTTATTCATTTGAGGACTAAACTGTCGCTTTCGACGTATTAGTCGCGCGTCTATCCCTGTTTTGGAGAGTTCCTTGGAACCTTCACATTCCTGCTATGGCAGATTATACATTGGGATTTCGGGAACGGTAAGAGGTACGAAGTCGGTTGAATTGGGACAAAGTCGCGTAATTATGGGCCCAACAGTATTCCAAAAATAAATACAGGGTTTGTTCGGGTTTGTTCCAAGATACTTGGAAAACCTAAAATTTTTTGTTTCGATTTTAATTTTTTTCCTGAGTTTGTTCGACGAGATGTCCAAAAATAAATTTCACTTTCCCATTGCTACTTTTTATTCTCCATAAGAGGCATCATCAGATCTTGCGACGTTTCGTCTTTAGTTCACCATCATCAACTTAAGTTTTTTAAATACCGGCCTGGATTTTTTTTCTTTAAATAATTATGAAAGAGGAACTAAATCTACGTTCAGCGGTATACAACATTTACTGATTTTCCGACGTTTTGTTCCATATAGACCATTTATATTAAAATACCCCTAGTACGCTCCTGTAATTTACTTTTGTTTCGAAGAAACTGAAGATTATTAAATGATTATTGCTATTTATGTCATTAATTATTATTATTAGGTACTACTACTGTTTTTTTTATTTCATAGTTTTATCAAATATTTACTAAGACTCTTTAAAACAGGCATTGAGCTTTACAGTGTCGAAGTTAAACCGAATTTTTTTAAACAAAATAAATTGCAGGAACATACTAGGGGTATTTTAAAGGTTAATTTAAGAAATAAAACGTCGAAAAGCCAGTAAGTGTTATATACCACCGCTGAACGTAGCCTCTTTCATAATTTAAACAAAAAATCCAGGCCCGTATTAAGTTAATGACTGTGACCCAAAGAAGAAATGTCGTATTAAAGATCCGATGATGCCATCTTATGGAGAATAGAAAATAGCAATGGGAAAATGATATTTATTTTTGGACATCTCTTCGAACAAAACAGGAAAAAATAAAAACCTGAACGAAAAATTTTAGATTTTTCCATTTTTTACCCCTACGTCTGAAATTTGAAGCACTTTGATACGAGAAAAATGACCGTTGGCGAACTTTTGTGACACATTGTAATATTGGATACCTATTGTATAAGGGATAGGATATTTGTTATTTATTTAAACCATTCTAAATGATTGTAGATCAAATGATTTTTTTTTCAAAAACTATAACAAATAAATTTATCACTTTTGATAAGATATTATGTTACTTCGTTAATTTTACCTCCAATTCTTGAACTAAAAAGTTACGGCCCCTAAAAAAAAGTCAACATATAGTCTCGAACAGGCCAATATTATTATACCGATTGGCGAAAATATTCCCCAATTGTAATAGTAATTGCACTTTTTGTTCTAGCTACTGTCGACTATTTTTATCAATTGCAATCTCACTATTTAGGAATTGATGCACTTGTTGGCGAAAAATAAAAATATACCTTTATCTACAGATATGGGAAAGACTCGTAAACGACATTTTGCAGGTTAGATAATAAACCGTCTTAGCTCGATCAAAACCTAAATTTATTCGAATAAACTAACTACAAATTGAAAATTTTTAAAAGAAGCTAGGAAGAGTATGTTTCCAGCCAACGCTGTATATTCTCCAAGAGTTTGATTATTTTTAATATCTTAAATAATTTAAATACAAAAGCGTAACTAAATCTACGAAACCGGTTAGATGGAGGTAAAATTTCGGTTTCTAATGATTTGAAAAAAACAGTATATCCACGGATTGAGTGAAAAAAAATTCAATTGGGAGCTTGAATTTTAAATGCAATTTTGAAAAAACCTAAAGAAAGTAACATTAAATTAGAATAGAAAACTGCTGGAAAATGTGCTTTGTGTGTTCTTCTAACTTCAAGAAATGAGGTGTAAAAAATACAAACTTCTTTTATCACTAGAATAAACCTCAAATTAACTGTTATTGTATCGCCTATGGTTTCCGCCTTCTCCTTGTACCATTTTTATTATCCACCTACTTTCCAGATTCAAATCGGGTATTATTAAGTTGCCAATGAAGAATAAGGAAGTTGAAAATTTTGTATCGCAATCGAAAAACTATCGCAACAGTCGCAACCGCTGCAAAAATTGGGCGAGGGTGCGATTGCCAACTGATAGTCAGAAACTAACCCACAACCGCTTTGCGAACGAACCTATTCCTATGAGTTACCCAATTGGTCGGTTGAGTCAGTGCCCAATAGCTGTGTCCATCATTGGTAATACGGGTTTGGTCACTTCTAAAGATGATTTTGGGATATTATTGAATATAGAATATTTTTGTGGGCTAATGCAGAATTATGCAAGAAAGTTTCCTACGTATGTACTAATTTTAAAACAATACAATATGATCATCTGTATTTTTTCAATTAATCCAAAAACCAGAATTTTTTTATAGTTCACATCCTCTGTATGGTAACAGGAAACATGCTACTTATGATCTTGAGACACCCAAGTCAAGATCTGATAAAATTTCTGGACGTAATTTCTTTTGTGATTGCAATACTTTCATTTTTGCGAGGGAAATAAAAAATATCATAATAGACATAACTACCGGATATGAGAAGTTTTATATAAATACGTACTGTGTTACAGCAGGATTAGCTTTGTGTGTTGGTGAATGCGCAAGATAAAATATTTTTTTGTTCTCTTTTCAATTATTAACGTTTTCTGAGTGTGCCTTAAAAGTTTACACAATTAATAAGGAATTTAAATAAAAATCATAGATCAAAATAAGTACGCAGCACTTTTGTGTGAGTGAGCAAAATACTACTTTTAAGTCCTCAAGCGTAAGATGGTAATTTTAGGCTCTAGGGCGTAAAGGAAAATTCAACTAGGTCTCACAACACACATTTAAAGCTATCTTCATTATTAATTATTTATATTACAGCTACTACAATAAATAAGCATAATTATTGTTTCGAAAATTATAGTATGTTATTCGGTCGTACAAAATACCATATATACTGGTTTGACTAACGCGTAACTTTTCCTTGTATGAAACACCCCCCCCCAACTCGATCTTTGAGGAATCAAGTTAATATATGTGTGAGGCTGGTAAACAATAGATATTTCTCTGATCGAGTTCCCACGAAAATAAAAGTTCTGTCTTAAATTATATATTTTAAATATTATTTTTTTACTGGCGACGGCTTGATTCAAGTCCGACATCGCTCAGGAGGCGCCGTCGTTATATCTGCTATCTGCTATAGATGGAGAATTTTTATTTGTATTTGAATTCGATTACAGAATAGAAATATCAACTATAGCATGTATACTGTAAACTAATCTAAAGCTAACTGTAACTAACTTTATGTTCAAATATTAAAAAAAGACAATGCAAGTTCGACAAAATCAGTAACTTGTCCATTGTTTTATAACAACTATTTTGTCAGAGAGTTTAAGCATATATTACATATTTTTTATTTCGTTAAGAAATAAGGAAGGGGAATAAGAGACAATATAATAAGGGCCGATATATGAATGTTAACTTAAGTTAGACCTCAGCTAAGCTAGCCTTAACATTATGGTAAACCTTTAAAAAAGCTACGTTTTAAATTAATCTGAGGGTTTAGTTAAAAATAACTTTAATATACTGTCAAACTTGGATGAATAAGGATGACTTATGTCATCCTGTACTGTACGGTGACTTTGAAATATCAGCCCTTAAGGCATCTAAAGGAATAGATCTTTAAGGACGTGGTAATCTTAGACTTAACGCGTCAATCCGCTAATCGCGTCAACCTTAATTCCGCCCAGAGCGACGAATAGCAGAAATACACGACGAACCACTGCCGCCCATCCATATGTGATTAAGCTTAGTTCTCCTCGAACTTCATTATTTAAGAATTCTTTCATCTGGAGGACTTCATCCTTGTGGACCGACGTTCCCGAGGTCGTTTTTCCCAACGAATATAACCTCCAACGATTCAAAACCAACGTGAATCGCTTTTTGCGCACACGCACCATTCCCAGAGTGCCCTAAAGGATTTTTCCTATAGTGTTTGTGTTTGATCATAAAAAAAATGGACCCTCAAATTAATTTAAACATATAAACATAGTTTTTTAAGGTTTCAAATTCATTCAAATATCGGCCCTAATCCTACTAGACCATCACAGAAAGATCTCCTTGATCAATTTTAGACTAAGTTAAATATAAGAACAAGATTATAATAGCTATGTGTGTATTAAAAGCAGTACTTATTTACACAAACCTTGAATCCAAAGAATGGAGAATGCCCAACCACCACGACACAATCTTTTAGATTTTTAGGTTAACATTATCACCCTTCAAATGATCTAACGCATGATTATGTTTTCTTTGAAAATAATTGTTTACAGACAGCCCCAATGATTAATGCATTGTATTTTTAAAGAAATTACAAAAATAATTGATGACAAAACTATTAAAAATATGTAATTGGGTTATCTTTAAGATATATCCATTATAAGGAATACACTCTAAGCTCCTTTTTCTTAGCTCTTACTAATTTCCTAGTTCAAATGCTGTTATTATGTTTTATACAATTTGTTACACACCAACACACAAATATATTTTAAACACAAAATGGGAAACAATGTTCTAAAATAATTAACTAGGTTATTTGGTAGATACCAGTTTGATTATTCTGGGAATCAACAAATAGGAAACAGTTTTCCCCAAAAAAACCTCCAACAACGGCCTATTTAAACCTAAATTGACAGATACAGGGATGAAACAACGATTTCTAGAAATTTCTTGAAAATTTGCATAAATTCTTATTCAACTTTTCTTCTGGCTTTGAGTTGCGAGTAATTTCTCTCAACTCCAAACAAATTTCATACAAATTCTGTTCTTCAAATTTTTATCCATGAAATAAGTTAAGGGACAAATATTTTTGGGTAAAATAAATCTCGCCGTAGAAACAATAAAACTTTTATTTATTACAAAAAAAATATGAATCTTTATACATTAAAAATTGTTTCCAAAAAAATATTTTTTAATTCATAAAAAAAAATGTATCCAATTAAAAAGATATATTTTATGAGTGACTGTCACCTTTTCACTTGACACTTGCACAATTCCTAATACACTTGTCACACAAAGCGAATGCGTTTGAAACAAAAATGGCGAACAATAGATGACAAAATCCTTATCAATACCCCTTTAAAATATTTTCAAACAGGTCATCGGCTAGATATCGTTTTAATTGTTCTAAAAATGTCCAAAAAAAATAATTATCCCCAAAAAGTAAGCCATTCGGACCATGATAAGGCAAAAAAGACTACTAACTGATTGAGGTCTCGAATTCCAATGCAAGTTTCTTTACGAAAAACTCAGTTCCAACGATTTGGATTTCGAGACCATTCACCAGTAATCATTTCATCTGTAAAATTTCTATAAAAACTTCGATTATCTTTATCTTTATCGCTATTAATTATTCAGGTATTGTTATCTATTTAAGGTATTATAACATGTATATCAGTATTAATCGAGAAGTGTTGCCAAATACGGTTGGTCTAGTTGGATTCATTTTTTTAAGCGTACGTATTTTTTATATAATTTCTAGCGCCCATGTACATATGTTTTGTTTCTTTTGCCGCGGAAAAAATGCCCTTCGAACAAATGTAGGGAAACTAGGGGTAATATGGCAACATTTTGAGGGGAATTGTGAACATCACCCAAAAAATTGATTCTCGTTCATTGGAAATGGGTTTCACTAGTTAAAACTAGTTTTTACTAAGGAATTATTTTTAAATGTTTAAATGTATGAATATACCCTAAACAGGGAAAAGGATATTATTAACTACGGCAGCGAAAAAAATACTTACATAGACAATAAAGAAAATAACTGCTACATTAAAATGTATTTTGGTGGAGTAATAAAGTCGCTTTATTATAAATATTATCCTGAAGTTACAGCAAAAGAAAATTATCTTTTCTCTCTGGTTGCAAAGCCACTTACCGCCGATTGAAAAAATAATTTGCTGGAACAATAACGATGTTTTCTTACGCCCAGAAAAACACCAGATTATGTTTAGTAACTTTTTTATTGATTTTCTCAAAATATATTCTGCATTTACAAAATTCAGCACAATAAACCTTTTCCCTTTTTAGGGTTATTTATATCTTTACATTTAGACCTTTAAAAATAAATGTATTACCAATTAAGCAATATAAACGAAAATGACATGAACGAAGTTTAAATTAAGTGGTAAATACAACTAATAGAAATCATAGTTTGATTATAGTTCTATCAGCTTATATACCACATATTATCACACCGATATTTTCGCTAGAGCTTTCCTCAATATAGGACAGTTTTAATTGATTTGCCTTAGTCAAAGCTAGCTTTAACTAGTAAAATCCGTATTCAATTAAACAAGTATGAAATTTTAAATTTTAACTAAATTATAAGCTAGGAAGGATAGTTAAAACTAGTTTTTCCTAGGAAGATCTGGTTTTAACTGAAATCGGATTTTTACGGTATCATACATATACACGTCTAATGTTGGGTTGCAGTAAGATATTAAGTTTTTTCGATTCGGTACATACAGGATGTATTGTTGTAAAACTGGCTTTTTCCAATTCCAGAAAATTAATGAATTTGATTTTCCGTCAAATTATTCTAAATAATTTAATAAGGAAGTTGGATCGATGACGTAATCTTTCAATATGCTTCATCAGCAAAAATCATGAGAACGGCTTTACGGGCGTCGACGGCAAGAGATTAGATGGTTTAAGAATGACGCAATGTACCGTTGGGAAGAATGAAATAAAAAAAACTGTTTTAGAAGTCAGTCGGTTTCTGGTATCCACAGAATCGCGCCCTTTTCAAAATGGGTGTCGCAATGGTGACTACAGGTTTCAGAGTGTTTTAGACCGTTTATTGTAAATAAAATGTAAATAATTATCGCATTAGTACTTCGGGTCGCGTTACTCGACTGACAAAAGACTAACCCTTAAATCCACCCTCAATGACAACAGACAGTAAAATTAAATAAGTAAAAGCCCTCCGTGTTCAATATAATAACTTGCATTTTTATTGTATCCATTGGACATGCCCGAGCCAATACCAAAATACAAGTATAGTTTGAACAAAAGTCAGGCCTCGTCCTACGTTCAAACAAACTATACTACAAATTAAAATCAGTCATTTATTTCTTAGACAAAATTATTGCCCTCATTTCTTCATGCGCTCTGGTGGACTGCTGACAGCTCCCAGTTGGCGGGGAAAGGATGGTGGGCACACCCAAGACCGACTGACACGTGCGTGTCAAGTCGGCAATGGCATTACGCCTGGCATCCCTGACATTACAAAAATAATCGAAATCGTAATCGTAAAGAACAGCGTTCGTAAAAAAAAAACTAATTAAGTAAGCACGCCTTCAGATTGCGGTCGATTTTTTCATTACTTATCAAGACTGGCGACATTACTGATAGTGTCGACCAGCACTCACACATATATTCAAAATTTAATGATTAAGAAAGTTAGATTGGCTCTAAATAAATAATTCCTGGGTGGGGAATTCACCTCTGGATAGAATTGAAAAATGGGGACAAAATTAAAATTTCCAAAAAATAGCCGTCGACTTAATAATCTGATTAAATTAAATTCAAATCAAACTTAAGGGGTGAATTGGTTATACAGGGATTATCGAAAAAGTCTTACGTAAAACGCGCCGTAGGAGAACGTTAGAGTTGCCTACCTTTGAGCGAGCGCAAAACGGACGGACGTTAAGGGTTACGTACGCCACTCTTACGACGTACCCTTAAAATCGTAAATGGTAACATACAATCTTTTTAGAAATTCGGCGACAGTATGTAGGCTTACGTTTTACCACTTCACGTTTGCGTGGGCAGGAAATTTTACGTGTTTGTCGGGGTTTGTTTACCTCTCTCTCCAGTGCCGACCACGTGGTTTGAAATAAGGTAACTCATTTGTTAATTCAAAATGCCACTTATTGTTATTTTTCTGCAATTTGTTGCATCTCAGCAAGCTCCTTCGTGACTTAACCGATATTATGTTTCCAACAACCGGAGAATAGCAAACGTTTATATATTTCTGACCAATCCTGTATATGTAGTTATCTGATAAATAAAATACACTATTAGCGATAATAAAATCCTTATTTATAACTGCAAATGTATCAATGCGCCCGTAACGGCACAAACATTGCCTCGTATTGTTTAGTTTTACTGGTGATTTGATAAGTGCAGAGTGTTTATTTATGTGTGGTCTGACGAGTTATTTATTTACATATTTTTATTGTTGAACCCATATCTTGAAGGTAATAAATAAATAGGTGTCGGTAATTTTTTGTGGTTTCCAGTGAGTTTAGGTGATTCCCCGTTTGGAAATACGATTTTCTGTTTGTCGCAGCGTAATGGTGTATCAGGTCTGTTAAAACTGTCCGAAACTAACCTTCTTCATTTGGTGGCTCTCATCGTTCCACTTCACTCTTCATTAGTCCCCCCATATGTTTTCAATGGGACTACGATCTGGTGAAGCTGCTGGCCGGGGAATTGTCGCCAAGCTTGAGTTATGACATCGTGCATTATCCTGCTGAAGAAACGGTTTCCTTGATAGGTAGCCTTGTCTTTTCAGCGACGTGCAGACAGTTTCTAAACATACCTTCGTTGTTTCCGAATCTATTAGCCAATTTTCGAAATCCTAAACGCGGATTTTGCCGTTCTCCGCGGCGTCGTCCCGAAACTGGTCTATGCCTCATTTTGCTCCATTTTTTTCCTCTTTATTGTCTCATATACTGCACATTTTCAGAGTTTTTAATTCTTTAACTAATTTTTTAATGTTGCGAAGTCGTTTTCTATACAAAAATTCCACCTTTATTCTTTTTTCTATTTGCGACATTATTTCACAAATCTTAAAGCCTGCTTACAATCAACAATATTTGACAGATGGTGTTCTCATGCGATTTTGGCCATGGCCTGCTACCGGCACAACCTAGTTAATGCCTTGGTTTTGTCTTAGCATGTTACAAAAAATAAATATATGTATTATAATTAGGAGAAACAAAAAATTCCGGATACTTTCTAGACGGATGAAACATGCAAAATGTGTGATATTTGTGGTACTCCGCTTCCCCCCAACTTTAACAAAACCGAGAAGCCAACGGAAATCGGATTTGTTTGTAGTCGGCTAGTTGGGGAGAATCCCTAACAGGGGGCTAAATTAATTAGACAAGGCTGGTCACTACCCACTGCGCCATTATGTATTTGACCTTCTTAATACAAAGTAGTGTGAGTGAGCCTATTCGTTCGTTCGTTCGTATATTTGTAAATAGTGGATTAAACTTAATAAGTTAAGAAGAAGAAGTTGAAATTAATAGGAAGTGCAGGAAACACTATCAGATTAAAATAAATATAGCGGGAATGAAAGCAGACATTCAAATTTAATTATAATTTCCCATGTTTCGTTTTATTACTAAAACTTCTTCTTCTTATTTCCGCTATATTTATTCTAATAGATAACTAGTTTTTAATCCAGGCCCTTAATTCCTTCTATTTTTTTTATATTGAGAGTCCTACTCCTGTTATGCCGTTGTAGTACTGTAGTAGCAAAATTTGTTTAGATATATGGCTACAAAATGCACAAACTAATTGATTTAAAATTCACACATTTGTTCGGGTTTTTTAAACTCTCAGACACGTTATTTTATGTACATTTTTTAAGGTAAAACTTTGGTATATAGGGTGTCCCAGGTGGGACGTATGACTATATCTAAGATTTTTTAAATGAAACCCCCGGTATATTGTGTTAATTTCTGATAATAGCGGTTTCCGAAATATTTATATTTTTGTTTTTATTGTTGTATTAAATACAACAGTTCGCATTAAAAAATGTTATTTGGCATTATTTACAATAATGATAATAATATAACATAAACTAATCAACATATTCATTCATTTTCGGACACAAAAAGAATAATAATAATAAATAATAGGATATATCGATTCAAACTATACAGTGGAGTTCATAGAGCATAAAATAAAATGTCACTACTATTTAAAACAACAATGCCAATGATGGTTGCGA
Source organism: Barypeithes pellucidus (assembly GCA_963991005.1). Taxonomy (NCBI): domain Eukaryota; kingdom Metazoa; phylum Arthropoda; class Insecta; order Coleoptera; family Curculionidae; genus Barypeithes; species Barypeithes pellucidus. Next base: position 546,171 of record OZ022557.1, read on the forward strand.
AAAAACAAAACGTTGGATAAAAATTTAATTAAATCATCTTATAAATATTTTTTAAATTTTGAAAACATGACGTTGCAGAACTCACTAATGTGCAACTTTTGTCTAATTTAATCATTTCTGTATGTCCCATGAGTAACGAGATCCCTGTAGAGTGCATTCTTATCTGGGACACCCTGTATACCAACGTTTTACCTTAAAAATGCTCAAACATGCTCAAAAATGCTCAGACAGGAAAATATAGAGACTGGATCAGAAAAGTGCTACGCGTACCAACATTATTTTTTAAATGAAACTCCCTGTATGATTGATTTTACATTTGATTGAACACCTTTTCATGTAACATGTCATATTTATTATTTTTACAATTTTCAAGGAAATTTGAATCACAAATGATTAGACTCACTTGAAACTATGGTGTTTATTTTAAATGTTTATTTAAGTTGAATTTGTCGTTACACGATTTTAAACTGTAATTTGTTTTATTTCAGACAAATTTTAAACATGCGCTACTACAGAACGGACGGCACGTTCGAGGAAGATCCCCAGGACGTGGAGTTCGGCTGGTTTTTCGGAGACATCGTCATAGACGAATCCGCTCACATTTTCAAAGAGCACAACGAACAAATTAGAGATAAATCCCGATTACGGAAGTCTCTAGCTCTGTCGCAATGCTCGGGAAACTCAGACATAGGCGAAGGTGGTGTGTCACATGCAAATGATATTGAGGAGTCCATTGACGTCCTGGCTGAATTGGTAATAGACAATAATACATTTTTATAATACAAAATTACTTTTATTAAATATCAGCATAAAAAATATCTTAGCAGCAATATTTTATTTAAAAAAACTTTTTGATTAGGCATTTTTAAAAAATTCAAATAATATTTTTGAAACATTTATTAAGTAAATAGAAAGGAAGCTATAACTAAAATAATAACAAATATTACATTTCATGACTAACTATGATGGTACTAACCAAAATGGTGAATTCTCTAATTAATTGTAAAAAAAACTTAAAAGCTTTCAAAAAAAGTGGCAATGAAAGTGTGAAATTTATTATACGTTATCTCTTTAAGTAAACCTAGAAAAAATTCATATGCAAAACAGCGATTTTCGGGTTTCTACGAATATTTTCTAAAGTACTAGGAATTTTTCTAATTTCTTCATGCCTTATTGATTTTAACCTTTTGTGTATCTCTTACCGGTTTTGAGGTTCCAATGGTGAACATCGAATTTTTTACACCCCCCATAGAAAGTCAATCAAATTGACCAACACATTGCAAAAATAATAATTTTTGTCGTAGGAATCATTGTCCAAAAATGATTCAAGACTAGAAACAGCTGATGCATCAGTAGATATCGATGTGGTAAGCCACATTATTATTTAATTATATTTTGCTTCAATTTTACATTGCAGCTAGAACCTCCCCGCTAACGAAGTATATTATAATATATAATATTTTTAGAGGCCAGTGTATTTTCATTTCAGGATACAAAGACACAAACAATTTACAAAATAGAGCCTAATATCAAAATCGAAACTCCAACCGATTCAATATGTAGCCAGTTAAGTGTTGAAGGTTTCATCGAAAATCCAGAATCGAACTTTTACAAGCAAATAAGAAATTTCCGGATTCCATCTAAGGACGAATTGATTAAACTGATTAACCCTATTAATGCGGAAAGTAAAGCGTTGCTAAGTGTCGTCAGTTACGCCAAATATCAAAGTCTCAGCGATATAGAGACTAAGGATAGTCTCCTTAAGACTATCAACTTTAAAACTACAAATTCCAAACACATTATGAGTGACAACGATTTTTGTTCGTCGTATAGAAATGAAACGGGGGATATTTTGATGGATCGAGATAAGTTTCCAGATTTTAGATTTATTTTAAATGATGAGGATGCCAATCTTGATAGTGAACTTGTTTCGGAGATTCGCAATTACCATGCTACTAAAGAGGACAACATGTTGTCGCTTATGATGGAACTTATTATAACAGGTACATCTTTAGAATTATGTATCAATCCAGACGGGAGCATGGCAAGAAACTAAGATTTATGGAGAAAAAATGTATTATATTATACAGGGTTCTCAAACAGTACAAGAAATGTAAGAATGGTCTAAGGGAGAACTACCCTTATCCTTTTTGAGAACCCTGTATAATATAATATTTTTTTTCTCCATAGATCTTAGTTTGTTGCCAAGCAGAGCTTTTTAGAAAGAGAGGTGTGTGTGAGAGTTGTGTTAAGCACAACATGAAACGCATAATAAAAAGTTTTCCATTTGTGTAGACTCGAACTTCCTTGGACACGTTGTATATATTTATTAAACAGTCAAACAAACAGAATTTATCCAAGATATGAAACGTGAGGTGTTGTAAAAAACATGTAATACATTTTATAGTACCTATATCAATTATTGCCAAACCTATTTAAAAATTCCGGGAATAAATTATTATTGTAATTTACCAAATTTATCATTTTTTAAGTATCTTTAGATAAAACCGAGATAATAGATATTTCTAAGAATTATAAGTTATCAGTAACAAAGCATTTTTTTTATTGTCAAATATTTAAACGTTTCTCAGATATGGACAGTAGTTTAGGAGACATGTCCGAATTAAATAACTCTGTGAATGAACCGACCAACGTTGGGGTAATGGAAACAAGTGATTTGGGGAATAGTATTCACAGTAGTTTAATGAGTAAAGAAGGAAATGGCAGTAAAGAAAATAAAACCCAGCCGAATAGTTATTTAGATCTTCCTAATAGGTAAGTTGTCATTAGGTTCGTTCTCAGAGCAGTCGGAAGCAGTTTATTGAGAAAGTGTTCATAGAAACAGAATATGTGACTAGACTTAAAGAAAAAAGAAATAAAGAATTCGGTGTTCGTAGAGCAAAGTGTATCGATAACTGATTTGCAACCCCCAGAATAATCCGCGTAGTGGTACGAAATTGTCGGTTCTGATCTAGAACATTAAAACACCTGTTTCCCATTTCTGTCCGTTTGTCACTCTGTGCTCGATAGCTCCCTAAAATCCACTTGACATGAACGAATTAAATGTATATGTGGAACCCTGCCCGAAACCGGATATAGGCACTTCCGGTTAATTTTTAGCTCTAATATTTACCTAGCCAATCGTAAAGGTTTTTACGAATAAGATTAATAATTTTAGGTCAGATATTTTAAACAGTATTGGATTGACAGACGATATTGATAGAAGTATTCAACATTTTACTGAGGAGAAATTGGAGATGCATCAGCAATTATTGGATATTAAAAGAAGTTTTGAGGTAAGAGCAACATTTTATACAGGGTGTCCCACCGGGAACCGCCTCGACCCATATATGAAAAACTATACATGGAAATTTTTAGGTAGACGAGAGGAAGGTAGACAATCTCATTAACCAAGCAATATCCCTCCAAAACGATCTCAGAGAGACAACCTATCTGGAGAACCTCATCCACCTATTAAATGGGAAACCGGAAAAGGTGAAAAACAAGAAACTGCCCTTCAAGATTTTCCATAAATCGATGGACGATAATGAAACCGATTTTAATCGGATTATATAAAGTAAAGGATCGCAACCTGTAGGCGAGTTCCGTGGGCGCGATTACATCATGTTATGCGACAAGGTAGGATCGATTAGATTATCTGTGGAAATCCCCGGAGATGTATTGTAAAATAAATAGTAATATTTCAGGAAAATCGTAAAAATCCTGACCATCACTGTGTGAAAATAAACACAACAAAAAAGAGATGGGAATTCTATCTGTAGAATTCCCATATCGTTTTATAGTCTGTCTGTTTCTGTTTTCATTGTAACAGCTGATCGGTTTTATATGTCTTGGTTAGGAAAAACAAACAATCGACGGACGTGACTCAAAAGACTATACTTTTATCCAGTTTATGGCAGACTTGGCACAGTCTTACCGTATTGAGTTAAAAATTACAATTTATTCCATAAACAATACTTAAATTTAACACACAAACGCTGAAAAACAACAAAGAATTGTATTTATCAATAACGACAAATATGACAATTGTTAATCCGGTAGTGTCAAATGTGAAAGCAGATATGAAAGACGACCGTTCCAATAAGGTTTGCATAAAAAGTATGTACGACGTAATGTCTTTGTCTAATTGATGCAAAACGACATAGAAAAATTATACTAATCTCTGAGCTCCCCGATTGTTTTTCTGGCAAATTTTTTACAACCTATCTAAGAATGTTATCTGTTTATTCTCCAAGGACTGTGAACCAAAGCCATATATATTCTCCTTGATTCTTTGATCCTTTGATCAACTATAACTATTGTTATAGAATTTGCAAAAAAAGTTTTTTCAGGTATACCATTCGAAACACCCTATTATTTTACGATATATATTTAATCAATAATGGAATAGTCATGGAAACCCTAAAAAGGCCTCGGTGGCTCAAACGTAATAATAATTTGATTGACATAAAGAAGTATGGCGAAAAAGGGCCAGCCAGCCCAATTACAAGTTGAAGTTAATAATGACGAAGAATGGGAAAAATTAATACAGAAAGAGGGACTTATTGGTAGATATTTTTTTATATAATAAATAATGTTTTATTTAGATGTAAAAAAGAAAGTAATGTATATAATATGCGCACATCTTCTTAATTGTTAGATTCTTAAGATGCTTCATTCTTAGGCAATAATTTCTTCTCTTATACCGCAAAAAAATTGTTAGTCTACTAAATTATTTAAAATTGTTTGTTTCAGTCGTAGATATTTATTCGGACTGGTGCGGACCGTGTTTGGGGATGCAAGCTAACTTAAGGAAATTAAAATTAGAATTTGGAGGTGATCTGTTGCAACTGGCCGTGGTAAACAATTATTTACATACAGAAAACTGATTTATTTATATTTTTTTTACAATACATTTCGGTGCGTGATACACGACCATCATTATTACAAAGATTTAGTGTAACTCTGTTATTTCGTAAAATAAAATGGCAATCATAATTTATGAAATTGTGTCGTTTAGTTATTGCAAAATACGTCATTCTGAAATAGTGGAAATTATAAAATTGTTTAAATTTTTAGGCTAAAGCAGATAATATTACTGTATTAGAAAGATTTCGGAATAAAAGTGAACCAACATGGATGTTTCTATCTGTAAGTATTTATTTGGATATGTCCATTGTCCATATACATACACATAATAATAATAATATGTTGGTCGTTTAGGTATGATCTATGTTATTCTTATAATAATCAAATTTTGGTAAGACTTGTTTTTTTTTAATATGAACATTTTTCGAAATATTTAATGAGTTGCAGTTGTTAAGGAAATATAAGTTTTTGACGTAATTTTTTCCAGTTTTAAAAATTCCGAATATTTTGGCAAAACTGAATTTTTACGATTTTTATATTTGAAGAGATATGTGATAATAAATTACATTCTTTGTCACTTTTCTCCTCTGTAAGAATTGAATTTTCAATCCGACGTTTCGTTTTTTCGCAACCATCATCAACCGCAAATAGTAACATTCTATTTTCTGTTTTATGAACTCGCTGACGGCGCTTCGCACCAAAAATGATTATCTTTAATACAAATAACTGTAATAGTAAAGAGTGGCAATGGGAAAACAAAAAGAACGAAACGTAAAAATTCGGTTGTGCCCAAATATATTCGGAATTTTTTAACTTTGAAAACATGCCGTTGCAGAACTTACTAATGGTTAATAAGATCCCTGTAGAGCGCATTCTTATCCGGGACACCCTGTACATTATGACACAAGAAAAATAGTTTTTAACGAGTAAACTCCGATTTATTAATTTAAGTATTTTCATCCAATTCTTAGAAAGGCAAAATGGTAGCATTAATGTTCGGTGCGGACGCACCGAAGCTTAGAATATTAATTATCGAGGAATTGAAAAAGGAACAGGCTCAAATGGACGGGCAACTTACCGACAGAACTCCAATGGATGTTACGGAACTTGGCGAAGAGGAAAAAGTACGATACGATGCCCTGGAAAGCAAACAGAGAGAGATGAAGTAAGCAAATATAGTCATTTTTTTCCAAAAATGAACAACTCTGTTATCTATATCTTCTTTATACCAAGAGAGTATAGTTTTTGCAGAATTATACCGTTGATCTTTTGACTGCAATAAAACCATAAAACCATAAAATAAATAAGGAAATCCCAAATTTTAAAACCTTTTCGAGCAGAGCCGGAGCAGGTGTACAAATTCAATTTATACCTATGCCTGATGCATATATAAATACAAAGTGATTTTTAATAATTTTAATCTTTTTTTCCGGCCAGTAATTTTTAGTTAGGCTTATTAGTGGTAGAATGTGGCGTACTTGGAATTGTGCTCATAGGGGGGCATCTTCAAGTGTCATTTTTAAAAGAAAGCATTTATCTACCGATGCCAAACTAATAATTAAAAATGTGTATCAATCGTTTTTGAGTAAAAATTCGATTGATGCTTTAGCAGAGACGTCTACTTTGGCAAAAACTCCTTTATCTTCGATAAGAGACATAGTACTCAAACCCGACGCCCAACTTTTGAAGATTGCTTTAAACATAAACTCCTTAAGAATATACCTGAAATTAGCGTCATTGTAATGGACAATGCTAGTTATCATAGTCGGCAAGCAAAAATCATTCCCAATTCTAATAATACAAAAGCAGAAATTCAAAATTTTATGATTGAAAATGATTTATATTTTGAAGAAACTTACAAAAAACGAGAACTGCTAGAAGTATTAAAAGCTTTTAAAATAAATAAGGAATACGAGTGTGACAAACTTGCAGCAGGAAATGGATATACAGTGTTTCGTCTTCCTCCGTACTATTGTATATTCAATCCTATTGAGCTAATATGGCACCAATTAAAATCCAATATTAGGAGAAATAATATTTCTCCTAAATTAAATGCATCTGTAATAGAATTAATTAAAGACGAAGTAAGAAAAATTTCTGCAGACAGCTGGAAAAAACTGTGTTACAGCATGTACTTAAGGTGGAAAATTCTTACAATTGTATGATTACAAATGTTCAACCCTTAATTATAAGTTTAGGCTTAGATGAAGATAGTGATAGGGATACATCGTTAAATTTTGACTAAATTATCAATAGTTTCTTAGAATTTAATAAATTTTTATTGTACTTGTTATCCTAATAGTTATACTTTTAAATTATATTATTTTCAAATATCATTAATTGTTATCATTATTTTACATTTATTATAGGTACCTAAAACTAAAAATACCTATGTATTTATTTTAAATTATAAAAATAAATCATGTGGTGTTTCAAGCCGGCCTGATCCCATTTATTGAGCTTTGAAGAGGTTCAGGCGTATACAATAGGGTTTAATCAGGTAGTTTATTTATGGCAGTAAGAGTCAACGGTATAATTCTGCAATAACTATACTGCCGACTTATATTTTTCAAATAATATACACTCCCCGCCAATAAATTCCGTACAAATTTGAAGAAATTTTTAGTAAAGTGTAGACTTGCGTCTCGAGATAAGCCTGAATTTTAGTTTTCCAATATACTGATGTCTTCATCATTATACAGGCAGTAACTAAAGTTACTTTTTAACCCTTAATTTCTTAACGCCCCGTAGAAAAATTGAGCGGTAGAATTTAGCGTCGTTATGTTTTGTCTCGAAGTATGACCTTTTCTTAACAAAATGGTTTTTGGTTGACGTCATTAACTGCTTTTTAACAGAAGAGAAGAAGATAGTTTAAAAGAAAGTATTACGGTTTTTCAATTTTATTCACAATTCAGACCAGATCAAGAGCATAAACAAATATCCAAAAATTAATGGACGAAAGCATGCCACGTCACATTAAGAACACGAGGTGGCAATACGCGCTATTCATTAATTATCATATTATGTATAATGTGATGTTCTGAATTGTGAATAAAAGTGCAAAACTGCAATACTTTCTTTAAAAATGTGTATCTTCTTTTAACAAACAGATAATGACGAAAATCAGAAAACATTGTGTTAAGAAAAGGCCACACTTCAAAACAAAATAATCAAGCTAAATACTACCGTTCAATATTTCCAAAGGGCGTTAAGAAATTAATGGTAAAAAGTATCTTATGTTTCTGCCTGAATAATGATGAAGTCATCAGTATTTTTTGAAAACTAAAATTCAGATTAACATCCCGAGACACCAGTCTACACTAAAAATTTCATTTGGGAGTGATTGTCTTACTTTTTCGTAGAGAAAAAGAGGAAGCAAAGAAAGCGAAAGAACTGCTAGAACGAAGAACGAAAGAATGCGAAAATATCCTAACGAATCTTTCGAACTTTGGAACGATGCTAGTTTTTCCATCGGCTAGGGAGACATACAAAGGAGTCCTTCTTGACATTCTGGACGAAGCTGGATTGAATATTAACCAAACTGAGAAGGTACCGCAATGCCTATAAGTTTAATTTTTAACTTTTTTTGCTGAGCAAATGTCGTCTCTCGATTTTTTGTCGTTTGGCGTAGTTTTCGTATAAAAAAATTAAATTCATTCATTTGCACTCTGTTATGAAATTAGATAATGATCTAGTAGGTAAGAAGCAGATTTTGTTTTGTAAACAAACATTTTTAAGTCATCAACCTTAACAAATTGTTAAAAAAACATAAAAATATTTAACACCCTGTATCGCAATAGTTATAACCTTTAGTTTTTGTCCTGAAAATAGACCCAAGAATCCTTAAATATTAACATGTTATTAAGAAACACCCTGTATAGTTCTACCAGAAATGACCGCTTTAATTGTCCTTTCTGTTAAATAATAGGAACGACAAGGACGTAGAGAGTACCCATCCGTCACTTCACCCGACTCTATCTTTTAGATTAAGTTCGATGAAGATATGCTTAATGAGCTATGCTTTTTCACTGATGTATCGCAGGAATTTTCCGAAAATGCCCTAGCAGAACTTTTAAATAACGAAGCCATAATGCTTCTTTTCAAAGTGTCTGCCAGAGCAGACGTACCCGATATCGATCATGCCATTCTGACCATAGCCTATGGTGAAGCGAAATGTCCCCCTGGTGGACCTGGTAGTGTTGCTCACAAGTTGATCACGGAAATAGAAAGAACTGAGCAAGAAGGTATAACGACATGAATCCGAAAAGCATAATTGGACTCTATTTAGCTCTTGACTATTTAGCGACTTGAAACAAACATAATTCAGATACCCTGCCTAAGAATTTTCTGTATAATCGTAAAAATCGGTTTTTTCTCAAATATCTTCGGAAATATTCGGAATTTTTAATTTGAAAATTTGACGTTGTCTAACTTGATAATTTCTGTATGTCCTATGGTTTGATCCATAGTAGAGTCAACAACTCCTACAAAATAGTACATTCTTATCCAAGACACCCTGTATAATGCTTAGTCCCTTTTTCAGCCAAAAAGGAAAATGTAGGGATATGGGTTCCTCCTACTCCAAGAGTCCGAGGTACGGTTCTAAGAATGTTTTTCTCAAAAATATCGACAGATTTTACGATTCCAGAGCCTCCGCCCGAGCCCGAACATTTAGCAATGATTTTCCCCTTGAGCAAGAGAAATGAGGTACCTACCTAATCAATTTAATTGTCAAATCCTAGGAGCAAATGAACCTTTCCTATAAAATTATATTATTTGGTGTCGCCCTTTAAAAAAAAAATTCCTATCCTTTTTTTGACGCTAATTTTTCTTACCAATTACAGCACTATTTGCTTATATTTGTAAGCATAATTACTATCCAATATTAAATTTATACCCTACTAACGGACAACAAATTGCATTCATAACTACAAATCGATGGGATCTACTGAATGCAGCCAATCCTACATCCTAAAGTTGGCTAAAGCTTGGTTTACAGTACACCAAATTTTAGATATCTATATATAACTAAGGATCTTGTTTTGCAAAGTTCAATTATTTTTTAATATGAATATTCGTGCCTTGTTAAATATTATAAATATGAAAAGTGCAATCTAGCCGTGGTGGCCTGATGAAACGTTGATGTTTAAATCATAATAACATTCGTCCACATAAGCTGAATTTAGTTTTACTTCCTTTACGTACATATCTTTTTATCCTATATTTCAAAATATATATTACACCGTCATCATCATAGGTTTGGAATATTATTGATCAGTTTCCCGATGAAGTCATGAAATACGGCATCTTTACAAGTGATGATCTTGAAGAATCCCAATTAGTTGCCAAAACTTTTAAGAAACTGGATAAATTGGAAGCGAAGGACAGAACTTTGTAAGTGTTACAAAATACCATAAGTTACAAGAAGACACAATAAAAACAACGACCCAAATTACAAACGTGACACTAAACTTATATATTTTTTAAAAGAAATGCTTATAGCTTTCCCAACTATCATACTTCTCTTATAAGATTTGTAATTTATAACAGTTTTAAAGAAGCTCTCGATTTGTGGTAATTGCTACAATATTACGCTGCATGTTCTAATTATAAAACTTTTTTTTTATTTTATATGGAGGTTTTCTAAATAGCATTAAGAACATTTATAAGTTCTAAAAAAATTATTCGAATTTGATCAAATTTCATTCAATCAAAATAATTGCCGCCCTTTAAATCTATGAGCAATATAATGAATGATCGTAGATCTAGAATTCCTATTATCTAGAATATTCTATATAAAAAAAACTAATACATATTGGACCAGCTATATATAGCTTTTCAAAATTTAACTCTAGCGACGAAATGATGGTTTTCCAAATATCGAAAAAAAGAAGCGAGGCTATTCTACAATTTGCCCAGCTCGAGCCGCTTTACATGTCCCCGAACGCTAAAGAAGGCAAAATAGAATGTCAGACATTCTTCCCCGATGATTATGAACCAGAAACGGAAGATCAAGAAGAGGAACTAGAAGAAGGTGAAGAAGGAACTGAAGGTAATGGCTAGTTATGTAACAAGTTGTATAAGGAGATGTTTGCGGAAAGTCCAAAGCCTACAAACTAGATACAAATTTATGTATTAAATATTTTTTGAAGGTGAAAATGAAGAAGGTGATGAGGAAGGCGAAAAACCTGAGGGTGAAATAAGTGACGTAGTAGAAGTTGAGCAAGAAGGAGAAGGAGAAGAACGAACTGAAGGAGCAGAAGGTGAAGAAGGTCCGGAAGTATATGGTGAAATTACACCAACTCAAAGTGGTATTGGTATGGGTGAATCCCAGTCGGTTGAAGCCGCCGAGGGATGATACACCGGAACATGCAGCCCGTAAAGAATGGAACATTATCTTAAGTTGATAAATTTTGTAAATAAATAAAGTTGTGTTACACTACAGATAATCCTGATCTTTCATCTTCATCGACAATCACATCACACAATATTTAATTTATAATGATGCGAAAAATAATTTATGAAACATTATTATTATTATTGTAAATAATGTCAATAAAAAAATTGTTTTCACTTGCAACTAGAGTATAAATACAACAATAAAACAAAAATATTTTCAATAAGATGCTTATTTGTAGTGAAGAAAAGCTTTTTGGGCCGAAACGTCTAATATATAATAGTTGTGATCTATCACTGGATTCATAAAGCATACAATAAAATGTTACTATTATTTAAAAACACATAGTTGATGATGGTTGCGAAAATACGGAACGTCGGATTGAAAATTTAATTAAATTATCTTGTAGAGGAGGAAAAATAGCCATGCGAATGTTAAATTTATTTTCACATATCTCTTTAAATAGAATCAGGAAACAAAAAGAAGAAATCGTAAATATTCGGCCCAAATATCTTCTAAATTTGAAAACATGACATGCGCAACTTTCATCTAATTTGATCACGTCTATATGTCCTATGGTTAACGAAATCTCTGTCAGTGCATTCTTATCCTAGACACCCTGTATAGTAGAATTGCTGATTTCTGTTTCTCTATATTTTATTTCTTTCTTGTTGTGTCCTTTGGTGGTTCAGCAAACTCGAAACAAAGTTTAAGCTAAATACTTTCTATTACAGGTAAAAATAAACGAAGATATGATTGAAGAACTGCTCTTTTTCACGCACTTTAAATTTCCCCAAAAAACCATCGCAGATTTCGTAAATAACAAAATATCTTTCGGTCTGATATTCAAAAGAAGCAACGAAAATCTGACCGGTAACATAGATGACGTAGTGCTGCAAATGGTATACGGAAATTCAAGGGAACCACCCGGTGACGAGAAATCGCCTGCGCAGAAGCTGAGGAAAATTTGGCACGAAGGAAAATTGAAAAATTTACAAGATATGCAAACGGAAAATAAATCGGAAGAGGAAATGTATAATAACTTTGTGCTAGGTAAAGAAACTGTACGAATATAATAGGCGTCGAATGCTGATATTTAAAAAGAAAATGACAAACCGCTTACAGTACAGTCACGGATTGTTGGCTCTGATTTATTTTGTTCCGTATATACAGGATGGGTCGGGAGGAACAGACCAATAGAATAGGACTAAATAAATATTAATAAATAGTTTTTTATAATTTTGGTCATATTCACCCCAGAGGTCAACTTCTCCCCATTTTAGGGTATTAGAAATACTACAGCCGATATTAAATAAATATATGAAGCAATCATGAGAGCAACAGGCGCCTTTTGTAAAGGAGGCAGAAAATGTTTAGAGATCAATGGCTATATTTTTGAATATTTATTAAAAGAACACTATGATTAAATGAAAAAGTATGAAACTTTGTTTTTTTTTGTAATTACGCTATAACTTGAAAACAAACGAAAATCGAATAAGAACATATGAGTTGTTTTATATTATTTTCACTTGTACAAATACACTCCTGAAGTTTGGCCTGTTCCTCCCGACTCACCCGGTATAATCGGTGTGAGAAAAGTGTTTTTTTTTTATTTCAGGGATATGGGCTCCACCAAACTCTCTATGCAAAGCGACCGTTTTAAAACTACTGTTTCCGAACTTATCAAATCCTTTTCGATTGGTAGATCTTAAAGTAGTTCCGTTACATTTGGCTGTAGCGTACGATGCATTCAAAGGTACTTGATATTTTTTGCAACTGTAGCTAAAGATGCACTTTTGGGACACTTGTTGATGTTAGTATTGCTCTATTTATCCTATCCAACATCCCAATTTACTCCGAGGGGTTGTTCGGGCTTATTCGAGTATTAAATGCATTGAAATGTAATAATTCAACTCTATAGTTGAACATTCGCACACGTTCATGGTTTTGTAAATGACAATTATTTTAGCAAAAGAGATATTTGAGCTCTCGGAGAAATACCCTGGAAAAGTGATGAGCTTCGGATACTTCTCAAGTGATATGCCGTGCGAGGCGAAACTCTTGGGAAAAACGACGGAAAAGTACGAGGCCAGGAACGCTACCGTTACATAGTAAATGTCCCTTTTTAATTTAATACACTAGTTTTAATAAACGTAGGATTAATACACCTACCCCACCCCAATTAATTATCGAATATTCAAAAATGCACGTCCTAATTAATTATTTATTTATTTCATTTATTTATTAATTTATTTGATTTCTCCGTACATACACTGTACAAACAGTAATTACATGTAAATAAATTGACATAAGCCTAACTAAAGTAATATCTTATACGAGACAAAATAAATTAGAAGCAAAACAAATTAAAATAACATAACAAAACAAAATAACAGAGATAAGCATACCAACAAGGGAGGCTGAACATCTACCTCTAAGGACCACGCGAAGAACCGATGTGGTTGTGTTTAATAGATCTGTTTGGACCTGGATCTGATTGGCTATCGCCATAGCATTATTTATTATATATATATATAAACTATCTGGATTTACATCAAACAAACTATATGTATTCTGAATTCTTAAATTAATCTTTGGCACAATAATCTTAATAAAATTAACAAGGTTACAATTTTTCTATTTAATATTGTTTAAAATAAAGTATATAAATAGTACAGCCTGTTGCTTCCTACTTTCCAGAAGGGACCGCATATCAAAGCTCTCAAGCATACTCCGGTTTGAGACCATATACGGATACCCATTGTGTTTCCCCACATAAAGATATCTTAAAAATCTCTTTTGGACTCTCTCTATCTGATCTAATGTGTGTGGCTGCTGTTGGCATCCAGATCTGGGATGCGTATTCGAGATGTGGCCTCAACCTAATAGTAGTTGGCATTAATTAATTCATAAGCTGTTATTTTGTTAATAATGAACCAATTTTAATAATATTTGTTTTTACTGATAGAAAACATATTCTAGAGTTTAGAGAAGGGTAGTTTACATCCTGATACGTCTACATATAAAATCTAGATGCATGTAAATTTCCTAAAATTGAAAATAATCTTACATACAAATTAAGTTTTTTTTTTAACTAAACCAATATATACTGGGTGGCCCAGAAGTCCGGAATAAAATTAATATAGCCTTAACCTGTAACTTTTGGGGAAAACGCTAGCACACGTCAATTTAGTTTTATATATGCTCACATTTTGACGTTATTCGTTTGTTTTTTTATAGACATTTGTCAAAGATATGACGACATCGATCTTTTTTTTAAATAGAAACATACAGCTTGGGATACATCATTTGAAAGCTAATATCTCGTACAGTATGCTCATAAATTTTAGCGCGATTCTGTCAAGCTATTTCAAAAATGGCGACTGTTCAAGGTTTTTAAAAAATATCTATTGAAATAAGCGGAAATTATAAATCATTGATGTAGTTTACCTTTCAAGGTAAGACATCTTCACTGTGTCGCGTTCGCGCGTTTCGAATACCTCGAGTGGCATGGCGATTCTGTTGGGCCAGTGTTTAAGCCAGTGTTGATTTTATGCGCTGGGTATAATTAGACGTATCAGGACGTAAACTAGTCTTTTTGTATCAGTTAAAACAAAAATTATTAAAATTGGTTCATTATTAACGAAATAACAGCTGATTAATTGGGATAGTGTATGTTCTAGATTATTGATATCGTATTTTAGCGAAGAAAAGTTAATAATCCAACTGGTCAAAGATCACGACGAACAGTGTTTCACGGACTTCATGGAAATGGGCCCGTGTTACGTCAGTGGCGATGTTGATATTGGTGAACTGGATTGCAAATTCTTCTTTCCCCCTGATTACAACACTCCGGAGGCTGAGATCATTACTTTTCTGAAAAAGAAATCTAAAAGAAAAGGTTGGTTTTTTACAAATCATAACTTTGCAATTTTACAGCAAATAATATTATAATTTTAAAACGCGCACTGGGCATTATGAATGCAAAAATCTCGAAAACAGTTAATCGAAACGACATTAACAAGGTGACCTTTTTTTGGGTAAAAGTGATTAGAAAATTTATATTTTTAATAAAAACATAAATACACTAAAGCGCATAAAAGAAATCCCCATGCACAAGATTGTATGCGAAAATATTGGTTAAAAAGTAATTAGGAAATTAGAAAATAAAATTTTCACTTCTATTCCTTGGTAATGATTAACTTTTGAACAAAGTTTGGCCAAATTGCAATATTTTTACCCAATGAATCTTCAGTTTTATTGTGTTCTATTAATTATGGGACACCCTGTATTTGGAAAGAATAAGGTTCAAAAGTCATGTTCTCCACGTATCGCACCAACCGTTTTTCTGGACATCCCTATGAACATCCTATGATTGACGTAATTGTATTAATATACACGTTTGCTGAACTCTCACAAAATACCACGACATCTCTAACACTTTTAGATGTTTTTTCAGCTTTCCTGCCACCAAAACAATAATTTTCGTATTTCAGGTAAATTCGGTAAAATCAAAGTTCAACCAGATCAAATATTGGAAGGCGATGCTCAATCAGCCATTACCGGCACTGAACCAGATACGTCAGTTGCTGATCTGACCGGTGAGCCAGTCGGCGAAGATACAGTTATCGGCGACGAGGCTAATAACGATGAAGGAGAGAGTGACGAGGACGATGATGAAGGTGACAAGGATGAAGAGGAAAACGAGGACCTGAATGATGAAGCAGCGGATATTGTAGATAAAGCAACGTCGCCGGTAGTTGAAGCGTAGACGTAATTAGTTGCTCCTTTTATTCAATCCCCCGCGAAACTCTGCACGTATTAACATTAGTAGATATTAGTATGATTGGTGGAATAGGCACAGCTATCGATGATGACGCTAGTAACGAGAAAGGAGAGGGAAAAGATAGTAGGGGGAAAAGGATGAAGAGAATGGGGAATAATAGAATGGCGAAGCAACAGACACAACTGAACTATATTACACGTAAGTTAAGAAATATATCTTAAAATTTTCTTTCCTTGATTACAATACATGGTGGATGGCCCATTACGACGTTTATTAAGAACTATAGTCAACAAGGATAACAGAGATCGATTGTAAAATATGTAGATCATTAATAAGAGAAGGGGCATTTGGCCTTTGGAGGCAGGTAGAAACAAAAACACAAACTTGATCCTAAAAAAACGAACCTTTTCTAGGCTTACGACATTATATTTAAATTGTAACACAATAATTGTCAAATTTTTTGTCCCATTAATAAATAATGCAGAAATAGATAATAAGGCGACTAAGCTCATGGACCGAACCTGATGATGAAGCTGGAGAATAAACTAAAAAGTCATATAAATGGAAGCCGATATTGTTAAAAAACAAGAACTTAAGTTTGTTGACTTTTAAATTGCCGTTTAGCTTAGGTAAAAAAAATAAATATGAGTAGTAAAATTATTGTTTTGGTCAATGTGCAAAATTAATTTACCAACCTGGTCAAGGCCTCGCTATCAATTAAGATACATTTGCTATATACACAGTGAAAAGGATTCGTGACGCAGACAGTTATCATAGATGTCCTAACATTATTAATATGTTACGATCCGCAAGCTCAGTTTAATTAGTAATTCAATGATAATTCAATTATCGAATTGGTTACAGACTGAATACTTATACATTTTTAGATTGGACGTAACTTTTATTGGTTAAAAGAAGAGGTATTTTCATTCAAAATCCGTTATACGTAAACATTTTGCACACTTTACCTGTACCCTAGGGCGCGTTTCAGTAAACGAATTTTTGAATATACCAAAAAAATATCACGTCATGATGGTATATTTTTTTACATTACATGCTATATATTTTATTGCATGGTCCCTTACATATCCCCAAAATTTGATTGAAATCAGTTTAGTAATATCGGCGAGAAAAAAAAATGGTTGTTTTACAAACCAATAAAAAATAGAAATAGTGCATGGTTAATAAAATTATTACAAGGTAGTTATTAAATAAGGTTTAATAGTCTTGTTGACCAAGTTTGATTGATACGAATTTTATAGGGTGTCCAATATTTAGTGTCAAACTTTTTGAATTTTAAAGCACTTTATTTTCTTATTGGAGCCACTGTATATTTTTATGTCATGCGATGCGGAATTAAAAATCAAACTTTTCCTAATTACAACCCTAAGGCAATTCCTAACACTTTTAAAGCAAAATGTTTGATTTTTAATTCCGCATCACATGACATAGAAATATGGGTATTCTAATTGAAAATAAGAAAAATAAAGTGCTTTGACATTTGAAAAGTTTGACACTAAATATTCCACACTTTGTACAATCCGTATCGATCAACCTTGCCTAACGAGACTGTAAGAGAGAGTTAGTTTGGGGATATGTAGGACCTTTGCCAAAAGACTACATTTTTATTTGTTCTTGTGAGCACAAAACGCCAAGAAAGCAATTATTATTAAATGTTTACTAATGAAAATTAACGCTATTCGACGGGATGAGATAAAAATTCTTAAAAACACGATCTTTATTTTTAGATTTCGCAGGTAAATAAACTTTAATTCGTTTTGACTCTTACTAATAAGTTTGTTATTTGACGGTATTGTTAATGAAAACTAAACGAAACTAGTTTTACTGTATAAAATTCCGTTCCTCGTCAGTGAAAATCATGTGAGTTGTAAAACAGCTTTTAAAATAAAAGGCAATTAATCAAAGATAATTTTTTTTATGCAGATACAACTTCTGAACAATCCAGAATTGCATCTCGAGGCTCAAAAATATTATTTTATCTCGCCCTAAAGAAGCTGTATTTGATACCACAGTGACAGCATTACCACTGGTATTCATTTAGCGCGCTCGAGACCAATCCGAACAAAACTTCTACGTTCATACTAACTTCCCTAAATTTTTATAAATCTCACCAAAAATTCTCGTTGACAACTATATTTAACTAATGGCAACTTCTATTTATGTTATATTTCACAGCAATGTTTAAACACCCCCGGTCTACGAATTCAATGTAATGCAATTAAATGTACTTATATGTTCTGAAGCCATCACAGCGCAAAGATTGACGAAATTTTGAAAAAAAACATCGATACCTTGACAAATCAATTTTTTTATTTTGTAACTTTGTTTCTTAATAACAGACAATATTTACAATTTTTGTCTTACGTCACTGGAGCTTAACTTAATTATCACGATTTTTTTACAAAACAAAAATATTACTTAAAATATCCTACGTATGAATGCTTTCCTATAATAATTAGATATATTAAGTACCGTTTAACTTACCATGCAGTAATTCTATTTACATTTTCCTTATGGATTTTCCTATAAATCCTACCACAGCCTTTTAAATACAATACTACCTAATACTTATTAGAAAATTATATACGCACATATCTATTAGAATGAAAAATGAATAAATAATACGCACTTTAAGAAATCATTGGCAAAATGACTAATAAAGTGATTCTTTAACGAAATGTAATAATGCAATTGCACAATATTCATGTCTGTCTATTCTAAAGTCAGCAACAAAGTTTAAAAAATTTACGAACCAAGTCAAAATTCGTCTTGTTAGACCGGCCCAAAAGTAATCTAACGTATATAAATCCAGAATTTACAAAATGTATAATTGTAGGCAAATGAACATGTATCTGTTTTATTTTCAATATAGTTAGTTGTTTAGGATAACATGTTTCTAGTTTGCGGAATGTAAAAACCCAGATCTCTTTTTCTTATTCTCAATTTTTTAACTTGGAAATGTTATAAGTAACGAAAAACAAAACCACTATCAATCAAGGCGACAGGAAAATTTCTATGTTTATCTTTTATAATTATATTCGCCGTCCCGGCAAAATAGTGACGCATCTGCAAAATTATGACATTTATAGTTAACATTGTGATTCGGTTCTAAATTAATTCCTTTATATGGTAAAACAACGACGAAAAGTGTATAATCACTCGCGACCCAACCAATAATCCAATACTTTCAATACCAATATATTTTCCTCACGTTATTTAAACCTAATAATAAAAACTTGACATTCGTTTTTCGTCTCTCCTGAACAATTAATAGTTTAGCAGTTACGTCATTATTGTACCGGACCGGCGAATTATCTTCTTGTGATGCATCGTTAAGTTGAACATATAAAATCCCATGTAATTTTTGAAGTGAGTATTGGCTCTCCTGTAGATTTTATAGAAAAATTGCATCATAACTTCTTGAAGAAGCCGACATGGTACACCCATCTGCCGAATTTTAATACATTTTGGTGAGCCAATCCGAAGCTATTCAATTAAACGTGATGGCAAAACCACGAAACTCTTAAAACTTTTTTTTTATGATCAAACACAAGCACTATAGGCTATACAGGGTGGCCCATCGAAAACAGTCCAGCAAGGTTTACGGCTGAGAAAAAAAAAAAACCTCGGACCCGTAAACTTGTGTTTTCAGGGGGACACGTTTCACTATTAATTTCATCGTAACCTCAACCCACCTAGCGGGGGCGGCTACTGTCCTTGGGAATGGGTATGTACATCTTTTTAAAGGGCATTAAATTCTCTTTAAAATGGCGCTTCGTTTTGTAAATTTGAGCTACGCGCCGCCGAGCAACGAACTTTGAAACATTTCACTGCACCTCTTATCAAGTACACAGGTTTGTGCGTAAACACTTTTGAATGTCAACACATTACACCAGATGTTCTTCACAATGTCCGAGAACACTTTAAACAGTTGTCGTACTATTGTATGGAGGTGAATGGCGGACATTTTCAACATTTAATAAGACAACATGTAAGTATTCATGTAAGTATTACTCAATAAAACTACATTTTTTAAAACGCAATTTCTCGGAGGCGCGTCGCTCAAATTTAAAAAACGAAGCGCCCTTTTAAAGATAATTTAATGCCCTTTAAAAAGATGTATCACAACATACCCATTTCCATTTGAAAAAACAAGGGCAGTAGCCGCCCCCGCTAGGGGGGGTTGAAGTTACAGGGATGAAATTAATAGTGAAACGTGTCCCCCTGAAAGCACAAGTTTACGGGTCCGAGGTTTTTTTTTTAATTTTCACGTACACAGCCGTAAACTTTGCTGGACTGTTTTCGATGGGCCACCCTGTATAGTTCAGGTAATACAGCAAACACCAGCAAACTAAATTTTTAAACTAACAATACAAAAATTAGTGTCAGTGACAATATTTTCATTGTTCGTTACGTTCAGCTTTGCGTCAATTTTTGGCAATAACGTCACATAAATTATTTGCTGGTGTTTGCTGTATTATCTGCGAGACTTTCGTGGTTTTGCCGTAACGTTTAATTGAATAGCTTAGGATTGGCTCACTCGGCACATGTGTTCACCATTTCGGCCTATTGAAGAAGTTTTAATGCAGTTTTCCTATAAAATGTACAGGGGAGCCAATATTCATCCACATCAAAAATTACATAGGATTTCCTATGGTCAACTTATCCACCACCTGGTGTACAAAATTTGTACATTCGTCTACTTCAATAGTATCGTATATTTAAGATAATGTTATTAATAATTTCCGTTCAACCAAGCCATAAGGGTTTGTCTGTACTCAATTGATAGAGGATAAAGCCGTCGAACAAGAGTGATTTTGCTATATTTTGGGCAAAACTACATATGAATACAAACATATTAAAACTCTAGCGCGAAATAGTTTTAGTTATACGCTAGATCCCAACAAATACTCTTAAAATTTTAAGTTGTTCTTTAAACCTAATAAATGGCAAAAAATGTACCACCCTTCTTTCATTCCACATTAATTGTAGTTCCAGTACAAAAATAATCGGGAAATTCTCTTAATTAAAATATTTTCGTTCAATCTATACCAGTGCAATATTTTTCGACAATAAATAATTTTTAAATAATTTATTGTACTTCCAGAAACCATTCCGTTTTACTGGATATATAGCAGGATGTTCCCGATGCTGAGCTAACTTCGGTTGTAAAAATACTGGACATTATAAGTTTTTTTTTAATCGAATCAACGATATCCTAAAATGTGTCTTTTTTTTTAAATATTCTCTGATATGAACATAATTTATTAAAATTACGTTAGTTTTTACGATTAAATCGGTTATTATCGCATTAATAAATAAACCAGATTGCTAATGTTAATTTAGGTCATTTGGTAATAATTGATTTCAAATTCGAACTGAATTTATGAGGTGCTATTATTTATTTATAAATTGTAAGTAAATATGCATTTTAAATTTTATTTAAAATTAATAGGATCATAATCACTCCATTTATTTTGTTGTATTAGTTTATTTTCGATATTAATTGGGGTTTTTAGGGTGTGCCTTGTTTATTTTTGAAAAAACATTGAAGGTTATGTACGAGAAATTTTATTTGAATCGCTTCGTTCTTACTATCCGGTTGTGGCGGATTTTCTACCGGATCCGGCCGGAACTAATTAAAAAAAAAGTGTTGTATGAACAAAACCACAGCGGCACACAGAACTATGAAAAAATCAAAACATAAACTCCGGAACAAATGACGTAATCAATACATAATATGTAACAGATTAATATTTGTAATTAATTGTAGTACCGAATAGTTTAATTTGTCCCCGCTTCTGGCAGAGAGTATATTTCTTTTTTTTCCGTAAACATCACCGGCCTCCAAAAAAAAAATTTCGCTGTAAACACTTCGCAGTAAGAAAATAATTTAACTAGTTCGCATAGAGGTGTATTTACTCACCGAAACGTCATGCGGCAGCTGGTTGCAAAAAAAATTGGCATCGTAGATATATCCACGCACTAGTTTAAACAATGTCATTGCAAACATGTTTAACAACTTGTTAAATCGAATCTGCAATTTGACCGTAATTCTAGGGAATATCAAATATACATTTATAGTTTTAAGGCATTTACCAACTTTTATCAAGAACACAATTTTCTGAGAAATCGGTAATAAAAAAGATTTCCCATATGTTTGATATTTTTTTGGACACTCGTATATGACATAACCAAATTTTGACAAAAAAGTGATATCAAGCGACCGAAATTTTTATATTTTTCTTTGGATACATTTATGGAAACCCTCACGTTACCTTCACAATTTTTTCGGAATAATCTACAATTAAACGCCAAACAAATCGTCATCGTCAATACATAGCATAGTTCAATCTATCCATTCCTTAGCACCGAACTTCTGGAAGATATTTTTCTCAGTCTTAGTTACTAACATTAGTCAGTCAAAGTTTAAAAAATAAAAATGCTAAAAATCTTTTCAAGATGGCTTTGAAAACCTACTTTCGCTACCCTTGTTATAAATTCCAAACAAATTAAACACGGAAAGTGTATTTGCAGTACCGCAGTTCGGGGTCCCGTCGCACTCATCACGCGCCGTGTTCGTTTGTTCCTGTCTTCTACCGTCAGTTGTTTCCTGCTGAACGACCATTGTTTTCGGGCCTAGGACGCCTGCTACTTTTTCCTGTGTAAGCTCCTTGACTTTTTTCAATTGTTCCAAGGCCTCCTCGTAAGTGGGTAGACCGGATGCGATGGTGTAACTGGGTAGCTCCGATTCTGGGATTCCTGCTTCGACGTTTGCAGATGTTCGGGCATTCATTACTGAAAAAGAAATTGGAAAATAATTAATAAAGGATTTATTTTAACTGCATGAGGAATATTGCACATGCCTCGGGTAATTTGTCAGTATTTCTTACTGCTTTGCGAACAAACCGACATCAAAAACGCTCTAAAAAAATATGAAATAATATTTTAAGATTATGAACTAATCTTTTAAGTTGGTTTTTTTTATAGAAAGTTTTTTCAGGTTTTAGCTGTTTACCTACAAGCGTAAATATACCGAATACCGTACCTATTATAGTTTTAAACAATCATGAGGTTGAGAACCTCACTATAAAACTTTTATAATTAATTTTTACGGTTTCTGCCTTCCATCTTTCAGATAATTGAACTTAATTAAAGTTTTCGCGGAAGAAGCAATAATGCAAAAATCAGTTAAATGTTAAATAAACAGTACGAAACGGAACAATATGGGAAATCCATCCCGTAACGAAACGGTATTACGAATCCATTGTTATCAGAAACTGTATAATTTAGGATTATTTTTATTATGTTAGGAATTACCGACATTTTTTTTTCTCGTTGGTATATTTTCTATGTGATTTGTGAGGAACGTAGGACTCCTTTCTGTATGAAGGAGTAATTCTCTAATTTTTTTTTATGATCAAACACAAGCACTATAGAAAAAATCCTTTAGGGTTTGTGGGAGTGGTGCGTGTGCGTAAAAAGCGATTCACGTTGGTTTTGAATCGTTGGAGGTTATATTCGTTGCGAAAAACGACCTCGGGAAAGTCGTTCCATAAGGATGAAAATATAGGCTGTCTGGAGGAACAGACCAAATTCCAGGCGGGGGAAAACTCATGTCATCCGATTCTCAATTTATAGCATAATTTTAAAAATTATCAAACATTCTTGTAAATAGTTCAAATAGTCCATAGTTATTTTTAATTGGCTTGTTGATCACCTCACGGGATGGTACTACTTAAATTTTTTACAAAATGAATTACAAGGACTACTAGAGGATGTTCCTGTAAACTTCAGAATGTACCTGTATTAACGGCACGATGGATCTCCTGTACATTTCGCTCATTAGGTCAAGCTAGGTACATTTGGACGAAAGATTTCCACGGCTTTGGATTGGTCGCGGTGGTCCTATTAGTTGGCTTCCAAGATCTCCAGACCTCACACCACTAGACTTTTGTTTATGGGACTGGTTCAGAAAAGAAGTTTCAAAGTACAAGTCGACAATCGGGATGCACTAATTCGACGTATTAGAGATACTGCAGCCGAAATTAAAGAAAGACGTGAAGCCATCAGGAGAGAAACAGGCGCCCTTCGTAGACGAAGCAGAGAATGTTTAGAGTTCATTTATGAACACTCCCCTCCTGGAGTTTGGTCCGTTCCCCTCGACTCACCCTGTATAATTTTCCTTCAAGATCTCCCTGACTACTGATCGAAAAAAGTCGCCAGACTAATTCGCTCGGTCCCGTAAAATTGCGGTTTCCCAGTAACACGCATGCTTTGTGTCTTTTGTGACTCTAATCTGTGTACTTTCTCAGGTTGTTAACTCTTATTTGAACAAATGTTAGTGACTCTTTTTGATTTAATTTCCTTTTTTACAACACCTACGGCCTTGTCTATTTTATTCACAAAGATCGACGACATTCTAGTAAACAAAAAGGAAGTATATTTTATCAATTTATAACGCTGCCATTTCATTGGTCTATGTTTTATTTTATACCGGTAGGATTAAATGAGGTTTATCTTGCCACAAAAAAAATGTCAATACAATCGGACGCTTAGAAGATAAATATGAGCCGAAAGTAAATGTACTTACTGTTAAGTACCGATACAGAGAAAAGAAGAGAAAACAAAGATAACAGCATTTTTTTTTTATATGGAACATAAACGTTTATGTTAATAATTACATCGGGATTAAAATCGTTTTTTTTAGCTGGGATCCAATGCCGTCGTCGCGTGGAGGATATAATACTTTATCCACATTAAGTTCTTAAATGAGTTTTTAAAATTTTGCTAATTTGCATCAAAAACTCACAAATATTAAAAGGGTTTCCCGCAATGTCGATTTCTGGGAAACGGGTATGAATTATTCATATTTTATGTAAATACAATGGTATACACACTAAGAAAATATTTTAATTTGGTGAAATCATCAACAAAACAATGCGTATAGGTCATGTCTTCTAAAATAGGTACAGTTATTAGGATAAAATATTTACTTTCTTACTAAATAACAAAATTTAATCATCATCATGTATGATTATTAATATATCGCGTTCGCGTTCCAAAAATAGAAGCAATTAGAACTTTTTTTAGGCGGTAACTATACCCCTGCCAAAGAATGGGAGGGGGGACAGAGTGACTACCTACAGACCCCTAATCATTCTACTAAACGAGGAGTCAACACAATAATTTTATTTTATATAATATCCTGAAAACCATCAGGTACGTTCGAATTACGTCCATTTCTTAGGAACCTACCGAAAAAATATTATATAATTATATTATTGGAAAGAGATTTAAACGCCCTTTAAATTGATCCCCCTCCCTTTCCATTTAAGGATAACATCTACCCATTATAAGGTCTTAAATTATGAAGGTTACAAGAAGAAATTGACACCCTGTATAACTTATTAGTCATATAGTTTTTTAAATAAATATATATATAGGGTACCTGTAATTATACAATAAAAAATAATAATACTAATTTACGCAATCTAAACAATAATAGGGAAATATTTTAAGGAAAAATACGAGTAGTTTTTTTCCTTGTGGTTTTGATATAATGCTATTTTATTTATTTTTAAAATGCTGTCTTTGTAATAATAATATTGTTAATTTCGGAAAAAGAGAGAAAAAAAATCATCAATGTCATGGTTGCCAAATTTCGTAGGGTGTGAATATGTATATTAAAGCTTGTTGTGTAATAATGACTTGACAGTCCAGCGAATGAAAATATTACATAAAAATCACAAGATTATGGTTTTTTTTTAAAGCAAGCGTAGTTAATCGGTGCTTACGCATGTAATACCCATGATTTAAAAAAAAAATATAAATGAAACCGCTAAGCTGAAGGTTAGCCTACCAAAAAACTTGTGCAGATCCATATAAATCGTGTATAAAAAGAAACAGTGTATTTTTTGCATCTAAATAGTAGTAGATAAATAAATAATTTTGTATCATATTTTTTTTATGTATAATTTGAAAATAGAGCAAACCCGAACATAAATGTCTAGAACTAACTAACGGTAATAAGGAAAATTACATTTTCTTTAATAAACTATACTCACCGACACAAAATTCCGCCACCCTGAAATGTTGGTCAAATTTGATATATTATAACTTTTTTATTTGTTATGCGATTTTCATGATTTTATTATCAGTTTGTAGATCATTTTATTGTGTTTTCCTTAATTATTTTATAAAGTAACATTTTTTGATTAGGCTATATTATACAGGAGTAAATAAAACTGTTGTTTTTAATCGTCATTTCAAAACACCATGTAGGAAAATTGAGGTGGATATTTTATTTACATACTGTTTTTTGTAATCTTTGATGTATTCTAAACATTTCAATTTTTAATTCATTCCATTATCTCATTTCTGCTGCGAGCTGCAAAATTTTAAATGAAACGATGTTATTTTTAGAAGCACGGGTTTGTTCGAATCTTGTATTTGTTGAGCTCTAATTGCCCACCGTTACATTGAGGAAATCCTCCTAGAAGTTGTTGTTCCATTTGCTCCTTTCATTGGGAACCAATTTACATTGATGCATGATAATGCTAGAGCTCACCTTGCACATGTAGTGAGCGAATATCTGGATGAAGTTGGACTTCCAAGATTGGAATGGCCCGCGTGTAGCGCGGATCTCAATCCAATCGAACATTTTTGGGATCAACTTAAAAGGTCCGTTCGTCGTCGTCCTGTACAACCATAAACCTTGCAAGACTCACGACTGGCGCTGACCGAAGAATATCAGGCTATCCCTCAAGAAAGGCTAAGTGACCTTATTCGTTAGATATCACAAAGACTGCAAGCTTTCATTGCTGCGAGAGGAGGAAATACACGGTATTAAAATTGTTTTTGTTAATTAACTTTATGATATACCTAGTGTTTGTTTCTCTTAATGAAAATAGGCTTCAAATCAGCGTTTCATCTAAAATTTTGCAACTCGCAGCTTACATGAGATAATGGAATGAATCAAAAATCGAAATGTTCAGAATACATCAAAGATTACATGAAACAGTATGTAAATAAAATTATCCTCCTCAATTTTCTTTCCTACAGGGTATTTTGAAATTACGATAAAAAAACAACAGTTTGATTTACTCCTGTATAATATAGCCTAATCAAAAAATGTTACTTTATAAAATAATTAAGGAAAGACACAATAATTGGATCTATAAACTAATATTAAAATCATAAATTTCGCATAACAAATAAAAAAGTTATAATATATCAAACTTGATCAAAATTTCAGGGTGGCGGAATTTTGTGTCGGTGAGTGTATGTAGTTTTTTTTTGTTAAAATGCCTTAATGCCCTTGTTTTTCTTCACAAAGGTAATATAGATACACATACTTAAAATTTAAAAATATGTTTGTGTATAATTCCTACTGATTACAAAAGTAATTTATTTCTTATGTCGATATATCGTTTATACGTACCAACATAATATACATATTTAGAATAGATTTCGTTTTTTTAAAAACCTCGAGTGAATTTGGGTCAATTTCATGGGTAATATTCAAATGGCTTTTGATAGGAAGCTAATATAAT
Organism: Barypeithes pellucidus; assembly: GCA_963991005.1. NCBI lineage: Eukaryota > Metazoa > Arthropoda > Insecta > Coleoptera > Curculionidae > Barypeithes > Barypeithes pellucidus. The sequence goes on from OZ022557.1 coordinate 573,799, forward strand.
ACCAAAATAGATTTACGTGATTGTAATTTCCTATAATCATTTTTATGCAACAGGCAGTATATACACTTGTCGGTTCGCCGCTATTTAATCATTCTAATAAATATAATTTTATTTTCCAAAGAAAATTCATATTTCGGAACAACCCCTTTTGGCGTTTTCCATAAATTTCTTATGTAAAATTTCCCAATATATTTTTTTATACGAAAACTGTACGTCAAACGATAAAAAAACAAGAGACGACATTTGCTCAGCAAGGAATGATAATTTCAAAAATAATTTTTATTTAAAAAAAAGAAGTGGCGTACAATTCTTTTCTTCAAAAATACCGAGGGCAGTTCCCGCAAAAAAAAACATGTTATACATCATAAAATGTCTCTTCATGAATAGAAAGTGTGTACCAAATTTTCCAAAAATATCTAGAGCAGTATCACAGATATTAATAAAAAGGAGATTTTTTTGAAAATCTTTAACACCCTGTATCTCAAGAGTTAAGACGTTTATAGGACATATGTTCATATGAAGTTTTTTTCTGAAAATGTACCTGAGAATAACCTTCTTAAATAATGGCATGTTGTTATAGAAACACCCTGTATAGTTAAGTTTATGTTAATAGATGTTGATCGTTTTCTTGAAACAAAAATCTCCGAAATCTCAAATGGTACTTTGTCAACAAATACTACTTCTGAGGTTGACACGTCTTTCCTCGACTTAATTAGCGTATAAATAAAATCGCTGAAATCTGTCTATTTAAAACCAGTTCGTTTATCGAGCGTGATTCATCAATATCAACGTACAAAAAAAGATCACCATTTAATTACTAAGAAAGATTTGTCATTAAAATAAGGAAAATTTAAAAAAATGTTTCTTTTTACTCAAGATTATTGACGATAGTTACGTACTGTACCACAAAATTAACCAATATTGTGCAACACAAAATCAAGTTTTTCTTATATGTCCTTAATGTCATTGAACCGTTTCCAAATTATAGCTTATTTTAGAAAATAAACTTTCACTTCCAACACCCTGTATTTCTAGAACGAGAAACATTTCGAAAAAACTAATCGGTTTAGTTAAGGGGTCGGCAACCTGCGGCTCGCGAGCCACATGCGGCTCTTTGGATTTCAAGCTGCGGCTCTTTAGCTCCATACGCAAATGTTATTTATTTTATCGAAAAAAAACATTAAAAATTCGTTCTGAATCGATTAACGAGGATTAGGCACCGATTCTATCTCTCAGCCACTTGTACTCGCTTTTCACCGCACCCTTCCCCCGTGACACGCGTCCGTTGCCGTCGTCAGTCCGTCGCAAGCTCTCGAGTGACGCCGTGTCGTCGGAGGTTTCCATGTAGGTTTTAATTCGTTTTCGACGCAAGGCAATTTGGCGTCTTCACCAGTGCTTTGTCTGTGACCAGGGGTCGGCAACCTACGGCTTGCGAGCCGCATGCGGCTTTTCCGATGTCATGTTGTGTCTCTTTCGATATCAAATTGCGGCCGTTAGTGGCTCTTTAAAAACTGAGAAATTGTGTAAATTATAACTTTTGGCTCTTCCGTCTCAAAAGGCTGCCGACCCCTGGTTTAGTTTGATGTTTAGTATCGCCTTCTATAGCCCATAAGTAATGAGACACCATGTATTTGTTGAAAACTAGCACCTTCACTTAATATTATTATTTCATATCAATGTCTATAGAAAAATATAGAATTGATAATGTTAAGCCTCTTTCTTTGGTGCTACTCGTTTGTCTACGCACTTTATATATCGATTGAGAAATTAATTATCGTTATCAATGTGAGTAATAATATTGCTAATTATTATATGTTACTTGATAATGCAATGCCTAAAGGTAAACCTTATCTAATGAGGGTAAAGGACCTAATTATTGCAGTATTGTAAATAGACGAATGTCTTAATTATATTTAATTTGGTACATGCGATACAAAAAATAAAGTATAACGGGCAGTTAATATGAGGATATACGAAAAGAGCCACGTACTACCTGCATATCAGGGGGTCCCTTTAATAGCGGTAAAGGGTATAGTCGAGAACAGCCACAATGCGTTTTAATTAGATGCAGGTTTCACCTCCAATAAGTCTGGAGGCGAAAAATTCAAAAACTAGGACCCTTTGAGTAAAATTTTAAGCAGTAGAAAAGTGCGTTCTGAGATTATACTGGGAAACACCAGAACTCAAAACAATCAATTCTGAAATACCGAAAATATAAGTTTGTTTCCATTATAAGTGGATATAACTTTTTGTTTTTTAATTATCTGTAAAATAGTAAGTGTACCCTAAATCCTAAGAAGAGAATACTGCACCATTATAGACGTGACTGTTTATGGGGCAAATATTTTTCAAAAATATCTACAACAATCACACGTTGTGTATCTCACCTTATTATTTTAATTTTTGTAGCAGGAAACTTTTTACTGCCACGTTACAATAACACATTTTATTTAAACAAATTATTATTTAATGTTTTAATTTGATTAGCAAAATAGCAGATGATCTTCTGTATAATGTTTTTTTACCTTGAATTTTATCATTATTGTTAATTCCGTATTCTAAAGAAGGCACGACGACATTTTCGGCCAATAAAAAACTGTTATACGCTTACAGACTAGGAAACTTATTAGGTTTACCTACAATAAATTTAAAATGACTCGAGACTCGGTTCTTTAAAGGGAAAGAATGGTCAGGAGCGAGTCGAACTGGCGTGATATATACGCTCTTAATAAAGCAGAATTAAAATGCCGTAGAAAATTATAGTAGTTATTTTAATTCAATTTTTTTTTAAGAAAAAAATTAATAAACATATTTGTTGATCGTTACATAATGAAAAAACTAGTATTGATATCCAAAATTTTAAGACCTGAACTTCAAAAATGTATATGAAAGTGGTGGTTGGCTTTTCAAGAAATCTTAAGACTTCTTAAAGAGAATAATGAGAATAAATAGTGAGCCAAATTTTAACTTTTTTACACAAAGCGTTTTGAAGATATTATTAAGAAAAGTGTCTTTAAATTAGCTTAAATCTGGAGTATGATTCTGTTTAATTTTAATTCAGGTTATCACCTTTATGATTAGGATTACACATGTCAATATTTGACAGCGTTCTTAATTTTTTTAAATAATTTTCGCTTTGAGTATTTCTAATCACCATGACCGGCGGAAAGTATCTATAATATAAAATGTTATTAACATCGACATAAAATGACTGACACATTTTTAATCATTTGATGGGGTGCTGACGGAAATATGTCAGATCCGTAATTCCTGGTTTATCATTTTTAAAATACATTTTCTTACATAACTCTTAAATTACTACGAAAATACACTTTAAATTGAACAAGGACATTTTTCTTAATGTAGTATTTAAAAAGTTTAATTTCATTTTTGGGCTAAAATAAATAGGGGAACTGATATTTGATAATTTCACAATTTAAGTGATATCCCACTTATGTGTCCTGGCCGGGATCACCACCCGTTAAAATATAATTTACATTTTAAAGGAAGCCAATTCTTATACGAGAAATAATAACGTATATTTCTGTTACAACAATATATTAAGAACCTACGAATAAACTGATTTATCGTTTAGGACAATTTAAGAATAAATTGGAAATATATCCTACACAACGAGGAAGTCGTAAAGAAAAATTGCATTAATAACCAATCAAGTAGGTAATTGATATAACATTGAAGTCATGACAAAACATAATTAAATTTAAAACAAATCTGGCTTCAAAAAGAATAATTCATGCTATTATATCACTAGAACAGGGTCAATGACAAAAAGAAAGAAATCTGTCGTGGGACAATTAAAAGAAACCATAGGCGGTGACTAATTTTTTTTATTTGGATAACTTATTGTTAATAGTGACCTTTACAGATAAGGCTCAGATTAAGCGATTATGTCGCTTTATTTGATTGCTACAAAGAAATTCTTGCTGTCTGGCTATTCATAAAAAACCTGGCTGTTTTTTCTATTAAACGGAGGACAAGTTTATGCAAATGTCGGATCAGACATTTCCAAGATTTTTCAAATGGTTTCCACATTGTTCTTTTAGAAAATTTTTCCCGTCTCAAAACTGATAAAAAATGTAGAAAATCATAGTTCCTATCAACATGGGTCCGCAGGTCCTTTGTTTGAATTATATACAGGGTGTTAAAAATGTTGTCAAGATATTTCCGAAAATGCATTAACAATTTTTATGAAATTTACCTATAAAATAGCTATAATTTACCAATAAAAATATGTGAGTAATAATTTTCAATAAAAAATAGGTACGACACTGCCTTTTTCACATTTTGTTAGAAATTTAAATGACAAAAAAATATCTTTCTGTTCTAACATTTAAAGTCAGCTTCGTTTACAAGATAAATACAATTTTATTCGATAGCGTGTGTGGGAAACGTAACACGATTTTTGCAAATTACATACAGGGTGTCCGGGAACATGTGGGAAATCTCCCGGATATGAAGAAAACACGTGAAAAGAATACTATAGGTTCATATAAACTTCTTTCGTATCGGCCTCCTCTTCGGAGATATGGGCTCCCAAAGAGCACCAATGGAATCAAGTTTCTTACACATAATTATTGAACCACCTGGTATATTTCAATTATTTTTTAATATGATGTATACCAGGTAAGACCCGTCAAATTACTACCCAAGAAACTGTTGTGAATTACTCACAGCTGTAGGGACGGACTAGCTGTAACACTCATGGGCCCATTTTTTTTACGCCCTGTATGATGAGAACTTTGGACAATGTTTTTTATATACCTTTAACTATTGGCTAAAAATTAAGTACTCTTCATTCATGTCGCTAATCCTAACCGTTTTCGAAAAAACGGCATTTCATATACATCATGTGCTTCGGGTATTTCAATAAAAGATACCATCTTTGTTCCGATCCAATGTTCAACCTCAAGATTCCGCTTTTTCATATTTAGCCCATGAGCAGTTAGGGGAGGTAAATAAAATGACGTTTTCTCGAAAACGGTTAGGATTAGCGACATGAATGAAGAGTACTTAATTTTTAGCCAATAGTTAAAGGTATGTAAAAAACATTGTCCAAAGTTCTCATCATACAGGGCGTAAAAAAAATGGGCCCATGAGTGTTACAGCTAGTCCGTCCCTACAGCTGTGAGTAATTCACAACAGTTTCTTGGGTAGTAATTTGACGGGTCTTACCTGGTATACATCATATTAAAAAATAATTGAAATATACCAGGTGGTTCAATAATTATTTGTAAAAAACTTGATTCCATTGGTGCTCTTTGGGAGCCCATATCTCCGAAGAGGAGGCCGATACGAAAGAAGTTTATATGAACCTATAGTATTCTTTTCACGTGTTTTCTTCATATCCGGGAGATTTCCCACATGTTCCCGGACACCCTGTATAAGTATTTATTGCAAGATTCGAGACCGCCTTAATCCTGCCCAGGAAAAGAAATTTCACTAAAATGTCGTTTCGGAAATATCTTGAAAACACCGAAAAAATTTAAAAATTTGAATATCCCCTGTATCTTTCCAGTAAAGCATCTGCGGACCTATGTTGATAGGAAATATTATTTCATTTCTTTCTCGGTAAGCAATCACCACACCAGCGCATGTTATTTGAAACACTCTGTATACTGCCTATTAAGTTGTCATCTCAATACCCGCTTAAAAAAAATTGTTAAATATATGAAAAGTGATATCTTACCTCTATGTTTCCATTCCTGGAACTTATGATAAATTAAACAGGAACACATAAAACATACACAACTGAGCACCATTAAGGTCAACACTATCCCCACCCAGACGTCAGCTAAAAATTGTTCGTAAACTGGATCAGCTAAGGCAGTCACTTTGGTATCATCGGCTACTTTAAAAACTCCTAAACTTGATATGTTGAACTCGACAGCTCTAAATGTTTCGCCTGACATGTTCTCTAAACTATCTGTATCCAAACCGATATCCATAATGATCATCTGCCGATGGGCAGCTTATCAGCTATTATTTTTTTTGAAAAGTCTTACGTAGAAAGTAAGATTAAATACGAGTCCAATAGCACATTTATCACAAATCACAACCGCGTTAAAAATTTTCCCGCCAAAAATAACGAAGCAAACTCATATCCACTTTCACTTGTTCCTCGTCTAGGTAGCGCGGTCTTCTCAGGTAAAAACGTTCGGTGACTCGGTACGACTCGATTGCAATTGTTTAAACAATTGAAGTCAATGCCGCCGTGTCTTGAAAGACGCTGAATTTCTTGTCAAGCGACCCCCACCAATTGTTGATAGTAGCGTCGAGGTAGTGAGATCGATAAAGATGGACTGGCTGTTTCTTTCTTTTGTTGTTTAAAAAAGTACTAGTATGGTGAGTTTAAATATGGCAAGGAATCTATCAAAAAAATATATTTTTAACACTATACGCGTACCTATACCATTTAAACATCTTTATAAACCGTTGACGAGCCACATTTTGTTTGATTATTCACAAAAAACAACTGGCAATGGGTACGTTGAACTGTGTAAAAATTTTATTCAGCAACTGATTACTTTTTTCGGTTTTCTTATCGTAAAATAATAGAAATGAATTTTTTTGGTTGTCTTGAAGTCCGGTACCTTATCTGGTACCGTTGTCAAAAGTAGAAGCTACATATATAAATTTAGAAACAAATTCACGCAAATAATACGAATATTTATTGAGTTGGGTGTCAAATTATATCGTCGTTTATTCCTACTGTTGGAGGGCGAGATTATGTCAAACAAAACCTTGTCAACAATAATAATAATAATCTTTATTTAGCACTTGGCTAGTTATTACTAAAAAATACAAGTTACAAAACAGTGTTTATATGTCAGTTACAAAAATGATAAATCCTACTCTACTCTACATATCCTTCAAATAAAGAAACAATCTTCTTTTAAAAACATTTAACCCATTTGCCTCCTTAATGCCCTCGGGGAGGTCATTAAAAAGACGAACTCCCTCGAAAAATAGCGATTTTTGTAGAGATGTGGTCTTAACTGACTCAATGTTATAATGTTGCCCAGAGCGAATGTCATAACTATGAAAATTTGATCTTTTTTTTAAGAAAAGCATTAAAATATATTGGTAGCTGCTCATGTTCAATTTTATATATTAAAACTAAGTTCGCCTTTCTAATGTTCTGTTCCACAGACAGCCAATTCAACCTCTGTAACATAGTTCTTACCGGGATATACCTGTTGCATTTAAGAATAATTCGCATAACCTTATTTTGCTGAGCCTGCAGCCTGTGTATATTTTCCTGAGTACAAGATATTAATAAAGAACAACAGTAATTAAAGTGAGGCAAAATGATTGTATTATAAACCAGTGTCTTGGCCCACTGGGACAAACAATCCGAAACGCGACAGAAAAAACCAATTTTTTTCCCTAATTTCTTACAAAGGTAATCAACGTGATTCGTAAAAACAAGCTGAGGATCCAAAAAGACTACCAAATATTTTATTTCCGACACTAAACTAATTTCAGACTCATTTATGTTAAGGGTTAATCCTAATTCGGCATACTTCTTACAATTTACTTTTGAACCTATTATCATACACTTTGTCTTTGATGTGTTCAGTTTTAATTTATTTTGGCAAAGCCAGTGATACATTATTTTAAGTTCGCTATTCAAAAGATCAGTTATATCCCTAAAGTTTTTTCCTGATACACAAATAAGGGTATCATCCGCAAATAAATTCACAAACGAGTTTTTTAAAGCTATATGAATATCATTAACATAAATAATAAACAATAATGGACCCAGCACACTTCCCTGCGGAACACCCCATTTATTTTCCCTTTTAGTTGATAGTTTGTTGTCCACTCTAGTCATTTGATACCTGTCACTTAAGTAATCATTAATCCAATGCAATGCACTACCTTCTACACCATATAGTGTTAATTTTTTAATAAGAATTCCACGATCGATTGTTTCAAACGCTCGCTGCAAGTCAACAAATACACTAAGCACCACTTTCTCCTCATTCAGTGCTTTTCGCCATGTTGCACAAACATATTGCAGTGCCGACTCGCACGAATGGATACTCCTAAATCCAGATTGCCCCACAAACAATAACTGATTAGTTTCAAAATAGTTCCTTAGTTGTCGACAGACAGTGAAATATTTGTACCTTATTTATCGTATCTACGTTTAGGTTAGGGTGACGATTAACTTTTACTTACTCTACTAAGCGGTATCAACCGGGTACATATTCATAAAAACTCGGCATTACGCCGTACGCGTGCGCATCTAAAGAAGCTCTCGTTTTCTGCGCGAGGACCAAAAGCATTAAACCCTATTATGACGGCTTTAATACGAATAAGAACAACGCTCGAGCACTTTTACTGGAAAAAATGGGTGTCTAGTCGATCGAATTGTTTATTTAAAGGGAGATTAATAACAATATAAGATTTTGAGGAACTCCAGATCTTGGTGGCGCCATCCTTGTGGAACGACCTTTACCCTTTACACTCTACCCCACGGGCCATCATCCTTGCCCGCCCATGACTAATGATAGAATTTTTTTTAAAACACGTCTAGTCGTACCTTCCCGGTGTTCCAAATACGTATTTGTTGAAGACGACACAAGAAGATAAATAGTTATTTCCTATGCTTTATAACGAAATGTTTTACCCGTAATTAAATTACTGAATCATACTAAAATAAACAAGATATTTTCTAGTTTGCATGTGACTCGGGCTCAGGTTAAATAGTTCCTAACGAGCTAGGAGCTACCTACATCGAGTTTAAAAAAGATTTACTCGCAAACCTCATTCCCAGAATTGGCAGCTAAACAATAAAAGTAAATTACCCGCCATGACCTAACGCAAAGTTTAAATTGTTATTTGCATACAGTGTGAACACATAAAGTTATAAATTCAATTGTTTGAAGTTTGAAGGTAAAATTTGATTATAAAAACACCTATCTTGTTGCAGTTTCATTGACTTCATACACTGCGAAATGCACCAAATTTTTTAATAAGGGAACGTTGAATTTTAAAATTAACAGAAAAGTTTTTGTAATTTTTTTATTGCTACAATAACAATACATTTTTTACATTACAATATGTAACATATTACTTAGTGTTTAAAATAACTCTAATATATTAGCCTTACTCTATGACTTTGGATTTTAAAAAACCAGATTATAAATACAGGGTGTTTCAACAAACATGTGTCATCGCTAGTGTGGCGATTCCTTGCCCAAAACGTCCGCAGATGCTTTGTTTGAAAGATACAGGGTGTTTTAAATTTGTTCGGTCTTCTGAAGATAATTCCGAAACGGCTTTAGTAATTTTAGTGAAATTTGAGTTATTAAAAGTACCTAAATTAGTACATATTTTAACAATAAAAATTTGTGAACAGTTTTATCAGGCGCTCTAATAGTTTTTAACAAAAATTAGGTACGACACTGTCTTTTTCGTAGGTCAATTGGTTGAAATTTGAATGACTAAAAAAAACATCTCTTATTTAAAGTCAGCTTCGTTTACAAGATAAATGCAATTTGATTAGGTAGCTTAACACGATTTTAGCAAATTAAGTAATTATTAATATGAAAAGATATATAACTAAATAAAATTATAGTAAATGTAAACATTGTTAAAATATGCGCTATTTTAGGTACTTTTCATAACCCAAATTCTACAAAAAAAAAAGAAAGAAAGCCGTTTCAGAAATATATTGGTCTTATTTTTAGGTAAGGAATCACCACACGAGCGATGATGGCACATGTTTCTTGAAACACCCATATATCTTCAAAAAGTACATAATTATTACAAAAAATAGTAGATATGCAAAGTCCGATCACTAGAAGAAAAACTAGGACATTATTAAGAGATGGATTTCATCATGCATAAAAAAATGGAAGAAATAAAAAAAAATGGAAGTCTTTAGTCAGGTATAATATAGTTTTTTTTATACAATGGAATTATTACCTAAAGTAGAATAAAAAAAAAATCACAAATTGTCTTCGTCTTGAATATTTTTAAATTCACCTCATAAATGTAGCTTCTTTGATTTGTAAGTTTGACAAAAAAGTCGACAATTTCGGTAGAAAATGAAAGACTATGGGCAAAAAAACGCGAATCGCCATACGCCCGACAATGTAAAATACAATGGACTCCGGTTATAACATATAAAAGTAACGTGTCATCACTCATCAGCCATCACCAAATCCCTCGGTCTATTCCTGAAAATCCCCCGGCGGCTAGGGGAACCACCGTCCGGCAATAAAGTGCACTTGTACTTTACAAACGGAATTTATCAAGTGATTAGGTAAAAATATTGAACTTTATAACCGGAGTTAAATTTTAATATGGTACGCGATATCCGGTAAAAATCAAAATTTTGGCCGGGACCAATAAAATGCGTACGCAATAACCGGAAGTACGTTGTACTGTAACTTCTTGGTAGTGTGGCATACCAACGAAGGCCTGAAACAATTTGGACATTCTCAGTGACGTTACGACGATCATTAGTCAAACTCAAAAATCAAGGACGCCTGGTTACTAAAAACAAAAATGTAAATCACGAGTTTTATGTGTCAGAACAAAATTATTTGGTTTTAGTCGGTAATTTTACACACGTGAGATAATGCAACCACACACGTACCTGAAAGGAATGTAAAATATTACAGTAATATTCATGGGCCTTTTACCAACTATATTTACTAAATTGACACATTACGAATTACTACACTGAGGCATACATTTATGGTAAAATAATTATAAATAATATTTATGCAAAAACTAATGAAATAAGAAGACAGGAAACAATGTTTCCTATTTTAATTTATGCAAGTGTCTTGATATTTCAAGAGTGGTAAAGAGTAAAATTACTCGTGTGTATTTAGAATTACAAAAACTATTTTTAAATAAAATAGCACGTGACCCTACAGGGTTCCCACGACCGTCAATATTTAAATGGGACATCCTGTAGTTAATGCCCTTTTTTTTTAATTCTAGCTAACTAGAAAACTTTGCAGTTTTGCTGCTTAACGTTGCTGTACTATGTATATTTGAATATAATTTTTTAATGTGCACATTTCTTACTTCTTATTTTATCAGCTTCTGCTTTGAGCAATAATAACAATAATTTAAAATACATGCTAAATCTATATTTCGCCTATGCGATTGGTGCATACAGAGTGTTCAAAAGTAACCAATTGTGAGATTGATGATTTTTTGTAAAAGTTCTGTTATATCTTAATAGGCAAGACTGGTGGTATAGGTCACATTTTGAATTACTAGTTACTCCAAAACACTCCGACACGCTAGCTACAAAAACCTTGTTTAATTTGCAACCCCACAGTCTTACTTTAAAAAGAAAGCATACAGATAAATCTTTGAATTTGTTAAAAAAGTTTTTTTACACCAAAAAAATTTGGAAAGTCAATTATTGCATTTTCTGTTAAGAAAAATATTTTCATTCTTCAATAATTTGCAAAAAATTTGTATATGTTGTATGTATTTTTTTGAAAAAAAAAGATTTTGGAACAAATAATAGTATTAATGAGCATACACGGTGAGTGGCTTCTATTGAAAGATCTCGGGAACTAAAAAAGATATTTGTTTCAAATGTGGATTACTCGCTATAAAAGGTGCCTATTAATGAAGATTTTTGGCGTGTCCGTTCCGTTTATACCGGAAGTTAGGCTTAACGTTATTCTAAATAGAATGCCTTGTATATTTTGGCATTTCTATGTAAAAATCCAGGTAACTTTTGTTAACAACTTCCTATATCCACCTCCAACCGTTTCTGAGATAAAATCCATTAAAGGAATTTTTTACACATAACATGTCGCAGGTAATTTGAACTTACTTTGTAACTAATGCAGTAAAATATTTAAAATTTAGAAAATGTATGGGAGTGTGGGTCTTTGTATTTCATAAAAGTGTCTATTATAGTCTCCTAGAAAGGTCCTATACAATGTTTATGAAACACAATTACCAATACCTTCCTAAATGTTCTCTAAATTTTAAATCTTCAACTGCATTAGTTACAAAATAAGGTCAAATTATCTTTGACATGAAAAGGTTAACTAAAGTTACTTGGATTTTTGCAGACAATCAAAAAATGCCAAATTATACAAGTCATTCTATTCAGAATAACAATTCTAAGCCTATATAACTGGAAGTGACAGACACGTCAAAATATGTTCATTAAAAAGATCGGCATCTTTCATGTCGAGTACCAATATTTCAAACAAATATATTTTTTAGTTCCCGAGATCTTTTAATAGACCACTCATCGTGAATTACCCTGTAGATTAATTAAAATATAGCAATATTCACATTTTTCCGCTCTACTAAATATAATATAAAATAATAAGAATAAATAGACCTAATATCCTATCTCACTTTATTATGATAAACAATAACATATTACCTATTATTATTTTTAAATAATTTTCATTATAGATCCCCGTAATGTAAAGAGTACGTTTTATGGGCAACAGTTGCAAGTAAAATTATCATAAAACCACGCGAACTTGGCCTCTATAAGCCATTTTCAAGTGGATAGGAAACTACGCACACGCCAATTAATTATCGAATATTCAAAAATTCACGCCCTAATTAATAAGCTATTATTTCGTTAATAATGAACCGATTTTAATTAATAGGAAATAGATTCTAAAGTTAAGGGCCGAGCAGTTTACGTCCTGATACGTCTAATATGTAAATTTCCTAAAATTTAACATAATATATAAAAATTAAATTTAATTTATTTTTAAACTAAACCAATTAGAGATAATATCCGAGTTACACTGGTCCAAAATATCGCCATACCACTCGACGTAAAAAAAAATGTGTATCATTTAACTGGTTAGCAAAATATTCTTCTTTTTGCGAACAGAAAATTGTTATCTGTCAGCCAAAATGGCTAGTTGGTCAGCAACTTATGGACATCAAACATTTCTGAATCGTGACAGTGCCCTGGGAAACCAAGTGAAAACCCGCCCCCGCTACACCTTTTGTAGCCGATTTCCTTCTATACTAAGTTACATAAATTGACAGTGCCCTGGGACCTCTGAAGTAAACTGCTTCTAGACATGTTTGTTTCTACTGACCAATTGTAAACTCTTGCTGACCAAGTAATCATTTCGCAGCTCGACTGTTAATAACGGCAAACCATTTAATTAATTCTCAAAAAAAAAATTACCATTTCTTCTAAATGCGTACATTTTATCCCTTTTGGCTTCTGCTAAATTAAAAATGTAATTTTTTTGTTTCCTTGAGTGGATACTTTTGGGGCAGTGTCTAACCCAGATATATATTTAATTGGTTTAGTTCAAAAAATTCAATTTTTATGTAAGATAAGTTGGGTCAAATTTATTTTATGCGCTACGCCATACAATCGGACGTATTAGGAAGTAAACTGCTCTGCCCCCCCAAAACTCTAAAATCTGTTTTCTACCAGTTAAAAAAATATATTAAATTTTGTTCATTATTAACGAAATAACAGTTTAATAATTAGGACGTGAATTTTTGAATATTCGCTAATTAATTGGCGTAGTGTATATTTCGTTACAAGTTCATAAACTACACGTTTCAAGTGTGAGCATCTTATTTTCACATGTGAGACGAGAGTTATGCAAGCACGGAAAAAGTAGCGTGTAACAAGGACGTGTAATGAACGATTTTTTAAATGCCGGTTGCTACGAATTACTCACGCTCAGCGGGTTTGTTTGGATTTATTCGTACTCGTCATTTTGCGCCTCTATAATTATAATCTCTTTACTATTCTTAAGAAAATTAATTGTCTAGTCTCTAGTTCATATAGTATATATTATGAAGTCTAACTACATACGAAGACTATAGGTAGACTGTGACAGATTATACAGAATTTCTAATCTTTACAGAAGATGCTAACATATTTAAAATTTGACAGGTTCGTTCAGGTTCCTTAATATTAATTATCTACCATGTCGTCAAGACTTTTAGCCGTATTAAATAAAGGGTTTCTAATTTAAACCCCGTCCTAAATTGACAGTCGAAGATTTAAAAGAATTTTTTGGATTTTCATCAAAATTCGAAATATTTTGATAATCATTTTTAGTGAATAAAGGGAGTTATTTATAAAAGATAAAATAGCTTTAAAGTGACAAAGATATTCTAATATATAAAAAGTATTTCTATATACAGGGTATTTCTTAATAACATGCTAATATTTAAGAAGGTTATTCTTGCCTTCATTTTCAGAAATAAAACTTCAGCTCTTTAGTTCCATACGCAAATATTATTTATTTTATCAAAAAAAAAACAGAAAAAATTCGTTCTGAATCGATTAACGAGGATTAGGCACCGATTCTATCTCTCAGCCACTTGTACTCGCTTTTCACCGCACCCCTCCCCCGTAACACGCGTCCGTTACCGTCGTCAGTCCGTCGAAAGCTCGATTCGATTTCGACGCAAGACAATTTGGCGTCTTCACCAGTGCTTTGGCTGTAACCAGGGGTCGGCAACCTACGGCTTGCGAGCCGCATGCGGCTCTTCCGATGTCAAGTTGTGTCTCTTTCGATCAAATTGCGGCCGTTCGTGGCTCTTTAAAAACTGAGAAATTGAGTATATTATAACTTTTGGCTCTTCCGTCTCAAAACGTTGCCGACCCCTGGTTTAGGACATATGTTCATATGAAGTTTTTTTCCTGAAAATGGACCCAAGAATAACCTCTTTAAATGTTATCAAGAAACACCCCGCATACAGGGTGTCCGATAACTTATGGGCCATACCAGAGAAACTGGAGATACTAAACATCAAACTAGACCGATTAAGAGTGATAGACGTGTTTTGGACTTCCATTGTCTTTATTTCATTTAAATCACTACGTTTCAACTGGTAAGTATCTCCAGTCGTCTTCAGGTGAATGACGTGAAGACGAAGACGTGATTCACCTGAAGACGACTGGACCAGTTGAAACTTTGTGATTTAAATGAAATAAAGTGGAAGTCCAAAACACGTCTATCACTCATGATACAGCATTGTCTCTAACCTTCATAGACCGATTAAGTCATACAAATTTTTTCGAAATGTTCCTCGTTCTAGAAACTCAGGATTTTTTATTCCCGAAAATAAGCCATAATTTGAAAACGGCTCAATATATCGGATTGCAAGTTGGCGGTATAATATTTGAGTAAGAAATGAGAATTTGTAGAAATCTTTCAAGTTTCACAGAGGGTGCCAGTTACATGCACTGGGTTTAATAGATCGATGATTTTTTTCTTACCTGTTATTAAGTATTTTAAATCCAAGATTTTCAAGAAAAGGGCCATTTCTAAACTAAAAAGGTATATTTGCTCAATCTATAGTAGGGCTCGGAATTTTTGAAATTTAAGTATTCGAATATTCACTTAATTTATTATTCAAATATTCAAATTATTCAATATTCGAATATCATCTACGAGTATTCATTCATATATTCAAATATTCACATATTCACATATTCAAATATTCAAATATTCAAATATTCAAATATTCAAATATTCAAATATTCAAATATTCAAATTAGAATATTCAAATAATATTCGAGAATTTAAATTAGCGGATATTTACGAAATCGAATATTTTATTGTTAATGTTTTAGAGTTTTAGCTTCTACATATTTAAAAAATGAAAACGTTTAAGAATTGGCCTATAAAGAGGAAGTATATAATATATTATGCCATTAATACATCCGTATTAGTGAACAGAAATGGTATTTGTTCATAAAAAAAACCATTAAGATACGACATTTATTTAATACAATTAACTCGTTTTTAACAAGAAACAAGTATTTTCTAACAGAATAAAAATATTTTCTTAAATATAAAAAGACTACAAGAGGGAAATAGAAAATAGAACAAAGATAAAACTTATTATATAAATTGGTACTAAGAAAACAATTCTTCTGTACATTCTCAGATTTTAGGCACGCCCGTTTTGCACTGACTATAGTTCCAGCATTCGAGAATGATCGCTCAGAGGGCACTGAAGTTGCTGGTATACAAAGATATTTTTTTGCGTACTTTGCTAGTCTGGGATATTTATCTTCACTGTTCTTCCACCACTGAAGTAGAGACATATTTTTTGGCAACATTGATTCCGCACAATACAAATCTACTTCATCTGAGACCACTTGTTCATTAGGAAATAAAATATCTAAGGCAGTTTTCTTTGCTGGAAGACTCAAAGTGAACCACATGAAAAAATAAAATTGAATATGATAACTGAGAATCTCGGTGTTTCCCCTACTATAAAAAGCAATCAGCCACCTACACAAAGACGATAAAAACTGCTGACGGTTGATGATATCGATTCATGCTCGATGCAAGGCCAAAAGCTAAAACTACTCTGAAGTCCCAAACACGCAATTCAAATCTGCCGAGACGCCGTGCCACGTAACAATTGAATAATTCTAAAATGAAAATATTTGACATTTAAATTCTCGAGTATTGAAATATTTGAATATTCGAACATATGAATAATTTTAAATAAAAATAATCGTTATTTGAATATCTGAATATTCGAATAGTCGAATATATGAATAAATATTCCGTATTTGAGTATCTGAATATTTGAATAGTCGAATATATTCATATTCAGTTTTTGAGTATTCGAATAGTCGAACAAATGAATAATTTTTTTAAAAAATATTCGATATTTGAGTATTTGAATATTCGGATAGTCGAATTATCCGAGTTTGGTTCCTAGCACTAATCTATAGTATGACTTAATCGGTCTACGTTAATGTGATGATAGTCCATGAATTATGGGACGTAATTCGTGCCTACGAAGAAAATATATTTGTATCCAATAAAACGATCCTAATTATATACAACTGACAGTAAATAAATAAAGCACTAAGTCAATTAAATTGATCACAACTGAGGATTATTGCATTGGTTTAATGTTGACAACGTGTGCCACTTGCACGAAACAACGACGGAGTAGTTTTTCTTTTCCTCCTTTGTGCACTAAACCAAACAATTCCTTGCAATAAATGCATAAAATACATGAAATATATAGTCCCAACAAACATGTATTTCTATATAAAGGTTGTAACAGGAAATATTTGGAGCTTCAATGTTTTTTTGAGAAACCTTTTACGAAAAAATTGCGACCTGTAAGTGTAAAACCCCCAGATTTGCTATATGAAAGTTGTCTAACGTCAACAACCAAGTTATACAGCAGAAAACCTTACAGAACTATCTGGCTGTATAATGTAAGTTTTATTGAGTAGCTACTTAAAAATAACTCGTTTCTATAAAACAGTTGTATAATTTAGTTGCAAGAATATTCTTACAGCATCTTTCTGTACCTATTTTTAACCATAAAACATAAATGGATCACTCGAAAACTTTATACAACAAATTTGCAAATCGAGAGCTTTTATAAAACATGTTATAAAATCTTATTTCCCAAAAAAGGGTGTAAAATAATACAAAACCAGCATCTAATACACTTTTACCAGAACAAAGAAGCAAAATCCAAATTTTGATATATTCTGGGAAGATAGGAAATCTTATTTTCAGTTGGAGTCGACACCTTTTCTTACGAGTATGATATGAAATAACGAAACGTTCCTTTCATTATTACGAACACGCAAGTACTAACAATATAATATGCTCTTATATCTCGTAACAAATGTAAATGCATTTGATTTTCCAAGAACAAAACACTTCAACCGAACTATCGACCATGTCAGTCAAGAGCGGCCGATAGCTTAGTAGAAGTATTCACTTAACCCGTTAAACTTTTCTGGCAGAATCGGAACCTAAATCAGAAATAAGGAACTTAGCAGGAAAAAAGACAGGCACGATCATACGTTGCTGTCAAACACGGGGGCGCCCGAGAATCCGATTGGTTGAGCGTTGGCCACCAGGTTCGACCGCATGCCTGACGACGGCGGTTGTTCGGCGGCGACCGCTCGCATATCCTCGGCGCTCGCCCTAAAGGTGAAAAAATCAGAATGAATAAATATGTCCATGTTTGTTGAATGTATTTTGACGCCTGTCGCTCGGTGCAAAAAATCGCGGCGCTTCCTAATGTGTTTAGAAAACGTTTCGATTGTTTATGCCGAGCAACAGGCGTCAAAAAACGCGTGCATAAAAGGAGCCCAATAGTCGTGTTCAATCCGGCCGAGGCAGCCTAATGACTCATGAGTCCAACGAGGTTGTCTCATGTCTACTGCAAGCGCCAATCGGGCTGCTCGGTTGATCTTGACACGTCATAAGAACGGATCCCCTTTACGTTCAATATTGTGGACTAATGGAGACTTTTTGCCATCTCACTAATCGATTCTTTAACTTCATACTGTTAATTTATATATGTACAAGCGTAGTCGAGAAAAAGTTCCATCTAATTCACAGTATAAACTAGCATTGAGAGGGAGGGCTCTTTACACTAATGCTGCGCCTTAAGACTAGAGCTCCATCAACATCAATTATGTTAATAATATTGATTAACGTAAAGGGGACCTCTAAGAACAAAAAATTACTTTGTGGAAGAGGATAGAGCAAGCATCTGCTATAATTTCCGGGCACATACTTTTAAATAGCAAAAGGTCTAAATCTTACTCTACATAAAACGTACGCAAGACCAGAAAAATTCTTCTATTCATGCTAATCATAATATCGTGTTTCATATTTTGAATGTAAAGGGTTCTCCAATAAGAGGTGTTATTTTGATATTGAAAGGAAAATGCCATTTTTTGAGATAAATGATCGGATATTTATTTCATTATACAGAGGAAGGTATGCCGTTAATAATGGAAAATAACATCTGCCAAATGACCACCACGACCACGCCTACAGGACCAGATCCTTTTCATGAAATTTTCCATAACCAAGTCGCAAAGTGGCTGCCGTATGTCCTCCATAGCCTCACGAATTCCATCTTTGAGGTATTGAATCGACGCTGGACTGTTGGCGTAGACCTTCTCTTTCACGTGGCCCCAAAGGAAGAAGTCGCAAGGTGTTAAGTCACAAGATCTCGGTGGCCAATTGTGATCACCTCTTCGAGAGATAACACGGTCCGGAAACTTTTCCCGTAAAAAATCAATGGTTTCGTTGCTTGTGTGGCACGTAGCGCTGTCTTGTTGAAAGTAAACTTTGTCCAGATCAATACCATCCAATTCCGGCCATAAAAAATCATTAATCATCTCCCGATAGCGCAATCCATTCACCGTAACTGGTGCTCCAGCCTCATTTTCGAAAAAGTATGGTCCAATGACCCCGCCGGACCATAAACCGCACCAAACAGTCACACGTTGAGGATAGAGAGGCTTTTCAACAATAGCTCTTGGGTTTTCCGAGCCCCAGATGCGACAATTTCGTTTGTTGACGAAGCCACTGAGGTGGAAATGGGCCTCATCAGTCCAGATGATTTTTCGATGGAATTCCGGATCATTTTCATGCATTTCAAGGACCCAATCGGCAAAGACACGCCGTTGTTGATGATCGGCCGGCTTGAGTTCTTGTGTTAACTGAAATTTATAAGCCTTAAGACCCAAATCTTTATGCAAAATACGGTGTAATGATGTTTGTGGAATGTTTAATTCCAAAGAACGACGAGGAATGGACAAACCTGGGTTTTCTTCAACATTTTCGGCTACAGCAGCAATATTCTCGGCTGTTCTTGAGCGACGTGCACGGGTTTTATTCTTCACATCACTAACTTGTCCCAACAGCTCGAATTTTCCCACCAACTTCTGTATTGCGGTCCGACAAGGTGCTTCACGACGACCCAAAAATGTTCGAGTTTTACGAACCGTCTCTGCCAAATTTTCACCATTTTTATAGTGAATTTTAATAATTTCAATGCGTTGTTGAAGCGTGTATCGTTCCATTTTTATTAATGGCGTAGTTTCTACTTGTCAAATGACAAAAAAATTACAGCTCCAAAAGTGACATCTACCGAAATAGCGGGCTATTCAAAATAACACCTCTTATTGGAAAACCCTTTGTATTAGAGACGTGCACAGAAGCAATATATCCAAAATCTAATGTATAGTAAATTTAGCATTATATCGTTGATCTTTTGACAGTCATAAAACCATAATTATCCTTCTAGCAATAAAATGCCCACAACTTTGCATCTTTTGATTTTGGGACCTAGCCAATGGGGTTTAATCAGGTAGTAAAGGTCGATGGTATAATGTTTTACTATACATAAAGGCTATGTTATAATATACGGAGATATAATACTATTATAAAAGTACCTACCCATTTACTGTTAATAATGTTATACTAAAATCCAAACATAATTCCAAAAAAATTGTTCCCCAATTTAGGGTGGAATAGTTATTGGCTAGTTTTACCCGGCGAACTACGGGTAGTGGAAAAACAACAAAAAATAATTATATTTTAAGTAAGAAGAAAACGAGCAGACATTCATATCAAATTTGCTTTTCCTCCGCTAATTTATAGTAATGTCGTTTTACATTGCGAGTTATATTAAACTTCTTTATGATCGCATCTGTACCTCCTGAAGGACCTGTCAATATGATCAGTAAGAAATGATTATTATGGTCTACACAATACCCAATTAGTTCCCTTTTATTTTTAGAAAGCTAGAAAAATTAGTGAGATAAATAGTGCCAAACCTATAACAACCCAAGTAGCACCATTTGTCAAATTTTAAAAGGATATATCTAATTAACATACAACTTGCATAGTGTAAAATCAAATATATACATAAACAAACATACACCGTACCCCAATGCAAGCGACCAAGCAAAAGCAAGCATCAGACAAGCAATTAAGTAAGCAAGGTAAGTCCGTACACTGGAATTAGTAACCCCAAGCTGCACCCGTTTACGTCGGGCGCCACACGTCGGGATCTTCCATAAGGGTAGCCCGCTGATGATCCGTCGTGTGGCCCATGCCGGTGGGAGAAGTTGCCATTTGCGGCGAAGCTACCGCCGCCATGTCTTGTCTCGAAGCCCTTTTGTTTAGTGAGGTTAGGAAAATACACATGTTAGCAAATGAAATGTGTGTGTGTGTGTAATATCAGAGACGTGGCCAGGGCTTTATTTCAAGAGGCACAGAAAAACACTTTTGATGAGACCGTCCGAAAATAGAGACTTTACTGAAAGTAGCCTCCTCCGAAACTAGTCTCAACAATAGCTACTTCCTGGCCTAGTTGTAAAAGAATATTCTTTAAATTAAATCCTTTTCTCTACGCCTCTGAGTTTTATAGCAGTGTTTTTTTTTTGTAATTATAACTATTATATTATATTGTCTAAAATTAGAAATAAAATATTGTGATAGGGGTCAGAATACTTAGAAGAAGTTCAAATACCACTAGAACCCTGTAATTATTATTTTAATAATTATCATAAGATTTTGTGCTCTGTTGTGTCTACTGAAAATTGCGAAAACCGGAAAAAATGTATTATGAACTTGACATCATTGTCAAAAAAATCTTACCTAAAAGTATAATTAATTTTAAGTAGTGAATACAGTAAAACATTAGTAACTTTTAATTAGCCAACTAAATTGAGTAATGTTCTCTCAAAAACATTCCTAAATTTTAACAAAATGTACCAGTAACAGGAGTATCCAAAATCAATATTGAGTTTGTTAAAGAAATCATAGTGTGTAATGTAGGACGTTTTGGGTAAGCATATCTAAATGACTGATGACGATAAAATAGTAAACCCATATACAGTCGAGACAGGGAAAGAATGAACGGTCGCCACAAAAAAAAATGTTTTGTTATCCTTGAAATAGATCCATATCTCATCTAGGAAAATAATTTTACGTTCATGAACACTATTGTGATTTTCAAAATATTTTCGTAGAAACCAAGCTCTTAGAGATGAAAAGTTTGTCGTTACCAATGTGACATTAGACTCTCCCGGTTTCCAGCACTCGTAGTTTAGTCAAACAAAATACAATTTTATATAACTAAATGTTAAATAGTTAACACTACTTACAGAAAAAGAAACTAATTGGTAACTATAAGAACTGATTTTGATGATTAAATTCTATATATGAAGGTACTTTTGTTTAGAAACTTTGTGAAACACACGGAACACAAAATATAGGCCAATAATGAAATGTCAATATTTTAATTTTTCCATTTCCGTCTAATACACTGGAATGGTATTTCGTCTATTTTATCCTTTTTCATTAACCGATAAAACAAAAAGAAATTAAAAATAACAAGTATTTGATATTATAACGCACAATCATTCTTTGCCTAGCCCAACTGTATTTATAAATATGGTAAAAAATAATTGTAACATTCACAACACAGTGTAAGTTACAATAACAATTATGGCAGTCGATATTTTTTCAAAAAAGAAAATTTGAATTGTTTTAAATTGCCATATTCAATGGAAAGAATATTGAAGATATCCATATTTTCCCTATATTATCTAGTCAAATTTAATGACTTTCTCATTGCCTCATTGCTTAGGGAATGTAGGTAGTGTCCTTTTTATTACATTAATACAGCTATCTAATATGCATAGTAAATTAGAAGCAAATTATCTTATTCAAGGTCAAAAATATGTATTTTCCATGAATCCATGGATTACTCTTATCACTAAAGAAATAAATCATGAAACAATAGAACAACTGAACTTGATAAACATATTTTTTTTAACCTTTCTCAAGAAATAAAGTAATATATAAAAAAAATTATTCTGGACCACAACCTTACACCCTGTGTTTCAGGAAGTTAACCTATAGTTACAGGGCTTAGAATCGATTTATAGTAGTAATTAACAAAAAGCCTGCACATTTTTTTACACTACTTTTTTAAAACATTAGGACTTACTTCCTTCCAAGCGCCATCATACCATATAAAATACCAGTGGCAAAAATAAGTCCGCTTCCAAATAATGTGGGCAGTCCAAAGTTGATTATAATTGGTGGAATTGCAACTCTAAAAACCATAAATTAAACTCATCAACAGTTACTTACCTAAATTAATTTTTGAAAATATTTTCTTATACTTTAATTTTTACTTATACAATTATCTAATTACTTACATAATATACGCAAGTGCCCTATACCAAAAAGGTTTACCGTCTGCCATATCTGCCAGCCTCTGTACGTGATCAATGAACATACAGCAACATGGAGCTTCAATGCATAAGACCAGGAAGCCAGCAACAATCTGCCACATGCCGGCTATCAAAGCGTCAACGTTGGCGACGAGTATGCCAACACAGTTCCAAACACCCAGGAAAATGGCAACTAAAAAATATTTAAGAATTAAAGTTAGATAAATTTAAATTAGGCAGCTAATGTTGATTGTTACGGTGACTGGTTGAATTTACCCAACAAGGAAAAATGTTTGTCATTAGATATTCATTCCAGCAAAGCTTAAAATATAATTAAATAAAGCCAGATCTTCTGCAATTTATCTTCCACCCCTTCCAAGGTTTGTTTAATTATTAAAATATTGATAAAAAAATTGTTGGTTACTCTTTGTCCAATTTTGCTAGACAGATACTTGCAAAAGGAGAACATTGATTATTTTATCAACATAAGTACTGCTTAACAATTTCCATGTCAAATTAAAAACACTACCTCAATAAAGTAATACTAAATTAAAAGGGCTGTGAAATACATAATTTGAAGCAAAATCGAAATACGATACTCACGAAATCCACCCACTGTTCCAACCCCCCTGCCAGAAAACTTCAACCACCATGGAATCTCCTCTTTTGACGGATCTTGGCCTGGCCGGGCCATCAGGGATGACAATTTCTCCTGTAAAGACTGATAAATAGTGCATGAGTTAATATTAGTTTAGGTTTTTACAGAAATTCTTACCATTTTTAAGGAAAATCGTCGATTTTTCGTCAATAGACACAAAACAGAGCGGAAAAACTCCCGTCAAAACCAATTTAACAAAAACGGAAACGTCACCTTGCAAAGTGTCAAGTTGACGTTGCCGGTAAAAAAGGTTGCAGTCAGCAAGTTCAGCCCATACTTATTAGCGAACTTCTACTCACAGAAGAAAGAGGAGGCATATATATTTTACAGTTGCCAAACAAGGATATAATGATTCTGGTCTGTACTCGACAATATAATATTCTCGATTCGAACAGCAGGACAGCATCGTAATAGGATCATTTTAGTTTTTTATTAATATAAAATCTAAATATTATTTTGTCATCATGATTGTGATAGATACCGATACAAAGTATATGTATTTTGTAATTTTTTGTTATTTTGGGGCTTAATTTTGAGTTATTTGATATAGTGATTTTTCTGTGCGGATTCGTACCGTTCCCTGTTTAATGTTTTTTAGAACACTGCGTATGGAAATTTCAGGCACTGCATACCTATTAACAAATTATAACTTTTATTCAAGAATACATTCGTATAAATGAGAAACGTATACGTTCAATTACAATGTAGATACTTTCGAGTGAGTGAGATAATTTTAGAAATATTTTAGTTTCACCACGCTCTGAACTTATTTCAAAGTCCTACCCTGCGTTAATTAATTTATGCACAGGTGTGTCAGCTGACCCGGGGAAAACGGTCGATTCGAAAATAATGGAAATTGCCAGCTCACCTGTCCAATTTCTGATTCGTGCACGCGACTATATAAGTAGAGGGGCACATTTTCTATCGTGACCACGTACCTTGAACCGTGCGGGGGCCTCCTCTTATTATGTTTTCATTTTTCAGAGGTAAACACGCATAATTAGCTCCTCTACATGTTTATTTACGTTGCAAAAATGTTACTGGAAGAGTGAAGTAACAATCATCTAGTTAGTACCCTTGTGACATTGATAAACAACAGAATAATGAGTGACGAATCTCCAAAAAAACTCGAAGAGGGCCATGGAAACACTGTGGCCCCGGTTGCACAGCCCCCTGTACAAGGTTGGGTTAAGTTTGAGGACGAATCTGAAACTAAGGCTGTAACGAGTACGCCAGAGAAATCTGATATCTCACAAATAAAACTGGATAAACCTCCTCAAAAGGTTATTAAAAAACCACAAGACATACATCAAGATGATTCTCCAGCTGTTATTACGACTGAGAGTGTGCAGGTGAATTTGGAAAGGAGTCTCAGTAGGTCTATGTCAGAAAGTACAGGAAATAATGTTGGTATTTTAGACCCGAAACCGCTGAGGAATGTAGAACTGCCTGTTGCTACAGTCGAGCCAATAAGACAAGGATTTTGTAAGAATTTTATAATCTGTCTATAGTAAAATAGGTGTCTGGATTTCTTTAAAACCTACCTGTACATGTTTGATTATTTTTTTTTAGCAAATGGTGATATTATAGTTACTTTGCTGCCTATAAATTCTCGATTCCCATGGGTTACACCCGCTGTATTCCGTCCAGAACTGGTTCCCGAAGAATTAATGGCTCAGGGACTAACGGTAAGTAAATATGAATGAATGTGGTAGGTATAGAAAGACTTATTCGCTTTAAAGAGAGGCCGGGTAAAATTACACAGTACCAAAGTTATGAAACAGAATTTTAAATGGTTCCTGCCTCTTAGCATAGTGCTGCATATGGGTCTGAACCACTAACTGGACTCCAGTTTTGGAGGCAGAGCTTGGTGGTTGAGATATTTGTTTTTAAAGTGCCCTCACTTTTCATTTTACGCCCTTCGTTCATATTACAGAATGGCAGGAAAGGAACCATTTGATGTTATTTTCTATGATTATATAAATTGAGTCCCAAATTAATTTAAATTCTATTTAAGAATTAAATGCTAAGGTAAGCAGAGTATGTATTTTTGAACTGAACTTTAAAATTAGTACATTTTGTAACAAATTTGTGAAGATAGGTTTTATATACAAGTGAGGAGTTTCAAACCGAACGAGTATATTGGCTTCACACAAGTTTTGCACACCAGACTTTTTCTTTGGCCGTAGATATACGACTTAAAATTAAAAAAACTCTAAATAATAATTATTATATTTAATAATGACAGTTGTCATAGCTCGCAAAACTTGAATAAAAATAGAACAAGCATAGCCATAGTCTTATGGAAGTGTGCTTGAAGTAGATCCAATAAGGAATACATAGTACTTCACACACCATCAGTGTGTCGCCCACAAGGGGAAAAATGTATTTTTCGATTTAGGTGAAATTTAAATTTACCATAAGTTTTTGCTTCAATAAAGAGCAAAAATGACATAATTAAATGGGAAAAATTTGACATTTTCCTCCATAAAATGTCGAAAAATGTGATTTATTGATCGAATTTTGAAAAATTTTATTTGGAAAAGTGGTTTGTATTGTAATTTTATGCACACATACCGAAATTGAATTTTGTTTCCTATCTATTTTTGACCAATATTTATTTTCATTGAAAACGTAAGTCGACCCTACTACCATAAATCTATTTATTTATACAATACTCGTTGTCTAAATTCATTATTTATACCAAAAATTCTACTAAAATGTTCATTTTCCTCAAAAAATTAAATTGCAGTTTAAAAAACTCCTCATAACTTTAAACATTTTCCCAACGAAAAAGAGAGTCTGGTTTTTTAAATAATAAATACGTTGGAAAAAATGGACATATTAGAATAATAGCTCCATTGTTTATAGTGGTAGAGTCGACGAAATTATCATAACTTATTCAAATTCGGTATTTGGGCATAAAATTGGCATACAATCAACTTGTCCAAATAAATTTTTTTTAAATTCGATCAATAAATGCCTTTTTCAACATGTTTAGAACATGTCACATTTAACAGTTAACAGTATTTATTGAAACAAAAACTTATGATGAAGTCAAATTGTACCAAAAAACGATAAATTTTTGTATAACTAAAACCCCTGTGTAAATGGTATTTTAAAAGTCAATAAGATGTTATCTAAATGATTCTTAGGAAAACAAGATAACAGGTAAACATATGTATACTATAATGAACTATAACTCAAAATATATGACAAGGATTGCACCTTAAGAGCATGGTTAGGCTGCCGTCCTAAGCAAAACCACCGCAAGAGCGAATTATACTGTCGAGTAAACCGCGTTTCAAAGTTTGAATGAATAGTTCTCATTTTAGCTACCTATTTAATTTTTTTGGTCTATAGTTGTAATTATAATATATTGCGACTGGCAGGTACTTGCGTTTTGCTAAATATTTGACGAGGAACGGTGTTCTTTTTTGGAATAGGCCTCAAATTTAACAGAACCTGAAGAATGAATTTTAATTAGGATAAAATATATTATCTTTTAAATACGGTTTTTTCTACCTAAATAGCTAATATAGGTCCTTCTGAATCTATTACATATTTTTTGGCACTTGCGGTGTTTTTGGAGGGCAGTATAGTATTTGATTGATTACTCCATTATTAAAACTAAATCAATAGGTAATACGATTTATTACCATTTTGTCGATTCCTTTTTTGTCGACTTTAAGAAAACTTCTATAGCTTTTTAACCCTTAAATTAAATTTTTAATTAGGTTCGCACATTTTCCTTAATAAGCGTGAAGCCAATCATATTGATGCCATTAAAGGTAATCGGAATTATGTTATCTACGAAACGCTTTATAAATTCTTTATAAACAATTCCATAATTGAAAACAATAAAAGTAGTGACTAACATAGTAATTAGGTAGAAACAACTTCGCAATGAAATTCCAGATTGGACAATTGTTTTAAAGTACTGTTACAATTTTTTTAACGCTTTGAAAGATATCTATATATATATATCACTATAATCATATTATATGAGTGACACAAAAACGACAGTACGGATTTTTTTTTTCATTAAGGCTATAGAAAAATAAATGGTACAGCCACGCGACTTTCTCGCCATTACTGAAAACTGTACAATTCTTATTTACTCCAACAACACTCTGTGAGTGAAGCAGAACATCTTGTGGACTGTCACTATTTCTAAGCTCTGATCCGAAACATATATATTCGGTCTTGTAGCTGTTCAAGATCAATTTAGGTTTTCGTGAACCACTCGTGAGCTCTGCCTAAGCAGTTACTAGAGATACCAAAGGGTTCATTTAGTGATGACCCCAATAAAAAAAAAATTGATGTCATCAGGAAAGTTGACCAGATGCACGGAAAGAAAAACTAACCGTAATTTATTGCTGTATATGTTGTGATTGGAATAACTTTTACTAAGAATGCCATTAAATTATAGCAAAATTTTAACCACAATATTTAGTAATAATTACAAAATTATTTAATAAAACCTTTATATGTGAAAAGCTTTTGTAAAATTTACTAAAATCTTTTGTAAAAATTTTTGACACATGGTATTCCCAAGCGGTCACCCATCCAAGTTGTTCCTCGCATGCCCTCGCTTGACTTCTGTTCCCCATATAACTTCTCCATCCATCATTTCTTACGAAGATCGAAATCCCAATTCCAATAAAATCTTTACTATAATCTTTTCTCCTTGTGAGAATCCCAGACAGGTGAGTCCCGGTCCACTATCTCAGGCGACAAGTTGTTCGGGTTCCCATCAGAATCGACTATAGAGTCGATTCTAACTGAGTCACCCTGAATAAATAGAAAATACCGACATTTGTATTTTTTACTAATTCAACTGCAAAAATTGTACCTTAATTTTGTTTTTCAGCTTACGGTAGAAGAATACGTTCAAGCAATGGAACTTCTTGTAAACGACGTCCGTTTTAGTCTCTACAACGTCTGCTACAAACGAGTGCTCGTCATATGGATAACTCTGGCATTTATCGTGCTGCTAAGTCTTCTGTTTTCGGGTACTAACGGTCTTACTCTATTCGGTTTGGGTATAGGCTGGTTAATACTTAACGCAGGGGCTATATTTCTATCAATGTACTTAAAGTTTAAATTACAGAGGAATTTGGAACGGTAAGCACTTGTGAACCGTAAAAAAATTGTTCTTCTAACTGAATATAAACTTTTCTTTTTAGGTGTCTTGCTCAAGTCAACAAACAACTTCTCCGTCACAAAATCGTCCTGGCGCTAGACGACCGGGGTAAAATTTCCTGCCACAAAGTCAATTTGTGCTTCATCTATATGGACTCTGCTGCTTGCATCACGCACTTGCAAACGAGCATAGACCAGCAGGAACGCGACCCAGCGAGCGGCTGGGAACAGAGGATGGATATCACTGCGAGCGATATTGTGATTCAGGGCAGTAGGACTACGAGGTTGTCCAGGAAACAGGTAAGTGTTGAGTGTGTTTGTCTATAGGTAGTTTTTGGTAATATTTAGTTACAGCTTGATCATGCGGAGATACTAACAACCGTAATAATTACTGGCATTGAAAAATGTTGCGCTCATCGGGTTTTACTAAAAATAATGTAACTTTTTCAATATGTGACTTGTAACCTGCTAGTACGATACTTGCACGGGAATTAGTAGGTGTTCAGCTAAATATATACGCTTTCTACAAAGAAAACAGTCATTACAAAATTTTGATTAAGTTTTAGGCTTGAGTCTCATTCCAATAAAAATAACGAAGTTATGGAAAAATTTGACTTATTGATAACCAACTGGTATATTGAAATAATTTTCCTACTTGATTATTCCACATATTGTTTGGAAATTAGATAAAAAAAAAACATCTCAATTATCCTTGTTTAATACGTCGAATAACCGATGTTATTAAGGCGTAAAAGTAAATTTTAAAACATTCCATTTAAAAATTGCACAACTTCCTTAATATTTAATTTAT
Organism: Barypeithes pellucidus; assembly: GCA_963991005.1. Taxonomy (NCBI): domain Eukaryota; kingdom Metazoa; phylum Arthropoda; class Insecta; order Coleoptera; family Curculionidae; genus Barypeithes; species Barypeithes pellucidus. Next base: position 603,427 of record OZ022557.1, read on the forward strand.
TGTTCTAAAATTTTATACACAGTAAGCTTTTGTTACATAGTTTTATTTTCCAAAATATCATTAATTTTTATTAACATATAAACAGTCAAATAAATATAAAAACTTACTACTCTATTTTATAGTAAGTCAACTTACTAGGTTCTTGTATTGCACGGCAGAGTTACGTATAGTACAGTATAGTTCTCTAAAAAAAATCATTAATATCGGACTAAAAATAAAGAAGTTATTAAGCCAAAAACTTAACAATTATTCATAATGACGTACATTTCTTTCATTTAAAATTTTTAGTATTTAAGGAAAATATAAAATACGGGGATTCAAAATTATATCATTTTTGATTTATTTTTGCAGGCACTAGCCTAGGTATATCCAAATGATTTAATTATAAAGATGTGTTAAATATTTACAAAGAATTTAAAATGTCTACAAATTAATATTGTAATCCTATTTCTATGGATTTTTTTTTATAAAATTCTTTATGTAAGTATTATGTTGAAAAAATTAATATCAAGTACATAAAATCTTGACATCTGTGATATTTACTTTACGGTCTAATTCATGGCTTAAATCCCAGCAAAGTTTTACAGCCTGAGTTGTGACAATGCCTGTTTCAAAGGATATGGAAAATTTTCTACTAAAAATAGTTTCTTGTAGATTCTTGTTTATTATTGTAGTTGTTTTAGAGAGTGTGTCACAGTAAATTACCTACATTAAAATATTCTATAAAACAAATATTTTTTAAAACACTGTGTTGAGTCCGCGTTTGGTTCTTTATGAAACATTTTTTAAATATTTATAATTAAAACACTTATTGCTTTTTAATGCTTCAAGTTATATTAGAGTTATCTCTACATATGTTTCGTCTTATTAGGTCTTTTTCAAGAGTCTTGTTTGTATACAAATAGAGCTTTTTCAAGGGTATTATTTGTATACAAATAATACTCTTGAAAAAGCTCTTCTGTATACAAATAATACTCTTGAAAAAGCTCTATTTGTATACAAATATTACTCTTGAAAAAGCTCTATTTGTATACAAATAATACTCTTGAAAAAGCTCTATTTGTATACAAATAATACTCTTGAAAAAGCTCTATTTGTATACAAATAATACTCTCGACAAAGCTCTATTTGTATACAAATAATACTCTTGAAAAAGCTCTATTTGCATACAAATAATACTCTTGAAAATGCTCTATTTGTATACAAACAGTACTCTTGAAAAAGCTCTATTTATATACAAACAATACTCTTGAAAAAGCTCTATTTGTATACAAACAATACTCTTGAAAAAGACATAATAAAGCGAAACATAGAGATTAGAGATAACTATAATATAATTTAAAGCATTAAAAAGCAATAAGTGTTTTAATTATAAAATATTTTTACATGACAGTAGTTGAAATGCTTGTTTACTATTATCTATTCTCAAAAAATAAAAAAATAAGAGCAGTTGTGACACACCCTTTATTTCGAGTAGAATTTGTATTTTTTGGAGTGGCTTTTTATCTCTTAACTTCTTCTATGCTTGCTAGCTTTGCCAAGAAAAAAGTTTTAATAATTCTTATTCACTTACAGGTTTAACAAATGCCCATATTAAGAATAATATTTATTCCAGCTCTACGTTACAGAAACAAAAGTGTAAGCATTCATTTGTGTTGGTTGGCCAAAGAAATAGTATTTCTCTTTTGATTTGTATAACTTCTTGCCACTCCAAAAATTACACGACATCATCACCATGCCATGCCATACAATACATATGTGTCCTCTATTTTTCCCTCGCTCTACCACGCTATCTATTTCTTTTTCCAACTTAGGGTCGCTCCGAGCTGCTCTATCTGCGCTACATCCAGCGATGGGGCAAGGACTTCCTCCGTAGACGTCTGGATTGGACCATAGACGAGGTCATGGGCAACCCGACCAATCCAAGACACATTATGAGCGCCTTATGTCCATGTCAATATGTGGAAGACATATTGGCTAATAAGGCGCCGCCATTGGACGAGGAACGGGACTGTTGTCCCGTATGGTCGAGGTTTATGTCTCGGCTAGGGATATATTGAAGTAATAACGCCTTAGTTATTTTTGTAAAAGTTGGTCTGTTTGTTGTCGGGTGCTTTTAAATGTTTGCCAGGATGTAAAAAATAATATATTCAAATCAGTTGTTTGATATAGTATATTCTCCGGTTACAATATGATAGTGAAGGTCTTGTCAACAACGATTATTTCAGCTATATACATTGTGTCCACGGATATAAGGGGTGGAACTTCTGACCAGTCCCTGTACATTTAGCCAATGAGTCAAAATTTGATATTGAGGCGCAGCTTGTCAACCCCAACAACTTTTACTACTTTCATAATTTACTAAATTCTAGACACACGGTATACAAAGTTGAGAAAATAATAAGCTTTTGAATCGTTTGAGCTCAAGCAGGAGTTATGATGACCATAGACCCTTCAAAACGTGGAAATCTCAAATTTTCATTCACTATCGGTTCATTTAAAAAACGAAACAAATATTGAAGAAAAATAATAACTAAGTCCGTGTCCACAACGGCGCTCCGTCCCTCGCTCACCGCCTTGGACCATAGCACGGTACAGCCCTCGCTTGAGCTTCGCACACTACTCCCTCGACATCGAGATATAAACATGGACTGTGCGTTGTTATCTTCTTCCGACGAAGAAGATATTATTTTAGACTCTTATATAACAAAGTGGTATTATTTTAGGGTATATTACATAAATTACGTTGAGCATTTGACGTAAAATTGGGAAATCAATTAATATACAGGACGTCACATGAAAAAAAACCTTTAAACCGGGTCGGATTTATCACTAAGAGCTAGCCTAGGGCCTCGTATTTAAAGGGGCTTTCGAAAAGACCCAAAAAATAACAAAGTTTAAAATAAAAAATACGATTTTAAATTGACAAATTACAGTCCACGTTTATATCTCGATGTCGAGAGACAAACTAATCGTTGTGGACACTACTGTGCGATGCTATGGTACCAGGCTATAGTCGAGGGCGAGGGTCGGCGCTCTGTTGTGGACATACACTTAGGGTTTTGCGATTTTTTCGTAAAAATATGGCAACAGTTTATTCGTATATTAAAACTATTTTGTAGTAAATTAATTTATGCACGTTCTTCAATTCGGGTTTTAATTTATGTTTACACTTTTGTTTCTGTCACCAGCAACTTATTTGTATTTACACATCAAGCTTTTGTGATAAAACCAATCGTATGTTTTTCAGGAAAGAGCCACCCTTCTTTACCTCCGCTACATCAGCAGATGGGGCCGCGACCGCGCCCGGGGGCTCCTCGCGAGCCCACCCTCGGCCGGAGGTCGCCACATCGGCTCTTTGACGTGTCCCTGCCAGTTCGTTGAGGAGCACCTGCATTGCAAACCTCAAGGCAAGTTAACGCTAAAGTCTTTCTTCCATCTTCCCGATCAAAGCGGGCTTGGCTCGGGTGCTAACGCTTCTTCTCGATCTACCTCGCAGGGAGCTGGTGATCCTTTAAATTGCCGCGTTCTGTAGTAAAGGTTGAATAGGGTGTGCGAGCGGTAAATTATTCGTACTTTATTATTTTAATGTAAGAGCAGGTTTATTTTTTGGTCGCTACTTTTAACCTTTTACAAATACCCAAGAAATTACATTTTTTTAAATAAACCTTCGCTAAGTGTTTGTGGCCATAAGTAACTATATTATGCCAAAATTTCAGATCCTCATGTTAAAATGGTTTCTGGAAAAGAGGTCTGTGCCACTGACATACCAAAAGGTTTCTGTACATCTTCCTTGTTTGTAATTTTGGGACGCGACGACGTCCACATTGAAAATAATTAACAACAATTAATTGGTTAACGTCTTTTTATTATAATTAGTGATGCCACCGGATCCATTTTTTTTAAGATGCCGGATACCGGAACCAACGCCAACATCTTTGTATTGACAACAAGACGTTCTAAAAAAAGATCAATATCCATTTGACTGGTGGAAAAAACACGAAGAACTGTTCAATTTTTAACGCTATGCAACCTTTACCGGTGGCGGCTATTCAAATGAAGTAGGGGAAGTGCCACTTCCTCGCCTTTGGCGTGGATTAGATTGACGCGTAGCGATTTTGCTTGGTTCTTCCCTATATTTTCGCCCACGAGCCGCCACTGACCTTTACTGTACTTACTTCCTTGGTTGGGTTAGTTACATGTATTATACCGTAATTGTTGGTACTTAAAGTACCCCTTAACGGGGTGTTATAATGGGCATATTAATAAGTTTTGTGATAATATATAAGTTGCTGTTATTTTTTACAATAACGGCGTTTCCAATAAAATTAATTCGAATAGACTTAGATCTTTGCAATAATCTCGTTTCAAAAGTGTACCTAAGAAAATACTTAACGAACGATTATCAGAAAATAACGAAGCAATGATAAAAAATAATGTATGGTATTTGTTTCGTGGGGTTTAAATAGGTTTTGTAATGTTTTAAGTAAATTTAACCGCTTTCGGTGAAGGTTATATTAATAGTGTGTTGTTGCGACTTTACCTTCCTTAAATCAGAGTAGATATTATGTCAAAATACGCCGTACAACTTAACAGCTACCTCAACGTCAAAACAAGCAAGTCCTCTGATTTTTTTTTACACTGTACTATTCTATGAGGAAAAATATTATTATTCCGATGATAATTATCATTTCCGGGAAAATGAGACTTTTTTGCCACCACTGTACATGTAAAAATGGACGTGAAAGGTTGGAAAATAAATCTCATCATAGGAGGGTCGAGTTGAAACAAAAGGGTCTTAATCAGAAAATGTTATACATATTTAAGACTCAAATACTTATGGTTATTTAACGGAACGTTGTTTTTATTGTGTAATTTAATTTTTGTGTTACTAACTATATTTGTGGCTTCGTTTTTGATTGGATGGTGTAAAAGCCTCACTTTTTATTTATTTTACTTGTTTATATCATAATGATATTTTTACTGATAAATATACACTTTTATAATTATGTAACTTTTATACAAACACACTGTATTCAGATATATTTGAAGCTAAACCTGAAGACTGAAGAAAGTTTTCCTAATCTTTAGAAAGTTAGTTCGGATCTAATGCATTAGTAGAGTTCTCCATTTAAAAACTCTTGCCATGAATTTGTATCCTTTGTCTTTCTTACTATAGAAATAAATACAGGTATTCTTTGTCTTTATCCCACACACACACAGAGTAAGGAAAAGGATACAAATATATAAACTTTTTAAGGATTGCTTTCAATACACAAGCCCATGTACTTATATTACTTGTTTCAATTTTTTTATTCAAGCTCGTTAATTAATAAGAATGGTTGTTAAAAATAGACTTACAAGTGTACTTAAAGCTATTTAATGAGCACTTTAGTGCCTATATCACATTCCGTCCGATTCTACTGTGAACTTTGTACATAGTTCTTAAAAAATAAAGGCATTTTTATCGATTGATTGATATGACTGCATTTTTCTCGCTTTTCTACAAAATTACCTATTTAGATGGGGTCACCATGTTACCGGGATCTCTATATCGTCAGCTTAATTAGTTAGCTGACGATATGTAAAACTCCGGTAAAGAACCAATGGCGGAATGGCAAATATGAAGGAAAGACGGGAAATTATTGATTTTTTTTCCATAAAAATTACACCTTTGTTAGCCGAGTGATAAACCAGTACTACTAACAAGCTTGCAGGAACTTTGGGCCTTATGAATTAACATGGTGGGTTAGTATTTGTAGTCGCTTATACATCTCAAAATATTATTAATATTTCCTTCTTTCTAGGGCTTAAACATCCATGTATGGTTTGCTTCTATAATTCCGACAATGACAATGTACTGTATTCAGAGTGAGAAAGATAAGGTCACTAAATTTACGAAACTACAACTAAAGGTTACACTAAAAAACGGTGGAAGTTTTTTAAAATTGAAAATCCCTTTGAAGTATCGCTCAGTTGTGTTCGTTTGCTGTGCAATTACTTTAATGCCACGATGCTTTTGCCTTAAGTTTTCTGCTACCAGAATGTTCTTGCTGAAAATTAAATCTTGCATAACTATTCTTACAGTTGTCTACATACTACAACTGTAAAACGATTTATAATGCACTATGATTGCCTGTTATTTAAATGTTTTTGTTGTACTTACTAATTTATTGTAAAATGTAGTATTAATTTTTTTTGCTTTGTAGGTTCATGTTGTCTGTACTTCTCTGATGAAAATGTTAGGTCTGAAATAATGGCCTCTATGCATTTACCCAGGCTACCTTCACACACTTAAATGAAAAAATATTTTTTAAACAATATATAAATTTATTTAATTATATAAAATATATTTTTTTATTTTCGTCTCAAATATTAATTACTTAATTTTTAGGTCACCCCTGTTGTATTCTGTGCATGTATGATGCAGAATCAAAAAATTTGCACGAAATTATGCAAATGCACTAAAAATATTACTATACCTATGTACCTATTTTTTTTAACAATGTGAACATTCCAAAAAAGTACTCTTTAATCTTATATTATATGCTTACTTACAGTATTTACATTATATTGTAAAAATATATACATACAATAAAAAAGTCAACTACATTTAACTTTCTTTAACAAGATACACAATAAGGTTATGATGTTTAAGCCCAGAAGACTATAACTAAGTAGTTGATCTTACACAGAATGATTTATTGAAGTTTAATCACGATATATCACATTATTTGGAACTATTAGCTATCAATTTTCAATAATAAAGCAAAATAATTATCGGTTGTCTAAGTTACATCTATTAACTTTGCTTCGAATATCTTTAACCTGTTCATTGATTTCAGTGGCCAAGCGTTCAACATCACTTGCTAAACACTCCAATTTCTTTTTGGCATCCTCCAAATTATCAGTTCCTTTTAAAAACTCTTCAACTTTGGAAAATTTATGTTCATGTGGAGGCTTTTTATCCAAGCAAAAGTAAAGTTTGTTTCTTTGCTCTTCATCAAGGCAAGTGGCTTCGATATCTTGTGAAATTTGGTCACTGCTTAACTGAAATGGTTTTCGTTGCGGTATTGTAGTTTTTCCAAACATTATTTGTTGATTTTTACAAAAAATTAAATAATCCAAAGGAGAACCTAAAATTTATAACCATTAACCAAACTTTTACTTTTGCTTGACAGTCCTCGACTCCCTATATATTTGGATTTTACTACGTGGGTCAGTTATAAGTCGCGAAACACTTGTTCTGTGACAAAATGAACAGTAACAGTTCTTCTGTGGTTGTTTGCCGACCTCGTCCTTTCTTGTGCAGAGCGTCGCCTATCATTAAATCCTCTGTGCCCAACGACTATAACCACTGACAACAGTTTTTTTTGAAAATTTTACAGTTTTTGTTTAATTTTCTGACTAAAAAAGTTGAAAATACAAAAAAATTTATGTAAAATATGGACGAGTCATTCGAATTGTTGAGTTCTATGTCTCCGAAACTAAAAGGTCGCCAAAAAACTGTGAAAAAGGGTAAGTTCTATATAGAGAGTATGTTCTGTTTAACCACAACAAGCTTTATTTATTTTTTAGCTATTACAATATTTGCTTTAAAGAAACACATTAGGCGATCTGCAATTTATGACAAGGGTCCCGCTGTAAGAAATGAAGATTTAGCAATAGTGGAGATGACTACAGAAAGTTCAGAAAATTCAGACCAAAAGAATGTAATCATTATATACTCGACTGATTCAGAGAGCGATGAGGATCTTCAGGACCTGCCTGTACCAAAACCAAAGAAACTCTCTTCAGAATTGTTAAGGAATTGTGTTGAACAAGATTCTAAAGGTGATAGAATTCAAGAATGGCTTAATAACATGGATTCCAATGAAAAGAAGGACAGTTTGACATTTTTTAGTCAGGTTTCCACTATATATGGAGATGAGGCCCCCGAGGTTGACCCAGATGGAAATGGGTTGGCTGCTTGTTCTACCTTCGACGAGTATATGATTAGGAGATTTGATGAGTTATTTGTTTCAGATAAAACTGGTAAGCTTCTAAATATTGGGTATTTTTAAGACAGCCATAAATTTATTTACTTCCTTAAATTTTACTTACTTTTTGAAATTTTAGCCTTGAAAGACAAACCTGAGATTCCAGACAATTCATTTTCGAATGAAATAAATACTAGCCTTAGAACGAAACTTGAAGTGAAACATCAATATAAAGGAAATACTAGTGCTGATAAAAATAATAAAAGTTTTAATAGTAGTAAAGATTCAATAGATTGTATCAAAGGGACCAATGATCTGAAGAAATTAGATAATATAATTATTGACGAAACAGTATTGACAAGTGATGAAAGCATTGTGAAGTCATCTAGTCCCATACCGAGTCCAAAATTAGGTTCAGATAGAACACCTGAGAGGTATTTACTGACTCCTGGAGACAATGTTACAACAAGAAAAAAGGATGGTAAGTAATGAAGATTTAAAAATGGTGCATACTCGGGTTATTTTTCAATTATAACTACCAGGTTTATATTTATGGTTTTTTTTTTTAGGAAAAATTGTAGATGAACCTAAAGATAGCCCTCTTAATAGTTCACTAGAAATGAAAATGATGCTTGACTCCCTGTATGGTGTGAAATGGAGGGAGAAACTGAATTGTGTGGTACCATCATCAGAACCACGAAAAAAACTACCTACAAAAGATGAAAAGAAAGTTTTAGCACCTAACACTGAAAGGTAAGAAAAAAATTTATAAATGTTGGATTTTGGTGTCTCTTGGGGTTTAAAAATTGAAAAAAATTTATGTCACTGCTAAGAATTGAACCCAAAGACGCCCGAGAACTCTGAATCTTTCTGAACCAATTTTCTAATTATCTCAATAGGTAAAAAAGGTATGTTAAAAAAAGTTGCTCAAAAAGTGTGGAATGTTTTCTTATAAACTGATCTTTGTGCCTGCCTCTTCATTATTTAATAATTTCTTTTTTTTAGAATTCTTAAACCATCAATTAAAGATAACCAAAAAAATAAGGATCCACTTACAAAAAAACTGAATTTTGTTAGATTGCAGTCACCCATTGTATCCCCATGGGTGGAACGACTGAAAGGCCTGATTGACTCAGATTCAGATGGCAATGCAGAAAATACAAATGAAAAAAACACCGGTAAGTGCGTAAACCAACCAATCAATCAATTACTATATACTACCAAAACATGCCAAGGAATTTGAATTTGGAATAAATCCATGTATCATCAAGAAAAATAATTTCACGCTTATAAATACTATTGCGGCTTTTAAAATAGTGTCGTAGATTAGAGATGAAATATTTATCCTTACCAATGGGATATTAGACACTTCCGGTTCCCAGCAGTGGTTGTTATAGGTTATTCAAAGAAAATACAGTTTCTTATAACTAACAATATTTAACACTATTTACACGAAAGAAAACAAATATACAGGGTCCGCAAACGAAGCGTGGACGGAAGATTAAATCGTCATCGAAGAACTTATCAACAATACTGAAACAGCTTGAGATATTGGATTAAAAGCGGCATGTTTTAAAAATATTTTACATTATACAGGGTGGCCCAAAAAAGTGTGACAGCATAAAGTTATATTTTTTTAAATGGGACACCCAGTATTTTATTGCATATTTAGGTTCGTATTACTATCGTTTATAAGTCCCTCAAATTTTATTTAATTTGGTTTTGTAGTTTCGGAGAAATAAATTAAAAACTAAAAAAAAAAGTTTTGCAGTCCTGAATAAAAAAATCAAAAAAAACAATCCAGAACTTTTTTTTTTAACCTGGCATTGAGTTAAATTTATGACAAGAGGTCTAGAGATACTATGAATGTAATTGCGTTTATTTATTTTATACAGGGTGTTCATAATAAGCTTTCAAAAACCCCATATTTTAAAATAATTTTTCTCAAGTTTTTCAAATGGAACACCCTGTATATTATTTGGCTATTTCACGTAGAATTCGTAGACAATTTTTTTTTGTAATACAAGCATATAAGTTATATCCAGCCGTTTTCGAAATAATTATAAATATCATAAATTATGTTGTTTAAATAGAGTTTTTATTGGGAAATTTTGTTATAGGCGACTAGACTAATAATTGTAAACTAAAGTAAATGTTCAAAATAGCATCCTTTTACTTAATTTAATGATTTTCCTCTACTGCCAACAGAACTCTTAATTCATTTTCTTCATTAATAACGGGTTTATTGATTATTATCCTTTTTGTGTACGCAGTGCTTCCTGTTGCTACAAATTTTTGCAACAACTTCTCGAAGGTTTTTGCTATCGGCTTTCTCTCAATATCTGGATATCTTTCAGCATACACTCGGCTCGCGAGAAGGCAATTTCTTGCACATTCATCCAGTATAAAAATCATATTTACCATTTCTAAAATTCGACATTTTGTGTAAGTTAGTACTTAATTTCGACGACTGAACAAATGTAAATAATTTTATTTAACTGTCATAGTGACAATCTAAACAAAAAGAAATTATGGCAACTCGATTAAGAATAAAGAATAAAATAAAATAATAAAAGTAGCAAAAATGTATGCTTTTAGAATTTATATCGAAATAACTAAAATACGGTAAACTCTAAGAGTAAAAGGAAGCTATTTTGAAATTTTACTTTAGTTTACAATTATTAGTCTAGTCGCCTATAACAAAATTTCCCAATAAAAACTCTATTTAAACAACATAATTTATGATATTTATAATTATTTCGAAAACGGCTGGATATAACTTATATGCTTGTATTACAAAAAAAAATTGTCTATGAATTCTACGTCAAATAGCCAAATAATATACAGGGTGTTCCATTTGAAAAACTTGAGAAAAATTATTTTAAAATGTGGTGTTTTTGAAAGCTTATTATGAACACCCTGTATAAAATAAATAAACGCAATTACATTCATGTATCTCTAGACCTCTTGTCATAAATTTCACTCAATGCCGAGGTTAAAAAAATAGTTCTGGATTGTTTTTTTTGATTTTTTTATTCAGGACTGCAAAACTTTTTTTTTTAGTTTTTAATTTATTTCTCCGAAACTACAAAACCAAATTAAATAAAATTTGAGGCACTTATAAACGATAGTAATACGAACCTAAATATGCAATAAAATACTGGGTGTCCCATTTAAAAAAATATAATTTTATGCTGTCACACAATTTTGGGCCACCCTGTATAATGTAAAATATTTTTAAAACATGCCGCTTTTAATCCAATATCTCAAGCTGTTTCAGTATTGTTGATAAGTTCTTCGATAACGATTTAATCTTCCGTCCACGCTTCGTTTGCGGACCCTGTATAACTAATTGTTGTTATGAACTGGTTTTGATTATTAAATTCTATATAGTAAAGTACCTTTCTTTGGAAACGTAAAAAATTTATGAACGACACGAAATACAAAATATAAATGTCAATAATTACAAATAATGAGATGTCAATATTTTAATTTTGCCATTTCCCTTTAATATACTGAAATTGTTTTTCATTTACAAAGAAAAACGTCTGTTTTATCCACTGACCGCTTTATAATTTTTCATTCATTGAAAAAATAAAGAGACATTAAAAATAACAGGTCTATCTCCACCACGGCAGCAGGTACCCACCCGTTGAAATCGAGTTCAGCTTTGTATAAACATTCCTTTGATAGTAAATAAACAAGTTTGTCCGCAATAAAAAATATATTGACACTTTGAGAAGTTGTTATTACATTACTCTTATCATCACTAAGTTTATAAGTTTACCTCTATAGGCATAGACGCAGTCAAAACAAGGCTGAAATTTTGTGACGATAGTCCTATAACAAAAGCACTTAAGGTCCCAAATATTGAGAAACAACACAACGATAAAGAAAATTTTGAAGATTCTTATTTTGATGAATCGCTTGAGGAAAGAATTAGGAAGAAAATGAACAATATTAAACTTCCTATAAAAATTAATAAAGATATTAACAAAAAAGCTGGCAAGGGTAAAATTAAAGGAAATAATCCTGGTAATGAAAACAAGCCTAAATCTAAGGGACTGCTACAAGATGAAAGTAGAAAAAGACCAGTACTAGAAAATGATGGCAAGAAAAGTGCTGCCAAAGGGACTAACAAGAAGACTGAAAGCAATAAGACAAACAACAATAAAATGTCGAGAAGCTCTAGTTCTTCGAATTGTAGTGAAATTGAGATATCTAGCGACGAGGAGTATGACAAGGAGGTCACAAGAATGTATGAGGTGAAAAGAAAGAGCATGATGCCATTGAAGGAGGGCAGTTACAGTTTTTTGGAGTCTCTATCAGGTAATTTAAAATAAAGTGGGCAACAAAAAGATCGAGTTTTTTACCCTCATTTTTAAAACTGTACAGCTCGAAAGAGGCTCAACCAATTTGAATAAAGTTTTTTGTAGTTTTTAAACGTGGTTTTGTGCGAATTGAGTGGTGGCGGACGTTTTCACGGCTTTTCAATATTATACAAGGCGAAAAAGAAACAAAATCAGGTCATTAAAAATCAAAAACCTTTATTCAAATCGGTTGAGCTGCTTTCAGCTATAGAGTTTTTAAAATGAGGGTAAAAGCCCGTTTGCCGATTTTTTTATTGGCCAGTTTAGTTAAAGGGTACACGGTATACCATAAAATATTTTTTTAGCCGCTATACCACTAGACAAATGCGACATGGCTGCCAAACTATTCCGGACAAGTTTCAAGCACTACCGGAGCGAATTAACGAAAAAATTGTTTTCGTTGTACAACGAAAAAGTCTTTAACAAAGCGATACCCGATGACACAGAGTTGGAGTGGAATGATAAGCTGAGAAATACAGCCGGACTGTGTTATTGTAAGAAAATAACCCATAGAGATGGCCTTGTGGTCAGAAAGGTGGGTTCCTTTTTATTCAAAACCGCTTACATTAATTAATACATTCCTTTATTACTAGTATACCTGGTGTTTCAGGAGGAACCAACCCAAATTGTTGAAAAAATAGTGCTCTATCTAATGATGGAGGTAAATAATAATAATTTCTTGTAGGAGATGATGAAAAATGGTTGCTGAAAATCTGTTAATAATACGTGTCTAAATGAGTAGTGGAAAAAATTATTTGTTTTTTAGGTTCGAATTAGCCTGTCCTCAAAAGTGTTAGATTCTCCGGACAGATTAAGGGACACGTTAGTTCATGAAATGTGCCATGCCGCAACATGGATAATCAACCAAATCTCTAATGGTCACGGAGTATACTGGAAAAAATGGTAAGACTATAAGAGCTTGTCCTGCCTGAACTTTGTCGTAAATTGTTGTGATTGAATATTGGATTGCATCTGGAAATGTTTTTAAAAAATTCCGAGTAACTGATATCCAGCTATAAAACGTGGTTGGGCAATAAACTCTGTTTTTTCAGACTTTAGAAATTGAAAACAATTTCCTGGATTTTGTTTTACACGTTCTAATATACATGGTGTTTAAAAAAACATGTGCCATCGCTCGTGTGGTGATTCCTTATTCAAAACAAATAGTTGCCGCAAATGCTTTGTTTGAAAGATAGTGTTAAATTTTTTCGGTGTTTTCAAGATATTTCCCAACCGGCTTTAGTAATTTTAGTGAAATTTGGGTTATGAAAAGTACCTAAAATGGCACACATTTTAGTTATAAAAATGTGAAGTGAACAGGTTTAACTGACGATTCGAAGCAAAACTTTCTTTACATTATTAACCCCAAAAATGTTAATTTGCTAATTTATGAAATCTTTGGTTTCCTTCATACTGAAATATAGTTATTTCTGTGTTTTAGTGCCCGACCGGGTAATTGGCTGATCGAATATCGTCCTTATATTAGGAAACAAAGTGCTTAGATATATATATTTTTTTCAGGGCGTTTAAAGCAATGAAAGAGTTTCCAGAGCTTCCACCGATCAAACGATGCCATACGTATCAAATAAATACCAAATACACCTACAAATGTACAGGTTGTGGATATAGGTAACAAAATTTCACATTAGAGAGGTTCTGCAAACACGCTAATCAAATCTAACGCTTATCATGTCCGAGTCCCCCAGACGCAATGTGTCACACATATTTCCTATTACACTTTTCTATTCAGGGAACCAAATTATTGCTCAACGAGTCAGGCAGTTGCCGAAAAAATTATGTTTAAAGTAGTGATGTCACCGGATCCGATGAAATTCTTTTTTAATATCCGCTTCGGCTGGATCTGGTGTCACTAGTTTAATCACTAGAGAATCGATTAGCGTGGTCGCAAACAATAACTAAATTAAGTGTGGCTTTCAGAGTAAAGTTGACGTTAGTTTCTCAACAAACCCGCCAAATTATCTTTTTTTTTAAACAAGTATTGTAGTTAAAAAATTTTCTGAACTTTTATTCTCCTTTTACAGTGTTGGCAGGCATTCCAAATCTTTGGACACGGAACGCAAGCGCTGCGGTCATTGTTACGGCAAATTCGAACTTTTAATCAACAAGACGTTAAAATCTGGTGCGACCAGGACTGTTCCGGTGACTCCCCGAAAACAAGCCACGGCTTTCTCAGTTTTCGTTAAGGAGAACTATGCACGCTACAAGGAACCGTCGAAGAAACATGGCGATGTTATGAAGCTTTTGGGACAGAAGTTTTCGGAACTAAAAGTGAAAAATGGTGCCTGAGAGTTTGTGGATCACCCAGTTTCAAAAATGTGGATCACCCAGTTTTAAAATGTGGATCAATTTTGAGGAAAACTTCTGGCTGTGGTCGATCGGTTACATAGAAACGTATCATATTTCAGCTTTCAACATCGATCTCTGAAAAAAAAGGTTGTGATAGTCAGATACAAGCACCCTCCAATTGATTTTCGTGGTATTGGAAATCGTCCTTTACCGTAAGTAAAAACTCTTCAATTTAAGAAAAATTTGTTTTAAATAACTGCCTGAAGTTACTATTCCTTTTACGTTATTTTTTTTTGTTTATACACTTACCCCCGATTTTAAAGAAAAAGCTTTTCGGTTTTTATTTTGTACGGATTGATGAATTATTATAATTTTGCCTAAAATTTTAGACAATCTTAATATTTTTATGTAAGAGACGAAACGTTATCAAATGCTAAATTTGTTTTGTTATTTTTTAGTTAAGCATTGTATATGTAATATATAAGACCCGAGACATATCTAAATACGTCTCTGGTAAGACTGATAGTAATACATAATATAATATAGCTATATTAATTATTTTAAAAAATATACATTAGCTCTGCTACGTTTCCAGTGTAGTTAGCTTACCAGAGTTAAATTGATCCAGTTTCAACTTTGAGTTGAAACTCAAATTGGTTGTCGCCATTCCTATTTTTATTACAAGTAAAAAATGTTGTGAAGCGAAAAATGAGTTTTTCCTTTTTTTGAGATACCCTATATATCCTCTTATTAACTCACTCCGTGGACATACTGTATTGTCACGCCACCGTTAAGAGGGGCAGTGCCGCTACGCTATCGACGCGTTGGGGTAGCGCCCTTGAAATCACCAATTAATTTAATATGTCAAAGTGCCCTTACTCAACAGATATAGCTTTTTTAACAAGCTCGTTACTATTAAAGATCTTACAAACTCCAGATAGAATTGTTTACATTTGAAGTCGACGTAAGGACTGTAAACGTGCACTCCCCACCTTGCTGTTATGCTTGCAGCATAGCCAGATTGTAATATTTATCGGTAAGGTATCTGCAAAATCGCAATTAAAAATTTGTTAATTTGACAATTGCAACTGGTTTAAGGTTAATCCGCAATTGCTTTTAAAATAAATTTATTTCCCAATAATTTTAATATAAATTGTGAATAGGCCTTGAGAGATTTAGAAAAAAAAATTATTATTATACATAAAAGTTTGAAATAAACCGACTGCACTCTGACAACATCAAGTTAAAAGTTACTACGCTCGATGGCAAACGATCAAACTTTATCAATGTATCGGATTATAGTAAATAATACACTGTTGCTACTCGCTGCTAACCGCTTTTAAGGGAGTGTTTATATACTTGGGTTTTTTTTTTTTTTGTGAGTATTTACATGAATGCACCATCATTGTTTATAACAAAGAATGGTGCATTCATGTATAGTTTGTAAAAGAGTGGATCATTTAAGCAAGGATTTATCTTTTCTTCGGTAAGTATGGTTATGTTTAATATGATTGTATTGATATGATTTCTGACTAACCATTGACGTTTAAAAGGTTATGGACCGGTCCGTGGTGCTAGTCCGGGCAAAAAGCAGTCGAGTTGGTTTATTTCTTAATATAAATCTTGCATTTACAAGATGGTGGAGTCTTGTGCGGCCATAAAATACTTCACTAGAAGATGCAATGGTGTTAAATTAAAATTTCACAGGTTAGTAAATATATTTAGAAATTTGATTTTGCATCACTATGAAAATTCGGTTTGTTTAAGAATGTACCAAATGTTTATCCACTTCGTTAGGATCCTAAAGGGCCGTAGCCTACGGCAAATTTGGATACATACCCTTAGAAGGAATAATTATAGTCCAGGTGATACAACAGTTATTTGTGAGAAACACTTCACAAAAGAAGATTATGTAGGTAATGTACATGGGAATAAAATACTGAAGAAAGGAACAGTCCCGTCAAAATATTTTACATCTTTATTTTTCTATATTTAAACATTTGCAGTGTAACAAGTACGTGAAGACAGGTTTTATATAATTTATTTATTTATTTTTATATATTTGATCTAACTTGTTTAGGTACATATTATTTTAATTTACTTATTTAATTAATCACTTTAGTGTACAATATGCCTTAGTGGCCTTAAACCAGTTGTAATTGTCAAATTTACAAATTTTTAATTGGGATTTTGCAAGATGTCTTAGTGATAAATATGACAATCTGGCTAGAAATATACACTTTTATATCTGGAGAGTATCATCCAGTAATGAATACACCAAAAATATTGATGCTAAGCATAAATAGTTAAATCCATCCTTAGATACACTGTATATAAAAACTGGATCAATATTTCAATCTTTTTTATAAATATCCAATATTCGAAACTACACTTTTTGAATAGAAAATATAGTTAAACGTAAAGAATCTCAAAGTAAATTATACGCCCTTGTTGGGCTGTTTGCCCAGACTAGCTCCGCTCCGAAAGGATGAAGACCGCTCCATAACCTTTTAAACGTTATTGGATTTAACCTTGTAAGATCTTTGATTTAACCAGACTTCAACATTGTTGCCATTAGCGAGACCAACATGTTTTGTCACTCTTCCACCCATTACTGATTTTCAATAACATTTCCAACAATCACAAACTCACTTTCCAACAGATTTATGAATGGAGTGTTGGCCCTGTGGTTACTATAATCTTTTAACCGGAGAATAGATATCAATTTATTGAATAGCTTCAGGGGTTGTTGTCAACTGTATTTTCAATAAAACATCGAAATTAAAAAACTCAAAAAACCTATTTATTATTCAATATATACATACATCGTATCACAAAATAATGTTTTTATAAGTCGAGTAAACGAACAACTATGGACGAAATATTCTAAATATACATACACTAATTTTCATACTCCACTCGTACGCTTGAATTACAACAAATTGGCACAAAATGGACACCAAATAGCAGCGACGTATCCAATTTAGGCGAAACATTCTTACTCGGTTATTTGAACAAATTACGGTCCTTATAAAACTTTTTACATTGTAAAAATAAACTTTATTTTATTATTTATCGAACTAGTTAGTAACAAAATACATTTCCACACTAGTTAGAAAAAGTAACGTAATTCACAACGCCACTGCTTCAAAGTATCACATATCAGTCGTTAGGAAAAATACTTATATTTCTTTGTACATGCCCACCATACATTTTTAAAACCTAAAATTTACTATATCGACATAAATACAAAATAAGGAAAGGACCTATAATACAAAAAATTCCGACAAAAACGTCAGGTTATATATTGTGAAAAAAAATATTACATGATCTTAGTGATGTTTTTCTTCTCTCTTTTGTAACATGGAATACCGAAGAGACCCAGCTAACACTAATATACAGGCTGTCCCACCGAGAACCAATTCAATCTATATATGGGAAAACTAAACATGGGAAACTTTTGAACACGGTATAATAATGCATAATGTTGATGAGAGCAACTCGACCAAAATAATTAAGATGACACTTCCGGTTATACCGGAAGTCGGTGCCACCATATTGAAAATATTTTAGCCGAGTTGTCCCCAGCAACATGAGCATACATTTAAATTGTCAAAATTTTCCTATGTATAGTTTTCCATATACAGATTGAATTGTTTTCCGGTATAGTATAGTATACAGGAGAAATCTATGAAAATAAGGTATGAAGACTATTTTCATTAAAATTACTTGAACGCTTAAAATCTTCCTGGATCTTTTTATAATAGAAAAAGTATAATTTCGAAAGAAAATTTTACGCGTTGCAATCTTTGACGGGTATTTTCAAAAGACTTTTTTAATCGTCAAGATAGAGATCACCACTTTTTCCGAAATTAAAAACATAATTACATTCGAAAAACATCACTTTCAGATCCAGAGTCGAGATTCGCCTTGGCCTTCCGTAACACCTGGCTAGTCTTGTGAATTTGTTTACAAATTGTTTTCTCCACTTGTTTTTTCCTTTGATTGGCTAGATTCAATTGGGTGGCGGTTTCTTCCAAAGCCCGTTTCATCCGAAGCAGTTTCCTTTTCAGTTCGTTATTTTCTTGGGCTATTTCGACGGATTTTTGGCAGCAATGGTCAGTTGCTACAACAAATAGTTATTTACGTAACAAATCCATTGAGCCACGAACGAATCCCGTATGTGAATAAAACTTGACGCATAAGTTTTATAATAGTACATTACGTATCAAGGGCCGAAAAGAGGCTTTTACGGACGAGATGCCGAAGGTGAGGGAGGCCACCGCACGAGTCCGGAAAAGCCTCCGAAGGCCCTAGATATGTACCGCATTTTTTTTCACAAGTGCTCCGAAGCTTTGATGCCAAATAAATAAAAAAATTCTTCAGACATTTTTTCTGTATACATGACATGAAAACACTCGCGCATGGAGAATGTAAATATCTATTTACTATTTTTTGACAAATAGGCTCGATGGCCTAGTGGTTTAGCGTACACCTTGTGATCTGAGAGTCGCGAGTTCAAATCCCGCACTCGGCATCTCTTGTTTTATTTATTTTTTTACAAGTGTCCGAGTCTTTGAGGCCATATAAATAATGAAATCCTTCAGACATTTCTCTAAAACATCTTTGAAAAATTAACTGCAAATTTAATTTATATATAATCCGCTATTTATTATCGCTTGTAGTATGGCTCGGTGGGTAGAGTGTCCGTCTGGCGATCTGAGGGTCACGGGTTCAAATCCCGCACAATTCTGGTTTTATTTATTTATGAGCACATGGTGACTCGAAGCGGGCGGGAAAAATCTTTCCCGCCTGCTTCGATACTTTCCCGCCCGCTCTCTTGGAAAACGCCACTTTCGGTGAAGAGAACATGCATGAAAAGAGGCACTTTCGGGGCACATGTAAAAAAAAAATTGTTTTTAAAAATTGTTTTTTTACGATCGTATTAGTTTCCTTTTAAAAAAATATCCTGTATATTTTTTGTGTCGCGAATAATGGATCAATTTCGACACCTTTTTCAACAAATAAAAACTTACCGGCAGCATTTGTCTCCACATCGCCGTTTCCTTCGTCAAAAAAGTTGTTCATAGACTCTGTTAGTTCGATGGTTCGCAGTAAAGGTCTCGGGACGTTATTGTTGGCGTTTGTCTCTAAGCTTGAAAACCTGCAATATTTTTAGTAATATTACTTTACAATAAAATAGGCACGTTTAAAAAACGCGTTAGTGATACGTTTATAAAAAAAAATTAAAAATTCTCTGCGACGACGGGGAAAAATTAATTTTTCTGCACCATAATCTGCAAATCATTAGTTACCAATATTAATTTGTTGCCCACGATTTATTAATTATATTATGCCATTCGTTCCAGAGTTGTGTTTTGTTTTATTGTAGTTTCTTTAAATAAAACAGCTCTACTATGTCGCTGTGGTTTTGTTCATAATTTCCACAAAAGTTTTTTTTTAAATTCAGTTTCGGCCGGATGCAGTACAAAATCCGGCCGAAAAAAGAAGGCTGGATACCGGATCTATATCCGGCGAATCACTAATGATAATCTTACTTTTCAATATATTACGGCTCGAACGAAAACGATAGTATCTAATTTAGTACAAACATAACTAGAAAATAAATACCATTTTCACGTTGTAAAGCCTAAAAGTCCCATTTCATAGCCCCAAATAAAAGCGCAAACAACCACTTTACGCTCGTTTGTATAAAACCTCTCTACTTACCTTCCATGATCGCTTTCGATGCCCAGATCTGGTGAAGAATTGGCTTCTGCCCGGTCAGTCTCGCCGCCAAACGGCTGAACGGCAATGTTGGCCTGAAGAGGCCTATTAAAGCCGAAACTACGTAGGTCCTCGGCGTTGTCTTCGGAACTGTAGGTTTGTTGTTCAGAAAATTGCCTGTTGGAGAATAATTTCTTTATTGCACATTTTGTGTATTTAACGCATGAAACAATACTTTTACCACGGAAAAACTTTGTATACAAGCGAAAATTCTTTACAAATTTTAAAAAGTGAAATTTAAAACTGGACATATAGAGGAGAGAGAAAAGGTGGCAATGAGAATGTAAAATTTATTTTCACATATCGCTTCAAATAGAATCAGGAAACAAAAAGAATGAAAACCTAAAAATTCGGTTTTGCCCAAGATCTTCGGAAATTTTAAAATTAAAAAAAAAAAACGACGTTGCAGAACTCAGTAATGAGCAACTCTTGTCTAATTTGCAATTTGCATAAGTAATTTGTACGCATGTCGCGTATAGTTTTCGAGAAAATGAAAGAATAAGAAACGCCCAAAAAGTGATATTTTTTTCTTCTTTTCTTACCTTCTATAAGTAACCCTGCCAGATCCCAAATTGGCCGGCAGCGTAGCGTTGAGCCCCAAACTAAACTTGCCAGATTGCGCTTTAATCAGCCGGTTGTGCAAATCGGCGTTGCAATTTTCCAACTCGCTAATCTTTAATTCCAAATTTTCTTTGTGTTTTTGCAGGACCGTCACTTGGTGATCATATTTCTGAGCCATTTCCGACAGCTTCTCCTGAATATCGTTCAGCTGAGTCCTCAGTTCTTGTTCCTTTTGGCTGACTTTGTTGATTTCGCGTTCCAAACTTTCCTTCTCGTCGGCTATTTCGATTTTTTCTTTCACAGCTTCCGAGTACTTCACACTGATACTTTCCAATTCCGACTTGAGCGTCGCCACTTTGTTCTGATACTCTTGTACCACTCCGTTGATCTCCATCTCCTTCATTTTATAAGAACCGATGGTTTGTTCATACGAGGACACGGTCAACTTCAAGTCATCTAACTCTCCCAACAGCTTGTCTAGCTCGAAAATTTTCTTTTCCACTTCGGATTTCTTCACGTAGTCCTTGACGAGTTCTTCTTGAATGGCCCAACATTGTTCCTGCATATTCTTCACTTCCGTTTGGTACTTTTCCTCCACGCTCTTAATTTTCTTCGTAAATACTTCTTCTGCGTCCTTAAGTTTTTCAATCAGGCTCTCTTCGTACTCTCTCCGGAGCGTATGCTCCATTTCACCCATCCTGTTCAGCATGCATCTTAACTTTTCTTCGGCTACGATAACTTCGTTTCGTGCGTCCATGGCTTGGCGTTCGTATTCCTGAGATTCTGTCAGAATTTTTTGCTTTTGTAGTTCGAGCTGATTGATTTTTTCTTGCGTTTCTTTATTTTTACCGATCATGGTTTCCTCGTAGTATTGCTTGAAGGCGGTAAGTTCCTCGACAGTCTAGAAAATATTGATGGGAATTTAGATTGAAAAGAAAAAGGAACTTTTTCAATCAATTGGTACGATGTCACCACCGGTATACAGGTTTCGAACTCCTATGTTCTCATCAGTACAACAGTACATTACCAAAACCAAACATTCCTAGTTACTCATTTGACCCCACTGAATACTCTTAAAATTCAGAATTCAATCTTTCAAACTATAACCATGCCAAATTGCAGGTTTCTATGTCAAACGATCTATGACAGACCCGAATTGATGCCATTGACATAAATTGACAATTAAATGTATGATTTAATAAGTTATCAAATTTTTTAAACCTGTTTATATTATTTGTCACTAACCTTGTGCAAATCTCCCACTTTTTTCTCCGCATCAGTCTTTTCAACGAGTGCTTGCGCCAATTTTTCTTTATTTTCTCGCACCTCCTTATCTAGTTGTTCAAATTCCTGCCTGTGCATCCAACTGTTCAATACGATTTCTTCCGATTTTTGTTCGAGCTCTTTTTCCAATCGGTATATTTCTAAAACGAAAAGGTATTCGACATAAAAATTAAGTTTTTGGATTATTTTCTGGCAAAAAAATAAATTTTAATTCGGCTCTGCAGCGGCACTCTATTATACAGGGTGTGTCAAAATACATGTGCCATCGCTCACGTGGCTTACCCAAAAATAGTTCCTATCAATATGGGTCCGCAATGATATCTTTGAAAGATACAGGGTGTTAACATTTTTTCGGTGTTCTCTAGATATTTCCGATATAAACATATATTTTACGCCCTAATATTGTGCAAGTGATAAATCTGTATAAATTTCGTTTCTTAACCTTACAAAAGATAAAATACAATACCTAAGGATAGTTCCTTAATGCTGCGTCTTTTCAACGACGTCTCGTTTTGATACAGGCCCTCATCTTCCGTGGATTCTATACCCACGAATTGTGGAGGACTACGTGGTGGAGGAGGCGAGTCGTTTAGACCTCGAATTAGTCCGATACGGGCCCTAAAATATACATCATAAATTAAGAGTACAGTTTTGTGCAAAAAAAAAAGGTCATTACAAAATTTTCATTAAGTATTAGGCTTAATAACTTTTTTTATTTTTAGTCCGATATTAACAACCTGCTGGTAGAACCGAGTTTTAACATAACTATACTATTACAGCCACACATTGCCGTAAAAATGTTGCATGTTTAGAAGAAGCACCCCTTTAAAACTGATAGTTGTACCTGCAGTTCTCTAAAAAAATCACTAATATCTGATAAAAAAAGTTATCGAGCCTAAACTTAAGCAAAATTTTGTATTCTTCGTGTTTTTTTTCACGCGAGTGGAGCATCCATCTTAAGTACAGGTGTGGCACAAAAAAATGTTCCATCCCAGCCTAAGCGATAGGATTTGTAAACGTTCATACTCACTTCGAAACCTTTCGGTCCGGTTCGCTCCACGCCTCACTATCGCTCTGCCCTTCGCTCGCCGCCTTCAACGTCGCCGACGTACTCTTATTCGGCGTAAAAAGTTTCGACACTTCCTTCTCATCTTCCGTAGCCGTCAATTTATCCACCCCACTTTCCTTATTACTATTCAACCTGTTCAACTCGATATCCCTTAATTGCAACTCGCTCTTCAAATTAAAGACTTGCTCTCTTAAAGCCGTAATGACCTGCTCGCTGTCCGGGTGGTTCCCGTCAACTTTTTTGTACAAGTGACTCTGGTAGGTCAAAGAAATATTATCGGGTACGATGCTCAGGTGCGTTTCCTCTTCAGGAATCATATCTTCGGCAAAACTGAGATCTTGGAACACGGAACCGTTCAAGAACGTAGTTATATTGGACAACTGGGTCAAGCTTTGGTCGGGGTTTCCCATTAGACTCATCGTGAACGACTTTGACATGTCCAAGCTGGTATTTATGATCTCCCGAAGCCTCTTGTTCTTAGCCAGGCCCAGGAAACCTAGCACGGACTTTTGCTTCAAAAGGGCGTCCAAAAATACGGCGAGTTCTTTGAGTCTGGTACTCAACACCGAGCAAACTTCGTTGGTCTCGAGTCTCAGCTTTTCGCTCATTATCAGATCTCCTTTTAGCGTCTCCATCTCCCTTTGTCTTTCCTTCTTCTCTAAATATCCCTCCAACTCCTCCAACTTCATGCTCTTAACTTCGACTTTGACGGGCTTCGGCGATGACACTGGCTCTTTTAGTTCCACACTGGGTAAAGTGATGTCCAATCCCAGCTCGGATATTTTTTCGATGAGCATTTTTAGTTGGGAATCTTTGACAGAGAGCTCTTTCTTCAGCAGAACAATCTCCGGCAGAGGCGAGACTTGTTTTTTATGCATCTTTTCGATCTCTTTGTTTTTGGCCCACAGTTCCTTGTTGATAATCTCCTGAACGTAGCACGAACACCTCTTTAAATCGACATTTAGTCTGTCGATTTCTTTATTTTTCTCTTCCAGTTCGTGCTTGTAAAAACTGCTACGCTTTTCAGTGCCCATGTCGCTCTTTTCGAGAAGGGATTTGTCTACATGGCCGCCATTTTGCTGGACAGACAGAAGTTCGAATTCCAAATCCACGATTTTGTTTCCTTTTTCTTCCAGTGCGTTGAGGATTTCCTCGTTTTGCGCTCGGACGTGTTGCATTTGAGAGTCTTTTTCCTTGAGCGTTTCTACCAAAACCTATGAACAAATTATTACATTCAATAAATACATACAGAGTGTCCCGAATAAGATCGCCTCAACCCCATCCAAGTCATAGTCTTAATGTCTATTAATATGCTTTTTGTGGGTAGTGTTTGTTCGATTCTTCGAAGTCATATACGGGGTTATTCAATACATAAAAAAATTTTACCTCGATTTTAGCTTCTAGCTCTCCAACGAGTAGTTTATACATCTCGAAGTTCACCACGTCTTCCGTCTGCTCCGTTTCGTCAGCCATGTTGGAATTCTGACAACAGGACAACACAGGGGATTAACAAACGGGAGAAGGCGGGAATAGGGGAACGGCGGGGCGGTTTCAAGGGAGAAGTCTTGCATTAAGTCGGTTAGCATCTTAAAAGAAGGGTAAATAATAATATATAGCGGCAAATAAAAATTACATTTTCCCTCGAATCTGAAAATCGGTCAATTATGCTGCCACAAATGTTTCAATTTTAATATTTTCTGCAGAAAAATTAAAAGACAAAAGACTCCTCCCTTGCAATCAATATAATAAAACTACTTACATATATTAGTTTTGGTTAGTTTATTTGCAGAAAATATTATACACGTCACAAATTTCAAGCGCATTCAAAGCAAAAGCAAAGCATCTTAAATCTAAATGATGTACAGGATGATTCAGATATAGATAAAGACCTTATATTATTTAACTGATAGAAATTAGAATATGAATATTGGATAAGTAATTGGTGTAGGGTATTTAAAATTTGAGCAGTTTAAAATATATAAACCTAAAACCACATTGTGAAGTAAGCAAAGAAGCAAATAGAAAAAAAATAATAGTTGCTATAAAATTATTTGCAAAGTATTTATTACCTTTCCAGTATTCCCCAGGCAACAAAATAATTCGGGATATTTCCGATTTTTTAATTTCCGTATCCTTAAATTATCACCGTCATTTCTCTCGACAACAAAACTTTTAAAATTTATGAATAAAAGGCGTTAGAAAAAGTGAAACGCAAACTAAAACTTGGCACGCGAAACCATCTCAGAGTTCAATACTTATGCACGAAATGAACCTCTCTAGCTGGCTCTAGTTTAAAAATAACTCTGGTATGTTTAGATCGAGACTGTAAACAGGACAAGAAAAAGAGATTCTAACCGTTTCATCGATCACACATACGGTGGCCCAATTATTAAAATTAAGTATGAATAGGTTGACGATTTTAAATAAAATACACTCCTAAGTGAGTGAAATAGAGATATCCCCAAACGAATTTTATGAAACATGTCCTATAAACATGGAAATTAATGTATATATATACAGGGTGTGCCATATCTTATGGGCCATAGAACAACTGGAGATACTAAACATCAAACTAGACAGATTCAATCATAGTCAGTTTTTTCAAAATGTTTATTTTCGGGTTTGTTCTGTGACTGAGTATGATTTTTTTTCCTGCCTATTATTAAGTATTTTTAAGCCAAGAAGAAGACATTTCTAAACTAAAAAGATATACTTGTTTAATCTCTAACCATACTGAAAAGGCTCCGCAACCGGGCGCAACCATATACTTAACTCACATTTTGAACGCTCTCGGTAGGTGGTATATCTACAAGGTAAAACTTTGGACTCCGCTTTATTGAAAGCGGGACTGCCAAGAACCGATATTCCATGTGCATTCGGTCCAAAAGACAATTATAAAAAAAACACCCCGTATTAAAGTAATAAAGAATGGAATCCTTTAAGAACATTTTACATTGCTATTTCTCGTACTCTCTCTCTTATAACTGTTATTTTGGCCTGGCCAATAAAAAACTGGAATGAGGAAACTAGACAACGAGACTTTTAGTGACATTTTATATATTTAGTGATGCTACAAAATTTTAGAAACGGGGACACCAGAAATTGGAGCCAGACAGAAAGTGTAAAATGTTTGATGAGTTGGGATGAGTTTTTCGCTGATTATCGAACCCAGAACCTTCTTTTTATAAAATCATCCCTGGATTTCAAACTGTAGACATACAGACAATATAGAAATTTAATAGAATATAGCTTATGTCCACGGATCGACTCCCGAATAGGGAATACTTTTTATTGGTGGGCTTATGAAAAAAGTTATTCTTCAGAAAAAACTACTGCTTATGCTCAAACGACCCAAAAACATATTATTTTCTCAAATTTATATATAATTTAGGAAGAATGTGTAAGGTTACAATAAAAAAGAATTAGTGCTTGAGGTTGAAAGCTACGCCCCAATAAAAAAAATTTTGCAGCAGGCGTTTTTATGAAGAATCACTTTTTTTTAAACCAAAAATAAAAAAATGTCCCTCTTCGGGAGTCAAGCAATGGACACACAGTATACATACAGGGTGTCCGGGAACATGTGGGAAATCTCCCGGGTATGACGAAAACACGTGAAAAGAATACTATAGGTTCATATAAACTTCTTTCGTATCGGCCTCCTCTTCGGAGATATGGGCTCCCAAAGAGCACCAATGGAATCAAGTTTTTTACACATAATTATTGAACCACCTGGTATATTTCAATTATTTTTTAATATGATGTATACCAGGGAAGACCCGTCAAATTACTACCCAAGAAACTGTTGTGAATTACTCACAGCTGCAGGGACGGACTAGCTGTAACACTCATGGGCCCATTTTTTTTACGCCCTGTATGATAAGAACTTTGGACAATGTTTTTCACATACCTTTAACTATTGACTAAAAATTAAGTACTCTTCATTCATGTCGCTAATCCTAACCGTTTTCGAGAAAACGTCATTTTAATTACATCATGTATTTAGCGTATCTCGGTAAGAGATTCATCTTTGTTCCTATGAAATGATGAACGTCAAAATTCCGCTTTTTCATATTTAACCCGTGAGAAGATAGGGGGATCAGTGCAAATAAAATGACGTTTCCTCGAAAACGGTT
Organism: Barypeithes pellucidus; assembly: GCA_963991005.1. NCBI lineage: Eukaryota > Metazoa > Arthropoda > Insecta > Coleoptera > Curculionidae > Barypeithes > Barypeithes pellucidus. The sequence goes on from OZ022557.1 coordinate 630,917, forward strand.
AGGATTAGCGACATGAATGAAGAGTACTTAATATTTAGTCAATAGTTAAAGGTATGTAAAAAACATTGTCCAAAGTTCTTATCATACAGGGCGTAAAAAAAATGGGCCCATGAGTGTTACAGCTAGTCCGTCCCTGCAGCTGTGAGTAATTCACAACAGTTTCTTGGGTAGTAATTTGACGGGTCTTCCCTGGTATACATCATATTAAAAAATAATTGAAATATACCAGGTGGTTCAATAATTATGTGTAAAAAACTTGATTCCATTGGTGCTCTTTGGGAGCCCATATCTCCGAAGAGGAGGCCGATACGAAAGAAGTTTATATGAACCTATAGTATTCTTTTCACGTGTTTTCTTCATATCCGGGAGATTTCCCACATGTTCCCGGACACCCTGTATATTGCAAAGAAAACTCTTTTTTTTGGAATGGTTATAAAACAATTTTATTGCCAAAAATTCCTCAAGAAAGTAAAAATTATAAAATTATTAAAAATATGTTAACGTGTAATAAAATTTTTAAATAAATTTTGTAAAATAAAATAAATTAACATTTTATACCACAAAGACAGAAATTATTGGATGAAAAAAATCTCCGAAATGATGATGCATTTCTATCATTCTGTAATTAAACAAAAAAACGGTTATTATTTTCTTAAAATTTTGCCTGTAATAATGGAAAATTCTTTTTTTCCTAAATCGAATTCGGATATGTCAAACTTTTATAGAAAAAAATATTAACGAAGCAATTGCAAAGCAGTAAAAAACATGCCAGTTTTTAAAGTAAAGAAATAATTTACCCCTACTCAGCCATATGATACTTCTATACCTATAAAAACCAGTGGCACATTCAAAAGGAAGGAAGTCGAAATTACTAGTATGTATTTATTTGTCATAGAGACTTTTAAGTAAAGGCTAATTCTCACTATCGTGCAAGACGCCTGCGTCTTATGAGTGCTATAATAGCTTTATAAAACATGTACAGTTCTGTTCATAAAAAACCAGTACAAGTAGTAAAGGAAAGGCGTCATGACACAAGGAAAAATATATGACAAACGGCACCTCTCATTTTAATGCTGTACGGGTTTTTTATGAACACATCGTACATCTTTTTTGATAAAAAAATCCCTATTTAAAAAAAATATGTCATACATTTTGTAAATATTTATGTCTAAATTTTATGTTGGTAATACTATCAAATTATTATTTTATCAAAGTAGCTTTTTATCCGCTGTCAGTTTATCGTTCAGCTTTAAAAAGAAAGTTTTATTAAAAACATTACGCCATATATGAAACCAAAATAGAAAAACTGCTTTTTTAACAGAAATGGTAAGGAAGAAAGAAGAAAATGTGACTGATTATGAATTCGTAAAAAAATGAGCATCTACTAAAGAAATTACGTTATTTGTTCCACATTGGCAACAGTGCTGTTTCACTTTAATGCCACTTTACCATAAAAAATGTAAAAAAATCATGAACCGGACTAGGCCAGATATACTATAATACCAACTCATGCGGACATGCACTAATCAAGCAACGCCTGAATCGGATAATGAAACTTTCCACTAAAAGCTCTATTGTAATTAGAAGAAACATCTACCTCGCACGGCGGCGTCCCCACGGCCGTAATCTTCATCTCGGACAGCCTCGCGTGCAGAGGCACGGCCTCCTTCAGGGGCTTCGAAACGACATCCTCCAGCTCCTTTTCCAGCTCTTCTTTAGCCTTTTCCGCTTCATCCTTCGCTTTCTTCAGTTGCGCGATCTCCTCGTTGGCCTTATTCCGGATTTCGATCATGTTTTTGATGATTTCGCAAGCCTTGAGCTGTTCGCTCTTCAGTTTGACGATTTTTTGCTTCTGACCCATGAATTCGATTTTGATTTGTGCGAATTCGTTCAGGATGACGTCGCTGTCTCCGCGTTCCGTCAATAGCCTTTCGAAGTTTGACAAGTTTTTGTGGTCGGGTGTTGATGGTGGGGCCTACATTGAAAAGGTCACAATTAGGACATCCAGTCGATGCGAACAGGGTAGAGCAAAACTACACTACCCGCCAATAAATTCCGGATAAAGATAATGTTAAGCTCTGTCCACGCCAAATGTATTACTCAAGTAAAACGACTCGAGTAAAACGTATCAGTTAAAACATTTTACTTGAAGGGAATGACGACGGACAATAGTATTTTTTGAAAATTAAAATTGGGGTTAACATTCCGAGACACAAGTCTATCCTTTGCTAGAACTTTCACCAATATCGGAAGACAATTTAAAAAGTTACAGGACTAAAATCTGACTAACATAATCTTTGTCCGGAATTTATCGTCAGGGAGTGTAGTTTTTCAACAATGGGGTTTTCGGTGGCTTTACCATCATCCCAAATTTTACGTTTAACTCAGCCGAGTTGTGTTGTGGATACGAAGGTTACATATTGTGTCTGCGAATACATACCGGGGCTTTGGAAGACTTCCTCTCGTTTATCTGTACATGTAGTGGGTCCTTTTTCGGAGTTCCATCAGGTGCTGCTGGGTCCGGAACTGAAATAAAATTACCGTCATTATTCGAATTACTCAGGTTGTCATGGCGACTTTTAGACACCGCTAGGTTTTGGTTCTTCTTCGCCTCGGCAACGGCCGCCTCCAGCTTGACATGCAGCTCCTTGTTCGCCTCTTTGCACTTCTTGTTCTCGTTCTCCAGCGCCCCGTTCCTCATTTCCAAGATCATCTTGTTTCTTTCCATCGATTTTTTCTCCCGACCGTAATCCCTCCTCTCCTGCTCGAATTCGTACTTCGCCACAGAATAGTTCTGATTCGCGTTAGCCAGCTGTCCGCACAACTTCTCCACGGTTTTCTGCTCCTCCTGCATCCTCCCGATCAGTTGTTCGTTCTTGAGATGCGCTTGGGCCAACTTCTCTTCATATTCTTTCACTTGTTGGGCGAAATCGATCAGTCTTTCGTTCGTGGACGATAGTTCGCGATTTAGACTGTTGATAGTGTGATCTTTCGCTTGGCAGTCCCTCTGTAACACGTCGATTTGGAGCTTCAGAGTCTCAGTTTTGTCGAAAACGAAATTGGACAATTGGTTGTGTTGTTTCGCCTGCAATAAATAGAAGAAGAAGTTGTTTCATTCTGTTATTTGTTTATGTTTTTTGCTACCATCGTGGGTTCTCTATATTCAAAGCTCTATAAGATAGGGCTCATTCAGGGAATTATTAAAAATCTACTAAAGCGTTGCAGCTCCCTGAATGCATATACAGTGAGTCTGTATAGTCTGGAAACGGCTTAATAGCTTTTGACCTGTTATTTTTTCTTTACAAAATTTGGGTGTGGCTTATAGGGGAAGGTAAACTACTTTATGACAAAGGAATGACAGTACTTACTGTCAAAGTGGTGGATGGGCGCCATCTTGCTAAAGAATATTAAATAGGAAAAGGGACCTTGCGATACATCGTTTTGAAGGTAATATCAAGTATTTTACGATCACGTATGAAATATGTCATGGTGCTCAAATTCAAAATGACGGATGGGCGACATCTTGATTAGTTAGTTTCGTCAAATAGTAGCTTACCTTCCCCTATAAGCCACACCCAAATTTTGGTATTTTTAATAAATTATCTCTGAGCAAAAATGGTTTCATTTAAAAAAAACTGTGTTTTCAAAAGCCTTCTTAAAAAGTAAAGTGTAAAAAATGTAAACACAATAAAACTTTAAAATTGCATTTTTACAAAGAATTTGGCTGAGAAGTAAAGCATGTTAGGGAGTTCATAGCAATTTAAATGAAAAAATTAAAATTATTTACAGTGTTAAATTGTGACGTATGGGGAGGTGTCGTTGAATTTGGAGTGGCATTCTGAATCGATATAACCAAAAATATACTGGGTGTTCCATTTAAAAATCCGATTAAACCGGAAGTGGCAAAGTGAAGTTCGTCATGTCATAAAATGCAAAACAATATCATATACAAACCCACCAAATTTTATTTCTGTAATTGAAACAATAAAAGAGTTATAGGGGTGAGCGTTCCTCCTGAAACACCCGGTATACACACACTGAATATAATTCACATGCATAAAACAGCCTGACTCTACCGCAACACGCACAGAAATATAAAACACTAAACTAGAACACTAACGTTAATAGCTAACTAAACCAGCAAATAATTGAACAGCGGCCTGTTCAGCAGCGATAAATCGCTTTTAAAAATCCAACAACAAAAAATGGTGATAAATGAAAACGTTTTTACTCTCACCTAAATACCTAAATAATATATTATATTGTGGACTGTTGGCAGGATTCATTCATGTTAAAATTTACTAATAATCGAACTAGGAGATGCAAATGAATCGTTTCGAAAAAAAATATACAGGCTGCCTCTGTAAAACATAAGTTTTGCTAAAAGCCACCTAGTTTATTTTTTACGCATAATTGGGGGATTTACCGAATCGCTGTCTTCATATCGTCCCCGATGTTCAAATTCAGTATCAAAATCAGGGGTATAAATATGTTCAAGTTCGGACTGCCTGCTCGACATGGCCGATGGTCCCGTACTAAAATATTTCGTTTCCTAAAAAGTTATCATACTGTATTGAATGAGGGTACAAATTTAATTGTCATTTATTCTGCGGAGAACAGACGGCATAAGTCGAAAAGTATTTTTTCAAATGTTAAAACTCACCTGTACTTGTAACTTGAGATCCTCCATTTCTTGCTGCAACTGCGTTAATTGCTCCTCCTTAGCTTGAGAGTATTTTTTATGTTCTTCATCTTCCAGTTCCATCGCTCGCACCGCTTGGCACAAAAGGTCGTGTTTCTCTTTGAGGTCTTTTTGTAAATTCGCCATCTCTACCTGAAATTTATTCAATAGTAATATTTATTTTTCAACCTTATTTCCCTTACTTTCTTACCTGAAATTCGACATTTTTCTTAACAACATTGTCCCTATCTAAAGAAAAATTGGTCCCCATTTTCTCCTCCAAAAAATATATCCTGAGTTTGAGGTTAAAGTTTTCCTTCTTGAGGTTCGTGAGTTGCTCCTCGAACTCTTTGACAGTCCTGCCCCGCATCGGTCCCGTCGGAGAACGAATTCCCGTTTGATCTATTCAAAACAATATATATTTTAAAGCATCTTGCAAACTTGACGCGACTTGTGGAAAATATCTACTTTACACACTCATCTAAATGCGGAAGGTAGACATTTTTCACACTAGGTATTTAGTGTTGAGGGTGATTTATTTTTTTATAGTAGGTATGTTTTGTGACCGCCTGAAATGTTTTATTTCACCAAAAATAGTATTTTGCCAAAATAGACAACTGTTTGCTTTTCCGTGATTTGAAACACCCTGTATGTATTTTTAATTGTTTAGCTGTACTTTATATTTACCAAGAACACAGTGTAAAAGCATGAGTTACATAAAACGAGATGTATACAAGTTTTTCCAGGGAATACTCTCGGAAAGTGTCATTTTCGGGATATTGCAGTAAAATACAATGTCTCTTACAATTGTCATATTCTTCGAAATCTCCAACCGAACTGTTCTTGGAACTGGGGCAATACGACGGAGGGGTAGAGGGCCCGTTCTCTTTAATCGAGGCCTTGCTTGATTCTCCAACGCTGTTTTTTAAAACCGCCAGGAGATATTTGTTCGCCATTTTGGAAATGGACGGGGTCTAGTGTCGGTTTGGAAGTTTGAGTTTTATTTTCCATTTACACTAAAAACGTTATATTATGTATTGTAAATAGCTTATTTATTACGCACGAATGGAAACGTAGCTGCGATTGTGTAATTGCTGTAGTGCAGTGTCCATTGGCGTAACTAGAATGATTTTGTAGGGGGGGCCTGGCCCCTAGTCTAGTTGGATTTTAATGGCAAGTGTCACTATGACGTGTGTATGGCATCGAACTTCGGAAATTCTGGGGTGGGCACCAGAGCAATCTGGGGTGGGCATGGCCCACCTGGCCCTCCCCCTAGTTACGCCTATGGCAGTGTCCTGTAATAGTGCGTCAGGTTTCCATAGGTCCTATACGAATTAAGTTAGAAATTTCATTCCTCTGCATTATGATTATAATGCATCATGGGGTATATTTCAGGAAAATATTTTTCTATATCCAGGGTGGCTAAACAAAGGTGTTATAATCTAAAGTTGTATTTATTTGAATGGGACACCCAATATTTTATTGCATATTTTGGTTCGTCTCCTCTATAATTGCCTAAAATATAATTTAATTTTCTTTGGTAGTTTAAGAGTAATAAATTAAAAAGTAGAATCCTGGAAATAAAAATTATTGGGTGAGACTCATAACAAGGGGCCTAGAGATACTATGAAACTAATAGTGTTTATGTATTTTATACAGCGTGTTCATAATAAGGTTTCAAAAACGACACATTTCAAAATATTTTTTCTCAAAAGTTTCAAATGGAACATCCTGTATAATATTTGTCTATTGGATGTAGCAGTGTTTTTTCTAATACAAACATATAAATTATGCCCAACCGTTACCGAAATAATTCCAAATTTCCTAAATTATATTTGTGATACAAAAAAGAATTGCTTATGAATTCTCCATCCAATAGCCAAATGATATACAGGGTGTTCCACTTGAAAATCTTGAAAAAATGTATTTTAAAATGGGCCGCTTGAAACTTTATTATGTACACCCTGTATAAAATAGATAAACACTATTAGATTCATAGTATCTCTAGACCCCTTGTTGTATAGCTCACCCAATCCCTTGTTTAAAAAATGATTTGTTAAGTTTTGTTACCGAGGCGTCTTTGATGAACCATGTTCGTGTGATTAGCATACCGTGCGCTTTGTTTACAATGTGTAATAGTTAACTCACATAGATGGTAGCTGGCGTGCTTTTTACTATTTGCAGAAGTGATCGTAGGTAAATATTTTACATGTAATGTCAAATAATACAAATTGTACCCATAAGAATAGAGTGTGTTCTTTATAGTTTTTGTATGTTTAATCTCTTTGAAATGAGCCGTACTTAAAATAGATTAGATATACCTACATAATAATATAACTCTTTGATTAAATGCAAAATATAATTAAATTAAACACTATGGCATACATTTAAGAAGGGCAACAAAGTTAAAATGCAGACGCTCCCCAGCATTGTTTTATGTTCAATTGCCCAGAAAAAAAATATACTTCGGTTAAGTACTTGCACGTCCCAACTACAAAGAAGAAAATTATACGTTACCAATTAAAGATGCTATTCATATAGATCGGGGTGTTGGTTTTATAAACAATATGGTCACTTAGGGGGCATAATTGAGCCTAAAAAGGCACAGGTAATTTTTATCGGACTTGAGTTTGAAATCGTTTGACAGACATGTGTGTCAAACATAAACAATATGGCATTTAGGGAAGTGCATTAATAATAAAGGTGTGTTTTAGTACACACAAGGTTTTCTATGTTCCCTGTTCAATTGTACACGCGAATTATTTGAAAAAAACTTATGGAATCATCTTATGACCGCGCTAAAATCCCGCTGTTTCTAAGCAAAATATTTATTTTCTTTTTTATCGCCTATGGTTGAATCCTCTTAAAAACATTTTTACAGAGGTAATCAAGAAAACCCGAATTTTCTTCTTCTTTCCTCACATAATGCAACGCCACTATACTATTACTCCAACTTAATTGCCCCCACGATAACTTACAGACTAACGTCAAAATAAAATTTATTTGATTACAACGTTCACCACCCACGTACGCGCGTATTCCAATTCGATATTCTGGAATAACAAACTTTTCGAAGTTGTTTTCCTAACGAAAATTTAGGGTTTCACAAAATTAAAACGTGCAGGCGGAGTGATTTTCAGAGAGTTAGAGCTGATATACAATTATCAGTAATTTATCATGAAGGCATGGTCTAATAAGAAACTGCCCATCATCAGAAGTTTTGATTGTTTTTTGATTTTTTCTTGACCATCCCGGTATAGTAGGGTTTACATTATTACGGTTGACCTCTACTGCATTAACTCAATTACCTATTTTAATCCATTGTGTATATTCGAAAATCTTCAAACCGCAATAAATGGGTGCACGGAAAAAAATGGCTGCAGTGAAACCTTTCATTACGGACATCTCTATTAAGCAGACATTTTTTCATAGTCCGGAATTAGGTATATGAAATTTCATGAAAATCAACCTCTCTTGGGCGGACTCTCCTTTGGACGGACGCGGACAGGCTGCTTTCATTCAAAGAGTGCGAAAACCCTACTTTAAACGGACAAAAAATTGTTTAAAGTATTTGGGAGACGAATAAGTACGGTGCAAAAACTCTCTGAAGACAGACCGGCAACCAATCGCGTATGCGTGGCAGGACGAAAGGACTTCGCCGAATGAAAGTATGTGTGATTTCCCGACAGCATTCCGCCGTTTATTTGTGAGTTGTAACAATGATTTGGGCGAGTTCATTAACATTGATAGCAATGTGCTATTAGAAGATGATAGTAACCCCATTCCTACAGAATTATGTAGTCCAAACTGAAACCACATCACTAACTGATGACTCTGAGGAAGAAGTTGAATGCAGTCATCAAACAAATGTCACCAATTATCAACAAGCCATTAGTATGGTAAAGGAATTATAAGAGTATGCAAAGAATAGATGTGACTCTACAGCAATGGAATTGTTATCAGGCTTGGAAGTACATTTTCTAGATTGCAAGTATAAAACGCAAACACGTCAAACTACGTTATTAGAGTTTTTTAGTACTACATCCTAACTAGTGTAATTTTTGTTATGTTATGTTATAATAACAATTTTCCCATGGGCGGACACCTCTATTAGGCGCACACATTTAGACGGTCCTGAAGGTGTCCGCCTAAGAGAGGTTTCACTGTACTTTTATAGTAAAATTAATATAGTAAAAGTATACTTAGAATTAGTAATAAATTTAGTAAACCCAAGGAATTACTAAAATATTCTTTTATGACTAAAAATTCCTATTCTTATTGTTACTAAAATATAGTGTAAATTTTACAACGAATGTATAGTGAAAATAATTTATTTATAACTCCAGTAAATGTATGGCATATTTTACTTGAGACTATTATTGTACTTTAAGTATATTTTATTACCAGTTAAAATAACGTATTGTAAAAATGCTTCTTACAAGAATGAAAGGCTTAAATCAGATGAAACGGATCACTCGTATTTCCATCTTCGTAACAAATAATAGATGAAGAATATACGATCGATTACTGAAGTCGAGCAACGTTGGGCACGATTAGTTCTTCGATGGGTGACCGCTTGGGAATACCATGTGTCAAAATTTTTACAAATTTTACACAAAAGATTTTAGTAAATACAAAAATATTTCATATTTACTAAATATTTAACTTTAGAGACCACTGTATCATCAGTGATAGACGTATTTTGGACTTCCATTGTCTTTATTTATAGAATATCACAACGTTTCAACTCGTAAACATCTCCAGTGGTCTTCAGGAGACTAGTAATTGGTCCGTGTGCAGCAGTATGGGCTTGAAAATATAGCTATCTACATAGTGATTGATTTTTATTTTAAGAATGCAGGTAAATAAAATCTGTGTCCCGGCTCTGTCCGAAATGATGTAAATTTGGGGCATTTCATGTCAGAGGGATAATTAGGATTGTATGAGAGTCAATGGCATGATATAAATTTTACTATACCGGGGTGGCCAAGAAAAAAATCCATCTAGCAAACAATCAAACTTATATGGAACTGATCTCTATTCTAGATATTAAAGCTCGTCGGATCTATACCCTCATGGAAAATTGCCAAAGGCTAATTATTTATTATTTCAATTTATATTTACTGGAGCAACTTTTGCGTAGGTTTCCCGGTCAACTAAATTAAGACAGATGGTTTAAAAAAATGTTATCGTACGTACATGAATATAATATGAAATAATTTAGCCAGCTCATTCATCTCATCATTTGAACTATATTTTATTATGCGCACCCGGCCATTGTAGAAGCAGATCTTCGTAATCGTCAATATCAATTGGTTTCATATCTAGTTAAGCTAGTTTCTATGTCATGTATGTATAGGTGCATTACTAAACTAATCTCATAACTGTCAAGTTTATCTTTTAAAAGCTGAACATAGCACTATAATATTTTACAAAAATATCAATTTAAAGGTTTGCAATTTCCCTTAACTCGGGACGAATTAAAATCATCTTGGTTCATATTGTTTGATTATATTTAAGACCGCTTTCAATTTTTGCGACAAAATGGCAGACACGGACAAAACCATAATTTGATAGTGTTATGAACATAAAATTTAGACGTAAAAATTTACAAGCCAGATATTTTTTAAAATATGGATGGAAAAACTAGTTTCTTGCGATTTCCAAATAAGTTTTTTGAGTTGCGTCACTTTTGAAGCAAGTGCGATATAAATATATACAGGGTGTCCGCTAAGTAATGGGACATGGAAAAACCACAGACTCCTTACGGAAAAATATTAGGATTTAATTGTACTTACCTATATCCGAAAGTTGATATTAACTGAGATACAGGGTGTTAAAGTTAAAACTTATTTTTTGTTTTTCTCTAGCAACTTTGACAGAAACCAACGGTTTTTTACAAAATTTGGCAATTATGGTTTTTTTAAGACGAGGAACTGATTTTTTGATGAAATTTTATTGTACAATGTAGGGGCGGCATTTTTGCCCATTTATTAGGTCATAACTTTTTGTGCCTCCGTGTATTTAAGTTTTTAATGAAAATAATACTTTTCTCATATTTATTACGTAAAAAAGGTACACTAATTTCAGGTCGCCCAGAGTTACCGTTTCGGAGATATATGCATTTATATTGTTCAGTGCCTATTATTAATTTGCAAACAATTTTTTTTTTAAAGTAACCTATGAGAAAACAAATGAAATTTACAGATGCAGTTGCTATGAAAAACCTCTATGTTGTTATTTGCTTGTTGTAAAATAGCTGTGAAAAAAAATGTTTCATTTTTGAGTTTATCCTAAGTTAAGAAACAATGCCGAAATACAATAATCAACAAACAAATAACAACATGTAGGTTTCATAGCAATTGTACCTCTAAATTTCATTTGTTTTCTCATAGGTTCCATCCAATCCAAAGACCATGAGTATATAAATAAAAAATTTCGTGTTTTTTTTGATAATCATAATCGTACGGTTATTTGATCTAGGAGAATATTTAAAGAATATGGTACGAATCTTAATATTAAAATGGACGAATAAAGGAAGTTTTCGGAAGTAAGTGGTGCATCGAAAACCGTGTTTATTTCACAACTCGAACGAAAACAAATACACATAAATACGAAGCGGCTGTTAAATTAACTGTTAAGAGTGTGTTGGTGCTACAAAATTACCTGTTAATTAATAAGACCCATTCGATTCAGTGCTTTTCTATATATCCAAAGCCAAAGTAGGCTATTATTATCCCAAAACAAATAATCTTCCCTGGGATGTTGGACTACTTTTTATATAATACAAAACGCAATTATTATTAATTCTCAAAACCTTGGCAAACCGTATGCAATTTTGTGCCAGCTCTCAATACAAATACAGGTACACGTCTAGTTCTATAGTATCGTCTAATTCAATATTTGACATTTACTTACGACGATTTTTATGATCAAACAAAAGCACTATAGGAAATATCCTTTAGGGCACTCTGGGAGTAGTGCGTGTGCGCAAAAAGCGATTCACGTTGGTTTTCAATCATTGGAGGTTATATTCGTTGGGATAAACGACCTCGGGAAGATCGTTCCATAAGGATGAAGTCCTCCAGATGAAAGAATTGTTAAATAATTAAGTTCGAGGAGTACTAAGCTTAACCACATATGGATGGGCGACAGTGGCTCGTCGTGTATTTCTGCTATTCGCCGCTCTGGGCGGAATTAAGAGGGCAAGGTCAGCGGAGCAGTTTCCATGGAAATATCTGTAAATGGACGGACACGCAATCCCACTGGCTTCATCTATTAATTTGTTGGGCGTCAATCTGGGAGGAAATATGTCTTGGCATAACCACGTTGTGGCAATCGCAAAGATAGCTCCTCAGATACTTACTTCTGTCTTCGAAGTTCTAGGTTGTCGAGGCTCTTCGTCAGCTCGTTTTCTCCGATCAGACGAATGCTGCTCCTTTCGACGGAATCCAGTAGCCGAAGAGTATGTTTGGGTGCAGAGCTCCAGACATGAGAGTAGTACTATAGTGATGGTCGAATCTGGACTTTGTATAGTATCAAAAGATTTTGGTTCGGAAGAGTACACCAAGCTTCTGCGAAGCTATCTTGGCGATTGCAACAACGTGGTTATCCCAAGACATATTTCCTCCCAGATTGACGCCCAGAAAATTAATAGATGAAGCCAGTGGGATTGCGTGTCCGTCCATGACTATATCCGGTTCTGTAATGTTAACCTTTTTAGAGAAAACTGGAGCTGCCTGGGTTTTCTTAGCGTTAAATTCGACTTACTGTCACGATTAGACGATTCCCATACATGTGACTTTTTTTAGACGATCATTATTTTCACTTCACTTTTTGCACTTGACTATATTGAGATATACAGGGTGTTTCAAATCTGCTATTACTCATTGCAGCAGTAAATAAAAATATCGTAAAGTTTAAAAATATATATTTTTCTGGAGTATTTAGCGACCGCACTGACTAGTTTCCGAAAAGGGGGTTTTAATTGTTTGCCCAGTTTTATCTGAACGTTCCCGCTTTCATCCCTTCCGATGGGCATACAATAGTTGGATAAAGGTCAGGAAAAACAAACGTAAAAGATCAAATTGTGTATTTAGCCAACGTTTCGATCTCTATGAGATCATCCGCAGGGCTATACAGATGAGATCCTCCGTGTTGTATAAATTGTAACAAAGAGTTTTTTTTACTTACTTGAAAATGTTCCATCTGGATCCATAGTAACTTCTTGTAACTGACTAGGGCTGGTGCTGGAACAGAAAATAATGATTACAGGAGGTTATATAAAAAAATTATTGGGCGTAGGTAAAATTTATTAAAAGAGAAAAATATTGTTTTTTTTTTAAGTTTATTGAGACACTTCACTGTTCTGTCAGAAATATTGTATCGAAAAGAATTCCAATCATATAGCCCTTTTCCTCAGAGACCTGTCGTGGCCAGCTGAAATTTGACGTAAGTTACAATTCGTATGCGGTGTTTGATAAATTTTTCGTCGGTGCTTCGTTAATGATTATTTTGATAACTCAAAGTATATAATAGCAAACTATATATCCGTATGTTTTCTGTTTGAAGATAAAAGAGACGTTATGATTTAAGGTGTTTTCAACCTTCTGTGCTCTTGTCATCAAGAAAGAACTTTTGTTTATTATCAGTTTAACAGATCATCGTCTGTTCTCGTGTTTTTTGTATACCTTTGGAGTGCCTTTTGGTTAAACAGAGCTTTGTTGAAAAGCTTAAGAGGTTCCAGAGTTACCGATTAATGTAAGATGTGTGCTAGATTATTAATACTTCCTCTTATTACAAAGTTCAGAAATGAAGTTCGCGTATTAAGGTACCTTATGAACCTCAACGTTATTGAGGTAACAAGCACACATAAGTATCATATTTATAGAATAAAATAAAGTACAACAAAAATCATAAGGTGGAACTAAACGAATAATTCTGAAACCCTATACATTGGAAATAAAAGTATAAAAAATATTTTTTTTACACATACGTAAAGTACAAGAGCTTTTTTATTGGATAAACTTGTATTTTTTACGAAGATAAAAACGCAACAGCCAAGCTGGAGCGTTATTAATTATTAGTACCGTTTTCGCTTGTAAATTGCTAAAAAGCAATCTACTTATTATAAAATAAAAGTTTATACGATCTTAAAAAAAGATCGAGTGATTTTGAGCAAGATAAATTCATGATTCTTATAGGAATAGATACTAATAGTTGAGACGGTGACAATAGGGGGTTTGTTTTTGAAGTGGAAACTTTCTAGAATGGAACATTATTATGTTAAAGATTATGTGAACATTTTTTTGTCGTTCCAGGTCTCGCCCTTTCATTATTGGAATTTTTTTTAAATCTCCTCGCAGGAAATTCGGAAAACGATCGTGACATGTCAGAAAATTGTCACACTACATTCCTGACACCCAAATATTGTGGAGAAAAAAATTTCAGAAGAATCGAACCTAGCTAGGCGGAATTCTGACAATATTACGCAGATATACCGGAAGGCAGGTATCATTCAGTTCTATGACGGGAAAAATGATTCGCAATATTCTTTTTATAAGAAAATTGTTTACGAGTCATCTCCATGTGAATACAAATCGATTAAGCCCACTTGGACCCATGTCACTTGAGACTTTATAATTTTTTCATTCATTTTTTTTTTGACACGCTCGGAAAAGTATATGCAAGGGTTGACTTGTCAGAAAATGTGTTTCCCGTGACTTTGGGATCACGCAGATGCTGTAAATTCATTTTCAGACATGGCTCGATTTAATTTTGAATTTATTGACAATTTCCTATCTAAAGCGGTACAGCGCCTCTCAGCAACGCTCTACGGCGTTTCATCAGATATAGAAGTTGTAGAGGGGGACCTAAACTCCACGAAAACCCAAATTACTCATATTCCACTTCACGGACCCCCTATTGTCACCGTCTGTCTCTCTAACTATAAGAAATAATAATATATTTATTTTCTAACGTAAGTTCGTTTTTAATAATTCATCGCAAATCAACGCTTCTATCATTGACAAAAAGCATTTGACAGCATCAAATTTAATGTGACAATATGTTACGTTATTGGGCAACGAAAAAGAGTACTTAATTTTGAGCTGAAGACATTTTTATCGCTGTAAACAGCGATGTATCGATGTCAAAGCGACGAAAATTACATATTTAAATAGGCATCATTTATTACATGAGTGGATTTATCTAAAAATACACAAATCGGATTAAAATGAGACAGCAGACTTTAATGAGCAAAAGCAGTACACAACAGATGCTTCATATACCGACATTTTTGCAAATCCAGACTATATGTCAGACAGTGTTCATATAATCAGAGTTAAAGGACCTTGTCAGTTCAATCCTACAATAAAATTAATGGGGTACACTCTGGCAAATTGGCGTTAAGTAGTCTTTATTTATGGGCTTATGCCTCTCAACACAAAGTTATAGAACTTTGATAATTTAAAAACGGCGACTAAACCTAATTGAATCTAAGAATTGTTAGTTTATTAAATAATTGAACAAAAAACACGTAATCGTCATAGTATATTTGTTAAAGGCCGGGTAATACATACCCGGCTATGATACCGGGGAAATAAACCCATTTTTGTCAGACATTAGTATCACGTCTTACAACAATGTTTTTGGATGTTATTATAAATGTTGTTTCGAGAAATGTGTGATAATTTTTTATTGAATTTTCTTCAGACCACATTATGGAATAGACAGTCAGAAAATGTCAATTATTAAAGTTCAAGGCTATAGTAGTTTCCTTTTTACTTAAAATATAATGATTTCAAGTTTTTAACTACGATTGACAAATTTAAAAAACACTGCTTATTAATTTCTTCTGATGAGACAATTATTCTAGACCAACAATTTATCCTATCAAATTGTATTAAAATCATTTGGTTAAGGGTTAACACAATCATTTAAATTATTTATTGTATAAATAAGTTTGAATAAGAATAAAGATATTTTTGCAAAGACAAAAATAACTGCGATATCTTCGTATATTTACATTTTTTATAATTGATTCCGACTAATACGGGAACAAAATTTCGAATTTCACCTCTTTAATAAATAAGGGAGTAAAAATATTTTAAAATTGTTTTCAAGCAGGGTCCCCCTAGTGATCTTTATTATAGTCGGTACATGCAGGTTACTTGCACTTTATTATGTTTTATTTAAAATATACTTAGAGCACTTATTAAACCGAAGCCTTCTCATAAAGAGCCCTCAGTTCATTATGACTTAAAGTAGCACCACCTAGAGTGAGTGCATCTGGGTGTCTGTATATTGCAAATAAATCATGGGAGATTCGATTATTAAAGTTTAGAGAAACAGGAACAACACACACCTTTACTATTTTTTGTTTTATATAGCGTGTATGGTAGAAAGTACAAACAAATGGGAAACTATTCTTTATCGTATTTTATTGAAAAAAGTCACTCTTGCTAAAAAGTTTTGCTTGGTTGAAAACCCTCGAAGCATACTCAAAAAGAGTCAGAATAGTTGTCGAGGGCAGAAATAGAAAGAACTTAAAAAAACTTCTATATTGTAGATACTAAAGTAAAAACATTACATTTTAAAATAGTAGTTGACAAAGTTAACCAATTGCTTACAAAACATGCCAAGAAAATGGCGTTTCATCTAGAAAAATAACATCACGTTAATGAATATTATTGCGATTTTCTAAATATTTTCGTAGGAACCGAGCTAAATATTTGTCCTTACCGATGGGCATTAGACACTCCCGGTTCCCAGCACGGGTTATTACAGGTTATTCAAATAAAATACAGTGTTTTATTAATAAACATAAAATATGTATCACTGCTTACATAAAAGGAAATAAATTTGTAACTAACAGTTATAAACTGATTTTGTTTTATTTGAAATTGATACATTTTCTTTTTCATTAAATTGATACAACAATTGAACAAACCCAAAATTAGATAGATGTAGATACAGAGTAGGTTTAAAAAATATCTCGATTACTGCAAAGCCACAAGCTTTAATACACGAACGTCCATCATGAACATCTGTTCCAAACCTGGTCGTCGTAAATGTTAGATCACACTTTTTTCCGAAATGATAATACCAAACATCAATTAATTCGTTTTTCTGTCGTATGACGACTTTGCTTGCCAATGAAAATAATAAACTCATATCATGATGACGATTAGGGAATTCAATCCCGCAAATGCTGGATCCCGCGGTGATATCGCTGGATTGACATTGCGGGATTAAACGTGCGGGATTTGCGGGACTTGAGGTGGGTGCTGTATGTTAATAAAAAGTTGTTTTATGCAATTAGAAACATAGTAGTGTAGCAGGAAAATATTTATTGCATATCAATAGTAGAGGTTACATGTTACATTGATTTTGAAAGTATTTTCGGAGAAAAGATAACATGTTTCATCTTTTAGATTTGATCTTATTTTATTGCACATGAATCCGGCTGAAAACGCACGTTCAGCTTCGACACTTGTCGGTGGAATAGATTTTACACAATTTGTGACCCTCTGATTCGAATAGTTGGCGCATATCGGTCGATGTTATAAACTTTCTAAAGGGTATAGTATCTTTAGCTACCTACATAAAACTTTTTTTCCAGATGAAAAAAAATGTAATTTTCATTTACTTAGGTAGCACAGAAGAACCACTAACATCTGCGCGCTTAGCAATAGAACTAAACGAGCTACTCGAACTGCTAGTACTAGCTTCCATTTCCTGTGTTATCTTATCAATATCAACACTACCGCTGCTGCTCTGGACTTTCAAATTAATATTATGCTTTGTTTGTAAGTGGGTGTGAAGACCTTTGGTGGAACGAGCAGATATTTTGATAATGCTAGGGCATAACTTACATTTAGCTGTAAGATCATCTTCAGACTTTAAATAATTCCAAACTAAACTTGAACCTTTATTGTCTTTGTAAACTACACTGACACTCATTTTTGTGATTGCTGTTTAAATTCCATGTATTATATTCAACCACTTAATGTCACTATAGATACTAGTAGAATAACGCCCTTAGTTTCACACGTACGCAAGAAAACTGTTCTGTTTAACGTATTTTCAATAGCCCAGCATGGTGGGGAATCCCCGACGCGTCGACCAAAACTACCGCAGTTCATTGTTTGCTATCCCGCAAATCCGCGGGATCGATGGGCTCAATCCCGCAGGCTTGCGGGATTAAAGTTTGGGTGCGGGATTGGATTCCCTAATTACGATATGAAACAATATGAACGAGCAAAAGTTCTAGCGGACGCACGTCCTGGATCATCCTGTATACTTATTAGTATTTATTACAAAAACGGAAAAAAATTAACAAGGACACAAGACAAATTTTTCAGGAAATGTTAATGAATGCGCGTCTATATTTGGAACGGGCTTTAAGGTGGCTGTATAGGCGTTATATTATAATGCAACAAAAAATGGTATAAAATGTGTAATACAATGAATTATTGGTAACAAGGCTTGGACTTGCTTAGTATTCATTTGATGCAATCGTATTATTTTAATTAATATACCAGGTCGACGTCTAACTGTGTAAGAAATAAATTTTATTCTTAGTTTCTTTTTGAATAGGGAGGAAAATTTTCTTACTACGAGTATATAGACACCGGTAAGAATTGTAAAGTTTCAAATTAAATTTTTTTAACTTTCGAGCGTTGCAACCAAACTCAAGAATTATGTATAGCAAAATATATCGATTGCCAACTGATATGCAACCATTCGTTTTATGTTCTTTAGTTTTGGTTAAAGTTACTTTCTATTAGTCTTTAAACATCATTCCGAAACGAATCATATCAAACGGGAGTTGCTGTCGCAGACGGACAAAAGGATAAACGCTGAAGTGATTTTATTAGTATTGTTTTCCCAATTTTGCTGCGAGGTGACCCGATTAGGCTCCTTCCGTTTAGGGTCCTCCGGATTATTTTATCTGATTTGTCCCTATTACACTCCCACAACAACGTCTATACGATTCCGTTTAGACTCCTCGCTCCAATAGTTGCAATATTTTAACCTTGAAATAGCTGCATCTAGTGCAAAAGTTGTTTAGTTAAGTTTAGTTAACGTAGTGTTTTGTAATTTATTTACTCCTATGTATACTGTCACACTACTAGCTTATTTTGTGAATTTGAACTTGAGCTGCTATGCTATTAACTATATACAATATGTATATTAACTATAATACTATTATTTTTTTTCGGGTGCGAGGGTCCGAGGACTCTAATAGGAAATTTTGACCCACGTGCCTAAGGAAGGAGTCTAACCGGAATGAACCTCCTGCAAAACCCTCCAAAATGTAAAAATTCGAGCGGATTTTTATATTTTGTTATCCTTAAAAATAAACGACACAATTAATATAAAACTGTCACTTTGGACAAATCTCCAGGTAATTATTGTAGTTTTTCTCGGATCGGGAAAGTTGTAAATTAGAAGAAAAGGCGTAACCCAACAAAAAATGTCAAAGCCGGAAATATTCCAGAGCTATTTTTATTTTTATAGGGCATTCCCCCGATGGGTATGAAGTAGGGATATCCGGTAGAAGAGCTTCAATGGAATTAGGATTAGATTAAATACTAAAATACCTATTAGGTTAAAATAAAAATATATATTTAGTTTTCCGTCCAACTAAATGCCTATAAAATTTATACGGTGTGTGTTTGTCCATCTGCCACAGCCATTTTTCTTAAAGACACTGTAACATAGAGAGCTAACATTTAGCTTTGATTGCAGTTGATGAGTGATTTAAATACAGACCAAAAGTTTAAAATAAAAAGTTAAATTTAAAATTTTAAGGGTATTTCGTTCCTCGTACAATTATAGACTTGTTCGCAGAGCAGTGAGAAATAGTTACAACATGCGCTGTTGCTTTAAAGTGTTCACAGAAGCAAAATCTGTGACCACTGACTAAAAGTTCGGCCTTCGTCCGTGAAAATGTATCGATCAGCAACTGATTTGCATCTATCAGAAAAACCCGCGTATAGGTACGAAATTGTGGGTTTTTATTCTGCGCATTTGCTCGATCGCTATTTGTTGACTAGTTTAACCTGTTCGTTTTATTTTCTTTAGTTTGGGCATGTTTTGGCTAAACTTGATTTCCATTATTCTTTAAATACCCATTCCAAAATGAAAGGCGAGCTCTAAACAAAGCAGAAATGAGCAAGAATAAAAAATACTTATAAGTAGTTAAGAAGTCAATTGCCAGATTTGACAGCTGAAGGTTTGGCATTTGTACCCGGTCACAGAGAAAAGCAGCAACCAGTTAGAAACTCGTCCACAACCGAACGAGCGTGGAACGAAATTTGCAACCGGTTCGAAATTTAGCTCTGCGAACGAACCTTGTAACATCTAGGGGAAAATATAATATACAGGGTGTCCGGGAACATGTGGGAAATCTCCCAGATATGAAGAAAACACGTGAAAAGAATACTATAGGTTCATATAAACTTCTTTTGTATCGGCCTCCTCTTCGGAGATATGGGCTCCCAAAGAGCACCAATGGAATCAAGTTTTTTACACATAATTATTGAACCACCTGGTATATTTCAATTATTTTTTAATATGATGTATACCAGGTAAGACCCGTCAAATTAGTACCCAAGCAACTGTTGTGAATTACTCACAGCTGCAGGGATGGACTAGCTGTAACACTCATGGGCCCATTTTTTTTACGCCCTGTATGATGAGAACTTTGGACAATGTTTTTTACATACCTTTAACTATTGGCTAAAAATTAAGTACTCTTCATTCATGTCGCTAATCCTAACCGTTTTCGATAAAACGGAATTTCATATACATCATGTGCTTCGGGTATTTCAATAAAAGATACATCTTTGTTCCGATCCAATGTTCAACCTTCAAGATTCCGCTTTTTCATATTTAGCCCATGAGCAGTTAGGGGACTCAATGTAAATAAAATGACGTTTTCTCGAAAACGGTTAGGATTAGCGACATGAATGAAGAGTACTTAATTTTTAGCCAATAGTTAAAGGTATGTAAAAAACATTGTCCAAAGTTCTCATCATACAGGGCGTAAAAAAAATGGGCCCATGAGTGTTACAGCTAGTCCGTCCCTGCAGCTGTGAGTAATTCACAACAGTTGCTTGGGTACTAATTAAAAAATAATTGAAATATACCAGGTGGTTCAATAATTATGTGTAAAAAACTTGATTCCATTGGTGCTCTTTGGGAGCCCATATCTCCGAAGAGGAGGCCGATACGAAAGAAGTTTATAGGAACCAATAGTATTCTTTTCACGTGTTTTCTTCATAGCCGGGAGATTTCCCACATGTTCCCGGACACCCTGTATAATTTGCGTTGGCGCATTCAGAACCTGGTTAAATAAGCGAAATTTGCAAATTGCAAAAGAATTGTTATCGTGGTTCTCGATCTAGTAAAATAATATTTAAAAAAAACTTTTAAAAAATCAAGAACAAATACCTTGACCTTTTTTTAATGTATTTTCTCTTGATATCTAACTGGTAAAATAATAATATACATGGATCGTAACGAACGACTAATCATAATAAATCAAGACTTAACAAATTATCGGGTTTACAGTGCATGATGGTCTTCCTACGACATTATTATTGCAAAGTATAATTTGAATTGGGCAATAACTGCTACTAAGTAGGTGGGTACTTGTTTTTGCAGAATTTTTAATTATTAACAATGAAAACAAAATACAGCTCGACATATTTGGAGATTGTCGTATGTACTGAGTGTTACAACTAGTAGACTTTCACGCCTCAGTGGTTTCACTAGAACATCAGACATAGCCTATCCTTTAACCAAAGAGAGGGCGCATATTCTTTGGTTTATTAAACCCTTAAAGGCGGCAACAAAAGATAGTTTTTTTTCCAAAACGGTTTAATAAAATATTTAAGGATCGTTCTACAAGAGATATTTCACTTATTCTACTACAGCTTTGCTGACGACAGTGCACTTCTCATCTTTTACTTTGAATTCTCAAACATCGCCTGCCGACAGTTTACAGGTTTACAGGAGGTATCAGGCGTCACCAACGACCTGGAAGATATTTTGCCTTGGGATGACAGCAACCAAGTCGAATTTAATGCTAAGAGAACCCAGGCAGCAGTTTCCCCTAAAAATGTTAACATTGCAGAACCGGATATAATCATATCACGCAATCCCACTGGCTTCATCCATATTTGATTTAGCTTAGTACTCCTCGAACTTTATTGTTTAAGAGTTCATTTATCTGGAGGACGTCATCTATGTGGAAGGACCTTCCTAAGAACGTGTTTCTCAACGAATAATAACCTCCAACGACTCAAAACCAACGTGAATCGACAGTACCACTCTTTAAATTTGATATCCTCTTCCTGCGCTTCCACCTTTTGCCTACCAAACAAAGGAATTAAATAAACAAAGACGTAACACGATCGGGCGGCATTGAAACGAAACAAACTGCAATCATTGAAATAATATTTATAACGCGAATCCACTTAATCCTTCATTGCTACAAACTCCCTGGATAATAATACACGTTCCATGACCTATATTTCCAGTTCAAATTCGTAGTGCATTGTAATATGGCTGCCAACTTTCCAGTTTCCCGTTAATCAATTGTGTCAATCTTAAGTAATTATTTTTCTACACAAACGTATTAAAAATTAAACACCCCCCGACCCCCAGTAGCCTTAAAAATCTTACTTCAAGGCACTAGGATGTAAAAAGTTTTCTTTACAAAGCTAAACAGCGCAAAATTAAAATTGTGTGGTGTGTAAAAATATGTGTTAGCTAATAAAACTATTGATTAATTACTTGAAATTTATAAATAATATTAAATGATTAGAATATTGTATTATAATGATTTTATTGTCACTTTGTTGTGGTTATTTACAAAGTAATCGAATTCCACTTTCTTCCATTCTGTTTTTTTCTTTTTTAATGATCAAACACAAGCACTCCATGAAAATATCTGTAAAAGAGAATCAGATCCCAACCTGCCTTCGATGTTCTAGGCTGTCGAGGTTCTTCGTCAGCTCGTGGTCTAAAATCAGACGAATGGCCATCCTTTCGATGGAATCCAGTAGCCGAAGAGTATGTTTGGGCGCAGAGCTCCAGACATGAGAGCAGTACTCTAGTGATGGTCGAATCTGGGCATTGTAGTGTCATCAAGACTTGTTGAGGTGTGTACAACTTTTTGGTTCGGAAGAGTACACCAAGTTTCTGAGAAGCTATCTTGGCGATTGCCACAAGGTGGTTATGCCAAGACACATTTCCTCCCAGATTGACGCCCATCTAATTAATAGATGAAGCCAGTGGGATTGCGTGTCCGGCCATGACTATATCCGGTTCTGCAATGTTAACCTTTTAGAGAAAACTGCTGCCTGGTTTTTTTTAGCGTTAAATTCGACTTGGTTACTGTCACCCCAAGCCAAAATTTCTTCCAGGTCTTTGTTGAGGCGTGATACTTCATGCTGCATGCGAAGATGTGCGTCGGCAGCCGATGTTTGTGCATTCAAAGAGAAAGATGAGATAAGTGTGCTATCGTCAGCAAAACTAAATATCGTATTTTTCGTTTTCACTAGAAGGTCGTTAATGTAGAGTAAGAAGAGAGTGGGAGACAATATGGACCCTTGAGGGACACCGGCATTGATGGTGAAGGTGTCTGAGAGAAATCCGTCAATCGCCTCTTGCAGAGAGCGGTCCTTAAGAAACCTAGAAGACAACCATGCACAGAATCGAGTGGGCATACCATAGGATCGCAGTTTACTGTGTACTTTATTTTTATTAATTAAGAACCAATCACTGTTATTTTTATTAAAATTAAACTCTAAAAAATACTGTCAGCAATTTTCATCTTGCTGCATTTTTATTTTAAAACTTTTGCTGGCAGATTTTATTGCATTCGATTAAGACGAGGATCCCAAATTAACAATCAGAGCCATCTAGTTACAACAATTCAGTTAAAAAATATGCCACTTCTTGGCAGGTTAGAAAGGGACGCTGATCAATATATATTTTCGTGAAGCTTTAGCCGTTATTGATAAAGTTTTTTAGTTATTTTATTGGTATTTAGATTGTCTGACATGTTGACGTATCAAGCAAGTTTCGGGAATATCGCTGACAAAAATTTGAAAATAGTTCATATTTGAAATTGTTATTTTTATTCTTATTCCATTATATTGTTTAACGCAATTTCCTCATACCGTATTCCAATCCTTTAACTTTATGAATCCAGTTTTATAGAAAAAATTTAAGTATATTTGGCTAAACCTTCACATAAAGTAGTGCCTGCTTGGCAACCTGTGATTAAACGCAGCTCTTAAACACACATTTCCCATTTATTTTCAATGGTCATACATTACTACATCTAAAAAGCCTTATTTGACATTTACGGCTTATTTCGGTCGTATTTTAAACTATTTTTAACTAGACAGGTTGTGCCCATACGAATAAATGTTTACTACATATAAATTTCTTTACAAAAATATAGTCGATTCGCTTAGACTAAAGACAGGGTGCTTCTACAAATCTACATTTTCAAATTGAAACCATCAAATTTTATAATTATCTCTCCTATGTATAGTTTTTCATACAGTGTCACCATTAAAGTTGGAACTATATGGGAAAAATATTTATTTTTTGATTTAGGTAAAATTTTATTTATCAGTTTTTGCTTCAATAAAGACCAAAAATTATATAATTTTTTTTGTTAACTTTCAAATTTGACATTTTTGAGTCTGAAAGAGAATATTGATGTTGTGGAAGTTTGTAATTTGATAACAATGATTTGGGAAGATGATAGTGACCCCATTCGTACCGATTATGTAGTCCAAACTGAAACCACATCACTATCTGACGACTCTGATGAAGAAGTTGAATGCAGTAATCAAACAAATGTCAAACAATTATTAACAAGCCATTAGTATTGTAAAGGAATTATAAAAGTATGCAAAGAATAGGAATTGTTATCAGACTTAGAATTACATTTTCTAGATTGCAAGTATAAAACGCAAACACGTCAAACTACGTTATTAGATTTTTTTAGTACTACGTCCTCACTAAAACTAGTGTATTTTTGTTATGTTATGTTTATTTGTACATATATAATTTTGCATTTACATATTACCTAATAATAAATTTTCCATGGGCGGACACCTTAGACGGTCCCGTAGGTGTCCGCCTAAGGAAGGGTTCACTGTATATTAATTTTTTTCAACATATTTATTATTTCAAAAACAAGATTCTCTTCTTCGTTGGTTAAAAGTTATGAGAAGTTTGCTCAACATTTATAAACTGTATTTAATTTTTTGAGGAAAATTAACATTTTGGTAGAATTTTTGATATAAAGAAATGAATTTAGGCGATGAGTATTGTATAAATAAACAGATTTACGGTGGTAGGGACGACGAAAAATAGTTACAAAACGAAAATTATCATAAGTGATTCAAATTTGGTATGTGGACATAAAATGACAATATAAACAACTTCTCCAAATAAGATATTTTAAAATTCGATCGATAAATGCCATTTTTCGACATTTTGCGGAGAAAATGTCAAATTTGACAGTTAAGAAAAGCCGCATGGTCTCATTTAATTATATCATTTTTTGGTCTTTATTGAATGGTGAAGTAAAATTTTACCTAAATCGAACAATACATTTTTTTCCCATATGGTTCCAACTTTAATGGTGCACTGTATATAGATCGAGGCGGTTCCCGGTGGGACACCCTGTATGTCATTGTAGACTTGTGTGGCTTTGAAGATTCTTATTTCCTGCGTTTTAGGGACGATATTTCAAAGTCGGCATCCTTAACACAAGTTTGACAGTATATTAAAGTTCTTTTTACATTTCCTCTAAAGGAATAGACCTTTAAGAACGTGGCAATCTTAAACTGCAAACACACTATTATCACGTCACGTGAGATTACATGCTATCACGCAATGTCACGGCATAACCCGAAATATCTGCAAGGTGGTTTATGCCTGGTTATAAATAGGTTTAGAAGTACACTATAGTCACCTCCTGCAGCTCACGGCAAGTCATACGTGACAGTGTTTCTGCAAATTTACATATTCGGCACGCGTGATATAGCACGGTGTCAGAGTTTGACGCTAGAAGGCTAGAAGATTCACTTGCCATCTTCACAAACACAAAATATGTAATAAAAATGATCTGCAGTGTACGTAGTCTGTTTCTAAACCGTGACAGGCATGTGCTATTCTGCCGATATGACAACACGTGAATTCACGTGACGTGATAATAGTGTGTTTGCGGCACTATCTTAAGATAACATTCAAATATCGACCCTTAGCCTGCTATATTCAGCGAATGAACTGTAGGTATATCTCATAAGCGCAGTCTCTCTCTCTTTGTTTAGGATATATAAAAATAGTCGTTGTGCGTATACCCTCTAAACCAAGCTTAGTAATTGGTGTGTTTATTTTTATTTATCAATAGGTTCTGAGATTTTATGTTATATGACGCTGGTGATGAAAAATTTGGCTGATTTTTACAGAATAAGCGTGGTTTCACACACGCCGATGTTATCGGTGTCGGCGATGACTTCTTCTTTCCTCCGTGAAATAAAAGCATGAACTCTTCAAATAAACAAATATTTAATATTTCCAGTTTCCGTTGAAAATAGGTCCGCCTCAAAAGATCAAACTTCGAAAGCAGGAAGACGACAGTCCAAAATTAAACCGGCTGTCCCGGCATTTCTTTTGGTCTCGTTTCAATTTTCACTCGGGAGATGACAATTACACGTTATAACTGAAAAGTATGGGCTTTTAAATCTGGACGAGTTTCTTGTGTAGACGAACGGTGAGAGTTGGATAATACAGCCGGAATAGACGGTTTGATTTGTCTAGAAGAATTTAGTGTTCCGTAGCAAAAATGGAACACAATAGAATAATTTCGATGTCTCTCTGGTTCAGTTTGTGTCGAACACAAACCGAAATATCTCCATAACACCCTGTATATTGTGTGAGGTATGAAATAAAAAGCAGCAAACGACTTTAGGCATCGAAAAAAATACCTTTTAAATCAAAAAGGAAAGGGAAATTATAGCAAATGTGCATCTTTGCACCGTTTGATAGCTATCTGAAGCTTTTATTTGTTGCTTCCATAGCCTTGTGATTCTCGCTAGCAAATACTGGCAAGGACTCATCGCATAAATTTCATTTAACAATTAGGCGACGCCAATACGCAAATAAACTTTTAAATATTTATCTAATATCTTAATTACCTATTTTTTTTCATATACAGGTACTTACTCAATTTGTCCGTGTTTATGGGCCTCTCACAAATTGAGATCGTAATAATTATTTAATGACTTCTGGGAAAAGCTTAAACCCATTATCAGTATTAGCAAGCACGATTATGAATAGAGCTGAATATATTATGCACTCTTCAAGGCGTTTATGGGCAGTATTTATTCGTCAATTTAACATATTCAAAGATTTATGGAAAATACAGTAGGGATTTACCCAGACTTTTAAGGTGTAATAAAATGAAATATTTTCAATACTAGCCTAACCTGATAATATGGGGTGTGAGATCACCGGATCAAGGTTTATGTTGCATCCTTTTTTTAATACCTTTTATACAGGTGACATTGCTAATGTGACGATTCTTTACCCAAAAATAACGATCACGACGGCATGCTTTGTTAAACACCCTGTATATGACTGTCTAACTGACGTCTGAAAACATGATAAGCCACAAAGTTAATATTTTGCTTCGCCCGTCTATTATTTGGCTCGGTACCATTGTAGGTAATAGATATATTTCTTGCATTTTAAATAAATCTGCTTTACATTACTATTGTGAATAAAAATCTTCCAAAAATAAACGATAAACTACCAGTAAGCACGGGCCATTAAGTTTCAACATAATGTGGCGTCAAAAGCCAAAATATTGTATGAAATATTAAATTTGAGGCATTTAAAAACACTTGTATTTGTAAAAAATTAGCCTTTACACATTGAATTATAAAAACAATCCTCTGGCAAGCCACACAAATTTGAGCGAAGAACACGATCCCACTACCGCTACTATCAAAACTTGATAAAAAAATGAAAATTGTCCTATAATGCGGGCATTAACCCTATTTTGCTTTGTTTGTAATGTATTTGTTATTGATTTTATAATCGGAATTTGAAATCTATGCATTTGCATGTAAAATGACTTTTGACGTTTATATATTTAAGTTTCATAGTCCACAAAATGAGGATAGATAATAAATCCAATAAACTTTATGCCAACTTGGAAGTTTGTTCAGGTTTGATGTAAAAACTCTCGAGAATTTAAAAATACAGCCGATATCTTATAGAAAAATGTCAGTAAAAAATGTCAGTAAATTATGAAATGATGATTGAAACGGGATTTCTCGGAAACTACTCAAAAAATAATAAATTATGCTACTATTGGAAAGAAATTAAAATGCTGTACCACTTGACGTCAATTCCAATTTAGATTTTAAGGGTAACATCTGACCCCTCCCAGCGAGTTAAACCACGGAGGCTGGAAATATATTGAGTAAGAGTATTAAATATCCTACCATCACACTACGCAACATCATTACAAGGACTTTTCATTTAAGCCAATTATTCGGTGTAATTTTCTTCTTAAATAGAAGTTAGTTATTTTTATCCAAGTCGACGTATTGTCCTGTCTCAAAACACATAACACTTATTTATTGCCTTGTTAATAAAAATTGTAGTTTCTCCTATAAAGTTATCAGTTCGTTATTTATCTTCTTACTAATCAGAAAATCGATAAGTTGTGTTGACAAGTAATAAGGCCCAAAATGGGACCTTGGCAATAAATAACCATAATAAAGGTTGATATTTCAAGCACATTCTCACAGAAGGGATTCTAGATGTTAGGCCAGTCAGATAAATCTTTAGTTTGACAAGTGTAAAAAGCAAACATACAAAAAACACATATCCTATCAAATAGCAAGTAAATTGAATATTTGTTGATTAGTCTAGATTTGCTTATGAAGCAATTTTTGTTTACTTTATTTGATAAAGTTTACATTGCACTTTAAGTTTATTTCCCCATCAAATTTTACGTCATTTCCGGATTTAGACTAAAGTAGGTACTTACTTATACAGGGTGTCCCCTATAAAAATGGACCTAATTTTTAATTTCTCGACAAAAAAGTTAAAAAAGTATGCTTGTAAAAAAGTTAAATTTGTCATTTATAAATATTGATTTTACCTAAGAGTAAACTACCCAAATTTTTTATTTTATGACAAATGCGGTTAGGAAATGTTCGTTAGAATGACCGCTTTTGTCATACCCTATACCAGTGGGCGGTTCTTCCACAGGAGCATATGCGCATGTGCTCCCCCAAAACGAATAAAAAAATATTAATTTATATTCATTGAATATTAATTATCGTATAAAGTCCGGGTCGTACCGTCAATTATCGTAAAGTCCGACCCTCCCTAATATTTTATCGTACCGTCAACCAAACTGTATAGTATAGGCTCTCGATCCGGCAACCGTGCATCGGTCGAGGTTAATGACGATTATGACTCGCATGTGCGATTAAGTAGGCGGGGCATAATGCAGTTTCTCTGTAGTAACAGGTGGCGGGAGACAGCGGGGCTATGGCGATTTAACATGGGAAAGGCGCACAATTTTAGTGTGCGCCGCGCCGTTGTCTGTTCGTGCATCTAGTTAGAAATTCGAGCGTGTATATTTTAATATTATATACATATTTATTAAGTTAAAATTAATAGTTTGACGGTGAACTATTTAAAAAATAATTTTAGCTCTTTGAGTTTGGAGCAAAAAATTGAAGTGAAGAATGCGGGAAGACCTAAACCCGAAATTAATTTAACGCAGACCACAAAGGGTAAATCTAGGGACTTTATTAGAAAGTTAAAAATTAAATATATGAAAAAAATTTTATAGAGGGTATTCCAAACTTTAATGAGGCTGTATTGATCAATTTTCTACAAATAAGAACCGAAGAACGAACTTTACGTTTAAGCACTATACACACTAAGAAATCTTCCTTATTTTCCAGAAGTTGTATTTCTTTGTGTAAAATTAAAAAATAAATAAAAATATGTTTTACCTAACGCATTTTCTTATTACTTCTTTTCTTTCTTTTAAAACGCCTAGAAAGTAATTGTTTGGTCGTTAAACAAAAATAATATTTTAAAAATAATTTCGCCATACTTGTGAACCCCCCTCTATCATACGTCACGAGCCACCACTGCCCTATACTCCATGATTTAACGAAAATTTAGTTAAAATCAATTTTTTACCATGCCTAAGCTATTTTTTGAATGTAAGGAATCCACCCAAAATACCTGAGGCTTTCACGTTTCACGTCTTCAGATATATATGGGCTCCCAAAGAGCTCCAATGGAATCAAGTTTTTTACATATAATTATTGAACCACCAGATATAAGTATTTAAATTTTTTTTTAATATGTATGAGCTATAGCAGGTAAGGCCCTTCAAATTACTATCCAAAAAAGTGTTATGAATTACTCACAGCTGCAGGGAAGGAGTAGCTGTAACACTTATGGCCCCTTTTTTTTAACGGCTTTTACATACCTTTATCTATTGACTAAAAACTAAGTTAACCGTTTTCGATTCCATTGGAGCTCTTTGGGAGCCCATATCTCCGAATAGGAGGCCTATACAAAAATAGTTTATATAAACATGTAGTACTCGTATCATTTGTTTTCTTCATATCCGGGAGATTGTCTCACATTTTCCCGACACCCTGTATAGAAATTAAGGTCGCTACTCTTACATAAAATCTTTTTTTTTAAGATTTTGACCACTAATTAATAAGACACATAAACAAAATTTTCTAATGACAAATCTTAAGGAAATTTTTCTATAAAGAATGACTTCTTGTCGAGAAATTAAAAATTAGGTCCATTTGTGGTATAGGTAACCCCAACCAGGGACACCCTGTATGATTTGATTAAATAATTAAAGATTTTATGACATAAATATCTCCGAATCAATTTTTGAAAAAGAGAAATACA
Organism: Barypeithes pellucidus; assembly: GCA_963991005.1. Classification (NCBI taxonomy): domain Eukaryota; kingdom Metazoa; phylum Arthropoda; class Insecta; order Coleoptera; family Curculionidae; genus Barypeithes; species Barypeithes pellucidus. The sequence continues at coordinate 661,617 of OZ022557.1, forward strand.
AAAACTAAGAATTACTCTCATTTTAAAAATAAGTTTCATTATGAATTAACGAAGTCTATTTGTTGTGAACATTAGACACGAATAAAATCATTTAATGTCTGTCCGTCCGTCAACCATTTCTCAAAGGTACCTAAACATTTGGCACGGTAATAATAATAATAATGACACCCTTTTACATACCAAATAATATTTTATCAAAATTAAACCTTAAATCTTTATATGTATTTAAAAAATACAATGTATCTTATATAGGCACTTACCAAAAGGGACTCGAGGGGCTCCTAGCCAAACTATTCATAGGAGGCACCGTTTCTCTTGCTGGTGACCCCAAAAATCCAGTAGAAAAAGTAAAGAACGACATTTTTTCTCTTGATTTACCGAACGAACAAAAAGTTCACGATACTTTTCCGTCTCTATATCAGTCAAAATACCCACTTTGCGAGCATTTTTTCATTTAACGTGCCCCCTTCGGTCAATTTGTCATCGAAGGTTTATCAATGTTATCTTTATCAAAGAACAAACATTTATTCGTATTGTTGTTACCCTCACCCTTCATAATATCCATACGAAGTAAAATTTATTTTTATTATTTACTAAAGGGCATTAGATTTTATACTTTTCCTAAAATATTTATTTCAAACCACATAATAAAAAACTTGTTCACTATTTTAAATAGTCCAACAAAAAACTCCTGCTTCGTGAAGTATCTCTGTTGACTATGCACACTTACACGTAGCTTTTTTACACTTTTTATCGAAGACGTTATGCAAAAGCCGCAAAAACTGATAACAAAATATATCAAACTTATAAATAATAATTCTCAGCGTCTCAACCACCGATTTCAGTTCATTTGACGTCAAAAATAAACAATCACTAACAACTTTTCATCAACTCGCTAGACGGCACTTCTAAACAAGACTGATTTCAAAATCGGGATTACAAAAACAGCCTCTAGCGATGAGCTTGGACCACGTGGGATGCGACACGCCTAGTCTATTGCCTTCTCTATCTGTCGCACGTACATTGCACTAGATGAGGGAACGACAGAAATATTAACTTCATGTCGTAACTAAACGAAAATTTGGGCACTAATCTCACAAGGGAGGATTTATCGATCTTATTTAGGGCGAACACGTGCGTGGGTTGGTGAGAGAATCGAGAACAGGAGGAGGAGGAGGGCACGGAGGGGATTGATTTGGAAAGGTCCTTTCTGCATAATGGGAGAGTATAGCTTAGTCATAGTTTGGTAATTTGATTCATTCACAAATTGACTATTCTTACCTTTTTATATTCAGGACAGGTACCTACCTATAGTCCAAAGGTTCAGGTTTTGATAATTTGGTATTCTTTTTTATATTGCTTTATTATTAGAGGGATATGCCGTTTTGTTTTTAATATTGTGGTTTCTTTTGAGAAACAAGATGCTGCATAAATATTTTCCACACTCCACAGCCCTATTGGTGTTTACTTTGCCAGGGGTAAACAAAAGTTTCTTTGCTCTCACCTTCTGATAAATTCAATGTTTTTCATTTAAAATACATATATCTACCCTTTTCCTATTTTATAAATTATTAGGTACGTAGGTATTACAAATTTGGTAGGCTAAAGAAAAAATGATGGGAACAAACCCGAACAACTAAAGGTAATTTCTAAATATTTTCATAAAATTGCTTTTGTACTTTCTTAGAGGCATCTTATGTGAAACCAATGTTATTTCTATTATAATTAGGAACCTCGAAAAGGAACCAAACCAGACACCCATATTTAATCATTTAACAATAGCTGTCCATAGCACTAAAATCAACCCTTGAGAAAATGAATATCAAAATGTATCTAGTCACAAGCATCTAGGTATATTGCGATCTGGGAGAAACCCTCTCTTACATTCTATTTTTATCCTTATCATTAATCATTATTCGAAGGATTGCTGATACATTAAAATGATCTGGATCAGAATTAACAGAGTAAACATTATAATATATAGGCTATAGGCAAGATTAGGATGGGTTTGTTCGCAAGTATTGCATATTTTAATACTTTAGTAATAATTCAACTAGTAAAAATGCCTCCGGCTCCAACGGTCTTCCTTCAAAGAACACACCGTCTAAAATTACAACAGGTAAACCTGAAAGCACCTGCATGCATGCAGAACACAAACATTCAAAGACAGGTAGAGAAGAGAAACTATTTTTAAACTGCCATATTAATTTTAGAAGTACGAGCCTCGAGAATAGATTTCAAACTTCACGAAACAAAATAATCTTGTGGCCATTGACCAGTAGTTTTTTGTTGTCTATTTTTTTTTCAGCTATAACTTACTTGTCGGCTATCGATACCGAGTAATCAATCGAGTCTGCTGTGGTGACATCGTTTTCCATCTTGCAGGCACTACTAAAATTCTTTAAAATACAATAAACTACAAAGAAATCGCGTTAAATTAAAAAATGTTCACTCTCAAAACCGTTTCAACGGACACATTTGAACGAAAGTCAAGTTTTGTTTTGATTGGCGTTACCAAGATGTTTGACAGTTGCCAGTCAGGCAGGCAACCTTAAAAAAAGTTACTAATAAGACGGACGTTAACTTACGAGGGACACTCGATAAGTCGGAATTCACCTTGTGCGAAGTAGAGATGCCAGACTATCGATATTGTTAAAAGTTCGATATATAAATAGTAAACTATCGATAGTAATACCTGCTCATTTTAACGCTATCAATACACGAATGTAATGTACAATAGTTTAAAAAAAGGTCATTACTTTGATTTTGGGGCCCCCACCAGATCTAGAGCGTGATACCCAAGGAAATTTTACAATCGACATCTAAAATGATAGAATGTCATTACACTGAAGGCGCTCTTTATCATTTCAACGGTTATTTTAGAACTAATTACGATAAAACTATCGATAGTTTTTCACCTCTATTGCAAAGTGTTCGAAATGAAAATACAAGAAAATTAATCTACGAAGAACACCTATTGTTAAATAAAGAATAAAAACCCAATAAAAGTAATGTATTTATTTACAAGTGGTTTCAACCAGTTCTAATAAACTATCTAGCTTAGCTTGACTATCTAATTGTTCAATCATTTTTTCTAAGTCCACGCCTCCTTCCATGAAGCCTTTTAAGTTGTGAAAGTGTACACTATTCAATCGATGATCTGTAATTCTATCCTGGTTATAGTTATATGTCCTAATTTTTTCATTTCTATTTTTTGATCTGACTTGACTCTTCCTATTTGCTTCTATATTTGCCCTTTGGCTTTCTAGTTCTTTCTGGTATAAAAGTGCTCGTAATCTAGCCATTGCGATCTTACGGTTTTTGATTTGTGATCTGTCAACTTGACATTCAACTGCTATGTTAGTTGGTAAGTGAATAATTCTTACTGCCGAGTCTGTTGTATTCACATGTTGCCCACCGGCCCCAGTTGACCTACAAAGAAACATACATTCTAGAAATGTCTGTCATAAATATTTATAGAATATAAATATGCTAATTCTGTAAAAAGTTCTACCTCTTTGTTTCAATTTTTAAATCCTTTGGCTGAATGTTTATATCAATATCGTTGGGCTGGGGTAAAGCAATCACAGAAATGGTACTTGTATGAATTCGTCCGCTTTTTTCTGTAGCAGGTATACGTTGAACTCTATGCACTCCAGCCTCATATTTAAAATATTTGAAAACCTGGGGACCGTTCACCAAAATTGAAGCATAACGGAGACCTCCTATATCTGTTGTAAGATAATCGGCTAGCTCATATTCCCATCCTAAAAATTACACATATTTCTAGATTCAAAAAAATTATCATCAAAAAATTTCTACCTTTGTTATTAATGAAATTACAATACATATCAAACATTTCTTGGGCGAAAAGCATAGCTTCCTGTCCTCCGACCCCCGCTTGAATCTCGAGAACTATAGAGTCGCAGAGATCCTCTTTTTCAGTGGGTAGTAGTGCTTCCAATATCATATCATCTAATTCATTTATTTTCACGTTAAGTTGTTCATTTTCTTCTTCCGCAAGATTGGATAAATCTTTATCATCAGCGTCGATAAGTTCTTTTAAGCTGGATATGTTATCTACGACACTTTTACGTTTGTTAAGTAAAGTGATAATTGGTTGGAGCTCTGTATATCGAGAGTTTGAGGGTAAACTAGTTTCTCGCAATAAGACCTCGTATTCTTGTTGTAATTTTAAGATGTAATTGTTTAAATTTACATTGTTTACCTTTAAATCTATGTTATAATCAGCTGCAGTTGAATAGAGGCGCGATTTAACATAATAATCTGAAAATAACTGAATATTTTGATGCTTATTAAGAGATCTTGTTCTGAGAGAACGTAAAGCCTTAGTAAATTCGCGAAACAATAGCATTTTCTTACTTTATTTAATAAAATCCAAAATATACATTTCTACTACTCAAAAAAAATATTTTTAGGCTAGGTAATGAAAAATCAAATCAGTGTTGCCAATCTGAATTTGTGTACGAACAGAAAATGAATAATATTTCTCGTATCCCAAGCAGCTAGCGACATATTCTCAGTTAAGAAAAATTCCTCTGCTCTGGTTGTCAACTTAACCACACTTTAATGAAAATGTAAACAAAGATGAATAGGTTTCCGTAGTTTTAATAATTACCCGGGAAACCTTACAAAACACTCGACCATGTTACAATGGCAATGGTACGTTTTCTTCCTAAGTTAAAATCTATTATTTTAATCCTACTATGCATAGTTTTGCTATACATTTTTGGAGTATTTCACCACCCGTTCGAGAAGAATTTTTACACGGATTTTCATCACCCCTACGATGGTGATATAGAGAATCTCATTTTTAAGTTGAAACACAGTCAAGTACCTGACATTCCAGTAATAAACTCCTATAATTTTTATTATTATAAGGCCTGTGATAAAAAATGTCAGTACATAACAGACCTAAGACTGGTTTATGTTGTAAAGTCTAGCCCTGAAAATTTTAATAGAAGAATGGCTATAAGAAGCTCATGGGGATTCCAAAGAAGATTTTCAGATGTAGAAATTAGGACAGTGTTTCTTATAGGTATTAAAAATGAATCTCAGATGCAAACGGCAATAAACTTAGAATCTCAGAAATATAGTGATATTGTTCAAGCAAATTATACGGATAGCTACTTTAATAACACTTTTAAAACCATGTCCGGCTTTCAGTGGGCTGTTAAATATTGCCCCAATGCAAAATTTTACATGTTTGTTGATGATGACTACTACGTTTCTACCAAGAATGTCTTAAGATTTGTCAGGTTTCCTACCCAGTACCCACAATATTTAAAGGAGCCAATGGCCAACATAAAAGCTCTTATCGAACAAAGAAATATATTGTATGACCTAGACTTTGGATTGGATGATGATGTTAGGCTTTATACAGGGTATGCTTTTCGATCTGCACCTCATAGGCATTATGTAAGCAAATGGTAAGTACATTTTGTAATAATTGAACTAACTTGAATTATGATAATGATACGATTTTCAGGTATGTTTCTCTTGAAGAATACCCTTATCATATGTGGCCCCCTTATGTATCTGCTGGAGCATATATACTGTCAAATACAGCCTTAAAAGACATGTTCTATGCAAGTTTCTATACAAAACACTTCCGTTTTGATGATATATACGTTGGAATCCTGGCTTACAAGACCAAAATAGAGCCATTTCACTCCGAACAGTTTCATTTTAATAGAAGACCAAACAATAAAGTTGACTACAAGTATGTAGTAGCTTCACATGGATTCGGGGAGCCTAAAGAGCTTATTAAAGTCTGGAATGAACAAAAAGGTTTGGGAAATGCTTAAAGTAGCAAAATGTCTGTCTGGCAAGGATTTGTAACTAGTCACCAATTATATAGATAAGAAAAAAGAATCTTTTAGTCTTAGTTAAAATAAAGTAAAAGTAATCACTCTTAATAGTAATTTGTTAAATTAGGAGCTAGGGCTAGTGACGAAATCTGTTCTCCAATTTGGTAAAATTTAACTGATTATATTTAGAAGTTTTTTCAAGATGGTGATATTAAATAGTAGACTTTAAATTTTGGTTATAATTGTAATTATAAGCGATACATATTTACTATACTTCAACTCGAAATTCATTTTTATTATTCCTTTAAGTAACTAGTCATTTTAAACATAAAAATGAATGTAAGTATAGGCGTTCGAACAAACCTGAACAAATCCGAAAAAAAATCATCCAATTTGTAGTCTAAACTCTTATACAGTGTAAACTGTACTAGGTATGTTTGAACTATTTTTTTAAGTGCACCAGTTTTTAAACACTCTTTTCTCTCATATACCTTTATGAATCTGAAATTCGGCACAGTTACAAAAATGAAATTTAGAATCAAACAAATAACCAAAAAAAATTTAAATTATTTCTTTTATGTATCTTCTTAGTTTCTATAGTTATTTTAATTTTTAATTACCTATACAGGATCGTTCATGGTGAGTGGCTTATTAAAAGATCTCGGGAACTAAAAAAGATATGTGTTTGAAATATTGAGACTTGCTATAAAAGATGCTTAACTTTTTAATGAAGATTTTAACGAATCTACCACATCCGGTTATAACGGAAGTCGGTATCAACTCACTTAATTTAAATGGAATATTACATGTTTGGATTATACGCAAGATTCTAGAAAGATTTCGTATATCATGTCATATACATATGCCTAATCTAAGAGACATATGTAAGGTCTAAAATGACATTTGCAACATAATAATTTTTCCTATAAGGAATTATTATTTCATTTGACTTGGATTCCTTGTTGAAAAAGACCTGCTTTAATAGAAGTTTTATAATATAATGCAGGGTTAAGAATTAAAAATTAAATTGAAAAAAATTTACATTTTCAAATGGAAACCCATGAATTTTATAATTACTATATAAAAATAAGGGTAAGCTTGTATAAGGTTGTCTATTCCGAAAATTTCTAGTTTTCACAATGCCAATTTTATATTTTTATATAGCGATTTTGCAGCGGATTTGTTGTTATATTAATAATTTTCAAATGGTAAGTGTTATACATTTTTTAGCATTTGGCTGTATTTCAACGCCGTCACAGCCAACTAGGAGCCATATAAAAATATTAAGTTGGCAATATGTTGAAAAAACAAATCTTCAGAATAAACAACCTTACACAAACTTACCCTTATTTCTAATGCTGAATAGGAACATTAATAATTATTTTAAGATCTGCAAACGTCATTTTAGACATAAAACCTTAAATATGTTAAACATACATTATACTGAGGTATATGATGACATAATCTTACATAGAATCCAAAAATTTAATAATATATATAGGGAGTTTCATTTAAAATAAGCAAGTTGACACTGACTTCCGGTATAACCGGAAGTGATAAGAAACATAAAAATATCTTCATTAGGAAGATCATTTCAAAAATATCTCTTAGTTTCCGCAATCTTTTAATAGGACTCGGTATATATATATACATGTTTGATTATTGTAAAATGGAAATTATCCCCTTAATAAATAAATAAACTAAGTAATGTAATTATTAGGAGAGTTTGACGTCATAGGAAGTAATAAGTGGGAAATAAGAAAAAATGTGGGTGCTGGACTGGAAATACAAACCCTATCATTACCAAATGAGGTCGGTCTAAAATAAAAAATTTATAGACCGAAATGAGAGTCTTCACTTATTGATTTTACAAAGTTAATTATATTCAAATAACATCACATAAAAATACTAGAAAACATGAAACTTTTTCAATAAAAAATTATAAATAAGTATTCAAAATAAATATATTGAATTAAATATATATGCACTTTATAAATTGTACTTTTCTCTCATATTTACATGTATCTAAAAAAAACTTATATTAAGAGAACTCATAAAATGACTGAAATGTGTTCATACAAATTCATTAATAAAATTAGTATAACTTTATTTTATTGGGCTTAGTACTTATTAGATGGTTGACCTAAAAATAAACCACAAGAAGAAAAACTAATTCCAATTTTCTTTTATGGAGGGGTGTGGTTGATGATAAGCCATCGAATCATTTTCTACACTTGAATTTAGTTTGCCTGCCTCATGTTGAGCTACTTGCAATAATGTTTGGCTACTTTCTAAAATCTAAAGGAAACAAATATTTAGTATGCCTCAAATGGTAAAGGTCCAAAGAAACTTAACAAACATCAAAGAAGTATAGTTTGAGTGGGAATAAAAAGACCCATGCATATTACTTATATGAATGTATCTGATGCGCTACATTCTGATGAACTATTCTTAGCTCCCGCTAATTATTCACTATACTTGCAAATATTCGATTATACCTTGTAGAGTGCCATAACAACTTATTTTAATATGAAATCTTACCTTTTTGAATCCTAACTCGGTCTCATTGATAGTCTTATCGTATGTTTCACATATCGCTCTGTGATGCTGCAGGTTATTGGTTAAACTAGTCATTTTATCTTGCAAAATACGTATATTTTTTTCTAGAGCCATTCTTTCAGCTTCTTCACGCCTTATTAATTCAGTTAATCCGCTTCTTTTTACCTTCAGAGTTTCCAGACCTTAAAATGTTTTAGGTTAGAATAAACAAAATTGTAAAATGTATAGATTGTAAATGTTTTAAGAAAGAAAATGCACTTACATTTGACTAATTCTTGATTGTAAGTTTGTAGAGCAGCACCGTGTTCGGACATTTTGAATAAGGATGCCATAAAAGTTGTAATTTTTTTCCCTGTGGAAAAAAATAATATTCAAACGTCGTTGATTGGTCTTTTTAAAATTTTGGCCACAGAGGAATGATAGGTAGGTACGTGTCGTTGTGTGCGTGGATATGATATAAATAAAGCTACATGAAAAACACAGAAAATCAAAAAGCCGAGCGGAACTTTGCGCCTAGCGTCAGTGGCGGCTCGTGACTTATGATAGAGGGGGTTCACAAGTATGGTGAAATTATTTATTGTAACGACCAAACAATTAGATAATAAGAAAATGCGTTAGGTAAAACATATTTTTATTTATTTTTTAATTTTACACAAGGAAATACAACTTTTGGAAAATAAGAAAGGTTTTCTTAGTGTGTATAGCTGTCGGATCTTAACGTCGTCGCATGCCAGCCTCGTAACAATATTTATACAGTCCACCACTAATACTACTATCAAGAAAACCGAATGATGTCCAATACTACTACCCTCATCTACGAGTTATCAAGAAAACCGAATGATGTCTAATAACACTACGCCATCTACGGCTACGTCATTAGGCGCAACCAAGAAGAGAACAATAGTTAACTGCTTTATGACGAGAACGAATCGAGCCACGAGACTGACAAGTTGGCATTCTTTATATTTTCAGTGTTGTTTAGTTTAAATCCTCCTAAAATGGTTTAAAATCATATCGAGTATCATTTATCGAAATACACAACATACCTACACAATAGTGCTTAAACGTAAAGTCCATTCTTCGGTTCTTAATTGGAGAAAATTGATCAATAACAGCCTCAGTAAGTTTGGAATACCCTCTATAAATTTTTTTTCCTATATTTCATTTTTAAACTTTCTAATAAAGTCCCTAGATTTACCCTTTGTGGTCTGCGTTAAATTAATTTCGGGTTTAGGTGTTCCCGCATTCTTAGTCCACCGTCAACTATTCATTTTAACTTAATAAATATTTAATATTAAAACATACACGCTCGAATTTCTAACTAGATGCACGAACAGACAACACACAAAAACTGTGCGCCTTTTCCATGTTAAATCGCCATAGCCCCGCTGCCACCCGCCACCTGTTATTACAGAGAAACTGCACTACTTAATCGCATGTGCGAGTAAGTCTCGTCATAGTCGTCATTTACCTCGACCGAGGCACGGTTGCCGGATCAATATTTGGATTGATGGTATGATAAAATATTAGGGAGGGTCGGATTTTATACGATAAATAATATTCAATGAATATAAATTAATATTTTTTATTCGTTTTGTTTTGGGGGTGCACGTGTGCATGTGCTCCTGTGGAAGAACCGCCACTGGCGAGCGTAAAAATAAAGTAGCAAATTTTTACCGTCCAAAAATTTATTAGTCAAAATACATTAAATACAAAGAATAATCATCCACGCAAATAGGTAGGTATTACGATTTCTTAAATTTCTTGTCCTATATTCTATTTTCAAAAACTAAAACATTCGAAAAAAACTACATAAACGCGTAATACCCATTCGAATGATTTGTAGGTAAAAAGTCACAAATTAACAATTAAAAAAAAGTAAAATAAAATTTCTATCTCATAAAATATTGTAGGGAAATTAGAGCATACATTTAACAGTTTGCCTTTAAAGTTATTCATAATTCATAATCTACATACACGGTGACATAAAATTTGCTATAGAGGAAGACAAAAACATCCCTCCCGCGGAATTAAACCTGGCGTTTAGTAAATCACCCGGACTGTGCGATTGAGACACCAAGGAGTTAATCATCTGATGGGGACTTAAAGTTATCGGAGATTGACTCGGAGAAAAAGTTGGAGGGAAAAAGACTTGTCCCTGCACATTGCCCAGGGTTACTGGAGTGATGGGGCTAACATTTGGAGGAGGAGGGATTTGAAACGGACTTAAGTTGGAGGATTTTCTGGTGGGGAACATTTGGGAAATAGGAACTTGAAGGTAACCTACAGGAGGACTTTTCGGGAAAGGGCTGTTAGGATAAGGACTAAGGATGATATAAGGTACTTGGTGAGGACTGCAGATTTGTTGCACCACCGTTGGACTGTTGCTAGGTTTGTTCAGTTGAAGCATCGTTCTTAACTGTTGATTTTGTAGTTCATTCTGGACGTGCTGAGATTGTTCGCGATTAGCTGGTGATAACTTCTGCGCTAATATTTTATGTTCGTTGGTGTCGATGAATTTCATTTGTTGGCGGATTGTCGCTATGTCCACGGCAGTGTGCCCTAAGTGGTTCTTCAGTTTCGTGGCTACCTTGTTTTGGAGGAGGGTTGATATTGCCGGGTCGTTTTCGATTGCCTGGGCGAACATTAGAGGAGTGACGCCTAAATAAACAAAAATAATTAATGTAAAAAATATATATTATACAGACACGTACATAATAATGCTTCAAGAAAGTAAGCGTTTCAAGAAACTATTTCTGAATATACAGGGAGTCCCAAAAAATGTGACGGCATGACGATATCTTTTTTAAATTGCCTGCTATATATTTTGTTACTGATTTGAGTGTGTCTTATAGTGACTTACATACTCCTAAAATTATAATGCAATCGGTTAAGTATATCAGAGGAAAAACAAAAAAAAAACAGTTTTACACCACTAGTTTAAAAAACTAATAAAAAATATATATCGTGCCTCGTTAATAGAATTATACAAGATACTTTAATAAATAAGGTCTAACGGTCTTGTTAACCAAGTTTGATCGATACACATTATACAGGGTGTCCAATATTTAGTGTGAAACTATTCAAATTTCAAAGCACTTTATTTTTCTTATTCTCATTTAATATTCTTATGCGAGTCGATGCGGAATTAAAAATCAAACATTTTCCTAATTACCATCCTATCGCAATTCGTGACCCATTAAGAGATATTTACAAAAAACTAATATGGATGGCTATAAGAATGGTGTGTCAAAGCGGCCTTCGATTTTGATTCATTAAACTTAATTACCATTGGAATAGCTGTTAAAATTAGTTTTCTGCAAATAACTTGTAATGGATTAGGAATTGCGATGATCTTTAATTCCGCATCGAATGACATAAAAATATACAGGGTTTCCATTTGAAAATAATAAAAATAAAGTGCTTTGAAATTCTAAAAGTTTGACACTAAAAGTTGGACACCCTATTAATCAAACTTGGTTATCAAGACTATTAGACCTTATTTATTAAGTATCTCGTATAATTTTATTAACGATGTACTATTTATATGTACCACTAGTTATTAAAACCAGTGGTGCACAATTTTGCAAATTTTGTTCAGTTTTTATTTGTTTTTACTAACATCACTAGACCGATTTCAATGGGGGTATGCAAGTGGTGATAGAGACGCCCAAATAAGTCATAAAACATATGGCATGTAATCCAAAAAAGTATATCATCATGACGTCATATTTTTTGGGACTTCATATACAGGGTGTCCGGGAACATGTGGGAAATCTCCCGGATATGAAGAAAACATGTGAAAAGAATACTATAGGTTCATATAAACTTCTTTCGTATCGGCCTCGTCTTCGGAGATATGGGCTCCCAAAGAGCACCAATGGAATCAAGTTTTTTACACATAATTATTGAACCACCTGGTATATTTCAATTATTTTTTAATATGATGTATACCAGGTAAGACCCGTCAAATTACTACCCAAGAAACTGTTGTGAATTACTCACAGCTGCAGGGACGGACTAGCTGTAACACTCATGGGCCCATTTTTTTTACGCCCTGTATGATGAGAACTTTGGACAATGTTTTTTACATACCTTTAACTATTGGCTAAAAATTTAGTACTCTTCATTCATGTCGCTAATCCTAACCGTTTTCGAAAAAACGGTATTTCATATACATCATGTGCTTCGGGTATTTCAATAAAAGATACATCTTTGTTCCAATCCAATGTTCAACCATAACCTTCTGTATTTCAACCTTCAAGATTCCGCTTTTTCATATTTAGCCCATGAGCAGTTAGGGGACTCAATGTAAATAAAATAACGTTTTCTCGAAAACGGTTAGGATTAGCGACATGAATGAAGAGTACTTAATTTTTAGTCAATAGTTAAAGGTATGTAAAAAACATTGTCCAAAGTTCTCATCATACAATGCGTAAAAAACATGGGCCCATGAGTGTTACAGCTAGTCCGTCCCTGCAGCTGTGAGTAATTCACAACAGTTTCTTGGGTAGTAATTTGACGGGTCTTACCTGGTATACATCATATTAAAAAATAATTGAAATATACCAGGTGGTTCAATAATTATGTGTAAAAAACTTGATTCCATTGGTGCTCTTTGGGAGCCCATATCTCCGAAGAGGAGGCCGATACGAAAGAAGTTTATATGAACCTATAGTATTCTTTTCACGTGTTTTCTTCATATCCGGGAGATTTCCCACATGTTCCCGGACACCCTGTATATTCAAAAATATTTTTCTCAAAACGCGCCCTAGGGTACAGACAAAGTATGCAAAATATCAAACTTTTAACATATGTAATTAGTAATCGAGCTATAGATGACGGAAGATGAGATGCGGGACCCTGTATAATACCATTTTGCTCTCTGTCAGGTATGTCAAATTTTTGATTCTATTAAGCAATATTATCCTTAATAAAATGATATATTTATAGTCACTGTCATACATTTTTTATTGACAGCTCATCGTTTTGATGTCACCATCAACATGATATCGAATATTTGTTCAAAAAATGTCATCCTCGTTAGGTACAAATTAAAAAATATAAAATTTACATCGCTCAAAATCCTAGGCCATGGATCATATCGTTATTCAAGTAGTTTTTCTCAAACTCGTAAATACGAATACGACCTAGTCGTCATCGGTGGTGGCTCGGGTGGTTTAGCAGCATCAAAAGAGGCCTCTGCTTTAGGCGCGAAGGTCGCCGTCATAGATTATGTCACACCAACGCCATCAGGCACCAAATGGGGTCTAGGGGGCACTTGCGTCAACGTGGGATGCATCCCGAAGAAGCTGATGCACCAGGCCGCGTTGCTGGGCGAAGCTATACAGGACGCCAAAAGTTATGGATGGAAGATTGGCGATAGAGTCAGTCATAATTGGAATACGTTAAGAGATGCCGTGCAAGCTCATATCAAATCAATAAATTGGATAACCAGGGTAGAGCTGAGAGATAAGCAAGTAGAATACATTAACGGATTGGGACGGTTTAAAGATCCTCATACAGTAAGTATTATAACTAAGGAAGGAGAACGCGATCTCACCTCGACATATTTCTTACTTGCTGTGGGAGGAAGACCGAAATACTCCAACATTCCTGGCGCACAGGAATATGGCATCACCAGTGATGATCTTTTCAGTTTGAAGAAAGCCCCGGGAAAAACTATGATCGTAGGTGCAGGGTACATAAGCCTTGAATGTGCCGGATTTTTAAATGTCCTTGGTTACGATACTACGGTGATGATACGCTCGGTTCCACTGAGATCTTTTGATCAACAGATGGCGGCTCTCGTAGTAGCTAAAATGGAAGAAAAAGGCGTCACGTTTCTCCGCGGATGCGTGCCAAAATTCGTCGAGAAACTTGACTCGGAAAAACTAAGGGTCGTATGGACAAGTAACGAGACGAATAATAATTTCGCCGATGAATACGATACTGTTCTATTTGCCATTGGTCGACGTGCTCTTACAAAAGATCTTCAACTTGAAAAAGCAGGGGTTAGAGTTGGTGACGATGGTGAAAAAATCGATACGGTCAATGAGCAGACCAATGTGCCCCACATCCACGCAGTTGGTGATGTTTTGTATAGGAAACCTGAGTTAACTCCTGTGGCGATTTTTGCAGGTAGACTCCTGGCAAGGAGACTATTTGGCAATAGCAATACATATATGGACTATGATAACGTGGCTACTACTATCTTCACTCCCTTGGAGTATGGATCTGTTGGTTTGAGCGAAGAAAAAGCAATGGACTTGCACGGAGAAGCTAATATAGAAGTTTACCACTCCTACTTTAAACCTACAGAATTCCTTATCCCTAAGAACAGTGTTGCTCAGTGCTACTTGAAAGTGGTGTCGCTTCGTGAAGGGGACCAAAAGGTATTGGGGATGCACGTAATCGGTCCACAGGCTGGGGAAGTTATCCAAGGCTTTTCGGCGGCGATAAAGTGTAATTTGACGATGAATGCTTTGATGAGTACGGTTGGGATCCATCCGACCATTGCCGAGGAGTTTACCAGGATAAACATAACTAAGAGGTCGGGGATAGATCCTTCACCAGCATCCTGTTGTAGTTGAATATAGTGTTATTTAAGGGAATATAAAATTATTTTCTTTAACCTAAATATTTTAAATTTGATGTTGAAAATGAATTACCTGTTATCGTCGTCTGCAGGTCAATCTGGAACTGCTTCTTAATTAAAAATTCCAGAACGTTCTGATGGCGAAAGAGTACCGCTAACGATACAGTAGAAAAATTCGACTCCAAAACTCTCTTGGATACTCCTCCAGTCAAAAGGTGTTCGAGCAAATACTCCACCATGTCAAGATTTCCGCCCGCAATTGCAATTTGGAATACGTTCATACCTAAAAAAAAAGTAAATTTCGTAAGAAGAAATGGCATTTTTTTACAAGTGTTCGGAAAGCTGCATTGTTAGACACGAATTTGCCTCCCGCTCTGAAGTAAGATGCAGGGTGGGTGCAGGGGGACCCTTCAAATTTGCGAAATTCTAATTTTATAATATATTTACTGGGTGTCCCATAACATGGGATGTAGAGCTTACTGGAGCTTCTAAACACCAAACTAGACCGATCAAGTAATATAAGATTTTTCGAAATGTTTCTTTTTCTAGAAATACAGGGTGAAAGTGTAAGATTATTTTCGAAAATAAGCCATAATTTGAAAATTGTTCGATGTATCGGATTGAAAGTTGACGATATTTTTTTTATTTTTTTTTTATGATCAAGCACAAGCACTATAAGAAAAATCCTTTAGAGCACTCTGGGAGTGGTGCGTGTGCGCAAAAAGCGATTCGGTTTTGAATCGTTGGAGGTTATATTCGTTGGAAAAAAACGACCTCGGGAAGGTCGTACCATAAGGATGAAGTCCTCCAGATAATAGAATTCTTAAACAATGAAGTTCGAGGAGTACTAAGCTTAACCACATATGGATGGGCGGCAGTGGTTCCTCGTGTATTTCTGCTATTCGCCGCTCTGGGCGGAATTAAGAGGGCAAGGTCAGCCGAGCACTTTCCATGAAAATATCTGTAAAAGAGAGTCAATTCCCCAACATGTCTTCAATGTTCTAGGCTATCCAGGGTTTGTCAGCTCGCGGTCTCCAATCAGACGAATGGCCCTCCTTTCGATGGAATCCAGTAGCCGAAGAGTACCTATGTTCTCCCAGATTGACGCCCAGCAAATTAATAGATGAAGCCAGTGGGATTGCGTGTCCGGCCATGACTATATCCGGTTCTTTAATGTTAACCTTTTTAGAGAAAACTGCTGCCTGGGTCTTTTTAGCGTTAAATTCGACTTTATTACTGGCACCCCAAGCCACAATTTTCCAGGTCTTTGTTGAGGCGTGATACTTCATGCTGTCCGCGAAGATGTGCATCGGCAGCCGATGTTTTGTGCATTCAAAGAGAAAGATGAGATAAGTCGATAAGTGTGCTATCGTTTTATGAATAAAAAATGAGATTTGCAGAAATTTTTAAGTGTTACTTAGAGCGGCTAGTTACATATACTGGGTTTAACACATTTATGATTTTTTACCTGTTATTCAGTATTTTTAATCCAAAATTCGGGCCGATATTTGACATGCCTATGTAAAATGAGTATCGAATAACAAGAAAAATATTTGTACCCGCGGATTCGCGGATTTCTAAACTGAAAATGTATACTTGGCTCGATCTTAATATCTCTAACCATTTTCGAGATATTTCCATTTAAACATCGCAATGCATGAAAAAAAATGAAAGTAAAAATGGAAATATCTCGAAAACGATTAGTAGAGATTTAAGATCCAGCAAGTATACCTTTTCACTTTAGAAATTGCCCTTCTTGGAGAATCTTGGATTAAAAATACTTAGTAACAGCAAAGAAAACAACCATAGATTTATTCAACCCAGTGTATGTAACTATAGCGTCCTCTAATATGAAACTTAAAAATTTTCAGTTTTGCTCTGGTATGGCCCATAAATTATGGAAAACCCTGTATAAACGTAAAATGGTAATATAAAATTTTTGTTATTTATTTAGTCGGCACCCTCCACAAAGAGAAATATTCCGCATCCAACACTTACCCATCCTATTCTTCTTTGTCGCATTCGCCCGAAAGGACAATAGTAATTTGACTGATTCGAAATGGGCTTTCCGACAGGCCATCATCAACGGAGTCCATCCCAAATAGTTTTCTGGATCGACAATTTTCGATTCGTTGCCGAGATAATCAACTATGGCTTCTACGTCATTATTCGCAGCTGCATAATGCAGCTTAGTGTTTTTGTCGTCGTCGATTTGTTTTGGGTGATGGTACGTCGGTTTTGGCCTAAAAAAATAAATATTTAGTAAATACGTTCGTTTTTACAGTGAAGGCATAATTCAACATTTCCTCACAACTCTATTTTTTTTAAAGAAATGCCCAATTTTGATATGTCGTTGAAGTGGAAATTTCATGTAGAATAAGATAACTAAACAGGGTTCAGTCAAGGTCGGATTTATGCAAGGGTGAAAGGTATATATACCTACTTCTCAATAATGACCTACCAAATACAGAATAGCAAAATAAAATCCCCAAATTTTAGCGAAAAATCAACAAAGTCTATTATTTAATTAAAAATTTCTTAGTACTCCTCAAACTTCATTGTTTAAGAATTCTTTCATCTGGAGGACGTCATCCTTGTGGAACGACCTTCCTGAGGTCGTATTTCCCAGCGCGAATATAACCTCCAACGATTCAAACATAACAGGAATCACCTTATTCGCACAGAGTGCCCTAAAGGATTTTTCCTATAGTGCTTGTGTTTGAATATTTAAAAAAAATTAGAGATAATTTGTGTGTTTTACCAGATCAGTTGTAGGACCTGCAAACTATATTTTTTAACTAAATTCTCTTAACTTTTATTAACTTCTAACTACAAATTTTGGCTGCTGCCCTTTTTTTGTATGTTCCGGTAAGTGTTCGGTTGGTATTACTATAAAAATGGTGGTTCACCCCTGTATTTTGCAAGAAGTTATGTTATTATATTATACGTGTCATTCTTACCGATAATCCACAACAGGACTTTCCCGTTCGCAGTGACTTTCACTCATTTTAAATTTGATTTGTCGAAAGTTTAATTTTAAATTAAAAACGTTAAACACACCTAAGTCACGAAAATAAAATCACCAAGTGTGCGACAGAGTTTTGCGTTGCACACACCAGAACACTAATATCAAAGTCGATACTGCCAGTCGAACCAGTCCATTAGAGAAATAAATATCTTAAAGGTTTTTGTTATATTTTTTTTTTAGATAGGTCCGTTAAAAAATCCATCATTTATTCGAATTTTGTTTAAAACTGTTTACTGAAATTTCATTGTAAATGAATGTTGTATTTCGATCCCAGATAAGAACTCGTTAATATATTTAAAGTGGGTCGTATGCAAAATTATTATAGTATATTGCTTACTTTCCTTGCGAAAAGAAAAGTGTTGCAATCGAAGTGTTTAGAGATTTAGAGATCGGTTTTTTTGAGCAAGGAGTCCTAGAGAATAATATTTTTTCTGAGCAACCTTTCTTACTCGAACATTTGATATATTTCTACTTTAGAGCGAGAAGAGAACGTAAAATAATTAGGAATAATTAACAGTATTGTGCCATTTGTTTTAAATGGAACACCCTATATATAATATTACATTTTTAGATTATACGCAAGATTTTAGGGAGATTCGTATTTATTTATTTATTTATTCAGGATAACAAACACTTAATATGTTATGTGGCTAATTGAGATAACAAAGAGATAAATTAAATTAATAGATTTTAAGGTATAATTTATAGAAACTACAATAAATATAATCTATTTACTTTGATAGTGCAGAGAAAAAGAAAACAAAAAAATATTAAACAATCACTCCAATAAATATGCCTTTAATGTCTCCTTATCACGGCTAGTGACACACTAAAAAAATTATAAGTTTGATAATCTCATCATTCTGCATAAAAGGGAATAGTACTGAGCATTATTTGTGTATCTAAAGGGTATACTGAAGAAAGTACCAGATCTAAATAGACGAGGAGAAACATTAACAGTAACTTTATTCAATAATTCAGATGAATCCACCTTATTACAAAGAATTTTAATCAAGAACTTCCGAAGTTTCCTTCTATTTTCCAAAGTCATAATTCCAAAATGATGTCTTATAAAACTACGATGATGGTTATCAAGGTATGCTTTGACTGAGAGAGAGTTCTTAGAAATTTATTCTGTACTGATCTATTTATATAAACTGAATAGAAAGGGTTCCAAACAATCGAAGCAAAATTCAATCTGATATGCACAAAAGCATAATATAAAGCTAAATAGGATTTTGGATTTTTGAAATATATTGCTTGCCTATTAATAAACCTAACATTCGAAAGGGCTTACAAACTAATGAATTACTCAAACTTACTGTCAAAAATGACTCCCAAATCCTTCATTTCAGAAACTCGATTTAGCTCAGAATTGCTGATCGAGTAAGTAAATGATAGGGTCACGGCAAAGAGATTATACAGCATTTCATGTCCTATACCGCATGATTGACATAAATTATTAATTTTTCCTATAAGGAAGACTTTATTGTTTAATATGAGTTGGATTTCTCGTTAAAAGAAACCCAGCAGTAATAGATTTTTTATAATATTTTGATAGCCATTAATACAGGGTGTTGAAACAATAAGATTAAAAATTAAATTGAGAAAACTGCAAAAAATCTATATTTTCAAATGGAAACTCCCCAAATTTTATAATTCTTTTCTATTTAGCCTGAAAAATAAGGGTTAATTTGTATATACGGTTGTCTATTCCGAAATTTTGTAGTTTTCGAAATATTGCCAATTGAATTTGAATTAGGTGAGTATGACGGGGGGGTTGTAAAATAGGGGTTTTGATAGTCCAGGGGTGGAAAGACTTAATACGCTCTTGATTTCGATCCAATATTTATGGAAACCGATTGCTTAGAAAGGGTTATTGCCTATTTTTATGCGAGATCTTATTAAAATCATTCTCAAGCTAATTCAAACACAAACAATTCCGTGTAATAAAAATGTTTATCGTACTGCTTTTTTACCAAGAAAAATGTCAAATAAAGATAAGAGAACTTTATTTTGTGGAACTTTATTACATTTGCATAATCATATTATGAGTCAAATATTTATGCGGTTAATATTCATTGTTCGTGCTTTTTTCATTCTTCACGGCATTATGAGTTAAGCATGATTTTTTCATACTTACGGTAATCAGTTCATTTATTTAAAAATATTTCCAAGAACCTATCAATGGCGACAAAATTAATGTACTGATACTAATAACACATCTAGTCATATTTTTAAAAATATTACTTTTATACCTATGCAGATAGTTATTTCTTAAAGTAAGTTTTACTATAACAACTTTCGAAATCCAATGCTTGGTCATTGCAACGGTCCATTACTGTTCTCAAAATAATAAAATCACGCGATCAAAATTTCGTCTTGGCTTTAAAACTATCGCTTAAGGGCCTGAAGCAGCGGCGGCTCCTCCATTAGGTCATTGGGTCAATGACCTCCCTATAAAAATTTAGGAAATAAAACTTTTTTTTAAATTAGAATTTACTACAAATGTACCTACTATAATAATTTACCTATAATATTTGAAACGCCCCCGTAAACGCAAACGTGTAGTGCGATTCAAAACGGGCTGGAGCCAGTAATTGACCACGATAGCTTAAATGGAACCGAATTTAGCCGAGCTCTGACGATTCCGGCAAGCGGGAGAAACATACGCGAAGTTTACCGCCGCTGGGTCAACAGCCCGGTTTATTGAAAATCTGAATAAGATGTACCTATGAACCTATGTCGTCTCATCATTAGTAATTATTAAATGCTTGGAAAAGAGATGGCAGGTTCCAGGTTGGACGTAGGTCGTAGGTCGCGCAACATTTAGTCTACATTAATTTTGGTTGTAATAATTTGTCTTAATACGAATAGAAAAACCATTTATAAATAGTATTGCTAATTTTAATGAGCGTGTTATAACTCATTTTGCAAATGTTAAAGACCGAAGGGTTGATCTAAAATTTAAAATAGTTTAAAAAAATAATTTTTTCTATATTGTTATCAACTCCAAGCTAATTCGATGCCGTTTTTAGTATCGAACTGAGCTTGTCTCGAAATCATTTTTTTTCTTTTTTAAAGGTTGGTAATTTGAGGTCATATATTTTATGTTTGTTTGCAGAAATAATTTCTAAAGTAACGTCACACCTGTCAAGTTTACTTTCTTTGTAAAGCTGAACACAGCACTACAATATTTTACAAATTTAAAGCTTTGCAATTTCCGTTAACTCAGGAGGATTAAAATCATCTTGGTTCATATTGTTTAATTATTTAAGAAAATTTTCAGTTTTGCGAAAAAATGATAGACATGGATAATTTATCAAATGCTATAAAATCATAATTTGATAGTACATATTACCAACATAAAATTTTCACATAAATATTTACGAAAGTTATATAAGTATAGCATGTATTTTTTTAATATGGATTTTTCTTATTAAGAAAACTTAAAATAGAAAAAATAGTACCTATAAAGTACTTGTACTTTAATATACTATTCTTGTATCGCATATAGCGTAATGACCCCCCCAATGAGATTGACCACGAGCCGCCACTGGCCTGAAGGGTTATTTATTTACCAATCACATGCTTAAATACCAAATAGGTACTTTTTGCAGGAGTCTAAATGACAATAAATTATCTTATTTCTTGAAATGAGCGTAATTTAAGAAATATAATTTTACCACTTACTACAATGTATCTAAAGAAACAGTTACGCCCGTCATATTAATAATTATTTTACGCCTATGGAAAGTCGATTCTGACTTTATTTACAACCCAATTTTCAATAGATTACAGATACAAATGTGGAACTTTCCTGAAGATTTTAGAATATTAGGGTATTTATTATTGTGGTATTTTTATTTGTCAAGAAAAATGTAAATATAATAATTATGTACCTATTTATTTTGTTATGATGAAAGATTCGTTTTAGTCCGGGCGCATGTTTTATTTCTTATTGTTTCAGTTCATTCAGGAGAATAAACATTACTTTATAAAGCCTCACCCCCCACATAAATTAAACAAACCAACATTATAGGAAATAAAATACCTGGAGAGTTCGTCAAATAGTATATTTTTTTATTTTAAAATAGTGCCTTTACGTAGCTTTAAACAGAAAAAATATTATATGCCAAAATATGAAAAATTGATTTTGTTATAGTAATATTGTGAGCCCGACAACAAATACATGTTTTCACAACTTTCTTTACAATCTATAGAATTATTCATGCTAGTACTTAAAAAATAATTCGGAAATAACAATAATTTAAGTGAAAGACAGACAATAAACAGTTCATCGTCTGAAAATAAACCAACAAACAAAATGGTACTTTCACGATGCTGCTCCACTATTGAATGGGCACCGTGAGGTCGCGACCCAGCGCCAGTGGACCCATCCGTGGTGACTCGTTGGGTCTTCTCGAGGTGATAAAGCGTAAAGATAAGAGTAAACAAAGGGTACTAAATGCGGAATATTGAGAGACAGTGGCGGGTCCCTATGGGCCAGTTTTTGGTCTAGAAGAGTCGCGGAAAATCAAGGAAATAAGATCCGTAATAAATAATCTAAAACGGAAAAATAAGCAGTATTAATTCATAATAATAGCAATGTTCATCAATAATAAACATCCCCCGCCCCCAAAACTAATATTTCTCTCTTTATATTAATTGCTGTAACAGAAAGTACATACTTTTGAGGTTCAAGCTGTATTAATTTTCTCTGAGAAAGTTTTTACAAGCATTAAAAGTGTAAATAGCACAGATTTGCTACATAAATGCTGTTTAACAGCCTTTATAGGAGCCATTAACAACCAAGTTATACAGCAGAAGAGCTTACAGAACCATCTCTCTGGATAATGTATGTTCTTATAATCATTCAGTTATGTTATCACTGTGTCATGGTTTCTATATTCGATATTATGAATATTCGTTCGATAGTGCTACTTTTTACTAAATTTTACACTTTATTTATTAAGTAAGGAACACCTTAATCGCGAACAAACACGTAATAATTCAAAGGAAGTTAGTAAGTGAAAATAGACGTAGGTACATGGCGTGGCAGCACATGGGGTTTTTACCTAAGTATTTACACATTCACATACACAACACTCTGTATACCAAATTCTAAAAATAGTTTGCGTCAACATTTATCAGATCCACCCGCCGCTGTTGAACAAACAGCTCCCTACCCCGGGTCAGTGTCGTACATTTATAAATAGGAGCCAACTTGACTTTGGTTCTAGAGTCAATTCAGCAAAGCGTGCGTAAAGTGAACGTCTCGAGTGCGAATCAGCGATTACATTAGTCCAAGCGCAAAATGCTGCGACAAGCATTTCTGTTTAGTGCGTTGCTAGTTTGGGGGGTCAGTGGGGACCTATATGGGTAAGCAACAGTAAAAAAATTATTATTCAAAGGGAATGCTAATAAACTTTGCCCCTTTATGTAATTAAATTACAATTTATTAAATTAAAAACTTTTGTTTTTAAATTATTGCCGATATTTACAAGCAATTAAAAAAGGATCAAATTTTTTAACAAAAAAATAAAAAATATATTGGCAGCGACTTCAAACAAATAGAGATTTTTTTTTTTTAAATCATGTAAATGTGTAACAAATTGTTCTATCAAAATGTGAAAAGTCAGTGTCGTACCTATTTTTGATTAACTATAGCACGCACGCCCCTGACAAATCTGTTCACACATTTTTATTGCTAAAATTTGTGCTATTTCAGCTCCTTTCTTTCTATAACGCAAATTTCACTAAAATTACTAAAACCGTTTCGGAAATATCTGGAAAACACCGACAAAATTAAATTTTTTTAACACCAGATATTATTCAAATAAATCATCTGCGGATCCATGTTGATAGGCACAATTGGTCATATTTCGGGGTAAGGATCATCTCACGAGCAATAGCACATGTTTTTTGAAACACCCTATATGGAGCGTGTCTATGGAACTTTTGTAAAAACTATTTAATTAAATCTAATTCTCTCAAGTCGAATCTTATCTGAATAATAAGAAAGAAAAACTTCAGGAGGAAAATAACATTTTTATGTATATACAGGGTGTGATTCCTTAGGTCATTTTATAAAGAAAAGTTCATATGAACATATGTCCGCAACGGCTTAAATTTTTTGCTACAGGGTGTTGAATTTTTATTTTTTAAATGGTTATTTTTAATATCTCCGAAAATAATTTAGATATTATTTTCAATTTTGGTATATGTTAATAGGATATAGAACCACAAACTTTAGTTGGAAAAGTTATTCAATTGTTCCAACAGTGGCGTCCCTGCAAACATGTCCTCTGATATTTTTTACACAAAAGATGGTACGCCACTGACATTTTTCCATGTGGATACTTTTTCTGATTGGCCTGGTCAATTCTACATAAAAATGGTATCTTGAGTCTCTCTCGTCAGGCGCACCGTTCTTGTTTAAAACCACTAAATTCATATTGAAACTATCAACATTGATAAAATAATTAATGATAAATTTTGTTTCATAAAAATTGTTGGAAATGGCCAACTTCACTTAAAAGGCATGCTTCCGCCCATCTTCGAATTGCCCACTCCAACAATATTTATAAAACAAAATTTATTATTAATTATTTTATCAACGTTAATAATAATGAGTTTCAATATGAATTTAGTGGTTTTAAGCAAGAACGGGTGCGTCTGATGAGAAAAACTCAAGAGACCGTTTTCATGTAGAATTGACCACGCTAATCAGAAAAAAATCCGCATGGAAAAATATCAGTGGCGTACCATCGTTTCTGTAAAAAATATCAGTGGACATGTTTGCAGGGACGCCACTAGTGGAACAATTGAATAACTTTTCTAACTAAAATTTGTGATTCTATATCCTATTAACACGTACCAAAATTGAAAATAATATCTAAAGTACTTTCGGAGATTTAAAAAAAAAAACATTTAAAAAATAAAAATGCAACCTAAAGAATCACACTCTGAAATATTATCCACGTCATTAAGGAACACCCTGTATATCGGTATGATAATTAGGAAACGCCATTTTAACAATTTTATATATTTTTATATTAACGTGAAAGTGCGTTAGAAGAAACACAAGGCAACAAAACAACGTGAAACATACTTTTCGTGTTCCTTTCGGTTCTCAGAAAGATATGGTCCGAAAGGCATAATCCAATTGTTTACTACTCCATTGTGAATATCATACCCATACATCATTACAATATTAAATATGTTAACCGCGACAAATTAGTCACGTCCCGACATAAATTATTGTACCGCGAACGCTGGCAGTTAAAAAAATCATCTCATTAATTCGAGATAAAAATAATAGTTGTCATTTCTAGAACATGATTTGCATTGACCGTAGGATTAATAACAAAACAGGTTCAAGTTCATTAATGTTTATTATTCCTGTATCTTTGTGTATTTTTTCTGATAAACAGGACGGCCCATCTTATTATTATCAGAATAAGCAACAAGCAGCAGATAAATACTCTAGTGCCCAGTGACATATTTCAAACTAAAAAAAATATTCTTGGCCATCCATCTTGGAAAATATAGAACATATCGCTGATGTAAGTGCCCTTTTTGCACTCTCCCTTTTTCGATATGTGACAAGGATTGATCGAGCGAGAAGCTTTCTCAAAAACTAAAGACTGGCTACGTCACTGACCTTTACGTAAAAATCTCTAACCGAACAAACCAGATTAGTTTTTACCTTTTTGATAACGTAATGTAACTGAAATACGAGTGGTGTCTCAAAAGCGAGGATTTTCAAAATCACCCTGTAATTGTAGATTAAAAAGTAAGAGAGCCATGACGAATTAGACATCGGAATCTTTTGTTTCGTTAAAAAGTGAAAACTGCAACATTCTATCTTTGATAATAACTCTAATAGCCCCAGGAAGTGTCGAAAACGGGACACCTTGTACGTGATTAACCATTTTTTCCAAACCGCGTTACCACACAAAATTGCTTAATCCATCAACTCCACTAGCTTCAATATATTCACTCCGTGTTTTTTTTTAATAGTTCCTCTTGATGACTAACATAGGAAAACTTGTTTAATCCAATTATTATTAATTAAAATAAAGGCGGGGTCGGTTAATACAAAAAAAAATACAAAAAAACTTTAACAAGTATAATATTAACATATCGAACATCGCAGATGAATCATTAATTGGTGGGGATTCATCAAGGATCTTAAATCGAGGAGGATTCGGTTTTGGATCATAGTCTGAAGGACAAACAATTCATATTCTTAGGAAGATTGTAACCAACTTTCCAGGGAAACAATCGGGGAACTCTGAAAAGTAGTTAATTTTTCTATGTTGTCGTTTTCTGTTAATTAGACAACGAACATACTTTCTTCCATATAGAGCCATTGTTGGAACTGCCGTCTTTTGTACCTGCTTTCACATTTGACACTACCGAATTAACAACTCATTAACAGGTCATATTTGTCGTTATTGTTTTTCAGTGTTTGTGTGTTAAATTGTTTGGGGAAAATAGTAATTCTTAACTCAATATGGTAAGACTGTATAGGCTTTTGAGTCACGTCCGTCCATTGTTTGTTTGTCCTGACCAAGACATATTAAACCGATCAGCTGTTAGAATGAAAACAGAAACAGACAGAAGATAGAAAGAAATGGGGATTCTAAGATAGAATTCCCGTCCTTTTTCGTTGTGTTTATTGTCGTAATAACAGCCGTCGCGTTGACGTGTAGATAGAAATATCGGGTACATGATGTGTAAGATAGAAGATAAAATATGATCTTGAAATCGAATAATACGAATATCGACTTATTTTTTCTATTTCTCATTACTGATTTTTTAAAATAAAAGAATCACTGATGAAACGAGCAAACCCAAATTTATTGTCCCACAAAAAAATGCAATTTTTACCCTTACCCCACTTGTAATTTTAATATTGTATTTTGTAAGAATGTTTTCAAATTCTCCACAAGCAAATTAGCAACTGTTAAAATTGGTAACTTTATACGAATTTATTTGTCGCAGCGATCTCAATTTCTTTCAAAATCCAGAACCACGCTATCAAGCGTACGATTGGGAAAGGCCAAATTTCAGCACCCGTAGTGCGGAATCGGTGGAACCGTTAGAAAAAGACAGGGAACCTCTTGCTCCTGACTACAAGGACCCTAATCCCGCTGGAACCGAGGACAAACCAGTTACCTTAGGTAAGAAATTCAATAAATTAAATATTCATTCATTCATTCATTGTCGAATTTGGCACTTGGAGTCCCCACATCATTAGGCCCCCCCCCCCCCCCCATAAAGACCAGTACTTGCAACAGACAACATGAATTTTAACTACACAATCTTGTTTGTTTTGTTTTTTACCCTTCATTGTCGAAAAAAATTACTGTTTCATTCCCCTTGCATGGGACCCCACATTAGCAGTGCCCCAAGGCTCCGTCAATGTTAAATCCGGCCCTGTAAATATTCTAAATAAACGCGTATTTACCGAGATTTTTTTGAATATAAGTATGTTTGGCGGCGCAACTAATTATTTTTTAATTTTTTTTGCAAAATTTGCTTAACGCTTCTTTTTGAATCGTTTCTTTATTGATATTCCAAAGTAATAGGCTCGGAAACCAACATTTTTTAAATTTATTTGAGAGACTCTGACTGGCAAATCATGGATGATTTCATTTTTCAGCGAAAGAAAAACCAGTTCTGAACCCCAAGAAAGAAAATCAAGGACCTAAACAGCCGGTGTTACCCGGTGGTGTTGTCGATGTCGATGCAAACGGAGGCTTCCCCTTGTTCTCCAGCCCCTTTGGTCCCGAGTTCGATTTCCCCAGCTTTCCCGGGCTGGACAGGCCTTCTGGAGGGTTTGGGTTTGGTGGATTGTTAGGCATTGATGATGGAAAGAAATGGTGGCAAGGGTGAGTCGATAAAAATTTAATATATTCTATTTCTGAAACGAATCGCATATTATGTTTTTGATAATTTAACTAATAACTGAACAATTACTACTAGAGAATGTTCATGTAAACATCAGAATGCAACTGTATTATCAGGACGATGGAGCTCCTGCACATTCACTCATCAGCCACTAGCATTTAGCAACATGTGGACGAAAGATTTCCAGGGCTTTGGATAGGTCGCGGTGGTCCTATTAGTTGGCCCCCGAGATCTCCAGACCTCACACCACTCGACTTTTGTTTACGGGGCTGGTTCAAATATGAAGTTTACAAAGTCGACACTCGAGATGCACTAATTCGACCAACAGGAGAGCAAATGGGCACCCTTGTTTTTACAGAATTATATCGTTGATCTCTTGACTGCAATAAAACCTCATCTATTCGACCATAAAATAAATAAGGAAATCCCAAATTTTAAAACCTTTTCGAGCAGAGCCGGACCAGGTATACAAATTCAATTTATACCTATGCCTGATGCATATATAAATACAAAGTGATTTTTAATAATTTTAATCTTTAGTGGTTTTCCGGCGAGTAATTTTTAGTTAGGCTTATTAGTGGTAGAATGTGACGTCCTTGGAATTGTGCTGATAGGGGGCATTTTTAAGTGCCGGGAATGGAGACTTAAATATTTAACAGCTGTTAAACAATTTAGAGAAGAAAATCGTCCAATTATTTACCTTGACGAAACATGGTTCGATGCCCATGACACTCCAAGAAAAGGTTGGGATGATACTTCCAAAAAATGTCAAACCAAGGCACCATCAAATAAAGGCAAAAGAATCACAATATTACATGCTGGTTCAGAGAACGGGTTTGTTCCAAATTGTCTGTTGCTTTCAGCAAAAACATAGCAGATTCTTCTTTAGATTACCATCAAGATACCGACGCACAACTTTTTGAAGATTGGTTTAAACATAAACTCCTTAAAAATATACCTGAAAATAGCGTCATTGTAATGGACAATGCTAGTTATCATAGTCGGCAAGCAAAAATCATTCCCAATTCTAATAATACAAAAGCAGAAATTCAAAATTTTATGATTGAAAATGATTTATATTTTGAAGAAACTTACAAAAAACGAGAACTGCTAGAAGTATTAAAAGCTTTTAAAATAAATAAGGAATACGAGTGTGACAAACTTGCAGCAGAAAATGGACATACAGTGTTGCGTCTTCCTCTGTACTATTGTATATTCAATCCTATTGAGCTAATATGGCACCAATTAAAATCCAATATTAGGAGATATAATATTTATTTTCTCCTACATTAAATGTATCTGTAGTAGAATTAATTAAAAACGAAGTAAGAAAAATTTCTGCAGACCGCTGGAACAACTGTGTACAGCATGTACTTAAGGTGGACAATTCTTTCAATTGCATGATTACAAATGTTCAACCCTTAATTATAAGTTTAGGCTTAGATGAAGATAGTGATAGTGATACAGAGTTAAATTCTGAATAAATTATTAATTAATTTTTATTGTACTTGTTATCCTAATAGTTATACTTTTAAATTATATTATTTTCAATTATCACTAATTGTTATCATTATTTAACATTATTAATTAAATTATAAAAATAAATCATGTGGTGTGGTATACATTTTCAAGCCAGCCCTGATCCCATTTATTGAGCTTTGAATAGGTTGAGGCGTATACAATAGGGTTTAATCAGGTAGTTTATTTATGGCAATAAGAATAAACGGTATAATTCTGCAACAACTATAGACGAATGGTTAAACCCGAACAAACTCCGTATAAACTTATTTTTGGCGTACTTTCCGATTCTTTAAGGAGTGCTGCGCGAGAAACTACATCGTTATTGTAATTATTATCATAAAATTTAATGGGATCTTTTATTTAAAGATGGCAACAAAAAATAAACTAAACTATATAATTAAAAGTACTTTTACAACTGTACTTTTCGACTAAAGTTCATTAACCACAAGAATCACAAACTAGGTAGTTACCATCGCTAAGCGTGTTAATTGCATTTCATACAATTCGCTGACGACTAAGTGTGGAATGACCCAAATCTTTTGCTTGCCTAGAATTAGTGTCTTATTTACTTGAACAACGCTATAATATTCTGATTATAAAAAAAAGTCAATGCGACAAAGTGGAACTAAATTAAAGTACATCAAGTGCATTTTTTTTTTAAATGAATAATTATTTTCGTCCTCGATTACCTATAATACTTACTTAGGCGTAAAAGGTTTATACATACAGAGTGGCAAAACATAATTTTTGCCGTACAAAAAAGCACAAGATTTTTTTAACGCATAAACTTTTATTTTTTTCGAAAACTAGATTGCTAAGAAATTTAACGGAAACAAACGAGCTGATAAAAACGCGACAGCGACGCTGGAGTTCGTGTCTACATCGCTAGAAAGTAATCTAGCAGTGGCGGTTCTTCCACAGGAGCATATGCGCACGTGCACCCCCAAAACAAAATGAATAAAAAATATTAATTTATATTCATTGAATATTATTTATCATATAAAGTCCGACCATCCCTAATATTTTATTATCCCGTTAAACCGAACTGTATAGATCCGGCAACCATGCCTCGGTCGAGGTAAATGACGATTATGACGAGACTTGCTCGCGCGTGCGATTAAGTAATGCAGTTTCTCTGTAGTAACAGGTGACGGGTGGCAGCGGGGAGTAGGGGGGCTATTTCAATTTAACATGGAAAAGGTGCACAGTTTTTGTGTGCTCGTGCATCTAGTTAGAAATTCGAGCGTGTAAGTTTTAATATTTTAATATTATATATTTATTAAGTTAAAATGAATAGTTGACGGTGGACTATTTAAGAAATAACTTTAGCTCTTTAAGTTTGGAGCAAAAAATTGAAGTGAAGAATGCGGGAACACCTAAACCCGAAATTAATTTAACGCAGACCACAAAGGGTAAATCTAGGGACTTTATTAGAAAGTTTAAAAATGAAATATATGAAAAAAAAATTATAGAGGGTATTCCAAACATAATGAAGCTGTTATTGATCAATTTTCTACAATTAAGAACCGATGAATGAACTTTACGTTTAAGCATTATTGTGTAGGGTCGTTAAATGTTGTGTATTTCGATAAATGATACTCGATATGATTTTAAATCATTTTATTTAAGGATTTCAACTAAAAAACAATGAAAATATGAAGAATGCCAACTTGTCAGTCTCGTGGCTAGATTCGTTCTCGTCATAAAACAGTTAACTATTGTTCTCGTCTTGGTTGCGCCTAATGAAGTAGCCGTAGATGGCGTAGTGGTATTAGGCATCATTCGGTTTTCTTGATAACTCGTAGATGGCTTTAGTAGTATTAGTAGTGGACTGTATAAATATTGTTACGAGGGTTGCATGCGACGGCGTTAAGATCCGACAGCTATACACACTAAGAAAACCTTTCTTATTGTCCAAAAGTTGTATTTCCTTGTGTAAAATTTAAAAATAATGTGTTTTACCTAACGCATTTTCTTATTACTTTTTTCTTTCTACATTTAAAACGCCTAGAAAGTAATTGTTTGGTCGTTACACAAGAATAAAATTTTAAAAATAATTTCACCATACTTGTGAACCCCCTCTATCATAGGTCACAAGCCGCCACTGCAGTCTAGTTTGAGTTTATTTAATAAAAATTTATCCGATCTTAAAGGAAAGATCGAGTGATTTTTAGCATGATCAATATGAATTCATTTATAGATACTAAATAATAATGTTTATTTTCTAACGCAAGTTCATTTTTAATAATTAAATCAGTGACATGACAAAAAGCGCTCAACAGCAACAAATTGGATGTAGCAATATGTTACGTTGCTGGGCAATGCAAGGCTACCAGCATAATTTTGAGCTGGGGACATTTTTAACACCTATTTAGAAAGAGACTTTTTTATCGCTGTAAGAAAATAATATCAAAATGACAAAAATACATATTTAAACAGACATTTTATTACATGAGTGGATTATTCTATTTTAAAAATCCGTTTTTAAATCAGGTACGTATCCACACAATATCTACTTACTTTTTCTCAAAAACTATGAAATATTACTTAGTTTTTATTCTAGTATTAATTTATTGTGCATGTTTGACCCAAAATAAATATCAACAACATTATCTATGATTGATGTCACAAAATAAACGTTTCAAATGCGCAAATAAAAAATACTTTCTCTTAAAAAGTACATTCATATTTATCGTCACCGTGCAAACTTATTTATCAACAAATAGACAATAGAGAACTACATTCGAAAAGTAGGCCTTTGTGGGTCTTTGAACTTGAATTTCACAAATGTGACGTACGTGGGGAATTTCCCAGTCTAAGGTCTCGTGATGTTTTAATTGATAAAAACATCTGCAATATTTCGTCTTTAGGTTGATCTCTAACAATAAAAATAATATAGTGGTCGAGTAGGAGTCAAATTCGCGTGTTTCAACGAGCTTCGTAGAAATATATTTATTCGACTATCGACTTTTTCTTTACTTCGTTCTTGAACTAGCCCCTTAAACAAAAGTCTAGTGGTGTATGGTCTGGAGATATTGGAGGCAAACTAATAGGACCTTCTGCGATGAGCGAAATATACAAGAGCTCCATCGTGATGATAAAACCGTCTCATTCTGATGTTTACAGGAATATCCTCTAGTACTCCTTGTAAGTTAGATATCGGGTAGTGCTCTCCAGTGAGGCGATTCTCCATAATAAAAGGACCAATTAAATGACTATGAACCACACCACATGTTTACCGAAAAGTTGTTGTTTATTGCCACTGGACCAAAATAGGTCTTCGCTGGTATTTACTGGTCTAAAGATCAGGAAAACATTGTAATTGCGTTGAAATACGAATTACTTTTGAAGGTAAACTAATATTGCGTAAAAAATATCTCAAGGTAAAGGAATATTACTATTATTTATTAAATTCCTATTACTATGTTACATTGCTTGAAAATAAGAAATATTTACCAACAAGAAATCTAGGAAATATTCAGGGAGATCGCTATAAGCCAAAATCTGAATATAAGTCACTAACTAAAATTAGAAAATCCCAAAATTTGTATGTACATACGTACTTTTAATTAATGATAATTCTATTCTTAGTTATTTTGAAAAATCTCCATACAATTGCTTGCAATACCAGTTATTTTTTATTCTAATAAATTAATAAATAACTACAACACGTTTCCAACTGACTCATCCATCTGATCATTGCAGAATTATTTGCTACTTTATTAGTTCTTAACAATGGGAAATAAATATTGACAAACATCTTCCATATTCTATGGGTTTTGGCACACCTACATACTTTTTTTTTTTTTTACTCGGGTATTTGGCCTTACAAACTAGTGTATTGGCCACGAACATTGTATATATATTTTTTACTGTGCATTCTTATTCCTTCTAAATGTCTGTTCATATTTTTCACTGAAAAATATGCCCCGTCTCGAGAATCGAACTTGAGACCTCCGCAGCCGAATGCCAACGACTTAACCTGCTAAGCTGTTACCGCGGTTCACCTACATACTGTTAAATATAATTTATTTTCTGATTAAATATTTTTTTGAATATTAGAGTATGGCGGCTCGTGCCTGATAAACCCCAAAAAAATATTCCCTAATGCATCCTAATTTCTTCCTTTTTTGATAATTGGTACATATTTTAAATGTTAGTAACTAGCTTTATCTAAAATAACTTCAATAAAAGAAGATTTTTCCAATTTCACCCTTAATTTTCTTTAAGCGCTACCTTACGATATTATATCAAAGTACATTAATTTGTAATGGCTCGTCATATTTGGATAGCAACATCTATACAGTATGTCCACGGATGGGGTTTACAAGAGGACAAATGTACTAAAAATTGAAAGATACGAAAAAAGTCACTCTTAATAAACGTTTTTGCTTGTCTAGAAAATACGATTCATAACAAGAAACTTCAATTTTTTTTATACAGGGTGGGTAAAAACTACAAAATGTTATTTTGCTTAAGAGTAAACATACTTTATTTTGAAAGATATGAAAAAAAGTCACTCTTAATAAACGTTTTTACTTGAATAATGAATAGGTGATACTTGTTGCCAATGTCTTTATTTAATGAAGTAATTATAATAATAATAATAAAAATATTACGACATGAAAAGAATACGATAACGATTTCATAATTCAAAAACTCCACCCCCATACTCGACACATTTTTCTAATTGCTTTCTCAAATAAGTGAAAGAATTTCTGATTTCTTCCTGAGATATCGATTGGACAGCCTGGATAATTCTGCCCTTCTGCACTTCAATATCATTTGGTATTGGGGTTGCAAAAACAATGTGTTTTAAACGACCCCATAAAAACATATCGGCCATGGTTAAGTCGGGACTTCTTGGGGGCCACAAAACTGGGCCATTCCTGCCAATCCACCTTGGACCAAATCTGCGCTCAAGCCATTCTCTAACCTCACGAGCGAAATGGGCTGGACAACCATCTTGCTGAAAATACATATTGTGTCGATAATTTAATGGTAGATTGTCGAGTTCATCATTGAAAAATGTATCCAGCATTTCTAAATATGATAATCAATTGCACGTGTTATCAAAAAAATATGACCCTATAATGCCATGGATGGATATCGCACACCACACGTTCACTTTTGTGAAATATTGTCTTCTGGGATTTTCTAAAGGCCAGTACCTAACATGCTGGGTTGCAACGGTTCCATTTGTTGAAAATGTACTTTTATCAGAAAACATGATACATTTATAAAAATCAACATTTCCACTTAAAATGTTGTCTCCTATCCACAGGCAAAAATCAAGCCGTTTCACGTCGTCTCCCTCTTCCAATCTTTGATTAAAGTGCGGTTTATACGGATACAATTTATTTCCTTTAAGGATCTTCTGAATTTGACTTTTTTTCACAACTTCCAACTGAGTAACACGATTTCTAAGGGACGTTATAGGATTTTCTTCAACATAATGAAGAACTAAGACTGTAGCAGCATCATCACGGTCTTATTTCTTCTTTTTTTTTTTGAGGTCCAAAACCGAACCAGTTCTCTTGAACTTTTTTATTAACTTGTATAATTTCCCCAATTGGTAGAATATTGAAGTTCTTTGTAACCACGAATTTCGCGATTTTTTCGTACATCTTGATTGATTGTCCATCAGCAAGCTTTATCCGTGTTTTACCGAGAGTATTTTCTTCAACAATGGCATGAATATGGATGAGAGGATGCGTTTTTTTTTTCATGGTAGGTATGCAAATTCTTTAAATCAGAAAAGTCTGTAGTATATCACAGATCTGGTTCAGTTGAAAAAGGCGACATGACCAACAAAATAAAAATGAGTTAATTTCACAATCAGCAAGCCATTCACAAGATTTATAAGTGTCTGTTTGAAAGTAAGATATAAATATAATAGGCTTTTGTCTGTTTGATTAAATTTGGTTTACCTTTTAAATTAATTTGCCGTTTCTATTCAAGAGAAAAGGTCGAAAATCCTTTAATTAACAATTTACACACGTCACAAATACACGACATTTCGTTATTATTACAATTACAAGCACTCAAGCGCGCGAAAACAATACGAAGTTCAAATAAGCTTCCTGGCACCCGCACCTAATTCACTTGTTAACTGGCTGCCACTGATTTACAGTTATTGTTGTTAATGTTTCTATTGCTATTGTTAATAATAATAAACTAATATACGCAAACTAAACACCTTTAATCGTAAAATCTATGAAAAATCACATAAAACGATTACAGGAAGCCGAGAACAAGAGTACGCCGCTGAAGAGTAGCAACAAATCCCAAATTTCATTTGTTATGTCATTTTGTTACAGAAAAAACGTGTGCATAGAACGAGAAGAAAGTACCGATGACAGCGACGATGAAGAAAAAGACGAAATAGAAAAGAAGAACGATACAGAGAAGCCAAACCATAGACAGCCAAACTTCTTTTCTACGTCGATTCGGTTGTCAAATTGTTATGAGACCGAAAACAAATATGAATGTGTTACAAAGTAAGTATCTGATGATAGATAATGATGATGATGATGATAAGCCTACAGAAGTTATAGGATTAGTTGTTGTTTTGAAAATTCCGACATTTTTAAATTTCGTGTTAAAATTAATTTGGCGTAAGTAATTTTAAACAACTCAAAGATATTAATCTTAATTCAACTATGGTCTCTAATTATTTATCGGACAAGTTCATCCCATTTTTTAAAATTAGAACAATTAAATAAATGACGGCCAATTACCCATTTAAAATGCAATAAAGTATTACTTTTGTCTTTAGTAGGTTTTTTATTAGTTTTTTTTATATGTTTAATCGTTTTTGCAGAATTAACAACCATGGTGTGGTAAAAACCTTCACGGTCCGCTACAAGTGCTGTTACGGGTTCAAGAGAACGCCGGAATCTGACGGATGTACCAAACAGGTAAATGTTTGGATTTTAGTAAGAAAACGGTATAGGTTGTATTTTCATTTTTACTATACATTTTAAATTTAAAAAATCCGAGAATATTTTCGAAGATATTTCGGAAAAACCGAATTTTTACGTTTTCGTACTTTTTTTGTTTTCTGATTTGAATTGAATTAATTAAACTTTCAATCCGACGTTGCGTTTTTTCGCAACCATCCTCAACTTTGTTTCTTTAAACAGTAGTAACATTATATTTTATGCTTTATGTATCGTTTATAAATATAAAAAATAATGTAATTACTAAATAACATGTTCCCTAAAAAGAATATTTCAGAACCAAAAAAAAGAGTAGTCATTTCCTCTAATGTTGAACAACCATCTTTGGTTCTCCACGAAATATTTTCTCCAATAAATGAAAATTTCATCCTTTTCTGTCGACTATGTATATTTATTAAGATTTCTGATAGCTATTCATAGACCATATTTTTGGCCTGTTTTCTAACACTCCTTATATTTCCTTGGATGTAGGGGAATGGGCGCACTCGAGCTCCGTTACGGTTAAAAGTTATCGGTAATCAGACGCCCGAACTCCGTTACGAACATTTTGGGGCCCGAGGGTCGCAAACCTGAATTCCGTCAAGTTGAATATTGCTACCTGTTTAGCGTATGTATTTATATCATTACCTATACAGGTGTCGGCTGGTCACAATTTTATAATTAGTTTCGTTTCGTAGAATAATCACAGGTAATTCCGACCACTCCGACCCTTTTTGACCGTAACGCCATTCGTTTAGGGGATTAAAGATCCCTTCATTAGCAAAAACTTAACGGAATTCGGGTGCACCGAGGGGAATATATCAATACCATTTTCTTTCTAGGTCGATTTGAAACCAGTTCTTCAAACCCTTGAAGATCTAAAGTTAGAAGAATTCAGAAAACTCATCAAATCTGGTGGTTTGGATGGCACGTTCGAATCAGGAAACTTCACAATGTTTGTTCCCAGCGACGACGCCGTTCATGATTATAATGAAAAATTGAACGATATGGTAAGTATTATATGCCCAGTCGCAGATCGTAAATAATGCGCTTTTTATACGGAAACGTTCAAATAACTTAAGCTTAGTACTCCTCGAACTTCATTATTTAAGAATTCTTTCATCTGGAGGACTACATCCTTGTGGAACGACCTTTCCGAGGTCGTTTTTCCCAACGAATATAACCTCCAACGATTCAAAACCAACGTGAATCGCTTTTTGCGCACACGCACCACTCCCAAAGTGCCCTAAAGGATTTTTCCTATAGTGCTTGTGTTTCATCATAAAAAAAAAACACTGGGCGAACAATACTGTAATTATACGCGGTAACTAATTCACGTAAAAGTGCTACGGCCCCTTAGTTCCTCTACGGTTGACGATAGCACCAGTAGCTGATCTACGGGGAGGAGGGGTTAGAGGGGCTATAGCCCCCCCATGGCTAATGGCTTAACACTCGCTAATATAAATTCGTGGCGGGAGATTGACGTCCATGAAGTGTTTAATACTTTTTGCAAAATGAAGCGCCGTCGCCTAGAGACGTCAGACTGGGATTAAGAATTTTCGCCCTTTTCTTAACCCCCTCCCCCTTAATATAAACCTAGATCCGCCACTGGATAACACCGTCAGGGAAGTTAAATTACACACACCCAAAAAGTTGTGTTCATAGTTGTCGAGAAAGGCTTAATCTATTTATACTCGATAATCATAATGTTATAGATTCGTTATGGTTTAATAAGGTCTCAAGATCACATCTATTAAATATATTTTTTGCTTTATAAAAAATGAACCATTCTTCATCGAACTGGTTTACTTCCTTTCTAATATGTAGGTCTGAGATGCTTTCATATCTGAACTTTACTTATTTTTTAACTATAGCGCAATTTCACTCACGACTTGTTTATACAGGGTGTTCCTCATGACATGATAATATTTCAGAGAGAGAGAGAGAGTCCTTATTAAATCATTTTTTTTTTATCTTCGAACGTTTCTTAAACAATTAATACGACATTTTATCTCCCTTGGATTTTACTAAATTAAAAATAAAAATCATTTCAACAAATAAAGGCTATAATACAGAGTGGTACTCAATTCCTAGTCATTTAATTTATTTACTTAACATTATAAATACAAAACCATTAGGTACATAAGCCATACCGAGTTTTTATTTTTATAAGTAAATGAGTTCTCTGTTATATAATCATACCTAATATTTCTCTATATTTTCAGAATACTGTCGATTTAGCAAGAAGACGCCGTGCTTTTAAAAATGCCCTTAGTTCCAAAGATTTAGTTCTTAGTCATGTCACCGACGGTTTTGTTGAACTGGCTGATTTGGACAATGAAGAAATCTTAAAGAGGTTAGTGAAAAACTTTGTTGTTTAATAATTGATAATTAATAATTAATAATAAGTGATCAATTACATAAATTATCTTGAATCGAATTACACACGTCATCGTTTTGCACTATCAGATATAGGTAGGGTAGCCAGATTTTCTTCAGAATTTTCAGGGAATTTTTTTTTGCCGGGAATTTGTTATGATCTCCGGCACATCATTAGAATTTACTATAAAAAAAAAATTGATACAAAATTCCGGGATTATACAAAGCAATCCATCATCTGGAAAATTCCGGGAAAATCTTGTCCATTCCCGGCCCTGGCAACCCTAAATATAGGGACACAATATCTCAAAAAATAAGGCACGAAAAGATTGTTTCACGAAAAATGGATATAACTTAATGACTGCAGTAAAAGTACCTGAGGCCATCCCATTATTTATGACCGTTTGTTATTATTATGTGGAAAGGACCGGATTGTAATAATTGTAATTAAATATAGGCACATCAGGTACGTTAGGTTGCTTAATTTATATTTAAATATCTTTTTGTGGTAAAATTTGTTAGTTTTTGAGGAATGGTTCAAGAATTGTCTTTTACCAAACATTCCTCAGAATAGCGTGATAATAATGGACAATCCGAGCTATCACAGTCGCCAATTACATAAAGCTCCAAGCTCAAATAACACAAAATTGGAGATTCAGAACTACTTGGCGGCGAATGATATATATTTTGAAGAAAGTTATAAAAAAAGTGATCTTTTAGAAGTTTTAAAGACATTTTGTATAAAAAAAGTATATGTTTGTGACACATTGGCAGAAGAAATTGTACATACAGTGCTACGGCTCCCACCCTATTATTGCATTTTTAACCCCATAGAGCATATGTGGCACCAGTTAAAATCACTGGTTAGGTCTGAAAATATTTCTCCGACTTTAAGTTCTAGTGTTGTAGAATTAATACGAAAATGCTTTAATGATATTCCCCCAGGTAGTTGGAAAAATTCAGTCCGTCACGTAATAACTGTAGACAACTCGTATATTAGTCTATTAGTATAATTAATCCAATTATAATTAATTTTGATGAGGATAGCGATAGCGAAACAGAACTATCTATAGAATGACATTATAAATGTAAATAAATATGACTAGTAATATTTAAAAAAATGTTATTTCATTTGATTACATTAATATAATCATATCATTCCTTGTTTTCCTTAGTCCGTCCCTTCATACTTCACTTGTTTATTGCCAAGCTCTTGTCGACACAATGGGACCGACCCAGGAAATCATTAAGTCGTATCCAAATATCGTGAAACGTACTGTACCTATACGAAAAATGTAGAGTAAAAATGCAAAAATAAGTATAATTTAAAATTCAATTTCATATACACAATCTAACGTCGTATTTTATAGTGAAGATGATCATAAATCAACAATGAGAATCAACATCTATCCAACTCACACTTTCGAGAGAATGCTGACCGCTAACTGTGCAAGAGTAAAGAAGGGAAACATTCTAGCTGACAATGGAATTATCCATATTATTGATAGAGTTGTTACACCAGCCACTGACAGTGTTGAACAAATTGTTAATAACCATCCGAAATTGAGCACTTTTAGAAGCGGTAAGAGAGAGAAAAATATTTGGACCCGCCGGTTCGCTCGCGGTGATATCATTTGTCCCGTATCAAAATTAGAATCTATCAAAAAGTGAATTAAAAGATATTTTCTCCGTCTCTCCCCAGGATAATTCATAAACTAATGAACCGATTTGGCCCAAATTTGACATGCCTATGTAAAATGAGTGTCGAATAACGAGAAAAATATTTGTATCCGCGGGTTCGCGCGCGGTGATATCATTTGTCCCGTATCAAAATTAAAATCTATCAAAAAGCGAATAAAATGATATTTTCTCCGTCTCTCCCCAGGATAATTCCTGAACTAATGAACCGATTCGGCAAAAATTTGACATGCCTATGTAAAATGAGTGTCGAATAACGAGAAAAATATTTGTATCCGCGGGTTCGCGCGCGGTGATACCATTTGTCTCGTATCAAAATTAAAATCTATCAAGAAGCGAATAAAATGATATTTTCTCCGTCTCTCCCCGGGATAATTCCTCAACCAATGAACCTATTTCGCCCAAATTTGGCATGCCTATATAAAATGAGTGTCGAATAACGAGAAAAATATTTGTTCCCGCCGTTTCGCTCGTTTACAAGCATATTTTCTGTTACCTATTAAAAACATTCCTTATTTTAAAAATACCTCTTGTCTTTTTATTCGAATGTGTTTTTAAAATATCAGGCTCCGAGTGTGAATATGATATCTAGAGGCCCACTAAAACCTATATGCTATACAGGGTATTGCAAAAACCATGTACCATCTTAAGTGGGGTGATTCCTTACCCAAAAATAAAACAAATAGTTCCTATCAGCATGGGTCCGTAAATATTTTGTTTAAATACAAAGATACGCCCATGTTAACCTGTTCAAACATTTTTATTGTTAAAGTATGTGATATTTTAGGTACTTTTCAAATTTCACTAAAATTACTAAAGCCGTTTACGAAATATCTTGAAAACACAGAAGAAATTTTAACACCCTGGATCTGTCAAACAAAACATCTGCCGACCCATTTGTCTTATTCTTGGGTAAGGAATCACCACACGAGCTACGGCACATGTTTTTGAAACACCCTGTATATATATTTACAAATCGAACTATTTTAAAAATATTTTCTTTAGTTTTGGAGAAAACGGATATTCCAAAACATATCAAACCCGATGGCCACTACACCATTTTTGCACCGACCGACGAAGCGTTTGGAAAATTGGATGAGGGCCAGAGACAGAAAATCTTGAACGGTGGCGGATGCGCTTCCAGTAAGTGCCCAATTAGTAAAATTCCGAATTATAGAAAGTAGATATGTTATTTTCTTAAAAATTCGAAAAATAAAACTAAAATATTTATATATTGTATTATATTTTACTAGTAATATTATTTTAGTACTAAATCTTGGCAAAATATGAATGACTTTTTTTTCCAGATATTTTGAAACATCACATCGTAGCTCATACTGTCTGCTCGTCAGCCATTATTGGTAACGCCACTACCCACAACGTTGAAGGAGTTATCCTTAATATGGAAAGGACACTGGACGACGAACTCATCTTCGAAGGGAAGGCCAAGATTACCGATCCAGATAATATGGGAACCAATGGTGTTGTTCATTTGATTGACACTTTGATTGTTCCAGAATCAGGTAATGGAATAATAATTTAATGTTCTACAATCTCCACTCCGAAGTCAGTATTCCCGACAGAGAAACATTACCAATGCTTGATCATAGTCTCATATTATTCTGGAATCGTTGGATTATGTTCGCATTATTCTGTTTGTAAATGCTTCGTGTAGAGGCAGAGCATAATTTCTTTAATTTTTAGGTCAATATATTGGAAACGTTCTAAAATCGCATAACTTCTCCAAATTCCAAGACATTGTGGAAAAAGCAGGAATGACCGATGAACTTAACAACTACGACAATGCTTCAGTATTCGTCCCCACGAACAAAGCGTTCGATAATGCACAAACTCAAAAACTTTTGGAGGAAATCGGTGGTGACCAGAACAAACTCAAGGAACTGGTGAGGTACCATGTTGTGAACGGACAAGTGCAGTCGTGCGATTTGACCAACAACATGAATATTCCTACTAAGGATGAGGGCAAAGACTTAAGGATTAACTTGTACTCGACTGTAAGTATTTTTTAAAAATATATTTTTTTAAATTACGATTTCAAAATCCACTTAATAATTAACTTTTCTATTTTAGTTACCATTGTTTACCAACGTTATCAACAGGGCGACCATCAACTGCGCCAGACTTATCGGTTTCGATGAAAAAACTTGCGGATCAATCGTGCACGAAGTGAACAAAGTTTTGGCGCCTCCAAGCCAGAATATTTTCGAGATGATTACTGGTGATGCTAAGTATTCGATTTTAAAACAATTGCTTAAAGACACAGAGGTACGTACCCCATTGTGTAAGAATAAGGGTGGTCAATTTTACGAATAAAAATTTGACCATTTGAAAACACAGTTGTTCTATATGATAATTTATTTTAAATGATAACGATTAGGTACACTCATCGATAATATTTGTAGGTTGAAAAGATTCTACAAGAAAATAATAGATCTATTACTTTCCTGGCACCGACAGACGAAACCTTTGCGGCTTTAGAAGAAAAAGACAGAAAAATGTTGTTAGAAAACAAGGATAAAGCCGAGGAAGTGTTGAAGAACCATGTTTTGACCGGTAAGTGTATTTTTAGTAAATAGTAAATTTTTGGCCACACACGTCATTTCTTGCAGATCTACCCAGTGATCATAAAATTCTGTTATAGATTTTTCTTTATTACAGAGGTCTTGTGCTGTTCTGGTGTGGGTCCCCACACCTGGGGCTTTAACAGTTTCATCCCCACCCTAGGAAACCAAAGAGTCGAAGTTGGTCGTACCGGAAGCCAAGTCCGCGTCAACAGAGCAGTGGTAACCAGTTGCGATAACCTGGCTACGAACGGAGTTTTGCACACCATCAATAAAGTGTTAGCTCCCAAAAAACAACCACCAGTGGCCACTATAGGCGGTGGATTTTTCCTCTTTGATTTGTAGATACAAACAGTGTGCTGATTGGAGTTTAAAGTGAAAAGTTATTTTTTATTATTTAAAAAAAAAGGAAAGTATACAACCAAACACTGATTATATAACTACAGTAACATGAGACAATAAAATGACATTTTGCGTTAAACTTTGATGGGCGTAAACTAAAGAAAAAGTCATCATAATGATCAGTGATATAATTTATTTACATTTATGCATACCTATATTGTTATGACTGACTATTCATTCCACAATGTCTATTGTAACTATTAGTGTTTAAATGTTTATAGTAGTGTTGTTTTAGGTGATATAAATGGTAGATTTAGACCCTATTTATTTGATTTTTTAATAACTAACTTTTATATATTAAACTTTATTAATAAAGTAACAGAAAAATTGAATTATCGTATTGTTTTCATTGCCTATTAGTGTTAAAACCTCAATCACACATTCCTACAGTATGTCCACGGATGGGGTTTACAACAGGACAAA
This sequence comes from Barypeithes pellucidus, assembly GCA_963991005.1. Lineage (NCBI taxonomy): Eukaryota > Metazoa > Arthropoda > Insecta > Coleoptera > Curculionidae > Barypeithes > Barypeithes pellucidus. Next base: position 705,500 of record OZ022557.1, read on the forward strand.
TGGACTAAAAATTGGAAGATACGAAAAAAAGTCACTCTTAATAAACGTTTTTGCTTGTCTAGAAAATACGATTCATCATAAGATACTTCAATTTTTTTTATACAGGGTGGTTAAAAACTGCAAAAATGTTATTTTTCTTAAGAGTAAACATACTTTATTTTGAAAGATACAAAAAAAAGTTACTCTTAATGAATGTGTATTCTACACAACAAACCGAAGTAGAATAATTCATTAAAAGGTTTACCTATGTAAAAATTATTTCCCAAAAGGTATTCTCTGGCCTAGTTAAAATAATAATAACACTTAAGGTGATAGGTACTTGTTGTCAATGTCTTTATTTACTGAAGTTATTATTTAAGTAGAAAGAGTTTCTATAATACAATTTTATGGGGATGGTCAAGTTTCATACCGCTACGTCATGGAACAATTTACCGAGAAATTTGTAGGAATCCCAATAACTAGGATGGAAATCTGTAAGTTAATAAAAAAGCTCAAGAGAACTGGTTCGGTTTTGGACCTCAAAAAAACAAGAAGAAATACGACCATGATGATGCTTCTAGAGTCTTAGTTCTTCATTCTGTTGAAGAAAATCCTATGACGTCCCTTAGAAATCGTGTTACTCAGTTGGAAGTTGTGAAAAAAAATTCAGAAGATCCTTAAAGCAAATAAATTGTATCCGTATAATCCGCACTTTAATCAAAGATTGGAAGAGGGAGACGACGCGAAACGACTTGATTTTTGCCTGTGGATAGGAGACAAAATTTTAAGTGGAAATGTTGATTTTTATAAATGTATCATATTATTTTCTGATAAAAGTACATTTTCAACAAATTGAACCGTTGCAACCCAGCACGTTAGGTACTGGTCTTTAGAAAATCCCGAATTCAGAATTATGACTAGAAGACAATATTTCACAAAAGTGAACGTGTGGTGTGCGACATCCATCCATTGCATTATAGGGCCATATTTTTTTGATAACACGTGCAATAGATTATCATATTTAGAAATGCTGGATACATTTTTCAATGATGAACTCGAAAATCTACCATTAAATTTTCGACAAAATATGTATTTTCAGCAAAATGGTTGTCCAGCCCATTTTGCTCGTGAGGTTAGAGAATGGCTTGACCGCAGATTTGGTTCAAGGTGGATTGGCAGGAATGGCCCAGTTTTGTGGCCCCCAAGAAGTCCCGACTTAACCTTGGCCGATATGTTTTTATTATGCCGTTTAAAACAGATTGTTTTTGCAACCGCAATACCAAATGATATTGAAGTGCTGAAGGGCAGAATTATCCAGGCTGTCCAATCGATATCTCAGGAAGAAATAAGAAATTCTTTCACTTATTTGAGAAAGCAGTTAGAAAAATGTGTCGAGTATGGGGGTGGAGTTTTGGAATTATGAAATCGTTATCGTATTCTTTTCATGTTAATAAAAATGTTCGTATTATTATTATTATTATTATTATTATTATTATTACTTCATTAAATAAAGACATTGACAACAAGTATCACCTATTCATTATTTAAGTAAAAACATTTATTAATAGTACTTTTTTTCGTATCTTTCAAAATAAAGTACGTTTACTCTTAAGCAAAATAACATTATTCCAGTTTTTACCCACCCTGTATAAAAAAATTGAAGTTTCTTATGATGAATCGTATTTTCTAGACAAGGAAAAACGTTTATTAAGAGTGACTTATTTTCGTATCTTTCAATTTTTAGTCCATTTGTCCTCTTGTAAACCCCATCCGTATCCCATACTGTATATACATAGGAACAATAATTTTATTATAAATACAATAATGCATTTGAAATATTAAATATGCATGGCTTAGAAAAATCTCTATACGAAACGGCCACATTACTAATATTCAAATACGTTGTAACACAAGTGGCGCAAACTCCACCTGTACATATCAAACTACATAAAAATATTTCAACTTTTCGGTTACATAACCAATCCAACATCCAAACGGGATTAGAATGAAACTCTTCTCGAAATTTCCTTTCATAGTACCTGCCTATGTCTCTACGGTATTCGTCAGTGAGCTCACTGGCTTCTTCCACTGGTCTTGTTAGAATGACATTTGTAAAACTCTCATTTGCTATCCTCTCTTTGTGCTTCTTATGTAAATAAAGTATTTTCATGTAAAACAATGGCGGCAGGATAAATATCAGCGGACCTGTAAGGGTACCACCTATAAGCGACATCACTAGGTCAAATCGTGGAACAGACTCTGCGATCACTATGGCCAAAAGAGTTAAGATTGTTCTTAATATACAGCGTTTATGGTTGAATTCTGAAATAAAATAATACTAAATAAAATGGTCAAAAAGACTTCTTAACTATTTTTCCATTCCTATCAATCCCTGCTTATAAATAAGTTTTTTTCCTTACCTCTAGGAATATTTAAACAATCCTCCATGTGTTGGTACAAAGCGCTGTTGCAAACAGCTGAAGTAAGGCATAGCTGAATAGCTACTAAAGCTGCTGCAAAATGTAACGGTATAGAAGCCGGCAGCGTTTCTAAAATGCTGGGGTTAGTTGCTGTACCATATTTTAAAACTGCTATTGTTGTCGTGACGGCAGACATTAATAGAGATACTAAAATGGAAATATACTAAGAATTTATCATAAGGACCATCTATTTTTCTTTATATCAAGGGCTCCGATGACATTTAAGATTTTAGAATCATATATTTTTGATGTTTCTAGGCCTACCATCTCTTTGAAATAACAATATATGAATGATGTTACCTAAAAATCCTCCTATGATAGCTAAAGGTAACTTGGCTTTGTCTTGCATGTCCATTTGGATGGTCAGAATGCTGGGATGTACGTCAAATTGGAAGGCTACTATTCCATATGCCGTCATCATAAGCTTCCATAGGTCCAGGTTTGTGTCAAAGTTCGCATCTGTCGATGGAACCCCTGCGTGTGTTGTGAAAATAAGACATCCACAAGTTAGGAAGAATACGGATAGTACTATTAGTACTGAGACAGCACACAAAAATCTAGAAATTATAAGAGTGAAAATTTTAAGTTTTTTGGTTTGTTCGATCATTGCTTACTTCATGTCTTTTGGACTTCCGAGCCACAGAACTGGACAGAGGATTGTCCCCAGTATAATAATCCAGTAACAAAAGGGGAGATCGAACGTGTTGTTACTTATTCTTAGACCAAGAAGTTGAAGATTTTGTGATGCTAAAAACTTATGAAAAATTAACTCAATACCAAAATGTTTAATAATACTGTCATAATTATCCCCAAATTGCTATCGCCAGGAACAAACGATTTGTAATTTGGTTACTTACCAACTATTAAGTTGGGTATACCTCCCCCGAATACTGCTAAATCCACCAAAAAGGTCACATAATAACCAAAACACTTTCCATAAGTTACCTCTGCTAACGCTGAATATGGGTATCGACTTTTTCTGGTCATTGTTGGGTGAATTTCTTCAGATAAAGTCCAACATTTTCCCAGTAGAGTAGCTGTATATATTTGTATAGAGCAGAGCAGGCATATTATTAATATACCGTAGAATCCTGCAAAATTAGTAGTAATTCACTGTCAAGTTTAAGACACATTCAAGCATATAAAAATGTACGTATTAGGTACCTAGAGTGTCGTGGCGATACTTTTGGACCAGTGTCTAACTCAGATATATCTCTCATTGATTTAGTTTAAAAATGAATTAAATCCAATTTTTATATTTTAGGAAATTTACATGCATCTAGTTTTTATGCACTACCCTGTAGAATTAGACATATCAGGACATAAACTACTCTACCCTAAACTCTAGAATCTGTTTTCTATTAGTTAAAAATTTTAAAACTTGGTTCATTACTAGCGAAATATTATTAATTAATGCATTTTTGAATATTCGATAATTAATTGGTCTAAGTTATATTTAAGTTAAAAATATATTAAATAAGTTTTTTATAAAGTATGTTTTCTTTAGATGTGTTAATTAAGTTTGTTGTATTGTTGAATACAAGTATACCGGGGCCATATTATGGTCTAAGAATGGTCTTGCTTACATCCAAATTATAAAACTATTTTGTACCATTTTTTTTAAATAACAAACTGTACTTACATCAGAGTGGATCTGGAAGCTTTTTGTTATACAATTTGATTATTAATCCTTCCTTTAATGTTGCTATATAAGTGTATGAAGCAAAGTTGGAATTTTAGATCTCTTTTAATGCTAATTCTCACATTCCCAGGGAAAATTTACTACTCAGTTTAAAGCTCGAAATATTGCTGAAGATATCTTACAATCTTTATAAAGAAAGAAATGTTGCTCGGGAATCATTATAATACAATTTAATTAAAAGCGAATAGCAGAAATACACGACGAACCACTGCCGCCCATGCATATGTGGTTAAGCTTAGTACTCCTCGAACTTCATTATTTAAGAATTCTTTCATCTGGAGGACTTTATCCTTACGGAACGACCTTCCCGGGGTCGTTTTTCCCAACGAATATAACCTCCAACGATTCAAAACCAACGTGAATCGCGTTTTGAGCACACGCACCACTCCCAGAGTGCCCTAAAGGATTTTTCCTATAGTGCTTGTGTTTGATCATAAAAAATAACTAATTTCACTTACCACAATCGATAACAGCTTTTGGAAGAGAAACCACAGGAAACACACCGAAAACATCCACAACACAAATTATTGCAAAAAACACGGAAAGTCCATCGTTGCTAATATTTCTTTGTAAAAGTGGAATTCTTTCGTTCGATTGCATTGTTTAAAAAGTATGTAAGACGAAACTGATAGTTAGTGCAACTCTTGCAGGGTTTCTTGACATTCGTATTGAATGTCGAAAACGATATTTAGTTTCAAACAGTCAATAAATAAACTAAATACAGGGTGTATGTTTTACACTATTAACATTACCACTTTTGCCCATGTAAGGATTTTAAATCATTGAGGATACGGCTTTTGTTCACCGAATAAACAATGGGTATCATTTAACTGGTTAGCAAAATATTCTTATTTTTGCGAATAGAAAAATGTAATCGGTCAGCCAAAATGGCTAGTTGGTCAGCAACTTATGGACAGCAACATTTCTGAATCGGTCAGTAATTAATGTCATAGTAGAGTGCTCTAAATTATTTTGGTACCCAAATTAAATATATGAGCTGCTATGAGCGATCCACTTTTAATCAGATATTAGTAAGCAATCAGCGGGTAAGCAAAATATTTAATCTTGGTAATCAAAAAAAAAGCAATAAAACGTGAAATAGTGACATTGCCCTGGGAAAACAAATGAAAACCGCCCCGCTACACTTTTTGTAGCCGATTTCCTTTTGTATTCGGCAAAAGAAAACATAAGAAAGTTACATAAATTGACAGTGCCCTGGGAAAACAAGTGAAAACCCGCCCCCGCTACCTTTTGGGCCTTGACTGCTACACCGAATGAAAACACACGCACACAATTAGCTACTCGTATCACGCGACTGCTTTCGTTCCCCCCACAATAACGAACTTTGCCGATTATTCAAAACAAACGCAATCCAATGATTTATATTGATAATCATTCCTTAAATATGCAAACCTCTGAAGTAAATTGCTTCTAGACATGTTTACTGACTAATTGTAAAATCTTGCTGACCAAGTAATCATTTCGCAGCTCGACTGTTAATTAAACGAACACATGATATTACAAGCGGACTGATATAAGTAAAATTGCTGACAGTTTGTAGCATTTTTTGCAGAACAAGTGTTGCAGCCTGATTTTTATCTATTGCAAGCAAAATCTTTTTATACTGATCAAATGATTTAATGGCTATTTTTTGCTGCGAACCAATTTTAATAACGGCAAGCCATTTAATTAATTCTCATAAACAATTCACATTCTTAGGTAGGTTGTAAACAACTTACCAGAAAAACAATTGGGGAGCTCTGAAAATTCGTATAATTCTTCTTTGTCCTTTTCCGAATTAGACAAGACGCTTTCGAGCCTTGGGAATCTACTCTTATAAAGCCCTTATTGGAACGGCCGTCTTTCATACCTGCTGTCATATTTGTCGTTATTGTTAAATACAATTCTTTGTTGTTTTTGTGTGTTAAATTTAAGTATTGTTTATGGAAAAATAGCCATATAGTGCCAAATCTGCGGTAAACTGGATAAAATATAGATTTTTGAGTCACGTCCGTCGATTATTTGTGTTTCCTAATCTATTTTCGTAATGCGTCACATTGACGTGTACAAAGCAGTTAGAAATACCTGGTTCATCTTTATGTCAAGTCAATGTGTCCATGCAGCTAAATATTTTTGATGATTGATTTTTTGGGTGGTATAAAATAAAACACTATAACGAATTCAAATTTGGTACATTTGTGCTTTTGAAACACAATACAATATAATATGTAACTACAATATACATGTGTGAGTTTTAAAAATAATGTACGTATGTAATTAGAATTTGTATATCTAAAAATTGTATAAAATAGAATATCATCACCATTACTTCGCAATTTCATGATTTATTTTGAGACAACTTTCACGTCTTTTTCTATACCAAGTAATTTTTCTGCGACCCCCAAGAAATATACTCCTTGTATAATGGCGTAGAGGGGTGCAATCACGATCATTCGACAGGCACCGCCCTTAAAAAATGCCTTCGTACCTTCGGTTTTGTAAATATCTCTGGAAAATAAGAATGGATATATGTAAATGACTTGCTACGAGGGCCACTACTTGACAAGGGTTCTTACTAACAATGAAAAAAAATACGATTGTTTGGATAATTTTATTTTTCAATATACAGTGCACGGCACAATTTTTATTATTATTATTGATTTCTTAGAAAATTTTATTCTTGATAAAGTTTCTACGTTCCCTTAATCTAAAAAGCCACCCATTAAAATTGAAGAAAACTGTAGTGCATACGAGGGAGATTCAATTTTTGAATAGTCACGGCCTTCTATTCAAAGAACGAAAAAATACTTATTTTTTATCTTACCTACTATACGTGTCCAAGATAAGGAGGGCCAGTACAGGTACTCGGAAACCGTAAGAGATACGAAGTCGGTTAAATGGAGGCAAAGTTGTGCATTTACGTGCCTAATAATATGCCCTTTAGAAAGTTTTAAAATTTCGAGTAGTTCCGGAGACATCCGGAAAAAACCGAAATTCTGAAAAATCGTTTTATTGTTTTCCTGGACTTTTTTGAGATAGAATTCTAAAGTAAATTGCACTTTTGCATTGCCACTTTTTCCGCTCTATCTAACAGCGTTAATTGTTTTGATATCCGACGAGTCGTCTTCGAAGGGCCATTATCAACTTTCTTTTTTAAATACGTTCCTGTTTTCCTGATATTGGAATTTGAGAGCTTTTTTTCTTCCGAATGCAACGATGTATGACACATTGTGGTTTAATGACGTTTCGAGGTTTTTTTGAACAACATCAAGAAATTCTGGGATACGGTCCTGTATTTCTCCTAATTTTATAAATAATATCTCATAAGTAAGCGCTAAATTTCTACTTATGTTGGACTAGTTCAATAAATAACAAATAATTTAATAATAAACCACAAATAAGTGAACAAAATATAGAAACATTATTTCAACTTCTGTTGATTCGGGATTTAAAAGAAAAGTGGGCGTTTGAAACAAGAAAATTAAGATGGTGACGTGTGATTTGTTTCACTTGACATTCCCATTGAGATCGTTTGAAAGCGTTTTAAGAGGTTTCCTATTTTCCAGAAATTATGGAACATAATTTTACAAATGCTGAAAAGTTTGATATTCTATCGCATGTTTTATTTTATCTCAAAAAAAACTGTTATGTGGCAGTTAGAAGATGTTATTTGTGCTTAGAGAATAACGGAAATCATTTTGAACACCTGATTATGTAGTTCCTTACTTTTTCGTTGTTCTTTTTATTACTGTTTTGGTATGATTTTTGTTCACTTATTTGTGATTTATTATTAAATTATTTGTTATTTATTGAACTAGTCCAACATAAGTAAAAAATTTAGAGCTTACTTATGAGATATTGTTTATAAAATTAAGAGAAATACAGGACGGCATCCCAAAATTTTCTGATGTTGTTCAAAAATCCTCGAAACGTCATTAAACCACAATGCGTCACACATCGGGTTTGTTCTGGTTTGACGGGTCTTACCTGGTATACATCATATTAAAAAATAATTGAAATATACCAGGTGGTTCAATAATTATGTGTAAAAAACTTGATTCCATTGGTGTTCTTTGGGAGCCCATATCTCCGAAGAGGAGGCCGATACGAAAGAAGTTTATATGAACCTATAGTATTCTTTTCACGTGTTTTCTTCATATCCGGGAGATTTCCCACATGTTCCCGGACACCCTGTATACCGGTTTGACTAACGCGGCAGGGTATTGCTTTTCGTTCTTGATCCGCCCTTGCCCCTTCCTCAAAACCTGCTCAAGCAAAAACAAAAGTTACTTACTGTGCTGCGGCCAGGATGCTTGAATATGCCTTGTCTCCTTTGGCTGACTTGGTGACCGTTTGGATTCTCGTTTTCATGACATCCGCGGGCGTCATAATCCATGCGCTACACGCTCCTGCTATCAGGCCGCAGATGAATGACCAGTAAAATTGGGCATCACCTAAATATACAAAGTGTCCTAAATTATATTAAGAATAACCATTTCCCTTCATTTCAAGTCGGCCATCAATTAGGCACACCGAACAGTGTAAATAATTCTATTATCTATATGTTTTCTCCAATTTTTCCGCCTCGCTTGCTGCCACGGCCCTTCCATCCAAAAATTCCGAATTATAAACATTTAAATCATATTTAAAGGTTGTTTAGTGCAATTTTTTGTTACCTGATCCATCGGCTTTCCTCGGTCCAAACGAATCGATTTTGGCAAAAAAAGGGAAATATATCATACAAAAGGGGATATCTCTTGCCATCGTGGCTATTAATCCTTTATACAATCCGAAAATGCCCCTGCTCTTCATCAAATCCATTGCTATCTGTCTGGCTTGTATTTTTGGAAGTATTGGTTTGCCTGTCATGGGATCTATAAAGAAATAATAGAATTTAAAAAATCAACGCAAACACCTTCGTCCGTATCTTTTTTTTGGTATTCCAGTATCGACTAGCTAATACATTTTAAAAACCACTACTTACTAAGTTTCGCTTCCATAGCTGCAACCCTACCAGCATCTTGAAGCTGGATTTTAAGAAGCTCCATGGGTGTGGTAATAATTAACTGCGCTACACCCGTAAAGGCCCCAGCTAAGGCTTGTCGAAAAGGGCTTAATTTACTAAAAAGGCGAGAACATAAATGTTAGTTTTTATCGTTTGCATCAACTATAAATTGTTGTAAAATTATATTTTTTCAGTTAAAAATTAAATAATAATATTTTTTGATGGATGTGAGTCTTTGATATAAAATTAGACTGTCCGCTTATAATTTTGCAGGGTCGGCAGTATTTGGTTCCTTATTTCTCTAGCCGCAACGGGCATGGCGTTACCGGTAGATTAAATCGGTCAGGATGACGCAAGGTAACGTTAAAACAGACGGATAAAGAAATTCTGCAGGAGGCAGTAGTTTTAGTCGGTTTTCTGGTGTCCACAGAAGCCGCACTCGCCCGCGATTCAATTTTTTCAATACGGGGGTCCGCAAAAGTTGGTTACAGGTTTCAGAGTGTCTTTATGCCAAGTAATTCCGAGAATACCAGCTGTTGATTTCCCCTGAGAAATTTTGATCTTCGAAGACTCGTTTCTGAACAAAAAGTTAGGCCTCGTCCTATGTTCAAACAACTATACTTCAAATTAAAATCAGTCATTTTACATTCTTAGACAAAATTCTTGCCCTAATCTTCTTCAATTGCGCTGGTGGACTGCTGACAGCTTCCAGTTAGCGGGAAAAGGTGGTGGTCCCACCCAAGACCGACTGACACATGCGTGCCAAGTCGGCAATGGCATTATGCCTGGCATCCCTGACCAATAAACAACGAGAAATCGTAATCGACCAAGATAAGCGTCCATAAAACTAATTAAGTAGGAACGTCTTCGGTTGCGATGACTTTTTCATTAATTATCAAGACTGGCGACATAAAAGTGTCGACCAGCAATCATATATTTTCAAAATTTAAAAAGATTAAGAAAGCATACATACATAATTCCTGGGTGGGAAATTCACCTCTGGATAGAATTAAAAAATAGGGACAGAATTAAATTTCCAAAAATAGCCGTCTACTTAATAATCTGATTAAATTAAATTCAAATAAAACTTAAGGGGAAACTTGGTTATACGGGGGTTATCAAAAACGTCTTACGTGAAACGCGCAGATAAGGAGAACGTTTAGAGTTACCTATCATTTATTAAGCGCACAACGGACGGACGTTTCGGGTTACGTACTCCACTCATATCATGGTATAATGTACGTACGTTCCGATTGAAAAAAATTTCTTCGTGTTTTTTTTTCCACAATTCGGCGACAAAATGTTTAGTTATACGGGCCACTGATGGTCACATTCACTCGCGAGCATGCATGAACACATCGAGGCATGCATGCAAATTTGACAATGTGTGGTCAAAAACTGACGACGTTTCCAGCTTTTGCGTAAAGGCTGAAGCTGATTTCAATTATGCTGTCATAATATGAAAAAGTCAGTGCCGTACCTATTTTGTGTTAAAAATTATTGGGGGGCCTGGTAAACCTATTGGTAAAATATTTTAGGTACTTTGCATAACCCAAATTTCACTAACTAAAATTACGAAAGCCGTTTCAGAAATATCTAGAAAACACCGGAAAAATTTCTAATTTTAACGCCCTGTATCTTTCAGACCAAGCACTTACGGATCCATATTGATGCATCAATAAATGAATAAAAACATCCTGTATATATTATGATGCTTACCCATTCTGATCTTTTAAATGAAACCTAAAGAAATCGTTAGCAGACATTTTGATGGCCTTTTCTGGTGTGACGAGTAGAATGAGGACTCCCGCTCCTTTATACATTCCCAGCAATCCTTCTGATACGAAAATCTTTTTGAATGCGTCCAGACTGTACTTAAAAAGAAAGTTTTCTTAATAAAAGGAAAAATGAAAGTTTTTCTGGTGGTTTCAATTATCGTTACTAATCAAGTTATTTTATGGAATTGGGAGGCATCAGTTATTTGTGCATGAAATTATTCATGTTTTTTTCAAAGTTTTAATATTCTTTCGATTTTGAACGATCGACGGAAAAATAAATAGTATGATGTACCGCGTAGGAAAAGTCACATTCCCGGTTGCAATTAGTAAGTAGCTAATAGTTAATGGCGAATAAATAAAAAAAATAATCCTTACATACTATTGTACATTTTCTTGCCATCAGGACCCACTGTCTGTTTTTGAAGTCTAGTTTTTACCAAGTCCAATGGGAATGTGCACGATACCCCTATAATGCCAGCAATTCCCCCATTGAGAATTTTTGGTACCAACCTAAAAACTCCGTTAAATTATTTTTTTCCTTCGAACTAGTATATTAAAGTACAAGTTTAATAAAGTATAATAGCTTTATGAATGAATGAGGTCTAAATTTTATGTTGGTAATATTATCAAATTACTATTTTATTAAACTAGCTTTTGATAAATTATCCGCGGCATTTTATCACCAAAATTAAACACGTTCTTAAATAATTAAACAATATTAACTTCTCCTGAGTTAAGGAAAATTGCAAATATTATATTGCTGTTAGTTAGAGAGACGGTGACAATAGGGGGCCCGTGAAGTGGAATATCAGTAATTTAGTTTTTCGTCCAGATTAGGTCCCCCTCTACAACTTTTATATCTGATGAAATGCCGTAGAGCGTTGCTGAGAGGCGCTGTACCGCTTTAGATAGGAAATTCTCAATAAATTCAAAATTATATCGAGCCATCTCTGAAAATGAATTTAGAGCATCTGCGTAACCCCAAAGTCACGGGAAACACATTTTCTGACAAGTCAACCCTTGCATATACTTTTCCGAGCGTGTCAAAAAAAAATGAATGAAAAAATTATAAAGTCTCAAGTGACATGGGTCCAAGTGGGCTTAATCGATTTGTATTCACATGGAGATGACTCGTAAATAATTTTCTGATAAAAATAATATTGCGAAAGTGCAGCATACTTTCAAGGATATCGTGAAAGGAAAACTATGAAAGTCGGTACGAAGCTGCACAAAGTAAGACTGCAGCGAGATCTCTTTGGACAATTGCTGACTGCATCGCTCTCTCAAAAAATAGATTTAGAGAAAGTTTTGCAGTACCCGATTACTCCAATCCCGCTTTTTCTCTGTCATACCTTCCGGTATCTCTGCATGATATTGTCAGAGTTCCGCCTAGCTAGGTGCGATTCTTCTGAATATTTTTTTCCAAAATATTTGGGTGTCAAGGAATGTAGTGTGACGATTTTCTGACATGTCACGATCGTTTTCCGAATTTCCTCCGAGGAAATTTTAAAAAAATCCAATAATGAAATGGCGAGCCCTGGAACGACAAAATTTTTTTCACATAATCTTTAACAAATAATGTTCCATTCTAGAAAGTTTCAACTTCAAATTCGCCTTTTTTTTTTTTTTTTTTAATTTTCATTTATTTTTTGACACGCTCGGAAACGTATATGCAAGGGTTGACTTGTTAGAAAATGTGTTTCCCGTTACTTTGGGATCACGCAGATGCTGAGAATTTCCTATCTAAAGTGGTACAGCGCCTCTCAGCAACGCTCTACGGCATTTCATCAGATATACAAGTTGTAGAGGGGGACCTAAACTGCACGAAAAACCAAATTACTGATATTCCACTTCACGGACCCCCTATTGTCACCGTCTCTCTAACCATGCGTTCAGCTTTGAAAATAAAGTAAACTTGACAGGTGTAAGGTTAGTTTGGTAATTGTTTCTGCAACCAAATATACATGACCGCATTACAAACCTTTAAAATGCATAATAAAATCATTCGATACTGAAAACGGTATCGAACTGGTTTTGATATGAAACCAAAAAAGAAAAAGGTGTTTCACTTACGTAAATTTCGTTTGATTTTCCGCCATTTTGCTTTAAATATTAAAAAAATTGACCCATCCCTAAAATGGTAGTATATTAAAAGTCTTTACAGTTTGGTACAACTAGCATAGAAATCTAAAGCACTGTTCTTTATATTTATACAGGTTTTTTAATATAATAATTTTCTTAAATACATATAAATTATATAGGATTTGTCACTTAAAACTCCGGGGGCCAATATCTTGAAACCGAATGGTTGAATATATTTTGATTTCGTAAAGAGCCGTCGTTAAGTAGAATCAATTACAATTTTGTTAAAGCTAACATCAATGAGACGTCTTTGAGGCCTTGGAGCCTTGGACTTCGCGATACTTCAAAAATATAGATCAATGGCAGGGATTTCGAAAGTAGGTACATTTGAAGGTACTTTAAATTTTAAGACTTTTCCATTTTCCCTAATTCGATTACTTAACTCGTGTTTAAGTAATACAACGTTTTAAACAACTATAATACCTAATTAATTTTAATGTATGTATGAAAAACTAAGGTAAGTGAATCACCTCAAGGAATTATGACATACTATCAAGGGCGGATCCAGAACTTCGGTTGGGGGGGATCAAACTTCGTTTTGGGGGGGAATCATACGAGGAAAAGTATCGAAAAGTGATACCTGCCGCGTTAGTCAAACCGGTATATAAGAATTAATCACTTACCTTAGGGAAGGCAAAGTATTTACTTTTACGGTACCTTAATTAATTAATTAAATTAATAGAAAATTAAATTAATAGAAATTAGCTGTTACACAGTTGTATTACTTAAAAACGAGTTAAGTAAACGAATTAGGGTAAATGAAGTACTTTTAACTGTACCTACTTCTGAAATCCCTGCAATCGATTTATATTTTTTAAGCGTCCCGACGCCCAAGTCCTCAAAGGCGCAGCCGCATTGATGTTAATTTAAAAATTTTTTAAGTGATCCTAGCTAACGACGACTTTTTACGATATCAAAATGTATCCATTCGTTTTCGAGATATAGGCCCTCGGAGCTTTAAGTGAGAAACCCCGTACAGTATTTCCAAAATAAATTAATTGCTATTTCGATGTTTAAAATTTGACCACCACTATAACTACTTCTGGCCAAGAAATAGCTCCAGTGCTAATCGAGATATTAAAAATACAGCATTTTCGGAGATTTTTCGATTAGATGTCACAAAAAGTAAATAATTAAATTAAAAAAGGAAAAATTAATCACTTACCCTGATAAAATAAACAGAATAAATGTTGAGGGTTCAACTTCAAAATCCCTAATTTTGAAAAAAGGCTCATTTTAATGACAATCAAGTGTCATTGCCATTGCCATTGTCAGTGGACAATGCTGAAGAGAGTAGGTACAGGTAATCGACAGTACATAATAATACCGGGTTTGTTCACATGTAAGTTTTGAGGTGACCTACCGATCGGGGAGTGCCTACCGTACATTTTTTTTACATTCCTACAGCAACATGCATTTGATTATTAATAAAAATGCCATATCTTGCTTCGTAGTTTTTTTATGTATTTTAACGAGGTATTTAAAAATACAGTTTTGATTTACAAACTACATACATAATTTTATTAATTACTGATTCCTCAGTCTTTTTTGATATGTTTAATGTCCTTTTCTATACCAAGTATTTTTTCTGCGACTCCTAAGAAATATATTCCTTGAATAATAGCGTAGAGGGGGGCAATTACGATCACTCGACAGGCACCACCCTTAAATAATGCTGTTACACCTTCAGTTTTATAAATGTCCCTAAAAAAGAACGAAAGAAAAGTTAAAAAAAAAAATCAACAAATACGTTATACAAGAAGAGACATTTTCAATCAATCGTAGTAACCCTTTTTTATATACACGGTGTTCATTTGAAAACTTCCCACCACGGATTTATCGAGAACCACTGATTAAAAGAAAAAACGCCGAGACACGTCAAAAGATTTGCCAAAGGGGACAACTTTTTAACAAAAACTACTTCACCCCCTTTTACCCTCTGGCCCCCGGGGTCATCCCCTTAAAAATTTTAAATGACAAGGGGTAGCAAGTAATAGCTTGTTTGAAAGGTCTTTCAAAGTGCTTTATTTTGACGTTTGATTTTTTAAAATCGGTCGATTCGTTTTCGAGATAATTAGAAAAATTTTTACCGCCTTCTTTTTATCAACACAGATAACATGGGCGAACTGTTTTTATTCTTATACCTGTTTAGTTTTTTATAGTTGCTAAGGGAAAGAAACAATTTAATTTGCTGTCGGTTACCTTTATTACAATCTTTGGATAGTAAAAATTAATTTATTGATTCAGATTTTACTTCCAAATTGGTTTACACACTAGCGGAAAGAGTGGAAATGATTCTAATTTATGGTGCCCAAAATCAATGTGCTCGGCAAACTGCCGTTACATTTAACGCCAGACATCCGGAAAAGATAACTTCGCATATGTATGTTTTGGACCTTGTTACTAAATTTACTCAAACTGGATCTGTTGCAAATAAAAAACATAATCATCGTAGAGTTTTGGATGAAGCCGCACAAGTTGAAGTTTTGGGTCATTTCGCCATAAATCCTAATAATTCATTACGCAAAATTGTTGATGCGACTGGTATTTCATTAGGCTCTGTACACACAGTTATTAAATTACATAAATTTCATCCATTCAAAATGAAAATATTGCAAGAGTTAACCGAAGATGATTTCGATAGGCTAGTTGAGTTTTGTGAACAAATGACTGCAGCGATTAATGATAATACCATTAATGTAGTTTCAGTGATGAATGCACATTTTATCTAAATGGATTTGTTAATAAGCATAACTGCAGGTATTGGAGCAATAAAAATCCTCATGCCTTTGTAGAAGGGCATACTCAGTACCCCCAAAAAATTAATATATGGGCAGGCATTTTAGGAAACAAAGTGATTGGGCCATTGCTTACTAATGGGAATTTAAATGGAGGCATTTATTTAGATATGTTGGAAAATACCATCTATCCGCTTATCACTGAAATCATTGAAAACCAAATCGAAGACCATGGAAACCCTATACTTGATGAGGCTGAAATATATTTCCAGCAAGACGGCGCTCCTCCTCACTATGTTCTTCCGGTTCGGCAATGGCTAGACGACGGGTTTCCAGATAAATGGATAGGGCGAAGAGGGCCTATAGAATGGCCTGCTAGATCTCCTGACTTGACACCATTAGACTTTTTTCTATGGGGCCATTTGAAAACTATTGTGTTCACTCCCCAACCTAACAGTTTGGATGAACTTCGTCAACGCATCACCGAAAGCTGCCATGATCTCCCACAACATGTTTTTGAAAATGTCCGTCAGGAATTTGAAAATCGCCTATATCATTGTTTGGCCCATAACGGGCCACATTTTGAATACTTATTGAAATAAAAAGTGATATTTTCGTGTGCTTTTTTTTCTATCTGAACAAATTAAGATAAATAAAGATTTTTCTAATTTTCTCGAAAACGAATCGACCGATTTAAAAAAATTAAACGTCAAAATAAAGCAGTTTGAAAGACCTTTCAAACAAGCTATTACTTGTTACCCCTTGTCATTTAAAATTTTTAAGGGGATGACCCCGGGGGCCAGAGGGTAAAACGGGGTGAAGTAGTTTTTGGTTAAAAAGTTGTCCCCTTTGGCAAATCTTTTGACGTGTCTCGGCGGTTTTTTCTTTTAATCAGTGGTTTTCGATAAATCCGTGGTGGGAAGTTGTCAAATGAACACCCTGTATAAATATTTAAATATACATTTTAGTACATGAGTCGACTTGTCTCATCAATAACTTACTTTGCAGCTACAAAAACGTTTGAATATGTCTTATCTCCTTGGGCTGACGCAGTGACAGTTTGAATCCTCGTTTTCATAACATCTGCTGGTGTCATAACAAAAGCTGTGAATGATCCTGACATCAGACCGCACATGAAGGACCAGTAAAACTTTGCATCACCTAAATATACCGGGTGTAAGCACAAATTAACCCTTCAAATAAAAGTTTTCTGTGGGTATGTAACTGTTATTTTTAACAAGGATTATTTTATGTTTTACCCGATCCATCGGATTTTCTGGGACCAACAGCGTCGAGCTTGGCAAACAGTGGAAAATATATCGTGCAGAAAGGGATATCTCTTGCCATAGTAGCAAGTTGTCCTTTGTACAATCCCATGATGCCTCCTCGCTTTATCAAGTCCATCGCTACCTTTCTGGCATGTATTCTTGGACGTGCTTCTTTTCCAGATGCTGTCAAAAAATTATGCAAGAATTTAATAAAGTATGTATCCAAGTTTTTACTCGAAATATTGAAGAGTCCATATGAGATTCGTATGCCACCTTATTTATTCCCCTAAAATAAGATGCATAGATCTGATTTATTCTGATCGAGGTTTTTTCCACGACAAGCTGCTCCAAACGGTTTTGCTTGTTGGTCCATTTGGCAGATTCCTTCCTTACATTCCAGAAATAATTTGTTTAAATATTTAGATGCCCCAATTATAACTTTTCTAAGCCTCCTTGTTATTGAGATACGTTTTTTTTGAGAATTTTACATTTTTGGACACCCCCTATATTTCGGTTACCCTGTAACTTATCACAAAGAATTCAAATCTTCTCTTTGTAGTTTTTTACGTAGAATCCAGTGACGTACTCAGATTATTTCTACGTTCAATAGTTTTCAGGAATAAAAAACAAACTTGCTTTACCTACGGCGATGCTCGTTTAAGAATCCCCACTTACTATTCTTTGACTCTATAGATGCAACTCTACCAGCGTCCTGAAGCTGGATTTTCAATAGCTCCATGGGGGTGGTAATAAAAGAGTGCGAAAACCCCGTTAATGCACCTGATAAGGCTTGACGAGCTGGACTCAACTGACTAAAAATGCATAAAATTATTATACATCGGAATATAATATCGAAAAAGCGTTTTCCTGGCAATACCCAACAACGCGCCATCAGAGGAAACATATTATTGCTATACTCTAGTCATTTCACCAGTTCAGGAGAATAAACAAGGATCTCGTGATATGCTCGATGCATAAATTTATTGCTGTTGGTCAATCGAAGATAAAATTTCCTATGCGCGAGCGCGCTGCACTTCTAACAGGGTCGTAGTTCTCTGTAGGTTATTATTTCAGGTCTATGTCTGGATGATTCGATAAAGGCCGAAACATCAATAATAAAATGCAAAATCTTTTCTGATCTAAATCACAATCATCAAATTATTCAGTCTAATGTAATTTTATTAAAAAAAATAAGCTTACCCATTTTTGTCTTTCAAATAAAACCGGAAAAAATCATTAGCTGACATTCTGACGGCATTTTCTGGTGTGACGAGTAAAATAAGTACTCCAGATCCTCGATACATTCCCAACAACCCTTCCGTGGTCGATATTTTTCTGAATGCATCTAGACTATACTTAAAAGGAAAGCATTTTCAAAAGAAAATACTACTTTGACGACAAGGTATTGACAATAAGCGACCAAACTTGTATTTTTAGTGTGACGAAAAAGCCAAACTTTGATTTTATTGTTTAGATTGGCAAAATTCAAAATTTGTGAATCTTGAATTCTCGTAGCATCAAAATAATAGAGCTGAGAAAAAGAAATCTAGAAGCAAAATCATTTATTTTCACAGAAGTTAGAGTTTCTAAGATTATTGATATTAAAAATATACAGTAAAGGAAGAAAAACCTTTTTTTAAAAAAGTACTAGCAAATTTACGGGTCTGTGGAAACAATTTCATTTTCTAGGTAGTTTGGATTTTTTTTTTCTTGTTCTCCATGTAAGTTATTGGACACCCTAGTGCATGTGTACGGAGGATATATAAAAAAACCGGTGCTATTGCTCGTCTGGTAATTCCTTTTGGTGCTTTCAAGATATTACCCAAAAGGTTTTAGCAATCTTGGTTCAATTTGGGTTATGGAAAGTATCTAAAATAGCACATATTTTAGCAATAAAAATATGACAGGTTTGTTCGCTTAATCTTTACTTCTATTTCGAGACAAATCCCCCCCCCCCCCCCCCCCCCACTCCCTTTACCTACCGCTATGCGTAGATAGAATAGGTACTTAATATTAAGAGATTTTTTTAGTAATTTAATTTCTGATAAATTGTGAAAAAGTAATTGTCGTACTTATTTTCTTTTTATTAAACCTGTTCACACACTTTTATTGGCTACAATATGTGCTATTTTAGGTACTTTTCATAACCTAAATTTCGCTAAAATTACTAAAGCCGTTTTGGAAATATCTTGAAAACTCCGAGTAAAGGAGATTAGAAGGTTTTCTTACATACTATTATACATCTTCGTGCCGTCTGGCCTCACTATTTGTTTCTGAAGTCTAGTCTTTACCAAGTCTAAAGGAAAAGTACAAGTTACTCCTATGATCCCAGCGATACCACCATTAATAACTTTTGGTAATAACCTAGAAAAAAACATTTTCCAGATACCTACCCGAATAATATAATTTTAATGCTTACGTAAATCGAGTTTGATTTTCCGCCATTTTGGTACTGGATAGTACAACGTTGGATCCTCCTTAAATGATGAAACATAAGAACAAAGATTTTTAAATTAATAAATACACGAATTGGAATATGGCCGAATTAACTATTCTCGATTATACCTTTATTAATAGTAATATATATATCTTTTATAGTTTTAGTTTAAACTTTATGTAGAACTCTGGGACCATCTTTAGATTAAAATATAAAAATGTTCACCTTATTTTTCGAATATCCTTTAGGTTGCTTGTTTTATGACATTTGCTGTATTTCAATATATTTAATATACTATTTTTTATAGTCTGGTTGCCGTCTTTAACTTCCGGTAAACATGCCAGTGCTAGAAATCAATCAAATCTATCTATCAATCAATGACAATGACATTTTTGTAGAGAGTACAGGTAGTACGAGGTAAGTTTTAAATTACTTTTACCTACAACCACTACTGTAAATATCAAAAAACATGCTACCTATTATCAATGTAAAGTTATCCACCAATTTTTCTATCTACTTTGTACACGTCAATGTAACGCCTGTTATAAACGAATACTTATAGACAGGAAGAAGACAAACAGCCGTGTTAACAAATCGAAGCGAGTATGAACAAACGAACAAACCCGGCATCCATTACGTCTGGCATAAACTGACAAACGCACGTGCTTTTCAAATGTCACTTTTGTCCAAATTTTTATTACTGTCAATATTTTAAAGTGAAATTTAACCAACAAAAAACATTCAAAACCCTTTTATTTGATTTACTAAGTGGTGAAAATCAATATTATTAGTCTGACATGTTTTAAGCTGTAAATATCACTTTAAAATAATCCTTACACACTCTTATGTCATTTTTTGTACTAGTAACGTAACTATAAATGAAAAATTAAATTTCAGAAATAAGCTTGCAAGTAGTTTTATTAAAAAATAGGAAGTAAATCATAATTTACATAAAATATTTTACCATCTTCAACTGGCCTCTAGGTCCTAGCAAATATGTTAAGCTTCAAGTCCAAGCATATTTTTGGGCCCCATATGATTTAGGAAAAGAAATTATTATTGATGCTTACTCTCAGTAAAGATGACTAAATGAATATTTCGATTACAAATTACTCATTTGCACCAAAAAGGAAACGACGTTTCTCGTGAAAATATTCGAAAATTAAAAATTATTTTAAAATTTAAAGATGCTGCGTCGTCTCCACCATTTTAAATCACATCAGATGTTGCTTGATTTTCATTCCCGCCAGACGAAGGAAGTTAACTTGTTTAACAATTCGTTCTGTTCGCATTCTATGCCTGTCTCTGTCTGCAGCAACCTTCCCTAATTCAGTAAAGTGAGACAAATATGACCAGGATCAAGTCGCCTGCATAAACAATCACTTTTTGGCATTTCATATTAACTCTACGTAAGTCTGATATTGACGGTTAAATGATGAGTGAAACAGATAGATAAAAGTAGGTTACTTGTGAGCGCATGGAGCAGAGTAGGCTTAGCATCACTTCCAAGGCCTTCTTACATGTTTCGATCCCCCCATAAGCAGTCTCACCGGGCTGCCTGTTATTTTGCTCATTGAGGCAATAAACCTTCCCCCTTATCTATATATTTATTTAAAATATATTATTTATTCTCACATTTTATTGTTTATTTGAAAGTCGAAGACAATGATGTTAATATAACCAGCCAATGGTTTATTTATTGTAAAATGTTCTTCATTATTTCATTTATTCATTGTGTGTATTTTAAAATTATTTTCCATTAGGTAATTTGTCTATTGTATTTAATGCTATTTTTACCGATTTTTGGCAAATAAATATCGATTAATTAAAATCAGTATTTCATTTAATAGTTTATTTTATCTTTCTTATATTTTGTATAAAACTAAGAGGTACTACTAATTGTATATTATGTAGCTGCATTTGTAGTTATAGTAGTTAGTCATACATACAGGCACGTAGCTAAGGGAGGATGGTTCTCGAGACACCCCCCCCCCCATTCCTCTCGAAACAAAAATGAATATTATGCCAAATATTCTTATCCGAGCCCTTATTTCGAGTGGTCCTCCCCGTGAGGAAATCCTGGATACGTGCCTGCATACATAAGTAACACATAGTGCTCAAATCTTTACACATCAGAAAGACTAACTAAAAATTTAACCATGTCGATAACATAATGTGTGTCTGTAAAAGTTTCTTACAAATAATGGAAATCAAATTTTAATTTTACGAACAAAAATTATTCCTTATAAAAAGTTATGTTTGCTGAGAAAATAATACGTCTGACCTTTTCTACACTATAAGGTTAGTTTACAATTGTTGCATTTCACTTTTTTTTGCCATTTATGATTATTCTTCTGCAATTTGTTTTCATTTCATCAGAATTTGTGAGATTAAAACTATTTCCACAAGACCCTGTATATATTCAGTATGTCCCAGGATAAGCGAACCTATAGGTGGAAATGGTCGAGGCCTGATTGATTAGAAAATAAAATTTAAGTATTTTCATTTTTATGATATCGAGCGGGCCTTGAGCAGAGCATTATTTTTATTTTCTGTCTAGGTAAAGTGCCTCTTTTTCGCAAAATATCGAAAAAGTTTATTAAAAGTTTGCTTAGAATTCAAAATCATGCAAGCATACCGAATTTAATATTTTTTGCATTTGTTAAAAATCTTTAAACAGAAAAAAAATTCAAATATCAATGTATGGAAAAATTATTATTTTTCCAGACCACCCGATAATACCTTATACAATAAGGGCGTATTTAGTCTACACAGTAGCACTATAATATACTATTTCAGATTGAATGGTACTACCAAGAAAAGGAAGTTTTTTCCATTGATAGGATGTAACCACCTGCAGACCGATTTCGAACTTTTTAGTTCTCGTCAGTACAGGATAGGTGTACATACCTATCAGCGGAGAAGACTCTAATACTTCACGCTGTATTATCAACGGTAGTCGAGAGAATACAGCGCGCAGCGCCATCTCCTAGCAGTCCCACACAACCCAATGTAGGCTGATGGTGATTAAATTCGGTACACCTTCCGGATTTCGAATTCCGAGCAATTTTTCTTAATAGAATTTTAGGATATTGTGTGAAAAATGCACGTAACCTAGAGAGAAAATAAAACTAATGTTCAGGTCAAAGCCTGCTTGATTTAAAATAACTCAAAATAAGTTACATTTTATTTTCCAATCAAGCAAGATGCTGTAGAATGATGATCAAATTTCAATTCGAAAATTTTTTTGTCATTATTTACTTACACCTAAGGTTCGTTTATCCTGGGACAAACTGTAAACAAGTTCGCAAAAAGTGGAAATAAATAAAAATAAAGTCGCGTAGGTATATGTTCATTCTGGCATATTTGGAGTGGTCCACACATATCTAGCTCTGGGCGCTTGCGCCATTTTGAGTTTCTCTATCGCGTCGAAAGAATAGGCTACTACTGTTATGTATCCCATTATCTAAAAATAACATCTTTTTAATCTAAACGATAATTTCATTTATTCCTTTTGGTGATATTCATACTTTTTAATTGCATTTTGTAATCTGTAATTAATTTTATTAATTAAATAAATGATTAACCTAACTTACCCCAGTAATAATATATCCCTTGGTTAATATTATTAACAGCAGCGTGGAACTAACCAAGAATAAAATAGCCAGCATGCCAGAGTTTATAAATTCCGTCCAAAACCATGGGAAATCGGTATTTTTCACTATTCCTGCGACATGAAATATCAGCAAAACTATCACACTTATTAGGGCGTATATGGATATGCCGATTAATAGATTTGACTGGTAAGAGCCTCCCAATAGGATCGCAAAAATAATTAATGAAGTATTTAGCACCTAAAATATAGAAATTGTCTTTATTGGAGAGTTCTGGCCAACTCAAGAATCGATTCTTTAAAAGCAAATTACTAAGAATTGGTTTACCAATACTCAAAATGGTTTTCGTCTTGTTGGAAAAAAGGTCCCAACAAGCGCATTTCCCGCTATATAATGTTCCCACAGCCGTCAAATTGTCAGATTTACTGCATAAAAGTTGTTTAACAGCAGTTAGAAAAGATCAATAATCAGGTTATACAGTAAGGAAGCTTACAGAACAATTTGGTGTAAAATAACATGGTAAGCTTTCCAAAAAATATCCTAGAATAAGTTAGAAATCATTCATTACTGATTTTGTAGCACAAAAAAATTTTTAGTAGGAGTTTTTAAATAGGTACTTTCTAAAACACCCTGTCTGTATAACACAGGAACATAGTCCATTTTTATAATAAATTAGGAACATATCAAAAGTCGACAAAACTCGCTATCCAACCCCTGACGAGCGATTTCCGTTACCGATTTCTGCTATAAAATCCTCAAAAAGATACAAAATTGTTTTCTTCCATATTCATAGTTGGCAGTTTATAAAATAAACTTACCCCTTCAGCCATTTTTAAGATTCCTGCATATGACCAAATGTAATCCGCTCCACTGTGAGTCTGAAAAAAATATGCAATAGTTTGTGAAAGCTGCTTGCGACATAATGTCTTTGTCTAATAGAAAACGAAAGGAAAATTATACTAATTTTCAGAACTCCCCGATTGCTTTTCGGGAAAGTTGTTTACAACCTACTTAGAATGTGAATTATTTATTCTTCTGAGACATGCGAACTAAAGCCGTATCCTCCTTAATTTAAAACCCTTGTATTGTTTATGTTAATGTTTATCGGGGAACAATAAAAATCATCTCATTTTTAAAATAATTTATTTTTTGGATAAAGTATGGGTCAGACGTCTCTACAACATTTCACAAATTGTATTTTAATCCATCGACGTGAGTTTTGCAATCAACATCATACTTCAAACCGTAGAGAAATAATATACAGATAAGAACAAGATCAATTAGGTGATTATATATGGATGTTAAACATTTTTAACACAAAAAGCAAACAATTGTGCATCATAATCAATAAATAACTTAGGATTAGCATGTGAAAACGATACATAAAAAAAACTTACACTCATTTTGTGTGATTTCACTAACTTTTACTGGTAAAAAACTATTCATTTCACCGGCGTTGCCTCAGCTATTGATAAGTTTTTGCTTAATCTTATCATATTTGTGATAAGAAGTATTAGTGGGTACGTAGGTGTGGTAGGCAAGCGCTTAGAACAGTATATAGTTTGAATGCATATAGATTCGTTTATTTTGCAGTTTTATTCATTGTTGTACGAAATTACACTAACATAAAACTTTTGCTCCTGTCCATTCAAACCAAACCTCCTTACTTTTCTGATTATTAGAATAACATATTTTTGTATAACTGCATTGAAGTTAGTAGTGTACTCACCTTGTATACAGGGTGAGCCGCGCAGAACGGACCAAACTACAGGAGCGTATTGTCAAAGTCAAACAGTTAGAACAAATTTACAGGGGAAACACAAAACTGATTTACGGCTAATATAAAAAATAGTTAAATAAATATTAATTAGTGGGTTTTATTGCTTTAATTAGACCCTTCTAATTAAAGCAATAAGACCCAATAGCGTTCATAATAAATAGTGGACTTATGTAACATTCATTATCTGAATTAAAAGTAACTTGGACTTGTGCAAAATTCATAAAAAAAAGGTTTTTTAATCACGTTTATTTCACAAAATTTAAACTAGCAACACTACTTTAGGATGTAACTAATTAAAAAAGAAGACAAACTTCTTCGGATTAATAGAAGAGATATTATGTAACTCCGAATATTAGGCAAAATAAAATGGTATGAAAATTGCATAACTCCATTCGAAATTGAAACGCGATTCATGGATCAGTCTTGTATTAACCATTAACCGTATTTGGCACCATTCTGATGAGGACTTATGCAATATTCATGCACTTTTAAATTTGTGTGACTTATTCAGATTTCATATTAATATTTTTGGCTATATCTAGTGGCAATTTTCATAAACTGAGAACATTAGCTTATTGCTTCGGCCACCATATTCTGGAAAAGCCGCAAATTTCATAAATATGGATATATTTTTATCATTTCTTATAGCGTAATTAAAATGTTATTTTTTTTTATAATCAAACACAAGCACTATAGGAAAAATCCTTTAGGGCACTCTGGGAGTGGTGCGTGTGCGCAAAAAACGATTCACGTTGGTTTTGAATCGTTGGAGGTTATATTCGTTGGGAAAAACGACCTCGGGAAAGTCGTTCCACAAGGATGAAGTCCTCCAGATGAAAGAATTGTTAATTAATGAAGTTCGAGGAGTACTAAGCTTAACCACATATGGATGGGCGGCAGTGGTTGTCGTGTATTTCTGCTATTCGTCGCTCTGGGCGGAATTAAGAGGGCAAGGTCAGCTGAGCACCTTCCATGAAAATATCTGGAAAAGAGAGTCGTCAAATCCCCAACCTGTCTTCGATGTTCTAGGTTCTTCGTCAGTTCGTGGTCTCCGATCAGACAAATAGCCCTCCTTTCGATGGAATCCAGTAGCCGAAGAGTATGTTTGGGTGCAGAGCTCCAGACATGAGAGCAGTGCTCTCTAGTGATGGTCGAATCTGGGCTTTGTATAGTGTCAAAAGTTGTTGAGGTGTGTACAACTTTCTGGTTCGGAAGAGTACCCCAAGCTTCTGAGAAGCTATCTTGGCGATTGCCACAACGTGGTTATGCCAAGACATATTTCCTCCCAGATTGACGCCCAGCAAATTAATAGATGAAGCCAGTGGGATTGCGTATCCGGCCATGAAATACCTTTCTTTGGAATAGGCTGGACTCGCGCCGTCTTCCAGCAAGATGGAAATATTCCTTTTTTGTAGGATAAGTTGAAAAGTCTACAAAATACTGGTGTTAGTTCATCGGCGCATCTCTTGAGAACTATAATAGGAATTTCGTCTGGACCAATAGCTTTTCTTTTCCTTCAGGATTCGTTTGACGGGACGCTGACGGAACACGATTTCGGTCATCTCGGATTGAACTGTAGGAATGCCGGGTGGTGTTCTTCCCTGGAAATCTACAGTGGAATGCGAAGAAAATAGTTCTGCAAGTAAGTTTGCGGCTGTAGATGCTATTGTACCATCGGGACGTGTTAGAGGTGGAATAGTAGATTTGGTGAAATTTTGGCTGACGGCCTTGGTCCGTTTGGACTGTCAAGTTATGTGTTTATGGTCCATAATTTTTTAATTCGCCCTGTCTGGATGTCCCTGTAAACGTCAGAATGCAACTTGTATTATCAGCACGATGGACCTCCTGCTCATTTTGCTCAACGCGTCGAGCAATATTTAGACGAAAGGTTTCCAGGTATTTGGATTGGTCGCATTGGTCCTATTAGTTGGCCTGCAAGATCTCCAGACCTCATACCCTAGACTAGAAGCGACACTGGACTAATTCGACGTATTATAAATAATACAGCCGATATTAAAGAAATACATGAAGCAATTGGGAGAGCAACAGGCATTCTTCGTAGATGAAGGAAAAAATGTTTAGAGGTGGCGATATTTTTGAACATTTATTAAAAGAACGCTATCATCAATTTAATAATGTTGAATGTATGACTCTTTGTTTATTTGTAATTACGCTATAACTTTCAAACAAATGAAAATCGTATAAGGACACAATATGAGTTTTGTTACATTATTTTCAATTGTTTATTTTCCTGTCCACGGAAAATGCCGTTACTGTTGCTACCCAAATTTTCTATAGTCCGTCCGTCTTCCGGAAACAATATGCAATCGTCTTAAATACATCGGCGAATTATTCAATCTAGTTCAAAGGAATTGGTCTAAATTTAACCAATTCATTGCGGGACGCGTGACGTGGCAAAATGTAAAGTAGGTCTTCAATTGAAATTTAATTGGGTAATATCCCTTTTTGTCTCCATCCATTTAACAGTAGTGTAGCAATAGAGCGGGGAATAGTTCTTTTTTAAGAAGAAAAGTTTCTATAACTGCAAAGGCCGCATTATGGCCACATTACAGTAGGGAAGTCTTTCTGCAATGGCAATAAACTTGAAGGAAGACATTAAAGAGCCCGTTGAATATTCTTGCAACTTGCCAAAAAATGGCTTTGCTCGATTTTTGTTGCAGCTTCTACTGCCAGTCTGGTGGAAAATATAGTTATTCTTCCATTACTAACCAGAAATAAAAGTTACTAAATATTAAAAGTTTATTCTCAATCCTCATGAGTTGGGTAATTATCGTCCTATTTCACTCCTCTCTGTGTTTTCTAAGATATTTGAAAAAGTGATCTTCAGACGCATAGTGTCTTTTTTGGAATCAAGTGACTTGATTTCTGAAACACAGCATGGTTTTCGTGTGGGTAGGTCGACTATTTCTGCACTATGCTCCGTCTTGGACACGGTTTACAAGCAGATAGATGTGGGGAAAAAAGTGATGGCTCTGTTTGTGGATCTGACAAAGGCCTTTGACTGTGTGGACCATGATCTGTTATTACAGAAAATACAAATTTTTGGTATTCGCGGGAATTGCAATTCTCTATTAAAGTCATATTTACAAAATCGCAGTCAGTACGTTTTATTTGAGAGTCAGCAGTCCGCTCGGTTGGGGGTTGAGGGCGGCGTCCCGCAGGGCAGTGTATTGGGACCGTTGCTTTTTCTACTATACACAAATGATATTTCAAACTTTCTGATTTCCTACCATTGTGAGTTTGCGGATGATATTGCAGTGCTTGATTTTAACACAAATGAATCTACTGTAGTCAGTTCAATAGAACAAAATCTTAATATTCTGCAGAGTTACTTTGCCACTAACCGACTTACCCTAAATCAAAATAAGACTTTTTCCTTACAATTTCATCCCTACGGAGCACGCTACACAAAGAGTCAGTTACTGAGATTGAATGGTCGATCAATTGCTCAAGTTACTTCATTAAAACTACTTGGCATTCATATAGATATGTCCTTGAATTTTAGAAATCATGTTGACTTTGTTTGCAAAAGATGTGCAAGTAACTGTTATGCTTTGCGCCGCTTAAGGCAAATTTTGAGCAAGGAGGTAGTAAAGACTTACTATTTCTCAAATTTTGAATCATTTATCCGATATGGCATCATCCTTTGGGGAAGTTCGTCGGCTGCCCGTAGAGTCTTTATAATGCAAAAGCGAGCAATTAGATGTATGTTTGGTCTTAATTTTAGGGAATCGTGTAAAGACATGTTTATTAATGAAACGATACTAACATTGCCCAGTCTTTATATTTTTGAAATTTTAAAGTTTCTCAAATCAAATTATAATAGTTTTAAGTTACAAAACGCATTTCACAGTTATGGTACTAGATTTGGAAATGACCTTCAATATGTTCATCACAAATTAGAGTTATATAAACAAAATCCGTATTATATGGGCGCAGTTTGTTATAATAAACTTCCTTCTTGCTACAGAAGTCCAAATATGAATATATCTAGAATTAGAGATTTCTTAGCAATTAATGCTTTTTACTCAATTGAGGAATTTTTGCACCATTAGTTTTAGTCGTTATTTTAATTTTTCTTTTATATCTATTAATTTATGTAATTTCTGAATTGTTATTTTTTTAAGTTAGTCATAAGTTGACATGTCCTATATCCTATTTTTAGTGATCGCTTGGATTAATAAATTTTCATTTCATTTCATTTCATTTTCATTTTCATTTTCATTTTCATTTTCATTTTCATTTTCATTTCATTTCATTAATTTAGGAGTATTAACCTTAAAATCCGCAACCGCAACAGAATGTTGCTGACTGTGAAACGATTTGTGTAACATATTGCTTACAACTCTCATGCCAAAAATTAACTTGCAGCAACAAAATTGCAAAAGTATTGCAGACTCTAAAGGTCGCGATGTTCTATTGTTTTTCGCTTTTCTCATTTTAATCAGCGAAAATAATTTACTAATTTAATCAACATCCGTGCAATACAATATTATTTCCTTACAGTTATTTCCCGTTGCCTGGCAACGGCTCAATGTACGTAAATATTAACTTTTTCTTACAAAAATGTCATAAAAAATGTCAATATTTCTTAGCGATTTTTGGAAAAGATTTTTTTGATATTTGGAGCAAAGAAACGGCCGGATTTTAGCCTCTAGTGATATACCTAATAGGCCTGTACGCCTTTGACTCTATTGCCTATCATAACATTAGCCCAATTATTTTAGAGCCATTACCTTTATTTGGCATAAAGGTCGTTAATAATAAAATAGGTATTACAAGTGTCACTTCCAGTCGGATTTGAAAATTTTCCGAATGGAAAATTCGCCGCAACAATGAAGACGATAAATATCAAGAAGAAATTGGTGCAGTTTTTTAATAAGTTCTCGACGGACAATTATATTAAATATTTGTTTGACATTTCGTTTACTAATAGTTTTAGATAAAAATAAGTAAGGTAGGTTATGTATAAATTATGGTAAGATTAATTGTTGCCAACACAGCAAAAAAAAATACCGGGAAACTATCCAAATACGACGCTCAAACTCCGCAAACACACAACTAAAAACTGAAGGGGGCAGGGGGTTGATGCTTTGTTTGAAGGTTATAAATTTTTTAAATTTTTTCGGCGTTTTCAAGATATTTCCGACAAGGCTTGAGTAATTTTAGTAAAATTTAGTAGCTAAAATAGCACACACTTTAGTAATAAAAATATGTGAACAGGTTTATCAGAGGCGGGCGCTCATAATTTGTAACAAAAAATAGTTACGATACTGACTTCTTGATAACACAATTTATTAGAAATTTAAATGATTAAAAAAGAACATCTTTTAATACTTATTTATTTAATATTTATATTTGAGTCGGCTCCGTTTACAACACTGCCGTGCAATACAAGAACCTAGTAAGTCGACTTACTATAAAATAGAATAGTAAGTTTTTAATATTTATTTAACTGTTTATTTGTTAATAAAAATCAATGATTTTTTGGAAAATGAAACGATGTAACAAGAGCTTACTGTGTATAAGATTTTTGGACAATAAATTAAATATTAAAAAAGTTGTGCAATTTTTAAATGGAATGTCTTAAAATTTACTTTTACAGCTTACTAGGTTCTTGTATTGCACGGCAGAACAGAGCTGTCCAACAAGTGGCCCGCGAACTCCTTTTTGAGGCCCTCGGAGTGGGCCTCTAAATGTATAAATTACCCTCAAATACGAAATATTAGTTAATGAATACCAACATCCTCAAAGTTCCCACTAATTTTTGTGTACGAAGTATTTTATAATGCGGCAAACCGCATTTTCTTTTTAAAGCGGCCCTTGGGGCACTTGCAGTTGGACAGTCCTGGTTTACAAGATAAATGCAATTTTATGACACTCTGTTAGTAGAGTACGTTATGTGAGGCTCAATACATACTATAATTTTTGCATGGGTCCTCTGGTGATTTGGTAAATTTAATTATTTAAATAATACAGATACGAATTTCCGATTTGTATCATTATTTCATATGGATCCAACATAATTATGAACTATTGAAAAATCAAACGATTTCAGGTCAATCCAAAATGGCCGACAACATGCCAAGTATGATGTCCCATCTCGACGTAGGAGATAAAATGGTAATAGGCCTGGGCGTAAAAGACATGGGATCGGAAATAAGAAAATTCCTCTGGCCGGACTACATCGTTTTCGCCGCCATGCTTATGATATGTTTGGTTATCGGATTCTACTATGCCTTTTGGAAAAAGTCCGCTGACGAGCAAGATTACTTGGTAGGAGGGAGACATATGGATACATTTCCAATCGCTATGTCGCTGATAGCTAGGCAAGTCACATATTTTAGTTCCGTTTTTAAATTATCTAACAACTCATTAAAAAGCTGGGTAACGTGCACCCCCAAAACAAAACGAATAAAAAATATTAATTTATATTCATTGAATATTATTTATCGTATAAAGTCCGACCCTCCCTAATATTTTATCGTACCGTCAAACCAAAAAAAGTCCGACCCTCCCTAATATTTTATCATCCCGTCAAACAAAACTGTATAGATCCGGCAACCGTGTCTCGGTCGAGGTAATTGACGATTATGACGAGACTTGCTCGCATGTGCGATTAAGTAGTGCAGTTTCTCTGTAGTAACAGGTGGCGAGTGGCAGCGGGGATAGCGGGGCTATGGCGATTTAACATGGAAAAGACGCACAGTTTTTGTGTGCACCGCGCTGTTGTCTGTTCGTGCATCTACTTAGAAACTCGAGCGTTTATGTTTTAATATTTTAATATTATATATTTATTAAGTTAAAATGAATAGTTGACGGTGAACTATTTAAGAAATAACTTTAGTTCTTTGGGTTTGGGCGCCTAATGACGTAGCCGTAGATAGCGTAGTGGTATTAGACATCATTCGGTTTTCTTGATAACTCGTAGATGGCGGTAGTAGTATTGGACATCATTCGGTTTTCTTGATAGCTCATAGATGGCTTTAGTAGTATTAGTAGTGGACTGTATAAATATTGTTACGAGGGTTGCATGCGACGACGTTAAGATCCGACAGCTATACACACTAAGAAAACCTTTCTTATTTTCCTAAAGTTGTATTTCCTTGTGTAAAATTAAAAAATAAATAAAAATATGTTTTACCTAACGCATTTTCTTATTACTTTTTTTCTTTCTACATTAAAACGCCTAGAAAAATTTCACCATACTTGTGAACCCCGTCTATCATAGGTCACGAGCCGCCACTGCTTATGTTACAAATCCGGCCTTCACCACTAGGATTTCGGAAACGGTAAGAGATACGAAGTCGGTTAAATTGGGGCAAAGTTGCATAATTATGAGCCCAATAATACGCAAAATTTGAGATTTTTCTAAATATTTTGAAAGCCCCTGCATTTATTTTTGATTTTTTTGCGGCATATTATTGGGCCCATAATTACGCCACTTTCCCCAATTTAACCGACTTTTTTATCGTTTCAGAAATCCCAATGGTGAAGGACGAATTTGCTACATCTTGGTAAAATGAATGGTAATCATTAGATCAAAGATATAAACTTTTACTTAAAATAATTCTGTATTTAACAGCATTAAAAATTCATAATTTTATTATTTTTTTAGTTATATTAGTGGTATATCCCTACTTGGTATTCCTACAGAAGTATACGTGTATGGTATTCAATACGCCTATATTATCGGAGCGTTCATTCTCATGGCCATTGTAATGTCTTACGTATACTTACCAGTCTTTCATGGTCTAAACTTAACATCTACATACGAGGTAGGTAAAGAAATTAGTGTAAGTTACTTTTGCTAAAATAATGTCATTTATTTCCAGTACCACGAAATGAGATTTGACAAAAAAGTTCGTCTGTTTGGATCAATACTTTTTACCATCGGCACAGTAAGTTATTGTTCACAATTCGTCGTCTCCCATCAATTCATATTATCATATTATCGTATTCTAATCTGATTTTTTCCTTGTTTCTGTACATTTCTTTGTATAGTACACATACCACTAAAAACAACACATGGAGTATAAGCATTTTCTTTTAGATTACATGGTTGCCAGTTGTGATATATGTACCAGCATTAGCTTTCAACCAAGGTAATAATGTCTTTTATGCTCATATGCTAAGCGTACCCTATTAACGTAATTTAATTTTTAGTGACAGAGATCAATGTCCATCTCATCACACCAGTTGTCTGTTTAATTTGTATATTTTATACATCTATGGTAAGTTTAAGCAACTAGAACTAGTGAAAATTTAATTATACAGTGTAGCTATAAAAATTTGAAACCATTGCTGTATCTACTCATCAGGGTGGAATAAAAGCCGTTGTGTGGACTGACGTCATACAAATAGCGATAATGTTTGGAGCTATATTATTGGTAGCAATGAAGGGCACTTTGGACATTGGAGGCATACAAAATGTCATTGACAGGAACTTAGAAACTGGACGTATTGAAGGGCCAAAGTAAGGAGAACATAAGTACAGTAAGTTGGGCCGAGAAAATAGCGATAATTCGTCTGTTTTTGTCTTACAGCTTTGATTTCGATCCATTGGCTAGACATACAGTTTGGTCCCTTATGATTGGTGGATTCGCTTTTGTCATGCAAGCTGGTGCAGTTGATCAAACTATGGTTCAAAGATACCTGGCATTACCAACAATCGGCGATGCTAGACGGTAAGAGAATGATATTTCCGGCAAAATAATTTCGTATTTTTACAGAAATTTGTTTTAATAAAATGCAGAAACATGAACTTTGTATAGAGGTACTTAGAAGGGCCTTGGTTTCATTCACCAAAAAGTATTAGATACGATTCAAGGTGGAAAGTAGATGACAATATATAGACAGACTATTCTTATTAATTTAAGACGAGAAGTTCCTTTACTCGAAGAACTTGTTATTCAGAAATCATCATAATTAATGAACTGATCAGTTCAGAATTTTTAGGGCCTTATGGATATTTTGCGCTGGACTGATTTTGATAATATCGATTTGTTCGTACGTAGGACTTCTGATATATGCTACATTCCATAAGTGTGATCCACTGACAACTATGGTAAGGAAAAAATAGAACTATTTACAAATAAAGGGATTCGTTTCTGTTTTAAGTCAGTAAAAACGATTTTGTATTATACAGTTTCACCGTTAAAGTTGATGAATGAAGAAAATGAAAATAGATATTGGTCAAAAATAGATAGGAAACAAAAATTATCATAAGTGATTCAAACTTGGTTTGTGGGCATAAAATTACCAACAACTTTTGCAAATTATTTTTTTTAATCGATCATAAATGCCATTTTTCGATATTTTGTGGTGAAAGTGTAAAATTTGACAGTTAACAAAAGCCGCATGGTCCCATTTAACTATATCATTTTTGGTCTTTATTGAGGCAAAAACTTATGGTAAAAAAACTGTTCAGTTCTGTTCTCTAGAGTAGAGTACTACTCTAGCACAGAGTCAAATTATTAATTTATCGATTTATAGCTTGCAAGAGAAAAGGATCAACTTCTACCGTTGCTGGTGATGACAGTGTTGGGAAGTGTACCAGGGTTACCTGGCGTCTGCTTAGCTGGTAATTTCAGTGCAGCCTTAAGGTAGGAGGACATAACGAACAGAAAATAATTTTAAACGCTCCATTGAATTCATAATGCAACGGGCCGGCCGAATGTGTAGTGGTGTCGCTCAGTCGCATAATGATTGCCTTCTTCGTAGAATTTTCATCGTGCTTAAAGCAGTTCTTCTTTCAGCATAAAATATATTTTTTTACATGATGTTTCTTTTAAAAGAGATAGTGGCGTCTGTGAGTCGGAAAAAAACCCGAAAAATCGAAATATTTTCAGCCGGAACAAAAGTACCTCCCTCCCCTGTTTTCGAGGATGCTGAACACGATGGCGGCGTCAGAATTTCTCTTTGGTGTTGCGCAACCCCTCAAAACGGCCAAAAACCACATCCCAGAGGGGTTAAACGTGCTTCAAGAGATTTCCCTAGAGAGAAACACACTTTCCCCCCGTTTTCGAGAATGCTGAGCACGGTGGTGGTGTTGTATATCGCGTCCGACCCCCTCCAACCCCTCCACCGGCCAATACTTGCCCCCATTATGGAACGACATTACCTTTTAATAAAAAAACAAAATTTCGGTTAAAAATAATTACAATTTACAATTTTTTTTTAAATTACTTTTTCTGTTCTAAAAAACTAAAAACAAACTGACCACGCCTTGGCTTTTTTCGCGCAAATTATTTGATTATATTTTTTCAGTTGGACCGGAATGAGAGTCCATTACAACCAAAAAGAGAAGTACAACTATTTTTCCCATTCTCAACATCCTCGAAAACGGGGAGGGGAGAGGGGGGAGGGGGTTGGACGCGATATCCAACACCACCAACGTGCTCATCATTCTCGAAACCGGGGGGGGGGGGGGGAGGGGTCGGACGCGATATCCAACACCACCACCGTGTTCAGCATCCTCGAAAATGGGGGGAAAGTGTGTTTCTCTGCAGGGAAACCTCTTGAAGCGCGTTTAACCCGTCTGGGGGGGGGGTGGTTTTTGGCCGTTTTGAGGGGTTGCGCAACCCCAAAGAGAAATTCTGACGCCGCCATCTTGTTCCGGCTGAAAATATTTCGATGTTCGTCCGACTCACAGACGCCACTAAGACGAAAGTGTATTTATCTATATTGTTCCCTCTATCTTGTTTAATTTTTAGTTCGTTATCAACAGCATTAAACTCTATGTCCGCCGTAGTTTTAGAGGATTTCTACAAACCATTTTTTCAAAAGGATTTGAACAGAAAACAAACTTACTTACTGATGAAGATGACGGTCCTAATTTTTGGAATAATATGCGTAGGGTTGGTGTTTGTTGTTGAAAAATTGGGTGCTGTTTTACAAGTAACATGTTATTATTAATAATTTTTATAATCTCGTAATACACTACGCCGATCAATTAAACATTTTTGTCCGAATTAGGTGTTATTTCGTTAATAATGAACCAATTTTAATAATTTTCGTTTTAACTGATAGAAAATAGTTTCTAGCGTTTAGGGCAGATGAGTTTATGCCGTGATACGTCTAATTGTACGGGGTAGCGCATAAAATCTAGATGCATGTAAATTTTCTAAAATTATAATTTGACAACTTAATTTATTTTGTAAACTAAACCAATTAGTGATATATCTGGTAGACTGATCATAAAAAAAAGATACTGGCTCAAAAGAATCGTCATGCCCCTTGAGGTATCAAAAAATTATCATTTTATTTAAACACGTTCATCATCAATCAGCTATGGATATGGATATGAGTCTCCAGTAAATGTTTCCATCTGTCCCTATCCCGCGCCGCATCGTGTGGGTGGTCTGCCCCTGTTGCGAAGCGCTTGAGCTGTAGCTCTCCATTCGATTGTTTTTCTTGTCCATCTGCCATCGTTCAATCTAAATACGTTATGTTATCGAAAAAAGGTTTCGTAAATAATTTATGCGCTTTTGGCTTCTTCTAAATTAAAAATAAAAATCATTTCAATAAATAAAGTCTATAATACATTTACTTTAAATATACAAAGCTTCTGCAGATCTTGCATTTAAAATAAATTAATTAAATGAAAAAATAACAGCGCAACACTTTGTATTATAGACTTTATTTGTTGAAATGATTTTTATTTTATATTTAACAAAACCTAAAAGTGATAAAATGTCCCATTGATTGTTTACTAAGTGTTTTTTCGACAATATAGCGTGTTTAGAACAAATGATAATTTTTTTTGTTACCTCGAGTGGCATGGAGATTCTTTTGGGCGAGTGTCTAATCCAGATATACCTTTAATTGGTTTAGTTTACAAAAATAAATTAAATTCAATTTTTATGTAACATTATGTCAAATTTAAATTTTAAGAAATTTACATGCATCTAGGTTTTATGAGCTACCCCGCACAATTAGACGTATCAGGACTGCTGTGCCTTAAACTCTAGAAATCAGCCGATCAGCTAAAAAATTATTAACGAAATAACAGCTTATTAATTAGGACGTTCATTTTTTAATGTTCGATAATTAATTGGCGTAGTGTATTTTAATATAAAATATAATGTCAATTACATTTTTTATGCAATCAAAATGGAATATTTTTAGCTATCAATGAGCATCGGAGCCATAGCCAGTGGACCATCCCTTGGGATTTTTACTATGGGAATGCTTATTCCATTCGTCAATGCAACAGTAAGTTTTTCTTGATTATCCAATTTACACCTACACAGAAATTTCTACAATTGAACAGTTTATGACACACAAGTCCTTAATTTGGTAGTAAAAATACAAAATTTGTATTAAATATTATTAATTTTAAACACAATTCTTTGTATTAAAAGGCCGAGGTCTATACACCTTCTGCTTAAGTATTAAAGTGACGTAAATTACCTATGAGATACATGGGTTTTATGAAAAATTGTGATTGATCAAGGCGGGAAGGTGTTTTTAAAAATAAGAATATTCAAATTTTGTATTTTTCGTTTTACTCAAAAATTAAAAATAGGGGTGGTTCTCCCTTGGACCTTTTTTACATTGTTGTACTCTTTGAGAACCCTGTATAATATTTTTGTCTTCGTAAATCTTAGTTTCTTGTCAAGCAGAGCTTTTTTGGAAGAGATATATTTTTTTTTCATAAAACGAATAATAAAGAAGTTTCCCATTTGTATAGAATTTCCTTGGACACGTTCTATATAATAATATAGAAAAAAAAATTAATTGATTCAGCTGATACTTGGTGGAAATCCATAACTAATATTATGAGAAACAATAAAACTACGTTATATTTCTTTTCCACTATATTCTTAAAAATTACATGTTTCGTTATCACTGTAGCTTCTTCAGATTGAGACATTCTCTCAAGAAGCTATATATATACATTTTAAAGAATATAGTGGAAAAGAAATATAACGTAGTTTTATTGTTTCTCATAATATTAGAAAAAAAAAGTTGCTTTATTTATTTCTAGGGTGCCCTATACGGTGGAATCTCCTCCCTCGTATTCATGACATGGTTCTGTCTACGAACCCAGACCCTCATCGCATCCGGAGATCTAACTTTTCCAGAAAAGCCCGTCGATACGCAGGGATGCCATTATAGTTTCACTCCGAAACAATCGTCCTCTATGAACATACATTTTGATCCATCCGTCAATGCAACTGATATCATTCACACCGAGTAAGAAAGAATGATACTTAAATAATTATAAGAGCTTTTTGGACACTTCGAGTTGAAGATAACAGTTTTCTTCTTCAATATTTTTTGTTTTTAGTGAAAAATTCATGATCTATCGTCTTTCTTACCTATGGTATACCCTTATGGGTACATTGGCGGCTATTTTCGTGGGGATGATAGTTAGCTTCGCTACTAAACCTAATGATCCCAGGGACGTCAATCCGAAATTACTGGCTCCCTTTTTGAGAAGGTGGATAAAACCAAGAGTGTGTCCAAATGAAAGGGCTGGAGATGAAATTATTCTTGCATATGAACCTACAAGAGTAAGTGAAGAAAAGTACATGATGTCGTAATAAATGAATTAATTGCTTTCTATATATAAAAATTGAACCCTTGTGGGTCTTGAGCATTTTATGCTACCAATCTAGAGAAAATGTGATAAGAGCTGTGTTAACTGCCTATGTTAAGAGTCAGATAATTGACAATTATTATTTAAATTTGTTTCTGAATGAAATGACAACTATTATGCTTGAAGATTTGTTTGGAGGAAAATATAAAAATTGATACAAATCCCAAGTAATAAAACAGTAAATTGTTATTATTTTAGGGCCAACTAGAACATAATGGAAATCTTCAAAAAGTAGAAACAAGTCTTCTAGTAGAAGACCACAACAGAGTGCCATAAATATTATGTATTTTTTTGATTCAAATAAAAATTATTTTAGTTATTTTGTATAGATGTCTTCCTTACTTTTAATTTTTTTAATGCGTTTGGGGAAAAAGAGGGGGGGGGAGGGTGCTGGCGATCGTATTTCAACAACACATTTTAGAATCACCCGTATTTTTAAATAATTCCATACCGCCATCTTCCAAGTAATATCGAAACTATTACAACCATAACGCTGGCACATCCAATAAAGAAACCTGATCAATATTTCCAACTGATGCATTCATTTATTTATAAAATTGATCCAGAGCAGCTGCCTATGTTCTTCCTATTCGTCTTCTGTCTTTGTTCCTAACTATCCAGTGAAGCAGTTAGTATGTTCGAGTTGAGGCTAAAATTTAAACTTTCGGCGTGCTTGTGTGTTCTCTTCTCTTTTCGACGCGTGGTATTTAAATACGACGTGAATCGTAGTTGACTGGGTATCATTGGAAACAAGAAAAATTGACAGAGTGCGAACAAATTTAGTTGAGCCTGATCTCGTTGATCTTGAGTAGCAAAATGAAGCAACTGAACAAACATCTGGTTTTATTGAGCAGTGGCTTGCTGGAGTCAGCTGGCAAGTATGAAAAATACCGTAATACATTTATCAGATTAGGTTTTAGTAATATTAAATCCGTCGGGTCAAGCGTAGTTTTGCTGCCAGATTTTTTTTCGGTAATTCCGTCAGTGTTTAGACATCTGGACGCCCTAAATTTTGACATAAAAGCGACTGAAGGTAATGCGATTTCTTGTTAGAGAGAAAAAAATTGTAGGCCTATATTCCCTGGGATTTATTTAGACCCAATCAATAAAGAATTGACAAAAAATTATTTCATAAATAATCTAAGAACTTAATTCAGTATTATGGTTTCCATTTCTAACTAATTAATCAACTAATTATTATAACCAGAAAAACGGACAATTAAAAATTTAAATTGGTTGTTTTATTTTAATATTTTTTTGACCTTGTATTCTCTAATACCTATCGTGTGGATATGGTCCATAAAGCCGGCGTTATTCGAGTTGACATTAAAAAGAATGTGCAATAAAAACAACAATTGCAAAATAATATATTATTGTTAATAAATTAATACATTAATCTTCTTTATGTGATGGTATGGGTAATTTTCACAGATTTAGTAAAGGTTTAAAATTGTATATAGTTTTATTAAGGATATTAATGTTAGTACGTATAGTTATTGTCGTCAGCTAAAAATGATATGTAAAACATATATCCGTGGAAATTCGATCACAGAATAGAATGTCAACTATTATAGTAGATTTTAATTTTAAATTAAAAAAAAACTACAAGACTACTGACAATCCAAAAATAAAAAACTAGACTAAATTGAACTTTATTCAAAACAAATAGAATTTATTTTCTTCCTATTTAAAATGGCAATAACAAAATACAAAGAAAAACCGCAGTAAGACTAATATAAAATTCTATTTTATATATTTATGTCTCAATTAGTACATGGGATGATATTATATTTATTTTTTATACCTCAAGTGGAACTACCTACATCTATACCTAGAAATGTACCGAGCCTATATAGCTGAGAATTGTGTATACAATCTGAGAGCTTGACGTTGATGCTTAGAATTTATATTTAAACAGTTTCTATTTGGTTTGGATAAGTCTATGGCTTGGATGAACTTAAATAGTATTTAAATTGGTCTAACAGATACATAACTTTTGATTATTTTATGCATTATAGATTGGGAAGAGTGCATAAAATTGAAATTTTTTTTATTGTAGAAAATGTATGGATTCTTGTTAATTAAATTTATTTTTTTTTGTGCAAAGAATATTGAAAAATAGTGTGAAGAAAAGGATATTGAAAGTCTTTGTCTCAAAAATTTTATCGATCAATTTTAAGTGGGAGCAAAGTCTACAAAAATTATTATAATGCATAAAATGTGAGGTGTAAGATAAATAACAAGTGAGTTAAAACAATTGAATGTAGGCTAGATACTGGTGCATACATAATAGAAAACGCAGACTATATTTATTTTAATCTTGTTTAAATAAATTAATTTTTTGATTGCACTTTAAATGTGTTGGAATTATACAGGGTGTTAACGTGATCATGCTAGGGTAGATAGAATACATTAAAAGAAATAGTTCATATGGGCATATTGGTCCGGAAATGCTTCCTCAGGCAGCTAGAGTCCTTCGAAGATGGCATTCATAAATTAGTTTTCGTTTTGTAGCTGGGACATAAATTACTGTTAGTAATTTGTCTTATTTTTAGGTAAAGAATCACCATACGTGCGATGGCACATGGTTTTTGAAACACCCTGTATATTATTGCTATTATACTCTTATCGGGATTATATTATGAGGATTATAGTATTATGAGGATTATATTAAGGTTTAATATCACCTTAATAACTTAAGCTGTGATAAAAAAATCGTTAAAAACAAATTTTACAATTTTTTGTAATCATAAGGAATGATTGCATAATACAAAGTTAAAAGTTTAAATTTAACAAAAAAAGAAAAATATATTAATTAAAAGAATCGGAAGAAATTCATCAAAAATAATTCTAGAGCCCCCCACAGACTTCGTGATTTTTCATCGGCGATCGTGTCAAGGCAGTCGTGCCAAAAATTGTCACAATGGACATCTGCCAATGCTAAATTAGACACGACGATAAATAATCGTCTGTGGGGGGTTAATGGGGTCACCCACGCCACACCGGCGATTCTTAAGCTAGTAAATTGTGATTTAT
This sequence comes from Barypeithes pellucidus, assembly GCA_963991005.1. Lineage (NCBI taxonomy): Eukaryota > Metazoa > Arthropoda > Insecta > Coleoptera > Curculionidae > Barypeithes > Barypeithes pellucidus. The sequence goes on from OZ022557.1 coordinate 747,086, forward strand.
TATTCATATACAAAATCACTTCAAATATCTTAAAAGTTATGTTTTTCTACTTGCTGGTTCCTTGACTTTTGACCTCTGTAATTAGTTTTTAGGTTGATATAGTGTGAAAAAATACACAAAAAAACAAATACAACTACATATTAACATTGGAAATTACTTAGCTTGAATCTTGACTTAATTAAAAAATTTCGAGATTTTTAAATTAATTAGTTGGTTTTTAAGCAGGGTGGCTCGTTCTAAATGTTTAAAAATTTGTAATAGGGTATCATTTAACTGGTTAGCAAAATATTATTATTTTTGCGAACAGAAAAATGTAATCGGTCAGCCAAAATGGCTAGTTGGTCAGCAACTTATGGACAGCAAACATTTCTGATTCGTGACAATCGAACAAACCCGGCAAAAGAAAACACAAGAAAGTTACATCAATTGACAGTGCCCTGGGACCTCTGAAGTAAACTGCTTCTAGACATGTTTTTTTCTACTGACCAATTGCTCGACTGTTAATAACGGCAAACCATTTAATTACTTCTCTTTCTAATATTTCTCCGAATAAATGCCAATTTGATTACTGAATCTCGGCGTATTCCGATATCCTATCAATTTCACAGCTTGTTTTTTGGTAGACGAATGGATAATATTGAAATTTAAATTATATATTAAATGTTTGTTACTTAAAATAGCTGCTGTTATCAGGAAATCGGAATAGACTGAACAGTAAATTAATTAAATATTATATGATTTATTTCTGTAATAAAACTGTTCTGATAAAATTGTTTATAATCTTCTCACGTACCTAATAGAGATTTTTTGAATTTTGAAAAAATTCATAACGATATGTACAGGATGGCTCACTAAAAGAGGACGACAGCTGTATCTCGGAAATGGTTAATCGCACAACTTTGCGAAAACTATTTATTTAAGAAAAGTGACCAACAGAAATAGCTGGAAATAATATTTAAGTTGCTATGTTGGCCGCTAGAGGACATAACACTAATTACAAATTAGAATAACGAAGTTTATCCTTAATTTCCCCAGTTAAGATATATTTAAAAACTTTGAAATTTTTAGAAAATTCTACATCATTTTTGTCCTGAATATTTTTCTCTAGCTCACCAAATAAAATGGTGGTGGAGGGCACACATTTATTTTGTTAAATGTTCATATTTCCGGTTTGGATTGGAATTAGGAAATTAAAAGTTACCAAATAAAATGTTTTAAATTCAACAATTTGTTACTGTCTTTAAATAAATTATGGATGACTTAACGTTTCAATTACTTTTTAGGGAAGATTTGGCACTTATGGCAGAAAGACAAAGCTCATTTTCGTAAGTATTTATTTACTCTTATTGTTGAATTTTATTGCATGGGTGAATTAAAGATACACCACTAGAGGGGGTTTATTTAATCACCCTTATAGTATATAGTAATAACAGGATGTGAAGTAACGTTTAATCACATCCTAAATTCGCTTTCAGACCCATCAATTAAATCAAAGTTGGAATGGTGTTCTGAATCGATATAGCCAAAAATATACTGGGTGTTCCATTTAAAAATCTAAATGGTTAAACCGGAAGTGGCAAAATAGAATCCGACATGTCATAAAATGCAAATAATATCACATATAAACTCACAAAATTTTATTTCTGTAGTTTAAACAATAAAAAGTTATAGGGGGAGCATTCTTCCTGAACCACCCGGTAGTTATCTTCAATCTCAATGAGTCATGCGCGAAATATACAGGGCATTTGATTAAAAAAAAAAAATATTGCTAATATTGCTGATATACCCTGTACCCAGTTTTTCTTAAAAAAATGCATTACAAAGGAATAAAATTGATGCGTCCGAGCGATTTTTAAACGATATTCCATATGGTATAGGGGTGATCCGTTACTTGTCGTAACCCTGTATAATGTAAAGACTTCATAAATTTCCAAGCTAAAATAATTCTTGTTTTCATATTAAGTATTTGGAAATTCGCCAATATAATCTAACCAGCACTTTGCAAAACTTAATACAACTCGTATGTGTAAAATTAAAATAAATATTTTTTTTAATATTGTTGAAATTATTCTTATATTCTTATTAACTCTAAAAAATTTTTCATAATTTTTGGAAAGAATTTTGAAATTTTTTGTGAAAAATAGATCTAATCATAACCAACTATTTTGTTAAAAACTGAATATACCACACATAATCACTATATTTTTATTATATTTACAAAAGTAACACGTGCCTGGTATTTATTTGGCACTTATTTGGCACAAACAAAAAAATTAAAATAGATTAAAGTAATTTGTTCCTATTGTTTGATGTTTTTTTACTTCCCTGTTTATTATTAATAGTGAAAATACTTATAATAATTAAATGAAATTGGATTATGTATATTTTAGAGTATAGAAAAGTTATGTGATTAAAATTTGGTATACTTCCTTAAGAACTAATTGAATTCAAACCATAACATATTTTTTATTAATTGAATCAGTACCCACATTTCGATGTAGTTGACACCATAATCAGCAAATTAACAGTATTAAATTTATACCTATAAGGGATATACACAAAAATCAGAACAAATATCAGTCACAAATCAATGGGCAGTAATTCTCAATTATTCTGTACGTTTTCTTTTAACCTCAGATTGGTTCCAAAAATTGTCAATGGTGGAATTGCTGGAATCATCGGTGTCACCTGCGTCTTCCCTTTGGATCTGGTCAAAACACGGTTACAGAATCAACAAATCGGCGCCAATGGAGAAAAGATGTACAATAGCATGTAAGGAACGTTATTTATAATAAAATATGTTTTATTGTTCCTAAATATATTTTTTGTTTTTAATTTTGTCGATTGGCTAATACTTTTTCTTTTTAGGGTGGATGCCTTTAGGAAGGTTCATAGACAAGAAGGGTTTTTTGGAATGTATAGAGGGTCTGCCGTGAATATTTTACTCATAACCCCTGAAAAGGCCATAAAGTTGGCCGCGAACGATTTTTTTAGATATCATTTGCAAACTAAAGATAAGTAAGTAATAAAAAATATACAGGGTATCCCTTGATGGGGTTACCTATACCACAATTGGACCTAATCGGTAACTTTATAAAAAAATTTGCTCGTAAAAATAGATTTGTCATTACAAAATTTTGTTTTTGTATACAGGGAGGTAAAAATCCTAAAATATATTGATTTACCAACGAGTAAACTACCTTAACTTGCAGTTTTGAAGAAAATGCCATTAGGAAATGTTCGTTCTCGTTAGAATTACCTTTTTCGTCATAATTCATGATTGAAAGAAAATTTATTTTTTATTTTACAAAATTAGCATTTTATTTAAAATTTTTAATTTATTTTTATTCACCTTGAGACCCCAGGTATTTTTGTTGGATTAAATCAATATTTTTCACGATTTTGATCACCCTGTATACAAAAACTAAGTTTTCTAATGACAAATCTTAATTTTTTTTACAAGAAACATTTTTTATAAAGAATTGTCGAGAAATTAAAAATTAGGTCCATTAGGGGTTAACCCCATCCAGTATATGTACCTATAAGCGAGGAAAGTGCATGCTATAGTTGTTTTGGCTTTTTATATAACTAATATATTACTTGTTCATTCTAGAACCCTTCCTATACTCCGACAAATGTTGGCTGGTGGTTTAGCAGGACTCTGCCAAATCGTCATAACCACGCCCATGGAATTACTAAAAATCCAGATGCAAGATGCTGGACGGGTCGCAGCTCAAGCTCTCTTAGGTTTGAAAAACATTTTCTTATATTCAGTTAACGCTTGTAGAACCTATATTTACTATAAGATATCGTTGTCCGAGTTAAGTAAAGTATCTACAATTTTTTTTTTATGATCAAATACAAACGCAAAGGAAAAATCCTTTAGGGCACTCTGGGAATGGTGCGCGTGCGCAAAAGGCGATTCACGTTAATTTTGAATCGATGGCGGTTATATTCGTTGGGTAAAACGACCTCGGGAAGGTCGTTCCATAAGGATGAAGTCCTCCAGAGGAAAGAATTCTTAAATAATGAAGTTCGAGGAGTACTAAGCTTAACCACATATGGATGGGCGGCAGTGGTTCACCGTGTATTTCTGCTATTCGCCGCTCTGGGCGGAATTAAGAGGGCAAGGTCAGCCGAGCATTTTCCGTGGAAATCTCTGTAGAAGAGAGTCAAATCCTCGACCTGCCTTCGATATTCTAGGCTGTCGAAGCTCTTCGTCAGCTCGTGGTCTCCAATCAGACGAATGGCTCTCCTTTCTATGAAATCCAGTAGCTGAAGAGTATGTTTGGGTGCAGAGCTCCAGACATGAAAGTAGTACTCTAGTGATGGTCGAATCTGGACTTTGTATATTGTCAAAAGTTGTTGAGGTGTGTATAATGCAGAGAGCGGTCCTTAAGAAAGCTAGACAACCATGCAAAGAATCGACTGGGCATGCCATAGAATCACAGTTTACTTAGAAGTCTCTCATGCCAAATACGATCAAAGGCTTTAGAAATATCCAGTGCAACAGCCCGAGACTCCCCATGATGTTCGATTGAATTGTTCCAAAGATGGGTGACATAGGCTAGAAGATCTCCTGGATCATCTGGACTTCCGAAAACCATATTGATGATCGCTGATAATATTGAAGCCTTCCACGTACTTTACAAGATGTTGGTTAATAGCTTTCTCCATTACTTTTGATATAACTGAAAGCAATGCGACTGGTCGATAGTTGCTAGGCAGGGTTCCCTTACCTTTCTTTGGTATAGGCTGGACTCTCGCCGTCTTCCAGCACGATGGAAATATTCCTTGTTTTTTCGGATTGAACTGCAGGAATGTTGGGTTTTTTTGGGGTTTTTAAACCATAAAAGTGCAATACGAATTATTTGCATTTAAAGTTGGGATATTCGGACATGGCAAACAATTCAAGGCTAATTTTTCAAAAAGGTTATCGATTATTATTTAGTTAGTTATCAGGCCTTCTTTTTTAATATCCATGTCGGCCGTATTTTATCCGACCAGAACTGAACTTAGAAAAATGTGTTGTATAAATTATGTTTATTATGTTGTTAAAGCTGGTTTATTTAACGAAACTAAGAAAACGCAAATCTGGAATAAATTAAATAATATGTAACACATGTAATATTTGTAATTAATTATGGTGCAGCAAAATTAATTTTTTCCCGTTGCTTGCAGAGTCTATTGCTTTTTTTTCGTAGACATCGCCGCCTTCCGAAAAAAGTCTTTCAAAATTGCCTTTTTTGATAAAAATGGAAATTTTTTTTCGTTTTCTCACCAGTCAAATGGATTTTGATTGATGACATCACTAATTATTATGATAGTTTGCAAACACCGTTTGATAAAATACATGTATCACGATTTTTTTTCTGTTTTAGTTGGAAAGACTCTAGAACGAACCTCAGCGACTGAAATCGCCATCGGTCTGTTTAGACAGCACGGAATCTTAGGCCTGTACAAAGGTACAGGTGCTACAATGTTAAGAGACGTTTCTTTTTCTGTGATATACTTTCCACTTTTTGCTACTCTAAATGATCTAGGACCAAGAAAATCTGACGGATCGGGTAAGTTCTTACCTTATCCCGAATTAATTTATAAACACCCTGTAGGCGTGCAACTTTCCGTCTTTTGCAATTTACGGTATACCTTTTAAGTAAGCAATAGCATCATAGAAATTATTTGCTGGTAATGAAGAAAATCACCAGAATTCACTAAAAGGGTTCTCAATAAATCACCACCATTCATAAAATGACCAGATTTTGTGAAATTTTACCAGCCTTGGCAACACTGTCAGGTAAATATTTATGTGTAGACGTCGCATCAGGTAAAACGTCAGGTAAAAATGTGTTACCTCAACTATGAGAATTTCGTGGTTCAGCTTTTAATTTAATATCTCAGGATTGGCTTATCAAAATATATTTAAACTCGTCACATAGATTTACCATGTCAGCCTCTTCAATAAGTTATAGTGCTGTTTTTTTTATAAAATATACAGGGGAGCCACTTTTCGTCACCTCAAAAATTACTTGGAATTTCCTCTACGACGATTAACGATACTATAATAACCGTAACTGTTATTACCTATCGGTAAATAATTTACGATTACATTCACTTTTTACTGTATCTCTATGACTATATTCATTTTTTAGGTGAAGCTGTATTCTGGTGTTCCTTCCTCTCTGGCTGTGTAGCCGGCTCATGCGCGGCCTTATCAGTCAATCCCTTTGATGTCGTGAAGACGCGGCTTCAAGCAATTCACAAAGCCGACGGCGAAAGGTCTTATTCTGGAATTGGAAATGCTTTTGTGTAAGTTTATGCATAAAATCAATCGCTATAAGTTTCATTATTCCATTCCATCCAAACACGAGCTTGTTCTGAGAAATGAAATATTCGTTGAAGCTCAAAACGTCTATTTTCTTCATTCTTCTGTCGTTATAACTCCTCGGATACATCTCAAAACGTCTATTTTCTTCATTCTGCTGTCGTTGTTACTCCTCGGATGAATTTAAATCTATCTCTACTCGTCTGAAAGAGGAACCACAGACCCGGGCCTATCGGGCCTAGTGGGAAAATAGGCCCTTTGTACACAATTGTAGGAAAAACAAGTGCAATTTCCATAAAGAAATAAAAATTGTGGTCGATTTCAGAGATCGAAATAATCTGAAAACATTGTTCTCTCTCTGGACAATAAATCTCCATGGCAATTAATCGATTAAAAATAGGAAATAGGAATAACTCGTCCATCTACATCAGCGTTTTTCAACCGGTGGTCCGCGGACCACAGGTGGTCCGTGACCAACTTCCAGGTGGTCCACATCCACAAGAAGACAGTGGATACATCCAGACTGCATATTGAAGAATAGCTCTTGGATAAAATTAAAAAATCACCATTTTTTGCTCTACAATGCGATGAGACTACTGATATGGCACAATGTTCCCAGCTACTTTTTAACGTCCGATTTTTAGACGAAGACAACAATATTTGGGAGGAGATGTGACTGTCCCGAGAACTTGAAACTTGAAACCACTTGGAGAGGACAGGATGTCTTCAAAATAATCGAGGACTATTTTGAGATGCACGTTGGGATCACGTTCAGGTTTAGCAACACTCATAAAACAAAAGAACCCCCCCACACTAACAACACATTGCATTATCCATCGCCAAGCCTTGGCCTTCTAAACTTTACCATAAAACTTATCAATTATTATAAAACTGTCCATAAAAATTGTAAACAACGCTGGCTCTCGAAGGGAAATATGTTGGAACGATTGTATGAGCTCAGAAAGGAAGTCAAATTAGGTTTGGACGAGAAAAAGAAAATACTGACATGTTAAAATAGTTTTGTGACCCGAGATGTGAAACGAGTCTGGCTTATCTTGTGGACATTTTTTTGCATTTAATTAAGTTTAATTTGCAGCTTCAAGGTTCGGGAAATATCAACTTAGAAGGCGCCGCAAATCCTTTTTTATTTAAAGATAAACTCCACGCATGATCTTGCTTTAATATACCTTGCCCACAACTTATCTTTGTGAACAAGGATTCTCGGCGTTACTTGAAACAAAAAGAAAAAAGAGAAACCGATTTGATGCAGGCGACGATATGCGCGTAGCATTAAGCAGCAACATCAGCCCCAGAATTTCTCTGCTAATCAAGCTTTAGAAGTCTCATTAGAAAATGTTTTTAGAGCCTAATAATGGTTTTGGTTTTATTTCTAGGTCATTTGGTTCTTGAATAAACGTTTTATGCAAAATTGGTTTTTTATAATAATATAATACGTGGTACCCAGCGATTTTGTTAAATTTATATCCAAATTTAGCACCATTTGGGCATGGCCCCCAAAAAAAACCATCGGTGAACTTTCGTTCTCTTTCCCACCACGCAACCCCTTCATTCGTGGTCCCTAAAGGGTCCAAGTTTTGCTTTAATGGTCCGCCATCACTTAAAGGTTGAGAAACGCTGATCTACATGGATGCTTTCATTCCATAATTTTTATCAAATAAATGTTTAAAAGCGGCAAAACATAACTTGGATCAGACTTAAAATGTCGTAAACATTATTTTTATAAGGAAGACATATTTAATTGATCTTTTATCGTTTTTTTTCCAGCAATATCCTGCGTTATGAAGGACCTACAGCATTCTTCAAGGGAGGCGCTTGCCGGATGATCGTAATAGCGCCATTATTCGGTATCGCGCAAACCGTCTACTATTTAGGGGTAGCAGAGCGACTTCTTGGCATTCAACGGGGTTAAAAAATAAACGCCATGAGGAAAAACGTCGTATAATTGGTTTAATTTTTGTACCTTTGTTTCGTTAGTTCGTTGTAGAACTATTTTTACGCAATAATTCGACAGAATACAGACTATAAGCTCCAAAATTGTTATTTTATGCAACTAAAGCATGAAGTAGTGTTTTTGTGAAACAATCTTTACCATTAAATGCCGCAATTAGTACCCATGAGTTTCAAACATCAATTTTTGCAATAAAGTAAGAACAATTGTATTTCAATATATTTTTGTAAATCTTCCCACTTGCTTCGGCCCACGTTGTTTGCTGATTGTTTTCATTTCTCTTGTAATAAATTTGTAGCTGGCTTTAGCAAAAACTCTATTTAAACGAAAGTAAAAGTCACAGTCTGTTCTGCTCGTTTAATAAAATCACCCTGGACGTCTATTCGTGACTATTCCTGTATCTCTCTTTTTCTGCGTTCCTTAGAGAGAAGACGGAATAGACTTCCTGGGCGCATTACTTTCACGTCTAAACTTTCCCGTCACAGAGAGATGACTATTTTATACCAGAAAAAAAATATATTCGACGATCTTGGTTAAACAAAAAACGTATTTAATGAACTTTGGCAAAAATTTATGAAAGAATATTATTTGTGCTTCCTATAATTATTATTATTGTCGTATGTGTGTGTGCCGTTGGCTTTTCGGGCTAAAATAATGTTTTATTAAATTCGAAATATTTTTTTAAGGTTCCCTTTTAAATATACTTATTCAAGATTCTGTATTCTGTTTCATCCTAACATGACAGCTTATTGAGATAAATATGATTTCTGTGATATTATTCGATTTAGTTATTTTTTAGACATCAGAAAAAATATGGAAAACAATGGTATAATCCCAGTATTACCTAAATGATTTGTAGTTATCCATTTTTGATTTATTTCTTTTTGTTTTTTTCTAATTTATTCTCTAAATTGTTGCTATCGTATTTAAAGTTAAAACGCAAATATGAACAAAATATAGATGTAAAACACAAACTGAAAGTATTTAAATGTAACAGTATTCGTAATGGTTATTTAAATACTTTTTAAACTAATGAAATTAGAACGCTTAGAAATGAATTTTAGAAAATACTAGTAAGTGTAACTTCCTAGATTTTTCAGACAATAAAAGCGAACGGATTAATTAATCTCCAAACAGAATGAAGTTATTTTAATCAAATAAACTTTTACAATTTTAATATTTCTTTACATATTTTAAAGTTGCTTATGACAAAAAAATTCTTGGGAAAAATGATACGAAATTATTTTTTGGCAATCATTTTTTAGTCCGATGGAGATTCTAAATTATCAATTAACATTGGTCAATTATTTTTAAACGTACCTACATAATATGTAATAGTTTATCCCATTGGTGAGATTGCAAAATATAAAATTATTTTAAAATTGTTGTATTTATGTTGTTGAAATAAATGTAATCATTTGTTTCCTGTGTGTTTAATTAATTTCTTACATATTTATAATTCGAGTAGCTCGTCACCGAACAATATATCTTACAAGTGGATAAGCAGTCCAGCATGTAGACTTGAATATGATATACAGGGTGTCCCAGATAAGAATGCACTCTACAGAGAGTGAGTTCTGCAACGTTATGTCTTCAATTTTTAAAAATTCCGAATATTTCCGAAAATATTTCGGATACCCCGAGTTTTTACAGTTTCGTTCTTTTAGATTTATGTTTCTACTTGAAGAGATATGTGAAAATAAATTTACATTCTCATTATCATTTTTCTCCTCTATAAGGTGATTTAATTAAATTTTCAATGCGACGTTTCCTTTCTTCGCAACCATCATCAACTTTGTTTTTCTTCTTCTTCTATATTAGTAAGAATCTTCTTACACTCTGTTACGTACGTAATGTGACGTAATATATATACAGGGTGTCCCAGATAAGAATGCACTCTACAGAGAGTGAGTTTCTGCAACGTTATGTCTTCAATTTTTAAAAATTCCGAATATTTCCGAAAATATTTCGGATACCCCGAGTTTTTACAGTTTCGTTCTTCTAGATTTCTGTTTCTACTTGAAGAGATATGTAAAAATAAATTTACATTCTCATTATCATTTTTCTGTGATTTAATTAAATTTTCAATGCGACGTTTCCTTTCATCGCAACCATCATCAACTTTGTTTTTCTTCTTCTTCTATATTAGTAAGAATCTTCTTACGGACTCTGTTACGTACGTAATGTCACGTAATATATATACAGGGTGTCCGGGAACATGTGGGAAATCTCCAGGATATGAAAAAAACACGTGAAAAGAATACTATAGGTTCATATAAACTTCTTTCGTATCGGCCTCCTCTTCGGAGATATGGGCTCCCAAACAGCAACAATGGAATCAAGTTTTTTACACATAATTATTGAACCACCTGGTATATTTCAATTATTTTTTAATATGATGTATACCAGGTAAGACCCGTCAAATTACTCCCCAAGAAACTGTTGTGAATTACTCACAGCTGCAGGGACGGACTAGCTGTAACACTCATGGGCCCATTTTTTTTACGCCCTGTATGATGAGAACTTTGGACAATATTTTTTACATACCTTTAACTATTGGCTAAAAATTAAGTACTCTTCATTCATGTCGCTAATCCTAACCGTTTTCGGAAAAACGGTATTTTAATTATATCATGTATTTGGCGTATTTCAATAAAAGATACATCTTTGTTCCGATCAAATATGCAACCTTTAAAATTAAGCTTTTTCATATTTAATCCGTGAGACGTTATAGGACTCAGTGTGAATAAAATGACGTTTTCTCGGGTTTGTTAGTTCATATTCGGGAGATTTCCCACATGTTCCCGGACACCCTGTATATTAATCACATTACCCGTGATATGCCAAAACCGTCTATGTTTTCAATAGATTTTATGCAAAGTGGACTGTGAAATCCATCGGTTCGCCTTGAGAACGTAAATGTCAGGAAATTTGGGGGTTTACATAAAAAATATATAGTGGCGCTTGCGCCTTTTCGATTTTTGACCAATATTTCGTTTTTTTTTTTTAGTTTAATCCGAAAAAACCCATTTTAGGGGATCAATTACCTGAATTTTAAAATTTCTGATAAAAAATTTATTTTTGGGCCACGACCAAATCTTGGTAAAATTTGTCAATAATTATAGTAAATTCCGGAAAATCCGATGTGGTAAGTGTAAATTGAAATAACTTGACAGAAATTTATTGAAAAGGTTTTCGTAATATTTTAAGTATTCTTATGTATACCTTGACTGTCGGAAATGGGATGAGGTGGGGGGATGTTGAACCTCCTAAAACCCCCTTATATACGTTCCTCTGTATTAGGCTGTTAGGCAAAATACGACAAGTTTTACTTTCAATTCAGCGGTTGACAGACAGTACTGCCATGCAATACAAGAACCTAGTAAGTCGTAAAAGTAAATTTTAAGACATTCCATTTAAAAATTGCACAACTTCTTTAATATTTAATTTATTGTTCTAAAATTTTATACACAGTAAGCCCTTGTTATATAGTTTTATTTTCCAAAATATCATTGATTTTTATTAACATATAAACAGTTAAATAAATATAAAAACTTACTACTCTATTTTATAGTAAGTCGACTTACTAGGTCCTTGTATTGCACGGCAGAGAATTCTTAAGCGAAATGAATCATACAATCAAAATTATAAGAACTACCTACTAATTTATTTATCATAGTTATCTTGGTTTGGTTTTTAAAGTTATTTTGGAACACATTGAACAAATTACCATTAAAATAGGTGAGTAATTAATAACAGAAAAAAGCCTGGGATTAGATAAGGAAAACTGAAAATTGATTAGATATAAATTTATCAACAATAAGAATACTTACTCGGTCTCGTATCATTTAAGTAGCGCTCTGTTGTTTTACAAGTCTAGGGTAAAACGATAATTTTATAGGTTTAATATTTAATTCACGGCCATGGGGGTAAGTACCTAATTAATAAAATATTTCCATAAATAGTCTAATTTAATAGGCGACGGGGCGGTAGGTACTTTATATTTTCAACGTCACGTCGCCCACCCTTGCAATCTAACGATATAAATAAGGAATTATATTATCTATATTAAAACATGACTCAATTATTCCGATTAGAATGAAGGGAGGCAGAGTTAGGAGTGCAGTGACAGGACACTTGTAAATGAAGTGACTGGCTTCAGTGGCGGATCTAGGATTAGTTTAAGGGGGGGCGGGGGGGCTAAGAAAAGCCAGCTGCAGGCGAAATTCCTTCGGACCACGCCTAAATATCGATAAATTTGATAAATAATTTATAGTAAATAAATAGTATTAGAAAAACTGACACGGTAACGTTTGAATCCAGATAAATAACACAGACTATCGTTACGCGTTTTCAATAATAATAATTCCATTGTGACATTTAATAATATTCACCGCTCTTTCAAAACCATCGGACCCTGTGTCGGAGTCGCAGTGGTGAATCCATAGCCTGTGGATCCTTTTAATTTGTGCAGGGTGCTGCATTATTTCCCCTGGTCCCTTATAAGTAATACAATTTTAAAACAATGCATATTTTTTATTTATTAAAATCCTACCTGCATCCTATATACAATAAAATAATTAAAGGAAAGAGGGATAAACAGTTAGTAGGCATAAAGAGGGATAAAATAAAATACAGTTAGTAGGCATTTCTAGATGATGAGGCTTCATTTTGCAACTTCTTCCACTCATGGAAGTCAATTAATCTTCTGCGACGAATTTATATTAGCAGGTGATAAGCCATTTAACCTTAACTCACCCATTTTAAATGTTAGACATTAGACCCCCCCGTAGATCCGCCAACGATTGCCTTACCATAATGAGTAAACAGTCAATTTTTCATTTTGTTTTAGGTAGTAGTATATGGAACTGGACATTATAGATCTATTCTTGGAGTTTTAAAAATAGTCGAACTTGTAAGTTAACGTGGTAGTTACCACCCCCGTACCCCAAGGCTAGAATATTGCTTCTTAAATGTTTATCGAATAAATACTTGTTCGTAAGGAGTAGTGGAAACTATAGCAGAAACATTATTCTTTCTATAAACTACGTTTAAAATAAGTTTATAGCATTTTTTTACTATAAATAAGCCGTCACAGCAAAATTTACCTTTTTTGGCGAAAAATTACTTATATTGTATAAAATACCTATTAAATTCGACACTTCAGAATCGTTTTCAAGCAAATCACAATGCTCATTACCGTGGTCTCCACACCGTTATCATGCAGATGAGAGAGAAGTCATAGAAACTCTTTTTTTATCAGTTATCTCCGTTACTTACTTAGTCATTAATTATGATTATTTATTTAACAGAATATTTTAGGCTAATTAAATTATTTTATTATACAGGGTGTCCCAGAATATGTGGGCAATCTCCCGGGTTCAGATAGAACACTTAAAAATACCAGGAGAAGTTTACATAAAGTTTTCTTCCTACGGCCCCCCTACGGAGATGCGGGCCCATAACGGACGTCCCTGGAAATCGTTGATTTTTAAATAATTTTTTAAGTACTAGGTGTAATTTAATAATTTTTTAGTATAATGGTTACTAGATGAGTTTTCTTAAAATTATCCTTTTTAAACAAATTTAGCTTATTTAGTTTGCCATGGACGGACTAGACGTAACACAAAAATGCTTTTTTTACACCCTGTATGATGAAGGAACGACAATAATATTTTTTTTGGATATTCTAAACCTTAAGCTAAAAAAAGGTACTCTTGATCAATGTCGATAAAATGAACTTTGTTCGAAAGAATCAATTTTTGTTCATACATTAAATGCATGTCAACATATTCAGTATACGTAAATTCCATTACTAAGTTAGTAACTAATAAGACAAAGGAGAAAAACCGCAAATTTCAAGACACTACCATAAACTGACACTGGCATAAATATTCTTATTTAAATCAGTACATGTGAAAAATACCATAGCAACAATTAGGGAATTTTATGAACATAAAATGACAACCAATTCAAAGAACCTTATTGAACAAAGATTTTTTTTTCGAAAACATTTTATCGATATTGATCAAGAGTACCTTTTTTCAGCTTAAAGTTTAGAGTATCCAAAAAAAATATTATTGTCGTTTTTTCATCATACAGGGTGTACAAAAATAAGCATTTTTGTGTTATCTACGTCTAGTCCGTCCCTGTCAAACTAAATAAGCCAACTGTGTTTAAAAGGACGAATTTCAAGGAGACTCATCTAGTAAACATTATACTAGAAGTTATTAAATTACACCTAATACTTATAATATTTAAAAAACAGGAACGTCCGTTATGGGCCCGTATCTCCGTAGGGGGGGCCGTAGGAAGAAAAATGTATATGAACTTCTGCTGTTATTTTTAAGTGTTCAATCTGAACCCGGGAGATTGCCCACATATTCTGGGACACCCTTTATACTACCGACAACTTATATTTGGAGATGGAACGTCTGGTTTGTACTGAATTATATCTAGACATACCGCGTTGGATATCCGTACGCTACAAAACGACATTCCCACTAAAGTCATGTCGATTCTGGAGTTCTGAATTGGTTATATATTATATCCGTCTTTTTTATAGTTCGAAATTGTAATTTGGTAATGGTAATTTTTTCCAAACTGAACAGTAGAGGATTTATTGTTTGTCAAAATGTGCTTCCTGAGCAATACTTATCGATCTCATGCTAGTGTCGTTTTAACATTCTTTTTCATATTTTAAAAAACGTATTAGATACATTATTATTTTTTTAGCTGTTGGGTACACTAGCATTAATTCTAGTTGCAGTACCTGCCGGGACCAATGATCTGATTAAGGCCTTCTATGCAGGAACGATTATAGGAATTATATTAACATTAGTAGTTTTCGTGCTAAGTTCGACAGAAGCTGGCCATTCGATCAATGGAGCACTAAAATTTCAATGTTATTGTTGGGCCGTTTTATTCGTTTACCTTACCATTGTGTCGGCAATTTTGGTGTCCAGAAAATATTCACGAACTTATCAAGCAGGAGGGGTAAGTAGGTGCATATAGTAAATAATAATAAATATCACAGGTATGAACTGTTTTTTGTTAACATTTAAATGAATAAAAAGTTGGTGCAAGACCCCTTAAAATCAGACCACATGCGCCGCAGTGTGTTTCCTTGAGATTGCGAGTTGGATTATAAATTCAGCAGTGGTGCTCACGACTTTCAATGGAAAAGAGATTCATACTTCCGGACGAATTCGTTCTTCTTTGCATGTTCAGTGTACGGTTTCGACACTTTCTGGGGATATTCGAGTTATTATCAAAGATAGAATGTGTGGTTGTCACTTTAGTGTCTCACTTTCTAACGAAACGAAAAATTCCGGTGCAAACTTGTCTCTCTTAGTTGTTAATCTGCAGGGCGATTTTAATTCACTTTTTAGACAATCCCTCGTATTTCCGTTACTAGTTAACTTATTAAAAAGGTAAATAGGTACAGATCTTGTTGTGTGAGATTTTCACGTAAAATTCAGTGGCATCGCCAGTATTTCTTTAAAAAGTTTTTCGTTCCTGAGATATTACATAGCCTACCACCATGGCCTACTGTTATAAGTAAGGTAAATTATTAAAAATATCTCATGTTTAGGTTATCTTTGAATATAATATATACAGCTAATATATGGTTTTGTAAAGCCCAAGGTATGCTTAATTAATTTAAAAAATACCATATAGTGTGTCCCATTAAAAATTTTTGTTAATATCTCAAAAACGAAACTTTTTAGAGAAAAGCTGGCTCCCAACTGAACTTTACCTAAATATCTCTAACATGATCATGTTTCCCCTTCTTGATAAGTTAACGCGTAACAGAAATACGAGGGAGGATAAGAGAACCATGACAAATTTGACATCGGAATCACTAAAATGAAAGCTGCAACGTTCAACTTTGATTATAACTCTAATATCCACAGAAAGTATCAGGGCACGCTGTATACTTATTGGTTTTTCGGAAAGATCTATATTTCAGCAGTTGAAATTTCAAATTTTTTTTCCAATAAAATATATTTTATCTGATATTTCTGTTTTCCGTATAGATAACGTATTTTCTGTTTTTAGGTATTTGGACTTTTCGACGCATTAGTTTATTTGATAGACGCTTTATTCAGTTTTAACGCCTATGGAAATCGACTCTGTTTCTAGTCTATACAATACAATTATTATAAAGAATATTCGCCTATTAAGTATTCCATTATATTTATTTTCAATCTTATACTATAAGAACCTGTAAATTAAATTTACAAATTGGCGAATTACCACATTTGTAATATGTACATTTATATTAAAATTTAATTAAACCAATAGTAATTATTTTTGTACTAAAATATAATGATTTTTCCTATAGAGATGGTGTTTGATCATAAAAAAATATAAGGAATGTAAAAGTAAATTTCGCGAGTTTACCAGACTTCTTTCTCCATTGTTAATTTCTAATCTTTATCCTTTAAGTAGCTGCTCTACGAATAAAAAAAGTTAAAATAAATAATTAGAAAGTTGGATAAACCCGGCCTAAGTTAAAAAAATATAAAGAATTGTAGGTACTACTTTTACATCCAAGAAGATTGTTACGTTTCTCAACCTAACATGTATACAGGGTGTCCGGGAACATGTGGGAAATCTCCCGAATATGAAGAAAACACGTGAAAAGAATACTATAGGTTCATATAAACTTCTTTCGTATCGGCCTCCTCTTCGGAGATATGGGCTCCCAAAGAGCACCAATGGAATCAAGTTTTTTATACATAATTATTGAACCACCTGGTATATTTCAATTATTTTTTAATATGATGTATTCCAGGTAAGACCCGTCAAATTACTACCCAAGAAACTGTTGTGAATTACTCACAGCTGCAGGGACGGACTAGCTGTAACACTCATGGACCCATTTTTTTTTACGCCCTGTATGATGAGAACTTTGGATAATGTTAATTAAGTACTCTTCATTCATGTCGGTAATCCTAACCGTTTTCGAGAAAACGTCATTTTATTTACACTGAGTCCCCTAACTGCTCATGGGCTAAATATGAAAAAGCGGAATCTAGAAGGTTGAACATTGGATCGGAACAAAGATGTATCTTTTATTGAAATACCCGACGCCATTGGCGTAACTAGAATGATTTTGTAGGGGGGGCCTGGCCCCTAGTCTAGTAGGATTTTAATGGCAAGTGTCACTATGACGTGTGTACTTCGAACTTCGGAAACACTGGGGTGTTGCTGGGGTGGGCACCAGAGCAATCTGGGGTGGGCACGGCCCACCTGGTCCCTCCCCTAGTTACGCCTATGCCCGACGCACATGATGTATATGAAATGCCGTTTTTTCGAAAACGGTTAGGATTAGCGACATGAATGAAGAGTACTTAATTTTTAGTCAATAGTTAAAGGTATGTAAAAAACGTCGTCCAAAGTTCTTATCATACAGGGCGTAAAAAAAATGGGCCCATGAGTGTTACAGCTAGTCCGTCCCTGCAGCTGTGAGTAATTCACAACAGTTTCTTGGGTAGTAATTTGACGGGTCTTACCCGGTATACATCATATTAAAAAATAATTGAAATATACCAGGTGGTTCAATAATTATGTGTAAAAAACTTGATTCCATTGGTGCTCTTTGGGAGCCCATATCTCCGAAGAGGAGGCTGATACGAAAGAAGTTTATATGAACCTATAGTATTTTTTTCACGTGTTTTCTTCATATCCGGGAGATTTCCCACATGTTCCCGGACACCCTGTATACTAAATATCTTCTAGTACGTACTTGATCATAACTTAAAATTCATTATTTAATAAAATGATTTTTCGTATAAATAGGTAGATAACTTCGACAACCCCCTCCCCCCAAGTTGAGAAAAAAATATATCGTTTTCAAAATAAGTGACCGACTTGATGTTTTGCAATCGTGCCGTGAAACTGTTTCTTGAAATAAAGTTGTCGAGTTCAATGCTCCACAAAGATCTATTTTTGTATCTACGATTTGTGTAATATTTCTCATTGCAATTTTCTCAAAAAGTCGGTTGCTTACTTATAAACTTGGACAATTTGGACAGTCCTACTGTCTATAATTATTTTAATATTTATATTCAAAACTAAATCAAGCGTGCTGCGTACATCATAGCGTTAGATATAAATAACTTCTGCCAAGGTAAATATAAAGTAATAATGATATATTTATAGATGATTTTATATGACGAGTGTATTGAAATGTAGATATCATAATCTTATCAAGGCGGCGGCATCAGATAAAACCGAATTCATTATACCTATCTACCTAATATATAGCAAAACGAACAGTCTGTCACAGTAATGTCAAACATTTGAATGCTAAATTTAGTGTCATTTCCATTTAAACAGGTTCGTATGTAAGTTTCTTTCGAAAATTTAATGGGCCATCATTTTCCTTTCGGACGATTCCTCGTTTCTTGTTGTTTGCCGAGTAATTTCAACAGAAGGGAGCACAATGTTTGGTAACGTTCTGGTATATTATGTAGAATTTATGAGGGAATTATTTCGGGGCATAGATTACGAGCAGTTTTCTTTAAAATAATGAGTTTGTTGTTTTCTTAAAGTATAATAAAATTTCATAAATTTTTTTACGATCTACCACAAAACGTACATTTCCTGAACGATTTTCCGGCTAAACTGCCATTTCACAGGCTAAAACACTTTACGAGCTGGTACTTTATGAAGAAATATCTTAAAAGGTAAGTATTTCCTTTGAAAATGACGTAATCCAAACCCAAAATCCATCATAGCTGAAAAATAATCAGTTCTGCCGTGGTGTAGCTAATAGAAAATTATCCATTTAAAAAAATCCTAATTAAGAGTGTCTCAACTGGGAATAATAATTTAAGGAAAAATGGTAATATATACTCTATTACCTAGGGCACAGTACTTACCTGAGTACAGACATATTTTACTTTAGTTTTATCTTGTATTGATCGGTATTATTGTCTCATTATGGGGGACAATCTTATATTTAAATTCCCCTAATACACATAATATTTAAGATATAAATTTAACATATACATTTTGGACGTTCGCTATTTGTTTTAATTACAACGTTGCAACTGCTTAGTGTCAGTCGTCATCATTTTCATTTCACAAATTTGAGTTTTATAGGAACACATTTTTAATATTATTTTTAGAATAAAATCAAATATGCAGAAATCAGAAAAAGAGATGCCAAATAACCACGAATTATTAGACAAAGTAATTCTAGTAAGCCATTTCGGATTAATTTTGATACTGTGCAGTTTATATCTCTGTTACACCGAATTTCATCCGACTTGTAGTAAAAATATGCAGATGATAATCCAGTTTATACTACTCGGCACCCTGTTTAACATATCTCTTATATTAGTGGCAAAAAATGTTCTGAGGCTGCATACGTTGTCGGGGGTAAGTAATTCATTTCTTAAAATATAATAATGTTCAAATAAATAGTGATTTCCAAAGTGAATATTGCATATGAAGCTATATACAGGGTGTATATACCCGACAAATTCAGCTCTATGAAAGCGATTTTTTGTTAAAAGTGCTACGCAAATCGAATAGATTTCTAGTCTCATTTCATTCGAAATGAAAAATTCTCAGAATTTTTTTTTTAGGTCTCCGAATCTGCTCTTGGTCTTGTATACATGTCTTCAGCTGTATTTATTTATAAACAAATCACATTTTAATGTTTAACACTGGACCAGACGGAAAAAAATGTCCTGTAAACATATGTATGGTTTCGAAAACTGAGAAATGGAGAACTTTTTGTGAAAATCGAAGATTAAATGAAAACATGAAAAACGCTCTAAATGCCACAAGAAACTTCTTAAAATGTGACAATTTCTAATAATAATGTATTTATTTGTGCCATAACAATATATAATTCACGAGTATGATTATAATGATTATTTAAAGGTAGGCAATCATACGCTAGAGAAATTGTTCAGACCACCGCAGCAAAATACATGCGCAAAACAGTTCGTCTATTATGCTGGATATTTCTAAAGCTTTTGATCGTGTTTGGCATGAGGGGCTTCTAAGTAAACTGCGATCCTATGGTATGCCCAGTCGATTCTGTGCATGGTTATCTAGCTTTCTTAAGGACCGCTCTCTGCAAGTGGCGATTGACGGATTTCTCTCAGACACCTTCACCATCAATGCTGGTGTTCCTCAAGGGTCCATATTCTCTCCCACTCTCTTCTTACTCTACATTAACGACCTTCTAGTGGAAACTAAAAATCGGATATTTAGTTTTGCTGACGATAGCACACTTATCTAATCTTTTTCTATGAATGTGCAAACATCGGCTGCCGACGCACATCTTCGCAGACAGCATGAAGTATCACGCCTCAACAAAGACCTGGAAGAAATTTTGACTTGGGGTGACAGTAACCAAGTCGAATTTAAAGCTAAAAAAACCCCAGGCAGCAGTTTTCTCTAAAAAGGTTAACATTACAGAACCGGATATAGTCATGGACGAGCACGCAATCCCACTGGCTTCATCTATTAATTTGCTGGGCGTCAATCTGGGAGGAAATATGTCTTGGCATAACCACGTTGTGGCAATCGCCAAGATAGCTTCTCAGAAGCTTGGGGTACTCTTCCGAACCAGAAAGATGTACACACCTCAACAACTTTTGACACTATACAAAGCCCAGATTCGACCATCACTAGAATACTGCTCTCATGTCTGGAGCTCTGCACCCAAACATACTCTTCGGCTACTGGATTCCATCGAAAGAAGGGCCATTCGTCTGATTGGAGACCACGAGCTGACGAAGAACCTCGACAGCCTAGAACATCGAAGGCAGGTTGGTGATTTGACTCTCTTTTACAGATATTTTCATGGAAATACACGACGAACCACTGCCGCCCATCCATATGTGGTTAAGCTTAGTACTCCTCGAACTTCATTATTTAAGAACTCTTTCATCTGGAGGACTTCATCCTTATGAAACGACCTTCCCGAGGTCGTTTTTCCCAACGAATATAACCTCCAACGATTCAAAACCAACGTGAATCGCTTTTTGCGCACACGCACCACTCCCAGAGTGCCCTAAAGGATTTTTCCTATAGTGCTTGATCATAAAAAAAAATAAAAAAAAATGCTGGAAAAGCTATTACTAGTGGGGCACCCAAGGGTGGGGGTTTTGGGTGTCTAAACCCCGCCCCCCAAATTACTTTTACTAACTACTATTAACAGATCTTTTCAAGAACGCATTTACTTATGCACAGATCAGAATAGAAGACATTTTGAACATTTACTGTAGTTTACAATTATTAATCAAGGCGCCATGGTATTTAAACAACATAATTTAAGAAATATGCCGGTTGTAAAATAAAAAGTTATTTTTAAACATTTAAATGTTACTTAATATACAAAATGCTTATTTAAGAACATAGGGGCCCCAAAAGAACTTCACACTAAAATAAAACTTGTCAAAATGTCTGTATACAATAATTAATTTATTAATATCATTTTAGGGTTTTACAAATAATTTTATTCTCAATGGGTAAGTTCTTCTAACAGTATAAAATATATTACAATTCCATGAAAAACTTAAAGAACAGTACCGACAATAACCTTTCCTATAAACCAATTCCATTTCTAAGCTTAAAACCCTGTTAACTATTTCAAAAACGTATTAGTATGGAAGAAAATATTTTAAAATAATTTTTTTTCAAGTCAACAATAAATATTATAAGGCAATAATGTGTTTAAACTAAAGTGGATTTACGTTTTATACATGTCTTTTAATAAATATTCTCAATATTGCATAAGTTAACAGAGCCTTTTTAATGAGCAACATTAAGTTATACATCTCTTTTCTACAACATCTTTGAGTCTAATAAATATAAAAATTATATTTAGACCGATTTTTCTAAATTCTCACTGTTTAATATTACTTATTAAGGGATAATAGTTTTTCCTATCGCCAAAATAAATACAATAGTTACTTTTTTACTTTATTCTACTGTTAATACTTGTTTTTATTTATTAATAACTTAAAGCAACTTTGTCACTTTTTAATCACAATCTTGGTAATTTTTCTCTAAAAATTATTCGTTAAAATTTAATAGTTATTGTGTGTTCTGTCACTCAAAAATTATACATATAATAATATATTCCAGTGACGTCTCGTGCCAATTAATAAGTTTTTAAGAGGTGTGAAATCCAGGGCAGGAAAACATTTTCAATCAAATACAAGAAATTATCACTCGCCTGACCCTCGGTTAACAACCGTTATACAGGGTGTCCCATAACTAATGGTACACAGGAAAACTGCAGATTCCTTGGGTAAAAATAGTGCGATTTGGCCATACTTAGTTTAGTTCAATAGCTGGCAATAACCGAGATACAGGGTGTCCAAGTAAAAATTTCATTTTCAATTTTCCTAAATAACTTATTTCTGAATCAATATTTTTGCACAAAATTTTGTGACTGGGGAAAGCAATTTGAATTTGTTAATAAATTTGATGTAGATTATAGGGGGCGCTCTCTGCGGTACTCTGGATACATATACAGAAATGTAACTTTTTTGTGCCTTAGTATAATTATATTTTTATTAAAAATATCTGTTTTTCCGTCATTTTTAAGCAATAACGGTATACTTTGTAAATGTCGCTCCGACTAACCGTTTTCGAGATATTTTCAATTACAATTTCTAATGCGGCCGCTTAAATTTTGATTTGTAAATGTGAAATTTGTCACAGTAGGCTTTGGTGAAAACAAATACAATGAAAGCACTTTGAAACCTCATTTCTGTCAAAGTATATTGTCATTTGTCAGCATTGTGGGTGTTTTTAAGCAGTTTTTGAAGATACTGTTATTAAAAATTAAACTAAAAATGCCGCGACATAACTGTTTTCCGTCCAAAACGTAATAGTGGAGGATCCTGTTTCTCCCAGTCTGTCGTATAGGCTTCTATTTTAAAATCTGGCTGCCTTCTATTTGGATACATTTCCAAATACTGCCGATGTGCCCCGCGTCTGTTAAAATTTTCTTGTGCGTATAAACATACCATATCTCTCATTTCCCCTTTAGAAAACAATTATGTCGCGGCATTTTTAGTTTAATTTTTGATAACAGTATCTTCAAAAACTCCTTAAAAACATCCACAATGCTGACAAATGCAAATAAACTTTGACAAAAATGAGGTTTCAAAGTGCTTTCATTGTATTTGTTTTTACCAAAGCCTACTGTGACAAATTTCACATTTACAAATAAAAATTTAAACGGGCGCATTAGAAATTGTAATTGAAAATATCTCGAAAATGGTTAGTCGGAGCGACATTGACAAAGTATACCTTTATTGCTTAAAAATGATAGAAAAACTGATATTTTTAATAAAAATAAAATTATACTAAGGCGCAAAAAAGTTACATTTCTTTTTATGTATCCAGAGTACCGCAGAGAGCGCCCCCTATAATCTACATGAAAATTATTAACAAATTCAAATTATTTTCCCCAAAAAAAACCTAGTCACAAAATTTTGTTGAAAAATATTGATTCAGAAATAAGTTATTTAGGAAAATTGAAAATTAAATTTTTACTTGGACACCCTGTATCTCGGTTATTACCAGCTATTGAACTAAATTAAGTATGGCCAAATCGCAGTATTTTTACCCAAGGAAGCTGCAGTTTGTGTGTGTACCATTAGTTATGGGACACCCTGTATACTATATTTTTTAAACTTCTATAAAATTCAAAATAAATTAACGAACAATGCCCCAATGCCTATTAAATTTTAATTTGCTAGTTCAGATCCATAAAACTAATAATATATTCAGACAATTATTTTGAAAGCGCACTCTCGGTGGCTCTCAATATATAATTATTTTCTTTTTAGTATTTGGTCAATAACACTTATCTATCTAATAATACTTTGGTATTGGAATCTCTTTTTTGGCAACGATAACTACTCTATACATTTTTCGTCTTTTAACATTAAAAAACATAAACTTTTTTTATAATTCTAATAATTGTAAGTAAGAAGTACTGCGCCACAAAATATACAAACATAACAAGAGGAAGGTACATGATATATTGCTAAGATATTGCCGTTTGAAAACTCCAATGTAAGAAATAATATTTCATTTCAGGAAAAAAGTACAAATATATTAAAATTAAATGAATTTGAGTGAAATAAAATTTAAAAATTTTGTTTATAATAGTCAATTGATAAAATCGCTAAATTAGATGGATTTTGACTATTCCAATAAAATTTGTCTTATTTTAATTATAAGCAGAGAATCCTTGGTAGGTAATTCATATACAGGGTGTAACAAATTCGATGTTCACCATTGGGATTTCGGAGACGGTAACAAATACGATGTCGGTTAAATTGTGCTATAATATGCCGCAAAAAAAATCTAAAATAAAAACAGGGGCTTTCAAAATATTTGGAAAAAAAAATTGCGTTTCAGTTTTTATTTTTTCCTGACTTCGTTGTTCGAAGAGATGTTCAAAAATAAATTTGACTTCCTCATTGCTACTTTTTATTCCCCACAAGATGGCATGGATCAGATCTTTAAGGCGACGTTTCGTTTTAGGGCGACCATCATCAACTTAATTCTTTTAAATACGGGTCTGGAAAGCTAATTAATATTACTATATAAATTATAATTAATAACTTATAATCGAATTAAACTGGATTTTTTGAAACGAAAGTAAATTACAGGACGTACTTGGGGTATTTGAATGAATGAATTTTTTTTTATGATCAACCCGAACAACGAATTTATTACACCCTGAATAGATGCTTACATTTCTTGCTACAGGGTGTTGAATTATGTTTTTTTCAATTTTGGTATGTGTTTATAGGATATTAAACCACATATTTTAGTTAGGAAAGTTATTCTATCGATCTACCAGTGGCGTTCTTGCAAACAGGTCCTTTGATATTTTCTACAATAAAAGTTAAATGCACTGACATTTTTCCATGTGGATATCTTTTCTGATTAACCTGGTCACTTCTACATGGGAATGCTCTCTTGCGTTTTATCGCCACACGCACCGTTCTTGATTAAATCAATTAAATTTTAATTGGAGCTTATTATTTCATTGTTAAACCTAAATAAACATCTTGTAGCAAGAAATTTTTCATTTGTACATAAATAGGAAACGTCATGAATTAACATAAGAGGGGGTACGCTGTTTTTTCGGATAAAATAAAACAAAACGACTTGTATTCAGCGTAATTTTAATCCTACCATCGCCTAGCGCTTTCGGCCTATTAAAATGCCATCATCAGGGCTAAGGCTCTACAATAAATAATGAACAACTGTGACATACACTATATGTATACATAAGTTATAAAATAAAGTTTTCTTTAAAAAATTGTCATAAACAAGTTGAAGTAAACAATTTAAAATTAATTGAGTATACTAACTCGTCAAAGTTACTCCAGGCACCCAAGAAACATACTCCAAGAAGATCTTAAACACCTTTTTAAATTTGACTATTTGGTGGTTTCTTAAATATAAATAAATAATCGAATGACATTTGGTACCTGACGTAGCATCGACAATGCGCATCTCAGGTCAAACAAAAAGAAGGTAAAACATATTAAAATTTTTAAAAAACTACAAAGATTCTATCAAAGAAAATTATTTAATTGTCAGCGACTCCTCAACTTTGAAAGGAAAAGGAGAAAATCCCAAAAGGTGTCGATTTTAAGGATACAGTATTTGCATGCCGAAAACCGACTTATAAGTACTAAAATGGGACGTACCTAAAACCCATCAGCGTAGATAGAGTAATTTGAAAACAGGGAAATTCTTAATGTTGAAAAAGTTTAAAAATGGGATGTCTATTATTAATCATGTTTAGTCTTTTAAATTTAAAAAGGTGTTTAATATCTTCTTGGGGTATGTTTCTTGTGTGCCTGGGGTAACTTTGACGAGTGAGTATACTCAATTAATTTTAAATTGTTTAATTCAACTTGTTTATGACAATTTTTGAAAGAAAACTATTTTGTATAACTTATGTATACTATATACAGGGTGTCTGGGAACATGTGGGAAATCTCCCGGATATGAAGAAAACACGTGAAAAGAATACTATAGGTTTATATAAACTTCGGAGATATGGGCTCCCAAAGAGCACCAATGGAATCAAGTTTTTCACACATAATTATTGAACCACCTGGTATATTTCAATTATTTTTTAATATGATGTATACCAGTAAGACCCGTCAAATTACTACCCAAGAAACTGTTGTGAATTACTCACAGCTGCAGGGACGGACTACCTGTAACACTCATGGGCCTATTTTTTTACGCCCTGTATGATGAGAACTTTGGATAATATTTTTTACATACCTTTAACTATTGGCTAAAAATTAAGTACTCTTCATTCATGTCGCTAATCCTAACCGTTTTTGAGAAAACGCCATTTTATTTACACTGAGTCCCCTAACTTCCCAAGTGTTAAATATGAGAAAGCGGAATTTTGAGGTTCAACATTATTGATAGGAACAAGGATGTATCTCTTACCGAGATACGCCAAAAATACATAATGTAGGTAATTAAAATGATGTTTTCTCGAAAACGGTTAGGATTAGCGACATGAATGAAGAGTACTTAATTTTTAGCCAATAGTTAAAGGTATGTAAAAAACATTGTCCAAAGCTCTCATCATACAGGGCGTAAAAAAAATGGGCCCATGAGTGTTACAGCTAGTCCGTCCCTGCAGCTGTGAGTAATTCACAACAGTTTCTTGGGTAGTAATTTGACGGGTCTTACCTGGTATACATCATATTAAAAAATAATTGAAATATACCAGGTGGTTCAATAAATATGTGTGAAAAACTTGATTCCATTGGTGCTCTTTGGGAGCCCATATCTCCGAAGAGGAGGCCGATACGAAAGAAGTTTATATGAACCTATAGTATTCTTTTCACGTGTTTTCTTTATATCCGGGAGATTTCCCACATGTTCCCGGACACCCTGTATAGTGTATGTTACAGTTTTTCATTATTTCTTGTAGAGCCTTAGCCCTGATGATGGCCTTTTAATAGGCCGAAAGCGCTAGGCCATGCTAGGATTAAAATTACGCTGAATACAAGTCGCTTTGTTTTATTTTGTCATGAATTAAAACAAATTATTCATTTGCTATTTGATAAAAAGTTAAATTTTGAATTTATCAATTGTATTTAACAATACAAGAATTTTAAAACGGCAACATCATTAACGAATAACACTACAAGCTAAGTCTAACAGACAAATACAAGGTACTCAAAATAAACGAAAAAAAAATTCTTTAAATAAAATACGTATTTTGGTCATGGATTACATTTTTGGCTTACCTGGTAATCGGAAAAATACGACATACAAAGACAAAAAAAATTAATACATTAGCACTAGCGTAGTCAACAATTTACTAATAAGTAACAAGCACACATTAATAAGTATACTTTTTAAGTAAGTACTATCTATATTAAAACATTTGGTTGCTTTTGAAGCAACTTTTTCTGCCCAATAATACTGGTTATTATAACCTACCAAAGTTGAAGTTACCACCTTATTTTAGGAATCTCTTTTAAAATATATAGGGTATATTATAAATCGTGTCAATTTGAAAACTTCCCACCCGCTTTCAGCAGCAGTAGCAATATAGCAAAAATATTCTTTAAAAAAGTCCCCTTTCAGAACAAAATTGACGTGCCTTTCTGATTTTTAATATTATTTACTCGAAACAAATTGACTCCCCTGTATAGGGGTTTCATAAGCACAGTCCGCGTAAATCCAGGATGTAATTTCTTATGATACCTTAAGAAAAAACGTGTCCAGAAAGGATCAGATTAGAGATACAAGGTGTAGAAAATTTAAAAAATAATTGTTTTTTTCTAGTTTTAAAGCGCATGGCTATGTTCGCAACATTTTGCAAGAAGAGCATGATTTGTAGTAAGGGCAATTTTTTTGTGCCACCAGTGGCGTAGTTAGAAAAAATGCAACGGACCTTCTTTTGTTGGTATCTAAATTTTCAACGGAGTGTAAACACCTCCAGACAAATATTTTAAGAAATTTATTTTCTTAAAATAGCATAAGAAATCGTACTCCGAAAATACGGATCATACGTAGAAAACACACACACTACATAAAGGTCAAAAACGCAGTGTAAAAAGTAATTCGAAATTTTAATACGGCAGCTGCGCAAAGTAAACGTAAGATTTGAATTCTTAAAATGCACAAAATCAAATTTTTATACATTAAAAATGTTATGCTTTCATATACTCTATAAATTCTAATAGAGTACGATAGCGTCTATAAATTACATCTTTCCAATGTATCATATCTTCTCGCCTCCCAATTCTAATTCCAGAAAGATAAAAAGGGTTTGTTCTGAATTATCGAGTAAAGTCGCCATCAAAAATTATTCCTACGAATTTCAATTTTTAGTGTGTTCTGTTTAATTTAAAATTCTTCCTTTTTATTTTTCCACAGTTAAAATATCCAAGACAATCCAAAAGACATGTTGTCTGTCTCAACACTGCCATTTTGATTAAGAAAAAAACAGCCTTTTACCTTGATAACTATTTAGGTTGATTCACACGTTCATGGCATAAAACAACGGCTTCTGATTGGTTGGCACCGGCGGATTTTGAGGTGAAGTCGGCGACGTCATGGTGCTGCTTGAACTTTGACTTACACCTGGAATTAGTACGAAAAAAAATTCTTAACCAAATCTTATTAGGGAAGTCCGCAAAAGTCCCACAGAAACTTTTTTCTGATTGTCACCAATGCACAAAAAATCTGTTTTTTTAATCGAAAAATTACAAATAAAAACGCTTTCCATTTGTAGAAAACCTTTAGAGACACACCGTATATTTTTCAATATTTACCTGATATATCTTGAGGCGAAACACTAGCTGCCCCCTCGGGCACTCCCCTTTCGATAAATCGGGGTTTGGTGGGGGAATTTGGTATCGAGTCTTTGGATACGTAACCGGATATATCGGATTGTCTATAGCCGTTCGGCATACAGCCGCTGTGTTGGCTGTCGCTGTCAGTTAGGGAGATACTGTCAGCAGGCGGATACCTAGGAAAATTGAAGAAAAACTGAACCTTTTAAACAGTATTATACAGGGTGTCCCATTATTAATAGTACATAGTAAAACTGCATACTCTTTGGGTAAAATTATTGCGATTTGGCCAAACAAAGTTTAAAAGTTGATAATAACGAAGTTACAGGGTGTCAAACGGAAATCTTTATTTTCTAATTTCCTAATTAACTTACTTTTTAACAAATATTTTTGTATAAAATTTTGTGATTGGAGGTTTCTTGTGGCGAGAAATTTGAATCGCGAAAACAGTTGCTAGTAGGGAGGTACGTCATTTTTAGGTAAAAGTGATGAAAAAAATTGGTATTTTGAATAAAAACATACCTACAGTAGAGCGTAAGAAGTTGCACTCGTTTCTATGTACCCGAAGTGCCGCAATCTACGTCAAAATTATTAACAGATTTTATGCAAAAATATTGTTGAAAAAATAAGTTATACAGGGTGTTATGGAAATGACGTATTATATTTAAACCGTCAATTCCCGAGATGAAAACAAATTGAAGAATAGCCATAAATGGCGCTTTCAATTCATTCAGCGGTAAAAGTGACCTGACGTCAAACCAGAAAAACACCTATATGGCACTGCGATACATGTAAGCAATCAATTAATTCTGGCCGGTGTTGTCATATGTACACCTGAAACTCTTTAGATAAAATAAAATAATTTAAACACTATTCCATTCTGTAATACCTTTTTGTACAATTAATTGAAGAACATTTACGACGGACTATGTTTTAAACAACCCGAAAAGCCATATTGAATAGTAATAGCCATGTACGTCAATAGGTCAAATCTTCTCTCTTGACGCCTTACATCGGCTGAGCGAAGTATTTTCATATAGCGCCGCACGCGTGCGTCTCAGCAATCCGCTCTGTTTTTTCGGTTTACGCGTGTATCTTGCCCGTACATAAATAATCTTTGAATATTGTTTTTATTGACGCGTTTCTTCTGGACGTTAAATTTCTCGCGTGTAATAAAATCTAATAATCTGTAGTATAATCTGTCTTATTGTATTTTCAAAAGCTAACTATCGGTTCTGTTTCATTATTATTGTGTGTACATAAAGTGTTTCCAGGAGTGTTCCCATGAAAAAGAAAAAAAACTGATTGTGTTTATACCTGGATTTCCTCGCTCTTTAGGTATAAGCACTTTTAAAACGGTCGATTTAAAAAAAATAAAATATGTAGCGCTTCTCTAGGACACCCAAGGAGTCATCCATATATAATACCCAATATAATACATCATGTCCATAACACCCTGTATACCCTGTATCTCGGTTATGATCAACTTTTGAATTAAGCACAGTTTGACCAAATCGCAATAAGTTTACCCAAAGAACCTGCAGTTTACTGTGTGGTATTAGTCCGAATCTCTTAACCTAAACCAATCATAAAAAATATAAATTTACCTCGGTCCGGCAAGGGGAAAGCTGTGCCTATTAACTTTTGTCGCATAATTTCCCTCTCCCTGCCAAACCGGACCAATCATCGGACGGTATCGCGGATTGGGGGGGTAATAGCCGCAAGTTGACGCGGTGGCGGCTGGAGTTTGAGTAGCTCTGGCGGTCGAAAATTGACCTATAAAATTATATCTTTTAGTAGAGTACGAGGACAGATGTAAAATTTCCAAGAAATGCAATTCCAGATATTGATCGTACCTGGTAAAGGAGACTCGCTTCTGCTGCCCATCATATGAGGCGGAGGTTGACCGTTAGGGTACGGCACTCTACTGAGCGTTTTCGGTGGAACAGGAGGTATCATGGTTGGGCTGTAATGGTGATCGTGCACCCTGGATTGGTACACCGGCTCAACGTATCGCTTGTTGATCTGATTCTGACTGGAAACCCTCGAGACGTAGTCGCTCGAACCGGTATGATGGTAGTATTGTACCGGTTGATATCTGAGAAGAATATTACTATGTTAAAAAATTACAACTACCATTCATTTCGGACAAAGATAATGTTAGTCAGATTTATAGTCCTATAACTTTTTAAATTGTTTCCTGATCTTGGTGAAATTAGCAACGTGTAGACTTGGGTCTCGCGATGCTAGTCTGAATTTTAGTTTCCAAAAAATACTAATGGCTTTGCATTATACAGGCAGAAACAAAAGTTCTTTTTTACCATTAATTTCTTAACGTCCTCTGGATAAATTGAGAGGTAGAATTTAACTCCGTTATGTTTTTTTTGGAAGTGTGATCTTTTCTTAACACAATGATTTTTAGTTCATGTCATTACCTGCTCTTTGAAACAACTTTCAAATTTTTATAGTAAGTATTACAGTTTTTAAATTTTATTCATAATTTAAAAAGTTATTTATTAATTACTTTTAAAAGAATATAAAAAAACTCTCGAATGAGTTGAAATTTATACGTTATGTTAAAGTATTAATATAATGGTATAAATAAAAAAAAATCATACCCTTCAATGTGATTGTACGGTATATAAACCATGGTTTGATGGTACTGCTTCGACATATCCATGGGTGGCGGGGACGAAGGTCTACCATTTCTGGGTCTAGTTACAGGTAAAGACTGGTAGTATTCGTTACCCATTCTGACTACGGGCGAATAAGTGTTCATATTGGGCCTGAACCAAAAAAAAAATACTTTTACTTAAACGTACTCGAGAGGGAGTTGCCTAAAAACAGTTGCACAAAATTTAAATCGTCTTCAAAGTAAAATTTTAATTGTTATTGTTCAATACCCGTCATGGCCTCCTAAAAAAAATTATCCTACCAGAAAAGTCAAGGGAATTTTTCTATTAAGAGAAATCACTATCGATTAAGAAACAAATACCTTGTGTCTGTTTGAAGGTTGTAGACAATGGTGTTTCTTGAATGATAGAGAAGTTTTGGACTTGCATTGTCTTTATTTGTTATAAATCACAACGTTTCAACTGGTAAGTATCTCCAGTCGTCTTACCAGTATTCACCTGAAGACGACTGGAGATACTTACCAGTTGAAACGTTGGGATTTATAACAAATAAAGACAATGCAAGTCCAAAACTTCTCTATCATTCAAACAAATACCTATTTTGAAAATAACCAGTAACGTACTATTATTTTCATCTAAATAATTTTATATTTTGCTGTCGCGCACGCCAATCGCATAATCAAAACTTTTTAAATTGAGCAAACGTATTTTTATGCCAGTATAGTGCAGCATGTCAGCAATGATTTAACTTCTTTTGACACCCTGTATCTCTGAAAGAAAGCATTTATAGGTATTGACAACAAGTATTAAAATAGCTTCTCGTACTTACCTATGATAAATTTCACCGGACAAACACCTTTGATTGGCACAATTTTGATACAAATTTTCATCTTGCAAGGAAGTGGGCCTGTATTGAGACGGATAGCCTCCTCCTCGAGCTTTCGCCTCTTCCGCAACGTTGGCGTATTGATAATTCGCGGGCGCATTTTGATTGGCGTTCTTTTGTTTCGAGTTATCGGTTAGTCCGCTTTCTGAATAATAGGGCCAGGCAACCTACAAATATGGACATTAATATATTTCAAGAATCAGGATACTTGGACGTTAAAATAAGGCTAGTAAATCATATAACAAAAAGTCGAAAAGTCAATACTTC
This sequence comes from Barypeithes pellucidus, assembly GCA_963991005.1. Taxonomy (NCBI): domain Eukaryota; kingdom Metazoa; phylum Arthropoda; class Insecta; order Coleoptera; family Curculionidae; genus Barypeithes; species Barypeithes pellucidus. Next base: position 780,021 of record OZ022557.1, read on the forward strand.
TCGAGTTACGGCCTGTCAAAATTCAATTACTTTTTTCTTATTTTTAACATTTGCGGTTAATTTTTAAACTATTACGTATAAAATTCTGTTCTCCACTGTACTGCTGCCTTACCGGAAATTAAAATTTAATTCTCGGCATACCTTTTTTGTGTTGACAGTTATTGCAAAATAGGACATGTAATTTTAAAGACAAAAGAATACCCAATAAAAAAGGTACTCTTTATTCGAATCGATAAACCACATCATTTAGACGTAAAACTGGATTAAAGTCTCTATTTGCAATAAAATCAGTTTTCCAAATGGAAGCAAAAAAAAAATTTAGTTCGACTTTTTGTTATATAAATTACTACCCTTATTTTAACAGGTAGAATCGCCTATCCTGATGCATTATCCGAACACTCTGTATTACAGTTCATTACACTTATTTAATTTTTACAAAATTCTACTAATAAATATTTTTAACAAATAAAGAATTCATATCCTTAATCGCTCTGAATAATTTTAGGACACGGTAAATATTAACTTTTTACTTCCGCAAAAGTGTGCATCGTTCGATTATGAACTAAGGTAGCCTTAAAGTTAAGGCAAACCTTAAAAAACTACGTTTTAAATTAATTTATTAAATTAACACAAGTTTAACAGTATATTAAAGTTTTTAACTCTCATCTAAAGGAATAGATCCTCAAATTAATTTAAAACATAGTTTCTTCAAGGTTTACCATAACGTTAAGGCTACCTTAGCTGAGGTTTAACTTAAGGTAACTTTCAAATATAGGCCGTTAGTTCTTTAAGTAGTAGGTTTGATAAGATACGACAAAGTTTTTGATATTTTTTATGACATTTTTAAATTAAGTGACGAGGATCTTTTAAGAATCTGCGGTCTAAGTGATCAGGAAAAGAAGGAAGATTACGTGGAAGAAAATGATTTATTTAACGAGATAAAAGCTCTAAGAATGACGACCTACAATATATATTTGAAAACCTAACTTCATCTGCACCTAATATTACCATTTCATTAAGAATTCTCGTCACTTTGTGTTACTTCTGGTGACAGATGCATCTCACAATTAAAAATGTTTTTAAATTGTTTGAGGTCTACCATGGTACAAGAAATATAATCGTATTTTTTTTTTTTTTTTTTTTTTTTTTTTATGATCAAACACAAGCACTATAGGAAAAATCCTTTAGGGCACTCTGGGAGTGGTGCGTGTGCGCAAAAAGCGATTCACGTTGGATTTGAATCGTTGGAGGTTATATTCGTTGGGAAAAACGACCTCGGGAAGGTCGTTCCACAAGGATGAAGTCCTCCAGATGAAAGAGTTTTTAAATAATGAAGTTCGAGGAGTACTAAGCTTAACCACATACGGATGGGCGGCAGTGGTTCGTCGTGTATTTCTGCTATTCGTCGCTCTGGGCGGAATTAAGAGGGCAAGGTCAGCCGAGCACCTTCCATGAAAATATCTGTAAAAGAGAGTCAAATCCCCAACCTGTCTTCGATGTTCTAGGCTGTCGAGGTTCTTCGTCAGCTCGTGGTCTCCGATCAGACGAATAGCCCTCCTTTCGATGGAATCCAGTAGCCGAAGAGTATGTTTGGGTGCAGAGCTCCATACATGAGAGCAGTATTCTAGTGATGGTCGAATCTGGGCTTTGTATAGTGTCAAAAGTTGTTGAGGTGTATACAACTTTCTGGTTCGGAAGAGTACGCCAAGCTTCTGAGAAGCTATCTTGGCGATTGCCACAACGTGGTTATGCCAAGACATATTTCCTCCCAGATTGACACCCAGCAAGTTAATAGATGAAGCCAGTGGGATTGCGTGTCCGGCCATGACTATTTCCGGTTCTGTATTGTTAACCTTTTTAGAGAAAACTGCTGCCTGGGTTTTTTTAGCGTTAAATTCGACTTGGTTACTGTCACCCCAAGCCAAAATTTCTTCCAGGTCTTTGTTGAGGCGTGATACTTCATGCTGTCTGCGAAGATGTGCGTCGGCAGCCGATGTTTGCGCATTCAAAGAGAAAGATGAGAAAAGTGTGCTATCGTCAGCAAAACTAAATATCGGATTTTTAGTTTTAACTAGAAGGTCGTTAATGTAGAGTAAGAAGAGAGTGGGAGACAATATGGACCCTTGAGGAACACCGGCATTGATGGTGAAGGTGTCTGAGAGAAATCCGTCAATCCCCACTTGCAGAGAGCGGTCCTTAAGAAAGCTAGATAACCATGCACAGAATCGACTGGGCATACCATAGGATCGCAGTTTACTTAGAAGCCCCTCATGCCAAACACGATCAAAAGCTTTAGAAATATCCAGCGCAACAACCCGAGACTCCCCATGATGTTCGATTGCGTTGTTCCAAATATGGGTGACATAGGCTAGAAGATCTCCAGTTGATCTGGACTTCCGAAAACCATATTGATGATCGCTGATGATGCTGAAGCCTTCCAGGTACTTTAGAAGATGTTGGTTAATAGCTTTCTCCATTACTTTTGATATAACTGAAAGCAATGCGACTGGTCGATAGTTGTTAGGCAGGGTTCTCTTACCTTTCTTTGGAATAGGCTGGACTCGCGCCGTCTTCCAGCAAGATGGAAATATTCCTTTTTTGTAGGATAAGTTGAAAAGTCTACAAAATACTGGTGTTAGTTCATCGGCGCATGTCTTGAGAACTATAATAGGAATTTCGTCTGGACCAGTAGCTTTTTTGACGTCGAGTCCTTTCAGGATTCGTTTGACGGGACGCTGACGGAACACGATTTCGGTCATTTCGGATTCAACTGCAGGAATGTCGGGTGGTGTTCTTCCCTGGAAATCTACAGTGGAATGCGAAGAAAATAGTTCAGCAAGTAAGTTTGCTTTGTCTCCGGCTGTGGATGCTATTGTACCATCGGGACGTATTAGAGGTGGAATAGTTGATTTGGTAAAATTTTGGCTGACGGCCTTAGCGACTGACCAGAAGGACCTTGATCCGTTTGGACAGTCAAGAAGTTTGTTTTTGATCCTCACGTTATGGGCTTCTTTGCTTTGATCTATTGTTAGCTTACATTGGTTTCGAGCGGTAATAAAGATGGTACGATTCTCAGTGGTAGGGTGTTTACGCCACTGTCGGTAAGCCAGATTTTTTGATTTGACAGCACGTTCACAATCCTTGCTAAACCAGGGCTTGCCGTTGGAAGGGCGTTTTTGGGAGGAGGGGATAAATGCTTCCATGCTCGTTAGAATGACGTCGGAGACCTCCCCAGCACAGACGGATGGATCATCAGAAGAGAAGCATACGCTCATCCAAGGAAAAGTCCGAAAATGGTCTTTCAGGTCTTCCCACTTGGCCGATCTGTAATGCCATATCTTGCGAGGTTTAGGAGGTTGTTCAGAATTAATTGGTAGTTCGCTTAGAGTTGAAATAAGTTTGTGATCGGAAGATCCTAACGGAGGCTGTACGGTGACTGTATATAGATCGGGATTTGACGTCAAGAAAAGATCCAAAAGACTAGCAAAATCTCCAGCTCGGTCTGGAATCCGCGTTGGTTCTTCTACGAGTTGAGTTAGACCAGAACTGATCGCGAAGGATTCGGCCTCGCGGCCTTGCTCATCGTCTGTATTTGAATATTTAAGCCAGTTGACATTGTGGACGTTAAAGTCACCAAAGATAGCAATCTCGGCATTTGGATAGTTGGTTTGCAAGAAGTCGATTGTATTGGCTAGTGATGCGAAAAGGTCTCTGTAATGGGTATCACTTGGAGGACGGTAAAGGCAGCAGATAAACTTGGTGATTTTCGGTGTTGATATTTTAAACCACATTACATCAAAGTCTTTCGGTTCCAGTGTAGGTTCTCGTTGGCAGCAGAGATCATCTCGAATAAAAAGACATACGCCGAAGTTGCGTCGGAATCGGAAATGAAAATCGTATCCAGGGTATAAATAGCTGACGGTGTTTGTTGACGATCTGACCTTTGTCTCGGTCAGTGCGAGTACGTGAGGCTTGGAAGATTGTAAGTGCTGGTGGACTGAATTGATGTTTGTGTTAAGCCCTCTAATATTGCAGAAATCAATTTTGAAGTTGCTAGTTCTGGGTTGGTTAGCAACTGCAGGTGCCACACCATTTCTTCGTTGAGTGTTGTTAGATCCCAGTAAATTGTCGGAAATGGTTGTTTTTTGATGAACTTCGCTTGATGGGGCCCCAAGTCCAGCCCCCGCCCGGAGATCCGAATGGGGGGCGAGTTTACCTCCGGAGTATTTTGGGCCTGGAGCTTCCATCATGCTATATTGCCTAACTTACTCGCAATTGGAGGTTATTATTCTTTAAAATATTATTTCTATCTACTATATTCAAACGACGCCAATATATTTTCGGCACGCGGGCACTAATGACCCGTGTGGAGGCCCTGAAAGTGTCTACCAAAAATAAACAATCGTAATTTTACCGATGATGATTTATGTAAACTTACCCTCGATGCGGGTGGAGCGGGCGGTTGCAATTGATTTTGAATTTGTTGCAAAATTTCAGTTGTAGTACTGAATCTTGGTTTGATACCCCGCACGCTAGGTCTCCTATTAAATCCGTAATCGTCATGCTCGTCGTCTTCATCATTATTTTGTTTATCTTTGGGTGGTTGTTCTGCAGGTTGATACCTACAAATATTCACCAACTTAGTTCGGTTAAAGAATGTTGAGAAAAAAGGAAAAGTTTGAACTTTTCTTGCATTTATTATTGTTGTTTATTAATGATATATAACTAACTTTTTCTTTATTCGTTCGATCCTTCCAGCATCTTGTTGGACGAACATGGCCAATTCGTCTCCCGATTCAGACGCCGAAGGTGTTCCTGCAAGAACATCTGGCGCAATTCGCTTGTGCTCTTCATCTTCAGTCTTTAAACCTTCGTCGATGTCGTCAAGGCTGTACTCTGTACACGAACTTGCTACCGACAGACGTTCACCTGAAAATATTACAAATGAATAGGAATTTCTAAAGTTTAAAAATAGATTGTCTACGTGGAGATACGGAGCCAAGTATCAAATGGTGTTCTTAAACTAGATCAGACCATCGTCTTGCCGTGGACAGTACACTATTAAACGATAACTTACCTGGCAAATTATGGCTGTTACTCAAATGATAATAGTAGTCCTCATTGTGGGCTATTCCCATGGTGACGCACGCCGTTAACGGGGCCAAGAATTGCCTCCGGGACTCACTGGTCGTAGACGAGGAACTCATTTTGTTTGATATGGCACAGTGACTCAGGTCGAGGGGTTGGTTGGCAACAGCGCGAGGTGGGTCGGTAGGATCGTGGTTATGGGGACCGCCTGAAATAAATACCTAAACTGTACCCAACTCTAGCACTGATAATGATAAGTTGTTATTTAGAAAAATTGTTGGAAATGCAAGTTAAGTGTAATTATTTTATTCCAGAACTGAAAATATGTGTTTTTTTGTCCTATTAACTAACACATACCAAAATTGAAAATAATATCTAAAGTATTTTTGGAGATATTAACAAATAATACTTTTAAAAAGTTCAAGACCCTATAGCAAAAAATTGAAGTCGCTGCGAAACAAATGGTAAGTGACAGCTTCATACATTTCTTTAGCATTTGACTATTTTTCAACTCCGTCATAGCCAACTAAGAGTAACTGAACTTAAAATCCGCAGCAAAATCGCCATAAAAAATATTAAATTGACAATATTTCGAAAACTACAAATGTTTGGATTAGACAACCTTATACAAGCTTATCCTTATGTTAAATCCTAAATAGAAAATAATTATAAAATTTGGGAATGTATATTTTGTGCAATTTCATTTTTAATCTTATTGTTTGAATACCCTGTATTAATAGTTCTCAAAATATTATAAAAAATCTATTAAAGCAGGTCCATTACAAATTAATTATTTAAGGCTCCCTGCCAACGTCATTTCAGACATAAAACCTTAAATATGTAAAACACGCTTAGACTTAGGTAGAGGACATAATATATAATATATTTAAAATAAGCAAGTTGACACCGTTTTAGTATGACCGAAAGTGCCACTATGTTGAAAATATTTTTGCCGAACAGCATACTGTCCAAATATCAAAATTTTCCTGTGTATAGATTTCCATATACAGTGTGTACATAAAGTAAGGAAGAAATTCATTATCTAGGAATCTAAAAATATTTCGGAAAAATCCTCGGACACGTGTATAATAATTTTTAATGGCGCATTTTTTTCCATACAAACTTAATATACAAGGTGGCTCATGTAGTAGATGTGACATTATCGACGATATTTTAAATGGGAACCCCTATATTTTAGTTCAGATCTGTAATCTCCAAGAACAGCTGATTTCAAAAACATAACACACTTAGGGCCTAAAATTCATAGTTTCGTTACTACAGGGTAAAACAAATAATTTTTTTTAAGATATTTTTAATTTAAAAAAATGTAAAAAAAATAAATAAGCTATTTAATTAAGTGTTGAAATTGTCCTTCTTCTGCTGCCTGACAGAACCCCAAGCGATCAATAAATTCTTGTTGGACTTTTCTTATGGTTTCTTCTGAAATGTTCCTGCATTCTGTTGTTATTCGATTTTTTAAATCTTCAATATTGGCAGGTCTGACTTTATAAACAACATTTTTCAGGTGACCCCACAAGAAAAAGTCCAGTGGTGTAAGATCTGGAGACCTAGGCGGCCATTCAACAGGCCCACGTCTTCCAATCCACTTGTTCGGAAAAACTTGGTTTATGTAATGGCGCACTACTGCTGCATAATGTGTTGGTACCACAAATTTTCATCTAGAATTTCTGGATTATTTCTACTAGGGTATAAGTTAACTAGCGTAGGGATAAGAAAGTTCTGAAAAAAATGAAGATAATTTAGCCCGTTTACATTGTTGTCAAAAAAATATGGCCCAATAATTTTGTTTTTCACAATACCAGCCCAAACATTAATTTTTTGAGGATATTGAGTATGGTACTCACGCATCCACCTGGGATTTTCTTTTGCCCAGTATCTACAGTTTTGCCGGTTCACTTCTCCATTTAATTTAAAGGTAGATTCATCCGAAAATAGGATATTTTCAACAAACAAAGGATCTAAGTTACATCTTTCCATTAATATTTGACAAAACTCCATCCTACGATCTGGATCATCTTCATTCAACTGATGAACCAATCGGATTTTAAACGGGTGCCATTTTTCTACCGTCAATAGGTTATGAACGGTCATAGCAGCCGCCCCATGATCAATGCTAATCTGGCGGGCGCTGTTGTGGGGATCTTCTTCCATAGCCAATAAAATATCTAATTTCTTATCATCCGGAATAGTTGGACGGCCTTTTCTGGGAATATCTTCCACTGAACCCGTTTCCCGAAATTTTATTTCAAGTTTACTCACAGTTGATCTAGTAATTGGTCTTGCTGGATACTTAGTGTTAAACAAAATACAAACTTCTTGTTGAGTACGGATCCTATCACCATATCCAACCATCATCAGAATTTCTATTCTTTGTGTTAAAGATAAACGCATAGTAACTCAATATGTTTTAAAATAAAATTTATTACTTCTAATAAATTTACTAGAAAAATACAATGTAATGACAATGACATTATCTAAATACCATAGTTACATAACAGCAAATAAGCCTACTTGAGAAAAAACATAAGTAACAGCAAATGATGGTGCGTCCATTAATTACGTAAGGCTTTCAGGTAAAATTGGGTGATGGCGGAAGGGATTGAGCCAAATGTTACGAAATCTTTTATTGGGGGAAGGGGGGTTGAAAAATCGCTAAAAACGCCTCACGTAATTAATTGATGCCTCCCAAGCCAAAACAAAATATCTTAAATAAAATTATTTGTTTTACCCTGTAGTAACGAAACTATGAATTTTAGGCCCTAAATGTGTTATGTTTTTGAAATCAGCTGTTCTTGGAGATTACAGATCTGAACTAAAATATAGGGGTTCCCATTTAAAAAAATCGTCGATAATGTCATATCTACTACATGAGCCACCTTCTATATTAAGTTTGTATGGGAAAAAATACGCCATTATTAAAAATTATTATACACGTGTCCGAGGATTATTCCGAAATATTTTTAGATTCCTAGATAATGAATTTGTTCCTTACTTTATGTACACACTGTATAGATCGTATTGTTTCTCGATGGGACACACTCTTTATACGTCAGCAGAAGTAACTTCTTCGCTAAACCCATAAATAATCTATCTTCATAAACACCGAGAAGAAAAATGTACTTTTTCAAAACAATTACAGTTACTAAACGATTACAATTTGAAGGAAGTGGCTATCTTTTACTATTTTATACAATATTTTCAAATAATAACTTTCGATAATACAGGAAAACCTAGCTAATATTTCCGCAACAAAACCCACAACCTCTAAATCCCTGAAGCGAACTATTCTTTGCATTGACCTTTACCCGAACAATAAAACCCTTTATGTGAAGTCTAGAAAGAAATATGAGTTGACAATATTGCAAAAGGTCCAATAAAAATGAGTTATGACAGAAACGGGCCTTGTCCTGCAACGGAATTTTCCCTGTAATAAAGTTTATGGTCGTAAGAGTCTCATTTAATAATTGCCTATAAAGTGTGGATTTTCTTTTATTTAATAAGGAAAGTAAACGATAAACTGAAGGGTTCAATTTAAGGGTACAGAGTGACCCATTCTCGACACTTTCTGGGGGGTTTGTGGGGGGAGGGGGGGGGGGGTTATTAGAGTTATTATCAAAGATAGAATGTTGCAGTTTCACTTTAGTTTCCTATTTTTTAACGAAACGAAAGATTCCGTTGTCAAACTTGTCATGGCTCTCTATAGGGTGATTTTGAAAATAGTCGCGTTAACTTTTCCAAAAGGTAAAAACTGATCTTGTTAGAGATATATAGGATGTCCCAGTTAAAATTGTTATTTTTGTTAAAATCTCAAAAGCCTGGAACACTGCCACATGGGAAGGCCTTAAGTAGAAGAGGCTCTTATGAAACTAAGTAAAGAATACCACAATGATTGTACCATGACAACAACAAATGTATCGATTTCCAACTGATTTGCAACCTCCGAATAATCCGCGTAGTGGTACGGTTTTGATTCTACGAATTTGCTCGATCGTCTGCTTGTTTCCTCTTGACTTGTTGTTTTTACAATTTTCTTTAGTTTTGGCTTGTTTTGGTTAAATTATAAATTATGCATAAACACCTTCTGCAATGATAACATAATATATTTAATTCGTACAGGACTCAGAAATACAATATTCTTTAACATTTACAAATTCGACTGGGGAATTAGGGCCCCAAGAGCAGTTGGGACTTTGTTTTCGAAGCCATCGGGAAATTGAAGTAGGTGTTATCTTTTTTAGGCTGTCCTCTCGGGGCACCTGAAGGGATTGGCAACTTTCTACTTCCCACATTTCTGAATTTCCACGTTTTTTTTGCGCCCACTTGGGACCTATTTGGGCCTCGCTATTCATTACGTTTGTTTTTTCTTAGCTTTTTATTTAAAAATACATTAAATTAGATGGAAGTTTGAAAGTATAATTCGGGTACTTATTTTCCTTTTTGGTAGGTATGTATTAATTCCTCTTACTTTACATAAGTATACTCGTATGTGTTATAAATATAAGGAAATCATTTTACAAACTTACCTATATCGGGTAGTTGTTTGGCTTCCCTTCGAAAGTTGTTCTGTATATCAGGCATGTTATCGACTCTCATCAGGACTTGTTCTCCACTACCAGACAGCTTCCGCAACTATGATAATGATACCGAATAAATATTGAGGTTGAGAAAAGGATTATTTCAAATACAGTAGAAACTCGATAAAGTGAACTAACATTCTTGAAGTAATTTAGCTCTTAAGTCGTGAATAAAGCGGTACCAGCGTGCCAAAACTTTGTATGTGTACCGAATTCGGTACAAAAGTACCTTCTGGAACAACCCTGTGAACTATATTTATTTTGTATCGGGGAATTTTATAAACACCAATTGAAAGAAAATACGCATACTAGACGACTTAGTTTGTGTTACTAGTTCATTCTATCGAGGCATAGTTTGTTCACTATTAAGAGTTCAATGTAGTTTTTTATGTCATTGTGTTCACTGTGCATATTTCACTATCCAGGATGTTTACTATATCGAGATGCCACTGTATTTCGAATCAAAAATGCGTCAAATGAATAATAAATCATAATAAAGACAGCTAATAGTACAGGGTGTCCCGTTTTCGATACTTTTATTGGGTATCTCCGTAATTGTTAGTGCTATCAAAAAAGTAATGTGTCATGTGCTCCTTTTGGGTCAAACTTAAAATGGTAAAATCAAAATTAGAAAATTTTCTCTCGGTTAAGAGATACGGAGGAAAATCGACAAATTGACAATCTCAAAATTACCCTATATTCTCTTAGTTAAAAGAGATACAGAAAAAAGTTATATACAGAGGTTTCTTTATATTGATTGTTGAATAATCTGCCGTTTTCAGAATAAGTATACGGGATCAGGTAAAAAAGTTATCGGACCTAACCTCATTTTTTCAAATGGAACACCTTGTATATTTTAATCTAAAAAGATACTATTTTAACTTCTCCTTTCAAATATATAACACACTATGGATGATATTGGTTTCCTAGGCGATTAATTTAAACTTTATTACTTTGAAACGATATAAAAGATTCCGATTAAGGTAAAAAATAACGGGAATCATCGCAAATGTTCGGAATATGTCCTTAAATGGTTGCCGTCTTTTCGGATAGCGAACAAAATATAAATTGTGCGCTATTTCTTTGTTTTTTCCACTTTCAATACAAACTGATATCATATCAATATCATAGCATCTATTTAGATTACAATATAAAGGGTGTTCCATTTAAAAAAATGAGGTTAGGTCCGATAACTTTTTTACCTGACCCCGGCAGATTATTCAACAATCCGTATAAAGAAACTTCTTGTATAAAACTTTTTTCTGTATCTCTTTTAACTAAGGAAATATAGGGTAATTTTGAAATTGTCAATTTTTCGATTTTCCCCCGTATCTCTTAAGCGAGCGAAAATTTTCAGATTTTGATTTTACCATTTTAAGTTTGACCCAAAAAGAGCATATGACACCTATATTACTTTTTTGATAACACTAACAATTACGGAGATACCCTATAAGAGTATCGAAAATGGGACATTGTGTAAAAAGTGCGAGAGGTCATGTTTTATATACGAGTGATCAGTTTACAATACGAGCATTACGCGAGTAGCTATCAGGTCATGTCAAACGCATTTAATACCTCCACCTAGATTAAATTCTGCCAACTCAACATAGAAGCCATACTTACAGGGCTAGATTTTTAAAAATTTCCGAAAAATATTTTTATTGTAATATTGTTGTAATATATTTCTGTAAGTTTGTATTCGCAAGCAATTTATAATCAGCTCCTATAAAAGGTAATTAAGTTTAATTAATTAGTTCCTCTTTACATTCTACATCAAATTTAAAATCGATTTTGTGTTTAAAACCTTAAATAGGCGTAATTAATCAGTTGTCAGGACAATACTTACTAGTAAAATGTCTGGGCTCTTGCAACCGAGATTGATTACTTTATGAAAACAATTCAGCAGTAAAAGACCGGGGACTGGGTACTTTAGGATATTGCAGTAATTTTAATTGACCCGTTGCATGGATATTATTAGCTGCCTACAACAGTTTTTTTAATTTGAGAGTTATTTTTTTTTTATAAAAATAGGGCTTAGAGAAATTTAGTAAGAGTAAATATTTACTGTATTTTGTCGAGGGTTCTTACCACTCTTGATATATAATATACTATTATTGTTTTTAGAATGATAGTGTAATAAATTGTTAAAAATTAATATAATTTTTTTAAAAATAAATAAAGGATGGAGGGGGAGTAGGAAATAAATATATACCTGATGATAATTTTGATTCAACGACATAGAACTGGAGGAACTGGAAGAGGAGGGCGAAAAGCTTTTGTCCTGACTCTTGTTTGGTCCCAAAGTGTTGACGTCCGGCGAATGTCTCGCCTCTTCGCCCGGGGGACTCGACCTGTTGTCGAGAACGTCTTCGGAAGGGTCGCTGGAGTCAAGGGAAGACTGTTGTTGATTTTGTTCTGAAACAAACACATTTCGAATTAGAAAATAATTACTACAAAATCTGTTTTGGAAACAAAAAATTGGAAGACAACATAATTTAGTTTCAATTACGTCCTTAAAATTTTTTATAATAAATCGTGGGTTGGATGGGTGCTATTCTGGTTTGGAGACGTGCTTTTAAAAGTAGTAGCAATTATTTTCAATAATAAATTTTCCCATTTGGTGTGCAATTGCTGCCGGACGCAAAAATAAACTGAAAAAATAAGAGGCACAAGTTCAGAAATTATGGTTCCCATTGTAAATTTCCTTCCTATACGAATAAGAATAATACATCAGTGTACAGGGTGTAACATTTTCGACACTTTTATAGGGTATCTCCGTAATTGTTAGTGCTAGCAAGTAATGTAGGTGTAATGTGCTCTCTTTGGGTCAAACTTAAAATGATAAAATCAAAATTTGAAAATCTTCGCTCGCTTAAGAGATACAGGGGAAAATGAAAAAAAAATTTACAATTTCAAAATTACCCTATATTTTCTTAGTTAAAAGATATACAGAAAATTGTTTTATACAAAAGTTTCTTTATAATGATTTTTGAATAATCTGCCGCATTTAGAATAAGTATACGCGGCCAGGTAAAAAAGTTATCGGACCTAACTCTTTTAAATGGAGCTCCCTGTATACTTTAATCTAAGAAGATTTTAAATTCTATTTTCAAATATATAACACACCATGGATTTATTTAAACTTTATTACTTTAAACCACAGTAGATCATGAAACAAAATCTAATATCCTAGACAACTATGTTGACATTCCAGTTGTTATTAACATTTACGTCAACTTCATTTTTACATATTCATTTGTGAAAAAGACGTATCAACATTTTGAAATATTTGATATGATATCTATCATCCATGGTGTGTTATAAATTTGAAAAGAGAGTTTAAAATGCTATCTTTTTAGATTAAAATATAAAGGGTGTTCCATTTAAAAAAATGAGGTTAGGTCCGATAACTTTCTTACCTGACCCCCGTATACTTATTCTGAAAACGGCAGATTATTCAACAATCATTATAAATAAACTTCTGTATAAAACATTTTTCTGTGTCTCTTTTAACTACGAATAGGGTAATTTAGAAATTGTCAATTGACCCAAAAAGAGCAGATGCCACCTACGTTACTATAACAATAACGGAGATACCATATAAAAGTGTCGAAAATGGGACACCCTGTACGTGGAGAGGTGATTCTACATGTTAAAATAATACATAAAAAGTTTGATTTGTCGACTAGAATAATCTTCTTTTTATTATGCGTTTTCATTAGCCAAAACAAAAAAGATATGCCGAAAATTAAATTTAAATTTCAGATTAGATTTCAAATTTAGTGGCCTCAGGTGGCACAGTAGAGAAAATATGTTACTACGAAATAATTAATAAAGCCAATGAAGGAACACAAAATTTATTATTTATTGCATGAATAATCAAAAGAAGCTTACAAAAAGGAATATAATGCGTTTATAAAGGTATTTGTATTATATGGCTTACTGCCTGGGACGGAAATAATTGTACCTACGTAATCGTTTAAATGTTGTGGGGTATGGCGTATAAGCAGACTACTTTTCTGTTAAAAAAAATACCTTTAAACGCCAAGAAAAGAGCACAAACCTTAATAAACAAACCAGTGACAACTTACACTCGCAGCGTAAAAGATTGAAATTAACACTGAAGCAGAATGATTGCCATGCCTCACCATGTTTGCCCGATGACATACCATCATGCCCACATGTACATATCTTATGAATATTAAAGAACAAACATTTCTTGCGGAAATATTACGTATACCGGGCATATTTTAAAAGTACTATGACTTTTTTTTATCCCATAAAACGTAAATTTTGTGATATTAACAGATATGGGCAAATTTGTTAAACCATAGTGTATAATTTTTATTATTATTATATGTTACAGTGGCGGCTCGACCGGGGAAGTAGGGGACGCGCCACTTCCTCTACCTATAACTGAAGACTCTTTGCTAGCTTATCACCGGATAGTATGCAATTTCCTATTAAAAACGTTGGTTGCTATGGCAACCATAACGTCTTAGATGCAAGCGCGGATCCAGGGGGGGAGGGTCATCAATTTAACACGAAAAATACCATAATACCGGTTTGACTAACGCGGCAGGGTAATACTTTTCGTAATTTTTCTATGGATGACCCCCCCCCCCCCCCCCCAAAATTGAAATTTGACCCCCAAACCTAAGTTCTGAATCCGCCCTTGCTTAGATGTCTATGTGAATGTTTGAGCAGATGAGACTTGTGCTCTTCACCAATAATTCTGTTGCTGTTAGTTTAATATGGTAATGCGGAATACCGCCTTTGGCATGAATTACAGTGACGGGTACGATAGTAATTATTAATTTTATTTCGTTGGATTGTGAAAGGTTGATAGACAAAATTAATTCATTTGAACCAGTTAATTAGATTCTTTGTAGTTTATGAGAGATACAATTGCCCAGGACAGACTCTCATCTTTGACAAATTCAAATATTCAAGAAGAACTTTAAATTAACGTCCCTTTCTATGATGACGCTATGCAGTGTTAGAGAACAGAAGGATTGATTCAATATATAAAAAATTTGTTTTTTGATATTTGGCTCTTCCCCTATATTTTCACCCACGAGCCGCAACTGATTTTGCATGAAATAATTTCGCAAGAAAGAAATTAAGGGCAACCCACACACCTCTATGTAATAATACACCTAAAAAAAGAACAAGTAGGAGGGTCTATGAACCAACCCGAGGCAAGGAATATTTTTCAAGAGAATAAAAGTCGACTTCATAAAAAAAAATATTTCATTCATGAGCGACAATATGGGTAATATTCTCGAAAAATATTCTAAAATATAATATGTAATCTTCTTATCGTCTTTCTGTGTATTAACTGTGTTTTTCGCGAGTGAGCGTGGGTGATGAAAAATAAAGTTCGTCAAATTTCCACACCGCATTCATTAAGGGTGAGCCACGCAACCTGTTCACTTCGCGTCGGCACTTCTTATGAAACAACAATGACAATGAACGAATTCAGTTGTTACTCAAAGGCAACAAGCTTTCCATGGTGGCTTTTAAAAGAATTCTGAACGCACGAATTATATTTATGAGACTTGTTGAAGAGTCTACCGTAATATAATTTTGTTGTTCTTCTTTAAAGCTCGATTCAGAGTTGCCGTAACGTAAGACGTCATATGTAACGTTAAGCCGTAAGAAAAATAAACATGTGATATTGCAACAGAACAATTCATAGTGCATAAAAATTAAGCAGCAACAAGTAAGAAATAGTTCAATTCCATTTCTTAGGTTACAAGGTTTACGGAATCGGATGGGATCGGTCATACTCGTACATAACTGTCATGTTGACATCGCCAAATTGTGTGTTTTTTAAATGTTTTTTTGGCTAATAGCAGTACAACCAACGAATACTTATAGACAGGAAGAAGACAAACAGCCGTGTTAACAAATGGAAGCAAGTATGAACAAACGAACAAACCCGGCATCCATTACGTCTGGCATCAGCGCACGTGCTTTTTAAATGTCACTTTTGTCCAAATTTTTATTACTGTCAATATTTTAAAATGACATTTAACCAACAAAAAACATTCAAAACCCTTGATTTACTAACTGGTGAAAATCAATATTAGGATTCTGACATGTTTTAAGCTGTAAATATCACTTTAAAATAATTCTTACACACTCTTATATCATTTTTTGAAATAGTAACGTAACTACAAATGAAAAATTAAACTTCAGAAATAAGCTTCTAAGTAGTTTTATTAAAAAAATAGGAAGTAAATCATAATTTACATAAAATATTTTACCATCTTCAACTGAGCTCTAGGTCCTAGCAAATATTTCAAGCTTCAAAGTCCAAGCATATTTTTGGCCCCATATGATTTAGGAAAAGAAATTATTATTGATGCTTACTCTACTTACTTACAGTAAAGATAACTAAATGAATATTTCAATTACAAATTACTCACTTGCACCAAAAAGGAAACGATGTTTTTCGTGAAAAGATTAGAAAATTAAAAATTATTTTGAAATTTAAAGATGCTGCGTCTTCTCCACAATCTTAAATCAGATCAGATGTTGCTTGATTTTCATTCCCGCCAGACGAAGGAAGTTAGCTTGTTTAACAATTCGTGCTGTTCGCATTCTATGCCTGTCTCTGTCTGCAGCAACCTTCCCTAGTTAAAGTGAGACAAATATGACCAGGAGCAAGTCGCCTGCATAATCAATTACTTTTTGTCATTTCATATTAACTTTACGTAAGTCTAATATTGACGCTTAAATGAGAGTGAAACAGATAGATAGTGAGCGTATGGAGCAGAGTAGGCTTAGCATCACTTCCAAGGCCTTCTTACGTGTTTCGATCCCCCCCATAAACAGTCTCACCGGGCTGAGTACAACATTACTCCCGCTGTTCGGCTGTTATAAAGTGTCTTCATCGCTTGTGTCAAAATCAATAACCTACAAATTCTTAACGAAACTATGAACGGGTATGTCCTTACTGCTTACGTCTTACATCATGGCAACTATGAATCCCGCTCTATATCTCGTTTCTAGTAAATAATATTAAAAATGGGAAAGACACATCAATTTTACTGTGAAGGAGGCTACTATTAAATAATATTTGCAGCCTTCGTGGCCTAATCGCCTGGAAAGGGGTAGATGTTACCCTTCAAATCTTAAATGGGAAGGGGGCACATCATTTTAAAGGTCGTTTAAACCTATTTCCAATAATGGAAAGGGGGTTAAACCACAAGGGCTGCATATTATATTCTTTAATAGCTCAATTCGGTCTGTTATGGTTCCAAAATCGTCCAGTTTTTTATTAAAAAAATGTGGAATCGTTAAAATGTAAGTGTAAAAAAAACTCAACCTTAACCAAGCACGTAACTTCTTGTACAAACACTTAATAAGAACCCGACAGCAGAATATAATTTTTGCTAAAGTAACATTTTATGTTTCATACATAATTAAGTGTTTTTGTTGTATTCCCCCGGGTGTTTGCTCGTTAACATCTTTAAAAAAAATATTAACTTTATGGTCATACATTATGGAGTGCTATTAAAGTAATTTTGGGGAATATTTTCATACCCTTTTTCTCTTACCTTTTTTATCAGAGTATAAATATGCATTTTATACAAGTAATGTATTTTTAGAAACTTCGTCACCTTTAATAATTAATCTAGAATGTAATAATTTATTTTTTTCATATTTGAGGAAGCCTAATTACATACATATGTGTAATTTCATAAACGCATACCTACATCGATGTCAAATTGGATATGGATCAATTTCAATACACTCACGCCACTATATTTTGTGTTGTTCTTTAGAACAACCGAATTAATTCTCTGGGCTCACTAACATATTTAATTTTGATTGATAAAATTATTATCGTTGCATGTAGCATTGTAGATTAGAATAATTTTATCGCTATCGTTTATATGGATGGGTTAAACTAATTTTTAAGAACACACTAAGTAATTATCGAATATTCAAAAATGCACATCCAAATTATAAGCTGTTATTTCGTTAATAAATAATCAATTTTAATAAATATTTTTTAACACCATAGATTATGGAGTTTAGGGCAGAGCAGTTGATGTCCTGATATTTCTAATTGTACAGGGAATAGCATTAAATCTAGATGCATGTAAATTTCCTAACATTTAAATTTGACATATCTTACATAAAAATTGAATTTAATTTATTTTCAGAACATCTGGATTAGGCACTAGCCCAAAAATATCGCTATGTTGATCGAGGTGACAAAAAATACGGCTTGAACCTGAAAATGTGCGCTGTAAGAATATTTTTACACCTTTTACAAAGACATGTAAGTGTGGTCGTGTAGTTAAAGAAATAGGACCAAAACAGGTACTACTAGACTACGACAAAATAAACCTTTCGTTATCAAGGAAACAACGACATAAACAAATCAGAATTGATGATCTAAGAACTGATAATGTAATGATACCTAATGATTAATTGCGTTAGTATGATTATCTAAATCAGAAGTTCCAAGCTTGTCAAAAGTTATTTGTCATTCTCATAGGGTGTAACAAAATTCGTGCGTCACCATTGGGATTTTGGAAACGGTAAGAGATAAGAAATTAGAGTAAAGTTGCGTAATTATGGCCGCAAAAAAATCTAAAATAAATACAGGGGCTTCTAAAATGTTTGGAAACATTTTGGTTTATATTTTTCCCTGATCTTGTTTGAAGAGATGTACAAAAATAAATTTCACTTTCTCATTACTACTTTTTATTCTCCACAAGATGACATCATCGGATCTTTAATGCGACGTCTCGTCTTTGGGTCACCATCATCAACATAATTTTTAAATACTGGCCTGAATTTTTTTGTTTAAATTATGAAAGAGGAACTAAATCTACATTCAGCTATATGCAACACATACTGGGTTTCCTACGTTTTGTTCCATAAATTGACCATCTTCATTACAAAACCCCTAGTATGTTCCTGTAATTTACTTTAATTTCGAAGGAACTGCAGATTTTTAAATTATTATTGCTATTTCTGTCCTTAATTATTATTATTCTGTAGTAGTACTGTTTTTTTTTTAAATTTCAAGTTTCAAACTAATATTTATTCAAATTTCTACTTACGTAAGAAGGTACAAGTAATTTATTTTATTAGAACAAATAAAACTTACTCTTACTCTTAAAACTAGCGCTCTTTTAAGGCTTCTTAAAAAGGCATCGAGTTTAACAGGCGCATTAACCGATTTTTTTTTGAAAAAAACACTGATGGTCAATTTAAGGAACAAAACGTCGGAAGGCCAGTAAGTAGTGTATACGGCTGAACGTAGATGTAGTTCCTCTTTCATACTTTATACAAAAACATCCAGGTCCGTATTTAAAAAAAATAATTTGATGATGGTGACCCAAAGACGAAACGCCACATTAAAGATCTAATGGTGCCATCTTGTGGAGAATAAAAAGTAGCAATGAGAAAGTGAGGTTTATTTTTGGCCATCTCTTTGAACAAAGTCAGGAAAAAATAAAAACAGACACGCTAAATTTTAGATTTTTACAAAATATTGTGAAAACACCTGTATTTATTTTTAATTTTCTTACGGCATATTATTGGGTCCATAATTACGAAACTTTACCCCAATTTAACCGACTTCGTATCTCTTACCGTTTCTGAAATCCCAATGGCGAGGGACGAATATGTTGCACCCTGTATAAACGTTTCGTAAAAAAAACCATTAAACTTACCTGAATTAACGTTATAATCTACATCACAAGTTAACAGCTTAATTCGTTCCACTAGGGAATTATCGGTCTTATAGGGCTGCTTCTTGCTTCTCGGTTCGTATCTGATAAGCGATCGCCGAAGGGTATTCCTTTCGATGGCCCGCTTGATGGTTTCGTCGGTCTCGCCGCTCTGGATAATCTGAGGCAATTTTGATCGCTTCGCCTCCTCGAACGCTCGCAGTGATTCGGCGGTGACGAGGTACTGGAAATGAGGAACAAGATTGTAATTTCAAACTTGTAGACGTTGTAATAGGTTCGTTCGCAGAACAGTACAAACTTCCCGAGGCATGCGCATTTGTTTTAAAGTGCTCCCAGAAGGAAAATCGGTATCCGCTGATCAAAAATTCGGTGCTCGTAGAGCAGAATGTATCGCGATTGGCAACTGATTAGCAACCATCAAAATATACCGCGTACAGGTACGGAACTGTTACTGTTACTACTTGTTAAGTTAAGAAGTCAATTCTCAGATTTGACATTTGTATCCGTTCACAGAGATAAAATACAGTACACATAAAAAAATCATAAATGGGGGCCTGATTTCTGTAATTTAGTCATGTGGAACTGGAAGTAATACCGCCATTAAAACACAAATGCATACGATCTACTCCACTTATTCGGCCTCATCAAACTTATAGCGCTGCAATTTTGTCGCTTTAAAGCCAAATGCACTCTAGAGACATCCCTTACTATGGGAATCAATTCGAAAGCACACATCAAATCAAAAACGGCTCTGCCAAATGTCCGCGACTTCCTTTCCTAATATTATAAATCCTAAAGTCATTTCATCGGCAATGTCGTATATCGGGGGAGTTTTGGAATACAGTTCCAATATTACTTCGAATTATTTAGCGTTAAAACAAATCTTAAAACATTCACTATAATTAACATACAATTCGATTGAGTTTTTACGGGTTTGTGAGGAGGAGTCTAAAAGTGCAAATAATGTAAAAGCTCATTTATGTCCTTATCCGATTTCATTTGTTTTTAAGTTATAGGGTAAAACAAATAAACAAAGTGACATACATTTTTTAAATCATGAGGTATTTTAATAAATTATTTAAAAAAATAAAAACATCGCCATTGATCTCTAAACATTTTCTGCTTCATCTAAGAAAGGCGCCTGTTGCTCTCCTAATGGCTTTATGTCTTTTTGTAATATCGGCTGCAGTACGTCGAATTAGTGCATCAAAAGCGTCGACTTTTTGTAAACTTAATTTTTGAACACCCTATAAACACAAGTCTAGTGGTTGGTGTGAGGTCTGGAGGTCAATCCAATGCCCTGAAAACCTTACGTTCTAATGTCGGTTGACCTGATGAGCGAAATCTGCAGGAGCCCAATTGTGCTGATAATACAGTTACATTATACTGTTTACAGCAACATACTCTAGTGTAGTCCTTCAAACAGTAGTTGTCCTCTAATGAGGCCATTGTCCACAATGAAAGGGCCAATTAACCACACTACACCAGATGTTTATTTTTGTTTCTTAATTACGCTCTAACTTGAAAACAAATGAAAATCGGATGACATAAATTTACATTATCTTCGCATATACAAACCCAACTTATTCAATAAAATTTTAAGCTAATTTTGAGAGTAAATCTATTTTTTTTTGTCCATAAATATATTGCTGAATCAGTGATATGTCTCTTTCACTTTAATCTCTACTATTGTTATTTCTTTTAAGATGAGGATCCCAAACAATCCCAAATTAGCAATCAGAGCCATCTATGTTGCATCAATTTAATTAAAACATATGCCGCATTTTGGCAGGTTAGAAAGAGACGAGAGCCATCAGCTGATCAATATTTCTTTTCGTGAAGTTTTAGCCGTTAATATTAAAGTTTTTTAGTTACTTTATTGTTATTTTGTTTGACATGTCGATTGGAGTATCAACAAGTTTCAGGAAGATCTGCGAGAAAAATTTGAAAATTGTTCATAGTTGAAATTGTTATTATTATTCTTATAACATTATATTTTTTAACGCAATTTTTTCATAGCGTTTTCCAATTCATTAAATTTACGAATCCAGTTTAAGATTAGAAAAAAACTAAGTATATATATATATATAAAAATAGTGCATAAAATAGTGCCTGCTTTGCAACCTGTGATTAAACGCAGCTCTTAAATGGAGACAAGAAACTATATGTGCCAGTGGAAACTTATCACTGCATATCCTTATGATAGTGAAAATTGTTTTAACAAAATTCGTTATAACGCTTCAGCGCAAAAACACTCTATCGATTCGAATCTGGCACCCAGATTCGTTCATCTGTAATGCAGAGGTATGAAACTACCTGTTTTCGGCGTTATTGATTCATTTTACCGCCGTTTGCTTTAATAAAATGGAAATATCTATAAAAACCATTCATGATATTGAAATATTAGAAATTGTTTCGGCAAAACTGAATTATTGAAATAAATATGACAAAGTTTAATACGACGCCGATTTTTCCAATAAAGCAGATTTGTACCAGTGCAGAGGAATTCTTAAAAACTTCATCGTCGAATTTGTGCATTTTAAAACGCACAAAACCGAATATTATTTTTAGAAGGTACTTTCTTATTGGACGTATACTTTTCCGGCCCCAAATTTGACAATTTTGGGTTTAATAATTCTTTCTCTGATATGTACTTTAAAATTGATCTTTCAGCACGTCTCGTGATTTTGTTAAAAATGTAATTTTCGATACCATGCGCCAAACTTCAAAATCGATCAAAAACATTTTATCTATTGAAAAAAAATTTACATTTCGGCATTTATAAAAAAAATGCATAAATAAGAAATTAATTATAGAGCAATTTTAAAGATTTATTTAAAAAACCGGAATATAAACCTTATGACAATTATTTACCTTTAATGTGCCCGGTAAACATTTTTTGTCCGGATTATTCCTTTGATCTAAACCTGGCAAGCGTAAAAGCAACAATGAAACAAATAAAATAAGCTTCGAGTTTTAAAAAATTTACACTTTGCAAAAAATACGACGATTCTGTATTTATGGCAGTAAAGCAGGGTTGGAAAAAAACCTGGGTTTGCAGAAAACCCCCAACCAGCAAGGTTTTTTCGGGTATTTTGAGTTTTCCATTTTTGCTTCCTACAATTTTTTCTCAAGTTGTTATGCATACAACGTGTCCAAGATAAGGAGGGCCAGTACAGGGATCTCGGAAACCGTAAGAGATACGAAGTCGGTTAAATGAAGGTAAAATTGCGCATTTACGTGTCTAATAATATGCCGTTTAGAAAGTTTTAAAATTCCGAGTAGTTCCGGAGATCCGAAAAAAAACGAAATTCTGAAAAATCGTTTTATTGTTTTCCTGGGTTTTTTTGAGATCGATTTCTAAAGTAAATTGGACTTTAGCATTGGAATTTGCGAGCTTTTTTCTCTCGAATGCAACGATGTATGACACATTGTGGTTTAATGACGTTTCGACGGTTTTTTGGGATACAGTCCTTCCTGTATTTCTCCTAATTTTATAAATAATATCTCATAAGTAAGCTCTAATTTTTTTAATTATGTTGGACTAGTTAATAAATAACAAATAATTTAATAATAAACCACAAATAAGTGAACAAAAATCATACCAAAACAGTAATAAAACGATCAACGAAAAAGTAAGGAACTACATAATCAGGTGTTCAAAATGATCAGCACAAATAACATCTTCTAACTGCCACATAACAGTTTTTTTGAGGTAAAATAAAACATGCGATAGAATATCAAACTTTTCAGCATTTGTAAATTTATGTTCCATATTTTCTGGAAAATAGAAAACCTCTTAAAACGCTCTCAAACGATCACAATGGGAATGTCAAGTGAAACAAATGACGCGTCACCATCTTAATTTTTTTGTTTCAAGCGCCTACTTATCTTTTAAATCCAGAATCAACAGAAGTTTGAAATAATGTTCACTTATTTGTGGTTTATTATTAAATTATTTGTTATTTATTGAACTAGTTCAACATAAGTAAAAATTTAGAGCTTACTTATGAGATATTATTTATAAAATTAGGAGAAATACAGGACCGTATCCCAAAATTTCCTGATGTTGTTCAAAAAACCCTCGAAACGTCATTAAACCACAATGTCTCATACATCGTTGCATTCGGGAGAAAAAAAGCTATGAAATTCCAATATCAGAAAAACAGGACCGTATTTTAAAAAAAAGTTGATAATGGCCCTTCGAAGACGACTCGTCGGATTACAAAACAATTAACGCTGTTAGATAGAGCGGAAAAAGTGGCAATGCAAAAGTGCAATTTTCTTTAGAATTCGATCTCAAAAAAACCCAGGAAAACAATAGATCGATTTTTCAGAATTTCGGTTATCGGATATCTCCGGAACTCCTCGGAATTTTAAAACTTTCTAAACGGCATATTATTAGGCACGTAAATGCGCAACTTTACCTCCGTTTAACCGACCTCGTATCTCTTACGGTTTCCGAGATCCCTGTACTGGCCCTCCTTATCTTGGACACGTTGTATATGCAGCTATTAGCGCAAAAACAAGCATCTCTTCACACACAATAAAGTAAAAATGATATAAATATAGATCGTCAAGTTTATCTGCAGCTACGAAATAAATGCGGGCAAAAAAATTTCTTGGTTACCAATGTTGTCACATAAGTACATTTTTATTTTATAATCTGTTACCAGGTAAACCATAAAATTAAATTTACTCATTTAAAATAAATAGTAATCGCGATACTAATATTCTATTATAAATTCAATATTTGTAAAATTTTCTTTTTATAATCTAAAAGTATGGCAACATAGCGCATTATCAAAGGAAACAGAGTGTCCCATTTAAAATTTTGTATTCTTGTTTATATCTCAAAAGCTAAACTTTTAAAGAAATTGGCTACGCTACTGAATCTTACGTGAAAATATCTACAAGATCAGCTTTTGCAAGTGTCGAATACAGAATTTCCACATAAGGGATTAAATTAAATTAACAATGCGACTAAAAAAAAATTACCTGTTGAGAATTTTCTTCCTCCCCCGCTCCCCCTTGTGTCGTAGCCAGAGTCTTCGTACAAGGAAACAATTGCCGCACAGCCGAATTCGGCTTAAGACTGTTATTCGAGATCAATACATGGTTGCCAAGTTTAAACGTCAACGTCATCTCCGCGGCATCCGGTGACATACTATTTCCGATGTACGTTTCCTGTTTACTATTCGAGGTGATCTGAGATTCAATGTTCGGATGCTTCTGGACATGGTGACTGGATGGTTCTTCTTCGGGGGAACTCGACGGAGCTCCGTCGCAAATATCTCGCGGCCCCTTTTCTTCGGATTCGATAAAGCGGACCGATCGTTTGTTTCCGGTTTCATCGTCGGAGGTAACCGAGTCAGATGACTAAAAAAAAAAAAAAAATTTAGTAGGATGCCAATTTTAGTATGATAAAAAAGGTTTTGTTTTCCCTGCATTGCAATAATAATATTATTTAGTTATATTTATCGTTTGGAAGTTGATCGATAGCAGAAAACAGAACTCTGGAATACAAAACGCTTTAATTTCTTACCACTAAATTTGGTTCTACACCCCTCGGAGCACTAAGATCCACGCTCTGTTGACTCTGCTGTTTCCATAGTCTTCCCCCTTTTAAAATTCCACTGATGGGTGATCCCTGAGTAGCCGGTAGAGTTCGCTTAGCGTCATCGGCGTCTCGCAAAATTTGCTGTTGTGTTACCGTTGTCATCGTGATGGTTTCTAGGATATAGTTTTGATTATTTGGACTCTCTGTAAAAAATATCATAAATTATTTTCATCAGCTCGATACTAATGTTCTAAAGCCAAAAGGCAACGCGATCTCTTTGATATTTGTCATGAATGGTATAAATACAGCGGTTTAGGATCAAGACAATGGCAATTTTCTCCTCCTTTTCAAATATTCAACGAAAAATCCCGAAAGGCATTTGGATATTTAAGGGAAACTTTTTCAAGTAAGCGCGTATCCGATGAAAAAGGATCGGGCAAGGTTGTATAACGAAAGGGTGGATAGGTAATATTTTCGTTTAAATGCTGAAGTAAAGTTAAAGACGACGATTGCTTGCAGAAATTATCGCCCACTTTAAATTAGGAAGGGTCTGGAGTGAGTTACATTTTTACCACATCATTTTTTTTTAACCATTTGGCTGTACCGCTCTTAACCGACGTCAAAAGGTAGACTGTAATCGATATTGATTGATCGATGAATCACTAAAAATACAAGTATTAGCAAGAAAAGAGCTGTGCAAAGGAGCACACACACATCTGGAGGACGTCATTCTTAGGAAACGACCATCCTGACGTCGTGTTTCCCAACGAATATTACCTCCAATGATTCAAAACGGGTTTATACGCACAAGCACTACTCCTAGAGTGCCATACAGGATTTTTCCTATAGAGAATATATAGTGTCACCATTAAAATTGGACCCAACCATATGGGAAAAATTGTTTTGTTCGATTAGGTAAAATTTCACTTCACCATAATAGTGGAGTCGATCCGGTTAACGAAAATCCCTTGACGAAATCGAGTATTTTTTTTTCCAATCGATACAGTAGGATCCTCTCGACATTCTGACATGATTTGTAGGTGGCGCCGCATGGGGGGAGGTGGGCACGCCCCGTAAATATAACCGACAACGGATTTTCCTAAATAACTCAGCCGGTTCTGATGCTACAAAAAAAAATGGGAAGGACAAAATTGAAGAGCTTGACAGAGCGCGTAAGCTCGAATGAACCTGGTCCCGATATCTCAATTAGTTCGCGAATTATCGCGATTTTTAACTGCAAAACAATAAAATTTAATTAAGTATATCTCGAGAAGGGGCGGAGTTGGGGCATCAATTTTTCGCGAATCATCGGGTGACACCGAGTACTTTGATGGGCCGGAGGCTGGTAGTGGTGGGGGCAATTAGGAGGGGCGTTATGGGGGGGGGGATATTACATAAATGCTAATAAGTAGTTTATTAATCGAGCTACGGGGATCAGGCCGGATTCAATTTGCTCACTTTTTATCAGCTACGAGGGGGGATTGGCGAAAAAAAATTATTTTCGCAAATGCGCGCTTGTCGCGGCATTCAAGGAATGACCACTTTTTAATACCTCCGCAAATACTTTAGATATTACGTTCAATTTTGGTATGTGTTAATAGGATATAGAACCACACATTTTAGTTAGAAAAGTTATTCAATTGTTCCACCAGTGACGTCCCTGCAAACATGTCCTCTGATATTTTTTTACAAAAAATATGGTACGCTACTGATATTTTTACATATGGATATTTTTTCTGATTAGGCTGGTCAATTCTACATAAAAACGGTCTCCTGCGGTTTTCTCGTCAGATGCAATCGAATTTTTATTGAACAAAATTTATCATTAATTATTTTATCAATGTTAATAATAATGAGTTTCAATATGCATTTAGTGGTTTTAATCAAGAACGGTGCGGTTTTCGGTAACTTTCAAATTTGACATTTTTTTCAACAAAATGTTGACAAATTGCTTTTATTGATCGAATTTAAAAAAAAAATTATTTGGAAAAAGACTCTACTCTTCGTTAGTTAAATCGTTAAAGTTATGAGGAGTTTGCTCCACATATGGCGACATTTTAAAACTGCAATTTAATTTTTTGAGCAACATTTTGGTAAATAACATTTGAAAAATAATTTTTTTCCCAGTTTTTAATGGTGACAACTGTATAATTATAGAGTATATAAAGAAAAAAGAATTATTTTATATTAAAATCGCATGATCGCAATAAAAGGAAGAAAACGGGCAATTATTTTTATGTGTTTACTGTTTACTTGTTTACCAGTTTACCCCTCAAAGTATGATTATTTACTCACTCCCAAAAGATTTATTGATGTTTTCATGTAGCAGTAATTAAATAACGAAACGCAATTACCGGATCCATTTTGAAACTACTTACATGTCATTATTTCTTCAATAATAAATGGGAAAGCAAACACGGCAGAGCGGCGAATAATTAAATTAAAATGCTCGTGCCGCACGAAATTCGCACTCAACCGAAGGGATAACTAGGGATAACCGAATTACGTCGTGTCGAAAATATTGTCTAGTTATATTTAATGGACTGGAGGTTAATAGAAGTAGGAAAATAAAATGGCACAGGCAAACTGACGAAACGAGATGACTCAATATTCCTCGCAAATAATTACTTTATATTTAGGTATTTTCATTTTCCCAGCAACCAAGCGTTAAATTTATAGAATACACTACGCAACTGTAAGTTTTGGGATTATAGTTCTTGATTTTGTAACAGAATACCAAATAAAATCCCAAATATGTTTAATGGGACTTAGTCGGGCTTGTAATTAACCAAAAAATCTAGGCATATTTAATGAAAGTTGTGTATTTTATGAAGTAACACATGTAAACAAATGGATGAAAAAAGAAAATGTAAAGGAAACACGACACCTTCATTTGGCTTTATCTGCAATAACATACAATGCCTAGTCTACTCCACAAGGTATTTTAAATTTTCTTAAAGAACACAACAGCTTTATAACATAACATATAAAATAAAAATAACATAAAATATTAAAGTAACGTATTTAACCAAAACAAAAAAAACCCACAATTAAAACAAATCAATTAAATCGACCAACCAATTTCGAAAATACAAAACATCAAAGGCAAACTTTTGGTTGTGGATTAAATAAGTTGCGCAGCGTAGTCTGGCTCAAAGACGACGATCATTCTAAATGATTTATTAAATGTTGTTATCAAGTTTTTAAATAATTTTCCTTCATCTGAGTTCCTTTTCATTATGAAAGCATTTTGTTAAAAAGTAAAGATTAAGTTATAAATACCTAATTTTAAAAATTAAGCGGTAGAGATATCAGAGCTTTATTATTATCAAGCTATTGCTGACTTCTTTTATTATTTATTTTCATCCAATTAAAAACTTAAGGACTTAGACAAAGTTTCCGTCAAAGTTGATACCGTAATGGGGCAGCTTGTCTTGTATTAAGTTAAAAGTTATCTTTGACTTGACTTTGTTTCAAATAAAAATATCATTCTTGATTTTATATTTATAAAAAACTAAGATCGCTAAATGATTTGCTCAAATGTTTCCAATACGAACTTTAATACACATACTCTTAATTGATTTGAGGACATTATGTGTCGGTTTAATTATCAGGTCTCTTTGAGAAAAATGAATATCTCTCGCCAGGCCACAACAAACCATAGAACGTGGTTTCCGAGTTTTTTATAAGGTGGCTTGACTCGCTTATTAATTCAGAGCGTAATTTCAATTGTACTACTTATGTAACAAAACGAAATAAATATTATTATCATTATTACAGTTTTTAATATTTACCGTAAAATATTTAGAACCTTAAAACTTACAAAGTGATTTGGGAAAAGAATTTTATAATAAATATATTAAATATAAAATGTGTTATTACAGTTTTTGTCTATTTAAAATATAGTACTGTGTAACAGATGATAGGTGGAGAACTCATACAGCAAATATTCCATGGTTCGAAGAAGTAGAGCGACATTAGGCAAAGTTCCCATTTGGATAGGTGAGCGCTTGGGAATATAACGTGAAATATTCAAAATTTTTACAAAATATTTTAGGAAATTTTACAAAATCTTTTGTAATTATTACTTAATATATTGCCATAATTTAATTACATTTTTCCTGTCACATATACGGCCATAATTTAGGGTTAGTTTTATTATTTATTATTTATTATTAAGTTTAACTAAGTTTTTATTTCCGTGTACCCCGATTACAACGAACATCTGAATTATGGTTCTATTCCATTAAAATAGGGTTACGAGCATGAGATAAGCGGTGTTTATTTATTGAACAAGTGTTACCCATAACAGGTTGCGGTAAAATTTAAATTTACATTTTATGTTATAAATGTCCATTAGGTGTCTGAGCACAAAATATACATTTCGCTATCGGTAAAATACGCTATATTGAAAATTATTCCGGGATTAAATTGGCACTTAACTGGCTGTTCGCGCGATAATTCTCACGACATTAAAAATAATCAGGTGTGCTTACTACGTATTTTAAATTGTCAAATAAAAATAAGGAACATATTTTTTTATGACCAAATATTAGCACTGTAGAAAATAGCTATTTATGTAACAAATGAATAAAGTACAGTGAAACCTCTCTTAGGGGGACACCTACGGGACCGTCTAAATGTGTCCGCCCATGGGAAAATTGTTATTAGGTAATATGTAAATGAAAAATTATTACTATGTATATGTATGTACAAATAAACATAACATAACAAAAATACACTAGTTTTAGTTAGGATGTAGACCTAAAAAAAAACTAATAACGTAGTTTGACGTGTTTGCAGTCACCTCTATTCTTTGCATACTCTTATAATTCCTTTACCATACTAATGGCTTGTTGATAATTGGTGACATTTGTTTGATTACTGCATTCAACTTCTTCATCAGAGTCGTCAGATAGTGATGTGGTTTCAGTTTGGACTACATAATCGGTACGAATGGGGTCACTATCATCTTCTAATAGCACATTGCTATCAATTTTAATGAACTCGCCCAAATCATTGTTATCAACACATCAATATTCTCTTTCAGACTCAAAACGCGACATTTTTGTGCCATTGTTTACGATTTTAACCTTACAACTCACAAATAAACGGCGGACTGCTGTCGGGAAATCACACATACTTTCATTCGGTCCTTTCGCCCTGCTATTTAAGAAACCACCACACAGTTGAATCGAAGGGTGTTTAATATATTTTATGTTTTTATTTTA
Source organism: Barypeithes pellucidus (assembly GCA_963991005.1). NCBI lineage: Eukaryota > Metazoa > Arthropoda > Insecta > Coleoptera > Curculionidae > Barypeithes > Barypeithes pellucidus. Next base: position 810,217 of record OZ022557.1, read on the forward strand.
TGGTATGATTCTTGTGTGCCTGGGGTGATTTTGACGAAGCCTTAGCCCTGATGATGGCCTTTTAGAGGCCGAAAGCGCTAGGCGTTGGTACAATTAAAAATTATGTATAAATTCGAACATTTAAAAATGTTTTACTTTTCTTGAAAATACGTTAACATACCAGTTCGCTGAAACTCTTCACTTGCTTGCTATTATATTCCTTCTTGTAAGCTTCTTTCGAATTTTCAGGCGATAAGTTTTGTGTTGCTTCATTGGCTTTATTAATTATTTCGTCTGGAGCGCAGTTTCTTCTGAATCGGAATAATTTCTTTCCATTTTTACGTTTTCACATATTATTGACATTTGTTACGTAACAATAACAATGCGGCGCCCAAGCAACGAACGACGCGGATCCTGTTTTCATGGCAAGTTATAAACATTCAGAGAGAAGTGAAAAAAAACGACACAATACGGCACATTTTTCTAACGCTAAATTATTTTTTAAACTCCTTAAAAAATAACCAATTTTATGCATTCATTTGCTTAAAAATATATAGTTTTTATACCGATCATAGAACAAATCCTTTAAGGAGTGGTTCGCGTTGGTTTTGAATCGTTGGAGGTTATATTCGTTGGGAAACAAGACCTCGGGTAGGTCGTTCCACAAGGACGACGTGAAGGAATGATGTTCGAGGCTGCTATTCGCCGCTCTGGGCAGAATTAAGAGGGCCAATAGAGCATTTTCCATGGAAATATTCCTCAATACTCGGATTCCCAAGTATCTCAATACTCGTATTCAACGAATATATTAATTTGAATTCTTACACCACTAGTTAAAATACGAATATACTAACAGTAAATTAATACTAATTAGTTTTCGCACTCGGCAGATTTATTGTTTAGAATAGTTTTAACGAATTAACTCAATCGGTCGATACTGGGCGGAAGCCCAAGAAGTAAAAAAGTGTCAAATAAAATACGTGGACTAAATTGACAATTTTTTCAACCCGATACTAATAAAAGTCGTATTCTAATACTCCAGCGATTTAAGGAACTTCAAAGTCAAATTAAAACTTCCGGAGTTAATCGCTCTAAATGAGTTTAAACATCCCTTATTCGGAACAAAACGAAAATCCGAATTATAAATTGCTGAATCAGCTATTTTTTTAAAAAAAGACTCCGGCCATAAAGCTCTTAATTACGCAGTCATTTAATTAGGGTTCGGGCTTTTGAGTAAGTTTCAGGGCCTCGAACTTTCGCTTTCAAGCATTTTTTAAATTTGTTCTCTTTTATAGTAAAGAACAGTGGCGGGTTTAGCTTCTTAGAACCTTAGCGTTAGTGGGTTAGCGCAACCCTCATAAAATACAACTGGAAAGAAATAAAACTTAAAGAACACAAATTATTAGTTCTTATATTTTTCCCTACCGCGATTCGACTGTATAGGGTGTCCCACTTTTGACACTTTCTGGGGGGTATTATCAAAGATAGAATGTTGCAGTTTTCACTTTAATTGACCACTTTTTAACGGAACGAAAGATGCAGATGTCAAATATGTCTTGGCTATTAGGTTTTAATTTACAAGGTTGTTTTAAAAATCTTCGCTTTTAAGACAGCCCTCGTATTTGCGTTAACTTTTCGAAAAGGTAAACATTGATCTTATTAGAGATTTCTACGTAAAGATGAGTGGTGTAGCCCGTTTTTCTCTATCAACGATATATTTTTGTAATGCACAAAGTATGTTCAATTCTGATTAAAGAAATAATATACAGGGTGTCGCATTAAAAAAATTATTTTTCTTAATAACTCAAAAACTAAACTTTTTAAAGAACAATTGGTTGAGCCACTGAACTTTACGCAAGGATATCTAACAAGATTAGTTTTTACCTTGTTGGTTAACGCGTAACGGAAATACGAGACGTATCTAAGAAGCGAAGATTTTCAAAATCACCCTGTAGTTTAAAAACGATGAGAACCACGACAAATTTTACACCGGAATATCGTTTCGTTAAAAAGGAGGACACAAGAGTGAAAACCGCCACATTCTGTCTTTGATAATAACTTTAATACCGCCCAGAACGTGTCGAAAATGGGATTTATTTTCGATTTTTACAATTTCGATTTTTTTATGTTCAAACATAAGCACCATAGGAAAAATCCTTTAGGGCACTCTGGGAGTGGTGCGTGTGCGCAAAAAGCGATTCACGTTGGTTTTCAATCGTTGGAGGTTATATTCGTTGGGAAAAACGACCTCGGGAAGGTCGTTCCAGACCTCCAGATGAAAGAATTCTTAAATTATGAAGTTCGAGGAGTACTAAGCTTAACCACATATGAATGGACAGCAGTGATTCGTCGTGTATTTCTGCTATTCGCCTCTCTGGAAGGAATTAAGAGGGCAAGGTCAGCCGAGCACTTGGAACCATGGAAATATCGGAAAACGAGAGTCAAATCCTCAACCTGTCTTCGATGTTCTAGGCTGTTGACGTTCTTGGTCAGCTCGTGGTCTCCAATCAGACGAATAGCCCTCCTTTCGATATAATCCAGTAGCCGAAGAGTATGTTTGGGTGCAAAGCTCCAGACATGAGAGCAGTACTCTAGTGATGGTCGAATCTGGGCTTTGTACAGTGTCAAAAGTTGTTGAGGTCTGTACAACTTTCTGGTTCGGAAGAGTACACCGAGTTTCTGAGAAGCTATCTTGGCGATTGCCACAACGTGGTTATGCGAAGACGTATTTCCTCCCAGACTGACACCCAGCAAATTAATAGATGAAGCCAAATGATATTGCGTGTCCTGACATGACTATATCCGGTTCTGTAATGTTAACCTTTTTAGAGAAAACGGCTAGGATATAATATCCATACATCTATACAGGATAAGTTATAGTCATTTATGTAATTATATTTGCTTCCATAATCATGTGTTTTAAGCAAATTCAACAAACCAACGATATCTAACTCCATATCCATAAATATGGAAGTTAGACTAGGAGTTTTAGTATTCTCTTGGAACGATGTATTTACTCAAAGTTAAGATTAGTTTAATTTTGCCTTTTAGGTATTAATCTAATTAAAAAAAAATCAGAAACGAGAACGATTTATCCACAGTACATAATAATTAGCGTACGCCAATAGAAGAAGAGCTATTACTTTTATTTACACAACCAGGAAAGTAAATTGGGCATAGTATTTTGTGGTCTTAAGAAAAATTGTGTACATTACTTGTGTGAAAGTGATTTTTTCAAAATCGGCGAATTTTCACCTCGTGCTAAAGACCTCGATTGAAATCTACCATTTTCAACATACGTTATGTAATATAAGTACTATTCTTTATCTTGAGGGAGGCTTCTAGCATTAGACAATAGGATAACGCCATTAAGTTCTAAGGATTTAAAATTAGGTCGTCCTGTCAAGTGAATACTAATTTGTAGCAAAAGGACGATCCTGACCTCTATTAAAGAGAACTTTAAAGCCTCAGCGTTACAAATGACCTGACCCATGTTTCTTATGACAGTTTAAGCTCTGCTCGCACATCTTAAAAGGCAGTAAAACGTCGTCGACCAGATGTTGTCGATGGACGGATCGTACATCGTATATTACTAAATTATTATGAAATGGATAACCTAATAGGTTGGTATTAAACTTGTAAGGATCAATTGGGATCCATTCCCCTGTGTATTACATAATGGCAAATTTCGGTTTATAAAAATTGTTGGAAACGTAAGTGGGCTCCAAACGAGATTTCTTCCCACGGATTTATTAATCGATTAAGAAAAAAATGTTCAATATAGAAGTTTTTGAGAATTAAACAAAGAATGTTTACTTTTATCCCTATGTATATACCAAACTCCAAAAAACGCCCTTCCAACGGCAAGCCCTGGTTTAGCAAGGATTGTGAGCGTGCTGTCAGATCAAAAAATCGGGCTTACCGACAGTGGCGTAAAAACCCTACAATTGAGAATCGTGCCATCCTTATTACCGCTCGAAACCAATGTAAGCTAACAATATATCAAAGCAAAGAAGCCCATAACGTGATGATCAAAAACAAACTTCTTGACAGTCCAAACGGATCAAGGTCCTTTTGGTCAGTCGCAAAGGCCGTCAGTCAAAATTTTACAAATCAACTATTCCACTTCTAACACGTTCCGATGGTACCATAGCATCCACAGCCGGAGACAAAGCAAACTTACTTGCTGAATTATTTTCTTCGCATTCCACGGTAGATTTCCAGGGAAGAACACCACCCAACATTCCTGCAGCGTCTCGTCAAACGAATCCTGAAAGGTCTCGAAGTCAAGAAAGCTTCTGGTCCAGACGAAATTCCTGTTATAATTCTCAAGAGATGCGCGGATGAACTAACACCAGTATTTTGTAGACTTTTTAACTTATCCTACAAAAAAGGACTATTTCCATCATGCTGGAAGACGGCGCGAGTCCAGCCTATTCCAAAGAAAGGTAAGAGAACCCTGCCTAGCAACTATCGACCAGTCGCATTGCTTTCAGCAATGTGCAAAAGTAATGGAGAAAGCTATAACCAACATCTTCTAAAGTACCTGGGAGGCTTCAACATTATCAGCGATCATCAATATGGTTTTCGGAAGTCCAGATCAACTGGAGATCTTCTACCCTATGTCACCCATCTTTGGAACAACGCAATCGAACATTATGGGGAGTCTCGTGCTGTTGAACTGGATATTTCTAAAGCCTTTGATCGTGTTTGGCATGAGGGACTTCTAAGTAAACTGCGATCCTATGGTATGCCCAGTCGATTCTGTGCATGTGGTTGTCTAGCTTCCTTAAGGACCGCTCTCTGCAAGTGGCGATTGACGGACTTCTCTCAGACACCTTCACCATCAATGCCGGTGTTCCTCAAGGGTCCATATTGTCTCCCACTCTCTTCTTACTCTACATTAACGACCTTCTAGTGAAAACGAAAAATAAGATATTTAGTTTTGCTGATGATAGCACACTTATCTTATCTTTCTCTTTGAATGCACAAACATCGGCTGCCGCCGCACATCTTCGCAGACAGTATGAAGTATCACGCCTCAACAAAGACATGGAAGAAATTTTGGCTTGGGGTGACAGTAACCAAGTCGAATTTAACGCTAAAAAAACCCAGGCAGCAGATTTCTCTAAAAAGGTTAACATCACAGAACCGGATATAGTCATGGACGGACACGCAATCCCACTGGCTTCATCTATTAATTTGATGGGCGTCAATCTAGGAGGAAATATGTCTTGGCATAACCACGTTGTGGCAATCGCCAAGATAGCTTCTCAGAAACTTGGTGTACTCTTCCGAACCAGAAAGTTGTACTTTTGACACTGTACAAAGCCCAGATTCGACCATCACTAGAGTACTGCTCTCATGTCTGGAGCTCTGCACCCAAACATACTCTTCGGCTGCTCGATTCCATCGAAAGGAGGGCCATTCGTCTGATTGGAGACCACGAGCTGACTAAGAACCTCGACAGCCTAGAACATCGAAGACAGGTTGGGGATTTGACTATCTTTTAGAGATATTTTCATGGAAAGTGCTCGGCTGACCTTGCCCTCTTAATTTCGCCCAGACCGGCGAATATCAGAAATACACGACGAACCACTGCCGCCCATCTATATGTGGTTAAGCTTAGTACTCCTCGAACTTCACTATTTAAGAACACTTTCATCTGGAGGACTTCATCATTATGGAACGACCTTCCCGAGGTCGTTTTTCCCAACGAATATAGCCTCCAACGATTCAAAACCAACGTGAATCGCCTTTTGCGCACACGCACCACTCTTAGAGCGCCCTAAAGGATTTTTCCTGTAGTGCTTGTGATCATTAAAAAAAAAAGTTTATTGATTTTCCAATATTCTTTAATTAATTCTAAACAACTAAAATAATTTTTTAAAAAAAATTACAGTTTGTTTATAAACCGACATTTTAATTTCTTGTCTAATTCTAAAAGCAATCCATCTCAGTTACCCACTGTTGCTCTCTCTCTCTCTCTCTCTTTAACATCAGTGGCTATTTTCGGAACCCGCGCCACCTCTTATAATTCATATATGAGCAGAAAGGCTAAATCCACAGTTAAACAAAATGTTTTAACTTTTGCTCGAGCACGTTTTATCTAGTCGACCGTAACGCTCAGGCCCTTAACACAAAACCATTTGTTACACCTTCTTGCCGGGCTCCTGCTGCGGTTTGATTAAATCTAGCTTCACTCGCCGCACTGTTTATCAACTCATGTTCCCTGAATTTCAATGAAACGGGAATAAGAAGACGGCAGGAGATTCATTACATTTACTTATTCTTATTTTCAGACAAGATGCGACTGGAGCAAGGACGTTTAAACATAGGACGGACCTTCTACTGTACCCAATACATTATTTACTGCTATTTGACCGTCTTTTCCTTGTTTTGAAGCTTGTTTTAGAAAAATATATAAGGCAAATGAATACTGATAGACAATGATACAAATGAAAACGATCTCTTGTATTTTTCTGGTCAACAATTAACAGATACAGTATAATAATTACAATAATAAATTACTCAATCAAAATTAGGCCTTTTACGTTCTAATTTATCAATAAATAAATGATAAAGCAAGTAAAAAAATCCTATAACTAAAATCCTCGATTCTTCCTTATGAAATTTACCCACATCCTCCAATATCTCATCAATATTTTAACTATTTTAACTTTAAATAGGCCCCCGATAATTTTATCCCAGCAAATCCCTTAGTGACTCCTGTACATATTCAGCCAGAATGATTACTTTCTTTTTGCTTATGCGATTCTACGTTCTATCCCTAATAAATTGGGGGGGGGGGGGGGGGGTAATTGCCTTAGTTATATCTATAAAAAATACTAAAGAACTCAATTCTACCCTATTAACAAAATACTTTTCTGATCAATAATCTCGACTATTCTTTTATTAACCTGAATTGGAGCCTGTCCAGCCGAAGATCCTTATATCATTACTGGCCAAATATTAACTATTCTATATTTCATTTATTATATTTTAATTTTATAATTACTTTCGTTCAGAGTCTTTGAAGAATAAACAATTCACATTCTTAGGTAGGTTGTAAACAAGATACCAGAAAAACAATCGTGGAGCTCGAAAATTAGTATAATTTTTTTTGTCGTTCTATGTTTTTTTTTTATGATCAAACACAAGCACTATAGGAAAAATCCTTTAGGGCACTCTGGGAGTGGTGCTTATGCGCAAAAAGCGATTTACGTTGGTTTTGAATCGTTGGAGGTTATATACGTTGGGAAAAACGACCTCGGGAAGGTCGTTCCACAAGGATGAAGTCCTCCAGATGAAAGAGTTCTTAAATAGTGAAGTTCGAGGAGTACTAAGCTTAACCACATATGGATGGGCGGCAGTCGTTCGTCGTGTATTTCTGCTATTCGTCGCTCTGGGCGGAATTAAGAGGGCAAGGTCAGCCGAGCACCTTCCATGAAAATATCTGTAAAAGAGAGTCAAATCCCCAACCTGTCTTCGATGTTCTAGGCTGTCGAGGTTCTTCGTCAGCTCGTGGTCTCCGATCAGACGAATGGCCCTCCTTTCGATGGAATCCAGTAACCGAAGAGTATGTTTGTATGGGTGCAGAGGTCCAGACATGAGAGCAGTATTCTAGTGATGGTCGAATCTGGACTTTGTACAGTGTCAAAAGTGTACAACTTTCTGTTTCGGAAGAGTACACCAAGTTTCTGAGAAGCTATCTTGGCGATTGCCACAACGTGGTTATGCCAAGACATATTTCCTCCCAGACTGGCGCCCAGCAAATTAATAGATGAAGCCAGTGGGATTGCGTTATTTAGAAAAAGACATTACGTCACCTTCGAGCGTTCCGAACATACCTTTTATAAGGTCGTTATTGGAACAGCCGTCTGTCATATATTTGATACTACCCGATTTACAACTGTCATATTTGTCGCTATTGTTAAATAAAATTATTTGTTGTTTTTCAGTGTTTGTGTGTTAAATTTAAGTATTGTTTGCGGAAAAAATAATAATTCTTAACTCAATATGCCAAGCCTGTGCCAAGTCTGCCGGAAACTGGATAAAAATATAGACTTTAGAGTCACGTCCGTCGATTCTTGTTTGTTGTTGTTTTTCCTAACCGAGACATATCAAACAGGAGATTGTTGTACATATTTTTGTAATAACAGGCGTTACATTGACGTGTACAAAGTATATAGAAAAACCAAGTCCATGTTTGTTTCATGTCGGTGTGTAGCACACATTTTTTGTCTTAAATTTGAACTTACCGGAAAAATAATGGGTAAAATATTTTTCTCTCTAACAACGAAGTCAGACTTGTAAGTTTCATTGTGAGGGAGAACACATTTATAGTACCCCTCGTAAATCTCCAAGAAATTTTAATTCAAGGCAATCCTTCTTTGTATATTGATACCCCAAATATCCCCCCTTAATTAGCAAACTCAATAACATCTTAACAAATGATTCTTCCCCTTTGTATTAAACACATTGTCTATCGTTTCGTTTTGATGGGATTCCGTTATTGTTTTTCAAATAAGCATAAAGCTATAATACGAGATACGAGTCGCGATAATTACGTAGTTAATATTTTAGATATCATACCGAGTTTTAGTAACTATTCCAGGCGTTAAGTAATTGCGTTTAATAGGATATATTATATTAAACCAGAATTATAATTGGTTATACTTTTTGCAGGACGAAATTGATTTTTTTTTTGGTTCATGGCGCGTCATTTTAGAGGCTGTTTAAATCTCTTTCCAATACCGTAATTTATTATTTTTTCAGTAGCACTTTCCAAGAAATCGTTTTCCAACAATGGAACTTATCTGCACCGAGACTTATGGTGTTTAGATTATTATTTAAATAAACATTATTGTGTTGATTCCTGTTTTAATAGAGTGTGGGAGTTCGCAACTAGTCACCCTTTTATTCTTTACCAGGGGCAAAGTTACAACCTATGAATTAGTCCATTTTTAGAATGGTGCGTTTCCTTTTAAACTACTGCTCGAAAATAATAAATTAAATAAATTGTGGTATTATTGAAAAGAGATTTACCTTTAAAATGATGTGGCACTTGACCTTCTTCCCATTTAAGATCTTAAGGGAAATATCTACCCCTCTCAGGAGATTAAGCCCCTTTAACAGAGTCCCCCTTCACAATAAAATGAACTTGCCTTTCCGATTTTCACCGCTCTCTGCAAGTGGCGATTGACGGATTTCTCTCAAACACTTTCACCATCAATGCCGGTGTTCCTCAAGGGTCCATATTGTCGCCCACTCTCTTCTTACTCTACATTAACGACTTTCTAGTGGAAACGAAAAATCCGATATTTAGTATTGCTGACGATAGCACACTTATCTCATCTTTCTCTTTGAATGCACAAACATCAGCTGCCGACGCACATCTTCGCAGACAGCATAAAGTATCACGCCTCAACAATGACCTGGAAGAAATTTTGGTTTGGGGTGACAGTAACCAAGTCGAATTTAACTCTAAAAAATCCCAGGCAGCAATTTTCTCTAATAAGGTTAACATTACAGAACCGGTCATGGGCGGACACCCAATCCCACTGGCTTCATCTATTAATTTGCCGGGAGTCAATCTGGGAGGAAATATGTCTTGGCATAACCACGTTGTGGCAATCGTCAAGATTGCTTCTCAGAAACTTGGTGTACTCTTCCGAACCAGAAAGTTGTACACACCTTCACAACTTCTTCGGCTGCTGGATTCCATCGAAAGGAGGGCCATTCGTCTGATTGAAGACCACGAGCTGACGAAGAGCCTCGACAGCCTAGAACATCGAAGACAGGTTGGGGATATGACTCTCTTTTACAAATAGTTTCATGGAAAGTGCTCGGCTGACCTTGCCCTCTTAATTCCGCCCAGAGCGGCGAATAGCAGAAATACACGACGAACCACTGCCGCCCATCCATATGTGGTTAAGCTTAGTACTCCTCGAACTTCATTATTTAAGAATTCTGTCATCTGGAGGACTTCATCATTGTGGAACGACCTTCCCGAAGTCGTTTTTTCCCAATGAATATAACCTCCAACGATTCAAAACCAACTTGAATCGCTTTTTGCGCACACGCACCACTCCCAGAGTGCCCTAAAGGATTTTTCCTATAGTGCTTGTGTTTGATCATAAAAAAAGCGAAATATTAAAGGTGGGAAGGTTTCAAATTGATTATTAATAATTATATTAGAATTTATAATATGCCTTAGGGATATAATAAAAAAAATTCTTGCTAAGCCAGACCCGACTTAATTAAGCAATACATTACATCAAAGGTTAAATAACTTAAAGTTTTCGTTCATGTTTGGAACAAAGTTGATCCCTAACTGAGCTGTCTGTCCTCTTACCTACGAAATGAGCGTCTGAAGCTTAAAACTGAAACTTCAGCTGATAGGATTATAACACACCAAATAGGGTTAGGTACTTTTTCATATTTTAAAAATCCTTGTTTACAACATAAATACTTTTTATGTTTTTTTTCAAGTTTATGAGAAAACTTGCTATGAAGGTTACAAGTGCTGAGCATAGGAAACTGAGTTTTATTGTATCTACTCTTATCTATGTGATAAAACTGAACTTTAGTTTATATTACGTCCTTCGAAGAACCTATAAATCCCAGTAGTCCCCGATAGTTTCTAAATATGTATTGTTATAGTATAGTAACGACTCTTGAAGGATGATATCTTTATTTTAGAAATATGCGGAAAAAACAGTAGGTTTCTTCGGGTTTGTTCCTGAAATGAATTGTTAAATATGCGGAATAAGAAATGTATCAAATTGAATTCTGGGGAAATATTTTAACGTAAAATTAATCGAAGTATTATACAGGGTGTCCCAGAACATGTGGACAATCTCTCGGGTTCAGATAGAACACTTAAAAATAACAGGAGAAGTTCTTATAAATTTTTCTTCCTACGGCCTCCCCTACGGAGATACGGGCCCATAACGGACGTCCCTGGAAATCGTTGTTTTATTGAGTAATAGGTGCAATTTAATAATTTTTTAGTATAATGGTGAGTCTCATTAAAATTCGCCCTTTTAAACACATTTGGCCTATTTAATTTGCCAGGGACGGACTAGACGTTCGACACGAGACGCAAAAATGTTTTTTTTGTACACCTTGTATGATGAAGGAATGCAAATAATATTTCTGGATACTCTAAACCTTAAACTAAAAAAAAGGTACTCTTTATCAATGTCGCTAAAGTGAACTGTTATCGAAAAAAAATATTTTTGTTCAATATGGTTTTTTGTATTAGTTGTTGTTTTATGTTCATACAATTCCCTCATTGTTGTTATGGTTTTTTTCACATGTACCGATTTAAATAAGAATATTTATGCCAGTGTTAGTTTATGGAATGAATGAATGAAATTTGCGGTTTTTCTCCTTTGTCTTATTAGTTACGAACTTAGTAATGGAATTTACGTATACTTATCATATTTTTTTCGGAAACAGTTCATTTTATCGACATTGATCAAGAGTGCCTTTTGTTCAGCTTAAGGTTTAGAGTATCCAAAAATATTATTGTCGTTCCTTCATCATACAAGGTGTACAAAAAAAAAAGCATTTTTGTGTTATGTCTAGTCCGTCCCTAGCAAACTAAATAAGCCAAATGTGTTTAAAATGGGGAATTTTAAGGAGACTAATCTAGTAACCATTATACTAAAAACAACGATTTCCAGGGAAGTCCGTTATCCCGCCGGTATCTCCGTAGGGGAGGCAGTAGGAAGAAAAATTTATTGGTACTTCTCCAGTTATTTTTAAGTGTTTTATCTGAAACCGGGAGATTGCCCACATATTCTGGGACACCCTGTATAGTTGATATCTTATTCTCTAATCGAATTACATTACAATAATAAAAATTCTCTATTAATATCATATATTATTTTTTGCGAGCAAGCAGATATTATAAGGAAGCCTTGTAAAATAATTGGACCAATGCCGGCCTGGCGGTATGTAAAGATACCGTCACCGGCAAAAAATACTATTTAAAATAAATAATTTATAAGAGGATTTTTATTTCTATTGGAATTCGAATCAGAGAATAAAATATGAACTATACATGAATGTTTTACTCCGGGCTTAATAGTATACCGACAGTTATAAGAGCGAGAAAGAAAATAGGGCATAAAATAAAACAATTGAAGTACGCATAGTGAGAGGTGGGACCGAAATTAAAATTTCCAAAAATTTGGTAGGTACGTTTTCTAAACTTTTTCACATTTTGAAGCACAATTTGTTTAGGTAAATTTAAGTAACTAAAAAAAACATCTCTTAATATTTATGTGAAGTCAGCTTCGTTTAGAATATAAATGCAATTTTATCGAACTCTGTCAAATATCAACCTTAAAATGAATACGCAAAAAATCTAGTATGCCATTCACAATTTTATTCATAAAATAAGCGCATTCTAGGTACTTTTCATAGCTTAAATTTAATTAAAAGTACTAAAGCCCATTCGGAAACATTATAAAAATTTAAACACTCAGTGATCGACCTTGAAAATAAAAAGTTTCTCTTCTTGTCTACCAATCTCTTACAAACAAATTGATTAAAATTAAGCGGAAGTTCCTTGCAAGAAAAACTCAATGAAATTTTATTTGTCTGCATCCTTCGTTTTTCATTCATTTACTTCAACTTTATATTCCCTCACCGTGATTTCATTAACCAAGTATCTCGTTTAGCAAAAATTGAAAGGCCTTGGAAATTAGTGCAGCGGAAAAGTGACTAATGGACTGAAGCTAATTAGAATATTTATTTATTTAACAAATAATTATAATGAATTAGAGAAAATGGAGAAAATTATAGCGGCTAGTGGACCTGTGTGCCCGTATTTTACATTAAAGTTCGCAGAGGGACTAAAGAGCCAATAACACTGCCTTGAGGTACACCGTACTGTACAACAACCCTAACCTGTTGCATTCAAGGACACAAGAAATTATGTAACAAATTTGACAAAAGAAATATGATTCCCAAGTAAGTTTACTTTTACCATACGTAGAAACTATAATTTTTACGGTAAACTTTACGGCAATGGTATTACGTTAAACTGTTTTCTATTCTATTTAACCTGAAAAGTCCGAGCCCGATATTTACGAGTTTGTTTTTTTTATTAACTCCGAAAAACAAATAACTAAATAAAACGAAAAATGGACCTTTCTTACCGGAACTCGGAGGCGTGGTAGGCGTGGTCTGCTGACTTTGATCAGTCTTTTCCTTCTCCTCCTGTTCTTTTGTTTGTCCATCCATCTCGCTATCCGACTGGGATCCTTCCCCTAAAAGAGGAAACGAGTTTGTAAATAAAATTAACTTGCTTGCTAAAATACTTATTGAGAATTACAAAGAAATATAGAGATGAAAGGTAACATCTTTTTTTTCTTTTGATTTTTGTAAAAAAAAAACAATAAATGGGAACGAGCACGAAAGTAAAATTCTGTTTGTGATTTATTTTTCAGCTTTCGCACGAACAGCGACATATTTTAACAAAATAGACCCAGGTGGTGTTAAAGGTAAGTTATTTATAACATCGGCTTGGAATGGAATTGTAGAAACACTTTTTTCCAAAATAAATAAAAGCATGGCACACGTACATGTTTCACCATACACAAAAGTGGTAGTTTGCGAAACAACCCTTTCGCATGTAAAATTATTTAGATAACGTTAACCCGAAGAGAAACTTCCCGACGTTTCCAGACTGACTATGCCGGGTCAATGTTCTATAGTTTCACTTTGTTGTTGATAGAATTTAATTTCTCCGTAACCGTATTAGTAATAATATAAGGAATTTGTGTTCACAAGAGCCTCTACCGTTAGCTAAGTTTTGGAGTAGTTTTAACTTCTTCAAATAATATGTGGCTTGAGGTGATAATAAAAATTTCGTGACATAACATTGAAAAAAATCCAAAAATGATTAAAAAAAATCTATTTTTTGCGGTTTTTGCCTTTATTCGAAAACGATCAAGTTTTCGTAAATAGCCTATCTATTCAAAATTAGAGTACCACTAATTTGCTACAAATTTCATTATTTAAGTTTTTTCCTCCGACGAACCGTTCGGGTTCTAGAGATAGTTGAAAATTAGCGGATTTCGGCTGTCTCGGCCCACTCACTTATTACACTGCTGTTCTTTATTTACTTCTAATGATGTAGAAATTTGTAAACATACCGTACATACATCATTTCAGATTGCCAATACCTTATGAAGAAAAAAAAGGAAAATGAAAATGTGTTGTAGTGTAAGAAGTGTTTTTTTTTCGAGACACCCAAAATATGCCAATTTTCAACTACCGCTTGAAGTGTTACGTCACGAAATTTTGTTAGAAAACCTCAAGTCGATACGGCGTATCGAGCCGGGTAGTCGGTGGCTCTCAAACAATAAATTATATTTTAGGTATTTCCTAAATAAAATAATTTAAAGTAAATAAAAAATTAGTTTAGGCAAAGAAAAATAATTATTTTTTAGCTTTTATAGTATTTAGGCAAATTAGTTTTGCGAATTCTTTTTTTTATAAAGTTTCGGTTCTAAAAAGAACCGATGTCGCCATCTTTTTGAAACATTATTGGATTGCTCGCAAAGAACTTTTCTGTTGTTCGCTTTTTTGTATTTGAAGCCCAGCTCTTTTAAAATGATGGACAAACTGGTAGTTCCAATATCGCAAAGTTCTTTCTTCTTTATCTTTTCAAGAATATCTTTGAGGGTAACATATTCCTTGGCTTTATACATATCATAAACAATATTCCTAATCGATAGTTTTATCCCTTGGGATAAATCAAAGGTTTTAGAATGGAGTCGAACCCGTTTATATGGTATGTCCAATTCCTCTTCACTCTTTGTTCGAAGTCTTCTTAAGGTCTTATCTGAAATGCCGCAAGCATTAGACATTCGTTTTTGCACTGCCGAAACATACACTAACGGGCCCGAGTTATCTTTTTCTAAAGTAAAAAAACTGTAATACCTAACGGCGTTCACCTGGAGATAAACACCTTCTAGGCGTTGAGTCACCTTCCTGAGCATTTTCCATGACTTTGCTTTAAAACTGCTTTTAATTCACACACAAGAATGAGAAACAAACTAAAAGCAAGAAGCATAACTACTTATTTAAAATAGAATATACCATCCTGCAATTGACCAAATTTTAATTATTTCTGGAAAATAGTGATTATTATATAGATTTAACCATAATGATCCCAAAATAACTAAATTCTAGGAAAAAGTACCTGAGAACATCTTTAACTTATTGACGCAAAATCTTTATCATTTGATAAATAAAAAAAACTATGAGTGAAAAATAAACTGATAAAAACATTTATCTCGGTATATAATTCTAAGATAATTTTGTTTTGGAACCGCTGATTTTGCTCAGCCGACTACAGTGAACCAGTGGAATGTTCGGTACAATCAAGTATAGCGAAGGTATTGTTAACTTAACCGTCTTACTGTTTGATCCGATATCGGACTTCATAAAACGAAGACTTTATTCGAATTCAGCACCCCGAAAAACTTATAGAATGGAAGAAATCAAAACTACACCAAAACTTTTCCGGTAAGAACACAATTTTACTGAAGTATAAAATAAAGTTAACGTCTAGAAAAGCGAATAGTAAAATTTTGTTAAGAATTGACGACGTTCTCAAAAATCTCTTACAAGCTCCTCTGTATAGGTATATAAATCCTGAAAACATTATAGTGGCTTGAATATTTCTCGTTCTAAAAGTTCTAATAACAACGAAACTCCTTTTATTTGCCAACCGGAACAGCGGTGTATTATACCGAAACTCCTCGCCTGCCAAGCACAAAACGGTTTGAGTTCCATGTCCAATATTAATTTCCTCATTTTCGCAGTTATAGTTGGTCATTTCCAGCGAAACTTTCCTGAAAGTTTCGTTTGTTTTACCATTTAGGTGCAGAATTGTTTTTAATGAATAGAAAATGAAGTGAGCTGAAAACGTACATTTGGAAATGAGCGGAATCATTTTTTGGGTCTATATTAAGGGTTCTGTAAAGCTGTTTTTCTGTATAACTGGGTTGTTAATGTTTTAATTCCGCCTTAGGGTGACAGTAGCCAAGTCGAATTCAATGCTAAGGAAACCCAGACAGCAGATTTCCCTAAAAAGGTTAACATTACAGAACCGGATAGAGTTATGTCAGGACACGCAATTCCACTGGCTTCATCTATTAATTTGCTGGGAGTCAACCTGGGAGGAAATATGTCTTGGTTTCCATGACAAATATTCGACAAGTGCTTAATCAAAATTTAAAACTGCCGTCAATAAAATGTTATTCCATTTAAAACCAGATTAAAACGCTTTATATTTGTTGTCGCGTGCACACAAACACAACCGCAATTCGCAGTCGAATGGAACTTTTGCAAGAAGACAAATTATTTTTTCCATTTATGGGACATTTTATGGCTGTATTTTTTCCACCGAGATAAACTCGGAAAATTCTCCAAACAAACGGAGAAACTTGTAAAAGTTAGAAGTAAGTCCTTCAGAGGCATAAACACGATCCTTGAAAAACGGGGGACAAGCGAGAGGAGGTGATAATGTCGCGGGAGAATGGCGAAAACAGGGGAAATTCGGTTATTTGTCAAGTATTTTGAATGTAACTTTTCATTTCGGTTACTTATGAATAATGCATATACACCGGGTTACTATAAAATATGAAAATGTAATTTCATCCGGTATACCTCTTTGCCATCTAGGATATCCGTTTAAACTAAAAAATTGCAAATATCTATAACGCCATTTCTTTCGCCGATATAATTTTTTTAGTAGTTCGCTCTGTATCAAATATGCTCATACATTTACATATTTTATATACTGAATAGGATATCAATAAATAATATTTGTTTAAAAGCAAACAATTGTCTATACAAACCAAACAGAATTTATTTAAATATAAATTCTCAGCGTTTAAATGGTAAAAAAATTATAAAGCGCTAATACAAGGATTGTGCGCTATCACACGTCAAGCGCTCAGATTTTATGAACAATTTTATCAGTTATATATGCCTTGTCAGTGGCGGATCTTAACGTCGTCGCATGTAACCCTCCTAACAATATTTATACAGTTCACTATTAATACTACTAAAGCCATCTACGAGCTATCAAGAAAACCGAATGATGTCCAATACTACTACCGCCATCTACGAGTTATCAAGAACACCGAATGATGTCTAATACCACTACTCCTCTAGGGCTACGTCATGAGGTGCAACAAAGACGAGAACGATAGTTAACTGTTTTATGATGAGAGCGACGAGACTGACAAGTTGGAATTCTTCATATTTTCAGTGTTCTTAGTTTAAATCCTTAAATAAAATGGTTTAAAATCATATCGAGTATCATTTATCGAAATACACAACATTTATCGACCATACACAATAGTGCTTAAACGTAAAGTCCATTTTTCGGTTCTTAATTGTAGAAAAAACAGCCTCATTAAGTTTGGAATAGCTCTATAAATTTTTTTTCATATATTTCATTTTTAAACTTTCTAATAAAGTCCCTAGATTTCCCTTTGAGGTCTGCGTTAAATTAATTTCGGGCTTAGGTGTTCCCGCATTCTTCACTTCAATTTTTTGATCTAAACTCAAAGAGCTAATGTTATTTTTTAAATAGTCCACCGTCAACTATTCATTTTAACTTAATAAATATAATATTAAAATATTAAAACATACACGCTCGAATTTCTAACAAGATGCACACAAAAATTGTGCGCCTTTTCCATGTTAAATCGCCATAGCCCCGCTGCCACCAGCCTGTTACTACAGAGAAACTGTACTACTTAATCGCACGTGCGAGCAAGTCTCGTCATAATCGTCATTTACCTCGACCTAGGCACGGTTGCCGGATCTATACAGTTTGGTTTGACGGGATGATAATATATTAGGGAGGGTCTGGACTGTGTCTCTTTTCAACTTGAAGTAACTATAATATTATCGCATTGAGACATAAAAATATAAAATAGGATTTATTTAAAACCCTTAAACTCTTACCAGTGCATTCTGTGGTTTTTATTTTATTTGTAATATTCGACTTGAAAGGCTTTTTACAATTTATAGCATACTTATACAGGATGGGATTGGAAACGGCGTAGGGGAGGACGAAGAGATTTTTTCTTTCCATCAATTAGCAATTTATACGCTCGATTAAAACACGCACCTTCAAAAGTATTGATTGACTTAAGATACTTTATCTTTGCACTCGATTTGACACATTTCTAAAACCTGTACCATTTTTATATTGGATGTGACTTGGAAAAGTTGTAGGGAAGAATGAACCCCATTTTCGGGACCGTACGCCCTCCAGCTACGTGTGCAACATCAAAATTTTCAATTTTGCTCCCTGTGATCCTTGCTAGGCAATAACACAATTGATTCAATTTATCTCCAGACTAATGTCGTTACTGGCAAAATGAACAATCACTTAATTTTTTATTGAATAAGACTTTATCATTTTTATTATATGTTATATATTATTAATAACTAATTTGGATGATTTAATTAACATTTGCATCATTCATTCTCCGAAATAGGCTGGAATATGTTAATTTTGACGCCGGGGTAATAGCATACAACAGTTGTTCAGCCAGATTTTTTTTGTCTGGGGGAGAAGCATTATTAAACTTGTCGTTTATACTGGGTTGCCCAGAAGTCCGGAATAAAATTAATATAGCCTTAACCTGTAACTTTTGGGGAAAACGCTCGGACACGTCAATTTAGTTTTATATATGCTCACATTTTGACGTTATTCGTTTGTTTTTTTATAGACATTTGTCAAGGATATGACGACATCGATCTTTTTTTTAAATAGAAACATACAGCTTCTGATCATTTGAAAGCTAATATCTCGTACATTATGCTTATAAATTTTAGCGCGATTCTGTCAAGCCTTTTTGTTGTGTTTTGTTTTGCCTCGTTAGATTTTTATTTTTTTTTTCAAATTAAATAACAAATATACAACAACAATGTTAAGTCACAAAATGTCAGAACGTGAAACAATGAAGATTTCTTACCTTGAAAGGTAAAAAAACCATCAATGATTTATCATTTCCGCTTATTTAAATAGAGATTTTTTTAAAAACTAAAAGCAGACAGAATCGCGCTAAAATTTATGAGCATACTGTACGAGATATTAGCTTTAAAATGATGTATCACAAGCTGTATGTTTCTATTTAAAAAAAAGATCGATGTCGTCATATCTTTAACCAATGTATATGAAAAAAAAACGAATGACGTCAAATGTGGGCATATATTTCGTTTTCATTGTGTCGCGTTCAGAAGATTTCTTTTCTTACCTTGAAAGGTAAAAAAACATCAATGATTTCTAATTTCCGCTTATTTAAATAGAGATCTTTTAAAAACTTTTAACAGTCGCCATTTTGAAATAGCTTGACAGAATCGCGCTAAAATTTATGGGCATACTATGATGTATCACAAGTTGTATGCTTCTATTTAAAAAAAAGATCGATGTCGTCATATCTTTGACAAATGTCTATAAAAAAACAAACGAATAACGTCAAAATGTGAGCATATATAAAACTAAATTGACATGTCCGAGCGTTTTCCCCAAAAGTTACAGGTTAAGGCTATATTAATTTTATTCCGGACTTCTGGGCAACCCTGTATAAATATGCATAGTTGAATGTTACATTTACGTTAAAATGTCTATGACAAACAAGTAATTCGAGGGAGTTCGACCCCCCTAACCATTCTCTCCCTTTGCTGCGCCATTGGCATACAAGGTATATCATGAAGAAATTGTGGTAGGCATGTTGATTGTTGTTGAAATATCTATTTACATTACATTATAAGCTGTGTTTCAGCTGCCGCGGGTGAAACCGCTGCTGTTGCAAACTATGTATTAATAGCTATAAAATGTATCCAAAACAATTATAAAGAATAACCTATTTATGCCATTAATTTAAGGTGTTAATTATCATAGATAGATAGAGTGATTGAGTGACATGTTATCATCTAAAACGTCAAAATCTAATAAGATCTCGAAAAGTAACAATCTTGCGATTATCATATTTTCCTACTTGAAAGAAAGTAAAAAATATTATACTGAAACTCGCATGTTAGATATCGCATTGAAATTATCTCTAAACTCTAAAATTTACAGGAATCACTGGAGCTGAATCATGTAAGCCACTGCGGAGAGTTACACCGAAGAGTGAATTAAGTTTTGCTTCTGCCTCGAGGGCGACCAAAGTTAAATTGGGAAAACCCAGATATAAACTTCCATTCCTTTGTGACTTTATATGTAACTATATGCACATAGCTAAATTTTTAAAACTTGAAAATCGGGCAGTAACAAGCTTTAACCATGACTTGGACGAAATTTTGTCTTGGGGCGTCGGTAACATTGCAGAACCTGATGTAGTCATGTCAGGATGCGAAATTCCATTATTTTTATTATCATTTGTTTCATTTACTGTCTTAGAAAAATAAATACAACTTGGAATAGTTTAGTAGGAATCAGAGAGCTACATTTTCTTGTGTACAGGGTGTTATGGAAATTACGTATTATATTTAAATGGGTGACTTCTGGGGTGTCCTAGAGAAGCGCTACATATTTTATTTTTTTTAAATCGACCGTTTTAAAAGTGGGGTAACAAACACTCTTACTCACAGGCCAGTCCGCGCTACTGTACAACATTTCACAAAGAGACAATGGCAATGTTGCCAAACTTAATGTAAAACTGAAATTCCATATAAAATTATAAAAATAAATTATTTTCTACCTACTTGTATTTATCCTTATACCTAAAGAGCGAGGAAATCCAGGCACAAACACAATCAGTTTTTTTTTCTTTTTCATGGGAACACTCCTGGAAACACTTTATGTACACACAGTAATAGTGAAACAGAACCGATAGTTAGCTTTTGAAAATACAATAATACAGATTATTAGATTTTATTACATGCGACGAAATTTCACGTCCAGAAGAAACGCGTCTTCAACTACGCAAGCGTGCGGCGCTATATGAAACTACTTCGCTCAGCCGATGTAAGGCGTCAAGAGGTCATTAGCATTTGACCTAGTGACGTACATGGTTATTACTATTCCATATGTTTTTTCGGGTTGTTTAAAACATAGTCCGTCGTAAATGTTATTCAATTAATTGTACAAGAAGGTATTACAGAATGGAAAAGTGTTTAAATTATTTCATTTTGTCTAAAGAGTTTAAGGTGTACATATGACAACACCGGCCAGAATTCCTTGATTGCTTACATGTATCGCAGTGCCACAAAGGTGTTTTTCTGGTTTGACGTCAGGTCACTTTTACCGCTGAATGAATTTAAAGCGCCATTTCTGGCTATTTTTCTTCAATTTGTCTTTATCTCAGGAATTGCCGGTTTAAATATAATACGTCATTTCCATAACACCCTGTATTTCATGGTGCTCAAATTCAAAATACCGGATGGGCGCCATTTTCAAAAGAAAAAGCATAGAAAGTGGGGAACTTGTGATAATGAATGAGTATACTCCTGGTAAATACCTTCACAGTCAGACCCGTGAAGTAATTGTGAATGTTTATAGGGTATATGAAGAGGAATCACTAAGCTAGAAATGAACATTGATACGACCAAAACTGAAAAATCATCATTAATCATGTGAGCTGCTATTTTCCATGTCGAAAGATTTACATCTTGTAAAGTAATTTTTTAAACTTTGATAATACATACAATCATGCAATTACTGCAAAATTTCTTATTGTTATTCCATTATTTAAAATAATATTAGCACGCCCATGACTAGATCATGTTTTAAATGATATTGCTTTCCCCTTACCCATACGTCACAGACACAGATCCACTTGTCGACCTGTATGTAATACTTCTTAAATAAATATTTCAGTCCAGCATAAAATTTAATACAAAGTGAGCCAACTCTCACGTAAAAATTATAACTCTAACAATGAAATTGCCCGTATATATGAGTTTTTTACTATCAAAATTGTCGAAAAATAATTAATCAAAAATATGATAGAAAATTATTAAAATCTAATTAAATATTGTTGACAAAAGCCACACGAGTTTCGAAACTTTTCTCTTAAAAATGCTGAACGCCATTTTCCCAACTAGAATTTAATTAGAGGCTCCTCTCGAGTTCGGTTTGGTTTCCACAAGGCATGAAATGTTCGCAAGATAAGGGAAATTAGAAAATTTTTTGTTGGTTTTAAGGCTTATGTAGCGGACCTATGAATGTTGATGATATCGGGACACGAAATGTGATATGAAATGGCACTTTATCTAGACAGAAAATAGAAATAATGCTCCGACAAAGGCCTGCTCGATTTATTAAGTCAATATAACTATGTTAAATTTTCTAATTATTATTGTACTAAATTATCTAATCAAGCACAGATCTAGATTCCAAACGGTCATAGTTCAATTTGAAATGTTCTTGTCATTTACACCTATAAGTTCGCTTATCGTGGGACACACTGTATAAGATTTTAAAAAATAGCCTTCTACGTACATAAAAAGTATGTGTACATAATTTTCGGTGGTGACTTTACAGCAACATCTAAACATACAAATTTATCTGTCATCATAATGGTTGTGTACTTTGTAATTTTTTCTACTCTTCAATGGCCTACAGGTTGATCTGCTTGCCCTGAAGATAGTTTTCAACCGAAAAAAGTAGGCGTTCGTTTTTTTTCCTAATAACGTTTAGGATAAATTTACACAATCGCTTTGTCTGAGAAGGTTTTTTTAACAATTAAAAGAGATCTATAAGTGCAAACCCGAACAACAGATAATATTAAAAATCGAAAAGGAAAGCCAATTTTATATTTGCAGCCTTCGTGGTTTAATACTCTGGGACGGGTAGATGTTACCCTTAAAATCTTAAATAGGAAGGAGGTTAAATGGCACATCATTCTAACGGACGTTTAAATATTTTTCCAATAATTCCATCCAAAAATGGACCTAATTAGAACCTATCCCTTCCAGGGGATTAAAAATTTACACCAATAAGTCCATTCTTTGAAATGATAAAGTATTGTATTATTGGAATACAGTTCGACAAGCGAGTCTATAGCTACGCGGTATCGGTAAGGGAGAAGCAATGAGTCATGGGCGTGCTATTATTATCTTAATAATGTAATAATATATATTTTTTAATGGCATGAATATATTTCTATCACCAGTAGGCCAGTAGGCCATTAGGCCTTTCCTTTAATATTCTTCGCTTATTTTGGCATTTTCGCCAATAAAAATCCATTTGATTTCAACATGCACCTCAAAGTTTCACGGGAAAACGGAAAGTTTATGTCACTTCTCAGCTGTTGTAGCAACGTTTTTAAGGTTGGCACCACTTTCAGTTCCAAATAAAACTTTTGTATTGTTCTCCTAACAATGCCAAAGTCGAAGCCTTCGATTTTTTCGACAGCACAGAGACATGCCCTTTTTGACAGGATATGATAAAATTGATCCGGGTTATTTTCTTTCCTTTCAGTATCTTCTTTGTGAATGTTTTTTACTGCACCCACGCTTACTCCCGTATACATTGCGACCCTTTCTAGCTTTCGCTTAAGTGGCAATTTAAATGTATTAATTTGTGATTCCTCTTCACACACCCTGTACACATTGGCAATCATTTCGGGGGTTTGACTATGAAGGGTTTTATCAGGGTATATTCATTCATTATCACAGATTTAAAACAAACCCTATCACTACGCAACTGGATGAAGCATATTGGACATTGCCGAACAAGCACGCTGGCACAATAGGCGTGTCAACAGGCGCGTGTCGTCATCCTCTGTCTGCGATATAACCTATCAAATTAGCTCTAGCCACCGGTTACCCATGGTTACCGTTGATATTGCATCATGTTGCCCTATTTTTGGATTGGAACTACTTTAATAAAAAATATTTTATTTTGCATTTAAATATTAAAATAAATAGTATGAAAAGAAAGTTTTAAGAACATTGCAACTATAATAGAATATTAGTTTCTTATATACTTATGACAATTTACTTTAAATAGGTAAATTTAATTTTAGGGTTTACTTGGTAACATGTTATTAAATTAAAATTTAATATATGTGACAACATTGTTATCCCAAGAAATTTTCTTGCCCGCATTCCTTTTATAGCTACAGATAAAGTTGTCGACCTGTAACTTTAATAGCGACGTATATTTCCTAATTTTTAGTATTATTTTCTGGAAGCGAGATAATAAGGGTGGGAAGTATTCAACTTGACACCCCGTATATTTTATCTATTTTCTCCTACTATACGAACGGAACACGTGCAAGTTTGTAATCTAAAAGATAAATTTTTCCAACATAATACAGTATTTCATCCCTCCGAATAAAAATCAATACATTTTATGTGAAAGTTGTTAGAAAACAACTTGCGATATGATTTAGTTGCAAATCGACAACAAAGTGCGGAGAGTAAAGATCTATTTTCGGAAAATGTTTACGGCTAAATTCGAAATAAAAATTTATTATGTGTCGGCATTTTTTGGTCGATAGTCAATAATAAAATGATGGAAATTTTATGAGGATCCCGGAAATGGAAATATGTACCAAAGGCACACATATTGACATAACTGTCCTCGGATGGACCTGCAACCTTTGATTTTATTTTACAGGGAGCGTAGAAACTATAAAAATATATACTGTGCCATCTTGGTAAAAAAATAAAACGAAATAGGAAAGAGGGATCTTATACATCATTTTGAAGGTCCTCTCCTCAAATATTCTTTATTTTTAATATTGTTTACTGAAAGCGAGATATTATGAGTGAGAGGTTTTCAATTTGACACCCTTTAGAATGATTATATGATATTTTTTCTATTTGGGTTTCACAATGGCTACATTATGAAATGATTGAATTGAATAACCTGCCATTTATGAAACTGAAATTTTATTTTTTTTATTGTTGGCAGCAAGCAGGGTTGAAATTTTAGGCTTACTCGATTTCGTTGAAATTAGTTTTCTAGGCATTATGGATTCGACAAAAATTTTTTATAGAAAACTTTAAATACTAATCTTTAACCTTGCAAATAGATCATTTTTACTAGATATTTATCTGAAATACCTATACTCGGAAATATATAACATGCTGACGGTGTCAGTCAACTAATTTCTAGTCACAACTATAAAACAACATAACCGAAAAATAATAGAAATATCTTCCATTTTATGCTCTATTTCTAAAGTTTTATTCAATAAAGTACTATTTTTATTTTTAATTCAATATAGTATTATACATATTACTTTATATATACATATTTATAGTTACTGTAGACATTTCCTTTTTACAAGTTTTTCTAGATTATTTTCTGCAATTTCTCGTATTTCTGACGGACTAAAACTTTCTTCCTGACTCATTCTTATGAATAATAATATCTATTTGTAATTATGACGGATGAGAAGACGCTTTGTTGTGTTCAATTGTTTCTATCATGGCATATTCGATACTTGTAACATATTTTATGAAATTGTAAAAGTATTACCAACCCAAAAGAAAAATATTAATTCACATGGAAAAAATCTACTATATTTTTTAAAGTTTTTCAGACTTTAAAGACCCAAATAGAAAAAGTATTATAAAATACACGGTTTATAAGACAATTAGAGCACTTGTACTATAGAAAACTCCTCGCTTCGCGGGTCATTTTCTAAATTAAACGCGTGCTCTAAGATAATGTATTATGAAACTTGTATCTTAATATACTATTAAGTCCATGAAACTACTTTATTACATCCGGCGGATTTGAAATCTATATTCTCTCTATCCCTGTCTCAACCTATGTTGAAATGATCAATTAAACCCCTATCAACTGTGGGACTAGGTAATAAGCCAAATTTTGATGAGATACACAGAAGCAAACTTAAAATTATGCAGAATAATAATAGTGGGACCCAAAGTAGATGAATTTATTATAAGGGTATAATGAAGTTGAGTAAACTTAGCGAGACCTGATAACCATCGGCAAAAGTGTCTGTGTGGTTTTCAAATTGACCTCCTATGTGTTGTCCAGCGAGGTATCATGTAGACAATTGACCTCAGATTCAATGTCCTGTTATTGATAGAAGTTTTCCTGTATATTGGCACGCGCTTCGTAGTTGTGGGATATTTTACATACATACTCCTTTTTTTTTCATAAATTTACACACATTAACAATATACAGACACCTTATACTCAGCTCTCTAGGAGATTAAAGAAGAGACTTGTGATATAGTCTCGGTTTTTTATAAAATACATGATTTTGAACAATATTCAGCGGCTTGCTTGAATGATGACCCATACAAACCTCCCCAAGTCACAATCACAATATCGATTCCACCAAAGACTTGTAAATAATAATCAACAATTTTTCACTCATGATCTCCCTTAACAAGTATGGATTAAATTTTTGATACTTTTAACAATCCTATGTACTTGTTTATCCCATTTTAAGGGTTGGTCCTCTCTTATTTCCAAATTCTTAGTCTCGTTTACTTCATTAATAGAATTATTGAATAATAGAAAAGTTTTGAACTTGCATTGTCTTTATTTGTTATATATCACAACGTTTCAACTGGTAAGTATCTCCAGTCGTCTTCAGGTGAATACTAAGGTATATACTTAGTATTCACCTGAAGACGACTGAAGACGACTGGAGATACTTACCAGTTGAAACGTTGTGATATATAACAAATAAAGACAATGCAAGTCCAAAACTTTTCTATCATTCAAGAAACACCATTGTCTACAACCTTCAAATAGAATTATTGTTATCTAAATGTAATTTATTGAAGTGTGGTCGAATTTTTATTGTTGGTGAAAAAGCAATGTAGTTGGTTTTTATTTATATTCAGGGAAAGTTGCAATGAGTCCAGCCATTTCTTTATCCACCTCAAGCCGTTCTCAGTATGTTCTGGTGTATATGTATGTATATTTAAACTCTTCGTCAATTCTTATTTATTTTTTAAACAAGTTCTTTGAAAGAAATATATTATCGATTTTACAAATATGTTTTTACCTAAACCAAAATAAAGGCCTTGAACTTAATTTGAAAAATGTTATGCTTGCTGCTTTGCATCGTTACTTTGAGAGACAAAACAGAGATAGACAGATCTTATGCCATAATGTGCTGTGTGCTTAATTTTTGTAATTTCTTTTAAAAGTAAGGAAGAAACGAAATCAGTAAACCGTGTTGTTGAAAAGTCCAGTAATTAATATTAAGTATTTATATTTCTTTACCTATGTTGTTTATTAATAATCCATTTTGCACTACAACTCGCGGTCGGTATTCAATGACAATTTCAGAATGGTACTGGGGCATTTTATTTCGCTTGACCTAAACCAGTTTATTTATATTTACACTTTTTTTTAAATCGAGTATATACACTTGACAAGATAGGTTGAACCTTCATAGGCTCGTATAAAAAAAGCAAATATTTGTTGTTGTGAATGGTGGGCTGTGTATGTTGCGTCGTAAAGTGGGTACCTTATCAATTACAACGGCACTGCTTATTTACATAGATAAGGATTCGGTATGGATATTAACGAGCTACATATACAGGGTGAGACGGGAGGAACGAACCAAACTCCAGTAGTGGAATTTACAAGTGAAGATAATTTTAAAAAACATATGTCCCTATCCGATTTTCATTTGTTATCAAGTTGTAGCCTAATTACAATATCGTTACTGCTTCGTCTACGCTTGTTGCTCTCCTGATTGCTTCATGCCTTTCTTTAATACCGGGTGCAGTAGCACATCCCGAGTGTCGACTTTTACTTTGTGAACTTATTTTTTTAGCCCCGTAAACAAAAGTCTAGTGGTGTGATATCTGGAAATCTTGGAGGCCAACTTTTAAAAAGTAAGGAACTTCTACTACACTTATACCAATCTATACTCACGTATTGTACGGATGACAGAAACTATGAATCCAGTTACATCTTCCAGAAGTAACGATTATTTATTTAATTATAAAATAAAAAAGTAACGGCACATTTCCAACGAAAAAGCAATTTGCATTAAATGTTTGATAAAAAATTTGGAAGAACGGAAATTTTGAAATACTAACCTACAAACAGCAAAGACATAAAATTGAGGCATATCGAAATGCGTATAAAATATGTAAGCAATATGCCAACATTGGATCAGAGACCCCTAAAAACCGTACATAACTAGTCAGTTGTCAAAAAATTGTATACTGCACAATTCTTCTCAAATTAGCCCTTAGATATTTAATTTAAATTGTTTTATACTGGGTGGCCCAGAAGTCCGGAATAAAAGTAATATAGCCTTAATCTGTAACCTTTGGGGAAAACCCTCGGACACGTCAATTTAATTTTATATAAGCTCACATTTTGACGTTATTCGTTTGTTTCTTAAAAGACATTTGTCAAAGATATGACGACATCGATATTTTTTTTAAATAGAAACATACAGCTTCTGATACATCATTTGAAAGCTAATATCTCATACAGTATGCTCATAAATTTTAGCGCGATTCTGTCAAGCTGTTAAAAGTTTTTAAAAAATCTCTATTTAAATAAGCGGAAATTATAAATCATTGATGGTTTTTTTACCTTTCAAGGTAAGAAATCTTCATTGTGTCGCGTTCAGAAGATTTCTTTTCTTACCTTGAAAGGTAAAAAAACATCAATGATTTCTAATTTCCGCTTATTTAAATAGAGATCTTTGAAAAACTTTTAACAGTCGCCATTTTGAAATGGCTTGACAGAATCGCGCTAAAATTTATGAGCATACTGTACAATGATGTATCACAAGCTGTATGTTTCTATTTAAAAAAAAGATCGATGTCGTCATATCCTTGACCAATGTCTATAAAAGAACAAACGAATAACGTCAAAATGTGAGCATATATAAAACTAAATTGACGTGTCCGAGCGTTTTCCCCAAAAGTTACAGGTTCAGGCTATATTAATTTTATTCCGGACTTCTGGGCAACCCTGTATATGTGTGTCACTCTCTTGTATTTGTTTGTGCCAAAATATGCTTAGGTATATGAAAGATAATTATAATATTATTTTTAAATTGATTTAGGTACACTTGTGACATTCTTCAAAGTAAGATGAACAACCCCTATATTCTCATCTTTTATGCTCAACCATCTTCTAACATCTATTTTAATAAAACCTTTATAAAATCTGGTTATGTTCCATTTGCTCAGTATTAAAGTTTCGCTGATGTCACTTTAATATTTTTTAGGGTATACACTAAAAATGTTTACCCATTACCGTCCTTTTAAAACCTTTTAAACGGGGAGCAAGGAAAAGAGCCCCAAGTTTTCAAACTGGGTGGTTGTTTTATCGATTCTCCGTGAAAATCTCGTAAAATATATAAAATGTTATTGAGGGTGTATTTAAAAATATTCGGATTTTTTTTTTATCAGGAATGGCGAAAGAATTTTAATTGGTTTCGGCTTTTAACGGCGATTTTTTTGAAATTTGATCAATTATTGTAAATATTTTCATAGAAAGCTTCCATGCAAATAATTTTTATTTTGCCCAGCGTATGTCGAAAATGCACTTAAATTCGTCAAACGTAATGGATTACTCTGTTGAAATCCATCGGGTCGCCTTGACAATGTAAATGTCAAGAAATTTTAAACGTCAACGTATTTAATTTGTATATTTTTGGGTCAAGTTTGAGTGACTACGATATTCAAATTGAGGGAACGCCACGGGAAATTACATTACAAGCTGCTTCCGCAGCAAATAATTTATTTTCAGGAGGAGACGTTTCACTATTAGATTCATCCTTGTAACCTCAACCCCCCTAGCGGGGGCGGCTACTGCCCTTGTTTTCCAAATGGGAATGGTTATGTTGTGATACATCTTTTAAAGGGCATTAAATTCTCTTTAAAATGGCGCTTCGTTTTGTAAATTTGAGCTACGCGCCGCCGAGCAACGGAATTTGAAACATTTCAATGCACCTCTTATCAAGTACACATGTTTGTGCGTAAAAAATGTTTTTACTTATTATCACTCAATTCAACTTTATCTTCAGTAAAGTGGTTGATCCAGATCTACATACGTTATTTCTGCGCTATTATTTTCTTTTGATTTGATCGTGACATAAAAAATGGTTTATTCTACTGAGGAGAGAGTGGAAATTATTGAATTGTATTTTATAAACAATCAATGTGCAAGCGTAATGGCAACTTTGTTTAATGATAGACATCCAGATAGACACGTACATCATGGTTATATCCTAGAATTAGTTGCAAAATTTCGGCAAACTGGCTCAGTGGCAAATAAAAAAAGGATCATTGAAAATCCGGTAAGAAATGAAGCAGTAGAAGTAGCTGCTCTGGGTCAAGTTAGTATGAATCCAACATTAAGTACCAGAAAAATGTCTGATGTAACGGGAATTTCGCGGACCACTGTACAGAGAATTCTGAAACATTATAAATGGCACCCATACAAAATTCAACTTCTCCAAGAATTGAATGAAGATGATAATGACCGCCGTTTACACTTTTGTGAAGTAATGTCAGAACAAGTATTAAATTATCCGAACTACCTTCTTAACGTTTGCTTCTCAGACGAATGTTCATTTTTTCTTAATGGCACTGTCAATCGACATGACTGTCGTTACTGGTCCGACACGAATCCAAGGATTTACCACGAGGTTCATACTCAAAATCCTCAGAAATTAAACGTTTGGGCTGGTATTTTTGGTGATCACATAATTGGACCATTTTTCTTACCGGGCTGGAAATTATGGAAAACGACCAACGTTACCAGGAAGAAAATCTAATATTTCAATAAGACGTGGCTCCCCCCCATTATGCATTACCCGTACGCCACTTTCTGGATGAAACGTTTCCTGGTAGATGGATTGGGAGGAGGGGTGCTATTGAATGGCCCGCGAGATCGCCCGATTTATCTCCCCTTGATTTCTTTTTGTGGGGACATCTAAAATCCAAAATTTATGCCACCCAATCCGAATCCTTAGAAGATTTACGGAACCGCATTACTAATGAATGTCAACAAATTACACCAGACGTTCTTCACAATGTCCGAGAACACTTTGAACAGTTGTTGTACTATTATATGGAGGTGAATGGCGGACATTTTCAACATTTAATAAGATAACATGTAAGTATTACTCAATAAAATTACATTTTTTAAAACGCAATTTCTCGGCGGCGCGTAGCTCAAATTTACAAAACAAAGCGCCATTTTAAAGAGAATTTAATGCCCTTTAAAAAGATGTATCACAACATACCCATTCCCATTTGAAGAAACAAGGGCAGTGGCCGCCTCCGCCAGGGGGGTTGCGGTTATAGGGATGAAATTAATAGTGAAACGTGTCCCCCTGAAAACGCAAGTTTACGGGTTCGAGTTTTTTTTTTAATTTTCACATACACAGCCGCAAACCTTGCTGGACTGTTTTCGATGGGCCACCCTGTATAAAAATTCTTATTTATTTAAAAATCTAGTAATGTGCTAATCTTTTGTACATACGCTAAACTGACATAATATTTTATATAACTCACATAACTTTTTAGGGCCTAAGTTAATTAAAAATAGGCCCTGACCCTGTATTTATTACTCTTGCGAACTCGAACAAACCCTACTTTTCCCCGCAGTTGGATAAAAATAGGGTGAAATTAATATCGCTCTGTCAAAAAAAAAATACAATTTAATTCAATCCAAGCTGAATAATCCTTCAATAACTTTTATACCTCCCGCATCACTCACAAAAACACAATTCGGGTGTTTTTTCTATTTCCATCCCTGGATATTTATTCCCCGCTTTATTGGACGACAATGCAAGTTATTTATAAAAAAAAAAGAAAAACCTGCCGCAATTTTTCTCGCACGAAAAATGGGCTGCCGAGAAAAACAGTTGTAGCTCCGAGCTGCCAAAATGATCGATTGGATTAAAGGGCGGTTTTTAATCTTCTGGTTTATTTACCTGAACATCAGAATTTTTAAAAACATATTTTTTCCACGATCGTATTAAATGTTAACTTATTAGTATACCGATTATAAGTGCACAAAATAAATATTTTTTCAAAAGTACGAGTAGACCTCCAGAACTCTTGTGGGTCCCTGGTCACTCCGGGATATTGGGAAATGAAAAAGCGGATGAACTGGCGAGAGCCGGATCTGCCCAAAGTCTCAGGGGCCCCGAATCGGCCTTTGGAATATCAAAACAGGCAACAAAAACAACATTAGAAAGATGGTCGAAAAACAACACCTATCTCGATGGCAAGAGGTACCTGGTCTAATACACGCACGGGCCGTAATGGGAAAACCATCGAAAATACTATCGAATGGGATGCTAAAGCCGCGTTCTCAGAGCTACGTACTGTCGCCCGCGACACCAACCTAACCAATCAGAACCGTTTACGTCATTACCCCTCATCCCCACGCTGATCTAGCGGTGTTGTCAGGTATCTGGTGAAATTTTACCAGATCTGGTGATTTTTTGTGATTTATAAAATATACCGCCCCCAACACGAAACTGGTAACACCAGAAAACGGACTTTTTTAAAAAGATTTTCATGGACCACCAGATTATTCATAAAATCACAAAAAGTACAACAGATCTGGTGACATTTCACGAGATACCTGGCAACACTGCGCTGTAGTATTATTAATTTTTTATTTTGTTTTGAAATTTGAACCTCAGTTTTCCGAAATAAGTATTCGTTGTTTCCGAACAAAGGTAATTACTAATTATTTGGTCCTAAAATATTGTGAATAATATGTACTTTTACTTTTAAAATTTATTTGATCATTACCTACCTAAATCCCACAAAACATTTAAATAATTTTTAATTACATTGGTTTTTTTAATCACATTGGTTCATTTTTTACTAACCAGAATAAATATACATATTTTGAGGAGTAGAATACGAAAATAATAATCAAATTTGACGCTGTCATCGAAAAAATCTTTTAAAAACAAACCTATAACCTCCGAGAGGGGAAAATTTTAATCCAACATCCGCATTCCACATACTCACATCCTAAAAAAACGTAAATATTGGCCTGCTGCAATCGGAAGAGATTAAGAAATGTGATAAGTTCAAGTTTAAATTTTAGGTTAAGCGAAAACCATAATATGGATGTGGACACAAATTCAAATTATATTATTGTGGAAATTCTTCACTGTTCTGAAGCTGAATTTAGAATAAAGTTTATCTGCAGAAGAAAGTGCAAGAGTTAATAATACTGGTAAAACATCATTTTGAATTAAAATTGTAAACTGTTTTTAAGGTCACAAGGTATTTTGTTAGCCCTACTTTTCATAATGTTATCTAAAAATTAGTTTTAATCTTATATATAAATATTTTTAGATTATTGTAGATACAGATTACAAAGGGCAAGTATGCTCTGCACGAAGATGGCTTTGTATCTGCTTGGACTGAAGATGTAGAGGAGACACAAGCTAGTGAGGATAGTAGCCAAGCTATCGAAAGCCTGCTTATTACAATTAGTACAACGAGACCTAGGGTGTGGAATATGAGTGATGAGGAGACACTGTCAGAAGGACCATGACTATGCTTTTAGACTTCCTTATCGGATGAAATTATATTAGAATGAAATGGTCCTATACCTACGTACTTAACAGTGGTTAATAAAAACTACCTAATAAGATGTGTAAATGAAATTGTTTTTCTAGTGCATCGTAGTCCTAAATACAGTATAGAGTCTCGATGTAGTGCACACGTGTGCTACTCTACAATTTCAAGTTTATGATAAAAAAATACAGGAATAAAACTGGGCGGTTTTCATTACATTTATATGTTGAGCTCTAAAATGCACAAATTAGTTAATTTAGTCCGTTTTTTTGGCTTCTTGTAACGTTTTTTAACGAAATTAGCTCTTTAGTCTGGAAGAATAATCATATTAAAATACACTGCCAGACATTATTCAAAGATTTCATTGCTTCGCCGCTATCATTATCAGAGTCTCAATCAGAATGATAAATTATTCAAAACGAAATTTGTACAAAACAAATTTTATTGTTTTCATTTAAAAATCAATAACAAATTATTGTAAGGTTAGGTTTCACCCGAATGACAAGTGACAGACGTCACCCCCTACAAAAGGAGTGGGGGACTGTCGCTGCGACACGTCGAAGCTCTGAGAACGCGGCTTAACCCTGACGCGGCCCCAGTTGAAACAAGTGATCGGTCTGCTAACAGGCCACTGCCACTTGCGAAAACACCTTCAACGGATGGGTATAAACAACGGATCCATTGAATGCAGACTCTGCGGCGAAGAGGATGGAACCGCCTCACACATAATATACCGCTGCGCAGCACTGTCTCGTAGAAGACAAAATATCTTCGGGAACATACAACGTGGTGACAACCTCCCACATGACAAGCTTGGTAGAAGGTTACTGGACCTCATAGAAGGAACAAACATCTTCTAACAAGATCGGGGTACGCAATAAGCCGAAAGGCCGCAGTGATTTGAAGTTTGGGCCTTTAAACCGACCTCCGCCTTTAACCAACCAACCAGACCTCCAGACCGGTCGATTATTCATAGTTGCTATTTTGAACAATTTGA
Source organism: Barypeithes pellucidus (assembly GCA_963991005.1). Taxonomy (NCBI): domain Eukaryota; kingdom Metazoa; phylum Arthropoda; class Insecta; order Coleoptera; family Curculionidae; genus Barypeithes; species Barypeithes pellucidus. Next base: position 844,730 of record OZ022557.1, read on the forward strand.
TGTGCCAATCTTAATTGATTTTTATAAGTTCTTGTGCCATCCAAGTTGAATTTAATCCTAAATGAATTCTTTTCAGGGCTATTTCATCGTACTTTTGTATTTTCGGCAAGTATTTATGGACATTTTTTACTAAATTAACATAATATAATGGACGTATAAATGATTTTAAAATGCATTATGAAAACACATAATTTCGAAAGCGAAATAAATGGCGACAGAGACTTGATATAATAAAAATAAAACGCCAGTATTTCGCCGTCATAATTTAAATTTCTTTTTCAAAATTAAAAATTATTTTTCGGATTGAATCGTTTATGAAATCAGTCTTTGTTTTGATATTTTTCTAGCGATAAATTTGGATGATTATAACGTGTAGTGATGATGCATGGATATAGATATAACGTACAGACTTTACTTAACATTGATACATATAATTTTATTATTATCAATAAGAAAACATGATATATCTATTATAATATTATAATTTCAAGGCTAAGGTAATGGAAACATCAATCTGTCAATCACAATATCGAAAGGGAGCCCTTAATGTTTAATCGATACGACGATAGGGATCGCGTTCTCCATTATCGATAAACATATCAATCAAGAACAAAATTAGGCCTGTCGTTGGAGAATAGGGAACAATAGCGAGCCTGTATATGGATTCAGTTTAGTATTTCATTTATTTTAGTCAAACACGCGAAAGAGCAGCTCTAATAGTCTGTTGCTTTGCTTAAAACGATGATGGAGTTTCCAATCATTTAATAAATGATTGACGCAGCTCATCACGTGCGTCTATTTTGCGTTTCCGTTTTCTTATTTACTTAGTATTTCCTTGGCAAATGTTCCCGAACGAATATAACCTCCAACGATTCAATACGAACGTGAATCGCTTTAGTTGCACACGCTCTACTCTCATAGTGCCTTAAAGGGTTGTTCTTATAGTGTTTGTGTTTGATCATAAAAAAAATTAAGTTCTTTATTACTTTTTCGCAATAATCTTCAAAAAACACTAATTGAGGTCTTAAGATCTTAACGTTCCAACTTATCACATCAAACACCACGTATCACGTATTTCATAACCCAACACAGAAATTACTTGCCGGAAGAATTTTAAAGTATTCGTTCAAACGAATTTTCCCTAAATATAAAGCAGATAATCCGACATATCCAGAAGCTCCCACAAGCCATATTAACTTTCTTCGAAATAAAGAAATTAGTCAAGCCAAACCGAGGGCGAAACATCTTTAATCGCGCAATTTGTTTCCTTTATTGCCGCCATTCCTAATGCATTATCCGAAACACGATTCTCCTGCTTCCTTTGGATAGCTCGATTTTCTCTATGGATTTCTTGGAAGATTTAAATGTATAAACTTATACATATATTAAATGATTCAAAGTAAGTGTTCTTCAGCATCAGACGAGAAAACTTTAATACAAAAATACTTTAGTTCAAAATTAATTACATTGTGTTTTGCAAACAAATCTGGATTTAAAAGCGTTCACTAGGACGTAATATCATTAAATCTTTGGTATTCAGTATCGCAATAAAAATCACTAGTAGCTTGTTAAAAAACATTGTGCATTCATGGTAATAGTAGAGTCTTTTCTAGGCATATTAAGCAAGAAATATGTCTATATTTAGGATCATCGCCAAGACACAATGTCCCGGTTTCAGATAAGTTTATTGGTTATATATTTTGCTACAGAAGAGAATTCACAGTCAATTACAAAAGATATAAATGCTTTTGTTTAATAATCAAGGACATTCATTTCCTTTTGCTTGTATTCTGGCAAATAAGCCAGACGTAAACAAAAATAATTGGCTTTTTAGGAATTTTCAAAAATTCAAATTTAATCTCAGAAAAACAGAAACATAAAGAAAATTAAATGAAGCATATTTAGTTGGTTTAGGTGGGGTATTATTTAACAACAACAACAACAACAACAACAACAACAAAATAATTTGCTTCTCAAGGAAAATTCAGAATTTGCTGTTCGATGAAACCTTAATTCGAAGAAAATGTTACCAACAGTTTCTGTTTAAAATAATTTTATGTATTTATCGGGTTTTTATTATATTTACTCTAGTAAGGATCACAGACGTAAACACACCGAGAATTTCTTCCAAGTCTTTGTTGGCGTCTGCAAGGATGTGCGTCGGCAGTCGATGTTTGAGCATTCAAAGTGAATGATGACACAAGTGTTTGATGAGATTTAAGCTGGAACGTTAAGATATGATAAGACCTCAAACAGTTGAAGATTCTTGCGAAAAAAGTAATAAAGAACTTATATAATAGTATCAGTTTCCCATAATAAAGAATTTTGGCCCCCACACAACAGAATTTAATAAAAAAACTTTTTCAATACTGACCAACTTAGAACTCAATAAAGGAAGCCCTATTGTATCTCAGGTAGAAGTTATTCTCGTTAGGACCTAAACTGACCCAAATATAAACCAATAATTCATTTGCACGAAAAAAAGGAACATTATATTTATCACCCACGAATTCTCCGAGGACTGGGAAAAGAACGTTGTAAGTCTCATGTTTAAAACACACTTCTTTTTGAAATTCAATGTCAAGACAGCGGATCACATAACCGAAATGATATTTATATTTTATGTACCCCCGGTTTCTACCAAAAAAAATTAATTTAAATTCAACCCGGTGCTTTTTGTTTTTATACATAAGTGAAGTTTGGATTTTTTATTTAAGGGGAGTCTTAAAGTGAATGTTTTATTTTGCTCTTAGAAATAAAAATAAAATTTGCAACAAGGGGATGTCGTTCCTCGTTTCTTCGATTTTCTTTTACGAGCTTGAACTGCTAGAGCTATACAGGGTTGTTGGGTTTTAGAAGAATTACTTATATTTACTCAACTGACAGTTGTAGCAAATAAATTTGCATGAAATATTGATGCTCGCTATAAATGATGCCGATTTTTTTAAATAAAGATATTTTCACGTATTTATCACTTTCGGTTATAGTGGAAATTAGGCGTAAGTTTGTCATTTTTACAAGAATGCCCTGTATATTTAGGCATTCTTCGATTGTATGTAAAAAATCTAAGTAACTTGTTGGGGTGTTTTAAAAAGCATATATTTCTGGTATAAAATAATAAATACTCAATGAGTGAAGAATTACATTATTTATCTAATTGCTCTGTACATGCATGTTTCTACCTTAAGTAGTTTTTAAGTTAAAAAATTGACTGGAGTATTTATTATATTATACCAAAAAGATATAATTATTTTTAAAATACCCTGTATAAAAAATCTCTATTTTTATTATAAAAAATTGCTGCATTAACATACTAACCTTTCACTTTGCAAATAGATCATTTTTACTAGATATTTATCTGAAATACCCATACTCGGAAATATATAACATGCTGACGGTGTCCGTTAACTAAGTTCTAGTCACAACTATAAAATAACATAACCTAAAAATATCTAGTTCTCAGTTTATGCTTTAATTCAATAAAGTACAATTTTTATTTTTAATTCAATATAGTATTATACATATTACTTTATATATACATATTACTTTATATATACATATTACTTTATATACAGGGTGACAATTTAAAAACTTGAAATGGCCATATATTAGAAACGAAAAACTGAAGAAAAAAACCCAAAAAACAGTTTCTATAAAACGAAGGGGGAACAAAAACAAGCGTATTAGCCCACCCCTATCTGAAACCCCTTGGACAGGGTGAGATAAACCCTTAAAATCTTAAATAGAAAGGGGGTCGAGTGATACATCATTTTGAAGCTCTTGAAAAATGCTTTCCAATGGTACCATAGAAAGGTACATTTCAGGAAATTCTTCTCTGTTTATTAAGGAAAACAATAAATGAAAAGACAATTTTGAAATTTTTTATTATTAGTTAATTAAATGTTCAAAATGATTGCTACCAATATCCTGGCATATTAAGAGATATCTCTTAAGAATTCTAAACAGTTTAAGCCTCGGTATTTCGTTTTGGTTTATTTTCTATTTTTTTTTGTCGAAAAAAAAAATTTGTTTATAAATATTCGCATTTTATTATCACAGAATTTACCTTAAAGGTAACTTCTACTAGTATTATTATTTTAAGAACAGTTAACTTTCGGTTCAGTTTAAACGAAAAGCAGCACCTTATCTTTAACAATGGTGTACAGCACAGCTGAACGGGTAGAAATTATTTTCATTTATGGTTCCCAGGATCAATGTTTTTTAAGAACAGCTCAACGTTTTAACGAAAGGCATCCAGGTCAAAATGTAAGCCCGGAGTATGTTCGCCAACTAGTAGCCAAATTTAAAAAACTGGTTCTGTCGCGAATATAAAGAGAAATCAACCGAGACTAGCCGACGAAGCAGCGCAAATTGAAATTCTGGGGCAGTTTGCAATGAATTCAACTTTATCAACTCGTCAAGCAGCTGTAGCAACTGGATTATCTTTTGAACATTTAATTAACTAATAATAAAAAATATCAAAATTGTCATTTCATTTATTGTTTTCCTTAATAAACAGAGAAGAATTTCCTGAAATGTACCTTTCTATGGTACCATTGGAAAGCATTTTTCAAGAGCTTCAAAATGATGTATCACTCGACCCCCTTTCTATTTAAGATTTTAAGGGTTTATCTCACCATGTCCAAGGGGTTGCAGATAGGGGTGGGCTAATACGCTTGTTTTTGTTCCCCCTTCGTTTTATAGAAACTGTTTTTTGCGTTTTTTTCTTCAGTTTTTCGTTTCTAATATATGGCCATTTCAAGTTTTTAAATTGTCACCCTGTATACATATTTATAGTTACTGTAGACATTTCCTGAGCATTAATTGTTATTCCTGTCAGATTCAGTGTCGACACAATATTTTGTTCAATAATATTACTTTGTTCAATATTTTGAACTTTGTTCTGCTCGCACCATAATTCAAAGTTTTACATATTCTTTTTCTAGATTATTTTCTGCAATTTCTCGTATTTCTGACGGAGTACAGCTTTCTTCCTGACTCATTTTTTATCAACTTTAATAATATATTTAATTTTAATTATGACGGATGGGAAGAAGCTTTGTTGTGTTCAATTGTTTCTATCATTGCATATTTGATACTTGTAACATTTTATTAAATTGTAAAAGTATTGCCAACCCAAAAAGAAAATGTTCATTCAAATTGAAAAAAATCTAGTATATTTTTTAAAGTTTTTGAGACTTCAAAGACCCAAATAGAAAAAGTATTATAAAATACATGGTTCATAGGACAATTAGCCGCTTCGCGGGTCGTTTTCTAAATTGTATGCATGCTTTAAGATAATGTCTTATGAAACTTGTATCTTAATATACTATTATAGTTCCCGAGATCATTTAGTAGGAAACTCAACTTGAATGGCCCTGTATTATTATGGCGATTCTTGTTCTATACATGCTTCGATATACATATTTCATATAAATAAAACATTACTATACTACGAATTTATATTTCCCTGATATATATCATTAAGAATCGTTCTGAAACTTCTAAATGCCCAATTTATATCCTCTCGTTTTCCGGAATTACAGTTTATCCTCCATAACGCTTTTTCGTCATTCGTGGCAATGACTGCTGCTATCCTCGACGGAACCTTTTTCATTAATTCTTAATCACCGGCAGGCGGACGTAACCGGAAGAGCGAGGGGTCTAGCCCGAAACCCGATTATCTTATTTATTATGCGTAAAGTTTAACTTAAATACCAACGAACGTTTATGATTATGGAGGAGTAATTTGTTAGCTAATTTATGTATTTGTCAACGAAATGAATGAAAAAGTATGCGAGCTTCAAAAACGCACTATTTTTATGTTTACATGCGATCACTACCGCAAATAGCAAAGAAACAACAACCCCCCCAAGTAAGTTAAACTTTACGCACGGTAAATAAGGCCGTCTTCTTCACATTCAACAAAAGTACACGTTGCGTAGCAACGTTCTTCTGTCAATATGGGCTTGTTAAAAAATAACAAGAGACTCGTAGGCGGCTGCTATCACAAACGACAATAACAATTTGACAGTTTGTTAAGAAATATTGTTGAAAGAAATATTAACGCCACATTGTGTTTAAATACATACTCGCCGCTATGTCGCTCTGTGTTGTAACTTTTCCATTCGTGCGTAATATGCCATTTACAGCTCTTATTACGTAATGTACTACGACAACATGCGGTTAGAGTTTAGAGTAACAGTAACAAACAGAGTGTCCTGTAAAAAACAGGTCTTAGTTTTTACAGAACAATCTGCCTGTGTGGTCCCCGTTATAAGCAGAACCAGCTTACGAACAAACCCGAACAAAAAGAAGGACACAATTGGTTGGTACTAGAAAGGGGCGTGTCGTAATACCACAATGAGAATGTAGTGGGAGATCATCCAACGTTCTCCTATACCTACTTCTAAAAACCCGATATATTGTTAGAATTGTTTTGCAAATATTAGGCATTATGAAAGTCCCAACATTTGCGTAAAAAATGTTGGGTTAAATTAATACAGTGTAGGTTTTATGGTGATTGCCGACTTGTTGTTCCACCCAACAAAACAGATGAAATACGACCGGGGTTATGACGTAATATTAAATTATCTAATATGCCACGGAGTAATTTCAAATTTGCTTCTACAATTAACAGAATATCATAGAACTTTTTGTTAGGTTAGGGTGAGATCGGGGCGCATTTGGATATTTTCTGTGGTTTAATGTAATTCATATTGTTTGCCCAGTGGTTTCTGAACGTTTCTTTATGAAGAACAAAGGGCCAAAAATATATGAGAACCACGCTTAAAAGCGTATTACCGTAGGCATGCTCAAATACTTTGTGGAAAATAAATAAATTCATCTTAAGTTAAGAAGTAGTTTTTCTTCTGACGGCGTTTTATTATTGAATTATCAGTCCCCTCTACTTTGCATACGTTGTAAATATTTTCAAAGAAGTAATTGATTTCTCGAAGAGGCCTGATTTTAGTAATAAAAAATCAAAAAAACACAAAGTCAACAAATTGTTTTTCTCTAATTGGTTACATACAAAGAATCACAGCTGAAAATTTAAAAGTTCAAGACAAGAAATACACATTACATCAAAAAAAAAAGTTTGTTTTGTTGTTGCTTTGTTTACATTTAATGATATATACAGGGTGGCCCAACGAAAACATACCGTAAGGCATTACAGGCTGTGAAAGAACTCTTCGACAAGATAAATAACAGTTTGTTTGTCAGGGGGACAACTTTTGACCCAAAATGCATAACAAAATCTTCAACTCCCTAAGTGAGGGTGCCATACCCCAAATTTTTTCAAATGAGAGGGGGTCAAGTACCTCACTAAAAAGGGTTTTTAATTCCCTATACATTGCAGCTTAGTAATTGAAAACCGATTCATTCGTTTAGATAATATGGAGCTTTGAAATATCAATGAAGCGTTTGTCGAAAAATTCACACATCGATTTAATTTTACTAATACTAAATGAAATCGATTTTTGAATTTTTCATCAAACGTTTCATTGATATTTCAAAGCTCCATATTTTCTAAACGAATGGCTCGATTTTCACAAAATTAAGAGTCCTTAATGGGGTATTACTTGACCCCCATTCCCAAAATTTAGGGGATGACACCCCCCACTTAGGGAGTTGCAGACTTTGCTATGCGTTTCGCATCAAAAGCCGGTTAGCTGAATGGAAAGCTATGGAGATCTTGTATGGTTTCGCCCCTTAGCAAAAGACAGACCGCGACGACTAGAGCGTTGCCATATATATGTATCTGAAGACAATGAATAGAGATTTATTTTATTAATTTAAATATTCTAGAAAATGATCAATTTTACACATCTTCACGTTTGTCTAGGTGGATTTGATAAAGTTTATTATATTATTAAGTAAGTTTAGTTGTTCTAATTGGAAATTACTTGATTCTTTTATGTTAAAACTTTTTAAAAATTTTATTTTTCAATAATATACCAAAAGACACTAAGATCAGAACGACCTTGTATGCGCTAGGGACGGACCGTGGGCAATACAAATTACCTGATACAAGATCCATTCATTACAAAAAAAAAGATGGTTCGCATCTCCTATCGGGCTCTCGCTCAGCAAAAACAGGCAGACCAAACAGACAATTTCAATTTAAAATTTATCTCGGATACAAAGGGCCATTTATATTCCGTGATCCTACGCCCAAATTGCAAATTAGGGTCGCAGACGCCGAGATCGTGTACAGGGACGCGGGACAGATTCGCAACTTTAAACCGGAGATAACTGACCGACGAAAAAAAGTGACACGTATGAAATTATTTTGCGATTATGTATACAGAATGTCTATTTTTAGTGATATTGTTGGCCCAGTTTTATTTGAATGTTTCTGTATGAAGAGCGAGGGGGGAAATGTATAAACACCATGCTAGAATTTAAACCAACCAAATTATCTGATATTTTTGGGTGAAAATTGTATTTTATTCTGTCTCTGTTTCACGCCACGCTTCGAAAGAAACACGACATAAATTAAATAACACATACTACCTTTATCAGCCTCTAATAAATAAAAACGTCAAGAAATTTCATTAAAACGATATAAATAAATAAGAAGCTAAAGAAGAGATAAATATAAGAAAAACCGACAAACAACGTGAACGGCCCAGGCGAAATTCAAGGCTGCTAATAAATTAAATTTTTTATTTTTAAGTTTATTTACGTAGTTTTGGTGCAAGTAATTTAAAGGTGATAAAAGAAGGTCCAAACAATAGGACCTAATAATTAACAAATTTTAATACCATTTTTTTTAAACTGATAGAAAATAGGTTATAGAGTTTAGGGTAGAAGAGAGTTTCATTCTGACACATAATTGTAAGGGGTAGAGCATAAAATCTAATCCTAAACTTTAAATTTCACATATATCACATAAAAATTGAATTTTATTTATTTTTTGAACTAAACCAATTAGATATATCTCTGGGTCAGTAGCCTCATGCCACTAGAGGTAATAAAAAATATATAATTTCTTCTAAATACGTTATACCTATTATTGTCGAAAACACTTTTCGTATAAACAATCAATGTGACATTTTATCACTCTAAACTAAACTCACTTCTAAACTAAAAAATAAAAACCATTTCAATTAATAAAGTCTATAATGCAGAGTGCTACGCAATTATCTTTTCATTTAATTCATTTATTTAATAATAAAATTTCGAAAATACAAACGTATCTGCTATAAAAATTAAAGTATTGAAATGAACCAAAAAGGAAAATGTTAAGAATACACTGACAAAAATGCATTTACCAATGTCGTGGGTTACAAAATTGGAGCTACCTCAACCCACCTCTCTATGTTGTTCTAACTGAGCCTACGAATTATCACAACTTATTTAAAAATGCTACAGTAATTCAGGTTCTTTTGGTTCGCCTCAACCCAGAAAGAGATTTTTTATCAACATTTTAAACATATTTGGGATTACCACAATCTCTCATCTTGTAACTATTTTATGTGTTACCTGAACTCAGTTTTTGGGTTGGGAAAACTTACTAATTGATTATAAAGTGTCGATTTAACTCGGACGTGTATTATTTCAACTCATTGCCATGTGTAAATTATTTTGAGTTGGAATAATTCAGGAAACGTGTTCCAAACGCCCATATCGAGGGTAAATCGCAAGATCGTAAGGTCACGGAAAGTTCCGAATTCGTGCTCGTGCAGGTTTGGCGCAGTTCATTCCATTGTGATTCGTAAATTCTCCTTCGATCGCGCGTATAGACACCTGTTGGCCGTTGCGCCGTTTGCGGGATTTTTCATCTTTGTTCTCTGCGCGTGAAAATTTGTGTTTTGCATAATTTTGGTCAGTTCGCGTTAAATGGAGAGACAGGCGGGAGATGCATGTAAATTGTTATTATTGGAATGGAGCCTTATTATTTATAAGCAATTGTCATCACTTCGTCCGCATGGTTTCTTAGCCGTAGTATGCTCTCCTGATGTCTATAATTCATTTGATTATTTTTTTAAAAATATATCTACAACAAAAATGTCATATCTTGAAAAAACAAAAGGCAATTGAAGTCCACAATATGCAGGCGTTAAATCAAAGAAATATTTTGAGTTGCGATAGTCCACAATTTAGGTACTGGGAGTCCAAAATTTGGACTCTGGTAGCCCAAAGAGTGAGTTATTCCAGCCGCCATCGTAAGCTGGAACAACTTAAATGGCAAGTTTTGATAGCTCGAATCATGAATTAATCTAGCCCGACTAGTAACGCATCATCACAATTCACATACTGGTAGTTACGGTAGCCTATCAATAACTTAAGACGGTGTGACGTGAGCAATTCCAACGCATAAAATAACCCATCTTCTGAGCTATCATAACTTATGAATAGTGAGTTGATGCAATTTCTTCGATTTGGTTGCCGTAATTCAGAGGTCTGGGCTGTCCCCTATTAGCAACACGCTTCGGTCTAGGACAACTCATATTTGAGTTATATCAACTCGAGATTTCGCTCAGTGTAGATGTCATTTGATACTTAAATATAATAATAACAAAACAAAGAGTTTATCTATCCATCTCTACAGAGTGTTTTAAAGTTTAAGTCAAAAAACAGTGCTTGTTTCAACCTGTATATTATGGACTTAACTTTCTTAAAATCTCACACATGGGCGAGACTTTCGATAAATTTACCTACAATTTAAAAAAATAATTATAAAAATAGAACTTACAGTAAAACAATTATTCACGATTATTTTTACTGTGAGTGTATTATTTTACATGTGGAAATGGACATTTAATAAATATTAAATCACCTTTCTGAAAATGTGCAAGTCATGTTTAAGGATACACGGTTCAGATCAAGATTCAATCAGCTCGAAAGTAGGTCGGATATTCAATTAGTCGATATGAATCGTTGCGGTCGATTCGGCAATTCAGATATAATGCAGAATGCAGAACGACCGCTCGGCGGAACAAAACATAATGATGTGGTTTGCGGGTCGTAAGTCAAAAACGTTTAGTTTAACAGTTTCAGTAATTAGATCCTTAAATTTATTGTCATTTTAATTGCGATTTGAAGGGTTCACGAATCGGTTTCCCGTAAGAATCGCACAAGTCTAAAAAGATAAAATTGCATGGACCATAAACTACTCGACGAGGGTTTTAATGGAAATGTATAAATTAAAAAAAATTATGAGCACTGAGGCTGAGGAATAACAGTATTCAACGTCGTATGTAGTCATATACAGGGTGTCCCCGATAAGAATACAACTCTACAGGGGTCTCGTTAACCATATAGGACATCTTTTCAAATTAAATAAATTCCGAATATTCACGAAGATATTTGGGCAATATCGAATATTTACGATTTCGTTCATGTTTTCTAATTACATTTGAAGATATATGTGAAAATACATTTTTTTCTACTCCTAAGCATCTACCGGTTTACTTTATCATCAGTAAGAGTCGAATAACACACGCTGTAAAGTAGAAGTCAAGTGCTGTTACGTTCACACAAATCATATTAGCCGGGATATGCCAAAACCGTGAATGTTTCCAATAGATTTTGCTCAAAGATGTGTAGCATCGCGTCGCCTTGACAACATCAATGTCAATTCGTAATTTGAAACGTCAACATTATTAATTTGGATGTTATTTTTGGGTATATTAGTGAGTACGATACTCAGATTGAGGGAGCGCCACCGGAAATTACGACAAATAATTTATTATTAGAAAAATCCAGGAGAGAGGTATGAAAAATAAAGGATTTATTGACTGGTTTACTGATGATAGCCATGTGAGTACCTACTCAGAAAATGTTTTAGTGGCATTTCGATAATTTAACATAATAGTACATTACGTATCAAAGGCCACTTGTAAGAAAAAATACGGTACATATCTCGGGCCGTCGGAGGCTTTTCCGGACTCGCGCATCTCGTCCGTAAAAGCCTCTTTTTTACAAGTGCTCCGAAGCTTTGATGCCAAATAAATAAAGAAATTCTTCAGACAGTTTTCCTGTCTACACGACGAAAATACTCGCGCATGGAGAATGTAAATATCTATTTATTATTTTTGACAAATAGGCTCGGTGGGCTAGTGGTATAGCGTACGCCTTGTGATCGGAGAGTCGCGGGTTCAAATCCCGCACTCGGCATCTCAGGTTTTATTTATTTTTTTACAAGTGCCCGAGTCTTGAGGCCATATAAATAAAGAAATTCTTCAGACATTTTTCTAAAACATCTTTGAAAAATTAACTGCCAATTTAATATTTATATAATCCGCTATTTATTATCGCTTGTAGTATGGCTCGGTGGGTAGAGTGTCCGCCTGGCGAACTGAGGATCGCGGGTTCAAATCCCGCTCCTACATTTCCGGTTTTATTTATTTATGAGCACATGGTGACTCAAAGCGGGCGGGAAAAATCTTTCCCGCCCGCCTCGATACTTTCCCGCCCGCTCTCTTGGTAAACGCCACTTTCGCTGAAGAGAACATGCATGAAAAGAGGCACTTTCGGGGCACATGTCAAAAAAGTATCGTACACAACTCGACTGGTAAGCCTATTCACACTTTTTCGAAGTGAGTTTCCGCTCTTGGTATGTAATATACTATTATATTACTTTATTATTATTGTAATAATGTTAAATAAACAATTCGTTTTTAATGCCAACTAGAGCATGAATACAATAATGACGACAAAAATATTTCCAATAAGTTCTTTAGTACGAAACGCCTAATAAATTAATAATAGGTGTGATAAATGTCGTTGGATTCACAATATAAAGTGAGTTCATAGAGCATAAAATATAATACTATTTAAAAAAACAAAATTGATGATAGGTGCGAAAAACGTAACGTTGGATTGAAAATTTAATTAAATTAGGGAGAAAAAGTGCCAAGGAGAATGTAAAATCAAGCTGTACGATGAACGGTTTGCGATATACAGCCGCGTACCTCGCTTACATTGTGAATAATGTACGTATTTCTTATACATATAATATCAAAAAGAGAACTGTTTGGACCCTCTTAAATTCCATAAATTAGTAATCTTAGTACTATCTACTTTATATCTTGTTAAGCTCATATTTTCTTTTGCCTCATAAAACATAATTTTCTTAGAGATTTGCGTTGCGGATATTTTCTTCAACTTGAAACAAATTTATGTTGTTAGTAACACAAAGCCCCCCGAGCCTAAAGTTAGAACCCTCTTGGAAAATTTTAAATAAGCCCTCCCTTCGCGAAAAACTAATCTAAAATGAAAATTCAGGGAAGGGTTACGATTTGGCATAAATTTAATTCTTCAATGCGGGAACTAAATTAAACGAGAAAAAGGGAATTCATTTTTACTACCAAACTTTGTAAACTAATCATTTTTGGAAATTGTCCTTCAATCGGGGGTTTAACGTGAATTTTACGACTTTAATTTTTAATTTAAATACATTTTAAATAAGAATTGTATTAAATTAGGAAACAAATGATTTACAAGATTTGTTCAGGTAATTGTTTAATTTAATGTTAAAGATTATTAAAGGGCCTGAGCAAACCTAACATTTTTATTGCTAAAGTATGCTTTTTTTTGTACTTTTCATAACTCAAATTTCACTAAAATATCTAAAGGGCGTCTCGGAAATATTTTGAATAAATTTCTAAAATTGTATACCCTGTATCTTCCCAACAACTCATCTGCGAACCATGTTGATAGGAACTAATTGGCATTTTTTTTGTGAAGGAATCACACGACGATATGGATTTAAGTGTTTTTAAAAGATGGGTAACGGGTAAATACCATTTTTTTTTTCAGACGGTTTTATTACGCCTTGTGCATGGGAACAACTCTTGAGAGCACATTATTGACAGAAAATTGTTAAATTACCATTGAATGGTATAAGGTTACCCACTTGCACGGTCCATGATATATATTCTTCGCTTACAAGGTGATACATATCGTCCCCTATCTCACGTATTGACGTAACTGACATTTTATAAATGTTTCAGGAGTGAAAAAATGTCTTATACTAAACTTACCGGACAATTATAAACTATGTCTAAACAGTTGCGCAATTTTTAGCGTGTATTGCTTAGTATATATACTCTTTTCTTTTTGGTGTATTGGATATGACTTTTTTTTTTAATTTCTTTGTATTTTGAGAAAAATATGTAGTTACGAGATTTTTTTAATTGCAATTGTAGATATGTCATGCTTTGGTTCTGCAGTTGAAACATACTCATAGAATTAAAAATTATATTTACCTCATTTAGATACTATAAAAAAAAATAAAATAGGGTATGTTATAAGACGATTAATGAAATATTTTACTAACATGGTTTTAAAGTAACAATCCGATATACGGAAATTGACAAAAATATTAATAATGTTGGATTATAGTATTAGGTGTGTTCTATGCCAGTTTTATGAGGTAACATTAAGAAAAACTGCTGAAATTCAGGTTGACGTATAACAGGATTAGTTCCTGAGCATAGAGCTACTAAATCTTCATACTTCTTTTTGCAATTTTCAGAGGCCCTTTATCGAGGGTAGAATCTAACATAGTACCTTGGTATCGATCGTTTCAAGGTAATACTATCATATTCAATTTGGAGATGCCTATTTTTCAATAGAATTTTCATTGGAGTCTTCTATGTAACCATTATTTCCTTAATGTCTTAATCCGTCCGCAAACAAACATATTCTTTGAACTGACTTCTGGCTATATTGTTCTAATACTTTGAACAGATATGTGGCAATCTCTGAGGAACCTCGTTTGCTAATGGATTCATTCCAAACAAAACAGAAACATTCTCTGCTGGTTAGACTATAAAAGGTAAAATTGAAATTTGATAGACGGCTTCTATAAAAAATGGCACTTTCTTTGGAAATTGGATTTTTTCTTTAAAAACCCTTCTGTATGTATGATAACTACATTTTTCCTGACTTCCCTGCGTGTTAGGTTCTTCAAGGAACATGCAAAACATTTTTTTAGCGAAAGATTTGGATGAAAGTACAGCTACTCAACTTTTGGAAACCTGTTGATATGCTGCTCAATTATAAGCCTAAAATGGTTTCCTTGTACCACTTTCCCGAATATAACATGTTCACTTTATTTCCTTCACTAAAACGTTTACACCTATCAGTTTTAAGTTCAGTGGAAGATTCAACATTTGGTGGCCCATCTTCACCAAGTACAGGTACATCCATTATTTAAAAATCGAAAATGATTACCGACAACATAAACGTTTACACATAATATTTTGCTTGATTTTGAGCTTACGAAGTGTACATACATAGCTTGTTTAAGGGGGACGAAAAATTTAATTGCACTCAACCGCAGTTAAGTCGGTACCTACGTGAGAAATTTTTGCACTGATTGATACATACGCCGATTCTAAATTTATCGATCCCAGTGAAACCATGATAGATACGTTTATGACACTTCATGAGAATAAAGTTACACCCAACAGAAAATGTCTGGTGGCTTATCTCACTTTTTCGAATTTTGTCAGTTACGTGGCTACGTGAGATAGGGAACGATATTATGCATAATACATTTTACATAATACAAGAAAAATTTAAACTCGAAAAATTAATTTCCTCCTAAAACCTTTTTTCGAATACAAGAACAGATGCATAAAGTTTATTATACAGCAGAAATTCTGCCACAAGAAAATGTGTTTTAAAACTTTAAAGCTTACTTTGATATAAAGCTCGTTCTTCGGCAAACTTTTCAGAGTTTATAATACGTAATTATAATAAATTACGTTTTGCCACGCTATTCTTTTGGCAGATTTTTAAATGAGCAGTAGCTGTCTATACTGTTAGTAAGCCCGAAATATATGGCGCTTTTTTAATAGTCATTCAAGTTTAATCCCCTCCTCCCTTGATGGATTTTACTTGCCACCAGGAAGAAACCCGTTGGATAAAGTTGACTTTATGGGACCAAAATAGAAAAATTATTTGTTTGTGTGGATATTATTTTGGGTGGAAAGAAAAACTTAGTTAAATTTAAAAATAAAAAGTCTTTATTTATAGGAAATTTTTTAATGGCTGAAAATTATTTTTGAGTTTGTAAGTTTGTAAGACGGCCGCTAGGCGGCGTAACACTAATAGTATGTTTCTCTGCAATTTTCTTAGATAAGGTATATTAAAAATACTTACAAATAAATCTAATATTTATCATGAACAACTTTGCAACTTTGCAGGAACGCCTTACAGAAAAATATTAAAATTAGTGGGGGAAGAGCTGCGTTTAATCACAGGTTGCCAAGCAGGCACTATTTTATGCGAACGTTTAGAAGCTGATGAGTCTCGTCTCTTTCTAACCTGCCAAAAAGCGGCATATTTTTAAAGGGTATCATTTAACTGGTTAGCAAAATATTCTTATTTTTGCGAACAGAAAAATGTAATTGATCAACCAAAATGGCTAGTTGGTCAGCAACTTATGGACAGCAAACATTTCTGAATCGGTCAATAATTAATGTCATACTAGAGTGCTCTAAATGATTTTGCAATTATACGCAAATTAAATATATAAGCTGCTATCAGCGATCCACTTTTAATCAGACATTGGTAAGCAATCAGCGGGTAAGCAAAATATTTAATCTTGGTCATCAAAAAAAAAGCAATAAAACGTAAAATAGTGACAGTGTCCTGGGAAAACAAGTGAAACCCCGCTCCCGCTTCCTTTTGAGCCTTGACTGCTACACCGAATGAAAACGCACGCACGCAATTAGCTACTCGTATCACGCGACTGCTTTCGCTCCTCCCACAATAACGAACATTGCCGATTATTCAAAACAAACGCAATCCAATGATTTATATTGATAACCATTCTTTAATATGCAAACCTCTGAAGTAAACTGCTTCAAAACATGTTTTTCTATACTGAACAATTGTAAAATCTTGCTGATCAAGTAATCATTTCGCAGCTCGACTGTTAATTAAGCGAACATATGATATTACAAGCGGACTGATATCGGTTAAATTGTTGACAGTTTGTAGCATTTTTTGCAGAACAAGTGTTGCAGGCCGATTTTTGCAACAACATCTTTTTATGCTGATCAAATGATTTAATGGCTATTTTTGCTGCGAATCAATTTTAATAACGGCAAACCATTTAATTACTCCTCATTTTTAAATTAAATTGATGCAACTCTGATTGCTAATTTGGGATTGTTTGGGATCCTCATCTTAAAAGAGTTTTTCTTGTTCCATCAGATACACTATGAGCGATATCAATGTCATTTTAATTATAGTCCCTAGATGGCGCTTTGTATAGATTTAACAAATTATGTGTTTTTTTTTTCGAAACACGCTGGTAAAGATGTTATTTGATCGGTACAAATAGGAGGGAAATCCAAAGCTTTCTTTTTTCTAACCTGAGATATCAATGAAAAATGAATTTACATTATTACTACGAATTAATCGACCAGGTAATATATTGTAAAACATAAGAAGGCTTCAGAAACAAACGACATGCACATAATAATAATAATATTGGGAAGAAACATTAAAAGTACCATTTACTTTTCTTTTAAATTTAAGGGCTAAATTTAAGGATTAGAAATGGTAAATTTTGACTGAAACTCAACGCCCGAAAACAACAGTCCCTTGCGACCAAAATGAAGTATGGATTCTTGCGATAGGGACCGTTGACGTGGAACTTATAGCCAAAATACATATTTTGGCTTTCAAAATAACGAGGCAAAACGAAGAACAATATTTTTCAATAATATTTATTTTGTTTACGTAAACCCAGTAATAAATCCAAATATATACAGGGTGTCAATTGAAAAGTTCTCTCCCTTAATATCTCACTTCAAGTAAATAAGATTAAAAATGGGAACGATACTTTGGGATTTACAAAAATGTACAGTTATATTCAAAAATAACCTAAAAATGCGATATTTTCAATGATTTACGTTACATATAACAGTAGGCCATGGTCAATTTAATAGAAACAAAGGTCAAATGGTCAAAACTTGACAGATCTCTCATATGTGTCTCATTAAAAAAAATTAAATACTTTTGTTAATATCTCAAAAACTGAACTTTTTAGAGAAAAATTAGCTATGCCACTGAACATTAGATGTTAAAACGTAACAAGATCTTTTTTTTTTGTTTTTTTTTAATAAACAAACCCGAACAAGCCCGAACAAACACAAGCACTATAGGAAAAATCCTTTAGGACACTCTGGGAGTGGTGCGTGTGCACAAAAAGCGATTCACGTTGGTTTTGAATCGTTTGAGGTTATATTCGTTGGAAAAAACGACCTCGGGAAGGTCGTTCCACAAGGATGAAGTCCTCCAGATGAGAGAATTCTGTCTAAAAAGCTAAGATTTTCAAAAGCACCCTGTAGCTTCAAAACTAGGAGAGCCATAACGAATTTGGCACCGGAATCTGTCGTTTCGTTAAAAAGTGGGCCACCAAAGTTAAAACCGCTACATTCTATCTTCGATAATAGCACTAACACTAACAGAAAGTGTCGAGAATGGGACACCCTGTATGTGGGGAAAGTGTTATGACGGGTTCAATTGCCAGCGACTTCATACAATTTTTTTCAAACTTTAACTCTTGATTTATTTATAGCTAAAAAAAATGACGTAAAAATTGAACAGTTTTTCAAAATCTATGGGGTTTATGCAGAACGGCACTCCAGATCTATCCAATTTTTGCATAAGTAGAAGCCGGGCGCTGTATAACGTAAAAAGGACAAAAAGTATCATTTCGCAAAGTCGTCGTCTCTCCGAGAGATCAATTCAGGGATACGTGCTTTTCCGAAGTTGTTTTGAAATAAAATTCTCCGTCCGTGAATGAGGGGGAGATAAATTGAGACGGGCTTAAATTTTGTCTTTTTCCAGGTACCTACGTAAGAGATTATTTTTATCCGAAAAAAGTTGTTATTGCATATACGCAATTCAAAGAATAAAGCTTTTCAATTTTGAACGCAAAGTAATCACTTATTATTGTTAACATTGAAATAATAAATTTTGTGTCATAAAAAGTGTTAGCAACAGACATAATAATGATTTTCAATTTCAATTGATTAAAAAATGGTGGTTGTTACAGAATTATATATTTTTTGTTTATTATGTTAAATATATTCGATTGTACCCTTGTATGCTACAACGTAGATTTGGTGAAGTAACCTTTTAAGAACTGATTTGTGATAACAATTAATTTTGTTAACAAAATGCTCATAAGCCAAAAACTGTTTGATATAGGTATAGCAATATTACACAGAGAAGGATAGACAATTTCAAGAGCCAAAAATCCGCCCATTTTAAAGGATATGTATTCCAAAAAAAAAGGGATTCTAAAGAATAAAAATACACACGGTGTTCCATTTAAATTATCAAATAGGTACATAATTAAAAAGACACTAAGTCAAAATAAGTTTGAGACCGAGACTCTCTCAAAATTATTTTGAGCCCTAGACTTAGTGTCTTTTTAATTACGTACCTTTTAATGACATGTCTCTTTGAGAAAAATGGACGATTTTTCAAAATTATCATAGTTGCTAATACTTTCTGGTATAAGCGGCAGCACTGTATGACTGAAAATATCTTTAAGGAGAAAGCATGTCCACTTATACAGGGTGTTATGGAAATGATGTATTATATTTTAATGGGTGACTCCTGGGGTGCCCTAGAGAAGCGATACATATTTTTTTTTTTAATCGAACGTTTAAAAAGTGGGGTAATTCACCCCTAAACCCACACACAACTCCTCGGCACATTCATATATGAACATATTACATTGCCCAGCTGGGTAATCAACAGATGTTCAGGCACAATGTTTGCCAAACTGTTTAAAAGTGTTAAACTTTAGTTTCTTATAAAAATAAATATTTACCTTACTTAGACGCGATTAAGGAATCCAGGGCACAGACACTTTCAGTTCTTTTTTCTATGGGTTAAACTTTATGCTCATCACGTGTCCTCATGATAGTGTGAGACTGCATAATAAGTTTATCACTAAACCCCAACACTAACGCATAATTACACTTTACAATAACACACATAGAACAAGAGCACTTAATCATTTCGCAATAGAAATAATAAAAACGCTCATTTCTATGGGTCATTAACCCTTTATTAAATATAAAATGAAACAATTATATTCACAAAGGAACTACCCTTTCAAATAATAATGGGCCAGTCCAAACTTCAAGATGCTTCCTTCCTCCGAAAACTCGTAGTAGCGCGGTTGCCATTTCCGAGACTATAATTATACAGGAAAGTAATATTATAGAAGGAAATTCGGCAATTTAGGATAGTCGCTTATAAAACATCGAAAGTGGCAACGCTGTATTTTTAAATATTAGCCCGATTGTCCCAAATCAGCTGTTTAAAGAAGCCGGCCGATATCGATCGACAGAACCAACGTGTTATTTATTTTTAAAATTTTTAGATGTTAAATACATTATTTCCCAGACAATAAGGGCATATTTTTCTCTACACAGTAAGCACTTTAAAATACTAATTCAGATTGAACGATACTTAGATGTGTTGTGACGCGAAAACTAATGTGATTTTGCGATGTGAGTACTTGGTGTTTTTTATAAATTAAGTTAGTTTTAAATAAGTCCGAAAAGGTAAATAAAATTGAATTTTTTTTTTAAAGGGTAAGTGGCATTTATAAACTTTTAAGTTGTCCAGATCTGACGGGTGTCGTTCGAATTGAACAAATGAGAACATACCTGACCATTTATAAGCTCCGCGGCGGTTCGTTCGAGTCAGTTCAAGTTTATAAATCAGAGATTGTTTCCCAGCGAACTGAACGTAAAAGTTTATAATAATGTACCCTGAAAAATAAACAACTTGAAATCTGTCAAACGGTTATTGACTTTCTAAAGAGTTTACCCTGAAGATATGACAACACTGTTCAAGATTCATCTTCCGAACAGGGGCACCACGTGGTAATTTTTGGTTTGACATAAGGTCATGTACAGGGCATATTAAATTAAAGCACCATTTTTGGATATTTTCCTTCAATTTGTTTTCATCTCAGGATTTGCCGGTTTAAATATAAACGTCATTTCCATAACCAGCCTGTATACGCTACCAAATTTTCAAAGTGATGTTCACTAGTTCTTCAAAAACGTCTGATTTGATTTGATTGATTTCTGCTTTTTTGCCATTATATTTTAAGAATAAAAACCCTGACCCTGACACAAAGAAGAATGAGCCATATTAAAAAGGAAAAAAAGACAAGAACATCTATGTTCTTGAAACATTATTTTGTCCGTGTAGAACCTCTCTGCCCCTGCATTATCCCCTACTTTCATCGGGCAAAGATAGGTTCAACAAAAATATGTATCCTAATCTGACCGCAGCGATGGAGTCATGAGAATAAAGGAACATTAAATAATCGCATTACAAAATACACTTTACGTCTACGCGGCGGCCAATACAATCAGGTCCAAGAATAGGCGGCTTGCAATCGGCAAATCTTGAGAAAATTCCCACAATTAAAAAACACCTGTTGGCTTATCTTACGCCTCCTGTCCATAATTTAACTTGCAACTATAAACCGCCTGATATTAATGAAGCATTGCCTATTATCTCGACAAGAAATTAAAAAAACAGTCAGGCGTAAAAATTGTGTGAACATATTCATAGACGTTATGGTTCGTGAGTTTTTCAAAGCAGTGGCAATAAATTTGTGATAAAAATGGTATAAAACAGCGGAAATACGTACAGTAAACTTATGTTGAATTTTTATCTACTAACAAGCACATGATATGAGCTATGAATTTATAATAAAATTAATAATAATAAGGCATTGTTTCCCCCTATAATAGTTAATCTGGTATAATTTAGGAATGCATCGAATCCCCGGTAACGTAATATTCATCCTACACATATCCATTCTATTTATATTGGATTCAATCCTGTATGTAAAAAAGTATAGTTTCATACAGTCGGACGCACAGTCGTATCAGTTTACTTTTTCGAAATTAAAAAATATATATTTACGTATAAGAGTATCCCCCCCCCCTCCCAGGGGCAGAGGATTTAAACGCGCATCAAGAGGTTTCCCTCTAGAGAAACACACTTTCCCCCGTTTTCGAGGATGCTGAGCACGGTGGTGGTGTTGGATATCGCGTACGATCCCTTCCAACCCCTCCACCGGCCAATACTCGCCCCTGAAAGGGTTTTTTTTTTCAAGTATCAGCGGCAAATATATATTCCCCCCATTTTCGAGGATGCTGACCACGTTGGTGGTGTTGGATATCGCGTCCGAACCCCCCCCCTCCCCCCCGTTTTCGAGGATGATGAGAATGGACGTTGGTGATGTTGGATATCGCGTCCGACCCCCCCCCCCCCTCCCCCCGTTTTCGAGGATGTTGAGAATGGGGAAAATAGTCCAATGTAATTTAATAAATGTAGTATATTTCTTTCTGTAAGTTTCTTTCGATTTTTGTGTTGCTTCATTGGCTTTATTAATTATTTCGTCTGGAGCGCAATGAAATGAGTTTTTTTCTTCAAAATCGGAATAATTTCTTTCTATTTTTGATGTTTTCAAATATTATTAACATTTTTTGTAAGATAACAATGTGGCACCCAGGCAACAAGTGACGCGGATGTTGTTTTTATGGTAGGAGCAGTGAAAAATGATACGTTGCGGAACTTTTTTTAAAGCTAAATTACTCTTTTCACCTCGTTAAAAAATTACCAAATTTATGCATTCATTTGAGTAAAAAAAGCATAGTTTTTATAACGATCGTGGGAAATAGTATGTTATGTTATAAGGACGAAAGATGTAGTATTTCGGACGTAAGCTATCAGCACAATAATCAATACCTTACTGAAAAGGTTACCGTTTTGTCCCAATATCTAATCTATAATATGTCATTCTTGACGTAATCGAATAAAAAAATATTTTTTCGTGATTTCCTACTTGGCATAGAGAACATGCGAATGTCCTCCGCAACTAATTCTAATTGGCTTTTCCTGTCCGACCCCCTCGAGAGGTCCTCCTCGCACGAATTCAAGTGCGTTTCCTGTGGCTTTTTCAACCTTGCGGCCACTTCCTTTGTTTTGTTTCGGAAGACCACTCAGCGGAACTTTGATACTTTTACGTAATAAAAGTTCGGGTTTTTATTTTTTTTAGGGTCTTTATTTATCGTTTGCCTTCCAGCCATGGGAAGTTTTCTTTAGAATTTTTTCCGATATTGTGAAAGTTTACTTCCATTAACTTGTTTTTATAAATTCGAATTCTTGCCTGTAAAACGGCGATTAAAAATCGAATCTAAGCTAATACATAGTTTTTAAAAACAGAGTAAGCTAATAACAATGGAATTAATTGCAAATTTATTAAATTAAAATGTCGGTGAAAACACAACTGGACCACTACTCGATCAATGTATTTTGATTGACTGACTAAATTAAAACCTCTTTGATGAATAAAAGAGTTAAAGAATGAGTATTCTAAAATCAGTTGTGCAATGTGCAAAACTTACTAAAGACTTAATAAGTAATTTAACTGGTCCCAAAGTTTAGCAACACAAAGTCCTTATTAATTCATTCGGAAACTATCTATCGTTGTATCATTTAGATGTAAATTGTCGTCTTCGAAATGATTGTTAAACTTCTTAAAGTCTCTTCGTAGGGCTTTACCCTTCTACTAATCCGTTCATTGAAACAACATACACGAGCTCCTGCTTTAAATATTGTGGTTTTACTTTTCAGTGGCGTACAGTAATCGTTACTATCTAGTAACAATATCTAATAATAAAAAAATGCATATTATTTAGATGTTTAGCCTTTTGTTGCATTTGTGTTGCTCTATTCTCATACATTGCCCAAAACAGAAATACAAGGCAACATCAGAAGCAAAAAGTACCTAAAGCTTATTATAGCAACTAAATTACAAAATCATATTAAATTAAAAATCACACTCTCAAGCTTTAAATACACAAATGTCAAACTAATTTATTATAAACGTTGCCTATTTAGCATCTAGCAGGGTTGGCAAAATTTTGTTTCCATGGATATCATGATAAGTAGGTAACTACTTAACATTAATTTTTTCGAATAAAATTTGTTATATGCAAATAACTCGGAAAGAAATAAAGATATCGAATTGCGGTTTTCGCCAAAATGTAGCTATAATAAAATAATGTGTCATGTCATTCGAATTTATTAAGAAAATTTAAAAACACAGAATCATGGGTAAACATCGCCCTCTAGAAGACGCAATGTGAATTGACGATCAAGATTACAATCGTATTTTTAATAAGTGTAAAATTAACTTTAAAACGAGCCTAAGTTGACATTTGGATAAAGGGTATGGAAAATACACAAAGGTTTTTACACGCCTCCCAGCACAACTTCAAGCACCAAAATACAAGATGAATATATTTTTTTTAATTTTCTAATACTAATGGTATTGTACTAAGTTGTTCTTTTGACACAGTTTATATTTTCCGCCACTGCTGCTAATTTTCATAAAATATAGGTCACAGAAGTCCTTTAGAGCGCACTATACCCCTTCCACCTTTCCGAATCATTTTCGAGCTCATAATTTCATCTGAAACATTTTGTTAATATCGCCCCCACAAGCGCAAATGTGGAAGTATATTTCGTTTCTCGGTTGGGAACATTCTTGGGTGGAATACAATATCAAAACTTGTGGTGTCTTTATGGTTTGATTTGAACAATATGACATATACAGGGCTGTCTATATCTACCTACCTCACGTATTTTAAAAAACACGGTAATTAATATTTTAACCATTTGGTGTTTTTGTGAACTTCTTGAAAATTTCCGAATACCGGAACCAACGCCTACATTTATGGTGGGATCCCGGATCGGAACCTCTTCGCGAAAAACGCGGAGGCCGGCGAAAAAAAATTAGAAATAGACTCTCTGCAAGCAACGGAGAAAAATTAATTTTTCTGCACCACAATCTGCCCGTTATTAATAATTATATATATTAATATGTTAATATTATTTATTAATAATGTCATTTGTTCCAGTGTTTATGTCGCTGCAGTTCTGTTCATAATTTATACAACACATTTTTTTAAATTGAGTTCCGACCGAACCCGGTACAAAATCCGGCCGAACTGGATATTAAAAAAGAAGGCCGGATTCACCGGATACCGGATCCAGATCCGGTTCCGGCGTCTTAATTTATGATTCGTTCGATTTCGAGAGTTTTTAAATTTTCGAACATCATCAAACACATCGATCTCTACTCAGTATAAGAAAAATATTCTGAACGAATGGAGGCAAATGAAAAGCATCATCATCATTATAATTACAATTATAATTAAAATTAACACATTTTTGTTAATACTTAATACGTGGGAGTCCGGTGACAACGGAAGATTAATGAATCAGACAATAAGGGCTTCCTAGGAAGCCTATTCCGTCCCATCCCCGAAAGTTCAACCGGGCGGGAAATGAGGGTTATCTTTGTAAGTGTTTTATCACGTTCCCGTCATACGCGGTTTAATTGCCACGTATCTCGTAAACAGAAACAACAATAATCCTAAGTGGGTACTTTGGGCATACGCACAATTTTCTCTATGTCGATATACAAATATTGAATTTATTTCGATGATGAAGAAAAATGAAAATAAATTATAAAACCGGAACACACCTCATATATATATACAGGGTGAGTCTGGAGGAACGGACCCAAACAGGGCCTCGCCAACCGGGGGTGCAAGGGGTGCGCCGCATTCGGGCGGCAAAGAGAGACATTTTGTTAAAAACATTTTTTTGAAATTTAGTTATTGACACTTGTCCATTGATTCTGTAAAAATAAGCTCATTTTAATAAACCCAATAATTTGCAATATGAAACTATGAAGGATATACTATTTGGCAATACTGTAATGCCTAAAAGAACAGTCTTTCAAATTGTTAGTATGAAGTTAGACGCCATAATAATCACGTATTTGTGTTTATCTGATACTCTTAAAGAAATCCTTAAGGTAAGCACATAAAATAATATTTAATAACTTTTGTAGATATTATGTTTCATGAAGTCTAAATATGTGTACATATGTATCTAGCTTTAGAGTTAAGTTTTATGTATAATTGATTATTAACATGAACGTAACCTTCCTTTCAATAGTAGTGTCAAGGATTGGATCGTGCAAATGCCGTGGTGTTCCAGTTATTGACACTTTTGTCAATAACTGGAACATTGGAAAATATTAAATGATTGTTGCCAAATTGTTCAAAAACGCGTACATACTTTCTCCTAGAAATTTGAATTAAAACAAATATTTGTATCCAGTCTTTGACAGGGATGTTAATAATTAGAGCAAGGATGTCAATTACTGGAACATTGTTTGTTACACATATGGCACCTAAAACCAAGGAGCCGATGCGCTTAGCTCTAGAAGCTGTAGCAAAAAGTATACAGCTGCAAAGACCCATTCAGTGCCTAGGGTGACCTTATTATACAAATCTCGTGGTAAATTATCCATTGACTGCCAAATGGGACCAAGCACCATTCTGACCACCTATGAAGAGTCTATTTTGGAGAACTGGATTCTATCACTAGCCAAAGCACATCACCCAGTGCACAAGGAACAACTAGTTGACAGTGTGCAATTTATTATCCAAGAAACTAAACGGCCAAATCCTTTTAACAACGGTCGCCCAGGCAGGAAGTGGTATGACTCCTTCTTGCGAAGACACCCAAACTTGAGTGGAAGAGTAGCACAACATTTGACACCGGCCCCGTGAGAAGTAACTGAACAGCAACTAAGGGACTGCAATATCACTTAAAAAAAAAAGGAGAAAGAAAGGAAAAGCTAGAAGAGAAAGAAAGAAGAGCTGAGGAGAGAAAAAGAAAAAAAGGAAGAAAAATGTAATGAAATAAAAAATAAAATTGAAAGGAAAAAGCGAGTTTCAGATTTTGAAACTTCTAGTGAGTCTCAAGAGTGGGTGGAAAGTGGGGAAAGTCTTGCTGACGTCAGCATTCATGCAGATGATAGTGTTGACCATGATGATGGTGAAGATATTCCATTGATGATGACCTAGCCAAAAAGTCGAAACCCAAAGATGATATTCGGGTTGGAGACTTTAGAGATTTTGGGTGGGAGGAAACAAACTTTATTCTACAAAAAATATGTAAAGTTGGCATTGAAGTTGTTTCCCTAAAATCAATGGATGGAAAATCGTCTTTCAAATTAATTGAGAATGACATTTTAACCATACAATTTGATGATGTAGTAGAAATTCTGGATCATCCTGAAATTCAAAGTCTTTGTGACAGAATAAAATATGTGTTCATCAAAGAAATTGATGTTTCTTTGAAGGTTAGAGACAATGCTGTATCATGAGTGATAGACGTGTTTTGGACTTCCATTGTCTTTATTTCGTTTAAATCACAACGTTTCAACTGGTAAGTATCTCCAGTCGTCTTCAGGTGAATACTGAGCAAGTTACTAAACTACGAGAGTATTTATACTAATAAGGGGGGTGAGAAAGTTAATCAAGTATGACCGAGGTGGGTGCAGTCATGCGTCAATACTAGAGGACGTACCTAAACTAAGATTACATTTGCTTAACAGGGGTTTCCAAATGTTCCTTATATCTAAAGAGGGTTTGCTAAAACAACCAGGATTCTGAGTGATGACAGCTGCTTCTTTGAATTTCCTCTTTCGCCAATGTTCTTCTTTGAGTATGATACTTGATTGTCCCCATTGTAAGTGGTGGCCGTGGGTCCAAGCGTGATCTGCTGCTCCGGATCTGTTTGTTTCTCCCTTTCGTGTGTGGCTCTGATGTTCCTTGATCCTTGTTTCTAATGGCCGTAGGGTTTCACCAACATAGGATTGTCCGCACTCGCAGGGTATTCTATATACACAATTCTTTGTGTCTTTGTGGTTGTTTGGTTTTGTCTTTGTCAGGTGGCTTCTTAAAGAGTCTTTGGATACTCTCGTAGTTTAGTAACTTGCTCAGTATTCACCTGAAGACGACTGGAGATACTTACCAGTTGAAACGTTGTGATTTAAACGAAATAAAGACAATGGAAGTCCAAAACACGTCTATCACTCAAAGAAATTGATGTTTCTGAATCTACATAATTTGTTCTTATTTAAATTGTTTTGTAATAATAACATACCTAAGTACTTAAATAAATCCCCATTTAAGTCAATTATTGGTGTGTCAATTACAATCAACAATCAAAAAGTAGGCTGTTAATAACTGGTGCATTTTGCAAGTTTTTTTCTAAATTATACAAAAAAAATATGTACAACTTTTATCAAATATCTTATGCTATACTGACTATCAAAGTACAAACTAATTAGAAAATTATAGAATTGGAAGTTGAGTCAATAATTGTAGCCATAGCGATTTGTCTATAAAATTTTCCGCCTAATAGCTGGTACGTTTACCTTACATTTATGAATCATAATATATTTAGCTAGATTTTTTAAGCAGAACAATAAATACTAGGTAGGTACAGCCCCTGCCCTTAAATTGTCTAACAATCTTAAATTATACAATGACAACAACGTGGCTTTTCACGAGGTCAGTCTTAAGAAAGAAACCATAAAATAGGGTTATTAAACCTATTTTACGGATCATCATTTAGTTTAGTCACTTTTAGGATGAATGCGTTTGATACTGATTTACCCTATTGTGCAGCTTTCTTAGTAAATTAGGTAAATGAATGGAGAAATCTCAAAAAAGTATTAGGTAAGTGAGGTATACATGTTTTTATTGATAGCACCTAAAATATCATATCAGTAGACAGTCACTATTTTTTGGTCACAGCTTCATGCAAACTTTCAAATGTAATGTAAGGCATATTAAACCCGAAAAAAAATTAATGAAGACGGTAAAGCAACATACGATTCTACAAAAGATATGCCATCAACATCACATCGTCAGGCTCCCTGTGGCAACAACGATACTGACATCTTTAAGGCCTAAAGCCCCTAACAAAGTTTTTCGAGCAATTATTTTACGGGACATTGTTCTATAGCGTCCTTTTAATAAACGTTCAAAAATATCGCCATTGTACTCCACACAATTTCGGCTGCGTCTACGAAGAGCGCCTGTTGCTCCCCTGATTGCTTTATGAATTGTTCTATTATCGGCTGCAGTATTTCTAGTACGTCGAAATTAGTGCATCCGTTTAGCATGACCCTGTATATGGAACAAAAACGTTCCATTGCAGTTCTATTTTATCGTCAAATTTAACAAATAACCAATATTTACTTATGCTTCCTCTCATACACCGATAAACCCTTTGGTGCGATATACCGCACGATTTCTGTTTGAAAAAGGAAAAATATATGGCCAAGTAACATATCTACAGCCATAAATATGTACGGCAACCCACATATCAACATAAAACCCCAAATTACCCCTTTCGCAAATGCCTAGCGCCAATTACAATGCTTCGGGTTGGCGTTATCAAAATAATTTAAATAATATTATAGGGAGAAACTGCCGCCTCGGAATTTCATTTCTGGCTCGTTCTATGGAAGCGAACGGGATAAGAAAAAATTACGTCATCGACGCTTTTTCTCATTCGGCTTATATGTGACAGATAATGGCTAATAAAAGAGACGAAAAAAATTAATAACGGAATATTATGTTTCCGCCACAGAAAACAGGGATATTTTAGATGGAGTTATTAGGAATATGAAAAGGAATCATATAATAATAATAATTCACAACATACATATACAGTTGAATCCGGAAACGAATGAACCTGTAACAGTATGATTCAAATCGAGATTATGTAGATTAAATACTAGAAAAGTTTTGGACTTGCATTGTCTTTATTTATTTTGTTATATATCACAACGTTTCAACTGGTAAGTATCTCCAGTCGTCTTCAGGTGAATACTAAATAAGAAAAGTAACTACAGGTCTATTTATACTAGCTATGTGCACTGAAGCATAATTGAGATGGGTGCAGTCGTGCGTTCAGTTTTGCGCGATATTAGTAATTCTAAGCTTACATCTACTTAACAAGGGCTTCCAGATATTTCTTAAATCTAATGAAGGTTTACTAAAACAGCCAGGGTTCTGGTGTATGGTAGCAGCTTCCTTGAACTTCCTCTTCCTCCAGTGTGGTTCTTTGAGCAGGATTTCGGCTTCTGTCCACTTGATGTGATGGCCGTGTGTCCAGGCATGGTCAGCTGCACCTGATTTTTCAGTTTCTCCTTTTTGAGTGTTGTTTATGTGTTCTTTAATCCTTGTTTCCAGTGGCCGTAGTGTTTCCCCAATATACGATTGGCCACATTCGCAGGGGATCTGGTAGACACAGTTTTTCCTATCTTTCTGGCTAGTTGGTTTCGTCTTTGTTAGATGGCTTCTTAAGGTGTCTCTCGAGCTGAATACCGTTCTGATGTTGTATCGTTGTCCTAGTCTTCTAATTCTCTCGAATATTCCTTTGACATATGGAATGTTGAGTACTGGTTGAGCCTCTTTTGTCTCTCCTTTTGGTGTCTTTGGCCGAGTCTTACGATTTTCCAAAATTTTTTCAACTAATTTCGTGGGATAGCCATTTTTGTTGAGGTCGGTCTTGATGTGGTCAGTTCTGTAGATTCTTCTCTCGATGGTGGCGGTCGGATCTTTGGAAATGAGGGTGTAGTTTCCTTTTTCCAAGACTTCTTCGATTTTTTGATTGTAGGTCCGAATATCCATGATGACGGTTGCATTCCCTTTGTCGGCTGGTAGAATCTTGATAGTCGAATCCTTGCGAAGTTTTGCAAGAGAGATTGCTTCTTCCTTGCCTATATTTTGTTTTGGAGGTCTTGATTTTTCCAGAACTTCTCTAACTTTCCATCTAAATTCTTCCCCTTGTGTTTCTCCTATGGTTGTTGAGTCGACGGCGCTAATAATGTCCAATATTGGTATTTCTTTTGGAACGATAGTGAAGTTTAGACCTTTAGCCAATAGGGTTTCTTCTGTAGTTGTTAGTTTTTTCGATGAAATATTGACAATTGTTCTCTGGTTCTGAGTCTGCGTTGTTAGTGTTTTTTGAGTGACATGTTTTTGTAATTTCTTTTCATGAATGTTCTGTTGAACTGTTCTTACTTTGTCACAAGTGGCGTCAATCTTCCGAAAAATGGGTCCGTGATCCTCCTCCAGTGTGTATTCTTTAATTTCCTCAAATCTCTGTTGGATCTCTGTGAGTAGAGAAGCTTTCATAAAACGATGGTAGTTGATTTGTGAGCGTATTAGGGTTTTGCTAGCGTTAATCAGAATCTTCTTAGCTTGTTGTCCTGGGATTGGTGACTTGATCCTAAAGCCACTTGGAATGATCCCTTGATCTCTTGCTTGTAGTAGAAATTGAATGTGTGTTTCCTCCTTAATGTTTTAGTAAACCTTCATTAGATTTAAGAAATATCTGGAAGCCCTTGTTAAGTAGATGTAAGCTTAGAATTACTAATATCGCGCAAAACTGAACGCACGACTGCACCCATCTCAATTATGCTTCAGTGCACATAGCTAGTATAAATAGACCTATAGTTACTTTTCTTATTTAGTATTCACCTGAAGACGACTGGAGATACTTACCAGTTGAAACGTTGTGATATATAACAAATAAAGACAATGCAAGTCCAAAACTTTTCTATTATTCAAGAAACACCATTGTCTACGACCTTCAAACAGACACTAGATTAAACCACGTCAGCAGCTAATGGACGTGATTCCATTCTGAAGGTCCTAGATATGAAGACTTCTTTATTGTACTAAAGTTAAAAATTCAATTTTAAAATTGTGGTTCGTGCATTATGCGTATTTTAAATTTTATTTACTTATATCAATTCAAATATGATTTTTTGTTTAATAATATTCTTTTTCAAAGATAACCACCAGCTCCTTACAAAACATTCTAAGAAAATGTTTCTTTACTTTTGAAAAACATTCAGGTTTTATGGTTAAAACCAAGCTATTTAGACAATTCCGGTTTCCAGCACTGGCCGTTATAGGTTATTCAAACAAAATACTGCTTTTATAAGTAAATATACAATATTTAACACTTCTTAGGAAAATAAACAACTGTGTAACTTATTTTGATGATTAAATTCTATATAGCAAAGTACTTGAAAAGTTGTGAACCACACGAAACAAAAAATATAAATGACAAATATTAGCAATATTTTATATTTGCCATATGCGTCTAATACACTAGAATTGTATTTATTTTCGAAAAAACAGTATTTTTATTCTTTTTCATTAACTGATAAGACAAAAAGACATTAAAAATATCAGGTCTGTGATAGTACTGTAAAGTTTAAAGTCAGTAAAGTTATAACCCACACCGACTTCCGGTATAACCGGAAGTGCCACTATATAGAAAATATTTTAGCCGAGTTGCCCTCATCAACATTAGCATACTGTCCGATTTTCAAAATTGTCCTATACAGGGTGCACCAAGTAAAGTGGCCTATTCGAAGTATCTCGAGAACTGAATGAGATTTTATTTTGAAAATATTTCTGAGCAGCATTAGCAAAAGATATCAAATACAGGGTGTCCCATTTAAAAAAAAGAAGATTTTTGCAATAATTCATCTCCCTCAGAAATATTGTTATGGAGACGCCCTGTATAAAACTAATTAAATACTGTTCAAAAAAAAAGATTTTGATGGTCTTGTGAAACTATTGTCAAAATTTCAGCTTCGTAGCTGTCACCGCTAAAAAGATATGGTTTTCTTTTCAGGTCCCGATACGGCGTTAAAAAATCACAAGATTATTTATAATTCATAAACTCTTAAAGATAGGTATATGATATTATGCATAAAACTGTTCTAGATTTTTACCTAGATTCCAAAAAAAATATAATATATAGGGTAATTTATTTAAAATTCCGAAGTTGCTACCACTTTGATCCGGCAACACCGCATCATCCAAAATATTTTAGAAACGTAGAAAAATCATCTCTTATAGCTACAACCAAATTTTCAAAATAAAATCTCATTCAGTTCTCGAGATACTTCTA
This sequence comes from Barypeithes pellucidus, assembly GCA_963991005.1. NCBI lineage: Eukaryota > Metazoa > Arthropoda > Insecta > Coleoptera > Curculionidae > Barypeithes > Barypeithes pellucidus. The sequence goes on from OZ022557.1 coordinate 877,634, forward strand.
ATAGGCCACTTTACTTGGTGCCCTCTGTATATAGTTTTTCATATATATAGATTGAGTCGGTTCCCGATGACACACCCTGTATATTTTGAAAATATAACTAATATTTACTATTATCTTAGAATTGATACGGCGATGATATCCAATATACAACAGTATAAACGTTCTTGAGATACTAGTTCCTCAAATACAATCAATTACGGTTTCTGTTTCCTTAAATTTCCGACAAACAATTTTCAATTTCTCCAAAACTTCAACAACAACAACGTTTTAAAGCGACTCGTAAAATCGATTTGACAATCTAATAATGCTAATAACTTGGGGCTTTTAAACATGGAAAATGTCTCTGCTTCTTCCATTTTATTTCTATTCCATTCATTCTAAAAATTCATTATTCTCCGAGACGCTATTTTTCATTTGGCGCGTTGGGAACGATTTTTGTATTATGGTTTTCCATTGCGAGATGTAATTAGGAAAAATTTAGTGCCTTAAAATGTATTTTCACGCTTAAGAGGAGAATTATGACTTTAAAATATTCGGAGCAAGGTTTACGATGTCTTTATGAAGTATGTAGGTATAGGAAATTGTACGGAGGGTAAAAGTCTTCAACAAAAATTATTCCTACTCCTGCTTGTTCCTAAATGATGATCAATTGAAAAAGGACCTTTTGAGGCTTAGAAGTGCGTTCATTTTAAGGGAAATCAAAAACCTTATCAATGGTCTCTCGGATCAATGCATGATATGGTAATTTTACATGAAAATCATTGGTTGTGTAATGTGTACATACTATAGTAAAATTATTATAGTAAAGATTCTATTGTAAAATTTCCTATAAAATTTAGTATTAAATACGTTTTTTATTAGTAATTTGTACCAAAATAATATTGTAAACATAATTTATGGAAAGCTATAGTTAGGATTTCTAAATAATTTACTAAAATCAAGTAATTACTAAAATATATTGTAATACAACGGAGGTATAGTGAAAATAATTCATCTAAGAAATAAAAAGTCTATGATGCTTGTCAGGTGGTATTAATATCAAATGCCAATATGGAAAATTATTATTTCCAGACCACCCGATGATCCTGATACAATAAGGGCGTATTTTTGTCTACACAGTAGCACTTTAAAATACTATTTCACATTGAATGGTACTACCAAGAAAAGGAAGCCCTCTCCATTGATAGGATGCAACCACCTGTAGACCGGTTTCGAACTTATTTGTTCTCGTCAGTACAGGGTAGGTGTACATACCAATCATCAGAGAGGACTTTAACTTAACGCCGTACTATCGACTGGGGACTACTAAGAGATGGCGCTGCGCGCTGTATTTTGTCGACTACCGTCGATAGTACGGCGTTAAGTTAAAGTCCTCTCTGATGATTGGTATGTACACCTACCCTGTACTGACGAAAACAAATAAGTTCGAAACCGGTCTGCAGGTGGTTGCATCCTATCAATGGAGAGGGCTTCCTTTTCTTGATTTCTTGGTAGTACCATTCAATCTGAAATAGTATTTTAAAGTGCTACTGTGTAGACAAAAATACGCACTTATTGTATAAGGATCATCGGGTGGTCTGGAAATAATAATAATCCCATTATTTATGACCGTTTGTTATTATTATGTGGAAAGGACCGGATTGTAATAATTATAATTAAATATAGGCACATCAGGTAGGTTAGGTTGCTTAATTGATATTTAAATATCTTTTTGTGGTAAAATTTGTTAGTTTTTGAGGAATGGTTCAAGAATTGTCTTTTACCAAACATTCCTCAGAATAGCGTGATAGTAATGGACAATGCGAGCTATCACAGTCGCCAATTACATAAAGCTCCAAGCTCAAATAATACAAAATTGGAGATTCAGAACCACACGGCGGCGAATGATATATATTTTGAAGAAAGTTATAAAAAAAGTGATATTTTAGAAGTTTTAAAGACATTTTGTATAAAAAAAGTATACGTTTGTGACACATTGGCAGAAGAAATTGGACATACAGTGCTACGGCTCCCACCCTATTATTGCATTTTTAACCCCATAGAGCATATGTGGCACCAGTTAAAATCACTGGTTAGGTCTGAAAATATTTCTCCGAGTTTAAGTTCTAGTGTTGTAGAATTAATACGAAAATGCTTTAATGATATTCCCCCAGGTAGTTGGAAAAATTCAGTCCGTCACGTAATAACTGTAGAAAATTCGTATATTAGTCTGGATCGTATAATTAGTCCAATTATAATTAATTTTGATGAGGATAGCTATAGAATGACATTATAAATGTAAATAAATATGACTAGTAATATTTTTAAAAAATGTTATTTCATTTGATTACATTAATATAATCATATCATTACTTGTTTTCCTTCCCTTCATACTTCACTTGTTTATTGCCAACCTCTTGTCGACACAATGGGACCGACCCAGGAAATCATTGAGTCGTATCCAAATTTCGTGAAACGTACTGTACATTTATTTCACTGGCTATTATGTAAGTATTTTTTATTGTAAAAATTACCAAGATTAAATGAAGTGTGTGAATAAAAGGCATACATGAGATGCAACGGATTCCTCGGATCTCAATTTTGGTAATAAATAAATGAGGTGAACTTAACAGGAAACATACCCCGATCGGCGAAGTCAAGCGACGATGGGCACGGCTAGTACTTGGATGGTTGAACACTTGGAAATACCATTTGTCAAAATTTTTACAAAAGACTTAGTAGAGTTTACAGAAATTTTTATTAAGTTTTACAAAAACTATATAAATGTATTGCTAAATATTTTTGTAATTATTACTAAAAATTAAGGTAATAATTTTGCTATAATTTAATAGCAGTTTTTAATAAAATGTATTCCAGTCACATATCGTACCACAATTAGTTTTACAGTAAAGTTAATAAGATTTCTTTCCGTGAGAGAGAAATATGACGGTTCCTTTTATATTTTCAACTTTAATAACTAATTAAGGAGAATAATCTAAGAGGTTTAATTTCCCCAAGGAAGCATTCAATTATTTTCCGGAGACTTACCCTTCACCTCCACAGCCCCTACAGATTGATATCATACTATCATACCAAACTAGCCTTCCACTTATCTCACGATCACTTCTGCCCAAATCAACAGACCCGAAACATTTGCAGAAACTACAAAACATTTGCTGCTTGCCGAGCATAAAACGTCAAATAAATTAAACCAATGACATTTCATAATGTGCTTAACAAAAGGGCAGGAAAACAAATGAATATCCTGTGTCTGTCACGAGCATTGGTTGACGACTACTGTTCTATTTAGTGATTATTGTATGGGTGTTTAAATAAATATCGAAATCGATAGCATAAGGAATTACTGTCAGTTTTAGCAAAGTAAAAGATGGCGATTCCATTAAGTACCCGAACAAAACCCGAAGGCGAATGTCGCAATCCCGTATGTGAAAAAAGGAACTTTTGCCTAAAAGTTTTATACAATATTTCTTCTACGATCGTATCAGTTTTTCTGTTAAAAAATAAATATTTGTGTATAACCAACTCGGTGTAACTGAGGAATGCATTAAGTTTGGGAAATTTGCTTACATCGACTTGATTCAGAATTAATGTGGATTTTACCTTGGAATAGCATGATCAATAAAGTCGAACAAATCCATTTGCTGAAACTCTTCATTTGCTTCTGATGAGTAATAATATATTCATTTTCGTAAGTTTCTTTCGATTTTTCAGGCAATAAATTTTGTGTTGCTTCATTGGCTTTTATTTTATCTTGATCGGATTGAAATTAGTTTTCTTCTTCGGAATTATTTCTTTCCATTTTTTATGTTTTCAAATATTATTGGCATTTGTAAGGACACAATAACAATGCGGCGTCCAGGCAACGAACGACGCGGATGCTGATTTTATGGCAACTTGATATTATAAGCATTCAGAGAAAAGTGAAAAAATTAAACGTTACAGCATTTTTTTTAATGCTAAATTACTGTTTTTCAACCCGTTAAAAAATTACCAATTTTATGGATTAATTTGCGTTAAAAAAATATAGATTTTATAACGATCGCAGAAAAAACATATTTCGTATAGGAATCACAGCTAATTGATATAAATAAAAGAAGCTTAATTGGTCAAAATCAAAGCCACGTTATTGGTTTCCTGCGAACAATATGGATAATATAATATGTATGCCTGACTACAGGATTTCGGATGGGGATAGCCCACCTGGGACCGGTCCAGGCTTGGAATCATTAGTGGATCTGATACATCTTAAATATCTCAAATTTTTGGTCCTATAACCAATACAGTAATGATTTTTGTGCGTGATATTGTTTACATCATGGGAATTCACTAGCACTCTCTATCCAGCCCGTCAATTATGTTCGTGCAAAAACTCTGGAGGTGTAATAATCCCATTAGGTATTTTAATCTGCAATACTTATTATTATATTACGGTTTTATAAGCACAGTATTATCGATCTACTAAGATTTGTTTAGTCTGTTTTAATATCTTCGATATTTTTCAAAGGTGTAAATAATGTTAATAATATAATAAATTTTATAGAAAAAATAATCAACAACAATTAGTGAAAATTATCATACATGTTGTCAATTTGAAAACTTCCCATTCTTCGACCAATAATGTTTTTATAAATAATAACCTAAAAAAACATAAGCCTCAGTGCATCTAATTTCGTCCATTATTGGAACGGTGCCACTTGGCCCCGCTCCCGTTCAACATCTATCCCTCCTAGGGGGGTTAAATCACGAAGAATGCAAACACGTCGCTGTCACAAAAGAGTAGCTGGTGTCATAATATTGTCTTATAACACCCAAAATTAATAGTATATTACAATACAAGTACGGTAGGTACGTCTTTACCGCATGTGCGTGACGTTTAACAAAACGAGCCGAAGGCGAGTTTGGTAATTCACGCAAACGCGGTAAAGACACCAATATTAAAAACTAAAAGAGCATTGTTTTAATTTACCCCGTAGATGCCTCGTAAGTCGTTATCAACAATGCATTAATATCAGGTTGCTAGGGAAATAAATTATAAAAATTTATTGACTAATATAAAACTTGTTTTTATAGTATATAATTACTTACGGCATTAGTGCGGTAAAGTGCCACTTACCGCACTCAAAGCAGTGCGGTAAGTAGTTACTTACCGCACGCGAATAGATAAATATTGTTACATGCCTCCTTGGTAACCAACAAATAATTATCTGATACATGATCGTATATTTGACTGTAGTTATTTCATAAATAAAGAGATAACGCTTTGGGCCGGGAGACCTCTGAAGAGCATTTAGTTGTTGTGCTTAAGGATTGGGCAATGCGAGGAAGAAAGTTGAGATGATTCTGATTGCTGCATTGTTACATTTCTTTCGTATTAACGAAAAATGCATTATTCGCTTAGTTTTTTTTAATTAAAAGCAACTTTAGATTTAATTAACTTTTCCTATTTTAAAACAAATTGATTTTTAAACGCTTCGTGGTCGCCTGTCAGTAAATAATTAACGCATTTCTAGTGCCCGGGGAGGCATAATGGAAAATAATAATTAGAATTTTCCGATTGAAATAAAACTAAAAAAAAAACGAAAAATAAGCTCGAACAACGTTAAACAATGAATTTTTGATTTGACAAATGATATTTGCAACTCTGTATGTAAATATTTAATAGTTGCAAAAGGTTTACTTTTTAGTTATTACAGTACGAAGCACCAAAGTTTAGTGTTCCTTGTAACAAAATTTATGGTAAATCATTTGTTTCTTGCCATGGAGATAGCGCATGAAAAATATTTTTGAATTTTTTTTCTTCACGCAATCGAAATATGTATAATATGATTTTTGTAGTCAAATATTTCGAAATGTATGATAGGTACATTTCACTGGCTATTATTTAAGTATTTTTAATGTACAAATAACCAAGTTTAAATAAAATGTTGTAAAATATCTTTTGAATACCAAAGTTACGTACGCACCGAGTGCGTATTCCAAGAGTCCTTAACTGCAATACTAATGAATTAAATCGGTTTATAATTGATAAAATATCGATTTGAACTTTAAATCTCAAATAATGAATTCTAAAAATAGGCACATACAGGTATTTGATACCTAGGTGCCATATGTAACTGTTTTAAATTTTTTTCTATTTGGGTTTTATAATGGCTACATTATGGAATGCAAAAAAATTGAATAACTTGCCACTTTATGAAACTGAAATTTTTTTTTTCATGTTGGCAGCAAGTAGGGTTCGAATTTTAGGCCTACTTCGATTTCGTTGAAATTACTAACCTTTAATCTTTTTTAAAGTTTTTCTAGATTATTTTCTGCAATTTCTCGTATTTCCGGCGGAGTACACCTTCCTTCCTGACTAATTTTTATTAACTTTTATAACTTATTTATTTTTTAATTATGACGGATGGGAAGAAGCTTTGTTGTGTTCAGTTGTTTCTATCATGGCATATTTGATACTTGTAACATTTTATTAAATTGTAGAAGTTTTAACAAACCCAAAAAGAAAACATTAATTCAAATGGAAAAAATCTACTTTCTTTTTTAAAGTTTTTCATACTTTAAAGACCCAAATAAACAAAGTATTATAAAATACACGGTTCATAAGTCAATTAGAGCACTTGTACTTTAGAAAACTCCCCGCTTCACGGGACGTTATCTAAATTAAGCCCGTGCTCTAAGATAATGTCTTATGAAACTTGTATCTTAATATACTATTATAAAACTATACGTTTATTTACTTTGTATTCTGTGTAAACGACTTTGAAATAAATAAATTTGAAATTTGAAATTTTGTCAATGTCACTGTCACATATTCAAAGATAGATAAATGTCACGATTTGAGTGGTTCAAGGCTAACTTGATTGTTATACTAGGCTTCATAACGCACAGTTGAGCGTAAGAACTTATAGCGTGAACTGTACGTAAAACAATGTTTACTAATCTAGAAGAAGAAAAAATATTTACCTATGACCACTACCGTAAATAACAAAAAACATTCAAACGTCACTTAATTAAAATTTCGATTACAATTTGACAAATTACAAAAACGTTTCATATAAATGGTTTACTAAATATTTTTGTAATTTTTACTACAAATTTAGATTAAAATTTTGCTATAATTTAATAGAAATTCTTAATAAAAGTTATTCCAGTTACATATACTTAGAGCTATAAATTATGGTTAGTTTTACTATTTTTTTTTTAGTTTTTCTTTCCGTGTATACCTATAATTGGGTAAAAGTTGCCTCGTCTCATGAATTAGTCCAAGGCACGTATTACATACAGAAATCAGCGGAAGTCAAAACACCATTTGATCTTTATTCGGTATAGTCATTTCGTTACCTTCTTAAACTATCCACAAAGGTAAGTCGTTGGTCTTTGACATCGACGTAAAGAACTGTGGGCATCTAGTTTTTTTTTTCTTAAATAAAACAATACAAGAACACCGAAGAACTTCACATTCACACACTCGCCGGTAGATACTATTTCCAAGGAAGTTTATCATTATACTAAAGTAAGATCTTCGCAATTTTAATGTAATTGCACTTAAGGCTGAGCCAGCCAACCATAAAAAAAATAATCACGTAAAGTCGATACGAAAAGTAAACAGTTTTAGAGGCAACCGTGATCTTCAGGTACGTTTGGGTTTGTTCGTAGGGTGCTTATTTTATTTATCTATTATTTAATTTAATCATATTTTTATATACCGGGTGATGCATCGTTGAGTTGGACATAGAAAATTCAATGTAATTTTTGAGGTGGATGAATATTGACTCCCATGTACATTTTATAGAAAAATTGTATTACAACTTCTTGAAGAGATTGTTTCAATACATTTTGGTTAGCTTCCTAAGCTATTCAATTAAATGTGATGACAAAACCACTGAACTCTCATAGTTCAGGTAATATAGCAAACACCATGTCATAAATTGACGTGAAGCTGAACATAACGAATAACGGATACCAATTTTCGTTTTGTCAATGTCAAAATAACTTGCTGGTGTTTGCGGCTGCTGTACCTGAACTATGAAAGTTTCGTGGTTTGTTAGATTTAATTGAATAGCGTAGGATTGGCTCACCAAAATGTATTCAAACTCGGCATATAGGTTTAGCATGTCGGTCCCTTCGAAAAGTTATAGTACAGTTTTTTCAAAGAAATGTATAGGGTAGCCAATTTTCATACATCACCCTGTATAATTAAAATTATAAAAATGACTTCTTTACTTCAATTACTAAATATTATTTTTTGTTTTGCTGATTATAGCACACTTATCTCATCTTTCTCTTTGAATGCGCAAACATCGCTTCGCAGACAGCATGAAGTATCACGCCTCAACAAAGACCTGGAAGACATTTTGGCTTGGGGTGACAGTAACCAAGTCGAATTTAACGCTAAAAAATGCAGGCAGCAGTTTTCTCTGCAATAAGGCCGAAACTAATTTGCACTCAAACGAAGACATGAGTTAAATATTGTAGATTTATCTTAAAGGTGTACAAAGTTAATAAAATATCACATTTTTGTGTTTCATAACTTTTGGTTGAGATTGTACAGTGTGCTCTTCTTTTTACGGTAATTTAACTGAAAGGATTAATTGTTGAATTACACGTATATTTATGGTGGGAGGATGTGGGATCTGAATTTAATTAGTTGTTTGTTTTAATTAAGATGTTATTCGTAAGGTGTTATTTTATTTGTAAACGTGTGATAATGAGGTTTAAGTGTTTCTTTTAAATGGATTTTTGTTGCTCTATCTTGAACCAGAACATGCTTTCAATAACAATATTTAATCCCTAATATAAAAAAGCTAGTCTTGATATGAAAAGACAAACTATACATTTTTTAAGAACTGTAATAAGAAAGTGTGTGGGGGGGGGGGGGGGGGGGGTTTGTCACCTGATTCCCCAGGGCATCTTTTAAAAATCTTGGTTTCTGACAGCAGTATTAGAAAAATAAACAATTCATTAGATAGACAATGTTGCCGGATATCCATCTTACTACCTGTTTATTAGATAAATAATAATTAAAATTAATTATTAATAATAGTGTTGTGTTCGCTCGAGCGAAAAACCGCTTGATCACTCGATTATTGAAATAACCGACATCGCTCGATTATTAAAAAAAACCGCGCGAGTTATCTATTCAGGCGAAAACCGTCGCTCGTCACTATCTTTCACTCGATACCCGCGCTTCGCTTGACACCGACGGAAATGTACCGCTGTAGTGTGATCGAGTTAAAAAACTGCTCGTATATTTGAACAGTTTTTCGCTCGATAGGAAACACTCTAGTTATAAATTCAGGCAAAAAACCGAAAAATATCGCCTGTCACTTGATACGCGCCCTTCGGTCTACGCGCCGCGCCATTCAATTGGCGACGTTCGAGTTTGACGCTGAGCAGGTACACGACATACGTCTTTCTTAAAGGCTCATAAACGGGAAGGTGCATATAAAAAATTATGCCAAATCCCTTAGCGGAGTCATCGCGACGTGAGTTTTGTAAAGTTTTGTTTTATCTGGCTAGCCAGCGGCGTAGTTTAGGTCTCCGATTGAAAATATTAAAAAATTTAAATATAGAAAAATTCGTTGGTAATCTTATAGTAAACATTTTTAAATCTAAAGGATGTTTTTATTATTAAACTCAAGAAGACTTCTTTAAAATGGAAAATAATAAAAACGAGCAAAATAGTTAACAAACCATAGGTATCGACAAATTTTTTGGTAACCAGAAGTAAACATTTTTAAATTTAAACAGGAACTTCTAGGTAACTGTAAACACGAATTTAAAAAAAATAATCGTTACGTTAAAATAAAATAACGTTATTGGAATAACGACCCATCACTAGTTACGACACTATTTTCACTCCCAAGTCTTACCTAACAGTATAAGAACATTTTCGCTTCTTAGAGCAAAGCATAACGAATTTTTTAGTCTTTGCTTGCTTTGCTGAAATATTCTTTAGAATATGTTGCGTCGCTTCATATAGAACGTAAAGAGCAAATTTCAATACGGAATTTAATTAGCTGCAAAATTCCTCCGTCGCTATGCATCGCTGGCAAAATGGCTCTACTGATGTGACTTTAACACACTGAAGTGATATAGAGTTGCAGGTTTCTGACAGCCCTGCTAATGTACAACATGAGAATTTGGTGCATATTGGTAACCCTATGTTTCCCGTATTAGGATGGCTGGCAAATTTATGTGTGCGCTGTAAAATGTGTTTCTAGGAAGTAATATGTAAATTATCTACATACGCACGCCGATGTGACGGCCGTGTTCCATAATGCATATACAGCAAAAACCGTACGTAATTTTATGTAATTTTACGATAAAAACACATCAACTGTGTATTTTTATAATAGCATTCATTAGGGGGAATAACTACCCAATATACTATAATAAATATTCCAACTAATAAATATTTCTTTATCAAGGTTGCAAGCAACGGCGGATCCAGAACCTCGGTCGGGGGGGGGGGGGGGGTCATGGGGGGCATGAGATCCCTGGATCCGCGCTTGGTTGCAAGAATATTCTTACAGCAAATATTTTAAGTAGTGTTGGGAAAAACCGATGAATTTAATTATCGAGTACTTGATACGCGAACGATTTTAAAAATCGAGTGAATCGCTTGAAATTCCAATTCACCAACTCATTACTTTTGGTTACCAAAAAATTTGTCGATACCTATGTTTTGTTAACTATTTTGCTCGTTTTTTTATTTTCCATTAACATTTTCTATAATGTATGTTATTTTTAAGAAGTCTTCTTGAGTTTAATAATAAAAAGTTCCTGTTTAGATTTAAAATTGTTTACTATAAGATTACCAACGAATTTTTCTATATATTTTGTTAGCCATTTTGTTCGTTTTGTTATTTTTATTTACAATTTCTATTATTATGTTATTTTTGAGAAGTTTTCTCGAGTTTATAGTAAATAAAAATTTTAAAATTATATCCTTTAATTTTTTAATATTTACAATCGAAGACCTAAACTACGCCGCTGGCTAGCCAGTTAAAACAAAACTTTACAAAACTCATGTCGCGATGACTCCGCTAAGAGATTTGGAATATTTTTTTATATGCACCTTCTCGTTTATGTGCCTTTAAGAAATACGTATGTCGTGTACCTGCTCAACGTCAAACTCGAACGTCGCCAATCGGATGTCGCGGCGCGTACACCGAAGGTCGTGTATCAAGTGACACGCGATATTTTTCGCCTCAATTTATAACTAGAGTACTTCCTATCGAGCGAAAAACTGTTCGAATATACGAGCAGTTTTTTAACTCGATCAGACTACAGCGGTACATTTCCGCCAGCGTCAAGTGAAGCTCGGGTATCGAGTGAAAGATAATAAGTGACGAGCGACGGTTTTCGCCTGAATAGATAACTCGAGCGTTTTTTTTAATAATCGAGCGATATCGGGATGTTTAAAAAAAACTTCCATAGAAATGAATGCTAGTTAAGCTTATATGAAAGAGACGTTAGCCTTCACCAGGTCATTTGTTTCAATTAAATCGATTTTTCTACCATAAGATATAACGATGATATCGGCCATTGTTCTCCAGGTCCTCTAATGCGTCTTAAGAAGCCCAAAAGCTCTCAAGTTCTCTCAAGAGTACCAAAAGGCTTCCACAGATATGTATATCTGCATGCTCATATTGGGGAGAAGTTCATAAAAATCTTTTCCCAGGTCATTGGTTCCGATTGAATCGATTTTTCTACCAAAAGCTATGAAGAGGATGTCCGCCATCGCTCTCCAGGTCCTTTAATGCGTCTTAAGAAGCCCAAAAGATCTCAAGATCGTTCAAGAGTACCAAAAGAAACAGATATGTATGTATATCTGCATGCCAATTAAGCTATGAAGAAAAGTTCATAAAAATCCTTCCCCAGGTGAATCAATTTCTCTACCAAAAGCTATGAAGAGGATGTTCGCCATCGTTATCCTGGTTCTTTAACGAGTCTTAAGAATTTCGGATGCTCTCAAGACCGAGCAAGAGGCTTCCATAGATAGATTTTAGTTATTTAATTGGCCCTTTCATTTTGGAGAATCGTCTCATGGAAGAGCACTACTTAAATTTCTTACAAAATGAATTTCCAGGCCTTTGGATTCATCGCGGCAGCCCCATTAGTCGGCCTCCAAGATTTCCAAACCTCATACCACTAGACTTTTGTTTATGGGGGCTGGTTCAACAATGAAGTTTACAAAGTGAAAATCGACACTCAGGATGCACTAATTCGACCAAATGAAAATGCGGCGGATATGAAAGAAAGACATGAAGCAATCAGGAGAGCAAGAGGCGCCGTAGACGAAGCAGAAATAGTTAGAGATCAATGCAATGGACACACATTAAAATAACCCTATGATTTAAAAAAATGTACGAAACTTTGGGGGACATGTTATGAGTTTTTTACATAATTTTTACTTCTACAATACACTCTTCGAGTTTGGTCCAGTGCTTCCGACTCACCCAGTATAAAACAGTGTATCAGGGGGAGAATTTTACAAAACTATTATAAACATATATTAATAAACAAGTCTTATAAGGGAACTCTCTGATTATATTATTATTAGAAAGGAATACATGTTGGTTGGAGAACCATTTCTAAGAAAATCGCTTTTTCAAAAGTTGCATTGATAAGGCGAATGAACCGTATCCCGTTCCGCCACCCACCACCTACACAGACACACGTAGCTCGACTTAAACTGCATGAAACACATCGTCATTGTCTAGGCCCGCTCTAACTGTTTATATTAACAATACAAAAATGTCTATTGTTTGCTTAGACTACTGTGTTTTTATGTATTGCACCATTATTGTAACACGTTGTACAGGATATACGAAAGGAATACAAATGGGCGCCAATCATAGAACGTTACGCTTTATTTTCCGTTTTATATGAACGGCAAAATATACAAAAGAGTTTTCTAATGGTACAGCACATGCCACGAGGGCAAGGATAGAAGAGTAAAAATAATTATTTTTCTGGGATTCACTGTTTCCTGTTTTTGGATGTAAATATAGGTACATGGCAAAAAATAGGCAATTCACTCATGTCTATCTTATTGAATCGCCTCTTTACGGCAACATCGCTTCAAATGCGAGTTGAGTTTGTTCAGGTCGTTTGTTGTTTACTAATATACAGTAACCTAAAAACTTATTTTTACATTTGTCACTCGTTTGGCTGGAAAATTTAAAAAAGTATATATTTTGCCATGAAAATAGTATATTAAGATACATGTTTCGTAAGACATTATCTTAGAGCATGTGTTTAATTTAGAAAACCCCCGCGAAGCGGGGAGTTTTCTAAAGTACAAGTGCTCTAATTGTCTTATGAACCGTGTATTCTATAATACTTTTTCTATTTGGGTCTTTAAAGTCTGAAAACCTTTTAAAAATATAATAGATCTTTTCCATTTGAACTAATATTTTCTTTTTGGGTTGGCAATACTTTTACAATTTAATAAAATGTTACAGGTATCAAATATGTCATGATAGAAACAATTGAACATAACAAAGCTTCTTCCCGTCCGTCATAATTAAAAATAAGTATAGTATTAAAGTTAATAAAAATGAGTCAGGAAGAAAGTTGTACTCCGTCAGAAATACGAGAAATTGCAGAAAATAATCTAGAAAAACTTTTAAAAAGAATATGCAAAACTTGGAGTTATGGTTCGAGCAGAACAAAGTTCAACAAAGTTCAACAAAATATTGTGTCGACACAGAATCTGACAGGAATAACAATTAATGCCCAGGAAATGTCTACATTAACTATAAATATGTATATACTATAAAGTAATATGTATAATACTATATTGAATTAAAAATAAAAATAGTACTTTATTGAATACAACTTTAGAAATAGAGTATAAACTGGAAGATATTTTTAGGTTATGTTGTTTTAGAGTTGTGACTAGAAATTAGTTGGCGGACACCATCAGTATGTTATATATTTCCGAGTATAGGTATTTCGGATAAATATCTAGTAAAAATGATCTATTTGCAAGGTAAAAGGTTAGTATTTTAAAGTTTTCTATAAAAAAATTTCTGTCGAATCCATAATGCCTAGAAAACGAATTTCAACGAAATCGAAGTAGACCTAAAATTCGAACCCTAGTTATAGCCAACATGAAAAAATAAAATTTCAGTTTCATAAAGGGGCGAGTTATACAATTTTTTTTGCATTTCATAATGAAGTCATTATGAAACCCAAATAGAAAAACTTGTATTAGATGACAAGATATCGAAAAAAAGCTATTTGATCTTATGCTGTTTTGTAAAGTTTGGAGCCAAAATGGCAAAAATCATATTTTTCAAAAAAATATCCAGTATTAGTTTCATATGTTTCATTTTCTCGGGAAAATAATGAATATGTATTAAATGATCGAAAGGTGACAACCTATTATTTAAACATTTCTGTTGTTTTTAAAAATATTTATTTTTAACATTTAAAATTTAGCTTTTTACCATGCTAACTGGGTGTGACCAAACCCTGTATCTGGCTACCATAGGTATATACCATTTTACCATTTATACCGTACCATTTTTAAAGTTATTTATAGAAAATATGCTTACAATACGAATAAAAAATTATATTCTCCGGAACCTGTAACTTTAATTAGTCGATATAATCACACTTAGTTTTATGAAAGGCAGTTGTTGATAAAAATTAGAAAAAAAAGGACCTTCCGTAAGCATATTGTTGGAGAAATAACTATAAATGGTAAATATTGTTGCCAAATACAGGGCTTGGCCACACCCAGTTACATGGGATGAAGTTAAACATAGAAATTCTTAAAAAACAACAAAAATACGGAAAATGGGAGTGTGAAACTTGTGAAACTAATACGGGATATTTTTCTGAAAAATATAATTTTTTGGAATTTTGGCTCGAGACTTTCCAAAAGACCATAAGATTAAAATCTAAAGACTTTTTTCGATATTTCTTCCACTAACACCACTTTTCTTTCATGAATTATCATTACTTTAGTTGTCTTTTCATAATTCTATCGCAATAGATCTTTTACAAACTGAGATAATTACAATCGTAAAAGTTTTTTCTTAATAGTTTTTTGTCAAGAAATCGAGTTGAAAGTTAACAGATGCAATTAAATATCTGGGTCACAAACGTTCACTTTTGCTGTGTGACATGGAGATTTTCTACGCGGTCGCGGCCACTATAAAAACCATTGGTCAATATATTAATTGGTTGCCTGTATTATGGAAGCTGCGATTAGTTCAGATATTGGTAAATTGGGATGGTATCTAAGTAAAGTAGATTCGCGTCGTTCGAAATGCCAAGACGCGAATGTATGGAGCTTATGCTTTTACGAAGTGAAAGACTTAAACTACCTACTTAAGATTATCGAATTTAGGTAATACTTTATAAACTGGTCAACAAAAAGATTGGCAAACGGGTTATTTACCCTCTTTAGCTTCTTTCAAGCTATAGAGTTTTAAAAATGAGGGTAAAAAAAAACAGTTCGTTTGTTGATCAGCTTATTTAAATAAACAGTTTTATAATTTGGTTGTAAGAGCATTCTTACAGCATAATATTGTAGATATTTGATCCTAAAAACAAAGGGGAGACCTTCACACACGAAATCTGGGAAGTTAAGGTTATTATATCATAACTTATCTCCCCCCATCCTTCTCGTCAATCCGCTCTTAACATTGCCATTCCAAATTTATTAACATTATATTGAAAAAATTACAGTTGCTCCTGCAACGATGTTTAATAAACGACGAACAACAAATCATGAAAATTTAACATTTAACATTTATTTTTTAACATTTTTAATATACACAGTGTGTAAAAAGTCCCGGAACAGTCAATTATTTCAAAAATGGTGCACAATATAAAAAAACTTTCTGTATAAAAGTTGTTGGTCTTAAAGAAATTTATTAAACTTAGATCCCTGTAATTATACAGGGTTGCCCAAAAAGTCGTGGTAACCGAAACTTCATTTTTTTTAAATGGAATGACCCTTTTTTGATCACATTTTCTGATTCCTCTAAACATTCTAAACAACAATTATAGAACATGTCATATGGCTAAACCTATTAGTTTTAGAAATAATTTGAGTTGAAGGACATAAATGCGATAGGTACGATATTACCTTTTAAATGCTGAAAATGTCCTCCTCCCACAGTTTGACAATGGGCTAGGTTATAACAAAATTTGTCGATGACGTTTTGTAACATTTCTTGGTTAATAGATGCACATTCTTCAATAATTCTTCCTCTTAATTCATTCAGATCTGCAGGTATTGTCACAAATACTTTATTTTTTAGGTGTCCCAAAGAAAATAATCAAGGGGCGTTAAGTCTGGCGACCTAGCAGGCCATTCTATGGGGCCTCTTCGTCCTATCCAGCGGTTAGGAAAAGTGTTGTTTAAATAATTTCTAACAGCTAGCCCAAAATGAGGAGGAGCTCCATCCTGCTGAAACCACGTATTGCGTAATAGTGGTCCTACTTCATTGTTTATTGTTGGCACAATTTCATTTTGCAGCATGTGGAGATACATTTCGGCATTGAAATTCCCCTCTATAAAGAAAGGCCCCACTAATCTGTTGCCAATAATTCCAGCCCACACATTTACTTTCTGGGGGTGTTGAGTATGTGTTTCTCTCATCCAATGTTGATTCTGATCAGCCCAGTAACGACAATTATGGCGATTGAGAGACCCGTTCAACATGAATGTTGCCTCATCCGTAAAAACTATTTGATTAAAAAAATTGTTATTTTCTTCATGTTTTTGCATCATTACTTCGCAAAATTCCAATCTACGATCAAAATCGTCTTCTGATAATTCCTGGACAAGAGTTATTTTATAGGGATGAAAATTACTGGTTTTTAAAATATTGTCAATTGATTTAAAACAAACATCAACTTGGGTAGCAGCTTTTCTGAGTGATAAATGTGGATTCTGAACAAAATGAAGTAATGTCTCTAATTTTTTTTCATCACTACTTGCCGACTTTGGTCTTCCGGAACGAAGTTTCTCTCTGCAACAACCGGTTACCTCGAACCTTTGAACTGTTCTGACAACTGTAGATTTTGATATAGGCTCTCGGTTTGGAAAAGTTGTATTAAATAATTCCTTTGTCTCGATAACTGATCTTTGTCGGTCTCCAAAACCTCTTATTATTAGTAAAGTTATACGTTCCCTTTCGCTGAGCGACATTTTGAGAATTTACTTTGACAGTGACGCAAAAAAATTCTAGTACCAGCTTATAAAAATGCAAAAGGTAATATCGTACCTATCGCATTTATGTCCTTCAACAAATTAATTCTAAAACTAATAGGTTTAGCCATATGACATGTTCTATAATTGTTGTTTAGAATGTTTAGAGGAATCAGAAAATGTGATCAAAAAAGGGTCATTCCATTTAAAAAAAATGAAGTTTCGGTTACCACGACTTTTTGGGCAACCCTGTATAATTACAGGGATCTAAGTTTAATAAATTTCTTTAAGACCAACAACTTTTATACAGAAAGTTTTTTTATATTGTGCACTATTTTTGAAATAATTGACTGTTCCGGGACTTTTTACACACTGTGTATAATATAATGAATAACAAAAACACATGTTACTGAATTTATTGATTTAGTGAAAAATATTGAAAACCTTTCTGTATTCCGATAAATATACTGATTACATATTTTACTAAAATTCTTTTATATTTTTAATTGATTTTATATTATCTGGGAATAAATTTAATGATTTTGGTAATCCATAAACTTTTGATTGGCGATCGTTAAACTTGTTGGTAATTTAAATTTGTTATTAGATTCAGTCCTTTTTTCGGTAGAGTGATCTACATAGTTTAATTTGGTCTTACACCGATAAACAAAATTCCATATACTGCTAATATATGAAGTTCTTATTAGGGAATCCAATCCCGCAGTGATTTCGCGGGGTTGACATTGCAGGATTAAACGTGCGGGATTCGCGGGATTTGCGGGACTCGATGTGGGTGCTGTATGGTAATAAAAAGTTGTTTTATGCAATTAGAAACATAGTAGAGTAGCAGGAAAATATTTATGGCTTATAGGTACAATACAATAGTACGAGTAGTTTAACGGTTACATGTTACATTGATTTTGAAAGTATTTTCGGAGAAAAGATAACATGTTTAATGTTTCATCTTTTAGATTTGATCTTATTTTATTGCACAATGTATCCTGCGGCTGAAAACGCACGTTCAGCTTCGACATTTGTCGGCGGAATAGATTGTACACAATTTGTGGCCCTCTGATTGGAATAGTTGGCGCATATCGGTCGATGTGATAAACTTTCCAAAGGGTATACCATCTTTAGCTACCATTCGAGACACTCTTTTCTCAGATGAAAATCTGTCATTTTCATTTTCGTAGGTAGCACAGAAGAACCACTAACATCTGAGCGCTTAGCAATAGAACTAAACGAACTACTCCTGCTGGTACTAGCTTTCATTTCCTGTGTAATTTTATCAATATCAACACTACCGCTGCTGCTCTGGACTTTCAAATTAATATTATGCTTTGTTTGTAAGTGGGTGTGAAGACCTTCTTTGGAACGAGCAGAGATTTTGATAATGCTAGGGCATAACTTACATTTAGCTGTAAGACCATCTTCAGACTTTAAAAAATAATTCCAAACTAAACTTGAACCTTTATTGTCTTTGTAAACTACACTGACACTCATTTTTGTGATTGCTGTTTAAATTCCATGTATTATATTCAACCACTTGATAAATGTCACTAGATACTAGTAGAATAACGCCCTTACTTTGGCACGTACGCAAGAAAACTGTTCTGTTCAACGTATTTTCAATAACCCAGCATGGCGGGGAATCCCCGACGCGTCGACCGAAACTACCGCAGTTCATTGTTTGCTATCCCGCAAATCCTGCGGATCCGCGGGATCGATGGGCTCAATCCCGCAGGTTTGCGGGATTAAAGTTTGGGTGCGGGATTGGATTCCCTAGTTCTGATATTTACAGTATCCTCCGAAAACAATAAATTTGTTGGAAGTCTTTTATTTTTTTAAATATAATTTTAAGAATATATTTTTGTGTTATATTTAACTTATTAAGTACTGGGCCATAGGCACCACCCCAAACGATTATTCCCTATCGTATTAGCGACTCCACAAATGCTTTATAAACCATCACCAATGTTTTCTCATTGTGAAATTCCCTTAATATATATAATTTTGTGTATGAGTCTACGTATTTTATTAGAAACATAGTCAATATGTGGACTCCAAAAATATAATTATTTGTTAGTATTAAATGAATATTAAGCAATTACTCTTCAGTAGCAATTTTTTTGGAGGGGCCGATAAAAATTAATAAATACGGCCGTTATGCCATTCCCTCCCATTAAAATTATTAATTAAAGTATAAGCGATAGTAATTATTAATTAATTACCAATTATAGTAGTATCATAAAACCACAATAGAAAAATGAAAAGCATTCAAGGATAATTTGTGTCATTGTTGTGATTTAGTAGATTTCGATTCGTTATTTATATGTACACAGAAACATAGGACATTATCTAACAGTTAACAAAAAAATATTATCAATGGCTGAACAAATGAGTCTCATTGTCACTATGGCTTGTCTCCATAACTATTGCAAGTGAAAACTTTATTCGCCTGTGGCGCTACCTTCACTTGTTAGCGGGAATTTGCTACATTTTAGAAAATTATTATCGATTTCGTAAAAAAATCAATCCTGCTAGAAATCGATGGAAATTTATATTAATATTTTCTCGATATTTCGTTTATGTCAAGTCAAATACGTCTATTGTGCATAAACCAATTCGATTTTAATGTTGCCTTTAAAAATTAGCAGAAAACTTTCGAAATTGTTAATTGGTTGATTTTGAAGAATAAGAAATTTTGATTTTTGTACCACATAAAGAACATTATCATTCTGAATCGTTGTAAAGTTGAAAGGTGCTTTAAAACCATATTTCGTAGTCGTAGAACGTTTTAAATCTTCTCAATAACCAATATAAACCCTCGTCTCTCAGGTCCTTATAGATTTATGAGAGTTTCATAAATAACTAACTATTTAAATATATATATTTTTATATAAATTTACAATTTTTCTGTATAAGTACAGACAATAAATATAAATTAACTTCATGAATGAAGAAAGTTGTTATTATACTCGGACCATAAACCCAAATAAAGACATTTTTTAGTAGTTTCACGTGCCAGCAGCCACAACCTAACCTCAAATTAGCAGATACCGTAACCCGAAAATTACGATTTCACGGTTGTACATCGACATGGCCCTCGTGTAATCCTCGAGCTAAACAATGCGACAGTTACATGTGAAAGTGTTAAATAATAGGGAGTTTCGCGTCCAGTTTAGCGTTATTTTTAATATACAAAATCCTACTCGATACGCCGACCCATACCAATATTGGCTAGTCTCAAAACATTTCATAGACACATAAACAAAACATTGCAAAATTACTCTTCAGATTTGACCTACTTATTATTTTAAATTAGTCCTAAAATATTATATTTTACATTTTTAATCCTACTTCCAAACTGACCGACAAAATTCCTAGAAATAAAACTGTTGAAAGTTGTCTTTGAGATGCCGCCCTTTAGGTTCTTATTGACTTGAATTTAACCTCGTGCACGTCTCGGTTTACCCGGATAAGTTGTTGTTGACGACTAAGTCGTGGCATGCAATTGAGGTTGTACGAAGAGCTCTAGTACTCTGTTTGTTTTTGAAGTGTGAAGACCACGACTTGAGTCGATAAGAATAGGGTTTGTTCGAGTTCGGGAAATGCCTAATATTATTAAAAATTCCCGTTTGTATCCATGCTTTGCAGATTAAATAATACGACAAAATGTAAGCACGTAATCGAACATCATGTGGAGTCTCGGGCTGTTGCACTGGATATTTCTAAAGCTTTTGATCATGTGTTTGGCATGAGGGGCTTCTAAGAAAACTGCGATCCTATGGTATGCCCAGTCGATTCTGTGCATGGTTGTCTAGCTTTCTTAAGGACCGCTCTCTGCAAGTGGCGATTGACGGATTTCTCTCAGACACCTTCACCATCAATGCCGGTGTTCCTCAAGGGTCCATATTCTCTCCCACTCTCTTCTCACTCTACATTAACGACCTTCTAGTGGAAACTAAAAATCCGATATTTGGTTTTGCTGACGATAGCACACTTATCTCATCTTTCTCTTTGAATGCGCAAACATCGACTTCCGACGCACATCTTCGCAGACAACATGTAGTATCACGCCTCAACAAAGACCTGGAAGAAATTTTGGCTTGTGGTGACAGTAACTAAGTCGAATTTAACGCTAAAAAACAGGCAGTAGTTTTCTCTAAAAAGGTTAACATTACAGAACCGGATATAGTCATGGACGAACATGCAATCCCACTGGCTTCATCTATTAATTTGCTGGGCGTCAATCTGGGAGGAAATATGTCTTGGCACAACCACGTTGTGGCAATCGCCAAGATAGCTTCTCAGAAACTTGGTGTACTCTTCCGAACCAGAAAGTTGTACACACCTCAACAACTTTTGACACTATACAAAGCCCAGATTCGACCATCACTAGGGTACTGCTCTCATGTCTGGAGCTCTGCACCCAAACATACTCTTCGGCTACTGGATTCCATCGAAAGGAGGGCCATTCGTCTGATTGAAGACCACGAGCTGACGAAGAACCTCGACAGCCTAGAACATCGAAGACATGTTGGGGATTTGACTCTCTTTTACAGATATTTTCATGGAAAATGCTCGGCTGACCTTGCCCTCTTAATTCCGCCCAGAGCGGCAAATATCAGAAATACACGACAAACCACCGCCGCCCATCCCTATGTGGTTAAGCTTAGTACTCCTTAGAACTATTTAAGAATACTTTCATCTGGAGGACTTCATCCTTGTGGAACGACCTTCTTGAGGTCGTTTTTCCCAACGAATATAACCTCCAACGATTCAAAACCAACGTGAATCGCTTTTTGCGCACACGCACCACTCCCAGAGTGCCCTAAAGGATCTTTCCTATAGTGCTTGTGTTTGATCATAAAAAAAAGCATGTCTTTTTTTAATTTTGAAAATTAACTGACAATGCCGAATCACTCAAAACTGACCTAGCACATTGATTGTTTAAATTTCTCGCAAGTGCCTTCCACGTAGTTTCATCTAGATAACATAAGAAAGTTTTTCTTGCATATTAATTGAAAGTGCCATTTATGGTTATATTTTTCC
This sequence comes from Barypeithes pellucidus, assembly GCA_963991005.1. Taxonomy (NCBI): domain Eukaryota; kingdom Metazoa; phylum Arthropoda; class Insecta; order Coleoptera; family Curculionidae; genus Barypeithes; species Barypeithes pellucidus. The sequence goes on from OZ022557.1 coordinate 899,871, forward strand.
TCTCAGGATTTGTTGGTATTAATTAAAATATGGCATTTCCATAACACCCTGTATAGGAGGAACTATTTCATATAGTTTGGTTTATTCTTCTCATTAGTTGTTCAGTATATGAAAAAAACTTTGTATAATTTCTTTTGGTTAAGATAAGCGAGAAGAAAATATTTATGCAATAATTTTAACGTGTACAAATTTTTATAGCCAGATTATATTTGGCAGCTCCTTGGCTAATACTCGATCGGTTACTAACCAGAGTTGTTAAAATAATTGTGGTAATATAATGGCGTATGTTTACAAGTAGCCTACTGTGCGGAATTTTAATATAAATATGAAAATTATTTAAAGCTTCGATAAATCATAGGTGTCTGGCTAGTCTTAACGTTTTCACTTTATATTTGCCAGATATAATTATTAGTTTTATTGCTTTCCAATGGGAAATTCATTATAAATTGTGACAGAGATATTAAAATATTTTCAGATATTATCCAATTATTTAATGCGAATAGAAAATTCAACAATAATTATTCTAACTTCGCTGGAGAGATAAAACTTTTCTGTGAAAGCAAGGATTATTCCGCTATATATATATTAGATGTAAATGAAGCCAGAATCTAGGGGTATTGTCAGTGATAGCTGTTACCACTAATAGCGCCATCAAAGTTAGCATAAGATTGTCAAGTTTGAAGTTTCCCTTCTTACAAAATAAAAAAAGCCGTCAGCACTCGAAAAAAAATTGCATTCATTGCACCATTCATGAATTAACTGTTGCATGACCCAGGAAGTGGCGGCTCGTGACCTATGATATATAGGGGTTCACAAGTATGGTGAAATTATTTTTAAAATTTTATTTTTGTGTAACGACCAAACAATTACTTTCTAGTCGTTTTAAATGTAGAAATAACAAAAGTAATTAGAAAATGCTTTAGGTAAAACGTATTTTTATTTATTTTTTAATTTTACACAAGGAAATACAACTTTTGGAAATAAGAAAGGTTTTCTTAGTGTGTATAGCTGTCGGATCTTAACGTCGTCGCATGCAACCCTCGTAACAACATTTATACAGTCCACTACTAATACTACTAAACCATCTACGAGCTATCAAGAAAACCGAATGATGTCTAATACCACTACGCCATCTACGGCTACGCCATTAGGCGCAACCAAGACGAGAAAAATAGTTAACTGTTTTATGATGAGAACGAATCGAGCCACGAGACTGATAAGTTGGCATCCTTCATATTTTCAGTGTTTTTTAGTTAAAATCCTTAAATAAAATGGTTTAAAGTTTGGAATACCTACCTCTATACATTTTTTTTCATATATTTAATTTTTAAACTTTCTTATAAAGTCACTAGATTTACTCTTTGTGGTCTGCGTTAAATTAATTTCGGGTTTAGGTGTTCCCGCATTCTTCACTTCAATCTTTTGCTCCAAACTCAAAAAGCTAAAGTTATTTCTTAAATAGTCCACCGTCAACTATTCATTTTAACTTAATAAATATATAATATTAAAATATTAAGACATACACGCTCGAATTTCTAACTACATGCACGAACAGACAACAGCGCGGTGCACATAAAAACTGTGCGCCTTCTCAATGCTAAATCGCCATAGTCCCGCTATCCCCGGCTGCCACCCACCACCTGTTACTACAGAGAAACTGCATTACTTAATAGCACGTGCGAGCAAGTCTCGTCATAATCGTCATTTACCTCAACCGAGGCACGGTTGCCGGATCTATATAGTTTGGTTCGACGGAATGATAAAATATTAGGTAGGGTCGGACTTTTTTAGTTTGACGGTACGATAAAATATTAGGGAGGGTCGAACTTTATACGATAAATAATATTCAATGAATATAAATTAATATTTTTTATTTGTTTTGTTTTGGGGGTGCACGGGCGCATGTGCTCCTGTGGAAGAACTGCCACTGGACCCAGGATAATGCAGATATAACTATAATATAAATTGGCATTATTATAGAGAAAACGGAAGGTATTTGCAAATAATTATTGCTTTTGTAAATCATATAGTTTAAGGCATTTTGTTTCATATTAAGTCAAGTATGTCGTTATACAACTAATAGTGGACGTAATCAAACTGACTACTTATCGGAATGGTGATTCCACATGTTAAAATAATGGTAATACATTTTTATTAGGTACTCATAGTGGAAGAAGTCATATTTTTCATGCTCCTTCGTTTATTAAAAACAATTTTTGTTTCTCCTGTATCTTATAAGTTAATAGTAAATACAACAAATTGCTCTACCAAATTCTTCATTGGCTCAACCAAAGATATTCATTAGATAAATTTCAATTATCTATTTATCGCCTGAATAAACTTTTTAATGATATAAGTATGCCTTTTTCATCGACTGTGTAATATATATATATATATTCTCTTCCCGTCAGCAGCACTTAAGTTTCAAGATGGCGTATATAACCGATACGCCATCATCCATTCGTATTCAGCTTCAGCTTGAGGTAAACAAACAAGCTGCGTACAGAATTTCAAGCGGTTTCTTTGTCAGCGTCAAAAGGTCATTGTATAAACATCGGTTTGATTGGGCTGCCCTTTTGGTGTTTGCTAAAGCCATTTCTATATTGGGTCAAGTCCCATGGTTCTTAATTCGGGAATATGAGCTTATCCCGATAACTTCTCGCTTTGCTATCAGTTCACTGAACCAATAATTTTTTATTGATTTAAATATTCCGGGAATATAATGCGGAAGTTTATTGAATTATTTTATTAAGTGTAAATATTTGTACAATCATGTGCAAAAAAACGGTCTTTACAAAATTTTGATTAAGTTTTAGGGTTAATAACTAATTTTTAGTCCGTTATTAGTGATTTTTTTAGAGAACTGTAGGTACAACTATCTCACAGTCTGCTCCACTAGTTTAATAGAAATAAATAAAGCTATAAACCATACATGTTTCGAAGGCTTAAGCCTTCATCTTCAGTGGAAAGTAAAACATCAAAAGGGGTGTACCTATGACATTGAAGTAACTGTAAGTAAGTACCTCCTTACCTCCTTATAACTTCACTCCACTTTGAGATGGACTACTTCAAGAAAAACAACTATCTCACGCATCTTTTACAAGTTTTAAGTAATATTAGTTATTATTTAGGTTATTTTGAAATTAGATAAAAACCAAAATTTTGATTATCCTTCGAATAACCGATATTAATTAAAATTTATTAGCGCTACGTGAAAGCTGCTAGTCGCACACAGTTCTATAAAAAAAATTACTAAAATGGAACTAAAAATAAAATAGTTATCAAGCCAAAAACTTAATGAAAATTTTGTAATGACCGATTTTTTGCACATGAGTGTAGATAAAATACTATAGTAGTTATCGTTAATTCGCTAGGAAGCAAAGTTCTGCGGTTCAAATATAAAGAATTTTCGAAAGGAGTATAAAACTCGTCGCGACATCTCGCGGTGTATTTGCCTATCCAAAGCAGCATCTTATAAAAGACCAATGCAGAGGGTCCGTTCTGCAAAAACAGAGAACTATAGCAAATGCGTCCCTCAACGGATAAATAGAATATATTTCCTTATTCCCTTTGTCAAACTCATCCTTAGACGGTTTCGCCATTATAATAGCTCATCAGTAAGGCTCGAGTCTGACAAAAAAATCAGGTGAAAATATAATGCAATTTTGATTGACTAGACCAGATAAATATCAATGTAACCTTACCTTCCTCCTCCATTTCCTCGTCATGAGTAGCACTACACTCCCTGCAAACCGCTCCTCGCTGCTGCCCCCTCGAAGCGGCCATCATCTCCATGTCCTTGTACCCCTCCGGAGGACTCAGCGTTACCGCGTCGACGAACTCAATGGGCGGTGCGAATTTCGGACTTTGAGGCGTCTGCTCGAACCCATCGTACCCTTGGCAGTTGCAGTTCGGTTCACAACACGTGAGTCGTACCATTTCGTGCTGGTTGCACGTGCACACGCCATCGTCATCGTCCTCGTCATAGTCGCACTCTTCGCGGATGAGTATGATATAGTCGGCGTCGAAAAATTCGTTTTTATTCTCGTTAAACACTACGCGATTCGATTTTTTGTCCTTGTTTCGTCCGGATTTTTTAAGAAGCGATTTAAGGTTAGCCCTGTCGGGGTTATGCTTGGTTCGGTCGGGTTCGTTTACCATCGTGCAGCCGTCGCCTCGCATCCTCCTATGAAAAAAATATACTCATTGGAATATTATTAAAAATTCGACATTATCTGGAATAACTCCGGTGCATCGCATTGCAGCGGAAAATGTCTAGGGAAAAAGTTGTTTATTTTTACAGGAGAAATAGTTTGCAATTTAAACCACCCCCACCCCCTCTACCCCAGGGCGCGGGTGGGGGTAATTTTCAAATGTAACCCCATATTTTTTATTGGCGTATCGTGTTCTCCGACCAAAAATAAACATCTTTTGTCCGAAAATTTTTTTTATTCGGGCCCATCATTCACCAATAATCACCATGAGAAAGACAAAATCAGAACCGTGCTAAATTCAAGTTTTTTCCTGGAAATACTCTTTTTCTCCGTCTTGTACTAAAAAATGCCCGTGGAAAAGTTGTTTGTATCTTATCTTAACTTACCCCCACCCGTGTCCGGGGGTTGAGGGGGTGGGGGGTGGTTTAAATTGCAAACTGTTCCTCCTCCAAAACCAAACAACTCTTTCCCCAGACATTTTTCGCTGCAATGCGATGCGCCGGAGTTATTTCGGGGTACCGACCTTTGTTCAACACCCTATATATTGTTTAAATTCCTTTTAATGGTTAGTTGAAAATTAAATAAACATTAAACAGTTCATTAATTCGTTTAATCATTAATGCCATTGCAAAAAAAACCGGCTTTAATATACCCTGTAGATGAATATCAGCCCTTAAATCTTCAACATCAATCAATTCTACAATAAATTTAAAAGTTGGACTAATGAGGAAAATACTTTTTCTTCATATTTCCAGCGGTCTGTTATTTTTACGAAAGGTGTATCGTTTTATTATGTGCAACTTGTAAATGGCATATCATTATGAAATAAATTATGAAATTTGTTCCAATTTAACCACGACATATTTAAAGATATAATTTACTTCGTTTTAAATACAGGGTAATTTGAAGACAAAGACAAGACAATTTTAAATACATAAATAAAAAATAGTAAATAAAAAATCCAATTACCCAAAAAGAATAAAAGAAGAGTGATTCTAAATAATCCTTAAAAATCCTATACTTATCCAATGTTTTTGAAATATTTCAAAAATTTCCATTTTGACCTCTTGTAAACAATGCATAATCTAAGATATGTAAAATGTCTATTCCTAAAGGGCAATATTTAAAAAGAAACAATGAAAGCGATATAAAAATAATTATTTGACTTTTAGCCCCATTACACTATACCGGGTGGTGCGCCCGAACAGGGCACATGGGATTTATCATATTCGCTTCTGTATTAATTTCAAAGAACACTTTTATTAAGACTTTTAAAGGGAACATTTAATGAAAATAAAAAGTTGAACTTTTTACACATCCCGTTTTTAAGATATTAAGAAAATTCTTCAAACTAGCTTAAAATTGGAGTACGATTCTGTTTAATTTTAATTAGGTTAAAATAAAAATATCAGCAATCATCTTTATAATTAGGTTTACACTTATCAATATTTAAAATCGTTTTAAATTTTTCCAAATAATTTTCGCGTCAAATATTTTTTATTCCCATGAGCTATTCAGTTGAGGAAAAAGTTATAATGATTAAATGGTACTACATACAGAAATAGTAGTATCTATAACAGAAAATAATATTAACATTGACATAAAATTACTTTGACAAATTTTTAATCTTTAATTTATTTCTTGGTGTACGGGGTCCCCGTTTTCGACACTTTTATAGGGTATCTCCGTAACTGTTAGTGCTATCAAAAAAGTAATGTAGGTGTGTGTCTTTTTGGGTCAAACTTAAAATGATGGAACCAAAATTTGAAAATTTTCGCTCACTTAAGAGATACGGGGGAAAATCAAAAAATTGACAATTTCTAAATTACCCTACTTAAGGTAAACGTACCAGTAATTGACACTATTAGGCGGAAAATCTTGTAGACAAATCGCTATGGCTACAATTATTGACTCAAATTCCAATTCTATCATTTTCTAATTAGTTTATAGTTTGATAGTCAGTATAGCATTAGATATTTGATGAAAAAATTATATATATTTTTTTAGTATAATTTTGAAAAAAATTTGCAAAAGCACCAGTTATTGACAGCCTACTTTTTGATTGTTCTAGTAATTGACACACCAATAATTGACAGTTAAATGGGGATTTATTTAAGTACTTAGGTATGTTATTATTACAAAAAAATTTAAATAAGAACAAATTATGTAGATTTAAAAATATCAATTTCTTTGATGAACACATATTTTATTCTGTCACAAAGACTTTGAATTTCAGGATGAACATCATCAAATTGTATGCTTGAAATGTCATTCTCAATTAATTTGAAAGACGATTTTCCATCCATTGATTTTAGGGAAACAACTTCAATGTCAATTTTACATATTTTTTGTAGTATACATACATATCTATCTGTAGAATAAAGTTTGTTTCCTCCCACCCAAAAACTCTAAAGTCTCCAACCCGAATATCATCTTTGGGTTTCAACTCTTTGCTAGGTGAATCAATGAAATATCTTCACCATCATCATGGTCAACACTATCATCTGCATGAATGTTGACGTCATCAAGACTTTGCCCACTTTCCACCCGCTCTTGGGACTCACTAGAACTTTCAAAAGCTGAAACTCGCTTCTTCCTTTTAATTTTATTTTTTATTTCATTAGATTTTTCTTCCTTCTCTCTTTTTCTTTCCTCAGCTCTTCTTTCTTTCTCTTTTAGCTTTTTATTTCTTTCTCCTTCTTTTTTAAGTGATATTCCAGTCTCTTAGTTGCTGTTCAGTTACCTTCTCACGGGCCGGTGTAAAATTTTGTGCTACTCTTTCACTCAAATTTGGGTGTCTTCGCATGAAGGAGTCATACCACTTCCTGCCTGGGCGACCGTTATTAAAAGAATTTGGCCGTTTAGTTTCTTGGATAATAAATTTCACACTGTCAACTAGTTGTTCCTTGTGCATTGGTTGATGTGCGTTGGCTAGTGATAGAATCCAGTTCTTCAAAATAGACTCTTTATAGTTGGTCAGAATGGTGCTTGGTCCCATTTGGCATTCAATGGGTAATTTACGACGAGATTTGTGTAATAAGGTCACCCTAGGCACGGAATGGGTCTTTGCAGCTGTTGCAGTGGGTATACCTTTTGCTACAGCTTCCAGAGCTAAGCGCATTTGCTCCTTGGTATAATTTTTTTTTTGGTGCCATATCTGTAACAAACAATGTTCCAGTAATTGACATCCTTTGCTCTAATTATTGACATCCCTGTCAAAGACTGGATCCAAATATTTGTTTTAATTCAAATTTCTAGGAGAAAGTATGTATGAGTTTTTGAACAATTTGGCAACAATCATTTAATATTTCCCAATGTTCCAGTTATTGACACAAGTGTCAACACACCACGGCATTTGCATGATCCAGTCCCTGACACTACTATTAAAAGGAAGGTTACCTTCTTGTTGATATCAATTATACATAAAACTTAACTCTAAAGCTAGATAAATATGTACACATATTTAGACTTCATGAAACATAATATCTACAAAAGTTATTAAATATTATTTTATGTGCTTACCTTAAGGATTTCTTTAAGAGTATCAGATAAACACAAACACGTGATTATTATGGCATCGAACTTCATACTAACAATTTGAAAGACTCTTCTTTTAGGCATTACAGTAGTGCCAAATAGTATATCCTATAGTTTTGTATTGCAAATTATTGGGTTTATTAAAATGAGCTTATTTTTACAGAATCAATGAACAAGTGTCAGTAACTGGAACAGTGTCAATTACTGGCACGTTTACCTTATATGTTCTTAGTTAAAAGAGATACAGAAAAATGTTTTATACAAAAGTTTCTTTATAATGATTGTTGAATAATCTGCCGGTTTCAGAATAAGTATACGGGATCAGATAAAACAGTTATCGGACCTAACCTCTGTATATTTTAATCTAGAAGGATAGCATTTTAAATTCTCTTTTCAAAATATATATAACACACCATGGATAATATTGGTTTTCTAGGCGATTTATTTAAACCTTATTACTTTAAACCACAGTAGGCATGAAACAAAAGCTAATATCCTAGAGCCAACTAGGTTGATATTCTAGTTGTTATTAACATTTAACGTCAATTTCAATTTTACATATTCATTTGTGAAAATGACTTATCAGCATTTTGAAAAATTTGGTATGATATCTAGCTTCCTGGTGTATTATAAATTTGAAAAGAGAGTTGAAAATGCTTCTTTAATCTTAATCTTTTTAGATTAAAATATACGGAGTGTTCCATTTAAAAAATGAGGTTAGATCCGATAACTTTCTTACCTGACCCCGTATACTTATTCGGAAAACGGCAGATTATTCAACAATCACTATAAATAAACTTCTGTATAAAACATTTTTCTGTATTCCCCCGTATCTCTTAAGCGAGCGAAAATTTTCGAATTTTGATTTTACCATTTTAAGTTTAACCCAAAAAGAGCACATGACACCTACATTACTCGTTTGATAGCCCTAACAATTACGGAGATACCCTATAAAAGTGTCGAAAATGGGACACCCTGTAATGACAGAAGTGTGCCAAGTCTGTACTTAGTTCCTAGTTTATCATTTTAAAAATACATTTTGTTAAATACCTCTTAAATTACTTAGGAATATACACTTTAAAAAGTTTAAGTACATTTTTGGGCTAAAATAAATAGAGGAGCTAATATTTGATAATCCTACAAAATACGTGGGATATCATATGTGTCCTGACCGGACGCACCACCCGGTATATATAAAACCATAGGTCCCTTTCCACAGATCATAAAACTATATTATTTAATAATAAAAAAATTATTTACCTTATAACAATAAAGTGCTGCTCGTCATCGCAATCGCACGACTCACCGGACGAAGAGCTATCTTCAAGAAATTCATCATAACATCCCGATTCATTTGCATCGAATGCTGAGAACCCAGAAAAACTATTCACATCGAACTCGCAAAGTCCATGAGAATCTTCCGGTATAAGATCTTCACCTTCAGCATTATCATCGGGACTATCTTCTTTTTTAACGACGTTCTGATTCGAATCGAACCCCGTATTTTCTGGATCTTTTTTTTGAAAGTCGCTATATTCAATATATTTTGGAATTGAACATTCTCCGTTGTCAGTCAATATTTTATTCTTTTCATTGGCAATTAAATTTGCAGCGTCAAAGTTATGCGCAACGTTGAATTTGCTAAAATTAGTTAATGCAGCGACCAGATTTTCCGAATTATCGCTTTTGGCAAATTTATTTGTTTCACAAATTTGTTTGTTGCCACATTTACAAACAACATCTAGTTTTAAACTAGGATTACAGCTATTGAAAACATCATATTTATCAACACAAAGACAAATTTCTACTCTGCCGGCATCTACATTTAAGTCTACAGATTTACAATTAGTATCTTTATTGGTATCTACCTTAACCTTAGCTGCCAAATCTTGCAGTTCATCACATTTACAACTATTCTGACTAGAATCGCTCCTTCTTGAATTTAACTTATTTACGTCTACAGAAGAAACTTTGGCGTTACTTTCAAATGGCTTCAAATTTTGATCGATCAGGCCGGCCTTTTTTAACTTATCTTCCAGGTATTTTATCCTGAAGTTACTATCTTCAAGTCTCCTGTTGATATCTTTGCTATATAAGATATCCTGACAGGTTCCTTTGTTCAAACTATTAGTGTGTCTGCCATCTGTTGAGCACTGATTACTATTTACATCGCTGTCTACCACCTGTTTGATTTCTAAGTTTGGTTGATCGCATCTATTGTAATTGCTTGGTGGTGAGTTTTTTGATGATAAATTGCACGATTTTTTATTGAACTGGGATTGAGCACCACATTCTGTGGTTGCTTGATAATTTACGCATGAGCTGTCATCATCATCATCATCATCCCCTAAAATTGCTTTATTTTCACTAACATCGAATGTTACAGCAGGTTTTAGTTGATCATCGGACTCTCGTTTATCAGCTGCTTTTCTTGTACAGCTATCGGAACTAAGTTCCCATGATTTTTCGTGATTTTGAGCTAGATTATTACTACATTTATTTGTCGCAGCCGCTAGGGATCCTTCAGGAGAGTTAACCACTTGTTTTAGATGAAGCCTTGACTCACCAAGGTCACTTTTACTCTCCGCAAACACAAGCCTTCCGTTCCTGAAGCCCCAACTTAAGTGTTGATGCCGTTCCTTCTCGACACGTGGATCGACGCCGTCGCTGCCACAGGAAACTTGAGTTTTATAAGTTTCACCGATTTTTGACGCGTTTTTTGCGGTTTTCAAGCAGGATTTTGTATATTCGGGGTTAGTTTCAGTTAAAAGGTTATTAGCAGTAGTGTTATCCTGCGAAAGACGGCGCTTAAGAGCGTCGTTAGCACCGACGTCGGCAGCGGATTTGCGACTGCACCTCGGCGCTTGCTCGCGCCATCGTCCATCGGCCTCGATCGATGTATGAGACGCGCACGACTCTCCGTGGGCCGATTCCTGCTGATGCCTGCTGGGGGCCGTTTCCGAAGAGTTGGGGCCCGTGCTCGGAGGATTAAGAAGGTCCTGGAGCACTGAAGTGGGATGACTTGCATCTTTGGGGTCAAGGTTTTGACGGAGATTAGTTTCCGACGTCGGAAAGTCAGACAAATTTAACGAATTTTCGTTATTTGGCAATCCCGTCATAACATTTTCGTTTGAAGTGTTAGTTATATTTGGCAGAGAATATTTATCATTGAGAAATAACTCACTGTCTTGTCTGCTGGAGTTTGTTTCCATTAAATTAGACGCTGTGGCTGTCTGTGAGTCATCCATAGCTGAAGTCGTAGACAAACGCTGCTCCTTACAATATTCTTTATTTAAATCTACAGGCGTTTTTATAATTTCACTAACATCGGAATTTTTCACTTCATTTATAATAGCATGCTTCCTTATATCAGACTTATTTAAATCGTTCTTTAAAACTACTTCAGCATTGTTCTTAACTAGATCACAATTACAAGCTATTTCGTCATCCTCGTTCTGTTCTCCACCATTGTCTCCTTTAATTGGAACTTCACCATCAATTCTTCTTTCATTTAGCAATCCTTTGTTAAAATTATCTGATTCGCACGACATTTTTTCACCAGAACTTATTATATTATCATTATCGGTAACACAAGAAACTTGTCCAATAGTTTCGTCTTCAACTGATGTTCTATTTTCACTAGAATTATGAACATTACAATTATTGTCTATGTTCTCCTTAAATGAATCAAAACAAACTTTGCAAAATGTTTGAGTTGGAGAACTTGACCTGTTACAAACACATTTAGTCCTTAAAAATTCGTTGGCGTCCAGAGTCAACATTTCTATGAAATCGAGAGCGACTGAAACGTTTGAATCATTTTCCTCGAGCAGCTCGTTTGTTTTCAAGCAATCGTCTTCTATTTGCTGGGTTTTAGCATCTGTCAAGTCCATTTTTAATAACTAGGGATCCAACAGAACACAATCCCGTATTTTTTTTTTAAATCACTAATAAACTAAATTCTATGGAATATACACATGTATATTTATGTATATCTCTTCAACGACATTCAGAAGACCATCTCCAGAAATTTAAATCCGATTTCTGTGTTTAAATAACTAGTTTTCACAAAAATGACACTAAGAAAACCTCTGGAAATTGAGACGCTTTCCGCACAAAAACTAAATAAAAACGTCGCGTCGCAGTATCTTAGGCGATGCACCCGGGTCTCACTAGCACCTACATTCACCGATACTTTATCTTCGATTTTGTCTATATTAGCGATACCAGCTTGAAGAATTACTTTCTTCAAACAGGTTTTCAGACTTTTACCGCTACTTTTGCCGTATATTCAGGGATTTCTGACTTGCGTTTTCTCCGATCGCGAGCAGATTCAACAAGTTTTTCTTTCAACGGAGATCAGTGAAAAGCTACGGAGTAATATTTCGGGGGTTGAGCTCGGTTTAGCTTTGTTGGTGCCACTCATTTGATGGTCGGTCTGAAACAAATATATATAAGAGGGATTTTAATTAATATTTGTTTAGTTGGATTAATAAAAAAAGAGTAGGAAGCAATAAAACAATCACAAAGATTACATGAATAGAATAAAATATAATTAGCGTTTTAGGAAACATATTGTTATATACATGGTGAAAACCTTCCCATCTCTAAGCTTAAGGTAAATAATATTTATAAATCACAATAACGTGTCAATATTTTTGTGAAGGGGGACACTTTTAAGAATTCAGAACTACATTTTAGGCGGTAACTATGTTCTTGGTAGATAATTGGAGAGGGTGTCAACCGGAGTGATTAATTACGGACCCCTATCAGTCAACACGAAAATGTTTTATTTTGAATCGCGATTTCTTGGAAAGTACTACTCAAAAGACAATAATTATTTATAGTATCTATTTAAATAACAATTAAAACCTTTAGTTTGCCAAGAATGAGGATTTTACGCATGTATTTTATTCCAGGGTAAAATCAACTTTTCAAAACTGACCTTTTTAAATTTATAATTAAAAAAATACTTACTTCAAATTTATTTTATTTCATACAGTGTGTCTACTTAAGTTCGACTCATATGGAAAACTTTTTTATTGTTGGTTTTATGAAAAAAAAGTTATTCTTCATAAAAAGTTCTGCATGGCCGTCAGATATCACTTTTTTTAAATCGTATACGAGGTTTGTCACAAAATATAAATTTTACTCAAGAGTAAAGTGCCTTTATTTTATACAATACAGAAGAATGTTATGAAGTAAAGTTATTTTGAATTATAAGTTATATTGAGATATGCAATTACAGCCATTTAGCATAAAAATGAAGATTTGGTGATTATTTACTAATCAATCAATATTAATTATTCTAGCTTGATACAATTTAACGTAAAATGCACTGACTTGAAATATTTGACAGTGATTGTCAGAGTGAGTTGGTATTTATAAAATTACATCAGTAAAAATGGAAAAATTTACTAAATCGTGAAGAAAAATAGAAATTGTATTAATTGTTGGAGAAAATTACAAAACACATAGAGAGGCAGCATAAATTCGAGACAATCGAGACCAGTGGAAGTATCGAAAATAATTTTAAGAATAAACATAGAAAACGGGTTTGTCTTTACCCAAAAGGGTTACTTTAATTACAAATACTTCGGTAAAAAAAGATACAGTGTCTCTCGAGTAAAATTGATATTTTTTGACAAACCTCGTATACGGTACGTTTTGAAAAAATGGATATCTGATGGTGGCATTTTAAGTTTTGGACCATGCAGAACTTTTTATCAAGAATCATTTTTTTTTATAAAACCAACAATAAAAAAGTTTTACATATGAGTCGAACTTAAGTAGACACACTGTATAATTACTAAGTAAATATTTTCAAACTCTGCCTACTACTATTTACTATAAAATATAAATATCTGGATTTATAGGTTTCCATCACTTTCTTTAATAAATTATTCACATATCATATGTATAAAGTAAAATATCACATTAAGATGTTTATATTAAAATTTTTAAACGATACGATACAATTTTTAATAACATCTAAAAATAGCCGTTTAATGTCTCTTTCCACTTTTACATCACACCCATCAAAAATATTTAATAAAATTCTGTTAAAAATTCAAACGGGATATTATTGCGTATTTTTAGGAAACGTGGACTTTTTAAAAGGAAAATTGTTTTCTCTTTTTTTATTCGATTAGGTAGAAATATAATCGTCCTAAATTTGAATGATATTGGCAATTAGACTGTCAATAGTGGAACTTTTGCATAACAGTGTGAGAATGTACAGAAAAGCTACTTTTGGTAATCCAGGAAAGTAGATTTACAATATTATATTACTTGACAGTAGTTACAAGATAGCTACGGCTGTCAACGTTAGCATAAGTCACGTCAAACTGTTAAGTTTTAATTTCTTCGCCTACTAACTATAAGGGCTACGTTTTGAGGTCACCGATATTATCTTTATGACAAGCCATTGACTATCTTCTTGTAAGCGAAGAATAGATATCACGTTTTTAAAGATTTTTTTAATCAATAAGGTGTTTTTATAATCGGTTATGGAATAACAGCAGAATCATAAAGAGAAAGTAATGTCTCATAACAAATGTTGAAAAATTTGATCGGTGTGCATTTATAAATACAGGGTGTTGGATAATCCATTTTGGGGATGTATACTTGTTAAAATAAGGGAAGTAAGTCATATAACAAAAAGTTGAAAAATATATTTTTGGAGTTACAGTCTCTCAAAATAAATTTTTTTTTCTTATTTTTAATATATTGCGGTTAATTTTTTAAACTATCAAGTTTATATTTGGCACAGTGGCTACGCTTATCGTTCTATTATTCGGCTATAAAAATTGTTCTTTACTGTGCCACCAGAGGCCACTCTACCTAAAATTCAAATTCAATTTTTGGCATATCTTTTTGGTTTTGACAGTTATTGGAAAAAGGAACATGTCATATTAAAGACAAAAGAATACCTAATAAAAAAGGTACTTTATTCGAGTCAATACACCACACCTTTTATGCGCAAAACTGGTATTAAAGTTTTTATTAGCAGTAAATCAGTTTTCAAAAGAGAGCTCGTATTGAATTTTCGACTTTTTATTACTCAACCTTTTCCAGTATCCTGATGCTGAACAAACCCTAACACCCTGTATATAGTGGAATACTAAAATTCACATTCGCACGCCTTTGTTATCGGACGGACGATATATTATTGCATAAACTAACCAGTAAGAGATTTAAAAATACACATACAGAAAGTACCAAACATTAATAGCGTTTTCACTATTCAAAAACATTAAAATTTGAAGACATCGTACCTACCAAGGAACTGTACCACTAACTACAACGTAGATATCACATAGGTAGTCCACTGAAATCACCCACATCTAAGTTTATTTTTTTAATAACTAAAAAGAGCATAAAACTTGTCCACCAGTCCTTTTTACCACCATATTTATTGTATAAACACGAAAGCACTTCCCACGTGTCGAACTGTCAAAACCCACGACATTCGATTGTTTTGTTTCGCGCCACGGCCTCCTTTGTTTACCAAATGGTACCTCGCGTGGTACCCAACGCGTACTGAGCGTCGGGAGATTGTTCGTGTGACGTAGGCCGTGACTCTAACTCTTTTGTTTTTATGTTCGGTAGCTGGTTGTGGAGAAATATAGCGTGGAAGTGACAGGGATGGACTGAAAACTAACATGGTACTTGTACATTATGTCGTTAATTAAAATTCAGGATAACTACGAGACCCGAACGACGAGCAGACACGCAATTCTTTAATAGTATTTTAAGATGCAAGTTTCATAAGACATTATCTTAGAGCACGCGTTTAATTTAGAAAAGAACATGCGAAGCGGGAAAAGTACAAGTGCTCTAATTGTCTTATGAATCGTGTATTTTATAATACTTTTTCTATTTGGGTCTTTAAAGTCTGAAAAACTTTAAAAAATATAATAGATTTTTTTCCAATTGAATTAATACTTTCTTTTTGGGTTGGCAATACTTTTACAATTTAATAAAATGTTACAAGTATCAAATATGCCATAACAGAAACAATTGAACACAACAAAGCTTCTTCCCATCCGTCATAATTAAAAATAAATATATTATGAAAGTTAATAAAAATGAGTCAGGAAGAAAGCTGTACTCCGTCAGAAATGCGAGAAATTGCAGAAATTAATCTAGAAAAACTTTTAAAAAGAATATGCAAAACTAGTTAGGTGCGAGCAGAACAAAGTTGGTGCGAGCAGAACAAAGTTCAAAATATTGAACAAAATAATAAATAATACTATTGAACAAAATATTGTGTCGACACAGAATCTGTCAGGAATAACAATTAATGCCCATCAGAAAATGTCTGCAGTAACTATTAATATGCATATATAAAGGAATATGTATAATACTATATTGAATTAAAAATAAAAATAGTACTTTATTGAATAAAACTTTAGAAATAGAGCATAAACTGGAAGATATTTCTATTAATTTTAGGTTGTTTGTTGTTTCATAGTTGTGACTAGAAATTAGTTTACGGACACCGTCAGCATGTCATATATTTCCGAGTATAGGTAATTCAGATAAATATCTAGTAAAAATGATCTATTTGCAAGGTTAAAGGTTAGTATTTAAAGTTTCCCATAAAATTTTTTTATCGAATCCATAATGCCAAGAGAATTAATTTCAACGAAATCGAACTAAGCCTAAAATTCGAACCCTACTTGCTGCCAACATAAAAAAAATAAAATTTCAGTTTCATAAAGTGTCAGGTTTTTTTGCATTTCATAATGTAGCCATTATGAAACTCAAGTAGAAAAACGTAAATAGGTGTCTCGGAAATAACGCTCATGCAATTTTGTCCATATACAGGGTGTCCGGGCTAAGAAATGCACTATGCAGTTACCATACGGAAATGATCAAGAAAATAAATTTTACATTCTCATTGCTACTTTTTTTTTCTCCTAGAAGATAATTTAATTGAATTTTCAATCCGATGTTTCCTTTCTCGCAACCATCATCAACTTTATTTTTTAAACAGTAGTAATGTATGCTTTATGAACTCCACCTTATATTTTTGTGTGAAAATGATGCGCTTATTATTGGAAATAGTATCAAATAAAAAACAGTTTTTTAAGGATCGATTAGCGTCTTTCCAAAAACTATCTTGTTTGCCGCGAATAACGGTTCTGCCCCCGGTTTCCACTTGGGAACTTTCTGCTGCATTGTTTGGTGGAGCATATTGACATTTTGATCAGCTGTTGCATGTCTATTTCATCTACAGAGATAAAATTGATCTAATTTTACTGCGGCGGATTTAAGAAGAAGCTATTTTATTACAAAACTTCCTAATTCCACCTCTGGCAGCCGATAATTCTACCTTCTATTTTACTTCGATTCCAGTCCCACGTCTATGTCTGTCCTTGTTCATTATTTCCGTTGTTCGGGCGCCCTTTCTTCGCGGTTCCGTGGACAGGTCGGCCCCGAGTTTCCGGCCCGAGGGGTTCGGGGACTCGACAAGGCCCCGTCGAAGAAGAGGTCAGCGGACGCGATAGCGTCACAACATTGCCTTTTAAAACTTAGAAGAGTCGGCAAAAAATAAAATCTGCGAATCATTTAAAACAAAACTGTCAGTGACATCGTCAATGCATCACTAGTGTGCGAGTACACGAATTATTGAACAGGTTACAAATTGATCCAAACCCCTAGATCAAGGACGCCTTCTTTCAAAACTGCGTCCTAAATCGACTAAAAACACGTCTTAAAAACTTGACAACGTATCGTATAAAAACCGCGAAATCAGCCAAGTACACTCCACTTTGAGTCTTGGGTTACCCAGTAAGACCGTGTAAATGGTCAAAGGCACTAGCAACGGAAACAATAGTGATATACAGCACAGTAGGTAGATACTGCTTCCCAGAACTACTATATAAGTATGTTTACACTGGTCTTAATGTTTAGTTGAGCACTTTGTTGATTTAGTACAACAGAGTATTTTCTACAACCACCTGCCTCCGAAAATAAATATTTCTGGTTTTGTTATAGAATGAAATAATTCATAAAAATGGGCTATTCAGGGCGATACCCTTTTAAGTAAAATTGCGACGTTTCATATCGGAAGCCAACTTTATATGTTATATAGAACGTTACTATTTTTATTACATTTTTTGATTTTGTCGTGAAATTCAATTTTTCACGAAAATAATTTTACAGAAAAATTATAGTTTATTTAAAAAAAAACCCTTGAAATACGATTAAAGATTAAAATACGCTGACGGCTCGCCATCCCAGCGTTTGACTAGCAGCAGCAAAACGGGACGTAACCGACAATGGGAACGATATTTGAAGTTGGTACTTTTTCAGCAATAGTTCGTAGTCGATTTTCGGTTCTTCACTGAGCGGCGCTAAGCTCTGCGAGACTATCTTCAGAATTTTACGAAATCGATCTCATCAATGCTTCACGTCGAAAGAAATTTCGTTAAAGTGTAAGTAAAAATATCTTAAGTTAATCTTAGTTTACGGAATCTTGCTTCTGGCATCTATATAATCTCCAGGTTAGATATATTTTTAGTTCAGATTTCTTGCTAGCTTAGGTATGTAAATAAAAAGTAATAAAATAACCGGATCGTGAGACTCGACAAATGAAAGGACTAACTCTTTTAGGGTATCATTTAACTGGTTAGCAAAAATATTCTTATTTTTGCGAACAGAAAAATGTAATCGGTCAACCAAAATGACTAGCTGGTCAGCAACTTATGGACAGTAAACATTTCTGAATCGGTCATTAATGAATGTCATACTAAAGTGCTCTAAATTATTTTGGTACGCAAATTAAATATATAAGCTGCTATGAGTGATCCACTTTTAATCAGATATTGGTAAGCAATCAGCGGGTAAGCGAATTATTTAATCTTGGTCATCAAAAAAAAAGCAATAAAATGTGAAATAGTGACAGTGCCCTGGGAAAACAAGTGAAAACCCGCCCCCGCTACACCTTTTGTAGCCGATTTCCTTCTGTATTCGGCAAAAGAAAACACAAGAAAGTTACATAAATTGACAGTGCCCTGGGAAAACAAGTGAAAACCCGCCCCCGCTACCTTTTGGGCCTTGACTGGTACACCGAATGAAAACACATGCACGCAATTAGCTACTCGTATCACGCGACTGCTTTCGCTCCGCCCACAATAACGAACATTGCCGATTATTCAAAACAAACGCAATCCAGTGATTTATATTGATAACCATTCTTTTCATATGCAAACCTCTGAAGTAAACTGCTTCTAACATATTTGTTTCTACTGACCAATTGTAAAATCTTGCTGGCCAAGTAATCATTTCGCAGCTCGACTGTTAATTAAGCGAACACATGATATTACAAGCGGACAGCCCGATTTTTATTTATTGCTAGCAATATCTTTTTATGCTGATCAAATGATTTAACGGCTATTTTTTGCTGCGAACGAATTTTAATAACGGCAAACCATTTAATTACTTCTCGTTATTATATAATCAAACGTTATTATATAATACACACATCTCTTTCGAGCATAGTGTGTATAGTTGATATTCAATTCTGTGATTTGTGAATTATTGCCAGCAAAAAATAATATTTAAAATAAATAAATTAAGAGAGAATTTTTATTTCCTTGGGAATTCGATCAAAGAATCAACTATACTGTACACGTACCAACCAATAGACACTTTTGCAAAATTTATATGGTCAATATCTCTCGACAAGCATTTTCTTTCTAAGAGGTTAAGGTGATGTTAATTATTGTATTATAATTTTTTACACTATAAATCTAATTTAAGTCAATATTCTCAATTTATCAATTTATAATTACTTCAACCGTATCTCTTCGGTAGTCTAGTGGTCAGTACTCCCGCCTAATGTGGAAAACCCGGGTTCGATTCCCGGCTGAAGAGAAATATCTACCGAGGTTCTGTGTGGACCTATTTATCTGGACATGATAAAATTAACACAGTTTGCATCAAAATTATGGATTGCTCTGCATGAGCATTATTGAACCAATATCAAAATAACTAATGAAGATTTTAATTAATAATAGAATGGAATTCTGAAAGTATGACTTGATGCATTTAAACTTAATATTAAGTGCATTGGCCGCTCAGATATCGTTTCCTTCTTTTCAAGTACGTTATCTCGACATACAAAATACCAGATCCGGCCAAAATTAAAATAATACTTATTTTTAAGTACTTCACTTTAATTATTCTGGGTATTTAATGAACCGCTCCCCCATCACTGACATATGACCTTTTAAGAGAAGGATAAAGAGTAAAAAAAAAACCAAATCAATCTTACACATTTTATTTATAAAGAAAATACATTTGGTTATATAGCTCTCCGATAAATCTAACTGAAATTATTTATGAAATCAAAGTAAAATTATTAACTTATAGGGAACCATATAATTTATTTATTGATCAATGTGCATCCTATATTATATACCGTTTTAGAACTTATTTACAAATTTAAAAAATGATAATGTTAAATTTTTTTGTTGTGATGGATATTGATATCTATATTATATTCAGGTAAAGAATTCAATGGCTATGTTAATAAAGATCCATTTACTTACTTCTTGTTTGTGGAGTCGCTGAAGGTATGTTTGATGACGAACTTTTATTCTGTTGGTTAGACAGTGACATCAGTGTACTTCCACTAATCTGACTACGTATGATCATTAGTGTATGTATTTCCAACTATTCTTACAGACTTTATAAAGTAATAAAAATTATCAAGTAGCCTATTTCCTCTAATTTGACGGCCATTGTATTCTTAGCTTGAATTAAATATATATTCTAGTAAAATGAGTATTCATGTTCCTTATCCGTGTAGTCAGTAAGTAGTAAGTTGTGAAAAAACGCCATCATTTGTAAGTAACTGACGACACGGAATACTGCGCACTGCAAAATTAAGTTTCAGTACCTATTTTAGTTGTTGGAATAAAGTTTTGAAATGCCGAATACAAGCAGATACATTTTACCGGATGCCATATTGCAATACCAAATCTGTACGGATTGCAGGAAATACCTTTCTTACAAACCTGTGAAGTCTTATGTTAGTGGTGAAGTAAAATGTGGCCGATGTGTTAAAGACGGCGATGGTGGATACGCATCGTCATTCGAAAAAGTAATCGAGGATGTTCTATTTCCATGCGTTAATAGGTAAGATAAAAATAAAAATTAGCTTAAATACGTGGTTTGAATACTATACGAGAAACTGCTTTCGATTATTTTTTTTAGATTTTTGATTATTGCTTATTTGCCATTTTATTTTTTTATACTTTTTTAATACATACAAAATAAGCTTCTCACCAAGCCTCTCCCGTCAACAAATCTCGATCTGATTTTGCGCAGAGGAAATATGTCTCGGCATAAACATAAACATTTGAAGAAACAAGCCTAACAAACAAAATAAATCGTGGCAAATACAGGGTGTTATGGAAATGACGTATTATATTTAAACCGGCAATTCCTGAGATGAAAACAAATTGAAGAAAAATATCCAAAAATGGCGCTGATGTCAAACCAAAAATAAGCACGTGGTGACATTGGGAGAAAGATAAACAAAGCAACATATGGCGAAAAACGTCAGTGAATTTTGAGCAGTGTTGTCACATTTTCAGGGTAAACTCTTTAAAAAGTCAATAACCGTTTGACAGTTTCGAAGTTGTTGATTTTTCAGGATAGATTATGGTAAACTTTTACGTTCAGTTCGATGGGGAACAATATCTGATTTATAAACTTGATCCGACTCGAACAAACCGCCGCGGAGTTTATAAATGGTCAGGAATGTTCTCATTTGTTCAATTCGAACGACACCCGTCGGATCTGGACAACTTAAATGCCACTGTACCCTTTAAAAAAAAAATGCAATTTTATTTACCTTTTCGGCCTTATTTAAAACCAACTTAATTTATAAAAAATAATAAGTAGATAACCCGAACAAAAACCGGCACAATAACCTCACAAAACACAAAAACAAAAGCACATAAATTAACATTAGTTTTCGCGCAGATTTGTATGCATTCAATCTGAATTAGTATTTTATAGTGCTACTGTGTAGACAAAAATACACCCTTATTGTATAAAGTTTCATCGGGTGGTCTGGGAAATAATATAGTTTTTCCATACATTGGTATTTGACATCTAAAAATTTTGAAAGTAACTAAATAACACGTTTTAGTCTGTTTGTGCGGGTTTACTCGGTCGATCGATATTAAGCTATTTGGGAATATCTAGAAATACAGCGTGGCCACTTTCGATGTTTTATAAGATTATATTCAAAAATTGGGGAATATTAGTTTATTTAGTAATATTAGTTTCCTGTATAATTATAGTCTCGGAAATGGCAACCGCGCTAGTTCGAGTTATATTTAGAAATATGTACGAAGCACTCGAGTCTTGCACGCGTCTATGTGAAGGGGAGGTCATGTCTGTTGTCAACATAATTATTTCATTATTCTTTAGTAAAGGATTAAAAATTTGATGTATTAGGCCCATTAGAAATTAGCGTTTTTATTATTTCTGTGGTATTGTAATGTGTAATTATGCGTTGGTGTTTAGTGCTTTTGTGTAATCTAATAATAGGTGCATATCTTCAAAAAAACTAATTTGAAACTCGTGGGTGTTTCATTATGTGATTTAGTGTAATTTGTTCTGTTCCATTATGTGTTTTTTTTCTCTCGACGATATGCCGGTTATGTTACAAGATTGGAAATAAGAGGCCGAATGAGGTTTAGTGGGTATAAGCTTATTATGCAGTCCCACACTATCATTAGGGCACGTGATGAGCATAAAGCTTTTCCCATAGAAAAAAGAACTGAAGGTGTCTGTGTCCTGGATTCCTTACTCCGTCCTGGATTTATTTTCTAAGTAAGCTAAATATTTATTTTTATAAGAAACTAAAGTTTTACATTTTTATACAGTTTGGCAACATTGCGCATAACAGGTGTTTGTGATACACTGCCACAGGGTGCTATGATTTATTACCGCGGCGTCACCTGTGAGTAAGAGGGTTTGTTACCCCACTTTTAAAACGAACAAACCCGAACAAACCCATTTAAATATAATACGTCATTTCCATAACACACTGTATGTAAAGAAGAGGGAACTAGTAATTAAATAATAATACCAGTCAGCAGGACAGTTTGACTTTTCAGGAGGAATCCAACTGCAGAATCAACAGAGTATATTTATTTTTCCACTTAATAAATTATAGTTTGAGCACGCCTGTAAGACGCTAGTATGGTTTTTCTCCATTCCCTCTTCATATGGAGACGTTCAAATAAAACTGTGCAAACAATAATTGACATATTCGCATATTATTTTGATATACCTAATAATGTGATTTATTATTTCAGATTTGAAGGCTGCACTCAGCTTCTTAAATACCAGGAAGTATCAGAACATGAAAAAACCTGTATCGGTAACTTCTACTCCTGTAGAATATGTGACGGCGAGAAATACCAGGAAAACTCCATGCTGCATTTGATAAATCATTACAAAAATTGCCACAGGAGAGTTTTTTTACAGCAGCCTATCTTTACGATTGCACAAAAAGAGCATGCAGATTATGTGTATTATGACATAAAACTTAGTTTATGTTGTATGATCTCTGTAAGTTTATATGACAACGTATTACAAGCAGATGTTACACCACCGACAAATATTTCTCTGAAGTATAGATTGGGAATATATACTACTCAGGATATTCCCGATCTTAACGCTAAACCAGTACTTTTAACAAATTATATAATATCTGGTAGATGTAGAGAGGATCTTGATCTAACTGCAATAATGATCAACAAAAAGTCAACAAGATTGTACTGTAAGCTTGAGTTTGACATTAATGTTAGCGTTACTAAAATATATGTTACTGGTTCCAATGATAACATCCAAAGGGCACAACCAAACAAAGTTAAAAATATGTCAGTGGAAGAAATGACCGAAATTAGAAAAAATATTGCAATCGTTAAGACATTTCCGAAGATCTACCGCGATGAATTATTTAAAGTACAATTTGGACAAGAATATATGAGAGCATACGATTTTATAGAAGATACTATGGGTATAAAAGATAAATTATCTGAGAAGTCGATCGTCGTAGCGTGCAGTTTTTGTGAAAATTTCTACGCTCACTCATTAGAACAACGTGATATTTTCGTATGTGTCAAGGTCTGTACGTTTACCGTTTGTGGTCAGTGTTATGGACGTGGTGTTACTATATGTTCTAGCTGTCATATACCATTAGAAAGAAGTCTAGGCGCTGGACATTCTTATTTGCATTTTTATTGTAAATTTGCTTGCAATCAATTTTTCAGAGGGTGGGAATTGTTAGAGCACGAAGAAAAATGTGAATACAACAAATACAGATTTTTATCTGACAAGGAATATATCCAGTTGTACTTTGGAGATGAAAACGTCAAAAATAGTTCATTTAGTAAATGTAACTCAATTATATACGATCATGCTAAATTCAGTAAGCTAGGGCGCTTGTATGTGGTGACTAGAGATAACTTTAGATTTATTTTAACTTTTGGTTCTAATGGCTATAGATGTAATTTTCAGGTATGTACTAGGTACGATAAAAACACACATTATTGTTTAATTAAAGTTTGCGAAAGAGGAGAAATCAGAGAATATAAAGATACATTCTTCTATCTTCAATTAGATAAAGTACGTACTTTCTTTGTTGTTAATATAAGGGAAAAAAAGAAACATTGAACTTATGAATAAATATATATAGAATATTTTAAATCAAAGATATATTATTCCTTCCTTCTGGAGGTAATCATCATTATCACCACACTGTAAATTTTCCAATTATTTTCTTGTCTCAAAATTCTACTGTTTATCAGGTATATTCAATAACAACAGCATTTAAATAAAAAAAATCATACAGTAAAACTAAAAGATCTGAATTCTCATACGTTGCAAGGTAAAGGCATCCTGAAAACTATGTACCAAAACAGAACCTCACGAAACAGGATTCACTTTAAAATTTTACCACAACCACTGTATTTCCATGGGTGGCAAATATTATTATATCATCTATACAGGCCGTCAACTTGAAAACTTTCCACATTTAGTATCTTGCTGCCTTCCCTTAACATTAACAATCAGAAAGACACGTCAATTTTATTCTGAAGGGGGATGCTCTTAAAGAATATTTGCAGCCTTCGTGGGAAACCGTCAGGGAGGGGTAGATGGTGCTCTTAAAATCTTAAATGGGAAGGAGAGTCAAGGTCGTTTAAATCTTTTTCCATTAATACCGTAATTTATTACTTTTCGAGCAACTTTCCAGGAAATCGAGTTCCAAAAATGGACGTAATTAGAAGAGATTCGAGAGAAGTCCGAGTTGCGTATAATCTCAGCCGGCCCTTATCACGATATTTCTCCTCTAGCTGTAAGTTTTCACATATTATTTTACTGCTAAGGTTCTTTTTTGTATAAATTTTATGATTTTTCTTGAAAACTCAAAATATAAATTAACTAGAAAGAATATATGAAAATTTACTTTGGTTATGTAAAAACACACAAGATTGCATTCGTTTTTATTTAAACAAGGTGGAGGAACTGAGAAAAGTTAAATAAAATTTTCACAATTGTGTTTTCTATTATATTTTGTTTGGGTTTTCACTCGTGGAACTTTTCAAGTTGAAATTGAATTTGTGATAATAGATAAAGTGAAAAATTGAGTGAAGTAAATGTTGTCATATTATTATCTTTAAAATACAGAATGTTGAAATAACTTATTTATAATATTATATCGTTTAAACTTTTTTCATCTTATATTGTACTATGGTATAGAAGGTTAAATATTCACTTGTAATTATTCATTTTTGGTTTTTGAATGTACTTAACTTATAACTTCTAATATAAATTAATAAATAAATGAAAAATGTTTTTTGGAGTACAGTATGTGTATTTTTCTTTAATTAAAAAAATTTTCAGAACCTTCAGATTGCCGATCGGCCGCTACGGATCCTAAATGTTTGTCAGCCGTTCGGCCATTTATACAGGGTATAACAGAAAGGTTGGTAATAAATTCAGCAGTGATTTTCTTGGCAAAAAATTATATTTTTTTTCCTATAACTTTTTGCTCTACTGATTTTTGTTTCCAAACTACAGGGTGTTAACAAATTTAATAATCGTTTTTGCGTAATAACTTTTTAGCGCTGGCAGATAATGACATGAAATTTTAGCAGGAAAGTACTTTGATATTGCCCTAATAACATTAAAAAAAATGCTTCGTAGATTACTCAGTGGCGTGTACATGGATATTACCATAAAATCCATGAGGAAACGCATTGAAAAATGCATTGAAGCTAGGGAACAACATTTTCAGCATCTTTTGTAATATTCTTTTTGGTTTGTTAAATATTATTAATTAATTTAAGTTTGTAAGTTAGTAATTGATAAATTTATTATTGTTAATTAATTAATTATTAGAATTTTATCACAAAATTTAACATCCTGTAGTTTGGAAACAAAAATCCGTAGAGCAAAGATTTATAGGAAAAAAAATATTATTTTTTCGTAATGAAATCTGCTAAATTTACTCCCAACCTTTCTGTTACACCACGTATATTATAATATATACTATTTATATATACAGGGTGTTCATTTGAAAACTTCCCACAAGGGATTTATCGAAAACCACTGATTAAAAGAAAAAACGCCGAGATACGTCAAAAGATTTGCCAAAGGGGACAACTTTTTAACCAAAAACTACTTCACCCCCTTTTACCCTCTGGCCCCCGGGGTCATCCCCTTAAAAAATTTAAATGACAAGGGGTAGCAAGTAATAGCTTGTTTGAAAGGTTTTAAAAAATCAAACGTCAAAATAAAGCACTTTGAAAGACCTTTCAAACAAGCTATTACTTGCTACCCCTTGTCATTTAAAATTTTTAAGGGGATGACCCCTGGGGCCAGAGGGCAAAAGGGGGTGAAGTAGTTTTTGGTTAAAAAGTTGTCCCCTTTGGCAAATCTTTTGACGTGTCTCGGCGGTTTTTTCTTTTAATCAGTGGTTTTCGATAAATCCGTGGTGGGAAGTCTTCAAATGAACACCCTGTATATAATTTCTTTGATTTGAAACCGCACGGAGAGAAAAAGTCAGAAAAATACTGGATTTTTTGTTAAAAATTACAAAAATATTTTGTAAAATTTAATAAAACCTTCTGTAAACTTTACCAAAATCTTTTGTAAAAATTTGACACATGATATTCCCAAGCGTTCACCCGTCCAAGTACGTGCCCAGCGTCGTGTTTCCTGGTTTGTACGATAAACGAATTCTAAGAATCCGTTGCATCTCATCGATGG
Organism: Barypeithes pellucidus; assembly: GCA_963991005.1. Taxonomy (NCBI): domain Eukaryota; kingdom Metazoa; phylum Arthropoda; class Insecta; order Coleoptera; family Curculionidae; genus Barypeithes; species Barypeithes pellucidus. The sequence goes on from OZ022557.1 coordinate 926,933, forward strand.
AACGAATTCTAAGAATCCGTTGCATCTCATCGATGGCCTTTATTTTTGTAAAAATATTTTCTTTAAGCTTGGTCGTTTTTAGAACAAAATATTAAATAAATGCCAGTGAATTGCACCACACATTACTGCAGTAATAAATAAATTATTTTCACTTACATTCGTTGTAAAATTTACAATATATTACTTGATTTTACTAAATTTATAAGAAATGTTAACTACAGTTTTTTGTAAATTATGTTTAAGATATTATTTAGATAGGTATTACATACTAATAAAAAAATATAATTAATACTATATTTAATAGGATATTTTACAAATCTTTACTATATTCTTTTTTTTTTTCATGTAATAAAACGATCCTTTCCTCAAGTTGTAGCCTTAACAATTTCTGTAAATCAGTCGGTGGTCATCCTTAATGGGGTAATTTAGTAAAAAACACATTGCCATTTTTTCTTCTCATTCCATTCTAGAGACTTTAAACTCAACGTTGGCCGTTTGGCAGCTGTTTCTCAACGCGACTTCGAATCGATCGATAACTATTTAACTAACTGCAACAGTAAAAAGGTGCTCCACAATTTCAGAGCACTTAACTTCGTAAGTGCAAAATGTTGATTTACGTAAAAGGCTAATCGTAATTCTATGACTACTCGAAATTCTATACGATTAGATTAATTTTAATTGTTCAGGAAGGAGCATTTAAACTCTATGAAATTATCCATAGGCCATTCGGAATAATAGAAATATGTTAAGTTCTGGAGTTCCACGAGGTAGTATTTAGAATCGTTCTAATTTATTTGAGATTCTAATATTCGTAATAATAAAATTAGAAAGCACAACGATGTTTCAAATTTTCAAATAAATCTTTTTGTACGCGTTGCACTTTCCATTAATTGAAAATATTAATACAAGGTGCTCCAAAAATATAAATCAAGCATTGCCCGGATTAGACATTTATAAGAAAAAATTGTGCCCAGCAAGAACCCTAAGGTGAACATTTATTACACATACAGTGTGTCCCGGAATATCGAACCTCTAGGTGTAAATGACAAAAAAATTTCGAATTGAAATTTCACCATTTGGGATCTAGGCCTGTTTGATTGGAAAATGAAATTTAACATATTTTGATTTTTATGAAATCAAGCATACCTTGACTGGAGCAGTATTTTTATTTTCTGGGATACACTGTATACAGGGTGTCGCGAAATTGGCGCGCAATATTTGTGGGGTATGATCTAGACCCCGAAATACGACAATAAGTTCATATGTGCATGCTCCTGAAAATGTCTCGTAAGGGAGCTAGAGTCCCTTAAAAGGGCCGGATTTATCGTCAGAGTGCTCCTTTTAAGGGGCTCTGGCTCCCTTACGAGGCATTTATTATATTTTGGTCCGTTTACTTAAATTATTTTATTTTTTATCGTAAACATTTTAAAAATTATGGAAGACCAGTGTGAAATTATAAGTAAAAGAAAATCAAACCTAATCGAGTTCAACACCTTTCAGGCCCTCGAGGGAAAATTGTCCAAACAAGAAGTGTATTTTTTTTTGGACGGCGACAGCCGTGTTTTTCTTTCGGAAAAATCACCCTTTGAAGGGTCCCCGATGGCAAATTTAATTATTGGCTCGGGTGAGATAAGAAGGAGGAAATGGCGAGAGAGAAAATTATCTTGTCACAATAAAAACGGTATTTTTTTTTGATTGTCTCGGAATATTTAAAGTTAATTTTAGAAAAGAGGAACAAAGTGTTCTCAGAAGCTGTTTGAAATAATGGGAGAGAGTCATATATCAACAAACAAACAACAAACCCGAACAGAATTAGACATTATAATTTGTAAATGTAAAGCCGAAATAAAAATTCAATAGAAGGTTTTAGAATTTTATCTATTCAGTTCTTTTATTTGACGATTTTATTTATTTCCCTGTTCTGTTATTTACAGGAATGCTTTGTTAGATTAATGGCAAAAACCCGGACATTGTGAAGAACATCTGGTGTAATTTGTTGACATTCATTAGTAATGCGGTTCCGTAAATCTTCTAAGGATTCGGGTTCGGTGGCATAAATTTTGGATTTTAGATGTCCCCACAAAAATAAATCAAGGGGAGATAAATCGGGCGATGTCGCGGGCCATTCAATAGCACCCCTCCTCCAAATCCATCTACCAGAAAACGTTTCATCCAGAAAGTGGCGTACGGGTAATGAATAATGGGGGGGAGCCCGGTCTTGTTGAAATATTGGATTTTCTTCCTGGTAACGTTGGTCGTTTTCCATAAGTTCCATCAGCGCTGGGTTGACAGCATTCTCCAACAAGTCTAAATAAGTATCTCCATTTAAATTTCCCGGTAAGAAAAATGGTCCAATTATGTGATCACCAAAAATACCAGCCCAAACGTTGAATTTTTGAGGATTTTGACTATGAACCTCGTGGTAAATCCTTGGATTCGTGTCGGACCAGTAACGACAGTAATGTCGATTGACAGTGCCATTAAGAAAAAAAGAACATTCGTCTGAAAAGCAAACGTTAAAAAGGTAGTTCGGATAATTTAATACTTATTCTGACATTACTTCACAAAAGTGTAAACGGCGGTCATTATCATCTTCATTCAATTCTTGGAGAAGTTGAATTTTGTATGGGTGCCATTTATAATGTTTTAGAATTCTCTGTAAAGTGGTCCGCGAAATTCCCGTTACATCAGACATTTTTCTGGTACTTAATGTTGAATTCATACTAACTTGACCCAGAACAGCTACTGCTACTGTTTCATTTCTTACCGGATTCTCAATAATCCTTTCTTTATTTGCCATTGAACCAGTTTGCCGAAATTTTGCCACTAATTCTAGGATATAACCATGATGTACGTGTCTATCTGGATGTCTATCATCAAACAAAGTTGCCGTTACTCTTGCACATTGATTGTTTATAAAATATAATTCAATAATTTCCACTCTCTCCTCAATAGAATAAACCATTTTTTATGTCACGATCAAATCAAAAGAAAATAATAGCGCAGAAATAACGTATGTAGATCTGGATCAACCACTTTACTGAAGATAAAGTTGAATTGACTGATACTTATTACTTTAAAAAAAATTGTTTACGCACAAACCTGTGTACTTGATAAGGGGCGCAGTGAAATGTTTCAAATTCCGTTGCTCGGCGCGTAGCTCAAATTTACAAAACGAAGCGCCATTTTAAAGAGAATCTAATGCCCTTTAAAAAGATGTATCACAACATACCAATTCCCATTTGTAAAAACAAGGGCAGTAGCCGCCCCCGCTAAGGGGGTTGAGGTTACAGGGATGAAATTAATAGTGAAACGTGCCCCCCTGAAAACACAATTTTACGGGTACGAGGTTTTTTTTAATTTTCACGTACACAGCCGTAAACCTTGCTGGACTGTTTTCGATGGGCTACCCTGTATATTTAACAATAATGAGCCGAATACTGATCCCTGTGGACCTCAAATTCCATCTTTCTTTCCAACCGAATTCCGCCAATTGTTTTTACCTTTTACTTATATAAATCCTTGGTTTTGCATTTCATAAATATATTGCTTATAAAGAATAGGGATTATCAGTGCGTATCTGGAGTCTGGAGGCACTTTATCTATATTTTTACTAAGCAATTTGGTTGCCTAAATCGATTTTAGCTAAACCATTCGCCTAAAATTGGTTTGGCGATTGAGAGCCGGCAAAAAGAACACGAACAGATAAATTGCGGTCATTTTGTTGGAGCTTCGTGTTGTTGTTAGTTCCTATTTCGGTTTTTTTTTCGATATACTCTTGATGGGATTTTTTTAAAGATTATTTAATAAAAATATCATCGTTTTGTTAGATTTGGGAAGTAATATTCAGAACTACGTAATTAATCACAATGGATATCTTTTGAACGGTAATTGCTACGAAGTTGGTTAAATTGTGCAGTTTTTAAAGCTTTTTTAGAATCCAATATCATCGTTGCCGCATTGTTTTTAATTCATGAGATACAGGGTGATTTGTTAAAAACCTCTAAAATTAATTTCTTTAATAACTCGAAAGAGTTTGATTTTAGAAAAACGCCCATTAAATAAAAATTTTATATTTTATTCTCCGTTTTTTTTTTATTTCATTTTTTAATAACTTCGCGACGACACGATCCGCAATTATTATTGAATTCTATTTTCATTAAAGGAGAATGAAATTATAGCCGTTTCTTGAACACGTACTTAATTAAACTAATTCATATCTCCATAAACCCAGTCTTAGGCTGACTATAGAAACTCTCAAGTTTACTGCCCAACTTTGAATGTTTATGCACCAATTCACTCAAGGGTGGAATTTTGTAAGACCATCTTGTAGCTCGTAGCAAATTTCGGCTACCATTTTTCCTGCAATCATGTCATTTTGGGCAATGGAAACGGCATCAGGATACTTGGAGTGGTGATTCCACAAGTCAAAATAAGGGTACTAAGTCATATCATAAAAAATCAAAATCACACTACTTTTCGAGTTACAGCCTGTCAATTTTTTCTTATTTTTAACATCTTGGGCTTAGTTTTTAAACTATCAAAGTTTATATATGGCATAGGGACTATGCTTAACGACCTGTCACTCGGCTATAAAAATGTTTCTCGGCTGTGCCCCCCAAAGGCATTCAAATTTCATTTTTGACATATCTTTCTTGTTTTGGCAGTTATAGATGGTATTTTAAAGACAAAATAAAAAAGGCACTCTTTATTCGAGCCGATAAATCACACCGTTTGATCGACTTGATCAATCACAATTGTTCAGCCCCCCTCCCCCCTTTGTATGACAAAAGTATCTTTATTAACAAGGTACTCGGGCGCAAATTTGATAAATAAAAGTTGTATTTCTAAAGCAGAAAAATGGTTGACGACGGCAGAAAAAACTAGAGGTAGTTCTCGCTTGGCCTCTTTTCATTCTTGTACTTTTTGAGAACCCTGTATAATTTTTTTTCCCTAAATCTTAGTTTCTTGCCAAGCAGAGCTTTTTAGAAGTAGACACTTTCTTTCATAAAACGCATAATAAAAAAATTTGCCATTTGCCAAAACTTCCTTGGACACGTCGCGCATTGTATGTACAGGGTTCCCGTTTTCGACACTTTTATAGTAATTGTTAGTGCTATCAAAAAAGTAATGTAGGTGTCATGTGCTCCTTTTGGGTAAAACTTAAAATGGTAAAATCAAAATTTGAAAATTTTCGCTCGGTTAAGAGATACGGGGGAAAACCAAAAAATTGCCAATTTCAAAATTACCCTATATTTTCTTAGTTAAAAGAGATACAGAAAAATGTTATATGCAGAAGTTTATTTATATTAATTGTTGAATAATCTGCCGTTTTCAGAATAAGTATACGGGGTCAGGTAAAAAAGTTATCGGACCTAACCTCATTTTATTAAAATGGAACACCCTGTATATTTTAATCTAAAAAGATACTATTTTAAATTCTCCTTTCAAATATATAACACACCATGGATGATATTGGTTTGCTAGGCGATTTATTTAAACTTTATTACTTTGAAACGAAATAAAAGATTCAGATTAAGGTAAAAAATAACGGGAATCATCGCAAATGTTCGGAACTGATATGATATAAAATTTTTCAAAATGTTGATAGGTCATTTTCGCAAATGAATATATAAAAATTAAATTGACGTTAAATGTTAATTGTCAACATAGTTGTTTCTGGGATATTGGCGTTTCATGATCTAGTGTGGTTTAAAGTAATAAAGTTTTATGAATCGCCTAGGAAACCAATATCATCCATGGTGTGTTATATATTTGAAAGGATAATTTAAAATAGTCTCTTTTAATTAAAATATATAGGGTACTTAAAAAAATGAGGTTATCTCCGACAACTTTTTATCTGACCCCGTATACTTATTCTGAAAACGGCAGATTATTCTACAATCAATATAAAGAAAACATTTTTCTGTATCTCTTTTAACTAAGAGAATATAGGGTAATTTAGAAGTTATCAATTTTTTGATTTTCCCCCGTATCTCTTAAGCGAGCGAAAATTTTCAAATTTTGATTTTACCATTTTAAGTTTGACCCAAAAAGAGCACATGACACCTACATTACTTTTTTGATAGCAGTAACAATTACGGAGATACCCTATAAAAGTGTCGAAAATGGGACACCCTGTCACAGTCCACCTATCTATAAGCTTCGCATTAATGACGAATTCTGCCATCATTTGTTGTTATATAGTCGTAAATAACTGAAATTTTGCATGATTATAGTTAGTGCCTAAATTTTCAAAAAGAAATAGTATTAAAGAAAATCTTGCTGCCACGTACATATTGAATAAAAAAGTGTAATTCTATACCAGCCGTACTCTTACTTGAATGCTTTTATTAAATATGCAATATAACCCCGACCAAGAAAACTAATTCTATTTCTTTTATTAAAACTATCCTCATGCAAATTTTTCGAATTTTATTTCTGGAGCTTCTCTTCCTTCAGTTTCACATACTGTTGGCAAACGTGTTAAATTTTTAAACCAACTTTTCTACCCTGTCGACAGTTTTCCAGTTTTATTGTTGCAAAAGTTAAGCGATGTCAACTCGGCAGAAAAAGTACATCTCTTCCAGAAACTTTACGAAATATAGACATGTTTCTCGTGTTGAGACTGTAAAAAAAAATAACGCTTTGTCTTGTCGAATAAATGTAAAAGTAATTACAAACTTTTTTAAAAGACCGCTGCTCTACTGTCGGAAACAATATTAACAAAGTTTTTTAGTCACGCATTTCGTAATATGATAAAGTATACAGGGTGCTGCATCCTTGAATTGAACATAGGAAATCCCATGTAAATTTTTGAGGTGGCTCAATATTGACCCGCCTGTACATTTCATGGAAAAACTGCATCATAACTTTTTGAATGAATAAGAAATGTTAAGTCCTTGTTAATAAATCGAAACTCAAACGAGAGAGAAATAAGAGTGAGCGAGAAAGAGAGAAGATGTGTAGTACACCAATTTGCCCCGCTTAGGCGGACACCTGCCGGACTAAATGTGTCCGCCTAAAGCCGCGTTCTCAGAGCTTCGACGTGTCGCAGCGACAGTCCCCCACTCCTTTTGTAGGGGGGTGACGTCTGTCACTTGTCATTCGGATGTAACCTAACCTTACAATATTTTGTTATTGTTTTGTAAATGAAAACAATTTGTTTTGTACAAATTTCGTTTTGAATAATTTATCATACTGACTGAGACTTTGATAATGAAAGCGGCGAAGCAATGAAATATTTGAATAACATCTGGCAGTGTATTTTAATATGATTATTCTTCAAGACTAAATAGCTAGCTAGGTAGTTTTTATTAACCACTGTTAAGTAGGTAGGTATGAGAACAATTTCATTCCTCCAATAAGGAAGTCTAAAATCATAGACATGGGCGTTCTGACAGTGTCTCCTCATCATTCCATACCCTAGGTCTTGTGGTGGTCACTAGCTTGTATCTCCTCTATATCTTCATTCCAAGCAGATACAAAGCCATCTTTGTGCAGAGCATACTTGCCCTTTGTAATCTGTATCTACAATAATTTAAAAATATTTATATTATAAGATTTAGGGATCTATAGAGGTACAAAACTAATTTTTAGATAATATTACAAAAATACCAACAGGGCTAACAAAATACCATGGGACTTTAAAAACAGTTTACAATTTTAAGTCAAAATGATGTTTTACCAGTATTATTAACTCTTGCACTTTCTTCTGCAGATAACTTTTTCCTAAATTCAGCTTCAGAGCGGTGAAGAATTTCCACAGGAATATAATTTGAATTTGTGGCCACATCCATTATGGTTTTCGTTTAACCTAAAATTTAACGTTTTAAACTTGAACTCGTCACATTTCTTTAAAAAACTTATAGTATAGTCGATAATCTCTTCCGATTGCAGCAGGCCAATATTTAAGTTTCTTTAGGGTGTGAGTATGTGGAATGCGGATGTTGGATTAAAATTTTCCCCTCTCGGAGGTTATATTTGGGTTTGTTTTTTTAAAAGATTTTTTTCGATGACAGCGTCAAATTTTATTTTTGTATTCTAGTCCTCAAAATATGTATATTTATTCTGGTTAGTAAAAAATGCACCAATGTAATTAAAAAGACCAATGTAATTAAAAATTATTTAATAATTTTGTAGGATTTAGGTAGATAATGATCAAATAAACTTTTAAAAGCAAAAGTACATACTATTCACAATTTTTTAGGACAAAATAATTTACCTTTGTTCGAAAACAACGAATACTTATTTCGGAAAACTGAGTTTCAAATTTCAAAACAAAATAAAAAATTAATACTACAGCGCAGTGTTACCAGTTATCTCATGAAATGTCAGGAGATCTGTTGATTTTTTTGTGATTTTATGAATAATCTGGTGGTCCATGAAAAACCTTTTGAAAAAGTTCGGTTTCTGGTGTTATCAGCTTCGTTTCGGGGAGGTATATTTTATAAATCACAAAAAAATCACCAGATCTGGTGAAATTTCACCAGATACCTGGCAATACCGCTACTTCGGCACTGTTCGATGGTGGGGATAAGTGGTAATGACGTAAATGGTTATGATTAGTTAGGTTGGTGTTGTTTTTTTTTGGACACACGATGAGAAATCTGCGCACAGACACCTTACAGACGCGGCTGCAAGGTAGTGTCGGGCTAGTAACATTGTGGGGAAAGACCATCAATATCATCCGCTCTGAAGGAGGGGATCCGCCTCAGAAGGAGACGAGCCAACCGACTAAAACTCACCGTCTGAGTCAGGCATGATAGCGCCAGCATTATTTGTTTTGGATTTCTTGATGTCACTGCTGTGGTTGTGTCATCAGCGTATATGAATTTTTCGCAAGACGGATGCATTGGGATATCACAAGTAAAGATATTGAAGAGTAGGGGGGCTATTACCGAACCTTGTGGGACTCCGGCCCTGATTATTTTTGACGTAGAGTAACACTCTTCAACAAAAGTTTTAAACGATCAATTTTGAAGATAGGAGGCTATAAGTTTTATCATATAGTTTGGTACTCCTAGCCTGATCATTTTGACCCTGTCAAAAGCTTTACTGATATCGAATAGGACGGCTCCCGTGCTCCTCCGTCTATTGAATCCATTGATTATGTTGGAAGCGTCTTGTCGTCTGTCTAAGGGTGCAAAAGTTAGCTCTAGAGCCAAACTGCTCCACTGGTAGACAGTTGTTAGTTTCGACAAAGGTTGTGAGCCTACCCGAAATTAACCGTTCCACTATCTTGCTTATGTTAGACAGAAGACTGATTGGCCTGTAACTGGTCAATTTTCCTCTGTCTTGGCCTGATTTCCCTATCATAATGATTTTTGCCTGTTTCCATGGGGCGGGAAAATGTCCAGTTTTCAGTATAGCATTTGCGATGTTGGCTATGTCCTTTATTGTCTTCTCCGGTAGATTTTTCAGTGATAGGTTGGTGATTCTATCTAGCCCGGGAGCCTTTTTGACCTTTACGTAACGTATGATATTTTTGACATCTTCTGCGGTGACTTCTTGCAGATTTGGTTCAGGAGGGTGATCCATGCTTTTATATATTTCGGCAGTCCTGTTGATCCGATTTTCTAGGTCTACATCTGTAGCCGGATTTTCGCTGAATTGCTCCTAGAGTGCTTCAGCGAATTTTTCCGCTTTTTCCTGAGGTTCAGTGATTACAGTGTTGCCGCTCGTTGTTATGGGCGGCATTGGTGTCCTACTTCCGTTGACAAGCGATCTTGTCATCCGATAGAGGGATCCATCTTGTGTATTTAGGCTTTCGACCTTCCTTTCCCATCTCTCGGATTCCAAGCCGCTAAGCAGCTGTTTGGCCCTCTGTGTTACCTGGTTTGCCTGTTGTTTGATCCTCGGATCTCCAGTTCTGTACGCTCTATTTTTGAGACGGTTCTTCGCACTTATTTCGTTCTTTATGTCACGACTGAGATTACCATATTTTGTGTAATCAGCTGTTTTTGTTGTTGTTGCTCTAGCAAGTGCTTGCTGTATGTTCTTTGTGAGCACATTTACAGCCTCGTCGATATCTGGTTTGCCTACAAGAGGAGCGATAGAATCGCAACCCTCGAGCTGAGTCTGGAATTTTTTCCAGTCAGTTCTGGTTGTGGTTATGATGCTAAGACCCCTCCTGCGTGGGTCACCATATTCGATAATCACTGGGAGATGATCAGATGTTAGATCATTGATTACTACAGGCTGTGACATGTGATCTGTGTTTTTAATTACGAAAATATCTAGTAGCTCCGGCAATCCGTTGGCACTTAGATGTGTGTGGCCCTCTGGTGGTAATATATGGTAATTAAAAAACATCAGAATTGTTGTATAACATTAGCCCTCTGGTGTTGGTTGCTCTATAGTTCCATTCTCGATTTTTGGCATTCAGATCTCCTCCGATTATTGTTGTCCTGTTATTGTCGAAGATATTTCCTAAACACTCCCTGTTAAGACTGTCGTGAGGGAAGGGGCCAGGCATGATACCTGTAACTCCTTTTCACTTAGACGGTAGTCGATCAAATACAGTGCGCAGCGCCATCTCTTAGTAGTCCCACATAATCCGAACAGACGTTATTTGATTAAATCAAATTTTAAAAAAATCTATTCAAGAAATAAAAAGTCTATGCTTGTTAGGAGAGGGCTTCGTTTTCTTGGTAGTACCATTCAATGTGAAATAGTATTTTAAAGTGCTACTGTGTAGACAAAAATACGCCCTTATTGTATAAGGATCATCGGGTGGTCTGGAAATATTAATTTTCCATATTCGTATTTAATATAATACAGAAAAATACTAAAAAATGTAAACGAAGAAAGCCCAAGACTGAAGATTTGAGCGAAAATATTAAATGGGTAGGGAAGGGATGAAGGGCACATCATTTTAAAGGTTGTTTAAATATCTTTCCAATAATACCAAGATTTATCATTACGATTGGCAACGCTACAGACAATAATAAAATATTTTGTACTTATAAGGAGTAGAAGTTTCAATTCTTGATGAAATATACAGGGTGTTCCATTTGAAAATACTGAGTAAATTTAATCCAAACAAACCCGAAGTTTGGAAGTAAAATTAAAGCACCCTGTATAAAACTGTAAAATTTTATAAATAGTACTCATATAATCCAGATAAAATTTTTTGATCCAATTAAAATCAATAAAGAATCTGTAGCATGTTTATTACGATCGTACCAATGCAATAAAAATAGGAAAATTAATAATATCTTTGCAACACCGCAACAGATTGGGGAAAAAAATTGGGGTTACATAAACGATAAGGAGGGGCACTGATTCCGAGTAAAAATATAGGTCATTTCATTTATGACACACACTGTACAGGGTGTCCATTTTTGGGTAGTTTTATGGGGTATCTCCGTTAAATTTGTTTTCACCCTATACCTATATTTTTAATAATATAATTTAGTTTGTAACAAGCTTCAAATATATAACACTTTATTTTTAGTCTTAGTATTAGGCCCGAAATATACGTTTTTCAAAAATATACCATTTTTTTATATACAGTGACCCATTTAAAGAAGCAAATTTGTTTATTTTCCTTGGAAATTATTGAATGTAGAAAAAATCTGAGTACGTCACTGTATTCTACATAAAGAGTTACAAAAAGAACATTTTATTTCTTTTTGATACGTTATGGGGTAACCGAGATATGGGGGGTGTCCCAAAATGATTACGGCATCTTCTGTTTGACAAAAAAGTAGCAAAGTGCTGCGAAAACAGCATCCTTCTATCTTTACTAATAACGGAGATACCCCGTAAAACTACCCAAAAATGGACACCCTGTATACTTAAACATACTTTTAAAATATGCGTCTTCAACATTCCGCTAATATTTATTTTTAAAGTTTCCCTTCTATCCACGATATAGGAGATATCGAAGAATTACACACTAAATGGACTCCCTGTATTAGTAAATATTTTATTTATTTCAGAAAACCCAATTTGCCGCGTTAAATTTTCCGATAATTCTAATTTCTCTAATAAGAACGCTACCAAACACAAGTCAAATGACATGACACAAGGGTTACCGCCTCATACAAAAATTTAGGATCCTCCGGGACATAAATTCCCTATTTTAAAAAATAAAATTATACCTATCAAAATACAATTCATTTTAAATTTCGTAAAACGGCATGAATTTGTATATAAAAATCTCGGACGTATAACGAATCGACATGAGTCATGCCGTTTTTACTACAATGTAAGCGAGTAATCGTTAGAACAAAAACGACTTTTTTGCACCAAAATACCTTTGCCTTGCTTTCATTTGTTACTTTATTTGCAGTGGTCGGTTTGAAAGGAGCTCGCGTATTCGCCGGTTTTATTTTTTCTGGAAAATTATCCCGCGTGATAATTCGACGTCCAGGACAGGGTGCTCCTGCCACTGCTTAAAGAGTTGTCGGAATTCCGGGTAATAGTGTCATCCTAAAACGAAGTTTTGCTCTGTTCCCTGTAAGGTGAGTCTTTAAACATTTTTTTTCAAAATACGTTTAGCAGCATTCACAGTTCCATAAATTAATTTATAATAGAGAAGAAGTATTTAAGTCACATCACAAGGGGCCCAAGCGCTATTATGCAACGGGTTCCTCGCTTTTTACCTTCCATAACTGGGGTAGTAACTGGCGATAAATACTTATAAACTCTTTCCACAATTCTTTTTGAGCCGTTTTTACCATTGCTTTACTCGATGTTGCGCAACGCGTCGAACAGCGGCATTCATGCTAAACTCGTTGCGCAATTTGCTCGCAAGTGTATGTACCTTTAATAGGTCGCTTTCGGTAAATAAAAATAAAATTTTATTGTAAAGGTCCCGCCCTTCACAAGAATTGTTGCAGCCTTCGTGGTTTAACCCCCTTGACAGGGGTAGATGTTACCCTTAAGATCTTAAATGGGAAGGAGGGGGAGGTCAAGTGACCCACCATTTTTAAAGATCATTTAAATCTCTTTCCAATAATAATAAAAGAGGCGTCGACACAATAAATTTTTTGTTAAATAACACCCTAAAAGGAATTTAAAAACTATTTAAAGCCTTCATGGAGTAACCCACTGGGAGAGGTAACTGTTACCCTTAAAATCGTAAATGAGAAGGGGGGGGGGGTCAAGTATATTGGGGCGGAAAAATCTGGATACTAAGAGTCGACGAGGACCGTTTTTGGTTCGGAGGGGCAGTGGCGTACTTGTACAAGAAATGAAATTTGTGCAAATTGACAAAATTTGGTTTCTTGCTTCCGTTAATTTATTAATTGAAAAAATTTCTACCCTAAACTTATAGCAATTGGTCCCTAAAAACAGGTAATTAACCGCTTTTAGGATAAAACGAAATAGTATCAAAAATATTGATCAAAAAACGAAATGGTGAATGCGTCACTAGCTCTGACTTAATTATTAACTGAACAAAAAATATACTGAGTGTTTAAACAACAACGAACAAAACAATCATCTACTAAAAACAAACATCTAGTAAAATCAAGATTTATATTTTTCCTAACGAATTCATCTTTGAATAAATTGGTTAAAACATTACATTTCGTGGGGGGGGGGGCTATATACGCCACTGAGGAGGGGGTAAACTGGGCGGCATGTTACGAACAAGCCCGAAACGGACTAGCTTTACTATGATATCTATTGAGCACGAAATAGCTAATAAAATAGATTTAAATAAAAAAATTTACAGAGTTACAAGGTGGTTTGTTGATAGTTATTATTTTAATGAGTTAGAATAGCATAGCACATTTTTTTAATTTCTTTTCAGAAATATTATTAATATGTATTAATAAGAGCACAAAATGATTAAGGCGTCTTGAGCGGGCCCTGTTGCTCTCTCTCACTAATTTTGAAATTGAAATTTGGATAGTATGCTAATGTTGATTTGAGCACTGGGCTAAAACATTTTCATTAAGGTACTACGTCCGGTTAAACTGGAAGTCGGTGTCAACTTCTTTATTTTAAATGGCACACCCTATACAGGGTGTCCCAGAATATGTGGGCAATCTCCCGGGTTCAGATAGAACACTTAAAAATAACAGGAGAAGTTCTTATAAATTTCTCTCCCTACGGCCATAAATTTCTCTCCCTACGGCCTCTCCCCTACGGAGATACGGGCCCATAACGGACGTCCCTGGAAATCGTTGTTTTTTAAATAATTTTTGAAGTACTAGGTGTAATTTAATATTTTTTTAGTAAGTATAATGGTTAGTAGATGGGTCTCCTTAAAACTCGCCCTTTTAAACACATTTGGCTTATTTAGTTTGCCAGGGACGGACTAGGACACAAAAATGTTTTTTTATACCTTGTACGATGAAGGAACGACAATAATATTTTTGATACGAGATATGCTGAAAAAAAGGTACCTACTCTTGATCAATGTCGATAAAGTGAACTGTTTTCGAAAAAAAAATATTTTTGTTCAATATGGTTTTTTTGCATTAATAATTGTTGTTTTATGCTCATAAAATTTCCTCATTGTTGCTATGGTTTTTTTTACATGGACCGATTTAAATAAGAATATTTATGTCAGTGTCAGTTTATGGTAGTGTCTTGAAATTTTTTACGTATACTGGATATAAATTATATATTATAATTATTTTCTATTTAGCTTTAAAAATAAGGGTAAGTTTATATAAGGTTGTCGATTCCAAAAATTTGCCAATTTTATATTTTTTTATGGCCATAATAATACCAAGAACTATAGATAGTTTGTTTTTGGGTTTATGTCACTTTGAAATGAAATTCCAGTGTTTGGTAAGCTATATCAAGAACATATTATAACAAATTTATTTCTTTAGCATTTCTGAAACTACAGATTTTTTTAATAGACAACCTTATACAAATAAACCTTTATTTTTAATTCTAAATAGAAAATGGTTATAAAATTTGGAGTTTCCATTTGAAAATGTAGATTTTCTCAATTTAATTTTTAATTGTTTGAACACCCTGTATTAATAGTTATATAAAATCTATTAAAGCAGGTCTTTTTTAACCTTGAATTCAACTCCGAAGAAACAATCAAGGCTTCCTTATAGGAATAATTAATAATTAATTTAAGGTCTGCAAATGTTACTTTAGACATTAAACCTTAAATATTGCAAACACAGACTTAGGGGCAGGACATGATATACGAAATTTGTCTAGAATCTTGCGTAGAATCCAAAAATGAATCCAAAAAAATATATAGGGTGTTTCATTTGTGACACCATATTAAAAATATATTTTGAGGGTTGCCCCCCATCAACATTAGCGTATTGTCCAATTTTCGAAATTTGCCTATGTATATGTCGGCGTCAATTAGTGAAATCCGTCATTCCCAGAAATGCCTAGTCATTTCACGTATTGCCGGCAAATAGTGTAACTCTACGCTTTGTACACTGTCTGCCTAAGATCATCAGGCATTCCCTGTAATGACGGAATTCTTTCAGTCAAACGCTGTACTTGATTAAATTATTTAAGTTACCTTGTTTGCCGGTTTTAGTCGAACGCTGTAACTGTTGTTAACATCTTTGTAGTAATTTTTTTTTTGAAAATGAAATGTTGAAGCACCCAGAATTGTTTTATAAGAAGTTAGATGACTATTACTCCAATCAAAGTAAGAAAAAACCTTGGAATATTACGGAATTGATGGAGGTGAAAATTCGTTTCAATTTTAAGGAAATTCCTGACAATAATCAGTTGTTTACAAACCTTTTAATGTAAAATATCTTATTTTCATGCACTACTGGCAACACTGTCCTAATTGCAATGATTGACTAAAGCCGGCAAACAGGGTAACTTAAACCATTTAGTTAAGTACAGCGCTTGACTGAAATAATTCCGTCATTACAGGGAATGCCTGATACTCTTAGGCAAACGGTGTACCAAACGTAGAGTTACACTATTTGCCGGCAATACGTGAATTGACTAGGCATTTCTGGGAATGACGGATTTCACTAATTAACTCCGACATATTTAGATCGAATTGGTTCCCGGTGGGACACCCTGTATATATATTTTTGGGTTCCACTGGTTTTTTGAAGGAGGGGTCATGACCCCCCCCCCCCACCATTTGTATTGCTAAAATATTTTATTTTATTTATTAGGTACTTTTCATAACCCAATTTCACTAAAATTACTAAAGCCATGTTTATCGGGTCTGTTTGTCTGTCTGTTTTTATAAACACCCTGTATACTAACGAAAATAAGTCCGGGAAATAATGTCGTTTCACATCCCAGTGTTATTGGATTGCATCTTAGATTATACAGGGTGATTCACGACGGGCTTGCTTTAGAACTTTATGGAGAACTACTGCACATATGTTTCTGAAACTTTGAGAATTAAGGTTTATCGATACGCTCTCTTTAACTAAAATATTCACATGTTTCTGTCGTTTCCGTTTATACCGGAAGTAGCTGCAAACTCTCGTTTTTTAAATACAACATGGTAATTTTTATTATATTTTTCTATTAACCATCAAATTCTAAACAAATTTTGTAGAACATCTTTTTCTCTGACTCTTCTAGTTCTCGAGATATCTGGACTTTTTGTAATTCCTTTTTCAAATGCATGGTGATGAAATAATTAACATAATTTTTTTTACCTTAGCTCTTGGACTAAAAAAGTTTTCTTACTGAATAAACAGAATATCATCAGGTCTCAAAAATATGTCAAGTTTGGCCGAAAATGTACAGGGTGGTCACAATTCGAGGTTCTTTGTGAAAGAATTCAACCATTAAAAAGGTGTTTATTGCAAGTGGAATACCCTGTACATTTTTATTTAATTTAATGACGAAGCAGTTGTTCGTTATAACTAATGTTTACTGTTCTACATTTATATAAAAATTATTCCGAAAATACAATTCTTTCACGTGAGCTGCTATGAAAACACTTGTACTCTATGCGGAGGAAATCTGATCGATTGCTTGAAAAAACAACTTTTTGAATCGTTTCTTCATTGAATTTTCAAATAAAATACAGTTTTTAATTTCACTAAAGTTTATAAACTCTATGAATGCTTTAGAAATTTGTTTTTTCAAGCAATCAATTAATTTTTCTCCGTATAGACATCAGTAATACTAGTATAGAGTACCTAATATACAATTGTTTTCATAGTACACTTGAAAAGTATATTTTTATTTAATTTAATGACAAAGTAGTTGTTCTTTATAAATAATGTTTACTATTCTATACTTATATAAAAATTATTCCGAAAATAATATTTTTTCAAGTGTACTATGAAAACGATTGTATATATAGGTACTCTATACTAGTTTTACTGATGTCTATACGGAGAAAAATTAATTGATTGCTTGAAAAAACAAATTTCTAAAGCATTCATTGAGTTTATAAACTTTAGTGAAATTAAGTGTTTGAAAATTCTAATATTCAAATTATAAATTTAAAATAATCAACTGCATTTTATTTGAAAATTCAATGAAGAAGCGATTCAACAAGTTGTTTTTTCAAGCAATCGATCAGTTTTCCTCCGTATAGAGTACCTACGTACAATTGTTTTCATAGCAGCACACTTGAAAAAATTGTCTATTATTTAAAATAAAAATAGGAAAGTTAATGAACAAATCCAAACAAACCTTTCCCTAACAATTACTTTTATTTGTTTCAGATACTTGACGGGTCTAAAATAGAGTGCGGTACCGCGTGTGAGGTGTGAGGGTTCCGCTCTTCAAGGGTTTGCCTAAACATCGTCGCAGTTTAGAGCGTGGTAGAAATAACCCTTTTCAAGGCTCCCGCATGTCTGAAAAAGGCTGATGGGCAACCTGGCCTGTCCAGGGCGATGTCCTTTTTGTTCGTCCCTTGGAGAGTGGAACTGGAAGAATGAAGATGATGTCGTCGGGCAAATGGGCACATATAAGGAGGTAACTATTTATTTAATTTTAAAAGTATACCCCAATTGTTTAATTAATATTTAAAATATTATTTATAGTTTTTTGGCAAGAGAAAATATTTGTGATAACAATATTTGTAACTACAGGGGGTTTTTTAATTGAAAACCGATACTTAAGGCTGTGAATCCTTGGGTGATTTTAAGAAGAACTGGCACTTCTTATTGAAACATGCGGATAGGCATGAAAATAAGCCAAAACATTGATTTCAGTTTCCTCCCTCATTGGACGTTATAGGTCTAGGTAAATTTCTGTATGTTTCAAGCATGATCCAAAATTTTCGAAATTGCTTTGAATTCGTCTAAATTTCTTATTGCTCATTGATGGTAAATTTGGATACATTTCATTGAATCTTCTAAATGTACGGCTGATGATCTTATTATACTGACCATGTAAAATAAATAAATTCATAAGTACCTACTACATCTGAATAGTTGTTGTTTTCTTCCATTTTTTTTTTAACTTTAATTTAACTTTAAAAAATTAAAATATTTAAATAGACCAACTGACAACAAGACTGAATGAATAACAGCAAAATGTCAACCATTACAAAACAATTTCCATAGGCTACTTGCCAAATTGGTCTAGAAAGTGTGATTGTCATCTGTAATAATTAATTTTTCTAAATAAATGCTCATAAGTCAAAAACTGTTCAAAATAGGTATAGTAACATTATACATATAAAGATAGACAATTTCAATAGCTTTTAGGACAACAGATAAAATATAGGGTATTTCATTTAAATAAAAGGTACTATTTACCATTTTTCCAAACCATCAAAATATTTGTATTTTGAAACACCCTGTACTATTATAAATAATATTTGGAAAGAGGGTGAAAGAGTTTAAAAATATCATCACTTTTTGTAGGAGATGTTATCCGAAAAAAAAAAGCGAAATTAATTATTATCTCGAGAACTATAACAAATAGGTATAGGAAAATATTAAGGAAAGTTATTAAGAAATTCATAAGGATTCTAAAACAAAAATAATACACAGGGTGTTTCGTTTAAATTATCAAAGTTGCTAATACTTTCAAGTAGAAGTGGCAACACTGCATGGCTAAAAATATTTTTAAAAGATAGATCATGTCCGCTTCTATAACCTCTCAAAATTTCAAAGTGGTCCGATGACTAGTTCTCTATAAACATCTAATAGGCCATCCACCATCAATCACCCTGTATGTTAATACAGTGTAACCTCGATAATCCGAACCTTCGTTACACCGGATTTTTCAATAATCCGGCCAAACATTGCAACTGCATTGTTGCTTTATGATCAGCATTTGATAGTACTCGGTAATTCAAGCAAACAAAAATTACAAATTACTTCACAAAATAATATAAAATTTAATAAGTATGCTTCTGTTTTAAATAATTTTTGTTTATGTACTATTTTCTAGTTGTTTTCTATTAAATGTTTTAAATGTTTCGTTTTTCAATAAAAAAACTGTGTCGCTTCAATAATCCGGATTAATTACTAATCCGGATGACCGCGCTTTTAATTAGTCCGGATTATCGAGGTTGCACTGTATTAACTTTTCTTCTTAAAATCACCCAAGAATTCGGCACTCTATTAAAAAACACCCTGTATGGGCCCAATAATATCCCCCAAAAAAATCAAAAATAAATGCAGGGTCTTTCAAAATAATTGGAAAAATCTAAAATTTTGCGTTTCGGTTTTTATTTTTTCCTGACGTTGTTTGAACAGATGTCCAAAAATAAATGTCACTTTCTCATTGCTACTTTTTATTCTCCATAAGATTTCATCATCAGATCTTTAATGCAACGTTTTGTCTTTGGGTCACCATCATCAACTTAATTTTTTAAATACGGGCTTGGATTTTTTTCTTTAAATTATGAAAAAGGAACTAAATCTACGTTCGGCGGTATATGAGACTTGCTGGTTTTCCGATGTTTTGTTCCTAAAATTGACCATCTTGATTAAAACACCCCTAATCCGTTCCTGTAATTAACTTTTGTTTCGACGAAACTGAAAATTTTAAAATTATAATTGTATTATAGTATTTAAAAAAATTAAGTTGATGATGGTGACCCAAAGACGAAATGTCGCATTAAATAAGATCAGATCATGCCATCTCGAGAAGAATAAAAAGTAACAATGAAAAACTGAAATTTATTTTTGGACATCTCTTGGAACAAAGTCAGCAACAAATAAAAACCGAAACGCAAAATTTTAGATTTTTCCAAATATTTTGAAAGCCCCTGTTTTTATTTAAGATTTTTTTACGGCATATTATTGGGCCCATAATTATGCAACTTTGCCCCAATTTAACCGACTTCGTATCTCTTACCGTTTCCGAAATTCCAATGATGAAGGACTTGTTTGTTACACCCTGTATAGCAAGAATCAGCTAAATAAGTTAGCGAATTTATTATAGCTAGTTGTGATTAGAACTAGAATTTTTTTCAAGAAAACATTTTTTTTCCCTCCCAACTAATGTGAACTGAAATTAATTTTATTTTTTGGCTTGGGCTTCCCCCAAGCCTTCTTCCCCAAACAGGTATTTCTTATTTCATAACTCATCTGGAGTTCGCTAGTATTGGCTATTTATTTTTAATTTATGCTCATTAGCATTGAATCACTTGTTCATGTCAAAATGTACAATTTTGACCTACACTTTACTAATTTACTCAAATTTGCCTATTTACATGAAAACTAAACGCATTTTCCTTTGTTTTAGGATCATGGCCATGGGCACTAAAGAAAATTTATAAAATCGGGCACGCGAATTTTCCAGGGTAGCAGAAGACACAGAAACCAATCGCGCAGTCAAATCAATCCGATTCTTTTTAGTCTAACGTACAGAAAGAATCTGGTTGATAAATCAGTCCGGTCTTTCCTAGTCTAACGTACAGGAATGATCTGATTGATCGTTTTGCTGAACCCCATCGCGCCTTAATCAATCCGATTTTTTTTAGTCTAACGCACAGAAAAAATCTGATTGATAAATCAGTCCGACTTTTCCTAGTCTAACGTACAGGAAGGATCTGACTGATCGTATTGACAATTTCAAAATGGGGTATGAATGATTAAACAAAATGAACTTTTTAACGCGTTATGATGACATAACTTTTAAGCAGCTATTATAAGCAATCGTAACTTTATAAAAATGTATATGCAGTATTTGAAGTAGATTCATCCAATCAAACTCCGTTGGTTTCTGTGTCTGTTTAATTGCCGATTCCCTAAGGACCAGTTGTTGCAAAAAATGGTTGTTTTTTGGATCGGTCCGAGGGCTTCAATTGACTGCGACCATGGAAACATAAACCTGCAAGCTAAACGTACGGGACACAAGCTGGATTAGAGCAGCCTGCGAGAATTTATTAAGGTAATATTTAGTTAAAAAATATATTTTCATCAGTGTTGGTTGATCAATGTTTCGTTATTTTCGAAAATAAGTTTGTGTGAAGTGAATCGTAGTTGCCAATATTTTAAATGTGCATTTATTTAGTTTTCTGTTTTCTGCGTTCACCAACCAAAAAATCAATTTTACTGGGGAAGCTTGAAACTAATAATATTTTATTTTTATATGCAAAGCAGTTTGGCAATCAAAAGATTTCGAGCTGTAATTGAACAATAATTAATGGGTGGATGGGTATATGTGGGTACATGTTTTTTGGCTGAATGGCAACAATGTTGAAGTCTGGTTATATCAGATGGTTAAATATTCAAACATAACCATACTTACCGATGAAAAGATAAATCCTTCTTTAATGAACCACTCTTTTACATGTGTTTCAAACGAATGACTAAACATTTATTGTGATGGGCAGTAAAAAAAATTTTGAATAATGACTGTACCAACTGTGAGGATAATGATAAAAATTGATTTTTGTTACATTTAGTACTGCTCTGGTTAAGAATTTTTATCCTTTGGACTTTTATAACTATTAAGTCAAAGTTGATAACAAATTGTGTCGTCGAAAAATTTTTCACCGATAAATAAGGATAAAAAAGGGTTGGTACTAATCATAACGCAATGTAATTTAGATTTAGATATATCATATTCGCTTTTAGAGCTAATGGTAGTGACGCATTCGCCATATCATTATTTAACGTATAAATTAATAAGAACAAAAATCAAATTTTATCAAACCTATAATAATTGATTAAACTTTTATTGATGTAAACTGTGTAACTAAAAATGTTCTCTATTGTTTCAGGTAAGTGAGCATGATTGGTGTTGAAAGCGTCCGTTTCGCGCTGTCGGCAAACAAGTCTTCGACTGTTGTTACAACCTGGAATAAGTGAACAGTGACCTTTAGTAGATAAGCTACAAGAGTTCGGGGCCAAATACCACAACTTTTACATGTTATTTCTTATGGGAAAATTTAAGGTTCGATCTACATTTTTTCTACCGACGCCCAGCGTCGCGACGCCCAGAATGAGAAGAACGTGAGGAGTGTGGAGATGAATGAAGAGCAAATATCGACATTTTTACATGTATTTTCCCATAAGGAAATTTAAGGTTCGATCTGCATTTTAAATCTAACGACGCTTAGCGTCGCGACGCCCACAATGAGAAGAATGTGGGAACTGTGGAGATGAATGAAGAGCAATGTCATCATTTTTACAGGTATTTTCCCATAAGGAAATTTAGGGTTCGATTTGCATTTTTTTTTACCGACGCCTACCGTCGCGACGCTTAGAATGAGAAGAACGTGACAATTTACTAGTGGCTGTTAGCGTCTCCACCATAACCATCAAACTTTAATATTTGATTTAAATTTTACTTTTTGTGTGTGTGTGTGTGTTTATCGCAACCATTTGAGGATGGCTGATAAATTTTCAGTCATTACTTATAATGAAATAGAAAATTTATTAAATCATCCTGAGAGGGTTGCGATAAATAATAGAGTTAAAACTTAAATATTTTATATACGATTTGGCTTCTGTGATATAAAGGGATGATCGACTTTTTTCCGCATGGAAACACGACAGGTACCCTTCCGAGGGGAGACGTACCGACTCTGGTGATCGATAATCCCTCCCTACAAAAGAGGTTGACACTTTTAAAGAGTTAGGTATATACAGTGTTTTCCATATGTCTTATAGACACGATCAGGGAAAATTGTTGCCTGTTGGCTATTAAAGAAATCATCTATCGGCCATCTCTAAAGGGTTATGATGGGAAATTATAATTTTCTAAATTTGTATGTGTCTTTCCTTCAATATTTTTTTTTAATTAGGGGTTTAAATTTAAAAGCAACAAACGTTAAAAACTGATATGTAAGAATTAAGAGATTTTTTTTTACTTTGAATGTGATTTTTCAACTATTTTTTGGATAATTTAGAAGTAAAAAAAACTGTATTTAATCAGTAATTACTTATAATGAAATAGAAAATTTATCAGCCATCCTGAAATGGTTGCAATAAACACACACACACACACAAAAAGTAAAATTTAAATCAAATATTAAAGTCTGATGGTTATGGTGGAGACGCTAACAGCCACTGGTAAATTGCGTCACGTTCTTCTCATTCTAAGCGTCGCGACGGTAGGCGTCGGTAAAAAAAATGCAAATCGAACCCTAAATTTCCTTATGGAAAATACCTGTAAAAATGATGATATTGCTCTTCATTCATCTCCACACTTCCCACATTCTTCTCATTCTGGGCGTCGCGACGCTAAGCGTCGTTAGATTTAAAATGCAGATCGAACCTTAAATTTCCTTATGGGAAGATACATGTAAAAATGACGATATTTGCTCTCCATTCATCTTCACACTCCTCACGTTCTTCTCATTCTGGGCGTCGGTACAAAAAAATGCAGATCGAACCTTAAATTTTCCCATAAGAAATAACATGTAAAAGTGGTGGTATTTGGCCCCGAACTCTTGTAGCTTATCTACTACCTTTAGTGTTTTACGGGTCATTCCTCACTCAAGTGCTTGCTTGAATGTGGATTGATCCGTCTTGCTGCAATTGGCACCGTTGTTAATACTATCACCTTCGCTTCTATCATGATTGAAAGGTAAGATAGTTTTCTTTCCTTTTCTGTTGCTACAGGTGAAAGAATGAAGGGTTAAGAGCAATAGCAATATATAGGTCCGCACCATTTTGTTTCTTCTTTCTCATTCATTAAATTTTGGACACTATTAAGATATTTATAATAGTTTTTAAAAATCGGGCTGTGCGTATCTCTTTATAATCACTAAAATATGGTGAAGGAGCTTTGTTATTGGTCTTAAAGATGGGACACGTTGCCGATTCTGGTAAGTTAGTGAAGTGAGTGAAAATAAGAAGCTGCAACTGAAGAAACAAGCCTATTAAATTATGGAGGACGGCTTTCTGGTATGGTATAAATGTACAATATTTGGTAAACTATTTAAATATAGATACCTAAATTAATTTAAGATAAATCGGCCGTCTACTAATACATTTGTTTTAGCCACACTATTCATTATACTGGCCAACATGGAACCGATGGGAATCTATAATCCATGGCCAATAAAAGCCAGAAAAAGGAAGAAATGGAATCGAATTAATTTTGATGCATAACCGTCATTATCCTTTACTAATAACCTTTTATTTTTAGCTCAGGTTTTGTCCAACATCTTCAAATGTTGATGCATAAAACCACCGGTTTATATTAATTTTATACATTTTTTTTTTTTAATTTTTAGGTTTTAATTAACGATTTTACTTTTAGGAAAGGTTTTGTCCACTATTTTCAAATGTTGATATATAAAACCACCGATTTATATTAATTTTATACATTTTTTTTAGGTTTTAATTAACGATTTTATTTTTAGGAAAGGGTTTGTCCAATATTTTCGAATATTGATGTACAAAACCACCCTTTTTGTGTTTTAATTAACAGTTTTTTTTAGGATTTAAGAATATATTATAAGTGGTCAAACTTGAATGGTCCTTATATATTCTTGGCAGCTGTTTGCATTTTAGGTTGTTGTTTTTAATGGGTAAGCAGCTGTCTGTTGTTGCCCCCCCCCCCCCTCCTGGTTTGAAATTTAAGGTTCGAACTGCATTTTAAATCTAACGACGCTTAGCGTCGCGACGCCCAGAATGAGAAGAATGTGGGAAGTGTGGAGATGAATGAAGAGCAATATCATCATTTTTACAGGTATTTTCCCATAAGGAAATTTAGGGTTCGATTTGCATTTTTTTTTACCGACGCCTACCGTCGCGACGCTTAGAATGAGAAGAACGTGACGCAATTTACCAGTGGCTGTTAGCGTCTCCACCATAACCATCAAACTTTAATATTTGATTTAAATTTTACTTTTTGTGTGTGTGTGTGTGTGTGTTTATCGCAACCATTTGAGGATGGCTGATAAATTTTCAGTCATTACTTATAATGAAATAGAAAATTTATTAAATCATCCTGAGAGGGTTGCGATAAATAATAGAGTTAAAACTTAAATATTTTATACGATTTGGCTTCTGTGATATAAAGGGATGATCGACTTTTTTCCGCATGGAAACACGACAGGTACCCTTCCGAGGGGAGACGTACCGACTCTGGTGATCGATAATCCCTCCCTACAAAAGAGGTTGACACTTTTAAAGAGTTAGGTATATACAGTGTTTTCCATAGGTCTTATAGACACGATCAGGGAAAATTGTTGCCTGTTTGCTATTAAAGAAATCATCTATCGGCCATCTCTAAAGGGTTATGATGGGAAATTATAATTTTCTAAATTTGTATGTGTCTTTCCTTCAATATTTTTTTTTAATTAGGGGTTTAAATTTAAAAGCAACAAACGTTGAAAACTGATATGTAAGAATTAAGAGATTTTTTTTACTTTGAATGTGATTTTTCAACTATTTTTTGGATAATTTAGAAGTAAAAAAAACTGTATTTAATCAGTAATTACTTATAATGAAATAGAAAATTTATCAGCCATCCTGAAATGGTTGCGATAAACACACACACACACACAAAAAGTAAAATTTAAATCAAATATTAAAGTTTGATGGTTATGGTGGAGACGCTAACAGCCACTGGTAAATTGCGTCACGTTCTTCTCATTCTAAGCGTCGCGACGGTAGGCGTCGGTAAAAAAAATGCAAATCGAACCCTAAATTTCCTTATGGAAAATACCTGTAAAAATGATGATATTGCTCTTCATTCATCTCCACACTTCCCACATTCTTCTCATTCTGGGCGTCGCGACGCTAAGCGTCGTTAGATTTAAAATGCAGATCGAACCTTAAATTTCCTTATGGGAAGATACATGTAAAAATGACGATATTTGCTCTCCATTCATCTCCACACTCCTCACGTTCTTCTCATTCTGGGCGTCGCGACGCTGGGCGTCGGTAAAAAAAAATGCAGATCGAACCTTAAATTTTCCCATAAGAAATAACATGTAAAAGTGGTGGTATTTGGCCCCGAACTCTTGTAGCTTATCTACTACCTTTAGTGTTTTACGGGTCATTCCTCACTCAAGTGCTTGCTTGAATGTGGATTGATCCTTCTTGCTGCAATTGGCACCGTTGTTAATACCATCACCTTCGCTTCTATCATGATTGAAAGGTAAGATAGTTTTCTTTCCTTTTCTGTTGCTACAGGTGAAAGAATGAAGGGTTAAGAGCAATAGAAATATATAGGTCCGCACCATTTTGTTTCTTCTTTCTCATTCATTAAATTTTGGACACTATTAAGATATTTATAATAGTTTTTAAAAATCGGGCTGTGCGCATCTCTTTATAATCACTAAAATATGGTGAAGGAGCTTTGTTATTGGTCTTAAAGATGGGACACGTTGCCGATTCTGGTAAGTTAGTGAAGTGAGTGAAAATAAGAAGCTGCAACTGAAGAAACAAGCCTATTAAATTATGGAGGACGGCTTTCTGGTATGGTATAAATGTACAATATTTGGTAAACTATTTAAATATAGATACCTAAATTAATTTAAGATAAATCGGCCGTCTACTAATACATTTGTTTTAGCCACACTATTCATTACACTGGCCAACATGGAACCGATGGGAATCTATAATCCATGGCCAATAAAAGCCAGAAAAAGGAAGAAATGGAATCGAATTAATTTTGATGCATAACCGTCATTATCCTTTACTAATAACCTTTTATTTTTAGCTCAGGTTTTGTCCAACATCTTCAAATGTTGATGCATAAAACCACCGGTTTATATTAATTTTACACATTTTTTTTTTTAATTTTTAGGTTTTAATTAACGATTTTACTTTTAGGAAAGGTTTTGTCCACTATTTTCAAATGTTGATATATAAAACCACCGATTTATATTAATTTTATACATTTTTTTTAGGTTTTAATTAACGATTTTATTTTTAGGAAAGGTTTTGTCCAATATTTTCGAATATTGATGTACAAAACCACCCTTTTTGTGTTTTAATTAACAGTTTTTTTTAGGATTTAAGTATATATTATAAGTGGTCAAACTTGAATGGTCCTTATATATTCTTGGCAGCTGTTTGCATTTTAGGTTGTTGTTTTTAATGGGTAAGCAGCTGTATGTTGTTGCCCCCCCCCCCCCCTCCTGGTTTGAAATTTAAGGTTCGAACTGCATTTTAAATCTAACGACGCTTAGCGTCGCGACGCCCAGAATGAGAAGAATGTGGGAAGTGTGGAGATGAATGAAGAGCAATATCATCATTTTTACAGGTATTTTCCCATAAGGAAATTTAGGGTTCGATTTGCATTTTTTTTTACCGACGCCTACCGTCGCGACGCTTAGAATGAGAAGAACGTGACGCAATTTACCAGTGGCTGTTAGCGTCTCCACCATAACCATCAAACTTTAATATTTGATTTAAATTTTACTTTTTGTGTGTGTGTGTGTGTGTGTGTGTGTGTGTGTGTGTGTGTGTGTGTGTGTGTGTGTTTATCGCAACCATTTGAGGATGGCTGATAAATTTTCAGTCATTACTTATAATGAAATAGAAAATTTATTAAATCATCCTGAGAGGGTTGCGATAAATAATAGAGTTAAAACTTAAATATTTTATATACGATTTGGCTTCTGTGATATAAAGGGATGATCGACTTTTTTCCGCATGGAAACACGACAGGTACCCTTCCGAGGGGAGACGTACCGACTCTGGTGATCGATAATCCCTCCCTACAAAAGAGGTTGACACTTTTAA
This sequence comes from Barypeithes pellucidus, assembly GCA_963991005.1. NCBI lineage: Eukaryota > Metazoa > Arthropoda > Insecta > Coleoptera > Curculionidae > Barypeithes > Barypeithes pellucidus. The sequence continues at coordinate 954,934 of OZ022557.1, forward strand.
AGAGTTAGGTATATACAGTGTTTTCCATATGTCTTATAGACACGATCAGGGAAAATTGTTGCCTGTTGGCTATTAAAGAAATCATCTATCGGCCATCTCTAAAGGGTTATGATGGGAAATTATAATTTTCTAAATTTGTATGTGTCTTTCCTTCAATATTTTTTTTTAATTAGGGGTTTAAATTTAAAAGCAACAAACGTTAAAAACTGATATGTAAGAATTAAGAGATTTTTTTTTACTTTGAATGTGATTTTTCAACTATTTTTTGGATAATTTAGAAGTAAAAAAAACTGTATTTAATCAGTAATTACTTATAATGAAATAGAAAATTTATCAGCCATCCTGAAATGGTTGCGATAAACACACACACACACAAAAAGTAAAATTTAAATCAAATATTAAAGTCTGATGGTTATGGTGGAGACGCTAACAGCCACTGGTAAATTGCGTCACGTTCTTCTCATTCTAAGCGTCGCGACGGTAGGCGTCGGTAAAAAAAATGCAAATCGAACCCTAAATTTTCTTATGGAAAATACCTGTAAAAATGATGATATTGCTCTTCATTCATTTCCACACTTCCCACATTCTTCTCATTCTGGGCGTCGCGACGCTAAGCGTCGTTAGATTTAAAATGCAGATCGAACCTTAAATTTCCTTATGGGAAGATACATGTAAAAATGACGATATTTGCTCTCCATTCATCTCCACACTCCTCACGTTCTTCTCATTCTGGGCGTCGCGACGCTGGGCGTCGGTAAAAAAAATGCAGATCGAACCTTAAATTTTCCCATAAGAAATAACATGTAAAAGTGGTGGTATTTGGCCCCGAACTCTTGTAGCTTATCTACTACCTTTAGTGTTTTACGGGTCATTCCTCACTCAAGTGCTTGCTTGAATGTGGATTGATCCGTCTTGCTGCAATTGGCACCGTTGTTAATACCATCACCTTCGCTTCTATCATGATTGAAAGGTAAGATAGTTTTCTTTCCTTTTCTGTTGCTACAGGTGAAAGAATGAAGGGTTAAGAGCAATAGCAATATATAGGTCCGCACCATTTTGTTTCTTCTTTCTCATTCATTAAATTTTGGACACTATTAAGATATTTATAATAGTTTTTAAAAATCGGGCTGTGCGCATCTCTTTATAATCACTAAAATATGGTGAAGGAGCTTTGTTATTGGTCTTAAAGATGGGACACGTTGCCGATTCTGGTAAGTTAGTGAAGTGAGTGAAAATAAGAAGCTGCAACTGAAGAAACAAGCCTATTAAATTATGGAGGACGGCTTTCTGGTATGGTATAAATGTACAATATTTGGTGAACTATTTAAATATAGATACCTAAATTAATTTAAGATAAATCGGCCGTCTACTAATACATTTGTTTTAGCCACACTATTCATTATACTAGCCAACATGGAACCGATGGGGAATCTATAATCCATGGCCAATAAAAGCCAGAAAAAGGAAGAAATGGAATCGAATTAATTTTGATGCATAACCGTCATTATCCTTTACTAATAACCTTTTATTTTTAGCTCAGGTTTTGTCCAACATCTTCAAATGTTGATGCATAAAACCACCGGTTTATATTAATTTTATACATTTTTTTTAGGTTTTAATTAACGATTTTACTTTTAGGAAAGGTTTTGTCCACTATTTTCAAATGTTGATATATAAAACCACCGGTTTATATTAATTTTATACATTTTTTTTAGGTTTTAATTAACGATTTTACTTTTAGGAAAGGTTTTGTCCACTATTTTCAAATGTTGATATATAAAACCACCGGTTTATATTAATTTTATACATTTTTTTTAGGTTTTAATTAACGATTTTACTTTTAGGAAAGGTTTTGTCCACTATTTTCAAATGTTGATATATAAAACCACCGGTTTATATTAATTTTATACATTTTTTTTAGGTTTTAATTAACGATTTTACTTTTAGGAAAGGTTTTGTCCACTATTTTCAAATGTTGATATATAAAACCACCAGTTTATATTAATTTTATACATTTTTTTTAGGTTTTAATTAACGATTTTACTTTTAGGAAAGGTTTTGTCCACTATTTTCAAATGTTGATATATAAAACCACCGGTTTATATTAATTTTATACATTTTTTTTAGGTTTTAATTAACGATTTTACTTTTAGGAAAGGTTTTGTCCACTATTTTCAAATGTTGATATATAAAACCACCGGTTTATATTAATTTTATACATTTTTTTTAGGTTTTAATTAACGATTTTACTTTTAGGAAAGGTTTTGTCCACTATTTTCAAATGTTGATATATAAAACCACCGGTTTATATTAATTTTATACGTTTTTTTTAGGTTTTAATTAACGATTTTACTTTTAGGAAAGGTTTTGTCCACTATTTTCAAATGTTGATATATAAAACCACCGGTTTATATTAATTTTATACATTTTTTTTAGGTTTTAATTAACGATTTTACTTTTAGGAAAGGTATTGTCCACTATTTTCAAATGTTGATATATAAAACCACCGGTTTATATTAATTTTATACATTTTTTTTAGGTTTTAATTAACGATTTTACTTTTAGGAAAGGTTTTGTCCACTATTTTCAAATGTTGATATATAAAACCACCGGTTTATATTAATTTTATACATTTTTTTTAGGTTTTAATTAACGATTTTACTTTTAGGAAAGGTTTTGTCCACTATTTTCAAATGTTGATATATAAAACCACCGGTTTATATTAATTTTATACATTTTTTTTAGGTTTTAATTAACGATTTTACTTTTAGGAAAGGTTTTGTCCACTATTTTCAAATGTTGATATATAAAACCACCGGTTTATATTAATTTTATACATTTTTTTTAGGTTTTAATTAACGATTTTACTTTTAGGAAAGGTTTTGTCCACTATTTTTAAATGTTGATATATAAAACCACCGGTTTTTATTAATTTTATACATTTTTTTTAGGTTTTAATTAACGATTTTACTTTTAGGAAAGGTTTTGTCCACTATTTTCAAATGTTGATATATAAAACCACCGGTTTATATTAATTTTATACATTTTTTTTAGGTTTTAATTAACGATTTTACATTTAGGAAAGGTTTTGTCCACTATTTTCAAATGTTGATATATAAAACCACCGGTTTATATTAATTTTATACATTTTTTTAGGTTTTAATTAACGATTTTACTTTTAGGAAAGGTTTTGTCCACGATTTTCAAATGTTGATATATATAAAACCACCGGTTTATATTAATTTTATACATTTTTTTTAGGTTTTAATTAACGATTTTACTTTTAGGAAAGGTTTTGTCCACTATTTTCAAATGTTGATATATAAAACCACCGCTTTATATTAATTTTATACATTTTTTTTTAGGTTTTAATTAACGATTTTACTTTTAGGAAAGGTTTTGTCCACTATTATCAAATGTTGATATATAAAACCACCGGTTTATATTAATTTTATACATTTTTTTTTGGTTTTCATTAACGATTTTACTTTTAGGAAAGGTTTTGTCCACTATTTTCAAATGTTGATATATAAAACCACCGGTTTATATTAATTTTATACATTTTTTTTTAGGTTTTAATTAACGATTTTATTTTTAGGAAAGGTTTTGTCCAGTATTTTCGAATATTGATGTACAAAACCACCCTTTTTGTGTTTTAATTAACAGTTTTTTTTAGGATTTAAGAATATATTATAGGTGGTCAAACTTGAATGGTCCTTATATATTCTTGGCAGCTGTTTGCATTTTAGGTTGTTGTTTTTAATGGGTAAGCAGCTGTCTGTTGTTGCCCCCCCCCCCCCTGGTTCATGGCCGTACAACACTGACGATGGCCATGGAAGGCCGAAACAGTTGCTGAGGCCTTAGAGGATATTAATACAAGGTATGCATACTCAATCCAGTATTTATTTAAATGTTTCTATGAATTGACTAAATTAACTATCCTACAAATTTAAATAACATGATTCCCACGTACTTTTTTTGAGTTTTAAAATTTACGTATCGATCTACTAAAAATTGTTGCCACGCTTTGGTCGTTTCATAATTGCACAATTCCAGGTTTGACTGTTTGGAGAAGGTCAAAGCCCGAAAGTAAATTAAACTTCGCTATAAAATCCCAAAACTGATCAAAACTGTTGGTTATTTTTTTTCGAGCTTTGCTCCTAATATACAATATACAGGGTGTCCCAAAATATGTGGGCAATCTCCCGGATTCAGATAGAACACTTAAAAATAACAGGAGAAGTTCTTATAATTTTTTTTCCTACAGCCTCCCCTACGGACGTCCCTGGAAATCGTTATTTTTTAAATAATTTATTAAGTACTAGGTGTAATTTAATATTTTTTTAGTATATTGGTTAGTAGATGAGTCTCCTTAAAATTCGCCCTTTTAAACACATTTGGCTTATTTAGTTTGCCAGGGACGGACTAGACGTAACACAAAAATGTTTTTTTGTACACCTTGTATGATGAAGGAACGGCAATAATATTTTTGGATACTCTAAACCTTAAGCTGAAAAAAAGGTACTCTTGATCAATGTCGATAAAGGTTTAAAGGTTTTCGAAAAAAAAATATTTTTGTTCAATATGGTGTTTTGCATTAGTTGTTGTTTTATGTTCATAAAATTCACTCATTGTTGCTATGGTTTTTTTCACATTTACCGATTTAAATAAGAATATTTTGCCAGTGTCAGTTTATGGTAGTGTCTTGAAATTTGCGGTTTTTCTCCTTTGTCTTATTAGTTACTAACTTAGTAATGGAATTTACGTATTCTTCAATAATCCGGCCAAACATTTCAACTGCATTGTATACATTATGATCAGCATTTGATAGTACTCGGTAATTCAAGCAAACAAAAATTACAAATTACTTCACAAAATAATATAAAATTTAATAAGTATGCTTCTGTTTTAAATAATTTTTGTTTATGTACTATTTTCTAGTTGTTTTCTATTAAATGTTTCGTTTTTCAATAAAAAATCTGTCTCGCTTCAATAATCCGGATTATTTACTAATCCGGATGACCGCGGTTTTAATTAGTCCGGATTATCGAGGTTGCACTGTATTAACTTTTCTTCGAACAAACCCGAAAAAACCCAAAGATTCACATTCGGTATCTCGGCACTCAATTAAAAGACACCCTGTATAACTAAATGTTATTTTTCCGTTAAACATTATTATGGGCCCAATAATATCCCCCAAAAAAATCAAAAATAAATGCAGGGTCTTTTTAAAATAATTGGAAAAATCTAAAATTTTGCGTTTCGGTTTTAATTTTTTCCTGACTTTGTTAAAAAATAAATGTCACTTTCTCATTCCTACTTTTTATTCTCCATAAGATTGCATCATCAGATCTTTAATGCGACGTTTTGTCTTTGGGTCACCATCATCAACTTAACTTTGTTTAAATTATGAAAGAGGAACTAAATCTACGTTCGTCGGAATATAAGACTTACTGGTTTTCCGACGTTTTGTTCCTTAAATTGACCATCTTCATTAAAATAACCCTAGTCCGTTCCTGTAATTAACTTTTGTTTCGACGAAACTGAAGATTTTAAAATTAGTATTGTATTATAGTATTTAAAAAAATTAAGTCGATGATGGTGACCCAAAGACGAAACATCGTATTAAATAAGATCTGATCATGTCATCTCGAGAAGAATAAAAAGTAACAATGAAAAAGTGAAATTTATTTTTGGACATCTTTTCGAACAAAGTCAGCAACAAATAAAAACCGAAACGCAAAATGTTAGATTTTTTCAAATGTTTTGAAAGCCCCTGTATTTATTTTTGATTTTTTTGTGGCATATTATTGGGTCCATAATTATGCAACTTTGCCCCAATGTAACCGACTTCGTATCTCTTACCGTTTCCGAAATTCCAATGGTGAGGGACGTGTTTGTTACACCCTGAATAGCAAGAATCAGCTAAGCTAAGTTAGCTAATTACTTAATGAATTTATTATAGCTAGTTGTGATTAGAACTAGAATTTTTTTCAAGAAAATATTTTTTTCCCTCCCAACTAATGTGAACTGAAATTAATTTTATTTTTTGGCTTTGGCTTCCCCCAAGCCTTCTTCCCTGAACAGGTATTTCTTATTTCATAACTCATCTGGAGTTCGCTAGTGTTGGCTATTTATTTTTAATAATATATGCTCATTAGCATTGACCTAATATTTTTACTCAATCACTTGTTCATGTCAAAATGTACAATTTCTCAAATAAGCCTTCGTGTCGATTATGACCTACACTTTGCTAATTTACTCAAATTTGCCTATTTACATGAAAACTAAACGCATTTTACTTTGTTTTAGGATCATGGTCATGGGCACTAAAGAAAATTTATAAAATCCGGCACGCGAATTTTCCAGGGTAGCAGAAGACACAGGAACCAATCGCGCGGTCAAATCAATCCGATTCTTTTTAGTCTAACGTACAGAAAGAATCTGGCTGATAAATCAGTCCGGTCTTTCCTAGTCTGATGATCTGATTGATCGTTTTGCTGAACCCCATCGCGCCTTAATCAATCCGATTTGTTTTAGTCTAACGTACAGAAAAAATCTGATTGGTAAATCGGTCCGACTTTTCCTAGTCTAACGTAGAGGAAGGATCTGACTGATCGTATTGACAATTTCAAAATGGGGTATGAATGATTAAACAAAAAGAACTTTTTATCGCGTTATGATGACATAACTTTTAAGCAGCTATTATAAGCAATCGTAACTTCATAAAAATGTATATGCAGTATTTGAAGTAGATTCATCCAATCAAACTCCGTTGGTTTCTGTGTCTGTTTAATTGCCGATTCCCTAAGGACCAGTTGCTGCAAAAAATTGTTGTTTTTTGGATCGGTCCGAGGGCTTCAATTGACTGCGACCATGGAAACTTAAACCTGCAAGCTAAACATTCGGGACACAAGCTGGATTAGAGCAGCCTGCGATAGTTTATTAAGGTAATATATAGTTTAAAAATATCATTTTAAGGTTTCCATCAGTGTTGGTTGATCAATGTTTCATTGTTTTCGAAAATAAGTATGTGTGAAGTGAATCGTAGTTGCCAATATTTTAAATGTGCATTTATTTGGTTTTCTGTTTTCTGCGTTCACCAACCAAAACATCAATTTTACTGGGGAAGCTTGAAACTAATAATATTTTATTTTTATATGCAAAGCAGTTTAGCAATCAAAAGATTTCGAGCTGTAATTATTGAACAATAATTAATGGGCGGAAGAGAGAACTACATGTTTGTTGGCTGAATGGCAACAATGTTGAAGTCTGGCTATATCAGATGGTTAAATATTCAAACATAACCATACTTACCGATGAAAAGATAAATCCTTATTTAATGAACCACTCGTTTACAAACTACAGATGAATCAACCAAAATATATAACAATCCGTTAGATCAAAGGGCAAACATAGCAATGTTTACGAGATGAGTATTCATTCACCTTTTGCTTATCTTTTGGGCCCGAATCGTAGTAAAATAGAAATAGTTGTTGCCAAAGTGCAGTTGGATTAGTTCAAGATTCGTTTGATACTTTTAAGTATAATAATATTTGTTTAAAGAATCTCTCATCGCCTTTTTACAGTTTATAGTAAAATTATTGGGAAATAAATTGATTTTAAAAGCAATTACTGAATAATCTTAAACCAGTTCTATTTGCCAAATTAACAAATCTTTAATTGCGATTTTGCAAGATACCTTTGCGATAAATATGTCAATCTGGCTATGCTGCAATAATGACCGAAAGATTTGGGAAAGAGTGTTTGCAGTCGTTGCGTAGGCTTGAAATGTACATTTTTCTATCTGTAGTTTGTAATAGCTTTGGTCCGTACCAACATTGGAAAAACGAAGCGCTTGATGTCTGTATGCGTGTTTGTTTGTCCGTTTGTTTGTCGCAGCTCGTTTCCCTCATAAATAGTTAAAATTAGACATTGTTATTTACTTATGAGCATGACACAAAACGTTTTAAAATTTTCAACTTATTCGAATAATGACTGTACCAACTGTTAGGATGATAAAAATTGATTTTTGTTACATTTAGTACTGCTCTAGTTAAGAATTTATATCCTTTAGACTTTCATAACTATTAAGTCAAAATTGATAAAAAATTGTGTCGTCGAAATTGTTCACCGATAAATAAGTAAGGATAAAAAAGGGTTGGTACTAATCATAACGCAATGTAATTTAGATTTAGATATATCATATTCGCTTTTAGAGCTAATGGTAGTGACGCATTCGCCATATAATTATTTAACATATAAATTAATAAGAACAAAAATCGAATTTTATCAAACCTATAATAACTGATTTCAACTTTTATTGATATAAACTGTGTAACTAAAAATTTTCTCTATTGTTTCAGGTAAGTGAGCATGATTGGTGTTGGAAGCGTCCGTTTCGCGTTGTCGGCAAACAAGTCTTCGCCTTAACGTCATGTTGTTACAACCTGGAATAAGTGAACAGTGACCTTTAGTGTTTTACGGGTCATTCCTCACTCAAGTGCTTGCTTGAACGTGGATTGATCCTTCTTGCTGCAATTGGCACCGTTGTTAATACCACCACCTTCGCTTCTATCATGATTGAAAGGTAAGATAGTTTTCTCTCCTTTTCTGTTACTACAGGTGAAAGAATGAAGGGTTAAGAGCAATAGCAATATATAGGTCCGCACTATTTTGTTTCTTCTTTCTCATTGATTATATTTTGGATCATATTAAGATATTTATAATAGTTTTTAAAAATCGGGCTGTGCGCATCTCTTTTAATCACCAAAATATGGTGAAGGAGCCTTGTTATTGCTCTTAAAGATGGGACACGTTGCCAATTCTGGTAAGTTAGTGAAGTGGGTGAAAATAAGAAGCTGCAACTGAAGAAACAAACCTATTAAATTATGGAGGACGGCTTTCTGGTATGGTATAAATGTAAAATATTTGGTAAACTATTTAAATATAGATTACCTGAATTAATTTAAGATAAATCAGTCGTCTTATACGTTTGTTTTAGGCACACTATTCATTATACTGACCAACATGGAACCGATGGAGAATCTATAATCCATGTTGAATAAAAGCCAGAAAAAGGAAGAAATAGAATCGAATTAATTTCGATGCATAACCCTCATTATCCTTTACTAATAACACTTTATTTTCAGGTTACTAACCAATTCATTTTTAGCTCAGGTTTTGTCCAACATCTTCAAATGTTGATGTATAAAACCACCGGGTTATATTAATTTTATACATTTTTTTTTTAGGTTTTAATTAACGATTTGACTTTTAGGAAAGGTTTTGTCCAATATTTTCGAATATTGATGTATAAAACCACCCTTTTTGTGTTTTAATTAACAGTTTTTTTAGGGTTTAAGAATATATTATAAGTGGTCAAACTTGAATGTTCCTTATATATTCTTGGCAGCTGTTTGCATTTTAGGTTGTTGTTTTTAATGGGTAAGCAGCTGTCTGTTGTTGCCCCCCCCCCCCCCCCTGGTGCAGGGCCGTACAACACTGACGATGGCCATGGAAGGCCGAAACAGTTGCCGAGGCCTTAGAGGATATGAATACAAGGTATGCATACTAAATCCAGTATTTATTTAAATGTTTCTATGAATTGACTAAATTAACTATCCTACAAATTTAAATAACATGATTCTCACGTACTTAGTTTTAAAATTTACGCATCGATCTACTAAAAATTGTTGCCAAGCTTTGGTCGTTTCATAATTGCAGAATTCCAGGTTTGGGTGTTTGGAGACGGTCAAAGCCCGAAAGTAAATTAAATTTCGCTTTAAAACGTCCAATCCTAAAATTTAGCAAAAGTGGTGGTTTTTTTTTCGAGCTTTGCTCCTAATATACAATATACAGGGTGTCCCAAAATATGTGGGCAATCTCCCGGATTCAGATAGAACACTTAAAAATAACAGGAGAAGTTCTTATCAATTTTTCTTCCTACGGCCTCCCCTACGGACGTCCCTGGAATTCGTTGTTCTTAAATAATTTATTAAGTAGGTACTAGGTGTAATTTAATAATTTTTTAGTATATTGGTTAGTAGATGAGTCTCCTTAAAATTCGCCCTTTTAAACACATTTGGCTTATTTAGTTTGCCAGGGACGGACTAGACGTAACACAAAAATGTTTTCTTTTGTACACCTTGTATGATGAAGGAACGACAATAATATTTTTGGATACTCTAAACTTTAGAGTCTAAACCTTAAGCTGAAAAAAGGTACTCTTGATCAATGTCGATAAAGTGAACTGTTTTCAAAAAAAAAACATTTTTGTTCATTAGTTGAATTAGTTGTTGTTTTATGTTTATAAAATTCTCTCATTTCACATGTACCGATTTAAATAAGAATATTTATGCCAGTGTCAGTTTATGGCAGTGTCTTGAAATTTGCGGTTTTTCTTCCTTGTCATATTAGTTAGTAACTTATAGTCATGGAATTTACGTATACTGAATATAAATCATATTGAACAAAAATCTTTTTTTTTTCGAAAACAGTTCATTTTATCGACATTGATCGAGAGTATCTCGACATTTCTCTTTGAAAATTATGTTCTATGTTTTTTTTAACTATTTTTTATTATAATACACAGTCTCGTGCAAAGAAAACGGCCACTACAAAATTTTGATAAAGTTTTAGGCGTTATAACCTTTTTATTTTTAGTCCGATAATGAATGATTTTTTTTAGAGCACTGTAGCTACAACTATCAGTTTTAACGTGTCTTTTACAGGGTGTCTCTTTTACAAAACCCAACACCCTGTCGAATAATCAAGTATCAAAATTATTTCGATATAAAAGTTTTCATTTATAGTAATTTATTTTGCACATTTTGTTTTTTTTGATTCATGTCCAATAGGTACATGCAAAATGATTTTGGTTATCAATAATTTAAGTTTTTCCATAATTTCTGCTGCAATATGAATTCAGTAATTTCTTTCATAAGGAGGAGGTTCCGTGATGGTATGAACCGAAGTATATACAGGGTGTTACAAATTCGGCCTTCGCCATAGGGATTTCAGAAACAGTAAGAGATACGAAGTTGGTTAAATTGGGGCAGAGTTGCATAATTATGGGACCAATAATATGCCGCACAAAAATCAAAAATAAATACTGAGGCTTTCAAGATATTTGAAAGAATTTAAATTTTTGCGTTTCGATTTTATTTTTTCCTGACTTTTCGAAGAAATGTCCGAAAATAAATTTCACTTTTTCATTGCCACAAGATGGCATTATCAGATCTTTCATGCGACGTTTCCGTCTTTGGGTCGCCATCATCAACTTAATTATTTTAAATGCGGGCCTGGATCTATTTGTTTAAATTATGAGAGAGGTCCGAAATCTACGTTCAGTGGTATACAACATCTACTGGGTTTTCGACGTTTTGTTCCTTAATTGACTATCTTCGTTAAAATTCCCCCAGTATATATAGGTTCCGGTAATTTACTTTTTTTTTAATTTGGTATAATTCGAAAATGTAAAACTCAACGCCTCTTTTAAAAGTTTTAAGAAAGTGCTAAATTACTTACATACTAGGGGTATTTTAATGAAGATGGTCAATTTAAGAAACAAAACGTCGGAAAATCAGTAAGTGTTGTATACCACTGAACGTAGATTTCGGCCGTCTTTCATAATTTAAACAAAAAGATGCAGGCCCGTATTTAAAAAAAATAAATTGATGAAGGTGACCTAAAGACGAAACGTCGCCTGAAAAATCTACCATACCATCTTGTGGAGAATGAAAAGTAGCAATGCGAAAGTGATTTATTTTTGGACATCTTTTCGAACAAAGTCAGGGAAATTTAAAAACCGAAACACAACATTTTAGATTTTTTCAAATATTTTGAAAGCCCCTATATTTGTTTTGGATTTTTTGCGGCATATTATTTGGCCCATTGAAGGCCGAATTTGTAACATCCTGTATTGACATCATATCATATATTTAAGTTAAAATGTTTGTTTTTAAATAATATAGCATATTTAAGTAAAAATTGGTAGTTAAGTTTGTTTCTAAATGAATTTGTAGTTAAATCTTGATGATAATCTTTTGTTTATCCATTAAAAAAAATATATTCTAATTCCATAACAATAATGAAATTATGGAAAAATTTAAACTTTTGATAACCAAGATCATTTGTTTGAGAATGTGTTATGTGTGTTTGTGTCGTGTATTGACATGAACCAAAAAACAAAATATACAGAATAGATGCCTCTAAATTAGAATTAGTATTTTGAAATAATAATAAACTATGCAACATGGGGGTTTCAAAATTAGATAAAAAAGAAGATATGTACTTGGCCAAGAAAAACGCGTTTTTAAAAACAGTTTGTTTTATTCAATAGTTCGGGAGTGCTAACAAAATACCTTCCGACTTAAAAACAGTTTACAATTTTCATTCAAAATTATGCTTTACCAGTATTATTAACTCTTGCACTTTCTTCTGCAGATAACTTTATTCTAAATTTAGCTCCAGAGCGATGGAGAATTTTCACAGGAATATAATTTGAATTTTTAATGTTTTAAACTGGAAATGGTCACATTTCTTTAAAAAACTTATAGTATAGTCGATAGTCTCTTCCGATTGTACCAGGCCAATATTTACGTTTTTTGTGTGAGTATGTGGACTGCAGAAAAGAAATTTGGCTGTTGGATTAAAATTCTCCCCTCTTGGAGGTTAGGTTTTTATTCTTTTAAAGAATTTTTCGATGACAGCTTATAAAAGTAAAAGTACATACTATTTACACGGCAAAATAATTAGTAATTACCTTTGTTCGGAAAACTGAGGTTCAAATTTCAAAACAAAATAAAAAATATATAAAAAAATAATGATACTACAGCGCAGCGTTGCCAGGTATCTCGTGAAATGTCACCAGATCTGTTGATTATTTTGTGATTTTATGAATAATCTGGTGTACAATGAAAAACTTTTTTAAAAAGTCCGTTTTCGGGTGTTACCAGCTTCGTTTTGGGGAGGTATATTTTATAAATCACAAAAAATCACCAGATCTGGTAAAATTTCACCAGATACCTGACAACACCGCTACTTCGGCACTGTTCGATGGTGGGGATAAGGGGTAATGACGTAAACGGTTCTGATTGGTTTGGATGGTGTCGCTGGCGACAGGTTATATTTTCTTTGGGCGACAGTACGTAGTTCTGAGAACGCGGCAATAGAGGCAAAATTATTACTATGTATACGTATGTATGTACAAATAAACATAACATAACAAAAATACACTAGTTTTAGTTAGGATGTAGTACTAAAAAAAATCTAATAACGTAGTTTGACGTGTTTGCGTTTTATACTTGCAATGTAGAAAATGTAATTCCAAGTCTGATAACAATTCCATTGCTGTAAGAGTCACCTCTATTATTTGCATCAAGGGTGGATCCAGAACTTCGGTTTGGGAGGGGGTCAAATTTCGTTTTGGGAGGGAGGGAGGGGGGGTCATACATGGAAAAGTTACGAAAAGTACCTGATAAATACCCTGCCGCATTACTCAAACCGCTATATATGGTATTTTTCGTGTTAAATTTATGGTTTGGCCATGACCCCCCCCCCCCCCCCCCCCACCCCCACCCCTGCCTTACAGGAACATTTCCCAACTACTAAATTCCTCAAGTAACCTGGATTGAGGAAAACTCTGGATGGGATATATTCCGTCTCTCTTAAAGCTGAGATAATTTAAGAATTTTCTTTGAACACCTTCAATGGCATTAATATGAACACTGTACTCAGGAACCCAGATTACTGCAGCATATTCTAACTTGGACCGTACATATGAATTGTACAATGTCTTCAAGACATCACTGTTATTGCAATCTCTTGTGCAGCGCACAATAAACCCATAACCCCGCAGAGATTCACCCACTACCTTATTTATATGAGGGACGAAAGAAAGTTTTGAGTCAAAAACTACTCCCATGGCGCAGAATGAGTCGCAGCGGGAGATAACTGTATTTTTAAGCACATAGTCATGTTTAATGACAGAAAGTTTGTTTGTGAATGATACAACGTTGCACTTCTCAATGTTTAGCTGAAGATTATTTTTCATATTATCCGCATATACCAAGAACTCAACAGTTAGCTCTAAGCCAATATCATTTATAAAGAGAATAAAAAGTAACGGCCCCAGTACAGAACCCTGTGGGACTCCAGAACTGGCTGTATAGTTACCAGAGTTATAGCCGTGAAGAGCTACATACTGACGGCGGTCAGAAAGGTATATGACCTGATAAGCGCTATTAAAGGCTGTGAGAAACCGTATCTGTTAAGCTTTGAAATTAAAATAGAGTGATCAAGCCGGTCAAACGCCTTTGAGAAATCCAAATATATTAGATCAGTCTGCAGACCCTCATCTATCGATTCCGCAAGGCTTTGTGATGTAATGTAATGGCTTGTTGATAATTGGTGACATTTATTTGATTACACTGCATTCAACTTCTTCATCAGAGTCGTCAGATAGTGATGTGGTTTCAGTTTGGACTACATAATCGGTAGTAATAGCACATTCCTATCAATGTTAATGAACTCGCCCAAATCATTGTTATCAAATTACAAACTTCCACAACATCAATATTCTCTTTCAGACGCAAAACGCGACATTTTTGTGCCATTGTTTACGATTTTAACCTTACAACTGCTGTCGGGGAATCACACATACTTTCATTCGGCGAAGTCATTTCGCGCTGCCACGCATTTGGTTGCCGGTCTGTCTTCATAGAAATTCTGCATCGTCTCCCAAATACCTACAAAATTTTTTGTCCGTTTAAAGGAGGGTTTTCGCACTCTTTGTATGTAAACAGCCTGTCCGCGTCCGCCCAAGCGAGGTTTATTTTCATGGAATTTCATATACCTAGTTCCGGACTATGAAAAAATGTCCGCTTAATAGAGATGTCCGTTTATTAGAGGTGTCCATTATCAGAGGTTTCACTGCATATCTACAATAGTATTTTGGTACGGATTATATATCAATAAAAAATGTAATTAATACTATATTTTATAGGAAATCGTACAATAAAATCATTAATATAATAATTTTACTATATTCTTTTATCCGTGAAGAAAAAGTATAGTATTCGTATTCTATCTGCTGCGAGCTGTGTAATTCTAATGTAACAAGGGTCGCAGATTTCATTCTCGCCTTTTGATTACGCCTCCTAAATAATCTGGTTATTAAAATCTTGTTTTGCACAGGAAACCAACAACAAACAAGGAAATGTTGGATGCTGGAAAGCAGTAGATCATTGGAATTTCGAACAGAGCAGAACCGTCACATCGCTATGTCCCTATATTAAAAATTATATAAAAATCTTTGAATATAATTCAAAAATAAATAATAGTATTGAATACTCGTATTGTAAAACATAATTCTAAACCCGTCAACGGAAATAAAGATGGCAAACGTTCCTTTGATTTCGAATGAAAAATTCAACAAAAGAATTCTGACGTTTCGTATTCCCGAGTGACAGAAAAATTAACTGATAGTCAACACATTACACATAATAACTGCTTGGGTAAAGTAGAAATGACCGATTTATTTTCGATTTTTGCAATTATTAAGTATAGAATTATAGTTTTGTTTTCTTGACCGTTTTTTAACAAATTATAGGTAGTTTGTTCCTGGGTCTCCGGTCACTTTTGAAATGAAAATCCAATTTTCAGTTAACGTTTCGGTTCATTTCATTTAACCATCGTCAGAACTATTTGAACAAAAATAAAAAAGACGTGTAAACAAAATTAAAAAGAAGCATCATTTTTTGATGGGGTTAAAAGCAAAATTCCTATTTTATGTTAGAGTTAGTCATGTTTAGAATGAAAACAAATATAAATGATAGAATGGACATACCTTGTACAATTCTCACCCACTTACACTAAGATAGCATTGAGATTAGAAACATTTTGTCACGTTGATTAATGGATGTGAACTAAACTATTGTAGCAGTAGGGCAGGTTAATATTTAGTTACAATAAAATAGAAGGTATGCATATTTAAAAAATTTACATTTTGGGTTTTTGGCCTGTTTATACCTTTACGATAGGGTATATTCCTGAAATAAATAATAAAATGAAAAAGGTACTTAAACCATATAACATAACCATAGCAGAAAAACCGTATAACCAAACAAAAAAGCTTTTTAATAAA
This sequence comes from Barypeithes pellucidus, assembly GCA_963991005.1. Taxonomy (NCBI): domain Eukaryota; kingdom Metazoa; phylum Arthropoda; class Insecta; order Coleoptera; family Curculionidae; genus Barypeithes; species Barypeithes pellucidus. The sequence continues at coordinate 971,081 of OZ022557.1, forward strand.
TTAAAACCCATAGAACCAAAATTAAATCAAACAAATCTGATATAGAAAATAGATTGTTCCGAATGCCCTAAGACTTACATCGACCAAACAAAACAATATCTTAAAAATAGAATAAAAGAACATAAAACCAGTCTACGCCATACGAATCAATCTCAAACTGCTCTATCGAAACACTCATTAGATTACCTTCACAACTTGACGAATTTCGACGAAGTTCAAGTATTAGATTACGAAACAAATTACAAAAAACGCAATATCAAAGAAATGATTCAAAGCAAAAAAAAAACAATAATACGATTAATTTTAGAACGGATCCAGATAAACCTTAGTAATATTTACAATAATATAATTACATCAAACTAAATGCAAATTTTTACCATCATAAAAGGAATACTGATGGCACCAAATAATTTTAATATAGGAATTCCCAAACCCTATCGTAAAGGTATAAATAGGCCAAAAACCCAAAATGTAAATTATTTAAATATGCATATACCTTCTATTTTATTGTAACTAAATATTAACCTGCCCTACAGCTAAAATAGTTTAGTTCACATCCATTAAACAACGTGACAAAATGTTATTTTCAATGCTATCTTAGTGTAAGTGGGTGAGAATTGTACAAGGTATTAATCTAATTAAAAAATCAGCCTTATTTCAAATCCGCCACATTCGACGTCACTCGTTATGCAATTTACTATTTCATTATCAAACTAATTTATCGGGATTGAAATAATCTTCACCGCTGTATATTTTTTTTTGTAAAAGTTGAGAATCCTATAAATACATTTCAACCGTATATGCTTGAATTTATACTACTTTTGGCTTCAATCCAATGCGTGCACAAGTGGCAATCAGAAACGACGCAGTTGATGAAAATATTATAATTCTTGCATGTTGAGAAACTTAATATCGCCCCTATAAAAGGGAAGATGTGCGGTAAAAACTGTACCATTCGGTTCTAGGTTTAGAATTTCCGCAGACATGCAACTTCCTACTTATCTATTCATTAAGAATACAAAAGGGCAAAATTGAACTTTATCGATACCCAAGGGAAATATTTTATTTAAGGGAAAAGTAATACTCCGGCCATTAATGCCTCGACTTATACCACTAAAATCCACCGAGTGTGAAGCGGTTTACCGGTCGTGGGATTTGCACCTATGAATTTCCGCCCTAGAGTACCCTCCCAGTGACTACAGTTTTTGATCTATTTAAGTATTTTTTATTGTAAAAATTACAAGGTTTAAATAAAGTGTTGTAAATTTTTTTTACAAGAATAAATGGCTTAAATCAGATGCAACAGATTCCTGGGATTTCGATCCTCGTAACAAATAATGTGTGGAGAACTTATACCGGGAACAAACCATCGATCGAAGAAGTCAAGCGACGCAACGCGAGGCTAGGACTTGGATGGGTGACGCGTTTGGAAGACCGCATGTGTTAAAATGTTTACAAAATGTTTTAGTAAATTTGACAAAAGAGTTGAGTAAATTTTACAAAAACTTTTCATATAAATGATTTCCTAAATATTTCTGTAATTATTACTAAACATTTAGGTTAAAATGTTGCAATAATTTTATGGCATTTCTTAATGAAATTATTCCAGTCACATATAGAGCCACAAATTAAATTATGGCTAGTTTTGTTATGCTTATAGTACCTAAATTTTAACGGATATTGCTAAAAATTATAAACAATGAATAGCAACTCACCATGGAGCAGAGAAAAGAAAATCTTTCATTACTAAAGGCCGTATTAGACTCGGCAATTTTTTCTCTTTCGCCGGCAATTATAATGGCACGTATTCATGCGCAGTAAATCGTTTTCGATCAGCTGGAGCATTGTCAACGGTCAGAACAGCAGTGGGTACTGTCGAAATCCCTAAAATATCCCCAGAATCAGAGATGTGCAAACCTGTTCGTTTTGATTACCAGTTAAAGCAGCTACTGCTATTTACAAATAGGAGGTGCAAAAAATTGCTGAATTAGCAGTCCATAAGTTTAATAAAGAATGTAAACTGCTAATTTAAGTACCAGTGGGTTTAAATGGCCATTACCTGTTCATACCTGGTTCGGCCAAATAATAAACAGTTCAAAATAACAGAATAATCCATGTCTACCCAATTGCGCCGGCAAGGGCAATTAAAATGGCGCCTGCCCCATTTCTGGTAATGAGAGACAGCTGATCGGGAACGGTGTACTGCGCATTAATCCGTGTCATTTTAATTGTCAGAAGAGTAGAATTTCTGACTGTAGTACGGAGAACGGTGTACTGCGCATGAGTCCTTGAATTATAATTGCCATTGCTGGCGCCATAAAAATTCCCGACTGTAATACGGCCTTAAGTCAAACTAGGCATCCCTGAGGTGAAAAGAAAATGTATGTCATTAAACGAGGAACTTTAATTTAAAAAAAATAATTATGAATGACAACGACATTAAATTAAAGAAAACATATCTACAGCCGCAGGAATGTCTTCAAAATGACGTCATCCTGCTACTTAAATAACACTTCCCTCTCTTCCTTCGGGTATACGACAAACAAGAGACATTATAATAATATCCTGAAAATTCTACATTTTCCTTTATTAAATGCATGCACGGTTCGACATATTAAAGCATAGTGATACCGTTTGGGACCAATTAAAAAAATGTCGTTCTGTCGCTTTATTCAATTAAAATCTCGAAAGCGAGCTCAACTTGAGCAAAAATCCAATTATTGCCGTTTCGCGTAATTGCTAACAAACTTTGCTAATTAGATAATTTGAAGTAGAAAAGCTCATTATTGAATCAAATATTGTTATTGGAGATACAGTGAAGTTCCGGGGGCAGGTTTCTATCTCCCTTGAACATTTATGTGCCAAATTTAGAGCAATGGAGGCTCGTGGGCGAAAATATATAGGAAGAGCCAAGCAAAAATATCCTTAAACACACAGACTATCGTTACGCGTCAATATAATTCACGCCAAAGACCGCCCCTGATTTAGAGATTATATATAGCAAGGAGTGTGTAGAAATCCACTCTTATTTATTTTATCCACCAAATGAAAATCTGCAGGATCTTATTTTATTTCAAAGCATCCCATAGAAACAACTAATCACTCCTGCTGTAAAATTTTATCACTGAAAATCGTAGCACAGTGGGATTTTCCTGGATTTGCCAGTTCCAGCTACACTCCAGTCATCAGCAGGATAATTTTATTTAGTTAATTTGCAGCACGTCCTCGCGGCAGGAGTTATCCGGATTCCGAGGTGGATTGTTTTCGATTGTATCACAGAGACTTTAATTCTGGCAAATATGTATAGGTACTCTGTGTGTTTTGTTGGAAATGAGAAATAAGGATTATCGTCAATAATTATATCCAAAGTTTAATCCTAGAACCCTGAAAAGGACATGATAGACATAATATAGTCGAAACTACCCCGTCTGACAGCCTCTTTATCTCGGAAACCGTAAGAGATACGAAGTCGGTTAAATGGAGGTAAAGTTGCGCATTTACGTGCCTAATGATATGCCGTTTAGAAAATTTAAAAATTCCGAGTAGTTTCGGAGATATCCGGAAAACCCCGAAATTTTGAAAAATCGTTTTATTGTTTTCCTGGGTTTTTTTCAGATCGAATTCTAAAGTAAATTGCACTTTTACATTGCCACTTTTTCCGCTCTATCTAACAGCGTTAATTGTTTTGTAATCCGACGAGTCGTCTTCAAAGGGCCATTATCAACTCTTTTTTTAAATACGGTCCTGTTTTTCTGATATTGGAATTTGAGAGCTTTTTTCTTCCGAATGCAACAATGTATGACACATTGTGGTTTAATGACGGTTCGAGGGTTTTTTGAACAACATCAGGAAATTTTGGGATACGGTCCTGCATTTCTCCTAATTTTATAAATAATATCTCATAAGTAAGCTCTAAATTTTTACTTATGTTGGACTAGTTCAATAAATAACAAATAATTTAATAATAAACCACAAATAAGTGCACAAAATACAGAAACATTATTTCAAACTTCTGTTGATTCGGGATTTAAAAGAAAAGTAGGCATTTGAAACAAAAAAATTAAGATGGTGACGCGTGATTCGTTTCACTTGACATTCCCATTGTGATCGTTTGAAAGCGTTTTAAGAGGCTTTCTATTTTCCAGAAAATATGGAACATAATTTTACAAATGCTGAAAAGTTTGATATTCTATCGTGTTTTATTTTATCTCAAAAAAACTGTTATGTGGCAGTTAGAAGATGTTATTTATGCTTAGAGAATAACGGAAATCGTTTTCAACACCTGATTAAGTAGTTCCTTACTTTTTTCGTTGTTCGTTTTATTACTGTTTTGGAATGATTTTTGTTCACTTATTTGTGGTTTATTATTAAATTATTTGTTATTTTTCTTGAACTAGTCCAACATAAGTAAAAAATTTAGAGCTTACTTATGAGATGTTATTTATAAAATTAGGAGAAATACAGGACCGTATCCCAAAATTTCCTGATGTTGTTCAAAAAACCCTCGAAACGTCATTATTAAACCACAATGTGTTTCGTCGCATTCGGGAGAAAAAAAGCTATCAAATTCAAATATCAGGAAAACAGGACCGTATTTAACAAAAGGAAGTTCATAATGGCCATTCGAAGACGACTCGTCGGATTACAAAACAATTAACGCTGTTAGATAGAGAGCGGAAAAAGTGGCAATGCACAAATGCAATTTACTTTAGAATTCGATCTCAAAAAAACACAGGAAAACTATAAAACGATTTATATATAAAAATTATTTCACGAACGCCGAAAAACACTATATTTTCTATAATTATAACAATTATCAGTAAGTATTTTGTCATGCCTTAAATTCCCGAGTTCTTTGTTCCCATGAAAAAGCGCCGTCTTGAGACAGGCCTTACCCGTGCCATTGTTTTTGTTTGACGAAGCATTACCGCAAACCTCCTCCTTAGTTAATTAACTTAAGTAAAATTCGGAGATACGATTTTATTTTATATAGAATAGAATGGAACTATGTATATTGGATATGGACGTAGTCTTGTATTCAACTTGAACAAACTCCCCCCTCCAAGCAAGTATTTCCCCTATAATTTATATTTGATAAAAGATCTTTAGTGAAGTGAAAGAAAATACATAGTACTTAGTACTCCTCGAACTTCATTATTTAAGAATTCTTTCATCTGGAGGACTTCATCCTTGTGGAACGACCTTCCCGAGGTCGTTTTCCCAACGAATATAATCTCCAACGATTCAAAACCAACGTGAATTGCTTTTTGCGCACACGCACCACTCCCAGAGTGCCCTAAAGGATTTTTCCTATAGTGCTTGTGTTTGATCATAAAAAAAATACATGTTTCGAAGGCATAAACCTTCATCTTCAGTGGAATTTTAACTCAGCGAAACTTATGACATTGCTAAAATTATAACAGCAAAAACCATTCAGAAAATGCATAACAAAATTATACTTAAAAGGTACCTTGGTTGATTTTGATTAGATGAAACAAGCAAGAAAAGCAAAACGTAAGAAAAATTATTTATCTCATCAAAATCAGCAGGTTTTTTAGCATAATTTTGTTATAGTATAGTTTCTCTCAGTTAAAATTCCACTGAAGATGAAAATTTATGCCTTCGAAACATGTATGGAATGATTACAATTTTTTTAAACACTGTTACTAAACTAGTAGAGCAGATTTTGAGTTTCTTTCCCCATTCTTTAATCTATAAGAAGCTTTTTTTGTAAATACGTTGCTGTAAGATCATCGATAGAACTTACAACATACAGCAAAATGGCTCTGTAAGCGCTTGCTGCTGTATAACTTGGTTGTTGATTTTTTCTAATTACTGTTACAAAAACTGAATGTATCTATGTATGCTTTTACACTTCTATATCTTTTTTTAATGGTTTTAAAAACGTTCTCAGGGAAAATTTATGCAGCTTGAAGAATATTCTTAGGTATGTTGTTTGGGCAATTCTCCAATAAGATTTTTGAAACGACGTAGGTACGTATTTTGTACCTCATTCTTGTGAATGATATAAGTATTATTTATAATTGAATAACTATTTTTGTCATAATTTTCCTGCCAGCTTTTAAAAAATCGCAACCTGCATCGTCCAGTTTATTCGTTGCTCGAACAAGAACATTCCTCTAATCTGGCAATTTCACAATGGACTCCGGAACGAGGAGAAATAACATCTGTGCCTGAAATGTAATTCCAAAGCTTTTTCCCGGACTTTCTTTCAGATAAATTGCGGGGTTGCGCTTTAAAATGATTAAGGAAGGGTTTTAAAAAGAAACTTTACGAGAGAAAATAATGTATGTGGAGCAATGTATATGTAAAAGATACTTAAATGTGTCTATTCCAAAACAGGAAATAATTTGTTCGTTTGTTTAAAGCAACATGATTTGCGGTTGGTGCAAATTAGTTATACCTATCTATATGTTTTTGTTGTCGTTATAAAGAAATAGAATCTACATGGGGAAATTAACGTACTAGTTAATTTTTAAAATTACTGCTAATAACAAAGCGACCAAACCAGAACGGGGAAGTCCCGATTCTCATCACCGGTACGAAAAAATATGTTATCATTAATTGAATCTTATGGGTTTTGCCAAGGCGATGCTTTGTTTGCGCATCGGTCTCGATAATGATTTTTTCTACAATCTTCACACAAAAAGTAAAGTGTGGAGTTTTTAAAGTATATAAATAGGCGAAAAGAAAAAGCAATTTGCAATTTTTGTATTTTCTCAGACAGCATGAAGTGTCACGCCTCAACAAAGACCTGGAATTTGGCTTGGGGTGACAGTAACCAAGTCGAATTTAACGCTAAAAAAACCCAGGCAGCAGTTTTCTCTAAAAAGGTTAATATTACAGAACCGGATATCATTGGCGTAACTAGACTGATTTTGTAGGGGGGGCCTGGCCCTTAGTCGCATATGATTTTAATGGCAAGTGTCACTATGACGTATGTATGGCTTCGAACTTCGGAAATTCTGGGGTGGGCACCAGAGCAGTCTGGGGTGGGCATAGCCCACCTGGCCCCCCCTCTAGTTACGCCTATGCCGGATATATATAGTCATGGACGGACACGCAATCCCACTGGCTTCATCTATTAATTTGCAGAGCGTCAATCTGGGAGGAAATAAGTCTTGGCATAACCCAAAGATCTTACAAAGCATAACCACGTTGTAGCAATCGCCAAGATAGCTTCTCAGAAACTTGGTGTACTCTTCCGAACCAGAAAGTTGTACACACCTCAACAACTTTTGACACTATAGGTACAAAGCCCAGATTCGACCATCACTAGCCTACTGCTCTCATGTCTGGAGCTCTGCACCCAAACATACTCTTCGGCTACAGGATTCCATCGATTCGTCTGATTGGAGACCACAAGCTAACGAAGAACCTCGACAGCCTAGAGCATCGAAGACAGGTTGGGGATTTGACTCTCTTTTACAGATATTTGCATGGAAAGTGCTCGGCTGACCTTGCCCTCTTAATTCCGCCCAGAGCGGCGAATATCAGAAATACACGACGAACCACTGCCGCCCATCCATATGTAGTTAAGCTTAGTACTCCTCGAACTTCACTATTTAAGAATTCTTTCATCTGGAGGACTTCATCCTTATGGAATAACCGTCCCGAGGTCGTTTTTCCCAACGAATATAACCTCCAACGATTCAAAACCAACGTGAATCGCCTTTTGCGCACACGCACCACTCCCAGGATTTCCTATAGTGCTTGCGTTTGATCATAAAAAAAAAAAAAAAGAAAGAGCGTTTCAAAACGAGGCAGACGATGAGGAAGATAATTTTCAATCGCTTTTTTAATTTTGTAAATAAAAGGTTGATCAGATTCATAAAAGATAAAAGGTTTTTGATATTGAATTGAGTACAACTTTTTATTTACACAAATTTTTGTAGTATTTTACCTTATTTTTTTTACCAGCAAAATTATATGTTTTTAACGATTTTAATTAAATTTTAAACAGCCTACCTTACCCAACAAAAAGCGCATACTAGCAAAATCAAAACACAAATAAGCCTGTAAATACCGGTTTTACATAAAAGAGTGCTTTTTAAATACTTATAAAATTATATGACAAAATGTGTATTATTTAAAAAATATAGGTGTCCCAAAAAGGATTTTGCCCCCGCCGTCCCAAAACCCTGACCAATGTTTGCAATCGAACACAGATCAGTTAGATTGATCTAAATATGCCAATCGAATACGCGTCTCGCGTGGCTTGGAATTGTTTTTCACAGATCTCAAAACGCCTTGTGTTTTCGAGCTGTATATAACAATATAATGCTGAGATGTGTCGTGTAAAAGGATACGTCCTTTAACGTTACTTCCAACAACCCGTGGCATATCAGAACTCTTTTGTAATTACTAATTAAACATAAACATAAAATGTTTACTTATACAAATGGAGTACGACCATTAAGATTACCCATATAAGACTACAGTTATCGATACTAAGTAGCCTAAGTACATTTACCTTAATTAGATGCCTCCTCACTTATATTCAAACCATCACTAATTACTATTTACTTAACAATCTTCACATTTTTTCATTTATCGCGGGAACGACACAAACATTCAACCTACTACTAGGCAGCCAGCGAACCTATTCTAGTTTTGAAAGTTGCCACACGAACACTTGACATGAAAGCGGAACACGTCATCTAAATCGCAACTCGGTTCATCACATGATTAGGTTTGTCTTTGTCCACCACAAGCAACTCTTATTTGCTCTTTTTATTCTTGTTCTGCTCCAGATTAGTCCAGATCAGGGAGGATGAAGTGAATATGCACTTGAGCGACCGCATGCGCTCCAATCAGAAAAAGACGTGTCAAAAATAATTGCGGTGATGTGCCGGTGAGACAAGAACATTTTTTTTGGAAAATAGTACAAGAAATAACTAAAATGTTCTCCAAAATAATATTAGGTAAATAACTTTACCTTTACTTATGTCCTTAGTATTACGAAATCATTTTTTGTAGGCTTCCTACTTGTCACAATTTTGGCTTCGGTCTCACATGGAAGCATAGGAGGTTACATCTGCCCCTATTCCCAAAAACAGTTCTTAAATATTGCCTCAAAAGCCCTGAAAGCAGATTCCGAGGACCCCTCCCTCATTTTTTACGGTGCTAATAGCTTTAAATTACTTGGTGTGGATGTTCCAAAAGACCTGAAAGGAGCAGCTTGTGAACGTGTAAAGAAACTTTATAAAGCTGATGGGGAAATTGATAGCCTGTTTTATGGTTTAGGGGCTCATAATGTGTTGGGATGTGATGGGAAGTTGCCTACAGATGCTGTTATTAAGGTAGGTATCTGAAACAATTGTTAACAAGGCAACTCCTAGGTAGTTTAATGCTGATATTCAAGTGTAGGGATTGATAATAGATTCAGTATAAATTTTTATTTGGTTGTATATAAGTTTTATATTCTGTAGAAAGCCCAACTCGCCCTTCAAAGTGAGAAATCAACAACTACCAATTTATTTTATGCAGCAGAACTTTTGTCTCTGCTAGGGCAACAAGTACCGAATCAATCAAAAGTTGCCCAGCTAGTTCAGGCTCAATTGAAAGCCGATGATAATCTTCTAAACCTGGGATATGCTTTGCATCTTGCAGCAACGCTGGGAAATTCAGGTATGTGATATTTTTTAAATGACAAGTTTAGTTTTGTATAGTTTTGTCTATAACTGAGGGTATCCTGTAGTGTATTAAATTTAAAGTTTTGCATTGTTGCCCTAGGAAAATTTATAACTGAGAGAATAGAAGACATAGTGGTGCAAGCTGATGAAGTTGATGGCAAGCTCTTACAGTGGGAGGGAGGTTTGAGCACCACAACTTTATTACTCGCAGGTCTGCTGAAATATCCCAGCGCAAACCCATTGAATCAAGCTCAGGCAGATAAACTTGCTAATTATTTATTGTCAAGGGTCACTGTACAAACTCCGAAAGGTAAGAAATGGTAAATTAAACAATTGTTGCTTTCACTAAGTCACTTTTGAGGAATTTATTAGAATTCGAGTTTTATAAAGAATCCGCTCCATATGCTTAGTAATTCTCATATTATTCGTTCCTTAAATTTACCAAATAAACATTTTTTAGGTATTTCGGCTCTCCTAGAAGGAGCCACTGCTTTAGCAGGCAGCAAAGTATCTCCAGTCTCAATTTTAAACGCCGGTCCCAGTTCCGTCAGTGTGGACAAACCGAATCTACGAATCCAAGTATCAAATATATTTGGGCAACCACTAAAACCAGCACCAAGCCCAGTAATTGCCCAATCGGCTACCAGGATCGCTGATGATGTCGTGGTATTGGCCAAACAACCATTGACTGCTGGTACTACGCCAACTGAGTTTATTTTACCTTTAAAGTAAGTAGGTTTGTTTTATCATTGCAGAGAATGTCCGGCGCGGCATATTGCCAGGGGAGTAGTTATGTTGAGTTCTATATATATTTGTATGTATAATTTTACAGACTTGAACCTGGCTACTACAAAATCCTCCTGAACGCCGGTCCACACTCGACAACTTTGAATGCAAGGGTTTTAGGTCCGGTGGAAATTAAGAGTTTCGAAATCGGTCTTTCCGATGCCGATGGGAGTTCCGCACCCCGTTTGGAGAAAATTGATTATCCGACCAAGTTGGGCAAAAAGTTACAGGGGGATTCTGGGCAGAATTTGTTGGTTAAGTTCACTTTGTCTAGATCTGTAAGTCGCAAATTAGATTTTTTTTTGTCCCAAAGCGATTTTCTTTGGGTAAAATTATTGAGATTTGGCTAAAACTTTGCTTAGTTAAAAAGTTGAGCTACCGAACTACTAATTTCCTAATTACCTTACTTTTTTACAAAGATCTTAAATGAAAAGGCGTATACAACTTTGGTTCACAGTCTTTGAGGAATAAACAATTCACATTCTTAGGTAGGTTGTAAACAAGATACCAGAAAAACAATCGGGAAGTTTTAGAAATTAGCATAATTTTTCTCTGTTGTTTTCTGTTAGCGCGTATTGGAACTGCCGTCTTTCATACCTGCTTTGACGCTTGACACTATCGGATTAACAACTGTCATATTTCTCGTTATTGTTAAATAAAATTATTTGTTGTTTTTCAGTGCTTGAGTGTTAAATTTAAGTATTGTTTGTGGAAAAAATAATACTTCTTAACTCAATATGATAAGACACTGCAAAGTCTGCCGTAAACTGGATAAAAATATAGACTTTGTAGTCCGCCAAAAGCCCTGGTTTTTATTATATTTCGTTACGAAATATTTCGGTGGATTGGAACGGAAAAGTTCGTCGTTGGTCATTTGGTCACATGTGTGGTTTTTACTGCAGTACAAGTGCGTGGTTAAAAATGGACGATATTAGTAGATTCATTTGTACAGGGCGATCACGTATTATGTCCCCCCATCTTAACCTTTTTATTTTACGTACCTGAGAAAAATTAATACGATTGGTATACAAGTAGGGTTGGGTTTACTCAACATGATGTTGAGGCCCTCTGTTAGACACCTATTTTATAATATGCAACCAAGTAATTTACGAAATAACCTACAGAGTTATGTACAGGATATATAAGAAGACACTAACTTGTGATCGTATGATATAAGTAAATCATAATAAATTACTTTTGCATAACTTATTAAGGAAAAAACACGTTTTTAAGTGATAAGGGACCCCGAATTGCGTAACTGGGCCCCCTATAACCAAATATAGGTACATTGTATATTCCGATTTATTAATAATAATAATAAAGTCGGTAAAAATAATGAGAGCTGTCGTAGATTTTCTTGCCCGGTTGCCAGTTTTAGGCACCGCACGCCTAATTTAATTTGTCAATTTAAAATCGTATTTTTTATTTTAAACTCTCTTATTATTTTTGTTCTTATCGAGGCCCCTTTAAATACGAGGCCGTAGGCTCGAGCCTAGTAAGCGTATAGTGATATATCCGAAAACAAAGAACCGACAACCCGTGTTACTTAATAATGACACACGTCAAGCGGAATTACTTTTCGTTGACGAAATTTCGTCGGTATCTAACTCTTGGATTTCAAAGGAGTTTTGCGGCGGCAGATTATTATTGTGGAAAATCGTGATTGATATGGAAACAAGGAACCGATAACCCGTGTCACTGAATAATGACACACGTCAAGCGGAATAACTTTTCGTTGACGAAATAACTTTTCGTTGACGAAATAACTTTTCGTTGACGAAATTTCGTCGGTATCCAATCTTTTGGATTTGAGCCGAGTTTTTCGGCTGCAGATTATTATTTCTGTGAACTTTTATTTTATGAACTATGAGTGTAAAATACCATAAACTAGAGTTTAGTGGGTTAAAAGATGAATTGTTTATAGGAAGTAAAAGTAGATAGATAGAGGGTAAAAGAAAATCCACCCATATGGGAAAAAAATTAAAAACTTTTAAAGACATACAAATGAAGGAGAATTATTTGGAAAAAAAATAGCGGTAGAAATTGGATCAAATAAAACAGGTATGTTCAACCCTACTTGTAAATCAACAGACTTAAATGATACTTTAAAAACTTTGTATACCAATCGTTTTAATTTTTCTCAGGCACGTAAAATGAAAAGGTTAAGATGGGGGGACATAATACGTGATCACCCTATATCTATACAAATGAATGTACTAATATCGACCATTTTTAACCACAAACTTGTACTACAGTAAAAACCACACATGTGACCAAATGACCAACGACGAACTTTTCCGTTCCAATCCACCGAAATATTTCGTAACGAAATGTAATAAAAACCAGGGCTTAACCAAGACATATCAAACCGGTATACCTTGTCAATGTTAAAATATTAATAAATTAATAATACTTAAAAAAATATATAGGTTAAGTTAGTATTCCTCTATTCCTGTTGTAACTATATGGAGTTAAATTCTATTACCTATAATATAATAATTACTATCTAAGATAATAATAAGATGTTATTTCAATATAGCAAAAATCTCGAAAACAGCTAATCGGAGCGACATTGACAAGTTACACCACTTTTGGGTAAAAGTGATGAGAAAATTGATATGTTTATAAAAAGATAAATACACAAGCGCAAAAAGTTGCACTTATTTCTATGTACCCGCAGTGCCGCAGCGAGCGCCCCCTACTATCTACGTCAAAATGATTAACAACCCCATCACAAAATTTTATGCAAAAATATTGGTCAAAAAGTAAGTTAATTAGGAAATTTGAAAATAAAATTTTCCCTCGTATCTCGGTTCTTATCAACGTTCGAACCAAGCAAAGTTCGGCCAAATCGCAATATATTTACCCAAAGAGTCCGCAATTTCACTGTGTACTATTAATTATGGAACACCCCGTATAATATCTTAAACATTTTCAGGTCCATCAAGCTTTCGTCCGTCTGTCCGCCGGTAAAAAAGAAATTATATTCGTAGCGGGCCTTGAGGGCAACAACCAATACAAAGTCGAAGCGGACTTAGGCCAGGAACTTCCCGTCTCGGATGACTTTAACATGGAGTTAATTATAGGAGACTCGATTATTACGAACCCCATTAGATGGAACATAGGGGAAATTGAGGTTAAAATTGCTAACGCTCCGGCTAAAGTGGCCCCTAAGATTATACGGGGGCCTAAACCAGAAATCAAACATATGTTTAGGCAGCCCGATAAGAGACCCGCGCAGGTGGTGTCCTTGTTTTTTACCGCTCTAACCGCGGCCCCGTTTTTGGTACTTTTGATACTTTGGGGCAAAATTGGAGTCAATATTAGCAATTTCAGCGCCCTAGCCATACCTTTCCATCTAGGCTTTGGCGGCATTTTAGGCCTTTTCACCTTGTTCTGGTTGAAACTTGACATGTTCACCACTTGCGCGTGGTTAATACCAGTCGGTGGATTCACCTTCTTTGCCGGCCATAGACTGCTAAGCCACATGGCTAAAAGTAAAAAACCCGAAAAGTCTGATAAATAAGTTTCCGTAACGTTTAACGTTGAATTTGATGTTTTTGAAGTTGTGATAAAGATGTAGCGGTTATTTTAAGGAATTTCATCACGTTTCCTCCCCTAAAAGTTGTGACAATTTTAAAAAACTTGTTATTGTATTCTCTAATCTTGAGAAATTTATTCATCTAAATTTTGTTCATTTTTAAATGTGTGATAACTTTTTCCGTAGTCCGATTCATTAAAATTGTAGATAAATGTTTTAGTTTTTATTAGCATTTTACAATTTTTTAAAAAGTTGTATACATGTTGAATTATACAGGAAAATATAAATGTATGTTTTTTTCCCTTAAGTTTGTAGCACCCTGTAGAGTAATTTTGCAATCTTATCTCTAATGAAGAGGCTTCCTTACGAAGTTTACTCTATTTTAAACAGTTTACTTCTTTATTTGTTTTGATATCTTTCTGGGTTCAAGAGATACGAATTTTTGAAGAATATGTTACACATTTCATTGAAAGAATTTAATTTTAACACTGAAAATAATTTTATTTCGGAAAAATAAAGAACAAGACACTATTAAAAAACAAAAATAACGGGTATTACCACCCCGAGCACGTACAACTGCCTCCATATGCCTTGACATTCCTTGAATGAGGTCTAATCTAATTTTGATTGATTTGATTCTTCAGTTAGTTTCTTCTAAGCTATTCGGAACTGGAACTCGTTTACCAATCTTTCTACCCAGACATGCTCTATGAAATTAAGGTCTGGCCAGTCCATTTTTCGAACTTTGTCTTAAGTATTGGGTACCAATTCTTGCAGTGTGAGGACGAGCATTATCTTGTGTCTGTTTGAAGGTTGTAGACAATGGTGTTTCTTGAATAATAGAAAAGTTTTGGACTTGCATTGTCTTTATTTGTTATATATCACAACGTTTCAACTGGTAAGTATCTCCAGTCGTCTTCAGGTGAATACTAAATAAGAAAAGTAACTACAGGTCTATTTATACTAGCTATGTGCACTGAAGCATAATTGAGATGGGTGCAGTGGTGCGTTCAGTTTTGCGCGATATTAGTAATTCTAAGCTTACATCTACTTAACAAGGGCTTCCACATATTTCTTAAATCTAATGAAGGTTTACTAAAACAGCCAGGGTTCTGGTGTATGGTAGCAGCTTCCTTGAACTTCCTCTTCCTCCAGTGTGGTTCTTTGAGCAGGATTTCGGCTTCTGTCCACCTGATGTGATGGCCGTGTGTCCAGGCATGGTCAGCTGCACCTGATTTTTCCGTTTCTCCTTTTTGAGTGTTGTTTATGTGTTCTTTAATCCTTGTTTCCAGTGGCCGTAGTGTTTCCCCAATATACAAACAAGGATTCTCTTTCAAAGAAATGTGTAGTATTTTCTTAAAAAATTCGCATCTCTTCAATTGTGAAAAATATCCAGTAAACTGTTAAGAATAGCTTCAACTTCAAAAAAAAGCTTCTTAATTAAAGTTAAGATTTTTAAGAGGGAATGCCTTTTTTTTCCTGTATATTTCAAAATGTTTTTTAAAAAATTGAAAAAAGTTAATCCGTGAGTGTACATTTTTAGCCCTAAAAATTAACGCGCTAAACAGTTTTAGGAAATACTAAAAGTTCTGCACAAACTTACATGAAAAAGCAAACATAAATAGCCTTACGGAGAATTATTTCGCATTCAGTCAATTAAAATAGGTTTTAATAAAAGACACACTTCTCCGCTTTAAGGTACTTACTTCTATTCCTAGTTTCGGACCATAAATTTAAACAAACTTCCACAATATAGTAAAAACCTCTGTAGAATTATTCTTTCTAAATCTTTTAGGGGAGTTACTGCATCAATAGAATTGTTTTTTGTATCAAATTTTAATCTTTATCTGCTATAAACCATATTATTTACAATCACCTAATGTTTTCTTTGTATAATGTATGTACATTTTTTTTTAACTGTAGTTTATTCTTTCACATAGAAATTTAAGAATGAAAGCTGATGAGTGAAAAAATATGACAGGTACACTTTTGTAATTTGGAGTTAACAATAAATATCAATTTAAAATGTCTCATTTTTTGATTTATTTTAACTTTTTCATTTCACTAGATTTATAGTGGAATTATCAGTACAAGCTTACCATAAAGCTGAATTGTCCTCCAGAAATTCATATTAATGTTTTAATGGGCTATTTCACTAACTTAGAGAGAAATTTTCAATGTCCAATTTGAAATATGTATAAATTTTAATTGCTTTTATAGCAAAAGAGCCCGCTATGAGGTGAATTTAGAAACATCTCCACATTTTACACCGAATTATTTGGCAAAATTTGTGTATTTATCAACTGTGGATTCTGTTTAACTCTTGCAATATATTCTTCAGCCATACAACATGCTTGTTCAATTTCGTAATTATGTGATACAAGAGCGACCCACTTGGCTTCTAAATTTTTCAGTCTGTCTCCGCCCTTGTTTTGCAGTGACTTACGTTGCCAGTTAACCTCTTGCAGTGCTTGACGAAGTGCAGCTAGTTTTTTGGAGGCTATTTTTTCAAGATCCTGGAGTGTCTGAAGATATCTGAAAAGTACAAGGAACATCAAACTTGCTTTATATTTCTGTCTTGTTTAAATCGGTTTCTCTACTGCGTGTTTTGTTTTTTTTAAATTTTACAAGAGTTAATAACGTAATTACCTTTGCCATGCCGGACAACAATATTCCATCATAAGTTGCAAATTTAAAATTCTAACAGCCTGGTGTTCTAACTGTGCTTGTGAGTTATCTACACATTCCCCCCAAGCACTCAATTCATTTAATTTACCACTAGGAGGTGGTGGCAGTTCGTAACGCTTCATTGATATCGTCTCCATGGGCAATCGATTTTGTAGTCTTTCAAATTCGTTGTGCATAATTTGAGTCTCGAATGCCGAAATGTTGAGGGGCGGTAAGTGTTCCAGGTAGTTTTTTGTTGGCCTATAACGTCTGCATTCTTCCTCTACCATTGCAAAGGCCTAAAGTATAATATAGGAATAGGTATTAGGGAACTAAATATATTTAGGCATAATTTTAATATAAAAAAGACAAATAAATTTTACCTATTTATGATTAATTATTAATGAAAATTTATATAGACTTACAGCTTCGCGTACGCCTGGTTCATCATAACCCTGATCTATGTAAGGCAGAGCATCTACAACAACTTCTCCAGCCATTTATTATGTACAAAATTAATTCGTGCAATCAAAAAATAAATTTCGGCGTCGGTGAAAAACTCCAGAATTTTCAGGTTATGTAACATTCTTCTTTTTATCCATCTGTTTCTTGGCTCGTACGGTTTATTTTGGTAATTTCTGGTGTTTTCCTTATTATAAAGTTGGCATATCCACGTCATAAGTTTGTAAAGTAAGGTTATGTCGTTATGTGCATTCATTTTTGACAGTTTGCTGATGTGTTTATAAATTCGTGTCAGTTTAATACAATACCGCTGTAATTTGGTAAAATTAATCAAAAAGCATAAATTTTCACAATGGTAAAACACTATATTATTATTACAAAATCTAACTTTTAATCTCATGTGTTATTTTAGCCGCTAAGATTGGATATAAAAAGGAAACTAACAGCCCGTTCCGACAGAGTTAAATGTGTAGACCTACATCCCACGGAGCCATGGATGTTATGTTCCCTATACAGCGGGGTAGTCAATGTTTTCAACCACGAAAATCAACAGTTACTTAAAACCTTTGAAGTGTGTGATTTGCCTGTGCGAGCTGCTAAGTTTGTTCCGAGGAAAAATTGGGTAATCAGTGGGTCCGATGATATGCAGATAAGAGTTTTCAACTATAATACTTTAGAGAGAGTACATAAATTTGAGGCACATTCAGATTATGTGAGAAGTATAGTTATACATCCTACCCAACCTTTTATATTGACTAGTAGCGGTAAGTTGATAGTTTGAATAAAAAGCATAAATAAAATGATATACTTGCAAGCTACTTCTGATAAAACCCTGTTTTTAAATATTTTAGATGACATGCTTATTAAGCTCTGGAACTGGGAGAAAGCATGGGCTTGTCAACAGGTTTTCGAAGGACACTCCCATTACATCATGCAGATTGCAATCAATCCAAAAGACAATAATACATTTGCCAGTGCCTCACTGGATAGAACAATTAAAGTTTGGCAATTAGGTACAGTATCGATCAATATGTTCCTTCAGCTTGGTTCTTACTTTAGCGCAACCATTTATCAGTATTATATTAGTTATTATTGTAAAGTAGTTAATGTTTTTCCTTCAAAAATTGTTCACTATAACTTATTTTTAATCATTTAGGATCTCCTACTGCCAATTTTACCCTAGAAGGTCATGATAAAGGTGTAAATTGTGTGGATTATTATCATGGCGGTGACAAGCCTTACTTAATTTCTGGAGCTGATGACAGGCTGGTGAAAATTTGGGACTATCAAAACAAAACCTGTGTTCAGACCTTGGAAGGGCATGCTGAGAATGTGACCGCAGTTTGTTTCCATCCTGAGTTACCTGTAGTTTTAACAGGTATTTATTTTGGTGTATTAATGCGGGAAAGAAGGGGGCATGTTCATCCTTTGCCAACGTTTGTTAATGTTTTTTATTTGACATATTTTTCCATCATAATCATAACTTCGATTTGATCTTTAGAATGAATAACGGTTTCATTGTTATTATGAATTGGTCTAAGTTTATATTATTTTAATAAAGGTTTCTGTTAAAAACTTAAAAGAACCTATAATGTAAAACCATTAGGATTTCATGTCTTAAAATTTTCTAAAACAGTAGCATTTTGTCAATAATAGGTAGTGAAGATGGCACTGTGAGGGTTTGGCATGCAAATACTCACCGATTGGAGAGCAGTCTAAACTACGGATTTGAAAGAGTGTGGGCTATAACTTGCCTTAGAGGGTCTAACAATGTTGCTATTGGATATGATGAAGGTAAGGATATTTTATTTTTACTTTCAGAGTTAAGTCTTTCAAAATATATATATATTTTTCTTGTCAATATTTGTAGTCCCTGCATATGAATTTTGTTTGATTAATAGCAGGCCCAATATTTGTAAGATATTCCATATTTTTTCTTTTTAGGAAGTATTATGGTTAAGGTTGGTCGTGAGGAACCTGCGGTCAGTATGGATGTCAACGGTGGAAAAATTATTTGGGCACGCCACTGTGAGTTGCAGCAGGCTAACTTAAAAGCACTTCCAGAAGGTAAGAAAATTCAATTATTAGCCTTTTAAAGCAATACCTATTAGAAAAAAACAAGAGAAATTTGAAGAAATAACAATTTTTCTCGAGTATTGGAAAATAAACCGAAAAATTGAAACAAAACCAGAAACTACATTTTGTATTATGCGATAAAATGCCTGTTTATAACAATTTTTTCGGAAATTTAAAATCTCTACTAACAAACAACACATTAGGTGCCGAAGTCAGAGACGGAGAACGCCTTCCAGTGGCAACCAAAGACATGGGCGCCTGTGAAATATACCCTCAAACCATCCAGCACAATCCCAATGGCAGATTCGTGGTGGTCTGTGGAGACGGCGAATACATAATATACACCGCTATGGCGCTTAGAAATAAGGCTTTTGGTAGCGCGCAGGAGTTTGTATGGGCGCAGGATTCTAGCGAGTATGCCATAAGAGAATCGGGTAAGTTTATAATCAGTTCAGATATGTGAATGCACAAAACAACTACTCCCCTGGCAGTATGCCTTGGAGGGTATTGATAATTTTCAATAATAAATATTATTTTTTTAAATTGTTTAGGATCAACAATTCGAATATTTAAAAATTTCAAAGAAAAGAAACAGTTCAAGTCGGAGTCTTCTGCCGATGGGATTTTTGGTGGTAACTTACTTGGAGTTAAATCAGTGGCGGGGCTAAGTTTTTATGACTGGGATTCTTTGGAACTCGTTAGACGGATTGAAATTCAACCCAGGGCCGTATACTGGTCTGATAGGTATGGCAATGGATAATTATTAATTAAATATATGTAGTTTGAATTGAAATTTTTATAATTTTGAAAAAAGTTTAAATTTTATTATAATTAGTAATTTTTATTTTAGTGGAAATTTAGTTTGTTTAGCAACAGAGGACAGCTACTACATTTTGTCATATGATCCTGATCAAGTACAAAAAGCCAAGGACAATAATGAAGTGGCCGAGGATGGAATCGAGGCAGCGTTTGACGTTCTGGGAGAGGTTAGTAAATATGAATATTTAGACGTTTTTAAAAACATAAACTCCTGGACAAAATTAACGCAACATTATAAATTTGCCATATTTTTGATGCTATTTTTTTTCTGAAGTTATGATCCGATTTGAATGATTTTTTTTTACATTGTAGATTGGTTCCTTGACAATGTCATAGTTTTCGCTGTTTATGATAAAAATTTAATTTTCGATTTATACTGGGTGTACTGAAAATGCTATGTTTTTTTCCGAAAATTCGCATCACCCTGTGGAGTATATTAGCAAGCGGAACATATTGCAGTTGGCATTGAACGGTAGGTCCACCTTTCCCCAACATTTTCTTTTTTGGTTTACTTCATTATCTCTGTTATTAAAGGAGATGCACCGTTTTATAGAGTAACATGTTTTTATAGACTTTAATATTCAACACATTCATTCTTAAATGTTTTCAAGTAGACTATTGACCTTTTCTGACATTGCAAGCGATGTGTCAGAAGATGTTGTGTTTTAAAGTTACAAAGGTCAAATAAAATTCGCCATACTGATAAAAACTATTCGGAAACTGCTTATTAAACGTTCGTTTCGTATGCCCAGTTGCCCGACGAGTATTTTAATCTTGAAACCTACTTGAAATCATTTAACAATGAATGTGTTGAATATTAAAGTCTATAAAAACATGTTACGCTATAAAACGGCGTATCTCCTTTAATAACAGAGATAATGAAGTAAGCCAAAAAAGAAAATGTTGGGGAAAGATGGACCTACCGTTTAATGTCAACTGCAATATAGTTCGGTTGCTAATATACTCCACAGGGTGATGCGAATTTTCGGAAAAAAACATAGCATTTTTAGTAAACCCAGTATAAATCGAAAATTAAATTTTTATCATAAACAGCTAAAAATATGACATTGTCAACGAATCAACCTACAATGCAAAAAAAAATAATTCAAGTCGGACCATAAATTCAGAAAAAAAATAGCATCAAAAATATGACAAATTTATGATGTTGCGTCAATTTTGTCCAGGAGTTTATTAATAATAATTTAATTGGGCAATATTCTGATGAAGTGATGAGACAGAGATCGAAGAGATAGTGAACGTGCTGTCGAGGTAAATGTAAGTAGAGGAGGAAGACGCTTATATTTGACGTTTCACATTTTACCCTGCAATGACGAGATTTATTTTATCATACAGTGTCACCATTAAAGTCCGCACCATATGGAACTTTTTTTTATTAATGAGGTTAGTTAAAATTAAATTTCGGCAATCGTTTTTGCTTCAAATTAGACTAAAAATTATATAATCAAATGTCACCATCTGTCATTCGGTATCTGTCAAAAATTACATTCTAATCAAAAAATGCTGAAAAATGGCATTGTTTTACCGAATTTCAAAAAATTTTATTAGAAAAAGTTGTTTCTAGTACAATTCTTGGCCTAAATACAAAGTTTCAGTTTTCTAGCTCAAAGTTGATTTTTTTGCCATTTTTTGTAATTAACTTTTTTTTTATTTAATGTAAGTTCGCTTAATGGATATTAAACTATTTGCTTATACCATACTCAATATTTTATTTAGTTTGTATGAGCTTTTTTTTACTAGAATGCAATTTTTTTCGAAATTTAAAATTAGAGGCAAAAAAATTTGACACAGGTGGTGCAAAGTTATCCTAATTTAAAAATTTTAACAGATAGACGTCAGATGTTTCGTTTTTCAAATGACAAATACATCTAAATATTTGATAAAAATTTTATTTTATACTTAAAACTATCATTATTATTAAAAGGAACAAAAAGGAACTTTAATCATTTTAAATAGGTAACACAAAAGCAATATAAATTTCACATTTCAGTGTGACGTCCTTCTCGCTCTATACAAACACCCGTCCGTCTATAAACGTCTTTGACAGCATTTTGTAAAAAGCATGGTCTTATATCGGCACAACATTGTCCTATCGTTTGTTCCAAATGCTCGATATTTCTAAACGGTCGATTCTTATAAACTTTCTGCTTAAGATAACCCCACAGAAAAAAGTCTAGTGGGGTTATGTCAGGCGACCTGGGTGGCCAGTGACATTCTCTATCACGCCCTATAACTCTGTTTTGAAATAATTGGTTTATGCGTTCTTTCACTGCTACAGTTTGATGTATGGGTGCACCATCAAGCACCATAAGTTATGTCTATGGTGTAAGGGCATGTTATCCAAAACTTCGGTAATCTCGTTCTCAAGAAAATTCAGGTACCTTTCACCAGTTAAGTTTGCTCTAAAGAAGTATGGTCCAATAAGCTCATCTTTCAAAATTCCACACCAAACATTGGTTTTAAAATGATACTGGTCGCGACATTCAATTGTGAAGTTAGGATTTTCTTGGGACCACCAGGTTTCTTAAAATTATTTCGAACAGATCCAGTTTCTCTAAATTTTGACATTATTCTTGAAACAGTGCTATGCTGCAAATTTTTTTCTGGATGCCTCTCATTAAAAATGGCAGATACTTGCCGGTGAGGCATATTCTCTCCACAAATTAAGACAATTTCTATTTTTTCTTGAATGGACAACATTGGTGATAACACTGAAAACTATAACTTGCGAAATTATTCACATTTATGACATTTCTTTTATTTATTCGGCACTCTAATTCGTTTTTTTCCATAGCCTGCTTATAAAATTCAAAATTGCCTTGATATTTTATTGTGGATAAAAAGAAAATGTGTCTAAATTTTGAACTAATCTGATATCTGGGAATTTTATTATAAGTTTTTTAAACTTCTTAGGTGTACGTACTATCAAAAAATGGAATATCTGACGTCTATCTGTTAAAATTTTTAAATTAGGATAACTTTGCACCACCTGTGTCAAATTTTTTTGCCTCTAATTTTAAATTTCGAAAAAAATGGCATTCTAGTAAAAAAAAGCTCATACAAACTAAATAAAATATTGAGTATGGTATAAGCAAATAGTTTAATATCCATTAAGCGAACTTACATTAAATAAAAAAAAAGTTAATTAGAAAAAATGGCAAAAAAATCAACTTTGAGCTAGAAAACTGAAACTTTGTATTTAGGCCAAGAATTGTACTAGAAACAACTTTTTCTAATAAAATTTTTTGAAATTCGGTAAAACAATGCCATTTTTCAGCATTTTTTGATTAGAATGTAATTTTTGACAGATACCGAATGACAGATGGTGACATTTGATTATATAATTTTTAGTCTAATTTGAAGCAAAAACGATTGCCGAAATTTAATTTTAACTAACCTCATTAATAAAAAAAAGTTCCATATGGTGCGGACTTTAATGGTGTCACTGTATAACATATAATGAAATTTATCATCTTTGTCACCAGAATATGACCCATTGAATTTTTCTTTCAAATCTGAGAATTGACTTTGTAACAGTGATAATATCTTCTATTTAGCGACTCATTTGATGTATGTATTTTTAGATAAATGAAAGTGTCAAGACCGGCCTGTGGGTTGGCGATTGTTTCATCTACACAAACGCAGTAAATCGTATAAATTACTTCGTCGGAGGCGAACTAGTGACCATAGCCCATCTGGACAGACCGTTATATTTGTTAGGTTATATCCCCAAAGATGACCGTTTGTATTTGGCCGATAAAGAGTTGGGAGTTGTTAGTTATCAGCTGTTATTATCCGTGAGTATACGTTCTATTAATTCAGGTTAAGGCTCGACGGAAGTTGTTTGATGGAACAATATTACAAAATATTTTCCAAACAATTTTTTTCTTTGTTTTGCTTATCTGGACCCCGGAGGCCTTTTGAATACTTTTGAAATAAGGTAATATTGATATTTTTCCTAGGTTCTTGAATATCAAACCGCCGTTATGCGTAAAGACTTCGCCACGGCCGACAGAGTTCTCCCCTCCATTCCAAAAGAGCACAGGACTCGTGTGGCCCACTTCCTGGAGAAACAAGGCTTCAAGGGACAAGCCTTGGAGGTTTCGACCGATCCGGAGCACAAGTTCGAGCTGGCGATCGCGCTGGAAGATCTGGACACTGCCCGGACGTTGGCGGTCGAGGCCAACAATCCTCAAAAGTGGAGCCAGCTTGGAGAGTTGGCGGCCAGCACAAACAATTTGAATTTAGGTATAAATTAGCGTTTTGCAGACCTGTGCAAACGAGACTGCATTATTTTTATGATAAAGTTACAGTGGCAACACTGGAAATGTCGGCAAGAACGTGAAAAGTCAAATTTAGTTCAAAAAGCGACCACCGCAGCAAGAGGTTGCTTTTTGAGAATGGGACGCCGCAATCCCGTTACTTTATGCATTTGTTACATAAATAACTACACTTCTCGTCAAAATTAGCGAATAATGTAAAATGTAACAAGAGTTCGTTGTTCAATATTTTTGGAAGTACTCAATCGATTTTGAAGATCTTTTTTAAAAATTGTAGACTAATATTGCGGAAATCTTACAAACATTCTAATGTTCTTTTATAAAACAGTTGTGCAGCTATACAGGGTGTTTTTTGTAACAATGATTTTTTCCCAGATATTCAGAACACCCTGTAGAGTGAACTGGTGATCGCTGCAAATCCCGGAAGAGGTACCATCCTAGTAGCATCCTTTATCAATATTTTCTTTTTTGATTCGCCTTTTTATTGCCATTTTTAGTGGAGATATACGGCTTTTTGCCCGTACATGTTTTTGAACGACCAAAAAAGCTACGCAAGGTTTGAAATTTACTTTTATTAAAGAGGTTTACAAAACCAAGAAAGACAGAAAACAAGTACAAACAGTGCATGAAAAAGAAATTGTCCGCTTAATAATGAGTATTTCCGCCTCTTGCGGAGATCACAGCCTGGCAACGTCGTGGCATGCTCATAATTAGCCTTCGGATTTCTTCTTGGTCAAACTCTCTCCAAATTTCATCAAGTCTTTCTGCCATCTGATGTAAGTCACTAGGCTGACGTTGTAGAGCTCTTTCTTACCCTCCTACCCATCATATCCCATAGATGTTCAATGGGGTTAAGGTCCGGGCTCCGTGGCGGCCAATCCATTGTGTCAATGCCGACCTCTTGAAGATGGTTTTGCACTACCCTAGCTACATGAGGCCAGGCATTATCATGCATAAGCGTGAACTGTTGCCCTATAAATAACGCATATGGCACAACTTGAGGATCCAGGACATCAGTAATGTACCTCTCAGCTGTTAATCTACCATGATTTAAAACCACTAACTCCGTTTGATCATTTCTTTTTCATGCACTGTTTGTACTTGTTTTCTGTCTTTCTTGGTTTTGTAAACTTCTTTAATAAAAGTAAATTTCAAACCTTGCGTAGCTTTTTTGGTCGTACAAAAACATGTACGGGCAAAAAGCCGTATATCTCCACTAAAAATGGCAATAAAAAGGCGAATCAAAAAAGAAAATATTGATAAAGGATGCTACTAGGATGGTACCTCTTCCGGGATTTGCAGCGATCACCAGTTCACTCTACAGGGTGTTCTGAATATTTGGGAAAAAATCATTGTTACAAAAAACACCCTGTATAGCTGCACAAATGTTTTATAAAAGAACATTAGAATGTTTGTAAGATTTCCGCAATATTAGTCTACAATTTTTAAAAAAGATCTTCAAAATCGATTGAGTTATACTTCCAAAAATATTGAACAACGAACTTTTGTTACATTTTACATTATTCGCTAATTTTAACGAGAAGTGTATTTTGCAACTAATTTCACTTATAAAACAAACACTGTACGCATATTCACGTTTGTCCATTAACACTAAGAAGCTAAAAATACGTAAGTGGAAAAAGCCACGTGCCAGAGCTAATTTAACTTACCTGTAACTTGTATTTTTTTTTATTAATTTACAGCCAAAGAATGTATGCAAAAAGCACAAGATTACGGCGGTCTTCTCCTATTAGCCACCAGTTCTGGTGACAAGGAATTGGTCAAATATTTAGCAGAGACAACGCAACAGGAAGAAAAGTATAATCTGTCATTCTTGTCTTATTTACTTGTGGGCGATCTACAGAAGTGTTTGAATATTTTGATCGATACTGGACGATTACCTGAGGCAGCATTTTTTGCAAGGTAGCGTTTTTGTACAATTTTGACTTGTAAAGGGGGTTGAAAATTTTATTATTTATTTTGACAGCAGTGGTACCATCTCATTTCTTAATGTTATTTTAATACTTTTAAGGTCGTATTTGCCAGATAAAGTATCGGATGTTGTCCAGTTATGGAAGGAGAAATTATCACAAACCAATGAGAAAGCGGGACAAAGTTTAGCCGATCCTAAACAATATGAAAATTTGTTTCCAGGTATACTAAAGCTTACGCTTAATAATTACCATAGTGCCATATAAATTAATTGATGTTTCGCATCGAATTTACCATGTTATTTGTTTTTTCAGGTTTATCTGAAGCGATAGCAGCGCAAAGAATAGTCGAGAAACAGGAAATCACACTTTCCGCCTCTCAAGCGACCAAAGTACCACCGAATTCCGAAAGAAATATTGTAGGAGAATGCCAGAGGTCAATTGGAGCTGGACCGTCAGCAGCCCCCCCACACAGCAGTCAACTTAGGTGAGTAGTACCGGCTATTTATTTTTTTTTCTTTTTCTTTTGTGTAAGAAATTGTTTAACCATATATTAAAAACTTGTTCTAATCCAAAATCTTTGAATATATAAAACGAACAGGAAGGAGCATATGTTAAGATAAGTGAGACCGGAATGGAGGTTCAATATGGCCGACTATTGCTTCTGTCCGGTCAGTGGCGTAGAGCATATATATTGCATGTAACATAAAATTAATGCAAAATAATAATTTTATCCTCAGGTACGCGCCTATGTGATACGTTTATTGAATAACCTTTAAATGTCATTCAAACGAAATGAGATCTTATTTCTGAATATTCAATAAAATTGGCATTAAAAATATTTTTTTTTGTTGTCAGGGAACAACCACATAATAGGTACACAACTAACCATCTTTGTCGTTATTGTCCCAGTAATATTATAATGAAAATGTTTTAACAATTATTTATGACAAATATTATAACTAAAACAACCAAAAAATTCTTTTATTACACTAATTACAACGATTCTTAACCCTTGAGACTGCTCAAAACTATCAAAAATCCACTTTGTTTCCAACATCCACGATCAAGAAGCAAAATATGAGTCATCCGTGGAGGTTCAAGATGGCCGTTTTTGTCTCTCGCTAAGTCGTGCGCGGTTTTCGCAATGCTCGTTCCTGTTCGTTTTATATTCAAAGTCCAAAACAGTGAGGCTGTTTTTACCATCTAAGAATATCAAAATAATCCGGCAACACCTTGAATGAATGTTAAAAGGCACCTAAAACTGCAAAATATCTCTACACGCCGAGCCAAATATACAGGGTGGCCGCTTAGTGGGGCATAGTACAATAAAGTAGTCGCAGTGTATATTTACCCGTGCAGATGGCGCGACATAAAAATCATACGAATCGATCAAAATTACAGGGAAAAAAAATATCAAATTTATAATTTCGAAAAAAAAATTGAAATGATGACGGCGAAAAAACTGGCGTTCTATTTTTTATCATAAGAGTATTATAATCAAATCTCCCTCGGTCGCCATTTATTTTGCTTTCGAAATTCGGTTTTTTCATAATACACTTTAAAATGTGAATAACATCCATTTGATTGACTTTAGCCTGCCTTTAAATTTTCGACATGACTTTACAAAACAAGGTTATATTAGTAACAAATGTCCATAAATACTTACGGAAATCACAAAAGTACGATGAAATAGCAATGAAAAGAACTGTTTTTAGGATTAAATTCAACTTGAAGACACAAAAAGTTATAAAATCCAATTAAGATTGACACGTCAAAATGATCAAAATAGCAACTATTGAGTTAACAGCTGACAAATATTGAAAGGCTACGAATTATTCAACAATTGTAAATTTTGTCTTTGTCAAACACGCCATCGAATTCAAAACGAATTGCGGAACTCCGCAGATGCACTTTAAAGTCTGTGTTAAATACAGATGGGGAGTTTTAATGCATCTGTGACTTACGTGTAAATTTACCACGTACAGACTTTAGCGCCACATAAAGTAGCTTCAGAGCGAACTTTGATATTGTAAAATGCTAACATTGATGTCAAATAAATTCATGAATTTATTCATGTAGTAGAACGTTCTATTTTTCTGTTAATTGTTTGTCAATTGAACGTACCATCAATTTTTTATGAAGTTGGGACACAACTGGGTTATGTTTATAAATTTAAAAAATAAAATGAAAGTCTTTGTAAGTTTGTTTTCTGGAATTCATTCATGAATAAATTCACGAAGAACAAGTGTAATAACCGCATTATAAGAAATATGTCTGGAGAGGGAGATTTTACCATGCCCTGCCTTGCTTCTATGTGAAAACGGCAACACTGAAGTATAACTTAGTTAGTAACGTATTGTAGGCCCACTCAAGCTTCAGCTAGTGAGACGTCCCTACAAGACGATGACGATCTGGACCTAGATTTGGATGGAGTTAATTTAGACGATAATATTGATACCACGGTGAGTACTTGAAAAATATATAAAAAAAAGGTCATATTCAGGTCCATACGTTAATAAAAGGGAATCCGTTAGGTCAAGATAAAAAAAAACTCTAAGTTCCATTTCACATGGGACGTAGGACCCGCGCTACGTACTACGCCGCGCGTTTCTTATAATGGCTATTTTGCTTTTACATGAAGAGATGTCAAAACTCGCGCTCGGCGTGCCGTGAGTCCATGTGAACCGCTAACCGAGTCTGAAGCGTGCACTAACGTGGGGACCTTCTTGAACCCGCATCGCGTCCAATTTTTCACGTTTCACTTCACACGTTACCTACAGGGGACCAAAACTTTGTTGTCATGTCAACGAGCTGCTATCATGGTGGAAGCTAAAAGGCGACTGTAGCTCCACCAAACGGTACTTTTATTAACTTGATTAACTACCAGTTTTGTATTTTTCTTGATGTAACGAAATTTATTATCTTTTTGTCTTGAATACGGGCCAGCGAACGATTCATTTTTGTCACGACCACAAGAAACAATATTTTTGTTATTTCGTAGGATATCAATCTAGATGATGATCTCCTGAGCGACTAAGAGGAAAAAACGATGAATGTATCAGTTGAATAATTGTGCTTTTTTTAACTAGTATTAACTAAATGTATATTCATTCCTATTTTTAAGGATAAATGTTATAGTGCGCACAGTCTAAGAGATTTGTTTAATCTTATGTTGTAGTAAATGCATCGACAGAAAATTTGTCACCCGATTATCAATATAATATTTTTTTAAATTTCTTCCCAAAACAAAACTCTTGGACAAGTGTGTTTTATTGTATATTATTATATTATTTAAAATAAATATCTTTTATTAAAATACAGCGGTTTGTATGAAATTAACCTACACATGTATACAGGGTATTTCAAAAAACATGTGCTCCTGTGGCGATTCCTTACCCAAAAATAAGACAAATTGTTCCTATAAACATGGAGATACAGGGTGTTAAAAAGTTTTTATTTTTTCCTAAACGGCTTTAGTAATTTTAGTGAAATTTGGTTTATAGTATCAGTAAAGCAGTAAAGTTATTTTAACACAGTTTATTTTAATCATTTAAATTTCTCTAACAAATTGGCTGTCAAAATATGAAAAAGTCAGTGACGTACCTATTTTTTGTTAAAAATTATTAGACGCCCGATCCTACCCCCTTCCCTGTTTACACATTTCTATTGGTAAAATATATGCTATTTCAGGTACTTTTCATAACCCAAATTACATCAAAATTACTAAAGCCGTTTGGGAAATATCTTGAAAACACGAAATTTTAACACCCTGTATCTTTAAAACAGAGCATTTGCGGTCCCGCGTTGATAGGAACTTTCTGTCTTATTTTTGAGTAAGGAATCGCCACACCAGCGATGGCACACGTTTTTTGAAACACCCCGTATATAAATCTCAAACCGTTAGACATTGGCTAAAGTTTGAAAAGAAATTTACGAAACGGTTTTAACAAAATTTCATTACTTTTAAACCTATTTTACAATATTTTTCTTATCCTTCGATAATATCGAAAATACGCACAGCCATTAAATAGATATAATTTCCTTATGCTGAAATTTATCGATTTTGAGATTTCAATCTGGATCCTTCGAGTAAGAAGAAGTTTCCAAAAAAAAACTTAATTTTGGTTTCTTGTAATTTTGATGGTACAGACGTTATGACTTTAATATTCGCATTGCATTTAAAACCTTATATACTTCTTTGACCAATATTTGAAACTTATTCGCAAGAAATCAGGAACATAATTTAGGAACCATATGACACTAAGATCACTCTGCCGGGACTGGTATGATCAGAATCCCCTTCTTTTCGTCCAAAACAGCTATTTCACAGTCGGTCAACTGATTGAGCGCAGCTTGATCCACGTATATCCCTTTCTCTATCTCGAAAACTTCCGAGTTATCGGGTGTAACATCTTCAAACTCGGTAGTATCGACATCAGCATGGATTATTCTGTCATCTGTGTTATTTGATACTTCGAAAGCCTGAAAAGTGTTTTAGTTTTTTGTAAACCGCAAATATGTGATTTGCAAGGAAATTTTCTCAATAATATATTTTTGGGGTTTTCCAGTATCAAGTAGGCTTATATTTTTTAAAATACAGGTGTATTATTAACGGACAGTGGCCTATTAAACGATCTCGGGAACTAAATAAGGATTTGTTTAAAATATTGGTACATAAGAGAGTGATCTTTTTAATGAAGATATTTTGAAGTATCTATCACTTCCGGTTATACCGGACTTAACGTTGTTATTTTAAATAGGATGCCCTGTATATTTTGGCATTTTTCGATTCTATGTAAAAATCCAAGGAATTTTTGTCAACAATTTCCTATCCTCCAACCGTTTCTGACATTAAAGGAATTTTTTATAGAAAAACACGTAAAGGTAATTTGAACTTACTTTGTAACTAATGCAGTTACAGATTCAGATAAAAAAATTTGAGGGAACAGAGAGAGTATGAATCATTTATTTCATAAAATACATTTTTATACAAGGTATTTTAAAAATTATACCTTTCTGGTATAATATAATAATTCAGTCAACTTTTTAACTCAAAAACTACTTAATATAGAAGCATGTACTGAGCAACTGGATAAAGATAAATTAAATTCAAGGTGTTCCATTTAATAAAAAAATTACTTATGAGGATTTATTGTTTACATTTGAAGTCGACGTAAGGACTGTAAACGTGCACTCCCCACCTTGCTGTTATGCTTGCAGCATAGCCAGATTGTCCTATTTATCGCTAAGGTATCTGCAAAGTCCCAATTAAAAATTTGTTAATTTGACAATTGCAACTGGTTTAAGGTTAATCCGCAATTGCTTTTAAAATAAATTTATTTCCCAATAATTTTAATATAAATTGTGAATAGGCCTTGAGAGATTTAGAAAAAAAATATTATTATTATACATAAAAGTTTGAAATAAACCGACTGCACTCTGACAACATCAAGTTAAAAGATAGTACGCTCGACGGCAAACGATCAAACTTTATCAATGGAAGAAGAATGCACTGTTGCTACTCGCTGCTAACCGCTTTTAAGGGAGTGTTTATATACTTGGTCGTTTTTATTTATTTTTTGTGAGTATTGGTGAAAAATCGTCTTTATTATAAACAATGATGGTGCATTCATGTATAGTTTGTAAAAGAGTGGATCATTTAAGCAAGGATTTATATTTTCTTCGGTAAGTATGGTTATGTTTTAATATGATTGTATTGATATGATTTCTGACTAACCATTGACGTTTAAAAGGTTATGGACCGGTCCGTGGTGCTAGTCCGGGCAAAAAGCAATCGAGTTGGTTTATTTCTTAATATAAATCTTGCATTTACAAGATGGTTGAGTCTTGTGCGGCCATAAAATACTTGTCACCCATTCCGTTTCTCCCTCCTTGCTAATTGGCCACACCCAATGCATGTGAGCAGGTAATAAACTAAAGATAGATGACCAGAGTGCAGTTGGATTATTTCACGATTTATTTGATACCTTTAAGTATAATAATATTATTTTAAAGAATCATCCTTTTCACAGTTTATAGTAAAATTATTAGAAATAAACTTATTTTAAGAGCAATTGCGGATTAACCTTAAACCAGTTGTAATTGTCAAATTTACAAATTTTTAATTGGGATTTTGCAAGATGTCTTAGTGATAAATATGACAATCTGGCTAGAAATATACACTTTTATATCTGGAGAGTATCATCCAGTAATGAATACACCAAAAATATTGATGCTAAGCATAAATAGTTAAATCCATCCTTGGATACACTGTATATAAAAACTGGATCAATATTTCTATCTTTTTTATAAATATCCAATATTCGAAACTTTTTGAATAGAAAATATAGTTAAACGTAAAGAATCTCAAAGTAGATTATACGCCCTTGTTGGGCTTTTTGCCCAGACTAGCTCCGTTCCGAAACCATGAAGACCGCTCCATAACCTTTTAAACGTTATTGGATTTAACCTTGTAAGATCTTTGATTTAACCAGACTTCAACATTGTTGCCATTAGCGAGACCGACATGTTTTGTCACTCTTCCACCCATTACTGATTTTCAATAACATTTCAAACAATCACAAACTCACTTTCCAACAGATTTATGAATGGAGTGTTGGCCCTGTGTATGATACCATTATTATATAATTCATCCTGTATAAAAAATGTCTAGTATTTTATAAAAAAACCCATGCCATTTCTATATTTTCTTAAATTTTTTAATCTAACTGAATAGTTACAAAGTAAGGTTAAATTTCCTTTTATCAGGAACGAGTGAAGATACAACACGAGAAAATTACTCTCACCACGTCTTACCTCGATCTGTTTTTCAATCAAACTCCCATCTTTTTCATCGAGAATTAAAATGGTATGTTTCGAATCTTCACTGGAACGCTGCACGTCACCAGCCGGCTCTGGTGAATTAGACTCGCTACTATAATTATCGATCACCGGTGAATCACACGCAACAAATTTCACAGATGGTTCCTTTTTCCTTCGGAATCTGACGGAGATACTTCCTAGCGGCTCACCGCGTTTCTTCTCGGCTACCGAACGTGGGTCGCTGTTATTTAATTTACTTTTAGTTACTCGATTGATTTTTAATAGAGGCGCGGCAGCTTTCTCCGGTGGATTTCTACAAGTATCTGTTAAAACTAGCGGCGGTGGTGGTTTATCGCTATTCTGGCCGCAACTAATGACTTTATTACTGATAATTGTTAGAGGTGGTAATTTGTCCGCGTCGCCTTTATACGGAAACCCCGCATAAAGACCCTTTAAAAGCATCGGCACTGAAGTGGAATACTTTTGTATATTTTCCATGTGCGCGTTAATCGCCGGCACGAACCTTTCCGGGTCTTGTTCCATGAGTTTCACCATCTTGTTACTGTAGGAAATCCATTTATCTATGGTGTTTTCTAGACTCGGAGTCGTTTTTAAGGTATAGTTGCAATGTTCATAGAGGCTTTCAGGGGTTGGTGCGCTATAATCCGGTCCTAGAATCGTCTCCGGACTAGAGGAGCATACCCGAAATTCCTTCCGCCGGTCTTGGTCGGGCAAAAAAGAGTTTTTATGTTTCAGTACTCCTGTAGCCACGAAATAGTATGCCGCTTTCTGCTCGATCGTCAGCGGCGGCGTTAAGACATTATAGCGGGCCAGAACTTCGGATATATGGCCGCAATGCTTGCCCATTATACCCAGGGCGCAAGTACACAGATTAGTAATCATATCCACTTGATAGTATTCATCTGGAATCTCTTGAATATCCCTCTTAAACAGGTACTGATGGTGCCCTATATCCTCCATATGAAACACATTCTCGGACGTCCGCGCGTACTTCTCCAGTAACATTTTGCTTTCCTTGCTCAGTATCATTTCGACGATTCGTTTTTTGTAGTACTTTTCGAAGGCCGAACACAAAAAGTCCGTTACTTGGGTCACGTTGAAAAGTTTCGTTCGATCGAGCGGGATTTTCGCGATCAATCGAAATAGACGGAACGACGTTTCGGCTTCGTTATAGTTGAATGTATCTACGCCACGTAATACGATGAACTGTCTGGAAAAGAAAGCTAACGTCATTTTTGTTGACAGAGGTTGTTAGGTTATGTAAATGTACTTTTTGGGCATTACATCTTGTTTTATGTGATTTTGTTTCGTTCTGCATCAGTTTGTAATTATGATAATGTTGAAAAAATTATTTTAAAAACCATTATTTTGTTCTTTATATCCCCTTATCTACAAAACCCTGTTGTAAAACTACCTTTTTCCAATTAAAGAAAATTATTAAGGATTTCCCGGTAAAATTATTTTTTAATAATTTACCAAATAAATGGATCGATA
The DNA here is from genome assembly GCA_963991005.1 of Barypeithes pellucidus. Lineage (NCBI taxonomy): Eukaryota > Metazoa > Arthropoda > Insecta > Coleoptera > Curculionidae > Barypeithes > Barypeithes pellucidus. The sequence goes on from OZ022557.1 coordinate 1,005,657, forward strand.
ATTCAAGCATGCAACGTCAAACGAGGGGTTCTTAGAATTTGCGGCGTCGACAACCTTGAGTGTCCGCTCTCGGCGTAACAGCCACCGGGGTACAGGTTCAGAGTGTCCCTATACCAAGCAATTCCGAGAATACCAGCTGCGGATTTCCCCTGAGAAATTTTGATCTTCGAAGACTCGTTTCTGGCGCGAGTATAAATAAGTTTTTACAGAAAAGTTACCTGATTGTGATATTCTGAGTCCGGAATCAGTAGTAAGTGTGAAATAAAATATCTTATGTTAGTATTAGTATTCGCTACCGCGTTTTCTAAATATTTTGGAAATGACAGGATAGTTTAGATCTCTTTAGTTGGGAAAATACTAGCTTAGGATAATTGTCTAATGTATATAAATAAATACCAAAATTTAAGTTGCAAGTTCGTGATAGGATGAATGTTAGGATGGTTGGATTCTCTATGAGAGAAAACAAGTTAGTATGGGTTCAATTATTATTGTACATAAAAATAATTAACCCCCGAGGTTTCCGGTTCGCGAGACTCGACTAACTAAAGGACTAACCCCTTCATTACCCTCAAGGACAACAGACATTAAAATTAAATAAAGAAAAGCCCTCCGTGTTCAATATAATAACTTGCAATTAAAATCAGTCATTTTACTTTCTGAGACATAAAATTTACCCTCATCTCTTCAATTGCTCTGGTGGACTGCTGACAGCTTCCAGTTAGCGGGGAAAGGATGGTGGGCCCACCCAAGACCGACTGACACGTGCATATCAAGTCGGCAATGGCATTAAATGCCTGGCATCCCTGACCATAAACAACGAAAAATCGTAATCGACCAAGATAAGCGTCCGTAAAACTAATTAAGTAGGAACGTCTTCAGTTGCGATGACTTTTTCATTAATTACTAAGACTGGCGACATAACTGATAGTGTCGACCAGTCTTCAAATCTTGAAAATGTAAGATGATACTAAAAGTTAGATTGGCAATTAATAACTAATTCCTGGGTGGGGAATTCACCTTTGGATGGGAACCAAAAAATGGGGACGAAATTAAATTTCCAAAAAATAGCCGTCTACTTAATAATCTGATTAAATTAAATTCAAATAAAACCATACGGGGTAACTTGGTTATACGGGGGTTATCAAAAAACGTCGTGAAACGCGCAGATAAGGAGAACGTTTAGAGTTACCTATCATTTATTAAGCGCAAAACGGACGGACGTTTCGGGCTACGTACTCCACTCATATCATGCTATAATGTACGCACGTTCCGCTTGAAAAAATTCCTTTGTGTTTTTTTGTCTCAATTAGGCGACAACCCATTATGAAAAAGTGGGTGGGACCTCTATTCGATCGGAAGCTATTAAATATTTTGGAGAGCAAGTGCCGCAGCGCCTGATGTTCGCTTATGGTTATTTTCTGCAAATTATTTTCATCTCAGGATTTGCGGGTTCAAATATAATAATCATAACACCCTGTCTGTACATTAGCGATGGCATATTAATTAGTTTACTTACCTGTAAAACAAACACCACAATGTGATGTTTTCATACATTTTATCGACAAAGTCCAGGAACTTCTGATGGGCACACTCAACTGCCAAAACTTGTCGTGCGACTACTAATCCTTCTTCGCTGTCGGCGAAAACGACTTCCCTAAACAGCTGGTAGAAGGATTCCTTTTTAGCTCTCATTATATCGTGCCTAAAATTATGATTTATGTATCAAAAGCGTGTGGAAGTTTCTAAGACACTGGAAAAAGCACGAAGTAAACACATTCTCAACATACAGGGTGGCCCATCGAAAACCAAACAGAGACATTTACTGGCAGCTCAGTTCATTTTTGGAAAAACGCTCAGACCCGTCGATTTTGTTTTCGAGGGGGACACAAAATCGGAACAAAATCACGTCAACAAGTGCAGCCCCCTGGGCGGGGGTGGCACCACCCCTAAAATCTTAAATGGAAAGGGGGGTCGAGTGATACCTTTTCAATTCAATCTCTTTATTAGTTCTAATAAAAATACAACAAAGCATAGAACATGTCATTCTTTAAGAATAGGACTAAAGGTACTAAAGATACAGACAAATACATAACGAAATTAAATAAAATAAAAGACAGAAATTTTACAAGATCAAGGACGGACTCTTTTACAATATTTGGCTCAACGTGAAATAAGTCATGACAAAACTTTGAAATTGACTGTGAATACTCAGTCATTACATGTTCACATCACTGAAGAACTCCTCCATCGTATAGTAGGCCTTAGAGGTAAGGAAGTGTTTGAGTAGGGGTCGGAGTTTAGCAATATTATTGTTTTTAATATAATTAGGTAACTTGCTGACTATCTTTATTATCATGTAGTGAACATTTTTTTGCAAGTAGGTATAATTATATCTTGGAGTCAGAGGATCGTGTCTGCCTCTGGTGAGGTGAATATGTCCTCTGTGTGTCTCTTCAAATAAGTTTTCATTTAATTTGAAGAAAAGTACACATTCATAAATGTATGTCCCAATCACAGTGAGGATGCTCCACCTGCGGAAAACCGGTCGACAGCTGTCCATCTGTCCCATGCAAAAGATCCTGCGCAGACACGCCTTCTGCAGAATCGCAATTCTAGAGGCATCAACACTGCCGCCCCAGAACAAAACCCCATACCGAATTCTGGAGTGGACATAAGCGTGATATGCCGTAAGGGCCACAGCTGTCCCCGTGTTTCTAGACAATACACTGAGTGCAAACGAGAACTGGGATATTTTCCCAGCCAGGACGTCGATGTGCTCCTTCCAATCGAGTCTAGAGTCAATAGTCACCCCAAGAAACACAGCTGAATTGACGGTTTTAAATGTGGAGCCATTCAAAATGAGATTCACTGCTTCCCCAGAATTTTGATAAGAAAACCTTAATAACTGTGTTTTATTAATATTTAGGATAAGATTATTTGAATCAAACCATGTCTTCAGCAGGATCATAGCCTGAGCCACCTCAGTGTCCACATCGGAGGCCTCCTCCGGGTTAAAGATGAGCGTTGTATCGTCAGCGTACTGAACGGTGTGGTGACCGGTCACCCCAGGCAGTTCATTGGTGTATAGGATGTACAGTAGCGGCCCCAGGATTGATCCCTGAGGTACGCCTCTTTTTACCAACTGCATGCCAGAGGTTAACCCGACCCCAGAACCGTCCACTCCAACAACACATTGTTGCCGGCCATCTAGGTAGGATTCTACTAGTCTCAAGGCCGTCCCTCTGAAGCCACAGCTCTCCATTTTTTTTAGAAGAATATTATATTTGACACTATCAAATGCTCGAGATAAGTCGAGACAGACCGCAAGTGTATTCTTATTTTTATTTAGAGCATCAAGAACTTTAATGAGAGCCTGATAAATGGCACTAGCTGTTGATTTGCCTGGTCGAAAGCCATGTTGATAAATATTTATTATGTTATGCTCGTCCAAAAATGCTAAAAATCTTTTATAAATTATTTTCTCAAAAATTTTACTGATATTGTTTAGAAGAGCTATTGGTCTATAGTTTGAGATTTGAGTTTTGTCTCCTTTTTTATGTATTGGGCTTACCCGAGCAATTTTTAGTTGGTCAGGGAAAGTGCCAGCAACAAAGGACAAATTTATTAGATGAGACAGCACAGGCGCAATCTCGGCCGCAACATACCTGAGCAAGTGCACAGGCACTCCATCAACCCCCACCGATTTTGTGCTTTTCAATTTGTTTATTGTGTCCCGCACTTCCCCTGGATCTGTTGGGAGCAAATAGAGGGAGTGTGGACAGAGGGGAATATTCGCAGCATCACCGGTTCCACCCAGATCCGGGCATGCGTTTATAAAATAGTCATTAATTTGAGTAAGGACTTCGGTATCTGTGGTGTTTTCTTTCGATAAATTTTCAAGTATTGACTCTGACTTTTTAGAGCTTTTGTTTGTATATTTTTTAACCAGGGTCCAGGTTGCTTTTCCTAAGTTCTTGGAAGTACAGAGAAAATTTAAATTAGACATTTGTTTAGCTACCTGAAATACTTTGCTATAGCGTTTATAAACTTCAACGGCTATCTCGCCACGTCGCACTTGTCTATAAAGGTAATTTTTATGCTTGGAGGATACTTTGATGCCCTGCGTTATCCAACCACTTGGTGTCTTTATATGTTTTTTTTTAATTGTTTTTAAAGGAAAGTGCAGGTCTATAAGGCTTTTTAATTCATGAGAGAAGGCAGTGTATGCGCTGTTTACGTCTACCTCTTGGTACACCCTCCCCCAGGACTCCTCCCGCAGATTCTGTCTGAGTTGCTCAAGCTTGTTTTTGGAGAAAATTCGTCCCTCGATCAGGATGGGGCCCTGCTCCGAGCAAGGCAGCATCTCCACCTCAAGAATCTGCGCATGATGGTCTGATAGGGCTGTGGCGACAACCTCACCGTGACCAGGACAATCGAAATCTACAAATATATTGTCAATAATTGTGGCCGAGTGCTGCGTTACACGCGTGGGTTCAAATATCGTTTGTTTGAAATTATAGCTGTTTAAGATGTCCCTGAATCTATTGACAGTGATATTATTCTGAAGAAGGTCAAAGTTGAAATCACCACAAAGTACGACTCTGAAGGAGTAAAATGAGTTAAAACAGTAATTTAAGATGTCAGTGAAAATGTTAAAAAAGGATTCAGTGTTACCCTGAGGAGGCCTATAAATAGTTATTACCAACAAATTATTCGGTCTATCTACGATGGAGGAACACTCAATGACACCCTCAAGGCCTTTGCCCTTAACTGTATCTTCCTCAGCAACATTGGCCAGGACATTGTCTCTCACTAATATGGCAGAACCCCCATGCGACTGATTAGATCTTTTAAAGGTCTTTCAATTCCCTTTATAATGATCTAAAATTCATAATACTTCAGTTCAGTAGTTTTGGAGATTTATTGATTTTAAACTTAAATAAAACTTTAATACATAATTAGTGGGAATCAATACATTTGGTAGCAAAGTACTTTAAAAATTAAGAATGAACTGACCCGTCAGCCAAGTAAATGTTGGAAATGACCACCATGACTCTCCATGCAGTAATAAAGATTTTGCTCAAAACGTTGCCGCACATTTTGCAATATTTGAGGAGTAATTTGAAGGCACTCATTCACAATTCGTTGTCGCAAATCTTCTAACGATGTTGGTTGAGTAGCATAGATTTTGCTTTTTAAGTGACCCCACAGAAAGAAATCCAAAGGTAATAAGTCTGGCGATCTTGGGGGCCATTCAATGGCACCTCTTCTACCAATCCATCGACCTGGAAACGTCTGATCTAAATATTGTCGAACGCGTAATGTGGTGGGGCACCATGCTGTTGGAACATCAACCTATTCGCAATGTACCGCCGATCATTCCCATTTTCAATTATGGCTGTTAATGCAGGATCTATGGCGTCTTGCAGTTATTCCAAATACATTTCACCGGTTAAATTTCCAGGCAAGAAAAAAGGACCAACTAAATGATCGCCAAAAATACCAGCCCAAACATTTAATTTTTGTGGCTGCTGTGTGTGTACCTCATGATAAACTCTGGGATTAGAATCTGACCAATATCGGCAGTTATGACGGTTTACTAGGCCATGTAAGAAAAAGGAACATTCGTCGGAAAAGCAAGTGTTGAATAGAAAATGTTCATCGTTCATAATTCGTTCACTCATATCTCAACAAAATTGTAATCGCCGATCAAAATCGTCTTCATTAAGTTCTTGTACAAGGTGAATTTTATACGGATGAAAACTATGGGCCTTCAGAATCCGTTGGATACTACATCGACTAACACCACACACAGTATCCAATTTGCGGGTACTTAACGTAGGATCTACATAAACTTGCCCTAAAACCCCCACTTCTATTGCTTCGTTCCTTATGGGATTTTCAATGTTGCGTTTTTTATTGGCGACTGATCCAGTGTCCCGAAATTTAGCTATAAGTTCTAGGACATATTTTCGATGCACGTTACTGTTCTCATGTCGCTCATTAAATATGTGTGCTGTTCTATTAGCGCACTGATTATTTCCGAAAAATATTTCGATAATTTCAATCCTTTCTGCCGTGGAATATACCATGGTTAATTTATGAATAAAGCGGTAAAAGGTATTTTAACAACAAAGTTTGGTCGAATCAATCGCAAACTATGTACAAATTCCTATTTAAAATAAGTACGAGACATTCCCTGCTTATCTTTCTTCAATAAACCACCTTTTTCGCGACAAAAACCGCTCCAATCGCTATTTTGAACACCAAAATGATAAACAAACCATGGGCGTAGTGAAGAAAAGCATTAAATTAATAAGTAACTGCCTTTACTCAAATTCCTTCTGAAAGTAGTACAAACTAATCAGATGTACCTATTAAAGTGTACTGTAAGCTTAAAATCAATAAATCTCCAAAACTACTGAACTGAAGTATTGTGAATTTTACATCATTATAAAGGGAATTGAAAGACCTTTAAAATAAGGTATCACTCGACCCCCCTTTCCATTTAAGATTTTAGGGGTGGTGCCACCCCCGTCCAGGGGGCTGCACTTGTTGACGTGATTTTTTTCCAATTTTGTGTCCCCCTCGAGAACAAAATCGACGGGTCTGAGCGTTTTTCCAAAAATGAACTGAGCTGCCAGTAAATGTCTCTGTTTCGTTTTCGATGGGCCACCCTGTATAAAAAACTATACAGCTTCTCTTGCCACAATGCTTTTTGATTCACGTTATTAACTGCTTTTTAAAAGAATAATATACAGTTTTTAAAGAAAGTATTGCAGTTTTTCCATTTTATTCGCCACATTACATTATTTCATCGAGTAGCATAAACAAATATCCAAAAAATTAATAGCGCGTATTGCCACCCCGTGTTATTATCACTTCTACCATGTGATGTGGCATACTTTCAATGCAATACGGGCTACCGGGCTATTAATTTTTGGATATTTGTTTATGCTGATCGATAAAATAATGTTAAGTTCTGAATTATTGTAAATAAAATTGAAAGCTGCAATATTTTCTTTAAAAATTTGTATCATCTTTTAAAAAGCAGATAATGACGTGAACCAAAAAACATTGTATTAAGAAAAGGTCAAACTTCAAAACAAAATATAAAGAAGCCGGATTCTACCGCTCCAGTTTTTCACAGGGCGTTAGGAAATTAAGGGTAAAAAAGTAACTTTTGTTTCCGCCTGTATAATAAAGATATCAGTATTTTTTTAAAACTAAAATTCAGGCTAACATTCCGAGACACAAGTCTACATTTTGCTAAAAATTTCATCAAGATCGGAAAACGATTTAAAAAGTTACAGGAATTGATCGTCGTCGTATTTCATTATTGTGTTTTTGAAAATTTTTATTTGTTTTGTAATAACTAAATTAATGCTTACCTTGAATCATGTAAAAGCTTCCAGGCAGCACCCAAAATATGATAAAAACTGTACATAATTTTCGAATTGGGAAAACATTTGTGGGCGATTAACTCCTTCATAATATCGGGATTCGTAAGTACTACCGTAGGCTGTATCTGGATCATCTGAACAAACAGCCTCATTCCTTCGTTAAAAGCCACCATTCCGTGACTGTTTGTTAAAATACAGGCTATCGGTAAAGCACCAACGGACGCCTGCGTTAAAATAAAGTACATTTTGTACTCCTTCATCTCGTCGGGAGACGGATCGATGAAAATTATTTCCGATATTTGTTGAATCGTCCTCTGCATCAAAGGGGTACAAATACAAACCACGACTATATTTTTTATCACCCCTATTCTATACATTGTACCGTTCTGCTGTCGATACGAATTCAATATTTCTTTCAGATTTTTCACAGTGTAAGAAAAATCGGTGTTTTGTTCGACTTTTTCTTTAAAGTTGTGCGATTTAAATAGTGTCGATATGTCATTTTTCTTGGGGAAATAGTGTCGATCGCTCATTTTGGTTTTGTAATCCGTTCCGAACTCCTCTGCTCTAATTGTGTAGAGTGTATGGAAAGCTGAGGCGCACGAATGACCCTAAAATATGAATAATATCGTATCGACATTATAAAAGCTGTTTGTTGTTCACATTTACTAAATATACACTGCGCAACAAAAAGATCGACAAATGAGATTTTTTCCCCCCATTTTTAAAACTCTATAGCTCGAACGAAGGCTCAATAATCGATTTGAATAAAGAATTCTGCTTTTTGATCATATTTTGGGACATCCGATATCAATTGAATGGTTATTTCTAAAATAAATTATTCAATAATAAACCATGAATAATGTTTAGACAATAAATATGATTGGACTTTCTGATTTTGAAATTAGAAAATGCTTAATTTTGTTCTAAATTCGATAACTTTCGTTACCAAACTTGTTTTGAGATATTTACCTAAGCTTTAAAAGGCTGTTTTACTTTTACGTGAAAACTTTTATTTAATATTTTTCACAATTTCACATCACGTTCTTTTTCGCCCTGTATAATATTGAAAGAGCCGTCCTTGGTCAAAAGCATTCCCCGCTACTGAATTCGCACAAAACCATGTTTAAAAATCCGAAAACTAGGGTAAAACACCTGTTTCCCGATCTTTTTGTTGGCCAGTTTATTTGGAATGCCTTACCTTATTTAATAGGTCTAGAACGTCTCTTTTAACTTCCTCCCCCAAGGGTCTGGTGTTCAACACGTGCTCAGCATCCAACGGATGGTTGTGGTGGTTTCTAAACTCCATGGCACACGGATACTTGGCATCGAGTAAAGTCCCCATCTTGGACCTCGAACGCGGGTTGTATCTTCTCACAGTTACTATCAGCTGGGCGGGACAGTTGATATTTCTCGATCTTTTATTTCTTAGTAACGATAATAGATTATACAGGGTGTTTTAAAAACATGTGCCATCGCTTGTGCGGTGATTTCTTACCCAAAAATAAACATGGGTCCGCAGATCCTTTGCTTAAAAGATACAGTGTGTAAAATTTTGATATATTTTCGGTGTTTTCAAGATATTTCGTAAACGGTTTTTCAATTATTGTACCTCAATTATAATATAATAAAGTAAAGCTAGAAAATAACGGGGATGTTAAGTGTTAGGCAGGTCCTATTTCTAAACACAATGATTTTTATTATAAAATAAAACATAGTTTATATCCTGAACATTTATAAAAAGCACCAAATTCAAAATCAGATGTACACGATTATTTAAAATTTTAACACCCTGTATCTTCCAAACAAATCAAATCTGGTTATAAGTATTCGTTGAAATCATCTGCGGATCCATGTTGATATAGGAACTATTTGCCTGTGATGGACACGACTTTTATGCGTTTTGTGCAAGTTTTAGTTAAAAAACTGTTGATAACCCACACAATAGACTTCGGGCGTTCATTCAATCTCCAACAAATACCCCCTAAATCTCAAATTGAAATATTTTAACTGTCTGTAAGTGTTTGAGTCATAAAAGTAGTGCCATGCCAAATTCCATTCTGTAAGTGTTTTCGATTGAAAAACTTTCATTATTCAATATCTGTTGATAACCCACACAATAGACTTCGGGCGTTCATTCAATCTCCAACAAATACCCCCTAAATCTCAAATTGAAATATTTTAACTGTCTGTAAGTGTTTGAGTCATAAAAGTAGTGCCATGCCAAATTCCATTCTGTAAGTGTTTTCGATTGAAAAACTTTCATTATTCAATATCTGTTGATAACCCACACAATAGACTTCGGGCGTTCATTCAATCTCCAACAAATACCCCCTAAATCTCAAATTGAAATATTTTAACTGTCTGTAAGTGTTTGAGTCATAAAAGTAGTGCCATGCCAAATTCCATTCTGTAAGTGTTTTCGATTGAAAAACTTTCATTATTCAATATCTGTTGATAACCCACACAATAGACTTCGGGCGTTCATTCAATCTCCAACAAATACCCCCTAAATCTCAAATTGAAATATTTTAACTGTCTGTAAGTGTTTGAGTCATAAAAGTAGTGCCATGCCAAATTCCATTCTGTAAGTGTTTTCGATTGAAAAACTTTCATTATTCAATATCTGTTGATAACCCACACAATAGACTTCGGGCGTTCATTCAATCTCCAACAAATACCCCCTAAATCTCAAATTGAAATATTTTAACTGTCTGTAAGTGTTTGAGTCATAAAAGTAGTGCCATGCCAAATTCCATTCTGTAAGTGTTTTCGATTGAAAAACTTTCATTATTCAATATAAGAAAATTTGAAATAAAGGAACAATATTTAGTATAATGAAAATCAATTGATTGTGATAGTTTATAGACTTTAGTAAAGTACTACTGTACTACTTTGCTACTACTCAAAAGTTACCTTACCTTACTTTTTTTGTTGCCGATCTACATCGTGTGGCCATATGACATCCATAGGTCCTTTTGAACAGAGTTATTATTTTTCTCTCTTTATCAAATCTTCGCGTCTGTTTAACAGACCAGGTCACTTTCGTCAATGATTGGAATTGAGCCACAGTTTTCTAAAAATAAAGTTTACTGGTGTGTTCGAGTTTTGTACCATAATTTATCAAAATATACCTACTCGGTATAGGTAGTAATTTGGTTGAAGCTACTAATAAGTACATCTTGTTAAATCAGAAACCTGTTCATAGGTCGATTCTGTAACAAGACTAAATTACCCTTAGGCAATGGAATTTAAGAGTGTGACAACAAAGATGATGCACCGGTCAGCTATATTCATTCGAAGGACATCACAGGCGTACGTAACATCTAGTGTTATATCAAGCTGGGTACAGAATCTCACCCATCCACCCCCAAATATGGGTAAGAGTCGCAAACAAAATAATTTCTATGAAAACAATTTACCTTTAGGTGTGTTTGTTAGGTATAACAGGAAATTGATATGATAGGCTCTCTCTTAACACTTACCTCGATTTCTTCTTTGGTGGTGATAGCAACCAAATATAAATTATCTCTAATTTTCCTAAAAGGCACCCCAATTATTGCCATTATTTTATCCATATTTATTTTATAGATAACTACTGGCTTTTTCGACTGTTGTTGATTCCCATCATCATTTCCAGCCGCATCTTTTTCCTCTTTTACATTGACCACGACGCCGACGGGTAAACTTTTGCTGGATTCCCCGGTCCCTATTTCCATTTTATTTTCCCGCTTTTGTGATGAACGTAAACAACACCCTCAATATCAAAATCCGAACTTTACAGAGGAACCCGAGTGGCGAGGGTCCGCGATAAAGTTACAGCTGACCTGCCTTGATCGATTCTTGTATGTAGCAAACATGTCAAAAGTCATTTGCAATGTTGCCGGCTGCTTCTTGTTTTGGGATTGCTTCAGTAAGATTAGGTAAATTTTAATTAAAACAGTTCAATTTGTACGTGGAATTGTATTTGTTTTATTAGTTTGTTACGAGAATCTTAATCAAAGACCGTTTTCATGGCTTGTTAAGTTAAAATGAAATTTGTGTCGGCACAAGATATGATGATGGGGGAATATTTAAGCAAACTGGCAATGACGCACAATTGTAGAGGCGACTGCACGTATCGATATGCCAGGACTATTGCACGAAGTCGATATCGTCAAAATCGATATCATTGAATTTTTCGATATCGAAAGATTCATATTATCAGCCATTTTTGTTAGGTGAAGGATAAACCAAAAAAATACAATTTTAATACTAAACTCTTCTCTATTTTGCATAACAATCCGAAAACAATTTTAACTTCTATATTTACAACTCCAATAATAAGTAAACGTATAAATAGCTTTTTTAAAAATACAATAACATAAATTTCATTTAAAGCGTAGTTTTTCTTCACAGACTATTATACTGACTAAATTTTTGAAACGCTGACGGTCGGACTAGCAAATCATTCAAAAACACATAAATGGTTCACAATTAGGGAATCCAATCCCGCATCCCAACTTTAATCCCGCAACCTGCGGATCCGCGGGATAGCAAACAATGAACTGCGGTATTTTTGGTCGACGCGTCGGGGATTCCCCGCCATGCTGGGCAATTGAAAATACGTTAAACAGAACGTTGCGTACTACGTGCGAAAGTAAGGGCGTTGTTCTACTAGTAGGTATCTAGTGACATTTATCAAGTGGTTGAATATAATTCATCGAATTTAAACAGCAATCACAACAATGGTGTCAGTGTAGTTTATAAAGACAATAAAAGTTCAAGTTTAGTTTGGAATTATTTTTTAAAGTCTGAAGATGGTCTTACAGCTAAATGTAAGTTATGCCCTAGCATTATCAAAATCTCTGCTCGTTTCACCAAATAACTCCAATCGGTTTACTTCAAAACTCACACTGGAGTGTCATACCAACCTAAAAGTACTGGCGGCCAGGGGGAACAAGGTGGAACTCTTATGGGTCCCTGGTCACTCCGGGATATTAGGGAATGAAAAGGCGGATGAACTAGCGAGAGCCGGATCTGCCCAAAGTCTCAGGGGCCCTGAACCGGCCTTTGGAATATCAAAACAGGCAACAAAAACAACATTAGATGGATGGTCGAAAAAGCAACACCTATCTCGATGGCAAGAGTTACCTGGTGTAATACACGCACGGGCCGTAATGGGAAAACCATCGAAAATACTATCGAATGGGATGCTAACCCTGACGCGGCTCCAGTTGAAACAAGTGATGGGTCTGTTAACAGGCCACTGCCACTTGCGAAACCACCTTCAACGGATAGGGCTAAACAACGGATCCATTGAATGTAGACTCTGCGGCGAAGAGGATGAAACCGCCTCACACATAATATACCGCTGCTCAGCACTGTCTCGTAGAAGATCAAAAAATATCTTCGGGAACATACAACGTGGTGACAACCTCCCATATGACAAGCTTGGTAGAAGGTTACTGGACCTCATAGAAGGAACAAACATCTTCTAACAAGATCGGGGTACACAATAAGCCGCAAGGCTGCAGTGATTTGAAGTTCGGGCCTTTAAACCGACCCCCGCCTTTAACCAACAAACCAACCACCAAATAAGGCCTTAACACCCACTTACAAACAAAGCATAATATTAATTTGAAAGCCAGAGCAGCAGCGGTAGTGTTGATATTGATAAAATAACACAGGAAATGAAAGCTAGTACCAGCAGTTCGAGTAGTTCGTTTAGTTCTATTGCTAAGAGCTCAGATATTAGTGGTTCTTCTGTGCTATCTAAGAAAATGAAAATTACAGTTTTTGTTTCATCTGAGAAAAAAGTTTCGATGGAGGAAAGAGTGTTTCGAATGGTAGCTAAAGATGGTATACCCTTTGGAAAGTTTATCACATCGACCGATATGCGCCAACTATTCGAATCAGAGGGCCGCAAATTGTGTAAAATCTATTCCGCCGACAAGTGTCGAAGCTGAACGTGCGTTTTCAGCCGCAGGATACATTGTGCAATAAGATAAGATCAAATCTAAAAGATGAAACATTAAACATGTTATCTTTTCTCCGAAAATACTTTCAAAATCAATGTAACATGTTACCATTAAACTAGTTGTACTATTGTATTGTACCTATATGCAATAAATATTTTCCTGCTACTCTACTCCGTTTCTAATTGCATAAAACAACTTTTTATTAACATACAGCACCCACGTCGAGTCCCGCAAATCCCGCACGTTTAATCCCGAAATGTCAATCCCGCGAAATCACAACGGGGATCCAGCATTTACGGGATTGGATTCCCTATTCACAATCTAAACTCTGACTATATTTCTTTATAACAATCTCGCTTGATAGGCTGTGATTTAGCACTTTTATGAACATCGTGTAATAAAGGTTATATTATGTATGTATGTCCATTAAAAGTATCCTTATAAAATTTATTTAGTGAAATTTTTGTATATTTTTATTGTCTTTTTTTTATAAAAAATTTATTAAAATACAAAAAGTTATTGAGGAAATATCCAAATATTTTACTAAATAAAATACAGTACGATAGGAACATTTTTCTACGATTGTGCGTGAATAGACGTTCACGCACCGGTGCGTGAAGTACACCTAGAGATGTAAAGGGTAATATTACCGAGGTAATATTACCGCAAGATCGGTAACATTGGAAATATTGTTTTTTTTTTCGCTCCGTACTCTCATTTATCGGGGAATACCCAGGGTTGCCAACAGTACGGTCCTGACCTGACCTGATCAAATTTATCTATTACTATGTTTGAAAACCAGAAAATGTGTTCAATTCTTGAAAAACGAGAAAATAAATGTTTAAAACCCGTTCATCTTGCTGCTTACCTATTAGAACCAAGTCAACGCGGCGAGAAGTTAACTGAAGCTGAAAATGTAATTGCAACGGAGTTCATCTATGAAACTGCAAGGCGTCATCCAAAGTATTCTTCACAAGTAGATCTTATTATGGAAGCACTCGCACAGTACAAAATTAGAGCTAATATTTTTGCTAAGGAATTCGTCATTTCCAGCGAAAAATCTATGTCTGGATCTGTTTGGTGGGCAGGAATTTGCTCCAGTTCTAAATTAAGTAGGTTAGCTGTAGACATTTTAAATTTACCATCGTCAACAGCCGCAACCGAAAGAACCTTTAGTACTTATGGATTTATTCATCGGCAAAAAAGAAACAGACTAACCGTGGAGAGGGCCGGAAAACTAACTTATATTGCCCATAATTATAATTTACTAAATGAAGAAGATCATTCGAGAATAGTAGAAGATACTGAGGAAGAAATAGAAAAAGAAGATATCGGTTTCGAAGTTATAGACTTGACTCAATTAACGAAAGAGAAAGAAGAATCAGATGACGAGGTTGGGGATGATGATGAGGATGATTTACCATTATCCACTCTATTACGTAGTCCATTCTGACTCTGACTAGTTTAAAAAAACGTTCTTATTGTTTTTCGTAATGTTTTTACAGTTGTGAAATAAAAAAAACTTGTATTACTTAAAAAGCTGTTTTTTTTATAAATTACCAATGTTACCGTAATATTGCGTAATATTACCGGTAATATTACCGATTTTTAAATTACCGGTAATTTTACATCTCTAAGTACACCATTAAATACATATTTTGAGTATCCGACTGTTAGAGTTAAAAGTAAATAATAAATACATTTTCCAGTACCTATAAAGAACAGATTTCAGACCTTTCTAATTTTATAAATTACAAAACGTTAAAAATTGACATCTTTCGTTGTTTTTCTGTACCTATTGCGACATCCCAGGCTTAAAGTTAAGCCTAGATGAACTTTTAAGTAAAGTCATCTAGACCGGCCCCCTAGCAACGAGAAAATGCTTGGCAACGGACGGAATCCATAAGTATTTGTCGCATTTTTAGGTCTGAAACCTTTACGGATTCTTACACCGTTTAAAACATTATATACAGGGTGTTTCGGGAGGAAAGGGAAATATTTTGGGAACATGTTCAGAAAGTCAAAATAAGAGAAATTAACCCATATGTTTTAATCCGATTCTTAACCGTCTCTGAAATAATCGGTTCTAAAGTTTTTTTATATAAGTTTTGGAGTAATTCAGAAGTTTTGTATTTCTAACTCCAGTTTGTAGGTATTTCATTGCTTGTCAATACCTAATTTAATTGACAAGCATGGTTGTCAGTTTGATTTATTCTGAGCGTTTCGACTCGAAAAGAGAAAAGGTTCCATACGTAATGCCTCACACATTCACCCATGGGGAGTATGCCGACATGATATTCGTGTATGGTTTCTGTAATGGTAGCGCATTACGGGCTGTTGATGAATACCGACTCGTTTTCCAAATCGAAGAGTTCCTAATCGAAAAGTGTTTCAAAAAGTTTTTGCAAATGCTCAGGAAACAGGAATGTTTCCAAGCGTAAGGATTGATTCTGAACGAGCGGCGGGTCTAAATGTGAAAAATGAAGAGAATGTTCTGGATATGGCTGAAGAGAACCCAGGTGTTAGTACGAGGCGGATTACGAAAGAACTTCGATTAGAATCACATGTGGGCGTTTGGAAGACAATTAGAAAAAACGTTTTAAAGCCTTTCCATGTTCAACAGGTCCAACATCTTCAAGAAGGTTTTGTGAATGGATCCAACAAAATCGAGGCCTACATAAATACATTTTATTTAGCGATGAAGCTCAGTTCACCCGCGATGGAATCAATAACTGTCACAATGAACATCGGTGGTCAGATGAAAATCTTCATGCCACGTTTGAACGAAACTTTCAACATCGATTCAGTATTAATGTGTGGTGTGGAATGCTCAACGACCAGTTGTTTGGTCCTTTTGTATTGAATGAGCGTCTTACTGGAGATGGATATTTACGGATTTTGGAAGACCATTTAACACACATGTTGGATGATGTTCCGCTAATTGTTCGACACCGAATGTTCTTTCAGCACGATGGAGCTCCACCTCATTTTAGTCGCCGGGTGCGTAATTTCTTGAATAATCGTTTTCCAGATCGTTGGATTGGCAGAGGAGGACCTCAAGCTTGGCCACCGAGGTCACCAGAACTAAACCCACTGGATTATTGCCTCTGGGGGTGGATGAAATCACTAGTATACGAAACACGAGTAGAAACCGTGGAAGGACTCCACAATCGAATTTTTAATGCTGCAAATATCATTATAAACAATCCCCAAGCAATTCAACGCGCAACACGAGCGATTAACAAACGTGGTGGTGCAGCTTGTATTGAAGTTGGTGGGGGTATTTTCGAAAACATTCTAAATTAGTGGAATTTTGTTGTTTTACTAGTACCTATTGGTGTTGCTTTTGAAATAAAAAATAGTTACAAAAAAAACTTTAGAACCGATTATTTCAGAGACGGTTAAGAATCGGATTAAAACATATGGGTTAATTTCTCTTATTTTGACCTTCTGAACATGTTCCCAAAATATTTCCCTTTCCTCCCGAAACACCCTGTATAGTGAAACATTTTACAAATTTCAAGTTTAAAATCCTTAATGATTTAGTAACGGAATAAAGCATGTTAAAAAAATTGGCAATTGTTATGTTCGCATAATAAGGACACATAGTGGTATAATGTCTTCATTTAAACATCGAAAGCACACAGAAAAGTTTGCACGAATTATTGTCGTCTTCATGTATATTCTTAGAAAACGATCGGTTGCACAAAACATCATCTGCTGTATTCACTAAAGGGGTTCTGCCGTGCAAGTACAAGAACCTAGTAAGTCGTAAAAGAAATTTTAAGACATTCCATTTAAAAATTGCACAACTTCTTTAATACTTAATTTATTGTTCTAAGATTTTATACACAGTAAGCTCCTGTTACATAGTTTCATTTTCCAGAAAATCATTGATTTTTATTAACAAATAAAGAGTTAAATAAATATTAAAAACTTACTACTCTATTTTATAGTAAGTCGACTTACTAGGTTCTTGTATTGCACGGCGGGGTTGTTCCCACACAAAATCAGTCCCGATTCACTTTAGGTGATAACTTCAAGAAATTATTCCCATTTAAAGAATTCGCCTTCAAAAGTTTATGCCAGGTATTATAGTATACAGGGTGTTTCAAAAAACAAGTGTCATCGCTCGTGTGGTGATTCCTTAGCCAAAAATGAGACAAATAGTTCATATCAATATGGGTGCGCAGATGCTTTGTTTGAAAGATACAGGGTGTTAAATTCTTTGGGTGTTTTCAAGATATTTCCGAAACGGCTTTAGTAATTTTAGTGAACTTTGGGTTATGAAAAGTACCTAGAATAGAAAACATAAAAATGTGAATTTTTGACAACAAATAGGTACGACACGGACTTTTTCACATTTTTATAGTAAAATTTCTTGGAAATTTTAATAACTAATAAATACACCTTGTAGTATTTATTTGAAATCAGCTTCGTTTACAAGATAAATGCATGCAACTTTATTAGGCAATATTCTTTTCATTACCCAAATTTCGCTAAAATACTTAAGGCCGTATTAGACTCGGCAATTTTTTCTCTTGCGCCGGCAATTATAATGGCACGTATTCATGCGCAGTAAACCGTTTTCGATCAGCTGGAGCATTGTCAACGGTCAGAACAGCAGTGGGTACTGTCGAAATCCCTAAAATATCCCCAGAATTAGAGATGTGCAAACCTGTTCGTTTTGATTACCAGTTAAAGCAGCTACTGCTATTTACAAATAGGAGGTGCAAAAAGTTGCTGAATTAGCAATCCATAAGTTTAATAGAGAATGTAAACTGCTAATTTAAGTACCAGTGGGTTTAAATGGCCATTACCTGTTCATACCTGGTTCGGCCAAATAATAAACAGTTCAAAATAACAGAATAATCCATGTCTACCCAATTGCGCCGGCAAGGGCAATTAAAATGGCGCCTGCCCCATTTCTGGTAATGAGAGACAGCTGATCGGGAACACTGTACTGCGCATGAATCCGTGTCATTTTAATTGTCAGAAGAGTAGAATTTCTGACTGTAGTACGGAGAACGGTGTACTGCGCCTGAATCCTTGAATTATAATTGCCATTGCTGGCGCCATAAAAATTCCCGACTGTAATACGGCCTTTAAGGAATCACCAGACGATCGCACATGTTTTTTTGAAACACCCTGTATAATTGTTAGAAAAATAATCACATAAAAAAGGTCTCGAGAACTTACTTGTTTTGCTTCGTGCAACTGAATAATATGTATTTAATTATCCCTTGGCATTTTGTGCATCGCTTCGTGACTTAAACACTGCAATCGTCATCCCTTGAGGGAGCAGTTTAAATTTTTGTGGCACCTTGTACCTCCTCTGTGCGTAGTTTCATCAAATTAGTCGTACCACAAGAAAAAATTTTGTACTTAGTGATGGCAATAAAACTTTCAACCTCACAGCGCAATATTAGGTTATAGTACATTCGAGCACTTACAACAAATATTGATAGCTATTCTCCAGTTACAAGAGAAGCAGAAGCGTTGTCAAAGTTAGCATAAGTCACGTCAAGTTTCCTCGCACACTATTTAAAAAGCTGTAATGTAATACAGGTTGAAGGTTACTTTTCTGACTAGCTTTTTAATTCCAGTAACCGGAGGATAGATAATTATTTACCAAACTTGACCAGAACTATTAAACTCTTCAATTTTAAACACCAAATTTCCTCGTAATTTCCCTGATATCTTCAATTTTCTCCGAATAAAATCCTCCATCTCGATCGCTGCCGTTTTAGTATTCTTAGTTACCACACCATTTTCTAAACCTTTACTAACTCACTACCCCCCGCCTGTCACACACCGTTCCACGAGCGTGTCCTATATTTCACTAAAAAAGTCCTCAGAATCTCACGAATATTGTCGTACGTTGAATAACTGATGCCGACTGCGATGGGGCCCTTGATCCAGTTCATCGACAAGCCTTTGTAGAGGCCTTTTATTAGACCTTCCTTGCTAGAAAATAAAATAGACGTATTTTAGAATAATTATAGTAAAAAAAATAAATCAAAGGGACACAGCTCTGGGACTTATGACAGATAATGAAACGACTCCCTAAACACCGTTTTACAGATTGCTGCAAGATATCCTGCAGCAAGACATTACAAAAGCGAGACGTAACCAGCAATGGTCGTTGCAATTTGATATTAAATAGCGCAACGCTCTTTCAATTGCAGGTCGAAGCAAATCGAAATACATTTTTCCTACGATCGTTATAAAAACTATATTTTTTTATCAAATAGGCTATAGACTTTCATTTGTTAAATATATTTTTTTACGCAACAATAAAATTGGTAATTTTTTAACAAGCAGGAAAAGAGAAGAAAGCTTAACTAGTTACTTCAATGTCATAGGTACCCCCCTTTGTTGATGTTTTACCTTCCACTGAAGATAATAATAATAATAATAATAATAATAATAATCTTTATTTAGCACTTGGCTAGTTATTACTAAAAAATACAAGTTACAAAACAGTGTTTATATGTCAGTTACAAAAATGATAAATCCTACTCTACTCTACATATCCTTCAAATAAAGAAACAATCTTCTTTTAAAAACATTTAACCCATTTGCCTCCTTAATGCCCTCAGGGAGGTCATTAAAAAGACGAACTCCCTCGAAAAATAGTGATTTTTGTAGAGATGTGGTTTTAACTGACTCAATGTTATAATGTTGCCCAGAGCGAATGTCATAACTATGAAAATTTGATCTTTTTTTAAGAAAAGCATTAAAATATATTGGTAGCTGCTCATGTTCAATTTTATATATTAAAACCAAGTTCGCCTTTCTAATGTTCTGTTCCACAGACAGCCAGTTCAACCTCTGTAACATAGTTCTTACCGGGATATACCTGTTGCATTTAAGAATAATTCGCATAACCTTATTTTGCTGAACCTGCAGCCTGTGTATATTTTCCTGAGTACAAGATATTAATAAAGAACAACAGTAATTAAAGTGAGGCAAAATGATTGTATTATAAACCAGTGTCTTGGCCCACTGGGACAAACAATCCGAAACGCGACAGAAAAAACCAATTTTTTTCCCTAATTTCTTACAAAGGTAATCAACGTGATTCGTAAAAACAAGCTGAGGATCCAAAAAGACTCCCAAATATTTTATTTCCGACACTAAACTAATTTCAGACTCATTTATGTTAAGGGTTAATCCTAATTCGGCATACTTCTTACAATTTACTTTTGAACCTATTATCATACACTTTGTCTTTGATGTGTTCAGTTTTAATTTATTTTAGATGAAGACTTAAGTCTTCGAAACATGTTTGGATTATAGTTTTTTATATATTTCTATTAAACTAGTGGAGCAGACTGTGAGTTTCTTTACCTCCTTATAACTTCACTCCACTTTGAGATCGACTACTTCAAGAAAAAAGTATCTAAGGTGGAAAGGAGAGTTGACTTTACTCATGATCAAGATACAATTAAATTTTCAGAAACAACAAAATTCTTAGGGGTACAGATTAATGAATTCTTAGATTGGTCCGCTCATATCAAATGTATGTCACAAAAACATAATGCTGTTTGTTATGGTATTCGTGTTACTGGTAAATACATGAACGAGAAAACTTTAAAAACATTGTATTTTGCTAACTTCGAATCCTGTTTAAAATATGGCATTATATTTTGGGGCAGGGATAGTCAAATTCAAAGTATATTTGTAATTCAAAAACGATTGGTTCGAATAATTAAGAAAACTTGTCGTACCATCTTTAAAGACACAGGACTGTTAACAGTATATGCATTGTATATCTATGAACGTTTAGTGTTTTTCTTTAAAAATATAAATTGTTTTCAGGCCCCAGTTTGTCATCAACATAACACGAGAACTGTAAATGTAAATTACCCCATACATAGGCTAACTCTTACTGAAAAGTCACCCAATTATATGTGCTTG
Source organism: Barypeithes pellucidus (assembly GCA_963991005.1). Lineage (NCBI taxonomy): Eukaryota > Metazoa > Arthropoda > Insecta > Coleoptera > Curculionidae > Barypeithes > Barypeithes pellucidus. Next base: position 1,026,943 of record OZ022557.1, read on the forward strand.
AAATTATATAACAAACTACCCGAGAGTATAAAGACAATTAGCAGCGAAAAACGGTTTAAGATGGAAATCAGAAAGACTTTATTGGAATTAAAGCCATATAATCTGGATGATTTTCTAAGTATGTAACAGAATGATATTGCATCTTCTTGGTGTTCTAAGATGACGTTGTTTCACTTTGTGGTTGTAATTTTTATTTGGAAATTATGTAGCATGATTTTGAAATAAATAAATTAAGTAAGTAAGTTAATAATATTTGAAAACATCAATAATGGAAAGAATTAATTCTCATTTCGGAGAAGAAAATTCTTTCAATGCGCTCCAGGCGAAATAATTAATAAAGCAAACTGAAACAACACAAAATTTATTGCCTGAAAAATCAAAAGAAGCTTACAAGAAGGAATATAACACGTTTATCAAATGGCATTGGACCAAGAGCAAGTGAGATACAGCGAACAGGTATTGTTAACGTTTTGTTTCGGAAATTTAAAATCACTAGTCGTGGTCTTGTAGAAAATTTTCGTAGTACTCTTTACTTACGTATAAACGTGCACCAAGGTCCGATACATGTTTGGATATTTCCCTACGGAGTCCGTTTGCATTCTTCTACGAACAATGTCTAAGGGATAACTGCAGGTCTGTCCCAAAACACCGGCTATGGCTCCAAAGAGCATGGAAGCTAAGGGATGTATTACAAATGCATTATCTACTCGCTCTAAAAATAAAAAAACAATATATCGCAACACAATACATATTTTTCGATACCTCGATATAACCGCTTCCATCGTTATTATTGCAAAAACTTACCTCTATACAGTCTTTTAAGAGAATCATATGTAAAAAATGACACCCCTGCGTAAGGAATAACACCCATGATCGTTGGGACGAATCCTCTGTAAAACGTTCTCATTCCTTCATTTGAGTATATTTTTACAAACACCTAAAAACATATTTAATAAATAATTTCATTTTAAGAATGTTATAAAAACTCAAACAAGGGGCATACATACGTCTTTCATACCTGCTTTGACGTTTCACAGTACCGAATTAACAACTGTTTGTCGTTACTGGTGAATTAAATTTTTTGCTCGGGTTTGGTCAGTGCAGTGGCGGCTCGTGACCTATGATAGAGGGGGTTCACAAGTATGGTGAAATTATTTTTAAAATTTTATTTTTGTGTAACGACCAAACAATTACTTTCTAGGCGTTTTAAATGTAGAAAGAAGAAAAGTAATAAGAAAACGCGTTAGGTAAAACATATTTTTATTTATTTTTTAACTTTACACAAGGAAATACAACTTTTGGAAAATAAGAAAGGTTTTCTTAGTGTGGATAGCTGTCGGATGCAACCCTCGTAACAATATTTATACAGTCCACTACTAATACTACTAAAGCCATCTACGAGCTATCAAGAAAACCGAATGATGTCCAATACTACTACCGCCATCTACGAGTTATCAAGAAAACCGATGATGTCTAATACCACTACGCCATATACGGCTACGTGATTAGGCGCAACCAAGACGAGAACAATAGTTAACTGTTTTATGGCGAGAAAGATTCTTCATATTTTCAGTGTTTTTTAGTTTAAATCTTAAATAAAATGGTTTAAAATCATATCGAGTATCATTTATCGAAATACACAACATTTATCGACCCTACACAATAGTGCTTAAACGTAAAGTCCATTCTTCGGTTCTTAATTGCAGAAAATTGATCAATAACAGCCTCATTAAGTTTGGAATACCCTCTATAATTTTTTTTTCGTATATTTCATTTTTAAACTTTCTAATAAAGTCCCTAGATTTACCTTTTGTGGTCTGCGTTAAATTAATTTCGGGTTCAGGTGTTCCCGCATTCTTCACTTCAATTTTTTTGCTCCGAACTCAAAGAGCTAAAGTTATTTTTTAAATAAACTGCTGGCTATTTGCTTTCGAGCAAGAAAAATTTCGCCTAAATTTAAAAGTTAATATTTTCTGAACCAGATATGACCTCGATCTCCGGTTTTTAATGATTGATAGATTTGTCCCTTAGGAAACAATTGCCAAAGTTGGATTGTCTTAAACTGTCAGAAAATTTTATATACAGGGTGTTAAAGAGGACGATGATTTTTGCTCCAATTTCAATAGCATGTAACTTTCACAATAATATTTTTAAATTTTATCACTGTACGTCAATTGAATCACTGGTTAATAGCAAAGAAAGTAATTTGTCAAATTTTTTATATCTGCTATATTTTAAGAAATACCGATTTTTTGAAAAACTTTGCTTTTTTTCAACTTTTTGTTAGCTAGATCCCACTGTGCGGTGTATCGTGCAAACTTTGCAAGTGATTATTATACCTTATGAAAAGCTTGTTTATGTTCAGTAACAACAATTGCACCTAAATGTTGTGATGTGCAGTGGCGTACTTATAATCACTTATATGTCTATGCTTTATGAGTATCTCACAATTTTTTTGTATTGGAAAGTACTCGTCTCTAGATTAGGCAAGGTTTTCCTTATTTTTTAGTTGTTCATATCGCGCTACAGGTATATTATACAGTGTCTACAAAATTTAAAAAAAAAAATTTTTTCAAACAATTAAATAAAAAAATTATCTGGCCACTGGTTCAGTGATGTGTTAAATTTAAGTAGTATTTGTGGAAGAAGCGAAATTCTTAACTCAATATGGTAATAAGACTGTACCATGTCGGCCGTAATTGAAATCTAAATTTATCGTGTCACGTCCGTCAATTGATGTTTTGCCTAAACGAGACATCAATAAAGCGATCAGCTAGAACGGAAACCAGAAACAGACTGAAGATAAAAAGAAACGGAGATTCTAGCTGTAGAACGCCGTTGCGTTTATTTTCGTAAATAACGGCCGTCACACGTTGACGTGTATGAAGCAGATTTAAATCCTTGATTGTTTCAAGTCGATATTACTCACGAAAAACACGGATTTCAAAATGATAAACACAATATTCTCTTCCAACTGGTTATATTTTTTTTTTAAATTTAGGAATAAAAGTATGACGGTGTCGAATCTGGATTATGTGGCGACCGTTCCATCTCAAAAATGTTACACTTATGGAGGATTGGTAGAACTGGGCTTTTAACAAACCCGACGGAATACATTCCACCTATTTGAAACTGTTTTACCGCTAATCAATTTTTAACAGATACAGCAATTCGACGAACCTGTCTTAATGTAGCATATTGTAACTTATGTGTCACAGCCATTCGAGCTCGCGCCATGTCCAAGGGGTAGGTTAGAGATTGCGATGTCACTCCCGCCAAAGCTCCTGCTAGGAACAGTTTGTGATAAGATCTAAAAAAAAATCATTTCAAACCTAGTGGGGTTAAGTTTACAGCCATACAGCGTCGTTTGACTGTGACAACTAGCTAACCTGGTGGTTACATTAAAAGCTGGAAGAGCTATAACTTAGGATTTTAAATAAAGGAGGATACGGCTTTCGTTCACAGTCTTTGAATTCACAATCTTAGGTAGGTTGTAAACAACCTTCCAGAGAAACAAGCGAGGAGCTCTGAAAATTAGTACAATTTTTCTTTGTCGCTTTCTGTTAATTAGACCAAATGTCGCCTTTGAGCGTTCAGAATAGTGTTGGGAAAACCGATGATATTAATAATCCAGTACTTGATACTCGAGCGATTTTAATAATCGAGTGAATCGCTCGAGTAAATCGCTTGAAATCCCAATTCACCAAGCGATAACGTCACCGAGTGCTCCACCGGTAGCCTAGCCGTTTACATGTGATCAGGTAGGGTATTTAGCAGGCACGTAACTACGGGTGTGCACAGGTTTAGCTAAAAAATTGTAGTAGCCACCAAAAAAATTCCAGAAATTTATTTATTTGTGAATAATGAATTTTTACCACGTGTCTCGATACCAAACAAAAAAACTGCAAAGAATCACCCAAATATGTATTTATTGCTCGGGTTTATTATTGTGCGTTTTTAACCCGAACGAAAAGTATTATCAAGAGTTATTTTTTTTTACATCTTTCTCCAGCTACGAGCATAAAATAAGTAGATATTTATTTAAAATAGCTTGTCAAATTCTTCCACTTTAACTTATCAGGTGCCCACTGTGTGCACTTCAAAAATTTAGGATTAGTTACGCGACTGGCAAAATAAGAAAATTGGTTATTATTTTTTTAAATTCATGTACTCATGTTAGTTACCTAAAAGTTTCTGTTTAAATCTAAGAATGTTTATTTTTGGTTACCAAAAAATTTGTCGATACCTATGTTTTGTTAACTATTTTGCTCGTTTTCTTATTTTCCATTGACATTTTCTATAATGTATGTTATTTTTATCTTCTTGAGTTTAATAATAAAAAGTTCCTGTTTAGATTTAAAAATATTTACTATAAGATTACCAACGAATTTTTCTATATATTTTGTTAACCATTTTGTTCGTTTTGTTATTTTTCATTAACAATTTCTATTATTATGTTATTTTTGAGAAGATTTCTCGTGTTTATAGTAATTAAAAATTTTAAAATTATATCCTTTAATTTTTTAATATTTACAATCGGAGACCTAAACTACGCCGCTGGCTAGCCAGTTAAATCAAAACTTTACAAAACCCATGTCGGGATGACTCCGCTCAGAGATTTGGCATACTTTTAATATGCACCATCTCGTTTAGGTGCCTTTAAGAAAGACGTATGACGTGTACCTGCTCAGCGTCAAACTCGAACGTCGCCAATCGGATGCCGCGGGCGCGTAGACCGAAGGTCGTGTATCAAGTGACAGGCGATATTTTTCGGTCTTTCGCCTGAATTTATAACTAGAGTATTTCCTATCGAGCGAAAAACTGTTCGAAAATACGAGCAGTCTTTTAATTCGATCACACTACAGCGGTACATTTCCGTCGGCGTCAAGCGAAGCGCGGGTTTGTTCGCGGTATCGAGTGAAAGATAATAAGTGACGAGTGACGGTTTTCGCCTGAATTGATAACTCGAGCGGTTTTTTTAATAATTGAGCGATGTCGGTGATTTCAATAATCGAGTGATCAAGCGGTTTTTCGCTCGAGCGATCACAACACTAGTTCAGAACGTACTTTTTACAAAGCCCTTATTAGAGCGTCCGTCTTACATACCTGGTTGCACGTGACGATATTAAAATCTGTCGATACGTGGACAATAGGTATTAAAATTAATTCTAAAAGTGGCTTTCATTGATGGCCACAAGGCTTTCTTTAATGCGAGAAAATAGATTGTTTAGTTCCCAGTAAAAGAAGGTCTTGATGTGCCAAAATATTGCTGTGTAATAATTTTCATTAAGGGCGAAGTACGGTCCTGTTAAGGTAAATAGTTTATCAGTCGGCATTGCGCATGACATCTGACGAGCAGCTTTGTTTACATGCGCGAGGCCATAAATTTGCCAGTTTTACTTTTAGAGTTTGGCTATCTATAGATATAGGTCGGTGCTATAACCTAATAGTATATTCTCCATATGAGTATCAGCTAATTGTCACAATCATCCGTTGCCATAAGTTTACAGCGCTATTTCGTTACAGAATCCACCTCTAAATTGACACCTTGTCTTACCCATGATTTTGGTCAACTTTTAGGACCCTCTTCCACTGTTCGTGAGCCGTAAACTGAATGGCACAATAAGGCACGATGCGCGCCATCGTGGCACTGTTTCCCCGCCATAATGCGAGAAATCCTTCCTTTCTCAACGTCTCTAGGATAAACCTGAAGGCCTTCGTGGTTGAATATTGTTTATCACTAAAAAATAAGATAAAAAGTTTTTTCGTTTGGCTGAGAGTTTCCAATAACTGACGCTTTAACTATGAAGCCGTTAAGATTAAGGAAACAAATACAGTGGTACCTCTAGATACGAGTGCCCTAACATACGAGTTATTTGACATGCGAGCTGTCGAGCGAGCGAAGTTTTGTTTTGAAACACGAGCGACATTTGAGATACGACGAACGGTCAGCTGCGACGCAATCTCTACAAGTAAGAGAAAAGAGATCTTGGGAATGTCGGAGAGAGTTTCACAGTTCGTGGAAAATAAACACCCCGAAAAAGTTGCAACTGGTGGTGTATCGGAGCTATTTAATGACATTTGCCTAACTCATTCCCGCAGCATTCTGAAAGGGAAGAAGAAACAAACCTCATTGGACAGTTTTTTTTTTAATCCGGCGAATAAGGCAAAGACCAGTGAAGAGAAAAGCATACAGTAGCATTTTGTGTGTAAATTATTAACAACAAACCCAGGCAGCAGTTTTCTCTCAAAAAGGTTAACATTACAGAACCGAATATAGTCATAGCCGGACACGCAATCCCACTGGCTTCATCTATTAATTTGCTGGGCGTCAATCTGGGAGGAAATATGTCTTGGCATAACCACGTTGTGGCAATCGCCAAGATAGCTTCTCAGATACTTGGTGTACCCTTTCGAACCAGAAAGTTGTACAAACCCGAACAACTTTTGACACTATACAAAGCCCAGATTCGACCATCACTAGAGTACTGCTCTCATGTCTGGAGCTCTGCACCCAAACATACTCTTCGGATACTGGATTCCATCGGAAGGAGGGCCATTCGTCTGGAACATCGAAGACAGGTTGGGGATGTGACCCTCTTTTACAGATATTTTCATGGAAGGTGGCTCGGCTGATCTTGCCCTGTTAATTCCGCCCAGAGCGACGAATAGCAGAAATACACGACGAACCACTGCCGCCCATCCATATGTGGTTAAGCTTAGTACTCCTCGAACTTCATTATTTAAAAATTCTTTCATCTGGAGGACTTCATCCTTGTGGAACGACCTTCCCGAGATCGTTTTCCCCAACGAATATAACCTCCAACGATTCAAAACCAACGTGCCAACGCACCACTCTCAGAGTGCCCTAAAGGATTTTTCCTATAGTGCTTATGTTTGATCATAAAAAAAAAATGGTTGTATACAATATTTGTCATTTATAAATACATTTTTCTTATTCAAAAACACGTAACAATAACCAATAACAATTGGGGGTAGCATTTTTGGGGCTGGAACGGATTAATGGCATTTCAATTAATTTCAATGGGGAAAATTGCTTTGAGATCCGAGCAAATTGACATACGAGCAAGGTTATGGAACGAATTAAACTCGTATCTTGAGGTATCACTGTAATAGCACTCGACTATAGGAATTTAAAATATTATTATACTATGATCTTACCTGATCTGAAAGTTAATTTTCGTCCTATCCAGCGGCGCAATGGTAGTTTTTGCCAATCCGCCAGCAATGGCACCAGCCGCCAAACTGGTCAGAACTATCTCGGCATTCGACAAGTGTTTCAACTTTGGATCTTCATGACTGGATTTACCCATAGTGCAGGACTATACGTCAAGGCATGCTGAGATTACTACTGACTTGTCCTTTGCTCGCCTAAAAACCATATAATTAGTTTTAAGGGCAAAAACTATCGAAATTAGAACTTTAATTTCGCCAGTTCGTTTATACATTTACGCTGAATGCCTGGACAGGGATCATTGGCGAGGAAAACACCAACTGACTGTTCCTGACCTGTGGCGGACCACCGACAAAAATTTTTTGTAAATAAATCTGCAATAATCAAATAAATATAATATTATTGTGCATAATAAATACTCTTTAATATTGTACCGATTTTATTATCGTTATGAACGTCAATTTGTTGTCGTGCTAAAATATCTGATGTGGTGTCAAACTTGATAAAATTTTGTAAAGTAATTGCCTAGATTTATCTACATTATTTATTTATACTATTTTAAACCTCAAGGTTGCCAGATTTTTTCCAGATAACATTTTGAAATTTGGAAAACACCAGTACGTTTTACTAGGAGACAGTGGATCCAAGTGCTCTTTTTAACAAGATTTAAGGGGAAATGAATAAGATTTTAATGCGATTTAAAATAAGTAAAGTAGGTATTTAAAATTTACCCCACTCATATCAACTTATGGATAGATTTAATTAATGTAATATTCTCTCTTGGTTACCGATATTCTGTAAACAGGTTGAACCTGAACCGAACAAATTTCAAAATAATTTTAAATTGTGAGCAGGGTATTTGTTCTACTTCTCCAAAAATGACAAGTGACCTTTACTTTCCGTCAACGCCGGATGCATTCAAAGTGCAAAGTTTTAAATGCGTACTTATCTAATGAGAACGACAGCATTTTTTTAAATTGTTTAGTCTTATTGGGTAAGTCCAAAGGTTATCATCTATCATATGAATCCAAAGGTTAAAATATCAGAATTCACCAAAATGTTACTTTTATTTCCTCTATATTTAATCATAATAATAGTCAGGACTCCACGGTCCGTAGCCGAAAGCATCCGTCGGTAAATGAACATAATCTTTCATAATCAATTCATAATTTAGAAGATTCGATACCATCATTTTACCTTGCAGAAGTAAATCAGTAACAGAAATAAAACTTTTTTGCAATGTCAAACTAACAAAACGGTTGAGAAAACTGAAAATCATGAATACATCCTTCTGGTATATGCAATTGAATTTAATTATAAGGAATTGCTTATTTTTATTATTTACAAAGGCAGTTGCAAGGGCGAATCAAGAACTTTTTTTGGCATGGAGTTTTTTTTGAGGACTGGGAGAATTTTTTGGGGGGATTTAATGTTATCCCCCCGAAAATTTTGAAAATTGGACAGTATGCTACTGTTAATGGGGGCAACTCGGCTAAAAAAAATTTCAATATGGTGGCACTTCCGGTTATACCGGAAATCGGTGGCGACTTGCTTATTTAAATGCAACACCCTATATATTATTAAATTTTTGGTTTCTAGCAAGATTCTAGGCAGACTATGTATATCATTGGCAGACCTTACAATAATTACCTGTTAATATGCCTATAAGGAAGCCTTTATTATTTAATTTGGGTTAGATCTCTTGGTGAAAAGGATCTGCTTTATTGATCTTTTTATTCAAATTAATACAGGGTGTTCAACCAATATGATTAAAAATGTAATTGGGAAAATTACAAAAAATCTACATTTTCAAATAGAAACCCCCAAATTTTATAATTATTTTCTATTTAGCATTAAAAATAAGGGTAAGTTTGTATAAGATTGTCTATGTATTGTATTTAGGTGTCACTTACTATTTTTAAATTATTAAAAATCATGCTGGGGCAAACGAAGATTATTTAAACATATTTATTCTTTATGGAAAATGTGATAAAGTAATAACAAGAACATGTGACAAACTATTAAAGCACTTTCTTTTCAACACGCAATCCAACCCAAGTTAAATAATGACGGCTTCCTTATAGAAAAATTAATAATTATTGTAGGGCTCTGCAAATGTCATTTTAGACATAAAACCATAAATACGTCGAACATGTTTAGGCTTATAATAGGTATAGGACATGGTATGCGAAATCTGTCTAGAATCTTGCGTAAAATCCAAAAAACTAATACTATATAGTTGCGTTTAAAATAAGCAAGTTGACCAGACTTCCGGTATAACTGGAAGTTCTATCATATTGAATTTTTTTTAGCGGAGTTGTCCCCATCGACATCAGCATGCTCCAATTTTCAAAATTTGCCTATATATAGTTTTTATATATAGATCGAGACGGTTCCCGATGGAACACCCTGTATTTGTCCATTACTGTACTAATAATGTAATAAAATGATAATAACACCTAATCTATTGTGCAATCATTTCGAATTACCATCGTAGCTTTCGTTCGATATGTTAAATTTTATAATATCAGTAATTTACAAAACAAACACACTTACTATACAGATAGACATGTTTCAGCATAGATGGACCATGCCATATTTTATTTTTAAAAACGACCAAACCAAAATTGGAAAAACCGGAAACTTATGGAATGGTGTGTCTGTACGTATATCGTCGTGGCGCCTACAAATTCTGATATATTATTATGCTGTCATATCCCTCAAGTGAAAACACATAGCGGACTTTGAGTGATACTAGAAAATCCTCTATGTGTAAAATAGTTGTTTATGTTTATTGAAAAATGATAAAATTACACATATCTGAATTTGAAGGCGCCGCGACGATGCGTGTCTCTCTCTCTCGGCAATTACTTACATGTACCAAAACAGACTGTACGCAAAAAAAAACTAAATCGAAATTTTAAAGAATTCGTTGGGGACCAGACGAGTCCGTTGGTTGAGACCATAAAGAATTTCGACGTTCTGTCTTTTGTAAGATAAATCTGAAAAGGGCCCTTTCCCAACTTTGTGAAATACGCCGACAAAGTACAATTTGTTTATACAGTCGCTTTGCCTTCTTGTTAGAAATAATGGTCACATTTAGAAATTTATAATACCATATACCATTAATAATAGGTTCAAGTTGATTGTACTTACCCATAAACAATATTAAAACGTAAAAACATTACCTTGATCTCTAAACAGAATGGTCATCTAAATGCAATTCAAAGCATAACAAACCCAAAATTAGTTAATTAGACATCATTTCTTGCACTCAGACTAGTGTTTTTATCGGCTGATTGGACACAAAAAACTAGAAATATACTTATTTTCAAAGTTGAACCCAAAAGCGGTCCACACCGTTTAAATATCAAACTTCGCGGTGCTACTAATTACGGAGAACCACTTTATTTGAAGCACCATGAGTTAGTAGTACGGAAGCAAACGTATCTACAGGGTGTTATGGAAATGACGTATTATATTTAAATCGGCAATTCCTGAGATGAAAACAAATTGAAGAAAAATATCCAAAAATGGCGCTTTAATTTAATATGCCCTGTACATGTCAAACCAAAAATGACCACGTGGTGCCCCTGTCAGGAAGGTAAACAAAGCAATATATGTCAACAGTGTTGTCATATCTTCAGGGTAAACTCTTTACAAAGTCAATAACCGTTTGACAGATTGCAAGTTGTTTATTTTTCAGGGTACATTATTATAAACTTTTACGTTCAGTTCAGTTCGCTAGGAAACAATCTCTGATTTATAAACTTGAACTGACTCGAACGAACCGCCGCGGAGTTTTTAAATGGTCAGGTATGTTCTCATTTGTTAAATTCGAACGACACCCGTCAGATCTGGACAACTTGAAAGTTTATAAATGCCACTTACCCTTTAGAAAAAAAAATGCAATTTATTTAGCCTTTCGGACTTATTTAACACCAACTTAATTTATAAAAAAACACCAAGTACCTAGGTAACTTGAACAAAAACAAACCGGCACAATAAAATCACATAACACATCTAAGTACCATTCAATCTGAATTAGTATTATTATTATTGTCTGAGTGGTCTGGGAAATAATGTATTTAACATCTAAAAATTTTAAAAATAAATAACACGTTGGTTCTCTCGATCGATATCGGCCTGCTTCTTTAAACAGCTGATTGTGGACAATCGGGCTAATATTTAAAAATACAGCGTTGCCACTTTCGATGCTTTATAAGCGACCTATCATAAATTGCCGAATTTCCTTCTATAATATTACTTTCCTGTATAATTATAGTCTCGGAAATGGCAACCGCGCTGGCTCTAGAGAGCGGAGATTTCTCGGAAAGTAAGTTAGACGACTGGTCCGATGACGGACTAGACCATTTTTTCAAACGAGGGTAGTTCCTGTCAATTGTTAACATAATTGTTTCATTTTATCTTTAGTAAGGGGTTAATGGCCCATAGAAATTAGCGTTTTTATTATATCTATTGCGAAATGATTAAGTGCTCTTGTTCTACGTGTGTTATTGTAAAGTGTAATTATGCGTTAGTGTTGGGGTTTAATGATAAGCTTATTATGCACTCCCACACTATCATCAGGACACGTGATGAGCATAAAGTTTTTCCCATGGAAAAAGAACTGAAAGTGCATGTGCCCTAAGTAAGCTAAATATTTATTTTTATAAGAAACTAAAGTTTTACACTTTTAAACATTTTGACAACATTGTGCTTGAACCTCTGTTGATTAATCAGCTGGGCAATGTAATATGTTCATATATGAATGTGCCGAGGAGTGGTGTGTGGGTTTAGGGGTGAATTACCCCACTTTAAACGTTCGATTTGGTGTTACATTATTGTAAGGTTATAAAAGGTAATTTATTATACCAGCAACTTTTTCGACCTATAAAATGTGTAGTAAATATGGAATAAAGGTCATAAAGTACGAAAACATTGGTCATTGAACAAAACTGGTAATATTTACTCGCAATATAGAGCATAGATCTACTACTTTAAATTTGTCAGCAATATTCCTGTGAAATTACAGTAAAGTTGTAAAATTCGCCAATGATCGGATGACGTACAATATTACTTGGGTAGCATCACCTCATAGTGAACATAAATAGGTATTATCTTTTTTATAAAAGTATATTTCTAATTTTGTAATTTAAAAGTGAGTTTTTAAGTTTTGAAACGTCTTACGTCACCATTAATTGCTATAAATTTCCTTTATCTAAATTTACATTGTATTTAAATAAATATAGACTACAAAAATCCTTGGCGAAATCAAAGTTTTACGTCTACTCCTGCACTATATCGCCGTCGCTTTTGTAAAAGCTGTACCTGAGTACAACCTGTTCAGGTAAAATAATTTTATAGCGGATAATGTTAATCTGTGCGATCATTCGTGTGTTTTAATATCTCTACGCTGTCGTTAACGTGTCAATTCTGCTTGTTTTTGTTATCAAACCTGCGTTTTTCCAATGGTACGTACGTATTTTTTATGTATACAAGTTAATTTCAAGTTTTCATCCATTTTCAGGCAAGGTATTTCAAGGAACAGGACATTGATGGTATGTATCAGTAGAGAAAGTGGTCAAAAATTATTGATATCGGTCAAAGTAAAGATAAATATGTTATGTATGTAGAATAGGTATGTGTACCCGATATTGTGAAATTGTTTATGAACTAAATTCCTGTTTTGATACTCCATATAACCATTTAATACAACTATACTGTCAAAACAATAACAAAAACTCCTGAAAGAGGAGAAACAATATTTACAAGAGTTGACTGTGTCAACAAAGAGACATAAAAATAGTTCCGATCTTGTTCCATAAAGTTTGATATGATAAAAGCATATCAGGGTCTTATCAATTAGCAATATTTATTTGTAGGCATGATAAGAAGTATTGATAGGACGTTGATAATATTGGCGGTTGAAAGGGTGAGTGACGTAAACACCACTGACTAGGGTTGTAACAACCAAGCTACCCGGCCAACTGGTCTTTAAAACATTAATCCACTTTATATCTTCAATAAGAAATATGAAACTTACCCCTAAATATTTATAGATTTCTTTTTCTAGAATTTAGGGAATGCTTTTATCTTTTTGCCCGTTCAAGACACATCAAGTCACTCGATGAGCTGACAGTCATAATGAGGAGTTTAGGACTTTCCCCTACAATCTCCGAGCTTGCTGGATATTTTAAGCAGAAGGTAAATACCAAGTATTTGTTATACAATATTAGAAATAGTAAAACACCAACTTAAAATCATACCAGTTATACACTTTTTACATTTAACATGGGCCTTTGTATAAATTTTGGCTTACATAAATAGTATAAATAAATATGAAATGATTGATATTTATTTATTTATTTATTTATTTATGCCAACAGGGATACAAACAGGTAAAAGTACCCAAAAGAGTATCCACACGATGTTAATACAAATTATACAAACAAAATTTAAATACATAGAAATCCCAATATACAACAAAACAATCAAAATATGAAGACAAAGCAACATAAATATATTCTTAGCAACATAAATATATTCTTAGAATATTCCGCATTATTGTGCACATGACAGAGTGAAGTAGCTATAAAACAAATATTCAAAATATATTATTTACACATTTTTTAAGATGCTCTTCACTCTGCGTAGAGACATTGAAAAGAAATCTATATTTACAAACGCATTACTATTTCTTATAATCCTACACAATGGTGAGTTTTGAGCCGCATAAGTATGCCTAAATGGCAAGAAAAATAACTCGTTCATCCTTAGAGACCTCTGGGGGACATTGATATGGACCTCTGTTAGGATATCAGGACTTTGTACTAAGTTATTCAGAAGTTTATATAAAAATAATATATCAGTAGATCTTCTTCGGTCAGACAGAGAAGCTATACGAAAATACCTTCGCGCCAAAGAGACATCGCCGTCAGGCATGTGGATATTTTGCTTCATCGAAAGGTACTTGATAAACTTATTTTGAACATTCTCCAACCTATCAACATAGCTTTTCTGTTTGGGACTCCAAACAAGACTGGCAAAGTTTAGTTTACTTAAAACAAAGGAATTGAACAGGCAAATTATTGGCTTAGTATTATAAAAAGGTTTACATTTACGTATGATATAACCCAACATTTTAGAAGCGGCATTGACGACAGATTCGACATGCTCGTCAAAGAGCAGCTTAGAATCAAAAATAACGCCCAAATCCTTTATCTTACTAACAATATTTAGTGATGTGTTATTTATATGGTAAGTGGTTGTTATTCGATTTTGATTTTGATTTTGATTTGATTTGATTTTGATATAAATAAATTGTTATGTGGACCATGCCACTGCAAAGGTTAACTCTGCATTCTTTGCCTTTGCCAACTTCAAGAACCTGTTGACAATCTCTCAACTACTCAGTAATTATGCATTCATAACCCGCATCTCTGTTTTCCGATTCTGATCTGAGATCAGACTCTTGAAGCGACCGTTTAATGCACAGAAAAGGATCTTAAAAAATATTTGGATTACAGCCTCTGCAGTAGAACTTAGAACCTTTTGCAGTGTATATATTCATTTCTTAAATGAAGTTCAAAGCAGCAAGTAAAAGGATTTTGACAGGAAATTGTTTTATTTTATTCCCTTCTGGAATTTTTTAATCATTTTCTGGGTCCCATACTTATTAAATAGATAAACTGAACCAGAAAAAAACAAAAATTCAACTATATCCAGTAATTACCAAAAATTAGACAATGAATCGCATCAAGCAATGTTAGTTTTCAAAGGTAAATAACCCAATGTTACTTTTTAGGGTGGAAAAATGACCTTCGCCGACTTTCTAGAGGTGATGCATGTTCACTCACGAGTTGAGAACTTACCAAAGGAAATCGTAGATGCATTTAAAGCAGCTGACCCCGAAGGTCGAGGTACGATATCAGCTAAACATTTAAGGCACCTACTTCAAAACTGGGGTGAAAGGTTATCTTCAAAAGAAATTGATAGGATTTTTCGAGAAGCTAACGTGAACAACAACAGTATGGTAAAATATGAAGATTTTGTTAAAATTGCATGTGCTCCAGTGCCTGACTACTACTGAGGACTTGAAACTTAATGAATTACATATAGTATTATTTATTACAATATCTGGAAATTTATTTATATAATAACGTTTTAAAGAGTTGAATTATTTACATTAATTATTAGTATTTATTATACAGGAACAATACTTACCTGGACAAAGTGCAAATGGTAAAAGCACTTATTTTTTGTTAGAACGGCATAGAAATGTTAATACGTTTATTATAGTTCAGATATAGCTTACAAAACTGGGTAAGTTATTAAATAAATCATAAACTTGCACATGAAAAATCAAAACCTTCATTAGTCCACTACATTTTTTTTACTTTACTTTGAACTTTTGACGTATTTTTGACGCAATTTGACGGCGCCAGGAATTTTCGAAACAACCTTGGGATGTTAAAAATAAACTTTGTGGTATGCAACCAAAATACAGCTTTTGAAAATGCCTATTTTTACACTGAGAAATTAATAAAATTAGATTTAGTAAGTAAAAAATAACGACACAATACCTACCCTTAGATTAGATTTTACCCCTAATATATTAACGCTTGGATTATAAAAGTATACATTTTAAATTCTCTTAAAAAATATTAATCTCGAATATAAATGTATATGCAACCTACTTTACAGCTATATTATAGATTCGCGTTCTAAATGTATCGGAATTGGAAAAAATTTACATGCATATAATTATACGCTCAGCATAAAAAAATTATTTATTCTTCACCCAGAATTATGACATGTTCCCCTAAGAGTTTTGATTTTTGTGATTATTAGCAGACGCTTATTGTTATTTCTATACATGTTGAAAAATAAATCTTTTCCGATCCGTTTCAAACACGAATAAACCATAAGTTCCTTTGCACTCGGTTGTTACGTCATAGCTCGGTACACAAAGAAATTCAAAATTCCCTAGCTTCCCTTGTTTCTTAACCTCAAAAAAGCTTTCGGCATTTTCAATAAATCCAAGCGTTTTTAAAACGTTGCTTTTATATTTAAATTTTAACAAAAAACCTTCAATATGTCGGCTGCTATGCCAATAAATCCCAAGCCCTTCCTCAACAGCCTTACAGGGAAGGCAGTAATGGTAAAACTAAAGTGGGGCCATGAATATAAAGGGTACCTTGTGTCTGTAGACGGTTACATGAACCTGCAACTGGCTAATTGTGAAGAATATATCGATGGGAATGTGACTGGTAAGAATTCTCTTTGTTTGTAATAGTTTTCGTATTCTAAAAGGAATTTAAAAGCTTATGAATTATGAGAAATTTGAGTAAGCTTGCTTTGGAAATTATTCGGACTTGTTTGATTAGAATTAAGTTTACAGACATAAAAACTTTAATAATAAACTTTCTTACTCTTTTCTGGGGGTTCTTATGGTTTTATATATTACTATAGGCTATAGCTTGGAGTGGACAACAAGTTTTTCTTAATAATCTCTATTTTAAGGTAACCTTGGTGAAGTCCTGATTAGATGTAATAATGTACTATTTATACGAGGTGCTGAAGAAGAGGACGAGGAAGGTGAAACCAGAGATTAGACCTAGGATGTAAATAACTTCCATAATAATAATTTTAGGTTTCTAATGTATGTATTTTGTTTACGTTTACGTATTTATGAAGACGGTGTGAAGTCTATCGATTACTTGATTTAAGTGTTTGTTTTATCTGAATCCCTTTAACAGAATATAACCCTCATTCACAATATTTATATTTTAATAGCTAAAAGGATTCATGTAATGAATTTTAGATTCAATATTCATTGTCTAAATACATCTTTGCTATTCTTAGAAAGGGTTAGTATTGATGCCCTTTATTCTAACTATAATCAGGTTAAGAACAATAAATGTATTTTGATAGATCTCTGTTCTTCTTTTGAAATGCAGAATAGGTAATTACCCAATTATTCCCTTATAAGGTTTGACAGTAGTGAGTCCATGATCTGCTGAATCCGGTCTTTTTTAATATCCGGATTTTATACTGGATCTGGCCAGTACTAAATTTAGAAAATTTGTAGAAATTATGAACACAACTGCAGCGACACAGTAGAGCTGTTTTATTTAACGAAACTAATATAAAAACAAAACACGAACTCTGGGATAAATGACATAATTAATAATTACACACACATAATATTTATAATTAGTATCGGGCCAATTATGTTGCAGAAAACAAGTGCAGGCACATAAGTATTTTTTTGTCTTTGAAAAAAATGGATAATTTTTTGTTTTTTTCACCTGTCAAATGGATTTTCATTTCTTTTTAGAATGCTCTGTTGTAAATACAGGATCCGGTTCTGGATCCAGGGGGGAAAATGTTGGTGTTGGTTCCAGTATCTGACATTTTCAAAAAGTGGTTGGACATCTGAAACCTTAAACTACAGAAAGGTAATTATTTTATTAGCAGAAAACAAATTCTTTTTTATAATTTTTTTATTTGTAAACAGTTAATTTTATCGATTTCGATTGAGAGTACCTTCTCTTTAGATTTCAGGTGTCCAAAAATATTATTGTTGTGTGGTAATCATACAGGGTGTAAAAACATTTAGCATTATTGTGTTTAACCTATTGCGTCCCTGGGAAACTAAATAAGCCAAATATGTTTAAACGAGTTCATTTTAAGTAGACTTATTTAGTAGTCATCATATTAAAATATTATTAAATTACTACTTTAAAAAACACTTAAAAAGAAACTATTTGATGCTTTTGTTAGTTTTATGTCAATTTGCTGCAATAGAGTTGCCAGATTGGTTTCAGAGTTTTCCGGGAAAGACATTTTTACAAAAATTGTTATGAAATGGTGAGGTAAATTGTTTATTCCTGTGCTCACTTTAGAAGGAGCACCCACCTCCAGAATTCACTACTGAACTATAATTTTTCTCATAGCGCTGATTTAACACTATCAATAATAATTTTTGTGGTAATTTTGAAACAAAATTAATTAGAAGGGGAAGGCTGCCCCCGTAGCATCGCCAATGTCGCCATCGATTTATTCATCCCACCTGTAATTGCAAAGTAAATACAACCCTACAGGAATATTATTTGTTCACAATTAAAATTTCAGGCATATTAACCCTTTAGCTGCCGCGCGGTTAGTTTGTATTTGTTGTTCGTTTTGATAATCCCTTCGAGATTATTACGAGCCGCTATTCCGACCTTAATTACACAGGAAAGGTGAAATTTTAGTTTTGTTGGTTTTTGGAAGGGAACATGTTAATTTGTACAAGGCAAAATGGGTTCTTAGGAAGCCTTTTGACAGACTAAATTGTTAATAATTATTTAATATTTCTCAGAAACGACAACATCTGATGTACGAATTGTTTTGTTTTCTACCCTTCAATGTCGAAAAAAAAATTACTCTACAGTGTCCCTGGAGGGGTTACCTATACCACCACTTAATGTTTAATTTCTCGATAAAGTCATTATTTATAAAAAAATTTACTGGTAAAAAAATTAAGATTTATCATTAAAAATATTAGTTTTTGTATACAGGAAGGTCAAAATCTTGAAAAATATTGATTTTACTAAGAGTAAACTACCTTAATTTTTCGTTTTTAAGAAACATGCCATTGGGATTTTTTTTTTTTATGATCAAACACAAGCACTATAGGAAAAATCCTTTAGGGCACTCTGGGAGTGGTGCGTGTGCGCAAAAAGCGATTCACGTTGGTTTTGAATCGTCGGAGGTTATATTCGTTGGGAAAAACGACCTCGGGAAGGTCGTTCCACAAGGATGAAGTCCTCCAGATGAAAGAGTTCTTAAATAGTGAAGTTCGAGGAGTACTAAGCTTAACCACATATGGATGGGCGGCAGTGGTTCGTCGTGTATTTCTGCTATTCGTCGCTCTGGGCGGAATTAAGAGGGCAAGGTCAGCCGAGCACCTTCCATGAAAATATCTGTAAAAGAGAGTCAAATCCCCAACCTGTCTTCGATGTTCCAGGCTGTCGAGGTTCTTCGTCAGCTCGTGGTCTCCGATCAGACGAATAGCCCTCCTTTCGATGGAATCCAGTAGCCGAAGAGTATGTTTGGGTGCAGAGCTCCAGACATGAGAGCAGTATTCTAGTGATGGTCGAATCTGGGCTTTGTATAGTGTCAAAAGTTGTTGAGGTGTGTACAACTTTCTGGTTCGGAAGAGTACACCAAGCTTCTGAGAGGCTATCTTGGCGATTGCCACAACGTGGTTATGCCAAGACATATTTCCTCCCAGATTGACGCCCAGCAAACTAATAGATGAAGCCAGTGGGATTGCGTGTCCGTCCATGACTATATCCGGTTCTGTAATGTTTCCCTTTTTAGAGAAAACTGCTGCCTGGGTTTTCTTAGAGTTAAATTCGACTTGGTTACTGTCACCCCAAGCCAAAATTTCTTCCAGGTCTTTGTTGAGGCGTGATACTTCATGCTGTCTGCGAAGATGTGCGTATGTGGGATATGTTTGGAATTACCTTTTTCGTCATAATTCAAGATTTATATAATAATATTTAGTTTAAATCAATTTTCCCCGATACCTAAGCTGTTTGTCGAATATAAGGAATACAACCAAAATATCTGGGGATATCACGTTGAATAAAAACTTTTAAAATTAAATTCTAAAGTTAATAGTACTACTTAGATTTTATTAAAAAAAAAAACACATATAGAGAACTATACAGAATGTGCCATTTAAAAAAGTGAATTTTTTGAAATAATGCCGAAATGCGATGTTCAATTGTTTTTTCGCTCTGGCCATTTTAACCAACGGAAAAAATGCTACTAATTTAACCAATATCTTGATTATTTTCTAATAATAATGCAATAGGGTGCAGACTTAATGGGAGCAACCCTTTGTAGCTCCGAAAATGTTCCTGTTTAGCAAAATTAACGGCAAATGTCTGTGATAACTGTATAAGTTCAGGGGAATCCTAAAATTATTTCAATCATTGAATATTAATATCAACTATTAATTGCCACGGAATTTGACCAATTAACTAGCACCCTTCCAAACCGCTCGTTTACAGCCGATTGTTAAGCCCGGGGCGAATTCCCCCATCCCTCCACCATCCCCCATTCATTTCCCGCAATTGAACAGCGTAAATTTGGAGAACAATACCATTATTAGAGACGGACTAAATGACATATCCTGAATGACATACTACTGTTGACTTATTAGCTAATCTCGGCCAAATGACAACGATTATTATTGCGGGGGTGCTTTCCCGTGAATGGCGCGTATGACGGTTTTAAATGACAATTTAATATGGGAAGGAAAGGAATGAGGGCACGGGGATTACGATCTACGGGTGCATTTAAAAATGTTTTTCATAATTTGCGCTTCCAAATCGAAATCGGAGTGAAAAATTACTGCTTTTCGTAGCCATAAATTAGGATATTATGGGAGAAGCTTAAACAACGAATAAAGCATCGACTTGAAACAACAAGGACCCGGTATTTCTATCTGCTTTGTACACGTCAATGTGAGGCCTGTTATTACGAAAATAAACACAACAAAAAAGTGGTGGGGATTCTATCTGTAGAATCCCCATCACCGATTTTTTATCTTCTGTCTGTTTCTGTTTTCATTCTAATCTCTGATCGGTTTGATATGTCTTTGTTAGGAAAATCAAACAATCGACGGACGTGACTCAAAAGTCTAGACTTGGCACAGTCTTGCCATATTGAGCTAAGAATTAGTATTTTTTCTAAAACGATACTTACATTTAACACACACTGAAAAACAACAAAGAATTTTATGTAACAATAACGACAAATATGACAGTTGTAAACCCGGCAATGTCAAACGTGAAAGCAGGTATGAAGGACGGCCGTTCCAATAAGGCTTTTATAAAAGGTACGTTCCAAATGCTCGAAGGTGACGTAATATCTTTGTAACAGAAAACGACAAAAAAAATTATACTTATTTTCAGAGCTACCCGAGTGTTTTTTTAGTTTAATCCTTAAATAAAATGGTTTAAAATCATATCGAGTATCATTTATCGAAATACACAACATTTATCGACCGTACACAATAGTGCTTAAACGTAAAATCCATTCTTCGGTTCCTAATTGTAGAAAATTGATCAATAACAGCCTTATTAAGTTTGGAATACCCTCTATACATTTTTTTATGGTCTGCGTTAAATTAATTTCGGGTTTAGGTGTTCCCGCATTCTTCACTTCAATTTTTTGCTCCAAACTCGAAGAACTAAAGTTATTTCTTAAATAGTCCACCGTCAACTATTCATTTTAACTTAATAAATATATAATATTAAAACATACACGCTCGAATTTCTAACTAGATGCACGAACAGACAACAGCAGCGCGGTGCACACAAAAACTGTACGCCTTTTCCATGTTAAATCGCCATAGCCCCGCTATCCCCCGCTGCCAGCCGCCACCTGTTACTACAGAGAAACTGCACCACTTAATCGCACGTGCGAGCAAGTCTCGTCATAATCGTCATTTACCTCGGCCGAGGCACTGTTGCCGGATCTATACAGTTTGGTTAGGGTCGGACTTTATACGATAAATAATATTCAATGAATATAAATTAATATTTTTTATTCGTTTTGTTTTGGGGATGCACGTGCATGACAATAATTATTGACGGTGTAGCCTATAAGCGACCTTTCTTTTGTTTTACGCTAACAATCGCTTATTTATGGTAAATTAAAAGTTGTACTTATGAACCCTTATTTACAACATAAAACTTTAGAGCCAGTTACAAGTAACCATGCGATTAAAGGGTTAATATGCCTGAAATTTTAATTCTGAACAAATAATATTCGCAGTTGAATGGCTTGTATTTACCAGGCAATTACGGGTGGCATGGATTTGGATTCGCTCAGTTGGCTGCTGAAAAATATTGGAAAAAATTGAAAAAGTTTTACTTTTATATAGAATAAAAATTCAATATGGCAATGCTTAGTCGAGCCCACGTGACACACGGGCAACATGATTTCAAGAAGAAAATACATCATAATCTGAGTAAATGTAAAATAGAACATTTACTCCGGGTGGGGTTTATATCTCATACTACAAAAATTTCGACAAAATGACAGCACGAACAAGCGCGCAAAAAATTACATTACAAAAACATGGAAAAGTGCCGAAGTGTTGTATATCCTATTTCCAAAAATGTTATTCTATACGTATAGGAAAAGTGGAATCATTTTGGCTAGAACAGAAGAAAAACTAAGAAGGCTGATTTTGTCGGTAGGTAAAAGTTATAGAGCGACTAGCGAATAATAATTATATGGGAAGGGTAATATAAATAGACACCCAGTATATAGATTTGCACAGTAGTCCCGAGTAAGCAATAAAGTTTCGGCAAACCGGAGGTCGCTCCCTGGCAGAAAAGCTGGAAAAGCCGGAAAGTTTAGCGGGATGGAGTGGAAACTGGAAACGTCTGACTCTGCAATTTCCAGGTGCAACTGGTGTTCATCATTTGTTGTCCTTTTTTGAATAAATTTCCATATAAGGCTTTGTTCAAAATATATTAGGAATGTGGAAAATATTTGATGGGAAACAATTAAAATTAAGATTTATGGAATAATAAATACAATGCTAGGAAAGTCAACAATTAAATATTCAAAAATTAAAAATAAACTTTGTCATTTTGGGAATAAAAATCATTTTCCATTTTTATCAAAAAAGGGAAAAAAATCCATATGTATCCTTACATAGTGCTTATAGTGAGTGATATATACTTTTTTCGGAGGGCGGCGCGGCGATATCTACAAAAAAAGAAAAGAAATAGACTCTCTGCAAGAAACGATAAAATTTTTTTTTTGCGCCACAGATATACAGGGTTGCCCAGAAGTCCGGAATACATCATTTGAAAGCTAATATCTCGTACAGTATGCTTATAAATTTTAGCGCGATTCTGTCAAGCTATTTCAAAATGGCGACTGTTAAAAGTTTTTAAAAAAATCTCTATTTCAATAGGCGGAATTAATGATAAATCATTGATGTTTTTTGACCTTCCAAGGTAAGAAATCTTATTGTTTCACATTTCCAGCATTTGCCACGTTAAACCACCTTTTTGTTGTGTTTTTTTTTTATTTTTTTTTTACTAAATTAATAACAAATAAACCGTAATTATTGCTAAGTCACAAAATGTCAGAACGTGAAATAATGAAGATTTCTTACCTTGAAAGGTAAAAAAAAAACATCAATGATTTATCATTGCGCTTATTTAAATAGAGATTTTTTAAAATCTTTTAACAGTCGCCATTTTGAGATAGCGTGACAGAATGGCGCTAAAATTTATGAGCATACTGTACGAGAGATTAGCTTTCAAATAATGTATCACAAGCTGTATGTTTCTATTTAAAAAAAATCGATGTCGTCATATCTTTGACAAACTTCTATAAAAAAACAAACGAATAACGTCAAAATGTGAATATATATAAAACTAAATTGACGTGTCCGAGCGTTTTCCCCAAAAGTTACAGGTTAAGGCTATATTAATTTTATTCCGGACTTCTGAGCAACCCAGTATATTAATTTGTTACATATTATTTATTAATCATGTCATTTGTTCCACGGGTTTATTTTTATCTTAATTTCGTTAAATAAAACAGCTGTGTGGCTGTGGTTCTGTTCATAATTTGTACAACACATTTTTTTAAATTCAGTTCCGACCGGATGCGGTACAAATTGCGGCCGAACCGGATATTGAAAAAGAAGGCCGAATACTGGATCCAGATCCGGTTCCGACGGTATCACTGATTAGGCTTATTAAGTCCAACTGGTTTAGCAAGGATTGTGAGCGTGCTGTCAGATCAAAAAATTACTTACCGACAGTGGCGTAAAAACCCTACCACTGAAAATCGTACCATCTTTATTACCGCTCGAAACCAATGCCAGCTAACAATAGATCAAAGCAAGGAAGCCCATAACGTGAGGATCAAAAACAAACTTCTTGACAGTCCAAACGTCCAAGGTCCTTTTGGTCAGTCGCTAAGGCCGTCAGCCAAATTTTTACCAAATCAACTATTCCACCTCTAACACGTTCCGATGGCACCATAGCATCCACAGCTGGAGACAAAGTAAATTTACTTGCTGAACTATTTTCTTCGCATTCTACGGTAGATTTCCAGGGAAGAACACCACCCGACATTCCTGCAGTTCAATTCGAAAGGACAGAAATCGTGTTCCGTCAGCGTCCCGTCAAACGAATCCTGAAAAGTCTCGACGTCAAGAAAGCTTCTGGTCCAGACGAAATTCCTGTTATAACACCAGTATTTTGTAGACTTTTTAACTTATCCTACAAACAAGGAATATTTCCATCGTGCTGGAAGAGGCGCGAGTCCAGCCCTTACCAAAGAAAGGTAAAAACCCTGCCTAGCAACTATCGACCAGTCGCATTGCTTTCAGTTATGTAAAAAATAATGGAGAAAGCTATTAATCAACATCTTCTAAAGTACCTGGAAGGCTTCAACATTATCAGCGATCACCAATATGGTTTTCGGAAGCCCAGATCAACTGGAGATCTTCTAGCCTATGTCACCCATCTTTGGAACAAGGCAATCGAATATCATGGAGAGTCTCGGGCTGTTGCACTGGATATTTCTAAAGCGTGTTGGGCATGAGGGACTTCTAAGTAAACTGCGATCCTATGGTATGCCCAGTCGAGTCTGTGCATGGTTGTCTAGCTCTCTTAAGGACCGCTCTCTGCAAGTGGCGATTGACGGATTTCTCTCAGACACGTTCACCATCAATGCCGGTGTTCCTCAAGGGTCCATATTGTCTCCCACTCTCTTCTTACTTTACATTAACGGAGTGAAAACGAAAAATCCGATATTTAGTTTTGCTGATGATAGCACACTTATCTCATCTTTCTCTTTGAATGCACAAACATCGGCTGCCGACGCACATCTTCGCAGACAGCATGAAGTATCACGCCTCAACAAAGACCTGGAAGAAATTTTGGCTTGGGGTGACAGTAACCAAGTTGAATTTAACGCTAAAAAAAAACAGGCAGCAGTTTTCTGTAAAAAAGGTTAACTTTCCGCCCAGAGCGGCGAATATCAGAAATACACGACGAACCACTGCCGCCCATCCATATGTGGTTAAGCTTAGTACTCCTCGAACTTCACTATTTAAGAATACTTTCATCTGGAGGGCTTCATCCTTATGGAACGACCTTCCCGAGGTCGTTTTCCCCAACGAATATAACCTCCAACGATTCAAAACCAACGTGAATCGCTTTTCGCGCACACGCACCGCTCCCCAGAGTGCCCTAAAGGATTTTTCTTATAGTGCTTGTGTTTGATCATAAAAAAAAATAAAAAGTTAGAAAGTTAAAAAAATATGAAAAAATCGTACAATAAATGATCTGTTTTTCGTCCATAAAAAGCATCATTGACAATGTCATCCGCAAGCGCGGCGTAGAACAAAAACACTCTTATATCTTAAAATTCGTAAATATCTGTCACATGGAATGCCCATATTTTTTACTTAATGTTAATGTTAATAAATACTATTCCGTCGAAAACGAAAACGTAGGCTAAAACTTATCGTTTGTTTAAACTAGGGTCATATTTCTTTAACACCTCATCCGGTTGCGAATATAAATATGAAATTTATTCTTGTAGTAGATTAGAAAATTATTTTTGCAATTAATTATCTAGATATAAATATAACTAGAATTTTATTGATTTTTTAACTAAATTTCTCTTAATTATTATTTTGGTTTAATTTTCCAAGAAATTTCGGGAAAAGAATCGTCGATTTTTCAAGTAAAAAGATGAATTATGTAATATACCTTACTTATTTCAAACGAAGAGCCAACAACTTTTCAAGTGCGAGACAAACTCGCGTGATAGGCGGTGTTCCATGCATCGTTCCGCGCCTCCTTGAATTAAAAAAATATACTTTTTATGACAACATTGTAATTTACTTTTTGTGACTACATTATACAGCACTTCTTAATGGATGTCACGTAGATATTTAAGGGAGTGATAGTGCTCGTCAAAACGAAGAAAAACATACTTTTTACATCTTTGATATACAGGGTGTCCCAGGATATGCGTGGGCAATCTCCCGGGTTCAGATTTATAAGAACTTCTCCTATTATTTTAAAGTGTTCTACTTAAAACAATACGAGCTTGCCCGATACCCGAAGCTTGTTTGATACCCCCAATCAACATATCAGACAATCTAAATATCAATAAATTAGCTAAGAAACTTTATTATAATTGAATTGTTGCAACTTAGATAGTTCTGATTGCTAATTTGGGTTCCTCATCTTAAAATGGCCCTAGAAATATTTCAATAAAATATCGGCATACATTTATGATACCTACTTCAAATAAAACTGTGGGGGCGTCAAATCTGAACTGCAACCCCCTTACATTGTCTCCGCTCCGGCCCTGCTTACAGCAATTATTTTTAAGAGTGTTCATACAATTAAAAGAGATCTAAAGTGAATAAACAACCCAGATTTGTTATATAAAAGTTGTATAACATCATTTAAAAAACATCAACAACCAAGTTAGGTATACAGCAAGAAAGCTTGGAGAACCATTTTGCAATGACCATAATGTAAGTTCTATTTATGTTCTTTATAAAACTTCTATAAAACAGTTATAATTTGGTTATAGCATACGCAGTGGCGGCTCGTGACCTATGATAGAGGGGGTTCACAAGGATGGTGAAATTATTTTTAAAATTTTACTTTTTGCGTAACGACCAAACAATTACTTTCTAGGCGTTTTAAATGTAGAAAGAAAACTAGTAATAAGAAAATCCGTTAGGTAAAACATATTTTTATTTATTTTTTTGATTTTACACAAGGAAATACAACTTTTGGAACATAAGAAAGGTTTTCTTAGTGTGTATAGCTGTCGGATCTTAACGTCGTCGCATGCAACCCTCGTAACAATATTTATATAGTCCACTAGTAATACTACTAAAGCCATCTACGAGCTATCAAGAAAACGGAATGATGTCCAATACTACTACCGCCATCTGCGAGTTATCAAGAAAACCGAATGATGTCTAATACCACTACGCCATCTACGGTTACGTCATTAGGCGCAACCAAGACGAGAACAATAGTTAACTGTTTTATCATGAGAACGAATCGAGCCACGAGACTGACAAGTTGACATTCTTCATATTTTCAGTGTTTTTTAGTTTAAATCCTTAAATAAAATGGTTTAACCGAGTATCATTTATCGAAATACACAACATTTATCGACCCTACACAATAGTGCTTAAACGTAAAGTCCATTCTTCGGTTCTTAATTGTAGAAAATTGATCAATAACAGCCTCATTAAGTTTTAGAATACCCTCTATAAATTTTTTCATTTAGCTCGACCGAGGCACGGTTGCCGGATCTATACAGTTTGGTTTGACGGGATGATAAAATATTAGGGAGGGTCGGACTTTTTTAGTTTGACAGTATGATAAAATATTCGGGAGGGTCGGACTTTATACGATAAATAATATTCAATGAATATAAATTAATATTTTTTATTCGTTTTGTTTTGGGGGTGCACGTGCGCATGTGCTCCTGTGGAAGAACCGCCACTGAGCATACCTTATATGGTAGCTATTTGACAAAAATGTGATGTGTACTAAAGGTCAAGTGTACAATACTAGTCAACCTTCTGAATGTCATGAAATTTTCAATTTCGTCCTCCTTTTTGAAATATTCGTAAATTAATGTTCGATTATATGAAAACAAATCATTTTAATTATGTATGCCGGTTTTTTTTTTATCTCGGTTTCCATTAAAAACAGGCCATACGTTCGGAAATATGCCCCCAATATGCCACAGTTCTCTGGCAATATCAACTTTATCGCTTTCAGGCGGATTTATTGCTTTTCAGATGTGCCACCGCGCAAGAAGAAAAACTTGGAAAAGTCAACTTTCCAGATTTATGGGCGGCGGTTTTCTTTTAATAAACACTGGATTCGGACTTTTTTAAATTGGATGTATATGGACTAATATACAGGATGGTCCAGACATTTGGCGGTGGTTGTTTTGTCCTATAGGCCATAAATATTATTCATAAAAAATAGAACGAACAAACCCGACAAATAAAATGACTATTTTAAATCTAAATCTAGACAATGTTACTTTTGAGATATGAAATGCCTTACACTTTTTTAAAATATGTTAAAAATGTTATCCGTTTACTTGCTGGCAGCACCCTATTGTTTTATTCGTTATTTTAGTACGTCAATACTATATTTTAAACAAATATTTTCATTGAATAATAGAAAAGTTTTGGACTTGGATTGTCTTTATTTGTTATATATCACAACGTTTCAACTGGTAAGTATCTCCAGTCGTCTTCAGGTGAAAACAGACACTAGAAGCCCGGTATGGACCCGGTATAAGTGATAAGTTTCGCCGTTGTGATATATAACAAATAAAGACAATGCAAGTCCAAAACTTTTCTATTATTCAAGAAACACCATTGTCTACAACTTTCAAATATTTTCATTAGTTCCCGAGATCTTTTAATAGGCCACTCGCCGTGAATCACCCTGTATACAGGGTGTCCCACTTATAATGGAAACAAGCATACATTTTTGTTATTTCCGAATTGGAGTAGTTATGTATGATGCCAGGGCGTACTTTTCTATTGCTTAAAATTGCATAAAACTCATAGGCGTACGGATTTACAGAGTAAAGTACATTTTATTTCAAAACTAATATCAGAAGTCGATTTTGCAAATACAAAATTTCAATAAATTGACATAACCAGAGGCATGCGAATGACCAATTTTATTATTATTTCTTTTTAAAAATATTTGCATCTAAAATGCGCTCGATAAGGATCCAGCCAATTTTGACTGTTTATCTGCTTCACCTAAAGAAATACTATACGTTAAAAACAGTGGCGTGCTGTATTTTCTGCTATAAACTTAAATTTTGTACATACCTAGTATATAATAAAAAGAAATAATTTATTCTTGCAAAGTGAAATACTTCTCGTTGACGTCGTGTCACTGATTCAAATTTTTTTATTTATGCCGGTTCGATTCTTTTATAATTTTTCACACTGCAAGAATAAATAAGATGTCCTATGTACAAAATTAAATTTTATAGACGAAAATACAGTACCCCACTGCTTTTAACGTGCAATATTTTTTAGATGAGCAGCTAAACAATCAACATTCTTGAAAATTCGCTTGTTCCTTATAGAGCGTATTTTAGATGTAAATTTTAAGCAATAGAAAAGTGCGCACATCGAAATTCGTAACGATCAATTCAGAAATAAGAAATAAACTTATAAGTAGGACACCCTGTATATGAATTATTTTTTAAATTTTATAATACTTTTGTCATACAATGAAGTTTAAGCCATTAACAAAAATGCTTGACAAATTATACAGGGTGTAACTAAATAAGTGTAAAACATTTAAGGGGGTGATTCCTCATCGAAAAAAAGATAGGATCTTTCATATAAAGAAACTTCATTGGAGCATCCCTTGTTAAGATACAGCCCCTTAAAAGGGGTACATAAAATGTGTTTAACAATTTTTTTCACAAGCACTAAAAAAGTTACAATATTGAAATTAACCTGACATTTTCTACTACCAAAAAGACACTTAGCCAGTAATTTATTTGGTTTACCCCATGGTTGTAAGGGTGGAAAACGCAACCCCTAAAATTTATTTCCAATGTAAGTTTTTGTCTTATTATTTGTTTACCATCTAAGTGTTATAAAAGCTCCCTATTCGGATATTTGCTGTATAATGGTATACCGTGTTACAATTTTGTTTTTAGGGTCAAATAACAAAAATATTACACTGGTAATGTCTTCCAACCAATTTATAAAATTAAATTATTTTACTAATTAGTCTGACGAAATGTTGGTTGGGATGTTTATTACCTGAAAAACAAATTAAAACAAAAATAAAACAAATTTATACGTGTTAACCCAATAAAATATTGGTTTCTAACTTTTTATTTACAACTTTTAAATCGATATAACATATTTTATATTATTTAACAAACACAACATTTTCGGATTTCAAAACTACCCGACAGATATAAAAATATTTCAAGATGAATATACAAAACGATAACGATATTCAAAAAAAAAGTCCGTATAAAAGATATGCAAATGGTTCTTCTCGTACAAAGTGATAGTATTCAACAAAAAACATACAAACTTAATATTTATTAAAATTATTAAAAGCAACTATTTAACGAAAAAATAATAGTCCTAACTAACAAGTAAAATTTCTGTGCCAAGAACTTTATCTGCACTATAACCGTGCGATAATTTTTTTAACTTTGCCATCATTAAGGCATATTTTTCTATAAAGTTCATATTAAAGCACGGTTCTAAATAAAACGATGTATGTAACACTTGTATTAAATAAGTCTTTATTTCACTTGTGTTACATGTGGGTGCGATAAAGACGTAATTATTTACATTTGTTACATAGTTTTAATTAGTACATTTTTTTTAAACCTACACTTGTACCAAAACTAAATTTTTTAAAATGATTTGAGCTTTTTACACTGGTTTGTTACATATTATAATTAGTTGTGATAGCAACAATAAAAATGTTCTAGTAATAGTATAATTAAAAGTATTTTCTATAGAACGATACAGTAATTTTTGCTTATTTCGGATAAGGAACCTATAAAAAATACTTGTTACAACATTGTATGTAATTGATAATCGTAAAAATACTTCCGATTGATATTCCGAATAGTAAAGTTGTTTTTTAATTGGTGCACCGACGCTCATTAGCCCCTCTTGAAATAGAAATAATCACTTGTCAGACTCGCTGTTGATTTAAGTCAATGGCCAGTCACTGTCATCCTGGAAAAATACTTTTTTTACTTGCATGGTGGTTTTTTAACGGGAAGAAACGCACCATGGGGTCGCGAACACTATAGTCTACGACCGGGGAAGTGATGTCAGAGATAGAATTCGGGAGAACTCTGTCCCCCGTCGGAGTTAAGCGAAGAGTTCACTGAAGAGTTCAAACTATGAGGTACCTGGTGATTTTGACCTCGACTACTCAGCTGAAGACGTTGCCTTAACTGGTCTCGCTCTTGGACTACCTTGGCCAACTCGGATCTGGTTATGTGAAGTTCCTTTTGCAGGGTCCTGTTGGTTATCTCCAAGTCGTGCCGCTGTTGAAGTCTTTTGGAGCGGCAATTTTGCGCGTAACCCCTATTTTTGAGGGTACGACGTTTCTGCTTCAATCTAACAACCTCTTCCCGAGGACATCCGTGTAGTCTTTTGTTCAATTCACGCACTGATAGTGACATAAGTAGTTCATCACTTAAACTTAAGTTAAGATCATCGGAACACGTTGAGTATCCACTATTAGGATACCCATCACTATGGTATGCACTATGGTTCCTACGAGGGTTCAGGTGAGGCGAAAGGGCACTCGAGACCGATCCAACAGATTGACATCTTTGTAGTTGAATTTGTTGACACCTTTGTTGTTGAATTGGACCGTCCAAAAGCATTCCTGAAGGTACGTACTCGCGCCGGTCCCAGTCGGGATCACCCCCGAAGCAATGCAAAGGTCTTAAATCTAATGGTTGAGGTTCAGCGCGTATACTTTGACTTTGGGGAAACCACATCATTTCTTCCACTAGTCCCGCAGGCCGATAAGCAATGGGGGATTCACTGGGAGGTGTATCTGGGGGAGTACCTGGATCGTTTATCATATTAACCAACAAAGGTTGCTGATGGTACATGGTGGCTTCTGGTGGCGAGGGGTTCCTGCGATCCTCCCAGCTTTGAGGTCGCACGCTGATGCGACTTGAGGAGTCTTCTTCGTGGGGATCGTGAGGTACCCAAGTAGCCGACTCGATATATGGTCTTTTGTCCTCCCGCTTTACGGTGATGTCCTCCAGGTGGTCCAGGACAAAATCCTGGACGTACTCGTCAGCTAGCAAGTGTTGTTCTTCTTCCATTGTTCACACATTCAAAACACTATAAGAAACACTTTCAGGGACAAGTGTAAAAGACACTATAGCGGATCGTTTGGCGCTCAAAATATTTGAATCGTTTGAGTTGAGAGTTCTGTGCTCAAAGTGTTCGAGGAGTTGAAAGTTCGGTTTACTCGCAATCTGCCGGTTTTCCTACAAGACCGGACGTATGTCGATGTTTTCGCGACGGCGGTAGAAAATCTTTTGCCGGCAAAAGTTGGCGGTTGAATCCGGGAATGTCCCGGATTTGGGGCGGGGATTTGATGGCGCCGCCTCCCGATAGTGTACTGTGTAATACTGTGGATAGGTGCGAGCGAGACCGACAAGGAAATTTGTTTATACCTCGATAGCCAGTGGAGATCGTTTTTGAGCGGGGTGTTTTTAAATTTTATTGTGTGTCGGGATTGTCGTAAGACCCGGGTTATTTTCTGGCATATGGGTTAGTAAAAGTTAAATGGGTTACCATTTTTAGGGGTTTATGGTAATAGTCTATGAGTTCTGTTATTAAAGTAATCGGTATTTTTCATGTGAAGGATGATACAGGGGCGTGCGTGACATTTTTGTCATTATTTTTAACATAAAACATAAACGCTTTTGAAACTTTAGGTGTATCTAGAGCACATCAACTGTCCCCAATTCTTCGGGGTAAGCAAAAAATAGCTTGACACAAGATGTAGAGTATTAAAGTTTTAGTAAATTGTTATAACAGTACCGACTACTTATTATACCAATTTACTCAAACTTTAATCATTTTTAAATTTTATATCGTATTTTCTATTGGTGCGTTCCTAGAAACTTAATTTGGAGGGGGCATGTGACGTGGGAGGTATTTTTAAAACATTTTGGTTCTCGGGCAAGGGGAACTGGGGAAAAAGGACACAAAGTTTATATCAAAATATATGAAATTTATGGTTTCGTACTTGTTCAGATTGGTACTACATACAGGAGGGAAATAAAGCTCGGCAGCCGCTTGTTAAATAACTATCGTCATAATAGCGAATTCTATTTTCCCTGCTTCATTTAAAAATGTATATTTGTGGTTGACGACATATTTCTTTAAATCAGTTATATCAAAAGTAATGGAGAAAGCTATTAACCAACATCTTCTAAAGTATCTGGAAGGCTTCAACATTATCAGCGATAATCAATATGGTTTTCGGATGTTACCCATATTTGGAACAAAGCAATAGAACATCATGGGGAGTCTCGGACTGTTGCATTGGATATTTCTAAAGCCTTTGATCGTGTTTGGCATGAGGGACTCCTAAGTAAACTGCGATCCTATGGTTTACCCAGTAGATTCTGTGCATGGTTGTCTAGCTTTCTTAAGGACCGCTCTCTGCAAGTGGCGATTGACGGATTTGTCTCAGACACCTTCACCATCAATGCCGGTGTTCCTCAAGGGTCCATATTGTCTCCCACTCTCTTCTTACTCTACATTAACGACCTTTTAGTGAAAACGAAAAACCCGATATTTAGTTTTGCTGATGATAGCACACTTATCTCATCTTTCTGTTTGAATGCACAAACATCGGCTTCCGACGCATATCTTCGCAGACAGCATGAAGTATCACGCCTCAAGAAAGACGTGGAAGAAATTCTGGGGTGACAGTAACCAAGTCGACTTGGCAAACCCAGGCAGCAGTTTTCTCTAAAAAGGTTAACATTACAGAACTGGATATAGTCATGGACGGACACGCAATCCCACTGGTTTCATCTATTAATTTGCTGGGCATCAATCTGGGAGGAAATATGAAATATATGAAAATATGCATAACCACGTTGTGTCAATCGCCAAAATAGCTTCTCAGAAACTTGGTGTACTCTTCCGAACCAGAAAGTTGTACACACCTCAACAACTTTTGACACTATACAAAGCCCAGATTCGACTATCACTAGAGTACTGCTCTCATGTCTGGAGCTCTGCAGCCAAACATACTCTTCGGCTACTGGATTCCATCGAAAGGAGGGTTATTCGTCTGATTGGAGCCCACGAGCTGACGAAGAACCTCGACAGCCTAGAACATCGAAGACAGGTTGGGGATTTGACTCTTTTTTACAGATATTTTCACGGAAAGTGCTCAGCTGACCTTGCCCTCTTAATTCCGCCCAGAGCGGCGAATAGAAGAAATACACGACGAACCACTGCCGCCCAACCATATGTGGTTAAGCTTAGTACTCCTCGAACTTCATTATTTAAGAATTCTTTCATCTGGAGGACTACATCCTTGTGGAACGACCTTCCCGAGGTCGTTTCTCCCAACGAATATAACCTCCAACGATTCAAAACCAACGTGAATCGCTTTTTGCGCACACGCACCACTCCCAGAGTGCCCTAAAGGATTTTTCCTATAGTGCTTGTATTTGATCATAAAAAAAATCATTAAAAGAAATTTTATTCAAAAAAAACATGTCGTTAATTTTAATCCTGGGCTCCTCTGAAATGTAATATTTTAACCAATTTATTCAATTAATTCGCTAAGAAACATATAAATCTTGATTTTACTAGATTCAGTTAATAATTAAGTCAGAGCTAGTGACGCGTTTACCATTTTGTTTTTTAATCAATATTTCGTTGCTTTTTAGTTTTATCCGAAAATACCCGTTTTAGGGGATCAATTACAAAAAGTTTTAAAATATTCGAAATTAATTTGTGCCAATTGACAAAATTTCTTTTCTTGCTCCCATTAATTTATTAATTAACAAAATTTCAACCCTAAACTTCAGGTAATTGGTCCCTAAAAACGAGTAATTAACCGCTTTTAGGAAAAAACGAAAAGGCGACAGCGACTCTATATTTTTTATGTAAGGCCCCCCCGAAACAAATTCCTATATACACCACTGTCTAGATTTTATGCACTACCGATTAATCCGTACAATTAGACGTATCAGAACGTAAACTACTTTTTAGTTGAAACAAATATTATCATTATTAAACGAAATAACAACTATTAGGACGCGAATTTTTGAATATTCAATAATTCATTGGCGTAGTGTAGATATTTCGGCCTAAATGAAATACAAATTCTACACTTTTGCCATATTAACCTATATCATATTTTTTAATATAATAGAAACCAGGGTTCTTTCAAAATTATTGTATGATAGGGTGGTGGTTAGTTGAAAATAAAGTAAAAATAATTTGTGTCTATTTCAGGAAAGTATCCAATTGGCACATGTCGAAAGTATCAGCACCTAAACAGTGGCACTTTAGAAATGAAGTCAGGCAGTTACAGCTGCTGGCGGTTACACCCTTTGGTAGAATCATCTATAGAAAATGCATGCTAGTATTTTGAAAAATAGATTAGTTAGATCTAGTTTTGTCCACGACGTTTATCGAACAAATCCATCAGATAAGTTTAGTATAAATTAATTTTTTTACCGTAACAAGTTAAAAAAAAGAAGTAATTTAGCGTTAAAAAGTGGCGTAACGTCCTTCGTTGCCTGGGAGCCACATTGTTCTTGTTACCTTACAAACGTCAATAATATTATTAATTTTTGAAAACATCAAAAATGGATTTATTTACATTTATAATGTCATTCTATAGATAGTTCTGTTTCGCTATCGCTATCCTCATCAAAATTAATTATAATTGGATTAATTATACGATCCAGACTAATATACGAATTTTCTACAGTTATTACGTGACGGACTGAATTTTTCCAACTACCTGGGGGAATATCATTAAAGCATTTTCGTATTAATTCTGCAACACTAGAACTTAAAGTCGGAGAAATATTTTCAGACCTAACCAGTGATTTTAACTGGTGCCACATATGCTCTATGGGGTTAAAAATGCAATAATAGGGTGGGAGCCGTAGCACTGTATGTCCAATTTCTTCTGCCAATGTGTCACAAATACATACTTTTTTTATACAAAATGTCTTTAAAACTTCTAAAAGAGCACTTTTTTATAACTTTCTTCAAAATATATATCATTCGCCGCCATGTAGTTCTGAATCTCCAATTTTGTATTATTTGAGCTTGGAGATTTATGTAATTTGCGACTGTAATAGCTCGCATTGCCCATTACTATCACGCTATTCTGAGGAATGTTTGGTAAAAGACAACAATTCTTTAACCATTCCTCTAAAAGTTCGGCCGTTGTGTCTTCATGGTAGTCCACACAAGAGTCTTTAATGTTTTTTGCAGAAAGCCACAAGGCATTTGGAACCCAACCTTTTTCCTTTATTTGACGGAGCTTTTGTTTTACACTTATCGGAAGAATCAGACCAGCCTTTGGATGGTGTTTCATGCGCGTCAAACCAAGTCTCGTCGATCTAAATTATAGGACGGTTTTCAGAACGGGATTTCCTTACAGAAGTTATATACTCATGACGCCATTTTTGTAAACGGTGGGATTCCATGAGTACTTGCCTTTTGTCAATTTTGCGGTATCCCATTTCCGACAAAACTCTCCAAAGGCTAGTGCGGCTACAACTTATTTGGGTTTCATCATTGGTGAGCAGTTGCTTCAGAAAATCTAATGTAGTAGGTAAGCATTGCTCTTCGTACATGGTGTAGATTTTTCGCCGCCTTATCAAGTCCTTGTCGCTTTCGTCGAAACATTTGGTGAAACCGGCATCTTTACGCTTCTTTCTAGATTTAATGGGATTTGACGCGATTCTTTTCACTGTAGTCAGAGGTATCTTAGTCAAATCAGACGTTTCAGTCGCAGCAGCACTAGCATAAAGTCCTCTGTTGAGTAAAGAAGTAGGTATATACTCTTTTTACAATTTCCCTGGCATCGAGAGATAAATGCATTTTCTTCAGTGCAACACTAGAAGAAGCACCATCAATGTTTTTCCATGGACGCCACATACTGTTTTTTTATACGTTTGGTAAAATAATATTGGTAATACAGCTAAACTCTTCCAGCAAGAAATAAAAACTAACAAATTTTACCACTAAAAGATATTTAAATATAAATTAAGCAACCTAACCTACCTGATGTGCCTATATTTAATTATAATAATTATTACAATCCGGTCCTTTCCACATAATAGTAACAAACGGTCATAAATAATGGGATGGCCCCAGGTACTTTTACTGCAGTCATTAAGTTATATCCATTTTTCGTGGAACAATCTTTACACAAACAAGCAAGAAATAATAATTTGTCTTTTTTATGTTTTATTTCTATTTTGTTGTATTTTTTTGAGGTTTGCGCAAACCTGCCAACCTTAAATCTTCAATATTTGGAGGACCAACTGGAATACTTCTTTTCTGATGTATTATTGTTTTTTTTATGTAACCATTCTATATGTGTCAACGTCCAGGATATCCGCATCGATTTCCCGATTTAAAAACAATCCAGGGGAAGAGAGCACTTTTACTATCGATTGATCGTCGCATTCCGTGCGGTTAAACTTCACATTCTTATGCGTCAGCAAAGTTATATTTTTGCTGTCTGTGCACTGTCCTGGATGCTGCTGATGCCTCCACTTTCCCAAATACTGAATGAACAATATCGACTAATTTTTTTTACTATAACGCCGGTTATAGTAAATATTTTGGTCGATTCAAATTACTGCATACTCATTTAAAATTTAGATTATTTTAAAATTTCTGTATTCCTGACCTACTGCAACGTTCACTACAGGGAATATTAAAAATACCTTTTTTTTCTCTAAATTTTTTCCTTTTCGTTCGCCTGAGGGAGCCATTCCCCAGGGGACCTATAGTTTAACATGGGCTCTGAACAACGATCCTCGATCATAGGCTGCTCGGTCCCCCAAAGGCTATCAATTCAATTAGTTTCTCGCATTGCGGTATAACCAACCGATTGGGGAGTGCGAACCGTATCCCACGAGATATCCGATCTCATCCGGCCTGGTTACCGGCGTGTATGGGGCAGGGATGAGGGCCCTATTTCGCCGGACATTAACGCCTTGACTTATACCACTAAAATCCACCGAGTGTAAATCTGTTTACTGGCCGTGGGGGCTTGAACCTACGGACTGTCGTCCTAGAGTTTCCAGTGACCGCCGCGCCGTACTTAAATTTATCTAAACACTAAAATAGAAATACATATACTAAAGAACTAGTAATAATTACTAGTAAAACTTTTAAAAAAAATATTAACTTGAGATGAAATGCTTTCCAGGAAAATCCTTTTCAACTTTTTTTTAAAAATTTATGCGAAATAAATGGATTTTCTAAAATTTATCCTTTAAGTTTATACAAATTTTTAATAGCTTTTAAGTAAGCTAGAAGCTAGACTGTGGCGTAGCCCGGACAAAAACCCCCTAACCCCCGACCTGGTCCCTCTTCACTGCTTAAATACCCAACAAACAGGACACCCTACCAAAAAAATCAAGTCACATAGCCTGAAAATGGCGGTTTTATGTTACTTAGTATGACAAAATGTGCATTTAAAAATATAATCACCCTCGAACCCCCTTCATTACTCGAGCCTGACCAATTCTTTTAATTTCATTTAAAAATCTAGATCGGGAAACGTGATCATCCGTCGAATATTTAGGTCCCAAAACAGTCATAACACTCATAACAAAACAAACTTTCTTACGATATGAGACCATTCATTCATGTCCTGCTTAAATTTATGAACCTATTCGGATAGCACAAATAAAACATCACGCTTTGGTTCTTGCCGAAATCGTTCTGAAAAGTGATATCTTTGGATTTTGCTATTGACATTCTTCGTTAGGAACGAATAAAACGATAAAGTATTTTGTCCATGAATTATATTGGTTTAAAAGCTTATATTGGTTGTTTATACGGAAGCTTAAAAAAGAACGAATGAATTAAAAATAAGGTTAATGCAGGAAACTTTAAATTACGCTATTATTTGAAAACAAATGAAGATCGGATAAAGGACATATTAGTTTTGTTACATGATTTCACGTATACTCCCGACTTACCCTGTATCTACAGGGTGTTAACTAAGTGTCTGTTCAAACTTGAGGGTGTTATTCTTTACTCAATTGTAAGACAAAAAATTGATATGGGAACACTAATTTTTTGTTATTTTCATTGCATAAATATTGTTATGCATAATCTTATATTTTTCGTTTTTATCGAAAAAGCTTAATCTGAGTGAAGAAGCTCAAGTGATGACTTTCGTGTAGTTTTAATTGCTGAATCATAAAATCCTACGAGATTGAAAAAAAGTGTCGCATTAAAATTTCTTTTAATTAAACCTCGCGCATTGCCTCTGTACAGGCCACTGGCAAAATGACAAAAACAATTCCTCTGTATACATTAAAGTCATAATGATTTGTGTCTTCTAGTTATTTAGAACAAACTTTTTTTTTAATATTTCAAGACACTGTATAATAAAAACAAAGCCGTTTAGGACCTGTTTATATAAACTTTTCATCTTAAAATTGAGTAAGGAATGACACCCTCAAGTTTGGCCACATACTTAATTAACACCTTGTACACTCGACCTGGTTTTACGGGATATCTCCGTTATTAGTAAAGATAGAAGGATGCGGTTTTCACTGTGCTACTTTTTTGCGAAACAAGAGATGCCGCAATGGGAATTTTTCTTGGTCTCCGTGTTTTTGATATACGGGTTGTTTTTGAGAATTTTACATTTTGGGACACCCACCCATATTTCGGTTACCCTGTAAGTTATAAAATGTTGTCTTTGTTGTCATTTTTTTAAAAATATGCCGTCTTGTTTAGTCAGTTTGGCATGTATTCAACATGAATACATTTTCCATTATGTTTTTTTTGAAAATAACGTATTGAAGTTAAGAGAGATTGAGAATTAACACGAACATTTTGAGAATCCAGTATAAACGACCTACAATGTACCAAAATTAGCAACAAAATTCGCGAGTTTACACAACATTTCCATTTTTTTATCATAAGATCTTCTTGACCTTAAGATATGAGCGCGCTAATTAAGAATACAAGTCGGGAATCATTCACTAATCGATATCTATTTTATTGCTAAAAAATTAGCACATGTGTAGTTCTATAAAAGAAAAATTTTCCATTCAATGTATTACATTATCGCAAATTTTTTATAAAATGCGGAGATTTTATTACTAATTAATTCACATATGGCGTGACCGATCAATACAGGGTCTTTTTTACCGAAGAATTAAGACCTGATGGGTCTGTTCTGGTCAATCAGAAATGAATAAAGGGAGTATTTTCGGCTTGGTGTATAAACGCAAATATTTTAAAAGAAGGCAGATAAGTTCTTATTTTGATACACTTTGTAGCCAGCTGGTTTTTTAACAAATTTTTAACCTAATGGGACAAACAATTTTCATTCTTAAAATAAAATGGAAAAATGCATAAATTAATACGGGTTTAATGTCCATTATTCCTTCCTTCTTTCCCTGAATACTACAATTTATTTCTTCTTAATTAATATAATTAAAACATATTTAATCTGTCATTCAGTTAGTAACAATCTGTCATATTTAATTGTATTGTAATCATTAAGTGATTATTTATTTAATAACTATATTTATAACAAATTAACCGATAATAAAGAATCAATGGATAGAATTTGATATTTACATATTTGCAACATTTTAGTTATCTATAGTTTATTTTTAATTAAAAAAATTTACTAGATATGTTTACATCTGGTTCAGATGATCATTATGATGAACACAAGCGCTATATGAAAAATCCTTTAGGGCACTCTGGGAGTGGTGCGTGTGCGCAAAAAGCGATTCACGTTGGTTTTGAATCGTTGGAGGTTATATTCGTTGGGAAAAACGACCTCGGGAAGGTCGTTTCATAAGGATGAAGTCCTCCAGATGAAAGAATTCTTAAATAATGAAGTTCGAGGAGTGCTAGGCTTAACCACATATGGATGGGCGGCAGTGGTTCGTCGTGTATTTCTGATATTCGTCGCTCTGGGCGGAATTAAGAGGGCAAGGTCAGCCGAGCACTTTCCATGAAAATATCTGTAAAAGAGAGTCAAATCCCAACCTGTCTTCGATGTTCTAGGCTGTCGGGGTTATTCGTCAGCTCGTGGTCTCCAATCAGACGAACGGCCCTCCTTTCGATGGAGTCCAGTATCCGAAGAGTATGTTTGGGTGCAGAGCTCCAGACATGAGAGCAGTACTCTAGTGATGGTCGAATCTGGGCTTTGTACAGTGTCAAAAGTTGTTGAGGTGTGTACAACTTTCTGGTTCAGGAGAGTACACCACGTTTCTGAGAAGCTATTTTTGCGATTACAACAACGTGGTTATACCAAGATATATTTCCTCCCAGATTGACGCCCAGCAAATTAATAGATGAAGCCAGTGGGATTGCGTGTCCGTCCATGACTATATCCGGCTCTGTAATGTTAACCTTTTTAGAGAAAACCCGAAGCCAAAATTTCTTCCAGGTCTTTGTTGAGGCGTGATACTTCATGCTGTCTGCGATGATGTGCGTCGGCAGCCGATGTTTGTGCATTCAAAGAGACAGATGATATAAGTGTGCTATCATCAGCAAAACTAAATATCGGATTTTTAGTTTTCACTAGAAGGTCGTTAATGTAGAGTAAGAAGAGAGTGGGAGACAACATGGACCCTTGAGGAACACCGGCATTGATGGTGAAGGTGTCTGAGAGAAATCCGTCAACTTTCAGATTTCCAAGGAAATTAAAAGTAGATTTTATTTTGTGCGACAAAAATCCAAATTTCAAGCGATGTAGAAGCGGAACTAATATTTTTGGTTTTGAATCGTTGGAGGTTATATTCGTTGGGAAACACGACATCAGGAAGGTGGTGCCACAAGGATGACGTCCATCCGGATGAAAGAATTCTTACCATATCATAAATGGATGGGCGGCAGTGGTACGTCATGTATTTTTGTTATTCGTTGGTCTAGGTGGAATTAAGCGGACAATGTCAGTCGAACATTTGCCATGGAAATATCTATAAAAGTGAGCCAGATCTGTCAATATGGCTCGATTTATGGACCAGCATTATATGTTTCCATTCCGATTGCCATCTTTAATTCATTTCGTAAACTGTTTTTTGGTCCTAATTTGAATTATCTGTTGCATAAATAAATCCATAGAGATATTTATTTAGAGTTTTAAAAATATTAAGCAAACTATTTTTCTTGTATATTATTCGTTTCAATATACTACAAGGCACAATTTACCAATTAAAAAAAAAACTAGTTCAAGATCCTCAATACGAGGATGCTACGGGCACTTCACATCTTCCCGGTAAAAAATCATTAGCGTCGGTCCTTGGACGGCCGCTAATGAGTGACGTCACGACGACGCTCGGGCGGGCGTCGTCAGCGTCGCGGCCAATTGCGCCTCGTC
This sequence comes from Barypeithes pellucidus, assembly GCA_963991005.1. NCBI lineage: Eukaryota > Metazoa > Arthropoda > Insecta > Coleoptera > Curculionidae > Barypeithes > Barypeithes pellucidus. The sequence goes on from OZ022557.1 coordinate 1,069,384, forward strand.
AGCGATTTTCATTGGAGGAAATGGAGACGCCGCCCGGCGCGAAACTGCGGGACAGCCTGAGAGGGTTAGTGTACCTGGAAAGGTGAGAAATTTTAAGTGTGGGAAAACCACGAGAAAACTGGATTTGGCTATTTTCTCTCGATAGATCCGCTGTTGTTTTAAAGGTACAAAATGTATAATATATACCGTGAAAATATTTTTAACTCTACAGGGTGGCCTAAAAAAGCGGGACAAAATGAATTCGAAAATGATAACGGCAAAACCGGGTTATAGCATTGTTAAATAATGAATAACCATTCACTTAGAACTGGACAACGGTTTTCCTCAAAGTTGTACCATCAAGGCCAGTCTAAGTCAGAATATGTAATTTTCAACCGGTCAATATCTCAAAACCTGGAACCGTTCAGATTTGTCAAAAATAAATAATAACGTTTAATAAAATAATATTTTTCCTAAAAAATTTTTTAAGCCAAAACAAGAGAATTTATTTTATTTTTTTAAGTTGATCACTCTGTATCGGAAAATATATGTCTGAAAATATGACTGGATGGATTATTGTATGCCTAGCCGTTTCTAGACATCGTTAACTGAAGAGATCCATGTAATTTCCAATTAGAACTAAACTTACCACTAATATAATAAATTTGAATGCTATAATGGGATGCATAGTGTTATCAAATCTATCTAGACAAACTTGAAGATGTGTAAAAATTATCATTTTCCACAATATTTAAATGAAAAATATATCTTTATTCATTCTTCAGATATATGGCAACGCTGTAGCCGTGTTCTGTTTTTTTGCTAAGGGGCGAACCCATGCAAGATTTTTCCATAGCCTGTTTTCTATTTGGGTTTCATAATGGCTACATTATTTTAAAAAACACTATTGTGTAGGGTCGATAAATGTTGTGGATTTCGATAAATGATACTCGATATGATTTTAAACCATTTTATTTAAGGATTTAAACTAAAAAACACTGAAAATATAAAGAATGCCAACTTGTCAGTCTCGTTGCTCGATTCGTTCTCGTCATAAAACAGTTAACTATTGTTCTCGTCTTGGTTGCGCCTAATGACGTACCCCGTAGATGGTGTACTGGTATTAGACATCATTCGGTTTTCTTGATAACTCGTAGATGGCGGTAGTAGTATTGGACAGCATTCGGGTTTCTTGATAGCTCGTAGATGGCTTTAGTAGTATTAGTAGTGAACTGTATAAATATTGTTACGAGGGTTGCATGCGACGACGTTAAGATCCGACAGCTATACACACTAAGAAAACCTTTCATATTTTCCAAAAGTTGTATTTCCTTGTGTAAAATAAAAAAATAAATAAAAATATGTTTACCTATAACTACATTTTCTTATTACTTCTTTCTACATTTAGAACGCCTAGAAAAATTTCACTATACTTGTAAACCCCCTCTATCGTAGGTCACGAGCCGCCACGGAGTACGCCTATGGCAAGACGTTTACATACATTTTTCTCCCCTCGCTCTTCATACGGAAACGTTAAAATAAAACTGGGCAATAGTGGCCTAGTTAGTTTTTTTTTGTCAAGGAAGGGGAATTCGTGGTCAATTTTTCTACATCGTTGTATATAGGTTATGGACGTAAAGATTGTGTCACGAAAATGGATATAACTTAATGACTGCAGTAAAAGTACCTGGGGCCATCCCATTATTTATGACCGTTTGTTATTATTATGTGGAAAGGACCGGATTGTAATAATTATAATTAAATATAGGCACATCAGGTAGGTTAGGTCGCTTAATTTATATTTAAATATCTTTTTATGGTAAAATTTGTTAGTTTTTGAGGAATGGTTCAAGAATTGTCTTTTACCAAACATTCCTCAGAATAGCGTGATAGTAATGGGCAATGCGAGCTATTACAGTCGCCAATTACATAAAGCTCCAAGATCAAATAAAACAAAATTGGAGATTCAGAACTACATGGCGGCGAATGATATATATTTTGAAGAAAGTTATTAAAAAGGTGATCTTTTAGAAAGTATATGTCTGTGACACATTGGCAGAAGAAATTGGACATACAGTGCTACGGCTCCCACCCTATTATTGCATTTTTAACCCCATAGAGCATATGTGGCACCAGTTAAAATCACTGGTTAGGTCTGAAAATATTTCTCCGACTTTAAGTTCTAGCGTTGTAGAATTAATACGAAAATGCTTTAATGATATTCCCCCAGGTAGTTGGAAAAATTCAGTCCGTCACGTAATAACTGTAGAAATTCGTATATTAGTCTGGATCGTATAATTAATCCAATTATAATTAATTTTGATGAGGATAGCGATAGCGAAACAGAACTATCTATAGAATGACATTATAAATGTAAATAAATATGACTAGTAATATTTTTAAAAAATGTTATTTCATTTGATTACATTAATATAATCATATCATTACTTGTTTTCCTTAGTCTGTCCATTCATACTTCACTTGTTTATTGCCAAGCTCTTGTCGACACAATGGGACCCAGGAAATCATTAAGTCGTATCCATTTTTCGTGAAATAATCTTTACCTACCATTTCTCCCCTAAAACTGTGCTATTGGGTACGTTAAAAGTGTCGTTTATACGGTGTCCGTTGCACATGAACCGTACACCTTAATAAAACATTACAATGCGAACGTGCCGATTGATAAACTCTGTAATAAGGTGACAAGAACAAATAGCGGTTTGCATTTGCAACAATGTGCTGAGCTATTTCCTTTGGCGCGTTTTAGGTTACGGAGGCGCGGTCCCCGGCGGCCATCTTGGTGTCAAAAGACTTTGGCTGACATCGGCGTTTTTATGCCCACTTGTTGTCACCTTAGAGCCCTTGGTGATAACTCGGATTTTCGCGACGCGTATAATATTGTTTTTATCGCGCCTTATCTTAGTTGAGATAGAAGTAACATGGTCTTGTAACATTGTAGCATTCCGAATAAATACGTCGATTTGTTCTGAGGATGTCGTTAATTTTAATTTGCTTGCCTGATGATAATTTTAAATTGTACAGGGTTACCCATTTTTGACACTTTTGACGGGTATCTCGGTAATTATGGAACTGATCAAAAAACTGATGTACATGCCATGAGATGTATTTGGGAGAATCTAAAAGTGATAAAAGCAGAACTTAAAAATATTCGCTGGTTTAAAAGATACGAGGGTAAATTGAAAAATTGTCGATTTTAAAATTGTCCTGTACATTTTTATTACTAATAATAGAAGAAAATGTTTCATATAAAAGTTTGATAGTGCGCTAAGTAGAATATGATCCCACCTAAAAATCGCATCTACCGGGTCAGGTCAAAAAGTTATCGTATTATTTGGTTATAAAATCAGTTGTTTTTTACAAGGGCACAAGCTCGTCTATACACGATTAGAAGGAAACCTAAATACTGAAAGATACCTAAATATTCTGGAAATTAACCATTTACATTTGCTGAATGAGGAATCTTTGGTAGAACGAATTAATATGTATTGTCAGCATGATGGTGCTCCCAGTCATAACGCCTTAAGAGTAAGGGAATATTTAAATATAAGGTTCCCAGATAGATGATTGGGAACCTATGGACCTGTTAAATGGCCATCGCGCTCACCTGACCTGACACCGCCAGATCTTGAATCAGAAATCTATAAACAAATTAACGAACCACAGGAACAACTTCTCAGCGTTCATATTATTAATGCTCTAAGAACCATTAGAATTCGTTGTCAAAACTGTATTGATAGCAATGGAGGGCCATTTGAGTATCTTCGTCGATAAATGACCCACCACTTTTCGGCTTCTTAGGTCATAATGCACGGCCTACTACAGATGCAATATAAAAATAGAAATTATTAATTTGTTTATTTATTTATTTTTAAAATAAAATATAATATAGTGTGTTATATATTTAGAAAGAGAAATAAAAATGCAATTTTCTTGGCTAAAAATATACAGGGTATCCCATTTAAAATAAGTAAGTTAGATACGATAACTTTTTGACCTGACCCGGTAGATGCGATTTTTAGATGGGATCATATTCTACTTAGCGCAATATCAAATTTTTATATGAAATATTTTCTTTTATTATTAGTAATAAAAAATGTAGAGGACAATTTTAAAATCGACAATTTTTCAATTTACCCTCGTATCTTTTAAACCAGCGAATATTTTTAAGTTCTGCTTTTATCATTTTTAGTTTCTCTCAAATACATCTCATGACATGTAAAGATTGTTCCACGAAAAATGGATATAACTTAATGCAGTAAAAGTACCTGGGGGATCCCATTATTTATGACCGTTTGTTATTATTATGTGGAAAGGACCGGATTGTAATAATTATAATTAAATATAGGCACATCAGGTAGGTTAGGTTGCTTAATTTATATTTAAATATATTTTTGTGGTAAAATTTGTTAGTTTTTATTTCTTGCTGGAAGAATTTAGGACTTGAAAAGGCGAAAAATCTACACCATGTAGCAACGCGTACCTACATTAGATTCTCTGAAGCAACGGCTCACCAATGATGAAACCCAAATAAGTTGTAGCCGCACTAGCCTTTGGAGAGTTTTGTCGGAAATGGGATTCAGATACCGCAAAATTGACAAAAGGCAAGTACTCATGGAATCCCACCGTTTACAAAAATGGCGGCATGAGTATATAACTTCTGTAAGGAAATCCCGTTCTGAAAACCGTCCTATAATTTACCTCGACGAGACTTGGTTTGACACGCATGAAACACCATCCAAAGACTGGTCTGATTCTTCCGATAAGTGTAAAACAAAAGCTCCGTCAAAAGGAAAAAGAATAAGCATTTTACATGCTGGGTCAGAAAACGGTTGGGTTCCAAATGCCTTGTGGCTTTCTGCAAATATCATTAAAGACTCTTGTGTGGGCTACCATGAAGATACAACGGCCGAACTTTTTGAGGAATGGTTCAAGAATTTTCTTTTAAGAAACATTCCTCAGAATAGCGTGATAGCAATGGACAATACGAGCTATCACAGTCGCCAATTACATAAAGCTTCAAGCACAAATAATACAAAATTGGAGATTCAGAACTACATGGCGGCGAATGATATATATTTTGAAGAAAGTTATAAAAAAGTGATCTTTTAGAAATTTTAAAGACATTTTGTATAAAAAAGGTATATGATTGTGACATATTGGCAGAAGAAATTGGGCATACAATGCTACGGCTCCCACCCTATTATTGCATTTTTAACCCCATAGAGCATATGTGGCACCAGTTAAAATCACTGGTTAGGTCTGAAAATATTTCTCCGACTATAAGTTCTAGTGTTGTAGAATTAATACGAAAATGCTTTAATGATATTCCCCCAGGTAGTTGGAAAAATTCAGTCCGTCACGTAATAACTGTAGACAATTCGTATATTAGTCTGGATCGTATAATTAATCGAATTATAATTAATTTTGATGAGGATCGCGATAGCGAAACAGAACTATCTATAGAATGACATTATAAGTGTAAATAAATATGACTAGTAATATTTTTTAGAAATGTTATTTCATTTGATTACATTAATATAATCATATCATTACTTGTTTTCCTTAGTCAGTCCCTTCATACTTCACTTGTTTATTGCCAAGCTCTTGTCAACACAATGGGACCTACCCAGGAAATCATTAAGTCGTATCCAAATTTCGTTAAACGTACTTTACATCAGTTTTTTGATAAGTTCAATAATTACCGAGATACCCATCAGAAGTATCAAAAATAGGTAACCCATTATAACCCGATTACTCGGCCACAAAAATATATCCCGGCTTTCTATATAGGGTGATAATATAATCATTTTGATCAGTATGCGCCACCAAAGAAAATGGTCAATGACCGTTCTAATCCGACTCAACCGACCAGAATCTAAGCCAAAACAAAGCTCAGCACTCTTTGTCATCTGACACCAATTTTATTAGCAATATTACCCGATTCGGAACATTATTATACAACGATTTATGTTACAGAGGTAGTTCACCTTTTTCTATTGACAAATCGGCCGCCTAGTTAATGTTATTTGTAGAGAATTAATTATGACAATTGTTTAATTGTTTAAGAATAAACAATAACATATTCGACGAATGGAAATCGGGGATTTTGTAGGTGACGGGTTTCAATTAAACAAACTAATAAAATAAGAAATGTGTAATAGGATACGCATGTTTTGGTAAAAGGCAAGAAATAAATGTTATTATTGGTATTGTTTCTATCGCATTTGAAAAATATGCTATTCATAAAATAATATGAATGAAGAGCTTAATTGGCACCGTTGATAAAGTAAAATACTATAAAGACATGTAATTACTGATTATATCATTGAATACTATTAAGGTGTTGATAATCAATGCAAAGGAAAAAAGTTGTACAATAAATATCTGATGACTAGAAAATATTTCAGAGACATGATACGATAAGTGATATAACAGTGGGTAATTGATAAGAAATGGTATATATTATACGTGTGAAAGATTCCAGACCTTTCTTGGTACTTACTGATTAAACACGTACAATGTAGCATTGCATCGGGAAGTGTTTTTTTTATATTAACGTCGGATAATCAGCTAAGACAACGGCCAGGTACCGGATAATAGGCTATATTTTATTCAGACGGTCATTAGTATTAGACGTTCTAGGTAAGGGTTGCCAGGTTTAAATTTTGAAATCACACAGGACACAAGTTTGAAAATGGAAGGACATATTCAAATAAGGAAGGAAATTTTTAACTAAACTAAAACACAATTTATTTTATGTAAAAAATAATCAAAAAAGTTATTTTCTAACATAAGTGTAATATATTTTTTTTTTCTTGAAGTAGTCCATCTCAAAGTGGAGTGAAGTTATAAGGAGGTAAAGAAACTCACAGTCTGCTCCACTAGTTTAATAGAAATGTATAAAAAATTTATAATCCAAACATGTTTCGAAGACTCAAGTCTTCATCTTCAGTGGAAGGTCAAAAACATTAAACAAAGGGGGGTACCTGTGACATTGTAGTAATTGAGATCGTTTAGATACACAAGGCTTTAAGGAACCCAGATTTGAATTGTATTAATGACCAAACTAATTTTTCTTGTTTAAATTTCTTTAATAGGTTTATAGTTAGATGACGTTGGAAAGAATAGGTTAGGTTTAAAATTGGTAAACACAATTAACAGTTAAGTAATTAGTTGGTCAAGAAATTTAGGGAATTAAAGAAATTTAAACAAGAAAAATTAGTTTGGTCATTAATACAATTCAAATCTGGGTTCCTTAAAGCCTTGTGTATCTCAACGATCTCAATTACTACAATGTCACAGGTACCCCCCTTTGTTTAATGTTTTTTACCTTCCACTGAAGATGAAGACTTGAGTCTTCGAAACATGTTTGGATTATAAATTTTTTATACATTTCTATTAAACTAGTGGAGCAGACTGTGAGTTTCTTTACCTCCTTATAAGTGTAATAGTTATTTAAAATACCTTTAAAATGTTTTAAGAAAATTAATTACATATTTGTTATCACTCTTGACGGCTTCCAAGAGCTTATTGTTTTTAACTGCCATATTATAAAATTATTTGCAAGTTGAACCAAAATTTATTTTAATCTGAAGTTCTGCTTTAATATGATCAACCAAGAGCTCATTGCGGCTGTCGCTCCAGGCCGCATTTCATAAAGAAAAAAACTCTTTTAGAGTCAGCATTTGAACCATATTATTATATTGAAAAACAAATTGTATTATTTTCAAAAAATTATTCATTTCGGGATTAGGTATGAAAATGTTATTCTATTTGTGAATAGCGCATTCAGGTAAAGTGTAAGCGTTCTCAAAGGTGGGTTTCATTTTTCATATAAATTATCAAGGTATATTTCCACGACTGAATCAAACTTAATTTTGAATCAAGATAATCAGCAATATTATTATAAAATTGTAAAAACGATTCCGTTATTTTGATTCGTTCATTTGGAGAGAAAGTCTTTAAAAGTTTGTGGCTAGAAATCCAAATAAATTGTTTTCTATCTTTGAATTTTTTTTCTCAGAGATTTTAAAATGCTATAAGCTTCAAAGCAAAGTAAATCGGCTTTTCAAGTTTTTCTTCCGTTTCAAAAAAATTTTCAGAGTGTTGTGAAAAAAACTCAAATAACATTCAGTTTTCTGAAGGGAAATGGGAAATTGTTCTTCTCGAGAAAGAAAAGATGGCGCTGAGTTATATAGCTTAAAAACAATTTGTAATTTGAGTATTTATGAAATCCAGGATATTAGGCGTCCTGCCACAGATCTCCGCAGGACGCTTATATCAATCCAGGACATCCTGCGAAATCCAGGACACCTAGCAACCCTACTTCTAGGGGTAGCTAGAAACATTTTTATTTCTTATCTTGGATTTTTTCTTTGCATTTAAATACGCTGCGTCAATTAATTATCAATTATTCAAAAATTCAAGTCCTTTAGTAATGCATCTAGATTCTATGCATTGCACCTACATCCCATGTAGGTTCTTCTAATCTATCAATTTAATATTTTGCTCAATTTTTCTGTAATTTGGGTCTAAGTCTGCTTGAAATAAATGACTTGCTATCGATTCCTCTTTTCCCTATATGTTTGGAGAGAATAAAGAGGGTAAACCGTATCCAGTGTAGGAAAGTTAGTTTTAAATCGAAACCTAGTTTGATAAGCGTGCGTTACATCCCCCTAATATTATCAGATTAGTAATGATGTCACTCGGAGCTTGTTGCTTAATATATTTGTGAGCCACTAGGTCAATGTTCCTATCCTATGAAAGGAAATTTGATTGGTTATCATTGCTTACTAAACTGTTCTTGCGTATATTATAAAATTATCGATTTCTTCGGTAACAGCGGTGTCACAATGAATTGGGCAGTTTGGACAACGCTCTTCCCCGCTTACCTAACTAAACTACTCAAAAATTGAAAATTTTTTTGCATTATTTTGATTAGAAATATTGTATAGGGGAAATCTGTGAGGGGGGGGGGGGCTCCTCCAGGGTTGGATAGAGAATTTTGTCGACTTTGATATGACCCTAATTTATCCTAAAAAGAGATTCCAAAAACGTTTCGCAGAACCTAGTAAGCCTTCTAAATAATACCCTAGAAGGGGCCTCCTTCTGCAATCAGGTTTGACAAACTGACAAAATCAAAAAAGGGAGAAAAACGGCATTAAAAGAATATAATTAATTTAATTAATTAATTAATATATTATAAAAAAAATTGGTAGTGAATATAAGAAGCTCTAAGTTGTTTCTTAATTGGTATTTATTATCAAAAACATTAAATGTAGTTCCTCATCTAAAAAAAATATTTTTTTGTCGTATATTCTTAAAGAAAAATTACTTGGTTCTTCTTTGAAAAATGCAATTTATTGAAAAAGAAAAACGCATGACGGCAACACAATGAAAAGCACGATTAAGCACGTTATTAGTCTTCTATTAAATTTGGTCTTCAAAATCAATCAATCAATCAATCAATATCTCCATTGAAGCCCTCAGTATCTTCCTGTTTTTCATCGCCCATAAGGTTAATATAAAAATGTTGATCCGTAGCTGGAATCAGGTCCATGTAATATTTTATATCGTTCAGTTGAGGTGTTGATATTGCTTTACTTTGAGGCACTATTCTAAGCTATTATAAAATACTACGCCTAAAGTTGGTATCCATCCCTTTCCTTATTTAATGTTTATCCAGTTTATGTCGTTCTCGTAATCTATTTTTATAAAAATGTTTTAAGGTTTATTTTTGACAATTTTAATTTTTTTATATGTAACCAGTTAATCTTTTCAACTAAAAGGTCTTTTTTCTATTTGTAATTTTTTTTAATACTCTAAAATAAACAAAATTGACTAAATACCTAAATCAACAACATTTAAAAACACATTTAGCAAAAAGGATCCAAATTACATTTTAGCAAAAAAGATCCAAATTACTTTATTTTATAAAATTAATCTTACCGACGAGGCATTATCGCCTGGGTTTGCCACGTTGTTTAATAAATCAATATTTAACAAATTAACTTTATTGTTAACATCTTGACAGGTCTTAAATTTAAAGAAATAGGTTAACGAATAACGCGCACTACCTGGTACCTTATTGCAAAACTTGAATACAGGTTCCTCTAATTTTCAATTAGATCATATTTCTCATAAATCTCAGCTAACACATTTTAGCAAAAATTGTTAGTTGGTTCCTTATTGCAAAAGAGGGTCCAAGTGAGAAATCATATTATCAAATTTTGTAGCACATCAACATATCTTTGAAATTTGCAATGCTTTCTAAAACGCCCTGTATAAACCGAAACATAGCCTCTTTTAATGATAAATTAGGGTCATATCAAAGTCGACAAAATTCTCTATCCAACGATCCTCCTCACTGATTTCTACTATAAATTATATATCCTGAAAATTATGCAAACAATTTTCAGTTGCTTATTCATTTCGGAGTAGTTTATTTAGTTACCCAATATTACCATCGCCCCGTATATCCCGATATACGAAAAATCCAGAACGCGACGACACTACGGGGACACGATCTCTCCCGGGAGTCCTGAAATATGTGTCAACCGTAACGGGATAAGGGTGAAAATTAGGTTCGTTAAGTCGGGGGTAAAGGGCGAGACGGTCTGGAAATCTTCATTTGTTATTTGGGAAACGCTTCAAACAAACATTTACGGCTCTCGATGGATTACCTGGCGTTTAACTTTTGCTCGATTTTAGGGGAGACAATAAATACGGGTTTATATTAGTAATTGGTTGTTTATGGTTTAATGATAATCGATATAGTTGTTATAGGTTGTTATTTTTATTACTCACAATAAGTGTGCACAATAAGTAGCGTACAAATTAATATTGATTTTTTCTGCCCTATGAGTTACTAAAACTATACAGTTTTGCCTGGAGAAGAATGAATGTTTTCTTTTATTAATTAATGGATGGACAGAACACAGAAACACAATTCCAGTGTATTAGACGGAAATGGCAATATCAAAATAATGACATGTCGTTATTTGTCATAATTGACATTTATATTTGGTGTTTCATGTGATTCACACATTTTTTCAACTGTAACTAACCTCGTGATGCCAGAAACTCCCTTGCGAGACAACACATTAACAATCAAAAATTAGGCAAAAAAGGCAAAAATCACGTTGAAAAATTACGTAAATACCTCGAAAAAACAGGCACCCAATCGATTCTAACAATAGTAGAAATAGTATATTAAGATACAAGTTTCATAAGACATTATCTTAGAGCACGCGTTTAATTTAGTAAAGTACAAGTGCTCTAATTGTATGCGAACCGTGTATTTTATAATAATTTTCTATTTGGGTCTTTAAAGTCTGAAAATCTTTTAAAAATATAGTAGATTTTTCCATTTGAATTAATATTTTCTTTTTGGGTTGGCAATTCTTTTACAATTTAATAAAATGTTACCAATATCAAATATGCCATGATAGAAACAATTGAACACAACAAAGCTTCTTCCCATCCGTCATAATTAAAAAGTTAATAAAAATTAGTCAGGAAGAAAGTTGTACTCCGTCAGAAATACGAGAAATTCCAGAAAATAATCTAGAAAAACTTTTAAAAAGAATATGCAAAACTTTGAGTTATGGTGGGAGCAGAACAAAGTTCAAAATATTGAACAAAATAATAAATAATACTCTTGAACAGAATATTGTGTCGACACAGAATCTGACAGGAATAACAATTATTGCCCAGGAAATATCTACAGTAACTATAAATATGTATATACAGGGTGCCCCAAGTAAAGTGGCCTATTAGAAGTATCTCGAGAACTAAATGAGATTTTATTTTGAAAATTTGGCTGTGGCTATAAGAGATAGTTTTCTACGTTTATAAAATATTTTCGATGGTGCGGTGTTGCCGGATCATACCGAAAGTGGTAGCAACTTCGGAATTTTAAATGAATTACCCTATATATTATATTTTTTTTGGAATCTAGGTAAAAATCTAGAAAATTCGATCCTCCATTAGCAAAACGTATCAAATACAGGGTGTCCCATTTAAAAAAAAGAAGATTTTTGCAATAATTCATCTGCCTCAGAAATATTGTTATGGAGACGCCCTGTATAAAACTAATTAAATACTGTTTAAAATTATAAAATTGCGATGGTCTTGTGAAACTATTGTCAAATTTTCAGCTTTCTAGCTGTAACCGCTAAAAAGATACGATTTTCTTTTCAGGTCCCGATACGGCGTTAAAAAATCACAAAATTATTTATAATTCAAAAACTCTTAAAGATAGGTATATGATATTATACAGAAAACTGTTCTAGATTTTTACCTAGATTCCAAAAAAAATATAATATATAGGGTAATTCATTTAAAATTCCGAAGTTGCTACCACTTTCGGTATGATCCGGCAACACCGCACCATCGAAAATATTTTATAAACGTAGAAAACTATCTCTTATAGCCACAGCCAAATTTTCAAAATAAAATCTCATTTAGTTCTCGAGATACTTCTAATAGGCCACTTTACTTGGGGCACCCTGTATAAACTAATATGTATATTGAACTATATTGAATTAAAAATAAAAATGAGTACTTTATTGAATAAAACTTTAGAAATAGAGCATAAACTGGAAGATATTTCTATTATTTTTAGGTTATGTTGTTTTATAGTTGTGACTAGAAATTAGTTGACGGACACCGTCATCATGTTATATATTTCTGAGTATAGGTATTTCAGATAAATATCTAGTAAAAATGATCTATTTGCAAGGTTAAAGGTTAGTATTTTAAAGTTTTCTATAAAAATTTTTTGTCAAATCCATAATGCCAAGAAAACCAATTTCAACATATCGAAGTAAGCCTAAAATTCGAACCCTACAAGCTGCCAACATAAAAAAAATTAAGTTTCAGTTTCATAAAGTGGCAGGTTATTCAATTTTTTTGCATTTCATAATGTAGCCATTATGAAACCCAAATAGAAAAAATTATTTAAAAAACCTAAAACTTCGATTAGACCAGTTTTCTGTCAATAGGTATTTAACCGATCAGCTATTAGCTGACATTCAAGCGGTAGTTAGTGGCTTTCGAAGCGCCGTCGGTGTGCTGGAATCAGCGAAAATTTCAACTGTGTGTCGGTGCCGTCAACTGTGCTCTCATTAATCAGGGATAGAATCGGGAATCGGGAAGGTGTATCGACTTTTATTTTTAATCGTGAAAAGTCTTTACTCGTCGTCTACTACAAGAACGTTTATTTTTACGGCAAATTATTTAAGCCTCGCTGTATAAATTTGCATTAAAACCCCAAAAAAATTTTTTTACTCATCGTCATGCGTGTCCGTTCGGGAAGAACGGGAGGCACCAGGGCTATGTTCATTGTTTTATGTTTACCAGTCTGAAGCAACAACTTGGCGTTAAAACCCCCCAAAAAATTGTATTCTTCGTCATAGCGTGGTCGTTCCGGGAGATCATCAGCCCACTGCGGTTACTAATGACAGTATTGTCTAGGATTCCCATGGGAACAGTCAAACACTTACTCACTTTCTCAGTGGAAAAATGGGGAAAGCCTAGCAGGGATTGGAAATCCTGTAGCAATTAAGGAATGAAATTATCGTTCGTTGTCCTTAATGAAACGAGATTTATTTAGAGAGGAAATTGTGATATTGTGAATCATTACAAGTAGTTCTTCTTGATTTTTCCTATATAATGGGGTTTCACCAAGAATGTAGTCCAACTCAATTTAATAAGGAGCAAATTTTAGTGTAAACAACTTTAATATATTTGATTTTTTTGCGGGGTAAAAATATATCTTTCCTACTAGCGTGTTGAAAAATATCCCTTCGTACGAGTGTGGTAAATGGTACTTTCAGTAAGTTTCAACAAATCAGCAGGTTTCACACTACGCGAGGTTCACATCAGGAGTGCATAAGTAACCTTAACGAGGTATCTCTACCTGGAAATTAAACCTGTGAACAAAGAAATTTTAGAGGTTGCGAAGGGTCACAAAAGCAGATTTTTTTGTTTGTGAATTTTACTAAAATATTTTTACAATACCTCATTTAAACCTGGTAATTTTTACAATAAAAAATAGTTAAATAATAGTTGCTGAAATGTATCGTACATTTTAAAATACAGTGAAACCTCTCTTAGACGGAACCGTCTAAATGTGTCCGCCCATGGGAAATTTGTTATTAGGTAATATGTAAATGCAAAATTATTACTATGTATATGTATAAATAAACATAACATAACAAAAATACACTAGTTTTAGTTAGGATGTAGTACTAAAAAATCTAATAAAGTAGTTTGACGTGTTTACGTTTTATACTTGCAATCTAGAAAATGTAATTCCATTGATGTAAAGTCACGTCTATTCGTTGCATACTCTTATAATTCCTTTACCATACTAATGGCTTGTTGATAATTGGTGATATTTATTTGATTACTGCATTCAACTTCTTCATCAGAGACGTCAGATAGTGATGTGGTTTCAGTTTGGGCTAAATAATCCGTAGGAATGGGGTCACTATCATCTTCTAATAGCACATTGCTATCAATGTTAATGAACTCGCCCGAATCATTGTTATCAAACTTCCACAACATCGATTTTCTCTTTCAGACTCAAAACGCGACATTTTTCTGCCATTGATTACGATTTTAACCTTACAACTCACAAATAAATGGTGGACTGCTGTCGGGGAATCACACATACTTTCATTCGGCCAAGTCCTTTCGCTCTGCCACGCATACGCGATTGGTTGCCGGTCTGCCTTCAGAGAGTTTTTGCACCGTACTTATTCGTCTCCCAAATACTTTCTAAATTTTTTGTCCGTTTAAAGGAGGGTTTTCGCACTCTTTGTATGAAAACAGCCTGTCCGCGTCCGCCCAAAGGAGAGTCCGCCCAAGAGAGGTTGATTTTCATGGAATTTCATATACCTAGTTCCGGATTATGAAAAAATGTCCCTTAATAGAGATGTCCGCTTATTAGAGGTGTCCGTTATGAGAGGTTTCACTGTATTTAACTACTGGAGTTACAAATAAATTATCTTTACGATACGTTCGTTGTAAAATTTACATTATATTTGAGTAGTTACTTGATTTTACTAAATTTATTAGAAGTCCCAACTTTAGTTTTTTGTAAATTATGTATACAATATTATTTTGGTATACGAATTACTAATAAAAAATGTAATTGATACTATATTTTATAGGAAAGTTTACAGTAAAATCTTTACTATAATAATTACTAGTCTTTTTCCGTGTAAGACCAGATAAGAGTTTCTTTACATTTTAATTGAATGTGATGAATTACAACTGCACGAACGAGATTTTACAACACATTTTGCGATCAATTGCACACTAAAAAAAATCGCTACCCTTTAGTATAAATCAAGCCCTTTACAGTTTAAAATTGATAAAATCCATTTATAAGTGCCGGTTGGCTTCACTTATAAAGTATTAGCAATCGCTTTACGTGATATAGACTCCCCTGTGGCAGTCTATCATAGCTTCCTCCCCCGGTAGCGGAAAGGGTCTTTTTCCTCCTGAAAGGAGAATCATGGGCCGTTCGCTGAGAAGCAAATCAATTCATTTGTGTCGGCTTAGAGAAAGTCTGTAAAAAAATTGTAGATTCCGTTGGGAGACCACGAGCTGACCAAAAGCCTCGACATCCTGGAACATCGGATACAGGTTGGTGATTTAACTCTCTTTTACAGATATTTCCCATGCCAAATGTTGGACTGACATTACATGCGACGAATAGCAAAAATACACGGTGAACCACTGCCGCCCATACATATCTGGCTCAGCTTAGTACTCCTCGAACTTCATTATTTAAGAATTCCTTCATCCGGAGGAGGTCATCCTTGTGGAACGATTTTCCCGAGGTCGTGAATCGCTTTATGGGCGCACACACACCACTCCCAGAGCCTTAAAGAAGTTTTCACATACTGTTGGTGTTTAATCATAAAAACTAGAGGTTTTTTCCATCGGTAAAGCCATCTGGTTGAATTATAGGAAACTAAAAATGTTTTAGAGTTACTAGTACTAGTATACAAAGCCCAGATTCGACCATGTCTGGAGCTCTGCACCCAAACATACTCTTCGGCTACTGGATTCCATCGAAAGGAGGGCCATTCGTCTGATTGGAGACCACGAGCTGACGAAAAACCTCGACAGCCTAGAACATCGAAGACATGTTGGGAATCATTGCCCTCTTAATTCCGCCCAGAGCGGCGAATATCAGAAATACACGACGAGCCACTGCCGCCCATCCATATATGGTAAAGCCTAGGACTCCTCGAACTTCATTATTTAAGAATTCTTTCATATGGAAGACTTCATCCCTATGGAACGACCTTCCCGAGGTCGTTTTTCCCAACGAATATAACCTCCAACGATTCAAAACCAACGTGACACGCTTTTTGCGCACACGCGCCACGCCCAGAGTGCCCTGAAGGATTTTTCCTATAGTGCTTGTGTTTCATCATAAAAAAAAAACTAGTTCCTCACATTGGACGATTTTTATCACTAAAAATAAGACATAAGAATAGTCTTTTTTAAAGGAACAGTCCTTAAGTAAGTCACAAGTCAGGCGACAAAAGTGTGCGTTTTACCCGCCTCTACGTCACAGGGCCAAATTAAGAATATGATTTCGGGGGATTATGTCACGAAGAGTCCCTTCGCATCTCCGCCCATCCTCTAATTGCGGCCCGTTTGTGATTTTAATTTCGTTATGCCGTTTGGGCGCGTTATCAAATAGAGACATTTGATACGGCTTAAATTTTTAGGGAAAGTTGGGAAGCAGCGTCGAAGTTGGAGGTTAAGGGGCGCCCATCGAGCTAGGTATCCTGGAGGGCCTTACATTTCCTCCCACCTAACCATATATTTATAAAAAATGCTTATTAATTTAACAAGATTTTATTACACACCTACCGGGTGACGCTTCGTTAAGTTGAACATAGACAATCCCATGTAATTTTTTAGCTGGCTAAATATTGGCTTACCTGCAGTGGCGGCTCGTGACTTATGATAGAGGGGGTTCACAAGTATGGTGAAATTATTTTTAAAATTTTATTTTTGTGTAACGACCAAGCAATTACTTTCTAGGCGTTTTAAATGTAGAAAGAAAAGAAGTAGTTAATTAGAAAATGCGTTAGGTAAAACATATTTTTTAATTTTACACAAGGAAATACAATTTTGGAAAATAAGGAAGGTGTATAGCTGTCGGAACAATATTTATACAGTCCACTACTAATATTACTAAAGCCATCTACAAGCTATCAAGAAAACCGAATGATGTCCAATACTACTACCGCCATCTACGAGTTATCAAGAAAACCGAATGATGTCTAATACCACTACGCCATCTACGGCTACGTCATTAGGCGCAACCAGGACGAGAACAATAGTTAACTGTTTTATGACGAGAACGAATCGAGCCACGAGACTGACAAGTTGATATTCTTCATATTTTCAATGTTCTTTAGTTTAAATCTTTAAATAAAATGGTTTAAAATCATGTCGAGAATCATTTATCGAAATACACAACATTTATCGACCCCACACAATAGTGCTTAAACGTAAAGTCCATTCTTCGGTTCTTAATTGTAGAAAATTGATCACTAACAGCCTCATTAAGTTTGGAATACCATCTATAATTTTTTTTTCATATATTTCATTTTTAAACTTTCTAATAAAGATTTACCCTTTGTGGTCTGCGTTAAATTAATTTCGGGTTTAGGTGTTCCCGCGTTCTTCACTTCAATTTTTTGCTCCAAACTCAACGAGCTAAAATTATTTTTTAAATAGTCCACCGTCAAACTATTCATTTTAACTTAATAAATATATAATATTAAAATATTAAAACATACACGCTCGAATTTCTAACTAGATGCACAAACCGAAAACAGCGCGGCGCACACTTAAATTGTGCGCCTTTCCCATGTTAAATCGCCATAGCCCCGCTATCCCCCGCTGTCTCCCGCCACCTGTTACTACAGACAAACTGCATTATGTCCCGCCTATTTAATCGCACATGCGACCAAGTCTTGATATAATCGTCATTAACCTCGACCGAGGCACGGTTGCCGGATCGATAGCCTATAATATACAGTTTGGTTGATAGTACGATAAAATATTAGGGAGGTTCGGACTTTATACGATAAATAATATTCAATCAATATAAATTAATATTTTTTTGTTCGTTTTGGGGGTGCACGTGCGCATGTGCTCCTGTATATATCACTCCTCTGGGATGTGTGATTTACAGTTACATCGCACGTTTAGTACCAAAAAAAAAGAAGATAATGATAATTTTTAAATTAAATTCTGAAACTAACAATCTGAAAAATTGTTATTATTTTTTACTTTTATAGTTATGTACCTATAACATACTTAATTGTATATAAATAAAGGCCACCGTGTTTATATAACAAAATTTAAGAAAATATCAACATCTATTTACTTCGTAGCCCCTTAAAGGTTCATTAGCATGTATTCATTTAAAATAATAAATAAAGTTAAATAAATTCGAATAATACGAATATACAATACTACAATAGTACGTACTCGATTTTACTTAGACGTCACCGGTCGAAAATTTAAAGTGAACAAACAAATAGATAGGGGGGTAGAGAAACTCATAATCTGATCCACTAGTTGAATGGAAAATTAAAATTAAAAACCATACATGTTTCGAAGGTTCAAACCTTCATCTTCAGTGGAAAAAACGAGAACATTAGAAGGCACTCATGACATTGTTTAAACTAAGCAAAGCAGGAAAAAGGAAAGCCTTTTATAAATTATAAAAAATTTAAAAATAACGCTTTCTTATGAAATGAATGGATAAATATTTTTTATAATTTATAAAAGGCTTTCCTTTTTCCTGCTTTGCTTAGTTTAAACAATGTCATGAGTGCCTTCTAATGTTCTCGTTTTTTTCACTGAAGATGAAGGTTTGAACCTTCGAAACACGTATGGTTTTTAATTTTAATTTTTCATTAAACTAGTGGAGCAGATTATGAGTTTCTCTACCCCCCTATAACTTCACTCCACTTCGAGATGGATTACTTCAAAAAAAAAAAAATAGATACCTATTTTATTAAATTCAAAATTCCTGAAAATTCGTGAGTTTGACAAAATCACCACAAAAAGTTTAACTCATTCTCCATGAATTTAAGTTTCGTGGAAGCAACTATATCCCGGATTACGCTCCGTCTGGCTTGAAAGTCAACAGGAACCATTCGTTTTGGTGGGAATAATATGCGGTCATGAAGGGCAATTTATGACGGATCGCTTTAGAAACAAAAGAGCCGAAATAATAAAGTACTCGAGGGTTTTTTACAAATCGAAGAAAATCAAGGAAAAGAATCGGAGCCAATAAAATGAAACTCCGAAACACGAGAAAAACAGGGAAGTTTTATTTTATAGCCGGCTGCAGGCATGTATCTCCCTGGGATATCTTTTTTATCGAGGCGATACACGGCCTGTGCGAGGGAGTCCGGGGAGGTCCCGGCCATCTAATTAGGATATTCTTTTGATTAAGGCCCATTTAGACGGGAATAGTTTTAGTCAGTGCGCGTATGGTGGCGCGTCGAGAATAGACTCGCGATGATCGAGGTTACAATGTTCGAAGAACAAAAATAACTTGTGATTGCTTCCAAAAAGATGAATGCCTATTTTTAAAGTGAACAATTTTTTGTTTATTACTTCTATTGCCCGTTAATGCAGAATTGGTAGCTAGTAGTATTTTGATCTTCCCGGAGTTTTTTACTAAATTCGAAAATGCTTCGATGAAAAATATTCCGTTTGAATAAAACCATTTTTTTAACAGTAATATTTAAAATACTCATATTTTTGTTTTAATTTGAATAAATGTTTTCATTTTGAGTACCATAAGAACTTCGTCAGAGTTATAGCTATTTGATGCTTGAAATCATTAAACCAACATTTACATTTAAATTCTTGTAAACTCTCAACTAGACTATGCATGTTGAAATAAGAAAAATGAAAACCTGTTTCGTGGCTGTTTTAGACCTATTTCGTTTAAAAATAACTTTTATTTAATATTTAAAATGAGATTATTATATTTTTAAAACAAACATGCTGGTGTGTTTTATAGAATATGTTTCTTATAAAATCATATTAGGTTTTATATGGAACTAAAATATCGACTATTTAAATTAAAAATATTAAATCGGTTTATCCCCTGCCCATCTAAAAGACCAAATAATTTAAAAAATAGGTACCTACCAGTATTACACGGAAGATTGAAATAGGTACCGTCGTACCGATAAAAAACTAGGACAGCAAAATTTCTCTTTGACTATTAGGAATTATTTACTGTCGAGTCTGGTACCAGTAAAATGGTACCAGTAAATTTTACATATCAACATAGATTGCCACTTTATCATTAACTTGTCAAGCACCTTTTTTTTAAATATGCCACAATTAACCCCCCAGCAAATGGTTATTATGTACAGTCGGTTGTGAGATGGCGCTTTTATTAGGGATATTGCAGACGAACTGGGAGTAAACATAAATACCGTGTTGTTGACAAAACAAAAAATAGCAAGGCAATTTTCATTTTTTGGCGACATTAAATATACCTACTTTAAATAAAGCATTTGATTTTTTTCTTAATGAAAAATGCGTAATACATTTAGTTCCTCCATATAAACTTCTTCTCAACTTTATAAAACAAGTAACATATTTTGATGCCACCTCGTATCACAAAATAAAAACCTTAAATCATGTAACCTAGGTTACTTTCTAAAAGTTAGGTGATTTTTACCTTTACAGCTGTCGAGCACCTTTTATAGTCTATGAGATATTTATTTCTGTTTACAGTTTTGAGATTTTGCTGTCCTAGTTTTTTATCGGCACGATGGTACATCGGGCGTAAGTTGCCTCCAACGACATCAAGGTCCAAAGATGTTAAACGTAATAATTTCATTTCCGAGAAGAGCAAACAAGCAAATTTTCGCGGGGGGTTATTTTTATTGGCTTTCGTCATAATAGTTTCGTACATGTATCGTGGCTTCCTGCATTTGTGGTTTTCTTGCCTTTTTTAACGGCTGTTTAGTGTAAAACTATAAAAAATAATAGTCAAAAGAGATGTGCTTCCTCTCAAACAAATAATGCTTACTTACCTAAAACATATGTTTAAGTTGTGGCAGATACCTGGTTATTTTAATATTGCGTAATTTTAAAAGGATAATAGGTGTATGTCTCTCGTCGTAAAAAATAAAGATTTTGTTTAATCTGTCGCCGAATTGAGAAAAAAAACACGAAGGAATTTTTTTTTTCAAGCGGAAAGTACGTACATTATACCATGATATGAGTGGAGTACGTAGCCCGAAACGTTCTCCTTATCTGCGTGTTTCACTTAAGACGTTTTTTGATAACCCCCGTATAACCAAGTTTCCCCTTAAGTTTTATTTGAATTTAATTTAATTAGATTATTAAGTAGACGGCTATTTTTGGAAATTTAATTTTGTCCCCATTTTTGAATTCTATCCAGAGGTGAATTCCCCACCCAGGAATTATGTATTTAGAGCCAATCTACTTTCTTAATCTTTTTAAATTTGGAAAATGTATGATTGCTGGTCGACACTATCAGTTATGTCGCCAGTCTTGATAATTAATGAAAAAGTCATCGCAACCGAAGACGTTCCTACTTAATTAATACGGACGCTTATCTTGGTCGATTACGACTTCTCGTTGTTTATTGGTCAGGGATGCCAGGCATAATGCCATTGCCGACTTGACACGCACGTGGGCCCACCACCTTTCCCCGCTAACTGGAAGCTGTCAGCAGTCCACCAGCGCAATTGAAGAAGATGAGGGCAAGAATTTTGTCTAAGAATGTAAAGGACTTGAATTTAATTTGAGGTATAGTTGATGAACGTAGGGCGAAGCCTAACTGATGTTCAAACTATACTTTCTTATGGTATTGGCACGGGCACGTCCAATTAGATATAACAACAATGCTAAATTGTTATATCGACCGAGGAGGGCTTTTATTTATTTATAAACCGACTGACTGACGGTGGCCGTTAAGCCGAGAGCGGGACCTCAAGGTTGTCGACGCTGCAAATTCTAAGAAACCGTCGTTTGACGTTGCATACTTGAATTATCGATCCATTTATTCGGTAAATTATTAAAAAATAATTTGACCGGGAAATCCTTAATAATTTTCTTTAATTGAAAAAAGGTATTTTTACAACAAATCCAACATAGGTTAAAAAAAATATGGTTTGTCAAAATGCGATAATTTTCTTTTGTTATCAGAGACGTATATTGAGGTTAATATTTTTCAATTACATGAGTGAAAAGATAATTCTTGATATTGAAAATTAATTTATCAGGTTGGTCCCCTACAGTAATAACTTAAAATATTCATTTAGAAAGCGTATTTATTTGCGTATATACAATGCTAAAATTGATTCAGGCTAAATATTTTATTTTTATGTCATGTCTCCAGGCTGACGGCATGGAAGTTATGGAACTTGTTATAAAAGAACATATCGGTTATGTCAGAAATATATAACTACCATAATGTAACTTTCGAGTCGCATTCGCTGAAGAACGGCTACCGTAGTCACCAGATCCCGTACTACACTCGATTCCGTATTCCACCCCCAAAACAGTATGTCCCCGTGAACGCGTCTACGGCGGGTGTCCCCGGACTATTTATTGACTGCCAGTGGACATCGGCCATAAAATATATCGGTTCCGGGGCAGCCCGGAGGCGATCGCCCCGAAAGAGTAGACGGCATCGGGGCCATAACGACGCACACCAGATACAAACAGCTTCTTCTTATCTTGTTTCAGATGCAATAATGGATCCGGTAGGGAAGTAATACCTCTTGCGGGGCCATAAATGCGGATTTTTAAATTATACGCATTAAAGTGAGTCAACAGAACTTCCCGCTACTAATATCTCATCTCCAGTAAATAATGTAAAAAATCAGAAGGATAGGACAATTTTATTGAATATTTAAATAATATTTACACCGTTTGAAAGGTCTTTCTAATCACTTTCCAACAATACCACATAGAACAATAATTATGTCACATCTTTAACGACAATACATGACTCACATTTATTTATTCTTTGTTGCACAACTCTTACTTGCATGACTCTCAGTTCTTTATTACTTGCACAATCCTTACTCGTATGATTCTCAGTTCTTTATTTTTACGCAACCCTCACTGTTCCCTCGTATTGTATTCCTCGTAAAATAAAAATTGTAATTCATAATTCTAAGAAAAGTATAGAAAAAATTGTTTAAAAACACATAAATGAAAACCCCTTTTCTGGTTGGATACCTCCGATAAATCTTACTTTCAAATAAGATTTTATCATGCGTCCCGTGTGTTCCAGACCTCGTATTTCCCCGTAATTTCCAAACCAACCTGTATATTTGCGGCATTATTTCCGAATGAGCCGCCCCAGCCCCCAATTTGCCCCCCTTTCAACCCCCACAGTGCTTATTTGCGATGCGGGTGCCTCTAACGACTAACGACATTGTTATAGTGTCACGAAAAATACTGGAAATCGAGGTCGTTACTTTATATTGTTACGGGCCTCCAGATTTCTTTCCAATAAAGAGCTTTTCTGCGGCCAAATAAAACCACTTTTGATGCTATTCGGCGGTTAAAATATTTTTGAACGGGTTCAATTTAAGTTAAATCTAGAAATAATGGGATAGAATGGGCTTTTAACTATTTAGAGTCGCTTTTGGGATGTGATTTTTTGGTTCGCTTCATTTATTCAACGTAAACCGATATGGTAACTTAAGTTGTTATTTATACAACTTAAAATTGTTTTCAAATTTTTATTCGATTAGTGAAATTCATTGCAATTTTTTTTGTCAAAAATTTCTGCACAATTATTAATTACACATTAAACAAGAATGTCATAAAATGTATCCCCGGCACGGTAGACGGTGCATCTGATAAACCCCGGTGTCCCAAACATAAATCAGAACTCGCCTGAGCGTGAAGCCGCAATTACTGCGGCCTAGATTTATTAGCAATAACTTGTACGGCGCGGCGCGCCCGGTATAATTAAAATAAAAGCCCGAATGGAGATGAAAATTATTTAATTTTCGGGCATGGAATTATCCGTAAAGGTTAGAGATGGAAAATGTCTTTTCCTGCGATCACCTACGAAAATGTGGAAAAGAACACAACGGCTAACTTGGCTAGAAAGTGCCTTATATCACACGAGCGTTGAAAAATACTTTTCAGACAACTGTATTTGAACAGATGACAAATGGTGTCAATTTGACAGTAAAACTGTTATTTAAAAAATAACAAGCCTTAAAGGTAAAGGGCCTAGAGCACATTAAAAAATTACATATATTTGTTTTCTTTTTTAATTGTGGGGATCCTCTTAGGTTTTTTCATGATAAATACAAAAAAATAAGTAATGGCGAATTGTTGGACAACCCATTAAACATAATAACTGCTTGGGTAAAGTAGAAATGGTATAAGTACCGATTTATTTTCGATTTTTACAATTATCTAGTATGTTCTGAGCATCGAAAGGAAAAATTAGGTGAAAATCGTTAACAGAAAAGAATCATGTAATTTCTGAACTATACTTAACTTAAACATAATTTTACAAAAAAATATTCAGATTAATAACATAAATATTTATTCATTGTCTTCAGATAGGTATATGGCAAAGCTGGTAGCCGTGGTCTGTTTTTTTGCTAAGGGGCGAACCCGTGCAAGATGTTTCTATAGTCTTTCGTTTAGCTAAAAGTAAATTATTAGGTCAAAATTGACCAAAATGTGAAATAATTTGTATACTGACGTTCCAATAAAAATCATTAAATGGGTTTTATCAAATTTGACATCCTACACTAAAACAGACACTTCATTGCTTTAGTTCCATTCTTATGTGGTTTCGCTCTTCGTAGCGCCGTTAAAGCGCACAGAAATTTGTCTATACAAGGGCGTCTATTATAGCGGCGTTTGCTAATTTTTTTTTCGGTTTAGATGGTTTGGCAAGGAGTTTTTTTTGGAGTAGGGGGCCTAAATTAAAGCCCTCCAGTCCTTAAAAAACTTCATGACAAACCGTCCTGACATGAAACTTACTAAGTTATCAAAAACCGCATAAAAATAACATAATCATTGAATTTACGCGATTTTCGGTAAAATCAACTTTTATCGACTCTTAACTGGCATGTTTTGGACACTGTGATTATAATTTATCTGCATAATTTTTGTTTCTGGTTTCTTTATTTGTCTTTAAGCTAGGAGAATTAAATAAATTTAGCTGCTTTATTCTGTGGACGGAACTAAATTTAAAATATTTTTTTTTATAAATTTTAAACAAAATACCAAATTTTATGTATCTCCTCTTGAAAATCCAAATTCAGTCAATATATTGGATTTAAATTCTTCCCACTCCCTGTGAAATACTGAGAGATTCAGTATGGATTCAATATTGATTTTTTAGATCTTGTATCACCATGCATATTCAGTAAGGGCGAATCCAGAACTTTGGTTGGGGGGGGGTCAAACTCATGACCCCCCCCCCTCCCTCCAGGATCCGCGCTTGATTGGTAATATCTTGTTGTTAACTGGTGAATAAACTTGATACTTGGAAAGCATCTTCTTCATTTGAGGTAGTACGGTTAATATCGGGCATTTGAAAGTTTTTATTTAACCCTTATTTATGGAAAATATCTCTTGAATGGTCAACCCAAAGAACGTTAACATAGCCCTATCTCATCCGATCCCTGTTCTCCTTCGATACTTCATAAATATGCCGCAAGGGCCGAAGCGGGTCCGACGGAAATGCAGCTAAACGATTTATAGTTTTATATATCGTGGTCAGACGGTTTTCCCCATCCAATAATTGATTTAAGTAAATTTCCCATTTCCCGATTTATTTTTCCTGGCGCTTTTATGGACTGTATAGCTATTTTATTTATGGGCAATTTTTATTGCCTTATGTGCTTTAACCAATTATCTGTATTAGGAAACGGAGATTTTTATCATTGGCTGGAAATTAGATTGGGAAGGATTCAAATTTTAAAATATCCAAATTTGAGATCACATATTATATATAATTAACAGTGCTATCTCGATGGCTATGTTCCACGTGTAAGGAAACTAACCTACTTTGATTGGAAAGCCATAAATATAGTTTTTCTATTTGCAAATTGCTATATGCAAAAAAATTTAATAACCTGCCACTTTATGAAACTGAAATTTAATTTTTTTTATGTTGGTACCAAGTAGTGTTTGAATTTTAGGCTTACTGGATTTCGTGGATATTAGTAGATCATTTTTACTAGATATTTATCTGAAATGACTATACTCGGAAATATATAACATGCTGACGGGGTCCGTCAACTAATTTCTAGTCATAACTATAAAACAACATAACCTAAAAATAATAGAAATATCTTCCAGTTTATGCTTCATTTCTAAAGTTTTATGCAATAAAGTACTAATTTTATTTTAAATTCAATATAGTATTATACATATTTCTTTATATATACATATTTATAGTTACTGTAGACATTTCCTGGGCATTAATTGTTATTCCTGTCAGATTCTGTGTCGACACAATAATTTGTTCAAAAGTATTATTTATTATTTTGTTCAATATTTTGAACTTTGTTGTGCTCGCACCATAATTCAAATTTTTGAATATTCTTTTTAAAAGTTTTTCTAGATTATTTTCTGCAATTTCTCGTATTTCTGACGGAGTTCAACTTTCTTCCTGACTCATTTTTATTAACTTTAATAATATATTTATTTTTAATTATGACGGATGGGAAGAAGCTTTGTTGTGTTCAATTGTTTCTATCATGGCATATTTGATACTTGTAACATTCTATTAAATATTACAAGTATTGCCAACCCAAAAAGAAAGCTGTAATTCAAATGGAAAAATCTACTATATTTTTTAAAGTTTTTCAGACTTTAAAGACCCAAATAGAAAAAGTATTATAAAATACACGGTTCATAAGATAATTAGAGCACTTATACTTTAGAAAACGACCCGCGTGCTCTAAGATCAAGTCTTATGAAACTTGTATCTTAATATACTATTATTATCAAATTAGATGAGGTAGAAAGTGGTTAATTACTAATATTACTATCGAGAGATTTCGAGACAGTAACAAATGTGTTTATCGATACTTGTATAGATATTATTCTACTTGCCACCATTTTAACTATTATTTATTTATTATTATTATTTGCATAGAAGGTAAGCCTATTACGCATAGCTTTTCATCAAATATCATTTTCTTTTATAGGTCATAATTGTAAAATTAAAGCAAACACATCAAAGACAGGTTACAGATATTTATAATCAAAATTTAATGAGGGTATACATTGGGGTATTATTTACTTAGTTTCATAATGGATCTTCTCATCAAGTAACGGTTACTTCAATAAAATTCATCAAGTAACGGTTACTGCAGTAAAATGCTTAATTTTTTAGTATATTCGGTTTCGGACAAGGCTATAATGCCTAATCCAAATTAAAAATGTGGTTTTTTGAGCTTTCGCGACAACAGACAGAGTGGCGGATCAAAAGAAATGGAAAAATAATTATTCAGAGAGATTTAATGAGAAAAGTAATTTAAAAAAATATGACTCTTATAAACTCAAATAAAACATTTATTAATAAAATTGATTGACGTTTGGAAATCCGTGTATTATGTATAATATATTTCCTCGTAAACGGAAGTCTTAAAAATAAGCGTTTTCCCCTATTAATTTAATCGTAACAACACAGACTACATTAGGGTGTCATTACTATTCTATTGCTTTTTATTATTGGATCAAGGAGTTTTGAACGATAGAGGTTTTTAGACTGGAATTCGTTTAATAGTCAACTAGTATAAGATGGTAATTATTAAGTAAGTTATTATGCTTATTTTTGTTTGAATGCCACAACAACGGGAGACTTTGGTATTGCAAATGACGACTAATAGGCTCAGAGACTTGGATATGTTCCGAGGAGGCTTTGATGGCTCGATTATATTGATACGCCGAGGACTGAATTTGATATGGCGAGAGGGAGACTTTAATTTATTCCAATGATACTAGTATATGTTTAGAGAAGACTGATATCTGGAGGTAAGGCTTTGATATGATGAAGAGTAACTTTGATATTAAAAGGGAATGCTTTGGCTATGCTTAGTGGATAATTTGTAATTTGTTGTTAAGACTTTTATATTGTGATGGGAATCTTTCATATGGTGATGGGCCACACCAAGAATGATTTAGAGGAAAGAATGCGTGCCACGATAAGCCATGCGAAGTGACAATGGTGGCCCAGCTATTTTGTTATGTTTTATTTTGCAAAATCGGAACGCTCTCTCCATATCGAACCTCTCCGCGGATTTTCCTTTAAATCTCATTTTTAAATACTTCGCCGAGCATTTGAAAAACTCATAACTTGGGAGATTTCGGCCGGGCGACGTCGCGGGGTGAAATTAAAACGTTATTCTCAAGCCCGAGGATTATGTTTTATGCATTGTGAAAACTTAATTTAAATTATATTTTGCATAGCGTGTTCAATTAAAAGCGATACCCGTTTATGGAGACATTAGGCAGGCAATTAAAGTTAGAAAAAAATTAACAAACGATAAAAATGCTCTAAAAAAATAAGTAATATTACTATTTTTGTACTTCGAGTATTAAAGTAGGTACAATCCCATTTTCAACACTTTTATAGGTTATCTCCGTAATTGTTAGTGTTATGAAAAAAGTAAAGGTGTCATGTGCTCAAAAATTTTCGCTCGCTTAAGAGATACGGGGGAAAATCAAAAAGTTGACAATTTCAAAATTACCCTTGTATTTTCTTAGTTAAAAGAGATACAGAAAAATATTTTATACAAGAAGTTTCTTTATATTGATTGTTGAATAATCTGCCATTCAGAATAAGTATACGGAGTCAGGTAAGAAAGTTATCGGACCTAACCTCATTTTTTAACTGGAACACCCTGTATATTTTAATCTAAAAAGATACTATTTTAAATTCTCCTTTCAAATCTATAACACACCATGGATGATATTGGTTTCCTATGCGATTTATTTAAACTTTATGACCTTAAACCACAGTAGACCATTAAACAAAAGCTAATATCCTAGAAACAACTAGGTTGACTATTAACATTCAACGTCAATTTCATTTCTACATATTCATTTGCGAAAATGACTTATCAACATTTTGAAATATTTGATATAATATCAGTTTATATTGAAAGTGGAAAAAACGGAACAAATGGCGCAAGATGTATATTTTGTTCGCTATCCGGAAAGACGGTAACCATTTAAGGACATATTCCGAACATTTGCGATGATTCCCATTATTTTTTACCTTAATCTGAATCTTTTATTTCGTTTCAAAGTAATCAAGTTTAAATAAATCGCTTAGGAAACCAATATCATCCATGGTGTGTTATAGATTTGAAAGGAAAATTTAAAATAGTCTATAAAGAAAACCCTATAAAAGTGTCGAAAATGGGACACCCTAGTTCTGCGGGGACTAAAGTGGGTCGTGGGTCATTTAATGCCAAGGGACTAAAGTGCCTTCTAGGAATTGTAACATTACTAGGTGTTTTTAAATTTATACCCTACATATTACCGAATTTTAGCCATACTGTCCTCGGAAGAAAAAGAAAAACGATGAATAGAAATAATAGTATCGACCTCCGTGACATAATACCCCATTTTCGAACCACATCGGCTCTTGTCAAATTAATTACAAGGAGCCTTCGACCGGAAGTGTTACCAACTTCGTGTCCTGCATTAGCCCGAGGGGTTGCAGGAGATGTTTTCGATGCACGTTTCATAGTCGCCTCGTTGTCAAATGGTCTAATTTTTCTTTGAAATTATCGGTTTGTTATTTCGATTCATTGAAATTTTACTACTATAATAAAATGTACTCCTGGTTTACTTTCAGGAAATTGTTATATGTATCCACTTAATAATTTGTTTTACAATAAAGTAAATTTAAAAGAATGAAATAACTTCCGAATTTTTGAGCAGGGGACAATCACCGCCTAAAAATTCACATTATTGAACGCGATTTCCTAGAAATTACTCAAAAATTTAAAAAACTACGGTATTATTGTAAATATATTTTTGATAGGTTGTACAATTTATTGTTTTAATAGTCAACGAACACAGATACGTCGAGCTTGTTGAAAATTAAAAAAAAAAACTGGCAACGGCGTCTGGCAAAGTGTCAACTCTCCCGCTGCCGCGTGATCAGGAATGCCGTGGAAGCCCCGATTCGCACGTGACGTATCAAAGATCTGACCCGCGTCCGGCCGGGCGCAGACAACCCTCGTTAGATGCCCGGCCGATAAAAAATACACTTTTCATGGCCGCCCGCGCTGTGAACACGCATAAGATAATTTTGAAATAGTGTCCCGGGGGCGCTGTTTATGGACCCGGTCAAGTATTTTTTTAAATGTGTCAACACCGGAACGTGCTTTGGGGTCGGTTTTTTTTTGTTCTTTTTTCTTTAAAACTTTTTTAATTTTTCTCTTTTGTAATATGTACGGAGTTTTCAAATTTTTATTGAATTTATTTTTGTATAAAATCTAGATGCATGTAAATTTCCTAAAATTTAAGAGAGATATACCTATCTGGGTTAGACAGTGGCCCAAAATTGTCACCATGCCAGTGGAGGTAACAACAAAATTACCATTTCTTCTAAATACGGTATGTTGTCGTAAAAGGGTTTCATAAGCAATCATCATTCATGCAATCATTTTATACCTTTTGGTTTTAATCAAATACAAATACTTAGATGTTTTTATTTTTTTAAGAAGAGATAAAGAAACTGATAGACTGTTCAAGTTAAATTTTTAATTTCATACATGTTTCGAATGCATATACCCTCATCTTCAGTGGAATATATGTAGATATGTAGTAAAGATTGTTTAACGAAAAATGGATATAACTTAATGACTGCAGTAAAAGTACCTGTGGCCATCCCATTATTTATGACCGTTTGTTATTATTATGTGGAAAAGACCGGATTGTAATAATTATAATTAAATATAGGCACATCAGGTAGGTTAGGTTGCTTAAGTTATATTTAAATATCTTTTCGGGGTAAAATTTGTTAGTTTTTGAGGAATGGTTCAAGAATTGTCTTTTACCAAACATTCCTCAGAATAGCGTGATAGTAATGGGCAATGCGAGCTATCACAGTCGCCAATTACATAAAGTTCCAAGCTCAAATAATACAAAATTGGAGATTCAGAACTACATGGCGGCGAAATATATATATTTTGAAGAAAGTTATAAAAAAAGTGATCTTTTAGAAGTTTTAAAGACATTTTGTATAAAAAAAAGTATATGTTATGTATATGTTGACAACAGTGATACGGCTCCCACCCTATTATTGCATTTTTAACCCCATAGAGCATATGTGGCACCAGTTAAAATCACTGGTTAGGTCTGAAAATATTTCTCCGACTTTAAGTTCTAGTGTTGTAGAATTCATACGAAAATGCTTTAATGATCTTCCCCCAGGTAGTTGGAAAAATTCAGTCCGTCACGTAATAACTGTAGAAAATTCGTATATTAGTCTGGATCGTATAATTAATCCAATTATAATTAATTTTGATGAGGATAGCGATAGCGAAACAGAACTATCTATAGAATGACATTATAAATATAAATAAATATCACTAGTAATATTTTAAAAAAATGTTATTTCATTTGATTACATTAATATAATCATATCATTACTTTCAGTTTCATAAAGTGGCACCTTATTAAATTTTGTTGCATTTTGTAAGGTAGCCATTATGAAACCCAAATAGAAAACAGATTTTATGCGCTACCCCGGACAATTAGACGTAACAGGACGAAAACTGCTCTGCCCTAAACTCTAGAATCTATTTTCTTCCAGTTAAAAAAAATTATTAGAATTGGTTCATCATTAGCGAAGATAATAAGCTATTATTTATTAATTAGAACGTGCGCTTTTGAATATCTATAATTAATTGGCGTAGTATATATGGATATATGGTTATTTTACATTATTTTTACGTGTACAATACGCTCCTGGCGTCTAATCAGCTCCTCCCGGCTCACCTGTATCAGAATCAAATTTCAGATATTTTATGTTTAGTCTCCCATGCCAAAATTGATGTCCGTCTGTCCTAAACGCTTATAATCACGCCAGCTCGTCTGACACTTGACCGGTATTCACGAAGCTCACAGGAATTAATTAAAATGCACCTTTCCCACCCTTTCGAATCTTTAAATTCCTTCCGAGTCATTTGTCGCCAGGTTAGGGACATTAAGCCGACAAGTAGGGAGAGATTAGGGGGTATATTGCGCTCCCCCGCCGGCGTCGCAGTGATTAATAGCGAAACAGGGAGTGTATAAACGAGGTTGTTAATTAATATCGCATCACTTCAACAGGCAGGTTGACGATAAAGTGGTTAATGGTTGCTGCTGTTTTGGGTTTGATTTTACCGTCGACGAACTAACTTCTGGATTTTCGTGGGACGAGCACAAGAATGCTTAAAATTGGTCATTTTTTAACAAGTTAAAAAAGTAATTTGGAGTTAAAAAACGACGAAATAATTAATAAAGCCAATGAAGCAAAACAAATAATATTAAAAATGTTAATTTTCGGAATCAGACTACTATGATTAAGTCAACTATTAATCCATTTTTGAAAAAGCTTGGTGTAAGCCTCTATTTTATATCTTGTTTCGATGTTATTGTTAATGATTTCTGGCTCGAGTTCTTTGCGTTGCTAAGTGACTTCTCATTACGTACTTACTACGTGTACATGAACAGTTAAACAGTTAAAATCAAGTTTTCGTATGCTTGTTTTAAACTAAATGTTATATAGGTCTCTAGATATGGGGCATACGGTATAATTTTTAGTTTAATTTAGTCTTCATTACCAAGTTATTCGCTACCGTTAAAATAGTCTCTCGACGATCTCGCTCAAAGGCATTTTGAGAATAAATGAATAATTCATATCCTCGCGCTCTTCGCGATTCAGGGTCGCGATACGATCCAAGACCCGACTCAACGGAGCGAACTCTATCTCCAGCCGTTACCGAATTATGTATAAGAACAACTTTATAACATTAAAGTGAAGGTACGTTCCTGGTTAAACAAAATCTTCTCGCATTATTAAGATATGTCATTCCATTTGTCATATAAATTGAGAATTGGTGGTCAGTTACCGCCTTCATATCGCTTTCGAATTCAATTAGGTATAATCACCAGTACAGGGTGGATGTTCGAATTTTAAACTTCATTCAATACTCACTTAGTTTAAATGCTACCATAGTCCGTTTAAATAAAATAAATTTTTTCGACCGATGCACAGACACTGTTTAATAATTTAAAAAAATTAATAATTAAAAAAAGTCGCAGTTGGTACTGCGTGCAAATTAGGCAACCTATTAGACCAAAAAAATAAAATTCTTAAACCTAATGGCAAAAATTGAGCAGAAATGAATACGATCTAAGTGCGAGTATATATGTATGTCGCAGCCTTTTAGTGTAATCAGCCGTTTCATGAAAGTCTGCTCTTTTCATGAAACGCTGCCAAACACTGAAACAAATAACTATTACGCCAAAAGGCTATAAATTGTAGACGTTACATGAAACGTCTGCCTGTTTCGACCTGTTGATGAAAACGAGAAAAATTACGTTAAGTGACTGACTTTACTCGACTTTTCATGTAACGCTCCGAATCTACTTTGCACTTGATGTAATACGGAAGTACGTAAGAAGAGCTTATGAAAGTTATGAATGAAGAAGATTCAGTTGTCGAAATAGCTGATGCACTTGAAGTCTCCCTGATGAAGGTGCTGATATTACCAATGTTGTACCGCAGGAAAAAAATATAAACAGATCTTAAGAATCGATGTGCGAAAATTGTTGACGTATTGTTAACATTGCAGAAGTTTGTCAACAAGGATCTTCAGTACTCTGCAATTTATGTTCTGCCAGTAAAAATATTGTTGAAGAACGCTACGAAGCTAGAAATAAAACTGAAGAAGCAGCCAAAAGAATGTTAAATAATTTGGCAAAAAAATGCCGACTTTTAATGTTGGCGATTGTGTATTATTGAATATTCCCAAAGTCGACAGAGGTACAGGAATATGGTTTGTTTGATAATATCAGAAAAATAGCGTCAATTAGATTGCTGGTGAGCACGGTACTATAAAGGATGGTTTGGTGCTGAAAGTCTTACTGTTGCGGGTTCAGTATTTCTTAATAAAGAAGTTTTCTTTCTGTAATTCCATGCATACTTTTTGGGTAGATTTCTCGAAATTCTTTGTTCTAAACTTTAAAACCCGAACAAAACATAATATACGAAGTAGAAATCGAAAAATAAATTAAAGGATATTTGAACGTAGTGTTTCGAAAAACATCCCCCGACCATCCCCCGACATATTCTTAAGCCTAAATCGTGTCTTTATATAAATCATCGAAAGTGCTTCGTAATTCGAATTTAATTAAGAGACCTCCTTTGAATATGTCTTTAATAATATTGGTAAACAGTTTCGATAAAGAATAACCTATACAATATTTGGTATTTATCGTTAAGACCTTAGAAAATCAATTATAAAATGGATAATTTAAGAATCTACTTTGAAAAAAGAGAAAAGATATTCGGGCCTAGGGGCGGCAAACTTCTTAATTTGCCTCTGCGGTTAATCTTACAACTAAATTATAAAACTGTTGTATAGAAGCTTTTTAAAATAGCTGTACACTCTTACACAACAAATCTGGGGTTTTTTACACTCATAGATATTTTTTAATGTAAGAACATTCTCAGGTAAAATTTATACAGGTTGAATCCAAAATACTTTCTGTAAGACTATTCTTGCAATTTTTATAAAAAAAATATAATGCAATATTTTCAAATAAATCATGGTTTTAAATTCGGAGCTAATTTAACAGTAAACAAGAACATTTTCTGTTCTAAATTAGTTAATAGCCTGTCACGAAATAACACAGTATTATTTTTTATACCAATATAATTATATTAACTAAGCGATTATGCCCGATATTCGTTCAGGATTTCGGAAGTTTTAAGGAAATCCGTTCAAAGGCAGGGAGGGTAAATCGGTCCGTGGGGGAGCAACTATAAAATTTGTGAAGCGGGAAATATGTTTTTATAATAATATCTTATTCGATCTTGATTCATGGGGAGATGATGATAAAGCGAGCGCGCTTCGAAAAAATTGTTTTTTAGAAAAAAATCGTTTCGAGTTTAGGGAATTTCTCAAATAAGGGAAGGCGTGAATTGAAAATAAAATTAGGTTTCACGAAAAGTATACGGGGAACGTTAGAAAAGTGTTCTCTCGAACAATGATACGATAGTACATTAAAAAACAAGTTTTATAATATTTTAGTATGCGTTCATGTTAGAAAACGAGCTTCCTAAGGAGATAAGTGGTTTTATAAAACATGTACTCTATATTACTTTTTGCTGTTTTACATAATAATATTTAATAAACAATAAATCCATATTTAAAAAATATATACCATATAAATTTCTAATATATTTATGTTTAAATTTTATGTTCGTGACACTATCAAATTACGATTTTATCAAAATAACCTTAAATTATCCGTGTCTGCCATTTTGTCGCGATGATGCAAAAACTTTCTTAAAAATTAAATAATATGAACCAAGATGATTTCAGTTTAACTCCTCCTAAAATAAAAATGCATCTAACAGTGACGTATCTGGAGCTCTGCGCCCAGGAATACTCTTCGGCTGCTGGATTCCACCGAGAGGAGGGCCATTCGTCTGATTGGAGACCGCGCGCCTAAAACATCGAAGACAGGTTGGGGAGTTGACTCTCTTTTACAGATATTTTCATGGCTCAGCTGACATTGCCCTCTTAATTCCGTCCATATCGGCGGATATCAGAAATGCACGACGAACCACTGCCGCCCATCCATATGTAGTTAAGCTTAGTACTCTTCGAACTTCATTATTTAAGAATTCCTTCATCTGGAGGACTTCATCCTTATGGAACGACCCTCCCGAGGTCGTTTTTCCCAACGAATATAACCTCCAACGATTCAAAATCAACGTGAATCGCTTTTTGCGCACACGCAACACTCCCAGAGTGCTCTAAAGGATTTTTCCTATAGTGCTTGTGTTTGATCATAAAAAAAAAATAGTGGGAAAAGTGAATGATTTGGACCAAATTTCGCATGCCTATGTAAAACGAGTGTCGAATAACGAGAAAAATCTTTGTATCCGCGAGTTCGCTCGCGGTTATAATTTGTTCGGTCCAGGGGATTTGGAAAATATAGTTCGTTTTCTTGATTCAGTTATGTTATTTTTTTTTTTGTTGTTGTGTAATGTTGTGTGTAAATGTTAATTTAATTTTTAAAATTAAAGAGACAACTTGGAGTGTGAAGACAAAAGTGATAAAGGAATATTCAAATATCCCAATTTAATCTAAACAGGGGTTCTTTGAAGGGGTGGGGGGTAACTAGAATAAATATAATTATAAATAGTAGCCCATTTCTTAGTGGAGTGAAACTATGATTAGGTAAAGAAACGCATATAGTCTGTTTCACTAGTTTAATAAACAAAAGTTAAATTATTTTTTTCATCCCTTTTTTCTTTTTGAAAATAATTTTAATAAAAATCAAATTTGAAAAGTATTTTTTCTTGTTTTCCCCTTTGTCAAGATTTTTCTTATTTATTCTAGTTTTTTGTGATATCTTTGGGCCAGTATCAAACCCAGATGTATCTCTAATTGATTTTAGTTTAAAAAATAAATTAAATTCAATTTTTATGTAAGATATGTCAAATTTAAATTTTAGGAAATTTACATGCAGCTAGGATATATCAGGAGGTAAACTGCTCTGCCCTAAACTCTAGAATCCTTCTTCTATGAGTTAAAACAAAAATTATTAAGACAGCTTATTAATTAGGACGTGAATTTTTGAATATTCGATAAATTTCATGTTCATGTCTATTATCGAAAACAGTATCGGGTTTCCAAATTCTTTCGTTCTTTTCAATTGCCTAAATTACTGTCAAAACGATAAAACATTCTTTCAAACTAAACTTCCCGGTAAAATAAGGGTTCAAAGCATGAACAATTTCAAAGGAAAGAAATAAATAACGCGATTTTCCCCAGTAAAAGAACCGGTCAACTGGCCTTTGGATATCGGGGATATTTCGTGGAAATATGCTGATTTGATCGTTTCTTGAATATTGATCTAAAAATTGATATAGTTGATTGATATTCCATGTCAATTATTGTGATTTTAAATTTCTAACATATTTAGTCAGTATTAAATAGAAAACGTTTCATCGGTAACATTTGATGATGAGAGTCAGGCTAAACGGAACAAGTAAACTATACATATATAGTATCAATTGATCATATAAATAGTAGTCATTAGCCAGTAAAATATTATTTTGTCAGAAAGTATGGCTGGCTCGGTGCAGTTAACGCTTTAGTACGCCAAATTGCTTTCATTATCATATTGGCTTATTTTGGAAGTATTTTAAGAATGAGTCCGATTGGTAGTTTAATCAGCCATAAGTAATAAAATAGTTTCGATGTGATTTTACGTAGTTCATGAGTAATGAACTCAGTTATATTAATGCCTCGTTAATTTAATCGCAACTAAAACACTTTCGTTTAACCTTCTAAATGATAATTAAATACATAAAATATGGATAATCAAATCACCCCACGCTGGCCACAAGCAAAGGCAAACCCCATAAATACAAGGATATAATCTTTGAAAAGGGGTAACGATATTCCCCGAGTTGATAGGAGAGTTTTCGGAGCGACAGAAAGTAGGTTTTATTTTTAGCATTCACAATATTCGATAATATGACATACCTTTGATTTATGTCACAATATTCAATGATATGATATCCCTTCTTTTATATTACGAATGGTGTTTTTGCTAATGGCGTACTGGCATGGGCGAATTGAGGTACATATAGTCCAATAAAATATAAGAAAGGAGTGTAGAAACAACAGGTTTCTCTTTCTGCTCACAAATCCTGGACTTCAGGCGAATCATCCAACTTCATTGTTTCAAGTTCGGTTTCTGTGGATGATAAAATTTGAATAAATTTACTTATTATTTACTTAAAGTGCCTGTAATAATTATGGTATGGTATCTATCTCAAATATTTGCAGCAGGTTCTCGATTTCACCGTTTCTGCTAAATTATATACGTATTTCCGTTAATCGCAAAAACGTTGCGAAATCTTCCCCAAATTTCAACATGTTGGACAAACCATCAAAATTACCATGTATAAATATGGGCCACAGACCGAAAAGCGAACGAGTGTCAACAAATTAAGATTCAAAAGCATATTTTTGCATAAAAGGAAATCGGAATCGCGTCGTACAATGTCAATTTATGCATATTAATAGGGCCGGCAAGGACAGGAGGGGCTCAGATAGCAGAAGGGCAAGACCACTTTGTGGAATTGATATTATATTTGTTTGCTCCGGTCATGTTGATTAAGGGACAACAATTCCTTTTACTTATCGCTAGTCGGTATGTCAAACTAGAAATTAATTTCTAATCTTATTTTTCCGGCGAGAAATAAAGAAGACTAGTTCACCAACTGCTTGACAACGTCAAATTTTTGGTTTCCATCTAAGGGTTTACAGTAGTCGCGAGCAACGCTACTGTAAAATCACCTTGTGTTCTTAAATCACCGAGCAATGAAGACATGACGTTGATTGGACAGAATTACATTAAGGTTATTACCAAAAAATAC
The DNA here is from genome assembly GCA_963991005.1 of Barypeithes pellucidus. Taxonomy (NCBI): domain Eukaryota; kingdom Metazoa; phylum Arthropoda; class Insecta; order Coleoptera; family Curculionidae; genus Barypeithes; species Barypeithes pellucidus. The sequence goes on from OZ022557.1 coordinate 1,108,130, forward strand.
GTATTAATCATATATCACAAGACCTATCAATGTAATCGATTAAACTGTCCAACATATTTTGAGCATGCTTTTGCTTGGAAAATAGTTGAATGCACAATAATTCTTAACTAATTACTTAATTATTTCTATGTGTACGACATTCTGAAAAAAATAATTTATAACCTATTTCCCCAATTAGAAATAGTCGTCCCCAAAACAGTTAATCAAAGATATAATTCCATTAGTTAGGTCTACGAGGAAACGGACTCTTTTAGGGATGGCACCATAAAACATATTATTTTATTACGGAAATCTTTTTCTTTTCTATTCTAATAAAAACTTGTTCGCACTAAGACAGAAATGTATTAAAATTGTGCGGGTTTGTCGCAGCTTTGATTATTACATATCGTGTAAATCATTATCAGTGTTAGTTTCAATTTGGATTTAATTGTTTCGGACACAGGTATGTTCATATGAACTATTCATTTCTATTCTATTCTGAACTTAGTGCTAAAAGTATCACTTCTTCGTGGGGTAGTTGTCCTGCTTAAGGACGTTATAATTATGAAGAATTTATCGGATATTGTCTGCTTTGTGTGAGCGAAGAGAACATAATTGTGCCGCAAACCAGGACAGATTCAACAAAAATAACTCCGGTTAATTTTTTCAAACTTCAATGATTCCAGTTTCTTATTTAACCATATTAAATTTACTTATATATAGTTTTGCTGACGATAGCACACTTATCTCATCTTTCTCTTTGAATGCACAAACATCGGCTGCCGACGCACATATTCGCAAACAGCATGAAGTATCACGCCTCAACCAAGACCTGGAAGAAATTTTGGCTTGGGGTGACAGTAACCAAGTGGAATTTAACGCTAAAAAAACCCAGGCAGCAGTTTTCTCTAAAAAGGTTAACATTACAGAACCGGATATAGTCATGGACGGACACGCAATCCCACTGGCTTCATCTATTAATTTGCTGGGCGTCAATCTGGGAGGAAGTATGTCTTGGCATAACCATGTTGTGGCAATCGCCAAGATAGCTTCTCAGAAACTTGTGTACTCTTCCGAACCAGTGTACACACCTCAACAACTTTTGACACTATACAAAGCTCAGATTCGACCATCACTAGAGTACTGCTCTCATGTCTGGAGCTCTGCACCCAAACATACTCTTCGGCTACTGGATTTCATCGAAAGGAAGGCCATTCGTCTGATTGGAGACCACGAGCTGAAGAAGAGCCTCGACAGCCTAGAACATCGAAGACAGTTTGGGGATTTGACTCTCTTCTACAGATATTTTCATGGAAAGTGGAATTCTTTCATCTGGAGGACTTCATCCTTATGGAACGACCTTCCGGAGGTCGTTTTTCCCAGCGAATATAACCTCCAACGATTCAAAACCAACGTGAATCCCTTCTTGCGCACACGCACCACTCCCAGAGTGCCCTGAAGGATTTTCCCTATAGTGCTTGTGTTTGATCATAAAAAAAAACTTAATTCAGTTATCAGATAGAAAATTATTCCCTTGCATAGCACCGCTCTCCGCCGATTCTTCCAGGGGATAATAAGTTCTACAATCGACAGGCAGTTTGAGTTAGTGTCGGATCCCGCAATTCTTTATCTTGTTTGTTTGCTCGAAGACCTATGTTCCCTTCGTTATCCATCGGCCTATAGGACGCAATTGTTTGACCGGTTTGTAGTTTGGTCACAAGCTTAGCTTTGATTTTGTTTTGATATCTGACGATTTATGTGTTTGTATCGGTTAAACACGTACTTCTTCTATAGTTCGCTGTTTATGGGTTTTAAAATAAACAATTATTTTTTTATAATCAAACCCCATAGTCTATTCTTCAAAATTCAGAAGAGCAAAGCAAGCATTAAGGACAATATAGCAATACAACCTCGAACCACGCATGAATAGACCTGAAATAATAGCCTACACTGACTGTGAGAAATGCAGCGGCCCCGGCATCGGGTTTGTTCGCCGTTTGACCAATAGCAATAAGTTTATGCATCGAGCACGTGGCTATCACGCGCTGATGTTCGTTTATTCTCCTGAATTGGGAAAATGAAAGTTCCTTTAAGGCACTCTAGTATAGTGGTGCGTGTGCGAATATAGCGATTCACGTTTTGAATCGTTGGAGGTGATATTCGTGGGGAAACACATTCTTAAGAAGGTCGTTCCACAAAGATAACGTCCTCCAGATGAAAGAATTCTTAAACAATGTAGTTCGAGCAGTATTAAGCTAAACCACATATAGGCGACAGTGGCTCGTTGTGTATTTCAAGTGGTGATGAGTGGAATATTTGCAATGGAAATATCTGCAAAAGAGAGTTAAAGCACCAAGCTGTCTTCGATGTTCTAGGCTATCGAGGTTCAAATCCAGTAGCTGAAGAGTATGTTTGATGGGGCCTGAGCTCCAGACATAAGAGCAGAATTCTAGTGAACGAAACTGGACTGAAGAGTATGAAAAACTGTTAAGGTGCATATGACTTTTTCGTGCTGAAAAGTACACCAAGTATCTGAGAAGCTATCTTGGCGATTGCCACAACGTGGTTATGCCAAGACATATTTCCTCCCAGATTGACATCCAGCAAATTAATAAACGAAGCAAGTGGAAGCCATGACTGTTTCCGGTTCTGTAATATTAACCTTTTTAGAGACAACTTCTGCATGAGTTCCTGTCACTCCATTCAGAAACAGTTAATTCTAGTCGTTATGCCACGGTGTGAACTAAAAATATATGTAATCGTTAGATTTTTACCAATCGTTTAGCTGAAAAAGAAGTAAATGCATGAGAGATTCTTAAACGAATTCTTACAATAATATTAAATGTTATATCTTCTATTCGTCGTAACGACGGAAACATCCCTCGTCTATAAAATAATACTCATTTGATTCGATTTTCTTTTACGATTTTTATACCGATCCGAACTGCTTGCCGTGTGTCGTAAAAGTGAATAAAAATCTTGATCGGGTAAGATTATAAAATGTCACATCGTATGATTGTCATAAAGAACGATGGATTAAGATAAAGGATTAGAGTGTTAAGCATGTGTAAAATGGTAAAACTTTTAACAAACCCCAACGAACGCTCGTCCTAGGTATTCCATTGACTGGTGCTTAAACCACCAACCACCAAATCGGATATTACATTTTATTTTGTTCTCCTGTTTATATTCAACGCGACAGTTCCCCATACTTTGTTTAGAAATAATCCGGTTTGTTGAGACGATTCACTTCAAAGGTTCAATCAAAATCAAATGTGGGCTTTTTCCGTTAAACGGACCGAGTAATCTAGGGAAATGTAGGAAGAAATTTTAAAAGAGAGACTGGGGTGATGTTTTTAAGTAATTTTGGTTCGTGTGTTTATTGATTTTATTAAAAACAGCAATTTCAAGGCAATTGGCCGTTCAATTGTTAAAATCTCGCTTCTAGTAAATGATATTAAAAATCGGGAAGATACGTCGATTTTATTGAGAAGGGGGGCTTTTTAAAGAATATTTTAACTCTCATAGTTCAGGTAATACAGCAAACACCAGATAATACAAAAACACGAGATTCAGTTCAGAGATTTTTTTTATTTCCATTGAAATATCAAAAAATCTCTGGACGGGTTTTTTGTTGAGAATATAAGAGGCTTTAACATATAAATCCAATTTATTTGAAAAAAAAAATTAACTTATTTTTGAGACTTGTTTAAAGTAACTTTTTATTTTAACCTATCCTGTATGATATTCTAATTATTCGATCTTATTATGTATTTTTAAATTAATTTTACGAGAACTTATACTTTTGTAAATATTTCCTGGAAATGTGGTTTAAAAGTGATTTTAAACAATAAAGTTATTCAGAAAAGAATAGTGGGGTCACTTTTTCCGCCACTGCCTCACTAAAATGTATTCAAACTCGGCACATGGGTTTACCATGCAGGGTTTCCATAAAATGTAGCCCCCTCAAAAATTACATGAGATTTCCTATGTTCAACTTAACGATGCATCAATCGATATACGACTTTAGTGCTTCCGTGTAATTGGAGCTTCTTGCTACTACAACATTACCTACGTTTATTACTAGTTTGCAACAATGTATGAGTTCACAAATAAGCCTAATTCCACCCCCGGTTTGGTCGGTTGGTGGGAAACTTCCTCCACCGTAGATAACAAACGTCGTTGGACATTCCAAGAGCATAAAATAATCCAGACCGTTTATTAATATAATGGACCAAGTTCTTTGTATCCGCAAGTTTTTAACCGCCTCGCCTGTCCGCCCTTCATCCCCTAGAAGGCCCTTTTGGAGAAATACGAACTGACCGCCAATAATATCTACATATCGAACACATGTCAGGGTTATAAATAAAGCCAATTCGGACGCGGGTGGTGCGAGCGAAGCACTTTTCCGTCAGGCACGTACGATTTTCTAGGTGAGCCGAAAGGGATGCCTCCTTTAGACGTCAGAATATATTACTATCTTCCTGAATTTTTTTCTTTGTTATTGATTTCGGTATTAAGCTTTTAGCCGAAACGTATCTTTCTTTAGCGTGACGAACGACAAGAGAATGCGCCACCGCTGAAAAATGTTTAAAAAATCAACAAGTTACGAGATATGCCTTTAAAATTGAATCGAAGGATAAAATAATTTAATAAACTCCTTCTATTTCTCATTAACAGGGCCTCAATTTGAAAACTTCCCCTTAATATATCGTTTCCAGGACATAATATTAAAAATAGGAAGGTTTATTGTGGTTAACTCCCTGGGAGGGATAAATGGACCCCCTTCTGCAATAGGGAACCAACTGACAAAACCAAAAAAGGGTGAAAACGGTATTAAAAGAACTGTTTTTAAAAAAAATTGGTGGTGAATATAAAAAGTTGTAAGTTATTTCTTAACTGGTATTTATTATCAAAAACATTAGAAGGTAGTTCTTCATCTGAAAAAAATATTTTTGTATCGTATATTCTTAAAGAAAAATCACTTGGTTCTTCTTTGAAAAATGCAATTTATTGAAATAGAAAAACGCATAACGGAAACACAATGAAAAGCACGATATAGAAACACAACAAATGTGTTATTAGTCTTCTATTAAATTTGGTCTTCAAAATCAATCAATCAATCTATTAATCAATATCTCCGTTGAAGTCCTCAGTATCTTCCTGTAGGGTTTCATCGCCCATAAGTATAAAAATGTTGATCCGCAGCGGGAATCAGGTCCATGTAAGATTTTATATCGTTCAGTTTAAATGTTGGTATTGCTTCACCTTGAGGCACTCTTGTAAGCTATTACAAAATACTACGCCTAAAGTTGGTGTCCATCCCTTCCCCTTTTCAATGTTTATCCAGTTTATGTCGCTCTCGTAATCTATTTTTATAAAAATGCTGTAAGGTTTACTTTTGACAATTTTAATTTTTTTTTATATGTTCTTTTCATCTAAAACGTCTTTTTTCTATTTGTATATTTTTTTAATACTCTAAAATAAACAAAATTGACTAAATATCTAAGTCAATAATTTTTAAAAAAACACTTAGGAAAAAGGACCCAAATTACATTTTAGCAAAATAGATCCAAATTACTTTATTTTATAAAATTAGTCTTAGCGACGAGGCATTATCGCATGGGTTTGCCACATTGTTTAATAAATCAATATTTAACAAAATAACTTTATTGTTAACATAAATCGAGAGTTTGTTAGTTCCGTCTTACATAATGAGCACTGAATACAGGTTTTTCTAATTTTCAATTTTTTTTATGATCAAACACAAACACTATAGGAAAAATCCTTTAGGGCACTCTGGGAGTGGTGCGTGTGCGCAAAAAGCGATCCTCGTTGGAGGTTATATTCGTTGGGAAAAACGACCTCGAGAAGTTCGTTCCACAAGGATGAAGTCCTCCAGATGAAAGAAGAGCTCCAGACATGAGAACAGTACTCTAGTGATGGTCGAATCTGGGCTTTGTATAGTGTCAAAAGTTGTTGAGGTGTGTACAACTTTCTGGTTCGGAAAAGTACCCCAAGCTTCTGAGAAGCTATCTTGGCGATTGCCACAACGTGGTTATAGCAAGACATATTTCCTCCCAGATTGACGTCCAGCAAATTAATAGATGAAGCCAGTGGGATTGCGTGTCCGGCCATTTAGCCAATTAGGTCATAATCCTCATAAATGGCATCCATAGGTATTTTAAGACGGATCTTAATTGTAAATAGATAAAACACCTTTTTGCGATTCTAAAGAACCAGTTAACTAATTTTAGCAAAAATTGCTAGTTGATTCCTTATTGCAGAAGTTAACTTACCCTTATTTTAAAGATCGTTTAAATCTCTTTCCTAGAATACCATTATTTATTATTTTTTGAGTAGTAGTTTTCACGAAATCGCGTTCCAAAAATAGTGTTATTCATGTAAATTTTTAGGGGGTGGACTTTGCCCCTGGTAAAGAATGGTTAATATTGTTAAAAATTTTGATTTCAGTTAGGTACTAAAATTTTCATTTATAAAAAGAAAAATTCGACTTTTTTTCTGAATCACCGGACATCTTCATTCCATTAGTGCTAAGACAATGTAATATTTCGCTAAGTTTATGTCAAAGCAGCTAAAAGCGGCAGAATTGTAGCGCGGTCAGATCCCCTTATCAAAATCTAAAAGGACATAATCAAAACGATATGACTTAAACAAATAATCCTCGAATCTTCAAATCCCATTGAGTAACTTTTCCCATAATTGCATGTTTATAGAGTCAACCGTTCAGAAGATATTCGGTCCGATCCAGAGAGAGTCCCCGGATCTCTTTTCGGGATTTGCCATAATCAATAGCCGATATGGGATTCCGACTGTTGTGCAATAGGAAACAAAGAGGCTGGAGTGAACTCAATAAAACAAATCGCATTTCGAATAGCCAGAGTCCAGTTGCTTTACTTTGACTGGAATAACTGGATATATACTTACGGATGGGACAGTGGCGTACGCGGTCCTTTCATTGCAGATATTAATATATCTGGTTCATTGCAATGGCGTAGGTATACATAAGATAGTATATTAAGATACAAGTTTCATAAGACATTATCTTAGAGCACGCGTTTAATTTAGAAAAAGCGGGGAGTTTTCTAATTGTCTTATGAACCGTGTATTTTATAATACTTTTTCTATTTGGGTCTTTAAAGCTTATAGTAGATTTGAATTAATATTTTCTTTTTGGGTTGGCAATACTTTTACAATTTAATAAAATGTTACAAGTATAAAATATGCCATGATAGAAACAAATGAACACAACAAATCTTCTTCCCATCCGTCATAATTAAAAATAAATATATTATTAAAGTTAAAAAAAAGGTTGTACTCCGTCAGAAATACGAGAAATGGCAGAAAATTATCTAGAAAACCGTTTAAAAAGAATAATATGCAAAACTTTGAGTTATGGTTATATTTTAAAAGTATTGCCAACCCAAAAAAAAATATATTAATCCAAATGGAAAAAATCTAGAGGAACTGGTCCTAATATGGGCCCCCATTTAATTTTTTTGAAATATTTTTTTATTTTTTCCTTCTGATTATAAGTAAAAAGGTTTATGTACGTTGTAAAAATCTAGCAATTAAACCCAAATATTAATTTTTCTCAAAAACGTATAATGTATTTATAAAAAAAAATAATAAAATAGTGCACATTTCTGAAATTATCCCAGAGGGTAATAAAAACGTTTTATATAACAAATGAATAAATACTCCGCAATATAAAAAACAATCCTCTCAGCAAGAAAATAAACAGAAGGCAAAATTATCCACCCCAGAGCACTGTTCATGTGCTCATAAAAGACACATAAGACACTGGACCCAGAGTTCCCCTGTAGTGTCTTGAGAAAAGTGTTGACCACAAAATAAGCATTTTGCGTCATTATTTTCAAGGGCGAATTGTCCAATTTGGCCCATATCAAGGTCAACGTCTGCAGGCGCAAATTCCTGTTCTTCGTCCTCTTCCAAACTTGATTCTTAGTCTTTAACTATAATTGTTTTTTTTTGCCTTCTTCTGAATTTCACTCGATTCTACTGAAACTAGTCTCCTCTTTCCCTTTCCGTTCTTTGTTTCGTTTAATTTGTCGATTAGTATTTCGAGGTCTGCTTTGTAAGGAGATGAAGTTATAACTTGGGATTTGAAAGACTTTCGTCTGCTTGTAGTCACTCGCTTTCTAACCAGTGGTACGGGTGAAATGTCAAATGGAGGGAAAAAGGTTCTCGAACAGTCATCTGATTCCACATGCCTTGATTCCAGCGTTTCTGGAGCCCCCGACTCTTCTCCCAATCTTGGGTTAGAATCTTTCAAACAACCTGGTTGAGGATCCATATCTTTGGAACAACATGGTTTGGGATCCAGATCTTTGAAATAATGTGGTTGGCGACCTAGATCTTTTGAGCAACATGGTTGGGAAGCCACATTTTTTTAACACATTTGTGTGGGTCCTGAACCAACAGAAGTAACGGTGGATTGAGATCGTGGTTCTTCTTGCAGCTGCCTTTCTGACCCTTAAGTACATGATTTTTCGGCTACAATTTTTTCGGCAATAAAATCAGCAAAAAAAGTTGAAATAATAGTTTGGTCCGAATATGGGCCCCAGCCCATATTCAATACACTCAAGGTGCCCATATTGCACGCAGTACAAATCACTATAAAATTACTGGTTAGGAAAAACCTATAATTTTTGGAATAAGATTGAATACTGAAATGCAATGTTAAACTTTCCCTCTATCACATACAGCATAAGCAAACACAAAATAAGATGAAGAAATATGACAATTACGCTAATTAATTTAAATTAAATTAAATTTTCAGACTTTAAAGACCCAAATAGAAAAAGTATTATAAAATACACGGTTCATAAGACAATTAGAGCACTTGTACCTTAGACGCGTGCTCTAAGATAATGTCTTATGAAACTTGTATCTTAATATACCATTTTATTTAATCGGTCACAAATATTCCTCTTTTTTGTTGGCCATCGACACTTGTTTTTTAATAAATATCGGTCAGGTGCCCTTAAGAAGAGATAAAAGAGGACGACATCTTCCCCCGGCAATAATCAGCTCGTCCATCGGACAGTACGTCGTAATTAGATGCGTGTCGGGGCCATAAAGTCCTGGCTCTGGTCCCGTCATCTGGCCTTTTTTACTATTTCCGCATTATAATAAAGGGGCCGCAGGAGACGCCGTTCGCTGCAAATGGTGTCCGGAATTTGCCTTTCGGACATTTATTGCGCTGCTAAGGGGCGTGTGGGCCGGACAGAACGGCGAATTATTACTAGTTAAAAATATTTATGGCCCTACTTTTTTGCTCTCGATTCGTAACAGTCTGGAACGGGGGGAAAAAGTCCAACAAAATGTTTAACTTATTAATTATTTTCGAGCTATTCAGGTTCGTTTGCAGAGCAGAAGAAAAATCGGCGACCGATGAGCAAAAATTCGGTCGGTGTTCGTAAAGTGAAAATGAATCGATTGCCAACTGATTTGCAACAGTCGGAATAATTTGCGCACTGACACGGAATTGTGGGTTTGGATTCTGCTCTTTTCCTCGATCGCTCGCAAAGCGTATTTTTAGGAACAAATAGTTTTTTTTATGATCGAACACAAGCACTATAGGAAAAATCCTTTAGGGCACTCTGGGAGTGGTGCGTGTGCGCAAAAAGCGATTCACGTTGGTTTTGAATCGTTGGAGGTTATACTCCTTGGGAAAAACGACCTCGGGAAGGTCATTCCACAAGAATGAAGTCCTCCAGAGGAAAGTATTCTTAAATAATGACGTTCGAGGAGTACTAAGCTTAACCGCATATGGATGGGCGGCAGTGGTTCGTCGTGTATTTCTGATATTCGCCGTTCTGGGCGGAATTAAGGGGCAAGGTCAGCCGAGCACCTTCCATGAAAATATCTGTAAAAGAGAGTCAAATCCCCAACCTGTCTTCGATGTTCTAGGGTGTCGAGGTTCTTCGTCAGCTCGTGGTCTCCAATCAGACGAATGGCCCTCCTTTCGATGGAATCCAGTAGCCGAAGGGTATGTGTGAGTGCAGAGCTCCAGAGATGAGAGCAGTACTCTAGGGATGGTCGAATCTGGGCTTGGTATAGTGTCAAAAGTTGTTGAGGTGTGTACAACTTTCTGGTTCGGAATAGTACACCAAGTTTCTGAGAAGCTATCTTGGCGATTGCCACAATGTGGTTATGCCAAGACATATTTCCTCCCAGATTGACGCCCAGCAAATTAATAGATGAAGCCAGTGGGATTGCTTGTCCGTCCATCCGGCTCTGTCCTTTTTAGAGAAAACTGCTGCCTTGGTATTTTTAGCGTTAAATTCGACTTGGTTACTGTCACCTCAAGCCAAAATTTCTTCCAGGTCTTTGTTGAGGCGTGATACTTCATGCTGTCTGCGAAGATGTGCGTCGGCAGCCGATGTTTGTGCATTCAAAGAGACAGATGAGATAAGTGTGCTATCATCAGCAAAACTAAATATCGGATTTTTTTGTTTTCACTAGAAGGTCGTTAATGTAGAGTAAGAAGAGAGTGGAAGACAATATGGACCCTTGAGCAACAACGGCATTGATGGTGAAGGTGTCTGAGAGAAATCCGTCAATCGCCACTTGCAGAGAGCGGTCCTTAAGGAAGCTAGACAACCATGCACAGAATCGACTGGGCATACCATAGAAGTCCCTCATGCCAAACACGATCAAAGGCTTTAGAAATATCCAGTGGAACAGCCCGAGACTCCCCATGATGTTCGATTGCGTTGTTCCAAAGATGGGTGACATAGGCTAGAAGATCTCCAGTTGATCTGGACTTCCGGAAACCATATTGATGATCGCTGATAATGTTAAAGCCTTCCAGGTACTTTAGAAGATGTTGGTTAATAGCTTTCTCCATTACTTTCGATATAACTGAAAGCAATGCGACTGGTCGTGTAAGTTTTCTTGTTGGTTTAGTTTAAAAAATAAATTAAATTCAATTTTAATGTAAGATATAACAAATTTAAATTTTAGGAAATTATGCATCCAGATTTTATGCGCTATCCTGTAGAATTAGACGTAAACTACTCTGTACTAAGTTCTAAAATCTATTCTCTATCAAATAATAAAAAATGATTAAAATTGGTTCATTATCAACGAAATAACAGCTTATTAATTAGGACGCGGAATCCTTCAATATTCGATAGTTAATTGGCGTGGTGTAGATATGTAACATTTTCTTTATTTTCCCTAGAATTACATTGGACAAATTCGAAACACATCTTCCGTGGTCCTGTAATACTATTTCCAATCACCGGTCTCCTGTAGGTGCTTGATCGCATACAGAATGAAAAGGAAAAAATAAGGTAAGAAGCGACGTTGTCAAATTGTACTGTGTAAATAACGTGGTAATAATAGGTTGCTGTAAGAAGCATATTACGCACGAGTGGAAAAGTCGCTCAGAATGCCGCGTAGCGACGATTGCGTAATTGCTTTATAACGTCACAAAAAACGCGACAGATGAGCCCGTTACTTTTGCGTTAAACTGTATAACAAACAACTCTATGACGACAAATCGGTGTAGTACAATTACATTTTTCTGCCATAGTCGGTTTGTTTAGATATTAAACGAAAAGCCTTATGAGCAATCAAAAAATATGTACAAGGTGTCGCATTTTCGACACATTTATTGGGTATCTCCGTTATTGTTAGTGCTATCAAAAAAGTAATGTAGGTGTCATGTGCTCTTTTGGGTAAAACTTAAAATGGTCAAATCAAAATTTGAAAATTTTCGCTCGCTTAAGAGATACGGGGGAAAATCAACAATTCCTAAATTACCCTATATTTTCTTAGTTAAAACCCATTAGTGCATGAACTACTTTTTTTCTTTTAGTGACGTTTTTCTTTGATTTATGAAGATAGTAGATAAAAAGAAACCTATAGCCAAAAAAAAATCACAATAATTGTTTTTAGTTTATTTGTTATATGGGGTCCCTTTAAAGGGACACTATGCAAACGGTAACATAAAAAATCCAAACAAAATTAATATAATTATTAGTAAAATTTCTAATTTGTATGGTAAGTTTCGAAGCAAATCTTAGGATGTAGCCCACAGTCGCATTTAACACAAATAAAATTTCTTTTCTTCTGACAGACTTGATACCTTCTGTCTGTTTCGCTGTACCTTATCATATGTCCAGTATTATCAAATCTTGAAGCGGCTGGATAGGGTGTTTTTGTTTTTCCTCAGCTTGGTGGTTTACCGAATATCCGCAGTAAGCTCAAAGCGATAAATCTGCGAAATACCAGAGAAACACAATTAGGATCATCGGGAGTCAGCTTCTTCATTAGGATCCAAGCATTTGATACAGAGGCATCTAATAAATATGATAACTTGATTACATTTTGGGTTGTGGAATTTGTCTTTTGGTTTTCGATTCATTGCACCACCTAGAAATCGTAACGATGTCATTGCTCTCAAAGTTTGTAGCAACAGTAACCACTTTATTATCCTTCCATTGTACTAAAGTCATGTTTTCACATGAGACAAAAGTATTCCCCTTGGCTTGTTTTTCCAAAAAGTGGTTTCTGGAAATGGACATTTCTCTGTTCGATTTTCCCGCATCGTTCCAGTGGCACACTATTATTTTCCGTTAAGTGATTCAATAAATTTAGGCCCGTAAAATAATCGATTGTCTGTCCACTTGTGAATCTTTTGACGTTTATTTGGGCCTGAATTGTCATCGTTGGTAGTAGACACACGACTTGGTCCGGGCTGTGGAAATAATTGTGCAAGTGGAATAAGGTCTTCTACGTCAAAGTTATTTGTATTTCCTGCTTTAGACACATGACACGGTCCCGGTTGTGGAAATAACTGTGCGAGTGGAACAAGGTCCTCATCGTCAAAATCATTTTGTTTTCTTTGTCGTACTTCACAATTTCGCTGAAGTATACCACGGCATAAATGGTTTACATCGCCACTGTGCTCGTCATCTGATTGGTCACTGTCTTCTTCTGTATCTGCTCCTTGATCATCAGGAATCCCTATATATACATCCAGATTCTGGTATTCTTGATCATCATTTTTCTCTATGAGGGAAAGCAATTCATGCAGAGGTAAACTGAAACAAGAAAAAACGGTCATTTTGCATAGAGTCCCTTTTAAGGGATGGGCGAATATCCCACATTTATTTTTTAAACAAACAATAAGATATTTTAGCAAAAACTTAACAACATACCTATTGATAACTACTATATATTCCCAAAGTTGAAAGTTTCTAATATAACAGAGCTTCTAGATATATAGAAAAAACTTACCCTCCATTTTTGGTAGAATAAAGTTCGGGATCAGCCATTGTATTGAGACAAGGAAACAAACGCACTCACCGGTTTCTTAAAATCAATTGATCCGCGTGGACGTTAGGTTATTTTCTAGCGTATAAGTTAGGCTATAAGTACATTAGTAATACGCATGGGCATGAAAACAGTGGCGTCCCTTATAAGGGACTCGATGCACTAATGGGTTAAAAGAGATACAGAAAATGTTTAATACATAATCCTTCTACCTAATCCATCGTTTTCAGAATAAGTATACGGGGTCAGGTAAGAAAGTTATCGGACCTAACCTCATTTTGTTAAATGGAACACCCTGTATATTTTAATCTAAAATATAGCATTTTAAACTCTCTTTAAATTTATAACACACCATGGATGATAGATATCATCAAATTTTTCAAAATGTTGATAAGTAGTTTTCACAAATGAAATGTAAGAAATGAAATTGACGCTAAAACAACAATCAATATAAAGAAATTTCTTTATTTTTCCATATCTCTTTTAACTAAGAAAATATAGGGTGATTTTGAAATTGTCAATTTTTTGATTTTCCCCCATATCTCTTAAACGAGCGATTGATTTTATCATTTTAAGTTTGGCCCAAACACATTACTTTTTTGATAGCACTAACAGTTACGGAGATACCCTATAAAAGTATCGTAAATGGGACAGCCTGTACCTTTTTTATTATAATAAAAGGAACAAATATACTTCCATTGTTTCACGAAAAATGGATAGGACTTAATGATTTCCTGGGTCGGTCCCGTTGTGTCGACAAGAGCTTGGCAATAAACAAGTGAAGTATGAAGGGACGGACTAAGGAAATCAAGTAATGATATGATTATATTAATGTAATCAAATGAAATTACATTTTTTTTTAAATATTACTAGTCATAATTATTTACATTTATAATGTCATTCTATAGATAGTTCTGTTTCGCTATCGCGATCCTCATCAAAATTAATTATAATTGGATTAATTATACGATCCAGACTAATATACGAATTTTCTACAGTTATTACGTGACGGACTGAATTTTTCCAACTACCTGGAGAAATATCATTAAAGCATTTTCGTATTAATTCTACAACACTAGAACTTAAAGTCGGAGAAATATTTTCAGACCTAGCCAGTGGTTTTAACTGGTGCCACATATGCTCTATGGGGTTAAAAATGCAATAATAGGGTGGGAGCCGTAGCACTGTATGTCCAATTTCTTCTGCCAATGTGTCACAAACATATACTTTTTTTATACAAAATGTCTTTAAAATTTCTAAAAGATCACTTTTTTTATAACTTTCTTCAAAATATATATCATTCGCTGCCATGTAGTTCTGAATCTCCAATTTTGTATTATTTGAGCTTGGAGCTTTATGCAATTGGCGACTGTGATAGCTCGCATTGTCCATTACTATCGCGCTATTCTGAGGAATGTTTGGTAAAAGACAATTCTTGAATCGTTCCTCAAAAACTAACAAATTTTACCACAAAAAGATATTTCAATATAAATTAAGCAACCTAACCTACCTGATGTGCCTATATTTAATTATAATTATTACAATCCTGTCCTCAGGTACTTTTACTGCAGTCATTAAGTTATATCCATTTTTCGTGAAACAATCTTTACCAAATACATAAAATATACGACATACGGTATTGCGGCACTCGCCTTCGGCTCGTGCGCACAAGTTTCCCGTTCATGACAAAAAGTAACTTACTTTTTTATCTTGTTAAAGACAACCAATTTTAGCATTCATTTATGTAAAAAATAATATAGTCAAAGTCAATAATGCTTTATAATCATAAGAATGTAAATTCTTATTGACAAATCGTATAGTTTTATAACGATCGTGGAAAAATATATATTTCAGTTTTAGATTAAGAAATTACCCAAAAAACTAATAAATAGGAATATTTTGAAATTAATGAAGTATATTTTAAGTGCATGACAACGTTGCATTCCAGTCTGGATAAATAGAGTTGGTCCGTGTCGGGACAAAGCGAGCGATCCGCGCCACTTAACCACGTCGCCGTCGTCTGGGATGCCCCGATGTACGGGCAGGGTTTTAGGGTGTCGAAGAGATAAAGTGTAAGTAATACAATAACGACTGGAAGAAGGGGAACTGTCTAAAAAGGTAAGAGGCTGACGGGAAGATGTGTGTCAATCAATGTTATGGTTGTGAGGATTTCATTTTTTGTTATGGCAGAAAGGCCTCAAAGTATTCAAATAACAAGCAAAGGAAACAAAACTGCTCCCTTTTACGAATTTGTAGGTTATGGTTTTGTTTCTCATATGGCACATATTTCTTTATTTATAACTGGAAAATATGAATACAAGCGATTAAGATCGTTATATAGCTGGAGCAATGCTGTGCTGCCAATATTAGCCTAAAAACTAGTGTTGGGAAAAACCGATGATTTTAATAATCGAGTGAATCGCTCGAGTGAATCGCTTCCAATTCACCAAGCGATGACGTCACCGACTGCTCGACCGGCAGCCTAGCCGTTTACATGTGATCAGGTAGGGTATTTAGCAGGCACGTAACTACGGGTGGGCACAGGTTTAGCTAAAAAATTGCAGTAGCCACCAAAAAAATTCCAGAAATGTATTTATTTGTGAATAATGAATTTTTACCACGTGTCTCGATACCCAACAAAAAACTGCAAAAATCACCCAAATATGTATTTATTGTTCGGGTTTATTATTGTGCTTTTTTAACCCGAAGAAAAAGTATTACCAAGAGTAATTTTTCTTCACATCTTTCTCAATCAACGAGCATAAAATAAGTAGAAGTAAAATGGTTTGTCAAATTCTTCCACTTTAAATTATCAGGTGCTCACTGTGTGCCCTTCAAAAATGTAGGCTTAGTTACGCGACTGGCAAAATAAGAAAATAGATGATTATTTTTTTAAATTCATGTTTATAGTTACCTAAAAGTTCCTGTTTAAATTTAAGAATGTTTACTTTTGGTTACCAAAAAATTTGTCCATACCTATGTTTTGTTAACTATTTTGCTCGTTTTCTTATTTTCCATTAACATTTTCTATAATGTATGTTATTTTTAAGTCTTCTTGAGTTTAATAATAAAAAGTTCCTATTTAGATTTAAAAATGTTTACTATAAGATTACCAACGATTTTTTCTATATATTTTGTTAACCATTTTGTTCGTTTTGTTATTTTTATTTACAATTTTTATTATTATGTTATTTTTGAGAAGTTTTCTCGAGTTTATAGTAATTAAAAATTTAAAAATTATATCCTTTAATTTTTTAATATTTACAATCGGAGATCTAAACTACGCCGCTAGCTAGCCAGTTAAAACAAAATCCATGTCGCGATGACTCCGCTAAGGGATTTGGCATACTTTTTTATATGCACCTTCTCGTTTATGTGCCTTTAAGAAAGACGTATGTCATGTACCTGTTCAGCGTCAAACTCGAACGTCGCCAACAGGATGGCGCGGCGCGTAGACCGAAGGTCGTGTATCAAGACAGGCGATATTTTTCGGTTTTTCGCCTGAATTTATAACTCGAGTATTTCCTATCGAGCGAAAAACGTTCGAATATACGAGCAGTTTTTTAACTCGATCACACATTCACAACAGAAGTGACGAGCGACGGTTTTCGCCTGAATAGATAACTCGAGCGGTTTTTTTAATAATCGAGCGATGTCGGTTATTTCCATAATCGAGTGATCAAGCGGTTTTTCGCTCGAGCGATCACAACTCCTCGAACTTCATTATTTAAGAACTCTTTCATCTGGAGGACTTCATCATTGTGGAACGATCTTCCCGAGGTCGTTTTTCCCAACGAATATAACCTCCAACGATTCAAAACCTACGTGAATCGCTTTTTGCGCACACGCACCACTCCCAGAGTGCCCTAAAGGATTTTTCCTATAGTGCTTGTGTTTGATCATAAAAAAAAAAAAAAAAAAAAAAAAAAAAAAAAAAAAAACACCACTAAAAACATACAATTTGATGATGTCAACATGCGCGAGTACTACCGATCCCAACCGATTCCATAAGCAATCACCTAGGAAATAGAATTGAACCATTTCTTACTTCTTGCTGCTTACGGCTTAACTCGGACTATGAACGGGTCTATTGCAAATCACATGTTTATTTTTCTTTTTCCGTAATACGACTTCGTATTACGGCTTACGTTACGGCAACTATGAACCCAGCTTCAGATTTGACAGTTGAAGAATTGAGAGTTGACCAGTTCACAGAGACAAGAAGGAGCAACCAATTTGAAACTCGTCCGCAACCGAAAATGTGCAGAAGGCTATTTATCACATTTTAACTTTTCACAACGTTTCAACTGATAATGTAACCTATTTTGGTTTGCATTTCGATAGCAACCAGCCAACAAGATAGGCAGATTACCAGTAATTAAATAAGAAAGATATATTTTTGTTTCGTGTATTTGTTTGGAACCTATTTTGCTTCGGGTATCACTAATCCCGGTTGCCGTTTTGTTCATAGACCCCCTAAAACAAGAAGTAATAAACATTTTCTATTTTTACTGCCGGTCCATTTATTGCCAGTGTTAAAATATGTCCTTTTTTCTCGGCGAGGTCCCCAGGGTCCTCGGCTTAAGCGACCGATTTGTCGCCGGCAGTCATTAACGTCGGCACGGCAGACGCGGGGATTCCCTGAGGGCTCGTCGTCCCGATTGCCCTCTAAACACAATCCAATCACCGGGAACGGCCGGGGTAACGGCTGCCGGTGACGATGGACACATATTGTTGCTATATAGTGGACAAAACAGCAAAAAATCTTCGAAATTCTCGAAAGCAACATACTGACGGAAACATTTTGCATTTTTACAGTTTGGTAAAGCTGACTTATTCACTACTGATGCCAGTGACATACCTCATGAACTTCAAATGGAACTCATTGATTTACAGTGCTCAAACATATACACAGAAAAATACCGCGATGGAAAGTCGATTTATACAGGGTGCCGCAAGTAAAGTGGCCTATTAGAAGTATCTCGAGAACTAAATGAGATTTTATTTTGAAAATTTGGCTGTGGCTATAAGAGATGGTTTTCTACGTTTATAAAATATTTTCGATGGTGCGGTGTTGCCGGATCATACCGAAAGTGGTAGCAACTTCGGAATTTTAAATGAATTACCCTATATATTATATTTTTTTTGGAATTTGGGTAAAAATCTAGAACAGTTTTCTGTATAATATTATATACCTATCTTTTAGAGTTTTTGAATTATAAATAATTTTGTGATTTTTTAACGCCGTATCGGGACCTGAAAAGAAAATCGTATCTTTTTAGCGGTTACAGCTACAAAGCTGAAAGTTTGACAATCGTTTCACAAGACCATCGCAATTTTATAGTTTTGAACAGTATTTAATTAGTTTTATACAGGGCGTCTCCATAACAATATTTCTGAGGCAGATGAATTATTGCAAAAATCTTCGTTTTTTTTAAATGGGACACCCTGTATTTGATATGTTTTGCTAATGGAGAATCGAATTTTCTATCTAATGATATTAAGTGTTCCTATACCTATCATCAGTATTTTCGGACTTATAGCGATATAAATTATCTTATAAAAATATATTTTTTGGTAGTTGGCAGTGGATTCATACAAACAAAATAATGCAAAATCCATGTGACGTTATGTCTGTGTTGTTGTAATAAAAATGGCTAATTCACATTATTCCAGCTTAGATATTTTAAGATTATTCAATATTCATGGGGAGTGTGGTAGAGTTTTATCTAGAACTTGCAGAAAATTTAATGAACTGCATCCTGATGCAGCTCCTATGACTCCAAAAAAGTTGATTGGCCAAGGCGGTCCATGGAAATGGCCCCAAGGTCTCCGGATCTTACCCCCCTAGATTTATATCTATGGGGTAGGATTAAAGACATAGTATACAGGACACTCGTCACAACAAGGGAAGATTTAGAAAATCGAGTACGAACAGCTTTGGGGTCTCTAGAAGGGAAAGAAATGAAAAAGGTGACAAATGAACATGTTATAACCACAATTTATGAATGTTTAAGAGCCAAGCATTTTAAACAATTTAGTTATTAGTTATTTTATTGGTGTTGTTGCGTAATTTTCATTTTGTTTATTTATTTATTAATAAATTCCTTATTGGTTAACAATTTTTTTTACAACAACACAGACATAACGTCACATGGATTTTTCATTATTTTGTTTCTATGAATCCACAGCCAACTACCAAAAAATATATTTTTATAAGATAATGTTTAAATTTCGCTATAAGTCCGAAAATACTGAAGATAGGTATAGGAACACTTAATATCATTAGATAGAAAATTCGATCCTCCATTAGCAGAACATATCAAATATAGGGTGTCCCATTTATAAAAAGCGAAAATTTTTGCAATAATTCATCTGCCTCAGGAGTATTGTTATGGAGACGCCCTATATAAAACTAATTAAATACTGTTCAAAATTATAAAATTGCGATGGCCTTGTGAAACTATTGTCAAATTCCGATACGGCATTAAAAAATCACAAAATTAATTATAATTCAAAAACTCTTAAAGATAGGTATATGACATTATACAGAAAACTGTTCTAGATTTTTACTTAGATTCCCAGAAAAATATAATATATAGGGTAATTCATTTAAAATTCCGAAGTTCCTACCACTTTCGATATGATTCGGCAACACCGGACCATGACGTATGTATGGCTTCGGACTTCGGAAACACGGGTGGGCACCAGAGCAATCTGGGGTGGGCACGGCCCACCTGGCCCCCCCTCTTTTTACGCCTATGATCATAGCGCCGATTTTTGAAACGAATGTGAATTAGAAATTAGTTTCCTGCGTTAAAAAAGTTGATCATCTCCGTTACACAATTTCTAAAGGTAAGTTCATTATCGACCACCGGAGTGTCGTCTTCGCTCAATTAGCTTCGCTTGCGGCGAGAATAGAGAACGATCGAGGGTCAATCCGGTCAGTTTAAGGGCTGCGATCCTGTCGTTAACCAAAATCGAACACTCCCTCAAAAAAACCTTTGCGGTCGTGGGGTGACTTCAAAACAATCTTTAACTTTGTCTTTATATTCGGTTTCAAGTTGCTACTATTTATACATCTACCGATGCTGCTAGAAAATACTGGTAATTCAAGAAAAACAAATATGCTACTCCTAGACAATTATGAAACTCTTTTTATTTTTGCAGATCACTATAATCACAAAAAATCTACAAAGATAAGAAGCTAAAAATAAACATATTACGGAAGTTGCCCATGTTCTATATATAAAATAATATGGAGCCGAGAACTCGTCCTCAAGAAATGTAGGTACTCGAAACTTTTCTACAACTGTTATTAGATACGGTCTTTGATTTTAATATCAATAAAAGTTAGATAAAGTTTACCTTCACTTTCACTTAATTTTGTAGGAAAGTTAACCAATAATTATTGATATGTTTTTATAACAGCCTGGAGATCAGTACAGGGGTGGCCAATGGGGGAAAAACATTTCATCATCCAAGAATATCACTCCGCCACTGTCTATTGCTTCTGCAGTTCAGTTCCTAAATCCTAACCTAGGCTATCCGATACTGAAATTTTATTTATACGCTTTGTTTGCGATGTATAATAGTATATTAAGATACAAGTTTCATAAGGCATTATCTTAGAGCACGCGATCAATTTAGAAAACGACCCGTGAAGCGGGGAGTTTTCTAAAGTACAAGTGCTCTAATTGTCTTATGAACCGTGTATTGTATAATACTTTTTCTATTTGGGTCTTTAAAGTCTGAAAAACATTAAAAAATATAGTAGATTTTTTCCATTTGAATTAATATATTTTTTTTTTGGGTTGGCAGTACTTTTACAATTTAATAAAATGTTTCAAGTATTAACTATGCCATGATAGAAACAATTGAACACAACAAAGCTTCTTCCCATCCGTCATAATTAAAAATAAATATATTATTAAAGTTAATAAAAATGAGCCAGGGAGAAATTTGTACTCCGTCAGAAATACGAGAAATTCCAGAAAATAATCTAGAAAACCTTTTAAAAAGAATTTGCAAAACTTTGAGTTATGGTGCAAGCAGAACAACATTCAAAATATTGAACAAAATAATAAATAATACTATTGAACAAAATATTGTGTTGACACAGAATCTGACAGGAATAACAATTAATGCCCAGGAAATGTCTGCAGTAACTATAAATATCTATAATACTATATTGAATTAAAAATAAAAATAGTACTTTATTGAATAAAACTTTAGAAATAGAGCATAAACTGGAAGATATTTTTATTATTTTGAGGTTATGTTGTTTTATAGTTGTGACTAGAAATTAGTTGACGGACACAATAAGTATGTTATATATTTCTGAGTATAGGTATTTCGGATAAATGATCTATTTGCAAGGTTAAAGGTTAGTATTTTAAAGTATTCTATAAAAAAATTTCTGTCGAATCCATAATGCCTAGCAAACTAATTTCAACGAAATCAAAGTAGGCCTAAAATTCGAACCCTACTAGTCGCCAACATGAAAAAAATAAAATTTCAGTTTCATAAAGTGGCAAGTTATTCAATTTTTTTGCATTTCATAATGTAGCCACTATGAAACCCAAATAGAATAATGTTTTTATAAACCACAATTACCCTAAATTAGTGTCTTTGTTACAATTCACCAAAGTTGAAAATAACTAATTTATTTTATGGGTAGATATTTAATAAAATATGCGTTTTACTTAAACAACCGCATGCAAAACCGCACACATATTTTGAATAAAACATTTTTTATTAAAGTTCTTTATAATATTAATATATTATTCACTTTAGATTCATTGTTAGTGGCATAAAACAGCGTGTGTTATTAATTTACTGTGTTTAAAAGTGGCAAAATTTCCAAATTAATTAACAAATTATTTTCGTTATTTTACCAGCGTCATTCTGCATAAAAAATGTACAGAATCATTAGCAATGTTTATTAATAACCGTAAGAACTTCAATACAAGTCGCGAGGATCTTTTGACGATGGAATCGGAAGAGCATGTTTATGATGATCCAGAATTTTTAACCAAGTTAGATATTTATTTAATATTTTTTGCATTTTTGTCTATTCCGTTGGATCAATTGTTTTCGTTACGGGCCTGTTATTTTCACATGCAAAGCATTGTACCTTGACAATGAGAAACTAATTTTTTGAATCTCAAGATGGCTAAATAAAGAACGTTCGGAAAAATAATGTTGTTCCAGCCAAATAATAATTATTTATGTAACAAGTGCATCAAGTAACTTTATGCATAAGTTACATACAATATTTTTTCTAGCATCGTATCAGTTTTCTTTTCCGAAATTAAAAAACATATATTGGTGTATAACCAACTCACTGTCACTTGGGGATGCAATAAGTTTGGGATATTTGCTTATGTCGATTTGATTATTCAGAATTAATGTTGATTTTAACTTGGACTAGCACATATAAAGTCGACGATTCAAAAATATTTCACCTTTCTTCAACACCCGTTCGCTGAAACTCTTCACTTGCTGTATCCCTGCTTTCGATTTTTTAGGGCAATAAATTTTGTGTTGCTTCATTGGCTTTATTAGTTAATTCGTCTGGAGCGCATTAAAATGGGTTATCTTCTTCGGAATCGGAATTATTTCTTTCCATTTTTGATATTTTCAAATGTTATTGTCATTTGCACGGTAACACTAACGTGCCGCGGCGCCCAGGCAACGAACAACGCGACTGCTGCTTTCATGACAAGTTGATATTATAGGGATTCAGAGAACAGTGAAAAAATTACACGTTACGGCACTTTTTTTAACGCAAAATTATCAATTCTATGAATTAATTTTCGGAGAAAATCGTAGAAAAAATAATTTAAAAGAAAGTTATATTTAAAATTTTTTTAGGGATTAGTATATATTTTCTTGGTACATAATATTTATGGTGATCAAGAAAGCAATATTTTGCTTTGCGGGCCAAACACTGACTTGGATTTTGACACGAACGTAAAAAACATTAATAATTTATGATAGGTGAAAATCCTTGACAGCTTATCGTAGTACAAAAATTTTATAGGAATTTTGGCTCGCAGCAACAAAGTATCAGCAAAGTAAACAAGCAAAGTAACCTTCCCGAACACCCACCTGTGATATTTCCCAAGAAAAGAGATATTGTCGCTTACAAAGTGAATAATGGGAAGGTCAATCTTCATCCGGACATTTCACACCAGAAACAATGGAACTCTACAAGATCCGTATACCCCATGGGCGACGGTCGCTATATTAGTAGACAAAAAGCGGGTAGGTAAACCATGCTCCGAGTAGGATGTGAACTGAAGGAAGCCGTCAAATGGTTTCTGTTACAATGTACCTAATTATCTAGTTGATGGTTACTCTAAAATGTTATAAATTTTAATCTTTAAGGCAATGTTGGTGCTTCGATGCCGAATGTGAGCGATAGCGGATCATCTGGAACCGCAGGAAATCGTAAACCACAAAGAAATGAAGAGTATAAAGAGTCACGAAAAAATCCCAACTCGAAAGTTGACTCATGCTGTTATTGTTGCTGTTTCTTCCTGCTATACATGCTAATAATTGCAGTTGGATCGGTATTATATCTTCTACATATACATGTATACTATCCTCACATTCTGGAACATCAATCAGTTACTGTAAGTTAGCTCCTCGCTTAGCGTGTGTGTCTGTTCTAAGTAAATAATGGCTTTGTAATCGTTGGTGATATGTGCGACGTTGGCAGACCTACCGCTAGTCAGATATTGATATAAGCTTTGTTTTGGTTCAAATTTAGAACCGTTCTAGAACAGTCCGCACATGCGCAGTGACATATTTCTGTTTTGGTTAAGTTAGAACCGATTTCGAACTTAAAATTTAAGCGTTTTGGTTATATGTCGAACCGGTTCGTAACCGTTCTTGAACTATCAATGCAGTTCTAGCTTTTTGATGGAACCGATTCGGGATTTTTAGTTGCCGCATGCGCAGTGTAATAAAAAGAAGGGATTTCCCCAGCTGATCACCATTTTAAATTGTTTTTGCGTGGCTTGTGTCCCTTTTGTGTTCGTATCTCGTGTCTTGCGTTTTGAATCTTAGTTCAGCTATTTTTTTTGTTAAAAGTAAAATATTATAGAATGGAGAATAATAATCCCATAGTTATGATAGGTAGAAGTTTCTGTAAAGAATATAATTTCATTTTGCAAGAGTATTGGGAAATTATTTGAGTATTTTTTGTAGGATCAGCTTTTAAATAGTGCAGGCTTAGAATTATTGGTATCATAATAATATACACTTAAATATCTGTATTTTCTGTACATAAATAAGGAAAAATAACCACTTCGTCAATTTTCGAAATTTTGAGGTTATGGTTAATTCTCCTCTTCTTCTTTTTCAATAAGCTGTTTTGATTCTAAAACAGTTCGAGGACTTATTTTATTGCACATAGAGTTCTGCGCAGTTCTCGAACTGTCTAGAATCAATCCTTATTTTACAACCAAAACAAACCTATAGTGTTTCGAATTTCTTTATTTTTTTCAGATTTTCTTGACCAAAATTAAATGTATGTTTTGATGACGAAATAATGTTTTGAATTCAGCGGGTTCCCAGGAAAGTCAAATTTTGTAAAGGAAGCATCTACATGTGTTTACCTTAGATACTAGAAGTCACGTAAAATTTAAATAATACATATCAAAATGCCAGTGTCGACTGTGTCAGTTAACTCGACACTGGTATTTTGACATGTATTAATTCAAATGTACTGTTCACACAGGTATAGAGGCTTCCTTTGCAAAGCATTAATTTTTCATCCGAAATCCGAAAAAATACATGATGTTTCATAAGAAAATCAAAACACTGCGTCAATATCTGACTAGCGGTAGATCTGACAACGTAGCAGATATCACCAATGTTTACCCCTTAGAAATGAATTATTTTGTTTAAATAAGGGTACGGCTTCAAATTTATTTGGTATGAGATTAACCTGATCCAATCCTCATTTCAGAACAAAACTATGGAAAGCATCAAAGAAGACAGCGCCATAATGCGCAACTTTCTGAAACTATACTGCCTCGACTATTATCATAATAGGACCGATAATCGAGCATTGGCTAAAAAAAAGTGTAAACAATTATTTAATCCCAATCCCGATAGGCTGGAGAAACTACTTGTATTCGATTCATTAGATAATCCAGATGACATGGAGGAAAAATAGAAAATATACAGGGCGTTATGGAAATGGTTGATTATATTTAAACAAATCCGCAAATCCTGATGTGAAAACAAATTGCAGAGAAATAATGATTAATGCGTGGTGCTTTGCGACCATAAGCGACTTGTAAACAAGGTATATGAGTTAATCTTGAACACGTGGTTCTTAATAGCAGTCGGCACGTGGTCTTATTTTAGGGATCTTCGCGCTATTTTTGAGATGGTCGATTTGACGAAAAAATTATGCATTACATATTTCTCTAGACACTTTAGGAATAACCCATTTAGATATAATAAACCATAACTACCATACCGCGCCCTGTTTCAGACAGATGAAACATTACAGTTTTCTTTTATTCTAAATTAAATGATGTACCATATACATGTTGTTTAGTTACGTTTCGGACCCTTTCAATCATCTTCATGAAAATACGGACCTGAATTTTCCATAAATTTGAAAAAACAGGTCAATTCAGTATGTACTAAAATGAATATTCTTTATAATAATGCACCACATGATAATCATAAAACAAGAAAATTTATTAACAAATTGTGAAAATTTTCGTTTTGCCTGAGAATCCTTATCATAGAAATTAAAATCAGCCCAAATTAATAAGTGCAATTTTATTCAAATATAATTTATAAGTAAGTCTGTATTTCTATTCAAAATGGACTCAATGATAACTGGTCAGACCAAGGATCTTAAAACGAAGAAGGATACCGCTTCGGTTCACAATCTTTGAAGAATAAACAATTCACATTCTTATGTAGGTTGTAAACAACTTTCCAGAAAAACAATCGGGGAGCTCTGAAAATTAATATTATTTTTCTTTGTCGTTTTCTGTCAATTAAACAAAGACATTGCGCCTTCTAGCGTTCGGAACGTACTTTTTCTAAAGCCCTTATTGCAACGGCCGTCTTTCATTCTTTGTGTTGGGTTTTCAGTCGTTGTGTTGTGTGTTAACTTTAAGTATAGTTTGTAGAAAAATAATAATTTTTAACTCAATATGGTAACATTGTGCCAAGTCTGCCGTAAACTGGATAAAAATATAGATTTTAAGTCACGTCCGTCGATTGTTTGTTTTTCCCAACAAAGACATGCCAAACCGATCAGCTGTTAGAATGAAAACTGCAGATACAGACTGAAAATTAAAAGAGACCTGGATTCCCTCTGTAGAAATTTGTTGTGATTATTTTCGTAATAACATGCATCACATTGATAGATACAAATACCGGGTTCATGTTTGCTTCAAGTCGATGGATCATGACGTGGTAACTTCACGATAAAGTATCAGCAGTTCTTGAACCAGATGCTGTTTGTTAGACGAGATGGACTTTTGAATTATTCGTTATTAGTATTTCAATATTCAGTATATAGAAGCCAGGGAAGTAGTTGTTTCGGGTTTTCATGCCTGGTTTACACATGGTTTTTAAAGAAATATCCAAGTAAGTATATAATTTAACATGGGTCCTCAAAGAGAATAAATGTTGCTGTAACCACAACATGTCGAGCAAAAAATACATAAGATGTTCCTGACAACTCGAACTCTATAGTAATTATACAGGGTGTCCCATAACTAATGGTACACAGGAAAACTGCAGATTCCTTGGGTAAAAATACTGCGATTTGGCCATACTTAGTTTAGTTCAATAGCTGGTAATAACCGAGATACAGGGTGTCCAAGTAAAAATTTAATTTTCAATTTTCCTAAATAACTTATTTCTGAATCAATATTTTTACACAAAATTTTGTGACTAGGGTTTTTTTGGGGAAAGGAATTTGAATTTGTTAATAATTTTGATGTAGATTGTAGGGGGCGCTCTTTGCGGTACTCTGGATACATAAAAAGAAGTGTAACTTTCTTGAGCCTTAGTATAATTATGTTTTTATTACAAATATCAATTTTTCTGTTATTTCTAAGCAATAAAGGTATACTTTGTAAATGTCGCTCCGACTAACCGTTTTCGAGATATTTTCAATTACAATTTCTAATGTGCCATTTAAATTTCGATTTGTAAATATGAAATTTGTCACAGTAGGCTTTGGTAAAAACAAATACAATGAAAGCACTTTGAAAACCTCATTTCTGTCAAAGTTTATTTTCATTTGTCAGCATTGTGGGTGTTTTTAAGGAGTTTTTTGAAGATACTGTTATACTGTTATCAAAAATTAAACTAAAAATGCCGCGACATAACTGTTTTCTAACGGAGAAATGCGAGACATGGTATATTTATACGCACAAGAAAATTTTAACAGACGGCGTTGCACATCGGCAGTATTTGGAAATGTATCCAAATAGAAGGCAGCCAGATTTTAAAATTTTTAGAAGCCTATATGACAGACTGGGAGAAACAGGATCCTTCACTATTACGTTTTGGACACAAGGATCCTGTTTCTCCCAGTCTGTAGTATAGGCTTCTCCGTTAGAAAACAGTTATGTCGCGGCATTTTAAGTTTAATTTTTGATAACAGTATCTTCAAAACTCCTTAAAAATACCCACAATGCTGACAAATGAAAATAAACTTTGATAGAAATCAGGTTCCAAAGTGCTTTCATTGTATTTGTTTTTACCAAAGCCTACTGTGACAAATTTCACATTTACAAATCAAAATTGAAATGGCGCATTAGAATTTGTAATTGAAAATATCTCGAAAACGGTTAGTCGGAGTGACATTTACAAAGTATACCTTTATTGCTTAAAAATGACGGAAAAACTGATATTTTTAATGAAAACTTAATTACACTAAGGCACAAAAAAGTTAAATTTATTTTTATGCATCCAGAGTACCGCAGAGAGCGCCCCCTACAATCGACATCAAAATTAGTAACAAATTCAAATTCCTTTCCCCAAAAAAACCCTAGCCACAAAATTTTGTGCAAAAATCTTAATTCAGAAATAAGTTATTTAGGAAAATTGAAAATTAAATTTTTACTTGGACACCCTGTATCTCGGTTATTACCAGCTATTGAACTAAACTAAGTATGGCCAAATCGCAGTATTTTTACCCAAGGAATCTGCAGTTTTCCTGTGTACCATTAGTTATGGGACACCCTGTATAAATAAAAAAACTGTATTTATATTTAACGAAAACTATTATTTATTTATTAACCTCTTCGTAATAATTATTTTCAGTAGGAATAAAAGTTTCGAATTGCGTCTTTTCTTCAGGATTCATTGCCGCGCCGTGGGCGCAATCAAATGTTTCACCAAACGCGTTCGAGTTCATTATTACTTTTTCCACCAGGAATGAGCTCGGGATGTTTGGAGATTCGTATAAATGCTGTGCCAGAGCTGGAAGTGTGGGATTTTCACAGTATTCTAAAAAATATATATATTACGTCAGAATGGAATAGGAATATATTGATATTAGCGGTGCACTGTTTCCAGACGTTGAACGATATATAATTATTAGAGATGCTTTGAAAACTAGGAGAACTATTATAGAGTTTTAGAGTATGTATTATGAAAATGTGTTTTTAAAGCTCTAATTATATATTTAATAAGCATTAGTTCGAATAAGTTGAAACTAGTTTCACTTCTCGTAATCTATCTTTAGACGAAAAACTAGAGGTGTTTCCAATTATTTTGATACTATGAAACCATTTTTACCTACCTTGGGCAATCAAAATGAAAAATTGGTGTTGTGGCGAATATTCCTTAGAAATCCAAGGTAAACTATTAAAGGTCTCGTTTGAAGTATAAATATCTTTAAACGCCAGATCTAATGCCATCCTGTCCGCCATTCTGGCTCCTTCAGAGAATTGCACAATTTCTTGCCAAAAAGCTTTGCTCTAAAAATTTCTTTCATATCAAAAATATTTTATAGATATATTATAGTCCCAACGCCTTCTCATTCTTTTCCTATTATCATTTATTGTTAGACTGTGAACTACCAGTTCGATTTTCCTTGACCTTACTTACGGACTACACATTTTTTAAGGGAAAATCAAAACGCTCAAATTAAATTTATGTTTAAATCAAACTTCTAATGAAACCATGAACTATATCTTAGATTCAGTTAAGACCTCCGGTATAGGAAGAGCACAACCTACCCTACACCTACCCAGACAAACCTTCCCTGTGTGTAGCCACTACCTTGAAAACATAATGCCTGTGAAGATTTAGTGAATTTTAAACATTCATCAAAAACTATTTTAACAACGGCCTACATTATAAGAGGTTATTACGTCATTCATTATAGGTTGCTTGACTTGAGCAATAAGGTAGCGATGTAATAATGCTGCTCATACCGCACTTGTAAAATTTACAAAAATTAAATTTACTTACTTTGTATGATATCCGTTGATCTTTTAAACTTTTTATGTCATCTGCATTGAAATAAGTATTTAAGCTATTGAGGAAGTCCCTATAAAATTGCGATTTCAACTTTTGATCAATATCATTAAAATGTAGGGCAAGTGCTCTACTCAAATGGAACTTTAAGTAGGATTTGACTATGTAGGGTGGATATTCTTGAGTTCCGTGAAATTTGTACAAAAACTTATTGGGAATGGCTAAAAATAGAAAAAAATATTGTATACAGGGTGTTAAAGTTAAAACTTCATTCTTGTTTGATAATTATGTTTTTTTTAGGACGAGAAATGATTTGTTTGTTTGTGTTGATTTGAATGTTTTGTGAAAATTTAATGTACAATGTAGGCTTGTAGGCTGTCGGCGGCATTTTTTGCACATTTATTAGGTCATAACTTTTTTGTGCTTTAGTGTATTTAAGTTTTTAATGAAAATAATACTTTTCTCATATTTATTACGTAAAAAAGGTATACTAAGTTGAGGTCGCCCAGACTTGCCGTTTCGGAGATATGTGCATTTGAATTGTTTAGTGCGCCCTGCCCAATTAGCATTAATTAGCAAACAAAATTATTTTCTTAAATTAAGATATGAGAAAACAAATGAAATTTAGAGATGCAGTTGCTATGAAACCTCCATGTTGTTATTTGTTTGTTGATTATTGTACAATTATTATTATTATTGATAATCATAATTCATAAATATGTATGGAAAAATAAATTGTATTATGAAAAATTGTTGAAAATATTTTATCATTAGGTATCAATTTGTTCATAAGCCAGAGTTAAATTTGAAAAAAAACATATCCATTTTTTTCACAAAAATTATTTGAAAAAAAGAGCTTTCTACTTACCAATAACATTAGCGCCAGGAATAATTTTTGGTAATGATTCAAATTGACTGTCTACGAATTGAGTGCTAAAATAAGTAGATCTATTTTATTATTTTTGCTTAGTAAAAAATATCTAATTTGCTCTAGACCTTTGTATTTGTATCGTTATTTTCGAATTTTTAATGTTCAGTAAATGAATTAAATGGAAAAATAATTGCGTAACACTCTGTATTATAGACTTAATTTGTTGAAACTACTTTTATTTTTATTTTGGAAAAAGTCAAAAGTGATAAAATGTCGCATTGATTGTTTACGAAACGTTTTTTCGCCAATATAACGTACATCTTTAGAAGAAATGGTGATCTTTTTTGTTAACTCTAGTGGCATGGCAATTCTTTTGGGCCAGTGCCTAACCTAGATATATCTCTAATTGGTCTAGTTTGAAATGAATTAAATTCAATTTTTTTGTAAGATATGTTAAATTTAAACTTTAGGAAATGTACCATCGTTCCGAAAAAAAACTAGGACAGCAAAATTTCTTATTTTCTCCTTGACTATTAGGAATTATTTACTGTCGAGTCTGGTACCAGTAAAATGTCATATACAAATTTTACATGTCAACATATAGTCTTTGCAGCGAACCCTCAAGCTTTTTCGACAGTTGACATCAGCAATATGTCATCGATCAGCTGTTTGGGTACTTAATCAAATACCCCAGTTTTATACGAACCGCATTCAGCGTGTTGCGTTTTTTTTCCAGTTTGATTGGTGCTAATAAGTTTTAAAAGTATATTTCCGTCGTCTTAGTATAGTTTATTTTGTTTTGAAAACTTTGATTAACTACATATCGAGTTGTTTGTGTATCTGGTAAACCACAGTAAGTACGACTCACGTAACGAAAAATGTATAGGTTAATATTTTATTTATCTGTTTTTAGGCGAAAATAATAATTATGGAGCATAATTATTGTCTGCCTTCTACCTCAGCTGATGTCACCGTTAGAGAAACTAAGGTGAATTTTAATATTAATAAATAAATTTCTACATGTTTTATTTCTTTCCGAGTGAGTTGGGATTAATAGCTTGGGATTTATATATAGAGCTGATGATAATCTTCGAGATCTAATGGAAAAGCCTTGTGTTGCTCAGAAGAGACGCAGATTTCTTGAAATATATATGGCGAATGAACAAACCGGGTACCGAAAAAAATGGTCCCAATTTAACCGACTTCATATCTCTTTACTCTTACCTTTCCTGAAATCCCAAAGGGGAAGGCCGAACTACCCATTTCATTAGTTTTTTTGCATATATGACTTACGTAATTAATCTGGTTAATCAGGTTATTTCCAAAAGTTAATTCAGGTTAAAACCATACGTTCAAATACTTGCCTTAAGAATATTGATGATATTTTCCCTTATAATTAAAACACCTTTACCCATACCGTTACTTACAAAATAAACCATTCGTCATCATCGCCAATACGTAATCCATTTCTCGATCTTCTTTTATTTTCAACAAACATAAACACATTCGATAGGTAATCGTCTGTCAAGTAAAAACTGGCATAGCTCATGTCCAAATATTTGTCCCATTCCCCAGTATCCTCGAACAACTTCAGCGTTAATTTTTCCAAATTATTTTTATATTTCTTTTTATTAACTTGCTCCAAATGGGAACTATCAATCAGTCCGTAAAACTTTTCTTTAAGTTCTGAAAAAATATTTTTAAATTCAGAATATTCTCCCGAGATTTCATCAAATATTTTTATTGCAATTTCGGGCATCAGTTCGATAGCTTGATTTAGACAAAACTTTTCTTTGCTTTGTTTCGGTGTCATCACGTTTTGGTAAAGTTCCAATTGATAGTAGAGTTTCAGGGTTTCTATCACCTCTTTTTCGGTTTTTAACATTCTAAAAATGATATGTATACTGCGCAACGTAATTAACACTCAACCAAAAATTTACGTCAACTTTGGTGTTATGTATTTTCGAAATTTGTTCGTCATTTTCATTGATTTATTTTCTAATTGTAGGTTTTTCATATGTCCTAAACGTCTTAACTTTTGAGATACAGGGTGTTAAAGATTTTCATGATTTTTAAGGTTAACTGTCAAAACGGTTTATCTCTTCTTACCTACTAGATCATTTTTAATCTTTGTTAATACCTAATTTCACAACACAGTGCAAATGAATGAATTTCATTTTTTTATACGAAAACTGTACGTCAAACGACAAAAAGTCAAGAGACGAGTTTGCTCAGCAATGAATGAGAATTTCAAAAATAATTTTTATTTGAACAAAGAAGTGGCGTACCATTCTTTTCTTCTAAAATGCCGAGGGCAATTCCCGCACGAACGCCACTGGTCGGAATAAACAAACATGCTATACATCGTAAAATGCCTCTTGATGAATAGAAAGTGTGTACCAAATTTCACAAGAACATCTAGAGCAGTGTCACAGATATTAATAAAAAATTAGATTTTTGTATGTTAAAAGTTAAGACGTTTAGGACATATTATGTTCATATGAAGTTTTTTTCTGAAAATGGACCCAAGAATAACCTTATATCCTGTATCTCTGTATCTGTATCTGTATCTCTTATATTCTGTATCCTTATATATATAATCCTGTATATTAACATCAAAGTTAAGAGAAATTTTTAGTTTGTGCATTAAATAAGTTGCGCAGTGTAGTTTAATTGTTACGAAAAAGATGAAAAAATCATTAATTATTATTTCTTAATACTCTTTCTTGTTCTCCTGGCCATTTTTATGATAGTAAGTCTTAGGGGGTTCAGTTACAGTAGCATGAAATTCTATGCTTCAGTTTACGTTTCGGTTTCTTCTTAGACTAAACCATCGTCAGAACTATAATATGCACAAATAAAAATAAGCACATTTAGGGAATCATCGCCATTTTATCAAGAATGACAACTTCTATACTATAGGCATAGAATATGCTATAGGCATATTATTGCAGATCCTAGAATTGTAACATAGCATAGTATGACATATTATTGCATTTAATTTACAGACATACAACCGAATAAATAAAAATGGAGGTAGTTTATTAATGTTCTCTTGGGTTTCGGGAAATAATAATCTTACCTTTCCTTTAAATCGCTCATAATCTGAAGAAAATATTCTTGTTCCAAGTATAAATATATTGGTGTTGAGATTTCAACGGTTTTCCCGGTAATTATTTTGAAAAAGTCTTGCCAACTAATCTCAGGGTATATTCGGCTTAAAATCTCCATATTAGTTTTGGAATATTCTTGATTTAATATCGCATGTTGAAGAACAGATCCCGATACTGTGTTCTACAAAATATGAAAAAATCGTGAATATACAGGGTGCTCCAGAATATGTGGTCAATGTCGATAAAATGAACTGATTTCGAAAAAAAAAAATTTTTGTTCAATATGGTTTTTTTGCATTGGTTCTTGTTTTATGTTCATAAAATTCTCTCATTGTTGCTATGGTATTTTTCACATATACCGATTTAAATAAGAGTATTTATGCCAGTGTCAGTTTATGGTAGTGTCTTGAAATTTGCGGGTTTTCTCCTTTGTCGTATTAGTTACTAATTTAGTAATGGAATTTACGTATACTGAATATGCCGACATGCATTTAATGTATGAACAAAACAGTCCATTTTATCGGCATTGATCAAGAGTACCTATTTTTCAGCGTAAGGTTTAGAGTATCCAAAAAAAAATATTATTGCCGTTCCTTCATCATATAGAGTGTAAAAAAAGCATTTTTGTTTTACGTCTAGTCCGTCCCTATCAAACTAAATAAGCCAAATGTGCTTAAAAGGGCGAATTTCTAGGAGGCTCATCTAGTAAACATTATACTAAAAAATTATTACATTAGGTACACCTAGTACTTAAAAAATTATTTAAAAATCAACGATTTCCAGAGACGTCCGTATATGGGGGCGTAGGAAGAAAAGGGGCAAAGACATTGCCTAGTTCTACTTCCATTTTTGAAACACGATTTCTTAGAAAGTACTACACAAAAAAAAACAAATTAGGATATTATTCGTATTTAAACGACCTTTAAAATAATGTGCCACTTGAACCCCTCCCCATTTAAGATTTTAAGGGTAACATCTACCCTTCCGAGGGGGTAAACCACGAAGGCTGCAATTATTCTTTAAATTATTCTTCACAATAAAATTGCCACCTCTTTCAGATTTTTAATATTATTTCGAATTGAAACCGTTATATAATTAATTAACTAACTAACCCTAAAGAGAAAAATCTATTAATAACCGGTATTAAAAGCACTTACCATTTTCGAAAAGAAGCTTAAAAATTCCTTTAGAATGATTTTCTGAAACAAAAACTAATGTTCTTAAAATGTTGATCTTGGTAATCTTATTTGGCATAATAGTATCGTACAGAATGATTTAGTACACGTACATTCACTGGGAAGGTATGTATGTACCTACTTGCGATTTAACAAAAATAAATATTAACTTCCTACGACTAGATCAGAAATTAAAAATAATTTTTCTTACATTTGGAACTCTAGTTCTGTCCAGTTTTTCCGCGACAAAGTTCTCTGCCATTCGTTTGAAAGTCGCTTCTTTACATTTGTTGTAGTCTTCGTACACCGCACGTAAATCCACATCAGATTCGTATTTTAATTTAGGATTCAAATTTAAACAACCTTTCTCTATTTGGCTTTGTAACGACCAGCCTTTCAATCCGATAGTTCCGTAATTTGAATGTGGAGGAAAAATCTGAAAAAAAATGGAGTCAAGTGGTTGGATCTTGAGCGGTAGGATCACGTTGACATTAAAAGACAATCTGTCAATTGTGGATAATGATCATCTTCAGGTTTGGCTAATTTGATTTGATAACACTATACATAACATTATATTAAAATGTATTATATTACTAGTAAGTTTAGTTGTTCGAATTGGAAATTACATTATTCTTTTCTGTTAACGATTTTTAGAGCATTGCCTAATTTTTTGCTCGCATTCCTTCCGATTTTCAGATACTGGCATACAAGACAAAATACACCATGCGAGTTAGACTCACACGTAACCGTTTTTTTACCTGCAAACCGTAACCTTCCTCTCCACCAACAAAGCCGTATCGTACCTCGAACAAAGGTGTGGATTGCCTAAGCATTAAAAAGGCCAGCAAACTTGTAAGATTGCTATCTCGCACGGTACTGCTAAGAACTACAAACAATACAAAATTACAGATTTTTAGAAAATTCAGGTATGTATCGAATCACTTAGGTAATTCGGAATTTATAAAAGCATGAAAATTATATTATGTTGATTCACTGTCTAAAATTTTCACAAAGTTATAAGAATATTCTTACCTTGTTTAATTTTTGTTGAATATCCATACTCCGTTTCATATTTAATGCAACTGTTAAAAAATTTCCGAAAACTCTTAAGGTATTTATCTTTTGGATTATAAAATGTGAAAACATGTTTAAGTAAAACATCGGTATAGATTTGGTCGACATTTTTGACTCCCCCACACGAAAATTGATAAAAATCCTCACAAGGATCGAAAGAAGGATCCATGAGTTGTAAAATTTGACCGGCTTTTTCTTTACAACTTGGCGCTGTACAGACGTTTCCATCTTCTGACTCATCTTCGGTGAACTTTTGTACATTGATTTGTACGGTGTCAGCTTTACTTCTTTGTTTTCCTGTAAATCGACGCGACGTCGCATCAAATAGATTTCGAGAAGTTGTTGTTTTACTATCGGTAACTACGTTATTAATAAAATAAGGTGATGAAGTTTGTTCTACTTTTATTTCATTGTTATCTATTGAAGTAAGATTTTGAGATGGTGTTTCTTTATTTATCAGTTCTCTTTCTGACAATGCTACCATTGTTACTGAAACATTGTCTTCTGTTGAAAATTGTGAGTTAGGTTCGGATTCCTCTACTTTTCTTTTTTCAAAAGCGTCTTTCCTTATTACCCAATTTGTTACTTGTCCAGCAACCAACGTTTCTGTGGTATCATCGTTTGTTAAGTTTTCTGTATTTGAGAAAATATTATTATGATCAGAGAACAGTTCGTTTGATTCGGTCATGAAATCTTCTTTATTTGATTCCGTTGTACTTTTAACAATGTTTGTAAATAAAGCTGTTATAATAGTGTTTTCTTCAGTGTCTAGCTTTAAAATATCTTTACTCTTATTTTGTGACGACAGCGTTTTATTATTACTAGTATCCATCTTAAATATGCTATTAGTATCAGTTTCTTCCTCTGCCATATTATTTTGTGAAGTATTTTCCTGATTTAATTCTGTATTAATATCTACACTCACAATAGCAATAATATCTGATACAATGTTAGAGGGGTACGTTTGAGTTGTTACCGCCTTAAAATCGAATGTGACCAATTCTGTTGCTTTAGTCAGAGACGTTTCCAAATCAGGAAACAATTTAACTATATCATCAATAGATTTCGGGGTTGTATCTATTTGGTTAGAAGTAGATGCCGCAAACTGATTATTTCTATTATTTATTACTTCCTTGTTAACTTCATTATGTAATATTTCAAGTGATACACCAGTAGTTTCTGTCTGATCAGTTTGATTCGAAGATACATCGTATTGGTTTGTAGTATTTTTATTAAAGATCGATGCATTTTTAGTTCTTGCGTGTTCGATTTCGCCTTGAAGATTGTCTTTTGATATATTGTATTGTTGCTGTAAAACGTATTAACAGGATTCAGAATCATTGTGCTACAAAGTTGTTATTTATAATTTCAAATAAAACTCCCTCGGTGTACGTCATGTGATCTATACAGGGTGTAATGGTACAAACTTCTAGGGTAGATAGAATACATAGGTCCCGAAACGTTTCCTCGGGGAGCTAGAGTCCTTTGAAGATGGCCTTCGTAAACTAGTTTTCGTTTTGGAACTACTTCAGCTATCGCAACCAATTTTGGGGCATAAGTTCAATTTTTTACCGACATCACATTATGATTTTCCTATGCCTTTTACATAAAAAGGTTACTCTCTGTAAGAGTCGTTAAATGTCATCGTTTCTTTGGAAATTGGCTACAAACAAGTTAAGAAATGGTTATCAATTGTTGAAGTCTTAAAGAAATTGGTAGTAGTACTAAAAGAAACTACTATTTTAAGCTTCTTTTTGTACTACCGCATTGTTCTTTTGACCCAGCTTATTTAAGACTTCAATAATGATTTACCTTAACTTGTTTTTAATCAATAGGCTCAAATAGATTAACTTACAGTAATTTATGTCCCAAACTTTAGTTGCGATAGTTGGAGTAGTTCCGCAGCTACAGAATTAAAATAAGCTTATGAAGAATATCTTCAAAGAAATCTAGCTACCTGAGTGAGCGTTTCCAGACCAATGTTCATATGAACTTTTATTTTTTTTCTTCCATGTATTCTATCTACCCTAGAAGTTTGTAACATGATGACGTTAACATCCTGTATAATAGTCGTTTAGTGCAAAACAAAATCCAATCAAGAACAAAATAGATATATTATTATATTATATAAATTAAAGAAATATCTACGAAACAGTAGATATTTAAGGCAAAAAATAGAACTGACAACTTTAAAGTACCCTACGGCACTTGAAGCTGTAGTAAGACTAACACTTCAGGCCGTTCCTAAAACTATGAACAAAAAAAGGCTTTCCTTACCGATTTTTCGCCTTTTCCTTGATTAGCTGTTAAAATTATACAATAAATTGCAATCCATAATAGAAGCACTAATAAAAGAAAAGTTATAAACGATCGAAAGGACGTATCCTTTTTTCTTCGATTCGAAAAACCAAGATTTTCATTCACAATATAGGATCGTCCACAACCACACGGCATGTTTACAGAAAAAATGCGATTAATGAAAATATGTGCAAATTACTGTAAAATTCATACTGTCACTGAAATGGAAAGAAAGAGTTTTGTTGTATTGGAGATATATCGCATGCACCACATTGTTTATAATAACTTAAAACCTTTCGGCCGGTCAAGGTCGCTAATAATTTAATGGTAAAGAAGTGAAGTCCCATATAGTTCAATGTCCATTGCTTACAGCCAGGGAAGTAGTTGCTTTGAGTTCTCATGCATCTTGACTGAACTAGAGATTATGCTAATATATTGATTTACACATGATTTATAAGAAATAAAGGCGTTTATTATTCTTAATTTTTTTTATGATCAAACACAAGCACTATAGGAAAAATCCTTTAGGGCACTCTGGGAGTGGTGCATGTGCGCAAAAAGCGATTCACGTTGGTTTTGAATCGTTGGAGGCTATATTCGTTGGGAAAAACGACCTCGCGAAGGTCGTTCATAAAGATGAAGTCCTCAGATCAAAGAATTCTTAAATAATGAAGTTCGAGGAGTACTAAGCTTAACCACATATGGATGGGAGGCAGTGGCTCGTCGTGTATTTCTGCTATTCGTCGCTCTGGGCGGAATTAAGAGGGCAAGGTCAGCCGAGCACTTTCCATGAAAATATTTGTAAAAGAGGATCAAATCCCCAACATGTATTCGATGTTCTAGGCTGTCAAGGTTCTTCGTCAGCTCGTGGTCTTCGATCAGACGAATGGCCCTCCTTTCGATGGAATCCAGTAGCCGAAGAGTATGTTTGGGTGCAGTGCTCCAGACATGAGAGCAGTACTCTAGTGATGGTCGAATCTCGACTTTGTATAGTATCAAAAGTTGCTGAGGTGTGTACAACTTTTTGGTTCGGAAGAGTACACCAAGTTTCTGACAAGCTATCTTGGCAATATATATATAATATATAATTAATTAAGATTATTTTTTTTTTAAAATTAAATTTTTATAACTTTCGATTACCGTTTGAGTCGTACGAAATTTCAGCTCTCTATTGACGGTATATGAAAACCAGGGCTATACCAGACGGACAAAAAGAAATAGCTAGACACAATTGCTAAATAAGGTTTAGCGAAATAATTAGCGTGAAAACAAATGACGCTAAATTACTTTTATCCGAGAGGAAGTGAGAATTTGATATCTGGCCACATTTTATCAAAAATTTAGGATGTTTGAGCAAATCCGGGCATTTACACATTCCTTATGGGAGAAATTAATAATTATTTTAAGATTTGCAAACGTAATTTTTGACATAAGAACTTAAGTATGTTAAACACGCTTAAACTTACGTATAGGACATTATACAATATGTCCCCGTAAGTTCGCACCATATGGAAAACTTTTTTATTATTAATTTTACGAAAAAAAGTTACTCTTTATAAAAAGCTCTGCATGGTCTAAAACCTAAAATGCCACTATCAGATATTAAATTTTCCCAGGCATATACGGGGTTTGTCAAAAAATATGAATTTTGCCCAAGAGTAAACTACCTTTATTTTTGACAATATCGAAAATTGTTATTTAAAAAAGTTGATCAAAACTAAAAACCACGTTTAAATATACCATTACACCCATTTACGATGAAAAAATCATTTTTTCTTTTTTGAAACGTATGTCTACAATAACAATGCAAATTTAACTGTAGTTACATGTAATCTAGGATGCTCTGACATACAAATGAATTGTTGATAGCAATAAATGTTTGACAACGACCGTCAAAACGCGTTAAAATTTATTAAGTACATAAAAATGGTGTTATTAAGTTGTGAAGAAAAAATTGAAATTGGTTTGATTGTGGGAGAAAACTATAAAACGCATAGAGAAGCAGCAATGTTTTTTAATGATAGACATCCCAATAAAAATATTAATCATTCAACTGTTACAAGAATAATGAATAAATTTAAGACTACTGGAAGTTTAAACAATAACTTTAATGGAAAACGTCAAAAACTGGTTGCTAATGAGAACACGCAGTTAGAAGTAATGCTGTCTGTTGTAGAATATCCAAAAGTGTCATTGCGCAAAAGAAAGTCGTTAATACAACAAAATGTAAGTAAAAATACAGTGGGAAGAATTTTAAAACGAAATAATTTCAGACCATTCAAACCAAAAATCGTTCACACATTGAAAGAAAGGGATTATGATAGGCGCTTTGAATTTTGCTCTCTCATCCAAGGAGAGTTAGAAGAGGACCGTTTTTTTTCCGAGACGTATCATTTTTTCCGATGAGGCAACATTTTCTTCAAATGGAACTGTCTCGTCACAACATTGTCGCTGGTGGTCTGATGAAAATCCCAATTTTACAATAAAGTCTCATGACTAATATTCATTTAAAACGAACGTGTGGTGTGGTATTTACAAGGA
Source organism: Barypeithes pellucidus (assembly GCA_963991005.1). Classification (NCBI taxonomy): domain Eukaryota; kingdom Metazoa; phylum Arthropoda; class Insecta; order Coleoptera; family Curculionidae; genus Barypeithes; species Barypeithes pellucidus. Next base: position 1,148,995 of record OZ022557.1, read on the forward strand.
CAGATTAATAGGACCGTATTTTTTTCGCCAATCTATGAATGCCGAACGTTATTTACAATTTTTGCAAACTCATATCAGTGACTTCATGGACGAACTACCTTTACAAGAACGTCAATGTATTTGGTTCCAACAGGACGGTGCAACATGCCACAGTACATTGAATGTTAGGGCATATCTTGAACAGTTGTTCAATGGCAAAGTTATGCACAGATTTTCCGATATTTTTTGGCCTGCCAGATCCCCCGAACTAACTCCACTAGATTACTTCTTATGGGGTTACTTAAAACAAAAAGTTTACCAGCAATGGCCTTTCCATGATGTTAATCATTTGGAGAGGATAATTACCCAATCATGCCGAGAAATTTCTTCAGAAATGATAAGGAAAGTATTAAGGAAATTTGCCACTAGAACGATGAAATGTATTGAACGAAAGGGTGGATACGTTGAGGCATTAGTTGAATGAGTGAAAATTTAATTTATATCTATTATTATTGTGTTACAATTTATTATTTGTATGTGTTTTCTTATTTGCAATATAAAAATTACATAATAAAAAAATAACAGAACCTATTTTTTTCATCGTAAATGGGTGTAATGGTATATTTAAACGTGGTTTTTAGTTTTGATCAACTTTTTTAAATAACAATTTTCGATATTGTCAAAAATAAAGGTAGTTTACTCTTGGGCAAAATGCATATTTTTTGACAAACCCCGTATATGCCTAGGAAAATTTAATATCTGATAGTGGCATTTTAGGTTTTAGACCATGCCAGAGCTTTTTATAAAGAGTAACTTTTTTTCGTAAAATTAATAATAAAAAAGTTTTCCATATGGTGCGATCTTACGGGGACATACTGTATATGAATCTGCCTAGAATCCAAAAATGTATAGGGTGTTTCAGTTAAAAGAAGCAAGTTGATACCGATTTCTTGTATAACTGGAGGAGCCACCATATTGAAAATATTTTAGCCTAGTTGGCTCGATCAAGGTCGCTAATAATTTAATGGTAATGAAGTGAAGTCCCATATAGTTCAATGTCCATAGTGGCTTACAGCCAGGGAAGTAGTTGCTTTCAGTTCTCATGCATCTCGACTGAACGAGAGATTATGCTAATATATTGACTTACACATGATTTATAAGAAATAAAGGCGTTTATTATTCTTAATTTTTTTTATGATCAAACACAAGGACTATAGGAAAAATCCTTTAGGGCACTCTGGGAGTGGTGCATGTGCGCAAAAAGCGATTCACGTTGGTTTTGAATCGTTGGAGGTTATATTCTTATATTCGTTGGGAAAAACGACCCCGGGAAGGTCGTTCCACAAGGATGAAGTCCTCCAGATGAAACAATTTTTAAATAATGAAGCTCGAGGAGTACTAAGCTTAACCACATATGGATGGACGGCAGTGGTTCGTCGTGTAGTTCTGCTATTCGTCGCTCTGGGCGGAATTAAGAGGGCAAGATCAGCCGAGCACCATCCATAAAAATATCTGTAAAAGAGAGTCAAATCCCCAACCTGTCTTCGATGTTCCAGGCTGTCGAGGTTCTTCGTCAGCTCGTGGTCTCCGATCAGCCCTCCTTTCGATGGAATCCAGTAGCCGAAGAGTATGTTTGGGTGCAGCGCTCCAGACATGAGAGCAGTACTCTAGTGATGGTCGAATCTAGGCTTTGAATAGTGTCAAAGTTGTTGAGGTGTGTACAACTTTCTGGTTCGGAAGAGTACCCCAAGCTTCTGAGAAGCTATCCTGGCGATTGTCACAACGTGGTTATGCCACAAGATTGACGCCCAGCAAATTAATAGATTAAGCCAGTGGGATTGCGTGTCCGTCCATGACTATATCCGGTTCTGTAATGTTAACCTTTTTAGAGAAAATTTGATATAGAGAACTGAAATTTAGCATGGTTATAGTTACCATGATACAAAGACATACTGAAAGTTTTAAAGATCAGGGTTAGCGATTCTGTGAGGTAAATAAGATTTCTGTTCGACAATACCATGCAGTTTTTTTTAATATTATGAACTGTTTTTTCAAGGAGAAATAACACCATAGCCTCTGATATAAAATACATCTTATTTTAAAACGCTGTAAGTTGTATTACTGGTTCATAGCGTTTGAAAAAGTTCAAATACATCCACAAAAAATATATGGGTAGCGTATTGGAAGGAAAAGTTATCAAGCGCGTTCATCTCGCACTTGACCCTCGCGACCTCGTAAAAACCCAGCAAGATTTACAGATTAATATTTTAATGCAAATCATTAAACAAAGCATCAAAAATTATATTAGACACAGAAAAAATACGTGTTTATTATTGTTATATAACTTCTATGAAATCTTATGGAAATAGGGCGTAACCTTTAAGGTTAAGACGTTTCGATAGCGATCTTAATCCTCCTTAATCGTCATTTAAAATACATTCCTCAACCGCGGTTGGTGCAACTGACCGTTGAGATTATAAAATTGCAAAGCAGGTGTATCGCAAGCGTAAAACGGATTAGGATTAGCATTTTACAAATTAAAAGTAAACGGTCAATTTATCACTAGTATTGTAATAATGGTAGTAATTTGTCACAAGAACGATTTTTTTATGATTATTTCCATTACCTGTCAAATATACTGTTTCGACCAATCAAATTGTTTCATTTACACGAAATAATTATTTTGATAAATTTTTCATCTTCCTTACAAGTGATAAAACTGTGTCATTGGTCCAATTTTTAAAAGGCGTTTCTAAGTAGGCCGAGTACTAGATAATGACATTTAATAAATGTCGTTGTTTCCCTGTTTGGCATGTATTCAATAAAAATGCGCACACTATTTTTGTAATCGTTAAATGAGAAGATCCTTTCGCTAAAATCAAAAAAAATTTTGCTAGAAATTTGATTTCAATATTGCACAATCTTTTTGACGCTCTGTAGAAAAAACTGTAAAATTGCAGAAAGTCTTTGAAAACGTGTAGGCATTTAGTAATTAATAAGGAAAAAGTTAATTAAACAAGAGGCAAATGAAAACAATTTTTCGGAAGTCCAGATCAACTGGAGATCTTCTAGCCTATGTCACCCATCTTTGGAACAATGCAATCGAACATCATGGGGAGTCTCGGGCTGTTGCACTGCTAAGGACCGCTCTCTGCAAGTGGCGATTGACGGATTTCTCTCAGACACCTGCACCATCAATGCCGGTGTTCCTCAAGGGTCCATATTGTCGCCCACTCTCTTCTTACTCTACATTAACGATCTTCTAGTGAAAACGAAAAATCCGATATTTAGTTTTGCTGATGATAGCACACTTATCTCATCTTTCTCTTTGAATGCACAAACATCGGCTGCCGACGCACATCTTCGCAGACGACATGAAGTATCACGCCTCAAGAAAGACCTGGAAGAAATTCTGGCTTGGGGTGACAGTAACCAAGTCGAATTTAACGCTAAAAAACCAGGCAGCAGTTTTCTTTAAAAAGGTTAACATTACAGAACCGGATATAGTAATGGACGGACAAGCAATCCTACTGGCTTCATCTATTAATTTGCTGGGCGTCAATCTGGGAGGAAATATGTCTTGGCATAAACACGTTGTGGCAATCGCAAAGATAGCTTCTCAGAAACTTGGTGTACTCTTCCGAGCCAGAAAATTGTACACACCTCAACAACAAAGCCCATATTCGACCATCACTAGAGTACTGCTCTCATGTCTGGAGCTCTGCACCCAAACATACTCTTCTGCTACTGGATTCCATCGAAAGGAGGGCCATTCGTCTGATTGGAAACCACGAGCTGATGAAGAACCTCGACAGCCTAGAACATCGAAGACAGGTTGGGGATTTAACTCTCTTTTACAGATATTTTCATGGAAAGTGCTCACTGCCGCCCATCCATATGTGGTTAAGCTTAGTACTCCTCGAACTTCATTCAGAATTCTTTCATCTGGAGGACTTCATCCTTGTGGAACGACCTTCCCGAGGTCGTTTTTCCCAACGAATATAACCTCCAACGATTCAAAACCAACGTGAATCGCTTTTTGCGCACACGCACCACTCCCAAAGAGGATTTTTCCTATAGTGCTTGTGTTTGATCATAACAAGAAAATTGAATTATAGAAACGGATATTGGATAACAAAAATTCAGCTGGTCCGTTCGAATTCGACGGTATCTTCAGCAAACTATCTCCGCTGCCCAGACAAGGAAGCGGTATTCTTTTAAAAAAAATTACCATAATATTAAAGATGGACGTATATTACGACATTTGAAAAGAATCAAATTAACCTAAAATAAAATATATACAGATTATGTTAATAAAAATATGTCTTTCTTCAGATACGAAGAAGATAATCCGAAAAGACATATTTTATGCCCATAATTAGTGGGGCCATTTTAGTGCCGTATATAACAATGTTGACTGTTTTTGGGGACGATAGTATCCGGCTGGCTTTATTCTATGAATTGTCAAAAAATGTATCGATTCAAAGTAAGTAGCTGATTTTGTGATTTGATGACGTAATAAAATGCGGAAGACATAGTGTCGTGTGATTGGTGTGACGAAATTTGATTTATAAGTGGAAAAGTGAAAATTATGTATAATATGAACATTCTACTAATACGATTATGTTATGATGTTTGCAAAATTACATGATATGTAGAATATCATGACAGGATAAGATATAATGATGTGAATTACAGGCACAAAATGGCATAGGCCTAATTTTAATTTTTATTCATTCAATAAATATAAAGAAATCAGAACCATATTACCAAAATTTATAGACATATGACAAACGTTCAATCTGACAGTCGAAAGTTTTAGTTTAGTAGCTTCGTTATTGCTTACACTGTGATTTAAGTGGCATTTTTTTTCTTCACCTGTAGAGATAATCGCAATACAAGAGAAACCACAATGTTACTATGTACCACAATCATAAAACTTGGAAATTAATATCTTCGAGTAGAAAACAAGAAACTAAATTATAATTAACAGACCACGACGACATTTTTGAACCAGTCATTAACTGAAAATGGGAATACTGTTTACTATTTCTATTGTTGCTCAGATCTGCTAACATTTGATATATTGTGTTATGATATCTATTCTCAATTGAAACAAGTAGTATTAAATAATTTTCCATCATCGGTGATAGTGGTACTTATCTAATAGAGAATTCATTTTCACTTCCGTTGTTTGAATACAAATGTTCAATACAGTTTCCTCTAAAAAGGTTAACATTACAGAACCGGATATGGTCATGGCAGGACACTCAATCCCACTGGCTTCATCTATTAATTTACTGGCCGTCAATCTGGGAGGAAATATGTCTTGGCATAACCACGTTGTGGCAACCGCCAAGATAGCTTCTCAGAAACTTGGTGTACTCTTCCGAACCAGAAAGTTGTACACACCTCAACAACTTTTCACACAATACAAAGCCCAGATTCGACCATCACTAGAGTACTGCTCTCATGTCTGAAGCTCTGCACCCAAACATACTCTTCGGCTACTGGATTCCATCGAAAGGAGGGCCGTTCGTCTGATCGAAGACCACGAACTGACGAAGAGCCTCGACAGCCTAGAAGGTTTAGAGCTTGGGGATTTGATTCTCTTTTACATTACATTTCCATGGAAAGTGCTCGGCTGACCTTGGCCTCTTAATTCCGCCCAGAGCGGCGATAAGCAGAAATATACGACCAACCACTGAACTCCTCGAACTTCATTATTTAAGAATTCTTTCATCTGGAGGACTTCATCCTTATGGAACGACCTTCCCGAGGTCGTTTTTCCCAACAAATATAACCTCCAACGATTTAAAACCGACGTGAATCGCTATTTGCGCACACGCACCACTCCCAAAGAGGATTTTTCCTATAGTGCTTGTATTTGAACATATAATAGGAAAAAAAAGATAGTATATTTTTATGATGGAACACAAGGATAATAGGAAAAATCCTTTAAAACACTTTAAGAGTGGTGCATGTGCGATTAAAGCGATTCACGTTGGTTTGGAATTGTTGGAGGTTATATTTGTTAGGAAACACGACCTTTGGAAGGTCGTTTCATAAGGATGATATCCTCCAGATGAAAGATTTCTTAAACAAGTTCGAGAAGTCCTAGGCTGAACCACATAGGGATGGGCGGCAGTGGTTCGTCGTTTATTTCTGCTCGTCGCTCTAGGTGGAATTAATCGGACAATGTCAGTCGAACATTTTTCAAGGACATATCTGTAAAAGAGAGTCAAATCACCAACATGTCTTCGATGTTCTAGGCTGTCGAGGTTCTTCGTCAGCTCGTGGTCTTCGATCAGACGAATGGCCCTCCTTTCGATGGAATCCAGTAGCCGAAGAGTATGCTTGGATGCAGACATGAGAGCAGAACTCTAGTGATGGACGAATCTGGACTTTGTAGAGTGCCAAAAGTTATTGACGTGTAAACACATTTTTGATCCGGAAAAGTACACCAAGTTTCTGCCAACCACAACGTGGTCATGTCATATTTCCTCCCAGATTGACGCCCTCGACGATTGACTTTTAAAAAGCATTATTATAAGAATAGAATTTTTAAAACCTTTTAACGGAATAATAAATAAAACAAAATAAATAGAAATTTTAATACATAAAATAACACGAGCCATCAGCTTACATTCAGTTTTTTACGTACGAGGTCAGCCCTGTCAATTAAATTAAGTTTACCGTAAAAAGGAGTACCGATCTAAAATGACCAAGCATCTTTTTTTAGAAAAATCGTGACTTCTTCTATATGGGAAACTTTGATCAAAGAAAGAAAAATAACTGAATGACTTCGAATTTATTAAAGTACCTTGTGAAAATTTTTGATTGCTTCCAAGGATTTTATAAAATTCAATAAATCAATACCTAATCATATCGATAGTTAGGAGATGGAATGGCTAATATTCCATTTGGCGTATGATACGTTTCCTTTTGTAACTATCGATATTATAGGCGAAGAAAAATAATGAAATCTAGCATCTCAAATAACAAGTAACACAATAATTAAGATACTTAATTCTGAAAATACTTTTATTTAAGAACATTTTTATGAACTTATTACAAATCGCCAATCTTGTTTTTCAGGTAATATTAGGATTATGTCTATTTAACAGTTTTTGCCTTGCTGCTGATGATGGTAGTGCCCGAACCCTCCAGTATGACTTCCAAAGAGGCAGCAGCGATGCACAGTACCAGTTTAGGTAAAAAATTGTATTTATTTCGTGCTCAAAGCATATAAATTTAAATAAGTATTTCAGAAAAACATCATGGCTAATCCTCATGCCTTCATATGGATTCAGTTTTGAATCCTCATGCCTTCATAATGATTCAGTTTTGAAATAAAGATGGAACTTTCTTCATTGAGAAAATTCTAAAATATCCCCCCCCCCCCCCCCCCCCCACCCAAATCGACATTTATGATAGATTACCAATCAATTTAAGTTCAAATATTGATAAATGCAACTCGTGGTTCTAATACAAAATAAAAATAAATAATATACAATTAATTTCGGAAAATCGTACGATCTCTGTTATATTAATTTTTGTTTATAAAGTTAAGAACAAGCTTTAAAATATTGTAATATACTTTGATTGCCAAGAAAGTGACTCGCGCATGCTTCTTGTCGGCGATTCATATTTTTTTAATGAACGAAGCTATTTAAAGAATATCTGCACATAAGACGACACAAAAAACTAATTCATGGTCTTTTCTATTTAGTTCCTACAATGGAATTGCATGATAATGAACTTTAAAGATGTCGGTGATTTAGCATAATTTGTCTTAAGAGACGCACACATTTTAATTGATGTATATAGATGGAGTCATCGTTTTATGCAGGAAGCGGAACAAGTGCACAATTTCAATTTCTTTAATGTCAGGAGTGCTCCCTTTGATTGTTTAACATTATCTAGAGATAACAATTAAAAAATTAGAATATTCGTATATCGGTAACTTTCGTGAAGTTTTCGTGAAGTTTCACTCGGCTTTTTAGGCAGATACCTCGACTGGTTTGCCATATAGTATCCTCTTGGAAAAAAATAGAAGGATTTCCGTTTATATTTTATTTTTAACAATTTTTTTTTGGTCTGCGGGGGGTACACAATACATATTCTTCAAATAATCGCTTTGATATTAAACTATTCAACTTTATCGATCGAAACCACAACCTTGACCACTATTTAACAAAAAGGTAAAAGGTGTAAATTCCATCAGTTGCACGATGAAGCATTAACAATTTGCATTGAACATAATGTCACGAATCTCTTCAAATGAGCGATCTTACAGAGATTCCTGTCTGAAATTGATTTTTGATATTAAAATACAAAATACTTTTAAGTTGCCGAGAACCCATGAAACAACAACTACCAAACCAATCCCGAATAAACTCCAAAACCTCTTTTCTTTATACTATCTTATAATAAAAGGTATCGAATATAACGGTTTTTCTATGATATTTAATTATTACATAAGTTTTTATTACATTTTAATTTACATTGAGTTAACATGTCAATTACTTTATGTATTTCAAATATATTCACTGGCTTTTACTTAAAGAACCTCACTCAAGGTCTCTTCCTTACTTCTAAAATTGTTGAGTAACTAATCCATCATAAAAATTACCTATAGTATAACATACGTCCCACGCTGATTTATTAACAATCTAGTTACTAATTTTAAAAAAAATCAGATCACTGCTTATATTGTATGTATAGAGGAAAGGTGCATAATATTGGATACATTTTTTTATTTAAAAAAGTACTAGTTGAAGTTATAACGTATCCATGTATTATCACTTAAGATCTACATTAAAAAAATAAAAGTCTTATTTTGGAAATTATTAAATACTTTTTAATAATTGACGACTTTGTGAATTTAGACAGTGGTAGCCTAATTTTAGGATACATTTTTATTATGCATACAGGGTGTTATGGAAATGACGTATTATATTTAAATGGGTGACTCCTTGGGTGTCCTAGAGAAGCGCTACATATTTTATTTTATTTAAATCGACCGTTTTAAAAGTGGGGTAATAAACACTCTTACTCACAGGTCAGTCCGCGCTACTGTACAACATTTCACCCAGACCCAATGGCAATGTTGCCAAACTTAAGGTTCTAAAATTTCATATAAAATTATAAAAATAAATTATTTTCTACCTACTTGTATTTATCCTTATACCTAAAGAGCGAGGAAATCCAGGCACAAACACAATCAGTTTTTTTTCTTTTTCATGGGAACACTCCTGGAAACACTTTATGTACACACAGTAATAGTGAAACAGAACCGATAGTTAGCTTTTGAAAATACAATAATACAGATTATTAGATTTTATTACAAGCGACGAAATTTGACGTCCAGAAGAAACGCGTCAATAGAAACAATATTCAAAGATTATTTATGGACGGCAAGATACACGCGTAAACCGATAAAACAGAGCGGATTGCTGAGAGTGTGTTGGTGATCGACGAGACACAACGTATTCGGCCGCTGGTTGGTCTTCAACTAACAGACCGCAAGCGTGCGGCGCAATATGAACTACTTCGCTCAGCCGATGTAAGGCGTCAAGAGGTCATTGGCATTTGACCTAGTGACGTACGTGCCTATTTAAAATTTATTTAATACTATTCCATATGTTTTTCGGGTTGTTTAAAACATAGTCCGTCGTAAATGTTCTTCAATTAATTGTACAAAAAGGTATTACAGAATGGAAAAGTGTTTGAATTATTTTATTTTGTCTAACGAGTTTAAGGTGTACATATGACAACACCGGCCAGAATTCCTTGATTGCTTACATGTATCGCAGTGCCACACAGGCTTTTTATGGTTTGACGCCGGGTCACTTTTACCGCTGAATGAATTGAAAGCGCCATTTATGGGTATTTTTCTTCAATTTGTCTTTAGCTCAGGAATTGCCGGTTTAAATATAATGCGTCATTTCCATAACACCCTGTATGAATGATTTCAATATTTTATTTCGTAAAATACAAAAATTTAGTAAAAACAAACAAAACGCTATTATAAAAAATCTCTAGAATATTTACTCTATAACATGCACTATCCATCCTTACACTAAATAATATTAAAAATGAATACGGAGCAAAAAACTTAAGTTCTCAGTAATACAGTTAAAGATTATTTATATCAAAACAGGTAATTGTAGAACCCTGGAAACCTATTAGGCGCGTTTTTAGGGGTAGCCCAGCTTATAGTTAATAGAAGGTGTACATGTATACCGATTAATACATAGATATTCAGTGTTAGGCATCATCCTTATATTCGGCGACTTTCCTCTATGTGTATTGTAATTTTTTTTAAATTCATCCTTTTATTACCTTTATAAAATAATTATGCAAATTGAAACCTACACAGCGAGTAAAAATATACGAGTATATATATGTCAAGGTAACAAACTCGGGTTATATAACACTTATTACTATTGGCGTTTTGATGAACTTACATGAGTTCCGTTACAGATAAATACGTAATTTTTCTATTTTTTGCCAAAATTTATAATTTATTTAAAATTTATATATCAGATTTTTTTCTTAAAATGTTTTATATTTGAATTGATTCGGTCCAGGTCTTCAGCACTTTCCTAGCTCATATATAATTTTTTTAGGTTTGTTCGTATACTCCTAAAACGTATTTAATAAACTTTTTAAATGGTTACTCAGGACAATTCTGATCTGGCGTAAAATGAATTAAAATAAAAAAATATACGATTTTATCTAGTTTTTTCTCAAACTAGATAAAATTTAATTACTTAATTTGCATCTATTACACTTGGTGATCTAATGGAAATGTGATCCGAAGATTATGTTAGAATAAACAATAAAAGAAATTTAAATAACATGACCTTTTGGGATAATAATCTTATTTTTGGAAATGCAGAAAAAGGTCAGGGCAAACGAAATTCTATTCGTCGATTTTATACATTTTTTAGTTAAATTAAAATTTTTTTAGTTATACGGGGTGTCCCATCGGGAACCGCCTCGATCCGGATATGAGAAACTATACTGTTTTCCAAAGCCATCATAGCCAACTGAACTTAAAATAAAAATATTAAATTGGCAATATTTCGAAAAATACAAATTTTCAGAATAGAGATCCTAATACAAACTTACCCTTATCTTTACTAAATAAAACACAATTATAAAATTTGGGGGTTTCCATTTGAAAATGTAGATTCTTTGCTCAATTTAATTTTTAATCTTATTGTTTGAACACCCTATATCGATAGTTTATTAAAAAAAATATTATATAAAATCTATTAAAGCAGGTTATTTTTAAACAAAAAATCCGTAGAATACAAAAATGTCATAATATATAGGGTATTCTATTTAAAATAAGCAAGTTGACACCGTCTTCCAGTATAACCGGAATTGCCATCATATAATAAATTTCCAAAATTTTTCTATGTATAGTTTTTCATATTTAGATCGAGGCGGTTCTCGGTGGGCCACCCTGTATAACAATTTAAATAAATATAGGTATCTTTGAAACATGACATTTAAAATATTTGGTGCGGGTTTGTTCCCCTTATGTTTAATTTATAATATTACAAGATCAACCAAATCAACATTTATTTCTTTATAAAGGTGGTAAGAATATTCGTACAGCATATATTTTCAGCTGTAAGCTGTATAAAATGTCCCTATCTTATAACATTAAAAGAGATCTATAAATGTAAAACCCCCATATTCCCGACAGAAAAATTCTGAAACAGCATTTAAGAAACACCAACAACCAAGTTATACAGCAAAACAGCTTACCGAACTATTTTGCTTTCATAGAAATTAAAACTATTTTAAAACTGTTATAAATCGTAAATCTCGCTTGAGCATACAACAAATTTAAAAATCAAGATGTGTTGTAAAACTGCTATAAAACAGTAATCTCGCTTGTGCAAATATTAGTATTGGAAATCTGCTAGTTAGAAAATTATTTCAACGTTTTAACCAAAACCTTTCTCCTGCCATGCTTGGTTTAAGAGGCATTTTGGAAAGATGGTCACGTAAAACCCTTTGGCTCTAAGACGACGAAATCTAAAGACAGTCTTATTTCATAGTTGTAAATATTTTATTTCAATTCTATAATTAAATCGGGAAATTTACATAATTATATAATTCTCAGCGGTGACCTGAAAGGTATTGGTCGTACGATTATAAACAATACCACAAAATTTGAATATTATTATGAAATTTTTTAATATTGTATTCATTTTGGTCCTAGAACAAGAGGCCACACTGAAGAATAGGTCACGCGTGTTTTTTTATACCTACACAATAAAAAACGCGACGAAAAATACTAATCTGGACATCTTGAAGTTTCTTCCTTCGTTATCTTTTGATTACATTATTACTCATAGAACATTTTTCAGATAGAGTAATAGTTTGCAGAGTTCCGTTTTTTAGAAGTTTACAGGTTCGATTTTAATTTTTTTTTTTCGATTTACATAAATTAAATGACGAGGGATAGCTTTGGTTATGCTGTCACTACACGTAATTTTTGATGAAAAACGATTATTTTTGCATTACGCCTCTCAATTAAAGATATATCTGGGTTAGGCACTGACCCAAAAGCAGCGCCATGCCACTTGAGGTAACAAATTACGTTATATTATCGAAAAAACGACATTTTATTAGTTTTGGCGTTTACTAAATTAAAAATCAAAATCGTTTCAACAAATAAAGTCGATAATACAGAGTGCTGCGCAATTATTTGATCGCTGGACTTTGTATCGTCGTTAATTTCCAATTATTAAGTGGGGTATTAATATATTGAGACTGAGGTTGCTTAATATCTATTTGTATAGTTTAGAAAGTTCAAAATTGTAGTTTTTTTAAATTGCTGAATGTGTTTGGTATTTTCTAACAAAATTTACTACTGAAGTTAACGAAGTGTCAGCTGAACCTAACGAAGAAACCTTTTAAACTTTAATTACTTTTTTTTTACTGTGTATCTTGCATAGTAAATTATTAATAAATAGAAGATGCGTTAAAATTTAGTATATTGGTATTTAAAAAATATACATTAGAATTAAATATACAAGGTCTATTATTATTAATTAGACCTTAATTAACAATTTCCATATTACCTATGGGCTATATGCCATGTGGGTAATTAATTTTTAACACCCACAAATTATATTTCCGAAAAAGGTTGCTCGCTGATTAGATGGTCAAATTTCAACTTGAATCTACTAAAATATAGATAGACTTATTACGTAAACATTCATTATTATTACATCAATCAATTGCCGTAAATGTTCCAAACACGAAGCAATAGTCATTATTAGTAACGCTTTATTGGCATATAAGAATAGTTACTTCTAAAATATCACGTACAATAATACAGGGTGTTATCGAAATGACTTATTATATTTAAATGGTTGACTCCTTGGGTGTCCTAGAGAAAGTCTACATACTTTTTTTTAGATCGAATATCTAAATACTAAGGTAAAAACCCTTTTTACCCACATACTGTCGCCCCGTTCCATCTGGATTCACTTAGCAACAATGTGGTTCACTAGAGTATACTAACAGTGTTGTCAGATCACACCGCGTGTCTCGCCGTAGCTTGAATACCGGCAGCGCGCCGCTTCATACTTCAGTATGTTTCGAGACTCGGGAGTGGAACGACGTTGGTTCCACGACATCGAGGGTGCCGTATACGAATTTTAAACGTTTTGTTAGTTGCCCGATTTTTTTTGTTGTGAAATAATTCATAATAATAAATGTTGTGATGTGATTTCAAATTTGTGTGATATTATCTACGGTTGGTTCTGTTGAAAAACATACTTTTTGTGTTTTATTTTTTTATGGAATTTAATTATAAAACGGATTATTTTAAAATACGATCGAAGGTAAGAGAGTATGTACCTTAAAATTGTAGTTTCCTTTGTCTAAAAAGTTTGAAAAAGAAGTGATAGCGCGCGTCAAAGACGTCTTGTTGTCAATAACTGAACACGTGGATTTAGAATTATGTGTTGCAATATGACAACAATCGCATATAATGCGCTAACCTCTTTTGAACCTGGAGACTGCCTCAATAAAATATTGATTGAAGGGCCTCAGGAGCGGCCACGTAAATTTTGAGATTTCATATAAAGTGTATATTTCGCTTAATAATTCAAAGCGCCATTTATGTTTTTTTTTCTTCAATTTATTTTCATCTCGGGATTTGTCGCTTTAAATATAATACGTCATTTCCATAACACCCAGTATAATATGATATAATATTAATAATCATAAATATTCGTAAATACATCCACCTTAATTTTAAAAAAATTCAAATTTTCTCTTCATGTGTAGTTTTGAAACCAGCAATGGTATCAAACGAGAGGAAACAGGAGAAGAGATACCATCAATCCATGACGCAAACAACAACGCGGCCTTAGTCAAAGGTTCTTTCTCGTACCCAGGAGCTGACGGTGTCATTTACACTGTCAACTATGTAGCTGATGAAGCCGGGTTTCATCCTGAAGGAGATCATTTAAAGGTAACATTAAGAATCCCGAATAATGCTTTTAGTTCCTGAAATATTATGAAATCTTCCGATTTAATTACTTTCCTTATTCCTTCTCCATTTTTTTAGATTCCCCCATTTACTCCATGGGTTCCTGGCCAGCCAATTGACGAAGGTCAATACAAGGCAGATACATCGGGCCAATATAAACCCGATAACTCTGGGAAATTCATACCAATTGAAGGAGAAAATGTTGCAAGCTCTGTTTTGAAGCCCACACAGGTAAGGCGGAAAATAAAACTGTACTGATAACTTACAAATCGACGTAAGGTTTGCAATTTTTCTTCTGTTTTTAGGAGTTCAGCCCTAGTCAATATCCTCTTCAGCAATTTGTCTATTTTGCTTGACTTAAAATAAAGTCCAAGTTGCTTGTTGCTCAGCATTTATTAAATTATACAGAAATCTAATTAATGTTCCTTTTAGGATCAACAAAACTACATTTCCGGCGAAAGAATCCTCAGCCCATACAGGACTACTACTCCAGACCCAGTTTCCTCCACTCAGTACCTACCAGCTGAAGAACCGGAGAAACCCAATTACATATCAGGAGAAAGCATCTTGGATACTTTTTTGACCGCAAGAACTCTACCGCCCCCCACGAAATACCTTCCGTCTTCAACTACTCCGTCCCCCCAAAGTTATACTTCCGGGGAAAACATCTTGGACGCATTCAGAGAACCGGCCAATCCGTCCCCTAAATATTTACCTTTTTCTTCAACCTCAAAGCCCCCAAGCCCGTTTACTAAAGAAAACCCTTTAGATAACGCAATTATAAAAAGTGCTTTCTTCAACAAAGCTACCCCCCACCCTGATATATTATTGCACTCAACACCAAACGATCAGGTAAAATTATTGCCTCTTAGTTTTCCGAGACCTTTCGGGGCTGCAAGTCAGAATAGTCCGACCTATGTAAAGCTTCCGACAGGGTCTGAAACTAAGGTTAGGGCTACCAGGTTTAGTAGAGGGTCTACCTTTGCCGATCTTAATCCAGACTTTAGGTTTATTGGCCGAGGATTTAGTAAGAACTAAATTTATGGATGACGGGAAGGTATTCTTTTTTGTTGTTATGACTGCATAGAGTTTTTATTTTATCTGTTGTCGCTATAGGATTTAGTTAAGGTAAGGGCCAGGACCTTCTTTGAAATTTTTATTTAACAAATTTAGCAAAGACCGATATTCTAGTAAAATTGTATTCCGGCATGGTGAAGGATGGAATTGCGGAACTCTAGTCAAACGTTTGACTTTACCAAAGATGCAGTGCTGCAAGTCCATCAAATTTTATATCAAAAGTTGTTGAAGTCTTACCGATCAACGCAAATATTATAAGCGAATGACAAGTTTTGGTACAATATTTTAAAAAGTGATGCAAAATGGTTATTTTTATACCAAATTTAAAATTGCAAGGTACTTCTATAGGTCACATACAGGAAAATGTTTACTCCAGTGGATCTAACGCAATTATTCTGAAAGTACTTTGGAATCACTATAAATGCTTGTAATATAGTGAAAATCGGTTTTATCGTGAAGGTCCAAAAGTCAATTCAGTAAACACAGACTACCAAAATGTTGTGAGATTTGTTACCAATATACTCGGAGGAAGAAAAACAGTTTTATTACTTTACGTAGTATTGTGCAGATGCCCACATATAGTATTATTTTTGCAAAAATCATGAACATTGGTGTTTAAAAAATCAAAAAAAAAAATGATAATCATTATTTCGGTAACTTAAGTGATAAAATAATATACTAATATCTTTATTAAAATCAACAATAATACGCTGGCTCACTATCTATGGCTGTTCGCATAAAAATCTTTGGCTAAAGTCTTTTTGAAAATTTAAAGGCTGATTCACACTATCGAACAAGGCACGTGCTCGGCACCGACTCGGCAAAGTAGGTTAATCATTGCGTCTTATGAATTTTGACGGGCCGTCGCTTGCCGAGACGTGGCACGCATAGTGTTGACACTATCTGACAAATCTTAATCTTTTTTACAAGCAAGATTTTTTTATTAAGATTGACTTTTAGTCAAGAAATTAAAAATTAGGTCCATTTGTGGTATATGCAACTCCATTCAGAGACACCCTGTATAATATACATATTATTATTATTATAATTTTGGGTCAATTAAAACACTATTATTTGTTACCACATTATTACTATTTTTACTATTAGTACCGTTACCATTATTTTTTTTAGATGTAGGATTTATAAGTATTGTGATCTTGTTATTGTGTTTCAGAGTTTATTATAAATAAATATATATTTTATTGGTATTTGAAAACGAGTTTTTAGTCACTGCGAATGGATAAAAACCCCTTATATTAGCGGACATGATCTACAACGAAATTAATTTATAATATTTTTAAATCATGAATTAATTACTATAGTACAGACCATTAAATTAAATTAATGATGAAATCAAAATACTTGTTCATGTGACTGATGGATTACACATAATTTTTGTTACAGTTAAATTATTAATTAGACACCTAAATTACCATAATATATCAATACGAACAATAATAATATGCCTTTAAAAAAAAGTGAGATTGAAAAAACTATTTTGCGAATTAAATTTAAATATTAGGGTATTTTGGAATCTTTGCATACAAGGTGAACCTGTAATTTTGCATACGGAAGTAATTTTTGGACAATTTAATCTAAAACGGTTATTATATAACACAAGCTAATATTAGGTTCATTCGCAAAGAAATAATTCCAAGCGGTTGCAAATTTCGTTCTGCGCATCTTCGGTTGTGGACGAGTTTCTAAGTGGTTGTTGGCTTTTCGTCTCTGTGAACGGGAATTGATTGCTTAAGTTAACCTGCAAGCTTATTCTTGCTCATTTCTGCTTTGTTCAGAGCTAACCTTTCGTTTTGGAATGGATATTTAAACAAACATGACAAAACTAAAGAAAACAAAAGGAATCGGTAAAGACAACAAGTCAAACGCAATCAAACAGCCGATCGAGCAAATTCCAGAATCCAAACCAACAATTCCGTACCCCACTACGCGGATTATTCTGGCGGTTGCAAATCAGTTGGCAATCGATACATTTAGCTCTACCGGCGGCATTTTGTATTTCTGACTGCTCTGCGAACGAATCTACTATCTTCCATTTTGTATAACAAGAAATATGGTGGCTTCAGAATCGTAATATTGATTTAAATTAATAAAGGTTTATTAATTTTAAGGGCTGCTATTTACTTCTTCCTTTTTTTCTACATAATAATAATAATTTGAGAAACCTATATGTACGGATAGTTGAATATCTTGGTGATGACTTAGTTTTTTGGTAAATTCGATAAAAAACTACCCTTAATTTATAATATTTGAATATTCTGCTGCCCTAATTTATTTTACTAATTGACTCTAATTACAAGTACATTTAGATAATGTTTTTTTCATTATTTTATTACTACAAGCACGATTATTATGTTTACTATATTTTAATAAAATCTAACCTGGCCTTTTTACCTTTAATTACCGTCATAATAGTACACAATGAAATTAGCATTATTGTTGGTATAAGTACTTTTAAAATTGTCTTCTTTACATCATACTTACATAGTATGTCGCCCACAACTACAACACTCATACATCTGCTTGAATGGCAATTAATTATCTATATGGTTATTTAACAAACCAGTTGGAAAAATGAGTTTTTTTGCAATGAATGTATATTGGCAGGAGGAGTACATTTTCCCCAACGAGCTGTACAAGGTGTCCCATTTTTCGACACTTTTTGGGCGGTGTTAGAGTTATTATCGAAGAGAGAATGTTGCAGTTCCCTCTTTTTTAACGAAACGAGAGATTCCGGTGTCAAATTGGTCATAGCTCTGTTATTTTTTAATTTACAGACCTGCTGCTATTTAGACCAGTGATTCCCAACGTGGTCTATATCGACCCCAGGGGTCGACGACGACTTGCAAGGGGTCCACATCAGCGAAAAATACGGGGGTAAAACGTAACAAATAGATCCACAATACACCACGGGACTACGGTCTTGTATACACTTGTTTTCGCAGGGATTTAATTGCATTAAATATTAGGTAAGCAGGGGGTCTAACAAAAACCCGAAAAACATGGCAAGTGGTCTAGGGAACAAAAAAGGTTGGGAACCACCGATTAAGACCCTCATCATTTTTTCGTTAACTTATCGATAAGGTAAAAACGGATCTTGATAGAGATTTTCAAGAAAAATTTACATTTTCAGGTTCTTTTTGAACAACTATACATTTTTGTAAACCCCAAAGTAGGTATGCTCAATTAATTAAAAAAATTATATATAGGGGTGTCCCATTTAAATTGTTTTACTTTTGTTAATATCTCAAGAACTAAGCTTTTTAGAGAAAAACTGGCTACGTTCCGAACTTTACGTCCTACAAGGTCAGTTTTAACTTTTTGAAAGGTAACGCGTAACGGAAATACGATGGGTATCCGAAAATCCCAGAAAGCCCAGATTCGACCATCACTAGAGTACTGCTCTCATGTCTGGAGCTCTGCACCCAAACATACTCTTCGGCTACTGGATTCCATCGAAAGGAGGGCCATTCGTCTGATTGGAGACCACGAGCTGACGAAAAACCTCGACAGCCTAGGGCCTAGAACATCGAAGACTTGTTGGGGATTTGACTCTCTTCTACAGATATTTTCATGGAAAGTGCTCGGCTTACCTTGCCCTCTTAATTCCGCCCAGAGCGGCGAATATGTGGTTAAGCTTAGTACTCCTCGAACTTCATTATTTAAGAATACTTTCATCTGGAGGACCTTCCCGAGGTCGTTTTTCCCAACGAATATAACCTCCAACGAATCAAAACCAACGTGAATCGCTTTTTGAGCACACGCACCACTCCCAGAGTGCCCTAAAGGATTTTTTCTATAGTGATTATGTTTGATCATAAAAAATAATTAAAGGTGATATCCAAAATCATTCTGTAGATTAAAATCTAAGAGAGCTATGACAATTTTGAAACCGGAATCATTCGTTTCGTTAAAAAGTGGGATACTAAAATAAAAACCGCAACATTCTTTGATAATAACTCTAATACCCCGCAGAAAGTGTCGTCGGAACACTCTGTACACCATTTCCATAATTTTAGATATGCCAGGTTAAGTTTTCCACTGGGAAAAATAGAATGTTTAATAAACAATCACTTTGTCTTTGTCAACGAGCACTAAAAATGGTTTCTTACACGACCTGTGCCGCAATGACTTACCATTTAAGAATTTAAGGGTAACATCTTCCCCATCCAGGGGATTAAACCACAAAGGCTACAAATATTCTTTAAAAGCGCCCCACCTCCCCAAAAAAATTGTTTTCCCTATTTTACTGCCAGCCAGATCATAAGGGTGCAAATATTTCTAAATTTACACACTATATGTACGCAACGAGATCATTCACTACTCGTGCATAAAAATCGTGTCGGCCGGTGTAACAATTTTGTAACGGTCCGATTTCCTTAACCATCTGACAAAAGTAAACAAAAGATTTCTTCGACGACAATACGATATGCAACAATTGTTTGATTAAAAATATCAAATGACATTTTCAATGATCATTGATTTAAATAAAAATTAGATTCTTGAAACCGAGAATTTTTGGGGGAACAGGACATCTTTAAAGGTATATAATACGTAATAATAAAAAGAGAGGTTGTTAGTAAGCGTTTCGACATCCACAATGAATGCGGTGAGTTGAGATGGATTTTGATTGGTTTTTAATTATCTGTAGATGTGTATCATTCTTAGTGTGTGAAGTGTCAGCCGTGCTAAATGTGGTAAAACGTTGAATTGGTTTAAATGGAATACCGTCAGCATGGAGGGTTATGCGATAGTTGTTATTAAGGGTTGGATTTCTTCTTGCGAGTGACAAAAATCGAAATTTCAAGGGATAGGTTAAATTATATTTTATACCAAATTCAAAATTATCAAGTTACGTTATTTTTTTGTTGTTCGTTCAATGGCAACCAATGTGCATTGCTGTTAGTTAGGGAAAATACGCTGTCAATAACTCAATCAAAAGATAGATCATTTTATTTATTTTTAACACTAGTAATCAACTTTTAATACTAGTGTTATAAAATGACATCTTAGGCACTGGCAACAGGTGTTACAAAGTTCTTTTAGTAGTTGTTTATTACTTCTTAATTGCATGCTTTAAACTACCCCTAATTTATCCTTTTAACTTTTATGATAAAAATTTAAAACATTATCCCATTTTGACTTGGGGCAAGTTATTTTACGTTGACCTCAGTAAATTTATGGACTTTGTCGCTGCAGTTCAGTTCAGTTGCGCACAGTTGAGTTTAGTTCCGCCGGACGTCGTTCGACTTGAATAAATGGAAAGATCAGCGTTGCCAGGTCTGGTGAAATTCACCAGATCTGGTGATTGGTGAAAAACTTTTTAAAAAAGGCCGATTTCTGACGATTCTTTGGTGTTCGCTGAATTCCCTGATTATTTCATATTTTTTGTTAACGGATGACCTAAAATATATAGTATTTTAGGCATCATTTTCTTTTTTTGCTTATCAAACCAATTTTGGTACCGTGAGGACTTTTTTCTTGTCCATTAAATCATTTTTGGCTGGATAACTTATATATCGGCTTTATCTTTTTTTTTTCTTTTGCTAATACGGCCATAAAAATATGTTTTACCCTCTTTTTTGTCTAATATTTTCTGGTAATTTCTTTTGCTTTTCATCACCAATTCTGGTGACTTTCTATTGTCCTCACCTGGCGAAACTGTACCTGATCATTTATTCCGTGGTGGTTCGTTCGAGTCAGTTCAAGTTTATAAATCAGCGCAACTGAACTGAACGTAAAAGTTTATAAATGGACCTTAACGACATAATAATTGTTTAATAAAGACTTTTATTAATAACATTATTAAAAAATTAAGTCGAATTACACCGATGCAGTATTGTAAATACCTTATAATTTATTTACTGCCTATATCACTTATATCATTATACGTTTAACTCGAAATGAAAAATTCTAAAAGAGACTTACAGAGACAACTAATGTCTAGTTATTGTAAATACAAATTGTAAACTGTTCGATAAAAATATATAACAGTTCTAGGTTTTGAAGTTTCTTTTCAAAATACGGGAGAGACTCAAAATATTTATCCTTAATGCCAGTAAAACTAATCAGTTTCACATATTGTTATGATTTACAAAAAAAAACTCTTCCCTAGAATTTAGTACCAAATAATTAACCTAAATATTGTTATGGTATACAGGGTGTCTATTTGAAGACATCCCCATCCTTAATATCTCACTTGCAGTAAATAATTGAAAATACACGTCACATGTGCATTATTGGGACGCTTTTAAATAATATTTGCAGGTTTCGTGGTTTACCCCCTGGGTTTGTTGCAGGTCAAGTGGCACATAATTTTAAGGGTAGCTTACCGTCACTGAGATTTATAGTTTTTGGGTTATTATTTATACAAACAATATCGTGTTGACCAATTTTAGTAGAATAATTAGATAGTCACTCTATAGACACACTTTATATTTCTTTCTTTGGAACGCGGCTTCTTGGAAATTAGTACTCAAAAAATAATAAATTAGGTATTATTGGAAAGACACCACACGACCTTTAAAATGATATGTCACTTGACCTCCTCTTTAAGTATTATTAGGTACTTAATAAGAAAAAAATACTGAAGATTAATAATTATTGTTACCTTATAAATTCATTATAAATTACTGATTTCATAACAAAACAAGATGCTGCATAGTGTACCTAATGCAATAATCAAATCAATTTGTTAATTTTATGTAATCGGTTTTGCTGCTGCTTGTATTCATGCTATGACATTATAATCTTTTCAAATAATAAAGTATTACATACCTCATGCTCGTCTACATCTTGCAATCCTTTAAATTAGCCTAAAGTTCAATTATTATGCTATTTTCAAAACCTCTCTTATTTTAATTGCTTTGCCCCGCAGCAATATAAAAAAAGTTTTGACACTGGTGCCTCGTTATGGTAATTCCACGTGCAGCAATTAAAAATCCTTAAGTATTATAAACAAATAATTATTTTTTTTAACCTACTTTATTAGTATTTTAACATATTATAGACACAATATTTCAAGGTGTTTGAAGTTGTGTAAAATATCGTTAAATAGTAAATCAATTGTTCATTGTAGTAAAACAAGATTTAATCGTTTCACAATATCGATTCATTATTTTTTATGACATCAATTTGGAAACGAGAATCACGTTAATTAATTGCAAATGTACCTCAAGAGACAGAAAATAATCAGTTTTATTTCATTATCGGGGTTGGTCCTTCTTTTCTCGTATACAGGTTGTTACTTGATATGCACTTATTTAATGGGTGGTTCCTTAATCAATTTTCTATGTACAGAGTGTTTAAAATTTTTTTTTTGATTTCTATCAAATATCTCGAAAACAGTTTGAGATATTACACAAAATTTTGTTTAAGAATATTATGCTATAATACCACTTTTCTACCCGAAGAAATTTTTTCTCCAAACTCTTAAAGCTATTAATAATTATGCATACTTATAATCTTTATAAAAATCTTTATTAAGCAAAAATCGTTTAAATAAAATCAAGTTAGCATTCTTATCCGTTGCTAAGGAAACGTTTGGATTATATATTTTATTTAATAAGAAAAAAAAACTTTAACACCCTAAAATAGAAAACAAAGCGTTTTAGGACATACGTGTATACAGGGTGTTCCTTAATGACGTGCTAATATTTTAGGGTGTGATTCTTTAGGTCATTTTATAAAGAAAAGTTCATATAAACATATGTCCGCAACGGCTTAAATTTTTTGCTACGAATTTTTATTTTTTAAATGGTTATTTTTTAATATCTCCGAAAATACTTTAGATATTATTTTTAATTTTGGCATGTATTAGTAGGATATAGAACGACACACATTTAAGTTAGAAAAGTTATTAAATTGTTCCACCAGTGGCGTCCCTGCAAACATGTCCTGATATTTTTTACAAAAAAGATGGTAAGCTACTGACATTTTTCCATGTGGATACTATTTCTGATTAGGCTGGTCAATTCTGCATGAAAACGGGCTCTTCCGTTTTTCTCGTAAGACGTTCTTGATTAAAACCACTAAATTCATATTGAAACTCATTATTATTAACATTGATAAAATAATGATAAGTTTTATAAAAATTGTTGGAAATGGCCACCTTCACTTAAAAAGCATGGGGTCATCTTAAAACTCTGGTGTATGCCTTTTAAGTGAAGGTGGTAATTTCCAACAATTTTTATAAAACTTATCATTAATTATTTTATAAATGTTAATAATAATGAGTTTCAATATGAATTTAATGGTTTTAATCAAGAACGAGAAAAACTCAAGAGACCCACATGGAAACATGTCAGTGGCGTACCATCTTTTTGTAAAAAATATCAGAGGACATGTTTGCAGGGACGCCACTGGTGGAACAATTGAATAACTTTTCTAACTAAAATTTGTTGTTCTATATCCTACTAACACATACCAAAATTGAAAATAATATCTAAAGTATTTTCGGAGATATGAAAAAACAACCTTTAAAAATAAAAATTCAACACCCTGTAGCAAAAAATTTAAGCCGTTGCGGACATATGTTCATATGAACTTTTCTTTATAAAATGACCTAAGGAATCACACCCTGAAATATTAGCACGTCATTAAAGAACACCCTGTATAAACTTTTCAATTAAAAATTCATCCAGGAATCACTCATTAAAATAAAACACCCTGTATAATATTATATGCCAAAATAATTTGCTACTAAATACCTAAGATAAAAAAAATTTCAAAACAGCAATTTCTATGAACTAATTAGTCCATCCAATTTTGATATAAGTGGGACACAGGTTAACAATTTCATATTTACAATTTTTCTAAATGCCACGCTATTTAGAAATCGCATTCATGAAAATCGTAGACCTTATTTAATATGTGTACATACATTAGTAGCTTGATAGGTTACAAAAGTTGCCTACGGCTGATTCTGCACTTTTTACAACCGTGTAAAATTTTAATGCACAATTAAATAAATGTAATTAAACATTTCATTAAATAATATATAAAATTAATATATCCGGGATCTCGATGAAAAATCAATTTCGAAAATCCCGGGATTGAACTAACACCACTAATAGTGATATGCATAGTTTTAGCTGAACCGGCGACGATCGACGGCATATTAAATGATTTCCCTCGAGTACTTTCTTTAAATAATGTTTTCCAAATTTTACAGGTAGTTTTATTCCTGGCCCTTATCGGGTTTTCTGCTGCTAAACCCCAGTTCGAAAGA
This sequence comes from Barypeithes pellucidus, assembly GCA_963991005.1. Taxonomy (NCBI): domain Eukaryota; kingdom Metazoa; phylum Arthropoda; class Insecta; order Coleoptera; family Curculionidae; genus Barypeithes; species Barypeithes pellucidus. Next base: position 1,173,831 of record OZ022557.1, read on the forward strand.
TTCCAACAAGGGTTCCAACAAGCGTTTCAACCAGTACAAAGACCGGTCCAGCAAGCATTTAGGACGATCCAAGCAGGACCAGTTGCCTACATTTTGAGATATGATGCTAATCTGGGAGTACCTACAGGATTCTCATATGCGTACGTAAAGTATTTTAGAAGTTTTATTATTTAAAAATATAGGCGCCCCCGAAGCAATTCGTACCGCCTCCCCTGGTTCCAAATCCTGACTACGCCACTGAATATATACAGGGTGGTATGTAATGAATGGACCATAGAGTAACCACAGATTCTATTCATCAAAATAATAGGTTTGAGATATCACCGGTTGGCCCAATTCGATGGTTGTTGTATTTCAGTGTGTAGCCGCTGTTCAAGGAGTATTTTGCACCACGTCGTGATATCGCTAGTATGCCCAGCTCGCGGGAGTTTCAGTCGCTAATAAATTTCGTTCTCTACAAAGTACGGCCTTAATGAGATACAGGGTGTTAAAGTTTAATGTCTAAATTATTTTTTTTATAGCTCGCGCTCTTTTTGAGATAGAGAGATGAGATTTGTAATAATGGCTGTCTGAGGATAACTAATACGAATGTATTCCTGTTTTTCAAATAACTTAGCTGGAAACAAAGAATTTAACTTCTGTCCGGGTTTGTTCGTTTTGTTGTTGTAACATTATTAAATTCGGTTGTGGTGATAACTCCAATAATAAGTTCCATCCCGGTAAAAATACTCATCGGAAAACGAATCAATTGCAAAAATACTAAATTATATGGGTATAATTAAAAAATGACTCGGTGAAAACACTACTGGGCGACTATAAGATACAACCGGTAAAAAAGTTTAGTTTAATGTACATTAAATCGATTTGAAAAGCTGTATTTTTTTAAAATGACCAATAGTTTTCAAGTGAGATGATCACCATGAAATTAAACCAATTATATGATATTTAAAGAAGATCTCGATCTTTTGCCTTGCAAAAAACTTTGATGAGATTTAAAATGATTATAAACGATTCACATACAAGTTATTAGGGTTAAATATTTAAAAATTCATCTTCCACTGATGACTAGTGCTAAAAGAAAGTAAAACAATTTTAACTACATCAGAAAATTGGAAAAGAAACTCTTCTTTACAGATAGTTTGTAAATTATACCGAGAAGAATTCAAGAATATGAAAAATTAATTATGTTTTTAATATCAGAAGGTAAAATTATATTTATTTTATTTTTCCCGTTACGATTCAATTAAAAATATAGCTGCAATAATACATACAAGTAATATATTATGCAGAAATAGCTTCGGGTTAAAAAATCATGGGTGTTTATTTGTTTAGTAGGTATAAATGTCATGGAAACCTCCTAAACTCTTTAATCGAGATGATATGATGGTGATCTATCATGTGGGTAGGTAATTAAAAGGTATTTCCACATATAAAACATTACAAATAAACAAAGTTTAATCCATTAACATTTTTTTAATCATAGGGTTCATTTAATGATTATGTCGCCATTGACATCTAAATATCCTCTGTTTCGTCTACGCAGGGCGCCTGTGGCTCCTCTGAATGCTTCATGTATTTCTCTAATATCGGCTGCTGTATTTCTAATACTAATACTAATACGATTAGTACACCCCGAGAATCGACTTCTACCTGGTAAATTTCATTTTTGAACCAGCCCTATAAAGTAGTGGTGTGAGATCTGGAGATCTTGTAGGCCAACCAGGGTCGGAGTTAGGATCTGTGAGACCCTAGGCTGAACCTGTGACGCGGGCTCTACCGGGAAAATTTGTATTTTAATTTAACCTACAAAAACCGCATTTTCAGTAATTATTTGGCGCCTCTATTTTTAAATACAGATTAAGTATCATTTAACTATTTAAACTGTCTTCTCCTATTGCATAAATCGATACTTAATGTTTGGCTGTAGTAATGTCTTTTAAAAATATTCAAGAAATTCTCGAAATCATATTTAATTTCTCCGTATCATAATTTTTTTCTTACGACAATAGATTTAGACAGATTAAATGAATCATTCCCATTCATTTTTTTTGGTATTTATTTATATCTCGGTACTTTAACCTTGGTATAGAACCCAGATTAACAAGATTAGCTGTTTTTTTTTTCAGTTTCATACCTAGTTAATTTTAAAATTGTCAATTCAGAGTACTATTCATCGCATCCTAACCTTCATTTTTTTCTCTCCGCTATTCTGACGGAAGTACACTTAAGCTGGTAACAATATTAGCATATTTTCAACAATTGTTTAAACCATAATAATGAATTTTTCATGTGGTTTTTAATTTGCGGAGGAGCGGGATTGTAATAACTACAATATAAATATATGAGGAATTATGTTTTATTTATGAAACAATAAAAATTTAATATGCAATTATTTAAATACTTCGTCTATCCGGCTTTGATGGGTCAGTGGTTAAGGAGGCAGCTGCTGTGGGATCGTATTCCACGACAGTCAAGCTGGCTCGGACACGGTGGATTCTAATGGTATACTGTCCTTCATCGTAAAAATTTATAATCCCCCTTCACGGCGGTAAGTAGGCCGGATGAGATCGGATATCTTGTCAAGTGCATAGTATGATTAAGGAATGGGAATGACCCTCATTAAGAATGTATTTTAAATGAACCTAAATTTTAATATATTTATATAAAACACTTATTTTTGTTATTTTTTTAGTGTTGAGCAAAGTGATGAGCAAAAACAAGCCGTAATCGGCGAAATTAAAAATGAAGGCACCGATGAGGAATCCCTAGCAGTCGAGGGGCAATACTCCTACGTAGGAGACGATGGAAAAACTTACGCAGTTCATTACACGGCGGACGAAAATGGTTTCCAACCGTCTGGAGAACACATTCCGCCCGCGGCCAGTACCAGTAGGAAGTTGGGTATACCATCCGCAGCACTAGCTTCCCTCGCCGGAGGCGGTTTGGGGCGATAGTTTATTTTGTTCGACGCAAAAATTTTATTCCAACAAGCAGTATATCGGTTTCTAATCAATAAGTTATTAATAGCTTTGAATATCGAAGGTTCAAGAACGACGTAAAATGTAAAAATCTGGCAACTTTATTTGGAGACGAAGGTCTGGTTTAGACTGATTTCGACCTATCTCAGACACACCACGTTTGTGCGCTACAAAACGAGACGACCGCTGAACTCATGTCGATTCTGGAGTTTAACGCATTGTGAATTGCTCATATACACTGCGCAACTTATTTATCGCACAACCAAAAATTTGCCTGAACTTTGTCAAAATTTGCTTATCGTTTTGATTGATTTTTTCCAATTAAAGGTTTCTTTCTTAAGAATAAGAGTATTACTGCCTTTATTGTTTTGGTTTAACATTATACAGGGTGTTATAAAACTATTGTTTTTTTTTACGAAAATTGAAAATATCCTGTGGGCTAGGCATTGCAAGTTATTGGAGATAAAGCCAAATCATGTCTCGTGTTTCCTTTGTAATTTCTTTTTTGGTTCATTTGTTTATCTCTGTTACTTCATGAAATTAGGTTGTTATAAAATCAAGAACGACAATGTCAAAACTAATTAATCAAACAATAAAATGTAAAGGAAGGATGAGACTCTCATTTGGCTGTATCTGCAATAACGCCTAGTATACAGGGTATTTTGAATTTTTGTATACAGTTTTATATCACCCAGTATAATACTAAAATTACTTTTTTAAACAAAACAATAAATGCAGCGATATTCTTAAGAAAAAAATTTAAAATTAGGAAGAAAAATCAATCAAAACGGCCAACAAATTACGATAATACAAAACATGAAAGTTGAGACAAATTATTCGAGATTCAAAGCTAACAGTAAAAACACGTTCATACTGATTGAGGCCCGGTTTCACAATTGAATGCTTAACTATGATCACATCCTAAGTAGCTTTATCGTCCTTAACCAGGGGTTAAGGAGATGGATTAACTAATATGTTGGTTAAGTTTTTGTTATTCAGGAATTGTAAAACTGGACGAATTAATTGTTGAAATGCTAATTCCTTACTGCTTGTTGGAATAAGGATAATTTAGTCTATGCGACTGCAGGTTTTCTTACATCATCTCGTATAAAAAGTTCTGCGGCTGATGAAGTTGTATGAATCTGCCTACATATAAAAATGTGTGCTATTCCTACCAGGAAGATACCTTCTATGGTTTCTGTGTTATCAATAAGAAAACAATCTATTTTTTAACCACATGAAGGTATCTTATGCAAAGACTAAACAGCGTTTGCTAAATCAGAGTTGCCAAGACAAGAAAACCCAAATTTCTAGTCTTGCCAGGCAAGAAACTGACGATTTACTGACAACTTAAATAGTTTCGTTATTCAATCGATTTTTACGTCGACAATAATTTTAAGCTTCCAATAAAGCGTTTGTGCTTTATAATTGTTGTAATTTAAAGCCGATATATGGCATTATTTGCTCCTGTGCCCAATGGATAGAAAACAGATTTATCTCGCATATTAAAAATTTAGAATTACTTACTTGTGCTTAATGATGTAAGTAGAGCTGCGGTTAACTTGTTCTTACTAGACAACATACCATTAGTCAGATAAATTTGAATTAAAACCGATGAAGCCATATTTTTCACATAGTAGGTGAAACGCAGAATTTAATTTTATATGAAAATGAAAAAGGTTTCAAGCTCAGATGTCCAAATTACCCACAACGATATTACTTTGTAGGATTAAATTTTGAAAAGTAGGTTTTAACAAATAAGTGGCGCTATTAAGGGACATTGGACGAAGAAATTAGAGAATTGCTATTGCCATCGAAATTTAGGTTAATATTTGACGTATTTTTACCGCTGCACAAGAGCAACAGCTGGAATGAAGCGTTTTTGTTAAATTAATGCGCACATTGTCAGAGAGGCGTATTATCCTCTTTTCAAAATTACTCTTCGATTGACGGTGTCAGAATTTGGTTAAACTATACGCCATGACGACGTAATTATAAACTTGCTTAATTTATTTAGTATTTTTTATAAAAATTCAATTTTTTTAAACAATGACAGTAGAAATTAGATAAAATTACGTTGTCAAGAAGATGCCGTTTTGTGATCTGCCAAAAATTTACCTAATAAATTAATATTTATTATTTGGCATAAAATTTTTTTCTTTTTCAAAATACTTGAGACCACAAGATAGCTAAAAAGCTTCTCACTGCCCATTGTATGTTTTGTGTTTAGTTGTTAGTTTTTTATATATTTTCTGTTGTATAAAACTTTTTCTAAGTCTTTCGTTATTTGTAAGACTTGTTTGACAAAATAAATAAAAAATATAAATACGACTCGAAAGTTATTTTGACCTAATATTACTAGTTTTTATTTTAAATTTCAGTCTACTTTTCAGAATATTAGCCTATAATTTTCCCAGCGATATGCTAAATTATAAATGTCCTAAAAATAATCAACATTCAGTAGGAAAAAACAAATTTTTCTGCAAAGAGTTTTGTAGAACGAGCCCTGTATTTATAGTGTATGTTGAATGCACTTTTAATTTACTACGTTTTATTAATCAGTTGCGTCATTCTTTAGGGAGTTCCTCTTCGTCCTGAATATTCTATAATCAATATAAAATCTATAACAAATTGCAATATTTTTACCCTATATAACTGAAATCAGATATTATTTTTAATTTATTTCTTATTGGGTTCAACCATACGCCTTGCCATGTGAGATTGAACCGCTGCATTGTGTGACTTTCTTCTCAAAAACAAATTTCCACAAATTGCATTGATTCTGAAAGGTAAATAAATTTTTAAACAAAATGTGCACAGGCCAAGCGCCGATTCAGGGGGGGTCATCACCACCCCCCGCCAAACCAAAAATTATATCAACCTATTAATCCTCTGTGACATTTAAGTCATTTTTTTTATTGGTGTACATAATTGCAAAAAAAATACGTTTCTTATCAGATCTTGGCGTTGATATTACATAAATGCTGTATAATATGAAGTAATAATTAAATATGTATTGAGAAATTTTAAAAGATCCATGACCCTTCAATTTTTAATTTAAAATTCAGCGTCTCTTGCTAAACCCATGCAAAATATATCACGTTACTGAAACTTTAATTGATGAAACGGTGGATCCAGCTGCTTCAAGAAAATAATAAATGGACTAGGACGATCATTTCAGTCTAGTTTATCGTAGTTTCTTACTAGTTCTGATCTATTTTGTATCATATCACTAAAAAGCCATTGAGATATTTCATAGTTATAATGTCAAAATGAAAACCCCTTTTGCCAGCAACATGCAACATTTACCAGCCAATGAAAAAAAATAGGATAAATGAAGATAGGAATGCAAAAAATTGCTTGTGGATGAGAGCGTCTTGAATATGTAGTTGTACTATGAAACTGCCGTAAGGGTCAAAACCTTTTAATATAGTGACAACTAACAAAGTAAACTTCAGTTTCATATCATATATTTCTTTGTATTATAAATATCACACATTTTTTGTTATATTTAATGAATCGTTATTGTAATAACTAATATCTCGCAATCTCACATACAAAATCAATTTTTATTCTATGTAAAGTCTAGCCTAAACCACCACCGGCAAGTGAGGCTAGAGCAGCCGATGGAATACCGACAGATGGTTCAGAGATTTTCGTCTCAGCCCTGTATCCGTTTTCGTCCGATTCGTAAGTTGTGAAGTATTCTTGCTCATCATCGCCGATGTATGAATAAAATCCGCTTACTACTAAAATTTTCTTGTCGCCTTTCTGTACTAATTTTCCTCTTTCTTCCCTTTGGTTGCCATCATTTGTGTTAAACCTAAAAATTAATTTCCAGTTGAACCGGTAACAGTATGATCCAAATCCAAAACCATTTAATTGCTTTCCAGATAGAATAAGAACTTTAACAAATAATCAAATTAAATATGGTTTAAAAAATATCTACTTAGTAAGGCATTTTATAATATCAGTGAATATTTTGATGATACTGATTTTAATTATGAGTTTTGTTCAGAGATATTAGATTTGTTTTTCTATTTGGGTTTCATAATGGGTACATTATGAAATGCAAAAAAAATTGAATAACCTGCCACTTTATGAAACTGAAATTTTATATTTTTATGTTGGCAGCAAGTAGGGTTCGAATTTTAGGCTCAACTAATTTCTAGTCACAACTATAAATCAACATAACCAAAAAATAATAGACATATCTTCCAGTTTATGCTCTATTTCTAAAGTTTTATTCAATAAGTACTACTTTTATTTTTAATTCAATAATAGTATTATATATATATATATACATATTTATAGTTACTGTAGATATTTCCTGGGCCTTAATTGTTATTCCTGTCAGATTCTGTGTCAACACAATATTTTGAACTTTGTTCTGCTCGCACCATAACTCAAAGTTTTGCATATTCTTTTTAAAAGTTTTTCTAGATTATATTCTGCAATTTTTCGTATTTCTGACGGAGTACAACTTCCTTCCAGACTCATCTTTATTAACTTTAATAATATATTTATTTTTAATTATGACGGATGGGAAGAAGCTTTGTTGTGTTCAATTGTTTCTATCATGGCATATTTGATACTTGTAACATTTTATTAATAATTGTAAAAGTATTGCCAACCCAAGAAAAATATATTAATTCAAATGGAAAAAATCTACTATATTGTTTTAAGTTTTTCATACTTTAAAGACCCAAATAGAAAAAGTATTATAAAATACACGGTTCATAAGACAATTAGAGCACTTGTACTTTAGAAAACTTCCCGCTTCGCGGGTCGTTTTCTAGATTGAACGCGTGCTCTAAGACAATGTCTTATGAAACTTGTATCTTAATATACTATTGTAAAAAGTGTTGACCATTTGACACTGTTCAACATATTTATGGGTTTGTATTGTTTATTGTAAACATTGTGAACAAATAAATATCATCTATCTATCTATCTATCTATCGAGATTATGTCGTCAGCAACGTTATGAAGATCGTAAATATAAAAAACTTCTTTGTTGTACTAAAGTTGAAAATAAATTTTAAAATGGTAGTTGTTGCCTGTATAAGTATTTTAAATTTTATTTCATTATATCAATTCAAATATGATGTATTGCTTAAAATACAATAATATTTTTTGACGAAGGTAACCAGTTGAGTAAAAACATGCCAAGAAAATGTTTCGTTGCCCTTGGATAGTTTCATCCAGAAAATAATATCACGTTTAGGAATACTATTGCGATTGTCAAAAAGCGTCCCCCTTCACACTAAAATTGCAGTATCTATCCGATATTTAATCCGAATCACTTACTTGAAGAAATATCCGTTATCGCTAATTTCATTCTTGTACTCGGTCAATTGGGGAAGTTCATCCTGTTCTAATGATACAGCCATATACGAATATATACATAGAATTACAATAAAAATCACCAACGGTATTCTTTTAATAAACATATTTAGTTATTGGACAGATGCCCTCGCTTCTTATTCGGAGACTAAAGTTATTTAACTTTTCGCCAGATATCGTTAAATCAGTTAATGAGTGCTTTTAAGAAGATTAATTTAAGGGGTCCGCAGGAAGAATGAAAAAATACAATTTGAATCATTTTTTTAGCATGAAAAATATTTTTTTTACAATCACAATCAGGCTCGAACTTCAAATCACTGCGGCCTTTCGGCTTATTGCGTACCCCGATCTTGTTAGAAGATGTTTGTTCCTTCTATGAGGTCCAGTAACCTTCTACCAAGCTTGTCATGTGGGAGGTTGTCACCATGTTGTATGTTCCCGAAGATATTTTGTCTTCTACGAGACAGCGCTACGCAGCGGTATATTGTGTGTGAGGCGGTTTCATCATCTTTGTCGCAGAGTCTATATTCAATGGATCCGTTGTTTATCGCTATCCGTTGAAGGTGTTTTCGCAAGTGGCAGTGGCCTGTTAGCAGACCCACACTTGTTTCAACAATCAGGGTTGCCAGCAGGAACTTTTTTTTCGTAATAAATTGAATCGAAATTTCGTAATAGATTCTTCGTAATAAATTTTTTAGATCAGCAATACTTATAAGATTGAACTCAGCATATGAAGTAAATAACGGTTTTTTCTAGGACTTGCCTGTGGTGAGGGGCCAGAGCCCGTTTGCCGTGAACCTATAATTTCTCTTGAATTTGATTCCCTGTCGTTTGGAAAACTAAAACTACTTGGCAACAACTGATGCATATATGTTGTAAATTCCAGATTGAGAGAAAAACTTAACGAACTCCTTAATACTTCTGATAGTTTCAACTAATTATGAACGAGGTTGAATGATCGTTCTTGAAGCCACTTTTTAACTGAATCCTCTTATTTTTGTAAAGTAATTTTAATTATTCCGGTTTTTTTCTTGCCTTATAAACATATTAAAATCTATCAAGGACGACTTCATCTTCGTTTTGAGTTCTTACTGGACGGCATAGATGCGATGGCCAATCATTAGCAACCAATTTTAAATTTGCAAAAATTTTTAATCAGATTTTTCCAATAGTGCTTTAGAGTTTTGTGGCGCTTTTATCAATAAACTTGTTAAATAAATAAATAGAGGATTTTTTATTTTTCATTTGTAGCTCTTAAAATAATGGTAAACTTTAAGCCAATACCATAGAAAATCGGAATACCTAATTTCATTGTTTATTTCACTCTTGCATATTTTAGATACAATGCGCATTAGCGGCGCATCCAGAGTATAAAAAGGGGTTTCGTTGTTTTAATTTTCTTCATGTTTTTATTATCATCGAGGTTATAGAATTCAAAAATAATCTATTTTTATACATGTATCCTTAACATTTTCTTCCTTATTTTGTTGACGTTCTGATATATGTATACAGGGTGTAACAAATTGGTCCATCACCGTTAGGATTTCGGGGACGGTAAGTCGGTTAAATCGGGACACAGTTGCGTAATTATAGGCCCACTAATATGCCGCAAATAAATCAAAAATAAATACAGGGGCTTTCAGAATATTTGGAAAAATCCCAAATTTTGCGATTAGGTTTTTATCTTTTTCTGACTTTCATCGAAGAGGCGCCCAACAATAAATTTCACTTTCTAACTGCTACATTTTAGTCTCCACATGAACTTTTATAAATACGGACCTGGATTCTTTTGTTTAAATTACGAAAGAGGACCGAAATCTACGTTCAGCAATATACAATAATTACTGATTTTTCGACGTATGGTTCCTTAAATTTACCATCTAGATTAAAATATCCCGAGTACGTTTCTGTAATTTACTTTTGTTTTGAAGAAACTGATTTTAAATTATTATTGCTATTTCTGTCCTTATTATCATTATTTCGTGCTATTTTTTTTAAATTTCAAACTGAGAATTGTATCAAATTTCTATAGTGTCTATTATTATAAAAATATAATTTAACTCCGGAAAAAATAAAAACCGCAAAGTGGAAACCTAAACATGTTTTTTTGATTTTTTGCGGCATAATTACGCCACTTTACCCCAATTTAACCGACTTCTTACTGTTCCCGAAATCCCAATGGTGCAGGACGAATTTGTTACATACACCTTCATATATACAGCTTCATAATTTTTTAGAAATTTATTTAATATACTTGTTAAATAAACAAATTATGTACATATATTTTGAATTCTTATTTGTGGCTTTTATTTGGTATTCCATGCAAGCACATATCTTGCTTTAAACTACAACTGATATTTACAGCTACCTTGCAGGTTTTGTTGATAGCCTCCCACGACGAATATAACAGTGGTCCAAACATATAAAATCAAAAAATTGCGAATATATTTTGCTATATTCATGTATGATGGCTACGTCCACGAGAACTTTGTTTACCACGAGTCTTTCAAACTGGTCAAAAATATTTTTAATCGTGTTTTTGTGTTCACTTACATTAAATTTAGACAAATGCGATACTTCACCGATTTACGAACATCGCCAAGATGGGAACAGTTATTTTTTTAAGTAAGTGCAATAATGGCAAGTATGTATTTAATAATAGTAGATTTATTTATCGGACAATCATTGTTTTGGTAATAAGTATTGGATTGAAGTAGCCTTTAATTGATGAAAATCCATTATATTATGAATCTAAATAAAAAATATCACAATGTGTAGAAATTTTCACTACATTTTTATTGTAGCATGATAATTGTTTCGACATGCAGTATTTTCTTCGGATGATAAATTCGGTTCGATATTATCTCTAGAAAGCCTTAAAATCAGAAATTGGAAATTTCTAGATTCGATATTTTTCAGATTTAAATCCAGGATGCTCAATTCTTCCAATTTCAAAATGTATTTAATTATTGCGGCAAGAGATGGCACTATATGCAATTTATATATCAATATTCAGTTCCAGTGTTGTTGTATTAGAACCATTGATTACCAAGTTGATCATATCATTAAGATGATAAACCCTGTTCCTTCACATTCAGCTTTCTTCTTAAAGCTTGTACGTTTTTTTCTTTAAAATCATGCATTTTAATGAACTTTATGGCTTTTTCATCAATTTCTGAAAAATTTGCTAACTCATTTATTTCATTGCTATTTTAGGTACGACTCTGATGAGAGCGCGCTCAGAGAAGAACGAGGAGAACTTGTCACAAAAGGAAAAGAAGAAATATTGGTAGTAAAGGGATATTACCAATTTTATGGGGAAGATGGTAAAATAAATCGTGTCAATTACCAAGCGGATGAAAATGGGTACACCGCAAAAGTAGGTAAATTCTATCCCCCTCAAGCTTATCCAATTCCGACTGCCGTCTTGTCGTCGTTAGCAGGGGGTGGTCTTGGTTAGTAAATACTGTAACTGTGTAACTACAGAACTATGTATATGTAATAAATCTATAAACACAACTAGCTTAACATTTTTCTTTCAAGTAATTTAAAATGGAATTTAATTTTTATTTTGAAATAAAATACCTTAATTATTATCGAGATTATGGAATTCACAAATCAACAGCTTATGCATGCATCCTTAACGTTTTCTTCCGTGAGTTTGATCAGATTCTGATTATATACAGCTCAAATAGTTTTTTAGAACTTTACATAATAAACTTGTTAAATAAAAAAATTATGTGTAGTTTATTTTCTAATTTGTAGCTTTTATTTGATACTAGAACCAATGGGTTTGATGATTAAAATTATCTATATTTACAGATACCTTCCTATTTTTTGAGGAGCTATCAAGGTTGTCTAATGCTTTTATATAATAACTAATTTTCCAATTGCTACTTTTTATTCTCCACATGGGTCACCATAATTTTTTTTTGTTTTTTTTTATGATCAAACACAAGCACTATAGGAAAAATCCTTTAGGGCACTCTGGGAGTGGTGCGTGTGCGCAAAAAGTGATTCACGTTGGTTTTGAATCGTTTGAATCAACATTCTTAAATATGGCCATGTATTATTTTGTTTAAATTATGAAAGAGGAACTAAATCTACGTTCATCAATATACAACAATTACTGGTTTTTCGACGTTTGGTTCCTTACTTGGTTCCTTTAAGTTCGTGAAGAATTTGAAGATTTTTAAATTATTATTTCTGTCCTTAATTATTATTATTAAGTACAATTACTGGTCTTTTTTTAATTTCAAACTAATAGTTGTATGAAATTTCTACTTAATGTAAGTACAAGTAATTTTATTATTATAAAAATAAAATTCGACTCTTAAGTCAGCACTTTCTTAAGACTTTGAAAGAATGCATGAGTTTGTCATTTTCGAATTATACCGAATTTAAGAAAAAAAGTAAATTACAGGAATTATACGTACGTATTTGGTAAATTTAAGGAACAAAATCCAGGAAAAAAAAAGTTGATGATGACTTGACCTTGACCCAAACTTTTGGAGAATAAAAAGTAACAATGAGAACGTAAAATTTATTTATGGACATCTCTTCGAACAAAGTCAGGAAAAAATAAAAACTGAAACGCAAAATTTGAGATTTTTCCAAATATTTTGAAAGTCAATTTATTTCTGATTTTTTTGCGACATATTATTGGCCCTATAATTACGCAACTTGGCCACAATTTAACCGATTTCTGACCGTTCCCGAAATCCCAATGGTGACGGACGAATTTGTTACACCCTTACACCCAGTTTCATAGTTTTTTGGAAATTTATTTAATATACGTGTTAAATAAACAAATTATGTACATATATTTTGAATTCTCATTTATGGCTTTTATTTGGCATTCCATCCAATCCTTGCAGGTTTTGTTGATAGCCTCCCACGACGAATATAACAATGGTCCAAACATATAAAATCAAAAAATTGCGAATATATTTTGCTATATTCATGTATGATGGCCACGTCCACGAGAACTTTGTTTACCACGAGTCTTTCAAACTGGTCAAAAATATTTTTAATCGTGTTTTTGTGTTCACTTACATTAATTTTGGACAAATGCGATTCTTCACCGATTTTTGAACATCGCCAAGATGGGAACAGTTATTCTTTTAAGTAAGTACAATAATGGCAAGTATGTATTTAATAATAGTAGATTTATTTTTTTGAAGTAGTCCATCTCAAAGTGGAGTGAAGTTAAAAATAGTTGAAGGCAACCTTCAACTATTTTTGCTTAAACTCAACTTATTTAAACATCCTTTTTTTCTTCCTTACAGTTTAACAATGTCATGAGTTTCTTCTAATGTTGTATTTTTCACTGAAGATGAAGGTTTGAACCTTCGAAACATGTATGGTTTTTATTAACGGTTATTAAACTAATGGAGCAGACTGTGAGTTTCTTTACCTCCTAATAGTATATTTATTTGTTTTGGCAATAAGTATTGGATTGAAGTAGCCTTTAATTGATGGAAATTCATTATATTATGAATCTAAGTAAAAAATATCACAAATGTCTAGAAATTTTCACTACATTTTTATTGTAGCATGACAATTGTTTCGACACGCAGTATCTTCTTCTAATTTCAAAATGTATTTAATTATTGCGGCAAGAGATGGCACTATATTCAATTTATATATCAATATTCACTTCCAATGTTGTTGTATTAGAATCATTGATTACTAACTAACAAAGGGGTGACCTCAAAGTCACGGTCACACAACTTATCTTTAGTATATTAAAAAAGTTTACGTCTAGTTATATGTTTCGCCCATCTGGGCATCATCAGACCTTAAATAAAAATTTACACCACAACACAGATAACTGCACAAACAACAAGCAGTTACAATTAAAATTAAAAATATGTGTTACTGTTACTAAGTAGCACATATTTTAAATTTTTTTTCTTATTATTTAGATGGGCGAAACATGCAAACACTCGTAAACTTTTTTAATATACTAAAGATAAGTTGTGAGACCGTGACTTTGAGTTCACCCCTTTGTTAGTTGCCAAACAGGTCTCTTGGAGCAAATGGACTTTTTCTTTGAGATTGATTCATAAGTTGATCATATCATTAAGATGATAAACCCTGTTCCTTCACATTCAGCTTTCTTCTTAAAGCTTGTACGTTTTCTCTTTAAAATCATGCAATTTAATAAATTTTCTTGCTTTTTCGGCAATTTCTGGAAGATTTGCATATTTTTAATACCTGGTGCATTTAATTACATACGTTACATAAGTTGCCAGAAATTTTAACTCCTGTTCCTCCTTCTATCTACATAGCATGCACTCTTACATTTACATGTGTCCGTAGGAGTTTAAATAAATAAATATTATTCCTAGACCTATTAACAAACTATTTAGGCCATTTCGCAACCTATATCCAGGTCTACGAATACATACTATAGAAAACGAAATATCTGACTTATTTATTTCATTGCTATTTTCCCTTTTTTTAGGTACAATTCTGTTGGGGGCGCATACAGAGAAGAAAGAGGAGAACTTGTCACAAAAGGAAATGAAGAAATCTTGGTAGTAAAAGGATATTATCAATTTTATGGGGAAGATGGTAAAATAAATCGTGTCGTTTACCAAGCGGATGAAAATGGGTACACCGCAAAAGTAGCTAAAATCTATCCCCCTTATCAATCTGCTTATCCAATTCCGACTGCAGTCTTGTCGTCGTTAGCAGGGGGTGGTCTTGGTTAGTAAACACTGTAACTATGTAACTACCGAAATATGTACAGGGTGTCTTTTTAAAATCCGAACACCCTTTTTTCTCGCTGAGATTGCATTTTTTGATTTCGACCTCCTCAGATGATTTTCGTAGTTTTGAGGGGCAATCGAATGGCGCAGGTTTTTTTTCACCAGCGGTGTTCAGGTGGTGTCCTGCGCAGGTGAACTGTTTTTTTAGATGGGAACCCTTTTTTTTCTCGCAGGTTCCGAGCCTTCATGAAAAAACAAGCACCTTTCGTCCCAAACATTTTTTTATTCGAATCGATCCTGAACTACGACAAACCGAAAAATGACTCCGACAAACCGACTGCTGAGATAAACAAGATTGTTACATTTTTTCGGTTTATCGGAGTTCAGGATCGATTCGAATAAAAAAATTTTTGGGACGAAAGTTGCTTGTTTTTTAATGAAGGTTCGGAACCTGGGGAAAAAAATCGGGTTCCCATTTTAAAAAAATCACCTGCGCAGGGCACCACCTGAACACCGCAGGTGAAAAAAACCTGCTCCATTCGATTGCCCCCTCAAAACTACGAAAATCATCTGAGGAGGTCGAAATCAAAAAAATGCAATCTGAGCGAGAAAAAATGGTGTTCGGGTTTTAAAAAGACATCCTGTATATGTAACAAATTTATAAACACAACTAGCTCAACATTTTTCTTTCAAATAATTTAAAATGGAATTAAATTTTTTATTTTGAAATAAAATGCTTTTATTATTATCGAGATTATAGAATTCACAAATAGACAGCTTATGCATGCGTCCTCAACGTTTCCTTCCGTAAATTTGATCAGATTCTGATTATATACAGCTTAAATAGTTTTTTAGAGCATTATATAATAAACTTGTTAAATAAACAAATTAAGTATAGTTTATTTTCTCATTTGTAGCTTTTATTTGATAATAGAATCAATGGTTTGATGATTAAAATTATCAATTACACAGGACCTATCAAGGTTGTGTAGTGGTTCTGTATAATAACTAATTTTCTAATTGCTACTTTTATTATCCACATGATGGCATCATCAGATCTTTAATGATGCGACGTTTCGTTCTTGGGTCACCATCATCAACATTCTTAAATATGAGCCTGCATTCTATTGTTTAAATTATGAACGAGAACCTAAATCTACGTTAAGCAATATACAACAATTACTGGTTTTTCGAAGTTTGCTTCCTTACTTGGTTCCTTTAAGTTCGTGAAGAATCTGAAGATTTTTAAATTATTATTTCTGTCCTAAAATATTATTTTTACGTATTACTTACTACTGGTATTTTTTTATTTCAAAATAATAGTTGTATTAAATTTCTACTTAATGTAAGTACAAGTAATTTTATTATTATAAAAATAAAATGTGACTCTAAGTCAGCACTTTCTTAAGACTTTTTAGAAATGCATGAGTTTTTCAAAAAGGTAAATTACAGGAACATACTTTATACGTACGTATTTGGTAAATTTAAGCAACAAAATCCAGGTAGAAAAATAAAATTATGATGGGGTGACACAAAGACGGAACGTCGCATGGACGATCTGATCTTGTGGAGAATAAAAAGTAGCAATGAGAAAGTGAAATTTATTTTTGGACATCTCTTCGAACAAAGTCAGGAAAAAATAAAAACCGCAAAATTTGTGATTTTTCCAAATATTTTGGAAGTAAATTTATTTTTGAATTTTTTGCGGCATATTATCGGGCCTATAATTACGCAACTTGGCCCGAATTTAACCGGCTTCTTACCGTTCCCGAAATCCCAATGGTGACGGACGAATTTGTTACACCCTATACAGTTTCATAGTTTTTTGGAAATTTATTTAATATACGTGTTAAATAAACAAATTATGTACATATATTTTGAATTCTCATTTATGGCTTTTATTTGGCATTCCATCCAATCCTTGCAGGTTTTGTTGATAGCCTCCCACGACGAATATAACAATGGTCTAAACATATAAAATCAAAAATTTGCGAAATGTTTTGCTATATTCTTGTAAGATGGCTACGTCCACGAGAACTTGGTTTACCACGAGTCGTTTCAACTGGACAAAAATATTTTTAATCGTGTTTTTGTGTTCACTGACATTAAATTTGGACAAATGCGATTCTTCACCTATTTATGAACATCGCCAAGATGGGAACAGTTATTTTTTTAAGTAAGTGCAATAATGGCAAGTATGTATTTAATAATAGTAGATTTATTTATCGGACAATCATTGTTTTGGCAATAAGTATTGGATTAAAGTAGCCTTTAATTGATGAAAATCCATTATATTATGAATCTAAGTAAAAAATATCACAATGTGTAGAAATTTTCACTACATGTTTATTGTAGCATGATAATTGTTTCGACACGCAGCATCTTCTTCGGATGATAAATTCAGTTCGATATTATCTCCAGAAAGTTTTAAAATCAGAAATTGGAAAGTTTTAGATTCGATTTCAAAATGTATATAATTATAGCGGCACTATTTTCCATTGATGTATCCTTATTCACTTCCAGTGTTCTCCTTCTTACATGTGTTTGTATTTAATAAGTTTAAATAACAAATATTATTCGTAGGCCTATTAACAATCTATTTAGACTTTTTCGGTACTTATAACCGGGTGTACGTAATGGTAAACTTTGAGACCATACCATAGGAACTCGGAATATCTAACTTATTATTTATTTCATTCCTATTTTCCATTCTTTAGGTACGATTCTGATGAGGGCGCATTCAGAGAAGAAAGAGGAGAACTGGTCACAAAAGGAAAAGAAGAAATCTTGGTAGTAAACGGATATTATCGATTTTATGGGAAAGATGGCCAACTTAATCGTGTCGTTTACCAAGCGGATGAAAATGGGTATACCGCAAAAGTAGCTAACTTCTATCCCCCACCAAGTGATCCAATTCCGAGTGCCGCCTTGGCGTCGTTAGCAGGGGGTGGTCTTGGATAGTAAACACTATAACTGTGTAACTATGTAACTACAGAACTATGTACATACATTATGTAATAAATCTATAAACACAACTAGCTTAACATTTTTCTTTCAAGTAATTTAAAATGGAATTTAATTTGTTATTTTGAAATAAAATGCTTTTATTATTATCGAGATTATGGAATTCACAAATCAACAGCTTATGCATGCACCCTTAACATTTTTTCCGTAAATTGATTGTAAACTGATTATATATAGCTTAAATAGTTTTTTAGAACTTTATATAATAAACTTGTTAAATAAACAAATTATGTATGGTTTATTTTCTCATTTATAGCTTTTATTTGATAATAGAATCAATGGTTTCTCCAATTGTTTTTTTAAGAATAGTGATCACATATCCTGCTTTTGAGAACCTATCAAGGCTGAAGTGTTTTTATATAATAACTTCCAAAATCAAATCAAACATAGTTACCTATACTTGTTGTGTGTTGCATTCATCTCTTTTAACATGACAAATTTATTTTTATTACCGTTCCTGTGCTCATTAACAGTGAATTTACAAAAAAGCTACTCCTTACCTATTTACGACCAACCACAAGAAGGAAACAATTATTTTTTAAAGTAAGTGAATTAATTTTGATTAATTTATATTTATTCTACTTATTTTCTTGGTAAGCTAGGGGTATCTCTATAAAATATAAAATTACATTTTTTGTTCTGAAGTAAGGTCAGTAAAACAAACGTAGAAGATCAAATGATGTATTTAGCAGGGGCAGTCACCACTTGTGAATAAGTCCATTTTCGGAATTCGATTTGTATAAACGTACGAAACTCCATCAAGTTTCCTTTTACATAAATTACGATTTTAGATACGATGCCGATGAAGATGAAGTCAAAGTAGAAAATGGAGAAGTTGTAACAAGAGGAATTACGTATCAAGCGGATGAGACTGGATACACCGCTAGAGTACCGCAGTCTCATTCCAACTGCATTAAACCTGGAATTCATGGTCCTTCTTTAGTGTCATTAGTAGGGAGTGGTCTTGGTTAGGATTTTTCCAACCTTTATCGTATTTTCTATCGATTTGCTGGATTATATTAAGGTGATTTTTATTATTATTGGTATTATTGTAAAACCCACATAGATATAACTATAAATGTTTTAAAATATATACTTGGGTTATAAGTTTTTCAATATAAGGTTTGTTCCATCATAAGATAAGTTTTTTAACATATAGACTTGGAATTTTTTCTACGGCGTTATAAGTATATCGATGACGAATTTTTGTAATAAAATGTCAAAATTTTAAAACCTAACATCTACCAAAAATTTATTAGACTAACGAGTTCTCAAAATTTATTTAAAATTGATCTTCTTTGGGAACATAATCGAAATATTTTAAATTTTCACAACAAAAAATGCAAATAAAAGAAATTTTGATTCAATTTAACCGCTTTTATATCTCGTACAGTTTTCTAGATGTATAAGATTAGTTATATGAGTGTCTTTTTTTACTGGGCGCATGCTAAACGGTTAAAGGACGTGAGGGATAAACTAATAAGTGAAACAGAATCGAAGAGATTTAACAGAAATATCTTTATTACGGAATCCTGCGTTAAACTACTGACATTTACAACGACCTTGCCGGTTGTTCCTTTAACCCACCGAGATTACACGAAAAGAACACTGTAGTATAGTATTTGCAGAATTATACCGTTCATCTGTTGACTGCAATAAAACCTCATTATCCCTTCGACCATAAAATAAATAAGGAAATTCCAAATTTTAAAACCTTTTCGAGCAGAGCCGGACCAGGTGTACAAATTCAATTTATACCTATGCCTGATGCATATATAAATACAAAGTGATTTTTAATAAGTTTAATCTTTAGTGGTTTTCCGGCGAGTAATTTTTAGTTAGGCTTATTAGTGGTAGAATGTGGCGTACTTGGAATTGTGCTCATAGGGGGGCATCTTCAAGTGTCAGTTTTAAAAGAAAGCATTTATCTACCGATGCCAAACTAATAATTAAAAATGTGTATCAATCGTTGTTGAGTAGAAATTTTAATTCGATGGATGCTTTAGCAGAGACGTATAATTTGACAACAACTCCTTTATCTTCGGTAAGAGACATAGTACTTAAACCTGTTAATCCTAGAAAAAATCGGAGTGATTCTGGCACATTTAGAAGCATTGACGAAAATGACATGGATTTATTAAGAAGAAAGATTTACCAAATGTATGAGGCACGAATTGTACCCACTTTGATTTCCCTCAAAGAGCGGCTGGTTAAAGACGAAACAATATGTCTTGTAGCCTTTCAAGCCTTAGGAAAATGTTGCGTAAAATGGGTTTTAAATACCGAAGTATTGATAAAAGACAATCATTAATGGAATCTCAACGTTTACGGGAATGGAGACTTAAATATTTAATAGCTGTTAAACAATTTAGAGAAGAAAATCGTCCAAGTATTTACCTTGACGAAACATGGTTCGATACCCATGACACTCCAAGAAAGGGTTGGGATGATTCTTCCAAAAAATGTGAAACCAAGGCACCATCAAATAAAGGCAAAAGAATCAAAATATTACATGCAGGTTCAGAGAACGGGTTTGTTCAAAATTATCTGTTGCTTTCAGCTAAAAACATAGCAGATTCTTCATTAGATTACCATCAAGATATCGACGCACAACTATTTGAAGATTGGTATAAACATAAACTCCTTAAAAATATACCTGAAAATAGCGTCATTTTAATGGACAATGCTAGTTATCATAGTCGGCAAGCAAAAATCATTCCCAATTCTAATAATACAAAAGCAGAAATTCAAAATTTTATGATTGAAAATATATATATTTTGATGACACTTACAAAAAACGAGAACTGCTGGAAGTATTAAAAGCTTTTAAAAGAAATAAGGAATACGAGTATGACAAACTTGTAGCAGAAAATAGACATACAGTGTTGCGTCTTCCTCCGTACTATTGTATATTCAATCCTATTGAGCTAATATGGCACCAATTAAAATCCAATATTAGTAGAAATAATATTTCTCCCTCATTAAATGCATCTGTAGTAGAATTAATTAAAAATGAAGTAAGAAAATTTCCGCAGACAGCTGGAAAAACTGTGTACAGCATGTACTAAAGGTGGAAAATTCTTACAATTTTATTATTACAAATGTTCAACCCTTAATTATAAGTTTAGGCTTAGATGAAGATAGTGATAGTGATACAGAGTTAAATTTTGAATAAATTATCAATAGTTTCTTAGAATTTAATTAATTTTTATTGTACTTGTTATCCTAAAAGTTATACTATTAAATTATATTATTTTGAATTATCATTAATTGTTATCATTATTTTACATTTATTATAGGTACCTAAAACTAAAAATACCTATCTATTTATTTTAAATTATAAAAATAAATCATGTGGTGTGGTATACATTTTCAAGCCGGCCCTGATCCCATTTATTGAGCTTTGAAGAGGTTGAGACGTATACAATATGGTTTAATCAGGTAGTTTATTTATGGCAGTAAGAGTCAACGGTATAATTCTGCAACAACTATAAATATTTTATTGTGCGCTTTCCTATAAAATATGGCATTAATTAAATTTTTCCTTAATAATCCGGACGAAAATAATGCTGCACACATAATTTATAAAAAGGTATAGTATTTCTAGTCAATTTACTATAATCAAGTAAATACTAAAATATATTTTAAAATGTACCGACACCTTACTGACTATTATTGTACTTTAAGTATTTTTTATTGTAAAAATTACCAAGTTTAAATAAAATGTTGTAAAAATGCTTTTTTACAAGAATATGGCTTAAATCAGATGCAACCGATCTTCGTAACAGATGATAGGTGGAGAACTTATACAGCAACAAAGGCACCATCGGTCGAAGAAGTTAAGTGATGTTACCACTTGGATGGGTTACCTGACTGCTTGGGTATACGACGTGTCAAGATTTTTACAAAATTTTTTGTATTATTACTAAAAATGTAGGTTAAAATTTCGATATTTCATTTCTCAATAAATGTTATTCCAGTCACATATAGAGCCATAAATTATGATCAGTTTTTTATAGCAAATTTAACGAAGTTTTCTTTCCGTGTAGCATGTTACAACTATAATAGTTGCAACTGGTAAGATCAACTCGCCAATATACCTAATTACTGTTGATGATCACCTCTACAAGACCATATTTATGCGTTCTCGCTTTTCAGAATGATTAAATTAGTTTTCATAGTGTTTCTATGTTCGTTGATATTAGATTTACAAAAAGGCGACACTTTACCTATTTATGAACATCAGCAAAATGGGACTCAATATTTTTTTAAGTAAGTGCAAAAATTAATTTTTAGATTTAGCTTCCGATTTTATTGGGTCAATAATCCAACTAGATGGATAATATCAATTATTTTTATTTTTTTAAATCACCCAATTTCATTTGGTTTTATCAGACTTCCCTTATAAGATTTGGTTAAGAGAGAATTATGATTTATAACAGTTCTATAAAAGCTTGTTTTTAGAATTGTAAATTAATAATAAGTGTAAGGGGCCATGGCGCAGCCAAGGGAGGGGTTTTGGGGGGTTGAACTGGTAAGGACGTCTATACAGGGTGTCCCAGAATAGTGGGCAATCTCCCGGGTTCAGATAGAACACTTAAAAATAACAGGAGAAGTTCTTATAAATTTTTCTTCCTACGGCCTCCCCTACGGAGATAACGGACATCCCTGGAAATCGTTGTTTTTTAAATAATTTTTTAAGTACTAGGTGTAATTTAATCATTTTTTAGTATAATGGTTACTACATTAATCTCCTTAAAATTCGCCCTTTTAAACACATTTGGTTTATTTAGTTTGCCAGGGACGGACTAGATGTAACACAATAAAAAAATTTTTGTACACCTTGTATAATGAGGAACGACAATAATATTTTTGGATACTCTAAACCGTGAACTGAAAAAAGGTGCTCTTGATCAATGTCCATAAAGTGAACTGTTTTCGAAAAAAAAGATATTTTTGTTCAATATGATTTATATTCAGTATATGTAAATTACATTACTAAGTTAGTAACTAATAAGACAAAGGAGAAAAACCGCAAATTTCATTCATTCATTCCATAAACTAACACTGGCATAAATATTCTTATTTAAATCGGTACATGTGAAAAATACCATAGCAACAATGAGGGAATTTTATGAACATAAAACAACAACCTTGCCCTCTTAATTCCGCCCAGAGCGGCGAATATCAGAAATACACGACGAACCACTGCCGCCCATCCATATGTGGTTAAGCTTATTCCTCAAACTTCAATTTAAGAACTCTTTCATCTGGAGGACTTCATCCTTGTGGAACGATCTTCCCGAGGTCGTTTTTCCCAACGAATATACCTCCAACGATTCAAAACCAAGGTGAATCGCCTTTTGCGCACACGCACCACTCCCAGAGTGCCCTTTCTATAGTGCTTGTGTTTGATCATAATTTTTTTTTCGAAAACAGTTCATTTTATCGACATTGATCAAGAGTACCTCTTTTTCAGCTTAAGGTTTAGAGTATCCAAAAAATTTTTTTATTGTCGTTCCTTCATCATACAGGGTGTAAAAAAAAGACGTTTTTGTGCGTCCCTGTCAAACTAAATAAGCCAAATGCGTTTAAAAGGGCGAATTTTACGGAGATCTAGTGTAAACATTATACTTAAAAATTATTAAATTACACCTAGTACTTTTATTATTTAAAAATCAATGATTTCCAGGGACGTCCGTCATGGGCCCGTATCTCCGTAGGGGCCGCCGTAGGAGGAAAAATTTATATGAACTTCTCCTGTTATTTTTAAGTGTTCTATCTGAACCCGGGCGATTTCCCACATATTCTGGGACACCCTGTATAACTTACATTATACAGCAAAATGGTTCTATAAACTTTTCAGCTATTTGTCTTGGTTGGTGATAGTTAATCTGGGGGATTTTAGTACACTGATAAATCTCTTTTAACGGTTGTAAGAACGTTCTCAGCTTGAAGCCCAAAATATTTGCTGTAAGAGTAATCTTACAACCTTTATAAAACTTGTATCGAAGCTATCAAATCAACAGTAGGTACCTCAATAAACAGTATAAATACCTACTATTTTAGGTACCACACTGATGAAGGCGAAGTCAGAGAAGAAGAAGGAGAACTTGTAACTAGAGGAAATGACGAAATTTTCGTAGTAAAGGGATCCTATCAGTTTTATGGGAAAGATGGCAAAATAAATCGCGTCGTTTACCGAGCGGATGAAAATGGATACACCGCCAAAGTCAACTTGTACCCCCCACGCCCACTCCCACAGACTAAACGAATTCAGAGTTCTGCATTGGCGTCATTGGCAGGGGGTGGTCTGGGTTAAGTATTCCAAAAGCATGTTACAAAATCTACTTACTATACACATTATATACAACAAACCTATAAACTCAACAATATTTTTTAAATAACACAAAATTTAATTTTTTTTTTGGAAAAAATAATGTACCCTACGACCAAAAAATCATCTACCAGGGCTGTCTGACAAATTTTGAGCGTATAGGAACAAATATTTTTCAGTCAAATTGTGCAATTATTTTTCTCTTATGTCAATAACAATTATTATATTTTTAGAATTTTTAAAATACTGCTTTATAATGTTTAAGGAATTTAAGCAAATCATTTTTAAATTATTTCTTCTGTGTGTTGAATAAACAAACAAATCCATCAGTTCTAGACTTTTATTTTTATCTTTTACTTGATACACCCGCAATATTATAGTATTTAAGAACTGCGTTTACTCACAGGTTGCCAAGCAGACACTATTTTATGCGAACGTTTGGCCAAATATACTTAATTTTTTTCTAATCTAAAACTGGATTCGTAAAGTTAAAGGATTGGAAAATCGCGAGCGGTGTAATTGTACATGTTTTACATTAAAAATTGAATTTAGTTTAGTTAGTTTTTTAAACTCATTAAATCAATCAAATACGTTGGTTCCACGACGTCGAGAGTTCCACATGCTTGACGTATACGAATTTTAAACGTTTTGTTAGTTGTATTGGCCGATTTTTTTTTGTTGTGAAATAATTCATAATAATAAATGTTGTGATGTGATTTCAAATTTGTGTGTCACATTGGTTCTGTTGAAGAACATACCTTTTATGTTTTATTTTTTTATGGAATTTAATTATAAAACAGATTATTTTAAAATAAGATCGAAGGTAAGAGAGTATGTACCTTAAAATTGTAGCTTTCTTAGTCTAAAAAGTTTGAAAGAGAAGTGATAGCGCACGTCAAAGACGTCTTGTCAAAAACTTAACACGTGCGTTTAGAATTATGTGTTGCAATATGACAACATCGCCTATAATGCGCTAACCGCTTTTGAACCTGGAGACTGCCTCAATAAAATATTGATTGCGAAGGGCCTCAGGAGCGGCCACGTAAATTTTGAGATTTCATATAAAGTGCTTAATAATTGAAAGCGCCATTTATGGTTATTTTTCTTCAATTTATTTTCATCTCGGGATTTGCCGGTTTAAATAAAATACGTCATTTCCATAACACCCTATATGGGTTAGATAATGTACCGTTCTATTCAATGTATTATATTATTATGTATTGTCGAAAAAAACGGTTCACCCACAATGAGAAGTAATTAAATGGTTTGCCGTTATTAACAGTCGAGCTGCGAAATGATTACTTTGTCAGCAAGAGTTTACAATTGGTCAGTAGAAACAAACATGTCTAGAAGCAGTTTACTTCAGAGGACCCTGGACACTGTCGATTTATATAACTTTCTTGTGTTTTCTTTTGCCGAATACAGAAGGAAATCGGCTACAAAAGGTGTAGCGGGGGCGGGTTTTCACTTGTTCTCCCATGGTACTGTCACGATTCAGAAATGTTTGCTATCCATAAGTTGCTGACCAACTAGCCATTTTAGCTGACCGATTACATTTTTCTGTTCGCAAAAATAAGAATATTTTGCTAACCAGTTAAATGATACCCATAAACAATCAATGCGACATTTTATCACTTTTTGCTTTTTACTTAACATTAAAAATACAAAATCTTTAGTTAAATAAGCCACACCTTATACTATTACTACTTATTCTTTATATCGTTATTTTCGAATTTTGAATGTTAATAAATGAACAGATATTTACGTAGCATTCTGTATTATTGTAATAATTTTTATTTTTAATTTCGCAAAAGCCAAAAGTGATAAAATAAAATGTCGCATTGATTGCTGACGAAACGTTTTTTCGGCAATATAACGTATCTAGAAGAAATGGTAATTTTTTGTTACCTCGGGTGGCGTGGTGATACTTTTGGGCCAGTATCTAACCCAGATATACCTCTAATTGGTTTATATACTCGACTGATTCCGGCGTTGGTTCTTTATGAAACATTTTTTAAATGTAAAAAAGAAGACATTTGCTTTCAAATGTTTCAATATATTCAGAGGATTACTCTACATGTTTCGAAACTTTTAGGCCTTCTTCAAGAGCATTGCTAGATGAATACTAAACTTAAAAATTATTTCACGGGTCTTTATGCAGTCACTAATAAACTTATTTATTGCCTAAGAAATAGGGCTTTCCCCCGATTAGTGTAGGTAGACTTGAGAAAGCTGTCTATCAAGGGCGTGTTTACGAAATTTTGTTGATCATTGGTTGTGAGGGGATTATTTTTTATAGACTTTTTAATTTCGAGAAGATCTAAACGTTGGCCCTTTCTTTCGTTATGTAATAGTTTACTGTTGTCCGTATCTATAAAATGGTTGTTTTCTATACAATGTGTGGAGATTCCGGAATTTTTTATGTTATTCAAAATAGAATTAATTGCGATGTTCTTTTAATCTTGTCTTGATGTTTCTACCGGTGTGCCCAACATAGACAACTTCACAATCTTTACATTTAATCCTATAAATCAGTGACAGTTCTTCCACAGGAGCACATGCGCACGTGCACCCCGAAACAAAACGAATAAAAAATATTAATTTATATTCATTGAATATTATTTATCGTATAAAGTCCGACCCTCCCTAATATTTTATCATCAAACCAAACTGTATAGATCCGGCAACCGTGCCTCGGTCGAGGTAAATGACGATTATGACGAGACTTGCTCGCACGTGCGATTAAGTAGTGCAGTTTCTCTGTGGTAACAGGTGGCGGGGGATAGCGGGGCTATGGCGATTTGTTATTGATCAATTTGCTACAATTAAGAACCGAAGAATGGACTTTACGTTTAAGTACTATTGTGTAGGGTCGATAAATGTTGTACATTTCGATAAATGATACTCGATATGATTTTAAACCATTTTATTTAAGGATTTAAACTAAAAAACACTGAAAATATGAAGAATGCCAACTTGTCAGTCTCGTGTCTCGATTCGTTCTCGTCATAAACCAGTTAACTACTGTTCTCGTCTTGGTTGCGCCTAATGACGTAGCCGTAGATGGCGTAGTGGTATTAGACATCATTCGGTTTTCTTGATAACTCGTAGATGGCGGTAGTACTATTGGACATCATTCGGTTCTCTTGATAGCTCGTAGATGGCTTTAGTAGTATGAGTGGTGGACTGTATAAATTTTATTACGAGGGTTGCATGCGACGACGTTAAGATCCGACAGATCCTAAACACTAAGAAAATCTTTCTTATTTTCCAAAAGTTGTATTTCCTTGTGTAAAATAAAAAAATAAATAAAAATATGTTTTACCTAACGCATTTTCTTATTACTCTTTTTCTTTCTACATTTAAAACGCCTAGAAACATTTCACCATACTTGTGAACCCCCTCTATCATAGGTCACGAGCCACTGCTATAAATCCTAAAAAATCTGTGGTATATGGGATTAAATGTAAAGATTGTGACGCTGTCTATGTGGGACAAACCGGTAGAAACATCAAGACAAGATTAAAAGAACATGGCAATTCTATTTTGAATAGCATATGAAATTCCGGAATCTCCACACATTGTATAGAAAACAACCATTTTATAGATACGGACAACATTATATTACATAATGAAAGAAAGGGTCAACGTTTAGATCTTCTAGAACAGTACAAAATTAAAAAGGCTATAAAAAATAATCCCCTCACAACTAATGATCAACAAAATATCGTAAACACGCCCTTGATAGACAGCTTTCTCAAGTCTACCTACACTAATCGGGGGAAAACCCTATTTCTTAGGCAATAAATAAGTTTGTTAGTGACTGTATAAAGACCCGTAAAATAATTTTTAAGTTTAGTATTAATCTAGCAATGCTTTTGAAAAAACGCCTAAAAAGCCGAAACATGTAGAGTAATCCTCTCAATATATTGAAACATTTAATAGCAAATTTCTTCTTTTTTTACATTAAACTAATTGGTTTAGTTTAAAAAATAAATAAAATTTAATTTTTATGTAAGATATTTCAAATTTAAATTTTAGGAATTTACTAGAATCTATTTTTTATCAGTTAAAATGAAATTTATTAAAATTGGTTCTTTATTAACGAATTGCAGCTTATTAGTTAGGACATGAGTTTCTCAATATTCAATAATTAATTATCGTAGTGCATAATTACCAAAATCAGAATAATTTCATATCGTCTTACTTCACAACAAGAAACCATAGACAACATCTAACGTTTCTTCCATCTCTACTATCTCTCTCATGCGTCATCTTTGTGAAACGGTCTTGATATTGTTTATAGCAACTATTTTCTTGTTACAAGTTTACCTGCGAATTTAAATTTAAGTATGCTTATTAGTTTTTATTACGTGTGTGTGATTATTCTTGTATTGGAGGCTACCGCTGTTGTTCCACTTCCACCCGTCCAAATATTGACGTACGTGAACGAGCAGACCGAAGATGGTTACCATTTTAGGTAAAAAAGTTTATTTTAAATATTTTGTAGTGTTGGATGATTTCTACGGAAAACTTTTCGAGTGTCCTAGGTACTAGGCACAAGGTATCCTGAAGTTATATATATGTATGTATGTATAAGTTCTTTTCGGTTAATATATGCTAGAAAAAGTATAAAAGATAATGATGGACTTTGTGTTTTTGTGTTAAGACATATCGTATATACAGATGTCTTTCCTTACAAGACCAAACGTATAGAAAAAATTGCCATAATTAATACTGATTACTAGTCGAAAAATATATTTTCATAAATTTTTAAGAATATGTGAAGCTCACTACAGTTCCTACCATCGTTTTTAAACTAAGTGGGAAGTCAATAATAATATTCCTAACCTTGAGCAAATACCGTAAACTTGTTATTTGTTTCGTAAATAAAAACGAAAGGCATTCTTGTCCAGATTGCAATTCATATAGTTTCTGTCTGTATCAGCCATATAAACCGCTGAGGGATGGAAACAGGACTAGGACGCCAAACTTTCCTCATTTCTACCTCTATGGAAAGGACAAGTGAGGAGGTCCCCACCAAAACGTTACATTTCAATAATAAATGATTTTACAAAATTTCACAAAGTTTGATATCATTAATGATGACTTAAGTAAGTTTTATTACACAAGAGGAATTAATTGACTTAAATAAGAATAAAACTATTGGTTAATTCATAAATTTAATTGTTTGGTTTTTAGGATCATGGGAATTTTTTTTAAAAACATGTTACTTTTTGGTGCAACAGATTAGTAATGTTACTTTTTGGTTGGACCATTGTAGAAATCTTCCTTTTTGATCAAGACCAACTAATAAATGTCACTTTTTGGTCCGAACAGAATAAAAACAGAAATTTTAAAAATATAGGAAATTTTATTTAAAAATAAAAACTTAACAGGATTCCGGAGTACCTGTAAACGAGTTTTCTTCCCAGGCGTTTGTTTCTGTTCTACGAAAAAAAATGTCAAAGGAAAAAAAACTTTGTAATAGAACTAGAACTCGCGGAAAGTCTATATGTTTTTGTTTCGGAAGGTTTTTAGATTTAATTTTTTTTACTGCTCCATATAGAAAAAAATGATTAACCTTTCCTAGAGTTGTTAGCAAAATTTAGACATCTTTTTCATCAATTTTTTTTTAAATGTACCGTTTCCATAGGTTTGTTTTGGTTGTAAAATAAGGATTGATTCTAGACGGTTCGAGAACTGCGCAGAACTCTATGTGTAATAAAATAAATCCTCGAACTGTTTTAGAATCGGTTCGCAGTAGAAGAAACCAAAACAGCTTATTGAAAAAGAAGAAGAGGAGAATTAACCATAACCTCAAAATTTCAAAAATTGACGAAGTTGTTATTTTTCCTTATTTATGTACATGAAAATACAAATATTTAAGTGTATGATACCAATAATTCAAAGCCTGCACTATTTAAAAGCTGATCCTACAAAAAATACTCAAATAATTTTCCAATACTCTTGAAAAATTAAATTATATGTTGCATTTAACTTCTTTACAGAAACTTCTACCTACCATAACTATGGGATTATTATCCTCCATTCTATAGTATTTTACTCTTAACAAAAAAAAATAGCTGAACTAAGATTCAAAACGCAAGACAGGAGATACGAGCACAAAAGGGACACAAGCCACGCAAAAACAATTTAAAATGGTGATGAGCTGGGGAAATGCCTTCTTTTTATTACACTGCGCATGCGGCAACTAAAAATCCCGAATCGGTTCCATCAAAAAGCGAGAACTGCATTGACAGTTCAAGAACGGTTACGAACCGGTTCGAAATATAACCAAAACGCTTAAATTTTAAGTTCGAAATCGGTTCTAACTAAACCAAAACAGAAATATGTCACTGCGCATGTGCGGACTGTTCTAGAACGGTTCTAAGTTTGAACCAAAACAAAGCCCATAGGAAGCCAAAAACTTATTGAATTGAAGTATAAACCCCCGATTACGTGCAGTCTCTTTCTTCCGATTATCGTTGTTTCTGTCGGCACACCGATTACGGGCGGACGCTCGACGTATTCTTCTAACTGCAAGCGAAGATTAAAATTCGCCTCGTGCCCTCAAAGCGTGAAACGAACAGGGGTCAAATCGGGGATTTCGACTGACTCCGGCATCCTCTTAACCACTCGGCAAAATGACTCTCTGTGGAAACCACATATATATAACCATTATATTGCCAATACGAACGTTCCAAATTACAAAAAGTGTCCCCGCTATGGGATATCGCTTGGCACCATTGAGTTTGCGCAGTAGGGTGAAAATTTTATCGATCGCGTCAGAGCCGGCCCGACATTATTTCTTTTTGTTATTCATCGCCATCTTTGGTTCTTGATGCCTTTTCAAATTACAGAATAAAAAATGGTTCATCAACATTGTTGTCGGTATATTAGTGGTTACCTAACAACAATTTTTGTAAAGGAGCTTTTAATTTGTGGTGATTCGATTCGCTATTTGTTAGGTTAGTAACTTGCTTTGTTTAAGATGAAAGGACACGAGTGCATGGTGCTTTTTTGCAAAAGACGTGGATCAATACCAGGTATAAAGTATCTCAGGTATGTAGGTACATAATATACTTATACGAAAATATTTTGCTTATCACATGATCCGATTTTCGGGACCGAATTTCACTAAAAAGCTTGTAAAAAAAGGAGTGTCACTCGTATACAATATAATATATATGTGGTCACTACCTAACCTTAAAATTAATGTATTTTTAATTTGTTGCAGTAGTAGCAGATAATTTCCAAAATAGTCAATATAGTCATTCATTCTTAATTTTTGGTTTAGAAAAAAGTGAGGTTAAGAAACATACGACGTCGGATGAAACTTAAAATAAAGCTCATCGTGTCGCTTGTTACAAATATTCGGACGGAATTTGGCACCAAAAGTTTCCTCCAATCAGTGCACCGTCGGACATCATATCGTCAGAAATCGTATGCATGGAACGCTGTCTTAAATCGAACTAGCCAGTGAAATTTGCATTAAAAAAGTTAAAATCCGGTCCTGTCGAATGTTTATTTTCACAAGGAAATTTCCGAACAGCGCAAACTCACTATTACCCGTTCGATGTCCATAGCGGGGACATAATTTCAGATGGTGATGGTATTAGCAATATAATGGTTATAATATATGTGGTGGAAACCAGCAGTAAAATCTGCGCTTGATTATTTTCGGAAAAGTATAGGGAGAGGTCAATAGAAATTTTGTTATTTATTTCAATATGTGATACAGTACTGATCGTACCTCAATTTTTAAGCTGTCTCAACAGACTTCGTGTACACTTTACCAGCATAACAAATTGTTTTCGTCTAATGAAAATAACTGCTTCGTTTGGAAACTGAATCAAACTTTTTTACTTAGACCGTTTTTTATTTAGTTTTGATCATCACACGAACAGTAAATTATTTAAAAGGGAAAATTGCGAATTGTTGCGAACTATCCGGATCGATAATGGTAAAGAGTACGTACAAGGTGGAAATATAACGTTTTGTTGTGACGAATACAACAGCAATTCTAGCTGGCAATATTGTTACGTTTTGGTGCAAGTTAATGATTTCATAGCGGTTTTAACACAGTATTTGTCGTGTTTTGTCGAAACTTCAGTTAAGATTTCGTAAGAATTTGGTAACTGGAACATATTTGCGTTCAAAGTTATTTTTTATAAAATATTGGAAATGTAGCGGTTTGGTGAGGATCTCCACAAGTATTAGGTTATTGACCCTATTTTGACCAATAGATTACTTTTTTATTTGAAAAATAATTTCTAGCTGTCGTTTTGCAGAATTTGTATGCGTATAGAAAAATATTGTTCATAATCAATTAAAATGTGTGAAAATTTCAATAAACGAGCGAAATTAAACAAGTATCACAATCAGTGGCGGAACTTCAAAGTTTGGGCCCCCCGCAAGATGATTTATTTAGTTAAGCTAGAATAACGTAAATTGGTAAATTATAGATATAGATGTTACTCCATAAGAATTTAAAATAGAAAACTAATGATTCCGATGAGAGAACATTTTTTAATGCTCTTAGAAACTAAGGTTTAAACTAAAAATCACATTTATTATATAATATTATTATAATAATATTATTCCAAAACCCATAAACAGCGACCACGCTATTCTTTTCTGAATAATTTTATTGTTTAAAATCAATTTTAAACCAAATTTCCAGGAAACATCTACAGAAGTATAAGTTCTCGTAAAATTAATATCATACAGGGCTGGTTAAAATTAATAGGTTCTTTCTTTCCTCAAATAATTTAGACTTACATGTTAAATCTTCTTATATTCTGAACAAAAAATATGTTAAGAGATTTATTGATATTTCACCCGATTAGCCATTTATAACTAATTAACTGTTAATAACTGAATATCACAATGTTTAGTCATTAGGTAGCCATGGAAACAATTATTGTATAAAATGAAACATAAATGATATATGAATGAAAGAAATGTATTTCAGCCCACTAATAATAATAATCTACAAAAAATATTATTTAGAGATTGTTCAATATGACCTCTGGTTTGTTCAATGCATTTCTGAAAACGTATTTTCCCTAAATTGAACCATTGAGCAACTTTTCAATTAATTTTGATTGTAGATTAATATATTACTAGTAAGTTATTCTTAAAATCTAAGGCGATTGACAGATGCGTAGGAACTCCTTTTCTTGATGATAGTATCAAATCATAATATTCGTGTTGCGTAAGAAAAAAACACTTTTTGAAATGGCGAGGGGCCTCGCATTGCGTAACGGGAGGCCACTTTGGGCTGTGGGCCTGATCACAATCATTTATATTTTAGATACGACACTGATGAGGGAGTATTTAGACAAGAAACCGGGAAACTAGTAACCAAAGGCAACAAACAGATTTTAGTAGTAAATGGGCAATATTCGTATATTGGTACAGATGGACTTACTTACGAAGTTACTTATCAAGCTGATGAAAATGGATATAGAGCTAACATCACTCGGAAGGCCGCCTATGACCTGGTGCCACAAATACACTCTGCTCTTTTGGCATCACTGGCAGGCGGCGGACTAGGTTAAAAACTTTTTTGTAAAATTAAAGGAAGACAAATCAAATTTCTTCTTGGTAGACAAAAATTTTACTTCAGGAACGACACTTATTTCTTTAAGTTAATGCTAAAGTACCCAAGCAAATAATTAAATGCCTGGAAATTTTTGAACGTTTTCTTATTAGGCGGCCTTAGTAATTTTGCATACATAGCAGGATGCATCACAGAATCGCCTTGGATCTAAGATTCACTTGGATCTATCTTGGGCTCTTTTTGTACTCATTTTGAAGTTGAGTCATCTACATGCTAGATTTTATTTAATTTTTTTTTTATTTATGTATATTCATTAATGGAATATGTGATTTATTTATCCTAACTTATAGAAAAATAATAGATTGTTCTACAAGTAAAAAAAAATTACAGTTTTCTACTGAGCAGAAATTTACACGAGATATAAAAAACTCACTTGTATTTTTAATGGCAAAACATTAATTAATAAGAATCACCATAGATTAATTATTATTATAGTCGCGCCCCGTACTCTACATCCGTCAGGTAGACATCTGGTAGGTCAGGTCTGGAGATGCTGATAGTAAATAAAGTGAAGCTAAGTAGAAAATTGTTGGGAACCATAAAAGTAGTACTTTTCTTCACGATCTTCTCTTAATAAAGTATGCTCTTTTCCATTAGAAATACGAAAAATATTATTCCTAAATCCTGTGAACACTTTCTCGATGCTTTCTGAATTCGTGAGGAACTTCTATTTTCAATTTGTTTCTGATTAAGATGAGGATCCCAAACAATCCCAAATTAGCAATCAGAGCCATCTATGTTGCATCAATTTAATTAAAAAATATGCCCCTTTTTGGCAGGTTAGAAAGATACGAGAGTCATCAGCTGATCAATATTTCTTTTCGTAAAGTTTTAGCCGTTAATAATAAAATTTTTCAGTTAATTTACTGATATTTAGATTGTATGACACGTCGATTGGGGTATCAACAAGTTTCAGGAAGATCTGTGACAGAAATTTGAAAATTGTTCATATTTGAAATCGTTATTATTATTGTTATAACATTATATTTTTTAACGCAATTTTTTCATAGCGTTTTCCAATCCTTTAACTTTACGAATCCAGTTGTAGATTAGAAAAAAACTAAGTATATTTGGCTAACCGTTCGCATAAATTAGTGCCTGCTTGGCAACCTGTGAGTAAACGCAGCTCCCGAATGATCCAACGCATTCGCCAAAGTTAGTTTAATTTGTTCCCTCCATTGTGTCAAGATATTTATGTTTTTGTTATTAATACTTATTGTTCTGCATTAAATTATATTTAGTTTTATGCCACTTTCATGTCCATCAAATATTATACACATAAAGCAATTTTGTTGTTAGTTACATATCACATCAAAAATAGTTGTATGCTTCCTGGCTCTGACATGTATGTTCTACTTGTCACCATTTTGTCATGAAACATTTAAATAAACCATTTACTATGAACAAAGTACAGTGAAGCCTCTCTTAGGCGGACATCTACGGGACCGACTTAATGTAATAGAGGTGTCCGCCCATGGGAAATTTGTTATTAGGTAATATGTAAATGCAAAATTATTACTATGTATGTACAAATAAAAATAACAAAACAAAAATACACTAGTTTTAGTTAGGATGTAGTACTAAAAAAATCTAATAACGTAGTTTGACGTGTTGTTTTATACTTGCAATCTAGAAAATGTAATTCCAAGTCTGATAACAATTCCATTGCTGTAGAGTCACCTCTATTCTTTGCATACTCATATCATTCCTTTACCTTACTAATGGCTTGTTGATAATTGGTGACATTTGTTTGATTACTGCATTCAACTTCTTCATCAGAGTCGTCAGATAGTGATATGGTTTCAGTTTGGACTACATAATCGGTAGGAATGGGGTCACTATCATCTTCTAAACTATCATCTTCTAATAGCACATTGCTATCAATGTTAATTAACTCGCCCAAATCATTGTTATCAAATTACAAACTTCCACATTCCAACATCAATATTCTCTTTCAGACCCAAAACGCGACATTTTTGTGCCATTGTTTACGATTTTAACCTTACAACTCACAAATAAACGGCGGACTGCTGTCGGGGAAATCACACATACTCTCATTCGGCGAAGTCCTTTCGTTCTGCCACGCATACGCGATTGGTTGCCGGTCTGTCTTCAGAGAGTTTTTGCACCTTACTTATTCGTCTCCCAAATACTTAAAAAAGTTTTTGTTCGTTTAAAAGAGGGTTTTCGCACTCTTTGTATGAAAACAGCCTGTCCGCGTCCGCCCAAAGGAGAATCGGCCCAAGAGAGGTTGATTTTTATGGAATTTCATATACCTAGTTGCGGACTATGAAAAAATGTCCTCTTAATAGAGATGCCCGCTTATTAGAGATGTCCGTTATCAGAGGTTTCACTGTAGTTTATTTTATAGATGCGTAACATTATTTCCTAAATTGCTTTCTCTCTAGACCATTTACTGATTAAAGATGGTATCAATCTGGATGTTATTTTTATATAGGAAAGAAAATCCAACCACTAACTCTTAGAATTAATTAGCAAACTTTATTCTGTGATTCTGCAAGCACAAAAAGTGCTTTCAAGTCCCCAAAGAGAACTTAAAGCACATTCAGAAGGACCCTTAACGGACTTGCGAGTCCTTTTTTCAAGAACAAATTACTAAACTTCCTTATAAAGTAACTTAATTCATGACATTTCTATCACACACAAAATGAGATAATGATGGTGGCCATCAGCTTATCAGCAACCATGCAACCAAGCGGTTTTATACAACTTATAATTATTTAAAATCAATTAAGTGATTGAAATCGTCAATCACCCTGAAATAGTACCATTCTCTGTGATTTATACAAATTTAAAGAGTCAATGGAGACTCTTGCCATTACGGTAATCGATTTTTCTTAAACGCAAAAATCGCCCATACTTTGATGGATATGGATATTTAAATTCGGAGTAAGTAAACATTTTTCTTCCCATAAAGTCGATTTCTTTTTTCATGGGGGGGGGGGGGTGTTTCAA
The DNA here is from genome assembly GCA_963991005.1 of Barypeithes pellucidus. Taxonomy (NCBI): domain Eukaryota; kingdom Metazoa; phylum Arthropoda; class Insecta; order Coleoptera; family Curculionidae; genus Barypeithes; species Barypeithes pellucidus. Next base: position 1,210,836 of record OZ022557.1, read on the forward strand.
TCCCCTCCCCTCCATTTTTCTCAGGTATGGGCGCCTATGCAATCATATTTTACGCATCATTATTTGTTTTCCACAATATAACCCCCCATAAATTAAGTCTGTGTACCCCACTGGTAGATGGACCATACAAGACAAGGTGAAGCCACAGTGTCTTAGGATCTGAAGTTTGTAGGAGCGTTATTACCAGTGGCGCACCCCAAAAAAATATTCCGATGGGGGAATCACTGAGTTAATAGAACTAGAAACAATTGCGCCGGCAGCAAGGGGGTGCAAAAGTGGAAGCAGCCCAGAAGACTTGTATTATGTAAATGAGAAGTAATTAAATGGTTTGCCGTTATTAACAGTCGAGCTGCGAAATGATTACTTGGTCAGCAAGAGTTTACAATTGGTCAGTAGAAAAAAACATGTCTAGAAGCAGTTTACTTCAGAGGTCCCAGGGCACTGTCAATTTATGTAACTTTCTTGTGTTTTCTTCTAACGAGAAGGAAATCGGCTACAAAAGGTGTAGCGGGGGCGGGTTTTCACTTGTTTTCCCAGGGCACTGTCACGATTCAGAAATGTTTGCTGCCCAACTGGCCATTTTGGCTGACCGATTACATTTTTCTGTTCGCAAAAATAAGAATATTTTGCTAACCAGTTAAATGGTACCATTTAAATATTAGGCAAGGAAACTGCAAATTGACATTTTGATGCGACATGCTAACTTTGTCAGCGCCTTAATTATCGTGTAAGAGGAGAATATAAGCTTACTGTTCAAATTTTCTTTCAGTCTACCCACGACAACTTTCTGTCTTCATTGCTGGCAGTAAGTTGGACCTTTTACGATTGATAAATTAATTAGCGCGATTGTAAAAAGTCTCTATTTTTCGATTAAGAATGTTTTAATACTTATGAAAATTAAAACATAATTATCTTTTAAGTTCAAATAAAATACGAATGGACGGCCTTGCCCTTCTCTAAATAGTTCTTCTCGGCACTTTGATGGCAAGAAATTTAACTATGCTCTAGGCGGTTTTTTCCTGGGCCGTATTAAGAGTTTTGACGTTAACTTATTCTTAATGATTTATAAATTAATAATTTTGAAGATATAGGTACAAAAAAGAAGGAGTTTCCTTTAAAATGAATCAGTCAAATCCATTTTTATCCACGAAGCCATCCATATAACGAGAAATGGGAACAAAACAACGCATTTTTTGTTTGACAAACAAAAATGGTCGGTACCCAGGAATAACTGCGGTACATCGCATTGCAGCGGAAAATGTCTAGGGAAAAAGTTGTTTGGTTTTGAAGGAGGAATAGTTTGCAATTTAAACCACCCCCACCCCCTCAACCCCCGGGCACGGGTGGGGGTAAGTTAAGATTTTCAAATGGAACCCCATATTCTTTATTGGCGTATCGTGTTATCCGACCAAAAATAAACATCTGTTGTCCGAAAAATTTTTTTATTCGGGCCCGGAAATACTCTTTTTCTTTGTCTTGTACTAGAAAATGCCCGTGGAATACAAACAACTTTTTCCGGTTTATTTTTGGGTCGGAGGACACGATACGTCAATAAAAAATATGGGATTCCATTTAAAAATCTTAACTTACCCCCACCCGCGCCCGGGGGTTGAGGGGGTGGGGGGGTAGTTTAAATTGCAAACTATTGCTCCTTCAAAACCAAACAACTTTTTTACCAGACATTTGCCGCTGCAATGCGATGCACCGGAGTTATTCCGGGGTACCGACAATTTTTCAACACCCTATATACAGGGTGTTATGAAAATGACGTATTATATTTGAAACGGCAATTCCTGAGATAAAGACAAATTGAAGAAAAATAGCCATAAATGGCGCTTTCAATTTATTCAGCGACAAAAGTGACATGCCGTCAAACGAGAGAAACACCTTCGTGGCACTGCGATACATGTAAGCAATCAAGGAATTCTGGCCGGTGTTGTCATATGTACATCTTAAACTCTTTAGACAAAATAAAATAATTTAAATACTTTTCCATTCTGTAATACCTTTTTGTACAATTAATTGAAGAACATTGACGACGGACTATGTTTTAAACAATTCGAAAAAACATATGGAATAGTAATAGCCACGTACGTCACTAGGTCAAATGCCAATGACCTCTTGACGCCTTACATCGGCTGAGCGAAGTAATTTCATATAGCGCCGCACGCTTGCGTCTGTTAGTTGAAGACCAACCAGCGGCCGGATACGTTGTGCCTCGTCGATCACCAACACACTCTCATCAATCCGCTCTGTTTTTTCGGTTTACGCGTGTATCTTGCCCGTCCATAAATAATCTTTGAATATTGTTTTTATTGACGCGTTTCTTTTGGACGTCAAATTTCGTCGCGAGCTATAAAATCTAATAATCTGTATTATTGTATTTTCAAAAGCTAACTATCGGTTCTGTTTCACTATTACTGTGTGTACATAAAGTGTTTCCAGGAGTGTTCCCATGAAAAAGAAAAAAAACTGATTGTGTTTGTGCCTGGATTTCCTCGCTCTTTAGGTATAAGGATAAATACATGTAGGTAGAAAACAAGTTATTTTTATAATTTTATATGGAATTTCAGTTTGGCAACACTGCCATTGGCTCTGGGTGAAATGTTGTACAGTAGCGCGGACTGACCTGTGAGTAGAGTTTTTTTATTTTTTTTTATGATCAAACACAAGCACTATAGGAAAAATCCTTTAAGGCACTCTGGGAGTGGTGCGTGCGCGCAAAAAGCGATTCACGTTGGTTTTGAATCGTTGGAGGTTATATTCCTTGGGAAAACGACCTCGGGAAGGTCGTTCCACAAGGATGAAGTCCTCCAGATGAAAGAAGAGAAGTTCGAGGAGTGCTAAGCTTAACCACATATGGATGGGCGGCAGTGGTTCCTCGTGTATTTCTCGTCGCTCTGGGCGGAATTAAGAGGGCAAGGTCAGCCGAGCATCTTCCATGAAAATATCTGTAAGAGTGTTTATTATCCCACTTTTAAAACGGTCGATTTAAAAAAAATAAAATATGTAGCGCTTATCTAGGACACCCAAGGAGTCACCTATTTAAATATAATACGTCATATCCATAACACCCTGTATAACACCGTCACTTACCAAACTCTTAAATTCCCCCAAGCGAAACAACTGATTTTTATATAAAAAAACTGAACAAAGTTTGCAATTGACCCTGCAACCTACCGCAACTTTATGGCGGAACTATAATAGAAACGTAATTAAAATCCAATGAAATTGGTACTTTATTAATTTTTTTAATTATGCCTTTATTTGATGCTATAGATATTGCGCCCCCCCCCTTGCCATTGGGACCTACCTACTGACGGTCCTAACGAGCCTCATGGTAAAATATGCCCTCTTAGGGAGTACGTTTTTCTAGTGCTACTCCTCTCGTACATATAAAGGAACATTAAAAATGTTTCTTCGGATTTATTATAGACATTTTTAATAATCCTTGTATGTCGTGGTAAAATACGTACCTGTGACATGAAGAAGATTTATTTTTTACATTATAAATGTTAGTGGGATAATGCAATAAAATTGTTTGTTCCCATTTGTTGTGAAATAAACTTTAAAACTAATCGCAGTTAAAAAATTACTTCTGATAATTATTACCAATTATAGTATTTGCTTAGTTGGTATAGAAATGCCAAATTATTTTAGGTAATTTATTATCCGTGTGTTGCCGGAATGAAGAATTTATGAACATAAATAACTATACTGGTTGTCCAAACTAAACGTCTAAATAAAACTGACGCAACACAGAAAAATTTTAAAATTTCTATATTTTATTATTTTGCTACAAAACCGTAATTTTTTTTTTCCTCGCTAATACATTTTTATTATTAATTCTATGAAATACAGGGTATCCCATCCCAAAAATGAAATATTTTTCTTTCTGCCTCTTTGAACCACTTGTAGACTCAAAAATAAAATTATAGTGTAGACAAATCAATATCCTATTCCTATTAGTATGCACGGTCCAATTTTATTGTATAGGGGGATGCTTTTAAAGAATATTTGCAGCCTTCATGGTTTAACCCTCAGGGAGAGGTAGTTGTTACCTTTAAAACCTTAAATGGGAAAGGGGTCAAGTGGCACTTCGTTTTAAAGGTCGTTTAAATCTCTTTCAAATAATTCCATAATTTATTATTTCTTAAGTTGTAGTTTCCGTAATTAAATAGAACTTACCTGTACTGCAACATTATTCTATTGACTCCTTTTACCAGGTGCAAATTCTTACATGAATTATGGTATTATTGGAAATAGATACCTTTAAAATGATGTGCCATTGACGCCCGTCCCTTTTAAGGATAACCCTTCCACGTAAACTGCAAATATTATTTAAAAACGTCTTCCTTCACAATTTGACGTGTGTTTCCGATTTTCAATATTATTTACTGAAAGCGAGATATTAAGGGTGGGAAGTTTTCAACCGCGTATTTTTTATAACAACGGGGCTAAATTGTACTTTACCACACTAGTGACATTCAGACACATTCACCATCAATGCCGGTGTTCCTCAAGGGTCCATATTGTCTCCCACTCTCTTCTTACTCTACATTAACGACCTTCTAGTGGAAACGAAAAATCCGATATTTAGTTTTGCTGACGATAGCACACTTATCTCATCCTTCTCTTTGAATGCACAAACATCGGCTGCCGACGCACATCTTCGCAGAGGGCATGAAGTATCACGCCTCAACAAAGACCTGGAAGAAATTTTGGCTTGGGCTGACAGTAACCAACTCGAATTTAACGCTAAAAAAACCCAGGCAGCAGTTTTCTCTAAAAAGGTTAACATTACAGAACCGGATATAGTTATGGCTGGATAAGCAATCCCACTAGCTTCATCTATTAATTTGCTGGGCGTGACCCTGGGAGGAAATATGTCTTGGCATAACCACGTTGTGGTAATCGCCAAGATAGCTTCTCAGAAACTTAGTGTACTCTTCCGAACCAAAAAGTTGTACACACCTTAACAACTTTTGACACTATACAAAGCCCAGATTCGACCATCACTAGAGTACTGCTCTCACGTCTGGAGCTCTGCACCCAAACATACACTTCGGCTACTGGATTCCATCGAAAGGAGGGCCATTCGTCTGATCGGAGACCACGGGCTGACGAAGAGCCTCGACAGCCTAGAACGTCGAACACAGGTTGGGGATTTGACTCTCTTTTACAGATATTTTCATGGAAAGTGCTCGGATGACCTTGCCCTCTTAATTCCGCCCAGAGCGGCGAATAGCAGAAATACACGGCGAACTACTGCCATATGTGGTTAAACTTAGTACTCCTCGAACTTCATTGTTTAAGAATTCTTTCATCTGGAGGACTTCATCCTTATGGAACGACATTCCCGAGGTCGTTTTTCCCAACGAATATAACCACCAACGATTCAAAACCAACGTGAATCGCTTTTTGCGCACACGCACCACTCCCAGAGTGCCCTAAAGGATTTTCCCTATCGTGCTTGTGTTTGATCATAAAAAAAAAAGTTCCGAAAACCGATTACAGTACTTTCCTTCTTGCCAGGAAAGTAAAATTGAACTTGTGACTTATGTCAATCGCGATTATAAATTACAACATGCATTTCAGTGTAGGATTTTTATTCTTCGGTATTGACGAATTAGGAATCGGTTCGTAATACCACAAATTGTACATATCATTACAAAACTTATTATATAAGATTATTTTTGTTTATTGGGTACGATTGCCGTGATATTATCAAAACAGGAGAGAATAGTGATAATTGATTCCATCTATGAATAGGTGATTGGAGATTATGTATTACATGTCGGCCATTGTTAAAAAATTGTTCGGCAATAAATATTCGACATTTTCTTTTGTGATGTGTGTAAGTATGCCACAGTATATAATAGCATTAAACGGTAAAAAAAACATCACGCGGTATTGCATACTTGCGATTGTAATGTATGAATTACTCTGACTCTCTGGAACCACCACGTACATATTTTGCTGCACAACGAAAAACTCTATTTTTTGGACAATTAGCTGGACATTTTCTGAAGAAATCGGCAAATTTCTCGGTATTTCTTTTTCGCGTCCACTCTGTTTAAGTTTGATTTATCAAAAGTAAATACTATTTTTCCCAAAGGGACATTTAAAAAGAAAACAAGAGATATATTTTTTGAATGCTAACCACTCTGCATCTCTGGCTCAAAATACGTTTAGATTCTATTTAAAAAATATTATCTTCCTCATATTGTAAAATATAGAAAGTACATTTCTTCATTAGAAATAACAATTATATTATAAATCAGAATCCCAATAAAGTTACCCGCAAACATTTTTGGGCGATATTCACGTTACTCGCCCTCAAAAACCCCCAATTACAAATTTTCATGTATATATCTCAAAAATAGATTGAGCTATAGCTATGAAAAAATAAATTATTTAAAAATTAAACTTTCACACCCTGTATCTCTTTAAAGAGCAGCATTTTACTAAGGCATGTTTCGCTCAAACCTATTATTTTCACATGTACCGACCACCATGTATATATTTTGATAAAATATGAAGTATATTCTCGTGGTTTGATCCGAATGGGCGAGCGGAATTAATATATAAATATGATTAATTATGCTTTTTTTTCAGAATAAACAAATCACATGTAGGTTAAGACATCTTCACCCCGAGGCAGTTCATATAATTTTTTCTAAGGATTTGTGCAATACCAATTCCAATGAAGGTCGAATGCCAACATACTACCTTGTCTTTCTCGCTATACGCCGTTTCTAGAAATTACAGTTACCATATTATTTTATAAAATTGAAATTCTTAAATTTTAAACCTTACAACGCCTTTATTTATTTACTACTATACAGTCATACAGAATAATAGTAGATCCGTCGATAAATCGATAAGTTCTTTGAGATAATCTAAAAATCACCAGAAATCGGGCCTTTTTAAAAAGATCTATTGAAATTTCAGCAGACCTGGCAACACTGTTACAGAGCCATTAGAATTAGAAAAAACTTTATTATCAATCCAAGAAGGCAGAATACAACCCGAAGCGCCATAATACATTCGTAGTCCCAAACAATCCCAAACAATCTGAACATATATTAACTTGAATGATTTGGACTTGCATTGTCTTTATACTAAAGCTTTAGTATTCACCTGAAGACGACTGGAGATACTTACCACTTGAAACGTTGTGATTAATAACAAATAAAGACAATGCAAGTCCAAAACTTTTCTATCATTCAAGTCTACAACCTTCAAACATATATTAACTTATCATGAGAACAAAGCAGTCTGCTTTTAAAATATCATAGAAATATGTTTGGAAAAATGATTTCCCAACCACCTGACCCTGTTGCGTTGTCTAACCTAGCCACTTCTAACTAATCTGGTATAGACGATTAGGATTAGTAGAAGAGTAAAGCGAGATTGAGGAAAGGCAACGGAAGCAGAAGCAAATTGTGTTGTACTATTGCATCCTTAATAGTACATAATGAGAGCAGGCAACAAAAAATCAATTTATACTTCCCTTTTTTATATAAAACTTTCTCAAGGGTTGATTTTTTCTAGTTTACACAATCATCGTGTATATATGTAAAATCTTTTCGACAAACAATGATCTAATGATCTGATGATTTTTTTCATTCTGGACAATATGGCGACCGTTAGAAAATATCGCATTTATTCGAATACTCCTGCACTGTGACATATTATATTATTGGGTTTTAATTATTATTGGCTGAATCGTGAGAAAGTTTACATAACTTGTACTTAAAACCGAAAGAATGCCGAATACCAACAAAAGGGTATTTTTACTGGTTCAAGGTCATAACTGACTGTTGCACAATGGCCCTATTTTAATGGAATGAATGGTTTTTGCAAAGTAATGCTATTAAATTAAAGATGTCCTATGTAAATATTTTCAAAACTTGTCAAAAAGTATATATCATTTGCAGGCTTGTAAAAGGTAATTTTTTTTATTGTTATTATCCGGAAAGTGCACACTATCCGGATATTTTTCCTTTTAAAAAGTAGCTCAAAATCTACCTACACGCCCGGAAACTGTTTTTTCGGCCTCGCATACATTCAGGACTCGGTCAAAAAAACAGTACTCTCCGGAATTGTAACGTAATATAGGTACATACGGCATTTTAGAAAAAACTATTCTTCATAGAAAGTTTTACTTACCTCAGAAACTCCTAATCCCCTAAAAAATAATTAGTAACATTAATTTACATGGTACAAAAAAAATTTATCGGAAGAAAGTTGATGAGAATCAAATTTAATATCAAAATATACAAACAGCCATCTACGAGAGAAAAAATAAGCACATCTATTTTTTGTCGTCCCAGATATGGATAACCATTTTATTAAAAAGAAGGAAAAAAAAGGTTTTCCTATTATTAGGCAGTTAAGCCACCTTCATTTTCAAAACATTTACGAGTTTTTTTCTAAATCTTCGAACATCGTTTTCAATTTAAAATCCTTGTACTCAGTTGCAGGATTGTGTAATTCTGCTTTTAATTCCTTTGTAGTTATTGCCTACAATAAGCACAATTTCTACATTTTCTTGGATAAAAAGGCGCATAATCAAGCAATTAAGTTTTCGGAATAATATTGACGTTTATTTTGACACCTGATTGTTTTATTTATAGGCGACTTGATTTGTTTTATACTTTTAGAAATACCTAATGATGTCTTATATTTTCAGCGAGAAGAAATAGATCAAAAAAATTACATTTTTTGAAAATTAAATTTGATTCTTAACAACGTCTTTCTAATAAATTTGTTTGTACCATGTTACTTTACTATTAACATTTTCGTGCATTTTCTTATTTTTTGACAGTTAGATTTATGATTTTTCAGGGTTTTTAAGATAAGCAAAACTTTTTATGAAGAATAGTTTTTTTCCTAATATCACAGATAAACAAAAATCCATACTTTCACACACGCTGTAGGTAATTTCGTAATATATATGTATTTTTATACACAGTGTGTTCCTTAATAACATGCTAATATTTCAGGGTGTGATTCCTTAGGTCATTTTATAAAGAAAAGTTCATATGAACATTGGTTCATTGAAATTTGGTTATTTTCTAATATCTCCGAAAGTACCTTAGATATTATTTTCAATTTTGGGATGTGTTAATAGAATATAGAATCACAGTTAGTCAGAAAAGTTATTCAATTATTCCACCAGTGGAGTCACTGCAAACATGTCCTCTGATATTTTTCACAAAAAACCTGGTACGCCACTGACATTATTCTATGTGGATATTTTTCTGATTAGCCTGGTCAATTCTACATGAAAACGGTCTCTTGAGTTTTTCCAACCATTTAAAAAATAAAAATTCAACACCCTGTAGCAAAAAATTTAAGCCGTTGCGGACATATGTTCATATAAACTTTTCTTTATAAAATGACCTACGGAATCACACCCTGAAATATTAGCACGTCATTAAGGAGCACCCTGTATATGTTTTTTCGAGACCATCAACAATTTTTACGATACGTTCCGATCCAGAAAACTCATCATCAGAAATAAACAAACAAAGTTGAAAAGTTAATGATGCAATTTTTATGAAGACAAGCTATTTATTTTAAACTCTCTCTTCAAATAGTCTGAAAAAAATGGGAACGATTTTCCGAAATTTAATTTTTTTGTAAACATTTCTAAAATAACTGAATCACAATCTTTTAGAAGCAATAAAAAATACCAATTTTTACAGAAGCAAAAAGCTTTTACACTATTGGTACTCGCGATCGCAAACAAACACGCGGTACGTAACTCTTTGTTTGTACGTGCGAAGAATAAGAAGAGGAAGATGAAAGATGCATAAGCCAGTACATACTTTTGACACTTTGAACTTTTGCCTGCAATGCCAAAATGAAGATGGTACCTAGGTATACCTGTGGAGGGGTAAATGTCAGTACTAAAGGATGTAACTTGAAATAAAGCGTTTACAGGGATATAAAAGAGAAATTATCCACCTGAAAAATCAGTTTGTAAGTTGGTTACTTGTTAAAAACGACGTGCAGATTTTTTTCAAAAATACTTTCAAAATGAAAATGGTGAGTGCCTGAAGATGGATATAGGAACTGTGCAACGTTTGGATATTTTCCACAGTGCTTTTTCCATTTGGATATAATTCATAGAGTGTGCCTTATTAGTGTTTTTATTAAGAGGATTAGAAATTTTTTTTAAATCGCCTCTCCAAAATTTTTTTTTCTAGTTTACTACACTACTACTACTATTTAACTATGATTTTTGTTAAATAATCTTATTTTCGAATATTAGGATTCTTTGTATTGGGTAACATAATATAGGTATATAATGTCTTGGTAAAACTAAGTGTCCTGTCTAAAAATTATTATTATTTTACGAAATAGAATACATTTACAGACTTTTTACATATTATTAAATAGCTTCATTCGAAAAAGCATAACAAGGAATTTCAAGACAACCACATGTAGCTTTAAACTTAACTCTAAAGGTTTTGTAAAACTTATTACCCAATATTTTTATACTTGCTAATAAATATTTACATGTTTGTGTAGGCGCTTTTATTAAGTTGTTGTTCGATTTTTATTTATTTAAGCAATTTTCTGTATTTAGCATTTTCCTTGAGGAAACCCACAATTTTTTGTTAACTGTTTTCTTATTTGATTACTTCAATATCAACAAAAATTGGTTAAATATTAACTGCAATCAGTTTTGTAATAAAGTCAAACAAGTTTTAATATAATAATTTATATTTTTTAGTTCATTGTTTTGTCCGCCGTTTTGGCTGTTGCTTTAGCTGCCCCACAAGGTAACCCTGCAGATGCCCAGGCGCAGGTTCTAAAATACGACAGTGACAACGCTGGAATCGATGGATACAATTTTAAGTAAGTACTTGTATGTTTTTTTTTCAATTATTTTTGGTCGGTTAAAAAGAACACCAAACACACAAAATGCAAAATCTCTCGAATTTAAGAAAGACTATAAAAATCATGTATTAATAGATACTTTAATAATAATATAACAACCTTAACCTTTGCAAAATATAGATTATATTTGAATAACAGGATTTTGAAAAAAGGATTACATTAATATGTTTGGTAATAATAATATATGGATGATGAAAATAATTTTTAAATGCGAATAATATATCGCAGAAAATATAGTAAAAGATTGCTGCTTATGCAAATAAATTATTAGTTATCTGTTGGATTATTTTTTAACATTCTGAACAACTCATTCCATTCTTAAAAGCCTTTTTTCTGCAGCTTTGAAACCAGCAACGGAATCTCTCAGCAAGAACAAGGCACCCTCCAAAATGCCGGCAGCGAGAACGAAGTCATGCAGGTTCGCGGCAGCTTCAGCTTCACAGGAGCCGACGGAGTTGTCTACACCGTAACCTACATTGCTGACGAGAACGGTTTCCAACCTCAGGGAGCACATTTACCTGCCAAATAGGAACATTAGTACTTCAACTATATTATTTATAAGAAAGAAATATCAACAGTAAGCAAAGTTTTATAAAAGTAAAATAACTACTTGACTCCAGATGAGTTCTAATACTGACGAAACTATCTATCATTGTCTACGTTGACTCAAGAGTTCCATTATATCAAATTTCTCGTTACTTGAATGCAAAATAACTAAGATCTACTCTACATATGTCTTTTAAAATTCGTATCTTGAATTTCTCAACATTTTATCACACTGCACTCTATTTCTATTTCATCACAAGTCGTTATCTTCTTTTATATTAGCTTGGTTATCTACGACTGCTTCCTTGTATCACATTTTTCCATGCATGCAATCATTTGTATTTTTTAACTTTGCTTACTTCTGATCATGAACCTCCATCTCTCTGTACTTATTGTAGGACCTTTTGTGTTTTGTACTGAACTCCATGGTATTATTTATATGATACTCAGAGCGGCCTCATTTTGAATCTTTTTATTCCGAAAAGTTTTAAAGTGATTGACTGTTTATTGATATATTGCAGTGTTTCCTTTGTAAATATGTTTTTTTATGTAAATCAATAAATATTTTTTATAGAAATATATTGGCTTTCTTTTAATTTAATATCAGGCATGTTTAAATTATAAACAGGGCTATAACGAATAATATGCAGCCAGATTATACACGTCTGGCACAAAAAAACATTTTTACACAAAAGGCAGGGAATATTCGAAAACAGAATTTTTTTAGAAAGTTCCCAAAACAACATTATAGACTTTTTTAAATTTTTCTTATTATAGTGTATTTATTTAAAGTATTTATAACAGATATCGTTTGGATAAATAAAATGTTTTAAGTATATGGGTCATTCTTTTACAAACCGTACACTTTTTAACTAGAATCGTCCGAACATTTTTTTTAAACTTTTATAAAAAAAAATTTCCAAAATATCCACACATTAATTTTACGAAAAAGTGGCACCTCTATTATTGCCATTTATTTATAAATTGTGACTAAATTGATTTGAAAATGTACAGCGTGTTTCGACACTTTTATAGGGTATCTCCGTAATTGTTAGTGCTATCAAAAAAGTAATGTAGGTGTCATGTGCTCTTTTTGGGTCAAACTTAAAATGGTAAAATCAAAATTTGAAAATTTTCGCTCGCTTAAGAGATACGGGGGAAAATCAAAAAATTGACAATTTCAATATTTTCTTAGTTAAAAGAGATACAGAAAAATATTTTTACAGAAGTTTATTTATATTCAGAATAAGTATACGGGGTCAGGTAAAAAAGATATCGGACCTAACCTCATTTTTTTAAATGGAACATCCTGTATATTTTAATCTAAACAGATACTATTTTAAATTCTCCTTTCAAATATATAACACACCATGGATGATATTTTGTTTTCCTAGGCGATTTATTAAAGTTTATTACCATAAACAACAATAGACCATGAAACAAAAGCTAATATTCTAGAAACAACTATGTTGACTATTAACATTTAACGTCAATTTCATTTTTACATTTGCGAGAATGACCTATCAACATTTTGAAAAATTTGATATGATATCATGATATATTGAAAGTGGAAAAAACGTAGAAATAGCGCAAAATGTATATTTTGTTCGCTATCCAGAATGACGGTAACCATTTAAGAACATATTCCGAACAATTGCAATGATTCCCGTTATTTTTTACCTTAATCTGAATCTTTTATTTCGTTTCAAAGTAATAAAGTTTAAATAAATCGCCTAGGAAACCAATATCATCCATGGTGTGTTATATATTTGAAAGGAGAATTTAAAATAGTATCTTTATTGATTAAAATATATAGGGTATTCCATTTAAAAAAAAATTATGTTAGGTCCGATAACTTTTTTACCTGACCCCGTATACTTATTCTGAAAACGGCAGATTATTCAACAATCAATATAAAGAAACTTCTGTACGAAACATTTTTCTGTATCTCTTTTAACTAAGAAAATATAGGGTAATTTTGAAATTGTCAATTTTTTGATTTTCCCCCGTATCTCTTAAGAGAACGAAAACAATTACGGAGTACCCTATAAAAGTGTCGAAAATGGGACAACTCTGTACTATTTTCGATCAATAATTTAAAAATAATATGTAATTATCTATTGCCGGTTTGTCTTTGCCCTCTCCAAAATTCACAATAAATGTATTTTTTTGCAAAGTTAATTTCTACCTCTAAATACATGCACCTACAATTTTTTCAAATTTGAACTTTGGTTCTCTTTAATTTATTTTTTATTTTATCTGCTCGATTCTCTTGGAAACAATGTAAAACCGAAAGCTATTAGATAAAGTAGATAGTTCTCTTGTATCGAGAGTATTTTTCTTAATTCCTAAAAATTGAGAATAAATAACGAAGAAATTTGCAAACTTATTTCTACACCAAAGGTAATTTACGCAAATCATTTTTCCTAACATCTCTTAACTTTAGATAATAGGACTCACTCAGGAGTTACATTTATATTCTTCTTGTGGTGTTGATGACTTGTGATGATTATTTGTGTTAAATATAAATTATGCAATTTTATATGTATAAACGTTGATTTACAAAGTGTGCAATAATTACTACTGTAGGGTCATATGGGGTAAATAAGCTGTTATTTCGTTAATAAAATGAACTAACCAACAACAGAGCAGTTTTCGTCTTGTTACGTCTAATTATACGGGGTAGCCCATAAACTCTAGATGCCTCTAAAATTCAAATTTTGTTTTTAATTTATTTTTTACACTAAACAAATTAGAAATATATCTGGATTAGGCACTGGCCCAAATCGTCATACTACTAAAGGTAATAACAAAATTACCATTTCTTCCAAACACGTTTGTATTGTCTTGTATTGTATATTGTAAGTAATCGAAGTCTATCTACATTAAAAATAATTAAAGTTTATTATACTTAGCAATGATGAATTCGAATCGATTTTTAATACCAGAACAATGTTCTTCTACTAGAGGGTTGTATGTTATTTTCGAATTTTTTATGTTAAGGAAATGAAAAGATAATTGCGTAGCACTCTGTATTATCGACTTTATTTGTTGAAATGATTTTTATTTTTAATTTAGCAAGAGCCAAAAGTGGTAAAATGTCACATTGATTGCGTTTTTCGACAACATAACGTGTTTAGAAGAAATGGTAATTGTTTTTGTTACCTCTGGTGGCATATAGGACATATGTTCATATGAAGTTTTTTTCAGAAAATGGACCCAAGAATAACCCTTACCAAGCCATAAATATTAACACGCTATACCCTGTAGGTATATTAGATTTTTATATTCTTTGGTCGCCAATATACAGTAGGCAATATAATATGGGCCCTTGAGGAACACCAGCATTGATGGCGAAGGTGTCTCGAGAGAAACACATCAAACGTCCCTTGCTGAGAACGGTCCTTTTTTTTTTTTTTTTTTTTTTTTATGATCAAACACAAGCACTATAGGAAAAATCCTTTAGGGCATTAATTCACGTTGGTTTTGAATCGTTTTAGGTTATATTTGTTTGGAAAAACGACCTCGGGAAGATCGTTCCACAATGATGAAGTCCTCCAGATGAAAGAGTTCTTAAATAGTGAAGTTCGAGGAGTACTAAGCTTAACCACATATGGATGGGCGGCAGTGGTTCGTCGTGTATTTCTGATATTCGCCGCTCTGGGCGGAATTAAGAGGGCAAGGTCAGCCGAGCACTTTCCATGGAAATATCTGTAAAAGAGAGTCAAATCACCAACTTGCCTTCGATGTTCTAGGCTGTCGAGGTTCTTCGTCAGCTCGTGGTCTCCAATCAGACGAATGGCCCTCCTTTCGATGGAATCCAGTAGCCGAAGAGTATGTTTGGGTGCAGAGCTCCAGACATGAGAGCAGTACTCTAGTGATGGTCGAATCTGGGCTTTGTATAGTGTCAAAAGTTGTTGAGGTGTGTACAACTTTCTGGTTCGGAAGAGTACACCAAGCTTCTGAGAGGCTATCTTGGCGATTGCCACAACGTGGTTATGCCAAGACATATTTCCTCCCAGATTGACGCCCAGCAAACTAATAGATGAAGCCAGTGGGATTGCGTGTCCGTCCATGACTATATCCGGTTCTGTAATGTTAACCTTTTTAGAGCCTGGGTTTTTTTAGCGTTAAATTCGACTTGGTTACTGTCACCCCAAGCCAAAATTTCTTCCAGGTCTTTGTTGAGGCGTGATACTTCATGCTGTCTGCGAAGATGTGCGTCGGCAGCCGATGTTTGTGCATTCAAAGAGAAAGATGATAAAAGTGTGCTATCATCAGCAAAACTAACTATCGGGTTTTTCGTTTTCACTAGAAGGTCGTTAATGTAGAGTGGGAGACAATATGGACCCTTGAAGAACACCGGCATTGATGGTGAAGGTGTCTGAGAGAAATCCGTCAATCGCCACTTGCAGAGAGCGGTCCTTAAGAAAGCTAGACAACCATGCACAGAATCGACTGGGCATACCATAGATAGGATCGCAGTTTACTTAGAAGCCCCTCATGCCAAACACGATCAAAAGCTTTAGAAATATCCAGTGCAACAGCCCGAGACTCCCCATGATGTTCGATTGCGTTGTTCCAAAGATGGGTGACATAGGCTAGAAGATCTCCAGTTGATCTGGACTTCCGAAAACCATATTGATGATCGCTGATAATGTTGAAGCCTTCCAGGTACTTTAGAAGATGTTGGTTAATAGCTTTCTCCTTAAGAAAGTTAGACAACAACAACAACTATGTACTGCAGGTACATAGTTACTAAAATTCACAACTCGATTTCTGGCTATCTACCAAAATGTGAACGTTTGCCCCGAATTACTCTACCTACCGCAATGTAGGTACCAAACTAATGTCTTATGACATGATCGGCGAAAGTGCGAAGATTTGACACCATGAAATGCATTATTTAATTAAAATATGATGCGCCTACATGATGCACCAATCAGTTACGGGGAATCTTTACGTGATACGTAATTGATGGGCGATGCTGCAACGGTATTTTTTGATAAATGGATGTTAATTTAATGCAATAAAATAGAAAAATAACTACAATAATAGCAATATGTATAAGATGAATTCGAATATTGGTAAACGAACATTCTAATAGCGTAATATCGTAGCTATTTGACACGAAAAACACAAACGTTTCACGGGAGACCTTTATATCTACAACCTATTTGCCATTTCTAAAACTAATACCAATATGTAAAATTATTATTTCCAGACCACCCGATGATCCTTATACAATAAGGGTGTATTTTTGTCTACACAGTACAGGGCCGGCCCCAGGGTAGGGCGATCCGGGCGGCCGCCCGGAGCGCAATGATCTAGGAGCGCAAAATCATGGAAAATGAAAATTAAAGAATATTTTTTATCATTCCGATATCATCGCGCAATTTAGACCAATAAATCTCCTGCAAGTAGTGGACAAAATTATCGAGACTATTGTGTGCAATCAGCTTAAACAGTACTTTGAAGAGAATCAGTTGCTATTCGTGGGACAGTCCGGATTTCGAAGTAATCATTCATGTGAATCGGCCATCCAATATATTTGTGCAGAATGGAGGAAAAAAATCAATGAAGGAGACATAGTGATTGGTGTTTTTGTGGACTTAAAGCGAGCCTTTGAAACAATAGATCGCAACATATTATTAAAAAAATTGATAGCATATGGGATAGGAGAGAGCGCATTAAGCTGGATTGGTGACTATTTAAATTATAGGTTCCAAAGGACAAAAATAGATAATACAGTGTCTGGAAATAGTATTACTAGACTAGGTGTCCCGCAGGGTAGCGTACTGGGTCCACTTTTATTTATAATATATATAAATGACATTTGTAAGTCTTTAAAAAAATGTTTTGTCAGTTTATTTGCGGATGACACCCTAATTTCTGTTTCTGGTAAGAATTGGCGAGAAATAGTTACTGTTCTTAATAGTGAGCTCAGCATTTTATATGACTGGTTATGCCAGAATAAATTAAAGTTAAATGCAACAAAAACGAATTGTATGATAATTGGTTCAAAGACACAATGTAATGCTTTTAATGAGTTAAATTTATCGCTGTACATAAATAATACTCCAATCACATATGTAAGTGAAATTAAATATCTCGGAATAATTTTGGATCCGCAGCTCAATTTTTCTGCTCATGTTGACTATCTCTGTAAAAAGTTGGCAAAAAAGATTGGGTTTTTTTATCGAGTATCTTCCTGTGTGTCTCAATGGACAAAAAGATTAATTTATAAAACAATTATTTTGCCGCATTTTAATTACTGTACGTCTTTGTTAATTTCATGTACGGGGGAGGAGATTGGTAGATTGCAGGTACAGCAAAATAAGGTCATGAGGATTTTGCTCGGATGTAATAAATATACACCAATAGATTGTATGTTAACAGAGTTGGGCTGGTTGAACGTCGGGCAGTGGATTGGAAGGGCGAACCTCATTTTAATATACAAAATTAATGGAAAACAATTTATTGCCTCATTATCTCAACTCATATCTTGAGAGAAGATATGACTGTCACAATTATGGTATCAGATCAGCAAGAAACTACAACATTCACTATGTAAAATCTGTTGGTCTACAAAAAACTCTTTTTTATGAGGGACTTCGCCGTTTTAATGCGCTTCCCGATGTGATAAGGAGCTCACCTAGTTTGACTGTATTTTGTAGAAAACTTTTTGTGTATTTGCGAGGACAGAGCTTATGTTAGCATTTTGTATTTGTAAACAATGTATGTAAATATGTATTTATTTTGTTCTTTTTACTAGCCAAGTGCTAAATAAAGTATATATAAATAAATAAAATCTCAATAAATTATTTTTCATAATATTGCATTGTCATCGGACCCTTGTAAGTATACCAAATTTCATTGAAATCGGTTCACGGAACGTTTTTGTATGAGGGCCCAGATGAACCCGTTCAAGACCTCAAACAAAAATATAAAATAGATTTTTTTTCACACTATAGATCAAGCAATAAATGCCTTGGAAACCAGATATAATTTGCTAAATACTCACAGTAATTATTTCAGCTTTTGTATAATATTTTTGGGCTAAAAGCCATGCCCAGAAATGAGCTACTGGCTCATTGCAAAGATTTGGAAGTAGTTTTAACTGATGAAAATTCAAGCGATCTTAACGCCCTGGAACTAGCCGATGAAATAAGCATTGTTTCGTCATTATTAACAAAAAAGGAAACCCCTGTTGAAGTTCTCAAGTTTATCGCTACACTTAAATTCGCACCAAACTTCAGCATAGCATTAAGAATTCTACTTACATTGCCGGTCACTGTGGCTTCAGGGGAAAGAAGCTTTTCAAAACTAAAAATAATAAAAAATTATCTCAGAACGATGCTGACGCAAAATCGTCTCAATGGATTGGCAATGATAGCTATAGATTGAACAGCAAATTAGTGACAAATTAGACTTGAAATCACTGGTTCGTGAGTTTGCCGAAAGAAAAGTTAGAAAAAGGGCATTTTAATTACTTTGGTTGGTTAGAATTTATTTATAATATGGGATATTAGTTTAGTTAGCATTACTACATTTTAATTTTTATTATTTTGCCTTAAGTGCTAAATTGCTTATCTTGTTATCTGATGATTGACTTTTTAATAAAACGTTTTTTTGTTATTTTTTTTTCAATGTTTTCTTGACTTTCTGATATGGTCGCATGAGATTTACTTAAAAAAAAAGGTGGGGTGGGGGGGGGGGGGGGGGGGCGCAAAATTAAGGTTTTGCCCGGAGCGCCAAAATGTCTAGGGCCGGCCCTGCACAGTAGCACTTTAAAATACTATTTCAGATTGAATGGTACTACCAAGAAAAGGAAGCCCTCTCCATTGATAGGATGCAACCATCTGTAGACCGGTTTCGAACGTATTTGTTCTCGTCAGTACAGGATATACAAATGAGTTCGAAACCGGTCTACAGGTGGTTGCATCCTATCCATGGAGAGGGCTTCCTCTTCTTGGTAGTACCATTCAATCTGAAATAGTATTTTAAAGTGCTACTGTGTAGACAAATATACGCCCTTATTGTATCAGGATCATCGGGTGGTCTGGAAATAATAATTTTCCATATTGGTATTTGATATTAACACCACCTGACAAACATAGACTCTTTATTTCTTAGATGGATTTATAAAACTGTTATGAATTCTATAGCATTTCTGAATTTCAGTAATTAAACTAGGTAAAATTGTCGTAACTTTTCCTATATAGAGCAACTGGAGTTACTAACCACCAAACTAGACCGATTAAGTGTTTTTAAGATCACATTAGAGTTCGCTAGTTACGTACACTGGGTTTAATAAATGTTTGATTTTTTTCTTACCTATTATGAAGTATTTTTAATCAAAGATTCTCAAACAAGGGCCATTTCTAAATTAAGAAGATATGCTCAATATTAAATCTCTAACCGTTTTTGAGATATTTCCATTTTTACTTTGCTTCCTTTGATGAATTATTGTGATGTTTAAATGGAAATATCTCGAAAACCGAGGTGGAAAGTGTTTTATTTTTGTCGAGAGACATTATCAACTCCGAGACAGGAATGAAATTGTTCACCGAGGCTTGTATGCTATTTTATTTACAACCGTATACCTTTTAAATGCAAATAATAAATGTTTTTTATGACAAATAATGAGAAATTAACAAAGTAAGACCATAAAGTATAACCACAAGCTTCACCACCATCCACAAATAAAGAAAACGTCAAGTTGTCAAGTTATTTTGCCTATTCAATGAACATTTACCTGGATGTACAGTGACATTTACCACCTAAAAGATAAATGTCAAAGTTAAAAATCTGTTGCTTTAAAAAGTCTGAAATGTCAACATTACATGCATGGTTGTAAAATGGACATATAATTTGACAGCATCCCTTTAAACAGCCCCACCTGCTCTACTTTTCCGTAATAAAAAACTGAAAATAGTAGCCAATCTAATAGATATAAGTTTACCTAATTATATATTTTAAAAAAGCAGATGAGCAGGAGATTGTCGTAAAATTTAAATAAAATAAAAAGGACAAGGACGATATATTACAATTTTTATTTCTTTAAATATCACGCGCGGGATCCAATCAGCAGCTACAACATATATTTATAAATAGAAATTCCACGATAAAATTAAAACAGGTAACTTTAATGAAGAAGAATAATGTTTGATCGTTTATCATTTATTTCTCGTTTAATTCAAACTACAGAGTGTATAAAGAAATAATAAAATTGCTAAATTAAAGAGTTTCAACGATAATACGAAGAGGCACTCAAAGGGATTCTATCAAGGAAAGGGAGATTCAATTATCCACGAAGATGTTTTTACATGATTATATTTTATTTATACAAAGACTGAACAAACAATAATATTAAACGCTAGATTTCAAACGAAGGATTTCAAGGAAGGCAGTTAGTCGGACCCGGGGATCTCATCTCAAGCTTACGCGACGCGCGAGATTGTTTCGGTGGAATTTACCACCCCTTCGGCCTCAAAGTAAAAAATCCTCATAACGTCGTCAAAAATAAATTATTATCTTTAAAAATCAAATCTTAAGTTAATCTTAGCAATGGAACCGTGCAGGTATTCTTATAGAAACTAGGTCAGTTCACATTTCTTTAGTGGAGATTTTATACGAGCTTAGGTTTGATTCTTATTGTAAAAATAATTAATAAAATACACCCGATCGTGAGACCGACTTACGAACAAACACATAAACCCTTAACCAAACAAAGACATTCATAATAGACAATCATAATGGCAAATCGTGGCCAAGTAAAATAGAAAAATGGTAAATTTTAGGGACTTTCCCGCTATTGATCGTGTTTGGCATGAGGGGCTTCTAAGTAAACTGCGATCCTATGGTATGCCCAGTCGATTCTGTGCGTGGTTGTCTAGCTTTCTTAAGGACCGCTCTCTGCAAGTGGCGATTGACGGATTTCTCTCAGACACCTTCACCATCAATGCCGGTGTTCCTCAAGGGTCCATATTATCTCCCACTCTCTTCTTACTCTACGTTAATGACCTTCTAGTGAAAACTAAAAATCCGATATTTAGTTTTGCTGACGATAGCACACTTATCTCATCTTTCTCTTTGAATGCGCAAACATCGGCTGCCGACGCACATCTTCGCAGACGGCATGAAGTATCACGCCTCAACAAAGACCTGGACCTGGTTAACATTACAGAACCGGATATAGTCATTGCAATCCCACTGGCTTCATCTATTAATTTGCTGGGCGTTAATCTGGGAGGAAATATGTCTTGGCATTGTGGCAATCGCCAAGATAGCTTCTCAGAAGCTTGGGGTACTCTTCGGAACCAGAAAGTTATACACACCTCAACAACTTTTTACACTATACAAAGCCCAGATTCGACCATCACTAGAATACTGCTCTCATGTCTGGAGCTCTGCACTCAAACATACACTTCGGCTGCTGGATACCATCGAAAGGAGGGCTATTCGTCTGATCGGAGACCACGAGCTAACGAAGAACCTCGACAGCCTAGATCATCGAAGACAGGTTGGGCATTTGACTCTCTTTTAGAGATATTTTCATGTAAAGTGCTTGGCTGACCTTGCCCTCTTAATTCCGCCCAGAGCGGCGAATAGCAGAAATACACGACGAACCAGTGCCGCCCATCCATATGTGGTTAAGCTTAGTACTCCTCGAACTTCATCATTTAAGAATTCTTTCATCTGGATGACTTCATCCTTGTGGAACGACCTTCCCGAGGTCGTTTTCCCAATGAATATAACCTCCAACGTGACTCGCTTTTTGCGCACACGCACCACTTCCAAAATGCCCTAAAGGATTTTTTATATAGTGCTTGTGTTTGATCATAAAAATAAAAGAATACGAACTTGTTGGAAATTCAAGCGTCCTCGCGCTACTTCTCTTTTTAAAGCTGGCTACAACGTCAGTGCAAACCTCTAGGTGATGTCTGAGCCCTGTGGAGGAAGCCATTGAACTGGGACAATAATCGAGTAAAAATCACAGTAGTTCTGGGACTCTGTAAGAGTAAAAAATTGGGAACAACGGATCTCATCGACGATACATGATCATGATTCTCGTATGTTCGATGAATGCGCCGTAGGCGATCGCGCGTAAAACGGCTCGTATTGACGACATCTTCTGAACTACCTACATTATATTAATTTGAAGTGGTAACATCCTACTAATAGAAAATGCTTCCTTTCCTTGGCCATTAGATCCGAATTAATATTTTGAGATGTGAGATTAATTGTTACTGTAAAATTATTTGCTTAATCCTTATTGTATAAGGCATCTGCAGAAGGTTAGGGAATAATTTTACTTGCATATTCATCAAAACATATTCTTCGGCATTCTTCTTCGTTCTTATTACGATCACCTTGACTCTGAAAAACCTACTAACCCTGAGTGATGCCTAAAAAAAGCCTAATTTGTAAATTTTAGCCATAAAATCGAGAATGACATAATATCACGGTATGTATCGTGGATGTTACTATTGATAAACTAGTTGGTAAAGGTTATGATCTTAAAGCTACTAGGTGTAAATTAGTTAAAATTCAATCGATAATATTCTCTTGGTGGGGAAAAGATTCGCACTATTATAAATTAATTAAACTTTTTTGATAATGACACTAGCTCCAGTTAAGTTGACGCAGTAAAACAACCAAACATCATCATGAAAGTAGTAAGTAGTTACTTTTTATTACACCTACCAACATATTTTTTTAAGTGGCGTTAAATAGAAAAAAAATTGTTTCTCATTTATTGTTCTTTATAATAATTAAATCCATTTACAGAAAACATTCAAGTGAAGGAATAACTAATAAACTATAGTAGAAAGTATTGAAATTAATAAAATTCATAAATATTTTGGTATATTAATAATTAGATGATTTTTTGCACCAGTAAAAATAGGTCTACCCTTAAAATGAAATTAAGACGTTTATTCATAATTTATAGTGGAAACTTCATTAAGTTTAAAAATTCAGGTAAAGAGTTCTAGAGTAGGTTTCATATTTAATATTTACTGGAATTACCGATCCGATGAATACACTGTGCTGTCGAAACAATCGTGATGACAACCCATAAAAGAAAATGTGCCCAACAAAAAAAATTGCGACTAATTTTATTATTTTAACAGGCAATTGCCCTTTTCGCCCTCGTGGCCATCGCCGTAGCTGCCCCAGCCAGCCCTGATGCTGACGCACAGGTCCTCAGATACGACAGTGACAACATTGGCGTAGATGGATACAGCTTCAAGTGAGTATAAATTAACACTAAAATTCGTAGAAAATCCCTGTTACCTCCCCAAAATCACATAAATATATTTTATATGATTTCTAGTTTTCCCTAATGAGTTATGAAAAACTGTTTTTCCATTTAACATAATTTTAATATTTTTATCTTACAGCGTTGAAACCAGCAACGGCATTTCCCAAGAAGAAAAGGGAGAACTCATCAACCCCGGAAGTGAAAACGAAGCCATTGCCGTCCGCGGTCAGTTCAAATACACCGGCCCAGATGGCGTTGTATATCAAGTGAGCTACATTGCTGATGAAAATGGTTTCCAACCCCAAGGAGCTCATTTGCCCGTCGCCGACCAATAAGATGCTGTTTTAATTGTTAGTTAGAAAAATAAATCAAAAATCTTTAAAATGGTTGTTTTTCTTTTTCAAGCATACTTATAAAAGAACTTTTTATAGACGTTTGCAAAAAATTAAACCTTTAGGAACTCGTTAAACTACACGTTCAGAAAGCTGGAGTCATAGACATACGCAATTATAATTCTAGTTCAAATAAAATACCTACACTATATAATTTGTTTCTTTAATAAAACCGAATCCATCAACTGTCTAACATTCTAAACTATAAAAACCATTGACTCACGATTTTCGAAGAAATACATTTCTTTAACCTCCAACCAGGTTTTACGCGTTACATCATATTTGCAGCAACGACTCTTGATCCTTATTATGAACTTATTAACGATTTGCATCACCTGAAGACTGTTAATTTTTTTTGTGGTCTAGCCGTTCACATTATACTTTTTAATTATTCTTCATAATATGTTGTAGGTTTAAAGATGACATGTGTATGGATTATTTTTCTTCTTTCGTTAATTCATTTTATATGGCTTCATCTACATATAGTTAGGTCGATATTAACGTTACGCGACATAGTACTGAAATCGGGAGATAACCACAAGAAGTGCGAGCCAATGTCGCGTCTTAAGGGCTCCGTACATTGGACTTTGTGATATAGTCATTTAATCTGTGTTATGTTACTAATTGTGTGTTTGCTCGTGAATGAGCATTACTATCTTTATATTCAAAATAATTTGGGAGAATTCTTATAAACTTGTTTTAAATTCCTCGCATTAGAACTTGAAAAAAAAATTGAAACCATTAATTCAAATGACATATAAAATTGTGTGTTAACACATGGTAGGCTGAAAATTATCAATGTAGCCTCTTCTACACAGTAGTTAATGTAGCATCTACTAAGTAATTTACAACCGTAGTAAATGTAATTAGCTACATGCTCTTAATACGTATTTTGTTACATTTACTACTATCATCTTTAATTTCTAGAATATTTTTATTTAGATCAAATTGTAAAGCAAAAACCAACAGAAGAAAACAATAACCAAAAACGACTAATTTCCACTCGAATTTCCAACTTTTAACATACAATTTATAATAATAAAGTTGAGGTTATGTTGTTTATGACACTTTCAGCCAAACAAAACAATAACTACATTTATTATACTTACTATGTTTGCCACGTAACAAATGTATCAATGTAGTAAATTCAATTTTTCTACGACACTAACAACCCTGTCTAAAATGCGTTGTTTTCGATATACAGGGTGTTACAGGTTTTTATTTTGGTTTTTATCAAAACGAATCGAAACCAGTTTGAGATATTACACTAAATCTTGGTATAGACTATTATGATATGAAACCACACATTTTACCTCAAAAAGTTTTTTTCTCAACCCAATGACGTAGGCACGGCTACGCCCCAATACAATTTTAACCAACAAATATGTTAAATCAGTTTTTCAAATGGAAGCAAAAAGGTGGGTATTGAGTTTTCGACTCTTTGTTATATGACTAACTCTTTATTTTAACATTAAACCATTAAAAGATATGCAAGAGTAAAAATCACAGATTTTCTACCTAAAAGTTGTAACGGAACCATTTTGCTATACAGGGTGTTCGGATAATGTATCAGAATTACTTGGAGAGGTGATTGTACAGTGTGTCCCATTTTCGATACTTTTATAATTTTATTTAATTAATTAATTGTTAGTACTATCAAAAAAGTAATGTAGGTGTCATGTGCTCTTTTTGGGTCAAACTTAAAATGGCGAAATCAAAATTCGAAAATTTTCCCTTGCTTAAGAGATACGGGGGAAAATCAAAAAATACAATATCAAAATTATCCTATATTTTCTTAGTTAAAAGAGATACAGAAAAATGTTTTATATAGAAGTTTCTTTATAATGATTGTTGAATAATTTGCCGTCTTCAGAATAAGTATACGGGGTCAGGTAAAAAAGTTATCGGACCTAACCTCATTTTTTTAAATGGAACACCCTGTATATTTTAATCTAAAAAGATAGCATTTTAATTTCTCCTTTCAAATATATAACACACCATGGATGATATTAGTTTTCTAGGCGATTTATTTAAACTTTATGACTTTAAACCACAGTAGGCCATGAAACAAAAGCTAATATCATATGTTGATATTCTAGTTGTTATTAATAATTAACGTCAATTTCGTTTTTACATATTCATTTGTGAAAATGACTTATCAACATTTTGAAAAATTGGATATGATATCAGTTTATATTCAAAGTGGAAAAACCAAGAAATGGCGCAAAATTTATATTTTCTTCACTATCCGGAAAGACTTCAACCATTTAAGGACATATCCCGAGTATTTGCGATGATTCCTGTTACTTTTTACCTTAATCTGAATATTTTATTTCGTTTCAAAGTAATAAAGTTTAAATAAATCTCCTAGGAAACCAATAGCATCCATGGTGTGTTATGTATTTAAAAAGTTAATTTAATATGCTATCTTTTTAGATTAAAATATATAGGGTGTCCCATTTAAAAAAATGAGGTTAGGTCCGATAACTTTTTTACCTGGCCCCGTATACTTATTCTGAAAACGGCAGGTTATTCAGCAATCATTATAAAGAAACTTCTGTATAAGACATTGTTCTGTATCTCTTTTAACTAAGAAAATATAAGGTAATTTTGAAATTGTCGAACAAACCCGAACAAACCCAAAAAGAGCACATGACACCTACATTACGTTTTTGATATCACTAACAATTACGGAGAAACCCTATAAAAGGGTCTAAAATGGGACACTCTGTACAATCACCTCTCCAAGTAATTCTGATACATTATCCGAACACCCTGTGTAGCAAAATGGTTCCTTTACAAGTTTTAAGTAGAAAAATCTGCTATTTTTACTCTTGCATATATTTTAAAGGCCGTAAAAACGTTATCAGGAAAAATGATTGTGAGCAACATACATCACTTGAAACTGCAAATCATTTTTTTAGGTACCAGGTGAATATCAGTACATTTCCCAAATTAAACCTTTAATAAATATCTCATTAGTTAAGAACATCCATAATAATTAAAGTAAATATCCTATAATGATCTCATCAATATATATTAACGAGAGAATGTAGTTCCATGCCAATAGATGCAATAAATCAATTTTGGAACGAACTCTATTAATTACGATTTCAATAAATTATAATTTTAACACAAAGATATTAGTATACGTTTAAAGGAATCTTCCTAGATATTGTTTTTCCGTAAATTAAGAAACATATACTTAACCCATAAATTCCAAGGCAACCCTAAAAATTAATATTCATATTAGGAAAATAGTATTTTGAGCATTATTCTTCGTTTTTACGATTACCTTGACTCTGAAAAGTTACTAACCCTGGCTGATGTCCAAAAAAAGCATAATTTGTAAATTTTAGCTATAAAATCAAAAATGACATAATATTGAATTGAAAAACTAGTTGGTAAAGGTTATTATTGAAAAATACTGTGAGTAATTAGTTAAATATTAATTTTTATATTTTGGTAGGGGAAAGATTTTCCAGATTATAAATTAATTTCATTTTTTTGATAACGACACTAGCTCCAGTTAAGTTGACATAGTAAAACAACCAAACATCATCATGAAAGTAGTAAGTAAATTATTTTTTATTGGTGCTTAGGTAGAAAAAAAGTTATTCTAAAAAACTTGTGTTAAATAATTAATTTACGGAATTCAATATATTTTTTACATTTGTAAAAATTTAAATAATCCGGTACGTTAGAAGCTAGTTATATTAGTTTAGATCAAATTCCTAGCGAAAAAAGAAAAAAAACTTTGTTACCAATTTAGCTTTTGGTCTCGTTGTGTTTTATTTCAAAAATCATTATATTTTTTTTTATCTTTGTTCGCCCAAAACCATTTTTCGGTTCAAGCTACTTTAATGATAATTTTTGTATGTAGTAGAATAGACTCGGGTTGAAAAGAATTTTAAAAAATGTTAAAAATCAGAAATGTTTGTCATTTTTGGGCGTACATAATTGAAGTAAAGGATACTGTTGTAAGCTGCGAAATATCATCCTTGTAGAAAAATGTTTCTAACCGAACAAATTACAATTTTTTAACAGGCAATTGTCCTTGTCGCCCTCGTGGCCATCGCCGTAGCTGCCCCAGCCAACCCTGATGCTGACGCACAGGTCCTCAGATATGACAGTGACAACATTGGCGTAGATGGATACAGCTTCAAGTGAGTACAAATTAACACTAAAATTCGTAGAAAATCCCTGTTACCTCCCCAAAATCACATAAATATATTTTATATGATTTCTAGTTTTCCCTGAGTTATGAAAAAGGGTTTTTCTTTAACATACTTTTAATATTTTTATTTTACAGCGTTGAAACCAGCAACGGCATTTCCCAAGAAGAAAAGGGAGAACTCATCAACCCCGGAAGTGAAAACGAAGCCATTGCCGTCCGCGGCCAGTTTAAATACACCGGCCCAGATGGCGTTGTATATCAAGTGACCTACATTGCTGATGAAAATGGTTTCCAACCCCAAGGAGCTCATTTGCCCATCGCTGACCAATAAGATGTTCTTTAGTTGTTAGAAAAATAAAATGAAAATCCTTAAAATAGATGTGTTTCTTTTCGAAGCAATTTGTAATTTTGAAAACGTGGACACCTGATTTCGGGAGTTTATTGCGTTTTATTTTTAATTCATGCAATATCGAGACCAATCATTCATATGACATACAATTTATATCCAAAAACATACCATGCCAGCTTACAACGTACACAGTCTTGGAAGTAATCAGTAGAATTTATCTCCTTTTCTTTAATTTTTAGCATATTTTTCTAAATATTCTGTGACAAGTACTTTCAATAGCGATATTTTTATATATATGTTATTTTATAAATGTATATTATATTATAAAAACAAGAGATGAATTTGTTTTAAAATACGATATATTTTATATCAGAGGATTTTCATTGAAAAAATCATTAATTCTTTAAAATACAGGACGTAATTTTGGATAGAATATAAAAACTGTACATAAATTGAATCGCAAGAGATTCAATTAATTTGACAAAAAATATTTTACCGATATTCTTCATGTATACAAAGTTTTTGTTCTTGAATATTCTGAGTAGCTGTCGTTTTTTGTAAGAAAAATACTTTTTTTTACCAAAAAGAGAACTAGAGATGCACAAACCTTCCCAGCAATAATTAATTTTGCTTGTTACCTTCCCTAAACGGTATTTAAGTGGATTATTAAAAATGCTGTAAAAAAAATAGAATTTTATCACTAAAATACTCCAATATCAATACACTACAATAAAGTACTGTTAGAGAAGCTACAATATATTCATTGTAAACAATCTGAAGATTCCAGTTTGCAAATTGTTAGCATATTAATCCAGAAAATTACATAATTTAGTAAAAAAAACTTCTAAAAAACCAGTAGTGAAAGGTTAAAGTGAAAAAATTTATTTTTAGGTTTACGTCTAATGAATTAAAATTTTTAAATCTATAGTGGGGAATATTTTTAATATAAATGACGACAATTTTTTTGAAAAATCATCACATTACCTTTTGCTGACAACAGTACAACAACATACATTCTTCATCATGCAAGTAGTAAGTGTATATTTTTATTATTTTATATTATGGGTCCAAGTTAGTTTTTAGTACAGTTAAACGTGCATCATAATTTTACAAAGCCATGTTATTTTAATGTCTTTTTGTTTTATTAGTCGATAAAAAAATAGCAAAATTAAAAGATTGACGTTCAACTTTTGTGTTTCATACGGTTCAAAAATGTTCAAGCTTCTATATAGAATTTAATCATGAAAATCAGTTAATAAGAACTAATAGTTACAAATTTGTTTCCTGTTGTGCAAGTAGTGTTAAATATTCTATATTTAGTTATGAAAAATTGTATTTTGTTTGAATAACTTATAACAACAATTTTTGTTGCTAAAATACGTACTTTTCATAACCTAAATTTCACTAAAAAAAATGTTTTTAATCATTCAAACAAAGCATATCCGAACCTATGTTGATACATGAACTATTTATCATATTTTTGGGTAAGGAATCAGCACACGAGCGAACATGCTTTTTGAAACACCATGTATATTTATGTATTACGAGTGATGTATTTTGGAGTTCCATTGTCTTTATTTATTTCAAATCACAAAATTTCAACTGATAAACATCTCCTGTCGTCTTCAGGTGAATACTGTGTATTATGTTTTATAAAAAAAGTATATTTTTAATGGGTTTGTTCGGGTTTGTTGGTGTTAACTGCTTAGCAAAATATTCTTATTTTTGCGAACAGAAAAATGTAATCGGTCAGCCAAAATGGCTAGTTGGTCAGCAACTTATGGACAGTAAACATTTCTGAATCGCGACAGTGCCCTGGGAAAACAAGTGAAAACCCGCCTCCGCGACACCTTTTGTAGCCGATTTCCTTCTGTATTCGGCAAAAGAAAACACAAGAAAGTTACATAAATTGACAGTGCCCTGGGACCTCTGAAGTAAACTGCTTCTAGACATGTTTGTTTCTACCGACCAATTGTAAACTCTTGCTGACCAAGTAATCATTTCGCAGCTCGACTGTTAATAACGACATACCATTTAATTACTTCTAATTTTTTAATTAGGTATTTGTCCTCTTCGCCCTCGTGGCCATCGCCGTAGCTGCCCCCGCCAGTCCAGCCAATCCTGATGCCGACGCTCAAGTCGTAAAACAAGTTTTGGAAAATATTGGAGTTGATGGATATAGCTTTGCGTAAGTATCCTTACTTAGCATAATTAATTGAAGCCAGAATACAAAGACACAAAACCTGATATTCATATTTTGAAACTGTAAAGGGTGTAGGCAGTAGAATAGATTATTAAAAAAACAAATGACTTCTTCTGACAATTCAATTTTTCAACATTATCATTTAATCGAAAATTATACTAATTACTCCATTTCCTTATCTTACAGCGTAGAAACCAGCAACGGCATTTCCCAAGAAGAAAAGGGAGAACTCATCAACCCCGGAAGTGAACACGAAGCCATTGCCGTCCGAGGCCAGTTCAAATACACCGGTCCAGACGGCGTTGTCTACGAAGTGACCTATGTTGCTGATGAAAATGGTTTCCAACCTCAAGGAGCTCATTTGCCCGTTGCCGACGAATAAAAGTAATTGTAGTTGTTGTACAAAATAAAAAATAACCTGTAATTTATTTTGTCCTTCATTTTCATCGTGGACTAGAATATTAGTGTGTCATTGTTGAAGCAAAGGCAAAGAACAAACGTAGGATAGTGTTTCCACCAATCAAATCGGACAAAAATTCCATTGGAAATCCCAAACATGCATAGTGGAAGTGACAAATAAAACAATTCCAAATATTGTTTTTTATAGCTGCTAACCTCTCTTAACTTTCATATTCTCCATAGTCGAGAAAAATTAAAAAGATTCCTGTACAAGATTTTTAAGAAAAAACATTTGAACATCACCCTAAAATGAACAACAGACCTAAAATGATATTTGATCCCCTTGCAAATACAACTTGAAACACCTTGCATACAGTGGCGGCTCGTGACCTATGATAGAGCGGGTTCACAAGTATGGTGAAATTATTTTTAAAATTTTATTTTTGTGTAACGACCAAACAATTACTTTCTAGGCGTTTTAAATGTAGAAAGAAAAAAGTAATAAGAAAATGCGTTAGGTAAAACATATTTTTATTTATTTTTTAATTTTACACAAGGAAATACAACTTTTGGAAAATAAGAAAGGTTTTCTTAGTGTGTATCGCAGTCGGATCTTAACGTCGTCGCATGCAACCCTCGTAACAATATTTATACAGTCCACTACTAATACTACTAAAACCATCTACGAGCTATCAAGAAAACGGAATGATGTCTAATACTACTACCGCCATCTACGAGTTATCAAGGAAACCGAATGATGTGTAATACCACTACGCCATCTACGGCTACGTCATTAGGCGGAACCAAGACGAGAACAATAGTTAACTGTTTTATGACGAGAACGAATCGAGCCACGAAACTGACAAGTTGGCATTCTTCATATTTCCGGTTTTTTTAGTTTAAATCCTTAAATAAAATGGTTTAAAATCATATCGAGTATCATTTATCGAAATACACAACATTTATCGACCCTACACAATAGTGCTTAAACGTAAAGCCCATTTTTTCATATATTTCATTTTTAAACTTTCTAATAAAGTCCCTAGATTTACCCTTTGTGGTCTGAGCTAAATTAATTTCGAACAAACCCGAATAAACCCAAACTCACAGAGCTAAAGGTATTTCTTAAATAGTCCACTGTCAACTATTCATTTTAACTCAATAAATATATAATATTAAAATATTAAAACATACACGCTCGAATTTCTAACTTGATGCACGAACAGACAACAGCGCAAATTTGTATTTTTTGCCAAGGAAATCACTGCTAAATTTACTCGGGATTCGGGCCTCCTACCCCAACCGGTGCACACAAAACCTGTGCGCCTTTTCCATGTTAAATCGCCATAGCCCCGCTATCCCCCGCTGACACCCGCCTCCTGTTACTACAGAGAAACTGCACTACTTAATCGCACGTGCGAGCAAGTCTCGTCATAATCGTCATTTACCTCGACCGAGGCACGGTTGCCGGATCTATACAGTTTGGTTTGACGGGATGATAAAATATTAGGGAGGGTCGAACTTTATACGATAAATAATATTCAATGAATATAAATTAATATTTTTTATTCGTTTTGTTATGGGGGTGCACGTGCGCATGTGCTCCTGTGGAAGAACCGCCACTGCTTGCATATCAATCTTTTAAATTTTTGTCAAGTATGAAAAATAAATAAGATAAGAGGCACATTATACGTGATAGCCCTGTACATCCACATTTTGACGCTATCAGAATGAATGCATACGATATAATGAGCAAAGCTGAATTTATATACTTGTATACGATCGCAACATCTATAACATATTTGATTTATTTATATGATACGAGGCAATACATGAAAAAAAAACATTGGTACCGGAACTAAAGAAAGTCAATCTCCCATATGACGACAAAGGGAGAAAAATGACATAAAATAATCACAATCTTTAAATATTTAACACTTTCATTAATTTTACGAACACTATCAATATAATTTATTAGCTAAATAAGCCATAACCTTAAAGATCGAATATATCTATACGAAAGGTCAAGAAATTTTAATTATTGAATGAAACCACGAAAATCGAATCATGTCAAAACGATACAGATGTCGTGGTAGGGGTAGGATTCCTTTATTATAAGAAGAAGATCTTTTTTGAACAAGGTATATCATCATCAGATTAGTTGACATCAGTACCACAAAAGTCATATTCATCATGAAAGTAGTGAGTGATAATTGATTATTCATACTAATTTTTTAACCTTATTTTCATTGACTGGTTCTAATAACACTTTCGATTGTTATCTAATTTTATTAGGATCCTAACTGAATAGTAAATATGTATTTTTCTTACATTGATCTTTTTTAATTTGTTGGGTAACTATTTGGCTACTCGTTAAGTAAACAATGTGCCATTCTTAAAAAAATATTGTGGGCGTATTGATAGAATGGGTATTCATTCTTCAGATTTATTTAGATTCAGAGACTTGTCATTTTCTGACTGAATAAGTGAATGAACTTTTGCAATGTAAAAAAATATGCAGTCGTAAAAAAACTCTTCGTTCTACGATACAACAAGAGAATAATTATAAGTAATGAAAATAGCTGCCCTTAGGTGAAATAGCTTCTTGAATCGTACGTAAAACGAAAAATTATTTAAATTTTCAACTTTCAATTTTCGTGATATTTCATCAATACATTAGCCATGGTCAAAGTTGATATTAACACTGGTTTTTTAATTGCCTACTTATTAAAATATATATTAAATTTTTATAAATATCTATACAGGGTGACCAGAAAATGATGGCTTATTCGGGATTGTCGAAATAATGTCAGTACTTTATATAAATATTGTTTCTATCTGGCTGCCTTATTGATTGATATTCAGAATTCCAAAGTTACAGGCAAATAATAAAATTTTAATATTTTTGAATATCTTTACTTTTTGGCGATCCTGAAATTTGGGTGAAATTATCACACTAAAACAGATTTTCTTGAAAATGGTAATAAAAAAATAAAAGTTAATATGGGAAACCAAATATCAAATTTGGCAGCACCGTCAAAATTGTATTATAACACAAATATTAAATATAACAACTCGGATTAAACTGACCCAATAATCATCAAATTTTGTTTAGGCAATTATCCTTTTCGCCGTTGTTGCCATCGCCGTAGCTGCCCCAGCCAACCCAGATGCTGACGCACAGATCCTCAGATACGACAGTGACAACATTGGAGTAGATGGATACAATTTCGCGTAAGTGTAATAGTATATTACATAACGAGTGGTGAAAGTGGGATATTTGAAACGAGAAGGTATTTATGAACGAGACGTCATCGTCAGCCGAGTGCGGAAATCTGCCTAGTTTGAGAAAATCACCTCACAATCTTTCCTACGACCACAAAATACAATACCCACGTATTGGAACATTTTAACTACTTATTTGGTTTCAAATAAAACATTTTCTAATATATTTAATTTGAATAAATGCATCGTTCCAAGAAAACAATAAAACTCATAACCTAACCTCAATATTTATAGAGATTAAGTTAGATATTGCAAATTTGTTGATTACGAAGGTTTTAGTTGGGATTTGGTTAAAACAATAATCAACTTATTATTAAAATAAATATAATTACATAAATCACGTGTACTTACGCTATCGATATTCTATCGTGGATAATTGCAAAAATCGAAAATAAGTCGGTACTTCTCCCATTTCTACTTTACCCAAGCAGTTATTTTGTTTAATGGGTTCCCTGGCAATTCTCTTTTACTTATTTTTTTATATTCATAAGAAATCCTAAAAGGAACCCCACAATTAAAAAAGAAGACAATTATATGTAATTTTTTAATGTGCAGTATTACTCCAGTGTTCAAAGGCTCACTTTAATAAAATCATAATTTCTTTATATTTATAAATAGATTTTTAAAATCTTGATTTATTCAAATAATATCTGTCAGATTGTGTGGGACTGCTAAGAGATGGCGCTGCGCTCCGTATTTTCTCGACTACCGTTGATAATACAGCGTGAAGTATTAGAGTCTTCTCCGATGATAGGTATGTACACCTACCCTGTACTGACGAGAACAAAAGAGTTCGAAACCGGTCTGCAGGTGGTTACATCCTATCAATGGAAAAGGCTTCCTTTTCTTGGTAGTACCATGCAATCCATGATACAATAAACTAAAGGTAGGATATCTAACCGTCCCAATTTCGTCTGCCGTGCGCATGGAGAGTAAGTTTTAAATCTCTTATGGAAGTTTACATTGCTGTCATCTTTTTTAACTCTTTTTTGAATGTATTAAAACGTTTTAAGCATGTAATGATATATGAAATGAAAGAATAATATATGACGAGTATTTACGTATATTAATTTCATAGAAATATAACCCACAAATACCACTAAAAAAAGAAAAGATATTAGACAAATTCTTCGCGCCATTTAAGCCGGCGACGATAGCCGAAGCGTGTTGCCAGACTTTTACAATTGTAATAGATCCACTACTATTTAACATTCTTGTTGTGGGGCTCCCCATATGAAATTTATGTTCAATCTGGAGGTGGTCCCCCATCTAATAGGAA
Source organism: Barypeithes pellucidus (assembly GCA_963991005.1). Lineage (NCBI taxonomy): Eukaryota > Metazoa > Arthropoda > Insecta > Coleoptera > Curculionidae > Barypeithes > Barypeithes pellucidus. The sequence goes on from OZ022557.1 coordinate 1,246,651, forward strand.
AGTAACGACCTTTTTTTCGTACTATTATTACTCTGACGCCGTTTTAATTAAAAGTTTTTACGTTTAGTGGTATGTGAAATGAAAGAATAATATCATGGTATTTAGGAATATTTATTTCATGAACATACAACAAAGATTAAAGCTAAAATACGACCTAATTATCTTTCCGCTTACACAACTGTATCCATTTTAATTGTTTGTTTTTATCTTTAGGAAAGCGGAAAAACCTTATATTTCTATTAAATGTCTTTGCCTGGTTATCCATATCACAACCGAACATAGCGCACCTCATTTTATGAAAATTCAGATATTTTTTTTAATAAACACAAGACTATAAGAAAACGTTCTGGTAAACTTACAAAATGTCCACCAAAAACTACGGCAACCATGCAGCAGTGTTGCCAGAAATCCGTGATCGAAAGAAATAGAGTGCCGGTTCGAAACCTAGGAATAGTAAAAAACGGTGTCAGAGTAAAAAGAGTACGAAAAAAAAGGGTCGTTACTTTCCTATTAGATGAAATTTATGTTCAATCTGGAGGGGGTCCCTCCAGATTGAACATAAATTTCATATGGGGGGGGGGAGCCCCACAACAAGAATCTTAAATAGTAGTGGATCTATTACAATTGTAAAAGTCTGGCAACACTGTTTCAAAACCAGCAGGGTCGGCGAGCAGCTTTCGGCATGCTTCGGCTATCGTCGCCGGTACCATGGCCGGCCATATGGCCGGCTTAAATGGCGCGAAGAATTTGTCTAATATCTTTTCTTTTTTTAGTGGTATTTGTGGGTTATATTTCTATGAAATTAATATACGTAAATACTCGTCATATATTATTCTTTCATTTCATATATCATTACATGCTTAAAACGTTTTAATACATTCAAAAAAGAGTTAAAAAAGATGACAGCAATGTAAACTTCCATAAGAGATTTAAAACTTACTCGCCAAGCCACGTGATCATCTGCGTGCAATCATACCTATAGTTACTTATACCATGCATGCAATCTGAAATGGTATTTTAAAGTGCTACTGTGTAGACTAAATACGCTCTTATTGTATAAGGTATCATCGGGTGGTCTGGAAAAATAATAATTTTTCCATACATTGGTATTTGAAATCATAATTTGATAGTATTACCAATTTGGATTGGATTACATCGTCTTATTTGGGTTGTGTTGCCTGTAAAGAGAGGCAATAATTAATTATCACTTTGTTTTTATTTAAACCATAGTCTAAAGGAGAAGACTGTGGAAAAGTCGCTTAATAAAAGTTAAGACCGTGAATGGCCGTCTGTATATTTTATCGTATACGTACATTGCTCGTTAACTCTAATTTCTGAATATTTATTCACGTTTAGTTATACAAGTCGTCCTTTATCTTTTTCTATTCGTTGCAGTTATGAAACCAGCAACCAAATCTCCCAACAAGAACAAGGACAACTCATCAATGCCGGTACTGATAACGAAGCCATCGCCGTCCGTGGCGAGTTCAAATACACCGGCCCAGATGGCGTTGTCTATCAAGTGAGCTACATTGCCGATGAAAATGGTTTCCAGCCCCAAGGAGCTCATTTGCCCGTCGCCCCCCAATAAGCTGTTTAATTGTGATTTACAAAACCAAATAAAAAAATCCTAAAAAAGTGTGTGTTTTTATTAATGCTATTCCTGGCCTTGGAAATAATTGTCTACCACAACGAAATAATTTTAAGAGAAATGATTACAAACAAGAGCAATACCATTTGTATTACGCATCAGGGGATGGATATGTCCTAACCAATAATACCATCATAGTTGTCAATTTTTGAAATTGATCTTATCTTATAATGATGTATTTAGCTTGGATTTTTTTTTTATGATCAAACACAAGCACTATAGGAAAAATCCTTTAGGGAACTCTGGGAGTGGTGATTTTCGCCTCAGATGATTTAAAAACTTAGAGGCAAACAGAGCGACAGATCTAGAGATCCTAAAGCATCGAGATCACGATAACAATAGATTGTTTTAGGGAGGAAATATGTTAAGTGAACGATTATCTAATTTTCGTAATCTTCCAATTTTTGAAGACTCCAATACATACATTTTTAGTATATAAATATTCATTATAACGTTAAAACAAATTGTATAACAATTCCATATTGTTTGTTATAACGTGAAATACCTTTATCAAGTTATTCGTCTGTTGGTCGAATTAAGCCGATTACATTGACTCGAATTTTGTAAATCCATTTTTGAGATTCTTTATTGGCACGGCAGCTTTCCTCCCCCATAAATGAATAGCAAGATGCATCCGTGGCGACACCTAGCGGGGTCGATTGCAAACACCCATGGAGAATATAGTTGAGAAATATCAATTAGGTATTATAGATATTAACACATCCGCTGATTGTTGTGCTCTAGTAATTTATTCTTTACGTATCACAAACTCAACTTTTAACTTGTATATGACACACTTTATATCCTAATTGTTTAATAAAGGCATTTAATATCAAATTACGTATCAATGTTAAAAGGAAATCAACTTGTAAGAACCAGACATAGTCAGAACAGAATCACGATGGACAGAGCTGAAAAAAAATTAAAATAAAAGAACACTGCTTTTCATTAACAATTCAAGTAATAAGTACAGGCATTTGCGACGACGCCGACGGCTCATTGAAAAACAAAAACTTTAAAGTAGGGTAATTCTCAATAGTATATTAAGATACAAGTTTCATAAGACTATCTTAGAGCACGCGCTTAATTTACAAAAAGGACCCGCGAAGCGGGGAGCTTTCTAAAGTACAAGTGCTCTAATTGTTTTATGAACCGGGTATTTTATAATACTTCTTCTATTTGGGTCTTTAAAGTCTGAAAAACTCTAAAAATATAGTAGATTTTTCCATTTCAATTAATATTTTCTTTCTGGGTTGGCAATACTTTTACAATTTAATAAAATGTTACAAGTATCAAATATGCTATGCAAACAATTGAAATTGAACACAACAATGCTTCTTCCCATCCGTCATAATTAAAAATAAATATATTATTAAAGTTAATAAAAAGTCAGGAAGAAAGTTATACTCCGTCGGAAATACGAGAAATTGCAGAAAATAATCTAGAAAAACTTTTAAAAAGAATATGCAAAACTTTGAGTTATGGTGCGAGCAGAACAAAGTTCAAAATATTGAACAAAATAATAAATAATACTATTAAACAAAATATTGTGTCGCCATAGAATCTGACAGGAATAACAATTAATGCCCAGGAAATGTCTACAGTAACTATAAATATGTATAATATATAAAGTAATATGTATAATACTATATTGAATTAAAAATAAAAATACTACTGTATAGTATTGCAAGCGGATAATTGATCTATGTATTTGCTAGGTTAAAGGTTAGTATTTTAAAGCAAAAAAATTTCTATCGAATCCATAATGCCTAGAAAGCTAATTTCAACGAAATCGTGGTAGGCCTAAAATTCGAACCCTACTTGTTACCAACATGAAAAAAAAAATTGAGTTTCATAAAGTGGCAAGTTATTCAATTTTTTTGCATTTCATAATGTAGCCATTATGAAACTCAAATAGAAGAAGTAGTTATACGTATACATTCATGGCATATCACTTAAAATTTTTCTTTTATTCGATTTTCTGGTATGGAGTTTAGTAGGACAGTCCCAGATTCATCTTCCTTGAAATGGTCCTTCCATCGTAGTAACATCATGCTATAATCATCTATGCTTTATGGGAATCAACCTAAGTGGGAGTGCAGATTTTCTACTACTTTAAGCATTAGATTCAATATCATTGTTGCGGTAAATTGTGCATCGCTACGCCAGTTTTTACATGCTAATACCAAGAAATTTTTGTATTAAATACCCAAGGCAAAGTCCATCTAGATTTAATTGTGTACTTCACAAATTGATTCATATCCCAACTTGATATGCAAAGGTGAAAATATGATTTTCTTTTTCGCAACCAAAGGTTCGTTGATACGCTTTCTTTTCCGCAAACTATCGTTTCTCAGGGGCGAATTTTTGTTAACCCAGTGGTGATCCTTAGCTCTACTGTCCCAAAATTTAGTTAGTTTTAGGTATCATGTTTCCTGTAAATATATTTCTATTCATTCTTTGTTCCTGTTATTAGAACATAAATCAATTAGCCTATATTTCAAAAAGCCAGGTATTTTTGGAATCAGCATATCCAAAATCAGTTTTCAGTTCTAAAAAAATGTATTTTGTTACCTTGTGTAATTTTTTTTTATCATAACAAACAATTCCCTTAAAGGTACTCTGGAAGTGGTGCGTTTGCGAATACAGCGATTTAAGTATGGTTTTGAATCGTTGGAGGTTATATTCGTTGGGAAACATGACCTCAGGAAGTTCCTCTAAATGAAAGAATTCTTAAACAAAGAAGTTCGAGGAGTACAAAGCTGAACCACATACAGATAGGGACAGTGGATCGTCGTTTATTTCTGCTAATCGTCGCTCTAGGTGGTATTAGGCGGGCAATGTCAGCAAGACCTTAGCCATGGAAATATCTGTAAAGGAGAGTCAAATCACCGAAATGTGTCTTCTTGGTCAAACTCGTGGTCTCCGATCAGACGAATCCTCTCCTCTTGATGGAATCCAGTAGAGGTATTCTTGGGTGCAGAGCTCCAGACATGAGAGCAGTATTCCAGTGATGGTCGAATCTGGGCTTTGGAGGTTGTGGAGGTGTATACAACTTTTTGGTCCGGAAAAAGTACACCAAGTTTCTGCGAAGCTGCCTCGGCGATTATCATAACGTGGTTCTTCCACGACATATTTCCTCCCAGATTGAGGCCCAGCTAAATTAATAGATGAAGCCAGTGGGATTGCGTGTCCTGCCATGACTACTATATCCAGTTCCGTTATGTTAACCTTTTTAGGAAAAACTGGTGCCTGGGTATTTTTAGCATTAAATTCGACTTGATTACTGTCACCCCCCAAAAAAATGCTTGCAGGTCTTTGTTAAGAGAATTGAGAGAATAGATAGGTCAGGATTATAATTTTTTAAAATAATGCAAATTAGTCGAGTCTATTTTTGTACACGAAGCTTCTACGCCAAATAAGAGAGCAATAATGTAAACAAACCAGCACAAGTATTAGTAGTAGAAATTCGAAATTTAATAATAATTTGTGGTTTTTGGTTCTATTTTTTTTGGCGTAGTTGAATTAAATTTTTTAACCTCTCCAGACGTCAAAAATATTTAGTACGTATATTTCACAAATTTTAGATATATTTTTAAACAGCAAAAACGATTTTAAAAAAATAACGAGATTAAGTTCATTTGTGTAGTATTTGTTTTGTTTTTTTTAGTAGTCTATAACAAATCAATGCATCTTCTTAAGGCGTTGTTACTATAAATTCCAATAGAATCGCCCTTAATCCTCACCAATATTAGGAAATATGCGAAAGCTGAAAAAATCTACATATATTTGGGATTAGCGCGTGCCTACATTAATTAGTAATAATAAAATTGTTCTAAATTTTCGCATGTCCGCGTAAGGAAGGGGAATGATATCATCATTATTTAATATAAAAGAACCTGGGTATCACCAAAAATGTATCAGCTTAAAATTTGCTAACACCACAACATTAAAATCGATAATCATGAAAGCCGTAAGTATTAGGTTTTATATTTAAATCTTTTGGTAAAGGATTAACGGGTTTTCCGAGCTAATATCAGATTTGTATGTCCTCTTCTTTCTATTGAATACTAATAATAGGTCTTTATTTTTGCACATAAGACAGTGTGTTCCAGAAAATTAAAAAAAAATTTCGAAATGAAATTTGATCATTTAGGATCAGGCCTGCTCACATATTAACATATTTTCTTTTTTATGAAATCAACCAGGCCTTGCCTCTTCTTCGCAAAATATCGAAAAATTTCTTAAGAAAAGTTGCTCAGTATTCAAAGACATTATTTTTTTTGCATTTTTTTAAAACCCCGCTAAACAGAAAAAAAAATTTTTCATGGTATTAAATACATTTATTAGAAAACATTATTTCGGAAGTAACATTTGATGACCAAATTTCATTTCCTAAGCTAATATGACAAACGATGAGGAAATTGAAGAAATAAAAAATTTCTAACTAGGGAAAATATTGTATAAAATGAAAAAAAAAACAATGTAGGCTGATGGTTATTAAATTCGGCATGTATGCATAATTTTGAATTCCTTGCAACTTTTCTTAATAAAAGGTTTCGATATTTTGTGAAAAAGAGGCACTTTACCTAGACAGAAAAAAAATTAATGCTTGATTTCATAAATATGAAAATATGTTAAATTTTATTTCCTTATCAAGCAGGCCTAGATCCTAAATGGTCAAATTACAATTCGAAAATTTTTGTCATTTACGCCTAAGCTTCGGGACACACTGTATGTAACAAAAATCGGCAAAATATAGCGAAAACGGCTATTCTACTCAACTGCAAATTAGTTTGATATTGTTTTCTTATTGTGGTTATACTGTGCATATACAAGTTGGATCAAAAAACCTTAGGTTCATTATAACCTCCAGATTTTCAGCAAATTTGCTAACATAATTCTGAAAATCCTGCCTTTTTATAAGGAATGTAATTTTTTTTTGGTATAACTAACCTTAAAATTAGATGTAGGCACTTGATATAAAATATGTACTCACACTTGCACATACAGGGATTTAGTTCCCTAGGTGCAAATACTAAACACCCTATAAGAACTGATTTACATAGTAATAGACTGTTTATGACAAATTTGTACATTATTTATAACCAAGTATGTAATATATTATTATTATTATTATTACTAATCTTTGCTAAATTCTTGCTATTTTGTTTCAAGAACGGGCATTTCTTGACCTAATCTGTTGAGAGTACCAAATGACTACAAATAAGAATTACACATTACAGCATGAAAAGTGATTGGGAAATAATTACCTCTTAAAACAAGTATTTAGGATAATTAAATTAGAAATTATCTGTTTTAAGTACCTGATATTATTAAAATAAATACCACCTGGCTTAAGAGCTGCGTTTAATCACAGGTTGCCAAGCAGGCACTATTTTATGCGAACGTTTAGTCAGAATATACTTAATTATATAATTAATAATATTGTTAAAAGAATAATAATAACAATTTCAAATATGAACAATTTTCAAATTTTTGTCACCCATCTTCCTGAAACTTGTTGATACCCCAATCGACATGTCAGACAATCCAGATATCAATAAATTAACTAAACAACTTTATTATTAACGGCTGAAATATTGATCAGCTGATGACTCTCGTCTCTTTCTAACCTGCCAAAAAGCGGCATATTTTTTAATTACATTGATGCAACATAGATGGCTCTGATTGCTAATTTGGGATTGTTTGGGATCCTCATCTTAATACAAAATATTTAAGTTTTCTTTGTTTCAAGTATAATGTTAAGCTTCCATTGAAAATAGAATGACTGAATTCGGGTTTCCTTCAAAATTATTATAAATTTGAATTATATCGGTGAATTGGTCGAGGAACATTTATTTAAAAGAATTACGGTAGCATTTAAACTAAGTTAGTATTTTTTTTGAAGTAGTCCATCTCTTAGTGAAGTGAAATCATCCCTCTAAGTTAGTATTGTATGTTTAAAACATGAACATTCTTTTTTCCGTAAATTTTTTTCAGTTTCTCTCCGTCCACAAATATCATATTAGCCGAGAATAACCCACCAAATCTCTTGGTAAAGGATTAATTCTTCCTAACCTTGGTCATATCATTGTGCTACTTTCGATCACTGTCTTATGTATATCAACTTATCTAATTTCTTAATCCCAAATCGAAAGAATGAGATGCATGTGTTTAAATTAGATTTACATTTTGTTGTACTAATCCTAAATCTGTGGGCAACAGTCGGGAGTTGTCTAAGTTGTTTAGTTGTTTGTTAAGAGCAGCGTTGAATCACAGGTTGCCAAGCAGGCACAATTTTATGCGAACATTTAACCAAATATACTTAGTTTTTTTCTAATCTAAAACGGGATTCGTAAAGTTAAAGGATTGGAAAACGCTATGAAAAAATTGCGTTAAAAAATATAATGTTATAAGAATAATAATAATAATTTCAAATATGAACAATTTTCAAATTTTAGTCACAGATCTTCCTGAAACTTGTTGATACCGCAATCGACATGTCAGACAATCTAAATATCAATAAATTAACTAACAAACTTTATTATTAACGGCTACAACTCCACGAAAAGAAATATTGATCAGCTGATAACTCTCGTCTCTTTCTAACCTGCCAAAAAGCGGCATACTTTTTAATTAAATTGATGCAACATAGATGGCTCCGATTGCTAATTTGGGATCCTCATCTTAAGGGGAAATATAAGCAGTCGAGTTCTAGCGATTCTACGTACGCTATACAATTTTTTTTAAATTTGACTTCAGGCGTAGACACACAATTATTATTATGCCTGCTTACCGAATTGCTATACAGGGTGACTCCGATTAAGTCGGCACTATAATTATTGATGAACTCCGTTATTATTGGAGCTACGATGTTGGTTCAATTAGTAAACTAGTAGGTAGCATCTTTTCCGCTGATTAAAATGTCGAGCACAATTTTGAGCATCGCGTATTTGATTATTTTAAGCACTTCTTTTTTAAATTCGACACCAAATAATACCAAAGGGAATTCACATTGTATAGTAATTTAACTTGTTTTATTAGAGCTACTGAAGTGCAGGTAGATAAGTAGTAGGATAGTGTAGTGGGTAGACAAAACCAAATAAGCTTTTAGCTGATTTACCTACTCCTGGCTTTATTTACCATTTACCCCCATCAGGCGAAAATTATCCTTAGGGCCAAAGGCCCTCGGGCTAGTTGCTTTCGCAACTAATAGAGATGATGAATTTATCGATACATTTAAAATGGATATATCAAAATTGAATCAATCGATGTAAAGTAATCAACAATCGCACCATAAAAAATATACCTCTTCTTGTTTAGATCATTTGGCACCATATTTTTTTAAAAAGTTCGTCTACACAATGACTTCTTTCTTATTCTTTTAGGTAATTGCCTTACTCGCCCTTGTTGCCACGGCTGTGGCCGCCCCAGTCAATCCAGATGCGAATGCAATAATTCTCAGATCAGTAAACGACAATATCGGCGTCGACGGGTTCAATTGGGCGTAAGTATATGGAAATCGCAATGCGAGTTATTCTCTTCATTATTTATAAAACGACATTCGATGAAAAAGCGACAGCAAAAAACTACAGTTTAGTCTAATTCCAATGATAATTCTCCTCATTATAGATATGAAACGAGCAACGGGATCGCAGCTCAAGAGCAAGGTACGCTGAATAATGCCGGTACTGAAAACGAAGCCCTCTCTGTCCGTGGTGAATACCAGTATACCGGTCCAGATGGTGTCCTATACCGGGTCACCTACATTGCCGATGAAAATGGTTTCCAACCGACTGGGGCCCATTTACCGGTTGCCGAAGTGTGATTGTTTAGGTTTAATGTAAAAATTTTTTATAAATTGCCATATAGTTAATATATTTATTATTTTTAAATAAAAAGTTATGTAAAAATCCAGCAAATTATCGTTTATTAAAAATGAGTAAAGGGTGTCCAACTTTTGACACTTTCTGTGTGGTATTAGAGTTATTATCAAAGTTAGAACGTTGCGGTTTTCACGTTTTAAACGATCGAAAGATTGCAGTGTCAAATGGCCCTGTCATTTTTTAATCTACAGGGTGATTTTGAAAATCTTCGGGTTTTAAACACCCCTCGTATTTCCGCTAACGTATCAAAAAGGTAAAAACTGATCTTGTTTGAGATCTTCACTTGAAGTTCAGTGGCGTAGCCAGTTTTTCTCTATAAAGTTTAGTTTTTGAAATATTAACAAAAGTAAAATTTTTGTGACAAATATACTGGGTGGCCCAGAAGTCCGGAATAAAATTAATATAGCGTTAACCTGTAACTTTTGGGGAAAACGCTCGGACATGTGAATTTAGTTTTATATATGCTCATATTTTGACGTTATTCGTTTGTCTTTTTTATAGACATTTGTCAAAGATATGACGATATCGATCTTTTTTTTAAATAGAAACATACAGCTTCTGATACATCATTTGAAAGCTAATATCTCGTACAGTATGCTCATAAATTTTAGCGCGATTCTGTCAAGCTATTTCAAAATGGCGCCTGTTAAAAGTTTTTTAGAAATCTCTATTTAAATAAGCGGAAATTATAATTCATTGATGGTTTTTTACCTTTCAAAAGAAATCTTCATTGTGTCGCGTTCGGAAGAATTCTTACATTAGAAGGTAAAAAAACACCAATGATTTATAATTTCCGCTTATTTAAATAGAGATTTTTTAAAAACTTTTAACAGTCGCCATTTTGAAATAGCTTGACAGAATCGCGCTAAAATGTATGAGCATACTGTACGAGATATTAGCTTTCAAATGATATATCACAAGCTGTATGTTTGTATTTAAAAAAAAAGGTCGATGTCGTCATATCTTTGACAAATGCCTATAAAAAAACAAACGAATAACGTCAAAACGTGAGCATATATAAAACTAAATTGACGTGTCCGAGCGTTTTCCCCAAAAGTTACAGGTTAAGGCTATATTAATTTTATTCCGGACTTCTGGGCAACCCTGTATGTAAACAACTATACATACTTGTAAAGCCCAAAGTATACTCAATTAATTAAAAATATGATATACAGGGTATCCGATTTTAAAGAAATTACTAACTAAATTTTTTAGAGAAAAACTGGGTACGCCATTGAACTTTACGTAAAAATCTCTAACAACATCAGTTAAAAGCAAAGATTCTCAAAATCACCCTGTATTTAACAACTAAGAGCGCCATAACAAATTTAACACCGGAATCTTTCGTTTTAAAAAGTGGGAAACGATATAAAGCGAATGCCACAACATTCTTTCTTTGATTAATATCCCCAGAAGATGTAGAAAATGGGACACAAAATGTTCACACATTTTTATTGCTAAAAACATGTGTTATTTTAGGTATAGTGGAGTCGATCCGGTTTACGAAAATCCCTTGACGAAATCGACTAATTTTTTTCCCCAATCGATACAGTAGGATCCTCTCGACATTCTGACATGATTTGTACAACAAACCCGCATGGAGGGGGAGGGGGGCACGCCCCGTAAATCTAACCGACAACCGATTTTCCTAGATAACTCAGCCGGTTCTGATGCTAAAAAAAAAATGTGAAGGGCAAAATTGACGAGCTTGACAGAGCGCGTAAGCTCGAAGAAGCATGATCCCGATATCTCAATGAGTTCGCGAAGTATCGCGATTTTTAACTGCAAAAACAATAAAATTTAATTAATCATATCTCGAGAAGGGGCGGAGTTGGGGTATCAATTATTCGCGAATCAACGGCTGATACCGAGTACTTTGATGGGCCGGAGGCTGGGTATGGTGGGGCAATGAGGAATAGAGTTATGGGGGGGAAAAAATATTACATAAATGCTAATAAGTAGTTTATTAATCGAGCTACGGGGATCGTGTATCGTTAGGGAAAAAAAAAATTACTTGATTTCGTCAAGGGAGTTTCGAGCCGTTTATTTCGCCAGAACGACTCAACTAGTAGGTTTCATAACCCAAATTTTACTAAAATTACTAAATTTCGGAAATATTTTGAAAGCACCGAAAAAATTTATAAGTTTTAACACACTGTATCTTTCAAGAACTAAGTATCTGCGGACTCATGTTGATAGGAATCTATTTCCTTATTTTTGGATAAGAAATCACCACCCGAGCGATGCCACATGTTTTCTGAAATACCCCTGTATACTCTAGGTAGGTATGCTAGAAAATTGAACAGCTTTTTGTATACGTAAAGCCCAGACTGGTTTCTGATCCCATTGTACGAGAGGGCGCTGATAGTTGCGTTCCAACCACAACCACTAGGGAGTTCAAAAGTTTATCTGATGATGAGGCGTGAACACATATCCGATACTGATAAGAATAGAAAAGTTCTAAACCGGAATCGCGCCAATAGAAGAAGCCGTTAGAAAAAATAAGCAAAAGTCTTGTTCGTTGTTCAGGTGAATCATCGTATCCATTATGAATTATTTTACATAAAAGTATGTAAAAATAATGACGTGAGAATATAGCTATTTGCAGTGATCTTAAGATATTTAAATGTCAACTTAAAGGATGAGTGCCACCGACCTTGGAATATCGAGAAAATTTGAGTGCATAGGCCCCCAAGCGGCTGTGGTTAAGAGCCATCATTTTGGGCTCGATCAACACAACAAGGTCATATTATATTATATTAAAAAATATATTGCTTCTTTCTTCTTAATGTGTTGAGTCGAAAGACGTCTGACAAATCAATTAGACAGTTTGCTTGATGGAAGAGGTGGGTGTATTTTAGACAATTTTAATTATGAACAATTGATTCTCGTAAAGTTGAATGTTATTGCGTAATTTCAATGGAAAAACTTTTAAGCGTATATATTCATATAAATTCGAACGTTGACAAGTAAACTATAAGGAGAACAATTCGTTAAAGATTCATAAAGACCTGCGCGTTTGATAATTTTAATTTCTCTCGCAAGAAGTAACAGTTAAATAATTCCTTATACCAACCTTATCAGACTTTTAGACCAACGAACATGTAAGAATTTTTTTCTATTTGGGTTTCATAATAGCTACATTATGAAATGCAAACAAATTGAGTAACTTGCCACTTTATGGAACTGAAATTTTATTTTTTTAATGTTGGCAACAAGTAGGGTTCGAATTACTTCTTCGATCTACTACTCCTTGATTTCGTTGAAATTAGTTTTCTAGGCATTCATTATGGATTCGACAGAAATTTTTTAAAGAAAACTTTAAAATACTAACCTTTAACCTTGCAAATAGATCATTTTTACTAGATATTTATCCGAAATACCTATACTCGCAAATATATAACATACTGATGGTGTCCGTCAACTAATTTCTAGTCACAACTATAAAACAACATAACCTAAAAATAATAAAAATATCTTTCAGTTTATGCTCTATTTCTAAAGTTTTATTCAATAAAGTACTATTTTTATTTTTAATTCACTATAGTATTATATATTATTTTATATATACATATTTATAGTTACTGTAGACATTCCCTGGGCATTAATTGTTATTCCTGTCAGATTCTGTGTCGACACAATATTTTGAGCAATAGTTATTTTGTTCAATATTTTGAACTTTGTTCTACTCGCACCATAACTCAAAGTTTTGCATATTCTTTTAAAAAGTTTTTCTAGATTATTTTCTATAATTTCTCGTATTTCTGACAGCTTTCTTCCTGACCCATTTTTATTAACTCTAATAATATATTTATTTTTAATTTGGACGGATGGGAAGAGGCTTTGTTGCGTTCAATTGTTTCTATTATGGCATATTTGATACTTGTAACATTTGATTAAATTGTGAAAGTATTGCCATCCAAAAAGAAAATATTAAATCATATGGAAAAAATCCATTATATTTTTTAAAGTTTTTCGGACTTTACAAATAGAAAAAGTATTATAAAATACACGGTTCATAAGACAATTAGAGCTTCGCGGGTCGTTTTCTAAATTAAACGGGTGCTCTAAGATAATGTGTTATGAAACATTGTATCTTAATATACTATTACAGCACTCAAATGGCTATTTGAGTGGTGTAAAGTCCAATGGCTTGTGTGAGGTTATTGATTTTATCCATTCCGAGAAGTGTGGAATAGGAAAAATAAATAATTACCGTTTTAGTCATATAAATGATAAATAGCTTATTGCTTAAAATTTTAAAATGAAACTTTTAAATAATATTTAATTTATTCTTCGATTTATTTGTTTTATGCGAAAAACACTAAAAAAATTACCTAATTATTAATTAGTATGTCGGTGAAATTGGTATTTTCTTTGTTGTTTAAAGTCAATTATAATATGAAAAATACACAAAGGCCAATAATTAATATGGTATGTGGGTCATGGAGAATTTTTTAGAGATGATATTTCTAATCGATTAATTTAAATATGTAAACATTATTTATTAATATTTTGCATGTAAAACTTGATTTAGTAAAAATTTGCTACCATGTAAACCTAGACACAGGAACCTGAGCAAACCTACACTGTACTGATGAGAACAAAAGGGAGGCGCTCCCTTTTCTTAGTCGTATCATTGCAATCTGAATTTAACATGTTGGTATTTGCACCCGTTGATCTTTTGACTGCAATAAAACGTCATTATCCCTTCGACCATAAACTAAATAAGGAAATCCCAAATGTTAAAACCTTTTCGAGCAGAGCCGGACCAGGTATACAAATTCAATTTATACCTATGCCTGATGCATATACATATAAATACAAAGTGATTTTTAATAATTTTAATCTTTAGTGGTTTTCCGGCGAGTAATTTTCAGTTAGGCTTATTAGTGGTAGAATGTGGCGTCCTTGGAATTGTGCTGATAGGGGGGCATTTTCAAGTGTCATTTTTAAAAGAAAGCATTTATCTACCGATGCCAAACTAATAATTAAAAATGTGTATCAATCGTTGTTGAGTAGAAACTTTAATTCGATGGATGCTTTAGCAGAGACGTCTACTTTGACAAAAACTCCTTTATCTTCGGTAAGAGACATAGTACTTAAACCTGTTAATCCTAGAAACAATCGGAGTGATTCTGGCACATTTAGAAGCATTGACGAAAATGACATGGATTTATTAAGAAGAAAGATTTACCAAATATATGAGGTACAAACTGTACCCACTTTGATTTCCCTCAAAGAGCGGCTGTTTAAAGACGAAACAAATATCTCTTGTAGCCTTTCAAGCCTCTTAGGAAAATATTGCGTAAAATGGGTTTTAAATAACGAAGCATTGATAAAAGACAAACATTAATGGAATCAAACCCAAATTGTCTGTTGCTTTCAGCTAAAAACATAGCAGATTCTTCTTTAGATTACCATCAAGATACCGACGCACAACTTTTTGATTTGATTGGTTTAAACATAAACTCCTTAACAATATACCTGAAAATAGCGTCATTGTAATGGACAAGCACTTATCATAGTCGGCAAGCAAAAATCTTTCCCAATTCTAATAATACAAAATATTATATTATTTCCAATTATCATTAATTGTTATCATTATTTTACATTTATTATAGGCACCTAAAACTAAAAATACCTATCTACATATTTATTTTAAATTATAAAAATAAATCATGTGGCAACCGGCCGTGATCCCATTTATTGAGCTTTGAAGAGGTTGAGGCGTATACAATAGGGTTTAATCAGGTCGTTTATTTATGGCAGTAAGAGTCAACGGTATAATTCTGTAACAACTATATATCTAACGGTAATAGACAGAATAGGGCCAATTCAGCGTTCGACGAAGCTTATAGCCCGGGAAACAACTATTTAAGCAGTATTTATTCAGTCACTATTGTGTAAGGCATCTTTAGGTGGATAGGAAACGGAATTTGTTGCATAATTACATGGATACTACTGTATTGTTACTAAGACTGACATAGGTAACTAAATAACCCGTTCTAACTACATTTGATGCCATAATATCATTTGCAATTTGATATATCGCCGACACGTATTCATTATTATTTTTTAAAGTCAATTTGCCTTTATTTATCATAATATTACTTTACTTAACAAGATTGATTAATACGATTTGTTTCGTTAGAAGTATTTGCAAGAACAAATTATTATAAAATTTAAGATTCATTGAAAGCATAGAATTAAAACAGATAAAATATATTAACCGTTTTAATAACCATAATTAAATTTATTAATTAGACAATAATTAAAATAAACATAATAATCTTCACCGGTTGTTTCAGATTAATACAGATTTTGTAAATGTAGTAAACTATTTTGACTGTAGCTGTTGCAGTGCGTCAACAGAACAGAACAGCGAATATCGATGTCGATGGATATAATTTCAAGTAAGTATATTCTGTAGGAATAAAAGTATTTTAATCGCGAAGAAGTTACTTTAGTTTGGAAATTATACGAGATCGGTTTGTCAAATTATTAATTAGTCAATGTTAAATTGCCAAACTGGTCGAGTGTAATTATTTTCAAATACAAAGAAATTTGCATGCAATATGAATAATCTTATCGATAAAGGAAAACGACCTCGTTTGGTATTTGGATAGCTGATTATTTCGTGAATATGACCTAAATATATGAAATAAAACTTGCTTAAAATTTAAGAAATGTAAAAAGCAAAAGAAATATGTTCATTTTTCTATAAAACAATATATTATTGATATACAGGGTGTTCGGATAATGCACTTGGAGAGGTGATTCTACATCTTATAATAAAGGTACCTACATAACTTCTTAATGTAATATCTATTATGATAATTGTTAAAACGAACAAAAAAAATATGTCAACAATTAAATTTGAATTTTAGGTTCAGGGTGTGTTCGGGTTTGTTCGGGTATCTCAGTAAATGATAGTGCTATCAAAAAAGTAATGTAGGTGTCATGTACTCTTTTTGGATCAAACTTAAAATGATAAAATCAAAATTTGCAAATTTTCGCTCGCTTAAGAGATACGGGGGAAAATCAAAAAATTGTCAACTTCAAAATTACCCTATATTTTCTAAGTTGAAAGAGATACAGAAAATGTTTTATATAGAAGATTCTTTATAATGATCGTTGAATAGTCTGCCGTTTTCAGAATAAGTATACGGGATCAGGTAAGAAAGTTATCGGACCTAACCTCAATTTTTTAAACGAAAACCCTGTATATTTTAATCTAAAAAGATAGCA
Source organism: Barypeithes pellucidus (assembly GCA_963991005.1). Lineage (NCBI taxonomy): Eukaryota > Metazoa > Arthropoda > Insecta > Coleoptera > Curculionidae > Barypeithes > Barypeithes pellucidus. Next base: position 1,263,442 of record OZ022557.1, read on the forward strand.
TTTTACATTATCTTTATAAATATATGCACACCATGCATGATACTGGTTTCCTAGGCGATTTATTTAAACCACAGAAGGCCATGAAACAAAAGCTAATATCCTAGAGACAACTATGTTGATATTCTAGTTGTATTAACATTTAACGTCAATTTAATTTTTACATATTCATTTGTGAAAATGACTTATCAACATTTTGAAAAATTTGATATTATATCTATCATCTATGGTGTGTTATAAATTTGAAAACAGAGTTTTAAATCATATCTTTTTAGATTAAAATATACAGGGTGTTCCATTTAAAAAAGTGAGGTTAGGTCCGATAACTTTCTTACCTGACCCCGTATACTTATTCTGAAAACGGCAGATTATTCAACAATCATTACAAATAAACTTCTATATAAAACATTTTTCTGTATCTCTTTTAACTAAGAAATATAGGGTAATTTAGAAATTGTGAATTTGTTGATTTTCCCCTGTATCTCTTAAGCGAGCGAAAATTTTCGAATTTTAATTTTACCATTTTAAGTTTGACCCAAAATCAGCAAATGACACCTACATTACTTTTTGATAGCACTAACAATAACGGAGATACCCTATAAAAGTATCGAAAATGGGACACCCTGTACAGTGGCCTCTGGTGGCACAGTAGGGAGACATTTTATAACAGAATGATATAACAAGGTAAATAAACTCTAAATCTGCGTCACTAGTTTAATAAGCAATCATTAAGATACAAACCCATACATGTTTCGGAGGCATATGCCATCATCTTCAGTGGAAAATAACATAAGAAGAAGTTATGTTCTTTTTATTTGATGTTTTGCTCATATAGAATCGAATTTTCTATCTAATGACGTTAGGTATTCCTAATCTAAAAATGTTTTTCTGATAGTTGGTTTTATTCGCACACGCAACACTCCCAGAGTGCTTTAAAAGATTTTTCATGTAGAGCTAGTGTTTGGTCATAAAAAAATGTCAAACTTTTGTAGCAGAAAAAATTAAATTTTCAGAAAATTGAATATCAATAAATTAAACTCTAAGGAAGTATTATTCAGAAAATATTCATTTTAAATTTAAATTTTGGATATATTTAAAAAAAAACTTTTAGAAAAAAGCGAAATTAAAAACCATGACAACGAAACCCAAAAAGATTTTGGGTCATGATGGTGTTTTAACTTTGCTTTTTTCTAAAATATATTCAAAAGTTAATTTAAAATGTTTGAACATTTCTTCCTTATTATTTCTCAATTTTCTGAAAATTTCATTTTTATTTTTTCTGCTACATAAGTTTGACAATAAGTTCCTCTTATGATATTTTCCACTGGAGATGAGGGTATATGCGTTCGAAACATGTATGGATTTATAATTTCACTCCACTAAGAGATGGAATATTAAAAAAAATAGAATGATATACTACCTTATTTCAACAAGTAGAATCAAAATCCAAGTATCCTGGATTATCCGAACACCATGTATAATAGGTGATAATCACCCTGGGGTAATTATCGGGGGGTAGCATAAGTGCATAGAATTACCGATGATTTTGCATGAACGCGTGTTTTCTAAAAACTTAATTTGAATACCCGTTTTCTGTTTATATCAATGGGTAACCAACCACCGCATTCCACTGCTTATAACGTTCAACATTATGCATTTACATATTCAACAAACTACTAAAAATAACAGTAATTTATCTATTTTCCATGATAATTCCCCAGCATCTATCGGAATTTCCTATTTGTAATCAGCTAGCTTCTAGAATTACCAGGTACTACCATGACCAGTTACTTATTTATACTCAACCAGTCGTATTATCTCGCATGTGCTCATTAGCCGTGCCATGCCGTTCAGAAGCGATGCCGAATGAAAACGAAAGTGAAGATGACTCGCGGAATCAAGGTAACTAGGATGTGACCTTGAACGAGCTTTCATCTATTCGTTGAACTATGGTATATTATTCAGCGAACAAGCAAAGAAATACGGAGCTATTGACATTTGACAATAAGGCCATTCTGCGGTCACAGTCTAAGAATTTACGTTAAGGAGCACTTAAAAAAATATGATCGCACCCCCAGCAGCAAATCCAGCAGCAATTGAGTTTGTTCAGGGTTGTTCGGGATTGCGCTTAACCTCCGTATAATTCCCCTCAATAGTGGGCATAGCAATTTTTTTTATTTTTTTACTTTTACCCCCCTCCTCTCTATTTTGAGGGGTAGGGAGTAACGTTGGAATTTTAAATATATAATGTACTTTTGTTTGTACACGGCAAAAAGAATGTTCTTGATTCAAGAACATATATTTTGTTGCCTATATTTAGTTTAAATGTTTAAATTATACTGGAGTTCGTTTAAATACAGCGTGATTGATGGTGGATGGCCTATTAGATGTTTGTGAAGAACTAGTCAACGGATCATTTTGAAAATTAGGTAGCTTACATAAGGCGGGCTGGGCTCTCTCTTCTAAAAATATTTTCAGCCATGCAGCGCTACCGCTTCTACTAAAAAGTATTAGCGACTTTGAAAATATATACGGAACAAACTGTTTATTATTTTTCGTTTAGAATAACTATTAATTTCTTTCCTTAACATTTTTCTATACCTATTTCTAACAAATTAAAGCACTGACATTTGATTTGGAGTCAGGTAATACCCATAGGCATATCACTCCAAAATGTGTTCCAAAATATAGTACAGGGTGTTTCAAAATACAAACTTTTTGATTGTTTGGAAAAAAAAAATATTTTTTTAAATGAAACACCGTATTTTCTCTGTGGTCTAAAAGCTGTTGAAAAGTTATTGAGAAATTAATAGGGATTCTAAAAAAATAATACACAGGGTGTTATTAAAGTTGCTAATACTTTCTAGTAGAAGCGGCAGCACCGCACGGCTGGAAATATTTTTAAAAAATCTTCTATAAGCTACCAAATTATTCATACGTCTAATATGCCATCCACAATCAATCATGCTGTATAATAATTTTGAAGAAAAACTTATTATTAAGAAAACTAATTTTAAAAGAAATTATTAAGATTTTTTCTAAGCGAGCAAGGATGTTTTTGAATTAAGTAATTTTTGTTGTCGAATTAAGTATCTATTTTCGATGAAAACCTAAAATTATACTTGAAATAAGAAATCTTAAATATTTTGTATTAACCCAGATGGTATTTATGTTAATATTAGGTACCTACTTAAAGCAAATATCTTGAAATAATGCAGATAAATTCTCGTTTTAATATAATATGGTTCATTATTTGTAGCCAGTTGGAACTGGGTATATGTACGTATACAAATCAAATTTCTTAGTTTAAGAATTTTGGCCTTCGTCCAAGTATTAATTTTCATCGTGTAATATTGGAATCCAAGTTTTAAAAAAACATAATTAAGCAATAAACTGAGAAATAATCCATAAAATGTCAACTTATTTTGAATTTATTTATGAAAAAAGGTATAGATACTTCAGAATTGCAGACACTCTGTATAGAACAACACAATCAATCAAATATATTGATATTCTGGATAGTATTGACATTAAGAATTAAATTGGCATTATTAGTAAACTATAAATTACTATTAATAATTTATTTTTTTAATGATGCTTGTGTGGTAAAATGCCAGTGGTAAATAGGATGTAATTATTTGTATTCGTTCTCATCAGTTTAGCAGGTCACGTAAAAAATGTTAATTTTTTTTCGCCTGCGATATAAAATGCATGAATAATTTTTTTTTATGTAAATTCATAACATTTTATTGTTTTAAAGTAAATGCCAATTCACAAAAATTAATCCTAACGTTCTTTACAGTTCCGTAAACAAAAAGTTGATACGGAAATCTTTTGATATTTTTTTTCATTTATTATTTATATTTTACATTACATTTTAGAACGCACATTAAATTCTCTTCTTTCTGGTCTGAATCTGCGTAGATCCCTTGGGATCGATACTTGAATCTTTGATATGAAAACTTTTGGGTCAAAACGGATATACGTATATCAATAAAGGGAGTAGTGGGTTACACAGAGCCCTGTTTGCTGGGCTATACAGCGTACTGTTGATGGTGAATGGCATAAAGCCAGCTAAAAAATGTTAACAAATTTTACAAGAACTGTGCAGTGAAAATAATGGAATTTTGTAAATTTTATACAGGGTGTTATAAAAATGTCTTATTATGCAGAGTTTGATCATGTCATCTTGTGGAGAATAAAAAGTGGCAATGAGAAAGTGAAATTGGAATTTGGACATCTCTTCGAACAAAGTCAGGAAAAAATAAAAACGGAAACGCAGAATTTTTGATTTTTCCAAATATTTTGCAAGCCCCCGTATTTGTAACCGACTTCGTATCTGTCACCGTTCCTGAAATCTCAATGGTGAAGGACGAATTTGTTGCACATTGTATACTGCAAACAACCATGCCGGGAATCATGCTACTATAACTTATTTGCCGATGAAAAAAAAAATCATCAACATCCCCGAAGCAAAATTTAAAGAATTTCCAAATCTTTAAATAAAAACGAATAAGCAGTAATTTCACAATTTCCTTGCCTACTTATAATTCTTATAAAACATCCATTTCTCATACCGCGAACATATGTACATACATAGATGTATTACAAAATGGTTCTCGAACTAGCCAAATAATACTTTGTTTAATTATCAGACGTTTTCAAAAGGTTAAATCCAAAAAAAAAACAATATCTCTTTTCATCTTCGTTATTGCAACAAGAGAAACAGGACAACAGTATATAATTTTTATTTAATAATCCAATTTAAATTTATTTAGGTGATGCATAAGATGAAATTATTATTTTATTTTATTAAATTTTTCTATGTATAGTTTTTCCTATATACAATGATTGATGGCCTATTAGACGTTTATCAAGAATTAGCCAACGGATCACTATGAAAATTTGATAGCTTTTATAAGTGGACATGCTCTCTCTTTTAATACTATTATCACAATTTTGTTTCCTTGACCGTTTTTTCAAATTATTTTTTTTTATGATCAAACACAAGCACTATAGGAAAAATCCTTTAGGGCACTCTGGGAGTGGTGCGTGTACGCAAAAAGCGATTCACGTTGGTTTTGAATCGTTGGAGGTTATATTCGTTGGGAAAAACGACCTCGGGAAGGTCGTTCCATAAGGATGAAGTCCTCCAGATGAAAGAATTCTTAAATAATGAAGTTCGAGGAGTACTAATCTTAACCACATATGGATGGGCGGCAGTGGTTCGTCGTGTATTTCTGCTATTCGCCGCTCTGGGCGGAATTAAGAGGGCAAGGTCAGCCGAGCAGTTTCCATGAAAATATTTGTAAAAGAGAGTCAAATCCCCAACCTGTCGTCGATGTTCTAGGCTGTCAAGGTTCTTCGTCAGCTCGTGGTTTCCAATGGATGGAATCCAGTAGCCAAAGAGTATGTTTGGGTGCAGAGTTCCAGACATGAGAGCAGTACTCTAGTGATGGTCGAATCTGGGCTTTGTATAATGTCAAAAGTTGTTGGGGTGTGTACAACTTTCTGGTTCGGAAGAGTACACCAAGTTTCTGAGTATAGTACAGTGTGTTTCAAAATACAAAGATTTTGATTGTTTGGAAAAATGGTAAAAAAATGAATAAACAATTTAAAGGTAAATATCTCCGAAACGGTAACTCTGAGAGACCTGAAATTAGTATACCTTTTTTTACGTAATAAATATGATAAAAGTATTATTTTCATTAAAAACTTAAATACACTGAGGCACAAAAAAGTTATGACCTAATAAATGTGCAAAAAATGCCGCAGACAGCGCCCCGCCCCCTACATTGTACATTAAAATTTCACCAAAAAATCAGTTTTTCGTCCTAAACAAACCATAATTACCAAATTTTGTAAAAAACCGTTGGTTTCTGTCAAAGTTATTAGAGAAAAACAGAAATGAAGTTTTATCTTAAACACCCTGTATATCAGTTAATATCAACTTTCGGATATAGGTAAGTATAATTAAATCCTAATATTTTTACGTAAGGAGTCTGTGGTTTTTCCATGTCCCATTAATTAGCGGACACCCTGTATAATGGAAGTTTATTTTAGCTTTGATTTCAATAATTCCTTTGCAGGGCCTGGAATAATCCTATAAGAATAAGCTTTAAATATTATTTTGACACAAGGTTGCAAGTGGATACATACGCCTTTATGTCAATAATTTATTCAAATTATACAGGCGTAAGTGTAACATTCGACCTTTTTTGATATTGTAAGAACCATTTTGGCACATACGTTTTTTGAATATTTGCAATTCTTCCTCAATATTTCCGTTAAAAATCATTTAGAACCTTTTGTTGTATTGTAAAAGAGACAAATTTTCCATGCGTCAAAACATTAAAAATTTCACAGACGACCTTACGTAATGATTTATTAATATGAGGATCCAAACAATCCCAAATTAGCAATCAGAGCCATCTATTTAATTAAAAAATATGCTGCTTTTTGGCAGGTTAGAAAGAGACGAAAGTCATCAGCTGATCAATATTTATTTTCGTGAAGTTTTAGCTATTAATTATAAGATTTTGTAGTTAATTTATTGATATTTAGATTGTCTGACATGTCGATTGGGGTATCAACAAGTTTCAGGAAGATCTGTGACAAAAATTCGAAAATTGTTCATATTTGAAATTGTTATTATTATTCTTATATCATTATATTTGTTAATGCAATTTTTTCACACCGTTTTCCAATCCTTTAACTTTACGAATCCAGTTTAAGATTAGAAAAAAACTAAGTATATTTGGCCAAACCTTCACATAAAATAGTGCCTGCTTTCCAACCTGTGATTAAACGCAACTCTTAAGCCAGAAATACCCTAACGTTTAAAATTAGTACAGAAACATGTGGGAATTGACGGGAAAGGCACGCGCGACGTAATATGTCCCTTTCGCATATTAAAATATATCGAAGTAGCCTTTTAACTGAAACCAAATGTATATGGCGCCGCAACATCTGCATGGTTAAAGTGTTTTTTTTTAAGTAATTCGACATTCGATTTAAAAAATATGTTGTAAGCTTTCTCTAGGCTATGACAACCAATATAATAAGCCATTTGGTTTTATAACTAAGAGTAGCCTTTGATTTTACTGTTGTATATACCAAATTGATTCAATTGTTTTTTATTGCCTATAATTCATAAATATTGGGTTTATGACCATTATTTATTATTACTCGTCCGAATTGTTTATTGGACATTTGTTCTACTAAAGGAGTGTTGATAAGTTTGTGAACGAAAGAGTTATAAATGGACCCCCTTTTGCAATAAGGAACCTACTAACAATCCACATGCCAGATGGGATTTTTACAATAGTTTTAATAGAGATATAAATTTCAATGTTTTCTCGTAAATTCAATTTATGGCCTTTTGTTCAGTGTGTAAGATTTGTAGGTTACTTATATCTGGAAATGTGTGGTTTGTATCTAAAAAGTGATTCGCAAAATTAGATGATCTTTTATTAAGTCTAAAGCATGCATTGTGTTCTTAAAATCTCGTTTCGAAATTTCATCCCGTTCGTCCTATATAGCAGCTATTGCATTCATTACACTTCAACTTATAAACTCCTGATTTTTTATATTTTTCGCGCTTATCTTCTCTGAATATATATTGACCCGTTTGTCCTTAATTTAAGTTTATTACACTACTGTGCCAAACATTATTTATTATACCAAATTAATATTTTTTATTTTTTACTACTACCTATATTATACAGGGTGTCCGGGAACATGTGGGAAATCTCCCGGATATGAAGAAAACACGTGAAAAGAATACTATAAGTTCATATAAACTTCTTTCGTATCGACCTCCTCTTGGGAGATATGGGCTCCCAAAGAGCACCAATGGAATCAAGTTTTTTACACATAATTATTGAACCACCTGGTATATTTCAATTATTTTTTAATATGATGTATACCAGGTAAGACCCGTCAAATTACTACCCAAGAAACTGTTGTGAATTACTCACAGCTGCAGGGACGGACTAGCTGTAACACTCATGGGCCCATTTTTTTTACGCCCTGTATGATGAGAACTTTGGACAATGTTTTTTACATACCTTTTACTATTGTCTAAAAATTAAGTACTCTTCATTCATGTCGCTAATCCTAACCGTTTTCGAGGAAACGTCATTTTATTTACACTGAGTCCCCTAACTGCTCATGGGCTAAATATGAAAAAGCGGAATCTTGAAGGTTGAACATTGGATCGGAACAAAGATGTATCTTTTATTGAAATACCCGAAGCAGATGATGTATATGAAATGCCGTTTTTTCGAAAACGGTTAGGATTAGCGACATGAATGAAGAGTACTTAATTTTTGGCCAATAGTTAAAGGTATGTAAAAAACATTGTCCAACGTTCTCATCATACAGGGCGTTAAAAAAATGGGCCCATGAGTGTTACAGCTAGTCCGTCCCTGTAGCTGTGAGTAATTCACAACAGTTTCTTGGATAGTAATTTGACGGGTGTTACCTGGTATACATTATATTAAAAAATAATTGAAATATACCAGGTGGTTCAATAATTATGTGTAAAAAACTTGATTCCGAAGAGGAGGCCGATACGAAAGAAGTTTATATGAACCTATAGTATTCTTTTCACGTGTTTTCTTCATATCCGGGAGATTTCCCACATGTTCCCGGACACCCTGTATACACTTAGATTGGGTTCACTCTCGTGTGAGCGTCTTGAAGATGTAGTTGTACTACGAAACGGCCGTAACGCCAAATCTCTTTTAATATAGTGACAAATAACAAAGTAAACTTTTGTTTCATTTTAATGTCTTGTCACAAAGTAACGGACGAGTCAATCAATTCATTGTTATTTTGTTGTGGTCTCGTATTTTTTGAATATAAAAATTATTCACACAACTAAACTCCCAATCCGTCTGAAGAGTATCGCAATACTTCATAAAATACTCCCAGTTGGTGTATTTATAATATGATTTTCGTACACACGGTATAAAAATGCACTGTTACCAGACGACCTATTGACCGTTTTTGTGCCCATTAAGTTATATAAGAAATCTCGTCTTTTTGTTTCAAATCGCGTCATTAAAAGTATACAAAATCGGCATTTGCATAAAGAATAAGCAATTACGTAAAGAATTTAGCATAAATTATGCTATAAAATAAAGATCTAATGCCGGGTGTTAAATATTTATGGGATAATGTCACGACCTGCCGCATCTTCGCTTAGATCGCTCCTAGATTGTTCCGTAAATACCTGCTAAATAATGTAATTTCTTTTGGAATTCGTCCTTTAACTTATCGCATCTATTTAAATGCATTTAAGACAATCCTTTTATGGGATCCCGTCAATTGGCCGAATACGTCAATTGGGCCGCAGAGTGGTTGTCGTTTTAAATGACTGCAAAGAGAATATGGTCAACCGGAGTTGGTTTGCGCTTTTCCTGTGTGCCTGGTTTTAAGATATTTATATTATTATTAATCTGGATTTACACAGCATAGGCTGCGAAAGCAACCAACCAATTAACAGTAGGATTTCTTTATAAAGATTGTATTGTGCAAATATTTTCAGCTTCCAGCTGTATGTTTATATAGGGTGTTCGGATAATCCATCGGTATACTTGGGGAGAGTTTTCTATAAAATTTAAAGTTGACATATCTTAAAAACTGAATCTTTATGTATTTTTTAAACTAAACCAATTAGAGAAATATCTGGGCTAGGCAATGACCCAAAAGAATCGCCAGTCCACTAGAGATAATAAAAAAATACCATTTCTTCTAAATACGTTATATTATCGAAAAAATCAATGCGACATTTTATTACAAATGAATTAAATGACGTAGTACAGGTACAGACGTAGACATTTTCGTCACTTTTATAGGGTATGTCCGTAATTGTTAGTGCTATCAAATAAGTAATGTAGGTGTCATGTGCTCTTTTTTGGTCAAATGATAAAATCAAAATTTGAAAATTTTCGCTCGCTTAAGGGATACGGGGGAAAATCAAAAAATTGACAATTTCAAAACTACCCTATAGTTTCTTAGTTAAAAGAGATACATCAAAATGTTTTATACAGAAGTTTATTTATAATGATTGTTGAATTATCTGCCGTTTTCAGAATAAGTATACGGGGTCAGGTAAGAAAGTTATCGGACCTAACCTTATTTTTTTTTAAAGATAGCATTTTAAACTCTCTTTTCAAATTTATAACACACCATTGATGATAGATATCATATCAAAATGATGATGAGTCTTTTTCACAAATGAATATGTAAAAATGAAATTGACGTTAAATGTTAATAACAACTAGAATGTCAACATAGTTGTCTCTAGGATATATTAGCTTTTGTTTCATGGCCTACTGTGGTTTAAAGTAATAAAGTTTAAATAAATCGCCTAGGAAACCAATATCATCCATAGTGTGTACGGAGATACCCGGTAAAATTGTCGAAAATGGGACACCCGTACTCTGTATTAGAAACTTTATTTATTGAAATGATTTTTATGGCGCACAAAATAAAAACACTGTTAACACCCGCGCCATACAACTATACAAAAAAATTAAAACCTATTGTACCAAATTCAAAATTAAAGCGATAAAAATCCAAAATCAATTTACTAAAGTGTATTACTTTTAACACTAGGGTCACAAAATGACACTGACAAGGAGCGTTAAAGTCTATTTTTTAATAGTGTTTATAGATAAAATGAAATGATTGCTCCATCTGTGAATTCGGTAACAAACTCCTCACTTTGTCAAAGCAACGTGCCAAAACTAAGTAAAAGCAAAAGCGACATAATTCCTGCCGCCTCATCGATTGCAGGCTGCAGGAATATATAAAACGGTGTAAACCCAACCAGTATTCTAGCAGATGGCGCCACATTCTATAATAATATATAGTATACAGGGTTATCTAAATTAAGTGTAAATAAGCCAAACTAGTATTATTTTTAACGCTCTATAAGATAGAAGGAAGCAAAAAACAATTTAGCATTGTTTTTAGAAGTAAGCTTAGACTATGTTCGGTAATATGACCGTTTTAAATAACCCCACAAAAATAATTCAATCGGAGTTCGGTCTGCTGATCTGGGAGGCCACTGAATAAGGCTATTAAATTTGTTCCTGTCCATTGACTATTAAAAATAGTGCCTAGTAGTTTATCGGTACATCTGTATTGAACAGGTGCTCATCCTGCTGAAAATACAGATTTTGTTTACTTGTATGATCCAGTTCGTCTAAAGAATTATTCAGAATCTCAGTTAAAAATCTCACGAACCTTTTGACCAGTCATGGTGCCATCATAAAAAACAGGTCCATCAATTCTTGAACCAATTAAACTGCAAGAGAACTGTTGTCAATTTAGAGTTATACCATATTTGTTTATATGACATAACATTACATTAAATTATAATTTTATTTTTAATGCATGGAACCCTGACAGGAAGATATATATGAATCGTGATGGAACAATAATTATTAATGACCAGTTTCTTGTTATAAGAATAATATTGTTATAATTAATTAGCATTCAGAAGATGCATTTAAAAACAATAATAGATCCATAACGTTCAACGACAAATAGAAAGTGCAGGCGTAGCAATATACATATACAGGGTGGCCCATCGAAAACAGTCCAGCAAGGTTTACGGCTGTGTACGTGAAAATTAAAAAAAAAAACCTCGGACCCGTAAACTTGTGTTCTCAGGAGGGCACGTTTCATTATTAATTTCATCCCTGTAACCTCAACCAACCGCCCCCCCCCCCCCCCGGCGGGTTTGTTCGGGTTTATCGGCGCTTTGTTTTGTAAATTTGAGCTACGCGCCGCCGAGAAATTGCGCTTTAAAAAATGTAATTTTATTGAATAATACTTACATGTTGTCTTATTAAATGTTGAAAATATCCGTCATTCACCTCCATACAATAGTACAACAACTGTTCAAAGTGTTCTCGGACATTGTGAAGAACATCTGGTGCAATTTGTTGACATTCATTAGTAATGCGGTTCCGTAAATCTTCTAAGGGTTCGGGTTGGGTGGCATAAATTTTGGATTTTAGATGTCCCCCACAAAAAGAAATCAAGGGGAGATAAGTCGGGCGATCTCGCGGGCAATTCAATAGCACCCCTCCTTCCAATCCATCTACCAGGAAACGTTACATAAAGAAAGTGGCGTACGGGTAATGCATAATGGGGTGCAGTGAAATGTTTCAAATTCCGTTGCTCGGCGGCGCTTAGCTCAAATTTACCAAACGGAGCACCATTTTAAAGAGAATTTAATGCCCTTTAAAAAGATGTATCACAACATACCCATTCCCGTTTGAAAAACAAGGGCAGTAGCCATCTTTCATATCTGCTTTCACGTTTGACACTATGTATTGTTCGTGAAAAAAATAATAACTCAATATGGTAAGATTGTGTCAAGTCTGCCGTAAACTGGATAAAAATATAGACTTTTGAGTCACGTGCGTCGATTGTTTGTTTTTCCTAACAAAGACATAGTAAACTGGTTACCTGTTGAATGAGAACAGAAACAGACAGAAGATAAAAAGAGATGGGGATTCTACAGATAGAAACCATTTCTGGCTCTTATATATTATAAATCCATCATATGGAAACACAGTCCTACCCTAATATACAGGATGTCAACTTGAAAACATCCCACCCTTACTATCTCGCTCTCAGTAAATAATATTATGGTTTGGCCCCTTAGAGGGGTAGATGTTACCCTTAAAATCGTAAATGGGAAGGAAGGTCAAGTGGCACATCATTTTAAAGGTCGTTTAGATCTCTTTCCAATAATACATCATAATATATTATCAATTTATATAATTAATCACCATTGACGTAGATCGTTTTTCAAATCAAGGTAAACAACCATCAAAAATAGAAAAATACAAAGGATAACTAAAAATGCACTCGCTGCCAGATATAAAAAAAATAGGAAGAGTTTTTTTGCATTTAACGTACGAAATTTTTTTAACATATACGTTATATTCATTATTAATGAATAATGGATGAGTGATTTATAAAATTAAATGTACAGTTGTAATAGTTAAATGATTGTCGACTAATGAGTTGTTGGTTTCAAAATGAACTAGTCTAGTCGTTTTCTTCTTTTGCTCTCAGGTTTTAGATCAATTTCAAACGGTGTTTCATTTGACGCTGGAATGTTCTACAAAAACAAGACTATTTTTTTCTCACAAGAATTAATTTTTGGTAATGAATGGATGAGGGATTTTTTGTTTGGAGACTTCAGAGAAACAGTTCGATTGGGGAATCAAATGGTTATTTTCGTTTAAGTGTAGTTTTTATGACTATGTAGATTTTAATTGTGGGTTGGAAACCATGCGGTAAATATTATAAATCCAAGACAAAATGTCAACAGAAAAATAAACAATTTAAAAAAATTTTATTACGCTTTTAAGAATCCAATTTAAATAAATGATATTAAAAAAGCTATAAACCCGTCAAATAATAAGCTACACAAAGCTATTTGTGCAATAGAAACTGCATCTACGATCAAGAGAGCAAAGTGAGTGTTTGTTGCCTCCGACTTTGGTTTTGGTAACCTAAAATCTTATTTTTGATATTTGTCACGTGACTACTCGTTTGATTAGAAGGAAAAATATATTTTTTCAGAAAAATATCCAGTGTATTAGTTTCATACGTTTCCTATTCAAATGAATATAATTTTTTTTTATGATCAAACACAAGCACTATAGGAAAAATCTTTTACTCTGGGAGTGGTGCGTGTGCGCAAAAAGCGAATCACGTTGGTTTTGATTCGTTGGAGGTTATATTCGTTTGGAAAAACGACCTCGGGAAGGTCGTTCCATATGGATGAAGTCCTCCAGATGAAAGAATTCTTAAATAATGAAGTTCGAGGAGTACTAAGCTTGACCACATATGGATAGGCGGCAGTGGTTCGTCGTGTATTTCTGCTACTCGCCGCTCTGGGCGGAATTAAGAGGGCAAGGTCAGCCGAGCACTTTTCATGAAAATATCTGTAGAAGAGAGTAAAATCCCCAAGCTGTCTTCGATGATCTAGGCTGTCGTGGTTCTTCGTCAGCTCGTGGTCTCCAATCAGACGAATGGCCTTCCTTTCGATGGAATGCAGTAGCCGAAGAGTATAGAGTATGTTTGGGTGCAGAGCTCCAGACATGAGAGCAGTACTCTAGTGATGGTCGAATCTGGGCTTTGTATAGTGTCAAAAGTTGTTGAGGTGTGTACAACTTTCTGGATTGGAAGAGTACTCCAAGCTTCTGAGAAGCTATCTTGGCGATTGCCACAACGTGGTTATGCCAAGACATATTTCCTCCCAGATTGACGTTAAATGATGGAAACCCAAGGAAACAATCTATTATTTAAATTTAAACATTTTTGTTGATTTCGAAACAATTTATTTATTAAAATTTAAAATCCAACTTTTTGCTGCTCACTGTATAATAATTTGTTTCTTATGTTTTATATATTTTTTGTTGAATTTTCTGGAAATTCTATATTGATATGTTAAAAAATACAATTATCAAAAATATGTTCTGTTTATTTGTTAGAAATAAAGCTTTTCCAGATTCCCGGTACTTATTCTATTATAGTCGCGTGATTACCATGCCTATACACAGGGTCAAATCGTTGATTTTTTTTTAAATTTTCTTACGTTTTCCTTAAGATCAACAACTCATCTAAACAATGGCTCGGCAACATCAGACTCGAGGCAATATCCTACGATTTATAATTTCAAGATAGTTAAGCAAAAAGTTTTTTTTTAGGAAATAATTAACACATTATCATCAATTTATATTTATATAAAGGTCATTATGATCGGAAACATGTTTTAAAAAATATCTTTAATGAAATTAACATAACACCCGCATTAGTAATACCCAGATAATATGGAAAAATATAAAATTTTTGAAAATTTTATTTAATTAAAAGGTATATAAAAGGTATCGTGTAACATGCATATACTAATTAACGATTAGCCGACGTGGCGTTTGTTTCAGGGACGCATTATTAAGCAAGCTTTGTCTATTCTTCCTGGTCCCGATTTTCATTCGAAAAAATAATATTTTTTGATTAGGTTCCTGCGAAATGAAGAGTAATAGACACGCGACGACGGTTCACAAATAGACAGGAGAGGACCTACAAGACTATTTAAAATTCGGAGTGAGGGTGGCCAGAGGAAATACCACTGGAGGCGATATTCTTTTATTGACAATAAATTGGCATTATTTGATTTTTTTAAATTTGAATCAATAAAATATGAATTTCATACGAGATTTCTGAGAAGCCATGTACAACGTGTCCAAGATAAGGAGGGCCAGTACAGGGATCTCGGAAACCGTAAGAGATACGAAGTCGGTTAAATGGATGTAAAGTTGCGCATTTACGTGGCTAATAATATGCCGTTTAGAAAGTTCCGAGTAGTTCCGGAGATATCCGGAAAAAAACGAAATTCTGAAAAATCGTTTTATTGTTTTCCTGGGTTTTTTTGAGATCGAATTCTAAAGTAAATTGCACTTTTGCATTGCCACTTTTTCCGCTCTATCTAACAGCCTTAATTGTTTTGTAATCCGACGAGTCGTCTTCGAAGAGCCATTATCAGCTTTCTTTTTTTAAATACGGTCCTGTATTTCTGATATTGGAATTTTATAGCTTTTTTTCTTCTGCATGCAACGATGTATGACATATTGTGGTTTAATGACGTTTCGAGGGATTTTTGAACAACATAAGGAAATTTTGGGATACGGTCCTGTATTTCTCCTAATTTTATAAAATAATAATATCTCATAAGTAAGCTCTAAATTTTTTACTTATGTTGGACTAGATCAATAAATAACAAATAATTTAATAATAAACCACAAATAAGTGAACAAATATCATTCCAAACTGTAATGAAACGAAAAAAGTAAGGAACTACATAATAAGGTGTTCAAAATGATTTCCGTTATTCTCTAAGCACAAATAACATCTTCTAACTGCCACATAACAGTTTTTTTGAGATAAAATAAAACATTTTTTTTTAACATTCCTTTATTCAGACAAAATTGTACATTTTGTTTACATAATAACAATAGTAGTAATAACACTATATCATCTAAATTAAGGTAACCTTCAAAACAATGCAAGTAGCATTGGAACCGAAGGTACTGCTTATAGTATATTATATATAGCAACATACCACCATTTATATATGCAAAAATATTCAAAAACAAATAAATCTATTCAAAAACAAATAAATAAATATTCATAGATAATAAGTAACTTATGTAACAAGAATATATCTCTTTAGTTTGTTTACAAATACACCCTGCCGTTCTTCATTCTTTATTTCTAAAGGTAAGCTATTAAACATATTGCAAGCCGCACTTATCGGGCTGCATAATGCTTTATTTGTCCTTGCACTGGCCAAACGAATATCATCACTGTTTCTTATGTTATATTCATGAATTTGATTCACAAATTGAATCTGACTATTGCACTTGGACTTGTTATTTAAGATTTTAAATATTAGTTTTGACTGCTCAAGCATTAGAATATGGTGAGCAGGTTGGAGACTAAGCAATTTGTATACAGTTTCAGTATGAGTGTAATAATTTAAATTAAATAAAATCTTTAGAACTCTATTTTGCAGGGTTTTAATTTTATTAAAGTTGGTTTGATTACAAGTTCCCCAAACCGGTATCAGGTATCTTATGATTGATAGGAAATAAGCATTATATATATTATACTTGGCATTTATAGTAAGAAAATGTCTACTTCTATAGAGTGCTCCAATTAAGGGAATAATTTTTTCTTTTATGTGGTTAATATGTGCGCTCCAGCTTAGCTGGTCATCAAGCACCAATCCTAAATATTTTATTCTATTAGTTTTCTCAACAGTGATGTTATTAATTTGTATGTGAATATTGTCTATTACTTTGTTTTTCTGCTTAAACACCATATACTTTGTCTTGTCTATATTTATTTTTAATTTATTTTGTAAAAGCCAAATGTAGTATTGGACCAAATCACCATTAACTCTACCTTCAATATCTGTAGAGCTTTTAGATTTATAGATAAGCACTGTGTCATCAGCAAAAGTATAATATTCTCCCAGCAATCCCGACAGTCGCAAGCTCAAAACAAACAAGGTATACAATAGAGGTCCCAATACAGAACCGTGAGGCACTCCACAATTAGTTATTCTAATTTCACTAATATAATCTCCCAGGGCTATATATTGTTTTCGATCATTTAAATACGATTTTATTAAATTATATGCTACACCCCTAAATCCCATATCCCGAAGCTTACCCAAGAGAAGGCTATGATCAACAACATCGAAGGCCTTCCTCAAGTCAACAAAGACCGCCACGACAACATTACCCCTGTCCAGGTCACCTGATATTGAACTAATTAAGTCAGCGGTGGCACCCAACGTGCTACTATTATTTGTGAAACCATATTGATAAGGGTCTGGCGTAATATGTTTATTCAAAAAAGACACAAACTTTTTTTTAACAACAGTCTCAATAATCTTGGAAAAAACACTAATGAGAGATATTGGTCTATAGTTATTCCTAGATGTTCTTAACCCGGACTTAAATATTGGGCAGATCTTTACAATCTTTAACTCATCGGGGAATATACCTGTAGTCAGTGTATCATTTATTAATACTGTAAGTATTGCTACAACATTATCATTGAGATCAATTAGATTTTGAACTGTTATACCATCTCTACCAGGAGCAGCACTCCGTTTAAGATTTCTTATAATATCATATATTTCCATTTCATTAGTTGGTCCCAAATAAATACTATTGTCACACATAATCTCATCCAATATCACATCAGAAACAGTACTACTTTTTTCAGCTTCAATTTCCTTAATTATTTCTAGGCCTATCTGCGAAAAATGTGTATTCAATGTATCAGCAATTATCTGCTTTTCTGTAACCATTATACCATCAATTTCCAATTCATTTACACTGTCTCTACAGGGACTGTCTTTAATAAACGAATTAATAATATTCCATTGTTTCTTTCTGTCTTCGCCAGCTTGTTGCCATTTATTTCGAAAGAACTTATTTTTTAATACTTTTATTTCGTTATTCACACTGTTTTTTAATGATCTAAAATTTGCCTTTAATTGGGTATTATTAGGATTCTTTTTATGATATTTATAGGCATTATCTCTAGATTTAATTAATTTAAGTAGATTGGGCGTTACCCAATCATTATTTACATGGTACTTAATGAGTTTAGTTTTTTGTGATACCTGCTTAGCCTTGTTGATTATTTCTATTAATTCCTGAAATGATTTTATTTCCAAATTATTAACTTTTTGTGCAAATTTTTGTTTAAATTTTTCAATATTAAGATACTGCTTTTGAACACACACCTTTCGCTTAGAGAATATCAGTTTTTCCTTTACCTTTAATATTATCTTCTTATGGTCAGAAAGAGGATTATCCTCTACCTTTACCTTACATCTAGACTCCAATGACCCATTACACAAAACATGATCTATTATTGAGGATGTAGACTCCGTTACTCTAGTAGCTTCAGCTTCATCTAATTTATTTGCAATCCTAAATCTATTTATTGATAACAACTCTGTGTACTCTTTGGTTAACAGTGAACTATCGCTTAGTAAATTAATATTCATATCCCCAAGAATTATATGATTTGTTTTATACTTATTTAATATTGCCTCAAAATCATTCAAAAATATATTACCATTATATGATGGTGGTCTATAAATAACACTGAGTTTTAAATTGTTTTTTCCAAAGGAGATACATACCCAGTTGTAGGGTTTGTTAGAGTCACTGCAGTCCAATTTACTGTACTTAATAGAATTTTTTATATAGATCGCAGCTCCTCCACCTCTTGTATCTCTACAGGAATGAACCGCAGAGTAACCTTCAATATTATAATATGGAGTCTCCGACTCATACAGCCATGTTTCGACAAGCACTAAAATGTCACCTTTAAAGCCACACTGAAATTCATCTATTTTACTACGTAAACTCTGTATATTCAGGTATTCAATAGTAACTAAGTCATTAACTTCCTCACTCAGTTTTTTAGAACTTCACTGCTCCGTACCAGGACTGTCTTGCTAATATCTGTTTTACGCAATAAGATTTTGCCATTACTAACCCACACATATTTATAATTATTATCCTTTTTGAATTGCTTGGCCTCCTTAAAGAGCTGAAAGTTTTGTTTTGTTAAATCATGATTGATATATATTGGTTCTGGTGCATCGACTTGCCCCAATATTTCCGTTGAGAGATCACAGTTCTTCTTAGCCATCATCCATTTTTTTTTGTCTTCTTGATTTTCAAATGTTACCTTTATAGCCGGGCAGGTCTTATTCACATTGAAACCTCCCATTCTGTAGGCTAGTTGTACCTTGCTTACCACTTTTAGAGATTTAGCAATTTTTTCCACTATTCCCTGTATATTTTCATTTTCCTTGGTTGGGATACCTTGTATAATTATATTATTATTTAATGCTTTCTGCTCCTTATCATTTAACACCTGCTTTATTTCTTGTAGCTCCTTTTTTAGCTCATTGTTAATGCCTACTTGCTCTTCATACTTTTGAAAGAGCTTATTGTAGTTATTTTCCATTTCTAGCAGTTTTGTCATGACATCTCCTATGGTATAATTTTTATCTTTCTTGATATCTAATTTGGTGATATTTTCAACCTTTTCCTTGCATAAATCACAATTCCAAGGGTTTTTTGATTTTTCCAACCTCAGTTTTGCTAATATCCTGACACACTCTGTGAAACCATTTATCACACTCATCACAGCAGAGGGACTGTTCGTCGTCTCGTACTATTTTACGACAGATACCGCAATATTCGTTAGGCATTTCTTCCGCGATAGAATATCAAACTTTTCAGCATTTGTACATTTATGTTCCATATTTTCAGGAAAATAGAAAACCTCTTAAAACGCTCTCAAACGATCACAATGGGAATGTCAAGTGAAACAAATCACGCGTCACCATCTTCGTTTTTTTGTTTCAAGCGCCTACTTTTCTTTTAAATCCCGAATCAACAGAAGTTTGAAATAATGTTTCTGTATTTTGTTCAGTTATTTGTGGTTTATTATTAAATTATTTGTTATTTATTAAACTAGTCCAACATAAATAAAAATTTAGAGCTTACTTTTGAGATATTATTTATAAAATTAGGAGAAATACAGGACCGTATCCCAAAATTTGCTGATGTTGTTCAAAAAACCCTCGAAACGTCATTAAACCACAATGTGTCATACATCGTTGCATTTGGAAGAAAAATAGCTATCGAATTCCAATATCACAAAAACAGGACCGTATTTAAAAAAGAAAGTTGTAATGGCCCTTCGAAGACGACTCGTCGGATTACAAAACAATTAACGCTGTTATATAGGGCGGAAAAAGTGGCAATGCAAAAGTGCAATTTACTTTAGAATTCGATCTAAAAAAAAACCAGGAAAACAATAAAACCATTTTTCAGAATTTCGGTTTTTCCGGATATCTCCGGAACTACTTGGAATTTTAAAACTTTCTAAACGGCATATTATTAGGCACGTAAATGCGCAACTTTACCTACATTTAACCGACTTCGTATCTCTTACGGTTTCCGAAATCCCTGTACTGGCCCTCCTTATCTTGGACACGTTGTATATTACCAAGAAAATTTCTGTGTAAAGATATGTGGCATTTTTTTTTTATAACAAACGGTAATTTTATTAGGAGATAGCTAATGCAAGGAGTTGTCAAGGATATCAATTTTGTCGTTGATCCTCATCTATTGTTATTGGAAACGAAATTGAACGCTAGGAAACTAAAAAATACATAATTTATGAATGAATACAAATTAAACATAACGTCTAATATATTTTACTCAGCTAGTCATTTAATTGGATACGTTCCACGTACATATTCACATTGTAACAATATATTGGGGTGATTTTCAATATTTCAAAACTTTTTTTAGAATCCATTTCAGACTTACTTGAAATCTCTCTTCCTGTTTCGAGAATATCAGTATCGAATTGTCGATAATTTGTGGCAAGATGAAAATATATTTTTATGGTCACAGAAAAATATATTAAGTAAGAAGGCATTGGAAGTGATGCTAAGCCTACTCTGCTCCATACGCTCACAAGTAACCTACTTTTATCTATCTGTTTCACTTCATCACACATTTAAGCGTCAATATCAGACTTACGTAGAGTTAATATGAAATGCCAAAAAGTGGTTGTTTATGCAGGCGACTTGATCCTGGTCATATTTGTCTCACTTTACTGAATTAGGGAAGGTTGCTGCAGACAGAGACAGGCATAGAATGCGAACAACACGAATTGTTAAACAAGTTAACTTCCTTCGTCTGGCGGGAATGAAAATCAAGCAACATCTGATGTGATTTAAAATGGTGGAGAAGACGCAGCATCTTTAAATTTTAAAATAATTTTTAATTTTCTAATCTTTTCACGAGAAACGTCGTTTCCTTTTTGGTGCAAGTGAGTAATTTGTAATTGAAATATTCATTTAGTCACCTTTACTGAGAGTAAGCATCAATAATAATTTATTTTCCTAAATCAGATGGGGCCCAAAAATATGCTTGGACTTGAAGCTTGAAATATTTGCTAGGACCTAGAGCCCACTTGAAGATGGTAAAATATGTTATGTAAATTATGATTTACTTCCTATTTATTAATAAAACTACTTACAAGCTTATTTCTGAAGTTTAATTTTTCATTTGTAGTTACGTTACTAGTTGAAAAAAATGATATAAGAGTGTGTAAGGATTATGTTAAAGTGATATTTACAGCTTAAAACATGTCAGAATCCTAATATTGACTTTCACCACTTAAATCAAATAAAAGGGTTTTGAATGTTTTCTTGTTGGTTAAATGTCACAAGCACGTGCGTTTGTCAGCTGATGCCAGATATAATGGATGCCGGGTTTGTTCGTTTGTTCATACTTTCTTCGATTTGTTAACACGGCTGTTTGTCTTCTTCCTGTTTATAAGTATTCGTTGGTTGCGCTGTCACAATAACTCAATCAAAAGATCCTTGTATTTATTTTAAACATTAGTATTATAAAATGACATTTTAGACACTGGATAATTTTAATAGTGTTTGTTGATAAAATCCTTTAAGGCACTCTGGAATTGGTGCGTGTGAGTACAAAGCGATTTACGTTGGTTTTGAATCGTTGGAGGTTGGGGGAAACACTACCTCTTGAAGGTCGCTCCACACGGATGACGTCCTCCAAATAAAATAATTCCTAAACAATGAAGTTCGAGAAGTACTAAGCTAAACCACATATAGATGGTCGGCAATGGTTCGTCGTGTATTTCTGATATTCGTCGGTCTAGGTGGAATTAAGCAGGCAATGTAAGTTGGAAATATCAGATCTGTACAACCGATTCAGACCAACCTGTCTTCGAAGTTCCTTGATCAGACGAATGGCTCTCCTTATTGAATATTTTTGTCTAAATTGTTTTTTTAGATTAATGATCACATCCTGAAATACCTTCTTCTTTGTAAATTAGAAGACAGAACAAAAAATTTACTATAAACAGAAAACATGGTTGACTTATTCATATAATTGAAATTTTAAATCTGTCAACGGTTTGAAATTAAGAACCCTGTTGTAAACACAAGTTATTTTGAGATTTATTACAAAAAGATTGTTGGGTACAATACTATGACTATAAAATTACGGCAGAGTTAGTAGGAAGAAAGGATGGGTAATGGTTGTCTCTGGATATAATCACAAACTCCTCATATGTATTTCTTTATGGACACAGCGAAAAATAATATTTGTTAATTGTTAATAATGTTATACCAGGGAGTTTACAATTATTGATAGAAAATGCCTAGACTCTATCTAGTTCATCGATTAATAATTTCAGAAGGAAATAAATAATTAATTTACTATACCGCTCTAGGTTATAATATAAAAAATACTGATAACGGACTACTAACACAATCTCTGACTCTAGAACCTCGTTGAAATTTATATTTTAAAGATAAATCTTGACCTGTGGCGGGAGGTAACATAAAAGCTTAAAGATTCTGAAAATTTATCTCTGTTCCGGGAATAGCAAATCACTGCCTTCATGTGTATAAATTAATTGTTTTAGTGATCCATTAGTTTTAGGTGTTTGTAGTGCATTCGTTTTTTGGTAACCTAAATCGCAGTCATGAAAAAGTTCACACAGGTATTGTTGGAACATTTTTTTTTTATCAAGACTTAATTCTAGGGGGATAATTTTGCAAAATTGAGCTTTAATAAAATTTTGTATTATTACAGTAGGATATTAGTATTTTAAATCGGATGTATAGCCAGCGGAATCAGTATAAGCCAAAAAGACATGGCTCTAGATGAAAAAATTTAGATGTCAGGAAACGAAAATTATTAGTACTTATATTTTTACAAATATAGTAATTTTTATATATAATAATTGTTAATAAATTAGAGGTTTCGCTAAAAAATAAATTGTACTAACCAATATATTACCTTACAGTTTTTTCGGTGTAACATACTTTATGTGATTGTAATTGTAAGATAACATCATTTCATCATTAGGTAGCTTCTGCAAGTAAATTAATAGACTGCCTATTCGGCATTTAAAGAATTGGTGTAAATGTTGGCAAGTATTGTTTTACATTTAACTTACATGGCTGAATGTTCCTTTAATATATCAAAATACAAATATTGACAGTTAAACGTTTTTGAACTTATCACTTAAATTTTCTAAAATAATTTTGATTTTTCCGTGGACTAGAAACTATAATAGATCTATGCATTTATATGCATACTTATATGCATACCATCAATATAATAAAGCAGACTAATATTTTACGCCCTGTGCCAATCTGCTTTCATACCAATCGTCAGCTGGAATTCGTGCGCCAAAATAAATAAAGTATGTCCTATTATTTTCAAATCTTACTTAAAAACTCTTTTTTATTGAAAATATTATTTCATACTTTATGTGAATCGATTGAATTAAAATTTAGACGTTTCTGAACAAACCCGAACGAATGTTTGTGTTAATAATGTTAGATACAATGTGTGAACTTATGTTTGTTTTGAAATTTAGCACTTCGCTTTGTTAAATTAAGGGTGGATATTCGTCCTTTAAAATTAAATATTATATGTCTGATTAAATAATTCAAAAACATATTTTTGGGAACTTTGAACGAAGCACCAAACTTAAACTGAAAGCCGTTTTAAAAAGACTTAATTCTTTTTGTGGAAATACGTTAGTATTATTATTTCAGTTCTTTCGATAATGTAATTAAATTTTTATTTTATTGAGTTGAATTGTTTTTTTAAGAAAAATATTTTTTTACTAAATCCAAGGTAATACTTACATGTATATCATCAATTAGCAGACATCAAAATAGTAAATAAATAGAATTCATAAATTTCTCATTCGCGTACGAATTACACCTGTTTGAACAGGATGTCACAATAAAACTCGATTTTTCAAGCAAGCAGATATAGTATTACATAATGTCAAAACAAAATCTATTATTTTTAAAATTTGTTTTGTAATACTTTAATAAGTTCAAATTTCAATTATGTTGTTTAAATAGCATAGGCGCCTAGACTGATAATTGTAAATTACAGTAAATGTTCAAAATGTCTTCCATTTTGATCCTTGTACAAGTAAACACGTTCTTGAAAATAGTTGTTTCAGGTGCAAAACTAGCAAACACGTCTCTTATTCTTTGCTGCATATTAAAGCAGTTGTTGGCCGATCCTCATAAACAATTTGGGTGTCTCCATAGAAAAAGTAAGGTTTCGGATAAAGTGATTCGAAATGCTAACAGACTATTTCTTTCGTTCCCACAAACAAACCCAAATACAAAGATCATATTTTATCAATCAACTAATAATAGATATCCATTTTAATTTCTTATTATAATTTATTCACCCTAAATAACAATTTTTTAAGTTAAAGAAATAGTCAATCTATAATTACCAGGTGAATCCCTATTTTATTTCAAAGCATGACATGGTTTTTAGGCTTAATCACTACGAATGAACCGTTGTGATAATATTTCACCTCAAATTAAGGGACGTAAAAAGGTGTTTATTTCTGCATAGATCAAAATGATGAATATATTTGAAAAATTTACTTTAGTTTACAATTATTAGTCTAGGCGCCTATGCTATTTAAACAACATAATTTATAAAATTTGGAATTATTTCGAAAATGGCTGCAAATAACTTATTTGCTTGTATTACAAAAAAAAATCTTATGAACTCGTCATAAAATAGCTAAACAATATACAGGGTGTTCCATTTGAAAATTTTGAGAAAAATTATTTTAAAATGTCGTTTTTGAAACCTTATTATGAACACCCTATACATCAACACTATTAGTTTCATAGTAACTATAGACCCCTTGTCATAAATCTCATCCAATGCCGTGTTTAAAAAAATAATTTTAGATTGTTTTTTGATTTGTCTTTCCAGAACACCAAAACAAGAGAAAAAGTTCTCTTACGTCTTCGTGAAACACCCATCATATCCGTAACACTCTGTATTCGGGTAAATATAAATAATAAATTCAAAAATTTTTAATAATTTTATGCAACAACCAATCTTACGTAAAAAAATATGCGACATTTACCTTTGACAATTATAGCATTGATATTAAAAATCCTTAAATTTATGATTTAATGTTTTAATATTTATTTTTACTTCTATTTGTCCCCTGTCACTTGTTGATCTTGGCCTAAAATATATTTTTTTATCATTGAGCTATTCTAATAATGATAAATTGAGGATCAAGTACTACTGCTGTTTTTTAATTAATTGTCAATAATAAAACGTAATTCTATGGCATCCATCATGATGGGTACTTTGCGTGGGTGCGAAATCATATAAAATGAAGGACGCACCTTTAGAGGTCTAATAAAATTGCAAAAATCAGTTATTTGTAATTGAAAATTTTTATTTTAATGTAAAAAAATTTGCACTTATACAGGGTCCGCAAACGAAGCGTGGACGGAAGATTAAATCGTTATCGAAGAACTTATCAACAATATTGAAACAGCTTGAGATATTGGATTAAAAGCGGCATGTTTTAAAAATATTTTACATTATACAGGGTGGCCCAAAAAAGTGTGACAGCATAAAGTTATATTTTTTTAAATGGGACACCCAGTATTTTATTGCATATTTAGGTTCGTATTACTATCGTTTATAAGTGCCTCAAATTTTATTTAATTTGGTTCTGTAGTTTCGGAGAAATAAAATAAAAACTAAAAAAAAAAAGTTTTGCAGTCCTGAATAAAAAAATCAAAAAAAAAATCCAGAACAATTTTTCTAACCTCGGCATTGAGTGAAATTTATGACAAGAGGTCTAGAGATACTATGAAAGTAATTGCGTTTATTTATTTTATACAGGGTGTTCATAATAAGCTTTCAAAAACCCCACATTTTAAAATAGTTTTTCTCAAGTTTTTCAAATGGAACACCCTGTATATTATTTGGCTATGTGACGTATAATTCATAGACAATTTTTTTTTGTAATACAAGCATATAAGTTATATCCAGCCGTTTTCGAAATAATTGTAAATATTATAAATTATGTTGTTTAAATAGAGTTTTTATTGGGAAATTTTGTTATAGGCGACTAGACTAATAATTGTAAACTAAAGTTAATGTTTAAAATAGCTTCCTTTTACTTAATTTAATGATTTTCCTCTACTGCAAACAGAACTCTTAATTCATTTTCTTCATTAATATCGGGTTTATTGATCATCATCCTTTTTGTGTACGCAGTGCTTCCTGTTGCTACAAATCTTTGCAACAACTTCTCGAAAGTTTTTGGTCTCGGCTTTCTCTCAATATCTGGATATCTTTCAGCATACACTCGGCTCGCGAGGAGGCAATTTCGTGCACATTCACCCAGTATAAAAATCATATTTACCATTTCTAAAATTCGACATTTTGTGTAAGTTAGTACTTAATTTCGACGACTGAACAAATGTAAATAATTTTATTTAACTGTCATAGTGACAATCTAAACAAAAAGAAATCATGGCAACTCGATTAAGAATAAAAAATAAAATTAAATAATAAAAGTAGCAAAAATGTATGGTTTTAAAATTTATATCGAAATAACTAAAATATGGTAAACTCTAAGAGTAAAAGGAAGCTATTTTGAACTTTTACTTTAGTTTACAATTATTAGTCTAGTCGCCTATAACAAAATTTCCCAATAAAAACTCTATTTAAACAACATAATTTATAATATTTACAATTATTTCGAAAACAGCTGGATATAACTTATATGCTTGTATTACAAAAAAAAATTGTCTAGGAATTCTACGTCAAATAGCCAAATAATATACAGGGTGTTCTATTTGAAAAACTTGAGAAAAATTGTTTTAAAATGTGGGGTTTTTGAAAGCTTATTATGAACACCCTGTATAAAATAAATAAACGCAATTACATTCATAGTATCTCTAGACCTCTTGTCATAAATTTCACTCAATGCCGAGGTTAGAAAAATGGTTCTGGATTGTTTTTTTTGATTTTTTTATTCAGGACTGCAAAACTTTTCTTTTTAGTTTTTAATTTATTTCTCCGAAACTACAGAACCAAATTAAATAAAATTTGAGGCACTTATAAACGATAGTAATACGAACCTAAATATGCAATAAAATACTGGGTGTCCCATTTAAAAAAATATAATTTTATGCTGTCACACTTTTTTGGGCCACCCTGTATAAAGTAAAATATTTTTAAAACATGCCGCTTTTAATCCAATATCTCAAGCTGTTTTAGTATTGTTGATAAGTTCTTCGATAACGATTTAATCTTCCGTCCACGCTTCGTTTGCGGACCCTGTATTTGTCATAATTAGATACATTACCAGTATTTTGGTAACACATTACCTTTTGCAGATTCCGATGGGGGCAACTCGGCTGCAATATTTTCAATATGGTGGCACTTCCGGTTATGTCGGAAGTTGACGTCAACTTGCTTATTTTAAATGTAACAGTGCAAAAAAACGCTCGGACACGTCGATTGGTATTTCTAGTTGCGCATTTTTTTCAATAAAAACTTTTCATACAGGGTGTGTCATGTAATAGTGGCCAATACCAACTTTCTTAGTTTAAATGCAACACCCTGTATATTATTCAATTTTTGGAGTCCTTAGAAAAATTTAGACATATTCAATGTATAATATCCTATACATATCTTCAACTGTTTCGGAAATATTAAGGGTTTTCAAATTTATTGCGTTTTAGCGTTTCTTTTTACTGATATGAAATAAAACTGAACTTAACAAATTGTTGTCTTTCTGCATGACAGTAGTTTGAATATAGGATACTATTGTACATTAAATATGTCTAAAATTTTCTAAGGACTCCAAAAATTGAATAATATACAGGGTGTTATATTTAAAATAAGAAAGTTGATATTGGACACACCCTGCATGAAATGTTTTTATTGAAAAAAAAAATGCGCAACTAGAAATACCAATCAACGTGTCCGAGCTTTTTTTCGCACATTATAGAATTTATTCCACTTGACTGACATATGCTGTATATTATGACAGTTTTAAATTCTACGCAAGATTCTAGGCAGATTTCATATACCATATACCTAAATCTAAGCGTGCTTGACATATTTAAATTTTTATGTTAAAAATTACGTTTACAGATCTTAAGATAATTTATTAGTTTTTCCTATATTCCTATTTCCTTTATTGTTTAATTTGGATTCCCGGAACTGCTTTAATACATTTTTTGCAATATTTTGATAACTGCATATAGGGTGTTCAAAAATAAGATTAAAAATGAAATTGAGAAAACTGCCAAAATGCCCAAATTTTATAATTCTTCTATTTTCTATTTAGCATTAAAAATAATGGTAAGTTTCTATAAGGTTGTATTTTCCGAAAATTTGTACTTTTCAAAATATTGCCAAATTAATATTTTTAAATGACCATTTTGCTGAGGATTTCAAGTTCAGTTAATTATTCCTGTGTACCTTTTTAATTACATTTTATTCAGTTTTAAGTTCAAATCTCTGGTACGTTTAGGTGAAGCGTTGCCCACTCCCTCAATAGATTCACCTATAAATCTACCGCGTATACACGCGTGTGTGTAAAATATATCTTTAACCACTTATAGTATAAAAATCTATTCACCTTTAATCCATTATTAGGTATAAAAAAACTCAAGGTTTTATTCCCAAAATTCTTATTTATGTTCTAATTAATATTGGCACGTGAAACAAATACGCGAAATTTAAAATTGTAATTTATCCATTTTTCCGCCAAGTTCATAAATTTTAAGTAAGTTTAAATAAATATATGTTTTCCTTTAATAGTTATTAAAAATTAGTAATGGAAGAGGCTGCGCTAAAAGCTTTTTGTTTTGTGTCAAATTAAAATAAATTCAAGGATCTACAATTCGTAATTGAAGGAAAATCCCACGAAAAATTGCTAAAATTTTTGGCTATGGTAAGTAGTGTTAATTAGCAAAGGAGGATTTCTATACAGGGTGGTCCATAATGACGTGCTAATATTTCTTAAGCCATTTTATAAAGAAAACAAACCCGAAATATGTCCGTCAACGGCATAAATTTTTAATATCTAGGAAAGTACTTTAGATATTATATTCTATTTTGGTACGTATGTGTAAATTGGGCATAAAAATAATTCTCTCGGTCTACCCGAGGCTTCTCTGCAAACATGACCACGGATATTTTTTACAGAAAAAGTGGTACACCACTATTATTCCATGTGGATATTTTTTTTGTATATTCTGAACAATTCTTCATGAAAACGGTATCTTTCTCATTAATCTCGTCAGAAACAAAATTTAAATTATGTTGTTATTTTTTTCCGCGGAGGTTAATTTTAAATCGATTTATCTCGTAAACTGCACAATAAATCGTATCTAACTAAGAATACCTTTTTTTTCGCAATGCATTGAATTAATTTAGCTTAACATAAAAAAGTGCAAAATTTACAAATAAGTTATGTCTATTTTTACTCCGCCATCCCCTTCTTTTGACAATACTTTTTATGTGCCGGTATTTTTAAGATAGCAGATCGTCTCAGCGTACAAGGTGGCCTAAAATTTTCAAATTTCATATTTTTATCATTGATAATTGCGAAAATATTTAGTGCCACCATCTCCAGAGTAGAGTGCTGTACAAAAGTCAAATTTTTATATAAAGTATTTTGTCCCAATATACTTAATGCCTAGTTATTGACCATACCTTTTCGGACACCCTGTATAACAGTCTGGTTTTGTGATACTCCACAGGTGTTAATTTCTTAATTATCAATGTCAAATAAAATAATTTAAATATAGTTTTAATAACAAAACTAAAAATACATGTGGGAAAGGATTCTTCGACGACACGCTGTCTAATGGGTTCTGGGTTGAGCGATAAATTCAGATTACTGTCAATACCATTTTAAAATAATTCAAATAGTTCTGGTATTTTTATCCAATCTAGTCAAATTATTTAAAAAAATGGCAGGAAGCCTGTTTTAGATTTTAACTTACACGAAATAATTATGTATAAGCTGACGGCGAGATTTAAGTTTTTCAGTCTCTATTCCAAAATTACAACCAATCACAGCTTCGTATATTTAAAGAATGAAAAACAAACTAAGATCGGACTCTTCAAGTTGTTGCATAAAAAACTTATAGCCTGTTAAAAAGTAGAAAATGTAATTTTCACAATGAAAGTACATATCTCAAAATGGTTGTGAATATTGTGGATTGTGTCAAGGGCGGATCCAGAACTTCGGTTTGGGGGAGGGGGGGGGGTCAAATTTCATTTTGGGGGGTCATGCATGGAAAAGTTACGAAAAGTAATACCCTGCCGCGTTAGTCAAATCGTTATATATGGTATTTTTCGTGTTAAATTGATGGTGTGGGGGGTCATGACCCCCCACGACCCCCCCCCCCCCCCGGATCAGCGCTTGCATTGTGTATGTATTATTTATGAGGAGGTCAACGTAAAAATTTCTTCTAAATACGTTATATTGGACCAGCTTCAGGGTGAACCTCAAAAAATATGACGTGCGGAGGTATTTGTAAATTTTTTTTACATAAAAAAAGCATTTAAATAAATTGTTTTAAATGGTGCAATATAATATTATAATTTTATTACAAAAATAACACTGTTTCTCAATTAAACATTAGCCGTCCATTTGATACTGACTATATAACGACCATTTATTTCAAAAAACAATATTTTTTATGCAAAAATTTGAATATTCAAGTTAATAAATTAAGGTATTGTGGGAATCAATAATATTCTTTTATTTTATTTATTGCAAATTATCTATTTCTGATTTAGTATAAAAATGGACGAATTATTTAAATATAACTGAAATACTGGTTATAAAAAATGATCAGAGACATCATAGTTTTTACTGTCTCCTTCTATTTAATACTTTATTTAACGGGTTTTATAAATAACGACACTTATACATGATGGTTATATGAAAATCGTTTATTATATTTACATGCAGGGTTACTCCTTGGGTGTCCTAGAGAAACACTGCATACTTTTTTTCTTAAATCGACAATCTAGAAACTTGGGTAAAGATCCCTAAAACCAGACTGCATGTGACGCACAGCCATTTGAAATCACGTTGTCACCTGACAAGGGCTTCAAGCCGTCCAAGTATCGAGAGGGAAATATTCCTAATTTTAGTTTGTAATTACGCGTCAATATCGTTTTGTGTATCTCGACTAGTTTGTCTGCTGTTATGTCAAAATTTGAGGACTATAATAAAGATAATCTTTATGACAATTTTTTTTATTGATGCAATGATGCATTGTTTATAGCATTGAATGATGAAAAGGTTACATTTTCAGCAACAATCTAAAACGATGTACCGTTTAAAACAATGAGTTCTTGAGCAATTTTTAAGAATTAGAATTATATATATTTAAAATATCATATAAAATACGAGGGTATTAGAACATACTTCTCCCTTCAATGTATTAAAATAATTTTATTTCTATTGTTAATGTTAAAGCTGGCTCAATACGTATCGAACTGAGCTTATTATGAAACCATTTATTTCTTTTTTTCTGGTTGATAATGCGGTCATGCAGAAACAATTACTAAACTAACTTGTCAACTTTATTTTCTATTTAAAGTTGAGCACAGCACTATAATTAAAGCTTTGTAATTTCCCTTAACTCGGGAGGAGTTAAACTAAAATCATCTTGATTCATATTGTTTAATTTTTAAGAATGGCCTTGAATGATCGCAACAAAATGGCAGACACAGACATTGCCTGGAGTTTTAGGAGGTAATGACACAGATAACCAAATAGTTGGGGAGTACGTACTGTCACCCACGTGATACCAATCTCATTCGGCCTAGTTACCGGAGTGAATAGGGATGGGGGATGATACATTTGTTATTTTTCCCTATTTTTTTCATCAGTAACGCCATGCCTTATAGCACTAAAATCCACCGAGAGCGAATCGGTTTAACGACCGTGGGGGTTTGGATCTACGAACTCTCGTCACCGAGCCGTTTTCCCATTTACGCACAAAAACAATAATTTATTGATAAGAAACAAATACGAGATTAGGTGCATTTTTATCTCTGTTGATAAAGGGAGGAAGAAAAGTAGATTTTACGAGGAAACATCCGGGCAGAGGTATCACCATTTTTTTTTAATTTCAGGAAGACAATAATCCATTATAGAATATAATAAATGTAATGGCTACAAATCGGCCTTCAGAACGCATCTTGACAAACATAAATTAGCAAACATCGACGCTTGTTTATTGGATGATGTCATTTTTTAAGCTTTATTGGTTTTAGTACTACATTACTATTCATCGTACCTATTCTTGTCTTAATACAAAATTATCGTACTATGTATACTATGACCGTATGATATTATTTTTTTTTACCTTAAGTCAGTGGCGTAACTTCAAATATTAGGCAGAGGCGGGAAAGCGCCACAAGCGGGATTTTTTTTGGGCACGCCACAATAAAAACCGGTTCGGTAAGGTGTAAAAATGGCTGAGGTGGCTTCGCCCTTGGCTCCTTCGAGAAGCTCTTGCAGATACTAATGTGGAGTGTCTAATGAAAAATAAGTATTTTTTTTTATGATCAAACAAGCACTATAGGAAAAATTCTTTAAGGCACTCTGGGAGTGGTGCGTGTGCGCAAAAAGTGATTCTTGGTTTTGAAGAGTATGTTTGGGTGCAGAGCTCCAGACATGAGAGCAGAACTCTAGTGATGGTCGAATCTGGGCTTTGTATAGTGTTAAAAGTTGTTGAGGTGTGTACAACTTTCTGGTTCGAAAGAGTACAACAAGTATCTGAGAGCTATCTTGGCGATTGCCACAACGTGGTTATGCCAAGACATATTTCCTCCCAGATTGACGCCCAGCAAATTAATAGATGAAGCCAGTGGGATTGCGTGTCCGTCCATGACTATATCCGGTTCTGTAATGTTAACCTTTTTCGAGAAAACTGCTGCCTGGGGTTTTTTAGCGTTAAATTCGATTTGGTTACTGTCACCCCAAGCCAAAATTTCGTCCAGGTCTTTGTTGAGGCGTGATACTTCATGCTGTCTGCGAAGATGTGCGTCGACAGCTGATGTTTGCGCATTCAAAGAGAAAGATGAGATAAGTGTGCTATCGTCAGCAAAACTAAATATCGGATTTTTCGTTTTTACTAGAAGATCGTTAATGTAGAGTAAGAAGAGAGTGGGAGATAATATGGACCCTTGAGGAACACCGGCATTGATGGTGAAGATGTCCGAGAGAAATCCGTCAATCGCCAATTGCAGAGAGCGGTCCTTAAGAAAGCTAGATAACCACGCACAGAATCGACTGGGCATACCATAGGATCACAGTTTCCTTAGAAGTCCCTCATGCCAAACACGATCAAAGGCTTTAGAAATATCCAGTGCAACAGCCCGAGACTCCCCATGATGTTCGATTGCGTTGTTCCAAAGATGGGTGACATAGGCTAGAAGATCTCCAGTTGATCTGGACTTCCGAAAACCATATTGATGATCGCTGATAATGTTGAAGCCTTCCAGGTACTTTAGAAGATGTTGGTTAATAGCTTTCTCCATTACTTTTGATATAACTGAAAGCAATGCGACTGGTCGATAGTTACTAGGCAGGGTTCTCTTACCTTTCTTTGGTATAGGCTGAACGATGGAAAAATTCCTTGTTTGTAGGATAAGTTAAAAAGTCTACAAGTATACCTATATTATCAACATATTTTTATATTCTTAGATTTTTTTACAATAACATGGGACGATCTTGTAACCTCGCTAGTTTTGATCCGGTTTGTAGCATATTTAGGACCAAACAATTATTTTTGATGGATGGATAACTAAAGTTCCGGAGCTGATCAAATTTTTTTACCATCCTCCTTAGAAGCTGAGCCCCACGCAAGGACCCATAGGGTCCCCCTAAATCTTGCGAGCCCGTAAAAAGTTAATTACAAATAGAATTAATAATCGTTGGCAGATGATACAACAAATACTTAAGTTTTACACTCCACTGCAGAACGTGGATATTTGGTTTAACAATACAATATGGATGTATGTTAACTGAAGCACTATTAATGAGCTAATAGTAATAAACAATCTCTTAACACGTAAATGACCATAAAGTATTTTTTTTAAATTTCATATACGATCACTTTTCACTTCTAGACGATTTTTTATGTTATTGGACTCTGCAATTAAAATTACAGATGGTTTTCCATTATGGCCTTTATATTATATACTTGATTTTACACCTCGTATAAGCTGGCTTAAAAAAAAATTATTTAAGATATTTTTCAACAAACATAAGTTTTTATGAAGAATAACTGATTTTCATTCCTCAATTAGAATTAGTTAAGTTTTAACATAAGGAAGCCTAACGTCAACTTTGTAATTTTATTTTTAATTACAATAAAGACATTTATTATTATTAGTTTATAATTTAATATTTTATAAATAATGAATCAATTAATTATTTTCCCATTTAAATATTACTAATCCCGCTCTGTTGACTATCTGATTAATGAATAGAAGCTAAAACACCTGTTTAGCATTTTTTAGGAGACCGAAATAAATTGTTGTTCATTGACGACTACCGAACGTCATTAATTTTATCATTTTTCGTAACTAATTATGAGAAAATAATTTAAATTAAGTTCAATATAACGGTGTTTATGATGTTTTTACAAAGCCCTATAGGGGCAACCAAAGGGAAAATAAAATTCGGAAGTAAGAAACTTCTAAGTAATTGTTTATATCAGAACCAATACAAGCGTTTATTTGATAGCTGAAAATACAAGCAATTTTGGTAACAAAAATATTGTTTTTAGATTTTGGTCATTGCGTTTTTTACTTTGACCTGCGCCCTAAGCCAGAAAAATGGAGACGAGAGCAATCCATACGAATTTGGATTTACAATTGATGGCGAACAACACAGACACGAAAAAAAAGGTAAGAGTGAAGTTTAGATATGTATTTACAGTCGTAAGAGAAGGGCTTCTTAGCTCATTTATGTTGCATACGGTAAGCTGTATATTATCGAATGTAATACCACAAGATGTGTCGGGATTACCGAATAATACTTTTACCTGTCAGGTAAAAGTATTATGTAATACCGAAACATCGAGTTGTATTCAAAGGATTATACAACGAAATAAAGTACATATATCTTTCTGAGTTAAACATTTTTATTACAGTAATTATTGTTAATTACGAAATTACAATTATTATAGTTAAAACTTGAACTATTGGATAAATTATTATCATAGGTTGGAGGTGTTTGAAATTGGGCTTCAGCATCAGAAGTAGATGACGATGTATTTTCGGCTCTCATTTGCGACAAAATCTTCAGATGATGCTGCTCGCTGAGCTGGAGATAGGGAGTAACAGAATTTATAGAACTATGGCCCGTTATTTTGATAACTTCCTGGAGATTAGCACCTGAACTGCTAAGGGCACTTACTGTTGAAGCTCTATTAGAGTGATTCGTAATCTTTTTATTTTTCGTATCTAGGCCGATGTTGATTGCTCCCATTTTTGTCCAGTTTCTTATAATGTTAATACCTGCTGGACAATTCTTAAACCATGGGAAATTATCATTCTGTTTCCATTTCTGATTGACCGTCAAAAAGAATCGATTAGTTTTAATGTTTTCGCCTCTTTTGGACATTAGCTTAAAATATAACCGTATTGGACATAAATCCGGATTCACAAGATTTTTTACAAGCCACTTACTTTCGCATGTTCGACTTGCTCCTCCTTGCGCCGTTTTAGAAAATATTGGGTTGTATTCCAGACGACCGGTACTAGACCCGTTATTATATTTTTCCTCCTTAAAATATTCCAATAGCAAAAAAACTGCTTCATTTCCCCTCCATGCTAGTTCGGATGCAGCTATGTGGAAAAATTTCCGTTGAAGCCCATCTGGGGTATTTTCATCTAAACTAAAGGCCATTTTTTCTATTTCCTGTCTCGTCAAACCCGTGGAACTCTCCTTTCGTGCACCAGGTACCGCCTGCAACTCTTTTCGTTTTGCATTACGGGCAAAACGGGCGCTTTGAAAAACCATGTCATTGAATGGATCTATGTGGCGATTATATTTTTCAAAATATAGTTCCTGGAGCATTTTGGCCGTTTTGTTCCATAAAAGCTTGACCACACCTTCTTTATAATCGCTTCCGTCGGATTTTCGCATATTATATGCCCAGTCTTTTAAAATGTTGCACAAATCCTTGTCTGTTGACATTTTCTCAATTTCGAAACTTCGCGCAAGGCAAAACTCAGTAAACTGCTTCCATACATATTTGTCGGAACGCTCGGTATTTTTGGGCTTCACATTTTTAATAGCATCGTCGACTTTAGACAACAAAATTTTACCAAATCTTTCTTTTGCCATAATCACTTAAATGATTATCACTTATTAATCACATCCTTCTATATGGGAAAAATATACATGGAGTTGTATAATCGCATGCATTTTCCTTATCTCATTGCTCGTCGATTAGTCAAATTCTGATGATATTGATACCAGCAAAAATATGTCAGTGCCGTGATTGCCGAAGTAAAATATGATAAATATCACATTAAAACAAACAACCCTCCCAGAGGGTTAAGTCACGAAGCCTGCAAATATTCCTTAAAAGCGTCACCCTTTATATTGCCGTGTCGTTCCGATTATTAATAATATTTACTGAAAGTGAGATATTAAGGGTGGGAAGTTTTTAAATTGACACCCTGTATATCTTTTTGTATGTGTGTTTTAACAAATTTTTCTATTTGGGTTTCCTAATGACTACATTATGAAATGCAAAAAAAATTTAATAACCTGCCACTTTATGAAACTGAAATTTTATTTTTTTTATGTTGGCAGCAAGTAGGGTTCGAATTTTAGTTTTCTAGGCATTATGGATTCGACAGAATTTTTTTATAGAAAACGTTAAATTACTAACTAACCATCAACCTTGCAAATAGATCATTTTTACTAGATATTTATCTGAAATACCTATACTCGGAAATATATAACATGCTGAGAGTGTCCGTCAACTAATTTCTAGTCACAACTATAAAACAACATAACCTAAAAAATAATAAAAATATCTTCCAGTTTATGCTCTATTTCTAAAGTTTTATTCAATAAAGTACTATTTTTATTTTTAATTCAATATAGCATTATACATATTACTTTATATATACATATTTATAGTTACTGTAGACATTTCCTGGGCATTAATTGTTATTCCTGTCAGATTCTGTGTCGACACAATATTTTGTTCAATAGTAATATTTATTATTTTGTTCAATATTTTGAACTTTGTTCTGCTCGCACCATAACTCAAAGTTTTGCATATTCTTCTTAAAAGTTTTTCTAGATTATTTTCTGCAATTTCTCGTATTTCTGACGGAGTACAACTTTCTTCCTGACTCATTTTTATTAACTTTAATAATATATTTATTTTAATTATGACGTTCAATTGTTTCTATCATGGCATATTTTGATACTTGTAACATTTTATTAAATTGTAAAAGTATTGCCAACCCAAAAAGAAATTATTAATTCATATGGAAAAATCCATTATATGTTTTCAGACTTTAAAAGACCCAAATAGAAAAAGTACTATAAAATACAGGGTTCATAAGACAATTAGAGCACTTGTACTTTAGAAAACTCCCCGCTTTGCGGGTCGTTTTCTAAATTAAACGCGTGCTCTAAGATGATGTCTTATGAAACTTGTATCTTAATATACTATTATAAAACTTCGATTTCAAAATTAATGATGAATATTTAATTTATTATCAAAATTGTTAATGGTAATTGGTATTTTTTTATTACTTCTCTTCTTATAGGCTTTTCCATATTAATTTTAGAGACATTATTAACCACGTTTCCGTGACATAATTTTCCTCAAGGGAAAGATTTTATAAATTTTCCCATGCACATCGAAAATCCATTGTCCAACTTTTTTCCGTTTTAAAAGTAAAACAGCGAAACCTTTTCAGAATTTGCACCGAACAATGCTCAAAAAAATCAATATTAACTCAATGTATAGAGGAAAATTGAATGGAGTGTATATAATGGCTTCATAAGGCATTGTTCCATTGGAAAATATTATAAAAGCTTTTCCTGTCGGGCTTTTTAATATTTCCCCTCACTTGTTCGGGATCAGAGCGTCGTTTGTGCCGGAATAATATTGTGTACAGACCTATGGCAATATTTTATTTAAGATATTTTCACGAAAGGCGTTGAAATATGACTGGCATCGCACACGTAGACGGGAAAACTATACATAAGAATTTTCAGAAAATCATATTTTTAATAACAATTTACTAGAGTCTATGGAGATTAACAAAATGGAAAATTTCCCTAATTTACTGAATGACAAGCTTGATAATATATGTTCTTCGCCTTTGTTAAATTTAAGGTGTTAGTTAATGTGTTTATTTCTTCTACCTTCATTAAATAATAAACTCTTATATTAAGTAATTATCCCATAATATTATTGTAGGTACTATTTTTACGAGACATATAAATAAAGTTATCATTGTTTATACCTTACATCTGATGAAGCCGCTGTCACGGTGAAACACGTGTCATGTTGACAAAATATAGTGAAAATCAAAAACATCAAATAGTGTTTTCTTTAATTATTTTATTATGGATTTTCATCAAGTTAAGGCTGAAAATATAAGATTAAGCTAATGTTGATGGGGGCAATTCGGCTAAAATATTTTCAATATGGCGGCACTGGCAGTTATACCGAAAGTCATTATCAACTTGCTTATTTTAAAAAAAAAACACCCTATATATTATTACATTTTTCGATTCTTCGCAAGATTCTAGGCAGATTTCATATATCCTAAGTACAAGCGTGTTAATTAAATTTTTACGTCAAAAATGACGTTTGCAGACCTTAAAATAATTATTAATTTTTCCTATAAGAAAGCATTAATTTGTGTTGGATTTCTTTTGAAAAAACCTGCTCTCGCTTCCAGTTAATAAAGTAAGTAAGTACCTCATACTCATATTCTAACCTGCGAACTAAGCTGCTAAGGTAAACCGTATCAGTGACAACAAAGAATTTCAATCAACACCA
Organism: Barypeithes pellucidus; assembly: GCA_963991005.1. NCBI lineage: Eukaryota > Metazoa > Arthropoda > Insecta > Coleoptera > Curculionidae > Barypeithes > Barypeithes pellucidus. Next base: position 1,303,049 of record OZ022557.1, read on the forward strand.
CGCACAGACTATTCATAATTTTAAATTATTTTATCCGACACGCCAGGAAAAATACTTAATTCATAATTCAGAAGACGTTTTTAAGCTTTTAAATATTGTTTTTAAAAGTGCTTTCTCATACTGAATTTTAAAAAGGACCTTAACATAAAACCCTTAATGGAATTTATTAAGAAGTTAAGAACATGATTTGCCACTTCTGTTATGATTGTGTTAAAAACCATTTTCGATCCCCCCCCCCCCCCCCCCCCCAGTATGTCACGTTAGAGACGTAAAATGTCATGAGAAATTATTTTCTTGAGATAAACGATTCTATCAAATTCAACTGATTTCTGGCTCCGTAAATATTTATCGCACACATCGAATACATTAATTGTTAAACACGGGATTAGAAAAAATAATCCAAGCTCTTCTCAAGTCGGAGGTAGAAGATGCAATATGTCCTTTACAATTATTTTACCAAAGTACATTCTGTTTTATTGGTTAACAGAAACTTGCATGCGTCTTCTAAGATGGGCTTCGCGGGTCGTTTTCTAAATTAAGCGCGTGCTCTAAGATAATGTCTTATGAAACTTGTATCTTAATATACTATTTTGACTGTATAAGGGGTATTATGAAAATGCCCTACGTTCTGATCCTGATATGCAAACAAATTACAGAAAAATGATCACCAAAGTGAAAAAATTCTGTTGGATTTGTAACCAAACCCGCGTTGAGAACAATTGACACATAAACACGTGATTGCCAAAAGCGCGCTATGAATGGGTCTGATTTTGAGGAGTCTTTACCTTTAAGAGGATAGATTTAACACAAAAAATATCGTTTCTCTAGAACGCTCAATCTAAATGTTATAAATCGTTTCCATATTATTCACTTTAATTTTTTATTGTGTTCCAGATGTTAAAGGTATCATTGAAGGAGAATTTGGTTTTATCACAGCTGATGGGGTATATCACGTGACTGTTTATGCAACGGATGAAAATGGCAAATTCAAAATTTTAAGTATGAAAAATCTACGAATAAGCGCACGTAAGTACGAGAAATATATTATTAAAAAAAAATATATGAACAAAGCCCGCCCGAACAAAAATAACAAATATAAAAACCCCTGTATATATACTTATTTTTTAGCGCTGGATGGTTCACCTCTACGTGGCGAACTCTCTCCCGATGCTGACAAGTACCGAAAACAAGCGGGGCTAGCCCCGCTGCCACAAGCCCCAGCTAAAAGTGTGCCAAATTCCCTCGCGGTTCCCCTCGCGGTTCCCCAATCGGCACCGGAACAGCAAATAGTTGCCATTACGCCTAAAAATGAGGCGCCATTTAGATTTACTACTCAGCCTACAATAAAACCAGCATGTGGTAAGAAATAGAATATTAAATTAAAGGATTAAAATTGTGAATTTATGCAGTGTTGTTGAGGGAAGGCTCAGAAAGATGGCAAGAGGATGAATCTTCACCCAACCACTCTAACTGCCTAGCCTAGCCCCAGTCTAACCCTTATAATGCCTCACAAGCAATTAGGAAGTCGTTGTGACATTTATCACAAATTGGAGCTTCCTCCCTCTACTTAATAGCTTCATGTCAGAATCTCTTATAAGGACAAGAATTATTCAAAAAATATTACAAAGCCTGGAATAATATATAGTTTTCTATAAGAACAAGTAAAAGAGAGATAAATTACTTTTCCAGAATTTTCTCAAAAAAAACTGAGCACTCATTGTACAATATTCGATAGGGGACACTAAAGTGAAAACCGCCACGTTCTATCTTGGATAATAACTCTAATACCCCCCAGAAAGCGTCGACACCTTGTACTTCAAGCTTGAAGAATCTAAGCAACATAAATTACATTTTAGCGAGTTGCGGCTACGTAACAACACAGAAACCAATACCCGGTCAGTCTGGCAATGGATTCCAGTTCCAAAATCCTATATTCCAAAAGCAGGATCAAGTTCAGCAACCAGAACGACAACAGGAACAACCAGGACCTAATGATCCATTGTCGGTATCCATTCCCATTCCTCCATCTGAACCAGTGGGTACCATTGAACACAGATATGATGGCGGCCAAGGAAATCAATTCCAAGGTAAATATGAATTAGGACCCTCCAACAAAGACTTTCGCCCAACCAGTAGAAATATTTTATTATACTTTATATGTTGTCTTGCAAATATACAAATATTAAGAGCTTCTTAAAGCTCAAAATTCCTATCCAGACTAAAAATGCACTTCTTAAACCCCTCGGCGCATCGAGCTCTTCTAGCTTCTGCAGATATAGCGTAAGTAAATATGGTGGCAATATTCGCATTGGCGAATAAATGATATGTCTTGTGACTATGTTATATTTATTTTGTAGGTCCTCAGAGTACTCAGAATATTCAGGGACAACAACAATCTTCTCAGTACCCAGGAAATAACCTTCCTCAGTACCAAGTTGCTCAGGGACCTCAAAACACCAACTACAATTCGATTGGAGGTACTAATAAGTATCCCAGTGGAGAACACCAAGGTGCCCCCCAATATCCGACTGGGATTGCTCAAAATGCCCAATATCCTAGTGGTGAAGGTGGAAATGATCAATATCCCGATGGAGGATTTGGTGCTGCTCCAGGTGCTCAGTATCCCAGTGGGGATAGTCCGGGCGCTCAGTATCCTTCTGGAGGATCTGGATATATTCAGAATCCCAGTGCAGGACAAGGACAAAGTAATCAAAACCCCGGCTATTTTGATAATGGTGGACAGAATAACGTTGGTGATGTTACTGATAATAGTGGTTTTGGAGGTAATTATCAACAAGGTGGGTGTAATATAATAAATTATTAATAAACAGTAATTTATTTATTTCCATTCAATATTAGTTAACTCGAAAGATTAATTTTCTTTATCGATTAAATTTTGCCCAAGGTAGGAAGAAAGCAAGGCTCATCTAGGGAGTAGATATGAATGTTCACATTGAGTAATAGTAAACTTGGTAATAATTTCTTTCTTGTTGATATAGCCATTAATCCATTACAAGTACCTTCAAAGGAGGTCTCCAAATTCCCTCCAGTTGCTGTATCGGATGGTGTTATACATGTAGGAGGAACACATAAACAAGATATCCAGATTAAGGACAAATATCCAGGTAAAGTTATCCAGCAGAAATATGAAATATTAGGTTGTCATAAAATCCTTCATTTATTTATTGTTAGGTATATTATCTGTCTTTTTAACTAAAATTTGTACAATTTCTTGATTTAATTCACTGGAAGCTCAAAGTCCTACTACTATGACACAAAAATCATATTTATTTATTTTCCTAGGTATGCAAGATGGTCTTCCAGAGGGAATTGAAGAAAAAGACATTGGGGATCTTCTGTACAAGTTCCATTATACTGTAGGTTTCCATGGGCATTATGAGAAGGGTCTCAAAAATGGTGCTAAAGTTGGAGGGTAAGAATTTTTATCGATCTTCTCAAAGTGCTGAAAAAAATTTGATTGTTGAATTGTGATTTGACTGTAATAAAATCTACCTGAGGTTATTTCTGCTCAAGATGGTGAATGAATTATAGAAATATTGTTATACGTTATAGTGTTACAGTTTTACTGAATATCAGACAGAAATTTTATCAAAGGGATATAGTAGAGAGAGTTTTTCTATCTATCTTCTGTTATCGACTGATTTCGATTACATTTAAGCATGATAGAAAAGTTTGTTAAGTAGATATAAGCTTAGAATTACTAATATCGCGCAAAACTGAACGCACGACTGCACCCATCTCAATTATGCTTCAGTGCACATAGCTAGTATAAATAGAGCTGTAGTTACTTCTCTTATTTAGTATTCACCTGAAGACGACTGGAGATACTTGCCAGTTGAAACGTTGTGATTAATAACAATGCAAGTCCAAAACTTTTCTATCATTCAAGAAACACCATTGTCTACAACCTTCAAACAGACACAATTTAAGCATGTTACGTTTCTTTAGATATTTCTTTCAACGTTGATGTCCTTAGTATGACTTAACATTATGGTACTTTATTTTCCAGATATTTCGTTAACGGACGAGATGGCATCAGCAGAGTAGTCACCTACGTTGCCGACGAAAATGGCTACAGACCTAAGGTGAAATTTATCAATCTCGGGTTAACATCCGACGATACGCCTAAGCCTGACACAGAAAAGACATTCGGACTGAAGAGTTTCGAATTTGTTTGGTATCCTGTAGAATAAGATGGTGTAAATGAAGGTTATGAGAAAAAAATACCTATTTTTTCATAATGGAAAGACATTTTTAACCAAATATGCAATGGAAAGGTTTGATATAAATGTCCAAGGAGTCGGTTACCCACAGAAAATGTTCCAGTTTTCAAATATTTTCTTTGTCTGTTGCTTCGGCCTCATTGTGTAGTTTGACAATTTTTCTCCTTCGTCAATGCTCGTTCAGAAAATTTAATATTTATTATTATTTATTACATAGTAATAAAATTTTTTAAAAATGATTTTTTTAATATTTTCTGGCATATTAATATTGTAAAAGTAGGGCTATGTTATTTCTTATAACCTTTACTTGGTTAAAAAAACTTTGTAAATATTTTAGGCTGCAAAAATTAAGTTATTAATTAATGAATAATCTTCGTTATTCACTTTTTATGAAAGTTTTTAATCATACAATATAACATAAACCTGGATTAATTATTAAAAGACTTAAATTAAGTTATTGAAACAAACCTCCTGGGAACCCATGCGTTAAAAGTATACATAGTGTGATGATTTTAGGGCCTACAAGGAAAAGAAAATTCTGCAAAAATCGATTTGTTATTTTTAAACAATCTTGTTCCAATATTATGTATTAAAATTTTCAGTATTACAATACTTTAAACATAAAAATGTGTATATAAGTAATAAAAAAAATAATACAATTTTCCAAATGTGTTTTATTTTAGATGATATTATTTTCGGTGCGGTGATGGATGGTATTATAATAGTTAATGGTGCAGGTGCAAGAACTCGTTTGTAATAGTCACATGCGTGAGACTAGAAAGAGTGGCCATTGATCAAAAAGTGAAAAAAGCAACCCATCCTAAGCTAATGTAAATTTTTAAGCCGTATAGACCATTCGACTTTTTTTTATTAAAAAATTGGAGAGAGCCTTACCCAACGTCGATTTGGAGACGATAATTAATTAAATGAGAATTTTTCTGCCTGTTTTCCTTTCCGTTTTTCATGTGTGCACCTTATTTATTTTAACGCATATCCAAAAAATTTCCTCAACTTTGATATAAGTATTTTCGAAATTTGTTGGTTGTTTCAATTGATTTTTTTTCTAAATGATGGTTTCTTTCTTAAAAATAAGAAGAATACTGACTTTATTGTTTTGGTTTGAAAAGTAACTTTAATATTATACAGGGTGTTACAAATCGGTTGTGTTTTTTTTACGAAAATTCAAAATACACTGTGGAGTATACTAGGCATTGCCAGTTATTGCAGATACATCCAAATGAAAGTATCATGTTTCCTTTACATTTTCGTTCTTGATTCATTTGTTTATCTCTGTTACTTCATGAAATACACAACTTTTAGTGTTTTAACGAAACTAAGACACAAAAACAACCCTAATCTGGAACAAATGACCTAATTAATAAATAATAGGAGTGATAGGCGAATTTTAGAATTCCACAAAACGTTTCAACTGGTAAAGATTTCCAGTCGTCTTCAGGTGACTACTGTCAGTTGATTAGGTGAAACGTTAAAGTGAATACTGGTATTCAGTATTCACCTGAAGACGACTGGAGATGTTTACCAGTTGAAACGTTATTAAATAAATAAATATAGACAATGGAAATTCAAAATATGTCTATCACTGATGATACTAACCTTAAAATCATAAATACAGTGAAACCTCCCTTGGGCGAACACCTACGGGACCATCTAAATGTGTCCGCCTAATAGAGGTGTTCGCCCATGGGAAATTTGTTGTTAGGTAATATGTAAATGCAAAATTATTACTATGTATATGTACTTATGTACAAATAAACATACCATAACAAACATACACTAGTTTTAGTTAGGATGTAGTACTAAAAAAATCTAATAACGTAGTTTGAAGTGTTTGCGTTTTATACTTGCAATCTAGAAAATGTAATTCCAAGTCTGATAACAATTCCATTGCTGTAGAGTCACCTCTATTCTTTGCATACTCTTATAATTCCTTTACCATACTAATGGCTTGTTGATAATTTTGGTGACATTTGCTTGATTATTGCATTCAACTTCTTCATCAGTGTCGTCAGATAGTGATGTGGTTTCAGTTTGGGCTGCATAATCGGTAGGAATGGGGTCACTATCATCTTCTAATAGCACATTGCTATCAATGTTAATGAACTCGCCCAAATCATTGTTATCAAATTACAAACTTCCACATTCCAACATCAATATTCTCTTTCAGACTCAAAACGCGACATTTTTGTGCCATTGTTTACGATTTTAACCTTACAACTCACAAACAACGGCGGACTGCTGTCTGGGAATCACACATGCTTTCATTCGGCCAAGTCCTTTCGCTCTGCCACGCATACGCGATTGGTTGCCGGTCTGTCTTCAGAGAGTTTTTGCACCGTACTTATTCGTCTCCCAAATACTTTAAAAATTTTTTTGTCCGTTTAAAGGAGGGTTCTCGCACTCGTTGTATGAAAATAGCCTGTCCGCGTCCGCCCAAGAGAGGTTGATTTTCATGGATTTTTATATACCTAGTTCCGGACTATGAAAAAATGTCCGCTTATTAGAGGTGTCCGTTATGAGAGGTTTCACTGTAATATGCAACAAATTAATATTTGTAATTAATAATGGACAGATTATGGTGCAGAAAAAATAATATTTCTTCGTTGCTTGCAGAGAGCTTATTTGATTTCTTTTTTAAAGTAGACATTGGACACCTTTGAAAAAAGTCTTTCACTATAAACACCTGATGCAGGCGCAGATATTTTTTGCCTTTTTTGATAAAAGTGGAAAACTTTCTTCGTGTTTTTTCCATCAGTCAAATACTCGATTTCTTTTTAGAACGATGTTTATTAACAAAAATTATGAATTTTATGCGGGACTCTTGTCTTACTATTATATCCGTAACTAGTGAATGAAATTGTTTCGCTTAAATAGAATGTTAATAATTCCTTTATTAAATAGACATTGAAAAAAAAATCGTTATCCATAACAATACACCCATTGCACAACGCACAATCCTTAAAACATTATCGAAAATATCCATCGATATTTTTTTCATTCACGTACACACGATCAATGACGAAACATATACCGTTCGTACCGATTTTGAAAGTGAAATTATTTTCCCATGAAAGTGTTTAGAAGCACGAATTGATATATTGAATTAAAAACTGTATCGTATTCGAGCACTGGGCAAGAATACTTTCATTTCTTTTCCAAACTAGGCCTTAGGCTTTTTTATTTTGTATTGTGACGGTTGTTGTAAGAACTAGTAATTGAGTTAATACATTTCTTAATAAAAACAAAAGAGTTGTTGTTCTTACGTTGAACGCACCCTCAAAATGTAACGATCCTTAATTTCTCTTCTTCGTTAATTTCGTCGGTATACAGAGTGTTAATAAAGTATCTGGACAAACTTGAGGGTATTATTCCTTACTCAATCACCATCGCACTGTATGAACATGGGTCCTAAACGTCTTTGTTTTTATTGAGAATCATCTTCATGTCTAGACCAAAAGCACAGCCCAAATTTCAGCAAAATATTATTAATTATACAACCAAATTTTTCAATTGAAATATCTCAAACGCTTTGCTTCCTTGCTTGGAACCTTTGCCTTCGGATTCCCTCAACTAATCCATTTATTTTTCTTTACAATACGTTTTTAAAACCGACCTTACCTGCTTTAAATACAGCATTACGTAATATAGTTATTTTCGAATCACGCATAATGTACTGACCTCTTTTCCTTTATCTCATTGTTTTTGTGCCCTCTTATGGAAAATCATGAGAAATTTCTTAACAAAATTAACAATAAATTATACGGTACAGACCATATGATCCATTATGTGTCGCTGTAGTTTAATATTCAATTGGGATTTTTTCCTTTACAGGTCGCGACGCTTAAGGTCGACAAATTATTTTGTAAGAGTTTAAAGAGATATTACTCATGTCAGATACGGTAAGGTGTGGCCCACTTAGGTACCTTATGACGTATGAATGGGTGGACGATTAAAGACTATTATTTAATACGAATTCTTTACTAAAAAGTACCATTTATAAAAAAATTGGCTTGTTCCTGAAACACCAAAGGTTCCTTCGCAGAGCGGTTGCAAATTACGTTCTGTGCACGTTCGGTTCTGGACGAGTTTCTAACTGGTTGCTGCTTTTTGTCTCTGTGAACGGGTATAAATGCCAAACCTTTAACTGTCAAAAATCTGGAAATTGATTTCTTGTAAATTTCTTATTTTTCTGCTTCGTTTAGAGCAGCGTTGCTCAAACTGAGGTCCGCGAGCCACTAAGTGGAAATAAAATGTCACACAGTTGTACACACCTCAACAACTTTTGACACTATACAAAGCCCAGATTTGACCATCACTAGAGTACTGCTCTCATGTTTGGAGCTCTGCACCCAAACATACTCTTCGGCTGCTGGATTCCATCGAAAGGAGGGCCATTCGTCTGATCGGAGATCGCGAGCTGACGAAGAACCTTGACAGCCTAGAACATCGAAGACAGGTTGGGGATTTGATTCTCTTTTACAGATATTTTCATGGAAAGTGCTCGGCTGACCTTGCCCTCTTAATTCCGCCCAGAGCGACGAATAGCAGACATACACGACGAACCACTGCCGCCCATCCATATGTGGTTAAGCTTAGTACTCCTCGAACTTCATTATTTAAGAATTCTTTTATCTGGAGGACTTCATCCTTGTGGAACGGCCTTCCTGAGGTCGCTTTCCCAACGAATATAACCTCCAACGATTCAAAACCAACGTGAATCGCTTTTTGCACACACGCACCACTCCCAGAGTGCCCTAAAGGATTTTTCCTATAGTGCTTGTGTTTGATCATAAAAAAAAAATATCGTAATCGACTTAATGCCGATCTAGATATAGAGTGTCCGCTAATTAATGGTACATGGATAAACCACATACTCCTTACGTAAAAATATTAGGATAAATTCATATTAACTGAGATACAGGGTGTTAAGGTTAAAACTTCATTTTTGTTTTTCTCTAATAACTTTGAGAGAAACTAACGTTTTTTTAACAAAATTTGGCAATTATGTTTTTTTTGAGGACGAGATATTGACTTCTTTGTGAAATTTTAATGTACAATGTAGGGGGCGCTGTCTGCGGCATTTTCCTCACATTCATACGGTCATAACTTTTTGTGCCTCAGTGTATTTAAGTTTTTAATAAAAATAATACGTTTGTCATATTTATTACGTAAAAATTATATACTAAGTTCAGGTCGCCCAGAGTTACCGTTTCGGAGATATTTGCATTTAAATTGTTTAGTGCGTTAGCTCAGACAGGCAAGTAATATTTTGTTACTTCTTGCCAATTCACTTTTACATGATAATTAATGTTCTTGGTAATTGAGAATAATAAATACAACAATTCGATTGTTCTTTAACTTACTTTAATTAAAATAACTTTGACCCTAGAAAATATCGTGTCGAAAGAAACCAACAGCAATGAAAACACAAACTTACGTGCTAAATTTCATTTGTTTACTTTAAGAAAAAAATTTTGTTTGCAAATTAATAATAATTGGACAGGGTGCACGAAACAATCTATATCTCCGACACGGTAACTCTGGGCGACCTGAGCTTAGTATACCTTTTTGACGTAATAAATATGACAAAAGTATTATTTTCATTAAAAACTTAAATGCACTGAGGCACAAAAAAGTCACCTAATAAATGTGCAAATAATGCCGCAGACAGTGTCCCCTACATTGTACATTAAAATTTCATAAAAGAATCAATCTCTTTAAAAAGACCATTATTGCCAAATTTTGTAAAAACCAGTTGGTTTCCTGCAAAGTTATTAGAGAGAAACAAAAATGAAGTTTTAACTTTAACACCCTGTATATTAGTTAATATCAACTTTCGGATATAGGTAAGTTTATTAAATCCTAATATTTTTACGAAAGGAGTCTGTGGTTTCTCCATGTACCATTAATTAGCGGAAACCCTGTATACGGCTGCAGCTTTCTTCAAATCAAACCCAATAAAGTAGCTGTGTGGAAGTAGAAAGCAGGACCATCCATCTCACTAAGGCTCCTTTTATGCACGCGACACAAAACGCGTGCTTAAAAGGCGCCTAAGGGCATTTGCTGCAAGCATTATGCAGTTCATTGCTTATTAATGCTTTTTGATTTGTTAGAAACAATAACATTCGAATAGGAATTATTTTTAACTCAAGGTACTTAATTAGACATGGCCTAGAATTAATTCTGTACAAATGAAGCGAGTGGTTGGGTCCACAACAAAATTCTAAAAACAAAAGGGGTCCGTGGTGAAAAAAGTTTGAGAAACGCTGGTTTAGAGTACGAAAATAAAACGAATCAGTAAAATCAACAAGTGAAAAGTAAACAAACAGCCGATCGAGTAAATGCGCAGAATCCAAACCCACAATTCCTTACGCGGATTATTCGGACAGTTGCAAATCAGTTGGAAATCGATACATTTTGCTCTACGAACACCGAATCTTTGGTCAGCGGTCACAGTTTGTGACTAATCCTGACTCTGCCTGACACCCCGTAAAAATTGGACACACAAGAGCCACGGATCTAATCAACGATGAGCTCTTGGACATGCAAACCGATCGTATGAGAGCAACATACGATTTCACAAAGCCCTTCAAAATTGACTGGAACTTTGATAAATGGACGAACGGTGCACCCCCGTCATTTGACAAGGGTCTAGTTTGGTACACCAATGGATCAAAAACCGCCAACGGTGTGGGCGCAGGTATATTTGGGGAAAGACCCAGGATGGACATAAGCATTCCTCTGGGGAACTACGCCACAGTATACCAAGCGGAAGTTCATGCCATACAAGCATGCGTACTGCAAAATCTTGAAAAGGGCTATCACAACCAAAAGATTTACATCCTGTCGGACAGCCAAGCTGCTCTTAAGGCTCTGAACTCCAATCGGTTTACCTCCAAACTTACACTGGAGTGCCATACCAACCTAAAAGTACTGGCGGCCAGGGGGAACAAGGTGGAACTCTTGTGGGTCCCTGGTCACTCTGGGATATTAGGAAATGAAAAAGCGGATGAACTAGCGAGAGCCGGATCCGCCCAAAATCTCAGGGGCCCCGAACCGGCCTTTGGGATATCAAAACAGGCAACGAAAACAACATTAGATAGATGGTCGAAAAAACAACACCTATCTCGATGGCAAGGGTTACCTGGTCAAATACACGCAAGGGCCGTAATTGGAACACCATCGAGGATACTATCACGCCCTAACACGGCCCCAGTTGAAACAAGTGATGGGTCTGCTAACAGGCCACTGCCACTTGCGAAAACACCTTCAACGGATGGGTATAAACAACGGATCCATTGAATGCAGACTCTGCGGCGAAGAGGATGAAACCGCCTCACACATAATATACCGCTGCGCAGCACTGTCTCGTAGAAAACAAAATATCTTCGGGAACATACAATGTGGTGACAACCTCCCACATGACAAACTTGGTAGAAGGTTGCTGGACCTCATAGAAGGAACAAACATCGTCTAACCAGATCGGGGTACACAATAAGCCGGAAGGCTGCAGTGATAGAAGTTCGGGCCTTTAAACCGACCCCCGCCTTTAACCAACCAACCAACCAACCTGCCGTGCAATACAAGAACCTAGTAAGTCGTAAAAGTAAATTTTAAGACATTCCATTAAAAAAAGGCACAACTTCTTTAATATTTAATTTATTGTTCTCAAATTTTATACACAGTATGCTCTTGTTACATAGTTTTATTTTCCAAAAAATCATTGATTTTTATTGACAAATAAACAGTTAAATAAATATTAAAAACTTACTACTCTATTTTATAGTAAGTCGACTTACTACAAACAAACCTGATATTTCTAGAAAAGCAGTGTCCCCCCTGAATATGAAATATGGGTTTATTGGGAATTAACGCGTATGCAAAAAGTATCAATTATCTAATTTCTTAGGTATGTTTGTAATCATCGTAAACACGTGTTCTGTAAATATTAATAGAGATGTTGATAAATTGAAATAATCATATTATGGTTCTTAATGTGACGTAGAAATTTGCAATCTTGCTTGAACATAATTAGTTTGGCCTCAAATAATTTTATTAAGTAGTGAATTTGCGACCAAACCCTAAAAGCAATAAAAATGCTAATTTTGTGCAAATATAATTATTTATAATATTATTTTATTTAACTTCTACAAAAAGTTTCACCACTATAAATTTATAACAGTTTTATAAAAGCTTTCGATTGCAAATTGGTTGTATGAAAATCTCCTGTAATACATTTTGGGTCGAATAGCTACAATATTACGTTGTAAGAATATTTTTACAACCAAAATTATAAAATAGTTTGGTAGAACTTATACAGTAAAATGGTACTGTTGTTGTTGTTCCCTAAAAGGTGTTACACAACTCTTATATAGCCAATCTGAGCTTTTTACTTTAGCAATTATAGAATAGTTGTACAGCTTAAAGTTCAAAATACATATTTGCTATATGAATATTATTTTATTATTATTTATTTATTTAAATATTACATATTATTTTACAACCATATCAACTTAAATAACTTAGGATAATAATATGTATATTGTAAATACAATGCACCTAGGTGTTGCCACATGCATGTGCATGTAAACTGTATATTTAGCTCGCAAATATTAGTTTAAGTTGAAATTATATATAGAAAAATTTAAAAAAAAACTAACCTGTGTAGTAAAACAATTACAGATGGAATTAACTTAAACAATTTTGGTGCAAGATATGGCATGGAGTGTTGATTTATATCTCTCTTTGAGGAAGGAATGTTCAGCATAAGTGCAGCATTAGGTACCTCTGGTCATATAATTATGATGGATACAGTCCATTTTAAGTCTTACATTCGACCACACGTAACCACAAACCGCCAGGACATACAATGTTTTAATATTACATAGATCTGATGAGTAGAGCATATTAGAAGAGAACAGTCTAGGTCTTTTTAGGATTACCTTCACAATACAGGGTCCGCAAACGAAGCGTGGACGGAAGATTAAATCGTTATCGAAGAACTTATCAACAATACTAAAACAGCTTGAGATATTGGACTAAAAGCGGCATGTTTAAAAAATATTTTACATTATACAGGGTGGCCCAAAAAAGTGTGACAGCATAAAGTTATATTTTTTTAAATGGTACACCCAGTATTTTATTGCATATTTAGGTTCGTATCACTATCGTTTATAAGTGCCTCAAATTTTATTTAATTTGGTTTTGTAGTTTCGGAGAAATAAATTAAAAACTATAAAAAAAAGGTTTTGAAGTCCTGAATAAAAAAATCAAAAAAAACAATCCAGAAATATTTTTTTAACCTCAATATTGAGTGAAATTTATGACAAGAGGTCTAGAGATACTATGAATGTAATTGCGTTTATTCATTTTATACAGGGTGTTCATAATAAGCCTTCAAAAACCCCACATTTTAAAATAATTTTTCTCAAGTTTTTCAAATGGAACACCCTGTATATTATTTGGCTATTTGACGTAGAATTCATAGACAATTTTTTTTTGTAATACAAGCATATAAGTTATATCCAGCCGTTTTCGAAATAATTATAAATATCATAAATTATGTTGTTTAAATAGAGTTTTTATTGGGAAATTTTGTTATAGTCGACTAGACTAATAATTGTAAACTAAAGTAAATATTCAAAGTAGCTTCCTCTACCGTATTTTAGTTTTTGCTACTTTTTCTTAAAATCTAGCGGTAACTTTTTAATGGTTTACATTTGTTATGCATAAGTTCATTTGCAACAACTTCTCGAAGGTTTCTGGTCCCAGCTTTCTCTCAATATCTGGATATCTTTCAGCATATACTCGGCTCGTGAGGAGGCAATTTCTTGCACATTCACCCAGTATAAAAATCATATTTACCATTTCTAAAGTTGTAAAATTCGACATTTTGTCTAAGTTAGTACTTAATTTCGACGACTAAACAGATGAAATAATTTTATTTGGCTGTCATAGTGACAATCTAAACAAAAAAAAATCATGGCAACTCACAAACAAAATAAAATTAAATAAATAAAAGTAGCAAAAATGTAGGCTTTTAAAATTTATATCGAAATAACTAAAATACGGTAAACTCTAAGAGTAAAAGGAAGCTATTTTGAACATTTACTTTAGTTTACAATTATTAGTCTAGTCGCCTATAACAAAATTTCCCAATAAAAACTCTATATAAACAACATAATTTACGATATTTATAATTATTTCAAAAACGGCTGGATATAACTTATATGCTTGTATTACAAAAAAAAATTGTCTATGAATTCTACGTCAAATAGCCAAATAATATACAGGGTGTTCCATTTGAAAAACTTGAGAAAAATTATTTTAAAATGTGGGGTTTTTGAAGGCTTATTATGAACACCCTGTATAAAATGAATAAACGCAATTACATTCATAGTATCTCTAGACCTCTTGTCATAAATTTCACTCAATATTGAGGTTAAAAAAATTGTTCTGGATTGTTTTTTTGATTTTTTTATTCAGGACTGCAAAACTTTTTTTTTTAGTTTTTAATTTATTTCTCCGAAACTACAAAACCAAATTAAATAAAATTTGAAGCACTTATAAACGATAGTGATACGAACCTAAATATGCAATAAAATACTGGGTGTCCCATTTAAAAAAATATAACTTTATGCTGTCACGCTTTTTTGGGCCACCCTGTATAATGTAAAATATTTTTAAAACATGTCGCTTTTAGTCCAATATCTCAAGCTGTTTTAGCATTGTTGATAAGTTCTTCGATAACGATTTAATCTTCCGTCCACGCTTCGTTTGCGGACCCTGTATAATTTTGGGTAATTTTTAGCTGTTCTAAATGGCTGCTGTATTCCTCCCCAAGCGATGATTCCATACCTCAATAAGGGCTCAACTAGTGCTTTATAGATCATAAGAATTAATTTTAAAATATATTCTTACAACGTTATGAAGAAACGAATGTTGTTTAGGACATTTTATAGTATGCTAATTAAAATAATTCGTTTATTTATAACCATGTACGTAATGTTGACATTTCAGACTTTTTAAAAGTTTGAAAGGAATATATTTTTAACTTTGACATTCATCTAGATGAAAAGTGGTCACTTGTACCCGGATGGAAAATGGTCACTTTCTACCAGGGTAATGTCACTTTCCATCCAGATAAATGTCAACATTCATTGAATATCCACAATGACTTGACAACTTGATGTTTTTTTAAATTTGTGAATGGAGGCGAAGCTTTTGGTTATACGGGGGTCTTACTTCCTTAATTTTCCACATAGTTATATTTTCACAAAAAACATAATTTCCATTAAAAAGGTACGTTTCTCTCTCTCTCTCTCTGTCTCGAAAAATGTGAACCTTGGCGCTACGCGCTTCGGTAAACCATCCCTTTCCACCTCGATATGTAATTTACTATTGCCCTATCATCTTAATTGAACAAAACCAATTATATTTATTCCCGTAAACTTTTTTGGCAAAAGTCATATATAATACCCACCATCTCACTTTGATGGCTCATTATTGGGCTGGTCAACAACCACATAACTTTTTTTTATCTGGAACAGCTACGGCCTCTTTGGTTAAAAAAATATTTAATCACCTTTCCATATTAGTACCGAGTCTCCGATAATGGCAGTACCTATAGCCTTCTGACACCCACTTGCTGCTCTGATTTATGGTACTTAAATAAATAAATATTTATAATAGTATAGCTGGTAAAATAAAACTGCACATTTCTGGCTGGAACCTTTGACATCACGCAGTAAATTTAAGTCTTAATAACGATTGAATTTAAAATATATTTTTGGGTAATTAGGTAAGATTTCTATCCTTTCTGAGCATTCTATTATGTCAACAATATGCTGAAGATGGAGGGTTTTAACTCCACAACATGTAAATATACAGTTTCGATTTAAACCAGTAGTGTGTTTTTCTTTGTTCTTGTTTTCACAAGATTTTGGTAGGCTTAACCCCATGGGAGGGGTTTTCCTGAAAATCTTAAATTAGAAAGGCGGTCGGTCACATGGCACGTTTAAAATATCGTTTAAATCTCTCCCCAATAATACCTTAATTTATTATTTTTTGGGTAGTACTTCCAAAAAATGGACTTACTCATACAAGTAATGGTAAATAATTGGAATGGGAGTTGGTGGTGTGTTATTTTAAAAATTGAAGACTATTGGATACTTGGGGTCGGACTTGGACACTTGGCGTCGGACTTGGATACAATGGTTCAAAAATCAGTACTGTACAACTCGACAAGCGAGTCTATCGCTACGCGGTATCGGTATGGAGGAAGCAATATCTTTGAAAACATGGTCGAGTAATGGGCGTGCTATTATTATCTTAATAATGTAATAATATATTTTTTTTCATGGCATAAATATATTTGTATCACCAGTGCCTTTCCATTAATATTTTTCGCTTATTCTGGCATTTTCGCCAATAAAATCTATTTGATTTCAACACGCACTTCAAAGTTTCACGGGAAAACGGAGAGTATATGTTACTTCTCAGCTGTTGTAGCAACGTTTTTAAAGTTGGAACCACTTTTAGTTCCAAATAAAACTTTTGTATTATTGTTCTCCTAACAATGCCAAAGTCGCAGCTTCCGATTTTCCCGACAGCAAAGAGACGGGCCCTTTTTTGACAGGAGATGACAACAATTGATCCGGGTTATTTTCTTTCCTTTCAGTATCTTCTCTGTGAATGTTTTTTACTGCACCCACGCTTACTCCCGTATGCTGAACCTTTCTAGCTTTCGCTTAAGTGGCAATTTAAATGTATTAATTTGTGATTCCTCTTCACACACCCTGTACACATTGGCAATCCCTTCACGGGTTTAACTATGAATGGTTTTACCAAGGTATATTCATTCATTATCACAGTTTTAAAACAAACCCTATCACTACGCAACTGGATGAAGCATATTGGACATCGCCGAATAACCACGCCGGAACAATAGGCGTGTTATCAGACGCGTGTCCTCTTCCTCTGTCTGGGATATAACCTATCAAATTAGCTCAAGCCACCGGTTACCCATGGTTACCGTTGATATTGCACCATGTTGCCCTATTTTTAGATTATAAGTACTTTAATAAAAAAATATTTAATTTTGCATTTAAATATTAAAATAAATAGTATGAAAAAAAGTTTTAAGAACATTGAAACTATAATAGAATGTTAGTTTCTTATATACTTACGACAATTTACTTTAAATGGGTAAATTTAATTTTAGGGTTTACTTGGTACCTAACATGTTATTAAATTAAAATTTAATATATCTGACAACATTGTTAACCCAAGAAATTTTCTTGCCCGCATTCCTTTTGTAGCTATAGATAAAGTTGTCGACCTGTACTGGTAAAACCAGTACGAATGGTCGCCGTAACCTGCAGGAATAAAGAATCTGCTAGGTGTACTTGGGGTCGAACTTGGACAATTAGGGTCGTACTTGAACTTGGGGTGTGACTTGTGGAATTATTGGAAGAAAGAGATTTAAGCGACCTTTAAAATAATGTCTCCTCTCCCATTTAAGATTTTAAGGGTAACATCTACCCCTCCGAGGGGGTAAACCATAAAGGCTGCAAATATTCTCTAAAAGCGTCCTCCTTCACAATAACATCGCGTCTGTTTTCGATTTATTTTTAATATTATTGACACCCTGTATATTAGTTTAGTTCAACTCAAAACATAAGAGAAATTTCAAAGATTAGAGGGGTGGTATTTGAAAAACTACTGACGCGAAGATTTAGGTCTATGTGTGAAAGGAAATATTAGGGATGGGGAATCTTGTGTAGTGCGCAGAAGAATTTTAACAAATAGGCATGAAAATTACGAATCCTTCAAACAAACATATTAAAATACCACAACCAAAAGTTTAAAGGCACAGTAAAAACAAATCTAGTGACCTATAACTTCTAATTTTCACGGTGGACTAGATCTTAAACCCCATTAATGAATGAGATAAATGATTAACCTGTTCAACCTTCAAAATAATATGTAACCTGTAATTCCATAGAAAAAAACGAAATGTTACGTAGATCATTAACTTATTAATTCTTTTAAATCCTGTTAGTGCTGCGGTCGTTTTTTTCTTTAAACAAAAAACTGCATGCATACACGCCTCTATAAACATGAAGTCATGATTATTAAAACCTTAACCTTCCCAGAGTTTACGCGGTTTTAACCTTCTTAGTTCTGCAGTAATCTATAGACATTTATCAAGATTATAGTATATAATTGTAAAAAAATGGTAGTTATAAGGGCGATTCAATTATTACAGAAAGTCAATCACTGGCGGCGATAAGGAGCCTGCAACAACTCCTTGTAGGAGTTATTGCTGTAGGGTCCACCATGTAGTTTCGAGAAAGGGCTCTACGCTAATGTACTTTGCTTTGTTGCCGGTCCTGTATCGTTATGGTTGTTCCGTTGACTCATGTGTCTTATCGCCGCTTTATAACAAATTGAGGTGGCAACTGAATACCTGGAAGCTTTCCCGTACGTAATTCAATTGTCCAATGAGCTTTAAAGAAGATTTTTTTATATTACTGGCGTACCAAATTACACCTGGGTATACAGTGTGTCCCCGGATAAACGAACCTATGGGTGTAAATGATAAAAAAATTTCGAATACCTTCCTGAATAGTTTGTAAATGCAAATAGAGGCACAAAGTATTAAAAATTATAGTTATTATTGTAATTTTTTAATACATTCATGAGTCGCTTATAATTTTTCCTTAGAGAACACATGTCACGCTAAAATTGTTTTAGCAAATTAGCCGCCCAATAAATTTAGTAAAATTTAAATAATAGAAGACGATACAATGGTTTGAAAATTTTTTCCGAATACATCACTCATTATCGGAGGCGTGATGCGTAAAAACAAAATCAATGTCAAGTCTATTGTGTTTTAAAATTAAAGCTATTAGAATGAAAATAAAAATTACTAATTTAAATTATTTTTATGAATATTGTTATTCAAACAAACATGCACAAATAAGGAAACCGTGTACATATACATATGTATAATATTATTTATAGTACTTAGATATTATATTGAAATGCATGTTCCGGTCAAAATCGACGTAACTCAAAAAGATTAATGTTGCAGGAAAGGCAAGAGAACATTTTGTTTTGGCTTTTACACAAAACTTTTTGCCTTAAAGTTTTGTTTACAGGGTACTATAGGTGTTCTAAAGACGTTTTTTTAGATTTTTCATTAACTGTAATATACAGGGTGTTATGGAAATTACTTATTATATTTAAATGAGTGACTCTTGGGTGTCCTAGAGAAAGACTACATATATTTTTTTTAAATCGAATATCTAAATACTAAGGTAAAAACCCTTTTTACCCACATACTGTCGCGCCGTTCCATTTGGATTCACTTAGTAACAATGTGGGTGGTGAGTAGTATACTAACAGTGATGTCAGATAAAACCGCGTGTCTCGCCCTTGCTTGGATACCGGACGCGCGCCACTATTGTTGCTTCAGTATGTTTGGAGACTCGGGGATGAAATGAAGCTGCCGAGGGTTCCACGTGCTTGACGTATACGAATTTTAAACGTTTTGTTAGTTGTAGCATTACCTGATTTTTTTCTTTTGTGAACTAATTCATAATAATAATACATGTTGCGGGAAATTAATGATATAATGGATTATTTTAAAATAAGATTGAAGGTAAGGGAGTAGTTACTTCAAAATTTTAGTTTTATTTTTCTAAAAGGTTTGAAAAAGAAGTGATAACGCGCGAAAGACGTCTTGTTGTCAAAAGCTGAACACGTGCGTTTACAATTCTGTGTTGCAATATGACAATACCGCCTATAAAGCGCTAACCTCTTTTGAACCTCTAGACTGCCTCACTAAACTATTGATTGCGAAGGTCCTCAGGAGCGGCCACGTAAATTTTGAGTATTCATATTCATATCATCATATAAGTGTATAGTTCGCTTAATAATTCAAAGTGCCATTTATGGTTATCTCAGGATATGCCCGTTTAAATATAATAAGTCCTTTCCATTACACCCTGTATAACTTCCTGTCGGACGATAAAAGCGTGTCGAGTTTAAATTTATACTTACGACAAATTTATATTTGCGATATTTGACTGAGAGGTTGACTGTGAGTTGGTTAACTTCATTCGGTACAACACTGAATTAGTCTAAACTTAACTTACAATATAAATTGTAAAATTCCATCCAACTAACATAGAACTGCAAATTTTTTGGAATCAAATTGACCTATGGGGGTATGAAATTATAATCGTAATTATAATTTAATTTTTGGGTTTTCTCTAAATTCATAAAAAGAGCAGTATTTTAGAATGTGATGTTGCCATTGATCTAATTAAAACAATCGGTAGATCGCGGTAACAATGTTAATTGGAACAATTTATTAACGTTTTAATTAGCTGTCAATTCACACATTCAACTATTCACTATTTAAATTGTAATTAGACAAGTATTTTTCAATAATAAACGTCAGTCAAGGTAATATTTTTTTTTACCCACGTTGTGAATAAAAGAAGCTGATGCAGGCCAACATAATTTTTGCAACATTATTATCAGAGTGTTTTGAACTCCGGTGTTTATTTTTTTTTGTATATTGATCATAGGTAAGCTTATAGCGAAAATTAAAGTTAAATGTGTGTGAAAATTAACTCGTGACAGTTTCTAGGCAACAGTTCTCCATTCAATGTTATCTTGAAAAATCCACGGCCGGTGAATTTTAGTGGTACAAGTCATGACGTTAATATCCGGCGTCATGCAAAAATAAGGAAAAATGTAACATTCTTCATTCATACCCCATCCACGCCGGTAAACAGGATAGGATGTCTCGTGGGGTACGGGAGAAAGTACGCACTCCCCAATCGGTAGGTCATACCGCAATGCGAGAAACCAAGCGTTGATAGTGTTTAGGGAAGCAGTGTATGCCTGAGGATCGTGGTTCGGAGCCCACGTTAAACTAGAGGTCCCCTGGAGAATGGCCCCATCAGACGAACGAAGAGGAAAATAGAAAAAAAATCGCCAATCATTCATTTATTTTATTACCTCCAAAATAATTGACAATCATCCTGTACATAACAATAGATACGATAAATAGTCGAGGTATGTAGAATATCCGTGGGGCAGCCTTGCTCGACCTCTGACTCTTGGCGGGGAAATCGCCCAGCTCGATGAATTCGCGAAGCCAACATGCCGGCCGCTGCAGAAAGCAACTATCGGTGACCTGGTGAACGCGCATGTATCACTGTGCATTGTGATAACGTGATAAAAGATCGCGAAATCGTGCGCGTGATAAGTTTGGAAAATAATCACGATTCGAACGAGATCTTGGATTCCTACTGTGGACAAAGTTACTTAGGATGTGGAATATACGTTTCTTGTTTGTTTTGGTAAGTTACGTTCAGCAGACTTCTCTTATAAATTTGGTTAAGAGATATTTATGACGTTTAACAGTTTTATAAGAGCTCTCGATATGCAAATTGGTTGTATAAAGGTCTCCAGTGATATATTATTGTTTTTAGGGCCAAATCGCTACAATATTACGGCGTTAGAATGTTCTTATTGTCAAATTATTATTTTAATTTTCAATTTTATTACGGAAAAGTATCCGTAGGTTGTAGCTGGACGATATAAAACATAACAATCAATCAACACTAAGTCAAAAATAATGTAAACGATAATTGCAATCCCAGTCTCTGGGAACTCTAAGATGAGAGTTCGTAGGTTCAAACCTCATGGCAGGTAAACCGATTCATGCTTGGTGGATTTTCGTGGTATAAGTCATGGCGTTACTGATGAAAAAAATAGAGAAGAGTGATAAATGTACCATCCCCTACCCAGCAGCGGATTAAGAAGTTTGCGCCCCTAGGCCTTTCATTAATTGCCAATATCTTGTAGAGTACGGTTCGCACTCCCCAATCGGTAGGTCATACCGCAATGCGAGAAATCAAGGGTTGATAGTCATTGAGGAAGTACCTTCTGAGTTCGGAGGCCACGTTAACCTGTAGGTTCGTTCGGGAATGGCACTGTCAGGCGAACTAAGAGGAAACAATTGAGGAAGAAAACATGCATTCTACTTTGGATCTTTTCTTAAGTATTCGTTAAAAAAATAATGGAAAAAACCCTTGATTTTCTTCAAAAATTATTCATATCTTTGACACTTTGACTGCACCATTCTTAATTATGTTTTTAGTCAACTTATATCTAACTTTGGATGATATGTAGGTAAAGTACGTTTCACGAAATTTGGATACGACTTAATGATCGGTCCCACTGTGTCGACAAGAGCTTGGCAATAAACAAGTGAAGTATGAAGGGACGGACTAAGGAAAACAAGTAATGATATGATTATATTAATGTAATCAAATGAAATAACATTTTTTTTAAATATTACTAGTCATATTTATTTACATTTATAATGTCATTCTATACATAGTGTTGAATAAAGAAGTATATACTCTTTTTACAATTTCCCTGGCATCGAGAGATAAATGCATTTTCTTCACTGCAACACTAGAAGAAGCACCATCAATGTTTTTCCATGGACGCCACATACTGTTTTTTTATACGTTTGGTAAAATTATATCGGTAATACAACTAAACTCTTCCAGCAAGAAATAAAAACTACCTAACAAATTTTACCACAAAAAGATATTTAAATATAAATTAAGCAACCTAACCTACCTGATGTGCCTATATTTAATTATAATTATTACAATCCGGTCCTTTCCACATAATAATAACAAACGGTCATAAATAATGGGATCGCCACAGGTACTTTTACTGCACTCTTTAAGTTATATCCATTTTTCGTGAAACAATTTTTAACTAACTAGTATACCAGCACTATTTTCTGCGACTTGAGTAAAGCATTTGACTGCGTCTCCCATGATCTTTTGCTTCAAAAACTTCGGTCTTATGGTTTTAGTCAAAATGGTTTGGCTCTTGTGACCTCTTACCTAAGAAATAGAAGTCAGGTAGTAAGGGTGAGTAACGTATGCTCTAGTAGGATGGAGCTGACGGTGGGGGTGCCCCAGGGCTCAATCCTCGGCCCCCTTCTGTTCTTGATTTATATCAATGACCTGCCAGAAAATTTCAACTCTGCTGACTTTAATATTTATGCTGACGATACAAATATATCAATAAGGAGTTGTGGGTCGCAGGGTGGTTTGCACGGAACAATCTTATACTTAACGAATCAAAGACCCAGTGCATGATATTCTCATTGAGACAACATGACACGAATTTGCAGACGCAGGACGCTGTGCGCTTTCTGGGAATTACTATGGACCCGAAGCTCACATGGGGTGCTCATGTTGACGGCTTAGCCGGAAAGCTAAGCAGGAATATCTTCCTTCTTCGCGGTTTGACAAGTGCTGTATCTGCTGGGGTCTTGAGGACGGCGTACTTTGCTCTCTGCCATTCACTGCTTTCATATGCAATTATAGTCTGGGGAGGTGCTGCGGAAGGCAAACGAATATTTGCCCTTCAGCGCAGGGCTGTCAGACTGGTAGCAGGGATAGGATATAGGGACAACTGTAAACTAAATTTTATCCAACTAAAAATACTTACCTTTCCTTGCATCTTTATCTTGGAGAACGTGCTTCACGCAATGGCTAATTTACCAAGGTATAGCACAAATAGTAACTTTCATGAACATCAAACGCGTAACAAGGATAGCCGGACAATTCCATTTTACAGACTGAGAAAATGCCAGAATGGACCAAATTTTCTTGCAATAAAATTTTTTAACAAACTCCCAAAGGCAATAAGGGATCTACCGATCAATCAATTTAAGTGTAAAATGAAAGAATACTTGATATCGAAGGCCTTTTATTCAACAGACGAATTTTTAGAATGTAATGTCGTCTTTTAGTATTTTACTATTTTATCAATTTATTTTGTTATGTAATTTTAAAAACATTTTTAAACTGTTACTACTTTGTGTGTGTGATATATGTTGTGGTTATCAGATTAATATTTTAGTATTTTATTTTGTATTGTGAATTGAATTGACTTGTGTACATTTTTTATAATATTAGCACCAATAAAATATATGAATATGAATATGAATATATGAATAACTATGGGGTTCGTGTGTTTACCTGAACCTGTATCATATCAATAAACGGATAGTATCGCGACGAGAATAAAATTTATATCACATCTATTTTTGGATTAGAGAAAAAAAAAACGGAGACCATAAAATTCTAAACTTGATAGTTTCGAAGACCTTCCCAATGTTCATAAATTTTAAGAACAAGAAATTAATTAATTTCAGAAAATATATTTTAAAATACAGATGTATCAAGACTAACGGGGGTTTTACGAATACAAAAAATAAATAGGTAGATACGAGGGGAACTAATTTGCCCTCTGACATCGAGTCAATAAGAATACTTTCTAGTTGCTCGTCAGAGACGTTGGCAATAAATTTTCCGGTTGATGATAATCCATTAAATAAATAAGTAATCAATTGAAATTGTTTATTGTAAAATATAATAATATTCCTTGACAACGGTAACCATGGCTTACAAAACATGTCAACAAAATGTTTGGTTACCCTCGGAATAGATCCACGTTTTAATAGAAACATAATTTCGCGTTTATGAACACTATTGTAATGGAGAAAGCTATAAACCAACATCTTCTAAAGTACCTGGAAGGCTTCAACATTATCAGCGATCATCAGTATGGTTTTTGGAAGTCCAGATCAACTGGAGATCTTCTAGCCTATGTCACCCATCTTTGGAACAAGGCAATCGAACATCATGGGGAGGCTCGGGCTGTTGCACTGTCTATTTCTAAAGTCTTTGATCGGGTTTGGCATGAGGGACTTCTAAGTAAACTGCGAACCTATGGTATGTCCAGTCGATTCTGTGCATGGTTATCTAGCTTTCTTAAGGACCGCTCTCTGCAAGTGGCGATTGACTGATTTCTCTCAGACACCTTCACCATCAATGCCGGTGTTCCTCAAGGGTCCATATTGTCTCCCACTCTCTTCTTATTCTACATTAATGACCTTCTAGTGAAAACGAAAAATCCGATATTTAGTTTTGCTGATGATAGCACACTTATCTCATCTTTCTCTTTGAATGCACAAACATCGGCTGCCGACGCATATCTTCGCAGACAGCATGAAGTATCACGCCTTAACAAGGACCAAGTCGAATTTAACGCTAAAAAAAAACCCAGGCAGTAGTTTTCTCTAAAAAGGTTAACATTACAGAACCGGATATAGTCATGGACGGACACGCAATCCCACTGGCCTCATCTATTAATTTGTTGGGCGTCAATCTGGGAGGAAATATGTCTTGGCATAACCACGTTGTGGCAATCGCCAAGATAGCTTCTCAGAAACTTGGTGTACTCTTCCGAACCAGAAAGTTGTACACACCTCAACAACTTTTAACACTATACAAAGCCCAGATTCGACCAACACTAGAGTACTGCTCTCATGTCTGGAGCTCCGCACCCAAACATACTCCTCGGCTACTGGATTCCATCGAAAGGAGGGGCATTCCTCTGATGAGACCACGAGCTTGATCATAAAAAAAATTATATATCAATATACTATACTGACCTTGTGGTTTTGACCAGTACCAATAACGCAATATTTTAATTTTGCCATTTCGGTCTAATACACTGGAATTGAATTTCGTTTAAAAAAAAAAAATTGTCTGCTGTGTTACCCTTTTCCATTAACTGATAAAACATCAAGACATTAAAAATTACATCTCTTGGATATTACTGAAAAGTTATAACGCACGTTCATTCTTTCCACGGCCCAACTTGTATGTTGGGCCGAGGAAATAAACGTAATAAATTGGCTTATTTTATTTTTTAAATTTTGGCCAATTTAAAACATGTAAATCGTAATCGATAATACTAAAACAAGTAAACCGGCTCGTTTCAAAATTAAACATTACTCATTCACTTTCACCGAATTAACAACAACCTGCCGATAACTCGTCGCATCGCATTTTTCAAAAAGTATTAGGTGCGAAACAAGTTTAAGAACGTACCTACGGTTTTTGTTTTGCTATTTAAATATCAAGGTCTCAAAAAGGCATTGGCCGCTTTTTTATGTTTAAAAATATGTTAATTTTTCCGGAAAGTGAATGTTTCTTTGATTTAAAAAAAATTAATAACCTTATATGGAAAATGATTTAAAAAATACTGTTCGTACGATCTATTTTCAAACATATCGAAACAAATATTGCCACCAAAAACAGAAAGTGGCAAAAAACACAATATGTTGTTAATTACACCAAATACGGGCAGGTTTAAGTTCAACAACACACGAAAATGTGTGGGGATGCAGAAAACACAGTTTCTATTGTTTTACAAAAATATTATATTTACGTAAACAAAATTAAGACTTATTACACAAAATTTGTAACATTTTACTCGTTTCATCTGCATCATGCATATACATTTTTCAACCAATGGGAAATTTTAGTGCACGAGCTTTTACTCGTTTCATCTGCATCATGCATATACATTTTTCAACCAATGGGAAATTTTAGTGCACGAGCCGAAGGCGAGTGCCGCAATCCTTTATGTGAAAAAGTAACTTTATGCATAACTTTCATACAATATTTTTTTTAAGAGCGTACAAGTTTGTGTGGGACTACTAAGAGATGGCGCTCGCGCTGTATTTTCTCGACTACCGTTAATAATATAGCGTTAAGTTAGAGTCTTCTCTGATGATAGGTATGTACACATATCCTGTACTGACGAGAACAAATAAGTTCGAAACCGATCTGCAGGTGGTTGCATTCTGTCAATGGAGAGGGCTTCCTTTTCTTGGTAGTACCATTCAATCTGAAATAGTATTTTAAAGTGCTCCTGTGTAGACAAAATACGCCCTTATTGTATCAGGTACCATCGGGTGGTCTTGGAAATAATAATTTTCCATACATTGATTGGTATTTAAAAAATATATTTTGGTGTATTTTTAGGAATGCATTAAGTTCGGGATATTTGCTGATATCGACTTGATTATTCAGAATTAATTTTGATCTGAGCTTAGAATAGCATGGCCATAGAGTCGGAAGATTTAAAAATGTTTTACCTTTCTTAAAAATACGTTACAATACCCGTTCGCTGAAACTCTTCATTTGCTTTTGGTCCAATGCCATTTAATAAACGTATTATCTTCCTGTTTTGTTCAGGCAATAAATTTTGTATTGCTTCATTAGCTTTATTAATTATTTCGCCTGGAGCGCATTCTTCTTCGGAAGAATTATTTCTTTCAATTTCTGATATTTTCAAATACTAAGCGACATTTGTAAGGTGACAACAACAATGCGGCGCCCAGGCAACGATCGACGCGGATGCTGTTTTCATGAGAACTTGATATTATAAGCATTAAGAGAAAAGTGAAAAAAATTACAAGTTACGGCACTTCTTTAACGCTAAATTACTTTTTTAATTTGTTAAAAAATATAGTTTTCATAGCGATCGTAGCAAAATAGATTTGTTTGTTTTTCCAATTAAATTTGTCTTGGTGGCCACTTATGAAACACGAAGAGCAAATAATTACACATTACAATCAACATCAATTAACGTATGCCTCAATCAAAAACAGTCGACCATGTGAAGCTCGACGACCCATCGCAAAAATATTGTAGCACGGATTTCAAGATCGCCTGCATCGGATCTAAGCCTATTATATAATTTATAATTATTTGTCTATCTGACTTAATAACTATGTAGGAAGTAACTATATTAATTAATTGTGAAAGGCTTAGATTTTATATTGATTCAACAAAGTAAGCATGATTGATATCTAATGATAAGATGTCGGTTAATGGAATAAAACTTTCAAATGTATGAAATGATTCATTATATTTAAATGGATGACTCCACGAGTGACCTAGACATAGAGGCACAATCTATACTTTTCTTTTTTTAATAGACTCTAAAAAATTTGGTAAAAGCCATGCCAATTTGTGACATAAAACTGTCGTCTTTAGGGATATCCACAAATAATTTAAGAAATTTCATAGAGTTACTACAAAAAGGCCTATATTTACCTATTGACATACACTTTTAATGCTCCATCTGCATTTTCCTTACACTGAATATAACGAACGAGCATGTCATATTTTTCAAAATCAAAGAAATAGTCCATTTTCTCCAAGAGACCCGTTTAATAACTATTAAGAAGTAAACTTCAAAATCGCGGTCTCACGAATTACATATACAGGGTGTTATGGAAATGACTTACTATATTTAAATGGGTGACTCCTAGGGTGTCCTAGAGAAAGTCTACATACTTTTTTTTAATCGAATATCTAAATACTAAGGTAAAAACCCTTTTTACCCACTTACTGTCGCGCCGTTCCATCTGGATTCAGTTAGCCACAATGTAGGTCACTAGAGTATACTAACAGTGTTGCCAGATCACACCGCATATTTCGCCCTTACTTGGATACCTGCCGGGCGCGACTACCGTTGCTTCAGTATGTTTCGAGACTCGGGGGTGGAATGGCACTGTCGAGTATTCCACGTGCTTGATGTATACGAATTTTAAACGTTTTGTTAGTTGCAGCATTACCCGTTCTTTTTTCTGTTGTGAAATAATTCATAATAAAAGATATTGTGTGTTCTGTTGCAAAACATACTTTTTGTGTTTTATTTTTTTATGGAATTTAATTATAAAACGGGTTATAAGATCGAGAGAAAATTGTAGTATTTTTTTCTGAAAAGTTTGAAAAAGAAGTGATAACGCGGGTCAACGACGTCTTGTTGTCAAAAACTGAACACGTGCGTTTACAATTCTGTGTTGCAATATATGACAACACCGCCTTAATAAACTATTGATTCCAAACGTCTTCAGTAGCGGCCACGTAAATTTTCAGATTTCATATAAAGTGTATATTTCGTACAATAATTCAAAGCGCCATTTAAGGTAATTTTTCTTCAATTTATTTTAAATATATATAAAAGTCATTTCCATAACACCCGTATGTATTTTAGCGAAGTGTTCAAAAAGGTTATATGTTTCGCCCAACTGGGCATCATCAGACCTAAAATTTTAAAAAATTAGAATAACAAAGAAGATCACGAAATAAACTTATTTAGAGTTTGTCGGTCTCCGAATGGTTCTTGTTTCTTTTTTTTTTTTTTAATACACGTTTTATTTGTTGATTGTGTATTTTATTATTTTCTTTTCATGTCAATAATGGCAACTATTACATAAAAACGACAACAAATTTATCCCAGATTTGCCGTCGATAATTTCTGAGAAATCGTGCCAAGTGTCTCCCTTCATACACGATGTATTTTACTCACTTTTTTCCCGTGTGTTATTCAGCGTTTCACTTTCACTGGTCGAGTGTAGTGTAAGTGACACAAATATAAAATTCTTATGTTATTAATACTCTTTAGTTCTTACTTTACTACCGGCTTCCTATAGAATTCATTAAACTGTATTGATTGGATTAGTTATTACGTAATATTGATTTTGGTTTTTGTGAATTAATAGGAAGTAGTCTCGAGAATTTACTTCACACACATAAAAGGCAACCAATCAGACAACAAGATTCGACCAATGAAGATAATATACTGTATGCGAATGCATTAGTACTTTGATAGTTCTATTTAATGACTAATTTTACGTCTTATGTTTTATTATCACTATTGTTAACATAAATGATCTATCCGAAGGAAAAACCGATAATTATTTTTGATTTCATGGTGGCAAATACATTATCCCTATTAATTATCGAATAGTCAATAGTTGTTTCAGAAACACGACACCGCATTTGGAGTCATGTTGATTTATAGGACTTATGCAATACTCATGTACTTCTAAAATTTGTGAGACTTATGCAGATTTCATATTAATATTTTTGGCTATACAGGGTGATTCACGACGAGTTTGCATTAGTACTTTATGGAGAACTACTGAATATACGTTTCTTAAACTTTGGGGATTTAGGTTTATCGATATGCTCTCTTTAACTAAAATATTCACATGTTTTTGCCATTTCCGGTTATACTGGAAGTGGCTGCCAACTTCCGTTTTTTAAATAGAACATGGTAAATTTTAGTACATTTTTCGATTAAGCGTTAAATACTAAGCACATTTTATAGAACATCTTTTTGTCAGACTCTGGTAGTTTTTGAGATATCTGGACTTTTTGCAATTATTTGGCAAATGCATGACAATGAAATAATCCATATAATTTTTTTACCTTGGCTCTTGGGCTAAACAATTTTTCTCGCCGAATAGCTAGAAGATCATCAAATTTCAAAAATATTTCAAATTCGGCAGAAAATGTACATACAGGGTGGTGACAATTCAAGCTTCATTGTGAAAGAATTCAACCATTAAAAACTTTCTTAATTTAAATGGAACACCTTGTATATTTTTGTTTATTTGATGGCAAATTAGTTGTTCTTTATAAATAGTTTTTACTGTCCTATACCTATATCAAAGCGTTTTCTCAAAAAATCCAATTTTATTCCGAAAATACTATTTGTTCAAGTGTGCTATGAAAACAATTGTACTTAGGGGCTGTATACTGATGTCTATACGAAAAAAAGTGATTGATTGCTTGAAGATACAACGTTCTAAAGCGTTTATTAATTTATAAATAAAATGCAGTTTGTTGTTTTAAATTTAATGGTTTAAATATAATTTTTTTTAAAATAGCAAGGAAACAAGTTTATAAACTTTAAATTCTTTAATTAAAAATGTGTTTGAAAATTATACCTAATATGTTATGATTATATTGTTAAAATATGTTCGAAATGATTGCCATTTACTTCCAAGGATTTATGTATTCTTTTCATCACACTATTTCTTGTAGCATTCCTAATTTCTTGTGCAATGACAGATTGAAATGTTGCTCTCATCCTTTCAATTTGATTTTTCTTCAGTATCTCTTCAGTACATCAGTATACAGCCCCTAAGTACCATTGTTTTCATAGCACACTTGAACAAATAGTATTTTCGGAATAAAATTGGATTTTTTGAGAAAACGCTTTGATATAGGTATAGGACAGTAAATACTATTTATAAAGAACAACTAATTTGCTATCAAATTAAACAAAAATATACAGGGTGTTCCATTTAAAATAAGAACATTATTAATGGTTGAATTCTTCCACAATGAAGCTTGAATTGTGACCACCCTGTACATTTTCTGCCGAATTTGAAATATTTTTGAGATTTGATGATCTTCTAGCTGTTCGATTAGAAAAAAATTATATGGATTATTTCATCGTCATGGATTTGCCAAATAATTACAAAGAGTCCAGATATCTCAAAAACTAACAGAGTCTGACAAAAACATGTTTTATAAAATGTGCTTAGTATTTAACGCTTAATCGAAAAATATAATAAAAAGTACCATGTTGTATTTAAAAAACGAAAGCTGGCAGCTACTTCCGGTATAACCGGAAATGACAGAAACATGTGAATATTTTAGTTAAAGAGAGCATATCGATAAACTTAAATCCCCAAAGTTTCGGAAACATATTAAGTAGTTCTCCATAAAGTTGTAATGCAAGCTCGTCGTGAATCACCCTGTGTATAGTGGCAATTTTCATAAACTGAAACTGTGAGCTTATAGCTTCGGCCACTGTCTACCAGATTCCGCAAAAATCGCAAATTTGATAAATTTGGACTTATGCGTTTTTCATATTAACCAACGATATATAACAACATAACCAATAATTTAGAAAGCACCCATTAGAAGTAAATTCGACACACAAGTTGTTTGTCAATTGTTTTTATAAGCCAGCTACGACGTCTTGAAAATTATATTAGAATGACTCTAGAGAAGTGTGAGTAATAAAAATTCTTTTGTTCGGGAAATAAAAATAATTTCACAAATTATGCTTTCAATAAATGCTTTGATGTGACTGGTCATAGTACGTGATCGTTACATTGGGGCACTAACCACCAGTGAATAATTATTTTATTAATTACATAAAATAGCCATAGTCCTTACTTTAGATCTCTATTGAAACGATTATTTAAAAAGAAATTAATAATTTATTCCTAAATATTTTTAGAAAACTTGTATTTTTTTGTTGTTACTAGAACATATTAAGTTTCCTTCAGTGTCTTTTTAAACCTGAATGGAATTTTATTTTCAAACATAATTAACATCAATAAACTTAGTGAAAGTGTCAAATAATCATATGTTTAATAACATAAAAACTACTATTTTCCCATATATATTAAAATATAAAATTTTGTCTAGTCAATTTATATTAATTTAATACATGTAATATCCGTATTAAACTTGTTAATTTTTATCGAGTTTTTGACCTACATACATTCATGATAAGTTGGCAGCAGTGGCGGATATAGGGAATGGGATTAGGGGGCTTTAGCCCCTCCTCCTACATAATTAAAAATTAAAACAACAGATCAAATTGGAACAATTTGAGGTCATTTTTCTGATCATAGCGGCCAGTTACCACTATAGTGCAGCAATGTTTGCATTTAAACATTATATGTTTTGCTATTTTTGTGTTTTTGTAGAGCACGTTATAAAATGTGACTTTTCCTATAAAAGTGTATGTTATATAAAGCAAATAAGAATTTACCACATAGTGCAAATAAATAAAATCAAGGTGATATTTTATCATATTTTCTATTTTGTAATAAAGTACTTATTATTAAACTAAATTAAAAATTAATTATGCCATTAAGGTTGCAATATGTGGGCATCCTTACCCCAGTAGATCAATGATAACATATATTTGAAAGAGCGCAAAGGTAGGTCCACTCCACTTTTTTAATGAAGTTGTTGCCCCTGATTTGCTTTACGATTGCGAGTGCGATAGTTAGTTAAATAAGGCACAGCAATTTCTTTTAATACCGGTTGCTATAAATCGTTATCGATTTAACATTTGATTATCTATAATTATGAAATGTAATTAATCTACATTTTTATAATATTAATTTTTATTATGTACCTCAATACTAACTAAACAATTATACATAATACTTGATAATATGATGATATGATCAATAAATTGAAACAAAATAAAATCTTTTAACTATTGTCGTGTAATTAGCAGGAAAATAGCCTGCAAACCTTCACATATACAGGGTGTCACATAACTAATGGTACACAGGAAAACTGCAGATTCCTTGGGTAAAAATACTGCGATTTGGTCATACTTAGTTTAGTTCAATAACTGGTAATAACCGAGATACAGGGTGTCCAATCAATTTTCCTAAGTAATTTATTTCTGAATCAATATTTTTGCACAAAATTTTGTGACTAGGGTTTTTTGGGGCAAGGAATTTGAATTTGTTAATAATTTTGATGTAGATTGTAGGAGGCGGTCTCTGCAGTACTTTGGATCCATAAAAAGAAGTGTAACTTTTTTGGGTCTTAGTATAATTATGTTTTTATTAAAAAAATCGATAATTAAATTTTTACTTGGACACCATATATCTCGGTTATTACCAGCTATTGAACTAAACTAAGTATGGAAAAATCGCAGTATTTTTACCCAAGGAATCTGCAGTTTTCCTGTGTACCATTAGTTATGGGACACCCTGTATAATTGACAACCACCAACTTCTTGAAAATACGTTAACAATACCGGTTCGCTGAAACTATTCACTTGTTTTTGGTTCAATGCAATTTAATAAACGTTTATAATCCATTTTAAAAGCTTCATTCGATGGTTTTTCCATTTTTGATGTTTTCCAATATTGATATTTGTAAGGAACAATGCGGCGCCCGGACAACGAACGGCGCGGATGTTGTTTTCTTGGGAACTTGATATTATAAGCATTCAGAGAGAAGTGAAAAAAATACACGTTACGGCACTTCTTTTAACGCTAAATTACTTTTTTAACTCGTTAGAAAATTACCAATTTTATGTATTCATTTGCGTAAAATAACGATCGTAGAAAAATGAAATTTGAGTTTACATTTTTGCAAAACCTATAGAAGCTCTAATTAACGAGATTCCTCTCTTATTTGCGTAGTTACCCCGCGTATAAGCAACTAGAAAACGCCAATATTTCAACTCGAGAGACTAAATTTGAACATTATAAATCCACCATAAAATGAACAAACTATTGCCAAAAAATAGTTCGATATTTGCATAAAAACTTAAGTCGATAATCCTATCTGCATTGTGTCACTTCGGCACGCAAGAATGAATTTGCGCAAGCCAAATTGGGTTAAAATTTTTGAACGTCTAAACTGACCTTTAAATATGAACGTAATTGAATTATAACATTCAACAAAAATTGTGAATCTGTATCGTTTCATAACGAGGAATCTGGGACATTCGGAACTAGTATTTTATTATATGTAGTATTTTATAATCTAGGCGGAATTATTCAATTCCTGTAACATTACTTTCACCGCGCCATTGGCTCTAATCACCATAATTAGGAGTAAGAGTAGGTACGATATAGGAAGGAGCCAAGGTGCTAACATTTTTATTTTAGCGATATTTTGATAATTTTATTTTTGCAATTATGCTGGTAAGTATTGTTTCTGTTTACGTAACAGTTTCATTATATCCGCAAGCTAATAGTATATTAAGATACAAGTCTCATAAGACATTATCTTACAGCAGGCGATTAATTTAGAAAACGACCCGCGAAGCGGGGAGTTTTCTAAGGTACAAGTGCTCTAATTGTTTTATGGATCGTGTATTTTATAATACTTTTCTATTTGGCTCTTTAAAAACTTTTAAAAATATAGTAGCCTTTTTCCATTTGAATTAATACTTTCGTTTTGGGTTGGCAATACTTTTACAATTTCATAAAATGTTACAAGTATCAAATATGCCATGATAGAAACAATTGAACACAACAAAGCTTCTTCCCATAGTCTAAAGTAACTATAAATATGTATATATAAAGTAATATGTATAATACTATATTGAATTAAAAATAAAAATAGTACTTTAATGAATAAAACTTTAGAAATACAGCATAAACTGGAAGATATTTCTATTATCTTTAGGTTATGTTGTTTTATAGTTGTGACTAGAAATTAGTTGACGGACCCCGTCAGGTTGTTATATATTTCCGAGTATAGGTAGTATTCAGATAAATATCTAGTAAAAATGATCTATTTGCAAGGTTAATAGTATTTTAAAGTTTCCTATAAAACATTTTTGTTGAATCCATAATGCCTAGAAAAATAATTTCAACGAAATCGAAGTAAGCTTAAAATTCGAGCCGTACTGCCAACATAAAAAAAAATAAAATTTCAATTCCATAAAGTGGCAGGATATTCAATTTTTTTGCATTTCATAATGTAGCCATTATGAAACCCAAATAGAAAATAGATATTTATGTTACAAGGATCATAATAACGATCATTATGGTACTAGCCGTGAGTATTATTGGACGAGGCGTCAGCCGAGTCTAATAACACGGCCTGTATCATAATGATTGCTTATGATCCGAATTTCATACAATATTTTATATTCCGACGATTTTTGTGTTTTCTTTAATGAATTTTCAGTTTCCGTCAGTAAACTAATAGCTTGATTTTAATAAAACCAGGTAACTATAGAAATATTTGTTTGTATTGTCATTGTCAGAATTGAATTTTTAATTTTAACGTTTATATAATATAATATGGATAATTTGCCATCAGAAATCGACGTATTGCCAAATAAAGCAGTTGTTGGTTTGTTGCCCGAAAAGTCTAAAGGCATATATGAAAAAACTTATGCCAATTACAAAACTTGGTGTTCCCGGAAAAAGGTTGTCAATATCGTACACGAAAAGGTACTTTTGGCATATTTCAAGGAAGAATTTTTGCGTCTATTATTCATTATACTACTCAGTCCTATAATGAAATCTTTATAGTACTCAGTCCTATAAAGTATGTCATTTTGACACTGTAAATGAAATCCATAATAATGTCATTATGACACGTCGAAATATAAATACTTTATTATATCAGGTTATACTATACATATATACCAATGTACTATACAGGGTCCTTCACGGTGAGAGGTCATTCAAAGATCTCTGGAATTAAAAAATATATTTGCTTAAAATATTGGCACTCGCTGTATAAAAGATGCCTGATCTTTTTAATGAAGATGTTTTCACATATTCGGTTATACCGGAAGTTGGACTTAATATTGTAATGCCCTGTATATTTTGGCATTTCTCAATTATACAGGATGGCCCACTTATAATAGAAACAAACTTAAATGTTCGGGTTTGGTATTTCTCAATTGATTGTTTTGAATTCTCGTGTGGTTACGTATGATCCGAGGGTGCACTGTTCTAATGCTTAAAATTTGGCATGAGGGTTTGACAATAATAATTATAGGAGTAAAGTATCTTTATTTTATCTCAAAACTAATATGAGAAGTCGACATCCTTTAAAATGAACAACACAGTGGCGTGCGTATGACCTAATTTTATTTTTATTTCTTTTTAAAAATATTTACATATAAACCAAAATTGTTGACTAAAAAAATACTATACGTTAAAAGCAGTGACGTATCTACTACAAAGGTACCGACAATATAAGTTTGTTTCCATTATAAGTAGAACACCCTGTATATTACTTCACTTCGAATAACAACATACTGTTACTACCTATTTCAGACTGCCGCAGTATTTAAAACTATATCTTTAATGCTTCTAGCTGTTAGCCCGTGGGTTAAACTTATTATTCTGCTAGTTTTTGTTCCTGTATGAATGTTTATTAAGTCTACCTACATCAGAATTACTTATTTGTTACTGCAGCACCCACCATAATCCTTCACGATTTTTTTACCCCAATGAATGAATAGTAATTGCTATTTCTACACGCTGCTCAAAACTAATTAGTGTCTTTATTCGACAATAATTAGTAAAGAGGGCTATGATGGACGACATGCAGACACCACAATGATTCGATACGTGTTTCGTTTCTCAAACTTTTCGTCAACGAACCGTAGAAACTGACTTATCCATGTAAATTTTTTTAGGCGGCGACTGGTGAAGAATCGGAAAGGGTATCACTATATAAAACATTAATACATACACACTAAAACATAAGAAAACAGGAGTAGACACAATATTTTTGCCACTTTATGATACTGAAATTTTATTTTTTTTTTATGTTGGCAGCAAGTAGGGTTCGAATTTTAGCCTTACTTCGATTTTGTTGAAATTAGTTTTCTAGGCATTATGGATTCGACAAAAATGTTTTATAGAAAACTTTAAAATACTAATCTTTAACCTTGCAAATAGATCATTTTTACTAGATATTTATCTGAAATACCTATACCTACTCGGAAATATATAATAAGCTGACTAATTTCTAGTCACACCTATAAAACAACATAACCTAAAATATCTTTCAGTTTATGCTCTATTTCTAAAGTTTTATTCAATAAAGTACTATTTCCATTTTTAAATCAATATAGTATTATACATATTACTTTATATATACATATTTATAGTTACTGTAGACATTTCCTGGACATTAATTGTTTTTCCTGTCAGATTCTGTGACGACACAATATTTTGTCCAATAGTATTATTTATTATTTTGTTCAATATTTTGAACTTTGTTCTGCTTGCACCATAAAGGCCGTATTAGACTAGGCAATTTTTTCTCTTGCGCCGGCAATTATAATGGCACGTATTCATGCGCAGTAAACCGTTTTCGATCAGCTGGAGCATTGTCAACGGTCAGAACAGCAGTGGGTACTGTCGAAATCCCTAAAATATCCCCAGAATTAGAGATGTGCGTTCGTTTTGATCACCAGTTAAAACAGCTACTGCTATTTACAAATAGGAGGTGCAAAAAGTTGCTGAATTAGCAGTCCATAAGTTTAATAAAGAATGCAAACTGCTAATTTAAGTACCAGTGGGTTTAAATGGCCATTACCTGTCCATATCTGGTTCGGCCAAATAATAAACAGTTAAAAATAACATAATAATCCATGTCTACCCAATTGCGCCGGCAAGGGCAATTAAAATGGCGCCTGCCCCATTTCTGATAAATGTCTGGTAATGAGAGACAGCTGATCGGGAACAGTGTACTGCTCTGAATCCGTGTCATTTTAATTGTCAGAAGAGTAGAATTTCTGACTGTAGTACGGAGAACGGTGTACTACGCCTGAATCCTTGAATTATAGTTGCCATTGCTGGCGCCATAAAAATTCCCAAGTGTAATAAGGCCTTAACTCAAAGTTTTGCATATTCTTTTTAAAAGTTTTTCTAGATTATTTTCTGCAATTTCTGGTATTTCTGACGGAGTACAACTTTCTTCCTGACTCATTTTTATTAACTTTAATATTAATTTTTAATTATGACGGATGGGAGGAAGCTTTGTTGTGTTCAATTGCTTCCATCATATCATATTTGATACTTGTAACATTTTATTAAATTGTAAAAGTATTGCCAACCCAAAAAGAAAATATTAATTCAAATGGAAAAAATCTACTATATTTTTTTAAAGTTTATCAGACTTTAAAGACCCATATAGAAAAAGTGTTATAAAATACACGGTTCATAAGACGATTAGAGCACTGGTACCTTAGAAAACTCGCCGCATCGCGGGTCGTTTTCTAAATTAAACGCGTGCTCTAAGATAATGTCTTATGAAATTTGCATCTTAATATACTATTAAAATGATGTACCCCTGACCCCTTTCCCATTTAAGATTTTAAGGGGTTAAATCACGAAGGCTGCAAATATATTTTAACATCGTCCCCTTTCGCAATAAATCTGATGTGTCTCTTGTGAAGGACGTTATAAAAAGTACCATCAAGAATTGCCAATCAAAGCAAATATTTAATAACAGAAAATATTACAAATGCCATTCACTGACCCTTAATTACATCACTTTCTTACCACAATAACCATAATAATTATCTTTATATTTTACTATACAACATATTCTTTAAAAAACCTATTTAAAAAATAAATCGAACGATACAATGGCAATTAAGGGGAGTGATAACGATTTTATACGACTTTTTTAAATGCCAATAAACTATGAGTTCGACGTAAATAATCTAGTACGAAGGAATTGTTTTATATGTAAGAGTTCTACTTTTACTGACTGGCTTAACGAGGCGCAGTGGCGTGGACATTAAAAAGAAATATGTTATTAAATAAAGCCTTATAATATTATGGGTGCATAAAAGCTTGGCAAAGAACAAAAAAGAACCTAAAAAAATTAAATTTCATTCATTCATTGAACATTCTACAATAATAACAGGCTAAGATGTAAATGGTTGTATCATGTAAAATATTAAAATACTAAAATATTTATTTCAAAATTACAAATCAGTACAGTTTACAATGATTA
Organism: Barypeithes pellucidus; assembly: GCA_963991005.1. Classification (NCBI taxonomy): domain Eukaryota; kingdom Metazoa; phylum Arthropoda; class Insecta; order Coleoptera; family Curculionidae; genus Barypeithes; species Barypeithes pellucidus. The sequence continues at coordinate 1,342,587 of OZ022557.1, forward strand.
CGTTTTATAAAATTACTCTAAATTTCCAATAAAATTTGTCAGTGGACATATGTCGGCGTCAATTAGTGCCGTCATTCCCCGAAATGCCTAGTCATGTTTGTCGGTTTTAGTCGAACACTGTAATACTTGTTAACATCTGTGTAGTGTTTTTTTTTAAATGAAATGTTGAAGCATTCAGAATTGCTTTATAAGAAGTTAGATGACTATTACTCCAATCAAATTCCTGATAATAATCAGTTATTTACAAACCTTATAATGTAAAATACATACCTTATTTTCATGCACTACTGGCAACACTGTCCTAATTACAATGATTGACTAAAACCGGCAAACAGGGTATTTAGTTCAGTACAGCGTTTGATTGAAAGATTCCGTCACTACAGGGAATGCCTGATACTTTTAGGCAAATGGTGTTCCAAACGTTACACTATTTGCCGGCAATACGTGAAATGACTAGCCATTTCTGTGAATGACGGATTTCAGTAATTGACGCCGACATATATATCTATAAAATATGAAATACTACAAATAAATCATTGAAATAAATTTATTTAGTCAATTTTTCCACTTACAATTCGATTTTTCAACGTGTGATAATAGTAGATTGTCCTACAAGTTAAGAAAATCATTGTCAATAAATAATTATTCCTCCAATGCATTGCTTCAAGGGGTTACACGCTTTATCGGTTGTTGTTCTCTTCGTAATTAAATTTCATACATACACCTAGTGATCATATTCCAGTAAAATAGAAGTGGACTACAGTATTACATTACAGCTGTAGTGATATATTTGTAATGCGGATATCATTGTGTGTTGTAACTATAGTGCTCAAAAATGGACGTAATTACCTGCATCGAGATTTCTGGTTTTTAGATTACTATTTAAAAAACAGTATTGTGTTGACTCTTCTTTTAGTAGAATAAATAGGCGTCCGCAGGTAATGACTTCCCATTTCAGATTTTAAGGGTAACTCTACCCCTCCCAGACGGTTAAACCACGAAGGCTGCAATTATTCTTTCAAGGCGAACCCTTTCACAATAAATTTGACGTGTCTTTCTTATTTTTAATATCATTCTTTGTAAGCGAGATATTTAGGGTGGGAAGTTTACTGACACCCTGTATATCGCAATCAGTGTCGTTCGATTCGATTTTTATCGTAGCCACGAAATCCGACGAATAGGAACGATTTTTTTGCCGAACTACGTGAACATTAAATAAATGTAAAAAAAATATTTCGCGACACTGAAAACGTCGGCCTGTGACATAAACTTTCATGTAAACAAAAACAGAATAGCAATGCGGTGGCAGCGGATTTGTTATAAAAACGTTGAATAATGCAAACGTAACGATTGCAGCGCTCGATTTGGTTGGAATATTGAAATTTAAGAAGTCAAGTTCAAACGCGATACAATTTTCAGATAAGTAGCACAGCGTGATCTTATTTTTATGCAAATTTTATCAAAAAATCGTATATTACAATACAAGTTCTATAACGTCTCATATTTTAGCACGCGTCCAAGTAAAACGAGCCGCTTGCGGCGAGTACTATAATAGCTTCACAATACATGTACTTTATACTATTTTTTCTATTTTACGTCTTACAAATTACAAATACACAGTTACAATTTGTTTAAATTCCCTAAACAGTACATGGAGCACTGGTCTCGGGACTATTTACCACATATTGGCAACAGCTTAAACAATACTATCTTATAAAAAGTACTATCAATCAATGATCACAAGATCCATCACAAAAAAAAAAAGTGCTCAACAAACAAAAAAACCAATTCTCTCACATCTCAAGATGCAATTTTAATGGCCTGATATTATTATGGAATACAATTTTAACATTTGATTTGAGTGTCTTATTTGTTAGTCTATGGACATTGGCGTAACTAGAATGATTTCGTAGGGGGGCCTGGCCCCTAGTCTAGTAGGGTTTTAATGGCAAGTGTCACTATGACGTATGTATGGCTTCGAACTTCAGAAATACTGGGGTGGGCACCAGAGCAATCTGGGGTGGGCATGGCCCACCTTGCCCCCTCCCTAGCTACGTCTATGCCTATGGATCAACTTACACTGTTCAAATTCAAAAAGCTTTCCTAACTCACAAATTCCAAATTCCCTGTATAGTTGTTGTACATATTGGTAATATTATCAAATTGTTGTTTTATCAAAGTAGTCTTTGATCCGTGTCTGAAATTTAGTCGTGACAATTGAAAAATTTCTTAAAAACTGAAACAATGTGAACCAAGTTGATTTTAGTTAAAATGCTCATGAGTGAAGAGAAATTGAAAAGTAATAAACTGATATTATAGTGCTATGCTTTAAAAAAAAGGTTAGTTTAATACGTAATTGATTCTGCAACTAAACATACATGACCAACCGTTAAAAAAGAAAAAAACAGTTTATAAAAGCTTAGGAAAAAACGACATCGAAATAGCTTTGGTATGAAACCAAAACAGAAAAACTATAATAAAAAATTGTTTCTTATTTTTGATATTTTTTAACTTTAAAATCAAAATAAAGAATAGATGATCGTTTGCATTCTTTGCCTAAAACTAACAGATTCTTAGAAAAAATTGTATTTTATCTTGATTTAGAAATTGATGCACCAGTAACAAATTAAGGAGCGTATTTATATTACACCTTTTTTTGGCAAAATATCGTAAAAATCTACACTCCGAAAATAACGGACCAGGACAGGGAAACACCCTGTATAATCAATAACGTAACAATTTCTTTAATATGGGTGCGTCTGTCTCGAAAGTAGCCATATTGCATTTTATAGGTTCAGAAAGTTCCATACTTCGAGGTCCGTGTAGCAAATATACGAACGCATTAATTAATTTTATGGATATTTGAAACGATTAATGTGAGAACCTGAACGCGGTCACAGTCATGCATTTTATTATTGTCAGATATTTATTTCGATAATAATAGCTATGTGTTGTTTTATACATATATAATATAATACTTACATAAATAAATTGCTTTCCATAAGAAAAGAAATTGTTTACATAACGAAAACGATTGTCTGTCTTAATGTAGAAGAAAAATAATTCAGTTCCACATTTCAGTCATTTAATTTCTCACGTGCATGTAACAAAAACAAAATATACTTTATCCTTTAATCCCTTAATGAAAGCACGTTAACAGGGACGGATTTACCCTTCTTGCCTCCCCAAGCAAAACGAACTCCACAATTTGTTTCCATTAGTATCTATTTCGAGAACATTTTTTACACAATACATACAAATAGGATAATAAACCAGCAACAGTTTTTTCGGAAAACCAAATATTCGCCTACCCTTCTTTTATTGGTAAATTGAGTGATCAAATTGCTAGACTGTTAAGGCGATCTTCTGTCATTATGTAACGCAAACAGTTTTTATTACATTCAAATAAGAAAACGATCTTCCTGTGGTATAGTTGATCACAGCAATAGTAATAAATCTTCTGTAGCCAATTTCAACACACAAGCCAAATTTTTCACGGAGAAATCTTAATAATTCTAATTCAGAACAAGTTTGTTCTGAATTTGTTTGGTATTATAAGGATCGATTTCGCTTATAGTTGATATTTTATTCGCTGATCGAATTCCAATACAAAATAAAAATCGTCTCTTAATATTAATATATTATTTTGTGCAAGCAGATTTAAAGAAGCAGAGGCAACCTAGTAAAATAATTGAACCGATGCCACCCTGGCGGTGTCGGACTGTAAAGAAGCCGTCGCCGACAACAAAATAATTCTTAAAATAAATAATTTAAAACGATTTTTATTTGAATCCGGCCCTGCACATCAAATATTGTCTACCAAAGCCTCTAAAACATTTAAAGGATTTTAAATTTAAATGACTTGTACAAATAATGCCTTAAATTCCCAATTTTCACACCACATTTCGGAACAATGGCGTTTTCACTCAACGCTTCGTAATAAATTCTAAATTCTGCCCAGTAATTGTTTTATTAACTACATTTTAATTTGTCAAGACTCATTAAAATTGCTTGCATATAAATTACCAAGTTTTTGTTTGTTGGCAAAATATACATAATAGGTGCTAAGTAGCATTGCAGGTACGCACAATCGACGTATTCAAACGTAATTTTTGTTACGCAATTTTTTTACAATCCACTTACTTATCCGAAACTCGCTTTTTCTTTTTAAGAAACAATGTCACTCTTTTGAACAAGTTTTTTTAAAGTAATTTTGCGATTGTTGGAGTGATTCGCAATTTTTGTTGTTTTATATTTTTTTTTAAATTAACTTAACTTTTATTTTAGTATAAGATTCTTTCTTCTAAATTTTATATATTGTGTTAGATATACTATATATCCTCATGTACTTGACTTTGACGTTTTCCATACATTGTAAATTGTAATGTCTAAGGAAATAATCCAAAAAAAAAAATGTCTTCAGCAAGCATACTCTTCGGCTACTGGATTCCATCTGCTCGGAGACCTCGAGCTGACGAAGAACCTCGACAGCCTAGAACATCGAAGACAGGTTGGTGAATTGACTCTTTTTTACAGATATTTGCATGACAAATGTTCGACTGATCTTGCATGCCCACCTAGAGCGACGAATGGCAGACGACGAACCACTGCCGCCCATCCATATCTGATTATTGATTATTTAGAAACTCTATCATTTGGAGGACGTCATCCTTGTGGAACAATCTTCCCCACCTCGAATCCCTTTATTCGCACACGCACAATGGATTTTCTTAGAGTGCCTGTGTTTGTTTGATAAAAAATCACTTCTCTCGTTTTATTCGCCTTACAAGTTTGTAGTGATGTCCCTTTATAGGACACATATCACTTGATCAAAATATTCGTCTGTTTAATAAAACATGAAGGTTGTATTAACTAACTGTGAAATTCAAAACCACATCTAACAAACTTAATTAAAATCATTTTACACAATGATAAAATTAAATCTAGGTAAGTATCCTTATTGAAATTGATTTGGCCTTTTTATGAATTTTAATCAATTACGTTATAATAATTAATCTGCATTAAATATGGAAACTGCGTACGTCATACTCATAACCAATTTATACGTCTCATTATTATCATATTAATGATGTATTTGTTGTTCGGGTTTGTTCTTTTTAAAGAATAAATTGATGCGTAAAATAGGAAGCACAACAGATCTCTAGAAATGGATTAAGAGGAGGAAACATTTATTGATATAATTTCTATTCATAGTGAAAAATGTATTTTTTCTGCTACCTAACTAGAAAACATAATTTTCGACCCCGAAAACTCCTTAAGACTTTTTATAAGCAAGAGTTTTTTTTATCATATAGCCGCATATAGTTCCACAACTTTCTGCTGTTGTTATTATACAGTGACCGGCAGAGTTCTAGCTTCATATAGAAACCTTTTTTATTATTGAGTTCTCAGAAAATTTTGTTCTTGATAAAAGTTTCTGCCTCCTCTTAAACTTAAAAGGCGATCATTAAATTGAAGAAAACTGTAGCCTTTGTAAGCATATGTTTCCAGAAATAACTATAATAGCCTGGCCACACCCAGCTGCATGGTAACAAGCTAAATTTAAAATTTTAACAAATAAAAATGAAAAACAACAAAAATGTTTAAATAATATATTGTTACCTCAGTTTTCGATCATTTAACACATTTTCATTAGATTCCTGAGAATATGAAACTCCCATATGTGGCCAACTTTTTGCCGGTCACTGTATAAGTAGCTAATTTAAGCTTTCGTCATTTGAGTGAAGGTTGGTCAGTCCATTTAGGACTCGGAAGACACAGGTTATATTTTATCTCATATTTAATTCAAATAAATCCATAAAATTAGCACAATAATCTTGAAAATATCCCAAAAACAGGAAAATCGGGTTTACCAAATTATAAGAAAAAATATATTCTACGTCTGTTTTAGAAAATTACAGACAATATAGGCTTCCATAATAATATAAATAACCCCGTCCCTATTTTGGTTTCATATTAAAGATGATTTTTTTTTATTAGAAAACTAGTATAAAGTACATACTTTATAATGCTATTATAGCACTTGTTCCCTTAGGAAGAAGCTCGTTTTCAAAAATCGACTATATGATATTTTATAACACTTATACTTATATTGTTCTAGTGCGATAATAATACGGGATTACGGCACTCGCCTTCCGCCTTCGACTCATGCGCTCAAAGTTCCCATTCGTGAAAAATATCTTTTTTTTTTAATGATCAAACACGTTTGTTTTGAATCGTTGGAGGTTATATTCGTTGGGAAAAAACACCTCGGGAAGGTCGTTCCATAACAATGAAGTCCTCCAGATGAAAGAATTAAATAATGAAGTTCGAGGAGTACTAAGCTTAACCACATATGGATGGGCGGCAGTAGTTCGTCTTGTATTTCTGATATTCGCCGCTCTGGGCGGTCAGCCGAGCACTTTCCATGAAAATATCTGTAGAAGAGAGTCAAATCCCCCAACCTGTCTTCGATGTTCTAGGCTGTCGAGGTTCTTCGTCAGCTCGTGGTCTCCAATCAGACGAATAGCCCTCCTTTCGATTGAATCCAGTAGCCGAAGAGTATGTTTGGGTGCAGAACTCCAGACATGAGAGCATGCATAAGATTCATACAATATTTTTTCTGCGATCGTATCAGTAATATTAAATACCCGTTCGCTGAAACTCTTCACTGGGTCCAACGCCATTTCAAACGTATTATATTCCTCTTTGTAAGATTCTTCAGGAAACAATTATTCAGGAAACACATTTGGTGTTGCTTCATTGGTTTTATTAATTATTTCATTTGGAGCGCATTGAAACGAGTTTTCTTCTTCGGAATCGGAATTATTTCTTCCCATTTATGATGGTAACAATGTGACGCCAAGGCAATGAACGACGCGGTTAAAAAAATTACCAATTTTATGCATTCATTTGCGTAAAAAAAATATAGTCTTTGTAACGATCGTAGAAAAAGTATAGTACGAGACAGTAAAACCGGAGAAAATTTTGTACTATTATTATTTATTACTATTTTTATGTTCCTCATACGAAAACTAAAGTAATAAAATTAGGTCCATATAAGGAAGGGAAATCGACATGTTGTCACGCAAAATCATGAGATTTGTCATTGTTTATTTCAGTTGTGACCTAAAATGATAAAAATTTCAATTTCTATTTACGTGATCGAAATTCTTAAACGCCGTGACGCGATCAAGATCATTACCATTTTATGCCGCATAGGAACGTTTAACTTGGTTCTCTAATTGTTTCCATTAGTCACTAGTAATTTTTAGATCATGTTTGTGATAATGTATTTTATATCTTGTGAACTAAATTAAATTAACTTAATTTCTAAAGCCTTTGATCGTGTTTGGCATGAGGGACTTCTAAGTACACAGTCACCAAGTCGAATTTAACGCTAAAAAACCCAGGCAGCAGTTTTCTCTAAAAAGGTTAACATTACAGAACCGGATATAGTCATGGCCGGACACGTGGGAGGAAATATGTCTTGGCATAACCACGTTGTGGCAATCGCAAAGATAGCTTCTCAGAAACTTGGTGTACTTTTCCGAACCAGAAAGTTGTACACACCTCAACAACTTTTGACACGGCTACTGAATTCCATCGTCTGATTGGAGACCACGAGCTGACGAAGAACCTCGACAGCCTAGAACATCGAAGACAAGTTGGGGATTTTGACTCTCTTTTACAGATATTTTCATGGAAAGTGATAGGCTAACCTTGCCGTCTTAATTCCGCCCAGAGCGGCGAATATCAGAAATACACGATGAACCACTGCTGCCCATCCATATGTGGTTGAGCTTAGTACTCCTCGAACTTCATTATTTAAGAACTTTTTCATCTGGAGGGCTTCATCCTTGTGGAACGATCTTCCCGAGGTCGTTTTTCCCAACGAATATAACCTCCAACGATTCAAAACCAACGTGAATCGCTTTTTGCGCACACGCACCACTCCTAGAGTGCCCTAAAGGACTTTTTCTATAGTGCTTGTGATTGATCATAAAAAAAAACTAGGAAGGACACTAGGTATTCTCTCTAACAATGAAACAAAATATTTTTCCATTTTTGGCGAATATACAGGGTGTTTGGATAATTCATCAGAAAAGGTGATTCTACATGTTAAAATAAAGGTAGTCGGTGTTGAAAAAAGGTCGGTACAGCGGAATAACTCCGGTGCATCGCATTGCAGCGGAAAATGTCTGGGGAAAAAGTTGTTTGGTTTTGAAGGAGGAATAGTTTGCAATTTAAACCACCCCCCACCGCATCAACCCCCGGGCGCGGATGCGGGTAAGTTAAGAATTTCAAATTAAACCCCATATTTTTTTATTGGAATACAAACAACTTTTTCCACGGGCATTTTTTAGTACAAGACAGAGAAAAATAGTATTTCCTGGATAAAATTTGATTTGCGCACGGTTCTGATTTTGTCTTTCTCATGGTGATTATTGGTGAAGGATGGGCCCGAATAAAAAAAAATTTCGGACAAAAGATGTTTATTTTTGATCGGAGAACACGATACGCCAATAAAAAATATGGGTTTCCATTTGAAAATCTTAACTTACCTCACCCGCGCCCGGGTTTGAGGGGGTGGTGGTGGTTTAAATTGCAAACTATTCCTCCTTCAAAACCAAACAACTTTTTCCCCAGACATTTTCCGCTGCAATGCGATGCACCGGAGTTATTCCGGGGTACCGACCTTTTTTCAACACCCTATATACCAAAAAATTGAAAACTAAATACTTTTTGAGTTCAAATTTTTTCTTCTTTTAGCATATTGCGGTTTGGGCTTGTTGGTTGATATACAAATTTTTCTCTATTGTACCACCAGGTCCACTGAAATTCAAATTTAATTTTGGGTAAATCTTGTTTGTTTTGATAGTGTTATTGGAAAAAAGGGTATTATGTCATTTTAGAGACAAAAGAATACCCAATAAAGAAGGTACTCTTTATTAAAGTTGATGAAGCGCACTGTTTAGGCGAAAAACTATGTGTTGTGGGAGAGCCTTAAAGGACCGAACTGTATCGAAAAAAAAAGAGGCCATCATTATCCACAAAACATACAAGAAGTCCATCAATGCATCACGCAATAACCGTTTCTTAATAAAAGCCAATGTTATCCCAATTGCTAAAAATTGCACAAGATATGGTCGGGTCGTACAATAACTTCAGTCTTCACCATATTGGGAAACAAGAATTTTGAAATTAATCCCACTCGTCTTCGGTATAAATAAAGGCGCCCACGCGTCAACACTTTATCGTTGAATAAAATTGATTATGTCACTACGTCATTAGTAGAAACAAATTACTCTACTTTTTTTTACTCGCAAAACATTTTTTTTTAACAAAGAAATTGCGGGAAAATTACCATATGTTCGTAATTAAGAGGTTAAGTGTGGGTTGATATCAAAATAATTGGCAATGACATTGAGGTTTCTATTTGGGTGTGCGGACGCATTTTTTATGAGTGTATTGTTTTCAGAATAGCATTAATATGGGCTCCTTAATGAATTTGTTTATTATTGACCTTCATTTTGCTGTTAGTTTTATTTTCTTAGATTTTCATACAAAGCAGAATTTTTTAAGAAAACTAGATTGCTTAGAAATTTAACGAGAACAAACGAGCTTTGCTGTCGCGTTTTTGTCTAGTACCGTTTGTTTGAGATTAAATTGCTAAGAAGCAATCTAGTTTGAGTTTATAAAATAAAAGTTTATCATATCTTCAGATCGAATGATTTTTAGCAAGATACATTCATTTATAGATACAGTGAAACCTGTCTTAGGCGGACACCTACGGGACCGTCTAAATGTGTCCGCCTAATAGAGGTGTCCGCTCATGGGAAATTTGTTATTAGGTAATATGTAAATGCAAAATTATTACTATGTATGTACAAATAAACATAACATATCAAAAATACACTAGTTTTAGTTAGGATGTAGTACTAAAAAAATCTAATAACGTAGTTTGACGTGTTTGCGTTTTATACTTGCAATCTAGAAAATGTAATTCTAAGTCTGATAACAATTCCATTGCTGTAGAGTCACCTCTATTCTTTGTATACTCTTATACATAATTCCTTTACCATACTAATGGTTTGTTGATAATTGGTGACATTTGTTTGATTACTGCATTCAACTTCTTCATCAGAGTCGTCAGATAGTGAGGTGGTTTCAGTTTGAACTACATAATCGGTAGGAATGGGGCGCGTTTAAAGAAGGGTTTTCGCACTCTTTGTATGAAAACAGCCTGTCCGCGTCCGCCCAAAGAAGAGTCCGCCCAAGAGAAGTTGATTTTCATGGAATTTCATATAGATACCTAGTTCCGGACTATGAAAAAATGTCCGCTTAATAGAGATTTCCGCTTATCAGAGGTGTCCATTATGAGAGGTTTCACTGTACTAAGAAATAATACTCTGTTTATTTTCTAACGCAAGGTCATTTTTAATAATTAAATCGCAAATCAACGGTGCTATCACTGACAAAAAGCACTCGACAGCATCAAATTGGATTGTAACAATATGTTACGTTATTGGAAAAACGGAAAAGAAAGGTTAATTAATTTTGAGCTGGGGACATTTTTACCAACTTATTTTTAGGAAGAGACATTTTGATCGCTGTAAAAAAGGATTCACCTTTTTATCGATGTCAAAGTGACAAAAATTACATATTTTTATTACATGAGTGGATTTATTGGTAAAAGAAATATAATTTTTCAATTATAAAAATAATTTAGCTGCGGTTGTACAAACCCAGAAAAAATTATTTTATTTTTCATTTTTTAATTTGGAAATGTCAACGATCACCTGACAAATTTCAACAACAGCGAAACTGAATATTCAACACAAGGTATACTTGCTTGATCTTAAATCTTTAACCGTTTTCGAGATATTTCCATTTTTAGTTCAATTTTTTCGATGCATTGTGATGTTCAAATGGAAATATCTCGAAAACGGTTATGGATATTAAAATCGAGCCAAGTATATCTTTTTGGTTTAGCAATTGCCATTCTTTAAGAATCATCAATTAAAAATACTTAATAATACATATGAATAAAATTATTAAGCCCATTGTATGTAATTAGTGCCCTCTAATGTGAAATTTAGAAATTTCTACAAATTCTCATTTCTTATTCATAAAACCATCATTATGACTTATTTTTTAAAAAAATCACTTTCAACACCCTGTATTTATATATGACTTAATCGGTCTAGGACAGGGGTCGATAACCTGCTGCTCACGAGCCGCATGCGGCTCTTTCTATGTCAAGTTGTGTCTCTTTCGATATCAAATTGCTGCCGTTAGTGGCTCTTTAAAAACTGAGAAATTGTGAAAATTATAACTTTTGGCTCTTCCGTCTAAAAAACTTACCGACCCCTGGTCTAGAATGATGTTTAGTATGTCCAGTTGCTCTATGGGACACCCTGTATTTATAAAACGACTAGTTGAAATATCAGAAATCGTCTACTTTTATAAATTATTTTATATTTGAATTCCACCTACATCATTTTGTGATATTAATAGATCGTGATATAGAACACAATGTCGTCCTTTTTAACACCACAAGCATACATACATTATATTCAATGTCGCCTATGACAATGCATAGTAATGAGGTAAATTTAGCCAGCCTTGCAGTAATTAATGCCAACAACTTAGTAACATTACCGTCATCAGGTATTATATGGTCCTAAAAATATTCATAATATACTTCTAAAGAAATAATTAACATATACGACAATTTTTAGAAGAAATTATTCATTATAATAATATCAAAAAACGTCTCACCCTTAACATCTCGCTTCTGCAATAATTAATATTAAAAATCAGAAATATAAGTCAATTTTATTGTGAAAGGGGACGCTTTTAAACCATATTTGCAGCCTTCGCGGCCCCCTGACGGGTAGGTGTTGCCCTTAAGATCTTAAATGGGAAAGGCATCACATCGTTTTAAAGGTTGGCATTTAAATGTCTTTCCAATAATACCATAATTTATTATTTCTGAGTACTAGTTTCCAAGAATTTTTCCCAACGAATATAACCTCCAACGATTCAAAACCAACGTAAATCGCTTTTTGTGCATACGCACCACTCCCAGAGTGCCCTAAAGGATTTTTCCTATAGTGCTTGTGTTTGATCTTAAAAAAAATCGTCTTCCAAAGGACGTATTTAATTAGATGTATGGTTTCAGATAATTATTAAACTATTTTATTGTGATTCCTCTTTTAGTAGAATGATTATGGGTCCGTAGGTAGATTCCCATTAAATCTTTTTACCAGGGGCAAAGTAACTGCCTAAAAAATGTCCATCTTTGGGATATGATTTCTTGAAAAGTTTTCCTGAAAAATAATAAATTAGGGTATTACTGGAAAGAGATTTAAAATACCTTCAAAATTAGGTGCCATTTGACCTCCCTTTTAAGACTTTAAAGGTATTACCACCTCCCATGGAGTTAAAGTACTAACATCTACAGTGTGTTTATTTAAGTTGGAACCATATATAAAACTTTTTTATTGTTGGTTTTATAAAAAAATTTATTGTTGATAAAAAGTTGTGCACGGTTCAAAACTTAAAATGCAACCGTCAGATATCAATTTTTTTTAAGCCGTATACGAGGTTTGTCAAAAAATATCAATTTTATTCAAGTGTAAAGTACCTTTATTTTTTACAATACAGAAGAATGGTATAAAGTAAAGTTATTTTGAATTATATAAATAATTTATAATGTAAAACGTAAATAATCACCAAACCTTCATTTTTTATGCTAAAATGGCTGTAATTGCATATCTGAATATAACTTATAATTCAAAATAACTTTACTTTCTAACATTCTTCTGTATTGTAAAAATAAAGGTAGTTTACTCTTGAGTAAAATTGATATTTTTTGACAAACCTCGTATACGGCTTTAAAACATTGATATCTGATGATTGCATTTTAAGTTTTGGACCATGCACAGCTTTTTTTTGCCATATAGTTCCAACTTAAGTAGACACACTGTATATCTAGGAGATTGAAAGAAGAAATGTTTGAAAAATTAAGGATAAAGAAACTATATTCCTAATTAAAAATAGAAACAAACAATTAAAACACGAAAAGAACGAATGAAAATTTTTACTGATTAATAATAAATAATTTTATATCATTAAATTCATACTATTTTTATTCGAGTAAATGCAGGCGTAAAATGAATTATTGTATAATTGTAATTGTCGGTCGTTATGCATGAAAAAATGTAAAACCAGAAATTTCTTTGTTTAAATAATTACAAATCTATTGTATATTTTAATAGCTATCATTTTTGTTCAAATAGAAATGCATTGTTCATCTGCACGTCTTATAATTGAAAAAAAATTGTATTTAATGTTTACTATAATAAAAATAAAGATAGTCTCGTGCAAGATCGTAAAGTTAATGCAAAATGGAATCTCTCTTGTGGAAAAAGCTTATTATTCAAGGAAGTAACCAGACTGGAACTGTTTAGGAATGAGTTTTCAACTAGGTGTGACATTATGTATATTTTATTAGTTTAAAGAACCAAAAAAAATTATTTTATGCTTCAATCGGACCTAAAAAATTAATCGTTCATTGTAAGAAATGGATTAGTGTCCACAACGGCGCACCGAGGCTTGCTCATTGCCTTGCCTATCGATCAGTTTGTCTCTCGACATCGAAATATAAACATGGACTGTGCGTTGCCATCTTCTTCCGATGAAGAAGATATTATTTTGAGACGCTAATATAGCAAAGTGGTATATGTTCAGATTTGACGTGAAATTGGAAAATCAGTTAATATACAGGATGTCACATTAAGAAATATGTAGATTATGCTCAATTAATTGATTTATGTTCCTAGATGGTCTTCTGTCAACGACGTTCGAGGTAGTGGAGGCGTCATTTTATTATTTATAGGATTGATAGGACGTCTCTTTTAACCCTTTGGAACCTCAAAGAGGCCTGTGACAGTGCCAATTATGAAATACAAATATTATACAACAATATTTCAAGCAAACTATTAAGTATTCAAAATTAGCATTACCTACGTAATTGAGTAGGTTATAAAAAAACCAAAGAATTACATTTTATTAAAACCATAATATATAATAAATTTTCTGTCAAAAAAATATCAATTGATCCAATCATCGTTTATTAAAAGTATTATTAATGGATAATAATAAAGATAATTTATTAAAGTCATCATCATTAAGGTGTGCAAATATTTTTCATCTTTTTAACACGCAATTTAAATATCATAACACACCATTGAATTCTTCGTAATATTCGCTTTTTTTTTTAAATATACGTATATTTTATATAAATTGTTGACGCATAAGGTAAACAGGATGTATGCGAATCAATATGTTCATAAGGACCAAAGAATATTTTGTAGTGCATATGACGAGAGCTATGGTAAGCGAAAATTGTGTGGTACCCTGATTACTCCATTTTTGGTGATTTGGTGACTGCTGTTTTCGAATTACTCAGGTTCTGGCTATCTATTTAATCCTAAGAAGGACGAAACAATCGCCGCCGTAGATAAGGAGGATACTGGGGGATGGTATTCATCCAAATGCTTAAGCTTATGGGAACCAAAAATACAAATACAAATATTGCCAGAATCTCCGAATTTCAAATATGATCCTTAAAATCATTCGAGAGATGTTATCTGAATTCATAACTTTTAACTCATCCATTTGTTTGGTTGTTTTGCTTAATGTTTTAATAAGGGAAAGGAGTCATCCCGGTACCCCCCTAGAAAAATATTTAGTACTCCTTAGTACTCCTCGAACTTTATTATTTAAGAATTCTTTCATCTGGAGGACTACATCCTTGTGGAACGACCTTCCCGGTCGTTTTTCCCAACGAATATAACCTCCAACGATTCAAAACCAACGTGAATCGCTTTTTTCGCACATGCACCACTCCCAGAGTGCCCTAAAGGATTTTTCCTATAGTGCTTGTGTTTGATCATTAAAAAAAAAAAATTATATATACGGCACTGCAAGGCATCTTTTAACGTACTTTTGTGTATCCATTTGGATACGCAGGCCTTTTATTTGGATACCCAGTAAACATCAAATGGATCGAGAAATTTTTTAATTACTCAGTAATTTAAAAACTACTGAACTGATACCAGTGATGACTGATACCTAAAAATGCTTTAAAATGAACAGAGTCAGAAAAAATATTTAAAATAGGGCTGTTTAAAAGACATGGATTAGCAGCAAAAAATTCACTAATGACATGGATACGCAGTAAAAAATCACTAAAAGATGCCTTGCGGCAGTGGAAACAATTGTCATTGTCTTCCGGGCCATAATACTTGACATTCCTTATGTATCTTAATGGAAAACCCGATGAGTGTGTATGTACTCATCGGTAGCTGCTATCTATTTTTTAATTAATTTTATTCTAACAACATGATTTCGTTCTCCTTTATATAATAAAAATACTTCTGGTTTTCCTAAAAAGGGATGGCTTTTAAATAACTTTCTCCCATAGTGTGTTGCCATTACTTCATATTATAAAGCAAAAGGAAACTATTTAAATAGATCTACTCTACTATACTCTACTATAAAGGATTTCATTGAACTTTTTATTAATAAGAAGTTTTTCCGTTGAAACCCAAAACCAGAAATAAATTTCATGTCTGTCACAGCCTTTTCTGAGAGAGTTAAAATTTGGCCTCTTATTTATTGACCTTATTACTCGAAATTGATTCACAATTGACCACTGCGATAAGGGGCCCTAAAGCTCCCGCCTTGTAGTTAGGCCACGGCGTTGAGAAGGGCCCCTACACTAATTTGCTTTGCTAATTCCCAATAAATATGCATTTGGCAATATTTGACGAGGGGGAGCCCCCGAATCCTTACTGCCATTGACTGTTGTTTCTGGGCAATATTAACTTACTATACTAAGGGCCGATATTTCAAAGTCACCTTAAGGTACAGAATGACATAAGTTATCCTTAACACAAGTGTGACAGTATTAAAGTTCTTTTTAACTCTCATCTAAAGGAATAGATCGATAAGGACGTGGTAATTTTCCACTTAAAACATCAATTGACCCCCAAATTAATTTAAAACATATATTTTTTTAAGGTTTACCATAATGTTAGGTTGCCTGACCTTAGATTTAACTTAAGGTAACATTCCCTTAAGGGTCGATATTTGAATTTTACCTTAAGTTAGACCTTAGGTAAGGTAGGTAGTATACAGTGAGTCCCAGAAGAAATGTCTAAATTCATTTAAAATTCAGCGGTAAGTTTTTTCAAAAAACGCTCGTACCCGTCGATTTTGATTTTTAAATTTTTTTTTTGTGGTAATTTCATGTATATAGGGTAGCTCAAAAATAAGTTACGACCATCAACTTCATTTTTTCAAATGAAAACATATATTTTTTATTTCATTTTTGAATTTTGCATTGAATTCTAAGCATGTTTCATGTACCATGTCCTATACATAAACTCAACAGTTATTGAAAAAATTAGGATTGAACATATCATTTAGGGAATCCAGCGATCTATCAAATCTTCTGGCAATATGGCATTTTGGGCTCCATAATAAGTAAGAGTGTACTGTCTCACTGTCACCGTTTATTTCCATATAAACTGTAGGTATGACAATTTTATTTCAAATAAGTATAATTATTGTCAAGCGTAGTTTCAAAGTTGCGGTTTTCACAATAATGGTGAAGTTAACGGAACGGGAAAAAATTTAAATTCGATGCATGGTTGGGTTTGGATATAAAACACGTACTCAAATAGAAACATCCCAATTATTTAATGAAATCCATCCTGATCGTCCTCCCATATGTCAAAAGATGGTGAGTAGAATAGAGGCTAAGTTTAGAGAATTCGGTCATGTTAGAGATTTGCCTAAATCTGGTCGTCCTACTCGAGATGAAAATGAACAACTTGACGTTTTGCTTTCCTTGGAAGAAAATCCATGTACTCCCCTGTCGCACATTGGGGCCGATTTACACATGCCGAAATCTGTTGTTCACCGAGTAGTTCAAAAGCACAAATATCACCCATACAAAGTTATTCCAGTGCATGAGTTATTTGAAGATGATTTCGATAGGCGATGTGAGTTTTGCGGACGCATGCAAAATATGTGCAATCTAGATAATAATTTAGTAAAAAATATTATTTTTTCGGATGAAGCTACGTTCTATTTGAATGGTAATGTGAACAGACAAAATTGTCGATATTGGGCAACAGAAAATCCGCATTGGATGATAGAGGTTCACAGCAGTACCCTAAGAAAATAAATGTTTGGTGTGGAATCGTACGCGAAAGAGTAATTGGTCCATTTTTCTTTGAACAGTCTTTAACTGGACAAGTATATCTCGAATTTCTCCAACTAGAATTAATTCCAGCATTAGTGGCTTTATTTCCGAATCCATTGGATCCAGACTCCCCTGACGAAGAACTGATATTCCAACAAGATGGTGCTCCTCCGCACTATGCGGCCACTGTGTGCACATTTTTGGATGAAACCTTTCCCAATCGGTGGATTGGAAGGAGAGGACCTATCGAATGGCCTGCTAGGTCGCCAGACCTAACTCCGCTGGACTTTTTTTTGTGGGGTTACCTCAAATCAAAAGTATTTGTTAACAGGCCAAACAATATGCAGGAGTTGAAAGAAAGGATCCGAAGAGAAGTGCGTGTCATAACTCCGGAAATGGTTGGAAACGTGCAAAGAGAGTTTCTTGATCGTCTTGGATATTGTCAAGCCGTAAATGGCGCACATTTTCAACATTTAATTTGATTTTGTTGTGTTTTTTTTTAATAAACAGGTCTTACTTATAGATATTTTCAATCCTAATTTTTTCAATAACTGTTGAGTTTATGTATAGGACATCGTACATGAAACATGCTTAGAATTCAATGCAAAATTCAAAAATGAAATAAAAAATATATGTTTTCATTTGAAAAAATGAAGTTGATGGTCGTAACTTATTTTTGAGCTACTTACCCTGTATACATGAAATTACCACAAAAAAAAAATTAAAAAATCAAAATCGACGGGTACGAGCGTTTTTTGAAAAAACTTACCGCTGAATTTTAAATGAATTTAGACATTTCTTCTGGGACTCACTGTATATAATTATGGCTACAATCATTCTGTCGAGATTAATGTGTCATCAGTTTATAAATTCATATAAATTTTTTTAAAAAGGTCATCACACGTTTTGCTTATATAATTTTGACTATTTTCGTTCCTGCATAATAACATATTTATTTTTATAGTCCTTTTAGAGATGGCGTCTGGTCGAACAACCTTCGTCAAAATAATCGAGATTTGGATAAAATTCGTCGGAATTTAACCTTAAGTTCTTTCCTAAAATTTATGATAATCGTGTATTTTGGCGTAAAGCGAAAAAAATAACAAAGTTGACCCTGTAGTGATAAATTTGAATTGGGATTTCCTTGCCTTGAACGGTGTCACGTGCCTAAAATTTGTTTTATGTTAATATTAGAACAAACCTTCTTCAAATTCATAACTTACTGTCCTCGTAAGATGATAATACATGAATTCTTCGAGACCGATTCATTTTAATGAATATATCTTTTATTTCAGATACTATTCTCGGTAAGCCTGAACAAGACAAATGGATACGACACACCATCCAATCCACAGTACCACATCCAAACCGACGAGGGTCCCGAGAGGTACTTTCGTTATCAAACATTGAGCGGCCAGTACCGAAAAGAAAAACGACTGGAAGATGGAACCGTAATTGGTACTTACGCGTGGATCGATGATGATGGTAAGGTCATCATTATTATATTCTTCTCAATAGTAAAAATTAAAAGTCATCTATTTTCTATGTATTGCAAATGGAAGATGTTGGCCCACCCGGCATCGCCCGGTGAGATACCATTGCATCGGTTTAGGTGGCGTGAAGTTTGCTCCTTGAGTTAACTTTTGCTCATTGAGTTGACGTTTCGTCGCTGTGCCGATGTTTCCGGTTACCAGGGTGAGAACCCCCCAAATATAGCATGATGGAAGCTCCAGGCCCAAAATACTCCGGAGGTAAACTCGCCCCCCATTCGGATCTCCGGGCGGGGGCTGGACTTGGGGCCCCATCAAGCGAAGTTCATCAAACAACAACCATTTCCGACAATTTACTGGGATCTAACAACACTCAACGAAGAAATGGTGTTGCATCTGCAGTTGCTAACCCACCCAGAACTAGCAACTTCAAAATTGATTTCTGCAATATTAGAGGGCTTAACACGAACATCAATTCAGTCCACTAGCACTTACAATCTTCCGAGCCTCACGTACTCGCACTGACCGAGACAAAGGTCAGATCGTCAACAAACACCGTCAGCGATTTATACCCTGGATACGATTTTCATTTCCGATTCCGACACAACTTCGGCGTATGTCTTTTTATTCGACATGATCTCTGCTGCCAACGAGAACCTACACTGGAACCGAAAGACTTTGATGTAATGTGGTTTAAAATATCAACGCCGAAAATCACCAAGTTTAACTGCTGCCTTTACCGTCCTCCAAGTGATACCCATTACAGAGACCTCTTCTCATCACTAGCCAATACAATCGACTTCTTGCAAACCAACCATCCAAATGCCGAGATTGCTATCTTTGGCGACTTTATCGTCCACAATGTCAACTGGCTTAAATATTCAAATACAGACGATGAGAAAGGCAGCGAGGCCGAAACCTTCGCGATCAGTTCTGGTCTAACTCAACTCGTAGAAGAACCAACGCGGATTCCAGACCGAGCTGGAGATTTTGCTGGTCTTTTGGATCTTTTCTTAACGTCAAATCCTGATCTATATACAGTCACCGTACAGCCTCCGTTAGGATCTTCCGATCACAAACTTATTTCAACTCTAAGCGAACTACCAATTAATTCTGAACAATCTCCTAAACCTCGCAAGATATGGCATTACAGATCGGCCAAGTGGGAAGACCTGAAAGACCATTTTCGCACTTTTCCTTGGATGAGCGTATGCTTCTCTTCTGATGATCCATCCGTCTGTGCTGGGGAGGTCTCCGACGTCATTCTAACGAGCTTGGAAGCATTTATCCCCTCCTCCCAAATACGCCCTTTCAACGGCAAGCCCTGGTTTAGCAAGAATTGTGAACGTGCTGTCAGATCAAAAAATCTGGCTTACCTTACAGTGGCGTAAAAACCCTACCACTGAGAATGGTACCATCTTTATTACCGCTCGAAACCAATGTAAGCTAACAATAAATCAAAGCAAAACAAACTTCTTGAATGTCCAAACGGATCAAGGTCCTTTTGTAATAGGAAGTATAGTCGTTGCACACCAGTTAAGAAACGAACTCGGAAATATTGGGTTTTGCAGAAAATGAAAGAGCACTCTTTAAAGTTCTTCCAAACTTCCATATTTATTTCCTTATAGAGGTTGCTTCAAAACAAACATGTACCAACGCTCGTGTTGTGATTCATTGACCAAAAATAAGACAAAGAGTTCCAATCAACATGATTTGTTTGGAAGATACAGGGTATTAAAATTTTTTCGTTGTTTTCAAAATATTTTCGAAATGGCTCTAGTAATTTTTAAAGTGCTTGATCACACTCACACCCCTATCAAATATTTAACTAATATTTCATTATTATAGGAATGTTAAGGCAACGAGACTACCTAGCCGACAACGAGGGCTACCGAATCACCAAAAGCAAAAACATATATGTGGGCAGAGATATGCCCGTTGGAGACGCCATCAAGTTTGCTAAGAAGTATCCTGCCTCAGCAGGAACCTTAGTTTCAGCTAAAACAAGGCCAGTACCAGCTCCACCGACTGTTAGCGTTGAGTATAATAAGGCGGTGCCTGTACAAGGTAAATTGAAACAAATTTTCGTAACTTCTACATTTTTAACGTCAGCATTCAAAATTTAACTTATAATTTTCTTCTATTTCAGGTACTCCACAACCAGTCACACCGCTGCCAATTATCTCCTCAACAGGAGCGCCTTGTGCCTCGTGTACCATCGCCCCAACAACTTACAAACCTCATATCTCTTACTTCGGCTCATCAACTATTCAACCTCACGTCGAGATTTCCAACAATGCTCTACCCTCCTCTACGAGTATACCTTTCGTCAGCTCCACACAACAACCTTATGTAGAAATTGGAAGCCCAAGCTCCTTTGCAGGTATTAGTAGCACTACTGAATCCCCTAACTTCGGATCATCAACAGGATTGCCTTTGGAGTACCTCAAAACGGATACTCAAGCCATCAACGACTTACAGTATCACGACTCATCTACGGCAAGACCTGTGCAGCAATTTTCTGCCGGTGTGCAATACTCTCCTTCCCCTTACGACTCCCTGCCAACTTACACAGAGTCCGACCAAAACTCTTTGGATTACAATCCCTATGTAAGTTCGGCAGACCAAGGGTTCCTCTTCCATAATGGACCTACTTACCCTATCGATCGAAACGGACGTACTTACAGAGGTAACAAACGATATATTGATACAATCAAAGTTGGTGATGGGTATAACGAACAATTCCCCAAGTACGATGGTGTCTCTGTTACAAACGATGGATTTAGATACTACATTCCTAGAGCCTACCATGAAGAACAGACTGCTCCAGATAATGAGAAAACTGGTAGTTTTGGCTATGTCGACCCGTTTGGTATACGACGGGTGATCTACTACAACGCTAAACCAGGGGAAGGATTTAAACATAGGAAGAATAACAGATATGTCGGGCTGGATGCTACTCCGTATGATCCTAGACCTTATTAGGGTAGTATGAGGTAGTTTGGGCTGTGATTTTTAACATTTTGCCTAGTATAGGTCAAACCCAAGACGGCGCTTTAAGTATAAGTTAAGGTCTTGATTGTAGAATAATAATTTCATAACATAGTCTTGCCAGAAATATAGTCGATTGTATGAATGGAAGCCGTAGTATCATCCTTCTCTTTCAATGATCAAACAACGAGAAAAAAACGACATTAAAGTTAGGTCGTTGTTATTTGTCGCAACCTCTACTTTAAAATGACGATATTAATTTATTAATAGTTTTTTAATCGTAGTGTAACACTAGTGTCATTAATATTATTTTTAATTTTTTAACCTAAATTAGAAGTTAGGTATTTATTTTTGCTAATCTGTAGGTGCCATAGAATGGATCCCTAGGATTAAAGTTTTAGGGTTTTTATGTTTCCTATAATGTGAACTCTAGTCCAGGAACCCATATTATTGCAGGTGTTTGCCAACCATTTTTTTAGTGGCCCGTAGAATTATTGGGATGATTTGGTTGATAAATATAGAGCAACTTAACGTTGAATGTAGCAAAAGTGAATTTTCACTCAAGCATTTAGTCCTGATTTTGAGAGTTTCTTCAATATTCTTAAGCGAAGTTAATTATTGATTCACACAATTGCGGCAGATCATGGACGTGACATTCAACTGATGGCCAAAATGCATAATTTATCTCTCAAAGATGCAGAAGGAAAATGAAAGTCTTCAAATTTTGTATACTGTTTCCATTAATGTATTTCTTTCTGTGTCTAACAAGAAACTTCTTGATTCCGATTGCTGATTGAACCATTGGCCAGTACCGACTTACGATAAATCCGATTTTTAAGTTACTCTATATTGTTCGTAAAATCCTGCATTTTGGTTAAATATCTAAGTCACTTTATAATTTCCAAAAGACGACTTAGATAGGTTTGGTAATCAATAAATAGTTTTTGTAAATAGTTTTGTTCAGGTTAAGGAATTCTAAAAATTGATTTAATTCGGCTTTGTTGCTTAATAATTTAATATAAATTACAACGTATTTAATATTTTTGTAAATAATAGAATTAGAAGTGAACTAAAAATAAAATAATTTAAACATTGTTTCTGGTTTTATTGTCAAAAGTCCAATTAGAAAATTGATTTGTTGGCCAGAAAAAAATTACGATATCCTGCCGTTAGTTATGTTGTCAAACAAACACGTCATTGTTTTAATTTTATTTCTTATGTAGTTCTGATCTTCGTAGCGCCGTTAAAACGCACAGAAATTGGTCTCTACAGTGGTTATGCCGGCGTTGGCGTTTCGTTAATATTATGCTTCTATCAGTTATGTGATTGCGACCTCCGTTGGTCAAATATAGTAGCATCATAGCGTTCTATACTATGAAGAATTCTGCAACTACACCTGTGTCTCTTACCAAGTATAAAGTCACCTTAGAATGAAAATGGAGAGTGCGCCATCTTACATGCCGCTCCTTAAGCTCTAAGCGACCGTTATGGTAAAGACCAGTTTTCTTTGGGAGATGACTCGATGGTACTATACCATCACCAAGCGGACGAAGTTTTGTTACCCGGCTTGTTGCAAAGATCACAGATGGCGCAGATAGAAATATACAAAATGGATTATTACATTTGCGAACAGTTTTAATATGTTGTTATTGTTTACTTTACATAATATGGATTCTTTCAATAAATGAAAGCAATATTTTTAAAGTGAATTTAGAGTTTCTTTAAAATTATTTACGTTTTTTTAAAATATTTTGAAAATACCAAAATTCGTGCAGGTTCCATATTCGAACTCTAGTCCTTCAAGATCTCCAGACCACACACCACTAGACTTTTTTTTATGAGACTGCCTGGTTCAAGATTACACAATAAAAGTCGATGCTCGGGATGCACTAATTCGAGGTATTAGAAACACTGCAGCCGATATTAAAGAAAGGCATGAAGTAAGATCAGGAAAGCAACAGACGCCCTTCGTAGAAGAAACAAAAAATACTTAGAGTCAAAGGTGATATTTTTGAACATTTTTTAAAAGAACCCTGCGATTTAAAAAAGGTGACTGTATTTAACTTTGTTTATTTGTAATTAAGCTATGACTTGAACAAATGAAAATCGGATAGGGACTTATTTTATATTATTTTCACATGTACAATACACTCCTGGACGTCGTGCCATATCAAGTTAGTTTTATTTTCCTTTCATTGAAGAGTAATCATTATTTTTATCAAAATAAGTTTTGCATCGTTCTGGTGTTGTTTAGAGTTCTAAATTCAAAGTTTCTGGTAAAATAGAACACCATTCAAAGCTGATTTCGGATGAAAATATAAAATACAAAAAATTCATAATCTGTAAGTATCAATCTAAACCATCTATTATTATCTATCAATCAATCCATATCGAGTCGAACACTTCAAACCTCAATTTATTAATTTTCAGATATTATATTATATTATAATCACGAAAACAGTATCTGCTTACAGGACCGTACTAGAAATGATTTTTCGTAATTAATTTTTTAAAAACTGAAAATTTCTGATTAGAAATTAGTTGCTCTTTCCCGTAATTCCCTATTTCACCTGAAAATATCAGTTTTGTTTATTTGTCATACATATTTTGCTCCATGAACCGAAATGAACAATTTTTCAGGAGGAGTTCAAGGGAGTTTTATTGCTTTAATTAAAGGATACAATGAAGTTTGAATGATTACACAGCACATCCATAATAAATAGTGGACTTAGGCAAAATTCATTCTCCAATTTAACATGAACTTGGACTGCGAACTTGGACGTGCAAAATTCGTGGAATTCAAGTTTATTTCACAAAATTTAAACTAGTAACTACTTTAGGATCTAACTAATTAAAAAAAAACTATTTCTGTTTAATAAAAAAAATGTTTTGAAACTCCCAATATTAGGCAAAATAAAATGGTATGAAAATTGCAGAATTCCATTCAAAATGTAAACGCGGTTCATGTATAAATTTTGTATTAACCATTAACGATTTAATATAACTATGGTTCACTTGTATGCTTACCTTTATGTTATTTTTAATAAATTATTATCAAACATCACCATCATCATCAAACTAAGCGAAGTTGTTACAGAAACACGACACCGCATTGATTAACTCAGACTTGAGTGAGGCTTATGCAGATTTCATATTAATATTCTTTTCTATATCTATAGTGAGAATGTTAGCTTATAATTTCGATCCATCAGATTCCGCAAAAGTCGCAAATTTGATAAACTTGGACTTATGCATTTTTCATATTAGGCCATTAGAATTTAAAAACAAAAACAAGACATATTGCCCAATCAACATTTCTTTCTTTATAAAGGTTGTGAGATTGTTCTTATAGCTAATAATTTGAGCTTTAAGCTATATAAATTTTCCCCGAGAACGTTCATACAACCATTAAAAAGGATCTATAAGTGTAAAAACCTCAGATTTGCTACATAAAAGTGTACCAGCATTTACGAAACATCAACAACAAAAAAAATACAGAAAACAAGCGTACAGAACCATTTTGTTGAATAATGAAAGCACACCCACATACATATATATAAACAGTATATTGCCAATACGAACGTTCCAAAATACAAAAAGTGTTCCCGCTATGGGAGACGGCGCGGGCCTATCGAGCTTGCGCAGTAGGGTGGAAATTTTATCGATCGCGTCACAGCCGGCCCGACGTTATTTGTTTGTTGTTATTCATCGCCATCTTTGGTTCTGGATGCTTTTTCAAATTACAGAATAAAAAGTGGTTCATCCATATTGTTGTCGGTATATTAGTGCTTATACACCTTCATTACCTAACAACAATTTTTGTAAAGGAGTTTTTAATTTGTGGTGATTTGATTCGCTGTTTGGTAGGTTATTAGTGGCTTGTTTTGTTTAAGATGAAAGGACACAAGTGCATGGTGCTTTTTTGCAAAAGTCGTGGATCAATACCAGGTATAAAGTATTTCTGGTATATACATATATACGAAAATATTTTGCTTATCACATAATCCGACCTTCGGAACCGAATTTCACTAAAAAACTTCTAAAAAAAGAAGAGAGTGTCACTCGTATACAATATATTTGTATATATGTGGTCACTACCTTAACCTTAAAATTAATGTATTTTTAATTTGGTGCAGTAGTAGCCGATAATAATTCCCAAAATAGTCAATATAGTCATTCATTCTTAATTTTTGGTTTAGAAAAAAGTGAGGTTAAAAAATATACGACGTCGGAAAGCTCATCGTGTCGATTGTTACAAATATTCGGACGGAATTTGGCGCCAAAAGGTTACGCCAATCAGGGCACCGCCGGATCATCATATCGTCAGAAATCGTATGCATGGAACGCTGTCTTAAATCGAACTAATCGAAATTTTGATTGCAATATTTTTCCTAACTATCCAGTGAAATTTACATTAAAAAAGTCGAATGTTTACTTTCACAAGGAAATTTCCGCCCTGCGCAAACTCACAACGCCCCCTTCGATGCCCATAGCTGGGACATAATTGCAGATGGTATTAGCAATATACTGCTTATATATAATATATATGTGCACCAACATCGATATAAGAAAAATGCCATGTTTTTTATAATTTGGGTCAAAAAACAGATACCTAACAACAACTGGATTTTAGCAAGTTCGGCCCTGCTCGTATACCAACAACGTTTAATAGATAGATATCAATCTTACAGTTGCTAGACCATTATCTACATCCTGCGTGCACCTGTTTGCTAAACTAAAAACTATGGTTTCTTTTAATAGAAAACAAGCCGAATAATGGAGAGGTTATTATACGAGTTAATTTGATGTAAAAAATAGAAAAATCCATCGTCATTATGCTATTTGAACACATGCAATAAAATCGTTTAGTTTATTAAATATTTCGCTTACAATAACTAAATGCATAAAATAATACAGAAATTAAATTAAATATACAGGGTGTTCCTTAATGACGTGCTAATATTTCAGGGTGTGATTCCTTAGGGCATTTTATAAAGAAAAGTTCATATGAACGTATGTCCGCAACGGCTTACATTTTTTGCTATTTTGAATTTTGAATTTTTATTTTTTAAATGGTTATTTTTTAATATCTCCGAAAGTACTTTAGATATTATTTTCAATTTTGGCATGTATTAATAGGATATAGAACCACAATTTTTTAGTTAGAAAAGTTATTCAATTGTTTTACCAGTGGCGTCCCTGCAAACGTGTCCTCTGATATTTTTTACAGGAAAGATGATACGCCACTGACATTTTTCCATGTGGATATTTTTTCTCATTAGCCTGGTCAATTCTACATGAAATCGGTATCTTGAGTATTTCTCGTCGGACGCACCGTTCTTGATTAAAAACAATAAATTCTTATTGAATCTCATTATTATTAAAATTGATAAAACAATTAATGATAAATTTTGTTTTATAGAAATTGTTGGAGTGGGCAATTCGATGCGTGGAATCATGCCTTTTAAGTATATGTGGCCATTTCCAACAATTTTTATAGAACAATATTTATCATTAATTATTTTATCAATGTTTATACTTAATGAATTTCAATATGAATTTAGTGGTTTTAATCAAGACTCTGACGAGAAAAACTCAAGAGGCCGTTTTCATGTAGAGTTGACCAGGCTAATAAGCAAAATAATGCACATGGAAAAATGTCAGTGGCGTACCATCTTTTTTGTAAAAAATATCAGAGGACATGTATGCAGGGACGTCACTGGTGGAACAATTGAATAACTTTTCTAGCTAACATTTGTGGTTCTATATCCTATTAATACATACCAAAATTGAAAATAGTATCTAAAGAACTTTCGGAGATATATGTTCATATAAACTTTTCTTTTTTTTTTTTTTTTATGATCAAACACAAGCACTATAGGAAAAATCATTTAGGGCACTCTGGGAGTGGTGCGTGTGCGCAAACAGCGATTCACGTTGGTTTTGAATCGTTGGAGGTTATATTCGTTGGGAAAAACGACCTCGGGAAGATCGTTCCACAATGATGAAGTCCTCCAGATGAAAGAGTTCTTAAATAATGAAGTTCGAGGAGTACTAAGCTTAACCACATATGGATTGGCGGCAGTGGTTCGTCGTGTATTTCTGATATTCGCCGCTCTGGGCGGAATTAAGAGGGCAAGGTCAGCCGAGCACTTTCCATGAAAATATCTGTAAAAGAGAGTCAAATCACCAACTTGCCTTCGATGTTCTAGGTTGTCGAGGTTCTTCGTCAGCTCGTGGTCTCCAATCAGCCGAATGGCCCTCCTTTCGATGGAATCCAGTAGCCGAAGAGTATGTTTGGGTGCAGAGCTCCAGACATGAGAGCAGTACTCTAGTGATGGTCGAATCTGGGCTTTGTATAGTGTCAAAAGTTGTTGAGGTGTGTACAACTTTCTGGTTCGGAAGAGTACACCAAGCTTCTGGGAGGCTATCTTGGCGATTGCCACAACGTCCATGACTATATCCGGTTCTGTAATGTTAACCTTTTTAGAGAAAACTGCTGCCTGGGTTTTTTTAGCGTTAAATTCGACTTGGTTACTGTCACCCCAAGACAAAATTTCTTCCAGGTCTTTGTTGAGGCGTGATACTTCATGCTGTCTGCGAAGATGTGCGTGGCAGCCGATGTTTGTGCATTCAAAGAGAAAGATGATAAAAGTGTGCTATCATCAGCAAAACTAACTATCGGGTTTTTCGTTTTCACTAGAAGGTCGTTAATGTAGAGTAAGAAGAGAGTGGGAGACAATATGGACCCTTGAGGAACACCGGCGTTGATGGTGAAGGTGTCTGAGAGAAATCCGTCAATCGCCACTTGCAGAGAGCGGTCCTTAAGAAAGCTAGACCATGCACAGAATCGACTGGGCATACCATAGGATCGCATCTTTATAAAATCTAAGGAATCACACCCTGAAATATTAGCACGTCATTAAGGAACACCCTGTATATACAAGATGGAAACGGGGTTTTCCACTTACAATGGAAACAAGCTTATATTTTCCTTATTTCTGAATGGATTGTCTTGAATGTTGGTGTGGTAACGTAAGATCTGAAAAAAATATCCCGAATAAAAAACAACTAAAAATATCACCTATATTAGACAATATTGTCTAATTAAAAACCTGACGAAACAAAACTGCAAATTATATCTATTTATTCTGCGATGTATATCGAACACCATCGTATAATTTTTGTTCAAAAAGAAACATCGACTTGATGCGCAATTTAACTCGAAACAAGCTTATATTACAGGTGTGTA
Organism: Barypeithes pellucidus; assembly: GCA_963991005.1. Lineage (NCBI taxonomy): Eukaryota > Metazoa > Arthropoda > Insecta > Coleoptera > Curculionidae > Barypeithes > Barypeithes pellucidus. The sequence continues at coordinate 1,371,604 of OZ022557.1, forward strand.
ATTATTCCTCGGTACTTAAGAGTAAAAATAATTAATTTCCACTAATGTCTCTGTAGAATTGTTGTTATTTGATAGCTTAATGGGTACCGGAAATGTAAAATTACTGTGATGCGAATAACAGCACTGCGTTCAGCATTACACTGCTTAACTCCTTGCGTTTATGGCCTAAGAATTTAATCATTTGATTTAAGAGCACATTTATTGCTCGAGTTCCTTCGATGGATTAAAGGCCGGTGTGTGTATAGTGATGCCGATCCAATACTGGAACGGATCCCACGGAACTGGGATCAATGGACCTGATCCACCGCAAATCGAATCACGAGTACTCGTATCAGTATTTAACGCTGACTCGAATGGGAAATCGTCATCCGATACGACCCGTCCGACTGAACTTTGAAATGTAATTGTCCTCCGCAGTGCGAGGCGAGTTGTTTACCCAGAAATTAAAGGTACAGGTTCCAGTCAATCTAGTCTTTAATTTTTTATTTCGCAAGAGCAACTTTGGGAGAGGAAATCTTGTTCAAAAGTAGAAAAAACGGCCTTTCCTAAGCATATTGTTCTAGAAGTAACTATACCGGGTCCGCAAACGAAGCGTGGACGAAAAATTAAATCGTTATCGAAGACCTTATCAACAACACTAAAACAGCTTGAGGTCTTGGATTAAAAGCGGCATGTTTTAAAAATATTTTACATTATACAGGATGGCCCAAAAAAGTGTGACAGCATAAAGTTATATTTTTTTAAATGGGACACCCAGTATTTTATTGCATATTTAGGTTCGTATTAGTATCGTTTATAAGTGCCTCGAATTTTGTTTAATTTGGTTTTGCAGTTTCGGAGAAATAAGTTAAAAACTAAAAAAAAAAGTTCTGCAGTCCTGAATAAAAAAATCAAAAAAAAATAATCCAGAACTATTTTTTTAACACCTCGGCATTGGGTGAAATTTATGACAAGAGGTCTAGAGATACTATGAATCTAATTGCGTTTATCTATTTTATACAGGGTGTTCAAAATAAGCTTTCAAAAACGCCACATTTTAAAATAATTTCTCTCAATTTTTTCAAACACTACTTTACTTGTATATTATTTGGCTATTGACGCAGAATTCATAGACATTTTTTGTACTACAAGCATGTAAGTTATATCCAGCCGTTTTCGAAATAATTGTAGTAAATATCATAAATTATGTTGTTTAAATAGAGTTTTTATTGGGAAATTTTTTTATAGGCGACTAGACTAATAATTGTAAACTAAAGTAAATGTTCAAAATAGCTTCCTTTTACTCTTAGAATTTACCGTATTTTACTAATTTCGATATAAATTTTAAAAGCCTACATTTTTGCTACTGTTATTTATTTAATTTTATTTTTTATTTTTAATCGAATTGCCATTAATCTTTTTTTTGTTTAGCTGTCACTATGACAGCTAAATAAAATTAATACATTTGTTCAGTCGTCGAAATTAAGTAATAAATTACACCCAATGCTGAGATAAAAAAAAATAGTTCTCCGAAACTACATAACCAAATTAAATAAAATTTACGAATAATACGAACCTAAACATGCAATAAAATACTGGGTTTGTTCGGGTAACTTTATGCTGTCACACTTTTTTGGGCCACCCTGGATAATGTAAAATATTTTTAAAGCATGCCGATTTTAATCAAAGACCTCAAGCTGTTTTAGTATTCGCTTCGTTTGCGGACCCGGTATATGGTTTCCCGATACAAGGCCTGGTCACACCCAATTTCCTGGTAAATGCAAATTTTGACGTTCCGTCACTGTTACTCGGACAGTGTTATTAATGGACGTATGACGACCTGCGACGATTACCGATTACTCCAGTACCTCTTGGAATATATCCAACAAGAAGAACTCCTGCATTCTCCCAAAAAACGGTGACCAAGAGCTTTACACCTGACGATAATCAATTAAATTAAGAAATATATATCCATTTGGAAGGAAGCTCAACCGCTGCTGCAATATACCCAAATAGGTCACGCAAATAATCCATGCGAACAACCACCGAACGTTGACAATTAAATCTTTTACTTAAATCTGAAATAACTTTCAGAAAAAATAAAACGAGAACGCATCCTTCTGTGTAATTATTTAATTCGCGTGTAATTCATCTTAATTAACTCAACACAGGCAGCTTTTAAATTAAATACAATAATGAAATTGAAAAATATATTCAGCATGTTCTTGGGGTTTACAGGTTTAAGGGTCCCAGACCGCAATCGATATAAACCCACAGCTTCAAATGAATATAATATGCGAATTCGTGTAATTTTACGACAAAATACATTATTTTCCCAATGAATTTTTCAGAAGAACGAGTGTTCTGGCGGCAACTTTCTACACATTACGGAGTCCTTTGACTGTGTACTACACGAGTCTTTATTGGGAAAACTGAACTACGAACCGAGTGGAAATGCTCTAAAAACAATATAAACTCCTGGACAAAATTAACCCATATTTTTTATGCTATTTTTTTTCTGAATTTATGATCCGATTAGAATGATTTTTTTTGCATTGTAGGTTGGTTCCTTGACAATGTCATAGGTTTCGTTGTTTATGATAAAAATTTAATTTTCGATTTATACTGGGTGTACCAAAAATGCTATGTTTTTTTCCGAAAATTCGCATCACCCTGTGGAGTATATTAGCAACCGAAACATATTGCAGTTGACATTAAACGGTAGGTCCATCTTTCCCCAATATTTTCTTTTTTGGTTTACTTCATTATCTCTGTTATTAAAGGAGATACACCGTTTTATAACGTAATATGTTTTTATAGACTTTAATATTCAACACATTGATTGTTAAATGTTTTCAAGTAGGTTTCAAGATTAAAATACTCGTCGGGCAACTGGGCATACGAAATGAACGTTTAATAAGCAGTTTCCGAACAGTTTTTATCAGTATGGCGAATTTTATTTGACCTTTGTAACGTTAACCCACAACATCTGCTGACACATCGCTACTTGAAAATATTTAACAATGAATGTGTTGAACATGAAAAACATGTTACGATATAAAACGGTGTCTCTCCTTTAATAACAGACATAATGAAGTAAACCAAAAAGGAAAATGTTGGGGAAAGATGTGTTTCGGTTGCTAATAAATTCCACAGGGTGACGCGAATTTTCGGGAAAAAACATAGCATTTTTAGTACACCCAGTATAAATCGAAAATTAAATTTTTATCATAAACAACGAAAAGTATGACATTGTCAAGGAATCAACCTGCAATGCAAAAAAAAACATTCAAATCGGATCATAAATTCAGAAAAAAAAATAGCATCCAAAATATGGCAAATTTATGATGTTGCGTTAATTTTGTCCAGGAGTTTATAAGTAAAATATAAGTCATTATTCCTGATATGTACAAGCAACCTCCTTATTTTTATGATAAACTCACTTTGGACCCTGTATGCTGACGACACAACAATTTTAAACATGATAAGGAATTGAGGATCCTCGTTCAAATCACGCAGGCCGGAGCTTTTAAGAGCCTCTCAGTAGTTTTGCGCGAATGAGTTCAAGCTAAATGGAAAAGAAAACCAGCTAAACTAAAAGATTTTGTGATGATGTGATCTAGTATTGACAATCCTAAAAATGTTTCAATGTCATCTATGTACGTTGTACGTTATTATCCAGCACTATAGGAAACATCCTTTAAGGCACACTGGGAGTGGTGTGTATGCGAATAAAGCGATTCACGTTGGTTTCGAATCGTTGGAGGTTAGGTATGTTCGTTGGAGAATACGACCTCAGGAAGGTTTTTCCACAAGAATGACGTCCTCCAGATGAAGGAATTCTTCACCAACCTATCTTCGATGTTGTCAGCTCATGGTCTCCAATCAGACGAATAGCACGAAGCCAGTGGAATATTACACATTGTAAACAAAACGCACGGTAAGCAAATCGCATGATTCTAAGCGTTGTTTAAACTGACATGTTGTTTAATTACTACTTGCAAACCGTTCAGATTGTGTTGTCTGTACGCGTAGTTTTATCATCTGCAGTACATCTGAAAGTTTTAACAGTATTTTGAAGCTACAGTGACAGTTAACGGTAGTAACGTAGCTTTTCATTAGAAAAGATTTATTTTGAAATAAAAAACATAACAATTACCAGTATCTCAGACATTTGCCCTATTGGGTCTCTTAAAATGCAACACTATTGCGATTTCACAGTAATTGTTTGACTTTCTATAACAATGCAAAAATTACACGTTCCTTAATCAACCAATTGTGAACAAGTATAACAAATTGTACGAGAGAAACAGCAGAACATCCTCTTAATGGTTTATGATTGTGTGTGGTGTGCTGAGTTTCACGGTTCTAATTGTAATCTTTAATTATACGTTTTTACGCTTTGTTTTCTTCTGTGTTACTATATATTTATTTGCCAATTGTTTTTTCTGTTTCGTCGTATTTCCATGATAAGCAGTAAAGCGCTTACGTAAAATGAAGATAAAGGCAAAATCGGACTGTTTCGTTAGTTTAATTTAACTCAAATTCGTTTAATTACAATATCCCGTAAATAACTACAAAATATACTTTTGAAATTATTTAAAAAAACAACTGTGAACTGGGAAGGCTGGCAAATGTTCAAGTTGCAAATATTCAAGTATGTGTGCTCATCAAGAAAGTAAAAAAAAATAAAAAATTTGTTCTTATTCAATAAATTAAATACAGGGTGTTATAGAGATGACTTGATATATTTAAACCGGCAAATTCTGAGATGAAAATAAATTGAAGAAAAATAACCATAAATGGCGCTTTGAATTATTAAGCGAAATATACACTTTATATGAAATCTCAAAATTTACGTGGCCGCTCATGAGGACCTTCGCAATCAATAGTTTATTGAGGCAATTTCGAGGTTCAAAAGAGATTAGCGCATTATAGGCGGTGTTGTCATATTGCAACACAGAACACGTGTTCAGTTTTTGACAACAAGACGTCTTTGACACGCGTTATCACTTCTTCTTCAAACTTTTTAGAACAAAAAAAAAATACAATTTTAAGGTACATACTCTCTTACCTTCGATCTTTTTTTAAAATAATTCGTTTTATAATTAAATTCCATAAAAAAATAAAACACAAAAAGTATGTTTTTCAACAGCTCAACAATAGATAATATCACACAAATTTAAAATCACATCACAACATTTATTATTATGAATTATTTCACAACAGAAAAAAAATCTGCATGGTACAACTAACAAAACGTTTAAAATTCGTATAAGTCAAGCACGTACAAACCCCCGACAGCGTCACTCCACCCCCAAGTCTCGAAACATACTGAAGCAACGATAGTGGCGAGCGGCCGGTATCCAAGCAAGGGCGAGACACGCGGTGTGATCTGACAACACGGTTAGTATACTCTAGTGACCCACATTGTTGCTAAGTGAATCCAGATGGAACGGCGCGACAGTATGTGGGTAAAAAGGGTTTTTACCTTAATATTTAGATATTCGATTAAAAAAAAGTATTCAATGAAAATAACTTTAAAAAATAAAATCGAAAACGTGATTAAACTTCGGGTAAACAAAAGTTAGGTTGACTGATGACTTGACACTGTTGACAGCGTAAGGTTTCTTAATTAGCAACTGGATCAGCTTTTAAACTAGTTTAGACCTTTTCTATCCTTCATGTCAAAAAAGAGAAGACAAAAACTGGTCAAACGGAAACCTCAATAAAGAGAATGGCCCATGAAGTGCGACGACAGCACCACTTTTTCCCTGGACGTCAAGTGGCACATAACGTGACCTTCTGCTGCAAAAGCCCTAATTCAAACTTTCACCGGGGTGGGACTAATTTGTTACTTACCTTGCACATTCCAAACTTCTCCAATTCCCCTCCCCTAAAATATGCCACCTTGTGCCGAACTCAGCGCGCATTTATGCTTCAAGCAGTGCCTGCCCAGTGGACAAAAGACCTAAAAAACGAAACGAATGTTCAATTATTTTTCTTTTTTTAATTTGAGTTCATCTAGATTTTTTATTAGGCAGATATACAATATAATGACCGGATAAGGTAGATACAATAAAATCGATGTTTTTAAAATTACACACTTTTACGCTTAACATTTTATGTAAATCACACACCGCCATGCACCAATTTGGCCAATGAAAGTAACATTTCAGCATCGTTATTAGCGTCTCGAAAAACGGCTCCCGAATTATCTTCCGATCGAAAACTTTTAAGACGATAATCGTCGGGCCCATTAAAGAGTTAATAACAAAGCAGCGGTTACTTTACGAGGGCTTTATTAATTCGGAACATACTGTATGGTATTTGCTGATGGCCATGGTAATTTGGGAATTGGAATTGGTTGGGCCGGTGCATCGCACTGTATTGATTGGCGCATTAATTCCCTTATTGACGAGGGCTCATGGAAGAGTTTCATTCCATTCAGTCGTCAAAACCAACATTTCAACAGGAAAATACGGGTATTTTATTGTGTGTTATGTTCTAGGGCAAAGTAAGGTAATTACATGACATAGGCAATGTCGTGACATTACAGGACAATTAAATAACTATGAGCCGTACCACACCACATGTTTACACGAAACTTGAAAACAAATGAATATCGGATAGGGATATATGTGATTTTTTTCATTATTTTCACTTGAACAATACACTCCTGGAGTTTGGTCAGTTTTACTGTAATGATGTAGCCAGAGGGCCCCCATCCATCCAGATTAGTATACAGGGTGTTATGGAAATGACTATTATTTAAACCGGCATCATGAGATGAAAATAAGTTGAAGAAAAATAACCTTAAATGGCACTTTGAATTATTGTACGAAATATACACTTTAAAGAATTGTAAATGCACGTGTTCAGTTTTTGACAACAAGACGTCTTTGACCCGCGTTATCACTTCTTTTTCAAACTTTTTACAATTTTACCTTCGATCTTATAATCCGCTTTATAATTAAATTCCATAAAAAAATAAAACACAAAAAGTATGTTTTGCAACAGAACCAACAATAGGTAATATCACACAAATTTGAAATCACATCACAATAATTCTTATTATGAATTATTTCACAACAGAAATGCACAACAGTAATGCTAAAACTAACAAAACGTTTAAAATTCGTTTAAATCAAGCACGTGGAACCCTCGACAGCGTCATCCCATTCCCGAGTCTCGAAACATACTGAAGCAACGATAGTCGCGCGCGGCAGGTATCCAAGTAAGGGCGAAACATGCGGTGTGATCTGACAACACTGTTAGTATACTCTAGTGACCCCCATTGTTGCTAACTGAATCCAAATGGAACGGCGCGACAGTATGTGGGTAAAAAGGGGTTTTACCTTAGTATTAAGGTATTCGATTAAAAAGACAAGTATGTAAACTTTCTCTAAGACACCCTAGGAGTCACCCATTTAAATATAATAAGTATCACCCTGTAGATCGGAGGGGAATGATTTTGTCCTTCGATTGAAGCTCCTGTATCATGTGTCTCTAATTTTTATTACAATCCACCTTGAATCCATCTTCCTTTAAATTATAATAAACAGTTTACAGGTTCCCCACTACGCAAAGTAAGCTCATCGGGTGTGTTTTCATCCCATAGTGTGGCCAATTTCAAAAACTGCTCCTAATTAAATGCATTTGCGATAATTAATGTGTTTGCAGATTTCTTTCGTAAAATCTTTCTCGCAGCGTCCCGATCTCGTGTGGGTTGGAAAGAAATGTCAATAAAACGATCTATTTCCCTAGCGTTATCGGTGAAGTACTTTCCTTTTAATAGTTTTGCCATAACATTCCACATAGTTTCTATAACTGATTCCCTAAAATCATGGCCATTTCTTTTCTCATATTCAAACCCCAAATCTTCCTTCATCACAACTAAATGTTGATCAGAAGCCGTGAAATTCTCTCACGTGTGCATTTGTACACACTTGCACTATCCTATATAGCAGCAGCTTTATCCCATGAGAATAAAGACTTGAATTTGTCTTCAATATATGCAATAATATTCAAATGGTCATTGTCAACTGGAAATCTCATGCCAGCTTCCCTTTGGACAAGAGATATTCGTATGGAATATTGGCCAAAGGCGACTACACCATGAGCAGTTACTACATCAACAAAATTGTATTGCCAAAAACGTCCCGGTTGAGGTACAAGCCACAAGTGCGTCACCATTATAATGCTTGTTGAGTACACGGCTATATTGGGGTTTGATTCCGTTGATTTTCAAGATTGTAAAGATCAGAACAAAACGTCATGATCGATATTTAGAACATTAAAGATGATTATAAACGCGATACCGTAGAACAACTAGGTATCAGATTGTATGGTTAGGAAAAAGCTCTAAAACTGACCATTCAACACCAGATGCAATTCTTTAATAATTAGGGGCAAAGTTTGAACACCCTGTATTGTAATTTTATTAACTTATCATTATTTCCACAGTTAGATATAGATAATATTTCGTTTCAAAATAATTTTAAAAAAGAAACCAGAAACATTAAATACAGTAATTTTCCTAATTAGGAAAATATTCATTCGGGCGTCCAGTCGGAATTTGTACAAAGCCCGAGGAAGCTCAAATCTCGTTACCAAAAACTATAATTTGCATAAGCTTATTAATAAAGCCCCTTAATAGCATTCAATAAAAACAAGGCGAAACATTAAAAACAGCCGTGTTTACCGACCCGACACATCTTCAAAAACGATAACATAAATTCCCCTTAAGTACCGGCCATAACAAACCGAGTCTTTGCTTAAATAAGCGATTCATTACTAAACACAAACCATTTCCCCATTGGCCAGAACAAATCGCTCTTTATTTACCTCCCATTGGTTGGCAAGAGAAGGATAACACGCTCAATTCGGCGATATCTAAGGGGCCGGGCACACTGTGCCATTGTTGAGCGATCACCAATGAAAACGTTGGGCGTAACTCGTCCTTTTAATCTTGAGTAAATGTTTTCACAGGATCAGTTCAAACAGTGTCGATTCAAAACCCACACTGGAAGTATCTTCTTGGTTAAAGTGTTCAAAGTGCCTTTGGTGACATGTGGTGACAAAGTTTTCAGTTTGAGACAGTTTTGTGGTGATAGGGACAATGCCGCGACCGAGTAGGGATAGTTATGGTGACCAAAAACCTCCTTATTCCTACATATCGCTCACAGCGATGGCTATATGGAATTCCTCTGAAAAAATGCTTCCGCTGTCGGACATTTACAAGTTCATCACAGATAGATTTCCATATTATCGGAAGAACACCCAAAGATGGCAGAATTCCTTGAGGCACAACCTCTCGTTCAACGACTGTTTCATAAAAATCCCTAGACAACCAGATAGACCAGGAAAAGGAGCCTATTGGGCTCTACACCCGGCAGCTTTCGATATGTTTGTGAATGGAAGCCTCCTCCGGAGAAGGAAACGCTTTAAACTACTCAAGAGCGATAAAGAAGTGTTGGAAAATGAGCTAGCAGCCCTCACAAACATTAATAGAATATTCTTTACACCCCCGGTCAACCCTGCGGAAGTGATTAACCCAGCCGCGTCTCTGGCAACGTCGTTGGTGCCTCAAATGGAGCCTCCATCACCAACATTAACCAAAGCTCCAACGGATCAAACAACATGTATTCGACCGAAACGATCCTTCACGATAGAATCGCTTATATCGCCAGATAAACCTACTCCAATTACTCCCAGTACTCCTCACCACTTTATACCTCACATGCATCCGTGGATACTGTCATCTTGTTACGATCTAAGTGCGTATGCTGCCCCGATGTTACTCCAAGGAGCTCCTCCTCACAATTTTGACTATGGACTTAGTAATGGAAGTGATGAACTTTTTAGGGTGTCCCAGTTATAGTTGGGAGAGTTACATTGATGGTTTTGAGTGAACTGAGATGCAATGGTTGCAAATGGATTGTCTTTTGTTTGTAGACACGATGTTGAAAAGAGTTATTCCTTCAAGATCAGCGTTCGAAGTAAACGTAGCTGCTTTTGCTTTAAATAGAGAAGAGGAATTGGATGGAATGTGAAGAAAAAAGTGTCGCTGCCAACTGATAATGGAATTGTCAAATCGCTTGTTGAACACTTTAATGCTGAATATCGATAGAAAGTTAACGTATGTATTTTTTGCTATGATTTGGAATCGTATGTTCCTGTATAGGATGAAAATTATTCTTATGCAAAGTTTGTGCAATAATTTCGTATAGAACAAAGATACAGACATGCTCATTTTTAATATATCTACATCCTATATAGAAACAAATCCTACACTATGTACTATTTATATAGTCAAAATGTATTATCGCAAAGTAAGTCGAGCAATTCTTTCAAATCCCAAGCTGATTATAAAAATCAAAATGAATTCAAATGTATCTTGGGTAATGGTCAGTTCAATAGTTTTAGGGGTCATTATACATTATACAATTTTTTCGACGATCAACATAAATAAAAGTAAGGAGTGTTTTTTTAGAACACTTCATAAACCCTGATTATTTATTTTGCATTATTACTTAAGCTCATCTCACTGCTGGTATTAGGTACCTATAACGTAGAGATGACCGTATCTAATCTAAAATGGTATAACATTTCTTTTTACACTTATGTAAAGTAACGTCATAAAAATTTCATCTTAAATATGGTATTAAAAAAAAAAACAGAAGAAATAAAGCAATGATTTCTTCGGCAAAACTACATTTTTCATAATTTCTTTCTCCATAGTATTTCTATAAAAAATACCTAGGTAGGTACCTAATGTTTTCTACATAAAAATGTAGGAAGATAGAGAACATACATACTATATGAGTTCACAAGGTAATTAAATTAATATTATTTTATCATATAAAAATCGAATTTGTAGGTTGAAAGGTTTATTGACAATATCGATGAGACTTTGAAACCAATCGGATCGAGAATTTCCTATTGATTGTTAAAATAGATACATATTAAAATTGACATACACGTGTATGAATAAGGTAGGCCTTTGAGATAAGCATAAGGGACATAAAAACCCTGTCCCTAATAATGAAACATCTTTTTTTTAGTAATTTTCACTACAATTACAACGTTCACGAATCCGCCATTATTCCTTTGTCTATATACGGTGATACTTAATGAATGATAGGTACTTATTTTAATGAGCGATTCCTCGATCAATTTTATGTCGAAGAATTCATACATATGTCCTAAAATGCTTTGTTTTTGATACACAAAGTTTTTTTGGTTTTTATTAAAAATCTCGAAAACAATTTGTAAAAATACACTAAATTTTGGTATAGACTATTATGATATAAAATCACACAGTTTTACTTCAAAAAGTTGTTTTCTCAAGCCAGTGGCGTAGGTACAGCTACGCTTCAATACAATTTTAACCAATAAATATGTTACGCCACTGAAAGTTTGGAAACAATAATTTTATTATTAATTATCATTCAATTTTAAACAAATAAAGTATATTTCATCTTTCTCTTAAAACTTACTGTTTGGAAGAAAATAAGATGATAATAATAATAATGCATCTATATATATTATGGAAATTACTAAGCAATCTTAAAGCGTGTTTTACATTATCCCATTTCTTGTCCAAAAAATTGTACAATTTGTTGTACAATTTAAATTGTATAGTTTCATGCAGTCAATTGTGTTATAAATTGTATTGAGTTACAAAATTGTACGAAAATAGAGCAGGTCCTACTTTTCATATACAATACGGTACAATTTTCAATTGCGCTTGCGCCAATTTGGCACGTATTTCTCGCCAATCGCCATTTCCACGTTTTAAAACAAAGTTCTCAAATATCAGATTATCTGAATAAAAATAGATAAATAATACAAACATTAAAAACCTTAGTTAAAATAAAAAACACATTTATTTAGGTTATAAGCCTTACCAACATTTTTGTTGTTACCAACATAAAAACAAACATTACTCTAAAATCACTGACTTAAAGCGCAGAATCCTATAACATTTATTGTACAATAAATTTGATAAGTTTGAAACAGACAACACTACAAACTATTTAAGTACCATCCCAACAATTTGTTTTCTATTTATTGCACAAGAAATTGTACAAATGCTTGGATAAGATCTGGGATAATGTACAACATCCATTAGAAATCAAGTTAGCATTGATATCCGTTGTTAAGAAGATGGTTTGGATTCTGTTTCTTTACGATAATTAATAATTAAATAATTTTAAACATATCTTCTGCTTAAAATTGTATTGAGGCGTAACACCGAAAACAAAGTATTTTAGGATATCATTAAGTATATGAAAGGTATGAAAGAATAGATTTTCTCGTCCATTATGACAAGAGCTAACTAAATACTGACTTTGAAAAAATCCAAAATTTAATTTATTAACAGCTATCCTGAAGAGCCGTTGATTAGTTTTTTTAACGAGATATGGCGGAACCGTATTTTTCGGCTCTTTGCAAAGAACAGTGTTTGCGCCTACTTAAATACAAAATTTTATAAATTTATATTCGACAGAATCGTTTAGCGGCCTAACAAATACGACACATAAAGCCCTGAAGTTTTTAATGGCTTATTTTATTTAAAGGCACATTTGCTATTGTAATTACTTTTTAAATTGGCGGTGTAAATAAAGTAAGTAAACATCGGTAAAAAGTTATTGGAAATGTAAATAACCTTTCGTTAATAATGCGAAAGATTGCAGGAACAAATATTATGATTATTTAACAGTGCACAGTGGTGGTCATGTAGAAAAGATTCAGTTTTTTTCAAGCAAAGCGGTAAAAATCTTCATTTCATTTTATACCTTATGGGTCATAAAATGCGGAATTAGTTGGTATATTCTCTCACTAGATGGTGCCACAGTATATATAACTTTATAACATAACCTTTAAATAAGAGCGCAGGAAACTAATCTAATACATCGAAATATTTTTATTATTGACGGTTTCCTAAAGCCAGTCAGGTATTCATTCATTTGCTTATATCGACTTGATAATTCAGAATTAATGTTGATTTTAGCTTGAAATAGCACGACAATAAAGTCAAAGATTTAAAGATGTTTTACCTTCCTTGAAAATACGTTAACAGTACGCGTTCGCTGAAACTTTACTTGCTTTTGCTCCAATGCGATTTAATGAACGTATTATATTCCTGTTTGTAAGCTTCTTTCGATTTTTCTTTAATTAAATTTTGTGTTGCTTCATTGGGTTTATTAATTATTTCATCTGGAGCGCATTGAAATGAGTTTTCTTCTTCGGAATCGGAATTATTTTTGTTTTATTTTTTATTTTCAAATATTATTGACACTGGTAAGGTAACAATAACAAGGCGGCGCCCGGGCAACCGACGCGGATGCTGCTTTCATGGCAACTTGATATTATAAGCATTCTGAGTAGAAAATGGCACGCTACGGCACACAAATGACTGTTTTTAACTTGTTAAAAAATTACCAATTTTATGCATTAATTTGTGTAAAATGATTTTATAACGATCGTCGACAAAAACAATTTCCGAAACCTGTAAAAGTTACTTTTGAGACGTATTTTGGACTTCCATTGTCTTTATTGATCTATAGCACAACGTTTCAACTGGTAAGCATCTCCAGTCGTCTTCAGGCGAATACTCAGTGGCAGTATACGCATATAAATTTCAAGATCTTTTTTAATTTTTTAATTTTTAAGAAATCAGTTGTTATTCCCTGTGTCAACCTTCCAAAAACTATTCGAAAATCTAAATATTTTTCAGCTTAATTTTAATTTTATACAAATTCTTCTCTCGACACCCTATAATTCCGTACGAGATAAAGGCCGTGCCAGCCTTTGTCGGCACCGAATACACACTAGATGTGTCCAAAATATTAATAGTTTTTTTACAGATTTCTTCTCTAACAACCCACAAATTATAACGAATGCCCGCGTGTATAATTTAAGACATTTTTATTCTTCGGTCATTTTATGTGTGCGGTTAGAAATATTTAACCAACAAAACTTACACTAATGTATACAGGGTGAGTCGAGCGGAACGGGCCAAACTCCAGGAGCTTATTGTACAAGTGAAAGTATTGTAAAAAAGTCGTATCTATGTTTTTATACTATTGTTTTCAATACATTAACATTAACATTGTTCTTTTAATAAATGTTCAAAAATATCACCATTTGCGTCTGTTGCTCTCCTGAATGCTTCATCTCTTTCTTTAATATCGACTGCAGTACCTATTTTTAATTCGTCGAAATAGTGCATACCGACTCGTACTTTGTAAACTTCATTTCTGAACCAGTCCCATAAACAAGTGGTGTAAGGTCTGGAGATCTTGGAGCACCGCCATCAATCATCGGCCTCGGAAATCTTTCGTCCAAATGTTGCTTGACCTGATGAACGAAATGTGCAGGAGCTCCATTATACAGTGTGTCTTCTTAAGTTGGACTCATATGGAAAACTTTTTTATTGTTGGTTTTATGAAAAAATGTATTCTTGATAAAATTTTGTGGATGGTCCAAAACTTAAAATGCAACCATCAGATATCAATTTTTTTTAGGCCGTATACGTGGTTTGTCAAAAAATATCAATTTTACTCAAGAGTAAAGTACCTTTATTTTTTACAATACAGAAGAATGTTATAAAGTAAAGTTATTTTGAATTATAAGTTATATTCACATATGTAATTACAGCCATTTAGCATAAAAATGAAATTTATAATTACAAAATTTATAATTTAAAACGTAAATAATCACCAAACCTTCATTTTTATGCTAAATAACTGTAATTGCCTATCGGAATATCACTTATAATTTAACACAACTTTACTTTATAACATTCTTCCGTATTGTTAAGAAGAAAGGTACTTTACTCTTGAGTAAAATTGATATTTTTTGACAAACCTCGTATACTGCTTACAAAAATTGATATCTGATGGTTGCAAGTTTAGGACCATGCACAACATTTTATCAAGAATAATTTTTTTATAAAACTAACAATAAAAAAGTTTTACATATGAGTCCAACTTAAGTAAACACACTGTATACCACACCACACGTTTACCGAAAATGTGTGAACCTTTGTAACGCTATAACTTGAAAACAATCAAAAATTGTATAGGGACATAAATATGAGTCTGTTTACATTATTCTGATGTATACAGTACGCTCCTGGAGTTTGGTTCGTCTTTTCCGACTCGCCCTGTAAAATACAAGGTTTCAAGAAATTATATTTTTTTTTCCGCTTTTCGACCCACCTTGTATCAAAAATGATTTGACAGTATATATCGATCTATTTGTATATCTTAGGTAACAACGGAACTATTGACTTTGTCACCCAAGGCTTCTTTATAAAAACATCGCTTAGACTGTGCGTTAGATGGAACAATTTTGTATAGCATTTTAAAATTTTGAATTGACCAAAATACTGATTTTCGGATTTCCCCTGTTTGGTGTATAAACGTTTTTTATGTAATACTATTTACTTTTCACGCTCCACAAATACATACCATCACATACATAATATCACCAAATTTACCATGTAAAAGTTGCTATTGTGTATTTATATTAATATTTTACATAATTTTTTAAAAAATTATAATATGTAATATTTATTACAGAGTAAATTTAAATCGGTGTTCAATGACCATTCCCATTCTTTCAGTGCGATTGCTTGAAAAATAAAAGGACTACTTTAAAGCTATTTTAAACATTAAGAAATTTCATTCTTGTAAATAATGTGGTATAGTTCCTGAAAAAAAAATAGGATGGTTTAAAATATAAATACCTTTTTCAAGGGACTATCAGAAGAAATACAAATACAATAAACATTTTGGTGAAAATGTATTTCACTCATAATTTCGTTTTACGTACAAGATACATTTTAAAAAAGGAGAACATTTTCAAACCATCCTAAGACACTGTTGTATATAGAAAAATCAATAAAGTTAGACTTAAATTAAATGTGATAATAAGACTTAAGTTATAAAAATGCATTATTTAGTTAAGTATAGCTTCGATAAGTGCTCACTGTGTATAATTTAACTGTAGGAATATAAAAATTATTTAAAAAATATAGGTATACCTACCACGGCACAACGAAAAATTATTTTTTAAGACATATCTAAGGTTCACATATACCTAAACTGCGCAACTTATTTAAAGCACAACCAAAAATTTATCTCAACTTCGAAATTTGTGGGTCGTTCTAATTGATTTTTCTAATTGTAGGTTCCTTTCTTGAGAATATCACTCACTGCCTTTATCGTTTTGGTTAAAAAAAAGTAACTTCAGTATTATACCGGGTGTTATAAAACTGATGTGTTTTTTTACAAAAATTCCAAACACCCTGTGGAGTATACTGTTTTAGATACAGTCCAATGAGAGTATCATGTTTTATTTACATTTTTGATTCATTTGTTTATCTCTGTTACTAGAAATACACAATTCTTATTAAATGTGTTCATTGAACAACATGCAGGGTGTTTTTTTAATTGATTGCCGATACTTAAGGTTGTGAATCTAAAGGTGATTTTAAGAAAAAAAGTTAATATTAACATATGTACTAACTAAAGTTCTTCATTTTTGAGCTACAGAATGTAGAAAGAATCTGAGTACGGCACTGGATTCTACGTAAAAAACTACAAAAGAAACATTTTATTTCTGTTTGATAATGATTTTCATAAAAATATCTAAGAGTGATTATAATTATGATAAAAAAGGTAATGTTTAAATTTTAACTGTAGCTCAAAAATGAAGAGCTTTAATACATATGTTAATATTAACTTTTCTTCTTAAAGTCACCCAAGAATTCGCAACCTTAAGTATCGCCACTCACTTAAAAACCACCCTGTATTTGGGATTTTATTGGTAGACCATCAAGTGTCCACCAAATGGGATTTTCTTTATTAGTACGACTTGAAGTCATACAACATACGGAGGAGGTCAAAAAAGATTCTAAATCCACTCAAGAGTAAAGTATACACTTATTTCGAAAAATACTTAATAATGTTATGCATTATTTAGAATAGTTATTAATGTAAGTGGGACCTAGATATGTCTCGATTGAGTTATATACAAGATTACAAATTTGATTTATTTTATGTGTATTTAAAATGCCCAGTTTAATTTCATATAACTTTTTGTATGCAGAATCAGAAATACATGTCAAAATAGAGCTTACCGTACACTATGGGTAAATCAAATAATCAGTAAAGTTTGTCATATTTAATTTTCCAGTGTAATCTAAGCTAATGGTTATGGTAAAATTATGTATTAAGCTTAAATTCCCGTTTTCAATTTTTTTTAATTAACAAATGTTTATATTGTTTTCGTGTCTCGTTTCCTTAATTAATAAAAACATAAAACATAATGGACAAAATAATGTATACGAGAAGTTATGTGAAGTAATTTAAAATTTCTATTAAGACAAATTGTGAAATAATAAATAAAACACTGTATACTAGATAAATTCAATAAATGGTAATTATTGAAAATATAATGAACAAATGAATAACTACTTATAATAGTTGAAAACAATGGTAAACCTATTTCATTATAATCGTAACTGTTAGCTCTCTGTATAATATAAACCGTATTACTCGCAGCTATGATTTAAATATACAGGGGATAGTCGAAAAATTAAATAATTTTAAAAATTAAATAATTTTAAAAATTATACAGCCTCCCACCCTGAAATAATATTAAAAATCGCAGCCACGTCAATTTTATTGTGAAGGGAGACGCTTTTAAAGAATATTCCTAGTTTTAACCCCCTGGAAGGGGTTGTAGATGTTAGCCTTAAAATCCTAAATGGGCAGGAGGACTTAGGGGCCCATAATTTTAAAGAACGTGCCAATAATACCCATATTTAAACCTTGAGTAATTAGAACTTCGCTGACCTGAAAATTATGGTTTTGACCCCACTTTCCATTTAAGATTATACAGGTAACATTTACCCCCCCAGAGGGGGTGCGAAGGCTGCAAATATTATTTAAAAGCGCCCCCCCCCCCTTCACAATAAAATTGACGTGTCTTTACGATTTGTCATATTATTTACTGGAGGCGAGATATTAAACTGACATATTATACAGGCTACACCAAGTAAAGTAGCCCATAAAAAGTATCTCGAGAACTAAATGAGATGTTATTTGGAAAACTTGGATGTGGCTATAAGTGATGGTTTTCTACATTTATAAAATATTTTGGATAGTGCGGTGTTGCCGGATCATACCGAAAGTGGTAGCAACTTCGGAATTTAAAATGAATTACCCTATATATTATATATTTTTTTTGGAATCTAGATAAAAATCTAGAACTGTTTTCTGTATAATATCTTTAAGAGTTTTTGAATTATAAATAATCTTGTGATTTTTTAACGCCATATCGGGACCTGAAAAGAATATCATATCTTTTTAGCGGTTACAGCTAGACAGCTGAAATTTTGACAATAGTTTCACAAGACCATCGAAATTTTATATTTTAAACAGTATTTAATTAGTTTTATACAGGGCGTCTCCATTGCAAATGAATTATTGCAAAAATCTTCCTTTTTTTTTAAATGGGACACCCTGTATTTGATATGTTTTGCTAATGGAGGATGAAAATTTCTATCCAATGATATTTACCTATCTTCAATATTTTCGGACTTATAGCGAAATTTAAAAATTATCTTATAAAAATATATTTTTCGGTAGTTGGCTGTGGAATGGATTCATACAAAACAAAATAACGAAAAATCCATTTGAGGTTATGTCTGTGTTGTAGTTAGTTAACAAATAAGCAATTTATTAATAAATAAATAAACAAAATTATAATTACGCAACAACACCAATAAAACAACTAATAACTAAATTGTTGGCTCTTAAACATTCATGAATTGTGGTGATAACATGTTCATTTGTCACCTTTTTCATTTCTTCCCCTTCTAGAGACCCCAGAGCTGTTCTTACTCGATTTTCTAAATCTTCCCTTGTTGTGACGGGTGTTTTGTATACTATTTCTTAATCCTGCCCCATAGATAAAAATCTAGGCGGTAAGATCCGGAGACCTTGGGGCAATTTCCATGGACCTCCTCGGCCAATAAACTTTTTGGGAGTCATAAGAGCTGCATCAGGATGATCATTAAATTTTCTGCAAGTTCTAGATAAAACTCTACCACACTCCCCATGAATATAAAATGAATTTTAAATATCTAAGCTCGAATAATGTGAATTAGCCCTTTCTATTACAATAACACAGGCATAACGTCAAATGGATTTTTCATTATTTTGTTTATGAATCCATTCCACAGCCAAGTACCAAAAGATATATTTTTATAAGATAATTTTTAAATTTTGCTATATGTCCGAAAATACTGAAGATAGGTATAGGAACACTTAATATCATTAGATAGAAAATCTCATCCTCCATTAGCAAAACATATCAAATACCCCCCCCCCCCCCCTTTAAAAAAAAAAGAATATTTTTGCAATATTTCATCTCCCTCAGAAATATTGTAATGGAGACGGCCTGTATAAAACTAATTAAATACTGATCAAAATTATAAAATTTCGATGGTCTTGTGAAACTATTGTCAAAATTTCAGCTTTCTAGCTGTAACCGCTAAAAAGATTTGCTTTTCAGGTCCCGATAAGGCGTTAAAAATTACAAGATTATTTATAATACAAAAACTCTTAAAGATAGATATTATATTATACAGAAAACTGTTCTAGATTTTTACCTAGATGTAATTATTATTATGTAATTCATTTAAAATTCCGAAGTTGCTACCACTTTCGGTATGATCCAGCAACACCGCACAATCCAAAACATTTTATTTTATAAACGTAGAAAACCATCTCTTATAGTCACAGAGAAATTTTCAAAATAAAATCTCATTTAGTTCTCGAGATACTTCTAATATGCCACTTTACTTGGTATACCCTGTACAGGTAAATTTTATTTTTAAAAACCGCGCCTAGAATTTCTGTGAAGAATTAATTAGTGGCAGGGCCTTCAAGACGATAAGTCTTTTTTAGTTGATAAAGAAACCAGTATTATAGATTAGTTCAAAATATATCGTTGATCTTCTGACTGACATAAAACCCTAATTACTCCTGTGACCATAAAATACTATAAAATTTACACTTTTTCGGACAGAGCCGAAGTACAAACTCCCTAATTATTGTACCAGTTTGATGAGTAGTAGCAAATGGATTTTTATTAATTTTAATATTAAATAAATCGGGTTTGTTCGTTTGTAACTGATCCTTATTTTCATTCGGTTTTTAAATTCGGAAATTAAAAAAATTAATCAATATGTAGATAGCTATATTTCCAAGGGGACCCTGCACCCATTTATTGGGGTTTATCGATTTAGGGGTAGACACAATAGGGATTTATCAGGTAGTTGATAGTAAAAGTCAACGGTATATCTTAAACCATACAAAACTGAAAGTTAACAACAGACTTCCAGAAAGTACCTACACATGATTAAGAAAAGTCTTTCATTATTGATTTCTGAAACAAAATGTTTCATTAAAAATGTAAATTTCCTTAATTTAATAGAAAAAAACCATGTAGCTTGTTATTTTATCAGTGGTAGCAACACTGACATCCCTAAAACCACCCTGTATATTTAAATGCTGGCGCTGGGTAGCATGATTGTATATTTAATTACTTACGTATATATGTATTGGTAGCTCAAACGTCGTTATTAATAAATCAAATGGATAATTACATACGTTGTTGTTTTTTTCGCCTTGTTCCTATTGTGTTTTTGATAAATTATATGTTTCACGCGTTGCCTCGTTTCGTCATTATAACAGTTTTTCTTCTTTGGTGAAATATAATCAGTTTGTATATAAGAATAAGGCACGCGGACGTGTATTATTTAGACATGATTAATGATTCTGAAGAAATTTTAATAATTATAACAGAGATTAGCGTTGTATCTTCAATAAATATGCGGTTTTAAAAATATATAGCAGTCTAGGGCTCATACGGCTTTCTGTGGGAAATAATGTTGATGAACTATGAATGTGCAGATTTGTTTATTAACGTGTTTTTTTAAATATTTAGATAACTGGTATACAAAATTTGAAAAGGACCCACAGAAAAAATAAATATAGTTTTACATAGGATCGCAGTTGTCAAAAAAATAATCTCGATGTATTACGAAATAGTACATTACGTATCAAGGGCCGAAAAGCCTCCGACGGCCCGAGATATGTACCGTATTTTTTTGACAAGTGCTCCGAAGCTTTGAGGCCAAATAAATAAAGAAATTCTTCAGACAGTTTTCCTGTCTACATGACATGAAAACACTCGCGCATGGAGACTGTAAATACCTATTTATTATTTTTGAAAAATTGAACAAAACCGCCCGCTCTCTTGGAAAACGCCACTTTCGGTGAAGAGAACATGCATGAAAAGATGCACTTTCGGGGCACATGTAAAAAAAAATATAAATACACAACACTCTCAATGCGGTTCGTATAAAACTGGGGTATTTGATTAAGTCCCCAAACAGCTGATCGATGACATTTATTGCTAATGTCAACTGTCGAAAAAGCTTAAGGGTTCGCTGCAAAGACTATATATACCACACACCCTAAGTTAGATGACGAATCGATGCCCCAATTAGTGATATTTGATAGTGATAAATGCACAGATCACAATAAAAAGCCATTCTTCTTGACGGCCTTAGCCCCACCACATTACACGTAAAGTAACACATTCGACTCAATTTTAAATAGAAAGGTTCACTTCTATTATATTGCACATTGGTAAAATGATTGTCGTCATCGTCCGGTAAAATTACAACGTATTTTCGACTCATAGGGACGGACAATTTGCAGGTAAAGTCGCAAAATATTGTGAAATACGCTTTTTTTAAAAATAGTAAATAGTACAGACCCGACAAGTTTATCTGAAGCTACAAAAGGAATGCGGGCAAAAAAATTTCTAGAGTTAACAATGTTGTCACATCTATTAAGTTTTAATTTAATAATCTCTTAATGAGAAAAACCTAAAATTACATTTACGCATTTAAAGTAATTGTAATAGATAGAATATAAAAAAAAACAATAGTTTCAATATTATTAAATTTCTTTTCATATGGGAGACCGAAGAGAATTGTGACATAGTACAGTTGTGACAACGACGATTTCTAGGAATCGATGGCCGTCAGCGAGCTGGCAACAGCGCACGATTGTTTGTTTATAGACGCGCTACGCTACTTGACGCAGTACGCGCCAATGGCCCACGAAAAGTAAATTTTTTATAAAATTCTTGATTGTATTTATATCATGATATATTTATTACATTCACGTGGTTATGCTATTTTTTCTTATATTGTGTGGGTTTGGAGTTTTCAAAGCGTGGCATTGTCTTGCTGTGTTTGCATCTTGTTTCAATTATTATTCTGACCAGATTGCGATTTTTGGCACCTAGAAGAGTTGTGACACGCTGTCACTTGTATTGTGATAAATTGTTTTTTATAATCAAGTGTTCAGTGTGTCGTGTTTTAGGCTGTTATTTTGAAATTTTGAACTTTGTGATAATGAATGAGTATACTCCTGATAAAAACAATCACAGTCAGACCTGTGAGGTGATTACAAATATTTATAGGGTATGTGAATATATTTAAATTGCCACTTAAGCGAAAGCTAGAAAGGGACATTAATGGGGAAATCTCAGCAAATGTGACTTTCGGTGTGAACAGGCCTCGGTTCGTCGAGCAAGTACCCGTTGCATTTCCCACCCGTTCTAACATGTTTGGGACACTTATTGGATGATCCTGAATACAAAAATATGCGTGTGCCGCCGCCCGGGAGCTTTATTTTTTCATTTTTTCGCGAAAATTTGATCAAAATCCACAAATTTTGAGTGTGAATAGAAAAAACCGCTTCCGTTATTAAGCTATAACTTTTGAGGCGATTCAGCAGATTGTTTGGGACTTTCAGGATCTTTAATATGGGTGTTTAGACGTAAGAAAAACCCCATCCCGTTGATGTGCCTCCCCTAGAACGCTAGATACGGGTCTCTCAAGTTGTGTGAACAGCTTTTTCCCGAAATCTGGTAATTTTCGGTTTATAACGCGCCGCTCTCGAGGCGATTTTTTTTTCGCAATATTCCCCATGAAATATTCATTCTTAATGTTATGACTAAAAGATCTGACCCAATAGAAGGGTGTGCCACTTCGGGTTCGGTTGTAACACACTTCAGAAGATGCTCAAAAGGCGACTTTTTCATGCGTAATCGGATCTAAAAAAACGGTATTTTGAGGGGCACAACAACACGGGGGCAAAAAACAGTCTCAAACCGCGCGTGATCGCTGGATCCAAGGCCAACTAAAAGTAATTTTTTCATGATCAGCAACCTTGAAAACGGTTCAGAAAATACCTTTCAACACTGGTACAAACAATTATTTTCTTCCAAGAAAGTCTGATTCGCTAGATTCAGTGCATCACCCTCGAAAAATGATTTTTCAAGATATTGGGGGAGGCGATCAAAAAAAGTCAGTAACGCTGGCGGAAATATACTTCTAATATATCTAAAATTGATAATTCGCGGTCCAAAATAGTGTGAAACATGATTGAAAAATAACTATTTTTTTTTCGAAAAAGTCACATTTGCTGAGATTTCCCCTAATACGATCAAAATTGAAAAATCATCATTAATCAATTAAGCATGTAGCTGTTTTTTCCATGTTGAACAATTTATGTCTTGTAAAAAGTAATTTTTTCATCATTCAAACATAAAATGCAATTACTGAAGAATTTTATATTTTTATTACATTATTTAAAATAATAATAACACGCCCATGACTAGACCATGTTTTAAACGATATTGCTTCCCCCTTACCGATACGTCGGAGACACAGATCCACTTGTCGAGCTGGATACGAGTTACCGCATTGATAATCCTTCCCCGATTTCCCCTAAATTGTAAATAGAACACAAGACAAAATCATAAAATTATAAGCAAACAGCTATGGCCAAGCCAATATTCATTAAAAATAACAACTGTACTTATAACAGAACGGCATTTTTAAAATTATTTCCATGGGCGTACAAATTCAAAATTTGACCTTAAGTTATTTATTATAAATTACCAGTATGGGTTTCTATTTATGCATCCTATTCTACAACTTAGCTATGCGTGTGTACCTTGTCGATTAGCCGCATGCATTGCAATGTGCAGAGATGTATGTGTGTATTATATCTTATTAGATCGTGAGAGTTCAGACCAAAGTCATACATCACATAGATAATGGAAATCTACTCATAAAAACGTTATAATCGGTACGCGGCTCTGAATTATCGCTGCCAGATTAATTTCGAGCGTGGATGCAAACTTGACAAGAAATTTCCAACCCCAAAGCAGGTATTAGTTTCAAGAAACTATTAATTTTCTTTTAAATGAACCAAACATGATCCAGGCGGTCGAGATCTTGGTCAGCGATCATACGAATGGGTCTGCGATGTGATGGAATCCAGAAGCTCTGCACTCGAGCTTACTCTTCGGTATTCTTGGGTGTAGAGCTCCAGACATGATAGCAGTATCCTAGCGACGCGCGGATCTGGTCTTTGTAGAATGTCAAAAGCTCTTAAGGTGATACAACTTTGTAGTTAGCAAAGTACAACGTGTTTCCGCGATGCTATCCTGGCGATTGTCACAATAACATGATTATGCCAAGACAAATCTCCTCTCAGATTGATGCTCACTAAATTAATAGATGAAGCCAGTAGAATTGCGTGTCCTTCTTAGAGAAAACTGCTGCCTGGATTTTTTTAGCATTAAATTCGACTTCGCTGTTACTGTCACTCCAAGACAAATTTTCTTCCGAGTCTTTGTGGAGGCGTGAACAAGCGAAGATGTGCGTCAGCAGCGGATGTTCAAAGGAAAATATGAGACAAGCACTCAGCGAACTCACTAGAAGGTCGTGTAAGTATGGTGAAATTATTTTTAAAATTTTATTTTTGTGTAACGATCAAACAATTACTTTCTAGGCGTTTTAAATGTAGAAAGAAAAGAAGAAATAAGAAAATGCGTTAGGTAAACCATATTTTTATTTATTTAGTAATTTTACACATGGAAATACAACTTTTGGAAAATAAGAAAGGTTTTCTTAATGTGTATAGCTGACGGATCTTAACGTCGTCACATGCAACCCTCGTAACAATATTTATACAGTCCACTACTAATACTACTAAAGCCATCTACGAGCTATCAAGAAAACCGAATGATGTCCAATACTACTACCGCCATCTACGAGTTATCAAGAAAACCGAATGATGTCCAATACCACTACGCCATCTACGGCTACGTCGTTAGGAGCAACCAAGAAGAGAAAAATAGTTAACTGTTTTATGACGAGAACGAATCGAGCCACGAGACTGACAAGTTGGCATTCTTCATACTTTCAGTGTTTTTTAGTTTAAATCCTTAAATAAAATGGTTTAAAATCATATCGAGTATCATTTATCGAAATACACAACATTTATCGACCCTACACAATAGTACTTAAACGTAAAGTAGATTTTTCGGTTCTTAATTGTAGAAAATTGATCAATAACAGCCTCATTAAGTTTGGAATATCCTCTATACATTTTTTTTTCATATACTATATTTCATTTTTAAACTTTCTAATAAAGTCTCTAGATTTACCCTTTGTGGTCTGCGTTAAATTAATTTCGGGTTCAGGTGTTCCCGCATTCTTCACTTCAATTTCTTGCTCCAAACTCAAAGAGCTAAAGTTATTTCTTAAATAGTCCACCGTCAACTATTCATTTTAACTTAATAAATATATAATATTAAAACATACACGCTCGAATTTCTAACTAGATGCACGAACAGACAATAGCGCGCGGTGCACACAAAAACTGTGCGCCTTTCCCATGTTAAATCGCCATAGCCCCGCTATCCCCCGCCACCTGTTATTACAGAGAAACTGCATTACTTAATCGCACGTGCGAGCAAGTCTCGTCATAATCGTCATTTACCTCGACCGAGGCACGGTTGCCGGATCTATACAGTTTCGTTTGACGGGATGATAAAATATTAGGGAGGGTCGGACTTTTTTAGTTTGGCGGTACGATAAAATATTAGGGAGGGTCGACCTTTATACGATAAATAATATTCAATGAATATAAATTAATATTTTTTATTCGTTTTGTTTCGGGGGTGCACGTGCGCATGTGCTCCTGTGGAAGAACCGCCACTGAATATAGTAAGAAGAGAGTGGGAGACAATTTGAACCTTTGAGGAACATCGGCATTGATGGTGAAGGTATAAAATTATGGCCTACGCTTATGACTTGAGTACTAAATCGATCTAATTTTTAACTGGATTATTATTTATTTTGTATGCAGGTATTTATATTGAAGCGACGCGTTAAGTCAAACCAATTGGTTGGTCTAAGGCCCTAACTTTATGTAGCTATCCCTAAATAGTGTTATTACATACATACAGCACATGACCACACATTCATAAAATACAATTATTCCACTTGCTGTTTAACTGCACAAGTTGTTTAATGTAATTATTAAAATTTTATTGCGTGACGTTCCAAATACCTTAAGGGCATAATTATGAATGCGGATTGTTCCTCCGACAATCATCATAAAAAGAAAATCAATGTCAAGTATAGGCCATATATCCATTAAATATATCCGTCTATTAAGACAAGGGTCATGAAGCTAGTTAAGAGCGTGAAATTTTCTAGATTCTAGGAAATCTAACCGGAAAAGGAATGAACGTGCGTAACAGTATGATCCAAATCGAGATTATGTAGATCAAATAAGACAAAACCACGTCAGCAGCTAATGGACGTGATTAACATTACGAAGGTATAAACTTCTTTATTGTAAATCAAAAATTTTATTTTAAAAATAAATGGTAGTTGATGCATTTACCGTACTTTAAATTCTATTCAATTGTATCAATTCAAAATACGATACGAATAAAAAACCGATTTTGATGATTAAATTGAATTTAGCAAAGTATTTTCGTTTAGAAATTTGTGAACCACGAAACACAAAATATAAACATGTCATATTTTAATTTTAATATTTCCGAAAGACCAATTTGAATATTGTTTCAAGCAAGTCCCATGTTAAACTTTCATAATTAAGAAATTAAGATAAAACAGCCAATGATTGACAGGTTTTAGAAACTTTTCCTACCGAATTGATCATCCTAAGAAAGTTTCTTATTTTATGTTGTATTTAACAACGTTATGCCAATCATAGAAGGTATTAAAATCGTCGCATGTTGAAAAAACACCAATATTTTTAAATTAAAGAAAAAGGATTAGTTGTTGTTTTCTTCCTACTTACTTAAATTGACAATCCGAAAAAGACGATGTCCCAAAATTGTACACCCTAATAATTGAATTTACTCGTTTTTTTTACAAATTTACTCCTAATTTACAAAATAGAACTAGAATACTAACGCTAGTAGTAACCAAAATAAATATATTGGTAGTATAGTATATTACTTAAAACACCATCTTGGGAATCAAATAGGTAGTACTTAAATACAAGTTTCATAAGACATTATCTTAGAGCACGCGTTCAATTTAGAAAACGACCCGCGAAGCAGGTATGTATACCATGTGGGGCAAAAGTCCCGCAACGGCCAAATATCTCCCGAGGGGAAGGTTTTAAAAAAAATGTTTCGGGCAAAAGTTGTATGGCTTTGAAAGAGGAATCATTTGCATACAAAACCATCTCCCACCCCTTCACCCCCTCCTGAGGGGTGGGGGTAACTTGTAAATTTTAAATGGCCAACCCTATTTTTTTTTGCTGATTAATATTCTTTAAGAAAAAACAAGAACCTTTGTCCGAAAAATTAAAAAAAAAAAAAATAATGTTAGTTTTATTTTACCATAGCTTATACCTTGTGCTGGTAGTATTTAAAGTTCCAATAAACTATACAACATCTACTAGGTAATTAATCGAGCCTTGTTTTTAAAAATTTAGTTTGTGAATTAGGCCGGATTTATTCACCTTATCTTTTATAGTAACAAATTTTTGGTTTAGAAAAAAGTGAGGTTAAGAAACATACGACGTCGGATGAAAGTTAAAATAAAGCTCATCGTGTCGATCGTGACAAATATTCGGACGGAATTTGGCACCAAAAGTTTACACCAATCAGGGCACCGTTGGATCATCATAATATCGTCAGAAATCGTATGCATGGAACGCTGTCTTAAATCGAACTAATCGAAATGATTGCGATATTTTATTTAACTAACCAGTGAAATTTACATTAAAAGAGTTGAAATCCGGTCCTGTTGAATGTTTCACAAGGAAATTTCCGAACCGCGCAAACTCACAACGCCCCCTTCGATGCCCATAGCGGGGACATAATTGCAGATAGTATTAGCAATATAATGGTTATGTGATTCAGACGCAAAACAGTTTTGGTTTTGCCGATAGACTGTTCCAAATCGAATCAATCGAGACTGTTATGTCGTTTGTCTACATTAGTCCGAATACAGCGAGTATTTAAAAGAATCGAGTTCTTCCTCGATTCTTGTACTCGAGTACTGCATCACTAACTAAATTAAACATAGGTAAAAGCTTCTCTTAAACACATAAATATCCGTTTGTGTGCAGAATAAGATAAATAAATAATTACGTAATTTTCTTGAACAAGCAATCCCCTTTGGATATTTACACAATATTTTAACTTATGCATATCTGTTATAAATATGCATATTCAAGTTTACAGCAGTAATTAAAAATGATTTAAACCTGCAATGATTTCGTAATTAGTCAAGTTAGTTAGTAAAACAATCATTATCATTCATGTCATTTTTTGGAAATTTATAATAATCATATGGATGGATATAAACGGAAAGTGGACTGCCAAATGTAAGACAATTTCCTTTACCTAAATTTAAAATAAGCAAGATATACCATATGCCTCTTTACTTAGTCTTGTGTGTGTACAAAAGTATTCTGCATGCAGAAAAAAACGTCTGTCCCACCAATATAGATTTAGAAACAAACATCTTATAATTAACGGAGTATATCAAATAAGAAATATAGAAATATCTACACAATTATTCTAGATATAGCTCAGTCATTTGACCAGGTGGGGCATGAATGGTTTAAGATATAATCTCAACAGGCTCCCTCATAAACAATATTTCCAAATACTCGAGTCTCCGTCGGCAGATATTTTAGAATTAAATAAGAACAAACCTTGTCAGAACTAGAAGAAATAGCTGGAGTACCCCAAGGAAGTGTTCTAGGTCATGTGTTTTAGCTGCTATATACACGGAAAAAATAATACTTGCACGAAGGTAAAAATTATTAAACTAAACTAAAAAAAAAATTGATTTAGGATAGGCAAATATAAAAGTTAGGTGTGGTTTTGAACGGAATATAATTGTAGTTTAAGTGGACCACGACTTCCCGTGCCCTGACTCAGTAAGAATCGGGTTTGTTCATGTTCTGATGACATAAAGATATTTTTCTCCCTTATTAATTCAAAACGCCATTTATGGTTATTTTTTTTTTCTTTACATCACAGCTGAAAAAATTTTCCGAAATTGAACCCACCCAAACAAGCGTCCCGTTACATGGAAAGAAAAACTTAGTTAAATTTACTATTAAAATAGTGAAACTAACCATAATTTATGGCTAAATATGTGCCTGGAATAACTTTTATTAAGAACTGCCATTAAATTATGGCAAAATTTTAACCTAAATTTAATAAATATTACAAAAATATTTAG
This sequence comes from Barypeithes pellucidus, assembly GCA_963991005.1. Lineage (NCBI taxonomy): Eukaryota > Metazoa > Arthropoda > Insecta > Coleoptera > Curculionidae > Barypeithes > Barypeithes pellucidus. The sequence continues at coordinate 1,401,290 of OZ022557.1, forward strand.
TAAACCATTTATATGAAAAGTTTTTGTAAAATTTACTAAACTTTTTACGAAAATCGAAATCGCAGTAATCCGTTGCATTTCATTTATAGCTTTTATTCTTGTAAAAATATTTTTACAGCATTAATGAAGTGTTGGTTATTTTTACGATAAAAAATACTTAAATAATGGCTAGTGAAATGTACCATACATTTTAAAATATTTAACTACTGCAGTTATAAATAAATTATTTTCACTATACATTCGTTGTAAAATTTACAATATATTTTAGTAATTAATCGGATTTTACTAAATTTATTAGAAATCCCAACTGTAGTTTTCTGTAAATTATGTTTACAATATGATTTTGGCTAATAAAAAATGTATTTAATACTATATTTTATAGGAAATTTTATAATAAAATCTTTACTGTCTGCTTATCTTATTTCATATCGAAGTAACCGACGCAGTCTCTAAATATTGAAATATTTCGACGAGAATCTGAATTCCTCATCGTATAAAATTATTTGAAAAAAAAAACTTCAAATTACGAACCGGCTTTCTTGTGGTCGCTGGTTCGTGATTTGAGCGTTTCTGTTATTTTATACGATGTGATTTGTTGTAAACTACGATTAACCCAATGTGTACGGCCACTTTGTTGCTATAGATTTTTCTAATTCTGATTATGGCTCCATAACGACCAAAACGGGTTAACAGCTTAATAGGTGTTTCACTTCTTGTCAATAATATTATTAATCGGAAAGACACGTCGATTTTAAGGCGAGGGGCGACGTTTTTAAAGAATATTTGCGGTCTTTATGGCTTAACCCTATGGAAGGGGTAGATGTTACCCTTAAAATCTTAAATGAGTAAAAAATATCTTTCCAATAATACCATAATTTATTATTTTTGATAGTAGTTTCCCAAAAATCGACTTATTCATGTAAATTCTTCGGCGGTGGGGTTGGAAGGGTGTCACCCGAAGTGACTACCTAGAGATCCCTAAGCATTCTATTAAAATAAGAGTCACACAAGACAATAATGTTTTTTTAAATAATAACCTAAAAAACCATAAATCTAAGTTCTAATTACGGCAATTTTTGGAACGCGATTTGTTGGAAACTAATACTCAAAAACTAACAAACGATGGCATTATAGAAAAAGAATTATGTTCCAGTTGACCCCCTGCCTATTTAAGATTTTAGATTGACATCTACCCCTCCCAGGGGGTTTAAACAGTACAATGAAATTGACTTGTCTTTCGGATTTTTTATGTTTTTTTAGTGGAAGCGAGATATACAAATTAACACCCTGTATATGTAGCTGTGCGTAAAACTGAATTAATACATCAGTTATCTATATTAGAAGCAATTTAGAAAGTTAGAAAATTCTCTTCGTAAATGACAGAATTGGCTATCAACAATATGCACGTGGGCAGCCCATGGGGCAAATACCGATGATCATTATTCATTGGCAATTCCAGTAAGTTATGATAGATTAATCACGGGCTCCATGAGTGAAATGAAATGCGGACACCCCATCAAAACTTTTTCATAGAGTAACAATTTCTACATAAATTAATATCCTTGCTTCTATGGTACTTTTACTTTTTACACAAACAAAAACCGTATGTCCGTTTGTGTGAACAAAGAACTGTAATTACTAGTTATACCATTTTCTGTATAAACAAAGTGAAGCCCTGTGTAGATATTTATACAATCTTATACGTGTTCACGTCATTATACGTTATAAATATACATACTCGCGTCTGCAAGGGTAATTAAAAATTAGTTAAGCCTACAATATTTTACCGGCTATTTTAATATATCTAATTTTATACAGCAATTAGTTATTAAGTGAATTCATAGGATATTTCAGGCATTTTCTCTCGTGTTTCGTGATATCAGCCGTGATGTAAGTAAAAAATAAAATAGATTGAAAAAGAATAACCAGAAACGGCTATTGATAAGCGAGAAATAGTATATTCCGTACCGAGGTGGAAAGTGTTTCATTCCTGTCGAGAGAGTCGGTAGTTAACTAAATCTCGAGACAGTACTGAAACTTTTCACCGAGGTTTATATACTATTTTATTTACAACCACATCTAACATCCACTTCTTATTATTATGAATTAAAATTATTAATAAAAGATAAATGTCATTTTGAATTTTCCATTGAAAAATTAGACAGAAATTTCAAATAACCGCAGGTGGTAAAATAACGTAGGTAATAATACACATCAAGATGGCAAATATCATTTTTTTAATATGGTTTCCATGTCACTAAACAATATATTATTTTAACAACAGAAAAATGCAATCAGGTGAGGAATTTGATTTTGCTGCTACTCCACCAGAAATTCGAGAAGCAGCAAAAATAGTGGAAGAAAATCTTCTGTCAACTAAAAGCCGCCCGAGATATGACAAGGCATATAACTGTTTCAAAGAACGGGAAACAAAGTTCAAAATCCTGGTTCTGAGTCGGCGCTACTATAGCTTATCTCAGTGAAAATGCCGAGACAAAAAAGATATCAATGATTTGGTCACAATATTCAATGTTGAGGACCACTCTATCAATTAGGGAAAATGTAGACATATCTAAACACGCAAAGCTATTAGCATTTTTAAAAAAAAGTTTGTTCGTATATTATTTTGAGATATCGATTTTTAAAAAAATTTAAAAAAAATAATTTAATTTCCACCCGGGTGGAAAGTAAAAGTAAAAAAACGTCAACTTTCCACCTTTCAAAGATAGATGAAATGTCATTATTACATGCATGGTTGTAAATAAAATATCTATGTCATCAGAACATGAACAAACCCGATTCTTACTGAGCCAACATACGGGCAGTCGTGGTCGACTTAAAATACGAATATATTCCGTTCAGAAACAAATCTTATATATTATATTTGCCTATCCGAAATCAAGTTCCTTTTTTAATTTAGTCTAAGAATTTTTGCCTTCGTACACGTATTATTTTTTCCGTGTGTATAGCAGCTAAGAGACTTGACCTAGCACACTTCCTTGGGGTACTCCAGCTATTTCTTTTAGTTAGGTTTGTTCTTACTTAAAAAGACTCGAGTATTTGGAAATATTGTTTATGCAGGAGTCTGTTGAGATTATATCTTAAACCATTCATCTTGTCAAATGCCTGGGTTATATCTAGAATAATTGTGTAGATATTTCTATATTTCTTATTCGATATACTTGGTCAATTGTAGGATGTCTGTTTATAAATCTAAATTGGTGGGATAGAATGTTCTTTCTGCATGCAGAAGATTTTTGTACACAACATCAAAAATACTGTAAATAGGTATTAGGTTTAATTTTAAGTTGTATAGAATCTGCATAATTTATAAGGTTGTTAAGTAATTTACCGTTTGTCTAACTATAATAATTAAAAGTATTTTTCTGTAAAAGAATATAAATTCTTTTTTGTTAATGTTCGGAAAGGGAATTACTATTATGGTTCTGGAACTGTCAAGCTATTTTAATACCCGCTCCGACTGTTAGAGAAAAAAATAGCGTTTCAGTCAATTTCGACATTGAAAGAAATGGTTTCCTCATAATCGATTAACCAAACAACTTTGTGAGTAAACCATTGACGCCAGTCTGTACGAGAAATTAAATTTCCATATTTTAAACACTTGCAAAGAAAATTCAATCCAATTTTAAATCTTCCTATGCTTACACTTCCTGGAATAATTTCGCCTACTTATACAAAATTTTTGTAAACAGACTAATAACAGCATGCAAGGTAATGTTTCCTTTTGTTGGTATATTTAGAAGCGAACAGCTAAACAATAGTAAAGAAAATTTATGGCAAAATCGATGGGGGGATCCAAGAGAGTTTTCTCACTGCCCTAGGAAACTTTGCGAAGGGAAGCCCTCACAGAAAAGTGTTTTTTTTATAGGAAAAATTATTTAAGACACTCTGAGAGTGGTGCGTGTATGCATAAAGCGATTCACGTTGGTTTTGAATCGTTGGAGGTTATATTCGTTGGAAACACGACCTCAGTAAGTTCGTGGTCTCAGATCAGACGAATGGCTGTCGTTTCGATGGAAACCAGTAGCCGAAGAGGATGCTGGGGTGCAGAGCTCCAGACATGAGAGCAGTATTCTAGTGATGGTCGCTTTGTATGTCAAAACTTGTTGAGGTGTATACAGGGTGTCCGGGAACATGTGGGAAATCTCCCGGATATGAAGAAAACACGTGAAAAGAATACTATAGGTTCATATGAACTTCTTTCGTATCGGCCTCCTCTTCGGAGATATGGGCTCCCAAAGAGCACCAATGGATTCAAGTTTTTTACACATAATTATTGAACCACCTGGTATATTTCAATTATTTTTTAATATGATGTATACCAGGTAAGACCCGTCAAATTACTACCCAAGAAACTGTTGTGAATTACTCACAGCTGCAGGGACGGACTAGCTGTAACACTCAGGGGCCCATTTCTTTTACGCCCTGTATGATGAGAACTTTGGACAATGTTTTTTACATACCTTTAACTATTGGCTAAAAATTAAGTACTCTTCATTCATGTCGCTAATCCTAACCGTTTTCGTGAAAACGTTGTTTTATTTACATCATGTATTTGGCGTATCTCGGTAAAAGATACATCTTTGTTCCTATCAAATGTTGAAACTCAAAATTCCGCCTTTTCATATTTAACCCGTGAGAAGTAAGGGGACTCTGTGTAAATAAAATCACGTTTTCTCGAAAACGGTTAGGATTAGCGACATGAATGAAGAGTACTTCATTTTTAGCCAATAGTAAAAGGTATGTAAAAAACATTGTCCAAAGTTCTCATCATACAGGGCGTAAAAAAAATGGGCCCATGAGTGTTACAGCTAGTCCGTCCCTGCAACTGTGAGTAATTCACAACAGTTTCTTGGGTAGTAATTTGACGGGTCTTACCTGGTATACATCATATTAAAAAATAATTGAAATATACCAGGTGGTTCGATAATTATGTGTAAAAAACTTGATTCCATTGGTGCTCTTTGGGAGCCCATATCTCCGAAGAGGAGGCCGATACGAAAGAAGTTTATATGAAACTATAGTATTCTTTTCACGTGTTTTCTTCATATCCGGGAGATTTCCCACATGTTCCCGGACACCCTGTATAACGTTTTCGTCCGGAAAAGAAAATCGAGTTCCTCCGAAGCTGCCTTTGCTATTGCCACAACGTGGTTATTATACTAGACATATCTCCACTCAGATTGTCGTCCCGCAAAGAAATATATGAAGCCAGTGGAATTGCGTGTCCGGCCATGACTATATCCGATTCTACAATGTTAACCTTAGAGAAAGCTGCATCTGGACTTTCTTAGCATTAACTGCCATCCCAAGACAAAATCTCTTCCAAGCTTTTGTAGAGACGTGATATTTCATGCTTCGGTAAGCTGTTGTGGATTACTTTCATAGCAGTATCTAGTGCTTGTTTAAACACTAGTAAAATATATCAAGAAATTTTACAACTAGGAACGCAAATTGTCATTTCTGTCGTGTTTGACCAATCATTTTGAAGGATATAATTTCAGGTTCAATATGTTTAATGCCAATGATTGTTTTTTTCTATTTTATAGCACATTTGTCCATAACATGCGTCGACAAAACTCCCACGAACGTAATTTTAAATATACCTTTCATTTGCGTGTTAAACTGGAGTTTCGAGCAGAATTATGCATCGATTGTAGGATATCCTATCGGTGTGTGCGGATGTTTTAAAGAGCAGTTATTTTAGAATCATTATAAATACAGAATTATTGTCGTTTCAAAGAAAAACTTATTTACCATAAACATCCATGTAACATAATATAATTTTTTTCCCATTTTGGTTTGGAAAGTGATACTTTTCCGCCAAATAAAATTTCAAAGAATCATCAGTTTTTCACAGAACATCTTTTTCATAAAGGCTTCCATCTCACCCGTCCTGAACGTGTATTTTCCATTGTTCTCTTCTGTAGTATTTTCCGCACTTGTCATTTAAATAACTATTTTAGGTCGAAGGAGAATCTTTGAGAGCGTAATAATATTTCTTAACAAGCTTATAATCTTAAAACTGGTTCATTCATTTTAACCGATAGTCCTGCGAGTCCATAGACAAATGAATATGTCTTTTACATGCTTGGCGTTATGCCACCACTCGTGCTATCATACATATACAGGGTGTCCCAGAATATGTGGGCAATCTCCCCAATTCAGATAGAACACTAAAAAATAATAGAAGTTCCTATAAATTGTTCTTCCTACGGCCTCCCCCACGGAGATACGGGCCCATAACGGACGTCCCTGGAAATGGTTGTTTTTTTAAATAATTTTAAGTAAAGTACTAGGTGTAATTTAATAATTTTGTTAGTATAATGGTTACTAGATGAATATCCTTAAAATTCGCCCTTTTAAGCACATTTGGCTTATTTAGTTTGCCAGGGACGGACTAGACGTAACACAAAAATGCTTTTTTTGTACACCTTGTATGATGAAGGTAAGGTATTTTTGGATATACTAAACCTTAAGCTTAAAAGGCAATGTCGATAAAATGAACTGATTTCGAGAAAAAAATATTTTTGTCCATACATTAAATGCATGTGGGCATATTCAGTATACGTAAATTTCATTACTAAGTAAGTAACTAATAAGACAAAGGAGAAAAGCCGCAAATTTCACGACACTACCATAAACTGACACTGGCATAAATATTATTATTTAAATCGGTACATGTGAAAAAATCCATAGCAACAATGAGGGAATTTTATGAACATAAAACAACTAATATTGAACAAAAATATATATTTTTTGAAAACAGTTCATTTTATCGATATTGATCAAGAGTACCTTTTTTCCAGCTTAAGGTTTAGAGTATCCAAAAACATTATTGTCGTTCCTTCATCATACAAGGTGTACAAAAAAAACAAAACATGTTTGTGTAACGTCTAGCCCGTCCCTGGCAAACTAAATAAGCCAAATGTATTTAAAAGGGAGAATTTTAAGGAGACTCATCTAGTAACCATTCTACTAAAAAAAATTTAAATTACACCTAGTACTTATAAAATTATGTTGTTATGTGTCCGTATCTCCGTAGGGAAGGCCGTAGGGAAAAAAATATAGTGTTATTTTTAAGTGTTCTATCTGGATCCGGGAGATTGCCCACATATTTTGCGACACCCTGTACATCCTACTGTACATAATAATTATAGACAATTCCTAACAAATGTAAATCATCACCTAAAACATTGTAGCCGATAACAATGAAATGTGCGTCATTAATTAAAACATTGTGGACGTTAACAGAAAAATGTGAATCATTACCTAACACATTGTGAACGAGAACAGAGAAATGTAAATTATTACCTAAAACATTGTGAACGATAATAGAGAATGTGAATCATTTTATCCAAAACATTGTGGAGGATAAAGAGACATGTGAATCATTACCTAAAAATATGTATTTAAGTTATAGCTAGTACATTACGTTCTCATTTCTGCTGATTCAGCGTCTGATTATATCAGTTGTTTGCCAAACCGGTATATATCAAGTACAATTACTTCCGTTATAAATTATTTGTTTTGTAATATAAAGAATCGTATTGATATTGACGATTACGATTGAATCGTCTAAATCCAATAATCGGCGATTAATCGTCATCGTTGCATGACTATTGTATATTGTCAAAAAATCGTTTTTTTTTTCTTCATTGTTAGGAATAAGACTTTTCTAATACCCATTGTAATATCACATTTTAAAATTATTGCACTTAAAACCGTTCTTGTATTATCTCCTATCCTATACTATTTCAATACCTTTCTAGCTGAAGTAACGTACACTATATATACGGAAATAACCGTGATTAATTAAGCTGATTGCTATTTACAAACATTAAAAATAATGATCTATTATCTTTCATCCATAAGTATTAAGCACTGTGTTAATGAATTTGTTCAAATGACGCTTGTAATTACCTATTATTGTTCACAAAGAGCTATTTTGTTATTTATTTATTACAGATAATTTTACGCGGTAATGTTTTAGCGTGCCAAACCCAAACGTCTAATTTTGTTAATTAAAAATTCTTTTGCTTAGATGTTGTTCGTGGTCGTATTTTGATATCGTAAATTATATCTCCGGTTACTATGTATTACATTTGTCAAATTAAAACTAACAAAGACGAATTGAAAAAACTCGAAACTAGTTTGTAGCGGCACCATAAAACGTTACAATTACTAGACGATAAGAAATTTCGTCATGATTTTTAAATTGTACGAAGGCGTAGAACTGCACCAAAAGAAATCCCTTCTATAGTGTAGTAAAATTGAGTTGAAGGCTGTTAATTCCTTTACAGAGTTTGTTCAAATATTAGGGAAATCACAAACGGACTTTTAGGGTCATATTCCATGGTCATACCAGATGCCATGGTCATTTCATGAATAAAAGTTCCTAATATGAGCATATTAAATTTTTTACTAAAGGCTGTATATATTTTTTAACTCCTCGGCTCTTAATAGTGATGCCACCAGGACCTAAGCCAGAACCTAACCAGAACTAAAGCTTTTGATCGTGTTTCGCATGAGGTGCTTCTAAGTAAACTGCGATCCTATGGTATGCCCAGTCGATTCTGTGCATGATGCACCATCAATGCCGGTGTTTCTCAAGGGTCCATATTGTCTCCCACTATCTTCTTACTCTACATTAACGACCTTCTAGTGAAAACTAAAAATGCGATATTTAGTTTTGCTGACGATAGCACACTTATCTCATCTTTCTCTTTGAGTGCGCAAAAATCGGCTGCCGACGCACATCTTCGCAGACAGCTTGAAGTATCACGTCTCAACAAAGACCTGGAAGAAATTTTGGCTTGAGGTGACAGTAACCAAGTCGAATTTAACGCTAAAAACACCAAGCAGCAGTTTTCTCTAAAACGGTTATCATTACTGAACCGGATAAAGTCATGGCCGGACACGCAATCCCACTGGCTTCATCTATTAATTTGCTGGGCGTCAATTTGGGAGGAAACATGTCTTGGCATAACCACGTTGTGGCAATCGCCAAGATAGCTTCTCAGAAGCTTGGGGTACTCTTCCGAACCAGAAAGTTGTACACTCCTCAACAACTTTTGACACTATACAAAGCCCAGATTCGACCATCACTAGAGAGTACTGCTCTCATGTCTGGAGCTCTGCACCCAAACATACCATTCGGCTACTGGATTCCATCGAAAGGAGGGCTATTCGTCTGATCGGAGACCACGAGCTGACGAAGAACATCGACAGCCTAGAACATCAAAGACAGCTTGGGGATTTGACTCTCTTTTACAGATATTTTCATGGAAGGTGCTCGGCTGACCTTGCCCTCTCAGAGCGGCGAATAGCAGAAAAAATTGTTTAAGAATTATTTCATCTGGAGGACTTCATCCTTGTGGAACGACCTTCCCGAGGTCGTTTTTCCCAACGAATATAACCTCCAACGATTCAAAACCAACGTGAATCGCTTTTTGCGCACACGCACCACTCCCAGAGTGCCCTAAAGGATTTTTCCTCTAGTGCTTGTGTTTGATCATAAAAAAAACCGTCCGTGTTCTAATTAGAACTTACACAACTAACGGGACAGCATGCCCTAATTTTCTTGCTCGAATTCCTTCCGACGTTCAAAAACGGCTGGGCACACAATGCCGTTCTTAATTTTGATGCGGAATCCCAAAAAGGCCATTAATTGTCATCGGAATGACAAACAGCGCTATGATAACAACCCGTATAATTCCGAACTCGAATCATTTGGCAGAAACGTTTGCACTGGGCCTGCACCTGTAATTTCGAGGCCGATGTCGATCCATTCAAAAAGCTAATTACACTAAACGCATCGGGTCCCTTTGAACCGTCCATCCTAATTATTGTTCTAACACCATCGAATGGTACCTCCAGGCAGGTACCGTCCAAACGGCCGCTCGACCTTCTGTCGGAGATGCGAGATAGCCAGCACACCTATAACAAATTCGAAAACACCTCTGGACCTGATAATCATTTCATGAGCAATTTAAATTTACACACTTCTTCTTTATGTTTGCTCGAGCCGCTTCTTTTAATCAGCTGCCGATGCCAGTGACGGAGATCAAAATAGTTAAAGAGCAGAAACACACATTACGGAAAAAATGTCATAGCTTGATTATCTCATTTTTTTGGCCTACTGAAAACATTAATGATAGCGGAATAGAGTACAAGACAGAGTGCAAGCGGTCACCAGTTGGACTAACTGGAATTTCTTTAACACTGGCATTATAGGAAATAGTTATTTATGCATAAGCTTCATACAATATTTTTTCTACGACAGTATCAGTTTTCTTTTTCGAAATTAAAAAATACCGAGAACGAATTTTTTCATAAGCTTCTTTCGATTTTTCAGGCAATACATTTTGTGTTGCTTCATTGGCTTTATTAATTATTAGTGTTGGGAAAAACCGATGATTTTAATAATCGAGTACTTAATACTCGAGTGAATCGCTTGAAATTCCAATTCACCAAGCGATGACGTCGCCGACTGCTTGACCGGCAGCCTAGCCGTTTACATGTGATCAGGTCGGGTATTTAGTAGGCACGTAACTACGGGTGGGCACAGGTTTAGCTAAAGAATTGTAGTAGCCACCAAAAAAATTCCAGAAATTTATTTATTTGTGAATAATGAATTTTTACCACGTGTCTCGAGACCAAACAAAAAACTGTAAAAAATCACCCAAATATGTATTTATTGTTCGGGTTTATTCTTGTGATTTTAAAAAAAAAAAAGTATTACCGAGAGTTATTTTTCGTCACATCTTTCTCAATCTACGAGCATAAAATAAGTAGATATTTAAAATGGCTTGTCAAATTCCTCCACTCGAAATTATCAGGTGCGCACGGTGTGCCCTTCAAAAATTTAGGCTTAGTTACGCGACTGGCAAAATAAGAAAATAGGTGATTATTTTCTTAAATTCATGTTTATAGTTACCTAAAAGTTCCTGTTTAAATTTAAGAATGTTTACTTTGGTTACAAAAAAATTTGTCGATACCTATGTTTTGTTAACTATTTTGCTCGTTTTCGTATTTTCCACTTTTAAGAAGTCTTCTTGAGTTTAATAATAAAAAGTTCCTGTTTAGATTTAAAAATGTTTACTATAAGATTACCAACGAATTTTTCTATATATTTTGTTAACCATTTTGTTCGTTTTGTTATTTTTATTTACAATTTCTATTATTATGTTATTTTTGAGAAGTTTTCTCGAGTTCATAGTAAATAAAAATTTAAAAATTATATCCTTTAATTTTTTAATATTTACAATCGGAGACCTAAACTACGCCGCTAGCTAGGGATTTGGAATACTTTTTTAAATGCACCTTCTCGTTTATGTGCCTTTAAGAAAGACGTATGTCGTGTTACCTGCTCAGCGTCAAACTCGAACGTCGCCAATCGGATGGCGCGGCGCGTAGACCGAAGGTCGTGTATCAAGTGACAGGCGATATTTTTGGTTTTTCGCCTGAATTTATAACTACACTATTTCCTATCGAGCGAAAAACTGTTCGAATATACGAGCAGTTTTTTAAACTCGTTCACACTACAGCGGTACATTTCCGTCGGCGTCAAGCGAAGCGCGGGTATCGAGTGAAAGATAATAAGTGACGAGCGACAGTTTTCGCCTGAATAGATAACTCGAGCGGTTTTTTTTAATAATCGAGCGATCACAACACTAATAATTATATCGTCTGGAGCCCATTGAAATGAGTTTTCTTCTTCGGAATCGGAATTATTTCTTTCCATTTTCGATGTTTTCAAATATTATTGACATTTGAAAGGTAATACTAACAATGTAGCGCCCAGGTAAAGAATGACGCGGATGATGATTTAATGGCAACTTGCTATTATAACCATTTAGAGAGAAGTGAGAAAAATGACCCGTTTTTTTTTTAATGCTAATTACTTTTTTTTAACTTGTTAAAAAATTCTACCAATTCATTTGTGTAAAAAAAATATAGTTTCATCTAGGAGTGATGCGTGTGCGAATAAATCTATTCATGCTGGTTTTGAACCGTTGGAGGTTATATTCGTTGGGAAACACATCAGGAAGGTCGTTCCACAAAGATGACGTCCTTCAGATGAAGGCATTCTTAAATATTGAGGTTCGTCGCAAGGTGAAATTAAGCGGACAATTTGTCCGAACATTTGCCAAAAAAAATATTTGTAAAAGGGAATCGAGCTTCTTGGCCAGCTGGTGGTCTCCGATCAGGCGAATGGCTCTTCTTTCGATGAAATCCAATAGCTGAAGAGTATGCTTGTATACAGAGCTCCAGACATGAGAGCAGAGTTGATAACCAACAATATGTCCTCTCACAATGATCAATGATCATAATTCTTGAACCAATCTTCATCTTGCAGTATTCCTTAGTATACACAATTATTTCCTGCATTTATGATGACTGGGATGTTTTATATAACTCATTCTCATAACTCATTTTTATTCATAATAGAAAAAACGCATAATACAAGCCCGATTTTTTGGCACTAAATTTCACTGAAAATCACAAACTATACCTATTCCTGCTGTATTTTTGTTTTATTTGTATTGTATTGTAGAAAATGGAATAAAATTACCAAAGGGCGGCTTGCCGCCGCCGCTGCGCCCAAAACCTCATGTCCAACAAAATTCTTTCTCATTTTCTTCTCTCTTCATTTCCCATCTCCGTTCTTCGAGCGAGTCGTGATTTATTACATCTCTGGCCATTGTTTAGCCCTATGGGGAGCAGGTAAATGTGGGTTCCCAACGACCAGGTGTACCACAAGATAGAACCCAACACCGTCTTCTTAGCACCTACTGAAATACTTAAAAGCCAAGTTAAACAAATATGTTGTGGAGATAATAATATTTAAAATGCAGTTAAATGGAGAACGGAGAGAAAGTGGTGGGCTTTGGATGGTTTCTGATTGGTTCTGTTTAGAAGTCATCGTTGACTAAGATTGTAACATTATACTATTCTATTATCGGTAATTACTGTTATTATTTGAAGATGAAATTTGCGACATGAAAGCCGAGTGAATACGCTAAATCATCCAAGAGAGCAGCTATTACCTCAAGTATAAAAGACTAGAATTTTTCTAATCGAAGTATTATAATACCAGTTTTGAGTAATTCTCACTCGTCAACAGAATCAAGAATTGAAAAGAAATGTTTGTTTAGTAACAACATGGATTTTTACAAGATAGATCTAATGTAACCAATCTATATGAGAGTCTTTCGTCTGATCGGAGACCACGAGCTGACCAAGAACATCGACACCCTGAAACATCGACAATCGATATCATTTTACACATATATCCGTGGCAAATATTCACTGACCTTGACCGCTTAATTCCACCTAGAGCAACAAATAGCAGAAATACCAGACGAACCGTTGCCGTCCATCCATATGTGTCAAGGCATCTTTTAGTGATTATTTACTGCGTATCCATGTCTTTAGTGAATTTTTGCTGCGTATCCATGTCTTTTAAACAGCCCTATTTTTTAAATTTTTTGGTATCAGTCATCACTGGTATCAGTTCAGTAGTTTTAAATTACTTATTTTTTGGATCCATTTGATGTTTACTGGGTATCCAATTAAAAGGCCTGCGTATCCAAACGGATACTCAAAAGTAGGTTAAAAGATGCCTTGATATCTGTAGTACTCCTGCAACTTAATTATTTAACAATTTTTTCATCCTTGAGGAACGACCTTCGTGAGGTCGTATTCCCCAAGGAATATAACCTCCAACGATTCAAAACCAACGTAAATCGCTTTATCAACATCAATTTTTTTTAATGGAACATATTATATATTTTTACATTTTCACATTCTACAATCAATTCTAGACATTCTTCATGAATCATGCCCTATATCTATCTTCAACCGTTTACGAAATATGAATACTTTATTGTTTGTATGCACCATTGATATGTTTCTCGACATAGCAACGTTCTGAACTCAAATCACAATCTCGAATGCATTAACAATGCTGAATATTAATCAAATTTGCAAAATTGCTATGTCGAGAAACATATTAATGGTGAATTCGAGCATTAAAACACATATTATTCATATTTCGTAAAGGGTTGAAGATAGGTATAGGGCATGATTTATGAAAAATGTCTAGAATTGATTGTAGAAATGTGAAAATGTAAAAATATATAATATGTTCCATTCAAAAAATTTAAGTTGATACATAGCACATTATGATTCACCCCGTATATATATTTTTCTAAAAAAAAAAATTTCAAAAAAATATGTTTGACGGTTCCGAGCGATTCTTGATTAAGTGAGCGATAGTCTATACAGGGTGTTCCTTAATGACGTGCTAATATTTCAGGGTGTGATTCCTTAGGTCATTTTATAAAGAAAAGTTCATATAAACATATGTCCGCAACTGCTTAAATTTTTTGCTTGTCGGATTGGATTTTTATTTTTTAAATGGTTATTTTTTAATATCTCCGAAAGTACTTTAGATATTATTTTCAATTCTGGTATGTGTTAATAGGATGTAGAACTACAAATTTTAGTTAGAAAAGTTATTCAATTGTTCCACCAGTGGCGTCCCTGCAAACATGTCCTCTGATACTTTTTACAAAAATGATGGTACGCCACTGACACTTTTCCATGTGCATATTTTTTCTGATTAGCCTAGTCAATTCTACATGAAACCGCTCGCTTGAGTTTTTCTCGTCAGGCGCACCGTTCTTGATTAAAACCACTAAATTCATATTGAAACTCATTATTATTAACATTGATAAAATAATTAATGATAAATTTTGTTTTACAAAAATTGTTGGAAATAGCCACCTTCACTTAAAAGGCATGCTTTCGCCCGTCTTCGCATCGAATTGCCCACTCCAACAATTTTTATAAAACAAAATTTATCATTAATTATATTATCAATGTTAATAATAATGAGTTTCAATGTGAATTTAGTGGTTTTAATCAAGAACGGTGCTTCTGACGAGAAAAAGTCAAGAGAGCGCTTTCATGTAGAATTGACCAGACTAATCAGAAAAAATATCGGCATGGAAAAGTGTCAGTGGCGTACTATCTTTCTTGCAAAAAATATCAGAAGCCATGCTTGTAGGGAGGCCACTGGTGGAACAATTGAATAACTTTTAGAACGAAAATTTGTGGTTCTATATACTATTAACATATACCAAAAGTGAAAATAATATCTAAAGTACTTTCGGAGATATTAAAATTCAACACCTTGTAGCAAAGAATTTAAGCCGTTGCGGACATATGTTCATATGAACTTTTCTTTATTAAATAACCTAAGAAATCACACCCTGAAATATTAGCACGTCATTAAGGAATACCCTGTATAAAAGGCTGATCCGTTCCTTTATCATAACCCTGTATAAACTTACTACATCAAATATTAGTATACCACAATTATCATTAATTATTCATGAAATGTGGGCGAAATTTTCTAGAATACTAAAAAGTATTACACGTTATAACTCAGACTTAAGCTCCATTTAAAAAGCACACCTTAACTTTTTCCACAGTCTTTTACGAGCATTTATGTTTAAGGCATCAATAATTATGTAAATCACAGATAGAAGAACTGAGGGAGTTTTGTCAAATACCGGGAATCTTTACGAAGATTTTTTTTGGTTCCTTCTTCATGAAGGTTGTAAGAATATTGTTACAGTAAATATTTTCAGCTTCAAGCTGTAGAAATTTGATCTACGAACGTTCGTACAGCCATTATGTAATCTATAAGTGTGAATACCCCAGATTTACCACATAAAAGTTGTATACTAGTATTTTTCTATTTGGGTTTCATAATGGCTACATTATGGAATGCAAAAAATTGAATAACTTGCCACTTTATGAAACTGAAATTTTATTTTTTTCATGTTGGCAACAAGTAGGGTTCGAATTTTAGGCCTACTTCGATTTCGTTGAAATTAGTTTTCTAGGCATTATGGATTCGACAGAAATTTTTTATAGAAAACTTTAAAATACTAACCTTTAACCTTGCAAATAGATCATTTTTACTAGATATTTATCTGAAATACCTATACTCGGAAGTATATGCTGACGGAGTTCGTCAACTAATTTCTAGTCACAACTATAAAACAACATAACCATAAATTAATAGAAATAACTTCCAGTTTATGATCTATTTATAAAGTTTTATTCAATAAAGTACTAACTTTTATTTTTAATTCAATATAGCATTATACATATTACTTTATATATACATATTTATAGTTACTGTAGACATTTCCTGGGCATTAATTGTTATTCTGATTCTGTGTCGACACAATATTTTGTTCAATAGTATTATTTATTATTTTGTTCAATATTTTGACTTTGTTCTGCTCGCACCATAACTCAAAGTTTTACATGTTCTTTTTAAAAGTTTTTTTAGATTATTTTCTGCAATTTCTCGTATTTGTGACGGAGCATAACTTTCTTCCTGACTCATTTTTATTAACTTTAATAATATATTTAGTTTTAATTATGACGGATGGCTAGAAGCTTTGTCGTGTTCAATTATTTCTATCATGGCATATTTGATACTTGTGACATTTTATTAAATTGTAACAGTAGTACCAACCCAAAAAGAAAGAATTAATTCAAATGGAAAAAATCTACTATATTTTTTAAAGTTTTTCAGACTTTAAAGACCCAAATAGAAAAAGTATCATAAAATACACGGTTCATAAGACAATTAGAGCACTTGTACTTTAGAAAACTGCCCGTTTCGCGGGTCGTTTCCTAAATTAAACGAGTGCTCTAAGATAATGTCTTATGAAACTTGTATCTTAATATACTATTAGGAAACAAACAACAAACACTTACAGAGCCATTTTGCTGTATAATATAAGATATATTGATGTTCTTACAGCTTTTACCTTTATACAATAAATTTGCAAATCGACAGCCTTTATAAAACTGTTATAAATTATAAATCAATTTTAATCTAATCTTATAACAGAAATGTGCTATTGGCAACAAAAGCTTGTATATCTTAAAGTTTCCTGGTAACCATTTTGAGGGCTTTGTCTCAAAACAACATTTTCTTTTCAATTCTTTTAATTTCAAAAAGCTCGACCTTATCCGGCCCCTCCGGAACCTCATTTCGGTACGACGACGCACCGAAAAAATCTTGTTGTCCCATGATCCGCGAAAACGTTAACGCTGCTAAAATGTCCAAATGGTCAAATCTTTAAACACGATTTGTTCCGGACAATAAACAAATATTTACGAGTGTTGCGCTTTGTGTCGGACAATTCTACAAAAATATTATGTCCGTCTTCATATTTATTTATTATTTATGGTAATACGGTTTTTGGCGTTCGGATAAACAAGCTTTCGTTGGAATTTCTTCTTTGAATTACAGCATACTTTGTTAGTTTTAGTTAATTTGTATGCGTAATTTTTTTAAACGTTTAGTAGCAGGTACTATTTAATTTAGTGGATTTCTATTTTATTAATGTACAAGGAAAAAAGACTATATTAAAATTATTACACGAAATATTTGATTGTACGATTTCCTATAAAATATAGTATTATTTACATTTTTCATTAATAATCCATATCAAAATAATATTGTAGATACATATAATTTATAAAAGGTACAGTTAGATTTCTAATAAATTTAGTACAATCAAGTAAGTACTAAAATATATTTTTTTTACATGTGCCCCGAAAGTGTCTCTTTTCATGCATGTTCTCTTCACCGAAAGTGGCGTTTTCCAAGAGAGCGGGCGGGAAAGTATCGAAGAGGGCGGGAAAGATTTTTCCCGCCCGCTTCGAGTCGCCATGTGCTCATAAATCAATAAAATCAGAATTGTCGGTGCGGGATTTGAACCCACGACCCTTAGATCGCCAGGCGGACACTCTACCCACCGGACCATATTACAAGCGATAATAAATAGCGAATTATATATAAATTAAATTGGCAGTTAATTTTTCAAAGATGTTTTAAAAAAATGTCTGACGAATTTCTTTATTTATATGGCCTCAAAGACTCGGGCACTTGTAAAAAAATAAATAAAACCAGAGATGCCGAGTGCGGGATTTGAACCCTCGACTCTCAGATCACAAGGCGTACGCTATACCACTAGGCCACCGAGCCTATTTGTCAAAAATAATAAATAGATATCATGCGCGAGTGTTTTCATGTTATGTAGATATGAAAACTGTCTGAAGAATTTCTTTATTTATTTGGCATCAAAGCTTCGGAGCACTTGTGAAAAAAAATACGGTACATATCTAGGGCCTTCGGAGGCTTTTCCGGACTCGTGCGGTGGCCTCCCTCACCTTCGGCATCTCGTCCGTAAAAGCCTCTTTTCGGCCCTTGATACGTAATGTACTATTAAATGTAAGTGAAAATAATATACCTACTTATAACTCCAGTAGTTAAATATTTTATAGTGTATGGTAACTGACTGTTATTGTACTTTAAGTATATTTTGTTGTAAAAATGACACAGTTTAAATGAAGTGTTATTAAATAGTATATTATGATAAAAGTTTCAAAGGACATTATCTTAGAGCACGCGTTTAATTTAGAAAACGACCCTAAAGTACAAGTGCTCTAATTGTCTTGAACCGTGTATTTTATAATATTTTTTCCATTTGAATTAATATTTTCTTCTTGGGTTGGCAATACTTTTACAATTTAATAAAATATTACAAGTATCAAGTATGCCATGATAGAAACAATTGAACACAACAAAGCTTCTTCCCATCCGTCATAATTAAAAATAAATATATTATTAAAGTTGATAAAAAATGAGTCAGGAAGAAAGTTGTACTCCGTCAGAAATACGAGAAATTGCAGAAAATAATCTAGAAAAAGAATATGTAAAACTTTGAATTATGGTGCGAGCAGAACAAAGTTCAAAATATTGAACAAAATAATAAATATATTGAACAAAATATTGTGTCGACACAGAATCTGACAGGAATAATAGTTAATGCCCAGGAAATGTCTACAGTAACTGTAAATATGTATATATAAAGTAATATGTATAATACTATATTGAATTAAAAATAAACATATTACCTTATTGAATAAAACTTTAGAAATAGAGCATAAACTGGAAGATATTTCTATTATTTCTAGCTTATGTTGTTTTATAGTTGTGGCTAGAAATTAGTTGACGGACACCGTCAGCATGTTATATATTTCCGAGTACAGGTATTTCAGCTAAATATCTAATAAAAATGATCTATTTGCAAGGTTAAAGGTTAGTATTTTAAAGTTTCCTATAAAAAATTTTTGTCGAATCCATAATGCCAAGAAAACTAATTTCAACGAAATCAAAGTAAGCCTAAAATTCGAACCCTACTTGCTGCCAACATAAAAAAATAAAATATCAGTTTCATAAAGTGGCAGGTTATTCAATCTTTTTACATTTCATAATGTAGTCATTATGAAACCCAAATAGAAAAATCTTTTTTACAAGATTAAATGGCTAAAATAAGATGCAACGGATCCCTGGGATTTCGATCTTCGTAACAAATAATGGGTGGAGAACCTATACAGGGAACATATCATCGATCGAAGAAGTCAAGCGACGCAACGCGAGGTTACCACACCGAGTGTGTCAAAATTTGTACATAATATTTTAGTAAATTTTACAAAAAAATTTTCATATAAATGATTTACTAAATATTCTTTAATCATTTAGTTACAATTTTGATATAATGTAATGCCATTTCTTAATAAAAGTTATTCCAGTCACATATAGAGCCATAAATTATGGTTAGTTTTATTATTTTTATAGTAAATTTAACTACGATTTTCTTTCAGTGTAAATTTTTATATTGACATAAGCAAACTCAGCCACAATAGTGATTTTAGGAACAAATGACACTATTTAAAAAACAAAAGTGTGTCCTTGTCTGCGATATTTGTTTATACATTTTTCCAGATTTTCAAAATTTTGCAAAATTTTGGACATTTCCAGGGTTGCCCGGTTTTCCATTCGAGTATAAACCTTGTCAACATCGATTAACCGCGATCAGAAGGGGGCGTCCGATTGGTTTGCAACCAGCGGATGGGAGAGGCAAAATTTGGGTGACTGTACCGTAGAACAATGGTAGGAAGGACTTTTATTTCTTTTTCGTACAATTTTTTGGGGGTTGCGCATAACTTGCAAGTAAAGTAAAATTCGCCGCTGATAAAATAATCGAAAAATCTCTTGTTCCAGGCTAAGAATGTTTAGCGTATTAAAAAACACATTCGCCGCTTTAGGAATATATCGGGCATTACCCGAAACCTCTTAAGATACGAAAGTGGGCGTATGTGAACGAAGCACTTATCTCCCCTCAATCTCATAAAGGAACGTTCACCAAATATTGATATCTATAAAAGGCAAAAGAGCCGCCAAATGACGTTTAAAAAATGATAACAATAAGGCCCATCGGGGCTCATAAAAAGGTAATTTGCGGCCCGCGGCATTTCAAAAGGAGCGAGAAATTATTTCCACGGTCGAGCATCGCGTATGGTAAACGCTGGGACGGGCCCGGTCGAACCGATCACAAAACTTTAATTGGTTATGGTTCGGAGGGCCCCGAATATCTCGTCCAGACTGTTTGGTACCTGGTCGTCTTTATGACGGTCATCGTCGATTTTAAACGAGAGTGCGAAAATTCGATGCTTTGTTAGCCTTAATAATTATTAGCGATGCCGCCGGATACATTTTTTGAAAATGCCGGATACCGGAACCAACGCCGACGTTTTTAGCCGGATCCCGGACCGGAATCGGCTCCTATATTACAACAAAAGGAGATCCATTTGACTGGTGGAAAACCCACGAAGAAAATTTTCCATTTTTATCAAAAAAGGCAAAGAATACTCAAGTGTTTATAGTGAAATACTTTTCCGGAGGCCGGCGATCTATACGAAAAGAAAAACAAATAGCCTCTCTGCAAGCAACGGGAAATTTTTTTTTTGCACCATAATCTCCTCAATATTAATGTCACGTATTATTTATTATGTCAGCTCTACTGTGTCGCAGTGGTTCTGTTCATAATTTCTAGAACTCATTTTTTAAAATCCGGTACAAAATCCGGCCCGAACCGGATATTAGAGAGAAGGCCGGATTTGCATCAATAATAATTATTTACGTTGATCATTTCCTTGATCAGTCAAAATCAAGATTTTAACAAAAAAAATAAGGGTATGTTATTGTTACTATGCATAGGCTTGGCTACATTCATTGTTAAAAAATATTTATCGGACAATTTTTCTTTCAAAAAATTACCCGATTAATTTTTCTCATCATATCTCATATTCAGAAACAATAATTGTTCGATTATTCAAATTCTGGAAATTAAATATGCCGCCGATCAATCGGAAGTGACCGAACTCGAACCCGTCAAACGAACCCTGAAAGGGTCCAGACGAAATTCCTATTTAGTTCTCAAGAGATGCGCCGGTGAACTCACAGCAGTATTTTGTGACTTTTCAACTTATCCTACAAAAAAGGGATATTTCCATCCTACTGGAAGACGACGCGAGTCCGGCCTATACCAAAGGAAGGTAAGAGAACCCTGCCTAACAACTATCGATCAGTCGTATTGCTTCCGGTCAAAAGCAAGGCATCTTTTACCGTACTTTTGAGTATCCATTTGGATACGTAGGCCTTTTATTTGGATACCCAATAAACATCAAATGGATCCAGAAATTTTTTAATTACTTAGTAATTTAAAAACTACTAAACTGATACCAGTGATGACTGATATCTAAAAATGCTTTACAATGATCAGATCAGAAAAAATATTAAAAAAATAGAACTGTTTAAAAGACATGGATACGCAGCAAAAATTCACTAAAGACATGGATACGAAGTAAAAAATCACTAAAACATGCCTTGGTCAAAAGTAATGGAAAAAGCTATTAACCAACAACTTCTAAAGTGTCTGGAAAGCCTTAAGATGATCAGCGACCATCAATATAGTTCTCGCAAGTCCAGATCAACAGGAAACATTATAGCTTATGTCACTCCATCATTGGAGCAATGCCAAAGAACAAAATGGGGAATCCCATGCACTGGACATTTCTAAAGCTTTGGTCGTGATTGACTTTCCTGAGATTGTATTCCCCAACGAATGTAATCTTCAACGATTCAAACCAAATATGAAATGCTTAAAGGACTTTTCCTATATACAGGGTGTTCCTTAATGACGTGCTAATATTTCAAGGGTTTGATTCCTTAGGTCATTTTATAAAGAAAAGTTTATATGAACATAATATGTCCGCAACGGCTTAAATTTTTTGCTACAGTGTGTCCATTTTTATTTTTTAATATCTCCGAAAGTACGTTAGATATTATTTTCAATTTTGGTATGTGTTAATTGAATAAAGAACCACAAATTTTAGTTAGAAAAGATATTCAATTGTTCCACCAGTGACGTCCCTGCAAACATGACCTCTGATATTTTTTGCAAAAAAGATGGTACGCCACTGACATTTTTCCATGTGGATATTTTTTCTGTTTAGCCTGATCAATTCTACATAAAATTGCTCTCTTTAGTTTTTCTCCAGGCGCACCGTTCTTGATTAAAACCACTAAATTCATATTGAAACTAATTATTATTAACATTGATAAAATAATTAATGATAAGTTTTATAAAAATCGTTGTAAATGGTCACCTTAAGGCATGCTTCGCCCGTCTTCGCATCGAATTGCCCACTCGTTCAAATATTGAAATTTTTATAAAACAAAATTCATTATTAATATTTTATCAATGTTAATAATAATGAGTTTCAATATGAATTTAGTGGTTTTAATCAAGAATGATGCGTCTGACGAGAAAAACTCAAGATAGCGTTTTCATGTAGAATTGACCAGGCTAATCAGAAAAATATCCACATGGAAAAATGTCAGTGGCGTACCATCTTTCTTGCAAAAAAAATCAGAGGACATGTTTGCAGGGACGCCACTGGTGGAACAATTGAAAAACTTTTCGAACTAAAATTTGTGGTTCCATATCCTATTAACACATACCAACATTGAAAATAATATCTAAAGTACTTTCCGAGATAATAAAAAAAACATTTAAAAAATAAAAATTCAACACCCTGTAGGAAAAAATTTAAGCCGTTGCCGGCATATGTTCATATGAACTTTTCTTTATAAAATGACCTAAGGAATCACACCCTGAAATATTAGCACGTCATTAAGGAACACCCTGTATAGTGCTAGTGGTTGATAATAAAAAAAGTTATTGTAGTTAATCTGAACAGTGTTTCCTTTTTGAAGAAGTCATCCTCCTGTGTATGGGCTTCATGTTGTCCCTCGATTGAAGTTTCTGCATCTCTCATTTTCATTACAAGGGTATTGTTAAACACTGGCAGGTTTTATTTTTTTCTTATTGTATTTTTTTGGGAGTTGCACAAAGCTGCCGCTGCCACTTCTTGATATGACAAACCAATTGAAAAACTACATAGTTAAATTCAAGAACCACATGCATTTGAGTAAAAAAACATTTTTTAACATTTAACATAAATGCATTATAATTCAAACAAAACCCTGTTTCATTTAGGAACGTCTCGTAATGGTACCAAAATGTCTGCCCCATCCATACAGGCTGGGCATAAAGGGACTAACATCGAGGGTCCTCGCCCGCAGCAGTGATTGTTTTTAATTTAATGGAGCGGCAACACAAATAACTGGCTAGCGCCTATGTCGCGACCGTCACAATTGTGAACCGTTACCAAGTCGTGTTAAAAATACCGCGATAAAAGAAATTACAAAAATGGAGTTTTTATGAGCAAACACTAGCGCTATTATAGGAAAAATCCTTTAAGGCAGGCACTCTGGAAGTGATGCGTGTACGAAAGAGCAGGTCACGAGGGGGGTTTGAATCGTTGGAGGTTATATTCGTTGGGAAATGCGACCTCGGGAAGGATGACGTCCTCCTGATGGATGATCTTAAACAATGAAGTTTGTTCGTCGTCGAACATTTGCCATGGAACTATCTGTAGAAGAGGGTCCAATCACCAACATGTCTTCGATGTTCTAGGCTGTCGAGGTTCTTCTTCAGCTCGTGGTCTCCAATCAGACGAATGGCCCTCCTTTCGATGAAATCCAGTAGCCGAAGAGTATGTTTGGGTGCAGAGCTCCAGACATGAGAGCAGTACTCTAGTGATGGTCGAATCTGGGCTTTGTATAGTTGTTGAGGTGTGTACAACTTTCTGGTTCGGAAGAGTACACCAAGTTTCTGAGAAGCTATCTTGGCGATTGCCACAACGTGGTTATGCCAAGACATATTTCCTCCCAGATGAACGCCCAGCAAATTAATAGTTGAAGCAAGTGGAATTGCGTGTCCTGCTATGACTATATCCGGTTCAGCAATGTTAACCTTTTTAGAGAAGACTGTCTAGATTCATATAATGGAAACAGATCATCACCAAAACATAGAATTAATGAACGAAACTCGGAAAATATTGGTTTTTGAGACATGTCTTTCTAAAGCATCCCTATATGTAGAAATCGTAAAACTTTTTAAATTCCATCTCAACGTAATAGCAGAGGAGTCGGCAACGTAGCAGCAGGCAAAGTGACTCCTCAAGCCCTAGACGAATACAAATGAGAAGATGCCGGATCAAAGTGAAAAATTACCGCTTGATGTTTTTCGGTTAACCATCTGCTTGGAATTTTTAACGGTAAAAATCACCTTTCCAGATTTTATTACGTCCTGTTATTGTTAGCAGAAATTGGCAAATTGCAGGCCTAATTTCCTTGCAAAATCTCGTCCGTTCGCTACAAGTAACAGAACAAATAAATAACAGCTCCTCTATGCCACATGTGTTAAATTATAACGATCAATTAGTGGATATATACAGGGTGGCCCATCAAAAACAGTCCAGCAAGTTTACGGCTGTGTACGTGAAAATTTAAAAAAAAAAACTCGGACCCGTAAACTTGTGTTTTCAGAGGGACACGTTTCACTATTAATTTCATCCCTGTAACTTCAACCCCCCTAGCGGGGGCGGCTACTGCCCTTGTTTTTTCAAACTTTCACGTATTTTTCGGTTTTTCGCCTGAATTTATAACTAGAGTATTTCCTATCGAGCGAAAAAATATACGAGCAGTTTTTTAACTCGATCACACTACAGCGCTATATTTCCGCCGGCGTCAAGCGAAGCGTGGGTATCGAGTGAAAGATAATAAGTGACGAGCGACGGTTTTCGCCTGAATAGATAACTCGAGCGGTTTTTTTAATAATCGAGCGATGTCGGTTATTTCAATAATCGAGTGATCAAGCGGTTTTTCGCTCGAGTGATCACAACACTATTAATTTTAGTTTAAGAATTTTTACCTTCATGCAAGTATTCGTTCTTGTTTTCGTGTTTTTGTTTTGTATCGTTTTCTTAAAATTTGATGAAATTTCAAATTTTTGTGCAAGATATATCATCGTACTACTAATAAACAAATATAAAATTCGTGTTTGGACTTTCGCAATTCGAACAAACATCTTCTAATGGCTTACAAGCTTCATCACAAAGAACTAATATGTTTTACAACTTTTTACAAATTAAGTAATAAAACCGATATGGCGATAAAACAAAGTTATACCATTTTTAACGAGCCCAGCTGAGTTAATTTTATTGGTTATTACGAGTCAATATGTTTGTGTAATTAGTTCTATAATCGGATGATCGTATTACAATAGTTGTCTTTATATTTCAGATTTACTTTTAGATATGTGCAATAACTGTTTAATTTCAAACGATTTATTTATTCACGGATGTAAACAACCAATAACAATATTACAGTACATAGTATACGATATTAACAAAACCCAGATGTTTATTCCCCCACGCGTCCCTTGAAGGACTCAAGGGATCAAAGCATTTTAGGACATTTGTGTATATGATCAATCCGAAATGACCGAAATCGTGTTCCGTCAGCGACCCGTCAAACGAATCCTGAAAGGTCTCGACGCGACGTCAAGAAAGCTTCTGGTCCAGACGAAATTCCTGTTATAGTTCTCACGAGATGCGCCGATGAACTAACACCAGTATTTTGTAGACTTTTTAACTTATCCTACAAACAAGGAATGTTTCCATCGTGCTGGAAGACGGCGCGAGTCCAGCCTATACCAAAGAAAGGTAAGAGAACACTGCCTAGCAACTATCGACCAGTCGCATTGCTTTCAGTTATATCAAAAGTAATGGAGAAAGCTATTAACCAACATCTTCTAAAGTACCTGGAAGGCTTCAACATTATCAGCGATCATCAATACGGTTTTCGGAAGTCCAGATCAACTGGAGATCTTCTAGCCTACGTCACCCATCTTTGGAATAACGCAATCGAACATTAGGGGGAGTTTCGGGCTGTTGCACTGGATATTTCTAAAGCCTTTGATCATGTTTGCCATGAGGGACTTCTAAGTAAACTGCGATCCTATGGTATGCCCAGTCGATTCTGTGCATGGTTGTCTAGCTTTCTTAAGGACCGCTCTCTGCAAGTGGCGATTGACGGATTTCTCTCAGACACATTCACCATCAATGCCGGTGTTCCTCAAGGGTCCATATTGTCTCCCAATCTCTTCTTACTCTACATTAACGACCTTCTAGTGAAAACGAAAAACCCGATGGTTAGTTTTGCTGATGATAGCACACTTATATCAACTTTCTCTTTGAAAGCACAAACATCGGCTGCCGACGCACATCTTCGCAAACAGCATGAAGTATCACGTCTCAACAAAGACCTAGAAGAAATTTTGGCTTCGGGTGACAGTAACCAAGTCGAATTTAACGCTAACCCAGGCTAAGGCTAAGGCTCTAAAAAGGTTAACATTACAGAACCGGATATAGTCAATCGCAATCCCACTGGCTTCATCTATTAATTTGCTGGGCGTCAATCTGGGAGGAAATATGTCTTGGCATAACCACGTTGTGGCAATCGCCAAGATAGCTTCTCAGAAACTTGGTGTACTCTTCCGAACCAGAAAGTTGTACACACCTCAACCACTTTTGACACTATACAAAGCCCAGATTCGACCATCACTAGAGTACTGCTCTCATGTCTGAAGCTCTGCACCCAAACATACTCTTCGGCTACTGGATTCCATCGAAAGGGGGGCCATTCGTCTAATTGGAGACCTCGAGCTGACGAAGAACCTCGACAGCCTAGAATATCGAAGACAAGTTGGGGATTTGACTCTCTTTTACAGATATTATCATGGAAAGTGCTCGGCTGACCTTGCCCTCTTAATTCCGCCCAGAGCGGCGAATATCAGAAATACACGACGAACCACTGCCGCCCATCCATATGTGGTTAAGCTTAGTACTCCTCGAACTTCATTATTTAAGAACTCTTTCATCTGGAGGACTTCATCCTTGTGGAACGATCTTCCCGAGGTCGTTTTTCCCAACGGATATAACCCAACACGATTCAAAACCAACGTGAATCGCTTTTGCGCACACGCACCACTCCCAGAGTGCCCTAAAGGATTTTTCCTATAGTGCTTGTGCTTGATCATAAAAAAAATTAACTTTTCAACTTAAAATTGGTCCAGCAATCACCCATTAGAATTAGTACATGTATCGTATATAAATATCTATTTTGAATATAATTTTCTAGATATCCCTCAATAAAAAAATGCACCTGTAAGTGTGAGCTCATGTTAATTTTCCTTTCGCACCGAAAGCTCCGTCAGCTTTCAAAATTCAAAAGCTGTCTGTTCTCGAACATGGGTTTATACCTGATGGTGTTAGAACAATAATTATAAGCGACGGGATACCAGAATCTTCAAAAGATGCGCCAACACATTATTATAATTATACCATTTCGGCTGTTTGAACAGACTATTATGTTGAAAACCATTATTTGTTGGTTTTTGTATGAATAAATGGGTAGTTATTCAAATAGAGGCGACTCTCTGTCAAGAAAACGGCGATATCGTAAAAATATTTTTATTTATTTCATAATTTCTATTCGTTTCCATGCCAAAAAGGGTGAAAGTGGGAATCGAACATTTCAGCTTCTCAAGCATGGCGCAGTTGCCAAATAAACTGATATTAATTTTGATATTTCTGGTAATTCTTTTTAATTAGAATAATTTCGGGTAATATGCAATAATATTTTCGTATATCTCCGGAAATGGTCGGAATTTTCTTAATTTCTCACAGGCATTAACTTAAGTTCCAAATTATGCAACTTTGCCACAATTTAACCTTCCATTATGTACATTTTATAGTTTCCGAGACCCCAACGCTGATGATCGAATTTGGGACACTCTGTACATCATCCTAATTTAAGTTATCCATAATTGTGAAAAGTACGATATTGCAAAAATTCATATGGGAAAAATTTAAACCATATTTAGAGAATTTCCCTAATCAAAATAATAACGTGTGTGTGTGTGTATTTTTTAAAATTATATGTTTTTGACGCCAAGCCTTTTGTGTTGTTTGGGTAAAACGAATTTGTATCTGATACCTTAGAAATAGCGGGGCTATAGTAGACTTAAGGCGAGAAGCACGTATGTCGTGCACATTCGTCAATTACCGAAAGCTGTTGAAAGAATTCTATTGTAATGATTTTTTATGGTCGCCACCTCAAAGTAATTTGGGTTTTTATAACTATTTTGAGCCACTTACATGGTGTATACATTACAGTTACCTTCCTTGTTCCATTAGAATTGTGTTGCTAGAATTCATGACTTGAGTTGAGAGTCCCTAAAAACGGATATACCAACGTTAAATCCAAAGATCTTACAAACTCCAGATAGAATTGTTTACATTTGAAGTCGACGTAAGGACTGTAAACGTGCACTCCCCACCTTGCTGTTATGCTTGCAACATAGCCAGATTGTCCTATTTATCGCTAAGGTATCTGCAAAATCCCAATTAAAAATTTGTTAATTTGACAATTGCAACTGGTTTAAGGTTAATCCGCAATTGCTTTTAAAATAAATTTATTTCCCAATAGTTTTAATATAAATTGTGAATAGGCCTTGAGAGATTTAGAAAAAAAATATTATTATTATACATAAAAGTTTGAAATAATCCGACTGCACTCTGACAACATCAAGTTAAAAGATAGTACGCTCGACGGCAAACGATCAAACTTTATCAATGGAAGAAGAATACACTGTTGCTACTCGCTGCTATCCGCTTTTAAGGGAGTGTTTATATATTTGGTTGTTTTTATTTTTTTTTTGTGAGTATTGGTGAAAAATCGTCTTTATTATAAACAATGATGGTGCATTCATGTATAGTTTGTAAAAGAGTGGATCATTTAAGCAAGGATTTATCTTTTCTTCGGTAAGTATGGTTATGTTTTAATATGATTGTATTGATATGATTTCTGACTAACCATTGACGTTTAAAAGGTTATGGACCGGTCCGTGGTGCTAGTCCGGGCAAAAAGCAGTCGAGTTGGTTTATTTCTTAATATAAATCTTGCATTTACAAGATGGTTGAGTCTTGTGCGGCCATAAAATACTTCACTAGAAGATGCAATGGTGTTAAATTAAAATTTCACAGGTTAGTAAATATATTTAGAAATTTGATTTTGAGTTTGCATCACCCATTCCGTTTCTCCCTCCTTGCTAATTGGCCACACCCAATGCATGTGAGCAGGTAATAAACTAAAGATAGATGACCAGAGTGCAGTTGGATTATTTCACGATTTATTTGATACCTTTAAGTATAATAATATTATTTTAAAGAATCATCCTTTTCACAGTTTATAGTAAAATTATTAGAAATAAACTTATTTTAAGAGCAATTGCGGATTAACCTTAAACCAGTTGTAATTGTCAAATTTACAAATTTTTAATTGGGATTTTGCAAGATGTCTTAGTGATAAATATGACAATCTGGCTAGAAATATACACTTTTATATCTGGAGAGTATCATCCAGTAATGAATACACCAAAAATATTGATGCTAAGCATAAATAGTTAAATCCATCCTTGGATACACTGTATATAAAAACTGGATCAATATTTCTATCTTTTTTATAAATATCCAATATTCGAAACTACACTTTTTGAATAGATAATATAGTTAAACGTAAAGAATCTCAAAGTAAATTATACGCCCTTGTTGGGCTTTTTGCCCAGACTAGCTCCGCTCCGAAACCATGAAGACCGCTCCATAACCTTTTAAACGTTATTGGATTTAACCTTGTAAGATCTTTGATTTAACCAGACTTCAACATTGTTGCCATTAGCGAGACCAACATGTTTTGTCACTCTTCCACCCATTACTGATTTTCAATAACATTTCAAACAATCACAAACTCACTTTCCAACAGATTTATGAATGGAGTGTTGGCCCTGTGGTTAAATCTTATCTTTGACTTTGATTCGTACGGGGACATAGGTTGTCTTGGGTATTTTAAAAAATATGTAAAAAAATAATTTTTATTGTACTTATTTTGAGTTAGAACTGATAAATATTGCTATAAAAAAACTAGTGCAAAACCAGGTGCAAAACTGTTGAGTAACTATATAGGAACTATGAAGTTATTGCGTGGAAATAAATGAATTTTGGAAATTCTAATTAGTCAGGCAGTATACAGTGTGTTTGGATTCTCTTTTATACAGAAACTAACGGAGAATTCTGTAAACATTTGAAACAAAATGTCAAGAATATGCAGAGTTTGTCACACTCTGTAGAAAGTTTTTTTTTCACTTTTCGTACGAAACTGTAGCAACTTAATGCCTTGCCTGGAGACAATTATTGTGGCACATGTTGAAAGAAATTTGAGGGTATTATAATATTTGAATAGAGCCGTTCCATTAATAATGGGTTGCTCGGCCAGTACTTTAAATAAAAGGGTATTAAGGGATATTTAAAAAAGTTCTCCCTAAGAATAAAACTTTTTTTGCCGTTTATCAATTCAAATATATCTTGACAAAGGTAACTAATTGCTTAGAAAACATGTCGAGAAAATGTTTAGTTGCCCTCGAAATAGTTTTGTATACAATATTTTTGACATAGCCCCATAAGAAGAAGTCAAATTGCGTCAGATCAGGGGATAGTGCTGGCCATTCCATCCATCCACGCCGCCCTATCCACCGATTTGGAAATACTCGGTAGTGCGGGACATTGATTTGGTAATGGGGCGGTGCTCCATCTTGCTGAAACCATATCATATTCGCTGGAAGTTGTGGGTTTGCTGGATCAGGATATAGGTTTGTTAAAGTTGGCAAGTTAATAGACGTTTATGAATATTATTGCGATTTTCAAAATATTTTCGGAGAACCCAAGCTCGTACTTAAGAAATACTTAAAGCCTGAGGATGCCTCAAGAGTCAATTATGAATAAGGCCCTTAGCAAAGTACTTTCGTTTAGAAACTTGAAAAATTTATGAATCACACAAAAAATAAAATATAAATGTCTATAATGATATGTCAATATTTGAATTTTGCCATTTCCGTCTAATCCAGTGGAAGTTTGTTTGGTTTTTCGAGCAAAAACGTTGTGTGTTTTATCCACATATATATAACCATTATATTGCCAATACGAACGTTCCAAAATACAAAAAGTCTCCCCGCTGTGGGCGATGGCGTGGTACTATTGAGTTTGCGCAGTAGGGTGGAAAGTGTATCGATCGCGTCAGAGCCGGCCCGACATTATTTGTTTGTGTTATTAGTCGCCATCTTTGGTTCTGGATGCTTTTTCAAATTACAGAATAAAAAGTGGTTCATCCACATTGTTGTCGGTATATTAGTGCTTATAAACTTTCATTACCTAACACCAATTTTTGTAAGGGCGTTTTTAATTTGTGGTGATTCGATTCGGTGTTTGGTAGGTTAGTAACTTGTTTTGTTTAAGATGAAAGGACACAAGTGCATGGTGCTTTTTTGCAAAAGTCGTGGATCAATACCAGGTATAAAGTATTTCAGGTATGTACATATATACAAAAATATTTAGCTTATCACATTATCCGATCTTCGGAACCGGAACGGAACGGAGTGTCACTCGTATACAATATACTATATGCAGTGTGTACATAAAGTAAGGAACAAATTCATTATCTAGGAATCTAAAAATATTTCGGAAAAATCCTCGGATACGTGTATAATAATTTTTAATGGCGCATTTTTTCCCATACAAACTTAATATACAAGGTGGCTCATGTAGTAGATATGACATTATCGACGATTTTTTAAAATGGGAACCCCTATATTTTAGTTCAGATCTGTAATCTCCAAGAACAGCTGATTTCAAAAACATAACACACTTAGGGCCTAAAATTCATAGTTTCGTTACTACAGGGTAAAACAAATAATTTTATTTAAGATATTTTTTTTTGGCTTGGGAGGCATCAATTAATTACGTGAGGCGTTTTTTAGCGATTTTTCAACCCCCCTTCCCCCAATAAAAGATTTCGTGACATTTGGCTCAATCCCTTCCGCCATCACATAATTTTACCTGAAAGCCTTACGTAATTAATGGACGCACCATCATTTGCTGTTACTTATGTTTTTTCTCAAGTAGGCTTATTTGCTGTTATGTAACTATGGTATTTAGATAATGTCATTGTCATTACATTGTATTTTTCTAGTAAGTTTATTAGAAGTAATAAATTTTATTTTAAAACATATTGAGTTACTATGCGTTTATCTTTAACACAAAGAATGGAAATTCTTATGATGATTGCATATGGTGATAGGATCCGTACTCAACAAGAAGTTTGCATTTTGTTTAACACTAAGTATCCAGCAAGACCAATTACTAGATCAACTGTGAGTAAACTTGAAATAAAATTTCGGGAAACGGGTTCAGTGAAAGATATTCCCAGAAAAGGCCGTCCAACTATTCCGGATGATAAGAAATTAGATATTTTATTGGCTATGGAAGAAGATCCCGACAACAGCGTCCGCCAGATTAGCATTGATCATGGGGCGGCTGTTATGACCGTTCATAACCTATTGACGGTAGAAAAATGGAACCCGTTTAAAATCCGATTGGTTCATGAGTTGAATGAAGATGATCAAGATCGTAGGATGGAGTTTTGTCAAATATTAATGGAAAGATGTAACTTAGATCCTTTGTTTGTTGAAAATATCCTATTTTCGGATGAATCTACCTTTAAATTAAATAGAGAAGTGAACCGGCAAAACTGTAGATACTGGGCAAAAGAAAATCTCAGGTGGATGCGTGAGCACCATACTCAATATCCTCAAAAAATTAATGTTTGGGCTGGTATTGTGAAAAACAAAATTATTGGGCCATATTTTTTTGACAACAATGTAAACGGGCTAAATTATCTTCATTTTCTTCAGAACTTTCTTATCCCTACGCTAGTTAACTTATACCCTAGTAGAAATAATCCAGGAATTCTAGATGAAAATTTGTGGTACCAACAAGACGGCGCACCTCCACATTATGCAGCAGTAGTGCGCCATTACATAAACCAAGTTTTTCCGAACAAGTGGATTGGAAGACGTGGGCCTGTTGAATGGCCGCCTAGGTCTCCAGACCTTACACCACTGGACTTTTTCTTGTGGGGTCACCTGAAAAATGTTGTTTATAAAGTCAGACCTGCCAATATTGAAGATTTAAAAAATCGAATAACAACAGAATGCAGGAACATTTCAGAAGAAACCATAAGAAAAGTCCAACAAGAATTTATTGATCGCTTGGGGTACTGTCAGGCAGCAGAAGGAGGACAATTTCAACACTTAATTAAATAGCTTATTTAATTTTTTTACATTTTTTTAAATTAAAAATATCTTAAATAAAATTATTTGTTTTACCCTGTAGTAACGAAACTATGAATTTTAGGCCCTAAGTGTGTTATGTTTTTGAAATCAGCTGTTCTTGGAGATTACAGATCTGAACTAAAATATAGGGGTTCCCATTTAAAAAAATCGTCGATAATGTCATATCTACTACATGAGCCACCTTGTATATTAAGTTTGTATGGGAAAAAATGCGCCATTAAAAATTATTATACACGTGTCCGAGGATTTTTCCGAAATATTTTTAGATTCCTAGATAATGAATTTGTTCCTTACTTTATGTACACACTGTATATGTGGTCACTACCTATAACCTTAAAATTAATGTATTTTTAATTTGGTGCATCAGTAGCTGATAATGATTCCCAAAATAGTCAATATAGTCATTCATTCTTAATTTTTGGTTTAGAAAAAAGTGAGGTTAAGAAACATACGACGTCGGATGAAAGTTAAAATAAAGCTCATCGTGTCGATTCTTACAAACATTCGGACGGAATTTAGCACCAAAAGTTTACACCAATCACGGCACCGTCGGATCATCATAATATCGTCAGAAATCGTATGGAACGCTGTCTTAAATCGAACTAATTGAAATTTTGATTGCAATATTTTTCCTAACTAACCAGTGAAATTTACATTAAGAAAGTTGAAATCCGGTCCTGTCGAATGTTTACTTTCACAAGGAAACTGCGCAACCTCACTATTACCCATTCGATGCCCATAGCGGGGACATAATTGCAGATGGTATTATTAGCAATATAATGGTTATATGTGGTTTTATCCTATTTAATTTTTTTTTTTTTTTCTCGTGTAGTTGGCCTTGTTCATTAACTGATACATTAAAAACAACAGGTCTTTGTAATTACTGCGTAAAGTGACCCACATTAGTCCCTTCCCTAGCCCAGCTGTGCAATATGCGTCGGAAAAGGCTTGTTTGCTCTTCTGACAGTCTTAATACTAATCCCAACCGATAAAAATGAAATAATTCAATTCTTATTAATTCCGATTCTTCTCATTACACAATTTAGCTCCAATCGGAGCCGCGTTTCCGAAGTAATCTTCATGAATTTAACCCGTGACAATCGCGGTTATTATTTATGTCTACCTACCACAGAGCCGGTGTGAAGCCATCCTCAAATGCAATTAATAATGCCCTTTTCCATTTTCTAAAAGCAATTCCCGCTCCGATGGATCCCATTATAATTTTTGAAATTCCAATACGATTTAAATTAGTTAATAAATTTACATGCAATTTAGAATTTACACACTTCACACCTGTTTTCTTTTAGACCGTGCCGCTATTTTCAATCTTCGTTATGACAGTGCACTTTTGGCCTTTCCCTTCATCTTCTTCGTTTCTGCAGCGGCGTACAATAACATCGGCTCCGAGAAAGAATCTGGCAGGCCATCACCGTGGAATGCAGAGATTAGCAAAACTAATACATTTAGCGAAAATCAAGAATATTATACAATAATTGTAGATTCAAAAGCACAAGACAAATAAAATCTATGTGCATGTAATTTTCCTAACATTTTGATTTTTGAGATATCTTACATAAAAATGAATTTAATTTGTTTTTTAAACTAAACGAATTAGACATATATCTGGGTTAGACACTCGCCCAAAACAATCGCCATGCCACTCGAGGTAACAAAAAAAATACCATTTCTTCTGAATACGTTATACTGTCGAAAAAACGTTTCGTAAACAAAAAATAAACTAAACTAAAACTAAAAATAATTTCAACAAATAATATCTATCTAGTATAGATCATTCATCATTTAATTAATTGACTTAACATTAAATATTCGAAAATAACGATGCAATATATAAAATTCATACAATCCTCTAGTTGATTAGCATTCAT
Source organism: Barypeithes pellucidus (assembly GCA_963991005.1). Classification (NCBI taxonomy): domain Eukaryota; kingdom Metazoa; phylum Arthropoda; class Insecta; order Coleoptera; family Curculionidae; genus Barypeithes; species Barypeithes pellucidus. The sequence goes on from OZ022557.1 coordinate 1,436,859, forward strand.
CCTTGTTAAGTATGGTAAACTTGAATAATCTGTAATGTAAAATAGATAGGCATCATTTACTTACCGTATCCATGGATATCCACTTAATTTTATAGCTCAACTTTGTTTTTGTACCGATATTTTTGATTTCTTAAAGGTAAATAAGTGAAAAGATCATTCTGTATTATAGACTTTATTTGTTGAAATGCTTTTTGTTTTTAATTTAGCAAAATCGAAGAGTGTTTAGAAGAAATGGTAATTTTTTTTGTGAGTGGCATGACGATTTTTTTGGGCCAGTGCCTAACCCAGAGATATTGTCACCGAATTGTAAAAATATTGTATGGATTTTACCATTTAAGTTTTTAAGGATACGTAGTAACCCTTAACGTCCGTCCGTTTTGCGCTCGCTCAAAGATAGGCAACTCTAGCGTTCTCCTACGGCGCGTTTTACGTAAGACGTTAAACGATAACCCCTGTATAACCAATGAACCCCTTAAGTTTAGTTTGAATTTAATGTGAGTCGATTATTAGTTAGATGGCAATTTAAGAATTTTAATTCCATCCAAAAGGTGAATTCCCCACCCAGGAATTATTTATTTAGAGCCAATCTAACTATTTGAATCATTTTAAATTTTGAAAATGTGTGATTGCTGGTCGACACTATTAGTTATGTCGCCAGTCTTGATATTTGTATGAAAAGTTCATCATAATTTAACGACGCTATTATTTAAATACTTTTCGAACGCTTATCTTTGTCGATTACGTTTTTTCGTTGTTTATTGTCAGGGATGCCAGGCGTAATGCCATTGCCGACTTGACACGCACGTGTCAGTCGGTCTTGGGTGGGCCCACCATCCTTTTCCCGCTAACTGGAAGCTGTCAGCAGTCCACCAGAGCGCATGAAGAAATGAGGGCAAGAATTTTGGCCTGAAAGTATATGACTGATTTTAATTTGAAGTATAGTTGTTTGAACGTAGGACGAGGCCTAACTTTTGTTCAAGCTATACTTATTGTTGTGTTGGCTCGGGCATGTCCAATGAATACAATAACAATGCAAGTTATTATATTGAACACGGAGGGCTTTTATTATTTAAATTTAAAGTATGTTGTCTTTTGAGGGTAATGAAGGGGTTAGTCCTTTCGTTAGTCGAGTCTCACGAACCGGAATTCTCGGGGGTTAATTATTTTTATGTACAACAATAATTTAATCTATACTAACATGTTTTCTCTCACAGAGAACCCAACCATCCTAACATTCATCCTATCATGAACTCCATTTAAATTTAGATTCATTTTATTTTACAATATAAAACTACCCTAAGCTAACATTATATTCCCAACTAAAGGGATCTCAACTACCCTATTAATTTCCAAAAAATTATAACACGCGGTAGTGAATGCTAATACTAACTTAAGATATTTTATTTCACACTTACTTCTTATTCCGGAATCAGAGTGTTTTTTATGTCACAATCGGGTGAATTTTCTTGTAAGAACTTATTTATACTCGCGTCAGAAACGAGTGTTCGAAGGTCAATTTCGGTTATTATTTAACCTCGCACTGAAATATACGAGTGTTTGGGGAAATTCCAGTATTATTTAAACTAGCCGGAAACACGAGTATGCGACGATGGAAATTTTCTCAGGGAAAATCCGCGGCTGGCTGTTTTCGGAATTGCTTGGTGTAAAAACAGTCTGAAACCTGTAGCCACCATTGCGGCACCCATTTTGAAAAGATCGAATCGCTGGTGAGCGCGGTTCTGTGGATACCAGAAACCGACTAACTTCGTCGTTCGTCTCCACGTAGAAATCCTTCATTCGTCCCTTCCAATGCCCCATTGCATCATTCGCACCGATATAATCCGTTGACTAGAATCTATTTTTATGTTTACTTTTTTAAAATTGGTTCATTATTAACGAAATAACAGCTTATTAATTAGGATGTGAATTTTTTAATATTTGATAATTTTATTTCTGTTGGGAATAAGATAGGGACATGAATAGGGCCTGGGAGGCTCCACGCTGTGATGCAAAATAAAAATGGAAGCGCTAACAAGCACATGATTTCAATAGTTACGGACTTAAAAATGAATGGACAAATGAATTTCCACATAGTTGAATTTTCGGCTTGGAATACTGACAGGGGAGTAGCTGTTTTGAGTCTTGATACCGTTAAATTAATCAAAAATTCGTTGTTGGTTCCATAGATAGAGCACGCTTTGATCTTATTGTTACAGCTCATGAGTAATTAATTATATTACTCTCGGACACTAAGTACCAGTGAATAAGAAATATTTTACTATATAATCATATATAAATTACTATCAAAGTATACTACAACATAAATATAATCTTATATTAAAAGGGTATTAACAGAAAGTTAACAAGAAGAGTAAACGGTTTGCAATGTACAGTTTTTCCACTTCACTGATCCCATCATATCCATGGCCGATAGTGATGAAACGAAACCTGAGGTAAACCGCCTCTTGCGGCAAGCCTCTTCGTCATGATGGTCATAAACTCGCCCATTGCCAACTTGTGCGAAAAATACCTCGTTATTTAATTATTTAATTTTCAAGGCTTCCTTATTTACAGAAATCCACACAATCCAGACACTTGGATCTGTCAGTTTAAATAAAATCACTTTAATTCACATCAATTATCTATTTGAACCCCATTGTGTATATCCCAACATCTTCAAACCGCAATAAATGGGCACAGGGTCGGCTTGAGACACCTACTTAAAATGGTATGATAAATAAAAATACTCAGGCTATGCCCGAAAAGACTGGAGCATTTTATGGTCAGAAGGAAAGATTAAAGAGTTGAAGGAATTGTCGAGGAAGGGCAGAAGCCATCTGAACCAGAGAAAAAGAACGGAGATGGCAACCTAGCACATCACTTGTTACTGTCTTACTTTAGACGAAAGTCTTTTTTCATCACAGACAGGACGGAACCTCAGCGGCGCACACTACATATTTCCATCCGTTAACCCGTCATCAAGGGCGTGGTTCGTAGTTTATACGGTCTGATCGTTTTAACTTTTTTCCTCTCTCGAAATTATCGGTTTAATGCTTGATTTAGAAGGGTTATGTCGCGTGGGAATCTTCTTTCTGATTGGTATTTTCGGATTATTTTGTCTTCGAAATTATTTGGTTTCAGCTAAGACCTATCCAGTACCCATCCAGTTGTTAATAATATAAAATATGTAACAACAAAATTGTCCTCTACAAGTATCACAAAAATCGAATGGACAAAAATAGTACATTGTTTACCGAGTAGGAAATGCCTAACCTTCCTTGACGACTGTTCGCCTCGGAGAGTCCAGGAATGTGGCTTTTCCTACGAGGTAAACATACTATTTTTCCGAAAATCGTTTAAAACTCGACAGATATTGATTAATTTTGAAAAAATCGCGAATAATTTTATTCACAAATAAATGGTGCTTTGAAATTCGTAATAAAATTGGTTGCATTACTATGGAAACGTATTAATGTTGAATTGTGAAACTTGACCCATATATACATTTAATTGTTGGTGTTTCCGAAAGAAAAACAGTATAAAATGATAAGCGATGATGAATTTTCCATTTCTGGGACTCCTCCAGAGCTGGTTGAGTGAGGCAGTGCATGCTGCTTCATTAGAATTATTGCCAAAGAAATGAAGAGAAAAGTACGAATATGCATATAAAGGCTTTATGGACTATCGCAAGAGTAAAAACACGAGTTTTTCTCGGAAAATGTTGTAATGGCATACTTCCTAACCTTTGTTTTAAGATGAAATCTTCAACATTATGGGCTAATCATTCAATGTTGAAGTCAACCCTTGCAATTAAACACAATGTAGATATATCTCCTTATTCAAAACTTCGTTCTTTATTGAAACCGCAAGCTCAAAGTTATAGGGCAAAGAAATCTAAGATTTTAACGAAGGAAGAAATCGACAAATTTATTCAGGAAGCTCCAGATAAAGAAAATGTAATGATTAAGGTAATTTACAAGGTTTTAATTTCTATTTAGATTACACATTTATTTATTTTTTAGGTGGCTTTAATATTTGGTATTTCTGGGGCCTGTAGAATGGATGAGTCTACACGATGTAGAAGACCTAGAATATACGCTTAGCATACCTGATTCGAAGACCAGCAAACCAAGGTCATTTGTAGTTAACTTGAATGTTTATCGAAAGTATGTTTCGTAAGACCAGAACATATGAACAGTGACCGATTTTTTTTTAAATATCAAAGCGGAAAGGGTTATAGACAAGTGATCAATTTAGAAAAATTCCTAAAATAGTTGCTACTTATTTGAACTTGGTAAATCCGACAGAATATACTGCTCACTGCTTTCGTCGGTCTTCTGCAACAATATTGGTTGACTCTGGTGCCAACATAACTAGTTTAAAGAGGCATGGCGCATGGAAGTCATCAAACGTTGCTGAAGGATATATTGAAGAATCTCTTAACCTTTCTAGAACGATTTTTCGTCGTCATTTTACTTTTTTTTGTACCGATATTTTCGATGGATGGGCGGCATTGGTCTGTCGTTTATTTCTTCTTTTCAGGTCAGCCGAGCACTTTCCATGAAAATATCTGTAAAAGAGAGTCAAATCCCCAACCTGTCTTCGATGTTCTAGGCTATCGAGGTTCTTTGTCACCTCGTCGTCTCCCATCAGGCCAATGGATCTCCTTTTAACGGAATCCCGTAGCCGAAGAGTATGGTTGGGTGCAGAGCTCCAGACATGAGAGCAGTATTCCAATAGTGGTCGAATCTGAGATTTGTATAGTGTCAAAAGTTGTTGAGGTGCATACAAATGTGTGGTCCTGAAAAGTAAGCCAAGCCAAGCTTCCTTGCGATTGTAACATCGCGTGCAGTTATGTCGAGACATATTTTCTCTCAGATTGACGCCCAGCAAATTAATAGATGTATTGTTCTTTAATTTTCGAAAGAATGTATTACCGTAAAAACCCGATTTCAGTTAAAACTCAATTTTCCTAGGGAAAACTAGTTTTAACTATCCTCCCCAGATTTAGATTTAACTAGTTAGTTGCCATTGCCGCTGAAAGTCTGGGTAGAGATGGATTATTCTGTTTAAAACTAGAATTAACAAACATTATCAGTTAATTCTAGTTTTTACTAAACATGTAAAAAGAACAAACCCGAGGAAACCTTAGTAAAAACTAGTTGTACCTAGTAAAAGCCGTTTTCAAATAAACGAGTATGAAATTTTTAGTTTTAACTAAGATTATAAGACAATTCTTAAATGTAGCATTGACTAGGGCGGACAGTTAAAAGTAATTTTTCCTAGGAAAATCTGGTTTTAACTGAAATCGGGCTACACATTGGAAAGCCTGACATATGTACATAATTCCAATATTTAAACTAATTAAAAATTTATATAATTCGTCATTATAAAAAAGTTTATTGTTTCATATCATTCTATTCTAAATTTTAAATTGTCTTTAATTATACGTTATACATCAATGGATTTATTAATTAATCACATTACGTGTCCCAGCCTTCCATTTTTTCGTTCCTTTATTTTTACCAAACAATATCATCCCACGTGTATGCAAACCAGATTAAACGCAATAGCTAAAACGCTATACTCGTATCGTTTAAAATAAATTATTCATGTTTTTAATTATTAGTTTGATTGGTTGTTTTTGTAACGGTATACGATTACAGTGTCCGGCAAAGATCGAGCGTTGCCGAGACTTTTATTTGTGTGTTCCAGGTGCAGTGGGGGTTGCCTGGTTGCCTGGTTTGGAAATTTGCGCAACCGCGAAAAAATACAACAAGAAAGAAATAGAACATAAATGACACAAATTATAATTTATGTCGAATTCTACTATAGATAGACAGCCAACGTCCGCTGCCCAAACTACATTTACTTATTTATAAAAGTTTTAAGAATATTTTTATAGGAAATATGTTGCGCTTCATATTGTATAGTACTCTTGAGGACGTCCTTACAATCATTAAAAGAGATCTATAAATATAAATACCCCAGATTTACTATATAAAAGTTGTTAAAACACCATTAGAGCAACAAAATGTTACTACATACTGAATTTAGTGGTTTTACTCAAGAAAGGTGCGCCTGGCGAGAAAAACTCAAGAGACCGTTTTCATGTAGAATTGACTAGGCTAATCAGAAAAAATATCCACGTGGAAAAATGTCAGTGGCGTACCATGTTTTTTGTAAAAATATCAGAGGACATGTTTGCAGGGACGCCACTGGCGAAACAATTGAATAACTTTTGTAACTAAAATTTGTGGTTCTATATCCTATTAACACATACCAAAATTGAAAATAATACCTAAAGTACTTTCGGAGATATTAAAAAATAACCATTTAAAAAAATAAAAATTCAACACCCTGTAGCAAGATATTTAAGCCGTTGCGGACATATGTTCATATGAACTTTTCTTTATAAAATGACCTAAGGAATCACACCCTGAAATATTAGCACGTCATTAAGGAACACCCTGTATAGAGGAGAAAAAGTGGAAATATCTCTTCAACGGCTTCGGTTCACATTCTTAGGTAGGTTGTAAACAACTTCCCGGAAAAACAAAACTGATGGATAAAAATATAGACTTTGCGTCACGTCCGTCGATTGTATGTTTTTCCTAACCAAAACATATTAAACCGATCAGAGGTTAGAATAAAGAGAGAAACAGATAGAAGATAAAAATAGATGGGGATTCTACAGATTGAATTGAATTTTTGCCTTCGCGCAAGCGTTCTCTTTTTTCCATGAACCTATTCCGATTCGCTATGGATCAGTTCCTTCGATCACAATCAGTTCTAGTATTGGGTTCTCGTTCCTATATTACTCATGTGTTTTCCGTAATGACTGTAGCGGTTGTGAATTTAGAATGGCCCTTAACATGATCGTCGATAAAAAATTATATAATTTCTGCACATTACGCGTAACATCGCCTGCAATAACGCAAGTTGTTAGAGCCCCTTGTTCTTCATCAATCATTATTGGTTCGCAAGTAATTACGTTCCTTGTGAACGCCTCTTTATTCCGACCTGGCTTGCTGCGATTTTACGCTAAGTTTTTTTTTATTATAGGTGCTTGAAAATGACTAACTGCCTGGCTATACCGAGCTGGAAGGAAAGTCTATGGACGACATGCGATTATTGTAAATAAGATGAAATATGCATACCTCTTATTTTATTATTTTTAATGCATAATCTACCTTACTAGTAAATGGTACATTTTATACATAATTAATACTAACATAAAAGAAGAAATTTGATAAAAGAAGAAATTTGTCATGAACACCCTCTGAAATGTTCTTTCTATTTTTATTTCTAACAAATAGTTCTGACTATTGGCGTTTTTAGGGGGATGGAGGGTGGAGGGAGGAGGGGGGAGGGGGAAAACCCCCCTTTTTCATAATTTTTTCTTATTTTTTATAGTTTTCATAATTTATTATTATTAATTATTTTTCGAAAATTTTTCTGCTACAAGAGTTAAGATCGATACATGCATCGAATAACATTATTATTATTAAGTGACAAATCGTGTTTTATAGGCGAAGACATAACAGGTTCGGGTATATTACTTTACCATGATACTACAGGCAAAATACTAAAATCAGATACAAATGGGATGAAAGAGGCATTTAAAAAAATAAAGCTAAAAAAACTAAATTTTAGGTTTGAAACATTGAAATTTATTTTGAACTCTGAAATTGGTCAAAATGTCACTTACAATGCTATTCGATGCATGTATCGATATTTCCTGTTTCTTCTCTCTTAATTTTTCACACTTATTCCTTGGCTGCGCCACTGAGTACAATCCAGTAAATACTAAAGAAAAAATGTAACAGAAATGATTTAGCAGTGAATTCCTTGGCAAAAAACATAATTTTTTTTTCCTATAAATTTTTGCTCTACTGTTTTTTGTTTCCAAACTACAGGCTGTTAAAATACTGTCAAAAGTTTGTAATAAAATTCACTAATTAACTATGTAAATTAAAAACAGACCAAGTATTAAATAAAATATTTTATTTATAAGAATATCATTAAATATTATTTCATCCTTATGGAACGACCTTCCCGAGGTCGTTTTTCCCAACGAATATAACCTCCAACGATTCAAAACCAACGTGAATCGCTTTTTGCGCACACGCACCACTCCCAGAGTGCCCTAAAGGATTTTTCCTATAGTGCTTGTGTTTGATCATAAAAATAAAACCTATAATTTAAGCTTAATGTCTTAACAAGATAGACAATGACTTTTATCTGACAACATCATGGTGCCTTGACCATGATGCGATAATGTTTGTGTTTTCTACATTTTCCTATGTACGCAATGGAAAAAATGGTATTTACAAAAGATTTAATAACGTAAAAATAAAAAGAGATACAGAGAAAATACAGGGAAAATTTGGTTAAAACAAAAAATCAAATTTGAACAAATTATCAAGAAGAAATTTTTTTCAGTGGCGTACCATTTTTTATTTTTGGAAAACTTTATGGTAATATCCGTAAACACGCCACTGAGTAATCTACGAAGTCAATTTTTTTAATGTTATTAGGGCAATATCAAAGTAAGCTCCTGCTACAAGCCAGCGTTAAAAAGTTATTACGCAAAAACGATTATTAAATGTTTTAACAGCCTGTAGTTTGGAAACAAAAATCAGTCTAGAAAAAACTATTATTTTTTGCCAAGGAAATCACTGCTAAATTTACTCCCAACCTTTCTGTTATCTCCGTAATTGTTAGTGCTATCAAAAAAGTAATGTAGGTGTAATGGTAAAATCAAAATTCGAAAATTTTCGCTCGCTTAAGAGATACGGGGAAAAACCAAAAAATTTAGCAATTCAAAATTACCCTATATTTTCAAGAGATATACAGAATAATGTTTTATACAAAAGTTTCTTTATCATGATTTTCGAATAGTCTGCCGTATTTAGAATAAGTATACGCGGTCAGGTAATAAAATTATCGGACCTAACCCCATTTTTTTAAATGGTATATTTTAATCTAAAAAGATTTAATTTTAAATCCTATTTTCAAATATATAACACCCCATGGATAATATTGGTTTCCTAGGCGATTTATTTAAACTTTATTACTTTAAACCACAGTAGGCCATGAAACAAAAGCTAATATCCTAGAGACAACTATGTTGACATTCTAGTTGTTATTAACATTTAACGTCAATTTCATTTTTACATATTCATTTGTGAAAAAGACTCATCAGCATTTTAAAAAATTTGGTATGATATCTATCATCCATGGTGTGTTATAAATTTGAAAAGGAAGTTTAAAATGCTATCTTTTCATTTTTACATCTTCATTGTGAAAAAGGCTCATCAACATTTTGAAAAATTTGACATGATATCTATCATCCATGGTGTGTTATAAATTTGAAAAGGGAGTTTAAAATGCTATCTTTTTAGATTAAAATATTTTTTTTTTTTTTTTGGTCAAACACAAGCACTATAGGGAAAATCCTTTAGGGCACTCTGGGAGTGGTGCGTGTGCGCAAAAAGCGATTCACGTTGGACTTGAATCGTTGGAGGTTATATTCGTTAGGAAAAACGACCTCGGGAAGATCGTTCCACAAGGATGAAGTCCTCCAGATGAAAGAGTTCTTAAATAATGAAGTTCGAGGAGTACTAAGCTTAACCACATATGGATGGGCGGCAGTGGTTCGTCGTGTATTTCTGATATTCGCCGCTCTGGGCGGAATTAAGAGGGCAAGGTCAGCTGAGCACTTTCCATGAAAATATCTGTAAAAGAGAGTCAAATCACCAACTTGCCTTCGATGTTCTAGGCTGTCGAGGTTCTTCGTCAGCTCGTGGTCTCCAATCAGACGAATGGCCCTCCTTTCGATGGAATCCAGTAGCCGAAGAGTATGTTTGGGTTCAGAGCTCCAGACATGAGAGCAGTACTCCAGTGATGGTCGAATCTGGGCCTTGTACAGTGTCAAAAGTTGTTGAGGCGTGTACAACTTTCTGGTTCGGAACAGTACACCAAGTTTCTGAGAAGCTATCTTGGCGATTGCCACAACGTGGTTATGCCAAGACATATTTCCTCCCAGATTGATGCCCAGCAAACTAATAGATGAAGCCAGTGGGATTGCGTGTCCGTCCATGACTATATCCGGTTCTGTAATGTTAACCTTTTTAGAGAAAACTGCTACCTGGGTTTTTTTAGCGTTAAATTCGACTTGGTTACTGTCACCCCAAGCCAAAATTTCTTCCAGGTCTTTGTTGAGGCGTGATACTTCATGCTGTCTGCGAAGATGTGCGTATACAGGGTGTTCCATTTTAAAAGAATGAGGTTAGGTCCGATAACGTTCTTACCTGACCCCGTAAAATTATTCTGAAAACGGCAGATTATTCAACAATCATTATAAATAAATTTCTGTATGAAACATTTTTCAGTATCTCCTTTAACTAAGAAAATATGAGGTAATTTTGAAATTGTCAATTTTTCCCCGTATCTCTTAAGAGAGCGAAAATTTTCGATTTTTATTTTACCATTTTAAGTTTGACCCATGCCACCTACATTACTTTTTTGATAGCACTAACAGTTACGGAGATACCCTATAAAAGTGTCGAAAATGGGACACCCTGTACTTGAAGCGGCAATGGTATGATATTGAAATATAATTTCCCAATAAAAATGATGTCACTGATATCAATATAGTAATAAGACTATTTTTCTTTTCAAACGACTACTAGATTGGATTTACAAGCTCGTAGATTAACATCTTACTAAGCGACCAGTTAAAAGAACCCAACGAGGATCCTCCGATTAATAATATCACCGGAAAAGGCGTCAATCTTTTAATAGTCCCGAGCATTTAATTCGACACTTAAGGAGCAGTTACATGGTGTCGGAGCCCCCGTAATTATGTTAAAATATGATGTAATAGCTGAAGCGATGCGCGAACCAAAGGGTTCGAAAAACAACAGATGGTGAGCCTCAACGCTGTTGGTGTTTATAACGTGTTTTTAAACAATGATTCGGCCGCTTTCATATTGACCCCCTGTGTAAAGTGAGACGGGTTATTAATTTTTAATATTTTGACGCGTTTTTTGACAGCTAAGGAAATTAGGGTAATATCTCCAAGCACCTGAAACAACTGCACATCTTCCCACCATGGTGACAGTTGTGAAAAAATATCACCACACCTTGTGCGGGTAGTTATGGCGTTGTTTTGTTGTTTTAATGTTTTAAAATCGATAATTCTGTGGACTTCTATACGACTTTATTTGAATAAATTAATAGAGATGCGTTAGGTTGAATTTAGTGTTTTTGCATTAAAATTTATACAGGGTGATTGATAGTGGATGGCCTATTAGACGTTTATAAAGAACTAGTCGACGGATCACTTTGAAAGCTTATATAAGTTGACATGCTTTTAAAATGCAATCCTGCATACAGTCAGTGGCGGTTCTTCCACAGGAGCAGAGGCGCACGTGCACCCCCAAAACAAAACGAATAAAAAATTTCAATTTATATTCATTGAATATTATTTATCGTATAAAGTCCGACCCTCCCTAATATTTTATCGTACCGTCAAACAAAAAAAGTCCGACCCTCCCTAATATTTTATCATCCCGTCAAACCAAACTGTATAGATCCGGCAACCGTGCCTCGGTCGAGGTAAATGACGATTATGACGAGACTTGCTCGCACGTGCGATTAAGTAGTGCATTTTTTTTTTGGACAGCCGATGAGAATCTGCACACAGATACCTTACAGAAGCGGCTGCAAGGTAGTGTCGGGTTTAGCAACTTGTGGGGATTATAACTCCATCAACATCATCTTTTCTGAGGAAAAAGATCCACCTCTAAGAGGCGAGCCGACCGACTAAACTCACCGTCTGAGTCAGGTATAAAGCCTTTAACTCCTTTCACTCGACGTGTTATTTTTCTCTATCATAAGTATGATTTTTGGGTTAAGCCTTTAGGCGTTGTTGATGATGTTTGGTGTCAGCTCAAGACTCTTTCTAATTTGAATTTAATCAAATGAGCAAGATATAAGGGCTCCTAACATGTTGGCGGTAGGTGTGTGGTAGGCGGTGTATTTTTACAATAGTCGTGTAGTGTTTTGTGTATAGTGTGATTGTATGAAAAACAAGTTCTTAAATAATTTTGAGTTGTGCAGTTTCTCTGTAGTAACAGGTGGCGGGTGGCAGCGGGGCTATGGCGATTTAACATGGAAAAGGCGCACAGTTTTTGTGTGCATCTAGTTAGAAACTCGAGCGTGTATGTTTTAATATTTTAATATTATATATTTATTAAGTTAAAATGAACAGCTGACGGTGGACTATTTAAGAAATAACTTTAGCTCTTTGAGTTTGGAGCAAGAAATTGAAGTGAAGAATGCGGGAACACCTAAACCCGAAATTAATTTAACGCAGACCACAAAGGGTAAATCTAGGGACTTTATTAGAAAGTTTAAAAATTAAATATATGAAAAAAAAATTATAGAGGGTATTCCAAACTTAATGAGGCTGTTATTGATCAATTTTCTACAATTAAGAAGCGAAAAATCTACTTTACGTTTAAGTACTATTGTGTAGGGTCGATAAATGTTGTGTATTTCGATAAATGATACTCGATATGGTTTTAAACCATTTTATTTAAGGATTTAAACTAAAAAATACTGAAAATATGAAGAATGCCAACTTGTCAGTCTCCTGGCTCGATTCGCTCTCGTCATAAAACAGTTAACTATTGTTCTCGTCTTGGTTGCGCCTAATGACGTAGCCCGTAGATAGCGTAGTTGTATTAGACATCATTCGGTTTTCTTGATAAATCGTAGATGGCGGTAGTAGTATTGGACATCATTCGGTTTTCTTGATAGCTCGTAGATGGCTTTAGTAGTATTAGTAGTTGACTGTATAAATATTGTTACGAGGGTTGCATGCGACGACGTTAAGATCAGACAGCTATACACACTAAGAAAACCTTTCTCATTTTCCAAAAGTTGTATTTCCTTATGTAAAATTAAAAAATAAATAAAAACATGTCTTATTTAACGCATTTTCTTATTCCTTTTTTTTTCTTTTTACATTTAAAACGCCTAGAAAAATTTTACCATACTTGTGAACCCCCTCAGGTCACGAGCCGCCACAGCATACAGTTCATAAACTAGACATAGCGGGGCATCTCTACCGGTGGGGCATGTCTCCAGGAACAATTACCTTATATATATTTTTAAAACAAAATTTTAATTTAAATGTAATTACTATTAATTTCATTGGAATATAGCAACCCTAAATAGTTCCCACACAATTTTATATTGAAAAAATGTTTGCCCTATAAAATACAATAAATAAAAGTTTCTATAGAAACAGTGTTCAAAGAAATAAACACACATGTTTTCAGAGCCAATGTTACGCATCGCCTTTGTAGCAACGTTCCGAAATTAGAAACTAATAAATATTGTTATGCCTATAGAAAACCTCCATCAATTAAATTATATCCAGTGTAAAAAGACCTATTGTAATCGATATATCCTTTATTTTTCCATATAATAAATAGGTTTTCTTTGGGATGTGTTGCATATAGAATAGTGATTGTATGCAGGGACGGATTTAATCATATACTGCAGAATATGGGCCCGCAACACAACGTTTGTAGCTTGCCTATTCCGAAAATTTGTAGTTTTCGAAATATTTATTGCCAATTTAATATTTTTATATGGCAATTTTGCTGCGGATTTCTAATTGAAAACTGCCATGTATTAGATTTACGGCATATCACTAAAATTAAGTATAGTAGAGTTCTCTTTAACTCTCATCTAAAGCAGTGGCGGTTCTTCCACAGGAGCACATGCGCACGTGCACCCCCAAGACGAATAAAAAAATATTAATTTATATTCATTGAATATTATTTATCGTATAAAGTCCGACGCTCTCTAATATTTTATCGTACCGTCAACCAAACTGTACATTATTGGCTCTCGATCCGGGTTTGTTCGGTCGAGATTAATGACGATTATGACGAGACTTGCTCGCATGTGCGATTAAGTAGGCGGGGCATAATCCAGTTTCTCTGTAGTAAGGTGGCGGGAGACAGCGGGGGATAGGGGGGCTATGGCGACTTAACATGGAAAAGGCGCACAGTTTTTGTGTGCACCGCGCTGTTGTCTGTTCGTGCATCTCGTTAGAAATTCGAGCGTGTATGTTTTAATATTTTAATATTATATATTTATTAAGTTAAAATGAATAGTTTGACGGTGGACTATTTAAAAATTAACTTTAGCTCTTTGAGTTTGGCAGCAAAAAATTGAAGTGAAGAATGCGGGAAGACCTAAACCCGAAATTAATTTAACGCAGACCACAAAGGGTAAATCTAGGAAACTTTGAAAGTTTAAAAATTAAATATATGAAAAAAAATTTATAGAGGGTATTCCAAACTTTAATGACGCTGCTATTGATCAATTTTCTACAATTAAGAACCGAAGAACGGACTTTACGTTTAAGCACTATACACACTAAGAAAACCTTTCTTATTTTCCAAAAGTTGTATTTCCTTGTTTTTTTTTTTTTAAATTAATTAAAAAATAAATAAAAATTTGGTTTACCTAACGCATTTTCTTATTACTTATTTTCTTTCTACATTTAAAACGCCTAGAAACTAATTGTTTGGTCGTTACACAAAAATAAAATTTTAAAAATAATTTCACCATATTTGTGAATCCCCTCTATCATAGGTCACGAGCCGCCACTGATCTAAAGGAATAGATCTTTAAGGGCGAAGTAATCTTCGACTTAACGCGCCAATTGACACTTTAATTTAAAATTTAAAACATAGTTTTTTTTCGGGTTACTATAACGTTAAGGCTACCTTAGCTAGGGTCTAGCTTAAGGTAACATTCAAATATCGGCCCTTAGTCTTCTCGCCACTTAGCGCTATCACCCAAAGCCACGATTCAATACGCAAGGGTCAAAAATCTCTTCAAATCCTCTTGTTTGTTTTTTAGACGTCCGTAACAGGATTTCTTCAATATCAAATTAAAATTCCACCATAAAGAAGGCTTAGAGCCGTCCATATCCCATTGTCCAATACAAATAAATACACCTTATTGTGTGTTTAATTTGTGACACTTGGCTTGAGTCAACAGGACTATTTATAAGGTCATAAAACATTATTTTTGTCCTTTTGTACTTTTCCGCTCTTCGGAGGTGTCGGTTTGAGGCGTATTATGAACCGGGCGGGAGGCATGTAACTTTTCAACTTGACAATGGGCCCCCGCTGGTTCGGTGCTGTTTGATATGTACCGCCTGCGGCAGAGCCGGCTTTTGTTGGAGAATCTTTGTGTTTTATACAAGGAAACAATGAAAAATACCCACAAATTCCTTCGATATATATACGAAGTACATATAAAATATATCTATTTATTTTAAATGCGATGTACCAGAAAATGTTTGTCTTTCCCTACCGCGTTTATAACTTGAAACATTGACTGATTCTCGGAAGTGCGAAAAAATCAGTGGAAAATATACTCACAGACTCTCAATATAAAACGCTAAACAACGAGAGTTTATAAAACCCCCATCGAACTTCCTGGCATGAATCAGCAACCCCGTAGTTTGGCAAAGCAATGGAGAAGGAGGTTTCTTTCGTCAGGAACCGGATATAGTCATTGACGGACACGCAATCCCACTGGCTTCATCTATTAATTTGCTGGGCGTCAATCTGGGAGGAAATATATGTCTTGGCATAACCACGTTGTGGCTATCGCCAAGATAGCTTCTCAGAAGCTTTGTGTACTCCTCCGAACCAGAAAGTTGTACACACTTTTGACACTATACAAAGCCCAGATTCGACCATCACTAGAGTACTGCTCTCATGTCTGAAGCTCTGCACCCAAACATACTCTTCGGCTACTGGATTCCATCGAAAGGAGGGCCTTTGGTCTGATTGGAGACCACGAGCTGACTAAGAAAATCGACATACTTCATCCTTGTGGAACGGCCTTCCCGAGGTCGTTTTTCCCAACAAATATAACCTCCAACGATTCAAAACCAACGTGAATCGCTTTTTGCGCACACGCACCACTCCCAGAGTGCCCTAAAGAATTTTTCCTATAGTGCTTGTGTTTGATCATAAAAGAAAAAAAGGAATCAAACCAAGGTATAATGTTTGTGTCAAGTGGTCGCCGCATTTTACATTTAAATTTTATAATTTTCAATCATCTCTTTTCTTCTCTTCAGCCAAAATTATATAGTCCATTTGCTTTTTTGCTGCAAATATAGAAAATATTTGACAACCCTCATAAAGAAAGAAATGTTGATTGGTAATGGGGTCAATCCCGAACAACACGTACTCATACGTCAAAAAAATATTTAAATAAATAAGAAACCGGTACAAGAAGATGTGAATGTGATCGATATGTGTTGGTGAGACAACAAGAGAAGAATAAACAGAGAGAACACTCCTTTTCATGGCCGGAAACATCGATTCTCCACAGAAGAAGAGGAAGAACCAACACCAACCAATAAATAAGAATACAAGATGTTTTAGAACGTGTATACCAATTTATGTCAAACATCAAATTGTATGGGTATTCGAGTTTGAGCCACTGTGGTTTATTTAGTTTTTCAATTTTAATAGCAAAGGCAGCTCTATAGTTATTTATTTTTCACAAAAAGGTGAATATGTGATAGTTTTAGTTCGCCCCGGTATTTTAATCTTATTTTAAGCATACTTAATTATTTTCAAAGAGGTTAATTAACTTACATAATGAACTTTATGTTTGTAAATTTCAATGGTTTTGAAGAGCAAATGCTTTGGCTTTTAAATCTTTTGTGGTCTGCAGTAATTTAATTTTGTTTATTTGTTGATTGATAATATATTATTTACCGCGGCTAGCATTTGCAACACTCGCTTACAGATCGTCTCGTTAAGCAATCGAGTAGATCATAAGAATTATATCACTACTATTTCATCAAAACATACATAAATAAAAGGGCAACCTATCATTCCTTTGTGCACAGTGGTAGTGGAGGCCGCAAGTCTGAAACGCCACCAAAAATACAAAGAAGAAAGAAAATTTAATTTATAAGAACATAACCCAGTGATTCCCAGACAGTGAGCCGCGAGCTGATGAGTGACTTTTTAGTGGAAGCGCGGTGCGGCCCCATATTTATGAAAGTAACGATCTTTTTTTTTTGGCTTGTTAGTACTAATGGACTTATACATGCGGTGACTTAGCCCCTGATAAAGAATAATAGATCCCCTAATCATTCTCCTAAAAGAGTCAACACAATAATGTTTTCTTAATACTACCTAAAAACTGAAAACATTCAAAAATAAATAAATTATAGTATTAGGAGAGATTTAGGGTCGATGTTTGGTTAGACCTTAGCTAAGATAGCCTTAAGGTTAAGCTAAACATTAAGAAGCTATTTAAAATTAATTTGGTGTCAATTGGCGCGTTAAGTGGAAGATTACCAAGTTCTTACAGATCTATTCCTTTAGATGCGAGTTAAAAACTTTAATATACTGTCAAACTTGTGTAAAGCATGACTTATGTCATCATGTACCTTAAGGTCACTTTGAAATATCGGCCCTTAAACGACCTTTAAAATAAAGTGCCACTTGACCCCCCTGAATAAACCCATTTACGATTTTAAAGGTAACATATACTGCTCCTCCCAGGGGGTTAAACCACGAAGGCTGCAATTCTGGGAGGAAATATGTCTTGGCATAACCACGTTGTGGCAATCGCCAAGATAGCTTCTCAGAAGCTTGGGGTACTCTTCCGAACTAGAAAGTTGTACACACCTCAACGACTTTTGAGACTATACAAAGCCCAGATTCGACCATCACTAGAGTACTGCTCTCATGTCTGGAGCTCTGCACCCAAACACACTCTTCGGCTACTGGATTCCATCGAAAGGAGGGCCATTCGTCTGATCGGAGACCACGAGCTGACAAAGAACCTCGGCAGCCTAGAACTTCGAAGACAGGTTGGGATTTGACTTTCTGACAGTACCTAACTACTTACATTATACCATCTTATGATATAAAGACATATATATATTATTTATAAAACTACCTATGAAGTAAAAAATTTATTATATATGTCTGTTTGAAGGTTGTAGACAATGTTGTTTCTTGAATAACAGAAAAGTTTTGGACTTGCATTGTCTTTATTTGTTATATATCACAACGTTTCAACTGGAAAGTATCTCCAGTCGTCTTCAGGTGAATACTGTGGTAAGTATCTACAGTCGTCTGGAAGACGACTGGAGATACTTACCAGTTGAAACGTTGTGATATATAACAAATAAAGACAATGCAAGTCCAACAGTATTCACCTGAAGACGACTGGAAATACTTACCAGTTGAAACGTTGTGATATATAACAAATAAAGACAATGCAAGTCCAACAGTATTCACCTGAAGACGACTGGAAATACTTACCAGTTGAAACGTTGTGATATATAACAAATAAAGACAATGCAAGTACAAAACTTTTCTGTTATTTATTATATATGTTTATAAAATTGTGTAAGTTGTAGGATGTAGGCATTCGCTTTGTGGTCGCAATACATTTTGAACTTGTAAAAACCTGCACATAATGATATACCAGTATCATCTTGTTACAAGCAAAAATCAATATCAGGTAAGTAGGGGGTCCACCAAAAACCGAAAAACATGGCAAGGGGTCTACGACACAAAAAAGTTTGGGAACCTCTGATCTATACCATACTATGTTTGTTTTTAAGATTTTTTGCTATTGTACAGATTTCCTCTGGGGTTACCGGCATCAAAAACATAGACCTATCATTCATATTATATGAGATATTAATTGTGGGAAGTTTTCAATTTGACACCCTGTATTTTTATAACTGTCGAATTGGAACCTCATCGAGTAGGCCCCTAGTTAGTTACTAGGACGCAAAATTCAAAATATATTTTTTCCAATTTACTATTGTGATTATTTTTTTTTAATTAAAATAATAAATTACACAGAGATAAAAGCCTTTTATGTTAGTAATACCATAAATAATGCTATTACAAGATAACAATAATTTTATTAAAACAATAAACATGAACGCCAATCTGTACTTTCTCATCGTTTTACTATAATGCAATCCAGCCGGCAATAATAGAAAAGATTTTTATCTACTACCTACCTCTTATCCGCTTGTAACATTTTGTATTATTTTACTGAAATAATATTTACAAAATTATACAGATTTGATATGTCTAATTACAAGTTTTTTCTTTTGCGTATCTAACGATCTATTTAAAATTGAATTCTTAAAGTAAATTAAAATAATTGATTTAATAACATATTTTCTAAATTCTGTTTTAATACGCGGATGGATTCGTATGGTATTTAAATAAATAGGTAAATACAGTGAGGAAAGAACGTATCTAGCTGTTTATTAAAGTAAAACTTTTATTTAATTGTATTAATTTTTATTGTAGTTTTTAAACTTTCTTTCGCAACGTTCTTGTTACGAATTTGGCACAGTTCTTAATTTGATGTGCTTTTTGTTTAACATAAAATTTAATATAGTTTAACACAAAATAACCGACAACCAGAAAGATTTTATTTTAGGTAAACTATGTGTTATACAAGAACGCTATTTTCGTCAGTTTTGTTCCGTTGGTAAGAATTTATTTTGTTAGTTCAAAATTTATTATATTAAAGTCACTGACAAAACTTATACACGATTTATGTTAAGTTTTGTATGTTAAACGTAGTATTGAGTAGCTAAGTTTGACTGCTGTGCAAACTACTATTATTAGTAATAGTTATTTATGTATCAAGGGTACTAAGTAGTGGTGGAATACTATCGATAGTCGGCCCTATCGATAGTTTCCGATAGTCTAAAGAGTTACTATCGATAGTATCGATAGTACTATCGAAACTATACCAACCTTGATACGTGGTAGAGTTGTTGAGTAATACATTTTACTTATGGTTGACATATTAAGTTCCCACCTATACCTGCTTTTTATTGAAAAAAAAAAACATAATAATATTTGAAATAAAAAAATATACATATATAAAAAACAAAAAATAATTATATATTATCAGGAACAAATATAGGAACAAATGATCAAACAAGATTAACTAAGAATGATCTTAATAATAAGCGAATAAACACAAACGAAAAAGAGAAAATTTAAAAAATTTAAAATAAATATTTATTATGCTGCAAAAAGATAAGCATGTCCAAATTTTCTGCTTTTAGACGGTTTCTCTTCTTTAAAACAGATTTATGATCTAGTGCTGAATTTGGTTTATTTTTAACGCCTCTGGCCCGAGGAATCGAAAGTCGCCCAAGGGTATATATCTATTAGTACCCGTATACAAACTTTTATGTCATACCAGTTCGTTTTAAATAATAATTTTTTTTTTAATATTTAATTTGATATACCATTTTTTATTTCTACCTGCAACATTACCTTGACATTATTATAGCCTGCGTTTTTGTTGCTAGGGAGATAAGTATTTAAATGTATGTGTCAAAGTCAAAAATCAAAAATGGAACAATATTTTGAAATACCCCGACGAAATTGAAAAAAGGCTGAAAAGGCAAGGCAAAACCTGTTACCGAGAAAATCCAGAGACTCATACGACAAAGAATATGACCAATTTTTGAAGTGTATGTCAGAAAATGCTGTAGAAAACATTAACGAAACTGTGCTGTTGGGGTACTTTAATGATCTATTTGAAAAATTTTCCTCGAGCTCTCTGTGGGCTAAATATTCGATGATAAAGGAGACGTTAATGGTAAATAAGAATATTAATATATGTAATTTTCACAAATTATGCGAGTATTTAAAGCAAAGGTCAAAAGGGTATCAACCCACATACAGTGTGTTATCTATGTCCTAAAATTGATTCATGACGCACCAAATGAAACGTTTTTAATGAACAAGGTCTTGTCGTAACGGTGCCAGAAACCAAAACTGACAAAAAACGAGTTTTCACCATTATTGATGAGGACGAAATGAATAATTTGAAAACTTATAAGAGATTACATGTTTTTACGGCCACATAGCTGCTCAGCTCAGAAGAAATACTATTTTCAAGCTACAGACAAGGCCGCTGTGCTGTATAACCTGTTAAAATAAAACAAATTTGGGAAAATTCCCTATATTATTGCAATATATTTGGGTTTGAACAACCCCGAAAAGTACTCAGGTCATTGTTTACGACGAACGTCGGCAACTCTTTTAGCAGAAGCTGGAGCAAGTATCATCTTACAATTTACACTGAAGCGCCAGTTGCTGAAAGATATTTAGAGGGTGGCATATCCTCAAAAAATGAGGTTTCAAGGATGTTGGCAGGCATACCATCTGGATCTCGCATTTCCTTACAGAAACTAGGGACCCAGACAATGAATCATGAGTCTTCCATAATTGCCAGTTCTATGTAAATAGAACCAAATAATATACTGGGTGACCCAGAAGTCCGGAATAAAATTAATATAGCCTTAACCTGTAACTTTTGGGGAAAACGCTCGGACACGTCAATTTAGTTTTATATCTCACGTTTTGACGTTATTCGTTTGTTTCTTTATAGACATTTGTCAAAGATATGACGATATCGATCTTTTTTTTAAACAGAAACATACAGCTTGTGATACATTATTTGAAAGCTAATCTCTCGTACAGTACGCTCATAAATTTTAGCGCGATTCTGTCAAGCTATTTTAAAATAGGGACTGTTAAAAGTTTTTAAAAAATCTCTATTCAAATAAGCGGAAATTATAAATCATTGATGGGTTTTTTACCTTTCAAGGTAAGAATTCTTCATTGTGTCGCATTCTTAGATTTTTAAAAACTTTTAACAGTCGCCATTTTGAAATAGCTTGACAGAATCGCGCTAAAATTTATGAGCATACTGTACGAGATATTAGCTTTCAAATAATGTATCACAAGCTGTATGTTTCTATTTAAAAAAAAATATCGATGTCGTCATATCTTGACAAATGTCTATAAAAAAACAAACGAATGACGTCAAAATGTGAGCATATATCAAACTAAATTGACGTGTCCGAGCGTTTTCCCCAAAAGTTACAGGTTAAGGCTATATTAATTTTATTCCGGACTTCGGGGCAACCCTGTATAAACGTAAATTTATATTTTGTTAATAAAGAATAAGTTAATCGAAAACTGTTTTTTGCGTCTTAATGCCAGCGCGGGCATAAAGTAATCCATTATGTAGGTGGTATCTAAGGTATAAAACACAATAATGCACTGAAATGACATAAAAGAAATCAAGGTTTGTCTAATGCCCGCTTTCTCAACTCATCGCTTAAATATGAAATTAGTAAGGAAAGCGTAAAATTTAAGTTTACCTTAAAATGACTGATGATACTGTGAACGGGCACAAATGCCAAACCTGCAACTGTCCAATCTGAGCATTGACTTCTTAACTTAACCAAGAAATGCTCATTTTTGCTTTGTTTAGAGCTAACCTTTCGTTTTGGAATTGATATTTAGAGAATACTGAAAAAGTAAGTCAAAAACGAATCCGAACCCACAATTCCGTACCAGTACGCGGATCATTCTGACAGTTGCAAATCAGTTGGAAATCGATACATTTTGCTTTACGAACCCCGAATTTTTGATCAGTGGTCACTGATTTTGCTTCGGGCCGTTTGTGACTGTTTCTGACGGCTCTGTGAACGAACCTAAATTTAAAACTAGATGTGCTGATTGTAGCTGATTCTGTGGTTGCACCTTAAATTGGCATAGGTTTGATTTGTTAAATTATTTGCGGTCAAATATTAATAGACCGTTTAAATATTATTTAATACAAATAATAAAAAAAGAAGCGTTTGGTACATTACGGTTGATTTTTCACGCTGGAGCAGTTTCATTAAAATTGGCGTTTAAACATTTTACCCATAAACCAGAACATTGGATTGTTTTTCGATAATTTTGCGTGGCATATTGTTTTAATTTTTATAAAAACAATTCCTTGGCGCAAATTAAGTAAACGGATATAAATGAAATAGTCGTAATTTCTACAACCGAATAATAACCCTGGCCAAGTTTCATTTCGGAATGTTTTATTAAGGAAATCGTAATTTCTTCATTTTTTTCTTTTAAAGATATAATAAACATTTAATTGACAGTAAAAATGGCATAGGTTTAATAACAAGGGGTTTAAAATGACAAGTGGCAAGGCAAGTGTAGATTATTAGGTCAATTAAGTTTAGAAAAATATGTCCTAGAGAAGCGCTACATATTTTTTTTTCAAATCGAACGTTTTAAAAGTGGGGTAACACATCCATAAACCCACACGTCACTCCGCGGCACCATATGATATTATCCGGGGGAGCTGTCTGACAAACACATGTTCGTGCAATGTTGCCAAACTGTATAAAACTGTAAAACTTTTAGTTTCTTATAAAATTAATTATTTAGCTTACCTTAGGATACAAGGAAAGTAAATCGAGGATACTCTATGCTCATCACACCATGATCATACTTTATGCTCTATACGTGCCCTGATAATAGTGTGGGACTGCCTAATACCTATTAAGAAGTAAACTCAGAGTCACAGTCTACTCCTCGCTTGCTTATACTCGCTAAACCTCCTTTGTCCTCTTCTTTCCAATCTCGGGACATGACCGGCATATCTAAACTAACTAAATCACTTAAAGAAACAGACAGACACCCACAAGTTTCAAACTAGATTCTTTGAAGATAGGCACTTATTATCAGATTACACAAAATCACACTATAAACACTACCGTACGCTAGAATAAACGCACATAGGACGTCCAAATTTCAGTGACAATCCGTAAACTATGCTTGCAGAAGCCACATGTCCCTTATCCGACCTAAAGGAACATTTTCTAAAAGTTCTGGCAGGTCGTTTTGCAGGATATGTGGTCCTATTAGGTGATTATCAATAATACCTGCCGATATGTTCAAGAAACACCTTATCTGGCTATTGGTCTCGCTAATTAAATATTCCATCTCGGGTAAAGCCGACCTCATCTGTGAACTATCCTTCGGAATTAATCAGGTACTTCGACTTGAATTTATGTACCACCATATTAAATTAAAGCGCCATTTTTGAATATTTTTCTTCAATTTGATTTCTTCTCAGGAATTGCCGGTTTAAATATAATACGTCATTTCCATAACACCCTGTATACAAGGCCCACGTCTTGATGTAACCGATATCATATTTTTTGCATCTAGTGAAAAAGTGACATATTATACTGGTATATTTGTAGTAGGTAAATCATCTTATATAGCATCTCCTGATGATGATCATGGCGGTCGAAACGCGTCGAGATGTTCAGAAAATTATTGTAGTTTTGTTTCCTTGACCGTTTTTTTTTTAAATAAATAGGTAGTTAGTTCTTGGGTTTCGGTACTTTCGGTCACTTTGAAATGAAATTCCAATATATCGTTTACGTTTCAGTTTATTGTATAAACATACCTTCTATTTTATTGTATTTAAATAATAACCTACCTTACTGCTAAATAGTTAGTTCACGTCCATTCAACGAGCCAAAACGTTACTAGTTTAATGCTATTTTAGTGTAAGTGGGTGAGAATTGTGCAAGGTATGTCCATTCAGTCATTTATATTTTCTCATTTCATTCTAAACATAACTAATACTAACATAAAATATTGCTTCTTTCTATTTTATTTATACGCCTTTTTTTTCTTTATATCAAATAGTTCTGACGATGTTTTAATACAATAAACCGAAACGTAAACGAAATATAGGAATTTCATTTCAAAGTGACCGAAAGTACCGAAACCCAAGAACTAACTACCTATTTACATCAAATTACATTTTGTATTATTGAAAAGAACACGTTCTTACGAAAAAACAAATCCTAAATCACCTCGTATATACAAATAAAAAACTTAAATCAGAAACATTTTTATGCACAATTAATTTCATTTCCACGGGTTCTTAAATTATTCTTAATCGGGTAACCGAGCGTTGTAAACAAATTATAACATCTGACCGCATCTTGAAATGTTCTTTCGGTTGTCAAAAATTTGTTTTTAAACTACAATTTCTTTTGATAGGATTTTTTCAACTGTCTCGCTTTCGATTTTAATGGTTTTTCTAAACTGGATCTATTTTTTACGTGTGGCTAAGGTTATAAAGCAATCGTATTTACAGTGTGAGCATGTTTGAAATTGGTCATAAGTTTTTGATTTGTTCATGGAGTAAAGTGAATTTTGGGTAATATACAGGATGTTGCATTATTTGTTGTGATTGGGGGCGACTACTTGAAAAGTACTGCCCAAAAAATAATAAATTATGGTTTTATGCCATGGTGGGAAGTTTTCAAAATGACACCCTGCATTTATACGCTTACCATTATTGGTAGAAAGGATCAGTTCTTGATATGTTGCAAAGTGCCCTTTTGTAGCGGTTTGATGAAAATTTCATATTTATTATTTCTGAAACTGTAAAACATTCCAATGCTTGGTCCCTTTTACTGCTCGGTCCCTTTTCACCCGTTTTTCCCTCTTTCGGACGATTTTTTAATCAAAAAATTCTACTTACTTCCGTATTCAGACTGTATTGTACTGATGAGAACAAAGTAGTTCGAAACCGGTATGCAGATATGGTCACATCCTATCAATTGAAAGGGCTTCCTTTTCTTGATAGATATTTTGATAAATGAGATACATACCTACAAAAATTTTGCTTCGTAAATCAGCTTTAAGCCGTATAAATATTCCCTGAGAACGTTCCAACTTTTAGGGCCGGTTGTATAAAACAATTCTGAACTTAGGTTCAACGGAACGTCGATCAACCTGTGAACTACGTTCAATCAATATTTACGTTGTTCAATATAAATTGAACCTTAGTTCAGCTGAACTAAGATCAGTTTATGTATTTTTGACATAAAATATAACCTTTTATTTGATTTGGCGTGCTTGGTTTCAAAGCTTTTCTACTCGGTGTACTTATATAAAATATTGTTAAACACTTAAATATTTAAAATTTTATTTGCAGACTGGCCATACATTTCTAAAGCGAATAGAGCTTATTGATTCCATAAAAAAATATATATATTATTAGATAAGTACGTTAAAATAAATAGAAATAAACAGCTATGTTTTTTTTTATGATCAAACACAAGCACTATAGGAAAAATCCTTCAGGGCACTCTGGGAGTGGTGCGTGTGCACAAAAAGCGATTCCCGTTGGTTTTGAATCGTTGGAGGTTATATTCGTTGAGAAAACCGACCTCGGAAAGATCGTTCCACAAGAATGAAGTCCTCCAGATGAAAGAGTTTTTAAATAATGAAGTTCGAAGAGTACTAAGCTGATTTGAACTAAGATCAGTGTAAAATACTGTTTGTACAACAACTTTTTTACTTTGAACTAGAGTTCAAGAATGAACTACACTTCAAAGTGTTTATACAACCGGCCCTTAAAGAGATCGACAACTGTAAAAACCCCAGATCTGCTACATACAGTTGTGTAACATACCGCGATAAGAAAATTCTTATATTATCGACAGCTTTTATAAAACTGTTATAAATCATAAATCTTACAAGAGAAGTCCGCTAATCGTATAGCATCTTCAGGTTGTGAGGAAATGATTTTATTTTGTGTTCTTAAATTAAATATTTTGTCGAGTCAGAGTCATTATTAAATATTTTATTTAATACGCTGACAAAAAGAAATTAAAATCACCGGAAAAACTGGCTATTAAACTATAAAATTTACTTAAATAAAAAGCGTTTTATTCAAAACTTATTACACAATATAATCGCGCGACGAATCAATGGAAGGCATCGTGTCCATTGACTTCTGCCTTGTACAAAGAGAAGCAGCACCCAATAAAATCGTTTACTTTTTGGAGTTTTTTCTACGACAAACATAAAAACCGCTCTTCAAATAATTGTATTTTGTGGCAAACGAAGTTTTAATATTTAATTAGTAAGGGGCCAAAAGGTAAGAGTTCGGTATTTACGTTTTAACAGTGTCTTACCGCTTATTTTTATAATGACAGGCAGAGAGTGTCCGACATAATATGAAAAATGTTTTCGATATTATCAATAAATTAATTATGCCCATTATCACTGCATAATTTGAAATCTAACAACCGGCGTGTACGTATCTCGACAGCAAGCTTTACAGCATTGAAATATCACGCAGATTTCATGGATTTTCATCTTAAATCAGTGCCGTACAATGCACGAAGATATTCGTGGAGACTCGTCGTAACGAAATGACCAATATGGATTTTTTTTATCCTTTATCCTTATCCTTATGGAACAACCATGCCGAGGTTGTTTTTCCCAACGAATATAACCTCCAACGATTCAAAACCAATGTGAATCGCTTTATTCGTACACGCACCACTCCAAAAGTGCATTAATAGTATATTACAATACAAGTACGGTAGGTTCATCTTTACCGCACGTGCGTGATGTTTAACAAAACGAGCCGAAGGCGAGATTGGTAAATCAATCAAATGCGTAAAGACACCTATCGTAAGTATATTGTACGATATTTTATCTACAAGCGTGTTTTAGGCCACATTATTAGACCAGCACTGTAGGAAAATTGAAGCCTTTGAAATGTGGATTTATCGACGTTTACTTAGAATCGCATGGACAGACAGGATACGTAATGTAGAAGTGCTGCAACGGCTGAGCACAACCACAGAAGTCCTACGAACAATAAAGCAGAGAAAGCTGGAATACCTTGGGCATGTCATGAGGGGTGATAATTATTGTTTTCTGCAACTTATTATACAGGGAAAAATTGTGGGACGCCGACTACCAGGACGAAGAAGGACATCTTGGCTCAAGAACCTGAGGGAATGGTATGGCAGGAGTACCAAATCCTTATTCCGAGCAGCGGTTTCAAAAATACAAATAGCCAGAATGATCGCCAACCTTCAGTAAATGAAGACGACACCAGAAGAAGAAGAAGAAGAAGAATATTAATCAGGTTACTAGGGAAATAAATTATAAAAATTTAATAGTTGTCTTTTATATGACAGATGTAAAAAACTTTACAACAGAATAACAAAATAAAAAATATACTATTGACTAATACAAAAACTTGTTATTATAGTATGTAATTACTTACAGTATTAGTGCGGTAAAGTGCTACTTACCGCACTCAAATCAGTGAGGTAAGTAGTTACTTACCGCACGCGAATAGATAAAGAATTTTTCCTATAGTGCTTGTGTTTGATCATTAAAAAAAAATAGTTTTTTTCTACCTGTTTATATGTCACCATCGACGATTTCAAAGTGTCAGTTGATTTATCAAGTGCATGCGATGAACATTTTTACTCTTTTTTAGCTCCAAGATATACAGGGTATCCCAAAACCAATAGTATAAAAAGGAAAAAATGTAGATTCTTTGGGTAAAAATAATGCGATTTGACCAAAATTTGCTTAGTGCAAAAGTTGATAATAGCCGAGATACAGGGGGTGTTTAAGGGAAAATTGTATTTTATAATTTCCTTTATAACTTACTTTTTAACCAATATTTTTGCATAACTTGTTTTGGTTGGTTTTAGGACACCCTGTTCAGGATTAATTATTATCATTTTTAATTTGACTTGACGGTGCACTTTCTGGTAGAAAAGAATGATAGAAGTAGAAAATTAACACATCATTAACTAAAGCAAGATAATATACCGGGCGCTGCATCGTTATGTTGAACATAGGAAATCTAATGTAATTTTTGAGGTAGCTCAATATTGACTCCCATGTACAACAAACCCGAAGAATCCCCTGTACATTTTATAGAAAAACTGCATTATAACTTCTTGAAGAGGCCTTCATTATTCGTCCAAAAAAAAAATTACTTGCTGGTGTTTGCTGAACTATGAGAGTTTCGTGGTTTTGCCATCACGTTTAATTTAATTGCTTAGGATTGGCTTATCAAAATGTATTCAAACTCGGCACATGGGTTTAATATATCGGCCTCTTCAATAATTTATAATGCAGTGTTTCTATGAAATGTACAGCCACCTCAAAAATTACATGGGATTTCCTATGTTTCTACTCAACGATGCATCACCCGGTATATTATTTCATTAATAAAAAAAATATACAATTTCCGGATACAAACAGGTATCGATTCTCCAGAACAAACCGGAAACTTTTTCTCTGGTATTTTTGATTTCTTTCGGTCCATGATTTAGGTACAATAAATACAAATATTATTTTTTATAATTAATAGTAAATGTAAAAAACATCAATTATACGATTTCGTTTCGTTATACAGGGTGTCCGGGAACATGTGGGAAATCTCCCGGATATGAAGAAAACACATGAAAAGAATACTATATTCATATAAACTTCTTTCGTATCGGTCTCCTCTTTGGAGATATGGGCTCCCAAAGAGCACCAATGGAATCAAGTTTTTTACACATAATTATTGAACCACCTGGTATATTTCAATTATTTTTTAATATGATGTATACCAGGTAAGACCCGTCAAATTACTACCGAAGAAACTGTTGTGAATTACTCACAGCTGCAGGGACGGACTAGCTGTAACACGCATTGGCCCATTTTTTTTACGCCCTGTATGATGAGAACTTTGGACAATGTTTTTTACATACCTTTAACTATTGGCTAAAAATTAAGTACTCTTCATTCATGTCGCTAATCCTAACCGTTTTCGAAAAAACGGCATTTCATATACATCATGTATTTGGCGTATCTTGGTAAAAGATACATCTTTGTTCCGATCCAAATGTTCAACCTTCAAAATTCCACTTTTTCATATTTAACCCGTGAGAATTTAGGGGACTGGTGTAAATAAAATGACGTTTTTTCCGAAAACGGCTAGGATTAGCGACATGAATGAAGAGTACTTAATTTTTAGCAAATAGTTAAAGGTATGTAAAAAACATTGTCCAAAGTACTCATCATACAGGGCGTAAAAAAATGGGCCCATGAGTGTTACAGCTAGTCCGTCCCTGCAGCTGTGAGTAATTCACAACAGTTTATTGGGTAGTAATTTGACGGGTCTTACCTGGTATACGTCATATTAAAAAATAATTGAAATATACCAGGTGGTTCAATAATTATGTGTAAAAAACTTGATTCCATTGGTGCTCTTTGGGAGCCCATATCTCCGAAGAGGAGGCCGATACGAAAGAAGTTTATATGAACCTATAGTATTCTTTTCACGTGTTTTCTTCATATCCGGGAGATTTCCCACATGTTCCCGGACACCCTGTATATTATGTACATGTTACTTCTTTGTTAAATATGCTTTCAACTCATTCTCTTCATGCAAGCAGTACAATAGTTGCGAGCCCATTATATCGAATCGTACAAGCATAATATAACAGAATAATATCAGGAGGGTGTCTTGCGCCGCGACAGGTGTCGTGAGGAGACCGGGGCCAGTTTTTACATACGGGTTAAATGGCAAAGCGATATCGCGGCTCACCTAGCCAATAATTAAATACAAAAGTGAAATAAATTTGCAATATCTTCAGCTTTCCACTGGTTTCGAAAATTCAAAGGAAAAACTCGCAGTATAAAAAAGGATTGCAAGTAAAAAGTCGAACCCAATTTTTGTTTCCATTTACCTGCGGACTAAAACACGATCGACGAAATTGATTTTTCCTCGGTCGAATGCAAACCGAGGCGTTTAATTGAAAAAAGACCCACACCGATCAAGAGCAGTTTCAAGGAAGAGACTTTTTTAAATTTCAATTTTCTGCCGCATTTAAACTAACAAAGTGTTTAAGACTCTCGGCATTTTTAGGCTTTTTTTCTAAAGCCGATGACTCTGGGCGTTTGCCTTTTGAGCAAAACCAATAGATGAAAAGGTACAAGTCATGGTTCAAGTGCGTTTTTTAACCGAGGGAATAAACGGATTAGTTGTAAACAGAAAGAATGATACCTGGTAAGAGGAGACAAGAAAGTATCGTGGACTAACGGCTATCAATAATATTATTTTTATACAGAGCATACATCTACAGGGTGTCCGGGAAAATGTAAGAAATCTCCAGGATATGAAGGAAACAAGTGAAAATAGTAGGTACTACAAGTTAATATAAACTTTCTTAGGAGATATGGGCTCTCAAAGAGCTCCAATGAAATCAAGTTTTTTCCACATAATTTCCACATAAGATTCTGGTCCAGACAAAATTCCTGTTATAGTTCTCAAGAGATGCGCCGATGAACTAACACCAGTATTTTGTAGACTTTTTAACTTATCCTACAAACAAGGAATATTTCCATCGTGCTGGAAGACGGCGCGAGTCCAGCCTATTCCAAAGAAAGGTAAGAGAACCCTGCCTAACAACTATCGACCAGTCGCATTGCTTTCAGTTATATCAAAAGTAATGGAGAAAGCAATTAACCAACATCTTCTAAAGTACCTGGAAGGCTTCAACATTATCAGCGATCATCAATATGGTTTCCGGAAGTCCAGATCAACTGGAGATCTTCTAGCCTATGTCACCCATCTTTGGAACAACGCAATCGAACATCATGGGGAGTCTCGGGCTGTTGCACTGGATATTTCTAAAGCCTTTGATCGTGATTGGCATGAGGGACTTCTAATAAGTAAATTGCGATCGTATGGTATGCCCAGTCGATTCTGTGCATGGTTGTCTAGCTTTTTTAAGGACCGCTCTCTGCAAGTGGCGATTGACGGATTTCTCTTAGACACCTTCACCATCAATGCCGGTGTTCCTCAAGGGTCCATATAGTCTCCCACTCTCTTCTTACTCTACAGTAACGACCTTCTAGTGAAAACGAAAAATCCGATATTTAGTTTTGCTGACGATAGCACACTTATCTCATCTTTCTCTTTGAATGCACAAACATCGGCTGCCGACGCACAGGCAGCATGAAGTATCACGCCTCAACAAAGACCTGGAAGAAATTTTGGCTTGGGGTGACAGTAACCAAGTCGAATTTAACTTTAAAAAACGCAGGCAACAGTTTTTTTAAAAAGGTTAACATTACAGAACCGGATATAGTCATGGACGGACACGCAATCCCACTGGCTTCATCTATTAATTTGCTGGTAGTCAATCTGGGAGGAAATATGTCTTGGCATAACCACGTTGTGGCAATCGCCAAGATAGCTTCTCAGAAACTTGGTGTACTCTTCCGAACCAGAAAGTTGTACACACCTCAACAACTTTTGACACTATACAAAGCCCAGATTCGACCATCACTAGAGTACTGCTCTCATGTCTGGAGCTCTGCACCCAAATATACTCTTCGGCTACTGGATTTCATCGAAAGGAGGGCTATTCGTCTTCGATTGGGAGACCACGAGCTGACGAAGAACCTCGACAGCCTGTAACATCGAAGACAGGTTGGGGATTTGACTCTCTTTTACAGATATTTTCATGGAAAGTGTTCGGCTGACCTTGCCCTCTTAATTCCGCCCAGAGCGACGAATAGCAGAAATACACGACGAACCACTGCCGCCCATCCATATGTGGTTAAGCTTACTACTCCTCGAACTTCATTATTTAAGAATTCTTTTATCTGGAGGACTTCATCCTTGTGGAACGACCTTCCCGAGGTCGTTTTTCGCAACGAATATATATATATATAGATCAGTTCATAACGTTCTTCGCCGTCTTCTGATTTCCAGTCTCCATCTATCTCGGTCCTCCCATGAGTTCTCATTTAGCCCTCTTTCTTCGATGTCCCTATCTATTCCTTCTCTCCAACTAAGTCTAGGTCTTCCTCTCCTTCGTCTTCCTTGCGGTGTCCAGTTTAGTACTTGTTTAGGAAGTCTATTATCTTCCATTCTTTGGACATGTCCGTACCATCTAAGTTGGTTTATCCTGATGTCTTCTGTTAT
Organism: Barypeithes pellucidus; assembly: GCA_963991005.1. NCBI lineage: Eukaryota > Metazoa > Arthropoda > Insecta > Coleoptera > Curculionidae > Barypeithes > Barypeithes pellucidus. The sequence goes on from OZ022557.1 coordinate 1,469,631, forward strand.
TTTGTGTTTAACACCCATAATCTCTCGTATTCTATCATTTCTGACTCTATCCAGTTTGGATTTCCCGGCAGCACGTCTCCAATAATCCATTTCTGTGGCTTCCAGTGACTTTATTGTTCTTTCCTTCAGTGTCCATACTTCACTCCCGTAAGTGATGATACTTTTGACTATGCTGTTATAAATTTTATGTTTGTTGTTCTTAGATATTGATTTGTCCCAAAGAACCCTGTTGAGATGTCTAATGGCTTGTCTTCCCTGGTTATTTCTATGTTTTATTGCTTCATCCATGATACCGTCATCCGTAAGGTTCATGCCAAGGTATTTATATTTTGTGCAATAATTTATCTCTTGTTGTTCCAGAACTAAGTTACGCTGATCTCCACCAATACACATGTATTCTGTTTTCTCGATGTTCACTTTTAATCCCCACTTGTCGTATTCTTCTATGAGCTTCCGGGTCATATATTCTAGATCTTCATACTCTTGAGCTATTACTATCTGATCGTCAGCGAAACAGAGGGTGTACAGTATGTAATCGTTAAGTGGTAATCCCATACTTCTACATTTCCGCTTCCACGTTTTCAAGGCTTGTTCTAAATAAATTTTGAATAAAGTTGGGGACAGGCAGCAACCCTGTTTTAGTCCTTTGCTAATACTAAATCCCTTGGACATCTCCTCGCAACGAATATAACCGATTCAAAATCAGCGTGAATCGCGTTTTGCGCACACGCACCACTCCCAGAGTGCCCTAAAGGATTTTTTCCTATAGTGCTTGTGTTTGATCATAAAAAAAAAATTGAACCGTTCACATTTTTTTTTAATATGTTGTATACCAAGTAAGACCCTTCAATTTATTATCCAAGAGAGTGTTGTGAATTACTCAAAGCCGCAGGGACGGACTAGCTGTGACACTCATGGCCCCTTTTTTTGAACGCTCTGTATGATAAGAACTTTGGCAACGGATTTTACATACCTTTAACTATTAACTAAAAATTAAGTACTCTTGATTCATGTCGCTAATCCTAACCGTTTTCAAAAAACGGCATTTCATATACATCATGTATTTTGGCGTATTTCAAATATACATATTTCCTTGTCCCGATCAAATGTTCAACCTTCAAAATTAAATTGAAAAAAAACAATTTACATGTATTATGCGACTTCGACTCGCACTCGACCCTTTTCTTTAACACTCAAAAAAGTATATTTAACTCACAACAAAATTTCATCCTAACAAAGTTATTTTCTTATTAAAGTTTATGGCCGTCCCACAGCCCATAAATATAGTTGGAAAATAAAAGGCCTCGTCAGAAATTCGCCACCCTTGTACTGTAAGTGCCCCTCGGAGCGATTCATGTAGAACAGGCTTTATGATGCACTAATGCCTGCTATATGCAATTATTAGAGTGCTATATGAGACGTTACAGGGGGGGCTAGAGAAGTTTTCTCCCTACATAATATATTCTAATTCTGGAGATTATATTGATAATTAATAAAATGATTGCTGTTGAATAGGCTTCAAAATATATAGACACTAATATCATCTTTTCATTCCTTATAGTTTTCGAAATGACGGGCGTTCAGGTGCTGGTACCAAAATAATATTGTTGACACGCATAATTTATAAAAAAGTATATTTAGTTAGTTTTTTAATGAATTTAGTACAATTCAAGTACATACTAAAATATATTTTTCCTATTTCGGTATCATAATGGCTACATTATGAAATGCAAAAAAATTGAATAACCTGCCACTTTATGAAACTGAAATTTTATTTTTTTTATGTTGGTAGCAAGTAGGGTTCGAATTTTAGGCTTATTTCGATTTCGTTGAAATTAGTTTTCTAGGCATTATGCATTCGACAAAAATTTTTATAGGAAACTTTAAAATACTAACCTATAACCTTGCAAATAGATCATTTTTACTAGATATTTATCCGAAATACCTATACTCGGAAATATATAACATCCTGTCGGTGTACGTGAACTAATTTCTAGTCATAACTATAAAACAACATAACCTAAAAATAATAGAAATATCTTCCAGTTTATGCACCATTACTCAAAATTTTGCATATTCTTTTTAAAAGTTTTTCTAGATTATTTTCTGCAATTTCTCGTATTTCTGACGGAGTACAACTTTCTTTCTGACTCATTTTTATTAACTTTAATAATATATTTATTTTTAATTATGACGGATGGGAAGAAGCTTTGTTGTGTTCAATTGTTTCTATCATGGAATATTTGATACTTGTAACATTTTATTAAATATTAAAAGTATGGCCAGCCCAAAAAGAAAGTATTAATTGAAATGGAAAAAAATGTGCTATATTTTTTTTAAAGTTTTTCAGACTTTAAAGCCGAAATAGAAAAAGTATTATATTATATAATATTATAAAATACACGGTTCACAAGACAATTAGAGCACTTGTACTTGTACTTGTACGCGTGATAATGTCTTATGAAACTTGTATCTTAATATACTATTAAATTTTACAATGAATGTAAGTGAAATTAATGTATTTATAACTCAAGTAGGTACTATTATTGATTCTTTCTTTAAGTATTTTTTATTTACCAACAAGTTTAATGAATGAAAGGCTTAAATCAGATGCAACGGATCCGTAACAAATAATGAGTGGAGAACTTATACAGTGAACATATCATCGATCGAGGGAGTCAGGGCACGCAACGCGAGGTTATACTCGGATGGGTGACCGGTTGAGAAACGCGTGTGTCAAGATTTTCACAACAAAATTTCAGAAACTTTTCATATTTTACTCAATATTTTTGCAACTATTACTAAAAATTAAGGTACAATATTGCTTTTAATGGCATTTTGGCATTTCTTAATAAAAGGTTATTCCAGTCACATATGGAGCCATAAATTATGGTTCTTCCTACTGTCTTGAGCAATAACAGAATAACATGAATAACTCGGAAGATACGTATTTTTTTAACGGTTGTTTGTCTACTAGGTATACAATATCCTATTGGTTGGGATTAAAATATAAATATTACTATTGAAATTTAAAAAATCACCACCTGAAAAATCTAAAAATAATATCCTAGCTGCTTGAAGAGCGCCTCTAATTCTAGCGAAGCTCAGATTCAGTCATTCTATACATTTTGATACCTTTAGATTTGTCAGAATCACCTGGTTAAATTTTGGTTCCTCATAAAAATCCCATAAAGGTCTTTTCGAATACTCATCAAAATAGATACAAATTCCATTGCTTTCCCATGCTGACGCTGACTCGACCAACCAACCAACCAGCTCGACCAAGCACCACTAGAAATCTTTGTGATAAATTACATTATTTTGACTTAACGTCGCATGAAATTCGAAGAGGCACAGCCTGTGTCGGCATAACAATGCACACACAGCCGATCATATCACGAACTTAGATCGAGCATGAAACCATATAATTTATCTATTAACTAGTTGATGGAGCGCGGAGTATAGTGACCATAGTCTAAGGTTACATCGTGTTCTTGGATCGGATCGAGCTGATCAGATCAAGTTCCAATCCACTTGGAAATCGTGATATGCACTCGTAGTCACTTATATGGTTTGGTTCACTCGATCGAATTTAAATTAAAACTTATAAAATATAGAAAAAGTTATAGGCTCCATCGAACGCTATAAACAGAAATTCTTCAAAAAAACTAACCAACTTACTGGACACTGTTAATTTTCTATGCTCAAGCAACCGGACACCTTGATAGTACCTACAAATAAAAAATCTAGTGCAATCAGAGATATGGGGGTACATGACGTCACAATACTCACGAAATTCATTCGCACACGCATCACTCCTAGAGTACCTTAATAGTATATTAAGATACAAGTTTCATAAGACATTATCGTAGAACACGCGTTTAATTTAGAAAACGATCCGCGAAACGGGGAGTTTGCTAAAGTACAAGTGCTCTAATTATATTATGAACCGTGTATTTTACAATACTTTTTCTATTTGGGTCTTTAAAGTCTGAAAAACATTAAAAAATATAATATTTTTTTCCATTTGAATTAATAATTTCTTTTTGGGTTGGCAATACTTTTACAATTTAATAAAATGTTACAAGTATCAAATATACCATGATAGAAAAAATTGAACACAACAAAGCTTCTTCCCATCCGTCATAATTAAAAATAAATATATTATTAAAGTTAATATAAATCAGTCAGGAAGAAAGTTGTACTCCGTCAGAAATACGAGAAATTGCAGAAAATAATCTAGAAAAACTTTTAAAAAGAATATGCAAAACTTTGAGTTATGGTGCGAGCAGAACAAAGTTCAAACTATTGAACAAAATAATAAATAATACTATTGAACAAAATATTGTGTCGACACAGAATCTGACAGGAATAACAATTAATGCCCAGGAAATGTCTACAGTAACTATAAATATGTATATATAAAGTAATATGTATAATACTATATTGAATTAAAAATAGAAATAGTACTTTATTAAATAAAACTTTGGAAATAGAGCATAAACTGGAAGATATTTCTATTATTTTTAGGTTATGTTGTTTTATAGTTGTGACTAGAAATTAGTTGACGAACTCCGTCAGCATATACTTCCGAGTATAGGTATTTCAGATAAATATCTAGTAAAAATGATCTATTTGCAAGGTTAAAGGTTAGTATTTTAAAGTTTTCCCTAAAAAATTTTTCTCAAATCCATAATGCCAAGAAAACTAATTTCAACAAAATCGAAGTAAGCCTAAAATTCGAACCCTACTTGCTGCCAACATAAAAAAAAAATTCAGTTTCATAAAGTGGCAGGTTATTCAATTTTTTTGCATTTCATAATGCAGCCATCATGAAACCCAAATAGAAAAAGGATTTTTCCTATAGTGCTAGTGTTTGATCTTAACTCCACCTAGAGCGACGAACGCAGAAATACACGACAAACAACTGCCGCCCATCCCTATGTGGTTCAGCTCAGTACCCCTCGAACTTCATTATTTAAGAATTCCTTCATATGGAAAACATCATCCTTGATTGAATTCACTTGGAAAATCACGACACAACCGCCAATCACTGCCCGGCGTATATGAATCTTTCGAATCTTTTCCAGCGAGGACGTAAAAAGTTTTCGATCTGGTGTAAATGTGGCAGAAAATTGACTTGGGCACAACAACGATGACGCTGGAGGGCCTTTTCTTGATTCAATATGCAGATAAATTATATTTTTATATAATTTCTTTATTGGTGCCCTACATGGACGTATAGGTTTGATCGGGTTGTGAATGCGATATATTTTTTATAAAATCCGATCCGATACTGATAATAATCGTTACATAATCTCACTTGACGGGATAAGAGTGAATTTCAAAGATTCACAAGGTGGACTAATAGTTAATATAAAGTACATTCCACCTCGGCATACTACACTAAGAAAGTTCTTCGAACAAACCCGAACAAAATTCATTATGAATGTAAATACAGTTATCACTGATAGCTACAGATAATGAAAACTAAAACACTATGTCTCAGTATTCTCTTTTTCTAACAGATTGAACCGCTTATCAAGTGAACACGGGCTTTCCAATGGCGGTGCTCCACATGTAGCATGATTTTTAGGCGTGGTTACCCCAATTTTTAGGAATTAAGAGGGCAAGGTCAGCCGAGCACTTTCCATGAAAATATCTGTAGAAGAGAGTCAAATCCCCAACCTGTCTTCAATGTTCAAGGCTGTCGAGGTTCTTCGTCAGCTCGTGGTCTCCAATCAGACTAATGGTCCTCTTTTCGATGGAATCCAGTAGCCGAAGAGTATGTTTCGGTGCAGAGCACCAGATATGAGAGCAGTACTCTAGTGATGGACGAATCTGGGCTTTGTATAGTGTCAGAAGTTGTTGAGGTGTATACAACTTTCTGCTTCGGAAGAATACACCAAGTTTCTGAGACTATATCCGGTTCTGCAATGTTAATCTTTTTAGAGAAAACTGTTGCCTGGGTTTTTTAGCGTTAAATTCGACCCGGTTACTGTCGCCCCAAGCCAAAATTTCTTCCAGGTCTTCGCGATACTTCATGCAGTCTGCGAAGATGTGCTTCGGCAGCCGATGTTTGTGCATTCAAAGAGAAAGCTGAGATAAGTGATGTATGGGTATAAGGGTGTACTTTTCCGGACCAAAAAGTTAAAATTTGTATACACCTCAACAACTTTTGACACCTCTACAAAGCCCAGAAAGGAGGGAAATTCGTCTGATCGGAGACCACGAGCTAACCAAGAACATCGACAGCTCAGAACATCGAAGACAGGTCGGTGGCCTAACTCTACAGATATTTCTATGGCAAATGTTCGACTGATATTGCCATCTTAATTCCACCCAGAGCGACGAATAGCAGAAATACACGACGAATCACTGTCGCCCATCCATATGTGATTAAAAGAATTCCTTCATCTGGAGGACGTCATCCTTGTTCCTTCCCGAGGTAGTACTACCCCAATGAATATAACTTCCAACCATTAAAAATCAACGTGAATCGCTTTATTAGAACAATCACCACTCCCAGAGTACAGTACGTTTCACGAAAATTGGATACGACTTAATGATTTCCTGGGTCGGTCCCATTGTGTCGACAAGAGCTTGGCAATAAACAAGTGAAGTATGAAGGGACGGACTAAGGAAAACAAGTAATGATATGATTATATTAATGTAATCAAATGAAATAACATTTTTTTTAAATATTACTAGTCATATTTATTTACATTTATTATGTCATTCTATAGATAGTTCTGTTTCGCTATCGCTATCCTCCTCAAACTTAATTATAATTGGATTAATTATACGATCCAGACTAATATACGAATTTTCTACAGTTATTACGTGACGGACTGAATTTTTCCAACTACCTGGGGGAATATCATTAAAGCATTTTCGTATTAATTCTACAACACTAGAACTTAAAGTCGGAGAAATATTTTCAGACCTAACCAGTGATTTTAACTGGTGCCACATATGCTCTATGGGGTTAAAAATGCAATTATAGGGTGGAAGCCGTAGCACTATATGTCCAATTTCTTCTGCCAATGTGTTTTTATACAAAATGTCTTTAAAACTTCTAAATGATCACTTTTTTTATAACTTTCTTCAAAATATATTATATCATTCGCCGCCATGTAGTTCTGAATCTCCAATTTTGTATTATTTGAGCTTGGAGCTTTATGTAATTGGCGACTGTGATAGCTCGCATTGTCTATTACTATTATACGCTATTCTGAGGAATGTTTGGTAAAAGACAATTCTTGAACCATTCCTCAAAAACTAACAAATTTTATCACAAAAAGATATTTAAATATAATTTAAGCAACCTAACCTACCTGATGTGCCTATATTTAATTATAATTATTACAATCCGGTCCTTTCCACATAATAATAACAAACGGTCATAAATAATGGGATGGCCACAGGTACTTTTACTGCAGTCATTAAGTTATATTCATTTTTCGTGAAACAATCTTTACTTTAAAGGATTTTTCTTATAGTGCTAATGTTTTTCTTCGTAAAAAGAAGACATCGCTCTCCCACGTTGAACATGAAATGTATCTACCTCAATCCTTAAAGTGGCTTTTTCCAAATATCGTTGTCTGGGTTGTCCGTTTCCATCATTCCTCACTGTACAACGAACCAGTTCTCTTTTAATACAACAATGATTATTTATAGACTTCATACAAAACATGTTTCTAAACAAGGCATAAAGGAATTCCTGCAACAATACCAATCGCGATTATTTGCGATCTCTGTCAGGTAATTGTCCTGTGGCGGGCCTTCAATTGGTAGCTGGCCGTCCGATCGAGCTTCGAGCGGCTCAAGGCCCTAATCACAGGCCCCACTCGGGTCCGCGGACTGATCCGAGTAGATCAAAAGCGCGAATGGGCTCGGTAAACAGCAATTAACCGGCCACTACAACCACCTTAATCACGGACCGCGGACGCGCTACTTTGACTTTATAATGACCGAGCACTCGGGCCTGAGATATTGTGAATATATGCTCGTTTCCGAAACGAGTCTAATTTTTCACTTATGCGCGAGAATTATTAGCCACTTTTATGGACAAATAATAGCAAATTTTGTATTTTCTCCGCATTTAGAATCATGTTCCTTATAAAATAAAGTTTGGGCTGCAGCGATCTTCAAATCCGATGCGACGCTTTGGCTGAAGGATGGCAAAATGACATTTAATAGAATTGTCCATTCGAAGAACTAAACGGATGAAACTTCATTTTTGAACCAGCCCCATAAACAAAAGTCTAGTGGTCTAAGATCTGGAGATCTTGGAGACCAACTAATAGGACCACCGCCATGGAAAGCTTGCATCCAAATGTTGCATTCTGATGTTTACAGGAATACTCTCTAGTTCGTTTTGTAAAAAAATTAAGTAGTGCTCGCCCGTGAGATGATTTTCCAAAATGAAAGGACCAATTAAATAACTATGGACAATTCGAATAATTTTTTTTTATGATCAAGCACAAGTACTATTGGGCATTCTGAGAGTGGTGCGTGTGCGCAAAAAGCAATTCACGTTGGTTGTGAATCGTTGGAGGTTATATTCGTTGGGAAGGTCGTTCCATAAGGATGAAGTCCTCCAGATGAGAGAATTCTTAAGTAATGAAGTTTGAGGAGCACTAAGCTTAACCACATATGGATGGGCAGCAGTGGTTCGTCGCGTATTTCTGCTATTCGCCGCTCTGGGCGGAATTAAGAGGGCAAGGTCAGCCGATAACCTTCCATGAATATATCTGTAAAAGAGAGTCAAATCCCCAACCTGTCTTCGATGTTCTAGGCTGTCGAGGTTCTTCGTCATCTTGTGGTCTCCGATCAGACGAATGGCCCTCCTTTCGATGGAATCCAGTACCCGAAGAGTATGTTTGGGTGCAGAGCTCCAGACATGAGAGCAGTACTCTAGTGATGGTCTAATCTGGGCTTTGTATAGTGTCAAAAGTTGTCGAGGTGTGTACAACTTTCTGGTTCGGAAGAGTACACCAAGTGTCTGAGAAGCTATCTTGGCGATTGCCACAACGTGGTTATGCCAAGACATATTTCCTCCCAAATTGACGCCCAGCAAATTAATAGATGAAGCCAGTGGGATTGCGCGTCCGTCCATGACTATATCCGGTTCTGTAATGTTAACCTTTTTAGAGAAATCTGCTGCCTGGGTTTTTTTAGCGTTAAATTCGACTTGTTTACTGTCACCCCAAGCCAAAATTTCTTCCAGGTCTTTGTTGAGGCGTGATACTTCCTGCTGTCTGCGAAGATGTGCGTCGGCAGCCGATGTTTGTTCTCCATTTTTTGGAGAAAATACTTTTTTCTAGTGCCCCCTCGTAATTAATATGTTTTATTGATTTCCGTCTTCAACAGTCATTGAGCAATATTAGTTTAAATCGTCGCCAGTGATGCCGTACTTGACAGTTAAAAGTTGAGAATGAAGAAAAGAAGAATATTTTACAGAACTACTTACTAAAATATGAAGAATTTTTCAATTTAACATATATTTTAGTGAAATACCCAATTTTGTGGATGTTCACTAATATAGTGCGGACTAATTGAAACATCTTAGAATGGAATCTATACAAGAAAGTTCATTCATTACTTTCATTCGGGGTGGAATTTTAGAATCGGAGTTTCCAACCCGTAACCTCTAAATTATGCAGAATTATGAAGAATTTTTCAGGTTAAATCGAAGAAAATCCTTAAAAATAGTCTGGCAACACTGATCGTCGCCACCAGTTACAAGTATCGCAACGATAATTATTTTTATTTGCACTCGACAGTTTCTAGATGTTAATCGAAACGAGGGCCGTATTTGCTCACGTAACGGCAGATAATTGTCTAAATGGACTGAAATTGCCACCTATCACTTGCTGACATTTACTTTAACAAGTAATAATTATTGATTTTATACCGGCTTGTTTGCAAACGTGAAGAAAGGTTCAAGCATGACCTCCGGTGAGAAAAGATTATGTGGCCCGCTTATCAAACGAACATGCGTCTACAATTATTATTATATTCTCACCTCACTTGTCACCTAATATTTATAATCTTTATATGTGTGTGTTTTTAAATTTTCTACTTATAAATTTTATAGTGTCCTAATTACATCAAATTAATGTTTTATGGAAATCACTGTTGCAACGCTGTACGGGCGTGTTCTCTACAAGCGATCTAGAATTTTAGGAATTTTGTCATAATTCATTCATTTCTTACGCTGCAGTATTGTTGAGCTGTGTTTGTGACCTATTGTGTCTAGGATTCATTTTTAGAATATGTATTTTCGAACTAGAACGATTTAAAGCTATTTATTTGGTATCTACAATGGCTCGTCAATGCGTGGTGTGTAAGAAACTCGACCATTCTAACTCTAGACTCTAGATTAATATTTTGGCATTAAATGAGATTTTTTTATATGATCAAACACAAGCTCTATAAGAAAAATCCTTTAGGGCACTCTGGGAGTGGTGCATATGCGAATAAAGCGATTCGCGTTGTTTTGAATCGTTGGAGGCTATATTCGTTGGGAAAAACGATCTCGGGAAGGTCGTTTCATAAGGATGAAGTCCTCCAGATGAAAGAATTCTTAAATAATGTTCGAGGGGTACTAAGATTAACCACATATGGATGGGCGGCAGTGGTTCGTCGTGTATTTCTGCTATTCGCCGCTCTGGGCAGAATTCAGAGAGCAAGGTAAGCCGAGCACTTTCCATGAAAATATCTGTAAAAGAGAGTCAAATCCCCAACCTGTTTTCGATGTTCTAGGCTGTCGAGGTTATTCGTCAGCTCGTGCTCTCCGATCAGACGAATGGCCCTCCTTTCGATGGAATCCAGTAGCCGAAAAGTATGTTTGGGTGCAGCGCTCCAGACATGAAGTGATGGTCGAATATGGGCTTTGTATAGTGTCAAAAGTTGTTAAGGTGTGTACAACTTTTTGGTTGGGCAGGGTACACCAAGTTTCTGAGAGCTATCTTGGCGATTGAGATTATTAAGGTTATGTCTTTTTAGCTTAAGCACTAGTGTAGCTAATTCTATATTTTAAGTAACTGTTGCAAAATATAGGTATTTTAATATTATCTGATTATTTTTTTAAAAAACGCCAACAAAATTTACCAGTTTATGTCTAAGTTTAGATTAAAATTATACAAATGCGTTATTATAAAATTATTGTAAAATTCATTGTTTAAGGATTTTCCATTTTTAAACAGTAAATAATTTCGTCTATTTGAAATGCAGGGCACATGATTATTTTTAATCAGACAGCATCCATAGATAAATAATTTTTTTAATTTAAATAACTTTATTTTTATAATCCTAAAAAACAGATGCTACTGTACTGGTAATCCACTTCTAACTGATCCGTATGTATGTATGTATGTTCTATATGTTAGCAGCCGTGGCTCTCGGTCCTCATACAGGATATAAGAAGCTTATTTGGAAGCTCTCCGATGCAACAGTGTCAAGCGGCCGTTTAACCGATCGATACCGCTTCGTAGCCGGCTTGATCCATTCCCGCAGCTGAAAAATCTGATGACATCCATAATTATAGTTTAAGTCAAATCGACTGTGTCATATAACTGTGCTCGATGTTGCGGAGCTCCTGAAACATTTTGAGAGATAAGATTGTCAATCTTAGGTTTTCAGAATATTCGAGTATATAAATATAAAGGAAAGTCGATCAGACGTGCAATTAGCAGGTTATTTGTTGTGAAACTGGAGATATCATCGAAATTTGCGATAATATCAATATCTTGTCATATACAATAAAATTACTTATTTTTCAATATAAATTGGTGAAAAACGGAATTATGAATGTTCATGTATTTCTTATCAGCCATCTTTTCATAATATATGTAATAAAATGTTGACATTACAAAATATGTTTGCATGTTTATAACGGGCAAACGGTTTTGTTTTTTTTATTATAATAAATTATAAGGCAATTAAATTAGCATGTATAATAAAAGGGCAACATTTAAGCCGGGTGCACACAGCAACTTAGTTAAAGTGAATTCTACGAGGTGTAGTGAAAAAATATTGCAATGCAACAAGATACCTTTCAATCTCTGGAAAACTGGAAGAATTTCTTGGAAATTATGTCCTCTCTCAGGGGTTTAAATAAATGAAGTTCGAGGAGTCCTAAGATTAACAACATATGGATGGGCGGCAGTGGTTCGTCGTGTATTTCTGCTATTCGCCGCTCTGGGCAGAATTCAGAGAGCAAGGTAAGCCGAGCACTTTCCAAGAAAATATCTGTTAAAGAGAGTCAAATCCCCAACCTGTTTTCGATGTTCTAGGCTGTCGAGGTTATTCGTCAGCTCGTGGTCTCCGATCAGACGACGAATGGCCCTCCTTTCGATGGAATCCAGTAGCCGAAGAGTATGTTTGGGTGCAGCGCTCCAGACATGAAGTGATGGTCGAACATGGGCTTTGTAAGTATCAAAAGTTGTTGAGGTGTGTACAACTTTTTGGTTGGGCTATCTTGGCGATTGTGCACACAGCAACTTAGTTAAAGTGAATTCTACGAGGTGTAGTGAAAAAATATTGCAATGCAACAAGATACTTTTCAATCTCTGGAAAACTGGAAAAATTTCTCGGAAATTATGTCCTCTCTCAGGGGTTTAAATAAATGAAGGTTGCGAATATTCTTTAGAAAATAAAAATCTTCACAATACAATTGACGTCTCTTTCCCATTTTTAATATTATTTACTCAAATTGGCACCCTATACACTAAACCACATACTTCTTACGTAATTATGGCAATTATGTTTTTTTTAGGATGAGAAACTGATTTTTTGGTAAAATTTTAATGTACAATGTAGAAGGCGCTGTCTGCGGCATTTTTTGCACATTTATTAGGTCATAACTTTTTTGTGCCTCAGTGTATTTAAGTTTTTAATAAAAATAATACTTTTCTCATATTTATTACGTAAAAAAGGTATACTAAATTCAGGTCACCCAGAGTTATTCGCTTTAAAGGTCATAAATATAACTTTAATGATGGCAATTTGTTTGACAATGTCCTACAATTGACTAAACGAACTAGAATTATTTATTACAATTTCTTTTTGTCAGAAATTCTATCGCCCACGAACAAACCCCTTGAAAATGCCGATCGTTTTCGGAACAGCTCAGAAACTACAAAACCAACGATAAGTAGAGTGCAGGTAGATTTTTCACCTGCAATAATTGCCTCCAACCACAGAAGAAGCGTTAAGAAGGTGTTAGATACCCCGTTTTAATGATACGTTTAGTCGACCAAATGTTCCCTATAAATATTCAGTTGCTTAAATGAGACTGCCGCGGAGTAACCGATTTTTATAGTTATTATTATTATTAATTTGGCAGTACATATATTTAAACGACAAATTGCAACGTACTTTAATAGCCGATTATACAACGAAAGTGGTCAGAAAGAAGTCTATTTCATACATACTGCTGAGTGCCGTAATTAAAAAAAGTGTGTAATATCTATAAATTTTTTTTTTAATATTCAGGACAATAGAAGATAATTTTTAAATGGTTTATTTTCGTCAACTTTTTATTAACCAGATATAATAATAGGGAAGTTTTTCTTGTGTGCATTTTCAAATAATCCGGCCGTGATGCGATTGACATGTTTTGTGTAGCGTCAGTGGCCATTGGCCATTCCTAAAGGTGGCTAAAGACTATGCGTGTTCGTGATGCGTGGTTCGCGGACAAATCGTGAATAGTGTGTAGGGACTTGTTCGTTTAAAATCGATTAGTAAAAATGGCTAACGACTATACGTCTATTCGCCGTTCGTGATTTACGATGCGTAGTTAGCGGGCAATTCGTGAATAGTGTGTAGGGACGAACAAGAACAAGGCGAACCACACGCACGCACCGTACGGTGGCTACAGACTTTGCGTCGACTCGCTAATCGAGATGCGTAGTTCGTAGTGTTACTGCGAACCAGTGCTGCCAGATCGAAAATGACAAAGACGGTAGATTCGACATGTCATTGTGAAAAACGGTAGATTACGGTAGGCGGTATGCCTGGCACCACATAAAATTGATTTTTTTAAACAAAATACTAAAAAAAAATATCTGGTACACAAAGAATTTTATTTGGCAAATTAGCAAAAAAAAAATTTAAAAGGCAAAACCTACTAAATTCAATTTTAAACCAGTCTTTCTGCTTTACATTTTTACGGCAGATTTCGGTGTCACTACCGGTAGAGCTGCGACTCTCAAAGCGGTAGATAGTGTTGCCAGGTGTCCTGGATTTCGCAGGATGTCCTGGATTTGAGGCTCGAATATAAGCATCCTGCGGAGACCTATGACAGGACGCCTAATATCCTGGATTTCATAAATACTCAAATTATAAATTGTTTTTTAAAAAGGCCGTTTAAGGTTGATTCAGTCGTGGAAATTGTTACTAACTTGTCCATTGAAATAAGCCTTGATAATTTATATGAAGAATTTTGTATAATGAAGCTTTGAGAAACCTTGCACTTTACCTGAAGGCTCTATTCACAAATGGAATAACATTTTCATAGCTAATCCCAAAATGAATAATTTTTTGAAAATAATACAATTTGTTTTTTAAATATAATAATATGATTCAAATGCTCACTCTGAAAGAGTTTTTTCTTTGTGCAATGCGGCCTGGAGCGACAGCCGCAATAAGCTCTTTGTGAGATTCAGATTAAAACAAATTTTGGTTTAACTTGCAAAGAATTTTATAATATGGCAGTTAAAATCAATAAGCACTTGGAAGCCCTCAAGAGTGATAAGAAATATTCTTTTTCGACCAAATAATTAATTTTCTTAAAGCATTTTAAAGTCATTGTAACACTTACTTAAGTTAGAAAAGAACTTTCTTAATTATTTTTATATAAAATAAATCGTGTTTTGGTTCAGTAAAAAATGTCCTTCCTTATTTGAATATGTCCTTCCATTTTCAAACTTGTGTCCTGCCATTTCAAAATTTAAACCTGGCAACCCTAGCGGTAGATCTACCGTGAAAGCTCTCTGCCGGTAGAACTGATGAGACTCTCAAAGCGGTAAATCTACCGTAAAAGTAGGATTTAAGGAATAAAGATAAAAAAATAGATTTAAAAAAAAATACGCTGTTAAATGTTTGGCAGAGAAGTTCGGAGTGATTGAAGAATTAATTAAAATAATTCAGATCGAAACTGGGAACAAACCACAAGTTATCTAAATCTCTTATGCAAAAATTCTAGTTATACATATTTCAAATAGCAGGTGTGAGTGTCAACAGGTAATTTGGCAGTTACAACATTTTCATCAAACGTAATGAGTGAAAATCCATCTTCTCAAAATTCTTTTAGTTTACATGAAAATGTTTTCGGACGTTGTTAATAACTTTATATATTTACCAATGCCGACCAGGGCCAGTATTTGCCGCCAAGAAGGTATAAATTACAACAGTGGTAAATGTCCCGACATCGGCGACACGACTTTAGACTCAGATCGACGTTCGGCCGGCCTTGCGCCTCTTTTCTGATTTATGTCGTTCGGGGGCTGTTGTGACACTCCCCTCTGCTTAGTTGACAAAATATCAGGCTCGAATTATATTCTATTAATGGACAACAATTGCGCATTACGCAGAACTAATTGATACGTTATGGAGGTCCATTGCGGTACAGTGGTGTAGGGCAAATGCCTGGTTTTAAAATAAATTCTTAAATGATACTTAATACGACAAAATGCGTATCTAAAAATATAAGCGCCCCAAAAGACTTCGCATTCCAAACCCCCCCTCCCCTCCCCCACCCCTCGTAAAAAAAAATGTAAATTTTCTGTTATACAGGGTGTTATGGAAATGACGTACTATATTTAAACCGGCAATTCCTGAGATGAAAACAAATTGAAGAAAAATATCCAAAAATGGCGCTTTAATTTAATATGCCCTGTACATAACACTGGGAAACAATCTCTGATTTATAAACTTGAACTGACTCGAACGAACCGCCGCGAAGTTTATAAATGGTCAGGTATGTTCTCATTTGTTCAATTCGAACGACACCGTCGTATCTGAACAACTTAAATGCCACTTTACCCTTTAGAAAAAAAAATGCAATTTTATTTATCTTTTCGGCCTTATTTAAAACCAACTTAATTTATAAAAAAACACCAAGTAAATAACCCGAACAAAAATCGACACAATAACCTCACAAAATACCAAAACAAAGCCACATAAATTCACATTAGTTTTCGCGTAGGTATGCATCTCATGAACACATCTAAGTTTTTAGTATTTTAAAGTGCTACTGTATATACAAAAATACGCCCTTATTATTCTGGGAAATAAAATAAATTTCCATACATTGGGATTTGACATCTAAAAATTTTAAAACGATCGATTTAAAAAAAAAATAGGTAGCGCTTCTCTAGGACACCCAAGGAGTCACCCATTTAAATATAATAGTCATTTCCATAACACCCTGTACTATTGTTTGGGAGAAATATTTTTTAGTCTATTTTTACTTCTAGACGAACTAGTACGCCACTGAGCTATATACACTCCTAAAAAAAAGGGATGCTGTGCATATGGGGGTCATAATTTCCTTTAAAATACAATAAGGGGACATTGTCATTGCGGTCTATGAAACCGTGTCACTCCGGTTGACACTGAATTTTTTTCCTTCTTGCCACATGGGTAATGTCCGTGAAATAAATACATGAATCGGGGTGACAAAACATCAATAAAATGTATTACGTAAGATGTGCGGAACGGTATAAACTCCCTTAATGGAAAGTTAAATATGTATAGAAAGGCACGACGGAAGATTTTGGGTTTAGGATCAAAAAATCTTATATACAGGGTGTCATAGAGCAACTGGAGATACTAAATTTCCAACTAGACTGATTATTAAGTCATGTCGAAATGTTTCTCGTTCTAGAAATGAAACTTTGGAAGTGAAAGTTTATTTTCGGAAGTAAGCCCTTATTTCAAAACGGTTCAATTGTATCGGATTGAAGTTGGTGGTAATGTTGTTTTTATGAGTAAGAAAGGAGAATTTGTAGAAATTTTGAAGTTTCACATTAGATGGCGCTAGTTACATACACTGGATTTAATAAATCTATGATTTTCGTCTTACCTGTATTTTTAATCCAAGATTCTAAAAGAAGGGCAATTTCTAAACTAAAAAGGCATAGTTGCAAATTTTGTAAACCACACGAATGATTTGACTGTAAAGTTAACAGTAGCGCACCCAAGAAAGGGGTCGGAACCGCCTCCCTCCCGAGTTACTTGTCATACACATTTTAAAGTAAATGTAATAATTACCTACATACAGGGTGCTAATTAAGTATGTGCAGTAATTTTAAGAGACGATTCTTTGGGTGATTCTAAGACGAAATGTCTATATAAACATGGGTCCGCAAACGCTTCGTTTTCAAGATACAGGGTGTTAAAAAAAAATGTATTTGGGTTTTCGTAAATATCTTAAATATCCTTTTGTCGATATTGTTGAAATATGGCAGTTTTATTTGTAGTGTTAAGGGGCTAATTTAGCCCTAAGTAGATTAAATTTTTGAGTTCAGTGGCGTCCCGGGCGGCACCTTAACGAATATTATTTGAAAAAAAAGTAAGCCACTGGATTTTTTGGAATTTTTATATTTTTCTCGGATTAAGCAATTAAAAATACAACACTTTTTGTCTCTTGAATTTTTTCGAATCTTACTTTGTTTTCGAGAAAAAAAATAAAAATCACTTCGATGAATGTCCTTGGAGATGACATTTTCTTTTTTAATCAAGGTTTGCATTGGAAAATAATTGCAGCATTAAACTTGACAGTTATCAGCTTATTTATAACGAACAAACCCCCCCCCCCTGAAAAAATTCTGAGTGTACCACTGTCTATTAACCAAATCTGCTAGTTGGGACGATCTTAATATTATCCATCAATCACTGCTTCACAGCTTATTTTCGTAAAGTTGTATGTTCGTTTAAAATATGCAAAATAAATCAGATCGCTAATAAATTATTTTGTTGCGATTCAAGTTTGCCACAACTCAACAAATATTTATATGAAATTAATTCCAACCAATCTTTTGTCGTCTTTTTAATTAACTAACAGCTGAAGATCGTTAGTTACACGACAAAACCTGCTGTTTAATGCATCCTTAATTAAGTTTCAGTTAACTAACCGGTAGATTAATGAACGAGCTTAGATGGAAATCTCTATAAATGAATAAATATTTTCACTGGGAAATTATAAGGATTAAGGTAGTTTGTTATAAATCTGGTTATTTGTGTTAATTAATATTAGGTTTTTATTTTTAACGGTTATTTTATGTATAATCGTATAATATGGATATTGCATACGAAGAAGACATGGAGAAAAAGTTGTTTTGTCCATAACTTCTCAGAGTTACAACTTTTTTGATAATTTTATTTGCAACGTAATTTTTGGTGTTCTCCTTACTAGGGATCTGATCCGGCTACGGATGGGCAAAATATCGATAAAATTCGGATAACCTTATTTAAAAAATAATACTTCCTGGGTTTTTTTGGTAACTTAAATTTTAAAAAAATTGAAGGCACGCGTAGGCGTCGGATCATTTGTTATAATAAATTTAATTATCTCATCTCTTCAGTCAGAACTACATACAGTCCATTTGCTTTTTCTTGTCTAAAACTACACGGAATATATCGATATTTGATTTTCAATATCGCCTACCTAAGCGGACCCAGGAGGTGCCTACGAAGAACTTATTTCCAAACCATATATTCGGTCTTACTTATTTATGTACATCGGACATTAAATCTATTAACACAGTTTTTCCTATTAAAATTGGCGTATTGGTGAATACGTTATAGTACATTACGTATCAAGGGCCGAAAAGAGGCTTTTACGGACGAGATGCGGAGATGGCCGACCGAGCCGAAGGTGAGGGAAGCCACCGCACGAGTCCGGAAAAGCCTCCGACGGCCCGAGATATGTACCGTATTTTTTTTTACAAGTGCTCTGAAGCTTTGATGCCAAATAAATAAAGAAATTCTTCAGACAGTTTTCCTGTCTAGATGACATGAAAACACTCGCGTATGGAGAATATAAATATTTATTATTTTTGACAAATAGGCTCGGTGGCCTAGTGGTATAGCGTTCGTCTTGTGATCTGGGAGTCGCGGGTTCAAATCCCGCACTCTGCATCCCTGGTTTTATTTATTTTTTTACAAGTGCCCGAGTCTATGAGGCCATATAAATAAAGAAATTTTTTACATTTTTCTAAAACATCTTTGAAAAATTAACTAGCAATTTAAATTATATATAATCCGCTATTTATTATCGCTTGTAGTATGGCTCGGTGGGTATAGTGTCCGCCTGGCGATGTGAGGGTCCCGGGTTCAAATCCCGCACCGACAATTCTGGTTTTATTTATTTATGAGCACATGGTGACTGGAAAAATCTTTCCCGCCCGCTTCGTTACTTTCCCGCCCGCTCTCTTGGAAAACGCCACTTTCGGTGAAGTGAACATGCATGAAAAGATACACTTTCGGGACACTTGTAAAAAAAAACAATATTACGTGCGATTTTTGACCAAAAAAAAACCTGAGCGACAAAAATGTCCTCTCTCCTTATTCACGACCATGCGTGACGTAAGCTCACAATGCAACTAAAGGCCAAACTATCCTCCGCGAGCATAATTTTGTAGAGCTGGTCCATAGTCAGAATTTGGCTCTGCCAGACAAATAGCGACAACAGATCCTATTTATTTTAACAAAATATTTAAATTCTTATTAAATATAAACTGTAAGGAAGCATATTACATTTACTTTCATCCCTATATGTTAAGTTCCCTTGAGCTAGTCCTACCCAATTTGATATTCCTTTATTGCATGTTTGCATTTCGTTTTATATTAAAGCTAAACTTGCGTTTCAGCTTCAACAAAGCACACATAATGCCTAATTATTCAAAACTATAGCTTTTTATACATTCATAGTCGGCTCGTTGTTTTCTATATACATACATGTATAGAACAATATTAAAGATTTCAAAACCATTTTTTGTTAATTAATTTTATTCTTACTCAAATTAAATAAAATAAATAATTTTTCCGAAAATCGTTCGGAAATATTGACACTTTTGATAACATTTTTGAAAGAAAAAGTCAATATTTCCATACACTTAGTCGTTGCTAGGCAACGGAAAATAACTGTTAGGAAATATTGATTTCTTTACTGTAAGGAAATGATATTTCCTTATAAGGTATTCAACTGTAAGGAAATATCATTTCCTTACAGTTGTTAGTGTTCTACATAAATGATTGAAAACACATTGTTCATAAGGAATTAATTTATATTTTGAAAACCTCAATGCATTGCAGAATACATTTTGAAATTAGTTTGTTGTATTCACAGTTATTTGACAATTATTGAAAATTGGAGGAACAATATTAGAACAATGAGAAACATTCTGGACAACATGCGAGGCAGTAGAGTTATTTTGTTGAATATATTTGACTGTGAAAATTTTATTTGCCACCTCAACCTTATTGCTAAGAGATTCTTCAATATATCCATCAGCAACGTTTGCTGACTTCCATCCGCCATGCCTCTTTAAACTAGTTATGTTGGCACCAGAGTCAACCAATATTGTTGCAGAAGACCGACGAAAGCAGTGACCCGTAGATATATTCTGTCGGATTTACCAAATTCAACGTTTATATGCCTATTCGTACTTTTCTCTTGATTTCTTTGGCAATAATTTTGTATTCACTGCCTCAACCAGCTCTGGAGGAGTCCCAGAAATGGAAAATTCATCATCACTTATCATCTTATACTGATTTGGTTTCGGAAACACCAACAATTAAATTTATATGCGTCAAGTTTGACAATTGAACATTAATACGTTTCCATAGTAACGCAACCAATTTTATTACGAATTTCAAAGCACGCACCATTTATTTGTGAATAAAATTATTAGCGATTTTTTCAAAATTAATCAATATCTGTCGATTTTTAAACTCTGTGTTGCAATCTTCACAATCGTCCAGGAATGTTAGGCATTTCCTACTCAGTAAACATACTATTATTCCGAAAATGTACGAACAATGTACTATATTTTAGCACTTGGCTAGTAATAACAAATTTCAAAAAAACTAACAATAATAATATTATTATCATCAATTCAATAAATGAACAGAAATTCTTTTATTCAAAATTTTCAAACAAAGGCGCATTCTTCACACTATCGGGCAGATCATTTTAAGAGCGAATACCCTCATAAAATAAAGTTTTTTACATGGCCAGGCTAATTTGAGTTAAGTTAAAAAGAATAATTGGTGCGAATTGCGCGTGAAAAAATGTACTGGTGTTAAATTACTTTGCCATCACGTTTAATTGAATAGCTTAGGGTTGGCTCACCAAAATGTGTTCAAACTTGGCACGTGGGTTTACCATGGCCGCCTCTTCAAGAAGTTATAATGCAATTTTTCTATGAAATGAACAGGGTAGCGAATATTCAGCCATCTCAAAAATTACATGGGATACACTTCTAAAATTACATTAGTTTAGGAATTATCCTGGGTAGAGACGGAGAAAATATGTTTTTATTCAATTTTTGATAGATTTTAATCCTGATACGGGACAAATGGTATCACCGCGAGCGAACCGGCGGGTACAAATATTTTTCTCGTTATTCGACACTCATTTTACATAGGCATGCCAAATTTCGGCCAAATCGTTTCATTAGTTTAAGAATTATCCTGGGGAGAGACGGAGAAAAGATCTTTTTATTCAATTTTTGATAGATTTTAATCCTGATACGGGACAAATGGTATCACCGCGAGCGAACCCGCGGGTACAAATATTTTTCTCGTTATTCGACACTCATTTTACATAGGCACGCCAAATTTCAGCCAAATCGGTTCATTAGTTTAGGAATTTTTCTATTCAATTTTCTCAGTCACCTCAAAAATTACACGGATTTTCTATGTTCAACTTAACGAAGCATCACCAGGTATATAATGTATATTATTATACCAATGGATTCAAATCCCGCATTTCTAGGGCCCATTATTAATATCGATAACATTTTGCAAACTTTTTTGATAAAATAAACATTTTCCGCGGCAATGTCTACAAGGTAAACGTTCTCATGTACCGTCGAGTTCTTTAAAGATCGCGTGCTTTCATGTCAAGCAAAGTGTCAGAGCAAATCCGATACACGCTTTAATATTGGTTTAAAGAAGTAAATTGGATTCGGTTTGCTACTCGGCTTAAACTAATAATATGCAAAAATATTTACTTTGTGCACGGAAATTATGCATGTTGCAATTTTTCTTTCTGCATAATCGCAAGAAGGATATTCTAATAGCGAAAAAATTACTTTTCGCACGACCACCTACAAAAATGAGAAAAACAGCAGTTTTATTGTTCTCTTGGAACGATGTATTTATTCAAAATTAAGATTCGTTTTTATTTTATCTGTGGTCCTTAAAGCTCGTGAAATTGTCTATGTGTAATATTGCTATACCTATCTCGAACAGTCTTTGACTTATGAGCATTTATTTAACAAAATTAATTACGTTGTAGCATACAAAGCGACATAATATGAACATTTTTTTCTGACTTCTTGGTTGGTTGGTTGGTTAAAGGCGGGGGTCAGTTTAAAGGCCCGAACTTCTATCACTGCAGCTTTTCGGCTTATTGTGTACCCCGATCTTGTTAGACGATGTTTGTTCCTTCTATGAGGTCCAGTAACCTTCTACCAAGCTTGTCATGTGGGAGGTTGTCACCACGTTGTATGTTCCCGAAGATATTTTGTCTTCTACGAGACAGTGCTACGCAGCGGTATATTATGTGTGAGGCGGTTTCATCCTCTTCGCCGCAGAGTCTGCATTCAATGGATCCGTTGTTGGCGTTGTTTATCCCTATCCGTTGAAGGTGTTTTCGCAAGTGGCAGTGGCTGGTTAGCAAGCCCATGACTTGTTTCAACTGAGGTCGTGTTAGGGCGATAGTATTCTCGATGGTTTTCCAATTACGGCCCGTGCGTGTATTTGACCAGATAACCCTTGCCATCGAGATAGGTGTTGTTTTTTCGACCATCTATCTAATGTTTTTTTTGCCTGTTTGATATTCCAAAGGCCCCTAAGATCTTGAGCGGATCCGGCTCTCGCTAGTTCATCCGCTTTTCCATTTCATAATATCCCAGAGTGACCAGGGACCCACAAGAGCTCTATCTTGTTCCCCCTGGCCGCCAGTACTTTTAGGTTGGTATGGCACTCCAGTGTAAGTTTCGAAGTAAACCGATTGTAGTTCAGAGCCTTAAGAGCAGCTTGGCTGTCCGACAGGATGTAAATCTTTTGGTTGTGGTAGCCCTTTTCAAGATTTTGTAGTACGCATGCTTGTATGGCATGAACTTCCGCTTGGTATACTGTGGCGTAGTTTCACAGAGGAATGCTTATGTCCATCCTGGGTCTTTCCCAACACCGTTAGCGGTTTTTGATCCATCGGTGTCTAAACTAGACCCTTGTCAAACGACGGGGGTGCACTGTTCGTCCATTTATCAAAGTTCCAGTCAATCTTGAAAGGCTTTGTGAAATCGTATGTTGCTCTCATACGATCGGTTTGCATGTCCAAGAGCTCATCGTTGATTAGATGCGTGGCTCTTGTGTGTAAAATTTTTACGGGGTATTGTGTCCATTCCCCATTGGCGATCATCCTTGAGGCGCTACAGTTAGCCTCCATTCTGATGTGTATGTCTAGGGGTATTAGTCCCAGTATGACTTCCATTGCTGCAGTGGGGGGTGCTCCTCATCGCCCCGCTGATACACAGGCAGGCCAGCCTCTGCAAACTGTTAAGTTTGCTCGCTGTCGTAATCTGCTGTGTTTTCGTCCACCAGACTACAGACCCGTATGATACCAGGGGGTCTTCTGACTTCTTACAATTTTATTAAATTAATTTGTAATAATTAATTTTGTTAAATAAATGTTCATAAGTAAAAAACTGTTCTAGAGGTATAGCAACATTTTATATAGAAAGATAGACAATTTGATTAAGATCCCAGTTAAAATATAGGGATTTCATTTAAAAAAAAACATACTTGTTATCATTTTTCCAAACAATCAAAATATCCCAAATAAATTTCAGTGCGCTAATTTGTCAGAGTTCAAAAATATCAGCACTTTTTGAATATGTTTTCAAAAAAAAAAGTTAAATTAAACCTCAAACGAACGAACAAACCTCGAGAATGATAGATAACCGATAGGTATAGGAAAATATTAAAGAAAGCTATTTAGACATTACAATGATTCTAAAAAATATAATATACGGGGTTGCATTGAAATTGCTAATACTTTCTAGTAGAAGCGACCGCACTGCACGGCGGAATTTTTTTTTTTAAAGAGAGAGCATTTGTTTAAAAGAGAGGGCATATACCAAGTTACCAAATTTTCAAAGTGATCGTTGGCTAGGCGTCTAATAGGTCATCCACTATGAATCACCCTGTAGTAGTGTATACCCTACTAATAAATACAGATTTCGTCATATTGTTCTTAAACCGGCATTTACAGGCTTTGTGATGGGATTTTCTTGTCGTATGTGCTTTGTTAGATATTTAAGTAGTAAAGGGATTCCACGCCAAGAGGGGGCGTAGCCCCTCCTCCCCCCTGTTGTTACTGTATTGATACATTTATTTTACGGCTTAAAATGTGTGTGCCTATTTGGAGTTAAGAGATTAACTAATTAGATAACTTAATTGGCATTGAAACAATATACCCATTGTTTCTTTATTACCCGCCAAAATAATTGTTAACCATTGTTGATTTAAAATGCAGTCGTTTGAGAATTACTCTGTTAAGTCGTTAATTTAGTTAAATAGATTTTCGGTAAATGCGTCAATAAAAAAAGGAGATAATGGCAGTGTTAAGTTTCTTTAAGGATTTCCTTTCTTTTGTATAAATGGGCAATTGTTACCTAAACGAGATTTAAATAGAAAAAATACACAATTAAACTTGCATGTTTAGTTTTACGTTCAAATTCATTAGTTACTCTTTGATTTTTAAGGACTACTTACAATATCATTGTTTTGTTCCGTAGTACGTATTCTTCTAATATTAATGGTTGATATTTTTCTTAGAATTTCAAACTGATCACGACCTAAAGTTTTTTGAGTTTTTTGGTGATTTAATAAGGACTTGAGAAGGAAATTAACAAGAACGGACATTGGCAACGTTGCGAAATCATTGAGAATCATCTTTACATATGTAAAAAAAGTCATAATAGTTATCGCACCTCGTCCTTTTTACTTGTCGGATGTTATTTTTCGTTATTCGTGATGGGGAAAAAATGAGAACGGACATCTTCATCGACGCGCAACAGCAGTGTTTGATCTTGGGTATGTCATTTTTTTAACGCTGTTCCGAATTATCGCGCCTCGTCCATTTTCAAGCAGAAATCGTGTATTCTGGCTCGGAAAATGGGGGGAAAATAAGAACTGGCATTTTTACACACGCATTTTTTTAGCAAAACCGTTTTCAGTCAACACAGCACGTGTATCAATAATAATGAAATATGGGGACATAGCTGATGCTGAGTTGTTATAGACAACCAAGCCACACAGCAAGCCGGCCATGCACGCGCCGTTTACCGCGACCACAGGGCCAACACTCCATTCATAAATCTGTTGGAAAGTGAGTTTGTGATTGTTTGAAATGTTATTGAAAATCAGTAATGGGTGGAAGAGTGACAAAACATGTTGGTCTCGCTAATGGCAACAATGTTGAAGTCTGGTTAAATCAAAGATCTTACAAGGTTAAATCCAATAACGTTTAAAAGGTTATGGGGCGGTCTTCATCGTGTCGGAGCGGAGCTAGTCTGGGCAAAAAGCCCAACAAGGGCGTATAATTTACTTTGAGATTCTTTACGTTTAACTATATTATCTATTCAAAAAGTGTAGTTTCGAATATTGGATATTTATAAAAAAGATAGAAATATTGATCCAGTTTTTATATACAGTGTATCCAAGGATGGATTTAACTATTTATGCTTAGCATCAATATTTTTGGTGTATTCATTACTGGATGATACTCTCCAGATATAAAAGTGTATATTTCTAGCCAGATTGTCATATTTATCACTAAGACATCTTTCAAAATCCCAATTAAAAATTTGTAAATTTGACAATTACAACTGGTTTAAGGTTAATCCGCAATTGCTCTTAAAATAAGTTTATTTCTAATAATTTTACTATAAACTGTGAAAAGGATGATTCTTTAAAATAATATTATTATACTTAAAGGTATAAAATAAATCGTGAAATAATCCAACTGCACTCTGGTTATCTATCTTTAGTTTATTACCTGCTCACATGCATTGGGTGTGGCCAATTAGCAAGGAGGGAGAAACGGAATGGGTGATGCAAACTCAAAATCAAATTTCTAAATATATTTACTAACCTGTGAAATTTTAATTTAACACCATTGCATCTTCTAGTGAAGTATTTTATGGCCGCACAAGACTCAACCATCTTGTAAATGCAAGATTTATATTAAGAAATAAACCAACTCGACTGCTTTTGCCCGGACTAGCACCACGGACCGGTCCATAACATTTTAAACGTCAATGGTTAGTCAGAAATCATATCAATACAATCATATTAAAACATAACCATACTTACCGAAGAAAAGATAAATCCTTGCTTAAATGATCCACTCTTTTACAAACTATACATGAATGCACCATCATTGTTTATACTAAAGACGATTTTTCACCAATACTCACAAAAAAAAAATAAAAACAACCAAGTATATAAACACTCCCTTAAAAGCGGTTAGCAGCGAGTAGCAACAGTGTATCCTTCTTCCATTGATAAAGTTTGATCGTTTGCCGTCGAGCGTACTATCTTTTAACTTGATGTTGTCAGAGTGCAGTCGGTTTATTTCAAACTTTTATGTATAATAATAATATTTTTTTTCTAAATCTCTCAAGGCCTATTCACAATTTATATTAAAATTATTGGGAAATAAATTTATTTTAAAAGCAATTGCGGATTAACCTTAAACCAGTTGCAATTGTCAAATTAACAAATTTTAATTGGGATTTTGCAGATGCCTTAGCGATAAATAGGACAATCTGGCTATGCTGCAAGCATAACAGCAAGGTGGGGAGTGCACGTTTACAGTCCTTACGTCGACTTCAAAAATGTAAACAATTCTATCTGGAGTTTGTAAGATCTTTGACCGCGACCATGAATTATACAGATACGAGATCCGACTCCGCTGCCCTCCCTGCAGCTGCGCAACACGGGAAATGTCCGTTCGACTCGATTTACTATTTTTTAGAGTGTTATCAAAAATTGACCCGGGCGCTGTAACTTTTTGATACCCCTTTTCTTTACATTTTTTATTTAAACTATGGAATTTTTGCAACACTTAAAACGTCCGTTGTCGATGAATTCACGTTTTTTTTATATTTTTAATAAGATTTCATCAAGAACGGACAAGGTATAGTAACAAAAAGACGACCTGCTTACTTACGGACTGAAATCACTCTGACGGGTAAGCGCAGCGTTGCCGAGTACTTACCTTCTTTTAAAGAAAAATTACAAAAAAGTATTTAAAAATATTTTTTAGTTTCTGGGTATATTCACAAAATTTAACATTTTTAAAGCTGATCGTACGAAGAATAAATATTAAGGCATATTAAAACCAAATTAAAACCCGACGACCAAACAGATGTCGACATTTTTCTAACACCAACCCTCCAATTTAAAATCAAAAGTTTCATCCCAAACCGGCCCTAAAAACATCTTTTAGTGTGAACTTGCAGTAGGTATCTAGCAAATAGCTTATTATATCTATTTAATTATATAAGGAAGACCTTCCTCGTCCTATGAGTGTCATATAATTATAGGTTAGGGTCGCTTTGATGGTCTTACGTAACCGTATTTTAATAATTCTTTTTGCACTTTGTTTACAGGGTAAATAATACTTTGGACAAAGGTATAATAGCTTTAAATTTGGATCAGCAGGTAAATTTGGTTTCATGGCAGTGCCCGGTGTCCATGGCATTATTTTTATACACCTACAGGGTTTGAAAACTTCCTACATATACAGGGTGTTATAGAAATGACGTATTATATTTAAATCGGCAATTCCTGAGATGAAAACAAATTGAAGAAAATATCCAAAAATGGCGCTTTAATTTAATATGCCCTGTACATGACCTTATGTCAAACCAAAAATGGCCATGTGGTGACCCTGTCAGGAAGGTAAACAAAGCAACATGTGTCAACAGTGTTGTCATATCTTCAGGGTAAACTCTTTAGAAAGTCAATAACCATTTGACAGATTGCAAGTTGTTTATTTTTCAGGCTACATTATTATAAACTTTTACGTTCAGTTCGATGGGAAACAATCTCTGATTTATAAAACTTGAACTGACTCGAACGAACCGCCGCGGAGTTTTTAAATGGTCAGGTATGTTTTCATTTGTTCAATTCGAACGACACCCGTCAGATCTGGACAACTTGAAAGTTTATAAATGCCACTTACCTTTTAGAAAAAAGAAATACTATTTTATTTAGCTTTTCGGACTTATTTAACACCAACTTAATTTATAAAACAAACACCAAGTACCTAGGTAACTTAAACAAAAACAAACCGGCACAATAAAAGCACATAACACATCTAAGTACCATTCAATCTGAATTAGTATTTTAAAGTGCTACTGTGTAGACAAAAATACGCCCTTATTGTCTGAGTGGTCTGGGAAATAATGTATATAACATCTAAAAAATTTAAAAATAAATAACACGTTGGTTCGGTCGATCGATATTAAACTGCTGGACTGAGGCACTGCCGTCGCGAAAAGAACAAATAACTTAATAATTTAAACTCGGGTTTAAGTATTAACATACAATTTAACACACATATCTGCTTGAAAAAACAGTAGGAAACCGGCCGTCTTTAAACAGCTGATCTTGGACAATCGGGTTGCCTATTCTTTATGCGACTGCAGCGGCTGGGGTTAATACTTAAAAATACAGCGTTGCCACTTTCGATGTTTTATAAGGTTATATTCATAAAATAAAGAATTTCCTTCTGTAATACTTTTCTGCATAATGATAGTATCGGAAATGGCAACCGCGCTAGTTAGACGAGACTATTTATTTTAAAGGGATGGAAGGATGGAAAGGAAGGGTCTATCAACATAATTATGTCATCATTCTTCTTCAGTAAAGGATTAATAAATTTGATTAGCCCATTAGAAATTAGCGTTGTGGCACATTAATTAGTGATAGGCAGGCCAAAAGCAAAACAAAGAAACGAATGATGTCTTAAATTAAATTTTTGTTGATTATTTCGTGTTTATTGATTAAAGTTTTGTACCCAATAATTGTTTTAATGAAAAATACGAATACGCCAAGCTTAAATTAGCCTAGAGCCGAATCTAAATCTAGCCCGGCAACGTTTAATTTAACGTTAACGCTGGTACTCGGTTTGCAAGAATCGTCTATAAAAATAAACGTTTGATCAAACTCGATTAAGCGGGCCTTAGACCGATTGAACAGTTAAAATTGTGGTTTACGGTTTGATTTGTTTATGGTATAAATCTTTAAAGGTATCACAACAATAGAAAGGAATTTTTGGTTAAATAATAAAAGAAAGAATACAAAAGGAACCAAAAAAAATTCACCTAGCACGGGTTCCATTCGTTATTTGTTATTTTTGTCAATAGAATGGAAACCATTGTACTGCATTGTGGTATTGTTCTGTTTTTTTACAATGTAGTCTTGGATTAATCGACCATTTATTTAAAAGGTAAATAAGGAAACCTACGAATTTGCTTTTTCAATATATTTAAGTTTTATGAAAGGTTCTGGTTGTACAGCACGTTTCAGACTCCGAGCGGTTTAAATTCGGAATAATCTTGAGAAAAATTAAATCTCTAATCGACTGTACAAATTATTGAACTCGTGATTGATTTTATGAAGTTTGCCAAATAAGCAGTCCCCGACATATAAACTTGCTTTAATAAGTTATTATTGCTAACTGTGAAACAGTTATTGTTTAATTTTATTGTTAAGTTTAGTTATCGCAATGTATTCTATCAGTTATTGACATATAAAACTATTGTTAACTTATTATCATTATTGAACGGCCAGAATGTTAATCTTAATCCTCAAAAAATAGTTCTTGGCTATGAAAATGGGAAAAAAATGCTGTTCAGCCTATGTGAGGTATATTATGTATCTAGTGTAAAACCTTATTTAGTTGTTAAATGTAGTTATCGCAGTGTTTCTATCCAAATTATAATGAGGATCTACGAAAGAGGAATTAATACATCATTGATTTATGTATGCACAATAAAAAATGATTACCTAAATTGAATCACAGACCTAATTCGGTTTCTCTGTCACTGTCATTTCCATCGACATTAATAACAAATGGCTGTTATATGTTATGGAAAATAGGAAATCTTCGACTGGAAGAACACCCACTCTCTTCTTAATCTACATTAACGACCTTCTAGTGAAGACGAAAAACCCGATATTTAGTTTCGCTTACGATAGCACACTTATCTCATCTTCCTCTCTGAATGCACAAACATCGGCTGCCGATAGTGCCGATGCACATCTACGCAGGCAGCATAAGGTAACACGCATCAACAAGGGCCTGGAAGAAATTTTTGCTTGGGGTGACAGTAACCAAGTCGAATTTAACGCTAAAAAAAACCCAGCCAGCAGTTTTCTCTAAAAAGGTTGCAGAACCGGATATAGTCATGGACGGACACGCAATCCCACTGGCTTTATCTATTAATTTGCTGTGCGTCAATCTGGGAGGAAATAGGTCTTGGCATAACCACGTTGTGTCAATCGCCAAGACAGCTTCTCAGAAACTTGGTGTACTCTTCCGAACAAGAAAGTTGTACAAACCTCAACAACTTTTGACACTATACAAAGCCCAGATACGACCATCACTAGAGTACTGCTCTCATGTCTGGAGCTCTGCACCAAACATACTCTTCGGCTACTGGATTCCATCGAAAGGAGGGCCATTCGTCTGATTGGAGACCACAAGCTGACGAAGAGCCTCGACAGCCTAGAACATCGAAGACAGGTTGGGGATTTGACTCTCTTTTACAGATATTTTCATGGAAAGTGCTCGACTGACCTTGCCCTCTTAATTCAGCCCAGAGCGGCGAATAGCAGAAATCGACGAACCACTGCCGCCCATCGATATGTGGTTAAGCTTAGTACTCCTCGAACTTCATCATTTAAGGATTCTTTCATCTGGAGGACTTCATCCTTATGGAACGACCTTCCCGAGGTCGTTTTTCCCGGCGAATATAACCTCCAACGATTCAAAACCAACGTGAATCGCTCTCCCAGAGTGCCCTAAAAGATTTTTCCTATAGTGCTTGTGCATGATCATAAAAAAAACGATTTTTGTCAATAAGCTGATGTATACGAACCCACTAAACCAATTAAACGTAATTTTTATGGGCAAAATTTTTTAAAAATTGAATTTACCAGTTCTCTTGGTTGCCATGTTAAAATAATATATAATTCTTGTTAAGTATTATGAAAAATAAGTTCAATGATTTATGACATAAACAAAATAATAAGGTTAAATACCGTACAATGCCAGGCAAAATGAAACATAAATCAAAAGAAGCATTCATAAGGCGAACTGAAATATACGAGGTATGTACTTACTTATAAAGAATACTTAATTATAATATGTTTAATGATAATTTATTGGCATTAAATGTTAAGTCCTAGTTTACAAATAAAAAATAGGTTTGTTTGGATTTATTATTATTGATGTGTGGTGTAAGACACAGTGCTATTAATTAAAATGTATGATTTAACAACATTAAATGCATAACTTATACAAAGATTGATTGAAAACATTTATCATTATCATCCAAAAAAATACTTCTGTTCCTCAAAAATACTAAATGCTCACCAAAATTAAGAAAATACATAATCTTAGAGCGACAACCAAATATTTACATCATAGTCTCGTTATATTATTTTTGTCCTAAAATTAACTTTTGTTGGCTAAAAATGCTAAGTGTTCACCAAATTTTATTCCGCATTTAATTCTAACATGTTACCCAGATATTGAATTTTCGTCAGCGTCTTATATTATTTAGTAGTGTTGGGAAAAACAGATGATTTTAATAATCGAGTACTTGATACTCGCGCGATTTTAATAATCGAGTGAATCGCTTGAAATTAAAATTCACCAAGCGATGACGTCACCGACTGCTCCCCCGGTAGCCTAGCCGTTTACATGTGATCAGGTAGGGTATTTAGCAGGCACGTAACTACGGGTGGACACAGGTTTAGCTAAAAAATTGTAGTAGCCACAAAAAAATTCCAGAAATTTTTTTATTTGTGAATAATGTATTTTTACCACGTGTCTCGATACCAAACAAAAAAATGCAAAAACTCACCCAAATATGTATTTATTGTTAGGTTTATTATTATTGTGCGTTTTTAACCCGAACGAAAAGTATATAGTTATTTTTCTTCACATCTTCCTCAATCTACGAGCATAAAATAAGTAGATATTTAAAATAACTTGTCAAATTCTTCCACTTTAAATTATCAGGTGCCCACTGTGTACATTTCACAAATATAGGCTTAGTTACGCGACTGACAAAATAAGAAAATTGGTTATTATTTTTTTAAATTCATGTACTCATGTATTCAAAGTTACCTAAAAGTTCCTGTTTAAATTTAAGAATGTTTACTTTTGGTTACCAAAACATTTGTCGATATCTATGTTTTGTTAACTATTTTGCTCGTTTTCTTATTTTCCATTAACATTTTCTATAATGTATGTTATTTTTAAGAAGTCTTCTTGAGTTTAATAATAAAAAGTTCCTGTTTAGATTTAAAAATGTTTACTATAAGATTACCAACGAATTTTTCTATATATTTCGTTAACCATTTTGTTCGTTTTGTTATTTATCATTAACAATTTCTATTATTATGTTATTTTTGAGAAGTTTTCTCGAGTTTATAGTAAATAAAAATTTAAAAATTATATTCCTTAATTTTTTAATGTTTACAATCGGAGACCTAAACTACGCCGCTGGCTAGCCAGTTAAAACGAAACTTTACAATACCAATGACGCGATGACTCCGCGCTAAGGGATTTGGCATACTTTTTATATGCACCTTCTCGTTTATGTGTTAAAAAAGACCTATGTCGTGTACCTGCTCAGCGTCAAACTCGAACGTCGCCAATCGGATGGCGTGGCGCTTAGACCATAGGTCGTCTATCAAGTGACAGGCGATACTTTTCGGTTTTTCGCCTGAAATTATAACTAGAGTATTTCCGATCGAGCGAAAAACTGTTCGAATATACGAGCAGCTTTTTAACTCGATCACACTACAGCGGTACGCCGGCGTCAAGCGAAGCTCGGGTATCGAGTGAAAGATAATAAGTGACGAGTGACGGTTTTCGAATGAATAGATAACTCGAGCGGTTTTTTTAATAATCGAGCGATGTCAGTTATTTCAATAATCGAGTGATCGAGCGGTTTTTCGCTCGAGCGATCACAACGCTAATTGTAGCTTTCAGAAAATTTATAAAAGACAAGGGTTTTTTTATTTCATAAAAATACTGGACATTTGTATATGGGCTAGTTTAAAAAGTATACCTTCCTGGAAGAAAATAATAAATACTCAAAAGTAAATTTTTTTAGATGGAACACCCTGTATTTTAATTTACCGTTACATGTAGAATTACATTATCACTTACATCGACTATACAATACAACAATCGACAACTAATTGTTATCCTTGATGCTGAAAATTGGACTGAATGAACTGATTGCCAAAAAAAAACACAAGCATCCCATCATAATCCATAACTTTTTTCTCCGAGTAACACTCTATACACCATAATACCATCAACAACCCAGCCATACCCAATCTTGCAGATGGACGGCAAAGAACCCGTATGGCAGCAAAAAGTGCCGACATCGCTTACGAGCTCCTAATAAACGGCCGCTCTTAACGCGATGGGCGTGGTCACTATCGAACTCAACGAGCTGAACAAAGACGAACGATGTAAGAGCGAGACGACCTGACGATAACGAAGTAGAAAAGGATAGAGCAACTGAGGACAAACTCCTCCTTTCCTTTTGGGCGGGAGAGGACGTCGAAAATAACGACGCCGTGCGTCGCTTTGCGAACGTCGGAGTTCGACTATTGGAAGTTTATGTAGCGAAAATACGGTTTTCGGTACATAAAACATATTTAATGTTCCTGATCTGACTTTGTAAGTTTCTATTTTGTTGGATTTTGCTCTGTGTGGATAATGTGATGATAAGGACTGTACCTAATTGTTTTTGTTAACTGTCTAAATCCGCTGTAGATAAAATAGTTAACCAAACACACAGACAATTTTGTAGGTAAAGTTCAAAGTTTATCGGTCGGCATTGCGCATGACATCTGACGAGCAGCTTTGTTTACATGCGCGAGGCCGTAAATTTGCACTTTTACTTTTAGAGTTTGGCTCTTCATAGATATAGGTCGGTGTAGGTTTCCTACTTTGTTATTATATTAGAGATACAAAAATGTTTAAATTTGTAAATGTAATGCTTCTTTAAGATAGAAGAATGGAAAATATATGATGTTTTTGAGTTTCGAAGTAAAATACCACTTTTTTCAAAATAAAAATAAAAATTTCAAATTAAAATTAAAATTTATAAATCAAAAACAAATTATATAATAATAGTGACACTCAGTGGCGGAACTTCAAACTTTGCCCCCCCCCCCGCAAAATTATTTATTAGGCCCTATAACATGATTTATTTAGTTAAGCTAGAATAACGTAAATTGGTAAATTATAGATATAGATGTTATTCCATAAGAATTTAAAATAGAAAACTGATGATTCCTATGAGAGAAAAATTTTTAATGCTCCTTAGAAACTAAGGTTTATTTATACTAAAAATCACATTTATTATATAATATTATTCCAGAACCCATAAACAGTGACCACACTATTCTTTCCTGAATAACTATATTGTTTAAAATCAATTTTAAACCAAATTTCCAGGAAAGATCTACAAAAGTATGTTCTCGTAAAATTAATATCATACAGGACAGGTTAAAATTAGAAGTTACTTTAAACAAGTCGCAAAAATAGGTTCTTTCTTTCCTCAAATAATTTAGACTTACATGTTAAATCTTCTTATATTCTGAACAAAAAATATGTTAAAAGATATTTTGATATTTCACTCGATTAACCATTTATAACTAATTTTCTGTTAATATCTGAATATCACAATGTATAGTCATCAGTTAGCCATGGAAACAATTATTGTATAAAATGAAACTTAAATGATATTTAACAAAAGAAATTATGAGAAGTAATTAAATGGTTTGCCGTTATTAATAGACGAGCTGCGAAATGATTATTTGGTCAGCAAGATTTTACAATTGGCCAGTAGAAGAAAACATGTCTAGAAACAGTTTACTTCAGAGGTCCACTTTCTTGTGTTTTCTTTTGCCGAATACAGAAGGATACAGCGGGGGCGGGTTTTCACTTGTTTTCCCAGGGCACTGTCACGATTCAGAAATGTTTGCTGTCCATAAGTTGCTGACCAACTAGCCATTTTGGCTGACCGAATACATTTTTCTGTTCGCAAAAATAAGAATATTTTGCTAACCAGTTAAATGAATGAAATTATTTGAAAAATTATTCAATATGACCTCTGGTGTGTTCAATGCATTTCTGTAAACGTATTTTCCCTAAATTGAAGCATTGAACAACTTTTCAATTAATTTTGTTTGTAGATTAATATATTACTATAGTAAGTTATTCTTAAAATCTAAGGCGATTGACAGATGTGTAGGAACTCCTTTTCTTGATGATATTATTAAATCATAATAAATTAGAAAACACTTTTTTAAGTGGCGAGAACTTTCATTAAATTTAACAGTCCCCCCCCCCCAACAAACCCGACAAACCCCCCCCCCACACACACACAAAATAAGTCTAGTTACGCCAATGACTGTGAAATTACATGATTGAATTAAGAGGGATTTTGCTGGATTTACTTGGAGGCTTCATTTTTTTTAAACCATGCTAACGTTACATTACCGCATTTTGAAGGGTTACCATTGCTTTATTTACATTTTTTTCATGGGCTATGATTGCCGTGTCGTCAGCAAATTTTAAAATAGAAGTTTATGGGTTGGGGGTTTATTGGAAGTTGTAACAGAAGAGGTTGAATATGAGCGGAGATACAGCGGATCCTTGAGACAGACCTTGTTGTTCGCTGAATTATTTTGAAATGCTAGATACTGTTTATTCGGATAGTAAGTCTTCTGTCTTACAAGAAGACGCCATAGAAGATTATCAGAGGAGTCCTTTATGTCAAACACTATTAATGCTCTTTTAATATCTAAGAATAACGCAGCAGATTTTTGATTGTTGTGTTTCTCTGTTTGTAGATTTGAAACCAGGATCATTTTAGTAATATTATTTAAAATCGGGGTTGAAAGGATTTAAATCATGATTAAATAATGATTAATAATGAATAAAAAATAAGAAGAAATCGAAAAAAATCAAAAAAATTGCGATTTTTATGTTTAATTCAAAAATCTTGATTTTCTTCAACATTGTTTAAAATAATATTATATTAAATCAGGAAGAGGATATATTTTGGACTTAATTTAAAAAATTCTTCCAATACACGCCGTGATTAAGGAATTTTTTCAATAACAATGGTAAATCCTCGAGTTTAACAATAAGTAGCAACAAAAAACAGGGTGGACTTATCTAAAATAATGATCTACTTTGGTCGTTTCATGTAACACAATAGGAATAGGTTATAAATGATGATGTTCAAATTATTGTTTATTTCCAGGTATGGGTTTCACGTCTTAGAAGAAAATTCATTTAGGTATAAGCTTTTATGTTCGAAATTCCAAGTTTTAACACAAAAAAATAATATACATTTAAAAAAAAATGGCGTTTCACTACCGAACTCAACAACAACGAAATGAATATAATCCATCCCTGTACGGCCCGCAACGAATCCCAAATTACCCCCGCAACCAATTTAACTTTGTATCACTCCATGTTTGTAAAATATGGCTACATCTCGAAACAGTGAGTCAATTTGACGGAGCATATGGGGGTTGTTAATAGTCTCAATAAACAGAATTTGAGAGAAATTTATTGCTCGTTTTTGATGATTTATTTGGCGGAAATTGATGTTGTTGCCTTTTAAAATAGATAATAATTATTTTTTGATGATTCTTAATTGAAAATATGTTTTATGTAGATACTTTACGTATAGACGTGGAAAAAAAAGTTCCACCTAACTCACCACTCTTTATTAACAATGTCGTTTAAATTAAACTTTCTTTGGCAGTATCTGCATTTTTTACTGTGTAAAAATACGACAACTAAAACCTACGCAGTTATTTTCACCGATTTGTCTCCTTTAATGATTAACATCAACAATAAAGTAAATGACCATTGTTTTAAACAATGACATGTAAACAGAGCGAAAGTCTAATGTTTTTCTGTTACTGCAATTATATTTTTACAGTTGCTAATAATTGCCTGTAGCATAACTACTTCTAAGAGTTATTTATGAGGGTATTTCGTTTCCCAGTTAAACAAATAGGTATCTACATAATATTTATCTCATCGTAATGGAATTAACTGAATTTATTATAGATTGTTTGCAGTAATTATATCTCTTTAGTTCCTTTAAGTTTCTGTATATCTGTTGGTTCTATTTTATTTCTTGTAGTTATAGATAACTAGAAATATATAGATATTGTCAGAATATTTCATTTTCATATCTGATTTTTAAGTTTATTGCAATGGAATATACAACGTTCCGCAAAAAACCGCCAACACATTTTTTTTTATTTGAACGTTATGAAGAGCGAGAGGGGAAAATGAGCTAGAAACCGCGCTAGAAAGCGGCTTACCATAGGCGTGCTCAAACAATAATTTATTAAGTGATTCATGATTTATTTTGCTTGACTCTTCAAATGTTTATTTATAATTATTGTCTGATCCATCACGTAATTAATAGAAAAAAATATTAGCAAACGCCAGCGCCGGTATAATAAAAAAAACACACCATTTCCTCCCCGCGGTTTAGTGAAGGATGTCAAATTTGATTGAAATACATTAAATGATATATTTTATGGAACGTCAGTAAATAGCAAATTATCTTGCATTTATTTTCATTTGAGGCAATTTAAACCTAATTTTCGCCGTCTCTCCCCGGAATAATTCCTAAACTAATGAACCGATTTCGCCCAAATTTGGCATGCTTATGTAAAATGAGTGTCGAATAATGAGAAAAATATTAGTACCCGTGGATTCGCTCGCGGCGATACCATTTGTCCCGTATCAAAATAAAAAAATATATCAAAAAGTGAATAAAAAGATATTTTCTCCGTCTCTCCCCGGGATAATTCCTAAACTAATGAACCGATTTTGCCAAAATTTGGTATGCCTATGTAAAATTAGTGTCGAATAACGAGAAAAATATTTGAACCCGCGGGTTCTCTCGCGGTGCATTTGTCTCGTATCAAAATTAAAATCTATCAAAAAGTGAATAACAGGATATTTTCTCCGTCTTTCCCCGGGATAATTCCTAAACTAATGAACCGATTTCGCCCAAATTTGGCATGCCTATATAAAATGAGTGTCGAATAACGAGAAAAATATTTGTACCCGCGGTTTCGCTTGCGGTGATACGATTTGTCCCGTATCAAAATTAAAATCTATCAAAAAGTGAATAAAAAGATATTTTTTCAGTCTCTCCCCAGGATAATTCTTAAACTAATGAACCGATTTCGCCAAAATTTGGCATGCCAATGTAAAATGGGTGTCGAATAACGAGAAAACTATTTGTACCCGCGGTTTCGCTTGCGGTGATACGATTTGTCCCGTAATAAGAAACCAAATCTGCTCAATGACCTGACAAAGCCAAGCCGAAGCCAACAAAAAAAAATCTGCTCAATTTGCCGTTTTATTGACCCAAATTACAAAAATATCCAACCAAAATATTACAGAAATTCACATAATAACTGTGTACCGGTCGTTAGTTTTTATAATCAGTTGCCTTTTACTATATTCTAGGGCGTGGTCTTAAAGCCTAGAGGCTAGACAAAGGGACCGTATAGTTCGATAGCCCCAAGTTTGGGCGTTGCGTCGCGTCGAGTTTGTTTGGACTTTTTCTTTTTAAATAAACTTATTTCCCCACTTTGCGCCGAGATTACACTGTACTTAGTCACACGATAAATTGATCGGCGAACCACATACATTACGGATTATTGCCGACAATACCCGACTATTATAATCCATTTGTTAACAGTGCAATGCGGCCTAACTACGAGACCAGCTTTCCGCATAATCAGCACCTTGACTATGTAATTTCACTAGTTGGAGTGCTACGCTGCACAATACTTTTTTGCAATAAATTATTTGTATTTATTGACAGTGTTTAATACCGGGAAAATAGCTATAATAATGCTACCGATATGTATGCGTGTGTAATAATAAGAAAGAAAATTACAAACTTAAACGCCGTGTTTTTTTTTGTTGCAGTAGTTACTCGTATATCTTTGCAGTTTTCATTAATATACAGGGTGTTATGGAAATGACGTATTATAGTTAAACCGGCAATTCCTGAGATGAAAACAAATTGAAGAAAAATATCCAAAAATTGCGCTTTTATTTAATATGCCCTGTACATGACCTTATGTCAAACCAAAAATTACCACGTGGTGCCCCTGCCAGGAAGGTAAACAAAAGAACATATAGCGAAAAACGTGAGTGAATCTTGAACAATGTTGTCATATCTTCAGGGTAAACTCTTTAGAAAATCAACAAACGTTTGACAGATTTCAAGTTGTTTATTTTTCAGGGTACATTATTATAAACTTTTACGTTCAGTTCAGTTCGCTGGGAAACAATCTCTGATTTATAAACTTAAACTGACTCGAACAAACCACCGCGGAGTTTATAATGGTCAGGTATGTTCTCACTTGTTCAATTCGAACGACACCCGTCGGATCTGAACAACTAAAATGCCACTTTACCCTTTAGAAGAAAAAAATGCAATTTTATTTACCTTTTCGGCCTTATTAAAAACCAACTTAATTTATAAAAAAAAACACCAGGTAACCGAACAAAAACCGTCACAAAACACCAAAACACCAAACAAAACATAAATTCACATCGCGCATCTCGTGAACACATCTAAGTACCTTTCAATCTGAATTAGTATTTTAAAGTGCTATCGTGTAGACAAAAGTACGCCCTTATTGTATAAGATTTTATCAGCTGGTAGTCTGGGAAATAATATAATTCTTTCATACAATGGTATTCGACATCTAAAAATATTGAAACTAACCTTTGAACCTGATCCTATCTTCACGTGTCTATTGTCTATCTAAAAATACAGCGTTGCCACTTTCGATGTTTTATAAGGTTATATCCATAAACTGCCTAATTTCCTTCTATAATATTACTTTCCTGTATAATTTATAGTCTCGGAAATGGCAACCGCGCTGGCTCTGCTAGCGGAGCGTTCTCGGAAAGAGAGTGAGGTGGTGGACTAGACCATTTATTTGAAGGGGTAGTTCCTGTCAATTCTTAACATAATTGTTTCATTTTATCTTTAGTAAAGGGTTAATGGCCCATAGAAATTAGCGTTCTTATTATTTCTATTGCGAAATGATTAAGTGCTCTTGTTCTATGTGTGCGGTAGTGTTATTTTAAAGTGTAATTATGCGTTAGTGTTTAGTGATTTCGTGTAATCTGATAATAGGTGCACATCTTCAAAAAAACTAATTTGAAACTCGTGGGTGTCTGTGTGTTTCTTTAAGTGATTTAGTAGTGCAATTTGTTCTGATTCACTGTGTGTTTTTTTTTCGACTTTATGCCGGTTATATTCCGAGATTGGAAATAAGAGGCCGAATGAGGTTTAGTGATAAGCTTATTATGCACTCCCACTCAACCTCAACAAAGACTTGGAAGAAATTTAGTGGTGACAGTAACCAAGCCAAATTTAATGCTAAGGAAACCGAGGCAGCACAGTTTCCTCTAAAGGTTAACGTTGCTGAACCCGATATCGTCACAGCATTACACCCAATCCACTGCCTTCGTCGATTAATCCGCAGGGCGTCAATCTG
Organism: Barypeithes pellucidus; assembly: GCA_963991005.1. Classification (NCBI taxonomy): domain Eukaryota; kingdom Metazoa; phylum Arthropoda; class Insecta; order Coleoptera; family Curculionidae; genus Barypeithes; species Barypeithes pellucidus. Next base: position 1,510,782 of record OZ022557.1, read on the forward strand.
GAAGTTGGAATCTGGATGTTTTGGCATAATCACGTAGAGGCAATTATTTTTCGGATCAAAAAGGTGTGTGCACCTCAACAACTTTTGACCAGCCCAGATTCAACCATCACTAAGGTACTTCTTTCATGTTTGGAGCTCTGCACCCACTTCGGCTACCGGCTTCCATCAACAGGAGAGCCATTCGTCTGATCGGAGACCACGGAGCTAACCAAGAGCTTCCACAGCCGAGAACATCGAAGACAGGTTGGCGATTTGAGTCTCCTTTACAGATATTTCCATGGCAAATGTTTGGCTGACATTGTACGCTTAAATCCACCTAGAGCGACGAATAGCAGAAATACACGACGAACCACTGCCGCCCACCATATGTGGTTCAGCTCGAACATCATTATTTAAGAATTTCTTCATCTAAAGGACGTCATCCTTACGGAACGACCCACGACCCTCCTGAGGTACCTTAAAGGATATATCCTATAATGCTAGTGTTTGGTCATTAAAAAAAAATGCAGAAGAATAGTTTATTTTCCTAAAATAACATATAAAAAAGTTTTCCATATGGTGCCAATACTTTCAGACACGCTATATGCATACTTAACATCTCGAATTTCGATTTTAGTTCCACAAAACGAAATAGACATGTTGCTGAAGCCGCCTCTTAACTATAATTAAGATAAGAACTAATGAGAAATAATACAATTATAAAATGTCGTTAATGGTCTCCCACAAGCTGTAATGAGCATTTCGTAATAAAGTATCTTTAACACCTTTACGAAGTTCTTTGTAATTTTAAAAGACCTTAAAAGTTATAAGGTACTAAAGTTATTGATTATTACTTTCTATAGACTCGTGTACAAGAACACTCTGTGTTTTATTTATTAGAGGCAATAATTTATTATAGCTGTAAAAAAAAATGAGCACAGAGATTAGAGAGAGGTATGCGAGCTCAAATTAAACACAAATATTCGAAGGTGACATAACTAGAGCTCGTTTTCTTATCGATGAAATTTTTCATGTTCACTATGATCGTTTGGGCATCTATCGAGAAACGCAAAATTTCATAGTTCCGAAAATGGAACAAGTTTTTGAAATTCAAAAGGCAACGCAAAACCTGTTACCGAGAAAATCCAGAAACTCATACGACAAAGAATCAGTGACGGTTCTTCCACAGGAGCACATGCGCTCGTGCACCCCCAAAACAAAACGAATAAAAAATATTAATTTATATTCATTGAATATTATTTATCGTATAAAGCCGACCCTCCTTAATATTTTATCGTACCATCAAACTAAAAAAAGTCCGACCCTCCCTAATATTTTATCATCCCGTCAAACCAAACTGTATAGATCCGGCAACTGTGCCTCGGTCGAGGTAAATGACGATTATGACGAGACTTGCTCGCACGTGCGATTAAGTAGCGCACTTTCTCTGTAGTAACAGGTGGCGAGTGGCAGCGGGGAATAGCGGAGCTATGGCGATTTAACATGGAAAAGGCGCACAGTTTTTGTGTTCGTCCATCTAATTAGAAATTCGAGCGTGAATGTTTTAATATTTTAATATTATATATTTATTAAGTTAAAATGAATAGTTGACGGTGGACTATTTAAGAAATAACTTTAGCTCTTTGAGTTTGGAGCAAAAAATTGAAGTGAAGAATGCGGGAACACGTAAACCCGAAATTAATTTAACGCAGAGAGAAAGGGTAAATCTAGGGACTTTATTAGAAAGTTTAAAAATTAAATATATGAAAAAAAAATCATAGAGGGTATTCCAAACTTTAATGAGGCTGTTGTTGATCAATTTTCTACAATTAAAAACCGAAGAATGGACTTTACGTTTAAGTACTATTGTGTAGGGTCGATAAATGTTGTGTATTTCGATAAATGATACTCGATATGGTTTTAAACCATTTTATTTAAGGATTTAAACTAAAAAACACTGAAAATATGAAGAATGCCAACTTGTCAATTTCGTGGCTCGATTCGTTCTCGTCATAAAACAGTTAACTATTGTTCTCGTCTTGGTTGCACCTAATGACGTAGCCGTAGATGGCGTAGAGGTATTAGACATCATTCGGTTTTTTTGATAACTCGTAGATGACGATAGTAGTATTGGACATCATTCGGTTTTCTTGATAGCTCGTAGATGGCTTTAGTAGTATTAGTAGTGGACTGTATAAATATTGTTACGAGGGTTGCATGCGACGACGTTAAGATCCGACAGCTATACACACTAAGAAAACCTTTCTTATTTTCCTAAAGTTGTATTTCCTTGTGTAAAATAAAAAAATAAATAAAAATGTCTTTTACCTAACGCATTTTCTTATTACTTTTTTTCTTTCTACATTTAAAACGCCTAGAAAGTAATTGTTTGGTCGTTACACAAAAATAAAATTTTAAAAATAATTTCACCATACTTGTGAACCCCCTCTATTATAGGTCACGAGCCGCCACTGCAAAGAATATGACCAATTTTTGAAGTGGATGTAAGTTTTTTGTTTCTTAATGGCAGCGCGGGCCATAATGTGTAGTTTATGCCTGCACGGGAATGTAGATGATATATCTAAGGTAATTCACAATAATGCACTGGTATGATATAAAATAATAAATATCCCTTCCTTAAGTTTATTTTCCATTATGCTTGTATTACTCGCCTCTCGACATTGCTCAAATTAATTCAAAAATTACATCAGGCTAAAAGTTCCTGTTGTGACATACATGCACATAAATTTTACGCACTCTTTTCTTTGAACGGGCTTTAGCGGCTTAAAATATTTACAAACAGGTGTGGACTCACCTGTAGAATTTTGGTTCGCATTGCTGAGATGGCAATTGTCGTGAATTGCCTCCGGTCCCGCAAGGATTGTCTAATATTTACTATTTTTTTTTTATGATCAAACCCAAGCACTATAGGAAAAATCCTTTAGGGCCTCGGGAAGGTCGTTCCATAAGGATGAAGTCCTCCAGATGAAAGAATTCTTAAATAATGAAGTTCGAGGAGTACTAAGCTTAACCACATATGGACGAGCGGCAGTGGTTCGTCATGTATTTCTGATATTCGCCGCTCTGGGCGGAATTAAGAGGGCAAGGTCAGCCGAGCACTTTCCATGAAAATATCTGTAAAAGAGAGTCAAATCCCAAACGTGTCTTCGATGTTCTAGGCTGTCGAGGTTCCTCGTCAGCTCGTGGTCTCCAATCAGACGAATGGCCCTCCTTTCGATGGAATTCAGCAGGCGAAGAGTATGTTGAGAGCAGTACTCTAGTGATGGTCGAATCTGGGCTTTGTATAGTGTCAAAAGTTGTTGAGGTGTGTACAACTTTCTGGTTCGGAAGAGTACACCAAGTTTCTGAGATGCTATCTTGGCGATTGCCACAACGTGGTGATGTCAAGACATATTTCCTCCCAGATTGACGCCCAGCAAATTAATAGATGAAGCCAGTGGGATTGCGTGTCCGTCCATGACTATATCCGGTTCTGTAATGTTAACCTTTTTAGAGAAAACTACTGCCTGGGATTTTTTAGCGTTAAATTCGACTTGGTTACTGTCACCCCAAGCCACAATTTCTTCCAGGTCTTTGTTGAGGCGTGTTACCTCATGCTGCCTGCGAAGATGTGCGTCGCCAGCCGATGTTTGTGCATTCAAAGAGAAAGAAGAGATAAGTGTGCTATCATCACCAAAAACTATAAATTATTGTACCACATTTAACAACATAATATGGGCGTGATCCATTTTTGGAGTTACGCCACTTGAGACCATATATAAATATGTAATAATAATATAAACTCGTATCGAATAGTATTTCCACATTCGCAACATCAGAGACTTCATCTACGGCTCTGTTTACAAACTTTTTCAATCGCGCGGAAAAAAAAATTATGGAATGTAAGTATTTTCCTTAAAGCGCCATGGGGTTTTAAAAAAATTGTAATTGTACAAAAAGGTTTGACAAATGAAAAACTGTTCATATTATAGTATTTTTTTCTAAAAAGTGTAAAAGGGATAGCGCAGCGAACAGCCGAGGACGTCTGTTGCGAGTTAACTGACCTACGACATTGATTTGCGTGCTCGTTCGGGTTTGACACAAGGTGTCTCATATCTGGCTTATCAATTCAAAGCACGATTTATGGTTATTTTGCTGCAATGAAATGTCATGGACCGTATTTAAAAAAATCAAGCGAAGTGGTTACGAGAAGGATCTATTTTCGCTTAAAGATTTGACAAAAAAACACAATTCGGCCCTGTCTCCGACATACCATCGCCAAAGCACCGCGTAAAAATAAGCCGTGGGCATCGCACAGGTGTGAGATGCTCTCTCCGCCGCCGCGCCGCAGCGTCCGATCGGTCTCATCAGGCCCAATTACAGGGCCGCTCTTATCAAAAGATTAAATTTAGAACAATGCCTTTTTATTGCCCGTAAATAATATTCCATTGAGACAAGACGGACTGCGGTGTGAAAGAAAGAAAAAATCAGTAGACGTGGATACAGGGTGTCCCATTTTCGACACTTTTATAGGGTTCGTTATTGTTAGTGCTATCAAAAAAGTAATGTAGTTGTCATGTGCTCTTTTTGGATCAAACTTAAAATGGTAAAAACAAAATTCGAAAATTTTCGCTCGCTTAAGGGATGTGGGGGAAAATTAAAAAATTGACAATTTCAAAATTACCTTATATTTTATTAGTTAAAAGAGATATAGAAAAATGTTTTATACAGAAGTTTCTTTATAATGATTGTTGAATAATCTATCGTAAAGTTATCGGACCTAACCTCATTTTTTTTAAATGGAACACCCTGTATATTTTAATCTGAAAAGATACTATTTTAAATTCTCCTTTCAAATATATAACACACCAGGCGATTTATTAAACTTTATTACTGTAAACCACTGTAGAAGAAACAGAAGCTAGAAACAACTATGTTGACTATTAACATTTAACGTCAAATTCATCTTTACATATTCATTTGTGAAAATGGCTTATCAACATTTTGAAAACTTTTATATGATATCAGTTTATATTGCAAGTGGAAAAAACGCAGAAATGGCGCAAAATGTATATTTTGCTCGCTATCCGGAAAGACGGTAACCATTTAAGGATATATTCCGAACATTTGCGATGATTCCCTTCATTTTTTTTACCTTAATCTCAATCTTTTATTTCGTTTCAAAGTAATAAAGTTTAAATAAATCGCCTAGGAATCCAATATCATCCATGGTGTGTTATATATTTGAAAGGAGAATTTAAAATAGTATAGTTTTAGATTAAAATATACAGGGTGTTTAATTTTAAAAAATGCGGTTATTTCCGATAACTTTCTTACCTGATCCCGTATACTTATTCTGAAAACGGCAGATTAATCAATAATCAATATAAAGCAACTTCTGTATACAACATTTTTCTGTATCTCTTTTAACTAAGAAAATATAGGGTAACTTTAAAATTGTCAATTTTTTGATTTTTCCCCGTATCCCTTAGCGAGCGAAAATTTTCAAATTTTAATTTTACCATTTTAAGTTTGTCCCAAAAAGAGCACATGACACTTACATTACTTTTTTGATAGCACTAACAATTACGGAGATACCCTATAAAAGTGGCGAAAACAGGACACCCTGTACATATTATGTACTTTATAAGTAACCTGTAACCTGTAGATACCCCTGTTTTAGTTTGAATTTAATTGTTTAGAGGAAGTGGCACTGTCCTGTTTAGAAGGTATACCGGGTCGAGTTGAACTTGGGAAATTCCATGTAACTTTTCCGGTGGCTGAATATTGGCTCGCTTGTATATTTTATAGAAAAACCGCATTATAACTTCTTGAAGTGGCCGACATGGTAAACCTAAGCTATTCAATTAAAGGGGATGGTAAAACCACGAGACTCTCATAGTTCAGGTAATACAGCAAACCTCAGCAATTAAATTCTATTGCCAAAAATTGATGTAAAACGAATAATGAAAATATTGTCACTGACACTAATTTTTGTTTGGTCAATATCAACATTTAATTAGCCAGTGTTTGCTGTATAATTATCTGAACTAAGAGAGTGTCGTGGTTTTGCCATCACGTTTAATTGAATAGCTTAAGATTGGCTCACAAAACCTCTTCAAGAAGTTATAATACAGTTTTTCTATAGAATTTACAGGAGAGCCAATATTCAGCCACCTCAAAAATTACATGGGATTTTCTATGTTCAACTTAACGAAGCATCACCCGGTATATGTTAAGTGTTCCAAAAGCTAATAGAATCTGTAAAAACGACGATTCACCATAGAAATAATTTCATGGACGTCGATAATTAAGACTGTAAATTAATGGCATAAATACGTTATTTTCTATAATTATTTTGAATACATTTTAGATCTATTAATTCAGTTTGCAACAGCTGTTTCGCCTGAAGCTGTTGAAAAACAGCGCATGTCGCTGTAATGTAAGTAGATATTTTCATACAACATACCACAATATTAATTAGTTACTAGGTTTCACCATATTTCTGTATGTCATACCTTGTGTGCTATTTCCCAAGCTAAAAAGTGGCATATTTTATTATGTTCCATTTCGGAACAAACCACATACGTCACTTTTTGGCACTTCAAATAATTTTTCCTTCTAAAGCGGGTTACTTCTAAGCCAAATTCTTGATATAATACAATTTTGAAGTTTCTTTTTCCCATAAAACTCAATCTTTTTAAAATAGAAACATATTGGCTCATACTCCGTCATAGATAGAGAACTTTTTCCAACAATTTGATATCACACACGCTTATGTCATTTAAAAAAGGAGAGCTATTTTAAATAAATCCTATTTTATATTATGAATTAATACATGGGATGATATTACATCATCATATTATACCTAGAAATGTACCGGGACTACCTAACTTAGAAATGTTCATAAAATCAGAGCCCTTGACGTGTTGTAGCGTTTTTTACCATTTAAATGCCGACAATTTAGATTGTTTGGATAGACTTTAAATAACTGTATCTTTCTTTAACTGCTTGCTTATCTTTACAATATTAAACCAGGTAGGCGAAAAAAGAAATATAAAGTATAATTTCACTCAACTCTAAATTACGTGAAATTTATGCGTAATTGTCACATGAGCTGTTGCGAAGAGATTAATCAGTGAAAAATCCACCCCACGAATATTTATTTTATATTATTATCTGCATTTATTTCATGCTTCGTTTAGCTATCTAATTTATCTATTATACCGTCTCGTCTGTTTTACCGCACGATACAAATCACAGTTAAAGAAAACACTCGAACAATGCCTTTGTAGGTTCATTGCGAAACAAAAATAAACACATCATCTCTCCCGAGCCGTAAAATCGGCGTGTATAATGCCCATTTTGACGGTAATCGCAACACAAGAAATTAAACAGTATTATTCACATCTAATGCGTGAGCTTTCGTGAAGCACAAAAGCACAATACGCCGGCAAAAGTGATTTCGATCACGAATCTCTCGGTTGGCGTTGTTAAAAATACAAAACACATTAATAAACAGTCAATGAAACAATTGGAAGCGATCTATCAACGAAATTAAGTAGTCTATAAAAGAAATTCGTTTTTATACTCCATTCTTACAACTTTTACCGACCCTGTATATTACATACAGGGTGTTATGGAAATGACGTATTATATTTAAACCGGCAATTCCTGAGATGAAAACAAATTGAAGAAAAATATCCAAAAATGGTGCTTTAATTTAATATGCCCTGTACATGACCTTATGTCAAACCAAAAATTAACACGTGGTGCCCCTGTTCGGAAGGTAAACACAGCAACATATGGCAGTGAATCTTGAACAGTGTTGTCATATCTTCAGGGTAAACTCTTTAGAAAGTCAATAACCGTTTGACAGATTTCAAGTTGTTTATTTTTCAGGGTACATTATTATAAACTTTTACGTTCAGTTCGCTGGGAAACAATCTCTGATTTATAAACTTGAACTGACTCGAACGAACCGCCGCGGAGTTTATAAATGGTCAGGTATGTTCTCATTTGTTCAATTCGAACGACACCCGTCAGATCTGGACAACTTAAAAATTTATAAATGCCACTTACCCTTTAGAAAAAAAAATGCAATTTTATTTACCTTTTCGGACTTATTTAAAACCAACTTAATTTATAAAAAACACCAAGTTCTCACATCACAAAATCACATTAGTTTTCGCGTCACAACACATCTAAGTACCGATCAATCTGAATTAGTATTTTAAAGTGCTACTGTGTAGACAAAAGTACACCCTTATTGTCTGGAAAATAATGTATTTAACATCTAAAAATTTTAAAAATAAATAACACGTTGGTTCTCTCGATCGATATCGGCCCGTTTCTTTAAACAGCTGATTGTGGACAATCGGGCTAATATTTAAAAATACAGCGTTGCCACTTTCGATGTTTTATAAGCGACTATCATAAATTGCCGAATTTCCTTCTATAATATTACTTTCCTGTATAATTATAGTCTCGGAAATGGCAACCGCGTTGGCTCTAGTAGCGGAGAGTTCTCGGAAAGAAATTCGACGACTGGTCCGAAGATGGACTAGACCATTATTTCAAAGGGTAGTTCCTGTCAATTGTTAACATAATTGTTTCATTTTATCTTTAGTAAAGGGTTAATGGCCCATAGAAATTAGCGTTTTTATTATTTCTATTGCGAAATGATTACGTGCTCTTGTTCTATGTGTGTTATTGTAAAGTGTAATTATGCGTTAGTGTTGGGGTTTAGTGATAAGCTTATTATGCACTCCCACACTATCATCAGGATCAGGACACGTGATGAGCATAAAGTTTTTCCCATAGAAAAAAGAACTGAAAGTGTCTGTGCCGTGGATTCCTTAATCGCGTCCTGGATTTACTTTCTAAGTAAGCTAAATATTTATTTTTATAAGAAACTAAAGTTTTACATTTTTAAACATTTTGGCAACATTGTGCCCGAACATCTGTTAATTACCCAGCTGGGCAATGTAATATGTTCTATATGAATGTGCCGAGGAGTTGTGTGTGGGTTTAGGGGTGAATTACCCCACTTTTTAAACGTTCGATTTAACACCCCAGAAGTCACCATTTAAATATAATACGTCATTTCCATAACACCCTGTATACAGTAACAATTTTAGTAATAAGTATGATCGATCAATAATAAAAATAATTTTAAAAAATAATCTACTGATATACAAAAGCCGCCTCTTTCTTTTCAGTCAGACAGCATCCATAGGTAAATAAATTTTTAAAAATAACTTAAAAAATCACAAGCCACTGCACTGGTAAGGAAGGATAACAGTGAGTGGACGCGCAGCTTACAGCGTTGCCATTTTTAAAGCCATCTTCTAATCTAACTTATATGAAACTGTGGAAGAAATATTTTGAGCTGCAGCTGTATAAATTTAAGGGTGGTCAAAACCAGATTTTACTTATTTATGCGAAAAAGAGATTGGCTGATTGCGAGAACAGAATTAATTCTACCCAAATAAATAAAAATCGCTCTCACTCCTACTCCTCGCTGTTCCAATTGTGTCAGAGAACCAAAAATATAGCCCGATTTCCTCTAATTTATGAATCAATTTGGACTAAAGTGTGGCAAACAATAAAAGATTCCGCGGTCGTTTTTGGGGTGGCCAATGAGCCGTTTTGATTTGCTTTATTGGCGGTTACGTCTGTTTCCACTTCTGCTCGTTCGCTTTTCCACGCACGAAATAGATTGAGTACATGATTTCGGGTAAAGCGCGGCTCGGATCAAATGATGCATGCCTAAATCGGCTTTATTTACCGGGATTTGAGAGAAACGGTGACTGGTTTAGATTTATAAGACAAAATAAGTTATATCTATCGTAGGTAGGGTAGGTTAGATTTGTCCCACGAAGTTCTATGCCATTAGTTCATATGTGCTGAGCCGTGAGCTGTCGACGACCTTTTTTTAATTTTTTTTTGTGTTCAGTATGGGGTGGGGGCCCCCAACATGAAAGCAAACTAATAACCTTTTTTTTGTACTCTCATTAATAAGATCACTTTTTAATATTGACAAATTATTTTTGAGGTTTTATCTGGTTTACGTTTACGTTTTGAACCGTCAACCTATTACTTTCAAAGACTTCTGGCAACACTGAGGAACCTACTTCTTGGGTCTCCGAGTTTTAGAGTTTCTTTCGTAGTTTTGAAATAAAATACAACAGATATAAGTATAGATTAACGTGACCAGGCGTCCCGTTTTTGACGGGACACTCTCTTTTTGTTTACATCAATCCCATGTCCACCATGACTCCCGACCTGGATCCGCACTTGCTTATGGTACGGTTTCCTAAATCAAATCAGGTACTTACTTATATCTAGTCATTTTAATAAAATTTTGAACAAACCATCCCATCGCGATAAGCCAAGCCAACTGAATATTACGCGAAACAAATTATGCTAATAATAAGCAGACTGTAGGTATTGTAATTCTAAACAAAAAGACAATGATTAATATTCACGTATGTTGGTGGCAATAGGGCCTTAACGACTCACCTATTTCTGGTGGGATATTCTGGCACAAATTAATAGGATCAGTTTCAGGCTCCATTCTCGACATTTCAGGATCCAGGATGGAAAACCACCGGTTTCCCGCTTAAACAAACTAATTCTTGAAGTACCACGACGCACTGTACTTAACGATTCATAACTTTTTGAGAAATATGATAAAAGACGCGAGAAAGATGCCATTGCAACTTCAAATAAGCCGCAAAATGCTAATTAAAAATTAAACAAACCAACCAATTGGTTACCTTGTTATATGTCAGAATTTCTTCTTTTCTTTTGTGGTGGCGTACATGCGCCAAGGCATCTTTTTTTTACGGCGTATCCATGTCTTTAGTGAATTTTTCCTGTGTATCCATATTCCATGTCTTTTAAACAGCCCTATTTTCTTAATATTTTTTCTAACTCTGTTCATTTTAAAACATTTTTAGGTATCAGTCATCACTGGTATATGTTTACTGGGTATCCAAATAAAAGGCGTGTGTATCCAACAAGGCATCCTTAACTATATGTACCGTACGTTTCACGAAATTTGGATACGACTTTGATTTCCTGGGTCGGTAACCAGTGATTTTAACTGGTGCCACATAATATGCTCTATGGGGTTAAAAATGCAATAATAGGGTGGGAGCCGTAGCACTGTATGTCCAATTTCTTCTGCCAATGTGTCACAAACATATACTTTTTTTTATACAAAATGTCTTTAAAACTTCTAAAAGATCACTTTTTTTATAACTTTCTTCAAAATATATATCATTCGCCGCCATGTAGTTCTGAATCTCCAATTTTGTATTATTTGAGCTTGGAGCTTTATGTAATTGGCGACTGTGATAGCTCGCATTGTCCATTACTATCACGCTATTCTGAAGAATGTTTGGTAAAAGACAAATCTTGAACCATTCCTCAAAAACTAACAAATTTTACCACAAAAAGATATTTAAATATAAATTAAGCAACCTAACCTACCTGATGTGCCTATATTTAATTATAATTATTACAATCCGGTCCTTTCCACATAATAATAACAAACGGTCATCAATAATGGGATGGCCCCAGATACTTTTACTGCAGTCATTAAGTTATCTCCATTTTTCTTGAAACAATCTTTACAAGAGAAGGCTTACTGTATATAGGTACAAGAGAAGACAGTTGTATTATGTTAAATTATTAAAGCAATAATAATGGCCGAAATTTTTTAGTATTGTCTGTGCTGGCTGCTGACTCAATGAGAAGCTAGCAAAGAACAAGATGTCAAATTTCCCGCTACCAAAAAATGTAGACTTATTATATTTTCGTGTATTTAATAATTCATATATAGATTTATTTTTTATAGATTTTTTTCAATTTGTATGACGGAACGTTAAAAGCGAACCTGATAATTACCATAAAAATTTAAATCTTGTCTTGTAAAAATTCTCATACTATCACGCTACATAAAAAAGTAGCGCGATCTTGATAATTTTAATGTATGGCGTAACCTGTAGGTTTTAGCTTCGTGTAGTTGTTTTTTTATTGATTAGCTAAAATAATATTTTTACAACCTTTTAGCACGCCAACTTAATTAAAGTAACATTGTTTTATCGCACCCATCGCCCTATTTTAATTACAGGATTGAGTGACACATAAGTATACACCACCGCGGGAAGTTCATGTTTAAGGCCATCCGTGTGTGTACGCTGGAACTTTAAAGACACAGTTCAGCACGTCTATTTTTGACTTAGGAGAACGATCATATCGAAAAGTGATTATTCCTTAATCCTGTCTCTTCTCTCACTTTTTCTAAGTTCCTTAGAGAAAGGAATATATGTAATCACTTCTCTCGATATGACCGTTCTCTTAAGTCAAGGAAGTCCTGGTGTTCGGCCAACACCTTTCACTAAATACTTCACAAAATTATTTCTTTCTCGATAATTTTGAATTAAAATGCCAAAGTAAATCACAATTTTTTCTGTTTTGAGGGAATATGTTACGGCACTGCCGTCTCCTCATGTGCTGCGCCCCTGGGATCAAGTTCTTCTCTTCTTGAACTAAAGCATATATGTAAGTGGGCTGCAGCCAGCGTTGCCAGCGTCATTACGTTCGTAACAGATTTGTTACGATGACTATGATATTCTACGCTATTACGCCTCAGGAATCTATCACTTTTATTATTATCGATAGGATAATAAAATTAACCAAAATGAACATCTAAAAAAATCATTACTTTGATTGGGGGCTCGGATCTTCTTGTACGGCCTAAGGAAAAATTTACATTCGACACCTAAAAAAAGGTCATTTGGGTCCCGTCAACCTATAAAAAATAAAGATTTGTTTTTTACGAGAAATGATCGCTGTTGGCAACACTGTCTGCACTCAGGCTTGCCTAAAATCAAATGTATTCATTCAAAGATGTATTCTACAGAAATTTGTTTTAGAAGCCAAGAAGCCATTGACTAATCCTTAGGACTAATCTTAATCTTCCTGTGATAACTTCATGCTAATCGATTTTGTAGTTGAAATTTTTGATGTTTTGAATTGTTTGTGTTTAAATTTTGCAAAAATGAAAAGAAATTGTGATTTCATGGACGTTACCGAAAATGGAATAGTGATAGAAACAGTCCCGAGAGGTAGAAAAATCAAATCCATCTATCCTATCTAATGGTAAAAACCCTCCGCATGCATATTAATGAGATAATATGGTCCATATTGGCCAGACATACCCTATAATTTTAAATACAGTCTTTCGATTAGGAAGTGTTAAAAGCGTGAAGGTGATATAAGTCAAAAAGAAAAAGTTACTCATAGTAGATATGGAAAGATAATAGATATAGAAAGTATTGACTTCAAAAAAGCTTAAACGGTGGTAAGAATCGCTGGACTTGTGTCAGTAGAAAGTCAGCTCTGTTCAATGGGGGGCCAATAAGTAACAATATAACGGCTACACAACACTTTTCTAACCATTGCCATGAAGACTTATCTGAGTGACCTGCCAAAATAGACCAACGTGTACTTCTAGAGACCTGTGCTGCGACGTTAGAAAATTTGGAGCTAAAAACAAGCAAAGGTAGACAAGTAAGACTAGTAGCTGACATGACAACATACTTGTGTTTCCTTTGTACAACTAACTACTTTTTAAGGAAAATTACATGGATATAGGTATTGCGCCAAATTTTTGTACTATTTATCATACATGGTTTCTATAATGCAACCATAGCTGCTTACGAACAGCACAAATTCTGACCAACCTCAAGAAAAGTAATTTAGTTGCACATACAATTTGTCACAACTGAATCTAACTTTCCCCCTTGCTACTGCTAAGACACCCGCATTTTCTACTGAGATATCTTGGTTAGAGATTCTTTCTTGATCAAAGCCTTCAAAAATACAAAGATTATTTAACAGATAATTAGTTTATATCTGCAGACTATATTTCTACCTGCACTTTGGGCAGAAAATGTGTGTGTGCCCATCAGGTAAACCTAAAATGTGGAACCATTTTTATGAATATTTAACCCTCATTAATGCTGGAGGGTATTTACAGGTTCCCCGAAATTGATATGGTCAACATTATAATAATTTAATTAAGTAGTTATCTATATTTTCATTGTCGGTTTCAGATGGGTCCGAAAGTGAAGCTCACGGACAAATTCCAAAAAAACGTCGAGAAAACGAAGAGCTTGACAAAGCGTTGCAAATAATGGAATTCGAAGAAGGACCCGGTACTTCTCGAGGAAGCCACAAGTTTTTTGATGCCTTACAAGGTTATGGAGAACATAGTAAGAATATTTCTTATAACAAAAGCAATGTATATTAGCATCAAATTTTACAAAATCAGTCTGTTAACAATTAATATTAGACAGAATTTGTAAGACAATAATACTGGATGTATATATAACAACTTTTTAGCAATGGTTGATCGGGAATGTAACCCTGGAGGATATGCCTTACTAAATCCAGATTATGTAGGAAAGAAAAGTCACCAAGAAATGACAGAGCTACAGGCTAATCTTTCCAATGTAATGTACTTTGTATTAGTTATAAATGTTTTTCTTTACTGACGTCAAATTTTTTATTTTAGGCAGCCAATTTTACTCAAGCTAATGCCACAAATAAAATAGAAATGATTGGCCAGCAAGTAAGTAATCTTATAGGTAGTTGAAAATACTGGAAATCTGACTAAATTTTACGTTTAGTAAGTGTATTTTTAAAAAACTGATGTGTTTAGGTTCTTTTCTTTTTACTTTACGTTATTGTTTGTTTTTCTACCACCTGTGCAGGTATACTAATAATTACTTCTTTTTAGATGAAATATTTACAAGAAACCCTATATAGGGTCATAAAGGATACAAGAAGGGACTGTGAACTACACACTGCCGCTTGTAATTTTGTGAAAAAACCCGGTCATACCTACCACCTCTACGAGAGGCCTTCAGGACAAAAATATTTTAGTATGTTATCACCTGAAGTAAGTACCAAGTCTAGCCCAAAAAAATTAGGTGGTTGTTTACTGGTACTATAGAGCAGCGGTTCCCAACACTTTTTTTTTCATTACCGAAATAAGTATTAAGGGAAGAGTAAATATGGGTTATTAAAATTTATTTTCCATATAGAATAATAGTTGAAACGAAAAATTGAAACATAATTGTAAAACATTTACAAGCGAACATTAAAACTAAGCCTTACCAAAAGGTTAGCCTACAAAAAGAAAGGAAGCCCTCTCCATTGATAGGATGCAACCACCTGTAGACCGGTTTCGAACTTATTTGTTCTCGTCAGTACAGGGTAGGTTTACATACCAATCATCAGAGAGGACTTTAACTTAACGCCGTACTATCGACGATAGTACGGCGTTAAGTTGCATCCTATCAATGGCTTCCTTTTCTTGGTAGTACCATTCAATCTGAAATAGTATTTTAAAGTGCTACTGTGTAGACAAAAATACGCCCTTATTGTATAAGGATCATCGGGTGGTCTGGAATGTAATGTTGCCAAACGTGTCATCCTTTTTTGGGAATTTTCTAACTCCGTCCGGCTTTTTCTAGAGTCAACCATAAAAATTTACAAGTACCACACGAAATCGCTCGTAATTTTAAATTTTTTGTCATAGTACCAGGAAAGTTCCTATACCTAGTCGTGATTAGTACGTAGATTTTTATTTTCTGGGGAAATGAATGTGATTTTCTGGCCGAATGGTAGACCTGCCAAAGCCCAAAAAAAAATTGTTATTTGCGTTGGTTTTTGTCGTTTTATCAATAATAATCGATGTTTATTTTTGGATTTTATTATAAAAGATCGGGCTTCTTTTATAGAATTGTCCTACTTTTACACATTGTCCATCTGGCAACCCTGCCTCAATGGCATATTAGCGCCTGTTTAATTTAAGATATTTTTTTCGCCAACCTTCTTTACAAAGCTCGCGAACCCCTCAGGGAACCACCGCTTGGAAACCGCTGCTTTAGAGCATTATTTACTATTTTTTAAAATTACAATAACATTTTAAAGTCTAGAAGCATATTAAGCAATTTTCGTATGATAATTATCATTTTGAGTGTGAATTATGACTATTTCTTGTCCTAGTATATACATTTAAGTTGCCTAACACGTGTTTCGACCTTCTCAGGTCATTATCGAAGGAGTACAAGATGATGATGATAGAGTATCATCTTGTACTTCTTCGATATTGACCTGAGAAGGTCGAAACACGTGTCAGGCAACTGAAATCAAAAGCTGTGAAATTTAACAAGAAAATTATCATTTTTATTTCTCCTATAATGGAAAATATGTCATTTCACCAAGCATGTAACCCAACTCAAATAAGTTATATACACAGTGTGTAAAAAGTCCCGGAACAGTCAATTATTTCAAAAATGGTGCACAATATAAAAAAACTTTCTGTATTCTGTATATCTGTCTTAAAGAAATTTATTAAACTTAGATCCCTGTAATAATACAGGGTTGCCCAAAAAGTCGTGGTAACCGAAACTTCATTTTTTTTAAATGGAATGACCCTTTTTTGATCACATTTTCTGATTCCTCTAAACATTCTAAACAACAATTATAGAACATGTCATATGGCTAAACCTATTAGTTTTAGAAATAATTTGAGTTGAAGGACATAAATGCGATAGGTACGATATTACCTTTTGCATTGTTTCGAGTCGACTCAAATGTTTTACGTTAAAATTAAAAGAAAAACATTAAACTCGTGTAAAATGAACCTCACTCAAGTTGTGTCAAAATTTTAATAACAACTAAATTATTAAATACAAGCAGTAAAATTAACAATAACTTGAAAAGAACAAAAATAAAATTAAGTGTAAGTCGTTATTTAATTAAATGCTGAAAATGTCCAGCTTATAAAAATGCAAAAGGTAATATCGTACCTATCGCATTTATGTCCTTCAACTCAAATTATTTCTAAAACTAATAGGTTTAGCCATATGACATGTTCTATAATTGTTGTTTAGAATGTTTAGAGGAATCAGAAAATGTGATCAAAAAAGGGTCATTCCATTTAAAAAAAATGAAGTTTCAGTTAACACGACTTTTTGGGCAACCTTGTATAATTACAGGGATCTAAGTTTAATAAATTTCTTTAAGACCAACAACTTTTATACAGAAAGTTTTTTTATATTGTGCACCATTTTTGAAATAATTGACTGTTCCGGGACTTTATACTGTGTATACATTTAACATAAAGAAATTATGTTTTTGGAAATTATCGAATTTTTAGGATTGGAGTGGCAATTGTCCGCACAAATTCCTGGGCAGCTGGTTTTTAGAATCGGACCAAAGTTGGGTGCCGGCAGAAGAAATGTCTTCGAGACACCAAGGGTTAAATTTTTTAAGGGAATTTTACACGGGCAGGAAATCTATACAATAACGCTAACGATACAATTTTACCTATAAATATGTAAATAAGCAATTGTAGAAATTGTAAATAGTAGTAGGGTAGGTCGACTTCGGAAAATGAATTATTAAGCAATGTTTTCGAAAATTTAATTCGTCATCTCGAATTAGAATACAGGGAGAAAAGCCTATAATTGGAAACATTGTAAGTGGGTAATATAAATCAAGTTTTTACTATTAGAATCTCTTCCTCCTTCCGCCTTGTAGACTATCTCTAGTTTTTGGTAATATGCGGTCACTACTTTGAGGTTTTCAACCGATCGTTTTAAATTCTTTAATAATGCTCGGCCTCTGTTTTTTCGCCTCGCGAATATCATCATTTTTGCTCTGATTTATCACTCCTTATCGAGTCAAATATTTGGTAAATGAGTTTTTCTTACCTGTAGAAAATGTTTAGTGTGGCGTGAGGTGAAATAGTAAAAGTAACTTTGCAAATCAACAATTTTATTGTTGTATAAAATTTTAATTTTTAATAAATATTTTTCTAACAAATAACGCATACTCAACATAAAATCACCAGGAACACAGTGGCACAAACTAATAAAACAACCTTTTGCACCGGGATGTCATTCACTTTATTGGCGTTTGGTTAATTTATTTATTTTTCTTCTAACTCAGCTAGAACTTGAGGATGTTTCTAAAATGTTACGTTACATTGGTCCTATGCACTGAAAAAAAATAGCCATTTTTAACAAATACAGGGTGTCCCCCGTAACTTACGGGCCATCGAGCAACTGGAAATACTAAACATCAAACCAGAGCGATTAAGTCATATAAGTTTTTTCGAAATGTTTCTCATTCTAGAAATACAGGGTGTTTGGGTATTTTTAAACCAAGATTCTCAATTTCTGAACTATACTTAGCTCAATCTTAAGGGGGTCGTCTATCCAGAAATTAGAAAATTTCGGTTTTTTTTTCACATAAATTTGATCTCTAGGGTTTCAAGAACATTTGTGCCAGAGGATTTTTTCTTCCATAATTAACGGAGATACAGATGAAAAGGCAAGCGCTACCGTGGTCCCGAACGAGCGAACGCTCACTCTCCGCCCACTCATATTGTCCGATTGACCTGACCGACTGACGGAGATTCCTGTATTGTAACCGGTTAGTTTCTTCTCGCCAGTCGACTATTCTCCATCTTTTCCTCCACGTGCTACAATTTATTTATATAAAAAATGATCCGATCCTCGGATTTTCAATCTCGTTTTTCTCGAAACAGTGTTTTTCCGGGAAACTCCGGCGATATCTCGAAAAGTTCCCAACGGATTCGGCTGAAATTTGGCACAGATCTTTAGTGCATGCATCGCTATAACCAGTACCTCAATGACTGTCATAAAAAAATATGAAAAACCTTTCAAAAAAACGAAGAAATCCATTTTTTTTTTAATTACGCCAAAGTCTGAGTTTTTGTTCTTTCCTTTTGATTCTGGTAGGGGACATAGCTAAGAGTGTGCAGATATTGATTTTTTTTTGCTGCTTCTTTTCAGACACCTGAGTCGCCTACAATCACCGGAGTTCTGCAGCGTTGCCGATTTTTCGTATCCACCGTCCCAGGAGCACAACTTCCGCAATTTTCAAAATTAAAAAAAAAGACACTCATACTTATGATATATGAATAAAGACGTGTACCAAACGGCAACTCTGTATCTCGCTTTCTCTCCACACAACGAACTGTAGAATAACGCTTGAAACGCGACCTATTGGGTAGACGACCCCCTTAATATCTCTAGCCGTTTTCGAGATGTTAAACGAGACTGACCCGAAATTTTTACACGTCTGAGAAACCCACTTAATCCCACCTAGAACGGCGAATAGCAGAAATACACGACGAACCACTACGGCCCATCCACATGTGGCTCCTCGAACTTCATTGTTTAAGAATTCCTTCATATGGAGGACGTCCTCCTTGTAAAACGACCTTCCCAAGGTCGTGTTCCCCAAAAAAAATATTGTAAACAGTATATTTACTAACTTTATCGCGCAATATATGACCCAATGTTTCGTTTTTCATACTAGTCAATATACTTACAAGTCTTTGGTAACCTCAGAGATTCAATATCTCCAACGGTCACTTCATGAGGTTGATCGTGATAATTATATATCACATGCAACATTTTTTCTTCGCCCAGAGCGGAGTCGAAGAAACCCGGTAATTCACTCTAAAAAAAAACAAGACAATTTTTTTACCGGTATGTTTTAAAATTTGACCAAACCCAAACAAATTTGTGAGGTAAGAATTTTAATTAATATACCTTTGAATTTTCATGAATGATTAGTTTGCTATCTTTGACGAGACACTGAACAGGAACAGTGACATCTATGATGTCATTAGACAACTCTCCATCACCGGATTCTAGAAATAGAAATAGTAAAGAAATGTTGGTTAGGCACTATCAAGCATTAGAGCGATTATAAAATTTAGAAGTACCTCAAATCTCAAATACTTTTAAAAATATTTCGCGTTCGACTTACCATTTATAATTTTTCCATAAATAGCTTTGATTATGACTAGACCTTTTTTCTTTCCTTCCTCCTCTTTTATTCTACTATAAGTAGCTTGCATTAAATCTTGTGCTGCCATAGCTTCTCTCCTAAACACAGATATTTAATAAATAATTTGTGAAAACAACAATATTTATGGGAAAGGTGCGCGCTTTCCAAAAATGATAATTATATTCATAACAATTCATTATAAGTTCTTTAAAATCTGCGAGACCAAATTAAAAAATATATATCTCTACAAAATTACCTTTTTTCTAATAACTTATTAAAATTATTTTGCTTCTGTTTTTCTAACTTCTTAGTTTTTTCTTGTTTCAAAAACGGCTCTACGAAACCTTTCTTAACTACTATATACACTATAAGAGGCACTACGGTTGCATAGAAGATTGGCGAAGGCATGATATCCTCACAAAGGTAGATTGGAAAAGCATATACTTGATTTGCACGGGTCAATCTAAAAGATATAATTTAAAAATAATATATAGTGTGATAAAATCACAGGGCCAACACTCCATTCATAAATCTGTTGGAAAGTGAGTTTGTGATTGTTTGAAATGTTATTGAAAATCAGTAATGGGTGGAAGAGTGACAAAACATGTTGGTCTCGCTAATGGCAACAATGTTGAAGTCTGGTTAAATCAAAGATCTTACAAGGTTAAATCCAATAACGTTTAAAAGGTTATGGAGCGGTCTTCATCGTGTGGGAGCGGAGCTAGTCTGGGCAAAAAGCCCAACAAGGGCGTATAATTTACTTTGAGATTCTTTACGTTTAACTATATTATCTATTCAAAAAGTGTAGTTTCGAATATTGGATATTTATAAAAAAGATAGAAATATTGATCCAGTTTTTATATACAGTGTATCCAAGGATAGATTTAACTATTTATGCTTAGCATCAATATTTTTGGTGTATTCATTACTGGATGATACTCTCCAGATATAAAAGTGTATATTTCTAGCCAGATTGTCATATTTATCACTAAGACATCTTGCAAAATCCCAATTAAAAATTTGTAAATTTGACAATTACAACTGGTTTAAGGTTAATCCGCAATTGCTCTTAAAATAAGTTTATTTCTAATAATTTTACTATAAACTGTGAAAAGGATGATTCTTTAAAATAATATTATTATACTTAAAGGTATCAAATAAATCGTGGAATAATCCAACTGCACTCTGGTCATCTATCTTTAGTTTATTACCTGCTCACATGCATTGGGTGTGGCCAATTAGCAAGGAGGGAGAAACGGAATGGGTGATGCAAACTCAAAATCAAATTTCTAAATATATTTACTAACCTGTGAAATTTTAATTTAACACCACTGCATCTTCTAGTGAAGTATTTTATGGCCGCACAAGACTCAACCATCTTGTAAATGCAAGATTTATATTAAGAAATAAACCAACTCGACTGCTTTTTGCCCGGACTAGCACCACGGACCGGTCCATAACCTTTTAAACGTCAATGGTTAGTCAGAAATCATATCAATACAATCATATTAAAACATAACCATACTTACCGAAGAAAAGATAAATCCTTGCTTAAATGATCCACTCTTTTACAAACTATACATGAATGCACCATCATTGTTTATAATAAAGACGATTTTTCACCAATACTCACAAAAAAAAAATAAAAACAACCAAATATATAAACACTCCCTTAAAAGTGGTTAGCAGCGAGTAGCAACAGTGTATTCTTCTTCCATTGATAAAGTTTGATCGTTTGCCGTCGAGCGTACTATCTTTTAACTTGATGTTGTCAGAGTGCAGTCGGTTTATTTCAAACTTTTATGTATAATAATAATATTTTTTTTCTAAATCTCTCAAGGCCTATTCACAATTTATATTAAAATTATTGGGAAATAAATTTATTTTAAAAGCAATTGCGGATTAACCTTAAACCAGTTGCAATTGTCAAATTAACAAATTTTTAATTGGGATTTTGCAGATACCTTAGCGATAAATAGGACAATCTGGCTATGCTGCAAGCATAACAGCAAGGTGGGGAGTGCACGTTTACATTCCTTACGTCGACTACAAATGTAAACAATTCTATCTGGAGTTTGTAAGGTCTTTGGATAAAATCGTACATTTACCGATTTGATCTTCTTTACTGACTTCAAAAAAGGAGGAGGTTATCAAGAGTTAAAAGCTAACAGACCTGAAAAAAACCATGTTACCTTATTTTTAGTTTTACTCCAGCAGGTACACCACAGACGACTGAAAACGCTAAGTTACTATGTTTGGAAATTTTTTTTTCTGCCCCATATTCTATAACTCCACCAAAAGTCCCAGCTCTGGAAAAGACATATTTTTTTGATGAATAGCTCTAAATTATTCTCGTCCCAAAAACTTGAACCACAAATTGAACTTTTTTAATGGAACAAATACTACAGTACACACTACAAAGCTGATAATTCTCTAACACTTTTCGTTCACTAACGTCGTCTGAAAATATGAGAAAATGTCTATGGTATTGGCAAAAGCATTTATAAAAATACAAATGAATATTGATGTTATTATTTTTAAAATAATAGCCGCATGCAACGTACTTTATAGCCAGTCGAAGTCTTAATTCTTGAGAGACCATTTTCCTGGTATATTGAATTTGAGCATATGAATGAGGTACTCCAACTTGTATAGAAAAATTATATCGGTTGTTTTCTAAAACAATATTATATTAATATTACCGGTTACATATTCCTTAAATATTTCATGTCTTTTACCTGTATCCCTGACGAGTTGTGTGGAAAATAGTGACCTTAATCCACCGTGGTATGAAATATATCCAATTGAGTGTTTGTCAATTTGCATAGCTAGGGCTGAAAATAATTATTTTGATTGTAGCATAGAGAAGAATAATCTTTAGGATCTTGTCAAAGCTTATATAAGATTTATGTAATTCTTTTTCCTGTTAGATAATGCTCTTATTCATTACTTACTTGACATAACTCCCGGTCTTATCCCTTCAGGCGTGAACTGCAAAATTGTGCCCCCATTCCAGAAAAACCTTTTTGTTAAAGTTCTAAAACCTTTAATTGATAGTGCTGGACCAGTGCCTAAAAACCATTAAGTAACAAATTACTGACAGATATTTTGATCCAATACATATTATTTGACTTTGTACATTCCATTTTATAAAATTAATTTTTTTTTAATGTGTACCTGTAGTCATTTCAACTTCGGCCCAACTTTTATGGGAAAATAAATGCCTCCAACTTAAATTCACTCCTCCCCCTCCAGTGCCATTTTGTGTTTGTAACTGCCCTGACAGAGTACATGTATCTTTGTGAGTAAAAGGAAAATCTACACTTTGTGAAAAATGCATCGAAGAAACTTCTATATTTGGAAAACTAAATCCACTAAAAAAAGTGAAATAAATAATTTTGCTGGTTACAACGTACGATTATCAAGTTAAATAATCAATAGCCTAGGTACTTTAAATATAAATTCTGTTTTACCTATCATACTCGTCCCCAAACAAATCTTCATATGGATTAAACAAGTCTGTAGCATTTATAGCGATAGTAATGTTTCCAGAAGGATTCGTGGCTTGTTTCTTTCTTCGTTCTGCTCGCTCTTCGGCTAACTGTTCATACTCGGCGCGAATTTCTGCTGGCGTTTTTGTCCTTTGTACAATTTCCCATCCCTCAGTTTCCAAACCTTTTGTGCCAAGTGAATCGTATATAGCACGTGTATGTGGGTCAGATAAAACTAAAAATAACCATTTTATATCGGCAAATAAAGTAAACCACCACCGTGTTACCTTCATATGCTCGTTTTGTCTTGTTGAACATAACTTCAGCCTTTGCTTTTAAGGCGGGGTCCAGATGTTTGTCGGGGTGATACATACGGCTAAGCCGCCGATAAGCAATGTTAATGTCATCTTTGGTGGCCTACAAAAAGAAATTCTGGTTTCTTTTGAAATATTACACAATTTTGTAGGTTAGGTTTGGTTGTCACAAGTTTTAAGACAATTTAATAGGATTGTGTTAGGATGAGGAAATAATTTTGGGGTTTTCTAGATACATACGTCTTTGGGGATGTTTAAAAAACTGTAAAAATCCTCTTCAGAAACGTTCTCGTCGTCTGAGTCCAGATCCATTTTTGGATTTTGATCTTAAAAGTCAAAGAATTTAATTCTCGTCATGGAACTGCATACCTATATAACAAATATTTAAATAAAGCAATATTTTCAGTCAGCGATGGATAAATCTGTTTTTTTCTCTCTAACAAATGTGTTTTCAACAAAAATTTGATGGTTAGTAAAAAATGCACCTGAAAATTATGCAACACAGTACACCTGACTTCTTCTTTTCTTTCATTGATAGGAATGTAAACAATACGGCTGTAGGGCCCCAAACTTGAGACTGTAGGGCAGCGGCGGCTCCTCAGCAATTTTCCCCTAAACGTTTTTTTGGTGTATTACTCAGAAAATAACTTTTGTTTGAAGCAAATATTTTGGAATTTATTTTTAATATTAATCCTTCATTACTACTATTTAATATTTTCATTACAATCTGACAATAGTGCATGAGATTTGGCAACATCTAGTGCCTGCCAGCCTTCGCGTCATATTTTGGCGGGTTTTCGTTGTTGGTTTGTGTTTGTTCGGTTTAGCGGGTGAAGTTTTTTTGTTTGGTTAAAGCGTCGAATTTCATTAATATAATACTAAATAACGATGACAAACTGGTTATAAAATAGAGACGTCCGCAGCCAGAATTAAGAAGCGTAGTCGGAAGGACAGGAAAATAAAATCGTGGCTTTGAAATATACCATTTATCAAACATAATTATGGCTAACCGAGGTAAGAAATTGTTTTTCTGATATTGTTTGTTATTTTCTACTGATTCTCTGGACAATGCCGGCAAAAGTGTCCTTTTGCAAAGCAGTGGCGGTTCCAGGACTTGTCGGGCCCTGGGCGCTAGATTCCATGGGGCTACTTTATTTTGCATAAAGACATTTACTTTTTCCTCATTAAAATGGGCATAGAAGGCAAAAATAAAAACTACTATTTTTTAAATCTAATATATTTGGATAATACATGTGTGACTATACAACGTCATAATTACAAATATACGCACTCGTTAAAAACAACAGTTTCAGTCAATATAATTAGAAGAAAATAGTACCGACTAAAAAAAACCCGACATAAAAACTTTAAATAAAATAAAAAAATCATAAATATAGGTATTCTAATTAATATGACCGAAAAACAAGCTAAAAATGAAATAAAAACATAATACTCTCGAAAGTGTACACATATTTATAGTTATATATTACTATTTAATATCACTATACACAAGAAATATCACTAATTAAAATACAAGGCGACCTTGAAGAAGCATATAAAGGGCGCGATATCAAATATATCGCTATATTTTGAAATTTTTGGTTTTAAATTCCTATATAAAGAAATAAATATTTCACGAATATCGATGGGGGCCGAGGCCCCCCTAAGTACGCCACTGAGTTAGTTTAAACGGTAGCGTAAAAGGCATATGACGCGCTTACAGAGAAACCTTAGATACTTAAACCCTGTAAAATTTCTACACCAATTTCTCGTCGGCCGATTTGTGTAGAGGACAGTGGGGCACCCAGGGGGTTATTGGGGGTATCCCCCCCCCCCCCCCCATGAATTACTTGGCCAACAATTATCCATTTATATGTCACATCTGTGAATAACAACTGATCGTTATTTAGATATCGTGCTTGCTTACGAGTTTATAAATCTCGATCCCCTTTCTTTGTTGGCTAATCCTGTCATTGACAATAATCAAATTGAATTACCCATCAAGGGGGCAGTGAAAACAATCACAGAGGAAATCTAGGTCCTTCCTCCGACGTTATTTTTGCTTAAATTATAGAAAGAATACATGTACATATACATTTACAATCACCTTGTATTTTTATTCATATTATAATAATGTTAACAGGTTTGTATCGACACTACAAAATGAATACAAGAAATCACATAACTTTCTAACTCTAAAAAGGTCTATGTCCATTTAACTTAAAAAAAAAGTATTATATTGTAAAGTATGCCCTCTTGGGTAATGGATAAAAATATGAAAAAGTAAAAAGAAATGCGCTTACAGAGAGTTTTGCTAAGATTCTCCATACAGTTTACACCGTGGTTTTATTTTGTTCCTCCTTACGAATGGCTGGTCTTCTCTGCACCCTAATATTGTATTTCAAGATATTTTTGCGCCTTCTATGGATTTGAAATGCATTACAACAAATTCATTTCTTGTTCTGTGGTCACCAGTTTTGCTCTGTGCGAGCAAACAGAAATTAAAAGTAAGATCTGATGATGCTTATTTAGAGCGAAACATGTAATCATGAAAGTGAACTTAAGACTCACTTTATCGAATATCTTCAAGAAAAATGGGCGATTTTTTCCATATTGATTATGAGCCTCTCCCATACTTAGCAAAACTCTCTAAATAAACTAACCAAAATATTATTTCTATTCCTAACGACAAATTATACATTTAATGCATACTTATTGCATTATTTTTAACAGCCTTTCATCCGTGAATTACTCATACAGTAAAGTACAAACACTCTAAGAAATAACCTTATTATTTGTTGTTCTTGTATTTCTTTTTATAGATTGATTCCGTCTCGATCAGTTGTCGAGCAAAACTCGCCTTACTTTTGATAGAAAATTAGTTAAAAATTGCATTGCGTATACGTAGCAAAACGACTGTGCTCCTAATATTGTGACAAACGACAAATAAACCTGATTATGCTGTATCGGCTTTGTGTGACTTCATCATACCTTTTGAATGGTTACTATTAGGGATGGTTGCAACAGGGCTTTTTAAATAACAGGTGCAACCTGTTTCGGTTTTAAAAAATACCTGTTTCAAGAAACCAGTTTCAGTTCCAAACGGTTTCAAAATTTCCGCTGTTCTTCTGTTACATCGCAATGCTGCGGCACGCGGGTCGGTTTGGCCGCTGGTGCCGGAAAAGTAGCCCAGATTGGAACTTTTTCGTTCGTTTTAAGATACCTACGTATTATTATATTCTGTTTAGATATTTATTGTTATTACATAGGTATCAATGTTTTGGTATTCTTTTAAACTTAAACCAACCAAATTTGGAGAAATTTAAGTTCCTACTTGTTGAATTTTGGTTTTCTATATAGTTTATAAATATATGTTCTTTACTTAATAGTTTTTTTAGCAGGTACCTATTAGTATGTGTGTTGTGTTGTTTAGATGATAATTCACATATACTTTACCTTTGTACATTGCCAAAGGGTTTTATTTACTATATTATTATTTTCTTGTTATAAAAAGTTTTTGTGATAAATATTTAGTTTTGATTTTTACCAACATTTCTGAAAAATATTAAACATTGACAACATTGCACAAACCCTACACGAGGCGACGAATCGTCACGATCAGCCAATCCATCAGCCTTTTGCAACATAGAGTGCGCGAGCATTCGAAACTGTTTGTTCGAAACCGCTTCATCGGAGACTCGGAAACCGAAACAGTTTTACCGAAACAGTTTCATCGAAACAAGTTGTTTCGGCCGCCTCGGAGAAGCAGACCGCTCCAGCGAAGAGCGAAACAAATAGTTCCAGTGGAACCGGAAAACCTATCGATTTATACCTGTTTCGACCGGTTCCACATAAAAACCTGTTTCGAAAAGAACCGATACGGTTCAAAGCGGCATCCCCAGTTACTATATGGAAGTCTGCTTAGTTTTGTTCCATTAAACATAATAGTCGCGTTTTTTTTTTCAATACATTTTAGGGCTTTGCACGCCACTTGGTTTCTTTGTCAATTTTTGCCGAGAGTTACCAGAATAAGTGCGAATAGTTACAACTAACAAAACATTATAAGGTTAGCCATATTCTTAGAATGTTCCCACTTTCAGTACCGCCACCCAAATTCTCGCGCAGATCAAATAATCTTTAAGCCGACCGAATCACTGGCGATTCATGCGACCAATTTTCCTCAGATTTACACAGTTAAAGGTTTGCACCCTTATTGATAATCTACAATAAATAGTAATAATTTGAAAAAGTCTACCCATATTATATTTATACTATACATTCTATACAACAAATAGACAATATAACAATATGTAACATTGCGGCAGAAAAATATGGCCAATTCAATCCCATTCTTAGTTGAAATATTACGATTCTGTAGCTCGAGCTCGGAAAATATCCTCCTTATAAAAAATTTTCCGGATCTATCGTCAGATTTCGGTTTTTTCATTTAGTTTTCAATAATCACGTTTCAGGTTAATTTAAATTCTTTTAAAGTTACAAAACCAGTTGAATTTTTTTCTGGTTCGCGTTCCCGACAATTTCGTAAACAACGAAATCAGCGTTTTTCCGGCGAACAGACGAATTCGTAAAGAATGTACTCCATTAAAAAAAATCAACATGCCTTAGACAAGGGAAGAGAGGGGACGGATAATTCCGCTTTACGGGCCGTCGCAGAGAGTGAAGCCTAAAATTGATACGCCGCCATTTTTTAGGTGCCAGACAATCGAGTTGTGGTGTGAAGAGCTATCAAAAGAATTCAGTGTATTTATAGAAATATGGTGTATTGTTGTGCCTATGGCTGTAAAAGCAGAAATGAGCGAAAGGATCTTGGAATTACTTTAAATCGGTAAATATTCTACTCGTGTTTTTTGCATGTATTTATTTTATATTAGATATCTCCGTTGTAAGTTTAGCAGTATATATTATTTGAAACTATGTTTAAGCCCATAGTTGAAGCTACCTTTCTTTGTAATTTGTACTAGATTTGTTGCACTTTTCATTCAAGATTTCTAATAAGAACCAGCTAATTGCTCTTGAAGAAGGTGTGTCACTCAATGGCGTACCTGCATGATTTGTATATTTTGACAAAATTAAATTATTTCTTATTTAATTTTGGTTAATTCTTAGTGAAAGCATTATATTATTTCGAATGTATACCAGTGGTTTTTTTTTAAGAAAGTGATTAACGTTTGTCTTGATTCGTTGAAGGTCATAGTCTTTGATTTCCGAAAGATCCACAAAAAGCAAACATTTGGGTGCAGAAGATTGGACACCTTCTCCTGCCTACAGGGTTTGTTCAAAGCATTTTGAGAAGTTCGTTTTTTTATAAAGTTGAGGAAAGACTTCGATTACTTGGAGGTGCTGTGCCAACAATATTTTCAGAACTACCAGTACCTATATACAGGTATTTACTAGTTAATTTCTGGAATAAAAAAATTATTAATTTGAAAAACAGAAACATTTTAAATTACAGAAGCATATTAATTTTTTTTACAGGGTTTAAAAAGGCGAGCTACTGAAAGGTCAACTCAACATGATGCTGAATTATATATAGCTGGTACTTCAACAGCTGGGTCCACGCAACCGAAGAAGAATATATTACTTCTAAATAATTTATAAAAAAAATGTCTTCGCTTTAAAAATATCTCAAATCGTGTATGTAATATTAATTTTTTTACAGGCTACCGAAAGTTCAAATCAGCTTGATGAAGAACTAGTTTTACCTGGTACTTCATCTGGGCTAACTGAACAGAAAGAAGACACTCCGAGAAAGAAAAAAACTGAAGAACTATTTGAGGAGGCTGTTAAAAGTCGTTGTTGCTTCTTTGTAATAAATTTTAAATCGACCAATTTTGTTTTTTATCTTTCATTTTTCCTAAAGTTGAAAGATATTTAAATTACACAACCTTTCCTATATGAAATTATAACTTTGACGAATAAAATTAATATCTACCAAGCATTCAATAAATTATTGAGAAGCAAACGAACATTTTTAATATCAAACCTCAGTAAGATGCACAACAATTCAATCAATAAAAATATTACTTTCATATTCCATACAAAATAATTTTGTACTGGGATAAAACTAATAAAATATTCATGTTACGCCACTGCTAAACCCGGTTTGGTGCCACGCGGTAACAAAATAGTTTCTCGTGTTACGCGTCCCCTCTCTTCCCTTGTCTAAGCAACATGCGGAGCACCGCCATTGGGAATCACGTGTTCACTTGACGTTTAAGTATGTTAGGAGAAGAGAAAACGAATGGTAAGCATGGATGTTGCCAAACGTTGGTACATTAAATATTTTTTAACGACTATTCAGTATACTTTTTATAGCTAAAATAAAACAGATGACAAATCATATTCTCTAAAAGACTGAAAATATGTAAAGTAAACTGGGAAATTCTTAACCGTCAATCCTCAACATATTCTATGACGACGCAACGCAGTGGGACCTGTCTAGGTTTGTTCAAAGGGAACCCTCTTAAAACTGATAATAAAAGTTACGCAACATTTGTGTTCTGTAGCAAAGGTAAAGACTTTAAATAAAGGCATCAAATCCTTGCCTCCTAAATAGTATATAACAATCAATACCCATTTAATTCAAAAATCGCCTAATACGAAATAACAAGAACTTATTTTATAGCGTATAGTAATAACTAAAAAAACCTGCGTGTTCAAATTTTCATCACGTTGTAAATTCCATGGAAATACATAATATATTCATTTTACCACTTTAGTATATTCTTATATAACTTTGGTAATTAAGACAAAATCACAAGCTGTCCGGTATTAGTCGCATATATCAGTCCCTGTCCGGACATAGGCAGCCATCTTATGCAGTTTATTCTGCTTTCCCTATGTTGCTCCAGTTCTCTTAAAACCGGTAAGCGATCGCCTGGAACGTCTTTCTGCTCGATTTTGTAAATTCTCGCCATTACCTATAAAAGTAAATATAAATATCCGACAAGCTCTAAACAAAGCAGAAATGAGCAAGAATAAGAATACTTGTAGGTTAAGTTAAGAAGTCAATTGTAAGATTTGATAGTTGTAGGTTTGGCATTTGCAGAGACAAACAGCAACAACTTGCCCACAACCGAACATGAGAAGATTGAAAAGTTCGTTCTGCGAACGAATCGATGATAAATTGAAACCCATCCCGTACTCATGAAAAATAAAAGATTATAAGAAAAACCGACACTGATGATCGTCTAAAAATCGCTACTTACCCATCGATCGCTTGGCACTATGGACACTCTTCTGGAAGCGAATCCGACGACGAGATGACGGCTCAATGGCGATAACGACACCGACACGGCATTCTGCTCAAAACTGGTCGTGTACAGGCACTGACCGAGTGTTTCCCAACGTAAACTGTAGACACCTATCGGAAGAATTAAATATTAGTTTCCCTCGAAAACGCGTATTATTTCAAAATATTATCTAGTTATCCTAAAACATAATCAAGATTTTGTAATGACCGTTTTTTTGCACATGAGTGTGCAGGTCGACAAGTGGATCCGTGCCTTCGACGTATCGGTAAGGGGAAAGCAATATCGTTTAAAACATGGTCTAGTCATGGGCGTGCTATTATTTTAAATAATGTAATAAAAATAGGAATTTCTTCAGTAATTGCATTTTGTTGGAATAGGTAGTATTAGCCATTCTTATCCAGGTTTAAAAAATTACTTCTTACAAGATATATTGATTTGTGATTCCTCTTCATATACCGGATAAACATTTGCAATCATTTCAGGGTCTGACTGAGAAGGTTTTTACCAGGAGTATACTCATTCATTATCACAAAGTTCAAAATTTTAAAATAACACCCTAAAACAATGAACACTTATTTATAAAACACAGTACAACAACTATTGCCCTTTCTATTACTACGCAACTGGGTGGGTACATCCATCAAATATCGGCCATCGCCGAACAAGCCCGATACCCCATCGGATGTCTCACGCGACGCATGCGCTATCAACTGTCTGGCATATTATAACCTATCAAATAGGATGATAGAAAAGTTTTGGACTTGCATTGTCTTTATTTGTCATAAATCACAACGTTTCAACTGGTAAGTATCTCCAGTCGTCTTCAGGTGAATACTTGAATACCAGTACTACACCATTCAAGTCTACAACCTTCAAACAGACACTATCAAATAGGGATGTAACATTAAGTTAAAAAAATTGATTTTCGAAGAAATAATCGATTTTTTTTCTATCATTTGAAGAATTTCATACTTTTATATAATAATAAAACTAAGAGATTAATATTAACAATTTATGGGAACAAAACTCCAACAATGGTAAGTATTAAAAATATCCTAAGCGACAACCTCTTGGTTGTAATAATTATATAATCCATTTTTAAAAAAATCGCTTATTATTATTTAAAAAATCGATTATAAGAAAAAAATATCGATTAATATAAAAATCGATTATTTTTCACATCCCTACTATCAAATAAAAATAATTAAATAAATAAATAAATAAGATAATATTGGTTTCTTAATATGTGACAACATTGTTAACCCCAGAAATTTTTTTGCCCGCATTCCTTTCGTAGCTACAGATAAACTCGACGACCTGTGTATTTATGGATTATTTGATAAAAAAAAACTTACCCAATCGATTAGTGACGTTCAGGTAGCCGCCAGATGGCAAGAGAGTTACTAGAATCGTACCGTCAGTAGCTATGTCCACACTAGCATCGTTATGAATCTTACATTCGCTGACGACCACGTTCTTCATTGCTAAAAAAAAAGATTGTACTAAAACTTTTCAAGAAATATTCCAAATGGAGAACATACGCCTAAATGCACAATAAAAAGATTGAACCTAAAAGTACAGGTCAAACAATCATAAATGTTTATATTCCTTTACGGAGAAAGCCATTTATTTATCACTTACAATTACTTATAGATGGTACAGTCCAATTAGAAATATCCCAAGCCTGAATCCGGTGATTGGGCGTCACAGTCGTAATCATATCGCTGTCGTAAATTTGTTCCCTTTGCGGATCGTCCAAATCCGCGTCAAACGGATTCACACTGGCGTACAACGGGTGTAAAAATCTCGGTCTGAACAATCCTACCCTCGGATTTGACCTAAAATCGAACGTGTGTTGATAATATGTACTAATATCGGACTAAAAATAAAAAGTAGTTGTCAAGCCAATTCTGTAATGACCGGTTTCTTTTGCACATAAGTGTATTTATTCTTACAGAACGCATATGATCGTCTATTTCCATTACCTCAATTCAGATACTCTCTCGGCAAACCTCTGTCTGTGTGACAGCAACCTCTGAGCGAACACCGACGGCTCCGACACGGGTACGTCATTGACTTGAACCGACGGTACATTCCACGGCCTGGGCGGGTTGGGCGGCTCACTAGGCTGAACCAAGTTGACATTATTGGTGCGGTACAAGTTGCTATTGTGGCTGGTAGTGTTGTTGTTACGGTGGTAGAACCAGTCGGGCTCTGGATCGTCCGGATCGTCATCACTACAAATACAAGTTAAATGTAACAGAGATAAACAAATAAATCAAAAAAGAAAATATAAAGGAAACATGAGTTTCATTTGGTTGTATCTGCAGTAACATGCAATGACTCCACAGTTTTATAACACCCGGTATAATATTAAAGTTATTCTTTTAACCAAAACAATTGATATTAAATACCAATGTATGGAAAAATTATTATTTTCCAGACCACCCGATACAATAAGGGCGTATTTAGTCTACACAGTAGCACTTAAAATATTATTTCAGATTGAATGGTACTACCAAGAAAAGGAAGCCTTTTCAATTGATAGGATGTAACCACCTGCAGACCGGTTTCGAACTCTTTTGTTCTCGTCAGTACAGGGTAGGTGTACATACCTACCACGCTGTATTATCATCGGTAGTCGAGAAGATAGTGTTATTCTTAAGAAAAAAATCTACAACTAGAAAAAAATCAATCAAAACAACCGACAAATTTCGAAAATACATAACATGAAACTTGAGGCAAATTTTTGATCCGCTTTGAATATATTGCGCAGTGTATAAGAATGTGCAGGCAGTTCTTCTCACCTATTATCATTATTACTGGACAAAGCATCTCTATTCTGCGCCCTCTCTCTAGAAGTGGACGTAGATGGTTGATTATGAACGTCATCTTCCCTGTTATCGGAATATCTCGTTATCAAGTCGTTGATAGTGCTATACCACGCCTCGGTATTTTCATTACTACTACCCGGAGCGTTAATGGTCGACGGTCTCGGGCTGGTGGTACCCTCGCCGCTGGTACCCGGTCCGGGACTGGCCGCTCCTGGCGAGTTTCTTCCCTGGGTCCTGCTTATTGTCCGTAAACACCTAAAGAAAAACATAGAAGTTCAACTGTTTGAAAATCACTTCCGTTAAAAAAAAAATTCTTTCCACGGGTTTATTAATTATTATACCAAACATAATGAAAATGACAATTTATGAGGCTTTGTTCAAGTCGCATATACAATACATGCGTGCTGTTTGGACATTTTCAAACAATGCAGTAATACAAAAATTCCAAAGATATCAAAATAGAGTTCTTAAATGTTTACATAGACTACCGAGACTATATCCAACCAAACAAATATACAGTGAGTCCCAGAAGAAATGTCTAAATTCATTTAAAATTCAGCTGTAAGTTTTTTCAAAAAACGCTCGTACCCGTCGATTTTGATTTTTTAATTTTTTTTGGTGGTAACTTCATGTATACAGGGTAGCTCAAAAATAAGTTACGACCATCAACTTCATTTTTTCAAATGAAAACATATATTTTTTATTTCATTTTTGAATTTTGCATTGAATTCTAAGCATGTTTCATGTACCATGTCCTATACATAAACTCAACAGTTATTGAAAAAATTAGGATTGAACATATCATTTAGGGAATCCAACGATCTATCAAATCTTCTGGCAACATGGCATTTTGGGCTCCATAATAAGTAAGAGTGTACTGTCTCACTGTCACCGTTTATTTCCATAGAAACTGTATGACAATTTTATTTCAAATATTATTGTATATAATAATATATTGTCAAGCGTAGTTTCAAAGTTGCGGTTTTCACAATAATGGTGAAGTTAACGGAACGGGAAAAAATTGAAATTCTATGCATGGTTGGGTTTGGTGATAAAACACGTACTCAAATAGAAACAGCCCAATTATTTAATGAAATCCATCCTGATCGTCCTCCCATATGTCAAAAGATGGTGAGTAGAATAGAGGCTAAGTTTAGAGAATTCGGTCATGTTAGAGATTTGCCTAAATCTGGTCGTCCTACTCGAGATGAAAATGAACAACTTGACGTTTTGCTTTCCTTGGAAGAAAATCCATGTACTCCCCTATCGCACATTGGGGCCGATTTACACATGCCGAAAACTGTTGTTCACCGAGTAGTTCAAAAGCACAAATATCACCCATACAAAGTTATTCCAGTGCATGAGTTATTTGAAGATGATTTCGATAGGCGAAGTGAGTTTTGCGGACGCATGCAAAATATGTGCAATCAAGATAATAATTTAGTAAAAAATATTAGTTTTTTCGGATGAAGCTACGTTCTATTTGAATGGTAATGTGAACAGACAAAATTGTCGATATTGGGCAACAGAAAATCCGCATTGGATGATAGAGGTTCACAGCCAGTACCCTAAGAAAATAAATGTTTGGTGTGGAATCGTACGCGAAAGAGTAATTGGTCCATTTTTCTTTGAACAGTCTTTAACTGGACAAGTATATCTCGAATTTCTCCAACTAGAATTAATTCCAGCATTAGTGGCTTTATTTCCGAATCCATTGGATCCAGACTCCCCTGACGAAGAACTGATATTCCAACAAGATGGTGCTCCTCCGCACTATGCGGCCACTGTGCGCACATTTTTGGATGAAACCTTCCCAATCGGTGGATTGGAAGGAGGACCTATCGAATGGCCTGCTAGGTCGCCAAACCTAACTCCGCTGGACTTTTTTTTGTGGGGTTACCTCAAATCAAAAGTATTTGTTAACAGGCCAAACAATATGCAGGAGTTGAAAGAAAGGATCCGAAGAGAAGTGCGTGTCATAACTCCGGAAATGGTTGGAAACGTGCAAAGAGAGTTTATTGATCGTCTTGGATATTGTCAAGCCGTAAATGGCGCACATTTTCAACATTTAATTTGATTTTGTTGTGTTTTTTTTTAATAAACAGGTCTTACTTATAGATATGTTCAATCCTAATTTTTTCAATAACTGTTGAGTTTATGTATAGGACATGGTACATGAAACATGCTTAGAATTCAATGCAAAATTCAAAAATGAAATAAAAAAATATATGTTTTCATTTGAAAAAATGAAGTTGATGGTCGTAACTTATTTTTGAGCTACCCTGTATACATGAAATTACCACAAAAAAAAAATTAAAAAATCAAAATCGACGGGTACGAGCGTTTTTTGAAAAAACTTGCCGCTGAATTTTAAATGAATTTAGACATTTCTTCTGGGACTCACTGTATAAAAACTGATTACTGTTAGTGACATAATAAAGCTAGAAGAATATAAACTGGTTCATAAAATCATTAAAAAATAAATAAAAACTAACATAAACCCGATAAGAAACAGTGATCTGCATCAACACAACACGAGAGCCCGTGACAACTTATATGTGCGGAGATCAAGAACGAGTAGCCATCAAAACAAAATTACAATAAAGATGTTGAACTCGCTTCCAGTAAACGTATAGAATACTACAAACGCTGAAGTTTTTGCAAAAAAAAATATAGCAACTGCTTATTCAACAAATTTAAGTGCAGATTTAGGATTGAAGATTCGATGCTCTATGACGAATTATATATTGTTCGCCTTTCCTTGCTTCGGCAATGATCGTTGGGTCTGTGTGGGGAAATAATTAATTGTTTTCATCTCAGCATGATTGTAAGCTTTATATATAATATATTTATTATTAGGACTTGTTTCCAGTCAGACATTATGTACTGTTTTTAGTTCAGAAATAAATTAATTAAAAAAAAAATTAAAAATATATTTGTTAAAATTGAAAATTAGTCGGCCGGCGGAATGGATCTAAATTTATTATGGTATCTACGAAATCCTATTAATTCTGTATACCTATTAATTGTTCCCAAGAGCTGCCTCCTGTCGGTATCCTGCCTGGGTAGCATGGCGTTCCTGCGAGCGATATACGTTTGGTCCAGCGCCCTATGCGCATGTCGCATCGTCAATCTCATCAACCTTAAACTTCTCGTCAGCTGCGCCGAGCCCCCGGTAACCCTGTTCCGCAACATCTGAGTGCACATTTCGTCGATACGACGACCGAGGGACTCTCTCTCAGGGTCCAGGTTCATACCGCTTGGAGAGGGAATCGAATCGACGACCTGCAGGAGGAGAAGCTCCGTGAGGAGCAGGGACATCGCGAGGACGCCGTGAATCTGCATGCGCATACTGTTGGAGATGTTTGAAGTCCCTAGTTCTTCTATGTGCCTGCTCATGCCATCCACTATGAGGCTTAGGGTGTGTCTTGCGCCATACCTTTATAATAAAAAAACGATCCACTCAATATTTGGATGGATTTTGATCTTAAATAATTGTTTTATTTTAATTCCGATTTTTATCATCCTTTTTTTATATTGTAGGTAAATTTATCGAAAATCGCGCACATGTGTGAGATTTTAAGAAAGATAAGAATATCTCCATAATACAAACAAGAACTGTTTTTTGACTCAAACTTTATTTTGTCATTTAATTATTAGGTGACATTTATTCTTAACATTTTCGTTTTTGGTTCATTTCAATACTACAATTTTTGTAGGAGATACGATTATTTTAAAAGGAGCATTACAATTTCCACGGACGGACTTGGTAATAGTCAATGGAGGAGCTATGACAGCGGATAGGAACGTTAGAGATGTTTTATAGCCACATGTTGTTCCTTTCAGGATAAAACCCCACCTCATGTTGCGAGAATTGTAAACGAGTATTTAGACGAGGTCGAAATCCCAAAAATGAATTGGTCCCCACGCAGTCCCGACTTAAACCCAATAGAATATGTCTGGGACACAGTGGGCAAATAATACGATCTTTGATACATGCTCCTGCAAATTTACATGAGCTCAATGCAGCTATTGTTCAAGAATGGCAGTAATATTAACCGTAACTTCATCGAAGGTATGCCAAGGCGTATTGCAGCTGTCATTCATGCTCATGTGGTAAACACCCATTACTGAGGTCTATGTTAGTTTTGAAATTGGTTTTCATTTAATTCAATCCATTCTCGTAATTTCTGGGTTTAAGTTCTTGTTATGTTTGGAAATTAACACAATTTTCTTAAACAAGTTTATCGTTTCTTTAAAAAAATCCTATCTGCTACAAAATTTAAAGTATCGAATGAGCCAAAAATGAAAATGTTACGAATAGATGTCACTTGATTATTAAATAATAAAATACTAAGTTTGACATGACTGTCACTCTACAGAGGATTTTAAAGTTCGAGTCAAGAAACAAGGTCTTGTTTCAACCTGTACCTTATGAACATATTCTTAACTGTCTTAAAATCTCACATATGTGCCAGATTCTCGATAAATTTACCTACAATATAAAAAAGAATAATAAAAATCGGAATTAAAATAAAACAATTACTCACGATCAAAATCCATCCAAATATTGCGATTATTTTGGCTGCGAGTGTAGAATGAAGATAATAACTTTAAGTCTACACTAAAAAATGGCTGTATTTCAAAGTAACCATACATACCTTGGAGCCCCATCTTGGGTGACAGCAGCGGTAGCATCAGACCTTAGGTTCCTCAAAGTATTAGACTCGATGCTGCTGCCCAGTACCCTGTTCATTCGTAACAGACACCCGTGTAATCGCAGCGCTAGAATATGCTCGCCCAAATCGACAGAGGCGGTGGATCTCGGTGGGGCCGAGGACTCCTGGGGCCTCGTAAAGATCCTCATTTGGTCTGTTAGCAAGTGTTCCAGTCTATTTAAAAAAAATACATTAATTATTTAAAAATAAAATGTTCATGTAATATTTAGAGTAAAAATTTTTTTTTCTAAACTAAACGTCTGAAGGATATCCTTACCTTCTTGTCATCAATGACAAAGTAGAAGAATTGATGTTAGAATAGTTGAAAATCTGTGACCCCACGTTACTAGCCGCGGTACCAGGAGACGTTCGAGTTCCACCGGACCGCGCTTGTTGATTCTGTCTTATACCCCTCTCGAACCTATTAAGGTATCTTCTGGAGAACCAGTGGACTATGGAAGGACGTCGTTGATAATGTCTAGCTAATCTAAAAAAAAATAAGGAAAATATAATAAATACTTGATGGCTTAAAATTAAGATATAATTGGCATAATTTTTCGAAACCAGTAATTCATGAAATCGGAATCTCAATATGTCGCAATGCATCTTTGCAAAAACTTAAGTTAATTCTAACCTGACAAACCTAGATGGAGGATAAGTTTTCCTGTTGGTGCTCCTCCTCTGTTGTGCCGAATTCACAGTGCTACTTCCCGGTTGATCAGTACTTGACGGTGCCTCTAAACTTGTTCCTTCAAGAAAATTACAACTCTTACTCCAGAATTACTCACCAACTGACATAAGGTCAAAATCAAAGTAGACATTTCAAAAAATAGTAATAAAGAATGTTTAACCTACCTGGTTGAGGTTGAGGCTCATTTCCTTCCTGCTGTCCTGATCTACCGCCTCCTGCTTCTTCATTTGGCGATTCATAGGGGCTAGAATCGCTTATTCTAGTTCCAGCCATCATATGTCGCACACTAGACACTCCAGTACTCCGGCTTTCTCCAGAAAGAGACCTTATATGTCTCACCAGCTCTATGACTAGCTGTCGCATGAGTTGCAACTGTGCTACCTCAACCATAGCTCTGTCTATCCTCTCTATGCTCTCTACTTGCCGCCTCAGCAACCTCGCTTGACGCTGAATGTGTGAGATTGTCAAATGGAGACTATTCATTAAAGGCGACATATTATCGTTGGCTGTAGAGCTGTTTGGGTTCCTCGGATACGTGTGGTCAGTAGCTACCGCATGTAGAGAACCTATGAGATCTTGCAGACTAGAGTCGGTATTCGATCCTGCTTCGGGATTAGTTGAAGGCTCGCTTCTTAGATCCCTCACGTAAAACCCAGGATCGTTGAAGTTCCATCGAGGTTCGCTATCGGGAGCCCTTGCTCCTTCCGTTGCGTTAGGCAGCAAATCCATGGAGCTCCTCAAATTTCTTAAAATCGTATCGGACTGATTCATAATGTTCTCCAGCCTCTCGGAAAAACTGCTCAACATATCCGAAGTCTCTCCGGGCCTGTTGCTAGCCCGAATATTCCTAACGTCATTTAGAGACGATTCCAAATCTTGAACGATATTGGAATACATGTTCCCGATTCCAATATTTTCAGGGTTTATAGATGGGAATTCTGGCGGGGGATCGAAGGGGTGGAAGTGAAGTGGAGGATCATCTTCAGAATTCTCCCGCTCTGCATAGTTGATAAGTTCGTCGAGAACTAGAGACGGTGTGCGGTAAGTTCTTGGGATACCCGCTCTACCGCTACCCCAAGTGTAGTGAGGATTCCTCCTAAATCTGGTCCTCGTGTAATTTACTCTTGTAGGCATAAATGCAGATACTCTATGAGAGAAAAACCGTCTTCTCTGTGTTGGATTCGTGTTTGATGTGTAAACAGGGGAACTCGTCGTTCTGGTAGTAGTGTTCAGATAGGAGTTGCGAGGGTCGCTCGTGGGAACAGAAGGATTGATATCTTGAGGAACCGTTGGGCTAGATGCATCAAAATCCGCTTGAAATCGTCGATACAATTGAAAATCGTCGCGTCCTTGATCCCTGTAATAATCGTCATAGATCATACTTTCAATACTTTCCCCTGGGGGCTGAGGAATCCTTTCATTACTGAGATTCGACCATGGATGTCCTCTGGATGGTCTAGTCCTAGCACTGGTAGTATTACCAATTAAACTACTGCTAGCTGCTGACGTAATGTTGCTGCTACTAACCGAAGTTTGCGAAAAAGTATTGCTGGAAGTCCCTTCATGTTCATTCCGCTCAATTTCAGTAAGCAAAGAAGTCACTAATTGCTCTAGTTCAGTGTTGAAGTTCCTTTCCGGCACTGCACTCGTCGAAACATTTGGGGTACTAGTAGAAGCATTACTACTTCCTGCTGTAGCCCCTGTACTGCTTGCAGATGAAGACACATCGTCACCTTGCTGAGACCCGTTCGGCTCCGAATTCCGACGAGCCAGTCTCGTAGGCGAAG
This sequence comes from Barypeithes pellucidus, assembly GCA_963991005.1. Lineage (NCBI taxonomy): Eukaryota > Metazoa > Arthropoda > Insecta > Coleoptera > Curculionidae > Barypeithes > Barypeithes pellucidus. Next base: position 1,551,784 of record OZ022557.1, read on the forward strand.
AACTAGAGTGATCATGATCGTTATCGGAACTACTGCTGTCGGTCGAACTGTCGATCCTCAAAGCTCTACTGCGACCATGACGTCTCAAAAATACCGGACACATCTGTCTGAAGCGCATTCGGACGTGCTCGCGGCTATTCTCAAAAAGTCTTATCAATTCGGGTCTGTCGGGTGGAGGCACGGATCTAATTATCGGTAAAATTCGATTTCTGACTTCTTCCTCTGCTGTCCGTCGGATATTTGACAGCAGTTCTTCAACGTTTCTTTGATTGGATGGATTAGATCCGGAGCCGATCTGATCCCGTTCTATATTGCCAGAAAGGTCCAACCTGTCACTGTCTAAACCTAATGTCGGCGACGACAAATGTCCGCCCTCCCCTTCAAGATTGTCTCGCGACGCCATATCGGCACTTCCTTCAGTGCTTAAAACTGTATTTCTCCTGTGGAACTCTGCAATTCTTTCCCTATTGGATCTTATATACTCATTAAATCGCTCACTATAACGGTTTCCTGAGGGCGAGTTACTACCAAGCCCGTTTCTTTCCGGATTATTATGTAATATGAAGCTATCGCCTAACGGAGGGCTCGGTAGAATGCCTTCATTAAGTCTCGCATCGTCCATAATAACTCGTCTTCTAAATCTATCGGACCTGTACGGCGCGATATCGTCCTGTTGCGGATTGGGAAAAGCACCAGGAGGTATTCTCTCAGGACTCAGCCTTTCCAAGTTCACAACTAGCACCCTTTGGTCGTCTACAACGCTATTCAAATTTCCCGCTGCCAATCTATCTGCCGCTCTGTTTTGCGCCTGCGGGGACGATTCTCTGGAAGAACCGCTTTCACTCGAAGGGTTCCCGCTATCGTTTCTCTTAAACCTTTTCTCATTATTCCTATTCAGTTCATCAGCCTTGTGTTTTCTGGTTTCTGAAGTTTGCGTACCGCGGATTGAACTAGGGGGTTTTCGACCTACCGAAAAAATCCTGCTGGGGGTAATCAAGTTCTGAGAATGTGAAGTTGACGGTTGCGATTGATTGATAGTTGACGACGTCTCAACTACATTTTGACTTGAAGGGTCGCTTTCAGAATTATTGGGACCGTGAACGTTACAACTATGTGCCCTGGTCCTAGTACCGCTTGGTCCGGGAACTGCATTACTACTACTAGAATTTTCCGCCGTTTGGGTTCCACTAGTCAAATGACTGGGCTCCATAGGATCGGTACCTCTATCGATCATGGTCGGAGGTCTGTACAGTTGCAAGTACCTATGAACAAGTAGTTCGTATTCTCTAACTAAATTTCTATAGCACATTGTTATCCTTCGTTCTCTTTCGGGCACTACTGAAGGGGGTTCTCTTTCTTGAGAAGGAGGCGATGGGTTCATCGATGGTTGCTGTAAGGAGTAGTTATATATATAAATAATGTACAATTTTTTAAAATTGATTTACGAAATTGAAATACACAAAAATTATTCAGATGAGTAAGTGTTACTTACCGAAGGTGGTATATTTCCTGCTGAAGTCACTAATCTTTGGGTTATCCGCCTCCTGTAAGGACTAGCACACCGTTCTTGTCTAGGAACAGGCACCGGGGCCCTCACTCTCTCCCACCTCGTTTGGGGACTATTGGCTATACCGGTAATAAGTTTATGACCTAGTTTGTCAAAAGCAACATAACGGACCTAAAATAGTTATTTATGTAACCAATGCATAAAACAACTTTATGCATACGTTTCATACAATATTTTTTCTACAAGCGTCATCAGTTCTCTTTTTTGCAATTAAAAACTTATTGGTGTATAACCAACTCACCGTCACTTAGGAATGCAAAATGCAATAAGTTTGATGAAATTGATGTTGATAGAATTGATGTTGATTTTAGCTTGGAATAGCATGACCATGAAGTCGAAAATTTAAAAATGTTTTATCTTTCTTAAAAATACGTTAAACAGTTCGCTGAAACCAAAGATCTTACAAACTCCAGATAGAATTGTTTACATTTGAAGTCGACGTAAGGACTGTAAACGTGCACTCCCCACCTTGCTGTTATGCTTGCAGCATAGCCAGATTGTCCTATTTATCGCTAAGGTATCTACAAAATCCCAATTAAAAATTTGTTAATTTGACAATTGCAACTGGTTTAAGGTTAATCCGCAATTGCTTTTAAAATAAATTTATTTCCCAATAATTTTAATATAAATTGTGAATAGGCCTTGAGAGATTTAGAAAAAAAATATTATTATTATACATAAAAGTTTGAAATAAACCGACTGCACTCTGACAACATCAAGTTAAAAGATACTACGCTCGACGGCAAACGATCAAACTTTATCAATGGAAGAAGAATACACTGTTGCTACTCGCTGCTAACCGCTTTTAAGGGAGTGTTTATATACTTGGTTATTATTTTTTTTTTTTTTTGTGAGTATTGGTGAAAAATCGTCTTTATTATAAACAATGATGGTGCATTCATGTATAGTTTGTAAAAGAGTGGATCATTTAAGCAAGGATTTATCTTTTCTTCGGTAAGTATGGTTATGTTTTAATATGATTGTATTGATATGATTTCTGACTAACCATTGACGTTTAAAAGGTTATGGACCGGTCCGTGGTGCTAGTCCGGGCAAAAAGCAGCCGAGTTGGTTTATTTCTTAATATAAATCTTGCATTTACAAGATGGTCGAGTCTTGTGCGGCCATAAAATACTTCACTAGAAGATGCAATGGTGTTAAATTAAAATTTCACAGGTTAGTAAATGTATTTAGAAATTTGATTTTGAGTTTGCATCACCCATTCCGTTTCTCCCTCCTTGCTAATTGGCCACACCCAATGCATGTGAGCAGGTAATAAACTAAAGATAGATGACCAGAGTGCAGTTGGATTATTTCACGATTTATTTGATACCTTTAAGTATAATAATATTATTTTAAAGAATCATCCTTTTCACAGTTTATAGTAAAATTATTAGAAATAAACTTATTTTAAGAGCAATTGCGGATTAACCTTAAACCAGTTGTAATTGTCAAATTTACAAATTTTTAATTGGGATTTTGCAAGATGTCTTAGTGATAAATATGACAATCTGGCTAGAAATATACACTTTTATATCTGGAGAGTATCATCCAGTAATGAATACACCAAAAATATTGATGCTAAGCATAAATAGGTAAATCCATCCTTGGATACACTGTATATAAAAACTGGATCAATATTTCTATCTTTTTTATAAATATCCAATATTCGAAAGTACACTTTTTGAATAGAAAATATAGTTAAACGTAAAGAATCTCAAAGTAAATTATACGCCCTTGTTGGGCTTTTTGCCCAGACTAGTGATAGCGATGAAGACCGCTCCATAACCTTTTAAACGTTATTGGATTTAACCTTGTAAGATCTTTGATTTAACCAGACTTCAACATTGTTGCCATTAGCGAGACCAACATGTTTTGTCACTCTTCCACCCATTACTGATTTTCAATAACATTTCAAACAATCACAAACTCACTTTCCAACAGATTTATGAATGGAGTGTTGGCCCTGTGGCTGAAACTCTTCACTTGCTTTTGGTCCAATGCAATTTAATAAACGTATTATGTTCGTTTTTGTAAGCTTCTTTCGATTTTTCAGGCAATCAATTTTGTGTTGCTTCATTGGCTTTATTAATAATTCCGTCTGGAGCGCATTGAAAGGGCCGAGAAAACGTTTGATATTAAATAACTTTTTTTTATTATAGACCGTTTTTTATGAAATTATTGTAGATGCATTTACCAAGATATTTTTCTAATTTTGGAAAGTATTGGTATTATGATACGTAATGTACTATTGTTATGTTCCAGTATAATATTGAAGTCACACCATTTCTCTAAGCTTCTACAGGAAAAAATGACAATCTGTTTCAGTGCTTTTATTTATTTAATTTTAAGAAAAATTTTGTAATGTCGTTTCAAACTTACTTTTTCTTTTGGATTGTTCGTTGCGGCGTGAACAAAAGGCTCGGGCTGACTCCAATCCCAAAAATAAACTTCATTAAATGTGGCTATTACTAGAACCCTGTCATTCGGATGAAAAGCTATAGATGCTATAACCGATTGGGTCGTTGTTGTCCAAACTTCGCTGCCACCCTGTGAAGAAAAGGGTTAAAACTATCAATTCAATTATTTATCACCAAGGTAAAAAAGAAAAAGTAATTAAGTTGGTTACGTACACTTAAATCCCAAATTCGCACTTGCCCCCCTAGACATCCCGAAGCCACAATCTGATCAGACGTCGGATGGAAAGCGATACACCAAGGGGTTCTAGGGTGCCCGACTAGAGTTTTTATGTTCTTGCCGCTTCTCAAATCGGTAACGTAGATGTTGTGGTTCCCATGGGTGGATGCGGCCCTCTGACCATCCGGGCTAAACACCATGAGGAAGGTCGATCGTGGATGACCTGGCATTTCGCATCGCTGAAAGAGTTTGATTAAAAAATTTTCAAATCTATAATAATAAAATTTTAAATAATTTTGTTAAAGTTCTTTTCTTCCCCATTCACTTTTATCAAAATTCGAACAGATTGGGAAAAAATATATTTATAATAATAAGAACTTATTTTTTATATTAGAAGTATGTATATTTCTACTTACCATCTCATTAAGGTCCTGTTTCCGCACAAGCTGCTCCTCCGCAAACAGCTGAATGTTCTCTCTGGCTTTGACATACTTAGTGACATGACCGTTTCCACGATCATTCAAACCTCTTATCAAATCCACCGCACTACTATTCTTTGGAGTTTTCGTTAAATGGCGAAATATGTCAAAATCGTCCTTATTCATTATTTTAAGTTAAGTTAAGATTATAAAACACATCATGGAAAATAAAATGCTTTACAATTAGAACACCTAAAAAATATGAAACGATTATGTTATCGTTTGAATTTCTTTGTCATTAATATCGTTTTGAAAGCATACTTACAGCCTTAGGTGAAAATAGAAACATTTTGGGTACACTAACGATAGAACAGTAATTCTTCTTGCTAGAAGAAAAATTAAAAACTCTGTAAGGGTAAACACTTTAAATTTAAAATTAAGATAAACATTCATATAGATATTGTACATTGATAAAGAAAATGACAAAGTGGCAGCAGGGCCGTATATAGGGACCGTATAAGGTTTGGGTTGTTGAAACCCCCCCTTTTAATATATTCTTGCCCATTTATTTAGCATTAGTCCACTTGTTTTACTGGTCGCATTCTGCAAAATAGGTAGTCGATATGAATGGTACAGTGAACACAGGAATTATTTTTTAATCTTTATACCTGGACATTACTGTATAAGACTCAATAAATTAATGAAAAAATTGTTTTTAAATTGTAATATTTCTTTTATAAAAATTTCCTGCAAAAAGCTAATTAACCTCTTGAAATTTATGTTAACAAAATCAAAGAAACAAACATAATCCTGCAAGGCCAACCAGCATATTTATGAGAAAATGAATCAAAGACTACATCCCGACATTTTTTTAAGATGAAGAAAATAATAAGGTTTGTTGGCCTAGATGTCAAAGACAATATTGGCGTTACCTCCACTACTACTAATTTAACATGTGAACTGTATATTTTATTCCAAATGTCTTAAATTTGAATGCCATATAGTTTGCATTACGGATTTTTTTTTAATTGTAGGTGCGGAACTTCAAACTTGACAATGCCAATCAAAAAATAGCAAACATTTTGGTTCTTTATCATTTTAGTGTCATTCATAGAAGAAAAGTATTCTCTTTTATCAGGCAGATGCATTTTATATCCAACAAACCCTAAAATTATTGTATTTTCATTGAAAAAAGCTTCTTGTGTGTACGCATGTAACCGATACTGAATGTATTACCAAGTAGAAACCATGTTTAGGTAACAAAGAAAACTTCCTAAAAATATGTTACATGATGTTCAATTATTAGTCATAAATGCATTCGAGATTTTTTGTAGAACTTATTTTTAGGATACTTTCATGCTGAATTGCTACCAAAAAAAAAATTTCGAGGAGCTTATTGTGGAACTTAGTACCTACTAGTATAATTATCTAATATTAACTTTGAGGTACCCAGTTGTAGTGTTCTTTAATATATAAGTATCCTACAAGTTTTATAATTTCTGGAATAAAAATATCCCATACAAAATAATTTTCTTTGAAAGCATCTGTTGGATACCAACAATCTCATTTAGTGAAACCATTTTGTTATGTAAAATACAATTTATCGAATTTTAAACTTTAAACTTAATTCCTTTCTTTAAGATGGGTCATCAAATAAATGGGAATTTCAACGCAATAACTGTAAAATGTATATAACAGCAGAGCTAAAATAAGATAACGTTTGGTGCAATTTTTAGTACAAAGAGACGAGCAAAATTATCCAAAGGGGTTGGGCATAGAGGTCACTTCAAACATGATTTTTGTGCACATAAAATATCAAATTCGAATAAAAATTAAACATAAAGATAAAATACCTTATTCTACACCTATTCTAAGCATAAATTCCAAAAAGAGAAACTATTTAACACTATTTTTTGCAAATAAACAATTTGTGTACACAGTGACACTGACGTAACACGTCCACTTTCCTGCTATTTTGACACAAAATGACAACTGACCAACTGGAAATGACAGTTAAATGACGAAAAAGTCTGTCAAAAATTGATTCCTCTCTAACCTCAAATTTTTATTGTTTTTATTGGGGATGTTTCGGAAGTTTTTGAACGAAAAAGGTGACGAAAATAACTGCCACTGGTAAAATATAAACAGGCAAACTAAACCTTTGCCTGAAAAATAGAAGAATGTCCTTGTACGACGATTACGATACGGCTCAAGAAAAGGTCCAAGGCTGGAATTCTGGTATAAAATTACTCCAGTCCCAGTTACAGCTCAAAAAGGCTTCAGTAACGCAGCCAAAAAGGGATTCAGTTCGAAAAGCCAGTCTCGCTCCCGTGATCGACCTTAAAAGCAAACGGGATGATGATGATATGCACATACCATTCGCTCGTCCTGACAATAGATTGCCCCTTTTGGGTGGTATTTATGGCAGTGAGTTTGATTGGAAGGTAATTTATAATTAAGTCTATATTTTTATTTATTAATTTAATTGTATTCTTAATTATTACTCAGGTGAATGATGAATATGATCCTCTCTGGCCAAACGAGTATGAAAAAGTGGTCAAAGAAATAAGAGGAGTTCGAGACAAAGACACCGATAGAGACAGCGAGCGAAGGAAAGAGAAAAAACGTAAAAGTAGGTTTAGTGATCCTGATGATAGTCCTCCTCACATGCCTATTGCACCACCTACACCGCAGATGAGCCAACCAACAATTGGAAGTGGTTTTGCAGGTAAGGGTACTTTAAAAAGTAGGTAGGCTTATGAGAATCATCAACCCATCCCAGGGCCATGATTTCCTGCAACAGTAAAGACAATTTTTTAGGTCGTTGGGCTGAGGATGAGGAAGAAGAGCGTCCTAAACCTGCTAGGCCTGTTGGGGGTGCAGCTATAGCACCCCCTCTCAGTTTACAGCAGTCCTCTCCAGATCCATTGCCGATTATTCCTAACAAACCACAACCTAGCAGCTATGGAGGCTCTGTTGCTGCAAAAATTATGGCTAGGTAATTTTGTCAATAGTATTTAACTTCAAAAGCATTCATGGGCTTAATTAATTTCATTATCTATAATTTTGTATTGTAGATATGGTTTCAAAGAAGGGCAGGGACTTGGTAGAATGGAACAAGGTATGTCGATTGCTCTTCAGGTGGAAAAAACTTCCAAGAGAGGGGGTCGAATCCTTCATGAGAAGGACATAATGCCACCTCCCCCTCCTATGGAGCCGCCAAAGAAGGATGACCCACCCATCACAGAAATCATGAAGAATCCAAGCAAGGTAAAACATCTAGTACCTAATTTATATTTAAATGTTTACTATTACTGAATCCTTATAGGTTGTTTTACTAAAGAATATGGTGGGTCCTGGTGAAGTAGATGACGACCTAGAGCCGGAAGTCAAAGATGAATGTAACACAAAATACGGCCCTGTAACGAGTGTGATCATTCATGAAATTCCTCATGACGACCCTGAAGAAGCGGTGAGGATATTCGTGGAGTTTCAGAGAATAGAGAGCGCCATTAAGGCCGTGGTCGATCTTGGTGGAAGGTTTTTTGGTGGGCGACAAGTTAAAGCCAATTTTTATGATACAGAAAAGTTTGATAATTTGCAGTTGTTCGATTAAGGTTAGTGATAGTTTTTGTATGATTAGCGATATTGAAAGGGGCCAGAAGAAGATCCAAGAAACGCTAAAAGTATATTAAAATTGAATTGAATGAATTTATTTCCTGCATTTTAAAAGGTCAAATTCCCCTTTCCTTAGATGAAATATAATTGTACAAATTTGTTTTATTTGTAATTAATCAATTAATTTAATAAATTGTATTACAACACTACACACAGTTTAGACCTTTGTTGTCCAATTCATTTTGAAGATAAAGAGGAGGACGATAATATAAGCAAAATTGGTACATTTTTTAAACCATAGGAGGATATTCAGATAAGTTTTTAAAAACTCCTCGGATTTTCATTTTATTATAATAAGTTAAAACAGTTATATGTAATTTTACATATACCCAGTTTAATCAGTACTATACATGCATACTGTACAATACAGGGTCATTGATGGTAGATGGCCTATCAGACGTTCATGAAGAACTTATTTAATGGATCACTTTGAAAGTTTGGCAGCTTCTCTTTTAAATTATTTTCAGCCGTGCAGTGCTGCCGCTTCTACTAGAAAGTATTAGCGACTCTTATAATTTAAATGGAACACCCTGTGTATTTTTTTAGAATCCTATTAATTTCTTAATAACTTTACTTGAAATTTTCCTATACCTGTCCGTCATCGTGAGATAATAATTAGTTTCACTTTTTTTTAAAAAAACATTCTTGAATAGGGCCGATATTTTTGAATAATTAGCGCTCTGAAATTTGGTTCGGAGTTAGGTAATACCCAGAGGCCTTCCACTCTGTTTCCAAATATTCATACAGGGTGCTTCAAAATACCAATATTTTGATTGATTGAAAAAATCATAAAAAGTATGTTTTTTTTAAATGAAACACCATCTCGTCACCTTCGGACCAGTCGCACTTTCATTCCGAGAACTCTCCGCTAGTAGAGCCAGCGCGGTTGCCATTTCTGAGACTATAATTATACAGAAAAGTAATATCATAGAAGGAAATTCGGCAATTTATGATAGTCGCTTATAAAACATCGAAAGTGGCAACGCTGTATTTTTAAATATTGTCCATAATCAGCTGTTTAAAGAAGCCGGCCGATATCGATCGAGAGAACCAACGTGTTATTTATTTTTTAAATCTTTAGATGTTAAATACATTATTTCCCAGACAATAAGGGCGTATTTTTGTATACACAGTAGCGCTTTAAAATACTAATTCAGATTGAACGGTACTTAGATGTGTTGTGACGCGAAAACTATGTGATTTTGTGATGTGAGTACTTGGTGCTTTTTATAAATTAAGTTGGTTTTAAATAAGTCCGAAAAGGTAAATAAAATTGCATTTTTTTTTCTAAAGCGCAAGTGGCATTTATAAACTTTTAAGTTGTCCAGATCTGAAGGATGTCGTTCGAATTGAACAAATGAGAACATACCTGACCATTTATAAACTCCGCGGCGGTTCGTTCGAGTCAGTTCAAGTTTATAAATCAGAGATTGTTTCCCAGCGAACTGAACGTAAAAGTTTATAATAATGTACCGTGAAAAATAAACAACTTGAAATCTGTCAAACGGTTATTGACTTTCTAAAGAGTTTACCCTGAAGATATGACAACACTGTTCAAGTTTCACTGCCATATGTTGCTGTGTTTACCTTCCGAACAAGGGCACCACGTGGTAATTTTTGGTTTGACATAAGGTCATGTACAGGGCATATTAAATTAAAGCACCGTTTTTGGATATTTTTCTTCAAATTGTTATCATCTCAGGAATTGCCGGTTTAAATATAATACGTCATTTCCATAACAGCCTGTATATGTTATCTGTGGTCCTAAAAGCTCTTAAAATTGTCTATCCTTTTATGTGTAATATTGCTATACCTATCTTGAACAGTTTTTGACTTATGAGCATTTGTTAAGCTAAACTAATAATCACAGATAACAATACCAAATTAATTCGTAAAAGCTTAAGGTTACTTAACCAAATCTAAGTAGCATACAATTACAATGCGTCATACAAATATATATTTTTTGACTTCTAAAACTTTTAAAAAAAAATTTGCAAAAAATATATAATTCTGTAATAATTAATTTTGTTAAATAAATGCGGATAAGTCAAAACCTGTTTGAGATAAGGTAGCAACATTACACATAGAAAGATAGACAATTTCAAGACCTTTTAGATCCACAGATAAAGACAAAGATGTTCCATTTATATTATCTTGCTCATGTCGCCAACCGAATCCTAGCCAATTCCTCCGGACTCCTTCGACGGTTTGTAGCTAGTTTACTACAATTTGTTGACGCTAGAACATCTGAGCGGTAGTCGGAATCGAGGATTTAATTTACTAGAACGCGAACGTTACAATGCGCAAACTCCAGACGATCCCATCTGCTAGAACCTATAAACCACCAAGAATTTCTTAAAACAAGCACACAACAAATTAGCTTTTTAACGTTTATTCTCTATACAAAAAATAAAATATAATTAAATTCCAATATTATCTTAAGTACTAAATAGTATTGCATAAGTCTATAAAAGTTGAAAAAATGGCAATGTTATTGGCATCATGGAAGTGAGACACAAAAAAATGGCTTACTCAGGCAGACATAGAAATATTAATACTTATTCTATTATCTATCTATCTATTATCAGGAATTAGTGAAAGTTAGGGCGACAGGCAGCTTAAAGAACAAAGCGCTCCGCCATAATTAAATTGTGAGAAACGGAAAAGTTAGACTCTATATTTTATTTAACTTGAAAATGGCAAAATATAAAAAGACTGACAAAATCTAGGAAACGTATAAAGGGTGTCCCATAACTTATGGCCCATAGAGCAACTGGAGATACTAAACAACCAATCATATAAGTTTTTTTCGAAGCGTTTCTCGTTCTAGAAATACAGGGTGATTGAAAGTTGGCGATATGATGTTTTTATGGGTAAGAATAAGAATTTGTAGAAATTTTTAAGTTTCATATTAGATGGCGCTAGTTGCATATACAGGGTTTACTAAATCTATGATGTTTTCTTACTTGTTATTAAGTATTTTTAATCCAAGATTCTCAAAGAAGGACAATTTCTAAACTAAAAAGTTATACTTGCTCGAGCTTATATTTCTAAATGTTCTCTTTGTTTTCAAATTATGGCTTATTTTCGAAAATAAACACCCTGTATTTCTAGAACCAGAAACATTTCAATCTATTGGTCCAGTTTGATGTTTAGTATCGCCAGTTGCTCTATGGCCCGTAAGTTATGGGACACCCTGTATATACGGCTGTAAGTAATAAAATATTGACGAAATTATTTATAGCAAAAAAACTAATTTTTTGAAAGAAATTTCCGAAGCAAAATATTTTGACATTAAGCTCTTTTTCGTCGGTTTTCATGCTGCGACTAGACACGTCGGATTCCATTGGCTACAGACTCATAGATTTAGCAACAGTTACTGTTGCCCATATTCGGAAATTTGTACAGACGGTTTGCGGTTTTGGCACGACGATTTTTATCACGGCGACGAAAACCGACGTAAAAAGCCGAGGTCTGCGTGGATAAATGATCACTAATCGCTATAAATTGTTTAAATATTCTAATTCTCGAATGAAAATGTAATGTTTTGTTCCTAATCTAACTTTATTTCTGCGTTGCGTTTTAAAAAATTCAAAAATATTTAAAAAATCACTTCGGAAGCCTATCTTACGGCGCTAGTCTCCCCCTCATAAACTAGTCATAGCCGGAGGCCTAGCGTACGCTTTGGGTATAAACCCGTACTTTCTCGTTTTGGGCGCGTAGGCCCACAACCACCCGTCCACGGTCTGGTTGTTCAGATCCGCGTAGATCCAGTCCCCCCTCCTGACCGTCAGGTCGTCGGGCGCCTGTGCCTTGTAGTCGTACAGCATGACCAGCTCGGTGCCGTGGTACCGTAGATCATCTGCGCTCGAGGAGGTCAGCGTATGGGTGTTGTTCTGGTTCGGAAAATTGCCAAGGCCTTGTTGGGATTGCGCGTTTAGATGGCCTGGAAAAAAATAAACCGACCGTCAGTAATGATATTTTTGTCATACGTGCGCCGTAAGCGCCTCTTACGCGACCTCTTTTCGTGACCGTAAGTAGCTCTTTTCAAGCCTCTCGGAGACAGGGCTGTAATATACCTAGAAACAGAATGTAACAGTAATGAAAACATTACAGCCCTCTCGCGTTCACGCTGGAAGCACACACCAACACTCTTTTTAGTGGCAGAAGGACTCGGCGCACTTTTGACAAAAAGTACGGTACGAACCTCGGGCAGTGAAGGCCTTTGCGCTCTCGTCCGTAAAGGCCTTCTTACTGCCCTCGGTACGTAATGTACTATTAAATTCTCCTTCTGACCCGCGCCCTGATTTTAAAGTATATTAAATATGCCGAAAACTAGCAGCAGGATTCCCTTATAAGACTTGGCTCTCGATTTGCAAGTTTGTTGTCTAAAGGTCTCCTCCCGTGATATATTTTTGTTTTTGTGGTCAAGTAGCACCAATATTACGCTGTAGGAATCTTCTTAAAATCAGACTACACTCGTGCACAAAAAACAAGTCATTACAAAATTTTGATTCAGTTTTGGGCGTAAGAACTTTTTTATTTATTACGATAGTCTGTCGACAACTAAGGAACTATTTTGAAACTAATCAGTTATTGTTTGTGGGGCAATCTGGATTTAGGAGTAACCATTCGTGCGAGTCGGCACTGCAATATGTTTGTGCAACATTTTGAAAAGCACTGAATGAGGAGAAAGTGGTGCTTAGTGTATTTGTTGACTTGCAGCGAGCGTTTGAAACAATCGATCGTGGAATTCTTATTAAAAAATTAAGACTATATGGTGTAGAAGGTAGTGCATTGCATTGGATTAATGATTACTTAAGTGACAGGTATCAAATGACTAGAGTGGACGACAAACTATCAACTAAAAGGGAAAATAAATGGGGTGTTCCGCAGGGAAGTGTTCTCGGTCCATTATTGTTTATTATTTATGTTAATGATATTCATATAGCTTTAAAAAACTCGTTTGTGAATTTATTTGCGGATGATACCCTTATTTGTGTATCAGGAAAAAACTTTAGGGATATAACTGATCTTTTGAATAGCGAACTTAAAATAATGTATCACTGGCTTTGCCAAAATAAATTAAAACTGAACACATCAAAGACAAAGTGTATGATAGATAATAGGTTCAAAAGTAAATTGTAAGAAGTATGCCGAATTAGGATTAACCCTTAACATAAATGAGTCTGAAATTAGTTTAGTGTCGGAAATAAAATATTTGGTAGTCTTTTTGGATCCTCAGCTTGTTTTTACGAATCACGTTGATTACCTTTGTAAGAAATTAGGGAAAAAAATTGTTTTTTTCTGTCGCGTTTCGGATTGTTTGTCCCAGTGGGCCAAGACACTGGTTTATAATACAATCATTTTGCCTCACTTTAATTACTGTTGTTCTTTATTAATATCTTGTACTCAGGAAAATATACACAGGCTGCAGGTTCAGCAAAATAAGGTTATGCGAATTATTCTTAAATGCAACAGGTATATCCCGGTAAGAACTATGTTACAGAGGTTGAATTGGCGGTCTGTGGAACAGAACATTAGAAAGGCGAACTTAGTTTTAATATATAAAATTGAACACGAGCAGCTACCAATATATTTTAATGCTTTTCTTAAAAAAAGATCAAATTTTCATAGTTATGATTATGACATTCGCTCTGGGCAACATTATAACATTGAGTCAGTTAAGACCACATCTCTACAAAAATCGCTATTTTTCGAGGGAGTTCGTCTTTTTAATGACCTCCCCGAGGGCATTAAGGAGGCAAATGGGTTAAATGTTTTTAAAAGAAGATTGTTTCTTTATTTGATGGATATGTAGAGTAGAGTAGGATTTATCATTTTTGTAACTGACATATAAACACTGTTTTGTAACTTGTATTTTTTAGTAATAACTAGCCAAGTGCTAAATAAAGATTATTATTATTATTTCTAGTCCGATTTTAGTGATTTTTTTTTAGAGAATTGTAGGTACAACTATCAGTTTTAACGTGCCTTTTACAAAGTTGTTGTTTTATCTAATTTCAAAGCACCCCACGAGTAGCAAAATTAATTGAATATACCAGTTTTATTTGAAGTCATCTATTCTTTACGTTTTGTTATGTATTTATTCTCAAACAAGTGCAAAATGATCTTGGTTATCAATAATTTAAAATGTTTCCATAATTTCTAATGCAATATGAATTCATCAATTATCTTTGACAAGGAAGAGGCTTCGTGATGGTATGAACTATAAACCGTACAGGTAGTTAGGGCTAGAGGAAGCAATACAATGTATTGAGGCATATTCAAGTCAAAATTGATATTGTTTCTAAGTGAATTTATAATTGTCTTGATTATGACAATAATTTTCAGCCTCAATCAAAAATTGTATTCTCATTTCAACAACAATAACCAAGATAGACAGACTGGCAGCAGAATTCCCTTATAAAATTTGGCTCTCCATTTACAAAATTGTTGTAGGCAAGGCTTTTAATATCGAAGGTTAAAGAAAAACAGATCAATGTAAAAATCTAACGACTTATATTGGGAGACAAACGCTTGGTGTCTATCTCAGACATACCGAGTTGGATATCCGTGCATAATACAAAACGAAACGCCCGCCGAAACCATGTCGATTTGGGAGTTAATCGCATTGGGAATTGGTCATACCTATCCGTCTTTCTTATAGCTCGAAATTCAAAGATAAAGGTCTCCTCCCGGAATACAGTTTTGTTTTTATGGTCAAATAACAACGATATTATCCACAAAACAAAATGTCTAAATCTAAATTAAAACTAGTGTTTTAAAATAATTTTGCTACTTGATTATTCTACAGGGTGTTTTGAAATTAGATAAAAAAAAACAACATGTTGATTTTCCTTGCATAATATGTCGAATAACCAATGTTAATTAAACCTTGTACAAGGCACGTTAAAACTGATAGTTGTACCTACAGTTCTCTAAAAAAATAACTTATATCGAACTAAAAATAAAAAAGTTATCAAGCCTAAAACTTAATCAAAATTTTGTAATGACCGTTTTATTTGTACATCTCTGTATTAGTGGTGGAATACTATCGATGGCACTATCGATAGTTTGTTACTATCGAAAACTATCGATTGTTTTAAGTAATCATCGATAGTTTAAACTCGCATGTTATTAGTATTTCTTAAATTTAAGTTCACGGAATTCGATTTAAAAAACTTAAATTAAAAATAAACCAAATTCAGCACTAGATCATAAATCTGTTTTAAAGGTTGTCTCTTTTTTAATCACATACGTACTCTAGTTGCTGTTGGTGCTGCCATCTATTGCTTTATGAACAAATTAAAGAAAAATCCTACAGGGAATCCCCGGCCCGGATCTATTAATTCAGTATTATGTGTGCTTTTTTGTTGTAGTGTACTACGTTTCGCCGTCTTCCATAATTTTGATTAATTTAATTAAAATTTAAAAAATGAGTAAACGCGGGAAGTCATACGTTTGGGAGTATTTTATAAAAAGTGTATGTCAACCATAAGGTCCATAAGTAAAATGTATTACTCAACAACTCTACCACGTACCATCAAGGTTGGTTCGATAGTACTATCGATAGTA
Organism: Barypeithes pellucidus; assembly: GCA_963991005.1. Lineage (NCBI taxonomy): Eukaryota > Metazoa > Arthropoda > Insecta > Coleoptera > Curculionidae > Barypeithes > Barypeithes pellucidus. Next base: position 1,567,663 of record OZ022557.1, read on the forward strand.
ACTCTTTAGACTATCGGAAACTATCGATAGGGCTGACTATCGATAGTATTCCACCACTACTCTGTATACACTGTTTAATAGAAGTTTTTTTTTTAAATGACTGAAACTGCTTGTAAGAACAGCAAAACGTATACAGCAAAATTATTATCTAAGCTTCTCTGCTGTAAAACTGGGTTGTTGTTATTCCACAGCTTTTATATAGGAAATATAGGGTGTTTAAGCTTACAAATCTCTTTCAAAAGTTGTAAGAAAGTTCTTAGCGAAAAAAATTGCTGTAAGAAATTTTGGCTGCGGTGTGTTCCTACTAAAAATAGCCTAAAGATTATCTTCAGGCCTCTGGGATTATACCGAAGGGGTCAGGCAAATTTCTTACCTTGTATCACATTGTCGGCAGGATAAACAAAACCGGACGGTATAAACCCTTCTTGTCCATCACTTCTTACTATCCAGTACCAGTCTGGATCTTCCCTATTCAAAACTAAAAAAAGCATATTTATAAATTTATCCGGTAAATTAAAAATTGAGAGTTTTAATTAAACTTTACCGATTAATTATTAAATGATCTTATGCCTCGAATATTATATAGTTTACCTGTGACAAACTCGCCCCTCTCCACAGAAACGTCGTTTTCGTCCCTAGCGATAAAGGTATACAATACAATGTATCTTCCAGATGGATCCTTGGCAAACGGAATCATATCGGGCTCGGAATGGATGCTGATCGGGCTGATAGCTCCTGTTCCGTGCTTCGTTTTCCCTAGGGAATCACAGTCGCCGCTTATGTCTAGTACGGTCCCTCCATCGCTGGAACGACCAATCGAACAAATTAAAAAATCCTACTTAACTAATTTGTAGATTTTACCAAAACTCGCCGTTTCTACACTGCGCAACCTATTTAACGCACAGCCGATGATATGTTATGTATTTTCGAACAAATTTCGATGGAAAGAGATGGAAAATTAAAAAATAGAAATTAGGCATCATTAAAATCAAAAATAAAAGTTCACTGCACTCTGTATCCATTTTGAGCTTAAAAAACATGGGCATTTAAATTGTTTCTTGGATTAAAAAGAATAGGTTGTTTAATAATCATCATCATAATTCAATAAGTTTCTTCTAAAATATTTTTTTCTCTATTACCTACTTACCAATCGTGGATGATATCGGAGCTTCCTCCGGAAGCCAAATGGGCTTCACGGGGCAACTTCTTCTTTATGGCCATTTCTGCTAAGTGATTATTATATGGCGTGCAATAGGAAAATGGTATAAAGCCCTCCTGTCTCGTATCAGGCGCTATAACGTATACCCAGTCGTTTTCTCTGTATAATATATTGACAATCTGGAAAAAAATATATTAGCTTCTGTAATTCTTTACGTGGAAGGAAGGAAATGCCAGGAAAATTGCTACTGTTTACTGATATCAATGAGTATGTTATATCATTTTTGGCACGCTTTTGGGCTTTGTAATTGTAAGTAAATCCAAAATTGGGCTTGAAACAAGGAATTCGAATCGAAAGCCTTCTTTTGTTCCCGCGTTATCGTAAAAGCAACATTGTCAGATTATCCATAATTCATAATTATATCTTGGACAAGTTGTATTTTGTGCTGTTAATAATTACGTAAACTTGGTTATTAACACAGGCATAACCGCAGAATTATTTTACTGGTAGTACTTTGAAGTGAAATAAAAATATTGAATAATAATTTTTAATAAACAAGCCAGTAGACAAGCGAATCGCTAAAGTCGATCTGGCAACGTTGCACTAATTATGATGTCATCTGTCAGTTTTCTTGTAACCACTTGTGAAAACCTGTCTAAGTATGTATTGTTGTTTCAAAAATTAGAGTTTGTTACCTTTAAATAATTTTAAATTGCCGTATAAATCCTGTTAAGTCGGTTGTAAAGGTAATTACCTAAATGGGCCTTCAGCGGGAGTGTTGTGTGTGTACTACCAAAAGTCCGGAACGACGCTTTTCAGAAGGCAAAATGCTATTCATTGCGAAAATTTTATTCCTAGTGAAAGCAGTAGAGCTAGTAGAGCATTTACAGAAGAGGATTTTATCTACCAGATTTCCCAACAGGACACGAAAAAGGGTAAGCTCGTTTCAGTTAAATTAAATATAACCAGATAAAAAGTTACCTAGTGAATTTCCCAATAATTGTCCAAAATATCTAACAACCTGTGCATCGAAAAAGTAGAGTCTTCTCTAAGCTTAAAGAATTAGATGAAATACAATTTCAAAAAGGTATTTAAAAAAATAAACGAGAAATTTGAACCCATAAAGAACTGAAACTTTCGAAGGATTTAATAATTTGTTTATAATGTTTAATTTAAAGAAAGGATTTATCACTAATCCTTGCAAGACCCTTTTTTAAGCATAATGAATTGGTTGTTAAAACAAATAATAATTTAGATATATGTAGGTACATATCTACAGGGGCAACCAGTAAAAAGTAACAATTGTTCAACAAAAAACGCCCTTTCTATCAAGTAGTTTGGATGAATTGTGAAATTTACTAGATATTGATTGTTCGATGAATTAGGTACTCCTGAATGTGACAAACAGATCATACTAGATAAAAAAGGAACTGAGTTTGACAAATTTTTTACAAAACTCTTTTACCACCCTGTATAAGATCTTACCTGTCCCCTTTTAACCTCTAGTTCATCGTCCACACATGGTGTAAAGTCATGCAATACCACCATTTTTGAGTCTGGAGAAAGCCCATGTTCTTTTTCTATACCGACACGAACCAATGTTTCAATGCTTGCAGAACCCGTAATCCTACCCATTCCAGGGGTAACCCCATTGTTGGGGCGTCCTAATTCTTTTTCAAGGTCTACACTGGATGCTAAAAAAAATATATAGTTATGTGCACATTGGATTTATTACAGAAAATTCAAAAATCAGGTTTTGTGCGGGTTATACAGGGTGTTGATCAAGTTACAAACTTGTAGGATAGATAGAATACATGAAAAAAAGAAAAAAGTTCATATGTAAGTTTATTACTTCATATGAGTATGTCTATTGTCTATGTATTATATCTCTATGTACTTTTTTCAAAATTGCTATTATCAGATACCTATCTTCATATTATAATAAAAATCGGTTATTATTCATGTTTGTATCAAGGAACAAAAAAAATGTAAGGTTATATCTAAGAACATTTTGTTTATTAAAAATTATTATTAAGGCAATAAGGTCCTCCTAGTTCCCTTCAGTACAATAGAGTTGTACAAAAGTTCCTGGAAAATTTTTCAATCTAGGTTAATGTAATGCAGACAATTGTGTCCATTTACCTATTAAAAAAGTTGAACTGAAACTGTACTGTTACTGTACAAAAGCGTACTCTACTTACACTTTTTCTTTTTACCACGTCTGATCCTTACAGGGCATAGGAATGCCATTTTAGGAGTCTTTCACATACTTTTCGACAGTTTTTCGCAAAAAAATAATCCTCCTTTACTTGTACATTGACCTTATCTTTAAAATGTTCACAATTCAGTCGACTCATGTACGACCTGTCTTGTCAAATCGTAAATAAAAACTTGATGGACGATGGAGTACGACCATCGACCAAGTAGGTACGACTTTCAAACAAGTTACGTTATTGTTCCGTTAAAAAGAACGATATAGTCGATAATTCTAGTTCACCTATTAGTTGAAGTGAAACAAAACATACCGCGGAGTGAATAGAGTGGGTTTAGGCGTGAAACAACGCAGAACGGAGTTAGGTAAATAAATTTGATGTTTCTTCGGCTATTACGATTGGCTGGAAATAAAGGTCACGTTTTCCGAAGCAAAAGATTTGTATTTTTTAATTCAATATTTACTTTTAATTGTTGCTTACATTTATTTATTTAAAATTCTATTTGAGTTCATCGATGTGATTCGTGATCCGCAGAGAATGCCCTTTCTTATTTCTTTCTTTGATGTACAGTGTGTCCCATTTTCTGGGGGGTGTTAGAGTTATTATCAAATATATAATGTTGCGGTTTTCAAACTTTTTAACGACACGAAAGTTCAAGTTCAAGTATCAAATTTGTCATTGCGGTCTTAGTTTTTAATCTATTAGACTCTAATATAACAAAGTGGTAATTATATGCTTAAACAAAAATCTAGTATTTATATGATGCATTCTCATATATTCACAAAAGCGTTGGGATCTTTCCTTAGATCTTTATAAAGGTGATAAAATTCTCCATAGAATCTTCGCTTTGCGTTAATTAATATGCACTGGTAATCTTGATGGACTTGGACATGTTTATATCTCGATGTCGAGAAACAAACTGATCAACAGGCAAGGCAATAGGTGCCCTTACACCAACATATCAGTTGGACCGATTTGATCCGTTCGGATTTGGCCTGCCAACTAGGCTCGGCACATACCAAAACTCTCGTCAATTTTGGGCAGGCGAGTCTAGCTCGCCGACCTAATCACCCGATTAGATTTGCCTGAATTAAATCGTCTCGTTAATGGGACTTGATGCGCCGTCCGCTATTACCTTATTACCTACCGATCTACTGATGAGTTGCGACCTGCTGATTTCATCCGTGGCCGATAAGGCACGGCCCGATGAGGCTCGGCTCGCCACATACACACAAAGTTTTTTCCGCATATTTGGCTCGTGCCATATCAGATTTGTTGAGATATCCGCTGGTGTAAGGGCACCTATTGAGCGAGGGTCGGAGCGCCGTTATGGACACTACTGTGCGATGCTATGGTACCAGGCAATGAGCGAGGGCGCTGTTCGGCGCTCCGTTGTGGACATACACTTACGGACACACACAGCTAACGCATTAGTAAAAAAAAAATACAATATTCTAAAAAATCGACATTAAAGACATTACAAGCATTTATTAGTTTTATTACAGAGAGTGGGCGGGAAATCAACTTCTTTATCGTCACCTTAACTAATGAATCAAACGATTATTCTTGGCATCGTTTCAATATACACATTACGAGATTTATCCTAATACAACAATTTATAAATATCTATTACTATTAGATATTTTATGCATATTTTTTGGTTTTCTTTAAGTATACCTGGACTGTAATTATTGCAAATTTTGCCGGTATACAGGGTGTCCCATAACTAATGGTACACAGGAAAACCGCAGATTCCTTGGGTAAAAATACTGCGATTTTGCCATACTTAGTTTAGTTCAATAGCTGGTAATAACCGAGATACAGGGTGTCCAAGTAAAAATTAATTTTCAATTTTCCTAAATAACTTATTTCTGAATCAATATTTTTGCACAAAATTTTGTGACTATGTTTTTTTTGGGGAAAGGAATTTGAATTTGTTAATAATTTTCATGTAGATATGCGGTACTCTGGATACATAAAGAGAAGTGTAACTTTCTTGGGCCTTAGTATAATTATGTTTTTATTAAAAATATCAGTTTTTCCGTCATTTTTAAGTAATAAAGGTATATTTTGTAAATCTCGCTCCGACTAACCGTTTTCGAGATGATATTTTCAATTTCTAATGCGCCCGTTTAAATTTTGATTTGTAAATGTGAAATTTGTCACAGTCGGCTTTGGTAAAAACAAATACAATGAAAGCACTTTGAAACTTCATTTCTGTCAAAGTTTATTTTCATTTGTCAGCACTGTGGGTGTTTTTAAGGAGTTTTTGAAGATACTGTTTAAAAATGTTATGTCGCGGCATTTTTAGTTTAATTTTTGATAACAGTATCGTCAAAAACTCCTTAAAAACACACACACTACTGACAAATAAAAATAATCTTTGACAGAAATGAGGTTTCAAAGTGCTTTGGTGCTTTTATTGTATTTGTTTTTACCAAAGCCTACTGTGACAAATTTCACATTTACAAATCAAAATTTAAACGGGCGCATTAGAAATTGAAAATATCTCGAAAACGGTTAGTCGGAGCGAGATTTACAAAGTATACCTTTATTGCTTAAAAATTACGGAAAAACTGATATTTTTAATAAAAACATAATTATACTAAGGCACAAAAAAGTTACATTTATTTTTATGTATCCAGAGTACCGCAGAGAGCGCCCCCTATAATCTACATCAAAATTATTAACAAATTCATATTCCTTTCCCCAAAAAAACCCTAGTCACAAAATTCTGTACAAAAACATTGATTCAGAAAAGCTATTTAGGAAAATTGAAAATTAAATTTTTACTTGGACACCCTGTATCTCGGTTATTACCAGCTATTGAACTAAACTAAGTATGGTGAAATAGCAGTATTTTTACCCAAGTAATCTGCAGTTTTCCTGTGTACCATTAGTTATGGGACACCCTGTATATCAGCATTTTTAAGGTCATTGAAGCTGTCACTTACGATTTATTAATAATAATCAGGCTAGGGCGCTTATACGAACCAAGATTATTTAAACTTGTTAATCATTTATGGAGAATGTGACAAAGTAATGACAAGAACATGTAACAAATTTATTTCTTTGGCATTTAACTGTTTTTCAACGCCGTCATACCCAACTAGGAGTAACTGAACTTAAAATCCGAGGCCAAATCGCCGTATGAAAATATTAAATTGATTATTTTTAAAAAACACGGTGTTGACTCTTTTAGTATAATAATTAGGAGTCCAGAGGTAATAAGTCACTCCGGGTGACATCCTTTCAAATTCTTGGCCAGCTAGGGGGAAAGTCACGGCCTAAAAATTTACATGATTAAGTCCATTGTGGAAACGCGAGTTCTTGGGAAACTATTACTCAAAAAATAATGAATTGGGGTATTATTGGAACGAGATTTAAACTACCCTTAAGGAACATCTACCCGTCTCAGGGGGTTAAAGCACGAAGGCTGCAAGTATTTCTTTACAATAAAATTGACGTGTTTGTGGAACGTTTTCAAACTGACACCCTGTATTTAAACCTGCAAATCCTAATTATAACTTGTAAGGGGGGGCAGTTTTAAACGTTGTCTCGCATAAAAACTTGATTCAATTTATTAAATTGATTTTACCGTATTAAAAAGGAAACTTATGCATTACATAAATCTATTTTTATGGAGTATTGCCTTCTGCGCGATCCAAAAGAAATATTTTAAAACCGCTAAAAAACCCAAAATGTGTTCTGAAGTTCATTGCTCAAAAATAAATAGTTGAAATGTAAAATTAGATCGGTTAGAAAAAGAAAACGTGGTTCTTAGTCCAACCAGTTATAAGAAAAAAATGGTTCTAAGAAATTCAAGTATAGGTACTGCGAGAAGGATTTCTGTTGGTCGTCACAATACTGCCGCGTTAATTCAAAGGGACGTATCTGCCAATAAGCAAGCAACGTGCCATGAATGAGCTCATCTAAAATTCGAAAGCAGTATATGCTACCAATACGTTTAGAATTCAAATAATTGAAATTTGAAAGCTAAATAATTATATATTCCGCGATTAAATTTTCAGTAGATACGCCCCTTTGAATTAACACGGCTGAATAGGTGTCAATATCCTCCCGACCAATAATTCTTGTTTATAAAGGCTGTAAGGATATTCTTAGAGCAAATATTTATTTGAGCTTTATATAAGCTGTCCCCGAGAACCTTCTTTATAACCATTGATAGGTCTATAACTGTAAAAACCCCAGATTGGCTACATAAAAGTTGTATAACAGCATTCAGGATACATCAAGACCCAATTTACATAGCCCAATACGCTTATAGAATCATTTCGCTGGAAGTTCTATTGATGTTTTTCTTACACCTACTTAAAAAACACTACAAAATATTGTATATGTAAGCAATCAAGGAATTCTGGCCGGTGTTGTCATATCTAGAGATGTAAAGGTAATATTACCGAGGTAATGTTACCGTAATATTACGTAATATTACCGCAAGATCGGTAACATTGGAAATATTGTTTTTTTTTTTTTTTGTTTTTTTTTCCATAAGCCAAATCCAGTTGAACAAAACGGGGCGATACATCTCTTTAAAATTGCCGGTGAAAACAAGATGGGGTTCCTTTGTTTCTTGTATAAAAAGCTTTTTGGAGATTCATTAAAAAGTTTAGCAGTTGATGATAGCCCAGATATTTCTGTTGTTCTTTCATCAAATACAGTAAGACTTCTTCTTCAAAACGAATTTTGGTTGCAAATAGAAGCAACTTATGACTTGTTCCAGCCAATGTCTAAGTGGATAACGATTTTTGAAGCTAACGGGCCAACAATCTCAAAAGAGTTTATCTGCTTTTTTGAAATAAGGTCTATATTACGTGACAAAGTATCAAATTTATCTATTACTATGTTTGAAAACCAGAAAATGTGTTCAATTCTTGAAAAACGAGAAAATATATGTTTAAAACCCGTTCATCTTGCTGCTTACCTATTAGAACCAAGTCAACGCGGCGAGAAGTTAACTGAAGCTGAAATTTTAATTGCAACGGAGTTCATCTATGAAACTGCAAGGCGTCATCCAAAGTATTCTTCACAAGTAGATCTTATTATGGAAGCACTCGCACAGTACAAAATTAGAGGTAATATTTTTGCTAAGGAATTCGTCATTTCCAGCGAAAAATCTATGTCTGGATCTGTTTGGTGGGCAGGAATTTGCTCCAGTTCTAAAATAAGTAGGTTAGCTGTAGACATTTTAAATTTACCATCGTCAACAGCCGCAACCGAAAGAACCTTTAGTACTTATGGATTTATTCATCGGCAAAAAAGAAACAGACTAACCGTGGAGAGGGCCGGAAAACTAACTTATATTGCCCATAATTATAATTTACTAAATGAAGAAGATCATTCGAGAATAGTAGAAGATACTGAGGAAGAAATAGAAAAAGAAGATATCGGTTTCGAAGTTATAGACTTGACTCAATTAACGAAAGAGAAAGAAGAATCAGATGACGAGGTTGGGGATGATGATGAGGATGATTTACCATTATCCACTCTATTACGTAGTCCATTCTGACTCTGACTAGTTTAAAAAACGTTCTTATTGTTTTTCGTAATGTTTTTACAGTTTTGAAATAAAAAATATTACCGGTAATATTACCGATTTTTAAATTACCGGTAATTTTACATCTCTAGCTCATATGTACACCTTAAACTCTTTAGACAAAATAAAATAATTTAAACACTTTCTGTTTTATCGGTATTAAAAGTGGACTGTATATTACTTATTTATTTTAACTAAATAACTGTAGACATAAATATCGCCTTAGGTCGCTATCGAAATGTCGCGTGGAAGGGGTTTCTTGTGGTCTTCTCCGTGGTCGAGGTGAGAATGGCCGAATACAGTCGTTGGCGGCGTTGCCACGTCTGTCACATGAAAAGTACTTAATTGTCTTAACATTCCGCCCGCCTTGAAAGACTAGAGTCTTACAATATACAATAATAGTGTACCGTAATGGCGAACTTAGAGGTTAACTGTTCAGATTCTGAAATGTCTATTTTTCTAATACTGCAACTACTTATACTGTTAGTCACATCCTTACATACTAGTCAATGGGTAGCGCACAAATTTTGTTCAGAGAGCGCTTCACTGTACCTTCGCGCATCTTGATATCTACTACCCGCGTAATTGAGTCCTTTCCGGGGTACATATAAACTATTCGTCCTAGCTGCCAACTAAGAACTTGAACGTTATCGGTTTTCACCAGTACCATCGAACCGATTTTAAGATTTTCACCAGTCTGTTGCTTCCACTTTGTACGACACTGTAGTTCGGACAAATATTCATTTTGCCACCGTTTCCAAAAATGTTGAATGGCTGCTTGAAGCTTCTGGAATCTGCTCAGTCTGTTATCAGGAACTTCTATCCAACTGGGATCAGGCAAAGCAGTAAGACTTCTTCCCACCAAAAAATGTGCAGGGGTCAGAACGTTCAAGTCGTCGGGATTAGAGGAGAGGGGACATAAAGGACGGGAGTTTAATATTCCTTCAACCTGAACCAAAATGCTACTGAAATCCTCATAAGTGTAGGAATTGTTTCCGCAAACGCGTTTAAGGTGATGCTTTGTGCTTTTAATACCTGCTTCCCAAATCCCACCAAAGTTGGGTGATCGCGCTGGGATAAAATGCCAACAAATTCTATCCTTTGCTAACTCTCTAGCAATTAAATCGGAACTTGATTCTAACATATCATATAATTTATTTATTTCGTTGCTTGCCCCAACAAAATTCAGTCCGTTATCTGAATAAATATTTGCAGGTTTTCCCCGCCTGGCAATGAATCTTTTTAGCGTAGCAATAAATGCATCAGTGGTGAGATCAGACACTAGCTCTAGATGCATAGCCTTTGTGCTCATGCACACGAACAAGCAAACATATGCCTTTATAATTTTACAATTTCTTGTTTTGCGATCCTTTAATAAAAAGAAACCACCGTAGTCGATACCAACATTTAAAAACGGACTATAAGTATTGACTCTTACCTTAGGTAAGTCCCCCATTAAGTACGGCGAATTACTAGGTTTAGCCTTAAAACATACTACACACCGTTTAATAATATTTTTTGTGTTAAGGCGACCAGAAATTGGCCAATATTTTTCTCGTACCGCATATAACAATTGTTGAGCCCCGCAATGCAAAAGGCGTTCATGCTCTGTTCTTAGAATTAAAGTAGTCAGAATATGAGACTTCGGCAAAATAATTGGATGAATTTTATTAAATTCTTGGGATGAAAATCGAATCCTACCACCTACTCTAATTATGCCATCACTAGCCAAAAATGGGTTTAAACTTAATATTTGTGATTTTTTATTTAATGGCTTTCCCTTTGATAAACAATTATAGTCCAAAGGAAAGCATTCGACCTGTACATGTTTAATTAACGCACTAGTTGCTATCTCAAGATCAACAGGTCTTAGAAATTCGGATTTTCTCTTTGGTTGAGCAATTTTGCAGTTATTTATAAACCGTAGCGCATAGGCTAACACCCTAACAATTTTATTAAACGAGGAAATTCTAGTTAGTAAGTTATTTATTAAATCACTCGAGACAACGTTAGTGATCAAGTTTACACTCGTACGTTGTTCCGGAATATCCAAATCACCCGAATAAGTATTTTCCTGTAAAGCCCAATTCGAGCTGTCCTCAAAAAGGAAGTCTGGCCCGTGCCACCAAATTTTTGATTCTTTAAGAAATCGCGGTGAACAACCACGAGATATTAAATCTGCCGGGTTGTCAATAGATTTTACGTGATTCCAATCTGATATATTTGTTAACGACTGTACTTCGCTGACGCGATTGGCGACGAAGGTTTTCCATTTTGTTATATCACCTCTCAACCAAGCTAAGGTTATGGAGGAATCTGTCCATAAATATTGTCTGCTTAATGTTAGGTCAAGGGATATAACTACTTTTTTTACTAAATTAGCTAAAAGAACTGTTCCGCACAGCTCTAATCGAGGCAGACTTATTTGTTTTATAGGCGCAACGCGCGACTTTGCGCATAGAAGATTTACCGCTATGTCGCCCGAGGCTGTAACACATCTCAAATACACGCACGCTCCGTAAGCCTTTTCGGAACTATCGCTGAATCCGTGTAACTCAACTGTCACATATTCAGATATTATAGCATGTCTTGGTATCTTAATATCATTTATAACTGGAAGTTCGTTTACAAAGTCCAAAAACTTATTTTTAAAATTATCAGGTACTGGTTCATCCCAGTTTACCTTTAGCTTCCATAATTCTTGCATTAGTAATTTAGAAACCGTTAAAATTGGACCAAGTAACCCAAGTGGGTCGAACAACTGACAGATTATCGATAAAATGAATCTTTTCGATACTTCGTCCGGAACAGAAATATTATTAATTAAGTATCCAAAAGTATCTTCTCTGGAATTCCACACTTCGCCCAAGGTTTTATTTTGTTCATTATCGCCAATATTTAAGATACCAACATCTAAGCTACTGTCTACATCAAATTTTTTCAAAAATTCTACATTATTGCATAGCCACTTACGCAATTCAAATCCACCTGATTTTAATATTTTTGAGACATCATTTTGTATTTGCAACAATTCTTTTTCTGAATCCGCCCCTGCTAAACAGTCATCCATATAAAAATTATTTTTAATCACCTTACTAGCAACAGGGTTCTCCTCTTCATTGTCATATGAAAGTTGCATTAAACAACGTACAGCTAAATAAGGCGCAGACGCTGTTCCATATGTTAACGTTTGTAATTCGTAACATTTAAGTAAGTCATCCGAGTTAAATCGCCAAAAAATTCGGTGATATTTAATATCATCGTCGTGAATTAAAATCTGTCTATACATTTTAGACACATCCGCCGTCATAACAAATTTAAATTGACGGAAATTTATCAAAATCGTGAAAATATCGCGTTGCAAACTAGGCCCGCTAAACTGCACGTCATTTAAGGACAGGCCAGTATCACTCTTCGCCGACGCGTCGAATACAACTCGACATTTTGTAGTCAAACTACTACTTTTTATAATTGCATGGTGTGGCATATAATAGCCATCGTTTTCTAAGTCATTATTTTCACTAACTTCACGCGCGTGACCCAAATCGATATATTCTTGCATAAATTTATTGTATTCCTTTCTTAATTCATAATTCTTATTTAATTTATTTTCACAAGATTTAAATCTTTTAATTGCCATTTCCTGAGAATTACCCAATTTATCCAAAGAGTTTTTGAACGGAATTTTAACTATAAAACGACCTGAATGATCGCGATTCGTAGATTGCTCAAAATAATTTTGACAGTACCTTTCACTTTCTGAAAACATCGTTTTTTCAATATTTACCTCTTCAATCTGCCAAAATTTAACGACCGATTCGTTTAAAACATTGTTATTAACACTTAAACAATTCACCGACGAATATAAATTGTTGCTTGTACGAGCATTAAACATTAAATTTCCGGCAATGACCCACCCTAATTGGGTATTTTGTAGCACAGGGCAATCGGAGCCAAGCCGTTCCTGTTCTGGACATAAAATAGACCAAAAGATAGAAGAACCTAATAAACAATCAATTTCGCCACTAACATTATATTTGGGATCCGCCAAATTAAAACCTTGAGGTATTTTCAAAATATGTTTATCAAAAGATATCAAGGGTAACCGCCCAGTAATTTTAGGCAACACCAAACATTTAAGATTGGCACTAAATTTATTAGTACAAGATTCTATAATAACATCTACTTCTTTATTTATATTAGACAAGGTTTGCCCTACTCCCTTTACCACGTGATTAACTTCATTTAATCTTAAATTTAATTTTTTGCACAATTTTTCTGTAACGAAGTTGCTTTGGGAACCGCTATCTAATAAGGCCCGACAAGTTATTATTGTATTATTATTTCCCTTTATTTTTATAAGTGCCGTAGACAGCAAAACTTGTGATCCTTCTGGCGATCTGGCAACATCGCCACCCCCGGCATTATAACTTCCAGCTGACACGCTCGTTTTGCTTGCTGCCGCCACGCTGGCGTCATCGTATTCGACATCCACGCGGACATTACTTCTCGGATTTTGCCGCGGCTGCGCTGAAGACTCGTAGCGGCCACCAGTGGCGGAGTCTCCACGCGAATTGAAACTAGTTCTATCAAAACGTTGATCAAAGTGCAAAAGCGAATTATGCGCTTTTTTACATTTAAAACAATGAGCTGCCTTACATTTGAAAGAAGGATGTCCCGGTTTTAGGCAGTTAGTACAAAGCTTAAGTTGCTTGACAGCATTAAACCTATCGCTTTGGCTTAGTTTTAAAAATGAATCGCACACATACAATAAATGTTCATTGTTACAATAGAAGCATTTTATTACAGTACTTGGGAGACTGTAACTACCCTTTTGAATTCTAACACTCTTTGCTTTACCTGTTATATCTAGTTTTTCTAAGATATCACATTTTTCTTTAAGAAATTTATTAAGATCTGACATTTTAGGAAGGTCACTCGCATACTTATATGACTCCCACTCTCTTTTAGTAACGGAATCAAATTTATTTCCAATAATATATATGATAAGCCTATCCCAAGACTCTGTACTTTCGCCTAACGTCTTTAACGCCCTTAGATGCTTTGATATTTGATCAAATAACCTGCGCAGTTCTATATATGATTCATTTAAGATCGGTGTATATTCAAAAATAGCCCTTATATGGTTATGAATAAGTATGCTTTTATTTTCATATCTGTCCGACAACAATCCCCAAGCTATGGGATAATTGTCAGCTGATACCTCCAGCGATTTTATTAGCTCCAGTGGCTCACGTTCTAAAGAGTTCCGTAAGTAATAAAATTTTTGAATACCTGAGAGCGCACTGTTGGTATCTACTAAGGCAGTGAAAATTTCCTTAAATTCTATCCAATTGCTGTAGTTACCATCATATATAGGAATTTTAATTGACGGTAACTTTACACCCGATTGAAATGCGATCTGCTGCAGATGCACTGAACCATTGCCTGCACCCGACACTGATGCACTCTCAATTTCTGCATTAAACTTTTTAATAACTGACTTTACTGCGGCAATCAATGAAAAATATAACTGTTCAAATGATTCGCGTTGTTGTCCATTTTCATACATTTTTTCAGGACATAAACCCTCGATATCACCCTGTACCTCATCATATTCATGCCACAATGGCTCTAATCTCTCTAATCGAGAACACAAATTATTACAACTTTCTTGATTTACATTCTCTTGGTCAATATTTTCGAAATAAAATTTAAACCTTTCAAACTTTTCAACAACTATCCTACGCCTATGCTCAAGCACCAATACTTGGCCTTGCACATCAGATGCCCTTGATTCTGAATCAGGCATTTTGCTATAAATTAAAGCAATATCAAACACACAAGAAGGATTTTTAGGTTAATAGGGTTAATACTTGGAACAAACTTACAGGTTACAGAAATGTAGGAATCCCGGTGGTCCGACTAATTTCTTGCGACCGATTCAAACATGGCTGACCATCAATCCTCTGAATGTCCCTTCTTTAAACACGAACAACCCGAAACTATATACGGCCGAATGGAACAATGTTTTATCGGTATTAAAAGTGGACTGTATATTACTTATTTATTTTAACTAAATAACTGTAGACATAAATATCGCCTTAGGTCGCTATCGAAATGTCGCGTGGAAGGGGTTTCTTGTGGTCTTCTCCGTGGTCGAGGTGAGAATGGCCGAATACAGTCGTTGGCGGCGTTGCCACGTCTGTCACATGAAAAGTACTTAATTGTCTTAACACTTTCCATTCTGTACGACGGACTATGTTTTAAACAACCCGAAAAAAAATATGGAATAGTAATTGCCACTTACGTCACTAGGTCAACTGCCAATGACCTCTTGACGCCTCACATCGTCTGAGCCAAGTAGTTTCATATAGCGCCGCACGCTTGCAGTCTGTTAGGTGAAGACCAACCAGCGGCCGGTCAATCGTCGATCACCAACACACTCTCAGCAATCCGCTCTGTTTTTTCGGTTTACGCGTGTATCTTGCCCGTCCATAAATAATCTTTGAATATTGTTTTTATTGACGCGTTTCTTCTGGACATCAAATTTCGTCGGGTGTAATAAAGTCTAATAATCTGCAGTATAATCTGTATTATTGTAATTTCAAAAGCTAACTATCGGTTCTGTTTCACTATTACTGTGTGTACATAAAGTGTTTCCAGGAGTGTTCCCATCAAAGAGAAAAAAAACTGATTTGTGTTTGTGCCTGGATTTCCTCGCTCTTTAGGTATGAAGATAAATACAAGTAGGTAGAAAATAATTAATTTTTATAATTTTATATGGAATTTCAGTTCTACATTAAGTTTGGCAACATTGCCATTGGCTCTGGGTGAAATGTTGTACAGTAGCGCGGACTGACCTGTGAGTTAGAGTGTTTATTACCCCACTTTTAAAACGGTCGATTAAAAAAAATTAAAATATGTAGCGCTTCTCTAGGACACCCAAGGAGTCACCCATTTAAATATAATACGTCATTTCCATAACACCCTGTATTTTATTGTATCTCACAAACGGTTAGAGATGGATATAGGAAATTGTTAACAAAAGTTACTTGGATTTTTACATAGAATCGAGAAATGCCAAAATATATACAGGGCATTCTATTTAAAATAACAATGTTAAGGCTAACTTCCGGTATAACCGGAAATGACAGATACGTCAAAATATCTTTATTTAAAAAGTCGGCATCTTTCATACCGAGTACCAAAATTTCAAACAAATATCCTTTTTAGTTCCCGAGATCTGTTAATAGGCCACTCGCCATAAACGAATAAATATGCTTACCTACGTAATACAGAAAATCGTGCCTGAATTGCCCTGAAGATGACCCCATAGCGGTCGAGACGTGGGCAATTAAATATAACTTTTATATTGTTAATTTTCCCGGACTAAGCGTATTAGCGATGGGTGAATCTTTTCGAGCATTTTCTAACAAATTGAAAATATCCAGAATCGCTGGCAAAAATAGAAACGAGTGTGAGCCGTCGTTAAACTACTCAAATCACTTTATCCCGCACACGTTATTGAACCGTATTGGTGAGTGGTTGTGTGTGTCCAGGATTAAAACAACCAAGGTGAGTACAACTTTTTTTAGTTCTATTTTTTTTTAAGGCAGGTTTTTTTTTGTAGCTCCATAGTATTTCACAATAAAAGAGAAGTACTTTGATTAAAGTAGCGCCTCGAGGTGAACGTTCGTTCTTCGTTGCATTGGTCTACACCAGTGGTGCGGAAACTGTGGGTCGCGACCCTCGGAGGGGTCGCGAACAAATTTTTGGGGATCGCCAAATCCTACTGTCTAGTGAGGGGTCGTGACAAAAATTTTACACAAAATAAGGGGTCGCAAATGAAAATAGTTTGCGCACCACTGGTCTACACATTCACTGTTATACAAGGTGTCAATTTGAAATATTCCCACCCTTAATATCTAGATTCCAGCAAATAACATTTAAAATCATAGAAACATGTCAATTTTATTGCGAAGATAGACACTTTTTAAAGATTATTTGCAGCCTTCCTGGTTTTAGATGTTACCCTTAAAGGGAGGTCAATTGGTACATGATTTTAAAGGTCGTTTAAATCTCTTTCCAATACTTATATAATATTATAACATTATTTATTATTTTTTTACTATTAGAACTGAGAATTATGGTTGTTGAGGGTAATTAGTTAAACAATTATAGTGTTGACTTCCCTCTTAGCAGAATGATTTGGGACTCGTAGGAAAGTCACTCCGGGTGACATCCTTTTCGATTCTTTATCAGGGGGGCGAATAAGTCACGGTCTAAAAACTTATATGGAACGCGATTTTTGGGAACTACTACTAACAAAATAACATCTACCCCCATGGGCGTCGCTTATAAGGGACAAGAGGGGGCAGTTACATCCCCCCCCCCCCCCCCCCTGGAATTTGATAACTTAATAACACATCAAAAAACTTTTAGTTCGTTCGCGGAAAAGGTAGGTAGTTCGTATGTTTTTTCTATTTTTTCTTAAATTTGATAGTGCTATTGCATCGGCGTTCGTCCCACATTATTTGGTTCGTCCTAAACATAGCGGGCTTTCTTGCATGCGAGGTTGTCGCTCAATGTCAAAATTATACATCAAAAAACTTTTAGTTCGTATGTATTTTCTCAAATTTGGTACGTATTTTTAAAGTCTAAAGTAAATTTGACATTCGCGGCGGTGCATAGTCGGATATTGTTTCTTCAAAAATATTTCTTTTAATCGAAGCTAAGCCAAACGAAGAAAAATTCGAATATAGCGGATCCGAAGCTGCTATACAGTGTGTCTACTTAAGTTGGAACCATATGGAAAACTTTTTTATTATTGGTTTTATGAAAAAAAGTTATTCTGCATGGTCTAAAACTCAAAATGCAACCTTCAATTATCAAAATTTCCCAGTCATATACGAGGTATATCCGAAATTACGAATTTTGCTCAAGAGTAAATAAGTACCGTTATTTTTGACAATACAGAAAAATCCTCAGAAAAAGGAAAACTTGTTGCTACCGCTGGTTTTTAAGTTTATAAAATTATTCATTTTATCATTGCCCCCCCCCCCCTTGCCCCCCCCCCCCCCCCTACAAAACTTTCTAACGACGCCCACGTCTACCCCCCTCCCAGGGGTTTAAACCACGAAGGCTGCAAATATTTATATAAATTAATTAAAAATAAAATTAGCCTGTCTTTCCAATTTTTAATATGATTTATACTGAAAGCGGGGATAGAAAATTTTTAAATTTCCACCCCGTATAGTCCCATATATATTTTTCGTTTAAGTTAATAAGATTAGAATTTCTTAGATATCAAATAGAGCCCGGGAATGCACTTGCAAGGGGTGCAAGTGCACCGTCTGGCTCTATTTGTATTTTTTTATTTACATGCTACAAGCCTACTGGGCTGCTTGCACTTTTGCACCACCATTCAACATTTTCTGCCGGCTCTCTTGAACCCTAACACTATATTTTTTCATGTCTCATATACCAGGACTGCAACGTCAATGCCTACACATATTTAAAAGCATAATTTTAATAAGTTCATTAACTTCTTGGCATCACAACAATGGCTACTTAAAGCGAGAACTATTGTTATAGCCAAATTACAGGTGCAGTTTATTCATAGCATATAATTTTGACAAAATTAATTACTTCATTCATAGTTTTGAAGTCATTTTCTAAATTTAAATATAATTCTATGGCACTTATTTTACAATTCAGGTTCGTTTTAAAAATTTGCAAAATCTTCGTCCAATTGATTTTTTTAGTTGTTCGTCCTGTTGTATGAAATAGACTCGGATTTGTCCAAGAAATGATGACATCTATTCTCCGCTTGCGATGGTCGGGGGCTTGTCAAAATATATGATAT
This sequence comes from Barypeithes pellucidus, assembly GCA_963991005.1. NCBI lineage: Eukaryota > Metazoa > Arthropoda > Insecta > Coleoptera > Curculionidae > Barypeithes > Barypeithes pellucidus. Next base: position 1,586,460 of record OZ022557.1, read on the forward strand.
CGGTTACGTCATAAAAGAGTGGGCCTTATATTAAAAATAAAATAGAAGTCATTAAATGGTTTGCCGTTATTAACAGTCGAGCTGCGAAATGATTACTTGGTCAGCAAGAGTTTACAATTGGTCAGTAGAAACAAACATGTCTAGAAGCAGTTTACTTCAGAGGTCCCAGGGCACTGTCAATTTATGTAACTTTCTTGTGTTTTCTTTTGTCAAATACAGAAGGAAATCGGCTACAAAAGGTGTAGCGGGGGCGGGTTTTCACTTGTTTTCCCAGGGCACTGTCACGATTCGTTTACTGTTCATAAGTTGCTGACCAACAAGCCATTTTGGCTGACCGATTACATTTTTCTGTTCGTAAAAATAAGAATATTTTGCTAACCAGTTAAATGTAACCCAAAATAAAATAGGAAAAATCCATGAGCGTTTTCATATATTTCTGGCTCTGTTGCTGAAAAGAGAAGGAACCAGTTATGTTCTCGGAATCTAATGACTCTCGTGGCTTCTTCTAATTTGATTTTGTTTATACCATATAACTTTGAATTCGCATTAAGGCTTTTTTAAATAGTATAGGCGAGAAAATTTTAAAATTGACAGTTTTGACGTGATTTATGCTAACTTTGACATCACTTTAACTACCTATTAAGCGGAGAATAGCGATCAGAATTAAGAAATCTTTTAAATACAAGCAACCGAGTGATAAATTAAAATATTTCTATGGCCGGCTCAACAGTTTTATTAAAATTGGCATGAAAAAAATTGGTTTGATTCCAACTAATAAATTGTGTTTGACTCAAACGATAAATTTCTAGTTTTCCCGCAACAAGATGCTATGGTCAGTAAAAATCGTCGGAATTTAAACAAACTCTTGCCAAAATTTAAAAATCACATGACGATAAAATAAACAAAAGGTATTAATACGTACGAACGAACCCTATCAAAATGAAAACTTTTTTTAAAATAAATTTTCAATAAATTGTTTGTTAAAACAATAGTAGGTGTGTTATTATTTCTGCCAGTACCACCAGAAGTTCGATAATTGCACAATAAAAGAAATATTTGGAGTTAAAGGGTTGTTTTTTATGATGATTTTAGTTTCTTGATGAATAAATAAATAATTTTCTAAGTGCAAGAAGTTTCTCCACGTTCTACTACTTCACGGGGAACTTCATTTGCAAAACTGTAAATTCATAAAAATATGAAATTTGAAAATTTTGGTAAACTTTGTACTCTGAGACGATCTAATATCTTTAAGGGTTAGTTGGAATGCGCACTTATAATTGAAATTCATTTCTTTAAACAGACAACCAAAAATTTTGTAAACCCAAACCCAAAGGTAATTTTTAAATCGATTTATCGCGAAAATGGTACATTAAATCGTATGTGCCTAACTAAGAATACCTTTTTTTTTTCGTAAAATACATTATATTCCTTAGCGTACAATTTTTGCCAAAATTTTCAAATTCCTTATTTTTATCTTTGATAGTTTCGAAAATTATAAAACCATATCCAGTTCAGAGGGGACACAATAATAAAAGACAAAATTTTACCATGTTTTGGCCCAATATAATGCTTAATCATTCACCATACCTTTTAGGACACCCTGTATATTAGCGAAAAAAGTACACGTTTTAGTTTTTTGCGCTCGCCGTCCTGATTTGCAATGTCATGTAAAACGCCTTCCGCTTCGAAATAATAAATTACGAAACGCCTACGCAACGTACGTATGAAAGCTTCTTGAACGAGCAATGCAGTTGTACTTGCAATAAACGTATCAAAACAAAAATAACATAATTTCGGTACTTAAAATATCACACTAGCTTTAAAAATAGAACATTCGCCTCAGTACATATTCTGAACATATGTACATAAATTATGGACATTAATACATACGGCGGCGCCTATGTACGAGGTTTTAAAGATTACGATTATCTACCTTGTTCTAAAATAAACGTATTTCGCGAAAATACAACTCAAAAAAATGTTGAATATTTCCGACTATTTGGAAAATGGCCAAAAATCAGTTATTTTTCGTGTTTTTCCGATACCGATGTTTGTGAAAAATTCAACGTATTGCTTTTATCTTTTAACGAACTACTACAGTTAGTTTAGAAAATGGAAACCATTTATTATTTTGTTTGTCGATTAATATATCGATCCGGCTTCCTGTTATTTCTCTTGCGTAAAGACTCTGATATTACTCTAACTTTTTTTAAAAGCTATATAAAACATGAATCCAAAGGTAAACCAATATTGAAATCCTAGAGTTCTTGTATATTATCTTTTTCATGCGAAATTTCAGTCTCTTCGTCAAACTATGTGAAATTGTGACCGTTGTCAAAAGTAGCAGGTTAATTTTTTTTTAAAATGTGGACAGAAAATCCAATAAATTTATTAGACATCATAAATGGATTCGACGCGATGCGACGCGACGTCAAGATCCGATGAGATCTCGAAAAATGATGTTCTCGCGATGACAATAATTTTTTCTTGCAATTCTTTCAAAATATTTCTACTGAACCGCAGTAAACTGCATAAAATTCGCGCGGTTGTATGCTTGTGCTACGGTTTTAAAAAATTGTACAAAAAACTCGACAGTTATTAAAAATGTTTGTTGGGAAATTCCTCTTTCCATAATTTTCCTTTTAAATTACAATGTCAATGCATATTTACATCCCTATTTTTTTTTCAGAAAAAATCACCATGCCCGGTTCTGAAGGACAAAGTTTAATAACAACTTACCTCATCCTGATAGCACTTCTGGTAGTACTATGGGCGCTGTATTCAGGAATGTTTTAACAGAAAAATGTAATAATTTTTACCCATACCTTTTTTTCATACCAAAATTCGATAAACTTTTATGAGAGTTTAAAAATTGAATAATGCACTTAAATTTTTGGATTGCGACACGTGGTTTTTAGGGTTCAAAAAGCGAACAAGAAATATTGTGTTTCCATGTTGAGAGTATAGCAGTCAAACCCCCCAGATTTGATATATAAGCAACACTACTAGTTTAGGTTAAATAGAAGTTAACAAAATTAACGATCAAAATTTTGATCAAATTCGAAAAGATAACTGAGACTGCCGATATTTTTAGGTGTCACTTATTCTATCAATTACTTTTCCAACATATCTGGACCCGTTCAATTAGTAAAATAAATATTCCGAGGACAGATGACCCATCAATCACCATAGTCTATTTTTCAAAACAAAAATAAATCGGGATTATGTATGTAGGGGAAACCCTGGCAGAAGGAACAACCATCATTGCTTAATAATAAAACCGCGTGCAAATAATAATTAAAGAAAGACGCAGCAGATTTTATAATATTATAAACATACACAATTTAAATTTACATTTTTTGATGTTTTGTTTTGATTTGATTAGTCATGTTACCATTTTTCCTATAATGCTTGTGTTTGATCATAAAAAAAATTCAACTATCCTGAGAAAAAAAATTGGTCTTCTTGCATAGGATTCGTTACTACCCAGTCTGTCCTAACTTTAAATACTTAGAACCCCCACGAATACCCAGGCCGGATCATATTAACCAGTCTTCTTGTGCACAGGGTTCGCCATTACCCAATCTACCCTCACTTTAAATACTTATAAAGTCAACCTAAAATTAAATTTAACTATGTCAGTGGTCAAAACCAGAATTCAAAACAACTTTACTAGCTGTCTATTTGATGATTTTATTTTCAGTGAAGCGTTCTGTTCCTATGCCAAGAATATACGTGAAAAAGTATTTTGCCAACATTATTTAAGATTTTAGTGGGTATTTTAAAAATGCTTGAAGCCTGAGGTAATTCTGTTTCCAGGAAAGTTACCTATCGTCTTTTTGGAACAAAAAATTATTAAACACCGGTATTGCTAAAGCTAATTGACATAAAAAAAAACTGAATGCTCCAAAAAGTTAGTTTTAAGCTGTGGTCATCACATGAGGTTTTACCTGACGTTTTAGATCTTCAAGTAAGACTGTCAGGCAAAACTATATAGAAACGTGTCTACATGCCTGGTAAGACGGACGTGCTCTTCAGTCTTTTCGCTGGCCGTCCGTCTTCATTCCGTTCAAGTAAAACGTCCGTTATGCTGTCCACACCTAATGTTTTATCTGATACGTTTAACTTGAACAAGTAAAACGTAGAACTTGAACAATAAGTAAAACAAGGTAAAACCTTATGTTAAATTTAGAATAGAAATAAGAATAGAAATTAAGGGAGATTCAGTTGAAACTGCAACGATTCTCTAAAAACGTGTCCAAATTTCTTTTCAGTCCATTTCAAAGACATCCCGTCCTCCGGACTTCATCTGAACTCATCAGCAGCAACAATGTCAGCGTCATCAGCATAAAGAATGATTGTGGCGACCACGTAATGAACAAAATGAATCTCGTCGACGTTTTCTCTTTTTGATAATCACTTTGTTTCATCCTATCATCGACCTAATTTGTATTTTTATAATTAAGACATTTAGTTAAGGCAATAACGGTAAATTTATGTTACGTGTAAATAAAGATACAATGTTTCGTTATTTGTTGTTATTTTTTCTACGACAGACAATGTTCGCGAAGTCGTGTTTATTATTATAACTTAGGGCTGTAAGAATATACGTACAGCAAATAATTCAGCTTTAAGCTGTATAAATTTTCCCTGAGAACGTTCTTAGAACCATTAAAAAGAGATCTATGTACGTGTAGAACCCCAGATTCGTTGTACAGGCTGTAACAAATTCGTTGCTCACCAGTGCGATTTCGGAAACGGTCAGAAATACGACGTGGGGCAAAGTAAGTGTAATTATACGCCCAATAATATGTCGCAAAAAATCTAAAATAAATACAGGGGCAAAATTTCTGGAAAAACCTAAAATTTCGTGTTTCGGTTTTTATCTTTCCCCGACTTTCTTTGAAGAGATGTCCAAAAATAAATTTCACTTCCTCATTACTGCTCGTTATTCTCCAATGATTAGATCTTTAATGCGCGGTTTTGTCTTTGGATCACCATAATCAACTTAATTTTTTTAAATACGGGCCTGGATTTTTTTGTTTAAATTATGAAAGAGGACCTTCAGCAGTACAACAAGAATTACTGGTTTTCTTGCCTTTTGTTAGTGAAATTGACCATCTTTTGTTTCGAAGAAACAATAAATTATTATTGCTATTTCTGTCCTTAACTATTATTATTACGTACTACGGTACTGCTACTGTTTTTTGTTTATTTTAAAATAATAGTTTTATCATATTATTTCTACTTAGTGTAAGTACAGGGTCAGACAGGGTGTCCCATTTTCGATACTTTTATAGGGTACCTCGGTAATTGTTAGTGTAGATGTCATGTGCTCTTTTTGGGTCAAACTTAAAATTATAAAATCAAAAATTGAAAATTTTCGCTCGCTTAAGGGATACGGGGGAAAATCAAAATATTGACAATTTAATAATTACCCTATATTTTCTTAGTTAAAAGAGATATAGAAAAATGTTTGATACAGAAGTTTCTTTATAATGATTGTTGAATAATCTGTCAGTTTCAGAATAAATATATGGGGTCAGGTAAAAAAGTTATCGGACCTAACCTAATTTTTTTAATGGAACACCCTGTATATAATAATACACCATGGATGATGTTGGTATCCTAGACGATTTATTTAAACTTTATTACTTTAAACCACAGTAGGACATGAAACAAAAGCTAATGTCTACTATGTCGACATTCTAGCTGAATTTATAAACTCGACGTTGACGATAGACGGTGCTGTTCGACGGTGACGGTACAGCTTAAACATATTGAAATGCGTAAGACCATTTATATTTGACGATGACGGTGCAGTTTGACGGTGGGTGACGGCCGACATGAACCAATTTTATCTTTTGACGGTGGACGGCCGTAGCAACGTTCGTAGCAAGTTTACACAGCCAATCAAAATCGTGTTTACCTGTCACGTGATATTTTGTAAATATTATTTTATTTTATACCATCTTATTAACCATTTTAAAGTGTACTGTTGATAATTGTTGATAGTATCATTCAGATCACATAAACACCAAAATTAATATAATCACATAAAAATACAGAAAAGCCTAGAAAAATAGGTTATGTTATCATCGTCGCCACCGTCAAGTTTATAAATCCAGCTTTTTAGGGCACCGTCAAACCGCACCGTCAATCGTCACCGTCGAGTTTATAAATTGGCCTTAAAGCTGAATTTATAAACTCGACGTTGACGATTGACGGTGCTGTTCGACGGTGACGGTACAGCTTAAACATATTGAAATGCATAAGACCATTTATATTTGACGATGACGGTGGGTGACGGCCGACATGAACCAATTTTATCTTTTGACGGTGGACGGCCGTAGCAACGTTCGTAGCAAGTTTACACAGCCAATCAAAATCGTGTTTACCTGTCACGTGATATTTTGTAAATATTATTTTATTTGATACCATCTTATTAACCATTTTAAAGTGTACTGTTGATAATTGTTGATAGTATCATTCAGATCACATAAACACCAAAATTAATATAATCACATAAAAATACAGAAAAGCCTAGAAAAATAGGTTATGTTATCATCGTCGCCACCGTCAAGTTTATAAATCCAGCTTTTTAGGGCACCGTCAAACAGCACCGTCAATCGTCACCGTCGAGTTTATAAATTGGCCTTTATCGTCAATTCCATTTTTACATATTCATTTGTCAAAATGACTTTTCAACATTTTCATTTGATTTATTTCAGTTTATATTGAAAGTGGAAAAAACGAAGAAATGACTCAAAATTCATATTAAAATATACAGGGTGTTCCGTTTAAAAAAATGTGGTTGGATCCGATAACTATTTTACCCGACCCCGTATACTTATTCTGAAAACGGCAGATTATTCAACAATCATTATAAAGAAACTTCTGCATCAAACCTCTTTCTATATCTCTTTTAACTAAGAAAATATAGAGTAATTTTGAAATTGTTAATTTTCCCCCTATCTCTTAAGCAAGCCAAAATTTTCATATTTTGATTTACCATTTTAAGTTTGACCCAAAAAGAGTACATGTCACCTACATTACTTTTTTGATACCACTAACAATTACGAACAAACCGTATAAAAGTGTCGAAAAGGGGACCCCCTGTACAAGTAATTTATTGTTCGGGTTTGTTATTAAGACAAACGACCTAAAAGTAAGAAAACTAAAAGGCAATTTAATAAAAGTCTGTAGTAAATTACATTTTTTTCTTTTTATTTGTTCAAATTATTCCTCATAAAAAAATACAACATAGGACAGCACTAACCATATCACAGTTTATCAAGAAAATGTAAAAATATAATAAAACTTTTAACTTCCTCTAAAAAAATTATTCTGCACAACATACCGCACACACTGCAACAACAAATTCCTCTCGTGCCTGATCTCACTCTCCAACAATTTTTCCAATAAAGTAACTCTTCTCCTTTTAAATCTAACAGGGAAATTATCCGTGATCTTCCTGACTGACACATCTGTGGTATTTCTAGTGATACCGGTTGAAGTTGACGGTTCAGCCGGGTCTGGTTGAAACTTTCTCTTTTTATTTCTAGTCGATCTTTGATGAGACCGTTTCCTCTTGTTTTTATTTGGAGGCTTAACAATGTTTTGATTGTCTATGTCAAATGACCGAATGGGGGCATCACTGCGTTCCGTTATGTCATCAGCAGGAGTGGTTTTATTAATTTTTATTTCTTGTGGAGGTTCATCATCACTGTCCATGTGATCATTTCTAGTTGGAGCGTCATTTTTTTTATCTTCATCGCCAGTCTTGTTATTTTGTTCGTTTTCTTCAACATTTTTATTTATAGTGTCGAAGTTTTCTTTACTGATTCCATTACAACTTGCCTTTGCTTCATTATTTTGACCAATGGGACTACTGCTCTTAACTTCTGGAGTTTCCTCCATATCATCGCTATCTGATCCATAGGCAGCCATCAACGAACCCAAAGAATGATTCACAGTCACAGTAGTAATCCCCTTGTGTTGCTGCCACTCGTCATCCTCAAAATCGCTAATATTTTTCTCAATTTCCACAGAAGTTTTAAATAATTCGAAAGTTCCTTTAAATGGAAACATACGGCCGTTCCAGTCGGATTGCTCGTCGATTAGGGATACCTTTGGTGGCGGCCTGGGCCGCCTTTTCTTCTTTGGAGGTCTATCGGTACGATTTTGGAGTTGATTTCTTGACTGTGGACCGGCTTTGGAAACTGTAAAAAAATACATTTGAATCCTTACAATCGAAATCAAGCTGAAAGGAAAAACAACATAAAACAGTGTCCACTTTTCAACACTAGCTTTTAAAAACAGTATTTGATATATTGCCGATTGCTAATTTATCTACATTTTCCTGACATTAAATTATATTTAGTTTAAGAAAATTTTTTTGGTGCCAACTTTTAATTTGCAATTTTTTTTTGATAGTTTTAAATAGGTATCTAAAGATTAAACATGTATCGTATAATAATGAGGTCTTTGCCCAGACATTTTTACAACATGAAAATACACATAAATAATAATTTATAGTAAAAAAATAATCCCACTCTTCTTGTTACGACTATTTTTTTTATGGTCAAACACAAGCAATATAGTTGCGGCTCTTTGGATGTGAAGCTGCGGCTCTTTCGTTGTCAAGTTGTGTCTCTTTCGGTATCAAATTGCGGCCGTTAATGGCTCTTTAAAACCTGAGAATTTGTGTAAAATATAACTTTTGGCTCTTCCGTCTTAAAAGGTTCCCGACACCTGCTTTAAGGCAATCCTTTGAGCCATTATACTAAATGGCGTATGCTGCATCGTTAAGTTGAACATAGAAAATCCCATGTAATTCTTGAGTTGGCTGAATATTGGCTCCCCTGTACATTTTATAGAAAAACTGCATTATAACTTCTTGAGAGGCCGACATGGCAAATCCATGTGCCAAGTTTGAATACATTTTGGTGAGCCAATCCTAAACTATTCAATTAAACGTGACGGTAAAACCACGATACTCTCATAGTTCAGGTAATGCAGCAAACACCAGCAAATTAAATTTTGACAATAACAGTGACAGTGGCAATATTTTCATTATTCGTTATGGTCAGCTTTATATCAAATTCTGGCAATAGAAATTATTTGCTGACATGTAATTACAAAAATACAATAATTAACTTACACCTAAATTTGTCCTTGCCGAATCGGTTTGCATTCTTGTTAATTCTTACTCCTTTTTTCAATAGTTCGTCTTGTTGTTTATATCTCTTTTCCACGTTTTCTTTGCTGGGGTACTTCTTTTTCCTCTCTTCTATCCATTTGGATATTTCTTCTGGAGTTTGAATATTTCGAATCTTTTCATATAGTCCTTGAAGAAAAAAGTATTATCACAAAAAGCTTACTTCCTCCTTACTACTAGGCATTTTTACAAATTAATTTGCAACAAAATCAACATTTTTTTAACAAGGCCTACCTGTAGCATGCTGCATCCTGATATGAACTTCAATAATTTTCTCATGAGCTGTAAACTTGCACCCGTCCAAATTACAAGTCCTATGCTCGGACATATGTTTGTTGTAATGCTCTTTAGTGTAGAAGTCTCTTTCGCAAACTTCACAGGAGAACGACTCCTCTTCCACAGACTCCTCGTAATATTCATATTGATAGTGTTCATCTTCAGATAAGATTTCATCTTCTTCATGGACATAATCATCCAGATTAAAGTTAGTATCCTTATAAGAGAAAGAAATAGAGGAAATTAGAGATATTGCCAGATATGGTTAGGCTGGACAGAGTTCTCAGAGATAAAGTAGGAATTTTGTTTTATAAAGTAAAATATACATTCAAATTTTTAGTAATTAGTTAATTGATATATTAGGTTTGCTCAGCCATCAATGACATGTACAATGTACATTACCTATAAATAGCCCAAATTTCATATCTTCATATCTATACATTAATATCCAAGAAAAATAGGCAAACAAAGAGTCTTTTTCATGGCATAAAGATTGACAATTTTCTTTTGATTGAAAATTACAAATACACAGACCAAAACTATAGTTTAACTCGACAATCTTTACACAATACTATTAAAAATATCTCTAAGAACTCTATTGGTCAAAAATAAAGTAAAAATCAAAACAAAATGGAGAAAGAATATTTTCGGACTACCTATTTAAAAATACAGAAAGATTCAGATTAGGAAAACTACTTTGAAATTTCTTTTGTTTGGAAGAAAATTTTCCAAAAAACAAAATTAAAAATATATCAAAGTCAAAGATATTGGACTTTTAGAAAAAAAAAACTAAATAAAAGAAAATGCTTTAAAAATAAAATTGTTCCAACTTACGGGTCCTTTTGACTCTCCTTCAAATCAAGAAAACTTTTAGTTTCTTAATTTCGAAAAACTGATCCTTAGATGTAACTCGACACAATTCAATCAAATTTTAAAAAAATATGATTGCTGTGGAGTTCTGTTGCAAAAAGTAAGTTTCTTGAAATTTGCACTTACTTTTTGAAGTGCTGGATATCCACTTTGGATTTTTTCCTGAGTAGATTTAATTAAAAATTTTATACAGTTCAGTTTTTTTTAGTGATATTTCGTTTTTTTACTAAGTGACACTATTAAAAAAAAACTTTTTTTCAAATTCTACACGATATGGTCTTCAATGGGTGGAATTAATATGAGAGTATTTTCACAAAAAGTTCAGTTTATGTAATAAATCACTAGACTTTTCTTTGACACTTCACTTATTTATTTTATTAGAAATTGCTGTTTTTACATGGAATAAACGTCAGGTTAAGGGTAGAAAAACTCCCTTTATAACGGAATGATATTTTTCAGTTTATTCAGAGGAATAATACCCAACGCATATTAACTTCTCAGTCTGATTAGAATAGCGAAGCCAGAATAAAACTACCAGTTCGAGTGTGTTTAAAGTTAGTTAACTATACTATATTAATTAGGATTTTTTGCAACAAATTAGCTAATCTGAACGCAAACATCTCCGGATTGGCCAGTTCTTAAACATAATAAACGCAACTTTGTCTAAAATATTTAATTGTTCAGAGATTTTTGCGTTTTCAAATTCAAGCTAATTGCTAGAAAAATTACACAATCCATAGATGTTTGGGTGTTGCGTTTTTTATCTTTAATTATTTTAATCACTCTTTCAAAATGTCGAATTTAATTGACAATTTTCTGATGTCTGATTAAAACATCAAGCTTTTAACGATACTGATTGAACCTCGGAACCATCACTAAGTTTTATTCTACCTAAAGAAGGTTTTCATATTGTAAATGAGAGCTAATAACTGTCGACAGAATTAATATTAACACCATTTCTTCAAAAATATAAAAACATACTTTCTTAGATAATTCTTATTTACCTGGTCGAAAAAAAATATATACCGGGTGATGCATCGTTGAGTTGAACATAGGAAATCCCGTGTAATTTTTGAGGTGGCTGAATATTGGCTCGCCTGTACATTTTATAGAAACACCGCATTATAACTTCTTGAGCAGTCCGACATGGTGAACCCATGTGCCAAGTTTGAATACATTTTGGCGAGTCAATCCTAAGTTATTCAATTAAATGTGATGGCAAAACCAGGAAACTGTCATAGTACAGGTAATACCACAGCAAATAATTTCTATTGCCAAAAATTGACCAAAGCTGACCATAAGGAATAATGAAAATATTATCACAGACATTAATTTTCGTTTTGTCATTGTTAAAATTTAATTTGCGGGTTTACCTGAACTATGAGAGTTTCGTATTTTTGCCATTACGTTTAATTGAATAGCTTAGGATGGGCTCACCAAAATGTATTCAAACTTGGCACATGGGTTTGCCATGGTCGGCCTCTTCAAGAAGTTGTAATGCAGTTTTTCTAAGAATGTACAGTGAAGCCTCAACAATTACATGGAATTTCCTATGTTCAACTTAGCGATGAATCACTCGGTATATATATCAACATAAATATGTACCTTGATAGATACAAGGTGAAGAAAAAAATCTTATATTTTCAAAAAAACTAAACCACTTGTTTGTTTTTCTTCTCGAAAGTGCAAACTATAAATTCCTGCTGCTCCAGAAGCAGAAACCAAGGAAAAATGAATTGCAGGTAGCCTCGTTATTAAAAATTAGGATTACAGAATATAGCAGGCGGAAAAACCCAATAAAAAAAAATTAAGTCGTACTCAGGAAAAATAAACAGGAGAAATATGTGTAACTGTACCATATGGCATTTATTTAACTTTAACTTTTGTACGGTTTTTAAAGTTGCAAAACAGAAATATGGGGAGTAAACTTAGAAATTAGTAAAATAATTCACTGCCTTGTCAGTTTTGAAATAATTTTTTATTAAATACGATTTTCTAAACTACAAATTAATATTAAAAGGTACTCAAAGTACCCGTTCAGATAAAGATACTAAAATTATATAAATAAAATTCTTATTAAATCTGAGAAATAGTAACAGAATCATGAAAAAATTTAATTCATTTCTAATGACTTTTGTCTTTAAGTTACTATTACACAAAAGTTTGTCATTTCGAGTTAATAAAATAAAACTGACTGTTTTGGACTAAATTTACAACTATACAACTCCACAAACATATAACTTAGAACGTTACTTGTTACATCTAGTTAAGATAGAGTCATCATTAAATTATCAAAATAAAAATACTATTTTATGGTAAAATTTGGTTGTGGCCAGCCAATTTATGTGATGCTTAAAATCGGCAACCATGTTTAAAATAAAGAAAGCCCCTTAAGCTGACTGAACTTCTGTTGCAGATTGAGAATCAGTCTCAGGCTGAGACGTTTGATCATTGATACTTTCTAAATTTTTGTTCGTCTCACCTTCTGCGGTTACATTTTTGCTTTTGTCCTGGAAAGATACCCAATCGTTTTAGATTTTCTTAGTAATTATTAATAAAAACAGAAAGAAGCTCATTCTACAACCCCAAAAGTTTCTTTTGGGTTGTTGATGAGTCTAGGGTCACTTTTGTAATGTCAAATCGGTTTTTTAAATTAATACATATCAGGAAAATAATCATTACTGTGATTTAGGCTAATATATGACATTTAAAGTGCCCCGATTAAAAAACAAAATACTGTGTTAAAGTGTATAAAACATTCAAAGCAGTTTTTAAGTAATTTTAACCATTTTCTCACAAGAATTTTTGAAAAAGTGGGAAAATAGTTAAGAGCACCATTATTCTCGAAGCTTTTTTGCATGCAATTGAACTTTTCATGATAAAGAAGCAGATAGATATATTCATTCCGAGTTCAGAAGAATCATATTTTGAAAATTGCCAATATTTTTAACTTGAAGAACAAACAATAATTAATTCTGTAAAAAACTGTTAATTATAGGTTTGTTTTCATTCAGCCAATTGTTAATTTAAAAAAAAATTATGTAACATGGGATTGAGGTAAATTAAAAACAAATCTTGTTCTTTAAATTTTGTAAAAATATTTTTGCAGCTTCTTTATCAAGTACCTAAGCATAAACTTGAGATCATATTTTCAAGGTACGAAGTTGTCAAAATGAAACAAACCAAGACCTTGAAAATAAATGTCTTATATTAAGTAAAAAAATGAAGCGACTGTAAATTGCTTATAAAATATAAGACATCTCTCTTTTATCATAATGGCAAAATTTAGGCGAATTTTATGTCAAAAGAAATTATGTTTTTTTTTTAAATTCAACTATCCTTCTGGTTTTTAGAAAAAATAAATGATACACTTTATGTTTGAAAAGCATCTTACTAAAAAAAAATAGTTAAGAAAAAGCCCAGTTAAGAAATTTATTAATTTAATTTAAAAAAACAATTTATTTGGAAGATTTTATGAGTATTATTATAGGTATTCCTCATATATTTCTTACTATTTTGGCTAAATTTTTTTTTATATAAATGTATTTTATGCAATATTTTCTTATTACACTAAATTATAAGCAAGGATTTTCTTAGCAAATCATTATTGTATTATAGTCTGAACATGTTACGTTTGATATCCCTAGGAAAAAATGGTTTTGTGGCAAAAAAAATTGTGGAGCAAAGAAAAACCCAGTAGGAAAAAAGATCTATCTTGTAAGAAAATTCGCCTAAGTAAGATTTACTCTACTACTCCACTATAGGATGGTTTGAAATTTACTTCTAACCACTAGTGGAGCAATGAAAAATTGCAACTAAAGGAAGTATTATTTAATGAGAAATACCTATAAGTTGACGTCTGCTGTATAATCAATAGGTGCCGTATTTCGTTTAAAATTAGTCTCGGGCAATAGCTGTGGAATACGCACCTCCACCTGCCCTTGGTTCTGTTTCTCTTTATCCTGGTACGCCTTACTGCACTTTTCCCTTTGTTCCCTGTATTTTGCCCAAGCGTCTTGATTCTGGGTTGCTTTGGCTGCATTTAACAACTCGTCTTTTTTTGCAAATTCAGCTCTCAAGGCATCTGTGACCCAGGACTTTGTCAGATCAATATTTCTTAGACTTGTACGAGTTTTCTTGAGTATTTTACCCCTTCTGATACCACCTCTCATATTGGGAGGGAAACCATGGCCTTTAGGCCCTAAAGGTCCTCGGAACCCACCTCTCATCGGTGGGGGTATTGGAGGACGCATCATCATCATTGGCGGAGGTGGTCTCATGCCCATTGGCGGGCGCATTCCTGGTGGTAGCCTAAAACGTATGAGGCTTTGCTGAGATGGGAAAATATAGTTTCAAGGCAGTAAGATGAAATAATACTGGAATAAATCTAAATTTAAAATTTACATCTACCTGGTTTTACCTTTGGAAATCACCAACAGTTGAAGTTTCAGATGTGGCTATATAAATACTGAACAAACCTAAAGTTTGCTACATACCTTGTATAAACAAATTCAAAATTTGTAACAAGCAAGAAAGAGAATAGGTGTGTATTGACAACGAGTCAATTTTAGGAGCTGTCAACGAATTTATATTAAACATTGGATGGATATTACAAAATTATATGTTAATTTTCCCATTACGATTATTAGCATGGTAATGAAAATCTTATTTTAATTTTCTACAAACACTATTTTCTGCTTAGACATAAAATAGTGCTAAAATATCAGGTTTATTCAATATTAAAGTTTTTAAAACATACCTCATTCCAGGTGGTGGTCCTCTGGGCCCAGGCCCCATCATTCTTGGTGGACCAAAAGGTCTGCCGCCCCTCATAGGCGGGGGCGGCATTGGGGGCATCATTCCGCCTCTCATACCCATGTGTCCACCGCGCATCGGCCTACCGAACATCGGGTTACCGTTCATCACTCCTCTGCCGCCTCCACGACCGCCTCTTTTATGGGGCCCGCCGCGACCCGGACCGCCTCGCTTACCTCTGCCGCGTCCTGCTGGAGCTCCCATGTTTATTTTTCTGATACTTTTGGCTTTATTACACTACTTTTTTAACAGTCTTTAAACTTCGTAACCAGACGACAGACACACGTTCGATGATGGCGTTCACAAAAGATGGCGTCTTCGTCTTTCTCATTGGACGAAACACTTCTGTCAAAAATGCATTGATGCCAAACCGATAAGAGAGTTACTTCCGGAAAATAATTGGCGGTAATTTTAAATTATTTTGCTAATTTTATTGTATTCCTCGAAGCCACAATGTTATGTAATATTTTAAGTATTAACTCACGTTACTTATAAATCTAATATAAATAAGATATCGTATAAGAAAATGTATCAATAGCCCAATTCATAATCATAACAAAGCAGTGGCACATCCGGGGACGTAGAAGACCTAGGATGTAACAGGGAACAAGCTCCAAAGATGAATACTTCAGCATAAGTAGCATGATATAGTATAACTGTTTTTTTTCCTTTCTTTGTATATTTGCTTCAACATAAACTTATGCAAATAACCTCCCGTAGATAATCCTTACAAATCCGAATTATATCACTTCCTTTATACCCTATTTCCTCAACACAGGAAGAACCCATGGGAAGAACCAGTGGGGTCATGACTCATGATTCCAACCGCCACCACCAGAACAGAACAGAACAGCAGTGGCGCATACGATAATTCCTTTCAAATCAATTCTAAGAAACGTCATTGTTTCAATTCAAAGAAAGGCATTTATATATCACACCTTAATTTCATCATTATTGTTTCTCTTATTTTGAATTTTAGAAGCTGAATTTAATAGCGATTTTTTACAATTAATCTTGCCCGTCTTGCCATGCCACTGAAGTCGACTTTAACCTCAAATAAAAACTAGAGCACCTTCACCGTGCAAGAATTTTGATTTACTTTTGCAGTTACACTACACGTTTTAATAATTCTTCAATAAGGTAAGTGGACAGTGTTTTTTTATTAATGGATACATATTTCATGCTTTCTGGGCGCTATATTCTAAAAAATCTATTAACCGGTATGAGAAAGAATACCTACAACATATTAAAAACATAAAAACTTTTTGGTTGTGTTGCATCATATTTAATCATATCCATATGGGAAGTTTATTCATCATTATAATACCAATAGTGACCAATACCATAGATGAGTTAATACTAGGTACTTAGCACCCAGTACCTACTACCCAGTAAAAAAGAAACATCTATCAATAGGTATTGTATACTAATGTGTTTGTCCTTCACCTTAAATTAATAAATATATGTTTCTTAATCCCTACAATTTATTTTTATATTAGTAATCTAACATTATTACTTTATAACTCCAATAGTTTAACTATACTTACCTAACAAATGTGTAAGTTTCTTCCACGTTAGTTCAATAACAAACTTTAAATATACAAATACCCATTCACAACTTACCATTGTCATATAGTGCCACAGGATGTGGTTTCTAAGGGCTCTCCATCATAGTAGATCTACATTGTATATGTTCATTTAACATGTGGCAATACCTGTGATTATTATTTATTATTAAAATGATGCAAGTACATTTTCTAGTGAACTTATATGTAAAGTGAAAATAAATAAATAACTATCCTAATCTGATTTTCAGTTTTGTGCGACATATAAAGTCGGTTATTTCCTAGAATCTGATTTAAATCCAGTCCAAACATGGCTACCATTATGACAGGAAAGGAAGTTCGAAGCGCATACATTGATTTTTTCAAAGAAAGGGGCCATGTGTACCACCATTCCTCCTCCACAATTCCGCTTGATGACCCAACTCTTCTGTTTACCAATGCTGGTATGAACCAATTTAAACCAATATTCCTTGGGTCGGTGGATCCTAACAGTGACCTGTCCAAACTGGTGAGGGCTGTGAATACCCAGAAATGTATTAGAGCTGGAGGTAGGTATTTAAACTTATTGAAAAGTGTATTAATAGTTTTTAAAAATTTAACAGATAAATCTTATTATTAGGTGGAAAGGGCTTATTCTTTGAAAATGATAAATGTTTACTGTTGCTTGACAATTAACATAAACATTTTTTTAAAGGAAAGCATAATGACCTGGATGATGTTGGCAAGGACGTCTACCATCACACATTTTTTGAAATGATGGGAAATTGGTCATTCGGTGACTATTTCAAGAAGGAAATTTGTTCCTGGGCTTGGGAATTTCTAACAGAAAAACTTAAATTATCTAAGGATAGAATTTATGTTACATATTTTGGTGGGAATGAAAAAGCCGGGTTGGAGCCTGACAATGAGTGTAAACAGGTAAAATTATAATGGTTTTATTATCCAAAAAGTGATAGCAAAATTCACTGTATAATGTATTTATGTTCTTACAGATTTGGTTAGCATTGGGTGTAGCACCGTCCCATGTCATTCCTGGATCTATGAAAGACAATTTTTGGGAGATGGGTGAAACTGGTCCCTGTGGACCCTGTTCTGAGTTGCATTTTGACAGAATTGGCAATAGAGACGTTCCTCATTTAGTTAACCAGGTGAAAAATAATTGATGATTTGTAATTAACTCTGATAGAATGTGTACATTCATTGTAGAATAATCGTATTATTTAGCTTTTTATGTCTCTGGCACAGCTGATTCAGCGGTAAAGTGAAACTCCTCAGAAACAACTATTTTACAAAACTATGTCTACTTTTTTTAGGATGATCCTGATGTTTTGGAGATCTGGAACCTTGTGTTCATCCAATTCAACAGGGAAGCTGATGGAAGTTTAAAACCATTACCCAAAAAACATATTGACTGCGGTCTTGGATTAGAAAGATTAATTTCAGTTATACAAAATAAAAGGTACTATACTGTTGGGGCGGGAAAAGAATGAATGTGCTCTAAACTTTACAGAAATATCAAAGAACTGTTATTTTTAATATTTTTTCTTTTATCAGTTAATGAACAAGGATAAAACAGACGGTTTTCTTTGAGAAGGTTTTTCTTTGAAAACGAAATACAATTGCAGTGTATTAGATGAAAATAGCAAAATTAGAAAATTGACATAATATTTAACAACGTGAAATTATTTCAACGAAACATATTCTTGGCATCTTTGTAAGCAATTGTTTACCTTTGTCAAAAAATATACTTTAAACAATAAATCGTATTTGAATTTAAAATACGTTCAATGCATAAACTACGATTTTAAATATCTGTATAATAATCTGGATTATTATTATTTTAGATCAAATTATGATACTGATCAGTTTGTGCCAATATTCAATGCCATTCAAAAGGGAACTGGAGCCCCTCCTTATCAAGGTATATTTCTAGGGAGTGTTATTATTTGTATTTGCATTATTGTGCTTACATGAAAACGGCCGACATCTCTGACCGGCTGTAGCGTTCAAACACAACTCTGTCTAATATTTGTTTCTCATTTTGGTTAATTTTCTAGGTAGGATAGGTGATGAAGATACTGACGGCGTTGATATGGCTTACAGAGTTCTAGCTGATCATGCCAGAACTTTGACAATTGCTCTAGCTGATGGGGGAAACCCTGATAATACTGGCAGAGGGTAACTATTTATTTAACTTTCTTACCTTTTAGATTTATTTATTTCTTTACAATTTACAGTTCATTCGACATACAATACACAGTTTAACCGCCTATAATGTTTACTCTTATAAAATATATTGAGTTTTAGAGTTTAGTAATGTTTTATTTTAGTTATGTACTGAGGCGAATTTTAAGAAGAGCTGTCAGATATGCAACGGAAAAATTAAACGCCAAGCCGGGATTTTTTTCTACTTTAGTCAACACTGTGGTTGAAATTTTGGGGGATACATTCCCGGAAGTAAAGAAGGATCCTCAGTATATTATCGATACCATTAATGAAGAAGAGGTACAATTTTTAAAGACGTTGACTAGAGGTCGAAATCTTTTGAACCGGTAAATTTTTTTCATTAATTTTGATAACAGGGTGTTAAGGAAATATTTTATTATTTATTTATTTTCAATCATCCCCGATGTAAATATTCATTTTGCGATAGTGTCAAACCTTGATGAAGTTTCCTCCACGTTTCTTGTTCCTCAGTTATTTACTCGAAGCACCATTTATGGTTGTTTTCATCAAATAATTTCTTTTATAAACCGTGTTTGCCGAGTATAGACGTGACGAACGAGAGCAACGCAAATCTCAAGCGGTATCATTGTTCGCGAGTGATATCCAACGTCCAGTGGACGTAGTGTTATCGCGATAAATTAATATGCTTACGGTGAATCAAGTAACACCGGTACAAAATGAAAATAATAGCGATATTCTCAAACATAAACATTCATCAGAGAACGAGATAATTTCGAGTTTGCAGTGTCAATTACAGCATGCGATAAATGAAATTCAAACTTTAAGGAGTCAGGTTTCGACCTTGGAACAACAGATAAGGCAAAAAGAAGGTCTAGATAAAAAAGTAAACAAACAGTTAAATAAAATTAATCCGTATAGTCCAGTAAATTCAGACGAAGAAGATAAATTAGTGGCTGCCGAGACAGAATGGCTGCTTCCAAAAAATAAAAATAAAAAAAGAAAAGCTAATGAGTCACCAGAAAAAGACATAAGCTTACCCAAGGATAATAAACCAAAAACTGTTAAAGATATAAAGCCACCTCCCATTATTGTGAGTAACCTAAATAACTACACAGAAATAAAAAGTAAATTGCAATCAAATAATATCAACTTCAATGCAACCCTAATGAGCAATAAACAACTTAAAATCAACGTTACAAATGCAAATGAATATCGAGAGTTAACCAAACACATGAACGATATTGCGCAAGAATGGCATACCTATGAAAACAAACAGGATAGGCCGATACGAGTAATAGCTAGAAATATGCACCCAACATGTGAAATAAAAGATATCATGAGTGAATTATCCCAGAGGGGTTTGAAAATTATATCTGTAGATAATAAATTAAAGAAAACGCAGAATGGTTACATTAAACTACCTCTATTTGTATTAACTTTCGACAAAACAGAAGACATTAAAAAAATATTTGACATTCAGTACTTGTGTCATATGAAAGTTAAAATTGAGGCACTTAAAACTAGCAAGATGATACCACAATGTAAAAACTGTCAGAGATATGGACATACACAAAAATTCTGCAGAAGAAATCCATACTGTGTAAAATGCGCGAGCAATCATTTAACCAAAGAATGTACCAAGCCAAATAACACTCCAGCAAAATGTTTCAATTGCGGTGAAGCTCATCCAGCCAACTATAGAGGGTGTATAGTCGCTAAGGAACTACAGAAGAGGCGCGAAAATACAATAAAAGGAAAGAATCAACAAACAAAACCAAGGTCTTTTGAATCCAATAACATCAAGAGTGGAGTTACCTACGCGCAAATGGCGGAAAACAAGGAAATAGAATCCGAGTCAACCTCACGTAAAGAAGAACCAACTATGATGCAAATGCTGCAGAATATGATGGTCACACTAAACGATGTGACAAAACGTCTAGGTAGATTAGAAAATAGAAGCAGTGAAGCAGTGCCCAAGAGAAAATAATTCTATGGATATAAAAGACTTAAGAATAGCTACCTGGAATGTTAATGGCATTCTAAACAAAATACATGACTTAGAGGTTTTTTTGAATACTCAGAGAATAGATATATGTCTCATATCAGAAACTCACATGACAAGACAATCTTATATTAAGCTAAGAGGCTACAAAATATATCACACTATCCATCCAGACAATCAAGCAAAAGGTGGTAGTGCGGTGATAATTAAGGACTCAATTAATCATTTTGAGGAAAGTAATATACAACGGGTAGACATCCAAGGCACAATGGTTGGTATTAACTCAACAAAACAAAGATTTACAGTCGGATCAGTATACTGTCCGCCTCGATATAATCTTAAGGAAGAGGACTATTTAACTATATTGCAGCAATCAGGGGAGAGGTTCATTATTGGTGGAGATTTTAATGCCAAGAATGTGGAATGGGGCTCCAGATTAACGACAACCAAAGGTAGAGAGCTGCGAAAAGCTATTCGAAAGAGAAACTGCAACACTCACTCATCAGGTAAACCTACCTATTGGCCCACAGATCTTAACAAAATTCCAGATTTGCTAGACTTTTTTATTACAAGGAAGGTTTCATCTAACTTTATTGAAGTAGAGGAGAATTTTGATTTAGATTCGGATCATTCAGCTGTCATTCTAACTTTGTGCGAAACTGTTATAAAAAGAACTGCTCGCCCTTCGTTGGTCAACAAAACCACTGACTGGGAAATATTTCGTAAGGAGCTACAAGAAAGCATCAACTTAAATATTGTTCTAAGAACCACTGAACAACTTGAAGAAGAGGCTGAGCACTTTATACAGCTTATTCAAAAAGCAGCATATGAGAATACCAGAGAAATTACTCACATAACCAAAGGAATAAACTACCCCAAAGAGATTAGAGTTCTAGTCAAAGAAAAAAGAATAGCAAGGAGAAGATGGCAACAAACTAGGGATCCTGCAAATAAAGCAGTACTTAATAACAAAACACAGAAACTCAGGAGAGAGATACAAAAAATAAAAGAAGAATCTGTAAACTACTATTTGCAAAATCTTACAGCAGATGAGGAGACCGACTACTCTCTATGGAAAGCGACTAGGAAGATTAAGAGACCCATCACCACTATACCGCCGATTAGGAGAGACAGGGAACCATGGGCTAAAGACAATAAACAAAAATCAGATCTCTTTGCTGAACATCTTGTCGAAATCTTTACACCTAATCAATCACAAGTAGAACATAATTTACCCTTACTCAACAACCTAATTTCGGAGAACATCACCCCGGTTAGTTGGAAAGAAGTAGCTAAGGAGATTAAAAATAATCTGAATCCTAAGAAAGCACCTGGTTTCGACTTGATAACAGGTGAAATATTAAAGCAATTACCTAGAAAAGGAATTGTAATGCTCACTTACCTCTTTAATGCAGCATTCAGACTAAAACATGTCCCTAATTGCTGGAAGGTTGCAGAAGTGATTATGATTCCGAAACCAGGGAAACCACCAAACGATGTCAAATCTTATAGACCTATATCACTTCTACCAGTAGTATCAAAACTATTCGAAAAGCTTCTGCTTAAGAGGTTAAGGCCCCTGATTGAAAGAAACAGATTAATTCCGGACTATCAGTTTGGGTTTAGACAGAAACATTCAACAATTGACCAGGTCCATAGAATAACAGATGTTATTGAGCGTGCCCTCGAAGAGAAAATAAATTGCTCTGCAGTGTTCCTGGATGTGGCCCAAGCCTTCGATAAGGTATGGCATGAAGGCTTGGTGTATAAATTGAATAAAATGCTTCCAAGGCAATTTGCAGATATACTAACCTCATATATTTCAAATAGGCTCTTTAGAGTAAAACAGGAGGATGAATATTCTGACCTAAAAGAAATAAGAGCTGGGGTACCTCAAGGAAGTGTCCTAGGGCCCATTCTCTACTTATTATATACTAGTGATCTTCCAATCCAAGAAAATATAACCCTGGCTACATTTGCTGATGACACTGCTCTTCTTGCAACTGATCATGAGCAGGAAAGAGCCACCAGAAGATTACAAGTAGCCAGCAATTCTGTAGTAGAGTGGACAAAAAAATGGAAGATTAGGCTTAACGAATCGAAATCTGTACATATTAATTTTACTAACAAAAATATAACTCAGCCTCTTTCACTGGACATCAACGAAAAAATTGTCCCTTATGATCTTAAAGTAAAGTATCTAGGTATAACTCTTGATGCCAAGCTACGATGGAAAGAGCACGTTAAAAGAAAAAGGGCAGAACTTGACTTGAAATATAAAGAGTATTATTGGCTTATTGGTAGAAATTCTAAATTGTCGATATGTAATAAATTATTAATATATAACCAGATATTTAAACCAGTATGGCTTTATGGCATTCAGCTATGGGGCTGTACCAAAGTCAGTAATATAAAAACAATACAGACGTTCCAGAATAAAGTGCTGCGCAACATTGTAAATGCCCCTTGGTATGTGCGCAATGCGGATATTCATCGTGATTTAGAAATGTTCACTATTAAAGAAGAGATTAAGAGGTATGCTCTCAAACATGAGGCAAGACTACATCTTCACGACAACGTGGAAGCCATACAATTACTGGACAACCAACACCATGTCCGGAGGTTAAAGAGGACAAAACCATTTGACCTAGTATAGCGTGTCAGACAGGATAGTGATTGAGTGTAAATAGTTAATAGATAAACCTAAGGAATATCATTGGATTGACTTTAGATAAGTACCTAGTTTTAAGCCTTATTAGATTAAAATTAATGGTTAGTCTTCTAGACTAGTTTTAATATGTAAGCACAAGCGGTGCTGATTTAAAAAAAAAAAAAAAAAAAAAAAAATAATTTCCATAACACCTTGTATTTAGGATATACATATGTAGAATTTACAAAATTCAATTTTTAGGACTATTACCAAGCTGGGTGACTCGAAAGAAGTACCTGGTGATGTTGCATGGAGATTGTATGACACTTACGGTTTCCCCGTCGATTTGACTTCCCTTATGGCCGAGGAGAAAGGTTTAAGAGTCGATATGGAGACTTACGAAGAGGCCAAGAAACAAGCTCAGATCGTTTCACAGGTAAATTTGTGTGAGATATGTTTGATTACCAAAAATGCTGTCCTGCTCTTTCCAAATGATGTTAAATTACTCTGTTCTAGGGAAAAGGTTCAGGAGTAGCAGAGACAATAAACTTAGATGTCCACGCCATAACGGAGTTGCAAGATCTAGGGGTGGCACCGACTAACGATTCCCCCAAGTACGATTATGAAGCCAGTGAAAAAGTCGACGACGAATATAAGTTTGCACCTTGTGAAGCCACTGTTATAGGTTTAAGGTACGTAATTTGTATTTGTTTTTAACTTCTTTTTAATTTCTAAGCCATAGTCCAGTGTTCCAGTTAACGTTTTATTTTCAATATTTGTAAATCTGTGAGGTTATAAATCAAATCAAATCAAATCAAAATATGCTTTATTGTCATAAGAATATTGTTCTTGTTAACAACGCTATATATAAAAAAAAATTTTATTTTAGAAAATATAAATCAAATCAGAAAAAGTATATGAAAAAAAAAATATAAAAATTAAATATAACAATAATTGGTAAAACAATTAGACAATATATATAGAATAAAATAACTCTGACAAGTAACCACATAATATACTAAATTAAAATACAGAATTAAAACATTAAACATAATTAAAACATTAAACATTATCAAGATAAAGCTAAAAGATGATACATTTTACAATAATACAACATATACACATATGTCAGAAGCTCAAAGACCGCTAAGATTATCCGTAAATAAATCATCAGCAGAATAATATGCTTTTGTGCATAGCAGAGCCTTTACTTCCCTTCTAAATCTCTTAAAACCATTAATCCTTCGAATGCGTAACGGAAGATGATTAAACATTTTTTTACTCTTGTACATAACAGAGTTCCTGGTTTGGCTAGAAGTTGGTATAGGTAGATGAGTAACATATGTCTGGCGCGTATTACACACAGAAACCGAACTAATTTCATTTCGGAATTTTTTATATACCAGACATGCTGACTCCAGCAAAAACAGGCAAGGCAAGGTTAAGATCTTATGTGAAATAAATAATGGTCTGCTTGAGTCCCTAAGTCTGGCTCTAAACATATATTTCACGGCTCTCTTCTGCAGAACAAACAACATATCAAACAAATAACGTGAACATCCCCCCCAAAAACATATACCATATCTAAGATGAGATTCCATCAGTGCAAAGTACGTACTTCTCACCACTTCCAAATCCAAACTATCTGCTATAATCCTGATTGCATAACAATTGGATGCCAGTCTCTTAGCCAGATTAGTTATGTGTACCTCAAATTTCAACTTATTGTCTATGTATAAGCCTAAAAATCTACTTACACTCTCCCTGGCCACTGACTGGTCCCCCAATCTAACATCATCGAGAGAACATTTAAAAGAAATTATATTCGTCTTAGAAATATTAAGAGATAGGAAATTTGCATCAGTCCACTCTTTTACCTTGGTGAGATCATCATTGATGCAGTTCTGGAGTTCGGTCGCATTTTTACTAACCCAAAGTATGGTGGAGTCATCCGCAAAAAGTGTGAATCTGCCCCTGACAGCAATACTAGCTAGGTCATTAATATATATCAAAAAAAGCAAAGGGCCGAGAGCAGACCCCTGTGGCACCCCATACTGAATTTCTAGTTGTTCAGAACTCTTATCATTAAAATTAACCGTCTGAATACGTGCCGTCAAATACGATCTAAACCAGTCCAAAGATCTTCCCCTTATCCCATACTTCTCCAGCTTCCATAGCAGTATTCCATGATTGACACAGTCAAATACCTTTGACAAATCACAGAACGCCGCTGCAGCCACCTCGCCATCATTAATACCCAAATACAATCTCTCAAGAAACGCAAACATAGCATCACCTGTGCCCCTCGATTCCCTAAAACCAAACTGCTCGGAGCAGAGAATGTTATGCTTCTTTAAGAAAGATAGCAGTCGACGCTTTACTAATTTTTCTACAATCTTTGCCAAAGTGGGCAACAAGGATATAGGCCTGAAATTAGAAGGAGAATCGGAGTCACCCCCCTTGTACAATGGTATGACCGTTGCAATTTTTAAACATGAGGGAAAATTACCCGATTCAAAAGAATTATTAATTCCTTCGGCAAGTACCACTAAAGCAGTATCGGGCAAACGCAAAAATATCCCTAGCGACAGTTCGTCCCAACCTGTGGCATTTTTGTTTTGAATTTCCTTAAAAACTTCCTTTATTTCAAAAATGTTTGTAGGAAATAGATAAAAAGATTCTAATACATTAACGGCATTTAAATAGTTCCTAAAATCACACTTTGGACTCAAATTACTACTCAAATTCTCAGCTATAGAGCAATAGAATTCGTTCATTTTGTTACAGTCTAAATTAGAGTCGACCTGTTTTTTATTCCTTTTTCCTCTTAAATCATTTACAATTTTCCACGCTTCCCTCTGCCTATTTCTAGAGTTACAAATTCGGCCTCTAAAATACATACTCTTAGCGGTCTTTATCGTTCTTCTAAATATTCTACGGTACCTGCTAAAGTATGTCATAAATTGATCATTATCTAAAGAAAATTTTCGAAGATAATGTAAGCAGCGCATATTCATTGATGAAACCTTTAAACCCTTTAAAACGATTTGGGTTTGCTAGATATGACAAGCAATTTGTCACTGAAGTTACAACTGGCCAGGAATGTGGCGTTCTATTGGATAGGACCAGTTTTTATGCTGAACAAGGTGGACAAATATATGACACAGGTAAGAATAACATCCGTATTTACAAGAGAGTGTTAACTTTAAAGCTGGGATTCTTGGATTAAAATAACAGGTGAAAGGTTTTGTACCCTTAGGCTCAGTCAAAATTTCTAATTTTGCTTTATTTTCCTAATACATCTTATAACTGTTTAACTTTAAAGTAAAACCTATTTAGCAGCTAATTTCCGAAAAAAATTATTTACTATGGCCTCTTTTTCCCGTGTAAGAATGTTAACTTTAAATGAAATATGGATTTTCGCCAAACTTAAGAAGAAAAACTAATAATATGAGTTAAAAAGAAACAAAGAGCATTTCCACTATATTATCCACACTTACAAGTAAATGAGGATGCATTTTTATTGAGCTAACTCTACTTTAAGGTTATCTCGTGAAAATCGGAGACGAAAGCGTCGAATTCTCGGTGAAAAACGTCCAAGTCCGCGGCGGATACATCATACACATAGGAAACATCGAGGGCACGTTAAAGAAAGGCGACAAAGTCAGTTTGCACATCGATACCGAAAGGCGACGTCTCATTATGAGCAATCATACCGGCACGCACATTTTGAACTACGCCTTGAGGAAGGTTTTGGGGACTGAGGCTGATCAAAGAGGGTCTTTGGTGGCACCTGACAGACTAAGGTATAATTTAAATAAGTAAAACTAACTTTTTCTAAGATTGTTATAAAAACTATATTTTTGTTTACGCAAATGAATGTTGGTTATTTTTTAACAAGTTCAATAAAGTGTGCGTCTTTTTTCACTTCTCTCCAATGCTTATAATATCAAGTTGTCGTGAAAAGAAAGAAAGAAAAGAAAACTCATTTCAGTGCGCCCCAGACGAAATAATTAATAAAGCCAATGAAGCAACACCACATTTATTGCCTGAAAAACCGAAAGAAGCTTACAAAAAGATTATAATACTTTATTAAAAAGCATTGGACCAAAAGCAAGTGAAGAAAGAGTCAGCAAACGGGTATTGTTAACGTATTTTCAAGAAAGGTAAAACATTTTTAATTCTTCGCCTTTATGGTCATGCTATTCCAAGCTAAATTTCGAATAATCAAGTCGATATAAGCAAATATTCCAAACTTATTGCATTCCTAAGGTTCGTGCGCTGAAATTTCCCGTTCATGAGAAAAAATAATATTCTATGCATTTGTTACATAAATAACTATTAAAATATATTTGTTCTTTGGGTTTTCGGTCAATTCTTAATAAAGCGAGTTATCAAATTTGTGACGTTTCGGTTTATTTCATTTTAAACCATCATCAGACTACAATTAAAGGAAAACATTTCTTTAGTTTTTAAGGACATGATTTGTGAAATGTTTTCCCATCATATTTCACAAATCATGTCCTTAAAAACTAAAGAAATGTTTTCCTTTAATTGTAGTCTGATGATGGTTTAAAATGAAATGAACCGAAACGTCACAAATTTGATAACTCGCTTTATTAAGAATTGACCGAAAACCCAAAGAACAAATATATTTGAACAAACGGTCAGGAATCAATACTATTTAACTATTAAAAGTTCACTCTTACATTTTATAATATGTATTTCTTTAAATTTTAGGTTTGATTTCACTAACAAAGGTGCTCTGTCGGTTAACCAAGTTAAGAATACGGAATTGGCTTCAATAGAACATATTTCTAAGAATGATAAAGTTTACGCCAGAGACGCAAGTTTGGCAACAGCTAAAACTGTAAGGGGGTTGCGTGCTGTTTTTGAGGAAACTTATCCAGATCCTGTGAGGATAGTATCTGTAGGTAAGAAAAATTAGAGCCTGGCTAGGTAGGCGAGAACGTAATAAAATAAAATCGGCACAGGATACTTGAAAAAGTGGTTCTATATGTTAAAATAATGCTAGTGTCATACAAAATAGTCGAAAACCGAACCCTTTTTTTTTTGTTTCCATTTCAAAAACTGATTTTCCTGCTAACAAAAGCTTTAGTTCCAGTTTTGCGCTTTAAACCGGCACGGTTTATCGACTCGAATAGAGAGTACCTCTTTTATTAGGTATTCTTTTGTCTGTCAAATATAATTTTTTCCAATTACTGTCGAAAAAAAAAGGTATGCCAAAAATGTAAGTTTGAATTTCAGATAAAGCGGCCTCTGGTGGCACAATTTTTTTATAACAGAATGATCAGAAGTCGTTGAGCATATTAATTATAAACTATGTATGTATAGTGACAAAATTTCGCTATTTCTGTTTAGGTATTCCTGTGGAGGATTTGGAAAAAGATCCTTTCAGCCCGGCAGGAGATAACACTTCAATTGAATTCTGCGGTGGAACACATGTCAAATATGCAGGTAATGTTACTAAGGGACAAATGACAATTTAAACAATTTACGGTTTACTGGTTTTGGTACAAGAAGCCCAATAAACATTTTTTCTTTATAAAGCTTGTAAGAGCATTCTTACACCAATTATTTTGAGCTTCAAGCATTAATTTTTCCTGGGAACGTTCTTTCTTACAACCACTAAAAGACATCTATAAGTGAAAAACCCCTATATTTGCTATATAAAAGTTTCGTAACAGCATTTAGGAAACATCAACAAGCACACTTACAGCAAAAAGCTTATACAACCATTATGCTGTAAGATGTAAGTTTTATTGATCTTCTTACGGGTATTTAAAAAACTTTATGAAACAGTTTGGCAAACAATATACTTACCTAGTTAATTAATTAACGTTCTTGCAGGTCATATTGGGGACTTTGTAATCAGCAGCGAAGAAGCCATAGCGAAAGGAATCAGACGAATAGTTGCTTTAACCGGACCCGAAGCTACTAAAGCTCTTAAAAGAAATGATGTTCTAGAATGCAGGTAAATAATTCATAACTTCATAACTTATACAGTGTGTTCAAAAAAGTATGCAATTTATCGGAATTTTTTGTATCATCGATTAATCAGAAAAATGGATTCTTGATAAAAGTTAGTGCATGCCTTGGCAGTATAAACGCATAATTGGAAAAAAATAATTTGACTACTTTTCTGCATCTCTCAACCAGTTTAATTCACATGTATTTCAAGAAATATTATGTGAAAAATAATAATTTTATTGTTTAAATAGTTTTTACATGCGTCCCTTCAATTAATTTAAAAAAATACCATTTTGTTCTTTATCCGCCTATCTACAAAACCCATTTTTCGAGAAAATGAAACCTCTATTAGATCGGAAGTTATTAAATATTTTCGAGCGCAAGTCGCGTGGAGAAAAAAACAGCAAATTATCATTCATAATATGTGGATATTTTCGAAAAAATAATTTTTTCAGCAAAATCCTGAAATTCGTGTGAACTAAACTTAAGCAGCAGAAAGATTTTCATCGCATTTGAAGAAGTCAAATTATTTTTTCCTGAAATCCGTGCGGTTTATCTATTGAAAAACCTGGCCTGAGAATGCTTCTATTTCTCCAGATTAACTGAAATAAAATCTGCCGTAAATGCAGACGAGGACGGTTCCAAATCGAAAGAACTGGTGAAAAGGATCGTTGAACTAACCGACGAAGTATCGCAGGCGGTCATTCCGTATTGGAAAAAAGAAGAGATCAGGAACAGCCTGAAGACACTGAAGAAGAACTTGGATGACAAAGATCGCGCCGTCAAGGCAGCAGTTTCCATAAAAGTCGTGGATGAAATTAAGGAGTTTGTTACCGAAAACCCTGGTTTGCCTATTATAGTTAAAGAGCTGAAAGCGTTTAATAATACCAAGGCCTTGGATGGTGCTTTGAAACAGGTAATTTTTAATGTTCTGTCTGTCTGTCTACCAGAGTATTTTTCTCATAGGCATGTTAACTCAGAGATCTAAATTTGTATAAAGTTCACACACAAAATTTTTTCCCCGCGTTTCACGTAATGGCAGTGACAAACTTCTGTGGGTTTTAACGGTGCCAAGCGACGCTACAAAGAGCGGGACTACATAAGAAATAAAATTATACGTTTTGAAGTTTGTGTTTTAGCATAGAATGTCAAATTTAATAAAATACATTTAATGACGTATTTTATGGAACCTATCCAAAAATGGTGCTTTAATTTAATATGCCCTGTACATGACCTTATGTCAAACCAAAAAATACCACGTGGTGCCCCTGTTTGGAAGGTAAACACAGCAATAGATGGCAGTGAATCTTGAACAGTGTTGTCATATCTTCAGGGTAAACTCTTTAGAAAGTCAATAACCGTTTGACAGATTTCAAGTTGTTTATTTTTCAGGGTACATTATTATAAACTTTTACGTTCAGTTCGCTGGGAAACAATCTCTGATTTATAAACTTGAACTGACTCGAACGAACCGCCGCGGAGTTTATAAATGGTCAGATATGTTCTCATTTGTTCAATTCGAACGACACCCGTCAGATCTGGACAACTTAAAAGTTTATAAATGCCACTTACCCTTTAGCAAAAAAAAATGCAATTTTATTTACCTTTTCGGACTTATTTAAAACCAACTTAATTTATAAAAAACACTAAGTACTCACATCACAAAATCACATTAGTTTTCGCGTCACAACACATCTAAGTACCGTTCAATCTGAATTAGTATTTTAAAGTGCTACTGTGTAGACAAAAATACACCCTTATTGTCCGGAAAATAATGTATTTAACATCTAAAAATTTTAAAAATAAATAACACGTTGGTTCTCTCGATCGATATCGGCCGGTTTCTTTAAACAGCTGATTGTGGACAATCGGGCTAATATTTAAAAAATACAGCGTTGCCACTTTCGATGTTTTATAAGCGACTATCATAAATTGCCGAATTTCCTTCTATAATATTACTTTCCTGTATAATTATAGTCTCGGAAATGGTAACCGCGCTGGCTCTAGTAGCGGAGAGTTCTCGATGAGAAGGTTCGACGACTGGTCCGAAGTTGGACTAGACCATTATTTCAAAGGGCAGTTCCTGTCAATTGTTAACATAATTGTTTCATTTTATCTTTAGTAAAGGGTTAATGGCCCATAGAAATGAGCGTTTTTATTATTTCTATTGCGAAATGATTAAGTGCTCTTGTTCTATGTGTGTTATTGTAAAGTGTAATTATGAGTTAGTGTTGGGGTTTAGTGGTAAGCTTATTATGCACTCCCACGCTATCATCAGGACACGTGATGAGCATAAAGTTTTTCCCATAGAAAAAAGAACTGAAAGTGTCTGTGCCCTGGATTCCTTAATCGCGTCCTGGATTTACTTTCTAAGTAAGCTAAATATTTAATTTTATAAGAAACTAAAGTTTTATACTTTTAAACATTTTGGCAACATTGTGCCTGAACATCTGTTGATTACCCAGCAATGTAATATGTTCATATATGAATGTGCCGAGGAGTTGTATGTGGGTTTAGGGGTGAATTACCCCACTTTTTAAACGTTTGATTTAAAAAAATAAAAATATGTAGAATATGTAGCGCTTCTCTAGGACACCCCAGGAGTCACCCATTTGAATATAATACGTCATTTCCATAACACCCTGTATACGTAAAATTACATTCTGCTATGGAGCATCAAAAAATGACCTATTTTAAAAAACAGAAATAATATTTTTCTGATTGTAATACCAATGTTTTCTTTTCCAGGTACGGACCCTCAGTCCTCCAACCGCCGCCCTCTTCTTAACAGTCGACGCCGATACCAACAAGATATTTTGCCTGTCGTCGGTTCCAAAAGATGCCATCGAAAAAGGGCTCAAGGCCAACGAGTGGGTTCAGGCCGTAGCCCAGAAAATAGGCGGAAAGGGAGGTGGTAAGCCCGATTCAGCTCAAGCAAGTGGTGCTAATTCAGTTGGTATTAATGATATTTTGGATTTGGCGAAGAAATTCGCTGAAAATAAGTTGGCGTAAATGAAATACGTATGGTCTAAATAAGTATACTCCATTCTATCGACTTACTGTTCACGTTATGCCATTTTATTCATTTATTTATTGGTACTTACAATTAATTAGGAAATGATAATTTTATACGGTATTTAAATTTAAAATAGGCAAGAAAAATTAAAATTATATTTCCAATTTTTGCTTTTATGTTTCTCGCGATATAGGAAGAAATTAAAGAGTCAAATGGAACTCAAAATCTGCTCCATTAATTTCACAAAGAAAATTTTTATTCAAAATTGAATGTACATGTTTCGAACCTTCATCCTCAGTGGAAAAATATTGGAGAAACTTATAACATTGCCACAGGAGAAAAAGAAGAGTATGAGTGCAAAAGTAATTTCAATAACTTAGATTTTCTTACCTTTGTAGCAGAAAGAGAAAAAGGAAAATTAAAAATTAACTAACAATTTAAATTTTGGTTAATTTTAAGGAAAATTAAGCCGTGGTGGGTCCTCATGGTGAAAAGAGCCAAAATGGAGAATTAAATTATGGATTCTTTGCACCATGAGGACTCACCATGGCAATTTAGTTTTCTTTAAAATTTATCCAAAATTTAAATTGTAAAATGTTCATTTATTATTCAGCCAATTAATTATTGGCTTCCTGTAAGTTAATTTTTAATTTATCATTTTTTTCTCCTACAAGGTAAGAAAATGGAATTTACTTTTCATCTAAAAATCTCATAAGTTCATTGTTACAGTTTATATTCTCCTTTGGCAACGTCATATAACTTTCTCCTGATAATTCTAAACCGAAAAATACAAGAATGGTGTCAGCTATGGGTTACTAAATTATGCATCCCTGAAGGAGAAATTTAATTATTATTTTTTGTTATAATTTATAGTAAAATGGAGAGAAAATCATAATTTAAAAAAATATATACTAAATATACAACCTTAAGGCAACTTTTAATTATCAGCTGACACTTCAGGCGGGGGCCGATTTTTCGCGGCCCAGGGTTGAAGCTGGCCAGAAGCGAAAACGCCGTAAAAAATGGCTCCAAACAGGTAAATTGCGCCAGCTATAAGGAATACTAGTTGCCACTCCCCGATGGTCTAAAATAAAAAAGATAACTAAAAAATAATATAAAAGTTTTAGTTTCTTAAATAACAAAATATAAAATAGTCTTCTGTCCTGAATAGGAATTTACTTAAATTTTATGCATATGGACCTAATGTCTTCCAAGGAAAATTTCTGTTATAAATAACCTTTGATTAGGAAAGAAATTTTCTAGTCTAAGTAAATAACCCTGCATGCTTATTATAGGAACCTTTATTGTTAACTTACCGACTTTTCACTGAGTATATATCCAGTGAGTGTGGGACTTATGAATCCAGGCATTGTGGCAAAGATTTGCCCAAATCCCATTAATATACTGGCATAGGCAGGGGCAATATCTAAGTGATTAACGCTTAAAAAAATTAGAAATGTTAGCTTCCGCTGGCTGTGTAGACTCATACAATATACATAGATATAAAATGCCAAACTCATCATTTCTCTGTTCATAGTTGGTTGTTAACGCCGCACGTTTAGTACGCCGCCAGAAAAAAAATAGGAAAATTTAATGTAGACAACATAACCTATAAGTCTTAGTCGCGTTGCAGCTTTCGCCAATTAAATATATCGTTGATGATCGACTTAAAGTTTTAGTGAAACAATGTATTTTGTGTATTACATAATCCAAGGGAAATAAGTTATAAGGGCAAACCACGTTTTCTAGAGCACGAGAAACCTGTTTGACAGCAAATTGATAGCTGGGAGAGAAACGGAAAGGTGGCTGAAAGAAAAGGTTATGCGGGGTTAACGTCGAACAGGGGAATCATAAACTATCTACGCTGATAACCAGGCAACGGATTTCCAGCGGTTTGAATAACAATAAACTTCATCTAATACTACTAAAATTGTTGACGTTGCTGTAGGTACTGATATAATTTTTCTAGCATATAATTTGTCTTAAAGCAAAAATTACCTGAATCCTGACCACGCAAAAGCACCCAAACCGATAGACAATGTCAAACCGGTAATGGCTACCACCTGATTGTCTATAAAGGCGGGAACCAACATGGAAACGGTTTGTGCCAAGAATGCGCCGCAGTTGAATATTTTCCTAACTTGAGTCACGGTCAATATTTTGTTCACCAGAAGCCAGTCCGCCAATCGACCAGAAAATTGAATCAATATGGTCATGAGAAGGTACGGAAGGGCGGACACGAATCCGGAATTCTTGAGATTGAAGTTATATATCTCTAAAGAAAAAGAGAGTATCAATTGCCCCTTGGGGCCAATGTAGACCGGAAGGTTACGTGGGAAGACCGATTTTTCTCACGATTTTTCCACGTAAAATTCCTTGCTTTTTGTATGATGCAGTGACTCTTTGTCTATTTATATAAAACTAACCGCTTAAAAACATTGGCATTACCACCAACAACGTATAGAATCCCCAATTTTCGCAAGTGTGCGATACTACTATGGCCCATACTGGCATAGATGTCAAAATTCGTTTCCAAGGTAACTCTGATATTGAAGTTATTGCTGTCGGAGCATATTTCAAAGATTCTTGAATGTACTCTCGCTCTTCGGGTGATATCCACTTATCCTCAGCTGGGGTTGCACCGACAAGGAATGTCCAACCAACCCACCAAACAAGACTAAGACCACCTGAAATTTATTGTTTATTATTCAAGTAAATGTATCCACTAAAACAGTTGGAGGATATGAAATTGAACATACAGAATCTGTTCTCGTTTACATAAATATTTTGTACAAGTTGGACGTCAAATTACTTTTATCATACATCAATCCACGTTCCACTTACCGGTTATATAAAATATCCATCGCCATCCCAGGTTATCTGCTATATAGGAGCAGGCGGGGAAAGTTATGACAGTTCCAACAAAACATCCGGAGAAGGCCAGCGTGGCCAAACTGGCCCTTTCGAGCGGTGGGGCCCATCTTGACCACAAGGCATGGATACAGGGATATGTTACACCCTGCAAAATTTACATTGTTTGTACATTACATTTGTGCAAGCGAAATTAACGCCCCGTGCGGAAAATACTTTGAAATATCCTTGAAGGATACTTTTTTTTTATTCCAGTTGAACTGGGAAAAGAATGAATTTAATAATAAAATGGTAGTTGAAGCATTATATACAGGGTGTTATGGAAATCACGTATTATATTTAAACCGGCAATTCCTGAGATGAAAACAAATTGAAGAAACATATCCAAAAATGGCGCTTTAATTTAATATGACATTATGTCAAACCAAAAATGACCACGTGCCCCTGTCAGGAAGGTAAACAAAGCAACATATGGCGAAAAACGTCACTGAATTTGTATCAGTGTTGTCATATCTTCAGGGTAATTTTCTATTTAATTAATTAATTTTTCTACACTTTTACGTTCAGTTCAGTTCGCTAGGAAACAATCTCTGATTTATAAACTTGAACTGACTCGAACGAACCGCCGCGGAGTTTTCAAATGGTCAGGTATGTTCTTATTTGTTCAATTCGAACGACACCCGTCAGATCTGGACAACTTAAAAGTTTATAAATGCCACTTACCCTTTAGAAGAAAAATGCAATTTTAATTAGCTTTTCGGACTTATTGAAAACCAACTTAATTTATAAAAAAACACCAAGTACCTAGGTAACTTGAATAAAAACAAACCGGCATAATAAAATCACATAACACATCTAAGTACCATTCAATCTGAATTAGTATTTTAAAGTGCTCCTGTGTAGACAAAAATACGCCTTTATTGTCTGAGTGGTCTGGGAAATAATGTAGTTAACATCTAAAAATTTTAAAAATAAATAACACGTTGGTTCCGTCGATCGATATTGAACTGCTGGGCTCGGGCACTGCCGTCGCGAAAAGAACAAATAACTTAATAATTTAAACTCGGGTTTAAATCTGCACAAATCTGCTTGAAACTTGGTAAAAACAGTAGGAAACCGATAACGCGTGTGAAAATCG
The DNA here is from genome assembly GCA_963991005.1 of Barypeithes pellucidus. Lineage (NCBI taxonomy): Eukaryota > Metazoa > Arthropoda > Insecta > Coleoptera > Curculionidae > Barypeithes > Barypeithes pellucidus. Next base: position 1,623,061 of record OZ022557.1, read on the forward strand.
GCCGGCTTCTTTAAACAGCTGATTATAAATAAATCGGGTTGCCTGTTCTTTTCGCCGGCTGGGGTTAATATTTAAAAATACAGCGTTGCCACTTTCGATGTTTTGTAAATAAATTGCGGATTTTCCTTCTATAATATTACTTTCCTGTATAATTACAGTCTCGGAAATGGCAACCGCGCTAGCTCAAGTTAGTTCTCTGAACGTGCACAAAGAAATCACCTTGGAGGAGACCATTATTTCAAAGGGTAGTTCCTGTCAACATAATTGCTTCATTTTATCTTTAGTAAAGGGTTAATGGCCCATAGAAATTAGCGTTTTTATTATTTCTATAGCGACATAATTAAGTGCTGTTTAGTGTTTGCGTGTAACTTGATAATAGGTGCATATCTTCAAAAAAAACTAATTTGAAACTCGTGGGTCTGTGTGCTTCTTTAAGTGATTTAGTGCAAATGTTCCGAGAGATTGGAAATAAGAGGCCGAATGGGGTTTAGTGGGTATAAGCTTATTATGCACCACAGGTGGCGCAGTGCGTTAATGTTGAGGAAGATTATACCGATAAATAAAATAAACAAGAAAGTTTCCCTACTTACATACCTGAAAGATACCTTGGACCACCCTGGTAGCAATAAAAAGATAGACGCTGATATCAACCATCGGTGGGGTTAGAATATTTAGTATAGCCGTTACTGCTACGCCGATCCCATAGATTAACTTTCCTCCGTACTTGGCGGCTAGAATTCCTGCTGGAAATTGTGAACACATATAACCATAGAAAAACGCACTTAATACATGCCCTTGAAGTTCGATGGGCCATTTATATTCAGCTTCCTGCAAAAAAGGTAAAAGAGATTGCAAATACTTTTTAAAGTCCATTAGCAAGATGAACCGTGTGATCATTCGTAGTTTTTTAATTTTGATTGTGTATTAATGGATCAAAAGATGTCACTAATAACGGCGACCGTCGAAGCTAGCCCGGCGACAAATCTTGGTACAGTACGTTTCACGAAATTTGGATACGACTTAATGATTTCCTGGGTCGGTTCCATTGTGTCGACAAGAGCTTGGCAATAAACAAGTGAAGTATGAAGGGACGGACTAAGGAAAACAAGTAATGATATGATTATATTGTATTAATATTAATGTAATCAAATGAAATAAAAAAAAATATATATATATTATTACTAGTCATATTTATTTACATTATAATGTCATTCTATAGATAGTTCTGTTTCGCTATCGCTATCCTCCTCAAAATTAATTATAATTGGATTAATTATACGATCCAGACTAATATACGAATTTTCCACAGTTATTACGTGACGGACTGAATTTTTCCAACTACAACACTAGAACTTAAGTCGGAGAAATATTTTCAGACCTAACCAGTGATTTTAACTGGTGCCACATATGCTCTATGGGGTTAAAAATGCAATAATAGGGAGGGAGCCGTAGCACTGTATGTCCAATTTCTTCTGCCAATGTGTCACAAACATATACTTTTTTTATACAAAATGTCTTTAAAACTTCTAAAAGATCACTTTTTTTTATAACTTAGATTCAAAATATATATCATTCCCCGCCATGTAGTTCTGAATCTGCAATTTTGTATTATTTGAGCTTGAAGCTTTATGTAATTGGCGACTGTGATAGCTCGCATTGTCCATTACTATCACGCTATTCTGAGGAATGTTTGGTAAAAGACAATTCTTGAACCATTCCTCAAAAACTAACAACCACAAAAAGATATTTAAATATAAATTAAGCAACCGAACCTACCTGATGTGCCTATATTTAATTATAATTATTACAATCCGGTCCTTTCCACATAATAATAACAAACGGTCATACATAATGGGATGGCCACAGGTACTTTTACTGCAGTCATTAAGTTATAACCATTTTTCGTGAAACAATCTTTACCCACACTAGCGCAAAAGTGTCGCTCAAGGAGCGGTGACAGTGTAGTGATTTCTTGAGATATTTTGCTTTGTGCCGCGGGCAAAGCTATTTTTAAATTGCTGGGAAATAATAACCTATGTGGGCCTTTGCCCCCTGATTATGGCCATGCATAAGAGGTTCTTCATATGGAGATTTCATTGGGCTATGACATATTCCTCGCTTCCGCCGCAATCAAATCGCGCCGGCATGTGGGATCCTTTTGAAGCTTTACACCCTTTACTTTTTCAACTTACTATGGTTTTTTCGCTTCCATCACTATCCTTGACCACTGACTTGCGCGTCATAGCTACAATGGCTACGCTCACGTTAACCCGCATTGCATAAACCATGATGAATCCTGTGAATCCCCAAAGAGCCAACATGAATCTTCGTTTTTTCCAAAACTTCCATGACGTATCGGGTGGTGTTAGTGGTGCTTGATCACTATAAAAATTGAGCTGGGATAAAATAGTGCTGGAATAACGCAAAAAAAAACAGGGAAGTAAACATGGAAAGGCGTTAAGGTACATTTGAATTTCAAAGAAGAGAATACAGCCGAAAATAAAACGACCGTCTGTTTTTATTTTTAATATAGGCATCTGCAATATGAAAATTATTGACTGGCCACCGAGTTATACAGATGCGAGATGAGTTTATTTTATATTTTGAGGGGATGAAAATTAAAATGGCACAGACTGGATACCAAAAGGTGAATTCCTGGCTTAAAACAGATTAAAACTATATTCCTACTCTCGAACCTAACAGCACTTGCTTTGCATACCCATAGTCATACCTAATCTTGATGAATTCTTCAAATTTTACAAATTAATAATCTTGTTTTGTGCCAAAGTCTGACACACCGTTGACTTATAAAATAGGGTGAACACAAGGAACGAACATTATTTCAGAACCTTGCCTGTAAAAATAAATAAAGTTGATGCGGCTCCCGAATACGAATTAAAAGGTCCCGCACAAATATAATCTATAGAGAATTTCTCGAATACGCTATGGTATTGGCGGGGCGCTCGCACAGAGCAGAAAGAGTGTTTGGAAGCCCATTCCAGAATGTACGAGGTTCTTACCGCCCATTAACACAGAGAAGAACGTAGATAAACCGTCCTTTACCCACTTTTCCGTCTCTGTGATTGTTGCTTCAATCTAGAAACCGAACATTTGTGAATACAAATACCAAGCAGATTTTTTACTTTCACTTCTAGCTTCTGGTTGATCTTTGTAGTAGATATTTGAAAAATACCGGTCGGGTTTCTTTAAAAAAATAAAAAACAGCAGATTAATAGAAATTTGTGCCCAGGAGTTCTTTGAAATCTTTAAGGTAAGATTTAAAATATAATCTGCTAGCTAAACACTTAACATAAAATGTAGAATAATCAATCGTTGGAATGCGATTTTTTGTGGTTAGTTTTTTTTTGTTAGTATTTTTGATATTCAAAGGTTTTTGTCAGTAAATTTAGGATTTTTTTTACTAATTTTTTATTTATCGCTGGTATAACTATATAATACATACATTTTAGTTTTAACACGCAATAATTTAAAATGAACAAGTTATTAATTCCTCCATCCCCAAACTGGTATGAAACGGATATTATGGCTTGTGCCCCTGATAACACTGTAATTTATGGCTCTAGACAAGATATCGTTGTCATAAAATCGACACCAGGAATTGAGCCAGATGATGTACAGGTTATTACAAGAGCACATTCCACCAGGTATGTCGGACATCTTTATCTTTTGAGGAAGCATTTTCAGGTTTTAAAAAGTTATATTTTTAAGGATCAAGTCGATAAATATAAATAGAAACTGGGGTCAGCCACATAAATATGCTGTTACAGTGTCGGAGGACAAGGTTGTGAAGTTATGGGACATAGAAACTATGGAAAAGAAATTGTCACATAATATACATGTAAGTAATATTCCATTTGTATTCTTTGATTTGTGTGGCTTAAAACCTCTAATATGGTGGTCTGATACTGCCCGAACAGCATATTCTTTTTATGTTTGAAGAGAATTTTATTCAAAAGTCAAATCAGTTGTTTTAAATTCAAATCAAATCAAATCAAATCAAAATATGCTTTATTGTCATAAGAATATTGTTCTTGTTAACAAAGCTATATATAAAAAAAATTTTATTTTAGAAAATATAAATCAAATCAGAAAAAGTATATGAAAAAAAAAAATATAAAAATTAAATATAACAACAATTGGTAAAACAATTAGACAATATATATATAGAATAAAATAACTCTGACAAGTAACCACATAATATACTAAATTAAAATACAGAATTAAAACATTAAACATAATTAAAACATTAAACATTATCAAGATAAAGCTAAAAGATGATACATTTTGCAATAATACAACATATACACATACATCAGAAGCTTAAAGACCGCTAAGATCATCCAGAAATAAATCATCAGCAGAATAATATGCTTTTGTGCATAGCAGAGCCTTTACTTCCCTTCTAAATCTCTTAAAACCATTAATCCTTCGAATGCGTAACGGAAGATGATTAAACATTTTTTTACTCTTGTACATAACAGAGTTCCTGGTTTGGCTAGAAGTTGGTATAGGTAGATGAGTAACATATGTCTGGCGCGTATTACACACAGAAACCGAACTAATTTCATTTCGGAATTTTTTATATACCAGACATGATGACTCCAGCAAAAACAGACAAGGCAAGGTTAAGATCTTATGTGAAATAAATAATGGTCTGCTTGAGTCCCTAAGTCTGGCTCTAAACATATATTTCACGGCTCTCTTCTGCAGAACAAACAACATATCAAACAAATAACGTGAACATCCCCCCCAAAAACATATACCATATCTAAGATGAGATTCCATCAGTGCAAAGTACATACTTCTCACCACTTCCAAATCCAAACTATCTGCTATAATCCTGATTGCATAACAATTGGATGCCAGTCTCTTAGCCAGATTAGTTTAGTTAGTTTAGTTTTTATATTATTTATTATATTATATTTAGTTATTAATATCCTCATCTCAGACAAGAAACTCGATTATGTTTAACAGCAAGGAATTGTTATTGAGTAAGACTTATTATACGTTGGACGAGTTTTTTTGCTGATTCATTTAGCTGAAACTCGTGCCATATTGCTGGTCATTGCTTGTGCACAGGGTTTGGTTGCATTCAGGTTGCTTCTTGTTTTTGCATGGTGTACTTTCGCTTTGTTAACGAGAGCCAACTCTTATAACAATGAAGCATATTTTGAATTTGAACACTCTCGGAAATGTTTAATTTTAGTTTACAATGTTACTAATGTGTTATCATAGTAATAGATAATAATTATTATTGTTCACCTAATAATAATATTTAAGGCCTCTTTTAATACTGATTTTATTTTACCTTATTTCAAAAATAGTTTACAATAAGCATAGAACATGGTATAAATTTTTGATAGATAATTTAATGAAGAAGCAATATTTGACAGTGCATTAATTGCATCATATGATTTTTCATATTAAGCTTTTAGCCCCATGTTAAGCCCTATTCTCAGGACATAGCTGGGTAAAAATAAAAAAATTACTAATTTTCAAAGACTAAATTCATTTTTTTTTGACATAATTGATTAAGTAATCTTCTACTCCAAAGGTTCTATTAGAAAAAAGGCTAAAACGAACCATTTAACATAAAAATTAGCTAAATACCTTCTATATGTATATTTACTTTTCTTAATAGATTTTACAAGATGATGACCCGAAAATCGTGGGTGCGTCATTTGCTGGCGATGACAGGGTCGTTAGCACATCAGAATCTGGCACTGTTATTATTTGGAACATCACAAAGAACGAAACGAACGTCCTGCGGTCTTTGTTTGAGGCTAGAACGACGGTAACTTGTCTGTCCCTGTGTCCTCACGCCACCTGGTTAGCTGCTTTTGGACTTAAAAGTGGTCTTATAGTCGTTATGGATTTAAGAAGTAAGTTATTTCAGGTTTTTTTTTGTAGAATTAATACACAGGGTCCTACAATAGTGCGTCAGGCTTCCATAGCTCCTATTAGAATTAATATTTTTCATATGCTGACTTATACTGTACCATGGGGTGTATAAATATTTTTCCATATACAGTGTTGCACAAAAAGTGTGATTACATAAAGTTAATTTTTTTAACTGGGATACCCAGTATTTTATTGCATATATCGGTTCTTATTAGTGTGCTCTACAATTACCTAAAACTTTACTTAAATTGCGTTGGTAGATTGAGAGCAATAAATTATAAACTAAAAAGGTTTTGGGGCCTGGAAAGAAAAATCAAGATAACATTCTAAAATTATTTTTTTAACCACTGCAAACAATTGAAAATTTCATTAATTATCTTGTTTAAATAGCATAGGCACCTAGACTACTAATTATAAAATATACAGACATTCGAATGATGTAGCGATTAGTGATTTATAAATTCTCATATTAACATAAATACTTTCCAGAGACTGGCAAAATTCTTTATAAACTAAGAGGCCACGACAAGTCCGTTGTATCTCTATCATGGTGTCCAGCCCCCATCAATATTTTTCCAGTCAGGCCAAACAATAAAGTAGTTGAAAAACCTTTAGAAGAAGTAAGTGAATTGATAAAAAATGATAATAAATTGGTATCGGATACGGTTGAATTTAGTGAGATTTTACAAAAAGATAAAAATGATGGTAGTTCAGAGACTGTGATGATTAGTTCTTCTAATGAAAGTTCAGATAATACTAAGGAAGAAATGATTAATGAAGAAAAAGTTGACAGAAGGAAGCAAAAAAATCCAAAAAAAACACCAAACCCTTGGGTGGGATTGGTTCATGCTGATGACGATTCGCAAGAAATTGTTAACAAACCCACTGAAGAAAACGATTTTTTGAAAGAATGCGCGAATCTTCGGAAAGATATTCTACAAATGAGTACACCTAAAGATGTAAACAGAGTTGAGTTATCATTGTCTGCACAGGAATCTAATTCTGCTGCAAAACTTCCTCTTAGAGCAATACTAAAGCCACGAACAAAGAGCAAGAATTCTAAACTTTCTGAGCTCTTACTTAAGAAAGAAGTATCTGTACAGAGTGAAACGGAATCTGGGCAAAAAGAATTGGTCGAAACCGAAAATTATGAAACAGCCACGGTTCATACACCTACAGATAGGACGGAAGTAAGTATGGAACTTTCACATTCTGTGGAAAAATTAGACCCCAAATTGACAGATATGAACGAAAAATCCATGGAGATCACCTTGTGTGGAAGAAAAGAATCTACAAACACCGTCGATACATCTGTAAGTGAGGTAGATCGAAAAGAAGTATTAGCTTTGGAAGATTATCATAAGGAAAGTTCTTTTGATGCCTCGAACACTACGACGTCTAGCGACGGTAAACAGTTTTCTTCAGTAAGTAGCTGTGATAATGATTGTAACTGTAAAAAGCACACCGGGGCAGTAGGAAAGGAAGACGTCACTAAAAGCGACACCAGTAATGCTTCGGAGACTGGCGATGTCTTTCACGATGCCTTAGTTTGTGAAAAAGCGGATAAAGAGAGGGCGATATGTCCTCCTGAGGATTCTGTTAACTTTGAAGAGCAGCCAAGGAAGGAGTTTTTGTTAGCGTCGTCTGCAAGAGACACGTAAGTCCATTTTTTAAAAATATATTGGTTAGTTTACTTATTTCAGTAACAACAAAGGTTTAATCTAATTTGTGGTAGTTACAGACGGGTGTATACAGGGCCTTTCACGGTGAGTGGCTTATTTTTCGGGATTAAGAAAGATATTTATTTCAAATGTTGGTACTCGCTTTAAAAGTTTCTATATTAGTTAGTTCTTTCTTCTACCGTTCTAATATAAAATTATAACGGTTTTAAATATCTATATTTAATAAATTTTTTTTCCTAAAATGATAGTAAAATTTACATCTAGGTTATAGTTTCTCTTGCCCTTTTCTCAGAATATTATCTTTGTTTTTTTGCCCTGTTTCTTCAGCAACCTTGTAGAAGTACTTTTTTATAGACCATTTTTTTTTCTAGTAACATCTACATTTGGCGAGCCGGCACGGACGGCAGAATGCAGACTTTCATGACAGTTCCGGTTGCCAAAAATAAAAAGAAAACGTCACGCACCGAGAAATCATGGATTACCTTATGCTGGGTGACGCCACATATACTGTTGTCATCGTCCCGAAGTGCCCAGTTGCTCCAGTGGACGTTACCAAAACCAATGGTGTAAGTTCAATTCGCAATCCGTAAAAAAATTGTTTTATTGAATATGCAGGATGGAATTCACATTTATATACAGGTTGTTCCCACCGACCTATAAGGATATACAGTGAGGACGTAAAGTAAGAACTAAATTCATTATCTCGCAAACTACAATTTTTTTAAAAAATCGCTTCGATTTTGTTTTTCGAACGCGCATATTCTGACATAAAATGTAGATATACAGGGTGTTGCAAATAAGAGTGACACAAAAATTTTTTTCTTAAATAGAGCCCACTGTATATTATTGCATGTACGGATTCTTCGGAAAATCCTAAACATTTTTCATGTAGCATGTGCTATACCTTAGCCCAAGCGTTTTGGAGTTATTCTCATTCAAAATTTGAAAAGTGGAAAAAGTCATGGAGAAAACAAAGAATAAAATTATTTTAAAAATGTCTTATTTATCGAAAAAACAATTAGGTGAACTTAAAAATAATTTTTCTAAAGTAAATGTTCGAAGTGTCTTCCGTTGGTCAACTGACAATAGCCTAGCCGATCTACAATTTCTCGCTGAACATTTCGAACCATTTGGGGGTGTAATTTGCCAAATTTCTTGCCGGATGCGATCTTTTAAATCATCTAAATTTGCAGGCTGGCTTTTGAATACTTTTCCCTTAAGGTATCCCCATAAAAAAAAGTCGAGTGGTGTTAAATCGGGTGACCTTGGCGGCCACTCAATAAAACCACCTCTTCCAATCCGCCTGTTTGGAAAAGTATCGTCCAAATATGTACGAACTCCCACAGCGAAATGTGGGGGAGCACCATCTTGTTGCAACCAGATATTATGATGTGGCAAATCGGGACGTTCTAACTCAGGAAAAAGGGTGGCCAGGGCTGGAACAAAACTGTTGTTTTTCCAATATCCACGTCACTTGCTACCTGCCTAGACACCACATGCTGGTTATCTTGAACTGCCAGTAAGACTTCTAATTGTTGATTTTCATCAACTTGAGGACGACCAAATCTAGGGACATCTCTTACATGACCGAATTGCCTAAACTTGTACTCAATTTTGCTTACTGTTGATTGTGATATTGGCGGACGATTGGGGTATTTTTGATTAAATAACTCACAAGTTTCTTGCTGTGTTCTAACCCTATCACCGTAGCCCATCATCATCAAAACCTCTATGCGCTGTTTCTCAGTGAGCCGCATTTTAATTTAATTTAGTTATGAAAAAACGAAATGAGTCTTTTGAAAACTAGTAAAACGTTAGGAAAATACACATAAAACTGACAATAACAGTAACTATTGACATTAATTCTTTTGGTTCTTGCATCATAACTCCAAAGCCTACTTGACTTTTCTTGCGCTTCACGCATGCTGACTACAGGTTTTCCTCAGCGTGCATGAATCAATGCAAGTCTTGATTGATTGCGAAATATCTGAATTTCAAATTTTGAATGAGAATAACTCCAAAACGCTTGGGCTAAGGTATAGCACATGCTACATGAAAAATGTTTAGGATTTTCCGAAGAATCCGTACATGCAATAATGTACAGTGGGTTCTATTTAAGAAAAAAAATTTTGTTGTGTCACTCTTATTTGCAACACCCTGTATATCTACATTTTATGTCAGAATATGCGCGTACGAAAAACAAAACGAAGGGTCCGAGCGATTTTTTAAAAAAATTGTAGTTTACGAGATAATGAATTTATTCCTTACTTTACACTGTATACAACTTATGGGGTGCGTAGTAAAAAGTTAAATTTTATGAGTAAAAAATGGGTTGGTGCGCACGGTTTATCGTCCACAAGGCCTTCTTTTATGCGAGAAAATAGATTGTTTATTTCCCAGTAAAGAAGGTCTTGACGCCAAACTACTGCCGTGTAATCATTTTCATTATGGGCGAAGTACGGTCCTGTTCGCTGGTTAATTCAAATTCATTAATTGTTTACGTGCGCGAGGCCATAAATTTGCCACTTTTGCTTTTAGAGTTTGGCTATCCATAGATATAGGTCGGGGAGGCATCCTGTATAGCTTGTAATACAGGGTGTTATGGAAATCGTATATTATATTTAAATGGGTGACTCCTTTGGTATCCTAAAGAAGCACGCCATATTTTTTTATTTTTAATCTGTCGTCTTACCATCTTACGTTTTACCAATAATACTTTTCAGGCAATCAAAATTCGTTCGACAAATCCACAAGGATCATTGGTCAGTCTTATTCAACATAAAGGCTCCCATTTTGTACCTCAATGAGCACAACTTCTTACAAAAGAGGGACGTCAATGCTTGGACAACAGGCATGGAACGTACAATATTGAATACGGACATTGGATCCCAGAAGAATTTAGGTTGCTACCATGCTTTGGGTGGGAGTGTCAATTGTTTCTCTGGGTCGCCATTAGATCCCAACAGGTATGTTTTTATTTATCGATATGAAAAAATTTCTATAGTGCCACTTCGTATATACGCAGTGAGCCAAAAAAAGTGACCACTTTATTATTTACTGAATAACTTTGTTGATTAAAATTATTCTTAAATCAAATTTGTAGGACATACACTTCCGACAATAAATTCCGGACAATGAAAGCCTCAACTTCGCCATTTGTAATCTTTTACAATAAAGTCATTTATTATTATTATTATAATGTTTGTCACTTTTATAGTCCAGTAACTTTTTAAATTGTTTTTCGATCTTAGCTTCATTATGGTTTAGCTTCATTATGGTTTGTATTGATGTGAGGCCATTTCTTAACAACGTTTTTCGGATCACGTCATCAACTGCTTTTTAAAAGAGATACAAATTTTTATAGAAATTGTTACAGTTTTTCAATTTCATTTTCAATTCAGAATATTACATTACTTTATTGAAAACAAATATCCAAAAATTGGTAAGAGAGTATTTCCACCTCATGTTCTTATCACTTCTACTGTGTGATATGACATGCAACACGGGCTAATAATTTTTGGATATTTGTTTATGCTACTCGATAAAATAATGTAACGTTCTGGATTGTGAATTGAATTCTTTCTTTAAAAATGCGTATCTTCTGTTAAAAAGCAGATAATGACGTGAACCAAAAAACATTGTGTTAAGAAAAGGTGACACTTTGCAACAAAACATAATGAAGCAAATTATACTGCTAATTTTTTCCACAAGGCGTTAAGAATTTAAGTGTAGCAAGTAACTTTTGTTTCTGCCTGTATAATGATCAAAACATCATTATTTTTTGAGAACTAAAATTCGGGCTAACATTCCTAGACACAATCCTGCACTTCACCAAAATCTGAACAATTTTAAAAATAACCGGATCATAAACCTGACGAACATTATCTTTGTCCGGAATTTATTGTCATTTATAGAAGCATAAGCTCTCATAAAATAAATTTAACTTCTTATTTTAACCTGCCTTGTATGATATTCTAATTCGATCTTATACCTTTAAATTAATTTTACGAGAACTGATAATTTTGTAAATATTTCCCGCAAATTTCATTTAAGAATGATTTATAACGAAAAAGTTATTCAGAACAGAATAATGTGGTTAGTTGTTTTCGCACACGGTGCAGGTGCATGTGAACATTTTTAAAATTTATATCTGTAATTTTAGGTTAGCCATTGGTACAGGAGAAGGTGTGATTAACGTTTGGGATTTGAGTCGGGAACACAAAAAGCGAATTTTATTTTCCACATTTTACCAGAAAATTATCGCATCGGTAACGGCACTGGCATGGCATCCCCTTATCGAAACTTCACTGGCCTTTGCAACGATCGAAGGAAGGGTAAGATAAGAGAATTATTATGGAAAATGCTTGTTCTTAATTGCAGGATTGTGATTTTTGTCGAGTGTTTTACCCCTAAATATGGTGTTGAGAAAAAGATATCACAAACCATTTGAATGATGGAAAATTTTCCATTTTTATCAGAAAAGGCAAAGCAATTACTTATCTACGCCTGTGTCAAGTGTTAGCGAAAGACCTTTTCGGAGGCCGGTGATGTCTACGAATAAAAGGAAAAGAAATGACCCTCTGCAAGCAACTGGGAAAATATATTTTTCTGCACCTTATAATGCCAATTATTAATTACAAATCACTTACGTGCAAGAAAACAGCCATTATAAAAGTTTGACAAAGTTAATAACTTTTTATTTTTAATCCGATATTGGTGATTTTTGTAGAGAACTGTAGGTACAACTATCAGTTTTAACGTGTCTTTTACAAATTTTAAGTAATATTGGTTATTCAGCACATTATACCATTATACAAGGATAATCGAAATTTTTTTTAAATATTATTTCAAAACACCCTGTGGAATAATTGAGTAGCAAAATTATTTCAATATACCGTTTTTCATTTAGAGTCATCTATTGTTTGCAAGAGTCATCTATTGTGTCCAATTTGTTTGAGATAAACAAAATATTATCAGGATGCAGAAATTATTGTTATAATCAAGATTTAACTAGAAATTCAGTTAGAAACGAACTTAACTAGAAATTTTTTATTTAAATATGCTTAAGGCCGTATTAGACTAGGCAATTTTTTATCTTGCGCCGGCAATTATAATGGTACGTATTCATGCGCAGTAAACCGTTTTCGATCAGCTGGAGCATTGTCAACGGTCAGAACAGCAGTGGGTACTGTCGAAATCCCTAAAATATCCCCAGAATTAGAGATGTGCAAACCTGTTCGTTTTAGCAGCTACTGCTATTTACACATAGGAGGTGCAAAAAGTTGCTGAATTAGCAGTCCATTAGTTTAATAAAGAATGTAAACTGCTAATTTAAGTACCAGTGGGTTTAAATGGCCATTACCTGTTCATACCTGGTTCGACCAAATAATAAACAGTTAAAAATATCAGAATAATCCATGTCAACCCAATTGCGCCGGCAAGGGCAATTAAAATGGCGCCTGCCCCATTTCTGGTAATGAGAGACAGCTGATCGGGAACAGTGTACTGCGCATGAATCCGTGTCATTTTAATTGTCAGAAGAGTAGAATTTCTGACTGTAGGACGGAGAACGGTGTACTGCGCCTGAATCCTTGAATTATAATTGCCATTGCTGGCGCCATATAAATTCCCGACTGTAATACGGCCTTTACAATACTTTGTATTGTCTCCTCTAGCCTTAATTACTAGATACCTAAATACATACCGTCACGGAACCTCCTTTTTTGTCAAAAAAAAAACTGAATACATATTGCATTAGAAATTATGAAAAATACAAATTGCATTAGAAATTATGAAAAAATTTAAATAATGATAACCAACGTCCAACATCATTTTGCATTTGTTTGAGAATAAGTGCATGCATGTATCGACATGAACCAAAAAACAAAATGTACAGATGACTCTAAAATGAAAACTGGTATTTGAAATAATTTTGCTACTTTATTATTCCACAAGGTGTTTTGAAATTACGTAAAAAAAAAACAACATGTTGATGTTTCTACAACACATTTTTTTAAATATCAGTTCCGGCCGGATCCGGTTCAAAATCCGGCCGAACTGGATTTTAAAAACGAAATCGACTGGGTTCCGGTGGCATCACTAATCTTAACCCTATAAATATTTTCAGATTGGTATTCTCGACACAGTATCGAAAGCAAAATCTCCCAAATTACTAACCCACTACTTTAAAAATCAAGTTTTTAAAATCGAATGGGGCCCGCTCGGCGGCGACGTGCAGAATCCAGGTTTGTTTGTCGTCTGTGAAGCAAAAGTGGCCATTTTTGATCCAAAATCCCACGAGAAAGGTATAAAAACCACTTCTAATATAACTCATAAGTAGTATCGTCATATATTAATATTGTTTTAGAGCCGGAGCTTTTAGAAATGCCGGATAACGTTAGCGTATACACAATGTCTTGGAAACCAGATTTCTCGGCACTTTTAGTGTCATCCAAATCAGGTAAATGAATTATATTTCTTTTGATGTGTGGCTTCCCAGAACGAAGCCGAATTCATTACATATGCAGGGTATCCCAAGGGCGGATCCAGAACCACGGTTTGGGGGGCGTCAAACTTCATTTTGGGGTTTGTTCGTACAAGGAAAAGTTAATATACGCTGCCGCATTTGTCAAACCGGTATATACAGGGTGTCCGGGAACATGTGGGAAATCTCCCGGATATGAAGAAAACACGCGAAAAGAATACTATAGGTTCATATAAACTTCTTTCGTATCGGCCTCCTCTTCGGAGATATGGGCTCCCAAAGGGCACCAATGGAATCAAGTTTTTTACACATAATTATTGAACCACCTGGTATATTTCAATTATTTTTTAATATGATGTATACCAGGTAAGACCGGTCAAATTACTACCCAAGAAACTGTTGTGAATTACTCACAGATGCAGGGACGGACTAGCTGTAACACTCATGGGCCCATTTTTTTTACGCCCTGTATGATGAGAACTTTGGACAATGTTTTTTACATACCTTTAACTATTGGCTAAAAATTAAGTACTCTTCATTCATGTCGCTAATCCTAACCGTTTTCGAGAAAACGTTGTTTTATTTACATAATGTATTTGGCGTATCTTGGTAAAAGATACATCTTTGTTCCTATCAAATGTTGAAACTCAAAATTCCGCTTTTTCATATTTAACCCGTGAGAAGTAAGGGGACTCTGTGTAAATAAAATGACTGGTATTCTTTTCACGTGTTTTCTTCATATCCAGGAGATTTCCCACATGTTCCCGGACACCCTGTATATGTAATTTTTCGTGTTACACTGCATTCATGCAGCAATGCAATGCAATTTTGTCACAATTTAATCTTCCATGTATCTTTTATAGTTTCGGAGATCCCATTGCTGAGCATCGAATTTGGGACACCCTGTAACAGTGAAACAAATTATCACAATATACCCAGTAACATTTTGTAAATATATTTTCCAGGCTCGCTAATAACTTACGACCCCGATTTAAAAATAATCAACATCTCCTACGTCCGACACAAACTACAATCCATCATATGGAATCCGAATGCCGTCAGCGACGACCCGTCAACGTCGAAACACTGTCGGACTTTTGCGTCTCTCGTCAAGCACAACGAAATTTTCGTATACGATTTGGGCGCCGACTGGGTCTTGAACGAGGCCAACGTGGTTGCTCGTTTCGACAATCGAGGAATCCTGATTAAATCGATCGAGTGGAATCCGCACGTCGTGAACCAGTTGGTTTCCGTCGACGATGGCGGGATCGCCCAAGTCTACGACATCGAATCGAAGACTGTCTTGGCGACGTACGTGAACCCGTGTTTGGATGCTATGATTTCAGCGTATTGGAGTCCGGTTAGTATTTGCAATGTGCGCCTTGTGTTGCCGGGTACCCGGTTGGTTTTAGGTTCCGAAATTTGGCCCCATTGTATCTATTCTCGACTTAGGGGAAGATATTGAGAGAAGTGATTACTTCTTAGAGAACGAGAGAGAAAGGAACAATCACTTCTCTCAATATCATCGTTCTCCTAAGTCAAGAATAGACGCACCGAAGGCGCCGATCGAGCAAACTCGTATAATCCAAACCCACAATTCCGTACCGGTACCCGGATTATTCTGATGGTTGCAAATCAGCTCGAAAGCGATACATTGTGCTCTACGAATTTTTGGTCAGCGGTCACAAATTTTGCTTCTGTGAACCCTTTAAACCAATTGCACAAGCCTTCGAACGAACCTCTTAATTTACTAACGTTTTGTCTCTATAGGTTGACCAGGATTATATCATCACGGGCACTACAGGGCACAAGATCATCGTTTGGAAAGTATCCGAAAACGCACCATTAACAGATAAGGAGATAAACGCGACGAGAAACAGGATAACCAAGGCTCAATCTAAAGAAGCCGGCGATCAGTTGATAAAAACCAAACTCGACCAACAATCTGCTGGTGAAACTGAAATACCCAAACTGAACAAACCAGTTAAATCGCCAATTTTACCCTTGTTTTATGGTTTAAAAGATAAATCGAAGGTGCAAGACTTGAAAAAATTGCTTCAGTGGAAGCTGGGCGATAAAACCGTCGAATCCAACATAGGCGATAACAGAACCATTGATGTCTTGGAAATTTTCGATGACCGCAATAATATGGATAGAGTGGTTGATTTGAATATATTTTCGTTCAGGCAAAAGGGGCAGCACCATAATGCCAACTTACTAACTCTGTTTAAAGGAGATATCAGCACAGCAGTGAAAGAAGCTATCGAGCAGAAGAGGGTCACGCCGTGGATTATATCGATGTGTCCTATGGTAGATCCAAAGTAAGTGAATACTTTTTTTAGGTTTAGGAAAAGGAGAAAAGTTCAAGTTCAAGCCTAAAAGATTACGTGATAATCGCCAATTTTGTGAAAGTTTAAGAGAGGGAAAAATTTTAAAAAATTTTTTTTTCAGTGTACATATTAGAACATGAGTCTTTTTTTTACCGAACAAGTTTTTATAATTACAGTTTTCAAAAGTACTTTACTTGACCAAAATTTATGTTTTTTTACAGACCTCGTAACCATTGAAAAAATTTAACATCTGATGGTTTTGGACCATGCAGAACTGTCCATAAAGAATAACTTTTTTTCGTAAAATTAATAATTCAATAGTTTCCCATATGGCGCCACACCGTAGTATGTAATGCTCTATAAAAAAAAAACCTTTAGAAATTTTTGTCATAACATTCACAATTTGGAAGACACTTTTAAACTTTACGGCAAGTTGGCGATTTTTGCATAAACTTTTGGTCCACTCCATGCAATTTGCAAGAGACTGTCTCGAAGAATCTACAGGAAGAAGATTTATTTATGCGATCAGTGCAGAAGACGAACAATTTTATTATAGTTTTAACCCTGTATCTTTCAAACAAAGCATCTGCGGCTCCATGTTGATAAGAACTTTTTTTGGATAAGGAATCACAGGAGCGATGTCACATTTTTTTTATACACCCTGTATTAATCATATTTTTTTATCAACAGGTTATGGCCAATAGCTTGTGAAACGTACGCCAATCAGCTGCAAGAAGAAGCTGAAGCAGATCCGTTAGAAATAGTGACATATTTGTTGGCCTGTCACAAAGTTGAAGAGTCTGTCGAGGTACTGTGCGAGAAAGCAATGTTTCGGGAAGCATTGGTATTGGCTAAAGCGAGGTTTGGAGCGGACAATTCCGTCGTTTCCGATATATTAGACAAGTGGGCGAGGACGTTGGTTTTTCAAGGAAATTTGGAGATGGCTGCACAGTGGTGAGATATTTTTTAAATTCTGTATGAATGAGAATATTCTTCTAGAGGGTAATTATACAGGGTGTCCCAGATATGAATGAGACAGACAGAAATGACCGAATTAGACAAAAGTTGAGCATTATTTAGTTCTGCTACGTCATTTGAATATTTCCGAAGATATTTGCGCAAAACCTAATTTTTACGATTTTGTTTTCTGATTCTATTTGAAAAGATATGTGAAAATAAATTGTACATTCTCATTTATTTAGTTATTCACTATAGAACACGAGTGATATCAGGTTCGTCATCGCAAAAATTCGGTTTAACCCAAATATATTCATAAACATGACGTTGCAGAACTTAATAATGCCCAACTCTCGTCCAATTTGATAATTGTCTATTGTTTACGAGATCCCTGTAGAGATCTTAGTATAAAAGATACAGGGATGAATAAATTATCTTAAAACTTAATAGGTCCAAATTAATACAATATTTCTTTTGCCACACAAGAGATTAAATTTAAAATTTTCTTTCAGTTATATTTGTATGGGAAAATTTGAAGAGGCAGCGTCGGCGCTATTCCGCAGATCTAGCGCCGAGTTATTAGAACTGGCCGTAGAACTTGCCAAATTATCAGGAAACGACGAACTGTACAAGGCAGTTCAGTTTAGATTTAATGCTTTCAAGACTGACGGAGATGAATCGAAAGGTTAGTATAAATAAATTATCTAAAAACTTGGGCAAATACCCCTAAAATCAGACCACACCACGCACGCCCTTAGGTACACGTTCACTTGACATCCTGTCGAAGAATATTGAAATATATTGAAAGCATGGGAATGTGTTGCAATGTTGCCAAACATTCGTGATTTTATTTTTTTATTAAAAAGTAAAATATAACTTTCTATCAACACAAAGTCCGCAGATGCTATGTTTGAAATATACAGGATGTTAAAAATTCTTCAATTTTTTCGGTGTTTTCAAGATATTTCCGAAACGAGTTTAGTGATTTTGATTAAATTTTGATTATGAAAAGTACTTAAAATATCACAGATTTTAGCAATAAAAATGTGTGAACAGGTTTACCAGGGGCGATTAGGCGCTCTAATAATTTTTAACAAAAAATAGGTACAACACTTTTTAATATTTTGATACACTGAATAAGTAAGATCTTTTCTTGCCAGTCATCATAATAAAAAAAATATTTATTTTACAGGCTCTTCAACAATAGTGGACGGATCAAATAATGAAAATAGTCGAGACTGTTGTAAAGTTTGTCAAGTGTCCGGTGAGATTTGCACTTGTAAGACGGCAGAAAACAACAGGAAAAGTTTAAATGAAAATACTACAAGTAGATTTTTAGAAGACCAACTCAGTGGAACTGCTAGCGAGGTAGATAAAAACGAAAACAAATTATTTTCAAAAGACACGGACATGGAAAAAGGTCCAGATAATGATCAAAAACTGGCTCTTTTAGAAGAAACATGTAAAAAATCGGAGCATATACAGGTAAATTTGAACACGCAAGATGCTGAAGGGAAATCACTAAAAATTGTATGTGAAAATATAGATACTGAACCAGCTGCTGTCGAAGACGGATATAGAAAATCTTCAGAAGGCAGATCTACTATTGACCTTAAAGATTTTGAAGAAACTGATGTCAAATACGTCAAGAAATTAGAAGAGGCTTTATCTGAACAGTTAAAGGAAAAAGAGGATCAACCAGATTTACATGCACAGAAAAAAGTACTAGGGGGCAAATCCGAAGGTTCGTTACAAGGAGATCTGTTGGACGCGTTAAACCTTAAAGATTTTGAAGAAACTGATGTCAAAGACGTCAAGAAATTAGAAGAGGCTTTATCTGAACAGTTAAAGGAAAAAGAGGATCAACCAGATTTACATGCACAGAAAAAAGTACTAGGGGGCAAATCCGAAGGTTCGTTACAAGGAGATCTGTTGGACGCGTTAAACCTTAAAGATTTTGAAGAAACTGATGTCAAAGACGTCAAGAAATTAGAAGAGGCTTTATCTGAACAGTTAAAGGAAAAAGAGGACCAACCAGATTTACATGCACAGAAAAAAGTACTAGGGGGCAAATCCGAAGGTTCGTTACAAGGAGATCTGTTGGACGCGTTAAAAACAGTTTTAGAGGATAAATCATTGATCGATAGAAAAATGAGTTTGGACGGGAATGCCTGTGATAAAGAGAAACGCGATAAAGAAGAGTAAGTTATTTGAGTTGTTATTTTTTCTATTTTTTTTCATTTGTTGATATTATTGTTACTTTTTTAAAAGACTGTCTGTATTCGCTGAAGGATTTTTAATCGTCCTAAACTGACAGTTTGGGGAGGGGGTTTTCTTCACATTTTTACAATTTTTTTAATTTAATATTTTTGGAATTTACACATAGTTTTTTGTCGCTAACACACTACATTTGAGGAAAAAATCATAATACAGAATTAGGTTACAGTTGTCATTTAAGGCACTATTTAGTGAATAAGGGGGTTTGTTTGATAGTTTTTATAGTATTTTAGTTTTTTAAATTTGTTGTTAGTACTGTAGGTGTAATAGTACAACTATTTTATTTTTTTACTTTTTTCAAAGAATTCATTATATTTTGACTGATTAAATAAAGATGTTTATTATCTTTAAAGCTGTGTATTAAAATTCATAAAAAAATACAATCGATGGAAGTATTCATAAGTCCTTTATTCAAGAATAAACAAGTGCTGAGAACATAAATTAAATTTAATTTAATGACAAGTTTTATAAAGCTCAAAATTAATTATATTAGAATTGTACTTATTTAATTCTATTAAACGAGTTTCTCATTCTTGACGTATACTGTAAGCATTGATATAGGGTGATCAGAAAAGCTTGCCGTTTGTTATCGCCGAGATAGTGAAACATGTTTATTAATTAAATTAACGATTACAAAATGGATATCCTAAATACTATAGCAGTTTCTACATAGTACGAAAATTACTGCCCCGACAATAGTTTCGCGCATAATCTCACATGAATTTAATTGTCTCCTTTAATTTTACGTAAATATAATTTTTACAATCGCATTACAAACTAAAAATACGCTTGTTGTCATATTTAATGTCCTTCATACCTATAATATATTTTTATACCCTACCTACACTGTTTCCTATATATTGATATTACAAGGTTACGTTAGTATTCTTAAGGAAAACCTTAAATTCAACATTTATAAAGAAAATGAGCCTGGTGTTATTTAAACTACTAAATTTTCTAGTAAAGCAAGATCCTTTTTTCGACAGCCTTTCTGCATATCGGGCATTCTGCCATTTGATCTCCGCACATTTGACACAAGCCGTGGCCGCAAAGGAAGATCATGTTTTTGAGTCGGTCCAAACACACTGGACACATCGTCTGAAAAATAACAGAATTCGTTAAAACTAACACCTCAATAATGGCGATATGTGTTCATGCCACTCTTCTTTTTAATTTGAAAAATTAGGAAAAACAATAAAACATTCCGTGCAATGGTGTCTCTGCCTACGGTCCTTATAACGCCTATTATACTGGGTTACTGAACTTTCGTACTTCGTACTGATTCAGCGACTCGGTAAGTCGGTCATCGTAAGTAACGTAAATAAAGATTCCTAGAATGTTTTAGTAATATGGACCAGGACACGAACCATATAATACTCGGTTAAGTCTATGCGCACTCGACAAAACCGCGTTTCTATATATATAGCCGTCTTCACCCGATCTATTACTGACGTCATACATTTTAAAACTTCTATTTGAATCTAAATTGGATCGGGACACGACGGAGAGATATTAAAAATTAACAACAAAATATCTACAGAGAATTTCTTTATCTTCATGAAGATTTCTGTAATTTATTTTACAACTACATCGACCCCATCATTTATGCTATTATTTTATAGATGGAGTTACTTTTTTGATGAAAATGAAAATAATAGTCCAAGATCAAAAGTATTAATAATTTTCCTATATCGCAGCAGAAATCGGACGCTTGAGAACAGAATCGGCAATAAGCCCCTGTATGAAATTTTAGACGCAGGCTTTTGCATTCGCTGGTGATATCTGCGACTTTGTCAGACCTACCGCTCAGATATTGACACTGTGTTTTGATTTTCTTATGAAACACCTTGCATATTTGTTTTTTTCGGATTTCTTGAGCAATTAAAAGGAAGCGTCTATCTGTGTATACTTTACCAGTTAATTTTAAATAATACATGTCGAAATGCCAGTGTCTACAATGTCAGTCAGTACGAATTCGTTAACGAATGAAATAAAGACAGTGCGTCGCACGTTGTCGCGAATCCTGGTGGCTCGTTACTGGTGGCCTTGAGTGTACCCCAAAATGTTTTCTGTGGTGAAATTATTTTTTCCATGTGCTTTTGATTTGACATTAGTGTACCTTTGTTTAAAAGTAAAGTAAAAAGACATTTTTTTTTCTCTAGTTTTCATGAAAGGTTTCGAGCATATGCTATTTTCTAGAGTTTAACGGCAAAAATAAAAAATTGGCACATCGCTGACGACTGACGTCTCTTGACTAATATGGGTGGTTTGTTTACAAATTTTTAGCAGTAAACTCAAAGTGTCATTTATGGTTATTTTTCTGGAACTTGCTTTAATCAAAGTCTATTCCATAACACCCTGTAGAATAGTCTGGTTTTACGTTGATCATGTAACAGTAGATCTTTTTAGCGCATTTACTAACCTGCTCTTTGATATCCTGCAGCTGTTGTTGTAGCTTTTGGATGTCGTTCACGTTGGTAGTGTCTCTTCCTCCGTTATTCATCAAGGGTCCTTGAGGCGGTAGGATTTCTGAGCTGGTGGCTGGCTGTGGCTTCAGATTCTCTTCCTCGGGATCAGCCTTAACTTCTGAGATGGTTCCTAAAAAATAGAATTCATATACTGTAATCGCTTGTTTTAGTCGACCAATTGATGTGACATACCTATTCCTCCACTGCACACTGTCATGGGAACCATAAGTTCGATTTGCGCCCGGCACATAACGCACTTCTTCATTATTTGAGAGCAGCTATCGCAAACGCACATATGACCGCAGGGCTTAAAGAGGACAGCGGACTTCTTGTCGGAGCATACCAAACACTCTTCAATCTAAAAAAAATATAAATGAAGAAGGCGGGAAAGAAACTCGTAGTCTGTTCCACTAGTTTAATAGTTTTTAATTTCCATACATGTTTCGAAGGCAGGCGATGGATTATAAGTATTAAGTAGAAACTTTTGACATTGTTAAGGCAAACTTTTGCAGCAGGAAAAGATTTTTTTATATATAGATATGGAAATTACATCCGTTAATTACGGAAAAACTTGTTAAAAAAGTAGATCAAAGGAAAAACATTATAATTTGTTTAATTTGATTCTTGGGTAATACCTTGGGTAATATTTTCAAAAAGGGTAAATTTAAAGGAGTGTTGGTCCGCATGGCGAAACGAACCCAAAATCATAGAATAAATTAAGAAGCAAAATAAAAGCGAATAAGATTTTTTTAACTACCTTACTAGAAAATGCAATTTTCATCCCTGAAACAAGGAGAAAAATGTATTTTTTCTTTTCTCCCTATAGCTGCATAGGTATAGTTCCACAACTTTCTGTTGTATGTATTCATCCGTAAAACTGAAAATTCGGAGGATTACTAAAACGTATGTGTACATCCACCAAAAATGTTCTCAAGATAGTGGCGCTTCCGGTTGCACCGGAAGTATATACTAGCTTCTCATATTAAATTGAACAGCCTGAATACAGGTCATCTCTTGAGTTTTTTCATTTAAATTAACAGTTTTCGATAAAAACGAAAAAATATAAAATCGTGCAGAAAATTATTTATTAAAATGTGTTTTTTTTTGGCTTTGGCAGGTCTGCCATTCGGCCAGTCGCTAATTGGTTTATCTTAAAATGTGTTAAAAGTAACAAAAAAGTAGGAGCAGTACGATGGAAAGAAAATCAATTTTTTAAACAAAAACAAATTTGACAGCCGACCTAATCTTTAGGTACCTAATGGAAGTTTACGGAGATTGTCTGAACTTTGACCACATATTTAATTAACACATGATTGTTACATTTATATATTTTAATAAAACAAATTGATTTAATTTCGAGTTTTTAAATGACGTATAAGTATAAATTGAAAGATTTGTCCAGAAATTAGCTATTTTTTCATTGACCTATAAATTATTCTAATGATTTTTAATAAATTTGTTTTTTCCATGTTTAAATGAGGATTTTCTGGGAACAGAGAAGGGGGGGGGGGGGCAAACTCTAGAGCTGAGCCTGCTAGTAGTAGTAGAAAAACTTTATATACGTATACCTCAAGAGGAAAATGCGTTCTTCCCTTGGATATTAATCAAACTATCCACGGGTGGAAAAGCACTATTTTGGTCCCTTGGTATGTTAATAGCTATTTAATTAACATTTTAAAATTTTACAAAAAAAAAAATGGAAAATCAAACGTTACTTACTTTAATTCGTCCAGCAACCGACTCCCGACATAACAAGCACTTCTTGACGCGCGGTCCGCATCCCGAACAACATGCCACGTGCCCGCACGGCTGGAACAACATGTCCCTCTTCATGTCGGAACAGACGAGGCACTCGTCTAGAGTGGAGGTCACGTTCGAATTCTGAGTGTTCTGATTGGGCCCCATGTCCATCTCGCCGCTTTGCTTCTCCTTGTGGCACTTGGTGAGGGTCTTGCAGAGGTTCGGGTCGGGGCAGAGGTCCAGAGGAGTTTGACCTGGAACAGTACAGAAAAATGTTTGAGTGGCCTTTAAAAAGGAGGGATTAAGGATCTCGACCCAACTAAATAACTATCTTAAGGTTATGTATGTAAATCTTGTAACATCGCATTTGTTTCATGGTTGGACTGTTCAGACGTCTAATGTTTAAGTGTGAATGATCCCACATGAGATATTGAGGGGACTTAACTGGTACGTCCTGGGGATCATTTATATTAACTGGGATAAACATACCTTTCTTGTTCTTTATTGTCAAATCGGCCCCGTTTCCTGCCAGAAAACATGCAATACTGGCCGACGATTTTTTATCTGATCCCTGCGTGCCTAGACCCATGAGGAGCTTCCCGACGTCTTGCACATCCTGGAGTTGTCTCAGCTGAGACAACGTGTGATGACGTAGGGCTTCGTGAAGCGGAGTATCGCCGTCCTTGTCCGCTATGTTGAGGTTCGCGCCCTCTCTTACTAGAAGCTGAATATTAGAAAACAAATAAATGAATTAGTAGGACTTTGCGGTGCTTGTTTTTTTTTTTAATAGATTATATTGGTTACGTCTGTCTAGGTATAGGAAATTATAACAAAATGTTTTTACGTTAATTTTATGGTATTTTTTTTCTATTGTGCATTAATTTCCGTGCGCTAAAACGCTGTTTTCTGAGAAGAACTTTACCGTTCAACGAGTGGTTAGTTCAACGAGTAAGTGAGACCGCTGGATCGCCTGGTGAATGCATTCCAACGAGTAATTTCTTCATTTATAGATAATATCCCAATCAACATTTTTTCTTAATAACGGTTGTAAGAATAATCTTACAGCAGCTATTTTGAGCTTCAAGCTGTCTTCTTGTTCTTGTAACCATTAACAGGATCTATATATCGAAATCGAATGAAGCATATTTTGATGAGTAAAAAAGGGTTAAATGTATAAATTATCGACCTTTTTAAATACTTTTTCACCAAACACCAAAAAAAATCACCAGAAATCGACCAGATTATCCATTATTTCACCAGACTTGGCAACACTGTATTTGCCCTAAAATCACGTAAATCATAAATCTGGCATAACCAAATTTTATAAGGCAAGTCTGCTCATTGGGATCATGTCTGGAATTGGAGTGCAAACTGTTTTTGTAGCAGTTCTCTTCAGGGGACAAGAAATGACTGCGCTCTCACTGAACAATTCTGTACCATACGTGAATAAGGCTAAAATTCCAAGGTCAGTTTAATATTCCAAAATCGATCTGGATCTCGACAAGTCTATACAAGCGCGGATCCAGGGGGGTGTCTGACCCCCCCCCCCCCCCCACCCCCCAACAGTGGAACACGAGAAATTACATATAATACCCCCTCTCCTCAAAGAAACTCCATGCCAAACTGTCCCGATATGGAACTTACTAAGTTATCAAAACACCGCATATAAATAGCTTCGAAAATATCATAATTATCGAATTTACGCGATTTTCTGTAAAATCAACTCTGTTGACAGGTATAAACTATCTTTAACGGTCATGTTTGGACACTGTGATTGTAATTTATCTGCATATTTTTTTGTGAACTAAATAAATTTAGCTGCTTTATTCTCTGGACGGAACTAAATTTTGAAATTATTTTTTTTATAAATTTTAAAACATAAAAATTTGACGAACTGATAAGAGTTGATTTGACAGAAAATCGCATAAATTCAATAATAATTATATTATTTTTGAAGCAATTTTTATGTGGTTTTTTGATAACTGAGTAAGTTTCATGTCAGCAGGACGGTCTGCCCCCTTATTCACGGATGGTACAGAATTATTACATGAAATTAAAATAATTGATCCGGAATTCAAAATACTAAAAATCTGCTCTCTCCAATTTTTCTAATAATTATGAAGATTCCTTCTTCCCGTACTCTGCCTCTGAAGTAAAATTTTTATTTATAAGTAATAAGATTTCCTCCTTACCCTAACAATCTGCGTGTGCTGCCTTTCGACGGCCAAGTGCAGGGCCGTCTGCAGGTTGACATTCTGCAAGTCCATGTTGCCTTTACCGTGAAGCACCAACTGCTCCGCAACTTCAACGTGGTTGTTCAGGGCCGCCAAATGCAGGGCCGTGTAGCCGTCGTCCTTTTTCTCGTCGACAATCCACGGACGCGGCAGTTTGGCGAGTAGAATTTTCATTGCGCTAGAAAAGAAATAAATTGTTAGGTGTGATTGGCTGAATCATAATTATATACAGGGTGTTTCTTAATAACGTGCTACCCTTAGTTCATTTTATGAAGAACAGTTCATATGAACATGTCCGCAGACGATGTTGAAAGATTTAAAAATTGTTGTTTTTTAAAATCTCGAAAGTACTTTAGATAGATAATTTGTTAATGATAAATAGTGTTTTATAAACATGAAAATATGTTTACACACACTGTGAAATACTATTAGCACATCATTAAGGGGCACCCTGTATTGTTTTCCCAGGGGTATTTGAACGTATGAAGAGCGAGGGGAGAAAAATGTATAAAAACTATGCTGGAAATCGTCTTACCATAGGCGTGCTCAAACAAAAATTTATCAAGTAAAAAATAAATCAATACAGTGTTGATTTCGCCGTTGGATTCTTCCTGAAAATTGAAAACTTTAGTCTTTTTCTCAAAAT
Source organism: Barypeithes pellucidus (assembly GCA_963991005.1). Lineage (NCBI taxonomy): Eukaryota > Metazoa > Arthropoda > Insecta > Coleoptera > Curculionidae > Barypeithes > Barypeithes pellucidus. The sequence continues at coordinate 1,649,801 of OZ022557.1, forward strand.
GTCTTTCTGACGGGTATTGTTATTTATTTATTAGTCCCCTCTTCTTTACATACGTTATAAATATTTGCAACGATTTATTTTGATCGATGCTTCAAACGGTTTTTTTTTTCAATTATTGTCTGATCTATCACGTAATTGATAGAAAAAATATTAGCAAAACGCCAACGCCGGCTATGATCTTTTAAATATACAAATTGTATTTTTTGTTCTTACAAAAATATGTTAACTCCCTTTTAGGGTACTTCTTTTCACCCTTATTTTGCCTGTGACTCATTTTGATGGTAATGAATCCAAGTTATCTCTCTCGAAGCCGACTAGAGACAACAGTAGCAGTAATAGCGGAGAACAGAACATCGGGGCATTCCTGCTAAATTCGTTGCGTATTCCAAGAGTTATGCGTGTGCGAAAATTAGACGGTCCCCGGGGTCGACGAACGAAAGGCATATCTTTGGATACTTTTCTGTCATTGGCGTACTTTGGAGCTCTGGAACGCATAGACTTAATTAAATTTTGATACTTTGATGCGTATACCATATAAAACTTATTGAAAATGCCGGATACCGGAACCAGCGCCATTGACCGGATCCTGACCAAAAAAATTGTTGTTTTTAATCCGTTCTTGTTTGCACCTCTATGGTTTTTAACTTCTTACGGTTTATTAATGATTTATTAAAACAACAAAACATCCTAAAAAGAGATAAAACGATTTGACTGGTGGAAAAAACGCAAAGAAAATTTTCCATTTTTATCAAAAAAGGCAAAAAATACTAACTCTCTGCAAGCAACTGGGGAAAAAATTATTTGTCTGCACCATAATCTGCCATTATCAATTACAAATATTAATGTGTTACATGTTATTTATTAATTACATATGTTTTGTGTGTCTGGATTTTGTTTCTATCTTAGTTTCGTTAAATAAATCAGCTCTATCTTCTGTCGCTGTGGTTCTGTTCATAATTGATTTTTTTTACAATCAGTTCCGGCTGGATTCGGTATAAAATTCGGCCGAACCGAATATTAAACCAGATCCAGATGGCATCACTACTTTTAATAATTGAATGTTTTTACTGGGATTGTGGAAATCAGTTCAGTAATTTTATTACCGACCAAATGGTTTTATTTTGCCATTTCTCCTATTAGTTTATCATGCAAGTCTCTATTAGATTGAATAGCTTGCAAGGGCGTAGATATCTTTTTTTGGTGGAATTAAAATACGTTTTTTAAGCGACATCCCAATAAAGAAGCTGCTTAGTCGAAGTTTAGAATATGAGGTGGTCACTGAAAATGCCGAAACAGTGCATTGGAACATGGATGGGATATGTCACATTCAATATCCTGGAGTATACTTTCACAGAGAAAAAACTATGTCACATGGCTTATCCAATTCGTATATTTGTTTCTACGTCACTGTCACGACTAGGAATATAAGTTCTTCAAGTAAAATATCGGCTATTCTCGTCCTATAGACGTCGCGTCGTCTCCATACCGATGCCTATGTCAAATTACTTGACATTTCGTTGAACGCCTCTATAAATCCGCAACTCACGCGTTTTTATTGGTTCTCTTATTTTTTATTAGCAACGAATTTTATAAGGCTACAAAGGAGGATGTATGGAGGCCGATATAGGCACTTCTTGGTCTGGCGTTTTTATGGAAAAATATGAGTGACAGATTTGAATTTTTTTTAGCTATGTTTATATCAAAAATTAAATGACAACAAAAAATGGATGTAATTTGTTTGTACGAAAAACATACGAACGAGTAGACGTATTATGGCATGATACTGGTTTTCCGAAATTGCAAACCAGTTGAAAAAGAACCCGCAAGATGGTGAATATGGTACCAAACACCAATGGCTTACGGGAAGCGAAACAAAAAAACAAACTTTTTTTAATTAAGGGGAAAAAATCTAAATCCTTGGGACGAAGTGGGATATGACAATTTAAACGAACTTGGACCTCGATAGCACGACATTTCAAAGAGCACCCATCCAGTCAACCTGTTTCGTACTTAATCTGTGTTAAATACTGCAACTAAGTGCTGCTAAAATAATATAAAACAATGAAAAATGTTGTCAACATTTCTGTCAAGTTATCTGAATTTACAACTTACCTCATCGGTTTTTCTAGAGGCAAAGCATTCGGGGTGAAAACTTCAGACAAAACATATTCAAAGTTCTAGTTTTCATTTTACGCCCTTTATTTAAAATAAGCAATCGCATATTCTCATCTCTCTTATATTTGACAAGATGGTGTTTTATCAGCCTATACTTATGGAAGAGATTAATTCACAAAAACTATTTCAAAAACTAATGAAAATATTGAAACGAACCACAATTTCACAGAAAATAAGGTTCATTCATAGACATTTTCCGCTTTGTAACTTGAGGAATCAATTTACGCTTGAAATCTTGAAATAATTATTGGTGAACAGTTTATTTTTAAATTAAGTTCTTTTAAAAATAATCCCAGGGATTACTACACTCATACGTTACCACATACAGCTTAAAATACTTTATTCCATCTATTTTAGGATCTTACAGACAATTAGAATACATTTTTTTTCTTAAATCTCATGAAAGAATTATCATTTTTATATTCGTGTCTTAATCCAAAAATATAGAAGAGCTTCAAGCTGTATAAATTTTCCCTGAAAACGCTCTTAAAACCATTAAAAGAGATCTAGAAGTGTAAAAATCGAAGATTTGCTACATATTGCAAGGAAGGTCAGGTACAGGTACGCTATGCAGCAAGAAAGCTTACAAAACCATTTTGTTGTATAATTTAAGTTCTAATGATGTTCTTACAGCTACGTAAAAAAATATATGTAAAACAGTATTATAATTTGGCTGTAAGAACATTCTTACAGCGTAATATGGTGTCAATTTGACCCTAAAAACAAAAATATATCACGGGAGCCCTTTATACGACAAAAATTAAATAAGTCTCATAACCAAATCCCATAAGGGAAGTTGGGTACCTAAACGGTAATACGTTAACAACATTACATACGGCCATTAACCAGAACTGTCTGGCTTCACAATGCGTGAGTTCACTCAGCCAAATACCAACCCGTCCCCCACGAGAGTTACTTCCTTGAGCTGAACCTCGGTGGTCGTCATTTTGTAGACGATACCCAAGGAACAGTGTTATTTTTTGTAAAATGAGCACAGTTCAATGAGTGACGCCACTGATTGACTACCCATCCATGCACTTATAATCGAAATAAAACACATCAAAAATCCCGGGCGCACACACAGTCAGTGAACGTCTGTGTCATCAATACGCTACTTAAGTAGGAGAGCCCCCGTTCGTATGCATTAGCATCGTCAGAAAACCATAAATAATGCCATACGGCGCTTTTGTACGATCTTGAACCCTTGACCCTTTTTAGTAGTCGTATTTAACCGATCATTAGTCGTCGTCGTCGAGCTACTGTCCAATGGAAAAGTAACGAAAACGCGCTAATTTTATGACTAAAATTCAATCAGAGCCGGCACTGGCAGATATCTACAGCGTGTGTCGTAGAAAGTTTAACAAATGGGAAATTGATCTAAGAATAAAATACCTTTATTTCTAAAAATTAATCAAAATTCCGTTCTGAAACTCTTTCTGACTATCTTCTCTGTCTAAACATGGTGACGGGAAACAGCCACCTATGAGATATAGTTATGTCATTATATAAAACGAAATAACATTTTATTTCAAAACGTAACATAAAAACAATGGTTTACATTACACAAGAAATTAAATACATTAACGTAAAAAACGTTCTAACTATATAAAACACTGTGCATTTTCTGCTGAGCCACCGTTATTTTCGATACATCGTTCTAGTTTTTTTAAATTTTTCTATTGTCCGTCATATTTTTGCCCTCGGCAACTCATTGCGGGCTTGCATTATTCTGTTTGGTTGAATTTTAGCACTTGGCTCTATCTCGATAGACAATTTCTTGTAATCTACCCTATTAATAGTTTTCTAGGGGCCTCAAATCAGGTGCTCTCGCAGTCCAATTTGAAAACTATCTGTCACTATTTGTACCACGCCCTATCAATCTATGCAGGAAATTCGTATTCACCCAATAAATTTTGATGTATTTTTAGAAATAAACGTATTTTATTCTTAGATCAGTTTCACTTTTTTTTGCCACTCCGTACAATATTTCATATTTGACTCTAATGAGGTTTTCAATCAAGCAAAACTTGACTTTTTTCGATAAAATTAAAGATCCAAAAGTTTCGCATTTGATACATTCTAACACACAAGTTGTATATGCTTTCCATCACTAAAAAATAAATAACATTGACGACACTAGTCGGAATGTCACAATTTTTTTTATGCCCTAACATTATGGGAAAAGGCACTCTGGAAGTGGCGTGTGCGAATAAAGCGAATTACGTCGGTTTTATCGTTGATATTCGTTGGGGAACAGGAGCTCAGGAAGGTGATGAAGAAAATCAGAAGAAATGAAGTTCACACTGAAGTTCGAGGAGTACTAAGCTGAACCACATATGGATGGTAGGAAGAAGTTGGTCCTGTAGTTCTGCTATTTATCGCTCTAGATTGAATTAAGCGGGCAATATTAGTCGAACATTTGCCTAGGCAATATTTGTATAAGATAGTCAAATCACCAACCTGTCGAGGTTCTTGATGGTCACCGATCAGACGAAAAGCGTAATCCTTGATTTATGTTTGTATTTTGTTAATATAGATTAGCGATTATGACGTAGTGTCTCGGCTCGACCTAATGACCAATAGCCGTCAAAAGCTTAGCATTTATAGTGCTTTCTTGAGCTCGGAACATCTACCATTGGCAATTTACTCATATACTTGGAGGTTTTGAGAGCTCCTTGGTCTTGGTGTACTTGTCGCTCTACTAACAAGTCTCAAACAAACATTCGATAGGGTCTAGACCTGGACCGTGAGCTGGCCGCTAACGCTACGATTTATTTGCTTAACACTCTCAGATGATACAAGAAGGTATTTTTTTGAGTTTGAGCTTGGTGACCCTTGTTACATCCTATCAACAGCACATTGATATTCGTTACCCGCCTTCAGTACGTCCCTGTTCCCATTAAAAATATTTAATTGAAATTAAGGCGTGCATTTCAACCAAGTACAGCCGCTTTCGGTGACGATCTTACAACAACAGTGTCAGATACAAAATCACTCCTCTAAACCGGGTTACCATAAGAGTTTATAGTATAACTAGGCGACAGAACTACATCACAAGATAGGGAAATGTGTTTAAAAGTTTGGTAATGCACGTTTCCCCGTATAACACAGCTCGGAATAAATATGGCAGTTGAATTTATTAAAATTTATTAGTGAATAAAGTTGGAGCGGTTTTATGCGAAGGTTGTTTTAGTTTATAATGTGCTTCTGCATGTTGTGACTTTTGAAACTTTATTCGCTTATTTGGCCGCGGTTGCGGTTAGCTAGAAGGAAAACGACCGGAAAACTCGAGAGTTTCAAGTTTTCTTTTGGGTTCTAGATTGTGGTTATTGAATTGTTGGATTCATGTCTTGCATTTTAACTAAGGAAACTTAACGGAAGAAGACGGTCATAGTAGGTAAGTTTAAATTGTTGAGGCTAGTATTGGATTGGTATTTCGAAAAGAAATTACAAAAAATAATTTATGAGAGTGGATTTGCGCTTGTCAAAATAAAAATACAAAAAGTTATATTGGGGGTAGGCGGTCCAGGGGCTGGAAAGAAAGGCGAGAAAGATTTTTAGAGCCACCTAGGAGTATCAAGAAAAAAACTGAAAAAGGATTATTCAAACAACATGGGTTGGTTAGAGGGGGGTAGGAGGTAATAAACCCACCCGCAAGAACCTTAAAAAAATATTTTTTTTTGTTTTTTTTTTGAAGTTGTCCATCTCTCAGTGGAGCGAAATTATGAGGAGAGACTCATAGTCTGTTCTACTAGTTTAATAAACAAAGTTCAATTATTTTTTTCATCCTTTTTGTTCTTTGTTGAAAATAGTTTATCCAAAAATCAAATATAAAAATTGATAGTTTTTCCTTTTTTTCCCTTTATTTATAGTTTTTTCTAATTTATTCTAATTTTTTCATAATTCATTAATGAAATATGTTTCAAAAATGTTTCTACAAAAGGTAGAAATCCACATCTTTTCAAATTTTCATTAGTATTGTTACTAAAATCATAATTTAATCTTTTTAAAAAATAAGTTTTACACTTTGACAAAGTCTGAAGTTTTCGGGTATATACATATTTTTTTTCCACTGAAGATGAGCGTATATACCTTTGAAACATGTATAAAATTAAAAATTTAACTTTTGTTTATTGAACTAGTGGAGCAGATTATGAGTTTCTTCGTCCTCTTCTTCAAAAAAAAAAATAATAAAAAAACATTAAAGATTAATTAATTTAATTTATGAAATCAAATAGTAGTTGGGTGAATCATTTACGAATTGTGGGCGTGGCCATGAAAAATTTTAATTAAATAATGAATTTATAAGGGAGGTCTTCTAGTTGGGTAGATAGTCAAAAAAGGAAACGACAGTAATTTAATTATGAAATATAAATTTATCAAGAAAATCCTAGATTTTGGTTCCTTCCTCATTGCTAGGGATACAAATTTGATCATTAGCTGAACAAACTATCAATGGACAATTTCATGTCAACTATGACAGTTTTTGACTAATAAACATTTACATTGCCTCTTTTTCAAATCATTTTTCTCTCTTCTTGATTTCTGGGTCGTTGTATTGCGCGGACTTAAATGGGTAGACCGTTTCCGAACATGTAAAACGAAAAATTTTACTTTATAATTTTTTTATTGACCTGGGTTTGTAGTAAACAATCCGCCTGTTTCGTAATATTATAGTAGGAACGGCAAAACAGTTCGGTATTCACTATTCTTTGGTAAATAACTTCAAAAAAGAAAAGATTTTGTTAATTTAGATATAAAATAATAAACCCCGAAACTTAACGGTAATTTATATCCTTGTAAGATTTAAAATAATTTAATATATTTGTGTTACGCGTGAACTTATCAAAAAGGCAATAACTTATCTTGTTAGATATTTTCACGTAAAGTTCAGTGGCGTAGCGAGTTTATTTCTCTAAAAGGTTAAGTTTTTGAGCGAAGATTTTCAAAATCACCCTGTAAATTAAAAACTGACAAATTTGACCCGGAATCTGTCGTTTCGTTAAAAAGTGAAATCCGCAACATTCTATCTCTGATAATAGCTCCAATACCCCCAGAAAGTGTCGAAAATGGGACACCTGTACATATATGGTGGCTCAAACTTTTTGATTTGAGATGGTTTCTGGACACCCTGTATATTATTTTTAATTTTTGTAAACCACGCCCTGTATATAGTCTTAATTCTAACCTACGGAGTTGCTAATATAGCATCCAGGTATTTTCATTTTCAAAATTGGCAAGTGCCATTGTTTTCAATGAGAGTGTTTTTATTCAGAAATTAGTGGGTACCATATATTAGTAAAAACAAGAACAGACAATAGCGACAAAAATAACCGTTGTCGAGTGTTAAATTGGTGCCAATTCGCGAGTAATTTTTCGCGATTTACACCTAAACGACACAAATTGTCAGGAAAAATTGGTCAATACGAGTTGAATTCAAAAAAAAGAAGAAATCATTCATTTCGTTAAAAAGTAGGAAGCTAAAGTGAAAACCGCAACATTATATCTTTGATAATAACCCTAATATCCCAAAAAATGCGACACCCCGTACATATCCGTAGCTCTACTATTTATATAGGGCGTGTTCGGAGTGCACTAGTTTTGATAAATTACAAATTTCTATTTCCGGCGGAAATTCAAAGGTTGTAATAACATAAGCGCTTCCCTCTCCCCCTGTTCCATAATTTCTGATGTATGCGCTATCTTAGTCAAACAAATTAAAGTGTTATTATATGCAAAATTATTCATAACATAGAGTTGCCATTGTTGTGTTGTTCTTTGGAGAAATGGTAAATTGCTGCTTGGAGAACAATTTATAACCTAAATGTTGCAGCTGAATATCTGCATAAAACAGCATTTGATCATTGTATTGGTAATTTATATTTTTAGGTTTGGGGTGCTTTATTTTTAGTATTTTGATGTTTTAACAGAGGCGTAACACTGAACTGTCGAGCTGCCAAGCCGAATAATAGTCGAAAATTACCGTTACAAGTGACAGTATAATATTAATCGTCAACTACACCTTTGGCACAGTGGCGTAGCCAGGGTTTGGGGGGCGGGAGGCGATCTGACGCTCTTCAGGCCCTCCTTTCGATGGAATCGAAATTTTTTAATACACATTTTGTCACATTCGGTATCATTTAAGTAATCAAAAAGAACTTTTTATATAAAACCGGCATTTACAGGCTTTGTGTTCAGATTTTTTCTTGTACTAGTATGTTCTTCTTTTTAGATTTTTAAGTAGTGAGGGGCAATCGCAACCCTATAGCTACGCCACTGCCTTGTCACTATGTCATGTCACGCCAGGTATTGAACTACATGACACAAGTGACAAGTGATTTGCCAATCCATTGTAAAATGGAGGCCACATAGCACTAAATGTTCAATCACGCCTAAACGGCTTCTTGGAACTGTATGGAATTTTGCAAGCATAGTCCATGTCCGGGAATAAGACGTAGGCTACCAAAAAGAGGGCGGTATAACATAAATATGTTGCCATCGACCATACATAAAACGCCTCCCCGATTGACCACAAACAACAAACACCGTTATCTCTCAACACTTATCTTTATCTCTAATTCATTTCCGTGCAATTTTCGGCAAATCCACACGTGAAAGCCGCACGATACCGCAATCTGGCATCTTTAATTTCAGACTCGGGCAACCGGAGTTAACTCACAATTAAGATAAGAGGGCCGATCCGCGATCCGAGATCCAGAGTCTGCTGGATTTATGGGCACACCTCCGTGGACAATGAGTTGTGCCGGTGGGTTTTGTTTTATAGCGCAGTTAGATAACGCGGGGAATGTTCCGGAATCTTCATTAACTTTGTGTCACTGGCGCTGAATGACGACGGTTGGATGTATCAGGCAGGTATCTGGAAATGGGCTTAAGGTTAGGAATTCGATGGAAAAACTAGTATTTAAGCGAGCTTAATGGGAACTAAATGGAAACCAGGAAGCTGGAAAACTATAAATATTATGACGAGAGCGAAAAAAATATTTAGAATTTTTAGTGCAAATCCTTATTTTTTAAATAGTTCGTGGGGCGTTAGAACATCTTGAGAATAACGGCTATAGAGAGTCTATAATGGATAACATGATTAAAAATAAAAAACGTAAAATACGTAAGAAACATTTTTACAGTGTTAATGACCAAACACCAAAACATTATAGATTTATAAATTATGTACCTACATTAAGTAATAAAGTCTCAAAAAAACTCAATAGCCTAGGTTGCAACACAGTGGGGGTGAATAAATGTAGTTTAGGATCTATGTTGGTGAATAATAAAGACAAAATAGGTAAACTTAACAAATCTGGGGTATTAGGAAAGCAAACCGGTAGAAACATCAAGATAAGATTAAAACAACATCGCAATTCTATTTTAAATAACATAAAAAATTCCGGAATCTCCACAAATTGTATAGAAAACAACCATTTTATAGATACGGACAACATTAAACTATTACATAACGAAAGAAAGGGCCAACGTTTAGATCTTCTCGAAATTAAAAAGTCTATAAAAAATAATCCCTTCACAACTAATGCTCAACAAAATTTCGTAAACACGCCCTTGATAGACAGCTCTCTCAAGTCTACCTACACTAATCTGGGGGGGGGGGAAACCCTAATTCTTAGGCAAAAAAAGTTTATTAGTGACTGTATAAAGACCCGTAAAATAATTTTTAAGTTTAGTATTCATTTTGCAATGCTATTGAAAAAGGCCTAGAAAGCCGAAACATGTAGAGTAATCCTCTCAATATATTGAAGCATTTAAAAGCAAATTTCTTTTTTTTTTACATTAAAATCTCTTGAGAAGAATCAGTTAAGTTGCAAATGATTTCTTTTAGTGTATCGTAATGGTCTGCTGGACTTTCGATACGACGAACTTTGGAATAAGCCGTTAAATACAAACTCTAAAAAACACGAACAAATCTAAATTTATATTATCAGTTGGAATCTTTTTTAAACAAAACGCTTTTTATAAACGTCTAAAGTTTACTAAAATACAGATTTTGGCTCTCTAATTGCCATTTTAAGAATTTTATACCAGGGAGGTACTTATTTATTACTAGCGCGTGTTATACCCAGGACCGTAATGAAAAAATATAACTGAGAACCTAGCTCAGGAACGTTCTGAGCATGAGTTAGGGGCGGGAGCCGTGTGCCAATCGTCCACTTCCGTTTTCATATTATGATTGTAACTTGAAGAAACTACTGTCTTAATTTTTATTGACATCCAACTGAACTACTAACTGTTGAGTTCAGTTAAAGAAGCGGTTGTGGAGATGAAAATGATGGCAATTTTTGTAAAAAATTCTTTCCATCTCTGCATCTGCAAGATTGCGATCCGTATCGATATTAAACAAATAACAAGAAATACTGTCCTGTAAGACGACTCGTGTTTCTTAATGTTTCCGAATCCGTCTGTCCTAAAATTAGACCGCACGCGTCTGAAACCACGTGAATAGAAACTATTTTTAGCTCCCTAAGTAGTAAAAGCTTGAAGATATATACACACCAATATAATATGCCAGTGTTTAAAATTTCACTTCACATGCAGGAAAATTCTGCAAAACAGTTTATAGAAGACAATGTTTCGTTTGAGTATGAGAATATTAATTTGCAAAAAAGGAAACAACTGTTTTAACAAAAAATCGCGACCAAAAAATATGAAAACATAATCGTTGATGCGTTGATTACATTCAAAAATAAATTCAATTCTTATTCGAAATTAGTTCCCAATTAATTATAAAAAGAAGAATTCACATCGGACAGAAAGAAAAATTAATAAGAATGTCAGAAGCCAAAAGGTTCAATTCAAGTGGATCTTTTTTTTTTCCAAATTTTTTTTTGGGGGGGGGGGGATAGGGGAAGGGGTCGGTACGAAGTCCTTCGGGGGCGCCTATATTTTTAAATACGCATTTTGTCATATTAGGTATCAATTAAGTATTTAAAAAGAAGAAGTAATTAAATGGTTTGCCGTTGTTAAAATTGGTCCGCAGCAAAAAATAGCCATTAAATCATTTGATCAGCATAAAAAGATTTTGCTTGTAATAAAGAAACATCAGGCCGCAACACTTGTTCTGCAAAAAATGCTACAAACTGTTAACAATTAACCGATATCAGTAATATCATGTGTTCGCTTAATTCAGTCGAGCTGCGAAATGATTACTTGGCCAGCAAGATTTTACAATTGGTCAGTAGAAAAAAAAAACATGTCTAGAAGTAGTTTACTTCAGAGGTTTGTATATTAAAGAATGGTTATCATTAGTTATCAATATACATCATTGGATTGCGTTTGTTTTGAATAATCGACAAAGTTCGTAATTGTGGGAGGAGCGAAAGCAGTCGCGTGATACGAGTAGCTAATTGTGGCCGTGCGTGTGCGTGTAGCAGTCAGGGCCCAAAAGGTGTAGCGGGGGCGGGTTTTCACTTGTTTTCCCAGGGCACTGTCACTATTTCACGTTTTATTGATTTTTTTTTTGATTAAAAGTGGATCGCTCATAGCAAGCGATAATTTTCGTACCAAAATAATTTAGAGCACTCTAGTATGACATTATAAGTTGCTGACCAACTAGCCATTTTGGCTGACCGATTACATTTTTTCTGTTCGCAAAAATAAGAATATTTTGCTAACCCCTTAAATGATACCCTTTAAAAACCGGCATGCTTTATGAGTTGATTTTTTTGGTAGTAAATGTCCTTTTTGTTAGGCATTTAATTAGTGAAGGGCGCCATGTCAATTCTAACGATTAGGGTTGATATCTAACTTGAAGTTCAAACGATTTTCCGATGGTAAGGGATGAACATCTACCCTTGTCCTGACGAGAACAAAAAAAATACGAAACGGGTATGTAATCGTGACATCCTAAAAAATCAAAAAATACTTCCTCTTTCTGGTAGTACCATTCAATCAGAGTTAATATTTTGATATATGGCACAATTTTTGGTAATTCAGCGTTCGACGAGGCCTAAATCCCGGAGAGTCTTGTTTATTCCTTATCGTATGCCATCTTCAGGTGGTTAGGAAATTATTTCTCATGCATATTTATATAATATCCGCTAGGGCCACTTTTTTGAGGCGTAATTGTTTGATAAAAACTGTAAATTTTTATTATCACAATAAAATTGTTTATCTGTATATATTATTTAAAAATAGGTCGACCAAATGTTGTTTTTACGTATCGTTATGTATAGAGTGAAGTAATAAATGAACCTTACGATCCGCGTAATTTATCAAAATTAAAACAGTTACGTAAGGGATTTTGGCAAACGCTCGATGATAAATGTATTGAGGATTTATAAAAAACAATGAATTTTAATTGCTAAAATTAATATAGGAGGTCCCATAACCCAAATATTTTAATTTATTAAGCATTTCAGACGTAAGCGGGAGGGTGCACTGGTATACTAGCGCAACCTAGGTATCTGCTAATCTAGCGAATCACCGATGATAATTATTAATTGTCAGCATTATAAAATTAATTTAGTTTCGAGGCGTAAATTTTCCAGCCTAAAATGGGGCTCCCTTGAGCAGCGGTCCGCTTTCTCCACTCCCTTCCATTGCTCGCCGCTGAGATTTTTTACAATGTGCCACTTTGTCTCCAGGTATTTTAGTTTTATTATAAAATAATGCGCAGTTTTATTGAGCGTTAAAAATATTATAACAAGTCGTAAAGGGAAACTTCCGTTTTATGGAACTTTTATTCTTGAGTAAGAACATGACATAAAGATAAACGGCAATTGAAAATTGAGGCTAATATTTCGTAAAAGAACTAGTCGAGTGCCAGTCGAAATTGCGTACTTAATCCGTTTTAATGCGTGTTAGCCTTAATAATTTATTTTTTATTAATCCATCCACGGATCCTGTATAGTGTATTTACAATAAAACGTTCTAAAAAGACATGAAAATCCATTTGACTGGTGGAAAAAAGCACAAAGAAAATTTAACATTTTTTTATGCAATGCAAGGCATTTACTCAGTAGTAGCATATACAGGGTGTCCGGGAACATGTGGGAAATCTCCCGGATATGAAGAATACTATAGGTTCATATAAACTTCTTTCGTATCGGCCTCCTCTTCGGAGATATGGGCTCCCAAAGAGCACCAATGCAATCAAGTTTTTTTACACATAATTATTGAACCACCTGGTATATTTCAATGATTTTTTAATATGATGTATACCAGGTAAGACCCGTCAAATTACTACCCAAGAAACTGTTGTGAATTACTCACAGCTGCAGGGACGGACTAGCTGTAACACTCACGGGCCCATTTTTTTTACGCCCTGTAGGATGAGAACTTTGGACAATGTTTTTTACATACCTTTAACTATTGGCTAAAAATTAAGTACTCTTCATTCATGTCGCTAATCCTAACAGTTTTCGAAAAAACGGCATTTCATATACATCATGTATTTGGCGTATTTCAGTAAAAGATACATCTTTGTTCCGATCAATTGTTCAACCTTCAAAATTCCGCTTTTTCATATTTAACCCGTGAGAATTTAGGGGACTGGTGTAAATAAAATGACGTTTTTTCCGAAAACGATTAGGATTAACGACATCAATGAAGAGTACTTAATTTTTAGCCAATAATTAAAGGTATGTAAAAAACATTGTCCAAAGTTCTCATCATACAGGGCGTAAAAAAAATGGGCCCATGAGTGTTACAGCTAGTCCGTCCCTGCAGCTGTGAGTAATTCACAACAGTTTCTTGGGTAGTAATTTGACGGGTCTTACCTGGTATACGTCATATTAAAAAATAATTGAAATATACCAGGTGGTTCAATAATTATGTGTAAAAAACTTGATTCCATTGGTGCTCTTTGGGAGCCCATATCTCCGAAGAGGCGGCCGATACGAAAGAAGTTTATATGAACCTATAGTATTATTTTCACGTGTTTTCTTCATATCCGGGAGATTTCCCACATGTTCCCGGACACCCTGTATATTGGGAAACCTTTTTTTTATACAAACAATAGTAATGATTTCAATATTTTGTTGAATAAAATGACATCGTAATAACAAAAATAAGAGAAGCTAAATCACCCATCCATACAAAAATCGCAGATATAATTTTTTTGCTTTTAGCATCGGCATCCAATATTGGGAATGTAGGTATAGCTGTCCAATGTTATGTTATTAGGCACCTCATAAAATTTTTGGGTAGAATTATTTTAGCAAAAATAAACAAAATTCTATGATAAACAATATCTAGAATATTAACCATGTTAACGATTGGACAAAAAGCTGGCGTTTTAAAATAAACGGAATAAACTCATAATCAATACCTATCTGCCAATATACACACACACACGGACATTCGAATCCCGTATTAGCTCCGGTTTCCGATATATTAGGTTTGTTCCAACACCCTATTTTTGTATCGTTCTAGAACCGTCACGAAACTGTTGGAACCGATTTTGTGCGCAGGCGTTAATTTTGCACTGTCTGTTGCCGATGCACAAGGGAGGCAAGGTTGGTACGTTTTTGTGACCATTCTGTGTAAAAATCTCAGCTGATCGCCTGTCTGATTCTAGGAAAGAAGTTTAGTAATTAGTTAATTATCATAACATTCATAAATCACAACCCTACTTTGGTTGTTTTGATTTCTTCGTCTAAGCTTGAGTATTATCTTTTTTCGTTCCGTTTTGTTGTATTTAATAATCATGAAAGAGAATAACGTTTAATGTTAAGAATATCTTGTAGGTTTGGGAACCGGATTATACAAATTTAATAAGAATAAAATAAATAATCAAAATATTAAGCAACAACTCCTACAAAACAAGGCTAAAAGAACTGCATGAATGCCAGGAATACAAAAACAACGGTTAACATTCTTAGGGCGCAAGTCAATACAAGCGGTTCCTGGTCTTGGCCATGTATCGTTTTTACCGTTCAGGAACTGGTTTGCGAACGATCACAATTTGGTTGGAACACCAAAGGGATCGCCAGGTACACCGTTTTGTGTCGGTTGGAACGCCTTTCGACTACTACGCATGTGCGTGACCGTACATTGTACGATTTTTAGGGTGGTTGGAACGAACCTATTGTTGACTGTCATATATAATTTGCTAAATTCCGAATTTGATTGAGAGTTTGTTGGCCCCAAAAACGATTGAAACTCCGTATTCAACGCTTCATATTTTTGACGAAATTTTATACCTACCCTCGTACAATACTTTTAAATTGGAAATTTAAAAGTTAGATGAAATAGCCGTACATCCCGACAATCCTAATTTTACATTGTCTCCAGCTGCTATAAATTTCATCTCTTGACACCCCTTTTAATGTATTAACCAGAAAGGGACAGAAACTAAACAAATGGCTAAAGTTTATAGGACTTGACGGTGCATTCTTTGCCACTTTACAGAAACTGACACACAGATCAAGAATTACTTTAAAATATAGGGGAAAACGTGCAAATGTCGACTAAGCGGGTAAGTTTAGGCATCCCCGTTAGCGCTCATTGCCAAGATGTTCTCAATTTACATCAACAAGACTAATAGACCTAATAGAGGGAACGCTCTCGTTCAGAGCATTTTCGAGCTAAGTAGAAAAATGCTCTTAAAATTGCCCTTTTTTCCTTCCAAGCAAATATTTTGAGCTTCCGGCTGCATTAAACTGTCCCCGAGAATGTTCTTAGAACCAAGAGATCTATAAGTATAAAAACACACAATTTGTCATGGCTCTCTTAGTTTTTAATCTACAGGGTGAATTTGAAAATCGTAGGCTTTAGTCACCCCCCCTCCCCTCGTACTTCCGTTAGGCGTTAACTTATCCAAAAGGTAAAAACTGATCTTGTTAGAGATTTTAACGCATAGATCAGTGGGGTAGCCAGTTTTTCTCTAAAATGTTTCGTTTTTGACGTGTTAACAAAAATAAAAAATTTAAAATAGAAATTTGACACTAAAAAGAAAGTATCGGTTAATTAAACTATGCACTTTCCTTATTTTATTGCATATATATATATTTTATTATTATATTATCCAAGCTAGGTTTGTAATGCAGATTTTGGTGGCCGCCGTTTGCAGATTTCCCCTAAATTCTCGACAGACATAGTTGTGCGCGACTTTGTCAGCTCGAGAAATAAGCTCTCGAAAGTAATACAACTTTTATAACTAGGAGAACTTTTTATAGGTTTTTTCCTAATCGTTTTTATTTCGAAAAGTTTAAGTAGGGGGCGCTTGTGCTTGTTAGCGCCGCTGATATTTGAAAATAAATTTGAATATTTTGGAGGAGAACGTCGTCTGTTTCGAAGGTTGGTTCCTCCTCACAGGAAGAACAATTCATTTAATTTATCATTGACAGGCAAACGTAGTTCTACGAAATAGTAATTTAATCTGGAGAAGTAAAATGGTTTTCTTAATGAAAGAACCATTTCCTGCGCCGTCCGGGGGGGGGGGGGGGGGGCAGATTTTCTTCTTGTTTCCTCTAGCTACGCCAATGAGTGTGAGTACAAGATAGGCAACCCCTTAACGCATATCCCCTACATGTTACCAAGCAAAAAAATGATCGAAATTTTTCTAAAAATCCCCAATGTAACCGGTTTGGAGTGCGATAATTCCACGGCGGCACAGCCGGCAAGCCCCCACATGTGCTTGCACATGGTGTCTTGCGATCCATATGAGATTCTAAAATTAACTCATCGCACTCTCCCGCCTTGCTGTGACTTAAAAGCTTAAGTCGTTTCTACATTGATTATTTTATAAATTTCTGGACTTATCGATATGTAGCCTGCGCATAAAACAAATTGACTAGGAAAAAGTTATTTTTTAAAAAATTGTTATTTGAACCCATGCAGACACGGAATTTTCATCTCTCTAGTGGAGATCCCCAGTTCTGGATTCCTCGTAGCCTTAATATGCCAACATTTATTATAAACAGAATTGAAACAATTTTGATTTAGTTGTTTTAATCAAATATGACGAGAGAATCATACTGTTTTCATTCATGTTGAATTGACAAGGTTAATCCGAAAAATATCCATATGGAAAAAATGACAGTGGTGTACTTTTAGTGTAACAAATATATTTATTTTATGATCAACCACTAACACTACAGGAAAAATCATTTAAGGACTCTGAGAGTGGTGCGTATGCGATTCACATTGGTTTTGAATCGCTGGAGGTTATATTCGTTGGGGAACACGACCTCAGGAAGGTCGTTCCACGAGGATGATGTCCTCCAGATGAAAGAATCCTTAATGAAGCTAATAATTAGCCTTCGTTCCTTTGGTCTGTGACTAAATATATCAACGCAGAACCGCAACGCGCATCTGAAAAAGCCGCGTACCGGGCCTAAGCCCGTCCAAAGTCAGCGGATCCCCAGATGTATTTCGGGAAAAGACAAATTTGGCCTTTAAGAGGGGTTGGGAGTGAGAGTACTGTTTCTGAATCGGTCCGAACCAATCGCGTTCACGAATCCATTTTTAGACCGAGCTCCGTGTGGCGCCTTTCCGCAGAGGTGCAGGGTGCACTCTCGAGTCAGTTACTTTTCTAGCGCTCGTACGTACCGTACCCCTTTGGATAAAGTGTGGAAAATTTTTGTGGTTAGACTCTTTTTCTAGTGATCAGGACCTTCATAGTGCTCGATCCGATGGTCCGCCCTTGTCTGCAATACCACCCGGTCAGACCTTTCGAGAAGAAATCCGCATAGTAAGTTCCGCGCGTCATTCTGGATCATGGAAGCCTTGGCCTGAGCAAGTTCCGTGCTTCTCTACTTCCCATAGTGATTTTCAACATATGGAATGTAAAGAAGTATGGAGCGAGCAAGGCTGGCTCTACACCGAGTTCTACTGATGGAGTCTACAATGTAACATGGCCCGCTACCTTTGGATCAACGTTCAACCGAAATCCGAAAATCTCTCAAAATGTCTACAAAATGACGCTTGCATTATAGGTGTTGTTTACGTCGATATAATGTTACTTGAAGCATTTATACGATAGAAACACCTATTTTGGTACGGTGTGGTAGTGCCGTGTGCAAAAATAGTAATGGCGGTGAAAAGTCCAGTGATCTTAAGTGATTTTTTTCTTAAATCGTCTCATTATACAAAACAGTGGCTTGTTTTCCTACAACCCTTTATACATATATATAACACGGATCATATCTTTTGGGTAGAGTGTGTAGATTTATAGATAGGTAGATCTTTTTTCCGGGGATGATTATACCCTTAATGGAAGAGAGGACTGATTTTTCAAACGCGGCATAGAATCTTAAATATCGGCATAAGCTATGTCAGTAAAATCATAAAATACCGGTAGTCAATGTAATGACATCATAATATAATATTACGTTTTGCGAAATATCGTCTTTTTGGATAAAGAGTATCAGCAAGGCAAGTGAAAAGACTTCACTTATGAGTTATTTTAGTGAATTATTCTCTTTGATAATTCGCAATGATACTTCGAAAACTAAATGATCCTACCGGCATATTTATTAGAACTCTGTGGTGTGAATAATATCTAATGATAATAAATAAAATTTAAATTTTACAACTTTTACACCTATAACCGGATTATGACAGGTCAGAACGTGCCATTTATAACCTATTCGTTTACGGCCCCTGTCTCTTAAAATGCCATATTGACACTAGGTTGATAATGAAGTATACAAATCTTACCCATCATAAATCCCCAGAGTTTAAATTTGTAAACAGATGTTGAAAATATATTACTTTCTGGTACTACATCTGACTATAATTTATAAAATATAATGCAAACAATCCCACCGGTTTTAAAAGATCCAGTCAATACTAAGTAATATGAAATAAAAATTTCAAAGAAAATTGGTAATTTAAATTTAAAAAATACAATGCAAAAAAATTGATCGTGTTTATACAGGGTGTCCGGGAACATGTGGGAAATCTCCCGGATATGAAGAAAACACGTGCAAAGAATACTATAGGTTCATATAAACTTCTTTCGTATCGGCCTCCTCTTCGGAGATATGGGCTCCCAAAGAGCACCAATGGAATCAAGTTTTTTACACATAATTATTGAACCACCTGGTATATTTCAATTATTTTTTGATATGATGTATACCAGGTAAGACCCGTCAAATTACTACCCAAGAAACTGTTGTGAATTACTCATAGCTGCAGGGACGGACTAGCTGTAACACTCATGGGCCCATTTTTTTTACGCCCTGTATGATGAGAACTTTGGACAATATTTTATACATACCTTTAACTATTGGCTAAAAATTAAGTACTCTTCATTCATATCGCTAATCCTAACCGTTTTCGAAAAAATTTAATTTTATTGACACTGAGTCCCATCAGTTCTCACGGGTTAAATATGAAAAAGCGGAATTGTGAGGTTCGATATTTGATAGGAACAAAGATGTATCTCTTACCAAGATACGCCAAATACATGATGTAATTAAAATATCGTTTTTTTCGAAAACGGTTAGGATTAGCGACATGAATGAAGAGTACTTAAATTTTAGTCAATAGTTAAAGGTATGTAAAAAACATTGTCCAAAGTTCTCATCATACAGGGCGTAAAAAAAATGGGCCCATGAGCGTTACAGCTAGTCCGTCCCTGCAGCTGTGAGTAACTCACAACAGTTTCTTGGGTAGTAATTTGACGGGTCTTACCTGGTATACATCATATTAAAAAATAATTGAAATATACCAGGTGGTTCAATAATTATGTGTAAAAAATTTGATTCCATTGGTGCTCTTTGGGAGCCCACATCTCCGAAGAGGAGGCCGATATGAAAGAAGTTTATATGAACCAATAGTATTCATTTCACGTGTTTGCTTCATATCCGGGAGATTTCCCACATGTTCCCGGACACCCTGTATATTCGTACTTTTCCGGGTTAGTGCGTTGTTAATCATAAGTTTGAAATATTAGCAAGTCATATAGGAACACCCTGTATAACAACATAACCAATAATAATTAGGACTTGGATACGTAATTTCATTTGGCAATTGACAATAGACTTATTAATAGGCAATGGTTTTCATCCTGTGTACTTTCGCTAAAATAACCCTGCTACAGTAAAAGCCAACGATCGATGTTGCCTCCTGTCTCCAAAAAGTGCGTCCAGAATAGGTAAATTCGGAAGCCAATGTCCCTATAACCTTTTCGGATCTCCAAAATTAGAATGTCAATATCAAATTACGCTTCGCATCATTATTTCTGAAACAGATGGTACCTTTTAAGTTGGAAGCTATGACGTCATAGTCGTCTACAACTTATGCATGGATTCAGATACAGGGCGATACGTAAATATTGTTTTAAACGTTTCTTATCTTAGGCGTATTTGGGAAAATTCGTGTGGAGTGTTACGAGCGCATGTACGGTATGGAGTATCAAATTTAATAGCTCGTTAATGTTACCTGTCATTGCTGCTAGTGAATAAAATGCCTTTATCGTCCTCAGTGCGGCTCAAAGCACTCGATTGGGTTTTAACGGTACTTTAATATCTTCCATGATAACAATGTTCGAGACGAGTGTAATTCAGCTTATGCACGCCCCACTATTTGACATTACATTTACAATGGATTAATGCGCATTATTACTAGTGTCCGTTAGTATTAGGATAGGTAATCCGATTAAAGCCCATTCTATGCGTAAATTATGTATTTTGTATTATATCCGATGTACCGGAATAAACAATACCAATGTAGCAAAATGTGTGAATTAGGCCCTGTGTGCCTATACAGAATTATTAATAAATAAAGAAAAGTTCATACGAACATATGTCCGCAACGGCTTAAATTTTTTGATACAGGGTGAAGCGACGAGTAGCGTAGCCATACGGGGACGCCCCCCTGATCCAAAACCCTGGCTACGACACAGGACTTTTCTTCTTTTTATAATTTTGACATTTTTGAAAGTTTTATATATTTATTTGTCGCTTAAGATAGACTCTTAAATAAAGCAGGGTTACTAACCGCCCAGTATCGGGTAGGGTTATGAATTAGCGTAAGCGGCATTAGAATACGTAATCACCACGAGTGTACAATGTTTTGTCAAGGGCATACATATTGACGCTTCCGATACCAAATTAACGGGCGGATACGATAACTTAAATATGTCTTTTTATCCTTTTTAAATAATTACAGGCCAACAAAAGATTCCTATAATGTGCATTTTGCTGTAAAAATATCATTTTCGAGAAGTTTGTCGCTTACGATGTTCTGTCAAAAACCCATCGATATTTTAGTTTGAAAAGTTAAACCAGTGGCGTCCCTGCTGATTTTTTTTTTAGAAAAGATTGGTACGCCACTGACATTTTTCCATGTGGATATTTATTCTGATTAGCCTGGTTAATTCTATATGAAATCGGTCTCTAGGGATCATTATGCCTATTAATGGCCATTTTTTTAAAAGAAAATTTATTATTAGAAATGTTAAACATTGGCCGGCATCGTGTACCGAAACTCCAAAATCACGATTTGCAAACATCTGGAGGACACATTTATTGTTTCTGCCTGTTTCCTAAAAGGCGTTTATAGCAGATATTATAAAGCGGAAATATCTACCATATTTAATGGTTTCGGCCAACAATTCTATTTAAAAGAAACCGTTCTCGATTACAATTTTTTACTCTTTTTAGTTTGTAGATATTTATGGTCGGGTTTTCATATACACGACTGTTTTTGATCCCCGACAAATCTTGTAGTCATCATCCCGTTCAAAACTGTCGTAATTAAAAATTGATAAATTTTACAGGAAATGTAAGGAAGGAGTGTAACAAATTCGTCCTTCACCACTGGGATATCGGAAACGGTAAGAGATACGAAGTCGGTTAAATCGGGCCAAAGTTGCGTAATTATGGACCCAATATTATGCCGGAAAAAAATCAAAAATATTTGGAAAACCCTAAAATTTTGCGTTACGGTTTTTATTTTTTCCTGGCTTTGTTCGAAGAGATGTCCAAATTTATTTGGTTAATTTATCCTCCGCAAGATGGCATAATCAGATGCGAGATTAATGCGACGTAGTCAGCTTATTTTTTTAAGTAAGGGCCTGGATTTTTTTGTTTAAATTATGAATGAGGAACTAAATCTACATTCAGCGCTATACAACACTGCTGACTTTGCGTTCTTTGTTCCTTAAATTGACCATCCCCATTAAAATACCCTTAGTACGTTCCTGTAATTTACTTTTTTTTAAATTCGGTATAATACGAAAATATAACACTCAATGCCTTTTTTAAATTACTTAAGAAAGTGTCAAATTTTATTTGTATCAATAAAATAAATTACTCTTGTACTTATACTAAGTAAAAATTTGATATTATAAGTTTTAAATAAAAATAAAAACAGGTAAGTAATAACAATAACAATTAAGGACAGAATAGCAATAATAATATTAAAATCTTCAGTTACTTCGAAACAAAAGTTAATTACATGGGTATTTTAATGAAGATAATCTATTTAAGGAACTAAACGTCGGGGATGAAACCTACCCTATGTGGTAAGGTCTATTCTCATGCATAGATCAGTCACCTGTTGTAGTAATCCGGACAAATTTTGGAAGAATATTCTGCATGATAACATTTTTAGTCAGCTGAGTTAATGGGGGACACCCTGTACGACCCATTTCCCTCGAATCTCCAACGGAAAGGCGGAAAATGTTTTTTGCGTGTGAAGAATCTGATTCGATGTCCAAAACAAAATAAATCGAACCGTTCAAAGACGCGAGCAGGCAATTTAAGGCGGCTTATTAAAAAAGTTCTTAACGTTCGCGGGTGAAAATTAGAAATTTCACGTATGGGTGCCCCCTGATTTATGCAATGTCACTTTCCTGAACGTTTTCCCGCCACGCCGCCGGGACCTAATGATTTTTTTTCGCCTCCCGACCGCAAAAGTGTTATTACAATTATTAACGTTCCAGGGGAGTTAATTAGTTTTGTTTTAAAAGGTTTTGAGGTAATTTACTTAAAAAATACGGGGTTGTTTCTAAATGTCACGCTAATCTTTATACAGGTTTTTTTTTAGGGTCAATCCAGGCTAATTTTGATATTTGTGTCTCTCGATATTCAGTTCAGATGAGAGAGTATATAACTGTCTATTACCAGTTACCTTTTTTTCTAAGTTAGAAAGTGAGTAAGAGTAGCCTTCTTGGCTAGACTTCGCCACTTATGGGTTTATCTCGTCCTCAGGTAAACTATTTCCTACAATTTTTTTCTTAATTAATCTTCTTTCATAATTGTAACGCTGAACTGTACTAATAAAAAGTCTTTATTATTATTATTATTATTATTAAATGCTACCGACATTCGCTAGATAAGACCAATCAGCGGAGGTTAGTCTGGGTCAGCGGATTGACATCCACCTGTTACATTATCACAGCGATAGGCAACCAACATTGATGCCGGCAGGGGAAAATTAAGGGCGATATGAACATTTAATTCTAATTTACCGGACGGATCATATATAAACCATAAAATTCTAATGAAATAGAAATCTATATGCCTTCTTGGGGTACACACATAAAAAAGAAATCCTTAGTTTAAAAATATAATATAAAAGAAATATATTTTCAAAACAAGTGTTTCCAAGTATTAATTACGATCTCACTTATCTCGTAGCAAGACATTCATGTTTCAAAATAATAAAATATTTTTCCGGAGCTCTTTTCGGGGGGGTTTTCTTTTGGGGGTATTTTTTTGTAAGGGCTTTTTTCCGGAGGATCTTTTTCCGTTTACTGGAGATCTTAGAGATCAACTAATGGGACCGCGACCAATCCAAAGGACTGGAAACCTTTCGTGCAAATGTTGCTGGACTTGAACATCCTCTGGTAGTCCTTTTTTTTTTTGTGAGTAGTGCTCTCCCGAAATGAATAGACCATACTACACGTTTACCGAAAATTTCGAAAAAAAACGGGATATCACGACAATGAGGATATAGTATCATTTCAACGTTATAGATATTTAAATATTACTTTATTTTACGACAAATAATGTAAAAACTCCCTAAAGCACAGAATAAGCCTAAAGGCAATAATGGAACAGTTTTTAATGTACATTAGTCGCTTATTAAAAAAAAAAATATTTTGATATGGCATTTTTAATGTATTTAAATTCCCCTGGATATAAACGTTTTAATTGCACCCGACTTTTAATTATTTTACAATTTTTGCATGCATGTTACTTTCAGGATTTTTTCATATTATGTTATTTTAAAATCGGAATTTACAGGCTTTGGCACTTTATTTGTTTGGTAGTATGACTTTTTTTTTAGGCATTTAAGTATTGAAAGGGCCCCAGACCAAGGGGACGGGAGGGGCAATCGCCCCCCCCCCCCCCCTGTGGCCACGCCACTGCTAGTCATATAATCACCAAATTGGCATACCTAAACGTGAACCGGAGAACGAATGAAGGTATTAATTCTCCTCTGTAATATAGCGTTGAATCCACCCCATCACAATTCCTATCGAATTTCTATTCCATTCATATTAAATTTTAACAATTTCGTTTCAACCTATCCTGAATTATTATTTCCAGATTTATTTGTTTTCCGAAATTTAATCAGAATTTTTTTTAATTCGATCAATGTAACGGCCAAGTTTCAATTGCGATTTGCGAACAGTTCGCAAATATTGGATTTTTCGAGTGATGAGCTACGCTGATTTTGATGATGGGAAACATTTTAGTTTTATACAGGGTGGTTCACGGTCTGTCTATTGTAGGTTAGATGTATATGGCGAACGAGTAATAGGATTGCTTCAAAAAGTTGGCCTCTTATATAAACGGCTGCTTCGATCTCAAATATTTGTTAAACTTTGTTATTTTAAATGGAACACATTTATTATTCAGTTTTCACCTCATAATATTTTCTTATAACTTTCCTATATCTTACTGTTTCCGAGATAAAACATTATTTCTGTCTAATATTGCGCAAAACATGACATTAATCACCTTCCCTTCTTTCGTCAATAGAGCAAATTTTTGGAAAATTGTCGTCATTGAGGGTTTCATGGGTAGTCATGCTATTTAAGAATTATGACACTTTAAAAATTTTGACACGCAACAGGAGTCACCACGGTGAGCGTGGCACATGTTTTTTGAAATACCCTGTAAAAAGTTCTTCAATAAAATCGTACTTTTTAATGGGTATCATTTAACTGGTTAGCAAAATATTCTTATTTTTGCGAACATAAAAATGTAATCGGTCAGCCAAAATGGCTAGTTGGTCAGCAACTTATGGACGGCAAACATTTCTGAATCGGTCAGTAATTAATGTCATACTAGAGTGCTCTAAATTATTTTGGTACGCAAATTAAATATATAAGCTGCTATGAGCGATCAACTTTTAATCAGTTATTGGTAAGCAATGAGCGGGAAAGCAAAATATTTAATCTTGGTCATCAAAAAAAAGCAATAAAACGTGAAATAGTGACAGTGCCCTGGGAAAACAAGTGAAAACCCGTCCCCGCTACACCTTTTGGGCCTTGACTGCTACACCTAATGAAAACACACGCACGCAATTAGCTACGCGACCGCTTTCGCTCCGTCCACAATAACGAACTTTGCCGATTATTCAAAACAAACGCAATCTAATGATTGATTTATTTGATAACCATTCTTTAATATGCAAACCTCTGAAGTAAACTGCTTCTAGACATGTTTTTTTCTACTGACCAATTGTAAACTCTTGCTGACCAAGTAATCATTTCGTAGCTCGACTGTTAATTAAGCGAACACATGATATTACAAGCGGACTGATATCGGTTAAATTGTTGACAGTTTGTAGCATTTTTTGCAGAACATGTCTAGCAGCCTGATTTTTATTTATTGCAAGCAAAATCTTTTTATACTGATCAAAGATTTAATGCTGCGAACCAATTTTAATAACTGCAACCCATTTAATTACTTCTCACTGAAGCACTTGCCATTGGTTTTAAAAAAGCCAACGCTTCCTTTTGAATTATTATAAAAACTAAGTAAAGGCCAACCCTCTCGGTGATATTAATTTATGCAGATTAAGAAACGCTTTGTTATGCGCAAAATATTTAATTAAAAGGAAATTCGTGTAAAGAAAAAAAGTTAGCTTTTCTTTGGTGCACTGTTGTCGTGTTTGTGAAACCGTTTCGAAAACTTTCCAACTTTCTTGCTTACTTCTTCAGGACAAACTAATGCCGCTTTCATCCGTTAATAATCACACGATGATTACATTTTTTGGTCCTGCACAGCTTTCCTTATTATACATAAAAATCGTTATAAAATACATAAAAAACGAAACGTGGATTATGCGGCAGAAACTTCTCGACAGGATGGTGAATAAACCTAATAAACTGTTGAGCTTCAAAAATTCAGTATATTATGGAGCTTTGTTTATCTGACATCCGGAGTTAAAACGACAAGTGCATAAAAGGATAGATTTATTTCTATAGTTATTGTTTTTTGGGGTTTGCTAGGGTAAAAACTGTAGGTATACTATATATTCATACAGGGTGTCTAAAAAAAAACGTCCCATCGCACGTATGGTGATTCCATACCCAAAAAAAGACAAATTCTGTAATAAAACTTTTTAGCCAATTGACGCTTCGGCAAATTGACTTTGTCTTCGGTCAATTCAATCCCCGTAAAAATACGGCCATTAATCCCACTTCACCAGTCCCCCAAAAATTGCAAAGGAAAACAATACACTACCACGGCGTCTACTGCTTTATTATAAATCTTTCCCCTGAACATAATATATGGCCGCAACATTTTTCATGCCTGTCAATTATTCGCCATGGCGAAAACGGGAGCATTGTTTCATCCCGGAACGTTCCAAAAATTTTAATATGGATGATATGGCTTCCTGAAATTTATTAGCTGAACGGAAAGAAAATCAAGTTTGGTAAAATGCATCGTATTTTGTGTTGTATCTTTTGTCAGAGTATGTTCTTGTTACGTAATAAATGATGCAAAAATGACAAAAACTTTTTTTTGCAAGTATTCGTGCAATCTGGAATCAATATAGAGAGCACAACGAACATTACATTTTTCAATATTTTTACCGAGTGTTTTATTTTATTTACGTAAACATATATTTTTTTTTTCATATATAACTTCAAACAGTATAAATTGTCCCCGTGAATGTTCTTTGTAACTGTAAAAACCCCAGTTTGGTTACAGTTATGTAACAGAATTTAGGAAACATTTATTTAGCAAGCATGCTACACAGCAAAAAAGCTTAATTGCCATTACTATTTTGGGTATAATCAGTTTTGATAACTGATTTCATTTCCAGCTGAATCTTGCTTTTATTATTTTATATCTAGCAAAAATGCAAATAAATGCACCTATATTAGGTCTGATTTTTAATGCAGAGTACTCTTGCCTACTAGTTTTACTGGTTTTATTAATATGTGATAGCCAATTACAGTTTCTAAATCTAATTTTATGCTAATTACGTCAATGTGTCTTACTTACATATTATCTGGGCATCCTATGCAAATTCAAGAAATCATCTGGCTTACCTGAAAAAAAAAAAACTCTTAGTTAAATTTCACAGAGAGAGAGTAAAATACATGTAGATGTGAATTTATATAAGAAATTGTCACAGAGGCAGTGCCTATTTTTGGTTACAGGGGGCGCTAAGCCCGTTACGTAATCCTGGGCCCCCTCACCACTACAGAAATTATTTATTCCTTAATAAGTTTCCCAACACTAATTTATTATGAATTATTAATACCAATATAAATTAGTTACCAGTTACCACAAATAAAATAATTATTATTCACAGTCTAGAAAACAGTAAACAGTCATGAAATAACATTTGTATAAAAACATTAACATTCTTTTTTGTTTAGACAAAAGCATCAAAATTCTCTCAAAATCAGTTTTGCGAATGGAAAATTTTTGTCTTGTACTATTGGGTTTGTTCGTATAGTGTCGCAAAGGTTGAGCGCGGGCCCCTCTGAAAGTGGTCCTGGTCCTCCGGGTCTTTTGGGAAAATAAACCCTGGACAGAGGAAGGAACATTTTTATACTATTACGTTTATCGTTGAGGGGACTTTACATTATTTCTTTACAAAAGCCAAGAAAAAAGAAACCATTACAGAGAGGCAATATTAGTAATAAGTAAAATACAGGGTGGCCAAGGAAGATCTACACAAATGGGTAACATTTTCATTATACGGTCTCTTCCTAAAAAGCTCTGCTTGGCAAGGAACTAAGATTTACGAAGAAAAAATGTATTATATTATACAGGGTTCTCAAAAAGTACAAAAAGGTAAAAATGGTCCAAGGGAGAACTACCCCTATTTTTAATTGTTAAGCAAAATGACAAATAAAAAAGTTGTTTAAAATGTGTTTTGGGTACACATGTAAAATTGATTTTTTTCCAAAATGACTTTTTCCAGCACTTATGATAATATTTTGATGTTATTTGGAACATTCAACTA
Organism: Barypeithes pellucidus; assembly: GCA_963991005.1. Lineage (NCBI taxonomy): Eukaryota > Metazoa > Arthropoda > Insecta > Coleoptera > Curculionidae > Barypeithes > Barypeithes pellucidus. The sequence continues at coordinate 1,678,343 of OZ022557.1, forward strand.
TGCCGGTAACATGACACGATAGATAAAGGTTTCATATACATATTAAGTTATGTAATGCAAGGGGAGAGCTGGAAAATATCGGACGATCAAAGCGACTCGAATATACAAAAGGGATTCCCTAAGTCTGATTTCTTTCCAAGCCCCTAATTAAAAATAGGTTATCTCCACCTCTCCTAGCCGGAATCGAACGACTCTAAATCCGGCCGAGAGCGAATTCCATTTCGGAGCAAGTGTCGGAAACAGCGTCTCCTTCAATTGTTCAAATGATTTAGTCGGCCATTAAAAATAAATCAAGCCGCGTCGGAATTTCTCAAAGATAACTCGCGGAGAAGTCCGGCGGCTCTGGTCGGTTTTGTCGCGAAGAAGCATGGCAACGAATATTTCGCGTAGTATATGGTTAACCGAGATTGGGTTATAAATTACGGCCATGACTCGTGTATTATCCTATTTACAATGTATTTATGTAAATATGCGTTATATATATATAGTTGGGACATAAATCTGCCGAAATGAGATCGCCATTTTGTATAACATGATATCGTCGTACTTAGTGGGGCATGACGTAAATGTCCGCAATAGAGGCGATATTCGCTTGCAGTTGCAAACAAGCATTTTTAATAATCGAGGACAATAATTGAATAACTAAGGGAAGGTTCGATTTTTCAAACAGGTGTACAGGGTGTCCCTTTATTGACACTTTTTGGGGGTATTAGAGTTATTATCAAAGATAGAATGTTGCGGTTTTCACTTTTAACAAAACGAAAGATTCCGGTGTTAAAGTCATGGCTCTCTTAGTTTTTAATCTACAGGGCGATTTTGGAAATCTTCGCTTTTCTTGTTTGACCCCTCGTATTTCCGTGACGCGTTAACTTATCAAAAAGGTAAAAACTAATCTTATTAGAGATATTTACGTACAATTAAGTGGCGTAGCCAGTGATTCTCTAAAAAGTTTATTTTTTGAGATATTAACAAAAGTAAAAAATCTCTAACAAGATCAGTTTTTACCTTTTTGATAAGTTATAAGTTAACGCGTAACGGAAATACGAGAGGTGTCTAAAAAGCGAAGATTTTCCAAATCACCCTGTAAATAAAAAATTAAGAGAACCTTGACAAATTTGACCGGAATCTTTCGTTTCGTTAAAAGGTAGGACACTAAAGTGAAAACCGCGACATTCTATCTTTGATAATAACCCTAATATCCCAGCAAATGGGACGCCTTGTACGTACATGTATTTATGATCACCCTGTATAGATAAAGCCTACTGTGTTGATAAGGAATTTGATTGATTAATGCATTGGACAGTTGAAGAAACCCGCAAATCAATCGGACTTCGCGAATATGGAATATGGTCCACTAAGTTTCTAATAATTAAAAATTAATCAAGCCTATCTGTCAATTTAAGAATCACAATTAACCCAGATAAATTTTTATTTCTACAGCCCACGGTGGTGTATTTAGATAGCTGATCGAAGAGAGTTTTAAGTAGCTCCTCCAACCATTAAAAAGTTAAAATGTTTATCGGAAAAAAACCCCCGACTTTATTAAGAATGATGACAAATCGTGTCAGACCGCACCTTTTTTTTTTACAACCCACCACTTAAAACTTGGCCCATAAAAACAAAACAGAAACGGAGTCCCGGATTCCAATTAATTTTTTCATAAGTCGAACTCTTCGCACTTTTCCAATAAAAAGCATCGAATAAATCATAAACTAATTTTTCGTAAAATCCAACTTCTGGCCGCTAAATTCATCACAATTTCCAAGTGCGCTAACTTCACACAGTTAGAATAATAATTCAATTTCGCATAGAGAGGCAGCCCGGTGAGGCTGCTTATGGGGGGGGGGGGGGGGGGGGGTCGAAACGCGTAAGAAGGCCTTGGAAGTGATGCTCCATACGCTCACATGTAACCTACTTTTATCTATCTGTTTCACTCTATCATTTAAGCGTCAATATCAGACTTACGTTGAGTTAATATGGAAAGCCCAAAAGTGAGTGTTTATGCAGGCGACTTGATCCTGGTCATATTTGTCTCACTTTACTGAATTAAAGAAGGTTGCTGCAGACAGAGACAGGCATAAAATGCTAACAGCACGAATTGTTAAATAGTTTAACAAGCTAATTTCCTTCGTCTGGCGGGCATGGAAATCAAGCAACATCTGATATGATTTAAAATGGTGGAGGAGTGGAGAAGACGCATCTTTAAATTGTAAAATAATTTTTAATATTCTAATCTTTCACGAAAAACGTCGTTTCCTTTTTGGTGCAAGTGAGTAATTTGTAATTGAAACATTCATTTAGTCATCTTTACTGAGAGTAAGCTTCAATAATAATTTCTTTTCCTAAATCATATGGGGCCCAAAAATATGCTTGGACTTGCAGCTTGAAATATTTGCTAGGACCTAGAGCCCACTTGAAGATGGTAAAATATTTTATGTAAATTATGATTTACTTCCTATTTTTTTATAAAACTACTTACAAGCTTATTTCTGAAGTTTAATTTTTCATTTGTAGTTACGTTATTAGTTAAAAAATATGATATAAGAGTGTGTAAGGATTATTTTAAAGTGATATTTACAGCTTAAAACATGTCAGAATCCTAATATTTGATTTTCACTACTTAAGTAAATCAAATAAAAGGGTATGAATGTTTTTTGTTGGTTAAATGTCACTTTAAAATATTGACAGTAATAAAAATTTTGACAAAAGTGACATTCCAGACGGAATGGATGCCTGGTTTGTTCGTTTGTTCATACTTGCTTCGATATGTTAACACGGCTGTTTGTCTTCTTCCTGTTTATAAGTATTCGTTGTAGAGAGGTGGTGAGTGAGTTTCATCGAATAATCCCTAGTCGCTTAGTAATTAAGATACGTCTACCAGTATTGACACCTTTTAATTTTTAAAACTGACACATTCTAAACATCATATGAACAAATTGTACATTCGATTCTATATTCAGTCGCAATGCAATTGATCATTAAAGTCGACTAGTGAGAACTCGCCAAGCTCTAAACTTTACGAACGAAAAAAACCACTGTATAAAACTCAAACTTTTGTTTGTAGACATACGCTGTTTTTCCTATTTTGTCGTGTTATTTCTCAAAAGGGTTGTTCGCTAACAAAATGGAGTTGCAAAACATTCCGCCGAGAAAGGACTTCAAAGAAAATGGAACGTGCCAGGAATGTTAACGTCCTGTTAATTGAACCGATTCGTTTAGCTTATTCCACAGTACTTGTACCCTTAGCTGAATAGTTGAAAGTCTAGCTCAGTGACGCATTCAGTTATTTTTTTGTTTCATTTCGTCAAATAATCTTAAATAGCTTAAGTACATTCATATGAAAATATTTTCATATAAAATTTCCAACGAACCGAAGCGAATTTAAATCATTGTTACAATGTAGACCGTAAGGTTACAAAAACATAGTTGATTACCTTCTAGCAATTCCAAATTTTTATTTTTCCCGAGATTTTTAACCATTTTATTTTACCTATTTCCCATCTTCGGCTCATACGTTACATTAGGGGGCATTTTTATGAACGCGAATATTATTCATTCAATTTCAAATTGATTTCCCTTTAAATCGGCTTTCGAAGTCGGTAAGGCCGCGTCCTTTTTTATCGACTTAATCCACTTTTATGGCAGCGTATATTTTTCTAACTGTCAAAATCGTTCGGGAACACAAACAAATGAAATTGAGGGTAATAATTTAAAATCTCCATCGATTTGGGTAGTTTGGGCGATAAAAAAATGTCATTGTGTGCTGCTGTTCGGTCGGCATCCGGATTTAAAAACTTACTGTTATTCCATTTGGGAAAAAATTCAACTGGAAATTTCTTGTATAGTTGATTCATTTTTTGATTGAATGAAAGTGTTTGTTTTTCAATTGAAACACTAAACGATTATAAGCTAGTAGTTTTCTAGACTAGAACAAACTAATACATTAGTCCGATCTGACAAAGACGTTAACATGCCGCGCGCGTACGATTCCCTTTGAAGTCGTTCCTCGACGAATTGTTTTACAACTAGACGCTGTCAGCAAACAATTCCCTTTGAGGAATAATACCGGAGCAAAATAGGAAGAATAGAGAACTTTGCATACATATTATAAATATAAATAACTGAAACTAAACTAAGTGCGATTGTGGCTTTGCCATGGCATTATCTAGTTGCACTGTGGCGTATATTAATTTTTTATTGTTAGCTTCCTTTCATTTCAAACTTTGTTAAATTATAATTTAAGAAAATTATATATATTTTTTTATGTATAGATACTCTTTTTGAATAAAAATGCACCCTATTATGGAAATATAATCGAGAAGAATGTATTTTTATTTCTCGTGTTTTTTCCATCAGGTCAGACAATAAAGTGCTAAATAAAAATAATTTTTTCCATTTTTATGTTTCCCATTTAATAGCTTTCCGAAATGTTTCACGTTTCAGAGTATACAACAATAAGCAACGCAGCAAGAAAAAAAAATATCCAACTGTGTCAAATTTGTCCAGAAAGTGCATTACATTTCTCTTTTAATGTAATCCTTGAACACCTTTCGACTTGCTCCCTTCGTATTTTTATTTATGATCAAACACAAGCACTATAGGCAAATCCTTTAAGGAACTCTGGAAGTGGTGCGTGTGCGAATAAAACGTTGGTTTTGAATCGTTGGAGGTTATATTCGTTGGGAAAAACGACTTCGGGAAGGTCGTTCCATAAGGATGTGAAGTTCGAGGAGTACTAAAGTCAACCACATATGGATGGGGGGATAGTGGTTCGTCGTGTATTTCTGCTATTCGCCGCTCTAGGCGGAATTAAAAGGGCAAGGTCAGCTGAGCACTTTTTATCTATAACAGAGAGTCAAATCACCAACCAGTTCGTGGTCTCCGATCAGATGAATGGCGAAATACTGCTATAATCCAGGATGTCCTACCGGGAACCATCTCGATATCTATATGAAAAACTATAAATTGGAAAATTTTGAAACTTTGACAGTATGCCCTAATGTCGATGGGGACAACTCGGCTGAAAAATTTTCAATATGGTTCCGGTTATACCAGAAGTTAGTGTCAACTTGCTTATTTTAAACGGAACACTCTACTATATATATTATTATATTTTTGGATTCTACGCAAGATTCTATATAGGCAGATTTCGTACCTCAACCTCATGTCCTATACCTAAGTCAATTGACATATTTAAGTCTAACATGACGTATGCTGACGTTAAATTAATTATTAATCTTTCCTATAAGGAAGCCCTTATTATTTAATTAATGTGGGTGTTCAACCAATAAGAAAAATGTAAAAAACTTGTAAAAAAATCTACATTTTCATACGGAAACTCCAAAATATTATAATTATTTTATATTTAGCATTAAAAATAAGGGTAAGATTATACAGGGTCCGCAAACGAAGCGTGGACGGACGATTAAATCGTTATCGAAGAACTTATCTACAATACTGATACAGCTTGAGATATTGGATTAAAAGCGGCATGTTTTAAAAATATTTAACATTATACAGGGTGGCCCAAAAAAGTGTGACAGCATAAAGTTATATTTTTTTAAATGGGACACCCAGTATTGTATTGCATATTTAGGTTCGTATTACTATCGTTTATAAGTGCCTCAAATTTTATTTAATTTGGTTATGTAGTTTCGGAGAAATAAATTAAAAACTAAAAAAAAAAAGTTTTGCAGTCCTGAATAAAAAAATCAAAAAAAACAATCCAGAACTATTTTTTTAACCTCGGCATTAAGTGAAATTTATGACAAGAGGTCTAGAGATACTATAAATGTAATTGCGTTTATTTATTTTATACAGGGTGTTCATAATAAGCTTTCAAAAACCCCACATTTTAAAATAATTTTTCTCAAATTTTTCAAATGGAACACCCTGTATATTATTTGGCTATTTTACGTAGAATTCATAGACAATTTTTTTTTGTAATACAAGCACATAAGTTAAATTCAGCCGTTTTCGAAATAATTGTAAATATCATAAATTATGTTGTTTTAATAGAGTTTTTATTGGGAAATTTTGTTATAGGCGACTAGACTAATAATTGTAAACTAAAGTAAAAGTTCAAAATATCTTCCTTTTACTCTTAGAGTTCACCGTATTTTAGTTATTTCGAAATAAATTTTAAAATCATACATTTTTGCTACTTTTATTATTTAATATTATTTATTATTCTTAATCGAGTTGCCATGATTTCTTTTTGTTTAGATTGTCACTATGACAGCCAAATAAAATTATTTACATTTGTTCAGTCGTCGAAATTAAGTACTAACGAGTGTATGCTGAAAGATATCCAAATATTGAGAGAAAGCCGAGACCAAAAACCTTCGAGAAGTTGTTGCAAAGATTTGTAGCAACAGGAAGCACTGCGTATATAAAAAGGATGATAATCAATAAACCCGTTATTAATGAAGAAAATGAATTAAGAGTTCTGTTGGCAGTAGAGGAAAATCATTAAATTAAGTAAAAGGAAGCTATTTGGAACATTTACTTTAGTTTACAATTATTAGTCTAGTCGCCTATAACAAAATTTCCCAATAAAAACTCTATTTAAACAACATAATTTATGATATTTACAATTATTTCGAAAACGGCTGGATATAACTTATATGATTGTATTACAAAAAAAAATTGTCTATGAATTCTACGTAAAATAGCCAAATAATATACAGGGTGTTCCATTTGAAAAACTTGAGAAAAATTATTTTAAAATGTGGGGTTTTTGAAAGCTCATTATGAACACCCTGTATAAAATAAATAAACGCAATTACATTCATAGCATCTCTAGACCTCTTGTCATAAGTTTCACTCAATGCCGAGGTTAAAAAATAGTTCTGGATTGTTTTTTTGATTTTTTTATTCAGGACTGCAAAACTTTTTTTGTTTAGTTTTTAATTTATTTCTCCGAAACTACAAAACTAAATTAAATAAAATTTGAGGCACTTATAAACGATAGTAATACGAACCTAAATATGCAATAAAATACTGGGTGTCCCATTTAAAATAATATAACTTTATGCTGTCACACTTTTTTGGGCCACCCTGTATAATGTAAAATATTTTTAAAACATGCCGCTTTTAATCCAATATCTCAAGCTGTTTCAGTATTGGTGATAAGTTCTTCGATAACGATTTAATCTTCCGTCCACGCTTGGTTTGCGGACCCTGTATAAGGTTTTCTATTCCGAAAATTTTAGAAATATTTTCAATTTAATATTTTTATATGGCGATTTTGCTGCGGATTTTAAGTTCAGTTACTGCTAGTTACTGTCAGTTTTTCAAATTTTGTAAATTCTTTCAATACAAGCTTCTGTTTGGCTGTTTTATTCGTAATTAATGAAATTTATGTTCGGTAATACGTCTCAATGCGTGATTAATGAATTATTGTACACTCGTGTCAATCAATGACTAATATTACTTCTACAGAATGGCATAATATTGATTATTTTATTCGGCGTTTAGATTCTTGAAAAAAATGGTCCTATATATTATAAAACTTGTCCTCGTACAAAAGGTGTCTAAAGAAAAAAAACCTTAAGCGAGTTTGGCAGCAACTTTCCGGGGGGCAGTTTTTTTTTTAAATAAAAAGTTTATTTGATAAGACAAATGAAAGAAAGTTCGGCATCGTGATTAGGATATCGCAGCGAAGAGAGAGAAAACGTGTTAAAGGTCTTAAAGTTCTTTTAGTTAAAGTCGTTTTAATTTTCGCATAATCAGAAAAGTTTTATTTCGGCCGTTTTTCTCTAAATCCGTTTAACGTTTATGCCGCTTCTTTGCTGTTTAGATTGTTACAAAAATATTTTTCGGAAACTTTTAGATTTTCTACAGTTTTTTTTTAATACCGGCGAAATATTGGCATTATTCCTCGTAAGAATCATATAAATGTGTATGGACAAATATAAAGATACTAAAATATATTTTAAATTTTAGAACGAATGTAAGGGAAAATGTCTATTCTACTCCAGTAGTTAAATATTTTAAAATGTCTGGTACATTTTACTGATTATTATTATTGAACTATTATTGTAAGTATTTTTTATTGTAAAAATGATCAAAGTCTTCCAAAATTTGTTTACAAGAATAAATGGCTAAAATCAGATGGAACGGATACCTGGGATTTCGATCTTTGTAACAAATAATGGGTGGAGAACCTATACAATGAACATATCATCGATCGAAGAAGTCAAGCGATGCAACGCGAGGTTACCACTTGGATGGGAGACCGCATGTGTCAACATTTTTACAAAAGATTTTAGTAAATTTTGCAAAAACTTTTCATATAAATGGTTTACTAAATATTTTTGTTATTACTAAAATTTTAGGTTAAAATTTAATGTAATTTGTATTAGGAGTTATCTTATTGTAGTTCTCTACTATGAATAAGGAATTAACAATGACGAAAAGGTTAAAATAAATTAAAACTGAACAATATGGGTCAGATATTTGTTCGTGGACCAGGGACTCTCGAGCCAAAAAAATTAAAGGTCTTCTTACAGCTGGAGCAGAGGGGTCTGTGCGAGTGGCTTTGGACGTTGTATGAACGATTCTATACGTTGCTGTAAAATATCCATAAATAAATTGTAATTCAATAAACAACCCGAACATTTCTACACTCTTTCAATTTGAAAATAAAATTGGAAAATTACTGTTTGGCAATAATATTTTTCGTTTCGCCATCGTAAATATCATCAACACATCAATTCTCCGTTTATTTTTTATCTGAAGTTTATTGTAACGCCCATCTAAGCGAACGCTTTCGTAATACTCGTGATATTTTTCTCTGCTACATTTCCCAACGCACATAACAAAAACTAACAAAAACATACCAAGGAAAACAAAAGGGTATATGGACAAAAAGCGACACTTTCCTCTGGAGACATTAGAGATACAAATATTGACTTTCTATCTTTCCATTCTTCCGGGTGAAATATTAGTTGTATGATTATACGGGGCTAAATAAAAATATCATCGTAAAAAAAAAACAACAAAATGGTTTTTATGGAAAATTGCCACTATTGGGCAGAATTAAATATTCGGCATCGCCTTGTTTTTTCTGTTCGATTAAATTTTGATTATTATTTGTAATGAATAGTTAAAAACCTAAATTTTTAGTAAAAATTACAAAAATATTTAGTTTTGTAAAATTTACTAAAATATTTTGTAGAAATGTTGACCCACACCACGCGCTACGTCGCCTAACTTCTTTGATGGTATGTCCCCTGTATAACCCATTATTTGTTATGAAGATCGAAACCCCAGGGAATGTAATTAATACTATATTTTATAGGAATTAGTATAATAAGAGCTTTACTATAATAATTTCGTTATTTTCCGTGCATCACTTAATTTTACTCGGTCAGTTACTCTAGTCAGTCTGGCATTATAGTCATAGTAATAAGTACGAACTACCAGTTAATGTACCGATTTAGTAAAAATGATGGAAATCCGTATGTGTGTTCGGGAATTTGCTAGCATCTCTGATGAGATCTAAAGGATCGAGACACGTAAAGGGAGTGGCTGCTTTTCATAATAAACACGTACCTACTCTTCGTAGTGTTGTCGTGGTATCGGATCAAAAACTGTTTCGCCAACAATGCAAAACTGTATTTCATTTTATATATCTCCCTGTTAAGCGATCCCGGTATTTTATCGGCGCATTCCTGAAGGAAAGGGGATGATGTATCCCCGGAGTTCGACAACACGTGTCCCGAACAGGGACAAACTGCCACGACACCTGCTGCTATCTTAACACTTAACGCATCCCGCATTTTCATCCTACCTATTTTATTACGGCGAACAGGGCTGTATACGATTTCTTTGTCAAAAAAAGGAAATTTATTTTGAAATTACAAGTTAATTTAACAAATAGTATAGGCAAAACTTTCATTTCATCTCATCATATCTCCACCCCTTTGTGTTAATTAATAGTAGAAAAATAGATACCAATGTAACAAATGCACGAGCCGAAGGCGAGTGCCGCAATCCCGTATGTGAAAAAAGTAACTTTATGCATAAGTTTCATACAATATTTTTCTACGATCGTATCAGTTTTCTTTTCCAAATTAAAAAATATATATTGGTGCAAAAAGTTTGGGATATTTGCTTATATCGACGTGATTATTCATAATTAATGTTGATTTTAGCTTGGAATAGCACGACCATAAAGTCGAAGATTTAAAAATCTTTTACCTTTCTTGAAAATATGTTAACAGTACCCGTTCGTTGAAGGTCTTCACTTGCTTTTGGTCCTATGCAATTTAATAAACGTATCATATTCCTTTTTGTGAGCTTCCTTCGATTTTTAGGAAATAAATTTTGTGTTGCTTCATTGGCTTTATTAATTATTTCGTTTGGAGCACATAATCGAAATTATTTCTTTCCATTTTGATATATATTTCAAATATTATTGACATTTGACACAGCTGATATATTTGTATTGTACATTCCCATAGCCTCTCTCATAATTTTCAAATATAGGTAGGTATGGAAGGAAAAAATAAAAAAAGTGAAACGAGCATAATACCATCTTCTGCTTTTTCGCATAACTGCCATTCCGTCTCTGAATTCGAGCTGAATATAAAGAAAAAAACTCTTCTGCTGCCAGACATTTTTCCGACGAAAATTGCCCTCGAACACCGTATTCTAACGCGCCTCACGCACGCCGATCTGCTGCTGCTTCTTTGCGCCATTGGTGCGTCATTTATAACGCGTAAGATGTTCGAATTTGGATTCTATACAGAATAATTCCGTGACGCCTATATTTTTATTTGGGGACAGTAGCGTGGGACAAGCGAAACCATGAAGATGATAACGTGAATAGAAACACATGCAGTAGAAAATTATCCTGCCATTGCTACCAGGGGCACAAATTGATTTTTTCAACTTAATCTTCCAACTGCTCTGGCGAAAATACGCCGTATTTTTCAGACAGTGATTAGTATTACGCCCTCAAGGGGCAAATTTAGGAAGAATCTCCCCAGGTATTTTTTAACTATTATTATTATAAATATATTATTTTTCAAAATTGTATGGAAATGATGACATTAATTAATGAAATATCAATTTTGGAACGGTGGAGAACAGCTTGGCAAATTTGGAAGTTTCTGTCTATCTATCTGTAGAATCCCTATCTCTCTTTATCTGTCTGTTTCTGAACATATGATCGGTTTGATATGTCTTGGTTAGGAAAAACAAACAATAGACGGACGGGACTCAAAAGTCTATATTTTTATCCAGGTTCGGCAGACTTGGCACAGTCTTACCACATTGAGTTAAAAATTACTGAATATTAAAAAATAAAAAAATAGAAGAATTTTATTTAACAATAACGACAAAAAATATGAGAGTTGTTAACCTGGTATTGTCAAACGTGAAAGCAGGTATGCAAGATGGCCGTTCCAATAAGGGCTTTATAAAAAGTACATTCCGAATGATCGAAGGCATGTCCTTGTCTAATTTACAGAAAACGGCAAAGAAAAATTATACTAATTGTCGGAACTTTCTGGAAAGCTGTTTACCACCTATCTACGTATGTGAATTGGTTATTCTTCAAGGTCCTTGATTTAAGGTAATTGATCGAGAACAGGATGCGCGGTAATATTAGCCGCCGCCACTGCGAATCTACTCCGGACCTTATTATTGAGAATTACCATTTTGCTGCGCGCTACTGTTTTCAAATAAGCAAGAAAACTGTTGTCGTCGAATACGTTTTCGATTGACCTATTACCATTTAGATGAGTTGCCCTAATATCCCCAATGCAGGATAAATAAGGAAGCAGAATCTATACGGAGGAATTCTTTAAACAAAAAGTCAAAGCATGAGCTTTTAGGATCGCAGCTCGCAGGAAGATGGTGACAGGATAGGACTGGATATTATTTACGCGGGAAAAACATCTTTATAAATACTACTGCTACTTCCTAAATTCCTTTTATTTGGGGTCATAATTTGTACTCATTTACAAAGAAACATTTCATGAAAGTTTTCATTAAAATAAGTCAATTTAAAAACTTCCCACCCTGTATTATAGACTTTAAGTGTTGAAATGATTTTTTTTTAATTTAGCAAAAATTGTAAAAATATCGAATGCTTTTTCCACAATATAAAATATTTAGAAGAAATGGTAATTTTTTTGTTAACTCGAGTGACATGGCGATACTTTTGGGTCGGCGTCTAACCCAGATATATCTCTAATTGGTTTAGTTAAAAAATAAATTAAATTAAATTTTTATGTAAAATCGCTATCTTGTATAATTAGGATGTCAACTACTCTGCTCTAAACTCTAGAATGATTTATATCAGTTAAAACAAAAATTATTAAAAATAGCTCATTACTAACGAATTAACAGCTGATTAATTCCTACTTGAATTTTTGAATATTCGATAATTAATTGGCGTAATTCGCTTCCAGAAAAATCGGAAAGACACGTCGATTTTATTGTGGAGGGGGTGCTTTTAAAGAATATTTGCAGCCTTGATGGTTTAACCACCTGGGTTCACTGACATTTATGGTTTCTAGGTTATTATAGAAAAAACATTATTGCGTTGACTCCTCTTTAGTAGAATCATTAGAGGTCACTCCGGGTAACACTTTTTCAAATTCTTTTTCCATTCCCCTAAATTAACAATTTAATTTTGAATTAAACATTTAAATTTAACAATTACAAACATTGAAACACGATAATTTAAAAACATAGACAACTTCTGTTCAAAGTAAAAGAAAACCGTCACAAAAGAAAAAAGGAACGAAACGAACGTAACAAAAGACTTTGTTTTTCCAGTTACACACTTAAAACTGCTCGGAAACGGCTTAAAAGAATAACTATGGAGAGTTTTGGAAATGTGTATTAAAAATCTATCCATAGGTATTTTGTAAGCTACTCCAAGGGGCATGTAGAACTTTTGAAAAACAAATCAAAAGTTAGATTACACTATGGCAATTTTTCTATTTAAAAAAGAATTATTTTGCTTCTAATGCAATAATTACAATCGACAAAAATATGTACGAATCAGGCTATGCATGGACTGGGAATGTCTGGAAAAAATAAAAGCTTCTCATGGAGCATGGAAAACTTTATCGTCGACTCTGCAAAAATTGCCTAATCTCTTTTTAAGACTAAAATTCCTTCTTATTGCTTCAAAAATAGTCTGAAACTAGATTTACAAAGGCCCAGAGAGGACTCTCGAGGGAAGTGCTCGAATTTGATCAATTTCGCGAGGGCAACAGATTATTTAGTTTTCCGAATTTTACTAAAATAAAAACGATACAGGGGCTGTTTGTTGGGTTGGGTTTTAATAAATATATTGTCTGTTTTAGTCAAATATAATTAATTCTACGAGACAATACAGAATGACAGAAACATATTAAAAAGCAGCAAATCTCAATCTTCTAGGAAGATTTTTTAAAAAGTTTTGCGAATCACCTTGTATGTTCTAAACTTATTTAGACGTGAAAATTCTTTTGTAGTTTTATCGACTCTAAAAGGAAGAATATCAAAAATTCAAGTTTTTTCGGTACAAAAAAAACACTCTTAAAGCTGGAAAAAACAAGTTATCCGCAAATGCATGTCTATATTTGAGAATTTGAGAGGAGCTACCTCGAGTGTACGGCAAATACTATTATAGGACATTGTCCAAATATTTACGCGGAAGATTTTTAAAGTATATTAGAAATGGGACGTTGAATGTGACTTTAAATTATTATCAAAAACTGTATTTATTTACTCATCGTAGCGACTACATAAAATTGCTTGTGGTTTAAAGTATTTTGTACATTTCTTTAGTTTCCTTAGTTTTACAATTTTACACAAAAAAAATAACACGTCCTGTTAAAGTAACGAGAATTAGTTTTAGATTTGATCGTTTCAGATTTCGTTAAAATAAACTTTAGTTAGTAATTACTTTTCATTCGCCATTTTGACAGGAACGTTATTAATTTATTATTTAAAATAAAGGTATTCGCGTCGAATATCGAAAAATGTTATTTTTTCCGACGTATTTACAATTTCCAGATGATAAAACAATAAACCTTTCAGCAAATAGAGAGCATACTATTTTATTTATACACAACAGAAGCAAAAACCGTCCAAACTAAGTCAATTTTCCGTTTCTATTGTTCCAAACGGACCAAACGAAGCAAAACCGAATGCAATATCGAAACTGCATCGAGAAAAACAAAGCACCAGGCTACACTGGTGCAACCTGTTTAAAATCAGGGTTGTGTATCCGTGTATCACAAATGGTACATTATTATTTGCGTCATCATAGCTACTGCACCATTGGGAGGACAATACCGCCTTTCTATCAAATGTGCCAGGGACTTTGGGTAGCCTAGGTAGCTTAATTGACGTCGGGAAGCGGGACAGAGGAAAAGTAAGTCTCAAGTAAGCAGATACCTATACGAAAAGAAAAACTTAGTTAAATTTACTATAAAAATAGTAAAACTAAACCATAATTTATCGCTCTCTATGTGACTTTTATTAAATTATAACAAAATTTTAAGTAATTTTTAGTAAAAATTACAAAAATATTTAGTAAACTATTTATTGTAAAATTTACTCAAATCTTTTGTAACATGTAACCGTATCCAACGTCCCAATTTATTAGAAATTATGTGTTATTTTGGTACGGATTAATAATGAAATTTGTAAATAATAAAATATTTTATAGGAAATCGTACAATAAAATCTTTACTATAGTGTTTGATAAGAGCACATACATTCATTGATTTCACTAAATTTATTAGAAAATCCTAACTATAGGTTTTTTGTCAATTATGTTTACAATATTATTTTGGTAGTTTACAATAAAATATTTACTATTAATTTTACTTTTTCCGTATAATATAATATACCCACTACAGAGAGGAAAAAATTTGTATGGATCCATAAGGAAATACATTCCTGCATCATTTGTCTGTTTATATCATCATCAGAGAAGAAAAATTAGAAGCAGGGTCAACACGAGACCTCCAAAGACGATTTTTGACACGGTGGAAAATATGTCGTGTATAGTAGTGATTTGATCAGTACAAATTGTAGTCTTGTAACGGTTCACACAACCCTGTCCGAAATAAGGAAAGAGCAAAAAGCGAATATCCTAAGGGAGCAATAAAAGGCGGCAAATTTGCGTGGCTATGAGTTTTGCGCCCGAACACCGTGGCAGCAAAACGAAAGAAACTCCTTTATTTCTTATAGACAAAAGGCTATCAGAAGTTTTCCCAAATAGATTGGAATTTAAAATGAAGTTTCCATCGGTGGAAATCTTTATAGATTTTATAGTGGAAAGTTTTGAGGGTGGCTAGAAAAATGGGGAGGATTTTTTTTTGAAAAGTCACTTTTCTTAGGATGTGAATAAACGAGAGCCTAATAAGTGAAGTTGAGCAGCTTTCACAAAATACCGTATACGAATTCGAAAATAATTGTTTAATAATACTATTCTAATGGCAATATTTTAAAACCACTACTTTGCTAAGTTATATTATTCTACCGTTAAAAATAAAGATCGATAAACTCTTGATGGCCTCAATTTAGTTTGGCATGTGTACCGGCCAAATCCAGCGAAAAATCGCAAATTCAACCACCGCCATATATCCACGTTTAAAGTCCGCTTTTAAGCCCGGTAACAGCGGATTTAGTGTGATTTCCCACGCGCCGCGTGGCTTAGTCGAACGTAATTATTGAACAACATTGACAAGGCACAATGTATACAAGGTGTTTCAAAAAACAAGTGCCATCGCTAGTGTGGTTTGTTCGCTTGCTTTTATTGCTAAAATATGTGCCATTTCAGGTATTGTTCGTAACCCAAATTTCACTAAAATTACTAGAGCTATTTTGGAAATATCTTGAAAACACCTAAAATTTAAAAATATTAATATTATATTATGCGCATCCTTGTTGATACGAACTATTGGTCTTATTTTTGTGTAAGGAATGACCACATGAGCGATAGTACATATCTTTCAAAACACCCTGTATAATACTCATTCTACAACTACTTAAAAGAATTATTATTCGCTTAGTAAATTATTAGCAACTGTGTTAACATCTTTATAACGTTTCAAACTAATTAAGCTTGCGCCTCACAGCCGGCTATGAAAAGGTAAACATTCACAGACTATCGACTTTCATCACACATTTAAAGCCAGAGGGTTTTAGAAAGGATACAGAAATATATTGTTAGAGAAAAATGTAGATCACTTACCAGCAAACAATATGCATGAGAAACAAAACATATTTTTTGTTTCATAACCGCATAGCCAATCGTGGTTTTCATTTAGTGATTTAAACAGTCTTTTCAAATCTCTTTTTGCACTTTTAGTCAGTTTATTACCGGTTTGGGCACCCCGATATTTTTAATCACAATGTTTCTTCCAAAGGCAATTTACTAAAAGAACCCTTTAAAGTTAAACGAACGGGAAGAGCCCTGCTACCGTATCCATTTTTTGATGTACCGTTAAGAATTCATAAACAAACAAAAATTTCCGTCTTCAGTCGATAACTCAAGCGATATTATTGAACTGTTACTACACGAAGGTCAAAGATCATCGCCTGCGCCTGCAAACCTAGAAATTTGTCCCACAAGCAATAGAAAAAGAGCGAATTTTAGGCCCAGTCACTTAAACAGAGAAGGACATAGTACGCATCGATGGCACATTGACCAAAACAATCGAATGACACATACTATTATGTATTCTCGTTTGTAGAGGGCGACATGAGATTTTATTAGGGATATTTAGAAAAATAGCGATCAGCGGGACGTTAAATGAATAGAGAGTTTATACGTTAAAAGTGCTAAACAACTAAACACAAAAGAGAGGCTTACAGTTATCCGAGACCGTTTAAAAATTCTTTACCTTTATTGCTCTGAAATAAACCGTGGTAGAACTTTTAACTGAATACAATACATTTATATTATTTATATTTATGTTACTGTTTGATATGAGATTGTGTGTTTTCGTGTGTGATTTACATAGTTTTTCAAGTTTTCATTTTTAAAAACAAATGAGCAAATTTCAAAATTATATTGAAAATTTAATATTTCTTGTGTGTGTTGGGCGAGAATCGTTTATTTTTTATGTTTATCACTTTAAGTATGTAACTTTCGAAAAGGTTTAATTGTTTTATAATTCAGAATACTATCCAAGGTATCAATTTGAGAACTTGATATCTCGAAGGCTGCAAGTATTCTTTAAAAGCGCCCCCTTTCACAATAAAATTCACGTGTCTTTCCGATTTTAAATAATATTTACTAGAAGATAGATATTAATTGTTGAAAGTTTTCAAATTGACACCCTATGTATCGATACCCCTGTATACGACCGCAATTTTATGACATTACCATCACAGTCCAACCGAACCTATATTATATACATGCGTGATTTTGTGCCAATATTTCATGTACTCCGCAATGACTAAACCCTGACATGTCATTGTGTGTATGGATGTTTATTTGTCGCATTATACAGAATTCAATAAAATCCATTCGGGTCGAGTTTTACATAATTTAGATGAAGCCAGAGCCTAATCAGGAATTAATGATGTGTATGTGAAAGTTATTAACGAAATATTATCAAAATCCTATAATATGCGCCCGGATATAAATATGGCGCATTCGGTCCGAAATAACGATTTCCCATTTGTTTGATGTTCTCCTTGTAAAGCTGCTGGTTGCAATAGTATTGCTGGTTAGTTTTAAAGTGAGGCAGAAAGTCACAAAAAAGGCAAAAGAACTTTTTTTAAGTAAAATTCAGCGTCTAAGTCGAAATTGCAGCAATTATTGTTTTGCCTGCATGCACATAAAGTCTGTATGTTATATCTTTAACCGTACGTCACAAACACATCGTGGCTTAAATCGCCCCATCTATATTTAATACAGCCTTAAAAGTGAAAAAAAACGTAATAGAGCGTCTGCGGAGGTCCACAATACGCTTTGAATTCAATAACGTGTTAGACAAAGAGTATTAATGGACATTTTTACTAATATAACCTTTTTTGTCAAGTCATAACATGTCAAAAATTGAAGGGCCGAAAAGTCAGTTAAATAGATGATTTTAAAGTGGATTATAAAAACACCGAGTTTCGAGAGCGAAGTAAATGGCTACAGAGGCTTTATTATAATATTCTTATGATAAAAATAGAACGCCAGTTATTCATCATCATTCGATGAATAATTTCAATTTTTTTTCGAAGTTATAAATTATTTTTCGGTATATCGGAATGCTAGGCATGTTTATTATATTATTGATGAAATCAGTCTTTGTTTCGATATTTTCTTGCGGGAATGATTGATTCGTATCATTTTATGACATGTAAGCAATGACGCATGGACAAAGATATAACGTACAGACTTTTTGATCAGATGCATTTTTTATTTAATTTCTCTAATTTTATCACCTTGCTTGACAAAAGTGGAAAACGGCTATAAAAAAACATTTTTCTATACGACGAAAGAAATGCTCGTGTAATTTTCGCCCGCTTTATAACTTGTCAACTATATTTCAGCCATAAAACTGTCCCGGCCAATAGACGCTGTAGCTAATTTATATGCAGCGATCGTACGTCATTGTGCAAAAATTATGCACATTAAATTGAATGTGAACAAAATAAACGTGGAATTGTTTATCGACGGAATGGGCGAGCGTGACGGCTTTGCAGGACGGCGGTCCGTTCCTGCGTCGACGTTTTTGAGTTATGTGCTTTTGTTCAAAAGTGATTTTCGAAGTCAGATAATGTGCCATTTGTTTAAATTGAATTGGATTTTCGGGAAATATTTGTAATATTTTTGTCGATGACTGTTGTATAAATTAGAGAAAATTATAGCTAGTGGGACCAGTGGGTGGATGCTGACTTGCATTAAAGTACGCCATTAAAATCTCTTATAAACATATTTAAATACATACAGGGTATTCGGATAATGCATGAGGATATGAAGAGGTGATTATACATGTTAAAATAAAGGTATTTGTTTATTTATTTGAAAAACTGATTTTACTGCTAACATAAACTTTAATTACAGTTTTTAGCCTTTATCGACTCAAATAAAGAGTACCTTCATTATTAGGTATTGTTTTGTCTCTGAAATGACATATCCTTTTTTCCAATAATTGTCAAAACAAATAAGATTTGAATTTCAGGTAACGTATCCCAGCACAGTAGAGAAATATTTTTATAACAGAACGATAGAAGTCATTAAGCATAGTCCCTGTGCCAAATATCAACTTGATAGTTTAAAAATACCGCAAGATGTTAATAATAAGAAAAAAATTAACTTTGACAGACTGTAACTTGAGTTTTCGACATTTTGTTATTTGACTTACTACCTTTAGTTTAACATATTTTAACGCATTTGATTGACTTAAAGAAGCGCCTAAGTACGCAATAATTTTAAGTTGCCGAAAAATTTAATTACAATTTTAATTTAAAAAAAAAAACATATCTTTTTGCTAAATTATTCCCCCATGCTCATTTTAACCCTCACGATCGTTGCGAAAAGTATCCGTAGCGAAAATGTCACGTTCGTCGAGCATTTTATTTTAATTGCCACGAATTAACAATAAACACGTAGATATAACAATGACATAAAATAAATTACAATGGCAAAATTGCACCTATTTGTCTATTAAGGGGCCGTTTCCTAGGTTTTAGGACATTGATTAACGAGCACGGAATACTACTCATACTCTCGCGAGTATGAAACTTTGGAACACATGCCAGTGAGAAATGCTCACTCGATGTAAGGTCTACTATACAAGTTTTACGACCGGTAATAAACGTATCACATTGTCAGCACGATTGTTTTAATAATACTTAAATAAGTATCTATGTACTAATGGTTTCAGTTATTAGGAATATGTAGCAGCATAGTTTACAATACTTGGAAGCGAGATAATAAGTAAGAGTAAGAGTGGGGACTTTTCTTTCAAAGTGGCACCATGTAAATAACTTGATTTACAAAAGGAACCGGAAGCGGTTATCTTTTGTTCAGTTAAAATTGTAGAATACGTGGAGGCAATACAAGAAGGAACCTCCATTCTTCGCGCATAACCATCGAACGTCCGTATATAATACGGTATTTTTTGCGTTTTATTTTATTCAAAACGTTCTGGTAAATTTGACTATAAAATTTATAGACTTTTCACAAAACTGCAATCTCGCGCACTTGGAAATGCACAACAGGAAATCCATTCTATTTCAAATCAACAATTCCATGCGAATGGGCAAAAATATTTCCAAGCAATAACTTTGAGGACTTTTGTGAAATCCAACGACTTCTCGTTCTAGAACTTGATGGTGGATTATTAACTCAGTCGGTATCAGAATAAGAGTTAGTTCAGTTAAAGGAATAAAACTTAAAAATTACCACCCCGTACTCACTGAAGGGTTTTTTGCAATGTTTAAACCGTCCTCCGTAAGAATAAAACGTAGTCGACGATCCATTTCTCATTGCGAAAAACTAAAAATGCCAAATTCCATTCTAATTCAAG
This sequence comes from Barypeithes pellucidus, assembly GCA_963991005.1. Taxonomy (NCBI): domain Eukaryota; kingdom Metazoa; phylum Arthropoda; class Insecta; order Coleoptera; family Curculionidae; genus Barypeithes; species Barypeithes pellucidus. The sequence goes on from OZ022557.1 coordinate 1,698,841, forward strand.
TCTATTCTAAGTATAGAATCTCATTTTAATAAAACTAGTTCAGAAATGTGGAATCAATAACCCGCAGACTTGCCATAAATCGGCGTATTTTACGGCGGTCGCAGGCACCAAACAGTCGTATATCTAAAGTTTTTTAATAGAAGAGAGCCGAAAGGAACGCGGGCGCGTCCGCTCAGAAACGCCGCCATTGTTATCGTCGAAAACTTTTCGAACGTCATCCTAGGAAATTGAAATAGCGGCTTGAAAAGTCACCTGCACTTGCCATGCGAGGTTTTTAAAGGATTCAATTAACTATAGACGAAACGTACTAAACCGCACCCCGAGAAGAAAAGTAAAAAAAATAAAAGAATTACTTCACAAAGTTATGATTTATCATCAGTAACGAAATCTTCAATAGTTTCATCATTCATTCACATCTATTTTATTCCATTCATTATTATTATTTATTTTTAAATCGCTGTGTATATGATTGGCTTAGATTGTGTTTAACAGTTCATTTGAGTAGATTGTTAATCACCTGAAGAAGCCCTATACGGGCTGGTATAAAAACATGTGTGGTGATTCCTTACCCAAAAATTAGGCAAAAAAAACATGAGTCCGCAGATATTTTGGTTGAAAGATACAGGGTGTTAAAAGATATTTCTGAAACGGATTTAGTATTTCAGTGAAAATTAGGTTATGAAAGTAAGTACCTAAAATAGCACATATTTGACCAATAAAAATGTGTGAAACGTTTTATCAGGGGCGTGCGTGCAATCAGGCGCTCTAATAATTTTTACCGAAAAATAGGTACGACACTGATTGGCTTACAAGATAAATCCAATTCAGCTGCATATGTAGGCAGCGTAATACAAGCAAATTAGGTATTTATTGCTATGAAAAGATATTTACCTAAATAAAATTACAGTAAATGTTGAAAATGGCCACCGTCAGCTTCATTACAAGCATTCAAGCCGTTTCGGAAATATCTTGAAAATATCGATAAAATCTTAAAATTTTAACGTCCTGTATCTTTGAAACAAAGCATCTGCGGACGCATGTTGTGTAGGAACACAATATGAGCTATGGCACATGTCTTTTGAAATACCCTGTATAACCCTCGTTAGAGTATGACGAAGGTACAGTTCTGTTCATTAAAAACCCGTACAAGTCTTATAATTAGTTTCTCTATTATTTAAGCTATTTAGAACAGGATTTTGTGACTGATTATTATTGTTAGGTTATCATTTATGTTAAAGGTTAGATTATGCCAAAAATGCAAATTTGGATTATAATATGAAGTAAATAAAAGAAAAACGTAACAGAAACTAAAATGATATTAAACAAGAATTATAAAAGATTTAAAAAATTAATATTTGGTCATTTAACCTTCTCTTTCGATCACCTGTGCCAATCTATTAGGCATAGAGTTTATTAAATTTCTTGCAATATTTTGGTCAAGTTCTTCCCAGCATTGATGTATAATTTCCCACAATTCATTAGAATTATGAGGAAAAAAATTCCGATGATAGATTTTCTTTACGATTTTAGCCCACACATTTTCTATCGGATTAATATCCGGACTGATAGAAGGCCAAGGTAACACTTCTACATTATTGTTGTGAAACCAGTCCTTCACAACATTTGCAGTATGCACTGGGCAATTATCCTGCTGATAAATAAAAGAATTATTTGGATAAATGGAGCGAACAGATGGAAGCATAATATGTTCTAGAACTTGACGATAATTTTCAGCATTGAACCTTCCCTCCAATTTCCAGCATACCCCAAGCCCATAGTAACTTATCCAACCCCATACATTGACAGAAAAGCGCCCTGGTCTAAAAGCAAGATCACTGGTATAACGCTCTTCAAATCTTGTTCGGTCTGGTCGATACACTCGAATTGATCCATTGTATGTAGATTGGAAAGTCTTTTCATCCGTGAATATTACCCTATTCCAAAATTGAGGTTCGCGATATATATAATTTAATGCAAACAGTAACCGCGATTGCTTTCATTCTTCTGTTAGTTTAATTTTTTTCGCGGCCACGCGGTTTTTTAATTCTGATTTATTGACTCTTCTACTGGCCGTAGGTCGAGACCCAGGAAATCCTGTGGCATTCATAGCTTGCCTCACCATTTGAAAGGGATTATCTCTTAAGTGGCCTAGAAACAAAGCATCTTCTTCAAGACTGGAAATTCTAGGACCTCCAGAACCCTCTCGTCGGTCGAATGACCCTTCTTGTTGCCAGCGCTTCTTAATGTCTTGGATTGTGCTCTTATTTCTGCCATACAATTGTGCTATGGAACGAATTGACCATCCGTCTTGGATTCTTGCTACTATTTGTGCCTTCTCTACAATAGTTAATTGAAAAGGCATTTTAAATGTTTGACTTTTAGACGTCTAACAACAATTGCCACCGTGCAATTTTAAAAGTGTATGCCAAAAATAAAAACGAACGACTTACACCGGGACAAATTAGATGTACGGGTTTTTAATGAACAGAACTGTACGATGTACGGAAACACCTGTTATGGTTCTATCCTAGAAAAAGTAAAAATCTAAAACTTGTTTTGTTTACTTTGTTAACATGGATTTTCATCGGGTAAACACATCATCAATAGAACTTCTTATGAGATTTTAAGAGGAAGGATCGAACGGTTTTCGTTACTTAACCTTTAAAAAATTCGAATTTGGTTCATCTTTTATAATTTCTCCGTGAAAAAACAAAGTGGATAAAAACGTAGAGGTCATTATTTTTTATTCTTAGTTGTTAAAATTTAAGTAAACAGAGAGACACAGAACTGAAAAAATCAAATAAACATCTCTGCGCCTAATACAATTCGTTTGTCAATTTTTCGCTAAACCTATAGAAATGTAAGATTCGATTTAATGATTTAGTTAAGCCCATTTAAAATGACGGCGCATCTTCTTTTGGAATTAATTGTAGTTAACGCCAACCTAGTTAAGAGCAACGAGTTCATACTGCCGTAAGACAACGAAGGGAATTAACAAAAAAAAATATAGCATTGATTTGTATTAGATTCGACAAAAAAATCAGGATCTTCAATGCGAGATCGTCATTCTGAAAAAATGTTATTAGAATTTATTTCTTATTTAACATAGGTATTTATTAATTAAAGTGGCGTCGCAGTGGAATATTTTTTTGTGAAATAACCACCGTTAGGGAAGGATTATAATACCCTTTAACCTCCGGTTTTCTTATATACTCCTAAGCATCTATGTTTCCTAAGTCCCCAGCCACCCCCCTATTCCGTTTAATACAACAAAACAATTTAAAGAATCTAATAAAACTCTGCAATTTCCGTTTGAGAAGTTAACAATCGCCTACGATTCCTTGCTTTAATTTAAAACTGAAAATAGAACATTGCCTGCGGGTGGAATCCGCCAATACTTCTTTTTAATTACACCAAAAGTTAATAGTGCTGGAACGGCTGTCAGATAAGCTTTCCGAATGATTTTATTACGTTATCTAGATAGTTTCGACCTAAATTTCTCTTTAAAATTGCGGTATATCCCGACGTCTCGCAAAAATTACTGTAAATAGAAAAAAACATATACTTACCTACTAACTAAGTTAAATTTTACGCACTGTAAAGTAAATCGCACAAGACCACCTTGTTTATTTTCCTTCCAATATGGTGATTTAAGTTTATACTGCTCTCATGTCTGGAGCTCTGCACCCAAACATACTCTTCGGCTACTGGATTCCATCGAAATTCGTCTGATTGGACACCACGAGCTGACGAAGAACCTCGACAGTCTAGAACATCGAAGACAGGTTGGGGATTTGACTCTCTTTTACAGATATTTTCATTGAAAGTGCTCGACTGACTTTGCCCTCTTAATTCCGCCCAGAGTGGCGAATAGCAGAAATACGCGACGAACCACTGCCGCCAATCCATATGTGGTTAAGCTTAGTACTCCTCGAACTTCATTATTTAATAATTCTTTCATCTGGAGAACTTCATCCTTATGGAACGACCTTCCCGAGGTCGTTTTGCCCAACGAATATAACCTCCAACGATTCAAAACCAACGTGAATCGCTTCTTGCGCACACGCACCACTCCTAGAGTGCCTAAAGGATTTTTCCTATAGTGCTTGTGTTTGATAAAAAAAAAAATTAAAAAATAACAAGAGAGTAACAGTATTTTTTCTTTTTAGTTTAAATAAATATGATCGTAGGTAAAGCAGGGTACGTAATTCGAGTTGTAATACAACTCCGCACTCATGGGAATTCGCAAAATTACATAAAAATACGAAGAAGAAAACATTATTTCACACATTCTTAAAATACTGCGAGGTCAGTTCATTTCTATATAAAAGAGTCTTATTTTTATCAAATAAAATAAAAACTAAATACAGATAGACTACAACAAAGTGTAGAGGATTACCGGGGACTGTTTGTTCGGTCAAGAGAAAAAGGGATTAGGACCAGCTCACAGACCGACTAGAACATTATTTTTTATTAGATTGCGGCACCGATAGAACGTTCGGCTTAGGAATAAACGGTTACAAGTTAGAATTTAAGTTTAAGTGCGGAATATTGTAAGCTGCAGGAAATTGAGGGAAAATATTGGACAGATATTAAGACGGAGGGAGAATTTAATACGAATATGTAGAAGGACCAGATAGTTTTTATGTTGTTCCTAATTATACTAGAATTGGACTATTTTCCAAGAATGGATCCATGTGGCACACCAATAGACATCTAATTTATCCGACCTCATGGATCTACATGGATACCTTCGTTCTGTTCGCGATAAAAGAAATTTAATATTTTGCAGTTTATTTTTTGTAATTTTGGTACAAAAGGCTCTCAAATTTGGTAACATGATACGAATACTGTGGAATTTATTATGTACCCATTTTTTTTTTTAATCCTTTTGTTCAGTACCGTAAAACAAATCAAATAAAAATTTGTAGACTGTATAAATTATATTTTTATGGCTAATATAAAAATAAAAGCAAGGGAAAAAGCCAATTTAAATGTTTTCGTAAATCTCTTACATAAAAGGTCGCCCCCGAGTTTTTACGTCGCATGTAAATTGTCACACTTAAAAACATAAAAAGCGGGACCGGGCAAAATATCGCCTGCGGCAATATAGAGGCAAGAACTGACGGAAAATTCGATGGCCATTTTTTGTTGTCCTGCTTGACCGCTTGAAAGCTTACTTAATGTAAATAAAAACTTTGGTGAATTAAATTACGGCATTCCGAATGGCATAAAACTTTTACCAAGGGTTTATGCTCCAGGGCTTATTTTTTGTGAAAGTTATCGAGGAAGGGATTTTGCGATGTCGTCCGATTTATAGGCAAAGTAAGTGGAGATAATGTAACAACCGGCTTATATTGCGACCGGGGGTGGATACAGGGACGTTCATGCTAAAAGAATGGCCCTTGGTCAGGGGTCGGCAACCTTTTGAGACGAAAGAGCCAAAAGTTATAGTTTACACAATTTCTCAGTTTTTAAAGAGCCACTAACGGCCGCAATTTCATATCGAAAGAGACACAACTTGACATCGAAAGAGCCGCATGCGGCGCGGCGTAGTATGCCGACCCCTGCCCTAGGTAAGGCTACGACATAACTTGCATAACATTTTCTAATGTGAATTGACCAATTATACAGGGTGTTTCAAAAATCATGTCCCATTGCTCGTGAGTTAATTCCTTATTCAAAAATAAGACAAATAGTTCCTATCAACATGGGTCCGCAGATACTTTGTTTGAAAGATATAGGGTGTTAAATTTTTTAAAATTTGTATTGTTAAAATATCACATATTTTAGCAATAAAAATGTGTGAACAGTTTCAGCTTCATTTACAAGATAAGTGGAATTTTATTAGGTAGCGTATGTAACACGATTTCACGAAATTAGGTATTTATTAATATGAAAAGATATTTACCGAAATAAGGTTGTAGTAAATGTTGAAAATGTTCATTACATCAAACATTCAAATTTCTGATATAACATATTATTAGAGCGCCTGACCGCACGCACGCTCTTGGTAAACATGTTCACACATTCTTATTGCTATAATTATGTGCTATTTTAGGTACTTTTAAAAACCAAATTTTACTAAACCCGTTTTGGAAATAACTTGAAAACACCGAAAAAATTTAAAAAACTTAAGACCCTGTATCTTTCAAGTAAAACATCTTCGGACCCATGCTAATAAGAACTTTCTTGGGTAAGGAATCACCACACGAGTGACCGCACATGTTTTTTGAAACACCCTGTACAAATTAATATGACGCAAACAACAAGCGAATCATTGTACCATAAGTTGTCGCTTTTGCAACAAATGTATATCATAACAACACAGTTGAATAAGTCAACATCCTTTTGGCTGGTAACAATTTTAAATTTAAAAAAAGGAACATTTTGTTTTAGCGAAAAGATTATATTTTTTAAAATGCATTCCAAAGTAATCAACTGAGAAAACATTTACTTTATAGAGTTATTTTTATCTTGTTCCTACTTTAGCTTTAGGTTTTAGATGAGAACTAAGACGTTATAGTAAGAAAATATCTATTTACATTTTGATACTGTTTGAATCTAAAACATGAAATATTTCGGATACAACTGACTCAGTTAAAATTGTTTGGGATGTAAATAAATCTTATTTTATAACGTATTCTAGAAACAAAACGATGACTATTTAGATCGAATAAAATGAATTTGTTGTCTCGAATCGAACAGCTTCTAAAGCTCGAAAAACCAAACAAATTACCGGGATCGGGAAGATTAACGATCAGAGCCGAAACTTTGCGAGGCGTGTCCGGTCGAAAGAACGTTGACAAAAAGTCCGTTTTGTTCATTGCGACACCGTCGACCCTCACACTCCATCCCTTGTTGTAAATGACCGGAACCCGTTATGGAGGGGGGAGGGGGTCTTAAGTGGCCCATGTATATTTTAAAATGGGACTTTTATTGTTTCGGACAATCGGTTATGTTAAAAAGGGTTGTTTGCTCCGGTGCGGATGCCTAATTATCTCGAAAAATAAATGACATACGTAAATAAATAAAATGCTTAAAAATATCAGTAGATATAAGGGAAAATTAATTTGTTTCTATATAAATAAGATAAATCAACTTATATTATACCCATAACTTATGGCCCATGCACCAACAGGAGATGCTAAACATCAAGCTAGATCGTAGTAGTAGTAGTAGTAGGTCTACTTTTGGTCGCCATCCTTGATCGCCGTAAAGTCAGGATGCGGGGTTTCCAGTATCTTCCTGCTATAAATAAACTTGCAGGGATCGAGATAAGTGAGGAAGATCAGGCGTTAAGTGAAAATATGGGCGTCATAAAATCCATCGACTAAATTTACCGAATCGACCTGGCAGTATATTGTGACGTTAGCAACGGGAATTTCCCATAGTGGCCTAGAACCTAAATAAATAAATTTATTTACTGGATTTAGTCTGGAACAAGTCGCGTCAATTAACACTGTTCATTCCTATTCCATTAATATGGACACGCTATTCCACTGGCTTCGTCTAGAAATTTACTGGGCGTCAATCTGGGAGGAACCACGTCCTGGCATAACCACGTTGTGGCAATCGCCAACGCAGCTTCACAGAAACTTGGTGTACTTGCCAGGACCAACAAGTCGTGTTCATATCAACAACTTCTATACAAAGCCCAGATTTGACCATCACTAGCATTCTCTTCGGATACTGGATTCCATCGTCTGATCGGAGACCACGAGCTAATCAAGAATCTCGCCAGTCTAGAACATCGAAGACAGGACATGGAAAATGTTTGACTGTTATTGCCCGCTTAATTCTACCTAGAGCGACAAATAGCAGAAATATACGACGAACCCCTGCCGCCCATCCGTATGTGGTTCAGCTTAGTACTTCTCGACTTGTTTTACTATGGACTTGTTTAAGAATTCTTTCATCTGGAGGATGCCGTCCTTGTGGAACGGCCTTCATGAGGTCGTGTTTTCAAACAAATATAACCTGCAACGATTCAAAACCAACGTGAATCGCTTTTTGCGCACACGCACCACTCCCAGAGTGCCTTGAAGGATTTTTCCTATAGTGCGTGTATTTATAAAAAAAGAAGTTAATAATTCTTAATTAGAATTTTAATAATAACTGTGTTTTGCATTTGCTGTTGTTGGAAAGGTTGTGGTTCTACTGAGTTCCAATAAGGATGGAATGTCCATCATATTTGACCTCCTTGCGTACACACACACACACACACACACACACATAGACTCTAATTTATTAATAACTGATATAATTCTGTAATATACCATTACAGTGGATATATTTGGAAAATGTGATAATCTCCACATGAGTAGTGCGAGCTATTTTAAACTCGCAATCCCAAAGGTAGATAATAATCACTGCTGGTGCAGTCGATATCTGGGTAAGGCTGTGCTGCCGTGCCCGGCAGCGGCTCGCCCGTCTCCATCGATTATTCATTATTTATACAGACGTTCTTATATTATTATTCCGGTGCTCAGCTTTTCTTTCCGACTACTTTTAGAATCTCTTTCTGATAGAATCTTTAATAATTTAAATAAAAGTGCACATTTATTTCTGCGCGCTGGAAAACGGACTAAAGAATAGATAAATAGTAATTCGGTAAAAATTTCAAGCGGAAACAACTCAGTTGCAACTTTAAAATCGATGCCGCTGGTAAACCAGGAAGTTTATGTTAAGAGGCCAAATGTAAATTTCCCAACAGTGTTAAAGACGCAAAATAATTTAATCAGTGTGCATGTATCGGGCGCCCCACTTTAACACAATTTAAAAGAACTAACAGGGGCGCCTCTTGCCACAAATAACACTTTTAAAGCCACTATAAATCCATGTTTGCTGTAAAATCATACAACTATAACGGAATTTACCCCTTGCGCAAACCAGAAGCCATGTTGCATTAAGAACGCGATATGTACGACAATAAGATCCTAGGGATGGGCAACACAATACCGGAACTTATTCCGTGGAATATATCCGACAGTTCACACGTATCTATATTTGACAATACCTCATCCCTCAGACGGGTACGTATTCTTGGAGCGATATGTATTGTAACGGAACGCTCAAATGCTCAAGCAGCATATAACCAAATCAATCGGATTGTAAACTCGATCCAGATACTGTGCTCTCTAAGACGGATAATCCCTTGAACTGGAGTAGGTTCGGAACTGATCCACAAAATGTCTGTAATCACCCAAGCCTACGAAATTTACCCTTACCAAAAGCCGAGTTGCATTAAGCAAGGCGATATGCGCGGCAATAAGGCCCGTAAAACTTCATTGTGTTCAGAAAATAAGCATTACTAATTCATGGAACCGCAAAATGGAACAAGATGATGCCGGCATAAACCGGCTTTATTACGGAGACTTTTCATAATATTGCAGATACACACACAGCCTGCGAGCTTTCATTATAACCGAATGTGATGGGGCTCGATAAATTCTGCAGGCATCTTTGCCGTCATACGGGAACACAAATGCGATGTTTGTGGAAACATTTGACGAATGTTTATATAATATTGATGATTTAAAACGTGACTAATTTGTCAAATAATTGTATTTCTTTTATGCGTAAATTCGCAGCTATAAGTGAGTTTGGAAACATTGGGTTTGTAGCACGAACACAAACTTTTAAAAAGACGATTTTATATTTTGAAAATAATTCAATTCCATCCTCATTTACCGCATCATAAGCATTAAATAAGACAACTTACTTTAATAACCCTGCACATCTAAATAAATTAATTCTCCGACCCAAAAACCCACGGAAACGCAATCTAAGTAAAAAAAAACGACGTATGTGTACAAATGTTATTTGATTTTCTCTTTCACGCGTTTGTTCTTATACGACGAAGAACATTATTTATATCACTGTCTCTACTCATTCCTATCAGCGTATCCACAATTTGCGGTTCGCTGCCACGATGATTCGCGACCGTTCTCCTCCACCACGGAACGGAAAAAAAGGAGTAGTATAGTATAAGTGAAAATAATATAAAAAAATTGATATGGCATCCGATTTTCATTAGTTTTCAAGATATAGCGTAATTACAAATAAAGTTTCATACATTAACATTTATTTAATCATAGTGTTCTTATTAAATAATGCCCAGCCCCATAAACAAAAGTCTAGTGGTGTGATGTCTGGAGATCTCGAAGGCCAGCTAATAGAACCACCACGACCAATCCAAAGCCCTTTCGTCCAAATGTTGATTGAACAGATGAGAGAAATGTGCAGAGTTCCATCGCCATCGCTAATGATAATACATTTGCATTCTGATGTTTACAGGAACATCCTCTAGTAGTCTTTATAATTCATTCCGTAAAAAAATTAAGTAGTGCTCTCCCGTGAGGCGATTCTCCAAAATGAAACAGCCAATTAAATAACTATGGACCATACCACACCACACGCCGTAAACTTGTTTTTTAATTACGCTACCTCTTTTAACGAACAAAATCGGATGAGGACATATACATTTTCAAGCATACAATACGCTTCTAGAGTTTGGAGCATTCCTCCCGACTCACCCTGTATAATTTCGTAACACCCTGCATAATGATACATTATTAAGAAATAGGTGAAATTATATATTTGATCAAATTACGTGACACGCACAAAATATCAGGTTCAGGTCACACATATAAGATCCGAAAACGATTCAACAAACCAAAGCTTTTAGCGCTGTCAGGTAGATCGTAAAGAGTTTAATGGCCAATGAAACACCGGGAAAGCATTTTCCTTGTCTTCCGTAGATATAACAGTAAAACTTAATAACACTTAATTCAATTATTAAACAGAAAAGATGGCGCATCGGCTTGTTTTCCATCTGAATTATTTATTTGCTTCTTTTTTGGTTTGTTTTGCTTGTTCGCTATGTCGGAAGGATAAGAGAAAATGTTATGATCGTTACTTGGAGCGGAAACTTTCTTTTTCAATTCGAACATTTTATTTACTTGATTAATATATTTTTTGGTTTGTTGCCAAAAATAGATTGAAAAAAATATTATCCAATACAATGATAATGCATTTTGCCAGGACAGCGTTGTTATGGGTGTTCCAGTGATTTCGCCTGTCTGCAAAGTTATTACCTAATGCAGCACAAATATTATGTCCTTCTTCTATACGACAATGCGCGACTTCACACAGCAAGTCCAACTACTTCATTGCTAGTGTAACTTTCTTAAGCATGTTTTACATTATCCCAGACCTTGTCCAATAAGTTGTACAATTTATTGTGCAGATTATCGTTGAGATGGTAAATAATTTATTGTGTTGTCTGTCTTTTATTTATTGTACAATAAATATACAAGAATTATGTGTCACTGTCAGTCAGTGTTTTTAGAGAAATGTTTGTTTTTTGTATGTTGGTAACAACAAAAATGGTGGCAACCTATAATAAATTTGCTTCTATAGCTATTTTTTTCATTCAGATAATCTGATATTTTCAAAAAGCATAAAAAAAATCACAATAAACTGAACGCAATGTATTGCCACCCCTAAAGGTATACAGGAAAGAAAATGGCGATTGAGGAAAGATGTGTCAAATAGGAATAAGCGCCATTGAAAATTGTACAAAAAGTAGGACCTGCTCTATTTTTCTTACAATTTTGGAACGCCATTCAATTTATAACACTAACTAAGAGAAAATCGCAATGGAAGTTATTTTACACACGATAACCCATCGAAAAAAAAGCATTTAAAAAAACAATAAAGTTAACGGATCAGTGCTATCTGGTTTCTTTTATAATAACCCTGTATATGACCTAATTAACTTTTGTTTTAATAAAATGCCCCGTTAGTGATCCTCGTCTTGTACCGCATCTATTTTTCTGTTTGAAGTATTTTATAATTAAAATTAAGTACCCTAGACTTAAATAGGCAAGTGGAAAGAGCCATTTAAGGCCCTTTTATGAGCGCGTTGAAAGATATTTAATGCGCTTGAAATTTATGAATGTTCTGCGGTATTATATAGAAAAGCTTGTGTTTTATTAGGTTGAATTTAATTTAATGTGATATACTTAACGTTGTGGCATAAAGCGCCAAAAAATATATAAAACAACTTAATGTAGTGTGTATTTTACTGAAGAATAGTATATTAAGATACAAGTTTCATCAGACATTATCTTAGAATACGTGTTTAGTACAAGTGCTCTAATTGTCTTATGAACCGTGTATTTCATAATCCTTTTTTTATTTGGCTCTTTAAAGTCTGAAAACTTAATATTTTCTTTTTGGGTTGGCAATACTTTTACAATTTAATAAAATGTTACAAGTATCAAATATGCCATGATACAATCAATTGAACACAACAAAGCTTCTTCCCATCCGTCATAATTAAAATTAAATATAAATTGAAGTTAATAAAAATGAGTCAGGAAGAAAGTTGAACGCCGTCAGAAATACGAGAAATTGCAGAATATAATCTAGAAAAACTTAAAGAATATGCAAAACTTTCAGTTATGGTGCATAAACTGGAAGATATTTCTATTATTTTTAGGTTATGTTGTTTTATAGTTGTGACTAGAAATTAGTTGATGGAGACCGTCAGCATGTTATATACATATTTCCGAGTATAGGCATTTCAGATAAATATCTAGTAAAAATGATCTATTTGCAAGGTTAAAGGTTAGTATTTTAAAGTTTTTTATAAAAATTTTTTGTCGAATCCATAATGCCAAGAAAACTAATTTCAACGAAATCGAAGGCCTAAAATTCGCACCCTACTTGCTGCCAACATAAAAAAAATAAAATTACAGTTTCATAAAATGGCAGGTTGTTCAATTTTTTTGCATTTCATAATGTACCCATTATGAAACCCAAATAGAAAAAAATGTAAGAGTAGGATGCTGTGGCCGGTTGAGCACACATCTTTCGAATCAAGTTTTAGCTAAATAATTTCAATTTTTCTCTAATCTGAAGCCGGATCTGTGCGTTTATAGTTAGAGCGGCACAAACTTGCACAAACGTGGTAAGTAGTCACACAAGCAAAGTTTACAGGATAAATATATTTATTCTGTAAACTTTGTCACAAGTCAGGTGACACTAATATGAGGTTATTTATACATGCTCCCCATATCGTCGTTATTTGTAGCAAGTGTAAACACATTATTTGTAATGTTAGCAATGTAAAACTGCGATAAACGTTAAAATATACAGGGTGAGTCGGGAGGAACGGACTAATCTCCAGAAGCGTATTGTATTTGATTTCAAATCATAGCGTAATTAAAAAAAAAATCGGAAAACGTCCGTCCGTCAATAGTTCGTAGTTGCAGTGCGACTATTCACGAATTGCCCGCGAACCACGAACAGCCAATACACGCATAATCTGTAGCCACCTTTAAAGTTAACCAAGCGATTTCTCAAACCAAACTTCTCAAACCAAACCTCTCAAAGCTTTTTCAGGTATATCGTAAACGATTTAATAGCCACTAAAACACAGCGAATGCATCTCCCCTGTCTTCCATAAACATAATCGTAAAACGTGATAATACTTGATTTAATTATTCAATGGAAAAGACAAAGAATCAGCAGATGCTTCATCTGCATTATTTAGTTTTATTTTACACGGTTTTCGTGAGGGAATTTGCCATGAGATTTCATTAAACTTAAGAGTAAGAAGACGCTAATGACAATCAGAGAACATCCGAAGTACGTAAATTACAATGACCTTCATTGGCAATTTTTTTTTAAGCACTATAGGATAAATCCTTTAGGGCACTCTGGGTTTGTTCGGTGTTGCTTCTGCGCAAAAGCGATTCATGGTGGTTTTGAATCGTTGGAGGTTATATTCCTTGGGAAAAACGACCTCGGGAAGGTCGCTCCATAAGCACAAAGTCCTCCAGATGAAAGAATTCTTAAATAATGAAGTAAGGAGTACTAAGCTTAACCACATATGGATGGGCGACAGTCGTTCGTCGCGTATTTCTGCTATTCGCCGCTCTGGGCGGAATTAAGACGGCAAGATCAACCGAGCACTTTCCATGAAAATATCTGTAAAAGAGAGTCAAATCCCCAACCGGTCTTCGATGTTCTAGGCTGTCGAGGTTCTTCGTCAGCTCGTGGTCTCCAATCAGACGAATGGCCCTCCTTTCGATGGAATTCAGTAGCCGAAGAGTATGTTTGGGTGCAGAGCGCCAGACATGAGAGCAGTACTCTAGTGATGGTCGAATCTGGGCTTTGTATAGTGTCAAAAGTTGTTGAGGTGTGTACAACTTTCTGGTTCGGAAGAGTACACCAAGTTTCTGAGAAGCTATCTTGGCGATTGCCACAACGTGATTGTGCCAAGACATATTTCCTCCCAGATTGACGCCAAGCAAATTAATAGATGAAGCCAGTGGGATTGCGTGTTCGTCCATGACTATATCCGGTTCTGTAATGTTAACCTTTTTAGAGAAAACTGCTGCCTGGTTTTTTTAGCGTTAAATTCACCTCAAGCCAAAATTTCTTCCAGGTCTTTGTTGAAACGTGATACTTCATGCTGCCTACGAAGATGTGCGTCGGCAGCCGATGTTGCCGATGTGCATTCAAAGAGAAAGATGATATAAGTGTGCTATCGTCAGCAAATATCGGATTTTTCGTTTTCACTAGAAGGTCATTAATGTAGAGTAAGAAGAGAGTGGGAGACAATATGGACCCTTGAGGAACACCGGCATTGATGGTGAAGGTGTCTGAGAGAAATATATTGCTTTCATGGAGGCATACAGAATTTTTTCTAGTGATAAAATAATAGCCGATGAAAAAATTATGGAAATTAAATTATTGGTACCAAAAGTTAAGCTCTATAGCTCCAATTATTATTGTTGAGCAATTCTTTCTTGTTTTAGCGATTCTAACGGGGAGGTAATTATCTCCTTTCGTTTCACTGTATGTCCGGAAAATATCAAGAGCTACGTGAGGGTGAATATTAAACAAAATATAAATGTCATTATTGGTTAATATTAACATGTCAATATTCTAATTTGGCCATTTCCGTCTTTATCCTTTTTCATTAACTGATAAAACAAACATTTTCTGCTGCGAAAGGCAAAATCCTTTCTCTTTAAATTTTTTTCATCCTTTCAAAAATTTACAAAGCTTCTGGGCTTAATTTTCTTAGTATCTCTTTTTCTCCGTTAACTTTCCATTGAAGATGAACATTTATGCCTTCGAAGTATGCATGGAATGATTTTTTGAATATTGTTATTAAACTAGTGGAGCAGATTTTGAGTTTTCCCATTCAAACGATTATAGTTAAATAGTTTCGTGAAATAAACCAGAGAATCCATTAAATATATTTACGAAAAGTAGTATAGGGAATTTCACAAAGCATTTCGGTTATTTACTTTAAATTGTGGGCTGAATTTAACTTCCAAGTGCTCTCGGTACACAACTATAACTCGAATTGCTATTACATACAAACTGATAGTGAGTATTAGCACACAGTAAGATATTATAGGGAGTAATTGCACAAGTGTACCAAAATTATCCATGGGCTCCCAAAATAAATTATTAAACACACAGAATGAAATTGTTAAATACACAACATTAAAAACAGTTAGAACTAAGCAATCGGGCATTAATAAAAAAAACTGTTAATTCGTTTCTATGTCGAAATTTGCACTCAAAAAATATATCTTGATATGTAAGTAACAAAAAAATATATGGTTATAGTGGAGCAGTGAATACAACACACGAACGAACGGTACACCGTTCTTTAATACTGTTTCAATATAGTCGTTTATGATAGGTCGTTTTTTAGATTCATACAAGGGCCGTGTTTGGCGCAAAATAAAAAAGAC
The DNA here is from genome assembly GCA_963991005.1 of Barypeithes pellucidus. Lineage (NCBI taxonomy): Eukaryota > Metazoa > Arthropoda > Insecta > Coleoptera > Curculionidae > Barypeithes > Barypeithes pellucidus. Next base: position 1,714,629 of record OZ022557.1, read on the forward strand.
CGATAAATCACTTATTGCTCTACCAGCGACAGGCGCGGCGTAATTTAAAAATGTAATAAAACGCCACATTCTTATTCCGTTACGAAACGACACTCGCGCACTCGCTAAATTTTTCTCACACAATTTTCCTGAACTCGAGTAATTCCGGTGAATCGGATAAAAATATCGCTGCGGAGAAACATTAAAATATACTGACGTTTTCTCACACCAGCTGGGTATCTTCTCTGGCGAAATGGTCTTAAATAAAGTTATAATTTTCAAACTTTCGTAATTAACATGAATCGTATCTCTAATTTTTCTTTCGGAAATAATTTTAGGTTTAATCAAAATCAGAGTTATTAGGCAGATCCAAAAGGCATCTATCTCCCAGAGTTTACCCAAATTTTATTAAATATTTGTATCTAATCTTCTGGAGATTATTTGTTCGGGTTTGTTGCTTTAGAATTCTTTCATCTGGAGGACGTCATCCTCATGGAATGACCTTCCCAAGGTCGATTTTCTCAACAAATATAACCTCCAACGATTCAAAACCAATATGAATCGCTTTATTCGCACCATTCCCAGAGTGCCTTAAAGGATTTTGCCTATAGTGGTTGATCATAAAAAATCATTTGCATAATACCCTATATTTTTTTGTGTAAGAACAGTTTTTTATTATTTCCAAAATTCCTTGCTAGTGTGGGTGTGAAAAAAAAACAGAATACTGTTTGTTATCTCTATTTTTAAACTTGAAAATATCAAAGTAACAAAATTCACTATTTAATAATAATAATAATAATATTTAAACTAATATTTAAACTAAAAATTTCTTCTTTACTATCCATAGATACTCTATGAAGTTAGCAAATGTAAACAGAGAAGGAGCGAGTGAAGAGAAGGGAAAACGGAGTAGCATGTTTGAGTTTCTCTTGACTGAAGTCCGAGTAAATTAAGGGCCGGTTTTGATAGTTTGCCTTGAGTTGGATCGCAAAAGGAATTTTATAGTGATGGTTATAGGAAGGAATCATGTAGACGGCAAAAAAATAAGTTAATATGAAGAGAAATTCGGTCAATATAATGATCTTTGAAACTAGATAATTAAAAAGTGTACGAATAGTTTTGCAACAAAGATTGCCAGCTTCTTGAAGTTAAAGTAGTTTTCTATACGGGAGAACTTAGTTAAATTTACAATAAATATATTAAAACGAACCATAATTTATGGCTCTATACAGTGTGTCCCAGGATTTTAGTAAAAATTACAGAAATATTTATTAAACCATTGTAAAATTGACTAAACTCTTTTGTAAAATTGACTAAAATCTTTTGTAAAAATTGATTTCCCAAGCGGTCGAACAAACCGAACAAACCCATCAAAGTGCTAGCCGTGCCCAACGTCCCTTGATTTATCGATCGATGGTATGTTTCCTGTTAAGCTATCCGTCTATTATCTGTTATAGAAATCCCACGACTCAGGTGCATCTCATGTATGCGTTTTATTCTTGTACAAATATTTTTACAATACTTCATTTAAACTTGGTCAATATTTTACTGGAGTTTGCAAACAAAACAAAGTATTTTCACTATACATTCGTTGTAAAATTTACAATATATTTTAGTACGACTTGATTTTACTAAATTTATTAGAAATTTTAACTATAGTTTTTTAGAAATTATATGTATCTAGAAAATTATTTTAGTACGAATTAACAATGAAAATTGTAATTAATATAATATTTTATAGGAAATCGTACAATAAAATCTTTACTATAATAGTTTTACTATTTATTAGAAATCCTAAGTATAGTTTTTGAAAATTATGTTTACAATATTATTTTGGTATGGATTAATACTATATTTTTTCGAAAATCGTTCGGAAATATTGACATTTTTGATAACATTCTTGAAAGAAAAGTCAATATTTCCCTACTCATAGTCGTTGCTAGGCAACGGAAAATAACTGTCAGGAAATATTAATTTCCTTACTGTAAGGAAATTATATTTCCTTACAGTTGTTAGTGTTCTACATAAATGATTGAAACACGTTGTTCATAAGGAATTAATTTATGTACGAACAAACCCGTACTTTTCTCTTGATTTCCTTGGCAATAATTCTAATGAAGCAGTATTCACTGCCTCAACCAGCTCTGGAGGAGTCCCAGAAATGGAAAATTCATCATCACTAATCATTTTATACTGTTTTGCCTTCGGAAACACCAACAATTAAATTTATTTGCGTCAAGTTTGACAATTCAACATTAATACGTTTCCATAGTAACGCAACCAATTTTATTACGAATTCCAAAGCACCAGTTATTTGTGAATAAAATTATTCGTGATCTTTTCAAAGTTAATCAATATCTGTCGATTTTTAAACGATTTTCGGAAAAAGAGTATGTTTACCTCGTAGAAAAAGTCATACTCCTGGACTCTGTGTTACTGCAATCTTCACAGTCGTCCAGGAATGTTAGGCATTTCCTACTCGGTAAACAATGTACTATTATAGGAAAGTTTACAATAATATTTTTACTATAATAATTTTGCAAAAAGGACTATACTTTTTCCATGTAGTGTATACGCTATATTCGTCCTCATTCGGCATGCAGTTTTACCAAAAGCGTAAAAGCATGTTTACAAATTTTTATATATTATTTTAATTAATATTTAACAAATCGAATATAACATTATTTACCTTTATAGCCGATGTTATTGCATCTATTTCATGTATCAAAATAAACATTCGTTTGTTTGCACCAGTTGAATTGCGGAATAAATGAAATTATTTTTTCAATAGCAGTTTCGTAAACATATATAGGCGTATCGATGCATTTACATTTTTCCTTGATAAAAAACAATCATATTTCGCCGTTTCCATATTTTTTAACAAATCGAACGCATTTATTTTTATTGAGCTCTAACGGAAATATATTTTAAACATTTATTAAATAAACAGCAACTTTAATCTATATTATTATTATTATTTTTGTGCATACGTTAAAAATTATTGGATTGATAATAATGAATAGATATATGGAAAAACTATGTTAATTGTATGCATAGACAAAGGAAGAGAGGGGACGCGTAAAACCAGAAGCTATTTTGTTACCGCCTGGCTCCTTATCGGATTTAGCAGTGGCGTTACATGAATATTTTCTTAGTATTATCCCAGTACAAAATTATTATTTATGGAAATAATATTTTTATTGAATTGAATTTGTATATTGTGTCCCTTACCGAGTACAAATGTTCTTCTGCTTCTCAATAATTTATGAATGCTTAGTAAATATTAATTTTATTAGCCAAAAATATAATATCATATAGGAAAGGTTGTGAAATTTAAATATCTTTCAACTTTAGGGAAAATGTAAGATAAAAAACAAAATTGGTCGATTCAAAATTTATTACAAAGAAGCAACAAAATGTAATTACTGGTAGTTTTGAAAATATTGTTGGCACAGCACCTCCAAGTAATCGTACTCTTTCCTCAACTTTATAAAAAAGGACTTCTCAACATGCTCTGAACAAATCCTGTAGGCAGGAGAAGGTGTCCAATCTCTAAGTCCCATGTTCTGCACCCGAATGTTTGCTTTTTGTGGATCTTTCGGAAATCTAAAAACAATACAACAATGTGTGAGCTTAGTGGTTTAAAATAAGTTTTAACAGGACGCCATCCTTGTGAAACGACCTTCGCCTGAAGTCGTGTTTCTCAAAGACTATGACCTTCAACGATTCAAGACAAACGTTAATCGCTTTCTTTAAAAAAATAACACTGGTATACATTCGAAATAATATAATGCTTTCACTAATAATTAACCAAAATTAAACAAGAAATAATTTAATTTTGTCAAAATATACAAATCATGCAGGTACGCCATTGAGTGACACACCCTCTCCAAGGGCAATTACCTGGTTCTTATTAGAAATCTTGAATGAAAAGTACAACAAATCTAGTACAAATTACAAAGGAAGGTAGCTTTAACTATGGCCTTAATCATAGTTTCAAATAATATATACTGCTAAACTTACAATGGAGATATCTAATATAAAATAAATGCATGCAAAAAATACAATTTGAATATTTACCCATGGGAAGTAATTCCAAGCTTCTTTCGTTCATTACGGCTTTTACAGCTATAGGCACAACAATTCACCATTTTTCTGTAAATAAACTGAATTCTTATAATAGCTCTTCTCACCACAAATCACCAAAATACATTGGGTGCCACCTCGATTGTCTGGCTCCCTATCAATGGCGGCCGATCAATTTTAGGTAACACTTTCTGCGACGGCCCGTAAACCGGAATTATTCGTCCCCTCTCTTCCTTTGTCTATGATTGTATGTATTCTCCATCTGCTTATAATATTTTCGGTGTAAAATATTATTATGATGTAAGAACGTCACCGAGGCAGTTGAAATGGTTCATATTTTGACTTGTTGCGCCTCAAATTATTTATTTATTTTATAAAAGAAAATGAATGCATAAAATATAACTTTTTTCATGAATGAGAAAGTTGAGCGCACGACAAGTACAAGTACAATTGGTCAATACTAAAATCCTTTTACATTATTTACACTTGTACAGCTTGAATTAACAACATTTTATTAAAGAATTATGCGAAGCAAGAAATTATAAAATGCATCTGAAACCCAGAAGAAATGTGGAAAGAATCTAAAGCGATCTTTTCTAAGAATTTTTACCATGTAAACTCCAACTTAAAATAGTTCTCCAAAGAAATAGAAGCTCGGTTCAGAATTTTAATTTTTAGTTGTGAATTCCGTTAAAGTATTTTAGAGAAGGAACTGTTAATTTACTAAATATAACGGCGAATATTCTTCCTTAATTTTACTTTTCTAAAACTCAGTTAAAAGTTTCTTATCTTCGTAAATTGTCATTAGAGAACTTGCAATTAGTTTTATAGAAGGGGCGTATTTTTTAATACTAACCAAATAGTATTATTTTTGGTCTGTGACAGAGGTCTATGACCCTATATTGTTGACAGGCAAATACAGTGTAGGGAACTCCAGGGCGAGAGTTTGTGGGTTCAATTCCTGCGGCTGTCAAATCGGTTTTAATAAGGTAGATCTTAGAGGTAAGTTTATTCAGTTTGGAGGATGTGAATCGGTACTCACGTTAAGCTGTATGTTCTGGAGTATGTAAAACACAAATAAAATAAGAAGCTGATTGTATGTTGAAACTTAATACATATATTAGTCACAGTATGACGCCATTTTCCCGAAGCGCTACTAATGCAATAGCTCACAAAAGAATGGAGAGTAGTTTGCTGCCGCATCCCCGTAATAAACAAACAGCGCCATCTCACGTTCCATCTTCCTGCTTCCTTCCGACGTTTTATTTCCTGCTGCTTCCGGAGCCGCTCCTCGCGACACTCCATTGCTAAAAATGCACTCCTACGTCGAAAATTTTAAAAGGTAGAATTACATTTTATAAAAGTACGAAAAACCTGGTAATACCCCGGTTTTCAATGAAAAAGTCAATGGTGAATCTTCGGGGGTAATTACAACAGTTGTTTGTTTTCGACAGCTAGCGCATATAAAATATATATATAAAAATGTATCCTCGCCGAAATACGAAAGTGTGTGTGTGTCGTTTCGCAGATATTTACCTTTAATTTAAATCTAACATGTTAATTATAAAAGGATCAGTTACCGCGTTGGGATAACACCTTTAAAGCGGAACACTGATGGGTGCAAAGTATACGCGAGCTTAACCAATCTATTTATCACAAAAAGACCTACCCGAGGATCCCACCGCCTTTATTTTAAAACATTTTAGGTCCGGCTGGCCTGGTTTCCTGCAAGATATATCACCCTAGTTTGTGGTCTAGTTTAAAGCAGGTTTTAATGAAAACATATTAACATGGGACGCGTGCAACTTTCAGCCCGATAAGGGACGCCAGGATGCCCGTTACCCTAATTAAGGTAGGATTTTCGAAAGTTGCTTTTTAGTATATCACGGATTATGTAAGAATGAGGAAAAAGTGTAGAACATGGAAATAGGTCGACGGAACTGTGGAATTATTACAAGACACTCTCAAAACAAGTTTGGCAGTTTTTTGTTTAACGCGTTGCGGCAAAAGTTATCGAATCTACAAAAAAATACAGTTCATTTTTTAATTTCAACATCAGTAAAGTAAAAGCACGATTCAGTTGATATCGGGTGTCCGAAAATATGACGAAAATATGCACTCTAAAGCAGAATAAGTTCTTCATGGAAATGGAATAGCTCACAGCAATTTAATATAACTATAAGTTTAATAAAAAGATATCGTAACCTAAATTTAATCTTTTTATTAACGGTTAAACTATACGGGGCAAGTCAGAAACAAACTTGACATACTAATATGTATAATAAGTACCATTTTTGCGACAAGCTCTATAGCAAGTAAGTACGGTATTTCTAATATGCTATATATGATTTAAAAAGTACTCACAAAAGTGAACAAACAAATGTTTCTTGTAATTAAGTACGATTTCTCCCATGAAGAATGTACTCTGCTATTTGGTCATAATTTGGAACACCCGGTATTAATTACATGAATTGTAAAATACATTATTCAATAATAAACCATGAATAATGTTTCAAATACAAATATGGATGGGCTGTACAAGGGCATATATTGTACTTTCTGATTTTGAAATTACAAAAAACCTTAATTTTTTTGTAAATTCTGTAACTTTGTCCTCAACGCATTAAACAGAAAACTGTCAAGTTTGCCCTATATATATATTGAAAAGCCGCTCTTGGTAAGAAGCGTTATCCGTCGCTGAACTCGCACAAAACCATGTGGAAAACTCCGAAAATTTTATTCAAATCGGTCGAGCTTCTTCGAAGCTATAGAGTTTTAAAATGACGGTAAAAACCCGTTTGCCGATATTTTTGTTGACAAGTTTAGTACATCATTCTGCAGAGTGTCAGGGAATTCAGTCGGGAGGAACGGACCAAAATAAATTCAAAAAAGTCTCCGCTCAACCGGCCACTTGTCAATTCTCCTTTTAACGAACATTCACCATCGTACGTACTTTACTGTTGGGGTCTTGTTTCAATAATTCCGCCGCTCGCATCCGCAATACTTGTTTTTACGAGCGAAATTGCGACAATTTCAGAATTTAGATCGCTCGTAAAAGCGAAAAGCATCTTTCCGAGTGACAACATTATCCGTATTCAGCCCTTTTTACTGTTGCTTAATTTTATTTATGTGTTTTACGGTCTAAAAAATATCCCTTTTAAGGAATATATATGGCGGTTTTTGTAGCTTTGCTAAATAGACATGCATAAAGGAATATTGTGTTGCTTTTGTTACTTCCTTTAGAAATTGTATTTATATGTGAGAGTAAAAGGGTTCTCAAAGATTTTAACGCGTTTTCGATTCCTATAAAATGTAATAGTAATTACATTCTTACATTAATAATCCGTACCAAAATAATATTGTACACATAATTTAGAAAAACGTATAGTTATTATTTGTAATTAATTTAGTACAATCAACTAAATACTAAAATATATTTTAAAGTTTACAACGAATGTAACAGAAAATAATTATTTATAACTCGAGTAGTTAAATATTTTAAACTGTATGTTACATTTCACTCACTATTATTTAAGTACTTTTATTGTAAAAATGTTTAAATGAAGTGTAAAAATTCCTTTTTTTAGAATAGAAGGCTTAAATCAGATGCAACGGATCCCTGAAATTTTGATCTTCGTAACCGATGATAGGTGGAGAACTCATATCATTGCTCGAAAAAGTTAAGCGACACAAGGCGAGGGTGACCGCTTGGAATTATGACGTGCAATCTCCAAAATTTTTACAAAAGATTTCAGTAATTTTTACAAAAACTTTTTTCAGTAAATTTTACAGAAATTTTTGCAATTACTACTAAAAATTTAGGTTAAAATGCTACTATAATTTAATGGTATTTCTTAATAAAAGTTCTCCGGTGACATATAGAGCCATGAAGTATGGTTAATTTTATTATATGTAGGTCTAGTAAATTTTTTCTTTCTGTGTAGTTGTCCTGCCAATTAATTTGGTAAAAAATTTAAGCAATACTTCCCGTGAGGCGATTCTCCAACAAACTAAACTATGGACCATAACCACATCACACGTTTACCGAAAAGCTGCTTTTGTAATTATTACGCCATAACTTGAAAACAAATTAATTTTTGTTAAATTATTTTCACGTATACAATACGCTCCTGGAGTTTGGTCCGTTCCTCCCGACTCATCCTGTATGTTAGGTGCGGGGTTTAATTAAATAAATTTAAGTGAAATAAAATCAATACACTTTGTTGTTGATCGATTAATAGAGCCATCCCTCGGTAACAGCCCTGCATCACGCAATTACGTTGCAAAAAAGTATATGTTTTTATATTACATTGGGTTTTAATCCCTTTTTATTTCTCGCAGAATAATGCTGTTGCCCAAAACTCCGTTTGCTCTATTATCTTCCGCCCTCTTAAAATGTGAGACACGTCCCACTTTGAGCTTTTTTCATTATTTTATTCAAGTTGAGGCGATATTAACTTGCGATGCTGCAGAAATAAAACTCCATTCGAGAACTTTTAACATTCAGGTCTTTATCTGTAATTATCACTTTTAGAGATATTATTATTTTGATTGAAACGTGCTCGGAGAAAATGAAATTACTTGGTCTATATTGTTTTAGCCATCTACAGGTTATAAGGAGTGAATTCAAATATTTATTATAACGTTTTAACACGCAAAAAAGCTAAAGTAGCTACAACGGAAAGTAGGAACGATTTCTCCCTAATAATAAAGCAAAATACTTTGACAATAACTTCATTTTCTGTGTGTCGTGCACCGACTTCACACGGAAAGAAAAACTTAAGTTAAATTTACTGTAAAACTAATCATAATTTATGGCTCTATATGTGACTGGAAAAACATTTTTTAAGAAATGCCATTACATTATAGCAAAATTTTAACATAAATTTTTAGTAAAAAAAAATGTAGTAGTAAAATTTACTAAAGTCTTTTGTAAGATATTCGCGTTCTCCTAAGCGCTCACCCATCCAACTGGTATCATCGCTTTGTGCCGCTTGACTTCTTCGATCGATAGTATGTTCCCTGTATAAGTTCTCCACCCATTATTTGTTGCAAAGCTCGAAATTCAAGGAATCCGTTGCATCTGTTTTAAGCATTTCCTTTTGGTAAAAAATTTTACAGCCCTTCATTTAAACTTGATCATTTTTACAATAAAAATACTTAAGTACAAGAATAGCCTCAGTAAAATGTACCATACTTTTAAAATATTTAACTACTAGGGTTATAATAAATTATTTTCATTTACAATCGTAAAATTTAAAATTATTTTAGTATTTATTTCATGTTATTAAATTTATTAGAAATACTAACAACACATAAATTATATGTATCTACAATATTATTTTGGCACGGATTATTAATACAAAATGTAATTAATACTATATTTTATAGGGAATCGTACAATAAAATCTTTTTGCCATAGTGTTTGTTCCGTATACTTACATACAATAAACTCTTTAATATAATCTTTTTTTCGGTGCATTCCATCAAAAATGAAATCTGTTGGCCTTCAAAATAGGAATAAATATCTTCAAGGGGGGCTTCTAAGTAAACTGCGATCCTATGGTATGCCCAGTCGATTCGGTGCATGGTTGTCTAGCTTTCTTAAGGACCGCTCTCTGCAAGTGGCGATTGACGGATTTCTCTCAGACACCTTCACCATCAATGCCGGTGTTCCTCAAGGGTCCATATTGTCTCCCACTCTCTTCTTACTCTACATTAACGACCTTCTAGTGAAAACGAAAAACCCGATAGTTAGTTTTGCTGATGATAGCACACTTTTATCATCTTTCTCTTTGAATGCACAAACATCGGCTGCCGACGCACATCTTCGCAGACAGCATGAAGTATCACGCCTCAACAAAGACCTGGAAGAAATTTTGGCTTGGGGTGACAGTAACCAAGTCGAATTTAACGCTAAAAAAACCCAGGCAGCAGTTTTCTCTAAAAAGATTAACATTATAGAACCGGATATAGTCATGGACGGACACGCAATCCCGCTGGCTTCATCTATTAGTTTGCTGGGCGTCAATCTGGGAGGAAATATGTCTTGGCATAACCACGTTGTGGCAATCGCCAAGATAGCCTCTCAGATGCTTGGTGTACTCTTCCGAACCAGAAAGTTGTACACACCTCAACAACTTTTGACACTATACAAAGCCCAGATTCGACCATCACTAGAGTACTGCTCTCATGTCTGGAGCTCTGCACCCAAACATACTCTTCGGCTACTGGATTCCATCGAAAGGAGGGCCATTCGTCTGATTGGAGACCACGAGCTGACGAAGAACCTAGACAGCCTAGAACATCGAAGGCAAGTTGGTGATTTGACTCTCTTTTACAGATATTTTCATGGAAAGTGCTCGGCTGACCTTGCCCTCTTAATTCCGCCCAGAGCGGCGAATATCAGAAATACACGACGAACCACTGCCGCCCATCCATATGTGGTTAAGCTTAGTACTCCTCGAACTTCATTATTTAAGAACTCTTTCATCTGGAGGACTTCATCATTGTGGAACGATCTTCCCGAGGTCGTTTTTCCCAACGAATATAACCTCCAACGATTCAAAACCAACGTGAATCGCTTTTTGCGCACACGCACCACTCCCAGAGTGCCCTAAAGGATTTTTCCTATAGTGCTTATGTTTGATCATAAAAAAAAAAAAACTTATTAGATACTCGAGGAAGCTGCTTTGAAAACTTGCGTATTGTCGTGAAGTTCTAGGACATTTTTGTGATACAAACCAGGACGATCTCAGGCAACTCCCTTACGTAATTTTGTTACCGTATTACCATTTTTCTTGTACGATAATAGGGTTATACTTTTATAAAATTCGGAAAATTTATGGTAAATTTAGGGATAATTCATTACCACTTAGCTTTAATAACGAACAGGTGACAAGACAGTCATAACGGAAAGGTCGTGCAATCATGAATATTTAAAAATGTTGACGATGCCGCTCGAAAAGTTATGAGCCTAAAAAGTAAAATTTTAAGAGATTTTTGCGTAATTTAAGCTAATTTATATTTAAAAATTCCTGGCACTAAAATTTTTTTATAAAATTACCCATAATACATTTTAAAAATACCATAATTTAGAAACAAAACAGTTATTTTAAATCTTTACCAAGGGTACGAATAACCTCATACGGGATTAACATGCATCCATATCCTCTGTCAATGGGTTATCATCAGCCGGCAAGCTCATGGCCACCGTTCCCTGGGTCAAGCAGGATTTATTCATATTGAATACATGCCAAAGGGCACTATAATAACAGCAGTCATAGTTTCAAGCCATACAGTATCAACATGTATAATTGTTGTTTAGTAAATAATGGGGTAAATGACAGTTAATATGTCTTTTAAAAATTAAACTATTGATAACTTTTAAAAAATTTTAGAATACTGGTTGAGAAAAACACTTTACTCTGTACCTCATTGGCCAGTGGGTGACACTTTACGATAGTTTGTTTTCTTAAAGATAAAATAATAATAAAATTTCTCGCGGGCTTAGCTAATATCTTCTCATCTTGAATTTGTGTTAAGCAATACACAATACAATTGTTGTAAAATGGAAGAAGAAATAAAATACTATATAACAATGAAGAAAAGATAATAAATATTTGTGGTAAAGACACTGGGGCGTCCAATCCAAGTATCTAAATAAATACATTCGTTTCATTGATGCGGAATGATCAGGTGAGTTGACATTTATTTAGCACATGTTCAGTACAAAAGAGATGTAGCTAACCTCATGTAAACCATCATCTCTGACTCAGGCGGATGCGCCGTTCGTAGAGAACAGACCCCTCGTAGAGTCTTTGGTGATCCTGATTGCCATGTATACATTTTTTTTAGGCCACAGGTTAAAGTGTGACATTAGTGGCATGTTTTTAGAAATTGGTATGGTTGCCAACAATACGCACGCTCCTGAACATTGACTTTTTTAAAACTAATAACCAACCTACACCTATACCGTACAACCGATTAAGGCAGAGATCGCTTTAGTTACTAAAGATTTCTTTATTTAAGTAATAACTCAAAAAATATCCTTTAAACTAACTTAAACCTAAAAAAAAGACGAGACATAAGCTTTATAGGGTTCCTTTATTTTCAAAGCTTTATTTGTCCCGACAAAACGACAATCTCCTTACTTGGCTGATTCCTCTTTTAAGCTCTCTGGCCTATACATGTTTTATCCCGAATTTTTATTGCATATCCCTGTTTAAATCCTGTTTGAATACTGAAACGGCGGGAGTGTTTCGCAGGATTTCGAAGCTCGCGACAGGAACGGAATGCGCATATAGGGAATTATTCAGGAAATGCCTCGGCCCGCTTTTAACATTGTACGAATTCTGGGAACGTGCACCTATCAAATATATGGCAAAAATAAAGCAGGAAAGTGCATAGATGGCAATTTTAAGAACGACTTTTATCTGTCACAGACTTCAAATGATATATTCATGTTTCTGGTACAAGTAAGATACGTCATAAAAATAGGTGGACACACTGACACACAGTGTGGATTTATGGAAAGTCAATAAACAGTTACAGGGTTATTATGTTTTAAGACGCAAATCTTGGGTAGACAAATAACAATCAGTAGACTTTAGAAGCGTTAGTAAGCAAGAAAAACCTATAATACTTTCATAAAAATCAGAGAAAAACCACTGCTAAATTGTAAACAAACTCGCAAACGGAAAAAACACTATAGTATTTCCTAAAAAATATTATATTAATTACATTTAATTACATTTTTCATTAATAATAATATTGTAAACATAATTTAAAAATGATTAGTTATTTCTAATGAATTTAGTACAATCAAGTAAATACTAAAATATATTTAAATTTTTTTTTATGATCAAACACAAGCACTATAGGAAAAATCCGGTTTTGAATCGTTGGAGGTTATATTCGTTGGGAAAAACGACCTCGGGAAGGTCGTTCCACAAGGATGACAACAACTGTAAGTGAAAATAATTATTTATAACTCCCGTATATTTTAAAATGTATGACACATTTCACTGACTATTATGTAAGTCTTTTTTATTGTAAAAATGACCCAGTTTTGTAAAAATGCTTTGCTACAAGAATATAAGGCTTAAATCAGATGCAACGGATTCCTGGAAGGTGATGGTGGAGAACTCATACAGTAAATATACCGTCGTTCGAAGAAGTTAAGCAGCACAAGGGGGGTGACCGCTTCGGAATATAAACTGCAATCTTAAAAACTTTTGCAAAAGATTTAAGTAAATAAAAAAAATGGTCATTTATTACTAAAAGCTTAGGTTCAAATTTTCTTATAATTTAACTGAATCTCTTAAAAAAAGTTATTCCATTCACATATACAGCCATGAATTATGGTTAGTAGAGTATCTTGACGACTATTTGATTGAACAGAGTGTAGCAATTTGGAATTTGCCACTTTTTTTATATTAAGTAACCTACCTCATTTGGAAAAATCGTTATAATTTGCAATTATTCGATCTTCTTAACTATTCAATACCTTGACTTTTGTTAACATTTTATCCAAATATTTATTTTCGACCTGTCGATTTTCGAAGTCAAGAGGTATGAGTGAGTGGATACCGGTTCGCCTCGTTGGCCCGGATTGTCTGTGACAACGAATCCGAGCGTCTCGTGCTGCAAGGCGGATTTGGTGCCCTTCGCGATTCTCTGTGGTCTAGGTCTCTGTATGGAAGGTTTTGGTTGAAAGGATCGTGCTTGCTTTCCTTGTGCAGCTGTTACTCTGGTGTTGCTCGGAGTAGAGCAGAAAAGGGGAATGCACCTTTCCAGTTGACAGTACTGGGATATGTCAAATAAGGAATTAATTATTTCCGTTTCGATTTTGGTTTCTTCTTCCGTTGACCACGAGGAGACGTGGCTGAGATTTTTTTGGTTAATCTTTTAGCAAGAGACCGATCATGTGGTCCCAGCACCTTTTTAGAAGGTTTTTCTTTTTTATTTTTCCGTTTTGGCGTTCTCTTTTGATTAACTCCGCTTAATCAGCAAACTCAAGATTATTTTCTAGTTTCTTATAAGAGAGATGTTGTGTCAGTAACTAAGGATCTACATTATCTACAAGAATGACCCCTAAGGTCCACCGTTCATAAGTTAAAATCATCAGTACCTGCTGATACAAGTGGTGGGCAGCCAGCAATGTCCCTTCATCCTTAACCAGAGACTAATCTGTGAAGATGCCTCTCGGAGGAGTCAGGATATATTATCAGCACTGAGCAGATTTACACTGTCTGTGTCAGGTATTTTGTTATAAGACTTTTCATTTAAATCGATAACCTTTTTTTATTCTTAACTTTTAAATCATAATATTTTGTAAAGCAATCTCGACAGTACACATATAAAATTTCATTAATTTATGACAGGTCTTAGGTAAAAGGTTCATGAATCTTCGACTTCCCCTGCGTAATATTTTTTCAATTACTTTATAGAACCCTCACGTCTAGATGTGCTAATTAATAGATTAATTTAAATTAAACATTTCAACAATACTATACTTTCTACATTTCAATCAAATACTTTCACAGCTTCACTGACAGTTATTGCTTAATAAAATCCTTAGTTATTTGTTATTAAATGTGTGTTTTATTGAATGTTTTTCCAACCTGACCAACTAGAATATTTCCCGGTTTAGCCACATTAAACCTGGGTGGCGCCCATTAAACAGAAGGGAAGTTTATATGTAAGTACTCCGACCTTTAGCCTCCGCTAACTAAGAGCTGCCGTAAGCCTGTGGTGATTTTCAAAAACAAATCAACAAGTGGCCACAAGAGATAATATGAAGGGATCCTCATAGTTGTAGCAAGACTATACTTTATCGTAATTTGTACACGTGCAAATCGTCCGTCAGTAAAAAAAAAATTAAAAGAAAATCTGGCTACCCGATAATAAATGAGAATATCCCATCGGTTTCGCCCGAGAGGAAAAATAATATATTAACTGGCGAATGGCAGCCGAAAACATTAAAAATGATAAATGACTGAGCACAGCCATAATGTAGCTGTCTCTCATTAAAATACGCATCGACCTTTATTCATCCATCCATCTTTGTGCCGAGTTACTGATATTTAAGAAGTTTCCAACATTTCCAAGGCTTTTAATCATGTACGTAAAAGGTGGGGGGGGGGGGTTGTTGGAAAGAAAAACGCCCCTGTGGATTCAACTTTTTTTTTCAAATATTTTATTTTCAATTGGTTGTTTGAGACTGATCCATTGGTACCCGACGGTTCTATTTCCTTCTTCGGAAATCGTCTGGACACTTTAAGAAAGTAACTTTTTCTGTAGTCCGAGTGCTTAATAACTTTCACACTGAATTTTAAAAGATTGGCTGTCGACGCACATTTACACAGGAAGCATTAAGTATCACGCCTCAACAAAGACTTGGAAGAAATTGTATCGTAGGGTGACAGTAACCAAATCGCATTTAGTGCTAAGAAATCCAGGGGCAAAAGTTTTCTTTAAAAATGTTAACATTGCAGCACCGTATACAGTCATGGCAAGAATCAGGACACACAATTCCATTTCATCAATTAATTTGCGGAGCGTCAATCTGGGAGGAAATATGTCTTGGTATAACCACGTTGTAGTAGCCACTTTTCCGGATCGAAAAGTTGTATACAACTTTTGACACTACTCTCTACTCTCGTATCTGCAGCTATGCACTCAAGCTTACTCTTCGACTACTGGATTCCATGAGAGTCCGTGATCGGAGACCACGAGCTGACCAAGAACATCGACAGCCTTGAACATCTACAATAGGTTGGCGATGGGATTCGCTTTACACATTTTCCATGTTCGATTGCAATTGCCCGCTTAATTCCAGCTAGAGCGACGAATAGCAGAAATACACGACGAACCACTGCAGCGCATCCATATGTGGTTTAGGTTAGTACTCTTTGAACTTCATTGTTAAAGGATTCTTTCATTTGGAGTACGTCATCCTTGCGGAACAACCTTCCTGAGGACGTTTTCTCAACGAATATAATTTCCAACCATTCAAAATTAAAGTAAATCGCTTTACTCGCACAGGCACCACTCCCAGAGTACCTTAAAGGATTTTTCTTATGGGTGATGATTAAACCAATCTCTTATTAGGATGTGTTTTTTTTACTTCGTCTTGATAACTTGTGTCTCCTCATCCTAAAAACAGTACTGTCCCGACTTGAAACATTATAAATTATTTCCAAAAAACATATGAAAAACTTTCTCGAAATGAAACGTTGCTTTAACATCAATAAAAGCAACTTTCAGCAAAACACAGCACAGTTAAAAATTCCTCAAGTTTCTAAAGTACAATAAATTTTATGAAATCATGCACTTATACAAAAGCTTACTTGCCTAACTTTATGTCCAGACCATTCTTCAACTTTCAACTATTTAATTATTTCTTTACTGATGTGAAAACTGGTTGGGAACTTGTGCTGAATTTAAAATTATTACTGTTCTTCGGCAAATATATTTCACTTCGTAAATATTATCCGTTATATAGAAAAATGGATCTGTAAGCTTGTTGACCGTAAAACTTGATTGTTGAAAATATATATTCACTGTAACAATATTTTCACATCCTTTATAAAGTCACATTGAAACATATTCTAGGATCACTTTCAAAAGCTGCAAGATCGATTACAAAATAGCACCATAACCTCCTGCTTTCATTGTTTTTACGAATAATGTTTCCGTATTGGAAGCACAATTCATTAATATTCATAAATTTTTGTTTGCCGCCCGTCAATGGTCGTTAGCATTCTGTCGGTTAAAATCAGAGTTGAAGTCGTCCGGGGAAAAGGACACCGGCGACGCGTCGTATAATTCGATTTCCATGATTTTCATTCTAATTGACCCTCTATCCGCGTCCGTGACAGCCCAATAATGGGGATTATATAAGTGTGATTACGTTAGCCCTTACTTTTGATAGGTCTGATAATTGTTTGTCAATATCCAATATTTACATTTTGTTCAGATGAGGCGAATTTTGAAACACGATTACTTAACAAGTGCACTTTTTTACATCAAATTTGTACACCTTTTATTCACTCAGTAGGTCTTGCCCGAAAAGACGACGTTTTGACAGTGATCGATATTTTATGATGTTACTTGATTGATTAATTATAGTCAAAATAAGAAATTTTAAGAATTAAAAAGAATCGGGTTGCAATGCAATAGCAATGTGTGAATATATGTTTTAAAATTAAAAACTCATTGCAGGATAACTGATGATTTTAAATCAAATTATAGTAAGACAATTTGTATTACGATGATAAGTGGTTTTCATAGGTTATTGCACAATTTCTTGCATAATGATAAGCCGTTTATACATTTCACAATTCATTGTATGGTGATATGCCGTTTATACATAAACTTTCAAAATTTGTTATATGATGACAGGCCGTTTATGCATAAGCTTTCACTATCTGTTGTATAATGATATGCAGTTTATATATATAAACTTTCAATCATTTGTTGTATGGTGATATTATGTCGTTTATGAATAAACTTTCACTGGTGTTTATAAATAAAGTTTGTCAGATAAAACCTGTTATTTACAAGGATGCATAATGTATTGCATGTTGATATACCGTTCACAATTGAAGTTTATGCCATTAAAGTACATATCTTGAAATAATATTGCTCCTCATTCAATTGCAGAGTAATACGGTTATACTTTTTATATTTTTATAATTAAAACACTTATTGCTTTTTAATGCTTCCAGTTTTATTATAGTTATCTCTACATATATGTTTCGCCTTATTAGGGTTTTTTCAAGAGTATTATTTGTATACAAATATTGATTGAAAAAGCCCTAATAAGGCGAAACATACATGTAGAGATAACTTTAATAAAACTTGAAGCATTAAAAAGCAATAAGTGTTTTAATTATAACTATTTAAAAAATGTTTTATAAAGAACCAAACGCGGAACGTACTTTTTATATTATTTGTTATTTTAGCATCTGCTCGGTTAGTTTGTGTATGTACATTATATTTTATTTTCTATTTATTTTAAAATATTATTGTATGAAATAATATACACAATGGATTTTTATGATAATATAATTTAAATTTAGTAAGTTGCGCAATGCCTCAAAAATACCTTTTGTTGTAAGGCCTCATCAAATTGTACAGCTTCTAAATTGATAATTAATAACTTCCCCACCCCCTACTAACCATTTACCTTTGAAATTATATTTCTATTTCCTTGATTTTCAGATCAAGTCTTGGTCGGCTGTTTAATTGCCCTGTATTCATATTAGTTGTTAAGTACTATATAAATTTGCTCATATTAACGTTCGCGTTTAGTTTAAGGCTTTCCTGTCAGAATATAGTTTTAACTACTCACATATAGAAAATATAATCTTGGAATTGGTACAACTTATTGATTGACTGACTAACCGATTAATTTGAGTTAAACCGATGTAACATGCTTGTCTGTTATTGACTATCCTATTAATATTTTCCATAAAAAGGTAAAAAACCGTTTGATTGAATTTGACGGCGAATAGATTCGTCCACGTTATTTATTCGACGGATTTAATAATAGCCCTCCAGGGTCTAAACTTTGTAAAAATTATTGCGATAGCGATTTCTATCCTTTCCTTATTTTATGGTAGAGATGTTTAAAAAGTATCGATACATTTTACTTGAATAAACTAATTTAAATAATACTGGCATGATAATACCACCATATTGAAGAAATATCCAACGATAATAAAATGGATCGCGAGCAAACGTATTTATTCCAGAGTCATCTTTATTTCATCTGTGCAGTGCTTTCTCGAAATAACCCCTACTTTTACTCTGTGCAACAATTCTATCAACAAAGTCCTCTCCTTATACAGCTGTCTTTCGCAAGATGATAGACGAAATCGACTCACCATGTACAAAATAGGCTAGTCATTATAGATACTTTAAAATATATCATTGTATCCTCCTACTATTTTTTAATTAGCACAGCAAAGAACATATTCAATTATCTTCTTGGTCATATCCTCGGGATAAAAAATATATCGATATGTTTCTAACATCTTTACGACAAAATACGGAAGAGATCGAAATCGCTGTCGCAATATTTGTTGCAGAGTCCGGCCTCTGAGGTAGAAAGAAAGCAGACGCCGCGAAAAGGTTTTTTATTTATTAAAATAAAATGTCCGGGTGGTGTCTCCCGTATATCGAGCGTAAACGTAAACAATAAATGCTTTATCTTGCGGAAGGACATAAAAAACGAAATAAACCGTAATTAAGCCCATTCCGCAAAGAAACTACGCTATTTAGTCACGCCGTTTGCGGCCAAGAGCGGCGTCAAAAACAACCCTATTTTATTTTTATGCTCCTCTCTAATTTCGACATTTGTTGTTACTGCGCGCAATGAAAATTCCCATCGATTTTGACTTAATTAAAATTACCCTTCAAGCTGTTGCTGCATTAGTCTAATTTATTTTCCAAATGGAAAAAATATCATTAGTTTTCGCTGAAATAGCTGGATGCTTAGCGCAATGCGGTATAATACGTACAGACAGATACGATGATGAGGTGCTTTCCACAAATTACAACATTTTAACCTTGTATAGGCACACCGGAAAATATTATATTCAACTTACGAGAGTCAGTAGAAGAAGTCTTGAACAATTTAATTATTTCAGCAAAACACCTACTGATTTGCGCAACAGGAATGTTCCTCTTCACGACAATGATCAAGGTAACAAGCCAGCCAATCCCCCGCGAGTGTAACTTTCATAAGCTAGACTACCTACCGTATAGTCACGATTTGACTCTGTCTGATTTCTCTTTACCCGGAAATTTAAAAAACAGCCCAAGGCTCGTTAATTTGCAGACGATAAACGGTTAGAGAGTGACGTTAGGCTGTAGAAAGACGTTATTAAATAATTAGATAAGCAAACAACTTTGACTTTGACATAAACGACATTGACATCCCAACCATTGTTGGGAAGAAGACTTTTCCAGTTCTTCATGAATCTGTTTTCAGCAGAATACGGACCAGCGTAACCTCACAATCAACATAAAAAAGCCACGCGTATTTACATTAAAAATAGAGAGGAGTTTCAAAAGAAAATCAGTGTTCCGTTCTCCTGCGGCTTAACTTAATTAGGGTAATGCGGCCTTGCATATAAGGAATTCATTTAGTGTCACATATAAGGCATATAAATTACGAGGCGAAGCCATTCCTGAATCTCTAAACAGAATCCCACCATATTTCGCATTCCAAGTTTTTCGAAATAGGGCTTGTTAGTTGTTAAAATAAATTATACGATCCTATAGAAGAAAAAAAATTTAACAGTAACATTTATTTTGAGATGTATCTTCAAATAAAGACAAGTATACGAACATCCTTTTCAAAAATTGCTAATCCACATCGGTATCTGTGTAGAATGCATTTTTATGTGGGACACGGGGTATTATCACTTTCTTAAATCTGTATGGGGGCTTCACTTGAAGTAAACGGCAGTAATAAAGCAAATTTATTATTTAAACTGCTGGAAGTTAGTTAGCTCTCAATTCAGTGAAATTTTCTTTTACGACCGAGTAAAACTTTCTTCACAATAATGACTAGTTTTATCTCTAAACATTTGTCTTGGATTTGGGTCTCGTAGTTTTGCATAAATTATTGTTGATGCTAGATTTACATCGTTTAGCATACAATGTGAAATTTATTTTTTACCAGGTCTATACAGTAAAATAATCATTCACTGTGCATTTTTATTGCTAACGGTTTTATCAAGTCAATCAGGTAATCATTGTAATTATTTACGAAATCATAATATTTGACTCATTCTCAGACACGTCCTTTGCGTTATTTATTTTATACCATTCTTTGAAATTTGACATCGAAATATTTTTAAGGAATATTTCTGAATTTTCGGTGTTTTTCAGGCAGCATTTGGATATTATTTTGTTTATGTCGAACTTATTAGGCATTTTATCTTTAAAATGTTTTTATTTTTAGTGAAAAGTAAACATATACCAGTTTGGTAATTATTATACAAACACTACGCCAAAATTAATGCATTTTTCACGAATAATATATTTCGAGGCGTCAATTATGAATCTGAACGGAATAAAACGAATTTTATTTTAAGAACGTAAAAAATGCACTCTGGTTTAAGAACTATTGTCCTTCTACCTTCGATATCGCGTATATCAGGTTTTTATGTACATCCAATACAGCAAACTAAATAAAAATATGTTTATTGTTCGCGAAGAAATTCTGTTCCGCTGTCCGTCCGTAGGCGGGAGGAAGTTATTTCATTTTGTCGCACTATTTGGGACATCGTGTATATTTAAGAAACAAATTATAAAATACACTGAACTGTTCCACACTTGTTAGAAGAAATTATATTCTAATGATAACTCGTAATTATTCTTCTTGTTGTTCCAATTTTTCCCACTTCGCGAATAATAACTTTATGACAACAATTTTTATGACTTTTCTGGATACTAACAAAGTTTTTATTATAGAAATAAACTTTATATGTTCAGCCTTCCATGTTATTAACTTTTATTTCGATTCGCAGGCAAGACGCTCGAAAACAAAAGAAGTTATTCAATTGAGTCCCAAAAATTGCCCCTAAAGTACACTATAAGTCAATTTTTTGTCGTTTGTCTGGCCACTACGATGTTAAATATCAGCTGTTTACTTCAAACGATACAATGAAAAATAGAAGAGAAAAGAATAGATTTTAAAGCGAGTTAATCTTAAAAGGAAGTACAAAGCAAAAAAAAATTACTAAAGATGGCAGTAAGCTGTAATACATTTAACTTAATTCCTATTCTTCATCTTTGATTTCTTCTTCTTGTTTAATGTTACTTGGACTCTTCTCTTCAATTATTATGGTAGGTTATTTTTGAAAAAAGGTAAATTGTGTCGAAATCCATTTCGGTTAAGAACTAATAAATATTAAAAGCTTTAGAAAACTATTGGTTTTCTCCTTTTATCTTCTTTAAACCTATACGTACCGTATCAGACAACATACAAGACACTTCAAACGAACAGTTTTAACAGTTTTTTTTAAAGTCTAGTCTCCTTTATACCGGGTTCAAGCATGGCTTGCGAAATTCCCTTTTATCTTTGTGTTGACGTTGGAGAGAGAAGGTATGCTGTAGGTGTTGAAAATAAATCCAAATAAAACATATACTACGTGCATAGAAGGTAAGAGTATTTAACAGTGGTAAAGATTTTTGAGTTAACTATCGTTTTAATATAACTGGTTTGTTTATGATAAATCCACTCATGTATGTAATACCTTCGTTTTTTGCAGCGACAAGGTGATAAAAACCTCTTCAACTCAAACTTAAACAGTCTTTCTTTTCCGTTGCCCAGTAACGTAACATATTGTTACAGTCACATTTGACGCTGTCAAATGTTATCTGTCAGTGATTGATGAACTTGCGTCAGAAAATAAATATTATTTCTTAGTATATATACATGAATTCACGAATTTATCTTACTAAAAACTAGTTTAAAATCAAATTAAGATCGGATAAATTTTTATATACTCAAACTAGATTGCTTGCTACTAGATAAAAACGGGACAGCCAAGCTCGCTTGTTCTCGTTAAATTTGTAAGCAATCTAGTGTTCGTAAGGTAGTATATAATATACATAGTATGTATGTATTGGATATCATTTCTTAAACACCTGATGCATTATACAATAAGGGCTGAAGAAATAATGCTGAACAGCTACGTTTACCGGTACTGTTTTCAGAGTAATCTTCCGGTTGTAGATGCTGTACATGGTATGGATGGCCTTACTCGTGGAGTGTGCTTATTACTCTTTTTTGTGGAACGCCCAAGTGAATAGCAATGAATATTTTCTGCACCATCCAAATATTGTTGAGTACCTCTTTCCGATATTATATTAGCATTGGAAAGCTTTCCGGTATGGCACAGGAACTCTGATAAAATAAGTTATGCCAAGGATTTTCTGAAGTTAAGACTCTTTATATTATTTTCACGTATACAATACGCTCCTGGAGTTTGATCCGTTCCTCTCGATTCATCCTGTATAAGGCATCTTCAAGTAGTTATGAAATTCTCCATACATATTTTAGCACCGACAAATCATTCTCTGTTTCATTTACGTTAAAAGCTTATTCTGAAAAGAACCGCTTCGTTCCATTAGAATACAGAAGCTAAACACATTCTGAAAATGTCACAGAAACATTCTTTAGCCGCCCGCAACTAAAAATTCCTCAATATATTTTCAAAACAATGTTCGTTTTTTAGCTAAAAAGATCCAGCGAATGCCTTGCCGCAAAGTAAGTCTCCGAACTGTGCATATTTGTTTTGCAACTTACACATTGTCTGGAGTCTTTGGGATCGTAAAGCCAAAAGTCTCTTAGTATAAGCCGAAAAGATCCAGGATTTCAGGATTTAGTTGTAAAACTTGCTTGCAGTTGTATGTTCATCAATTATTAATTTTGTTGCAGTTCATTTCGCTAAACGAGGATTATTTATATACCTATTATAATTAGAATGAAACACTGATTTGAATAACTTTGTATTTAAGGAGGAAGACTTTGCTGACCCACCTTATGCAGTGATAGGCACATAGTGCGCACAAAATGGGAAACATTTTTATCTTTGAATTGAACAAAATCAGTTTTTGGTAATAATATAATATTCAAGTTAGAATAAAAAATTAGGCCACAGTATTCTAGCACAATTTCAGGAATTCCATGAATACTCGGCAACGCAGCCAAATCCCTAGCCCGATCCGAAGTACCAAAATGTTTATTGACGCCATCGGAAGGGTCCCATGTCAACGGAAATTGCTCCAACTACATCGTATATAACCCGGTCGAGTTTCGTCGAAATCCCCGAATTTAAATCAATCACTCGTTTCGGACGAGGCCACTCTAAGCCTCCAATTTGGCTCGAGGCTTAAAACTTTTTCTAAGGAATAAACGAACCTGGCAAGCGAAATTTAAGTTAAAATTATTCGGCGATAAGTGACGTGTTTATTTCTACGTTTTCGAACAAATAATAATAATAATGATAACGCGTCCATCGAATTATGCCTGGTAAATATTGTTTCAGGGGTCAGCAGTTTCTACAGAAAGTCCATAACCCTACGCTTATTAAACTGGACTATGCACTATAGTAAAATTATTGTAATAAAATTTCATATAAAATATTGTATTAATTACAATTTTCATTATTAGTCCGTACCAAAATAATATTGTAGATACACATAATTTCTGAAAAAGTATAATTAGAATTTCTAATAAATTTAGTAAAATCAAGTAAGTAATCAAATATATTGTAAATCTTACAACGAATGTATAGTGAAAATAATTTATTTATAACTCCAGTAGTTAAAAATTTTAAAATCTATGGCAGAGCTCACTGGCTATTATTTAAGGATTTTTAATTGTAAAAATGCCCAAGTTTAAATGAAGTGAAATATATAAATGATATGCAACGGATTCGTTTTTCGTAACAAATAATAGGTGGAGAACTTAACAGGAAACATACGATCGATCGATGAAGTCAAGCGAGGGAATGCGAGAATGCAACTTGGATGGGTGACCTCTGGGGAATACCATGTGTCAACATATGTACAAAACTATGGTTTGCTAAATATTTTTGTAATTTTTATTAAATATTTAGGTCAAAATTTTGCTATATTTTGCAATTTACAAAGAAGACGCCAAATATACCCGAACAAAATCATGCATATGAAATAAAAAACGAGGAAAGGTTCACTTGGATGACAGTGCTGGCGATGAAGGAAACTTTTTCATCGAGACATTTTATGTCATCATCGACACACTTGCTACAAACGACGCCAGGACGTTCACCGACGTATCCATGAACGCGAGTCCATACAAATTTTTGTCACTACTGGGAAAAATGACACAATTAAAGAAGCGGAAAAGTTAATACATATTTACGAAAAAGGTTTAGATGCTTCTTTCATTCATGAATGTATTCATTTGAAAGGGCATTTATAGAACCGAATTAAATCTCCACTGGAAATTGGAAAGTATTTCGGAGAAAGCTGATTAAAAGAAATATTTTCCAATAGCGATATCGCCTTGTGAATTTATTTGGCAATTCCAGTTGCTAATACTTCATTTTCAAAATTGTTAAGGATTAAAAACAATTTTAGAAGCATGAATGTTTTATGCTAAACTTTTTAGAGAACGCACTGAACTTTACGTAAAAATCTCTAACAAGATCAGTGTTTACCTTTTTTGATAAGCTAACGCGTAAAGGCGAAGATTTTCAAAATCACCCTGTAGATTAAAACCTAAGAGACCCATGACAAATTTGACACCAGAATCTTCCGTTTGTTATAAAGTAGGAAAGGAAAATGAAAACCGCAACATTCTATCTTTGATAATAACTCTAATACCCCTAGGAAGTGTCGAAAATGGGTTACCCTGTGCACCCTGAAATATTATCACGTCAAAACGGAACAACCTGTATTCAAGTTATTTAAGTTTTTTTTTTGTTTATAAAAATATGCTGTTGTTGTTGCCCATCCCTCGTATTTTCCAAACAACACTGACATTGTACATCCCCGAAGAAATAATGTTCCGTAAGCGATCTGATTGCGCAAAGAATGATAAAGTCCGCCCGTGCATTGGCCTGTCAGGTGAATTAACGGAGTGAAATATGGCCTGGGCAGCTCGGCTACGACAGTGAGGGATCGCTCCACACTGTGATGAAATTATTTAACTGACACCATGCACTTACATGCCTTATAAACAAGAAAAATCGTGATCAGGAAGATGACAATTTACTAACTAAATACATGTAAAGTACAGCTGAAAATGTTTATGGGAATTTCATTCACTATTCAATAATAATAATAATAATAATACGGCCATGTTCACTTAACCGGAAAGTGTACTGGCTGACTCGCAAATAGTATATTATATAACGAATGAAGTAGGAGATTTCATCTGCCGAGTTTGAGAATATCACTTTCACACAATTAATGTACACAATTTTTTCTACGACCAGAAATACAATTGCCAATTATGTGCACATTTTAGCCCACTTATTACCTGGTTGTAAACAAAAATAATGGATATTCATCCTTAATAATTGCAAAAAAATAAAAATAAGTCGGTACTTATCCCATTTCTCCTTTCCCCAAGCAGTTATTATATTAATGTGTTGCCTAACAATTCTCGGTGTTTTTTATATTTATCATAATATTTGTCAACAAATACTTACAGCCATATTTTACTCTCAAATTGGCACCATCTGTCATCTGTTCTATTGTCTGCCATAAGACACTTTCTAGTCAAGTTAACCGTGCTTTTTTTCTTGTTTTCGTAGGTAATCGTAGGGAAAACACTATTTTCCAGTGTTCAACGTAATTATGTCGCCATCTTGATTTCGTAGGTAATCGTAGGGAAAACACTATTTTCCAGTGTTCAACGTAATTATGTCGCCATCTTGTTTTCGTAGGTAATCGTAGGGAAAACACTATTTTCCAGTGTTCAACGTAATTATGTCGCCAAACATTTTAAATAAAAAAACGTAAAAAAATGCCGCGACAAAAACGAAAAATCATAGTCTATATCCCGGCGTTACGAAGTCGTCAGGTAATGTCTGCCGTTAAACAACGGGACCGGGGCTACGAACGTCCCATAAAAGAGACTATTTATCTTCAGTTTTAGTGGAACTGAAAGATTTTAAAGTTTTATCGAAACCGTTAGTTCTTATTGTCGGTGCTGGATGGGCTATTTACAAGAACTGAAAACTATTGTAGTTCTTTTTTATATCAGGTATTCATCGTTTGCAGTAAAACAACGTGGACGCGGAATGTAAAAGCTACACGGGTGTAAAAATTATTTAACTTGTTTACTGTCACTACGCGGCAAATATGCACAGATGAATGAAATATATGAATTTTAATTATGTATACTTTTTGATGAACTAGCCTAATCGCGGCAATGATTACCATTTACCCGAGTGAGTAACGATACGCGCCTGCAGCTCGTATCGTACGCTAGCGAATAAAATTCCATTTTGCCTTAAATTCTGGCATCTTAATAATTCCGTTACTTTCATAACAGCCATTATATTCAAACAGCAAACTCCTAAAATATCTCAAGAAACTTTTTTCATCTCGTTTTTATAATTAAGAACTGAAACTATGCTAGATAATCTTTAAGGAAGTGCCTTTCTCCGGGTTTTCCATTTAAAAATGTTATATGAATATAAAACAACGGCGCGAGAAACCAGAAGAACTCAATTACCATAAATTCTGAAAATTACCATTAAGAAGACTCTTAACCATTACCATTTTTTAATATAATCCCTTCGAGCCAAGGCGAAACAACCGGTTTTTGCGCCCGCATACCGGTTTGTATCGAAGAGTGGTATTACGTTTTGTTATAAAACACTGGAACTATAGGAAAAATTCTTTAAGGCAATATGAGAGTAGTGCGTATGCGAATAAAGCGATTGACGTTGGTTTTGAGTCATTGGAAGTTATATTGGCTAGCTAACACGACCTGAGGAAGGTCATTCCACAAGGCTGACGTCCTCCAGATGAAAGAATTCTTAAACAAGGAAGTTCGAGGAGTACTAAGCTGAACGATATGTGGATTGGTGATAGTGGTACGACGTGTATTTCTGTTATTCGTCGTTCTGGGTCGAATTGCGCGAAGCGGACAATGCCAGACGAACATTTGCTATGGAAATATCTGCAACAAAGAGTCAAGTATTCGATGTTCTAGGCTGTCGAGGCTCTTCGTCAGCTCGTGGTCTCGGATCAGACAAATGGCTCTCCTTTGGATGGAATCCAGTAGCTGAAGAGTATGCTTGGGTGCAGCGCTCCAGACTGTATTCTAGTGATGGTCGAATCTGGACTTTCTAGATTATGCGTATTGCTATTCTTTTCATCAGGACAACTCACAAAAGCAGAAAATACTATATTTTAAATGAGATTGACATCGAAGGCCATAGTATACTTTATTGTCTTCCAATGCCCTTTTGTGGCGATATTCAATAAACCAACTATATTTTTATGAAAATGTTTTCAGAGTGATAATGGTAAAGAATTTTAAATTTAACATATTTTTTAAAAAATACCAAGTACGATCCCAAGTTATTGATAAAAGCATCCCCTTAAGCGTTATTTATTAAGGAATGCTCAATGCAGATCACTACTGAAATATAAAAAGAAGTGTATCCGTAAGTTATATATAAGGATTGCCCGTTCTGTATATTACACAGGAAATATATCACGCTGGAAAGTTTCTACATGACCGCTTGTGCGCTTCGATAAACTTCATTTCGTTAAAAATGTCGCTGATGGCGTCCGTAATGGCCGACATTATTCATGTTTTTTCGTCTTCCGCTTGTCTTAGGATGCTCACCAATCACAAAGTCACGGCGAACCGGTCCATAACAAATAAGAACTTTGTGCATAAAACGGTTTGCACTTGGTATGAATCTCGAAAAGTTTAATGAAAAATACGATTAGTTGAGATTTAGGACTCTTAAAATTTTTCTTATGGGATTTTACGAACTACAAATTTCAGAATTTCGACAGTGGTATATGGGGTCAAATAATGGGAAAAGTTAAACGAATGATTTTTACACTTATAGATCTCTTTTAATGGTTACAAGAACGTTCTCAGGGAAAATTTATTCAGCTTGAACCACAAAATATGTGCTGTAAGATATTCTTACACAGAAAGAACTGTTGGTTGGACGGCGAAGTGAAAATGTTCTATTTATATCGTTAGATGATTCAAATAGTACTTTCGTTCATTCTAGAAAAAATATTGTGTACCGGGTACCAGGTGTTTTTCTAATCAAATAAAGAACCGAGCAGATGAGGAGATAAAAATATATAGTGTGTATATTCAAAATATACCTTATTAGTATTTGCACTATCACTTCACTTTATTAATTCGGTGATGTAGTTGTATCACCGTTCGTATTAAGTTTCAACTACTCTTAATATTTGCAAAATACTCTATGGTATTTTATTCTTAGGGTTAATCTATTGAAATTCCTGATTGGTTTATGAGTTTCTTTTGATGATAAAAATTTGCATTTTATCATACAGTGACCGCAACGGCAACATATTCGACACTCTTTTATTATTGAAATATTAAAAAAAAACGTTTACCACGATTATTTTGACATTAGTCACGTTGACTAAAAAATTGAAAAAAATATATTTTGTCATGGAAAACTTTTATTAGATGACAAGACAGTGAAAAAAGTTATTTGAGAAAGTATTCAGATTTTATTATGGTGCTCTATTGCAAAGTTTGGAGCGAAATTTCAAAAAATTATATTTTTTCAGGAAAATGTCCAGTATTAGTTTCATAAGTTTCCTATTCTAAGGAATATAACGAAGATATGTTAAACTTGTTCAAAATTAAAAAAAACGGCCTTTGGCAAGCATACTATTCCAGAAATACATATAAATGGTAAGTATGGTTGCCAGATACAGGGCCTGGTCACACCCAGTTACATGCTAAAAAGTTAAATTGTAAATGTTAACAAATACTTTTGTTTTAAGAACAATCCCCATATATGTGGCCAACTATATTATTAGATTACTCTAATTACCGCTTAGGTTATCAGTGTCTGTCCATAAATTTAATATAGTTTTGTGTTTTTTATTTGAATAATTTCTTTCGGTTCTTAAATTTGAATCGCAATCAAGAATTTATGCTTCGTTAAAATTAGGGAGATTGCCAATTGCGTGTTGTACTAGAGCTGTGGTTGTTTGACCAGACATACTTCTTTATTGATTATTCTATATATTGTTTGATTGACCTATGTAATTTTTTCTACAATCTATTTTGTAAATTGCATTTGTTTTATTTAATTTAGATATTTCAGGTTTTAATATTTGTGAATACAAAAGATAGCTTTGTATACCATAAAGAAAATAGTTTGTCTTTATTATATTTTTTTTATCTAAAGGAGAATCTTATAATATTCTGAAGCTACTTTTGTTGTGATGTCACACTGGACAGCATAAACAAAAAATACCCTCATTTCTAAGCAGAGCAATATCCAGACAATAAAAACGAACCGAACTTCGGAATGGCTGTCCAATTTGCTATGAACAATTTAACTCCGTAATAGGTTCCCGGTAATAGTATTGCATATTGAAAACAATTGCAACTTGCTACCATATTAGCAGTCGGGACCCGTAGAAAATCGAGGACATTTAAATTCGGAATTGTTCTCGAAAATACTAAAAATCGAATGTTACACTTCGAATCACTGTCGATGGGATTTTATTCGAACGGTTATAAGGTTTTAACGATTTTAATTCTTTATGGTTATTTGTTCGAAGATATAAAATAACATAATTACATCGAATCTGATCGGATGCTCATAGAATATTCTCGGTGCCTTTCTGTCTTGTCACAGTTACCATAGTTTTCCTCAGAGACCGCTTGACCGCCGAGAACTTAGTTTTTTTTTAACTCTTGCACTATAGGAAAGATCCTTCACGTTCACTGCCACTCACACTCACGCGTTTATGCGCTCTACCTGGCTTGTGCCCTATGCCACCCCCGTGTTTACGCGTTCACATCTTATTCAGTCTAAACAGCCAGGATTTCGGTGTGGTGTCGTCTGCGAGTGATTGCACGTTAGAAGGCATTGAAGTATAGTGTAAAAAGATCGTTAGTGCAGTTGGTTTTAAAATTCAAAGTTTTTGGTGTTCGCTGAGTGTGTTTAAAATTGACGATCAACAAGTTGGTCCTAGCAATCCAAAAAGGGTAAAATACAATTAAAGAAAAAAACTGTCAGATGTGGAATTAGAAGCCCTCCTATATATACCGTTCAGACAATGAAGGAATTGATATGGAAGATCCATCCGGGCGTCCTTGAAATGACCCAATGCGTCTCTGATGCGGACCCCGACGACAACTTTGGTAGATTTGATTCTACAAAAGTGGTTTTAGATTGGACTGATGATTCAACTTGTATCAAAAAGCTACTCGTTCGTCAATCCATTTCACATACTTTTCTATTTTCTATTTCGCCCGTGTACAGGGAAGTACCCTCTTTTCCTACTTTGTTTCAATTTCAAGCGTTGGGTATTCAAATTTCTCATATAAGCATTCGATTGCTCCTTTTCCGTATTATAGGGTACCTCCGTGAGATTCATTCTCTTTAAATGTAACCATATTTTAGTAACTTTAGTGTTAGTTAAATTAACTTTATATTGTGCAAAAAATGGATGAACTGTTATTGGGCTGTGTATCCCTTATATTCAAATATAAGTGTCAGCAGTTCAAGGCAGAGTTTTGTTAATCGACCACAACCTACAGAAATACCCTCCATTCCCTTCAAATTGTAAGGACCGAAGAGGACCCCTTACACTTACTAACCTTTACAATTTACAAAAAACGCGGAAACGCGGGGGTGGCACTGGTTAAAAAATTAGTTACCCAATGCCACTCACGCATTTGCGCGTTCAGTCAAAATCTGCAAAAAACAACCAAAAAAAGTTAATTGAAGTTGATATTTCTAATTTTTCACAACATTTAATAATTATTTCCCAAAAATACTGTGTTGGTTCTCAGCGAAGCTTTTAAGTCAGAAAGGGGCAGGCAACGTGTTAAGACACTCTGGAAGTGGTGCGTGTGTGAATAAAGCGATTAACGTTGCTTTTGAATCGTTGCGAGATTATATTCGTTGGGAACACCATGAGGACGTACTTCAGGTGAAAGAATTCTTAAACAATTTCTAGGCTGTCGAAGTTCTTGGTCAGCTTGTGGTCTTCTTCCGATGGAATCCAGCCGCCGAAGAGTATGCTTGGGTGCAGAGCTCTGATAGCAGCATTCTAGGAATGGACGAATCTGGGCATTGTAGATGTAGGGTGTCAAAAGTTTTTGAGGTGTATACATCTTTTTGGTTCTAATATCTAATGACCAATTTAATTTTATAGATAGGTTTATTTGTGGATTTATGCAGGTTACCTAATTCTGGTACTAATCTTCCGGACATACATGCAAATATATCATATGCTATCATCTTACATAGAAGGATGTAATATTCTATGAATCACAATAACATAATGGATTTTCGTGTAAAAGAATATGCAATCCTAATATTTATTTGCTCCCTTATATCGCAGCGAACAAGTAGTACGCAGATTGCATCAGCGTAGAAATAGGTTGACAACACTTTATGAGTGTACACGATACTTAAGTTTGACATGTTCTTGGGTTTAATTGGAATTAGTTTGTTCAACATTTATTAAGCAAAATGGCCTTATCTTTCAATATATGGCACTACTTTCCTTTGAAAATTAGAATGCGAGTGAATGAGAATGATTACAACGCGAGGAGGCTCTGTCGCAACTTTGCTGTTTGTAACATTTTACTATACATTTACAAGTAATTTATTATTATTATTATTATGTTTTCTTGCCAACCCTATGGAATTGTTTTTATTCACTTAGATCATTATAAATTAAATATTTCAAGGCCAATTTTAAGTTCTCGCGCCTTAATCAAACACTTTTTACATGAAAAACGACTCTAGGCAAAGGCATTTATAAAAATATTGATTTATGCTAAAACCCGTAAATGCCTTCGTGCATAAATATTATAATGACTTTTTATGATTTTTAGGTTTGTTAAACGAAATATTAGTTAGATCCAATAGTTAAGAAGTCTTAAATTTACACAGTTTTGGTTAATTGGCAATTTGTCTGTAAGGTGACTTTCCTCGCTTATTAGCGCCATTGATGGTTATTTTTCTGCAATTTGTCCTCATCTTAGGATATGGAGGTTTAAATATAGTAAGACAATTCCTTAACACCCTGAATATAACTACTAGTGGTCCATTCTCCTCTAATTTATTATTAAAGTCTTTAAAATCTTGAGTGTGTCTCGGTCCCTACCCGGCTTTAAATCGCCACAGATTCCCAACTATATAAAAAGTTAGAAAATATATTAATGTTAGTTAAAGAGGAAAGAAGTGGCCACCCGCCTAACCCTGTTCGAACATAGATATCGTACACTTTGAACTTCGACCTACAAAATTTATAATACAAAACTTCAACGATATATTAAAGCCAAAAAGTAACTTTGAGCTTTATAGCACGGAAGAAAAGGAGCATAAAGTCCACATGTTACAAGATAAAGTGTACGGTGTGCGCCGTTATTGGGGACATGTTGCCGGACGCCGAAAAGGGCCGAAACGACCAATAAAGGGCGGCTCCATTAATTTAATATCGAAAGGGCACGAGTGCTGACGCTGGGATTAACTATAAGTTATGGCCGGACGAGAGAGATTCCGTTCGAAAAATAATTAACAGGTTGTAAGCGGGTAATAAGTAACACATTTTTGTTGGGGGGATTTTTTGCACGCCGCTACAAAATAATTATGTAAAATGCCAGTGATTGTTTATTGGCAATACCAGGAGCACCAGAAAAGGGTTCTCTCAAGGAAAGGAACGGAGGACCTTCGTGACGAACTAATCTTGAAGTCTCTAAAGAAATTAAAAAATAAGCCAACACATGGGCCCGACAATGTGCCTAGTTTTCTTGTCAGAGACTGTGCCGCTCCCTTTCTTAAACCTCTATCTTTTATTTTTAACCTATCGCTTAAAACTAGTTCTTTTCCTGATGTATGGAAGGAAGCAAGGATCACCCCAGTACTCAAAAAAGGTAATGCCAGTGTGATATCCAATTACAGACCTATCTCTATATTGTCGGCCTTTGCCAAGGTCTTCGAGATGGCGGTTTATGAATGTACTTTTAATCAGGTAAAACTACTTATCTCACCTCATCAACACGGTTTCTTCAATGCTCGTAGCACAGTGACTAACCTGGCTTGTTTTACCCAATTTGTTGGGCAGGCTATGGATGACCGCAAGCAAGTAGATGCGATATATACGGATTTCTCGAAGGCCTTTGACAGAGTTGACCACTCCATCCTGTTACATAAACTGGCCGGCTTGGGTTTTGTTAATAAATTTGCCTCTTTTCTTAACTCATATCTTAGAGATCGTGTACAATATGTGATGATTCGTGGTCATAAATCCTTTACTTTTTTAGCCTCGAGTGGTGCTCCGCAGGGTAGTAATTTGGCCCCCTTATTATTCCTCTTGTTTATCAATGACATAAGTGTAAATCTATCCAGCAAAGTACTACTATTCGCTGATGACTTGAAACTTTTCAGAATAATACTTGATATAACGGACTGTATATTGTTGCAAAGGGATTTGAACATTCTGGAGATGTGGTGTAAGACAAACAACCTGCCGCTAAATTTAAGTAAATGCTTCACTATGTCTTTTACGAACAATTTTTACGATTACGTTTATTTTGATTATACTCTTGACAACATAACCATTGAGCACTGCGGAACGTTTAAAGACCTCGGGGTAGTTTTCGACAATAAGCTTTCCTTCTCCCACCACTTTAGGGGCATTCACAGCAGTGCGATGAAGGCCCTGGGATTTATCATACGGAATTCGACTGATTTCTCAAACACCAAAACCCTGAAAACCCTTTATTACAGTTTTGTGCGGTCTAAGTTGGAGTATGGTGGTGTTATTTGGCATCCGGTCTTTCATAAATATATTATTTTACTAGAGAACGTACAAAGAAAGTTTGTCAAGTTTATCGCCTATAGAGAAGATGGTATATATCCTACCCGGGGCACTAACCAGAATGCACTGTTGTCTACATTCCAGATGCCATCGCTCGTCAACCGCAGATACCTAATGTTTATGCAGTTTTTGTATCGTATTTGCTGTTCGCTCATCGATTCCCCGGAGCTGCTGTCTTGTATTCTTTTCCATGTTCCTCTTCGTTCAGTTAGGCACCATCCTGTCTTTTATCTCCCAACTCCCTCCTCTAACTTTCTGATTAAAACACCTGTATACCAATCCATGTTGGTTTTCAATAATACCCTTAATGACATTGATGTATTCGGTTTGTCCAATACCCAATTTACTAAACTTATAAAGCATAAACTGTTACCTTGATGCAACCATTATTTTTCTCTCTTTTTTTTTCTTCTTTTTCCTATCTCTTGGATTTTTTGTTGCTTATGTATTTTTTTTTCTTTTTATAGGTTATATTGTCTTGTAATTGGATTTTACTCTGTTAGACAATAAAGATTATTATTATTATTATTAAAATTATTAATTCTATTTTTCTACATAACTTCAACGCACTTGCGCTATCTATGATGATTGAACAGTATTTCATCAGAAAAAAAGATGCTGTGATATCTCAAAAATTATGTGGTAATAACTTTAAAGTAATGTAAAAGATTGGAAACGGAAATATTATTTCAGTGTATTAGAAGGAAATGGCAAAATTAAAATATTGACATGTCATTATTTGTTGTTATTGACATTTATATTTTGTGTTTCGTATGTTTCACAAATTTTTTAAACGAAAGTACTTTGCTAATCATCCTCAAAAATCAGTTTATCGTTTCATAGTTAGAGTAAAATAACACAATTTTAAATGGCAGGAAGACTAGTTTTTATATAGAAAAATATTTAGCTTCACAGTCTCGTGCGGGACTGTTAAGCAATTATTTCCAGGTATTTAGTGCAGCCTTAATTGTGGCATTTACGGCTCGCGTGTCGGTGCAAGCCGCTCCCAATGTTCCAAAAAGATTAGCTTGGAATTTCTTGTAGATGCATATTTTATTCGCGTCAGTACAAAACGGTAATTTATATTTATTATTCGATAGCCATCTTGACAGGGATTTAAAAACACACGATCATGCAATTTAATTAGACTATTTAGCTTTTGGAAATGGGTTGTTTCTTTTATTACTATTATTCTATACAAATTTATATAGGTGAAGATTTTCCCAATTTCTGATAGGGTCACTGGGGGATCTACAACTTACCGTGGACCCGGTTATACACAGCTCACTCGAATTGCGGTATGTCCTACGTATTGGGAAGTACGTACCAGAACACACCCCGTACCCCCCCTAGAGATTAGTTAAGAGGTGCAGATTTTAAAATTATTTTCGACCATACAGGGTGCTCCAAAAGGGCGGTGTGATAAAAATTTCATATTTTTTAAATGGGACACTATGTATATTTTTGTATATTTGAATTCACCGTAAAATTCTGTACATAGCACCGTATTTATTTGTACACATTTTTGCAACGTTGCCAAGTAGATTGGAAAATTCCTAAAATTTGTGCAAAAACATGGCTCAATAAAATGTGTAATATTTCTTAACTTATAATAATTTGAAATAAAATATTTTTATATCGGAAAGAGGAATGTTGACAGAAGTCCCCTATGATAACACATATCAATATTTTTATACAGGGTATTTTCTATGGATATGCCAACATTACGAACTTGAAACCTGAGTTTCGTAAGTTTTTTAAATGGAACACCCTGTATATGATTACTTTATCTTGTAGATATTTTAATCCTCTCTAATTTTTATTCAGGTCTTTCTATGCCTATCTCTACCAATCTTGGTGGTATTTCAATTTTTATTTAAACTCGAGCAAAAAAAAGTGGATGCATTTTACCATTGTCCTTTTTCTAGTGACCTATGACAAAATAAAAACAAAATGTTGTAATTTAAAAAAATATATTTATTCATACATGAGGATACGACACAAAAATATTTTAACGATTCAAGCTTGTGGACAATTTCTAAAGTAAATTATTACCTAATTATTTGTTCATATAGTGACCCCCACTAACTTGAACACATAATTCAATACGTTTTTCAAAAGAATGAGTCATGTTTCTACACATTTGGAACTGTTTTCAAAGTATTGCCTAATTGTTTGTTCATAGTGACCCCCATTAACTTAAACACATATTCAATACGTTTTTCAAAAGAATGTTTCTAGACATTTGCCGACTAATACTTTGAAAACAGTTGAAAATGTGTAGAGGCATTCTTTTAAAAAACGTATTGAATTATGTGTTCAAGGTATTTGGGGTTACTATATAAATAAATAATTAGGTAATAATTTACTTTAGAAATTGTCCACAAGCTTGAATCGCTAAAATATTTTTGTGTCGTATCCTCACGTATGAATAAATAATTTTTTTTTAAATTACAACATTTTGTTTTTATTTTGTCATAGGTGACTAGAAAAAGGACAATGGTAAAATACATCCACCTATTTTGCTAGAGTTTAAATAAAAATTGAAATACCACCACGATTGGTAGAGATAGGCATAGAAAGACCTTAATAACAATTAGAGAGGATTAAAATATCTACAAGATAAAGTAATCATATACAGGGTGTTTCATTTAAAAAACTTACGATATTCAGGTTTCAAGTTCGCAATGTTGGCATATCCATAGAAAATACCCTGTATAATAATATTGATATGTGTTATTATAGGGGACTTCTGTCAACATTCCTCTTTCCGACATAAAAATATTTTATTTCAAATTATTATAAGTTAAGAAATATTACATTTCATTGTACCAAAGTACAAATTTTAGGAATTTTCCAATCTATTTGGCAACGTTGCAAAAATGTGTACAAATAATTACGGTGCTATGTACAGAATTTTACGGTGAATTCAAATATGTAAAAATATACATAGTGTCCTTTTAAAAAATATGAAATTTTTATCACACCGCCCTTTTGGAGCACCCTGTATAGTTGAAAATAATTTTAGAAGCTGCACCTCTTAACGCTTAATAACTTTCGTGAAAAAAGTTTTCCGCTATCCCTAGCGGTAAAAGAGATATTGAGCTTTGTCGCACTAATTGGCCACCCTGTATGTAGGTCTTTTCTCTGTAACTTTGGTAATTACCTACATAGGTCAAAGGGACAGCTTAGTAACAATTTAATTGTGAAGGTGGAATTCTATGAGCACAAGGCCCTGGTAAAGTTCAAATAATTAATGCCAAAATAGAAAGCTGGACGACATTAGCACCATATAATACTTACCGGAAGGGATACATCTATTTTCGTGTTTTCGCTTACCTAAAAATAAAATACAGAATTACAAGAGAGTTCAGTATCTAAACAGAATAGCTTATTTCTAGTTTTTCTTAAACATCTCAACTGTAATTATTTTTTACTTAATTATGTTGCAAACAACCCTACTAACAGCTTCCTTGGTTAAGAGAAATGGTTTACAAAAGTTTTATAGAAGCTCTCGATTTGGAAATTTGTTATATAAGTGATGCATTTTTGTTCTTAGGGTAAAATAGCTACGATTTTAAGCTATACTATGTTCTTACAACCAAATTATATTAATAATAATTTTTATACGTATAAAAGTCGTTTAATGTTTGAAGAACCTTCTCAGGGAAAATTTCTACAAAATATTTGCTGTAAGAATATTCTGACAATTTTTATGCAGAAATAAATGTTGGATGGGAAGGGAAAAAATATAATATTTCAAAACGCCACATTAATATACAAAATAAATGGAAATGTACACCTTCAACTAACCTAAAAGTAAAAATAAATTACAGTGATCCGGTAACAAGATAATAATAAAAAGATGAAAATCGGTTAGGTACGTCGGATAGTGGTGGGCCTTGTATTTTTATTTCGGCAAGAATAAAGAATATCTTAAATTGAAATACCATATACCTTTTAATTCAAATTAGGTTTTTTTTTAATTGTGCCATGGAGTCATTAAACTAGACCATCGATAAATTTCACAGAAAACGGTAAAAAATCAATTTTTAGGACTTATATTAATATATTGCTGGACCTCAATCTGGGAGGAAAAATGACTTGGCATAACCACGTTGTGGCAATCGTCAAGGTGCTTCGCAGAATATTGATGTACTTTTTCGGACCAAAGACTTGTATACACCTCCACAATTTTGACCCACTACGAAGTCCAGATTCGACCGTCACTAGAATACTTCTGTCATATCTGAGATATACACGACGAATAACTGCCGCCCATTATGTGGTTGAGCTTAGTACTCCTCGAATTTCATTGGAGGACGTCATCCTTGTGGAACGCCTTCCTGAGACCGTGTTCCACGAATATAACCTCCAACGATTCAAAACCGACGTGAATCGCTTTATTCGCACACACATCACTAGTGTTTAATCAGACAAAAAGAATTTAAAGTTATATTTATATTGACACTCTGGAGATTACTAATAATATTTTTGAGTAGTAATATCAGTGCGTTGTGAGTGTTTTCTTACACGGGGAAAAATTCTTTTATATTCTGTATGCAAGTCTCATCCTCGGTAAAATATGGACATCTTTCGTTAAATTTGCATGGATGGGATTATCTCCTATTTTAAATATTTAAAGGGAAGAAATATCCCCCCGTATATTCGCACAAAGCGGATCCAAGGAATCCTTTCAATCGATCCGCTCCGCTTTTGTTTCAAAGCAATCGCGAATAAGAAAGATCGAGTGCCGATTCCGCTAATGCCCTTTATGTTATTGCCTGTATTGTATCAATCAACGAAAGAGAATTTAATAGAAATCAAGCTTAGTAAGGCTTTTGTTCCTTAAAAGATGTTTGCTTTCTCTCTGAAGCAGAGATAAATCGACCGTATTTCTAAGAATTCCTCGAAAATGGGGGTCGTGCAAAAACGAGCGATAATTTTTTATTGGAACGAAGCAATTTCTTCGAAATCTGCTTGTTTCTCCTTGTTATCAGTATCAGCATTTTTTTAAAGCCAATAAGAATTTTTAAAAACTCAGCGAAATAGCATTTATAAATATTTTCTTCCCAATTTATTTACCCAAGAAACGATTAAATTATAATTTCCTGATTCTTTGCAATCCGCAATATAGATCTGAAGAGTAACTTTTGCAAAAATGTTCTTAAGCATAGTCTAAACATTTTCCATTTAGCTAAGATGCTTCATATTACCATGCACAAATCAATTTTAAAGAATATTGCTAAAAGTTTTTAAAAAATCGACCAGTAAAAAAAATGGCAATTCACTCCAGAGTGCTTTCATAAAAAATTTAATTAATATTATTTCGAGCAGTAACACCAATTTATAAATCCTTTCTGCAATAGAAACAAGTCTTGTGATAAAACCTGACTTTTTAGTCCTATAAAAGGCGCCCATTTCTACTAATACCAATGTTGCTTTTAACCCATGCTATGTAACTTTTTTGTTCGTGCAGTGCATGCGTCTGCTCACACCGTCGCGACGTCCGAAGAGTTTGGCGCTCGAATTTGGCGACGCGTCTTCGAATGCAAAAGCGCGTTTTTTTTCGGCCTACGTTGTGACTGGTGCTGTTTTTGTGTAGTGTCGTCACTGATTACTGGATTATTACAAAAACTTTTAAAAGTGTTGTGACGCGTTACTATAACAAAATTGATGATGAGTGATTATTTTCCCTGAATTCTGAAGGCGTGCAAGGCAATGTTTTTAAAATTAAATAAAAGATAATGAGTGAGTTCATTTCCTTTAATAATAATACCATTCCAGGTTTACAATCGAAAAAGATTCCAAACTACATACAATAAATAAACTAATATGCAAATTGAATGAGTTTTACGGCTGAAGCTGGTCGAGGACAAAATTTAGATACTCGCTCTGGTGCATTGTAGCGCAATTGGTTACCGCGTTCATCCGAAAAGCCGCAGGTTCTGGGTTCGTTCGATTCCCAACAGGAACAAGACGTTTTCGCAGATAAACAAAACAATATTAAAATTTAATTCAGTAATTAATAATGTAATAAAAAATTCAATTCATTCGTTTGCACTCTATTATGAAATTAGGTATTAACAAAGAATAAAAAGGATCTAGTAGGTAAGAAGCAGATTTTGTTTTGTAAACATAAATAGTTTTGACAGTTGCCTACCTAGTCTAGTTGTCACGTACAAACTTTAACAAATTATTAAAACAACATGAAAATCTTTCACACCCTGTATATCAAAAGTTAAGGCGTTTAGGACATATGTTTATATGAAGTTTTTTTTTCTGAAAGTGGACCCCAAGAATAATTAATAAATATTAGCATGTTATTAAGAAAGAAACACTCTGAATAATAACAAATATTATTGAGATTATCACCGTGAAGGTAACATTGAGCCAATTGACATGTCAACGTATTAAATCAAATTATCTATTTAATGTTTTATTTAGTTCCAACAATATTTTCTTTATGATGGACATGTTAACAATTTTAACGTCTCAGGAGAAAAAAGTCTTTTTAAATTAGTTCCACAAATAACAATTTCCTTTTTTGTACAACCGCAACATTTCAATTTCCGTTTTCCAAAAGCAATAAAATTTATTTTTAACAAAAATATCGATTTGATAAAAATACGGACCAGAAATATTCATGGAAGTGTATGAAAGGTTGATTTATTTTTAAAATTATTTTATGGCTACACGCGATTTAGCACGAACACAAAAATATCAGATATTTAGGGGGACTAGAAACGTATTCCCTAACAGTGAGATAACACTTTTTTTTTCAACATAATAACTGGAACATCATCGGAAAAATATTATTACTGCTGCCCATCATCAATATTATCATCTTTCAATTGGTTTTCTTTCGTCTGGAAAATTACATTCTCAGCGGTGCTTTTATGAATAGAATTTAATAAATAGAAGTCAGACGGAGACATATCCTGACTATACGGCGGGTTTGTTCGTACTGAATACCCACGGAAAGAAAAACTTAAACTTTAAATTTACTATAAAAAAACTAACCATAATTTATGGCTCTATACAGGGTGTTCCTTAATGACGTGCTAATATTTCAGGGTGTGATTCCCTAGGTCATTTTATAAAGAAAAGTTTATATGAACATATGTCCGCAACGGCTTAAATTTTTTGCTACAGGGTGTTGAATTTTTATTTTTTAAATGGTTTAATATCTCCGAGAGTACTTAAAATATTATTTTAAATTTTGGTATGTGTTAATAGGATATAAAACCGCAAATTTTAGTTAGAAAGTTATTCAATTGTTCCACCAGTGGCGTCCCTGCAAACATGTCCTCTGTTATTTTTTATAAAAAAGATGATACGCCACTGATATTTTTC
This sequence comes from Barypeithes pellucidus, assembly GCA_963991005.1. Classification (NCBI taxonomy): domain Eukaryota; kingdom Metazoa; phylum Arthropoda; class Insecta; order Coleoptera; family Curculionidae; genus Barypeithes; species Barypeithes pellucidus. The sequence goes on from OZ022557.1 coordinate 1,756,662, forward strand.
AATGCGGATATTTTTCTGATTAGCCTGATCAATTCTACGGTCGCTTGAGTTTTTCTCGTCAGACGCATCTTTCTTGATTAAAACCACTAAATTCATATTGAAACTCATTATTATTAACATTGATAAAATAATTAATGATAAATTTTGTTTTATAAAAATTGTTGGAGTAGGCAATCGATGCGAAGACGGGCGAAAGCATGCCTTTTATGTGAAGGTGGCCATTTCCAACAATTTATCATTAATTATTTTATCAATGTTAATAATAATGAGTTTCAATATGAATTTAGTGGTCTTAATCAAAAACGGTGCGTCTGACGAGAAAAAAGACCGTTTTTATGTAGTATTGACCAGGCTAATCAGAAAAAATATTTACATGGAAAAATGTCAGTAGCGTACCATCTTTTCTGTGAAAAATATCAGAGGACATGTTTGCAGGGATGCCACTGATGGAACAATTGAATAACTTTTCTAACTAACCGTTGTGGTTCTATATCCTATTAACACATACCAAAATTGAAAATAATATCTAAAGTACTGTCGGAGATATTAAAAAATCACCATTTAAAAAAATTAAAATTCAACACCCTGTAGCAAAAAATTTAAGCCGTTGCGGACATATTGTGTTCATATGAACTTTTCTTTATAAAATGACCTAAGGAATCACACCATGAAATATTAGTACCTACGTCATTAAGGAACACCCTGTATACGAACAAACCCGAACCACATGTAAGATTTAAGAAATTTTAACCAAAATTTTTAGTAATAAGTACAAAAGTATTTAGTAAACCATTTCTATGAAGAGTTTTTGTAAAATTAACAATTTAGTGAGCTGAGATTTGCTCCAAGTTATGGTAGGCGGTAGTCCTGATATGGACGAAACAATTACGTCGTCATTGATGTGTACGATATTTTGGCCTTTTCTGCCTACCTAAATGCAAAGTCCATTGGTCGCTCTACTTCTTGCCTGATTAATAACTATTTCTGAATTATAAATAGCACTATGACCTTTTACCGATCTGGTATTTATCACCCTTCAAATTTTCCCCTTAATTAAGTAAATCGTGGAAAATCACCCAATTTCGAATTCGGCTATTTAAACATTCAGCCCTTAAATAAGCAATAAAGTTTAACCGGTCATGCGAACGATTCGGTCTATTTTCATCGATCATTTTGTTTTGTACACACGACAAGTAAGGGTAACTAAAAATAAATCCAAGTGATACATCGGCATCATATACCGCCATTAGTCCGGGACCATTTGTCACTTGTCGAGTCGATAGATATATAGGTGGAGATTTAAATAGCAGATATATTAAAGTACAAGTTTTATAAAGCATAACATTTTGATGACAAGATGATTTTAACTCCTCCTGAGTTAAGGGAAGTTTCAAAGCTTTAAATTGATACATCTATCGGTAAAATATTATAGTGCTGTGGTCAGCTTTAAAAAGAAAGTAAAGTTGACAGGTGTGGGGTTAGTTAAGTAATTGTTTCTGCAACTAAACATACATGACCAACCTTTAAAACGATCTTTAAAATGATGGGCCACCTTGTCCCCCCTTCCCATTTGGGATTTTAAGGGTGACATTTACTCCTCCCAGAGTGTTAAACGACAACGAACGAAATACAAGAAGAAATTAAACATATGACCGAGGACTATTTTCCGATAATAGGCTATTTAATTTGGACTCGCAGCTTGAATGACAAAAGTTTATAGAGAGAGGGAGTTGGCGTGAATATCGGAAAACAATAGTATTTTTATATATTTTGTTTACTACGTTCTGTTGTTATTAATCTTATAAATAAATAGAATGTAGGTGCGTGACACTGTTGCATAAGAATAACAAGAAAACAATAAATTTAAATAAAATGCAATTTACGAATGTTAGATGGCTTAATAGTTTCTGAATCCCATTATTCACCTGAAGACGACTGGATATGTTTAGCAGTTGAAACGTTGTGATATAAGTAAATATAGACAATGAAAGTCGAAAATACGTCACCATTATTCTTTAAATATCTATTCCAAAACGAAAGGCTAGCTTTAAATAAAGCAAAAATGAAGAAGAATAATTGAATACTTGAAGGTTAAGTTAGGAAGTCCTGTCAGATTTGACAGTTGAAGGTTTGGCATTTGTACCCGTTCAAAGAGACAGAAAGCAACAAACAAGTTAGAAACAAACCCGAACATGCGCAGGCTGCTGGTATGTTATGCGATAATAAATTATTCCAGCGTATGATTCTCTTAAGGCACGTAATTTAATGAAAACAATTAGGGATATACATTCGCTTAATCCGTTTTCATTAGTTTCTGCTCTAATCCGTCAATGACGTTTTTTCTAGCTGCTCTTTTTTCAGCGCGCTTAATGACTGGTAACGAAAGGCCGAACGCTAAAACGCCAGGGTACGATAGAGCTGATTGGAAACGGCGAATTTAACACATGTCTCGGAACGGCTGGTAGATAATTGAATTTTTTAGCGGCGCGGTCGCCTAAAATAGACCGTCAAAATGCGATTTCGGCCAACTGTTGATTGACGATAATCCGAAAAACAAAAGTTCCTGTAAAATTATGCATTGGTTTTGGAATTAAAAACGAAGTCGTAGTTCCATGTGCAATCTTTCATCTCCTTATTCGCTAAGGCCCAAATCATTAATAGCCCCGTTAAAGTGTCTGATAAAGTAATCCCCCCCCTTAACGCAAAAAATCATTGAAATCTCAGCAGGATAAAATTATTTTAACATTGATATTATTTACCAATAGCATATTTTGGCTGTTATCTATTAAACGCAGGATATAATATCTATAATATATAATATATAATAACCTAAAATTTTCTATTGAAATTTAGTTAAAGCAAAGAAAATTTAATTAAATAATCTTTAATGAAGATTTATGCGATGCAATGGCGCTATTAAATTAATATAGAAAAAATTAAATTTTTATGAAACTGTTTTTTATGAGAATTAATTACAATTTTGTGTCGAAAGCCTGTTTTCACGATTGGAATTTAGCTCGACACCTTCGGTGGGTCGAGTGGAAACCTTTCACACAAATTATAAATTTGTTCAGGAACGTGACTTCAGGAAGGTCGTTCCACAACGATGACGTCCTCCAGAGGAAATAATTCTGAACAATAAAGTTCGAGGAGTACTAAGCTCAACCACATAATGGGCGGCATTCGTTGTGTATTTCTGCTGTTCGTAACTTTAGGTGGAATTAAGCGGGCAGTGTCATTTCCCTTGGGAATATCTATAAAAGAGAGTCGAATCACCAATCTGTTTCCGATGTTCTAGTCAGCAGTTTGTTTCCACAAAATCAACATTTCGCCGTATTTATAAGACTATCCGTGCAAAATTTCCCGACATTAAAACGCCGGAAGGAAATTTTTACTTGATGGGTGATATAATTGATGGTAACCTTCTTCCACCTTCGCATGCTAGCTTAAGCTATTTTTAAAATAAGATTTTAGATATTTAGCCATGCCTCATGATTCCTTTTAAAATATGGCGTTATCAGATTGCTTTGTGTAAGGCAATTTAACATTCGGTCGAATTAAAGTTTGAGCCGGATGGTAATAAAATATTATTACGACCCCATTAAGACACCTAATCGTTATTATCGGAATACATCTTTTCCAGGTTCCCGCACGTATTGTATGCCCGGTCGTTTCTGAACATCGGAAGGAATGTCAGCAAGAAATTAGGCCATGCTGTAAAAATCGTTAACAGAAAAGAATCGTGTAATTTCCAATTAGAACAACTAATCCAGAAATATATCAACCTAGACAAACATGCAGATGTGTAAAAATGATCATTTTCCACAATATTTAAATGAATAGGTTAAATCTCTATTCATTGACTCCAGATGCATGGCAACGTTGTACATGCGTTCTGTTTTTTGTTAAAGGCCGAAATCATGCAATATTCTTCCATAGCCTTTCATTAACAAGAAGTAATTAGATCAAAATTGACTAAAATGTAAATAAATTCAAGCTAATTTGTTTTAATCACTCATTATTTCATAAAATATAATAATTGAATGTGTATTATCAAATTTGACATCCCACACTACAACAACTTCATTACTTTAATTTTATTATTTATACAGTTCTGCTCTTCGTAGCGCAGTTAAAACGCACAAAAATGTGCTTCCACAGTGGCGTGAACGCGGGGAGAAATTTTGTATTTGTTTGTTATACAGGCGTTGACATTTTAATAATATATTTTTTTTCTATCAATTACGTGATGGATCAGATAGTCATTAGAAATAAATTAATAATATTATTAGTACCAGTCAGAAAGACATATTGAGACAAAAACACTATAGTTTTGAATGTCTAGGAAGAACCTACTGCGGAATCAACCCAGTGTATTTATTGGCCACTTAATAAATTATTATTTGAGCACGTCTATTGTACGCTTTCAAGCAGGGTTTTTATACATATCCCTGGGCAAACAATACGAATTATGAGGGTACTAAAAAAAGCTTTCTTCATAATAATTAAATAGAAAATAATTAAACAATTTCCTTGATAACGTTTTCCAACTAATCCTATTTCCTATTTTCCCTAATTTTCCTTTCCTTGGGTTCCAACATCCTCCTTTAATTGGTTATGCTACGCCGCTGGCATAACTCTTTACTTCTCATCTGTCATTGAATGTATCCCCATGTTTTTCTTAAAATATTAAAACTTCCCCATATTCCTTTCAACCATCAGCAATTAGATAACCATTCTCAGGCACACACACACACACATACGCGTCGAGCGTTCCCCGGGGACGAATACCTTACCCTGGCACTTTACAAATTAGGGCCTAATACACAAGGGCAAAAACTCGAATTATTTACCTTTATCAGGAATATAAATTTAACCTTTATTATTGTTGTTTGTGAACGGATATATATATTATTAGAATTTATACTATGTCTGCCGTTGGACTCAGGTATAATAAATTGTTCAGATAGTTGTTTCTTGTTTCCATTTGCCCGAAATATTATTTCGTAACGAATTTATTTACGCTCCGTTTTTCAACCGAGCGGATTGTACGATGCAACGATACATCGCCAATATATTTTAATTTATGGCTTCTATTTCGACGATACGTCCCCAATTTTCTATACAGGGTGTTCCTTAATAATGCGCTAATATTTCAGACATTTTTACGTGTGGATATACGTTCGTAAAAACGTTTCATTTTCAAATTTTGTATTTTAAGATCAAACACAAGCACTATAGGAAAAATCCTTTAGGGCACTCTGGGAGTGGTGCGTGTGCGCAAAAAACGATTCACGTTGGTTTTGAATCGTCGGAGGTTATATTCGTTGGGAAAAACGACCTCGGGAAGGTCGTTCCACAAGAATGAAGTCCTCCAGATGAAAGAATTCTTAAATAATGAAGTTCGAGGAGTACTAAGCTTAACCACATATGGATGGGCGGCAGTGGTTCGTCGTGTAATTCTGCTATTCGTCGCTCTGGGCGGAATTAAGAGGGCAAGGTCAGCCGAGCACTTTCCATGAAAATATCTGTAAAAAAGAGTCAAAGTCCCAACTTGTCTTCGATGTTCTAGGCTGTCGGGGTTATTCGTCAGCTCGTGGTCTCCAATCAGACGAACGGCCCTCCTTTCGATGGAATCCAGTAGCCGAAGGGTATGTTTGGGTGCAGAGCTCCAGACATGAGAGCAGTACTCTAGTGATGGTCGAATCTGGGCTTTGTACAGTGTCAAAAGTTGTTGAGGTGCGTGTACAACTTTCTGGTTCGGAAGAGTACACCAAGTTTCTGAGAAGCTATCTTGGCGATTGCCACAACGTGGTTATGCCAAGACATATTTCCTCCTAGATTGACCCCCAGCAAATTAATAGATGAAGCCAGTGGGATTGCGTGTCCGTCCATGACTATACCCGGTTCTGTAATGTTAACCTTTTTAGAGAAAACTGCTGCCTGGGTTTCTTAGCGTTAAATTCGACTTGGTTACTGTCACCCCAAGCCAAAATTTCTTCCAGGTCTTTGTTGAGGCGATACTGCTGCTGCTACTACTGTATATTCCTTGATTTTAAGTGGATATTAATGAGCCCATATTTTATTTTTTAAATGTAGCTGTACTACATAGGTATATGTAATTTGTGAGACCGTGACTTTGAGTTCACTTCTTAATAGTTACTAAACAGGTCTCTTGGAGAAAATAGACTATTTCTTTGATTTTGCAACTTTAAGTGAAGGTGGCCATTTCCAACAATTTGTTTTTCAAAATTTATCAGTATCGAGAACACAAGACATCGTTTTCATGTAAAACTAACTAGACTAATCAGGAAAAATATCCACAAGGAAAAATGTCAAAGGCGTACTACTACTTTTTTTTATAAAAATATATAAAAGGAATATGTTTGCAGGGACGCCACTGGTCAATCGATAGAATAATTTTTCGAACTAAATTATGTTTTTATATCCCATTAATACATACCAAAATTAAAAATATCGATTAAAAAAAAAAAGAAATGTCAACATCATGTAACAAAAAATGTAAACCATATGAACTGTTCTTTATAAAACGACCTAAGGAAACACACTCCGAAATATTGGCACGTCATTACGAAATACCCCTAAGGGTACACTTCTCGTTTTATCTCGAATTTTCAATTCATTGCATCGAAAGGAGGGGCTATTCGTCTGATCGGAGATCACGAGCTGATGATGAACCTCGACAGCCTAGAACATCGAAGACAGGTTGGGGATTTGACTCTCTTTTACAAATATTTTCATGGAAGGTGCTCGGCTGACCTTGCCCTCTTAATTCGGCCCAGAGCGACGAATAGCAGAAATACACGACGAACCACTGCCGCCCATCCATATGTGGTTAGGCCTAGTACTAGAACTTCATTATTTAAGAATTCTTTCATCTGGAGGACTTCATCCTTGTGGAACGACCTTCCCGAGGTCGTTTTCCCAACGAATATAACCTCCAACGTGAATCGCTTTTTGCGCACACGCACCACTCCCAGAGTGCCCTAAAGGATTTTTCCTATAGTGCTTGTGTTTGACCATAAAAAAAAATGTTAACTATGATATTTGCTTTGTATTTTATTTGTGGCTGGTTGACAAAACTAATTTTGTTGTCATACACTTGACGTTAGTAGCAGTCCTGAAAGCTGATTGAACGATATTCTGCCATTCCCGTCTACTCAAGCCGGTTCATATAAACTGAGTGATTACGATTTTAATTTCGGTGGGTACAGTGTTGTCCATATATCTGTCTCATATTTTTAACAGATGAAGTAAGAGGACGAAATTAAATTAAAAAATATGTCACTGGTTGGCAAGTTAAAAACAGACGGCGAGTCATCATCTGAAATGAGTATTTTTTGAAAACGTATCGGACAGCTTTAATGAGGTAGATTTTCCATTCATTTTTTTATATTTAGATTCTATGCGCGAATTCGGAATTAAGCAAGTCTTAGATATATCTGAGATTAAATTGAATATGTTCTCTTATTATTTGATATTTATTGATAGATTCCTCTTTTAAAACTTGAACTACGAGAATCGGGTGTCAGATTAGAGAATAATTGAGTATATTTGGTTACCGCGGGAGGAAAGGATGCTATTTCCTCCATTGCAATGCAAATTGTATGTTATTAAGCAAGGCTTAGAAAATCGCGACTAATAATAGCTTTCTAAACCGTGAGTAATATAATATTTTTTCCACTACTAAGCCATTTACAAAATCTTGCTGTAGTTATTAATTTATTAATTTTCATCATTTCAGTCAAGTTACCTATAATTAGAGGTTTGACATTGATCCTTTTATTTGTTTACCGTCACATTATTATAAAACGGGGTTTGCCAGATGCCTCTATTATTGACCTAGATCAATGATGGAGGTAAATAAGAATGAATTTCTGACAGGAGGTTAAGAAAAATAATTTCTCCAGCTGAAAATCAGCTGTTAAATGGTTAATAGTGGAAAACTATTTTGGCAACAACATTCCGCTGAAAATATTTATCACAAGAATGAACTAACTGCAAAAATATTACATCAAAACGTATAGGTACGCCACATAGAGAATGACACGTTGGAAACACAACTGGGCGACTATAAGATCTAAATGGTCGAAATTTAAACCTCTTTAGAGAATAATAGGGTGAGAGTCTTCGAAAATAAGCGTCCTTTGGTGCCCTTTCAATTCGACGTGTTCCCCATGGTATTAGACGCATTTCCTGTATTAGGGGACGAAAAGTCTTAAGGTCGATATGCAAGAGGGCATATCGGAATTTGGGTTATGTCAGTAGGTTTGAGGGCCTTTAAGGTCTAAAAACTAGACCATCGGGGTGGTAGGTAAGTGGGGGACCAGCACCCCCGGTGGCGGCGCCCGTCGGTGGGTGTGCCGGGGCTGCGCACGCCCGCACCAGACCCTCGCCGTCGGCGGCGCGATGCTGCGGCCACAGTCGAGATCTGGACCGCGTCGTGACGCCACGCGGCGTCCCGACGCCCCGGCCAGACATCGTCGACGTCGGGAAATCCGATCCGTGACGACACTCGTGCGTTGAACGTCATAAGTGACGCCGCGGCCGGAAGAAGCGTCGCCTACTCGGACGGTGTGGATTAGGTTAGGAATTTCAACCGGTTTTGGAAATTTGTCTTTTGTTTGGTTCCGGAAGTGTCGAATTTTTATTTGCTAAATTACATTTTAATTTTTTTGAGTATGTGATTTTCGAAGAGATTTTGACTAAAGTTACGATTTTTTTCCCACATGAATTCAATGCCTCTTGTTCGTCGCGAATATTTTACAACAATAAATATTATCATCTCAAGCTTCGCTATTTTTTTTTTTTTTAAGTTTCTCTAGTTTTATTTAATTATTTTTAAGTTTCATTGCATTGTTTTTCTTCAATTTTATTAATTTTATAATCCCAAAAAGGTATTGTAAAATATTTTTAAAATATTTAATTTTAGAAATGGTATAATTTTTTTTAGTAAAAATGAAATAGCAATCCAATATCTTTTACTAAAATATAATTCCAAATGAATATAATAGAGCTCTAATATATTCGAAGTAAAGGGTTTGTTCGCATTGTTGCATATAATGTATTTTTCTCATATTTATTTTTAAATAGGATTTTTTATTAAATTTCTTAAAATTTATAATTATAGTAAACATTTACTTGGTGGTTTGTACATCAGTATTAAAAAAAATGAAAGAATTTGAAGTTTATGAAATTACAAATTACATTCTTTTTTTGCAATTTAGAAAGTACCCAGCATATAGTTGAAATTTAGTAAATGTCAAGACTTCAAATTCACTACAAATTTTAATGTTATCAAAGAAAAAAAATGTACATTGAAATTTATTTATTTGCTTAAAAACATTTCAGTCCATAAAAAATTGATAATTAATTCCTTCAATCAATATTTAATTCTGTAATTTATTGAAAAAATTTTCAACATTTTTTTTATTAATATATAATAAAAATAAATTAGTAGCCATGAAAATTTTGGTTATATGTAAGATGTCAATCTGTGTCATTTGTAAAAAAATGTATAGAAATACTGAACTTTTAACTCTCCATGAACTTCAAAGTGAAACGTCCGGAATACAAAAAAAATCTTATTATTCGTATAAGTAAAATCGCACTCTCGCATTCATTCTACAGATTTAGTGGGAACTGGTTCAAAAAGCGCCCAACCTTATATTGTAATATAAAAATTCAAGGAAGAAAATTCACTAAGTTATTAAGAATAGCTCAACTTTATACGTGTTTTGCAATAAACCATCAAAATATTTTAAAAATAATCAGAATCTATTTCAACGTTTCTGTTCCAACGTATCGCACATCGATTACTCTTTAAAATTTCATTATACCATTGGATGATATCCCACCAATTTCCTAAACTCAATACATATCTTCAGAAGAAGAAACTATAAAAAATTTCACAAAAATCATCAACACCCATTTCAAAATTTCCCATTTCTCAAGTTTCCCTGCATCGCAAATCGAAATCCACATCAAAACTTGGTGTGCGCGTCGCGACTTAGCGCGTTCGGCGCTCTCCAGACGATCCCGTGTCCCGAAAAGCAGTGCGGGACTGAAAATAGCTGCCGATGTCGTCGCGGTTCCTATTACCGATAAACGAGAAGCGGGAGTGTAATTTTTCTCCTTTTGTAGCAAATTCTATGATCAATCAGTCAAATATGGGAAAATTGACGCTCTCGTAGCAAAGAAATCGCAAGAAATTGATGTCGCACGGTGAAGTTTCATCCAGGTAGGAAGTTTTGCTTACTTTACTTGAAATCAATGTTGTTTACATACGATTGTGTGTGATTTTTTAGTCAATACCTTCACCACGAAGTTACAAAATTATCATATTCAGTCTAAAAATACCTTAAACCAAAGAACATTTGATAGAATTAAAGTTTGTTACCTATATTATAATTAATTTTTATTTTTACATTAATACAGTTACAAGAGTAACTGAATGGAAAAATAGCAGATGAGCGTTCTATTTGTTTTTTTAAGCTGATAAAGCACGAAGAAAAAATAACAAACTTTTGGATTTAAGAATTAAAAAATGTCGCTTTGAGAAAAATAATGAAAATAATGGGTCAGCTTTGTTCTAAAGGAGTCAAGTACGCAATTAGTTTCCTTAATCGTATGTCATTGTCAATTCAAAGGAAAAATATACTATATATCTAGTGATAACACCCTTCATACAAGAAAGGAACAAAATATACCGTAAAAACTTAGTCTCAATTATAAAAATTAAGTTAATTACTTGTATATGTTGATATGTTAGGTTTACGTTAAGGGTGTAATAATGTATATTACAATATTATTTGAAAATCCGAAGAAAAAGACCGTTGCAAAGATGATGATGGTATTAGAAAGGCGATGATTAGCTTTAGCTGGTTGATTTCGGGTCAAATTTTATTTTAAGTTATTTGGTCCCCTTCAACCAGCTGTGGTTGACATTGCAAGCTGCCAGAGAAAATCGAAGAGATTGGGCCAAAAGAAGAATAAACACTAGCGTATTTTAAATATATTTTGTATGAATTCATTAATAATTTATTTAATTTTAAGATCCTAGTTATATATAATTTTAATGTTAACACTGCTCATGGGAAATCTTCCACATAATTTTGTTTATCTATTGTGAACTGGATAAAACGGCAGTATTCTCATGATCTCATATAAATATGTATGGAAAATAATTTACGACCACCTAAAAATAATTGTTTTTCAACAATAAAATTATATTTTTAAGTATTTTAGAATTGAAAAAATGTGAGAGTGCCGTGTAGTCCGGCGAGTCTGATCCTTCCTCTGTGATAGAACCCAGTGATAGAATTTAGACGTCGGTGTACGAAACGTCTAAACCCGAACAAACCCGAACAAACCCGTCACTGGCTCACATTTCATATAAATCTTAATTTTCCGATGTATATTTATGTCTCAGCGCCTGAAGGCACCCCAGGGTTTCATACAATTTCGTCCATTTTTGGAAAAATTCTCCTCACGTACCTTAATAAACAGAAGGTGCCGAAAGAAGATTCTGACGGCAAAGGGCACTTAAAAAGAATTTAATTTTAAGGGTTTGTATACCGGGTATTGCCCGTAAAAGCGTCTTATCAGTCGTATCGACAAAACAAATATATATACATATTTAATTTTGTTTTGATAGTTATTGGAAACAAGTACTTGTCAATTTGAAGACACGAGAATACCTAATAAAAAAGGTGGTTTTTATTCGAGTCGATAAATCACACGGTTTAGGCCCATTCTATACGAGCCACAAAAGCGCGACCGTTTGCCGGCTAGCGACACGCGTGTTTCACAGAACCATAGAGTTTTAATGGGGCATACTATACGGGCAACTTTGCGGTCGCGTGTGGACGCTTCGTTGGCGTGCAGGCGTGTTGAACGCAAGAGGTTGCGTAAAAGTCGCGCGCCGGAGACCGGCGTGTCATTCTACATGTAGCAACTTGCAAGCGTCTGGCCGGCCGAGCCGATTTGTAGTTGAGCAGTCCACGACTAGATCATTGTTGTGCTTGGTGTCTTTGCAAACAAGTTCGTCAAATGTCTCTACAGACATCCGGTAGTATTGAAAAAACTTCTCAGGATATCTCCGATGATCTACGAAGCTAAGATGAAATACCCCTAAGGTCAGGCGCTTAGCACCAACCGGGTGTACCCACCAACGTCTTTTTTTACGTTTTTTGGCCAAAAAACTTAATACCGTTAATTGGTGAACAGCGATACACCCAACTTGTACGGGATCCATAGCAAATATGAGGCGTTTTGTCGCTAGTCTAGAATGGGTCGCGTTTCACTCGCCGGTTATACGCGCTACAAAGGCGCGGCGTCAACACGCTCGTATAGAATGGGCAAAATTTTCAAGCGACTGAGCGACTAACCGGTCGCGTTTTTGTGGCTCGTATAGAATGGGCCTTAGGCACAAAACTGGAATGAAAGTTTTTATTAGAAGCAAAAAAAAGTTTAGTCTAAGTTTTCGACATTAATTTGACAATAAATTCCCATTATCTCAATCAATTTGTTCATTGGCTCGACCTAATTATTGTTCAGTGAACAAATTTCAACCATTGTTTATTATCTAGATGTATTAACATTTTTTCCGCTAAATATTTATATTTAATATAAATTTGTCCTAAAAATTACGGGGATTCTTATGCCAAAATGATAAGAAATCCAAGTATAGGATACGTTGTAAACAACTTTACTGAAAATTAGTATATTTTTCTTTGCCGTTTTCTGTTAAGTACATAAAAGACGTCGCCACGTTTGGAACGTACTTTTTATAAAGCTCATATTGGAGCGGCCGTCTTTCATACCTACTTTCACGCTTGACACTACTGGATTAACAACTGTCATATTTGTCGTTATTGTTAAATAAAAATCTTTGTTGTTTTTTAGTGTTTGTGTGTTAAATTTAAGTAGTGTTTGTGGAAAAGAAGTAATTCTTAACTCAATATGGTAAGACTGTGCCAAATCTGCCGTAAACTGGATAAAAATATAAACTTTTGCATCACGTCCGTCGATTGTTTGTTTTTCCTAATCAAAACAAACCGATCAGAGGTTAGAATAAAGATAGAAACAGACAGAAGATAAAAAGAGATGGTAATTCTACAGATATCTCCATCTCTTTTTATCTTCTCTCTCTTTCTTGTTGTGTTTATTTTCGTAATAACAGACGTCACATTAATGTGAACAAAGCAGATAGAAATACCAGGTCCATATTTGTTTCAAGTCAATGGAATAAACAAACATTTAATAGGATTATATGCGTTTTCTGCTAAAACTGAAAAACCTGAAAGAATCCGGTATCTGTCTGCCAGCATCATCTTCAGAGACCAGTTAACGTATAAACAGTGCCGTAGGTAGCTTTGTTTCCTGGGGGAGAGGTACTGGTATGGCAACCTTCACCGTACGGTTCCCATTTCGAGGTAAATTCGCGCTTCTGGGGAGTACTGTCCCCCAGCACTCCCCCCCACCTATATACGGCGGTGCGTATAAAGCTGTAATTTGGCACCGGTTATAGTTAGTAATGTAGCAAAAACAGACGTAAACTAAAAAACAGCAAATTTTGAAGTTTATTCATACCCGTCTCGTAGTATGTCAGTAGCATGTTAAATAAGTCAGTTACAAAAATCAATCACTGCTTTATTTTGTAAAATTATATTATAAGTAAAAAAGTAATATTTTTTAAGATCGATGTTTTTAGTGATGTATAGGCCTTCAAAAATAATTTAATTTTAAGTGCTTTCCCAAAACTCTCGATCCAATTTTAATTTCTAAGGCGTGTCATATTAGGACCGCTTGGGAAGAGCGACTTGTTTTCTCATTAATTATATTAGCTTTATAAATATTCCTTTTGATTTAGGGTTTCTTCCATTTCCCCCATTAACTGTAGGTGCTGTTTCTACGGAAAAATTACCATACCCAGTGTAAAATGTTATTTATTTAAAATAAGTTTTAAATTTATTCAGGAAATAATGGAATTTTATATATGGATAAACCACAGACAAAAGGCTATTGTTTGCATAACTATGCAACTATAGCTTGGAGGAAACATAAAGTTGTTTAAGTACTTTATATAGGACATAAATTATTTCATAAACGTCATATTACAAAATTTACCACATCTGAATTTAAAACGGGATGCTTACATTTTTTTGGCGTACCCTGTATATTTTGATTAAATTTTAATTTTTTAAATTTTACTAATAGGAGATCACCTATTAGACACTGTGTTTTTTTGCGTTTTTCTGTTTTCAAGTACACCATTTTTCAAATTTTGTTTGTAGATTAAAACATATGAAAAATGATGGAAGTTTTATAAATCATAATATCTTAGCACGCGCCCATGTTAGGAAACGAGCAGCGACAAGTTCTATAATAGCTTTATAAAACATGTACTTTATACTATTTTTCTATTGTAGGTCTTTTCTAATAAAAAAAAATCCATATTTAATAAAAATATATGCCATATAAATATTTTTTATGTGTAAATTTTCATGTGTAATTTTATGTTGGTAATACTATCAACTTATGATTTTAATAAAGTAGCCATTGATAAATTATCTGTGTTTGCCATTTTATCGCGAAATTAGTAATTGTTTCTGCAACTAAATATTCATGTGCAACGGTTTCATAAAGAGTATAATATTAACCAAGGTTTAGAAGTACGCTATTATTGCCCGATCGTCGAGTTTAAATCATTAGGCAATGTGCAATGCAACCGTGGTTAATATATTATTTTTCCACTACTAAGACATTTTCAAAATGTTGCAGCAGTTATTAGTTTTACTCCCTTGCATAATCGGCCCGATTAATCATTTCAGTCAAGTTACCTATGATTTGCGGTTTCACAGAATTTTTGATTATTATAATTTGCAGAAATCGGGTTGCCTGATTTGAAAAGTTTGATAGTTTGGTTTGCACATCAGGTCAATAGGTAATGGAGGTAAATAATAATGATTCCTGGCATTTTAGCAGGAGAATAAGAAAAATTATTTGTCAAGCTGAAATCGGTTAATAATACCTGATTAAGTAGCTAGTAGTGGAAAAAAGTTTATGAAAAACCAGACCCCCAATAGAGTATTCGGCAGCAAAAACAAGTGGAGCCAATGAGCTGCCTTTTTCTTATCTTGCACCAAAATAATGTGTAGGTTTATGGAAACTGGCCCATAAACTTTCCCGCACGCCCATGTCCTCCTTTAATTGCATTCTCCCTAGAAATATTTCCACCCTAGACCGCCCCCGTCGCTGATTCACAAATAACAGTAAAAATACGTCCCGTGCCAGCCCAAGCAATATGAAATTGCCTACACACCAAGAAAGTAAATATAGCGTACATTATTACATGCGGGATATGTTAGCTGATACATCATTCTTGTGTCGACGTCACTTTTAGGATATAGGTACGTTGTAAATAAAAGGTTTTTTGCAAAAAACGTATTGCTTTCAGTGGTGTACGAATACGAAACATTAAAACTAAACTACTCGTAAATCGTAGTCCCCAGGAATATTCTCTTCTGGTGAAAGAAAAGATTATTGTTAAAAACATTTGCTATCACTTGCTTTATTGTTAGGGAGAAAATAGAACGTTACAGCAAGGAATGAATCGACAATAGGTCATGTGACTTATTTATAAATTCCAAACAGTATAGGGTCCCAATGGTTCACATAAATTGACGAAAGTTGTCTAGATATTGTTGGATACCAGGAATGTTATTTTGTATTTCTATTGAAGGACGCCAATGGTGTATACTATCACCAATCCTCTTTAACCTGTACTCGGAGGACATAGTAAATAGAGCAGTTGATGATCAGGACATAGGCATTAAAATTAATGGCATGACAATAAACAATCTGAGGTACGCTGATGATACGGTTATTTTGGCTGAAACACATGAAGACTTACAGACGCTAATTGATAGAATGATCACAGTGAGCGAAGATTATGGACTGTCACTGAACATAAGCAAAACAAAATATATGCTTATAACAAAAACAATTCAGGACGATCGTAGGATATATGTGAAGATCAACCTATTGAAAGAGTAAGACAATACAAATACCTAGGCACAATCATTAATGGAAACAATGACAGCTCCCAAGAAATACGAATTAGAATCGAAAAGGCCAGAAACACATTTACAAGAATGAAAAGACTTCTCTATTGCAGGGATCTAAACCTAGAATTAAAAATTCGAATGATAAGATGCTACGTGTTGTCTATACTGTATTATGGGATGGAGTCCTGGACACTGAAGGTGGCTGACGAGAGAAGACTGGAGGCATTTGAGATGTGGATATACCGGAGAATATTGAGGATTTCATGGGTGGAGAGAGTAACTAATGTGGAAGTAATGATGCGTATGCACAAACAGAAAGAAGTGATTCCAACAATTAAAAGAAGGAAACTGTTGTATATGGGACATGTTATGAGAGGAGAGAAATATAGAGTATTGCAAATCATTATGCAGGGAAAAATCCAAGGAAGAAGATCGGTAGGAAGGAGACGTAATTCATGGCTGAAGAACCTGAGGGAATGGTTCGGATGTAGCAGCAACGAACTATTTAGGGCTGCGGTCTCAAAAAAAAGAATCACCTTGATGATTGCCAACCTTCGCAGCGGAGATGGCACCCAGAGAAGAAGAAGAATGGTGATTATTTTCAGCGCATGCGCCGACCATCCACCGTCCGCTAACGAACCGTTCGACACGGATCGAAGCCCGAGAGAAAGTCAGTGCCGCCAGTAACCGCGTCAAAGCAACTATACAGCGAGGTTCTTGATAGTACTAGTCAGTTAGTTTTTAAACATTTATAAAACTATTATTATTCCGACAATGCAGAACCAAAATCTAGCCATGTGTCCCAAGGAAAGAATTTATCATCAATTGGACGCAGAAAAAGAGGGAAAAATTAAACAAATAAGAACAGCGTCCCGATCAAATAAACGATAAATCTGTATTTTTCATCAATATAAATTTTTCTGTTTTAAGTAGATTAATTATGAGGCAAAACTCTAGTTATATTAGGTATCTATAATAAATAGTAAACGGCTACTCGAGTATATCGAAAAGCAAGACATTCGTTTGATCCGAGACCACGAACTGGCCAAGAACCTCAACAACCTAGAACAGGGGTTGGAAACCTGCGGCTTTTCCGATGTCAAGTTGTGTCTCTTTCGATATCAAATTGCGGCCGTTAGTGGCTCTTTAAAAACTGAAAAATTGTGTAAATTATAACTTTTGGCTCTTCAGTCTCAAAAGGTTGCCGACCCCTGTACTAGAACATCGAAGAAAAATTGGTAATTCGGCCCTCTTTGGCAGATATTTCCAAGGCAAATTTTCGACTGACATGGCCCGCTTAATTCCATCTAGAGTCACGAATAATAGAAAGACACGACGAACCACTGCAGCCCATCCGTATGTGGTTCAGTTTAGTATTCGTCGAACTTCATTATTTAAGAATTCCTTCATCTAGAGGACGTCATCCTTGTGGAACAACGATTATATCCCCGATGATTCAAAACCAACGCAAATCGTGCTGCTTCAGAGTCAAGTACTAGGCACTATTTACGCTATCGAATCATTTATGGTTAATCACCCAACTAATGATATGTATTATTTTCAGCTGACATACATGACCCCAGATTTTAAACACCCCCCCAGTCCCGTGATCATTCGGCTACCTTTTACCCTTGTCAGCCACTGACAACATCCCCTTAATACCCCCATTACGTTGCTACACACGTATTTCGTTTGTTTTATATTTTGCTCCGTATCAATTTTGATTAAAAACAATAAACCTGGTTGTTCTGGAAACGTTCGTTGCCGCCGCTATTTACCCAAGTTGGTTCGTACTTTTGATGTGGATAAACACACGCATACACGACAACGCGGGCTCGAATTTCGTTGGTGATAGCAAAAACACAATTACCGACGTGTAATTACAGACGTACAATCGCCTGAAGGTACGTTGGTGGGGGTCTGTTCGAGGATGTAATGTGTATCGACAACATAGGTTATAATTTCTCTAGTAGGTACTTTAAAATTATGTGACCACATTTTACTGGAGCACAGGGATAGCACTACGCTTTTGAAACTTATCAAACAACACGTTAAAATGGCCATGTTAGTTTACCATTCCTATGCAACACTAACAACAGCCGACTATGCTGTCACTTACATACCTAAGCTTGTCACCAATTTAATTCTATTTTCAAATTATTTTAGCATACAATTTTCTTATCGAGTCTCCGGCAACCTTGAATTAATATTTACAAAAAGCTTCAGGATATGTCTCCTGAAAAACTGACACCTCCAAAATCAACAGATAATGATGCTTGAACTTAAATAAAAAAATGCAATAAACTTTATATCCCTTGTATTAAATTTCCTTCTTTTGTAGACAAACAAAATAAAAAGGCACGGAGTCTCCGGCTTATAATATAAAATTGAATATTTGAAATTATTCAAATGGAAAAATTTGAGCTACTTATAAAAATAAATTTAATGGCACGAAGCTTGTTTTTTATTTGGGCTCCCGTCGGGAATTTTAGGCAATTTGTACCGGGATATTTTTGAACAAAAGCTTTAGTAAAAATATTTAAGAGGTAATTTAAACGCATTCACGAGGGATTTTAGCGTTTCAATAAAAAGTTTAAAGGAAAAAGTTACTTTGGATCTCTAACGCCTTGCTGAACGGTCTGACGACGATGGACAATTGTAGAACAAAAATAATGATATTATAAATGTAATTATTCGTTTTTTTAAATGTTTACTTAGACATAAAGTTTCTTTTTTAGATAAAATATTAAAAATTTGAAGAATTGTATAATAAAAAATATATATGTAATCAGAAGAAAATGTACCAATCCAGTAAACTACCTTGGGGCCTTCCTTAATGATCTGAATAATTTATAAATAGATAAAGGAGTATATATATATATATATATATATCGGTTTTTAGAACGTCTTCCGACGTTGTCCGATGCATCCTCCCCTTGGTCTTGTCTCAGATCTCTTGAGTTCATTGCTTTTACAATTCCCTCGTTCCAGGTTTTCCTCGGTCTTCCACGTTATTTGCGGTTCGGTAGTCTCCACCTCATAGTTTTCTTGGGTAACCTTGATTCCTCCATTCGCTGGACATGTCCATACCATATTAGTTGTCTCCGTTCGATGTCAGATGTTATTGTCCCTTCTATTCCCATTCTTCGTCGGATTTCTTCGTTCTGAATTCTATCTGCTTTCGATATTCTCAAAGATCTTCTTAAAGCATTCATTTCGGTGGCTTCCAACTTCCTTCTGTTACTCTCTGTAATTCTCCAAGTCTCCGATCCATACAATAACGAACTTTTAATCATTGCTTCATATATATTATACTTCCGTTTCTTTCCTATATCTTCACTCCATTTAGGCAATAGAATATTCTTCTAGCCTGAGATACTCGTTTACTAATCTCCCTATCGTCTTTTCTGTGGTGTCAAATTCAATGCCAAGGTATGTGTAATTATTACACGCTTCTATTTCATCTACATCACGTTGTATATTAGTAGTAACAGGCATTAAAATTACTGTCAATTTGACAAAATATTCAAATACATGCACCAGGTATTAAAAATATGAAATTTTAATTATTTTTTTATATGTAAACTGTAAACAAGGATCTCTAAAATAAGAAAAACCAAAATTAGGTTTTTAACCGATTTCTAGGCTGTGTACAAAAGTCGAGACAAAAATAAAGCGACTTTTCATAAACAGCTTTAAAATCATTCTGTTTCGAATTTCCTTGCAAATATTGACTCGACAATAATAAAAGATTACTAAACTTTCTCGAGCGTCTCCGAAATACGCCCTTAATAATTAAATAAGGTTATTTATTTACGCCATAATGCCTCGAAAACCAAAATTTTAATAACTTTAATACTTATGGGCGTTTTGTTTATCCTTCCATCCCTTGCTCCGGCAAAATAGGTTTTTGGGGGAATTTCACTTTGATCTTATCATCGTAATGAAGAGGAATGAATATTATTAATATTGTATATACTATGAGTAGATTAACTGTCAATTTATTGAATAATCAATGTGGGTGAAAATTAGTAATATAATTTTTCTACTACTATATTAGTAAGCATCTACTTACGCACAGTCTAGTTTATCAGTAAGAGTCAAATAATACACGCTGTAATGTTAGAAGCCAAGCGCCGTTACGTAATATATATATTATGTAACAGTTCCACGAATCCCATCAGCCACGATATGCCAAAACGGTGCATGTTTCCAATAGATTTTGCTCAAAGTTGGCTCTACACAGCGTGCGACAGCATAGCCTCGCCTTGATAACGTAAATGTCAATTTGCAATTTTAAACGTCAACATTATTAATTTGGATATTATTTTTGGATATATTAGTAAAGTATGAGTGAGTACGATATTCAGATTCGGAAATTACAGCAAATAATTTATTACTAGAAAAATTCAGGGAGAGAAATGAAAATGAATACTGACTATAACCGCGCGAGTACCTATCCTCAGAAAATGTTTTATTGGCATTTGGATAATTTAACATAAAATTAAATATGAAGTAGTAGAAAAAGTATAGTATACAACTCTAGTGGTAAGCCTATTACCACTCTTGGCATGTAATATACTATTTTCTAGCAAGAATCAAACAATTCTATATCTGAGGACAAGGGGAAAAACATAATATCGTTCATACCCTGGTACAGCATTGCAAATGCCATTTTCATAACCTTAAAGATACAGAAAAACAGATTTATCACATATTTCTTAACAAATTCATATCAATTTTGTTTGTTTTGGGTTAATTAAGTGTAAAAACCCCAGATTTGCTACATAACAGTTGTGTAACAGCATTTAGGAAAAATCAACAACCAAGTTTTAAAGCAAAGAAGCTTACAGAACTATTTTGCCGTATAATATAAGATCTATTGGTGTTCAGGGTCTCCTATTTTCGACACTTTCTGGGGGGTATTAGAATTATTATCAAAGATAGAATGTTGCCGTTTTCACTACTACGAAACAAAAGATTCTGGTATCAAATTTGTCATGGCTCTGTTAGTTCTTAATCTACAGGGTGAATTAGATTTTTTTTCGCTTTTTAGACCCCCCTCGTGTTGCCGTTACGCGTTAATTTACCAAAATGGTGAAAACTGATCTCGCTAGAGATTCGTACGTAAAGTTCAATGGAGTAGCCAGTTTTCCTCTAAAAAGTTTCATTTTTGAGATATGAACAAAAATAAAAAATTGTAATTATAAAACTTGCCAACATATCATACTTTATATAATTTTTTATAAATATAAATATAATATAAAAGAATAGTCTTACAGCGTAATATTGTAGCTATTTGATCCTAAAAACAAATGTCTGCCGGGAAACTCTTATACAACCAATTTGCAAATCTAGAGCTTTTATAAAACCATTGTTACATTTTTACATATATCCTGTCCTGATCCTGGTGGTCGAAACGCATTGAGGGTTTTAAAATTAACTAATATATGAAGTGAAATCAGAAGTTCACCAAGCATTATTAAGAAAATATGCAGTAATTTCTTTCGAAAATATCCGGAACATTTTCAAAATTAAATTCATGTTTAGGATAAAATTTTACACCGTTTCATTGCGACCTGAAATGGCGCCAATTCGGAAACATTCAATCCCCGTAAAATGTTAAAAGCGAATTCGGAGTCCCGAAAGAAAGGTCGATCATTTTTTGGGGCCAACGCTTGAGCTAATTTTCTTCGGGAACAGGGCGCGCCCCACTTGCAAGTAATGAGAACCGGGAATGGGGAATTAAACAGCTGAAATGATGGATCGATGCGTGTGAAAAAATGTTCAACTTTGGACAGTTTCGTCGGGAACCAGTGTAATAATGAAGAATGAGGAGAAACGGTGGCGTCCGTTCGATTTTTACATCGGGATAAGTAAAATCAAATAAATATTCACAATGCATTCAGGGGTTTGTTAGGGTTCGGCAATCGGGAGGAACTAACCAAACTCCTCCAAAGTCCTAATCAGACTTTCCTTTCTTCTCAAGTTAGCGTTAGTTACTTAATTCGTCCTTTGATGTTGCAGAATTGCCTCACGGGGGAGCCTTACTGAATTTTTTTACAAAATGAATAACAAGAACTACTGAGGATGTTCCTGTAAACATCAGAATGCAACTGTCCAACCAACATCTGGACGTAAGCTTTCCAGGCCTTCGGATTGGCCGTGGTAGTACTACTTCAAAATCTCCAGACCTTACGACACTAGCCTTTTGTTTATGGGGTTGGGTCAAAAATGAAGTTACAAAGTAAAAGTCGACACTACGGATGCAGCCTGCAGCCGATATTAAAGACATACGTGTATAAATCAGGAGAGCAACAGGCGCCCTTCGTAGGCGAAGCAGAGGTTTAGAGGACATTGGCGATATTTTTGAACATTTATTATTTTTATTTATTTATTAATTAATGCTATGATTAAAAAATAGTTTTCGTATAACTTGGTCGGAAGAACATTATTACAGAGTAATATTGTAGTTATAAACAACGGGATACCTTTATACAACAAATTTGCAAATCGAGAGCTCTTATAAAACTATTATAACTCATAAATCTCTCTTAACCAAATCTTATAAGGGAAGTCTGCTAGTTGGAAGGTACCACACGTTTTTGTAGTATATTCAGGCACTCTACAAAATGCATTGGTATCTAAGACTAATTTTATCTTGCTGTTAGAGTTTTAGCTTATTTAAAAGTAATTTCTAGTTAGCAAAACTAATTTTCGTTTTAACTGAATTACGATGAATAAGATGATCTAGTTAACAGAACTAACTTTTATTTTTAACTACTTGTTAGTTAACATAACTACATTATCATGTTGAAACCAACACTTTTTTTTATTAATTATATTACTATAGTAATTTACCTAGTTATTGTTATTGGCCAGATATAGTAGTAATAAGTAGGTACGATGTGAAACATGACGTCACACCAATTGCCGCCATTTGCGCTGTATTTTCTCGACTACCGTTGATAATACGGCGTGAAGTATTAGATGTACACCTTCACTGTACTGACGAGAACTAAAGAGTTCGATACCGGTATGCAGGTGGTTACATCCTATCAATGGAAAAGGCTTCCTTTTCTTGATAGTACCTTTCAATCTGAAATGGTATTTTAAAGTGCTACTGTGTAGATAAAATACGCCCTTATTGTATAAGGTATCATCGGGTGCTCTGGAAAAATAATAGTTTTTCCATACATTGGTATTTAATATTTCTTCTCTTTTTTTAACAATAAAATAGGTAATAATTAACAAACACAATTGTTGAAACAACAATATGATGTTGCTCCTAATAACTAACTATATTGGTTATCATAAATATTTATTCTTTCAAGTACTAGAACTACTTGGTTGACTTAAAAAGAGTTATTAGTGACTTCAACTAGAATAATCGTATAGCAATAAAATTTGGCCATCGATACTAAATTTCTCTTATCGCCAATTTCACTAAATTTTCTTGTTATTGAGACTAAAGATCTTGGTATCCTAAACTAGACCATTTTTTAGAGTGTGGTTCATTAAGAACAATACAAAACCTTAATTTTAAAATTTCAGAACAACATATCAAATTAAAGTAAATTTCAAGAAAAGACAACTTTTAAATGTTCCACTTTTTCAAGTGTCACTTACCGCTGCGCCCTTAAATCAACCAATCTCGAAAATTACACAAGAAGGACCCGTCCGCACGAAAAAAGCTACTTTAGAGTAAAAAAGCTGGAAGTCATTTTAACAAAAGGACGAAAAGTTGAGCGATAACCAGCGTTACGAGGCACTTTTCGTCTTTCCGCACTCAAATCGGTTTGACCCGCAACTAACCCTGAAATTTTATATGTTTTAAAATGCCGCTAAAAAACATGATAAATTTCCTCTTTCTTCGCCGATATTAAATCAAAAAAAAGATTGAAGTCATGCACATATACATACAATGGCGTAATATACAGGGTGTTATGGAAATGACGTATTATATATAAACCGGCAATTCCTGAGATAAAGACAAATTGAAGAAAAATAGCCATAAATGGCGCTTTCAATTCATTCAGCGTTAAATGTGACCTGACGTCAAATCAGAAAAACACCTGTGTGGCACTGCGATACAATCAAGGTATTCTGGCCGGTGTCGTCATATGTACACCTTAAACTCTTTAGACAAAATAAAATAATTTAAACACTTTTCCATTCTGTAATACCTTTTTGTACAATTAATTGAAGAACATTTACGAAGGACTATGTTTTAAACAACCCGAAGAAACATATGGAATAGTAATAGCCACGTACGTCACTAGGTCAAATGCCAATGACCTCTTGAAGCCTTACATCGGCTGAGCGAAGTAGCTTCATATAGCGCCGCACGCTCGCATCTATTAGTTGAAGACCAACCAGCGGGATACGTTGTGTCTCGTCGATCACCAACACACTCTCAGCAATCCGCTCTGTTTTTTCGGTTTACGCGTGTCTCTTACCCGTCCATAAATAATCTTTGAATATTGCTTTTATTGACGCGTTTCTACTGGACGTCAAATTTCGTCGCGTGTATTAAAATCTAATAATCTGTAGTATAATCTGTATTATTGTATTTTCAAAAGCTAACTATCGGTTCTGTTTCACTATTACTGTGTGTACATAAAGTGTTTCCAGGAGTGTTCCCATGAAAAAGAAGAAAAACTGATTGTGTTTGTGCCTGGATTTCCTCGCTCTTTAGGTATAAGGATAAATACAAGTAGGTAGAAAATAATTTATTTTTATAATGTTATATGGAATTTCAGTTTTACATTAAATTTGGCAACATTGCCATTGGCTCTGGGTGAAATGTTGTACAGTAGCGCGGACTGACCTGTGAGTAAAAGTGTTTGTTACCCCACTTTTAAAACGGTCGATTTAAAAAAAAAATAAAATATGTAGCGCTTCTCTAGGACACCCAAGGAGTCACCCATTTAAATATCATACGTCATTTCCATAACACACTGTATGTTCAGTAGCGTAGTTGTCTTACTTTGAAGTGGAACTAGGTACAGTATACTTATAGACACGAGCAGTGAAGAAGCATCAAGGTGGAAGGAATTTACTAGTTTTTTCTTCATTATTCTATGAGAAAAATATAAATACCAAATTAAATATGAAACTTAACCTCTTAAAAGGCAAATTTTAGAAGAAATCTCTCATAAACTTGGCGTCCCGACAAACCGCAGCTACCGTATTTTGAAAAAGGTAGATAATAACAACAAAATGGTGTACACATTAATAAAAAAACATTGCTAAAATTTTAAAATCATTTTTCATTTGGTTTTTCACAGGTGTGGACCCGCGAACAAACACCGCCATTTTTAATGACCCAGCGACGAACAGATCATCCATTTTAATAACTTAAGACGTTCGCCCGGGTCATTAGTCTTAGCGACGTTCTTATCACGTCGGATGACGTTTTCAATAGATGTTTATTATTATATGCGGATGACGGAGGCGCCTACAATGTCAACTGGTATTTCTTTTTATAAAAAAAACTACTTATACTACACGGAAAAACCATTATAGTAAAATTGTTATAGTAAAGATTTTGTTGTACAATACCTAAAATACGATTCCTTTAAAATATAGTATTAATTTTTCGTTTCTCGTTCGATCCATATCACATAAATATTGTAGATACACATAATTTTAAGTATAGTTAGTATTTCTAATAAATTTAGTACAATCAAGTAAGTACTAAAATATATTTAAAATTTTACAACGAATCTAAGTGGCAGCCTCACCTTCCCTCGCTTAACTTCTTCAATCGATGGTATATTCGCTGTATGAGTTCTCCACCTATTATTTGTTACGGGGATTGAAATTCCAGGGATCCGTTGCATCTGATTTAAGCCTTTTATTATTGTAAAAAATGTTATTTTCACTTACATTCGTTGTAAAATTTAAATATATTTTAGTATTTAGGTACTTGATTGTACTAAATTTATTATAAATACTAACTATACTTTTTTATTAGTCCTATATTTTATAGGAATCGTACAATAAAACAACAACTATAATTATTTTACTGTAGTATTTTTTTCGTGTAGCCCTTTTGCCAGTTGAAGAAACTCGATTATCATTTAAATACAACAAACAAACGAAAAAGAACAAGGACAAGTAAATAATACTCCTTCATTAATTTTGTTTTTTCCTTTTTAAAACAATAAACCGGAGGAAGAAGAACAAACTGTAGTTGGTGCTCGTTAAGACTTATCTTTTTCGGGCTTTTGTTTATTAGCGGGATAAAACAGAGTCGGCTATTTCTATTACCGTAAACGTGGCCATAAATTTAGTGGTGGCTTGACAACAGTGGTTACATATTTCATGTTATGTCGTAAAAATTAAATTATATCAATAAAACAACCTTTACAAAAAAAGGTTGGATCAACCAAACTATAATCGTAACACCCGAATGCAGATTACAGCTAGTTTTTAAAACGCGGATGACGTTGGGAACTGAAATTTGGCAAACGACCTTGGTTATATTTCAAGGTAATTTTGGACGTTAAAAAGTATGAAATACTGAACGGAAGATAATAGCTTCGTTCGCACAGCGCCAGCGGTTAGAAACCGTCAGCAAACTGACGACGCTTGTGCATATGTTTAAAAGATTCGCATACGACAAATGATGCTAGAAAATTCGGCGTTCGCAAAAACCAAACTGTGGGTTATGGAGACTAATTTGCCGATTGGGAGCGAATTCTTAGATGATTGCTCAGTCTTCTTTTACAAAACTGTCATAACGTTTTGTTTATATTTACATAACCTCAAAAATTTGTATTTTGAGATTTCAGAGAAGAAAGACAATTTTGTACTACAAAAGTAACTGCAAATTTTAAGGCACATTAAATAAGTCATTTAAGAAATAAAATACCTCATACGTGCATTTTGCAGATTGTATTGCTTTTAATACAACGAATGGATATTTCTAATCGTTCTTAAATAATTTATTTTTAAGGTTAGGTTTCTGTCATCTGTCAGTTATCCGTTTGAGGATGTGTTCGCAGAGCAGAAAATATCCAACCAGTTAGCAACCACGCAAGCGCAGAGAAAAATTGGCAATCGGTTGACAATTTGCTTGCTTGTACGAACGAAGGTAGTTAGTACAAATATTTAACCTGTAGGTTAGTGATAGATTCTAGGTTTGGTTTCCAGCGTAGAGATTATTAAAATTTGTAAAATAATAAAAGTGCGATTCGAATACGGTGAATTTTAGTGGTATGACGTTAGTCATCCAAAAAATTGGGAAGAGTAAAAAATATATCATCCTCCAGGCCCGGTTAAGCAGAACTCGAGAACAAACCAAGAGGAAAAATTGAACAATGAATTTCGAACTATTCGATTTATTATAAATATCAAAATGTGGGAAAGAATGGCTCAAAATCAATAAAAAAATCAAGTAAAAAATAAATACCGATGTAATTTCCTTAAACTGCATGGATTTTGCATTATTAAAAGACAATAGAAGGAAAATAATAGTTGAACTGTTGTGCTGTTGATGTTGAACTCAAAGGTATTTCAAAAGCATCTTGAAAGATGCTGACATTTTTCAAAGGCAGTTGTTATTCCGCGTATAAGAAAGAAAATGCCTTAAGCATGAAACGTTTTCCCCCTTTAATAGAAAATTTTTATTTAAAGCTAAAATGTATTTTCTGGGAAACAAATGCAAAATTTATCTCAAATAAATAGGCAGTTGCTGAAAGTTGTTATAAACTACTGTTATTTGAAAGGAAAAATGGAAAACATTATTTATTGTAGCAGCAGTAAATGGAGAAACTGTACTTTTTATTTACGGTTAATAGCAGATCAAGCCTGATAAATAGGTCTTACATTTGCATATTGGAAAGGAAGAAAGCCGATTAATTTGTACAACATTCTGCTCAACAAATCTCAAAAAATCGTTATCATAATATGGATTTATTTTTGATGAAATTAAATACCTAATATGTAAAAGGTATTTCCATTTATTATATAGTTTTAAAAATGCACACACATTTATTAGAAAAAAGTTTTTTTCGTCAATTTTAGAGTTAAAACATTGTTAGAATCGGACTATTTTAGCTTCCTGCATTTGTGTTTCATAATTTGAAATTCCTATAGTGATTTCTAGCTTTAAAACCCCATTCTAGCATTAGCCGCTAGCTTTCAATGTAGAGTAGCAAATGCATTTAAAAAAATATATTTAGAACACTCCAGCTTTAAGCCGACGATGTCGAAGGAAGGTCCTAAAATTCTGATACTTCAACCATAAAAATAAATATATGTCTTTAAATCTCGTCTTGGTAATAACGCTATTTACCTTAAAAAAGTCTTTACCGCCATAACACTTTACAATAAGGGCGCAAGAAGTATTCCTACAGTGAGAAACATCTCCGGGCGTCTCTCCTAATCATAAAATCCCAACTTTCGGGACACAAAAAGGGCCGTGAATACCTCCATTTCTCCTCCGACTTAAGAGTCTGCTGACAATAAAATTTCCATATCATTTGCTGTCACGAGCAACCAGCGGGACTTCATCCAAAGCGCGCCATTTTCAGTGATATAACTAGTTTACATATTTCAAACTGTAGAAAGTTTTGTTTGATAAGGAAATTACAAGGATTTTTATGTTCAGCACGAAATTCAGACAGGAGTGCGAAAAGAATTAACAATAAATATGAAATTGCAACAAATATAATTATTAAACTGTTATTATATCGTATTATATACAATAGTTGCTTATAACCCAAATTTCTTTCACAATAATGAGAACTGACAAAACTACGAAACTTGAAAGCAGGATAAAACAAAAATTTCATTTTTAACATTTAACAAGAAAGCGAGATTCACTTGCGATCCCACTAAATCTGACATCAGCCGATAGAGCTTTGAAATTGTAGCAGTAAAAAACATATTTTGTACGATCGTTATAAAAACTATATTTTTACGCAAATGAATGCATAAAACTGGTCATTATTTAACGAGTTTAAAAAAGCAATTTAGGCAGCATCCGCGTCGTTCGTTGTCTGGCGGCCGCATTGTTATTCTTACCTTAAAACTGTCAATAATATTTGAAAACATCTAAAAGTGAAAGAAATAATTCCGATTCCGAAGAAGAAAATTCATTTCACTGGGCTCCAGATGAAATAATTAATAAAGCCAATGAAGTAACACTAAATTCATTGCCGGAAAAATTCAAAGAAGAAGCTACAAAAAGGAATATAATACGTTTATTAAATGGCATTGGACTAAAGGCAAGTAGAGAGTTTTATTGAACTGGTTTGTTAACGTATTTTTTCTATTTGGGTTTCATAATGGCTACATTATGAAATGCAAAAAAAATTGAATAACCTGCCACTTTATGAAACTGAAATTTCATTTTTTTATGTTGGCAGCAAGTAGGGTTCGAATTTTAGGCTTACTTTGATTTCGTTGAAATTAGTTTTCTTGGCATTATGGATTTGACAAAAATTTTTTATAGAAAACTTTAAAATACTAACCTTTAACCTTGCAAATAGATCATTTTTACTAGATATTTATCTGAAATACCTATTCTTGGAAATATATAACATGCTGACGGTGTCCGTCAACTAATTTCTAGTCACAACTATAAAACAACATAACCTAAAAATAATAGAGACCTCTTCCAGTTTATGCTCTATTTCTAAAGTTTTATTCAATAAAGTACTATTTTTATTTTTAATTCAATATAGTATTATACATATTACTTTATATATACATATTTATAGTTACTGTAGACATTTCCTGGGCATTAATTGTTATTCCTGTCAGATTCTGTGTCGACACAATATTTTGTTCAATAGTATTATTTATTATTTTGTTCAATATTTTGAATTTTGTTCTGCTCGCACCAAACTCAAAGTTTTGCATATTCTTGTTAAAAGTTTTTCTAGATTATTTTCTGTAATTTCTCGTATTTCTGACGGAGTACAACTTTGTTCCTAACTCAATTTTATCAACTTTAATAATATATTTATTTTAAATTATGACGGATGGGAAGAAACTTTGTTGTGTTCAATTGTTTCTATCATGGCATATTTGATACTTGTAACATTTTATGAAAGTGTAAAAGTATTGCCAACCCAAAAAGAAAATATTAATTCAAATGGAAAAAATCCACTATATTTTGAAAAGGTTTTCAGACTTTAAAGACCCAAATAGAAAAAGTATTATAAAATACACAGTTCATAAGACAATTAGAAAGAGCACTTGTACTTTAGAAAATTCACGCGGGTCATTTCCTAAATTACACGCGTGCTCTAAGATAATGTCTTATGAAACTCGTATCTTAATATACTATTGTGAAATAACCAACGTTATAATACCCTTTAACCTCCAGTTTTCTTATATACTGGGACGAGAGGCGAACCTACTCCTAAGCATATATGTTTCCAAGTCCCCAGCCAAACCCCTATTCCGTTTAATACAACAAAACAATTTAAAGAATCTAATAAAACTCTGCAATTTCCGTTTGAGAGGTTAACAATCGCCTACGATTCTTTGCTTTAATTTAAAACTGAAAATAGATAGTGCTCTAAGATAATATCTTATGAAACTTGTATCTTAATATACTATTCAAGAAACGCAAAACATTTTTAGATCTTTGACTTTATGATCATGCTATTCCAAAGTAAAATCAACATTAATTCTGAATAATAAAGTACATAAATAACTATTTTAAAACCTTCACGACAAATTATAAGAAAGCAAAAGATACATCAAGTTCAAATCCATGTTACAACAATCTTTGGACTACAAAACGGCAATTTAATGCCGACAATATTATATCAAAAATTCGTCATTTGTTATATCGGTGTTGTACCGATTTTCCTTCAGAGGCCAAAGAAGCTAATGTACTGATTAAAATATTTTGAGGCTGGCGAGGAATTTAATTAAATTTCTTACCGTAAATAAGTTAAATATTCTGAGGTATTTAGGATGCGAAACACGTTACAACTTAACCTCGCGTATACGCCTATTTTAAGGAGACTTTAGGAACTTTCTCGCGAGCCGGGATATGACTGCTAATTTAAGGAGTTTAAGGGAGAATTTAAAGCAGTTTTGTCATGAAAATTACTCCGCCGTATGAATTTTAAGATTAGACCAGGTGGCAAGTTTATATTGCCTTTGTTATACAATTTGTATAATTTACAAAGAAATAAGCAACTTTAAAAATTAACCAAGCAAAATTATAAAGAACTACTTATAATTTGCATCTTAAAAAGGTTATTTCATGTAAATTCTGCTAGTTAACACAGAAGTTATGCATAAATAACGTAAATACATGAAAATTAAAATTAATATTGCTATCTATATACTGGGTGTGAATTTGCAAACCTCCTCTTAATATCTCGCTTCCAGTATTAAAAAGTGAAAAGCCAAGTCAATTGTATTGTGACGCCTTTAACGAATATTTGCAAAATTTGTGGTTTAACTCCCTGGGAGGAGTAGATGTTACACTTAAAATTTTAAATGGGAAAGGGGGGGGTGGCACAACATTTTAAAGGTCGTTTAAATCTCTTTCCAAAAATACCATAATTTATTATTTTTTGAGTAATAGTTTCCAAGAAATAGCGTTCTAAAAATGAACATATATATTCATGTAAATTTTTAGGCGGTGACTTTATTTCTGGTAAAGAATTGGAAAAGGTGTCACCCGGAGTGACTATCAACGAACCCCTACTCATTCTACTAAAAGGGGTTTCAACACATTTAAAAAAAAATGATAACCTAAAAACCATAGGGCTACATTATGTATGAAAGAAATAGGAAGAACTACTGTAATGGAGGGCCAGTACAGGGATCTCGGAAACCGTAAGAGATACGAAGTCGGTTAAATGGAGGTAAAGTTGCGCATTTACGTGCCTAATAATATGCCGTTTAGAAAGTTTTAAAATTCCGAGTAGTTTCGCAGATATCCGAAAAAAAAACGAAATTCTGAAAAATCGTTTTATTGTTTTCCTGGTTTTTTTTTTTGAGATCGAATTCTAAAGTAAATTGCACTTTTGCATTTCCACTTTTTCCGCTCTATCTAACAGCGTTAATTGTTTTGTAATCCGACGAGTCGTCTTCGAAGGGCCATTACCAACTTTCTTTTTTTTAATACGGTCCTGTTTTCCTGATATTGGAATTTGAGAGCTTTTTTTCTCCCGAATGCAATGATGTATGACACATTGTGGTTTAATGACGTTTCGAGGGTTTTTTGAACAACATCAGGAAATTTTGGGATACGGTCCTGTATTTCTCCTAATTTTATAAATAATATCTCATAAGTAAGCTCTAATTTTTTTACTTATGTTGGACTAAATCAATAAATAACAAATACTCAAATCAAACCATTTAGGCCAATAAAACAATTGGTAAGGGAAAATTTTTTGAATGGTTATTATGAAAGGACAATTTTCGTCAATATGTCATCTAAAGCTAAAACAAACATGTTTTCTCAAAAGTACCATATGAAAAATTAATCTGTCGGACAATACACGTCCGAATTCATTTTCTAGATGCCAATGAGAGGAAAGAGAAGCCGAAGCGAAGAAAAACAAAGATGAGTGAGAACTAGATAGAGAAGCTAAAGAAAAAGAGATATAAAGTTTGAAATGATGACGATGTTACTGATGATAACATTTTATGAAAGAAAACCGGCTTTAATCAAAAAAGTATCTTTTAAACAATTTTGTTTACAATCCTCGACGAAGCACAATTTTGGAACTTAACGCAGTCCAACTTTTTCAATATTGCTCGGCAAACCGAAAACTTTTAATTTTGCATAAACTTACGAAGTTTTCTCGAGAAAATCCAATTAGCCCGAACTATAAATTAGCCGTTATTAAATAAGTTGCATCTTCGCCGAAGCTGAGCGGGTGATGTCGAAAACTTTAAGAAAACAGTGAAGCTTAGCAGTTGCTATATTAACGGACGTCGATAAGAACGATACGGCGAAGCTATACAACACGAGCGAATAAGAACATCAAAAGAATAATACTGCCCCCCGGTTAAATTATACGGGAAGACATAGCTTTAGCGACGTTTTCCGTTTGGCCACCTTCACTTAATAACCAAAATGTCAGTGGCGTACCACATTTTTGTAAATTTCTTTTGGGGGAACTTGTTCGCAGGGACTATTGGATCGATAAAAAGGATACCTTTTAACACATACCTAAAATGATATAATATATATAATGTAAGGGGGCTGGCACGCACTCCCCAATCGATAGGTCATACCGCAACATAAGAAACCAAGTTAACGGATCGCCCTTCCTGAGGTCATGTTTCATGAGGCAACGTGAATCCTTTTATTAGTACCACGTTGCTCCCCATCGCAAAGGACACATTTCATTAAACCTTATTTGACCCATAATTATTATAAATAAGGTGACTGTCCTGTATTGAAAATTGCAGTTATTTCGGAATTCGTACGCCCCTGCGAATCCAAACT
The DNA here is from genome assembly GCA_963991005.1 of Barypeithes pellucidus. NCBI lineage: Eukaryota > Metazoa > Arthropoda > Insecta > Coleoptera > Curculionidae > Barypeithes > Barypeithes pellucidus. The sequence goes on from OZ022557.1 coordinate 1,790,196, forward strand.
TTACAAATAATTTATGCGCTTCTGTATTGTTCAACTATCTCGAATGATTTTCTTATTTACGGGCGTTGAACGGCGTTGTTGCCTTATTAGAAACGTTCCGGTTCCTTTTTGATACTAAACTCCCGACTTGGTCTGGAGTTCGGGCGCTTCAAAGGACTTCTGTGTGACTTTTATTTCCTTGTTTTATTAGAATTCGCGACAGTCGTTTTGGAAGTTAACTTTGGAGAGTTGACGAAGTTTTCGGGTTAAATTACACAAGGCGGAAGGGAGACTTATGACGAAATATGAGAGGGCATTTAAACGTGTTTCGTGGAACGGAGGCTTCGTACGATATAAGGTGCTGTACGAGTATTAATTATTGAAATTTTTACATAGAATCTCTCTCATCATAATTTGGAAGATTCAACACATCTTTTTAGCTTACCGATATTAAAACCGAGAAACGGTCTCCTTATTATTCATTTTTGGACTACACAATGCAAGAGAGTTTCGATGTCTCCTGGCCTACTATTTAAAAAAAAGCCGTAATGGGAACCAGTACGAATGAATCGTACCTGATCTAGTCTTTTTCTCTGGCTTTCTAATTATTTTACACACAATTTTTTCTCCTGAATACACTACTGAAAATACGATTATTTTTATCTAACATCGTGACCTAGTTCCTCGTTACTCCTGGCTCTATATCCATTCGAAAATGATCCTCAAATAAATCTGCAGATTTATCCCAACGCAAATGCACTTACCGAAACTTCCTGGCACCTCGTGCTATGACAGCCCTTAAAATTTGTTGCTTACCTGAAAAGGAAGAAAACAAAATAATATAATTTGAACGGTATGAAAGAAAATAAAGTGACGAGAATAATCGACACTTTAAAACGAAAGTCCAGTATTTGGTTCGGTTTCGGTTTATCATAACTAAACCAGCGTCAGAACTATTTGTTATAAAGAAAAAAAGGCGTATAAATAAAATAGAAAGAAGCAATATTTTTGGCGGTGTTAGTGACAAATTTCTTATTTTATGTTACTATTAGTTATGTATAGAATGAAAAAGGTATGTTCATTTATATATTTTTTAATTTCATTCTAGCTAATATTAACATAAAATAAGAAATTTGTCACTAACACCGTAAAAAATATTGCTTCTTTCTCTTTTATTTATACGCCTTATTTTCTCTATAACAAATAGTTCTGACGATGGTTTAGTATAATAAACCGAAACGTTAACCAAATACTGGACTTTCATTTCAAAGTGACCGAAACCCAAAAACAAACTACCTATAACCGGCCAAGACAACAAAACTGTATTTATATCAGGGCATGGGCCACAACTATAAACCAAGTTGTAAACAACTTCCCAGAAAAACAATCGTGGAATTCTGGAATTAGTATAAATTTTCCTTGTCGTTTTCTGTTAATTAGACAAAGACATTACGTCGCCTTTATTGGAAATTGCAACGGCCGTCTGTTATACCTGCTTCCACGTTTGACATTACCGAATTAAAAACTGTCATATTTGTTGTTATTGTGAAAAAAATTCTTTGTTATTTTTTCTACAGATAGAATCCCCCCATCTCTTTTTGTTGTGTTTCCGTAAAAACACGCGTCACATTGACGTGTACGAAGGAGATAGAAACACTGGGTCCATGCTTGTTTCAAGTCGATGGGTTTAAATATAATACCCTTTATTTATAAATAAGTACACAGAGATAGAATTTCTTTTGTAATGAACGATACTTTTTTCCATCTGAGGCTAATAAGACATGTTGCTCGGTACAGCAAGAAAAAAACCATCATCAAATAATAAAGAACAATGAAGCTCTGGAGATGACATGTCCTATTCTTTCCTCGTGCTATTATATTTTTGCAATGTCTTATCCGAAGATCAAAACCTTTATTATTTCTTTTGAAAAGGTTAGGATGTCACCAGAGGAGAAAAATGAAAAGGAAAAAATCTTTTATTCCTTTGTGTATTTTATAATTCCGCATAAAAAAATCCTGCTCGCACTAATTTATACATTAATTTACCATCTGATTTGGAGGGTAGGATAAGAATTTTTTACATTTTAATATTTCGAATTGAATCCGGTACTAGATAATAAAGAGACAGAAAAAAATACTTGTAAAAATACTTGTAAAAATTATTCATTGTCTGATATTATCAATAATTTAAATTATATATTTTATAAAAAAAACTTTTGCAAAGCGTATTTTCTCGTCTAGGGCGAGGCCAGAAAACCGTTATCGGCCGTATATTATTTTTTCGGCCATTGTCACACACAAAAAATAAATAGTTTAAAAACATAATACTCTAATAGAATAAATCTTACGCAAAGGAATATATTTTCAAAACAAGTATTTCCAAGTCTGAATTGAGCTCTTAATCTCGTAGCAAGGAATTCATTTTTCAAAATAAAAATTATAATTTCTAGTTATGTATTTCAATACTTTTTTGTTTTGAAAATATACATATTTCTTTGTGTAAGATTTATTCTATTTGAGTATTATATTTTTAAATTAAATTAAGTATTTCTTTGGGTGTGTGCATTTTTGCTGAGACTCTCCTTATTATATTTACCACAAAATCTCGGCTAAACCTGAAAATGTGCCTTTTCTAGAAATAAAGTAAGTCCTTGACAACAATCATCTGCATGCCTCTCGGAAAACTCCGTAAAAGAGTATCTCTCACTACTAGCATGTTTGCCGAAGAAAAAAATTTATACGGAACATTTTTTCGTATACCTATAATAACCAATCCTTTCAGCATACATTTAATCTAAAAAAAAAAACATATTGGCCATAGAAGACACAATAAAAACGTCAAAAAAACATCGATGTCTGAACCGAAATAAGGACGGGCTGAAACAAACAACTTCTTTATTAAGATTTATTTATTTACCATAAATTTTAAATAAATCTTGAAATACTTCGTTCTGAAACTGACATTCCCATCTTTTTTCCTATTCGTCTTACGTCAGCATAAATTCGAGTTTTCTTTATAAATCAACGTTGTCAGATTTATTAAGATTTGTCTAGATGTTTTGCCTTGCAAACTTCTGCGATTTATAACGAAATAAATGGTTTTAAAACGGTTTAGGGGCATTTTTACGACATCTTATATCGAAGGTTGTCCGTTTCTAGTCCGAAAATAATTACTTACCGGACTGAAATTCACATCGCTCGAATACTCATAAACTACTTGACGTGGTACAATGCATTGTTGTATGTGGATTTTTCATTAATCCTTAAATATTACAATTACACGCCTACAGGATTTTTTTTTAAACTGTCATGGCAGGATACGCAATTCCACTGGCTTCATCTATCAATTTGGGAGGAAATATGTCTTGGTATAATCACGTTGTGGCAATCGCCAATATAGCTTCTCAGAAACTTGATGTACTCTTCCGAACCAGAAAGTTGTACACACCTCAACAACTTTTGACACTACAAAACTCAATTACAGCTCTTGTTTGGAGTTGCGCATCCAAGCATACTCATCGGCTACTGGATTCCATTGAATGAAGAATCATTCGTCTGATTGGAGGCCACGAGCCGACCAAGAACCTCGACAGCATAGAACATTGAAGGAGGTTAGTGATTTGACTCTCTTTTACAGATCTTTCCATTGCAAATGTTTGACTGCCATTGCCCGATTAAGTCCACCTAGAATAACAAATAGCGAGCCACTGTCGCACATTCCTATATGGCTTAATACCCCCTCGAACATCATTGTTTAGAACTCTTTCATCTGGAGGACGTCATCCTTGTGGAACCACCTTCCTGGGGTCGTGTTTCGCTTTATTCACACACGCACCGCTCCCAGCGTGCTTAAAGGATTTCTCTTACAGAGCTAGTGTTTGCTCATAAAAAAATCCTTTATTGGTAATACTATTATTTGGGGGATGTATTAGAGTACTTGGATAATATGACGTTATTTCTCTTTTATTAAACATTTTTAAATTTTTCGACACAATGTGGCAACATCGTCTTTGAAGATTGTTGGCGAGATATCATTCCATGCTTAAAGTGGAACCTGCAATTATCTTGATTTATTCTCTGTTCGCATGCCGGTACAGTCGGTATTTACCTGTTCTAATGACAGTCATGCAGGCAAAACATCTTAGATTTAATGTTTTTAGGTTAATATGATTGGTCGTCTTTCAGAAATACGATTTTCAAATTAAAAAAAAACAGAATTTATTATATTTATCTGTTATTAAATAATTTTAAGTTGATTTTGAATACTAATGATCAGAAAAGACGCGCTTTTGAAGACTTCCATTTAGCGAATTTGATTAGATAATCAATTCAGCTGCTGACGATCGTGGACGTTCGCTAACTGCGCTCGTTGACTTAAAAAAATCATGGAAGTCTTAACAATACTTTTATATTATGATGTAACACGACACCCTGCCGTAGTACCAAAACTCCCCGTACTACCCCTGATGGCGGCGCCACCGTCCATTTCCTCGCTCAAGCACAGGACCAGTCTGCATCCCCCACCCACTGACGTCACCGACCCGGCCGCCGGAGCAGACAAAAAGGGCCAGCATCGCCCTTAGACGACAGTTCCTCACGAGCTCACCTCCCTTGCTTCTGACTTGGCATCCTTGTGTGGATCCTCGACCTGAACAAGATCTTTCCTTTCTTGCTTCTGACTTGGCATCCTTGTGTGGATCCTCGACCTGAACAAGACTCCTATAGCCTACTCGCGAAACTCAACTCCATCGGCATCCTTGTGTGGATCCGGCAAAGTTCGCTATTACAACTCTAGACAGTTAATTCCTTTACTTGTATATATATCAATTGTGTAAATAAAGACCTTATAACCAATTTCTTATTTTCGACCCACACTCACGTCATAATGAACTAAAAATATGACAATTTGTAAAATAATGACACACCCACGTTCCATTTTGAAGCAATTTACAGTAGTACGACATACCCGAATTGATTTCTTATAAAATTTATTCAATTGTGATATACTAGAGTTTTTTCATCAATCAAGCACTAGCACTATAGATAGGAAAAATCATGGTTTCGAATCGTTGGATTTTATATTCGTTGGGAAAGACGACCTCAGGAGGGTCTTTCCACAAGAATGACGTCCTCCAGGTGAGAGAATTCTTAAACAATAAAGTTCGAGTAGTACTAAACTAGGCACAAGGAACGACAGGGGAGATAAACTCGCACAATTCTGCGTAGAGAACAACCTTCTAATAGCCAACACCTTCTTCAAACAACATCCCAGAAGACTATATACTTGGAAATCACCTGCAGACAGAGTAGGAAGAATTGTCAGGAATCAAATCGACTTCATACTACTCGACACAAACTTTAAAAAATATATGAAATCCGTAAAAACCTACCCTGGGGCAGACATTCATAGTGATCACAATCCGGTCGTAATGGACTTTAGACTCAAAAGATTCCTGAAAGTTGAAAGAGAGAAAGTAACAAGGAAGGTAGATATAGCACAACTAAAAAATCCCATAAGAAAGAAGGAAATAAGTCTGAAGATCGAGGAAGAAATGGAAACAATAGCGAAATCGGTACAGAGAGAAGACGTTGAAGGAACATGGAATGCTTTAAAAACTAAAATAACAAATATTCAAGAAAAAGACATCGGATTCACGAAGAACAACAGAAAGCAAGAATGGATGACACAAGATATTATGGACCTCATGGACCAAAGACGAAGACACAAAGCAAACCCAACACAATATAAACACTTCCATAAGACCATCAGAAAAAAATGTAGAGAAGCTAAGGAAAATTGGATGTCAAATAAATGTCAAGAAATAGAACAACTGCAGAAAAGATATGACACCTTTAACGTGCACAGGAAGGTAAAAGAAATGACAGGCAGACACAGAAAGCGGCAAGAAACAATCCTAAGAGATAATAATAACAAAATAATCTTGGGAACAGAAGACAAACTTGCGAGATGGAAAGAATACATCCAAAGACTTTTCGACGATAATAGACCTTCTATTCCACCACCCACGGATGATCGAATAAATGAAAAAGGCCCAGAAATAACTAAAGAAGAAGTCGTTCATGCAATAAAGGCACAGAAAAATGGCAAAGCCACTGGCCCCGACAAAATCAACGCCGAAATACTCAAGTTAATCGCAGAAAACGAAAGTAAAAGCCTAGACTTGTTAACATCACTATTCAATAAGATATATAAATCAGGCAAAATACCATCAGACTGGCTGAAGTCAACATTCGTGACACTACCAAAAAAAAACTAATTCCTCAAAATGCGATGACTACCGGATAATAAGTATGATGTCTCATGTCCTAAAAACCTTTCTCAGGGTCATCCATACGCGGATTTACAAGAAGTGCGAATTTCAGATGGATGATGCTCAGTTCGGGTTTCGAAATGGATTGGGAACGAGGGAAGCCCTTTTCTCCCTAAGTATACTGACACAAAGATGCAGAGACATGAATGTAGATGTATATGCGTGTTTTATAGATTACCGAAAAGCGTTCGACTGCGTCAACCATCAAAAGATGATCGAAATTCTGAGATCAACCGGGATTGACGAGCAAGACCTACGCGTTGTCTCAGAACTCTACTGGCACCAAACGGCAACAGTCGAAATAGAACGAACAACATCGGAAGATCTACGAATTAGACGGGGAGTTCGACAGGGGTGCGTCTTGTCCCCACTCTTATTTAATCTATATTCGGAGTCTATATTTAGAGAAGCATTACACGAGGCCCAAGGGGGAATCAAGATCAACGGAACGATAATAAACAATATTAGATACGCTGACGATACAGTCTTAATAGCAGACAACGAACAAGAATTGCAAAATATAATAAATTCCGTAGTGCGTCATAGCGAAATGTTCGGGCTGTATCTGAATATCTCGAAAACCAAAATACTAGTCTTCTCAAAGACGCCAAGAAATGTACATTTAAATGTCAAGGGACAAACAATAGAACAGGTAACCTCGATAAAATATCTGGGAGTAAATATCAATAGCCAATGTAACCCGAAAACAGAAATAAGGTCAAGGATTGAACAAGCGAGGAAAACACTTATGAGCATGAAAACGTTTTTTACAACATCAAACCTTAGTCTAGAGCTCAGAACCCGAATGGTCAGGTGTTACGTTTTCCCTGTCCTACTCTACGGGTGCGAAAGTTGGACAATGGACCCACAAACAGAAAAAAGAATAGAGGCTTTTGAAATGTACATATATAGGCGAATGTTACGAATTTCATGGATACAAAGGATCACTAACAACAATGTACTCCAACGCATGGGTAAACAAAAAGAACTACTAAACACCATCAAAGAGAGAAAATTACAATACCTGGGTCATGTGATGAGAGGTGAAAGATATGAGTTACTCCGACTCATAATAGAGGGTAAAGTACAGGGTAAGAGATCAGTAGGAAGACGACAGAATTCATGGCTAAAGGACCTAAGGAGATGGTTCGACCGATCATCTGCGGAAGTGTTTCGCGCGGCAGTTAACAAGACTACAATCGCCATTTGGATCGCCAACCTTCGAAAGGAGAGGGCGGAGTAAGAAGAAGTACTAAACTGAACGCCATACGGATGGACGGCAGTGGTTCGTCGTGTAATTCTGCTATTCGTCGATCTAGATGGCATTAAGCGGGCAATGTCAGTCGAACGTTTGGAATGATGAAATATCTGAAAAAGAGAGTCAAATCCTCAACAAGTCTTCGATGTTCTAGGCTGTTGAGGTTCTTTGTCAGCGCGTGGTCTCCGATCAGATGAATAACTCTCCGTTCGATGGAATTCAGTAGCTAAAAAGTATGCTTCGGTGCAGAGCTCCAGACATGTTTGTTGTTGAGATGTATATACAACTTTTTGGTAAAAAAAGTACATCCAGTTTCTGCAAAGCTGCCTTGGCAATTAACATAACATGGTTCTACATTTACATAGTTTGAAAAAGATTTTGAGAGGAACAAAATACATAAAGGGACTGGACTAGTATGTCAAATGAAAAACCCGATAAAATAAAAAAAATTATAATACATTTTAGATAAAAAAAAAACACCATTCGGCTAAATATCGATTTATATTCCCGCATTATTAACTTTCAGATGCGCTTCCTGACAAATTCAACAAAACCCAGTGAAACCGTCTTTCGTTTCTTTATCTGATGTCACACCTTAAAATAATGGCTCGTTCGGTCAATTAATGTGGAGCACGCAAAAAAAGATACGACCCGCCTGCTGGCTCTGATTGATAGATTGATCGAGGTGTCGTATAATCGCTATTATTGTCAGACGCGCCTTTTTGCCGCCCTTTAACTAGATCGTAGGAATGGGCAATGCAATCGAGATCATGCACAAAAAAAAATCATTGGGGCATAGCAGCAATTGCATCGAAATTTTTACTCATTTAGACTCATTTCTTTATGGAATAAAAATGATACCGGCCAACAAATCGAATCCATTTTGCGCCGCATGCAGGAAAACGATAATTTTCTTACAAATACACCCAATATCAATACCAAAATATTCCTCTAATTTGATAAAAAAAATTACTGTCTAAATAAGATCTTTGTTCCTTTAATCAGAACAAATCCTCTTTAATTCGTATGCCTTATCCTGCCCCGTCAAGAATATAATTATCCTTTGCTTTGGATTGGACAAAGGCTGTAGGAAAATTTCAGGCTTCGTAAAATACAACAGGGTTTCCTTGTTGCCAATTCGTTATCGATATGTTCATTTTATTATTTATATCATTGTAATTGTAATTTTAAATAGCAATTTTAGATTAACCAGGATTTCCTGTTAAGTGCGTAAGATACCATCAGGATAGCGTATTAAAAGTGCGGCTTTTCTACTAAAATTAACGTGTTAGTTAGTCCCTTTGATTAAGTTAGATTTGATTTAATCCCACCTTATGCTCCGCGCGCCTTATCTCTGCAAAGCCCATGAAATAAATAATTATTCTTTAACTTAATTTGAAATCCTGGCGGATCCGTCTCTTTGTAATGGACAAAGGGACGGAGAAATTACGGGGCTTTGTGAAATGTACACCGATCCACGGCGTCCTTTATTAACGGGACCTTTACAGCTTTGTTTGTTCCATTTGTTTTAATCGCTCTAACCCGATTGAGATTCTGTTACGATCTAAATCCATACCATTTTTATTTTCAATAGTAGTATTCCATTTTTGTTTACTGGATATATTGATATATAATAATAATAATTTGATTTGTCTAAATCAATCACAACCATTCTTATAACATTTTCAAAATACTATGACAAGCTAAACTATGGTTTTAAAGACGCAAAGTAATATATCAACCAAAACGTATTATCTAAGGTCGTGCATGATTTTTAGACCTGTACACTTAAATAGGCCTGAGGGTGTTGCCACGCCTGTGAGCGATTTGTCGCGAGAGACAAATCGCGAACGACAAATGAGCGCCGACAAACGATAAGCTGGCCATTTCTGTTTGCTCATTTTAATTTAAAAAAATCCAATACACGCTCCCGATTAAGGAATTTCTCAATTAACAATGGTAAATCCTCGAATACAATAATAAACATGGTGGACATATGTGAATAATGGGTTCTTTCATGTAAACCCAATAGGTGACAACTGATGCTGTTGACATAGTTGTTGATTTTCCGGTATGTGTTTTGAATATTTAATGAGCATTTATTACGCGTCTTTTAAAAACAGACTATAATAATATTATTGGTGTCAAAATTGCTTTTAATGGTCCTGCTTTTGAACTTTCTTAAATACAAGTGATAAATTATTTGTTATTTATATTATTATGTACTTATTTAATTTAGTCATTTTCGTTCGATGGCGTACTAAACTTGTGGCGTTAACTACTAAGCACAAAGGAATGACAGGCCGGCAGGCCGATTATGTAAACTTTTGATGAAAATGAAGTAGTTTTACGTCTATTGGTGCTATTTTGGAACAAACGTCACAGCTTACAGTAATCTTGGAATGAATTTCAAAGCACAGGAACGTCTGCACAGATAGTTCCCCAGGATCTTTGGCGCTGCAAGCTTACAAGGGTGTAAATTTCGTTATAGAATCGCACCATAAATTCATTCAACTTCTTCCTGTTTCGGAGTCGCGAGTGATTTTATTCCGAACTGCGAAGTTATTACAGGTTGAGTGATGCAATTAACGCGCTATTTGGTGTATGCGGAAACGTGACTCAAGCTGATAATTGGACGCTAATAGGTCACCGATGGCCCGCCTTATTTCTAGTATCGTCGATTTTAATTGCACGTGAAAAACAATGCTGTTCATTTTATTTAATTAAATTATATGCGAGAACACAAGAATAGCTGTCTCTTTGACCTTTTTTTTGTTTTAAACAATATCTGATGACAAAAATGCAAGAGACCGTTTTCATATAGAATTGACCAGGCTAATCAGCAAAAATATCCATATTTGCAGGGATACCACAGGACATCCCGTATAAAATTACCAACAAAGTTGTTTCACTGTTAGTTCCCCTCAGAACATAGTACGTAATATTTATTTTACTGTAATTTACTTCTGCTCCTCTTCTCGCACGAGTAGAATGTAAAATAATAAAATTAGCCGCTTTATTTATTCGTGGTAATAAAATTGTTGATCGGCTACATTCGACGGGCAAACAGTTATTGATCACATGGTAAACAGTTCCTGTCGGGCTCGATCAGCGTGCCGATTTTTTACACGAACCGGGCCGTTCTTCACACTTCAAGATAAATACGCGCAATTTCGTATTTTAGCCATTTATCGTATGCATTAGTTGGGTGTTATTTGTAAATATACCGGTAATGAGAAATAAGTTTAATGCGCGAAAAAATCTTTATTTAAGCCTACTAGCTGGAATAATAAGGAATAAACAAATAATGGTAAACAGCTATTATCCGGCATATAGGCCCCGTGGAGCGCTGAATCAGAGAGTAAAAATTATCCGTATTATGTCTCGCCCAAATGCTAATTCAGGTCAGGTACTACCAAGACAGATTGTGCCAAATATAGTTGTAAAATTAATGTGTATTTAGGGTAAATCAGGGAGCTATGGCCCCATGGGGTTAGATGGCCCAGTTCGACTTTTGGTTTATTGACAAATATCCGGAAGCCAGCCTAATTTGTAGTAATATATATATATAGAAGAAGTGCTGTGTAGCTTGAGAGTGTAAATCCAAAATGAAATGTATAATAGTAAATAAAAGTAATTCATCAGGTGCTTTGAAAATATTTTACTCGTTTTAAAAAAACAAAAATATTTAGACATTTTTTTCTGTATAGATTTATTATTCAAGTTATGTCCGCATAGCAGCATCACTTGATTTACATCGTCGAAGGAAAGAGCGAGATAGGTCAACTCTGGCAGTATTTAAATCATTTCTTATTTTTTTTATAAGAAGCTGGTTTTACATTGGAACTGCGTAAATATTTTTCAGTCAAAAGAGTGGGCAAACTCTCTCCGATTTACCCTACCGATGGCAAGAAATTTGAGCATGCACATATTTAAAAATACCTGTCCTTCTTCAGATTGTAATTTATCGTGTGTCGTAAAGACAAAACTCCTCCCACCTGTTATACCTATACACAGATATTCGTTTAACCGAAAATATAAGCCATTGTCACATATTTCAACGTTTATTGGACAGTAAACATATATTTCCACTAAAAATATCACCGCTGCTGCTTCGACGCGTCTCTGATATTTGCATTTAAATCAAAATATTTGCAAGCGGAAAATAAAAAGACATATATGCTATTTTGAAATTTAAATAAGGCCGAAACGAGGTAAATTAAATACTATATTAATAAAACATTTAAAAAATTAGGGAGAGTTAAAATAGTTATATATGTAACAAATGCATAAAATAGTATTATACTACGGGATTCTGGTACTACCAGACGGAATATGGTTTTTATAACGGTCGTAGAAGAAGATAATTTAACGCCCTTCGACCCCATTCTATTTAAAATATCAAGGGAAAGGTGATCATCCCCGCTCGGGGGTTGAAGTTATAGGGCTTAATAAATTGGACACAAGATACACGTGTCGTACCGTTCTTTTTTGGCTTGTCTTTGTTTCATTAGCCAGTCCTGTATATTATGTAATTTATGGTAACAAATATGACCAATCGTATAAAGGAATGGGTAAAACCAACGATTGACAGACCTTGGGGCCTGAAACAGTAAAGACAAGGTATGATATCGCGCAAGATGAGGAGTGTCTTTGTGACGTCATTATGTGTACGCTTCTATGGTCCCCATATGATTTCAACGGATGTTTTAAAAATTTACCGGATTTTTTCTTATTTTAGTGATATTTGCTCAAGTACTTGCGTGTTTATTAAAATACATACCTAATATTCATAATATGAGTTGCGTTACACAATGTACTATCAAATGCATGAAACCTTTCATCATCTATAAAAAGAATTAAAAAGGCTAACAACAACAACGTGAATCTTCATAAACAATTTAAAAATAACTCACAAGATCATGGTTCGAAACCAGTGTTAGACCATAGACTCTCGGCGGCGGCCAATTCAAAGAGGAAAAATATTTTTTAAAATTTCGAAACAGAAAATTGCTAAAGGACACATGAAAACCGTATGAAAAAAATAGACAGTAACAATGTAACGTCCATAAATATGCATGAATTTTCATAAACGAACAAAAAGATTGCCAATTAAAATGATAATTTATGATATGAACAGAACTAATTGGCTCACTCGTTTCGGGAATATACAATGAATTAATTGAAATTAAATTTTATGTATTAATTCTAATTTAGCGTTTGTCATGAAGACCGCCGTAAAATATTGTAATAATAGTTTTAGCTTATGCAGTCGAATTACTTGCATGAAGTCAGTTTTCGCAATACATTTCAATTAAGCACTAAAAAAATTTATCCCGAACAAACCTGTACTGCAACGGTTTAGTTGCATCAGAATAAGCATCAATGTCCTCTTTTAATTAGTTATCGTATGCAAAATTACGTTCCTCAGGTACCATAGCTTAGGGATATATGGAACAACAAGGGTTATACGGAACAAATGTGCAAAAATTCAAATTTACCGCTCCATTACGGAATATGTTTATTTATAGGAATTCTATTTTCTTAGGCTAGTGTAGGCTTTAGTGTTGACATTCCGCCAAATTGTGTGTAAATTCTGATTAGTGCCTTTTGGGAAAATATATATAGTTAAAAAATAAAGTAATTATTAGCCGTTTTACGAAACTCGAAGAGTATTTTTATCCGATAGAGATAGCATATAAAAAAATTTTCATAAAATTGTTCTATATAGGCATATGATCAATCCTATATGAAATAAATATGACACGCAAAATTGGGCTTGTTCCGTATATACCCAAAGTCTGGGTTATACGGGGAACAGTGGAAAATTGTAAAATAAATACAACCCTTTTATTGTCAGCATCATCAAATATGGCTTAAATCGAACGTAACATTACAAGCCAAATCACTAAAAAGAGAGAAATTTAAAAACAAAATGACAAAAAAAGCTATTAGGAAAAATAGGTAAGAAAGGTTCTGTATATCTTAAACTATGGTACCTATTTCTTTAAATTTCTAAATTAATAGTCCATCGGACTGTAAGACTCAAGAAAGTTACACGGGGAGAAGATGGGTTGTACTTTGGCTGCTTCGCGTCGACACATACCAGTTTTGTGACGTAAATAAGGACGTTTTCTTTTTGCACATCAACAAATATAGTCACTACCGTAACGTTCGTTATGGTTAAAAACAATAACTCAAAAACTCTCGACATTTATTATAATGTGCGTAACTTATCAAATTAATTTAAGCACGGATACTAAAACGATGATTTGTTATGATATTTATTAAAATTAACCAATTCATATTAATGTATTTTTCCATATAAACTGCACGCCACGAAGACCGATAAATCGTTTTTTAATACAGATTTAAAGGCGGTTTGGAGGTTTTGTGTGTATTTTGTTAACGGCATTGGATGAAATCAAACCGCCAGTTGCGGGATTTAAAATATTGCTCTTCGATTAGTATACAGAATGGCAAAAGAAGTCGTAAAAAAAGTATTTTTATGTTGATTTTGAGCGTGTATGTTGGTAGTAACCGTAGAGTATCTGATAAAAAGATGTATGATTTATAGCAGTTTTATAAAAGTTGTCGATTTACAATTTGTTGTATAAAGGTCTCCCTTGATATAGTTTTGTTTTTAGAATTAAACAGCTGTAAGCTAAGAATGTTCTTACAACGAAGTGCTACACAACTTTTATATAGCATACCGGTTTTATACTTACTATAGATCTCAATTAATGCTTATAAGAAAGCGCTCAGGGAAACTGTATACAGCTTGATGCTCAAATCATTTGGCGTAAGAATATTCCGACGTTTATAAAAAAAAAACTAAATAAGAATTAATATAAATTCTGTATATTTCACCTGGGACGGTCTTTTAATTTAAGGGATTTTACTACTAAAATAAATAAATATTCTACCGTTTACAAAATATTTGTAAATAGAGCCTAACCAGTTTATAGCCATTTTTTCAGAAAATACATATATTCAAGCTTCTATCTAGCAAAGGCTACAGAGACATCGATTTATTCCAAATATAGGCCTCCGGTGGAAGTCCCAGCTAAACTGGATTCCCCTAGAGAAAACGTGCATTTGCTCTATCGACGGCCTCTAGTCCGATTTATCTAATCTAGCAGATTTATGGGAGCGAGATTTAGTCAAGTCGGTCATTTGTTTCGGATAAATAAACATTATTCTTAAGAGGAGCATAATGCCTTACTGGGATTATTTTAAAGCTTCCGTTCTCAAGTGTATGAATCCTCGTTTTTTTTATACAATTGATAAATTAGTTGTAAATAATCTAAAATGTTTGTCCCTTATACATTTTCTTAATACATGAAAACATGACTAACCATTTGTAATATATTAGTTTTCATGATAATATATATAAATATGACTTACCATTTTTAACATGGTTTTCAATATATATAAATATGACTTACCGTTTTTAATATGTGTTTCAATACATAGAAATATGACTTACTATTTTTAGTACTGTCATATGTCATGAAAAATTGTTATCTAATGCAAAATACATTGCTAATTATAAAACAAACTCGACCCCATAATTCACTTAGATTAAACAAATCGAGCACGGGGGCGTCGATAAAGCAAACGCTTGTTTCCTCTGGGGAGATCAGTTCAGCCGACGATTCGAGGCCTACTAAATCGATGGCTCCATGTACTTTCGTGCTATAGACAATAGCTTCTTAAGTACAGAGTTTTAAAATGAAAAGGACACTACAAAGGCTACTTATGTACCTATTTACCCGGGAATTACTTTAACTTTTGGGAATAATGACTTACGACTTAAATTCATGCTTTTATAAGTAGCAAGACGTTACCAAGAATTCATCGTCTGCTTTCTATTATTATAGCGAAATATAATTTTTTATGATCAAACACTAGAGGAAAAATCCTTTAAGGCACTCAGGGAGTGGTACGTCTGCGAACAAAGCGTTGGGAAAGACAAAACACGGCCCACAAGGATGACGTCCTCCAGGTGGAAGTATTCTTAAACAATGAAGTACTAAGCTGAACATATGTATGAATGGGCAGCAGTGGTCCATCGTGTATTTCTACAATTCGCCGCTCTAAAAGAGAGTCAAGACAAACATGTCTTCAATATTGGAGGCTCTCTTCTTGGTCAGCTCGTGGTCTCCGATCAAATGAATGACTCTCCTTTAGATGAAATTCAGTAGCCGAAGAGTATGCTTTGGTGCAGAGCATCAGATATAAGAGCACTAGTGCATAAGAGCACGATGGTCGATTCCTGGGCTTTGAAGTGTCAAAAGTTGTTGAGGTAAATCAACTTTTTGGTCCGGAAAAGTAAACAGAAGCGAAGCTCTCTTGACTTTGCTACAACATGGTTATGCTCAGACATATTTAATTTCAGATTTACGCCCAGCCAGATGGGAATAAACAAACAATTTACCTTATGAGGTAATTCAGAACTTCCTTTAATTTAACTGAGAGCAAGCCTATATTTTCTGAACAGTTCTTTTATGCATATATATACAACTGCTATGAAATGTGAAATATAAAGCTCAATGTGGCCCTTCCATCAAATCAGTCCGAAACGCATGGAATTTTCAACTTACAAGGACCCTTCTCAAATATAAGATTCCTCGGTACTGGTATGTACGAAAGAAACAAAGAAAAAATAATGAATATGTTTTTTATGTTAAATAAATCATCGCAGAAAAATACAATGTCTGCACATGGCTTATTTTTATGTCCTTTTACGCCATTTTAGGTGTTATAAACACAATAGAGCAACACAGCGCCCTGCAAATGCTTCTGGAAATGAGTTTTATGTAAATGCGTGCGAGATGGGACCGGCGCGGCGCACTCTCACACTTCTCTTTGCTGCTCGCGAACGATCAGGTTTCCTTGCAAGCGATTTCCAAAGGGATTATTTATACGAAGAGAACAAACCAGACAAGGGAATTAGAAAATCTTAGAGGCGACTATAAGTAAAACCAAAGAGCTGCATGTTTTGTAAAGTTCTAATGCAACACAGGCGTACTTTGCCATATTATTAGACCCAAGCTGTAAATTTACTGATATTTTTTGTTATTATTATGAACTTTTCGCAAGCACTTGATGGTACTTTTGTTTTAAATTTCGCGGGTTCCTTTTTTTGGTTTTATAACACTGATTACAATTTTGTGGTCTGTCGGTAATTGTACATATTCTAAAAACCGGCGTTTTTGTTGCACTGTGTAATTCACTAGTTCTACAGAATTAAACAGGCTAGGTTTTTATTCGCGTCAAGTAGAGCTGGATTCGTAGTTGACGTCGCGTAAGTTGTAAGACGTAACGTTAAGCCGCAAGAGAAATAAACATGTGATTTGCAACAGAACAATTCATAAGTGCATAAAAATTAAGCAGTAACAAGTGAGAAATGATTCAATTCCATTTCTTAGGTTACGGCTTATGGAATCGGCCATACTAGTGCATAACCGCCATGATGACATCACTAAATTGTATGTTTTTTAAATGGTTGTTTGGCTAATATTATCATGACTGCATTTCTTCAGCTATTACAACGATGTCTTCATCGCTTGTAATCATATTTTATAGTTATAAATAAATAAACATTTGTCATGTGAAAAACAAAATCCATAACTTACAATTTCGTAACCTACAAATTCTTAAAGTAACTATGAACGGGCATGCATCCGGCTTTAGTTGTTTAGAAACCGATACACCCTTTCTAAGTTCATATTGAAAAATTTCAAGCTTTTTGACAAGAATATATATAATTTCCAGAATGGGCAAACGACGTGATTTGTAGCCAATGACTGTTGATCAAATTACCGGCAATGCCATTGGCGACAAATCACACGCCGTTTCCCATTGTGAAAATTGTATGTATTAATTGTCGTCATAATACTTGATAATTTTTCAATATAAACTTAGAAAAATGTGTTAGATACGATACGGCATTACTACAGCAATCAGTCTTACTAATCGACCACACCATAAATGTAATCAGTCTTACAAAAGCAAAAAAAACCGCGAGAAGATTTAAAACAAAAGTACGCAGTACTTGCGGAAAACTCATAATAATAACCAAAAAAATCAGTAGATTTTCTGCTTGGGTCTAAGAATATGGCAAGGTACTGTAAACATTTGAGCACCGTCCATTGTACGAAGTAAGCAAACAAGATTCCGGAAAATAAGTTCAGCAGCGAATTGTCCCGATCCCACGGGAGAGTCGTATAAGTAGGCCTGGGCCATGCACGAAGCACATTGTACCACACCGCTACATCGATCGTCTTTTTTGATAAGTATGTGACGAGAATTTACTTACTCTGGGGGTTGTGCTGATCTCAGAAGAGGGATAAGACGATAAAAAGTCATTAAATAAGGACGTCGAGCAAAGTGGGTTTTTGGGTGCGATTTATACAGTCTTGTGTGTAATCCTCCATCTTGTCTCTCATCTTGTCGGTGCGTGTGTCGTTCTATCATAAAGCAAAAACTATTTTAATGAGTACATTTTTTATTATACCTACCGTTGACCCTTATTGCAATTGCCACTTTTCATCTTCTATAAAGTAGTGTTCTTAGATTCCGTATCCGACGTTTTGTCATTCAGATGCCATCGTCAGATTTATGTTTTTATTGCATTTATGTAAACTTAATATCCGATGTATCTTAACCATCTTTGATAATGAGCACGATTTTTCTTTCTAAAATCCCTGATTGCGAAGGCTGTAGATCATTTTTTAAAAGCTTTAAATAATGCCAGAAAAAATTTTAAACCAATAAGTTTCTAATAATAATAATAATAATAATAACTTATTGTTAATAGCAATTGCTAACAATTTTACAAAAAAATCATTAATAATACGTACATATCACATAAAAAATTACATATCATACAAAAATTTAACTGGAATTTCCCCCCTATACATTTTCCCTAGAATAATGTTTGCATTTCCTTACAAATATTTTCAAATTTATCACTTTCTTAATGTCATTAGGTAAGTTATTATATTGAACAAGTCCATTGTGGAAAACATCATTTTGACTGTAACGATTTGGAACTGTAGCTACATAGAAGTCCTCTCTGGATCTTTTTTGATAATCGTGTACATCTGATATAAATTTGGTGCTTTTTAATAAATGTTCATGATATAAACTATGTTTTATTTTATATATAAAAATCATCGTGTTTAGAAATATGACCTGTCTAACACTTAACATCCCTGTTATTTCTAGCATTACTTTAACACTAGTAAGTCTAGTCCAGTGGGTTAAATAAGAACTCATTCTTCCGAGAGGAATATTTTTTTGACACTTTTTTAGTTATGTATTCGGCATGTTGAGAAAACGCCAAATTCTCGTCCACCATGACGCCCAAATATTTGTATTCTTCATGGCATATTGGTCGGCTATGAATTACGCAACTTTGTCGCAATTTAACTTTTGCTGTATCTGTTGTCGTTTATGAGATCCCAACGGTAATCATCGAATTTTTAACACCCACTATAGCTATCTACATATTGATTTATTTTTATTTTGAATTTGCTATTTATCTTAGGTATTTATACCCAGTTAAAATAGTATAATAATTAGCGCTGCAAGTAAATAAATATTGTACTCCGGCTTTGACCTAGAAGATGTAAATTTCGGGCACTTTATGGTCAGAAGAATAAATAGGATTTTATGCCAGTCAAATGATCAACGGTATATGTAAACTATACTGCAGAAAAGCGAAAAAATATTTCAACCGCTTTTAATCAGCCAAAGAGAAATAATCTGTTCGATAGTAGCAGCAATTTAAACCACATATTTTTTTCATTGTCATTTCCGGGTCTCTACGTGATATATTTCACGCAAACGATAATCTTATGAAAAAAAGTGTTTAATCATTATAAAATATTTCTTGTTATTAATAAAGACGTCGCGTCGGTCTAAACCGAAGAACTGTCTTATCGTGGTAAAATATTACATTAATTTCGGCCTGAAAACGAAAGTTTGAGGGTGAGGCATTCGAATGTGATGAATAGAGGTTCCTTTTTCTTTTTTTCGTGGATTTCTTAAAACTTTTTCTTCTTTGGAATACTTATGCGATGATTTACGGAAAAATTTCGTCTCAACTCTCAAGTTTTTATTTTCGGGATTAAATATGTTTTTTTTGCGACAGGGAACTAACTGCGGAGTTGTTTAGTTTACGTCTGTTCTTGTTATTCGCTTCCAGGCAGGAAAAATGTGGCATTTGAAATTACCATGACCTTCATTGGTAGTAGTATACTACTGGAGATATTGCCAGAATCCTATTGAACGGACAAATAGTCAGCTAATTTTAAAGCGATGCATACAACACTGTTAAACACTATCTTTTTATAAAACATTAATCAATATTTGTCCGACCGATGCTAACTTAAAATCTAAAATATAAGCAAAAGTAGCCAAGCAATTTGCAGAAAATAACTTGGAGTACGAGCAGATTTATAAACAAAGATTTTAGATGCAGTGGTTAGTGGAGTGAGCCAAATCAAAATACCCTTTCATTAAAGCACGCCAGTCGTATATTTACCTAAAGAGAATTTAATTTACCTGGATATTTTAAAGTAATTTCTTATACGTGCTTGTGTACCTTTATATGAATAGATGGGGTTAATGAAGATTCCTAATCAAAAAAGGATTTTCTTTACGATATTTAGAAAGAAAAAATTAAATCCCTTAACCAAGAGAACGTTGACTTTGATATGAAGATACGGTGCTCATTTTTATTAGTTCGGGACTTGCGCTTGTCGCTCACGGTACCCCAGGTCGCCTCGGTACACAGGTTGGGAACCCCCGGTCTAAAGCAATTGTAGTTTTTTTTTCAAAGTTACTACTTCATTGCATAAATAACGGCCACAATACTCCATTATATTTGATCATACGATGTCACGACGAACAAACCCGTACAAAACCACCTCTGGTTTCAGCAAACGAACCGGTCTATTGACTTTTCCAAGTTTATACTTCTGCAAATATAGACCGAGATACAGAATACAGCCCAAAGTTGTTTGAACTGAACGTTAGTTATTAGTCACGATAGTTTGATGTTTGATTGTTAATTTAAGTTGCATTTTGTATGGTTTGATGTGATGCGAACAGGTCAAATTATCGTATTCTTCCACAGCTATTTAACAATAAATTTGTTATTCTGGTATAAAAAAATAATAAAAAAGAAATTCTAACTTGATTATCTCAGAATTCAGACTTTATATTAAGAATAATTATACCAGAAGTATTTAATAAAAAAAATAGTAGGTGGCCCCAATCGATGAAAACTCGATGGAACAATTATAGTACCATCGAGTTTTTATAATGTTTCCAAGCAATACAATTTATATAAAAAAATAATTAAAATATCTATTTTCGAAAAATATTTCTATCGTGTAAAGTTCTAATTACAGACCCTAAAGGTAATTTCAAAATTAAAAAGTTGCTAAAAGTTCGTACATCACATACACAATGCTTTTAACGTTTGATTTTCAAAAGCTTCACTTTTTAATGCTATTTTTCCTTCATTATGTAAATTGGGCGGATGTAAAAAGACGCTTTGTTCATTATGGCTGCGAGCATTTGACATGGCCTTGATAATACATCCAAATGGATAAAATACTACGCATATGAAAAGTTCTCGCTTGTAAATATTTTGCCATTAAAGTGCAAATATATTTTTTATCAAAGCATATTTTAAATAACAACGTACAATATAATAAAAAGTTCGCTTTTATTTGCAGTTTCAATTTAAATACCAGGGAGAAATAAAAATATAATAAAAAACTTCGGCGACATTTTTGCAGAGAATTATTAAAAATAAGAACATCCGGGAATTGGATATTTTTCATCATATTTGTGTATATGAGAAATGTTTGCTTGTAAATATTCTGTAATTAAAATGTTTAATATAAGAAGAAAATATTTTTTAAATTTTGACATAGTACGAGATTCTTGAACATTTATCTTTTATTTATAGTTTTAAATAAACACTATAGATGCATGATATTTTTGTAGATAATTTTAAAAACAAAATTGGAGAAAGAGGGTGTTCAATCAAAATGGGTCCGCAGATGCTTTGTTTGAAAGATACAGTGTATTGAAATTTTGAACAAATTTCGGTGTTTTTCAGATATTTCCGAAACGGCTTTAGTAATTTTAATATTTACATTTATTGTAATGTTATTTAGCTAGATACCTTTTGCCTACTATTTGTCTTATTTTTGGGTAAGGAATTACCCCACAAGCGATGTCACATGCTTTTTGAAACACTCAGTATACAGAGTGTTATGGAAATGACGGATTATATTTAAACCGGCAGTTCCTGAGATGAAAACAAATTGAAGAAAGATATCCAAAAATGGCGCTTTAATTTAATATGCTCTGTACATGACCTTATGTCAAACCAAAAATTACCACGTGGTGCCCCAGTGAGGAAGGTAAACAAAGCAACATATGTCAACAGTGTTGTCATATCTTCAGGGTAAACTCTTTAGAAAGTCAATAACCGTTTGACAGATTGCAAGTTGTTTATTTTTCAGGGTACATTATTATAAAATTTTACGTTCAGTTCAGTTCGCTGGGAAACAATCTCTGATTTATAAACTTGAACTGACTCGAACGAACCGCCGCGGAGTTTATAAATGGTCAGGTATGTCCTCATTTGTTCAATTCGAACGACACCTGGCAGATCTGCACAACTTAAAAGTTTATAAATGCCACTTACCCTTTAGAAAAAAAATGCAATTTTATTTAGCTTTTCGGACTTATTTAAAACCAACTTAATTTATAAAAACACACCAAGTACCTAGGTAACTTGAACGAAAACAAACCGGCACAATAAAATCACATAACACATCTAAGTATCATTTAATCTGAATTAGTATTTTAAAGTGCTACTGTGTAGACAAAAATACGCCCTTATTATCTGAGTGGTCTGGGAAATAATGTATTTAACATCTAAAATTTTTAAAAATAAATAACACGTTGGTTCCGTCGATCGATATTGAACTGCTGGGCTGGGGCACTGCTGTCGCGAAAAGAACAAATAACTTAATAATTTAAACTCGAGTTTAAGTATACAAGTAACACACAAATCTGCTTGAAAATTGGTAAAAACAGTAGGAAACCGATAACGCGTGTGAAAGTCGGCCGGCTTCTTTAAACACTTTGATATTTTTTTCTAGTCTAAGTTTAAACAGCTGATTATGGATAATAACGGGTTCTCTGTTCTTTCGCCGGCTGGGGTTAATATTTAAATATACAGCGTTGCCACTTTCGATGTTTTATAAACAAATTGCGGAATTTCCTTCTATAATATTACTTTCCTGTATAATTATAGTATCGGAAATGGCAACCGCGCTAGCTCAAGTTAGTTCTCTGAATGTGCACAAAGAAAGCACCATGGGCGAGCCGATTTATTTCAAAGGGTAGTTCCTGTCAACATAATTGCTTCATTTTATCTTTAGTAAAGGGTTAATGGCCCATAGAAATTAGCGCTTTTATTATTTCTATTGCGAAATAATTAAGTGCTGTTAGTAATTTGAAACTCGTGGGTGTCTGTGTGTTTCTTTAAGTGATTTAGTGCAAATGTTCCGAGAGATTGGAAATAAGAGGCCGAATGGGGTTTAGT
Source organism: Barypeithes pellucidus (assembly GCA_963991005.1). Classification (NCBI taxonomy): domain Eukaryota; kingdom Metazoa; phylum Arthropoda; class Insecta; order Coleoptera; family Curculionidae; genus Barypeithes; species Barypeithes pellucidus. Next base: position 1,813,411 of record OZ022557.1, read on the forward strand.
GGGTATAAGCTTATTATGCAGTTCCACATTATCATCAGGGTACGCGATGAGCATAAAGCTTTTCCCATAGAAAAAAAAAAAAAAACCTGAAGATGTCTGTGCCCTTAATTACTTGCTAGTGTACTGGCACCTGGATTCACTTCTATTTGGATACTAGATAAACTAAATATTATTTTTATAAGAATCTAAAGTTTTACATTTTTTACACAGTTGGCAACATTGTTTCTGAACATCTGTTGATTACATAGCTTGGCAATGTAATATGATCATATATGAATGTGCCGAGTAGTGACCGGCGGGTTTAGGGGTGAATTACCCCACTTTTTAAACGTTCGATTTAAAAAAAAAATATGTAGCGCTTCTCTAGGACACCTCAGGAGTCACCCATTTAAATATAATACGTCATTTCCATAACACCCTGCATATAGACTCTATTTTCTGATAATACTTAGGTATTAAAACTTGTTAATTCCAAAATATATTACCGAGAAACGCGGTATTTATAATCTTTATGGCAAAAATTCAGCGACATTTGACAAATATTTTCCAATTTTTATAGCTCAAATATACATTCGGATGATTTATGGACTCTCATTTCGTGTGGCGCTATTCGTAAAATAAGGCCACGCATTCGCTCAACTAAAATTTAACGTATATTGTAAAATATTACCGACGGTTTATTTACGGGGTTTTTATCAAGTTTTATTTTTCGCCAGGCCGAAATAAATGTCACAATATTTTGCCAGACCGACGAATATCAATAAAATAACTGGACAAGAGGTCATTACGCAATATAAAATAGTATATTAAAATATCGTCGTATTCAAAACCTTGTATATAGAGAGAGTACTATCTTTTTTTATTATTACTACATTATAATTATTGCTTTAATTATACAATTTATTACATTCAGAAGAAAAAATATCTAGGGAAAATATTATTTAGTATAGATTATTAAGACCGCAGCGCGGCGTAATACTCCAGTAATACATGATTTTTTCGATATATCCTTATAGTTGATCGTACCTCGTACAAAATAGCAACTATTTTAATAGGAGGACTCTGTATGTATTAACAGAATTAAAAACGCGAATTTGCATCGTTACTATGTGATATGTGTTATAATAACGTGATGGAAAGGCTTCAAGCCTTGTTATTATTCAGTACATCATGTAATCATCTGTGTATCGCTGAAAATGTGTTGAACCTCTGTGGTGTCGGTTAAAGTCAAATTGATCGAGTATTTACTTAATATAAATTAATGAACCTTTTGGTAAACCCAATCATATAATATATTATACACTCACGGAAAATATTGCATATTTGATTTTAGGTCTTTATTTTTTTTTCTTTTGTACTTTTGTGATGTTCATTCCAGTTAGCATATGTTCTTGCAAATTGTAATCGTTCGATTTGGTGGCGTGGTAGAAGCCGAGGAACTCTAGCGGGATTAGATTTAAACCGACCTCCTTAAGTCCCCTTATTACTGTTTTGATGGAAACATTGACTTGGCTTGCACTTAGTAATTCCTTTTCAAGATGCGGAGCTATAAGTGCACGATGTCGCAAAGGTTGAATTCTTAAATATTGGTCATCTCTTGGCGTTGTACATCCTTTACGTCCTTTACCAGGCTGCCTTTTGTATTCTACAGTCTCATTGTGTCATTTTACTATACGTCGATTGATGCAATATCTTCTTGTATATACCCCTCATTGGCAAAACATACCTCACTTAAATGTGGCATCGCACTAACTGAAACTACAGATTCAAGAAAGCGTCAAATAAAGTGGATAAATTGTCTTAGTTGCTATGATAATGATTTCCCGGTGATTAAGTTATAATTTAACATTATCGCTAATTCAGTTTAAAGCCGACGTCTTAAGATTATCGTATCTGTAATAATAAGGAACAGTTATCGGATAGATGTGAAAGCTGCGTTTTGTAAAAAAAAATAATATAATTGCAAATTTACAATACGAATTACTAGATGCTCGATTACATAATATGGGCAGAAAAATACATCATACTGTAAAAACTAGATTGTATATGTTAATACGTAAAGTAATTATCTTCTTTATAGCATGCACGAATTAAATATAAAATAGGGCGGAACTTAATAAAACATTAACGTCAAATTAAATCGAAATGGTCTGTAAAGAGAGTAAGTTAGAACGTGTACATAATGCACAGACCTAAAACAACACGTTGCCAAATGTTCATCAGATGAAGATATTTCCAGTTAGTAAATCGCAGCATTGTTCTTATGTATTGGAATCTGCGCTTTTGCTAACTGGTAACCGGAGAATAGCTATCTATCATTGTGTGCTTACACAATAGTTCTCATTAGTCAGTTATTTCTTAAATTTTATATTTTATATTTATCAAGTAATTGGTACCTTAATCGAATATTTACTAGATATGCCAACCTTGTTTCGTTTCCATTTGCCAGCAGATCCATCCCTAGACGCGTTTCGCCATACCATGTCTCATAAATAAGGCTAGGATCCGACGGAAGAAAGGATATTAAAAGACAAACTACTAACAAGAATTGTCCACTGTTGTTACATAATGTAACATTAAAATAACACATTATTAGATAACGTGGCAACGTTGTAATCAAAACATTGCGTGTCTAGCTTCAGCTTCAATGTTCGAATGGCGTGCAGCTGAGAAATCCCGAGTACGAAGCAAAACGAAATTGCTAGTTAACATCTAAATCAACACGTTTTTGGCACATAAGACCCAGAAGAAATTATCCATAAATTGAAATATTTGCCACATAATTGCACACGGAAGGATAAGCACTAGCAGTGGGGGAATCGTAATGAAATTTAAGGGTTTTCGTGAAATTAATATTTTCCTTAGCGTATCGAATAGTACCCCGGCTGCGCCTACGCCAACTCAAATCTTTAAAAATAAACTTTTTAAGTTTTTGATAGTGATGACGAATTAAGAGCGAGGATCTTTGAAGAGAACGATGCTTAAAAAGAGGAATATATTATATTAAATTAATATTATTGGAAAGAGATTAAAACGATGTGCTACTTGACCCCTTATCATTTAAGAATTTAAGAGTAACATCTACCCCATCTAGGGGGTTAAACCACGAGGGCTGTAACTAAAATTGACGTGTCTTTCAGATATTTAATATTACTTACTGGAACCTTTAATACCTCGTATATTAAAGTTGATATACATAACTATAATAATTTTTCGTGCAAGTCAACGGGAAAAAGCCTCTGCAAGTATTTACTTAATTTTCTTCTCCTTATAGCAATAAACATAACTTTCAATTAGAACTTGTAAAGTGTATCATATATCCTTGTATACGAGGCGGCCATATAATATAGAAGTGGCTCTCGCATAATATAAAAGGAAACTAGGGAACTGAAAACGGCAATTTTGTAGCGAACAGCAACGACGAAAAGCTAAGCTTGTTAATTTAATTACGAGGCATACATTTTCGAGGAGGATGTACTTTTACAGGTGCAGCTTGATGAGAGGTGCATAATGTAATAAGGTAGATTTTGCAAGGTTATATCTTTCTTTTTTTCTTTATGATAAAACAACAGCACTTCAAGAAAAATCCTTTAAGCCAGTCTGGAATCATTGGGAAACACTTTCACAAGGATTCTTAAATGAAGTTCTAAGAGTACTAGGCTGGACCACATATGGATGTACGGAAGTGGTCCGTCGTGTATTTTTGCCATTCGTCGCTCTAGGTGGAATTAAGCGGGCAAGGTCAGTCATATTTTCCATAGAAATATCTGTAAATGAGAGTCAGATTACCAACCTTCCTTCGATGTTCTCTAGGTTGTTGTGGCTCTTGATCAGTTCGTGGTCTCCGACCAGACGAATGGCTCTCCTTTCGATGGAATCCAGTACCCGAAGAGGATGATTGGGTGCTCCAAACATGGAAGCAATATTCTAGTGATGGACGGATATGGGCTTTAGAGTGTCAAAGGTTGTTGTAGTGTGTATACAACTTTTTGGTCAGGAAGTTTCTACGAAGCTGCCACAACGTGGTTATGCCAAGAGATATTTCCTCCCAGATTAACGCCGAGCAAATTAATAGACGAATCCACTGGAATTGCGTGTCTAGCCATGACTATATTCGGCTTTGCAATGTTAACTTTTTTAGAACAAGTCCTCCCTTGCAAACGAGAGTAAACTGAAAAAAGAACCCAAATACGTGAAAATTAGTATCAGGCATTGTATGATTTCAGGTATATTTTATTAGAGAACAGTATAATGTACCTTCAGGTGGCTGAGAAATAATTTTTCCATACATATTTCTATAAAATATTTATATAAATACCTCGAAGAATTCACTTTTCTTGTTTTACTGTCAGCTTTACAATGTCATGTTCCTACATTGAAATTAAAAAAATATTACGTACATTTTAAAGCTAACTTTTCTACGTCGTTTTACTTTCTAACTGCGACTAGCTGTAACACGTGTGCATTAACGTTACGGCACATGAATTTCACGTTTACCATAAAACTTGTACATTTTTCACGTTAAAATCGCAACTGGTATGAAAAGGCTATTTGTACGCTGAAAGGAATAACGAGAATTTTATTAGAGATGTATATCATGTACTCTCTAAAGGATTTACGACTAAATGGGCTATAGAAGGAGAAAATTAAATTCGAATATTAAAATTTACAAAGTGCGAGTCGTAGGTACTCGTGTGACGATAGTTCAGTACCAACTGCCGCTGATTGAATTATTTCCATTGGACTTTATGTTACTAACGTGTACTCATTAAAAAATAGAAGAAAAAAACGAAAGAAGAAAGCCTTTGCCTTTTTTGTTTAGACAGTTCATTAAACCGAAAATTAATACTGCTAAATAAGCCATAAAGTAATGAATGTTTTAGCTTATTAATCAATTAAAACCTAGTCATATATCACGCGCCGATCTTGTGGGAACGGGCTTGATCAATTGGCTGTAAATTAATATGATGACGTAAGCAGATCGACGATGTGTCTGATTTTGTCATCAGTAACGATATACCTAATTTATGAACATACATACACAGGAATTCTCATACAAATGAAATACCATTTGATGATTTTGCACAGAATTAGTTTTGATCTTAACGGATGACGCAGAAGCCAAGTAGGTAAATTCTAAATTAGTTTAATAAAGCTAATTTAACTGCAGTACGCAGGGAATGCCAGAATGCAAAAAAATCCTGAACCAGGTAGATAATAACGAAACTGTTTCCCCTTTATAAGGATTCATCGAAAAGCTATAACATGAAGCAACTCCACGAAAGTGCATATTAATTATGAGATAATAGCATAGCTTTAGTACTGAATAATGAGTAACGGTATGGAGTAGGATTTGACTCTAATGCAAACGTATTCAGTGGAAAAGTGGACATAGTTCAATGGTATACCCGATATACAGGGTGTTATGGAAATGACGTATTATATTTAAATCGGCAAGTCCTGAGATGAAAACAAATTGAAGAAAAATATCCAAAAATGGCGCTCTAATTTAATATGCCCTGTACATGACCTTATGTCAAACCAAAAATGACCACGTGGTGCCCCTGTCAGGAAGGTAAACAAAGCAACATATGTCAACAGTGTTGTCATATCTTTAGGATAAACACTCTTTACAAAGTCAATAACCGTTTGACAGCTTGCAAGTTGTTTATTTTTCAGGGCACATTATTATAAACTTTTACGTTCAGTTCAGTTCGCTAGAAAACAATCTCTGATTTATAAACTTGAACCCGCCGCGGAGTTTTTAAATGGTCAGGTATGTTCTCATTTGTTCAATTCGAACGACACCCGTCAGATCTGGACAACTTAAAAGTTTATAAATGCCACTTACCCTTTAGAAAAAAAAAAATGCAATTTTATTTAGCTTTTCGAACAACACTAACTGAATTTATAAAAAACACCAAGTACCTAGGTAACTTGAACAAAAACAAACCGGCACAATAAAATCACATAACACATCTAAGTACCATTCAATCTGAATTAGTATTTTAAAGTGCTACTATGTAGACCAAAATACGCCCTTATTGTCTGAGCGGTCTGGGAAATAATGTATTTAACATCTAAAAATTTTAAAAATAAATAACACGTTTCTCTTTTCTTTAAACAGCTGATTGTGGACATCGGGTAATATTTAAAAATACACCGTTGTCACTTTCATGTTTTATAAGCGACTATCATAAATTGCCGAATTTCCTTATTATAATACATTCCTGTATAATTATAGTCTCGGAAATGGCAACCGCGCTCTAGACACCGGAGATTTCTCGGAACGGTTTGATGTCCGAAGTCAGACTAGCCCATTATTTCAAAGGGCATTTCCTGTCAATTGTTAACATAATTGTTACATTTTATCTTTAGTAAAGGGTTAATGGCCCATAGAAATTAGCGTTTTTATTATTTCTATTGCGAAATGATTAAGTGCTCTTGTTCTATGTGTGTTATTGTAAAGTGTAATTATGCGTTAGTGTTGGGGTTTAGTGATAAGCTTATTATGCACTCCCACACTATCATCAGGACACGTGATGAGCATAAAGTTTTTCCTATAGAAAAAAGAACTGAAAGTGTCTGTGTCCTGGATTCCTTAATCGCGTCCTGGATTTACTTTCTAAGTAAGCTAAATATTTACTTTTATAAGAAACTAAAGTTTAACACTTTTAAACATTTTGGCAACATTCCGCTTGAACATCTGTTGATTAATCAGCTGGGCAATGTAATATCTTCATATATGAATGTGCCGAGGAGTTGTGTGTGGGATTAGGGGTGAATTACCCCACTTTTTAAACGTTCGATTTAAAAAAAAAAAAATATGTAGCGCTTCTCTAGGACACCCCAGGAGTCACCCATTTAAATATAATACGTCATTTCCATAACACCCTGTATAATATAGGGACAAATATTTCTGCAATAAGTTTATTGTCCATATTCTTGTATAAGAATTCATGCATTTTTTTAACAAATTATTTTTCTTAGTCCTTAACAAAATTCCCTCATTTCTCGACTGTTTTCTTATTAACGGATGCATATTACCTTCCACTTCCCCCGTTAGAGATAAACCTATCTTTAGTGCCCGTCTTAATTTCTACCTTCCTTATGTTTAAAACATCGCGTTCGTTACCCGTTATTGCCAAATCATTTCGTTATCGGGCCCGTCTTAACGCATCGCCTGCTTCAATCCGTCGCTGCTTCTACTTTAAAGTTCCTTTTGCCTTACTTCACCGCAGCTTTGCCCCGCCGATGCTCCTTATGTCCCTCAAGTCAGGGGCGGAACAGACAAACAAGCTGTAAAAAAACGATTAAAGTTCTTTCATTTTTCCTTCCGACAGATCTATTCATAGGAGTGTTTCGCCATATCAGGGCTAGTTTCGTTGTTTGTTAGTCCGTTGTGCGCATCTAAGATATTTGGTACATTATATTGCAGAGCCGAATATAGTCATGGATGGACACACAATTCCACTGGATCTTCTATTAATCTGTTGGGCATCAATCTCTCTTGTGGAAATCGCCAAGGCAGCTTCACAAAAACTAGGTGTCCTTTGCCAGACAAAAATGTTGTATACACTTCAACAACTTTTGATACTCTACAAAGGTGAGATTCGTCAATTACTAGCTCTTATTTGGAGCTCTGAACCCAGTCATACTTTTCGGCTACTGATCGCAGGGGATGACCGATGTATCAAAAAAACACACGATTTTAGTAAATTTTACAAAAACATTTGATATAAATGGTTTTCTAAATAAATACTGTTGTAATTAGTACCAAAAATGTAGGTTAAAATTTTGATAAATAATATAATGGCATTTCTTAATAAAAGGTATTCCAGTCACATATACAGCCATAAATTAATTTTAGATTTATATTTTTCTAGTAAATTTAACTAAGTTGTTCTTTCCGTGTATCCAGCATTCTCCTACCAATGAAACTTATGGCTATTTTGCCGTATGCGATGTACGCTCCTGGGCAATTTCCGCCGCCTTCCCAAGATACCAATTCCAGCGCCAGTGTATGCAGATAACATCGAACGCTTCGCCTTGTATATATATTGGCATCTCGAATAAAAGCCAATATTCAAAATTGGATAACTCGCAACAGTTGATCGGAAATGTTAAATTTCGAGGCGTCGAAAAATTGCCTATTAAGCATCGCGAGGAACAATATCTCGTTTTTGTACTTTGGGAGCCATAAAATTTCGGTAAGTGACGTGTTTTCGTTTTTGTTTATCTTCGTGTTTATCTTTATATTATGTGGATTGAGTTCGAAATTTTATTACGGCCTATGAATAATTAAATTTAAAGTAAAAGCATAAGGTTTACGAACAAACCTCCAAACTAAGCTTAGACACCGGGACAACAAGGCCGAGTGAAAGGGCAAAGAAGCAAAATACGGAAATTGCTCACCTTTTGAAACTAAATACGTCATAAATTATTTTGTGAATTTATACACACAAAAAATAGAAATTCTTAGTTTAAACATATAATACTTAAATAGAATAAATCTTAGCTGTATTTCGAAGTATTAATTGCGGTCTCACTTAATCTCGTCCCGAGAAATTCATTTTTCAAAATAATAATATATATAATCTATTCATGTATTTAAAATTCTCTAAATACGTGAACAAATATGTTAAAATTATCAGTATTATTAGCAGTAGTATTAGTATTAGTAGTATTAAAACAAGTAAGTATATTTCTTAGGAACAAATTATGGATAATCCTTTTAAGATTTTGAATTAAAAAAATCACTAATTAAGCTTACTATAGGGTTTCCCAAAATTACTAGAGCTAACTTGGTTCTTAGTAAATCTACATCAATAATATCTCAATACAATAGTGTTCACCTAATAATTTACAAGGAGTTGTACGTGTAAAACGAATCAAAATAAATTTAACAGTTTAAAAGGGCCGGTCAAACGTAAATTTTATTGCTAGTAAAGCTAACGAGCTTTTGTCAGAAGTGCATTTTAGTTTGAAAGCGGAGGATTTACTAAGCTCGACGGGAGTTTTAAACTTTCTCTCGAAATCTCCTTGCTGTAGGGGAGCATCGGAGAAATTTCAAATTACAATAAATAACAAAGCTTTTGATGTTTACAACCGACCAATTAATAATCATCCTATAGGTTCATTATCAGCTAAAATATGTGATCGCTACCTTTATTTTAACATGTATAATCACCTCTTCAAGTATCCTGGTGCATTAACCGAATACCCTATATAGTTGAGCAATTTGACCGAGTATATGGACTTTCAACCATAATAAGATCCGACAAAATATATTGTGGGACTAACCAGCACTGTGGTCATGACCATGGTCATTTTTCTAAATTGCCGCCACGAATATCATTATTTATTTGTACACAGAGAAAAGGGGCAATCAGATTTTACGAGGTATTACGTGATTTTCGTAAAATTAAGTGTAGATTGTCGCTTGCTCGGAAAAAATTAAATATTAATTTTTTTCTAAATAATTTGTTGATGCATTTTCGAATACGGTACTTGGTAACCGCGATTTATCAACCCTCCCCTGCTCAGGCTCAACGGGGAGTTCCAATATTTTATCTCGAAATCTCATTGTTATAAAAGTCAAATTTACTACTATTGATAAAGTTCGGTAAATTAGGTGACCTTGTTTGGTGATCTAGCCAATAATGGGATAAAGTTCGGCCTTGTTTATAGTTAGTATTCTGGTATTAATAATGCAATGGTTTCTAACATCTTATACACACACGTGCAAAGAAAACTGTCATTACGAAATTGATAAAGTTTTAAGCTCAATAACATTTTATTTTTAGTACGGTATTAACGATTTTTTTAGAGAATTGCAGGTACAACTTCTATTTTACAAATTTTAAGTAACATTCGTTATTTGACATATTATACAAGGATAATTGAAATGTTGTTTTTTATTTAATTACAAAACACCCTGTCGAATACAAGTAGCAAAATTATTTCAAGAGAGAATAATCTATTCTGTAAATTTTGTTTTTTGGTTCGTCAATACATTCATTTAATTTCACAGAAATACAAAATAATCTTTAAATCAAAATTTCATTAGTATTTTTGGAATGAGAATAACATTTTTTATGGATAAACAAATAATTATCGGGACACAGAAAAAAATTATTGTTGCAATCAAGATTTAACAACAATCATTTAGAAATACACTTAACTACCAATTTTTACTTAAATGTTCTTATATAATATAACTAAAAAACATATATAGATAAAAAACAACATTTTGATTATCCTTGTATAATATCTCGAATAAGCAATGTATACGTAAAATTTGTAAGATGCACGTTAAAACTTTAATTTTTAAAAATATATTAATCAGATTAGCTTACGACCCAGCGACTAAGAAAAATTCTACAATATGTTTTGTTATAACTCGTGAATAATGCGTTATTATTAACTACCGGTAAATAATGAAAGGTATTATTCCTCTAAAGTTATAGATTCGTTAAATTGCGTATGTTGAACAAAGCATATATTAAAAAAAAAAGATCTGTTCGAAATTTTATTCTGCCGCTTTCGTAAAGTCACTGACGCAGCTTTATACACCAAAAACTTGCTTACAAAAACAAATAACCCACTTATTGTTTTCGACCCCAAAAACTAAATGGTTCCTGTGTCAATGCCTGACATCCTTAAACCGATCAATCACTTTTTTCTCGATACAATTCGGCCGTGTGCCTTCTATAGCACGTAGTTCTTTATTTTTTCGCTTTTAAAAGAAATAGAGTGCTATTGCTCACAATACGTATAGTAAACGGTAAATCCTTCACGATTTTTTTGTGTTTCTAGCGAAAATAAACAGAAAAGTGATTACGTTATACCTATAAATATCGAATTGTATGTGGAAAAATTGCCTGGGTCGATTTTCAGTCATCGAATTAATGTTGGGCCGGGAAAATAACGAACGTGCGTCATAACTTTACAGGACCTGTTATTTTTAATGTTTTTTGTTTATCAGTTAATGAAAAGGGATGAAAGATACAACGTTTTTCTTTGGAAAAGAAATACAATTCCAGTGCATGAGACGGAAATGGCAAAATTAAAATATTGACATGTCATTTTTGACATTTATATTTCGTGTTTCGTGTGGTTCATAAATTTTTCAACTTTCTAAATGAAGGTACTTTGCTATATATAGAATTTAATAATCAAAATCAGTTTATAATTACAAATTTGTTTCCTTTCGGGTTTGTTCGATATTAAACAATTTTTAATATATTATTCATTATTTAAACTAACTTAAAGATACTGCGAAATTATATTTATGTAATTTTCATTCATAATATGTACATTATATCCAATATACTTAGCTTCTAATTCTAAACCAGCCAGCCATTCGTCTGATAGGAGACCACGAATTGACAAAAAACCTCCATAGCCTAGAATATCGAAGACATGTTGGTGATTTGACTCTCTTCTACAGAAATTTCCATGGCAAATGTTCGACTGACCTTGCCCGCTTAATTCCACCTAGAGCGACGACTAGCAGAAATATACGACGAGTCATTGCCGCCCATCCATATGTGGTTTAGCTTAGTACTCCTGGAAAATTTCAATATTTAAGAATTCCTTCTACTGGAGGACGTCATCCTTGAAGAAAGATCTTTGTGAGGTCCTGTTTCCCAATGAATATAACCTCCAATGATTCAAAAGCATCGTGAATCGCTTTATTCACACACGCATCACTACCAGTGCCTTCAAGGATTTTTCCTATTATAGTGCTTGTGTTTGACCATAGAAAAAATATCGTTACAAGTTTCCGGTTTTGCTTTAATATCCCCCCCCCCCTCTCTCTTTCCATTTTCCCAACACTCTACTCGAGAAAAAAAGGAAAAACCTTCTTTTTTACAATTTTTCCTGATTTTTTCCAACCCGTTAAATCACTAATTGTGGCCCTCGTTCATAGCTCATGTGTATTTTATTGTCATTTTGCATTTTGATCTCAAATTTATCACTTCAAAAAGCGTCATGCACACTCACGTAACTACTTCTCAACCCCAATTTCAATATACAAATCTACCGTAAAAGCTATCATGACAAAATCTGCCTATTTCCTCTTTTAAAAGCGGCTTTCGTTCAAACCTTGATGTAAAAAAGTAAATGACAGGGCTTTAAAAATAAAATTGTTCTTTCGAATTGTGCTGAAAGTGTTGAAAGTAATCTTTTTTTGATAGGTTTAAATGAAACGAGTATTTTGCTTAGAATTTAGAAATTTCCATTATTTTTCTAGGAGATTTGGAAAAGGTTTTTCGTTTTCCATAAAATGGACACGCACACACCCACACAAATGTTATATTTTTTTAGAACAGAAATACTGTTTAAAAACTACATGGGGACTGAATATGATAGATCCTCAACTAGCAGACTTCAATTATAATATTTTGTTGAAACAGACTTGTATTAGTTTTATAAAAGCTCTCGATTAGCAAATTTGTTGTATAAAGGTGTGATACATTTATGTCTTTAGGTTCAAATAGCGACAATATTGATTTTAAATAGCTGTAGAATAACAAACTTATTACGAAGCAAAATGGTGCTATAAGCATTTTTGCTGTATAGCATGCATGTTGATATTTCCTAAACGCTGTTGGCTGTTGAAGCAAAAGGGTTCTGACACCGTCGCAGATATCACCAATGATTGCAAAATCTCTAAAAGTTGACGCAATTTGATACAAGGGCTTACGAGAAAAATGGCCGTTGCCAAACTTCCGTGTCACAGTGTACATAACAAATAAATATATAAACAACAATCATAATCTTGATATATATGATTACGACGAAATGTATCACCTTTAAATATGTAATATAGCTTACTTTATCTACAACCCCTCAAAACCATAAAATTAATATTCTCTTAATTATATTTTTTTAAGAGAAAAAAATTGTACAAGATCAGATCAGAATAGTCCCGCCATTGCTACATCATAACCTAGCTTTTTCAAGAACAACGAAAATGATTAATCAGTCATAAAACATAATTGTGCTTTTTACTCTTCAATAATGTATGAAGAGTAGAAAGCACAAATTTGCTGCGCCCCAAAATGAGTAACACGAAATTGAAAGTCACTCAAAATTGAATTTAATGTTTAATGTCTGGGGTACCGCAGAGCTCTTCCAGTGTTGTCCTGCGGGAGTTGCACGCAACTGCCGGTAGGGGCAACATTCGAAATAAAGTTTAGCGAGTTACGGTCTCTACGAAACTACTTTAAAATCTTCCGAGGATAAAGGCCCGGATAAGGAAATCGAATTTGAAGAGATTCTCCATAGTGTTTTAGGTAATTTTTCATTTGAAAAATATCACTCATGTCTAAACGTTAGCTTAGTTAAATTACAGGAAAGTATTCGATTACTTGATGAAGGTTCGTTATAAAACTAAGTAAATAATGCGACACTGCTAGACTTGCCAGAACTTATTTGCGTGTTTGCTGTATTACCTGAACTGTGAGTTTAGGATTCCCACACTAAAATGGATTCAATCTCGGCACATGGGTTTACCTGGTCGACCTCTTCAAGAAGATATAATGCAGTGTTTCTGTAAAGTGTACAGGGGAGCCAATATTCAGCCACCTCAAAAATTACATGGAATTTTCTACGTTTGACTTAACGATGCATCGGTATATCAGGAACCATTTGCACCGCAAGATCATTAAAAATATAAAATTTTTAAATATCTAAATTTTCATATTGTTCATGTAAATTGAAAAGGGTGTCATTTAACTACTTAATAATATAACTTTAAACGACCTTCAAAATAATATGCCATTTGACGTCTTCCCCAGTTAATATTTTAAGCGCCCTTCCAGGGGGTCAAACCACAAAGGCTGCAAATATTCTTTCCTTCACAATAAAATTAACGTGTCTTTCCGATTTTTAATATTATTTACTGGAAGCGAGATATTAAGGGTGTGAAGTTTTCAAATTGACACCCTATTGACACACATAAATTTATTTATACCGCTGACCATGTTACTAAGCAATTGTTCGGTTGCGAATTACACCAATAGGTTTATATATTTTATCATTCCAGCAAACACCTAAACACACACAAAACAACTAACTAGCTAAATTGCTTTCCTGTACGTCTTAGAAATGCATTTGTCCCAAAGCGGCATTGAGGCATTCGATTGCAATTTTCCCTCCACGGGAGAACATTCTTTTACTTTCTTTAACATAATAGTTTCTTCCGGACGATTTACCAGGATAATCCAATATAATGGCCTCGGTTCTGTTAATGTAACAGGAATAAATGTTTAATTTAGTGCTAATGGGAAACCAAATCAGTTGCTACGATTTAAAATATTTAAATTACGTTGGATCTTGCTAGCTAGCGTTAAATTCTAGATTTTATTTCGCTATTAAGGATTTAGTTTAACTATTTAAATAAACTTAAATGCTGTTTACTATATGAAGGTGGAAGGAAAGAACAAGGAATGTCTATAAATTTCTCAATAAATCGAGCTTATTGCGTCATGGAATAGATATTTATGTACTTCATACAATAAATCGTGCTTATTGCGTCATGTAATAGATATTTATGCAGTTCATATTTATAATTCGAGTGGTAGTTCAAAACTTGAACAGTCCGAGAACTGCGCCCGAAGATTAACAATAAGGAAAAAGATTAATGTTTTTATCCTATTTCCTCTGTTCCAAAGATTTAATATTAATATTATTTAGCAATTAGTAAAATATTATATTATGTTGCTAAATAAAAAGGAATAATAATATAAGTCTTGGCTTCTTGAAGTAAAAATTAGAGATTCGGCAACTATTCGGTATTCGGTATATTCGGCTTGCTTTTCACTACTCGGCCTAATACCGAATAGTTGGTCACTATTCGGCCGAATACCGATTAATTATGTATTTTATTATAGGTAAAGGAAACTAAATGAGAAAATATGTTTCCTCTCATAAGAAATAATCTCACGCCTTTCAAAATTTATATATATTTTATTATAAAAAAATAAAAACTGAAAAGTAAGAAACATTCAAAACAAATTTGGTAGAATAAAAAAAATCGGAAAACAAACATAACCAGTTAACGTCAGTAACTGAGCATAACATTGCTTACTTTAAATATTGTATTCAAAATTTAATAGTGGTAAATTGTGGTGCAGAAAGACCAATTTCTCTGCATTTGAAGGCAATAGTCGGTTTCTTTTGTCCTCATATACGTTTCCAGCTTCAGAAAAAAGTCTCTCACTATAAACACTGCTCGCAGGAGCAGAGAGGTAGATTGCAGCAAATTGTGTTAAATATGGGTATTGACTTCGATGGGCTGCCAACCAACTATAAGGATTGTCATTTCTTGCCATGCGTGTAGTTTTCAAATAAGTGTCAAGTTCTGTTGCAATACTGTTTTTCTTATTAAATGATTTTGTTTCTGTTACGATCAACGCCAGTTCATTATAACAGTCCCAAAAACTTGTGTGAGTGTCAGTATTAGTGCTCGATTTGTTTTCGCTTCTTTTTTTCTTCGTCATAGGATCAACGTCACTGTCACTGTCACTACTGGATTCATCACAACTTTTTTTTAAAGCCTCTAGTAAAATCAGTTGCCGAGCCCTTTCAGCTTGAATCTGGTCCGTGAAGAAACTCGTCTTAAACCTTGGGTCGAGTAAAGTAGCGAGCAGATAAAACTTCTCTGTTTTGAGGTTGGTGAAGCGGTTTTCCAGCTCTGCTTTTATACCTAGCCTCATATTATGCAATTTTTGGGTGGTTTGTGCAGTTTCTTCTTTATTTATATACCGCATAAGCGTTGCAACATGTGGTATGGTCTCTGACACACAGGAGTACCCTAAACTTATGATTTTCGTGATCTCCTCAAACGGTTGCAGTAGTCTTAGAATCTGTTGTAAAAGCTCCCATTGTGAAGAAGACAAATTGGTGATATTTGAATGGTCCGTTAGATACAATGAAATAGAATTCTTCTGTTCCAGTAGTCTAACCAACATATAATAAGTTGAGCTCCAGCGCGTAGTCACATCTTGAACTAACTTATGTTCCGGAAGGCTTAACTCTCGTTGAATAGTCGTCTGACCCTGAACACCAATGCAGTGACGCGGTAGTCACCCCACCGCAATACCGTTCAAGAGAGCCGAATATTCGGTATTCGGCCAGTTAGATGCGCCGAATATTCTGTATTCGGCTATTCGGCAAAAACGCTATTCGGTGCAACACTAGTAAAAATCCAATTATCTCAAAACAACGGCAATGTGACATTCCTTGATCTTTTCATTCACCCTTCATATGGGTTATTCTATAAGTAACGTAACTTTGAGGCACTTCGCTTACGATGTCTTGTCAAAATCCCATTGATATCTTTTTTATCACTATGAAACGAAGTAAAGACAACAAGTAATTTCTAACAAAAAAAAAAACATTTAGGAAGAGCAATTAACCAACATATTAAGTATAGCCCATATCCCCTTTTAAAGCTTCCTATAGTAAAAGATGATAGAAATCACAAGCATATTAAAAAAATATTACAAATTCTTTACCTGTATCACTCTGAAGCGACGTTACAAGCAAAAATATTTTTAACGGTAATATCTTATCTATATAGCTATTTCGACATAGTCGCCTACGCTAAAGCACTTCTAGTGATTCCGATTTAAATGAAAACTAATAATTTAGTTTTAGCACTTCGTTTATTTAATATTCTAAAGATCATTAGGAAAATTAAAATTCGCTCGATTAAACATTTTAAAACTTCTTGAGCTTTACTGAAGGCAATTAAAGAATTGTCAGACGAGGCAGCGACGTGCAACGTTCCTCCGGGGCTTGCAGAGTGATAATTACCAGAACATGTGGAAATTAGTTGTTAATTCGCGCTAATGCACTTAACGAGTAATTGAAATGTGAATGGCGTTTACGAAAATACGGGAAAATTATGAAAATTGTGCATGTGAAAACAAGCCCTGGAGAATTTTACGGGGACTTTCCTAGAAGTCGTGAATTATAGGAAAATGTATTCGTGGGAAGCGATTTAAATTAATTTACTGATACATGGTCCCGTTTCAACCTATAGTTAACTCGACAACTACGTATGAGAAAGTTTTGCAACCAGATCATGCTCTACTCTTGGCATAACCACGTTGTGGCAATCGCCAAGGTAGCTTCTCAGAAGCTTGGGGTACTCTTCCGAACCAGAAAGTTGTACACACCTCAACAACTTTTGACATTATACAAAGCCCAGATTCGACCATCACTAGAATACTGCTCTCATGTCTGGAGTTCTGCACCCAAACATACTCTTCGGCTGCTGGATTCCATCGAAAGGAGGGCTATTCGTCTGATCGGAGACCACGAGCTGACGAAGAACCTCGATAGCCTAGAACATCGAAGACAGGTTGGGGGATTTGACTCTCTTTTACAGATATTTTCATATAAGGTGCTCGGCTGACCTTGCCCTCTTAATTCCGCCCAGAGCGACGATTAGCAGAAATACACGACGAACCACTACCGCCCATCCATATGTGGTTAAGCTTAGTACTCCTCGAACTTCATTATTTAAGAATTCTTTCATCTGGAGGACTACATCTTTGTGGAACGACCTTCCCGAGGTCGTTTTTCCCAACGAATATAACCTCCAACGATTCAAAACCAACGTGAATCGCTTTTTGCGCACACGCACCACTCCCAGAGTGCCCTAAAGGATTTTTCCTATAGTGCTTGTGTTTGATCAAAAAAAAAAAAAAAAAAAAAAACTGAACTGGATTTAACTTGGTCATCTACCACCTGACCTTAATATTAAAACCATTACTCGTTGCTAATTAAAAGGATGTTATTATTCTCGCAACAGGGAAAATTACAAATGCCGCGGCTTAGCTACGTTAACTAGGGAAAAAGATGTGGATATGAGATGCTTGTTTACGAATTCAGAGTACGTTTTTCCTTTAATGCCACTGTGAACCCAGGTGTTCCCGATAAGATTAAAGGTAGATGCGCCTCTTACGGCTAATAAGAGAGAGGAATAAGAAATACAAAATTTAATACCAAAAGGAAGCCATCGGTGAGTGGGATGTTCGAAATCAAGCAAATGGAAACTGAAAAAAATATATATTTCGGAATTTCTGACTACCCTCTGAATCTGGATTAGGAATAAATCCAGAACTACCGATGTGTTGCCAGCAATTCAATGGTCTAATTTTTGGTTTCAAATGACAATCAATCGCAGAAAAGAAAATGATGTGTCCACGAACCATGGAGAAAATGAGTTGAACTAATTGCTTTCAATATACGCTTAAAACGAGGCAAATAACGAAATGCTGATACTAGAAAATTCTGCATAAATTTTACTCCCTATCGGTATTTATTTCATTACTTTTAAAGGGCCAATCTGATCACCAGTACTGGATTTGATGACAATGCGTTGGTTCCAATTTCAGTAAACTAATTTTCTGTTGAAACAACGCACAGTTGTATTTATCATGGTTAGGAAGATTTTTTCTAGTTGCCCTCGTAGACTACAACTCTCACCTTAACTATACCGTCAACGGAAAAAATCCATATTGGTAATTTTGGCCGGCATTCCAAACGATAAAGGTATATCCGAATGTGATTGATAACTCGTGCTTCTCCCCTTTTTTTCTAACATTCAGATTTTCGGGAAAGAATGGGCCATTGACAGAACGCTACCGGGACTATAAATATTTCATATTTTCCCGATCGGCCGGAATTGATGGCCATTGTTGTCAGATAGCCCTTTCTATTCATCTTAAATTGGTGAAAAATGGAATTTTATCGTTAACGATGCGAGCCTATACAACAGATTCAGATTTGAGTATGTTTTGATAAAATCAAGCGCCAAATCTACAGGGCCCAAAATCCTTTTCTTACAACAAATGTTCGAGGGATTTGTTACAAAATACGATTTTCTACAAAATTTAAATTACACAAAAAAAGAAAGGATATTAGCTTCTGTTTCATGGCCTATTGTGGTTTAACGTAATAAAGTTTAAATAAATCACCTAGGAAACTAATATTATCCATGGAGTGTTATATATTTGAAAAGAGAATTTAAAATGCTATCTTTTTAGATTAAAATATATAGGGTGTTCCATTTTAAAAAATTAGGTTAGGTCCGATAACTTTTTTACTTGACCCCGTATACTTATTCTGAAAACGGTAGATCATTCAACACTCATTATAAAGAAACTTCTGCATCTCCTTTAACTAAGAAAATATAGGATACTTTTGAAATTGTCAATTTTTTCCTGTATCTCTTAAGCGAGCGAAGAAAGAGCACATGACACCTACATTACTTTTTTGATAGCACTAACAATTACGGAGATACCCTATAAAAGTATCGAAAATGGAACACCCTGTACAAAATTTATTCAGGCTGTGTATTTTATTTTTAAAACTCTGTTTTTGTATGTAGGTTTGCTACCGCTGATTATAACTGTATTCTGTGTAGTAACCATTACTAGGGCTAAGAAAGTGTACTTTTTTACCGCGTAAGAAATTATGGCTAAATGGAAATGTAACATTAATTTATAATTATTAGAAAAAAAAAAATAACCTTCGTTGCTTCTCTCGTTATGACACTCTAGTAGCGAACAAAATATATTTGCAACGGCTCGGGCTTAGTTAAATTGCATATAATCATAAACAGAAAATTATTTCAAATCGAAATATTAAATTTGTCGCTCCCAGGCGGCTTGTGCCATTTAAAGCGGGCTCCTCGATAGGAAAATGTGACTTGTGACCGGCTTGCGGTCGGGATTGCAGGCCGTATTTCAGGATAAGGCGACGTCAGGCTATTCCAGGCGCCCAATAGAAATTGGTCGTATTATGGCCTCGCGGCCAACTTATACCCATAATTGTCAAGGTAAATCCCCGTATCGGAGCGAGCGACCGCCGCGCCACCGACCGCCCAATATAAAATAAATTCAAATACGCTCTAAATCCGAATAAGGCGATTTCGATTCCGACTGCTTCGAGTTCCGGGGCTTATGTTGTTGTGGAGAAATGTGTCTATTCCGAAAGAGTTTCTATTCCCCGACAATGCCGAATAAAATAAAATTTAAAAGCCAAGCGTTAACTTTTAAATTTCTCGGTAATTGCAAAACATCAGAGAACAGAACACTGACCAGTTTTAAGTTTAGGACCGGTTAATTTTGACAATCAGTTTCGCTAACAAAAATCTTTACCATCTAGACAAGAATATTATAACTGCAAAAAGCCACTTGAAGCTGATTTGTTTTTAATATGAAATAACGGGAGTTAATTTGAAAACGTATCACTCTTAATATATCGCTTCCAGTAAATACTGAAAAAATCGTTAATTGTTGTAAAGGGGGATACTTTTAAAGAATATTTGTAACAGTCGTCGTTTAACCCCCTGGCAGGGGTACTTATGTTCCCACAAAAATCTTCAATGGGAAGGGCAGTCAAGCACATCATTTAAAGGGTCTTTTAAATTTCTTTCCAATAATATTATGATTTCCAAAAAGAGACGTAATTAGAACTTACATTTTTGCAATGCGATATCTTTTAAACTACTAGTCAAAAAATAATAAATTATGTTACTATTGGAAAGAGATTTAAAAGGCATTTAAAATAATGTACCACATGACACCCCCTCCTATTTGAGATTAAGGGTGGTCAATTTTCAAATTTACGCTCTGTATACTCGTTTAAAAGATCACTTCCAGTATGGAGTTCACAGGCCGTGTGAAACTAATAATATCGGATCATTTCCTCTTATCCCAAATGAATACGGCGACTTTGTTATGTCTGGACGACAATATCGACTGTCGTATCGTCATTTGGAATCTGAGCCCTGTATAGCCTTGTAAAGCGACGAAATAAATAAAATATAAACTTGACAACACGGCCAGGATGGCCCAAACGTCCCCCGACCTAACAAGGGGGATCATTAGGTATTCAAGAAACGTCCCGTCTGTACATCCCATGTCGCAAGTTGCAGCTATGCAGCTGCGACAGCGGCCCCGACCCAGACTAATGACGCTACACACCTCCTTTACAAATTGCCCGAATTACATTACTGATGATCAATATTGTGGCTTATAGAGGTTTAAACAAAAATAAATAACTGTGAAGGTCTATACAAAGTGGAAATAAGCCATAGAGAACCAAAACGTACTTTCAAATTTAAATACGTCAGAACAGTAGCGATGGCCAGCATGTGACGATAAATTCAGTATTTCCTTTTCTATCGCGGCAGGAAAAGTTTTCTGAACAATTTTTTTAAATCTCGTAATTTTATGTAAGGTTGTACCGCTACAGAAATGATGAAATTAGACAAAATGCGCATCAGTGAGTTCTGCAATGTCATGTTTTCACATTAAAAATAATCAATAATTCATTAATGCGTTGGAGATAAGTTTTTTAGTCCGAATAGCGTAATAAATAATAGGTGTGAGTTAACAACTCGAAAAACGAGAGTTTGTTTTTAAAAAAAAAACTTTTATTTCAATCTAAGACGTTACAATAAGAATGATGATCTTAATTCTGTTACATATATTTATAATGTTTGCAATGCTGACATTGCATGAGAACATCTAATGCATCTAAGAAAATCTAGGAAGTCTAATAATAGTTTTGATGATGCTGCATAACGCGCAAAACGACCATTCTCAGGGGAATGTAACTCCTCCCTTCTTAGTTGAAAGCACGTTCTAAAGGGCGTGATTTCAAATAATTATTAATTAATAATTATAAAATTGGATCATTTGATTTTTGAATAATAATCTTAGATTTTCTTACACATTTTCGATATATGATAAATATTATGATTAAAATGATAAAAATATAAAGGAATATTGTCCAAAAGCTAGTTCGATTGATGTAGACCGTTGACGTCATGGCTTCAAGGTTTTCCTTCTGTTCTTGTAACTGGGCTTCGACTTCTTTAGTGGCTTTGAGGTTGACATAGTTAAGGTCCATAGCAGGAGGGTTGTAAATTGATTGATGCTGATTGACTAGGCTGAGGTTTAGGATTGGTAAATTTACTTCGGCGAAGCTGATTCGGCTTGGCTTGTAGCTTTCCAATATGATTGATTTTATTTTGACTTTGCAATCGGCTGGGGACTCCAAAAGATAGGACCCATAAAGAGGTATATTCTCCACTGAATTTTGGCAATTTATTGTGCTGATTAGGCGATTTGGGACGGTTAATATCCATTTACCATCGACCACTTTTCGGATTTGAACTTCGTGTAATTGTATCTTGAAAGGGTGACAGGAAGTGACATTTGTGTGATGCTTGATGAGTTGGACTGCACAGGAAGGGATGTCTTCCGTTAGGGTAGTGCGAGTTTCTCTGCATAAGTAGCTTTCGGGTTGAATCTCCATACATCTTTGGTCCATATAGGCATACTTGTTATTGCTCAGTGCTAGGTAAGGCTTATAGGGTAGGTTGACGAAAAATGATTGGTTATCGGGAATTGGTAAGGGGAATAAATTGAAATATTGATAAGTCTCTGATTCTACAAGAGGTAATTCCAATACAAATACAATATTAAATCCTTTTAAAAAGCTTTTGATTATTAATATTTTTTCAAAACTAAGAATATTTTGGGGTTTAACTTCTAAAGGAAGTTTATTTGCATCTAGATGCTTATTAATATTTTCTATCTCGAATAAAAGTTCGTTTGGATTTACTATGGAATTATGAAGTATGTTGATTTTTGCAAATGTGATAGCTACTTCGATTTTATCGAGAATATCATAAATTGACTGATACATTAGTGTAATTTGACTAATTACCATGTGGGTAAGAAAATACTGTTCAAAATTAGTTTGGTGTATTCCAACCTCTTTAATTGTTGCCTCTATTCTAACAATGTGCGATTTTAAGAGCAATTGATTATGTGTGATATTTGATATCATTGATTTAAATTTGTTTATTGTAGAGTCTAAAATTGTAATTTGATTTATGGCGTCGATTCTTAATTTATTTTGGTTTTCCTGCAACCTTTTGATTTTTGCATCGATTTGCTCTGCGTCGTTTTGATCGAGGTTTCCCGTTATACTTTTAATAAATGTGCCCAAAGGGTTAAATAGGCCTCTTTTGTTTCTAAGAACATTTTTGAATGGTAAAATTTGGTCTATTAAATGTTCTATTCGTTTTTCAAGCGTATAAAGTGAGCTAAAAGAATTAAGATAACCTTGATAGTATTCGCTATTATTCTTAATGATAGAAGATAGTCTATCTGTTTGATTTTTTAGAGTTTCAAATTTGGAGATTATAGGGGTTAAGTCAAAATTTTGAATAAAGGTCCATTTATTGGATTCAAGTTGGGCGGTTCCTAGCCTGAAGGGTAGAATTCCGGGGTGATCGTTTAAATCATGGAATTTTACTATTCCTGATGCGATGGTACAGCTCCATCTGGAACAAGTGGCATAATTTTAGTTTCATTAATGTGAATGACTTCTTTTCTTTTTGATTTGGGGTTTTCTATCTCGATTTTATTATTTTCTAAGATACCGGTCAACACAAATGGTCCTAAAAATTTATTTTTAATTTTTCCTGATCGGCTGTCTGATTTTTTATAAACTTGAGAACCTATAATCAGTTCTTTAGGGGTTTTATTTTGATTAATTTTTTCTATGGTTTTAAGCTTTAATTCCTTTGTTTGTTCGGTAATTTTATCATATAAAATTTGGGTGTTATTTTTATGGTTATTTATATACTCTGTATATACGTGGGATGGTATTAAATCCATAGGGTCTCTAGAATCCGTGTGTCCGAAGACGAGTTCGTATGGGGTAAAATTTGTGCTAGAGTGAATCGTATTATTATATGCAATAATTGCGTACGGCATTAATTTTATGACGTCAGCATTTGGATCTGATTCGCGTAAAATACGAATGTGCTCGATTAGCGTCGAATGTAATCTTTCTACGGGTGAGTTCGACTCATGGTGATAGGGGGTGGTAAAATGAATTTTTATATTATGAGCTTTTAGTAAGCCACTGACTACTTCGTTCTGGAATTCCGATCCGTTATCTGATACGATTTGTTTTGGTACGCGAAGAAATGAGAAAAAGTTAATTAATTGGTCACAGCAGGAAACTGCATTTCCGGTGTAAGGAAGAGCTTGTGCGTACTTAGAGAATTTATCTATGATTGTCAAAAATTTTTGTTTACCAATAATGAACGTATCGACGTGTACTATTTCAAATGGTTTACTAGGCGTTTCTGTTAACACTAATGGTTGGTCAGGGGGTTTACGATTATATTTTGAACGTTGACAGATTTCACAATTGTTAATGTATTTTGTTACGTCCGATTTTAAAGATTTCCAATAATAATTGGCTTTTAAGAATTTACATGTTTCTTCGATTCCTCGGTGGTTTGTTTTACTTTCATGTCGATATTTAATGATTAATTCTCTTTCATCCGGTTGAGCGTTATTTATTAATTTCGTACACTCTATAAGTTTTAAATTTTTAAAGTGATTTGTCATGGATTGTTGAAAATAAGGCCGTAGTTCTTTAGAGAAGAAATAAACATAGGTATTTTTATTAGTTAAGAATTCTTTAAGAAAATTAACAATAGTTGCCATATTCGTAGGAATGGTTACATGAATAATTTGGTTGCCATCAAAAGTTTCGCGTTTAGTTTTAACGTAAGCGTCATAAGGGGATTTTTTAATAATAATTTGATGGGGTTTGTTATTAATAATTTCATCTAATAAAGTCATATTTGAATAATTATCATCGGCGTTAGTACTGTGTACTGTATTGTCTGTGTTATCATCATTAGGCCTAATTTCTATTCTTGGGGGTTTAATTTGTATGTTTTGTAAAATTTTTATTTTTGGACTATTTGGATTTTTAATATTTGTGAGATTTTTGCTTGCATCGCCAGGGTCTAAGTTTTCAGGATTAAACTGACTATAACTATTCTGTAAAAATTGATCGATATCTCGACTTATATCGCCGGGGTTATTGATTATCGATTCTGATTCGATTGCGTGAAGTGAAATACGACTAAGTGCGTCTGCATTTGTATTTTGTTTACCTTTCTTATAAATGATCTCGTAATCGTATTCTTCTAGTCTAAGTCTCCAACGTACAAGTTTAGAGTTGGGTTCTTTTAAATTAAATAGCCAAACTAGGGGTCTATGATCCGTGTAAATTTTGAATTTTCGGCCATATAGGTATGGTCTGAAATATTTGCATGCCCAAACGATACCTAGAAGTTCTTTTTCTATTGTGGAATATCTTTGCTCGGTTTCGTTTAGAGTTCGTGATGCAAAAGCTACAGGGTGGTCATTCGGAGGGTCTCCCTGCGAGAGTACAGCTCCAAGGGCTATATTTGATGCGTCCGTTGTAAGGGTGAATGGTTTCTCAAAATCTGGGTATTTAAGAACAGGTGAATTGATCAATAGTTCTTTGAGGTGATTGAACGATTTAATAAAAGGTGGCGAATGTTCAACTTTTGCGCCTTTTTTGAGACATAGTGTAAGTGGTTTAGTGATTTTCGCGAAGTCTTTTATAAATCTACGGTAATAACCCGCTAAACCTAAAAATGACTTAATTTCCTTTTGGGTTTTTGGTATTGGAAAGTTCTTGACTGCGTTAACTTTATCGGGGTTAGGTTTAACACCATCTTTAGTTATTTTGTGCCCTAAATAAGCGACTTCTTTATGTAAAAACTCTGACTTGTCCAGTTGAATTTTAAAATTTGACTGTCTTAGTCTTTCAAATACGGCTCTTAACCTATCGATATGTTCTTGAAGAGAGGTGGAAAAAATAATTATGTCGTCTAAGTATACAGAACAAATTTCATTTTGAAGTCCGCGTAAAACGTTATTCATAACACGCTGAAAGGTTGAAGGGGCGTTTTTAAGACCGAAGGGCATTCTCTTAAATTCGTAATGGCCCGTGTCTGTTGAAAAAGCAGTTTTGGGGATGTCGTTTGGTTCCATTTCGATTTGGTGGAATCCTGTTGCAAGGTCTAAAGTCGAAAAATATTGAGCTTTACCCAATTTATCGAGAATATCGGAAATATTGGGCAATGGAAATTTATCATCGATTGATTTGTCATTAATTTTACGATAATCGATTACAATACGCCATTTGCGCATGCCCGATGCGTCTAGTTTTTTCGGTACTATCCAAATTGGACTACTCCACGGTGAACTTGAATTTTGAATAATTCCGTTTTCGAGCATTTTATTGATTTGAGATTTTACTTCTTGTTTATGAATTTCCGGATATCTATACGTTTTAGTAAATATAGGTGTTTCTTCTGTAAGGTTTATTTTATGTTTAATTTGGTTAGTAAAAGTTAAAGGGGTACCTTCACTATAAAAAATGTCTCGGTATTCATAACATAAGTTCCTAATTGCTTTATATTCTTCTTTGTTACAGTGCGACAAGCGCAAATTTTTTAAATTTTGTTTTTGAATGTTGTCAAGATATTCGGTGAGTTCCGTATCGGTTTCCATTTTTTCGATAAAATTAGTTTCATTTTCATCCAAAACTTCGATTTCTAAAGGTTCAAATATAGTAATTTTGATAGGGTTTTCGCCTGGATTTGTTACGAGGGTCGTCGCAAAAGAGTCAATAACATTTACTAATGCTTCCGGCATTTCAGCATTTCCGAATTTTTTATATTTTAAAACTCCTATACCGGTTGATATATTGACAGGTAATTTTACTTTTTGGCATGTACGAGGGGGAATCGTTATTTCAACAGTTTCAAAATGTTGCATAGTTTGAACATTAGTTTGATAATATAAAGGTAAAATAGCGTTCAGTGTTCTTAAGTTATAAGTTTGTAAATCGATATTTGCGCCAATATGTGTTAAAAAATCAATTCCTAAAAGTCCGTCGAATTTCGGTGAAAAATCGAATAAGTAAAACTTGTGGTCTCCTAAGCAATTAAATGAGGGGAATATTGGTATATCGATTACTTCGTTATGCATAGAAATTGCATGAGCTGTTCTAACAGTAAAAAGTTCTGAAAAAATAAAATTTGGATAAATTTTATAAGCAAGGTCAGGTTTAATAAAGCTTTTACCACTACCAGTGTCTATTAAAAACGTTGCATTAATTTCTTCAATAAAAATTACTGGCAGATCTGAATTTGTATAGTTGTTTAAATTTATTATGGAGGGTTGAGTGAATTCGGGGTTTCCTGAAAATTTTCGTCGTGATAATCATTTTGGTTTTCATATAGGTTAGTTTCTTCCTGCGGAATATCATAACCTTGTTCGTAATGCTGATACGACGTTTCGTTAGAATCAGTATAGTACTGAGAGTCATCATCGGGATTCACGTAAAAATCGGTATTTTGATCGTTTGAATTATACATCGGTTCGACCGCTTGATTAAATAGTTCTTCAACAAGAGTATCGCGTCTTGGTTGGCTGTTAGCAAAATGATTAGGATGCTTAATGGTTGCGTAACCTGATGACGTATCCATTGGTTCTGGTTTCTTTAATCGTGAAACATTGGAGGGTGACATACGTTGATTATTTTGTTGATTGGAAAAATGTCTAAAATTTGGATTGGGTCTATTCATAAAATTTTGGTTATTAAAATTTGGTTTTTGAAATCCTGGTCTGACAGATTGGACAGGTCCTTGTCTAAAAACTGCAGAAGGTTGTTTAAAGTGATTAAAATTGTTTTGATTAAAACCGTTATAATGTGGTCTGTTAAAATTGGGGTTCATTGACGTATTATTATTTGGCATATACGAATAATTTCGTTGGAAAAATCGAGGTTGTGTGTTAGTGGAATAATGTTGTTGTTGCGGATGCGTATTTGGTTTATTTTTGGAAATATTTAAATCAACGTTTGGTTTTGTACCAAAATTTCCGCGATTTTTATAATACATGAAATTTTCTTCTTCCAAGGCATAGCTCATAGCTTCTTCTAGATTTTTCGGGGTTTTTAAACGTACTACTAACTGCATATGATAGTTAAGCCCATTAATAAACGTTTTTAAAATTAAATTGTCATATTCCGTAATTTTTAATAATTTCAATTCCGTTGTGTCCGTAGACATATTTATTTTGGCAAATAATAAGCTACGGGCGTCTTGCAAACGCAGGCCAAATTGTTGCGGAGTTTCATTCTTTTCCGGTTTTACTGTAATGATATCTTGAAGAACACAATCGATTGATCTTTGATCGGCGAAAGTAGAAATTATTGCTTCTTTTAATAGTACCCAAGTTTTTAACTCGGTTCGAGAGGCAATTAAATCAGCTGCTCTACCAACTAATTTGTTTAACACGGTGTCAAAAAGGCAAATATTTATGGCTGCGCCAGAATTTGAAGTATCTTTGTGATTTTCGAAAAAGTTTTCACAAGCGTTCAAAAATCTATTAATTTGTTTCGGATTTCCGTCGAAATTAGGGATGTTATCCGCTTGATATCTAATAAGGTGATAATTAGGTTGTTGGTTCTGCATATTGAATAGATTTGCAAGGTCCGATAATAAATCGTCCAGATTAAAAAAATATATCAAATAAAGAGACTGATCAATACAACAATTAAGGTAAAATAAGGAAAAATATTTTTAAAGGATGCACTTACAATATAGAAGTGATGATTGCTTCGATTTTCATTTCCTAACTAGGTTCCAATAGGAATGGCGATGCTGTCCTTCCCTGGACTACTTATGAGCTCGGGACGATGCTTGTTCCCTGTACTCGCACCAATAGGACGTGGGACGATGCTTGTTCCCGGTTCCCTGGTCGGTTGAGACTTATTGCACGTCGCAGATTTTTGAAAAATGTTCGTTTTTGTCACTAATTGTAGATACAAACACGGAATATACGCTCGATGCGCGGAACCGCTGACAAAATCCGACCCGACTGCGCCAGTTAACAACTCGAAAAACGAGAGTTTGTTTTTAAAAAAAAAACTTTTATTTCAATCTAAGACGTTACAATAAGAATGATGATCTTAATTCTGTTACATATATTTATAATGTTTGCAATGCTGACATTGCATGAGAACATCTAATGCATCTAAGAAAATCTAGGAAGTCTAATAATAGTTTTGATGATGCTGCATAACGCGCAAAACGACCATTCTCAGGGGAATGTAACTTGTGATATATCGTTGAATTCTGAATCTAAAGTGGAGTTGCTACTAATTAAAAAATAAAACAATGTTGATGATGGTTGCAAAAAAACGAAAAGTCGTCGTGAAACATGACAGAACTTTTGTCCAATTTGATAATTTCTGTATGTCCTATGGTTCACGAGATCCTTGTAGAGTGCATTCTTATCGGGGACACCCTGCATAATACTACGTCCGTTATGGAAAGTGCCCTCGGGGCAGTAATTCTCCAGCTACGCCCCTGCATATCAGACGCGATATCATTCTCCTTGATATTATAATTTATCAAGCTACGCAAAAAACATGTTCCCTTAAGTAACATTTTTTCAAAATGTAAATTGTTATTATCCAATTTTCCAAAAAGATGAAAAGGGCTGATACATGGGGATATCCCCTTAATCAAGTTTCTAATTTGACTTGTAAAAACATTTTTTTCATCCGATAAAAAACCTTCCTTCGTTTATGTTTTTATGTACGAGACTTTATCTTGCAGTACGAGATTATTTGAATAAATTTAAATATTTATGTCAGTAAGTTGATGTTAACAAGATTTTTTTAAATTCGGTTTGGAAAAAATGTTTTAAAATATTTTTTATTATGGTGAAACTTTTTTAAATGATTTAAATTTATAAGGTGGGTAGTAAATTAAGCAAAAAAGCTCTCTGTCGAGCGGTGACATGGTATTTGCTCGCCCCATTTTATATAAAAAATTTTTTAAAAAATTTGCAATGTTAAATCAAGCACGTGATTTATACTATATAAATAAAAATTGATTTTATGATAATGGTTAGTTAAAAATATGAGTTTTTTACAAAATATGTTACAAAACGTATAAAGTATTTCCATGAAATTTTGGTGAGATAATTAGGAAATGGGTGAAACATTTTAACATTTAGCTTATCTCTTCATTTTGACCAAACCCACAAAACAAAAACATTCAACAAACCAGCAACTTTCTGGAAATAAAACAAAACGAAAACTTACGAGACAAAATGTCAACAAAAGTCTATGTAATATCTATGTAGTTTTGGTTTTGGGTTTTACCAACAAAACAGCAACACAATGTTTTTCAACAATTTAGCAACAAATCGGGTACATTTTTATCAACTTTATCACGAAACAAAACCAAAACTATGTAGCTGACAGCGGCGTAGTCACAGGGGGCGATCTGTAAATGCCGGTTTTTAAATACTTAAAACCTACTTAATATGGCAAAATGTGTATTTAAAAATATAGGCGCCCCAAAAGAACTCCTAACCGTATGCAAGAGCAGAGAATCTACCAGTCAGTACTTCCATTGTGCCCCAAATCCGAAAAAATAAGACCTGTTTCATAAGCAAATCAAAACATAGTGTTAATCGATGACAAGCCAGACAAGAGAAAGTCGCAGGTATCACCAACGAATGCAAAACAATTTTTTACCCCTTCGTCTTGAATTGAATTTGAAGCACTTTGATACAGGGCCTTACGAAAAAAATCGGCATTGTCGAACTTCTGTACCGCACTATACAGGGTGTTCCTTAATGACGTGCTAATATTTCAGGGTGTGATTCCGTAGGTCATTTTATAAAGAAAAGTTCATATGAACATCCGCAACGGCTTAATTTTTTTGCTACAGGGTGTTGAATTTTTTTTTTAAATGGTTATTTTTTAATATCTCCAAAAGTGCTTTAAATATTATTTGCAATTTTGGTATGTGTTAATAGGATATAGAACCATAAATTTTAGTTAGAAAAGTTATTCAATTGTTCCACCAGTGGTGTCCCTGCAAACATGTCCTCTGACTTTGCGTTTTTCTCGTCAGACGTACCGTTCTTGATTAAAACCACTAGATTCATGTTGAAACTTATTATTATGAACATTGATTCACTTAAAAGGCATGCTTCCGCCCGTCTTCGCATCGAATTGCCCACTCCAACAATTTTTATAAAACAAAATTCATCATTAATTATTTTATGAATGTTAATAATAATGAGTTTCAATATGAATTCAGTGGTTTTAATGACGAGAAAATTGAAGAGACCGTTTTCATGTAGAATTGACCAGGCGAATCAGAAAAAATATCTACATGGAAAAATGTCAGTGGTGTACCATCTTTTTTGTAAAAAATATCAGAGCACATGTTTGAAGGGACGCCACAGGTGGAACAATTGAGTAACTTTTCTAACTAAAATTTGTGGTTCTATATTCTATTAATACATACCAAAATTGAAAATAATATCTAAAGTACTTTTGGAGATATTAAAAAATAACCATTTAAAAAAAAACCTAAGGAATCACACCCTGAAATATTAGCACGTCATTAAGGAACACCCTGTATAACACGTTGATTTATATGATATACCACCTGACAAAAACCATTGCAGACTTCTGGTTCTCACGTTGATATATTCCATATATTTTTTTAGTCTATGCAAAACGTCGTGCTTGTTTTAGACTACAGACTTTAAAAGCCACTAAATAAAAGTACCGAAAAAAGGATTCTTAAATTTAAATTTAGGTTCTAAAATTACCGCCTTTCGCGCTAAAAATAACAAACGACTGTGCATATTTAACACGCTGTGCCACTTTAAACTTTGCATCGCAGATTGGCGAAAAGAATGAGAGAGACGGATGTTTGTCATTTTCAAACTCGAGGGCGAATTCATTAATCAGCGTAATCTTGTGAATATAACTGCATATCAAACAGGCTATTTATAATGATATTGCGAAGAACGGATTATAGAGCGAATTTTTATAAATTTCGCGTGACTGTACTACGAAAATCTACGTGTCCCATTTGTCATTCAAACTAATTGTATAAGGTACAGTAAAAGTAGAAAATCTAGCGAATATTAACAATTACTAGGCAATGCTAACAATTACTCACTGGATCAGTGAATGTTGTATTCTAACGAAATTCGCTTATTTTTACTAGAATTATCAGAGAAATTCACTAAATATTCTTTGACTAAAATTTCTTTATTGTGCCCCAGTGAATGATAATATTTACTAGTAAAAGTGTGGTCAAATGTGGTGATTGAGCTTTTGCTCGTATGGTGTTCGCAAATCAGATAATTTTTACTTTTACTAGTAATTGTTAACTGACTTGCAGAAAGTATGCGATTTTATGATTGATTTTTAAAAAATAAGGTCCTGATAGAAGTTAATCCTATAAGCAATTTGAAGAAAAGTGTCGTTTAAATTATAAAAAATGCGCTTTTTGATAAGTTTAAAGATGCGGAGCAAATGCTACACATACTCTCAAATAATCCCCGTATTTACTTTCAGGCAACACCATCCATCAATTTTATTTACTTACGGCAAAGTGAACGTTGTTGTTTTATTCGAGACGTCTGGCGATCCCCCCTTGACCTATCGGACGCTAAAAGGTTACTTAGATTTAGACGTTACACGTTGATACAAGAGCAAATAAAAGGCTTTTTCAGTTTACGGGATGATTTCAAAGGAAAATGTTTCTATAACACACCAAGTTAAAATACAATATTTTTCTACTACTATTAGCACTGTATCATCGCCGCCACTGTAGTATTTTTTTAAATAATAATAATTTTAATGAGATTAACAATTGTCATGTTTTAACACCAAATACCTGAACAATAGTCGTTATCTATTAAAGCATGTAAATGTTGAATGTACTGTAATAACCTCAAGTTAGCAATGAATGTCCTATTTCTATTTCTGTAAAACTCATATTCTATACCCAATAAAATTCTTTACTTATGCAAATTAATTAATATTTTTATATATTTTTGAAAAAATCGAATTCCTAAGACATTATCGGCGGGGCAAAAAAAAATATTTCCTTTATGAAAACGGCGATACAAAATTACTCTTAATAAATTACTAAACGTGTTCTTGGCACGGAATTTCTCGCCACAAATAACTTTCGTATTTTGGATTTACCACCGAGTGTTACTAAACCGTGGAAAAACATGGAAGTAACGTTCATGTTTAAATCTAATTAAATGGTGATTTCGGAAGTGCAAGAAAAACATTTGGATGTTTTGTATACGTTTTTCTCTTAATCTTTAAAAGTTAACGTTGGAGCATTAAATGGAAAGCTCGCACGTTACTAAATCGTCTTGAATATACAAACAAAAATATACAACAATTTATAAGGAATTTCTGTTACAACTAAACTAAATAAAATACTGATTGTATGTCAAGCATTTGATTTATAACCTACCCAGCTCGAGGAAGAAAATATGAAAAACAAACTCGCTTGTAACGTCAGTAATTGCTCTCATTGAAGCAAATGCAATGGCGAGTTTCGCCATTAGTAACAAAAGGAGTTAAAAGAAAAATAAGAAACATCTTCTAGAATAATCACAGGCAACAATATTCTCTTGCAATTGGTCATTGTCTTCAAAATGCCGTCCCTCGAGGTGCTGTCTCAAATTTCTAAAAAAAAAATAAGTCAGACGGAGTCAGCTTCTTTGTGAACTCGTGCATTGTCGTGTAAAAGGAGGGCCCCTTGTAAATCTTATTGTATATAGCCAAATAAATATGAAGGAATACTGAATACAGGTTGTCCCATTAGTTATGGGCAATAGAACAACTGGAATACTTAACGTCAAACTAGACCGATAAGTCAATGTTTTTCGAAATGTTTCGCGTTCTAGAAGTACAGGGTGTTTGTTGAAAGGAGTTTATTTTCGAAAATAGGACATAGTTTGAGAACGGTTCAATATATCGAATTGAAAGTTGGAGGTATGATGTTTTTATGAGTAAGAAATGAGAATTGTAGAAATTTTTAAGTTTTACAATAGAGGGCAATAATTACATCCACTGGGTTTAATAAAACTATGATTTTCAAAGTTTCTCAAAGAAGGACAATTTCTAAACTGAAAAAGTATTCTTGACTCGATCTTAATAACTATAACCATTTTCGAGATATTTCCATTTAGACATCACAATGCATCAAAAAATCAAAGTAAGAATCGGTCCGCGGTTATCCCGTGTTATATGATCTGAGCAATCAAAAATGCATGGACTCAAAGTACAAAAATATTATTTTGAGTAAAATAGGAGCAGAAATGAAAACAAATACCCTTGTAAGAATCCGTGTATACTCTAGGTCCGGCAAAAAAATGAACACCAGTCATCACCATGGAACTTTTGTATGTGTTTTTGTATCATTTTATACGTAAATGTCAATTTGTCTATCTGAATGTTTCCATTTTAGTCAAGCAACTATACTGCCGCAGCACTGATGAAAACACTGATCAATGTGACTCCACGGCCGGTGAAATCACGTGACGGTCACGGCACTGTGTCGTCATTGATGTGTGTGAATCGGCCTTTAATAATAGCTTCGTTTTCTGACTTCCGAATCATCCTGGCACAATAACAATGTAATAAAGGACTCTACATCTTGTCGTCAAATAGCTACTCTTTCGTGGTCTTTCCTGGTAAACATCCGTTGATACCAGCCTAGAATGAATCTAAACATTAAAACGAAAACCGTTTAACAATAAAACACCCAAGCCGAAACCAAACACCGATCTTTTGTACACAAAAAATTCAATATACATAAATTTGTTCGCTGTTAAATTTAAATCCCCGCTCGGTCGGGCCGGAGGAGCCTTTTTAAATAACCAAATTTATTGGACAGCGTATCTGGGGTCGAAACCCAGGACGGGCATTATCGGTCGGCCGTTAAGTATTATCCTGATTTAACGTCCTTTCGAAAGGATATGCATTCTTAATATCATATAAGGGGCGCTCAATAAAAAAAATATTTAAAAAAGGGAAAGGAAAGGAAAAATATCACATCGAAGGGTTAGAACTGATTATTATATAGGGTGTTCCATAACTTATGGGCCATAGAGCAACTGTAGATACTAAACATCAAACGAGACCCATTAAGTCATATTTGTTTGTTTCGAAATGTTTCTCGTTCTTCAAATACAGTGGACGGTTCAATGTATGGGATTGAAAGTTGGCGGTATGATTGTTTTATGAAGAAGTGAGAACGAGAAACATTTCGAAAAAACTGATATAACTTAATAGGTCTAGTTTGAAGTTTAGTATCTCCAGTTGCTCTATGACCCATAAGTTATGGGACACTCTGACATATGTATTTTCATTATCTTCTTTGGCCACAGTAGTGTTCTCTAATCAATAATTATCTCAGCGGAGGTTGAAAAAATAATAGGCTTCATGTTGTTAAGGAAGGTGAACTGTGGATTAGATTTCATTCTTTCTGGATTTTCAAGTTTAAAGAAAGGTAGTTGCTCATTCTCCTATTTCACCATTGCCTGTGGGTTTCACATTTCTCATTTACGAGTCTCGCGATATAGACAATAGTGACTATTGAAAGTGCCAGCTACAGTTATATGTGGGTTCCGAAGCTTAGCTGCTAACATCAGGCGTGATTCTCTATTTACTCCACTCTACTACAAAATATTTTCAATTATTTCTTCGACAATTAAAAGAATCTGTATATTTTCTTTAGGCACATGAAACCCATCCACGTTATTGATGATCGACTTCCACAGTATAATTTAAAGCTGTACAAGAACCGCTTTTTATGTCGATTAATATATCTAATTAAAAAGTATTCCCAACGCAAAATAAAAACACCTTTTTCGCTATTAATTAACAGTATCATCAATCAAAAGTATACCCTTTACTTCTGACAGTTCTGTTTATACAAACACTTTTACATTTTGAAAAGATTTTCCTATAATGAAAATATTAATTATAAAGTTGAAAATTAGCAACATTTATTAGTAGTTTACTTTACAGGAAACAATATTCAAAAAGAAAACTGGAAAGTTTTAATGTAAT
Source organism: Barypeithes pellucidus (assembly GCA_963991005.1). Lineage (NCBI taxonomy): Eukaryota > Metazoa > Arthropoda > Insecta > Coleoptera > Curculionidae > Barypeithes > Barypeithes pellucidus. The sequence continues at coordinate 1,849,291 of OZ022557.1, forward strand.
TCAAAACAAACAACAATAAGGATAAAAGTTTCATTATACTTTGTTTTTATAAATGTCAAAACTGAAATTAATGAATGGAAACCAGCGTTAAAACCAAAATTAATTAAAATACAAAAATAAGTTTCCAATCGGAATATAATAATAATGATGGGGGCTAAAATAGTTTTTGTTTGTAGTGAAAAATATAAAAGTTATTTAGATAAATATAGGATATTTAAGGCTTGGGTGTGTTGATTGGAACTACAATGAATATAGGTCCAGTTTTGGTAATGGAAACTGTGGACGGATAAAGAAATTAAGAGGTTTGCCAAGAGTCACCTAGGGAAATATATTCTTTTTTCTTATTATCGTACGCAAGTACTACATGAAAAATCATTTAAGGCACTTTGGCAGTGGTGCGTGTGTGAATAAAGCAATTCGCGTTGGTCTTGAATCGTTGGAGGTTCTATTCGTTGGGGAACACGACGTCAAGAAGGTCTTGTATAGTGTCAAAAGTTGTTGAGGTGTATACAACTATTTGGCGATTGCCACAACCTGGCTATGCCAAGACATATTTCCTTCAAAATTGACGCCCAGCAAACTGTGGAATTGCTTGTCCTGCAATGACTATATCCGGTTTTTAGCATGTATCCCGTGTACAGCATGTAGACGTTAAGTGTGCTCTGCACCCAAGCATCCTCTTCAGCTACAGGATTCCATGGAAAGGAGAGGCATACGTTCCATTGTTTAAGAATTCTTTCGTCATTTTTCCAGTGCTAGTGTTTGATCAAAAAAAAAAGGGTGGTCCAGCTCTTTAAGATTAAAACCTCTTGATGGTAAAGTACCCAACATACTCAGTATGCATGCATTGCAATCACACTGGACATATTATTCTTCTTTAGCTTCGTCGCCGTCGCGTAATAATCTTTACTTTGTCCTGTTAATAAATCTGAACGAGCTGACACTGTGCTTAAATAAAGTTTGCATGTAACTTGCTACGAAGCACGTTAAGTCATGATGCAATCACGTGCTTCTTAAATTTGCCTATATTTTATTTTACGTGACATAAGAAAACTAACCTTGTTTATTCGCGCTCGGGCTTTTCATCAAAACCTTTTATAAGGTATTTTTGCACAAATGAATATTTCGGTGGGTGTTTCTCTAAAAATTACAAAAGTATCCACGATGAAGAGAAAATAAATGCAAAGTAAATCGTGATTATAAAACATGTACAAGAGAAATTACTGTAAAAGTGTGCAGTTGAAAGGTACGCAAGTTTAATAATTTACAAAGTAAAATTTAAAGAAACGCAAGAGAGGGAAAGAGAAGCAAAAAATAATTCGTAGAGAAAGAACAATATTTGTTACGAGCAACAATATTATGTAGTAAGTGTAAGGAACTCCAACGATATCGTATTATTTCTTATTAAATTTAATTTTCTTGAAGTAGTCCATCTCAAAGTGGAGTGAAGTTATAAGGAAGTAAAGAAACTCACAGTCTGCTCCACTAGTTTAATAGAAATAAATAAAACTATAAACCATACATGTCTCGAAGGCTTAAGCCTTCAGTGGAAAGTAAAACATCAAAAGGGGTGTAGGTACCTATGACATTGAAGTAACTAGCCAAGCAGGAAAAGAAAAACTTTTTGAATATGTAAAAAATTCAAGTATATAAAATAAAGGGTGAAAACTAGAGTTTATTTATTCTAAGGTAAACATAATGAAAATTCTTTTTTTTTTTTTTTTTTTTAAAGAAAAAACTTTTTATAATAAAAAAAAAAAATAAAGATTTTTATTATAAAAAGAATTTTCATTATGTTTACCTTAAAATAAAATAAACTCTAGTTTTCACCCTTTATTTTATATACTTGAATTTTTTACATATTCAAAAAGTTTTTCTTTTCCTGCTTGGCTAGTTACTTCAATGTCATAGGTACCTACACCCCTTTTGATGTTTTACTTTACACTGCAGATGAAGGCTTAAGCCTTCGAAACATGAATGGTTTATAGTTTTATTTATTTCTATTAAACTAGTGGAGCAGACTGTGAGTTTCTTTACTTCCTTATTAAATTTAAGTTTAGCAGCCTTTCATACGACAAGTTATTTGTGAAAGATTTAGAGATTTGTCGTCCAGACTTGAGTAAAATAATAAAATTAATCACGGTAACCCAAATCGCAGATTTGTCAATTTCTGGAATAAAAAATATCACTGGTTATCCGGTAGTCAAACTCTACAAAAAAATAATTTGGGGGCCATGTCTTTTATTTTCCAGTAGCAGGAAAGAAATCTGGCAAAAAATTGGATACGAAAAATTTATCTCGCTCAATCGAAAGACATACCGAAAAGTAAGGACCATATTAGCTGCACCTCTAAATTGCATATTTTGGGTAAACAAAATATTGATAACGCCACCTCCAATCGACTCAGAATCTATTAAAACGAATACTTCTTTTGTGACTTAAGATAAAAATATTCAGCTTTTTAAATTATAATAAGAAAATCGTCAAAATTCTTTCTTCAGTGATCTGTTTCATTGTTACTTATTTAAAACATTTTCATTTGGAGAACGCCTCCTTTATACATACCTACTTAAATCAACATCTTTATGTCCGTACTTAGTACTCGCTCCGTGCAGGTTTATTTGACTAAACTTTGGTAGTTTATAAAGAAAAATTGAAACTTTTTATCATGATTGTCATTTTTAAAATACCATGGAACAGGATAAGCGCTCTATTCTTTTGTTGCGTGCACGTAAGCCGAACAACAATGGCGAATAATGGAAGAATTTATTGACAAGGAGATAAAAATTGTAAAAAGAAAATAATTTTTTTCTTTTTTACTTTACAGGATCGATTAAAATAACACAAATGGGTTTATAATTCGTGTGGCATGGAGAGGGGGATTTATATGCATGTCATGGATAAATCTGCTGTGGAAAAACCTGCATATTATTTTTTTTAAAAGACATGTACCTAAAGTCTGCATGGTTTAATAAAACTGTTTTACAATAGATATTTTGTGTTTTTCTAGATCCGGAATAACTTTTTCAGCAATATTCCGTATATGTACTGACCATGTTCATCTTTCTGTAATTATGAATCCCAAGTATTTGTATTCTTCAAGGTAGGTATAAGGATTTATTACACAATTTTATGTAAAATCTATATTTGAATTACTTTTTATGAAATACTTTTTTGAAGAAAACAAAAGGGTGAAGGCAAAAATGGCATCCAGTTCTTCCGAAAGCGAAATAAATGATAAAAAAGTAGAACGCCAGTTTTTCGCCGTCATCATTTCAGTTTTTTTCCGAAATTATAAATTATTTGGCGGAACACGTATATCGGAACGCTAGACACGTCAATTACAATGTTTATGAAATCACTCTTTGTTTTGATATTTTTCTTGCACAGCCTTTAATAAATTTGGTTTGTGACGAACTTTGACTTGTGCCTTTGCTATTGACTTCTGTTAACTTTTTGAGTAAATTGCTTTTAGTAGGTAGTGGAGTAGAATCATACTAAATGGAGTTGTCGCATATTCACTACTTCTTGTTATCCACAACTTAGTGATAATGTGCGATGTCATCCTTTTTAGAGTTCTAGCAGCTTTTGTTCTTTTTTAATACATATTCAATGTTTTGCTCTTCGCGGAAATTCTATTCATAACGAAACTATTTGAAAACGACCCTCGTAATACCAAGATAAATGCATTAATAAAATTTCCAAAGAATCCAAAAATAGGACAAAAAGAGAGAAATGCAATACTCTTTAAGCCAAGTAAGGCCTGTATCGGAGGAAAAAGATTTTTAATTAAATCCCCGCCCGCCTGAATTCTCGATGTTATCTAAATTAAATCTAAATTGAAAGTGTTATGCGGATGTTAGCAAAAGAAATCTAAAATGGAAAGTAAGTTTTAGTAGAAAATTCGATTGCACAGATCCATAGGGATTATTGTATCATTGCGAATTTAAACTTTTTGGTATCTATTTTAACTGATCATGTTGTAAATCCCCTAATAATAATTTCATTAGGAGACTAGAAATGAGCGTTTTTCCGTGCACGCTTGACAAATTGATGCACGAAAAGAGTACTCTCTGGACCTACAATGAACAATATTTTTCAATTTTTATACGTTCCCGGAAACAATAACATCGACGTAAAAATAAAAAACACAAATTATGGTTAGTGTTAATCGTGTATAAAGATAAGGTTTGAAATACGTGAGAAGCAAAATATAAAATATATTCAAATAAGTCCTATATAATTTAAAAACTCATTTACGGTATACGGATCTATGTTGCACAAATACAAATAAATTAAATATAAGAAGCAATCGCAGAATATGTACAGTTCTTTTCACTTGGATAATTTTAAAGTTAGTAAAGTTGTTTCTTAATAAACATTATAGGTACATTAAAATAAATATTGCTGAAGCGAATTTGTACTTCCTAAATTTACCGCGGCAATATTGCTACAATCCAAATTTAATTTTTTTAATAATAAAGGTATTTAGAAGATTATAGAAAATATTATGCCGCATAGACAAGAGAAAAAAATAGTTTCTACATATATTTTCTACATGATGACGCCACTTTAAAACGAGTCAATACACAGACCGAGGAGTTTACTTTTATCAAGAGAAACAGTTTCCAGAAAATCCGATGTACTCTGCTGTGTATATAGATATAAGGGTAACAACGCCAGTTTTGCTATAGAAAAGTTGTACAACCAAGTTATATTGCAAAAGAGCTTACAAAACCATTTTGTTGTATAATCTAAGTTTTATTGATGTTCTTACAGCAGTTACTTTAAATTCTATAAACCAGTTTTATAATTTGGTTATAAGAACGGTCTTACATCGTAATATTGCAGGTATTAGACGCTAAAAACAAAAATGTTTAATGGGCGACCTTTATATAACAAATATTGCAAAAAGAGAGTAAAATAGGTTTTATATCAATGAAACCCAACTAGGAATATATATATTCGGTGGCTCTGCAGAAGAATACAATATTTAGTGCCCACTGGAAAGGCAATATAAAAATATCTAATGCATATATATCCAATAAATTTTAATATCCATTGTCGAAACGATCTAAATATACTACTATTCCAAAATAGTTTCATTTATTTTTACTGATAAAATTATCGACTAATATTCACATAAATCAACGTAACTATATATATATTTATACCTATAAATGAATATAAAATTTAAATCCGATATTTTTAAACGGCAATTTTAAATAAAAATGAGGCTATATTTCTTGGTTAAATTGGATTTATTGTTGGAACTAAGAAAACGATTCATGGTACAACATAGGACCATGTTCTACCAATCAATATAATATCACGGAAATTGGAATAAAATAATGTTTAAAACGAAACCACGTATCGCATCGAATAAGTAATGTGCAAACTGCGTTTGACTGGCATGAGATTTATATTACTGTGTGATTGCTTATAACTGACTATAACTGCTTAGTATTTAACAATTTTATTTGGTGTTTTTTTGGGCGCTCATAAAAATTTATAGAGAATAATATTTTTTGTGATCAAACACACAGGGAACATCCTCTTTCTATTTTGGTTTCATATTAATTCCTACTAATTCGATACCGTTTTCAGTCTCGAACTGAGCTTATTATGGAGCAGCATTTTTCTTTTTTAAAGGTTGGTAATGTGGACATGTTTGTGTGCTTGGATGCAGAAACAAATACTAAACCAACTTCACACCTGTCACGTTTCTTTCTTTCTTTTTAAAGTCGCGACAAAATGGCATACTTAATTTTACAAAAGATACTTTGAAAAAATCAATTTGATAGTATTACCAACATAACATTTAGACATAAATATTTACGAAATTTATATGGCATACAGGGTGATTCACGACGAGCGTGCATTAGAACTTTATGGAGAACTACTGAATATATGTTCCTGAAACTTTGGGGATTTGGGTTTATCGATATGCTCTCTTTAACTAAAATAATGACATGTTTCTGTCATTTCCGGTTATACCGGAAGTAGCTGCCAACTTTAGTTTTTTAAATACAACATGGTAATTTTTATTACATTTTTCGATTAAGCATTAAATACTAAGCACATTTTATAGGAAATGTTTTTGTCAGACTATTAGTTTTTGAGATATCTGGACTTTAAACCATTAAGTTTAAAACAACTTAAAACAATCAACTGCATTTTATTTATAAATTATTAAGAAACACTTTAGGATATTGTATTTTCAAGCAATCAATTACTTTTCCTCCGTATAGACATCAGTATACAGCCCCTAAGTACAATTGTTTTCATAGCACACTTGAACAAATAGTATTTTCGGAATAAAATTGGATTTTTTGAGAAAACGCTTTGATATAGGTATAGGACAGTAAATACTATTTATAAAGAATAACTAATTTGCCATCAAATTAAATAAAAATATACAGGGTGTTCCATTTAAAATAAGAAAGTTTTTAATGGTTGAATTCTTTCACAATGAGGCTTGAATTGTGACCACCCTGTACATTTTATGCCGAATTTGAAATGTTTTTGAGACTTGATGATCTTCTAGCTATTCGGTGAGAAAAAATTTTTAGTCCAAGCGCTAAGGTAAAAAAATTATATGGATTATTTCATCGTCATGCATTTGCCAAATAATTACAAAAAGTCCAGATATCTCAAAAACTAATAGAGTCTGACAAAAACATTTTCTATAAAATGTGCTTAGTATTTAATGCTTAATCGAAAAATGTAATAAAAATTACCATGTTGTATTTAAAAAACGAAAGTTGGCAGCTACTTCCGGTATAACCGGAAATGACAGGAACATGTCAATATTTTAGTTAAAGAGAGCATATCGATAAACCCAAATCCCCAAAGTTTCAGGAACATATATTCAGTAGTTCTCCATAAAGTTCTAATGCACGCTCGTCGTGAATCACCCTGTATATATATTTTTTTACATACTCGTATGTTTTTTTCCTCAAATGAAAGGAAGGAATTCTTAAACAATGAAGGAGCTAAACCATTGCCGCCCAGACAATGGTTCGTCGTGTATTTCTGCTAATCGTCGCTCTAGTTGGAATTCAGCGAGCAATGTCAATTGAACATTTGCCATGGAAATATCTGTAGAAGAAAGTCAAAGCACCTGTCTTCGATGTTCAAGGCTGACGAGTTCTTGGTCAGCTACTGGTCTCCGATCAGACGATGAATGGAACAACAAAGAAGAAAAAGTACCAGATAAGACTGCTAAACAAGAAAAGAGACGGAGTGTGGCGGTCTTGCGAGATATAAACAAGTACAAGAAGTACGATTTGATTAGAAAATTGTTTTTCGCCAGCCTATACGACTAATTCCGAAATTTGACGTATACTTTGCCGGTGATCACTTGTTCCTGCTCTCTATCAAGCCATCGAAGTCGCCTCCGCAAACAAATAGATACACGAAAACAAAACCCGCGATAATAATTGCGGCGGAACAAAATCGCGGCCATATTTTAAACGAAATCTTTCCGGCGCGTTCGGTAAATCTGTCCCCCTACGCAGAAACAGCGAGAAAATATAAATCTATGCAAATCACACACTCATAGCAGCGCCGTAATGGTCCTTCTGCGAGATTTCCATCCTGGGCAATAATAAAGAAATTAAACTGGGTCGCAGGTACGCGCCGGAGTTGTTCGGAGCTGCTCCAGGCAGATAAGAGATGGCCGTTCCGAGATACGGAAGGAGATGCGCCCCTATGATACCGCTCCGGGGAGCAGTTATGCAAAATTTTACGACCGCCGTGTATGGCGGGGCCGTGTGATTATGTTCGAAATTTCCGCGTCTTTTGTCTTATTGTTAATAAACGGAAAAATTAGTATATATTTGCACCACCGCTGCTACAATAAAAAGGCGAGTGTTTATTGCGAGGTTTATTGTAACTTTGAAACCCCTACTTTGGACCTATACACCATTAAAGGCGATTTCAGTTAATAGCGAGGAAAATTACTTCATCAATTCCTTCCATAAAAGTGTAAACAAAAACCGTCTTCCTTGCAAACGAAATAAACAAACAGATTTCAATTCTGCAGCACAACAAAACTTTACGATAGTGAAAGGGTATGTTGATGCCTATGAAGTTGAAAAATAAAATTATCAAAACTTTAAGTACTTAATCAGATAAGGTACCCTTTCCACCAGGCGATAGCTAGTAATTAAGGATAAAGCATGTAGTTGTTGTAAATTATTTGGTCCTTGTTTTGTTTCACCTTAACGAACTAAGTGCATTTTAGAGTAATAATTAACAATATATGAACTAAGCAGTTTTTGCATCGATCCACTAATTCTCTGTTCGTAACGAGCTCTGCACCCAAGCATACCCTCCAGATACTGGATTCCCCCGAAAGGAGAGTCATTAGTCTGATCGGAGACCACGACCTGGCCAAGAACCTCGACAGTCTAGAACGTCAAAGACAGGTCGGTGATTTGATTCTCTTTTACAGATATTTTCATGGAAGGTGCTCGGCTGACCTTGCCCTCTTAATTCCACCAGGAACAACGAACAAGAGAAATATACGACGAATCACTGACGCCCATCCATATGTGGTTCAGCTTAGTACTCTTCGAATTCCATTGTTTTCATCTAGTCATCCTTATGGAGCGACCCCCTGAGATCGTCTTTCCCAACGAATATAACCTCCAACGATTCAAAACGAACGTGAATCGCTTTTTGCGCACACGCACAACTTTTCCCGTAGTGCTAGTCTTAGTTGTATCGCTAATGGAAGACTCTTAGCACCAAAATCACCAGCGGTGACTATCGCAAGTAATATTAAACGGAATGCGACACAATACAAAATTATCAAGTGCAGAAAACTCTCTAATAAATAATGCCGTGCAAAACCTATCGAAATAACAATGGAAACATTTAATGGGACCCTGCATTTGCCATAAATTTAGTCAATTGCAGATTTATATCGCTAAAAGTTATAATAACACATTAGTTTAAAATTAACTTCTCCAGTTGTGTTGGTTTACATTGATTTTCGTACTCGATATGCACCCTATAAATTTAAAATCTGCATTTGGTATGAAATTAGAGAAAATAGAGATTATCGGCAATATCAGCTATTGCGATTTTACTTGCGACAATGCTTCAGAACAGTGCAATTCCGGATTTACCATTAACACTTTACGTCATTTTTATATATATCACGAAAAAATTCCTGCACTTCCTTCCTGCAATTCCTGAAAGAAGTAGGAATATCCTTTAATGATGAAAAATTCTCGAAAATATAAAAAAGTATCGCGACTTTTTTTAATGATTTTTTTAATAGTAAACTAAATTCTTTTTGAGGAGGTTTGTACACATTTACCTTTCTGTTGATAAATAGTATATTTTCTCACAAAAAAAAAAGACGGCAACTACTCCGTCCAAAACTAAAAACTTAGGAACTTTGTATACTTTTTTACATTAAGAAAACATAAAGTTTTCATTAAGTTTATGCAAATAATGAAAAATTATATTATTCCTATTGGTTGATTTTAGCAGGTTCTTTGTGTAAAATAGTTTTTGTTAAATCTCATCTATTTGAAAAACAAATTATTTCTACATTTCTTTTTAAATTCAAATGGATCAGCATTCCTCAAGTGTCCGGAATGTGCACTTTTTCCTTTCCGTCTCTAATTTATCTAAATTGGACGTCTCCGAAAATTGATGCCACGTGACCCACTGCATTGCCGTTCCGCCCCGAATTGCATCAAGAGGGTGGCGAATTTTCTTTTACGTTTACGTGATCGCATTTCGAAGACGGAAGAGTTCTTTCATGCCAGTAGCTAATAATTTATAGTTAAAGTTTAGACGGTGTAAAGGTAAACTAACTAAACATTTTATACATACTAATAGCCCAAAAAGTTTAGCATAATCAAATTTAGAAGCGTAATTTGGCACCACTAAAATCAGTTATAGATCTGTATTATTGAGTTTGGCAGTGAATGGCGGTTTATCAAGTAAAGTAACATATTTTCGTGTTAAAAGTCCATTTTAAATAAAAAAAAAATTAACAAAATATGTAATGCGAAAACACTCTCGAGGTAAGAACATAACATTGGCTTAAGACCGTTACAGACCCAAGTGAATTATTCGTTCGGAAAGAGAATATTTTATTTTTGCTTGTGCAATCTCTTTTAAGGTGAACTAATTTTAGAAAAACGTACCTCGAATAAAACAAAATATGTTCAGAAGACAGTGAAAGACTTAAAGAAAGAGAGAGTTACATTGACCAAAAAAACATTTATTTCGCTAAAAAAACTTCACGTTTACATTTTATCTATTATCAACTCTCGCCTCTTTAAAAAGGCTAGACTGCCTCGCTTTTAAAATTTTCATACAAACACTGAAAATGTAGTTTTTTCAAAATCAATTATAAGGAAGAAATAATCATAAATTGTGGAAGAAATGAACATCATATTCAAGCATATTATGAGAGACTTTGAATACGAACAAAATTTTGCACAAATTATGCTTGTGGCCGTGAGCATCTGAAATAAAATATCTTTTCTACAAACCATATATATTTTATTGGAGGGATTTGTCGGAGTAAGAAAAATAATAACTCTCTTTTCTGTCCAACGATATACCTTAGTACTATTTGTATGTTTATTCAAAAGATGGTAACATAAAATGTCGCTTGCTTGAAATAAAATATGTAAAACTGCATTGTGCAAAGTAGGGATATAAAAAGAAGAAAATTATTTACTGGTAAATAATGTTTAATTGTCAGTCTCTTAAAGGAATTTATGATAGCAATAATGTATACGATTGCGTCGTTCTCTTAAGAATTCATCAAATGACAATTGTTTTTTAAGCTTCGCCATTTTATACCCACTATGTTGTTTCTATTCTTTTGAAAGTTTAAAAAAAAATTAAATGTGAACACTGTACTTAGAGCTTACATGCTTTTATGTAGTGCATTTTTAGAACCGGAGAATTGCTAACAATGAAGCACTAATGATGACCGAAAGGTTGAAAGCACTCTGCTAATATAATTATTATATTTTTGGACTTAAATATAAATTAGACCACTGATCAACCAAATCCAACCTCACAGATACCCAAGACCTTAAGCAACGCGACGCTCTTAAGTCAATGTTTAAAGCCTCGTGAGGAAGAGAAAAGACAATTTTTTTATTAGGGTAAACTACGTAAGCCCCCTTTAGGGGGCATATTGTATTTATTTTTCTGTGGCAGCTATTTTGTTCGGTTGGCTTTTAAAAAAAAATTAATTGGTAAAACAAAATAAATAATTTTCTTTTCTGCAGAGATGAATTAATTTAGTAAAAATGTGTTGCTAAAACTTTGACTTACTAGCTTCGTGAAGTTAGAGGTCTTGAGTATCCCAGTAGTGTTGGAGCTTTAAATAGTCTCGTCTGCTGAAGATGGGGATTTTTACCTCCGAAACATGTAAGTTATCTACAGTTTTAATTTAAGCCTGAATTATGTTTTTATTGAAAAATATTGAAGAAGACTTCGGTTCATTTTTATTGTTTGTTTTCACGTCCAATCAGCAGATCTTTATGTTATAACTTAAGAAATGTTACAACTTGTTTATAGGGTAATTCTAAGGCTTGTTTATGCGCACTAAATATTAATAAAGTAGTTAAATTTAATGATTTTCATTTTATATCAACACTTCTTCTTAGCAATTTTTAAATTAACAAAAAAGCCAAGACGAGGAACAAAAATACTGTTATGGCGTTTGTTAATTAGTACTTTATTTCTACTTTAACAGCGGCTCAATTTGAGAATTTCCTAGCCTTAATAATTCGCTTCCAGTAAATAATATTAAAAATGGGGAGACAAGTCAATTTGTTGTGAAGGGGGACGCTTTTCAAGAATATTTGCAGCCTTCGTGGTTTAACACCCTCGGAGGGGTCGATGTAACCCTTAAACTCTTAAATGGAATAAAGGGATGGGTTTAAATCTTTCCAATAGTACCATACATTTTTTAGGATAGTAGTCCGCCGTAGAACCGCCCTTCAAGCGATCGTTTGACATAGGAGAGCTGAACTAAAGCACGTGTACGGTTATATAAAAGATACATTTAACGGTAACAAAGATTTAAAAAAATTTTCTCAGTCTCCCTTAAATTCACCACTGATCGTACTTAATGAACTCTGGTTTACCAGAGGACACTGCTTTATGGTCCTGTCGAAAATTTGTTACGCCGTTATAGGTTAATCTAACCAGCTTGTTTATATGCTATAAAATTTTATACCCCCGTTAAATTTATTGATACAAACTTGAGCCATTTATTACCGTGACGTGTAGTTTTTTTGGCAGTCAGGACGTGTTCATAAATTTTATGTTTTGATGCAGTATTCATCTTTTTAACACGACTCTGGTAGCTCCCTGGTTAAAGAGTTCGTAGGTTTCAACTCTACAGCCGGTAAACCGATTCGCACTAGGTGGATTTTAGTGGTATAAGTAATAGCGTTGCTATGCGGCGTCGTGCAAAAAATAGGGAATGGTGAAAAATGAATTAGTCTCCAATCCTACCCTATTCAAGCCCGTAACCACGCCGGATGAGATCAGATATCTCGTGGGGTATGGGTGAGGGTATACACTTGCGAATCGGTAGGATCAAGGACTCATAGCCCTTGGGGGGACCAGCTTATTAGCGAGGATCGTGGTTCGGAGCCCACGTTAAGCTGCAGGCGTGTAGGTCCCCTAAGGCAATTGAAGAGGAAATAATTGAGAAAACATTTTTTTAACACTACTAACAAGCTTTTAGCATCCATAGTAAAATTTTTGATAAATGAAAATTATGTTTTTCATTTTTATAATAATTTCGGATTTATTAACACGTGGTTTATTAAGTTTCCTAAACACCTGAAGATTTGCTATACAATATGAAATAAACAAATAATGCTAACCAGATATTCTCCGGGCTACAGGTCTCGTCGACCGTTGATTTACAGAGCAAACAGTTCTACCCTCTACTGATGAGAACAAACGGGTTCGAAACCGGTATGTAGGTGTTGATATTCTACAAACAGCTAGTTTACTGTTCTTCAGGTTTGTCCTGTAAAAGTTAGGATTAATATATCAGTGTTTCTGGTAAATATTATGAATTATTCTTAACAAAAATAATTTTACTTAAAATACACATTACTTGTTCATCGATCATTGGCCCAGTGTCATGTTCTATTGCAATCTCTCCGTTTAAAACCTTTTTGGCAAATGTCCAACGATGCTCAGGATTATATCGAACATGCCGAACAGAATTATAATAATAGAAACATCCAGTTAGAGTCGGAAGTAGCGAAATGGGTTTTCAAGGAATTAAAGTAAACGGTTATTATTTCTTTCTTAATAATTTATTCGTAAGTAGTATTTAAACTTCAGGACGTACAGTTAAAAGTTTCTGTCGAGTAGAAGTTAATAATCGTTTGTGTGTCAATGATGTTGTTGTTGTTGTTTGAAACTATGACACATTACAAATATGATATTTGTGTAAAACTATTTTGTGAAACCATATTAACTTCCAGATGTGTAAAAAAGGTTGTTTTCTGCCTTCTAAAAGGTTTGTTTGAGCATAGCATGATGTACATGTATCTACGGATAGCATTTTGAACGAATATATGACTCGCCAATGATCATCCGTGCCGCACAATAATACATGTCATGACTTACCAGCATTTAAGTGGTGCACATTTATAAACGAAGGTATCACTCATATGAAATCTTTAAAATAGTAAAGGAAAACATTAATAGTAATATTTACAAACCCAAAAATAGATATGAATACACTGTACAATTTTGCGTTTCTTATTTATTTTTCTGAAGTGTTACAAAAAAAATTACAAACTCTTATTTAAACTTCCTTATCTAAGAAAAAACGATTTATCAAGGTTAAATAAAACACACTCGGGCGTGTCGTTGGCTTTATATCCGTGCCGAAGACGTAAACCTGACATCTTCGCTACGTCATCCAATATAAGCAGCCATCTTTCCCGAATTAACATCTTCAAGATACAGTTTCCTTTTTTATTATCCCGCGATGAGAGAGGGTGAGGTTATGAATTATGCCGGGATGGCTTGTGTGAAGACAGAGCGGGGCTCAGGTGAAATTTAGTAAGAAAATTATAAACTTTTATATTCCTAGAATTTTATGAGTATGTGAGAGTTGCTCACTTTGGATATCCGCGAAACTCTCGGATACATATAGATTGGGCTACAAGGACTATCTGACAGAGCTTGAAAAATGGAGTATCAGAGCCGTTCAGTCCACCAGCACCGAAAGCAGTATCAGACGTGTCTCTACAGGGGACCATGCGTCTTTATGTGGGTTATTGTCTCTACCACCGATTCACTTTGGTTCAAGAAGTTCACTCTCGCCAACCTAGCACTTCTTATATCCGGTGTATGTATTAACCTTAACACTCGCTTCGTCTATTAATTTGCTGGGCGTCAATCTGGCAGGAAATATGTCTTGGCATAACCACGCTGAGGCAATCGCCAAGATAGCTTCTCAGAAACTTGGTGTACTCTTCCGAACCAGAAAGTTGTACACAACTCAACAACTTTTGACACTTTACAAATTCGTCCATCACTAGCATACCGCTCTCGTATCTCGAGCTCTGCATCCAAGCATACTCTTCGGCTACTGGATTCCAACGAAAGGAGAGCCATTCGTCGGTCGGAGACCTCGACAGCCTAGAATCCTTATAGAGCATCGAAGACATGTGGCTAATTTGATTGCTTTGTGGAGCTACCTTCCTGAGGTCGTGTTTCCCAACGAATATAACCTCCAGTGATTCAAAACGAACGTGAATCCCTTTACTTGTACACGCGCACCACTCCCAGAGTGTCTTAAAGGATTTTTCTTGCAGTGCTAGTGTTACATCTTTAAAGAATGCAGAGCTGGTAGAGTATTCAATAGTACCCGCACCGGAAAATCATCTATAACCTCTTAAGTAATCCGCCTATTGCTGATAATAATAATAATACAACTTATCTGTAACCAAAAACCCTTTACACAGCACAGTGGTAATAATTTCAATTCGGCACTGTGCCTGCGATTCTTAATAAACTGCCGTCGAGATTGCACAGGAGGCATTAATTCCGAATTTCCCATCGCCGATGCGGCACAAATCGCTTTCATAAAGCCCGCGGAACATTACACCTAAATTATCGGCGAGTCAAAGCTCATTTTGAGGTTAGGTTTAATGGCCTTGTGCACCGGAAGCCAACGGGGCCCGAATTTTATTTAGGGCGCCGTTTCAATGCCGCCGCTTACGGTGGGCTCTGTTGTGAAATATTTGCTAAACAGATAATGTCATTTTTACAGGATATGATAAACGTTTTGACGAGACTTTCTTAAAATGTATTTAAAGTGCATAATAATATTATCCATTGAAAAATTTCATTCATAACCACACCAGACAGCCAGGCCCGGACTGCACATCCAGTAGAGTATTATTATAAATAAAATTATAAAATCTTAAGTCCTAAAATCAGAACGCCATAAAAACAAATTTCAACTAGACAATAGAAGGACACCAACTAAAATAAACTAATTGTATTATAACCGTGCTACTACTTTTGTGACTATGCTTTATAATGCTTTCCAGTGTTAAAGGCTAGATTAGTAGCCGGGATGTTTATGGGTCAATTTATCAAATCCCTCTGTTAACTTTACCTAGCAGATAACTACAGTGATACCTTGGGATTGTGGTCAACCAGAGTACGGGCAGGTCCGAATGAAATATGCATATGCTGCTCGCTTTCCGGCGTTTAATTTTACCTATTTTAGGTAT
Source organism: Barypeithes pellucidus (assembly GCA_963991005.1). NCBI lineage: Eukaryota > Metazoa > Arthropoda > Insecta > Coleoptera > Curculionidae > Barypeithes > Barypeithes pellucidus. The sequence continues at coordinate 1,865,067 of OZ022557.1, forward strand.
AAGAATTTCAGGTTTGTTTATATTAACTTAAAGAGAACTGAAGAGAAAAATCGATTTTTTGGAAAATCTAACGGCAAGTGGAACTACAGGTTATTCTTAATGGAACAAGAACCTCGTCAGCTTTGAACATCGAAGACAGGTTGGTGATTTGGTCTCTTTTTACAGATATTTCCATAGCACATGGCGACTGACATTGCCCGCTTAATTCTACCTAGAGCAATGTTAAACGACAAACCACTACGACCGACTCATATGTAATTGAGCTCAGTGCTCCTAGAAGTTCATTGTTTAAGAATTACTTCATCTGAAGGACGTCAGCCCTGTGGAACGACCTTCCTGAGGTCATGTTTCCCAACGAATATAACCTCCCACGATTCAAAACCAATGTGACTCGCTTTATTCGCATACCACCACCACCCTTAAAGAATTTTTCCTTAGTGCTTGTGTTTCATCATAAAAAAAAATACCACAATCCAAAATTGTAACATTGATCATCACCTTTGCAGACGCCACACTCTACTTTGATTGGGACGGGACCTATTTTAAATTAATAAATCTGAGGCTTCCAATAATTCACCCGATACCTACTGTCGTCGCCATAAATTATAATATCAATAATTTCATAAAATTTACGGCTACTTAAAATTATAGCACACATAAACAATGCTTGACACTACAGTCAGTAAAGACATTGTAAATATTTTATTAAACGCATAAAGATGTTATTATTATTGCTCGCTATACTATACTTAGTACGCAGTAGCGTATCTACACATTATTTATAAAAATAAATTCTATCACAAATTATAGCTCAATGTTAGCCAAAATGATATTGTCAAGGGCGCTACATGAGCAAGGGGAAGCATTTTGATTTTCGTTTCAATTAGGGCAAAATTGTTTAAATTCGTTTTACATTGATTAAGCATCAGCATTTTACGATGGCGACATCGAAGTATAATTATGATATCCGTTAATTAAATGTAGTCAGCAGTTTCGAAAAATAGAAGTAAAGTAGGACGTATGGGGACGTTCAACCAAAAAATAAAAAGGTTGGGGCTTTTTTGCGTTGGTTACGACGCGAGGCGGTCGAGGCCCGCTAGTGAGGTACCAGGGCTGTGTTTTATTTTTGTCATTTTGTTTGGGGGTTCGATCAGTTTTTTCTTGGTGAAGTTAGCGGTAGCCAACTCCCGAAGCAGAGTCCTCGCCCCAGTCATGTGGGTTGTTATGTAAGTATTATTCATTATAATTTATATTAAAAGTTAAGCGGGTTTGGCAACGGCCCTATTCGCCCCCTCTGTGTGCGTTACAATAGTACTCCGGTATTGTACCAAAGAGTAATCTAAACGTAAATAAATACTTTGTGTCTGGTGTTCCTTTTAAAATCTCTCTCTTTTATTTACAAAGACACCCCATCCCCTTTTCAGGTTAGAGAACATTTACTAGTGGCAAACTGTTGCACGTTACTGTGGAACTAGTTCCACAGAACAAGTTCCGCGAGCTGGCGCGGGTATCCTGTACCCCTCAGCACAGGGCGAATCCTGCCGCGTGACAGGATAAAGGCGCGAGGATTTATATATTTTCGAGAAAGCACAGATATCTCGGGTGACAGGTCGAGTAACCTCTCAAAGACATCGAGTGCGAGTACTCACAAAAAGCATCTAGTGTGACAATATATTTTTCATCATTTCTACTTCGAAAGCTCATAAATTGACATAAAGTCAGAATAATCAAAATTAAAAAACGTTTTGGATTTGACAAAGAAATTTCAGTATTGAAATACTTGTATGTGGGGAGTGATTCCAGAATTAAATGGTTTAAAAATAGTGTAACTAGTAACGTAGTTAACCATTAATTTTATTAAAATGTTAATATTTAATTAACCTGCTGCTAACGTTGTACCCGCTATAAACTTTTGAGCTAAATCGTTAAAAATTCAGTCGAAACTCGACACGCATACATTTGCATACACTACAGGCCTTGTTATGCCCAAATCACACACTATTAGGAATGTGTTTCGAAAATAAATCGATAGTTTGTTGTATTCCCGAACAAAAAAAAAATTATAAATTAAGTGTGTTATATTGTGTTTGTGATTCAAAACCAACGTGAATCGCTCAGTTCGCACACAAAGGATTTTTTTACAGGGCCAGTGTTTGACCATAAAAAAAAATAAAATGCGAATCATAGATAACCAAGTTAGAAAAATAGCCTCACTATACTGTTGACCAGTATTTTTCGGAAAGTTAATTGGAATGTGATAATATATATTTTCTATTTAGGTTTCATAATGGCTACATTATGAAAAGCAAAAAAATTTAATAACCTGCCACCTTATGGAACTGAAATTTTATTTTTTTATGTTGGCAGCAACTAGGGTTCGAATTTAAGGCTTATTTCGGTTTCGTTGGAATTAAGTTTTCTAGGCATTATGGATTCGACAAAAAATTTTTATAGAAAACTTTATAATACTAACCTTTAACCTTGCAAATAGATCATTTTTACTAGATATTTATCTAAAATCCTACTCGGAAATTTATAACATGCTGACGGTGTCCGTCAACTAATTTCTAGTCACAACTATAAAACAACATAACCTCAAAATAATAGAAATATCTTCCAGTTTATGCTCTATTTATAAAGTGTTATTCAATAAAGTACTATTTTTATTTCAATATAGTATTATACATATTACTTTATATATACATATTTATAGTTACTGTAGACATTTCCTGGGCATTAATTGTTATTCCTGTCAGATTCTGTGTCGACACAATATTTTGTTCAATAGTATTATTTATTATTTTGTTCAATATCTTGAACTTTGCTCTGCTCGCACCATAACTCAAAGTTTTGCATATTCTTTTTAAAAAATTTTCTGCCATTTCTCATATTTCTGATGGAGTACAACTTTCTTCCCGACTCATTTTTATTAACTTTAATAATATATTTATTTTTAATTATGACCGATGGGAAGAAGCTTTGTTGTGTTCAATTGTTTCTAGCATGGCATATTTGATACTTGTAACATTTTATGAAATTGTAAAAGTATTGCCAACACAAAAAGAAAATATTAAGTAAAATGGAAAAAATATACTATATTTTTTAAAGTTTTTCAGACTTTAAAGACCCAAATAGAAAAAGTATTATAAAATTCACGCTTCATAAGACAATTAGAGCACTTGTACTTTAGAAAACTCCCCGCTTCGCGGGTCGTTTTCTAAATTAAATGCATGCTCTAAGATAATGTCTCATGAAACTTGTATCGTATTATACTATTGATACTCTTACATATTAAAGAATTTTTGTCCGGAGTTATTTTTGGATTTGAAACTAACTGCTGTTAGGAGAATGTTTATATAACTTAAAAGGTACACTAGCGAAGGATGAATTGTACCTACTTTGGTTGTTTTATGAATTTTTGTTCTTTTACGTACGAAACTACAAGAACTATCGATATTTGTACATGTGTGTCCATTCCTAATCAGCAGTTCCAAGCAATTTATTCTAGCTTTTCAATTTTGATTGCCCAGTTGAAAATGGCGTCCAAAAAGCATAAACCATCGTAGTACACGCACTTAATTAGTGGGGTAGAAATATTTCCAATCGAATTGACATCAGAAATAGTCCGGTAGTTGTAATGGATATATATTATATATCATCATTTGATACAACCGGATTGGATAACGAAGATATATCATTTTAAGCAGCGTTTTGTGTTTTTTTTTAATGATCAAGCATTAGCACTATAGAAAACATCCGTTAATGCACTCCGAGAGTGGTGCGTGTGCAAATGAAGCGATTCACGGTGGCTTTGAATCCTTGAAGGTTATATTCGTTGGAAATCCGATCTCAGGAAGGTCGTTCCAAAAGGATGACACATGAAGGAATTCTTAAACAATGAAGACCGAGGAGTGCTAAGTAGCAGCAGATACATAATTAACAGCTCCTTAAAGTACACATTCCGATCAGTGAATATTTTTCGTTAATAGAATCCCGGAATAAATTGACTTAACCATATACTAAATAAACATTTAGTGCCATTTAACGCTGTGGGGTTCATTTATGCTGAAATATTGGGATTTTCACCAGATCACGTCACCAACACTTAGAAATTCTTCTGGCTAATATAATGTTTAACATGGGCCGTAAAATAATTCCGCATCATTTTCTGGAGGCCGCCACACGTCTAGGGTCCTTAAACAAACTTTGACGGCACGTAACGATAGCTCATTTTTTGCCTTGACGGTTATTCTAGGTTTACTTATTTCTATTATTTCTATTCATCGAATAAACTTATTAAACACATAACACTAAGAAAATTGAACGCAATCTGCGTTCGTGTTCTTTACTGCAAGGTTGAGGTTTAACTTCTCCCAGTGCTAAGGATCTGACGTTATACACATTACACATATTTTCTCCAGCTCATTTTCCAAAATTTGTCCAAATATAATAGACACTTGAACTTCAATTCCTGTGTTTATTATTAAATTTGGATTTTTCCTTCCTTACATTTTCTCTCGCGATCCTCAGAGCTTACCAAAATGACTTGTAAATTTCCAGAATCATTTTTTACTCCGCCGTCTTATACCTGTCTTTCGCACTGGCACACGTCTCTCCGCAAGAGAAAATCTATTTAATTCCGACTTAGGAGGATCTAATGACATTCGCAAGTCGACTTTCTGTATTTCTCAACTACATAAATCATGTCGTCATCGCGTGTTCCAGAGCTCGTTATAAGAATAGCTGGGAACGCATGTCTTTCAAGCCATTCGGCTTATTATGTCACGCGTTCTCTTATTCGAAAATTCCTACATGATTACCGGAAAAAGGAAAAAATGCGTGGGAGGTAGAACTTTTCTATTAAATTAAGACATTATCATGTTATTGATTCCAAAGGGCCAATTAAATAATTATAGACCATAAAACGCGACACGTTTACCGAAAATTTGTTTTTTAATTACGTTATATCTTGAAAACAAATTAAAATCGGATAAGGACAAATGAGTTTTTGTACATTATTTTCATAAATACAATACGCTCCTGGAGTTTGGTCAGTTCCTCCTGACTTACTTCTTCTTCTTGCAGTGCCTATCCGGTTCGGATGTTAGCGACTAGCATGGCTATTCTAACCTTATTGGCTGCTGCACGGAACAGTTCAGTAGTGGTTAAGGCAAACCATTGTCTGAGATTTTGAAGCCAAGAGTTTCTTCTCCGTCCTGGTCCTCTATGGCCGTATATTTTGCCCTGAAGAATGAGCTGCAGCAGACCATATCGATTTTCGTTTCGTGTTATATGACCTAAGTATTCCAGCTTCCTTTGTTTAATTTTATCGTTGATCTCGCACTTTTCACAGTGAAGCCTTCGCAATACCTCGACGTTGGTAATCCGGTCCGTCCATGAGATACTCAATATCCTGACTTACACTGTATTGTAATGGTGGCGATGTTGCCAAATTACCAGGGTTTCCAAATTTTTAGGATTTTTTTGTTAATTAATTTAGCATAGGTAGATAACATATTTTGATTCACACACATTCTTACCTAGCAATTTTTCATGTGGAAATTGTGGAGGCGATCTTGATATAAATTAATTTTTAAGAAAGTAATTACTTTTATTTCTATGACGTTCATCGCAATGCCGACCATATATATATATATATATCCCTATCGTTTCTCTTCCGAAAACCGAATAAATACAAGGTGGCTCCCTGAGTTATGGCCCCTGCTTATCGGCCTATAGCGCTAATAAACAAAAAGGGAAACAAAAAGCAGAAATCGGTACACATAACTTTTCTATTAGGCACGCTATGGCCATCGGGTCAAGCCGAAAACATTTTCGAGAGTTATCGCATAACGGCAGTTTACGTTACGTCAAAACTATTGACATAGCGATCTAAATTTCTTCCGTAAACTGTCAGAGATGAGTGAAGATAATCGATATTTCGTGATTATATGGAACCAGTTGCGTGTAGCGCCACCTGCATTAATTCTGATTTGGGTCTGTTATAAAAAAAAGGTATTTATTTAATATTATTATTATAAACTGAAATATATTCTTAATCTTAATTAAATAGCCAAAGGCTGCAAATTTTAATGATTGGCGGTTTCTGGCATGATTACTGCCATACTGATGTATCCTGGTATAGAGACAGCGTATCGTCCTTACTTTTTCTCTGTGTAACAACATTAGTTTAACATTTTATGAATTTATTGACAAGGTTTTGGGCCAGAATACAACCTATAGGTAAAACCCCTTTATCCCAAGTGTTGCGGCGCCATACACATCTGTTTTCAGTTAACAAGGGTATGTATGTCAGTGGGCGAGCAGTGATGCCAGATTACAAGGTGGGCAACTGTGACTTCGACCGCTTGAAAACGTTGTACAAACGCAATGCGGCTACTTCAGTATGTTTTGATATGCGAAAGTGTGGAAAGAATTGTTCAAAAGGGTATTACAGAATGAAAAAGTGTTAAAATTATTTTTTTATAGTGTAAATATGACAACGGCGGGCAACATTCACTGAAGTTTTTTGAGACTTGACATATGACAATTGATTGTGTATCTGTCTCGCTAGCAGTGTTACGAGTTGTACGATAATTCTTGCTGATGTACGATACTGCCGTTTTGTCCGATAATTTTGGATATAAGAAACTAACCATATAAACGAAGTGAAAAATAAAGATTTTAATGAATAATTTATATTCCGTGATTGATTTAAGTGCTCATCATGAAAATTTATATTGATACTATCAAATCGCCATGGGTTACATTGTATTACCTTTTTCTTAGATATTATTTGCGCAGTAACCCTTATTCGAGAAAAATATATGGTAGAGCTGGTTCTACGATAATTGTGAAAGGTTGAAATGATATTTCTCTATTCGGCGTCTGGCATCGCTGCTTGCTAGTACTTACCACGTGGCTTCTCGGGTTTGACACAAGGTGACTTATCTCACTTATTTATTCAAAGCGCCCATGTTCATCTCAGGATTTGCGGGTTTAAATAAAATAAGTACATTTCCATACCACCCTGGATATGAATCACAACCTTTTTTTAGATTAATGCTTCTTTTTGCATTGAAAAAATATTTGTAATGCTATTGAATTTTACGCGGATAGAAAATCCCGTTGTATAAAATAAGGGTCATCAGAGTGTAATGAGTAAAAGAAAAGGATAATAAATTTCAGAACACGCATATACAGTCACAATAGAAATCCTCGCATCGTCAAAACTCCCAGTTATTCGAATGTTGAGGAAATTTATGATTTGGCGGTCGTAGCCTGTCCGCCATAATTTACGACTTACGCCGAATAAAACACGGCCATGTGCAATCCGAATGTATTTTGTACAGTCCCGTTGTTTTAATGGGAACACAAGTTTCGAAGTCCGGTCTGTTGCCCCACTTCATGTTTAATCCGATTCGATGCGTTTGCATAAATCTGTGCAGCACATCGGAATTCTTTTAACGATACATAAAATTCACTCAACGAAAAACGTATATTCCCTACTAATAAGTTAACACCGATTTTATAACAGGTTTTATACAGGCTAACTTGTTGTATCAAGGTCTCCCGTGATACATTTTTGATTTAAGAATGTTCCAATAAAATGTTTGAAAGATGTTTTTTTTATTTAATAATTATTGTTTAGGTTTCATTACTGTTGTATTAATTACATATCAATCCCGGAAAATGTTGGTTTTTAAATTCCCTCTCGCGTTTATCGCGATGCACGTGACATTTGACCGGCTACCCGGCAGTGCGCAAATAACAGTATGAATTATACTCTCAGATTAGATACTCTGTATAACTATATCGAGAACGAGGGTTAATAAAAACCCGTTCGGACTCCCGGTTCATAGTGGGAATCGGTAACCACTTAGTGTAAAAACTACCCTCCAAGGGGCAGCAGTGTGCGAGGTTGTCTACAGGATTAAGTGGTGGCCACCTAGGAAGTAATACAATCAACCAAAGGTAAGCCATTTTGTTTTGTGTCACGTTGCACCGCATGATGATATTCTATTTTATATATATTAAATTCGCTTTCATATTTTCTCCTCACCCAATAGTATATACAGTCGTCCACTTGTTTTTTTTTCAATCCCAAACCGCAACAGTTATAAAACATGAATATAACTTGCTGTATAAGTTGGTTGCAGATCAACATTTAAAGAATCGCAACTAAAAAGTTAAAAACACGTAATGCACATTACAGTTAAAAACCAGTGAGTTTGTAATTACGAACTGTGTTTATTGAACAACAATTATGTAAACTCATACAAATTACAAAATATTAACGAGAAAAACCTAAAATTACCCTTAAATTCAAGTAAAGTAGATGAAATTATACGCTTTATTTTTTTTTACAAAGTAATATAGAGACGTTTTATCACATCCTTTTTTATACTGAAAACATATAGTAATACTACAAGACGAATCGGACGAGGATATTGAAGCTTATTTTGAAGGCCAACAGAAATCAGGTGGAATAGACCAGCAAGTGCGTTAAAGTTAGAGATTATGGTAGAAAAATAAAAAAATTATCTTGTAGTATTTGTTCGAATAAACCAGACCCACTTATTACCGACCAACATATTTATAAATAACATCATAACTTATACCATTAAAAAGCACAAATAAGAAACATCAGTAAAATTCAGCAATTTTCTCAAAAACTCCACAACTAATGAACTTACATGATTAATAAAAAGACCTGACTCAAGTATCTAACTTTATTGACTACCGGCTCCCTAACGTACAGCTTACACAACAAAAATTTGATGCTTACCATCATAAGCACACAGTAGCGGTTACTAGCATCTTCATCGTGACAGTCACAATTTTAGATGTTGCCAAGTAGTGTTAAAAATATCGAGACAATGGTTACGTCGAGCATTTTATCTAAACACCAATCCGTAATTACAAGACTCCTACGCGTGACTCTACTAGCTTGAAATTGCTGCTTGATTTGAACTAATTTATTTCACACCCCTCAAATAACGGAGCTCCACTTTTTATGATAGATAATATTTAAAAACATTGATTTTTTTTTAATGCAACGATTCCTGTGGCCATTCAAATTAATTCTAACATCAGATAATATTTAATTAAATTTTACCTACGATCAGTAGCAAAAAACATACTAAAGTACGTTTCACGATATTTGGATACGACTTAATGATTTCCTGGGTCGGTCCCATTGTGTCGACAAGAGCTTGGCAATAAACAAGTGAAGTATGAAGGGACGGGCAAAGGAAAACAAGTAATGATATGATTATATTAATGTAATCAAATGAAATAACATTTTTTTTAAATATTACTAGTCATATTTATTTATATTTATAATGTCATTCTATAGATAGTTCTGTTTCGCTATCGCTATTCTCATCAAAATTAATTATAATTGGATTAATTATACGATCCAGACTACTATACGATGGGGGAATATCATTAAAGCATTTTCGTATCAATTCTACAACACTAGAACTTAAAGTCGGAGAAATATTTTCAGACCTAACCAGTGATTTTAACTGGTGCCACATATGCTCTATGGGGTTAAAAATGCAATGGTTTCATCATTGGTGACCCGTTGCTTCAGAGAATCTAATGTAGGTACGCGTTGCTCTTCGTACATGGTGTAGATTTTTCGCCTTATCAAGTCCTTGTCGCTTTCGTCGAAACATTTGGTGAAACCGGCATCTTTACGCTTCTTTCTAGATTTAATGGGATTTGACGCGATTCTTTTCACTGTAGTCAGAGGTATCTTAGTCAAATCAGACGTTTCAGTCGCAGCAGCACTAGCATAAAGTCCTCTGTTGAGTAAAGAAGTATATACTCTTTTTACAATATCCCTAGCATCGAGAGATAAATGCATTCTCTTCAGTGCAACACTAGAAGAAGCACCATCAAAGTTTTTCCATGGACGCCATATACTGTTTTTTTATACGTTTGGTAAAATTATATCGGTAATACAACTAAACTCTTCCAGCAAGAAATAAAAACTGACACATTTTACTACAAAAAGATATTTAAATATAAATTAAGCAACCTAACCTAACCTAATATTTAATTATAATTATTACAATCCGGTCCTTTCCACATAATAATATCAAACGGTCATAAATAATGGGATCGCCCCAGGTACTTTTACTGCAGTCATTAAGTTATATCCATTTTTCATGGAACAATCTTGTTTATTTCAACTAAAGTACACATTGCATAGCAACGATCTCTGTTCTATATGGGAGTATTGAAGAATAACAAGAGAGTCGTAGGTGGCTGCTACCAGAAACGCTGGGGAAAAAGGACAAATGCACTAACTTTTAAACGTCACGTCATTAAACCTACGACTACAATTTGACAGGTTGCTGAGAAATTTTTTTTTATGATCAAACACAAGCACTATAGGAAAAATCCTTTAGGGCACTCTGGGAGTGGTGCGTGTGCGCAAAAAGCGATTCACGTTGGTTTTGAATCGTTGGAGGTTATATTCGTTGGGAAAAACGACCTCGGGAAGGTCGTTCCACAAGGATGAAGTCCTCCAGATGAAAGAGTTCTTAAATAGTGAAGTTCGAGGAGTACTAAGCTTAACCACATATGGATGGGCGGCAGTGGTTCGTCGTGTATTTCTGCTATTCGTCGCACTGGGCGGAATTAAGAGGGCAAGGTCAGCCGAGCACCTTCCATGAAAATATCTGTAAAAGAGAGTCAAATCCCCAACCTGTCTTCGATATATTCGATATATATTGTTGAAATAAATATTAAAGTCTAATTTTGTTTTAAAATTAATAAATATGATTGTAGGTAAAGTACGGTACGTAATTCGATTGTAACGCAATTACGCACTCATGGGATTACGCACTCGCAGCTCCGTGCGTCATATGCTGTTTACAACACTCATTACATAATGTACTATTACGAACCGAAAAGTGAGAATAGATCCGGGATCTTCCACACGAGGGTCTGTTACGCTAATCTCTACGCATTTAAACAGTTGATACCCTAAAAGTAAAACTCTTACATTTCCAATTCCATCCAAGGGCAATGGAAACGGTGTTGGCAACGTGGCGCTGCTCCTACCATGCCAGTAAAATTGGTGAGCGTCAAGCCTTAGACGATAAACTTACAATAGTGCTTGCGATTGGGGATTTTGGTCACGTGTACCGGCAAATTACGACTTGTCAATCAACGTTGTGAAGCGGGACGTAGTTGATAAACTGCAGCGCAAGCATAGAAGGGAAAAAGAGCTCCCCAGTGTCCGTCTGTGTTGCGCACGTACGAAATGGTTTTGTTCCTTTAAGATATTAAAGTATGTGCTGTACTGGATAAAAATGTTAGTTTACTGAGGAATAAACAGTGACTGGGAATAAAAGATATACTGTCAGTAAGAAATAAGAGACTCCTGTTACACTGTGTCTCGGATTATGATCCCATGACGGACCCAATTTTTTTTGTGTGGCGGCATTGAACTTCTTTAATGATACCCTTCTTCTTTCTAGGTATTAATTGAAGAAGAAAATAAACTCCACTCCACTAGTTTAATAAAAAGTTCAGTTTTAATTTCCATACAGGTTTCTAGAAAAACTATACATAAGCACAAACTTTTGACATTGTTTAGAGACTTGTAGCAGAAAAATAAGAAAGAAAATTATTTTTGGCTTTTTTCCAAAAATTAAATTCAAACTTTTTTCATTAATTTATTAAAGTAATTTTCAAATAAAAATTGTTTTCTTATTTTTCTGCTACAAGAGTTTCCCTAAACAATGTCAAAAGTTTCTGCTTATGTACAACTTTTCTACTGAAGATAACACGTATGGAAATTAAAAACTGAACTTTTTATTAAACTAGTGGAGCAGACTAAGAGTTTATTTTCCTCTTCATAATTTCACTTCACGGAGAGATGAACTACTTCAAAAAAATAGGTAGTAATTGCCTAAATAGCTCACATTAAGCGGGTAATGTCAGTCGAACATTTGCAAGAGAAATTCTGTAAAATAGAGTCAAATTATTAACCTATCATCGATGTTCTAGATAGAATTGGATGCAGAGCTCCAGACATGAGCAGTATTCTAGTGATTGACGAATCTGGGCTTTGTAGAACGTCAAAAGTTGTAGATAATCAAGACAAATAGCTCACATTATTCCTCATAAATGATTTAATTTCTAGTCGCAATGCATATACGAGGTGTTATGGAACTGTCTATTATATTTAAAGCTGCAAAACGTAATATGAAAAAAAATTGCAGAAAAATAACAGCGAAAGAGCATCGAGTTAATAAGCGAGAAAAATCACCTTATGTCATTGTCATAAAAAGTCACGTACACTAGTGAAAGTTTAAATGTCAGCGTCAATTTCAAACTTTAGAAATAAATTATATGTCACCAAATTCCTACCTCAGCCATTCTTTCAATGTCAATAAAGATAACAACAAAAAATGTATTTTTGCGTAGGAGATAAACAAACGTCACAAATATCAAATCTACAGAAAATTATTTCCCATTATCAGGATATCTACTTATCGGAACTTACCCTAATTCTAAAGCAGTAGGTAATTACTAGATGAATCTTACCTGAAAGCAAAAAAAAACTTAGAGTCAATCATCACCATAATGTATTATATTAAATTTACATAATAGGTTCATTCGCAGAGCAAAATTTACAACTGGTTGCAAATTTAGTTCTGCCCATGTTCGGTTGTGGTCGAGTTGGTTGCTGCTTTTTGTCTCTGTGAACGGGTACAAATGCTAAACCTTGAACTGCCAAATCTGAGAATTGACTTCTTAACTTCACTTACAAGTATTCTTATTATTGGTTCCTGCCCTGTTTAGAGCTAGCCTTTAGTTTTGAAACTGGATATTTAAAGAATAATGGAAACCAAGTTTTACCAGAACATGCCAAAACTAAAGAAAATAAAACGAATCGCAAAAAGAAGAAATCAAAGTTAACAAATAGCGGATAGAGCAAATGCGCATAGTCCAAACCCACAAGTCCGTACAAGTACGCAGCTACGTTTCGCTCTAGGAACACCAAATTTTGATTAGCGGTCACAGATTTTGCGTGCTTTAAACGTTCTGACTACTCTACGAAATAAGCTATTATATGTCAAAGTACAAACATCAGCATTTATTGACGTTTCGTCGAATTGTCAGTTTCTTTTCGTGTTATTTCATATGACTATAGCCTCCGTACAAAAGTAATTCGGTTGAATTTTTATTGCCGCTATCCCCGTGATTGATTCGAGCCATTATTTTCATTTTACGCCGACTATATTGAGTTATATCTTTGTATAGCTGACCGTGTATCTGCCCGGCCTATGTTTTCTAACATGTTTCAATTTCCTTTATTTTTTCTGGGTAGCTTTTACGACTTTCCAACGTTTCATCGTTTCGTGTTTAAGGGTCCATCACCTCACGTGAAATAATACATTTTGTACTACTGTTCCAGTGAACAAAGTTGAAAATATAAGAGATTAAAGCGTCAAGGTATGGAATAATCTGAACCATAACTCCATTTATCCAATGTTAAATTTCTTAACCTTCGACAGAGATAAAAGATTGTGACACCAACAAATAATACATTAATCCTATTTTTACCGAATTTCAAACAGGCCGTTCTTTTAGTATATCCCATTCTGTCGACTTCAACATTAGTTTTGATACATGCCGTTCAATAAAAAGTAATTTATAGACCCTTATAAAGAGAGAAAAGACAGTTCATAGGTCTACTATATTTTCGCTTATTATTTTTTCTTTAACAGCTTCCACTGTGGCGTTAAACGGCTGTATGTATATCTTCTTTATTGGCAATTTCATTTGTTTTATTGCTATTATTGTTAATTAGATTGCCCGCCGTCATATTTTCTAGGGCCATAAAAATGGAAATAGGCTTGTTTTTGGGTAGATTGATCTTTCCACGTTCGGCGTAATTTATGGAGTAAGGCAGAAAGAAAAGAGGTAATTTGGGGTCGATATAAATGAGATTTGGGAAAATTTCATGTTTTTGCTAAATCGGCTACAAAATAAATGTCTAACCAATTAACTTACATAAACTACATAGAAAAATTATTTTTATATTTAAGATTTCAAGTGACTGAACTTTAAGAAACTATATTTAAAATACTATGACAGTAGATAAGCTAGCGGAATACTTCGCTCTACGTGAGATTAAGCGGGTAATGTCAGTCGAACATTGGCAAGAGAATTTCTGTAAAATAGAGTCAAATTATCAACCTATCATCGATGTTCTAGATAGAATTGGATGCAGAGCTCCAGACATGAGCAGTATTCTAGTGATTGAGGAATCTGGGCTTTATAGAACGTCAAAAGTTGTTGATAATCAAGAATAACATTTTCAGCAGTTCGGATGGATTATGATGATGAATTGATGTCATTCGGGTGACGGTCCTATTGTCCCGCTAGTTCAACTACTGATGACCACTATTTTATGCGTCGCAACGGCTTAATTCAAAAACGAATTATAGGAAATAGGTCATTCCAGTGGCAGGAGTTAATTAATTAATTATGAATAAAACTAGATCTTACCGCAATAAAGCTAGTTTAATAGCTCCACTATGCGATAACCCTTCGCATAATATTATTTTATAACCTGTTAATTTAAACGTTTAAGCATAAATGTGTTTTATACCATCAATTCATACTTTAAGTACACTATTTTCAATCTAGTGCGATAATCTCATAAAGTCTGCGCGTTACGTCACAAACCCAGAGCCGCCGTGAATAACGTGTTAGACATTTGTAGCCATTAAATATTTGCCAGCTGTTAAGTCACAGTTACTATTTTGATGTGTCAATCAAGTGTCAATTTAGATTGGTTGTTGAATTTAATTCTAAAAACAGTTCTATTTCATCGTACTTTTATGTGTTTTGGGTAAGTACTTATGGACATTTGTTACTAGTATAACTGAACATAACTTTGTTTTATTAATACATAAAATGACGAAAACTTAAGGGTTGGCTAAAGTTCGTTAAATGTATGATTTTAAAGTGGATTTTGAAAGCGAAATAAATGGCGACCGAGGAATTTTTGTTTTCGCAGTCATCATTTCAATTTTAACTCGAACTTATAAATTATTTTTCGAAATACGTATATCGGAACGCTAGGCACGTCTATTGTAACGGTTATGAAATCAGTTGTCGTTCTGATATTTTTCTTACGCTAAATTTTGATTGATTCGTATGATTTTAATGACGTGTAAATGATGACGCACGGGTAAAGATATTACGTACAAACTTTACATGTATTTCATCGACCTTGCTGCATTGATTGGATGTCTTCTTCTTGTTCTAATTTATCAATACTTTTGTAACGTATAGAAGACTCTTAACTCTTAAATTAGCACCATATCAAATGATATCACGTTAATCCATTTAGACCGGTTACAGCGTTTGTAACGACCGAGCCTATTAGTCACGCCCTTCTATCTTTTATATGTCGTGTCCTATTTACGCTATTTACAACCGCACAAACACAAATCATTTAAATTAAAATCGTCACGCACATTCACTCTCTTCGTGTTGGCTTTGCACAGAGGCTAACTATTTAAAGAAGTATAAGTTGTTTTTTTTTGTAAAGAAAGTATTAATTCAACTAAATATCGGGCGCTTTAATTAAAATCAAATTAAATATTTTGTATTTTTTTGAAGTAGTCCATCTCGAAGTGGAGTGAAGTTATAGGGAGGTAAAGAATCTCATAATCTGCTCCACTAGTTTAATGAAAAATTAAAATTAAAAACCATACATGTTTCGAAGGTTCAAACCTTCATCTTCAGTGGAAAAAACGATAACATTATAAGGCACTCATGACATTGTTAAAACTAAGCAAAGCAGGAAAAAGGAAAGCCTTTTATAAATTATAATAAATTAAAGAATAAAAAAAAAATTAACGCTTTCTTATGAAAATGAAATGCATTATTTAATTTTAAACTTAATGTAAAATTTGATCATTTTATAAAATTGTAACATCTTGGCACAAGGTTCCAAAATGAAAAAAAGCTTCTTTTTTTAATTTTTTATAATTTATAAAAGGGTTTCCTCATTCCTGCTCTGCTTAGTTTTAACAATGTCATTAGTGCCTTCCTTCCAATGTTCTCGTTTTTTCCACTGAAGATGAAGGATTTTTCCACTGAAGATGAAGGTTTGAACCTTTGAAACATGAATGGTTTTTAATTTTAATTTTTCATTAAACTAGTGGAGCAGATTATGAGTTTCTTTATCTCCCTAAATTAAATATTGTCCAAAATATGCAGTAAATTTTTTGCAAAATTCTTCTTAGTACTCTGAAACGAGTCCACTGGTACTGCTACGTCACACGGAAAGAAAAACTTAAATTTACTAGAAAAATAGTAAAACTAACCATAATTTTTATTAAGAACTGTCATAAAATTATAGCAAAATTTTAACTAAATTTTTAGTAAAAATTACAAAAATATTTAGTAAACCGTTTATATAGTTTTTGTAATATTTACTAAAATCTTTTGCAAAATTTACTAAAAATTTTGACATATTATGGTATTTCCAAGCGATCACTCAGCCAAATACTAACCGTGTCCAACGTCGCTTGACTTCACCGCTGGTATGTTTTCTGTTAAGTTCTTCACCTATTATTTGTTACAAAAATTGAAATCCCAAGAATCTGTTGCATCTCATGCATGACTTTTATTCTTGTAAAAACATGTTTACAACATTTTAATACAAAATAATTAAATAATAGCCAGTGAAATATACCATACATTTTAAAATATTTAACTATACTGGAGTTTAATAAATTATTTTCACTATACATTCATATATTTTAGTAATTATTTGATTTTAGTAAATTTATTAGAAATTCTAACTATACTTTTTTAGAAATTATGTGTATGTCAAATATTATTTTGGTGAGGATTAATAATGAAAATTGTAATTAATACAATATTTTATAGGAAATCGTACAATAAAATCTTTACTAAATAATTTAATTATATAGTTTGTTCCATGCACATACATTCGTTGGAAACAATAGTTTTTTATAAATTATGTTTAAAATATTATTTTGGCAAGGAATACTAATAAAAAATGTAATTAATACTATATTTTATAGGAAATTTTACAATATAATCTATACTATAATAATTTTACTAGTCTACGCTTTTCTCCGTGCAATTCTCTGAAAACGATTTCCACGAATCCAAAATGTCACAGACAAAAAATAGCTCGACCAGGGAATACCCTTGCTTTTGACCAATCAGGAACTTTTTTGATTTGGAATGACCAGTGCCATCGGCATGACATTACTTTACATAACCAATTTCATACAAGGCAGTTTGTCGCTTTCTTAACATTTCGAGACCGTGACGTCAAGTTGTGATTTTACATTTCAAGGCGTGTACTTTGTGGCATTGTGCATCGACCGACTGTGAACACGAAAGCCTCCCTCCCATCGGGCCGCTTTCTGATCTGAAATATTCAAGCGTTGCGGTCTCCTCCACATTAATTCACATTTGCAAGTTAAAGAGGGTCATTGGCAATGTTTACGTTACAATAAGGAGCTGCCGACGCCGCTTACGCCCTTTGCTCATTATTTTAACCGCGGGGCCGCTCTCTGTCTTCTGAGAGGCGCTTGTTTATTTTAAGGGCGTCCTTTTAATTGTGCGATTTCATAATAAAGGGTTTAAAGGCTTACGTGAGGAGTGAAAATGGTAATTTTTAAATAATTTTCATTATTATTCTCGCCACACGTTTTACATGTCGAATAAAATTATTTATATCCAGAACAATCAACTATTTAGAGAAGATTAAATATAACAGATTCTTAGTAGTTCAAAGCACTATGACTTGATGCGCTTCATCGTATCATGATTCTAAGTGAGTTCAAGTTACCGGATATATATTTTTTTCTATACGATCATTATAAAAACAATATTTCTTTTACGCCAATGAATGCATAAAACTGGTCATTTTTGTAACAAGTCAAAAAATTAATTTAACGTTAAATGCTTATAATATCAAGTTGCCATGACAACAGCATCCGCGTCGTTCATTGCCTGAGCGTCGCATTGTTATTATTGCCTTACAAATGTCAATAATATTTGAACACATCAAAAATGGATAGAAATAATTTCGATTCCGAAGAAGAAAGAAAACTAATTTCAATGTGCTCCAGATGAAATAATTAATAAAACCAATAGAAAATGTATTGCCTGAAATCGAAAGAAGCTTACAAAAAGGAATGTAATACGTTTATTAAATTGCATTGGACCAAAAGCAAGTGAAGAGTATCAGCGAACGTGTATTGTTAACGTCTTTTCAAGAAAGGTAAAATATTTTTAAATCTTCGACTTTATGGTCATGCTATTCCAAAATAAAATCAACATTAATTCTTAATAATCAAGTTGATATAACGTAAATATCCCAAACTTATTGCATTTTTAAGTGACAGTGAGTTGGTTTTTAATTTTGGAAAAGAAAACTATAAAGTTACTTTATGCATTTGTTATATAAATAAATATTATTATCTGGTGTTTGTTCTGTGAAGTAACGTTCTGAAAATGCTATATTACGTTGTGAGAATGTTCTTACAACAAAATTATAAAACTCGTCATAGTTTTCTTTTTACTAGACGTAAGAATTTATACAGGAAAAGTTTTTTCAGCTTTTTTGCAGTAAAACTTAGTTGTTGATGTTTTTTAGTTGCTGTTAAACACCTTTTATGTAGCAAATCTGGGATTTTTATATTTGTTGATTTATTTTAATGGTTGTAAGAACTCTGGGAAAATATACAGCCTGAAGTTGAAAATATTTGATGTAACCTTAGAACCTTTATAAAGACCTTATGGGTTCCTCGCGATACCAATTTAATGGATCATTGTACTCGTAACTTGGCTACGTATAAATATACCAGTAGGGTGTAAGATAATAATGCACCAGCCACAACGAATATCACAATATCAGCGAAACTGGGTCATAAATGATTATAGTCTAGGACATGGCAGTCCCTAATTTTACTGCCATACTCCTAGCCAGCCCATGTTGCCAACTCCAGAGCTATCAGGCCGAGTGCAATCGGAAAAGTCAAATTTTACCGCGGTCTACTTTTTCCGTATACCGCGGAATTTTACTAGGACGTGGCAACGTTCAAGATTGTGACAGCCACGACGCACACGCCAGTAAATAAAAGGGCTTAAACGCGTGCCGCGTAGCTCTGGGTGGGGGATAAACATTGGGCACCCTTCCCCACTAGACACCGGTTGAGGGGCGGCGAACGCTTGTTTCCTCTACATTAGCCAATTACGGCCGGGGGGCTTAATATGGATATTAATTGTGCTTATTAAGTCCCTTGAATAGATTTGTACTTCGGCGTAATATCAGGTTTAAGTTCCTCGGGGAGACTATGGACAATGATCGAGATATTCGCAAATGTGGTTTGTCATTTAAAATATATGTATTTGAAATAATTATATTTAACTTCATACCACAACAATGAGTTATAACTGATGCAATATTGTATAAGTTTGAGCCCAGACTTACTTACGTCTGATTTTTGGACAGAGAATGAAAATCTGTGCAAACCGCTTTCCTCAATGATAAACTATAAATGAGCTGTAGTAGCCTATTAAAGTGTTTGTTCAGTAAAGAAAAGTGTTAGGTAAAGAACATATTACTGCTACTGCTACTTGGTTAAATCTCTTCAATCAATATGTATTTACAATCATAACTAAGCTACACGACTATACACCTGCGGGAACATCTATCCCAGTTTCCTTATAGAACAAGCATAGGAATAGGAATAATCAAACATGATAACTAGAATCACATCTAGGAGTATATATACTTTCGATCCTGATTAACACATTGTATATAGGGTGAGTCGGGAGGAATGGACCAAACTCCAGGAGTGTATTGTATACGTGAGAACAAGGTAAAAAACTCACATGTCCTTATCCGGTTTTAAGATCTTTTCTATTTATCGCGTAGTTTAAAAAACAAATTTCACACAACAAAACATCAGAACGCAACTGTATGTATCAGCACGATGTTGCTCCTGCACATTTCGCTCGTCAGGCCAATCAACATTTGGATGAAAGGCTTCCAGGGCTTTGGATTGGTCGCGGTGCTCCTATTAATTGGCCTCCAAGATCTGCAGACCTCACACGACTAGACTTTTGTTTATGGAGCTGGTTGAAAAATGAAGTCCACACTGATGAAGAGAAATGACGAGATGAAGCAGAAAATATTTAGGCGTCAATGGCGATATTTAGTAAAAGAACTATACGAATAAATAATTTTAATGTATAAAACTTTCTTTATTTGTAATTACAGTATAACTCGAAAATCGGATAAGGAGATATGAGTTTATTTTACATTATTTTCACTTGTTCAATATCCTCTAGGAGTTTGGTACATTTCTTCCGACTATATTAATCATACATTTGGAACATGTTAACAGTCCTATTCACTTACAACTAATAAAAGCGCCGTAACATCCCTTTACAACAAAATGTTCGTTCGTTGAGCGTGTTCGACGGAAACTGGGCTGCATTTAATCGGTGTCAGCTTATTGTAAATTAATATGTTCTATTCGGTGAACGATCATGTTAATGGGCTTCCCATTCAGCCGATGCATCCGCATCATTCGAAGCATTTTCTAATTGAAATCGATAATCTATGGGCCAGCACGAGACAGCTGTCGATGTTTGTAATATTTTGATGTGGACAGATTCAGTTAGGCCACCGTCTTTTGGAACTAAGCAGAGGTTAATCTAGTTGAGCAGTTATAGTACCGTTGATCTTTTTCCAAAATTATCCTTCTGGCCACAATTACATCTTGTCTTGTCGAGCCGGAGTATACATTTTATTTAGCTGCAACCCTAAATGTCTCTTTAATTCAAAAAAAATTAATATGTAGATAGCTGTATTTTGAAGCCTACCCTGCGCCCTTTTATTGTGGTTTGAACATTTTGGGGTCTACACCATGGGGAGAAAGCTTTTTTAATACTCCTCGTATTAACATTTTGAATATTTTATGGTATAACCAAGTATTTTCCTGCGTCATAATTCTCCGCGCGCATTAACCGCGCGAAGTCATTATAACGAACTTACGGGAACATTTTATTTGTCAACGCTATGCCGTTACCGTCCGTTATAAGGGCTTGTTTCCACAACGTTATAGCGTGTTTAATTAAATTTTAGAATCGCATACTGTTTGTTTTAGTACTATAGTTAACGGCTTTTTTTAACACTAATTTATGTATTGCGGAATCATTATTTTTATTATGCAGGGGGGAAATTTCGTGCGGCCAAGTACTACCTATTGAAGTAAAAGTTAATGGTACATCCCCCATTAACAATATTCGATATGCAGACGATATCATACGCATTGTCGAAACTCTAGAAGATCTACAGAGCTGGGTTGATCAAGTAGTGATGAACATCGAGGAGAGCGGGCTTACCTTAAACATCAGCAAGATCAAATTTATGACAATTACAAAATCAGCCCAACAACAGGAAAATCTATGGCTCAAAGCAGAATTCAGTATAAATACTTAGGAACAATTATTGTCAATGAGAGTATTGAATACACGGAAGAAATTAAATCAAGAAGTGGACAAGCGAGAACCATATTTAATCGTAATTTACATCTCAGTCAAAATATCGAGATGCTATGTCCTTTCGGTGCTAATTTATGGGATGAAATCATGGATGTTGAAGAAAAACATTAGTGATCGACTAGAAGCATTTGAGATCATTGAGTAAGTTGGGTAGACATGGTAACGAATGATGAAGTACTGGGAAGAATGAAAAAGTAAAGGGAATTACTGAGTACAATTGAAGAAAGGAAGTTGTAGTATCTGGGTCACGTGATGAGGGGAGAGAGATATACAATATTGCAGAATATTATGCAGGGAAAGTACAATGTAGAAGAAGCAGAGTAAGAAAGAATTTTAGTCAACAATAATGACAAATATGACAGTTGTTAATTCGGTACTGTCAAATGTAAAAGCAGGTATGAAAGACGGCCATTCCAATAAGGGTTTTATAAAAAGCACGTTTCGAGTGCTCTAGCAAAACGACAAAGAAAAATTATACTAATTTTCAGACGTCACCGAATGTTTTTCTGGAAAGGTGTTTACAACCTACCTAAGAATGTGAATTGTTTAGAAGAAATAATGTGAACTAAAGCCACGCTCTCCTTGTTTTAACACTGAATTACATTGATGATCTATCGCACCGCAGTCCCATTTACCACACGGTATTTTATAAGAAACCATTATTTTTGTAAGAAATTGTAATTTTTAGTTTAGAAGAAAAAACCCGCGTTATTTCTTAAGACTTAATTCCCCACGTACATACATGCATCACCCACCCTCCTAAGGTAGCGGCAGGCTCTTCATCACTTTATGTTCATAATATTCTCCAAACGTTAAGATTTATGTATCGTCATTACGGAGCGGTATATCCCGACCACAAGAGCAATTTCACATTCATTGTAGCCACTGCGACGCAGAACGTCCCGGAAAATTTCATAATGCCCCGCTGATGCCTTGGCTGCCTCCGCCTACGAAATGAATATGTTAACTGTACGCGGGATGGGGTTGAAGTATGTTTTCTTACGGAAAATACTTTAAATATTTTCATTCTAAGCTGTACGTTTTCAATAATACGAAGAGAATCTCCCTCCTAACGAAATAATACGCTTTTGTAATTTCATTGTAACAATAAGTGCATTCGTTAAAGCAATGAAACCGTATTAATTCAATTAATGCTATAACTATAACATCGAAACAATAAATGTATTCGTTAAAGCTATAGAAATGATTGCATTGTATCTATTCGTTTCAAAATATATTTTTGTTGTTTCAGCGTCAATAATAACCTATACATTTTTCTGCATCAGCAAATTACGGACTAAAATAGAATGTAAATATTTTTCTACATAATAAAACTTTGCGTGCAGCCGACGTAAAACTTTAACGAAGTCTTTTGCAAAAACTTTCTTACTACTATATTGTTCGTTCAGTTAATTTCTGTAAATTCTTTGCTCTCAGAAGAAAATTTAATTATGATGATTAAAAGATTTCATAATAATTATAATTTTACTAAGTGCATTTTTATAAATCCTTTAGAGAACTTATGGGGGCACCCATAATTAAAATTTGAAGATTTGTATGAAAAATGCCGATAAATTACTATTATACAAATTTATGATTATATTTTTAAGTTCCAGTCACGGATATTCAATGATGATCGAAAGTGGTTACTTCGTAAAAGAGCGATTTAATCCGACATCCTTTTTCCATTCGAAAAACTGCTCCGTAAATAACATAATAATCCGTCCGGTTCTCCGTTGTTCCTCTACCTTGTTTTATCTAAAAGAGAGAAGCCATTTTAGAGAAATTGCCTCGGGGTCAGAGGTTACCCCCGTTTTTGGCGTTTAATCGAAAGATCTGTGATTAAACGGGGTAACGTCTTGCGAGCAGGGATGGGCTACGTCTATCGATAAGAACATAATGGAAACTTCGATAAATTGTTTTATCTAAACTTGAGCGTCAATTTTAGAAAGACCGTCCCATCTGTTTAACATGACATGGCGTTTCTTCGATCCAGATATCGAAAAATTTCGAATATTCCTTATTAATTCTGCAACGTATTTTACATAATCAGCTTTAAACTTCGGAGATTCCTCAGTTTAATAAGATGGCTAAACCTAAACAAACCAATAGCCTACTACGGTTTTTAGGGTTTAATCGAAAGATCTATAATTAAACGGAGTAACGTCTTGCGAGTAGGACTGGACTGTGTATCGATTAACTCTAAGATCTTTATATTTAGTGTATCGGTAATAACATAGTGAAGATGCGATATACATTTTCTGATCTTCTAGTAAGAACCTTCCTATTATTCTATCTGCAAGAAAAGCCATTTTAGAGAAATTGTCCCGGAATCAGAGGCTCCCCCTTTTTGACGTTTAATCAGGGTAAATGTCTTCCGAATAAAGCTGGGCTATATATCGATACATTTTAGAGATTGACCCATTTGGTATATCAATAATTCGATCATTATTTTCTATTGTCCTTAAGAATCCCCCTTGCTATTCAACCGAAACCCAACGACGCCTAGGAGTCTCCTGGCATTCATCGATGAAATTTTGTATTGTAATATGGTTGTCTCGAACGAAATTCACATAGAACATGCTGGTAGTAAGGCGATGACTCGACATATTTTATTAATAAAAATCGATATTTCCCCAGCCCTAATTGTGATTAAATAAGCTAATGTCTTGTGAGCCTAAAATCGGAGCACCGAAGTCGAAAGTTTGGGAAAGAATTCGACCGGGTTTTGGAAATAATGTCGGTAGATTTCGGCGTAAAATCGCGAGCTCTGATCTAATTCTATTTGATCTGATTTTAGGTGGTGGAAAATTACTAATTGAAGCTTTGCAGAAATAGCGTTGTTCTGAAGTTTTAAGAAATTTATTACAAGCACTTTAGAGCCAGGTATACAGACAGAATAAGAAGAGACATGCTTCATATTATACTGTTTTAAAACTGAATTTAATACATCCTATTAAACGATAATACGCCGGGTGCCAATAGGAAACGCTCTTTTCAACCGGACAGCTTTAATCAGATCGCCTAAAATGTTAAATTAGGTAGTTTAAGTATCTTCACAAGGATAACAACTTTTAAGGTTTAGCCCAATAATAATCAAAATATTTCCGCTATTTTATTTAATAGAAGTACTGTTTCAAGGACAACAACAATATCTGAAATTACGATTCACATTTTTTAAGTTCACCACAATATATTCTTATATGATACCCATTTTATTGTTGCTCTATTCGAGCCTTATCGTAATTCTGTTCAGCCAAGTAAAAAACTTGCAGCATTTAAAGAGCAAAAAAATATGTGTAAAACTTCAAAAGGAAACTTTTACTGCGAAAGAGATACATGTTAAGAAAGTTCTTAATTGGCAGGATTTGAAATGCTTACTTCGCTCTAGAGTTTTTGCTTTCTTTGAGAGAAAACTGGCAGACAACCGCAAACAAAAACCAGCCGAGTTCGTATCGTTTGCTGTAAAAGTTTTGGCTACAGACCGTGTTAATTTTATCATTTGGGGGGAATGTCACCTAAGTGCAGTATATTCTTTATATTTAAAGCGTTGGTGATAAATACTTTGACGATACTTCCGTCAACGTCACCACAACTTATAAATAATAATTTATTTAGTCTATTTTATGAATAAACTTTAGAATGAGAAAATCTAGAACATTATATTGCTGACAAATTACTATCTAGCATCAAGATAAAAAATATTCATTTAAATATTTTTAGTAGAAATAACCTTAATTTGAGCCTGTCTGATCTATGTCAGCAAATATAGCTGAAATAGGCATGTTTTTGTGGTTCTGGCTGTTGAACTAAGAGAACCTTAGAACCACAGCACACAAAACCGTTTAACAATGAAAATGATAAGTAACAGCTGTCATATAAGTTACACTTGCGTAGACTCTGGCGATGTAATCTGAATATCTTCTAGGGTACGCCCCTGTACGGCATTGTTGAGGGTTAGTGTAAAAAATAAAATTGTTGTAATACTAAACAAAAAATATTGTATAATGACCAGGATGGCGCAATTTATTCCATAATATAAAGTGTATAAAAATCGCTTAACTTGTACCGCTCCTGCAGAAAAGAAATAATTTTTAACCATCAGAGGTTCTAATCTTTTAGCGTTCGAAGCTCAGAGAAAAGTTTCTTGAAAGTTGTGCAGCAGATAACAAACCAGGATCAATGGTGCCCTCTATCTGATTTAATTTGTAGTTGTTTTTAGAAGAGCTGGTGGAAAAAGGAATCGGCTTGTTTAGAAAAGTTGTTAACAGTTGTTAAAGAAAAGCTTTCCGTCGGCCGAACGGTATTCTTTGTGATTTAGGCCTTATTTCGAACTTTCCTTGGTATGTTAGTTTAATCAAAAGCCGGGCTCAGACGACCGGTGTACTTGGCCAATATTTGTAATGCCGTATACTTGCCAAGTGTCGTGTGAATGGTAGAATTGTCAATTATTGTACGTGGCAAGTATACGCCAGTAATAAATATTGTCCAAGTACACTAGTCGTCTAAGCCCGGCTTAAGTGAGACTTGGTAACTAAACCTTACACAGCAAAAAATCATGTAAACTTTTTAATCTAAGCTCCTTGAGTTAGAGGCTTTTAACCCATTAATTTCACCAGTAAAGTTAAGTCAATGAGGCAAATATATGTCAAAATGTTTCAATGTTGCCATTGATAAATGTCAAATTGGTCAGTTTCTCAAAATGTAGCAGTTTTAATTAATTATATGTATAATTAATCATGTCAATTTCCGGCTTTTCCCTGTTCGGCGTTCTGAAATTCTGACCTTTATCCCGGTTCTCCCGGTTGGTAGACACCCTGAGAAAGTACATTTATACAACTAAATTAGGAATTTAAACCCGGTTCCAAACAAATGGCTGAAGCGACAGTAAACATCCTGAAATATATTAGTGCCGATGTCGGTTCTGTTGACTCAAGACGATTCTCCCATTAGATTATTATATTAGTATCCGTTCGCTCTGTTTGTTTCTAGGATTTAGCCGTCATTACTGTTAAAACGTTTTCTATATAGGATACTCTTAATCCAAATATAACGCCGGGATAAATATTTAGTGAGAAAAAATACTATTATATTATTTATTATAAATAACGACGAAATATTAATTGGGCTGAAAAATAGCTATTTGCAGCTATGGAGGGAGGAAAAGAACCATTTTCCTCCTTTGTTTAGGGGGCGAAAATGGCGTGATGTAGTGAGGAAGTAGAAAGAGTATGTATATTTTCCTTATCAGACAAAGATCAATATTCCAAATATTCTGCACTTATCGGACTTGTAGCTCAAACTCAAAAGTTTCTTGTTTAAAAGCAAAGATTAAAAATAAATGAAATCGTATGACGAAATCTTCTTTTGACACAATGGAACGGATATTATGTAAAAAAATAAAATTATCAACTAAATTTCATTTGGTTCCATTCTTAAGGACAAAAGTTCTCTAGTGTTTTCTCGTATTTCCACTCTATCAACAGTAAAACTTTTCTATTCTTGCAAGTACAAGATTATGCGTTCTAAGTACTGTTCTCGAAAGGGGCAAGCCAGGCCCCCGCTCGGAGGGGTACATTAGCGCCGATACCGTAAATCTTGGCCGTTTATCCGGCGAAGTAAGTCTCGCTCCGCGCTCCCGGGACACTTTAGCAGGATTACCGCCCCCCGACAATTATTTACCGCTTCCGAAGTCGTGGTAGAAGCCAACGGGGGCACCTTAGCAGATCTCCTCTTTAACGGGCAATAAAAAGTACATTTTCGAAAGCCCGCCGGCTTAACATAATTTGTCGTAAACGAGTTTTTAATATTATACACTGTGGGCTAAATTATATTGGACCCTTCCTCAAAGTTTAATAACTCTTCTATTTATTACTCAAAATTAGTAAACGTGGTATGATGATCAAAAGAATTTGCTATAGGACTTTAGAACAAGGTTTCACTAAAAATGATTTCGATTTAATGACTGAAATAAAATGGGTGCTAAGTGTGGTTGTAAATACCCTTAAATTTGTTGTATTTGTTGTCGAGGACGGATTATAATGATTTCTAAGTAAAGATACGAGCGCCACGTTTTCCGCTGAACTATCGGTTTTTGAACGAATCCATTTGTTGAGTGTTACATTATAAGTCAATACAGGTCGACACTTCGTTTCGATTCTTGATTTCGATTAATCTTCATTAATTGCAATCAATCAGCTTCGTTCCTACTTTTATACAGTTTAGTAAAATTACTGACGCACACACAACCACGTCGTCCGAAGTAGCGATAGATTTGATGTTCACCGTTAAGTTCACCAAGTTCTCAAGGAGTGAGGAGAGAATCATAGTTTTCCTCTCTGGCGACCAGCATAAGGTACAGGTCGGGCAACTATGCGCTCCTGCAGCAATTTCTAATAAAACACTATTTTATGTATCAATACAAAACAGCTTTATTTGCCACTGATTATGTATTTTCTGACCTTTATGCATACGGGAAGACCCAGTGGACTTAAACTAAATATTTCCGAGTCCAAAACAAGCTTTGCGGTTTTATATTATCGTTCTCAAAACTTCTTGTCGGAAAAAGTATTTGAGCTTATCAACGCTTCTCGCCTAATCGCGAGGCATTGACAACTGAGCTGTCAATCCGTCGAGATGCTCGAGCTGCACGTGGTTAAAATGCCAGCCAATCATA
The DNA here is from genome assembly GCA_963991005.1 of Barypeithes pellucidus. Taxonomy (NCBI): domain Eukaryota; kingdom Metazoa; phylum Arthropoda; class Insecta; order Coleoptera; family Curculionidae; genus Barypeithes; species Barypeithes pellucidus. The sequence goes on from OZ022557.1 coordinate 1,893,349, forward strand.
AACGAAGGAGTTGATCACAACGCCACCTACGAACATTTCTTTTCCTTGAAATTTGTCTGTTGAAAGTAGAGTAATAATATAATAAGTATTACTATTTAACTAAAATAAACATATGAAATTTGAACAAGGAATATATTAATCATTATATTTAGATATTATTAGGAATAGTATAGAAACATGATCAAAAGATAAAATTAACTTATTTAAAGAAAAAAACATACGTAACGCGATAGAGCACCACCACTCGCTCGGAACGAACAAACCCAATTATATTGGGTTTGGTCGCAGAATGCTAGCGATGTAATTGAGGGGTAATATCAAGAGTTGAAGCGCGGAAGCTTGGAAGACCATGCAATTGCGTGGTTCTGACCAGTCAGGAGGCTGACAAGATGTATGGCTGGATTACCTATGTTTTCATTAGTTATTTTAATTGAGTTTCTATTTTTACTTATTATAATTGCCTTATGTCAGAAAATATTGGTCATTTTGCATTTAAATTCTATATATATGTTATCTTCCCTCAATCAGATTTATATAATATAGCCCATTATGTCTTTTTTGTCTCAAATCCCACCAAATACATACGAGCCCTGTCTCAGTGAAGTTGGCCCAACTATCAAAATTACTTTTTTTTATAAAATTGGTCATATTAGTGAAAACATATTAAAAACTAAAATGTATTTCTGATAACATACGATATTTTTATTTAATATTAGCCTAAAATACTACATTTTTTTGTAACGGATAAAAATATCTTAGAAATCCAAAAAACTGTCGATTAATAAAAATCAACGAAACAAAATAGCAGCAAATCACCACTGCGTTACATCGCCTTTTTGACTGATTACTGCTTCGACACGTCTTGGCATAGTGTCAACTAATGTTTGGCAGTCATCTGATGTAAAACTGTTCCAAATTTCTTGGAGACGAGTTCGCAATTCTGGAACGGTTGTTGCGGGATTCGAATGGAGCTTTTTCTTCATGATATACCACAAGGTTTCAATCGGCGATAGATCAGGACTACTCGACGTCCATTTTAAAACTGGATTATTGTTTTCTAACATCCAATCTTTTACTTTTTTAGCCGTATGGCAAGCGACACCATCTTGTTCGAAGATACATTCAATATTGTTTTAGCGCATTTGTTCAATTTGGGGTGTTAAGTTATTTCGAAGCACATTAATGTACTGATCAGCATTCATAACACCTTCCACAAAGTGTAAGTTTCCCACTCCACTTGCTGACATGGATCTCCAAATCATAACAGAAGCCGAAAACTTAATTTTTTTTGTAAGACAGGCATTCTGAAATGCTTCTTCTTTAGTTCTTATGACACGACTCCTACTATCACCAACGCATACTTCAAATCTGGCTTCATCACTCAAAATAATGGAGATCCATTGGTTCTGAGACCATAATTTGTGTTCTTTTTCTTTGGCCCATGCTAGTGTGTTTTTCTTCTGAATCTTTTTCAGTAAGGGCTTTTCTTTTGCCTAGAATTATTGAGTAAAAAACGAATAATAAAAAAATAATTTAAGCTTAACTTGTCAGTTTTAGATCACAGTTTTTGGGCAGCTCTGTGAGAAGTTGTTCTTGAAAACTTTTTTGTGGTTGCCTGATTCAATAATATTTTTAATTCGTTAAAATTAACACGCCGATTTTCTTTGATAATCCGTTTGTTGGCTCTTAAGTTGGTGGTATTGGAATAGCGAGGGGGAATTCCAGTTCTGGGTTTTTGACCCACATATCCAGTTATTTTGTACAATTTAATAATTTTCCGAACTATATACCTCAATTTGTTAACACTGTCAGTGATTTGGGAAGCATTTTGGCCTTTTAAATGCAAGTGAATGATCACTTTTCTTATATATTCACGTTTTGGGACGTGGGGCCAACTTCACTGAGACAGGGCTCGTATATCTCAGTTTAGCTTTGCTTGTTCATTTGAGGTAACACTACTGATCCGAATACAACGTATTCGTGGCAAAACTCTTTATAAAAAATATATATTCCATTATTTCGGCAAGCTTTTATGCAGTTAGGCACGTTCTCGGCGCGTAATGCAATTACAAATTATTGTGCATTTGCATCGAATCGAATGGATCGACAACGGCGACATTATTGCGAAACGGTCGTGCGATTCTATTGTTTTACACACTCGTAACCGTAATAATATTCGCTTCGTACGGTTGTTTGTGTAGCTTATTTGGTTTACGATAATGTTTATTACATCAATAACAAGATTTTTCGAATATGCGTTTATATTCAATAGATATTGGAGTTTTTTTCAGTTCAGTTTTTTACAATCGCACGCAATACCTATACGTTTTTTCGAAAACTCTCATTGAAACTGGCTGCTTCTTATAAATTCTTTAAATACATGAAAACTTGTATACTAATGTTGGAACTTCGGGATACAGGTTTCGAAAATTCATTAGTCGAAAATAGTTACAACCGAGGCATGCGCAGCTGTTGGTTTAAAGTGTTCACAGAAGCAAAATCACTGACTTGGCGTACCAAAAATTCGGTGTTCGTACAGCAAAATGTATCGATTGCCAACTGATTTACAACTCTCTGGGTTTGGATTCTGAGCATTTGGTCGATCGGCTGTTTGTTTACTTTTAACTTGCTGTTCTTCTTTAGTTTTGGCATGTTTTGTATTTTACATGTAATTTACATTATTCTTTAAATATACATTACAAGACGAAGGGCGAGCTATAAACAAAGCAGAAATGAGCAAGAATAAGAATCCTTGTAGGTTAAGTTAAGAAGTTAGTTTAACAGTAGTTGAAGGCTTGGCATTTGTACCTGATGAAAATTCTCGAATGATTTCTTTTTGAGCGACCAGGTATTTCACAGTCTAACATCAAAACTAACTATTTGCGCTTCTAAATGAGATCGTAAAATCGTTTTTATAAAAACTTTCTAGTCAAATATATATTCAGAAAACCGCACAAAAGAAAATAGACCATTTGAAAGTCCACCGTCAATACTAAATATATTATTATAGAACAGGGGGAACCCAAAATCATGACACCGTTTTTTTGTTTATCAAACCAGAGTTCATAAATAATGTAAACAAATCTTTCACGCAAATCCCCATTCACACCGTGTCACATCCCATAAAAAAACACATTGCTTTTTACTCGTCGTAAATTTTAATCCAATTAAGTTTTTACCAATTTTAATTAGTGCAAAAAGTCCCTCCCGGACAATTATTTAATCACAATAATCACATAAGCCACAAACGTGTGTGTTGGAGGATTAGTCGAGAAAATAAGTAACAATTTTGTTGTGTAGGGCGCTCCTGAAAAATTTATGTCATGTTATAGAAGTGGTCACACCAACCGTTCTAATTAATTCTACAGGGTGGCCCATAACTTATGAACCATAGAGCAACTGCAAATACTAAGCATCAACCTATACTGAAATTTTTCTCGTTCTAGAAATATAGGGTGTTGAAAGTGAAAGTTTTAATTTGAAAACGGGTCAATTATTGGATTAAAAGTTCGCGGTATGATATTTTTATGAGTACAAAATGAGAATTTGTAGAAATTTTTGATATATTCCATTTAAACATCCAATGCATCAAAAAAATCAAAGTAAAAATGGAAATATCTCGAAAACGGTTACAGATTTAATATCAAGTAAGTATACCTTCTTAGTTTAGAAATTGACCTTCTTTGAGAATTTTGGATTAAAAATACATAATAATAATAGTTAAGAAAAAAAAACATAGATTTATTAAACCCAGTGTATGTAACTAGCGCCTCTAATGTGACACTTAAAAGAAAAAATCTATAAATTAAAACAACCTACCGTTAACTTTCAATCCGATACAGTGAACCGTTTTCAAGTTATCGCATATTTTTGAAAATAAACTTTCACTGGTAACACCAGACGAGAAGAAAAAACTTATACGACTAATCGGTCTAGTTTGATGTTTAGTGTTTAGTATCTCCAGTTGCTCTATGGCCAATAAGTCATGGGTTATGGTTATGTATATCTCAAAAATAATACTATTAATCAACATAAAAGCGTATAGCAAGAACAAAAGTAATTCGACGATTTCTTAAGTTTTCCTAATAAATACCCCCCGAGAACAATAAAATACCCGATATAACTACTACAATTTTCCATATTAAACCCGCCAAATTCCATATTCCAAAGCTTTTAAGTCTCCTATTTATTACCGTCTAAAACTTTCCCCATACCTCCCGCGCTAATGGTGGCCATAAACGGCCGGAACTATCCCAAAATTAAATAGAAAGCTTTATATGCGCCAGTTAGAACGCTACGAACATTTCGTAGATAAATGTTGACGTTAACGTTGTTCATTATTTTTTCCGGTTTCGGTGAAGTATATGCTGTAGACCGAGGGCAAATGTCATTGCAAATTCGGAAACGGATCTTTATCGAAAACGTTCCATCCGGTGTGACGCAGTGACGTTACCGGTGATTTCTGCAGGGGTTCCCAAACTTTTTCAGTTCGCGGCATACTTAGAGGATTAGTATTTTGTCACGGAGGTCAGGTGGAAATATGTGTACATACTGTGACAAAAAAGATAATAAAGAAATTCTGTATTCATTTATTACACTATTGGCACAGGAATTAAAACAAACCACAATATGGGGTTTACATAGGCATATATATGAATTGACATAAAAGAAAATATTATTACAGAAAATACGAAAAAATCTTAAATTATTGCGAATATAAATTTAGTTTCCGGAGAAGAGGAAGCTTTCTACGGTACACAATTTGGGAACCCTATTCTTCACAACAGCTCTGCTTGCTATGCAGCTATGACATTAGAAGGGATAGTTCTTTCAGTACTCGGACTCGATCACAAGGTGGATATCCAAGAAACTCGTGATGTAAATGTCTCAGATAATCATCTGCATTAAAATGTTTTGAGCATATTCGTGCGAAAGTTACAATGAAATTATCGTTCCAGATACACAAGCGAATCGTAAAATTCCTTCCGCCTGAAACACGACTTAATACCAATCAACTGTATTAAAAGTAGTGGATATTCGATTGTATACTGAACTCTAACCTTCAGGGTAAACCACAACAGGCCCTGTCCTACAGGAATGATTAATCATCATACTAACATTGAACCCAACCTTATGCCAGGTAGAACGCCTCGAATATTTCCGACATAAATGTTGACCTTAAGGGGACTGAACGTAAATTTTTCAGCTTTATTGCTATTAAAAATTTCGTATTATTTTAAAAAGATAAGCGTTAATACCATATCGAGCAGTTAATTAACAAAACATTTCGCAAAATTATTGAGACTTTCTTCTAAAGCTACACTGGAAGAAACGATATCCCATACCAACACACTCAAATTATTAAAGTTGCATTTTTGGTACTCATTTTCTCACAAATACGATTTTATATTTACAACCACGTATGTAATGTTGACATTTTAGACTTTTTAAAAGTTTGGAAGGAACATATTTTCAATTCTAACACTTATCTAGGTGGAGAGGAATATTAAACATAGAATTGCAAACATACGTTTGCTGTAAATGATTTTTGATGGATAGACACCTTTAAATATAGCGCGGGTGCAAAATGATGAACATCTCCTGTTTAAAAAGTCCATTATTAATAATTATTTCAAGAAGGCCAGAGAGTCATGGTTGGATATTATATTGAAACTAATAAAATTATTTTTTCATCTTTTCTACCCAATAATTATTAAATACAAGGATTCTCAGTATTAGCACGAAGTTAGTTCACCAGTATATTTTTATAACTTTATTCGATGTTTGTTCATTGTGAACATCGATGAACCCCATTGTGTGCTCAAACCCGCCAATTTATTGATATAGATGTAAGTTTCAATTACGTACTTTAATTACGAAATATCTCATTTCGTCGAGTCGACTCGAACTCCTGCACTAACAAAACATGCTGAAACTGGCAGGAAAAAATTCCGCCGTAAGGAAACGGGGACTTCCATTATTTAATTAAAAGGTCCGTTGGAAATTTATTGTGCCTTTATCTAAATAAATAAACGGGTGTCCGGCAGAAACTAAAAAAGGTTGATTTATTTATTGGCTGACTTTTTTCGGATTGGCGAACGGTTTGTCATTCAGGTTGCATACTTTTACTTTTTTATCTCGCTACAACTTAGGAGTTGTGGTTTTGATAAATTTATTTTAAGGCAGACAGGGGCCTGAAATTAAGCCATTAATTCTTCTCTCTAACTCATAGTCGCAGTAACATTACCATAAAAAAAAGCCACTCGGATTGTGAGTTTTGAAATTTCTTTCAACACGTAAATAGAATTCTTGCTAAAAGAATGATACAATAATATATTAATTTTGGGAAATATAATGAGATAACGACAGATTGAGGCCACTCTAGTTGTTTGGACGATTTAAGAGATATATTGTAAATGTTTTGTTGGAATATACTTGATATTATAATAATATAGTCTCTAGATGCACGTTTCTCATTTATGTCGGTGTGTTGCTCTGTCTCTCGTCGTTTAAAGATTCAAAAACAACTGAGGGCGGACGAAATTTTGTATGTTAATTAGGCATTAACCCTGTTCGACATCTGATATACTCTCGGTTCGATATACAGTGTGTCCGCGGATGGAGTTCACAAGAGGGAAAAATATTTATTATTCTTATAAGTATCGACCAAAAGTCATTCTTTATAAAAAGTTCTGCTTGTTAAGAAAATTAATATATAATATAAAAAAATTTTGAATCAGATGTACAGGGTGTTAATAAATTATGAATCAATTGTTGTCCTTTTCATATTGTTAACGGGTTTGTTCGCATAGCATAAATTACACGAAACAAAAAATGCCCAAAGGAACTTTAACTTAAAAAAAAAACATAAAATATAATCACCTAATTGTTAACTGGATACATTAAACAATTCGAAACGCTGCCAGGATTAATGCTCGACGTTTAAAACGTAAAATATCTAATTAAAAAAGTCATCAAAGCAGCCGAAAGTATACAAGATTATTGTTCCACTTTATTACCCCGGAACAAACCGGTCATTCGTTCGGAGATCCGGCACAGGATAACTTTATTACTTTTGTATTGTTTATTCCGTTGGTCCTATTGTTCGTCTCTGTAAGGGCGAGGAATGGCCTTAGCATCGTAACCAGTTTTTTATGACTTATTAAACTACCGGGACTGGTAAATACATATTTATATAATCAGTTAGTATTTTCGACACTTGCTGTGGGGGTTTAGAGTTATTATCAAAGGTAGAACATTGCCGTTTTCACCTTAGTAACCTGCGTTCTAACGAAACGAAAGATTCCGGTGTCAAATTTGTCATGTCTCTCTCGATTAATCCACAAGGTGATTTTGAAATTCCTCGCTTTTTAGGCACCCATCGTATTTCCGTTATGAGTTAACTAACTTATCAAAAAGGTAAAAACTGATCTTTGAGAGATTTTTACGTAAAATTCAGTGGTGTAGTCAGTTTTTCTCTAAAAAGTTTCATTTGTGAAATAGTAACAAAGATAAAAAAATATTTAAATGGGACACCCTGTATATTATTTTTTAATTAATTAAGAATATTGTGGGCTTTGCAAAAATGAACAGCTGTTTATATCCATATTCAAAAACAACCTAAAAATGCCATATTTTTAATAATTTACGTTACATAACAGTAGACCATGGTCATATTTTTATTATTTAAAAAATACATGAGTTTTTATCATGCTTTTTATTTAATAATTCTTAACAAAGGCCGTTTATGATAATAATTATGAAAAGTAGTTTTATATAATCGAATTTAATATTTAGAATAGCTCTCAAAATTTTGAGTTTGTTTCTATTGTTATAAGTAACGTTAGTTCCATATATATATAAAAATTTTGTAGAGTTTAGTAGAAATTAATATACAGAGTGTCCCATTTAATAATTTTTACTTTTGTTAATATCTCAAAAAATATACTTGCTAAATATGGTCAATTTGGCTTAATGATAAACATTCCCTGTACAAGAATAAACAGTTAACTGCTTATTAAAATACGATATAGTCTTTCGAAATCCCGGACGGCCTTTGTGACTCCATTGCCACCGTCTTTTGTTTTCTCTTTAACGCCTCCCCCGCGCCCGGCCGCCGTAGAAAAGATAGGACTGTTGCGGAAAGTTTCAACTTCCGCCTAAATAATGGCAGTCGTTTGTTTTTATTTTTCGTCGAAACAAAACCGACGTCGGCCACTAAAAGAAAGAAACTTTAATAAAGAATTCCTTTATCGCTGTTCTGCTTTTGAACAATGTCTATTTATTCTGACAAAAACTATTGGCGATATTTTTGTTTCTCCTCAGTGGTCCCTCATTGTATTTACTTAAGGAACAAAAATTGTTGGCAACATCACAAACTCATTAACATATATGGGCAGGAACGATTAAAATATGGTTACCCTATTTAAAAGCGTGTATACTGACATACTAAACATTAAACTAGAACGGTTAAGTCGTATAAGTGTGTTCGAATTGTTTCTGGTTCTAGAAATACAGGGTGTTACAAGTGAAAGTTTTTTCGAAAATAAGCTATAATTTCTTGCGATTAAAAATACGTAATAACAGGTAAGAGGAACAATCGTAGATTTATTAACCCAATGCGCCAGCGCCCTCTAATGGAAAACTTTGTAAAAAATTCTACAAATTCTTATTTCTTACTCATAAAAACATCATACCGGGAGCTTTCAATCCGATGCATTGAACCGTTTTCAAATCATGGCTCATTTTCGAACAGAAACTTTCACTTTCAACACCCTGTATTTCTAGAACGAGAAACATTTCGAAAAAAACTTATATGACCACGAGCTGATAAGCGCAACAGAGGAAGACCTACCATACGCTGGATTGATGACATTAAAGGAATTGAAACCTATTGGGTACAGAGCACTCAAGACAGAGCAGTGGGCAAAGACAGGGAAGGCATATGCTCTGTAGTGAGCACAGAGCACAATATGCTGATGGATGAATAGGAAGTTACATATTGAATATTCAACAGTTTTATTACACGTTTTAGTTGCATTATGATTAATCTTTGTATGATTAAAAATCCTTTTCTAGACGGTTCTCAAACATTGAACGAAAACGCAATCACATATTTGGCGCATCCATTTTATTCGTTAATTATCTTCCTCTTCAGTCTCTCCTTTTAAAAACAAGACCAAAGAGTGCAAACCTATACACTATAGTACCAAGATCAGACCTAAATAGGAAACGGAGAAATTACATTTTGAAATTACATAGATAAACGTTTCAAACCCTCGGTTATCCGATGTTTTTATGTAAAACGGCCCTCTCTTATCAAAATCCAATTTACAAGACAATGCCGCGTCCGAAGCTAGTTTTAAAACAATAGTTAAAACACAATAACTTATACGTAGCAAGCCAGCTCGAGCACTAATGTCGACAAAAAGGTCATAATGGGTAATAATTCTGGGTATGCGGAGGGTCGCGGACATTAGTACAATGGCCACAATTGCATTAGAGCGTGCCGCTGCATTGCAAACGTTGTTAATAACGTTCATAAATCTCCAGCCAGCTGACCGGCGTCCATTTTGGCGAGCATGGATCTTACCGAACTCAGTCGAGGAAGCAAATCATTTGTATAGATTGCAAACTCATCATAGGCGTCATTCACTAGTTCTGATGCGATATATGATATGAGAAGTCTTAAAAGAAACTAGGCATATTTGCATAAATTTTATTATTTTATTTTCGTACATTAATGCAAAAGACACACCACATCCTTTTTTTATAATTTACTTCTACGAACGTACGAAAATCTATGTTACAAAGTTTTGTTCAAATGCGACTAAATTCCTTCTTGGTCTCTATTCGGCATCACTATCGTTACTTCCTGCTATGAATTCTACACTGCCATAATCCCGCCCTTCCCAAGGCCCGAAATTTATTAAGAATATAATTTTAGAGCGGACTTACGCCGCCATAATAATTTCTTCCCTAATCCCGTTTATTTCTGAATAACGGGCGATATATCCCGCTTGGGCTAATTTTGCTCGCGTATTAACATACCATAATATAGGAAAATGTCTTAAATAGGTCCTTGAGGATTAGGTGCAACTCTGACCGAGCTTGACGTTTAGTTTTAAACAGGTTGGACATCGGTAAATAAGGCGGGTGCCCTTCAGAAACAAGTTTCTGCAATAATTTATTATCCTCTCATTATTCGTGGGTTTAAATATACTAAGGAATTGATAACACCATGTGTATTTATATTCCGATTCATAATTTAGGTATAATTAATACAATAGCAATTTAAATTATTAAAGTAGATATTTAAAAAAGAGAAGAAATTAAATGGTTTGCCATTATTAACAGTCGAGTTGCGAAATGATTACTTGGTCAGCAAGAGTTTATAATTGGTCAGTAGAAACAAACATGTCTGGAAGCAGTTTACTTCAGAGGTTCCAGGGCACTGTCAATTTATGAACTTTCTTGTGTTTTCTTTTGCCGAATACAGAAGGAAATCGGCTACAAAAGGTGTAGCGGGGGCGGGTTTTCACTTGTTTTCCCAGGGCACTGTCACGATTCAGAAATGTTTGCAGTTCATAAGTTGCTGACAACTAGCCACTTTGGCTGACCGAATACATTTTTATGTTCGCAAAAATAAGAATATTTTGCTAACTAGTTAAATTTAAAAAAAAAGGTTTTTTTCCAATACGGATACAAGACTAATGTTTTTTTTAACCAATAACTAATACACGGTATACTATCCATATCAGGAATTTCAAAGGAAGTCTTAAAATTTAAATGTAAATATTTTATCATCTCTTTTCGGGTTCAAAGTAGGATAAAATAATTTATCATCACCGCTGTGCGGCGGTTCTATTTTTATTTCCGCAAAACCGGGACCTACTTTATATTCAAGGTATTATTTTACGTGGCTTGCTACGTTTCGGAATTATGGTTGTTTTAGAACAATATAAGATACGACCCGTAATATAAATCGCGTAAGAAATGTCGCCCGAGGTGCAAAATTTTAAATGTACCCAATCTTTACAGCTCCCGTTGTTTTTGAAATAATTCTCACGTAAATCTCGGCATTAGTGGTTATATTTACAGTAGTGTTTGTTTACGTTTCATTACTTTTTTTATTAATTGTTAATTGCGTCTCAATTTCTATTTATAAAAAATTCGTTGGGCCAGAAAATGTTGGTCTTTAAATTCCCTCCCGCGTATATGCCAATAGTATATACAGTCCACTCTTTCTTGTCTCTATACCCAACAGTGTTAGTAGTGTAATCAGTAATGTACCAAGAAACAATAGATGTTTACAGTTTGCAACTGGAAAATTACAATTATAAAAATTATTGTTATTATGGAAGATTTAAGAATATTTAATTTAAAATTTAAAAAATAATAGTTTTGCAAATTATTCCAAAAGAGTAAGTAACATATTCATTCAAATAGAATTAACTGAAATCCCACATGCTCGAGAAAACAAGAAAGCCCTTCGTTGAAGCTTTTAAAGTGTTTTTACGCAGCCCTTCAACAACTTGCTTCATTAAAGTTAAATCGCTCGTCGGTGGTCGGAGCAGAGAATAAAACGGTTTGCTATTACAGGCGATGATTTTAAGGCTTTTTCATCACTATCCCAAAATGGTTTTCAAACCATGGCGGTGTTAAATAAAACTGTTTTAAGGCTGTTTTTTTATTTATTTAAGGAGTGAAAGACTCACTGGAATGACAATCTAATTTTAATTACTTATATTGTTACAATGCATCTAATTGTTGTAAATAGGAGTTGAATGGAAACGTACCAAAGACGGAGTTACCTAAATGTTGTCACAATGCTTCATATGTATATGTATTCTATATAAATAGAATTTTCATTAAATTAAAAAACTTTATTACAAAACTCGTTGCCTGCATCAATCTGAAGAATTTTGATGGCAGTTTTGCAAACATTTATGTATTTAGATTATGTAAAGAATTAACTTTATTATGGTTTCTTTGTATACAGAAAAAGGAGAAATATAGAAAATTTCTAGAGAAAGAACTTTCAGTTAAATTGTAATGGCATAAATGGCATTCATTGAGTAATATGCGTTGTAACGTCCTATTCTATACGAACAAATCCGAGCGCATTTATTTATATAACGTTACACAACATTATTTATATAACGTCTTTATCCTATCAGCGCATTCGCCGACCTTTTGCCGTTCGTTGTCACGATGATGCACGACCAAAAATTATTCGATCTCGATCGAAATAAAGACAGCGCCGCTAGAAATCGCGTCGAATGTACGTCGATGTGAAGACTGGTGCCCTTAAAGATATCGTAATGTGTCTTCTTTTCCTCCTTGCCTTCTTGGTAGTGCCATTCAATCTAAATTAGTATTTTGACATCTAACTGCATAATAATTCAGCGCTCGACGAGGATATAGCCCGGCGAATAGTAGTTTAGTATTATTTGTTTATCCTTATTGTATAAGGTATATTCAGGTGGGTAGGAAATAATTTTTTAATACATATTTATAAGTACTTATGAATATTAACTATCACTACCGCTCATGAGTAATATACTATTATAATCCGCGCTTGCTATTGAGCAAAAATAGTATAAAATGTATTTTTGTTTCTCTAAAACTCATTATACCGATGTGCATGTAGCTTAGCTATATAAAATATCACGTTGAATATGAAATCAGCTACGATTTTGCCGGAATAAAAATAGAAACTGAGGTGGCAGTGGCTGTGATAATGGTATTATATTTTATGCGATTTAGTCCGCGAAGATATGAATTTATATTTACATTTTTAAAGTCGGGCACATCTGCAAATGTTGTCAGATTAAATAAAAGAAAATTTTTATTTGATTTAAAATAGTAGGAGAGAGATAAGAGTTCTAACTACAAAAATAAAGTTGACAGACGTGGACGCAGGTCCGTATTTAGAGGAGAGGAGGATGTGAGGAGTTAATAATTTTTACCTATTTATTTAGCATTAGTCCAGCATACTTATAGATTGATTACCAAATGCAATTAATTATGTACATATTTTTTTATTAGGTATTGATTTCTTGATCCCGACCTCTCTCCTCTTTAGAAACGTCTATATACGTCCCTGCCTGGTCGTATGGAAATACTTGACAATACGGTTTAAAAAAAAGTACTTAGAAATGTTTACTTAAAGTTCATACAGGCCTAAAAAAATGTGATAATCATTAAACTCCTATAATTGTCAGTTTTTCATTTCAAACTAGAAACACACACTTTTTAATTCGGTCTAACCTTTTATCTATTACCCAAAATATAACAAAAATCTATAACAAGGCGAACATCATAAAATATCCTTCATTAAAAATGCAATTTAAATTGAAATGACAAGGCTTTAACAGTTCTGATCGACAACAATTAACTTAAAATTCTTTTGTAAGAAAAGCTTTCGAAAAGTCGGTCAAGTAGGCTTTTTACGTTACCCTATCTTCGGGTAAAATATTAAACACGATTTCAGTCTTGAAGAGAGCCCATTTAAAAGAGGTCGGATTTTCAGCGAAGGAATTTCAAAATTCATATAAAATTGCATTGATTGCTGTGTCCTCCTATATCATTATATTTATTTTTTGGCATTTGACTGTTTTTCAACGCCGTCATCCGCAGCAAAATCGCTATATAAAAATATTAAATTGGCAATAATTCGAAAACTACAAATTTTCGGAATAGACCACCTTATACAAACTTTACCTTAATGCTAAATAAAGAAATAATTATAAAATTTAGGGGTTTTCAATTGAAAATGTAGATTTTTTGCAGTTTTCTCAATTTCATTTTTAATCTTATTGTTTAACAGTTTAAAACTATTATAAAAAACTATTTAAGCGTATCCTGAAAGTTACAATCGTTGCTCAATTTTGATTTGTAGTTATTAAAAATGTATTAGGCTGCGGTTGCTGTTTTGATTTTTGATGTGTCAATCTTAATTGTTTTTTTAAAGTTTTTAAAAGTTCAAGTTGAATTTACTTAGGTATAGAACATGATATACGAAATCTGCCTAGAATCTTGTATAGAATCCAAAAATGTAATATTATATAGGAGGGTTCCATTTAAAATAAGCAACAAACAAAGCAAATAATCAACACCGACTTCCGGTTCATATTGAAAATATTTTAACCGAGTTGCCCCCATCAACGTTAGCATACTGTCAAACTTTCGTATGTTTCTCATACATAGATGGAGGCGGCTTCCGGTGGGACACCCTCTATTAATCCTAAGCGAAAATTAAAAAATAAAACTTTGATACAACCAATGGAATCGGGGCTACTGAGCACAAACCTGAACACACTAACCTAGTTAAACCAATTTAAAAACAAATCTGGATCATACGTCGTCCAAACGACCGCACAAATCTCACACATCTCGTTAACCTTAATAGGGGAAATTTAAAATTTTCCGGAAAGCTCTTTACGAGGACTTTAATCAACCGTATTGGCCAAAATCGAGGGGCGCCCGGTAATCGCACCTTTTCGGTGGGCCATTATCAGGAATGATCGACCATTTTCTTAAGTGAAGTCAGGGCCTATTATGAAGGAGCGTTATTTATAGACTTTTCTGTCCGATAAGGAGACTTTAATTAACCGGGAAGGGTTATAAATTATGTCACGAATGTCAGATTATATTCGGAACGAGCACTTCACAATATCTTCCTGGAAATACATCTTCCCGGAAATTGTTAAAGTTTCGAATATTTTTTGGGTTTGTTCGTCACCTTCGGAGAGTAAAATCGCAAATTGGTCTTGTTCAGTTGCTAATAATAAATTATATATAGGTACTTTCATAAGACCGCTAATATAAAAGTAAATAAAGAACTCTCACAAGAAATACGTATACAACGAACAGTAAAACTAGGATGTATACTATCGCCACTATTATTTATTCTTTACTCAGATCATTCAAAGAACACTGAAGGAAACAACAATTGGAGTAAAAGTTAATAGGACACCCATTAACAATATCCGATATGCAGACGATACTGTACTTATTGCCGAAACTCTAGAAGATCTACAGAGCTAGGTTGATCAAGTAGTGATGAACAGCGAGGAGAGCGGACCTTAGATACCAGAAACACCTGATTTATGGCAATTACAAAATCAGCCCAACAACAGGAAAATTCATGCATCAAAGGAGAACTAATAGAGAAAGTCAGTAAGTATAAACACTTAGGAACAACTGTCAATGACCATATTTAATTAAAATGAAAAATGTATTATGCAGAAAAGATCTTAATTTACAGTCTAAGGACTACATGAAGAAATCAACGCCAGTAGACGAGGCAAAAGGCCATACGACTCACGAGTCAAATAATGTTATTGCCATTATTTCTAGTTACTGCAGTATACAACCTTGGGCTAAATACCACTGAAAATACTAAACAATGTTGTAACTTAACACAGATAAAAATCAGTGGAACACATCTATCGTACACTTAAAGATAGCGAGCTTTCTATCATTCACGCATTTGACTGTTTTCAAAACAGGGACGATTTTAAAAGATTTAACTCGATCCCATACGTTTTCTTTTGTAAACCAGTCATTGTGCCTCGTGATTTTCGAACTAGTAATCCCTCGATAGACTACCACTACAATCCAAAGCTCACAATGGGTTCGTTCTGTGCTGTGAAAGGATCAAGTGGGACCGGCCTAAGCTCAACGTTGATCCGGAGGGCCGATTGCGGCCCGAGTTAGCGAATACTACGGTCATTGGTAATAATAGTCTATGTGGAGAGCGTGCTGAAGGTGTGTTCCAAAATGAGGATTTTTTATTTACTACTTCTGTATCGGTAAATACTCAATAAGGGAATTGACATTTGTATGCCCTATAAATTTAAAATATTCCCACCGAAATAGAATAAAACATCCACGTTTTCACTGATGTATTTTCTATGAGGAAGCTGTCTACGAATTAAATAAAAACTACTCACTTGTCTGGATAAGGTTCTTAGACGACTTACCTAAAAATAAAAAAAATTAATAATCATTCCTTGAAAATTAATACACTATGCCAATTAATTATCGCATAATCAAACATTCACGTTCTAATTAATAAGCTTGTTATTTCGTCAATAATAAACCAATTTAACATTTTTTTTTAACTGATCGAAAACAATTTCTAGAGTTTCGAGTAGAGCAGTAACGTCCTGATGCATCTAATTCTAAGGGATAGCGCATAAAGTCTAGATGGAAGTAAATTTCCTAAAAATTCAATGTCTTACATAAAAATTGACTTTAATTAATTTTTTTAGATAAACCAATTAGAGATATATCTAGGTTAGACACGGGTCCAAAAGTATCGCCATGCCACTTGAGGTAACAAATTACGCTATATTATCGAAAAAATGACATTTTATCACTTTTGGCTGTTGCTAAATTAAAAATAAAAATAATTTCAACAAATAAACTCTATAATACAGAGTGCTACGCAAATATATTTTCATTTAATTCATTTACTTAAAATTAAATTTTTGGTGAACTTTGTATATGTATTGTTATTTTTGACTTTTTACGTGTTTAGAAGAAATGGTAATTTTTTTTACTTCGAGTGGTATGACGATTCAGATATATCTTTAATTGGTTTAGTTTAAAAAATGAATACCATACAAATACAAATTTATGTAAGATATGTTAAATTTAAATTTTAGAAAAGTAAAGTACTCCGCCCTAATCTCTCTTTTCTATCAGTTAAAACAAAAATTATTAAATCGGGTAATCATTAGCGAAATAACAGCTTATTAATTAGGACGTAAATTTTTGAATATTCGCAAATTAATTGGGGCAGTGCATTAGCTAAATTTTGAGTGTCTTAAAGTTTGTAAGACCGCAGGCACATTCGCAAACAATATAACTAGGGAACGCAGCTCTCGATTCGCCGATCCCATTAAACACAAACCCGACAATTTAAGTCAAGAAGTCTAAGCTTAAAAAGCGCATTACAGAAAATTTAAGGCCCTACCGAATGGCCCCCAAAGTCATGTAAACAAAGGTAAGGCCAGATATTTAACTGTAGATTAGATGCTTAACCCTAGATTAGATTTTTTATTGTGATAGTGCGAACGTATTATACGTGTCGGAAAGCGTACTTTCGGTCGTTTCGAAACCCATTAGGAACAAAAACGGCACTCGGAGACAATTTAAGAGCTACGAAAGTGACGTTTATGTATATGGTTATTTGGTAAAAATGACCCTTTATGGGAAAGGCGAGTTCTTAGGAAGTTAATACGTTCAAACGGGTAATCACTGGCTAAAACTTTATATCATAACAGCAAACACGTTTTTTCTGTATAGACTGGTAGTGGACGGATCTGTATTGACAAGGTAAATTTCCTGTTACAATCCCCAATTTCTTAGACAGTCTGATCTTATATTTTTTTAGCGTCTAGCTTCACAGATTTCCGTGCTCAGTATTTTTTATTTAGTAAAAGCTAAAAGTGATAAAATGTCACATTGATCAACGCTTTTTCGACAATATAACGTAATCAAAAGAAAGGGGAATTTTTTTGTTACCTCAAGTGGCATGACGATAATTTTGGACCAGGGTCTAACCCCCTAATTGGTTTAGTTTAAAAAATAAATAACATTCAATTTTTATTTAGAGGTGTCAAAGTTAAATTTTAGGAAATTGACATGCATGGAGATTTTGTTCGCTACCCCGTACAATAAAGGTATCAGGACATAAACTACTCTGTTCTCTATCAGTTAAAACAAAAATCATTGCAATTGGTTCATTACTAACGAAATAACAACATAATTAATAAAATTAGGAAGTGAATATTTGAATATTCGACAGTTAATTGGCGTAGTCTATTTGAACTACGCAGATATTATTGATGCGTTCATCCATTTTACATACAAAGTTATAAGACGAAATGAAAGTATCCAAATCTCCGACGGTAATAATTATTATCATTTCCTTGACCATCATCGATATCGCTTACATAAAGTGCATTGGATTAAATCGACTGCATCGTCCGGACGCTGCATCAGTAGAGGTCATTTTTCTGGCTTGCCGGGCGTTAGGTTTGGCTCTAGCATTTACGATGGCACATTTGGTTTTATTGAACGCGATTAGCCCGGTTTTACGGTGACACTTGTATGAAATGTTCCCGAGCTATTTTATTGTCTTCGAATTTAATTTGCTTGGATTTAATGTAGTTCTTTTATTACTCGGGAAAATGATGCCGAATAACTCTAATCGATTTTTGTTATTTTATTACCGGGCTACTGAAGGGTTGGCCATGTTGATGGCTGGTTTTATTTCCCATCGAAATAAATTGACTTCTCGTTTTAAAGCCAAATTAGGCAGTGACCTAAAAACTATTATACAACTACACAAGTAATCAAGCTTAAATCGTATAATATCTAATAAGGGACATCGTTAATGCTCATTGGTATGTTAGACGTGAAAACCTCCAGCGGGAACTGTGCGGACGAAGAAATTAAAAGGTTTGGCAAGTCGCGAAGAATTCTACAACATGTAAACGTCGTCGAAACAATAGTACTCGCGGGTATAGTTGTTGCAGAATTATACCGTTGATTCTTACTGCCATAAATAAACTACCTGATTAAACCCTATTGTATACGCCTGAACCTCTTCAAAGCTCAATAAATGGGATCAAGGACGGGTTGAAAACCACACCACATGATTTATTTTTACAATACAAATTAATTAAATTCTAAGAAACTATTGATAATTTATTCAAAATTTAACTCTATATCACTATCACTATCTTCATCTAAGCCTAAACTTATAATTAAGGGTTGAACATTTGACAATTGTAAGCATTTTCCACCTTAAGTACATGCTGTACACAGTTTTTCCAGCTGTCTGCAGAAATTTTTCTTACTTCGTTTTTAATTAATTCTACTACAGATGCATTTAATGTAGGAGAAATATTATTTCTCCTAATATTGGTGCCATATTAGCTCAATAGGATTGAATATACAATAGTACGGAGGAAGACGCAACACTGTATGTCCATTTTCTGCTGCAAGTTTGTCACACTCGTATTCCTTATTTATTTTAAAAGCTTTTAATACTTCTAGCAGTTCTCGTTTCTTGTAAGTTTCTTCAAAATATAAATCATTTTCAATCATAAAATTTTGAATTTCTGCTTTTGTATTATCAGAATTGGGAATGATTTTTGCTTGCCGACTATGATAACTAGCATTGTCCATTACAATGACGCTATTTTCAGGTATATTTTTAAGGAGTTTATGTTTAAACAAATCTTCAAAAAGTTGTGCGTCGGTATCTTGATGGTAATCTAAAGAAGAATCTGCTATGTTTTTAGCTGAAAGCAACAGACAATTTGGAACAAACCCGTTCTCTGAACCAGCATGTAATATTGTGATTCTTTTGTCTTTATTTGATGGTGCCTTCGTTTGACATTTTTTGGAAGAATCATCCCAACCTTTCCTTGGGGTGTCATGGTTATCGAACTATGTTTCGTCAAGGTAAATAATTGGATTTTCTTCTCTAAATTGTTTAACAGCTGTTAAATATTTAAGTCTCCATTCACGACATTTGAAGATGCCCTCCTATCAGCACAATTCCACGGATGCCACATTCTACCACTAATAAGCCTAACGAAAAATTACTCGCCGGAAAACCACTAAAGATTAAAATTATTAAAAATCACTTTGTATTTATATATGCATCAGGCATAGGTATGGATTGAATTTGTATACCTGGTCCGGCTCTGCTCGAAAAGGTTTTAAAATTTGGGATTTCCTTATTTATTTTATGGTCGAATGGATAATGAGGTTTTATTGCAGTCAAAAGATCAACGATATAATTCTGCAAAAACTATAACGAGACTTAAAATCATCCGAACAAACTCAACTGACCATCCAGTAGTATAACAAGCTGGGTCCTAGCTTTTACTTTAGTATGTTTGGAAAGAAGAATGATCAATTCTGTACTTTATCGCATACTGTTTCGCCCTTGTACTATGCTTTATTTTTAACACAACAAATATTCTATTAAAAAAAACAAGATTCCCTTATGAAAAATTCACCGAGAAAATCTTATTAAGCAGCAATCACACATAATCATCGATGCCATCAAAAGCGACGTTACCAGTCCGGAAAAATCTTTCATTTAGCTGCGGAAGCGTTCATTTGTCCACTTTTTTCACGTTCCAGCCGCGACACACGTTATCCATCAAAGGGGATTCACTGATCGGGACGCGAAATGACTGATTATGTGCTGTCGGTGACGACAAGTTTAAGCTCCCTTCGGTCGATGGCCGCCTCGGGATATATGAAAGTTATCTCGTTCTGACAGGGGGTCTATATCTGGCTAGTTTTTTTTTCTATAATCACACGTGATCAATATATATTGATAACTAGGGCAAGAGTATTACGAAATGTTTATCAGCATCAGTCGGTTAAGATGTTCCTTATCCGTGTGAAGAAAAGGAAACACTTTCCCTGGTAATATCAGACCTTTTAAAATCGCCGCGCGATTTTACCTGCCTTTAGGTAATTGTATATTTAGGCAACCAAGATTGTCCCGTCGGAAATCAATTTAGTTAGATATTTAATAAAACACACCTTGAATCGTCATTTCGAAAACAATACCAACTGAAAAAGGATGCCGAAGGACAACAGGAATATTTTTTTCTGCTGGAATAGTCGTTAGTTAAGGAACATTATATTGCAAAACAGTCAGCGCCCTTGTGATTTACATAGAAATAACTTCAGCTACATCGGGCAGAGGCTTTTGAAATGCATTCCGCTTTTTAAATC
Organism: Barypeithes pellucidus; assembly: GCA_963991005.1. Taxonomy (NCBI): domain Eukaryota; kingdom Metazoa; phylum Arthropoda; class Insecta; order Coleoptera; family Curculionidae; genus Barypeithes; species Barypeithes pellucidus. Next base: position 1,914,133 of record OZ022557.1, read on the forward strand.
ACCGATTCGGCTTTGAGTTGCGGTCGTTATTAGTTAATGCATTTCTGTTATGTTAATGTCAAACAATTGAGTCCCTTTTGGGCTTATTCGAATGATGCGAACAATAATTATATTATTTGGGTTTCCAGTAATTTAATGCAAATGATTGTAAATTTTTAGAATAAACCTGAATGACGTTGGAGCGCCATCTTGTCTATCAAAGAAAGAAAAAATACGGATGCATTTGAACTTGTATGACTCGTAATTAATGTCCCTAGTTGGTATAAGTAATCCCGTGAACACCAGGTGGTTTCGCCAGACCTCCATAAGATGTAACACATTTCTTGCTCCATGAGTCTTTAACGGCCACATATATTTCCTTAAATTTATTGTAGCCCGACTACAGATACGGTAGACGTAATTCTTAGTCGTTCCTTGTTCATTATTTACAGACAAAATAAATTAATTTAATGTGAACACACACGTATTCCATATTTATACAACATGTGCGTTAATTAAAGTGAGGCAAAGAGCCTCCTGATGTTTACGAAATTGCAATTCCATTCCAGCCTTCTTGTTTTGTCGTCATCAGCCTAGCGCTGGCTTTTACTTTGTTGTTGGGCTTTGTTATTAAAGTTTTCAGTCTCTCTCTGTGTTTTGTTAAAATCTTGTTAGACCGTGGGCGCATTGCCGTCATTTTTGTGGAAAAATCCTTCAAATTTTGTTATTAAAAAGCGGGTTCACAGTATACATCTTACTAGACATGCAGTGATGAAGCATCCAGGAACTCGCTGTATACAGAAACTTCATATTTCTACAACTATTAAGCCAAACATTTATTAAGAATAAAATTACACCGTAGAATTTTGTGAATAATATAAAAATCACGTTATATATATAGGGTGTTCTATGAAATAATAATTTCTGGGTATGATATGATAAACGGGTCACTCTGTAAAATATACAATTGTACGTTCTGTTTAAATGCCATTTTATCTTCCACCTCCATTTCATGTCTACAAAAAGTTATTTCAGCCCTTACCGTTAAATCGACAATATCGGAAAGGCCAGGCCGCTCTTTTTTGCAACTTTAAAAACTAAAACCCGTCGGAAAAAGCACTAAAAGCTGAAAAAACCCGGGAAAGCTCTTCGAGGGTACTTTAGATCGGTTGTTATGATATGCATGTGCAAAATCTCTGCTCTATGTTGAGAGAGTGAAAATTTAAGAGAAACTAGTTTAAATAATCGCACAAAAAGAATGGACAGATTTTAGTTTAAAAATTTTATTTTGTTTTATCATCATATACTTATACAGGGTGATTCGTGTTGGATTGCCTATTAGATGTTTATGAAGAACTAGCCAATGCATCATTTTGAAAATTTGGTAGCTTATACGTATAAATGAATATGGTTTCTCGTTTAAAAATATGCCGTGTAATGCTGCCGCGTCTACTAGAAAGTATTTGCAACTTTGATAATTTAAATTGAACAACCTGTGTATTATTTAAAGTATATAATATATATATTCAATAAAACTTTGAAACTTACAATGCCATCCATATCTTTCCTTTATTGGAAACTATAAAGAACAAAAAAAATTTTGTATAATTAAAATGATGGATTTGTCATAAAAAATATTCATAGGAATCTTGTACGCTTTTCAATATCAAAATTATTAAAATGATTTTATTTACTTTGCTTCCTTTTCCAAGAAGAAGAAAAACAAATACTCCCTATTTATTTAACACCCTACCTAAGATTGTTAACAGAAATGGCTATATTCTTACACTTGCCAAATTAAATTCAAAAGAACAAATACAGAACTATGTTTTTTAAAACGCTATTATTCTTGTTTACCCTAGAAAAGTTTCTGTATAAAACCGCTACTCTGTGCTTGTTCGTGAACTTCATTTAACAATTTGAACCAAACTTTTTCCGCTGTGTTAAGAGATGGACATTATTTAGTTAAGTTATGACTGGGTGACAATGAAAGAAAAAGAGTTAGGAAGCTCTATATTGTCTTAAAAGAGAAAATACGTTTTTCGCTGCGCTTTGCTTCATGGCTATCAAGTATTTTAAAGTACTTATTTATACACAAAGTTTTTCCTGTAAATAGAGTATGAGTATGTAAATATGTAGTTGGCCACATTCTATCGCATCAAATATTATTTTTAATTCCATCATCATCAGTTTCTGTTGACTCACAAAATAGGCATCGATTCATTGATTTCGTCTGCAGGGTGCAGTTCCCTACTTAAAAAAAATCCAATGCCATTATTCCAATCTGTCTACAGGGTCTTCCAGATAAGAATGCACTCTACATGGATGGTGCATAGTTCCCTACTTTAAAAAAATTCCAATGCCATTATTCCAATCTGTCTACAGGGTCTTCCAGATAAGAATGCACTCTACATGGATCTCGTTAACCATAAGACAGAACCGATCAAATTAGACGAAAGTTGCGCATTAGTAAGTTCTGCAACGTCATATTTTCAAATTAAAAAAGATATTCGAACAAAACGAATTTTTACGATTTCGTTCCTTTTGTTCCTGATTCTACTTGAAGAGATGTGTAAATAGTACATTACGTATCAAGACCGAAAAGAGGCTGTAAAAGCCTCCGACGGCCCGAGATATGTACCGTACTTTTTTTTTACAAGTGCTCCGAGGCTTTGATGCCAAATAATTGAAGAAATTCTTCAGACAGTTTTCCTGGCTATATGACATGAAAACCCTCTCGCATGGAGAATGTAAATATCTATTTATTATCGTTGATATGTATGGCTCGGTGGCCTAGTGGCAGAGTGTACGCCTGGCGATCTGAGAGTCACAGGTTCAAATCCCGCACCGACATCTCTGGTTTTATTTATTTATCAGTTAAAAAAACTATTGAGGAGAACATGGTGACTCGAAGCGGGCGGAAAATATTTTTCCCGCCCGCTTTCGGGGAAGAGAACATGCATGAGAAAAGAGGCACTTTCGGGGCACATGTAATAAAAAAAATTGCATCCTCATTGCCTCAATTTAAATAATTTTTCAACACACGTTGCTTTTTTTCGCCGCCATCCTCAACCTTGTTTTTTAAATAGTAATAATAATTTATTTTATGCTTTAAATTTTGAATCAAACGATATATCGCACCTATTATTTATTATTATTATTATTATTGTTTTGTTTTTAAAAAATAATTTATGTTTCATTATTATTATTATTATTGCAAATAAGGTCAAATAGAAGAATTGTTTTTAATGGCATCTAGAGTATAAATTACAACAATAAAATATTTTCAATAAGGTGCTCATTTGCATTGAAGATAAGTGTTTTTAGGAAGAAACGTTTAATAAATAATAGGTGTGCTATATCGTTGGATTTATTATGAGTATAAAGTGGAACTATTTAAAAAACAAATTTTCAGTCCGAGGTTTCGTTTTTTCGCAACCATGATCAACTTTAATTCAATTCAATCATCAACTTTAATTAAATTATCTTATTAGAGGAAAAAACAATGAGTATGTAAAATTTATTTTCACATATCTCTTCAAATAGAATCAGAAAACAACAAAACAAGAAAGAAATCGTAAAAATCGGTTTTGCCCAAATATCTTTGAAAATATTTTAAATTTGAACGCACTAATGCAGAATTTTGTCCAATTTGATCATTTCTGTATGTCCGATGATTAACGAGATACATGTAGAGCGCATTCTTATCTGGGATACCTTGTATAAGTATCAATTATATTAACAGCAATGAGAACTACGTTAATAAAAACTTTTTCAAGTAGATCGCAAAACCTTATCTTTCCAAAACAGTTTCAGCTTTAAAAAGGCCACTTTGTTGCAAAACTTTAAATTTAATTCAGCTATTTCCGGCAAACTTTTCCGGTATACCAACTGGAACGACCGTATTGATATAATTTTCTCTATTTTCTTCAGATAAGTTATTATTGAGCAACAAAAAGGAATACTAACAAGTAAGACGCTTCGTATTGAGTTTAATCAATGAACTAGAAATTGGCGAATTATTTGTGTGCTTATTGATTTTGATACAATAGAGTATTTTTATATCTTTGATATGTCAATTTTAATCTAGCTATATTTTTAAAATTATCACATATGACCCCTTTATTTTAACTATCTTGACGACACAGGAGTTTGTTGCATAGGCATATAAAATAAAATGAAGACAGTTGTTTACATTTTGTCCAGATCAGAGATCGTTTTAAAGCAATGGTGCCAAATTTGACATCGAAAGTTACATTAATTATATTGAATGATTTGTTATATTATACTAAATATATGTGTTTGTTTCTTAAATTTTCTAGTGGTAAAATTATTTATAATAAGGTTTATAATAACATGAAATTATAATGTTTTAGGGAAATTATTGTGGCAACGCTTTACAGGCGTTTTTACGATTTTTAATACGAGCGACTCTAAATTTCTTCGTTCTTAGCTGCGTTTGTGATCTATTGTGTTTCTGAATTAAATTTTAGTATTTTTAGAACTAGAACTATTATTTAGACCTATTTGTTAGCTATCTACATACAACGGTTCGGCATTAATTTCGGCGGTACGTGAGATTCTTGGTGTTATGTTTTTTTAGCTTAAGCAGTGGTGTAGCTAATCTATATTTTAAGTAAATGTTGCAAAATATATGGATTTTTTTATATTATCTGAATTTCTTTAAAAAACTACCTTCAACGTTTACCTGTTTATAACTAATTTTAGATCGAAATTATGTTATCGCGTTATATTATTGTAAAATTTCAAGCTGGATTTCCCATTTTTAAAGAATAAATAATTTTGTTGCGCTTATTTGTGAGACAGCGACCATAGATAAATAAAATTTTTAATAAATAACTTTAATTTTTATGATCCTACGAAAACCGGAAGCCACTGCACTGGTAAGGATAACAGCGAGTGGACAGCTTTGCCAATTTTTAGAGCCGTCTTCTTCTAACTTGTATGACACTGTGGAAGTATGTATGATTGTGAACAAATGGAATGTTTCGTCTCCCTTTTATATTATATAAATAGGTACATATCTGCTATTATATACAAAATTACATTTTACATGACAGATCAGCAATCCGCGAAGGTGTTCTACATTTAAAAGTACATTGTTGTTGATAAAAGTTTCAATCAGTGGCCTGAGTAAATTATTTTTTTTATTGTCAGATTTAGACATAACTCTACTTTTAAAATTTAATAGAAAACTTTCCAACAAATCCCATCGCAAAAAACAAGCGTCAATGCTGTTTTTAAACTTTTACTTTGCTGGAAAAGGTAATAAATTACAAGCAAATAAAGTTACTTTTCGTGCTAAAGCGGAGCAGATACAACGGAACGGTGTCGGGCAAACTTGAGAGCTTTTCTACAGGGCTGTCGTCAATAGCTCAAAAGTTTTAATCAATATTACAAGTATTATGAGTTTGCCGGTTATTTATCGAGGTTTCTTCTGGAAAACTTTTATGTTGGTAATTTGGAATATAGCTTACTCTTATCTACAGTCAAGTTATACAGGAAAAGCTTACATAGCCAATTTGCTTACAGCGATAAAAAAAATTATACAGGGTAGGGGGAAATAGTTCATATTTAAATGAGTGGGAGACTCCTTGGGGGTCCTAGATAAAGCCTACAATTCGGTAAAACAAACCTACCATTACCACACGTGCTGCAACGCCATACACATCTGTTTTCAGTTAACAAGTGTCAAAAAGGTTTTATAATGAACAATGTCGTATTTTGAGAGCGTAACTGACCTACCATATTCATTTTTTAAGTCTTTCCCCTTTGCCTACCACGTGTTTTTTTTCGAATTTGATAAGGTGACTTATCTCGTTTATTAATTCAAAGTTATTTAAGGTTATTTTTATTTTGTTTCCATCTCAGAATTTGTGGGTTTAAATATAAGAAGTCATTTCCATAACACCCTGTATAAAACAGTTATAATTTGGCTATAAGAACTAAAGCGTAATATAGTAGCTATTTTAGCCTAACAGAAACAAAAATGTATCACGTATAGTATGGTAGCTATAATTTTTAAACTTCCGACGATAAAAACTTAATATTTCCCCTTCTTATTCCTTCCACCTTCCCACCATTAAAAACTTTACCATTCACGGAAATAAAACGGACAGAAAATTACCCGCATCTTAGCGAATAGCATTATCAAGGAAAGAAACTTATTTCTTGTAACCTGATTCAGAAACTTCGAGATCGCTATTTCGCGGTATACAATCCATGTAGCCGAGATTATCCGACCACCTACGTGAACAGCTCAAGATAAGGTCAGGTGAATAGGGAATTCTGATAATTATAATTTAAGGATAGTGATATCACTATATAAAACAACGAACGCCATAATCATAATTAAAAAAGTAAACTCAAATTGATAGCAAAGACACAAGGCAAGCACACTTCTAGGGAACGACATTTTGCGCTTCACCAGATTGCCGAAGCTATACACGTTGATGCTGTCAAGATTTCCCTACCTTAAAACTTTAACTTATGTTGCTGTTTAATGTTTTGCTACAGCATTTTACAATAATTCGTACAATACATTTCTCGTATATTCCCTTCTACTACGTTTCGTCTGTCATTCTTCTGCAGAGACAATTTTAAACCTGTCAGAGCAGAGCTCAACAGCGTAATTTATACCCCTTCTATTTATATAACGCTTTGTTTTTGTGTCGCATTACTCCCGGCCCAGTCGGCCGTTCTGGCTACAAAAAACTCAAATTAATTTCCTACCCCCGCGACCGCCCTTTCAGGGTTGATGTTACAGAGTCGTACATTAGGTTATTTTTTTCCTTTCGCTAACGGAACGAAAATGTCATCAGCAATTACATAATTAGTATACCATAACAATATGTTTGTTCGCACAGCGAAGTTTTCAACAGATTGCAAATTTCTAGTTTCCAGACTAGTTTCTAACTAACGGATACAAATGCCAAACCTTCCACTAAATAACAATAAATGTAACTTTGTGCACACCAATTTGAACTGGAACTACGAATGGATAACGCATCTGACAGAAATTCTTTTAAAAAGTAATCAAATTTTTTTACCAACCAAAAAAAACTTCTGGTTTTAATCCATCAAGACCTAATTTTTTTTATACTCGGAGTTAAATAAATTAATTTAACTAATTTACTTGCTTAACTGGAAGACTTTGGAAATTTAGTGAGTTTATAATTTTCCAGAGCAAAAAGATTTCTATCTCTAGCATAATATAGGTAGGTATGGTAAATTCATTGCAAATGCATCTATGATTTCCTTTACATACAGGGTGTTATGGAAATGACGTATTATATTTAAACCGGCAATTCCTGAGATGAAAACAAATTGAAGAAAAATATCCAAAAATGGCGCTTTAATTTAATATGCCCTGTACATGACCTTATGTCAAACCAAAAATTACCACGTGGTGCCCCTGTTCGGAAGGTAAACACAGCAACATATGGTAGTGAATCTTGAACAGTGTTATCATATCTTGAGGGTAACCTCTTTAGAAAGTCAATAACCGTTTGACAGATTTCAAGTTGTATATTTTTCAGGGTACATTATTATAAACTATTACGTTTAGTTTGCTGGGAAACAATCTCTGATTTATAAACTTGAACTGACTCGAACGAACCGCCGCGGAGTTTATAAATGGTCAGGTATGTTCTCATTTGTTCAATTCGAACGACACACGTCAGATCTGGACAATTTAAAAGTTTATAAATACCACTTACCCTTTGGAAAAAAAATGCAATTTTATTTACCTTTTCGGACTTATTTAAAACCAACTTAATTTATAAAAAACACCAAGTACTCACATCACAAAATCACATTAGTTTTCGCGTCACAACACATCTAAATGCCGTTCAATATGAATTAGTATTTTAAAGTGCTACTGTGTAGACAAAAATACACCCTTATTGTCTGGAAAATAATGTATTTAACATCTAAAAATTTTAAAAATAAATAATACGTTGGTTCTCTCGATCGATATCGGCCGGCTTCTTTAAAACAGCTGATTGTGGACAATCGGGCTAATATTTAAAAATACAGCGTTGCCACTTTCGATGTTTTATAAGCGATTATCATAAATTGCCGAATTTCCGTCTATAATATTACTTTCCTGTATAATTATAGTCTCGGAAATGGCAACCGCGCTGGCTCTAGTAGCGTAGAGTTCTCGGAAAGAAAGTTCGACGACTGGTCCGAAGATGGACTAGACCATTATTTCAAAGGGTAGTTCCTGTCAATTGTTAACATAATTGTTTCATTTTATCTTTAGTAAAGGGTTAATGGCTCATAGAAATTAGCGTTGTTATTATTTCTATTGCCAAATGATTAAGTGCTCTTGTTCTATGTGTGTTATTGTAAAGTGTAATTATGCGTTAGTGTTGGCGTTTAGTGATAAGCTTATTATGCACTCCCACACTATCATTAGGACACGTGATGAGCATAAAGTTTTTCCCATAGAAAAAAGAACTGAAAGTGCCTGTGCCCTGGATTCCTTAATCGCGTCCTGGATTTACTTTCTAAGTAAGCTAAATATTTATTTTTATAACTAAAGTTTTACACTTTTAAACATTTTGACAACATTGTGCTTGAACATCTGTTGATTTATCAGCTGGGCAATGTAATATGATCATATATGAATGTGCCGAGGAGCTGTGTGTGGGTTTAGGGGTGAATTATCCCACTTTTTAAACGTTCGATTTAAAAAAAAATATATGTAGCGCTTCTCTAGGACACCCCAGGAGTCACCCATTTAAATATAATAGTCATTTCCATAACAGCCTGTATAAGAGGGTTTTTTTCTCCGAAAAAAAATTCTGGGTGCGCCGAGTAAGTACTTTTTCAACTTTAACAACGTCAGAAATGTAAAAAGTACAAAATAATACTTATGATAAATAAAATATTTAATGTAATGGTGTAAGTACACTTTACGGGGCGCTACTGTCAAGAGGCTCCGTACTAATTCGTATAATAAAATTACCGTTAGTTAACGAGGATGGGGGTAAACTAATTTTGCACAGGGCAAAATACAGTTGGTTTAAACTTTATATTGTTTGTTCCGCAGCTTGTTGTCGTTGTTGAAAGGTTGGCATTTTGATTATGACGAAGACAATCGTACTTGAGCGTTAATAAAGTGTTTTTATTACATTTATTTTGTTAATTCAAAAAAGGGGATATTGAAGCCTTAAGAAGAACTTAAAGGTCAACATGAATCATTTTTCTTTAATATAGAGAGTAATCATTACAACGCAAGTATAAATCTAAAATTTGAAATAATAAAATATTTTAATGCTAAATAAACTAATCGTAAAAATAAAAAATGAGAACCCAACAAGAATATTTCTTTTATAAGATTGCGTTAACGGTTTTATAAAAGCTCTTGATTTGCAAATTTGTTGTATAAAAGTCTCCTGTGACAGATTTTTGTTTTTAGGATCAAATAGCTGCAATATTGCTATGTAAGAAGGTCCTATAACCCGAAATGTAAAACTGTTTTAAAGTATATTTTAAAGGGTATCATTTAACTGGTTAGCAAAATATTCTTATTTTTGCGCGAACAAAAAAATGTATTCGGTCAGCCAAAATGGCTAGTTGGTCAGCAACTTATGAACAGCAAACATTTCTGAATCGTGACAGTGCCCTGGGAAAACAAGTGAAACCCCGCCCCCGCTACACCTTTTGTATTCGGCAAAAGAGAACACAAGCAAGTTACATAAATTGACAGTGCCCTGGGACCTCTGAAGTAAACTGCTTCGAGACATGTTTTTTTCTACTGACCAATTGTAAACTCTTGCTGACCAAGTAATCATTTCGCAGCTCGACTGTTAATAACGGCAAACCATTTAATTACTTCTCTTTTTTAAATAGTTGTAAGAATATAAAATATAGAACTTATATAGCATAATACTCCTAAATACTGTTATACAACTTTTATGTAGCAAATAGTATGACAAGAATATTACCGTAAAAACCCGATTTCAGTTAAAACCTAAAAACCTAAATGTTTAGTCAAAACTAGAATTAACTGAGAACGTTTGCTAATTCTAGTTTTGACTAGTTAAATCTAGAGAGGATAGTTAAAACTATTTTTCCCTAGGAAAATCTGGTTTTAACTGAAATCAAGTATTTAAGGTAACATATACATTTAAAGATAGCAAGCACGCACGTTATCCATACTATTTTTTTTTAGATGATATTATTTCCCTTTATGAGATTTTCAAGCGCAAAAAAGCAATTTTTGTAAAAACTTAATTAAATGGACGAACAATCTGAACGTGGAAAACCATATTTTACCACATATCCGGCAAACAACAAGGTGTAACAATACAAAAGCGCCCCCAGGGGACTCAAACATTTACCCAGAGTGCTGAGTGTGTGTGAGCCGCTGCACTATGCGCCAGAATATGTTTTTAGCAAGACAAAAACTATTTAACATTTATTTTATTATTTCTTTACAATGTGATGGGACTAGATGGATCACACATGAAATTTATTCAAAAACTGAGATAAATTGAAGGAAACTATTAACAAAATCTTGTAATAGTAATTAATTTATTAATTTTACTCACTTGTATTATCGGCTCTATTCACCGACTTGAAACAAACAAAAACCCGGCATTTCTATCTGTTTTGCACACGTCAATGTGACGCCTATTATTAAGAAAATAAACACAACAAAAAAGAGACCGGGATTCTATCTGTAGAATCCCCAACTCTTTTGATCTTCGGTCTGTTGCTACTTTCATTCAGGTAACCGGTTTGATATGTCTTTGTTAGGAAAAACAAACAATCGACGGACGTGGCTCAACAGTGTCCTATTTTGATCCAGTTTACGGCAGACTTGGCACAGTCATACTATATTGAGTTAAGAATTACTTTTTTTTTCCACAAAAAATACTTAAATTTAACACACAAACATTGAAAAACAACAAAGAATTTTATTTAACAATAATATCAAATATGACAGTTGTTAATCTGGTAGTCAAACGTGAAAGCAGGTATGAAAGACGACCGTTCCAATAAGGGTTTTATGAAAACGAGAAGTAATTAAATGATTTGCCGTTATTAAAATTGGTTCGCAGCAAAAAATAGCCATTAAATCATTTCATCAGATAAAAAGATTTTACCAATGTATGGAAAAATATTATTTTTCCAGACTACCATATACCTTATACAATAAGGACGTATTTAGTCTACACGGTAGCACTTTAAAATACTATTTCAGATTGAATGGTACTACCATTGATGGGTATATACACCTACCCTGTACTGACGAGAACAAATAAGTTCGAAACCGGTCTGCAGGTGGTTGCATCCTATCAATAGAGAGGGCTTCCTTTTCTTGGTAGTACCATTCAATCTGAAATAGTATTTTAAAGTGCCACTGGGTAGACTAAATACGTCCTTATGTGGTCTGGAAAAATAATATTTTTCCATACATTGGTATTTGATATTAATACCACCTGACAAGTATAGACTTCTTATTTCTTAAATAGATTTTTTAAAAAGATTTTGCTTGCAATAAATAAAAATCGGGCTACAACACTTGTTCTGCAAAAAATGCTACAAACTGTCAACAATTTAGCCGATATCAGTCCGCTTGTAATATCATGTGTTCGCTTAATTAACACTCGAGCTGCGAAATGATCATTTGGTCAGCAAGATTTTACAATTGGTCAGTAGAAAAAAAACATGTTTTGAAGCAGTATACTTCAGAGGTTTGCATATTAAAAAAATGGTTATCAATATAAATCATTGGATTGCGTTTGTTTTGAATAATCGGCAAACTTCGTTATTGTGGGCGGAGCGGAAGCAGTCGCGTGATACGAGTAGCTAATTGCGTGCGTGTGTTTTCACTCGGTGTAGCAGTCAAGGCCCAAAAGGTAGCGGGGAAGGGGTTTCACTTGTTTTCCCAGGGCACTGACACTATTTCACGTTTTATTGCTTTATTTTGCTTACCCGCGATTGCTTACCAATATCTGATTAAAAGGGGATCGCTCATAGCAGCTTATATATTTAATTTGCGTACCAAAATAATTTAGAGCACTCTAGTATGACATTAATTACTGACCGATTCAGAAATGTTTGCTGTTCATAAGTTGCTGACCAACTAGCCATTTTGAATGATACCCTATAAAAACTACGTGCCGAACGCTTGAATGCGACGTAATGTCTTTGTCTAATTAACAGAAAACGACAAAGAAAAATTATACTAATTTTCAGAGCTCGCCGATTGTTTTTCTGGAAAGTAGTTTACAATCTACCTAAGAATGTGAATTATTTATTCTTCAAAGACTGTGAATCAAAGTCGTATCCTCCTTGATGGAAGATCCTTGGCACTATTAATAATTACTGTCAAGTTGCCTATGATTTCACAAAATTGTAGCTGTCAGATTATTATAATTCACAGTAATCGGATTGCCTGCTTTCAAAAGTTTAATAGTTTGTTTTGCCAGATGCCTCTATTATTGACCATGGCCAATCATGGAGGATTTCAGAGTTGAAAATTGAAAAAAATAGTGGAAAAATGCAATTATCGAAATTGCCGAATAACAATCCAAAAAAAATGTACGGCACAATTTTATCTCTTATGATATTTTGTCTCGTTCAATATGGGGCTGCGCCCTCAGTGTCGCCGCGCGATTTATTAAATAAACGAATAAACAGGGGTTTATGACGCGGGTCAAATATTTGCCGTGCCTAATTTTCATTTAAAAGTTGGCCAATTAAAGTTGTGGCTTTATTTCGCCAGGTCTAATTAGTTAAATGCGTGCCGAAAGAGGTTTAATGTGGGTCTCCCGTTGAAAATGTTTTATATATTACGAGGGCGCGCCTCATTGTCGGCAACTTTTGCGACATTAAACAATTTTTTGTGCGTGTTTGTCAGAATTATTTTATTAATTACTACATTAACTTTTTTATTCTGCAAAATTATAACACTAGTGATTTATAAATTTTTTATCTGTGTGCTGCAGCACGTATATCACAGAATATTACATAGAGAGAAAAATTAGTTAAATTTATTATAAAAATTAAAGTTAACCATCATTTATTGCTCTATATTATGTGACTGGAATAATTTTTTATTAAGAAATTACTTAGTAAAATTTTTAGTAATAATTACAAAAATATTTAGTAAACCATTTATATGAAAAGTTTTTGTAAAATTTACTAAAATCTTTTGTAAGAGTTTTGACGCACGCGATCTCCGAAGCGGTAACTTCGCGTGGCTTCTTCGATCGATGGTATGTTCCCTGTATAAGTTCCCAACCCATTATATGTTGCGAGGATCGAAATCCCAGGAATTCGTTGCATCTGATTTAAGCTCTTTATTCTTGTAAAACATTTTTACAACAATTCATTTAAACTTGGTCATATTTATTATAAAACATACCTACAAGTATAATAATAGTTATAGAGTCATAAATAAATTATTTTTTGTTAGAAATTATGATTAACCATACTTTTTTTTTAAATTATGTGTATCTACAATATTATTTTGTTACAGAGTATAATAAAAATTATAATTAATACAATATTTTATAGGAAATCGTACAATAAAATCTTTACTATAATAATTTTGCTATAGTGCTTGTTAAGAGCACATACATTCGTTGTAAAATTTACAGTATATTTTAGTGTTTATTTGATTTTAATAAATTTCTTAGAAATTGTAACTATACTTTTTTAGAAATTATGGTTACAATATTATTTTGGTACGGATGGATTACCAATAAAAAATGTCATTAATACAAATTATAATATTTACTATAATAATTTTACTATAGTCTTTTCTCCGTTTACAGGGTGTAAAAATATAATGAGGAGGTAGGGAAGTAGTAGGGGAATTGAAATTGGGTATGAACATTTTATCTTTAGTGCATTGGTGTGGTAGGAGGATTGGGATTCATGGACAGTATCCATTTCGATTGATTTGTAACTTGTAGTGTGGGGGAAAGGAGTGTGGCTAGTAATAGGAGAATTTGTTGGGTTAGTCGTGTTGGATATGTAGGAGGTGTGGTTGGAGGATTCAAGTGTATCTTGTGATCCATTTGGATTGATTTGAAACTTGTAAATATTATCTACTATTGATTGATGAGGAAATGTTTGAGAAAACAATACAGCAACGATTTTTACTTTCACGTAATTCACCTTACATTTCCGACCTTTCCGAATTTGATTGGGTGTAGTTTTTCCGACATCGATAAAATCTTCGGTAAAGAACACATACTACGCGATAAGCTCACAATGTATAAGTGACCCATCAGCCACGTATGTCACGTACGCTCCCAGATATTCGAAAAGTTTTTTCGTCCCCGCCGACGCGCGATATACGATATTGTATAAAACCGGAATCAGGACGGGCATTTCGATTTCAATCCTCGTGCGCACGACAAAGTAAATGGATCTCGGGTACGTGCACAGACTGCCGGGACACGTATTGTCTTTTTTGCCGAAGGGCCTTATCGAATATATCTCGAATATAATCTGGTTGATATCGAAATTGGGACTAGGCCGGGCTATTATTGTGTATTGCGGATGCAGTTAGAATTTTTTTTCATTCGATGAAGTAAAGGGCCTAGGTGAAGCAAAAATAATAGACGGAAATCTGGCAACATTTCTATTATCAAGGGTGTTTCGAAAAAACATGTGGTGATTCTTTACCTAGAAATAAGACAAATAGTTCCTATCAACATGGGTCCGCAGATGCTTTGTTTTGAGATTTCTTTCGGTATTTTCAAGATATTTCCAAAACTGTAATGAATGTGATGGTGGGTGGTTATTTTCAACACTTACTGTAATTCTTTTAGGTTGGCTTAAGTTTTTTCATAGCAATAAATACCTAAATTGCTACAATGCTGTTACGTTGCCTACATACCCTAACTAATGAAATTGCATTTATCTTATAAACGAAGCTGACTTCAAATAAATATTAAGAGATGGTTTTTTTTTGTAATTTAAATTTCTAACAAAATTGTGGTATCACAATGTGAAAAAGTCAGTGTCGTAGCACCAGATCGCACGCACGCCCCTGGTAAACCTGTTCACTTTTTATTGATAAAATGCGTTATATTTTAGGTACTGAAATTACGTTTCGGAAAAATCTTGAAAACACCGAAACAATTTTAAAATTTTAATACCCAGTATCTTCTGAGCATGTGCGGAGCCATGTTCATAGGAACAATTCGTCTTATTTATGGGTAATGAATCGCCACACACATGTGTTTACACGTAATGTTACAGGGGACAAAGTTGTATTTAAATGTTCAGTAGCGTTTTTCCCTGAAAAAAATAGAATAATTTATTTTTTAATGTTCTATGTTTAGGTGCTCCTCCTGCAATTAATAAGATGCCACTGCCACTGGCTCAAATTTAATCCGTTCCTGAATAAAATTACAACGGACGAATTAAGCATTTTACATGAACCCAACGGTCAATTTTGCAAACGGAACTCTCGTTCTCTCTCTGACTTCGAAATCGATATTAATTAATTATGCTCGCGTCTTATTTTCATTTTAATTAACAACTAATAGAGCGTATTTCAGGTTTCTTATTGCTTATATTCTGTAATTAGGTTAAAACTTAACTACTATATGCCTTTCGATAAATAAATAGTTTTAAATAATTTATTTACATTCCAGTATTTTTACTACGCGTTGAACTCACATTTACCACAGCGCAATGAACGTGCGTCATCAATGATTGATGATTAACATTATGAAGGTCGTAGATTTAAAAAAAACTTCTCTATTGGACCAACGACAAAAATTAAAGTTGAAAATGGTAGTTGATGCTTTATACGTATTTTAAATTTTATTTAATTATATTATCAATTCAAATTTGATTTTTGTAAAATATAATAATGTTTCTTGACACAGGTGAACAATTGTCGAGAAAATGTTTCGTTGCCCTTGGAATAGATCCACGTGTCATCGTTAAGAGCTGCGTTTAATCACAGGTTGCCAAGCAGGCACTATTTTATGTGAAGATTTAGCCAAATATACTTAATTTTTCTATAATCTAAAACTGGATTTGTAAAGTTAAAGGATTGGAAAAGGGAATGTGAAAATTGCGTTAAAAAATATAATTTTATAAGAAGAATAATAATGCCAATTTCAAATCTGACTAATTTTAAAATTTTTGTCATAGATAATCCCTTGATACCCCAATCAGCATGTCAGGTAATCTCAATATCAATAAATTAATTAAAAAACTTTATTATTAACGGTTAAAACGTCACGAGAATAAATATAGATCAGCTGGTGACCCTCATCTTTTTCTAACCTGGCAAGAAGCGGCCTATTTTTTAATTGAATTGTTGCAACTTAGATGGCTCTGATTGTTTATTTGGGTTTGTTCGAGATCCTCATCTTAATGAGTACCGTTGTAATTTTCGAATTATTTTCGTAGCAACCAAGCTCTTAGGTTCTTACCGATGCGACATTAGACACTTCCGGTTCCCAGCACTGGTTGTTTTAGGTTATTCAACAAAAATGCAATTTTTTCAGTACTTACAGAAAAAGAAACAAATTCGTGACGAACAGTTCTCATAAGAAATGAAATTATATATAGCAAAGTACGTTCTTCTAAAAAAACTGTGAACCACACGAAACACAAAATATAAATGTGAATATTTAATTTTGCCATTCCCTAATACAATGAAATTATATTTCGTTTCAAAAGAAAATAGTTGTCTGTTTTATCCATTTTCGTTAGCAGATAAAACAAAAAGGCATTTAAAATAACAAGTCTTTGCTATTATTGTCAAGTTATGTAGCTGTAGCTATATAGCTAGGACAGCATGAATAGTGTACGGTGCCGATAATATATTTTTCGTGGCATTGTATCTGTAATCCTTTAATCACGACCAAAATATGTATGTTTGTTCTCTTGATTGCTATATAGCATTATATTGACCATTGACGTTTAAGGGATGGAGGACTCATCTAATGAAGTTAATAAACCCTCTGCACAGTACAAAACTAGGCGGCGCATATAAAGCCGCGCTTGTGGCAAATTGAAACTTTGACCAGTACACCGTGGCCGGGATGGGTTTAATGAAGCACCCAGATGGCGGCTAAATACCCCAGTTAACTGAAACGGAGCGCTTAATGCCTTCGGGCTGTTTATTAACCAGCTCCTTGTGGCTTTCGAGACGAACTAATTTTATTAAACGTTCATATTCTTCGATTACACGATGATAAGGGCTCCTCAAAAAAGACGATATAGGTTACGTCAGATAGGGAGCCTTGTAATTCATTTCAATCGCAATATTCGAAGTTTAAAACTTTCAATTCGCATTAAGAGGATTCAATGATAAATTTCTAGATATTCCGCCGGCCGGCGCGGGTCTTCGAGAGTAGAGTTCACCACCGATGTTCGAAAGCGATCAGTGGGCGACTGAGATGGAATATTAATTGCTCGTAGAATTAGACAAAAAATTGAAATTTGGGTTTATAAAAAATTCAAAATTCTTTTGATAAAAGTTGTTATAGTGTTATAGAATATTGGAAAGTTAAAATATTAAAAAATAAATGATTTAAAAATATATATATACATATGACAAAACTATCCAATATTCTTTGTTATTTTCTAAAAACTTTTATTTACAACATTTTTCCTTAATCGATTAATAAACCCATGGGAAGAAATCTCATTTTAATCGGAATTACTTTAAGTCCTTTTTTAAATAATAGGGGTTTCGGAAAATCGTTCGGAAATATTGACATTTTTGATAACATTTTTGAAAGAAAAAGTCAATATTTCCCTACACTTAGTCGTTGCTAGGCAACGGAAAATAACTGTTAGGAAATATGCATTTCCTTACTGTATAAGGAAACGATATTTCCTTCCGTGTTCATAATGAATTCATTTATATTTTGAAAAACTCAATGCATTGCAGAATACATTTTGAAATTAGTTTGTTATATTCACAGTTATCTCTGGAGGAGTCCCAGAAATTGGAAAATTCATCATCACTTATCATTTTATACTGTTTTGCTTTCGGAAACACCAACAATTAAATTTATATGCGTCAAGTTTGACAATTCAACATTAATACCATTCCATAGTTACGCAACCAATTTTATTACGAATATCGAAGCACCATTTATTTGTGAATAAAATTATTCGCGATTTTTTCAAAATTAACCAATATCTATCGATTTTTAAGCGATTTTCGGAAAAATAGTATGTTTATCTCGTAGGAAAAGCCACATTCCTGGACTCTGTGTTGCTAAGTCTCGGCTTCCGCCTCGACTTAGCAATCTTCACAGTCGTCCAGGAATGTTAGGCATTTCCTACTCGATAAACAATGTACTATTCCTCAAATTTGTAACTAAAAATAAGAAATATCTACATTAAACGGCGGAAGAATCACGGAGGATGGTTAGGATACGCAAACTAGGAAATGTTGGTCAATAGCCGTATGTAATTTGTCGTAAATAACTGTCATTTTGAGGAATGTTTTGCATCAAGCTTTAAAAACTAAGTATATACAGGGTGAGTCGGGAGGAACGGACCAAACTCCAGGAGCGTATTGTATACGTCAAAATAATACAAAAAAATAAATTCGGTAAACGTGTGTCCATAGTTATTTAATTAGCCCTTTCATTTTGGACAAACGCCTCACGGGAGAGGACTCCTTATATTTTTTACAGAATGTATTATCGGCACGATGAAGCTCCTGCATATTTCGCTCATCAGGTCAAGCAAAGAGTTTCCAGGGCTTTGGATTTTATATTTATATTTATATTTATATATACTTTATTTAGCACTTGGCTAGTAAAAAGAACAAAATAAATACATGTTTACATACATTGTTTACAAATACAAAATGCTAACATAAGCTCTGTCCTCGCAAATACACAAAAAGTTTTCTACAAAATACAGTCAAACTAGGTGAGCTCCTTATCACATCGGGAAGCGCATTAAAACGGCGAAGTCCCTCATAAAAAAGAGTTTTTTGTAGACCAACAGATTTTACATAGTGAATGTTGTAGTTTCTTGCTGATCTGATACCATAATTGTGACAGTCATATCTTCTCTCAAGATATGAGTTGAGATAATGAGGCAATAAATTGTTTTCCATTTTGTATATTAAAATGAGGATTGGTCACGGTGGTTCTATTAGTTGGCCTCCAAGATCTCCAGACCTCACACCACTAGATTTTTATATATGCGGCTGATTCAAAAATGAAGTTTACGCGGTAAAAGTCAACACTTGGGAAGCATATTAGAAATAATGCAGCCGATATTAAAGAGAGCCGTGAAGCAACAGAGGCGTTGTTCGTAGATGAAGCAGAAAATATTTAGAGGTCAATGGCGATATTTTTAATCATTTATTAAATGAACGCTATGATTAAAAACTTTGTTTATTTATAATTACGCTATAACTTGAAAACAAATAAAAATCGGACATACTTATGAGTTTTTTACATTATTTTCCATTGTACAATATACTCTTTTTGGTTTGTTCCTCCCGACGCGCCCTGTAGAATACGCGGTGAACTTTTTCGACTTAAACCGTAATGAATTCCGTCTCATAAAATTTGATTATTTTTTTAAAAACTCGTTAAGAAATTTTGGGATACGTGCGGATTGCACGAAACGAAATCTTGCCGGACGGCGCGGCGGCGGCAAATGTAATTTGAATAAATTATCCCGCCGCCTCCCATAGGTGTCTCTTTGCGTTTTGCGCCATTTTTAAATTAAAAAACCAGATTCGAACGCCCGAGGCTGCGTTTTCATTTTAATAACCGCGGACGGGATTTTAATGAAACCATAGGCGTATCATGGACAGACATCCCCCAAATAGCAGTATTCCACTATAAGCTTTGGTTGAGACAGATCTTTGATTTAAAACAGTTTTATAAAAGCTGTTGAGTCGCAAAATTGCTGTATAAAGGTCTCCCGTGATAATTTTTTTTATTTTAGGATCAAATATTTACAATCTTATGCTGTAAGAATGTTCTTACAACTAAATTATAAAACGCTTTATATATAGAATTGTAAGAACATCAATAGAACTTACATCAGATACCAAAATGGTTATGTAAGCTGTTTTGCTGTATATAACTTGGTTGCTTATAGATCCTAAATGCAGTTACACAACTTTTATACAGCAAATCTAGGCTCTTTACACTTACAGATCTCTTTTAATGGTTGTGAGAACGTTCTCAGCAAACATTTATACAGCTTGGGACGCCTATACTTTAGATCTTTGGCGGTGTCCTGGGTTTTGTTATTTGTCTGACATCGAACACAATTATGGTAGCGAAGCTCACGAAGATTTGGTCCCGCTTGCGTTTAAAATCTATGCATATTTGATATAATCGCAATGTAAGATAGCATCCCATATCGACGCTACTGGCTTAATGTAACCCGTAGAATTCACACTTGCATTCCGTAATTAAATTATTATTTTAAAAAGTTAGACTATTATTCAACGCTGCAAACGGCGGCGTTACTGCCGCATCTGGAAAATAACTTTCGGAATAACAATTCGCTTTTTTGTTCACTGCAGGCTGAAAATGAAGCCATAATTTTAAAATCATTTATATTACCAAAAAAGAAACAAACTCTAAATAACAGTACGAAATATGTTGTACATATATAACAGCACAGTTGAAGTTACCAAGGGGAAAGAATGCCACCGTACACTGCGGGTTAAAAAGAACGATAAATTGTTCGAATTAACACATCATGTAGTTCGGAAACGGCTTCAGCCAATTAAGAGGAGATTAATAGAACTACTACTCCTTTCTCGGTCTAGTATCCAGAAATTTAAAGCACGTTTGACCCGGAAATGATGCACCCTACGATAATAATATTACATAATTTTTTATTCACACACAGGCTTCGCCTATTAATTTAGTAGACGTCATCCGGGAAGAAATATGTCTTGGCATAACCACGTTGTGGCAACAGCCAAGACGGCTTCGCAGAAACTTCCGGACAAAAAGTGGTATACACCCAAGGATCTTAAATCAAGGAGGATACTACTTCGGTTCACAGTCTTTGGAGAATAAACAATTCATATTCTTAGGTAGGTTGTAAACAAGTTTTCAGAAAATCAATCGGGGAGCTCTGAAAATTAATATAATTTTTATTTGTCGTTTTCTAGTAATTACATGGCTTTCGAGCTTTCGGAACGTACTTTTTATAAAGCCCTTATTGGAACGGCCGTATTTCATACCTGCTTTCACGTTTGACACTAACCGATTTATTGTTATTGTTAAATTTTGTCTTTCTTTCAGTGTTTGTGTTAAATTTAAATATTATTTGTGAAAAAAAAATAGTAATTCTCCAATCATGGTCTGCCGTAAAGTGGATAAAAACATAGGCTATTGAGTCCGTCGATTTTTTGTTTTTCCTAACCAAGACATATCAAACCGATCAGCTGTTGAATGAAAACAGGAACTGACAGAAGATATAAAGAGATGGGGATTCTACAGATAGAATCCAAATCTCATTTTTGTTGTGGTTATTTTTGTATTAACAGGTGTCACGTTGACGTGTACAAAACAGATAGAAATACCGGGTTCATGTTTGTTTCACGTCGGTGTATATGGCGGCGTCAATTAGTGAAATCCGTCGTTCCCAGAAATGCCTAGTCATTTCACGTGTTGCCGGCAAATAGTGTAACTCTACGTTTGGTACACCGTTTGTCTAAGAGTATCAGGCATTTCCTGTAGTGACGGAATTCTTTCAGTCAAACGCTGTACTTAATTAAATGATTTAAGTTACCCTGTTTGCCGGTTTTAGTCAATCAGTGTAATTAGGACAGTGTTGATAGTAGTGGATGAAAATAAGGTATTTTACATTAAATTTAAAAGGATTGTAAATAACTGAGTATTAACAAGAATTTCTTTGAAATTGAAAAGAATTTTCTTACCTCCGTCAATTCCATAATATTCCAAGGTTTTTTTCTTACTTTCATTGGAGTAATAGTCATATAACTTCTTATAAAACAATTCTGAATGCTTCAACATTTCATTTTCAAAAAAAAATCACTACACAGATGTAAACAACAATTACAGCGTTCGACTAAAACCGGCAAACAGGGTAACTTAAGTTAAGTACAGAGTTTGACTGAAAGAATTCCGTCATTATAGGGAATGCCTGATACTAGGCAAACGGTGTACCAAACGTAAAGTTACACTATTTGCCGGCAATACGTGAAATGACTAGCCATTTCAGGAAATGACGGATTTCACTAATTGACGCCGACATATACACCTCATCACCTTTTGACACTCTACAAAGCCCAGATTCGTCCAGAATAACCAGAATACTGCACTGATGTCTGGACCTCTACATCCAAGCATACTCTTCGGCTACTGGATTCGATCGAAAAGAGAACAATTCGTCTGATCGGTGACCACGAGCTGACAAAGAGCATCGACAGCCTGGAACATCGAAGACAGGTTGGTGATTTGACTTTCTTTTACAAATATTTCCATGGAAAATGCTCGTCTGACCTTGCCCTCTTAATGCCGCCCAGAGCGACCAATACTAGAAATACACGACGAACCACTGCCTCCCATCCATATGTGGTTCAGCTTAGTACTCCTTGAACTTCAATGTTTAAGAATTCTTTCATCTGGAGAACGCCAGCCTGAGGTCGTATTTCCCAACGAATATAACCTCCAACGATTCAAAACCAACGTGGATCGCTTTATTAGCAAACACACCACTTCCAGAGTGCCCTAAAGGAAGTTTCCTATAGTTCTTGTGTAAACATATCTACATTTTTATATTAAGTCTTCAAGGATACGGAGCCATTAGACTGTAAATGCATGTAATTTTCCTCATCATATACCCAAACAGATAGTGTACTGCAAATTAATCGATAAGGCTGATCCCATTGTGCAGTCGGGCTGCAGAAGCACAGATGCATTACACTTCACTTGACAGAAGACGATGGGAATTTCGAATTAAGACGATCATATCCGAGCATAATGTTTCCAAGATTATGTACATTAATATTAAAATATTGATGGGAGATTTCCTGCAATTCCGTTTGGCAAGCGCAAATATTTCGGCGCAAACATGAACGTCGAGATATTTAATCTCAATCTTAAACGCAAACTGATAATTATAAAAGCAAGGCGAAAGAAAATTTCTCGTTAGATTCCTCAAAAATCCTTTAATTTTAAAATGACTAAGAAAAATAATGACAAATATTTAAATAAGGTTAAAAGTAGATCTTATAGGTTCTTAGACCCGATTGGGCTAAATTTTATTTTAAATTGTCACCCCAGAAGATATCATAACGTTTTGCTGTGTTGAGCACTCCGACATTAGACATTAAAATCTTTAGGCTGATGATGGTCGTCACTATGACCGAAACTTGTCCTATATTTTTATATTACTAAGGAAAACTTACAAAGCAAGTGTAATGATAATGTTGAAATTTTATATTTAGTTGGTGTTAAGGCTGTATTCAACCGAGTCTGAAGCGTAGCGCGCGTCCTATACGTGTCATGTGAAACAGGCCTAAAATATAATAATTATACTTATTGGCACTATAAAACCAAAGTCGCTGGAAGAATAACTTTTATTGGGTAATGCCATAAAATTATAGCAAAATTTTTTGTAAAAATTAAAAATGTATTTAGTAAACCATGTATATATTTGTAAAATTTACTAAAAATCTTTTGTAAAATTCGGTATTCCCTAGCGGTCACCCATCCAAATACTAACTGTAACCAACGTCGGTTGACTTCACTGATCGATGCATCCATCATGTCCTATTAAGTTGTTAGTTCTCACGAAAAACGACGTCCCAAGAATCCGTTGCATCTGATTTATGCTTCTTATTATTCTTGTAAAAATGTTTTAACAACACCTCATTTTTACAATAAAAAATATAATAATAATCGTCATTAATATGTACCATATATTTTAAAATATTTGTGTAATATTATTTAATTGGTGGTGCAAGACCGAGCTTTATTTCCCTATTCTGCTACTACCATGAGCGTCGTTTATAAGGGACAAGAGGGGCCAGTTGGCCCCCCCCCCCCCAAATTTCATAACTTAATAACACATCAAAAAACTTTTAGTTCGTTCGCGGAAAAGGTAGGTAGTTCGTATGTTTTTTCTTAAATTTGATAGTTGCTATTGCATCGGCGTTCGTCCCACATTATGTGGTTCGTCCTAAACATAGAATCGAGGCGGTGCACAGTAGTATATTGTTTCTTCAAAACTATTTCTCTTAATCGAGCCCAGTCATATACGAGGTATATCAAAAATTACGAATTTTGCTCAAGAGTAAAGTACCTTTTTTTTTGAAAATACAGAAGAATGTTATGATGAAAAGTTATTTTGAATTAAAAGTTATATTCAAATATGCAATTACAGTTATTTAGCCTGAAAATTTAGGTTTTTTGATTATTTACTAATCATTCCGTATTAATTATTCTGGCTCGATACAATTTAACGTAATCTAGGATGCACTGACAAGAAATATTTGACACGGAATGTCATAGTGCGTTGGTATTTATAATATGTAATTAGAAATGGCAGCTTTACTAAGTTGTGAAGAAAAAATACAAATTATTTTAATGATTAGTAAATAATCACAAAACCTAAATTTTCAGGCTAAATAACTGTAATTGCATACTTGAAAATAACTTTTAATTCAACATAACTTTTCTTCATAACATTCTTCTGTATTGTCAAAAATAAAGGTACTTCAATATTGAGCAAAATTCGTAATTTCTGATATACCTCGTATATGATTGGAAAATTTTGATAACTGAAGGTTGCATTTCGAGTTTTAGATGATGCAGAACTTTTTATGAAGAATAACTTTTTTTCATAAAACCAATAATAAAAAAGTTTTCCATAATATGATTCCAACTTAATTAGACACACTGTATAAACAAATTTATAAAGACATTTTTGGCAACGTTTTTATTTAATCTAGATTTTCGGACATCAGTGGATTACATTTTTTCGATTTATTGACCAAAAATAATTTTTAATCCTATTCACATTTGTTTCCGCAAGAACTATTTGACGTTGAAACAATTTACGATGAAATTATTGCATATCTTGCATTGCAACCGTAGAATACCATTAAAATACAAATAAGCAATGTTACTGAAAGTAAATAGGTATGGAGTTATTTTTTGGTTTGTTTTCCGCTGTCTCTTTTTGTGTATAGCTCGTAAAATCGGGATCATTTTAAAAATACTGAAAAATCTTCAGAAAAAGGAAATTCTTCTTGAAAAAAAAATACTTTTGTTCGTCTGCAGTAACAACCCCCGAACAAACCCGAACAAACCCCCCTACAAAACTTTCTAACGACGCCCATGGCTACTACAACTGTGTAATGGATTACCTCGTAAACATCGCTATTGTTACTTGCTCTTATACGTAATCCATCTTTAAAGAAAGTCTATCGCAAAAAAAACAGTATTTTGCATACAAAATGGTCGTCAGGCGTAAAACGATTTGTGGCCGCATTTCGGCGCTGGTTAAGGATTTAAAGTCCCAATTTGGAATCGTAAATCTGCCAGTGTGTATCGCGATACGAACTGTCAGGGGAAAAGTTTAAGCAGGAACCCTTTGATAAAACACATCGCCGGATATTTTTAAAATATATTTTGAACGTATCCTTGCGTATTTGAGAAGAAAAGATATAAATGTTACTACCACCTGCCAAGCAAGTCAACTTTCTGTGTTTATGGTAGGGATGCGCCGAACCATCGATTCGGCTTCGGTATTCGGCATTCGGCCTTCTTTCTTACTATTCGGTTTTGGCCGAAGCAATTTTCCGATTCGGCCGAAGCGACGCGAGGCCAAAATGTCTTATTCACACCCTCCAATTAGCCATAAACCAAAGTATTGGCAGCCAACGATCTATTTTAGATTTAATAGCAACCTGTAAAAAAATTGTAGGGCATTTCAACCATTCATCTGTAGCATGTTCTAAGTTAAAAGAAATTCAGACAGAGTTAAATGTAGCTCCAAATAAATTAATTCAAGATGTCTCAACTAGATGGAATTCTACCTTTTTAATGATCAGGAGGATTCATGAGCAGAAAAGAGCTTTAACTGTCTATGGAGCAGATAATAATCTGGATAATTTAACAGCAAATCAATGGATGCTAATACAACCATTGATAAATTTATTACAACCCTTCGACGAGATTACAAATAAAATGAGCTCAAATGAAGCATTCATATCCGAAGTTCTACCAACAATTGTGACATTAAAAAAATACTTGTTAAAAGACCTGACCACTGCATTTGTTGGTGTTGGGACAATGAAAGACATGCTTTGTGAGCAAATTTCAAAGAGATTCGATGCTTTATTTAAAAATAAATATGATATCATCTCAACCGTGTTAGATCCCAGATTTAAATTAGCATTTTTCCAAAAAGATAATCTTGAATATTTTAAACTGTGCGTAATAGAAGAGAATTCTCAATTAATGCCAGTACAAGGACAATTGAGTGACTCGGAAAATGAGGATATACCATTATCAGAAATAAAAAATTTAGAAAAGAATGAAGCCAGTGAAGAAGCAGAAAAATCACAAAGCAAATTATGGCAATGCTTTGACGAAATTGCATTTAGTTCTGCAACCACAATAACTAAGGAAAAAAATTATAAAAGTAACATTAAAGAAGAACTTGAAATGTACTTAAATTTATCTTTAATTAACAGAACCGACAATCCAACTATTTGGTGGAGAGAAAAAAGAGAAGTTTTTCCAATATTAAGTGAGATGTCTTTAAAATTTCTCTCAGCCCCTGCATCTAGCGTTTATAGTGAAAGGTCCTTTTCAGAAGCAGGAAATATCTATGATGAAACAAGAAGCAGACTACTTCCAAGAAACGCAGAAATGTTACTATTCATCCACCATAACTTACCTTTATTAAATTTCCAGTACTAAAAATAAAAAAACAAATATTTCTTTTCTGTTTATTCTTGCACTTACTTTTGTTATATTCCAATATTATTTAGAAGTAGGAATCTTTCTTTTTATTAGAATTATTTTCTTCTTTGTTTTATGTGAAATGTTAAATTTTAGTTTTTCATTTATGTGTACCTGTAAGTTGTAGTTCGTTTTTATTTTCTCGTATTCTTAAATAAATGATAATTAAAATAGTAGCTATTGGGCCGAAGATTCGGCCGAAGCTTTGGCCGAATTAGTATGATATACGGCCGAATCGTGAAATATGCGCTTCGGCGCATCCCTAGTTTATGGGTAGGTACCATTTAAATTTCGTCGTATCGTATAACATTGGCTATATCTCTGATAAATTAATCTCTAAAACAAAATAAACCTCAACACTACTCTTATGTAGCAAATCTGGGGTTCCTACATTGATTTCATTTAATGGTTATACGAACGTTTCCAGGGAACATTTATATAGCTTGAAGCTCAAAATTTGTGTTGTTAATTTTAGAGTAATTATTGAACGAACGCAAAAAGATGATTATTTACTTTTTAGGCTACGGCCACAGTACAATATCTTCATTAATTTAAACTGATAGTTGTTAGTATTTAGGAAAATTCAGATCGTTGAACACAAATTATTTTTATTGCGTAGTCATTTGCCGATAACTATTTATATCGGTTTTCAATACATAAACTTTTTTACATGAAAAAAACATATTTGTACAGGGTGGCCAACTAAGCGAGGTAAGCGGCTATATCTCGGAAACCGTTCACCGTACAGCTTTCGGAAAAAAATATTTATAGGAAAAGTTACCAAGAGAAATTGCTGGAAATTATTTGCAAGTTTGTAGACCGGCCGCTAGGGGGCGTAACACGAATAGTAATTTGTTGCCAGTCGATTTCTCTACAATTGGCATAGGTAAGGTATATTGATAATACTTATAAATAAATCTCACTTATATCGTGAACAACTTTGCTTAAACACTTTTTTCTCTAGCCCTGCAAATAAAGTGGTGGGGGTAACGCAAACATCGATTTGCAAAAAAATGCAATATCTCAGGAACGCCTTATCTGAAAATATTCAAATTGCTGTTATTTAAAAGAGCTTCTTGCTTTATTAGCTACACTGCAAGCGATGTCTATGTCATTTTTATTGTAGTCGCTAGATGGCGCTTTCAACAGATTTAACATATTTATCGTTTTTCTCGAAAAACTTAAATGCAATGGTAAATATGTTATTACACCAGTACAGAGAGGAATAAAGGCCAGAGCAAACAGTGAAAACCGCACGTTCCTATCCTTTTTCTAACCGGAGATATCAATGAAAAATTAATTTATATATTACTAAATCTCCCGCCCCGATACTTACGTATGTTGCAAAAAATAAGAAGGCTTTGGAAACAAAATACATATTATATATAATAATTTATATATAATAATTTTGAGATCAGTTTCCATTTAATTTTTGAATTTTAAAAATGCCGTTTACTAATGAAGAAGCAGGTGATATGATTGCTGTTTACTTCGAGTGCTTTCAAAATGCACTGAAAGGAGTTATGCATTGCCAAATCGCCGTCATTATGGCAGAAGAGTTTTTCCGCGCTTGGTACAACGCTTACGTACCACTGGAAGCTTTCGCTCACTGACATTTCGGAGACGTTGTACTGACAAGACTGAAGAAAATGTTATCAATGTCTTAGCATATATAGAGTTTAATTCCCATGTTAGTACTAGGATATTATCTTCCGATTTGGGAATATCACGAACTACCATTCAAAATATTTTAAATGAGCATAGGTAAGTTTATTATATTTTAAAATATAATATATTGTTACACTAAACATGTTTCATACAATAAGATTTCTAATTACTAACTGGTTAAGAAATGTAGAAAGTTATGATACTTATTTGCGTCAGTTATGGAAGGTGGCGTTTTATCTGTGAAAATGGAAAACATATTTTTAAAGCGTTCTTTTGGGAGTTATTTTGATTATTTGCCTGATATACCTATACATATAATTTTTTTAGATTACATTCTTACCATATCGTTATGCACCAAGCGTTAAATGAACAACATTTTAATCGGCGGCTGGATCATTGCAACTGGCTTTTAGGCATGATCAATGACAACCCTCAATTTTTATCCCAAATTCTTTGGACAGGCGAGGCTACTTTTAATAGCGACGGAAGGGTAAATTTGCATAAAACGCATTATTGGGCTACAGAAAACCCTCACTTTATGCGGGAAGTTCAGCACCAAGGACGTTGGAGTGGCATAATAGGGGGTATAATTATTGGACCCTATTTCTTTGACCAATCACTAAATGGGAACCTGTTTTTGGAGTTCCTTAGGAATCAATTATGTATTTTATTAGCAGATGTGCCTCTTGAAACCAGGCAAAAATATGTTCCTGCAGCTAGATGGCTGTCCAGTACATTTTTCAATTAATGTGCGAGAATACCTGAATGAGACATATCTAGACCGATGGATAGGAAGAGGAAGCCTTTTTCCATGGCCAGCCAGGTCACCTGACTTGACCTGTTTGGACTTTTATTTGTGGGGACGATTAAAAGATATTGTATTCCAAGCTAGGCCTACGACCAGGGAAGATATGAAGAACAAAATCCAAAATGCAATTCTTCGCCTGCCAAGAGCGTAAGTGGAAGCTGCTGTTCTTTCTACTATAGGAAAGCTCAGACAATGTGTGGGCCAGGATGGCAGACAGTTTGACCATTTAAGGAAGCACTAGAATACGTTTCTTTTGGTTTATAAAATGAACGTTTCTTCCCAATACTCCTATTATATATAATATGTATTTTGTTTCCAAAGCCTTCTTATTTTAACATATGTAAGTATCGGGGCGGGAGATTTAGTAGTATATAAATTAATTTTTCATTGATATCTCCGGTTAGAAAATGGATAGGAACTTGCGGTTTTCACTGTTTGCTCTGGCCTTTATTCCTCTCTGTACTGGTGTAATAACATATTTACCATTGCTTTTAAGTTTTTCGAGAAAAACGATAAATATGTTAAATCTGTTGAAATCGCCATCTAGCGACTACAATAAAAATGACATAGACATCGCTTGCAGTGTAGCTAATAAAGCAAGAAGAGCTCTTTTAAATAACAGAAATTTGAATATTTTCAGATAAGGCGTTCCTGAGATATTGCATTTTTTGCAAGTCGATGTTTGCGTTACCCCCACCACTTTATTTGCAGGGCTAGAGAAAATAGTGTTTAAGCAAAGTTGTTCACGATACAAGTGAGATTTATTTATAAGTATTATCAATATACCTTACCTATGCCTATTTAAGTCAAAGAACTCAAAGAGTTATTATAAAGAATAATGAAGATAGCTCCAAGTCAAAGATATTGCAAAGTACAGTTGGTATCCCTCAAGGAAGCATACTTGGACCAATCTTATTTATAATTTTTATCAATGACCTCAATTTTGAAATTAATAATGACATTTCCAGGATTACAGTATATGCGGATGACACGAACCTGTTAGCTGAAGGTAAAGAAATTGATGAAATAATAAATAACGCAACTGATATTTTTTCAAAAAGCAAAAATTGGTTTGAACAAAATAAATTACTTTTAAATAAGGAGAAAACAAGCACTGTGCTATTTAGGACAAAGCTATGCAGGAAAGAAATACCGGAAGTTGTTAATTTAGACGAGAATCTGTTTTCTTTTGGAAAAAATACAAAATTTCTTGGTATATATATTGATGAGTTTCTAGACTGGTCATATCAAATCGATTATATTAGTAGTAAATTGAATAAGACACATACGTGTCTACGTATTGTGTCAAAGTATCTAAACGAAACTGCCAGAAGGACACTGTATTTTGCAAAGTTTGAATCTACCGCCAGGTATGGTATTATTTTTTGGGGAGCAAACTTAAAAATACAGAACATTTTTGTAATTCAAAAAACGAGTATTAAGAGTTTTATATAATATGCAATACTTGGAGTCTTGTAGAGGTGTTTTTAAAGCAAACAGAATACTAACAATCTATGCGT
Organism: Barypeithes pellucidus; assembly: GCA_963991005.1. Classification (NCBI taxonomy): domain Eukaryota; kingdom Metazoa; phylum Arthropoda; class Insecta; order Coleoptera; family Curculionidae; genus Barypeithes; species Barypeithes pellucidus. The sequence goes on from OZ022557.1 coordinate 1,945,077, forward strand.
TGTATATTTTTAATGTAGTTATGTTTTTATATAAAAATAGAGATATGTTTGGTATACATTATCAGGATGCCTATGATATTCGTACTAATAACATAAATTATCCAACTCATCGATTAACGTTATCAGAAAAAAGTCCCAACTATATGGGTGTTAAATTTTACAATAAATTAGACAATGCGATTAAGAATGCACCTACAGAGAAATTGTTTAAGATAAAATTAAAAAATATGCTTTTAGACTTAGAACCATATAGCTTAAGTGAGTTCTTGGAGATGTGATTGTAATTGAGAAGAATGCATGAGCAATGGGATAAAATTCATTTTCTATTGACGTCATTTCATTTTATTTTGTTTGCATTGTAAATCAATTTAATCTGAAATAAAGATATGTCTATGTCTATGTCTATGTCTATGTCTATGCCAATTGTAGAGAAATCGACTGGCAACAAATTACTATTCGTGTTACGCCCCCTAGCGGCCGGCCTACAAACTTGCAAATAATTTCCAGCAATTTCTCTTGGCAACTTTTCCTATAAATATTTTTTTCCGAAAGCTGTACGGTGGACGGTTTCCGAGATGTAGTCGCTTACCTCGCTTAGTTGGCCACCCTGTACATGGCCAAGTAGGCGGTTTGTAAAAAATTCAAATTTAATAATTAGACGATTATTATTTAAATTTACAATCGTAAATAACTTAAAATAAGCCATATCTTAAGCTTATAATAGCTGTAACCGAAAATATTTGCAACTCCGCACCGCTTTATAATACAGCCGCTGAAAACTGAATAAACAACAACAGAAAAATTATTCCATTATTGTCGTAACAGGTTTATTCTACATAAATAGATACATTTTAAAAATAACACAAAACTGCAGTGGAACCACAAACAATCGCTTTTATATTGATCGATAAAGATAAGTCAATTGACATTTTAGGACTTAATGGGCTTAAATTAAAACTACAGCAAAATATCTACTCACCGTATTGGAATTCGCCGAAAAAATTCCTGTTTTTTGAAATTATGTTGTTCATCGACAAGGTGTAGCCATAACGTGCGTCGTCTACTTGTCAGTCGATATGTTTCGATTGGATTAAATCGATATATTTCGGAAAGGCGATTGCCTGTGATTGGAATTTTATAGATTAACCTTGAGTACAGGCAAACGTGACGTAAAGTGCAATTGTGGGAAATTGATAGATTTAAGCCAAACAAGGGAGCTGTCGATATTTCTATAGCGATCGATCGCTCGTGGTTCCCCTGCTGTGTTGGCTTATTCCTAGAGGTTATAATTTTCAACATTCTACTCTTGATACGGTCCTCATATAATCTCTTACTGTTTCCGAGAACAAAAAACTTTCTTCTGTATAACATGGTGCAAAACCTGACCTTAATTAAAAGCTAAGGAGTATTCAATCCCCATGACTCGATATCATACGGGGGAGACTGAAATTATGCTTATTTCTGTTAATTCTAAAAAGTGGTCAATGGCTGTTTCTTTCCCCCTATATACAGTATGTCCACGGATGTGGTTTACAAGAGGACAAATGGACTAAAAATTGAAAGATACGAAAAAAAGTCACTCTTAATAAACGTTTTTGCTTGTCTAGAAAATACGATTCATCATAAGAAACTTCAATTTATTTATACAGGGTGGGTAAAAACTGCAAAAATGTTATTTTGCTTAAGAGTAAACATTATTTTGAAAGATACGAAAAAAAGTCACTCTTAATAAATGTGTTTTCTACACAACAAACCGAAGTAGAACAATTCATTAAAAGGTTTACCTATGTAAAAATTATTTCCCAAAAAGTATTCTCTGGCACACCTCTGACTGGTGAACCTAGTTAAAATAATAATGACACTTAAGGTGATTAGGTACTTGTTGTCAATGTCTTTATTTAATGAAGTTATTATTTAAGTAGAAATGCTATCTACTGAAGAGAGAGTTTTTATAATACAATGTTATGGGGATGCTCAAGTTTCATACCGCTACGTCATGGAACAATTTACCGAGAAATTTCTAGGAATCTCAATAACTAGGATGGCAATCTGCAAGTTAATAAAAAAGTTCAAGAGAACTGGTTCGGTTTGGACCCCAAAAAAAAAATACGACCATGATGATGCTGCTACATACAGTCCTAGTTCTTCATTCTGTTGAAGAAAATCCTAGGACGTCCCTTAGAAATCGTGTTACTCAGTTGGAAGTTGTGAAAAAAAGTCAAATATCCTTAAAGCAAATAAATTGTATCCGTATAAACCGCACTTTAATCAAAGATTGGAAGAGGAAGACGACGCGAAACGACTTGATTTTTGCCTGTGGATAGGAGACAAAATTTTAAGTGGAAATGTTGATTTTTATAAATGTATCATGTTTTCTGATGAAAGTACATATTCAACAAATGGAACCGTTGCAACCCAGCACGTTAGGTACTGGTCTTTAGAAAATCCCGAATTCAGAATTATGACGAGAAGACAATATTTCGCAAAAGTGAACGTGTGGTGTCCGATATCCATCCATGGCATTATAGGGCCATATTATTTTGATAACACGTGCAATAGATTATCATATTTAGAAATGCTGGATACATTTTTCAATGATGAACTCGAAAATCTACCATTAAATTTTCGACAAAATATGTATTTTCAGCAAGATGGTTGTCCAGCCCATTTCGCTCGTGAGGTTAGAGAATGGCTTGACCGCAGATTTGGTCCAAGGTGGATTGGCAGAAATGGCCCAGTTTTGTGGCCCCCAAAAAGTCCCGACTTAACCATGGCTGATATGTTTTTATGGGGCCGTTTAAAACAAATTGTTTTTGCAACCCCAATACCAAATGATATTGAAGTGCAGAAGGGCAGAATTATCCAGGCTGTCCAATCGATATCTCAGGAAGAAATCAAAAATTCTTTCACTTATTTGAGAAAGCAATTAGAAAAATGTGTCAAGTATGGGGGTGGAGTTTTTGAATTATGAAATCGTTATCGTATTCTTTTCATGTTAATAAAAATGTTCGTATTATTATTATTATTATTATTATAATTACTTCATTAAATAAAGACATTGACAGCAAGTATCACCTATTCATTATTCAAGTAAAAACGTTTATTAAGAGTGACTTTTTTTCGTATCTTTCCAAATAAAGTATGTTTACTCTTAAGCAAAATAACATTTTTCCAGATTTTACCCACCCTGTATAAAAAAAATGAAGTTTCGTATGATGAATCGTATTTTCTAGACAAGCAAAAACGTTTGACTTTTTTTCGTATCTTTCAATTTTTAGTCCATTTGTCCTCTTGTAAACCCCATGCGTGGACATACTGTATATTAATTTTAAATTTAAAATAAAGCTAAAATTTACTTTTAAGCGATATCCATATCCCTATATCTTCAGATTTCCTCGATAGAGCCAGGTTGTTGGAAAATTACCATATTTTGAGGATTTTCATAGGTAGCTATCGTAATTCCATCTTTTATAAAAAAACAGCCATTGACAGCTCTTTAGAAGTAACGGAAATAAACATAATTTGAACGTCCCCTGTATGATACCGAATCGATTTTTCCATGAGGATTATCCATGAGTATATTGGGGTTTCTTAAAATCTCAACTCTCAACGAATACAGACTACAAATTTACAAATGTTTACTTTATCTCGGAAACAGTAAGAGATAGTTATAGGAAACTAATGAGAAAATATTGTGAGAACTAAAAGGTGATTCTAAAAACTTAATAATATACGGAATATTCCATTTTCAATAATAAAGTTGCTACAAGTTTTTCGGTAGAAGTGACAACGCCGGAACGCTGAAACAATAACTATAGCAGGTGCGATTATATTTGGCCAATTTTTTTAAACGATCCCATTACTCGTTATCCATTTACGTTAAACCTGGCGTTGGCCGTGAACCACCCTGTAGAAGCGATAAACCTAGTTAGGCATTCAACATCAGCATCTTGCAAAAGTGTTATTTGCACTTTTTACCAATAAAAATAAATATTAAAATTAATTATTTATCAGTCTGTTAGTGGGTTTTTACAATAAAATGGAGAGGTTGCCAATCGGGTTAGGGAATTACCAATTATCACATATGTACCTTCATATAAATAATAAGCTCATTAAGAGTCCCTCTTGAGGAAAACAACTACAGATGCACAACACGAACAAAGCCACAAAGGTATAAATTCCATATTAGTGTATTTTCGTTCATTTTCTTTTAAACTATTGATTCTTTAAAATGGCCAGGTTCATTGAATACAAATTTCACAAGGTTATCAAGATTTATAAAGAAATAAAACGGTGTTTACAATATACTAGAGTTCTTTCTTTACCAGTTGCATGCGTATAATAATGATATTTATATCGTAATCCAATCCTAAATCCAACAGAAAAGAATAGTTTTAGTATTTGTTGTTGTAAGCATGTTTTCTATTAGGTGAAACAGAATACCCATTTCTTACATAAATAACTGTATAATAAGTAACTGTATAAATGTATAATGCGCCATAAACTCAAAGACGTATAATATATTTCTCCTTTCCACCGACGACATAATTGTTTTTCTTTGTTTTTGCAATATTTTTCATTGCCGCTGGGAGCCTTAATGAAACCAGTTAAATATATATTATTAGTTAACACTAAAGAAAAGAATAATAACATGGTTGAGCAATTAAAATTCAACGGCTGCTTATCAACTAAGAATATATAAAACAAACTTGCACGGCTAAGCTCAAGTATGGTTTCGACTTTACCAAGAAGGTACCTTAGTTAAAAAAATTATTGTTTGTGACGAACTACTGGAGTAAGTAAAAATTATCAGATTTATGATTATATCGGGTGCACCAAAAACATTAAAACAAATTAACCCACCGTAGATCGCGCGACTTAAAGTCAACTTGTTTTGGCGGGGTCAAAATATAGATTTTGTATTTGCCTATAGTAAAATTATTAGTCTATTGTACGATTTCCTATAAAATATTGTATTAATTACTTTTTCAATAATAATCTATACCAAAATAATATTGTACAGGGTGTCCCATTTTCGACACTTTTATAGGATCTCCCTTATTGTTAGTGCTCTTTTTGGGTAAAACGGTAAAATCAAAATTTGAAAATTCTCGCTCGCTTAAGAGATATGGGGGAAAATCAAAAAATTGACAATTTCAAAATTACCCTATATTTTCTTAGTTAAAAGAGATACAGAAAAATATTTTATACAGAAGTTTCTTTATAATGATTGTTGAATAATCTGCCCTTTTCAGAATAAGTATATGGGGCGAGGTAAAAAAGTTATTGGACCTAACCTAATCTTTTTAAATGGAACACCCTGTATATTTTATTATAAAAAGATAGCATTTATAATTCTCTTTACAAATATATACACGCCATGCATATCTAATATTGGTTTCCTAGGCGATTTATTTTGACTTTATTACTTTAAATCACAGTAGGCCGTGAAACAAAAGCTAATATCCTAGAGACAACTATGTTGACAATTTACGTGAATTTCCTTTTTACATATTCATTTGTCTTATCAACATTTTGAAATATTTGATATGATATCTATCATCCATGGTGTGTTATAAATTTGAAAAGAGAGTTTTTAGATTAAAATATACAGGGTGTTCCATTTAAAAAAGTGAGGTTCGGTCCGATACTTTCTTACCTGACCCCGTATACTTATTCTGAAAACGGAATATTATTCAACAATCATTATAAATAAACTTCTGTATAAAACATTTTTCTGTATCTCTTTTAATTATTAAGAAAATATAAGGTAATTTTGAAATTGTATTGTCATTTTTTGATTTCCCCCCGTATCTCCTAAACGAGCGAAAATTTTCGAATTTTGATGTTGCCATTTTAGGTTTGACCCAAAAAGAGCACATGACACCTACATTACTTTTTTGATAGCATTAACAATATCGGAGACACCCTATAAAAGTGTCTAAATTGGGACACCCTGGACACATAATTTATAAAAAAATATAGTTAGTATTTCTAATAAATTTAGTACAATCAAATAAAGACTAAAATATATTTTAAATTTTACAACAAATGTAAGTGAAAATAATTTATATAAGTTCACTAGTTAAATATTTTAAAATATATCTATTATTGTATTTTCAGTATTTTTTACTGTAAAAATTACCAAGTTTAAATGAAGTGTTGTAAAAATGCTTTTTTTACAAGAATAAAAGGCTTAAATCCCTGGAAATTTCAATCTTCGTAATAGATGATTGGTAGAAAACTGATATAGCGAATATAACCATCCTTCGAAGAAGTCAAACGAGGCAAAACGAGGATACCACTTGGATGGGTGACCGCTTTGTGATTTAAAGGACCTATTCTCAAATATCTTCTAGTTTCTTTTCCGTTAATCGTTAATTTTTTAAATTTTTATTATCTTACATTTTACACCACTTTTTAAATTTGTGCTATTTCGGTCGTTTGTCTGATTTTTGAATATGTCCAACAAAAAAAATTAGATAACATACAGTTCGACAACCAAGTCTATAGCTACGCGGTATCGGTAAGGGGGAAGCAATATCTTTTAAAACATGGCCGAGTCATGGGCGTGCTATTATTATCTTAATAATGTAATAATATATATTTTTTCATAGCATGAATATATTTGTATCACCAGTACAATATATTAGGCCTTTTCATTAATATTCCTCGCTTATTTTGGCATTTTCGCCAATAAAATCCATTTGATTTCAACATGCACCTCAAAGTTTCAAGGGAAAATGGAAAGTATATGTCACTTCTCAGCTGTTGTAGCAACTTTTTTAAGGTTGGAAATACTTTTAGTTCCAAATAAAACTTTCGTATTGTTCTCCTAACAATGCCAAAGTCGAAGCCTTCGATTTTTTCGACAGCAGAGAGACGGTCCCTTTTTTGACAGGAGATTACAACAATTGATTCGGGTTATTTTCTTCCTTTCAGTATCTTCTTTATGCATTTTTTTTTTACTGCACCCACGCTTACTCCCGTATACATTGCGAGCCTTTCTAGCTTCCGCTTAAGTGGCAATTTAAATGTATTAATTTGTGATTCCTCTTCACACACTCTGTACACATTGGCAATCCCTTCACGGATTTGACTATGAATGGTTTTACCAAGGTATATTCATTCATTATCAAAGTTTTAAAACAAACCCTATCACTACGCAACTGGATGAAGCATATTGGACATCGCCGACCAAGCACGCTGGCACTATAGGCGCGTGACGTCATCCTCTGTCTGGGATATAACCTATCAAATTAGCTCTAGCCACCAGTTACCCATGGTTACCGTTGATATTGTGCCATGTTGCCCTATTTTTAGATTAGAAGTACTTTAATGAAAAAATATTTTATTTTGCATTTAAATATTAAAATAAATAGAATGAAAATAAATAGTATGAAAGAACATTGAAACTATAATAGAATATTAGTTTCTTATATACTTATGACAATTTACTTTAAATGGGTAAATTTAATTTTAGGGTTTACTTGGTTACATGTGATTAAATTAAAATTTAATATATGTGACAACATTGTTATCCCAAGAAATTTTTTTGCCCGCATTCCTTTTGTAGCTACAGTTAAAGTTGTCGACCTGTAATCTTTGTTGGCATTTAGTAACCTATGGTTTTATCCTGCACATAATATATTCCGAACTCATTTTAAAAAATATCACGTATTATTTTTGCCCATTATTTTTTCAGAATAAAATGACGTTAGAAAGCGTTTTGAGTGTGACAGTCTTGATGGTAGCCTGCACATACGCAGATGTCACCTTCCAAATAGTTAACAAGGAACCAGGACCGATATGGGTGGGGATACAGGGGAATCCTGGACATCGTCATTTAAATAATGGCGGTTTTCCTTTAAATCAAGGACAAACGGTAATATATTTTATAGAAAATTGTCAATTTAAAAAAAACGGGATCCAACTTTAATAAAAGAAATAGATTATTCGAGAATTTTTAAAAAAATGTTGGGTTGTGTATTCCAGTTCGCTAAACTTACAAACTATTTTTTTATACGTTTATTAATGAACTTTTTTTATACGTTTATTAATGAACTTTTTATATCCGTTATTAAAACCTTAACAGCGATAATATTTCTCAAACATGTAAGGTTTATGGCTTCCATGCGGAATAGGGGTATTTTAATGAAGATGGTCAATTTAAGGAACAAAACGAGTTCAATTAGTTCATCTTTCATAATTTAAACAAAAAATCAAGGTCCGTATTTAAAAGAATTAAGCTGATGATGGTGATCAAAAGACGAAAAGTCGCATTAAATATCTGACGATGCCATCTTCGAACAAAGTCAGGAAAAAGTAAAAACCAGAACGCAAAATTTGAGATTTTTTTAAATATTTTGAAAGCGACGAATATCTTACACCCTGTATCGTTTACCGGCTTATTATTTTCGAGTAAATGAGAGTACTGAGTACCTGTGCACTAATTTCTATCCTTTAGGTGACAGTGTCAGCTCCAGACAATTGGGCTGGACGATTCTGGCCCAGGACATGGTGCGACCCCAATTCGAAACACTGCTTAACTGGCGACTGTGGCAACAAACTCCAATGCAAGGGGGCTGGCGGTGTTCCACCAGTTACACTAGTGGAAATTACTCTTAAGGGGTGGCAAGGCTTTGACTATTACGACATCTCGTTGGTGGATGGGTTTAACATCAGAAGTTTTGTAAGTATATTAACGAGAGGTCAAATAATAGTTGTGTGCGGTGTCAAGTTAAGAAACATCTTATGTCAAATAATTAGAAAAAAATCAAAGATGTTATTGTTTTATTATTTATTACTTGAAGTTTTAGATTAACTTGCTTTTTTTAGATCGAACCAATAGGAGGACAAGGGAAAGGAGGACCTTACAGCTGCAAAAGAGTAAAATGCCTGTCGGACATAAACTCAAAATGCCCTAATAAACTAAGAGTCCGCCACAACGGAAAGACAATTGCGTGTAATTCGGCATGTAACAAATTCCATACCGATCAATATTGCTGTGCAGGTAATGACCCTTTATATAACTCAGTTAAGAAATATCTTATTGTGGAACAAAAATGCCATGCACTAGTAAGTCTTTTAAGTTTCATAAAGTGACTCTTTTCAAATGAGAGATTCAAAAACACCTTGCTTCTCGTAGACTAGTTACGAAAATTAAAAGTAGCCGTTACTTTCTTCACAAAAATTTTAAATATCGGGAATATTTGTACTCATTGTTGTGTCCCTGAAACATGTCCTCTATACAGGGTTTTCCTTAATGACGTGCTAATATTTCAGGGTGTGATTCCTTAGGTCATTTTATAAAGAAAAGTTCATATGAACATATGTCCGCAACGGCTTAAATTTTTTGCTACAGGGTGTTGAATTCTTATTTTTTAAATGGTTATTTTTTAATATCTTCGAAAGTACTTTAGATATTATTTTCAATTTAATTGTTCCCCTAGTGCCGTCCCTGCAGACATGTCCTCTGATATTTTTGAAAAGAAAGTTGGTACGCCACTGACGTTTTTCCATGTGGATATTTTTTCTGATTAGCCTCGTCAATTCTACATGAAAACGGGCTCTTGAGTTTTTCTCGTCAGACGCACTGTTCTTGATTAAAACCACTAAATTCATATTGGAACTCATTATTATTAACATTGATATAATAATTAATGATAAGTTTTGTTCTATAAAAATTGTTGGAGTGGACAACTCGATGCAAAGATGGGCGGAAGCATGTCTTTTTAAGTAAATGTGGTCATTTTCAACAATTTTAATAAAACAAAACTTATCATTAATTATTTTATCAATGTTAATAATAATGAGTTCTAATATGAATTTAATGGTTTTAATCAAGAACGGTGCGTCTGACGAGAAAAAGTCAAGAGACCGTTCTCATGTAGAATTGACCAGGCTAATCAGAAAAAATATCCACATGGAAAAAAGTCAGTGACGTACCATTTTCTTTGTAAAAAATATCAGAGGACATGTTTGCAGAAACGCCACTGGTGGAACAATTGAATAACTTTTCGAACTAAAATTTGTGTTCTAAATTCTATTAAGACATAGCAAAATTGAAACTAATATCTAAAGTACTTTCGAAGATATTAAAAAATAACCATTTAAAAAATAAAAATTCAACACCCTGTAGTAACATATTTAAGCCGTTGCGGACATATGTTCATATGAACTTTTCTTTATAAAATTACCTAAGTAATCACACCCTGAAATATTAGCACGTCATTAAGGACAACCCTGTATACAAAAAAGTGCTGACATTTTCATAAATTCAACTGTCGGTAGCAAAAAATTTAAGTCATTCATAAAAATACTAGTGTTAGGAAAAATCGATGATTTTAATAATCGCGTGAATCGGTTGAACGATTAGTCACTTGAAATTTGTATTACTAAGAAGTGTTGATAAACCACCTGGGGTTGTTTTTGTAAGTTTTAGATGTTTAGCCTAGAGTTTTTATTACGGAAGAACAGTTGATTAAGATTTTTTTTTAAAATTATGTCCTTTCATTTGAGTAGTATTTCCTATTGAGCGAAAAACTGCTCGAATATCCGAGCAGTTTTGTACAACGAGTGATCACACTACCAAGCACATTTCGGTCGGCGTCAAGCGAAGCTCTGGTATCGAGTGAAAGGTAATAAGTAACAAACGACGATTTTCGCTTGAATTTATAACTCGAGCAGAACAATCGAGCGATTTCGGTTATTTCAATAATCGAGTACCTACTCAAGCGGTTTTCCGCTCGAGCGATCACAACACTGAAAAATACCTCTGAAATATTAGCACATCATTAAGGAACACCCTGAATAAATAACAATTATTCGGCAATTCGTCAATAAAAACATGGGAAATTTTAGCTCTAAATTTTCAAAAAAAACATCATTTTTTAGGTGCCCACAATCGTCCAGAGACCTGCAAAAGTACCGACTGGCCAGTAAACTACCCGGCCTTCTTCAAGAAGAAGTGCCCCGATGCTTACAGTTACGCATACGATGATCACAAGAGTACCTTTACTTGTAAGGCATCTCGGTATAGAATACAATTTGGAGGTTAATTCTATATGCAATTGCAATTTTTATATATCAATAAATGTCATCTCCGTTTATTTGGTGTCCCTCTGCAAAATACCCCCCCCCCCCCCCCCCCCCCTCAATCTCATCCCGCCAAAGGAACGCACCACTGCTGTGTTAACGAATTGCTCCAAACTTTTTGTTGGATATTATTATGTTTGGTTCTAGGTACCGGCGAAAAGTAAAGTAGTGCATGTGGAAAAGGGCAACTTTTAGCACGCTTCCAGAACATTTATTTTCGAAATTGTTCCAGACGTATTTCGCAATACACGAACTTTGTAACTTTGAATACGGCCCAGGTTCACATTCGCAAAGTAATATTTTACGGCTTATTTGAAAAGTTCCCTTCCGAAATCGACGTTTTCTATTTTGAACAGGAGATATTTTGTTACGACGTGACCGAGTTGAGTAAAACTACTGGCTGCGGGTGCTGCAAACTTTTTTCATAAATATTCGGCACGATTTTCAAGAAAGCAACTGCAGCAGAAAGTCGAAATTTCAGCGGCAATCTTTATTGTTCGGAAAGTTGGACGCCGCCGCCGAACAACTTCCTGTAAAAAGTGTGTTCGCGGGCTGTATATCAATAAGCGGACAGTGGCAGCAACTGTATCCTAAGAAAAATCAGTCAAGTGCAAGACGTCCCGTGGGTAATTTTATTTTTAGGCAGCGTTGTCACTATCCACGATTTTCTCCTGCAATGTCGAATCTTTATCGCTTTCAATACAATTTTAACGACATAATATATAATAATTCGGGATAACTTTTATTATTTCAAAGGTATTGGCATCAGCTTCTTGGTTTATACAGCCAGCTGGTAGACAATGGCATCTCAAATATGCCATAATCAAGCGAAGCAAGAGCACTCCTTAACGGACCAACAGACTATTTATCCTAATATTCTAAAAAATCTACGAACATTGTTTTATGACAACATTGTATAGCCGTACCCCATCCCATGACCAATTCGATTACTTTCAATCGGGTGGGTGTTTTCATGATTTTATTCTTGATCGGATTTTATATTTCCTTGCGATTTCCCTGGATGAACCCAAGACACATAAACAGACATTTTTATGGTCCCGTAAAATTTATACTTTTTTTAAATGCATTTCCAAGGTAAATTGGCTTTTATTTTTTTGGCTTACGTTTTTTGTATGTTAAGCTTTGTCAATTGGTAAAATAGTGGTGCTTATTCACAAATGCGGCATGCGCAGTTGGTTTATAGTATATTAAGATACAAGTTTCATAAGACATTATCTTAGAGTACGCGTTTAATGTGTGCAAGTGATTTTTTCCATTTGAATTAATATTTTCTTTTTGGGTTAGCAATACTTTTACAATATAAATAATATGTTACAAGTATCAAATATGCCATGACAGAAACAATTGAATACAACAAAGCTTCTTCCCATCCGTCATAATTAAAAATAAATATATTATTAAAGTTAATAAAAATGAGTCAGGAAGAAAGTTGTACTCCGTCAGAAATACGCGAGATTGCAGAAATTAATCTAGAAAAACTTTTAAAAAGAATATGCAAACCTTTGAGTTATGGTGCGAGCACAACAAATTATTGAACAAAATAATAAATAATACTATTGAACAAATTATTGTGTCGACAAGAATCTGACAGGAATAACAATTAATGCCCAGGAAATGTCTACAGTAACTATAAATATGCATATATAAAGTAATATGTATAATACTATATTGAATTAAAAATAAAAATAGTACTTTATTGAATAAAACTTTAGGAATAGAGCATAAACTGGAAGATATTTCTATTATTTTTAGGCTATGTTGTTTTATAGTTGTGACTAGAAATTAGTTGACGGACACCGTCAGCATGTTATATATTTCCGAGTATACAGGGTGCCCCAAGTAAAGTGGCCTATTAGAAGTATCTCGAGAACTAAATGAGATTTTATTTTGAAAATTCGGCTGTGGCTATAAGAGATGGTTTTCTACGTTTCTAAAATATTTTGGATGATGCGGTGTTGCCGGATCATACCGAAAGTGGTAGCAACTTCGGAATTTTAAATGAATTACCCTATATATTATATTTTTTTTGGAATCTAGGTAAAAATCTAGAACAGTTTTCTGTATAATATCATATACCTATCTTTAAGACTTTTTGAATTATAAATAATTTTGTGATTTTTTTAACGCCGTATCGTTACCTGAAAATAAAATCGTATCTTTTTAGCGGTTATAGCTAGAAAGCTGAAAATTTTACAATAGTTTCACAAGACCATCGCAATTTTATAATATTGAACAGTATTGAATTCGTTTTATACAGGGCGTCTCCATAACAATATTTCTGAGGCAGATGAATTATTGCAAAAATCTTATTTTTTTTAAATGGGACACCCTGTATTTGATATGTTTTGCTAATAGAGGATCAAATTTTCTATCTAATGATATTATGTGTTCCTATACCTATCTTCACTATTTTCGGACTTATAGCGAAATTTAAAAATTATCTTATAAAAATATATTTTTTGATAGTGTGGTTGGCTGTGGAATGGATTCATAGAAACAAAATAATGAAAAATCCATGTGACGTTATGTCTGAGTTATTGTAATAAAATTGGCTAATTCACATTATTCGAGCTTAGATATTTTAAGTTTATTTTATATTCATGGGGAGTGTGGTAGAGTTTTATCTAGAACTTGCAGAAAATTTAATGAACTGCATCCTGATGCAGCTCCTATGACTCCCTAAAAGTTGATCGGCCGAGGCGGTCCATGGAAATGGCCCCAAGGTCTCCGGATCTTACCCCCTAGATTTATATCTATGGGGTAGGATTAAATAGGATTAAAGAAATAGTATACAAGACACACGTCACAACAAGGGAAGATTTAGAAAATCGAGTACGAACAGCTTTGGGGTCTCTAGAAGAGAAAGAAATGAAAGAGGTGACAAATGAACATGTTATAACCACAATTTATGAATGTTTAAGAGCGAACGGAGGGCATTTTAAACAATTTAGTTATTAGTTATGTTATTGATGTAATTTTCATTTTGTTTATTTATTTATTAATAAATTCCTTATTGGTTAACTATTGTTTTTACAACAACACAGACATAACGTCAAATAGATTTTTCATTATTTTGTTTCTATGAATCCATTCCACAGCCAACCACACTATCAAAAAATATATTTTTATAAGATAATTTTTAAATTTCGCTATAAGTCCGAAAATAGTGAAGATAGGTATAGGAACACATAATATCATTAGATAGAAAATTTGATCCTCTATTAGCAAAACATATCAAATACAGGGTGTCCCATTTTAAAAAAATAAGATTTTTGCAATAATTCATCTGCCTCAGAAATATTGTTATGGAGACGCCCTGTATAAAACGAATTCAATACTGTTCAATATTATAAAATTGCGATGGTCTTGTGAAACAATTGTAAAATTTTCAGCTTTCTAGCTATAACCTCTAAAAAGATACGATTTTATTTTCAGGTAACGATACGTCGTTAAAAAATCACAAAATTATTTATAATTCAAAAAGTCTTAAAGATAGGTATATGATATTATACAGAAAACTGTTCTCGATTCCACCTAGATTCCAAAAAAAATATAATATATAGGGTAATTCATTTAAAATTCCGAAGTTGCTACCACTTTCGGTATGATCCGGCAACACCGCATCATCCAAAATATTTTAGAAACGTAGAAAACCATCTCTTATAGCCACAGCCAAATTTTCAAAATAAAATCTCATTTAGTTCTCGAGATACTTCTAATAGGCCACTTTACTTGGGGCACCTTGTAGATATTTCAGATAAATATCTAGTAAAAATGATCTATTTGCAAGGTTGAAGGTTAGTATTTTAAAGTTTTCTATAAAATTTTTTTGTCGAATCCATAATGCCTAGAAAACTAATTTCAACGAAATCGAAGTAAGCCTAAAATTCGAACCCTACTTGCTGCCAACATAAAAAAAATAAAATTGCAGTTTCATAAAGTGGCAGCTTATTCAATTTTTTTGCACAAACCCGAACAAACCCAAATAGAAAAAGTGTTTACAGAAGCAAAATCTGTGATCGTTGACCAAAATTGGGTGTTTGTAGAGCAAAATTTATCGACTGTCAACTGATTTGCAACCGTCAGAATAATCCGCTTACTGGTGCGGAATTGTGGTTTTGGATTCGGCGCGTTGACTCGACCGGCTGTTTGTTTACTTTCGACTTGTTGCTTTTACCGATTCGTTTTATTTTCGTTCATATTAGTTTTGGCATGTCTTGGTTAAACTTTCAAATGATTAGCTCGAAATAAAGCAGAAATGAGCAAGAATAAAGGTTAAGTTAAGAAGTGAATTCTCAGTTGAAGATTTGGCATTTGTATCCGTTCACAGGGACAACAAAAAGCAGCCACCAGTTAGAAACTCGTCCACAACCGAACATGCACAGAACGTAATTTGCAACCAGTTGGAAATTTCGCTCTGCAAACGAACCTAATGTATTGTCACGAAAATAGGGCATTATCCTAATTCTCTTTATCTGTTTTATAATTATTATTGCAATTACTTTGAATCTAGTCCAAGCTTGTTTTGCAAACTGCACATAAACATAGGTTTGTTTTATTTATACTGGTCTAATTAAACAAAGGACGACCAGTATAAATAGCAGATCGACAAGCTTGGACGGCACCCATCCTCCTACGGAGATCAACGGTCTTAGTTGGGTCCGATAAGCGCTACTCTGCGACACTTCCCTAAAACCATTACGCCCGCCACTGTGCAGACGACAGGCTGAAAGATACGCCCCTAGAGTTGGTTAGATACACGTAATGTAAGTATAGTAATTTTAGGACTGTAACAGTGATATATATTTATGTAACAGGTATCCCGTTATTATTAATATACGTATTATTACTTTTGGAAGACTTGTCTACTAGTCAATTCATACGCTACCCCCCTACGTGACATTTGGCCAAAGCGCCGATCTTAAAATCCGCAGGCGTGACAGTATTAATTATATACCAGTACCGATCAATTGATACAATACAATCGTATTAAACGCCTTTATTTTGTTAATAAATACGCGACTTCCATATTATTATTATTATCTAATATCGAAAACATTATTACGATAAAACACGATTAAAACGAGTTCACAAAGAATTTAGCCATGTACGGAGGATTGGTGGCGAATGCCTAGGGAATATTGAATATAAAACTGCGGCTCAAAGGAAGAACATTTGATAGGGTTGCTTTTATTAGAACTCTCGTATAGTTTCCGTTCCTTTTTGTTGTTTTTTTTTCTACCTAAGGGAAGATTAGCTAGAGATAACGATATAAGAATTTATTGTATTAGTGCTTCACACTAGGATGTCATACGATACATTCTAACATAAAAGTGGGGTTAACTCTGACGAAGATATTATTATAATATAGCCTTAGCAGTTGAAAATTTTTGGAATAATGCTATAAATCTGAAAAGGGAAGAAAATAATCACACACAAAAAAGAAATACTTATCTATACAGGGTAATCCTTAATGACGTACTAATATTTCAGGGTGTGATTCCTTATGTCATTTTATAAAGAAAAGTTCATAAGAACATATGTCCGCAACGGCTTAAATTTTTTGCTACAGAGTGTTGAATTTTTATTTTTTAAATGGTTGTTTTTTAATATCTCCGAAAGTACTTTAGATATTATTTGCAATTTTGGTATGTGTTAATAGGATATAGAACCACAAATTTTAGTCAGAAAAGTTATTCAATTGTTCCAACAGTGGCGTCCCTGCAATCATGTCCTCCGATATTTTTTACAAAAAAGATGGTACGCCACTGACATGTTTCCATGTCAATATTTTTTCTGATTAGCCTGGTCAATTATACATGAAAACGGTCCCTTGAGTTTTTCTAGTCAGGAAACTACTAAATTCATATTAAAACTCATTATTATTAACATTGATAAAATAATTAATGATAAATTTTGTTTCATAAAAATTGTTGGAAATGGCCACCTTCACTTAAAAGGCATGCAACATTTTTTTTAAAATAAAATTTATCATTAATTATTTTATCAATGTTAATAATAATGAGTTTCAATATGAATTTAGTGGGTTTAATCAAGAACGAGAAAAACTCAAGAGACCGTTTCCATGTATAATTGACCAGGCTAATCAGAAAAAATATACACATGGAAAAATGTCAGTGGCGTACCATCTTTTATGTAATAAAATATCAGAGGACATGTATGCAGGGGCGCCACTGGTGGAACAATTGAATAACTTTTCTAACTAAAATTTGTGGTTCTATATCCTATTAACACATACCAAAATTGAAAATAATATCTAAAGTACTTTCGGAGATATTAGAAAATAACGATTTAAAAAATAAAATTTCAACACCCTGTAGCAAAAAATTTAAGCCGTTGCGGACATATGTTCAAATGAACTTTTCTTTATAAAATGACCTAAGGAATCACACCCTGAAATATTAGCACGTTATTAAGGAACACCCTGTATAATACTCAAGTAGAATAATTCTTACGCAAGAAATATATTTGCAAAACAAGTATTTCCAAGTATGAATTTCGCCTAAAAATCCTAGTGTATAATATGAAAATCAATCTTGAACCGAATTACTAATGCATTGTTTTCCATCAAGTATAATATGAAGTACATTTTTTAACATAGAGCTTAGAAAAATAAATATTATTTTTATTTTGTGTATTTCAAGCTTTACTTTTCGTAACTAGTTGTAAAAAAATAAAATCTACGTCAGAGATGTGTTCAAAGCGACAGAAGAGAGCAATCTATACAGGATGTTACTTAATGATACGTATTTATTTTTCTAATGGGTGATTCCTGTAACATGTCTATTTGAGCATTATATCTTTAAACTACGTATTTCTTTTTTGTGTGCATTCAGGTTGCTTCAATTGTAATCAATAGTTCAAGTAGAGGCGAAAAAACTGCAGCAAAAATGTTTTCCCAGTTTTTAAAACAGGTCGTTTCTGTTTCATTTATTGTGTGTAAAATACATGAGTGAAATAGCCTGGGCACATTGCTAATATTATCATAAATGCAGCTTTAACAGACCATTTTCCACTAAATTGTCTTTAAACTTTGGCATTTCGTATTAGTTTATCTTAAACCTTTCAACGAGGTCGTTCAAGCGTTTCACTGTGGTCAAAATGATTCCGGTTCCAATTAAGTAACATAGTCATAAAACGGTGTATAAAGGGTTGCAGCTTTACGAGCAAACATTTACACAGCTCCGTCGAAGTAAACGTGGCGAGATAAGGTGCCAACAAGGACTGGCTTGTTGGAATATTTCATTGCAACAAGTTTAGGAAAACTGTTAATAACCACAGCTTGAAGGCTTCAATATTATCAGCGATCATAAATATGGCTTTCGAAAGTCCAGATCAACTGGAGATCTTCTAGCATATGTCACCAAGCTTGGGTACTCTTCCGAACCAGAAAGTTGTACACACCTCAACAACTTTTGACATTATACAAAGCCCAGATTCGACCATCACTAGAGTACTGCTCTCATGTCTGGAGCTCTGCACCCAAACATACTCTTCGGCTACTGGATTCCATCGAAAGGAGGGCTATTCGTCTGATAGGAGACCATGAGCTGACGAAGAACCTCGACAGCCTATAACATTGAAGACAGGTTGGGGAGGGATTTGACTCTCTTTTACAGATATTTTCATGGAAGGTGATCGGCTGACCTTGTCCTCTTAATTTCGCCCAGAGCAACGAATAGCAGAAATACACGACGAACCGCTGCCGCCCTTCCATATGTGGTTAAGCTTAGTACTCCTCGAACTTCATTATTTAAGAATTCTTTCATCTGGAGGACTTCATCCTTGTGGAACGACCTTCCCGAGGTCATTTTTCCCAACGAATATAACCTTCAACGATCCAAAACCAACGTGAATCGCTTTTTGCGCACACGCACCACTCCCAGAGTGCCCTAAAGGATTTTTCCTATAGTGCTTGTGTTTAATCATAAAAAAAAAGGCTGTTATGTTTATAGGTCATATAAAAAATCCACCTCCACAGGTAGGTCCAATGGCCAAACGAACTTCTTTCAGTACAAGTGAAACAAAAACGTCGTACGCCTTAATTGTCGCCATTTCTCTGCGAGAACAAAAACTCTGATTTAGCAGGTACATCTACGCTAAATCTACTGCCGCGCGGCCCATAGATCTTCCTGCAGCCGACAGGCCGTAGACGAGCGAAAATTTAAACCTCTCCTTAAGCCAGAAATAACTCAGGATCTCGGCGGCTTTATCTGAATTATCCGCGAATAAAGTTACGGCTGCGACGTCACTGCTAAACGGAAAAAAAGCCGTAAATTGTGCCCGGAAGGCATAACTGTAGTAATTTGGCCTGAAGAAATCTTAATTTATTGCCCTCTGCAAAAAAATGCCAGTAAAATTACTCCAAAATAATTTTTTTGTATCTTTTTGGGGAGAGGAATTTATTTTAGGTGAAAAAATTTGATTTTTATTTTGTTTGACGACAAATATGTAGTGGTCTAAATAAGAGCGAGTTCTGTCAGGGATAAGAATAGCAACAAGATCGCAAGACTATGACCAGAATAATTACTACTAACCAAAATAACAAAATCTATTTGAATTTTAATATATGGAATTTTAAAAAGTAAAAATTAAATGTCCGCTAATCTATTTCGTCCCAAAATTAAACAAATTCCTCGATGACTTTTTCCTGGCGTAACTGCAGCTGATGCCTAGGGGCGATATAATTTCTAGCGATAAAACTTCTTTCATTTCATCCGCAGGTACGGGCCAAGATTCCGCTCTATGCATGATTTCCAATCTTACAAATTCCTCCGGAGATAAAAGTGTGTTCCGAACGATAAAGTCGGCCACAAATCTTTGCGGAATTGTCCTCCCTCTTGGCGACGCTCGGCAGGAAAAAAGTCGCGCTACGGGACGCTGGCACCTGCACAAATCTTCCTGAATGGCCTTAATGTACCATCTAGAACTTTGAATTTAAACTTTTTCGGTTCTAACGTGATTTAATCCCTGGCGGGTTAAATGTGGCGAGAACGGAGAAAAATTGGATTTACCGCGTTCTTGTTTTTTCGGCAAAGTATGTTCATTTGTCTTTTAGATACAGGTGCCTCGAAAAATTGATTGATTCAACACTAAATGTAATATACAACACGCGGCTCGTCCTGTATCAATGCCAGCTTCGTTAAAACTGTTATAATCTCAACTATCGAACGACCTATGAAAATCTACTCGGTTTTACGAATAGACATGCCGTTAAATGACCTTCAGCCAAAATTTCGCTTCTTAACATTAGCGTCAATAAAGTATATACGTATGGAGTTAAGCTAGTTATTAAATGATTTTATTGTTTTGCGATTTAACAAATATTTTTAAGTATCCAGTCGCGTTGAAAAGTTTGTTGGCCCTCTTTTAATAAAGGGTTCGATACTAAGAACTTTATTGAATGTAAGAACATTATTTAATATCACGACACCACTGCCCGTCTGTATATTTATTCGTATGGTTGACCGTTTGCTGCCACGATGATGCGCGATCTCGATAAGCGAATTTTGCATGAACCGATGATCAAACACAAGCACTATAGGAAAAATCCTTTAGGACACTCTGGGAGTGGTGCGTGTGCGCAAAAAGCGATTCACGTTGGTTTTGAATCGTTGGAGGTTATATTCGTTGGGAAAAACGATCTCGGGAAGGTCGTTCCATAAAGATGAAGTCCTCCAGATGAAAGAATTCTTAATATAATAAGTGATACTCTGATATGTATGTAGATATCAAAATAACAATTCGGATTGAATGATACTACCACGAAATGGTAGCATTCTTATTTTCCAAAATGGTTACAAATCTAATATTTTATTCACGGTGTTATTAAGTTCGTATGAGGCCGAAGTTTTATCAAGTAATATACGGTTGGTAACAATAATTAACTAATACGGCTAGAGAACGGTGTATAAAGGGTTGCATGTTTACGAGCGAGCACTTCCAGCTCCAGAGGACCGTAAACTGGGCGAGATAAGCCGGAATGGGCGACTCATGAGGATCCAGTTTCGTATTTCGTTATTTGTACGAGCTTGCGAAACTGCCTCATTTTACCGGTATATTCTCCGTGTTTCTCGGCGCCATAACTATACGCGGTTCACAATGGATTGAGCGCCATTTCATGGCATATTATCAAAGTTTGTCGAATATTTCTATTGGGTGAAGTTAGCTATACCGACGATATTTGTCTATATGTGCATCGCTACTTTAGCTGAGAAGTTAGAGGAACAATACCTAACTTAACTTAATAAAATTTGTTTGTTCACTTCAGCGTCGATAACATAACCCACCGACATATCCACCACTCCTCTCGATCCAAGTATTTACCAATAAAGAACAGAATGTCCGGACAACACGGTATCAAGTGTCGCTTGTGCAACGGATACTGGAGATTGTAAATTTCGTAGAGAGCAAGTTAAAAAACTTAAAAAAAGCGATAAATCCCCTCTTGGGAGTGTTAATAGTTGTTATTGATAGTTTCGAAAGTGTCTAAAGTATTGTATTAGGGCCACTTAACTGGACGATAAGCAAGATTAACTGGTATTTTACTTTTATTTGTAGATTTCTCTGTGACCGAAGTTTATATATTTTCTAAGAACTCTATACAGTAAAATAATCATTATTTGCTGTATAGAGGTATTAACTGGCTTCATCTATTAATCTTCTGGGCGTCAATCTGGAAGGAAATATGTCTTGGCATAACCACGTTGTGACAATCGCCAAGATAGCTTCTCAGAAACTTGATGTACTCTTCCGAACCAGAAAGTTCTACACACACACCTCAACAACTTTTGACACTATACAAAGCCCAGATTCGACCATCACTAGAGTACTGCTCTCATGTCTGGAGCTCTGCACCCAAACATACTCTTCGGCTACTGGATTCCATCAAAAGGAGGGCCATTCATCTGATGGGAGACCACGAGCTGACGAAGAACCTCGACAGCCTAGAACATCGAAGACAGGTTGGGGATTTGACTCGCTTTCACAGATTATTTCATGGAGAGTGCTCGGCTGACCTTGTCCTCTTAATTCCGCCCAGAGCGGCGAATAGCAGAAATACACGACAAACCACTGCCGCCCATCCATATGTGGTTAAACTCAGTACTCCTCGAACTTCCTTATTTAAGAATTCTTTCATCTGGAGGACTTCATCCGTGCCCTAAAGGATTTTTCCTATAGTGCTTGGGTTTGATCATAAAGAAAAGTATTCAGTTCCCGTGAGTAATGATTAATTACGTACGGGCTGTGACCAATTACTTAAGATTCTCTATTTTAAAGTGTTCACAGAGAGGCTGACCAGTGAGTAAAAATTCGTTGTTCGTAGAGCAAAATGTATCGATTTCTAACTGATTTACAACCGTCCGAATAATCCGCTATTAATATATATAATTTGCTCGATCGGCTGTTTGTTTACTTTTGATTTGCTGGTTTTACCCATTTGTTTTGTTTCCTGTAGTTTTGGCAAGTTTTGGTTAAACTAACTAAAAACCAAGTCGAAATGAGCAAGAATACTTATAGGTTAAGTTAAGAAATCAATTCTCAGATTTGACAGTTGAAGGTTTGACATGTGTAGCCGGTCACAGAGACAAAAAGCCGCGTTAGAAACTCGTCCACAACCGAACATGCATAGAAGGAATTATTTAATCAAATTCATCGAATTTGGTTTTATACAGACTATAATTAGCCATTACAATTTAATTAATAAATGAGCCCGAGAGACCTCCGTTTACATAAATAATACATGCAGGAAAATTACGTTAAAACATTAACACTACGACGATGGCGGCACTGTTCCTCTTACGATAAGAGAATTCGACCTACTACATGCATATTAATATTATCTCATAGCGAACGTACACTTAGAAACATAATATACGTGTATGAATATCTTCGCATTATTGTAGGAAGATATGGAGATAGGCTTGTAATTTCGAGTACACAATGTAAATTGATACAATGGCCCTTATGATAAAGTTCGTTCGTTAAAAAAGATAAAGACATGTCCAATTAGTAAAGTACAGTTCACACTACACCGTTGACATTTACTGTAATAAATCAATTATCTGTTTAAAACCTATTATGTTTCGAACCACAGTAAACAGGTACAGAGTCGCCTTGAAATGTAGCTATTGACATATTGATTAATTTTTATTTTGAATTAAAGAGACAACTACTTAAAATGGTATAATAATTAGGGATACAGGTAAATAAAATTTGTACTCCGGCTCTGCCCGAAAAGATGTAAAAGGGGCGTCTCATCATCAGAAAGATAATAATTAGTCTTTTCTAGCAAGTCAAAAGATCCACAGTATAATGTAAAGTAAGAAAGCGATCATATTTTAATTATGATCGATAAATGTATAAGTTTAAATTATTGAAAATTCTGGTTATCGCCCACAAGTCTTGGAGTGTTCCAGGGATCAGTCCTCAGTTCATTGTTCTTCTATCTCAGCTACTAAATTAAAAATTGTAAGATGAGGCTGCCGAACCGCGTCATGTCGGTGAAATGGCGCGACTTACATAAAAACGATGTACCTAAACAACGTCGGTGGATAATGTAGGAACAAATAGGGTCGACAAACAAATATAATTTCCCCCAACGAAACAAATTATTATTTCTAAGGTTTAATATGCCATAAATTTCATCGGCCGGCTATAGTATATGCCAGATACAAATTACATATTTTACCTGATTCGAAACCAAAGAAAATTAATGCAAATTTATTTCCAGATTCTATTAAGTTGTCAACAATAGCAACAGTACGCCTTTATTGGCTCGAACATGACTCTAACCTAATTTAAATCCGGCCTGTGCCAAATTCTAATTTATGGCCGTATCTAAGAAAATTAGGTAGAAAGTGTTTCGATGTTGCGGAAGAGGGATGGGCAATTTAATTTATTTATCGTTGTATAGTATCGAATAATAGACAGTTAGACAAGAATCTTAAAACAATAATGATATAGCTTTGGTTCACAGTCTTTGAAGAATAAACAATTCACATTCTTAGGTAGGTTGCAAAGAACTTTCCAGAAAAACAATCGGGGAACTCTGAAAATTAGTATAATTTTTTGGTCGTTTTTCTTTAATTAGACAAGGACATTACGTCGCATTCGAGCGTTCGAAACGTGCTGTTAATAAAACCCCTATTGGAACGGCCGTCTTTCATACGTGCCTTTGACAGTAGCGGATTAACAACTGTCGTATTTGTCATTATTGTTGAATAAAATTCTTCGTGGTTTTTCAATGTTAAATTTAAGTATTGTTTGTGAAAAAAATAGTAATTCTTAACTCAATATGGTCTGTCGTAAACTGGATAAAAATATTGACTTTTGAGTCTCGTCCGTAGATTGTTTGTTTTTCCTTACAAAGACATGACAAGCCGATCAGCTTTTGGAACGAAAACAGAAACAGACTGAAGATTAAAAAGGAACGGAAATTCTAGCTATAGAATTTTGTTGTATTTATTTTCGTATAATAACAGGAATCACACTGACGTGCACAAAGTAGGTAGAAATACCGGGTCTATGTTTGTTTCAAGTCGATGCAGTTAGACGTTAATATTTCCGAAACGTCACGATGCTATCACCATATACAGTATACAGTGTCACCATTAAAATTGGAACCATATGGGGAAAAAATGTATTTTTCGATTTAGGTAAAATTTGACTTCACCATAAGTTTTTGCTTCAATAAGGACCAAAAATTACATAATTGAATGGAACCATGCGGCTTTTGTTAACTTTCAAATTTGACATTTTCTACACAAAACTTTGAAAAATGGGTTGTATTAATCGAATTTTTTAAAAATTTCGTTTGTATAGCAAAAACTAAATCGAAAAATAAATATTTTCCCCATATGGTTCCAACTTTTCCAACGAGACTGTATTCAGGGGAATATACTTTTCTTTCCAGCGACAATCAAGAAACATTGTTTAGGAGTTAGCCGTTTCCCAGAAATTTGCTTCTAAACAATGATTAGCATGTTTATAATAAGTTAAAATAGTTCATACCGGAAAAGAACCAAAACAACACTTTTTACCAAAGTTCATTTGATCTCAGCTAATGCCATACTATACTAATCGGACTCCCTAGCGGACTCAAAGGGGTCTAATTTCGGCAAATTTTCTTTATTTAAAAAAAAAAAACATATAAATTAAGTATTTACAGAAGAAGATGTCACAAATATGTTTCTGTAAATAAAATCAAGGTCCGTCTTATATTGAACAATATTTGAAAAATTCTATACTTTTTATTTGGACAGACAAAATACGTTTTTTGTCCATAAATTGTAAGTCACGTGCTCTTCGAATAAAATTCGATCTCAGTTACCATCTCTAACTGTTGGGCCTTTAATGGCGTAAGTGATCCGGGTTGTGTTTCTGACACTAATGAAAACCGTGTGAGAACAGGTACAGGTAGAGTTGGAAAATTGATCGTTTGCGGGGACGGAATAGGTTCGACACCTTGTTGAATCACAGAAGGGTCCTTGATGATGGAATTCCGCCTTTTTAAAATGACTAATTAAATCTAAATGGTAAATTTCGAGGCAATACTGTTCATTTCCTAGCAAGAAGTCAAGGATTGTAATGTGGGGAAAAGTGCAAGTGTATGTATAGTAGTTGCAGAATTATACCGTTAATCTTTTGACTGCAATAAAACCTCATTATCCCTTCCACCATAAAATAAATAAGAAAATCCCAAATGTTAAAACCTTTTCGAGCAGAGCCGGACCAAGTATACAAATTCAATTTATACCTATGCCTGATGCATATATAAATACAAAGTGATTTTTAATAATTTTAATCTTTAGTGGTTTTCCGGCGAGTAATTTTTAGTTAGGCTTATTAGTGGTAGAATGTGGCGTCCTTGGAATTGTGCTGATAGGGGGACATCTTCAGGTGTCATTTTTAAAAGAAAGCATTTATCTACCGATGCCAAACTAATAATTAAAAATGTGTATCAATCGTTGTTGAGTAGAAATTTTAATTCGATGGATGCTTTAGCAGAGACGTCTACTTTGACAAAAACTCCTTTATCTTCGGTATGAGACATAGTACTTAAACCTGTTAATACTAGAAAAAATCGGAGTGATTCTGGCACATTTAGAAGCATTGACGAAAATGACATGGATTTATTAAGAAGAAAGATTTACCAAATGTATGAGGCACAAAAAACTGTACCCACTTTGATTTCTCTCAAAGAGCGGCTGATTAAAGACGAAACAAATATCTGTTGTAGCCTTTCAAGCCTTAGGAAAATATTGCGTAAAATGGGTTTTAAATACCGAAGCATTGATAAAAGACAAACATTAATGGAATCTCGACGTTTACGGGAATGGAGACTTAAATATTTAACAGCCAGCTGTTAAACAATTTAAAGAAGAAAATCGTGATACAGAGTTAAATTTTGATTAAATTATCAATAGTTTCTTAGAATTTAATTAATTTTTATTGTACTTGTTATCCTAATAGTTATACTTTTAAATTATATTATTTTCAATTATCATTAATTGTTATCATTATTTTACATTTATTATAGGTACCTAAAACTAAAAATACCTATATATTTATTTTAAATTATAAAAACTTGTATTTAATTATTTATTTTGAGAACACACAAAGAAATTCTCGATAGTGTAGTTCGATTAGTTAGAAAATAATTTGTAAATTTTAATAAAAAAATCCAAGCTTTATTACTAATTTAAAAAAAAAATGCATGTAAATTTGGCATTATTATTAGTTCGACTTCCCTATAAGCCCTAAAAACAACAAATAATTTTAATAATCTGATTTTAAATGAACCTATAAATAAATTAAATTCAATTTCTTCACTGCTTAAAATATTTCCTGAAAACCAAGCTAAGCCCCTCTATTGAAATTTTTCAACGAAATTAATTTTTTAAAAGCAAACATGCCAAAACCGAATGAAATTTTAATACAATCTTTAATATTGGCTCCGAGGAAAAGATGAAATTTTTATTGCCCGGATTTTAAACCGATTAGACAGTCTTTAAGAGCGTCGAGAGTTTACTTGTGTTTGCACAGCAAAAAATAACGAAGGTTGGAGTCACGGATTCGTGGTATTGTATATAAAGTATCAGAACACAACTCTGCGTCAGTGAGGAAATACGTCTGAAAACTAAAATAAGAGAAGAGCCCCTTAAAGGGGACACCCTGAAGATAGATGGATTGTTAGAAATATCTCCGAAACCCTTATATACATATTTGATAGATCTGGATATCACTTGGAAGATTTTGGAAGGTTTAGTTTTATTGCTTTTCTCAGGGGCATCAGATTTTGGGGCACCGTCTATCCAATTTTTTTATTGTATCGTTAATAGTTAATTGTATCGAGTTTAAATATTAATTTTGTATATTTCATATATTTTTATGAAAAAAAGTACTCTGGTTATCCCTCCATAGTAAAATGAATTTTGAAATAAAATGTGAGATATTTTTAATACAAATCTATCAATTTAAATTACAACGACCGTAAAAGTTGTTTCTTTACGAAACAGTTTTAAATATCTGTAATTAAAAGTCGTTTTGTTTCTTAATGTTTCGACTTTAATAGAGTATATATCTAGATATATTCGCTTTAGTAGGGTTTTTCAAGAGTACTATTTGTATACTAAAGTTTGTAGTTGGTTTACAAATATTTATATTGCCTGCTTTGTTATCTAATCTATCGTAAACCTTATTTAAATTTATATTAACGGTTTGGGAACTCCCGACTCTAAATATTTATCAATTATGGGGGTGTTATGGAAATTTTGTTGGTCATTGGTGCAAGGAATAAGATTATTTTTCATAGATTCTTTTAATCTCAAATCGTTCTATTTATAGATACTTATATTTTTAGTTTATTCCTTTTCAAAAATTTATTGTTATCTATTTTGCGATTAAAAAAGATGAAAGCGGTTACTTCTGAAAGTGGGCCTTTTCAATTTAAAACTTTAAATCGCATTACAGTATTTTTTGAATAGTAGGCGACGGAACTTCAGAATTGACAGTTTAACATGATTTATGCTATTTTGTACAACCCTAGCTTGAAGCCGGGTATAATTTTGCCTGAAAATATTACAACTTACCAAAGTCGCCTGGGTGGAATAAAATACATACCTGAAACAAGAAGAAACGTTTTATTATAGTATATTATAAACCGCGGTACTAAAGTGACTCATTTAATCCCGCGAAGCAAGTTTGTTCGGGTTTGTTCAAAACAACCATTCAAGGAATTAAGGCAGTTTAATCCCGCGGTATATACATTATTTTTTGTACTTCCGGGAACGATATTACTAAAATTAGGTATAATATAACAGGTAGATGTCAGCATACACACTTAAACTGTGAGCCTCCACCCTTAAGCTGGACGGAACCACCATAGCCAAACGCACTTGTATATGGCCCCATGTGTTAAGTTATAAGTTATAGGCGATAAGGAAATAGATTTACGATCTGACTTTTAAATCAATTACTACAGGATTATTATATTAACTAATAGGAAACACAAAACAAGGTCTAAAAAAAAATCGGTGCCTCCTCGTTTTTTTTTTTTGGTTAATAATATTATTACAACATTTATCTTGATATTCTAACAAAAGAAAGCACAATTCAATGCACTTTACGACGTATAGTTTTTAATAGAAAGGACCCTAACTGGGACAAGCAGCCTCACTGTGGCCTCGTAAGGGCTCTTGATTGCACCTCAAAGAATTCCGCTTCTTTTTACCCCCTTTCCTCCCCTCACCCGCCACGGTCTTGGAGCGTAATTCTTCTTTAGTCTTCGTCTTTTTACTTTTTCCGTGTTCGGTTCAGTTTTATCGCAGTAAGTTGTCGATTCAGGACGATAGGGAGTTTTTGAGTTGCTCGTTTCGCCTATCGCTGTGTAGACATGACATAACTCTGAGTACTTATATTATGGTTAGTATCGATTAACAAGATTTCACACAAAAAAAAATTGAGTCGCCAGTTAGTTTTTATTATTTGATTTATGTCTATAGGAAGCTAATTTACCCTTTATTAATTTCACAATTTTTAGCCTACACGGAAAAAACACTATATTAAAATTATTATAGTAAAGATTTTATTGTACGAATAATAGGCTTTAATCAGATGGAAGGGATCCTTGGAATTTCGATCTTCGTAACAGATGATAGGTGGATAACTCATACAGTAAATATACCATTGTTCGAAGAACTCAAGCGACACAACACGAGGTTGCCACTTGGATGGGTGATCGCTTGGGAATATAATGTGTAATCTTCAAAATTGTTACAAAAGATTTTAGAGAATATTACAAAAACTTTTTTTAGTAAATTTTACTAAAAATTTTGTGATTATTAAAACTTTAGGTTAAATTTTGCAATAAATTAATGGTATTTCTTAATCAAAGTTATTCAAGTCACATATTGCCGTGAATTATGGCTAGTTTTATTATTTTTATAGTACATTTACGTTCTTCTTTCCGTGTACTTTTCTTGATTATCGCCGCTGCACCCAATTTGAGAACCGCTACAGGAAGCTCATGACGAATGTTTAATAATTAACACATAGTACTGATATTTGATAAAATAAAATTAATTTAGTCAACCCTTCTTGCAAAAATTATATCAAACTGTTTTTGTTTTTAAATTGAAGAAAAAAATACCGTATACCTTTTCCCGATAGTCTTTTGCGAAAACTTCTCTATGGCAGCTGCTTGATCCCCAGTTCCTCATTTTGTGCTGCAATGTTTGGAAGAATCAGCGGTTTAAACTGTGCCTCGGGAGCAGTATTGTTCCTGCTTAAGGCAGTTTATAGTTTTGTTTAAACTTTATTTATATAAAAGAGTTCATAGCAAGATGTACGTAAGGGAAAACCTCAAAAAAAAAACACTTCCAAATTATACATACATCTAAAACAAAAACGTAAAAGACTTCCTTAATATACGTCGCCCGCCACCATATTTTTTTTAAATGGATGGTATCGGAATTCAGTGGTCGCAATAGGAAAAATATTGTAAAATCCATTCGAATACAAGTTGTGCGCTGGGTTAAGTATAGATAAATAAATCAAATCAGAATGTTCAATAACACATACATAAATCAACAATCCTATGAACGAAAATGTACAAAAACTATACATACCCTTCCACTTATAATGGAAACAACGAATCCTAGGGAGCACTTTTCTATTCTTTAAAATTTTAGTTAATTTATTGGCGTATGTATTTACAGGACTTTGAAAATAATAATTTGAAGAATAAAGTCCGTTTGGCATCGACCAAATACAAAATTTCAATAAATTGACAAACAGTGGCATGCGTATGACTTTTTTTTTTTTTTAAATATTTACATCTAAAATACGTACGATAAACACCAAGCTAATTATTAAAAAAGACTTTTTAACTACTTCATCTAAAAAAATACTATACGTTAAAAGCAGCGGCGTACCGTATTTTTTGCTATAAAATTAAATTTTGCAATGTGAAAAATTCCTCGCTGAGGTGTAAATTATATTTTGTTTACATGGCCATTGATTCAAATTAAATTTTCTTGTTTTTGCATGTGATTCGTTTCTAATTCTTCACATTGCAGCAATAAATTAGATCTTCTATGTACAAAATTTAATTTTAATAGTAGAAAATTCAGTACGCCAATGCTTTTAACGTATAGTATTTTTTAGATGAAGTAGTTCAAAAGTCAACATTTGTGGTAATCAGCTTGTTCGTTATTTTAGATGTAAATATTTTTTTTAAAAATTGGTCATGCGTACCACAACGGTTGTGTCAATTTATTGAAATTTTCTATTTGATCATTTTGAGGGATGCCTCCTTATATTAGTTCTGAAATAAAATAATCGCTAAAGGTTTGTTCGGGTTTGTTCTTTTAATTATTATTCTAAAACCCCTATAAATCCGTACGCCAATTACACTGAGAATAATTAAACCATTAGAAAGTTTGTAATCCCTAAATCGCATCGGCAGCAAACTTTTCGCTTAACACTATTAGAGTAATCATAATCATTATAAAAATATTTTCTATCGGTTACAATCTCGCGTATTTAAACATTTCTTATATTCGGAATTGGCCATGTTTAGACGTTTAGCCAATCAGTTCCCCGCGCTTATAATACATATTTAAAATTCAGCATAATACTCGCAGCGCTCTGTCGATAAGGTGTTATTAGAAATCTTATATTGCGAAATTAGCCGAATGACATTCCTTCTCCGAGCTAGTCCGAATCACGCCCACCATTTTAATCTCGAAGACTCCGCGCCGTGCTCGCAAGTGTTGTTATTGATGTGTAATTGTGTATTGAAAAAAGTGAGAATTAAAGACATTCAAGGCTCAGGCTGTGTATCATTCATAGTAAGTATGCATTCTATACACTATAACCTATTATAAAGTAGTATAATATAATACTGTATTATTTTAAATCATTTTAGTAGATCTCTGGGTTTCATTTCACCATCCATGTACACGACATTAACATTTTTGCGTTTCTATTTGTTTAATGTAGTAATATTAATATTTTTAAATACAATTACACGAGGAAAACACAAAATAATCCATACGAATTGTGTTTAAATGTATAAAATCATTTGGTTCGTAAAATTTACGTTGTTCGATATTTATAATAAGTGAGAGTATTAAACGTATATGTGATATGTTATACGTATCATTAAAAATATATACTGTTATAAGAGGCATTATGTTATTTTTTTAATTTAAGAAAAATATGGTTAGGTATATAAATGTTCTAAGCTTTAATAAAAAATGTTCGTAATATATAAATATATACAATATATAGTTTTTTTGTTAGTGTAAAAAGTACCCGATGCTTATATGCAATATATTCTTGTTATTCAGATATAGTGTAATATACACTATTAGAAGATTCTTGTAATAGGTATTAGAATCTTTCATATAAGCTATCTTTTATGTGGAAAGAAACAGTATGATATTCAGTATTATTCTATATTATCACTGGTATTAGAAATTCTCATAAACGGTATACCGAGTGTATATTGGTCACTAGTATCAGTATTATAATACTTATAATCCAGCCACTAACTATTAAAATATCTTTATATTGGATATAAAACGAATAACAGCTGCTGTAATATAATTAGTACCTCCAATTATTATAGATTATAACTACTATTAGAAGTAAGTTATTGCCACTATAACCACAGATTAGAAAAGCGAGATTATTACAGTAGCCAACTGTCGCGCTGTCCAAATACGTATGTGGACATCCAATAACTGATATAATATTTTTTATACCAGGTATTGGAATTTTTTCTCAGTGTAGTTCACTAAAATTTTAAGCAATATAAAAGTGCACCCTGGGATCATACATATGTACATAATCACACCAAAATTAGACACAATCAATTGAGAAATACCGAAAATCTAAGCTTGTTCCTATTATAAGTGGGACACCCTGCATACATCGTATGAAAAACGTACAAACATATATAAAATAATAATTTAATGACGGCACTGTCGAACAAACCCAACGATATGATAGTAATGGATTATGCGCATGCCCAATATACTCCAAATCAACGCAACTAACAGGACCATAAAGGAACAGCTTAATTTACACTAAGAATGCCGGGACCCCTTCTTTACCGCAGGAGTAAATTTCATATTAATGTTAAATAACGAGTAGCATTTGATTAAAAGTATGTTAATGAGGTAACCGAACGCAAAATACTTCCAAATAAACCGAAACATTCGAATAAACTGTGCCGAATCGTTCTAAATCAACTAAAATATATTATCCCGATGTAAAATGGTAACTCACATAATATTCCGCGTTTCAACCCTCTTCAAAAGTCAAGGAGAATATTCGCCAGGAAAGCTGTTTATTTTAATGTGCACATGTTACCAACCGGGGCATCTTGATTTAACAGCGTACGTTTTCTCTTTGCAGCAACCCTGCCCCGGTCCGAATTGATAAATGTACTCCTATCAAGATCATTTATTCTCACCGTCCAAAGTCGTTTTGGAAAGTGGCTGAAACTTTAAAAAAGGCCAGCAGGAAAACTTTGCATGTTTGTTTTACTTAGTACAACAGGCAAAACACTATCGTACATCCAATTAGAGTATTTTATTTACAATTAATTGAAAACATTA
The DNA here is from genome assembly GCA_963991005.1 of Barypeithes pellucidus. Lineage (NCBI taxonomy): Eukaryota > Metazoa > Arthropoda > Insecta > Coleoptera > Curculionidae > Barypeithes > Barypeithes pellucidus. The sequence continues at coordinate 1,978,346 of OZ022557.1, forward strand.
TTAATTCAATAGGAGGAAATGCAAGCAACAATTAAAAAAAATTAAAAACTCCAAGTGATATTGTAAATAACAATAAGATTTTCCTTGAATAAAATATTCGGGAAATGTTGATACTTTCAACAAGGGTTGTTAAAAAATAGGAAGGAAAGAAAATGAAGAATAATTAAGGGCAACATTTCGTATTGAAATATGAAGAAAAAATAGTTTTTCTAGTAGGTTGAACAATTTTTCCAATTTCTAAATTTTCAGCTTAAAGAATTAACTCTCTGCATGGTTTTGACAATTTACTGTTGGAGGTGATGGTGATGAAAACTTCCCACTCTTAATATCTCGCCTCCAGTAAATAATATTAAAAATCGGAAAGACACGTCAATTTTATTGTGAAGGGGGACGCTTTTAAAGAATAATTTGCAGCCTTAGTGGTTTAACCATGAATGACAGGTTTCAGTAGGTACTATATCCTTTACCGAAGATAAAGACTATTATTAGGTATTTTACTTACTTACCTATATACTTAAAATAGTATAATAATCAGTGATACAGGTAAATACAATTTATACTTCTCCGCCCGAAAAGATGCAAATCTGTATTATATAAATCATTTTAGGCCTTTATGGCAATCAAAAAATCAACGGTATATTTTCAACTACATTCCGGGTGTTTGGAACACGATTTTGGAAACTATTATTAAAACATGATAAAGAATTCTTAAAGAATAAAGTTCGAGAAGTACTAAGCTGAACCACATATGGATGGGCGGTAGGGGTTCGTCGTATATTTCTGCTATTCGTCGCTCTAGGTAAAATTAAGCGGCCAATGTCAGTCGAACATTTGCCTGGGAAATATCTGTAAAAAAGAGTCAAATCATCAGCGTGATTTCGATGTTCTGGGCTGTCGAAGTTCTTGGTCAGCTCTTGGTCTCCGACCAAACGAATGGCTCTCCTTTCGATGGAATTCAGTCGCCAGAGAGGATGATTGAGAGGAGAGCACCAAATATGAGAGCAGTATTCTAGTGATGGTAATGTTTTTAATTCACTTGGGTCATTGTAATTTTTAAATTGTACAAGGTGTCCCATTTTCGACACTTTTATAGGGTGTCTCCGTTATTGTTAGTGCTATCAAAAAAGTAATGTAGGTGTCATGTGCTCTTTTTGGGTCAAGCTTAAAATGGTAAAATCAAAATGCGAAAATTTTCATTCGCTTAAGAGATACGGGGGAAAATCAACAAATTGACAATAGTATTTTCTAAGTTAAAATTAAAAAATTATTTATACAGAAGTTTAATTATAATTATTGTTGAATAATCTGCCGCTTTCAGAATAAATATATGGGATCAGGTAAAAAAGTTATCGGACCTGACCTCATTTTTTTAAATGGAACACCCTGCATGTTTTAATCTAAAAAGATAACATTTTAAACTCTCTTTTCAAATTTATAACACACCATGGATGATAGATATTATATCAAATTTTTCAAAATGTTGTTAAGTCATTTTCACAAATGAATATGTAAAAATGAAATTGACGTTAAATGTTAATAACAACTAGAATGTCAACATAGTTATCTCTGGGATATACTGTGGTTTAAAGTCATAAGGTTTAAATAAATCGCCTAGGAAACCAATATTAACCATAGTGTGTTATATATTTGAAAATATAATTTCAAATGCAATCTTCGTAGATTAAAATATACAGGGTGTTCCATTGAAAAAAATGAGTTTAGGTCCGATAACTATTTTACCTGACCCCGTATACTTATTCTGAAAACGGCAGATCATTCAACAATCATTATAAAGAACCTTCTGTATAAAATATTTTTGTTCTGTATCTCTTTTAACTAAGAAAATATAGGGTAATTTTGAAATTGTCAATTTTTTGATTTTCCCCGGTGTCTCTTAAGCGAGCAAAAATTTTCAAATTTTGATTTTACCATTTTAAGTTTCACCCACGAACAAACCCGAACAAGAGCACATGACACCTACATTACTATTTTGATAGCACTAACAATTACGCAGATACCCTATAAAAGTGTCGAAAATGGTACACCCTGTACATACTATTTGCATTAAATTTCGTATTGACTATGCCATAGGATCGCCGTAACTATTCATAAAAACAATAAACTGTGCCTTAACACAAAAACCTACAAACATTTTATTATGGCGACACAATAAAATAAACTGCGAACATTTTTAAGAATATATGGAGGAGCGATATTTATACTTTTATGTATTTTCCAAGAGACCAGAAAGCAATAAATCGCAAACTGCGGCAAAACACGGCATTCTATATTTTTCTGAAAATTTATATTTTCCTATAATATTTGTATTTATTTAAAATGTAAAATATTTTAAAATATTTATGGATATCTAATATTTCTTGTTTGTTTTCGTTTTTGTTATAAAATAAATAAATATATTTGAAATGTAAAAGAGACATTTTTTTACTTTACCTAATACAACCCAGAGGTAGGTACGCAAAAAGCATAACATGTTTTTAAAATAAGAAAAATAAATATATTCTTCACATTCTATATTGTAGGGGTAGATTTATAAATTCTGCACATAAATTTGGGAATGCCATTAGTGGTATGTATTTCTTTTAAACAAAAGGTGATATTTTATCATTTACTCAGGGCAAGTTCTGGAAGCCTACAAGATTGTTAAAAACACTGTCTATGCAAATCTGTGATTGAATTCCCACGAAAATAAAAATTATTTATTTTAAATATTATTTTTGTGCTGGCGGCGGATTGTTTCAAGCCCGACACCTACACCGCTAGGCAATTAGTTCAGGAGCCGCCGTCGGCTCCGTTATATCTGCTCGCAAAAAATAATATTTATTAAATAAATTATTCAAGGGAGAATTTTTGATTACGTGCGAATACGATCACAGATTTGAATATCAACTATAACCCATTGTTTACAGCTTTAATTTCCTGAGTTAATCTAACAGAATAAAATCCAATTACAAGACAATATGACCTGTAAAAAAAATTATACATAAGCAACAAAAAATCTAAGAGATAGGAAAAAGAAGAAAAAAAAGAGAGAAATATAATGGTTGCATCAAGGTAACAGTTTATGCTTTATAAGTTTAGCAAATTGGGTATTGGACAAACCGAATACATCAATGTCATTAAGGGTATTATTGAAAATCAACATGGATTGGTATACAGGTGTTTTAATCAGAAAGTTAGAGGAGGGAGTTGGGAGATAAAAGACGGGATGGTGCCTAACTGAACGAAGAGGAACATGGAAAAGAATACAAGACAGCAGCTCCGGGGAATCGATGAGCGAACAGCAAATAGGATACAAAAACTGCATAAACATGAGGTATCTGCGGTTGAGGAGCGTTGGCATCTGGAATCTAGATAACAGTGCATTCTGGTTAATGCCCCGGGTAGGATATATACCATCTTCCCTATAGGCGATAAACTTGACAAACTTTCTTTGTACGTTCTCTAATAAAATAATATATTTATGAAAGACCGGATGCCAAATAACACCACCATATTCCAACTTAGACCGCACAAAACTGTAATAAAGGGTTTTCAGGGTTTTGGTATTTGAGAAATCTGTCGAATTCCGTATGATAAAACCCAGGGCCTTCATCGCAATGCTGTGAATGCTCCTAAAGTGGTGGGAGAAGGAAAGCTTATTGTCGAAAACTACCCCGAGGTCTTTAAACGTTCCGCAGTGCTCAATGGTTGTGTTGTCAAGAGTATAATCAAAATAAACGTAATCGGCTTTGTTCGTAAAAGGCATAGTGAAGCATTTACTTAAATTTAGCGGCAGGTTGTTTGTCTTACACCACATCTCCAGAATGTTCAAGTCCCTTTGCAATAATATACAGTCCGTTATATCAATTATTAATAATTCTTTCATCTGGAGGACTTTAAAATGATCTGCCACTTATCCCCCTTCCCATTTACGATGTTAAGGATAATATCTGCACCTCGCAGGGGGGTTAAACCACGAAGGCTGGAAATATTCGTCCCCCTCCACAATTAAATTGACGTGTCTTTCCGATTTTCAACATTATTTACTGGAATCACGAAATATTAAGATATTAAGAGTGGGCAGTTTCTGAATTGACAATTTGAATTGATATACTAAATGAAATTTCGTTAGTATACCGGACAATTTATAATACAATTAAATGCTATTAAAATACACTTGTTTTAATTGGATTGTCCTTTTAAACGGTCTATATTTGTCCGATCGGTTCATATATTCCGAAAGGTTTAACTATAGAAGCAAATTTCAATTTCAATTATACCTTTTATCCAACCGCCATGTCGTGCCGATGTCGAGCTAAGTGATTTATCGGCATTTTTATTAAAAATTGAATTTTTAAACCCGAAAAAATAACAGTGTTTTAATAAACTAAAACGAACTATTTATATGCATACGAATATCAATCAAATTAATTTGGAGAGTAAATAAGCTGTATTTTTTTTTGCAATAGACCGATTAGAATTATTATTTGTTGTAGAACACATAAATGCAAACAAATAATTCAAATCAAAATACTATTAGTAGATCCTATTGTCACACACAAGATGTGTGTATGTCCCAGTTCCCAGGACCAAAAAAACCGAATAAAGGGTAATTTTTAGACGATTCCAAACAACTGTACGTCATTGCAAATCTCCGAACTCACAAATAAGATTTGAGCGCAAAGTTCTCCTCGATCCTCCTCATGTATATGAAACGAGGAGTCGTCCGAATGTAAAATACCGCATTATTGGAGCTGGCTCACTGGATATGGGAACTGTTTTGGATATAAGGCAGTTTTAGCGCTGCTAACGTTTTAGCACACCCACATAAAAGTATTGTCTTCTCTTTACTCGCTCAACTCTGGATCACTCTGGACGATTAGCCAGCTTACCACCGAGTCAAGCTTAGTGAGAGACCCAGAGCGGGCCTTTGGCATGTCGAGTAGAGATCCCTTAAAGGTCTAGTCTCTCCTTGCACTCTTGCTATGAAGTTTTCTTCGGGTAAAACAGAAAACTGGAATGACGATAGGGACTTACACATAGGCTATTGCACTGGACATTTCTAAACCCTTTGATCGTGTTTGGCATGAAGGGCTCCTAAGTAAACTGTGATCATATGGTATGCCCAGTCGATCATGTGCATAGTTGTCTAGCTTTATTAAGGACCGTTCTCTGCAAGTGGCGATTGATGGATTTTTCTCATCAAATACCTTCACCATCAATGGCCGGTATTCCATATTGTCTCCAACCTTCTGCTTAATGTTTTAGTGGAAACAAATATCATAATGCTTTGCTGACGACAGAACAATTGTCTCATCTTCAATTTGAATTCTCAAACATCGGCTGCCGACGCACATCTTCGCAGGCAGCATCATGACGTATCACGCCTCTACAAACACCTGGAAGAACTTTTATCTTGGGGTACCAGTAACCAAATTGAATTTAACGCTAAAAAAGAAGCCAGCAGTTTTCTCTAAAAATGTTAACATTGCAGAACTGGGTATAGTCATGGCAGGACACGTAATTCCACTGGCTTCGTCTATTAATTTGCTGGGCGTCAATCTGGGAGGAAATATATCTTGGCATAACCACGTTGTGGCAATCGCAACGGCAAGCTCGCAGAATCTTAAGTGTACTTTACCGGGCCCAAAAGTTGTATACACATCAACAATTCTTGACACTCTACAAAGTCCAAATTCGTCCATCACTAGAGTACTGCTCTCATGTCTGGAGCTACTTGATTCCATCAAAAGGAGAGTCATTCGTCTGATCGGAGACCACGAGCTGGCCAACAACCTCGACAGCCTAGAACATCGAAAGGACGTTAGTGATTTAATTCTCTTTTACAGATATTTCCACGGCAAGTCTTCGATTGACATTCCCCGCTTAATAATTCCACTTAGAGAGACGAATAGCAGAAATACACGACGAACCACTGCCGGACATCCATATGTGGTTCAGCATAATACTCCTCGAACTCGACCGAATTCTTTCATCTGTGGGACGTCATCCTTGCGGAATGACCTAAGACCTTCTTGAGGTTATACTTACCAACAAATATAACCTAAAACGATTCAAAACCAACGTGAATTAATGCCTTAAAGGAGTTTTCCTGTAGTGCTACTGTTCAATAATAATAAAAAAAGAAAATCCACCCCGTTCGAGCAGGGCATGCCAGCCATGGGATGCGGACCCACAAACTCTCGCCCTAGAGTAGCCAACGACTGGCGCGTAAATCACGGAACGATCGGAACCGATATTTTTCCGGTAGTATAATTGTCGGTGGCAAAACTTCCATATTTCTTTTGTTGTATACGAAACGAAAACGGAGGTAATCTCGGCTTTTATTTAGGCCAACGTTTCTTTTTTCTCTTTATGACCCGTTTTAAAGGTTAAAATGTGGAATACAATATGATTTATTGGAGCATAAGATCCTTTCTGTTTTTATTAAATTTTACTTTAAAATTTTGTTAGGGAGATCTGGATTCGCGTCGCTTCTTTGGTGCAAAACGAAGGTTTAACGTTTGAGCTCATTTCGCAATATGATTGAGGAGTATAATTCTCTGGTCCTAAAACAAGATTTTGGGTTCGGTGGCAAGGAAAAATGAATACAAAATAGGCAAAATTGCGAGATATTTACACTTAAAGATTTGGTTAAGTTGTTTACAAAACCTATTCATTATTGTCTTGGTGTAAATAAAACCCAGGCAGCAGCTTTCTCTAAGATTATTACAAAGCCCAGATTCGACCATCAATAGAATACTGCTCTCATGTCTGGAACTCTGCACCCCCCAAGCATATGCTTCAGTCAATGAAATTCGAAAGGAGGGCCATTCCTCTGATCAGAGATCACAAGCTTACCAAGAACCTCTACAGCCTAGAACATCGAAGACAGGTTGATGATTTGATTCTCTTTTACAAATGTTCGGCGAATTACTGCCACCAAACAATATATGGTGCAGCTTAGTAGATACCCATCGAATATCATCGTTTCAGAACTTTTTCATCAGAGGTCGTGTTCCTCAAGGAGTATAACCTAGTGAGAATAAATTGTTATGAAATTAAAAACGTCCCCCAACAGAGCCACGGGTAACGTTTTTTCCCAAACAGATTTTTTGTCTACACCAATAAAAATCTAAAAATGGGGTATGTTGCATGAACATTTCATAACTTTGTTGGGAAAAGTTAGCTACATTTCGTAAACACTTACGAACAGTTTTGTACTTTGAAAAAATATATTAGTAGCGCATGCTACGAAACACTGTAGCGCAACTTCGCTGCTTTTTTCACTGTACTTTAATTTATGTTCTTGAAGCGAGGATTTTGTTCTCTTAAAGTCCGCTCCTAAAGGAAACCGGCGTGATTCTGTTTGATAAATCACTTGAAATTTCTAATTGAATTAGAAACAGTTAACGAAAAGGGCCTTGGCTTTCCGAGTCATCGCCCCCAAAACAATATAATTATATTTACAAAATATTTTCGCCGGAATAACCCTTTCCGTCTTAAAACGTCTTTATGTCGCAGTTGGATGAAAATAAAATTTGCATTTGTCAACGTATCCAAGTCGTTCATTAGAATTCATCCGCCAATTTTCCGGTTTTAATTTAATTGTCGGGAGAAAATTTGCCCTTAAAACACTTTCCCTGTGTTTGCAATTATGGTCTCGGGGCGATTATTTAAATTTTTGAATTTTAGAGAGGCTTGTAATAAAGTGTACCGGCGTAGCCAAAAAAGTTAGTGATGCGGTAGTCTAGTACAAGAATCGAAGAAGAACTCGTACTTGCTCTACTCGGGTACGGCTTTCGAGTACGGATTTAGTGTATACAAACAATACTGCGAATAACTACTTTTAGCTTTTAACTCAGATACTCCCTATTCTCTATTCGATTTGGAACTAGTTTACCTACAAACTCAAAACTGTTTTTGCGTCTGAATAAGAAGCTGAGTGAAAACATGGATGGAATAGAATGAATCGGACGTTCTTGTTTAATTTTTAATTGTAAAAAACATAAGCAACAAATTTAATGACAATAAGAATTATTATATCCAATTTTGTTGGTAGTAGGCGATTTCTTTTTCGGTTCTCGATTCTGAAAATACCGATTCTTTTTAAACGGTAATTCAAATGACTACCCTAATTAATTATCGATTATTCCAATATACACTTCCAAATTAATTGCTCTCATTTCGTTAATAATGAACCAATTTTAAGATTTTTTTTTTAACTGATAGAAAATAGATTCTACAGTTTAGGGCAGTGTAGTTTACGTGCTGGATCGTCTAATTGTACGGGTTTTGATATATGCATGTAATTTTCCTAAAATTTAAATTTGGCATATTATTTATCTTATATAGAAATTGAATTTAAACCAATTAGAAATATATCTGGGTTAGACATTGGCCCAAAAGCATCACCATGCCACTCTAGATGGCAAAAAAAATGACGACTTCTTCTAAATACGTTCTATTGTTGAAAAAACGTTTTGTAAACAATCAATGCGATATTTTATCACTTTCGGTTTTTGTTAAATTAAAAATTAAAATTATTTCAACAAATAAAGTCTATAATACAGAATCATACATGAATTAAATGAATAGATCATATATATGTATTATCAACCTATTTTGTTCAAATGATTTTTATTTTTAATTTAGCCAAAGCCAAAAGGGATCGAATGTCACATTGAATATTTATGAAACGTATAGGTGTTTAGAAGAAATGGTAACTTTTTGTTACCAAGAGTGGCATGGCGATACTTTTGGGCCAGTGTCTAATCCAGATATACAGGGTGCTGATAAAGTCTGGAATAATCGATTTTTCTTGAAAACGCAAAACTTTTTCGAAAAACGCTCGTACCCGTCGATTTTATTTTATTCTTTGAAATTTTTTGGCGTTCTTCAATATTATACCGGATGCGCCAAAAACGCTAGGAAAGTGTCAACTTCACTTTTTCAAATAGAACACCCCTTTTTTTCTCCAATATTCAGATTCCTCTCTAAACTCTAGACAAGTTTCATATAACATATTGTATGGCTAAAGTCAACAGTAATTGAAATACAGGGCCCACAATAAAAATCAAGGTATAATTTTAAAGCTTGTTTTCCATGACAAATACTTAGGCTAGAAAAAAAATTCTAACAGGAAATTGGTAATACAGTGAACAATCTAAAAAATTATTTGAGTAAGTGTTGAAAATGGTGTCCATTTACGGCTCTACAATGTCCCAATCTCTCAACAAATTCTAACTGTACATTATGTACAATTTCTGGGGTAATTTGTCTTATGGTTGTTGTTATACGCGTTTTGAGAACATCAATATCTTCTGGTTTATTTTTGTAAACCCTTTCCTTAATATAGCCCCACAGAAAGAAGTCCAATGGCGTTAAGTCGGGGGACCTCGCAGGCCACTCTATTTCACCCCGTCGACCTATCCAATGATGATGAAATAACTCATTCAGGTATCTACGGACTTCGACCGAATAGTGGGCTGGTGCACCATCCTGCTGAAACCATATAGTTGTATCATGTGAGTCAGGAATGTTCCGATCGGGAAATAGGGCAATCAACGCTGGAGCGAGGTCTTCTTCAAGAAACTGCAAATATCTTTGGCCAGTCAAATTTTCCTCAAAAAAATAGGGTCCTATAACAGTATCCCGAATTATTCCTGCCCATACATTAATTTTTCTCGGCCGCTGGGTATGAATTTCTCGGAACCAATGGGGATTTTCGCTGGACCAATACCGGCAATTTTGACGATTTACCATGTCATCCAAGAAAAAAGTAGCCTCATCGGAAAAAATTATGTTACTCGGAAATAATGCATCGTTAATCAAGTAATTATCCATGAGAATTTCGCAGAACTCATTCCTTCTGTCAGGGTCGCCTTCCAAAAGTTCCTGTACTCCTTGACATTTATATGCATGCCATTTTTCCTTTTTCAGGAACTTTGCCACCGTTGAATCGTCGATATTTTGAACATTTTGAGAAATGCTTCTTGTGCTCGAATGTGGTCTCTCTTCCAACGAAACTAGAATATCAAGTTTGACATCGTCGGAAATTTTAGGTCGTCCACTTCTAGGTTTATCCTTAACGTGACCAACTTCATTATACTTCTTAAGAATTTTGAAAACAGTTGCCTGATTTATGTGTTCTCTATTTGGATATTTATCATTAAAATACTCACAAACTTCTATTTGTGTTCTCTTTCGATCTCCACATCCTACTATTATTAATATTTCGATTCTCTCAGCTTCCGTTAGAAACATTTTTATGGGTAAAAGTGACAACTTTGGAGTAAATATTAAATGTTTTGACATTTACGTAACTAAGTTATTATGTAGAAACCGGTAAGAAGGTAAATACCTAGACCTTAAAATTATACCTTGATTTTTATTGTGGGCCCTGTATTTCAATTCCTGTTGACTTTAGCCATACAATATGTTATATGAAACTTGTCTAGAGTTTAGAGAGGAATCTGAATATTGGAGAAAAAAAGGGGTGTTCTATTTGAAAAAGTGAAGTTGACACTTGCCTAGCGTTTTTGGCGCATCCGGTATAATATTGAAGAACGCCAAAAAATTTCAAAGAATAAAATAAAATCGACGGGTACGAGCGTTTTTCGAAAAAGTTTTGCGTTTTCAAGAAAAATCGATTATTCCAGACTTTATCAGCACCCTGTATATCTAATTGGTTTAGTTTAAAAAAATAAATTATATTCACGTTTTATATAAGATATGTCAAATTTAAGTTTTAGAAAATTTACACCCATCTAGACTTTTGCTCTGTCCTTTTACAATTAGGTGTATCACGGACGTAAACTACTCTGCTTTAAACTCTGGAATCAGTTAAAACAAAATTATTAAAATTGGTTCATTATTAACGAAAAAACAGCTTATTAATTAGGAGGTGACATGCTTGAATGTTCGATAATTAATTGGGGTAGTGTGTTTTGGCCCCTACCTAGCCTGGTAGCCTTTCTTATTAGGGATAGAAGAAAATTTTAAAAGCATAAGTCCTAACGTTGTTTTGAAATAAACAGAAAAAACAAAATCGCATCAGAAAATGGAAAAATATACATTTTCTTCAATGGAACACTCTGTATATTATACACTAAAACGAAAGATCTTTTTCCCAGATTACAACTATTCAAATCAGAAGTTTCAAATTGCGTTTATCCTCGACAGGCGATCTACACTTTTCGCTGACTCCTCGGCGGAGCGTCTTCAAATGTCTGAGTTGCAGTAGCATCATCGCTAAAACGATAATGGCCTTCTCGTTGACATATTTCCGTCGGTGCACTGGCAAGAAATTATATTAGAAATGACACTGACTCGAGAACGGTTTTAATTGCGGTAATTATGGGATTAAGTGCATTATGAACTAAGTGTAATGAACTCGCTAAAGTGGGTTATTATAAGCGAGTTCTTTACTATTAATCGTGAGGTGGTTCGATTTATTATTGGAATAAGGCATTTAGCCCCCATGATAGCACACTTTTATCATCTTTCTCTTTGAATGCACAAACATCGGCTGCCGACGCACATCTTCGCAGACAGAATGAAGTATCACGCCTCAACAAAGACCTGGAAGAAATTTTGGCCTGGGGTGACAGTAACCAAGTCGAATTTAACGCTAAAAAAAACCCAGGCAGCAGTCTTCTCTAAAAAGGTTAACATTACAGAACCGGATATAGTCATGGACGGACACAAAATCCCACTGGCTTCATCTATTAATTTGCTGGGCGTCAATCTGGGAGGAAATATGTCTTTTCACAACCACGTTGTGGCAATCGCCAAGATAGCTTCTCAGAAGCTTGGGGTACTCTTCCGAACCAGAAAGTTGTACACACCTCAACAACTTTTGACACTATACAAAGCCCAGATTCGACCATCACTAGAGTACTGCTCTCATGTCTGGAGCTCTGCACCCAAACATACTCTTCGGCTACTAGATTCCATCGAAAGGAGGGCCATTCGTCTGATGGGAGACCACGAGCTGACGAAGAACCTCGACAGCCTAGAACATCGAAGGCAAGTTGGTGATTTGACTCTCTTTTACAGATATTTTCATGGAAAGTGCTCGGCTGACCTTGCCCTCTTAATTCCGCCCAGGGCGGCGAATATCAGAAATACACGACGAACCACTGCCGCCCATCCATATGTGGTTAAGCTTAGTACTCCTCGAACTTCATTATTTAAGAACTTTTTCATCTGGAGGACTTCATCATTGTGGAACGATCTTCCCGAGGTCGTTTTTCCCAATGAATATAACCTCCAACGATTCAAACCCAACGTGAATCGCTTTTTGCGCACACGCACCACTCCCAGAGTGCCCTAAAGGATTTTTCCTATAGTGCTTGTGTTTGATCATAAAAAAAAAAAAAAAAAAAATAATTTAAAATAAATTTAAATTGGCTGCCTACATGGAAAAAACATTATAGTAAAGATTTTATTGTACGATTTCCTATAAAATAGAGTATTAATTACATTTTTTATTCATAATCAGTACCAAAATAATATTGTACACATAATTTATAAAAAAAAACTATAGTTAGGACTAAGTAAGTCCAATAAACAACGAATAAACGAAGAATAATTATTTATAACTCCAGAATTTAAATAGTTTAAAATGTATGGTACATTTCACTGACTATTAATTTTATTTAATTACTTTTTATTGTAAAAATGACCAAGTTTAAATGAAACGTTGTAAAAATGCTTCTTTACAAGAATAATAGGCTTAAATCTGATGCAACCGATCCATGGAATTTCGACATTCGTAACAGATGATAGGTGGAGAACTCATGCAGCAAATATACCATCGTTCGAAAAAGTCAAGCGACAGGAGGCGAGGTTACCTCTTGGATGGAATTATGATGGGAATATGATGTACAGGGTGTCGACACTTTTACAGGGTATCTCCGTAATTGTTAGTTCTATCAAAAAAATAATGTAAGTGTCATGTGCTCTTTTTGGGTCAAACTTAAAATAGTAAAATCAAAATTAGAAAATTTTCGCTCTCTTAAGAGATACGGGGGAAAATCAAAAAATTAACAATTTCAAAATTACTCTATATTTTCTTAGTTAAAAGAGATACAGAAAAATGTTTTATACAGAAGTTTCTTTATATTGATTGTTGAATAATCTGCCGTTTTAAGAATAAGTATACGCGGTCAGGTAAAAAAGTTATCGGACCAAACCTCATTTTTTAAAATGGACACCCTGTATATTTTAAGCTAAAAGATACTATTTTAAATTCTCCTTTCAAATATATAACACACCATGGATGAGATTGGTTTCCTAGGCAATTTATTTAAACTTTATTACTTTGAAACGAAATAAAAGATTCAGATTAAGGTAAAAAATCGGGAATCATCGCAAATGTTCGGAATATGTCCTTAAATGGTTACCGTTTTTCCGGATAGCGATTTTGCGCCATTTCTTCGTTTTTTCCACTTCCAATATAAACTGATATCATATCAAATTTTTTAAAATTTTGATAGGTCATTCGCAAATGAACATGTAAAAATGAAATTGACGTTAAATGTCATAACAACTAGAATGTCAACATAGTTGTTTCTAGGATATTAGCTTTTGTTTCATCTTTTAACTAAGAAAATATACAGTAATTTTGAAATTGTCAATTTTTTTGATTTTCCCCCGTATCTTTTAAGCGAGCGAAAATTTTCAAATTTTGATTTCACCATTTTAATTTGACCCAAAAAGAGCACATGACACCTACATTACTTTTTTGATAGCACTAACAATTACGGAAATACCCAATAAAAGTGTCTAAATATCTAATATCTAATAATCTTTTTTTGTCAAAATTTTTAATTTAATTTACAAAATTTTTGTAATTATTACTAAAAATTTAGGTTAAAATGCTGCTATATTTAATGGCATTTTTTAATAAAAGCTATTACAGTCACATATACAGCATTATGGTAAGTTTTATTATCGAACAAACCCGGCATAACAAACGAACAAACCCATCATAATTAGGATGAAACTGAAGGTGAGTGGCTTCTGCCTGAACCCCCGCTAACGGGGTAAATTGACCATTAAAAATATTCATGCAGCCTCTTCCTGTATTATTTCTCGGGATTTTATTTCATAATTAAAATAATTTCATATGTATAAAACAAATCGATTTTTAACCGGGAATCGCCATTAAATCCAAACGCGCATCAATGATACTGAAATTAATTCTGGGGGCAATAATGCGAAAAATAACCCTAAAATTTATTTGTATAATAAAATTTTATGCCGATATTTGTTTTCAAATTAAACGATATTAATTAATACCAGTTTCATTTAAATAGTTCTGTTTTTGTTTGGCAAATAAATAACGGAGATTGGGAGAATTTTAATAGGCACGTGAATATGTAACGATGCAAATATCGATGGAATTAATAATTGAATAGGAATGCTTTTTATGTTTAATCAAACTAATAATAATTAGCCTCCTCAGGTATTAAGGTGAATCAAAATAAAACCAGAAAAGCAAGCTACATTCTTTTTTCATTATTATTTTATAAGACGACATAATAATATTTTTTAACTGTAATTTTATGGTGCAATAGGCGTATTTTTGGCATGAGGGGCTTCTAAGTAAACTGCGATCCTATGGAATGCCCAGTCGATTCTGTGCATGGCTGTCTAGCTTTCTTAAGGACCGCTCTCTGCAAGTGGCGATTGACGGATTTCTCTCAGGCACCTTCACCATCAATGCCAAGGGTCCATATTGTCTCCCACTCTCTTCTTACTCTACATTAACGACCTTCTAGTGAAAACGAAAAAACCGATATTTAGTTTTGCTGATGATAGCACACTTATCTCATCTTTTTTTTTGAATGCACAAACATCGGCTGCCGACGCACATCTTCGCAGACAGCATGAAGTATCACGCCTCAACAAAGACCTGGAAGAAATTCTGGTTTGGAGTGATAGAAACCAAGTCGAATTTAACGCTAAAAAATCCAGGCAGCAGCTTTCTCTAAAAAGGTTAACATTACAGAACAGGATATAGTAATGGCAGGACACCCAATCCCACTGGCTTCACCTATTAATTTGCTAGGCGTCAATCTGGGAGGAAATATGTCCTGGCATAACCACGTTGCGGCAATCGCCAAGATAGCTTCTCAGAAATTTTGTGTACTCTTCCGAACCAGAAAGTTGTACACACCTCAACAACTTTTGACACTGTACAAAGCCCAGATTCGACCATCACTAGAATACTGCTCTCATGTCTGGAGCTCTGCGCCCAAACATACTATTCGGCTGCTGGATTCCATCGAAAGGAGGGCCATTCGTCTGACTGGAGACCACGAGCTGACGAAGAACCTCGACAGCCTAGAACATCGAAGACAGGTTGGGGATTTGACTCTCTTTTACAGATATTTTCATGGAAAGTGCTCAGCTGACCTTGCCCTTTTTATTCCGCCCAGAGCGGCGAATATCAGAAATACACGACAAACCACTGCCGCCCATCCATATGTGGTTAAGCTTAGTACTCCACGAACTTCACCCTTATGGATCGACCTTCCCGAGGTCGTTTTTCCCAACGAATATAACCTCCAACGATTCAAAACCAACGTGAATCGCTTTTTGTGCACACGCACCACTCCCAGAGTGCCCTAAAGGATTTTTCCTATAGTGCTTGTGTTTGATTATATAAAAAAAAATTTAAGTATGGCATTTAACAAGCCGCTAATCTTGTGCGATTTACTTAATGTGAAGTTTTTTTTTTAGGTTAAAAAATATAGTACCTGTACATGAAGAAAATATGACTAACAATTTAAAATAATATAGTTTACATTAATACAAAACATAAATTCAACAAATGGCTGGTAAAATTTAATTTAAACAATCAAGGCAAACAAATGGAAATGATGCAAGCAAATGTTATTAGACATAAATAATTAAAACAAATATTTTGAGTTATTATTAGGTTTCAGCATCAATGATGAAATGTAATATGTTTTCCAGACTGTCTAGCTAATTATTTATTTACATTATTATAATTTGATTGTCCATGTAAGCATTATTTCCTAAATTTATAATACATATTTTTTTAAATTTTAAAATTAAACTAATGTTTGAATCAAACCATTCACTAGAGAGATTTTCATTAAAACCGCTCTAAATGTGACTAGGTATAGGAAAGATCCTCTCTAGGGTACTCAGGGAATTGTGCGTGTGCGATTAAAGCGATTCACGTTGGTTTTGAATCGTTGGAGGTTATATTCGTTGGGAAATACATCAGGAAGGTCGTTCCATAAGGATGTCATCCTCTAGATGAAAGAATTGTTTAACAATAAAGTTCGAGGAGTACTAAGCTTAACTACATATGGATGTGCAACAGTGGTTCGTCGTGTAGTTCTAATATTCGTCGCTGTAGCTGGAATTATGCGGTCAGTCGAACATGTGCCATGGAAATATCTGTAAAAGAAAGTTAAATCACGACGTTCGCGACTGTTGAGGTTCTTGGTCAGCTCTCCGATCAGACGAATGACTCTCCTTTCGATGGAACCCAGTAGCCGAAGAGTATTATGCTTGTGATGGTCGAATCTGGGCTTTCTGTGTCAAAAGTGTAGAGGTGGTTGGTCCGGAAGAGTACGCTAAGATTCTGAGGATATTGACGTCCGGCAAATTAATAGACGAAGCCAGTAGAATTACTTGTCCTGCCGTGACTATATCCGGTTCTGCAATGTTAACCTTTTTAGAGAAAACTGCTGCCTGGGTTTTCTTAGCATTAAATTCAACTTGGTCACCCTAATTTCTTCCAAGTCTTCATTAAGGGGCGATACTTCATGTTGCCTGAGAGGATGTGCATTGGCATCCGATGATTGAGAATTCAAAGTGAAACATCCGACAAGTGCACTGTCTTCAGTAAATCTATATAGTATTGGATGTGTGGTTTTCACTAAGCGGTCATTAAGGTATTGTAAGAAGTGGATAGGAGAATATGGGCCTTTGAGAAAATGTATAGGGACTTTTTTTTAAACAATTTGGTTAAAGAGGATTTTTATTGAGAAATTAACTCTCCACGCGATTCAACTGTTTCCCGAGATGCAACGCAAGATCCATCAGGTCTCCGGTAGATAAAAGTACATTTAATTTGACAGGAAGATCAGTAAATCGTATCATCATCACTATTGTAAAAAGATACAATCACGACCGTCTTAAATTCACTTGTCCTTATTGGTAATTTTTCCTTTAAGCTACAAGGAATTTTGCACTGCACATATCCGGCCATTCCTCAATCTAAAGAACTGAACATCGCATCGGAGCGATTGTTTATTTCTCCTAGAGAAACTATATACGCGCTCAACTACTGCCGCATCGGATAAGAGATAAATTTAGAGATAACTAAATGGATCCTTCTACTTCGCGAAACTTACGAAAAGGAAAAAGAGCGCTTTAATTTTATTTACCCTGTAAAATCCCGGATCCTTCTTGTCATAAAATAAATCAGGGCCCTTTATCGTACGACTTTGCTTTTTATATTATGTTTCCTAATGCCCGTCCGTCGCTCCTACTGTGCAGACTTAATAAAATAAATACGGGATTCAGGAACTCAGTTTCTTCTATGAGATGTTAGATTTCGTCTTTGAGTTATTAAAGTTTTCTGATTTAGTACTTTTGTTTGACCTATTTAATAAAGGGCAGTGGTGAGATGTGGTATGGTCAATGTAAAGCTAATGTGGTGATAAAAAAAGTGATGCTTATTGTCTATCCAAACCAAACAGAATTTTTCAAATATAAGTCCCGGCATTTAAATCGTAAAAAAATACCCAAAGGGATGCCAGGATGGCTCACTACTACACGTCAAGCGCTCAGATTTTATGAACATCCCTCGGTTATATAGTCCCGGTACATTTCTAGGTATATCAGCCGTGCCGTGTCTCTTTGCACGAGGTACTATACAATAGCATCACCTATATTAATTCAGATACACGATTTAAACTAGAATTTATTTAAAGTAGTTTTTACTAGTGCAGTTCTTAGCTTTTGGAACACAAGCAACTTCAAGAAATATGCAGATTTTTTCAACCTAGTTTCAAATTCCAAGAAGTCATATTTCACGTTCTTGAATAATCTGCATCACAAAACCTTATATTATATATGGGAGTCAGTGACAAGCTTACACGTGCACCCTGGTGACTAACTTGTGTAGTTATTTCCACGTCTTATAGTGGCGAAGTTTAACGAAGAATTTTTTGCCACTCACAGTGGAACGGTTTTCGGCAGTTGGGTCACGTTTTTGAGGAAAATATGGTTATGGTATATTATTATACATATTATACAGGGATAGTGTCCTATTAGACGAAGTCGAAAACTGATAGACTTATATTATTAAAACGATTATTCGAATAGATATTTTCCGTGATCTAAATATCGATGAAAAAAGAATAGTTTAGTATTTCTTAACGTTTTGTAATATAATCTTTAAAATTCTGTGGCAAATGACCCCAACCTAAGCAAAATTTATAATGAAAACACCGACGCGAGACATTGTCAAGATCTGTCGCGTTGTCTGTAATAACAGTCACGGCCATCGTTTCAAATTAATCCCCTACCGGACCTCAAGTTGTGTGCTTTCCCTTGGGTAAATGTTATTTCTCTCGCGATTAAATATTTTTTTAAATTAAAATTATGATACGCGTTTAGGCTTTTTCGCCAAAAAATTACCTAAAATAAAACGAGCTACTGCTACACTTATATTGACATTCAACGAAGAAATTAAGCGACTTTTTATGTACAGAATTTATTACTGAAATTATGAATAATTTCTTAGACGGATTGGATCTTATAAGTAGACAGAATTTGCATTTTCAGCAGGAGGGCGCAAAAGCTCACAACTACAGAGGTACTTATCAACATTCAGTTATTATTTTTAATCACGACTGGACAAATTGCCTTACTCAGTACCCTCCCCGATCTCCAGAGCTAACTTCTCTAGGTTCCATTTTGAGGTTGTTTAAAGAACCAAATTCACAAGCAAATGTACGGTAATCTTGACGCCTTAAAGTTTGGATAAACCAGCTAGATGGTAGGAATATGACCATATTTAAGACAGTTCGACCAGTTCAAAAAATATTCTCGATATCTTCGAACAGAAAAATGTAATCGGTCAGCCAAAATGACTAGTTTGTCAGCAATTTACGGACAGCAAACATTTCTGAATCGGTCAGTAAGTAATGTCATACTAGAGTGCTCTAAATTATTTAGGTACGCAAATTAAATATATAAGCTGCTATGAGCGATCCACTTTTAATATTGGTAAACAATCAGCGGGTAAGCAAAATATTTAATCATGGTCATCAAAAAAAAAAAACATTAAAACGTGAACTAGCAACAGTGCCCTGGGAAAACAAGTGAAAACCCGCCACCGCTATAACTTCTGTAGCCGATTTCCTTCTGTATTCGGCAGAAGAAAACACAAGAAAGTTACATAAATTGAGAGTGCCCTGGGAAAACAAGTGAAAACCCGCCCCGCTACCTTTTGGGCCTTGACTGCTACACCGAATGAAAACACACGCACGCAATTAGCTACTCGTATCAAGCGACTGCTTTCGCTTCGCCCAAAATAACGAACTTTGTCGATTATTTAAAACAAATGCAATCCAATGATTTATATTGATAACCATAACCAGTCTATTAATATGCAAACCTCTGAAGTAAACTGCTTTTAACATATTTTTTTCTGCTGATCAATTGTAAAATCTTGCTGACCAAGTAATCATTTCGCAGCTCGACGTTAATTAAGCGAACACATGATATTACGAACGCACTGATATCTGTTAAATTGTTGACAGTTTGTAGCATTTTTTTGCAGAACAAATGTCGCAGCCCGATTTTTATTTATTGCAAACAAAATCTTTTTATGCTGATCAAATGATTTAATGGCTATTTTTGCTGCGAACCAATTTTAATAACGGCAAAATATTTAATTACTTCTCGTTAAAAACACAAATATTTATAGAGAACCAAATATAAAAGACCAAAACATACGACGACAATAGAGTCGCAATTCTAAAAATAAATATTAAAATTTTTCTCACTTCTGTTGACTATTGCTTTCTTGACTTGATATATGATTGTTATAAAAAAAAATAGGTTAAAAAACACCGGCTTAAATACCAGTTAACAATGATTAGAACACCGAGCACTAACGGACCCAACTCAAACCAACTTACGGCTAACTTTATAATGAAAACAAGAAACCACCGCGTCAAGTGTCATCCTGAACTGTCTGCAATAACAGCTCTGACCGCCGCTTGGTTTAATTTTAATCCATCCTGAACCCGAAGTTCCTGTTTATTTGAGTTTTGGGATTGTCCTCCCTTAATACTCATTTTGATATTAGGCAAAGTACAGTTGGCTTGACCGAATAAGTATATTTCTTTTCTCGCAATAAGAAGTAAGCGGAACCCTTGAAAAACAAAGCTGCCCAGGGTAATTTAACTAACAGTTTAGATTTTACCCTCCTTCCTATCAACTATTGCGCTCTCCCCTGTCGTTTCCTTATATCAATGTTAATAATAAGGTTTCGATTTGAATTTAATGGTTTTAATCATCAACGGTGTGTTTGACGAGAAAAACGCGAGAGACCGTTTTTATGTAGAATTGATCAGACTAATCGAAAAAAACATAACACATGCAAAAATGTCAGTGGGTTCATTTCACTTCAAGTTATTTAAACTTGGGCGTTTTTACGATAAAAATACTTAAATAAGATCTAGTGAAATGTACAATACATTTTAAACTATTTAACTACTGGAGTTATAAATAAATTATTTTCACTATACATTGGTAGTAAAAGTTACAATATATTTTAGTAATTACTTGATTTTGCTAATCGCTAAGGTATCTTGCAAAATCCCAATTAAAAATTTGTTAATTTGACAATTACAACTGGTTTAAGGTTAATCTACAATTGCTTTTAAAATAAATTTATTTCCCAATACTTACTATAAACTGTGAAAAGGAGAAATTTTTTAAAATAATATTATTATACTAAAAGTATATCAAATGAATCTGAACTAATGCAACTGCACTCTGGCAACGTCTGTTACTATTTTACTATACGATCACCTACAATGGATGTGGCCAAGGAGCTAGGAGGGGATATCAGAATGAACCATATTCTAACAGTGTTGCTAGAGTGAATCCTCACACATTATAATAAAATATTGTTTATTATGTTTGTTCGGGTTTCTTTTGTCTTTATTTTTTGTGACTATTGGTGAAAAATCGTGCTGCATTCATGTGCAGTTTGTAAAAGAGTGGATCATTTCAATAAGGATTTATCTTTTCATCGGTAAATATGGCTATGTTTTAATATGTAAGCACCTCTGTTGTAGTTCGGGCAAAAAAAAAACCGATTTGCCGTTGAATTATGTGTTGGGTAGTGTTGGGCCGCAATATTTTTATTAATTATTTGATATTCTGATGTGTTTGTGCTTGGTTATTTAATTTCAGTTGAGCTGGTTTATTTCTTAATATAATTTTGCATTTGCAAGATGGTTGAGTCTTGTGCGGCCATAAAATTCTTCACTAGGAGATGCAAGGGTGTAAAATAAATAAATAGTTAAATCCATCCTTGGACACACTGTATATAAAAAGTGGATTTAAAAAGGCCATCAATATTTCTATCTTTTTTATAAATAACTAATATTTGAAACTACACTTTTTGAATAGGTAAAAGGAAAACGTACAGAATCTCAATGTAAATTATACGCCCTTGCCGGGCTTTTTGCCCGGCCTAGCTCTGTCTCTTCTCGGACCTTTCTTTCTAATGTTGGCCACAAGAAACGAACTTACGGTAAACGAGAAAGACCGGTCCATAACCTTTTCAACGTCATTGGATATAACCAGACTTCAACATTGTTGCCATTCAGCGCACACACATGTAGTTCTCTCTTCCACCCATTACTGATTTTCAGTAACATTTCACACAATCACAGGTTCACTTCCCAACAGTTTTATGAATGGAGTATTGGTCCTGTGGTATCTATAATATTATTTTGGTAGGGATCAATGAATGAATCAATGAAAATTGTAATTAATACTATATTTTATAGGAAATTTTACAATAAAAACTTTACTATATTCTATTTTCCGTGTAGCACGTCGTTAAAGGAATACTTTAGTAGGCAGAAGAACGGATTAATGTTTCGATGTATAGTACGTTTCACGAAAATTGGATACGACTTAATGATTTCCTGTGTCGGTCCCATTGTGTAGACAAGAGCTTGGCAATAAACAAGTGAAGTATGAAGGGACGGACTAAGGAAAACAAGTAATGATATGATTTTATTAATGTAATCAAATGAAATAACATTTTTTTTAAATATTACTAGTCATATTTATTTACATTTATAATGTCATTCTATAGATAGTTCTGTTTCGCTATCGCTATCCTCATCAAAATTAATTATAATTGGATTAATTATACGATCCAGACTAATATACGAATTTTCTACAATTATTACGTGACGGACTGAATTTTTCCAACTACCTGGGGAATATCATTAAAGCATTTTCGTATTAATTCTACAACACTAGAACTTAAAGTCGGAGAAATATTTTCAGACCTAACCAGTGATTTTAACTGCTGCCACATATGCTCTATGGGGTTAAAAATGCAATAATAGGGTGGGAGCCGTAGCACTGTATGTCCAATTTCTTCTGCCAATGTGTCACAAACATATACTTTTTCTATACAAAATGTCTTTAAAACTTCTAAAAGATCACTTTTTTTATAACTTTCTTCAAAATATATATCATTCGCCGCCATGTAGTTCTGAATCTCCAATTTTGTATTATTTGAGCTTGGAGCTTTATGTAATTGGCGACTGTGATAGCTCGCATTGTCCATTACTATCATGCTATTCTGAGGAATGTTTGGTAAAAGACAATTCTTGAATCATTCCTCAAAAACTAACAAATTTTACCACAAAAAGATATTTAAATATAAATTAAGCAACCTAACCTACCTGATGTGCCTATATTTAATTATAATTATTACAATCCGGTCCTTTCCACATAATAATAACAAAGGATCATAAATAATGAGATGACCCAGGTACTTTTACGTCATTAAGTTATATCCATTTTTCTTGAAACAATCTTTAGCAATAAACACGCGCCGTGGGCGTCGCGGCGGCGGAGGAAAAATAGTCATCCTTATCAGAACCTTAATAAGTAGCTGGCTGGAAGTAAAACAACTAACTTATATATACATTTTAATTTGTTTAACGCAATTTTCTCGAAAATCTCAACGCGGCCATTGGGCGCAATAACGGCGGAACGCAACGAGATTTATGTACGAAATTAAAATATTAAAATACGCAAACAAGTTTAAATTAAATGGAAACTGCCGTCGGTCGGCACGCGGGGAATTTGCGCCGATGTTGATTAATTTAATTTAGTTTTATGTTTCGGACGAAAATATATACGCGAAACTAATTAACCCATCGGGCTGTTAACAATTTGCGAATTTATAAAATAAAATTAAAATTTTATTTCGGAAAATCGGCCGACACACAACGGGATACTTGACAGTAAAAATGCATGTTAAATATCAAATATTATTATAATATTAAGAATTATTATGTAAGTATGTCTTTTAATATCAAGTTACAATTTAATTATCATATACAATTTTGAACTTATTAACTAATTCCAATATTGAGACATATCGAGTACAATGCGTTTAACTATTCTAGAAATTTCTATATAACGTCTTCTTTCTTTTCATAACCTAGAATTACTAAAGCCGTTTCGGGAATATCTTGAAAATACCGAAAAATGTTAACACGCTGTATCTTTCAAAGAAGGCATCTGCGTTGATAGGAACTAGTTGGCTTAATTTTGGGTAAGGAATCAACACACAAGCGATGGCACGTTCTTTGAAACACCCTGTATCTGAATAGATATTTAAGCACAGCCCATATAAAAACACGAGGTTCAATAGAGTGTCGTAAATCATCCGAGTAAAATTACTAGCACGAGAAGAAAAATACTGCGCTTTTTCTACTATTACTTTATGAAAGAATAAATAATTGAAAATCAGACCTGTAATTTCTCTGTGCATAGTATTGTGCAGCTTAACGTGGGTTCCGAACTTATCATTGTAATCAGTTTCTTACTGGTACAAACCACACGGCCGATGAACAGATTCGCACTAGGTGGATTTTAGTGGTACAAGTCTTGAGGTGGGGAGAGTGAAAAAAGTAGCTACCCCATTCAGGCGGGTAAGCAGGCCGGATGAGATCGGATCTCTGGGATACGGGGGATGGTACGCACTCCCCGACCGGTAGGTCATACCGCAATGCGAGAAACCGTGGCTCTGAACCCACGTTAAGCTGCAGCTACCCCTCGGTCCCCAGGCCAACGACGAGAAAAATTGAGAAAAAAGTTCTAAATAAACTAATGTTTTGCACATAAACAAATATTTTACTTCCATGATAATAATTTTCCAGTAAATGCCAAAACGTGGATACGCGCTGCGCCGCCGGTCTGTTGGATAACAAAGAAAAATATTTGCACTACAAGAAGTATTTTTGTCAGGAAATACCCCGAGGAGAGACTGGCGTTTAAAAAATAAGCATAAAGGGAAAACAAGAAAAATAATTTAATAATTAAGGACTGCTTGTTCGGATAAAATAATTTAAAAGAGTTATTACAGGAGAAATGAAGGTGGCATCTTTTGGGCTGAGAGGCATAATGCCATTAGTGAAGTAAAGAAATATTATCATGTCCTTTTTAAAATTTAAAGCAGTTTCGAAAATTTAAGACAGTTAAACTCGGACATTTTTTACGAAAATACTTTTTAACGGGGTCCGACATTTCTTGTTTCCTAATTTGTTAAGCCAAGTTAGGTCCAAATACTTTTACAAAATTTAAGATCTGAGTAATTTGTAATAAAACAAACGTAAAATCTGAGTAATTTGTAGTAAACAAAATGTGGGCCAAATTCTGTAAGAAAAAAACACAAGATGTACATGCCGCTGCATTAATATGAATTGAAATGTACAGGGTGTCCCGAATAAGAATGCATTCTACAGGGATCTTGTTAACCATAGGACATATAGAAATGATCAAGAGGCAATGAGAATGTAAAAATCACTTCAAATTGAATCACGAAACAAAAAGAACCCAGTTATGCCCAAATATCTTCGGAAATCCCTGTAGAGGAGAGAGTAGTTATCCGGGACACCTTGTATAAACCCTATCTACAATATTGATCAATTTGTTTCTTTCAACAACTATCTTCCACAGTAACGAGAATATAGCGACGTTGCAAATTATCTCCGTTAATTACGCAAACCGATATCGCCATTCGGCTGAACTATCCCTGTATCTCCATTAGAGTAAAAACCTCTTAATCAACCTTAAGTCGCGTTCGGATGAGATCATACGTGCGATGGCTCGAATTCGCGTGTTAAGATGACAAGCCACAAGTGACGACGTTTTGCATTTGCAAATACTGCAGGAATTGGCATCAGGAGTTTTCCCGTAAAATATGCGTGATGCGGAAAACAGTTACTTAACGAATAAACAGCTATTCCGTTTGAGAATGAGTTAGAAATGTTGAAAAATTAACAGTAGAGTATTTATTCGCGTTCGATTGATCAGTTTTAACTGTTCCTAGTTGTATACAGAGCGATTCAAAAACATGTTCCATCGCTCGTGTGGCGATTCATTACCCAAAATTAAGACAATTAGTTGCTATCAACATAGGTGCGCAAATGCTTTCTTTGAAAGATACAGGCAGTTAAATTTAATTTTTTCTATGTTTTCACGATATTTCC
Source organism: Barypeithes pellucidus (assembly GCA_963991005.1). Classification (NCBI taxonomy): domain Eukaryota; kingdom Metazoa; phylum Arthropoda; class Insecta; order Coleoptera; family Curculionidae; genus Barypeithes; species Barypeithes pellucidus. The sequence continues at coordinate 2,004,172 of OZ022557.1, forward strand.
AATTTTCAATGAAATTTGGGTTTGTTCACATATTTTAACAATAAAAATGTGTGAACAGGTTTATCAAGGGCGTGCATCGCATAATTTTTAACAAAAATATCTCTCATTATTTATTTGAAGTCAGCTACGTTTGTTTACAAGATAAATGTAATTTTATTAGGCGCACAGAAAAAATACTATAATAAAGATCTTATTGTACGATTTCCTATAAAATATTGTATTAATTACTTTTTTCATTAATAATTCGTACCAAAATAATTTTGTACACATAATTTATAAAAACTAGTTGGTATTTCTAATCAATTTAGTACAATCAAGTAAATACTAATAATTTAAATTTACAATGAATGTAAGTGAAACTAATTTATTTACATTTATTGCTTTTTAATGCTTCAAGTTATATTAGAGTTATCTCTACATATGTTTCGCCTTACTAGGGCTTGTTCCAACTTAGGATGTAGAACAATATACTTACGTAAATAAACAAAATTTAGTCAGAATACTAGTGAACAACAGAGACAAAACGGACATACTTGACAAATCAGGGGTTTACAAAATTAATTGTGCCGATTGTAATGCTATATAGGTAGGTCAAAGCGGCAGAAGTATTAAGACAAGATTAAAAGAACACAAAACAGCTATTTTAAACAATGTAAAAACTCAGGGATGTCCGCTCACTGTATAGAAAATAATCACTTTGCAAATTTAAGTAACATTCAATTGCTTCACGCTGAAAACAAAGGTAAAAGATTGGATTTATTAGAACAACTCGAAATTAAAAAATCAATGAAAAATAATCTTATTCACCGTACCCCGTACCAATGACCAACAAAATTTCCACAACACCCCAATAATTGATAAATTCTTAGAATTCCCAAACCTTTAGCATAATATAAATTAGGTTTATAATAGACTAGGTAACAACAACATAACATTATAAATACTGTAAACGAAATGCAAACTTTAGTATACAAATAATACTCTTGAAAAATCCCTAATAAGGCGAAACATATGTAGAGATAACTCTAATATAACTTAAAGCATTAAAAAGCAATAAGTGTTTTAATTATAAATATTTAAAAAATGTTTCATAAAGAACCAAACGCGGAATCAATTTATTTATAATTTCAGTAGTTAAATATATTTAAATGTATGGTACAATTTACTTATACCTTAAGTATTAAGTGTTGTATGCTTTTTTACAAGAATAAAAGGCTTAAATCGGATACGACGGATACCTGGGATTTCGATATTCGTAGCAAATAATGAGTGGAAAACGTATACAAGGAATATACCATCGATCGAAGAAGTCGATGTAACGCGATGTTACCACTGGGATGGGTGGTGACCGCTTGGGACACCACGTGTATCAAAATTTTTACAAAAGATTTTGGTAAATTTTTTATAAAAAAAACTTTTCATATATTTCATCGCAGCAACCCATTTACCTAAATATATTTGTAATTATTACTAAAAATTTAGATTAAAATCTTGCTATAATTTAATGGCATTTCTTAATAAAAGTCATAAATTATGGTTAGTTTTATTATTTTTATAGATAATTTAACTAAGTTTTTGTTTCTGTGTAGCGTATGTGGGCAGCCTAATGCGATTTTGCAAATTAGGCATTTATTGCTAAAATATGTGATATTTTAGGTACTTTCATAATCCAATTTTCATTAATTTATAAATCACTCCTGAATCTTTCCTTGTCCCTGCTGAATGAAAATAGGTACGAGTCATATATTTTCTTCAAAAAATGATCCAATTTTTTTGAAAAATCGTCTTACATGTGGAATGTGGATTTTTCATTTTACGACAAGCCAACTCTATGACTAGTGCTAAAAGGAGAAATCTTAGAATGCCGGATAAAGGAAGCACTGTTGATGACGTCAATTTCCGCCTCTAGCGACATGTCGCATCGGATCGAACATGAGAGTTAGCTCAGCATCAAATATAAAAATATGATTTTTTGTTTCGTTTTTTGCCTTTGTCATTTTTATAATTCTACACTAGAGGCGTAGCTACAGATTATTAATTTGAAATAAATCTCGTCAGTTCGGCGTTAACATTTAAAGTTCGAGCATTAAAAAATAATCAGCGGCATAATATTATCTCTCCAACGATAAATTGAAATGGCTCAAAAAAAATAAGCTCTCCTTTGAAGGGTCCGCTTTGATATGCAACGCTCACTTCGCGAAGTGCATCTGAATATCATTTAAAACTTCCGGCCTCATTTATCGGGTAAAAATACGATTGATCTTGAATATTAAAGGTTTAGCTTGCCGTAGTTTTTATAGATTTTGAGGTTTTCTATGAAAAGTGTTTCGTTTAATGTCCGTTCTGGCTTCCTAATATATCGTTTTTTTTTTAAAGAACAACTCCTATTTTATATTTTTTTATCGCAGCAATTGATAATTTTAGCATGAATGCAAATACTTATGGCGCATAAAAACAATGACGCATTGACAACAGAACTGACTTACGAGAAAATATAAGTTTTGCGATTGACAATACTTAAGTAAATAAGGTCGTTTTGGTTTAGATATGGAAAACATCAGGGCCGGATTTAACGTTGACCTGAGGCACTACTAATAACAATTTGGGGGCTCATGCAGGGACAGTAAAATAGATTAGCGCGGGCCTTGATCGAATACTGAGAATCGGAGAAACAACTAAAAAAAAGGTCAGCACTTTTATTCTTCGGGGTACCTGCATGATTTATCATGAGGCCTCTTTCAAAAAAAGGTTATTACTTTGATTCGGGAGGCATTTTCTTTTCAAGTATTGTATTGTTCTTTATGTGGGGGCTGATAAGGGGTCCTCTAGGTCCTTACCATTTGAACGGAATGGAGGGTGTTTCCATAGATCGTGGTCGGTTAAGGAAAAAATACTGATTTGAACTGCTACAACTTATATTTTATGTATACGGGATATAATGGTACATAATGGCTAACTATATTTACATTTGTAGAGCATGAATGTCACAGAGGTACCTTATGATACGCAAAAGAGAAAGAAATCAAATGTTTGAGATACGCGGAGTACCGAACGCTGGAATTAGGAAAAAGTAGTAAATGAAATATCTACTTCCCGATATACGGGCGAAAAATAGAAAATAGAAATTAGGAAAGTTATGAACTAAGAACCACCGACCGTCGGTTCTAAGCAAAGAAAAGGTACTGATGTTATTTTTGTTCTCAGCGTCATACCTGGTTTTACCAACATTTAATTAAGGGATAAGAATATGTAAATGCCATTAGAGAGCGGTCACTTAACAAAGGAAAAGGGGAAAAAAGGTTCGTGCGAAACTATTGTGTGTGTGTTGTTTATGTAGACGTAGGATTAAAATTTGGAAAGCACGTCTTCTTAGTAATTGAAATTATACAGACAGACATATTTTATGGTGCTTTGTACCGATGCCGATAATTTGTTATTGTAAAAGATCAAAGGAATATTATTATACTTTACAACCCTGAACAGGGGCCCCCAAGTACATCGTTATAAATCCGGCACCGGCACTGGGAAACTTTACTTGGTTTGATCTCTAAGACTTAAAAATTATAGTAAAATATTTATGTCGTTTCGATAAGATTTTACTCTTATATAAGCTAAAGCGAATGCTCCAATTCATTTCGTTCATTTTTTTATTCGATATTAAATTTAAACTTTAAAATCTGATAATTTCCGTTAGTTATTTTCCTCCATTATCTTTTAAGTGCATTTCTAGGCTATGTAAGATAAATTAATGCGTTTTAAAAGCAATAATTAATATTCGAACTTCGATAAGTTTTAATCGAATTTAAATCCGGACAAAAGCAGAGTTGGTAATTTCTATTTATGTGGTTGGAAAATCGATCGGAAATCCTATTACCAAGAAATGTTTGAGTTTATAATTGCTAATGCCGGATTTAAGTGGATTCATTGTTAGTCTTATCAAAAACGTTTTTAATATTAATCTATAAATTATTCAAAATAATCAACTACGTGCTAAGGGAAAGGTTAAAATTTCACGCTGATTTTGTGGGAAAACCCTGCGAGCATAGTTTATTTTTTTAAATATTTTATATAGTCATTGCAGAGAGAGTGAGATTGATTTTCGACAGTTGACCAAATTTCTAAAAATGGTTAAAGTTCAGACTATAACTAAAATGAAACCGAAAGGTAACGCTACATAAAAGTTGAGTTGTGTAAAAGCATTTAGGAAGCATCAACGACCAAGTTATACGGCAAGAAAGCTTATAGAACCATTTTGCTATACAGCGTCTTCAAAATGAAGTCGGCACTATTGCTAACTTTCTTATTATAAAAGCTATGAATTCGATTAAACTAGCAAAGTAGTGTAGTTTTTACGCCGATTATTATGCTGATGCCAAAAAAACAATTGAACGTCAGAATGAAATGATAGAGAGTGAAATTCTATTGGACTCTAAATACCAGAAGGGTATCAAGGGAGACCTTTATTCTTGTTGAATGTGGGCAAATCGGGAGCTTCTATAAAACTTGTATATATAGTTGGGAATTAATCCTTTTGAACGCAGGAGTCAAGATAGAATACAACAAGGTTACCAAAATTACCAATATCAACGAAAAGCAATGATTATTTTCTTATTTAACGATATATGTCGTTACTGCATGAATTTCTGTCGCGATCCTGTTTTTCTAAATCGGCCCTAGCTGTCGCTCATTCTCATTACAGGAAAAGCTCGCATATAAAACCCAATAAACAACTAGGCATACCCGTTCTTGCCTATTTAAACAATTTCCGTATAGGACGTTACACCCGACCCGGACGAAAAGATAAATAGGCAATAATCCGACGTCGGGCTACGACGTCACATAATAGGGACACCGTTCGTCAATCCGGAGACCTCATTTACGAAGGCGCTTCTCTGTGCGTGACCGTCCAAGGGCTCCCTAGGGAGTCCTTTTGAATCTCGCACCTGACGTCAAATTGCTCAGCGACGGAGCGGATAGGGCGTAATTTCAGCTGATAAAGCAAATAGATTAACATTACTGATGTCTTACTTATACAATAATTAGGGAAATCTAACTCTTATCCTTTTAAACTCAGGTAAGAAATAGTTTTATTGCAGTAGGTATGGGTTCACTGGAGTCAACTCCATTCATCCAATATTTTGTTCAATTTTAATTTAGAAAAATATTATAGCGGTAAGGAACAAAACAATATTAAATATCGGGTATTATCACCCCGACACACGAACAGCTGCCTCTCTATACGCCTCATTGAATGGGGGGTGTCTAATCTGATTTTGATCGATTTGATCCCATTCTTCAGTTAGTGCTTCTTTTAATTGTTCTAAGCTATTCGGAGCAAAAAACTCGTTTTCAAATATTTCATCATGTTCTAGACATGCTCTATGGGATGGGATTAAGGTCTGGGTTACGTGATGTGACAGTCCATTTTTCGTACTTCTACATCACCGTCGTCTAAGTATCGTGTAACAATTCTTGCAGTGTGAGAACGAGCATTATCTTACATCAGCATGAGGTTGTTTCCAATAAACTGTGCAAAAGGAATTATGTGGGGTGCTAAAATTTCCCGAATATATCGATCGGCCGTTAAGGTTCCTCCATTAACCATTAGTAACTACATTAGTACTCTTATATTCATTAAAATTAGTGTAGTGTTTCTTTAAAAAATCTTATCTCTTGAACCAAGAAATATATCGAGACAAATAAAAAAGGAAACTGTTACAAATAGATTAAACTTTGCAAAGAAGCTTTGCTAGACTACCGGGGGGTTACAAACTTAAGGAAAAACATACTTTTTCGTAGCGCTTTTTGAAAAATTGAAGAAGGTAATCAAAACCAAAGCATTTATCTACAATTAAACAAAAATCATATAAATCGGACTACGAAACAACCAGTTACCATACATTAAAATTGATCAAAATTTTGGATGAAAATTTAATGTCGGTGAGGCTATAACGATATCGCCCTTTATTCATCCTGTTTTCATTCACACCTATTTATATTATTTCGGGAATTAAACGTATAATAATCGTAAAATCAATTTTAAACCTAAACGCCCCGTTTTATTCCTAACTAACACCACCTGTTTAAAATTCTTCGCGAATTCGAGCCCGTCGGAACTTCTAAAAAGGACCCGGCAATCCCTCGGTTAATGCCTGCCAGGATCCGACTTAGCAGGATCTCCCGGAGAAGTGTGCAGGACACGGCTGTCGCACGTGCTTTCCGCAGGTTTCCCGAAGTTTTCTCATGCAGCGAAACTAGTTTTGCAAAGTTAATTTTTCGTTAAAACTTTTTCCAAGTCGTTTTAGCTTTGTCCGGCAGCTTAATTATTCAAGGGGAGCTAGCTACGTACGTGCTAAATTGCCTGAGCTTCGCAGATATTAACACGCTTATTTACTAAAAGCTTAGTCCATCAAAATATTTAGATTTAATTCTAATTATCGCTTCAATTTCATATTTTTGCAGTTAATTATTTTCGACAATATAACGTGTTTAAAAGAAATGGTCATTTTTTTGTTACCTACAGTGGCATGACGATTCTTTTGAGCCAGCGCCTAACCCAGATATATCTCTAATTGGTTTAGTTTAAAAAATAAATTAAATTAAATTTTTATGAAATATGTCAAATTTAAATTTTCCGAAATTTACATGCATCTAGATTTTATGCGCTACCACGTACAATTAGAGGTATCAGGACGTATTGAATATTCGATAATTAATTAGCGTACTGTAATATGGCTGCGATGAGTGTCTACTTGTTCTATAATAAATTGTGTTGTTAACCCATTCCAGACCTAGCTATATCATAGCGAATGAAATAACCCTTAAATATTAATAAATAAGGATAATGCTACCATTCAGCAAAATTACGTTTTAAACCTCTGTAATATCATCTTTAGTGCGCATTAACTGAACTCAAACTTTAATACCCAATAATCCTTTAATTAAAGTTCTATTAAGCAGCAATTCCACAGTAATAATAAAGTGCAGTTGTGGCCATCTTAAAATTCAATATATGCAATTTGCGAGCAATCGTTCTTTAGAGTTTAAATGGGGTTGACAAAATATGTCTAACAAGTATGGAAATTAATATGATCTCTGAGTCACGGGAAAAAAAGAAAAATGGAATTGACGAAGTTTTGGGTGTACGCTGGTCGCGAAATCTTTTCATATTTTATTGGAAACGAGGGAAAGTATGAAGTAGTAACATTGAAGTTGTAAAGAAAGAATGAGCAACAATCAACTCACCAATCACAGTCAAGCAAAAATGGTGGGTAACAAGGAAATAAAATTGAGAAGTAATGGACGTCAGAAGGAAACTAATGGAACTAAGAAGGAAACTTGACAACGTTAAAGAGGATGCACCTAACTAAAGTCAAAATATTAAAGTAAACTGGAATTTAACAAAAAATCAATCAAAAAAAGGAGATATGACATTCTTAGAGCAATTGGTGAAGAGTTTCAGTTTACAACGTCCACATACAAGGCACTTGACTTTCATGGAAGTAGAAAACCATATTTCTTAAGTTATTCTTCGTTTCGCGCTAACATGTAGTTTCAAAAACAAATTTATATTATAATTTTATTTATTATGCTTGACCGGTCCTTAACATGCCAAACTTATCGTTGTGCATCGCAAAATCCGCTAGGAGCAACATGCGGTCCGTGTTTCCCCCTTTCTTCCCACCCGTCGCAGCAAAATCTCCAATCTTATTTGCCCCATTGTCCTTACGGCCCAGCGACCCGCAAACTTCGGAAATTGGATAGTCGCTGGTTTATAAGCCACTGACTTGTTCTCGTATTCTTATTTTAAGAATTAGCAAAAACCAACATGACAAAGATAATTATGCCCTGAAGGCGAATTATAAATCCAAACAATTTTAATGTCATCCTTAAAGGGGTCCATTTCCGTTTTTTAAGTTTTTAGTGGTAAAGCGGAGAAGTATACATGGTGTCCCATAACTTATGGGCCATAGAGCAATTGCAGATACTAAAATTCATAAACATCATAAAACCAACTTTTAATCCGATAGATTGAACCGTTGTCAAATTTTCGTTCCGAAAATAAACTTTCCCTTTCAACACCCTGTATTTCTAGAACGAGAAACATTTCGAAAAAAACTTATATGACTTAATCGGTCGAGTTTGATGTTTAGTATCTCCAGTTGCTCTATGGCCTATACGCTTTATAGGACACCATGTATAAGCTACGTCATGCATTGCAAGAAGGAATACTTTTATAGAGGCATATGCCAGAGTTGAAGACTGCTGGATAGCCCTTTATATAAGAGATGGAACTATTGAGCAAAAACATTTCTATACAAAACAAATTATCAATAAGCTTATTCTCGAATAAAACCTAAAGATCCTAAAAATATCCCGAAGGAATTCTTTTCGAGACATAACTCAAAAGAAAACACCTCTTTCCTATTCTAAAGAAGCATTATTAAACCAATAACGATCATACTCGACAGGCGGTCTGCACTTTTCGCTGACTCGTCGCCGGAAAAAGCGGTTTCAGTCAAGAGGCCTCAAATTGCAGACGAGTTATTTCAGAAACGATAATAACCAGGTCGGTCGGTGGTATGTTTTTGCCTTCGCATTGACAAAAACTGAATTATTTAAAAATGCGGGATCATTTTCTATTTCCTGCGACTTTTTCTACGTGCATTCCTGAACGAAATTTAGGTGATGTTAAAACGTCGAATAGGAATTTTCTGAGCGTCATAAATCAGCCATTTTCTCATTCTTTAGAAATAATATCGAACCCATATCGTTCACATATACGGCGTTCACTTTTCGCTGACTCGTCGGCGGAAGGACCGGCCTAAAGTGTCTCTGAATTGCAAACGATAAATGTCTATTGCATGTTTTAAATTATACTACACAAAAAAAAAGAGTTACTTATTTTAAAAATAAATTGCACAGCCTGAATAAATTTTAGCTTTTTATATACGAAAAGAAATATGTTTTCTAAATTTTTAGATTGTTAGTAGGGGACCAAAAGATTACAATTAATGCATTAATGTTCTAAATTAAAACATTATCTTTCTTACGCATGTATTAAACATTACAAATAAACAAACAAATAATTTCGTTTCAGAATAAAAAAATATATATTTTTGTTTTAGCCCTATTGTTAATTAAATTTAAATTTTATATTTTACGACGAGAGACATATATTACCCTTTTAAAATAACACAATATTAAAATAAGCATGTGTTTGCCACAACTTAAACAAACATCATATATTTTGGGTAAGTATAAGAATTCTTTGTTTGAGAGGAAGCATATTTCTTTTGATTATTATTTTTTATAATATTTGTTTTAAATCAAACTCAACTTGGAATACTTTAATCACATCTGCAGACATACACTACGAATTTAAAATTTGTTCTATGGTATCCATTTCATTTGACCTGCCACGCTACTTCGAACAAACGAATATGTAATAACAAAACTTTAAACAACCGTTAAAAAATGCAAGAAAACCACAAATGCAGAAAACCACGCACAAAACTATTACGACGAAACCAAATAAAAATAATCCGCGAAGAATTTGTTTGTTTGCTCTTCTCGGAAATGAAATTATTAGCGTTACCATATTCCGACTTTGACGTCGTTGAACGCGCCTTACACCCGATGTACATAAATTCTTCCATGCAATACTGATAGGTATCTATTTAAAATATTTGGCATTTTAGTAAAAAAGTAAAATGTCAATTAAAGACTGCGTAATTTTGAATGCAACTACATATATTATAACAAGAACTTTTTAGAATAAATAGTTAATTATTAACCAAGGTTTAGAAGAACGCTATTATTACCAGATCGTCGATTTAAGACGTAAGGGCAATATAAGCTTCCTAAACCGTGGTTAATATAACATTTTTTCCCCTACTAAGCCACAAAAAATCTTATTGTAGTTATTAATTTTGCTCACTTGCATTAGCGGCTCTATTAATTATTTCAAGTCACCTATGATATGAAATTTCGCAGAATATAGTTTTTTCTGTCACATTAATATAATTTGTCGTAATCGGATTGCCTGCTTTCAAAAGTTTGATAATTACTATTGCCAGATGCCTCTATGGAGGTAAATAATAATGATCTCTGGCAGGAGGTTAAGAAAAATGATTTCTCAAGCTGAAAATCGGTTAATAATACCTGATTAAATAGCCAGTAACGGAAAAAATATATAAAAGCTGCAAGGGAAATATTTAAACGGCCTATTCCATGGCTGCTGTTTTATTTTTAAAGATGCCCCTCTTATGTCGTTCTAATTGTGGTTACATTTAATTCAAACAAACCAGTTAATTTTATTGCCGTCCCTAATTAGTTAAGTAGAAATTCAAAGGCTTATTTGAATTTAAAATTCCCAAAAGTTGTGCCCTTAAATTTTATTGGAATTAGGCGGGGGACATGCGCTGCCTCGTGAGTATGCAAATTCTTTTAATGCATTTTTAATTACGGCCCGTTTTTTCGGGGCTTGTTAATCGTCGCGAGTCTCGTAAAACAAACAGACTTGCTCGCCTGGCGTGACGCGGGCTTTTTGCCTCTTTGTTGTTTTTCGAGCCCGTGAAGAATTAAAAAAGAAAATTAGAGGCATATTGGATGACGGGAACAAGAAGAGGATGAAAAATTAAATTTTAAACTGAAATATTAAGCGATGTTGCTACATATAACCGAAAACGTACGCTATATCTATAAAATAATTCATTAGATGCAAAAGTTTTCTCGCCCAGGCAACGAAACAGAAGCATTTTTCTTGATAATGTCATTCACTATTCAAAATTACGGCTTTAATGATAAGCTACGGATATTTATTGGTATTAATTGTTGAAAAAAGTTACGGGGCAATTTTTCTATAGGAAAAAAAAGTTTATACCGGGTGTTTTAAAAACCACACACGATTTTAACAATTGAATATTGTTATGAAAAGATAAGTAAACAAAATTACAGTAAATGATGAAACCATCACCTTCATTACAAGCATTCAAACTTCTACGTAAAGATCTTCTCATTCTGACCACAAATAAGAGGATGCGTCTGATCGCACGCACGCCACTGTTAAACCTGTTCAAACATTTTAATGCTAAAATGTGCGCTATTTTAGGAACTTTTTGGGTAAGGAATCACCACACGAATGATGGCACATGTTTTTTGAAACACCTTGTATAACGGCTACTATGTAAACATCCGACAAGAAAACCCCTTTATTTGTTATTATACTTTATTCATTTCTTTTTAAAGCTTTGTCACTTTTAGCAAATCACCGATAGATATGTATGGTAGTAGCGAAGCACAGGTAACGTCAATCTAATAATTCACCTGAGAGTCAAAAATATTTTGTACGTCGAGCTTCCGGCTTTTCTTTCTTTTGTAGTGATATAATTTAATCTAAAATGTTGATTCAAACTTTTTTTATGTTTCTTAAAATATTCTCCTAAATTTCATTCGTGCATAAATATTTCTAAAAAACGCATTCGATTATTAACAACATGTTAAAGGGCTCATGGCGCTTCATCGTTTTTTGTAAATATTTAGTTACTATTTCGTTTTATCCTAAAAGCGAACAAATACCCGTTTTTGCGGTCCAATTACCTGGAGTTTTGGGTTGAAAATTTTTTAATTAATAAATTTATGGAAGCAAAACCGAAATTTTGGCAATTTGCCCTGCTTCCACTAATATTTTAATCGGAAATTTTTAATTTGGAAACTCCGATGGCCTTATTAGTTGGCCCCAAAGATCTCCAGACCTCACACCACTAGACTTTTGTTTATGGGGCCGATTGAAAAATGAATTTTACAAAGTAAAAGTCGATACTCGGGACGCACTAATTCGACGCATTAGAAATACTGCAGCCGATATTAAAGAAAGACATGAAGCAATCAGGAGAACAACAGGCGCCCTTCGTAGACGAAGCAGAACATGTTTAGAGGTTAATGACTATCATTAAAAAAGTTAATGTATGAACGCTAGAATTTGAAAATTGAATAAGGAAATGAGTTTTTACATTATTCTCACTTGTACAATACACTACGGGAGTTTAGTCCGTTCCTCCTGACTCCCATAATGTCGAAAACATCATAAAACTATAGCAATTCGCTTTTTCATTTTTTTCAGTAATGCCAAACAATCCCTTAAGCGTATGAATATTCCTCCATGTACGCGCAAATTTTCCAACGCCGGCGAAAATTGAATTTCAATCAGTCATGAAATTTGACGTAATCTGCAATCGCTACATGATTAGATTTCAGATAGGGTTCTAGGTTTAACGCGAGACTACGGAAAAAAGGAAACAGCGAAAGATTAATGCGTGTTTTTTCGTTTAAATCGCTCGATTTTAACCGGTCTGTTCTGTTTCAGTACGAATAGGTCAGTGAACTATGCACAGTAAAAAATCATATAACTGTGATTAATTTTACAATAATAGAATGTTAATCACGAGCAGTAATAACAGTTATTATTTACGAGGATGCAATTTGTTACAAGAGCTGCGAAGTCATCTGAGTAAATAGGAGTCAACTTTTCTACGACGATACCAGTATTTGACTTAAAGATGCTCTACAATGTTGCCACCATTGATAATTTATACTTGTATATAGTGAATAGTTACAGATATTTTGAAAATGTGATGACGATATCTGTATATCGGCAAAAAAAATTAATATTTTTTTTTATGATCAAACACAAGCACTATAGGAAAAATCCTTTAGGGCACTCTGGGAGTGGTGCTTGTGCGCAAAAATCGATTCACGTTGGTTTTGAATCGTTGGAGGTTATATTCGTTGGGAAAAACGACCTCGGGAAGGTCTTTCCATAAGAATGAAGTCCTCCAGATGAAAGTATTCTTAAATAGTGAAGTTCGAGAAGTACTAAGCTTAACCACATATGGATGGGCTGCAGTGGTGATTCGTCGTGTATTTCTGATATTCGCCGCTCTGGGCGGAATTAATAGGGCAAGCTCAGCCGAGCACTTTCCATGAAAATATCTGTAAAAGAGAGTCAAATCCCCAACCTGTCTCCGATGTTCTAGGCTGTCGAGGTTCTTCGTCAGCTCGTGGTCTCCAATCAGACGAATGACCCCCCCCCCCCCTTCGATGGAATCCAGTAGCCGAAGAGTATGTTTGGGTGTAGAGCTCCAGACATGAGAGCAGTACTCTAGTGATGGTCGAATCTGGGCTTTGTATAGTGTCAAAAGTTGTTGAGGTGTGTACAACTTTCTGGTTCGGAAGAGTACATCAAGTTTCTGAGAAGCTATCTTGGCGATTGTCACAACGTGGTTATGCCAAGACATATTTTCTCCCAGATTGACGCCCAGCAAATTAATAGCTGAAGCCAGTGGGATTGCGTGTCCGTCCATGACTATATCCGGTTCTGTGATGTTAACCTTTTTAGAGAAAACTGCTGCCTGGGTTTTTAGCGTTAAATTCGACTTGGTTACTGGCACCCCAAGCCAAAATTTCTTCCAGGTCTTTGTTGAGGCGTGATACTTCATGCTGTCTGCGAAGATGTGTGTCGGCAGCCGATGTTTGTGCATTCAAAGAGAAAGATGAGATAAATGTGCTATCATCAGCAAAACTAAGTATTGCATTTTTCGTTTTCACTAGAAGGTCGTTAATGTATAGTAAGAAGAGAGTGAGAGACAATATGGACCCTTGAGGAACACCGGCATTGATGGTGAAGGTGTCTGAGAGAAATCCGTCAATCGCCACTTGCAGAGAGCGGTCCTTAAGAAAGCTAGACAACCATGCACAGAATCGACTGGGCATACCACAGGATCGCAGTTTACTTAGAAGTCCCTCATGCCAAATACGATATAGGCCGATCATTAAATGAAATTTTAGGATTTTAGTCGACACCTCCGACCTATATATTATTCCTCTGTGACCATAGATAGCTGATGCCAATTATCCCACGCCACCAAAAAAAAACGATGAGTTTAAAATCATATGCAATTAATGATGACGTCGGTGACGTCTATTCTATGTCTTCTTCAAACGATTAATGTAAATGTTAGCCCTTGAAATAATTAAAACTTTTTAACAAATAAGCTACAGGCGCTAGTGTAGGTGTAGTTGTTTCGGTCAAGATAACGCCAGTTCGGCTACTTGTAACTTCGTAATGCCGTCGAGGCTGCACAGTTTGTTGTTTTGTGCGGGCGAAAATTAGCAAAGTTCGAGCGCCAGACAACGGCTGCTCGAACGGAACACTGGATAAAGTTTTCAGACTTGTGTATGTGCATGTAGGGCGCACGATTTATATTGTCAGTGTAAATATAAGTTTCAAATTTTCTCGAAAATATTGCATTGCAGTTGGAAATCATTTATAACATACAATGAATGGTGCTGGCAATTTATAACTGTCTGCATAAACAAGTCAGCGACAGTCCTTACATACGTATATACGTTATTCTTATAATTATTAAACGCACAGTGGCAATACTGGCAGTGTCGGTAACAATGAGAAAAGAAATTTCGTTAGAAAACCGACCAACGCATAAAAATGCATGCGCAAAACAGCTTTCAAAGAGGCTATTACAGAAGTATATTTTATAGCTCATTTCACTCATAAAATCATCTACCAAGCATGTGCGGATATTAAACCAAAGAAACCAAAAATACGTACGTGGAACACCACACCGGAAACTACAACATGAGTGGATTAAACCAACGGCATCCTTTCTAGTATGTTGCCAAATCTATATTGCGAAATCTTTGTAGAAACACGTTGCTCGGGAAGCTGTTTAGTCTGCTTCTTAATCGGCACCCTCAAAAAACAATTTTACTTTTTTTGTTTAATTTAATTTATTTATTTATTAGCGGACTTCTTTTAGGTCCTCAATGCCCGTCGCTAAGGTAATACCATAAATACCGTCTCCATGGCCACCATTACTAATAGCAACCAATTGGGTTAGCAGTCCAAATAAGACTATATTTTGAACTGGTTTATTTGATCTTTCAAGGGTACTCGCTCGGAGGAAATCGTACAAACACAGAAATTGCAGTTTCATGAACGACGTATCATTATTGACCCAAAGACTAATTAATTTCTGCTACACAATTTTTAAACGAAAATCTAACGAACCTTCCGTTTTCTCTAACTTTAACCGCCCTAGGCAAACAACTTTTTCTATTTTCCTTTCGAGGTTTTATTTCTGTATATACTCAATTCCCATTTAGGATGGGTAACAGTCAGACTTAAATCCGCCAATTTAAAGCAAATCTCTATAATTCTCGGGTGTTATCTCCCTGAAAATTCGGCATCGTTTATCCAGATCATCCCGCCTAAAAAGCCTCCCTTTCCCGCCACCGTTTGGCCGCCCGTACTTCTGCAGTTTGTTAAGATTATCCCGGGGAATTAGAGACGGACAAATTATCCACGTCAGTGATTAGTTTAATAAACATTAGTTGTCTTTATTCCGCTACTTTGTCTGCGAAATCTCCAGTGCTCGATTTTGTTTGCTTTGAATTTTTCCGGAATCTAACTTGATTAAAGAAACAAATTATTTGAGGAAAATAAATCCCGAGTTAAATTAGACAATGTATTATTTATCGTAAGGTGAGGAAAGGGTTAACATCGATGCACCGTCCACGTCTTCAATCTACTGTAATAACATTAGTTTTAAATTGATTAACTCACCTTGGATTTCCACGAAGAGCCGCATGATGGAGAGCGTTGAATCCATTGTTGTTGGTTAGAGTGATGTCGGCAGCATGATCCAACAGAAGCGTCAACATATCATCCCTTTTTTTCGAAATGGCGTCGTGGAGTGGGGTGTCACCTTCCAGGTCCTGAAAAGAAATATCTTTTACATTTTTTAAATCACATCAACAGTCAAATCAATCTCTCTAACTCGCCTAAACGCTCGTAATTTTATTTTGTCATAAATTTCATTCACGAAATTGCCACGCAACAAACTTTCTCTTATGATATTATACAGCGTGTGGATTGAGAATATGGAAAACTTTTTTATCTATGATTTTAGGAACAAAAACTTCATAAAAGCTCCTAATTCCCGAAAAAATCATCAATACAACGTACAGAATGATTAAAAAATAAAAAAATGTGCTATGCCTTTAATTAGTACAAGTGCTCTAATTGTCTTATGAACCGTGTATTTTATAATACCTTTTCTATTTGGGTCTTTAAGATCTGAAAAACATTAATTTTTCCATTTGAATTAGTAATTTTTTTCTGGGTTGGCAATACTTTTACAATTTAATAAAATGTTACAAGTATAAAATATGCCATGATAGAAACAATGGAACACAACAAAGCTTCTTCCCATCCGTCATAATTAAAAATAAATATATTATTAAAGTAAATAAAAATCAGTCAGAAAGAAAGTTGTACTATGTCAGACGAGTAATTGCAGAAAATAATCTAGAAAAACTTTTTAAAAGAATATGCAAAACTTATGGTGCGAGCAGAACAAAGTTCAAAATATTGAACAAAATAATAAATAATGCTATTGAACAAAATATTTTGTCGACACAGAATCTGACAGGAATAACAATTAATGTCCAGGAAATGTCTAGAGTAACTATAAATATGTATATATAAAGTAATATGTATAATACTATATTGAATTAAAAATAAAAATAGTACTTTATTGAATAAAACTGTAGAAATAGAGCATAAACTGGAAGATATTTCTATTATTTTTAGGTTATGTTGTTTTAGAGTTGTGACTAGAAATTAGTTGACGGACACCGTCAGCATGTTATATATTTCCGAGTATAGTAAAGTTTTCTATAAAATTTTTTTATCGAATCCATAATGCCTAGAAAACTAATTTCAATGAAATCAAGTAAGCCTAAATAATGTAGCCATTATGAAACCCAAATAGAAAAAAATTGTTAAGGATCAAATTTAATGTCAAAATATAAAATACCAACCATCGTTACATTTGTGATTTTTTCGGGGATTAGGAGTTTTATATAATATTTTATATAAGTATGTAAAACTTTTTATGAAAAATAGTTTTTTTGCTAAAATCACAGATAAAAAAGATTGCCATGTGGGCCAATATTTTCACATATGCTGTATACGATAAACCGAAAATACATTAAAATTACCAGGTCATTAATATTACTGTAAAATTATGACGCTCGGTCCAACTGTATGGAAAAACCACAAGAATTGTCGGAAATTTGCGAAACTCCGTCTTCATGAAAAAATGCAATTACCGTTCCCCTAAACAAGCGAAGGATTTAATTATTGCCTTCTAATCTGACACAAAAGCGATCAGTCATAACGAAGCATACATTTGAATAGAGCGGAAGCAACATTACCTCGTCGCTAAATATCTCATTGTTTGACGAATCAATTCGACGAAATGAGTATCAATTAGCGATGGGATAAACGGCGCGTGTCACTCGACAGTTATTGGATCTATCTTTAATGAAATCGGTATTGGGGAATTGTTGGTTTTGTGAATATAATAATAAGAATAGGATAAGGGTTTTCCCTAGTTTCCCTAGGAAGTCTTATTGCTGATGACCAATAGCAATAAGTTTATGCATCGAGCACGTGACTATCACGCGATAATGTTTGTTTATGTTTCTGAATTGGTAAAACGAGTATAGACCGTCGAGGTTCTTGATCAACTCGTGGACGCCGATCAGGCGAATGCCTCTCCTTTCGATGGAATTCAGTAGTCGAAGAGTATGCTTGGGTGCAGAGTTACAGACAGGAAAGCAGTAATGGTCGAATGGATACAACTTTTTGTTCCTAAAGAGAACATCAAGTTTCTGCTAAACTGCCTTGAAGATTGTGACATTGTGTGGCAAACAAACCCGACATTAAACATCAGATTTGTGTGTGCATCAACCTTTAAAGGAGTACTAGTTCAGTTGTTAACTTTCTGGCAATAAATTGAACCGTTATAATGAATGAAACAAGAGACATCTTGTGAATCAAATTCCTCTTTAAATTGGTTATCGTTTGGTTGCCTTGGTAATTCACGCACCCTCTTGAAGAACAAGTGCATTTATGTGACATAAACCAGGACTATTTTAGTCAATGGTCTGTAATTTTGCCACTGTATTGCTGTACCGAAAAAATATTACGTCCTCATTATAACCCATCATTTGCGCAACGACTGAATATGACAACCGCCAAAGTTTTCGCTAATTACTCTCTCACAGTTAGAGAGAGTCCTCTAGCGAGCATTTGCCCTAATTCAATGGCACAAATTTAGCGAAGTGATGCAGAAATGGCCCAAATGAACATTAACGGCCCCTCTCACCCCCCGCGGACTCATATGCATGGGACACGCGACGAACACAGAAATTCTTAGAGTTAGTTTCTCAGTTTAAGTTTGGTTTAAGTTAGTTTCGAAATTGTTACTGTGGGATTTAAGTCATTAAGACGGGGATATTCCTCGTACGGCGGAGTTAGTGCAGGAACTTTGGGGGTTGGGGAATTAGGTTCGAGTTTCGGCAAATGGCTGGGGATTTATAATATGAACGGTAAACATTCGTTTTGTTGGTAAACATTTTCAGGAAAGAAAATATCAGAAAAAATACATTTGGGTTTTTATTTTATGAACACAAATACTGGTATATTTCCGGCATATTTATATTTCATGTTTGTTAAAATTCGTCAAACTGGATAAAAAAATGTTAACAAAACTTGCTTTCCATATTTCTTTGGCTCGTCAAGATAATGTTGATAATGCTGATATTTTTCAGATTATTTTTTCCTATAGAAACTGTATTTTTTTAAAAAAGACCATGTATAGTATATCTGATATTTTTAATTCTCTGTAAAATTTATTTTATATTTTAACGTTTCTTATATGTTCAAACTTATCTTCAAGAAAACGAGTTTTATGTTCCTATTTATAATGTCATTCTATAGATTGTTCTGTTTCGCTATCGCTATCCTCTACTGGATTTTTCCAACTACCTGGGGGAATATCATTAAAGCATTTTCGTATTAATTGTACAACACTAGAACTTAAAGTCGGAGAAATATTTTCAGACCTAACCAGTGATTTTAACTGCAGGTGCCACATATGCTCTATGGGGTTAAAAATGCAATAATAGGGTGGGAGCCGTAGCACTGTATGTCCAATTTCTTCTGCCAATGTGTCACAAACATATACTTTTTTTATACAAAATGTCTTTAAAACTTCTAAAAGATCACTTTTTTTTCTAACTTTCTTCAAAATATATATCATTCGCCGCCATGTAGTTCTGAATCTCCAATTTTGTATTATTTGAGCTTGGAGCTTTATGTAATTGGCGACTGTGATAGCTCGCATTGTCCATTACTATCACGCTATTCTGAGGAATGTTTGGTAAAAGACAATTCTTGAACCACTCCTCAAAAACTAACAAATTTTACAACAAAAAGATATTTAAATATAATTTAAGCAACCCAACCTACCTGATGTGCCTATATTTAATTATAATTATTACAATCCGGTCCTTTCCACATAATAATAACAAACGGTCATAAATAATGGGATGGCCCAGGTACTTTTACTGCAGTCATTAAGTTATATCCATTTTTCTTGAAACAATCTTTACATTATATTGCTTTGGCATAACCACGTTGTGGCAATCGCCATGGCAGCTTCGCAAAAACCCTGTGTACTTTTCCGGACGAAAAGTTGTATACACCTCACTAACTTTTGACACTCTACAAAGCCAAGAATATATCATCACTAGAACGATGCTCTCATCTCTGGAGCTCTACTGGATTCCATCGAAAGGAGAGCAATTCGTCTGATCGAACCACGAGCTGACCAAGAACCTCGACAGCCTGGAATATTGAAAACCGGTTGGTGACTCCACCTAGAGCGACGATTAGCAGAAGTACACGACGGACCATTGCCGCTCATTCATATTTGGTTCAGTTTTGTACTCCTCAAACTTCATTGTTTAAGAATTCTTTTAGCTGGAGCACGTCATCCTTGTGGAACGACCTTGCTGAGGTCGTGTTTCCCAACCAATATAACCTCCAAGGATTCAAAACCAACGTGAATCACTTCATTATTCGCACACCGCACCACTCCTAGCGTGCCTCCAAGGATTTTTCCTATAATGCTAATGTTTGATTATAAAAATATATACAGTGAGTCCCAGAAGAAATGTCTAAATTCATTTAAAATTCAGCGGTAAGTTTTTTCAAAAAACGCTCGTACCCGTCGATTTTCATTTTTTAATTTTTTTTTTGTGGTAACTTCATGTATACAGGGTAGCTCAAAAATAAGTTACGACCATCAACTTCATTTTTTCAAATGGAAACATATATTTTTTATTTCATTTTTGAATTTTGCATTGAATTCTAAGCATGTTTCATGTACCATGTCCTATACATAAACTCAACAGTTATTGAAAAAATTAGGATTGAACATATCATTTAGGGAATCCAACGATCTATCAAATCTTCTGGCAATATGGCATTTTGGGCTCCATAATAAGTAAGAGTGTACTGTCTCACTGTCACCGTTTATTTCCATAGAAACTGTATGACAATTTTATTTCAAATAAGTATAATTATTGTCAAGCGTAGTTTCAAAGTTGCGGTTTTCACAATAATGGTGAAGTTAACGGAACGGGAAAAAATTGAAATTCTATGCATGGTTGGGTTTGGTGATAAAACACGTACTCAAATAGAAACAGCCCAATTATTTAATGAAATCCATCCTGGTCCCATCCATCCCATATGTCAAATGATGGTGAGTAGAATAGAGGCTAAGTTATATATATTCCAACAAGATGGTGCTCCTCCGCACTATGCGGCCACTGTGCGCACATTTTTGGATGAAACCTTTCCCAATCGGTGGATTGGAAGGAGAGGACCTATCGAATGGCCTGCTAGGTCGCCAGACCTAACTCCGCTGTACTTTTTTTTGTGGGGTTACCTCAAATCAAAAGTATTTGTTAACAGGCCAAACAATATGCAGGAGTTGAAAGAAAGGATCCGAAGAGAAGTGCGTGCCATAACTCCGGAAATGGTTGGAAACGTGCAAAGAGAGTTTATTGATCGTCTTGGATATTGTCAAGCCGTAAATGGCGCACATTTTCAACATTTAATTTGATTTTGTTGTGTTTTTTTTTAATAAACAGGTCTTACTTATAGATATGTTCAATCCTAATTTTTTTCAATAACTGTTAAGTTTATGTATAGGACATGGTACATGAAACATGCTTAGAATTCAATGCAAAATTCAAAAATGAAATAAAAAATATATGTTTTCATTTGAAAAAATGAAGTTGATAGTCGTAACTTATTTTTGAGCTACCCTGTATACATGAAATTACCACAAGAAAAAAAAAATTAAAAAATCAAAATCGACGGGTACGAGCGTTTTTTGAAAAAACTTACCGCTGAATTTTAAATGAATTTAGACATTTCTTCTGGGACTCACTGTATATATAAGTCGAATAAACGACATTCAAAAATTAAAAAATCCTCCAATGGCGCATATTTTTTGCCGGTCGCTGTACTTCAGCACATAATACTTTTCTATACCTACTTATTAAACAAAATTATCCAATTTGTCCCGACAAAAAGAAAAATAAACGCATCTTTTCAAAGAAAAACTTTGTGGCGTCCGGGGAAAAATTGCTAAAGATTAAATTTCTTCGGGACTTATTATATCCTCACAAACACAATTTCTAAAACTTATTTGTCTCATAAGCCGAATTGAGGGACGTCTTCTTGGACGATTATTTTTGTAACATTTTCCCCATTTCGCGCTTCTCATTCTATATTTGGATTCAGTAATTTGTAAGAAGTATTAAGGGATCACGTTTTTTTTTCTTTATGATATAAAAAATTAGGTCAGTGTAAATTTCTGCCTTTAAAATTTTATGGCGATTACTTATACAGGGTGTGTCGAAAACATGTATCGTCGCTCATGTGGTGATTCCTTATCCAAGAAGACAAATAGTTCCTATCAACATTCGTCCGCAAATGGTTTGTTTGGAAGATTACTTGTAATTATTTTTGTTTTGCTTAGGACGGCAGTATACCGCCAACAATACGTGCTTGCCTCGAGTAAACGTGGTTTAAAAACCACACAAAAGTTTTTAAGATCCCTAGTACTCTGATAATATTGTTACATAAAGTTGACCGAAAACTACTGTAAATCTCAATATCCCCAAAGTTTCTAATCCACTCACTGTTCCCAGTGTTTCAACAGTTGAAAAGCCGCCGTCGGCGTCGCATTGGCTCGGATACAATTTCCTTTGTAAGTGCGATAGCCTGGATGCCAACGCGATATCGTGCATGATGTATGGCTGATCTCTTACCCTGATTGTATTGGGAGAAATCTCATCTTGCATTACGCCCCGGCTGCTTCTGTGCGACGACAAATACCAAAACAGAATGATGTTCGGTGCGGCATGGGTGAAATATTATCCGATGTATGTATCTGGGTGTTTTTGCGGAATGTCAAAATGAATTTACCGCCATTCACTGATGGCTACTGGATCATAAACATTTGAATTTAAGGGCCATTTATAAGTACATACTTGTTGTGTGTGATACAATGCTTCTATTCCAGCATGCAATTTCTCATTTTTTTTGAAAAACAATCGGAGATGATAGACAATGTCCGTTTTTAACTCTTTAAATTATTATAACCTTAAAATAACTTATATAATATGAAAATTTAAAAAATCCTTTCCGAAATCACTAAGCAAATTTTTTTTGTATACTTTCGTTAAATATATTATTATATATAGTATATATATATATTATTATGTATAGTAGCGGGGCGGCTACTGCCCTTGTTTTTTCAAATGGGAATGGGTATGTTGTGATACATCTTTTAAAAGGGAATTAAATTCCCTTAAAAATGGCGCTTCGTTTTGTAAATTTGAGCTACGCGCCGCCGAGCAACGGAATTTGAAACATTTCACTGCACCTCTTATCCGTAAACAATTTTTTTTAAGTAATAAGTATGTCAATTCAACGTTATCTTCGGTAAAGTGGTTGATCCAGATCTACATACGTTATTTCTGCGCTATTATTTTCTTTTGATTTGATCGTGACATAAAAAATGGTTTATTCTATTGAGGAGAGAGTGGAAATTATTGAATTGTATTTTATAAACAATCAGAAAAACAAGGGTAGTAGCAGCCCCGCTAGGGGGGTTGAGGTTACAGGGATGAAATTAATAGTGAAACGTGACCCCCTGAAAACACGAGATAACGGGTCCGAGTTTTTTTTTTATTTTTACGTACACATCCGCAAACCTTGCTGGACTGTTCTCGATGGGCCACCCTGTATGTTATTGAAGTTTACTACGGTAGCTTTACAACACGCATGTGCAAAGGTAACAGTTATTACATATGTAATTTTGCTAAAGTTTGAGGCTTGAAAACTTTTTTATTTTAATCGGTTATTTTTTTAGAGAACTGTGTAGATACAACTGTCACTTTTCACGGCTTTTATAAGATTTAAGTAACATTGCTTATTCGATCTATTTTACAAGGATAATCGAAATGATATAATTGCAAAACAACTTGTGGAATAATCAAGTAGCAAAATTATTTCATATACCATTTTTCATTTAGAGGCATCTATTGTGTAAATTTTGTTTTTTGGTTCATATCATATCATTATATGCATATGATTTGTTCTCAAACAAATGTAAAATAATCTTGGATATCAATAATATAAATTTAAAAGAACGGGCAAAAAACTAGTTTTGAATTTTCAGGAAGAATCCATTTGCGGAATCGACACAGTGTATTTATTTATGTTTGAGTACGCTTATGGTAACACTCTTTCAAGTACGGCTCTTCAAGCTGTTAATGTACCACTGGCCAACAATACAACCTGATATGCTGTTTGTTCTCCAGTTGTTGCTAACACTCGTGGTAAATTTATAATAATTTTGCGTCAGTGTGGTATTTCCCAATTTACACAAAATCCTTGACATTTTAATATTCCCCGACACCTCCCCATATAATCCAGCTCTTTAAGTTTACCGCACCGACACATAATTTTCCATGAAAAAGCGACACGAGACAACAAGCTATCTCCCCATTTACAGTCCATTAAGGGTGGCTAATCGAATTACACAGATGACTGTTTCGGATGCCACTTGCTTGCTTTTAGCCCGATAATAAACACACTTAAAATGGAAAATCCCGCGTTGGGTAATTTTCCATCACCATCTTATGTTTTTTAAAATTTAGGTTTGTAGATATTGACATTTGAATTTGCAGTTATGGGTAAAAAAAAGTATATCGTAATTTTTTTTTGTTTCCGCCTTCTCCTAACGGTTACAAGTCATAAACACATTTAAGATCTTTTAAAGTTTAATGACTCATTAAACCAACCATTGGTATGAATGGTTATCCCACGAGACTAAGCCATCGAAAAACGTCAAAATAACAAACATGAATGAACGAAAAATGGCACCGAAGCTGGACCCACCAACAACATACCTTATGTCAAGGGGATTTCTGAAAAGATTCGGAGGATCGGACAACAATACAACACCCGCACAGTAATTAGCTCCTTAAGAAGCCACCCGACGAAGACAAAAGCATCCAACCAAAACACAAGAACAATTGTGAGGACAATTGAAAATTCTGATTATTTTAAATAGCAAACCTTCTTTAGATAAGAAACATTTGGAAACCCCTACTAAGTAAACTTAGGTTCAGTACGTGGTCCAGCAGTGACACATGACTGCACCCACCTCGGTCATATTCAACTAGCTTTCCTCCATCTAAGTAGTATAAACACTATCGTAGTTTAGTAACTTGTTCCTTATTCACCTGGAGATGACTGGATATGTTTACCAGTTGAAGTTGTGATTTAAATAAATAATCTAAGTAAGTAAGTAAACTTAGGTTCAGTACGTGGTCCAGCAGTGACACATGACTGCACCCACCGCGGTCATACTCAACTAACTTTCCCCCATCTAAGTAGTATAAACACTGTCGTAGTTTAGTAACTTGTTCCTTATTCACCTGGAGATGACTGAATATGTTTACCAGTTGAAGTTGTGATTTAAATAAATAATGGAAGTCCAAAATACGTTTACACTCACTAGAATAATGCATACTCTCATGTCTGGAGCTCTGCATCCAAGCATACTCTTCGGCTACTGGATTCCATCGACAGGAGAGCCATTAGTCTAACAGGAGACCAGAAGTGATAACGCTAATTTGACTTTCTTTTACAGATATTTCCATGGCAAATGTTCGACCAACATTGCCCGCATGGTTCTACCTGGAGTGACGAATAGCATAAATACACTAGGGATCACTGATGCCCATCCATATGTGGTGCAGCTTAGTCTTCCTCGAACTGCATGATTTAAGAATTCCTTCATCTGGAAAACGTAATTCTTGACGACCTTCCTGAGGTCGTGCTTACCAACGATGCAAAACCAGGGTGAATCGCTTTATTCGCAGACGCACCGCACCACTCTCAGAGTAAGGAATTTTCCCATAGTGCTGATGTTTGGTAATAAAAAAATATTAAAAATTCTAGCAACTACTACTAAAAAAACTTCAAATAATAAATAATTTTAACTCTACACAAAAATTTTATTTTATCAGTCTACCACAGTTTTCTATCGAATAAAAACCATCTCGGTGAGTAGGCATACATTAACAAATCAGATGTCAATTTCCTTCCCATAATAATTGGTTTTCCAGCCTCCCTCCGTCCGCAACCCATTACGGGAACTAATCGAATCTCACCGCCAATGTTTCTCGACTCGGTTTCTTTGAGCTCGACCGAGCCATATCTGCGGTGGTTAATCTGGTTAGTACGCGGTTAACTGTGTACTACAACAATCATTAGTCATATCTCAGACATTCGATGATATATAATTAGCCAAACACTGTCTGGTTTGTGTTAAGGCTTAATCTGGAGTAATTGATGGCAAGCTAGTTCCAGATAACAAATATTTAGGGTGCTGCTTAGGGATACATGTGCTCTATATCTGGAATCTCTAAGTGATGGAAGCAGTAACAGTAATTGACAATATGGACGTTGATAAGATAAGCCTAATGTAATTTTTTTCTAAGTATTTGTTGTTGATTGTATTTAATATGAAAAATGTTCAGCGGCAAGCATAATCCCAAAGTTGGGAAGATAAATTCCAGGTCCACAGCGCTTTTAAACAATTGGTTCTTTCGTAGAGTGAAATTTCCAACCGGTTCTAAGCATGTTCGGTTATGGACGAGTTTCTAATTGGTAATATAATCAAAGGGAAAACCATGTCCGAGCTCATAATAATAGTTACAGGTTGGATAAAAACTTTTTAAAAAAATTAACTCATACTTTCTTATCAATTGATCCGATTGATAAAGAGGCAGTTATTGTGTGTTCTCTTAATACGCCACTGTCTCGAATTGATATAAAAATATTCTAGCAAGTGGCGGATTCGTGACTGCCGTCCTAAGCAGCTTTTATCTTATACCTGGAGGTAATTTAATATGGCCGCAAAAAGTGACAGAAAAATTGCGTTATTTTCCTGTTTTTACGACACGTGTATGATTGAAGCGTCAGATGTATGTCGGGCCGCTACGAGAATATTAAACGAACGTCATATCGATTTGGATTCGAAAATCGTACCTTATGTATGTATTAGGTATAGTCCAATTCACTGAAATAACGTAAAAAATTTAATTAATAATGACTAAGAATCAAATGAAAAGGTATCAAAATTAAAAACAGGGTGAGGCAAACCCAGATTCATTGAGAAAAAAATATCTAACAATTTTGGGATTTAACAGTGTTCTACATTTGTTCTCATACGGTATGATCTCCAGTTCGATTGTTCAACATCCCTTTGCCTGTACCCGTTACATCTTTCTTCAAAGACATACAATATTATAAAAATACAAGTGTTATTTCATGCACCTTAGACTTTATAGAAGGCACGTGATATGTCAATCATACACGTGCCCAGTAAGAACAGAAATAAAAAGACAATTTTCTCTTACTCTCGAAAAAGTATTACTTTTATTCAATTATCTTGACATCGAATTTTATTTAGTAGAATTTACTAATGCACTTTAACAAGACATTTTTTAAAACCATTCTTAAGAATAGTTGAAATGTTTTTATATTTGAAACGAAACCCTCATTAAACATAAACCTATACAAGATGTCCAATACAGATACTTTGCACCGTTTTCAAATTATGCCTTATTTTCGACAATAAACTTTCACTTTCACACCCCTATTTCGATAAAACTTATATGACTTAATCGGTCTAGGTCAGGGGTCGGCAACCTACGGCGTCGTTGTCAAGTTATGTCTCTTTCGATATCAAATTGCGGCCGTTAGTGGCTCTTTAAAAACTGAGAAATTGTGTAAATTATAACTTTTGGCTCTTCCGTCTCAAAAGGTTGCCGACCCCTGGTCTAGATTGATGTTTAGTATCTCCAGTTGCTTTATGGCCCATAAGTTATGGGACACCCTGTGTATATCAAATATTTTCATTGCTGCGGTTCTCTTGTTTACACTATTAATTTTGCTGGGACTGAAATGAAGAATCTATTTAGATTTCGCATATTTCCTTAAATTTAGTCTTAAATAATAAGACGTTTGTCTGCGACAGCCCACAATCCTCAGCTAATTGCTCTCTCATAGTTTGAGCCCTCCGGCGCGTATTTATCCTTATTCAATGGCCCAAATTTAGCAAAGTGTTTTGGGAATGGTCCAATTGCTTGTTTTCCTTTCCTCGATTCCCCCCCTTTCCTTCAGATTCATACGCGGGACATACGAACACGGAGAATATTCTTAGTCCCGGTCTCAGTTTGGTTTGAAAAGCGTTGTTGTGGGATTTAGGTCATTAAGACTGGGATATCTGTATATATACGGCATAGGGTTAATAGAGGATTCTTGGGAGCTACGGGATCTTCAATAAAACCATCAGGTTTAATATACCAAAAATGAAAAACATGATGCTTATGGACTTAATTCAATGATGTGTGTCCATCACCGATCTTCTTCTAGGGAGTGTTTAACCTAAAGAACTCAAATTTGGAATGGTTATACTTACTTAGACTTATTATGGAAGTAATACGAAATACGTTTAGAATCTTGAGAAAAATTTAGAAAAATTAAAAATCAAACTACCGATATAACCAGAAGAAACTAAAACATTAAAATAATATTTTTTAAAGTTCAGAGTCAATTATGAGCAGTGATAAAGTTTGAATGTTTGAATTACGTCTAGGGATATTCTAATGAACCAGTCATCGTGTATCACCCTGCATATAGTTTGCGTATTCAAGAGCAGTTTTTTTAAGCAAAATTTACATAAAATTCATATTATATCTTTGTAGAGCAACAGTAGCAAAAATTCGTTTAGCTTTTTTTACTTGTCTCCATACTTCTTCTCTAAAAAGGTTAACATTACAGAACATAGTCATGGACGGACACACGCAATCCTACTGGCTTCATCTATTAATTTACTGGGTGTCAATCTAGGAGGAAATATGTCTTGGCATAAGCACGTTCTAACAAACGCCAAGATAGCTTCTCAGAAACTTGGTGTAACACACCTCAACAACTTTTGACACTATACAAAGCCCAGATTCGACCATCACTAGAGTACTGCTCTCATGTCTGGAGCTCTGCACCCAAACATACTCTTCAGCTACTGGATTTTATCGAAAGGAGGGCCATTCGTCTAATTGGAGACCACGAGCTGACGAAGAACCTCGATAGCCTGGAACATCGAAGACAGGTTGGGGATTTGACTATCTTTTACAGATATTTTCATGGAAAGTGCTCGGCTGATCTTGCCCTCTTAATTCCGCCCAGAGCTGCGAATAGCAGAAATACACGACGAACCACTGCCGCCCATCCATATGTGGTTAAGCTTAGTACTTTATTCCTCTATAAATGGGTTCTTCTTGTTGGGCAATAAAAGCTATTATTATTATTATTACTCCTCGAACTTGATTATTTAAGAATTCTTTAATCTGGAGGACTTCATCCTTATGGAACAACCTTCCCGAGGTCGTTTTTCCCAAATATAACCTCCAACGATTCAAAACCAACGTGAATCGCTTTTTGCGCACACGTACCACTAGCAGAGTGTCCTAAAGGATTTTTCCTATAGTGCTTGTGTTTGATCATAAAAAACAGTTCTTAAAATTAAAATTAACAACATTATAATATTTTGTGGGTTTCTTAATACTCTTCGAGATGAAGCTTCCAAACATGCAGTTTTCTTGAAGAAATATTTCGTTTCAAGTCCCTCACCACTTTATCTGAAGGGTTCGAGAGAAAAAGTGTAAAACCAAAGTTGCTCACGATACATGTGAGATTTATTTATAACTATTTTCAATATACCTTATCTAAGCAAATTGTAGAGAAACATACTGTTAACAAATTGGTTTCCGAGATGCGGCCGTGCCTGCTTAGTTGGTCACCCTGCATATATTAAAAGTAACTTTTTTTACAATTTTGCCTGGTTAGAAATGTTATTGAGCCCTGTGTGCGTCTAGCGACTCAATCTAATGCCGGACCAAGAAATATTGCAGAAGATTTAATATCTCTCAGATTTATTATATCGTTGCAAACACAATTCTTAAATTATCTGTCTCATAAGCCCAATTGAAAAGACGAGGACTGGGACGGTTATTTTTGTTATATTTCTGTCCTTCCTTCGTATTGTTCGGGAAATTTGTTAAATTTTATTTCAGCTACATCATTTTCAGTTTTGTTATAAAGGGTTCCGCTTTTATATTTGTCAAAGCTTTAAATAGCAGAAAATAAATAATATGCTTGCATAGAAAAAATAATAAAGTTTACGACTAACTCACGACAATGGTAAATACTATTTTCACGATTTTTGTTTGTATAAACAAGCAGTTGTATGAGAAAATATGGTAATTTTTGTCATCATGGCGAAAGACGGGAAGCTTAACTAACTTAAATATAGTTAAACGCGTACATTGTGTATTTAAAAATATATATTTTATTTTAACTTTACTTAAAAGTATTTTCTGGTGTAACATAATAAGATGGATACATTTCCATAGTCTTCCTGATATTACAGGCTGTCAATTTGAAAACTTCCCACCCCTAATATCTCTGTTCCAGTAAATTATATTAAAAATCGGAAAGACACGTCAATTATATTGTGAACGGGGACGGTTTAAAAGAATTTCCGACCCCTGTTGTTTTAACCCCCTTGGAGGGGTAGAAGTTACCCTTAAAATGTTAAATGGGAAGGGGGTCAAGTGGCCACGTCATTTTAAATCTCTTTCCAATAATGTCATAATTTATTATTTGTAGCGTAGAAGAAAACGCGTTTCAAAAATGGAGGCATCACCTAATTTTTTTTTATGATCAAGCACAAGCACTATAGGAAAAATCCTTTAGGGTTTGAAGTCCTCCATGAAAATATCTGTAAAAGATAGTCAAATCCCCAACCTGTCTTCGATGTTCTAGGCTGTCAAGGTTCTTCGTAAGCTCGTGGTCTCCCATCAGATGAATGGCCCTCCTTTCGATGGAATCCAGTAGCCGAAGAGTATGTTTGGGTGCAGAGCTCCAGACATGAGAGCAGTACTCTAGTGATGGTCGAATCTGGGTTTTGTACAGTGTCAAAAGTTCTTGAGGTGTGTACAACTTTCTGGTTCGGAAGAGTACACCATGTTTCTGAGAAGCTATCTTGGCGAGTGTCACAACGTGGTTATGCCAAGACATCTTTCCTCCCAGATTGACGACCAGCAAATTAATAGATGAATATGAAGAATTAGAACTTATTTTAGACGTGACTTTGACTTTGCCCCTGGTACATAAATAGGAAGAGTGCCTCAGGACTCTACCTATGGACTCCTAATAATTCTACTCAAAGAGGATACAACAAAATAATGGTTTTTAAATAACCTAAAAATCATATCATACGGTTTTAAGGGTAATTCCAAGCCTCCCGGGGGATAAACCACGAAGGCTACCAATATTCTTTAAAAGCGTCCACCTTCACAATAAAACTGACGTGGCTTTCCGATTTTTAATATTATTTCATGGACGTGAGAAATTACCGGGGGGAACTTTTTCAAATTTACAGCCCTGTATACATAGAATTACACCTAATAGCACATTAAAGGTTATATAAAAGGCCACAGTTAAAAAACATACAATCGTTCATGTTCAATGTTCCGAATTAATTCACACAGCCTTGTCAGTCTAACTTCAAAACATTTTATTTAAAATACAAAGTCAACAAGGCTGCTCGACGCGGAAACATTGTACGCTTTTAAAACAACCGTCAGTCTCAGCTGCACACCCAGTGACCTCTCTCAGCTTCGCTCTGACACAACCTATAAACTCTGAAACACTTGTCTGAGCTAATGATAATTATGGGCGCATTTGCATGCTCCGGTTTTGCTGACGCGCGATGCGAGTTCGTGTCTCTTTTTATACGGCTTTACGAGGACTCCGGAAAAAGGTTTGATTTGCTGACTGCTGATGGGAAATGAGGAAGAAATCATCAGCTGTATGTACTTTTTAATTGTCGTCTCTTTGCCTACAGCCTATCGGAATTATACAGTGTGGGAAAATATCATCAAATTATCGTTCTGTTCTATTCGGCTTGTAAGTTAAAATATTAGGAATTAGAAACCAGACATGAATAGTAAATAAAGTTGGGTATATTCATTTAGGAGGTATAGTGCTGGGTATCCCCTGGGGGGGTATTAGAGTTAGATATTTAGATAGAATGTTGCGGTTTTCACTTTAGTGTCCTACTTGTATAAATTAAGCCAATATATCATACTTTTCATAATTATCATAAACGGCCATTGCTAAGAATAAATAACTAAAAAGAATATTATAAAGACTAAAGGTATTTATGAAATAATAAAAATATGACCCATTAGAAATTTGCATTTAATTCTAATAAATTGATCTTAGCCTACGTTTTTGTAAAGACCAAAGTATACTCAATTAATAATAAAAATTAATCACTGATTGACAAAAAAAATCTGAAATGTCTCTTTATCTGGAACGAAGCAGCTCCCGAATTATCCTCCCCTTTATATTATATCATGCAGACAATTTTCTACAAAATTTTCACAGGAAAACACGCTCAAAGGCAAGAAATGAGTACCGACTACTGAATATCGAAAACTAGATTAGATTTTGCAGGATTTAACAAGAATTAAATAAACTTATTGCTTGTACGTACAAATACTTAAAATACCACACTTTCTTAATTAAAATTGAAAAACACAAAGTTTTTATTTTTTAGAATAATTATTCTAATCTGATAATAAGGGCGCTATAGTTAAAATCATTGAATTTTTCGAACCCTGTCACAGTCAAAGCGACATTACAGACGTTCAAAACGAGTGTCTCAGCAGTGTGAAAATAATAAACCAATCCTAGGTGTGTAAAACTTAATCTTCAGTCCCTATTTAAAAAAAAAAACACTTTCCATTTACCCTCTGTTATATTTTTCTGGTTTTTTTCCGCCCAATAAATCGTCTCCGTTTTCCAGACGCCATTCAAAAACGGACACTGCCGGCGCTACCGTCTCGTCGAGCCGGTGATACCGAATAAATACGATTGTTTTTTTAATTAACTGCCGTTAAGCATTAAGCGACTAATTCTACCGGAAGACTCGTTTACTTAACTGCCCTTCTGTTTCAATTAAAAAAGGTTTTATTTGCTTTAAAAAGTGCTCGATTAGGCCCATGCACCAAACAGCGGTCGGTTTATTTTTCATCGGTGACTAGCTGGTGGAAAAGCAATCTCTTTGTTGTTAATAATGCTATTCTCATACCTAGTGACTAGAAAAGCTATAATGTAGGCGTTAATAGATTTCTCAAAGGCCTTAGATAATATAAATGAAAACAATTCCACTCTGGCTTCATCTATTAATTCACTGGGCGTCAATCTGGGAGGAAATATGTCTGGGAATCGCCACATTATGGCAATCGCCAAGGTAGCTTCCCCAGTATTTCTTCGTTGTATACACCTCAACAACTTTTTGACATTCTACAGAGCCCAGATTCGACCATCACCAGAATGTCTGAAGCTCTAGAGTCAAGCATACTCTTCGGCTACGCTACTGGATTCCATCATCAGCAGGCCACAAGCTGACCAAGACCTCCCTCCATAGCCTAGAACATCGAAAACAGGTTGGTGATTTGACTAAGATGGCACTGCCCGCTTAATTCCACCTAGAGCGACGAATAGCAGAATACACAACGAACTGGCCGCCCATCCATATGTCGTTCAGCTTCTCGACCTTCATTGTTTAAGAATTCCTCCATCTGGAGGAACGAACTTTCTGAGGTCGTGTTTCCCCAAGGAATATAACCTCCAACACACGAACCACTCCCTGAGTGCTTTAAAGGATCTTTCCTACAACGCTTGTATTTAATCATTAAAAAAAAATTGCACACTACATTGATTTATCAATTATGAGTGAAATATAAATTAGATGACGGTGCAATATGTTACTTCACACAACGGAACTTCCCCCCGTTCATATAAACGTTAACAAGTTTATTTTAGAAGTCCCTTCTATAAAATTATCCCGGGAAAATTCAACTTCACCTCATAAAAATCGTCGGTCAGTTTTCATTTCAACGGTCACTCTGATGGACGTCTTCGGGGGCACGCATTGGATTTACGGCCCCCTGGGGCATCAAGGCTCCTTCCACTTTCGATGACATGTCTCAGTCACTCCGCTCTTTATGGCTAACGACAGCTCTGCTGCGAGATATTTATTTTACACTCTTCCATACGAAGGGGTAATAAAGAAACTTTTGAAAGGGTCGGAAACGTATAATGTAGTATGAATATAACCGCAAATGTAAACTGAGATTTATGAAACCGGATGATATATATTAATTTTGCCATTTGCCAGTAAACACAGACATCGCGAAGGTGTTAATACATTTTCGACTCTATTAAATGAAGGCAAATAAAACGAAATTTAAATATTAAGTCTAAAAAATTCCATTAGTATGAAAATAAATCCTTTAATTATAATTTGATCTCTATATATATAACTCAAGCCATTATCTGATTTTCATTTGCTTTCAACTTAATTAAAAAAAAAAATATTCGGTGAACATGGATTGTGGTGTAGTTGTTGATGAATCCAATTCCCGTCTTAGCTGTAAAAACATAATATGTCAGTAGAGAAGAAAAAACGTTCTGTCAACAAGTAGATTGGTTCTTCTAGTATTTTCCACTTATAAATTATATTAGAAGCCATAATAAAGTTCAGATAAAACAGAGTGTAGTGTGCCATTTCAACATTCCATAAAGAATATATCATAGTTATTTAATTGGCCCTCACACTTTGGAGAATCGCCTCCCGGGAGAGCATTTTTTTACAAAATGAATTACAAGGATTACTAGGGGGGGCGTTCCTGTAACTGTATTATCAGCACGATGGAGCTCCTACACTTATTAGGTCAAGCAACATTTGGACTAAAGGTTTCCACAGCTTTGGATTGGTCGCGGCGGTTAGTTGTTGATTAGTTGACCTTCGAGATCTCCAGACCTTGCACTACTAGACTTCTGTTTATGGGGCTGGTTCAAAAATGATGCTTGCAAAGTAAAAATATAACACGCGAGATGCACTAAGTCCACGTATTAGAAATACTGTAGCCGATATTAAAGAAATACGTGAAGCAATCAGGAGAGCAACAAGCGCCCTTCATAGAAGAAGCAGAAAGTGCTTAGTGGCGTTATTTTTGAACATTTATTAAAAGAACGATATTATTTTTTTTAAATGTAAATGAATATATGTAATTGCGCTATAAATTCAAAACAAATGAAAATCGGATAAGGACGTATGAGTTTTTGTACATTATATTTTGACTCCTGGAGTATGGTCCGTTCCTCCCAACTCACCCTGTATATATTTCATTAGGATTTGTAAAATCATTCAAGTTTAAATGTAAACTAGTGCATGAAATCGCCCGAGGTCAAATTTTATTTTATATTGTTGTCAGCCTTATCCGGTGCTCGTATTTGCGAAATTCGCTTCGTGACCACTGGGCCGACGTTCTGTTGTTTCCGTGCGAAGAATTCCATAATTATCGGTCCTCCGGGACTTTTATTCCGGAACATGTGACGGGAGTTTTAAAAGGAACAATAAGTGCAATAAGATTAAATTTCACATGTAATTCTCGGCGGGTCCGTTCCATATTCCTATATGCACAGCCTCTGGTGGATTATTAGAAAATCTGAAATATAATTATTTGTTTACGTGTGCTTTTGATTTGAAATGTGTGCGTATGTTCGTTCATGTGGTTGTATAAAGACATTTTTTGCTGCCATCTATATTGATATTATGGAAAGAATTGTTGTTAAAGTATGAATATTTAAGTGTAATTTGTTTTTTATTTCCTAGTTTAAGTCAATTTGAAAACCCGCCTTTAGTATCTCTTCCAATAAATAATAGTAAAAATCGAAAAGACACGTTAATTTTATTGTGAAAGGGGACACTTTTAAACAATATTTACAGCCCCACTGGTTTAACTCCTTGGAAGGGGTAAATGTTACCCTTAAAATCTCAAATGGGAATGGTAGAGCCCTCTACTCTCCCCTCTCTAAGTGGCACATTATTTCCCAATAATATCATGATTTACTATTTTTTGAGTAGTAAGTAAGTAATTAGAATTTTTTTAGGCTGTGAATTGGAAATATTGGCACCCGGAGTGACTACCTTCGGACCCCTAATTAGTCTACTAAAAGAGAGGAACTTTAAATCTCAGTGCAGGTAAGTTCTAATTACGTTAATTTTTGGAACGCAATTTCTAGGAAAGTACTACTCAAAAAATAACAAATTATGGTATTATTGAAATGAGATTTAAACGACCTTTAAAATGATGTGTCACACGAGCAAATCACTTCCCATTTAATATTTCAAGGGTAACATCTACCCCTCCCATGGGGGTTAAACCACGAAGGTTGCAAATATCCTTTAAAAGCGTCCCCGTTCACAAAATAATTGACGTCTTTATGATTTTTAATATTATTTATTGGAAGCGAGACATTAAATATGGTATGTTTTTAAATAATGGAGACCCGATATAATAATTTTATAACTCCATGACACATACACTCACCGGTACAAAATTACGCCACCATGAAATTTTGATCAAGTTTGATTTTATAACTTTCTTATTATTTATGCGATTTGCATGATTTTATTATCAGTTTGTAGATCCATTTATTGTGTTTTTCCTTAATTATTTTATAAAGTAACATTTTTCGATTAGGCTATATTATACAGGAATAAATCTCAACTGTTGTTCTTTGTCTTAATTTCAAAACACCCGGTAGGAAAATTGAGGCGGATAAGTTCATTTACATACTGTTTCTTGTAATATTTGATGTATTCTAAACATATTGTTTTTTGATTCATTTCATTATCTCATTTCTGCTGCAAGCTCCGAAATCTTAAATGAAAGATGTTATTTTTAGAAAATGTGTGTACAGCTTTCGGTTAAAAATTATCGACGTTGGCTAAGTACGCGATTATTGTGACAGAATATTTGACAGTGACAATATTCTTACGTACTATTCACTGATGAATCTAGGGTTTGTTTAAGAGCGTCCGATGGTCGTGAGCAGGTATACATACGTATAAATGAAAGACGGCTGGCTGCATCATCAGAACGAATATCATATATATATATTCATGATTTAGGCGGGTATTTCTACCGAAGCACGCACAAATCTTGTATTTGTTGAAAATGGAGCTCTAACCGCCCACCGTTACATTAAGAAAATCCTCCAAGAAGTTGTTGTTCCATTTGCTCCTTTCATTGGGAACCAATTTACATTAACGCATGATAATGCTAGACCTCACGTTGCACATGTAGTGAGCGAATATTTGGATGAAGTTGGACTTCCAAGATTAGAATGGCCTGCATGTAGCCCGGATCTCAACCCCATCTTTGGGATCAACTTAAACGGACCGTTCATCGTCGTCCTATCCAACCACAAACCTTGCAAGACTTACAACTGGCGCTGACCGAAGAATATCAGGCTATCCCTCAAGAAAGGATAAGTAACCTTATTCATTCGATGTCACAAAGACTGCTGTTTATTAACTTTATGATATACCTAGTGTTTGTTTTTCTTAATAAAAATAGGCTTCAAATCAGCGTTTCATTTAAAATATTGCAGGTCGCAGCAGAAATGAGATAATGGAACGAATAAAAAAAAACAAAATGTTTCGGATACATCAAAGATTACCAGAAATGTATGTAAATAAAATTATCCACCTCAATTTTCCTACAGGGTGTTTTGAAATTACGACAAAAACAACAGTTTGATTTACTCCTGTATAATATAGCCTAATCAAAAAATGTTACTTTATAAAATAATTCAGGAAAAACACATAAATGGATCTACAAACTGATAACAAAATTATGAAAATCGCATAAAAAATAAATAAGTTAAAAAATATCAAACTTGACCAAAATTTCAGGATGGCGGAATTTTGTGCATATTCTAAATGTTACAATCTTATTTACGGATATATTCGGGTCATCCATATAGCCCCATAGCGAATTGATCATCATGCACTGTCTATCCAGTCAATATACAAAAATGCACGTTAAACCAGCAATAAAAAATGCATCAATCGGACTGATAATAAAGCAGTCACTACACTACTGTATATTAACTTATTTAGGACTTGTCCGATCGTCAAAGAATCGTTAAGGGATTGAAGGCACCAATAAAACGGCGTGTATTAGAAAAGAAAGTTTTTGATTAGCGGACATAAAATGGAAATTTTATTGTCCCATCGCGTCTTTCAGACGGATCGTTACGATTTGCTTAAAGTTCTGACATGAATATGAATTATTAGTGCTATGTTCTCAAATCCAATAAACATTTATGCGTTATTGTAATATTTAATGTCGTTCTGATTTTCTTTAGTTCGATCATTAGTAGATAAAAACAGTTTGAAGACCAGAAAAATGTTGAACGGAATCGACTAAGCTTAGCAAATGATAATAACAAATTCGGTTAAAAACATATTGTTTGACAAAGTTTTCAAATGTGTACAACAAAATAAACTTTAAAGAAATTAAATTACGTAAATATATATAGATTATTTCTTAGCAGTTAGTTTAACGAAGCTGATAAATTTACTTCTTCTAAATATCACATTACTTTTTGTAGATGTAATCAGAAACGAATCAAATGGAAAAATATAATATTAAATAATTAAATAAAATTAAATAACAGACAGACTGCAGATACTAGGTACCTAATGTATATATACAGAGTATTATGGAAACGACGTATTATATTTAAATGGATGACTCCTTGGGTGTCATCACGTGTCCTTATGATAGTGTGGGAGTGCATAATACGCTTATCACTAAACCCCATTCGGCCTCTTATTTCCAATTTCCGAACATAACCGTCATATCGTCGAGAGAAAAAAACACAGTGAAACAGAACAAATTGCACTAATCACTTAAAGAAACACACAGACAACCACGAGTTTCAAATTAGTTTTTTTGAAGATATGCACCTATTATCAGATTACACGAAAGCACTAAACACTAACGCATAATAAATTATACTTTACAATAACACACATAGAACAAGAGCACTTAATCATTTCGCAATAGAAATAATAAAAACGCTAATTTCTATGGGCCATTAACCCTTTACTAAAGATAAAATAAAACAATTATGTTCACATGGGAACCACCCTTTCAAATAATAATGGTCGAGTCCAAACTCCAAGATGCTTCCTTTCTCCGAAAACTGGTGCTAGCGCGGTTGCCATTTCCGAGACTATAATTATACAGGAAGGTAATATTATAGAGGGAAATTCCGCAATTTATGAATATAACAAGTGACACGTGAAGACAGGAACAGGCCACAGCCTTCGATAAAAGAATAGCCCCTCAGGTTAGCCCGATTGTCGAAAATCAGCTGTTTAAAGAAGCCGGGGGATTTGCACACGCGTTACCGGTTTCCTACTGTTTTTACAGAGTTTCAAGCAGATTTGTGTGTTAAATTGTGTGTTAATACTGAAACCCGAGTTTAAATTATTAAGTTATTTGTGTACAGTGCTTGTGTAAATACTTAAGAGTGCATATTAAAACAGATAAATAAAGAGTTTGTTCAAAATGCATATTTGTTATACATAATGCTCTATTTTGGTATTATACCGTTCATTTAATTTTTTTAATATGCAGCTTATTAACGTTTTCGGCATTGGAACGACGTTCAAATATTCGATTGAAAAGCAAATCGGTCAAAATAAATTCTTTAAATCCTTATTTAAAGAAATTCCAAAATCTGTATAACGATATATTTATATAAAGTAGTCATTCTTTTGGAGAATTTAGCAGTATCATCAATATAAACTAGGCCTCATCCAATCTTTATAAATGTATAAGATGGCTTGGCAGCAGAAGGGTGATTCTCTGAAAAATTATAATTTTAATTATAAATTTTCAATATAGAAGACGACGAAGTTTTCGAAATCCGAGCAAAAAAAAATTTTGCGACTAACTAAAACGTATATGCTTAATTCTAAAATGGAGATGGAGTGTTCAGCATTGCTGACTGTTATTCAGAACCCACGGTAAGTTCTATGTTCTCGGGCCGGAGTATTTTCTAATTGGAATTTAATAGTTTTAAAAAAGAGAAAAACGCAAGAGACAGCTTTCATCTAGAATTGACCATGTTAATCGGAAAAATATCCATATGGAAAAATGTTAGTGTTGTACCACTAAATTTGTAAAAATTATCAGAGGCCATGTCGACAGAATTACTTGTCAAACAAAAATGTGTGGATTTATATCCTATTACCCCATACCAAAATTGTACTTTGGGAGATATTAAAAAAATAACGATTTAAATAAAAAATATCAACACCTTCTAGCAGAAAATGTAAGCCGTTGCGGACATAAAATGTTTAAATGAACTTACACCGAACCAGATTTAATTTTCCATGTTCTCCAAAATTAATTTTTTAAAGAATGCCCCCATCTGTATAAGATATAGGATATCAAAGGCTTTTTTGTAAGAAACTAAAGCCATGAATCGGAATGGAAGTGCAATCCATTGATTCGTGCATACAAAATAGAAATTTGTGCCAGCTCCGATTCAGACCGCCTAAAAGGAATATTTCTCGAGGATGAAACGATCTAATCGAAATATATTTTAGACTCCGAGGCACAATAATAGTGGATATTGGTTAAAAGAAACAGGTTATGTGGAAAATAGTTGTTTGAGATTAATTGGTGGAGGCCACCATGTCCCGATCAGTTGCACTGGATATTTCTAAAGCTCTTGATCGTGTTTAGCATGAGGGGCTTCTAAGTAAACTGCGATCCTATGGCATGCCCAGTCCATTCTGTGTATGGTTGTCTAGCTTTCTTAAGGACCGCTCTCTGCAAATGGCGATTGACGGATTTCTCGCAGACACCTTCACCATCAATGCCGGTGTTCCTCAAGGGTTCATATTGTCACCCACTCTCTTCTTACTCTACATTAACGACGATAGCACACTTATCTCATCTTTCTCTTTGAATGCGCAAACATCGGCTGCCGACGCACATCTTAGCAGACAGCATGAGGTATCACGCCTCAACAAAGACCTGGAAGGAATTTTGGCTTGGGGTGACAGTAACCAAGTCGAATTTAACGCTAAAAAAACCCAGGCAGCAGTTATCTCTAAGAAGGTTAACATTACAGAACCGGATAGTCATGGCCGGGCACGCAATCCCACTGGCTTTATCTATTAATTTGCTGTGCGTCAATCTGGGAGGAAATATGTCTTGGCATAACCACGTTGTGGCAATGGCCAATATTGGGGTACTATTCCGAACCAGAAAGTTGTACACACCTCAACAACTTTTGACACTATACAAAGCCCAGATTCGACCATCACAAGAGTACTGCTCTCATGTCTGGAGCTCTGCACCCAAACATACTCTTCGGCTACTGGATTCCATCGAAAGGGGGGCTATTCGTCTGATCGGAGACCACGAGCTGACGAAGAACCTCGACAGCCTAGAACATCGAAGACAGGTTGGGGATTTGACTTTCTCTTACAGATATTTTCATGGAAGGTGCTCGGCTGACTTTGCTCGAGCGACGAATAGCAGA
Organism: Barypeithes pellucidus; assembly: GCA_963991005.1. Taxonomy (NCBI): domain Eukaryota; kingdom Metazoa; phylum Arthropoda; class Insecta; order Coleoptera; family Curculionidae; genus Barypeithes; species Barypeithes pellucidus. The sequence continues at coordinate 2,045,255 of OZ022557.1, forward strand.
AATACACGACGAACCACTGCCGCCCATCCATATGTGGTTAAGCTTAGTACTCCTCGAACTTAATTATTTAAGAATTCTTTCATCTGGAGGACTTCATCCTTATGGAACGACCTTCCCGAGGTCGTTTTTCCCAACGAATATAACCTCCAACGATTCAAAACCAACGAGAATCGCTTTTTGCGCACACGCACCACTCCCAGAGTGCCCTAAAGGATTTGTTGTGCTTGTGTTTGATCATAAAAAAAAAACACTTTATTTTTCATTAATTTCTAATCTGAAATTTGGCAATACTGTATGCTACCATATGTGTTGAGATTGAATGACCTGTTAAATTATCCTATTTTTTTAGATGATTTTTTGATTTTTAGAGATTTTTTTAAATAAAAATCTGTAGTGTCTCTGGGATACCAAAGTAGTCACCCATTTAATTATAATAAACCATTTCCATAACATTTTGTATAATACCCCCCATATCTTAGGAGGTTAAGCGACTGGGGAACATATAAGATGATGGTAATTAACAGAATAATATATTATTTAGAAAGAAATAATAAAATTACAGTCGATAAGTTTAAAAAATCAACCGGTAAAGTTAAATATATTTCTTCCATGTTGTACAAACGAACAAAGAACTGTGATCTTTTTACGTGCACTGCCTCATTAAAATATATGGCAAGAAAGAGCGAAACACAGCAACACTCTAAAACCCATTCCGTTAATTTCGAGTCTTAAAATAACAAGCAAAACGAACGTCTTCTTTTCCCTTTTCCGGGTGAGTTATGGCCGTACTCCATGGAGCTCCGCAGGCGGGCGGGCGAGCGGGGGGAGGGCTTAACTCACTCCGAATCGTATTTAAAACTGGGCCATCAATTCACCCGGAATTGTTCTGCCGTCGGAAATTAAAACGAGAAAAATAATGCCAAAAGTAAACAGTGGTGGTCCCTATAAAAATCTATCCCTAGAAGAACTACAAAATGTTTCAATGTTCTTTAACAATTTAACAAAAATAAAGGTTTCTCAACCTGATATTTTTTAGCTAGGCAGGACGGATATATTGTTGGGATTCCTTCAAATCAGGCTCGCAGCAGGTTTACAGGGTGTCCCGGATAACTACTCTCTACTCTAAAGGGATCTCGTTACCATAGGACATACAGAAATGATCGAATTAGACAAAAGTTGTGCAACATCATATTATTCAAATTTGAAAACATAACGTTGCATGAGTTTTTTCGGTCATTGTATAAGTTCCCTGCTCTGACGACTTTCATTTTGGGTTTGTGGAACGAAATTAAATTACCTCGGACAAGGGTATATATAAATAATATGAGAGATATTATTATTTTAAATCCTACTCTCTTATTTTGTTTGTCAATTTACTAATAAATGCAAATATGAAAAAAAGTTCGCACTATACAGTCTTCATCAATACGATAAATCATTTCTAAAATTTTAAATATTATCAAGAACAACATTACATAAACAAATAAATCTTGCTCAAGTCTCATCCAAGATATAAATTCTTAAACGCGTCGCAAAGATTGTTTGCGTAGACTTTAATCCGCCTTTACCTTAAGGCGAAAAGTCATATATTACCGTCTACAATCTTGACACCACCATTTTGCCTAAATCCATTTTTTGTCAAGAAATATATTTATTTTATTTAAAACTAGCTAGTCTATGTCTGATAATATTCGTAGTTCCATATGAATGAAATGGCAATAGTTTATACACGGTAAAAAACAGTTATTATGTAAAATTGCATCTTACATCAACGAGTAAATAATTATAAATAAACACATGTAAATTCAAAAGTTTACTACTATATTTCTACAATATATTCCATGTATTTTCATTTAATAACAGAAAGGCTGTGCGAATTTATAAATTTTGCAACACGTGCACCGTCATATAATAAACCCCAATTAAAACAATAATGTTGGATTATTTTATGTTGAGGTCACACATAAATTTAAAATCAAAAATAAAATAATTGCATAATTTCCAAGCACGTTTCAAAATTCCAAAGTAACCATCATGCCATAATAAATTGTGAATACAAATTCTTACAAAGATATTAACATCATACATTAATAAATAATGACCGTTTTTCCAAATTTAATACTTTCGTTTAAGTATAACTTCCGTCCTAAGTAAAAATATCACAATTGCGATTATTATACTTTCGAGTAAATCGTGTTTTAACAGTTTAATTCTAAGTATAATATATTGCGACTGGCAGCTACCTGCATTTTCTTAAGTATTTGGCAATAAACGGTGTAGGCCTCAAATTTAACAGAACCTGAAGAACTAATTTTAATAAAATAAAAATAACTGTTAAATACGGTGTTTTTCTAATCTAGGCCCTTCTGAATCCATTGCAACATTTAACCTAATTTTCAATTTTTTGGCACTTGCGGTGTTTTTGCTTAGGACGGCAGTATACGTCTCAGTGTAAAATAATGATTTTTAGAGATATATTTTATAATAAAGAGAATTCGGAATTTGAAATGTATGTAATAATAATTTATGTAGCAACACAATACTTTATATCGATGCGGCTTCTCTATTCTAGATCACCATACACTGAAACAATTAGCAGCAGAAAATAGTAACAGGTCAGCAGTCATATAGACACTTTTGTCTAAACAATAACAGTCACAAATTTTATTGCCATGCTATAAGCTATGCTACGCTGCCAGCTCCACTGATATTCCGCTGTATACTACTTATTAAGCTAATATATTAATTAATTATGCCGGAGGAACGCGGCCCATACAAAAATTATTAAAAATAATGTCTTGTACGCTAATAATACGTCCTCAAATAACGGGCTCTCGCAGTATTTTCGATAAAACTTGGCAACGAATGTGATTGTGTCTGTCGTGAAGTAGACGCTAGTTATACAGACGCCATTAACACATTGGCCCTATTTTCACCGACCGGCCGGATCCGGAACGCATTAATTCTCGGACGTCGAAACACGAACCTCGTGAACAAACAGTCGAACATCGACATATCAGTTTTAGCAAATAGCAAAACATTGATTGTTAGCAATCGATAGCCTCGTATACGAATTCAGATTTTGTTACCAAACGAATGCTATACGAATTAAAATCCTTCCTTCAATTCTACAAAACATTTTTAACTTGTAGTTATAATTATCGCTTGTTTCATTTCTCACAATTTAAATTACTTCTAATTGTGATAAATGAAATATATTCGGTTCTAAACGTTTACTAACTTATATGTGTTATTTTAATATAATAAAAAATAATTAACAATTAACATAACGTAGAATCCTGGAGGGTTAGATGCTTGAAATGCAGCTGATGGTGGCTATTTTCAAGAATTACTGTAATTTTTCGTTGTTCGTTTTATTGCTGTTTTGGTATGTTTTCGTTCACTTATTGGTGTTTATTATTGAATTATTTGTTATTTATTGAACCAGTCCTACATAAGTAAAAATTTAGAGCTAAATTATGAGATATTATTTATAAAATTAAGAAAAATACAGGACCGTATCCCAGAATTTCCTGATGTTGTTCAAAAAACCCTCAAAACGTCATTAATCCACAATGTATCATACATCGTTGCATTCGGAAGAAAAAAAGCTCACAAATTCCAATATCAGGAAAACAGGACCGTATTTAAAAAATAAAGATGACAATGGCCCTTCGAAGACGACTCGTCAGATTACAAAACAATCAACGCTGTTAGACAGAGCGTAAAAAGTGGCAATGCAAAAGTGCAATTTACTTTAGAATTCGATCTCAAAAAAAGCCAGGAAAGAAATAAAGCGATTTTTCAGAATTTCGGTTTTTTCCGGATATCTCCGGAACTACTCGGACTTTTAAAACTTTCTAAACGGCATATTATTAGGCACATAAATGCGCAACTTTACCTCCATTGAACCTACTTCGTATCTCTTACGGTTTCCGAGATCACTGTACTGGCCCTCCTTATCTTGGACACGGTGTATATCTAAAAATAATAATCTGCACCATTTGGATTACTACACAAAATCACAAAACTTATTTATTTAACACGATTGAGATTAATAGCACGAAAATAGCTCATACCGCGGATCGTATAACCTAAATCCCTTTCCCAGTTGTAAAATAGTTTGAAGTTTCAGTTACACAAAAGATGGCTTTCCGCATAACAAAGGCCTTTTAGTCGAAATCCTCGGTAACCACTTTTAAATAGAGCAGAACAATCCAAACAATAATCGAGCGAGGATTCTCGAGTGGCCAACACGAATCGTGCAGAGTCGCATAATGTACGCTCGCCGCCATTCTTGTGATATTATACGTTCCATAATCGTACGTGGTTGTGTAAATGGACTGTTACGCCGTTTTATAATAAAAGTATCTTTGTATCTTAGTATGTTCCATTTGTGCGAGTATAATAGGCGTATACCGCTAGATGGCGACTCATGACGAGGAGCCAATTTTTTTTATTACATTTGACTAAATAATTTATTACATAACGAGTGTTGAAAGTGGTGAAGTTTGAGCAAATTACTTTCACACAAGTAATGTACACAATATTTCCGATTATATATTATCTAGTTAAATATTCCGGTTAGACAAAAAGTAGAGGACTCTTATTCCAGATATTAATGGGATAGTGGTCCCATAGGAAATAACATGATATTTATATTACTTTTTTTTAACCATATTTTTGTATATATTATATAAGACCGATTTTTTTAACTTATCTACTTGCCTGGTTGTAAATTAATAATTATTATGTACTGTGTATAAAAGTTTAGAGTTTCTGATTTATTAATTAGTTTAAGACAACAAAAAATTAAAGTATATCTTAACTTTGAATAAATACATCGTTCCAAGAGAATAATAAAACTCATAACGTAACCTCAATATTAATAGGGATGGAGTTAGATATCGCTAACTTGGTCATCTTGAAAAAAATGTACATTAAATTGTTTAAAACAGTATTAAAATTATTATTATTATTATTAAAACATAAGTAATTATATAAATCACATTTACTTACCTTGTATGGATATTATATCCTTGATAATTGTAAAAATCGAAAATAAATCGGTATTTATCCCATTCCTACTTTACCTGCAGTTATTATGTTTAATGTGTTGCCTATTATTACTTATTAGTTTATATTTAACCTAAAAGGATCCTCATAATTAAAAAAGAATACAAATTTATGTAATTTATATATGTGCAATATTGCTCTAGTGCTCTTAACCCCACCCAGGCCCAAGCAACTTAATTCACTCCACGGATCACGAAAGTTTGTTATTTTTAAATACAGTTTTGCTGTCAAATTGGCATCATCTCTCATCTGTCAAATACAGTTGTTTGAAATGTATTTCTTCAGCACGCGTGTGATATAATACACTTTCCAGATAAGTTAGCTGTGCTTTTTTTCTCATTTTCGTAGGTGGTCGTAGGAAAAATCATTTTCAGTACTTGTTTAGGATGTCATTACACATTCTATGATAATTTAATTAATATAAGGTTTCAGTGACATATACAGGGTGCCCCAAGTAAAGTGGCCTATTAGAAGTATCTCGAGAACTAAATGAGATTTTTTTTGAAAATTTGGCTGTGGCTATAAGAGATGGTTTTCTACGTTTCTAAAATATTTTGGATGATGCGGTGTTGCCGGATCATACCGAAAGTGGTAGCAACTTCGGAATTTTAAATGAATTACCCTATATATTATATTTTTTTTGGAATCGAGGTAAAAATCTAGAACAGTTTTCTGTATAATATCATATACCTATCTTTAAGAGTTTTTGAATTATAAATAATTTTGTGATTTTTTAACGCCGTATCGTTACCTGAAAAGAAAATCGTATCTTTTTAGCGGTTACAGCTAGAAAGCTGAAAATTTTACAATAGTTTCACAAGACCATCGCAATTTTATAATATTGAACAGTATTGAATTCGTTTTATACAGGGCGTCTCCATAACAATATTTCTGAGGCAGATGAATTATTGCAAAAATCTTCTTGTTTTTAAATAGGACACCCTGTATTTGATATGTTTTGCTAATAGAGGATCAAATTTTCTATCTAATGATATTATGTGTTCCTATACCTATCTTCACTATTTTCGGACTTATAGCGAAATTTATAAATTATCTTATAAAAATATATTTTTTGGTAGTTGGCTGTGGATTCATAGAAACAAAATAATGAAAAATCCATGTGACGTTATGTCTATGTTGTTGTAAAAAAAAATAGTTAACCAATAAGGAATTTATTAATAAATAAATAAACTTTAAAATTACATCAATAAAATAACTAATAACTAAATTGTTTAAAATGCCCTCCGTTCGCTCTTAAACATTCATAAATTGTGGTTATAACATGTTCATTTGTCACCTCTTTCATTTCTTTCTCTTCTAGAGACTCCAAAGCTGTTCGTACTCGATTTTCTAAATCTTCCCTTGTTGCAACGGGTGTCTTTTATACTATTTCTATAATTCTCATAGATATAATTCTAGGGGGTAAGATCCGGAGACCTTGGGGCCATTTCCATGGACCGCCTCGGCCTATCAACTTTTAGGGAGTCATAGGAGCTGCATCAGGGTGCAGTTCATTAAATTTTCTGCAAGTTCTAGATAAAACTCTACCACACTCCCCATGAATATAAAATAAACTTAAAATATCTAAGCTCGAATAATGTGAATTAGCCATTTTTATTACAATAACTCAGACATAACGTCAAATGGATTTTTCATTATTTTGTTTCTATGAATCCATTCCACAGCCAACCACACTATCAAAAAATATATTTTTATAAGATAATTTTTAAATTTCGCTATAAGTATAGGAACACATAATATCATTAGATAGAAAATTTGATCCTCTATTAGCAAAACATATCAAATACAGGGTGTCCTATTTAAAAAAAAGAAGATTTTTGCAATAATTCATCTGCCTCAGAAATATTGTTATGGAGACGCCCTGTATAAAACGAATTCAATACTGTTCAAAATTATAAAATTGCGATGGTCTTGTGAAACTATTGTCAAAATTTCAGCTTCCTAGGTGTAACTGCTAAAAAGATACGATTTTCTTTTCAGGTAACGATACGGCGTTAAAAAATCACAAAATTATTTATAATTCAAAAAGTCTTAAAGATAGGTATATGATATTATACAGAAAACTGTTCTAGATTTTTACCCAGACACGAAAAAAAATATAATATATAGGGTAATTCATTTAAAATTCCGAAGTTGCTACCACTTTCGGTATGATCCGGCAACACCGCACCATCCAAAATATTTTAGAAACGTAGAAAACCATCTGTTATAGCCACAGCCAAATTTTCAAAATAAAATCTCATTTAGTTCTCGAGATACTTCTAATAGGCCACTTTACTTGGGGCACCCTGTATACGCCTCTCTGTAATTCATCGGATACTTGATATCGATTGTAGCAAATCCAACTTTAAATTCACCGAATACAATAAAAAGTACATTAAAGCGATAATAATTTCGCTTCAACAATGTTTAAATATTTTTCACTATTTTTTCAAATATAATTAAAAAAAAACGTTGAAAATATTGCGAAGGTTAATTCTTTGCCTAACAAACTTTGTTACTTTCAATTAAATAAAGCGGCGTTTCAACTACCGAAACCCAGACGAAGGAAAGACAATAGGGTCGTACAAACCCTTCTCGTAATAGGGTTTACAGTCATGACGCCTCGCCATGCTAAGGCCATCGTACCAAGGCTAATTGAACAGGGTTGGTAATTATTGTTTTAAAATACCTTAGTATTTTTTGGAGCAGAATCTTTTATAAATATAACTTCCTACCAAATTATTTTTTCAAAAATATGATGACACTTCCGGTTTTATCAAAATAATATTGTACCCATAATTTATAAAAAAAAACTCTAGTTAGTATTTCTAATAAATTCAATATAATCAAGTAAATAGGCAATATATTTTAAATTTTACAACGACTGTAAGAGAAAATAATTTATTTATAACTCCGGTAATTAAATATTTTAAAACGTATAGTTTATTATTATTACTGATTATCGTAAAAAAAAAACAGGCAGCAGTTTTTTCTAAAAAGGTTAACATTACAGAACCGGATATAGTCATGGCCGGACACGCAATCCCACTGGCTTCATCTATTAATTTGCTGGGGGTCAATCTCGGAGGAAATATGTCTTGGCATAACCACGTTGTGGCAATCGCCAAGGTAGCTTCTCAGAAGCTTGGGGTACTCTTCCGAGCCAGAAAGTTGTACACACCTCAACAACTTTTGACACTATACAAAGCCCAGATTCGACCATCACTAGAGTACTGCTCTCATGTCTGGAGCTCTGCACCCAAACATACTCTTCGGCTACTGGATTCCATCGAAAGGAGGGCTATTCGTCTGATCGGAGGCCACGAGGTGACGAAGAACCTCGATAGCCTAGAACAGGGATGGCGAACATTTTTTGATGTCCGTGCCACAAAGTCATAAAAATTATTTTTTAAATAGGTAACGTGCCAAGAATTCATGCGATATTTTAATAATAAAATATATAATTTTACTGTTCTAGTTAACATACTAAGATAGGTATTCAATACTACAAATTTATATCATAAATTATAAATTAAGTGTAGATCAATAATTTTTAATTCATTTCTATCAAAAAAGATAATTTATAAATAAAAATATTTTGATTTTGTGCGTGCCATCAAAATTTTCAAACGTGCCACGTGTTATTGGTTCGCCATCCCTGGCCTAGAACATCGAAGACAGGTTGGGGACTTGACTCTCTTTTACAGATATTTTCATGGAAAGTGCTCGGCTGATCTTGCCCTCTTAATTCCGCCCAGAGCGGCGAATAGCAGAAATACACAACGAACCACTGCCGCCCATCCATATGTGGTTCAGTTTAGTACGACTCGAACTTCATTATTTAAGAATTCTTTCATCTGGCGGACTTCATCCTTATGGAAAGACCTTCTCGAGGTCGTTTTTCCCAACGAATATAACCTCCAACGATTAAAAACCAACGTGAATCACTTTATTAGCTATTAGCACACGCACCACTCCCAGAGTGCCCTAACGGATTTTTCCTATAGTGCTTGTGTTTGATCGAAAAAAAAATCATTGTACTATAAGTAAGCAACGAATCAGATGCAACGAATCCCTGGAATTCCAATCTTCGTAACAGATGAGAACTTATATAGCGAATATACCATCGTTCGAAGAAGTCAAGCGAGACAAGACGATGTTACCACTTGAATGGGTGACCACTTGGGAATGCGACGTGTAATTTCCACCACAGTTAAATAATGATTAATGTTATTCAAACGTTGTACAATAATAACTGTTTGGTTTAATAGTAGAAACGAGTTTCCCTTCGACTAAAACATTTTTTCCTTATAGCAAAGTTCCAGTTTTAATTAAATTACCGACAATAGGGCCAAACAAAACCCTTTTCGTAATAGGGTCTACTACATCCATGATGCCCCGCCATGTTGAGATCATCATCGCAGGGCTAATTGAACAGGGCTTACGTGCGCCGCCAATTATTGTTTCGGGCTCTTTCCCGGCTGATTTGTTGTTCCTGTAACGGACTTTCGGCACAATTTCACTTATTGGTTTAGTCTATTAGTCTACTCTCCTGAAAAAAGTTACAGGTCCGGATCAAATAAATTAGTCTGCGTTGGCGGTTTCAATTTGCAATTTGTGGGTTTTTTATATTATAGTAGTGAGCGATGATATAAATGCAAATGGTTTCAGCGAGGCCGAGGGTTCAAACAACATCGCAATCAACTGGTCGTAAGCCAATTAATAATTGTACTTTTAATTTAATGTTTAAATAGTTAAGTCACATGTTGTATTTTTATTTAATTTCTTCAGTTTTCTTCAGTTTAGCTATACTTTTACTTCCGCTGCCAAAGACTTCGTCAAAAAATTAGTAGAGAAATGACAGCTTTATTAACGTTTAAAAAGAAAGTAGTATATTAAAGTACAAGTTTTACAACGCATTATATTTTAGCATGGTAGGAAACGAGGCGCTTGCGGTTAGTTTTCTAAGGGGAAGTGCCATTACAGCTTCATGAAACATGGACTTTACACTAATTCTCCTATTTTATAGATGCCATATAAATTTTATCAATTTCTTGTCTAAATGTTATGTTGGTAATTCTATCTATATATTATTTTATCATAGTAGCCTTTGATAAATTATCCGTGTCTGCCCATTTGTGGCGAAAATTCAAAAAATTTCTTCAAAATTAAATAATATGAACCACGAGGATTTTAGATTAACTCCTCCAGAGTAAAGGGAAATAGCAACGCTCTAAATTAATATATTTCTAAAATATTATAGTGCTGTGTTCAGCTTTAAAAATGAAGTAAGCTTGACAAGTGTGAGGTTAATTTACTAATAGTTTCTGCAACCTAACATACATGACCGCATTACCAACCCTTAAAAAAGAAAAAAAAAACGCTTTTATAAAAAGCTCATTACGATACTGAAAATTATATCGACATAGCTTTGATATGGAACCAAAATTTTAAAAAATGCATTTTGGAAATGATGTACCATGTACTTTTATTAAGAAAAAGTAAATATTTCTGTCGCAAAAGAACATGTATTTTGCTAAATTCTTTATATCAAAGAACATTAAAACATTAAAAGAAATGTATATCCATTATAAAATTTCATTTGGACAGAATTAAAAACATTAAGTAGAACAAAATTGCAAAACCCCAAACACTTTTTTTAAACCTTTCCAAGTACCTGCTTCTGTTCTGAAACTTTGTTTATTTTTGTCTCGCAAAACTAAAACGCCATCGGTACATTATCCTCGACCGCCTCTAACAAGAAAAACCCATCTGATTTATATCCTTAACTTTATTACTGTGTCGCCGCCATTTTTAACGTGGATGTTATGCACAGTTTGCGCCCTGCACTGTATCGTATTGTGGCGGTGCGAGACGCTCCACCGCACCGTTGGGCGGCTGATGCATGGCAGACGAAGTCTGGGAATTATCCATTCCTCCAGGTCTCCTCCGTGGCCTCAATTTACATAATTTTCACCTACTCTACTGATGGTATATGAATGAATAAAACGAGACAAAAAAAATTGGCAGGAGAAAATTGATCAATCATATTTATTTATAAAAAAAGGGTGATGTATATTTTTTCCACTCCCATATGTATCTATATTTTCTGTTTCCCTCACAATCAACGGAATTGACATAATTTCATAGCCACCCTTGTTAGGATATGAAATTGACCAATCACAGTTAGAGTTAAGTACATCTGTCCGTTTTTAAATGTCAATTATATACAGTGTGGCAGAGAACTTCGACAACGACCATTTTTCTCCTAAGCCACTGTTCTAGGTGCTTCAAATTTTAGTGTGTGATATCTGCGACGTTAGGTTTGTTTCAACACCATATTCTTGTATCGTTCTAGAACCGTCACGAAACTGTTGGGATCGATTTTGTACGCAGGCGTTAATTTTGCACCGTTTGTTGCCGATGCGCAAGGAACGCAAGGTTGGTACATTTTATGACCATTATCTGTAAAAATCTCAGCTGATCCTGATCGCCTGTCTGATTAGTTCTTAGACTAGGAAAGAAGATTAGTTAATTATCATAAATCATAACCCTACTTTTGTTGGTTAATTTCTTCGTCTAAGCTTGAGTATTATCTTTTGTCGTTCCGTTTTTTTGCATTTAATAATTATGGAAGAGAATAACGTGTTTAATGCTAGGAATATCTTGTAGGTTTGGGAATCGGATTATACAATTTAATAAGAATAAATTAAATAATCAGAATATTAACCAGGGGTTAAGCAACAACTCCTACAAAACAAGGCTAAAAGAACTGCACGAATGCCAGGCATACAAAAACAACTGTAAACATTTGGCGCAAGTCAGTACAAACGGTTCCTGCTCTTGTCCATGTATCGTGTTCGCCGTTCAGGAACTGGCTGCGAACGATCACAAATTTGGTTGGAACACAAACGCGATCGCCCGATACACCATTTTGTGTCGTTAGGAACGGCTTGTGCGAGACCGTACATTGTACGATTTTTAGGGTGGTTGGAACGAACCTGTTGAGACCTACCGCTTGGCAGATATTGACACAGTGTTTTGATTTTCTTATGAAATATCATGTATTTTTTTCGTATTTCTTGAACAATTAAGAATATGTTTTGAGGAAAAAATTATGTTTTAAACCCAGCAGAGTTCCAGTCTTCAAAAAAATACTTGTAATTGCTCAAGAAATCCGAAAATACAAAACACTGTGTCAATATCTGACAAGGGGTAGGTCTGACAACGTCGCAGAGACCACCACCGAATGCAAAACCATTTTTTATCGCTACGTCTAAAATTTGAAGCATTTTGATACAGGAGCTTACGAGAAAAATGGCCGTTGCCGAACTTGTGCTAAATGTCTGATATTAGCTCAGTGTTGTAGCTCCCGCTTTTCGCGAACAACAATTTTTTCTATTTAAATAAAGGTTAAAATAATTTTTTTATCTGTATTTGATGGTACAAAAAGTATACTGTACATTGTATAATGTTATTCAGCATCGTGCCACTGTAAGGGTTATTCGATGTGTATTTCAATATTAATTTATATTATATTAAATACAATTGATCTCGGTTGTTTCAATAAAAGAAAAAGAACTAGATAAATGTCTAACAAGTTACACGGTCGACTTACACGGCATGAAAAGTTTCTTACTCTTTATAATGTGTCAGGGCTAAACGCCGCCGAATGCCAGCAAGTCTGTTGCAAAGAACATTTATCTGCCCCCGCTTTTCTAATACTCTTTCTAACGAAATTGCGGAGATATTTTCCGAGGAGATTTATTTTGTTTTCCGAAGCGCATTTTATAAGTCTGCGAATTTTTCTGTCTTTCGAGATAAATTTAAGGATATGTAGAAGCGATGCATGTTCGATAAGTTTAAAATTAAAGCGACTTTTTTATTTTGTGACGCGGTCGTATTTATCGTTCGGATATATTAAACAATTTGATTCATACACGGAGAAAAGAATATGCTAAAATTATTATAGTAAAGATTTTATTGTACAATTTCCTATAAAATATAGTATAGTATAGTAATTGCATTTTTTATTAGGAATCCGTACTTTTCCGCGCTTTTCATATAAATGATTTACTAAATATTTTTGCAATTATAACTAAAAATTTTAGTTAAAACTTTGCTATAATTTAATGGGATTCCTTAATAAAACTTATTAAAGTCACATATAGAGCCATAAATTGAGGTTAGTTTTATTATTTTTATAGTAACCTTAACAAAGATTTTCTTTCCGTGTATGATATAATAAAATATCTATTTCATAGTTTTATAAAAGTTACCGATTAGAAAATTTGTTGCAATAAAGGTCTAAAGTGATACAATTTTTATTTTAAATTAAATCGCCATCAATATAACTTACGTTTTAGAGAAAAAATGTTCTGAAGCTCTTTTGCAGTACAACTTCGTCGTTGATGCTTCCTTAATGCTGTTACACAACTTTTATGTGGCAAATGCGGTTTTTTACACTATACATATAACTCTTTTACTGGTTGTAAGAACGTTTTGAGGAGAAATGTATACAGCTTGAAGCTCAAATTATTTGCTGTAAGAATAATCTTACAACGTTTATATAGAAAGAAATGTTGTCTAAATTGAAATGACGTTATCACGTGAATTCAACTCGCATACAATTTTTTAATAAAGGTTTGTTCTAAACAAATATGTTTGTTCAAAAACAAAGTAGAACTTTTAGATTTTAATGATGATGTTAAGGACAATGAAGAATTTTTGCATACACAGTTTCATTTTTATATCAAATTCACAGAGCAGTCAGAAACAGTTACAATACAGTGGTGGTTCTTCCACAGGAGCACATGCGCACGTGCACCCCCAAAACAAAACGAATAAAAAATATTAATTTATATTCATTGAATATTATTTATCGTATAAAGTCCGACCCTCCCTAATATTTTATCGTACCGTCAATTATCGTATAAAGTCCGACCCTCCCTAATATTTGATCGTATCGTCAATTATCGTATAAAGTCCGACCCTCCCTAATATTTTATCGTACCGTCAATTATCGTATAAAGTCCGACCCTCCCTAATATTTGATCGTATCGTCAATTATCGTATAAAGTCCGACCCTCCCTAATATTTTATCGTACCGTCAATTATCGTATAAAGTCCGACCCTCCCTAATATTTGATCGTATCGTCAATTATCGTATAAAGTCCGACCCTCCCTAATATTTTATCGTACCGTCAATTATCGTATAAAGTCCGACCCTCCCTAATATTTCATCGTACCGTCAATTATCGTATAAAGTCCGACCCTTCCTAATATTTTATCGTACCGTCAACCAACCTGTATATTATAGGCTCTCGATCCGGCAACCGTCCCTCGGTCGAGGTTAATGACGATTATGACGAGACTTGCTCGCATGTGCGATTAAGTAGGCTGAGCATAATGCAGTTTCTCTGTAATAACAGGTGGCGGGAGACAGCGGGGGATAGCGAGGCTATGGCGATTTAACATGGGAAAGGCGCACAATTTTAGTGTGCGCCGCGCCGTTGTCTGTTCGGGCATCTAGTTAGAAATTCGAGCGTGTATGTTTTAATATTTTAATATAATATATTTATTAAGTTAAAATGAATAGTTTGACGGTGGACTATTTAAAAAATAACTTTAGCTCTTTGAGTTTGGAACAAAGAATTGAAGTAAAGAATGCGGGAAGACCTAATTTAACGCAGACCACAAAGGGTAAATCTAGGAACTTTATTAGAAAGTTTAAAAATTAAATATATGATCAATTTTCTACAATTTTTTTAAGAACCGAAAAACGGACTTTACGTTTAAGCACTATACACACTAAGAAAACCTTTCTTATTTTCCAAAAGTTGTATTTCCTTGTGTAAAATTAAAAAATAAATAAAAATATGTTTTACCTAACGCATTTTCTTATTACTTATTTTCTTTCTACATTTAAAACGCCTAGAAAGTAATTCTTTGGTCGTTACACAAAAATAAAATTTTAAAAATAATTTCACCATACTTGTGAACCCCCTCTATCATAGGTCACGAGCCGCCACTGGTTACAAACTGTCCGAGGTATACGCAGTTGGTTTAAAATGTTCACAGAAGCAAAATATCTGACCGCTGACCAAAAATTCGTTGGCCGTAGAACAAAATGTATCCATTGCCGACTGATTTGCAACCGTAAGGAATTGTGGGTCTGGATTCTGCGCATTTCCTCAATCGGCTGTTTGTTAACTTTTTATTTGTTGTTTTTACTCATTACAGAGACAAAAAGCAGCAATATCGATAAATTTAAAAATAACAAAAGATATACGACAGACAGACACACATTCCAAAAGTGGTTCGTCTTTCCATTAAAGTTAACCACTTGAATCATGACCTTTTTAACGTTATATTGCAAAAACGGTCTCATCCCCTTTTAGCTTCCAGAAAATTGGTATTTACGGGAGAAAGGCCAACAATAAATGTTAACGAGTTTCAAAAAAGGTTTTAAACTTCTTTTTGTAATTGGGGGTTACATTAAAAAAATGGCCTCAAGTTATGATTAGGATGCCGGGTAGCAATATAGAAGTTAAACCCTTAAAAATTATGAAAAATATTTAAAAAATTTATATTTTATGTTTAAAATGTAAATTTGAAGAGGGTCGTAAAAAAGTTAATTAAGAGAGCTTTTGGATAACGTTTAAATAAAAGATGACGATGTAAAAATGGAGAGGTTTGTTAATCGGAGTTAGTATTATTTAAAAAACGAGGAAGGAAGTACAGTCGTGGCAAGTGAAAGCTGGATAGCAATTAGCTATATGGTAAATGTTGTTTTTCTACCTTGTTTGTTTTCTGTAGGTAGTGTTAAATATTGTATATTTAGTTATAAAAAATTGTATTCCCAGCCCTGGGAACCGGGAGTGTTTAATGTATCAGTGGTAAAGACAAATATTTCATATCTATGAGCTTGGTTTCTACGAAAATATTTTGAAAATCACAATAGTATTAATAAACGTGATTTCTAAATGAATCGCGGGCAACGAACCGTCTTCTTGGCATGTTTTGTAAGCAATTGGTCACCTTTGTCAAAAAATATTATTATATTTTAAACAATAAATCATATTTAAATTGATATAATCACATAAAATTTGAGATACGTGCATCAACTACCATTTTACAATTTAATTTTTTACTTTAGTACAATAACTATAACATTCATAATGTAAATCACGTCCTTAACTGCTGATGTGTCTTATTTGATCTATATAATCTCGATTTGAATCATACTGTGTGTGTCAGGCGATAACGTTAATTCCTTCCCCGGTTCAACAGTATATAAATCTGCATATGTGCTTATGTGACATATTCTGTCAAATTTAAGTCAAATAAAGGAATCTAAAATAATTACTTAATGGCATAATTATGGCGAAAATTATCCCGAGTTGAAGGCAAGTGATTATTTTTAACGGGATATTGTTCTCAAAATATTTCTAGTTCGATTGATGACAACAGTACATACTTTTTTACTAATTGATTTGAAGGTACAGTTGCCATTTACGGCATAGAAATTTTAAAAAAAGTCCTATTGAAGCAAGAATACAAGAAATTCTTGTCAGCCCCGTTATCTCGCCATAGAATACATAATGCGAAAATGCCAAAAAAGAAAAAAGGCCAAAAAGGAAAACTATTAAAACGCTTTCTTTTTTAATTAAAAATGTACTCTAGTCCAATTAGCAATTGTGTAGAGATAAAAGCGAATGAGGAAATGTTATGGCCGGATGATCCCGCGAATTACGAAAGTAAGCGGCGGGCAATTTTTCAACGGAGTTTATAGTTCTTGGTTCGTTTAAGTTTTGGTTAAATACGAGACAGTGGCGTTCTAAATTTTGTTTCAATTTACTTCTATTTTGTTTCTTAAATAAAAAATATAAGAACAAAAATAAAACATCATTTCAGTCTTTTAACCAAGTATTGAACTGTAACCTGAGCATAATAAAATTAAAATATACTATACACTCTGGTAGGCGTCAGCAAACGTTTAACACTATCATCTGTTAGTTCTTCTTGATCCAAAAATTCAAAATTTTTATGGGTTCGCGAAATGAATTGTTAAACACATCAAATAAAATTATAAAACACACAACACTAGGGACTAGAAAGCTGCCGAACACACCTCATACAAATATATGTGACTCTACTAGCAGCAAATTAAGAGCTTTGCCTAAATGAAAGGACAATTTCAGACATAAGCCTATGTATAATAGGCATTCCCGTACCTAATTAGACCCTGACAATTGTTTCATCTATTTTTTTATTTTTTATTTTATGATCAAACACAAGCACTATAGGAAAAATCTTATAATGCACTCTGGGAGTGGTGCGTGTGCGAAAAAAGCGATTCACGTTGGTATTGAATCGTTGGAGGTTATATTCGTTGGGAAAAACGACCTCGGGAAGGTCGTTCCATAAGGCGGAAGTCCTCCAGACTAAAAAAAATTTAAATAATGAAGTTCGAGGAGTACTAAGCTTATTAACCACATAGCGATAATAGGCTATAATACCGGTATCGGCACCACATTCTGAAAATACCTGTAACTATTGAATATGCGTTGATATAAGTAAAAATTGTTAATAGAGGCAACGTTGTAAAACTTCTTTAAGTCGAACACTGGTATCGACTAGTGGTGGAATACTATCGATAGTCAGCCCTATCGATAGTTTCCGATAGTTTAAAAAGTTACTATCGATAGTATCGATAGTACTATCGAAACTATACCAACCTTGATACGTGGTAGAGTTGTTGAGTAATACATTTTACTTATGGACCTTATGGTTGACATACACTTTTTATAAAATACTCCCAAACGTATGACTTCCCGCGTTTACTCATTTTTTAAATTTTAATTAAATTAATCAAAATTATGGAAGACAGCGAAACGTAGTACACTACAACAAAAAAGCACACATAATACTGAATTAATAGATCCGGGCCGGGGATTCCCTGTAGGATTTTTCTTTAATTTGTTCATAAAGCAATAGATGGCAGCACCAACAGCAAGTAGAGTGCGTATGTGATTAAAAAAGAGACAACCTTTAAAACAGATTTATGATCTAGTGCTGAATTTGGTTTATTTTTAATTTAAGTTTTTTAAATCGAATTCCGTGAACTTAAATTTAAGAAATACTAATAACATGCGAGTTTAAACTATCGATGATTACTTAAAACAATCGATAGTTTTCGATAGTAATAAACTATCGATAGTATCGATAGTGCCATCGATAGTATTCCACCACTAGTATCGACCAGGACGTGACATGAACAAATTCCGGTAATTCCCCGGCCGCTCGACCGATCGCGTTTAAATACCAGCGGTGATTACCAGGTTTACTGCTGAGTACAATGTACATTACTACTTGAGATAACGATCGTGTCGTACAATATTTTCATTTTTTGCAATAAGTACAAGAAAAAAAAGAACAAAACAGTTCACAACTAATAGATAAAGGAGTTATTCCCAAAGCCGATGGAGATTCTTAAATATAGGTTTTCACTTACAAATTATTAAAATAGTTAATCTTAAATATGCTGATATTTGCCGATATGTCGATACGATACCGATGCACCAACATTTATATCGGTATCGGCCGCTCACTAGTTTTATCACAATTGGACAAAACACACTGGTCAGCTAACCGTTATCCTTTCCTCCGAAACTTACTTTTAACTAAGCCGCTGTGCTTAAGTCGAGATAATATAATTTAATAAATCAAACAAGTAGCCAGCGAAGATTATAATATCTACAAATAATGATTCCTGAGATAATAGAGATAAATGAGCCATATCTTAGTTACAGTAACAATTTAAGCAATAAACTTATCTTTATCTTTGATCTAAAATTCTTAAGTGTAGATAGGAAAGCCACTTTCTTTGTGAATTAATTTGCTTTAAGATAATAAGGAAATTAATTTTATTCAAGATAAGGAGATAAACGACTGAAATAAATTGCAGAAACTTTAAGAATTTAATGTTAAGAGAATCTTTACTTTCATAAATTATACAGGGTGGTCGGATAATGCAGCGGCATACTTAGAAATATGATTCTACGTGGTAAAATAAAAGATTTGTTCTAATTTTTAACATCTTGCGGATAGTTTTTAAACTATCAAGTAATAAAATCTTTACGATAATAATCGTGCTATAGTGTTTTTCCGTGCAACAAAACCAATCGCCCGGGCTTACGAATCGTAAGAATCGCGAAGATCTTCACAACCAGCTAAGAAAAGTTATTAATTACCCAACCAGTTGCGAAAAGAATAGAGTTTCGAAACTAGGTCGATATTTAAAACACAGCTCTATGTCAATAAAAAAAATTCTAAAGTTATTTTCGTCAACTAATTATTTTATACAAAAAAGTTTCCTAAATGAGTCTTCCTTCGGCTTAATTATAACAATGACGATTCGATTATGCCTAAGTGTCATTAACGTCCTAAACTGTTCCGAATTTAATTATTATTTGAGGAAAAAGAGACTTCCCATCTTGAACAATGACAATGGAGAGCAAAGAAAGTCTGTTTTTTGCCTATTATTGTAAACTTTAGCAAGCAAAATTTAAGTGATGGAAAAGGGAGAGAAAGCAGAATATTTATAGAGAAAAACCTAAATTAAGGTTCATTATTTGCTCTATTGTGGTAGATTTATAGTTTTTTTTTTGATAATTTTATTAAATAATAATATTTTTTAAGTCAGGCTACACTACTAAATATAGTAAAGATTTTATTGTAAAATTTCCTATAAAATATAGTATTAATTACATTTTTTATTAGTAATCTATACCAAAATGACATTGTAAACATGATTTATAATAAATTTAGTAAAATATACTGTAAATTTTAGAACGAATGTAAGGGAAAATAATTTATAACTGTAGTAGTTCAATATTTTTAAATATATTGTAAAAATGCTTTTTTGCAAGAATGAAGCGCTTAAATCAGATGCAACGGATCAATCACTCGTTCTTCGTTAGGAGAACAGATGGAGAACTTCAGTGGAAGCGAGGAAATCGATCACTTAAGTCAAGCGCCGTTGGGCACGGTTGTAGGTGAAAAGTTTTTATTAAATTTTACAAAATATGTTAGTCATTTTACAAAAGGTAGTGCAGCTTGGCAACAATAACAGGGGCGGTAAACATGAATAAATTTATTTCTGATGGACTAAAGTCACACAAAAAAATTGACAAAAGCGATATTGTTTCACTATTCGAAAGAAACTTTTCCTCGGAGTTTCGTACCAAAATATTATTAAAAAGTTATTTTCCTTGAACTAAAATAGTAAATCTCGAACTTTTAATTCCATTAACTAAAATGGTGTTAAATCTCCTAAATGTCACTCATTGTTAGAGAACATCTTGAAATAATGAGGCCCGAATCAAGATTCTTTGCTCTCTCCATTGTCATTGTTCATCAAAGATGGGGATCTCCTGCTTCTCCCCCGAATAATTAAATTCGGAACAATTCGAGCCTTTAATGACACTTCAGACATAATCGAATTCGTTCAAATTATTATAATTATAACTAAAGAAACATTACAAAAACTTTTACATTTTTATCATCGTCTACCGGAGCAAAAATCGCAATTTATTTTTTCGGTCAGTAGTTAAATTTGGATGATTGATGAAAAACCTATTTATGTAAAATTACTATAAATCTCATTGGTTTAAATTTTAATACACGTGATTGATGGTGGGTGGCTTATTTGACATTAATGAAGTCCCAAATGGAAAACCTATTTGTAGATCTAATAGGACTTTCTGAACTTTAACTGCTAAAGTGCACTGTTCACATTCGTATAATACACTTCTTGATCGCGTGATTCTCATTATGCTTTTCTTAGGATATTGATTAATAGGATAAGTTTGCTCAATCGATTTTACTTCCTTCTTAAGGCGGATAGTAAGAAATGAAAGCCATTTTTTTAAATCATAGGACAATTTGAAATATATTTACCCTTATACAGGGTGATTGATGGTCGATGCCCTATTAGACGTTTATGAAGAACTAGTCAACGAATCACTTTGAACATTTGGTAGCGTATTTAAGTGGATGCAGTGCTGCCGTCTCTACTGGAAAGTATTAGCAACTCTGATAATTTAAATGTAAGACTGTGTATCATTTTTTTTAGAATCCTTATTCATTTCTTAAAAACTTTCCTTAATATCGTTATCGTTATCAAGGGCTGATATTTTTGAACTCTTGGCGAATTAGCGAACGGAAATTTGGTTGGAAGTCAGGTAATACCCAGTTTCACGCCGTTTCCATTCCAAATATTAGTTATAAGAGTTCAGGCTGTTTCAGAACACAAATATTTTGATTGTTTGGAAAAATGATAAAAAATGGTTTTTGTTTAAATGAAACACCATGTATTTTATCTGTAGTCCGAAAAGCTCTATCTTTCTATATTATGTAATGTTGCTATACCTATCTCGAATAGTGTTACTTATGAGCAAAATTAATTATTACAGATAACAATCACAAATCAATTGGTAAAAGCTTAAGGCCACTTAAGTTGAAGCATACAAGGCGACATACAAATAAAAAAATTTTTTACTTCTTATAAATTAACTCAGCAACAAACATCTAATTCTGTAATAATTAATTTTGGCAAATAAATGCTCATAAGCTTATAACTGTTCGAGATAGGGTATAGCAACATTACACATAGAAAGGAAAAATGGCATTAATTTTTCATTAGCCGCCTTAAAAAGGAAGTAAAATCGATTGAGCAAACTTATCCTATTAATCAATATCCTAAGAAAAGCATAATGAGAATAGCGCGAACAAGAAGTGTATTATACGAATGTGAACAGTGCATTTATAATGACTTTAGCAATTAAAGTTCAGAAAGTCCTATTAGATCTGCAAATATGTTTTCCACTTGGAACTTTCGAACAGCAGAGGCAAAACCTACATGTTTGTGCATTTTAAACAGTGTAAATTGCTCCCTCTTGTGGAACACTGCTCAGAAATTAAGCAATTTATTGCAGGAACTTTCTCAAAGGTTAAATGTTAGTACTTTTTGATATAGCGACACTAATTAATTTTATTAATATTATGGGTTAGAAAGAAACACATAAGTGTAACTTAATAATTAATCTTTTTCACTGACATCTTTTTAGACCTTAACTGACCTACCACATTGATCTTTACATCTCTAGCCAGTGCCTACCACACGGTTTTTACTTACTTTGTACTTGCCACCCAAAGTAGTAGAAACAATCAAATGCAGAGGGTCGTTCTGTAGGAACAGAAAATACTAAGCGCGGTCACCACGGTTAACGTCCGAAACGGACGCCCGCGTTATTTTCTGTTTCTAAGAATGACCACCTGCATTTTATATTTTCCAGGATACTGCTTTGGAAGGCAAGTGCACCGCGAGATGTCGCGACGAGTTTTAAACTCCCATAGATATTCATTGTGGGCACTTGATAGAGTTATCCCTCCGTCGGACGCTAGCCTTACTGACGAGCCGTGATATGGCGAAACTCGCGAAGGTTGAGTTTGGCTCTTCTACTTTTAAATTATAATTTGTTTTTATGTTCTAGTTCTCTTTTGTTCTATCGTTTGGGGTTTACGACAACTTGCGGTAATGCCGCCACTGAAACCAACGTATAAAAACACTGAAACAAACTTTTTAGAGATGCAATATATAAATCACTGAAGTGTACGCAGAGATAAAGCTTTTATTCTGGTATTTGGCTTACTATCTAGAGAGAAGTACTTTCGAGGAATCCAAAAAAACGTATTTACAGAGAACATCTTCTTAAATATCTATCCTATATAAAAAATATTTAAAAAAATACGAGTTTTACTGCAGTTTTCTAAAAATTAAAAATTGCGTAAATTCTAAATATAGATATAGATGTAGGTTGCAACGCGAATAAAATTGGCCTAACCAGGTTCAGGTGACCAAATAATTATTATAAAGAGTAGAATAAATATTACCAAACAACTGATCCAAATAATAAAGCCCTAACGGGTATAACTTTTTTATCTTCATTGTTCAAAGATTCGCCCCGAATAATTAAATTCAGCCGATTTAGCGCCCTCATGACACTTCGGGCATAATCGAAAATCGTTGTAATTATAATTATTACCAAAGTAGGAGACATTTAAGAAAACTTTCTTAATTTAATAACAGGATAATGTCGGAAATTGCTTATTGGGGTTCATTTTGGGTCTTCTCGAATTGCATATTTTCATTTAATAAATAACCTAAGTTTGTACTGTAATTAAATTTTTTCGGGTTTTCTTTATTTTCCTTTGTCATAAATCTGCTTAAAGTGTGGACAACTAGCAAAGTAAAACATAACTCAACGGAACTACGAACTCAGATAATATTTCTTAATAATAATGTCGCTGTAATGTGGTGGAAACAGCGCAAAAGTTAAGAGACACTACTTAACTTTTAGTTGTTCTGTCAGAGCCAGATCTCGCCACCAACAACCAGAAAGTAATATAATTCATTCTGAATTTTACACGTGAGAAGTCTAACTGCATCGAGATGTCGCGAAGTTAGTTTAGAGTCATAAGTTCTTTACCGGATTATGCATGCTCTGTAGGGAATTATACGGGGAAGGGCAAGATCTGCATAATAATGGCCCATAGGTATTCTAAGCATTCGATCAAGAGTAAAAAGTGATGAGATCAAACACTCGAGATAACTATATTTAACTTTCGTACTCTCATCTTAAAGTAAATATTGATATATTAATGTGATGTATAAAATATTCTAATATGTAATAATTTACGGTTGGCATGTCATATTCCGATGGCATTTTTTTTTTACTAAAATGGGTATATCATATTCCATGAATCTAATATGTAATGATTATTTTATTCATGATTGGTGTGTCATACTCTGGTGTGTTGTATGGCAATTCTTTTATTGGAATTGGTATATCATATTCTACGATGTTGTGTCGAGAAAAATATATATAATGTTAACTTTAGATACCAAAGTATATAATAACGTCTCTTTTCTTTTCGCGTGGCTGACCTTACAATCAATTTCATTGGCCTGAAGAACGTCTAATATTGATATATGAGTGTGCTGTATAAAATATTCTAATATGTAATGATTTAGGATTGGTATGTCTGTCATATTCTGAGGTGTTGTATGGCATTTTTTACTAGAATCAGTATCATATTCTAAGATGTTCGATGATTTGAGATAAATATATTTATCTTAACTTTAGTTCCTAAAGTATATTATTAAGAACGTCTCTTTTCTTCTTCGTGTGACTACCCTTACAATCAATTACATTAGCCTAAAGAACGATACTGATATATGAGTTTGGTGTATAAAATATTCTAATATGTAATGATTATTTTATTTATAATTGGTGTGTCATATTCCGATGTATTGTATGGCAATTTTTGAGTGGTATCGGTATATCATACTCTACGAAGTTGTTCTGTAATAATTATTTGACCTAATATCGATATAGCATATTATAATGTATAATTTAATAAATACACTAAGTCCGCCGTTGAATGGAACATACTACAATCTTCATTTCAGAATAGTATTTATTAGTCTGGTATAAAACGTTACAGTGCGACTATGCAGTATTTCTTCCACTAAATACCAGTTTCTAAGAGTCCCTACCGTCTTTCTTCGCGTTAATGAAACGGTCTTGCCGAAAAATACCCCCGCTGCATAAAACCTCGTACTTTATCATCCTTCAGGACTTTTCTCGTTAGGCCAACTGCCCTATAATAAACACAGCCGGCCCGAGAAGGGTGTAACGGAATTGCCCAGTATAACGTCGCCGTTACTTCACGTTACCTTCACCCGGAAACAACCGTTTATTGGACGCTGACCGGTCCGACATCGTTTAGAACAACTGCACTTTTAAAAGTTGCCTATTTTATTGGACGAAAGGTGCAAAGAAAATTTCGTTTGTGTTTTAGAGGTTTATTCTATTACCTGCTGGACGTCGGAGATGAAATAAAAGTGTGTATACAAAGAAGCAAATCCGTAATAGTATAGTACAGATTAGTATTAGCGGCGAGTTTTCTAAATGAACAAGTGCTATAATAGCTTTATAAAACATATCTAAAAAAAATATATACCATCATAAATTTTGTAAATTTTGAGGTCTAAGTTTTATGTTGGTAATACTATCAATTTATCACAGTAGCCTTTGATCAATTATCCGTGTCAGCCTTTTGTAGCGAAAATTCAAAAACTTTCTTAAAAATTAAACAATATGAACCAAGATGGTTTCAGTTTAAGTCCTTCTGAGTTAAAGGAAATTGCAAAATTTTAAATGGATTTAGTTGTAAAAAAATTATAGTGCCGTGTTCAGCTTTAAAAGGAAAGGACACTTGACAGGTGTGAGTTTAGTAATTGTTTCTGCAACTAAACATGTATGACCAACTTTTAAAAAGGAAAAAAACGGTTTCATAAAAAGCTTATTACGATACTTGACATGAAGCCAAAATAGAAAAAATATTTTATGGAACGCGTTTATTTGTGTATCGTATAACTTGATTTGTTCAATTTCAGTCCTACCATTGACACGTCCTCTAAAACTCTATCAAACTGCGGATAACTTCTGCATTATATGAGTACGAATATTACGGAATACTGCACTTTAATTACTTTTGTAATTTAACTTCGGAAAGTCATATTAGATTCGCAAATATGTTTTTAAGGCTAAACTCAAAATGTTTGTGCGTATTGAACAGGTTGAATCGTTATGCCTTGTCGAAAGGTTTACGTATTTTTTAAAATTAAAAATTTTGTTTCATTAAGAAATTTAAAAAAAAACACCTCAAAGGACTAGTACAAAATGTGAACATACTTTCTGCATGTGGAAATCAGGGATCGAAAGGAACAAAAAACAACTGTAAATACCCGGAGATCGGACTTAGTCTAACCGAAAAAAAAAATTAGACCGGTTCCAAAATAGTAATAAAGTACATGACCGGTTCCAAACCGTTCAAATCGCCTGTAATGCACAGCACTGTCAATATTAGGCAGTCACTCTGCAGGATCTAAAGAATTAGCTAAACAATCGAAAACATTTTTTATTCTTCTTTATGTTCTTTAGACTGATGCTTTCATCGGATTATTCGAGTTACTCTACAGCGACTTATGGAAGTGCTTGTTGTCGCTATTTCTATACAGGGTGTCCGCTAAGTAATGGGACATGGAAAAACCACAGACTCCTTGCGTAAAAATATTAGGATTTAATTTTACTTACCTATATCCGAAAGTTGATATTAACTGAGATACAGTGTGTTAAAGTTAAAACTTCATTTTTGTTTTTCTCTAATAACTTTGACAGAAACCGACGGTTTTTTACAAAATTTGGCAATTATGGTTTTTTTAAGATGAGGAACTGATTTTTTGGTGAAATTTTAATGTACAATGTAGGGGGCGCTGTCTGCGGCATTTTTTGCACATTTGTTAGGTCATAACTTTTTTGTGCCTACGTGTATTTAAGTTTTTAATGAAAATAATACTTTTCTAATATTTATTATGTAAAAAAGGTACACTAATTTCAGGTCGTCCAGAGTTACCGTTTCGGAGATTTATATTGTTTAGTGCCTATTATTAATGTGCAAAAACCATAATTGCCAAATTTTGTAAAAAAACCGTTGGTTTCTATCAAAGTTATTAGAAAAAAAACAGAAATGAAGTTTTAACTTTAACACCCTGTATCTCAGTTAATATCAACTTTCGAATATAGGTAAGTATAATTAAATCCTAATATTTTTACGTAAGGAGTCTGTAAGATGATAAAAGATAATAGTTTTAGTTTATAATTGAAAAATAAGTGATTTATAAGTTATAAATAAAAATAAATAACGGTGTTCAGCTTTTTATAATGAAAATTTGGTAAGCGAACTATGCCAAGCAGTCCTAGATAAAAAGGGCTATGAGAGACGGAAAGACAGCGAAATAATTAATGAACCGTACCTCTGGTTTCAAGAAAACTGTTGTCCTCTAAAAACTGCAAGAAATACCAATTTTAAGTCTTTTACTATAATAGCCAACTCTGAAAACCCTTGTCCTTTTTCTATATAAATTTCCTGTTATGGCGCGGGATTTAACCTCCCGTTTTCGAAATAAAAAATTAATGGTGACAGATAGTGGCGACAAATCACTATAATCTCTAAAAAATTCAATAAAAGTCAGCCGTTCCGCTGCAATGGCGGCCAGTTTGAGTGGCCGAAATCAATTTCGTCCTTATCGAGGCCTCTCCGAATGGAAAAACATCTGTAATAACCTATAAAACCGAAATCTATGTGAGCTCTTCTTTTTTACAGAGAAAAGAAATTAGTTTCAAATCATAAAATACATTTTCTAGCTTGTTCGGGTTTGTTCGTATAACATGCTATGGATAAAAATTAGGTAGGATTAAGAGGAGATGAATTATATACATAATTTAATATTTTATACCGAAATTCTTATTTTTAAAACATTTATTGCTTGAAATTAGGCTTCGACTTCGATAAAAGGTTAAATTTTAGTATGCACCATGCCAATTTAATCACAATCGTCGTTGATGAATTGAAGCAAAAAGTCAATATTATTTAATTTTGGAACGGGCCTTGATGGGCGTACATTGGCGATAACTAATAACGCCGATGTTGACTACTAGATTTATCGGGTTTGCTTTTTACCATTTGATCATATTAAAACTATACATAATTAGAAATTTATAGGTCAATTTGCATTCGGCTGTTGTTCCACTGAGAACCTTGCAAGTAATTGCATTCCGAAAATACACTACTAACTAAAGTTTAATTAAAACTGGAGAGAATGAGCTCGCAACAAGTAGTATATGTAACTATGTAGGAGAGACAATGCAATTATTGGCACTATTTAACGGAACTGATCAAAACCAACCATGTTTTGTTTTCTTTCTTTTTTTTAATGATTAAAAACAAGCACTATAGGAAAAATCCTTTAGGGCACTCTGGTAGTGGTGCGTGTGCGCAAAAAGCGAATCACGTTGGTTTTGAATCGTTGGAGGTTATATTCGTTGGGAAAACCGACCTCGGGAAGGTCGTTCTATAAGGATGAAGTCCTCCAGATGAAAGAATTCTTAAATAATGAAGTTCGAGGAGTACTAAGCTTAACCACGTATGGATGGGCGGTAGTGGTTCGTCGTGTATTTGTGCTACTCGCCGCTCTGGGCGGAATTAAGAGTGCAAGGTCAGCCGAGCACTCTCCACGAAAATATGTGTAAAAGAGAGTCAAATCCCCAACCTGTCTTTGGAATCCAGTAGCCGAAGTGTATGTTTGGGTGCAGAGCTCTAGACATGAGAGCAGTACTCCAGTGATGGTCGAATCTGGGCTTTATATATTGTCAAAAGTTGTTGAATTGTGTACAACTTTTTGGTTCTGAAGAGTACACCGAGTTTCTGAGAAGCTATCTTGGCATTGCCACAACGTGGTTTTGCCAAGACATATTTCCTCCCAGGTTGACGCCCAGCGAATTGATAGATGAAGCCAGTGGGATTGCGTGTCCGTCCATGACTATATCCGGTTCAGTAATGTTAACCTTTTTAGAGAAAACTGCTGCCTGCGTTAAATTCGACTTGATTACTGTCGCCCCAAGCCAAAATTTCTTCCAGGTCTTTGTTGAGGCATGATATTTCATGCTGTCTGCGAAGATGTGCGTCGGCAGCCGATGTTTGCGCATTCAAAGAGAACGATGAGATAAGTGTGCTATCGTCAGCAAAACTAAATATCGGATTTTTCGTTTTCACTAGAAGGTCGCTAATGTAGAGTAAGAAGAGAGTGGGAGACAGGAACACCGGCATTGATGGTGATGGTGTGCTGAAACTACATAATTTAAACAACAATGCCAGAGCGAAAAAAAACCTATTCGGCATCTGTATGAAAAGGCCCACATTATTATAAAAGTCCTTCCTATAGGAGAATAATGTATTCAATAGTTACGTAAAAAAGTCTATACGACGGGCTGCCGCGCCAACGAATCTGTTTTCAGTTAACAACTGTATGTAGGTCAGTAGACTAAATCAGTGATGCCAGATTACACCGCGTGCATCGACCTCGCTTGCTCAAACAAATTTCCACGTGCTTGGATAGGAATTTTAAACTTTTTGCTTAATAAATAAGGTGATGAATTTACTAGTTGTAGTATTACCGTTTTTTGTTCTGTCGTCAAATAATTTATAAAAAGAAATGTGGTGATGTGATTTTAAATTTGGGTGATTACTATTGGTTGTGTTACAAAACATACATTTTGTGCTTTTTATGGAATTTAAATCTGAACTGTTTTTAAATAAGATTGACTGTAAGAGAGCATGTGTCTGCAGTTTTTTGTCGAGTATGAAAAGTAATTTACAACGAGGGTCAACGACGTCTTGTTGACAAAAACTGAACTTCCACATGCAGGTTTCCCTATGAATTCCGACGTGTTGGTGGCGTTTACAATTCTTTGTGTTACGCAAGAATTGTTCAAAAAGGTATGACAGAATAAAAAAAAGTGTTAAAATTATAACATTTTTTTCTGTGTGTTCGGGTTTGACATAAGGAGGATGTCTCGCTTATTAATTGACAGCGCCATTCACGGTTAATTTTGTACAATTTGTTTTCTTCTCAGGATTTGCGGGTTTAAATATAGTAAGTCAACCATCCATAATACCCTCTAGAATAAATCCGACCCAAGGACTCAGGTACAGCCTTTAGTAGTTTCTTTAAATCTTCTAACGAAGGTGTACATACGATGTGTAATTTCGAATCGGTTCATCAAGTCTGGTGTGATTATTACCACCATAATCCTTCCCTCCCCCTCTAACCCAATTTCCTCAGATTGACGTCATATACAAAGTTTCATCATATCTGTTAATAATAAATCAAAAGGAACCCGCGTAAGCGCTCCTTTGAACTTTCCGTCGTTCGAGATTCCCTAAGACAGTCGTCAGTCATTTGTTATTCTAAATCCACACACACATACACGCAAACTTTGTAATCTCCACGCTCCCCACGTGTTTCCTCGTCGTATACATAGGTTAATTGCTTAAAGTTGCGATTGTAAATTTGTCGTTGGATAGGTATACAAGAGGTAGTCGTTGTTTTCGAATAATCTAGATATATTAGATCGCAGCAAAAAACGCCCAGCACGCAGAAATGTGTATATTGTAGAATTACAAAAATCTCTATTCATGATTTCTGGTAAGATACTCTTAAAATAGTCATTTACCTTACAAGTGTGGGAATTGCTACTTATCTGCATGACACTGCTGTAGAGAATGGCGAAATTAGAAGCCTTCATCCGTTAGTGCGGGAAAATTTACAACTTGAAACCAAACTCGACCACTTCTTCATATCGCGAAAATTAAACGCGACTAAAATCAACAGCGATAAACGTTTATTTTACTGCAATACACAATTATTTTGGTGAAATTCATATTTTCAAATGAAAACCCCCAAATGTTATAATTATTTTCTATTTAGCATTAAAAATAAGAGTAATTTTGTATAATATTGTCTATTCCGAAAATTTGTAGTTCTCGACATGTTGCTAATTTAATATTCTTATACAACGTGTCCAAGATAAGGAGGGCCAGCACAGGGATCTTGGAAACCGTAAGAGATACGAAGTAGGTTAAATGGAGGTGAAGTTGCGCATTTACGTGCCTAATAATATGCCGTTTAGAAAGTTTTAAAATTCCGAGTTTCTGAAAAATCGTTTTATTGTTTTCCTGAGTTTTTTGAGATCGAATTCTAAAGTAAATTGCACTTTTGCATTGCCACTTTTTCCGCTCTATCTAGCGGCGTTAATTGTTTTGTAATCCGACGAATCAACGGGCCATTATCAACTTTTTTTTTAAACACAGACACACAGACTTTAGTCCATTGTGCATACATTCATTTGAATTTATATAACTGCATAACATTCTTTGTAAATGAATAAATAAATAAATAAATAAATAAATACGGTCCTGTTTTTCTGATATTGGAATTTGATAGCTTTTTTTCTTCCGAATGCGTTTTTTGAACAACATCAGGAAATTTTGGGATACGCTTCTGTATTTCCCCTAATTTTATAAATAATATCTCATAAGTAAGCTCTAAATTTTTTACTTATGTTGGACTAGTTCAATAGATAACAAATAATTTAATAATAAACCACAAATAAGTGAACAAAATACAGAAACATTATTTCAAACTTCTGTTGATTCGGGATTTGAAACAAAAAAATTAAGATGGTGACGCGTGATTTGTTTCACTTGACATTCCCATTGTGATCGTTTGAGAGCGTTTTAAGAGGTTTCCTATTTTCCATAAAATATGGAACATAAATTTACAAATGCTGAAAAGTTTAATATTCAATCGCATGTTTTATTTTATCTCAAAAAAATGTTATGTGGCAGTTAGAAGATGTTATTTGTGCTTAGAGAATAACGGAAAGCATTTTGAACACCTGATTATGTAGTTCCTTACTCTTTTCGTTGAAAATTAGAGCTTACTTATGAGATATTATTTCTAAAATTAGGAGAAATACAGGACCGTATCCCAAAATTTCCTGATGTTGTTCAGAAAACCCTCGAAACGTCATTAAACCACAATGTGTCATAAACCGTTGCATTCGGGAGAAAAAAGCCAAAAATTCCAATATCAGGAAAACAGGACCTTATTTAAAAAAAGAAAGTTGATAAAGGCCCTTCGAAGACGACCCGTCGGATTACAAAACAATTAACGCTGTTAGATAGAGCGGAAAAAGTGGCAATGCAAAAGTGCAATTTACTTTAGAATTAGATCTCAAAAAAACCCAGGAAAACAATAAAACGATATTTCAGAATTTCGGTTTTTTTCGGATATTTCCGGAACTACTCGGAATTTTAAAACTTTCTAAACGGCATAATATTAGGCACGTAAATGCGCAACTTTACCTCCATTTAACCGACTTCGTATCTCTTACGGATTCCGAGATCCCTGTACTGGCCCTCCTTATCTTGGACACGTTGTATTGTGCTGCGGATTTTAAATTCAGTTGCTCCTAGTTGGCTGTGATGGCGTTGAAAGTAGTTATATAAGCGCTGCCAAACCTTTAATTCGCAATATGATATTTTTGTATTTTGACCGTTTTGACGTGACTTATGCTTACTTTGACAACGCTATAACTATCTTGCATGTAGAGCATAACCATCATTGTTTTTATGCGAGCTTTCTTTTCCTCGTAATAGTAATTCGTTATTATAGCTGCCATTGCTAAATTTAGCTGCTCTGTTAATTGGTCGTTTTTCTTTCGTAAATTTCACCCATTTCAACAGCACAACAATTTAGAAAAGTCCTTTAAAAGACTTATTTCCTGATGAATTATTAAATTTTCACTGTAAGCATTCCAAGCCAAAAACTTTCAAAGGTATTAAAGCTCGAAACAATGAAAACTTTATTACGTAAACTTTCCAGAAACCTAAAGTCTTATATCTCGGGATTTAGCCGGCAGTCTTGGCATTACAACTTACTAGGCGGGCTATTTAGTATTATAGAGGTCTTCTTTCTTCTCGGTTTTTGTCAAATCGCGGGCAATTATAAGAATCGCTCTTGTTGGCCAAATATTATTTAAACTTGAGGGGTTACTGGTGTTGCAGAATCCGTAGTGATTAGGGCATTTTATGAAAGTTCATAAGAACATATCGATGGGTTCTTGACAAAACATCGTAAGCGACAAATCTGCAACTGTTGCTTACACTTGCACTTTATAGGAAACTTTGATCAGTATGTAATTATTTAAAAAGGTATAAACAGTCATTTAAGTTATCGTATCCGCCGGTAAATTTGCAACGGTTTTCAAAATGGCCGTATTTAATAGCAAGCGCCAATATGTCGTTGACAAAAAATCGTATGCGCGGTGCTTACGATTTATTCTAATTTATCTTACGATAATTTATAACCCCACCGATACTGGGCGGTTAGTAAGCCTGCGTTATTTGTTATTTAAGAGTAAAGTCTATCTTAAGCGACAAATAAATATATAAAACTTTCAAAATTTTAAAATGGTTATGCCCAGGAAAAAATAACACGAAAAACCTCCTACCGTAAAATTTGAAGCACGTCGCTTAAGATATTTCGTCAAAAACCCATCAATATGTCCCCAATTTTTATTTTAAATCGTAATTTTTAATATTTCCGAGAGCCACTGATACTTTCTACGACATTTTTTCTTATTAGCTGGTCAATTCTACATGAAAACGCCGCCTTGTGGTATTTCTCGTAAGGCGCACAGTTCTAGATTAAATCAAATTTAAACTCATTATTATTAACATCGATGATAAGTTTTATGTTATAAAAATTGTTGGAAATTATTTCGATTTGAATTTAACTGTTTTACTCAAGAACGTCTGACGTTTAATTATCTTTCTAGACCATAGTAAATTAACGTTGATGTTCCACAGGGGTTCATTTTAGGGCCTTTCTTATCTATCTTCTATGCAAATTACGAGGCCGATCGAATATTCCTACGAGTACGAGCACGAATACATAAAACAATTCTGGATGGTTTAACAATTACGACTAAAAGCTAAAAAGCCACGTTATTCCGTTGTCTAATTTTCTAGTGTAAATTAAAAGTCCTTAATTAGGATGCATAAATATTTAATACGAAAATAGGTGCGAATGATTAATTTTGCATCTGGTTTTGTAACATCCCGTGTTGCCAAATTATTTATGAGCATGCATCCTAAAATTACGCCTAAAAAGCATACATTGCAAACAGTAATTGAAATAATTATTCAGATTTATTTTTAGATGTACAGAATATTAAAATAGATCTGAGAGACATTAAACTTAATTTTTAAAAAAAGGTACTACCTCAATCAGAAGAAATCATGAGCATGACTCATAAAATCCAAAAAAAATCCTTCCATTACTTTCAAATACACTCGCCGAAATTAAATTAAATTCGTTCCATTCAGTTTTTTTCAATTTTAATGTATGATAACTTTTCTATCCTTAGTCCGATTTAAATGTTTTTTTTACATGTTACACTTGTAGAGTAAATTTGCCATCTTAACTCTTATGAAGAAGCTTTTTTGAGAAGTTTATCTATTCTTAACAGTTTACTTTCTTATTATTTATTTCTTATTATTATCTTTCTCGATTCAAGAACTACGAATTTTTTTATAAGAACGCTACACATTTCACCGAAATATTTTAATTTTAACACTTTTGGCAAAATACTTTTATTTTAGAAAAACCATTACTAACTGGGTAGTTTTATGGTACAATTAAAATTAAAATCTTTCGAGTAACTGTATTTTCTTTAAAAAATCATAACTTTTGAACAGAAAAAGATATCGATACAAATAAAAAAGTAAACCGTTAAGAATAGATTAAGCTCAACCTTAAGGGAAAAAATATACTATTTTTCCCCGTATATTTCAACATGTATACCGCTTTTTAAAAAATTGAAAAACTAAAACATTTATCTGCAATTTCTTTAAAAATTCATTTAAATCGGACTACGAAAAAAAAAAGTTACCATGCATACATTAAAATTGAACAAAATTTTGGATGGTTCGAATTTGATGTTAATGATGTATTCGGAAGCTGCAAATTCATATTAAAAAAAACATAGCTGTTAAAAACCCAAACCGTAAATTTTTAATAAACTTTTAAAAGGCTCGCTTCCTATGGATGAAATATATTTTTAATCGCCGCACAGCTTCAATGCATTTCAGTACCCTGGCATTTTTATAGAAACCTTGTCATATAAATTAAATTTTCTGACGGTTTAAAAAATATGTTAAATTTATGGCGAAAATGTTTCTAAAGGTTTTGGGTCGATGACTTCTCAGATGTCATATGTGAAAGCGCATTCAATTTAATAGATTGCTTCAAACTTTTCTTCTTTTTTTTTATGATCAAACACAAACACTATAGGAAAAATCCTTTAGGACACTCTGGAAGTGGTGCGTGTGCGCAAAAAGCGATTCACGTTGGTTGTGAATCGTTGGAGGTTATATTCGTTGGGAAAAACGACCTCGGGAAGGTCGTTCCATAAGGATGAATTCCTCCAGATGAAATAATTCTAAAATAATGGGGTTCGAGGAGTACTAAGCTTAACCACGTGTATTTCTGCTATTCGCCGTAAATAGTATATTAAGATAAAAGTGGCATAAGACATTATAGAGCACGCGTTTAATTCAGAAAACGACCTGCGAGGCGGGGAGTTTTCTAAAGTACAAGTGCTCTAATTGTCTTATGAACCGTATATTTTATAATACTTTTTCTATTTGGGTCATTAAAGTCTGCAAAATTTTTAAAAATATAGTAGATTTTTTTCCATTTGAATTAATATATTCTTTTTGGGTTGGCAATACTTTTACAAATTTCATAAAATGTTACAAGTATCAAACATGCCATGCTAGAAACAATTGAACACAACGAAGCTTCTTCCCATCCGTCATAATTAAATATAAATATATTATTAAAGTTGATAAAAATGAGTCAGGAAGAAAGTTGTACTCCGTAAGAAATACGAGAAATAGCAGAAAATAATTTAGAAAAACTTTTAAAAAGATTATACTTATGCAAAACAGGAATAACAATTAATGACCAGGAAATGTCTACAGTAACTTAGTATTTTAAAGGTTTCTATAAAATTTTTTGTCGAATCCATAATGCCGAGAAAACTAATTTCAAAATTGAGGTAAGCCTAAAATTCGAACCCTACTTGCTGCCAACATAAAAAAAAATAAAATCTCAGTTTCATAAAGTGGCAGGTTATTAAATTTTTTTGCATCTCATAATGTAGCCATTATGAAACCTAAATAGAAAAATATATCAATTTCATTATGCATGCAAAACAGGGCTAGTAAGATAATGATGGACATCTAAAGAGCATTCGATGCGAGATACTGCAATTATTTCAATTGGTTCAGGTTTTTTCTTAATCGAATGTCAAATACTTTGGTAAAACCCCTCACATTACCCGACATGATTTTCAATTAACAAGTGTATGTAGGTCAGTAGGCGAGCAGTGATGCCAAATCACAACGCGGGCCTCGACCCGTTTAGTATAGGAATATTAAACGTTAGTATTTGTGGCATAATAAATAAAGTGTTAATGTGTAATTGCGATTGATCAAGTAGTGATATATTTAATTCAAATTTTGTATTTGTACTCCAAACAAGATTTGAAACAACTTATTTATTTGTCATTTTGCTTAAAAATTAAAAATAGGGGTAGTTCTCGGGCCATTTTTACATTCTTGCACTTTTTGAGAACCCTGTAAAATATAATACATTTTTTTCTTCATAAATCTTAGTTGCTTGCCAAGTAGAGGCTTTCACAAAAAATCCCATTTGTGTCGAACTTCCTTGGACACGTTGTATATTGGTCCTTCTTATAGAGATCGACATTCAAAGCCCATATACTAAATAAAATTCAATACTCGACCGCTAAATAACTAAGTACGGAGCGAGAAGTGCGAAAACTTCGCCAACTGAGCGTGACTACGGTGACCAAATATTTAAGCACGAGACAGGTGCGAATGGGGACCATTAATTTTCTATGCGGTTGTGTAACGCCCCACGGTGTAATATTATTTATGACTTCGGGCTCTTAAAGTAGGCTGTGAAAGTTCGGGTTGTATAAAGTTGCATTATAAATAATTCAATGGCATAAAGAAAGAACATTTTAGGTGTATAAACAGAACGTTTAAACGGCGTCACGAGAGTCAGGCTGGTTCATCATATTTATATCGGGCTGGGTGGCCTCTGACGAGCCTACCACGAGCCTCCCAAGAAAAGCTCATCCGAGGCTCACAGCGATCCATTTTCTGTCGGCTTTTATCTCGAGTCTGTGGCTAGCTCGTCAAGAAGTTCTGTTTGCAGCGAAACTGACTACTTTTTATAGAATATAGAGTGGTCCGAAGAAGGTATAAATATCGCCATGTTCATTTGAAACCAATAATTATTCTTTCTTAAATAATAAGGACGTCCATTATTATTATTATTTAGTGGAGACCTACAAATTTCTAATGGGAACCCAAAGTGAAAGATTTTTTTAAAAAAGAAAACAAAGAATGAGGTTGCGTCAGTCGTCGAGAAATCTGTAGGGGAAGAAAAAAGTTTATTGGCGACTAACCATCGCCAAATTTTCGTTTTTTATTCACTAAATTGATAGTCATAAAGCACCACTGCATATAACCAATAAAGCTGCCATCTGTTATTCGTCATCAGACATGGTCTACCTTCTTTGGTTCACCGTGTACAACTAAAAATAAAATAGGTTCGTGGTAAACTCGTGACGGGGGCTCGACTTGCCATGCAGAAAGGAACAAATTCGAATGAGGCTCGCGGCAGGTTCGTTGAAAGAAGTTTGGCCAAAACGCACGTCTCGAGCTCGTCTCGCCATATTTATACGCACCTTAAGACAATCATATCGACCAATTTTACTGCTAGCTAGCTGTCAATTCCTCAAAACCCTAAATTCCAATGTATGTTTAGCCAACTTAACCGCAAAAGGGCTAGATTTGCAAAGATTCCCTGAATTCCCGGCTGGTTAACGAAAAAATCTCTCATTATTGAATTCGATGGCAGACTCTCTGCGTCTACGAAGTATGTTATCCAAATTCGAACAGCAGTGTACACTTTTAGACAGCACGTCATAAATAATAACATCCTGCTGAGTATAACACACAACCCTGTACATAATTAATGGTTTTCGCTCGCGTCTCATAAAAGTTGCTGTTAGAACGGGCGATGCCGACAGAAAACGGTAGTTTTAATGTTTCATAATGAAACGCCCACGGAAACTTGGGCTTTTTTGTTAAAATTGCTTCAATTTATTAATTAAATTTTAAAACGACCTTATTTGCATCACAATCCATCCTCCGGGAGCTCTGTACCCAAGCGGCTACTGGACTCCATCGAAAGGAGAGCTACTCGTCTGATCTGATGTGAGACCACCACAGCCTTGAACAGCGAAGACCGGATGGTGACTTGGCTCTCATTTACAAATATTTCCATTGCAAATGTTCGACATTGCCCGCGTAATTTCACCTAGAGCGACGAATAGCAGAAATACACGACGAACCATTACCGCCCATACACGTGTAGTTCAGCTTAGTACTCCTCGAATTTAATTGTTTAAGAATTCCCTCATCTGGAAGACTTGTGGAATCCTGAGGGTGTGTTTCCCACCGAATATATCCTCCAACGATTCAAAACCGACGTGAATCGCTTTATCCGCACACGCACCACTCCCAGGGTTTTTCCTATAGTGCTAGAATTTGATAAGAAAAAAAGTGCTAGAGCTGGACTATCCGCTGTATAGCTCGAATTTGGCTCCGTCAGTGATGAAAATTAATTCCTTCTGCGCCAACAACTTACTTTTTTTCACATACAGGAAACTTCCCATTCGTGAAAAAAGTAATACTTTACAGATTTGTTACATAAATAACTTTTATAGCAATCAACGCTTCCGTAGCGTATCCTTTACAACTATCCAGGGCTTCTATTAAGAACACAGACGTTAGTTAAACAGCAATTATGCTAAAAGCGAGCGCATGCAGGGACATCTAAAGAGATTAAGGAACGAAATTTAGGAATCCCGTTGGCAATCTTATAAATGCATAGAGGGGGGATGTGGGCGGGTAGCCTATATAGATAAAGCCTTGCAAGATTTAAATAAGAGTTTTTTTCCGTCCGGAGGATTTATGTTCCCCGGATTTATTTTTGTAGTTTCTTTTGCCAATGATAAGTTCGTTTTGCTAATCGAAAGAGACGATCGGATCGAGCTATAAATAACGCAGTTGGCCGCGTTGTTCCTGCAATGTTTTGTATGTAGGTATCGCTGATGTCTGTAAAGAATAAGAAAGACTGATAGAAGATTTCAGGGAAATTGGAAAGCGAATAATAGGGTTATCATAAAACTTAAATATGAGGTGATTCAGAATTAACAAAATAAGTTGCCTTTAGTTGCCCTTTTTATTCCAGATTTTTATCGACACCGAACTTTGCAGCATCGGAATATCGCGCAGACTTCATGCATTTATGTCTTAAGTCGCCTCTGAAAGGAAAATTATTTTGCTTTCTTTATCATCAAACACAAGCACTATAGGAAAAATCATTTAAGGCAGTGGTGCGTATGCGAATAATGCGACTATGGTACGTTTTGAATCGTTGGAGGTTATAACACGACCTCAGGTTTGTTCGATTGATTTCCTCTACATGAAGAATTCTTAAACAATGAAATTCCACGCCACTGCGAACCAACGAATAGTAACAAAACACTAAACAGCCGTGAAAAAGGCAAGAAAACCACGAATGCGGGAAACCACGATACATACACGAAACTATTATGACGAAGCCAAATAAAAATAACCCGCGAAGAGTCTGTTTGAATTTCTCAGAAATGAAATTATTACCCTTATAATAACAGATTTCGACCTTGACGTCGTTGGTCGCGTCTTCCCGATGTACCTATTCCAATCTTGCATGTAATACTGATAGAAAAGTTAAAAAAACGTTATTTTTAAACTTAATAGACATGAAACAATTTTTCATTTTTCTTATTTCAAAATGCATAATTATTCTAGTTAAGAGTTCACAAGAATTTAAACGTAAATTATGGTTTGTTTCAAATAGCAAATAGTTATATCTCTGACAAAGTTTTTAAGGTTAATCAAGATAAAATACATTTTGAAATTTAGCAGAAAATTCTGAGAGGAACAAAATAATAAAGTGAGTATTTTTTTTTGTGTGTAACAAACAAATAAAAACGAATAACAAAAGAAATTCGAGATAGATAGAAATATAAAAAACAAATATCAGTTATAATTTATTATAAATCCCCTAGTAAGCTCCATTAACGTAACAAGAAGCTCAGTGGTCCTAAAACAATTTAGACTGACGTTTTGACTTATAGTGCGGACCTTTCAAACCGGTCCGTCCGGTTAGCCTATAACTAATACCTTACCTTGGGAAATGACGTCACATAAATTGCCTTAACCCGAAAACTATTAAGTGGAATGGGGCGAATATCTGTGCTAGTTTCAGTTGTGATGTGTTCCGGAATATCGCAAAACTCACCTGTAAGAAAAATTTTTATTAATAAGTTATTAGAAAGATTTAAAATGTATTTCGACATATCTATTCTCTCTACGAAAAAATGTGTTACATACAATTCGCTATCGTAATCACATTTCAGTAGTTAAATATTTTAAAATGTATGACTATAATATTGCTTCCAGTTTACAATATTGTCACAATTAAAAGTACTTTACTCTTGAGTTAAATTTATAATTATACTTTAAGTATTTTGTATTCCAAAATGTTTAAAATGCTAAGTTTAAATGAAGTGATGTATAAATGCTTTTTTACAAGAATAAAAGGTTGAAATCAGATGCAGCGGATTTCTAAAGTTTCAATCTTCATAACAGAAGATAGGTGAAGAACATAGCAAATATACCATCGATCGAAGCAGTCAAGCGATCCGAGGCGACCTTACTACCACTTTGATGGGTGACCGCTTGGGATAACAGATGTCTCCAAATTTTTTTTAGAAAATATTTTAGTAAATTTTACAATAACTTTTCATATAAAAATGGTCTACAAATATTTTTGTAACTACTAAAAATGCCATAATTTGCTATAATTTAATGGCATTTCTCAATAAAAGTTATTCCAGTAACATGTAGAGCCATAAATTATGGTTAGTTTATCATTTAGGTCAACTAAGTTTTCGTGTATTATATAAAGCTAGGTTCACACGGCATCACACCGCGCGGATTTTTGTTTTGTAGGATTAATCGTACCGAATAAGTAGTGACGCATATACTGACATAGAACCATTCACATATCGCTTGCACTGCAAATAAACGTATAACACGTCCACCACGTATCGTGTGAACATCCCGTTCTTGTTGTACTGTCGTGTGAACCCAGCCTAACTGTTTCATAACGATAAAACTTTAAAGATTTGACCATTTTATAGATGGTCATATTTTGAGTCGTTCTAAAGTTCGCATAGAAGATTTATTATGTATATTAAGTTTAATCTGGGAGTTTTTGATGTATGTAGTGCTACTGTTAGAATAACACATTAATCGACTATATATTTGTGACGGTACTAAATCTCGAATA
This sequence comes from Barypeithes pellucidus, assembly GCA_963991005.1. Classification (NCBI taxonomy): domain Eukaryota; kingdom Metazoa; phylum Arthropoda; class Insecta; order Coleoptera; family Curculionidae; genus Barypeithes; species Barypeithes pellucidus. The sequence goes on from OZ022557.1 coordinate 2,086,434, forward strand.
AATGGGGTTATTTCTGTCGTAAATAATTGCTGTTTAAAATAAATGACGGTCCTTTCCGACGCTATAAATCCGTATAGAGATTTAAGAACCCGCGACTTGGTCGAAAAAGTAACCCATATATTTTCGACTCGAATTTATCTCTGTACACATAAATAATTGTATTATGCTAGCAAATTGTTAAGAGAGGAACAAGAAATAGACTACCAAAAAAAAAAATACGAGAAGGAACCTCATTTATGTTGGTCTCTAGACATAAGAAGTAGAATTATTTAATTTACCTACGTATTACTACCGTAAATAGCAAAAAACATACTACCTACTACCTAAATTGTAAAGTACAGGTCGATAACGTTATCTGTAGCTACAAAAGGAATGCGGGCAAGAAAATTTCTTGGGTTAACAATGTTGTCACATACATTAAATTTTAATTTACAACATGTTACCAAGTAAACCCTAAAATTAAATTTACCCATTTAAAGTAAATTGTCATAAGTATATACGAAACTAATATTCTATAATAGTTTCAATGTTCTTAAAACGTTCTTTTCATACTCTTTATTTTAATATTTAAATGCAAAATAAAATATTTTTTATTAAAGTACTTCTAATCTAAAAATAGGGCAACATGGTGCAATATCAACGGTAACCATGGGTAACCGGTGGCTAGAGCTAATTTGATAGGTTATATCCCAGACAGAGGATGACGACACGCATCTGTTGACACGCCTATTGTGCCAGCGTGCTTGTTCGGCGATGTCCAATATGCTTCATCCAGTTGCGTAGTGATAGGGTTTGTTTTAAAACTGTGATAATGAATGAATATTCCCTGGTAAAACCCTTCATAGTCAAACCCGTGAAGTGATTGCCAATGTGTACAGGGTGTGTGAAGAGAAATTACAAATTAATACATTAAAATTGCCACTTAAGCGAAAGCTAGAAAGGGTCGCAATGTATACGGGAGTAGACGTGGGTGCAGTAAAAAAACATTCACAAAGAAGATACTGAAAGGAAAGAAAATAACCCGGATCAATTATTGTCATCTCCTATCAAAGAAAGGGCCCGTCTCTCTGCTGTCGAAAAAATCGAAGGCTTCTACTTTGGCATTGTTAGGAGGACAATACAAAAGTTTTATTTGGAACTAAAAGTGGTTCCAACCTTAAAAAAAGTTGCTACAACAGCTGAGAAGTGACATAAACTTTCCATTTTCCCGTGAAACTTTGAAGTGCATGTTGAAATCAAATGGATTTTATTGCCGAAATTGCCAAAATAAGCGAAAAATATTAATGGAAAGGCCTAATATATTGCACTGGTGATACAAATATATCCATGCCAAAAAAAAAATATATATTGTTACATTATTAAGATAATAATAGCACGCTCATGACTCGGACATGTCTTAAAAGATATTGCTTCCCCCTTACCGATACCGCGTAGCTATAGACTCGCTTGTCGAGCTGTATATCGCACGGTTTTTGTAAAGTAAATCTCTTGGGACAACGCATTTGAGTTTATTAAAGAATAGCAAGAGAGTAGTAGGCGGTTGCTATCTCAAACACTGGGAAAAAAGGACACATGCACCAATTTCTTTCAAACGTCACGTTATTAAAACTACGATGACAATTAAACAGTTTGCTGAGAAATATTGTTGAAGGAAATATTAAAACAAATCTTACTTAGGTTCGCTCTAAAGTTTAAAATTGCTATACATTATCATCAACATTATCTACTAAAGTTTTTTTACATAATTTTGCCAAAACCGTCTAAATTTTATATATCGCAGGGATGAATAAAAAATCACAGATTTATTAAACCCAGTGTATGTTACTAGCGCCCTATAATGTGGAACTTTCTACAAATTCTTATTTCTTACTTATAAAAACATCATATCGCCAACTTCCAATCCGATACATTGAATCGTTTTCAAATTATGGCTTATTTTCGAAAATAAACTTTCACTTTCAACACCCTGTATTTCTAGAGCGAGAAACGTTTCGAAAAAAACTTATATGATCGATCGACTATTATCGAGTTTGATGTTTAGTATCTCCAGTTGCTCTATGGTCCATAAGTTATGGGACACCCTGTATAGAGGACTTGAAAATCCACGTCGATTCCCCCAAAATACGTTAGCTATTAAAGCTTCACGATGTAAAATTGGTTAAATCAGTGATCATCATACATAAAATTTAGACGGTTTAGGCAAAATTATGTAATACAATTTTAGTAGATAACGTTGAGTTGTAAAATAGCAATATTAACATAAAATGTACCAAAGGTTTTACAAAGTCCTAAAATAAAGGAAACATTGCAGGAAAACAAAGGCCAATAACTATTAAATGGTGTCAGGTGCGGGGTACGTACGTCCCCATAAAAAATCTTCATCGCAATTAATTATCATAAAAAAAATGCACACAATAGATTTATCTTCGCCAAACACCCTCATGGAGACAAAAATTCCATTACCTTACCAAATTTTAAACTAATCCAGCAATACGGTCGTAAACCTCCTATATCTTTAGTGGCTTTCCGATCCCTAGCGGGCGGCATTAAAAATTAAGAGAGGCACAAGAAGAAAGTTTTAAAACGATATTATACGACGAAAACCACCGCCGTACATTATAAAAAGGGCAATTTCCCAGGACGATTTAATGATTTAGTGGCGGGTAATTTGCCACCGAAGTCGGCGATCTGCAGACACATAAGTTTCCCGATGTCCTAGAGGATTGGAGTATAAGATTTAGACAGTAATGGGCGTCTGTTACAGTAGCGAACTCAGGTGGAAGCCGTAATACAATAACAAGATGGCAGTGATCAATTTTTAAATTGCTTATGGAGATTCATGGTGTTGTTAGCGTTATTAATTCCCTTTGATGTGTTTCAACAGGAATGGAAGTCTAACGCTAAGTAATAACTTTTGGCTTGGGTTTGGCTATACAGGGTGTCCCATAACTAATGGTACACAGGAAAACTGCAGATTCCTTGGGTACAAATACTGCGATTTGCCCATACTTAGTTTAGTTCAATAGCTGGTAATAACCGAGATACAGGGTGTCCAAGTAAAAATTTAATTTTCAATTTTCCTAAATAACTTATTTCTGAATCAATATTTTTGCGCAAAATTTTGTGACTAGGGTTTCTTGGGGGAAAGGAATTTGAATTTGTTAATAATTTTGATGTAGATTATAGGAGGCGCTCTCTGCGGTACATTGAATACATAAAAAGAAGTGTAACTTTCTTGGGCCTTAATAATTATGTTTTTATTAAAAATGTCAGTTTTTCCGTCATTTTTAAGCAATAAAGGTACTCCGACGAACCGTTTTCGAGATATTTTCAATTACAATTTCTAATGCGCCATTTAAATTTTGATTTGTAAATAATTTCACATTTACTAACAGAGAAATGCGAGACATGGTATTACGCACAAGAAAATTTTAACGGACTTGGAGCACATCGGCGGTACCTATTTGGAAATGTATCCAAATAGAAGGCAGCCAGATTTTAAAATTTTTAGAAGCCTATATGACAGACTGGGAGAAACAGGATCCTCCACTATTACGTTTAGAACGCGTATAAACATACCATGTCTCGCATTTCTCTGTTAGAAAACAAGTTATGTCGCGGCATTTTTAGTTTAATTTTTGATAACAGTATCTTCAAAAACTCCTTAAAAACACCCACAATGCTGACAAATGAAAATAAACTTTGACAGAAATGAGGTTTCAAGTGCTTTCATTGTATTTGTTTTTACCAAAGCCTACTTTGCCAAATTTCACATTTACAAATCAAAATTTAAATGGCGCATTAGAAATTGTAATTGAAAATATTTCGAAAACGGTTAGTCGGAGCGACATTTACAAAGTATACCTTTATTACTTAAAAATGACGGAAAAACTGACATTTTTAATAAAAACATAATTATATTAAGGCCCAAGAAAGTTACACTTCTTTTTATGTATTCAAAGTACCGCAGAGAGCGCCCCCTATAATCTACGTCAAAATGATTAACAAATTCAAATTCCTCTCCCCCAAAAAACCGTAGTCACAAAATTTTGTGCAAAAATATTGATTCAGAAATAAGTTATTTAGGAAAATTGAAAATTCAATTTTTACTTGGACACCCTGTATCTCGGTTATTACCAGCTATTGAACTAAACTAAGTATGGCCAAATCGCAATATTTTTACCCAAGGAATCTGCAGTTTTCCTGTGTACCATTAGTTATGGGACACCCTGTATAAATGTCCAAGTCATGTTTACATAGAATTTTTTCAAAACTAAGATATACATTACAATCCTTCGAATGGCTCTATACAGGCTTAGCCTAGCACAAAAAATTTAAATGCGATACAATGTTGCCTCCATCTGAAAAATTAAATAAATAACCCAACAAGAGAAAAACCAAACGGATTTGGCGGTCAAAACCCTCGCCTAGGGTCCTTAAAATATGTTAATAGAGTTTGGCTAAAAACAAAGAAGGCGCAAAATTCATGGGGCAAAAAATATAGAACGAATTCCTGCGGGAGCCCACGATCGAGGATTCTTTAAACAAAAACAACACGAAACGATTTTGTTTTAAATATGGAAAAAAATTTATCTGATATTATCGACAGAAGCTATGATTTTAGGAAGCAAAAACCAAATGAATATTTAAAAGGGTTTAATAAAATATGATTTGAATAATTCGTACAAACCGTGTGGAATAATAATGATGAATGACTGACATTGTTGTCTCAAGAATATTGAGGGGTTGGTTGTTTTCTAGATTTTTGAATTCAGAGAGGCCGATATAGATCAATACATGTAAAAAAATATATCGGGAACAAAGAAAAATGGTATGTTTAAGGTTAATCAATCAGGTATTAATCGTATTGACATTATCGAGAAGCTGTGTTTAATGAACTATTGAGTTGAGTGTTGATCACCGAAGTCAAGCGACGTTGTGCACAGTACTTGGATGGGTGATCGCTTGGGAATACCATGTGTCGAAATTTATACAGATTTTAGTAAATTTTACAAAAGATTTTAGAAAATTTAAAAAAAATGTAAATGGTTTACTAAATATTTTGATAAAATTTTGCTATAATTTAATGGCAGTTCTTAATAACAGTTATTCCAGTCACATATGGAGCCATAAATTATGGTTAGTTTTACTATTTTTATAGTAAAGTTAACTGAGGTTTTTGGTTCCGAAAAGCGCCTTTTTGTTGAGTACCATTACATATAAATGAGTAATTTGGCATCTAACAGTGTTAGATAAATACGACAAAGATTTTTGCTTCGTAATTCAGCACTTGAGTGGGGAAATAGCACCATTTGTTTAAGCAGCATTATTTTTAATTGTATAGACATATTCAGGTGGTCAGACCTTTCACATTTATAAATTTAAACAATGTTATTTCCTGTTTCTCAGAGCATTTTCGCACTTTTTTTATAAAAAATTATATTAAAATTACATGAAACTCGAATAATACAAAATCCCCATACAAAACCAATCCATTAACCCAAATTTCTAACCCATGCGCCATATTTATGTCCGAAACGTCACGCGAAAGAAGAATAATGCGAGTGCAAATGCAATTTCCAACGAACAAAAATACGAATAATAGAAAAATTTAGAAACGAAACGAACGACTCGGGAGGACAAATTGCCAGCCAGTGCGGAAAATAATTTATTTCGACTTTATCCCTTATCGCTATTTTTGGAAGAACGCAAAAGCTATGAGTACAGTATAAAGGTGGTGTTGCCATAATTTATTTTCGCTATCTTTTAAGAAAAAGCTAAGCTTCTATTTATATGGACTAATGGAATCCAGGAGCCGCAGCAACAAAATAACCTTGGCAGAAAATAAAATGAGGTTATGTTGCTTTTTTCGAGAACCAATGTAAACCAACGTTCATATTTCCCTGTATTCTGCAATTTCCGAACTTTCTCAAACTCAATTGCATCTATAAATATGAATTATAGTGCATAAAATTGACAAACAATCAAATTATTGTTCCCATGATCGTTAAAAAATAGAAAACTTTTATATAAATTGAACTTTCATTCATATAGAATGAAAAATCAAAATGTACAAAATAGATGACTCGAAATAAAAACTGGTATTTTGAAATTATTTTGCTGCTTTATTATTCCGCATAGAAATTAGACATTTCGATTAGCCTTGTATAATATGTCGAATAACCAATGCTCCTTCAAATTTGTAGAAAATCACGAAAATCGGACTAAAAATGAAAAAGTCATCAAGCCTACAAGTTATCAAAATTTTGTAATTTATAATTAATTATTACACAGATAAATTCACACATCATCATCTATTGTTATTGCATCGCTCGAAGGAAAATGAGCCTGAAATAATTTTCCTCTGTGCGATAATGCTGTATATGATTGCCGCTAATTTTATCAAATCTATCCGGCAACGCTGCTAGATTCCCTATGTAAGAGAACTAGCTCTACCATCTTCCTATTAGTGTTAAATTAATTTTTAATTAAGATTTATTCGGGTACTCGTCATTAAGAAGACCGGCTAGAATAAGAAATATATTATACGTCTGCAAGAAGAGAAACGGGCCAAATTGCTTCTCAAGTTTATGTTCCGGAACTATCTTTTACCAAAAATGCCTTTAGCTCTCTTATTGGAAAAGTTGCCGTCGTTTCAGCCAGATCGAGTTTTAATTTAAAATATTACTTTTTTACTATTTTTAGCTCCGCTGGTTTAACTTCCCTTTCATTACTGACGGTATTTTCGTAGATGGAAAATCAAAGTATTGCTAACTTTTGATGTTTTCACCTGAAAAGCTGTTTCGGTCGTTTCCACACAGCCAAAGCTGGAATTGTGCAATTACGAAACGACCAAAGCTTGATAGACATTTTTAGTACATCGATTAAAAATTCTCAAACATTATAAAACTCTAAAAAAGTAAGTTGGTTGTTATTTAAATTTGTAGTATAGTATATACAAAGTCAATTTATAGAACGTTTAAATAGTTAATTTACCTATTTCTATGTTTTTATTGCGATAGAGTTATGACAAATTGATAATTAGGCAGGAAAATGTACGAAACCCTGCGATAACTTTTTTTTTTTTTATGATCAAACTCAAGCACTATAGGAAAAATCCTTTAGGGCACTCTGGGAGTGGTGCGTGTGCGCAAAAAGCAATTCACGTTGGTTTTGAATCGTTGGAGGTTATATTCGTTGGGAAAAACGACCTCGGGAAGGTCGTTCCATAAGGATGAAGTCCTCCAGATGAAAGTATTCTTAAACAGTGAAGTTCGAGGAGTACTAAGCTTAACCACATATGGATGGGTGGCAGTGGTTCGTCGTGTATTTCTGATATTCGCCGCTCTTTCCATGGAAATATCTGTAAAAGAGAGTCAAATCCCCAACGTGTCTCCGATGTTCTAGACTGTCGAGGTTCTTCGTCAGCTCGTGGTCTCCAATCAGACGAATGGCCCTCCTTTTGATCTAATCCAGTAGCCGAAGAGTATGTTTGGGTGCAGAGCTCCAGACATGAGAGCAGTACTCTAGTGATGGTCGAATCTGAGCGTTGTATAGTGTCAGAAGTTGTTGAGGTGTGTACAACTTTCTGCTTCGGAAGAGTACACCAAGTTTCTGAGATGCTATCTTGGCGATTGCCACAACGTGGTTATGCCAAGACATATTTCCTCTCAGATTGACGCCCAGCAATTAATAGAGCCAGTGGGATTGCGTGTCCGTCCATGACTATGTCCGGTTCTCTAATGTTAACCTTTTTAGAGAAAACTGAAAAATGAGAACTAAACTTAACAACTAAACAATAATTTTTGCACTAAATACATAAATAGCTCGGACATTCGGGTGGTCCTACCGCAATGAAAGTTATTTAAAGCATTGGTCGATTCCAGATTTGGATATTTGAGGACGACCAACGTCCAAAATTGAATGATATTTCGGACTTTGGTCCTTTTAATGCATATTAAATCGTATCCAAGAAATTCACCGGAACAAAAATCTCTTTAAAACCGGAACGATAAACTATAAGATAAATTATATTCCAACTATGCGACTTGATTTACGCGGAACGACCTTTTTATCCCGCCGAATGTATTCCCAGTTTATCATTGGAAGATGGAGCGACAACGGCGACGCATCCCGCGTCGCATCCATTTTCAATGCTGATTTATATATTTGCCGTTTTTGTCTTGGGTGGGGTATGCACCTACACAACCGCCAAGTCTTATCGGTGTATGCACATGGAGATCGGTTAGGGCAGGAAGGTGATAAGTAGTAGATCGGATATTACCGTTTTTTATTAGTTTGCCAATGGAACTCTATTGTTTTTCAATATCGGGTTTGCATAAATTAACTAGCTCTGTAGAGGGGAAAGAAAGGTATTTCTTTAATCACCCCTCGAGCTCTTAATCCATTCAGACTAGACATCGCGTCCCCGCGTCGATCACTTACAGCTCCAATAAATCGTTCAAGGAGCTCACCCTGGCTTACAACACATGAACCAAAAAACAAAATATACAGAATAGATGACTCTAAATGATGGTAAAACTGGTATTTTGAAATAATCTTGCTACTTGATTACTCCACAGGGTCTTTTAAAATTAGATAAAAAGAGATTTCAATTATTATTATACAGGGTACACCAAGTAAAATGGCTTATTTAGAAGTATATCAAGAACTAAATGAAATTTAATTTTGAATATTTGGCTGTAGCTATAAGAGATGGTTTTCTACGTTTATAAAATATTTTGGATGGTGCGGTGTTGCCGGATCATACCGAAAGTGGTAGCAACTTCGGAATTTTAAATGAATTACCCTATATATTATATTTTTTTTCGTGTCTGGGTAAAAATCTAGAACAGTTTTTTGTATAATATCATATACCTATCTTTAAGAGTTTTTGAATTATAAATAATCGTGTAACGCCGTATCGGGACCTGTAAATAAAATCATATCTTTTTAGCTGTTGCAGCTAGGAAGCGGAAATTTTGACAATAGTTTCACAATACCATCGAAATTTTATAATTTCGAACAGTATTTAATTAGTTTTATACAGGGCGTCTCCATAACAATATTTCTAAGGGAGATGAATTATTGCAAAAATCTTCTTTTTTTTTTAAATGGAAATTTGATATGTTTTGCTAATGGAGGATCGATTTTCTATCTAATGATATTAAGTATTCCTATACCTAACTTCAATATTTTCGGACTTATAGCGAAATTTAAAAATTATCTTATAAAAATATATTTTTTGGTAGTTGGCTGTGGAATGCATTCATAGTAACAAAATAATGAAAAATCCATTTGACGTTATGTCTGTGTTGTTGTAAAAAAAGAGTTAAGAAATAAACAACTAATAAAACCAATAAAATAACTAATAACTAAATTGTTGGCTCTTAAACATTCATGAATTGTGGTGATAACATGTTCATTTGTCACCTTTTTCATTTCTTCCCCCTTCTAGAGACCCCAGAGTTGTTCTTACTCGATTTTCTAAATCTTCCCTTATTGTGATGGGTGTCTTGTATACTAGTTCTTTAATCCTACCCATAGATAAAAATCTAGGGGGGTAAGATCCGGAGTCTATTTCTATGGACCTCCTCGGCCAATCAACTTTTTGGGTTTGTTCGGGTTTGTCGGGTTTGTCATAGGAGCTGCATCAGGATGAAATTCATTAAATTTTCTGCAAGTTCTAGATAAAACTCAACCACACTCCCCATGAATATAAAATAAACTTAAAATGTCTAAGCTCGAATAATGTGAATTTGCCATTTTTATTACAATAACACAGACATAACGTCAAATGGACCAGCCAACTACCAAAAAATATATGTTTATAAGATAATTTTTAAATTTCGCTATAAGTCCGAAAATATTGAAGATAGGTATAGGAACACCTAATATCATTAGATAGAAAATTCGATCCTCCATTACCAAACATATCAAATACAGGGTAGGATGTCCCATTTAAAAAAAAAAGAAGGTTTTTGCAATAATTAATATCCCTCAGAAATATTGTTATGGAGACGCCCTGTATAAAACTAATTATCTACTATTCAAAATTATAAAATTTCGATGGTCTTGTGAAATTATTGTCAAAATTTCAGCTTTCTAGCTGTAACCGCTAAAAAGATATGATTTCATTTTCAGGTCCCGATACGGCGTTAAAAAATCACAAGATTATTTATAATTCAAAAACTCTTAAAGATAGGTATATGGTATTATACAGAACACTGTTTTAGATTTTTACCTACATTCCAAAAACAATATAAGATAATTCATTTAAAATTCCGAAGTTGCTACCATTTTCGGTATGATTCGGCAACACCGCACCATCCAAAATATTTTATAAACGTAGAAAACCATTACTCTTATAGCTACAGCCAAATTTTTAAAATAAAATCTCATTTAGTTCTCCGAGACTATTCTAATAGGCCACACTTTACTTGGTGTACCCTGTATAATGTAAGTTAAATTTGGAAAAGACACGTTAAAACTGATAGTTGTATCTACAGTTCTCTAAAAAAGTCATTAATATCGAACTAAAAGTAAAACCATCTGGTGAATCAACAAGTTTCCCTATTCATGCCAATTAAAGTACGAATCTTTGTGGAAGCACATCTATTATATTCGTACAGAATATTAGGCCGATTAAATTAAACTACCCGTTCGAAAATGATAGCCTTACTATATCTATAGCTTTTCAGGTATACTTACCCATATATTCTACTTTGGCATAACCTATTGAATAGTCGTATTTGGAAACTACGAAACACGGAAACTGAAATTATCTTCCTGAAACTTTATGTATAGCCAAAAGGCCACTTCAAAACTCGTAAAGTCGCTCAAGGAAATTTTAATACAAGCCCAAATTATGTCTGTATATTAGTGCCTTTCGACAGTTCCGCTCTTTTAATAAAATGAGAGCCCTTGTGGATTTTAAAGTGGTTGCATCATTTTTAATAGTTTTAGCTGTATTTTGCACAGGAAGAGCGTTGTGCTGATGTGACTAAACAAAATATGGTTGTTAAAATATGAATCAATCGGGTGTATTGATACATGGATGTTAAATATATGCCAAGCCAATAGACACTACATTAACAGCAGTTGAATGATAGAAGAGTTTTGGACTTGCATTGTCTTTATTTGTTATAACTCACAACGTTTCACCTGGTAAGTATCTCCAGTTGTTGTCTTCAGGTGAATACTAAATAAGAGAAGTAACTACAGCTCTATTTATACTAGCTATGTGCACTGAAGCACAACTGAGATGGGTGCAGTCGCGCGTTCAGTTTTGCGCGATATTAGTAATTCTAAGCTTACATCTACTTAACAAAGGTTTCCAAACATTTCTTAAATCTAATGAAGGTTTACTAAAACAACCTGGGTTCTGGTGTATGGTAGCAGCTTCCTTGAACTTCCTTCAGTGTGGTTCTTTGAGCAGAATCTCGGCTTCTGTCCACCTGATGTGATGGCCGTGTGTCCAAGCATGGCCGGCTGCACCTGATTTTTCAGTCTCTCCTTTTTTAGTGTTGTTTCTGTGTTTTTTAATCCTTGTTTCCAGTGGCCGTAGTGTTTCCCCAATATACGATCGGCCACATTCGCAGGGGATCTGGTAGACACAGTTTTTCTTATCTTTTTGGCTAGTTGGTTTCGTCTTCGTTAGATGGCTTCTTAAGGTGTCTCTCGAGCTGAATACCGTTCTGATGTTGTATCGTTGTCCTAGTCTTCTAATTCTCTCGGATATTCCTATATTGACATATGGAATGTTGAGTGTTGGTTGAGCCTCTTTTGTCTCCCCTTTTTGTGTATTTGGCCGAGTCTTACGATTTTTCAAAATTTTGTCAACTAATTTCACACCTTTATGGCCTGCCAAAAATACACAAACATAACCCAAACATACACAAACATAAGACCCATAACGAGCTCTCGCAACTCTCCTACATACGAGCTAGCAAGATTCGTACTCCCACTACTCCAACCACTCCAAGGAAATGGCACATCTTTTGTAAAGAATTCACAACACTTCGTTCAAATAATAAGAGGAATATAAGTACATCCAGGAGATCAACTTGTCAGCTTTGACGTCGAAAGCCTTTATGCTAACGTCCTTTTAGAAAATGCACTTAATATTATCAAAAGCAGGCTGGAGGAAGACCAGACTCTACAAGGAAGAACACCGTTACCTATCAATGCCATCATGGAACTATTAGAATGTTGCCTCAACAATTCTTATTTCCAAGAAAAAGATAGGTTCTTCAGCCAAGTGGACGGACTACCGATGGGCTCAGCTCTTTCGCCGATAATCGCCAACATTTATATGGAATGGTTTGAAACTGAAAATAAAGACAATGCAAGTCCAAAACTCTTCTATCATTCAAGAGACACCATTGTCTACAACCTTCAAACAGACACTATTAACAGCAGTTTCTTGCATAACGTTGGATATGTGCTGGGCTCATCAGTAACTATACCAATGCTTAATGTAAGTTTTTCATGTCTAATATCCTTTGAAAAATATGCTGTGACAACGAAGTGATTTCCTAAGGGTTCCGTTTTCCCATTTTGGTACGGAACGCTAAACATATAAATTTGTATTCTCTCTTGTCTTCTCTCTCTTCTAAGAAAGGTAAGAATATGTACATAATATACAGGTTGGAACAAGAACTGTTTTTTGACTCAAACTTTAAAACATTCGGAGTGATGGAGATGTGAAACTTTTTATTCTATCTATTCTTCAAATTTTTGTTTCCTTTCAATACTTTGATTTTGGTAATAGAGACGATTTTTTAAAGAAACATTATAATTTACATTTATTTTCCCATAGAAAAAGAACTAGAAGTCATGACAGCGGATAGGAACATTAGAGATGTTTTAGAGTCACAGGTTGTTCCTTTCGCGTTATTTATCGAAGCACTTTTTATACTGTATTTTATGTGTTATTTAGAAGGAAATTGATAAAACTGTCACAGAATCCAGAAAAAATACTTAAGCAGTGACATTCCGAATCACATAAAGGATGACGTAAGACGGTGGGCCGTGCAGGCCCCGAGGAAAAGGACATTTCCGAGTAAAAACGAGGGCCAGGCTCGATTCTGGTTAATTTCAAATTAGTTTTCAAAGTATTTCCATTTGGCAAAGTTGAAATTTTAATGGCGCTTCCAGTCGGGCCGATTAGGATGCCCCGCTGGATATTAAGGACGTCGAGCATCGGCGTTTGATGCTTGATTATGTAGCTCGCAGGGCGGGAATTGGATGCCGTTGCCGGCCTTAATAGTATTTAATCAGCCTTTGCGGTTTTTATGTTGCTTGCCTGTACCGATATTCTAAAGTAATTACTGACATTTCAAAGGCACGTCGAACTATTGGTATATTCCCTCAGTTGAACCGGAAGTAGTAAATTTTTTCAATTTCTAAATATGTAAAGTATATAAAACATACTAAACTCCTTATACAGGGTGACCCATCGAAAACAGTCCAGCAAGGTTTACTTGTGTTTTCAGGGGGACACGTTTCACTATTAATTTCATCCATGTAACCTTTAAAATGGCGGTTGGTTCTGTAAATTTGAGCTACGCTCCGCCGTGCAACGGAATTTGAAACACTTCACTGCACCTCTTATCAAGTACACAGGTTTGTGCGTAAACAATTTTTTTTTTAAAGTTATAAGTATCAGTCAATTCAACTTTATCTTCAGTAAAGTGGTTAATCCAGATCTACATGCGTTATTTCTGCGCTATTATATTCTTTTGATTCGATCGTGACATAAAAAATGGTTTATTCTATTGAGGAGAGAGTGGAAATCATTGAATTGTATTTTATAAACAATCAATGTGCAAGAGTAACGGCAACTTTGTTTAATGATAGACATCCAGAGACACGTACATCATGGTTATATCCTAGAATTAGTGGCAAAATTTCGGCAAACTGGTTCAGTGGCAAATAAAAAAAGGATTATTGAAAATCCGGTAAGAAATGAGGTAGTAGAAGTAGCTGTTCTGGGTCAAGTTAGTATGAATGAATCCAACATTAAGTACCAGAGAAATGTCTGATGTAACGGGAATTTCGCGGACCACTGTACAGAGAATTCTGAAACATTATAAATGGCACCCAACTTCTCCAAGAATTGAATGAAGATGATAATGACCGCCGTTTACACTTTTGTGAAGTAATGTCAGAACAAGTATTAAATTATCCGAACTATCTTTTAACGTTTGCTTCTCAGACGAATGTTCTTTTTTTCTAATGGTACTGTCAATCGACATAACTGTCGTTACTGGTCCGACACGAATCCAAGGATTTACCATGAGGTGCATACTCAAAATCCTCAGAAATTAAACGTTTGGGCTGGTATTTTCGGTAATCACATAATTGGACCATTTTTCTTACCGGGAAATTTAAATGGAGATACTTATTTACACTTGTTGGAGAATGCTGTCAACCCAGCGCTGATGGAAATTATGGAAAACAACCAACGTTACCAGGAAGAAAATCAAATATTTCAACAAGACGGGGCTCCCCCCCCCATTATGCATTACCCGTACGCCACTTTCTGGATGAAACGTTTCCTGGTAGATAGATTGGGAGGAGGGGTGCTATTGAATGGCCCGCGAGATCGTCCGATTTATCTCCCCTTGATTTCTTTTTGTGGGGACATCTAAAATCCAAAATTTATGCCACCCAACCCGAATCCTTAGAAGATTTACGGAACCGCATTACTAATGAATGTCAACAAATTACACCAGATGTTCTTCACAATGTCCGAGAACACTTTGAACAGTTGTTGTACTATTGTATGGAGGTGAATGGCGGACATTTTCAACATTTAATAAGATAACATGTAAGTATTACTCAATAAAATTACATTTTTAAAACGCAATTTCTCGGCGGCGCGTAGCGCAAATTTACAAAACAAAGCGCCATTTTAAAGAGAATTTAATGCCCTTTAAAAAGATCTATCACAACATACCCATTCCCATTTGAAAAACAAGGGCAGTAGCCGCCCCCCTAGAGGTTACAGGGATGAAATTAATAGTGAAACGTGTCCCCCTGAAAACACATGTCTACGGGTCAGAGTTTTTTTTTTTAATTTTCACGTACACAGCCGTAAACATTGCTGGACTGTTTTCGATGGGCCACCCTGTATATGTTACCGTAAAAAAACCCGATCTAGGAAAAACTAGATTTAACTATCCGACCTCGTTAATTCTAGATTAAACAATATCTACCGTAGAAGCCATAAGTTCCACGAAGACACCAACCATCTTGGATAACGCAAAAATCACCCCCGAGGTTGCCGGGGCTCCGACTAAGCGCCAGACTGGGTGGTGAGTTAGCCAACAGTACAAGTAGATAAGGGTTATTAGCAAACAAGACAAAATATCGTTCAGCCTTATTGGGACACTCGTTACAAAAGCAAAGCACCAGTAGACGACTCCCGTTTCCTCGAAAGAGTATTCAATATAAACTAAACTGCCCAAAAGAGAGAAAGAAAAGTCGTTAACAAAAAAAACCTACTTGCAAGCTGTGTAGTTTCGTATTTGTGTAGTTTCGTATATTTCCTGCTTTCCTAAAGGAACATTTCTGAGACGCGGAGAAGACAAAACGTTATTTCAGCGCCCGGAATAAAAGGGTAAAGTAGGAAGGAACGCCGGTACTGGGGCATAATTGAGTTTCCTTGTTTTCTTGCTAGTTTGGCCGACGTAGATTTGTTCCATATAAATTAGTAAATTTCTTCAATCTTGGGATAATGAAATGCTCACAGCAGGGCACGGATTTCAGTTTGGGATAGAAAAAAACTGATATTTACAGATCATTATACTCGTAGAAATGAGCTCCTTTAGTAAGTTTTAATCTATTAACTAACATTTCGTAGATTCTTTCTCTTAATTACTTACTTATTCATACAAAAGAACACTTAAAACAAACCGTCCCAAAATCGTAGCCAAATTTTTCAATTTTTAATCGAAGGTAATGTATAGCTTGTCGTTTGGATCTGCGGCTACGCGGTATCCGTAAGGGGAAGGGAAGGTAACAGGCCGCAAGGACAATCCATGGTCGTGCTTATATTGTAAAATTAAATATAAAAATATTAAAATGTTAATTTTTTTGTGAATATAAAGGAGTAAGTAGGTACTAAATGTTAAAATAATAAGAACGAGAAACAGGAATGCAACAATTTATTTCTGAGAAACTCCCAAATTTCAACGTCATAAAGTAGGTATAAAATAACAAAAAAAAAAAGATATAATCATTGATCTCTACTCTATGTCGTTATCGTCTTCACCATCAGACTCACTATCTTCAGAGTCGGACTCAATGTCATCATTGCCGAGTGTAATTATGATGGGTTCTATTTCTTCCATCATGTAATCTGTCTCCCAAAATTTATTTTCAATACTAATAACATGCTGGCAAAATTTCTCCCAGTCAGATGGTGTAACTGACCTTATGGCCTCATCTAAGACCTCTTTCAGCTTGGTTAAACTGAAATCCCCTGATGTGTTTATGTTCCGTATGTACCTTTTGATTTGAGCCCATGCCAACTCAATTGGGTTTAGCTCACACATGTAGGGGGGAGTTATAAGGGGAATATGGCCAGCCTGTTTTATGATATTGTCAATGACATAGCTTTTTTTATCACCTCGAGGCTTGTGCCATTTTACAAGTTCAAAAAGGTCAAATTTCCTAATACCACATACCTATATATGTAAAATATTTGGTTTTTCAACCAACAATTTTCGTTTATTTTGGCATTTGCGAAAATAAAACCCATTGGCTTTTAAAAGTTTATGCAAAGCGTCTTTTCCATATGGAAAATCATTTTTTTACTATTTGCCCTATTAATTATACTATACGTGTAACATCCACAACGCGCTGTCGCTGGTCAAAAATCAAAGCGTGTTTGGAGCATGGCAGTGCCATGTGTCTGGCGAATGTCTACGGAGGCGTGTCCAAATCAATCGCATATTATATTTTCATCTCTGTTTAATGCCGTGAAACAAAATAGAGGCGGAAGTGATCCTATTAATCGACTAAATGTTTGGAGTAAATGGATATTCACATGTTGTCAGATTTGCTAGGAAATAGATAATTCAATTAATATTTTAATTTTGTCCGGCAATTAAAATTAAGCAGGTGTGAACATATTACTTAAAACTCAAAATACCTTTCAGTTTTTCAGTCTGAATAATAATATTTTCTAACTTTTTAACGATTAGGTTAAATTCTGTATTCAAAGGAGGTATAAATAATAAATTTCATAAAACCTACTAGATTTTTGGTAAGTAATTTGACAACATCGATAATATTTCGTCTGCATTCTTTAAATAGTTTTGGTAGCTGCAGAACGAAACGACAAGCTGTAGCTCGTTTCTTTATCGATAAAATTTGTATGTTCCCGGTAAGTTTTGTTTTGGAAATTTTACAAAATATAATATAATAATTGCAAATAAACCGAAAATACATATTTATTTACCCAAATCCTACCTTTAAAGTAGTTTTCCGATTGCCTTGGGTAAATAATAATGAAAATCTAAAAAAATCTTAAAACTCATTCTCTAGTACTCGGCCTACTTAGAAATGTCTTTTAAAAATGTCGTGGGCCAATGAGACAGGAGACAGTTTTGTCACTTACAAGGAACATGCAAATTTTATCAGTATAATCACATGTGAATGTGAAATGAAACGATTTGATTGCTCGAAACAGTATAATCATCTTCATACTGTTGTGGTGCCGATTTATGGTTTATTATGTATTTTATATTACGATTGGGTTAAACAGGCCGCACACGTCAGCACCCTTAGAATAAAAACCGGTTTTTGCTAATAAAATCCGTCGAAAAGGATAATTAAAATGGCTTTTTAGTGACCAAATCACAATAGGGTTTTCGTGTTCGTGCACAATGGACATCGGTGTCGGAGCAGATCCGACGTTCGGCAGAATATTAATTATATAATGGCCCTTTGTGAAGCGGGCTGCCTTTCACGCGCCTTCTTGTCGCTCATTGTTGAGGCACAAAGGGCTTATACGGCCCGACAATACAAAACGGCCGCCTCGCCCTTTAAGACGCTAATTAATAGTGTCCGCCTAGTCACTTGATTTAATGTCCTGATACGGCGAATTAATCTGATGGGATTCATACGTTTAATCAGATTCTAAAGGTTGATATTTAAGTCGCAGTAATAAATGAGATTCATTCTATTCAGGAGCGAAACACGTTGTCGTGTACATCAAATTTAAAAGAAAATACGGAAGTTCATGTGGCAGCCCAGGGTTCTCAGATCGATGGCAAAAAGTGCATAATGCCGATCTAAGTTGCCATAGTGTATGCCCAGTCGTTTCGTCGTCTAAAAGAGCGAGGAAATCCACGCACAAACACAATCAGTTTTTTTTCTTTTTCATGGGAATACTCCTGGAAACACTTTATGCTCGAAATATTCCATCAAGTCAAACGTCCAAAACAAACTACTCGTTTTAGGTTCGCCAATAAAAACAATGTAAAATTATATACAAAGTTTGGTCGCGTAGCCCGAAATTCATTACAAAACAATTCTTATACGCGTACCTTCTGAAAACAAAGCGGATAGCCGAGCGTGTAAATGGTAAGCAACAGAACTGTATTCTAACCCCTATCTTCTAATACTGACACTTGCAAGACGCACGCTTGTACGCCTAGACTTACGTTGTCCCGGCGCCCTGTGGATTGTGTGAAAGAGATGGAGAGATGACAGTGTGAGAAAGAAAATGAATCTTCCTCGGTCTTGTCATTTGGAGTAGAGCTGAGCTAATTTAATTTTTTAAGCTTATCAAGTACAGTCGCAGTATTATCCCTTACCTTAATTGATGGATATATCACTACTATCAGTTTATTCAATTCGGGGAAGAATCTTATTTAAACCATAAGAAACGCATTTAAGCGATCTTAGTCCGTCCCGTAACACCTATTATTTGGATTCAATTACCGTGACCTTGAAATATCAAACTGTCATATTGCCCATCTCTATTCCGAGTTTTGCACGTACCATTTCGTTCGTTCGTAGATAAAATGTCATTCTTAAATTGAAAGAATTGTATTTAAAGTGTGTTTTTTTAAATTAGTTAAATAAATAAATCTAAGCGAGAAAAAAGGACCAAAATTAAAACAGTTTTCCCGTGTATTCTTTCCATGTGAATAGCTGCTATTTGTGAGGTTATGTGAGAGGTTTTTCCTAAAACTTAGTTTCTGTGTGGTTTCTGTGAAACAAATGAAACTAATCACACAAGAACGGGTCTTAAATAAAATTGCATTTTTTTTTAAGAGTTTGAAAAATAATAGAAAGATAGAATGTGTCGTTATAAACAAAGCATGACTTGCAGAATTGGGCATACAAACAAATCTCAGTTTTATAAACATTCTCAACATCTAAGCCTTAAATAACCTAGAAACATATAATTTCCTTACTGTTTCAGGAAAAATAGTTTGTATTTAATTGTCCAGTCTTGACTCATTTGCATCAGAACCATATCGAAAACACCTTTTTAAGTGACCAAGTCACGATGGGGATTTCGTGTTCGTATACACAATAGCCGACGGCTTCGGGCCGGTTCCGGCTTTCGGCTCAATATTAATTACGTAATGGCTCTTTGTGAAACTAGGTTGGCTTCTCCGAGCGCTCCTTCTTGTCGTTTATTATCGAAGGACAAAGCGGGAATAGAGCGACACGTTGGACAACGCCCTTTAAGACGGTAATTAATAGTATTGGCCTCGTCACCTCGTTTAATTGAAGGATCCTGCTTACAGGACAACAAGTCGGGTCGATCTGACGTATTGAATATCAATTTTTAATTAATCGTCATGTCTGCCTATATTGGCGAGTTTTTAAAGTAATTTATGTACGTCCATACATGCCTGTGTCATTAGAGAGAGTATTCCCCCATCCTCTCTCCCTTTACAGCTTATTTCGTTCTTGCCATTGAAAATCCCGAACAGGAAGGACTTATCCAGCTTAATGAGAGTAACGTCATTCCTTGCCACCTAAATCCACAGAATTCCTGAAGTTTCCAGTGCCTTCATCGGAGCCGGTCTCTTCACTGTTGATAGCAGTCATCGTATTTGAGGATTACCTAGCTTACCATCTGGTCCGGCGCTACCATGAAAAATAGTGCGGTACATGGCGATATTGAAATTATTAATTATTGCCTTGAATCTGGTCGAAAAATGTAGAGGAATTTGCCTTTATAATCTCACTCGCTAAACGTGTTGTGTAGCAAATGTTTATAATCATCAGGATCTTAAATAAATCTTAGCGAAACTGTTCCCACCTTTTACCAAACTACTTAAACTCAACGCCAATCTCCGACAACAACAAAAAATACTCCTAAACGTTGACAAAGTAGTTTCTCGTACCAAATACCGCCTTATCGCTAGACCGTAGCCAAAGTAATTTCGTTAAAAATACGCCTGGAAAAAAAACAGGAATAAAAAGCAGGAAATTTAAAGAAATGTCCCCCTTTAGAAAACGATAAAAAATGGGAATTTGCGCCGTAAAGAATGGCAACATCGAGAAGAATGTTACCGGAACGTGGCTTGGAAAGAAATGCTGTGTTAGGAGTTTTTTTTGCTTTTTATTACTTATACGATGCTATTGTTTAAGCAGATAATTTAAAATAAAATATGGATGTTGCGTGTTTTATGTTTGCAATTTGTTATCTGCTAAAAAAAAATCCCGAGTATGTTGCCAAGAATGTTTTTTTTTTTTTTTTTTTTTTTTTTTTTTTTTTTTTTTTTTTTTTTATGATCAAACACAAGCACTATAGGAAAAATCCTTTAGGGCACTCTGGGAGTGGTGCGTGTGCGCAAAAAGCGATTCACGTTGGTTTTGAATCGTTGGAGATTATATTCCTTGGGAAAAACGACCTCGGGAAGATCGTTCCACAATGATGAAGTCCTCCAGATGAAAGAGTTCTTAAATAATGAAGTTCGAGGAGTACTAAGCGTAACCACATATGGATGGGCGGCAGTGGTTCGTCGTGTATTTCTGATATTCGCCGCTCTGGGCGGAATTAAGAGGGCAAGGTCAGCCGAGCACTTTCCATGAAAATATCTGTAAAAAAGAGTCAAATCACCAACTTGCCTTCGATGTTCTAGGCTGTCGAGGTTCTTCGTCAGCTCGTGGTCTCCAATTAGACGAATGGCCCTCCTTTCGATGGATGGAATCCAATAGCCGAAGAGTATGTTTGGGTGCAGAGCTCCAGACATGAGAGCAGTACTCTAGTGATGGTCGAATCTGGGCTTTGTATAGTGTCAAAAGTTGTTGAGGTGTGTACAACTTTCTGGTTCGGAAGAGTACACCAAGCTTCTGAGAGGCAATCTTGGCGATTGCCACAACGTGGTTATGCCAAGACATATTTCCTCCCAGATTGACGCCCAGCAAACTAATAGATGAAGCCAGTGGGATTGCGTGTCCGTCCATGACAATATCCGGTTCTGTAATGTTAACCTTTTTAGAGAAAACTGCTGCCTGGGTTTTTTTAGCGTTAAATTCGACTTGGTTACTGTCACCCCAAGCCAAAATTTCTTCCAGGTCTTTGTTGAGGAGTGATACTTCATGCTGTCTGCGAAGATGTGCGTCGGCAGCCGATGTTTGTGCATTCAAAGAGAAAGATGATAAAAGTGTGCTATCATCAGCAAAACTAACTATCGGGTTTTTCGTTTTCACTAGAAGGCCGTTAATGTAGAGTAAGAAGAGAGTGGGAGACAATATGGACCCTTGAGGAACACCGGCATTGATGGTGAAGGTGTCTGAGAGATATCCGTCAATCGCCACTTGCAGAGAGCGGTCCTTAAGAAAGCTAGACAACCATGCACAGAATCGACTGGGCATACCATAGGATCGCAGTTTACTTAGAAGCCCCTCATGCCAAACACGATCAAAAGCTTTAGAAATATCCAGTGCAACAGCCCGAGACTCCCCATGATGTTCGATTGCGTTGTTCCAAATATGGGTGACATAGGCTAGAAGATCTCCAGTTGATCTGGACTTCCGAAAACCATATTGATGATCGCTGATAATGTTGAAGCCTTCCAGGTACTTTAGAAGGCATCTTCAGGAGCTCGGGGTTTATCACTTTTGACAAAGAAATCATGTAGTTTTATTGATAATGTGAAAATCCGCGTACAAAATTAATATTTTTGCAGCTTAAATGAGTTCCTCAGGGGTTCGTTCTAGGGTCTGTCTGTTTTATTTTATCTGAATATTAACTTGTTCCTTTTAAGAACGAAATAAAAATATCATAATATCTGCAAGGTTTCATAATAAGGCGGAACAAGCAGACTTCAATAGTTTTTATACAAGCTTTAAAAGGATATATTTTAATCCTAGATAAAACTTAAATTGTTTCTTGGGAGTTCATACGAAAAGCAAGTAGATAAATACTCACATAACATCCGAGTAATCCCGAACTATGCATCCGGCAGGGGTTTAATACAAAAACAACAGCGCTCGAAATTAAACAGACAATTGCATTTTCTCGAACAAGGTATCTGGGAAGGTTGAAATTTAAATGCGCCCGCGATCCACAAGAAATTACATCGCTGAGATGTTTCGAAATGAACGTTTCGTAGCAGATGTTTGCTAACTCACTATTATGGTGGTAATCAATAGACCGATACCACAGCTGCTGTTCTGCACTTCAATTAAATATTTTGAAGTACAAACAAACATCGTTGCTTTTGAATAGAATGGTTAACCGAGATTAGTACATTCAGCACCAGCACTAAGTTAGAATATATTTAAAATCAAGATACTAGACAGATAAAATACAAAAAATGTGACCGATTCCCCCACCTAAAAGTATTCTTTTTCCACGACGTTTCGTGTCCATGTTTGGTGTCAGGTGTGGGGTATGAAGTTACGAAGGCTGTGGCCATCGAATTAAAACAAACCTGGAAATACCGGGTATTTCTATCTGCTTTGTAAAAGTCAATGTGATGCCTGTTATTACGAAAATAAACACAACAAAATTATATAGCTAGAATCGTTTCGTTCTAATCGTCAGTATATTTTTTAACACACAGGCTGAAAACCACAAAGAATGTTATTTAACCATAATGACAAATATGACAGTTGCTAATCCGGTACTGTCGAACGTGAAAGCAGGTATGAAAGACCCAAATAAGGGCTTTATGAAAATCACGTTCCGAGCCCTCGAATGTTTAATTAAGTCAAAACGACAAAGAAAAATTATACTAATCTCCCCCGAGTGTTTTTCTGGAAAGTTGTTTACAATCTACCTAAGAATGTGAATTGTTTATTCTAAAGACTGTGAGCCGAAACAGTGTCCTCCTTGTCTTAAGATCCTTAGCTGTGGCGTACGTTGAAGCCGCGGATTAGGATTATCGTTTCGGTAACTGTATCGTCATATACACTAACATAATTTATTATCATTTAACCTACCCGTATATTACTTATAGCCAGTGAGATTTGAGATTAAGTTTGAATTTAGGAGAACATATCTAGAATAACTAAACAAGAAAATAAATAAACTTATTCGAGCAACCTCAACATCAGACAGCACAGGCCTCGCAGGCGTATTGTCAATAACATGTTCGAGCTTAATGAAAATTGAGATTCTCCGAGACAGTCGGCATTAGCATAAAATGAAAATAAGATATTCTATTTTGATTTTAACATGAGTTCGTTTTGTTCTACGTGCCTATTTTACCGAATAAATGCAGAAATATAACCAATTTTAAAAAGTGGATGACTTAAAATTTATAAAGCTACTGATTAAAATGCATACGTTATGCTGTGTATGCGTATATACCGGTAGTAATATTTATTGATGGATTTATGGATCGATCCGTTTTCAGCTTTATGAAATAATAAATTTTAATATTTATTCATTGTATAGGTAACAACGGACGACAAATTCTGTCTTAATTTATATTTAGTTTTTATCCGTTTTCTATCATTTAAAGTTGGAACAATATGGGGGAAAAAAATGTATTTTTCAATTTACGTAAAACTTAAATTTACCGTAAGTTTTTGCTTCAATAAAGACCAAAAATGATATAATTAAATGGAACCTTGAGGCTTTTGTCGACTGTCAAATTTGTGATTTTTTCCACAAAATGCTGAAAATTACATTTATTGATCAAAGTTTAAAGCAATATATTTGGAAAAGTTGTTAGTATTGTAATTGTACATTGAACAAACCCGAATTTGAATCACTTATGATAATTTTTGGTTCTTTAACACTTTTTAACCATTATCTATTATCACTTAAAACGGAAATCGACCCTACCACCGTAAGTCTATTTATTTATACAATAATCATCGTCTAAATTCATTCTTTATTCCAAAAATTCTACCAAAATATTAATTTTCCTCAAAAATTTATATGGTAGTTTAAAAATGTTGCCATCTGTGGAGCAAACTCCTCATAACTTTAAGGATTTAACCAACGAAAAGAAGAGTCTTGTTTTTAAAATATACGTCGAAAAAAATGGAAATATTAGAATAAAAGTGCGGTTGTTTTTAAAAAGTAGGGTCACTTCCGTTTTCAATAAAAATAGATAATGGCCAGAAATAGATAGAAAACAAAATTTATCAGTGGATCAAATTGGGTGTGTGAGCATAAAATTACAATATAAATAATTTTTCCATTTTTTTTAAATTCGATTAATAAATATAGGGTGTGAAAGAAGGTTGGTACCCCGGAATAACTCCGGTGCATCGCATTACAGCGGAAAATGTCTGGGGTTTGGTTTTGAAAGAGGAATAGTTTAAAATTTAAACCACCCTCCACCCCCTCAACTAACGGGCGCGGGTGGGGTTAAGTTAAGATTTTCAAATGGAAACCCATATTTTTATTGGCGTATCGTGTTCTCCGACCAAAAATAAACATCTTTTGTCTGAAAAATATTTTTATTCGGGCCCATCCTTCACCAATAATCACCATGAGAAAGACAAAATCAGAACCGTGCGAAAATCAAGTTTTATCCCGGAAATACTCTTTTTCTCTGTCTTGTACTAAAAAATGCCCGTGGAATACAAACAACTTTTTCCACGGGCATTTTTTAGTTCAAAACAGTGAAAAAGAGTTCTGATTTTGTCTTTCTCATGGTGATTATTGTTGAAGGATGGGCCCGAATAAAAAAAAATTTCGGACAAAAGATGTTTATTTTTGGTCGGAGAACACGATACGCCAATAAAAAATATGGGGTTCCATTTGAAAATCTTAACTTACCCCCACCCGCGCCCGGGGGTTGAGGGGGTGGGGGTGTTTAAATTTCAAACTATTCCTCCTTCAAAACCAAACATCTTTTTCCCCAGACATTTCCGCTGCAATGCGATGCACCGGAGTTATTCCGGGGTACCGACCTTTTTTCAACACCGTGTATATTTCGACATTTTGTGGATAAAATTTCAAAATCTGACAGTTAACCAAAGCGGCATGGTTCTAGTTGATTACGTAATTTTCGGTCTTTATTGAAGCAAAAACTTATGGTGAAGTCAAATTTTACCTAAATCGAAAAATACATTTTTTTCTCCACATGGTTTTTTCAATGTCTTTAATCTACCTGGTATTGTATTGGTTAAACGTTATTAGGAGATATTTTTTTACTTTCTTCACTTATTTAAACAAAAATATTCATATTTTTCTAAATCTAAATAAATATTATCCATTATCAATACAGCAGATATAATGTATATTTCATAAAAGTCATTATTTGTTTAAAATCCGTATAAAATTCGGGCAATCGATTGATTCCTAAAAATATCTCGAAGCTATTTCCGTATATTTCGCGATCCCATAATAAATTCACCGCTCTAAATTTTAGCAATTCAGGCTCTAAAACAATGCAATTTCCGAATATAATGCTCATTCTTCTTTTCAACTAGATTCCTCCATTTCTCGTACGAAACGCAGGTATGTTCGGTTATTAAATTACTTAGACAACAAATTTACATTAAAATTTGGATTATTTTCCGCATGCTCTTGTTATAACGGTTTGAAATAAAACGAAAAAATCGCTATGCCTTTGGGTATCATCAATTTTTTTTCGTTAAAATGTTAAAATTTATAGTGTGGGGGAAGTTCGTCTTTTATTTGAAAGCAAGTTCTGGTCCCGACGCGATATTAAATTGTTTTTCCATTTTAATCAACGGAAAAAATGTTATTAGTTTAAAAATTTAACGAACAAATAACAAATAATTCGGATTGAGAAGAAGAATTAATAAAGCCAATGAAGCAAGACAAAATTTCAGATCGATATAAGCAAATATCCCAAACTTATTGCATTCCTAAGTGACAGTGAGTTGGTTATACACCAATATATAGTTTGTAATTTCGAAAAAGAAGACCGATACGATCGTAGAAAAATACTGTATGAAACTTATGCATAAAGTTACTTTTTTTCACATACAGAATTGCGACACTCGCCTTCGGCTCGTGCGCTCAAATTTCAATTTCGTGGAAAAAGTAATACTTTATGCATCTGTTACATAAATAACTATTTTTTCCTTTTTATAATTGGTGGAGACTTCAAGAATTCTTTTATTATTTTGAATAAACATACTCTCAGGCTGTTAAGTAATGGCAGTAATTATTATTCCTCATTTTATTTTATTTACTAATCCTGGGCTCCTAATAGTCCAACGTCATTATCGCAAACGTAAAATAAAGGCATTTTCTCCCGAAAACCAGATGTAGACGTACCTACTGTTCCTGGGGAATAATTAGTACAATTTCGAGAATTTTCCTATTAATATTAATTAGAGGTGTACAGGTGAAAAGACAGGACCATTAATGTGATATATGAAGTTGTGTTCGAGACGTTATTTCCTCTTTATTAGATACATCTTGAAATTAACACCCGACATGGAAATAAATTGAGCGGAATATATTAGGGATGGTGGCACAATGTGACGTTATTAAGTATTTTAAGTGTTCCCTCCCTTAAAGCGTATTAGTAGTGTTAGTTATGTTCTTAATAGCATATTATACCAGGTAATATTTTTTAAAAGTGTTACAAACCGATATCTCAAAAGGTGTTTAAAATATTTTGTCATCAAATTTTGGTTGGTTGGTTGGTTGGCGGGGCGGGGGTGGGAGTGGGGGTATAGCATTAACATTTCTCAATTGGGGTCTTAGAAATTGAGAAGCTGCTAGAATGCTATGGCTGTGCCTTAAAAACAGAACAGAAAACAGATAATATCCATGTTAAAATAAAGGCTCATATAACAAAAAGTCGAAAACTTTTTGAAAATCGAATCGAATCCATTAGTTTAGAAAATATGGAGCTTATGGATTTAATTTTACTAATAATAAATTAAATCGATTTTTCAATTTTTGGTCAAAAGGTGTTATTTGGGGTATGACACACCCACTTAGGGTGCTGAAGATTTTGCTACGCGTCAAAAGTTGCCCCCTGACAAACAAACTTGGCGTGTTTTTGGATTTTGTCGAAAAGTTCTTTCCCAGCCTGCAAAGCCTTGCGGTACGTTCTCGATGGGCCACCCTGTATACCATTAAAATGAAATTCATACAGCCGTTTGTTAACATCCTACCCTACAAAACGACAATTAATTGTCCCCATATCACCCTTTGTGTAAAATAAGTTTTTGTCATATCATTTGCAGAATGCGTATAATGTTCACGTTTCACGAAATGTTGTCTTAGAGAACGAACAAGAACACACTGATTAAGAAAATAAATAAGCTCATTCCAGTTACCGCGGAGCTCGGTTACCGTTTTGTCAACTTAATGTTCATTCCTAATGAAAATTGAAACCTGCTGGGACATTTGGCATTAACATAATCCGCCATGTTGTCTGTCTGTTTCGTAAGTAAATGAAATCGACAACTTCTGTTGTTAGGCAGCTGCTCAAGATTCTATTGTGGCTTATTTATTTAGCCGACACGGATAAACACATTAATATTATAAATAAACCTGACACCCGAACACTAAATGGACGAAATAACGTTATTTTCTTTGATATAACAATAGTATCGTTATAAAGACAAAGTTTGTAATATTTGGTGTCAGATGTGGGGGTTTGGATGGCGATGTGTGCCTACAATAAACCCGATTCAACTCTTCCCTTCAACAAGTCTAGTTATTAAACAAAATTAGAACAAACCCCAGGAATTCGGCCAATATCAACGGGATCATTGAGAAACACGCCCTCAGGAAGGTCGTTCCTGAATTCTGAAATAATGAACTTCCAGGAGTACTAAGCCTTGGCGATAGCCACATCGGGGTTATGCCAAAACATATTTCCTTCGATATTGACGCACAGCAAATTAATAGACGAATACATTGGAATTGCGTGTCCTATCATGACTATATCCGGTTCTGCAATGTGAAACTTTTCCTATGCTATCTGTGTTTTCTGAAATTTGACTTTCTTCTGATTCCGATTACAACATCATTCACAATAGGCAGGAAAAATTATTTTTTTGTAGCGTTAGTTTAGTTTGGCTTGTACTCATCAACAAAATGCGGTGAATCTAATAATTTACTTTACAGCTAAACTTGTAGCAATATAAATGATAATGTAACCGTAGCAATTGTAGCAAGCTTGACCAGTTGAGTAACGATGTCGTTAAAGTTTTCGCGGGGGAGCCATCCCGTGTAAAGGGTAATTTAACGTTGGCGTAATTTAAAAAACAGCGCGCCGCTTTTTGTAGCATTATTTGAGCAGATTGGACTGAATTTATTTCCATCGAAAACAAATTGCGCTACCTCCTCGTTTATCAACCAGTTAGAGAAGCCAGAGGCTGTTACAGTCGGGCTTGGTAAAGAATGCACGTACGGCATAACTTTACAGTAACATCAAAGACCTGTTATTGGTAATGTATTTTTGTTTTATCGGTTAAGGCAAATGGAAAAACAGACAACGTTCCAACCATCCACCACCATTTTCAATGCATTTACGGATGTTCTTTTCTTAAACTTCGTACAGCGTTTTCAATTTCAAATCCATCCGAAATCCATCGGAGAAAAAATGTCATTATTTATTTGTACTTATTGTTAACGTTTACACTTTTTAGAACTTCCTAATTTCTTTATTAGGAAAGTATCTGTAGGAAATTTGAAAATTTGCAGGCGCAATGGTCTTTTCATTATTTATTACCTTCAATTTTCGACATTATTTGAAATATTAAAATTAATGTAATTATTAATTGCCGCGCTGAAAACATAACGGCTCATTAATCCTCTACCTTTAATCTCTAACGACCTAAAATCATTCCGTATATTTCACTCGACGTTCCACTTCGGAATGGATCGGGAGTGCGCGGCGGTCAGTTACTGAGGTTATATCGATTTAAATGTGTCCTAGTTATTACTGTCAATGTAAACTAAAATATGACATGCTCGTTTGCTATATCCAGTGTAACGAAAATCCAGAAGTGTATTTCAATGGTAAATATAAGCCTTTTTGTAGTATGTAATTCTATGAAATTTCTTGAATTACTACTTGTAGATATCTCGTAAGACGAAAGGCGGATAGAAAAATGTTTTAAGGGATAAAATCAAATTTAATTGAACAAGATTCATTTTCTAAACCTGGGTCTAAAATCTACCATAAGGAAAAACGCTAGACTGATGAAATAAATGTGTTTTTGCTTCAATTGAAATAAATTTTATCATAATAAATAATAATTGCGTGTGAAACATGCCTAAGGCATAATGGAGAACAATTTGAACAATATTTATGAGAAAGTTCCATAAACGTTCAATTTTTGTTCCTTATATTTAATCGCACCAGTACTTGTTTTTTTTTCTAAACATCCGTCATGGCCTTGAAAAATATATAGGGTGATCCATTTTAAAAAAAAAAGCAAGTTTTTTTCTTTTCTTGAAAACTATTGAACGTAGAAAAAATCCGAGTACGTCACTGATTCTAAGTAAAAAAAAACTACAAAGACAAAATGTTATTTCTTTTTGATAAGTTACAGGGTAACCGAAACATGGGGGGTGTTCCAAAATGGAAAATTCTCAAAGACGAGGAGGCATAGAAAAATTCTAATTGCGGTATCTTTTGTTTCACAAAAAAGTAGCACAGTGCTGCGAGAACCGCATCCTTCTATCTTTTCTAATAACGGAGATACTCAGTAAAACCATTGAAAAATGTATATCCTGTTGGTCAATATAGTCCGGCTTTAAAATTTAATGTGTATACTTCTATTTCTTTTTTTTTTGGTATTTCTTCAATAAAAAGACGTTGAAGGTTCCTTTTATTCAACAAAACAGGGAGAAGTTGGAGAAATATGGGAAATACCTTCCCTAAATGATGCCTCAAATGAAATGTTGCGTTTTGCAATTTGAAACAAGACTACAATGTCGCGCGTTAGTGCACCACTTCCTATTATTTGGCGTTCCATTTCGGTAATTAAATAAAAGCTACGTTTACCCAAACGAATTGGATTCATAAACGAAAATTTATGTTTAATTATGCACGTTTGCGTTGCTGGCGCCGGCCACTAGGGCTGTTGTTTTTAGTAGTTCCTATTTTTCTCCGGGATAATAATTCAAGAGATTCTGACTGGGCTGGGGCTAACTGAAAAAGCAGCAATTTAATTGCTCCTCCAACAAAACATTCAAAAAATTTAAAACAGACGGTACCTACATAGCTATAACGCTGGAAAATACGTTTTCCTCTAACTACGAGGTATCTCCCTAATGACTCAACTAGCAGACTTTCCTTATAAGAGTTGGTTATGATGCATTGTCAAATCATTGGCATTAATTAATAAAATGAAAAATACAATATTTTTTTAACACTCTGTATTTCGAAAACGAAGCGACATGCGAACAACTTTTATACCACAAATAAAATAAGGTGAGGATTCACCTCCTTCATTTTTTCAGAGAGGTTAGGAAACACCCTGTATGAATTCATTCATTGTTATCTGACGAAGCTATAGTCCAATAAACGAAGCCCTTAAATAGACATTTTAGTTAGAAAGCTGCATTTTTGGTGGAAGGTAGACTTTATAATGTGAAAGAACATTTGAGTACTATTTTAAGTCTATCCCTTGCACAAGAGTTAAAAAAGACCTCTGAATACAAAATAATAATGAAGTGTCTTTTCAAATAATAAATTGTGCTTTCCACCAAAAATGCAGCAATGCAACTAAAATGTCTATTTAAGGGCTTAGTTTATTAAACTACTAAAGTGGTAGCGAAACATATCATAATTTTATAAAATATAGTGGAAACAAGTATAACGTAATGTTTATGTTTCTCATAATATTACTATTTATTCCTCAGAAATGCCATTGTGATAATTATTTTATCAAAATGTCGAAGAAAAAAATCCAGTAGTTGTAAAACGTCGTTATTTACACGTCTGGTTTCTTGAACTTTAAAGCCGGCCCTGCGAGGGCATGATTTATCATTACCTCCTCGTGCTATTTAAAAGTTTTTAAAAGTTCATCGCGAACACTATCTTTCTAAAAAGCATTATTACAGTTGCGTGAGTCGAGCCGGGAGCCGGCGGACTTTATAATCGGATTTATAATTCAAATTTATTACTTCTGTGAAGCGCCACCCGTATTTTATATCGTACAAAAAGAACACAGAAGCCGGCGTTACTACTCCCCTGTGCCCCTTGAACTTTCCGTAGAGTTTCGAGGTTGATTATTGCGGCGGGGAGTTTTTCCGAACAAAGTGCTATGCTAATTTTTTATTTCCTCTACAGGGCGCGTATTTTGAAAACAGTCCAGTTCTGTCGGAACATTTAAACAAAATCGTTTTACTGGGGTATTAAGTATGTCCTGTGACAATGTTTCTTACTGTCGTAGGTGTTCGGTATTTAACAATTTTATTTGATGTTACAACAATTAATATCGGGGGCACATGAACATTTACAATATGTTATACAGGGTGCTATGGAAATGACGTATTATATTTAAACCGGCAATTCCTGAGATGAAAACAAATTGAAGAAAAATATCCAAAAATGGCGCTTTAATTTAATATGCCCTCTACATGACCTTATGTCAAACCAAAAATTACCACGTGGTGCCCCTGTTCGGAAGGTAAACACAGCAACATATGGCAGTGAATCTTGAACAGTGTTGTCATATCTTCAGGGTAAACTCTTTAGAAAGTCAATAACCGTTTGACAGATTTCAAGTTGTTTATTTTTCAGGGTACATTATTATAAAATTTTACGTTCAGTTCAGTTCACTGGGAAACAATCTCTGATTTATAAACTTGAACTGACTCAACTAACAACTAAAATGCCATTTTACCCTTTAGAAGAAAAAAATGCAATTTTATTTACCTTTTCGGCCTTATTTAAAACCAGCTTAATTTATAAAAAAACACCAGGTAATTTAAACCAACTGCACATGCCTCGGTCAGTTCCTAACTATTTCTGACTGCTCTGCGAACGAACCAAATACAAATTATGTGCAAAACTTTGTGGCATCGCAAAAGTTCAAAACTTTTATCAACTACCACCACCGTAAGTAAGGCCGCGAAAAACTTCCGGCATAATAAAAGGTTTCGGTCTTTTGCAAATGAGTCGAGTAATTCGCGACGACGTTCATTTTATTGTCGGTCATAACAATTTTACTTTTATCGGTTTTAAAATTGTTTGTTTATACGTGCAATTTTTCCCGGCAATTTTGAAACTTTTTTATGATCTGCGAGGATGTTGGAAGTAGGGTCAAATTGGGTTGAAAATTAAAAACTTTTTTTTATTTCCAGTGCTGTTCTACAGGAATCAGATCTGCATAAGGTGAACACACACATACAGGGTGTCCCGGATAAGAATGCATTCTACAGGGATTGTGTTAACCATTGAATGAGAGTTGCGCGTTAATGAGTTCTGCAACGTCATGTTTTTCGTTAGGTGTTGTTATTTATTAGGCGTTCGGACTAAAAAAAACTTATCTTTAATGCAGGTAAGCACCTTATTGTAAATATTTGTGTCTCTTTTTGTTGTATTTATAGTCTATTTGGCGTTAAAAATTACTTTTTATTTGACATTAT
Organism: Barypeithes pellucidus; assembly: GCA_963991005.1. Lineage (NCBI taxonomy): Eukaryota > Metazoa > Arthropoda > Insecta > Coleoptera > Curculionidae > Barypeithes > Barypeithes pellucidus. Next base: position 2,119,423 of record OZ022557.1, read on the forward strand.
TTACAATAATAATAATGTAACGTAAATCATTTTTCATTTTCAAAAACACTTTCGAACACAAAATAAAAATAATTTAAGGTTATTCTCTTAAAAACATCAGTTTGTTGACTCTTTGAGTAGAATGGTTAAGATGAGGATCCCAAACAATCCCAAATTAGCAATCAGAGCCATCTAAGTTGCATCACTTTAATTAAAAAATATGCCGCTTTTTGGCAGGTTAGAAAGAGACGAGAATCATCAGCTGATCAATATTTCTTTTCGTGAAGTTTTAGCCGTTAATAATAACGTTTTTTAGTTAATTTATTGATATTTAGATTGTCTGACATGTCGATTGGGGTATCAACAAGTTTCAGGAAGATCTGTGACAAAAATTTGAAAATTGTTCATATTTCAAATTGTTATTATTATTCTTATATCATTATATTTTTTAATACAATTTTTTCATACCGTTTTCCAATCCTTTAACTTTACGAATCCAGTTTTAGATTAGAAAAAATCAAGTATATTTGGCTAAACGTTCGCATAAAACAGTGCCTGCTTGGCAAAATGTGATTAAACGCAGCTCTTATGTGATATATCGTTGGATTCAGAATATAAAGTGCAAATTTGATGATGGTTGCGAAAACACGAAACATCGGATTGAAAATCTAATCATATTATCTTAAAGAGGAGAAAAAGTGGCAATGAGAATGTAAAATTTATTTTCACATATCGCTTCAAATAGAATCAGAAAACAAAAAAGAACGAAATCGTAATAATTCGGTTTTGCCCGAATACCTTCATGTTACTAGCTTAGGTTTATGCCGTTTAGGGCTTAGGGCTCCGTTAAAAATTTAGTCTTTTAAAAGGGCTCCGTCGCCAAAAAAAGTTTGAGAACCGCTGGTATATACAATCTGAGCAGAAACACGTCGGAGTCTGGATAAAGGGTATTATGGAAATGACCTATTATATTTAAACCGGCAATTCCTGAGATAAATTGAAGAAAATAGCCATATATGGTACTTTCAATTCATTCAGCGGTAAAAGTGACCTGACGTCAAACCAGAAAAACACCTATGTGGCACTGCGATACATGTAAACAATCAAGGAATTCTGGCCGGTGTTGTCATATGTACACCTTAAACTCTTTAGACAGAATAAAATAATTTAAACACTTTTCCATTCTGTAATAACTTTTTGTACAATTAATTGAAGAACATTTACGACGAACTATGTTTTAAACTACCCGAAAAAACATATGGAATAGTAATAGCCACGTACGTCACTAGGTCCAATGCCAATGACCTCTTGACGCCTTACATAGGCTGAGCGAAGTAGTCACTAGTCTCTCATAGTTGAAGACCGACCAGCGGCCGGATACGTTGTGTCTCGTCGATCACCAACACACTCTCAGCAATCCGTTCTGTTTTTTCGGTTTACGCGTGTATCTTGCCCGTCCATAAATAATCTTTGAATATTGTTTTTATTGACGCGTTTCTTCTGGACGTCAAATTTCGTCGCGTGTAATAAAATCTAATAATCTGTAGTATAATCTGTATTATTGTATTTTCAAAAGCTAACTATCGGTTCTGTTTCACTATTACTGTGTGTACATAAAGTGTTTCCAGGAGCGTTCCCAGGAACAAGAAAAAAAATTTATTTGTTTCTGCCTGGATTTCCTCGCTCTTTAGCTATAAGGATAAATACAAGTAGGTAGAAAATAATTTATTTTTATAATTTTATATGGAATTTCAGTTTTACATTAAGTTTGGCAACATTGCCATTGGTTCTGAGTGAAATGTTGCACAGTAGCTCGGACTGACCTGTGAGTAAGACTGTTTATTACCCCACTTTTAAAACGGTCGATTTAAAAAAAATAAAATATGTAGCGCTTCTCTAGGACACCCAAGGATTCGCCCATTTAAATATAATAAGTCATTTCCATAACACCCTGTAGTTGTAAACTCGTGGGTAACTATTTCTTAGTACTTCTCCTTAACATTCCTCCAACTTTTTTTTAGCTTTCACTATTCTCAGCATTTACCGACTGTAAAGAAACAAAATAACGGACCACAAAGCAGAATTGCAAAAATAAAGGAAAAATTCGTAATTCAATTAAAAAAATATTGCAAAATTTCTACCCTTCATGGGCGGAGATATGTATGTAGGCGACTCCCAATTCACAATTGGATCAAGGTAAGCAGAATTTGTTCGTTTCTTAAAGTTAATGGAAAAAAGAAACGACAATAACGGAAATTTCTCTCTGCGAACGAAGATTTATGTTTTCTAAGAACACTTATTTTGGAAACATTAGGAATTTTTTTAATTTGAAACAATGACTGACACTTTGGTCTAGTCTAGTGCATTCTTATCCGGGACACTCTGTATACAGTGTGACAAAGCAATGTTATAGCTTTGCGATTAAAGATAAAATTACAAAAGACCCCCAAGGAGCACGTTTAAAAATTATCGCGGAACATACAGGATGTCGAAAAATTAGATACATCATTAAATAATACAAGCATACCTGTAAACTAGGATGACACCCCAGGTCCAGCAGCATCTTGACCACGCCAATGTGCCCCTTGTTGACACCGATGTGCAACGCGGTCTGTCTTCTTTTGTTCCTCGCGTTCAGATCTGCGCCTGCGTGCGCGAGTAGCTGCACGACGGCCGGCTCGTCTCCGAAGGCCGCGTGGTGGACCGCGCGGTCCCCGTCCTTGTCCTCGATCTCGACGTCCGCGTGAAACCGCAGGAGGACGGTGATGACCTCGAGATGGCCGTTCTGGGAGGCGGCTTGAAGTGCGGTGTGGCCTGGACAAGGATTTATAATGACGTCAGTGGTAATAATAATTTGTTATTGAATATAAGTTTTCCCAGTTTAATTTTTTATCAATTATTTATACAGGGTGGTTTTTATGTACGCGAAATGGAGGAACCACAGATTCTACACATGAAAATAAAGAGCTAAACATGCCTTAGTAAATTGCTGGTGTTCAATGACATACAGTGTGTGAAAATTTAATTTCTATATTAATTTTTCTCTTCATAGCTCAAGCTGTTTATGAGATATAGACTGTAACTCGCCTTGTAACTTGAATATATCCTGTTTTTCAAATAACTTGTAGGGGGTTACACGCTACACGTCCACTATTACGCCCAAAATTTTATGTGGCTAACTTTATCAGGATTGATTAAACTTCATACAACAGAATGGTAATTTCTAAGAAAAAATGTAGACTTTATTTTCCGTTCTATCTATATCTCCGTCTATATATAAAGAACAGCTTGAGCTGTGGAAAAAAAATTATGTTTTATTTCAAAAAATATACTTTTTATATTTTTTCCAAATAATTAAAATATTTGTATTTTAAACCCTGTACTATATTTTTAACAGAATGAAAGGTATCTGACACCCAACCAAATTTCAGTGCAGTCAGAGTTCAAGAATATCAGCCTTACAGGATATAGGATTTCGAAAAAAGGAAAAAAACAGTTAAATTAATTATCTCAAGAATGATAGCAAATAGGTATAGGAAAATGCCCGGTAAAATGTTAAGGAAAGTTTATGAAGAAATTAATAGGAATTCTAAAAAAAATAACACACAGGGTGTTCCATTTAAATTATCAAAGTTGATAAGATCTGCTACATAAAAGTTGTGTACCAGCATTAAGGAAACATCAACAACCAAATTATACAGCAGACAAGCATACAGAATCACTTTTCGGCACAATAAAAGTTTTATTGATGTTCTTAGAGCTATTTAAAACAAAAACTTCTTTAGAACAGGTTTGCAATTCAGTGGTAAGAACATTTTTACATTTTATACTCAAATAGCTACAATATTATGTAGCTATTAGCCTCTAAAAACAAAAATGTATCACGAGAGATCTTTATACAGCAAATCGAGAGCTTTTGTAAAACTATTATAAATCACAATCTTTTATGGGAATTCTGCTAGTTGGGATGCCCCTAGAAGAAGATATTTCTGTCTTTTTAGGTCTTTCTTACCTGCAAAAACACCGTTTACATCCGGCCCGATACTCGTGCTGGCAGTGTTACTTTGCTTTAGAACTTCCTCGCATTTTTGCGCGTCTCCGTTTGCCGCGGATTTTACCAGTTCCTCGTTTACGTCCCCAGACACGTGAGTTTCAAATAGTTTCTTCAGCAGAGCGCTGAGTCGTTCCCCGGAAGTAGTACCTGAAATATACAGAAAATTAGCTTTCGCTGTCGCTTACGCTTCAAAAATATTCAGGCAAAAATAAAAATTTGGTTAATTTTATCAAAAACGTCGCGCCCAGTTGATAATATCGGAATTAAACAAATCATTCAACACACAGTGTGTTTTTTAAAGTCACACATATGAGAGGGAAACTTTTTTTTACTATAAATTTTACGAAAAAAAGTTATTCTTTAAAAAACATTTTGTAAAGCATAACATTTTTGCATTCGTATACGAGGTTTGTCAAAAAATATTGAAAACTACATTTAAATATGCAATCTTAGCCATGAAACATGTCTCTACAATAACAATGGAAATTAAAAATTGTTAGAAAACATATTAAGAAACGGAAAAGTTATCATGTTTTAATAAGCAATACAGATAAAGGTGCATCACGACTCCCCTAAACTTACCATGCATAGTTCCATCCTTGCTCGCTAACTTGGTGACAGCCAATGGATTATAAGTCCACGTAGTATTGCAGACTTCAACTTTCAAATCGTTGTCGTTATAGATTTGCTGCACATGGCCAACTTTTCCGAGCGTCTAAAATGAACCATAGAACAATTTAATATTAAACAGGGTGTCTCACCGGGAAACAATTCGATCTGTGTTCCAAAAAACATGTGATATGGCTCGCGTGGCGATTCCGAACAAACCCAAAAATAATTCCTATCAACATGGGTCCCCGCACATGCTTTGTTCGAAAGATACAGGGTGATACAATGGTTAAATTTTTTTATGCTTTCAAGATATTATTGAAAATTTGTTCAAATGAGTAAAAAAACATCTTAATATTTATTTGAAGTCAGCTTCGTTTACAAGATAAATACAATTTTATTTGATAGCGTATGTGGGCAGGGTTTTTTTTTTTTATGATCAAACACAAGCACTACAGGAAAAATCCTTTAGGGCACTCTGGGAGTGGTGCGTGTGCGCAAAAAGCGATTCACGTTGGTTTTGAATCGTTGGAGGTTATATTCGTTGGGAAAAACGACCTCGGGAAGGTCGTTCCATAAGGATGAAGTCCTCCTAGAGATGTAAAATTACCGGTAATTTAAAAATCGGTAATATTACCGGTAATATTACGTAAAATTACGGTAACATTGGTAATTTATAAAAAAAACAGCTTTTTAAGTAATACTAGTTTTTTTATTTCAAAACTGTAAAAACATTACGAAAAACAATAAGAACGTTTTTTAAACTAGTCAGAGTCAGAATGGACTACGTAATAGAGTGGATAATGGTAAATCATCCTCATCATCATCCCCAACCTCGTCATCTGATTCTTCTTTCTCTTTCGTTAATTGAGTCAAGTCTATAACTTCGAAACCGATATCTTCTTTTTCTATTTCTTCCTCAGTATCTTCTACTATTCTCGAATGATCTTCTTCATTTAGTAAATTATAATTATGGGCAATATAAGTTAGTTTTCCGGCCCTCTCCACGGTTAGTCTGTTTCTTTTTTGCCGATGAATAAATCCATAAGTACTAAAGGTTCTTTCGGTTGCGGCTGTTGACGATGGTAAATTTAAAATGTCTACAGCTAACCTACTTATTTTAGAACTGGAGCAAATTCCTGCCCACCAAACAGATCCAGACATAGATTTTTCGCTGGAAATGACGAATTCCTTAGCAAAAATATTACCTCTAATTTTGTACTGTGCGAGTGCTTCCATAATAAGATCTACTTGTGAAGAATACTTTGGATGACGCCTTGCAGTTTCATAGATGAACTCCGTTGCAATTACATTTTCAGCTTCAGTTAACTTCTCGCCGCGTTGACTTGGTTCTAATAGGTAAGCAGCAAGATGAACGGGTTTTAAACATTTATTTTCTCGTTTTTCAAGAATTGAACACATTTTCTGGTTTTCAAACATAGTAATAGATAAATTTGATACTTTGTCACGTAATATAGACCTTATTTCAAAAAAGCAGATAAACTCTTTTGAGATTGTTGGCCCGTTAGCTTCAAAAATCGTTATCCACTTAGACATTGGCTGGAACAAGTCATACGTTGCTTCTATTTGCAACCAAAATTCGTTTTGAAGAAGAAGTCTTACTGTATTTGATGAAAGAACATCAGAAATATCTGGGCTATCATCAACTGCTAAACTTTTTAATGAATGTTTAGTCTCCAAAAAGCTTTTTATACAAGAAACAAAGGAACCCCATCTTGTTTTCACCGGCAATTTTAAAGAGATGTATCGCCCCGTTTTGTTCAACTGGATTTTTTCAAACCTTGCATGTAAAATCTGCGAATTTTTCAACTCAGATACAATTGAAATTATGTTCTTTTTAAAATTGGAAAAATGGTCTAATTTCAAGAAGTCTTCAACCAGAAGGTTTAGACTGTGGCAAATACAACTATAATTAGTAATGTAATCGTACTTGCTGCTAACTATTTCACGAGCCTTTTTTATGTTAGCTCCGTTGTCAGTGACAATAGCTAGAAAATTTGAAGCTCCCAATTCTTCCAACACTTTTTCAATTTCTGAGTCCAAAAATGTTGCTAAATGTCTGTTATCTTCAGTATGTATTGATTTATAAAATACCGGAAGAGGTGTATTAATAACAAAATTAGATATAGAGTCATTTCTGCAATTTGACCACCCATCCATTTGTAAGCTTAAAATAGGCGCTTCACTAATTTTTGAAGCAACTGCAGTTTTTACTCTAGTGTACTCGGATTCGAGGAGTGGATTTGACAACTGGTAACGAGAGGGTGGTTTATATGCGCATCTCATTGTTTTGAATACATCTAACCATACTTTTTTCGTTGTCATATTTAAGGGGGCTCCTGAGACATAAATAGCCCTTGCGAGTATTTCATCAATCTTGTTGTTTTCTTGGGAGGACATGTTATCAAAATACGAAGAAATTGTACTAGCTGATGAAGGCACATCATGCCTGACTAGTGAAGCAATTTCTGAGTCTAAAGATTCTCCCTGCCCCTGCCCCTGCCCCTGCTGAGAGGTAGTTTCAGTATCACTATCTTCTAATACCTCGGATGAACTTGCCGTGGTGTTATTGTTACTACCGGAAACATTTCTTAAAGGCAATTTCCCTTTTTTAAAAATTTGTACTACATTTTCAGGTATTTTGACACATTTTAGCAAATGTTGGAATTGTCTGGTAGCATTTCTTTTAAAGGAGGTTTTACAATATTTACAGGAATAGTTGTCTTTATCTTTAACATCGTAGTACTTCCATGCATTTCGGGAAGAGGTCAAATTAAAAATATTTAGACTTACCAATTCAAATATCACGTAACAAGGCAAAATAATTACAGATATTTAATAGAAATCGCACTGATAGTTATAAATAAACAATACCCTTTATAACAATAATGTCACTAATTATTATGAGGAACACAGGAAGACCGAAGACTGTTTACAAAATATCGCTTGCCACGGCCGACGGCGAACCACAGAATTGTCACAACCAGATTTCGGGTATTCCCAGGGCCCAGGGTTGCCAACTTTTGAAAACGTCCAGACCGTATGTACGCCAAAACATCGGCTTCTTATTGGTCGTCGAAGGTTTGAATCAAAGGTTGAATTCACGCACACGACGTGACTCAACCAAATATTGTTTGAAAATAGGTGCACTACCACCGTATAGGTGGCGCTGGTGCAACATATGGATTAGTGTGCTATTGCCAACACTTTGAATAAGTAATAATAGGGGTCTGTGGGATTTTGCCAGAATTACCGTACTTTTGAGGTACGGTTCGGGCTTATGGAAAAAAAAAAAAAAAAAAAAAAAAAAATATTTCCAATGTTACCGATCTTGCGGTAATATTACGTAATATTACGTAATATTACGGTAACATTACCTCGGTAATATTACCTTTACATCTCTAAGTCCTCCAGATGAAAGTGTTCTTAAATAGTGAATTTCGAGGAGTACTAAGCTTAACCACATATGGATGGGCGGCAGTGGTTCGTCGTGTATTTCTGATATTCACCTCTCTGGGCGGAATTAAGAGGGCAAGGTCAGCCGAGCACTTTCCATGAAAATATCTGTAAATGGGAGTCAAATCCCCAACCTGGCTTCGATGTTCCAGGCTGTCGAGGTTCTTTGTCAGCTCGTGGTCTCCAATCAGCCGAATGGCCTTCCTTTCGATGAAATCCAGTAGCCGAAGAGTATGTTTGGGTGCAGAGCTCCAGACATGAGAGCAGCAGTACTCTAGTGATAGTCGAATCAGGGCTTTGTATAGTATCAAAAGTTGTTGAGGTGTGTACAACTTTCTGGTTCGGAAGAGTACACCAAGCTTCTGAGAAGCTATCTTGGCGATTGCCACAACGTGGTTGGTTATGCCAAGACATATTTCCTCCCAGATTGACGCCCAGCAAAATGACAGATGAAGCCAGTGGGATTGCGTGTCCGTCGTAACACAATTTTAGTAAATTAGGTATTTATTTCTATGAAAAGATACAGTAAGTGTTGAAAATGGACACTATCGGCTTCATCACAAGCATTCTAGCCGAAATATCTTGAAAACAACGAAAAAATGCTTACACCCTGTATCTGTCAAACAAAGCATCTGCGGACCCAAGTTGATTGGAACTATTTGCCGGAAGTCAGTGTCAACTTGCTTATTTTGAATGGAACCATTATTACATACACGATACACATACTATTATATACGCAAGATTCTAGGCAGATTTCGTACATCTTGTCCTATACATAAGTTTAAGCGTGCTTGACATATTTAAGGTGTTATCCCTAAAACGACGTTTGCCCACCTCAAAATAATTATTAATATTTCCTTTATTATTTAATTTTGAAGACGAGGACCTACTTTACCAGATTTATTATAATATTTTGCTCAAACATTAAGATTAGAAATTAAATTGAGATAAACTGTAAAAAACTACATTTTCAAATGGAAACCCCCAAATTTTATAATTATTTTCAATTTAGCATTAAAAATAAGGGTAAGTTTGTTCGGGTTTATTGGTTCCTCCAGGAGATGGGATTAAAGATGCAAATGGGTTAAGTAAGTGATCTTAAAAGAGATTGTGCCACTGTTTGAATGACATGTAGAGTAGGGTTTTTAATTTTTGTAACCAACATGTATAGGTACACTGTTTTGTAACTTTCATTTTTTAGCAATAATTAGCCTAGTGCTAAATAATAGTACATTGTTTTACCGAGTAGGAAATGCCATTTTCCTGGACGACTGTGAAGGCTTCCGCCTCCACTTAGCAACACAGAGTCCAGGAATGTGGCTTTTCCTACGAGATAAACATACTTTTTTTTGAAAATCGTTTAAAAATCGACAGATATTGATTAATTTTGAAAAAACGCGAAAAATTTTATTCACAAATATGGTGCTTTGAAATTCGTAATAAAATTGGTTGCGTTACTATGGAAACGTATTAATGTTCAATTGTCAAACTTGACGCATATAAATTTAATTGTTGGTGTTTCCCACAGGGCCAACACTCCATTCATAAATCTGTTGGAAAGTGAGTTTGTGATTGTTTGAAATGTTATTGAAAATCAGTAATGGGTGGAAGAGTGACAAAACATGTCGGTCTCGCTAATGGCAACAATGTTGAAGTCTGGTTAAATCAAAGATCTTACAAGGTTAAATCCAATAACGTTTAAAAGGTTATGGAGCGGTCTTCATAGTTTCGGAGCGGAGCTAGTCTGGGCAAAAAGCCCAACAAGGGCGTATAATTTACTTTGAGATTCTTTACGTTTAACTATATTATCTATTCAAAAAGTGTAGTTTCGAATATTGGATATTTATAAAAAAGATAGAAATATTGATCCAGTTTTTATATACAGTGTATCCAAGGATGGATTTAACTATTTATGCTTAGCATCAATATTTTTGGTGTATTCATTACTGGATGATACTCTCCAGATATAAAAGTGTATATTTCTAGCCAGATTGTCATATTTATCACTAAGACATCTTGCAAAATCCCAATTAACAATTTGTAAATTTGACAATTACAACTGGTTTAAGGTTAATCCGCAATTGCTCTTAAAATAAGTTTATTTCTAATAATTTTACTATAAACTGTGAAAAGGATGATTCTTTAAAAAAATGCACACACAAGCCACTAAGGCATATTGTACACTAAAGTGATTAATTAAATTAAAATAATATGTACCTAAACAAGTTAGATCAAATAAATAAAAATAAATAAATAAATTATATAAAACCTGTCTTCATGTACTTGTTACACTGCAAACGTTGTTTAAATATAGAAAAATAAAGATGTAAAATATTTTGACGGGACTGTTCCTTTCTTCAGTATTTTATTCCCATGTACATTACCTACATAATCTTCTTTTGTGAAGTGTTTCTCACAAATAACTGTTGTATCACCTGGACTATAATTATTCCTTCTAAGGGCATGTATCCAAATTTGCCGTAGGCTACGGCCCTTAAGTATCCTAACGAAGTGGATAAACATTTGGTACATTCTTAAACAAACCGAATTTTCATAGTGATGCAAACTCAAAATCAAATTTCTAAATATATTTACTAACCTGTGAAATTTTAATTTAACACCATTGCATCTTCTAGTGAAGTATTTTATGGCCGCACAAGACTCAACCATCTTGTAAATGCAAGATTTATATTAAGAAATAAACCAACTCGACTGCTTTTTGCCCGGACTAGCACCACGGACCGGTCCATAACCTTTTAAACGTCAATGGTTAGTCAGAAATCATATCAATACAAGCATATTAAAACATAACCATACTTACCGAAGAAAAGATAAATCCTTGCTTAAATGATCCACTCTTTTACAAACTATACATGAATGCACCATCATTGTTTATAATAAAGACGATTTTTCACCAAAAAAAAAAAAAAAAATAAAAACAACCAAGTATATAAACACTCCCTTAAAAGCGGTTAGCAGCGAGTAGCAACAGTGCATTCTTCTTCCATTGATAAAGTTTGATCGTTTGCCGTCGAGCGTACTATCTTTTAACTTGATGTTGTCAGAGTGCAGTCGGTTTATTTCAAACTTTTATGTATAATAATAATATTTTTTTTCTAAATCTCTCAAGGCCTATTCACAATTTATATTAAAATTATTGGGAAATAAATTTATTTTAAAAGCAATTGCGGATTCACCTTAAACCAGTTGCAATTGTCAAATTAACAAATTTTTAATTGGGATTTTGCAGATACCTTAGCGATAAATAGGACAATCTGGCTATGCTGCAAGCATAACAGAAACGTGGGGAGTGCACGTTAACAGTCCTTACGTCGACTTCAAATGTAAACAATTCTATCTGGAGTTTGTAAGATCTTTGGTGTTTCCAAAAGCAAAACAGTATAAAATGATAAGTGATGATGAATTTTCCATTTCTGGGACTCCCCCAGAGCTGGTTGAGGCAGTGAATACTGCTTCATTAGAATTATTGCCAAAGAAATCAAGATAAAAGTACGAATAACTAACAACAATAAGGAAATATCATTTCCTTACAGTAAGGAAATGAATATTTCCTAACAGTGTAGGGAAATAATGACTTTTTCTTTCAAAAATGTTATCAAAAATGTCAATATTTCCGAACGAATTTCGGAAAAGATTATTGTTATTAATTATACTTACAGCAGCCATGCCATCCGCCCAGTCCCCGTGTCCCCTCTGCAACATCTTAACTCGTTCCATATCTGCGCAAATTTGTACTACGTCCCCTACGGCGAACTGTTGTTGAGGCGTCTCGTTAAACCCAGCAGAGTTGGTAGGTGTTGCTACTTTGGTCAGCACTGCCGGGTTAAAAGTCCAACGGTTACCGCTATTGTAGGCCACAACTATGTCGTGGTCTTCGTCTATTCCCACTACTGTGCCAATACTACAAATAAAAAATTATAATGAACTCGTATAAATCGACCATACCTAATTAAAAATATACAAATCATCTAGTGTACCTGCTTAAACACTCGTACATCCCGTCAGTCCATCCCCCATGTCCGTGTTGTAAAGATTGCACAATTTCCAGTTCCAAATCTACATTAACTTGATCCCCGATTTTCAGCCCCGCTGGCCTGGGACTGGCGCCTTGTTCGCCCAGGCAGGGAAGATGGTCTCTGTAGACGTTTTGGCCCTTTGCGTCGTTAACTACTTTCAGGTCAGCCATGCCCTCGAAGCCCACACGGTATAGGTTTTTCGAACCATTGTCCCACACAACATAGGCGGCAGATCTACAATAAACGAAAATGTGCATAAATGTAAAATGATCCGATTGAAGGAGAAACAGGCGAAAAGGGATCAAATTATTGGGAATATTCGTTCGTTTACTCACTTTTGATGATTTTCGTCAGAAAAGGATAAATACATACATAATACATATGAAACCTAAGTTCTACAAAACACATTTAAAAAGGAAAACTGAGGGTTTTCGATCACGATTCGTAAAAAAATACATTTCCGAAAAAAAACATGTTTGAACCTGCGTTTTTGCTTCCGCGGGCAAGCCAGTAACCCGGGTTCAAATATCGGTGCGGAGTTTTTGAATTTTAGAATATCCTCTTAACCTTCCACATTTGATCATTTTATCAGAAAATACGTATTTTGAGACATTCTTACGAATTTAAAAATATTTTTTGGAGAATTTATTAAGATGTTGTGTCTGAAGTAGCTTCTTTTCAGTGTTAGATTATCGTCGCAAATTTTTGTTCACTTTTGACCTTATTGTTTTAGCGTAATCACTAAATCAGTATATTATAATAATACAAAGAGTTTTACCTTCTTTCACATTACAAAAAGCAGAAAACGGGCACATTTTTATTTTAAAAAAACGCGTTCACAAATATCACCGCAAAATGACGCCATATTTCGGCATTCAGCGGGAGGAGGACGCGCGATGTTCATTTGTTCATGGTTTTTGTATTGTCATAGCCTACTAGCCTACTGACTATTGTGACCACACTGTACCAAATTATCTTTTGTGGACTAAGAAAAAAGATGTGATATATTTAATTTTTGTCTCTTTGACATCAATAAAAAAAAGTGCATCGTTTTTTACAGCGATTTAAAAAAATATATAAAAAAAATAATACCTTGTTTAGTATAAAAGAGGAACTTTCCTCATTTAATTAAATAAACCCGGACAAAGCGAAATATCAATAAGCCCCACTTTCAGAGGGGCCCCGCGCTCGTCCTGTTTGACACTATAAACTATTAAATCATAATAAATTAGTGTTGGAGTAACTGGCAAAAAAACACTTTTTGAAAGTTATAGGGCCCCCTATAACCAAAAACAGGCACTGTCCTGGAGAAACAATTTTAGAACTACATACCTGGGGCTCGCAGCTGACCAATCCTGTACCTCCTGAACCTTTCCCCTCCTGCCGTTGCCGCCGTCTTGGTCCTCCCATTGCCAGTCCACGCCACGAACGACGCGAGCGCCCGGAAAAATACCACGAATCGCGATTTTCTTGGTCTTCCGGCGAGGTTCCAAGTAGAATCGTTCACCGCCAGGTGTGGTGATACGATAGAACCTTGAAAAGAAGTAATAATAGTCAATAGGGATATTGGGTGTATTCAGCAGAGCCCATTTGATTTGTAAGCAATGCTGAATGCACTTTGCTTTGTTCATTAGGAAACAAAGATTGGGAAACACAGATTAAAAGTCGCCTACAAATAGATGGGCTCTACTGAATACACCCATTGACTTTTTAGTTCAAAGAATAATTTCAAAAAGGGAAAAATAGATATAAAGAGGCAATATTCTATAAAACTTTGACTATCACCTTCATATTGATAATGCCTAATTCAAATAGACATGAAAATGTAAAAATGTCAAAACATTAACGCAAAATAAGGTAAAACACACAAACACAGGTTGTATTTCTTCAAATGAAAAGCACTTTAGGATTTGTCATAGTCATTGAATACAAGAGCCTGTATAATAGCTTACCTGTGCCTTAATTGATGTTTATCCCCATGATAACAAACGGAACATAAATCATAGTTCCCACATTCCGCACATTTCCAACGGATCCCGAAAATCGGTTGCTGGCGACAAGTATCGCACATGGTTCCTTCATGCTTGATACCAGTTGGGGCGCTGTCTAAGATTCTCAGATCATACTGACCAGAGCAACGGTAGTTGGCTGCTGTACCGTTGTCCCAGACAACTACCACTTCATCTGGAGATTCAAAGTTACGGACAGTGCCGACGTGTCCTTCACCGCCATCCTAAAAAGTACTTCTTGCTAAGTTTGATCTCGGTTGTGTCTTAAAAATACACCCCTTTCACTAACAAGACTCAAGGTTATTGTTTTGCTTGCTTTAAAAATATTAGCTTTGGAACTTATTATAACATTAACACTAATATAAAAGCAACCCTTACACATTCCCAATAATCCCAGGAAAACCCAAAACAGTCCCGTTTCCTTTTTAGAAATCAAAACATAACCTCTACATACCTGTTTGCCCCATTTCCAGTCGGGACCCCTAATAACTCTGGCCCCGACGCCTTCCATAATTCTGGTGTTCCTGGGGACCCCCGAACTGGTCCCCACCGCGTTGGCAATTTCCATTTGCCCCGAAAAGTATATTAAACGTTTTAAAGGTTTTTGAACTCGCGAAACCGTAACATTACACGCCACTGGTTTGTGTTTCGTTTGCTTTCTCCTGCGCGGGTGGCTGGAGGAAGCAATCGACGGTCGGTTAAACGTCAAAATGTTCTTCGGTTTATTTAATTGGCTAAATTTTGTTGCTACTGGACTAATATTGTCTGGAACGTTGGATACGATTGGTCGATTAAAAACGATGTTAAACCATAGGCGTGTTTATTATTTTATCAATTTCATTAAATTTATTAAGGTCCTTTTTATTATTCTTCCAAAATTCCAACAGTCTGCATTGGTGGGTAGTAAAAAAAATGAAGATGGTACACGGTACACACTCGTTATTTTGATGATGATTCTCAAAGCACAATTATAATATCGTGGGTTCAATGCAATAACTAGATAACTAAAAAATTATAGTTTTGAGATATCTACTTCATTAAATTCGTTAAGGAGTAGGCTTTCCAATGCTATAACTGGTTAACTTACAGATACACCCTAGAGACATCTATTGATGAATTTCAAAACTAGATAAATGAGTAAATAAAGAAATGATTAGTGCAATACATGGATAACAACAGATGTCCTGTTTTGCCATTTTTTAGTTATCTAGTTATTGCATTGAACCCACGATATGTATATCTGAAATAAGAAAACGAACTTTCATTAACGGTTGTATTTAAATAATTATAATAACAAAATAAAAATATAAAACTACCATAATACAATATTTTTATGATACAGATAAAAGGTACAAACATTTAACATTATAAGTACTTATTGTATAAATTCGGATTGAACAAGTACTGGGCATAAAGATTCACAATCTTACAGTCTAACTTAAGAACCCAAATCAGTTTTGCCTTCGCCATATTATTTTTTTAATACCATAAATAGTATTATTTTGATACTACAATAAAGAATTGTTCTTAAAATTATCCAAATATTATCGCCATTTAGGGTCAGAATTCAATTAGGAAACACCCTGTATATTTAGGGAGCAGAAGTGGGTAAGTAGTGATTTATTTCAAAGTCGAAGGGGAACAGCAAAATACGATAGATGAAGTGTTCCCAGATCTCGCCGATATTAGCCACATCTGGTCTTGTCCCACATGTAAACGGCAACATGGATGCGTTTCCGATAATTGCCACGCTACTTTTTTACACACAAATGCCCACCCAAACAATCTGTTGGCGGATCTGTACATACATAGAACCGAAATTTAAATTTATTAAAGCTTTAAAAAAATAATTGGTAGAGCAAAACTGTTAGAGATTTTTTACAGAAACAAATATACCCATATAAATATTATATAATCGTTTTAATACCTAAGATTTTATACCACCAGGCGGTCACAAATGTGTCCATTTTCGAACACATTAATAAACAATATCAACTGAAGAATATTAAAACATTTCCACATTACATAAAATAGTGTTTTAACACTTACGTAGGACGCATATATTATAACATCACATTTTTTAAACTTATAGTGTGATTCAATAACCGACTTTACATTTCTATAAGTTCTTGGAGCCCTTTTAGAATAAATGTAAACGTGGCAGCTACGTCGCTGTAAACTGATAGCGATGTAAACTTCGTTACAGAATCGACCCATTAGTTTTCACAACACTTATTTAATGCCAAGAAATAGAGATTTTCAATCTTAATATTAAAGTAGAGATGAGTCTAAACAGTTAATACTATTAACTATTTATTTTTTATATAATAAAAAATTAAAACTATATAAACAACAACATAAATTAATTGCTATCTCTTGCTTGTATGGTTTTAGGAACCTAAATCTTCTTTACTTGTGGCTTTGAATTTCAAACTATAAGAAAGACGGATTGATATGACCAATACATAATGAGTTGAACTCTCAAATCGACATGACTTCAGCGGGCGTTTCCTTTTGTAGCGCATGGATATGCGGTATGTCTGAGATAGACCGAAATCCATGTAAACCAAGCGTTTGTCTCCCAATATAAGTTGTTAGATTTTTACATTGATCCGTTATTCTTTATCTTTCCATATTCTAAGCTTGTGGTGAATTTTTCATTCATTTGCAACCTATCCTTTATTTATTACATTATTTAAATCGAGACAGCAGCGCGATCAAAATCACAGTAAATAAACCATTGTTATAAGTAAATTAAAAGTATTAGCTGTTTAAAACTATAAAAAATTCTTACACAATGCATATTCTTGTTATTAAAAACAGTCATTTAGGAAACATTTATATTGCCTTAAAAACAATAAAATAAATATGTACAGGGTGTTCAACGTTGATTATAGTAACAGAAAACTTTGACATAAACAACATTGGTAGAAATGATTTT
Source organism: Barypeithes pellucidus (assembly GCA_963991005.1). Lineage (NCBI taxonomy): Eukaryota > Metazoa > Arthropoda > Insecta > Coleoptera > Curculionidae > Barypeithes > Barypeithes pellucidus. The sequence continues at coordinate 2,136,529 of OZ022557.1, forward strand.
CTCACAATGAAAGTAGTTAATTATCGATTTACTAACCAGACAACTCTGCTAACCTTTAATGTCGCAATTACAGTCGTCTGGTTAGTTATTTTTATACAGGGTGGCCCATCGAAAACAGTTCAGCAAGGTTTACGGCTGTGTACGTGAAAATTAAAAAAAAACCTCGGACCCGTAAACTTGTGTTTTTCAGGGGGACACGTTTCACTATTAATTTCATCCCTGTAACCTCAACCCCCCTAGCGGGGGCGGCTACTGCCCTTGTTTTTCAAATGGGAATGGGTATGTTGTGATACATCTTTTTAAAGGGCATTAAATTCTATTAAAAATGGCGCTTTGTTTTGTAAATTTGAGCTACGCGCCGCCGAGCAACGGAATTTGAAACATTTCACTGCACCTCTTATCAAGTACACAGGTTTGCGCGTAAACAATAATTTTGAATGTCAACAAATTACACCAGATGTTCTTCACAATGTCCGAGAACACTTTGAACAGTTGTTGTACTATTGTATGGAGGTGAATGGCGGACATTTTCAACATTTAATAGGATAACATGCAAGTATTACTAAATAAAATTACATTTTTTAAAACGCAATTTCTCGGCGGCGCATAGCTCAAATTTACAAAACAAAGCGCCATTTTAAAGAGAATTTAATGCCCTTTAAAAAGATGTATCACAACATACCCATTTGAAAAAACAAGGGCAGTAGACGCCCCCGCTAGGGGGGGTGAGGTTACAGGGATGAAATTAATAGTTAAACGTGTCCCCCTGAAAGCACAAGTATCTCTGGAAAATTCATTATATTCGCAGACGATACAACGATCCTGTGGCATCATATAGATGACAGAATCCTGGAGGAGACTGTAAGGGCTGATATTATTAAGGTTAAGGATTGGTGTGATGCAAATAAATTGTCACTTAACATCTCAAAGACTAACATTGTAAATTTTAAATGTTGTATAAATGATATTCATTTACAGGATCGGGTTATTAATAATGTGGGGGAGAATAAATTTTTGGGGCTTTTCATTGATTCTAAGTTGAAATTCGATGGTCACTTATTGAGTTTAAATGCAAAGTTGGCTCGCGGATGCTATGCATTGCGAGTAGTGTCTCGTGATTTGGAATTTGCAATAGCTCGTAATGTCTATTTTGCGCTAAGTGAGTCTCACCTGAGATATGGCATCTGCTTTTGGGGTTCTTGTTCTGACTATCTTTTCAACAGGGTGTTTATCTTACAAAAAAGAGCTGTCCGATTCTTGTGTCGGGCTAAGTCTAGAGATTCATGCAGACCGCTATTCATTAAGCACAAAATTTTAACTGCTGCTTGTCTGCTGATTCTTGAAACGGTTTGCCTTATAAGAAAAAAATCTATAATTAGAACTGCCCTAGCATACCTCTTGCGTAAGACACACACTTTGGCCTTGCCGATCCCAGACTCGGCTCTAGTGAGGAATTCCTTTTTCTACAATGGGAGGAAACTCTTTAACTCTCTTCCACTGGGTATCAGAAGTATCCAGTGTGACATGAGATTTAAGAAACAATTAACAAAACTCCTCGTTGCAAGGGCATATTATACTGTGGATGAATTTTATAGTGATAACATCCACTAATTGTTTTTATTCTGTATTGTTATTCAGTGTGATGTGAATGAATTGTACCTATATTGAAAATTTTTTTTTTATTCCCTTTTATTTAATGTGTAATGGTGTTACTTTATTTCAGCTTTGTCAATAAGAATTTGTTTCTTAAGATAATAAAGCATTATTGATTGATTGATTGATTGATTTACGGGTTCGAGGTTTTTTAAATTTTCACGTACACAGCCGTAAACCTTGCTGGACTGTTTTCAATGGGCCACCCTGTATATAGTTCTGCAACCCAGTCAATCAGTCAATTAGTTAACTTTAAAAAATGTGGCAAAGTTACGTCATTATGGGCCTCAATAATATGCCGAAAAAAAATCAAAAATATAGCAGGTGTGTTGTATACCGCGTATTTTTGGACAACTCTACGAATAAATCCAGGAATAAATAAAAACCGAAACGCTAAATTTTAGATTTTTCCAAATATTTTGAAAGCCCCTGTATTTATTTTTGATTTTTGCAGCATATCATTGGGCTCATAATTATGCAACTTTGCCCCAATTTAACCGACTGTATATTAAATTTTTGTACTGGTACTGACAATTTCTTTAATGTATCTTATCTCAGAAACGGTTCGAGATGGAAAATTGTTAACAAAATACTTGGACTTTTATATAGAAAAGAAAAATGTCAAAATATATACAAGGCATTCTATTTAAAATAGAATCTTTAGCCTATCATCCGGTATAACCGTAACAGATAGACTAAGAAGATTGAAATCCTTAGCGAGTACCGATATTTCAAACAAATATCTTTTTTAGTTCCCGAGATCTTTTAATAGGCCACTCACCCTGAATGACCCTGTATGTCTATTAGCCTTAGCAGGACATTATGTGCTTTAATTTAAAATTAATAAAAATAATTATTTTTTTGTAAAAACATAATTTTGCCCATTTTTTATTGCACTTAAACTCTATACTGTCAAAATTCACCCTGTATATACCTATTTACCACAAAAAAACTTAGTGAACCTTGGACGTATGGGCTTTTAAATACCCCTGACTCTTAAAATACCTATTGCACCTCTCACATCTAAAACTCCTGTACAGAAACTGTTCCTTTAACTGTGGATTAATGTACGGTTGGTCCCTGGTGCGGCATCTAACGTTGCTCGCCGAAAACACCTTCCTAGAACCCATAGGATAAGTCGACACCAACCTATCTAGCAGTTTAACTGCCGGCGATGAGTTCAGGCTTAAGCTAGATTTATAATTTGGTTCTATTGCGGAAAAGATGTTGGTGCTAAGGTCACTGAAGGTTTTTGGCAGGCAATCTTCTTTTTTTACAAGCATGTTACTATGGTAGAAATTTGACAGTTGACTGACGGGACAGTGGTTAGGTTTGTGGTGACATAGATCGTTTTCCGAGTCAGACTGGGGTTCCTCTTTTTTGATTTTCATCTCCTCTTCCTCAAATGACGTTTCAAGATAATCCAAGGGACATTGACTTTCTAAAGTAAAAAACAGAAGGGTCAGTTTTTTTGTCTGAATTAAATAAATATAACTGAAAAATTTTAGGAAATTGAAAGAGTTGTTGAAAACAAACATTAGCCGAATTCTCAAAATAGAAAATTATGTAAAATATTAAAAAAATACAAATTGTAGTAAATGAATGAAACTTTGTAAAATAGTGTAGAATAACAAAACAAACAACTTTGTCCTATCGCATTTTTTAAATTCCTACAAAAAGCCCACTTTTTAAATTTTTTAATAAAATAAAACAAAAACCAACAGGTTTTTTCCTATTTCAACTTCTTAGTCTTACCTTCATCATCACAATCCATAACTTCACTCTTAATCTTAATATCCGGTTCAACCATGACTTCCTCAAATTCCACCTCTCCTCCTCCCTCATTCTCATTATCCGTCTCACTTTCACTTGTAGAATTGTCATCATCAGTACTATATGAATACTCAAATCTATCCCTATTCTCAATAATATACAATATGTGATTTTTGAACTCTGTGAAATCCCTTCTGAAATAATTTGTCGAAAAAGCGGTGAGCTTATCCAAAGGAGTTGATTCTATATTGGAATTTTTATCTAATTTAAAACTAAATTCATAATTTTTTGCAAAGTCTATAATATTTTTCAAACCCCCCTTTTCATAATCAAATAAATTGTTGGGATATGCAGATACAAGTTTGTCACGTTCTTTTTTAGGTCTGTTAAGGAGTCGCTTCAGCAAGGAGCATCGTTGTTCTTTGGTTATTCTTTGTTTTTTCCTACATGCGCGTATTCGTTGTTCTGCACCATTATACAAATGCAATGTACTACTGTGATATTCTGTACCATTTCTGTTATCATCAGTGTGTTCATCATAATATTCTAAGTTCTCTAACTCTACATCTGGTAACTTTTCAACTACGGCATTAAGCTCACTCTTTTGAAAATTAGCAAAGTCTATCAAATGCTTCTCTGCACTTTCTGGGCCAACAAGTTTTTCTAGATATCCCTGAATAATTTTTGTACTCTTTTTGCACATCTCTAGAAAGTGGTATGAAACTCTTAATTTGTTTACGCATTTTTCACAAATATCTGAGGAGATGTGGTCTTTGGATATAGCCTGTGAACAAGCATGGAAGGATATAAGAACATATCTTATTAATAATGTACTAGTATATAGTTTTTGAGTTGTAGTATTGTTATTAAATTTTAATGTAGGCATATCAATTTTTTTAGTAAGTAAGATCCTAAACATGAATAAATGTATGTACCTCTCGATGTAAGGTAACAATAAATAAATAAATCTTAAACAAACTATAACAATATGTTAATAAAAACCAAACAAAACCAATTAAAGTTATTGTGGGTAGCAGTTATAATCGAGTTATATAGCATAGGACCTAAATTCAGTATAAAATATATAAGTAGGTAAGCATATTATAGTAGGTACCCTCATTACAATTACATTAACGAAATTGGGTAGGTCCTAGTCCCTATATCTCTATCCTAGTAGTTTTTAAGTATGGGTTCTATAGTTTTACTTCTACTCGAAGTCCAAATGTATGTAAATAAGTAAATAATTTTTAAAATCATTTAATTTTAGGAACTACATAAATCCATTCTTATATGCCAAAACCCCACCACTATCCTCACAACCTGTGACAAGAAAAATCAATAGGTCAGACAGTTTTTAACATTTGAAAACTTTTACATATTTACCATTTTGGCGCAAACTTCCAACTTTTCACTTAACTTGACCGAGTCGAAATCTACAGAGTTGATATCCACTAAAGGTGCACTAGTTTGGACGCATATTCGGCACAAATTTTCTAAAAAATACATTTTTTATGAAAAAAAATAGAGACGACTGTCAATCAAACATTTATCATATGTCAAAGTGTCACCTGCCGACCTGCCACCTCCGCGCACCATAAACAAAAAACATTGACATGTCCTTGAGAATTAAAAAAATTAAAAGAGAAATTGTGTTGCTACTGGATATATCTTATAATAAAAGCACAAAAGAATGATTGATCGGCCCATTCATTGAAATTTTGATTCATACCACAACTGTAAAAATCAAAAATTAAACTGGCCACTCATACACTTCCACAATACAAAGTTTTAAGGAAATTTTATATCATATCTATGATCTGAAAATTCGTACTCACCGAGTCCATCTTTTGCTTACCCAATGATGTAATAACGTTCCACCGTTCTTTCTTAATTTATATCTTTTTAAATTCTGTTGTGGAAAATTGCTGGAAATTTAACGTAACCGAACATTTCACCCACCCTACATAGCAATAGCCGCAACCACCAATTTTCGCTAACCTGCAAAACGTCATCAAAATGTTGACACTTCGCTGCTCGTGGAGCTGCGTGGAAGTGTGACGTGTCAGCTTTCTTGAACTCTGGCGATCCAAAAGAAATTCATTCGGTTTGAAATTTAGGAAGGTGTACACCTATTTATATTTCGTTAATTTTATACATATCCAAACATAATGGTAAGTATCTTTTAAATTTATTAGGACCTTTATCAAGCGTCGATAAAATTCTGGGGAATGTATTTTTTGTCGGTATAATTTTTTTATTGCAGTATGTTTTGATGGTTCTTTTACATGATCTTGTTTAGAAAATAAATGGTTATGTTACTGTTATTTATTAGAGCTAAATTTATAATTCATTCATAAGTTTATTTCTTAAGGAAATTTATAGTTATACACTCTTATTATAACCATATTTGAGGAATGTCTTGTATCAAGTAGTGTGATCAAATGACCCCTTTTTTACGCGTTTATGGGGATCCATATGGCTCCTTTTTAGCCCATAATCGTGTGTTATGGTTTAAATTATACTTTAAATTATAACTTTAATTATACTTTATTATATTACCAGGAAGTATATTGACATGGCACAATCAATTTTTTTCTCGTACTTACAACTATTCTAATATATTTTAGCCTGCTCCAGCAAGTTCCACAAGTGTAGGCGCGGGTAGTAGGTCCCCAACGAAAGGTGGTGTTCCACGGGCCAGTACAGGGGGCACCGTAAGACAAAGGAAGACTACAACCACCACCACAACTGCCAGAAGGAACACAGGGGCTGGCACAGGGGGTATGTGGAGGTTTTACACTGATGACTCGCCTGGCATTAAAGTGTAAGTTTGTTTTCAAATTATTGAATGTTTAAAAATTGTTGGTGCGCTAAAGTGTGTGTGTGTGTATACATACCAGGTAATGCATCATTGAGTTGAATATAGGAAATCCCGTATAGTTTTTGGGGTGGCTGAATATTGGCTCCCCTGTACATTTTATACAAAAACTGCATTATAACGTCTTGAAGAGGCCAACATGGTAAACGCATGTGCTTATAACAATTCTGGAAGGCCCTGAGAAGGACAAACACTTTCATAAAATATGTTTCTATTTTAGTTGTATGAAGTTCCACTTTATGCAACAGGAATTTTATTATTTTCATGTTGGTAGGCTTCTTGAAGTTTAAAGCTTAATTCTTTTATATATATATATATCTTCAGTTTCCTCTTATTAGGGATTATTTTATTGATTTTTATAGGTAGAACTAGGTAACTTGAAAATCAACAAGAACTTTTATTATTACTTTACATATTTCACCAAAGGAAATCTGTCTATTTTTCTCATCCACTTTTTACATTTATCAATAGATGTCTCTAGTTAATTTATAAAGTTACCTACTTTATGTAATTACATTCACTGCGGTTTTATAAACAAAGTCAGATATTTAGATAACTCGCAACAAAATTTCGAGTTACCCAGTTCTTACAATCATGTGATGATATTTTAAAATGAAAGTTTTATGCCCTTTCCAATTTTTTCCTATACGCATATGGGAATGACAGAAAAACATGATATTTTTTACAAAACTAAACATTTACCTTTTTTCTTTTTGTTTCAGTGGACCAGTTCCAGTATTAGTAATGTCTCTCTTGTTCATAGCCTCAGTATTCATGCTCCACATTTGGGGAAAATACACTAGATCTTAAGTCGATAGTTAGATTCCCATTCCTTAATTATAGTGTAATACATTTAATAAATGCATTTTCATTAATTATTAAAGAACATTTTTTACAATGTTGAGTTATGTCGTGTAGGTTAAATCTAAATGTAATTCTATTTAAATAAATTATTATACATTTTTCTTATATTTGCGATTTTATTTTATATTTAAAAATAACTTCATTTTGGTATTTCGTCACCTAGGGACCAAAATGCTGCGTCACTTTATACTATACAGGGTGTCCCATAACATGGGCCATAGAACAATGTGAAATACTAAACCTCAAACTAGACCAGGGGTCGGCAACCTCTTGAGAGTGAAGTTATAATTTACACAATTTCTCAGTTTTTAAAGAATCACTAAAGGCCGCAATTTTATATCGAAAGAGACACAACTTGACATCGACAGAGCGGCTCGCGAGCCGCGGATTGCCGACCCCTGAACTAGACGAATTAAGTCATATTAGTTTTTCAAATTTTTTCTCGTTCTGGTTGAAACTCAAACTTTACTTTCGAAAATAAGCCACGATTTCAAAATGGTTCAATATATCGGATTGAAAGTTGGCGGTATCATGTTTGTATGAGTAAGAAATGAGAATTTGTAGAAATTTAGTTTCACAGTAGAGGGCGCTGCTTACATACACTGGGTTTAATAAATCTATGATTCTTTTCCGTACCTGTTATTAAGCATTTGTTATCCAAGATTCTCAAAAAAGGGCAATTTCTAAACTAAAAAGGTACACTTGGCTCACTCTCGAGATATTTCCATTTAAACATCAAACATTCAAAGTAAAAACGCAAATATCTCGAAAACGGTTAGAGATTTCAAGTATACCTTTTTACTTTGTCTACAAACCCTTATTTCTTACTCATAAAAACTTTCCATGACACCCAGAGAGTCGCCCAATTACATATAATAATCAATTTACCTGAACACCTCTCCATTTACATACAATAATCAGTTTACGCGAACACCCCGTAGATCTACAAGCTAATAGAAAATCTATTTTTCTAGTCTCATTGTTTATTTCAAATAAATACATACAATTCCTTAGTTTAACTGCTAAAAATAAAAAAGCAAATATTTACAATTTAAAAAATATTAATAGATTTATTTTTTTTATTAATTTAAGTATAAGTACTAACATTACAGAAATGTATATTTACTGTGGGGAAAAAAATAAAGTAACGTACAAACGCGAGTGTTGGTGTTATTTAATAAAACACACTTTTTCGTGGAAGCAACACTTCTATGTATAATTTTGACCTATGTATAGAGTAAACCCAAAAATACTATACTTTTGGTTTAAAGCCTGTAAATGAAAAAAACACAAAAATACATCCTCTTTTGGTATACCCTGGATATTTTAGGAACAAGTGGCAATAACTGTGGCCTTCACATTACATCTAAAAAACTGATTAAATAATTATGAAAGGTGTTACTTTAATTTTGACCACAGTGTAGATACGTTGCTGTCACAAAATTTTTTAAATTGACTTCGACACAATAGATTTGTTTCTCTCTAACTTATGTAATAAGTAAAGGAAATAAATATTTAAACTCCCAAAATTAATCTAAAAACGTTTTATACCTTTCGCTACAAAATTTAAGAAGTACACATTTGTAACAAGTCGTACCAACAACCTGCTACAATATCTAATCAATATCATTAAATTATTGGGTATGTACATTATTTAGATAAAATTATGCAAGTTTTCCCCTACCTACAGTCTTAAGGTTTTTTTAACCAAATAACTTCAGGAACGAGTGAATTTACCGCCCGAGTGTCTATTCTCGACTTAGGAGAAAGATCATATCGAGAGAAGTGATTCTTCCTGTCTCTACGGAACGCAGAGAAAGAGAAAGGAATAATCACTTCGGTCAACATCATCGTTCTCCTAAGTCGCGAATAGACACTGAACTGGCTAGTATATTGAGGAACCCTCGAAACTAAATATCTTTTAAAAATGAAAAGTACAAAGACAATTGTGTGAAAAATCCGCCCTAAAAATTAAATAAGATAGTACATAGTTTTGAACGGGGGCAGACAGAGGTGGAGTTACTAACTTAAAATAAACTTGCTTATTATTATAATGAATGGTGAAAGTTAGTGTATAAGTAACCAAAAATGAGTTATAAAAAAATAAACTCATCAGTAGCAAATTTGTATAAGAGCAAATTCAAATGAAGATACAAGCACAAGTTTCTAGAAAAATATTTTTTTATAATATCAATTGTCGGTAAACATCGAAAAATGTTTTTTATAACCAAGATTTGTATACAATTATCAAAATCATTGTAATAATCAGAAAATTGGTAATGGAAGTTAACATTTTTTTTATCGAAAAATACATATCTAAACTTCCTATAATTTGGCTTATGAAAATATGTAAAACGTCTAAAAAAACGCTATTTCAATAGAAAACTAATCGTAATATGCAACAAATACTATATTTGTTATTTATTTTATATTATGCTTCAAAGATTATACCTGAGTGTAAAATGAGCCTCAAATAAAAAAATTTTAACAGAATTTAAATGTTTTAAAAGTAATCCTGTTGAAGGATATTTCATATAATTTAACTTTCTTCAGGTGGCAAAAAAGTTCCACTTATTTCACATTCTAAGCGATATCAACATAAATTAGAGTTTATACTGTGAGTTGATGCAAGTTCTTTTTGCACTATATATTTCTGTAGTATTCTGTAGTATAGCGGACTCTCTAACACAATCTCTACATATCTCCCTAATAAAAATATTTGGACGGAAAAAAGTAAAAATGTTCCAAATAGAAATAATGCTAAGCAAAATTTAAATCGTTATAAATTTTGGAAATATTGCCTCTTTTAAGATGTTTCTTGAAAAACATCAATGAATTTTGCCAGAAACCTTCCTCCCCATTTATTCAAATCATTGCAGCTAAAAACTATTCGATTTTTTTAAAGAACCTCGATAGTTTTCCAAATAAAAAAAAAATAGTAAATAAATATTTTTCAAAAACATTTTGAAACATTCAGGAAAGATTCAACAGATCAAACGGTTAGTCTCGAGCATATCGAATGTTTATGGAGTATGGCTAAACGTTCGCTATTGTCGGATGCGTAAGGTTTTTGTTGTTAGAAGGTAAGGATTTGTTAAATTAAGTCCATATTGTAGCGTCATCATACAATGTGTCTCTGGGTGGTGTTACATATGCCACAAATGGACTTAAATTTATTTTTTGTCTAATAAATGACTTACTTTGTTTGAAGAGAGTTTAGAAGACGACTAGAAAAGTGTGTAGGGGGGGGGGGGGGGGCTTTCCCGTTAAATAAAAAGGTTTTAAATAAAATGCTAGTTGAATTAATACTACTTAGAATAAATGTTTAAAAAAAAACAAACAATGATATTGACTGTTACAAAAATATACTATAAGGCCAAACAAAGCAATTCTAGCGAACTTTTCCTTATGGCATTTTTCTTAACAACGAAAACTGAAGGTAAGATCAATATGTTTTAAGATTTTAACTTCCCTGTATACAAAAAATGTTAATTTTCTTACAAGCAAAATTTTTAATAAAGAATGACTTTTTGTCAATAAATTAAAAATTTGGTCCATTTGTGGTATAGGTAAACCAGGTATAGTTTGTTTCACGAAAGATAGATATAACTTAACGACTCCCGTAAAAGTACCTGGGCCATCCCATTATTTATGACCGTTTGTTATTATTTGCTTAATTTATATTTAAATATCTTTTTGTGGTAAAATTTGTTAGTTTTTGAGGAATGGTTCAAGAATTGTCTTTTACCAAACATTCCTCAGAATAGCGTGATAGTAATGGACAATGCGAGCTATCACAGTCGCCAATTACATAAAGCTCCAAGCTCAAATAATACAAAATTGGAGATTCAGAACTACATGGCGGCGAATGATATATATTTTGAAGAAAGTTATAAAAAAAAGTGATCTTTTAGAAGTTTTAAAGACATTTTGTATAAAAAAAAGTATATGTTTGTGACACATTGGCAGAAGAAATTGGACATACAGTGCTACGGCTCCCACCCTATTATTGCATTTTTAACCCCATAGAGCATATGTGGCAGCAGTTAAATTCACTGGTTAGGTCTGAAAATATTCCTCCGACTTTAAGTTGTAGTGTTGTAGAATTAATACGAAAATGCTTTAATGATATTCCCCCAGGGAGTTGGAAAAATTCAATCCGTCGCGTAATAACTGTAGAAAATTCGTATATTAGTCTGGATCGTATAATTAATCCAATTATAATTAATTTTGATGAGGATAGCGATAGCGAAACAGAACTATCTATAGAATGACATTATATAAATGTAAATAAATATGACTAGTAATATTTAAAAAAAATGTTATTTCATTTGATTACATTAATATAATCATATCATTACTTGTTTTCCTTAGTCCGTCCCTTCATACTTCACTTGTTTATTGCCAAGCTCTTGTCGACACAATGGGACCGACCCAGGAAATCATTAAGTCGTATCCAAATTTCGTGAAACGTACTGTCCAACCCTGTATGGAGTTTTTTAAAGAGTTTTACGGAAAAAACGGGTAAAATAGTGGAAATACCCAAATTAAAAATTTAATAGTTCGTGACACTCTGTTGAAAAATCATGCCCCGGCGAAACGGCCAACACGCGAACGACTTTTAAACGGGGAAGAACGTGCCCCTAAATTTTTATTAATAGCTTGCTGTAAAATCTTACACAGGCAAATATTTGCTAGGTATCCTTGTACTAATAAAATATGGTGATGACTAAAGTAACACTTAAAATTAACATCTTAAACGACGAGCTTCTAATGTAAGAATACAATTTAAAAAAAAATAATAACTTATTTAAATAGTACGTACGTAAGTGAATTGTGAGTGATCATTCTAGTTTCTATTGCATTGCAAGTGGGGAGACTTTTGGCAAGGAGAGTTGACACTTGATTTTATTGCATTAAAATTGCAAGGTAATTGTTTATGTAAAATAAATAATAGAAAAATAGTTGCTTTGACAATCCTTGAATCAAAAATCTCCACAGAAAAAAATATTCTAGTATTCTGTGTACTTCACGAAATATCCTGACTTCTTGGTTCTTCTTCTACCAGAAAAAACGACTTCGTTCTCAGGACGCGTACATTCTTCGCAGATCGTACTGGTATTTATCTTGGATGTCTTTTCGCTTTATTTTGAAAGCGGCCGTTACTAGGCCCATATCAGGAGACCAGACTTCTGCTACAAGCTTTACCGCATGCGGAATTTCGAATTTTTCTAACTTAACTAGAAAGAGAAGAGAATTTATTTAAAAATAACAATTAATTAATTTATAAATATCAGTTTCGTATGGAGAACAATAGGTTCAGTGCGCGGATTATTTTGACGGTTGTAAATCACTTGGCAATCGATACATTTAGCTCTACAAACACCTAATTTTTGATCAGCGATCACATATCTTGCTTCTGTGAACACTTTAAACTAACTGTGCCCATGTCTTGGATAATTTGTAACTATTCCTGACTGACCTGCAAGTTATTCTGTACAGATGACAAATATGCATAACCCACAACGTTCTTAGTATAAGTTTAATTCACAGTGTGGCTCAATTGACCCGCGATTCTTGTTGTTACTTGCATTTTTCCACAATTAGACAAAAAATAATTATAACCAACCTCTTTTTCCGTGCTCCGCCAGTTCGGCGCAGACGGCCTTCTCCATCTCGGGGTTCTCGCAGAGATCCTCGAAATTCTTGTCGCCCAGGCCGATTTTGGTCGCGAGCTCCATCATCTGCGGCTGATTGGGCACCACGAGCGCCACGCAGTACTGCTTGCTCGGTTCGCCGTAGACGCAGATGTTGTCCACCAGCGAGCAGGTCTTGAGCTGGGCCTCTACCTTGCCCAGGGATACATATTCGCCAGCTTGCAGTTTTACCAAATCCTTCTTACGGTCTAAAAAAAAATGTTGACAAATATTTTAAAAAAATATAATCTGTCTATCGTACATATTACCGTATGCGTAAGGGGATAGTTAAAACTAACTTTTCCTAGGAAATTGGTTAGGTAGTTTCGTAGTTATCTTGCAGACAGAACAGATTTTATCATTATTACATTACAAGATAAAAAAAGACTCGCGAGTAAAATTGTAAAGAAATTTTACCAAGGTAAGTGCTAATAATGAAATATTAAATAGCGGCATTTATTTTAACGGGTAGTGCAATTGGCTTACCAATAATAGTAACAGCCCCATCATCATGTACTTCCCCAATATCTCCCGTTTTAAACCACCGTTTTCCGGCATCATCAAAAAAGTCTTCATCAGTTTTTCCAGGCAATTTATAATATCTAAAAGCAGAAATAATATTAGTGGAAGTTTATAAGGAATTAAATGTTCCTTGGGTCATAATGAGGTAGAACACAAACACAAGCGCTTCAAAGAAACTGACACGAAATAATATTGGAACTGTAACAAAAAAAATAAAGAACTACTTGAAGTAATTAAAATCTACATGAAAGCTTCTTGTAAATACAAAATCTGTATCTTAGAGGGCGATTTAAATCATTTTTTGGTTTTCTCCTAAACAAATCTGAAAGTATGAAGAAATATAACATCACCATGTGAAGAAATCTTCACAAATAATTGCTAAGAATAAAGCTATTTTCCTAATTAATATGATTTAAATCTGGCAATTTATCTAAATTGAGCATAATTTCTATATATAACTTAGGTGAGAGCCGAAAAAGTGGTTAAATCGGCAATAAAATAAATGTCTGCTACTCTGCCTTTAAAAAGGTGTTATCATAATAACAAACCCAACCAATATACTATAGTATATAATTATATGCACTTTATACACAGTGTGTAAAAAGTCCCGGAACAGTCAATTATTTCAAAAATGGTGCACAATATAAAAAACTTTCTGTATAAAAGTTGTTGGTCTTAAAGAAATTTATTAAACTTAGATCCCTGTAATTATACAGGGTTGTCCAAAAAGTCGTGGTATCCGAAACTTCATTTTTTTTAAATGGAATGACCCTTTTTTGATCACATTTTCTGATTCCTCTAAACATTCTAAACAACAATTATAGAACATGTCATATGGCTAAACCTATTAGTTTTAGAAATAATTTGAGTTGAAGGACATAAATGCGATAGGTACGATATTACCTTTTGCATTTTTATAAGCTGGTACTAGAATTTTTTGCGTCACTGTCAAAGTAAATTCTCAAAATGGCGCTCAGCGAAAGGGAACGTATAACTTTACTAATAATAAGAGGTTTTGGAGACCGACAAAGATCAGTTATCGAGACAAAGGAATTATTTAATACAACTTTTCCAAACCGAGAGCCTATATCAAAATCTACAGTTGTGAGAACAGTTCAAAGGTTCGAGGTAACCGGTTGTTGCAGAGATAAACTTCGTTCCGGAAGACCAAAGTCGGCAAGTAGTGATGAAAAAAAATTAGAGACATTACTTCATTTTGTTCAGAATCCACATTTGTCACTCAGAAAAGCTGCTACCCAAGTTGATGTTTGTTTTAAATCAATTGACAATATTTTAAAAACCAATTTTCATCCCTATAAAATAACTCTTGTCCAGGAATTATCAGAAGACGATTTTTATCGTAGATTGGAATTTTGCGAAGTAATGATGCAAAAACATGAAGAAAATAACAATTTTTTTAATCAAATAGTTTTTACGGATGAGGCAACATTCATGTTGAACGGGTCTCTCAATCGCCATAATTGTCGTTACTGGGCTGATCAGAATCCACATTGGATGAGAGAAACACATACTCAACACCCCCAGAAAGTAAATGTGTGGGCTGGAATTATTGGCAACAGATTAGTGGGGCCTTTCTTTATAGAGGGGAATTTGAATGCCGAAATGTATCTCCACATGCTGCAAAATGAAATTATGCCAGCAATAAACAATGAAGTAGGACCACTATTACGCAATACGTGGTTTCAGCAGGATGGAGCTCCTCCTCATTTTGGGCTAGCTGTTAGAAATTATTTAAACAACACTTTTCCTAACCGCTGGATAGGACGAAGAGGCCCCATAGAATGGCCTGCTAGGTCGCCAGACTTAACGCCCCTTGATTATTTTCTTTGGGGACACCTAAAAAATAAAGTATTTGTGACAATACCTGCAGATCTGAATGAATTAAGAGGAAGAATTATTGAAGAATGTGCATCTATTAACCAAGAAATGTTACAAAACGTCATCGACAAATTTTATTATAACCTAGCCCATTGTCAAACTGTGGGAGGAGGACATTTTCAGCATTTAATTAAATAACGACTTACACTTAATTTTATTTTTGTTCTTTTCAAGTTATTGTTAATTTTACTGCTTGTATTTAATAATTTAGTTGTTATTAAAATTTTGACACAACTTGAGTGAGGTTCATTTTACACGAGTTTAATGTTTTTCTTTTAATTTTAACGTAAAACATTTGAGCCGACTCGAAACAATGCAAAAGGTAATATCGTACCTATCGCATTTATGTCCTTCAACTCAAATTATTTCTAAACCTAATAGGTTTAGCCATATGACATGTTCTATAATAATTGTTGTTTAGAATATTTAGAGGAATCAGAAAATGTGATCAAAAAAGGGTCATTCCATTAAAAAAAAGTTTCGGTTACCACGACTTTTTGGGCAACCCTGTATAATTACAGGGATCTAAGTTTAATAAATTTCTTTAAGACCAACAACTTTTATACAGAAAGTTTTTTTATATTGTGCACCATTTTTGAAATAATTGACTGTTCCGGGACTTTTTACACACTGTGTATAACACTCCTCCATTTCGTAAGTAAGTACTGCTATTTCCCACACTTTTTTAGTTGCAAATGAATTTGTGTGGGTGATAGTTGTTTGGCAGTTTCTTACTTTGTTATTACTACCATGACAATTGTTTTGACACACAGTATCTTCTTCAGATGGCAAAAAAAAAACGACGTTCGTTTCGTCATATAAATATGACAACTCCGGTAGAATGATACTCTGGCACAGTACTGCCACTGTCAATAAATTATTTTAGTATTTAAAAAAATTACCACTTACCCAGGACTGACATTATCACCACCAACCAAAATTTCACCCCTAGGATGTGGTTTATCCGTGACTCTGTAATTACCTTCCTCCCAATTCACTATCCTAAGTTCGCTGAGTGTACAGGGACCACCGACTCTGCCATAAGTCTTATCATGAACTAAAAAAGAAGAAAGGTTTGATTTAAAAGCTTCATTTAATAATTTACTTCGAGAATAATTCTTGAAAACAATTAAAGAACTGAGACGTGTGTTCAATATCACGAAGCCTGAAAGACAATACTGCTAGAAACCACGTCGAAGCAACTATAAATAGACGCGTTAGGCTGGTAGGTACCCTTGAAATCGTCACTATAAGTTTTAAACGTCCCTGTAAATTATATCTACATCTTATATATGTACAAAATATGAATTTAAGTGAAATAACACTAAAAAAGTTTGTCAATGATAGATATATATAAATTTCCACAATGGTGATGGTGGACTTGACATGTTTCGCTAAACAGTAGCTTCGTCAGACTGAATGAAATAATGTGCAATAACAGTAGGTAGATTATTATGGGTAAACTGTACTGCAGTATTTCTAATAAATCTGCCGCCAAATAAGACTGATTTATATTATATTATTACTATACTTACAATCTTGTACGGATGCAGAAGACGTAGTCTCGGTTAATCCATAGCCTTGTACGATGGTCGCGCATAAACAATTATTAATCTGCTCGTGAGTGTCAACCGACAGAGGGGCACCTCCAGATATTACCATTCTGATACTTCCTCCCATTATTTGACGAATTGGAGCGAAAATAAGCCTAAGAAAAAATTTGACAATAAACAACAACGTCGTACGTACATTATATAGCCAGAATAGTTAATAATAGTGAACAAAGCAGGGGAAATAATCATAGAAAACGACCGTTTTGTCCTGTGAGCTTTATAACTGAAATTATGTGCCAACATATTTAAATTAAAAATGTATACTATTTGACAAGCCATGTGATTTGCTTAATGTGCCTTTTTATTTACAATAAGAGCAGATAGATAGCGGTTTTTACTATACAGGGTCCGCAAACGAAGCGTGGACGGAAGATTAAGTCGTTATCGAAGAACTTATCTACAATACTGAAACAGCTTGAGATATTGGATTAAAAGCGGCATGTTTTAAAAATATTTTACATTACACAGGGTGGCCCAAAAAGTGTGACAGCATAAAGTTATATTTTTTTAAATGGGACACCCAGTATTTTATTGCATATTTAGGTTCGTATTACTATCGTTTATAAGTGCCTCATATTTTATTTTATTTGGTTTTGTAGTTTCGGAGAAATAAATTAAAAACTAAAAAAAAAGTTTTGCAGTCCTGAATAAAAAAATCAAAAAAAAACAATCCAGAACTATTTTTTTAACCTCGGCATTGAGTGAAATTTATGACAAGAGGTCTAGAGATACTATGAATGTAATTGCGTTTATTTATTTTATACAGGGTGTTCATAATAAGCTTTCAAAAACCCCACATTTTAAAATAATTTTTCTCAAGTTTTTCAAATGGAACACCCTGTATATTATTTGGCTATTTGACGTAGAATTCATAGACAATTCTTTTTTTGTAATACAAGCATATAAGTTATATCCAGCCGTTTTCGAAATAATTATAAATATCATAAATTATGTTGTTTAAATAGAGTTTTTATTGGGAAATTTTGTTATAGGCGACTAGACTAATTATTGTAAACTAAAGTAAAAGTTCAAAATAGCTTCCTTTTACTCTTAGAGTTTACCGTATTTTAGTTATTTCGATATAAATTTTAAAAGCATACATTTTTGGTACTTTTATTATTTAATTTTATTTTTTATTCTTAATCGAGTTGCCATGATTTCTTTTTGTTTAGATTGTCACTATGACAGGTAAATAAAATTATTTACATTTGTTCAGTCGTCGAAATTAACTTACACAAAATGTCGAATTTTAGAAATGGTAAATATGATTTTTATAATGTGCAAGAAATTGCCTCCTCGCGAGCCGAGTGTATGCTGAAAGATATCCAGATATTGAGAGAAAGCCGAGCCCAAAACCTTCGAGAAGTTGTTGCAAAGATTTGTAGCAGCAGGAAGCACTGCGTACACAAAAAGGATTATAATCAATAAACCCGTTATTAATGAAGAAAATGAATTAAGAGTTCTGTTGGCAGTAGAGGAAAATCATTAAATGAAGTAAAAGGATGCTATTTTGAACATTTACTTTAGTTTACAATTATTAGTCTAGTCGCCTATAACAAAATTGCCCAATAAAAACTCTATTTAAACAACATAATTTATGATATTTACAATTATTTCGAAAACGGCTGGATATAACTTATATGCTTGTATTACAAAAAAAGAATTGTCTATGAATTCTACGTCAAATAGGCAAATAATATACAGGGTGTTCCATTTGAAAAACTTGAGAAAAATTATTTTAAAATGTGGGGTTTTTGAAAGCTTATTATGAACACCCTGTATAAAATAAATAAACGCAATTACATTCATAGTATCTCTAGACCTCTTGTCATAAATTTCACTCAATTCCGAGGTTAAAAAAATAGTTCTGGATTGTTTTTTTTGATTTTTTTATTCAGGACTGCAAAACTTTTTTTTTTTAGTTTTTAATTTATTTCTCCGAAACTACAAAACCAAATTAAATAAAATGTGAGGCACTTATAAACGATAGTAATGCGAACCTAAATATGCAATAAAATACTGGGTGTCCCATTTAAAAAAATATAACTTTATGCTGTCACACTTTTTTGGGCCACCCTGTATAATGTAAATATTTTTAAAACAGGCCGCTTTTAATCCAATATCTCAAGCTGTTTCAATATTGTTGATAAGTTCTTCGATAACGATTTAATCTTCCGTCCACGCTTCGTTTGCGGACCCTGTATAAATACAGAGGTAGGCAAAAATATCCACACAAAATTTAACTGTTACCAGATTAGCGACTAAACACAACATAAATTTACAAAAAAATGACTGTCCAACGTTATTACCTGTCAATAAGGGGTGTGTCGTATCCCCTCCTCTTCCATTTAGTTTTGTAGTCGTAGCAGAATTGGAAGATTAGTTTTTTGGAACCGCTGCTTTTATTCACTCTATCCAGGATGGTTTTTGAGATTCGATCCAGAATAAGCTAAGGAAAGGAAGAAACATTATAATAAGAATACTTTCAGAACTAAGGGTCATCCAAATAAGTTTAATAATAAAGATAAATAAATAAATTATAAAGAACACCGTAAAGTCGGCTACAGAATCACACCATAAGTGTCATCCAATTGATACAGAAAGTTTCCTTCTAACAACAAAGAATCGATATTATTTTTAATATCAAATACAGAAACCATAACTTGAAAAACTGTGCAATAGGTACAGATTGCAAATACTTACAGGTACACTGGTCATACAAGTAGGCTGTAATACTGAAGCGTCTCCCTTGGTGCCCTTTTTAATTTTGCTAGCGGTGTCTATCATCGTCAGGGCGCTAGAATATCCTATAGGAACTCCCGAACACAAGCATACCGTTTCTACTACTAATTCGAATACGTGGGCTGAAAAGCGAAATATTAAATTGTTATTCAAAGCAAAATACCTCGCATATGAACGTTAGTTAATTAATAGTTCTTTCAAAGGGCTTACCTAATGGAAGAAATCCGATCATAATGTCCGAATCGTAGATATCAACAGCATCACAGAACGATTTCAACGTTGTAATTATGTTTCTATGCAAGATTAACACTCCCTTTGGTACTCCGGTAGAACCACTAGTGTACATAATAATGGCTATGTCATTGGCCTCTGGAGGGTTGTTTTCTACAAATATTAAAGAAAATCAATTATTTTCCTGTTCTCTTACTCCCTGGGCCTGGCCAGTAGAAGCTTAACGTGGGCTCCAAACCACTATTAGGTTCGTATGAACAATTCCGTACCATTACACGGATTAGTCCGATTAGTCCGGTTGGAAATCAGTTGACAATCAATACATTTTGCTTTACGAATACCGAATTTTTGGTCAGCGAGCACAGATTTTGATTCTGCAAACGCTTTAAACCAAATCCGCATGCCTCAGACAAGAATTTGAGATTCTGGGCCTGAGGTGGACAACGACACCATAAATAGTGTGGCGAGAAGAAGATCTGCTGGTAAACAATTGGGGTTCGAAACCCATGTAAAACTGTAGGTCCTATGTGGCCGACATTTCTCCCTACTGGTTGGCGCTAACTATCCTTAATTATTCATTTACACTTACCATATGTAGACTCCTTTCCTTTCTTCAACACATCGGTAAAACTAATAATATTAATATCGCTCCCGTAGCCAGTTTTATCCAAATCTTTCAATTGGTCCTCCATGTATATCAGAGTTTTTACTTTCGGCGTGAGGGCGAGGACTTTCTTAAACTTAGGCATCAGCTCGTATGACGTGACGACAGTTGTAACGTCGGTCTCGTTTATGCCGTGGGCAATTGCCTCTTCTCCTGTTAAAAAAAAAGAAGAGTTTGAACGTGTTCGTAGTAAGAATTATTCATCTTTTTCTTGAGTTTTTCGACATAAATTACCTTTTTTGATTTTTAACTCAAAAAAAAACCGCCGCGCTATCTGTTGTCATTGTAAAAAGTTATTTATTTATATTATAAAAGAACATTGACAGTCGTAAAGTGCAAAATATCGCGTATGCAGGGTGTCCCGGAATCTTGTTAACCTTAGGAGATGCTGTGCAACGTCATGATTTCAATTTTAAAAAATTCTTAATATTTCCGAACATATTTAGGAAAAACCGAATTATTAGGATTTCCTTCTTTTTGTTTCCTGATTCTATTTGAAGCGATATGTGAAAATAAACTTTACATCAGTTACCTAATGTTGCGTAAATAGTAACCAAAGGAATACTTTGCTTGAACAGTCCATGGGCCGCAATCATCCACTCGGCTCTGGTCTCGGCGAAAATGACGACGTTTTCCTTGGGTTTACAGCCCAATTCCCTGAGTCCTTTACCGAAATTCGAAGCCAACGTATTCACTTCTAAGAAAGTTTTCCAGCGGTACACTCCCATATTAAACTGAAAAAATGGAAGAATAAATTTCATAAAAAATAAAAAATCAAGTAAAGATTCGTGCAATATGACATACAAGTTACTATCCCCAAAAACGCTATTTCGTCCATTTAATGCAGACCAATTCTAAGTCAAAAAAACTAAATTTTACCGGAGACGTTTTCTTTTCTTCTTACAAGTTTTCTGGTAATATTTTAATCAAAATTGGACAAAAATCATTTAAAATCATGAGTCCTGAGCATTAATAGCTTAAGATTTGCTCACCAAAATACAGGGTGTTATGGAAATGACGTATTATATTTAATGGGTGACTCCTGGGGTGTCCTAGAGAAGCGCTACATATTTTTTTTTAAATCGAACGGTTAAAAAGTGGGGTAATTCACCCCTAAACCCACACACAACTCCTCGGCACATTCATATATGAAGATATTACATTGCCCAGAAAAATGTTTAAAGTGCAAAACTTTAGTTTCTTATAAAAATAAATATTTAGCTTACTTAGAAAGTAAATCCAGGACGCGATTAAGGAATCCAGGGAACAGACACTTTCAGTTCTTTTTTCTATAGGAAAAACTTTATGCTCATCACGTGTCCTGATGATAGTGTGGGAGTGCATAATAAGCTTATCACTAAACCAGAACACTAACGCATAATTACACTTTACAATAACACACATAGAACAAGAGCACTTAATCATTTCGCAATAGAAATAATCAAAACGCTAATTTCTATGGGCCATTAACCCCTTACTAAAGATAAAATGAAACAATTATGTTAACAATTGACAGGAACTACCCTCTGAAATAACGATCTAGTCTGTCTTCAGACCACAGTCGTCAAACTTTCTTTCCGAGAAATCTCCGCTCTCTAGAGCCAGCCCGGTTACCAATTCCGAGACTATAATTATACAGGAAAGTAATATTATAAGGAAATTCGACAATTTATGATAGTCGCTTATAAAACATCGAAAGTGGCAACGCTGTATTTTTAAATATTAGCCCGATGTCCACAATCAGCTGTTTAAAGAAGCAGGCCGATATCGATGAGAGAAACAACGTGTTATTTATTTTAAAATTTTTAGATGTTAAATACATTATTTCCCAGACCGCTCAGACAATAAGGGCGTATTTTGGTCTACACAGTAGCATTTTAAAATACTAATTCGGATTGAATGGTACTTAGATGTGTTATGTGATTTTATTGTGCCGGTTTGTTCGGGTTTGTTCAAGTTACCTAGGTACTTGGTGTTTTTTATAAATTAAGTTGGTGTTAAATAAGTTCAAAAAGCTAAATAAAATTGCATTTTTTTCCTAAAGGGTAGGTGGCATTTATAAACTTTTAAGTTGTCCAGATCTGACGGGTGTCGTTCGAATTGAACAAATGAGAACATACCTGACCGTTTAAAAACTCCGCGGCGGTTCGTTCGAGTCAGTTCAAGTTTATAAATCAGAGATTGTTTCCCAGCGAACTGAACGTAAAAGTTTATAATAATGTACCCTGAGAAATAAACAACTTGAAATCTGTCAAACGGATATTGACTTTCTAAAGACTTTACCCTGAAGATATGACAACACTGTTGACATATGTTGCTTCGTTTACCTTCCTGATAGGGGCAGCACGTGGTCATTTTTGGTTTGACATAAGGTCATGTACAGGGCATATTAAATTAAAAGGCCATTTTTGGATATTTTTCTTCAATTTGTTTTCATCTCAGGAATTGCCGATTTAAATATAATACGTCATTTCCATAACACCCTGTATATTAAACTCGGCATATGGGTTTACCACATCGGGCTCTTGAAGACGTTATAATGCAGTTTTTCAATAAAACTACAGGGGAACCAATATTCAGCCACCTCAAAGATGGGATTTCCTATGGTTCAACTGAACGTTGCATCACCCGGTATAAGAACGGGAATAAAGACAGAGGATGAGCCACAAAATCAATATTATTAGTCGTTTAAAGTCATTATAAATAAATTGTCAAGGGTAATAGAAACAAATTAAACCGAATAAGGTACTTCTCTCCTTGGACAATAAAGCAAATCGTATTGAGAAATAAACATCCTCATCATTATGTGTGCATTATGCATTAAATTGTATACAGGGTGTCCTATAACTTATGGGCCATAAAGCAGCTGGAGATACTAAACATCAAACTGTGATCGAAATGTGAAATAAATATCTTCAATTCATGCAGGCGCAGTTGGTCAATTCAGAAAAAAATCGGTTGGACTTAGGACCTGTTTATTTACCTTTTTAAAAACCCTTCCATTCGACTGCATCTCGTCATCCTCCCCGAAAATCTCCCTCGTACCCAGACACCTCTTGTTGGGGTACTTTTTACTGACAAACTCCAACAACTTCGTCATTGTATCGATCTTTTCCCGAAGTAGAGTTATATGAACGTTGCCTGGCTGCTTGGTCGACCGATACGTTATGCTCTTGGTGTCCTGGGTTATGGGTTGGGCCTAGAGAAAAAAGTTAATAGTTAGACGGAAGCACATCATAAAAAATTTGAAGATCTAGTTGTTTGGCGTCATGTTGGAGCTATAAATGAATTTTTTTTGATAAATTATACATTATAACCGTCTTTTACAAAACAACAAAATATAATTATCGTTAAATTTTAAGAAATGAGAATGATGTACAGGGTGTCACATTTTTGACACTTTTATAGGGTATCTCCGTTATTGTTAGTGCTAGCCAAAAAGTAATGTAGCTATCATGTGCTCTTTTTGGGTCAAACTTAAAATGGTAAAATCAAAATTTGAAAATTTTCGCTCGCTTAAGAGATACGGAGGGAAAATCAAAAACTGACAATTTCAAAATTACCCTATATTTTCTTAGTTAAAAGAGATACAGAAAAATGTTCTATACAGAAGCTTCTTTATAATCATTGTTGAATAATCTACCGTTTTCAGAATAAATATACGGGGTCAGGTAAGAAAGTTATCGGACCTAACCTCATTTTTTAAACACCCTGTATATTTTAATCTAAAAAGCTAGCATTTTAAACTCTTTTCAAATTTATAACACACCATGGATGATATTGGTTTCCTAGGCGATTTATTTAAACTTTATTACTTTAAACCACAGTAGATCATGAAATGAAAGCTAATATCGTAGAAACAACTATGTTGACTACCAACATTTAACGTTAATTTCATTTTTACATACAACATATCAACATTTAAAAAAATTGATATGATTTCAGTTTATATTGAAAAAAAAACGAAATAATGGCGGAAAAAGTATATTTTGTTCGCTATCCGGAAAGTCGGTAACCATTTAAGGACATATTCCGAACATTTCTGATGATTCCCGTTATTTTTTACCTTAATCTGAACCTTTTATTTCGTTTCAAAGTAATAAATTTTAAATAAATCGCCTAGGAAACCATGGTGTGTTATATATTTGAAAGGAGAATTTAAAATAGTATATTGTTAGATTAAAATATACAGGGTGTTCCATTTAAAAAAAATTAGGATAGGTCCGATAACTTTCTTACCTGACCCCGTATACTTATTCTGAAAACGGCATATTATTCAACAATCAATATAAAGAAACTTCTGTATAAAACATTTTTCCGTATCTCTTTTAACTTAGAAAATATAGGGTAATTTTGAAATAGTCAATTTTTTGAATTTCCCCCCGTATCTCTTAAAAGAACGAAAAAATTTTGATTTTATCATTTTAAGTTTGGCCCAAAAAGACTACATGAGACCTACATTACTTTTTTTGATAGCACTAACAGTTACCCTATAAAAGTATCGAAAATGGGACACCTTGGAAGTAATTAGAAATTTATTTAGGCAGTGACTATGCCCTTGATCGGGGGGGGGGGGGGGGGGGGGGGTTTATGATCCCCCCCCACGAAGTTTGACCCCCTCAAAACGAAGTTCTGGATCCGCCCTTGGTCAAGAGGACGCCCTTTTTTGACAGTAGCAAAAAGATATTTATTCAATAGTACTTATACCTTAATGAATTTAACTAAAGATAAAAGACTAATTACGCAATTCGTGCACATTCTATTAGTAAAGCAAATTACAGAAAATCATGCATAAAATACGTCAAGGAAATATGCATACAGTGAAATGGGTTTTATGGTTGGGGGTTTTATAAAAGATTAATCATTAATTAAACTAGCTTAATCAGCAATCGATACTAATCGAAACAACGGATAATTCGAGCTTTATAATTGTGACGAAAGTAATGCATTCATCGATAAAATAAAGGTTATTATTATTATAGGATTAATGGAAGCTGTTGAATTTTGATATTTGACCCTTCTATTATCTCAAACAGGATTTTAAAAACTTAAAGTAATTGTGGAAATGATAATGAATAAAATAATAAAGTAAAATTTATTGTGAACACAAAATTTAAATATCAGGCCTATCATTTTCCTAAAAACACTATAACATACGTTAATCGTACGTAACATACGTCAATCGACCGAAAAAATATTTAAAAAAATATATATATCCCGATCGATCATCCGGCTGGAAGTGGAATGAAAAAATAAGTTCCACTTCTTCACAGTCTAAACTTCAATTGACCGTTTTCTTTATGGTAAATGTCGGTTAGATTGTGAGCTACACGGGTTGCCTACAACCTTATAAAAAATTATATTTCCGACCAATTATAGTAACAATAATAGAGGTTTCATTATTTTCAGTTTTAGTCTTAGTTTACAATATCTCTGAAAAAAATTGGTACCCACATTTACAGATAAATAAACGATGGAAAAGAGAAACGAATAATCAGCCATTTAAGTCCCACCGCGAAGAAAATGCTGTCGTAAATAATATTAAACACTTTACACGCGCCTCATTGGCTCGTTCGCAGAGGGAAATTTCAAAATATTGCAAATTTCGTTCTGCGCATGTTCAGTTGTGGACGAGGTTCTAACTGGTTGCTGCTTTCCTTTTGGAAATGGACATTTAGAATCCAAACGCGCAGAATCCAAATAAAGAATTCGGGACCGGTACGCTGATTATTCTGACGGTTTGCAAATCAGTTGACAATCGATACATTATCCTCTACGAACAACGATTTTTCGGTCAGCGGTCACAGATTTTGTTTCGATGAATACTTTAAACGGGCAACTTGTACCTATTTCTATGCGAACGAATCAAATAAAACGCTTGGTCAGCCCGGCCAATGGGTTTCTGCTTGAATGTAAGAGCGATGTATTTACATGGTCGATACTTATCTCAATGTATTTTCTTCGTAGGAGAAAAAGGAGATCAATTGGCATGTTAGTCAGTTATCTTTTCAAACGTCGATATACACAGTGTGTAAAAAGTCCCGGAACAGTCAATTATTTCAAAAATGATGCACAATATAAAAAAACTTTCTGTATAAAAGTTGTTGGTCTTAAAGAAATTTATTAAACTTAGATCCCTGTAATTATACAGGGTTGCCCAAAAAGTCGTGGTAACCGAAACTTCATTTTTTTTAAATGGAATGACCCTTTTTTGATCACATTTTCTGTGTTCTAAATAACAATTATAGAACATGTCATATGGCTAAACCTATTAGTTTTAGAAATAATTTGAGTTGAAGGACATAAATGCGATAGGTACGATATTACCTTTTGCATTTTTATAAGCTGGTACTAGAATTTTTTTGCGTCACTGTCAAAGTAAATTCTCAAAATGTCGCTCAGCGAAACGGAACGTATAACTTTCCTAATAATAAGAGGTTTTGGAGACCGACAAAGATCAGTTATCGAGACAAAGGAATTATTTAATACAACTTTTCCAAACCGAGAGCCTATATCAAAATCTACAGTTGTGAGAACAGTTCAAAGGTTCGAGGTAACCGGTTGTTGCAGAGATAAACTTCGTTCCGGAAGACCAAAGTCGGCAAGTAGTGATGAAAAAAAATTAGAGACATTACTTCATTTTGTTCAGAATCCACATTTGTCACTCAGAAAAGCTGCTACCCAAGTTGATGTTTGTTTTAAATCAATTGACAATATTTTAAAAACTAGTAATTTTCATTCCTATAAAATAACTCTTGTCCAGGAATTATCAGAAGACGATTTTGATCGTAGATTGGAATTTTGCGAAGTAATGATGCAAAAACATGAAGAAAATAACAATTTTTTTAATCAAATAGTTTTTACGGATGAGGCAACATTCATGTTGAACGGGTCTCTCAATCGCCATTATTGTCGTTACTGGGCTGATCAGAATCCACATTGGATGAGAGAAACACATACTCAACACCCCCAGAAAGTAAATGTGTGGGCTGGAATTATTGGCAACAGATTAGTGGGGCCTCTCTTTATAGAGGGGAATTTGAATGCCGAAATGTATCTCCACATGCTGCAAAATGAAATTGTGCCAGCAATAAACAATGAAGTAGGACCACTATTACGCAATACGTGGTTTCAGCAGGATGGAGCTCCTCCTCATTTTGGGCTAGCTGTTAGAAATTATTTAAACAACACTTTTCCTAACCGCTGGATAGGACGAAGAGGCCCCATAGAATGGCCTGCTAGGTCGCCAGACTTAACGCCCCTTAATTATTTTCTTTGGGGACACCTAAAAAATAAAGTATTTGTGACAATACCTGCAGATCTGAATGAATTAAGAGGAAGAATTATTGAAGAATGTGCATCTATTAACCAAGAAATGTTACAAAACGTCATCGACAAATTTTATTATAACCTAGCCCATTGTCAAACTGTGGGAGGAGGACATTTTCAGCATTTAATTAAATAACGACTTACACTTAATTTTATTTTTGTTCTTTTCAAGTTATTGTTAATTTTACTGCTTGTATTTAATAATTTAGTTGTTATTAAAATTTTGACACAACTTGAGTGAGGTTCATTTTACACGAGTTTAATGTTTTTCTTTTAATTTTAACGTAAAACATTTGAGCCGACTCGAAACAATGCAAAAGGTAATATCGTACCTATCGCATTTATGTCCTTCAACTCAAATTATTTCTAAAACTAATAGGTTTAGCCATATGACATGTTCTATAATTGTTGTTTAGAATGTTTAGAGGAATCAGAAAATGTGATCAAAAAAGGGTCATTCCATTTAAAAAAAATGAAGTTTCGGATACCACGACTTTTTGGACAACCCTGTATAATTACAGGGATCTAAGTTTAATAAATTTCTTTAAGACCAACAACTTTTATACAGAAAGTTTTTTTATATTGTGCACCATTTTTGAAATAATTGACTGTTCCGGGACTTTTTACACACTGTGTATAATTTATGTTAATTTACTGTCCACCTTGGTGCTTGTATTTATAAAAAAAAAAACGTGAGCATTTCATATTTCATTTATGGCATGTTTGGTGGCTCTACTACCCAATCATGCACTAACTATTTCGGTTTTATTTCATTCAAATTAATTTAATTATACCCCGTAAATAACAAGACATTTGAGATGTTTGCAAGAAGTTGAACCGGGGACAGAAGGCACGTGCGTCATCGATATTATGTAGATCAAATAAGAAGAAACCACGTCAGCAGCTAATTCACCTGATTAACATTATGAAGGTCGCAAATATAAAAAAAAAACTTCTTCATCGTACTGTCAGAAATTAAATTTTAAAATGGTACAATTTTTTTATAATCCAGGTCTCGCCATTTCATTATTGTTTTTTTTAAATCTCCTCGGAGGAAATTCGGAATATTAATAATATACAATATTTAACAATACTGACTTACCGAAAAGGAAACAATTAGTAGCAAATAGTTCTCATAAGAACTGATTTTGATGATTAAATTCTATATAGCAAAATAGTTCAACCACGCGAAACACAAAATATAATAGGTTCGTTCCAACCAGCCTAAAAATCGTACAATGTACGGTCACGCACATGCGTAGTAGTCGAAAGGCGTTCCAACCGACACAAAACGGTGTAGCTGGCGATCCCTTTGGTGTTCCAACCAAATTGTGATCGTTCGCAAACCAGTTCCTGAACGGTAAAAACGATACATGGCCAAGACCAGGAACCGCTTGTACTGACTTGCGCCCTAAGAATTTTAACCGTTGTTTTTGTATTCCTGGCATTCATGCAGTTCTTTTAGCCTTGTTTTGTAGGAGTTGTTGCTTAATATTTTGATTATTTAATTTATTCTTATTAAATTTGTATAATCCTGTTCCCAAACCTACAAGATATTCTTAACATTAAACGTTATTCTCTTTCATGATTATTAAATACAACAAAACGGAACGAAAAAAGATAATACTCAAGCTTAGACGAAGAAATCAAAACAACAAAAGTAGGGTTGTGATTTATGAATGTTATGATAATTAACTAATTACTAAACTTCTTTCCTAGAATCAGACAGGCGATCAGCTGAGATTTTTACACAGAATGGTCACAAAAACGTACCAACCTTGCCTCCCTTGTGCATCGGCAACAAACAGTGCAAAATTAACGCCTGCGCACAAAATCGATTCCAACAGTTTCGTGACGGTTATAGACCGATACAAAAATAGGGTGTTGGAACAAACCTAATATAAACGTCAATAATGACATGTCAATATTTAATTTTGTCATTTCCGTCTAATACACTGGAATTATATTTTATTTGCAAATAAAAACATTATTTGTTTTATCCTTTTTCATTTTTATCCTTTTTCATTAAGAGCTGCGTTTGATCACAGGTTGCCAAGCAGGCACTATTTTATGCGAACGTTTAGCCAAATATACTTAGTTTTTTTCTCATCTAAAACTGGATTCGTAAAGTTAAAGGATTGGAAAACGGTATGAAAAAAATGCGTTCAAAAATATAATGTTATAAGAATGATAATAACAATTTCAAATACGAACGATTTTCAAATTTTTGTCACAGATCTTCCTGAAACTTGTTGATGCCCCAATCGACATGTCAGACAATCTAAATATCAATAAATTAACTAAAAAACTTTATTATTAACGGCTAAAACTTCACGAAAAGAAATATTGATCAGCTGATGACTATCGTATCTTTCTAACCTGCCAAAAAGCGGCATATTTTTTAATTAAATTGATGCAACATAGATGGCTCTGATTGCTATTTTGGGATTGTTTGGGATCCTCATCTTATTTGATATAGTTACGACGCATATTCATTCCTTCCCCGGCCAACTGTATGTTGTGATTTTTTTACTTCAACATTTTCAACTTTAAATATGGAGAATAAGAAAAAACGTTTCGAGTTCTCCTACTTCCTCCTAAATTATTATAAAAATCAGTATGCAAATATCACACTTCCTTTATGTACTAGATCAGAAAAAAATCATAAATGAAATATTACCACACTCGCCAAAAGGAACACAGTGCACAGTTTGGGGTTAAAAAAAATCACATAATACGTGGAAAAATCAACTGGATCGGGTTACTGGCGAGTACCTGTAGGGGGTCGACAATATTTTGAATTTATTGCCCTTTTACTGACTGAGATCTTGTACTTTACATACCCCCAAATTGTACACCGCGCCCCTCTTTAGCCAATAGATATCAAATTCTAGTCCCACTTTACCATCATATTATACCTTATTATTATTAATCGTAGTATACGTAGGTGATTCTACGGATTTGTTAGATAAATCCTGCATATCTATGGTAACATCATCTTTACCTTCTCTTTCGGTATAGCCGATAATTCCCTATAAATAAGTGGGATAAGCACAAGAAACAAAACGAAAAACACAAAAATAAGGAAAAAGCTAAAAACAGAAAAACAACGAATATCATTAACGTAAAGAAAGAAGTATATTGAGAGATGAGACGAGTAACATAATATTATAAAATCTCTTTTACTACATGTTATATGTTCGTAAAAATAATAGGTTTAAAAAGTTATATGTGTGAGTGGGCGCCCCTATTAAACACTCTGTATAATTGGGTTCATGATATGTTCAGCATCAACCTGTAATGCTCGTCAACAAATAAAATTACATATAACTTAAATAACATTGTTTTCTCTATTATAGTGTGGCACAGAAAGTCCCTGTATCAAAGTGCTTCAAATTTAGATGTAGGGGTAAAAAATGGTTTTGCATTCGTTAGTGATATCTGCGACCTTATCGACTCGCCACTGGCATTTTGACAAAGGAGTCTCCTGTCACTAGTAGGGACCCACTATAAAATTTCTAGATTTTCAAATAATCTGCAAGGTCTATTTGACCTTGACGGGTGACAACAAATAATTAAAGTCGTAACAAATAATAACAATCTGACATAAAAAAAAAATTAATAAAATATTACTTAATTAGAATACAATTAACTCCATTCGTCGGTATAACAATAGCAAGAGATTTTATAATAATATCGTTACAGATTAATCAATATAATAAAATTACGACCCTTTCACCTAGTTGTGCTCGCTGTGCAAAATTTAACTAAAGTCAAAAGTGCAAAGATGTGCCAGAAAGGTTGGTTGGACTCTGTTCAACCGGGTCCAATGTCCAAAACCGTAATACCTCACACCTATGTATGTCAATAGATAGGTAACCTCATTATTTATAATTATCCGCGTATTTGACTGTTTCTTTGTTAATTTTAAAAACAAAACCCTTCAAACTTTAATTTTGCCATTCAGCAATAATTTTGCGAAAAATTTACACTCCGCGACAATAAATTACGCTTTTTAAATTGTTTTCCGATCTTGGTGAAATATTCAGTAAAGCGTAGACTTGTGCCTTGGAATGATAACCTGAATTTTAGTTTACAAAAAATACTGATATCTTGGCCATTATACAGGCAGAAACAAAAGTTCCTTTTTTCTCTTAATTTCTTAACAGCCTATGGAAAAATTTAGGGGTAGAATTTAGCTTCGTTGTGTTTTGTTTTGACGTGTGAACTTTTCTTAACACGCTGTTTTTTGGTTCACGTCATTATCTGCTTTTTAAAAGAAGATACAAATTTTTAAAGAAAGTCGTGCAGTTTTTCAATTTTATTCACACACATATTCAATTGCTTCTTGAGGAATAATTTCTCATTCTTCAGAAAGGACTGTTCGCAAATCTGGCAATATCTCTGGATGGGTCTACACAGCATATCACATATATAGGGTATTGAAAAAGTCGGTACCCCGGAATAACTCCGGTGCATCGCATTGCAGCGGAAAATGTCTGAGGAAAAAGTTGTTTGGTTTTGAAGGAGGAATAGTTTGCAATTTAAACCACCCTCAACCCCGGGCGCGGGTGGGGGTAAGTTAAGATTTTCAAATGGAACCCCATATTTTTTATTGGCGCATCGTGTTCTCCGACCAAAAATAAACATCTTTTGTCCGAAAATTTTTTTTATTCGGGCCCATCCTTCACCAGTAATCACCATGAGAAAGACCAAAATCAAAACCGTGCGAAAATCGAGTTTTATCCCGGAAATACTATTTTTCTCTGTATTGTATCAAAAAATGCCCGTGGAATACAAACAACTTTTTCCACTGCTGCAATGCGATGCACCGGAGTTATTCCGGGGTACCGACCTTTTTTCAACACCGTGTATATTCAATTGTATTTAAGAATATTCACCTTGTCGAAATACCAAGTTACAACCCGTAATCTAGAAAGAAGGTGTTTTAATTGCTAGACTTGCTATATATTAATAAATACAACAGCCATTCCTGAAGAATGGGACAATATTCCTCAAGAATTTATTCAAAACTTCATTGAAATAATGGCACATCGCACGTTAGAATTGATAAGAACACATACTACTCGATAAAATCATGTAATGTTGTGGATTGTGACTAAAATTGAAAAACTGCACGACATAATTTGTATCTTCTTTCAAAAAGCAGATAATGACGTAAATCAAAAAACATTATGTTAAGAAAAGATCACACTTCAAAACAAAACACAACGAAGCTAAATTCTACCCCTAAAGTTAAGAAATTAAGAGAAAAAAAGTAACATTTGTTTCTGCCTGTATAGACATCAATATTTGTTGAAAACTAAAATTCAGGATACCCATTCAAAGATACAAGACTACACTTGGCTAAAAAATTTCATCCATATCGGAAAAATATTAAAAAAGTTACAGGACCAACATTATCTTGGTCCGGAATTTAGTGTCGGGGAGTGTATTATTTCATCAAAGGAACTATTAATTACAGATTAAATCTAGAAAAATCCTTTATTGTGATATCTTATAATCAGGTGTGCAAACAAACTAAGATAACGACAAAATTATCCAAGTGGCTGTAGATGTACATATGTACGTACATATGTATGTATAGGTGCCTACACATCAAATTACGCTTTATTAAATATACCGATATTAATCTATCTATTTATCTATAAGTATGTTGTTATTTCAACTCATTTTAATTAATTTCTCCTAAATCTGTCTTTGATCAACGTTTCACAGCTGCTTTTTGCAATGCATCATCGATTTATCGTTTGGCAAAATGACATATAGTTCATATTTTATTCTCTGATCGAATTCCAATAGAAATAAAAATCATTTATTTTAATTATTATTTTTTGCCGACGACGGCTTCTTTACAGTCAGATCCAGTACGACACCGCCAGGGCGGCATCGGTCCAATTAGTTTACGAGGCGTCGTCGGATTCTTTATATCTGCTCGCAAAAAATAATGTACGTATAATATTAAAAATAGGATTTTTATTTGTATTGAAATTCGATCAGAGAAGAAAATATCAACTATACAATAAGAATATTTTTTCAATAAATTATTATTATAGTATGTTTGTTTGGTTATTACACAACGGGGTGAGGCGGGAGGGATGGACCAAACTCCAGAACGTATTGTATACGCGAAAATAATGTAAACAAACTAATATTACTCGTATGTTCATTGGCTTTCAAGTTATAGTGCAATAATAGTTATTTATGTATCAAGGGTACTAAGTAGATGATTATGCCCTGAGGGCGACAGCCTTACAAAGCCGAGGGCTTCTGGCCCGAGGGTATATATCTATTAGTACCCGTGGTGCATACAAACTTTTATGTCATACCCGTAAAATAATAAATACTTTTTCCAAATATAATTTGATTTACCAATTTTTTGCGTTTTTGTACTAGCGAGATAAGTATTCAAATGTTTAATGTGTCAAAGTCAAAAATCAAAAATGGAACAAGATTTTGAAATTCCAGACGAAATTGAAAAAAAGGCTGAAAAGGCAACGCAAAACCTGTTACCATGGTGGATGGGGAAGAGTACCACAGTTGCTGAAAGATATTTAGAGGATAGCATATCCTCAAAAAATGAGGTTACAAGGATGTTGGCAGGCGTACCATCTAGATCTCGCATTTCCTTACGGAAACTAGAGAACCAGACAATGAATCATGAGTCAACCTTTGCTGCAGGAAATTTAGCTATCAGCGGAACCTTCCAGAATTGTCAGTTCTATGTAAATACAACCAAATAATATATAAACGTAAATTTATATTTTGTTAATAAAGAATAAGTTAATCGAAAACTGTTTTTTGCGTCTTAATGCCAGCGTAGTTCATAATGTGTACTTTATGTCCGCACGGTCTGATATAAATTTTGACTTATTGTTTCCATAGTTTTGGATTGGTCGCGGTGGTCCTAATTAGAGATCGACCGATATGATTTTTTGTGGCCGATACCGATATCGGCCGATACCGATATACTCATAGCCGATATCGGCCGATACCGATATATCGGCCATAAAATTTTGTCGTAATTTGTTTGCTTTATAAATGAGGTAAAAGTGATTTATAATGATATACTGTTACCGTTACCGTTACATGGATTAACCATAAAATCACTAAAAAAAATGTAGAGCAAATTCAATATTTTGTGAAATCACCTAACGGAATAAAAATAAATACGGCAATTCCCCGAATTCAACAAAGCCCGGCCATTCGGCCCGAGAAGAGCAACCGTAATTCGGCGGCGCGGCGTTCGCTCGGTCGGGGAATACCAGAATTTCCGAATACGGTTGGAAACAGTAAGTAAATAAAACTCGTAGTATTGCTCTGATTTTTCACAAACATGGATCGTTTTGTAGTGCGTTCTCCATGCATACAGTCGTCGTCGTCATCTTTACAAGAATCTGGTTCTGGTTCATTATCTTCAATAAGTATCAACTAGTGGCAACATAACTAGTAGTAAAAGTGTTTACTGGAAGTATTTCTCCAAGAATGAAATTAATGCCCTTACAATAAAAGCAAATGCCACCTGTAAATTATGTAATGCTGTTGTTTGTCGGGTTGTTGTAGTAAGAATAGTGCATCTGTATCGGAAGTAATACCCTTACTTAAAACTCTCTTAAATTACCTCGAGAAAGCTGAAGGAGCTGACTTTTCAGGGGTGCAGAGTACTAAAAATGAGCTTAAAGACTCCTTGATTAAGAGATGCAAAGCATGCTTCACTGATAGAAACCTTCTTTTTGCCACTTTATTGGACCCAAGGTTCAAGACATCTTTCTTTGATAATGATTTATCTCAAGGAACCTTCACAGATTTAAAAAAAGAACTTTTAAAAATTAATGGGCAAAATTCAGACTTGCTGGAAGATAATGCAGGAGAATCTGAAGTAAGCGACGATGATGTTCCTTTAGCGAAAATCGCCAAAAATTCACACGAGGTAAACCAACAAATTCAGGAAAATGTCCCGGGCTCAATTTCTCATAGTTTATTTTGGAATACTTTTGATGAACTTACTGGTATGACGACAAGTAAATCAGTGTCATATAAGAGAAGTACTGATGATATGATGAATAAAATTGATGATGAGATTGAATTGTATAAGAAATTAGAAAAAATATCAAGAAATGAAGATCCTTTGACTTGGTGGGCGCAAAAAAAGACATTTTTCCATTGATGTATAAAGTTGCAATAATATATTTAGCGTCGTCGCCAAGTAGTGTTGCTAGTGAACAGCTATTTTCTTCAGCCGGAAATGTTTATGAAAGCGCAAGAAATCGTTTAACTCCGGAAAGAGCAGAAAGCCTAATTCTGTTACATTACAACTTGCCAAAACTTAACTTTAAATATTAATTTGTTTAATTTAGTGTGTTACTTTACTTCTACATTTTTAATGACTTTTTTGTTAAATTTTCAATAAGAATAAATTTGTTTGTTTGTTGTTTGATTTTTATTTAGTATTTCTGTTTTAATTTCTTTAAACAACTGAAATATTAAGCAATTTTAATTTTTTTAGGCCGATACCGATATAGGCCGATATCGTGGTTACATATCGGCCGATACCGATATCGGCCAAGAAGGCCGATATGGCCGATATCGGTATCGGTCGATCGCTAGTCCTAATAATTGGTCTCCAAGATCTCCAAGACCTCACACACCACTAGACTTTTGTTTATGGGGCTGGCTTATAAATGGAGTTTACAAAGTGATGCACCAATTAGAACCTATTAGAAAATACTGCAGCCGATATTAAAGAAAGACAGACATGAAGCAATGAGGAGAGCGACAGGCGCCCTTCGTAGACAAAGCAAGAAATGTTTAAAGATCAATCGGCGATATTTTTGATTATTTAAGAACGCTACGCTTAAAAAAATGTCAATGTATGAAACTTTGTTTCTTTGTAATTATGCTATAACTTGAAAACAAATGAAAATCAGATAAGGATATGAGTTTTAGATTATTTTCACTTGTACGATACACTCCTGGAATATGGGTCCGTTCCTCGATTGCATAACTTAATAAAAGAGATGGATTCGTAGGAGTGTGTGGAATGTTTTCCCGCCGTTTTCCGGTAAAAATGATGAAAAATGAGGAAATTGGCATGAAAACTGGTTTCTATTTTAAGTGATTATTATTTGCATGCTTTATCTGGCCTAAAAAACTGCCCGCCTATATGTGACTGCAGACATTTGTTTTAAGTATAAAGTACGTTTCATGTTCCTTTGCTAACCTTCTTTTTAACTGAAATAAACTATTATAGACACCGGCTGTTAAAACCAAGTTAAATTGCAAGAACTGTAAACAGGGTAGGCCCTAATAAAAAAGAAAATTATATACACGGTAGGCTATAATGAATGTGCCATAGAGCAACTACATATTTTACACATGAACATAATAGGTTCCGACTAAACATACCTTAGTAAAATATTTTTCGTTAATGCGATACAGGGTGATCAAATTTAATTTCTAAATTTATTTTTTCTTCATATCTCAAGCTGTTTTGTAGATATAAACATGAAAATTTCTAATTGGGGTTTTTTGAGGGCGAGTGCCATGAATCTATTCCCGTTCTTTATAGGTGGCACTAGTTACAAGTCCAAAATTGTTCGCATGTAACTTTATTGAGATTCTGAATAAGATTTATAATAGTATGGCCATTTCTAAAGAAAAAAAAGCATACTCCATTGACTTTGTTACATCGATCCGTTTCCGAGATATCTGCATTTTTAAACAACAAGTTTGACCAAAAATTAGATGATGTGTAGAATCTGTGGATAATCTATGGCGCATTAATTATAATATTACACCCTGTATATTTGGAAAATACATATAAAAAACGTGATCTTCTAGAAATATTGAAATCTTTTAATATTAAGCAGAAATGTGATAAATTTGCTACCGATATGGGGCATGGGAACTGCGGAGCAAACCCCCTACACACAAACCCCCTGGTTACTGTAGAATTTTGCAAAAGGCAACGTAAGAGCGTGGAACGTACTTTAACACAATATAACAAACTCTATATAGGAACGTGCAGCAGACCAATTTTAACGAGCGTTAACTTTTAAAACAAGCATCATCGCTGAAGCCATGCCAAGCACAAAAAAAAACAAATTATCCAAACACCATTATTATTCGAACAAGCACTAAGCAATATGCTTCAAGGACAGATAATCGTCAAGGCTATAACATCGTAGAGAGGTACGATCCTTTTTATTTAAACGAATCAATCCTGACCTTGATTTTCCTAGCCTGATGTCTTTGCGACCATGGCCTTTGGAGGAGGACGTAGACGGGAAACGTGAGAAGGTCGTAGACGAAGGCTAAGGCCCGCAAGGCGCCCATGGCCAGGGTGAAGCCTACACCGTCCATGTTCCTGAAAAAATAAATAACAAAAATTTAATTAAATAGATAAATTAAAAGCTATTAAGTGACATGTACAAAAATATCAACAGATCACGAAAATTCCCATCTATAAAGGTTGCAAGAATATTATTACAGCACTTAAGAAGCATCAAGAAGCCAATTATAATGCAAAAAAGCTTCCAGAATTTTTCAAAATGAAAAAAAGTGTAATAAGTTTTCGCCTTTTTGTTATATGATTTGCTACCTTTATTTTAACCTCTCCAAGTATACTGATGCTTGATCTGAACACCCTGTATAATTTATGTTGCATTGGGTTTCAGAATTTGATCGGCTGTAGGTCAGGAGTCATTAGAACTTTCAATGAACTACATTAGGGAAAACACACACATAAAATAGTATAGACGACTTTGAATTCGTTGGGTAATTCTTTATTTTTACAGATAATTACTGCATATTAATAACCTTGTAAATTAAATTAGACAATACCATGTCATAAACGTCATAAAAACTAATTCTAATTTCGTTTGCAGAGTGACATACAAATGGCAATAATAAAAGCAAAAAACTGATAAAACAGTTGAAGTTCTGTTAATACCGGCTACCTTCTCTTATCGAGACAGATTAAAAGAGCAATAAAGAGATTAGTGTTTTACGTTATTGTCCATAAAAAACAAAGAACTGTCAAAACAAAATATATTTTAGCAGCAAGCAATATTCGTTTCTTTCTAAAGGTTATAAACACATTCTTACAGCAAATAATTAGAGCTTCAAGCTGTAGAGAATGTTATTAACTTCTTACAACCATTAAAAAGAGATCTATAAGTGTCAAAACCCCAGACTTGTCACATAAAAGTTCGTGACAGCATTTAGCATACCTTAACAAGTACGCTATACAAGCAAAAAGTAGCAGAAAAGGTAACAATCAAAATAAATTATGGAAGTTTCTACACTAGTTGTCTTTCTGGTGGAATAGTATCTTTTCCTACCAAGACGACAGCTAATTTGAATAAAAAGTAAAAAGACAAACAAACTTAGATGATTGGAGGGCTCAAATACAATAAGTAATTTCATAACACCATGTATACAGTATGTCCACAGATGGGGTTTACAAGAGGACAAATGGACTAAAAATTGAAAGATACGAAAAAAGTCACTCTTAATAAACGTTTTTGCTTGTCTAGAAAATACGAATCATCATAAGAAACTTCAATTTTTTTATACAGGGTGGGTAAAAACTGCAAAAATGTTATTTTGCTTAAGAGTAAACGTACTTTATTTTGAAAGATACGAAAAAAAGTCACTCTTAATGAATGTGTTTTCTACACAACAAACCGAAGTAGAACAATTCATTAAAAGGTTTACCTATGTAAAAATTATTTCCCAAAAAGTATTCTCTGGCACACCTCTGACTGGTGAACCTAGTTAAAATAATAATGACACTTAAGGTGATTAGGTACAATAACTAGGATGGCAATCTGCAAGTTAATAAAAAAGTTCAAGAGCACTGGTTCGGTTTTGGACCTCAAAAAAAAAGGAAATACGACCATGATGATGCTGCTACAGTCTTAGTTCTTCATTCTGTTGAAGAAAATCCTATGACGTCCCTTAGAAATCGTGTTACTCGGTTGGAAGTTGTGAAAAAAAGTCCTTAAAGCAAATAAATTGTATCCGTATAAACCGCACTTTAATCAAAGATTGGAAGAGGGAGACGACGCGAAACGACTTGATTTTTGCCTGTGGATAGGACACAAAATTTTAAGTGGAAATGTTGATTTTTATAAATGTAACATGTTTTCTGATGAAGGTACATTTTCAACAAATGGAACCGTTGCAACCCAGCACGTTAGGTATTGGTCTTTAGAAAATCCCGAAATCAGAATTATGACGAGAAGACAATATTTCACAAAAGTGAATCTGTGGTGTGCGATATCCATCCATGGCATTATAGGGCCATATTTTTTTGATAATACGCGCAATAGATCATCATATTTAGAAATGCTGGATACATTTTTCAATGATGAACTCGAAAATCTACCATTAAATTTTCGACAAAATATGTATTTTCAGCTCGTGAGGTTAGAGAATGGCTTGACCGCAGATTTGGTCCAAGGTGGATTGGCAGGAATGGCCCAGTTTTGTCGCCCCCAAGAAGTCCCGACTTAACCTTGACCCCCCCATCCGTGGACATACTGTATACGGATGTCAGCAAAATGTCTGTAGGGTTAAAAAGATATTACAAAATAAATGCTATATTGAGCAAAGTAAAAACTGGGCCTAAAGCATTTTCCCAATGCTTAAAGCCCTTTTCAAAGTCTTGAAGCCCTTGTGAAGTGCTTAAAACTCATTTCAAACGTTCTTAGTGCTTTGACAACAATTACTTTGGAAAGTATATATTTTTAAAAAGGTTTTTTAATAAAATGAAAGTCTCTTTAGGTAAGGGATTAAAGCCGTGCTTAAGGGGCTTTGTCCAGCCCGATAGTCCGTCCAAAATAAACCACTATTTGCCCTTTTTATAAAAAAATCAATTCACGTGGCTATTTTACCCGATTTTAGTTTGGAAAATTCCGTTTAGATGGATTTATAGATACCTTATAAAAATATACTATTTACGTACCCTTCTAAATACATATTTGACGGTAGTGTCCTCCAGGCCAGAAAAAATAAAAAATCCTAAAATACAGCACAAAAACAGACAACGAGAACCACAAAAAAAAAAACGGGCAACAGTACCGGTTTTCAATACAAAATTAAAAAACAACAACTGGACAAGTGCTCGACACGAGATCGACGCCGAGAGTGATCTTGGCTAGCATCGACTATGGACTTCGATAAAAACCAAAACTGATAAGAAAAATATGAAGTTCAAACAATAAGAATGGTTTCGATACCGAATTTTATCATTGAAAGATATAGGTTGATAGTCAATCGAGTGTACTTTATGCATTGTCGTTAATAAAATCATTGTTTTCTGCCTGGGTTATCTAAGTTATCTTGGTGAACATACCTTTAATAGATCTATTAAGAGTACCTACTCACTTATTCACGCCAATCAAATTCCTGACCAATTTAAACAGTGGCGTAGTTACCTAAGTTTGTATTCTGTGTTTTGTGTGATTCACAAATTTTCAAGTTTCCAAACGAGTACTTTGCTATATGCTGAAAGGTAAGAGAACCCTGCCTAGCAACTATCGACCAGTGGCATTGCTTTCAGTTATATCAAAAGTAATGGAAAAAGCTATTAACCACATATTCTACAGTATCTGGAAGGCTTCAACATTATCAGCGATCATCAATATGGTTTTCGGAAGTCCAGATCAACTGGATATTTTCTAGACTATGTCACCCATCTTTGGAACAACGCAATCGAACATCATGGGGAGTCTCGGGCTATTGCACTAGATATTTCTAAAGCCTTTGATCGTATTTGGCATGAGGGACTTCTAAGTAAATTGCGATCCTATGGTATGCCCAGTCGATTTTTTGCATAGTGGTCTAGGTTTCTAAAGGACCGCTCTCTGCAAGTGGCGATTGACGGATTTCTCTCAGACACCTTCACCATCAATGCCGGTGTTCCTCAAGGGTCCATATTGTCTCCCACTCTCTTCTTACTCTGCATATTTAGTTTTGCTGATGATAGCACACTTATCTCATCTTTCTCTTTGAATGCACAAACATCGGCTGCCGACGCACATCTTCGCAGACAGCATGAAGTATCACGCCTCAACAAAGACCTGGAAGAAATTTTAGCTTGGGGTGACAGTAACCAAGTCGAATTTAACGCAAAAAAACCCAGGCAGCAGTATTCTCTAAAAAGGTTAACATTACAGAACCGGAAATAGTCATGGCCGGACACGCAAACCCACTAGCTTCATCTATTAATTTGCTGGGCGTCAATCTGGGAGGAAATATGTCTTGGCATAACCACGTTGTGGCAATCGCCAAGATAGCTCGTCAGAAATTTGGTGTAGTCTTCCGAACCAGAAAGTTGTACACACCTCAACAATTTCCTTATTTAAGAAGTCTTTCATCTAGAGGACTTCATCCTTATGGAACGACCTTCCCGAGGTCGCTTTTCCCAACGAATATAACCTCCAACGATTCAAAACCAACGTGAATCGCTTTTTGCGCACACGCACCAATCCCGGAGTGCCCTAAAGGATTTTTCCTATAGTGCTTGTTTTGATCATAAAAAAATACAATATCAGTTCTTATAAGAACTGTTAGTTATAAATATGTATCCTTTTCGGTAAGTATTTAATTAATAAAAAAATGTATTTTGTTTGGATAACTTATAACAACCAAGTGTCTAGTGTGTAATCGGTAATGACAAATATTACATCTCTAAGAGCTCAATTTCTACGAACATATTTTTTAAATGGCAACAGATTCACAAACATTTTCCTAGATGCAACGTGGATCTATTCCAAGGACAACGAAACATTTTCTCGCCATGTTTTGTAAGCAATCGGTTACCTTCGTCAAGAAATATAATTATATTTTAAACAAAACTAAAACAATAAATCATATTTGAAATGCTATAATTAAACAAAATTTCAAATACGTAGAATGCATGAACTGTCATTTTAAAATTTAATTTTTTGACTTTGGT
The DNA here is from genome assembly GCA_963991005.1 of Barypeithes pellucidus. Classification (NCBI taxonomy): domain Eukaryota; kingdom Metazoa; phylum Arthropoda; class Insecta; order Coleoptera; family Curculionidae; genus Barypeithes; species Barypeithes pellucidus. The sequence continues at coordinate 2,179,379 of OZ022557.1, forward strand.
ACAATAAAGAAGTTCTTTTTTTTATCTCTACGACCTTCATAATGTTAATCACGTTCCTTAGCTACTGATATGGTTTTGTGTTATTTGATCTGCATAATCGAGATTTGAATCATACTGTTACAGGTGATGACAAAAAGTATCGCGAGGACCTATAGTGCTAATTGGGAATGGGTACAAACCGGAAGTTCAGGAGGGCCTTAAAATGCATTCAAGGTCATAAAATAGCAAAATAATCGCTATAACAGCTATTTATAAAAAAAGAATCCTAATTACTTGCTTTAATCATAACTGGCTTCAATACTACTCTAATTTTCCTAGTTGGTACTCTTAAGGCACACTTATACAATGAATATTAATCCTTTCCCGTTTTCTTGTAATACATAAAATTGCAGTTGCAAGCCTTTTACTTTTTTTTTTAATAAATATGAATTTTTCAACTTTTGAAGGACGACGTAATTATTGGTGGGAAGGAAGAGGTGGATACGTTAATAACACAGGAAAATGACAATGGAATTAGTACCCATGGGATGATCGACTGGGCGGTCTACGAAAATGACAGGTATCAATCAAATTATTTCTTGACTGAATGTAGAATAATATGGAATAAGTAGTCTATGTATAGTTGTTGCAGAATTATACCGTTGACTGTTACTGCCATAAATAAACTACCTGATTAAACCCTATTGTATACGCCTGAACCTCTTCAAAGCTCAATAAATGGGATCAAGCCCGGCTTGAAAATTTATACCACACCACATGATTTATTTGTATAATTTAAAATAAATAGATAGGTATTTTTAGTTTTAGGTACCTATAATAAATGTAAAATAATGATGTCAATTAATGATAATTGAAAATAATAAAATTTAAAAGTATTACTATTAGGATAACAAGTACAATAAAAATTAATTAAATTCTAAGAAACTATTGATAATTTATTCAAAATTTAACTCTGTATCACTATCTTCATATCAGCCTAAACTTATAATTAAGGGTTGAACATTTGCAATGATACAATTCTAAGAATTTTCCACCTGAAGTACATGCTGTACAGTTTTTCCAGCTGTCTGCAGAAATTTTGCTTACTTCGTTTTTAATTAATTCTACTACAGATGCATTTAATGTAGGAGAAATATTATTTCTCCTAATATTGGATTTTAATTGGTGCCATATTAGCTCAATGGGATTGAATATACAATAGTACGGAGGAAGACGCAACACTGCATGTCCATTTTCTGCTGCAAGTTTGTCACACTCGTATTCCTTATTTATTTTAAAAGCTTTTAATACTTCTAGCAGTTCTCGCTTTTTGTAAGTTTCTTCAAAATATATATCATTTTCAATCATAAAATTTTGAATTTCTGCTTTTGCATTATTAGAATTGGGAATGATTTTTGCTTGCCGACTATGATAACAGTCGTAGTACTTAAAAAATTATTTAAAAAATAACTATTTCCAGGGACGTCAGTTATGGGCCCGTATCTCCGTAGGCGAGGCCGTACGAAAAAAAAATTATAGGAACTTCTCCTGTTATTTTTAAGTGTTCTATCTGAACTCGGGAGAATGCCCACATATTCTGGGACACCGTGTATATAATAAAGTGTTTGGTGAAGGGTGGGAAGCTTGACACCCTGTATAACTTAATTTTATATAAGCTTAGGACAGGTTTGCTCGTTTTTACGATTTGTAATTTTATCGACCAATAAACGATATCTGTGTAAAGCTATTTTCAGAGTAATGAACAGATTGTCATAATTTCGTAACGATTTTGTTAACATTATAATTTTTAAAAATATGATAAGAGAATTTAAAACAACTTTGTTTTAGCTGTAAGGTCATGCTAAGAAACGGTGACTTCTACGTGATTTTCTATCACAATAGAATACGATCACTACCAGGAAGTATTGTTGGTAGATTAAGTAAATAAAACTTGTACTTTATTCTCGGGCAAGGAAAACGGTAAAGATGTGTGTGTCAGGGTGTCAATTCGAAAACTTCCTATCCTTAACGTCGCGCTTCTAGTAAATAATATTGAAAATCAGTCTAAATATGGTATTATTCGAGATTTAGGATGTGCTACTTGTCCCCCTTCCCATTTAAGATTTTAAGGTAAACATCGCCCCCTCATAGGGAGTTAAACCACGAAAGCTGCAAATTTTCTTTAAAAGCGTCACCCTTCACAATGAAATTGACGTGTCTCAAACACCCTGTATAAATCACAATTAAAGCAACAATACCCAATAAGAGTATAGACTGTGAATTAATGCATACGACTGACAAGACGAAACGGGCCAAACCTTTAGAATGGATGGAGAACTGACATACTGCCCCTTTTTGGTTTTCGGGGATCTTGACTGGCCAAAAGGTGCTGGCCAGACAATTTTTTTCAAAAATAATTCTTCTATTACACAAAAGTATAGTTTTGTCCAACAAATCTTAAATTAAACAAAATATTCAGACTAGTCCTGTCATCTAGTAGCTTTATCATAATTTACACATTTATTTCGACAACAGTATCCTTTTTTAACAAAATTTTTAAATATTCTTTAATCTCTATTTAAGATAAGATAAATGAGCTGATTTTATTAATTAAAAAATATTATTCTTTAGCACCTCATATAAAATTAATTTTCTTGATACTGTGATTACTAATCTGTAAATAACAATTTATATCTTAAATGATCATAAGGAAGATAAAGAGAGAGTATGTCAGTAGGAAATAACCTGAACAAATTTTCTAAAATAATTTTGAAAGTTATAAACCCGAATATTTATTTTTGCTCGTTTCCAAACCTAAACAAACTTGCAATGTTTGTTTCCGATAAAGTCGTCTTCTTTATATAAAATTGGTGTAGAATGTGTATAATTAAAATAATTACATAATATACAGGGGTCGAGTTTGTCCTATTTAATAAAATGGAACTATTTTTCTCAACGCTCTATAAAAATACAAAAATTATAGACCACATTAACCTAAAACAACTTCTACAGGAAAAATAGCTTCCGATAAAAGGTATAGGCCAAAAATGAACAGGCCTCCCTGTATATATAATTATTGTACAGGATGTCACATTTTCGATACTTTCTAAGAGTTATTATCACAGATAGAATGTTGAGGTTTTCACTTTTTGACGAAGCGAAAGATGCCGACGTCAAATTTGGCCAGGCTCACTTAGTTTATAATATACAGGGTGGTTAAAAGCTTCGCTTATCAAAAGGATGGAAACTGATCTTGTTGGAGATTTTTGCGTAAAGTTCAGTGGCATAGCCAGTTTTTATCTAAAAAGTTTAGTTTTTGAGATATTAACCAAAAGTAAAATTTTGAAGATAAACAACTATTTTGTAAAGCTGCTGAACTTACCCTTAACGGAATACAAATGGTATCCGAAATGCGAAGAATTTTCAAAATCACCCTGTAGATTAGAAACCAAGAGAGCCATGACGAATTTGATCCCGGGATCTTTCGTTTTATTAAATGTGGCACCACTGCAACATTCTATTTTTAATAACAACTCGAATACCCCCCGAAAGGGTCGACAGTGGGACATCCTGTACATACATATGTATATTATTTTTCCAAAACAAGGATAATTTATTTTGATTTATATACAATATCGGAATAATTAAGATATATTTTTAGTTCTAAGAAATATAAAAATATATTGATAATAATTGATAAAAATTGCAAATATTTTATAAGATAAAGCAATTATTATCATTATATAAAAACGTTTAACCTTGAAAGGGACAACCGGCTATTTTTTGTTTGTCTTCAATAATCCACCTTTACAAAGCAATTTGGAACGTAGTGTCTTCTGTCACTGGGAAGCAGAGGTGCTCTCCTCTGCAAAATAGTCTTAAAATCACGTTAGTTATAAAAAAATGTAAGGGATAAAATCATTCGTTTTTCTACGATACTTCGCTATTAGTACAGTGTCCCATTTTCGTCGCTTTCTGGGGGTATTAGGGTTATTATCACTTTCCTCTCCTACTTTTAAACGAAACGAACGTCAAATTTGTCATGGCCATCTTAGTTTTTACTACAGCGTGACTTTGAAAATTATCGCTTTTACTTTGGCGTCTAGACCCGAAAAATCGAAATATTTTCAGCCGGAACAAGAGTACCTCCCCCCCCCCGGGTTTTCGGGGATATCCAACACCACCACCGTGCTCAGATCCTCGAAAACGGGGGGAAAATGTGTTTCTCTGCAGGGAAACCTCTTGGAAGCGCGTTTAACCCTTCTGGGGGGTAGCCAGTTTGCTCTAAAAAGTTTCGTTTGTAACCCAATCCAGGGACACCCTGTATATTTTAAAGGTGAATGTGGAACATAATACAATAATGTCATAGAAACCGTGGAGTGTGATTGATAAAGTTTAAAGTCGAAGGCTTATTATAACGACGTTGTTACCCGGCTGTCTCTATACTTGATGATAGAAAGATTAGATACTTATATCAATTTCTAGCACTAGTTAATTTAGTAATAGATATGATGCACCGTAAAGTTGGGTAATGGATGCCCTGCCGGGTACCGGTGTGACACACCGACCTATATCTATGGATAGCCAAACTCTAAAAGCGAAAGTATCAAATTTATGGCCTCGCGCATGTAAACAAAGCTGATCGTCAGATGTCATGCGCAATACCGACTGATAACTATTTACCTTAACCGACGAACAGGACCGTACTTAGCCCTTAATGAATATCATTACACGGCAATATTTTCACACACCTTATTTTACTAGGAAATAAACAATCTATTTTCTCCCATAAAAAAAGCCTTGTGGCCATCACTGAAAAGCCTTTTTAGAATTCATTTTGATATCTATTGTCCACGTATCGATAGATTTTTAATATCGTTACATCCCTACGACTGATTTCGGTTCTGGACAGTCGTCGTCACCAAACCGGCACCAATACGGCGGGGTTGCCTATATGGCGGCGACGACATTGTGCGCAAGACAACCGACGAGTAACCTTTAAAAATATGACCGGTAAACCGCGCGCACCAACCTATTTTCTCGCTCATACATACACCCTCGATAGGTGAATGAATTTCTTTTGATTACGATTACTTTCATTATAATCTCAAAGGTTTCTTGAATGAATTGAATGATTGAAAATTAACATTCTGTCCCGATTCGAACACGGTTCTCTTGCTGTCCAGACAATCGGGTAACATGCATACATTGTCAACTATAACCAGGATTAGAATCATACCTATAGTCGCTGATCATTACACGCCCGCGAAAAATAGTTTGCTAATCACTACAACAAATTTTACGATAACTGATAACGAACTAATTACAAGTCTGACTTATAATTAATAGCTTTATTACTAATTGAATAATGGAAAATAATTTAAAATATTCTGAATTGATTTTTTAATAAATCTCCCTACCGTCATACTTAGGTACTTACCTATACGTAAAAGTAATTTGCAGTTTAAGCAATAAGAGTCGTGTCCAAAGGAAATAGTATGCACAACTAAACCGACAAACCCAATTTTTGTTATGTGCGGCTCTCAAACAAAGGCGGGCAAAGTTCTTATTTTTGTGATAAATTATTAATCAAGAAATAAAATAAGTTTATAACCTGTCTATTAAAAACAATATAATAATATTTACAAGTAACGATAACAATTTTTTAAATGCAAAATATCTTGAACATGCATATTTTATATTCAGGCATAAACACATTTCTTATTCTATTTAAGAAATAAGAAGTCTATGCTTGTCAAGTGGTATTAATATCAAATACCAATATGGAAAATTATTATTTCCAGACCACCCGATGATCCTTATACAATAAGGGCGTATTTTTGTCTACACAGTAGCACTTTAAAATACTCTTTCACATTGAATGGTACTACTAAGAAAAGGAAGCCCTCTCCATTGATAGGATGCAACCGCCTGTATACCGGTTTCGAACTTAGGTGTTCTCGTCAGTACAGGGTAGGTGTACATGTACACATGCACACAATTATTTGTTCTTGTTGTAAAATCAAATTTTTTCAGTTAAAAAACAAAAAATAATATTTTTTGATGGATGCGAGTCCTTGTTTTAAAATCAGACTGGCCGCTTATAATTTTGCAGTGTCGGCAGTATTTGGTTCTTTATCTCTCTAGCCGCAGCGTGCATGGCATTACCGGTAGATTAAATCGGTCAGGATGACGCAATGTAACGTTAAAACAGACGGATAAAGAAATTCTGCAGGAGGCAGTAATTTTAGTCGGTTTCTGGCATCCACAGAATCGCACTCGCCAGCGATTCGGTCTTTTCAAAACGGGTGCCGTAATGGTGGCTACAGGTTTTAGAGTGTTTTTACGTCAAATAATTCCGAGAATAGCCAACCGCGGACTTTCCCTGAGAAAATTTTCATCGTCGCATACTCGTGATTCTGATATAAGAACATTCCGAGTCCGGAATAAGTAGTAAGTGTGAAATAGGATTAGGATAATTTTCTAATGTATATAAATAAATACCAAAATAAGTTGCAAGTTCGTGATAGGATGAATGTTAGGATGGTTGGATTCTTTATGAGAGAAAATATGTTAGTATAGGTTAAATTATTATTGTACATAAAAATAATTAACCCCCGAGGTTTCCGGTTCGCGAGACTCGACTAACAAAAGGACTAACCCCTTCATTACCCTCAATGACAACAGACATTAAAATTAAATAAAGAAAAGCCCTCCTCCGTGTTCAATATAATAACTTGCATTGTTATTGTATTCATTGGACATGCCCGAGCCAATACCAAAATACAAAGTATAGTTTGAACAATAAGTTAGGCCTCGTCCTACGTTCAAACAACTATACTTCAAATTAAAATCAGTCATTTTACATTCTTAGACAAAATTCTTGCCCTCATCTTCTTCAATTACGCTGTTGGACCGCTGACAGCTTCCAGTTAACGGGGAAAGGTGGTGGGCCCACCCAACACCGACTGACACGTGTCAAGTCGGCAATGGCATTATGCCTGGCATCCCTGACCAATAAACAATGAGAAATCGTAATCGACCAAGATAAGCGTCCGTAAAACTAATTAAGTAGGAACGTTTTCGGTTGCGATGACTTTTTCATTAATTATCAAGACTGGCGACATAACTGATAGTGTCGACCAGCAATCATACATTTTCAAAATTTAGAAAGTTTAAGAAAGTAGATTGGCTCTAAATACATAATTCCTGGGTGGAGATTTCTCCTCTGGATAGAATTCAAAAATGGGGACAAAATTAAATTTCCAAAAATAGCCGTCTACTTAATAATCTAATTAAATTAAATTTAAATAAAACTTAAGGGGAAACTTGGTTATACGGGGGTTATCAAAAAACGTCTTACGTGAAACGCGTAGATAAGGAGAACGTTTAGAGTTACCTATATCATTTCTTAAGCGCACAACGGAGGGACGTTTCGGACTACGTACTCCACTCATATCATGGTATAATGTACGTACGTTCCGCTTGAAAAAATTCCTTCGTGTTTTTTTTTTCTCAATTCGGCGACATTCTCGTCAGTACAGGGTAGGTGTACATGTACACCTACCCTGTACTGACGAGAACAAATATCAATGGAGAGGGCTTAGTTTTCTTGGTAGTACCATTCAATCTGAAATAGTATTTTAAAGTGCTACTGTGTAGACAAAAATGCGCCCTTATTGTATAAGGATCATCGGGTGGTGTGGAAATAATAATTTTCCATATTGGTATTAGACATTTCTTATTAGCGAGGAAAATCCTATATTAAAATCTAGTGAGTTCTGTAGAAGGGGTGTATCATATTTAAAGAAGTAACTCCTGGGATCTCTTTAAACAGTATAGATATAGTATTTTAAATCTACAACACACACAAGGTTAACATTGCAGAACCGGGTATAGTCATGGTAGGTCACGCAGTTCCACTGGCTTCGTCTATTTATTGGCTGAAATATGTCTTGCCATCACCAAGGCAGCTTCGCAGCACCTTGGTATAGTACTTTTCCGAACCGTAAAAACCCGATTTCAGTTAAAATCCGATTTTTCCAGGAAAAACTAGTTTTACCTATCCGTCGTTTAAACTAGATTTAGTATTCCTCGAACTCTCTCTTCCTTTACGGGCTTTGTAGTCTTCCAACAATTTTCTAGGTACAAGTGACAAATTCAACTAACGTAAAATTATAATCTAAGTATCTAAAACTTACTGCAATACACTCGCAACCATCGTATTAGTACCACTCGCAGAACACAAACCACAATAAAAATGTCAAACACTAATAACTAAGAAATGCGATTCGATGTCCTGAAACCAACAAGGAGCAGATACTTTTTTCTTATAAATTAACCAATCTGAACTCTTTTGGAAAAAAACGTTAAACTTTTACACTTAAACCCATTTATTGTACGCGTGTTTGTTTTAAAAATCTTATCGGATAGATAACGTGGGACCCTTAAGAGTTTTCGAAGAAATACGTCGGTATTTTTTTAAATAAATTATTCTAAACTATCGTATATCAGAACTAAAAGGATTGAACAAACGCTGCGTCCCGGTAAGAACCTCTTTCTCCAGAAACCGTTTGATTAAGGAAGCCGAAATTTGGCATAGTTATGTTACGGAGAATTAAATGCGAAAACTCGAACTGGTACAATAACCGAAATACTTTGGAACTACTTGACAGTTAGCACCTAAAAAAAGGTACTCAGAGATTGTCTAATAATCTCATAAAAATAGGTGCAAGGTACGTGTGAACTTGGTTTTTGTGTAGTTTCAAAGGTTTCAGGTTTTTCGTAATTTTTTCCATGAAACAATATGGATGTCTTTTCGACACAGTGGCGTATCTAGGATTAGGTAGTGGGGGAGGGGGGAGTTGTTTAAGGGAGGTCAATTCTGCCTTAAATAGTTCTGTAACTTTTTTTATGATCAAACATTAGACAATTTCTTTCTGACACCCGACGTCAGAAAGGTCGTTCCACAAGGATAGCGTCATCAAGATAAAGGAATTCTTAATAATGAAGTTCGAGGAGTACTAAGCTGGACCACATAAGAAATGGTTTCTTCGTATTTCTGCTACTTGTCGCTCTAAGCGGGCAATATCAGTTGAACATTTACCATATTAATATCTGTAAAAGAGTCAATCACTAGGCTGTCGAGGTTCTTCGTCAGCTCGTGGTCTCCCATCAGACGAATGGCCCTCCTTTCGATGGAATCCAGTAGCCGCAGAGTATGTTTAAGTGTAGAGATCCAGACATACGCGCAGTATTCTAGTAATTGACGAATCTCGGCTTCGTACAGTATAAAAAGTTGTTTAGGTGTATACAATTTATTTGATCCGGAAAAGTACACCAAGTTTCGGTGAAGCTGCCTTGGTGATGCCACGACGTGGTTATGCCAAGACTTACTTCCTCCTAAATCGACGCCCAGCAAATTAATAGCCAGCGCTAGAGGAATTGCGCGTCCTGCCATGACTATATCTGGTTCTGCTGTTCTGTGTAGAAGAAACTGCTACCTGAGTTTTCTTAGCATGAAATTCGACTTGGTTAATGTCACCCAGTCGGCATCCGCTATTTCAGAATTCAATATGAAATATGAGACAAAGTGTGGTATCGCAGCTATATATCGGATTCTTGGTCTTCACTAGAAGGTTGTTAATGTATAGTAAGAAGAGGGTGGGAGACAATATGGAGACATGAGAAAAATTGGCACTGATGGTGATTGATGGGGAAAACCGTCGATCGCCACATGCAGAAAGGGTCCTTAAGAAAGCAGACAGCACATGCATAGAATCGACTGCGTATAACAGGAGCGCTTCATGCCGAACATCGAAACAGCATTACCAAACAATTTTCATCCCGTAAATTAAAAAAAAAGACTATGAAAAATCTAATAGGACCATAAATCTTGGACACCCTGTACAGTGCGTGGTGCGTGTATCTAATTAACTGTAATTTAAAAACAACTACTATATTTTTATATTATATTTTATTATATATTATTTTTTTTTAATAAGCATCGTAATCACATAGTACCTATGAATGTCGTAATACATTTTGTCCAAGGATCAAGGTTTTGAACGATTATTTTTAAAACAATAATTATAAAATTAAGAGTCAAGTGCGACCCGAACTCGCTCAATATGTGTTCCATACCATGTTCTGCTGCTCAGTTTATTAATGTAGGTTTTTTATTTGTTTTAGTTTTTTGACTACTTTTTGAATGGCCAAACTAACTACTAGGTGGGTACTTTTGGATTCCTCGTGTTGTAAGCATGTATGTTATGTTATAACCCTTGTTTATCTATAAAATTTTCAAGATTATAAGGTCTCTAGATACGAAAAATGCACGTTTTTATTTACATCCAAACCATATGGCCGACGAGGGTGGAATTTTTCATGTAAATTATGGTCAAATCGAACAGAAGGAATAAATAACGTGTAAATAGATTTTTGTTTGCTTCAAAGATACGAGGTATTGATACCATAATTGCTACAGCAACCTTTAGCAGGAACAGTCGGAAAATAAACTGACATGATAACTGTGTTCTATATTTATTTAAATTTGATATTGTATAATTCAGGAATACGTTGAAAAGCTTAATACCTATATTGTTACAACGTATCTAAAGACAACAATAAATATCGTCATAAATATGATGTCAAGAAGGTATAATAAGAAATCGCGTGTTCCTATGATTACGCACGTTGTCGTACATAGGTCGTACAATTTATTCAGGGAAGATTTGAACCTCGGACGGTTCCGATAATATACAGGGTGGCCCATCGAAAACAGTCCAGCAAGGTTTACGGCTGTGTACGTGAAAATTAAAAAAAAACTCGGACCCGTAAACTTGTTTTCAGGGGGACACGTTTCACTATTAATTTCATCCCTGTAACCCCAACCCCCCCTAGCGGGGGCGGCTACTGCCCTTGTTTTTTCAAATGTGTACTTGATAAGAGGTGCAGTGAAATGTTTCAAATTCCGTTGCTCGGCGGCGCGTAGCTCAAATTAACAAAACGAAGCGCCATTTTAAAGAACATTTAATGCCCTTTAAAAAGATGTATCACAACATACCCATTCCCATTTGAAAAACAAGGGCAGTAGCCGCCCCCGCTAGGGGGGTTGAGGTTACAGGGATGAAATTAATAGTGAAACGTGTCCCCCTGAAAACACAAGTTTACGGGTCCGAGGTTTTTTTTAATATATTCATTAATATTTCATTTTTCATTCAAAAATTTTAATTTTTCATTTATTTATCCAGATTATGAGTTTCTTTACCTCCCTATAACTTCACTCCACTTCGAGATGGACGCCTTCAAAAAAAAAAATAAAAACTTATACTTAATGTTTCTCTAATCTAAAACTGGATTCCTAAAGTTAAAGGATTGAAAAACGGTATGAGAAAATTACGTTACAAAATATAATGTTATAAGAATAATAATAACAAGTTCAAATATGACTAATTTTCAAATTTTTGTCACAGATATCCCCGAAACTTGCTTCATACCCCAATCAACATGTCAGACTAACTTCACGAAAATAAATATAGATCAGCTGATGACTCTCGTCTCTTTCTAACCTGACAAGAAGCGACATATTGTTTAATTGAATTGTTGCAACTTAGATGGCTCTGATTGCTCATTTGGTGTGCTGTTCACGTGTCGCATGTGTTTGGTCTTCTGAATTGGAAAAGACTATAGGCACATAAAAATTGACAGAAATCCCTTTTACAATGGATAAACTTTACACCTCGAAGTGGTTATTATTTCAAAAAGTGATTAGACTGTCGTGGAGTTTTTGTAATATACTATACACTCTTATTAAATTTAATTAAAAACCCAAAAATTTTGATTGTGTTTCTGACTAGTTAATAGTGAAATGAGTACTTATATAAATATGTACAATAAACCAATAAAGAGGTATAGGCACTATTTTTACATACATGTTCTTATCAATAAATTAACACCTAAAAAAATCGCACCACAGTGCGACAACTGTATCTACTTACAAAGTTTTAAAATTTACACGTGGATAACATTAAAAATACCATAAAACATTTCAAATATATTGGCAGCTTCAACAAACTCGTACATTAAAAATGAACATCAATCAGACGACAGAACGTGGCCATGATCAATGCCACGATCATGCGACGTTCAAGTCCAATCTTATTTGGACAACTCGAGTCTCATTTGGACAACTCAAAGTCCAAAGAGCAAACAGGTCAAAAAATTCCAATATATCGTCGTTCTAATACCAAAGACGCGAATACCAGTTACGGGTCAAACTGGCCGGATACTAATGTTTTTTTTTTTAAATATCTTCCAGAGCAAATATTTTTTCAAATGAAAATTCGAAATTTGCAATTGTTTTTTTCTGCAGCTATTGTCTGAATCTTTGCCACTAGACCCATAAGACAGGAAATAACTGCGCGTTTCTACAAAATAAAACACAATAATTACGTACCTATCTAGAATAATTTATTTTTAACATGCTTATTATTATAGCTAAACTCAAACAAAAATTTAGTATTAATCATCTTCATCATGCCATAAATGCTGAAATTTCACGGGAATTACCAATTTATACAGGGTATTCTCGAGATCACTGACCAACAAATTATACACTAAATCGCCTCTGTGCAATTTTTTTGTTATCGTGATCCTTCTTTGCTCCCCCTTCCCCTCACTCTTTGATTTCAGACCGAATTTAGCCGCAATCTTATGGATATGGGCCCGCTCTTCAGAAGTAAAATCCGGATCAAACCGTAAGAGACTTATTTTGTCAGATTTTGAGTAATCTTCCAACAATTTATGGATTTTTTTGAAAACGTCATCGGTTCCGAGCCCTTGCCTACTGACATTTTGATCTAAAGTTTCTGCAACTGTTTTTTCAGCCCCTTGCTCGTTTACACCCAGTCCCTTTCCTCCCCATCCCATTTTCAACATCATTTGGTGAGCTTTGCTTCCCTGAAAGTCTGCTTGAGGCTTGGCCTCGACTTTACCCTCACCTTTTTTGGTCGTAATCTCCTCATACACTTTTTTCTTGACAATATAAAAACAGTCTTTTTTTAAAATTTCCATGGCTTGGTCAGCTAGAGCTGTTTTAGCAATTTGTTTAGTTGGAAATGTGCCTCTAGTCAATTCTTCTTGACCAATCTTCAAGACAAATTCCCCTGTACTGTCTGGCTCTACCGTCATCTGTAGCTGACAATAATCTACAGTGCCCTGCAATGTTTGTAGAGAGTTGTTTATAGTTTCCAAAAATATAAGTTTAGATCGAATCCCCTCCTGCCTTAAAACTGTGTGCAAGAAATCTTTTGCTTTTTCTTCTAGAGGGGATAATGTGGGATCAACTGGAACTTCTTGTTCTGCAGCGCTATGTGAAGAATTATTACCTAGTAGATTCCATGGGTTTTGACTGTTGTAATAAGAACGATCTCTACGTTTATCAACTTCCCGCCCTCTGTCGTCAAAGGTTCTCTCTGGATTTTGCCATCTGTCTTGATTAGGGCCAGCAAAATTGTTGTAGTTTCCTCTAGAATGGGGGGGGCTCCTGGTGGGCCAGTTTTGATTTGTACGATGGCCACGTGGCAGGAAATTGTCATCACTTGGCATAGAGTTGCCCTGATGTGGCCTGAAATTGTCATCGCGTGGAAAATGGTCCCTGCGTAACCTAATGTCCTCACGTCTGAAATTCCCTCCTCGTCCTCTCCGATGGTCTCGTTCATATGGAGTATGATGAAAGTCTCCTTGATAAGGGCGATTTTGATTATTTCTGTTGTATTCCATATTTTCTTTTCATGCACAATTAGGATTTTATGTCAACTATGGTTCTTTAGAAGCGCTTTCTTCACACTAAAATAAGAAAAGAGTTCCTTGAAATAAAACCCGAACAAACTTTAGTTACAGAGATACAAGATAACTACAAAACTTCACAAAATGCTAATCTACAGAAAAAATTTTTAAAATTCTTAAAATGGACATGACGCCCGTCAAGGCAATGATTCTAAAAAAACTTAAATATTTGGTCCAAGTTACTGTTTCAATGATTTATTAAAATACACCCCCGACAATAAATTCAGGGCGAAGATAATGTTAGTCAAGTTTATAGTCCTATAACTTTTTAAATAATTGTTGTCCGATTTTGATCAAATTTTGAGTAAAGTGTAGACTTTTGTCACGGAATATTAGTCGGAATTTTAGTTTTCAAAAATACTGTTTTGATAATTATACACGCTGGAACAAACGTCAGTTTTTACCCTTAATTTCTTAACAACCTGTAGAAAAATTGAGCTGTAGAATTTAGCTTTATTGTATTTCGTTGTGATGAGTGACCTTTTCTTAACACAATGTTTTTTGGTTCAAGTCATTATCTGCCTTTTAACAGAAGATACAAGTTTTTAAAAAAAAGTATTGCAATTTTTCAATTTTATTCAAAATTTAGAACATTACATTATCTTATCAAAAACAAATAAATACAGCATATTGCCACTTCGTGTTCTTATCACTTGTACTGTATGATGTGACATGCTTTTAATGTTTTAATACAATACTAGGGTAGCCAGACTTCCGGGAAACCGCACATGTCTTCCTTTTTTGAGAATTTGCTAACTCCGTCCGGCTTTGTCTTTCGCTTTGTCTGTCCGTCCGGCTATTTTTAAGCAACCGTTCATATAAAAAAATTTACCATTGCCACAAGAAATCGCTTGTTATTTTCATTTTTTTGGTCGCAATACAAGGAAAAGTTCCTATGCGTCTAGTAATTAGCAGAGCATATTTTTTTAGCGAATTAAATGCGTTATTTGGACTTACCTTTGCAAAAATTAAAAACATAAACTTTTTTTTTATATTCGTTGAATTGTGAATAAAATTGAAAAACTGCAATACTTTCTATAAAAATTTGTATCTTCTTTTAAAAAGCAGATAATGACGTGAACAATAAACATTGTGTTAAGAAAAGGTTACACTTCAAAACAAGACACAATGTAGCTAAATTCTACTGCTCAATTTTTCCACAGGACGTTAAGAAATTAAGGAGTAACTTTTGTTACTGCCTGTATAATGATCAAGACACCAGTATTTTTCAGAACTAAAATCCAAGCTAACATTCCAACATAAGTCTACACTTTCCTAAAGATTTCACCAAGATTGGAAAACAAGTTACAGGACTATAAGCCTGACCATGCCTGACTAACAATATCCTTGTCCAGAATTTATTGTCCGCGAGTGTATATTGTTTATTTTGTATCTCGGTAATAAAGTTGTCGAATCTCAATATTTGGGAACTCTTTTTATTTTAGTGTAAGGTGGCTTGACAAGGGTCCATGGGGTAGTAATTGAAATTATGGTTAGGACGATTCATTGTTGTAATCTATATATACTTTAGGATGTCCTGAATTTCTGATTCTGGGTCAAACTGAATTAGATCCATTGCGTAGACTCAAAATATATAAAATAATATGCATCATGTAAAAATACGGCACATGAAACTGGATCCACTAAAGCTTAGAAAGGCCTGTAATTTATAAAATCAACAGACGACTTTATAGGTACGGTATTTTCCATAAAGAAAAACAAGTTTGAATAAAATTTTTTAAACCACCTATCTAGTCTCATCTTTAATGAATTTTATTGATATGATATTTTTAATTAAGGCAATTTCAAGAAGACTGAACTAAATCTAAATGATATTTTACATACCAAGTCGTAGGTATAAATACAGTTACAAGAATACAGTTATACCTACATTTGTAGACAGTGTTAAAATATGAAAGACAAAAAATTAACCGGGCAAAATCAACGACTCTGTAATAAGTATACCTATTAGATTACAGATCTACGCAATCGGTATCGGCGAATCTTGAAACCAAATCCAGTTATGTTTCCGCAAAAGGTTGAGATTATCGCGAAAGTTCAATGTCCACATTCGAAGAAAACATAACCTAGATCTACTGTGTTTAATACACGAGGAAATTAATTTAAATATTCGATGTATCAAACCTTAATTTCAATTAATAATAATTAGAGTAAGTTATTATAGTTTAATTATTGAAAAAATACCGCCTTGTGACCCCCGATATCATGTCTATTTTTGTCTCAACAATATTTTTAAAATATCTTCTGCCAACTTACCAGTGATATTATTGTGATGCCGTTGGATAAATTAAATACGAAATTGTTTATAGTTTCCTCTGTAAACAAATCACTTGCACAAAACACAACTTTATCTCAAAAATTAACTGATTAAAAAACACGGATGACAAGTAACACGCATCTCGAACCTCGAATCTTTCACTCTCTGACGTTATTCAAGGGTAACTTTTAATATTCCAATTTAGTAGAATGGTGGTTCGGTCAAATCCTATCCTTGTTATTACATTTAAATAGACACAGATAGACATATGGCACGAACATACGAAACAAGTTTTCTTAAGTTGACGATCTCTTTCAACCTTTGCAATGAAAACAACTTGGGGAGTTGGGATTGGTAGAAAAGGTGGCGTGATGCAACGTCATGTTTTTCAAATCAGGGAAATCGATGATTTTCTAACCTCGTATTTGATTTTCCAAACCTTAAACACTTTCTCAATTCTTGATTGTTCGATGAACTTTATTTTACGGTATTAATTTCAATTTTTTAAATTATGGGATAAAGGGTAAAAATATTTTCTCATGGCCATCTATAAACACAAATTAATAGCTGTAGATATTACAGGAGCCTTTTTAGATATGCTACTAGATGTATCAACGAATACTTATAACCAGGAAGAAGACAAACTGCCGTGTTAAATATTCGAAGCAGGCGATGATACGGCGACATCCATTATGCCTGGTGCGCACGTGCTTTTCAAATGTCACTTTTGTCCAAATTTGTATTACTGTCAATATTTTAAAGTGACATTTAAGCAAAGAAAACATCAAAACCCTTTCATTTGATTCACTAAGTAGAGAAAATCAAATATTAGGATTTTGACATAGGTTTTCAGCTGTAAATATCACTTTAAAATAATTGTCCTTACATACTTTTATATTATTATTGAACTAGTAACGAAACTAGAAATGAAGAATTCAGAGATTGAAGGTTGTAATTAGTTTTATTAAACAATAGGAAATAAATCAAAATTTACATAAAATATTTTACCATCTTAAACTTCAAACAAATCAAGGTAAATACAATACTATATGTACAGCTACTAACCAAGTAAATATATGCACCATCATTATGATTATGGGCTTCCAATTTGTTTGTTTCGTAGCATACTCCTGGCAACATTAGTGATCGAAGTCCTCTTTAATGTTCAGTCATTATGGGATTCTCAATTAAACTATGAAAGGAAAGAATTATTATAATAATATATTACCGGACTTATCAAAATTCTGGCTACGGGTTAATATAACTAAGCTGTAATTATTATGTTGTAGCTTTTGACTTCTGGATTGTAAAATTTAAGTAAAATTCTTTAAAAATGTGGTTGTTGCTAGTTTGCGTGAGAAGTTTGGGACATAATGGGACAATTTTATAATGTAAAATAACAATAACGAATAAAAATTAATAAAAAAATATTTCAATCATAAATTACTTACCAGCCACAAAACGAAAAGGTCCGCTTTCGTGAAAAGAATAGAAAATTAAAAATTATTTTAGAATTTAATGACGTTTCCTCCACCATTTTCAATCACATTATAAATCATATGTTACCTACTTGATTTTTATTCCATTCCAGACGAAGGATGTTCGGTTGTAAAATAATTTAAGAACTTGTGCTGCTCGCATTCTATGTCTGTCTCTGTCTGCATCAACCTTCTCCGATTCATTAAAGGGAGATAAATATGGCCTAGGTCAAATCGAACAAACCCGAGTCTGATATTGACACAGAACGATAGACACAAAAGGATAAACGTATGGAGTAACCTGCCTGGCTGTGACGTCACTTGCACGGCCTACTTATATGCTTCGATCCCCGCCATAAGAGGTCTCACCGGGCTGAGATGTATTCTCAGTGTATTCTAGTATCAGTATTCTAATATTCCGTAGATGTCGCTTTATTTGCCACAAGGGAGGCGTACATCGTGACCCCAAGTATAAATGGGCAAGAACTTGGTTTCAATGAATGAATTCGTTGCTACATAGAAATCGCCTATGGAAGCTCTACTCCATGCTGGACAATTTGCGGCTGTAAATTTAAGACACAAGAGATCCAGGACCGTAAAGTCCGGGCATTTTTTAAAAGTTAAAATATTTTTTAAATTATACTGTAGTTTATGGGAAATTCAGCCTTTTCAAACATAATAATTCAACACAAGAAAGTAGAAACTTTTGTGACAAATATACGTGTTTTGAATCCCTGAAAATCAATATTTTCCAGGTAAACGTTTCCCCATCACGATCCCCTAACGTGAAAATTCACCTGTCAAAATAATTAAGCAAATCAATAAAAGAATTTCTATGAATTTTATTGCTTAATGTGGGCGGAAATCGAATAGTTTCAGTGGGGATAAAACTAGTTTATTTGTTAAGTCTAAAAATGTAAATTTACTTTTACTTACACCCAGATTCAAGTACGTGTGAAGTTCATTATAATTTTTGCTAATTTTAATCGCATTTCTAATCAGAACTAATCTAAAATTAGACTAATTACCTCTTGATAAGGTTCACCTGATAGCGCAGATATCAGGTATCATCCCAAATGCCATACATTTTAGTACGAGGTAATCTCGCTGCATACGGACAGAGGTATCCTTGGAGGGTTTTGGTTTCAGGGCTGAAAGCCGCAGATATCGAGCAGTTAAATAGATTTGCATCTGGCGGCTATTGCGACGACTCAACAATTGTTTATATGCAACATCCTTGTGTAATCTTGACTGCACTGGAAGTTTTAGGTATTTGATTTTGTTAATATGTATGTAGCTATACGTGTAATGGTTATAACGTGAGGAAAAGGCACTGGTAACACATTAAGCACCAATATTCATCAGAACACTGGTAAATTGCACCTATTTTCCTCCTTTCCATCAGATATCATCCAAAATTTTGTAGAAAACCCTCCTCCTCCTCAACTAACTCGGTCACTCTCCACATTATTATTGGTAACCTATTAATTTTTTTTTTTAATTTTGCTTTAAGCTATAGTAGATTTGGCTAACTATTTTTAACTTATTAAATAAGTAGATAAAGTAGGTCAAACGTAGATTAAAAAATAATACCTATACTTATACTAAAACGTCAGGTTACTTAGTGAGTTATTACATTTTCTCAATGTTTATGAAAGCTGTAACATATAATTTTCACTAGAGCACAGAATGTCTTACGATTTTCATCAGTTTCCGACAATCTACTTTGATCTTGATAAGGAATTCCTTGTTGTAGGATACACAGTGGTGGCATCTTCCAGCACAAGTGTGAAACAAGATTACAATGAATATATGTGGACTATGAGAAGGGAATTCACCGAGCCAGACCCCACCACAGTGTCGCCCACCAAAGACTTGGAGAAGGCATTGGAGAAAAGTGAAGTATAGGCAAGATACTTTTTAAATAGTGGAAACAAGAAAGTGTGTTGATACATACAGGTTGTTCTAAAGAGAAGTGATTGTTTTACTTAATAAGAATTAAACAAGTGTCAAATTTGCCTTGTCATAAAATCCAGCGTAGACAATCCATTTTAGTCCTACAGATATATACCATGGAAATACCTGCAAGTCTCCTTATGTCCTCAGGAACTTATGCTTATGTAGCTGTAAAGGCGTCTATACACGCGCAAGATAGCGCAGTCTTTGGGCTTAATACCGATGAAATTAAAGCTTTGGTTAAAAGGTTTGCAGATTATCGCAAGGAAATTATAAATGGGGTTTTGCTAAAAGCATCCCCCATTGAGGTTGTGAATGCTTTGGGCCAGTTGGGGTATAGGGTTGTGGCTACTACTGGGGAGGCAGAAGTTATATGGACGATGCAGAGGGATATATAATATAAGTAGCGGTAGTTTTTAGTAAGGGCAAAATCAAAATAATGCTATAAAGTCTATTTTTCAAAATATTTCTTATTCTCTATACTAAAGTACTTTATTAGCTGTAGTTGATCTCATAAGAACAACCTAACCTGAAGCTACACACTAAAAATGTTGATGTTATTGGAAGCCTTTTTTTTAGGGATAAATTTCTTAAGATTTTACTATAAGTACTGAAAAAATGTCCGCATATCTATAATTTTGTTTTATCAAATATTTTATTATCTTAGAGTAATTTCTTATAATTGGGTTACTAAGAAAATATCTATATAACGGTGAAAACACACATTTAATAATTTAATGTCTTAAGGGTTTTATTGAGAAAGTCCAATATGCTACAATTATTACAATATAATTTTAAGAATTATTATTTGTGAACAGTTATATTGCCTAATTGCTTTTTTTTATTGCATCAATATGACAATTTTTAAGATATTTTATTAATCATATATTATGGAATATTTAATTTAAAAAAAAAAACTGGGTTAGTTTTCTCCGCCGAGAATGAAAACAGTTAGAGGAAATTCATGTAATCTTACCCTGTATAAGAAGTAACACCAACAAACCATTCTTAAAGGTAATATTTGATGGTTACGATCAAGTAGTTGCTTCCTTCTTCACTTCCCTATTGTTCTATGTAGATTTTATCAATTTCGGGAAACGTTTCGTTTGAAACAAATAAGGAAATTATTTTATCATAAACAGGAAAACAATATGATTTATAATGAGGGTGACATTGACGGAGGTATTGCCAAGGTACTTCTAGTTGTTTTCACTTCTCGGTGGTTTTAACACAGTGTATGTTAAGAAATAGTTATGTTTTTCAATAGGTGGGTTTTTCTTTAATGTCACTAATACAGGGTGTCCCATAACTAATGGTACATAGGAAAACTGCAGATTCCTTGAGTAAAAATACTGCGATTTGGACATACTTAGTTTAGTTCAATAGCTGGTAATAACCAAGATACAGGGTGTCCAAGTAAAAATTTAATTTTCAATTTTCCTCAATAACTTATTTCTGAATCAATATTTTTGCACAAAATTTTGTGACTAGGGTTTTTTTGGGGAAAGGAATTTGAATTTGTTAATAATTTTGATGTAGGGGGCGCTCTTTGCGGTACTCTGGATACATAAAAAGAAGTGTAACTTTCTTGGGCCTTAGTATAATTATGTTTTTATTAAGAATATCAGTTTTTCCGTCATTTTAAAGCAATAAAGGTATACTTTGTAAATGTCGCTCCGACTAACCGTTTTCGAGATATTTTCAATTACAATTTCAAATGCGCCGGTTTAAATTTTGATTTGTAAATGTGAAATTTGTCACAGTAGGCTTTGGTAAAGACATCTCATTTCTGTCAAAGTTTATTTTCATTTGTCAGCGTTGTGGGTGTTTTTAAGGACTTTTTGAAGATGAATACGGCGCACAAGAAAATTTTAAGGGACGCGGGGCACATCGTCGGTATTTGGTAATGTATCCAAATAGAAGGCAGCCAGATTTTAAAATTTCTAGAAGCCTATACGGCAGACTGGAGGATCCTGTTTCTCCCAGTCTGTCGTACAGGCTTCTAAAAATTTTAAAATCTGGCTGCCTTCTATTTGGATACATTTCCAAATACCGCCGACTAACAGTTATGTCGCGGCATTTTTAGTTTAATTTTTGATAACAGTATCTTCAAAAACTCCTTAAAAACACCAATGCTGACAAATGAAAATAAACTTTGACAGAAATGAGGTTTCAATGTGCTTTCATTGTATTTGTTTTTACCAAAGCCTACTGTGACAAATTTCACATTTACAAATCAAAATTTAAACGGGCGCATTAGAAATTGTAATTGAAAATATCTCGAAAACGGTTAGTCGGAGCGACATTTACAAAGTATACCTTTATTGCTTAAAAATGACGGAAAAACTGATATTTTGAATAAAAACATAATTATACTAAGGCCCAAGAAAGTTACACTTCTTTTTATGTATCCAGAGTACCACAAAGAGCGCCCCCTATAATCTACATCAAAATTATTAACAAATTCAAATTCCTCTCCCCAAAAAACCCTAGTCACAAAATTGTGTGTAAAAATATTGATTCAGAAATAAGTTATTTAGGAAAATTGAAAATTAAATTTTTACTTGAACACCCTGTATCTCGGTTATTACCAGCTATTGAACTAAACTAAGTATGGCCAAATCGCAGTATTTTTTTTACCTAAGGCATCTGCAGTTTTCCTGTGTATCATTAGTTATGGGACACCCTGTATAAGGTATGCTTTCCTAGTCGCAGGTGCGTCGCCCTCTGTGACATGTCAGTTCCATATAGAACTAATTATATTGTAATCATGACGATTACATCACTTTCTACAAGAAAGCGCGAGTGTTACTATAGAAATACATAGTAGCGAAACGCTTCCAGGGAACCCTACCTATCAACAATAATATAATATAGGGCATTAGTATTTTTTAAATAAATGTATATTAAGTATGCTGCACGCTGTGATTGTTATAATTATATTTTATACTTTAAATGTTATATTTCAAATCTCGACTTTTAATAGACTGGAATAGAAAAACCTGAACGAATAAAGATCGGTAGTCGTTCTGTTTGGGACAAATGTCAAGAAAATATATCATTGTAACTGTAAAGCAATATTTAATTACCGTTGCCTTTTAGTAGTTCTTTGTTTATTGCTTAATGTATATTATTTAGTAATAAGTTATTTCTGGTTATTTATACGGGGTGGTTCAAAGAACATGTGCCATCACTTGTGTGGTGATTCCTTACCTCCTTACCTTGTTTGGGTTATGAAAAGTACCTAAAGCACATAGTTTAGGAATAACATTTTTTCATAGCAATAAATACCTAATTTGCTAAAGTCGTTATACGCTGCCCACATTTTTATTGCTAAAATGCGCTATTTTAGGTACTTTTCAAAACCTAAATTTCACTAAAATTACAAAAGCCGTTTCGTCATCATCTTTAAAACGTCGCAACACCCTGTATCTTTGGAACAAAGCATCTGCGGGCCTATGTTGATAGGAACAATTTATTTATTTTTGCGTAAGAAAGCAACACACGAGGGACGGCACATGTTTACTCTGTATATGTATGTATGTATCTACCTCGAGTCATTTTACTATATATGTGGGTATGGTTATACAAGGAAAACCTTCTAGCGCACAGTCTGTTGTGAGATAATTATTTATGGTAATGCCAGTTAGACTGTGGTAAAGGTTTTCTTTGGCCACACCTATACACGAACCAATGTTTTTGATGATTTTTAAAAATAATTATCAGCCAGAAGGGATTAAATTTGATGGGTTTTTACAAAAAAACAATTTTAGTGCGTACTCTTCTAAATTTTTCTATGAATGTTTGATATACATATTATGTACTTACCAGAATATCTGCCCTCTATTGCTAAAAGTGCGTTTACTGATATATAATATATATCTATATTTTAATATAATAACACTGGGGAACAGCAAAAATGTTTCCGAGACCAAAATAGCAAAATCTTACTTATTTTATTATACTAATTAACAATCTGTCTTGCAAAAGGCTCAGTTGGCTCCGGTATTATAGATCCATCCCAATTATGATAATTTACCTACCTGCCCTTAATATATGGGAAAATTTCACCATTAAATGAGAAATACCTGGATTTATTATAACAGGTGTACTTTATAAGGGGTTTAAATACATATAATATAAACCCTAAATTGTTAGTTAGTTGTATTTCAACCACCAGTTGATCGAGAGCTGTTCGTATTTGAGAAATTAGAGAGTTTTGAGCAACATGTCGCGAGTTTGTGTAAATAAGCCGGATCATTTTTGTTATATATGTGGTGAAATGACTTTTGTGAAACAAAAACGTACGCTTAGCCCTTTAATAAAAAAGGCTTACACCACTTGTATTTTGGCTGCAAAGTTGGAGACCAGGATAAAAATTGGGCTCCCCATATCTGCTGCTACAAATGTGCGTCCAACATTCGCGGCTGGCTAAGTGGAAAAAACCGTAAGATGCCCTTCGCTGTTCCTATGATCTGGCGAGAACCGAAAGACCACGTTACTGACTGTTACTTTTGTTTGACACCTCCCATCAAAAAAGGCTTTTCAGAGAAAAAAAGGTCTGCGATACAGTATCCAAATTTACAATCCGCCATACGCCCGGTGCCTCATAGTGACGAGTTGCCTATACCTAATCCACCTCAGGAATATACCCTTCATTCTGATGATGATCAAGAGGATTCAAACGGTAGTGTACCGGAAAATGTCGCCGGCCCATCAACCTCGCAAGACTCCGATTTTGTCTGTGAACTTCCAAGTAAAAAGCCTCACAAAATAAGTCAAAGTGAATTAAGTGACCTTATAAGGGATTTGGAACTGCCCAAGACAAAAGCAGAACTATTGGCCTCTCGATTGCAACAATGGAATTTACTTGAAGATGAAGTAAAAGTTTCTGTGTACCGAAGCCGTCAGAAAAACCTAACACCATTTTTTAACATGGATAACAATTTGGTAGCCTGTAGGGACATTGAGGGATTAATGGCAGCTTTAAATCTGGACTATGATCCAAAGGACTGGAGACTTTTCATTGATTCCTCAAAAGTAAGTCTTAAAGCTGTGTTACTCCATAATGGAAACAAATTGCCTTCAGTCCCAATTGGTCATGCAGTCCATATGAAAGAAACATATAGCAATTTGAAATTGTTACTTGAGACCATACAATATGAAAGATATAAATGGCAAATTTGTGGGGATTTAAAAGTTGTGGCGATCTTGCTTGGAATGCAGCTAGGTTATACCAAATACTGCTGCTTCCTCTGCGAATGGGACAGTCGAGCACGATCGGATCACTACAGAAAGAAAATTTGGCCACCGAGAGAGTCTTTTGAGCCAGGAAAGAAAAATGTGACCAGCGCGCCATTAGTTGCCCCAGAAAAGATTTTACTACCGCCACTTCATATAAAATTGGGACTTATGAAAAATTTTGTGAAGGCAATGGACAAAGAAGGCCGTGCTTTTAGTTATTTAAAAGAAAAGTTCCCTAGAATCAGTGACGCTAAAATTAAAGAGGGAATATTTGTGGGTCCCCAGATTAGGAAACTTTTCGGAGATGCGCAATTCGATTCCATACTTGAAGGCAAGGAAAAAGACGCTTGGGATGCCTTTAAAATGGTTGCAAAAAATTTCTTGGGAAACATAAAAGCAGAAAATTATAAAGACCTGGTTGCCCAACTTCTTTTGTGTTACCAAAACCTAGGGTGTAATATGTCGTTGAAAATTCATTTCCTGGATTCTCATCTGGATTACTTTCCGGAAAATTGTGGTGCTGTAAGTGACGAACACGGTGAGAGGTTCCACCAGGATATTTCGAACATGGAAAGAAGATATCAGGGAAAATGGAACTGTGAGATGTTAGCCGACTACTGCTGGACTATTACGAGAGATGCCCCAGAGGCTGCTTTCAAAAGGCAAGCTAAGAAGCGCAAAATGAGTGTCTAAACTTTGGATTCAATGATAAAAATGTGCTATTTAGTTGCTTTTGTTGAACCAACAATATATTGTTATCTGTATTTTGTATGTCCATTGTATATGCCTATGAATTAAAATTTTGTAACAAATAATTGAGATTTTTTTTTTTGCGAGCCAACTAAAATCTTTAATAGGTATTTTTTAGTTACTTGGGTACAGTTGAATCCAAAAAAATAGGTTTTGTTCAGGAAACAAAAAAAAAGTTGAAATTTGTTTCCCAGTGTAATTAATAGAAAAACCTGATCCTATATTAAAGTTTTATAGAATATTATGCGTGGGAAAGAACGTGTAGTCACTTTTTTTGTGGTAGAAACCAAGCGCGGATCCAGGGGGGGGGGGTCATGACCCCCCCCCCCCCCCCCAACCGAAGTTCTGGATCCGCCCTTGGTAGAAACGAGTTAATATAAGTCAGAGTCAGATAATACACGTATAGGTTATAAATTCGCCTATAAATTACCTTATATTACAAGAATTTGTTAGTGTTACTACAAAAAAGAAAGGAAATTATTAAAAACAACATCGTAATTATCATCTTTGTAAGCACGTTTTTTCCGAACAAACCCTATTCTTGTTTAAATTAGTTACAATAACAGCGTAGATAACAATATATCGTTTAATTTGTTTAAACTGAAAGTACCTACAACAGATAAACTTCATGTTGGGTAACTAACATTAAATGTTTCAGTGACTTCCCGTTTTTTCCCAGTAGACTTCATGTGATATTCGCCATGATCAATTTGTCCGAAAATACAATTTATACATAGATGGGTTATTCTGAGCTTGTAGGAAATAACTATTTTTTTATGAAATAATCTAATTAATTTATTTAAAAGTTATTTGTAATGGTTTTTATTGGAATAAATATTGTATTAGTTTGAAACTATCCAGGTACAATGTGCACATAAACCAGTCTAAACCCACTGAAATGTCAAATCAAACCTGAATTTTCCTATATCCTCTCGTTAGAATCCGATTGTTCTATGTGTATTCTCATTCATCAAAAATATTTAAAATGACTTTAAAGGTTGGATTGAGATCCTACTCGCTATAGAGTATAGATTATCGCACGAGAACTGACAGATTAGAGCTGATGCACATAGAGCAGTCTGATGTGCCAGCGTCAAAATACATATATTATAATATTTAGACCAGAAATAAACCCAGCGAAATGTCCAATCTAACTTGTGGCAAGCATCTCGATCACATATGTAACTGTACAAGCCTAACCGCCGTCCAGACATTCGAGGAATTGGAATTCGAGAAAGGTATATGGAGCGCCGCTCAATACGGCGAACTTTCGAAAGTCAAGAAATTGGTTGAGAGCGGGAGGAGCGAGGTGGATCGACGAGATTCAGCAGGTGAAGTAAAAAAATAATAAGGCGGTTATGGGTCGTTCTTTTACATACCGACGGGGATTTCAGGAAAAAAATAATTCGCCTTCTTCGAATGCGATGAAATTTTTTTTCGGCATCTCTCGTTTATTTCAAACGTATTTCAGGATTTAGCTGGAAAAAATTTTTTTTTCCAAAATACATGAATTTTTGATAATTTGCTGGATTTTCTCCAATCTTCTCATATTTGAAATTTAATATCTCCAGTTGTACTGATCGGATCAATGTCGATCTTCTTTATTTTACACTTTGTTACGTTAGCTTTCGAAATGTATTAAAAAAATAATGTTATTCCGAAGAAATGAAAAATAATAACAATTTAATTGTTTAAATCGTTTTAACATGCTCGTAAAATTTAAGCTGGATTTATAAACTTGACGTTGACGATTGACGGTGCTGTTTGACGGTGACGTTACAGCTTAAACATATTGAAATGCATAAGACCATTTATATTTGACGATGACAGTGCAGTCTGACTGTGGGTGACAGCCGACATTAAAGCTGAATTTATAAACTTGACGTTGACGATTGACGGTGCTGTTTGACGGTGACGTTACAGCTTAAACATATTGAAATGCATAAGACCATTTATATTTGACGATGACAGTGCAGTCTGACTGTGGGTGACAGCCGACATTAAAGCTGAATTTATAAACTCGACGTTGACGATTGACGGTGCTGTTCGACGGTGACGGTACAGCTTAAACATATTGAAATGCATAAGACCATTTATATTTGACGATGACAGTGCAGTCTGACTGTGGGTGACAGCCGACATTAAAGCTGAATTTATAAACTTGACGTTGACGATTGACGGTGCTGTTTGACGGTGACGTTACAGCTTAAACATATTGAAATGCATAAGACCATTTATATTTGACGATGACAGTGCAGTCTGACTGTGGGTGACAGCCGACATTAAAGCTGAATTTATAAACTCGACGTTGACGATTGACGGTGCTGTTCGACGGTGACGGTACAGCTTAAACATATTGAAATGCATAAGACCATTTATATTTGACGATGACAGTGCAGTCTGACTGTGGGTGACAGCCGACATTAAAGCTGAATTTATAAACTCGACGTTGACGATTGACGGTGCTGTTCGACGGTGACGGTCCAGCTTAAACATATTGAAATGCATAAGACCATTTATATTTGACGATGACGGTGGGTGACGGCCGACATGAACCAATTTTATCTTTTGACGGTGGACGGCCGTAGCAACGTTCGTAGCAAGTTTACACAGCCAATCAAAATCTTGTTTACCTGTCACGTGATATTTTGTAAATATTATTTTATTTTATACCATCTTATTAACCATTTTAAAGTATACTGTTGATTAGTGTTGATAGTATCATTCAGATCACATAAACACACACAAATTAATATAATCACATAAAAATACAGAAAAGCCTAGAAAAATAGGTTATGTTATCATCGTCGCCACCGTCAAGTTTATAAATCCAGCTTTTTAGGGCACCGTCAAACTGCACCGTCAATCGTCACCGTCGAGTTTATAAATTGGCCTTAAACGAATTTTATCTTTTGACGGTGGACGGTCGTAGCAACGTTCGTAGCAAGTTTACACAGCCAATCAAAATCGTGTTTGCCTGTCACGTGATATTTAGTAAATATTATTTTATTTTATACCATCTTATTAACCATTTTAAAGTGTACTGTTGATAAGTGTTGATAGTATCATTCAGATCACATAAACACCAAAATTAATATAATCACATAAAAATATAGAAAAGCCGAGAAAAATAGGTTATGTTATCATCGTCGCCACCGTCAAGTTTATAAATCCAGCTTTTTAGGGCACCGTCAAACAGCACCGTCAAACTGCACCGTCAATCGTCACCGTCGAGTTTATAAATTGGCCTTAAACGAATTTTATCTTTTGACGGTGGACGGTCGTAGCAACGTTCGTAGCAAGTTTCCACAGCCAATCAAAATCGTGTTTGCCTGTCACGTGATATTTAGTAAATATTATTTTATTTTATACCATCTTATTAACCATTTTAAAGTGTACTGTTGATAAGTGTTGATAGTATCATTCAGATCACATAAACACCAAAATTAATATAATCACATAAAAATATAGAAAAGCCGAGAAAAACAGGTTATGTTATCGTCGCCACCGTCAAGTTTATAAATCCAGCTTTTTACGGCACCGTCAAACAGCACAGTCAAACTGCACCGTCAATCGTCACCGTCGAGCTTATAAATTGGCCTTAAAGGACAAAATGGTATTTTTTCTTAATCGACTTTTACACTTTTCTAATTTTCTCGTGTCTAAAGAACACAATATTTCTATAATTTATGTGATGCAATAGCAATTCTTTTTAGGATATACAGCTCTACACTATGCCGCTAGAAATGGTCATTTAGACGTTTGCGAATATCTGGTCATGAAAGGGGCGCACATCGACGCTGCAACAAAATCGGGACAAGCGACAGCGTTACACAGGGCATGTTCGGCAGGTTAGTAATGTTACTTTTTACAACTGGTTAAAAAATGATTGATTTATGGATCAATTAAGTCGAGCACAACGCGGAAGTTACGGTTTACTTTTTTTTGTGAATCGATTAGGAATATATAATATAATAATATATGGTTCCGCTACTGAAGATTACATAGATATGGGGTGTCCCTGGATAGGGTTACCGATACCACACATGAACATTTTTCAACAAAAAATCATTCTTTAAAAAAAATTTCTTAAGGAACATTTAAGGTAGTTTACTCTTAAGTAAAATCAATATTATAAGATTTTTCACCCCCCTGTATACAAAAACGAAATTTTCTAATGACAAATCTTAATTTATTTACAAGAGAAATTTTTAATAATGACTTTTTGTCGAGGAATTAAAAATTAGGTCCCTTTGTGGTAGGTAACCCCATGCATGGACATAATTAAAAAATTGCTTCATATTCGTTGTGGAGTTTCTATTTCTCTTATCTTCATATTTAAACATTGTCATATCAAAATATCCTGTAAAATTTCCAGTTTTCCGACGATTTCTCAGGATTTACGGCGACCGATTTTACTCTCGAAACAATCTGGCGCCCCTGCCTGGTAGTTTTGCTAATGGGCTGTTACCACAGCGTTGACCAAAGTAAAATTAGAGCGACCTATTACTGTGATTTTACTTATTTTATTGCAGGTAAAGCCAAAATGGTCTACTTCCTTCTGTCAAAAAAAGCACAGGTCACCCTACGAGACAGCGATGGCAAAACGGCCTTGCACAGGGCCGTAGAAAACGGACATAATGACATTTCCAAATTACTCGTAACGAGTTATCCAGAACTTAAAGATATACCGGATAATAAAGGATGTACGCCTAACGTCAATAACATAAACCTTTAATGTATTCATTTATAAATGTTTTGTTATGTATTCTTATAAGTTTTTTTTGATTTTTTGCTTTTACAGCAGTAGGCGATGTTTACAATTTTTTTAAATTTTTGGTAATAAACATAATTATCGTACTATTTAAACAGTCTGTTTTTTAAATATTTATTTGCGCTAAACTGGAAAATCACGGCATTTTTCGCACATCAGTGGAAGCTAGAGCGTATTCGGGAGGAGCAGGGGGGCGCCCGTTCCTCCTAAAGCACGCAAGGAAATGCGATCACTTCATAACAATTTTATATTTGAATCGGTGAGTGGAAGAACAATACAAGTGCCAAATATGGCGTTTTAAACTAAGATAGCCAAATCGCTTAAAATCCAAAGGCCTATCATATATTGAAACAACAGTACATTAGCCATCCTCCGACCACAACGGTAAACTATTAAATTTTCGGCTGAGTGAAAGAACAGTACAAGTGCGGCGCATGTACTGTTCTTCCACTCAAAACCTACCTCTACCTAATATACCCGTGCAGGAAATTTTCTACTATGGACAGCTGTGGGTGTATTCTTTCAAATTCACAACCTTAAAACCAATACCGGTCATTTTTATAACTACCACGAGGGACAAGCTTATAAAGGCCCAGACGAGGTGTGCAGTTTTCTTTTGCATTACATAAAAAACAATATACCACAAGAAATCAAGGAACTTCACCTATTTTGCGACGGGTGTTCGGACAAAATCGCAATCACACAATGGTACGCTTTTTAATGACTCTTGCCGCAACAAAGCGTTTTACGAAAATTGTTCATTACTTTCCTGTTCGTGGCCATTCATTTTTGCCCTGCGATAGGGATTTTGGGACAGTAAAACGGGTAATAAGAAGTGCTGATCGGATCTATCTTCCAGAACAATATGAACAAATGAGTTCCAGAAAGGTGTTGCCATTTACTCTTACTACTATAAGTAACGAAGATGTTATTGATTTCAAGAACTGGTGGCCTCAATTTTATAAAAAAACTTCCAAGTCAACTGAGCAACAGAAAGCTAATTTTACCATTTCACAATATGGCCAGTTTACATACACTAGTGATACTCCAAGGTATGTCGTTACTAGTGAGTTTATAGGTGGACTTGTGACGCGCACTTTTAACCTAATGAAGCCAAATGTCAAACCCCAATTACCATCAAAAAGGGCATACACAGAAGCTGTCCCTATTAATGAAAAGAAGATTGCTGAACTTAAAAAAATTATTCAGTATGTCCCCGACGAAACCCTTGAATTTTATTACCATATCACTTCTTGGAAAATAAAAAATGATGATTCTTACCAATAAGTTTGTTAAATGATTTCAATAAAGCCATAAAACAAGACTTTTTTTAAATATTTTTTTCATTGAGTGAAAAAACAGTATAAGTACAAGTTTTCTTTTGTATATATCTGCTTTTTGCATTTTTTTTCTTAAAGTTTATCTATGTAATATTATCAGTTAATATAAATGCTATAACTTTACAATGCATGAATATCCGGTAAAACTGACAGTTCTCCCTTAAAACGGTTTTATTTAATTTCTGAAAAACTAACGATTTGTACTTATACTGTTCTTTCACTCACCGATTCATTTAGTTTTTTAAATACTTTGGCAGCGAACGAAGAAGGAAATAACTACGACGCCATTAAAGGAAATGTGTACATTTGTTCAAAAATTATTTATTATAACTTACAAACTAATAATAAATAAAAGTATGTATATCACAACATATAAAGTAAAGAGTCTTTCAAGGTGTCGATATAGAAAAAAAATTCTAAATAAAATTGTGCAGATTTAGTATCGAACCTAACAATAAATACAGCACTATAAATACTGATACTAACTAAAAAGGAACTTTCAGTTTTAATGACTAAAAACGCGTTCGAAATATCACTATTTTCCAGACAAAAAGGTGATGAATTTCATAAAAATAATTACTCAAAAATGATAACTACTTTCAGCTGATAGCCCTTCATAGACTTCGTTCTTTTCGTAGGTTTTTATTATACAACTTCCCAGCCTTATATCTGGCTTTCAGTAAATATTAAAAATCGGAGACGAGTCAATTTTATCGTGAAGGGGACGCTTTTTAAGAATAGTGGTTTAAGCCCCTGGGAGCGAGAGATATTAAGGGTTTTAAGTTTTCAAATGAGTACATATTTATTAAAATGACAATGATTCACCACGTTTTTGACTTGATACACTCGCCTATTTTGGAGAATTGATTTTGTATTATTTGCGCCAGATTTTCCGCCTAGCTAGCAAAGAAAACTACGGTAGAATGTGTTTAGGAATACTGTAAATTTATGTGATGTTTTATAAAATTGGAAAATTTAGTCTAATAAATTGCCTATTTCATAGCCGACTAATTATGTTTAAATGGGCTGCGATAGAAATTACTAAATATAGAAAGACCACCTTTTTTTCCTGACATTTTGAAAATTTCCTTTAATTTTAGTGATGAATTTGAGGCCATATTTTTTAAGGACAACATATCTAATTTTTACTTCAAACATAATGAAAAAAATGGCAGCTCTATATTTTTTGCTTAAAATCACAAAAAATCCAAATTTTAACTAAAGATATCACCAACATTCATTTTTTTTAACATCATTACAACGTTGACTAATTCGAGTACGTTTATGACTTTAACTTTAAGTATCGTTAGTAAGCACAATAAAATAAGCAGAAATGTTTACGTTGTATGGCTACCAGATGTCGCTGAAAGTTGTTTTGAGCTCACTAGGGTCGATATGGTAACTTGCAAGTTTTTCTGACGATCGGGTAATTCAGGTATGCACCGGTACCCTGCACTGAGGAGAACAAAACAGTTCGAAACCGGTATGCAGTGGTGACAGCCGTGTAATCTGTGTCAGACGAAGTAACACATATTTTTACTTATAAGCAAGTATAGGCGTTTTATCATTATTTTTTCCTTATTATACAAGGTGTTCTGAAACCTGGAGAAGTGATTCTATAACAAAAAGACGAATACTGCTCTACTGCGCCATCAGAGATCACTTTACCTGATATTCAAATGTAATTTTTGGCATTTCTTTTTCGTTTTGACAGTTATTGGAAAAAAGGACATGTCATATTCAAGACAAAAGAATACCCAATGAAAAAGATACTCATTATTCGAGTCGATAAACCACATCGTTTAGGCGCAAAACTGGAATTAAAGGTTTTTGTCAGCAGTAAAATCAGTTTTTCAAATGGTATCCTCGGTGGTTAGAAAATTACTTTTCTTACATATTTGTTTATAATATACTACCACCTGGTAATCAAGTAAATAAACTTTGAATGCTTACGATACAGGTCAATTTTTATAAACGTACTCTATGACTAGAAAAATAAAAGAAATACTACCAGAAAAAATTGTAGCATGTTCGGTACAGTATCGAATCAATGGCCGACATGTTCTCGACACGCAACCATGAAATACCTCAACAGATGGAACATTCTCAGAACGTACATACCTTTGCTAACAATTTTTCTCAACCCTAACAACAAAAATAATCGTGAGATCAAAAAAATTTGAATATTTTCTTCTAAACCGATCTACTCCAAAACGTCCAACGACAAATACTTGTGTAGAATCGTTGGCAGCGGTAGTTTCTTGATTTTATGTAAAAGCCGCTCTGATCCTATTTGGTCCCTGATCACTATCCTACAGTTGTCTCTGAGATTGAGGGGGTTCGCTTTGACGTGAGCGATAAAATCGTACGTTTCGTCATTAGGACCTTTGCGGAGCTTCTTCGGATCGTGAGTCATGTGTCTCAGCTAAATAAGAATGTTATTTACTTACTTCCTTAATTACTTTGGTAATACAGGGTGTCCAAGATAATGAGGACCTCTATGGGGATTTCGTTAATGGTAACAGTTACAATTTCGATTAAATGGGTCACAATCAAAGCACTAACAATATGCCACACAAAAAAAACTGAAAATTTTAATTAAATTTTTTTCCGGCGTTAATATTGAAGTTAGTAGAGCGAAACTGACAAAACATCAACTTTTAAGGAACACTTAATCGAAGTTGTATCTCTTACCATTAACGAGATCCTCCTTATCTTGGGCACCCTCTATACTCGACGATCGTATTAAAATTCTAAAAATGTAAGTAACTTTTTAAATGAAAAACAATTTTTTTAATGATTTTTAGTGATATTATAACTTACATTAAATCCTGCATATACAGCTGCCTTACACAACTCCAAAGTACCATATCTCTGAGACACACTTAGAACATCCCAGCAGACTCTCTCGTCTCTTATATTTACATCCGCACCATGTCTTATTAACGTCATAGCGGCGTAATTATTTCCTACAAACAATCATATTATGGCAACCTATAAGCAAAGAGGAGATTCAAAGGAAATAGAAGGTCTCAACAATAAACGTTGTACCGATAATGAGTCTTGCTTCGGCTAGTTTTATTTTGTGTCGTTTTTCATTGTGTTGAACATAGGAAATCCCATGTCATTTTTGAGGTGCCTGAATATTGGCTCCCCTGTACATTTCATAGAAAAGCTGCATTATAACTTCTTGAAGATGCCGACATGGTGAACTCATGTGCCAAGTTTGAATACATTTTGGTGAGCCAATCCTATACTCGGAGACCACAATTGTAGACGGTGGTTAATCTATGACAAAATGAAACGACATCTGCATTTGAGCGAGAAGGAAATAGACTTCCAGTGGCGCGTAAAATTAAAAATTTATATAAGTACTTATTATTGAAAATTCGCAAAATTTCAGGTAATTACTGAATTCTCTTAGCGATATTTTTTGGCAATGAGTCGTCCTTTTTTATTTCCGACATAAATACATAAATTTTTGTATGTGGGAATTTCATTCTTAAAATAAAAACCGTACTTTTCGACGAATTGCATATTTTGTCGCATTATCGAGTACGATTTTTTTTCGGCCTACATGATTCTGAACTTTTGAGTTATTCTTGTTCTTCTTATTTTTTAAAGTCCTGAGTACTGTACTAGCCCAAGGGTCGGCAACCTTTTGAGACGGAAGAGCCAAAAGTTATAATTTACTCAATTTCTCAGTTTTTAAAGAGTCACTAATGGCCGCAATTTGATATCGAAAGAGACACAACTTGACATCGAAAGAACCGCATGCGGCTCGCGAGCCGTAGGATGCCGACCCCTGGTCACAACCAAAGCACTGGTGAAGACGCCAGCGGCGAAAACGAATTAAATTCTACATAGAAACATCCGACGACGGCGTCATTCGAGAGCTTTCGACGGACTGACGACAGTAACGACGCGTGTCACGGGGGAGGGGTGCGGTGAAAAGCGAATACAAGTGGTTGAGAGATACAATCGATGCCTAATCCTCGTTAATCGATTCAGAACGAATTTTTAATGTTTTTTTTTTCGATAAAATAAATAATATTTGCGTATGGAACTAAAGAGCCGCAGCTTCACATCCAAATAGCCACAGGTTGCCGACCCCTGTACTAGCCGATACTTTCGTTAAAGAAGCACATAGTTCCGTTGCATCTAGCTCAGATTAATCCGAATTTCGGGTCCGAACACCTTCATACACAGATGTCTTGTTCCCTTTGTGTTAAATTAGGTCGTCTTTTTTTTAAAGGTGGACCGCTAGTTGATGCAGTAGTTTGCATTTTTACCACTAGCACAAATAACACTATTAGTCAATAATAGAAAAACAGTAACAACTATCCACAATAACAACAACAATGCGCAAAAACAATACTCAGCAAAAACAATACTCGGCAACAACAATACTCAGCAAACAACAATACTCAGCAAACAATACTCAGCAAACAACAATACTCAACAACAACAATACACAATAACAATATACCCGAATTCAAATTATCTATGAAAATACAGTAAAACCAGCTGGTTACGCCTCTCTCAACAGTTTGCAACTGTAATATCAAACACTGTTGCCATGTGTATGTTATATTTAAACGTTTGCCCGCTGATTCGTATAAAGCTCGAGAAAACTACAATTTGGCTACGCCGCGCGTTTGCGACCAAAATAAGCGCGCGGAAGCGGCTTTTTAGGTAATTTTAAACGGACAATAGCGGGTAAACGTACAAGATATTATCAACCGCATTCGCTGCATTGTTGTTGTTCGGACTATGAAATGAGTCACAGTCTACAATTGTGGACTTCGAGTATAAGCTATTCAATTAAATGTGATGGCAAAACCAGCTCTAACGGAAATACAGCAAACACTGGCAAATAATTTCTATGGCGCTATTGCCAAAAATTGAAGTAAAGCTGAACATAACGAATGATGAAAATATTGTCTCCGACAATAATTTTCGTTCCTTCAATGTCAAAATTTGATTTGCTGGTGGTTGCTGTATTCCCTGAACTATGAGAGTTTCGTGGTTTTGCCATCACGTTTAACTGAATAGCTTTAAAATGTATGCAAAATATGCATTTGGGTTTACCATGTCGGCCTCTTCGAGAAGTTGTAATGCAGTTTTTCTATAAAATGTACAGGGGAGCCAATATTCACGAACAAACCCAAACAAACCCGGTATATTATTGATATAACTGATATAAAATATACAATGCGACAGATAGACACTTACCTACAACTATAGCATAAATAAGAACAGTCCCTTGATAACACGAAGCGTTCATATCGGCACCGCTGCTGACGAGTATGTCAATAAGCCTGCTGACGTTGTTTTCCTGTCGCACGTCCTGACAACAAACGTGCATGGCCGTCCTGCCGTCAATGGGGTTCTGAACGTTGACATCTGCTCCTTTAAATATTAAATACCTGCAGAAAAAAAATTGCATTTTACCCTCGCCATAAAGTAAACTTTCTGAAACCAAAGCAGGAAACAGTTACAGTAAATTAAATGATTATTATGCTTACTTAAGAATTAAAGCATTTTTTCTCGAACAAGCAACCATAATGGGAGTGAAACCATTGGAATCTCTTCCATTAATCATTGCTCCCGCATCTATTAGAGCCATTACAACGTCTAGATTGTTTTGAGTTATCGCTTTGTGGAGTAGATGATGTGATGGTATTATTCTGGCGCCGTGGCGCAGGAGAATTTGAACCTAAAATTCGATTACAAATAAATATTTTGCTGTTTGAAGCGAATCTATAAGAAACGCAACTAACCGCAGTTGAATTTCCATTATACACAGCCAAATCTAAAGGTGATATTTCCCCAGGCTCCTCGTTATTTACAACAGATCCAGCCTCACACAAAATTCTCACAGCCTCTTCATCACCTTGCCTCACAACCCAATTTAGGGCTGTTCTGTCTTCAGAGTCTAAGGCGTTGACATTTGATCCTATAATGTGTTGAAATGTGTAAGTATAAATTACGTATGATCTTATCTGATATAGATTTTAATTTCTAAACAAGTATAACAAAAATGTGGCTTTGGAATAACCACCCACCAATTTCAACTATTCTATTAAAGCTCACTAACCTGACTCTATCAATAAACGTATCATTGGATGGTGGCCCATTTTTGCTGCTATATGTAACGGTGTTTGTCTGTGTCTCCCTAAAAAGCACTATAATGTCTAAACAGGTTAGGAAAAAATAAATTGATACTTTTCCAATGAGAATTGTGCATTAATTATGCTAATTGTCACAAACTCTTCATTTACCGATAAAAAATCAGTTAGCAGATACCTTGAGGTAGATGAAAATAAAATTACTAATAAAAAATCACATTTCTCTATACTTACCAGCAAAAACATTCACACTGACGCCTTTCCTTATTAAAAAACGTACCATATTAATATTTCCTGTAGATACAGCCTTGTGTAGACAATTATAGCCATTCGAATCATTTTGGTTAACGCTCAGTTCCCGACCGAAATTGTCAATTAGATATTCTGTTATTTCTAGGGAGCCTAAAAATAGGAAACGGTAAAATCACTTTGTCATAGAAAATGGCGTGAGAAGAATCTAGAATTTCCATCAATTATTATGGCCCCAAATACTAGAATAAAATGAATAGTATTATTGTGAATTGTATTTTATAACATTCAGCCATTCAAAAATACCTGATGTAACAGCATAGTGTAGAACACTCTGTCCATGTTGATCCAGTCTACTGAAATCCCTTTCTGGAGATTCTAATAGAACAGCTGTTCTATTCAAAATATTGGCATACCATCTATATAAGTCCACTGTGCTGTCTTCCATTGGTTCAGGTTCTATAGATAGTACAAAAAATGTATTATTATTTCTTCTTAGTTTTCCATTCATCAGTAAAAAATACGGAGTAGTTTGTTAATTTACTAAGGGCATTTAAGCTAAAAGAATGGAAATGGCCTTTACTAATTTTTACCAGAGTTAAAATTATTGGTGTCATTAACTTCCATGTCCCATTCAAGTCCTTCCATTCCCTCAGGGGTGGGTCCATCACCAAATTCATTTTCTTCCTCTCGAGTAACAACATAGTACCTAAAATTGAATGTGAAAATTTTTATAGGTGCAATAATAAAAAAATTATTAAATCGGAATAACTAACCCTATATTTTTATATCTTTTTGGACTGCTACTGTCCAACTGCAAAAATTGAGGCTTATTTCTGTTTTCGAGGGAATTAAGAGTGGCACTTTTGTTGTTATGAAAATCTACTAGTAATTTTAAAAGTGGTAAATTTCCTCTTTGGGCAACGGCTCCAATTAAGGTCATTCCATTTCGACAAATTTTGTTGATGTGTATATCTGAAATTGATGCGAAAATTTAAGTACTTTTGTGTTTTCGCCCCGTTTTTACAATTATTTTAGGGCTTACCATTGTTTAAAGTAATTACTTTAGGATCGCTCTCAAAAATAGCTTTCATCAGCCGCTCGTTGGGGCCGTCCATAGCTAGAGAACCCTTTCTCCCATTATTCTTTTCGGGAAACTCATTTTTACCCGGTTTGCAATTCTTCCATCGACAATTCTCGCAAAAATTTGCACAATTTCTATTTATCAGCTGCTGCTGAACGTCATTTGTGGTGATGTGATTTATCATCAACAAAAGGGTTAAATCACGAGTTAAAATAAGCGGATCATTTCAAGTCACTACTCTTGATTCACTAAGCAGAGATGGAAATAGCATCGATTATATAAAGACAAGGAAAGCCTATAGGTTCAATGGAGTTTCGAGTAGCGCAGTAGATAAAACGATGTCAGTTCTTATCGACTGACGATGATAGACGACATATACCGAACGTGACGATTTGATTAACTTAAGGTGCTTTTACACTGAATACTAATATTTGCTTAATGTAAATTTTTTAAAAGGACGTTTCATATATTTTGTTAAGCAGATTCCTAAAAAAAATAATGTTAAATTATGGTATCAGTAATATTATGTATTGCTAAAATATATTTAAAATGATGTCGTTGCACAATAATCTATAAGTATAGTGTAGATAAGCCTTAGCGCCATAGCATAAAAGTAGGAGAGAGACCGAAAAGGAAAGAGATAGTCTCATCAAGCGTCATTTTTCGCTGAGTTGTCTTCGGTGTCGGAGTTTTGTCCTAATTTTGCTGAAAAAGGCACGTTTTTAGTGGTTTTTAAGGCAAAGTTTACCAAAATACCCGAAGAAAAATGAGTGTGGAGGAAGAAGTTATGAGAATTCAGAAGAAACTGAGCAAAATGACCTCGGACGATGGCAGTGTAGGTTTCATGATGTGCTGTCGGTACACCTAAAATAATTCATGGAAAGGCGTTTAAATTATTTCAATTCATTATTTATTGAATTATTCGTATAATCTACGTTAACTCAATCGATATATTTGAGAATTCCCATAATTCGCACCATACTAAACCACAATAGCAAACTACAAATTTTTGCTATGGAAATTTCCCTGGAAATTTAAGAAGTCCTAAATTTATTACAATGGCCCATAATGCACCCAACCATACTACTGCACAATAAACGTTAGAGTTTTATAGAATAATTTTCTATACACAGGGTGCCTAATAGGGTTTGGTAGCTCATGAACCAACAGTACTCGGTG
The DNA here is from genome assembly GCA_963991005.1 of Barypeithes pellucidus. Lineage (NCBI taxonomy): Eukaryota > Metazoa > Arthropoda > Insecta > Coleoptera > Curculionidae > Barypeithes > Barypeithes pellucidus. Next base: position 2,219,669 of record OZ022557.1, read on the forward strand.
GACATGGATTAATAATATCTGATGTACCTGCCTACCCTTCAACATAGGAGGTTAACCATTTGTAATTTTAATAAAGGCAGCCACTGAACAAAGTTGTCATCAAATTCTGAAATTAAAAGAATACTTATTTGAATTGTTACTCTGGTGTGTTCAGAAATTCAGTACATGTGACCTTCTATTTAGAAAAATTACAAAACACCTGGGATTTATTTAACATAACTTGCCATGTATATCTACTCTGAGTTCTCGAGAAGTAATTGAATTGCTTAACCCCCTCAAAATGTACCAAATAATATACTTACCTAAATAAAAAAAATCTGGTCAGTTATGGAGTTCACACTTTATAATAATTAATATACTCTTATAGGGCCAAGAGCAAGCACTTGACCTACTAAAAGAACTTCAAAACCTGAAAATAAACCTTGACGTCCTCACAAAGACCCGTATAGGTATGACCGTAAACGCCCTTCGAAAATCCAGCAAAGATGACGAAGTTATAGGTCTGGCAAAGACCCTCATCAAAAACTGGAAGAAATTTTTGAACAGTTCATCCGATAGCAAATCGTCCAGTTCTTCGGATAGTAAGGAAACGAAGAAAGAAGAGAAACGAAAAGAAGACAAGCCAAAGAAGGAAGAGAAAGAAAAGGAGAAGGATAGGAAGTTGCAGACTTCCTTCCCCCCTACTTCTATTACTACCGATTCTGTTAGGTTGAAATGTAGGGAGATGTTGGCAGTAGCTATTAAAACAGATTCTAAAGATGAAGATTTTGAAGGTACAATATTAAAATATGAAAACTTTATATTTAGAAAATTCCATGTATAGATTCAGAAATTTTAAACAAAAATCTTCCTTTTTACGATTTGAATTGTAATTTTCTTGATAACATGGAACATTTGTTTTTATTTCCTTTTGTTTGTTTATTTTCATTAGGCAATTTTATCAAGAATTACATAATCATTCACCTTGAATATACAATACTAATAATGTAGAAAATTATTCCAATATCCTCTCTATCCACATTTGCCAAATTTTCCACTGCTTTAAAGTTTTACTTTCTATGAACAAAACTGAAGAGACGAAACGAAACATAATTAAAAATTTAAGGTTGTCTTACTGCAGAAGAACTGGCAGAGGAGCTGGAAGAGGCGATTTTCCAAGAGTTCAAAAATACAGACATGAGGTACAAGAACAGAATCAGATCAAGAATCTCCAATTTAAAAGACATAAAGAATCCAACTTTGAGGACTAATTTTAGGATCGGAGCTGTTAGTGCACAAAGGTAAAGAATTATTGTATTTATTTGATTTAACCGAGTTTTATTTATGTACAGAACTTTTTTCTGGCTCAACATATTTCTTGAATGAACACACACGCTTTTGGTCCAATGCACTTTTTGTAAGCTGCTTTCGATTTTTCAGGCAATAACTTTTGTGTTGCTTCATTGGCTTTATTAATTATTTCGTCTGGAGTGCATTGAAATTAGTTTTCCTCTTCGGAATCGGAATTATTTCTTAACATTTTTCATGTTTTCAAATATTACTCACATTTGTAAGATGACAACTTGATATTATAAGGATTTTGAGTGAAGTGAAAAAATTACCAATTTTATGCATATTTGCGGAGGAGTAATAATCACATTCCACAAAACCGGAAGATTATTCTAAGCTTATGGAATTTTATGGGTGTAAAAAATGTCGATGTATGAAAGTAATTACACTTTAAGTTGATAACAAATGAAAATAGAATAAGGACATATGAGTTCTTCACTTGATATTTTCGCTTGTCCAATAGATATATTCCTGTACGAATAAAATTTTTTTAGGTTGGCCACAATGTCAGCAGAAGATATGGCAAATGACGAAGTCAAAATGCTTAGGGACAGATTTACTAAAGAAGCTATTGCTGATGCGCAGTTAGCAACTGCACAAGGTAGGTTGCTAGTACTCATATGATACAATAAACACAAGGTACGATATAAGCCTCGCTTCCTCGCGCGATCTCATGTAAGATAAAGTCTGTACCTTATATCTTTACACGTGCGTCATCACTTACAAGTCATTAAAATCAATCAAAATTTACCGCAAGAAAAATATCAAAACAACCTAACATTCCAATAGATGTATTCCGAAAAATAATTTATAATTTCCAAAAAAAAAATTGAAATGATAATGCGAAATACGTCCATTGAAGAGAGTTTCGCCACCCCTTAAATTTTCCACATGTTATAACATGACTTTACACAAGGTTATATTAGTAACAAATGTCCATAAATTCTTACCGAACACACATAAAAATACGATGAAATAGCTCTGAAATTAACTGTTTATTTAATGGCCACAAATCAATATTCAACTAGGATTGTAACTTTTGTTTTTGTCTAACACAAAACGTATTGCGGAACTCCTATGTTTTTATTCGCTTTTAAGTCTGTGACAAATAAAGTTGGAGAGTTTTAGGTCACCATGGCTCTTGATCCCTGGGTTGATGACGCACATGTAAAGGTATAACGTATCTACAGACTTTATTTTCATTTGGAGAGCGAAGTGACGCAACGCCTTCTTGCGTAATATCATACCTTATCTTATTGTATGGTGGCTAGGATGCTTTAAAATGTCGTAAAGTTATTCCAGAGTTTTTTATTCGATTATTTCTTATTTAGGTACCAAAACCAGCATGCTGAAATGCGGCAAATGTAAGAAACGCAACTGTACATACAACCAACTGCAGACGAGGTCGTCGGACGAACCCATGACTACTTTCGTGCTGTGTAACGAGTGCGGCAACAGGTGGAAGTTCTGTTAAGAAAAGTAAGGTTAGATTTATGTATGATACACGATTATACTATACTACGTTAAAGCTAACGAATCATATTCAAGTCGGAAGGAAGTGTTCTCGCTGTCACATTATTTGTCAAAATTACGAGCGCATAGTACTTTAGTACAGTTTTCCACTGTAGTATTATAATAAGGTATTACGATACAAACAAAGGGCGTTGTGGCCTTATTATAATTTCGCTTTTTAATTTTTGTGTAATTATGGATACAAATTTGTTATTTTTAGTTGAAAAATATTACTAAATCTTAACATGGGATAAGAAAATTAGATCGTGCAAGGAAAGGGCGAAACTGAAATTTACAGATTTTTTTCGTATACAGTGTATCTAAAAAAGTATACAACATACGGGGGTTTTAGTGCGGGACGCACATTTCCTATTATATGTGCGAATGATGTATAAAGGATTATTTTAAATGGCGTAAAAGGACCGACAGGTCCTACTTTTTAGCGATTAGTCTTTATACAAACACTTAATTTTATTTTAGATTTGACAGACAGTGAATTTCCTTGTGCAAACCGACACTACCGACGACTAACTGTCATTAGACCCAATTTGACGTACAGTCGTGGTCAGTATAAAGATGGCTTACTTTAAACCACAACAGACGAATTATACAGGGTGTTTCAAAGCAATAAATTTATAAAATCTTAACACAAAATTCACTAAAATATCGAAACACCGAAAAAAATTTTTAATTTACAGTTCTGTTCATTAAAAACCCGTACAAGTCTTATAATTAGTTTCTCTATTATTTAAGCTATTTAGAACAGGCTTTTGTGACTGATTATTATTGTTAGGTTATCATTTATGTTAAAGGTTAGATTATGCCAAAAATGCAAATTTGGATTATAATATGAAGTAAATAAAAGAAAAACGTAACAGAAACTAAAATTATATTAAACAAGAATTATAAAAGATTTAAAAAATTAATATTTGGTCATTGAACCTTCTTTTTCGATCACCTGTGCCAATCTATTAGGCATAGAGTTTATTAAATTTCTTGCAATATTTTGGTCAAGTTCTTCCCAGCATTGATGTATAATTTCCCACAATTCATTAGAATTATGTGGAAAAAAATTCCGATGATAGATTTTCTTTACGATTTTAGCCCACACATTTTCTATCGGATTAATATCCGGACTGATAGAAGGCCAAGGTAACACTTCTACATTATTGTTGTGAAACCAGTCCTTCACAACATTTGCAGTATGCACTGGGCAATTATCCTGCTGATAAATAAAAGAATTATTTGGATAAATGGAGCGAACAGATGGAAGCATAATATGTTCTAGAACTTGACGATAATTTTCAGCATTGAACCTTCCCTCCAATTTCCAGCATACCCCAAGCCCATAGTAACTTATCCAACCCCATACATTGACAGAAAAGCGCCCTGGTCTAAACGCAAGATCACTGGTATAACGCTCTTCAAATCTTGTTCGGTCTGGTCGATACACTCGAATTAATCCATTGTATGTAGATTGGAATGTCTTTTCATCCGTGAATATTACCCTATTCCAAAATTGAGGTTCGCGATATATATAATTTAATGCAAACAGTAACCGCGATTGCTTTCGTTCTTCTGTTAGTTTAATTTTTTTCGCGGCCACGCCGTTTCTTAATTCTGATTTATTGACTCTTCTACTGGCCGTAGGTCGAGAGCCAGGAAATCCTGTGGCATTCATAGCTTGCCTCACCATTTGAAAGGGATTATCTCTTAAGTGGCCTAGAACCAAAGCATCTTCTTCAAGACTGGAAATTCTAGGACCTCCAGAACCCTCTCGTCGGTCGAATGACCCTTCTTGTTGCCAGCGCTTCTTAATTTCTTGGATTGTGCTCTTATTTCTGCCATATAATTGTGCTATGGAACGAATTGACCATCCGTCTTGGATTCTTGCTACTATTTGTGCCTTCTCTACAATAGTTAATTGACGAGGCATTTTAAATGTTTGACTTTTAGACGTCTAACAACAATTGCCACCATGCAATTTTAAAAGTGTATGCCAAAAATAAAAACGAACGACTTACACCGGGACAAATTAGATGTACGGGTTTTTAATGAACAGAACTGTACCTTGTATCTTTCAAGCAAAGCATCTGCGGACTCGTGTTGATAGGACCTATTTGTCTTATTTTTTGGTAAGGAGCTACCACACGAGCAATTGCACATGTTTTTTTAAACGCCCTGTATAGTTGCCGAAGTTGCTGCACTCTTCGTCGGTTTTTTTTTGATCTACGTGAAGCGTTCCGCGGTATCATCTGGTTATGACGTACGCTGTTGGAGGGGCTAGATTCAAATAGACAATAAGACCACCTGCAGCTTTATATTGATCACTGCTGTACTTTTAATTTTAATCATGATAATTACCTTCATATTGTGTTATTTAAACAGTACGAACGTACTGCTATGGCGAGGTGTTATAGTACACAACAGCAAAGTTAATTAATTATATTTTTAAATGCATTATATTGATATAGTCAAGATCGGGCTTTTTAGGCTGGTCCTAAGGTTATCTGTCTGTCGTAGGAAGCAATGCTAGAAACCTAGAGTTTGCTGGTAAATTATCTTTTCCAAAATCTTGCATTTTTGCCTGGTGTGGGCAAAAGTGTCTTGCAGGTAAAAGACAGAGCGTGATACGTACTTTATATTTAAATTAAGGAACCGTCGAGCGAAATAATACTAATAAAGTATGTTGATTCATAGAGCCGCCAACTAGGACCGATTTCGACTATAGAAGTCCACAGGCCAGCCAACAGCTAAATAATTTTTAATTGTATTTTTTTATGTATCGTCTGGCATTGTCATCGGTAATCGTTTTATTTTAAATAACGTATTTTAGCATTAATTTTCTTTATTTCGTAGACTGGCCTTTACTAAAAACATTGTTAGGATTCTTTAATTCTTATTTTATAGGGATTGGTGATATCTCTATTTTGTTTTCTCGTGATGTGAAAGTGTGTATAAGTTATTATTTTATTATTAATTATGATATGAATTTTTTTGCGATTCTCTGTTTACTTTAAATTAAAGTTAACAATTAAGACAAAGTTGTAATTATGTATGAATACATTGCAAAATAAAAAAGTTTTATCTTGAATGTATTCGTTTTCCCCGTTAAAAAATGTTAATACTATGCAGTATGTCCACGGATTGAGTTAACGAGAGAAAAAACTTTTTTTATTTTGCATTTTTCGAGAAAATGTCCTCATAACATTTTTTGCTTGTAATAAAAATAGGAATGACGCCGCCAATTTGAATTTCCATATACACGGTGTCCCAAGAAGGAAAGACCGGGGGAAACTTTTCTATTTTGCAAGAAAATTTTGTTGCTCTTCATAACATTTTTGGCGTTATCAAGAACAATATTTTTGCAGAAATGCAAAATAAAAAAGTTCTTCCTCTTGTTAACGCGATCCATGAACATACTGTATAGTTGTATAGTAGGAAAACTTCTTTTCTAATATCCGGTTCGGCCGGATTTTGTAGCAGATCCGGACGGAAATGAATTTTAAAAAATGTGTTGTTGAAAAAAGGGACAGAACTACATTAAAATATGTAGCACATTAATATTTGTATTAATAATGGCCCCGCTGCTAGCAGCAGTATCGTCTGCCTTCGAAAAAGTATTTCGCCTTTTTTGATAAAAATGGAAAATTTTCTTGTTTTTTCCACCAGTCAAATGCGTTTTGATCTATTTTTAAAACGTTTTTTTGTAAATACAGGTTCCAATCCGGGATCCGGCCAAAAATGTTCTTTGTTCCGATATCCGACATTTTCAAAAAGTGAATCCGGTACCATCACTAACGTAACTGATTTTTTCTTTGAAATATTAACTGTTCGATTTTGCGGAGCTAATCGTATACAATAAGCAACGATTACACTGGCCAACACACATTTTGGTGCCGGCGATTTTTTAACTGTTCCTGGGTAATGTTTGGGTGGAGAATCCGAACTAGCCATCAGATTTTGTCTATCAGATCTAGTTTTTAAAATAGGAATTATTTACTTTTTTTAACCTCTATTATATATTTTACGTTACAACTATGACTATTGCCTGTTTTGTAGGAGTCCTTTTATATCGTTACAGAATACCAGCTTATTTTCCTGAGTGAAAGAAGGCAGCAGATCCTTTTCTCTCTTACGATAAAATGTAACATTAGTGCCTGGATAAAGAAGGTTCTTTTCTTTTAATCTGGATGCAAGTAATTCAGCACACTCCTTTGAGAGGTATAGGTCTCTCACGAGATCGTTCAGTTCTTGTTGATTAAAACACTCAGGAGTTGTTAAATCTGCTTCAAATTCGCTGTCGTTTTCTGATTGCATTCTTTGAACTTCATCAGACGTTGATGTTTCTGTATCATCTTCCGGGATTTCAGGAAGACTGCTGAAGGTTGGCATGGGTATTTCCTTAGAGTGCGGTACAGGTCTTCTTGCAGAATCTAGATCAGGATATGTCCATTTATGTCGATTGTTCCTATTTTTGCCTTTAATATTAACGAGACAAAAATAGCAGTCATCATAATGGTTATGTGGTTCCCTCCAAACCATTGGTACACCAATTACAGCACTTACAGTACAGCACTTTCTGTTTCCAATTGTCCACTGTCGCAAATGTTCAACACATGTTTTACACACCACATGTGGAGCCCAGGATTTATCTTGATCTCCTAAATGAACGCCAAAATAGGCAAGATAAGACCTTTTCACAAATTCAGAAATAGTTTTTCTACTTTCTTTCAAAGTGTATTCGCCACATAAATAACAAAAAACATCTGGATGGTTTACACAGCTAAGCCTGCTGGAGGATGCCATTGTTTTAGTTTTAACACTATAAAACGACGAAAATGTACACAAAATTATGACACAACTTTATTTGCAAAAACTACACAATATACTAAGTCGAGAAGGATAAAGGTAGACAAAAGGTACTATGTTTCCAAAACCAATTAGTCGGGGTTGAGCAGGTATGGGGAGATCGGATCATAGGGAATTCCAAATATAAAATAGGTAATAAAATTAATAGGATTAAGTAGGAATATTGGTTTACTGACAATTTCAGGTATATTTGGCTAATTAGATCCTAGTTTTGAATACCAAATTTCTATTTTGAATTTTAAAGAGATGTAGATTTATTTATTTTTGCCTTTTATTAGAACTAAATTCAATTAGTCTCTATCTCAAAAACTAGAGCTGATAGAAAATATCTGATGCCAGTTTTAGAATCAGCACATTAAGTAAATCAGTTCTCACATCTCAGGCACCAAAATTTTTTTTTATTTTGTTGGAGTGTGTTATTGTTCACTAAATAAATGATACATAATAACAAACATCGTTTATAGAAAATAAAAAGTTTATTTACATATTGAGCGGAAGCAGACTGATCTTCAATATACAAAATCTTAGATTTATCAGGAAACACCTGTTTTCCGTGCAAATTAGTTATTTGGAGTTGGTCCTGTCCATGTTAAAATTATTTACTGATAAGTGAAGACAAACAAAACAATTAAATACGACAATTGACGTTCTACATTTTTTAACAAACTTATTTTAATTTAAATTATTCTACTTTGATGGTTCCACTCGGTTTTCGTACCCAGAAGTTGCCTCCATCTTCGGCGACCGTAGCACTGGAACAGAATAATTATTATTATTTTCCTGCGTTCATACCACATATATATAACCATTATATTGCTAATACCATCTGCAATTATGTCCCCGCTATGGACATCGAACGGGTAATAGTGAGTTTGCGCAGTTCGGAAATTTCCTTGTGAAAATAAACATTCGACAGGACCGGATTTCAACTTTTTTAATGCAAATTTCACTGGTTAGTTCGATTTAAGACAGCGTTCCATGCATACGATTTCTGACGATATGATGTCTGACGGTGCACTGATTGGTGTAAACTTTTGGTGCCAAATTCCGTCCGAATATTTGTAACAATCGACACGATGAGCTTTATTTTAACTTTCATCCGACGTCGTATGTTTCTTAACCTCACTTTTTTCTAAACCAAAAATTAAGAATGAATCACTATATTGACTATTTTGGGAATCAGCTACTAATGCAACAAATTAAAAATACATTAATTTTAAGGTTAGGTAGTGACCACATATATTTTATATTGTATACGAGTGACACTCCTTCTTTTTTACAAGCTTTTTAGTGAAATTCGGTTCCGAAGATCGGATCATGTGATAAGCAAAATATTTTCGTATATATTATGTACCTACATACCTGAAATACTCTATACCTGGTATTGATCTACAACTTTTGCAAAAAAGCACCATGCACTTGTGTCCTTTCATCTTAAACAAAACAAGTTACTAACCTAACAAACAGCGAATCGAATCACCACAAATTAAAAACTCCTTTACAAAAATTGTTGCTAGGTAATTAAAGTTTATAAGCACTAATATACCGACAACAATGTGGATGAACCACTTTTTATTCTGTAATTTGAAAAGGCATCAAGAACCAAAGATGGCGATGAATAACAAAAACAAATAATGTCGGGCCGGCTCTGACGCGATCGATAAAATTTCCACCCTACTGCGCAAACTCAATGGTGCCAAGCGATATCCCATAGCGGGGACACTTTTTGTAATTTGGAACGTTCGTATTGGCAATATAATGGTTATATACTATATGTGGTTCATACCTAATAGCCTCTAAATTACAGTCACTTCTGTCGCCTGGACAAAAAAAAATATGGGGTGACATAATAACGTCACCGTGTGTAACTGAAATAATTATCGTACGCCAGGAATTACTCTACTTACTAAACAGTGTATTTTCCTGCAGTTTTAGGTGCCGTCCAGGTCAGAGTAATGTCTTTCTTCTCCACACTATTTTTGTGAGTGGCAGCACTCTAAAACAAAATGGAGTCCTTGTGTCAATATACAGGGTGTCGTTAACCATAGGACATACAGAGATTATCAAATTGGCCAAAAATTGCGCATTAGTCAGTTCTGAAACATTTTTTTTCAAATTATAAAATTCCTAATATTTCCGGCAAAACCGAATTTTTACGATTTCTTGCCTGTTTCTGATTCTATTTGAAGAGTAAGATATCTGAAAATAAATTAACATTTTCATTGTCACTTTTTCTCCTCTATATAAGATGATTTAATTAAGTTTTCAATCCGACGTTTTAAATTATATTTTTTATAATAATGTGGCAATGCGAATGTACAGTACGTTTCACGAAATTTGGATACGACTTACTGATTTCCTGGGTCGGTCCCATTGTGTCGACAAGAGCTTGGCAATAAACAAGTGAAGTATGAAGGGACGGACTAAGGAAAACAAGTAATGATATAACATTTTTTTTTTAATATTACTAGTCATATTTATTTACATTTATAATGTCATTCTATAGATAGTTCTGTTTCGCTATCGCTATCCTCATCAAAATTAATTATAATTGGATTAATTATACGATCCAGACTAATATACGAATTTTCTACAGTTATTACATGACGGACTGAATTTTTTCAACTACCTGGGGGAATATCATTAAAGCATTTTCGTATTAATTCTACAACACTAGAACTTAAAGTCGGAGAAATATTTTCGGACCTAACCAGTGATTTTAACTGGTGCCACATATGCTCTATGGGGTTAAAAATGCAATAATAGGGTGGGAGCCGTAGCACTATATGTCCAATTTCTTCTGCCAATGTGTCACAAACATATACTTTTTTATACAAAATGTCTTTAAAACTTCTAAAAGATCACTTTTTTATAACTTTCTTCAAAATATATATCATTCGCCGCCATGTAGTTCTGAATCTCCAATTTTGTATTATTTGAGCTTGGAGCTTTATGTAATTGGCGACTGTGATAGCTCGTATTGTCCATTACTATCACGCGATTCTGAGGAATGATTGGTAAAAGACAATTCTTGCATTCCTCAAAAACTAACAAATTTTACCACAAAAAGATATTTAAATATAAATTAAGCAACCTAACCTACCTGATTTGCCTATATTTAATAATAATTATTACAATCCGGTCCTTTCCACATAATAATAACAAACGGTCATAAATAATGGGATGGCCCCCAGGTACTTTCACTGCAGTTATTAAGTTATATCCAATTTTCGTGAAACAATCTTTACACATTATTTTCGCATATCTCTTCAAATAAAATCAAAAACAAAAAGAATGAAATCTCAAACAATTCGGTTTTAGCCAAATACATATCTTCGGAAATTTTTAAATTTGAAAACATTCGTTGTAAAAGTTCCTAATGCGTAAATTATCTCTAATTTGATCATTTCTGTATGTCCTATGGTTACCAAGATCCCTGTAGAGTGCATTCTTATCGGGTACACCCTGTATAGTACTAAAATATAAATATCTTGAATTAAAATATTTGTTTGCTGTTCGTATGGGCACAAAAAGTTCCATCCGACAGGCAGACTAAATTATTGAGCCACTTCTTTATGACAATGTCACTTAGAATGTGATTAGACTGTTTTTTGATCGCGTCTGTACGTCCTTGGTAAAATAAAAAATCCCTTGCCCCAGACGGAGGAATTTTATCTCATGTCTCTTGATATAGAACCAAATTAATTTTTTTTTTCAATAAAATAATGGATTTTATTAAAAAACTATGTTATTTAAGAATATCAACTTACTCCTTCGGTACCATGGCAGTTGGTGGTCTTAAAGTATTTATCATTGTCGGCAATGTCAAAACTCCCGACGGCTTTATCGTCACTATTTCTCACTTGCAAGAAGAAACCTAAAATATCATTCATCTTGAATGAGATCTTTAACGAATCTCTGTTGTGCGAGAAAAAAAAATATTCATTGCCAAAACATTAACGAAAATATAATAATAATATTAAATGTATGTATATATAATCACCTTTGAATGGTTTTCCTCCAATGCTAATTTTAACTTCTTCACCAGGTTTAACGTCACTTTTATCAACAGTGACTTTGTAGGGAAAGGCCGATTCTTTGGGTCCAACGAGATGTTTTGGGGTCATATCGGTGCATACAGCCTCTGGGGCTCCCGAGGAGTAACCCCAAGCGGTTGCTGTCAGGGAGAGTAACGTTACGATCAATAGTTTTGCCATGATTGTCTGAAAGAAAAATAACCAGGATTGTGAAAGTGAAAATTGCAACATTTTATCTTTGATAATAATAACTCTAATACCCCCCAGGAAGTGTCGAAAGTGGGACACCCTGTACAAAAAGTCTCCGCGTCATTTTTTCTTCTATTAATTATTTATAAACTTTAGCTCACGGGTTGCTATAAATTTTCCTTTGATTTTTACATTATTTATACATAATTGGAACGCGTTATACCTTGCAGACCTATAATTTTTTAATTGTGAAATTGGTTAAAAGTTATTCTAGTATAATGTGACCTTTTATATTATAATTAATAACTTTGCATGTTAGTATTCAAATGCAAGTCATTTAATGTGTAATTTAATTAAGATATTATAATCATTTTCTAAGAAAAATATAATAATAAGGTACGCAAGAATTTCCAGAGGAATAATAGTACATTACGTACCGAGGCCTTCACTGCCCGAGGTTCGTACCGTACTTTTTGTCAAAAGTGCGCCGAGTCCTTCTGCCACTAAAAAGAGTGTTGGTGTGTGCTTCCAGCGTGAACGCGAGAGGGCTGTAATGAAAACATTACAGCCCTGTTTCTAGGTATATTACAGCCCTGTCTCCGAGAGGCTTGAAAAGAGCTACTTACGGTCACGAAAAGAGGTCGCGTAAGAGGCGCTTACGGCGCACGTATGACAAAAAATAATATCGCAATGTTATATTCATGGCTAAACAGGCGGACAGAGCCGGTATAATTCCCAAGTACAAAACATTTTATACTATCCGTCCGCCCGTGTTTATTAAATTTTTACGCGAAATATCTGCCCTGTATAGTCATGCGCTCCTGAAGATGATCTCGTAGAGGTCAAAACGTCAACTAATAGACAAACTGATCTAAGTTGTGTCTTATTTTGACCTAAATGCAACAAACTAAACGTGTTTGTGAGATCACAAGATATTCTAGAACGACACACCTGGAACTATATCAATATTTGTATGTCAGTCAGAGCCTGATAGGCCGTTGTGCTAAAATTTGGCAGGCATTTCTGCAACCCAGCGAATGATAAGGACTTACACGTGACAATATAAAAATAAACACGGACTGACAAACCGAAAAAGAGATGGATGCCAGTGGTGAAAGAGGTTTCGACTTGCCCTTGCTAAATTAAAAAAAATTCTGTTGTGGTTTATCTTTTAATCTAAACTGTTTTAAATGATAATTATGGAATTACCAATTGCGAATCGTCAATGTTTTATTTACGTAATTAAGCTACTAATTAAAGGTTGTTTGGGACAAACCACCGGTTTTTATTTATGATTACTATACTATGATTAAACTTATTTGGCTCGTATGCTATTGAACAGAACAGTGGCTTCACCCAGGTTTGGGGACGAAGCGGCATTGCTTTGGGGCAGCTATATTTTTAAATACACATTCTGTCATCAGGTGGCAGTACAGTATTTAAAAAGAACCTTTCTTTTTATTTTAAAACTGGTAGAGGGATTTGATTTTTTGGGGTATCATGTCTACTGATATTTTTTACACAATTTTCAATGCATGCGGATATTTTTTCTGTTTGGCCTGATCAATTCGACATGAAAACGGTCTCTTACGTTTTTCTCGTCATGACATCATGATGATGAAACTTATTGTTAACAACAATAAACTAGGAAATTTGTATTTTTCCCGTTTTTTTTTAGAGAAGCAATTTTAAATTACGTTGATATAAGGTTTTAAATTGAACGTTTCTTGCTTTAGATGTCATCATCAGTTTAATTTTTCTGTATAAATATATACTTGGAATTTTTAATAGGGTTTGTTCGGATGACGGATTTTTGTGACAAAACAAAATGTTAAAAACTTGTTAGATAGTTCTAGTGATGCCGCCAGAATCGGATCCGGTATCTAGCGAAACCGGCCTTCTTCCGGTTCGGTCGGATATTGTATCGAATCCGGCCGGAACTGAATTTAAAAAAATGTGTTTAAGAAATTATGAACATAACTCAATAGAGCTGTTTTAAAAACAAAACAAAAAACAGCATAATTAATAAAAAATATGTAATAAATTAATAATTTCGTAGACATCGCCGGCCTCCGAAAAAAATCACTATAAACACTTGATACAGGCGTAGTAAGCATTTTTTGCCTTTTTGATAAAAATGTAAAATTTTCTTCACGTTTTTCCACCAGTCAAATGGATTTTGATCTCTTTTTCGAAAATTTTGTTGTAAATACGGGATCCGGCCAAAAATGTTGGCGTTGGTTCCGGTATCCGGCATTTTAAAAAAAAAACGGAAACGGCATCACCAGTTAGCATTCTACCCAAGATTTACTAGATTTACCCTAATTAAAAATTTGATCAGGGTTAAATTTTAAAATTAATATCATACTTTCCTTCCATAAATTTAATTTAATTTGGGGGTTGCTGTGGCAAAAAATATACGTTCACGGCAGTCCAAATAATGATAAAAAAATTCCGTCATTATCTTCCTATCCCAGGGAAGGACATTTAATATCAACTTTCCCTGTTTACGTTAATGCAAAGTGCCGAAATACTGATTTTTTGATTTATTTATTAATTCACGTTAAATAAAATAACGGTTTATTAATTTGCGATACTGTACCAAACTTATCGCTTCAACCTAAACAATATTTGTAAACACAAAATAAACAGGTACTAAAAACTTACCAAAGAAAAAATTCGTTCACACCTGACCGAAGTACAACCTGAAACTGAACACCAGCACCCAAGAACTTCTGAATTTACTTTCAAATCATTATCCAACCTTTGGAAGGGGTCAGTACCTATTAACAGAAGTAATATAATTAATAAAACATTGCATAATGACTGGCTTTTTTACTCGTACGTATAATTTTTAAAATTAAAAATATATTGACAGTAAAAGAGCTCGTGCAGGTGGCGATTCTTACCACATGTCCTAATGGAGCGACAAATCTGTTGTTAGTCCAAGCTATTTTTGTTCACGAAGCTTCTCCAAATAACGAGCAATAATTTGTATTTTTTCGTTTTTTTTTTTGTGTATTTTTTGGTGGTTGCAAAAATATTCTTGTTGAATTCATGCCTAATTCATTATAATAGATACGATTATTGACTCAAGCGTCCGTTTTCCCTCGTTACGATAAGTGTTTAAAAGTAAAGTCACATAAATATTATTGAGGTTTGATAAGGAAAGGATTCATTAGCCCATTTACTAATAAGCAATCGTTTATTGATCTGATCACGGTTGATTTGCCGATTTATTTTAACGCCCTGAAGTAATCTTTGATATTATAAACGGTGCAATATTCACTTCTTGTTGCCAACAGGTTAAAGGAAGTTCCATAGATTAAGTTTTAGGAAAACTCTAAATATAAACATTGAGTTATGGATCAACTTTTTTTTTTATGATCAAACACAAGGAAAAATCCTTTAGGGCACTCTGGGAGTGGTGCGTGTGCGCACAAAGCGATTCACGTTGGTTTTGAATCGTTGGAGGTTATATTCGTTGGGAAAAACGACCTCGGGAAGGCTGTTCCACAAGGATGAAGTCCTCCAGATGAAAGAATTCTTAAATAACGAAGTTCGAGGAGTACTAGGCTTAACCACATATGGATGGGCGGCAGTAGTTCGTCGTGTATTTCTGCTATTCGTCGCTCTGGGCGGAATTAAGAGGGCAAGGTCAGCCGAGCACCTTCCATGAAAATATCTGTAAAAGAGAGTCAAATCCCCAACCTGTACCCTGTACTGACGAAAACAAATGAGTTCGAAACCGGTCTGCAGGTGGTTGCATCCTATCAATGGAGAGGGTTTCCTTTTCTTGGTAGTACCATTCAATCTGAAATAGTATTTTAAAGTGCTACTGTGTAGACAAAAATACGCCCTTATTGTATAAGGATCATCGGGTGGTCTGGGAAATAATAATTTTCCATATTGGTATTAGACAAATTTTGATCTCTCTTCTTGTTGTCGTGCTCAATATATCCTAATCTTCCTACTTTGCTTATTAAAATTCAGTTTTTAATTTTGACAATCCATATTTTAGGAATAATTTCAAAAAACTGATTTATTGTTAGTATAACCCTGTATTAATAAATATACATAGATTGGCAAAAAAATTCCAGTAAGGAAATATTTACTTACTATTATAGGTAGGTACCTATCATCTCCATAATATGTATAATAGTATTAGGTACACATTTATACCAATATTTAACAATCAATTTTTAAATCAAATATCTAGCAAATTCAATATTTAAGTTTCGAATCTTTAGGTCAATCTACTTTACTGATGAGATACCTACCATTGAAAAATCGGCAGGCTGCCTTGAACTAAAAATTGTACATCACAGGCACTAAATATCTTTTAAAAATATGCAAATTTAAAGATTTTATCGTATGATTTATAATTTAATAATGTATAATGATTACATGCATGGATAGAAGCCGTGAAATTACCACATAATATCACAATCGTCCTTTCGCATCGAAAAATTGTCAATGGGCTAAGAAGTAAATTTTAAGGAAGTCGCTGAAGATGTTTTTTGCATGTAATAGGTAACCTATAGATAGGATCTTTTTTAACCTTCGTAAATTAACACCTAATGATATTTTACGTATATTTTTTTAATACGCATTTTGCGTACAAACAAGAAGTTATCTACTGGATGGGTCGTTTACGTTTTATGTCAATATTACCAACATAAAAAATGACTAAGAGAATGAGTATTAATAGTTATTACCTATTTAAATTATTATGTTATGTTTATTATCGTAGTTAGGACCTATATTTCATAAAAAAACATCATCATTTAATAATAATAATTATGCGATGTCATGTTTATGGAAGGATTTTTTTCTAGAAGGACACCTTCAAAAGGCTCAGAGGAAAACTCATCCCAACAAGTAGATTTCCCTAACAAGATTTATGAGACTTATGATAACAGTTTTATGAAACCCTAGATTTGCGAATTTGTTGTTATAACCTTTTGTTGCTTTCCCCACGCTGCAGAAGTCCCACATAAAATAGTATTGTCAGTAGTAATGTACAGTGTTTGAAAATTCCCAGATCAAGGCTTGTTTCCAGAAAACCCAAGACAAATGTAAATTTAGGCACAATATATACTATATAATATATGCCATCTATTTACACATAATTTCATATAGTTTGCACTTCTTTACGTCACTTCCATTGTCCTTGTGCCCTGGATGTTTTTCCTTTTTATCTTAGTTTGGGAAAATCACGCACAGTTCACTCGCACGTAATAGCTTCTTACTTAATTACATTAAGATAGCATTACACTTATTTTCCTTACAATTTTGTTAGATTTTTACAAGCGAATTGCCCTTGGCGCGCCTTTTTCGAATGCAAAAATAAGTACTTTTTTATGCACCTTGCAAGAGCAAGCTGTACAAAGATTGTTCGATTATTGCATTGTGTAGGTAGATAAGTATGTACAGGGTGTTATGGAAATGACGTATTATATTTAAATGGGTGACTCCTGGGGTGTCCTAGAGAAGCGCTACATATTTTTTTTTTAAATCGAACGTTTAAAAAGTGGGGTAATTCACGCCTAAACCCACACACAACTTCTCGGCACATTCATATATGAACATATTATATTGCCCAACTGGGTAATCAACAGATGTTCACGCACAATGTTGCCAAAATGTTTAAAAGGGTAAAACTTTAGTTTCTTTTAAAAATAAATATTTAGCATAAAAGCCAGGACGCGATTAAGGAATCCAGGGTACAGGCACTTTCAGTTCTTTTTTCTATGGGAAAAACTTTATGAAAACTTTATGCTCATCACGTGTCCTGATGATAGAAATAATAAAAACGTATGGGCCATTAACGCTTTACTAAAGATAAAATGCAACAATTATGTTAACAATTGACAGGAACTACTCTTTGAAATGAATGGTCTGGTCCACCTTCGGACCAGTCGAACTTTCTTTCCGAGAACTATCCGCTACTAGAGCCAGCGCGGTTGCCATTTCCGAGACTATAATTATACAGGAAAGTAATATTATAGAAGGAAATTCGACAATTTATGATAATCGCTTATAAAACATCGAAAGTTGCAACGATGTATTTTTAAATATTAGCCCGATTGTCCATAATCAGCTGTTTAAAGAAGCCGGCCGATATCGATCGAGAGAACCAACGTGTTATTTATTTTTAAAATTTTTAGATGTTAAATACATTATTTCCCAGACAATAAGGGCGTATTTTTTGTCTACACAGAAGCACTTTAAAATACTAATTCAGATTGAACGATACTTAGACGTGTTGTGACGCGAAAACTAATGTGATTTTGTGATGTGAGTACTTGTTGTTTTTTATAAATTAAGTTGGTTTTAAATAAGTCCGAAAAGGTAAATAAAATTGCATTTTTTTTTCTAAAGGGTAAGTGGCTTTTATAAACTTTTAAGTTATCCAGATCTGACGGGTGTCGTTCGAATTGAACAAATGAGAATATACCTGACCATTTATAAACTCCGCGGCGGTTCGTTCGAATCAGATCAGGTTTATAAATCGGAGTTTGTTTCCCAGGGAACTGAACGTAAAAGTTTATAATAATGTACCCTAAAAAATAAACAACTTGAAATCTGTCAAACGGTTATTGACTTTCTAAAGAATTTACCTTGAAGATATGACAACACTGTTCAAGACTCACTGCCATATATTGCTGTGTTTACCTTCCGAACAGGGGCACCACGTGGTAATTTTTGGTTTGACATAAGGTCATGTACAGGGCATACTTGTACAACAGTCTTTTTTTAAACTAGTTTCATAAAGGTAAACCTTTAAAAAACAGTTATTTCCAAATTTTTCCGTTGTGACGTAAGCGATAAATAATTAATAAACATTCTTTCGTGGTGTTCTATATGCACATGTATCTGAAATACCAGACAACGGCGGCGGTGGTTAGATTCAAGAAATACAACACAAATTCTCAATTTTACTATAATACAGGGTGCCTCTATTGCTAACTATAGTGTATAGAAACTTTTTTGCTCACAAATTTATTTGCGACCGACATACTGAGAAGTATACAAGGTGTGCCGTTTAAAAAAGGGCATTTTTTTAAAATAATTCAGAACCGCGATTTTCTATTGGTATTCCGTCATGTCATTTTAATCAATAGAAAAATGCTACTATTTAATCAATCATCGTAGTCAGGGACGCGCCACGCCTTCCATATGGGCAAGGTCCTACGGTGGACACAACGGCGCCAAGGCTTTAAAGGCGCCTACGTTCGCCTGTGGCAAGTCAATACATATAGGATAAGGGCGCCTTATCAGTATAATATAGTACAATAATAAGTGCAAGCCCCCCCCATTTCTAACGCACGAGTCGCCACTGCTTTTTAGTAAATGATAATGTCATAAAAATGCGTTAAATGGCAGTGGCAATGAGTTACAATAATTCCTTCGTAAAAAATAATTAGAAACCTTGACACTGTACAAGTTAAGAATTTGCTTGATAAAATTGAATACTTCCCGTTCACGGTGTGGTAGATACGAAAAATTATAATTTGTAATCTCATGTAACGCTGGCAAAAGTTAATTTTATTTTGTGCGACAAAAAAATCAAAAATTTTAGATTTTTTGCAATGCTTAATTGTATACAGCGGGTTCGTTAATTACGCTAAGGAATCACACTCTGTATTACTAGCACATCATTAAGGAACACCCTGTATATAAGCAGATAATGTAATACATCTAGAGAGAGAGAGTATAATTACAATCAAATTTGGAAATTATGCCTTACTTTGATATTTAGAGCTTTCTACTTGTGAAGTAGCAGCATACTTTGAGCGAGGTCTGCAGCTTTCTATTTTAACTCATCCGTTTAGGGAAGTAAGGTCATCTACCATGTCATGTACAGCTAAAAATTGTCTTGAATTTCCACGATTATCGAGTCAAGGACAAGACAAGTTTACTTTTAACTGCATTAATCAATTTGATCCCTCTCTTTCTCTCCAGGCTAATAATTTACAAGTATAGTAAATCAGGAAACTCTTATTCGTGCGTGCGACTTTATTATATTCTATGATTATTCGAAAAACCACTTCTAAACTAAGGAATCGAGTGCGGATCCAGAACTTCGTTTCCCCCGGATCCGCGCTAGTAAAGAATAAGCAGCAGTTTTCAAGCCAACATTTATTTTATAAAAAAATATCAAAAGTTTTACCAGAACAAGTTTTTTAATATAGGTAATCTCTATTATCAACAAGGTATACATAGGTATAGTATATGTATTGTCTCTACGATTTTTTGCTAAAGACATGCCAGTAAATACATGATAGGCAAAGTACAATGGGATCAACATTTTTTAACAGGGAACTTTCAGTCCTTAGCTTATAACTTACTAAAATAAACTATTTGCCTGTAGAAACGATTATAATCTGCGAAATATATGTTACTTCCTGCATTAGAAAGCAATTTTAAAAGGTTTTTTTTTAGATAGCTGCAATATTCAAATTTGAATTTAAAAATGTATCGCCGGTCACGTGTCCCCAGTCAATAATTTCTTACTTTACCCTTTTATATTTCACGTCATTTTACTAATGGTACTTTTATATATAAATAATTTACACTCCTACTATTAATTTGTTTACAAATATTAGTTTATA
This sequence comes from Barypeithes pellucidus, assembly GCA_963991005.1. Classification (NCBI taxonomy): domain Eukaryota; kingdom Metazoa; phylum Arthropoda; class Insecta; order Coleoptera; family Curculionidae; genus Barypeithes; species Barypeithes pellucidus. Next base: position 2,240,226 of record OZ022557.1, read on the forward strand.
TTAGTTTTACAAATATGACGGTATGTGTTTGAATTTGTGTAAAGCGTGCTCCTGTTTAGGTAAGTTCCTTATTATGTTTATTTAGGTATAAAGTAGAAGCAGCCTACTTTTTACCAGGCGTATGTTTTTATGTTGTACCTCCGGTCACATGGTTAACTCGGACCTAGTAGACTTAATTAAGGGAAAAATACTACACGAAGTCATTCTCTTGAGTACAGATACTCATTTCAGTCTAAATAAGTTTAAGAAATAGCTTGTATTAGCTGTTATCCACAAGTTGTTGAAAATGTTACCCGAGATAAATTGATATGACGGTTTGTTATCCGAAGCTTTATTTTTTTATTAACCATTTATAAACCATTAAGAAAAAATATATTTTGATGTGCAAGTTTCGTTTACACCTTAGGTAGATTAAAAGTATGGCTAATTTTTTTTAGTATTTTAACATTCTATAAGGAACATTCCAAAACTTTAAGCCAATATAAAACAAGGCTGTTATAAATAATAGGAAAATGGTTATAGTGACTGATTAAAATAACTCAGTTGCAAATATTGGCGTTATATGATTCAGAAGAGTAAGATTAGCCATGTGACGGGCGTTAAATTATTAACAAATCGATGATATAGACCAAAATCTTTGTGACGATGATTTTTTGCGGCGGACATATATAATTCCTCTAATTAGATACTATAAGAACCCTATTAAAAAATTAACAGGTGTTTCCTAGATTATTTATTTTTAAAATTCGATTTGCTGAAAAAAAATTTTGACCCAATGCGCATAGCATTCGTATCTACATTTTTGTTTCTGTAAAATTATTATCAATTCAAATACCCTCTCTAGTCAGGTTTATCCCGTAATTTTTTAAATTGTTGTCCGATCTTCATGTAATTTTTAGTAAAGTGAGTGGTACAATTTAGCTTCATTATGTTTTATTTTGAAATGTGACCTTTCCTTTTGGTTCAACAAATTAACTGCTTTGTAAAAGAATATACAAATTTTTAAAGAAAGTATTGAAGTTTTTCAATTTTATTCACAATTCAGGACATTACATTATTTTATGGAGTAGCATAAACAAATACGTAGATTAAATTAATATTGCGTATTGCCTGCCACCTCGTGTTTCTTATCACTGCTACCATGTGACATGGAATGCTTTCAATGCAATACAGGCTATTAATTTGTTCTAAATTTTGAATCAAATTGAAAAACTACAATACTTTCTTTAAAAAAGTATCTTCTTTTAAAAAGGAGATAATCACATGAAAACAAAATGTAATGAAGCTAAATTCTATTGTTTGTTTCTGCCTATACAGGGTGTCCGGGAACATGTGGGAAATCTCCCGGATATGAAGAAAACACGTGAAAAGAATACTATAGGTTCATATAAACTTCTTTCGTATCGGCCTCCTCTTCGGAGATATGGGCTCCCAAAGAGCACCAATGGAATCAAGTTTTTTGCACATAATTATTGAACCACCTGGTATATTTCAATTATTTTTTAATATGATGTATACCAGGTAAGACCCGTCAAATTACTACCAAAGAAACTGTTGTGAATTACTCACAGCTGCAGGGACGGACTAGCTGTAACACTCATGGGCCCATTTTTTTTAACTCCCTGTATGATAAGAACTTTGGACAACGTTTTTTACATACCTTTAACTATTGGCTAAAAATTAAGTACTCTTCATTCATGTCGCTAATCCTAACCGTTTTCGGAAAAATCGTCATTTTATTTACACCAGTCCCCTAAATTCTCACGGGTTAAATATGAAAAAGCGGAATTTTGAAGGTTGAACACTTGATCGGAACAAAGATGTATCTTCTACTGAAATACGCCAAATACATGATGTATATGAAATGCCGTTTTTTCGAAAACGGTTAGGATTAGCGACATGAATGAAGAGTACTTAATTTTTAGCCAATAGTTAAAGGTATGTAAAAAACATTGTCCAAAGTTCTCATCATACAGGGCGTAAAAAAAATGGGCCCACGAGTGTTACAGCTAGTCCGTCCCTGCAGCTGTGAGTAATTCACAACAGTTTCTTGGGTAGTAATTTGACGGGTCTTACCTGGTATACATCATATTAAAAAATAATTGAAATATACCAGGTGGTTCAATAATTATGTGTAAAAAACGTGATTCCATTGGTGCTCTTTGGGAGCCCATATCTCCGAAGAGGAAGCCGATACGAAAGAAGTTTATATGAACCTATAGTATTCTTTTCGCGTGTTTTCTTCATATCCGGGAGATTTCCCACATGTTCCCGGACACCCTGTATAATAAGAAATACATCAGTATTTTTTGAAAACTAAAATTCAGACTAACATTTCGAACCTTTTGTCTATACTTTGCTAAATATTTCACGAAGATCGGATAACAATTAAAAAAGTTACAGAACTATAAACCTAACTAACATTATTCTTATTCAGAATTTATTATCTTTTATAAGTTTTGTACCACAAAAAACAGAAACTATATTCTGTTTTGTTATAAACCTACTTCAATTCATAAAAATTTTAAAGATGTGACTCTCTGAGCTTCAATTTTGGATTAAACAAAGATATTAATAAAAATATTTAATAAATCTACGGTAAACACACAAAATTCTATAAAAACATTTTATATTATAATAATGAGAAAATAGCAAGGGTCTCTAGTTAACTTTAAATGCTTAACATTAATCGATATTAACAAATAAGTTCTAATATAAGACTACTTACAACTTACAAACATCGTATGGCTTTGCTTAATGGGTACAAAAATATTTAATAACAAAAAATTATCACCCAGTATTAAATCTTTTTAAGTACAGTCATGAAGTGATTAATAAAATAAATATTTCCTGTCTGCCAATCCTGAAGAGGCCTCAAGTTACAATATGGATTCTTTTTTGGTCCATAACTAACTTCAACTTTAGCTGTATCAGTAATTCTTATCATATCCTGTTTAAGTTCATTGAAAGAGTATGCCGTTAAAAGCAAGGGGACCCCGGCATGGCGTACTAAAGCACTCAAACTTTCTTTCCATATATCATTTTCATGATGTTTAAACTCATGTAAACTGCTATTAAGTGCTACAACTATATCAGGCTTATCGAGGCGAGCCACTTTCTCATGGTAGAGACATTTATATAAATCAGCATCTTTGACTGTAAGATTCTTCCTGTTCTGGCACTTTTGACAAAACTCAGTTTTAAATAGCTGAAAACTAGCTGTATAATTGGGTGAATCAGGACCAACAAATACAATATGGAGTTCTTCAAGATTTTTGATCCAATGGAAGTATACTTCCGTTATGAGAACCCAGTTCAGATGGTATTCAAAGCCTGTGGCGCCTACCATGTGTATTTCAAGGCTTTTATTTGGTAATTTGCGATTTACAAGGATTCCACCTCGCTCAAGAGCAAAAAGAATGGTTAAACCAGTTAAATTGTGGTCACAACTATTCAAATAATTCATGTCACTAGGGGGTACATGACTTTTCACGACACAGTTAATAAATTCACACCTTTCTGACATTGATTTCAGCTCTTCTTTTACCCGTTTAATGGCAAATACATTGAGATTCAGGTCATTATGATAAAAATAACAATCTAAATCTAAACCAAGCTTTAGATCTTGGCAGAACTTTTTGTGTACCTCACTGTGCTTCTGCTGATGTTCTTTTGAACAGTAAAACTCACAAAGACATACCAAACAATCAAATAAACCTTCTCGCTTGTAGCACACAGCACAAACTCTAGGGAACATGAACATTTGCGACTCGGACTTGACTAGCTTGCGGCCTAGTTTCAGATGCCATAACAATCCTCTTTCTTCCTTGTACCGTGTCAATTCATCTCGATTTGATACTTTGTAACCTATAATTTCATCTTCAGTTGCAATAATTTGGCACAGCCTTTTGTGGTTTGACCAGTCGGCCATCTGGTGCTCGCGACTGCAATATGCTAAAACTCTACATTTAGAGCATCTTTTAAGATTTGGAGAAACTTTTTTACATGTATGGCATACATTGTGCCTAAAGAAGTTCTTATTAGGGTCCATTTTAAGATTCTTCCTGTTTCTAGTAGTATCTTTCCCGTTGAATTTACTAGAGCAGGGCAAAAAAACAAATTTCGTGTTTTAATAGTAGTTTTAAAATCTTACTTCCATGTTGCCACGATATCTACATATTTTACGTGAATTTTTCCTGTTTGGTTGGAAAAGGGTTGGAGTCGGCGTTTTGCCGTAGTAAATATATAACATAACCTCAACATGTAAACATGGCACAGAGGATGTTCTGTTTGTAATGGTCTCTAATCTAGTCAATTTTTCTTCTCTAATCATTATGTGAGTGAGAATACCAAGAGTTCAGGGTCCCTATTTATCCCCCTAATGGTTTATAATATGAACTCTTCTCATTCTGGGGTGGGTACAGAATTATCACACTGGGGTTGTTTACTCCCGAAAAAAATAGAGATTTTGGGGGATGAAAGACTTTGCAGTTAAGTGTGTGATTCACTCGAATCCCAACCCGACTTGTCAATTCTTCAAAGCAAAATAGGATTACGGGAAGGTTCCCGAAACTGGTAGAGATAGCACAGAGAAGAGTATAAGTAATAGCAACGATTGCGAATTTGCGAATTTATTCATCATTGCGAGTATTGCGACGTTTAAAACGTCAAATTGGTATTTTTTTTTGGGTATCGTAATTTATCAGTTTTAAATGAAAAGATTAATTAAAATTATGTTGTGTGAGGAAGGTTTCCTATAATTAAAAGTAGTTCCCATAAAGTTCAAATTAAATCATGCAGAACGTAATCAATAGTGTGAAAGGTACTGCATTGGCAGTCGGTGAATATTTGACCCCAGTTTTAAAGGTATTAGAATATTTTTATCAAAAAGTATTTTAACAACATATTTATAATGTGGAAAAACTTGCTTGAAGCTATAAAACAGCTACAGCTTACAAGCTATAAATTTTTTTTAAATTTAAGCCTTGTTGAGTAGGTACCAATGTGAACCCACTCAATTGGTCTAAAATTATTTTTAGGAGTCAAAGTTTCGAGAAACTGGAGTTATTACTCCTGAAGAATATGTAGCAGCAGGTGATCATCTGGTTCACCATTGTCCAACATGGCAGTGGGCAGCAGGGGATGAATCGAAAACAAAACCTTACTTGCCAAAAGATAAGCAGTTCCTGATAACCAGGAATGTGCCATGTTCTAGAAGGTATTGGTATTTTTAACTTTGTTTTGCTTAAAAATCAACAGCAAAATGAAAATTACTAAAAGAGAGCTAATAGGTGTTCCCACCAATCTTATTTTCGACTTATGTTTACAGTTCTTCTATTAAAATTGTTTTTTATTTTTAACATTCAAAAGATGTGAGCAAATGGAGTACTGTGAGGATTTAGAAAGGGTAATCGAGTCTGATGATGCAGATAATGGTTGGGTTGACACACATCACTACGATAAAGAAATAGCCTCCGCCGAGGATAAAATCTCTGAGATGACTTTGGAAAAGGTAAAGAATTCTGTACCTTAGATGAAAGAGTCAAGAGGTGGTCCTATCACAAACCCACTTTCCATTACAGTTATTTTTTTAGGGTGAGAGTATGGAAGATGCTGCCTTGAAAAATGAAGAACATGACAGTGATAAAGAACAAGACGAGGAAGATGAAGAAGCTGCAGATATGGAAGAATTTGAAGAAAGTGGAATGCTAGAAGATGATCAGGTAGAATTTTTTTAAATAGATCTGTCAGAATTGTTATCGGCTTCGTTCTGGTGAAGTAACTGAATTTTTCTTATAGTTTACTGATCACATGCAACAAAACTATAAAAAAATAATATTTTCCTAAATTTTTGTAAACATGAAATATTAATATCAAATAAAAACAATTTAAATTAAAAAATTACGTATCTGCTTTTGGATCCTCTTATTTTATAATGACTATGCATTTTCTGGTCTAATGTTTTAGGTTGCCAAAGTAGTACAATCCACAGAGAAGTCTGACAAGAGTACTGCTGAAGATGGAGAAATAGTCAAAACGCGCACGTATGATTTGCACATAACTTATGATAAATATTACCAGACGCCTAGGTTATGGCTGACGGGATATAATGAGGTAATAATAGATTGCTTAGGACACATTGATTTGGCTCTGGATAATGAAACGTTAATAGCCATAGTGAGAAATTTATAGATGTCCATTTAAAATCGGTCAGAACAAACCTTTTGGTAGAACATCCATGGTTGTCTAAGAAACGACATGTGATAGCGAAATAGGTCACCCATTTTTAATATTCAATATTTTTTAGAAACATGAGCCACTATCTACTGATGAATTTTTTCAAGATGTTAACAAAGACTATGCCATGAAAACAGTAACTATGGAGTCGCACCCTCACTTAAGCGTTCCAAAAATGGCCTCCGTACACCCTTGTCGGTAAGATATATAAACTAGTTTTACTCGTCTTTGTTTTTCTACCCTTTCTTGAATAAGTCAGAAAAATACCAGTAAAATTATGTAATGTTTACCTAATATCTGTAGATTAAGGGAGGGATATTTTTGCAACAATATCTTGTTACTTTTTATAGGATATTTTTAAACTTGTTTCAATTTTTTCTGATATTTTATTAAATTTGCAAAGATGCTGAACTTTACTGCGAAAGGCAGTCCAATATTCCTTTTCTAATTTTAGACATGCTGAGGTTATGAAAAGCATTATAGAGACGGTCACTGAGGGCGGAGGAGAGTTGGGCGTCCACATGTATTTAATTATATTCCTAAAATTCATGCAATCTGTAATACCCACCATAGAATATGATTATACTCAAAATTTTACCATGTAGGTAAGCCATATATTTTTTTATTTTGTACGTTTTAAATTAAGTCGTACTCTGGTCTAAAATTATTTTATATATATTTTATTGTTGATAAAATATAGGGTGTATAGTATTCTACTGTGTAGGTGTTAAACCCTTTATTTTTGCGTTAGTTGGTTTTTATTATTGTAAAATCTTCCTACATTCTTGATATTCCAAGTATAAGGCCGGTATTAGACTATCAAATATATTTGACAAAGATATTTTATAAAAGATAACAACAGTCGATTATATCTTTGATAAAAGATTTTATAGTTGATTGGTAACGTAGTAACCTCATTTTCTGACAATAAGGCATAAATTTGACATTGACTGCGACTGGTATTGGTATATAATACCATGGCGGAAAATAAGTTTGTCTGGTGCATTTCAACAACAAAATTGCTAATTTCGGAGTATGAAAGGTTCGAAATATTGTACAACCATCAACACCCGGATTACAAAACCCGAAATAAAAGACTGGATATATTTATTTATTTATTTTCATTTTTTGCCTTGCAAGTTTCTGGGATTATGCCTGAAAGGGTACATTGAGGTATGCGACTGCTGTACTGTAAACTAGCATAACTCTCTCCTGTTGCCATAAACCGAAGGGTAACCATAAGGCGTTCCTCATTGCTGATACAATTCCTTAAATGTGTATTCTGTCGGGATATCAATGTTGATATCTTTAAAACAATAAAGTTAAATGTTTCCTCGTCCATTCTTAAATAGTTTTTATAACTCCTAATACCTCCAACTCGTAACTCCTGAAGGAGATTGTGGTGGACACCCCTTAAATTACGTCTTGCCACCCAGGGCCTTACCCAAAGGCGCCTGGCTCTTTTTTCTTTTCTTTTTTTAATACTAAACACATTGTAATCACGGCAGCACTTAACGCTAGACAAGCTAATGCACGTCTATCGTTCATTTTTAATTGTACAAACTTGACAAGTCCCTTCAAAAATTGTCAAAGTTCTTTAACAGTGTAATACTAGTAAAAACTTTTATAAAATAAATATTATCAAAGAAATGCTATAAAATAGTTTATAAAAGATCTTTGTCAAATATATTTGATAGTCTAATACCGGCCTAAGTAAAGCTTTACAAACTGAATCCAACAAAGACAAGCAAAAAAATGTCATAATTGTATTAGTATATAGACAATAATGTGTGGTTGGACCCCATTAGGACATTTTTTATATTCCTGATCGAATTCCAATAGAAATAAAAATCCTCCCAAATTATTTATTTTAAATATCATTTTTTGCTGGCAACGGCTTCTTTACCTTCTTTACAGTCCAACATCGCCAGGGCTACATTGGTCCAATTATTTTACGAGGCAATGTCGACTATTGTCGCCGAATTGTAAAACGAATTTGGAAATTTTGAAGGATCGGTGCGTACGTACATCATACTATGATATCAGTGGAGTACGTAGCCCGAAACGTCCGTCCGTTTTGCGCTTAGTAATTGATAGGTAACTCTAACGTTCTCCTTATCTGCGCGTTTTTACGTGGGACGTTTGTTGATAACCCCCGTATAACCAATTTACCCCTTGATTTTATTTTTGAATTTAATTTAATTTGATGATTAGCTAGATGGCAATTTAAGAATTTTTTTAATTTTGTCCCCATTTTTGAATTCTATCCAGAGGTGAATTCCCCACCCAGGAATTATTTATTTGGAGCCAATCTAACTATTTGAATCATTTTAAATTTTGAAAAAAGTGTGATTGCTGGTCGACACTATCAGTTATGTCGCCAGTCTTGATAATTAATGAAAAAGTCATCGCAACCGAAGACGTTCCTACTTAATTAGTTTTACGGACGCAGTTCTTTACGATTACGATTTCGATTGTTTATTAGTCAGGGATGCCAGGCATTAATGCCATTGCCGACTTGACACGCACGTGTCAGTCGGTCTTGGGGGGTCCCACCACCTTTCCCCGCCAACTGGAAGCTGTCAGCGGTCCACCAGCGCAATTGAAGAGATGAGGGCAAATTTGTCATAAGAAAGAATGAATGATTTTAATTTAAAAGTATAGTTTGTTAAACGTAGGATGAGGCCTAACTATTGTTCGACTATACTTTTGATTTTATTGGCTCGGGCGCGTCCAATTAAATATAACAACAATGCAAGTTTGTTATATTGGAACACGGAGGGCTATTTTTATTTAATTTTTATGTCCTTGTCTTTGAGGGTGAATTTAAGGGGGTTTGTCTTACGTCAGTCGAGTAACGCGACCCGAAGTACTCGTAGTTAATTATATACAATTTATATACAATCAGAATTAACCTGTACTAACATTCTGCGTTTCAAACCAACCTATCATTCCTCTGTCACGTACTCCCATTTAAAATTTAGTTATTTACAGTATTTACAATGTAAAATAAACCTAAGCTAGCATTTTGTTTTTGAACTAAAGAGAGTCTAAACTACCCTAATAATTTCCGAAAGAAAAATTATGACTCGCGGCAGTGACTACTAATACTAGCTTAAGATATTTTATTTCGCACCGTCACTGATTGTTACCTCATAGGTATAGCAAAGTTCGTAGTGACCGTTACATTTTTTCCTTAATTTAAGGGGTATAAATTTTTACGTCACTCAGGCCGGACGTCGCCCTCAGTTCAGGGACAACGCTGCCTTTGCAACCGAGCTATGGCTATTCTGTTTGTTTCTCTACCTATAGCTTCCACTGTCAAAACAGTCGCTATTTTACGAACGCATGAGAAAACAAACTAGCCTGACACCGCCGAGATTTTAAGTCTTCAGGGTTTTTTCAATGATGACTTCATTCTTGGCCTTTTCACTTACTAAATATTAGCGCTATTTAGCAAGGCTGGCGACTCAATACACTTCGTTAGGAGGGATCGACTTATTAGGAGGTATTCTCCCGATCGAAATAATATTGAGCCTGTGCAACACCGTCTAGATTAATCCGCCGGTATATAGATGATACCTTGCGAGGAAGAATTTATAAAGCTCACACTGAAATCGCGGGTGGACGCGAACTGGGGTTGCGCACCAGTCTGCTTTTCCAACGGCGAGTCTCTGGAACTGTTGAACGTCAATCGATGGTGCTCTTTACTCTGTATTAATAAATACAAGTTTATCTCCCACGTTGCGTTAACGAATTTCTTTTCTAGATTTATTTATACTCGCTCCAAAATACACGAGTCTTCGAAGATACTTTTGGCTTTTATTTATACTCGCGCCAAGACACGAGTGTTTGAAAATAAAATTTACTCGGGGAAAGGTCCGCATTTGACTTTTCTGGGCAATTTCGGCGACGAACGCTCTAAAACCTGTAGCCAAAACGTCGGACCCCCTTTTTAAAAAATAAAATCGCGGGCGAGCGAGGTGGACCTGGAACAGGCGGCCCGCGGCGGCCGCCCGCGTCGAGAGATCAACACCCACTAAAAAAAACTGCCTCCTGCAGAAATTTCTTTAGTCGTCCCCTTCAACGCTACATTACGTCATCCTGGCCGAGTTATCTACCGGTAAAGCCATACGTTGCGACATCAGAGATAAGGAACTAAATACTGCTGACATCGCAAAACTATAAAAGCCCGTCTAATTTTGCATGTTGGATTATTTAAATAATTTAACGGAAAATAAAATTCATTAATTTTCTGGAATTGGAAAAAAGGTATTTTTACAACACTATAGCCTGGTCGCAAAAAATAATATATAATATTAAGGTTTTTTATTCATATTGGAATTCGATCAGAGAATAAAATATCAACTTCACTGATATTTTGGACCTAAAAAATTTGTCGATTGGATTTTTTCGTACTCCACTCGCCGTTTTTGTTGGATCAGAAGAAAATAAAACGCCTAGCTTCTTGAAGAATCTTTTTTTTATTTAAATATATTTTTCAAACAAATAAAGCTTACAAAGTCAGTACGATGTTTTATTTTAAAAGAAAATTCTAGTATGTAGGGCAGTGGTGGCGATAAAGACATACACATCCCCCCCCCCCCCCCCCTTTTATTTGAAATTAGTCCAGACAAAATTAGGGTAGTTTCTCTCCGACACCATTTCGTAACATCCTGTATAATTAATTACCAAACCTATGACAAACACGGACTCGATTACATTTTCAGAGACCAATTGATGTGTATGTAACACAGTTTTGTGAATTAGTGTGTAGTTACACGATTTGCGTGCATTTTCATTGCTTTGTGGTAATTTTTGTGCAGTCACAGGTGTGTGTATAATTTGCGTGTAATTTGAAATACACCACGTAAGCGTTACTTTCAGAATTGGTGACTTTTTTTGGGTGAAATAAATCGGAATACACTCATTTCACAAATTCGCACACTGATGTAGACAGTTTAAACCTAACGTGTTAGTCAAAAATAACCCAAAGTCTCGTATGGCTTTATGGCCGCCTAATGCTAACAAATACATTCGTGCAAAAAATATTTTTTTTATCCGTCCATCATTTTAGAATTAGTTAACGTTAGCCAACCCGCAACTTCCTTAACGTTAGCTCATAGTTAGAAAAGCGTTTTCGTCAAACGAGGTTATAAAACAAACTTTTCCGTCCTCTGATAGAAAAACTGGCTTTTCCTCATCGACGTTACTCGACATGGAGTGCTCTTCTAGGAACTGGATTTCGGTGTTGATGAGATTTATTTCTTGGTCGACAATCTCCTAGAACAAAAATAATATAATTAGGAAAGAAATAAAATTGTGTTGTTAATTAAATATACAGTGTGGCACAGAAGTTCGTAAGTCCCCGTATCAAAGTGCTTCAAATTTTAAACGTAAGTTACAACATTTAATTAGCTTTTCTTCTAGGACCATGCTGCGTTCAAAACATATTTTTCATCAAAGCATACTTGGTGTTTCATAAGAAAATCATATCTGACCAGCGGTAGGCCTGGCAACGTCGCAGATATCACCAACGAAAGTAGAACCATTTTTTACCCCTACGTCTAAAATTTGAAGCACTTTGATACAGGGGCTTACGAGGAAAATGCCCGTTGCCGAACTTCTGTGCCACACCGTATAAATTTCGTATACATTCTGGGTTTGTCAATATAAGCCTAAATAAATCAATAAAGTAATATACCTTTCCTGGTTCACTTTCAGACTTTTTCCTCTGTTTCTCCGGCAATATGTCGAAACTGACCAAAGTACCGTCTGGCATCAACCCTTGGATTTTTTCGTTATCCGACGAAACTATAGGAATGGGCTGACCCTCGGCGGTGGTCAAACTAATTATGTTACCGTCGGCGTCTAATAGTTCCTGGAACTGCAGGTTGTTTGTCGAGATAACCTATAAATAGTCAAAAGTATTCACTAAAGGCCGTATTACACTTGGGAATTTTTATGGCGCCAGCAATGGCGATTATAATTCAAGGATTCAGGCGCAGTACACCGTTCTTCGTACTACAGTCAGAAATTCTACTCTTCTGACAATTAAAATGACACGGATTCATGCGCAGTACACTGTTCCCGATCAGCTGTCTCTCATTACCAGAAATGGGACAGGCGCCATTTTAATTGCCCTTGCCGGCGCAATTGGGTAGACATGGATTATTCTGTTATTTTTAACTGTTTATTATTTGGCCGAACCAGGTATGAACAGGTAATGGCCATTTAAACCCACTGGTACTTAAATTAGCAGTTTACATTCTTTATTAAACTTATGGACTGCTAATTCAGCAACTTTTTGCACCTCCTATTTGTAAATAGCAGTAGCTGCTTTAACTGGTAATCAAAACGAACAGGTTTGCACATCTCTAATTCTGGGGATATTTTAGGGATTTCGACAGTACCCACCATTATAATTGCCGGCGCAAGAGAAAAAATTGCCTAGTCTAAAGGCTGTATTAGACAGACAGAGATTAGTCACGTATTCATGCGCAGTAAACCGTTTTCGATCAGCTGGAGCATTGTCAACGAGTCAGAACAGCAGTTGAATTATAATTGCCATTGCTGGCGCCATAAAAATTCCCGACTGTAATACGGCCTTTAGCAATATTTACCCCAGTATCGGTTTCTTCCCGCTTTATTGCGTTAGAACCGGAGGGAATGATTATTTCAACATCAATTGGATTCAACCGAGTATCTTTACTGACATGTACTGCCGTGTCCAAATTACTCGGTTTTATGCCGTTCCTCAGATGCATTTTTGAATGTTTATTGAAGTTTGACGCGTCAGAAAACGTCCTAAAAGAAATCGTCGATTTTAAAAAAGATCCACAGCTCGCTTTAGATTTAAACTGCACTTCGTTGTTACTTACTTGTCGCATATATTACATAGATACGGTTTCTGTCCCAAATGTAACCTCTGATGTCTAGAGCACGCCCACGCTTCCGCAAACTTTTTATCGCAAAATGTACATTTGTATGGACGTATGTCTAGGTGTCTCCTTATGTGGGTGTCAAACGTATCTTTATGCAGGAAACGTTTTTGACAGTATTCACAACTGAAGGGTTTTTCTCCTGAAAACAATTTAGCACTGTAACTGTCAGGGTTGGCATGATATATATCACTGATTTATATCATGATATATATCACGATATATATCAATGATATTTATAGCTCGATATATATCATAGTATTTATTATTAAAATATAAATTTTAATTTACCGCCAAATTTTGTATGGTTTAGGTTGGTATTACGGCTGGTAATACTATTTAGTAATTTAACTGGCTTGGTACATATTTAATTCTCCGAATTTGTTTCGGGGTTGCTTCTAGGAATCCCCTATTTATTTCATTATTATTTCTCATTACTGAAGCGTTCTTCGATGCAACTGTGCATCGTGTGTGGTTTTTTTTTTATTACAACGTTAATCTGTTTTTAAATTTAAAATGCCAAAACGTAAGCTAAATATTTGGAAATATTTTGAAGAAACAAAAAAGGTTGGAAACAGTGGAAAATGGGCAAAATGTAAGAAGTGTAAGAAAGAAATGCAAGGCATACCAAAACGTTTAAATGATCATTATGTTAAATGTTCAGGAACTCAAACTGAGCAACATGAAGATGAAATATTATCATCACTTATAGGCGAGTCTATAGGGCAGACTTCGTTCCATTTGTAATGGCCCTATTAGTTGAAGCAACACCATTCCCCAAATATGTATTTGGATCTCAGTTTAAAAATACAGTTCCTATGGTGTGGTGGAAAGGAATTGTTATTGAGGATGAGGATTGGCCAAATAAAAAAGACTTCCTGGCTTTATGTGAGCAACTGCTTACTGCAGTTGCGTCTACCGCGTCCATTGAGAGAACCTTTTCATCATTTGGACTCGTGCAATCGAAACTACGCAATAGGCTTGGAAATGAAAAAGCTGGAAAAATTAACGTTTTTATTTAAATACTCTAATCAAATAGAAACAAATAAAAAAGAAAATATTGATTGGATTTGGGCAGGAACTGTACCAGAAGAATTACCGGGATCGATTTCTGATTCTGACGAATCTGGCGATGACTTACCATTGATAAGGCTAATTTAAGATGGTTATTTATATTATTTTTTTTTCGGGATTGTTTTTTGTTGTACGCATTCACCCTAGGTAAATATCTGTTGTCTAGGTGAATATCTGTTATTATTATTTTGTTAGCTTTTATGCTTGTTCCGAGGCTTGTTCTGTTTAGAAATAATATTTATGTTTTAATAAAAATATTTACTCAAATATATACTTCCTTGATTTTACTTGGCTCTACTATAAGTATGATTTTATCTGTTTTGGCTGAAAAAAATTATTTGATATATATCAGATATATATCGGATATGTATCCGATATTTGATATTTATATAAATATCATGATATTTGCCAACACTGGTAACTGTAATAAATCAACTACCATCTACTACTACTACTACCATAAATCATAAACCCCATGGTGTAGGTCCCCCACACCTTCAAACCGCAATATGTGGGTGCAGGGTCGGCTTGAAAATATAGCTATCTACATATTGATTTATTTTGAATTAAGACACCTACTTAATATGGTATAATAATGAGGGATGCAGGTAAATAATATGTGTACTCCGGCTTTGCCCGAAAATTTGGAGATTTTATGGTCAGGAGGATAATTAAACTGACTATCAAGCTATCCTCAAATATTGTTTGATACGCCATGGCGAAATAAAAAAAGTGTAATTTCGGGTTTGCTCTGAAAGTTATATAACTTGGAACCGGGCAATTTATTGTCATTTTCTTTGTACAGTCGTTGAAACATATTTTTAATAATTACCTGTATGACGTTTACTGTGTAATTTCCATTGTGAAGAGGTAGTAAAGCTCCTTCCACACAGGTCGCAGGTATAGGGCTTTTCTCCAGTGTGAATCCGCTTATGCTCGATCAGATTCCCTTTTTGAGAAAATGCTTTTTTGCATACGTCACATTCGTAGGGTTTATTGCCTTCATGCCATCTGCAATCAACATGATTTTGTCTAAATCGTTTGCATTTACTTTTCAGTATAATATGCGGTGTGTCCCATCTTCGATACTTTCGTTATAATTCATTGAGTATACTTTGAGCTTTACAAGAATGTATATAGGTTTGTTCCAACCACCCTAAAAATCGTACAATGTACGGTCACGCACATGCGCAGTATTGGAAAGCCGTTCCAACCGATACAAAACGGTGTATCGGGCGATCCCGTTTCTGTTCCAACCACATTTGTGATCGTTCGCAAACCAGTTCCTGAACGGTGAAAACGATACATGGACAAGAGCAAGAACCGTTTGTACTGACTTGCGCCGTAAGAATTTTAACAGTTGTTTTTGTATTCCTGGCATTCGTGCAGTTTTAGCCTTGTTTTGTAGGAGTTGTTGCTTAACCCCTCGTTAATATTCTGATTATTTTATTTATTCTTATTAAATTTGTATAATCCGGTTCCTAAACCTACAAGATATTAAACACGTTATTCTCTTCCATAATTATTAAATACAAAAACGGAACGACAAAATATAATACTCAAGCTTAGACGAAGAAATTAAGCAACAAAAGTAGGGTTATGATTTATGATAATTAACTAATGTTCTTTCCTGGTTTGTTCCCGAACTAATCAGACAGGCGAGCAGGATCAGCTGATATTTTTACAGATAATGGTCATAAAACGTACCATGTGCTCGGCAACAAACGGTGCAAAATTAACGCCTGCGCACAAAATCGATCCCAACAGTTTCGTGACGGTTCTAGAACGATACAAAAATAGGGTGTTGGAACAAACCTTATATGTGCCTGGAGAAAAACTCAAGAGACCGTTTTCATGGAGAATTGACCAGGCCAATCAGACAAAATATTCACATAAAAAAATATCAGTGGCGTACCATCTTTTTTGTAAAAAATAACAAAGGACATGTTTGCAGCGACGCCACTGGTGGAACAATTGAATAACTTTTCTTAACTAAAATTTGAGGTTCTATATCCTATTAACACATACCAAAATTAAACATAATATCTAAAGTATTTTCGGAGACATTTGGGAAAATACAATTTTTTCGCCAACCCCACCTCGTAGCTGATAAAAAAATGGACAAAGTGAATCCGGCCTGATCCCCGTAGTTCGATTAATAAACTACTTATTAGCATTTAGGTAAAAATATTTCCAATCCCCCTTACTCCCCTCCTAATTACCCCAGCCTCCGGCCCATCAAATTACTCGGTATCACCCGTTAATTAATAAAATTTTATTATTCTTGCAGTTAAAAATCGCGTTAATTCGTGAACTCATTGATTAATCGGGATCGGGTTTGTTCGACCTTACGCGCTCTGTCAAGCTCTTCAATTTTGCTTTCCACATTTTTTTTGTAGCATCAAAACCGGCCGAGTTATTTTCAATTTCCCGTTGTACGGTTGTATATTAGATTTACGGGGCGTGCCCCCCTCCCCCCTATGCAGCGCCCTACACAAATCATTTCATAATGTCGAGGGGACTGTATCGATTGGGGAAAAAAAATTACTCGATTTTGTGTAGGGATTTTGGACTCCACCATCCAGAAATACCGAAAGTATAAGCTTGTTTTCATTACAAGTGGTTTGATCACAAACACGTGTTTTCTTCCACTTTTATAACGTTTAAAATTCTGCGCTCACTTACCTTAAATGTACAGATAAAGACGTTTTATGCATGAAACACTGCCCGCAAATAGAACAAGTGAATTTCTTCAATCCCGTGTGGCAATTTTCGTGATTGATCAAATTGGTTTTGGTTTTGAACGTCAGAGAGCACTCTGAACAATGAAACGGCCGTTCCTCGGTGTGAACGGTTTGATGACGTTGCAACAGTTGACGATGCTTGAAGGATCTGTTGCATTTGTTACAAATAAATCTAAAAATGGCAGGTAATTAATTATTTGTAAAAGATTTAATTGGTTCTTCCCGGAAACATTTATTTTCCGAGCTGTTTCATCTTACCTTTGTATTTTCGGCAAGTAGTTATGGACATTTGTTATTAATATAACTGAATATAGCCTTGTTTTGTAAAGTCATGTCATAACATGTCGAAAATTTAAGAGCTGGCTAAAGTCCCTTTAATGGATGTATTCACGATTTTTAAGTGGATTATGAAAACACCGAATTTCGAAAGCGAAATAAATGGCGACCGAGGTTTGATTATAACACTCTTATGATAAAAAATAGGGCGCCAGTTTTTCGCAGTTATCATATCAGAAGGCTACGGGCGTCATGTTTATGAAATCAGTCTACAGGGTCCGCAAACGAAGCGTGGACGGAAGATTAAATCGTTATCGAAGAACTTATCAACAATACTAAAACAGCTTGAGATATTGGATTAAAAGCGGCATGTTTTAAAAATATTTTACAATGTACAGGGTGGCCCAAAAAGTGTGACAGCATAAAGTTATATTTTTTTAAACGGGACACCCAGTATTTTATTGCATATTTAGGTTCGTATAACTATCGTTTATAAGTGCCTCATATTTTATTTTATTTGGTTTTGTAGTTTCGGAGAAATAAATTAAAAACTAAAAAAAAAAGTTTTGCAGTCCTGAATAAAAAAATCAAAAAAAACAATCCAGAACTATTTTTTTAACCTCGGTATTGAGTGAAATTTATGACAAGAGGTCTAGAGATACGATGAATGTAATTGCATTTATTCATTTTATACAGGGTGTTCGTAATAAGCTTTTGAAAAACCTCACATTTTATACAGGGTGTTCGTAATAAGCTTTTGAAAAACCTCACATTTTAAAATAATTTTTCTCAAGTTTTTCAAATGGAACACCCTGTATATTATTTAGCTATTTGACGTAGAATTCATAGACAATTTTTTTTTTGTAATACAAGCATATAAGTTATATCCAGCCGTTTTCGAAATAATTATAAATATCATAAATTATGTTGTTTAAATAGAGTTTTCATTGGGAAATTTTGTTATAGGCGACTAGACTAATAATTGTAAACTAAAGTAAATGTTCAAAATAACTTTTACTCTTAGAGTTTGCCGTATTTTAGTTATTTCGATATAAATTTTAAAGGCCATTTTTGCTACTTTTATTTATTTAATTTTATTTTTTAATCTTAATCGAGTTGCCATGATTTTTTTTTGTTTCACTATGACAGCCAAATAAAATTATTTCATTTGTTCAGTCAGTCGTCGAAATTAAGTACTAACTTACACGAATTTTATAACTTTAGAAATGGTAAATATGATTTTCATACTGGGTGAATGTGCAAGAAATTGCCTCCTCGCGAGCCGAGTGTATGCTGAAAGATATCCAGATATTGAGAGAAAGCCGAGACCAGAAAGAAACCTTCGAGAAGTGGTTGCAAATGAACTTATGCATAACAAATGTAAACCATTAAAAAGTTACCGCTAGATTTTAAGAAAAAGTAGCAAAAATGTAGGCTTTTATAATTTATATCGAAATAACTAAAATACGGTAAACTCTAAGAGTAAAAGGAAGCTATTTTGAACATTTACTTTACTTTACAATTATTAGTCTAGTCGCCTATAACAAAATTTCCCAATAAAAACTCTATTTAAACAACATAATTTATGATATTTATAATTATTTCGAAAACGGCTGGATATATGTATTACAGAAAAAAATTGTCTATGAATTATACGTCAAATAGCCAAATAATATACAGGGTGTTCTATTTGAAAAACTTGAGAAAAATTATTTTAAAATGTGGGATTTTTGAAGGATTATTATGTACACCCTGTATAAAATGAATAAACGCAATTACATTCGTAGTATCTTTAGACCTCTTGTCATAAATTTCACTCAATACCGAGGTTAAAAAAATTGTTCTGGATTGTTTTTTTTGATTTTTTTATTCACGACTGCAAAACTTTTTTTTTTAGTTTTTAATTTATTTCTCCGAAACTACAAAACCAAATTAAATAAAATTTGAGGCACTTATAAACGATAGTAATACGAACCTAAATATGCAATAAAATACTGGGTGTCCCGTTTAAAAAAATGTAACTTTATGCAGTCACACTTTTTTGGGCCACCCTGTATAATGTAAAATATTTTTAAAACATGCCGCTTTTAATCCAATATCTCAAGCTGTTTTAGTATTGTTGATAAGTTCTTCGATAACGATTTAATCTTCCGTCCACGCTTCGTTTGCGGACCCTGTATGTTTTGATATTTTTCTTGCGCAAAATTTTGCTTGATTCCTATGATTTTAATGACATGTAAGTGATGACGCACGGGTAAAGATATAGCGTACATACTTTACATACCTCTGATTTCCATGTTCCGTCTCTTTGTGATATATTAAACTGCTGGGGTGGTTAAAAATCTTATCACATTTATCACACCCGAAATGTTCCAATATGCCATTATCTTTGTTGTTGTGGAACACGACGTGAGTTTTGAGGCTGCAAGCGTAAGCAAACGACCTAGAACAAATACGACCAGTAGTTAAAAGTAAATTGCGAGATATTTCACATTCGGTAAAAGAATATCCATATGTGAAAAGAAACTTCAAACTCACTTCGGACATTTACCGCATCTGAATGGTTTCTCCCGGTCATGGATAGCTTTTAGATGAACCTCGTAGTTCTGTTTACAGGCAAAACTTTTATTACAAATCGGACATGTTACCGGTTTCTCTTCTGAAACTTCCGGCGAGTTTTCAAACATTCCCGTCGCACTGTTTAACGAATGCGAATCTGGTAGAATCACAGTCCCGTTCTAAAAAAAAATAATAGATACAAAACGATTTAAATGACGTGGCACCTAATTAATGGCTTTCTGGTTATACCACAACTCATGGGCCACTGAACAACTGCAGATACTACACATCAAACTAGGTCTATTAAGTCATATAAGTTTTTCTTTTGCTTCTTGTTCTAGAAATACAGGTTGTTGAAATTGGAAGGTTATTTTCGAAAATAAGTCGTGATTTGAAAGAGGTTCAATGTATCGGATTGAAAGTCTTCCATTTCGAAAAAACAACTTAGTTTGATCTTTATACTATCTCCAGTTTCTCTATGGCCCATAAGTTATGGGACACCATGTATATTGTAATCAAGTGCAAAATATGTGATTTCGATAAACTAATCACAAAAATAAGCTTACATATGCCTCTATGAGTTCAATTTTCGAGATACCAGCATGTTTTGTATTGGCCTGATGTTGTTCGACGATATTCCTGTCTTCATGTAGAAACTGACAACCTTGTCCTCGACAGGAAAACTTTAATTTGTGACCTTTTTTGTGGAGCTCGTATCGGCCGATGTGCTGGAAATCCTTG
Source organism: Barypeithes pellucidus (assembly GCA_963991005.1). Taxonomy (NCBI): domain Eukaryota; kingdom Metazoa; phylum Arthropoda; class Insecta; order Coleoptera; family Curculionidae; genus Barypeithes; species Barypeithes pellucidus. The sequence continues at coordinate 2,260,798 of OZ022557.1, forward strand.
TTGCATATATCGCAGGTGTATCTATGCTTTTGCTTATGACCTAAGTAAATAAGTATAAAATAATCAGATTTAGAAAATGATGTACTTTTACTTTGTTCTTGTACAGTAAAGATAATATTAACATAGGTCACATTATTGCAGAAATTGCATAATAATAAGGGGTGTATTTATTGGCTGTTATCACACAAAGAACTTGTTAGCATTAAGCTGTTAGAGATGAACAGATAATTACCAATTTTGCTGTGGGCAATTACAAAAATCTAAAATACTTAGGTACCTCTATATTTTTTAAATTTAAGACGCCTCCTATTTGGATACACAGGCTCTTCTGATTCACCATCATTTTTCACCACTCTTCCTATTGGAGTCTCACTATCTTGCTCCAAATCTCCATCATTGATTTTTTCTTCTTCCATAACATCTTCAATATCTTCATCTATCACTCCCTCCTTTTTTAATATCTTATCCAATTCTCTGCCCTATAAAAGATTTTTAAGAAATTAGTAGGTACAAAAGTTGAACTAAAAACATGACTTAAAGGAGCGTCAATATACCTGATCATTGACTACGTTTGCTAAAATTAACTTATTGTGAATGGACCTACTTGTACAACTCCTTCATATCTAGCAGGAGCCTTTATTCTACGTTTCGTTCTTTTATCAGAATCTATTGTTGTTATACTGTCTTCTTTCTCGGCTATTTCTTTATCACTTTCAGTTACTTGCATACTTCTTTCTCCATCTATGACTGCACCTTTAAAAAAAATGTTGTTTTATTCAGAAGCACCAAATCAATTTTAGCCCTTGTAACAGTCTATTAAAAATCAGATTTTGCATGTTTCAAGCTAGAACTAACAAACCTTGTTCCTCAGAATTTTGATCTGATGGCTCTGGCTCAGGATTTGGTATAGCTTTTGGCGGTCGGCCTCTTTTTCTCTTTGGTTTTTTAAGCCCCTCGGCTTTCCAGGCCAGTTCATGTTCAGGTAAAAACAGTGGCCCCTCACTATAAACTAAGTAAATCATATGTATATGCATGATCTGGTTACAATTAACATGAGGAAAATACTACATTGTTAGTAGAAACGATAGAACTAGTTTCATTGATCTTTAATCTTTCTAGAGCAAAAGCTAGCACTTACTTTGTATAATGAATTTTTCCCCATTTTCATCTGTCTGAATGGTATATGTCTCAACGCTGGCATTAGGATTATGATTTTTTAATGCTTCTTCTAATTTTTTCCTTTCTTTTTCTTCCCTTTCGAAACGGTCCTGCTGTATTTTTAATAGTTTTCGTAACTTGGCTTGTCCTTCGATAATAAGGTCCATGAACAGTTTTGCAGCTTCTAGTTGGATGTGGCAACCAGGGCATATTAATTTTGGATATGGATCTTCGTTATTTACCTAAAATTACAAATAAAATTAGCAGGAAAACCTGATTTCAATACTTTTCCTAATATTAATATTTGAAGTTTCCCGCAAGTAAACTTTGGGAGTAATAATTATTTTCTATTAGGAACCATGCTCTCTCTTTCTCTAACTCACATAGAATATAAAAACAAATTAATCGATCTGAAATTTGTTCTACTCCAGTATACAAAACAAACCAATTCGCCATATTTGATGACAACCGAGGAAATCAAGTATCGAACTGAAAATTAAATACGAAAGAAACGTACCTTTATCGGCAAATATCTATTTACCAGAGTGCTCAGATCTTCCGAATTATCCTCTTCAGTAAACAAATGTATACCATTTTTATTCTCTTCGGAACAAAGCCTGCAAAATTTGGAATTTGATAATAAATTCTCTTGCTCCATCTTGATTTAGGTTCTCCATTGACTATTTTACGAACAACGCTCGGGTTCGATCGAGGAGATTCGACGATGAGAAACTTGTGATCTACGACATACGGGCGTAAAAATACAGGGTGGCATAAACTCACTTCTAAGTAAATTCATTACGGAAGCCAGAACATGTTTATAGAATGTTAATACTTAACGTTAATTACCCTCGTCCATAAAATTTTCTAATGTGCACTCTACAAACGCATACGCTGATCTAGAAAGTCTATTGACCTTGACCATCAAGATTACACAGATACTTTTCATTTAGCTTACTTAGTATTTTCGAAAGAAAAGTAAGAATATAACGTATGTCTTAGTTTAATATAATTGAGTCAGAGCCTAACCAATTAAATTACAGATGTGAAGCTCGATTTGGGTGAGCGCCAAAATGTTTTATTTTAAAATTATAGAGATTATTGCCTTGGAGTTCGGTCGCAGCGGAATGAAATTCAAAGTTTCAGTTAATCCTTATGTTAAACCATCGCCAGAACTTATTTAAGATCAGTTACACTTAATCTGGTTACATTTTGTTATACAGGGTGTAACAAGAGATATGAAATCGGTTAAATAGGCAAAGTTGCGTAATTATGAGCCCAATAATATGCAGAAAAATAAATACAGGGGATTTCAAGACATTTGGAAAAATCTAAAATATTGCGTTACGGTTTTTATTTTGTCCTGACTTTGTTCGAAGAGATGTACTTCCGAACATAAACTTCACTTGCTCATTGTTACTATGTATTCCAAACAAGATGGCATCATCAGATCTTTAATGCAGGAACGTGTACTAGGGGTATTTTAATGAATATGGCCAATTTAAGGAACAAAACGTTGGAAAACCAGTAATTATTGTATACTGCTGAACGTAGATTTAGGTCCTCCTTCATAATTTAAACAAAAAAATCCAGGCACGTATTTAAAAAAATTAAGTTGATGATTGTGACCCAAAGACGAAACGTCGCATTAAAGATCTGATGATGCCATCTTGTGGAGAATATAAAGTAGCAATGAGAAAGTGTTTTCAAATTTTTCTAAATATTTTGAAAGCCCCTATTACTGGGCCCCATGATTCGCCCCAATCTAACTGACTTTGTATCTCTTACCACTACCGAAATCCCAATGGCGAAGGCCGAATTTGTTACACCCTGTATAAGTATATCGATTTCCATCCAAAAAAATTATCCTGTACTTAAGCTTTTTTGCTGTATAACGAAAATAATACGATGCCGCTTTAGTCAAACCGGTATATGTAATTTTTCGTGTTCCATTATTGCTTGGTTGGTGGGAGGGGGTCATACCCGCCCCCGGATCCGCGCTTGGTAAGAAGTAAGAATGTTCTCAGGGAAAATTTATTGCTGTACAAATATTGTTACAACCTTCAGAACAAAATCTATCTTGTTTGGGATATCTGATGGTTATCCAGACCAGGATCCGGGTAATTCTATCTTAAGAAGGTAAAGAAACTCACAGTCTGCTCCACTAGTTTAATAGAAATAAATAAAACTATAAACCATACATGTTTCGAAGGCTTAAGCCTTCATCTTCAGTGGAAAGTAAAACATCAAAAGGGGGTACCTATGACATTGAGGTAACTAGCAAAGCAGGAAAAGAAAAACTCTTTGAATATGTAAAAATTCAATGTTTTACTTTCCACTGAAGATGAAGGCTTAAGCCTTCGAAACATGTATGGTTTATAGTTTTATTAATTGTTATTAAACTAGTGGAGCAGACTGTGAGTTTATTTACCTCCTTATAACTTCACTCCACTTTGAGATGGACTACTTCAAGAAAATTCTATCTTACTAACTAGCAAACTAGTGCAAACTCAAAATCTCAAGTTTTCTAGTTGTCTCCGCTAACACTAAAAAATAAAAACGGTTAAAAAAGATAATAATTGGGTTACTCAAGTGCTGTAAATTGTTACTACTGTGTACATGCACTATGCTTACACGTTTGTACAGTTCAATATTGGTGTTTGCTAAATTAAAAACCCAAGGTTCCTATTCAGTTGTGTCTCCGATAATGTAAAGTTAATATCAATTTTTTATTAGTTTCCCTGTCGGCTCACATAAAATTACAGCCAAAATTTCAAAAGCGTTCACACGCATATGATATTTCAGTGACATAAAAAAAGAAATTAAAAGTTTATTGTCGATTTAAAACAATCTTTAATAAACAAGTTACATTCTGTTCGGTGTACTAAATATTATAGACATTGATTTGTGATATCAATGGGAAGTAACCTTTTGTGATAGGGTTATCACCAGGTTTCGTGTAAAAATGAAGCATAAATGAGAAGGTATTTTATTTAAATTTATAACATTTAAATTATAATTTAAATTTAAAAAATATAATAAGAAAAAATAAAATAGAAAGATGATAATTATAAATGATATAAAATTAACAAAAAGTTAATATAGTTCTGGGATTAAAACCACTAAGTATAACAATAAGTTGATAGATGTCAACATTTAATCTAAGTTCTTTTTAGCTTTCATCTATAGGAATAGACCTTTAAGAAAGTGTTACTTAGACTTAAAGCGTCAATTGACACTCAAATTAAGTTAAAACATAGTTGTTTTAAGGTTTACCATAACGTTAAGCCTACCTTAGCGGAGGTATAAATTAAGGAACATTCAAATATCGGCCCTAAGTGCAAAAATACCATACATTAATTTGTCCGTTGAATTTTATATAGACCCATTCAAAATAATGATTTTTTTTCATTCAATTTACATTGATGACTGTTTTTCAAAACAATTAACAAAAACAGTACCTTAATCAATTTACTTTGCCTCTATTATGCTTGATAATGATAGTAAGTATATTTTGCGTTAATCTTTTTCTCATTGGCTTTATTTCTCTACCATTGTCTCAATGATTTTTCAATATTTAAAAAAAATTGTTCACTTATCGACTTCAATTCATCAATACCTATGCCTGTCGTTGGCTTTATTAATAATTATTTTATATTTATCAGAAATGGCAGCACTGCCAGAATGTAGCTCCGCTGTAAAAATGATGTAATTTTAAACAATTAAAAATGCCAAAGTGAATACTAATATGTTTGACTATCGAAAAGTGTACGTGTTTAGGCGATAAATTTTTATTATTATAATTTGCGAGTAACAGAGGTTATAAGTACTTATACGATCAATGTTGACTTACTTTCTAAAGGTATAATTAAAATTGCTACAGGGATGATGAAAAATACGAACCAAACTCTCGGAGAACATAATTTTAAAAAAACAACTCACACGTCCGTATCCGATTATATCGTTTGTTTTCAAGTTATAGCGGAATGAAGAAATTTCTAAAGTAGTTTTTAGTACAAATTTTCCCCTCTCCCTCACGGGAGACCACGATTTACAACATTATTTATAAAATGAATTACAATGACCACTAGAGCGATGTTCCTGTAAACATCAGAATGCAACTGTAGCTACTACATTTCGAAGAAAGGTTTCCAGGGCTTTGGATTGGTCGCGGTGGTCCTCTTACTTGTACTCCATAAGCTCCAGACCTCACACCGCTACACTTTCGTTTATGGGGCTGGTTCAAATTAAGTTCTCAAAGTAAAATTCGACATTCCGTGAAGGACTAATTCAACGTATTAGAAAACTGCGATATTAAAGAAAGACAAGCAGAAGTTTAGAGGTCAATGGCGATATTTTTGAACATTTATTAAAAGAACGATGTGATTAAAAATGTTTTTTAAATGTTGTTTATTTGTAAATATGCTGTAACTTAAAAACAAATGAAAATCGGATAAGGACATATGAGTTTATTATTCTCACGTATACAATACACATACTTAGTTTAAAAATATATTACTCAAATAGAGATAAATCTTACGCATAGAAATATATTTGAAACACAAGTATTTAAATATATAAATAATAGATATTATAATTATTATTTTGAAAAATGAATTCCTTTGCTAGGAGTGGCCAAGTCATAGGTACTTAGAAATACTTGTCGTGAATATATTTTTCTTTGCGTAGGATTTATTCTATTTGGGTATTATACTTTTAACTAACAATTTCTTTGTGCACATGATTAACTAAATAGAGTAAAAACTGGTTAGCAAACTATTCTTATTTTTGCGAACCGAAAAATGTAATCGGTCAGCCAAAATGGCTAGTTTGTCAGCAATTTACGGACAGCAAACATTTCTGAATCGGTCCGTAATTAATGTCATACTAGAGTGCTCTAAATTATTTTGGTACGCAAATTAAATATATAAGCTGCTATGAACGATCCACTTTTAGTCAGATATTAGTAAGCAATCAGTGGGTAAGCAAAATATTTAATCTTCATAAAAAAAAAGCAATAAAACGTGAAATAGTGACAGTGCCCTGGGAAAACAAGCGAAGCCCGTCCCCGCTACACCTTTTATAGCCGATTTCATTCTGTATTCGGCAAAAGAAAACACAAGAAAGTTACATGAGTTGACAGTGCACTGGGAAAACAAATGAAAACCCGCCCCGCTACATCTTTTGGGCCTTGACTGCTACACCGAATGAAAACACACGCACGCAATTAGCTACTCGTACCACGCGACTGCTCTCGCTCCGCCCACAATAGCGAACTTTGCCGATTATTCAAAACAAACGCAATACAATGATTTATATTGATAACCATTCTTTTAATATGCAAACCTCTGAAGTAAAACTGCTTCTAGACATGTTTTTTTCTACTGACCAAGTGTAAAATCTTGCTGACCAAGTAATCATTACGCAGCTCGACTATTAATTAAGCGAACACATGATATTACAAGCGGACTGATATCGGTGAAATTGTTGACAGTTTGTAGCATTTTTTGCAGAACAATTGTTGCAGCCCGATTCTTATTTATTGCAAGCAAAATCTTTTTATGCCGATCAAATGATTGAATGGCTATTTTTTGCTGCGAACCAATTTTAATAACGGCAAACCATTTAATTACTTCTCTATATTTTATATCTAGAAATTGAACCTGAAAATTCCCGAACAAGCGATGACGAGTAAAAAGTAAAACTCATTTTACAAACAACATGTATATATTTAAAAAATAATCTATGGATACCGATGTTTATATTATATTAATATGTCGCTGGGCATGATATCCATTTCTACATAGCTTCCACAATAACACTATGATAGCTACAGCAATGCTTAAAAATATTAATACTGATAAATATAGGAAAAACAGATGCAAGTACTCTTTGTCTTTAGAAGTAGCAAAGCTCGTGGTAGCGCTGGTGGTATTTCTTCTTTTAGTGGATAAAGATTCTACTCTAAACAACAACTGGGATTCCCAATTTTTTACTTGCTCCCCCCAATTATCACTATAAGTTCTTCTGGCGGTTTGATTGGAGGCACTGATTAATTCCTTGGTAGCTTCCCTTTTGGATCTACTAGAATTAGGGACATCGTCCTTACATGGATCGGTCTAGAACAAAAATAAAACGTCTATCCTGCCCCATCTATCGTTCATACAGGTACAGTACGTTTCACGAAAATTGGATACGACTTAATGATTTCCTGGGTCGGTCCCATTGTGTCGACAAGAGCTTGGCAATAAACAAGTAAAGTATGAAGGGACGGACTAAGGAAAACAAGTAATGATATGATTATATTAATGTAATCAAATGAAATAACATTTTTTTTAAATATTACTAGTCATATTTATTTACATTTATAATGTCATTCTATAGATAGTTCTGTTTCGCTATCGCTATCCTCATCAAAATTAATTATAATTGGATTAATTATACGATCCAGACTAATATACGAATTTTCTACAGTTATTACGTGACGGACTGAATTTTTCCAACTACCTGGGGGAATATCATTAAAGCATCTTCGTATTAATTCTACAACACTAGAACTTAAAGTCGGAGAAATATTTTCAGACCTAACCAGTGATTTTAACTGGTGCCACATATGCTCTATGGGGTTAAAAATGCAATAATAGGGTGGGAGCCGTAGCACTGTATGTCCGATTTCTTCTGCCAGTGTGTCACAAACATATACTTTTTTTTATACAAAATGTCTTTAAAACTTTTAAAAGATCACTTTTTTTATAACTTTCTTCAAAATATATATCATTCGCCGCCATGTAGTTCTGATTATCCAATTTTGTATTATTTGAGCTTGGAGCTTTATGTAATTGGCGACTGTGATAGCTCGCATTGTCCATTACTATCACGCTATTCTGAGGAATGTTTGGTAAAAGACAATTCTTGAACCATTCCTCAAAAACTAACAACCACAAAAAGATATTTAAATATAAATTAAGCAACCTAGCCTACCTGATGTGCCTATATTTAATTATAATTATTACAATCCGGTCCTTTCCACATAATAATAACAACCGGTCATAAATAATGGGATGGCACAGGTACAGTCATTAAGTTATATCCATTTTTCGTGAAACAATCTTTAAAAAAATATACCTCGTGAAAAAATCAGAAAACTTTGCCAGCTTTTCTACATTAAGCGGTATGCTTTATGTAATTACATCAAACCACTTAGGTATATTGTTTGTTAAACCGCATTGTTAAAAATTGATTGAAGTTAATTATACTCAATTAAACATTTAAGACGATGTCAAGTGTATTTCAATACGCGCTGTTTCGGAAATTAATTTGCTTATGGGTAATTCCGAGCTTATAAAACGTATAGCGTAAGATACGGGTATACAGGGTGTGAATTTGAACGCGTCCAGTAAATAATATGAAAGGCACGTCATTTTATTATGAAGGGGACGCTTTTAAAGAATATTTCTTCCAGCCTTCGTGGCAGGAAAGGGTAGATTAGATATGTTATCTTAAAAATCTGAAATGGGGGGGGGGGGGGGGGGGGTTGGGTTGGTGTTCCGGTTTGTTCGGGTTCGCTTTCCAAAAATGGACTTATTCATATAAATTTTGAGATATTAAGGGTAGGATGTGTTTAAATTGATAGCTGTATACCTGTATGGTATATCATAGAAAATCATATTTTTCCTACTTCCGCTATATTTAAAGCCACATCGCTAATTGTTAGTGTATGACCACAACGGAGTACCATAGCACCGCACGGTAGTGTCCACAACGGCGCACCGACCCTCGATTGCCTTGCGTCTCGATCAGTTTGTCTCGCGACATCGAGATATAAACATGGACTGTGCGTTGTCATCTTCTTCCGATGAAGAAGATATTATTTTAGACGCTAATATAAGAAAGTGGTACTTGTATGCTTAAACAAAAATCTAGTATAGTAGTATGCATTCTCATATATTCACAAAAACGTTGAGATCTTTCCTTAGATCTTTATAAAGGTGATAAAATTCTCCATGGAATCTTCGCTTGGCTCTGTTTAAACATACACGGTATCCCATATAAGAATGCACAGTACAGGGAAAAAATCCGATTACTTCCGAAGATATTTGGGAAAAACCGAATTTTCCCGATTTCGTTTTTATTTTTTTCTGACTCTATTTAAAAAGATATGACAAAATAAAATCATTGCCACGTTTTCTGCTCTACAAGCCGGTGTTCTTAAATTTTCAATCCGACGTTTCGTTTTTCCGCAACCATCATCAACTTTGTTTTTTAAATAGTCAGAAAATTTAATTTTATGCTTAGTAAATTGTACCTTTTATTCTGAATTCAACGGTATATCACACTTAATATTTATAACATGTTTCCAGTTCTAGTGTTTTAAAAATGTTACTTGGACTTACCCTTATACAGTCTTGTGAGTGTAAACAACCCTGCATTTTTACGGAAATTACCATTTCGTCACCTTGGGGTGATTCTTGGAAAAGAAATGCTCTGGAAATAAAAAAAAAATTCAAAAATTAAACCCTATATAGTTTGGCTCTGCTAGAATATACAATGCAATTGTAATTTGTCAATGAAAAGCAACGGGTTGCGAAATGTTTGGTGATCTTGTAATAAATTCTATAAATATTAGTGAAGCTTAGAGAAAATCTTGTATGACACTTGTTGGACAAGAACGTTTTTTGTAACTTTCGTTTCACGAAAATACTGGTAATATAAATATTAGTATGTTTACCTTAAGTGGAGTTCAATGCTGAGAGGATTCATTTTTTGTGGTTGTTGCGGACATATACTTCTCATCACTGAATTCACACACCCATTCTGGTTGACAAGAAGTGCCGATTTTTTTGATTTTAGACCTGTTATTAGGACAGGTCCTATTTGACTGCTTTGCCATCCTAAAACGTACAGAAAGAACCTGTATTTCTTATAATTCCTAATGTATAATAACTACCAAAGAATTTTGCAGTAATTTAAATTCTGCTTTATAAATTTAAAATAGTTTAAAATCTCAACAATGATCAAACCACTATTTTACAGAGGTTGGTGCTAAGCGAACGCGTGTTTTTAGGAAAATATCTAAGTTTTAGCGGCTCAGTGAGGAGCTCTTAACTTAATTTTGTACACACTTTTAAAAAATCTTACCATCCTCATCACTTATTACTGCCCTCAATACCAATTCTTCACCCAACTGAATAACACTTTCTGGTTGTACGCTCTGATCAAAAACGGTGCTTCCTGAACGTTTTCGAAAAATACTTATTCTACTCTTGAGTTCCTTTTGTGTACCTCCGGTAGCGAAAAAGGTGTTTGACGAACGGGCTCGCGAACTTGGACTAGAAAAGAAAAAAAAGTTACTGATGTTTTCCGGTCTTTGTTGAAATTTTTTATATTGTCACACATTTTCAAATTTCTTAAATGCGCAAAGTTAACATTTACATTATTAAAACCACAAAAAATCTTACAAAATCTTATTGCTTCCCAGCCTTATATGTCTTGTCCGACTCACTACCCTATCCTGAGGGGTACACACCAACGTCACCATATGATCCTCTGGCAATCGCACCCCCCTAACCGTAGGCATTCTCAATACAACACACATATTCTCACCCCCTTGGATAGCCCCCCTATTATTGTTACTCCCTATACTTGCTCCATTTCTAACTGGGGGTATACTATTACTTTTACACCGTCTCACTCCGCACTTGAGCATATTGTTAAAGTTCTCCAAGTCTATCCGGAACATGCCACTGCTTATTGGGGTAACGCACCCCTCGGAAGCGTCATCAACCACTGGAAACTGGAGTAAGTCACCTGCCATTTTAAAAGTAGCTCTAAAGTTGAACCCCTGAATACAGGACATATTTTCGATTTTGAATTGCAGGGGTAACGGTACTTGATTAGGGGGGTAAACACCTATATTCTGAGGAGGTAAAGCTGGAATTACTACGGTGTCGTCAGTTGGGAAAGAGGGTGGTAATGGCGCCCCTAGTGGAGGAAACACGTCGTTACTAGGAATAGGTAAATATGCAGGAAACGAACTTGGGGGTTGATAGTCTTCGGGAGGCGGAAATGGTGCGGGGAATCCAGGAATTTCATCGGCGAATATTGGAGGCGAAGGCACATAGATATGAGTAGGTTCTTCTTCGAAATGTAGGGGAGGTTGGGGGTAAATATACCCGGACGGTTGACTTAAAAACACTCTGTCCAAATCACTTCCGTCGCACTGAACACTTAAAAAAAATAAAATTAGAAGAAAAATTATCTCCAAAAATAAAGAAACGAATTTAAACTCGGATGACATTCTTTGTTCGTAGGCAGTTGTTTTTTGGAGCGTGGACTAATCGGAAAAAACCATTTTATTGTAGTGATAATGGATTTATATGGGGCGCTATATATAAGCTTTAAATAATACGAAAATCGTGACAAGAAGTGATGTTCGGCCCAAATCACGTCCTTTGAGACAAGTTCAATATTTGGGGAAAATACCGGGGTGCGTCAAAAATTAATTCAAATTAAAATGTTTGCATGCAGCAGCGTTTCTTCGGGCTATGGACGTATGGACTCCATAACACTTTTCACAATTACATTACTATGCCTTACGAATTAGAAAGTATACCGGGTTTTGCATCGTTGAGTTGAACATAGGAAATCCCATGTCATTTTTGAGGTGGCTGAATATTGGCTTCCCTGTACATTTTACAGAAAAACTGCATTATAACTTCTTGAAGAGGTCGACATGGTAAACCCATGTGCCGAATTTTAATATATTTTGGTGAGCCAATCCTAAGCTATTCAATTAAACATGATGGCAAAACCACGTAACTCTCATAGTTCAGGTAAGACAGCAAACACCAGCAAATAATTTCTATGACGCTAATGTCAAAAATTGACGTAAAGCTGAACATAACGAATAATGAAAATATTATGTAAAAATGTGTGCTGGTGCTTGCTGCCGATATAATAGCAGCTCGATAAGAGTTTAGAATATGTCTTATCCATGATATATAACCAATACAAAAACGCACAAGTTGAAAGACGATCAAATATGCAACGAAATGCTCTCGAGAGACGAACTTTTCCACTTCCCTTCGTATTTCCGATAAAATTTAAATTCTGACCAAAAACAGGTTCGGTTCTTGTTTTAGATTATGTTGAATTTGGTGTAAAGTGCCAAATTAATCATCTTTGGGTAATTGTTTTTATTGAGGATATCGGTATTAAGCTTTTGTTCTGATCGGCAAAATATAATGTGTGGTCTCGTTTTTAAACAACATATGGGTTAATTGACTATTAAAGACGCTTATCGATTCGTGAATGATTGATACGTCAAAATTGGTCAAATTTAGGGCAAGTAGGTAGGTATGGTACGTTATAATTTTTTTTTATTTGTTATATTTATTTTTAACGATATATAAATATACGAGGCTATAGTTAGTACCTCATTATTGATACCTGTTTTATAAATAAACGAATTAAAATGTGTTATAGTTTGATATAAGAATTTTAATAAGATTTTAGGCTCGATTCTTATTGATTTCTGTATCGAAATTGAAAATCGGGGCATTTAGGAAGGTATACAGGGTGTTCCATCACTTATTTATGGGCCGTAAAGTAACTGGAGATACACTAGCCATTTCTCGTTCTAGAAATACAGTGCGTTGAGAGTGAAAGATTATTGTTCAAAATAAGCTATAATTTCTGATTGAAAGTTGGCGGCATAATGTTTTTAGAGATGGGAATTTCCAGAAATTGTTTTTTAATACACTGGGCTTAATACATCTATGATTTTTATTACCTCTCATTATTTTTAATCCAAGATTCTCAAAGAAGGGCAATTTCTAAACTAAAAAGGTATTTTGGCTCGATCGTAAATCTTTAACCGTTTTCGAGATATTTTCACTGTTACTTTAATTTTATTGACTCATTGTGAATGTCTATGATAATGAATTGGGGGGGGGGGGGGGGGGGGCGCCCCCAAACCCCTTGGCTGCGCTACTGCATGTTTTAGTTTAGAAATTGCCCTTCATTGAGTTCTTGGCCCTCTAATGTGAAACTTAAAAATTTATGCAAATTCTTATTTCTTACTCATAAAAACATCATACTGAAAACTTTCAATCTTATACATTGAATCGTTTTCAAATTATATAAAATAAAATAAACTTTCTTGAACACTCTGTATTTCTAGAACGAGAAACATTTCGAAAAAACTTATATGACTTAATCGGTCTAATTTGATGTTTAGTATCTCCAGTTACTATGGCCAATAAGTTATGGAACACCCTGTATATTTTGTATATGAGAAGGTTTTTTTCAGACATTATTTGGCAAAGAGCTGAAGTTTTTGTCATGCAAAGTGGTGTCGCTACCTTTCGTTCTAATTTTTCACAATCTTTTGTTCCAGATAAATAAATGCCGACTATAAGAAGAGAAAAAATCTACTACCATGGACCTGCCAAATGCCGGAGGTGTCGAGATTCAAAGGAAACCTCTAACACCTCTAAGAACGCGAAGAAAGTTGAGCATTCCGGTATCATTGCCTCATGCACCAGGCGGTAAGCAATCGAGATAATTGATTAACCCCATGGGCAGGGACATTTACTGGGTAGCATTGGGTAACTAATTAACTCCTACTGTCCCGGAACTGACGTAGAATTTAGGATAGGATACTTTTGTATGTTTATATGTTAATAAGGGTATTAGGAAATAATTGTGTTTCGTTTCCAGGTCTCGGGGAACCCCATGCTGCTTTTCGTCGACGTTTTAGCAATGTTGGAGATGCGGTATCCAGAAAACTATCTACAACGATAGGCTGGAGGACGAGCGTCGCTGGTTGGTAATCAGAATATGTACTATATTATTCATATGCATAAAAAGACATTACTTTTGCAAATGGAAAACTTCATTTGAAATATACAGGGAATGAAGTCATATTAAAAATATTTCAATTTAACAGGTTTAAAATTGAAAATTCAATGTTCAATTCAATGTCGCAAATTGAAAATTCAATGTTCAATTCAATGGCGCAAAATGGAAAATATCAAAAACCAGGAGGCCTAGAAAAATTCTAATTGTGGCATCACAAAAAAGTAGCAATGCTGCGAAAACTGCATCCTTCTATCGTTATTAATAACTAATAATGGTAATATGTTTAGTTTCAAAATGCAACCAGTACACAAAATATATTGGCTTGGGAGCATTAAAACAAACAACACTTAATAATTTTAAGCGGAACCCAACAAGATATGCAAGAAATACGAAATACAACTGACTAGGAGAGACTTTCCAATATATGAATCTCTATATAGAATTAAGTGAATTAACGAACAATGAACTTTTTACGACGAAATTATTGATGGTTTTGCATTATAACCGCGTAGAATACCACTAAAATATAACCGTAATTAATGTTTGTTAAAATAAATACCTATGGAGTTAATTTTTGGTTTCCCGTATATTGTCGTAAAACTAGGATCGTTTCAAAAATAAAAAGAAAATCAAGGTGTTGGAAGACTTTCCTCGATAAACACAAGTACTTTTGTTTTTCTGATGTCTGGCTTTTTAAATTATAACGAATACCGAAAATGAAGGGGGTTTTTCTAGTATTTACTATAAATTATTGACTAAGTGCCAATATTTCAAATTAACCTTAAGGTACAGAATATAAGTCATCCTTAACACAAGTTTGGCAGTATATTAAAGTTCGTTTTAACTCTCATTCTAAAGGAATAGATCTTTAAGGACGGGTAATCTTCCACTTAACGCATTAATTGACCCTCCAAATTAATTTAAAATATAGTTTTTTTAAGGTTTACTTTAAGGCTACCTTAGCTATGGTCTAACTTAAAGTAACATTCAAATATCTGCCCTATAATTAGGTGTGTATTTTGGGCGTACTGTCCTAGATTTTATATTTAAAAAAATGATAACTTCACACTATTTGGTTTTATTGCCAAAATCTTGTGCCTCGCATATTAAAAGAAGAAACATTTCAGATAGAGCGTACTCCCGCTTATTACTATATGTATTTTCAAAGGTCAAAACGACAGTCGGCCCTCAGCTCCGATCCCTTAGGGATGAAAAATTGAATATAGATTTACGAGATTTGAGTTTTTTCGGCAACACTTTTAGATTATCTCATCAATTATACATATGAAACATATGGCGACTCGTGGATTAAAAATGCGGGGTTTAGTAATATATCCTATTAGTTGGGCCTCCAAGATCTCCAGATCTCACACCACTAGACTTGTGTTTATGAGACTGGCTAAAAAATCGAGTTTACAAAGTAAAAGTCGACACTCGGGATGCACTAATTCGACCTAGTAGAAATACTGCAGCCGATATTAAAGAAATACATGAAGCAATCAGGAGAGCAACGGGCGCCCTTCATAGACGAAGCAGTAATGCTTAGAGGTCATCACATTTATTAAAATAACGCTATTATTTAAAAAGATGTTAATGTTAATGAAACTTTGTTTATTGTTAATTGCCCTATAACTTGGAAACATACATTATTTGCACTTCTACTATACACTTCTGGAGTTTGACCTGTTCCTGCCGACTCACCCTGTAAATTACCGAATAGAATTGCGGCAGGAACAAATTTAAGAAATTATAATTTATGTTTTCTTGGCTCTGTTTCCTTTTGTTGTATTTTTTTTTTTAGGTTTGTCGAAACCTCTAAACTTAAAGGTATCGCCGCCACTGCATATGAGCATTTTTATATAGAACTGGCGAAATAAAGTCAGTAACTTCCACTGCTCCTTTTAACTCGACATATCCGCACCTGCTATAATTTTATTTTTAAAACTGTCCCCCCAACAGCGTGCGAGCATTTTATCCACTTATAGTCGCATAATCTAATCTTTAAATAATACCTAATATAATTTTTAATTTCATTTTACGCGGTTTCAGATAAATCTCCATGTGTAATCTCAAAGTTGCATCTACTGTAACAACAATTTTCAAATCTCTTTCTTTCTTCTTCCTTCCTCCAGCTGGTCCACCGGAAGAAGTTGTGGCTGTAGGACGAGCACTATGTACGTTATACATTCGGACGAGGCTAAAGAAAGCGGGACTTTTCGATAAAAAATTGGGACTCACCAGAGTAAGAAGTGCCATAGGAACTTTGATTGGGTGCAGTATTATGGTTCGAGATGTTTTTCCAGGTAAATTTATATTAGAAGCGACAAAAATATAAAATATAAGGGAAATGTGTCTCGCATGCGATGTTTTTGCAGGATAATGAAAAGATCGTCTTTAAATACGAAAAACTCCGCCATATTGTCAGTAATTTAAACCATTTGATACATTTTCGAAACAAATAAGATAAGTATACCAAAAATTAAATTTGAATTTCAGGTAAAGTGGCCTGTGGCAGCACAGTAGAGAACCATTTTTTATAACAGAAAGATAAAAGTCGTTAAACCTAGCCCCTGTGCCAAATATAATCTTGATACTTTAAATACTAACCGCAATACAACGTGTCCAAGATAAGGAGGGCCAGTACAGGGATCTTGGAAACCTTTTAAATGGAGGTAAAGTTGCGCATTTACGTGCCTAATAATATGCCGTTTAGAAAGTTTTAAAATTCCGAGTAGTTCCGGATAAAACCGAAATTCTCAAAAATCGTTTCCTGTTTTCCTGGGTTTTTTTGACATCGAATTGTAAACTAAATTGCACTTTTACATTGCCACTTTTTCCGCTCTATTTAACAGCGTCAATTGTTTTGTAATTCGACGAGTCGTCTTCGAAGGGCCATTATCAGCTTTCTTTTTTTAAATACGGTCCTGTTTTCCTGATATTGGAATTTGAGAGGTTTTTTTCTTCCGAATGCAACGATGTATGACACATTGTGGTTTAATGACGTTTCGAGGGTTTTTTGAACATCAGGAAATTTTGGGATACGGTCCTGTATTTCTCCTAATTTTATAAATAATATCTCATAAGTAAGCTCTAAATTTGTTACTTATGTTGGACTAGTTCAATAAATAACAAATAATTTAATAATAAAAGTTGATAATGGCCCTTCGAAGACGACTCGTCGGATTAGAAAACAATCAACGCTGTTAGATAGAGCGGAAAAAGTGGCAATGTAAAAGGGCAATTTACTTTAGAATTCGATCTCCAAAAAAACCCAGGAAAACAATAAAACGATTTTTCAGAATTTCGGTTTTTTCCGGATATCTCCGGAACTACTCGGAATTTTAAAACTTTCTAAACGGCATATTATTAGGCACGTAAATGCGCAACTTTTCCGCCATTTCACCGACTTCGTATCTCTTACGGTTTCCGAGATCCCTGTACTGGCCCTCCTTATCTTGGACACGTTGGTATATTAAAAATTTAAAAAAATACTGACTTTTGTTTTTTGAGTTACTACCTTTATTTTAGCATGTAGAACCTTTCCAAGTATCCTGGTGCATTATCTGAACACCCTGTATAATAAAAAAGGTTGAATAATGTTTTAGGTTTAGCGTGTGCGTGTCAAGAACTGGAGCGAATGCATCCAAAACTGTTTACAAAAATTTCAAGGCATACAGGCCCGCCACCGGTTCACGGTAACGTTGGGTTGCTTCTAGCCATCGGACATCACATTTTGAGATCGGATCCCACATGGGGAAAGGTAAGGGTGCTGGGATTTAACAAAAAGTATACAGAGTGTTAATGATAATTTTTTTTTTAAATCAAAATGATCAATGAATCAAAATGATAGGTAATGTACACCTACCTTGTACTGACGAGAACAAAAGAGTTCGAAACCGGTCTGCAGGTGGTTACATCCTATCAATGGAGAAGGCTTCCTTTTCTTGGTAGTACCATTCAATCTGAAATAGTATTTTAATGTGCTACTGGTCGAGGTCGTGGTCTGGAAAATAATAATTTTTCCATACATTGGTATTTAATTTTTTTTTGTTCTAGATTATTGCCATTTACTGTATAGCAGGAGGCTTAGCAGTAGACTGTGTCAGACAAGGGCAGGGCGAGCAACTCCACGTTATTCTTGAGGATATGACGGAACTGATGGAAGAAAGAATGGCCCAATGGGTTCACGGCAATGGTGGTTGGGTCAGTAAATTAAAATTTAAAAAAGATATACTTTTAAAAATTATTTCCAGTAAAATTTGTCTTCTTACTGCTTTGTCTACGATCGAAGTGCGGCTGTTATTCTCCTGATTCATGTCTTTCATCTCATGTCTACATGACTTTTATTAATATCGCGTGTAGTATTTTGAATTAGTGCCTCCCGGTGTCGACTTCAATTTTTGAACAGCACCATAAACAAAAGTCTAATGGTGTGAGGTCTGGAAATCTTAGAGGCCAACTAATAGGACAACTGCGACCGATCCAAAGTCTTGGAAACCTTTTGTCCAAATGTTGCTTGACCTGATGAGCGAACGGTGCAGGAACCGTGGCGTAGCCAGGGTTTGGGCAGGTATCGCGAAGAAGTCCTTTAGGGCTATAAATAGTATTTAAAACGAACTTTTTTATTTGAAGACCGGCATATACAGTATTGTGTATGTGGGGGCATCTCCCCTCAGTGGCTACGCCACTGGAGTTTCATCGTGCTGCCAGTGCAGTTGCATTCTGATGTTTACAGAAACATTCTCTAGTAGCAATTGTAATTTATTTTGTAAAAAATGTAAATTGTGAGGTGATTCTCCAAAATGAAAGAGACAATTAAATACCTACCGAAAATTTCTGCTGAAAATTACTTTCCAAACTTTCTAATTGTGCTAATTCTTTTACATTATTTTCACGTATACAATATTTTGGTACGTTCCTCCCTACTCACCCTGTATATTTTTTTATTTTTAGGCTGGTCTCACTGTCCACTGTCGTCCGAAGAACCAAGAAGTTTCGATGACCGAATACGTCACCATTTTTGGCTTAATCACGATAATACTGCTGGTCGCCTATTTCGTTGTTAGATTTTGTGTCAGGTTCGGAGCATAATAAAGAAACTCATGCATACACAAAAAAATCAAAATATTCCACAAATATTAGTATCTTGATTTGGCACCTGCTTTATAGTAGGTAATTTTGTATTAGAAGTATTCTAGTCCTTATACAATTTTTTTCTTGAAGGAAATAAGGGAGTTTTTTTTATGGAATAAAGTTGTTCAAGCGCACAGGTGGTTCCTTGATGTTAACGACCATTTTATTTCCTTGTTAGGTACGTTTCTAGTGCCCCCCTTGTATATATATATAGGGTGTTCCTTTGACGTGCTAATATTTCAGAGTATGATTCCTTATCTTATTACCTATATGAAAGAAAAATATGAGCATATAATATGTCCGCAATGGCTTCAATTTTTTGCGCAAGCCATTATAAGGAACACCCTGTACACAAACACCTTTAATTAGCATATGCCTTATACCCGCTTCTTTAAATAAAACATTTTTAGATACGTATCGTGTTTTAATTACGTTCCTCGCAAGAATTAAGGAAAATATATTAATCGCGAAAAAAACGAATTGAGATTCTATCATTTTCGGATCTTTCAATGACGAGAAAGCATATTTTATTATTTAAGGTGATTAGTCGTTTGTTCGCTCGAGAATTTAAAACAGAGATAAATAAAATTTTACATGTTTCAGGCGTTAACTTTTATCCAAAACGGATATACCGGGTGTTTCAGGCGGAACGCTCACCCCTATAACTTTTTTATTGTTTAAACTACAGAAATAAAATTTGGCGCCTATGCAATCGTATTTTACGCATCAGTATTTGTTTTCCGAAATATATCCCCCTCCCCGCCATAAAGGAAGTTCATGTACGCCACTGTTACCAGCAGGTATTTGTCCATTCATTCCAACGATACGGCATTTAAATTCGATTAGAATTCTGGGCCTAGAAAATATTTTCTTGGAACAAAATTTTCCTAGAAATAATACACATAAAAGTAGAAAAAAAATGTAATGTCGAAAATTTTTTGGAGGTCACCGTGTAATTATTTCACATACCTTCGCCGGCTACCTGCGCGAATTCGAGGAAATAACTGGTCATTAGACCGCGCCTTGTTTTTGTTAAAACTGTTTTCGCCTTAGCCTTGATTTTTCGATCTCGCCAAAATAAGCGTCTTTCTTATTTATATCGAAAAACGGTATCGATTGTTTTAAAACTGAAATGGAAATATAGAATTTAAAATATCGGACATTAAAAAACATCTGGCTTAGATCGCGACATCGGATTAAAAAAAAAAATTTGAGAACCATTTTTATCGAAAAAAGAATTTTTTTTCTATTTTTCCAGAGATTTAAAACGAGAAACAATTCGAAAAAACTTATATGACTTAATCGGTCTAATTTGATGTTTAGTATCTCCAGTCGCTCTATGGCCCACAAGTTATGGGGCACCCTGTATAGCTACCTACATATTAAAAAATGCATTCAGAAAAGGGAGTTTTTTTTTTGGTATTGGTAGGAACAAACCATCGCCTTATTATGTGAAGAAACAAAATTTCAAGATTATTTCGTAGTTTTTAACCTCCTGCTACAAAAAGTATTAGATAATCCTGCAACGGCATCAATCCCTGTTCCTTTTCGAAACCAGAAAAATGCCACTGTTCCACGGATCGCGCTTCGTCGTATAAATACCTCCAAAATTTTGGCAAAGTGTCAAACGCGTACCTAATATTAGAACAAACTATCCCGACTACGAATAGGAACGTCTTAAGCCCGTTCAGTAGTGTTTCCGTCCTTTTTGGCAATGTGTACAAGTGTCTAACTGACCTACAGGGCGCCTAACCCTTGTAAAATGAACGTAAGTCGAATGCCGAACGGCTTGTCGTTTTTTATTTTCTCCTGAGCCTTGAAATACGAAGTTTTTTGAAACGCTTTTTTTGGACTCAAAAGTTACTTAATACCTTTCACAATCAGCTGTTTTTGAAGTATTTTTAAGAGAAAAAAACACAGCTACGCATGTCTAGAAATTAACAAGTGGCGGTTTTTTTACAGTGAGAAAATAAAACTTGGGTTTTCTGTAAGACATCTGCGAGTATTTTTCGTTTGATTTTATATCGGTTGTAAAGTTTCTAATGACGATTAAATATTATGAAATTAAGGGAGCAAACATTTCCCCGTCCTGATATGTCTAATCGTACAAGTATCCATCATAACATCTAGATGCATGTTAATTTCCTAAAATTTAAATTTGATGTGTCTTACATAAAAAAAATTTCTTTCTCAATTTTTACATGTTCGTTCGTTACCAGGGCCTTTCCCGAGGGAACCTACAGCTTAAGGGGGAACCCGAACCACGATCCTCAGTCATAAGCTGCGCCCCCAAGGGCTATCAGCTGTCGGTTTCACGCATTGCAGTATGACCTACCGTTTGGGAAGTCGCCCGTACCCCACGAGATATCCGATCTCATCCGGCCTGGTTTGGCCAATAGGAACAGTTTATTGTTATTTTTTTAAAGTGGAGTAATCAGTAAAACAAAAATACGGAAAAGCTTTAGTTTAAAAAAAAATAGTAGCCAACAAAACATCCAAGTGCAATTTATTGGCGTCAAAATAGTTTTGTAAAAATAGATGGCCTTTTTTTTAAAAAAAAATCTATATTTAGGATCGTTTAAAAACAGTTCTGAAAATTATGATGTCCATCATCTAAAGGACAGAAAAATAACTTCCCGATGGTCGCACGTCGCTTCCCAATACTGCATGTAGCCAATTATATACTATACAGGGTGTATTACACATTCTCGTAAAACCATAGCAAAGCGCCATTTATGGGTTCTGCAATATCAGGATTTGAGGTATTGTTGTGAATTGCCGTTTAATTACCCCCTTCCCATTTAAGATTTTAAGGGTAACTTCTACCCCTACCAGGGGGTTAAGCCACGGAGGCTGCAAATATTCTTTGAAACCGTCCCCCTTCACAATAACATTGACGTTCCGATTTTTAATATTAATTAAGGATGGGAAGTTTTGAAATTGAACACCCTGTATTATTGTGTTAAGGGATGCAACCCAGGACAGGCCCCAAATACGAAATATGGGTTGACCAAATTGCCAGATATTTACGTTAAAAGATTTTTGGTGTGTTTGCAATAACTGTCTGAATTAATTGTGAATTTAAACAAAAAAAAAAAACATTTAATTTATTTAAATATTATGTAAACTCATTGGTTGTAGGAAATATTTAGATAGAAGAAGAATATTTCTAGAAAATTATGTATGGCGGTCCTACCGGTATACCGTTTTTCTTTAAATTTTATTAATTTTACGCAATAAAAGTAGGTTTATAAGGAAGCCTTAGGAATCGCGCACAGGTCAATACCCTCCCATAGGAGAATTTAACCGTTTTATGAAATGTTATTGGAGTAAACAACGGACAAATTTATGAAGCTCCAGCATCTGCTAAATGAAAAAAACATCGGTACAGTGCAAGTTGAGCGACATGATTCCTGTATGAATTGATTACCCCAGTAGCGTAACCAGGTTACATACGTATACAGTGAGTCCCAGAAGAAATGTCTAAATTCATATAAAATTCAGCGGTAAGTTTTTTCAAAAAACGCTCGTACCCGTCGATTTTGATTTTTTAATTTTATTTTTTTGTGGTAATTTCATGTATACAGGGTAGCTCAAAAATAAGTTACGATCATCAACTTCATTTTTTCAAATGAAAACATATATTTTTTATTTCATTTTTGAATTTTGCATTGAATTCTAAGCATGTTTCATGTACCATGTCCTATACATAAACTCAACAGTTATTGAAAAAATTAGGATTGAACATACCTATAAGTAAGACCTGTTTATTAAAAAAAAACACAACAAAATCAAATTAAATGTTGAAAATGTGCGCCATTTACGGCTTGACAATATCCAAGACAATAAATAAACTCTCTTTGCACGTTTCCAACCATTTCCGGAGTTATGACACGCACTTCTCTTCGGATCCTTTCTTTCAACTCCTGCATATTGTTTGGACTGTTAACAAATACTTTTGATTTGAGGTAACCCCACAAAAAAAAGTCCAGCGGAGTTAGGTCTGGCGACCAGCAGGCCATTCGATAGGTCCTCTCCTTCCAATCCACCGATTGGGAAAGGTTTCATCCAAAAATGTGCGCACAGTGGCCGCATAGTGCGGAGGAGCACCATCTTGTTGGAATATCAGTTCTTCGTCAGGGAAGTCTGGATCCAATGGATTCGGAAATAAAGCCACTAATGCTGGAATTAATTCTAGTTGGAGAAATTCGAGATATACTTGTCCAGTTAAAGACTGTTCAAAGAAAAATGGACCAATTACTCTTTCGCGTACGATTCACACCAAACATTTATTTTCTTAGGGTACTGGCTGTGAACCTCTATCATCCAATGCGGATTTTCTGTTGCCCAATATCGACAATTTTGTCTGTTCACATTACCATTCAAATAGAACGTAGCTTCATCCGATAAAATAATATTTTTTACTAAATTATTATCTAGATTGCACATATTTTGCATGCGTCCGCAAAACTCACTTCGCCTATCGAAATCATCTTCAAATAACTCATGCACTGGAATATCTTTGTATGGGTGATATTTTTGCTTTTGAACTACTCGGTGAACAACAGATTTCGGCATGTGTAAATCGGCCCCAATGTGCGACAGGGGAGTACATGGATTTTCTTCCAAGGAAAGCAAAACGTCAAGTTGTTCATTTTCATCTCGAGTAGGACGACGAGATTTAGGCAAATCTCTACATGACCGAATTCTCTAAACTTAGCCTCTATTCTACTCACCATCTTTTGACATACGGGAGGACGATCAGGATGGATTTCATTAAATTATTGGGCTGTTTCTATTTGAGTACGTGTTTTATCATCAAACCCAACCATGCATAGAATTTCAATTTTTTCCCGTTCCGTTAACTTCACCATTATTGTGAAAACCGCAACTTTGAAACTACGCTTGACAATAATTATACTTATTTGAAATAAAATTGTCATACAGTTTCTATGGAAATAAACGGTGACAGTGAGACAGTACACTCTTACTTATTATGAAGCCAAAATGCCATATTGCCAGAAGATTTGATAGATCGTTGGATTCCCTAAATGATATGTTCAATCCTAATTTTTTCAATAACTGTTGAGTTTATGTATAGGACATGGTACATGAAACATGCTTAGAATTCAATGCAAAATTCAAAAATGAAATAAAAAATATATGTTTTCATTTGAAAAAATGAAGTTGATGGTCGTAACTTATTTTTGAGCTACCCTGTATACATGAAATTACCACAAAAAAAATAAAATTAAAAAATCAAAATCGACGGGTACGAGCGTTTTTTGAAAAAACTTACCGCTGAATTTTAAATGAATTTAGACATTTCTTCTGGGACTCACTGTATGTACATATATATACCAGATATTTAGATTTACGAAAGTAACGTTGTGTCCCCCCCCCCCCCCCCCCCCCAAACTAAGATCTGGTTACGCTACTGGGTTACCCCGAAAACATTTCTTTCTTTATAAAGGCTGTAAGAATATGACAATATTTTTTGAACTTCCATCCAACCATTAAAATAGATCTATAATTGTAAAAACCCAAGATTTGTTATATAACGGTTGTGTAACAGCATGTGGGAAGCATCAACAACCAAGTTTTAGAACAAAAAGCTTACGGATTCGTGTTTCTCTCTAATGTAACTGCTATGCAGCTATTTAAAAAACTTTTATAAAACAGTCTTATAAGTTGGCTGTAACAACACTCTTACAGTCTATACTGTAGCTATTTGACCATAAAAACAAAAATGTATCACGGGAGACCTTTATACCACAAATTTGCGAATCGGAAGCTTTTATATAACTGTTATATATTTTACTGGACCGAAACTTACAAGCGAAGCCTGAGATTCGAATGCAATTTTTCGCATTGTCCTATTTAGGGAGGGGAGGGGGAGGTCCAGGGAGCCTCTACTTACCCCCCCCCCCCCCCCAAAAAAAAAATGTATTATTATTGTTATTATATATTAGTTATTAATAGAATCCAATTTTGCATTATGAAGGTTGGAAGAGATGGCAAAGAAATATGATTTTGTAATTTAAATCTGATCTGAATTCCATATTTATATTCTTTTAGACAAAAAAAAAAATATATATATATATATTATTTTTTCTACTTTAAAATTAAAGAGCCAGCTAGGAGTATCAAGAAAAAAGATAATTTTCTCAAACTTTCATTAACCTTTTTTTAGTCTTTTTAAAAAGTACTTAATAAGTTCTTTACTTAAGTTCATCTTGACAATGTCATAAGTTTTCGGCATATGTACAGTCACCGTCACAAAAATCCGGACAGCAGTTTTTTCTAATGTAAGCCGACCTTTATACATCTCGAATACCTAAAAATTACCTGTTTTGATGACATTGACAAAAATTGTCAACTGAAATTTATTTACGGCTAGCGAAATAAATTTACAAATATGCCCCGTCATTTAAATGCTGCGGACAAGGCCCAAAATTGTGACACTGCTAGAAGAAGGACGGTCAGATTTCAAACGCCAAAAAGTACAGTTCATATTAAAATAAAATGGATGGAAACACATTCGCTGGAAAGAATAGAAAGAACAGGCCTTAAAAGGGCATGGACAGAAGAATATGACAATACTCTAATTCAATACCTAAGGGAAAATCATTTTAAAACGGCTGTTTTAGCTCACAATGTAACTGATTTTCCGGGTTCCGTTAGAATCGCAATACGATGAATAAGAGATGGTTCAAATCTTCGCAATCACCCTGCAGCTAAAAAGCCTTTCCTAACGGTAACCAACAAAGAGCAAGGAGTGGGTTATGCATTACAATATTACGGAGGTGGTATAAATGCTTGGGAAAATGTAATTTTCACAGACGAAAAGATTTTCCAATCATGTTACAGCGGGAGAGTAAGGGTCTATAGACCACCAAATACCCGGTTTGATGAACGCTACACTCAGAATATTTCAACAAGCGGTCGTTTTTCTGTCAACGTTTGGGGGGTGGATGAGTGCACAAGTATAGGGGTTTTTACATACAAATATTGGAGAACGTGATGTTGCCATCGGTTAATGATAGGTTTCCCAATACTAATTACATTTACCAACATGATGCCCGGTTCATACTGCCCACGCAGTATCTGATTGGATGCAACAAAGGGATATTCAAGTATTACCCTGGCCTTCTAGGAGTCCAGATTTAAATCCGATGGAAAATGTTTGGGGTTACATGATCAAGAGAATCAACAAATATAATGATTTTCGGCCAGAAAATAGAGAACAATTGTGGCTGAAAATACAAGAGACTTGGAATCAACTAAAGTCTGTTTCGTTGCCGTTGATAGCTCGATACCCTCATTAAAGATTCAAAACAAGGGCCCGGTGGCCTAAAATATTTTACCTATAAAATGGTCTTTTTACGTACATCTAGCATAAAGATGAAGAAATTTTGACCTATTCCACCGGGTAACAGATAAAGTAACAATAGAGCCATAAAATGAAATGAAAGGATAATGATTAAAACGGCCCATCATGGTCGGAGAGTTGGGTTTTTAATGTAACCGCTTATTATTTTATTTAAATGTAATAGATTTTATGATTTTGTGATTTATGTAGCCTAACAATATCCAAAAGTTCTTTTTTTACCATGGTATTATCGTAACTCAATTCCTTTCGTTGTAACCAGTTTACGATTTCCGCCTTTTTCCATGAAGTTGTGGGAAGATTCTCTTTTAGCCTAGAGTGATAGCTGGCATTATCCATCACTATTACAGAATTAGCGGGAATGTATTCTATCATTTGCTTAAAATATTCCTCGAAAACATCAGCAGTCATTTCTTCATGATAGTCTTTAGTAGAATTCGACTGGAATTGTAATAATCCTTGATCCAAAAAGCCATTTGAACTTCCTATATGAGTTATAATAAGTCTGCGTCCCTTTCCAGATGGTGGTCTAAGTCCTGTTGACCAGCCTTCCATGACAGCTTGTCGAGAACTTAGGACATTTTTATGTTGCCAAACTTTAGATACGGTGTGCCCTTCGTTCAGCCAAGTTTCATCCAAATAGAAAATGTTTTTGCCTTCGCTGCGGTATTTTCGGATGGACCTTAAGTATTGACGTCTCCAGCAAATAATATCTGCTCTATCAATAAGAAAAGATTTTCTGTTTTGCTTCTCCCATCGAAAGTTCATATCATGAAGTATTTTCCATAGTTTCGTTCGTGATAGCTGTGGTAAGTCCTCGTCGTAGTTAATGGCTTGTAAAATTTTGTCCATAGTTGGTATTTCCTTGGCAAAATAAAAACTATGTACTTTTCTTCTAATACCATTTTTAATGAAATTGTCAATTTCTAACGGTTTCTTTCCTGGGAGTGGTTTTGGCTCACTGAGGTTCTTAGATTTTCTTTCACGCAAGAACCTATATATAGTAGCCTCTCCAACTCCTACCATATTGGCACACTCTGCAATGATGCTACGAACATCACTTGCAGGTTTCTGGTACACTAGAGCATCATGCACGTTTAATATTAATGTCTTTTCTCGGAGAGAATATGCACTCTTGCTAATTTGACGAAGACACGTTGGCGAAAAACTTGAAGCCATTGTTACAAGTATAGGAAATAATTCAACTTTGAGATAATGCAGTATCTAAATACAACTAAATACATAGTTTGACAAACGCACATCAAATGGCGTAATAACATCCTAAAGCAGGCAAAAATAGGTAAATTAATTACCCCTGTTGTACCTACTTTAACCCTAATCCTACTTAACAATGGACAGAGGCCAATTTTCTTATTAAATAAGGTAATTACTATTGGCAACGCCTATGGTTTACGGTTGTTTTATGGCTTCAACCCTCGATATGAGCTATCAACTGCAACAAAACGGACAAGAATACTGTAATGGTCTGGTGGCTTCAATGCCTAAAATATTAACTTCAGTTATTCAAAGTAATAGAAGGGCAATAAAATATTAAATACTATTGGTTTTATTTCCTCCTCAGTTTATTTATATTGCCATAGTAATCTATGGTAGTAGCCTGAATTACCAAATTCAGGAAAAAAATGTTAGCTGTCAGATTAGTGCCAGGATTTTTGTGACGGTAACTGTACATATATTTTTCCCCTGAAGATGAGGGTATATGCCTTCGAAACATGTATGAAATAAAAAAAATTACCTTCTGTTTATTAAACTGGTGGACCAGACATGGGTTCCCCTTTTTAAAAAAATAAATAAAAAACATCAAAGATTAATTTATTTAATTTACGAAATCAAATAGTAGATGGGTGAACGACGTGACGAATTATGGGCGTCATCCTGTGTCCCTATTCCGCATAATGGCTAACCCCCCTCGGAAACAAATTCCTAAAGACGCCACTGGTTCTAAGGAAGGAGGACACAACTTATTAGAAAAATAGGCTAGTACTTCCCATATAAAGGCTAATATAGGTACACCCACTTTCCTTAAAAAAAACGAAACAAACAATTTTGGCATTACCGGCTCAAAATAAAATTAACTATGACTATGATTAACACTAGCCGATCTGCGAAAATAGGTGATTATTTTTAGATGCATCTCGCCAACCTGAACCAACCGTTAATAGCCATAAAATCAAAACATTGTAATATAAAATTTCGTATGTGGGTCAATAATCTTGTTTTTTTTTGTCAAACATATTGAAAAATGTTTCTACAAAAAGTAGATAAACCAGTGTTTTAAAAAAAAGTAGGTTGCTTCCACCTACATGTTTCGTGTCAAACACAATAGTCCTCATTCATCGTTGAATATTTATTTGAGCAAATTTAAAATGAAATAAATTTTTCTTGCGACGAACCATGAAAACAAGAGCGGCTGTCGAGGCGTTTGAGTGAACTCCTTCTGTGTTCGGTAGTCGCTGATACAATCCAAATGTTCATCAATAATGCAACATTGTATAATCTGTGCATTTCGAATAATTTTAACATTAATAATATTTTAATGTTGAATAAAACGTAATGAATAAAAATATTATTTTTGGGATATTTGCTTATATCGACTTGATTATTCAGAATTAATGTTGATTTTAGCTTGAATAGCAGGACCATAAAGTAGGAAGATTTAAAAATGGTTTACCTTTCTTGAAAATACGCGATTGTTGAAACTCTTCGCTTGCTTTTGGTCCAACGCTATTTAATAAACGTATTATATTCCTTTCTGTAAGCTTCTTTGATTGTTCAGGCAATAAATTTTGTGTTGCTCCATTTGCTTATAAATTATTTCGTTCCATTTTGAATGAATGAAATATGTAAGTATGTATTACAATAAAATTAGCGAGAAAAACAATTTTATGGGCTCCCTAATAACTATTAAAATATGTGTTTAATAAATGTAAATATACAAATTAACGACAAATATAAAAGCAGGAAAACGTAAAAAGCTGCAGTCAAAGGAATTAATGACATCGTTAAAATTCCTGCCAAATCATAAAGTTTGGCCCATTTTAAAATATACATACGTCAATAAAAACTTAAAATGTGTTCCGTGATTCTTGACGTACTTACTCTTTCAAATTACTTGTATCAATAGAAATAAGTAGAAGCTAGATTCACCAGTTAAACCTCCAAAGTTTTTAATAGAGCATTAAAACATAAGGCTTTGAATTTCGAACTATTCAGAAAGACGGATAGATATGACCAATTCGCATAAGGTAAGAATCAAGCGCGGATCCAGGGGTGGGGAGGGGGGGTCATTATCTCTAAATTGGTTTAATAAAATAAATTAAATTTAATTCAAATGTCAAATGTCAAATTTAAATTTTAGGAAATTTACATGCATCTGGACTTTATGCGGTACCCCGTACAAGTCAAGTAGGACGTAAACTGCTCTGCCCTAAACTATTGTTCCATTATTAAATAAATAGCAGCTTATTAATTAGGACGTGAATTTTGGACTATTAGATAAATAATTCATTGGCGTAGCGTCTCTATCGACTTTGTACACCAACGAATACTTATAACCAGGAAGAAGACAAACTTGTTAAAAAATCGAAGCAGACATGATACGGCGGCATCCATTACGCCTGGCTGGCATCAGCTGACAGAGCACACGTGCTTTTCAAATGTCACTTTTGTTCAAATTTTTATTACTGTCAA
Organism: Barypeithes pellucidus; assembly: GCA_963991005.1. Lineage (NCBI taxonomy): Eukaryota > Metazoa > Arthropoda > Insecta > Coleoptera > Curculionidae > Barypeithes > Barypeithes pellucidus. Next base: position 2,291,051 of record OZ022557.1, read on the forward strand.
TATTTTAAAGTGACATTTAAGCAAAAAAACATTCAAACCCCTTTTATTTGATTTACTAAGTAGTGAAAATCAAATATTAGGATTCTGACATAGGTTTTCAGCTGTAAATATCGCTTTAAAATTGTCCTTACATACTTTTATATTATTATTGAACTAGTAACGAAACTGAAATGATGAATTCAGAGATTGAAGGTTGTAATTAGTTTTTATTAAAAAATACGAAGTAAATCATAATTTACATAAAATATTATACCATCTTCAACTTCAAACAAATCAAAGTAAATACAATACTATATGTACTAACCAAGTAAATATATGCACCATCATTATGATTATGGGCTTTCATTTTGTTTGTTTCGTAGCATATTCCTGGCAACATTAGTGATCGAAGCCCTGTTTGATGTTCAGTCATTATGAAATTCGCAATTAAACTATGAAACGAAACAATTATTTTAATAATATTGAATCGAACAAACCCTCCTGTAAAACTTTTCAAATGCTAGTTGATTCTCTTCATGAGGAAGGTGAAAATATGATGATATATTGTGGCCTAGGCAATAAGAATTCTAGGCCACCCGCAAAATTTTTCATGTATGTTTTTTTCGAAGCTGGGACCTCCCCATATGGCGGGCCCCTAATTGTACAATAGGCCCCTCCGACTTTACAGTGTGAAAAAATAATTTTTACTGTTCATAATAATCAACAATCAAAAAATAGTATCTTACAATAGTAATTTATAATAAAATTCTGAATACGGGTTAATATAACTAAGCTGTAAATATTATGTTGTAGCTTTCGACTTGTAGATTATAAAATTTAAGTAAAATTCTTTAAAATGTGTTTGTTGCTAGTTTGCGCGACAAGTTTGGGACATAATGGGACAATTTTATAATGTAAAATAACAATAACGAATAAAAATTACTAAAAAAATATTTCAATAATAAATTACTTACCTGCAACAAAACGAAAAGGTCCGTTTTCGTGAAAAGAATAGAAAATGAAAAATTATTTTAGAATTTAATGACGCTTCCTCCACCATTTTCAATCACATTATAAATCAGATGTTGCTTGATTTTATTCCATTCCAGACGAAGGATGTTCGGTTGTGAAATAATTTAAGAACGTGTGCTGCTCGCATTCTATGTCTGTCTATGTCTGCATCACCTTCCCCGCTTCATTAAAGGGAGGCAAATTTGGCCTGGATCAAAGCGAACAAACCCGAACAAATACACTCACGTTCTTGACTTTCAGATATAGCTACGAAGTCTGATATTGACATAGAATGATTGACACAAAAGGATAAATGTATGGAGTAACCTGCCTGGCTGTGACGTCACTTGCACGGCCTACTTATATGCCATCGATAGTACACGTCAATGTGATGTCCGTTATTACGAAAATATACACAACAAAAAAGAGATAGGGATTCTATCTGTAGAGTTCCCATCTCTTTTTATCTTCTGTCTGTTTCATCTTTATTCTAACCTCTGATCGGTTTGAAATGTTCTGGTTAGAAAAAACAAACAATCGACGGACGCGACTCAATATATTTTTATCCAGTTTACGGCAGACTTGGCACAGTCTTACCATATTGACAACTACTATTTTTTCCATAAACAATACTTAAATTTAACACACAAACACTGAAAAACAACAAAGAATTTTATTTAACAATAACGACAAATATGACAGTTGTCAATTCGGTAGTGTCAAACGTGAAAGCAGGTATGTAAAACGGCTGTTCCAATAAGAGCTTCATAAAAAGTACGTTCCGAATGCTCGATGGTAATGTCTTTGTCAGAAAACGACGAAGAAAAATACTAATTTTCAGAGCTCCCCGATTGTTTTTGTGGGAAGTTGTTTAGAACCTACCTTAGAATGTGAATTGTTTATTTTTCAAAGACTATGAACCAAAGCCGCATCCCCCTTGATTTAAATATCCTTGTTCGAGACTGAAAGGAAACGCCGTCTACATTTCTAAATAACTAAAATTCTCTCGCCGATCTCGAACGCCAAGTTAGTGTGATATTTTTAGCAGAGATAACTTCCTACTTGCACTAAATTAAAAATTCGCGTTTATCGATATACGCGAGCCATTTGGGTTAATGGGTTAATGAAAGAATATTTCAAATTTCACCATTATGTTTTCATAGTTTTCTTTCAATTTATTTACTTAACATTTTCGGCTTGTGGTGGTTTATCAATAAAAGTTTCGATCAAGGTTCTTTACAAGGTATTATTATTTTTCCGACAGCCAGAGGCCACGTAAAAATAGAAATAGAATCGACTGTGGACAAGCCTTCGATAGTCCAACTCTGTAAAATATGGGGAGGGCAAACTTGACGTGACGTATGCTAACTTTGACAGTGCTTCTACTATCTTGCAAACGGAGCATAGCTGTCAATGTTATACGGTTGAACCGGAGAAAGAATGAACGCGCGTCATCACCTGTAACAGTATGATTCAAATCGGGTGATTGATGGTGGATGGCCTATTAGACGTTTATGTGAAGAACCAGTCAACCGATCACTTGCTAAATAAATGTCAAAAACTGTTCGAGATAGGTATCGCAACATCACACATAGAAAGACAGAAGACAGACAATTTCAAAAGCGTTTGAGTGGGCGTGTTTCATTTCAAAAACATACTTTTTACCATTTTTCCAGGCCGGCCAGGCCAGGGTGTTATGAAAATGATGTATTATATTTAAACCGGCAAACCCGAGATGAAAATAAATTGAAGAAAAATATCCATAAATGGCGCTTTGAATTATTAAGCGAAATATACACTTTATATGAAATCTCAAAATTTACGTGGCCGCTCCTGAGGCCGTTCGCAATCAATATTTTATTGAGGCAGTCTCGAGGTTCGCGCATTATAGGCGATGTTGTCATATTGCAACACAGAATTCTAAACGCGCGTTATCACGACTTTTTCAAACTTTTTAGACAAAGAAAACTACAATTTTAAGGTACATACTCTCTTACCTTCGATCTTATTTTAAAATAATCCGTTTTATAATTAAATTTCATAAAAAAATAAAACACAAAAAGTATGTTTTTCAACAGAACCAACATCACACAAATTTGAAATCACATCACAACATTTCTTATTATGAATTATTTCTCAACAAAAAAAAATCGAGCAATACAACTAACAAAAAGTTTAAAATTCGTATACGTCAAGCACGTGAAACCTTCAACGCGACGTCATTCCACTCCCGAGTCTCGAAACATACTAAAGTAAGAAGCGCGCGCAGTATTGAAGCAAGGGCGAGACACGCGGTGTGATCTGACAACACTGTTAATATACTCTAGTGACCCACATTGTTGCTAAGTGAATCCAGATGGGACGGCGCGACAGTATGTGGGTAAAAAGGGTTTTACCTTAGTATTTAGATATTCGATTTAAAAAAAAAAGTATGTAGACTTTCTCTAGGACTCCCAAGGAGTCACCCATTTAAATATAATAAGTCATTTTCATAACACCCTGTATTTTGGAACTGAGTGAACGGGGTATTACATGGACTCCCAACCAAATTTCAGTGTGCTAATTTAGTAGGTCCACTATAGCTTGTTCAGTGCCGCAGATAGCTTTATTTCCTGAGGGGTACTACTATAGACACTTTCACCTTATTTCATTTTACGGTTCCCATAACCTTTCCCGAGGGGCGGGGGGTGTACTGTCCCCCAGTAACCTCCCCCCTTATCTACAGCGGTGCGCTCGTTAGCAAGCAAAAAAACTTTTGTCAAAAAATATTTTATTGTGGATACAATATAAAATACAAATGATATGATATATAAATAAAAGATTGTGTGAATTTAACCTTACTCACTATGTATACTTTTTAGAATAAAAACGACAACAAATGGAGACCCATGGCAATATCGAACCCATCGACCAGACTGAGGCTGGCTAGAAATATGCCCCAATGGGTGGTAAGTGATTTTTTTTCTTTGGGCTAGCCGTACAAATCGAAAAATTTCCTCAGCGCATTTTATTTCCCAATAATAAAATATTTCGAATAAACTACCGACAATGTAAGTACAGTGATAGCTCAAAGTAATTCGTTTTGGAACATAAAACACACTTTTAGGATTTGTACGGGGGTAGTGGCAGATTTACTTACAACAGCGAGTAAGATACCACGAAAAACCTGTTTATAGTAAAAGCACACACAAATATATTTGTATAGGGTTTCTGGCTTTAGTGAACGAGATATCAAAATATAGCAAACACGGAAACGTTAGGGTTTTGGCTGAAAATTCGAAATCTACCAGAATAGAAATAATAATATTTTAATAAAAATTAGCAACGAATTTCGATATTTTTGACCTGATTTCAAAAATATACACTTTGGTTACCATAGCGTTTCTCACAAAACAAATTACTCTATGATGTAAGTAAACCTGTAGTAACCACTTGTTGGAATATGTTAATTTGGGCTTTAGTCTACTTTATCTTCTTAGTGTTAAAGCTTTGTTTTTTGTCTAATTCAAGGGAAGAAGTCATTTAATTACTTATAGAGATGACATTTACTATTTAAACGACAACAAAAATTATATAGTTCCCTATAAAACTTGCAACATTATGACAATTATAGGGTCACTTTGCAATTTGTAAATGTATCTACAACTTACGTATAAACTTGTTGCAAAGTTGCAAGATTCAAAATTTCGTGTCAAAAATATTTTCATTTAAACAAAAGCTAATAAATTTTACACAGCCTTATTTGTTTCATACAAAAGCAAAATAAATTGAAGCTTTTAATTTATTATTTTAAATTGTTAAAATGTGATTAAGAAGGGAGGAAATTGGCGATTTTTATTTACTCTTTCCCTAATTTACCTTAAAAACTTTATATGTAAGCAGCACAAATTGAAAATAATATATAATAGTACCTATATAGTATATACTTTTTAATTCGAATAAACAGTAAACATCATCTGTAAAACTATCGAAAAAAACTTTTATAATATATTTTCATACGAAGACCTCAGTTTCAAAAATAATAATTCTTAAACGACACTTTAGATTGCATATCGTACGCTATTTTAAAATAAAAAAAGTATCTATCAAATACTAAATTCGCGCCTTTTAGGACTCTATTAATCCTAAAAGTTATTAAAAATAAAATACATTATTTTTTTAATGAAATTTGAGCCAGGAAGACTTAACATAAACTTCAGGTAAAGGAAACCGTCTAAGTAATATACCGGGTGTTATGGAAATGACGTATTATATTTAAACCGGCAATTCCTGATCCAAATTGAAGAAAAATAGCCATAAACGGCGCTTTCAATTCATTCAGCGGTAAAAGTGACCTGACGTCAAACCAGAAAAACACCTGTGTGGCACTGCGATACATGTAAGCAATCAAGGAATTCTGGCCGGTGTTGTCATATGTACACCTTAAACTCTTTAGACAAAATAAAATAATTTAAACACTTTCCCATTCTGTAATACCTTATTGTACAATTAATCGAAGAACATTTACGACGGACTATGTTTTAAACAACCCGAAAAAAACATATGGAATAGTAATAGCCACGTACGTCACTAGGTCAAATGCAAATGACCTCTTGACGTCTTACATCGGCTGAGCGAAGTAGTTTCATATAGCGCCGCACGCTTGCGTCTGTTAGTTGAAGACCAACCAGCGGCCGGATACGTTGTGTTTCGTCGATCACAACACACTCTCAGCAATCCGCTCTGTTTTTTCGGTTTACGCGTGTATCTTGCCCGTCCATAAATAATCTTTGAGTATTGACGTCAAATTTCGTCGCGTGTAATAACATCAATAATCTGTATTATTGTATTTTCAAAAGCTAACTATCGGTTCTGTTTGTGTGTATATAAAGTGTTCCCACGAAAAAGAAAAAAAAACTGATTGTGTTTGTGCCTAGATTGCCTCGCTCTTTAGGTATAAGGATAAATACAAGTAGGTAGAAAATAATTGTTTTTATAATTTTATATGGAATTTCAGTTTTACATTAAGTTTGGCAACATTGCCATTGGCTCTGGGTGACATGTTGTACAGTAGCGCGGACTGACCTGTGAGTAAGAGTGTTTATTACCCCACTTTTAGAACGGTCGATTTAAAAAAAATAAATTATGCAGCGCTTCTCTAAGACACCCAAGGAGTCACCCGTTTAAATATATTACGTCATTTCCATAACACCCTGTATGTATGTACATTCACGGACACAAAACATCGATCTCTATCCAATAATAAAATAATATATTATTTTTTGAGTAGTAGTTTCGAAAAGTGGACATAGATTAGAACTTACTTGCATTTAAACCACGAAGGGTTTGTTTGGAAAATATACTCTAAAACCCCCTATAGACCCTATATGTTTGCTAATTAAATGTCCACACATAGAATTATTCGAGACATTGGTTGGGGGAGAAATTTGTAAAAAAATTATAGATGATTTTATTTACTTAACTAAAAATTCATTTTGGTGTTTTAGGTCTTGGCCACTGCCGATAAATTTTAAAATATAAATAGCAAATATTCTTAATGAATAACCTGAAAGATAGGTGAAGTATTACTGGTCAAATATATATACAGTCCGATACACGTATTTAGGACTACCCAGACTCGTGTGGCAGACTAAGTAATTGTATATCTTTTTATAACAATTTTTGTAAAAATCGTTCATCACGTTAAATTAATTCGCTTTTTGAGTAAAATTTCTAAAGGTTATGTAGGTATTTTATGGGGGTATTCACCCCCATAAAGATACTTATTATAAGCCCGTTATTATTCTGAACTAGTATCAATTTGTCATAGCTGTCTTTTCAGTACATTTCAGCATGGTCAATATTATCTGATGAACTAAAAAGTTACTAGTTCTTGATAACATACAGGCAGAACTTCAACCTCAATAACAATTTTTTACAACAATACCCAATATACAGAAAATATCACATTTTTCCTTGATTGTAAATATATTCTTATTATAATATTTATCAAATTATTTTCTCCAAAAAACGAATAAAAATACTATACGAGAAAAATTACCCAAAAAGAGACGAGAAATGTTAGCAAATAGTCTTAAAGAATAACATATAAGTGTCAAAAATCGAGCAGTCGAAATGTTTATGGAAACAAATACAGATCCTGAATAATATTGTTCTGGATTTAAAAAAAGGAATTTTTAAGAATGTGGGGGGGAAAATATAGAACTTTAGTTTAATCTAGAAGCCAAAGCAAAAAAGAGAACAAAGAAAATTTGCGCTGCGTTTAAATTAGGGCTGCACCCTCCGGCTTTGTAATAGCAATGGAAAGAATGAAAATTACTTTTAAATTCCGAAAAATTCCCTTTTTAATTTTATACTTAAATTGCATATTAAATATCGAAGTATAAGTAGCGAAAACTAGTATTAGAAATATAGGAATCAATATTTACAAACCATATCAGTAAATATCAGCGTTAAACTTAGTTAAACAAAAATCTTAAGGGCTATGGATGTATATAAAACCTAAATGTTACCGATAATAAAAATATTCTAACTCTTAACTAAAAAAATGTTGCCCTATTTTACCGGCCATGACTTAGTAAGGTGGTAAATTCACTAAACTATTTGTTTTTCCATTTTATGGTGTCAGTTAAATTACCTAAAGCTTAACCACGACCGGTAAAACGGGCCCTAGTAAAGTAAAAGATGTCTGTAGGAGCATATAACACCTAAAATACTAATATTTCCGTAAATAAAGTTGCGTAAAGTAAAAAATTAATTGTATAAATTCAGTTCGGAGGGTACAAAATTAATAAAACGTTTATTTAAAGTATCTATTTTTAAAATAGATATTTCTGTGCTTAATTTTTTTTCTCTTAAATATTCAATACGTAGTAATATAGTCAGTGCTGGTAAAAAAAAAATTCAAACATTATTTAATGCATAATAACGTAGTGAACTAAATTGATACACAGACATTACAAAATCATCAATTGTAAAAGAATAAAATGCTTTTCCTAAATCTAGCGGTTCACCGTTTCTCCAGACAATTCTAAAAATATTAAATATCTTTTAGAATACCCTTTTCGGCAAAAATAAACCAGAGTGTTTGGTAAAATCACATTTTGGAGACCCTTTTTGATACATAGAAAAATATATGTTTAAAAAATGGTATCCATAACGAACATGTGCAGTTCTCAGTACACTCGCAACTTAAAATAAAACTTTAGTCTTGATTTGTATACTATAACAACTGGCTTCCTAGCATTAAACTAGTTACAAGTTTGTAAATAGTATAACAAAGGTCGATCAACCTGAAACCTCTGTAGGTGAATCACTCTCTTGTTCTTCAACCACCTGACTGTCTTGATCGTCAATGTCCTGACTATCTTCCTCACTTGAGTCTGATTCATCTTGATCTTCATGTTGGTCTTCATGTTGATCTTCATCATGATCGTCATCATGATCTTCATTTTGTTCTTGGTCCATTTCTACATCATTTGAGCTCATACTATTGCCTTCCGACTTTGACTCTCTCGAGGGGTCCTCTGGCACGTCTTCCTTTGCTTCTTGTGAGTCGCTTGTACCACCATCATCCACTTTTCTCTTTTTATTTTCGTGTTCTGTCTCATTGTCGCTCTCAGAGTCGGTGTATTCTTGACCTTGTAGTATTGATATGTCCGGTGTCACATCAATACTCTCGGAAGCTCCTTTTTTTTGATCCTCTCCCTCTCCCTCCTCACCATTATGTTCCTTTTTCTCCTCGTCTTTGTCTTCGTCCGTTTCCGGGACTCCCTTGTACTTGCTTTTACCCTGCACCTTATATTTGTAGCCAATATCATCTCTAAGATGCAATTTTTTGTGTAGCTGCATATAGGACTGTGTGGAAAATTCCCTGTTACAAATGTCACATTTGGCGTTCTTCATTCCCTTAATAAAGTACTTTTTACGGTTCTTTTGATTGTGCTTCCTTACCCTGTGCCGGAGCAGTCCCGCTGAACTATTAAAGAGTCTACTACAAACATCGCAAACATAATCACCGTGCTCATTGGGCTCCAGATTTTGATCTGCGGGTGTGTCAGTGATAAGTGAGATACTTAAAGCATCATTGTCAAATGAGGAATTTCCAGTGAAGTCTTTTAAGGTCAGTGAGGTATGCAGAGGCTCTGTTTCTGCTTTGTGTCGTTTCAGACACGCTTGATAATCGGAGCGCATTGGATGCTCAATATAACAATATTCACATTTAAAAGGTAGTTTTCCCAAGTGAAACTGTTTCAGATGTTGCTTGAGAAGTCTTATGGTAGGAAAAGTTCTTTGGCATGCCTCGCAGTTTATTTCTGTTTGGTCAAAGGAGTTGGACAAAAAGTGACCTCCCGAATAGAAATCTTCTTTTGGAAGTATAGGAACAAAGTTATTGTCAGCTTTTCCTTTACCATTGGGGGTGCTTATAGAAGTGCCATTTATCTTAGCCTGTTTTGGATCAATTTTTTGTTTTGTAATCACTTCGTCCCAGTCATTCTTTGACTCATCCTCACTACTTGATGGGTCATCATGTTCTACTGACAAAAATGACGTAGGGTCAATTTCTACACTCATTTCTTCTGCTTTAGACTCTGTTAATAGTTGGTTAACATTTAAGTTTGCATTACTTGCAAAATCTTTTGCCTTTTTTGTTGCTTCGCTCTTTTTAAGTGGTGGAGCTTCCACCGATGTTATGGGAATGAACTTTTGGAAGGTATTATTTAGATTTAAAAAGACATTTTGGTTTGTGTCTTTGCTTTTTTGAGAATTGGTGCCTGTATTTTTTGGAACAGTGGTAAGAGTTGTTGTAGGTATGAGGTTCAAGAATACATTTTGAAAAGTGTTAGTGTTACCTGTTGTTCCTTGATTCTGCGATCCCACCACAATTTTGACATACTTTTGGTTTGGAAGGAGCATGTAGGCGCCTCCTTGGGAAATAGGATTTTCGGATTTAACGGTACTTTGAGATTCATTTTTCTTTTGAGATTCCCTAACCAATTCGACGTAATTTTTCAAGACACCTGCCGATTGGACACATTGTTTTTTAAAGCTATAAGCTATATTCAGCCGCTTAATACACGGGTGGCACAACAAAGGCTTGAAAGTGGTCCATTCCTACAAACAAACAAAAATACTGCCCGGTTCCGGTTTTTAACAATAAAAAACTTACCACTTCAGAAACACAAAGTTGCAATTTGCTCATCAACGTTTCGCTCGGCTCATTCTCGATGTGAGCCAAATCGATGAGATTTTTATCATATTTGAGACAGACACGACAAAAATTCGGCAACGAAAACATTTTATACAAAATAAATCATGAGGTTCAATGAAATTTTTGTTAAAAAACTTAAACTGTCAAAGCTTTGTCAACAGATGCGCCATATTTGACCACCATAAATAAAAAACAACCAGATATTTAACTTATAAAATAGATTTAACACCTCCGAACAGTTGCTATCTCTGTTTCACACAGTATATACTTCATTTCGAACTTGATCCCGGACGTACTCCCGACAAGAAAGTACGCATTTAGTTCCTAAGATTCTGTCATTTGCTGCCAACGGAGGGCGACAAACATTCCTAAAGCAAGTTAAATTTAAATTTAAGTTTTACTACACACATGAACACAATTTAGTTCATTCTAGAATGGTTACAGAATTGAAAACAATAAATAAAACGTTAAAGATTATTGTTAGTTATAATAATAACTGACTATGAATGACGATACGTGATACTTCTTAAAAATATGTTGTTTTTATATATGATAAAAATAAGTTGTGAAATAATCGTTGTTCTGGCGAATGCGCTAGGAAAATCATAGTACGAGAGGAGATGAACTATTTTTTGACCACCGACTCCTTTTTAGAACAAAGGGGGCACAAATGGCGCTCCCCCACCACCGGTACCACAAGATGATGGGAGTAGTAAGGGGAAACATTCAAATCAAGAACCCGATTATGAAGTTATTGAATTTGGTCAGTATTCGAATGCGCCTCTTGTGCAAACGAAAAATGTAGGAAAGGGTAAGTGAAAGTAGCCATACACCAAGCGCGGATCCAGAGGAGGGGCGAGGGGGTCTCTCCCCCCCCCAAACCAACAGTGGAACACGAAAAATTACATATATACCGGTTACTTTTCGTAACTTTTTCTTGTATGACTCCTCCAAAAGGAAGTTTTAAAAACATCATACCGCCAACTTTCTATCCAATACATTGAACCATTTTCAAATTATGGCTTATTTTCGAAAATAAACTTTCCCTTTCGTAGTATTTCGGAAAAACGGCCTAGTTTGATGTACAGTATCTTCAGGTGCTCTATGGCCCATAAGTTGAGGAACACCCTGTATAGTGTGTAGTCACAGTAGAGCGCGTCGAAAAAAAACAAAAAATTTTTTTCTTGAATTATTAAATATGTACTTTTTTAAAATTCTTAGCCCCAAAACCTGATGTACATTGCCAACTGTGCGGATCGTCGTCCCCAATCGTCAGTGTTCACTGTGAACAATGCAAGCAAAATTTCTGTTTATCATGCGATGATATGTATCACAGACATCCAAAGAGGCAAACTCATATAAGAAGGGTAAGCGTAATTTGAAAAAAAAACTTTCTACTTAGTTTCGTTGTCATCACATTATTTATTTGCAGAGAGTAGAAGAAAAAGGCTTTCAGCCAATCAGACCTCCTTTACCCCCGAAAGGAGAAGCCCCCCAAGTACCTGTCCCTCCCCCACGTAGACGAAGATCTGGCTCGGTAGGACCATCCCCGTGCCCCTCCCCCACACCTATTAGAAAAAATCAGGTAAGTTAAGAAAAAACATTATTGTTTTATTTTTATAGGTATGTTTGGAGGTGAGGAAATTTATAAAATATTTTAATAACATTTGCATTGAAATCTCTTTCTTTTCCATTACATATACAGTTATAGATATAAAGTTATTTTTAGATTTAGATGGTTGGGGGAATATTTGTATGTATTTGTTAGCTTTGCTATTAAATAAATTTATTATTATTATTTTATGTGAAGCTAAAATATCTCGTTGTAGACCGTATCTAGCTTATCCGAAGTAGGCTATTGTTGCCACTTTATACAGGGTGTTCCTTAATGACATGCTAATATTTCAGGGTGTGATTTCTTAGGTCATTTTATAAAGAAAAGTTCATATGAACATATGTCCGCAACGGCTTAAATTTTTTGCTACAGGATGTTGAACTTTTATTTCTTAATATCTCCGAAAGTACTTTAGATAATATTTTCAATTTTGATATTTGTTAATAGGATGTAGAACCACAAATTTTAGTTAGAAAAGTTATTCAATTGTTCCACCAGTGGCGTCCTTGCAAACATGTCCTCTGATATTTTTTTCAAAAAAGATGGTACGCCACTGACATTTTTCCATGCGGATATTTTTTCTGATTAGCCTGGTCAATTCTACATGAAATCGGTATCTTGAGTTTTTCTTGATTAAAAACAATAAATTTATATTGAAACTCGCATCGATTTGCCCACTCGTTCAAATATTAAAATGTTTATAAAAAAAATTAATGAGTTCTTACATGAATAGTGGTTTTAATAACGTCTGACGAGAAAAACTCAAGAGACCGTTTTCATGCAGAATTGACCAATTGAATCAAACAAACTACCCACATGGAAAAATGTCAGTGGTGTACCATCTTTCTTGTAAAAAATATCAGAGAATATGTTTGCAGGGACGCCACTGGTGGAACAATTGAATAACTTTTCTAACTAAAATTTGTAGTTCTATATATCCTATTAACACATACCAAAATTGAAAATAATATCTAAAGTACTTTCGGAGATATTAAAAAATAACCATTTAAAAAATAAAAATTCAACACCCTGTAGCAAAAAATTTAAGCCATTGCGGACATATGTTCATATGAACTTTTCTTTATAAAATGACCTAAGGAATCACACCCTGAAATATTAGCACGTCATTAAGGAACACCCTGTATATAATTATTGTTATGAATCATAATTTTTCTTATAATTGCTATAAACTAGTCAATCAAAGCACTTCGAAATATACAGACATCTGAATTTAAAAATTTCAAGTAGATATATTATAATTTTGGCAGGATTTATTGTTTAGCATGTTTTATATAGATGTTTTCCTAGCATGATTTAATTCAAACGGCCTGTTTAAAGCTTATATGTAGTATTTGTATAATATAAAGTGTGTCTCTCTAAATTCAAAACTTTGCCTTTTCCAGAGCACCTCTTACTAATTTTAGGTAAGCCTATTTAGACCACACGCTTCCTATATTTTTATTGTAAATAGTCCATAATTTTATTTGGTCTGGTTTATCAAACATTTTCGATCACTCAAAATATTTTTGAAATAAATCTAAATCTTTTCCGCTCTAATAGTGTCCCTCATAGATTGTTCTATTTTTATGTTTATTTTTAGAAACGGGGGGCGATAACATACTAATTTTTTTAGGGCGTATCATCGTTCACAATGCCGCGTAAGGACAGCAGTACGTTCAGTCTAAAAGAAAAAATGAATAGCCTTAGGAGGGGCCTTACTTTGGGAAATAGACCTTTACCTCCAACGCCCCCTGGCAGTAGTAGTGGAATACCAAGTTATCCAAGTAAGTGTGCCTAAAATGCAATCTTCTACTTTATAGCCAAAATAGACTTAAGCCTTTAACTTTTAGTGCAATTGGATTTCTTACGTTTTACTCTCTATTGTTTTAATTCTTTTGGTTGGTAGTTTGACAGCACCAGCCAAAGGCGAGTGCAGCAGCATGAAATATTTTAAGCAACATAAGTTTCATGCATTCGTAGGATGGTAAAAAATTATATTTTGATTTTATAGCTTCGCGGTCAAACTCGCAAGTCTCCCAAGACGATTTTACTCAGTTCCAAGCACCAAGTCCCAGTCCATCCCTCCAGCAACGATACAGACAACATCAGTTGGCCATGAGAGGAACCACGCCTAATTTACCGAGTACAGTGGCCGAGTTCGAACAGGTTAGTGTATTATACTTTTGAATTAAAAGATTACACTTACCAGTAGCACGAATCCATTGGAGGATATATAATAATTAATAATTTAAGTAAAGCATGTATGTATTTTGTACCAAAACAGTTTCTGGTACTTCTAAATGTGGGCTGGAAGTTATTTTAAAATCATTATTAATTCTAGCCAACAAGAGATCCGAGATATCCCCCCGACTGGGAACATGATCAATGGGCAGGCCGAAACCGTGCTGGCAGTGTATCGGGCTCCGATACAGGCTCCAGATTAACCAGAAAGTTGAGCAATTCATCCTGCCCACCGCCCATCAGAGGAATACCCCACAGCACTTCAGTTTTTGATTTGAATAACACTATGCCCCATCACCATCATCATGGGTTCATGCCTGTTTCACAAGTAAGATGGGTAATATATGTATATATAAAAAATATATTCTGAAATAAACAAAATTAAGAAACTAGTGCTTATATATATTTTAGTCACACTCAATGGCTCAACTGAATTACCCCATGCCTTGTTGCCAGAACGCATGGATGGAGCAGCAACAGCAGCAATTTTGTTGTGATCCAGCCCATGGTAGCAACATGAGCCTTAACATGATACCTTCTGGATACCCGGGCAACCCCATGTGGATGGGTAACTGGCACGGACCATCGCCCGGGATGTATCCTTATGGAATGCCACCACCTCACGGAAGGTAGGTGATGATGATCGATTCCTAATATTGTTTTAAGCTATCTTCTAATGTTTTATTCTCTTATATATTTTCCTTTCTATTTTGTCAGGCCCTGTTCTCACTCACGCCCAGCTTCGCCAACACAGAGCGTCAAATCTCGCAAATCAACTCTAAGCAAAAAATCTCGTCGCAAATATCGAGATGAGACCTCCGATGAGGATCTCGATGATAGACGTTCTGTCTTCAGTCACACCGACGGTAGAAGCGAGAGACGATCTCTCGGTAGATACGTTGTAAGAGAGAGGCCGTTACGCGATACCTCCTCTATGCCTAGAGAAACTGTGAGAAGAAATATCAGCAATAAGACCAGTGAAAGACTTGAAAGAGGCTCTACTGGAGGTAGGAGTAGAGTTAGTGTGGCAGAATCATCTAGTGGAGAAACGGATGATGAACAATCTGACAGTCCCAAGGATGACCTCAAGGAACTCGAGGAAGAGGACGAATTCTCTTCCTCAAACAAGGAGGATATCGACAAACAGGTGCCAGTAATATCGTGGAGCTGTGAGCATTGTACGTTTGTCAACGACCCAGGAACTAGAGTATGTTCAGTTTGCTGCAAAACTCCCATTAATAAAGCAAATCTGGTTAAAAGTACTGCCTCCGCTCCAAAGAAACATGGCGGTGCTCATGTGTCCTCAAAAAAACCTCCTGTAGGCCGCACTCTAAATAAAGCCGTTCCAAAATCAAACAAGGACAAAGACAAAGTTCTACAAAGCCTAAGCTCCGACGATTACAGTAAAGACTACAGTGAAACTGAATCCCTTCAAAATAGGCTTGATAAACTGCACGTGAGCAGCTCTGGCGAAGAAAAAAAGAGCCCGGAGTTGAAAAGTCAAGGTAGGCCTTTAAGAAAAATCAGTTTTTGGCCTGGAACAAAATTCACTGCTTCATTTTACAAAAGCAAATAGTTACGTTAACCATAAACTTAGTGATGCTGCCTTTTTGCGAGTGTTTTGTGATGTGTCGCTTTTACTAATACTGTTAGTGCATGGTGCCTGTAGTGTAACTGTAGTGTTTTTTGTAGTTGTGTGTAATAATGCAAAAAAATAAAAGGAACTCGATTTGCAGATCAAGATTTGTCTGTAGAAGCTCCAACTAAAAGGACTGATAATTATGGAAATAGTGTTTTTACAGAAGAGAATACTTTAAGAAATAGTGCCAATAAAAATGCGGTCAATAACGGTCAAAGTTTTGAG
Organism: Barypeithes pellucidus; assembly: GCA_963991005.1. NCBI lineage: Eukaryota > Metazoa > Arthropoda > Insecta > Coleoptera > Curculionidae > Barypeithes > Barypeithes pellucidus. The sequence continues at coordinate 2,306,972 of OZ022557.1, forward strand.
TTGGATCAACGTAAGGGTGAAAATATTACTTCAAAAAAGTCTACAGGATGCGGTCCCTCCCCATCAAAAGAGACGCCAAATGAACAACACGAGGATAATGTTCAGAGTGAAAAAAAACTGGCTACTGCGAGTACAGGGACTTCACCTCCTCCTCAGAACATGTCAACGCAGGTAAGAAGTAATAATTTTTATTTTAATTTAACGTTACTATACATGAATTTCTTCCGCAATTGCCAAACATATTTTTATAGACGTACGAAGAGATACATCGAGGAGAACCCCAAAACTCTACACCTAAAAGCCCAAGATCCGGTAGAGCCATGTCTGCATCTAGACAAAAGGAGTTGAAGAGGTCACAGTCTATGCATACGACATCGTCGAAACGAGGTTCTGAATTGTCGTTACATAGGACATCGAGTCGTCAGAGTTTCACTACGGATTCACAAGTAAGTATTAGATTTAAAAGTGGAAAAAAACATACAGGGTGTAACAAATTTGTTGCCACCATTGGGATTTCGGAAGCGCGGGGGGAATACGAAGTCGGTAAAGTTGCGTAATTATGGGTCCAATAATACGCCGCAAAAAAATCTTAAATTCAAAATATTTGGACAAATCTACAATTTTGTGTTTTTTGTTTTTTCCGGACTTTGTTCGTCCAAAAATGAATTTCACTTCTTCATTGCTACTATTTATTCTCCATAAGATGACATCATCAGATCTTTAATGGGACGTTTCGTTTTTGGGTCATTTGGAAACATGTACCATAAAAATTATTTTTTTGCCGTCTGATAGAAATAAAAGTTATATCCTGTTGTGACGAACCGTTTTAATCCATGTGGATTGTTTCAGAGTTTGCCTGGTAGTAGAGAAGGAAGCCCGTTGCCCTACGACTATGAGGAACCCTACTTCGAAAAACACTCCCCAAGGCATAGAAAACCGCAGACCAATCCACGCCTGACGAACAGTATCATGGACCTCAGAAGACCTGAACTCTACCATAGAAGACCAAGCCATCAAGATTTTGGATATTACAGGGTGAATTCTTAACGTTACAATTATTTCCTCAAAAGCGTCATTCTTTTTACCATAAGCAAATGCCAGATTATTATTTAATCTCACCACAAAAAAGGCTTTGAATTTAGAGATACACGTCATAATATAACGAATGTATTGTTGTAGTCGGTGGTTTGTTGTAGTAGTGCACATCTATGTAGTATTTTTAGTTTTGGTTACAGGAAACAAAATAAAAAGTAGAAAATAGTTTGGGCACGAATGAATGCATGCGACTGGAATGATGGTACATTATTTTTTGCGCACCTGACAGTTAGCCTATACAGGGTGTAACAAATTTGTTCTTCACCTTTGGGATTTCAGTAAAGGTAATAGATACGAAGTCGGTTAAATTGGGGCAGAGTTGCGTGATTATGTGCCGAAAATATATACAGGGGCTTTCAAAATATTTGGAAAAATCTTAAAATTTGCGTTTCGGTATTTATTTTTTTCCGACTTTGTTCGAAGCGATGTGCAAGAATAAATTTCACTTCCTCATTGCTACTTTTTATTCTCCACGATGTAGCATCATCAGATCTTTAATGCGACGTTTCGTCTTAGGGTCACCATCATCAACTTATTTTTTTAAATACGGGCCTGGACTTCTTTGTTTAAATTATGAAAGAGGAACTAAATCTACACTCTGTGGTATATAACATTTGCTGTGTTTCCGACGTTTTGTTCCTTAAATTGACCATCTTCATTAATATACCCCAAGTACGTTCCTGTAATTTATTTTTGTTTCGAAGAAACTGAAGATTTTTAAATCGTTATTGCTATTTCTCTCCTTAATTCATATTTTTACGTTCTAGTACTGTTTTTTTTTTTAAATTTCAAACTAATAGGTAGTTTTTCAAATTTTTGCTTAGTGTAAGTACAAGTAATTTATTTTATTAATGCAAATAAAATTTGACTCTTAAAGCCAGCACTTTCTTAAGGCGTTTAAAAAAGGCATCAAGTTTCACATTTTCCAATTATACCGAATTAAAAAAAAAGAAAGTAAATTACAGCATTTTCGACACTTTTATAGGGTTTGTTCCGTAAATGTTAGTGCTAGCAAAAAAGTAATGTAGGTGTCATGTACTCTTTTTCGGTCAAACTTAAAATGACAAAATCAATATTTGAAAATTTTCGCTCGCTTAAAAGATACATGGGAAAAATCAAAAAATTGACATTTTCAAAATTTCCCTATATTTTCTTAGTTAAAAGAGATACAGAAAAATGTTTTATACAAAAGTTTCTTGATAATGATTGTTGAATCATCTTCCGGTTTCAGAATAAGTATACGGGGTCAGGTAAAACAGTTATCTTAGGTTCGATAACCCTCATTTTTTAATTGGAACGCCCTGTATATTTTAATCTAGAAGGATAGCATTTTAATTTCTCTTTTCAAATATATAACACACCATGGATAATATTGGTTTCCTAGGCGATTTATTTAAACCATATTACTTTAAACCACAGTGGGCCATGAAACAAAAGCTGATATCCTAGAGACAACTATGTTGACATTATAGATGTTATTAACATTTAACGTCAATTTCATTTTTACATATTCATTTGTGAAAATGACTTATCAGCATTTTGAAAATTTTCATATGATATCTATCATCCATGGTGTGTTATAAATTTGAAAAGAGAGTTTAAAATGATATCTTTTTAGATTAAAATATACAGGGTGTTCCATTTAAAAAAATGAGGTTAGGTCCGATAACTTTCTTACCTGACCCCGTATACTTATTCTAAAAACGGCAGATTATTCAACAATCATTATAAAGATACTTCTGTATAAAACATTTTCTGTATCTCTTTTAACTAAGAAAATACAGGGCAATTTAGAAATTGTCAATTTTTTTCCCCCGTATCTCTTAAGCGAGCGAAAAATTTTACTATTTTAAGTTTTACCCAAAAAGAGCACATGACACCTACATTACTTTTTTGATAGCACTAACAATAACGGAAATACCCTATAAAAGTATCGAAAATGGGACACCCTGGGGTATTTTAATGAGGATGATCAATTTAAGGAATGAAACGTGGGAAAACCAGTAAGTGTTGTATACTCCTGAACGTAGATTTAGTTCCTCTTTCATAATTAAAAAAAACCAAGTCCGTATTTAAAAAAAGTAAGTTGATGATTGTGACCCAAAGACGAAACGTCGCATTAAAGATCTGATGATGACATCTTCTCGAGAATAAAAGGTAGAATGAGGAAGTGAAATTTATTTTTGGACATTTCTTCGAACAAAGTCAGGAAAAAATAAAAATCGAAACGCAAAATTATTCCAAATATTTTGAGAGCCTCTGTAAATTTTTTTTGCGGTATATTATTGGGCCCGTAATTATGCAACTTTGCCCTAATTTAACCGACTTCGTATCACTTACCGTTTCCGAAATCCCAATGGTGAAAGACGAATTTGTTACACCCTGTATAGTAAGTATAAGCAAATTTAAAACTATACAGAAGAACGTAATTGTCTTTAAAGGCTGATTTAGGTTTTTTAAGAGATACCCATAAAACTTTTGCGCTTATCGCAATAACAATGCTTATTTTTAGATGGATCATCATCTGGAACCTCTAAGTCACCGGCACCGAAGCGAATCTTTGCACCCCGAATATTTTGACACCGGCTTTGAAAGACGAGATTCGTACAAAAATCAAGGAATGGAATTGGTCAAGCTATTACGAGTAAGTTGTTTTTGTATCCGGCTTCTTAAAAACGTTACTAAGGCCGTGGCAGTAACGAAGCTGCGAGCGGTAATACTGAGAATGATTTTATTAATTCATTGGTCCCAAACGCGCCCCGGAGGTACGCCACTGGCATTTTTCCATGAAGATATTTTTCTGATTAGCCTGGTCAATTATACATGTTTAATAGGTATGCTTCCGCCAGCAATTTGACTTTAATTGTTTTAAGCAAGCCGCGAAATACGCAAGCGATTGTTTTTATGTAAGATTGACCAGCCGAGTCAGAAAAAATATCAGGGGCGTACCACTTTTTTTGTAGCAGGCACGCCATTGGTGAATCGATTGAATTTAGGTGGTTTTATATGAGAGATAATTAAATGGTTAGCCCTTGTTATAATTGGTTCGCAACAAAAAATAGCCATTAAATCATTTGATCAGCATAAAAAGATTTTGCTTGCAATAAATAAAAATCGGACCGAAACACTTGTTCTGCAAAAAATGCTACAAACTGTCAACAATTTAACCGACATCAGTCCGCTTGTAATATGTGTTCGCTTAATTAACAGTCGAGCTGCGAAATGATTACTTGGTCAGCAACAATTGGTCAGTAGAAAAAAACATGTCTAGAAGCAGTTTACTTCAGAGGTTTGCAAATTAAAAGAATGGTTATCAATATAAATCATTGGATTGCGTTTGTTTTGAATAATCGGCAAAGTTCGTTATTGTAGGCGACACTCTCAATTTATGTAACTTTCTTGTGTTTTCTTTTGCCGAATACAGAAGGAAATCGGCTACAAAGGGTGTAGCGGGTTTACGTTTTATTGCTTTTTTTTTGATGACCAAGATTAAATCTTTTTCTTACCCGCCGATTGCTTACTAATATCTGATTAAAAGTGGATCGCTCATAGCGATAATTTGCGTAGCAAAATAATTTAGAGCACTCTAGTATGACATTAATTACTGACCGATTCAGAAATGTTTGCTGTCCATAAGTTGCTGACCAACTAGCCATTTTGGCTGACCGATTACATTTTTCTGTTAGCAAAAATAAGAATATTTTGCTAACCAGTTAAATGATTTTACGTTTTATATTCAATTAACACATAACCAAATGTAAATATTATTTTTATTCTATTTCATTATTATTTTGTTCAATTCCAGGAAGCAGAACAGTACAAATACACTGCCGACGAGGTCCAGGCCGCCATTTTGCATTGTAAAGTACGTACAATTTTCCAAATATAAAAAATCCAAGTCAATAGAAAAAAAATTCAAATAAATCCAGTGAATGGCAACAACCACGAATTATCCTATGAATGAAAAAGTATTAATTTAGACAAATTTATGCATATTTTTAATTTTCCAGGATATGAACCCGATAGATTGGCTAAAAGAACACTGGGATGCAATGATAGCCAGCGTCCAAACGTTGGCCACTCAAATGGGCAGAGAAGGACCGATGAATATAGTCGGTACTGTATCAGAGAAGGAAGCAAAAGACTCGTTAAGACTGCACAAGGGCGAATTATGGCCTGCAGTTCAGGAATGCGTCGAACAAAGACAAAGAAAGGTACGAATAATAATCTTTTTCAGTAAGAAACCTTAAAATTACTTAGCTTGGTCCATACAGGGAGAAATATAAATGTCGCACCACTTTTTGTAAAAAAATAATAAAAGACGTGTACCAGGGGGCCAAATAAAATGGACGCCGGGCCATATCTCAGGAACCGTTTGTCACAAAGTTTTGAAAAAAAAATCATTACAAAATCAACCAAGAGAAACTGCTGGAAATTATTTCAAGCTAGAGGGCAACCAACCTATGATTTTAAAAGAAAATTATCGATTATTTATCGATAATATGCCAACTAAAGTATATAAAAACTGTTATATAGGGTGTTATGGAAATAACGTATTATATTTAAACCGGCAAATCCCGAGATGAAAATAAATTGAAGAAAAATAACCATAAATGGCGCTTTGAATTATTAAGCGAAATATACACTTTATATGAAATCTCAAAATTTACGTGGCCGCTCCTGAGGCCCTTCGCAATTAATATTTTATTGAGACAGTCTCCAGGTTCAAAAGAGGTTAGAGCATTATAGGCGATGTTGTCATATTGCAACACAGAATTCTAAGCGCACGTGTTTTTGACAACAAGACGTCTTTGACGCGCGTTATCACTTCTTTTTCAAACTTTTTAGACAAAGAAAACTACAATTTTAAGGTGCATACGCTCTTACCTTCGATGTTATTTTAAATTAATCCGTTTTATAATTAAATTCCATAAAAAAATAAAACAAAAAAGTATGTTTTCAACAGAACCAACAACAAAAAAAAAATCGGGCAATACAACTAACAAAACGTTTAAAATTCGTATACGTCAAGCACGTGGAACTCTCAACAACGTCGTTCCACTCCCGAGTCTCAAAACATACTGAAGTATGAAGTGGCGCGCGGCCGGTATTCAAGCAACGGCGAGATACGCGGTGTGATCTGACAACACTGTTAGTATACTCTAATGACCCACATTGTTGCTAAGTGAATCCAGATGGAACGGCGCGACAGTATGTGGGTAAAAAGGGTTCTACCTTAGTATTTAGATATTCGATTTAAAAAAAAGTATGTATACTTTCTCTAGGACACCCAAGGAGGCACCCATTTAAATATAATAAGTCATTTCCATAACACCCTGTATATTCTGTGAAATATACGGTTGATTCAACACATTTGGCTCTAACTAGCAAAATAGACTGAGGGGAGGAGCGGAACCTCTATTGAAAGCCCCCTCTAGCCCCCAATAGTCATACAAAATTTTAAATGCTAATATAGGATAAGCACTTTCAAGCGAGCCCAAGTTTGTCAAATTTGGTTGGGGCAAACCGGAGTTATGGGTATTTCTTTAAATATATGTTATCCTTCCATCCCCTCAGTCTATTTTTCGAGTTAGAGCAAAATGTATTAAATCAAAATTGTACCGCATATTTCAACGAACACAGCACTTAATTTTTGATATAACTTTATTTGGCATATTATCGATAAATAACCGATAATCTTCTTAATCATACGTTGAACGCCCTCTAGCGGTACTTTAATAATTTCCAGTCATTTTTCCTGGTTGATTTTGTAATACATTTTTTTGAATCGAAAGTTTGTGAGCAACGGTTCCTCAGATATGGTAGGCGTCCATTCTTATTTGGTCACCCGGTACAGGGACGCCACTGGTGGATCAATAGAATAACTAAAATATATGGTTTTATATCTCATTAACACATACCAAAATTGAAAATAATATCTGAAGTACTTTCGGAGACGTTAAAAAATAACGAAAAAAAAAACTGTAGCAAAAAATTGAAGCTGTTTCTTCATAAAATAACCTAAGGAACACTCTGAAGTATGGAACACCCTGTATAGAGAATTTATCGAATCTTAGTACAAGAACCAAACTATATCGAAAACAAAACGCGGCGATTCCATTGTCCCCAAAATTTAGATAAAACAAAAATTCGAGAAATTTTCAAAAAACCGTCCGTTCTACCTCCACGCACTCCCTATCTAGTATGTGTTGTTGTGTTTTAGTACGCTGAATTAGCAAGCCGTGGCGACTTCTCTAGAGAAGACATTGTAACAGTACTAACAGCCAATCACGGTGACTTAGAGGCTGCTTACAGCGAGCTAAGCAAAACGCAAATAAAACCTTTTTTAATGAGAATTTGGGGGCCACCGTCGGGGATTGAGAACGAGGCAGGTAACGAGGGGGCTACATTGCAGAGGTTTAGGGGGGAAGGTGAGTATACTGTTGGCGTAACGGTTTTAATCCTTATATTGGTTTATCGACATATTCCTCCATTTGTGCTGATCTATCTATCTCATATTATTTGTTTGATAATCACTCACTTGCTTACTTTCATTTGATGGCTATAAACCAGCCTCATTGTGTTTCTTCTATCGTATTCCATGTATGATTCTCTTTTCGTTAAAATCACTTTTATCCTCTGTTAGCATGGTCCTCTAATGTAACTTAATTCGTCATTCTTTTGTAGGCACTATCTATATTTTTTTAAATGCTTCTATTTTCGACTTTTCCTCTTCCCGTCTATCTTTATACTTCTTTATTTTTATAGTTTCATATATTTCAAACGTATATCTTAAAAACCAATATAATTAAATACCTAACAGAGTTTTTTTACTCCCTAGATGTCTTAACCGAAGAAGATAAACAATTAAAAAAAGAATCTGAAGCGGTAAGTTTCGACACAATAGACTCAAGTCTAAGACCTAAAAAATCTCCCCCTAAACATGTAAGTACTCATTCTAGCCCGGAAAATTTAAAGAAAGGCCCATATTTTTACGAACTTTCACAACAAAGTACGGCAGAAGACAATAGAAATAGCATGCTTACTTCCTTAGATGCTTTAGAGAGTGAAATTTTAAGAAATATTCAAGATATTAACCAGTTAGATCAAGAATTAATTCTTCGAAACAAAGACAATTCAGAAGTTTTAGAAAATCAAGACAAAACTAACCATATTTTAAAATCGGCCCCATCTATGTCCATTAATACAAACATCAACCAAACAGTAGCACCAGATACTCAAAAACCAGACCTTAAAAAATCTACACTTCAAAGCGTAGAGATCAAAAACTATCCAACCGCACCGATCTTTACAGAACCTCAAACTCCTCAAAGTCCGAAAGTTTATGTAGAGAAAAGTAGCACTGTAATACACGTCGTGGATTCTGTAGGTATGGATAAGGAAACCTATCGGATAAATAATAGTCCCGAGTCCGAGTCGTCTAGTTCTAGTGAAGAAAATGGTTTGGGCGATGAACAGTTTGTTGATGCTGTCGAAGATACTAGTCAGATTATAAAGCAAATTAACAGACCTAGTCTTAGTGCCAGTCACATGAAAAACTCCGATAGCAATATGGTGGTAGAGGTTAATAATTCAAAAATTGATTTGATGAATTCAGAAAGTGGACCAACACTAGGAGCTAATGAAACAGCTGAAACAATAGTTGATTATAGCTTAAACAATCAAAATCAAAACAATAGTAGTCTAAACGACTATGAACTAATGGATAAACAAACTGCTAATACAGTGTACAGTAACATAACGGAAACTGTAGAGATAAACAATAATTCTATTGAACCCAATAAAGACCTATTAGAGACCAGTCAAAGTTCCAGTCCGATTGTTACTTCTGAACATCCCAAACTGGAGAAAAATACTCCTCTGAGAAAAGTGAGTGTTAGTACACTCAATATACAGTTAGTGGGAGGACAACCGCTATCAGAAACTGAATCTTTCAGTCAAATTTTTACAGATACCAATAAAGAGTTGCAAGGTGGAAAAGAAGAAATACAAGAAAGTACTGCACAAATTATTCTCACACTCAACAACAACAGTAAGGAGAAAAATAGGCACAATCAACAAGACAATCAGGTAAATACTATAAGTATAGCTACTAGAGATTTTTTAAATAATAGAAACATTGAAGCTACAGAAGAAAATTTGAAAGTAGCTGTATATACCAATAAAAATGACAGTAAAACGGGATCTGACCCTGTAAACATAGTAGATGATTTACAAAAACAGAAGAATTGGGATCCTGAAGTTACAATAGAACAACAAATCGTCGAAAACATGCAGATAGATCTAGAGGAAAGAGTAGTCATCAATCGTAAAAATTTGGACGACTTAGAAGATGTTACTCCAGAAAATGGAACGTTTCAAAATAACCAGAAAAATAGTCAAATAGAAGAAGATATAAGTAATAATAAGCACTTGGTTTATAATAATAAAGATAATACAAGCAAGACTGATTCAATAGATAATGACACGGTAAATAATATGGAAGCATCTGAAGAAGTAGGGAAAGTAGCGACAAGTGTTGTTGAAATGAGAGGTGAAGGAGTTTTAAAAAAGGATAAGTCACCAACGCCCATACGAGATGTTGTAATCGAGGAAATCGATGCAATTTCAAATATAAATCCTCCAGTACATAAAGACCAAGCTAAAGGAAATGACATATCAGTTCTTGGCGATCATAACATTGTTGAAAATAATCAAACTGATAGAATGAGTAACGAAGAGGAAATTATTGATGAAAAGCTGTCAGTTGAAAACTTAGAAATGTTAGAAACAGTCGAATCAAAAGAAAATTTACCTCCCAGTGGTGCTAAGTCAAAAAATCTGAGTAAGAGACAGAAAAAATCAAAGAAAAAGGCACGTCAACGAGCGGAAAAGCAGGCTGCTCTCAGGAAACAAAGTTCTTCGAGTACAACTGAGTCCAGTAGTGAGTTACCTGAAAATATTGATGACAATGATAAGAAATTAGATGTTCCTAATGAAAATGTTGAAAATATAGCTGATAAACTGGAAATTGTGTCTTCAGAAGATGCAGAACTTGTTAAAGGTGCTATTCACAAGATTGAAAGAAATAAACCTTTGAAAAAATTAGATAGTAAAAAGTACAGCAAATATAAAAATATGCCTCTAAAAGAGGTGATTGATTCACCAATCGAGGAAAAACCGGAAATTGTAATCGTCAGCAATAGTATAATAGAAAAAGGCGGGGAAAATATCGAGAGCATAGATATTCAAAAAGAAACTACCTCAGAGGATACAAAAGCAACAGAAGTTGATAAACCCGATAAACCCAATAAAGATCATGAAGAATTATTAGCGGCGGAAAATCAAGAGACTAAGCTCGTCACATCTACGAAGATTCAGATAGCCCAAAATAACCAAACCACTGTTTCAGGAGCTAGAAAAAGACCGTCTAAAATACCAATAATCTCAAGGCAGACTTCTATTTCCAAAGAGCCAAAATCACCTATTACCAGTGGAAGTAAAATACCTATTCGCATGCCCAGTCCTCAAAAGGAAAAGAAAGAAAATAGTATGGAAAAAGATTCAGTAAAGGTTAATATGAAAGAAGTTAAAAAGAGTGATGCAGCAGCTTACGACGGGAACGAAGGAAACAATAAACAAGAAATTATAAATGCAGCTGACAATCAAGAAATAGACGAAGCATTAAACTACCATAAAAATGAAAAAGAACATTATTCTCATAAAATTGCTAACAGAGTACATGCCAAACAATCGAAAAGTCTCTCTCCGAAGCCCATAGAAAAAGAGAAACCCAGTACCTCAAGATCTTTTGAACAACGCAGAAGCCTCTCCAGGAAATCGTCCCTGCAATCAAATCAAAGTGATGAAATAGCTCATGAGATGGCAAGCTCGGTGCAAGCTGTTAAGAATATAAATAAAAACTTAAACAAGAAGATTTCACAGCCATCATTTAAAAGCTCATTTGATTCCAATGCTAGTTCTAAGAAAATGTCATATACGAAAAGCTTGGATCAAGACAGTGACAGTTCTGTATCAGACAGTAATATTGAAGAGCTTCTAGATTCTAGTACGGACGACGATCTGGATGATTTCCAAGATGATTTCGATGAAGTAAATGGAGAAATGCTAAGAAGCGATTCGGAAGAGTACCAAGCTTTTGAGGACCGTAAAATTAAGATGGCAGAAGAACTAAATATTAATTTAACCGATATAAGCGAAAGAGTCACACAGCTCACATCAAACCTCGATTCGAAACATAAATCTAGCCCATCTACAAATATAAACAATAGCTATTCCATTGAAGAGACTTGTGAATCGGACGAATATGATTCTGTAAACGAGGAAGAAATTGAGTTGGATGAAAAGAGCAGTATAGGAGATCAAGGAGATTACATTGAAGATGAACTGGGAACGGGTGATTTTGGGGAAAACGAGTTTAAGGTTGGAAGGAAGGAGCCTACGGAGATTGAAGTTATGGAGGTGAGAGTATTCAATTTAAATTAGATGTAGAATTCTTGGTTCGAGATAGTAGGATAAACAAACTAATAATTATGATTCTAAACGTATATATCGAGTAATTTTTTTGATAAATATTGAATAATATAAATTTTTTTATTTTCTGAAATTCCTAGAGACAAGCGAGAAGATTTTTAGCAGAAGGTCAAGTGAAGAACTACCAACAAGCCGAACTGGCAGTGAGCCTCATGTCCCTTAAATATTCTGCCGAAGAGGCATTAGCGGTCGTGCAGGACTGTAGCAGTTTGGATGCTGCAATAGCCTATTTACAGCAGGACTGTGAACTATGCGCAGGCAAATTTCCTATAAATAAGGTATAATTATAGAACAAAGAAAATTAACCAAATTTCTTGTTACTAAAAACTTCTTTTAGATCATTTCTATGTTAAAATGTACACATCGTTGCTGCTTAGAATGTGCGAAAAACTACTTTACAGTACAAATTACAGACAGAAGTATAATGGACTGCAACTGTCCGTTTTGTAAGGCCCCTGAATTAAGGTAAAATCGGAAAAAAGTTAAATCTTTTAATGAAGATATATATATTATGTAGTTTGGCTTTCTGGAAATTCTTAAAACTTTACTATTTTATCGATCAACGTATTCCTCTTTTAGTCACTCTTCAGCTACAGAAGATGAACTATCGGACTATTTTGGCAACTTAGACATTTTATTAAAAGGAATTTTGGACCCACCGGTTCACGAATTATTTCAACAAAAGCTGAGGGACAGAACACTTATGCAAGATCCTAATTTTAAGTGGTGTGTCCAGGTAGGTACCGACATTACTATACTTTTTCCAGAGTGGTGTTTATGGGTAATTCTTATATAAACCGCACACTTTTTAACCTTGACATTTTGTTTACAACTTATATGCATACAATTAGTTGATACGTATTTCAGGATTTTGATGGAAAAAAAAATATTTTCCAAAATATCCACACATGAATTTTTGATAATTTGCTGGAATTTCTCCAATCTTCTCATACTAGAAATTTAATATCTCCGAGTTGTACTAAACGTATCAATGTCAAAATGTGAGCTCTTGAAGTGCATTAAAAAAAAATGCCGTTGTGAACAAATGCAAAATAATAACAATTTAATAAAATTGTTTAAATGTTCGCCTCTCACTTTAAATTAATTTAAAAAACTACCGTGTTGTTCTTTAACGTCTTATCTGCAAAATTATTAAATATTTTCGATCGCAAGTCAATCAGAGCGCGGGGAAAGCAACAGCGCGACGGGTCGAGGCGACTACGAGTGAGTTCGGTGCAGGACGAATCATTAATATCTCCATTCTTTGCGTCGTTCAAAAGCGTAGTTCTGCCACGCCTCGCCCCGTCGCGCGCTGGGTGACTTGCGATCGAAAATGTTTAATAACTACCGATCTAATAGAGGTGCCAATTTTTCGTAAAACGGGTCTTGCAGATAAGAGGACAAAGAGCAAAACGGTATTTTTGAAAATTAATTTAAGGTGAGAGGCGTGCATAGAGATGTAAAGGTAATATTACCGAGGTAATGTTACCGTAATATTACGTAATATTACCGCAAGATCGGTAACATTGGAAATATTGTTTTTTTTTTTTTTTTTTTTTCCATAAGCCAAATCCAGTTGAACAAAACGGGGCGATACATCTCTTTAAAATTGCCGGTGAAAACAAGATGGGGTTCCTTTGTTTCTTGTATAAAAAGCTTTTTGGAGACTAAACATTCATTAAAAAGTTTAGCAGTTGATGATAGCCCAGATATTTCTGATGTTCTTTCATCAAATACAGTAAGACTTCTTCTTCAAAACGAATTTTGGTTGCAAATAGAAGCAACTTATGACTTGTTCCAGCCAATGTCTAAGTGGATAACGATTTTTGAAGCTAACGGGCCAACAATCTCAAAAGAGTTTATCTGCTTTTTTGAAATAAGGTCTATATTACGTGACAAAGTATCCAATTTATCTATTACTATGTTTGAAAACCAGAAAATGTGTTCAATTCTTGAAAAACGAGAAAATATATGTTTAAAACCCGTTCATCTTGCTGCTTACCTATTAGAACCAAGTCAACGCGGCGAGAAGTTAACTGAAGCTGAAATTTTAATTGCAACGGAGTTCATCTATGAAACTGCAAGGCGTCATCCAAAGTATTCTTCACAAGTAGATCTTATTATGGAAGCACTCGCACAGTACAAAATTAGAGGTAATATTTTTGCTAAGGAATTCGTCATTTCCAGCGAAAAATCTATGTCTGGATCTGTTTGGTGGGCAGGAATTTGCTCCAGTTCTAAAATAAGTAGGTTAGCTGTAGACATTTTAAATTTACCATCGTCAACAGCCGCAACCGAAAGAACCTTTAGTACTTATGGATTTATTCATCGGCAAAAAAGAAACAGACTAACCGTGGAGAGGGCCGGAAAACTAACTTATATTGCCCATAATTATAATTTACTAAATGAAGAAGATCATTCGAGAATAGTAGAAGATACTGAGGAAGAAATAGAAAAAGAAGATATCGGTTTCGCAGTTATAGACTTGACTCAATTAACGAAAGAGAAAGAAGAATCAGATGACGAGGTTGGGGATGATGATGAGGATGATTTACCATTATCCACTCTATTACGTAGTCCATTCTGACTAGTTTAAAAAACGTTCTTATTGTTTTTCGTAATGTTTTTACAGTTTTGAAATAAAAAAAACTAGTATTACTTAAAAAGCTGTTTTTTTTATAAATTACCAATGTTACCGTAATATTACGTAATATTACCGGTAATATTACCGATTTTTAAATTACCGGTAATTTTACATCTCTAGGCGTGCATGTTAAAACTATTTAAAAAATTAAATTGTTATTATTTTGAAGATTGGAGAAAATCCAGGAAATTATCAAGAATTCATCTGTGGATATTTTGGAAAATACATTTTTTAAAGCAAAATCCTGAAATACGTGTCAACTAATTGACTGTATAGTATAAGTGGTGAAAAAAATATCGGACGATTCTAAAATGTTAAGGTTTGTAAAAGTATGACCCTTATATTTATCTAAAGTAATATATTTTTTAGTGTTCGTCTGGATTCATAGCCCATCCGAGGCAAAAACGGCTTATTTGTCCCGATTGCAAGTCTGTTACTTGTGCACTTTGTAGGCGACCTGTAAGTATAGAGACTTATGTTGCGAGGCAAAATGTTTTTTTATATTTTCTTAGATATTTTTAGTTTTCTGGTCTATTTTAATTCTCAAACACTATATGTTTGTTCGGAGCTATTTCGTCTATCCCGTACACGTAATAATAACTAAATGCGAATACAGGGTGTAACAAATTCGTCCTTCACCATTCGGATTTTGGGAACGGTAAGAGATACATTTTTTTTTCATGGTCAAACACAAGCACTATAGGAAAAATCCTTTAGGGCGCTCTGGGAGTGGTGCGTGTGCGCAAAAAGCGATTCACGTTGGTTTTGGATCGTTGGAGGTTATATTCGTTGGGAAAAACGACCTCGGGAAGGTCGTTCCACAAGGATGAAGTCCAGATGAAAGAATTCTTAAATAATGAAGCTCGAGGAGTACTAAGCTTAACCACATATGGATGGGCGGCAGTGGTTCGTCGTGTATTTCTGCTATTCATCGCTCTGGGCGGAATTAAGAGGGCAAGGTCAGCCGAGCACCTTCCATGAAAATATCTGTAAAAGAGACTCAAATGCCCAACCTGCCTTCGATGTTCTAGGCTGTCGAGGTTCTTCGTCAGCTCGTGGTCTCCGATCAGACGAATAGCCCTCCTTTCGATGGAATCCAGTAGCCGAAGAGTATGTTTGGGTGCAGAGCTCCAGACATGAGAGCAGTACTCTAGTGATGGTCGAATCTGGGCTTTGTATAGTGTCAAAAGGTTGTTGAGGTGTGTTAAAATATCCCTAGTACATTCCTGTAATTTATTTTACTTATTTTGAAAGCTACTGTATTTTTTGCGGCAATTTACTGGACCTATAATTAAGCAACTTTGCCCCAATTTAACGGACTTCGTATCTCTTACCGTTTCCGAAATCCCGATGGTGAAGGACGAATTTGTTACACCCTGTATATTTTCTCTTAATGTTAGTGGGAAAAACAACATGAAGGCATTACGTGCGAAGCCTTCGCGGAGTGGAAGGACGCCAACGATCCTGAAAACCAGGCGACAGCAGTGGCAAAGCATTTAGCCGAAAACGGGATAGATTGTCCACAATGTAAATTTAGGTAAATGTAGAAAAAAATACTTCTTTCCCAATGTTTCAAAGAGACAGGGGTTTAATAGGGTGTTTCAAAATAACATGTGCCAACGCTCCTGCGCTGATTCCATAACCAAAAATAAGACTAATAGTTCCTATCAAAATGGTCTGTTTGAAAGATACATGGTGTTAATATTTTTAAATTATTTCGGTGTTTTCAAGATATTTCCGAAATGGCTTTAGTAATTTTAGTGAAATTTGGGTTATGAAAAGTACATAGAATAGCACATAGTTTAGCAATAAAAATGTGATATAAGGTTTATCAGGGGCGTACGTGCGATCAGGAACTCTAATAATGTCAGAGATTGTTCGGGTACAGGTAAAAATCCTCATATTTGTGTCAGGGTGACAAGTTTACGTAGAAGGCCGAATGCTTGTAAGTAATGAAGCTGATGGTGGCCATATTCAACATTTACTGTAATTTTATTTAGGTAGATATCTTTTCCTAGCAATGAATACCTAATTTGCTTGTATTACGCTGTCTACATATGCAACTGAATAAAATGGCATTTATCTTGTAAACGAAGCTGATGTGAAATAAATATTAGAAGACGTGTTATTTAAATTACTAACAAAGTGTGCTGTCAACATGTGGAAAAGTCAATGCTTTTTCTTTTGTCAAAAATAGTAAACCGGTTAACACATTTTGATTGCTAAAATATGTACTTTTCATAACCCAAATTTCACTAAAATTACTAAACCCGAAACAAAAAAAAGTTTCAAATTTTGTATTTTTCAAACACAGCATCTGCGGAGCTATGTTAATTGGAACTATTTGTCTTATTTTTGGTTAAATCTGGTATGCAACATTTTTAGTCATCCTGCAAAAACACAAGTTCCATAAAAAACTAGTTTTAAATAAATTGCTTTTATGCCTTTAAATTTTACACACTCCATTACTTTCAAATCGAATGCAAAATATTTATAGCACAAGTTACATAATGACCAACTATAATTTTTTTTTTAGATATTCATTAGCTAAAGGAGGTTGTATGCACTTCACATGTACCCAGTGCAAGCACGAGTTCTGCTGCGGTTGCGGCAAACCATTCACGATGGGGGCCAAGTGCGGGCTCAGTCTGTACTGTGCCAAATTGGGGCTACACGCGCACCATCCAAGAAATTGCTTGTTTTACTTGAGAGATAAGGAATTGCACGAATTGCAAAAATTGTTACAAGTATGTGGAGATTATCTCGCCAAAGTGGTTGTTTTTTAAATTATTACCCTTTTCGGGGAAAAATTATGTTTTCTAACCTGGGATTTAGCTTATAATTAATTTTATAGTTTTATCATTGCAAATTGTTTGTATTTATTATAGTTGTATATACAGGGTGTTCCTTAATGACTTGCTAATATTTCAGGGTGTGATTCCTTAGGTTATTTTATAAAGAAAAGTTCATATGAACAAATGTCAGCAACGGCTTAAATATTTTGTTTCAGGGTGTTGAATTTTTATTTTTTAAAACGTTATTTTTTAATATCTCCGAAAGTACTTGTAAAGTGTAAATATGATATAGAACCACAAATTTTAGTTAGAAAAGTTATTCAATTGTTCCACCAGTGGCGTCCCTGCAAACATGTCCTCTGATAATTTAAAAAAAAGATTGCACGCCACTGACATTTTTCCATGTTTCCATTTTTCTGATTAGCCTGGTCAATTCTACATGAAAACGGCCTCTTGAGTTCTTCTCGTCAGACGCGCCCGTTCTTGATTAAAACCACTAGATTCATATTGAAACTCTTTATTATTAACATTGATAAAATAATTAATGATAAATTTTGTATCATAAAAATTGTTGGAAATGGCCACCTTCACTTAAAAGGCATGCTTCCGCCCGTCTTCGCATCGATTTGCCCACTCCAATAATTTTTATAAAACAATATTTATCATTAATTATTTTATCAATGTTAATAATAATTAGCTTTTATTTGAATTTAGTGGTTTTAATCAAGAACGGTGCGTCTGACGAGAAAAACTCAAGAGACCGGTTTCATGTAGAATTGACCAGGCTAATCAGAAAACATATCCACATGGAAAGATGTTAGTGGCGTACCATCTTTTCTGTGAAAAATATCAGAGGACATGTTTGCAGGGACGCCACTGGTGGAACAATTGAATAACTTTTCTAACTAAAATTTGTGGTTCTATATCCTATTAACACATATGAAAATTGAAAATAATATCTAAAGTACTTTCGGAGATATTAAAAAATAACCGTAGCAAAAAATTTAAGCAGTTGCGGACATATGTTCATATGAACTTTTCTTTATAAAATGACCTAAGGAATCACACCATGAAATATTAGCAAGTCATTAGGGAACACCCTGTATAGTATTATCCCTATTACAAACTTGGATATGCAGTTAAAAATGTCTTTTTAATTTTTTTAGGACAACAAAATTAAGTTCGACACAGAACTACGTACAGACAGCAAAGAAAACTCAAGTCCTACAGTAAAATGCCCTGTATCTCTACAGAAAGAAACCCCTACAGGATTTGTAGATAATGTTTGTAACAATGAAGTGCTAGCCGGACAAGCTGGACTCTGCAGGTAGATATACTTAATTAAAACTGCTAAAAGAGTTGTATTTATTATCATTAAATTTTCTCTATTGAATTTTTTTATTTACGGACATTTTCCCATATTTTTCTGTACACTTCGCTTGTCTTGTCGATTACCTGTAAACATTCAGTGACAAAAAAGGAAAAATTATTATCTAAAAGTTGTTCATATCCTCAAACCACCGTATTTTTCTTCACAATTTCACAATATTTACAGAATGCACTATATTGAATATCTAAGTTTTCTTATAAGAAAACACGGGCTAGAACCTCTAAGAATTTTAAAAGAAGACGACCTAGAAACCTTAGTAAGGCGAGCAGGAAAACGCTTGCCACCTCACGTTTACGGAACGCCAAAGGACATGTATAATTTTATGCTCAAGAAGGTATATTCGTTTTCTGTGGTGTACGGATGTGGAAAAATCGAGCGTTTACAGTCTAAGCGCTAGTGTCTGGAGCAATGGCGGCTTTACATTAGATTTGCAGGCTAATCAGAAAAAATATCCACATAAAAAACAGTCAGTGGTGTACCACTTTTCTTATAGTATAAAATATCAATTCGGGTCTGTGGTGGATCGATAGAATCGAACAAACCAGCCATTGGAGTATGGAGAAAGTGTGTTTAGACTGTAAAATAAATGTACGATTTTTCTTGGGTGTAGTGACGAGAGAGATGGCGTCCCTTGGATATACAGGGTGTCCATTATTCGATGGTTTTACGGGGTATCTCAGTTATTAGTAAAGATAGAAGGATGCGGTTTTCGCAGCACTCTGCTACTCTTTTGTCAAACAATAGATGGCCTGCGAAAACCGCACTTTCTATCTTTACTAACTAACTAATAAATCACCGAAAAATAGACACCCTGTACAGTTAAGTTTACATCTTGAGTATAACAATAACAGCGGTGAATTTGGAGTATGCTTCGTATAAAATCAAAAAAATAGTCCATTTTCTCCGGTCACGGTAGCACGAATTACATATTGTATGTATTTTAACGAAGTGCTAAAAAGGATGTTTCGCCCAATTGGGCATCATCAGACCTAAAATTTTAAAAATTGAAAAAAGATAAAACCAGGAAATATAATTTAGTGACGTTATTTCGTGGTTTTATCTTATTTCAATTTTTAAAATTCTGAGGATGCCCAGCTTGGCGAAAAATGTAACCTTTTTAGCACTTCGTTAATACAGGGTGTTATGGAAATGACGTATTATATTTAAACCGGCAATTCCTGAGATGAAAACAAATTGAAGAAAAATATCCAAAAATGGTGCTTTAATTTAATATGTCCTGTACATGATATTATGTCAAACCAAAAATTACCACGTGGTGCTCCTGTTCGGAAGGTAAACACAGCAACATATGGCAGTGAATCTTGAACAGTGTTGTCATATCTTCAGGGTAAACTCTTTAGAAAGTCAATAACCGTTTTACAGATTTCAAGTTGTTTATTTTCCAGGGTACATTATAATAAACTTTTACGTTCAGTTCCCTGGGAAACAATCTCTGATTTATAAACTTTAACTGACTCGAACGAACCGCCGCGGAGTTTATAAATGGTCAGGTATGTTCTCATTTGTTCAATTCGAACGACACCCGTCAGATCTGGACAACTTAAAAGTTTATAAATGCCACTTACCCTTTAGAAAAAAAATGCAATTTTATTTATCTTTTCGGACTTATTTAAAACCAACTTAATTTATAAAAAACACGAAGTACTCACATCACAAAATCACATTAGTTTTCGCGTCACAACACGTCTAAGTACCGTTCAATCTGAATTAGTATTTTAAAGTGCTACTGTGTAGACACAAAATACGCCCTTATTGTCTGGGAAATAATGTATTTAACATCTAAAAATTTTAAAAATAAATAACACGTTGGTTCTCTCGATCGATATCGGCCGGCTTCTTTAAACAGCTGATTATGGACCATCGGGCTAATGTTTAAAAATACAGCGTTGCCACCTTCGATGTTTTATAAGCGACTATCATAAATTGTCGAATTTCCTTCTATAATATTACTTTCCTGTATAATTATAGTCTCGGAAATGGCAACCGCGCTGGCTCTACTAGCGGAGAGTTCTCGGAAAGAATGTTCGAGTGGTCCGAAGGTGGACCAGACCTTTCATTTCAAAGGGTAGTTCCTGTCAATTGTTAACATAATTGTTTCATTAAAGGGTTAATGGCCATTATTTCTATTGCGAAATGATTAAGGGCTCTTGTTCTATGTGTGTTATTGTAAAGTGTAATTATGCGTTAGTGTTGGGGTTTAGTGATAAGCTTATTATGCACTCCCACACTATCATCAGGACACGTGATGAGCATAAAGTTTTTCCCATAGAAAAAAGAACTGAAAGTGCCTGTGCCCTGGATTCCTTAATCGCGTGCTGGATTTACTTTCTAAGTAATCTAAATATTTATTTTTATATGAAACTAAAGTTTTACACTTTTAAACATTTTGGCAACATTGTTCCTGAACATCTGTTGATTACCCAGCTGGGCAATGTAATATGATCATTGATCATATATGAATGTGCCGAGGAGTCGTGTGTGGGTTTAGGGGTGAATTACCACTTTTTAAACGTTCGATTTAAAAAAAAATATATGTAGCGCTTCTCTAGGACACCCCAGGAGTCACCCATTTAAATATAATACGTCATTTCCATAACACCCGTATACATATATGTAATTCGTGAGACCGTGACTTTGAGTTTACTTATTAATAGTGTGTATAAAATGATTAAAAAAACATGGTTACTGAACCTTCTTTCTCTCTCTCTCTCTACTGGCCCAGATTGTACTCGTTTGTTCTGAGAACGAAACTAACACCCCTTTTTGTTTGTTTGCGTGTGGTAGGCAGCACTACACCGAATACTTAGTGGGGCTCATCTTCCGGCACAAGTTGGACCCCCTCTCTATCTTGGACCTAGTTGAAGTCAGTCAAGAATTGCGCAGAAGAGGTAAAGAGCTACCAGAAAGGGGTCCCTGGGACGACGACAAAAAATACAGGGACATGTGTGCTAAGGTACGTTGGAGAGGGTTTAGGAAGACTTACAAAGAAGCGACAAATCATTCTCACTCATCACTACAACGCCATTTCATATGTACATTTATGATGACTTTTAGGGTCTGTAGTGGCAACTCTCTCTGTTCTCATGTGCCCACTAAGTATGATTATATTAATGCTTTTAGTAGTGCTGCTAGATGTTTGTGTTGCTGTGATTAACTCTGATCGATAGTCAACTATAGTTAACATATCTTTAATTTTAAAACATAATTTTCTTTAGATTTGGTAATCATAAAACCAAATACTGTACTGTTTTAATATACAGGGTGTGATAAGGTGTATTATACACTTATCATATCCTAATTAAAATAACAAAGTTGACATCTAAGAAAAACTGTTTAGAAGTGTCCTAGAAAATTTTAAGGGATATATTAAAAAATATATTTTTTTTTAGATTGTAATGGAGCAAATACCCTTGGAGTGAAACCCAAAGTAACCTTAAGTTTGTGATTTTTCCATTGGCAAAATAGCCACAAGTGTGTAAAAGATGATAGAAGAATAGAGTTATTTAATACTATTTTCACCACCAGACTATTCATTAGAATATACAGTTGAACTGGAGAAAGAAGGAACGTTTGAACAAAACTGTAAAAGTACGATTCAAATAGAGATTATAATAATACAGCAGCATGTCAGCAGCTAATTCACATGATTGACATTACGAAAGTCGTAGATATAAACAAACTTCTTAATCAAAGCCAAAAATAAAATTTTAAAATGGTAGTTGTTTGTATTTTAAATTTTATTTATATCAGTTCATATATGATTTATTGTTTTACCCGAAAAACCCTAACAAAAAGACGGTAACATAACAGGGCTTCAACATTACAGTAAAGTGTGTCATAACTTTACAGTAATGTTGATTCTTTCCCCGGCTCAACTATATGTTAATAATGATTTGGGTTGGTTTAGTCAGTGGCTTGGTATCCACAATTTTCAGCTAAAATGAGTATTTTTTTAGCCCAATTTCGCCATATTTTGTATTATCCATTTATTTATCCATTAAGACCAAAGATTGTTACCTAGGAATTATATAAGATTTAAAAAATATATACCTTAAATACTTGTAGTTTTATTTGCATAATCCAGTGTGTATAATCACCACGAGCACAGTCACAGTTTTCATAAAAGGAACCAAGGTTATAAAAATACATTTTCCAATCTGTTCCCTGCATATTAAAACAAATCGTATCCTTTCTGATTTGCCCCAATTTGAACAGCTACAAACCTGCTAAAAACTGTTTTAATTTTGAAGAATGTGGATTTTTATTCTCACTCGCTTTTCTCAGTATATTACTTAAACTTTTCAAATTTTTCTGCTGCAATTTTTCCTTCGACTTTGAAATTGTCTGGACTTGTGGTCTATTATCTAAATTCTTTTTCACAAATTTAATTTTATTCACTTTCCTCATTCCAGTTTCCAGAGGAATAAAGTCTGCTGTTTCAAAGGTTCTGGTATTAGCCATACTAACTGATTCATTAAGATTATTATTATTATTTGTCTTTATATATTCACTAGAAATATTTAAATCTCCTTTAGTCTGATTCATGTTATCTTCTTTATGTTGATCCCTGTTCTTGGAAGCTGTCTCAGCAACAGCATTTTCATTAAGACCACACAGTTTATCTTTCTTGGATTTCTTTTTCCTTTTCGTTGGTGTAACAGTCTTTATACTGGATTTAGCCGTCTTGTTTGGTTTCTTCATCCATATTTCTGATTCTTTTTTACAGAAATTACATGTGATAACCTACAAATGAAAAAGTATAACATAACAAAGTAGGTAAATGTTTCTTTTCTATTACCCATGATAAAAAATAATAAAGTTATCTTACCATTTTGTTTTGTTCCCCAAACCCATTTGGAAACTTTTTCATTAATTTCTTATAATACATTTTCTGGTAGGTTGTTAAAAATCTATTGTTTTTTACTTTCTTCAAAACTTTTTTAGCAAACTCCGACAATTTCAGAGCTTTAACTTCATATTTGGTGGGCCCTTCGGAAAAGTTCATAAAACATCTTTGACATCTATAATTGGGTTTTTCCTGAGGGAGATAAATATGCCTGCGAAGCTCCATCAATCTACATTTTGTCCTACAAGCAGTTTTTTTATTTATACCTAATAGGTATAGCTATAGAAGATTTTAAAAATGTTTTACCTGTAGAGTGATTTTATGGTGGGGTCGCATAATTCTTTGATTTTAGTAAGGCTATTTAAATACTTTATGGAATTTTCAATCAATAATTTATCTTGGTCCCCTACATTTTCAATTTTTTCCATTTTATTGTATGAGCAATAGACTTTGAAATTTTTTTCAACGTGATGTATAATAACCAAAAATATAAAAATAATAAATGTGAAGGTAGCTTCAGGTAGCATCAGGCAGCAGACAAGAAGACTACTTCTCCTTTGTGGTATATGATGAACATTTATGGCGAACAGCTGAGCGGAGCTGACAAATTTGAAATATAAATTGGCGGTTTTCATCGGCTCGGGAATGTAATTTATCCATGTTATTCCTGTTTTTCTCTCACGAATAGTGATTTTTTGTGTTTAAAAGTAAAAGGTCTATAATTCAATCTTTTAAAACGAAAGTTAAATTATCTTAATAGGAAACAGTTCTTGTACAAAACCCTGCTGTTCCTAACCCCTTTCCTACCAATTTCTAAAGAGAAATAAACCAAAAATGGAATCTGTAGTACTTGAAGAAGTTTTTCAAACATGGAAACTATTCGACGATTTAGTAGACTCGCTCTTAAAACCAGGATCAATCGATAAAGGAACCATACAAATACTGGCAAATATGGTTATGTCCAAAGAATTTTCAAGAACCTTTTTATATAATAGAGAACCAGGAATAACATTTCAAGCTTATGAGGATATAGTCGATAAGTATCATTCTTTTACTACTTGGCTTTTGGGGCAGTTTTTTTATTTGTTAAGCCGTGACGATGGTGAAATCATAGTTGATGCCCAGCTGAGTATTTTAGATCAATTATCAAGAACCCAGATTCATACCTATGCCGACTTGGCTAATGAATACTGTAAGGTTTTAGATATTTTGTGTGGGTATTTGAAGGATTCCAGTAAAACTGTGCAAGTGTCTGCGTTTGAGCCCAAACAAAATGAAGATTTAAGCAAAAAACTTAGTTTAAAAAGAACCACCATTGAATTAAATAATGAGAAAGTGTGTCTCAGTATTGTTAAGAAAATATTGAAAATCTTAAGATTTATTTTGATTGAAAGTGTAACCTTTTATAGCTTTGATGCTTGCACTTATACAGCATTGGAAAATCTTGTGTTTCTATTGACGAATAGTCATTTTGAATTGGATATTTTTCAGCTTTTTACTGATGTACTTGAAAGATTAAACCACAGCATTAATGAATTGAACACCCGCATGCTTTCCAGAATAAGGAAATTTTTTTCACTTTTCGAACAATTTGTTTACGATTTCTATAAGAATAAAGACCCTAGATGCAATAATAGGAATCATTTTGAAAAATTGCTGTTAAAATATTTGGAATTATGTAAAACACTGAAGACGGATATAGGACAAAATCAAATACGTATCAGTAATTTTATTATCAATCATTGCATGGAAGATAATAGCCTAGAAAAGTTATATCCTTGTGAACAAATTCAAAATGTATGTGTCCAAATTAGCAAGCAGTCTGGATATTCCGTCAACGTTTCAACAGTATGTTATGTGATAAATCAAAATAACTCTGTGATGTTTAGTTTACTAAACCAAGCACTGTTCGCAGAAATTTGTGAATATTTGGAAACCCATTCTAATGCACCCAATATAGATGTTTATGAAAGAAGTGAGACATGGAAATATTTTAGCAATGAATTAAACAGTAACTTGGACCAAACCGGATGTAGTAACACTCACTGTAAAATGCAAAGAAAAATGGAATTTTTATTGAAAGTTTTGTCTAGTTTATTTGAAGTAAAGCTTAAATTTTGTAGAAAATTTAAAAACACTAAATGTATTTTACATTTTTTTAACGAAGCTGTGCTGTTGCCCAAAATTATTTCAAATGTGTGTAAACACTACGAAACATGCAAGACCCTACTGGATCCAGTTCTAGTTTTAAAACTTTTAGTTAAACAGCTTAGTGCATCCCACAATAGAAATATTGATATTATATACCACTTCGTGGCATGTCAACTATTAGTGCCTTTATGCTACAAGTCTGTTCAAGTATTACCCAACAACTTCATAGGAAGTGTTGAGGACAGAGGCAAGTTAAGAGCTGATATTAAATCAATGTATTCCGGTATTTGTAATGATAGCAGACTGAAAAAAACTGATATTTTCGATATTCTTAATGATTTCTTTAAATGGATTTCTAGTGGTTTGTTGGCCAATCTGAACCAAAGTCACATGGATGATATTGAAGTTTTACACTTGAAAATACTAAAACACCTTAGGGAATCTGATGATTTCACTCTTCACTGTCTGGTAAGCTCAAGCTCATTTGGCTGTTAGTTTCTGCACTTAAATTAATTTTTGTATGGTCTGTATATTTTGAAATAAATATTTTTTAGGTACTGGACAGCATACCACAACTTTTGAGTGTGTTTTCAGATAAGGACGACATTTTATGTCGCGTGCTGCTTCCAATACTTCCATCTCCGCACAGCAGTGTCCAACAAAAAATTGCAGAAATTCTACCCCTGATCCTTTGTACTTCATGTAGCGATTTTAATAAAATTATAACATCCGATTCAACAAAAATCGTTTGTGAGCGGTGCACTTTAAAATGTGAACCGTATGACAGAGAAGAATGTTTGGAAGAATCTCTTAAGGATGAAGAAAATGCTATTAGTGTCAAGTTTTCCAAAAACAGGATAGATCTGTCTTCTTTAACGAGCCCTTTCCTTAAAACTGTCCTAAACTATTTGATAGGCCCGAATGTTAATGCCAAAATGAAAGCCTTAGAATCGATGCCGAGTCTCTCCCTTCATATTCCCAAGTTCTACTCACCAAACGTCACAAAAATGTGGATAGAAAGAGCTGGCGAAGCCGGAACAGAAGTTCGAAAAACGTTGATTAAAGTTGTTGGAAAGACTGTACAGAACGGTCAGGTAAGCTAATTACAAGTCAATTTTATAATATTTCTTGTAAAAACACACGACATCTAAAATACGCGTGGTAAGGAATAAACCTAATTACGAAAAATATTGACTGTTCACTGCTTCATCGAATAAAATGTATTATTATTTG
This sequence comes from Barypeithes pellucidus, assembly GCA_963991005.1. Lineage (NCBI taxonomy): Eukaryota > Metazoa > Arthropoda > Insecta > Coleoptera > Curculionidae > Barypeithes > Barypeithes pellucidus. The sequence goes on from OZ022557.1 coordinate 2,333,701, forward strand.
ATAACCCCTATAAATTCGTACGCCAATGAGGTAACTATAATTTTAAGCAATAGATTAATACGCTCTAAGATATATAAGCTTGTTTTCTGTTATAAGTGGGACACTCTGTATTTTTCAGAATAACCCTGTAATATCAGAAGCAACGAAAAAAGAAGTGTTAGAAAAAATATTTTCAGTCTTACAAAGACTAAGTAAAAAATCCCTTCAACACTCAGAACATGAACTTCAAGACACGTTGCTCGGTACCATCGACGAGATAGGTCAGTCCGACGATAATTACATCAAACTCGAATGTATGAAGATTATGTTGTATTTCGTGATGGTTCCTACATCGAACCAAAGTTACATAGCCGTCAACAAGTGTTCGAAGTTGTCGAGAAAGGATGGATCCGGACAGTTGGCTATATACAAACACAACACTGAGACTTTATGCGAAGTGATAGTTCACCTGTGTTATGTCAATCAGTATTTAAACGGTTCTACACTGCAAGATTCGTTGGTAAAAGTTTCGGTAATGTTAGGTAAGGTAATTGTTACAGTGATTTGATAATTTTTATTTTGCAATATAAGCTGAAAGCTTCCGCTCATTTTGGGTACTCCACTTCCATACTGAATGTTCTGGTTTAATTATAAAATAAGTACACTGCACATTTGTTGTTCTTTTTAATTATGTAGTTATAAGGGTGTTATGGAAATGACGTATTATATTTAAATGGGTGACTCCTGGGGTGTCCTAGAGAAGCGCTACATATATTTTTTTAAATCGAACGTTTAAAAAGTGGGCTAATTCGCCCGTAAACCCACACACAACTCCTCGGCACATTCATATATTACATTGCCCAGCTGGGTAATCAACAGATGTTCAGGCACAATGTTGCCAAAATGTTTAAAAGTGTAAAACTTTAGTTTCTTATAAAAATAAATATTTAGCTTACTTAGAAAGTAAATCCAGGACGCGATTAAGGAATCCAGGGTACAGACAGTTTCAGTTTTTTTTCTATGGGAAAAACTTTATGCTCATCACGTGTCCTGATGATAGTGTGGGACTGCATAATAAGTTTATCACTAAACCCCAACACTAACGCATAATTACACTTTACAATAACACACATAAAACAACAGCACTTAATCATTTCGCAATAGAAATAATAACGACGCTAATTTCTATGGGCCATTAACCCTTTACTAAAGATAAAATGAAACAATTATGTTAACAATTGACAGGAACTGCCCTTTGAAATAATGGTCTAGTCCATCTTCGGACCAGTCGTCGAACTTTCTTTCCGAGAACTCTCCGCTAGTAGAGCCAGCGCGGTTGCCATTTCCGAGACCATAATTATACAGGAAAGTAATATTATAGAAGGAAATTCGGGAATTTATGATAGTCGCTTATAAAACATCGAAAGTGGCAACGCTGTATTTTTAAATATTAGCCCGATTGTTCAAAAACCAGCTGTTTAAAGAAGCCGGCCGACATCGATCGAGAGAACCAACGTGTTATTTATTTTTTAAATTTTTAGATGTTAAATACATTATTTCCCAGACAATAAGGGCGTATTTTTGTCTTCACAGTAGCACTTTAAAATACTAATTCAGATTGAACGGTACTTAGATGTGTTGTGACGCGAAAACTAATGTGAATTTGTGATGTGAGTACTTGATGTTTTTTATAAATTAAGTTGGTTTTAAATAAGTCCGAAAAGCTAAATAAAATTGTATTTTTTTCTAAAGGGTAAGTGGCATTTATAAACTTTTAAGTTGTCCAGATCTGACGGGTGTCTTTCGAATTGAACAAATGAGAGAACATACCTGACCATTTATAAACTCCGCGGCGGTTCGTTCGAGTCAGTTCAAGTTTATAAATCAGAGATTGTTTCCCAGCAAACTGAACGTAAAAGTTTATAATAATGTACCCTGAAAAATAAACAACTTGAAATCTGTCAAACGGTTATTGACTTTCTAAAGAGTTTACCCTGAAGATATGACAACACTGTTCAAGATTCACTGCCAGATGTTGCTGTTTACCTTCCGAACAGGGACACCACGTGGTAATTTTTGGTTTGACATAAGGTCATGTACAGGGCATATTAAATTAAAGCACCATTTTTGTATATTTTTCTTCAGTTTGTTTTCATCTCAGGAATTGCCGGTTTAAATATAATACGTCATTTCCATAACACCCTGTATATTATTAATCGGTAGATCGTGATTGTAGGTTTCGACGGCGTCAAAGATTTTATAACCAAAGAAGCAAAAAAGCTGTTACCATTTCTAGTGGCCAAAACGGTAACGAACGCCAATGTTCGAAAATTAATAGAAGATGTGGCGACCGTAGTGGAAGTCGATTTATCCGAACTCTTGTCGAGGAACTATGGCAACATCTTTCTGCATTTGTTTTTGGGAAATATGGACAGGGACGGGTCCAAAGTGTGCTTGGATTATTTGGAGAAGACGGCCAAGTTGAGCGGGCCGAAATTGAGGAAATCGAGTATAAGGGTACGTGTAGTACATTTCACAGTCTACGCGACATTAGCATTGAGAAGTCGATGCTCGATAAGAAATTAGACCGAGTCAAATGGAACTTTACTGTACTGTTCCATTTTCGACACTTTCTGGGTGGTATTAGAGTTTTTAGCAAAGATAGAATGTTCGGATTTTCACTTTAGTTCCACTTTGCCACAAATGGCTCTCTTAGTTTTGGAACACTTTGATAATAACCCTAATATCCCCAGAGAGAGTCGACAATTTGACATCCTGTACATTCCAACAGAACTCGAAATTATTTTAGGTAATTTTGAACGAGCTTCTCCTAAACTTCCACGAAAAACGCGCTAAAGTCCTTACAACCCTTAAACTACTAGTCCAAGAGGACAGTATTACTCCCGCCACCTCCATAGAAGACTATTTGCAGCCCTATTTCCTGGCCTTCCTCCTCTATTTTGACTTGGAGCTAACTTCGGAATACTCGAAAAAGGAGAAAATTCTCCTAAGTTTAGCCGATTTATTCCGATATTTGGGACCCAACAAGATAACGCCGTTGAGATTTAAAATTATAGCCATGCTTCAAACAACGCACTATATAAAACACCCGCAGCTAACGTGCGAGGTGTGGGACGCTTTCGTGCATAGCTGTGAGTTGGACGTGCTAGGGCCCCACTTGGCAACGATATTTATATCCATGTTGCCTCTTATAGAAGCGTGCCCTAACAAAGTTAACAAAATTTTACAATACTTGGTTGTGGAAAACGAACGACACCTAACAAACCATATTCAAGACCTATTTTTTGTTAACGATTCCTTCCTATCGGCTAATCTAACATCTGTAATAAAAAAACATAGAAAATCCATGGAAAATCTGTCCTTAAAAGAGCAGATACAGTGGTTCTTGACTTATCTGAAACACGATACCCTGGAGGTGCGAATACAAAGTTTGAAGGAACTGAAGGTATGCTTGGAACGTAATAGGGAGGAGTTGGATCAAATGATTTTGGGATATAATGGGATAGATGGGATTTTAGTGGAACTTATAGATTATCTTACGTTGGGATGTAGGGAGAAAGACGAAACTCTGAAACTCGCTTGTGGGGAGATTTTTGGAGAGTTGGGGGCTATTGAGCCGAGTCATTTGCCTAGGAGGTAAGTTAGGAGAGGTATAGATATGTGTGAAAATAAGTTTCACATTCTTATTGCCACTTTTTCTCTCTATAAAATAATGTAATTAAATTTTCGATCTCACGCTTCGTTTTTTCGAAACCATCATCAGCTTTGTTTGCCCATCACTTTCTAACACAAAATAAGTGTAAAAGTTCATTTTTACTTACAAACACAGTCGGAATGCATATGTTAGAACGTACGGTCGTAATGTTTACAACATTTTATAATATTTTTAGGTATGCTCAAGATAACAAGTCGTTTATATTTTTTATAAGTGACGATTTATTCATTGAAAGTGCTTTAAACGAATTAATCAAAGCTTTTCAAACTGATAAAAATGCCAGGGTAAGTAACATTTAGACTATATTAGGTATTCATTTTCTCTAAGAACGTTCAAACGTCGACCACCAAGTTTTACAGCAAAGATTTTTTACAGAAAGATTTTGCCGTATAATTTAAGTTCCATTGATGTTCTTACAGATATTTACAAAAAACTAAATAGCGCGACAACATTCTTACAGCGTAATATTGTAGATATTTGACCCTAAAAACAAGAAAAGTATCCCAGGGGACCTTTATACAACAAATTTGCAAATCGAGAGCTTTTATAAAACTGTTATAAATCCGAAGTGTCTATAAACCAAATCTTAGGAAAGTCTGCAATCTATCAAAAATTGAAACAAATATATTTTCTCCGTCTCTCCCCAGGATAATTCCTAAACTAATGAACCGATTTCGCCCAAATTTTACATGCGTAAGTAAAATGAGTGTCAAATAACGAGAAAAATATTTGTATCCTCGGGTTCGCTCGCGATGATACCATTTGTCCCGCATCAAAATTAAAATCTATCAAAAAGTGAATAAAATGATGTTTTCTCCGTCTCTCCCCTGGATAATTCCTAAACTAATGAACCGATTTCGCCCAAATTTTACATGCGTAAGTAAAATGAGTGTCAAATAACGAGAAAAATATTTGTATCCTCGGGTTCGCTCGCGATGATACCATTTGTCCCGCATCAAAATTAAAATCTATCAAAAAGTGAATAAAATTATATTTTCTCCGTCTCTCCCCTGGATAATTCCTAAACTAATGAACCGATTTCGCCCAAATTTTACATGCGTAAGTAAAATGAGTGTCAAATAACGAGAAAAATATTTGTATCCTCGGGTTCGCTCGCGGTGATACCATTTGTCCCGTATCAAAATTAAAATCTAACAAAAAGTGAATAAAATGATGTTTTCTCCGTCTCTCCCCTGGATAATTCCTAAACTAATGAACCGATTTCGCCCAAATTTTACATGCGTAAGTAAAATGAGTGTCAAATAACGAGAAAAATATTTGTATCCTCGGGTTCGCTCGCGATGATACCATTTGTCCCGCATCAAAATTAAAATCTATCAAAAAGTGAATAAAATTATATTTTCTCTGTCTCTCCCCTGGATAATTCCTAAACTAATGAACCGATTTCGCCCAAATTTTACATGCGTAAGTAAAATGAGTGTCAAATAACGAGAAAAATATTTGTATCCTCGGGTTCGCTCGCGATGATACCATTTGTCCCGCATCAAAATTAAAATCTATCAAAAAGTGAATAAAATTATATTTTCTCCGTCTCTCCCCTGGATAATTCCTAAACTAATGAACCGATTTCGCCCAAATTTTACATGCGTAAGTAAAATGAGTGTCAAATAACGAGAAAAATATTTGTATCCTCGGGTTCGCTCGCGATGATACCATTTGTCCCGCATCAAAATTAAAATCTATCAAAAAGTGAATAAAATGATGTTTTCTCCGTCTCTCCCCTGGATAATTCCTAAACTAATGAACCGATTTCGCCCAAATTTTACATGCGTAAGTAAAATGAGTGTCAAATAACGAGAAAAATATTTGTATCCTCGGGTTCGCTCGCGATGATACCATTTGTCCCGCATCAAAATTAAAATCTATCAAAAAGTGAATAAAATGATGTTTTCTCCGTCTCTCCCCTGGATAATTCCTAAACTAATGAACCGATTTCGCCCAAATTTTACATGCGTAAGTAAAATGAGTGTCAAATAACGAGAAAAATATTTGTATCCGCGGGTTCGCTCGCGGTGATACCATTTGTCCCGTATCAAAATTCAAATCTAACAAAAAGTGAATAAAATGATGTTTTCTCCGTCTCTCCTCAGGATAATTCCTATACTAATGAACCGATTTCGCCCAAATTTGACATGCGTAAGTAAAATGAGTGTCAAATAACGAGAAAAATATTTATATCCGCAGGTTCGCTCGCGGTGATACCATTTGTCCCGTATTAAAATTCAAATCTAACAAAAAGTGAATAAAAAGATATTTTCTCCGTCTCTCCTCAGGATAATTCCTAAACTAATGAACCGATTTGGACCAAATTTGACATGCCTATGTAAAATGAGTGTCGAATGATGAGAAAAATATTTGTACCCGCGGGTTCGCTCGCGGTGAGAATGCAGAATTGCACAAAGAAATAAGTTGTTTGTTCTAACTTAAGGAAAATATATAGTCTTTTAAAGCATAGTAAAACTTTATGATATAAGTTTGAAGTTCACTTCATATTCCTTTAAAACGTGTTTCTAATAGCTGTATGGATAGCAGAAGTCGACACCTCTACCCAAGTAAAGAGGGAGACAATTGTGGGAAGAATACTGAAACTAAAGTTTCAATAACCAAATTAATCAATTTAAGAAATTATAATACATAAAGCCATTGAAAATAAAAAAATAATAATTTGCTATGGTTGATAAATTCAATTTATGTTTCAGAATACCGACAGGGTGGCGTTAGCCATTCAAGAGATCCTAAAAACGTACAAAATTTCACCGCTGCAATCCGACGAAAAGAATTTCATGTGGAAAAAGTTTTCTGAGGCACAAAGGGAAGTTATGACGCCCCTTCTGTCGTCCAAGTATATTTGCGTGGAGAAATTCGCCGGCTATCCTTGTCCTTTATATGGCAGCACTGCTGGCGCTAGTTTCCATGCATGGCTGTATAAGTGAGTATAAAGTCTATACGAAAATCATACGAATCGATCATAATTTCGAGCAAGAGAAATATCAAAACAAAGACTGATTTCATAAACATTAAGATAGACGTGTCTAGCGTTCCGATAGACGTATTGCGAAAAATAATTTATAATTTCGAAAAAAAATTGAAATGATGACGATGAAGAACTGGCGTTCTATTTTTTATTTATCATGTAAAAACCTCTATCCCCATTTATATTTCAAAATACGATATTTATGAATACATCCATTTAATAGGCTTTAACAACCCCTTAAATTTTCGACCGACATTACATGACTTTACAAAACAAGGTAATGTTAGTAACAAATGTCTATGAATACTTACCGTAAACACAAAAGTACGATGAAATGGCTCTGAAAGGAACTGTTTGTAGGATTAAATTCAACTTGAAGGGACAAAAACTTATAAAAACCAATTGTTAGTTGTTACGATTGTAACTTTTGTCAATGTCTAACGCGTTATTGAATTCAAAACGTATTGCGGAACTCCGCAGACGCTCTATATGTTTTTATTCACTTTTAATCCTGTAATAGATAAAGATGGTGAGTTTTAAGTCACGATGGATCTTTATCCCGTGTTTGTGACGCACGTGTAAAGATATAACTCGCATACTTTATTGATCACTATTTTTTTTAGTGGAGTCGTTCTGGCGAAATCAACGGCTCGAAAATCCCTTGACGAAATCGAGTAATTTTTTTCCCCAATCGATACAGTAGGATCCCCTCGACATTCTGACATGATTTGTAGGGGGCGCCGCATACGGGGGGAGGTGGGCGCGCCCCGTAAATCTAACCTACAACGAGAAATGGAAAATAACTCAGCCGGTTTTGATGCTACAAAAAAAATGTGAAGGGCGAAATTGAAGAGCTTGACAGAGCGCGTAAGCTCGAACAAACCTAATCCCGATATCTCAATGAGTTCGCGAGTTATCGCGATTTTCAACTGCAAAAAACAATAAAATTTAATTAATTATATCTCGAGAAGGGTTGGGGCATCAATTTTTCGCGAAATAACGGGTGACACCGAGTACTTTGATGGGACGGAGGCTGTGGTTGGTGGAGCAAATTAGGAGGGTAGTAACGGGGGGGGGGGGAATGTTACATAAATGCTAATAAGTAGTATATAAATCGAGCTACGAGGGCCGGATTCATTTTGTTAATTTTTTTATCAGCTACGAGGGGGGATTGGCGAAAATTTTTCTATTTCGCAAATGCGCGCTTGTCGCTGCATACAAGAAATGGCCACTTTTTAATATCTCCGAAAATACTTTAGATATTATGTTCAATTTTGGTATGTGTTAATAGGATATAGAACCACAAATGTTAGTTAGAAAAGTTATTCAATTTTTCCACCAGTGGCGTCCCTGCCCACCAGTGGCGTCCCTGCAAACATATCCTTTGATATTTTTTACAAAAAAGATGGTACGTCACGATTTTCGTAAACCGGAACGACTCCACTATGGGGAAAGATCTCTCAAAGTAACAAAACATATGTTTAAGGCCTGTTTTGCTGTCTCATGGTCTGAACTGATCCAACTGCGGGAACGAGATTGTTGTTTTTTGTTTTTGAACGAGGTGATGAAATAGTCAGTCTATCCGCCCAAGTACATTTTAAAAATCTTTAATTAAAGAGTCCGGGAAGCGTCAGTTCCCGGTCTTGGGAACGTAATGGGTCATTTCTCGGACTGAAATTAATGGCGTAATATAAATATTATTTAATTGAAATTTTCTCTTAGTTGGACATCAAACTTGATAAGCACCCTGCAAGAAGAAGTAAGGTCTCTTCTACAGAGTTGTTTTCCGAGTATGAAGCTGGACAAGCGCGTGCTCATGCATTTTTTACCCTATATTCTTTTGCACTCGTTGCTAGAGGGAAATAATGGAAGGGAAGAAAAAAGTTTTATTGAGTTCAAGACCATCTTGAATAGTTTTAATCGAAAACGGACAATTGATGAGAAAATTCTAAATGTAAGTTAATATCATAATTATAGTAAGAAATCGAACAATAATCGAGGATTCATAATAAATATCCGGCCGTCCTTTTAAATATCCGGTTCGACCAGATTTTGTACCGGATCCGTGTTGTAGAAGCACAAACTCTGGAACAAATGACATAATTGATTTCAATTTGCTTCATGCTTTCAATAGATTTTTTAAATTTTAGAATAGGCCTTTGCCTATACCGGGCATAATTCCTACATCTCGCGAAGTGACCGCCGAAGAAGAGAAACAAATTCAATGCACGAAAGTCGTTTTTATTTTACTGGACTTTTTGGACAGGTGGTTACGGGAATGGCTCTGGCTCAAGGGCCAGAGTGCCGGGACGGACCGGAACTATCAGAATATAAAAAGGTGAAAAATAGGTTTAACGAATCTATATCATAAATTAACTTTTACAATTTGTTTTTAAAGGTTTTTAAAGAGATTTTGCAAATTAGAATTGGCCAAATGTAACTATAAATGTGGAGAGTACCCTAGGGCGCTGATGTATCTTGAAGACTACATGGCGGAAAATCCCGATGAAATTTTTGCGAATTTGCAATTTCTAGCCGAGGTGGGTGCATTGTTAATAACTTTTAAAATAGGAAAATACCGTTTAAGTGTTCCATATCAAAATTTGAAAAATTACCCGTTTGTCGCCTTTTCTCGTAGTTTAATATAATCGTTGCAGCGAACCCTCTCGCCAGATATGTCAAGTGTCACGTGACATTAATGACTTGCCTGCTTATTTCTGGTTATTTATTTTGCCTGGGTTTGTATGAAATTCCAGGGCCGTACTAAAATAGTACGTACGTTTATTTTAAAAATGAAACGAGTCTATATTTTTAAATGCATTTTTTATTATTTATTATAGGGAATAAAACGCACAAACACATTGTATTTTTTTGTTATTTATTTATTCAAATATATAAAATGAAGTCATTATCTATAATTACATGTCTAGTAGGTAAAGATTGTTTCACGAAAAATGGATATATCTTAATGACTGCAGTAAAAGTACCTGTGCCCATCCCATTATTTATGACCGTTTGTTATTATTATGTGTAAAGGACCGGATTGTAATAATTATAATTAAATATAGGCACATCAGGTAGGTTAGGTTGCTTAATTTATATTTAAATATCTTTTTGTGGTAAAATTTGTTAGTTTTTGAGGAATGGTTCAAGAATTGTCTTTTACCAAACATTCCTCAGAATAGCGTGATAGTAATGGACAATGCGAGCTATCACAGTCGCCAATTACATAAAGCTCCAAGCTCAAATAATACAAAATTGAAGATTCAGAACTACATGGCGGCGAATGATATATATTTTGAAGAAGGTTATAAAAAAAGTGATCTTTTAGAAGTTTTAAAGACATTTTGTATAAAAAAAGTATATGTTTGTGACACATTGGCAGAAGAAATTGGACATACAGTGCTACGGCTCCCACCCTATTATTGCATTTTTAACCCCATAGAGCATATGTGGCACCAGTTAAAATCACTGGTTAGGTCTGAAAATATTTCTCCGACTTTAAGTTCTAGTGTTGTAGAATTAATACGAAAATGATTTAATGATATTCCCCCAGGTAGTTGGAAAAATTCAGTCCGTCACGTAATAACTGTAGAAAATTCGTATATTAGTCTGGATCGTATAATTAATCCAACTATAATTAATTTTTATGAGGATAGCGATAACGAAACAGAAGTATCTATAGAATGACATTATAAATGTAAATAAATATGACTAGTAATATTTTAAAAAAATGTTATTTCATTTCATTACATTAATATAATCATATAATTACTTGTTTTCCTTAGTCCGTCCCTTCATACTTCACTTGTTTATTGTCAAGCTCTTGTCGACACAATGGGACCGACCCAGGAAATCATTAAGTCGTATCCATTTTTCGAGAAACAATCTTTACCTCTATCTTTACAAAAAGATAGGAAGTATTACCTGATATTTTACTGAAATAAATCTCAACTCACTCAGAAAGAAATAAAAACATCTAGAAATTTTTTTATTAACATTAAAATTCACCTTAGTTTCTCTAACGGTGGCATCAGCTGAGGTAGAAGGCAGACAATAATTATGCTCCATAATTATTATTTTCGCCTAAAAACAGATAAATAAAATATTAACCTATACATTTTTCGTTACGTGACTAGTACTTACTGTGTGTACCAGATACACAAACAACTCAATATGTAGTTAATCAAAGTTTTCAAAACAAAATAAACTATACTAAAACGACGGAAATACACTTTTAAAACTTATTTGCACCAATCAAACTGGGTAAATATAAAAACACGACACGCTCAATGCGGTTCCTATAAAACTGGGGTATTTGATTAAGTCCCTAAGCTGATGGATGACATACTGCTGAGGTCAACTGTCGAAAAAGCTTGAGGGTTCGCTGCAAAGACTATACCAAATAAAAGCTAACGAATACGAATTACAAGAAGAAAAATGTTTATTAGCTAGAACGAGATTTCTTACAAGTAGAGTAGTTTATGGAGGCTATTTCAAAAAACATCTGCCATCGCTCGTATGGTGATTCCTTAGTCAAAGATAAGACAAATAGTTTCTATCAACATGGGTCCGCAGATCTTTGTTTGAAAGTTACAGACATGGTGTTTAAAATTTTGTATGTTTCAAGATATTTCCGAAACGGTTTTAAAATTTTAACACCCTGTATCTTTCAAACAAAGCATCTGCGGACCCATATTGATGGGAGACTATTTGTCTTATTTTTGGATAAGGATCATCACACGAGCGATGGCACATGGTTTTTAAACACTCTGTATATAAAATAGTGACATAATAGACATGTGTTCACTTGATAAGTATACATGGTGTTATGGAAATGACGTATTATATTTAAACCGGCAATTCCTGAGATGAAATCAAATTGAAGAAAAATATCCAAAAATGGTGCTTTAATTTAATATGCCCTGTACATGACTTTATGTCGAACCAAAAATTACCACGTGGTGTCCCTGTTCGGAAGGTAAACACAGCAACATATGGCAGTGAATCTTGAACAGTGTTGTCATATCTTCAGGGTAAACTCTTTAGAAAGTCAATAACCGACAGATTTCAAGTTGTTTATTTTTTAGGGTACATTATTATAAACTTTTACGTTCAGTTCCCTGGGAAATAATCTCTGATTTATAAACTTGAACTGACTCGAACGAACCGCCGCGAAGTTTATAAATGGTCAGGTATGTTCTCATTTGTTCAATTCGAACGACACCCGTCAGATCTGGACAACTTAAAAGTTTATAAATGCTACTTATCCTTTAGAAAAAAATGCAATTTTATTTACCTTTTCGACCTTATTTAAAACCAACTTAATTTACAAAGTACTCACATCACAAAATCACATTAGTTTTCACGTCACAACACGTCTAAGTACCGTTCAATCTGAATTAGTATTTTAAAGTGCTACTGTGTAGACAAAAAATACGCCCTTATTATCTGGGAAATAATGTATATTTAACATCTAAAAATTTTAAAAATAAATAACACGTTGGTTCTCTCCATCGATATCGGCCGGCTTTTTTAAACAGCTGATTATCTACAATCTGGCTAAAATTTAAAAATACAGCGTTGCCACTTTCGATGTTTTATAAGCGACTATCATAAATTGCCGAATTTCCTTCTATAATATTACTTTCCTGTATAATTATAGTCTTGGAAATGGCAACCGCGCTGGCTCTACTAGCGGAGAGTTCTCGGAAAGAAAGTTCGACTGGTCCGAAGGTGGACCAGACCATTCATTTCAAAAGGTAGTTCCTGTCAAGTGTTAACATAATTGTTTCATTTTATCTTTAGTAAAGGGTTAATGGCCCATAGAAATTAGAGTTTTTATTATTTCTATTGCGAAATGATTAAGTGCTCTTTTTCTATGTGTGTTATTGTAAAGTGTAATTATGCGTTAGTGTTGGGGTTTAGTGATAAGCTTATTATACACTCCCACACTATCAACAGGACACGTGATGAGCATAAAGTTTTTCCCATAGAAAAAAGAACTGAAAGTGTCTGTGCCCTGGATTCCTTAATCGCGTCCTGGATTCCTTAATCGCGTCCTGGATTTACTCTCTAAGTAAGCTAAATATGTAATTTTATAAGAAACTAAAGTTTTACACTTTTAAACATTTTGGCAACATTGTTCCTGAACATCTGTTGATTACCCAGCTGGGCAATGTAATATGTTCATATATGAATGTGCCGAGTAGTGACCGGTGGGTTTAGGGGTGAATTACCCCACTTTTCAAACGTTCGATTTAAAAAAAATATATGTAGCGCTTCTCTAGGACACCCAAGGAGTCACCCATTTAAATATAATACGTCATTTCCATAACACCCTGTATAACACCCTATAGAACATAACTTATCCTTTTTAGATTTACGCTCAGTTGGATGAACCGGACGGTGTTCTGGGTGTGGAACCTTTACAACAAAGCGAACCGTCCTTGGAACAGAGATTGCTTTCGCTCGAAGTTTCGGGGAAACTCGCCGATGCGGCTGCGATATACGAACATATGCCGCGACCTCTAAAATTACAACATATCCAGGTAAATTATCAAGCGAACATCTTCTAACTTTAATTTATAACTTTTTATTATTTAAATAGTTCCTGCTAGAATTATCCGTTATTATTTTATATGAAATTAATTGTGGTATTATACAGGGTTTAATACAATGCTACTTGGACCTTGACAAAGTCAATACGGCCCTGTACTTCGCGGAAGGTGCTCTAGATCTACAGCCGGAGTTCGGGAACATGTTGCTGGAAATGCAAGCGGAGCCTCTGTGGAGATTGGGGAAATACGACGATTTGGAGAACCTGCTGAACAAGCCGGTTATCGCGGAGAATAAAAGTTGGGGAGTGCAGGTCGGAAAAAGTTTGATGTGTATTAGGAAAGGTAGGAATACTATTGCCAATAAAAGAACAGGGAAACTAAACTGCTGGCCATTTGCTTTCAAGCAAGAAAAATTTCGCCTAAATTTAAAAGTTAATATTTTTTGAACCAGATATGACATCGATCTCCGGTTTTTAATGGTTGATAGATTTGTCTCTTACGAAACAATTGCCAAAGTTGGATTGTCTTAAACTGTCAGAAAATTTTATATACAGGGTGTTAAAGAGGACAATGATTTTTGCTCCAATTTCAATAGCATATAACTTTCACAATAATATTTTTAAATTTTATCACTGTACGTCAATTGAATTACTGGTTCATAGCAAAGAAAGTCATCTGTCAAATTTTTGATATCTGCTATATTTTAAGAGATACCGATTTTTTTGAAAAACTTTGCTTTTTTCAACTTTTTGTTAGCTAGATCCCACTGTGCGTTGTATCGTGCAAACTTTGCAAGTGATTATTATACCTTATGAAAAGCTTGTTTATGTTCAGTAACAACAATTGTACCTAAATGTTGTGATGTGCAGTGGCGTACTTATAATCACTTATATGTCTATGCTTTATGAGTGTCTCACAATTTTTTTGTATTGGAAAGTACTCGTCCCTAGATTAGGCAAGTTTTTCCTTATTTTTTAGTTTTTCATATCGCGCTACAGGTATATTATACAGTGTCTACAAAATTTTAAAAAAGATAATTTTTTTATTTAATTGTTTGAAAAAATGTATTTATTAATTTCTAACTTTCTAACACATGGTTAGCTTTGTTGCTAAACGCATTAGCATGGGTGACTTCATATTGTTTTTTAAAAAATATCTTTTTTAAAATTTTGTAGACACTGTATAATATACCTGTAGCGCGATATGAAAAACTAAAAAATAAGGAAAAACTTGCCTAATCTAGGGACGAGTACTTTCCAATACAAAAAAATTGTGATATACTCATAAAGCATAGACATATAAGTGATTATAAGTACGCCACTGCACATCACAACATTTAGGTACAATTGTTGTTACTGAACATAAACAAGCTTTTCATAAGGTATAATAACCACTTGCAAAGTTTGCACGATACAACGCACAGTGGGATCGAGCTAACAAAAAGTTGAAGAAAGCAAAGTTTTTCAAAAAAATCGGTATCTCTTAAAATATAGCAGATATCAAAAATTTGACAGATGACTTTCTTTGCTATGAATCAGTGATTCAATTGACGTACAGTGATAAAATTTAAAAATATTATTGTGAAATTTACATGCTATTGAAATTGGAGCAAAAATCATCGTCCTCTTTAACACCCTGTATATAAAATTTTCTGACAGTTTAAGACAATCCAACATTGGCAATTGTTTCCTAAGGGACAAATCTATCAACCATTAAAAACCGGAGATCGATGTCATATCTGGTTCAGAAAATATTAACTTTTAAATTTAGGCGAAATTTTTCTTGCTCGAAAGCAAATGGCCAGCAGTTTAGTTCGATTCTTGAGATCGTTTTATGAAGAAAACTTCATATGAAAGAATTTTTTTTTCTCGTCTAATTAACCTAGGATAGTTTGTACAAGAAAAGTGGTAGGCACTGACATTTTTTCATGTGGTTAATTTTTCTGATTAGCCTGGTCACTTCTACATCAGGCGCACCCGTTCTTGATTAAGACAATTAATTCTGCGGGCCTGTCAACAATTTTTTATAAAACAAAGTTCATCGCTATAATGCGTGTTTCGATCCGTTTTTCAGTACATTCCTTTCCAAACCAGTTTGTTTTTATTTAGGCGAACGAGACGAATTCAAATCGGTCCTCGAATCGATCAAGAAACAACAGGTAGACTCCTTCGGTGCAGCTAGCTTAGAAGAAGGCGCCTATCAACACGGGTATAGTTATATAACGCGTCTACACTGTATCAACGAGCTGGAGCAGTTCGAAAAAACTCTTTTTGAACTGTTTTTGAAGCCGAACGATCGAAATTACGCCGAGTCGATCATGAAGAAATTGTCAAACGAATGGCAATTAAGAATAAAAGTTAGTATGCGACAATATCTTCAAAATTTTTTATTATTGTATCATGACGATTGTTCCGACACACAGTGTCTTCTTCGGATGGGGAAAACGAACGAAGTAAAGATCTATACATACAGGGTGTTTCAAAGAACGTGTGCCATCGCTCATGTGGTGATTCCTTACCCAAAAATAAGATCGTATCTGCTACAAAAATGAAAGTATTGAAACGTACCAAAAACGAAATTGTTAAGAATAGATGTCACTTGATAATTAAATTACATAATAAAAAGTTTGACATCTCTATTACTCGACAGGGTGTTTTAAAGTTTGAGTCAAAAAACAGTTCTTGTTTCAACCTGTATATTATGAACATATCTTGAAATCTCACACATGTGCTAGATGTTCGATAAATTTGCCCACAATATTAAAAAAGAAAACAAATATTCACGATCAAAATCCGTTTAAATATTGTGTGGATTGATTATTTTGACTGTGAGTGTATATCGGTTTTACTAAACAAGAAAAACTTATTAATTTACGACCTGCTGACCTGCTTCTTACCGACATTGCATGGGCGAGTTCATGAAGCAACCAAAAATCTAACCCATCCTCCTTCCCCCGTAACCTTAACACTCGCCATATGGCCCGGGTTGGGCTACCAGTTTGAAGGCTGTCACAAGAATTCGTTATTTAATATAATTTTCATATGAAATGATTTTTAGGTCGTTCAAGAAAGTGTGAGGGTTATCGAACCCTTACTGTGCATAAGGAGGGTAGCGTTAACTTGGGGCAGAGATATTGTGGAGAAGAAGGCGCCACAGGCGGTGCCGCATTTCGATAATTTGCTGGGGGAGTCTTGGTTGCAGAGCGTCAATATCGCTAGGACCGCGGGGGTAAATATTTTTTTGTTTTTCAAATTTCCTAAATTATTTTTAATAAATTGGAACAAAAATTTACGTTGACGTTTTTTTAGGTTCATCAACAAGCCTACACGTATGTCCTAGATGCCGAAAAATACTATCCGCCGAAATTGTTCATCGAAAAAGCGAAATTGCATTGGATAAGAGAGGAACACGAGGAAGCGTTGATAACGTTAAAGAGAGGTCTGAATAGCTATATTCCAGATAATGCGAACAGTCAGGAAACGCAGCAGGCCATAGCGATGTTGGATGTGGAAAAAAAGTAAGAGAAACTTATTACGCCACTGATATTTTCGCAACAATTATTTTATTATTAACTATCATTTAATACTAAACAAAAAAGGCCTCTTTCATCTTTAAGCTACTACGCATGGAGAATAGAACTCTGGGGTAAAATATTTGTACGCGCGAGTTTGCTCGCGGTGATACCATTTGTCGCGTATCAAATTAAATTCCAGCAAATACTGAATAAAATGATGTTTTATCCGTCCCTCCGGAAGATAATTCCTAAACTAATGAACCGATTTGGTCGAAATTTGGGATGCCTATGTAAAATGAGTGTCGAATAACGAGAAAAATACTTGTACCTGCGGGTTCGCTCGCGGTTATACCATTTCTTCCGTAGCAAAATAAAAATCCATCAAAAACTGAATAAAATTATGTTTTCTCCGTCTCTCCCCAAGATAATTCCTAAACTAATGAACCGATTTGGCCGAAATTTGGCATCCCTATGTAAAAAGAGTGTCGAATAACGAGAAAAATATTTGTACCCGCGGGTTCGCTCGCGGTGATTCCATTTCTTCTGTAGCAAAATAAAAATCCATCAAAAACTGAATAAAATGATGTTTTCTCCGTCTCTCCCCAAGTTAATTCCTAAACTAATGAACCGATTTGGTCGAAATTTGGGATGCCTATGTAAAATGAGTGTCGAATAACGAGAAAAATACTTGTACCTGCGGGTTCGCTCGCGGTTATACCATTTCTTCCGTAGCAAAATAAAAATCCATCAAAAACTGAATAAAATTATGTTTTCTCCGTCTCTCCCCAAGATAATTCCTAAACTAATGAACCGATTTGGCCGAAATTTGGCATCCCTATGTAAAAAGAGTGTCGAATAACGAGAAAAATATTTGTACCCGCGGGTTCGCTCGCGGTGATTCCATTTCTTCTGTAGCAAAATAAAAATCCATCAAAAACTGAATAAAATGATGTTTTCTCCGTCTCTCCCCAAGTTAATTCCTAAACTAATGAACCGATTTGGTCGAAATTTGGGATGCCTATGTAAAATGAGTGTCGAATAACGAGAAAAATACTTGTACCTGCGGGTTCGCTCGCGGTTATACCATTTCTTCCGTAGCAAAATAAAAATCCATCAAAAACTGAATAAAATGATGTTTTCTCCGTCTCTCCCCAAGTTAATTCCTAAACTAATGAACCGATTTGGTCGAAATTTGGGATGCCTATGTAAAATGAGTGTCGAATAACGAGAAAAATACTTGTACCTGCGGGTTCGCTCGCGGTTATACCATTTCTTCCGTAGCAAAATAAAAATCCATCAAAAACTGAATAAAATTATGTTTTCTCCGTCTCTCCCCAAGATAATTCCTAAACTAATGAACCGATTTGGCCGAAATTTGGCATCCCTATGTAAAAAGAGTGTCGAATAACGAGAAAAATATTTGTACCCGCGGGTTCGCTCGCGGTGATTCCATTTCTTCTGTAGCAAAATAAAAATCCATCAAAAACTGAATAAAATGATGTTTTCTCCGTCTCTCCCCAAGTTAATTCCTAAACTAATGAACCGATTTGGTCGAAATTTGGGATGCCTATGTAAAATGAGTGTCGAATAACGAGAAAAATACTTGTACCTGCGGGTTCGCTCGCGGTTATACCATTTCTTCCGTAGCAAAATAAAAATCCATCAAAAACTGAATAAAATTATGTTTTCTCCGTCTCTCCCCAAGATAATTCCTAAACTAATGAACCGATTTGGCCGAAATTTGGCATCCCTATGTAAAAAGAGTGTCGAATAACGAGAAAAATATTTGTACCCGCGGGTTCGCTCGCGGTGATTCCATTTCTTCTGTAGCAAAATAAAAATCCATCAAAAACTGAATAAAATGATGTTTTCTCCGTCTCTCCCCAAGTTAATTCCTAAACTAATGAACCGATTTGGCCGAAATTTGGCATCCCTATGTAAAAAGAGTGTCGAATAACGAGAAAAATATTTGTACCCGCGGGTTCGCTCGCGGTGATTCCATTTCTTCCGTAGCAAAATAAAAATCCATCAAAAACTGAATAAAATGATGTTTTCTCCGTCTCTCCCCAAGTTAATTCCTAAACTAATGAACCGATTTGGCCGAAATTTGGCATGCCTATGTAAAATGAGTGTGGAATAGCGAGAAAAATATTTGTACCCGCGGGTTCGCTCGCGGTGATACCATTTGTTCCGTATCAAAATAAAAATCCATCGGAAACTGAATAAAATTATGTTTTCTCCGTCTCTCCCCAAGATAATTCCCAAACTAATGAACCGATTTGGCCGAAATTTGGCATGCCTATATAAAATGAGTGTCGAATAACGAGAAAAATATTTGTACCCGCGGGTTCGCTCGCGGTGATTCCATTTCTTCCGTAGCAAAATAAAAATCCATCAAAAGCTGAATAAAATGATGTTTTCTCCGTCTCTCCCCAAGATAATTCCTAAACTAATGAACCTATTTGGCCGAAATTTGGCATGCCTATGTAAAATGAGTGTCGAATAACGAGAAAAATACTTATACCCGCGGGTTCGCTCGCGGTGATTCCATTTCTTCCGTAGCAAAATAAAAATCCATCAAAAGCTGAATAAAATGATGTTTTTTCCGTCTCTCCCCAAGATAATTCCTAGACTAATGAACCGATTTGGCCGAAATTTGGCATGCCCATGTAAAATGAGTGTCGAATGACGAGAAAAATATTTGTACTGGTGGGTTTGCTCTGGGTGATACCATTAATAAAATACTTCTTTCTAGAAATTTGTGCGCTGAAGCCAGACTTCTGATTGCAACCTATAACGATACCATTTGTAGTGTCGATGTAGAAATGAATCTTCAACAGTACAAAGACTCTGTGGAAGTGTTTAAAGAGTGGGAAAAAAGCATCGTGAGTAGAAAATTGCCAACTTGGTTCAACTAGTCGCCAATGTCAATTAGCTTGTTACAAACCTTGTATTTTTCCAGGTTTGTCTAGCTCAATACCAAGACCGTATCTTCCAAAATTACTCCGACGAAGAAAAAGACACCAAGGCCAACGATCTACAATTGCACATCGTACACAACTTCGGCAAATCCTTATACTACGGAACCAACTTCATATACCAATCTATGCCGAGGCTCTTATCCATATGGTTCGACTACGGCACGAGACTTTTAGATGTTGCCAATACCACCGTAAAAGACGAAAGGAGGAATATTTTGATGAAGATGACGAAGATAATCGACGGATTTTTGAATAAGTTGCCGGCTTTTATTTTTTTAACGTCCTTTTCGCAGATTATATCGAGGATTTCGCATCCGCAGAAAGAGGTCTACGTTCAGTTGAAGAGTATTATTGTTAAGTTAATGCAACATTATCCGCAGCAGTGTTTGTGGATGATCAGTTCGGTTATAAAGGTAAAAGTTTCACCAAGAAATTGTTTACAAACACACAAGTGTTTACTTCTTTGTGACGTTTCGGTTTATTTTGTTTTTAAACCATCATCAGACTACAATATAAAATATAAACTATTCTGTTTTTTAATAAGAATATTTGTTCTAGTCGAGCTACCCGATACGAGCCAAACGATGCGCCGAGATATTGAGCGACGCGAGACTTAAGGGCCAAGTCATGTCACGATTGGTCAGAGATTTTACCGGTTTAGCAGAAAAGCTTATAGAATTGTGCAACAAAGACATAGCGCCTGATCTCACAACTGCCTCCGTCAGTTTGTTGGTTAGAGCCTTGCCCAGGTAAAAAATAATCGACTGTTTAAACCACAAATCTATAGATTTTTTTTATATACAGTGAGTCCCAGAAGAAATGTCTAAATTCATTTAAAATTCAGCGGTAAGTTTTTTCAAAAAACGCTCGTACCCGTCGATTTTGATTTCTAAATTTTTTTATTTTGTGGTAATTTCATGTATACAGGGTAGCTCAAAAATAAGTTACGACCATCAACTTCATTTTTTCAAATGAAAACATATATTTTTTATTTCATTTTTGAATTTTGCATTGAATTCTAAGCATGTTTCATGTACCATGTCCTATACATAAACTCAACAGTTATTGAAAAAATTAGGATTGAACATATCTATAAGTAAGACCTGTTTATTAAAAAAAAACACAACAAAATCAAATTAAATGTTGAAAATGTGCGCCATTTACGGCTTGACAATATCCAAGACGATCAATAAACTCTCTTTGCACGTTTCCAACCATTTCCGGAGTTATGACACGCACTTCTCTTCGGATCCTTTCTTTCAACTCCTGCATATTGTTTGGCCTGTTAACAAATACTTTTGATTTGAGGTAACCCCACAAAAAAAAGTCCAGCGGAGTTAGGTTTGGCGACCTAGCAGGCCATTCGATAGGTCCTCCTTCCAATCCACCGATTGGGAAGGTTTCATCCAAAAATGTGCGCACAGTGGCCGCATAGTGCGGAGGAGCACCATCTTGTTGGAATATCAGTTCTTCGTCAGGGGAGTCTGGATCCAATGGATTCGGAAATAAAGCCACTAATGCTGGAATTAATTCTAGTTGGAGAAATTCGAGATATACTTGTCCAGTTAAAGACTGTTCAAAGAAAAATGGACCAATTACTCTTTCGCGTACGATTCCACACCAAACATTTATTTTCTTAGGGTACTGGCTGTGAACCTCTATCATCCAATGCGGATTTTCTGTTGCCCAATATCGACAATTTTGTCTGTTCACATTACCATTCAAATAGAACGTAGCTTCATCCGAAAAAACTAATATTTTTTACTAAATTATTATCTTGATTGCACATATTTTGCATGCGTCCGCAAAACTCACTTCGCCTATCGAAATCATCTTCAAATAACTCATGCACTGGAATCACTTTGTATGGGTGATATTTGTGCTTTTGAACTACTCGGTGAACAACAGATTTCGGCATGTGTAAATCGGCCCCAATGTGCGATAGGGGAGTACATGGATTTTCTTCCAAGGAAAGCAAAACGTCAAGTTGTTCATTTTCATCTCGAGTAGGACGACCAGATTTAGGCAAATCTCTAACATGACCGAATTCTCTAAACTTAGCCTCTATTCTACTCACCATCTTTTGACATATGGGAGGACGATCAGGATGGATTTCATTAAATAATTGGGCTGTTTCTATTTGAGTATGTGTTTTATCACCAAACCCAACCATGCATAGAATTTCAATTTTTTCCCGTTCCGTTAACTTCACCATTATTGTGAAAACCGCAACTTTGAAACTACGCTTGACAATATATTATTATATACAATAATATTTGAAATAAAATTGTCATACAGTTTCTATGGAAATAAACGGTGACAGTGAGACAGTACACTCTTACTTATTATGGAGCCCAAAATGCCATATTGCCAGAAGATTTGATAGATCGTTGGATTCCCTAAATGATATGTTCAATCCTAATTTTTTCAATAACTGTTGAGTTTATGTATAGGACATGGTACATGAAACATGCTTAGAATTCAATGCAAAATTCAAAAATGAAATAAAAAATATATGTTTTCATTTGAAAAAATGAAGTTGATGGTCGTAACTTATTTTTGAGCTACCCTGTATACATGAAATTACCACAAAATAAAAAAATTTAGAAATCAAAATCGACGGGTACGAGCGTTTTTTGAAAAAACTTACCGCTGAATTTTAAATGAATTTAGACATTTCTTCTGGGACTCACTGTATTTTGCCCTTCTCCTTTCGTATTCTTAGACGCGTTTCGCCGTATCACTGCTCGTTAGTAAAGCTAGAGTCCGACAAAATTAGAAGGATCTTTGCAACGCTATCAAGTGCCCACAATGAAGACCCTTAATAAGTGTAAATCTATCCAGCAAAGTACTACTATTCGCTGATGACTTGAAACTTTTCAGAATAATACTTGATATAACGGACTGTATATTGTTGCAAAGGGATTTGAACATTCTGGAGATGTGGTGTAAGACAAACAACCTGCCGCTAAATTTAAGTAAATGCTTCACTATGTCTTTTACGAACAATTTTTACGATTACGTTTATTTTGATTATACTCTTGACAACATAACCATTGAGCACTGCGGAACGTTTAAAGACCTCGGGGTAGTTTTCGACAATAAGCTTTCCTTCTCCCACCACTTTAGGAGCATTCACAGCAGTGCGATGAAGGCCCTGGGATTTATCATACGGAATTCGAATGATTTCTCAAACACCAAAACCCTGAAAACCCTTTATTACAGTTTTGTGCGGTATAAGTTGGAGTATGGTGGTGTTATTTGGCATCCGGTCTTTCATAAATATATTATTTTACTAGAGAACGTACAAAGAAAGTTTGTCAAGTTTATCGCCTATAGAGAAGATGGTATATATCCTACCCGGGGCACTAACCGGAATGCACTGTTGTCTACATTCCAGATGCCATCGCTCTTCAACCGCAGATACCTCATGTTTATGCAGTTTTTGTATCGTATTTGCTGTTCGCTCATCGATTCCCCGGAGCTGCTGTCTCGTATTCTTTTCCATGTTCCTCTTCGTTCAGTTAGGCACCATCCCGTCTTTTATCTCCCAACTCCCTCCTCTAACTTTCTGATTAAAACACCTGTATACCAATCCATGTTGATTTTCAATAATACCCTTAATGACATTGATGTATTCTGTTTGTCCAATACCCAATTTACTGAACTTATAAAGCATAAAGTGTTACCTTGATGCAACCATTATTTTTCTCTCTTTTTTTTTTCTTTTTCTTATCTCTTGGATTTTTTGTTGCTTATGTATTTTTTTTTCTTTTTATAGGTCATATTGTCTTGTAATTGGATTTTACTCTGTTAGACAATAAAGATTATTATTATTATTATTATTATTTTGTCAGACTCTAGCCGTACTGACGAGCCGTGATACGGCGAGACGCGTATAAGGATGACTTCGACAAAAGGACTATGTCAAAAATTCTAGATTCTAGTGGTTTCGACAGACATTTATTTCTTTGATTCCACCTTAACCTCTGTGAAAATGGACCACTTGACCCTAATTTTAGGATGTTCAAGAGCGAATTCAGTGAAATAATGATGCCCACCCATAAGTTCAGAAAATTGATAATACCGAATCCGGATTTTAAAAACACGCAACACAATCCATTTCCGAATCGTTACGTGCACATAGTGGGTATCGATGATAATATAACGATTTTGACGAGTTTGCAACGGCCGAGGAAGATTAAGTTGCGAGGATCGGATGGCAAAAGGTATGGGTTATAACCTCAGTTTTTATATGGCGTGATATTAAAATTAAAAAAAAAATTCTTGAAATATAATTTTTTTTTCAGTTATACGTTTATGTTAAAGCCAAAAGACGATCTCCGCAAAGACTTCAGGCTGATGGAATTCAACGACATCGTGAACCATTTGTTGTTACGCGACGCCGAGGCCAGACAACGCAGATTGAACATTAGACTGTACTCGGTGGCGCCGTTGAATGAAGAGTGCGGATTGATAGAATGGGTGGACGATTTGGTGGGGTTGAGACCTGTATTGGTGAATTTATACAAGCAGAAAGGTGAGAAACAAAGTAACATTTAACGAATTTGGTCGAACATGCACTAGAAAATGTTCTAGGAAATTTATACCAGTTGGATGGCAAAATTAATACTTGAATTAACGTCTAACAAACGTGTAAGGCTGTTAAATTTTTTTGTAGGTTTGTTTATGAGGCCAAAAGAAATACGAGAGGTCCAGTGCAACGTAAGGGACCCTCTGGTTAAAAAGAGGGATATATTCTGCAATATATTGTTAAAGAAGCACCCTCCCGTGTTGGGGGATTGGTTTAGAAAAACATTTCCAGACGCTCAGGTATTTGAAAACTGGAGGCCTTTTTTATTATTGAAATAGTATACAGTATGTCCACGGATGGGGTTTACAAGAGGACAAATGGACTAAAAACTGAAAGATACGAAAAAAAGTCACTCTTAATAAACGTTTTTGCTTGTCTAGAAAATACGATTCATCATAAGAAACTTCAATTTTTTTATACAGGGTGGGTAAAAACTGCAAAAATGTTAATTTGCTTAAGAGTAAACATACTTTATTTTGAAAGATACGAAAAAAAGTCACTCTCAAAGTAGAACAATTCATTAAAAGGTTTACCTATGTAAAAATTATTTCCCAAAAAGTATTCTCTGGCACACCTCTGACTGGTGAACCTAGTTAAAATAATAATGACACTTAAGGTGGTACGTACTTGTTGCCAATGTCTTTATTTAATGAAGTTATTGTTTAAGTAGAAATGCTATCTACTGAACAAAGAGTTTTTATAATACAATGTTATGGAACAATTTACCGAGAAATTTGTAGGAATCCCAATAACTAGGATGGCAATCTGCAAGTTAATAAAAAAGTTCAAGAGAACTGGTTCGGTTTTGGACCTCAAAAAATAAGAAGAAATCGACCATGACGATGCTGCTACAGTCTTAGTTCTTCATTATGTTGAAGAAAATGCTATGACGTCCCTTAGAAATCGTGTTACTCAGTTGGAAGTTGTGAAAAAAAGTCAAATTCAGAAGATCCTTAAAGCAAATAAATTGTATCCGTATAAACCGCACTTTAATCAAAGATTGGAAGAAGAAGACGACGCGAAACGACTTGATTTTTGCCTGTGGATAGGAGACAAAATTTTAAGTGGAAATGTTGATTTTTATAAATGTATCATGTTTTCTGATGAAAGTACATTTTCAACAAATGGAACCGTTGCAACCCAGCACGTTAGGTACTGGTCTTTAGAAAATCCCGAATTCAGAATTAGGACGACAAGACAATATTTCACAAAAGTGAACATATTTTTTTGATAACACGTGCAATAGATTATCATATTTAGAAATGCTGGATACATTTTTCAATGATGAACTCGGAAATCTACCATTAAATTTTCGACAAAATATGTATTTTCAGCAAGATGGTTGTCCAGCCCATTTCGCTCGTGAGGTTAGAGAATGGCTTGACCGCAGATTTGGTCCAAGGTGGATTGGCAGGAATGGCCCAGTTTTGTGGCCCCCAAGAAGTCCCGACTTAACCTTGGCCGATATGTTTTTATGGGGCCGTTTAAAACAAATTGTTTTTGCAACCGTAATACCGAATGATATTGAAGTGCTGAAGGGCAGAATTATCCAGGCTGTCCAATCGATATCTCAGGAAGAAATCAGAAATTCTTTCACTAATTTGAGAAAGCATTTAGAAAAATGTCTGAGTATGGGAGTGGAGTTTTTGAATTATGAAATCTTTATCGTATTCTTTTCATGTTAATAAAAATGTTCGTATTATTATTATAATTACTTCATTAAATGAAGACATTGACGACAAGTATCACCTATTCATTATTCAAGTAAAAACTTTTATGAAGAGTGGCTTTTTTTGGTATCTTTCAAAATAAAGTATGTTTACTCTTAAGCAAAATAACATTTTTGCAGTTTTTACCCACCCTGTATAAAAAAATTGAAGTTTCTTATGATGAATCGTCTTTTCTAGACAAGCAAATACGTTTATTAAGAGTGACTTTTTTTCGTATCTTTCAATTTTTAGTCTATTTGTCCTCTTGTAAACCCCATCCGTGGACATACTGTATATGTATTAAAAATACTTTTTATGCCGATTGCCTCTGCACGAGTGAACAAACCTAAAACTTTATTTTGGCATTTGTCACGTGACGTGTACTCGTTTGGCTGAAAAATTGGAAAAAATATTTTTTGTCATGGAAAACTGGTATTAAATGACGAGATTTCGAAAAAAGTTTTTTGAAAAAGTGTTTAGAAATTAATATTAAGTTTGGAGCGTAAGAGCAACACGTTAAAACTTGTTCAAAATTGTATTTAAATATAATTTGTGTGTTTTCAGACCTGGTTAACTGCAAGGACGGGCTACATAAGGACAACGGCCGTTATATCTATAACGGGATATATTTTGGGTTTGGGCGACCGACATGGTGAAAATATTCTATTAGATTCTACTTGTGGAGATGTCGTTCATGTAGATTTTAATTGTCTGTTCAATAAAGGTAACTCTTATCAATTTAAGAACATAATAGTAGCTTGTACAACGAGAGAGAGTTCCATTTCACAGTATACTTTTTCCCCGATCAATCATCAGTATTTTCGTTACGTGTTCACTTATCAAAAAGGTAACACTGATCTTGTTAGAGATTTTTACGTAAAGTTCAGAGGCGTAGCCAATTTTAATCTAAAGGGTTTAGTTTTTGCGATATTAACAAAAGTAATAATGGGACACCCTGTATATTATTTTTTTATTTAATTGAGCACACTTTGGGCTTTACAAAAATGTATAGTTGCTGTTGGGGAAACACTACCCTTTTCCCTCATAAATTCCTTATAAAATACCTAAATTTGCATAAACTTATATTCAAGAACAAACAAACAAGTTTCGACAACTTTGGACAAAATACAGAAAAACACATGACAAATATAAGACAAAACTCACTTCCCAGTGCATAAATAGTCAAAACTTACTTCCGACGTTTACTTTCAGCTCAAATCACATGTTAAAAATACCAGAAGAAAAATCAATACTTTACAAACTTGAAATATTCACGACGTAAACAAGTAACAAGTCACCCTGCAATTATAACATTTTCCTTGCTCACAAGCGCTACAAATAAACACTCGTCAGACCCAATGGTACAGACATGCAATACAACCCAACGCATAGCGACGGGTATCTAGGCGGTGATTGGCCAGATAGACAGACGGCGTCTCGCTTCTCGTCAAGGGATTTTTCACCACCCAAGAAATACACTGTTGTCCGACAAGTCGCTCAAGGCGGTTGCCGATTAAGATTCGTTCTGACACGTCATTCAAGGCACTTCGCGGCCGATCTTCTATTTTAATTACTTCTACTGTAACTACAACGTAAAACACAAAGTACCAAAGTGTAACATACAGTATAAATAAAGTGAAACCATTACTGTTGTTCGAAGACTCGTCCAAGGCGGTTGCCGATTTAGAGATTCGTTCTGACACGTCATTCAACGCACTTCGCGGCCGATCTTCTATTTTAATTACTTCGATGTGAACTAAGAACTAAAAAGTGAAACTATACATATACATAACTTGTAACTAGGTATTCAAGGCGCTTTGCCGATTTTACCACGAGAAAAGACATTGTTGTTTCGCCTCTGACAGGGTACTGTTGATAAACGTAGATTAGTGAATTTCGCGAGTAATCACGCCCCACAAGTTTTAAAGACTCGGCAATCATTGCCGCTACGCATTAGCGGCTCTTATCTACCACGAAAGTCACGGCAGCTAAATAAACCGGGTTTTCAACCACGATTTTAGTGAATCGAATTTAATTGAACTTTCTAACTTTCTACATCGCGGCAATCCGACGGAACCGGGAACTTTCTATGAACTACCGACTAAAGCAAAATGCATACTACCATGAACTATAAATTGAACTAACTTAAGCAAGTATTATTACTCGTGAACCGAATTACTAACGGTCAAAACAGGCAGGTTTAACAGCATAAATAAACCTTTTTGTACCCTACCCATACACCTACGTGCCGAAAATAGATGAGTTATTTATGATATATAAACTTGTGTTTGTCTTCTACCTATAACCAAGAACTAGCGACCTCTCTATGCGATACAGTAATACAAAACCCGTTTTGGACTTCAGGACATAACACCGTAGCCCAACAGTTGCTTATATTTTTCTTCAAAATTGTACTTTGGTTTATATTTTAAAAATTAAACATTTTATAGAAAATCTGGCTACGCCGCCGAACTTTAGGTAAAAATCATCAGTTTTTACCTTTTTGATAGTTAACGCGTAACGGGGACATTTACGTGATCACCCTGTACAACAAGATGTTTTCTTATTTCCGTCAAAAATAGGTGTCCTATCGAACGACCAAGCCTTTATTTTTTTCTGTAGGAGAAACTTTCGAATGGCCCGAAAGAGTCCCTTTTCGCCTCACCCAAAACATGGTGTCCGCCATGGGCCCCCTCGGAGTCGAGGGAGTCTTTAGAAAATCCTGCGAATTCACGCTGAGAGCCCTAAGAGCGAACATAGCCACTCTGATGTCGATTGTGACCCCGTTCGTATACGACCCGTTGCTGTCGTGGCCCAGGAACGTGCCCGCGGGAGCGCATAGTTCGGAGAGGGTAAACGAACAGGTGAGGATTGCGGATCGGACGGTTCGTCAAGTCACATTCTGATGTTTTTTGTTTGCAGGCTTTGGAGCACGTAAAAAACATAGAACTGCGCTTGCAAGGTAAAGTGAAAACGCGAAGCCGGACGATGTCGCAGTGTTTGTCGATCGAAGGGCAAACGGACTACCTCATTAATGAAGCGAAGAGCGTCGACAATTTGTGTCAGATGTATATCGGTTGGGGGCCGTATTTGTAAAGAAAGGTTTATTTCAGTGCCGGCTCGCCAGGGGATTATTCAATAAATTAAATTAACCTCAATATAGTTACTCCTCGAGTAGTTGAATGAAATGAATACACCAAAATAATCTAAGTAAATAATGTTTCCCAGTTTTGTTTTAGCATTGAAATTATAATCAACGCGAACGTAGGAAGAGCGATCGACATTGTTATTTGTGTTTACCTATGGCTGAAGAGCTTTTCGGAGCGTTTGTTAGCTTGTCACCGGTATCGTCCAATCGTATTAATATTCCTTATTAAAATAGTTTGTTGCTATGGTAACTGTGACGTGCTAGATGATGGCTATGAGAACGTTTAAGCAGATGGGAGTTGCGCTCTTCACGAATAATTCTTTCTGTTGCTGTTAGTGTATTTGGGCGGAATGCCTGCATGAATTATATTATTCTTCTAGTGCCGTGCAGATTCCTGCTTAGGCGTTCATCTTCTCCTACTCCCATCATATTGTCTCTATTAACTGCAGCATTCTGCAGTGTTCGGAAGTCCTTTATCCCTGTCCATTGGCGTATATTCCTGAGCCATGACAACTCTTCTTCCTCCCTCAATTTTACCTTGAAGAATGAGGCGCTGAAAGTGGTAACGAACTCCGCGCAGTATGTGTCCACGATGCCCTATTTTACGCGTTTTAATATTCTCGAAAAGTTCCCGGTCCGCTAGGCCAGCTCTTCGGGGAATGTCCTCATTCCCGACATGATCCACCCAAGGCACCCTCAACATTCGTCGTAGGATCCACATTTCAAAGACTTCTATTTTGTTAATGATTGCTGCCTTCAATGTCCAAGCCTCAACACCGTATAGGAGAACGGACCAAAGATAACATTTTACCATCCTATATCTGAGGTAAAAATTCAAGTCCTCTGAAGGAACTTCCTAAGTCTTAGAAACGTTGCTCTCGCCTGCTCGATCCTACATCTTATCTCCTGATCCGGATTCCATTCCCCATTAATCATGCATCCCAAGTATTTAAACTGTGTGACCTGTTCTATACTCTCTTCATTAACATCAATCCGAGTCTGTGGAATATCATTCCTGCTAACAATCATAAGCTCGGTTTTATTGACGTTAAGCTTCAACCCCAGTCTCTGGCTCACCTCGTTGACCCGATCCAGTAAACTTTGGAGATCCTGTGCACTCTCTGCAATTATCACAGCGTCATCTGCATATCGAATATTATTAATTGGGATTCCATTAACCTTAATACCCTTCACTTTCCACGTACAAGTTGAACAACATTGGAGACAGGATACATCCCTGGCGAACCCCTTTCTTAATTTCAAAATCTTCAGTTGTTCCAGTGTTGCTTATTCGAACTTCCGCTTTCTGATGCCAATATAGATTACCAATCAGTCTTATATCTTTCCATCCAGTCCCAAATCTTTGAGGTATGTTATGAGAAGGTTGTATTTAACGTTGTCTAATGCTTTCTCATAGTCAATGAAGCACATGAATGCATCCTTTCTTTGATCTTGGCAGTTTTGGACCGATGTTTGGAGACTGAATATGGCCTCTCTGGTTCCGAACCCGCTCTTAAATCCGAATTGAGTGAATGAATTTTATTGACGGGTACGATAGTAATTATTAGTTTTACTTCGTGGACAATTATTTGATTGTGCAAAGTTCATAGACAAAACCAATTCATTGGAACCAGTTAGTGACATTGTAGTTTATTAGAAATACAATTGCCCAGTCCCAGGACAGACTGTTAGAAGAACTTTAGAGTATGCCGGAGTCAGTCAAAATCTCCGACTTGACCCGTGTTCACGAGCTTCCGCCCGTAATCGGTACGCCGCCGACAGAAACAACGATAATCGGAAGAAAAAGATCGAACGTGATCGAGGCCTAGACTTCAATTTTTAGCACTGAAAAACGGAATTTTCTCTTTTTATGAAAACGGTGCATTTAAAAAAAATATGCCGAACAAAAGATGGCTAAATTTCATTACTAATTGGAAGAAAGTCCATAATTTCTTTCTACATGGAACAGTAAATAAAATTAAATCTAAAAATCTTTAGTTCCATTACAAAGTTTTTATCCTTGAACATTTTTTTTCCTAAAACGTAAACAAACGCTTGGGGGGTACTCCTGAAGTCGTTTGGAGTACTCCTGAATCCACTTAAAATTTACGTTCCTTTCTATGACGATATTATTGACTAGTACGTAGTGAGGCTTGATTTAATATATAAAAAATAGGTAATTTAAAAAAAAATATTTTGATATTTGGCTCTTTCCCTATATTTTCACCCACGAGCCGCCACTGTGTTATTTAAGTTTCTGTTAGTGCCAAATGTTTTATATTTTTATACTATTATTATTTGTTAAAATATTTGAATAAATAAGCTTAAATTTCTTCCTCTTTTGTTGCTACCAGGGCCATTCCTGAGGGTATCTACAGCATAACGTGGTCTCCGAACCACGATCCTCGATCATACGAGGCACTCCCCGAGGAGTATCGACTTTTGGTTCCATGCTACCGATTGGGGACTGTGTACCGCAGCGCCGCTAAAATCCACCGGGTTCTAGAATTTCCAATGACTGCGAAACCCTTTCTAGTAAAAGGCATCCGTAAGAAACAAAATACTTTATTAACATTTTTTTTACATTCACAGTTCTGTCGTTAAAAATTTAATTTCGAAGAAGGATGAGACCGTTTCACAAGTGTATAATTATTTGCTTATATACTTAAATATTTATTTTATTACAGGCTATGTACAAATACTTTACAAACAATAATTTAAAAAAAAAAACAGTCACAAATAGTTAACTCGGGTCCAAAACACTTTGGGCCTTGATAAAAAAATTCTGATTACACTTCCCTATGATCCCTTGTAATTAGGGTTAAAACCCGGGTGTTGGAAATGGCCTATTATTAAATTAGATGGGCGCCATCTTGGGTATCCTAGGAGCCCACATACTTTTTCTTTTCAATCGAACGTCTAAATAAAATGAACAAAAATAAAAACCTCCGACGTGCTTCCACGTGCAACGCCATAAACATCTGTATTCAGTCAACAAATGTATGTAGGTCAGTAGGATAGTAGTGATGCCACATCAGGAGGCGTGCTTCGACCTTGTCCGATGGAAATCGTTGCTTAAACGCTTGTTTCGGTCGGTCATTCTTGTGTTGTGTTAAAATTTACCAGTTGTAGAATTATCGTCGTTTTGCTCTGTTGTGAAATAATTTATAATAATGTTGTGATGCGATTTCAAATTTGTGTGATGTTACTGCTGGGAAGTGACAAATATAACAATATATAGGACGTTCGGATAATGCATCCGAACACTTGGAAAGTTGATTCTACATGTTCAAATTAAGTTGGCAAATCATTTTTAATTAATATTTTTTAAACTATCAAGAGCACAGAGGCTACGCTTAACGACTTCTAACATTCTGTTAATGTTTTTCTACTGTGCCACCAGATGCCGCTCTACCTGAAATTCAAATTTAATTTCTGGCATATCTTTTTGGATTTGACATTTATTGGGAAAAAATACATGTTACTTTAAAGACAAAAGAATACCTAATAAAAAAGGTATTCTTTATTCGAGACGATTAAACTAATTAAGGCGCAAAACTGGAATTAATGTTTTTGTTAGCCGCAAAATCAGTTTTTTAAATGGAAGCAAAAACAAGTATCGAGTTTTCGACTTGTCGTTATATGATTTACTATCTTTCTTTAGCATGTAGTATTCTGATGCATTATTCAAACGTACTGTATATAGATAAATAAATCAGTTCATGGGGCATGGCATTGTCGAAACTCTTTTTATTTACTATCACAGATACATGTTATAATTGATTTTATTGCGACTCTCGACAATGCAAATAAGGAAGCCCCCAAATATCTTTATATAAAAATGATGGCATATCGTTACCTTATAACCAGACTGTTCTGTTCTATACAGGGTGTTCCTTTAATGACACGCTGATATTTCAGAGTGTGATTCTTCGAGGGTGGATATTTTAATGTTACCTTAAGCTAAGGTAGCCTTAACGTTATGGTAAACCTTAAAAAAACTGTGCTTTAAATTAATTGGAGGGTCAATTGACAAGTTAAGTGGAAGGTTACCACGTCCTTAAAGATCTATTCCTTTAGATGAAAGTTAAAGAGAACTTTAATATACTGTCAAACTTGTGTTAAGGATGACATTCTGTACCTTAAGGTAAGTTTTAAATATCGGAAATATGAGTTATTTTATGAAGAAAAGTTCCTATTAGACGTTATTTTTTAATATTTTCCAAAGGACTTTAGATATTATTTTCTATTTTGGTAATATGGTGTTAAACCATATATTATTCTCATTATTATGTGCCTATTAAGGGGGTCGTCTACCCAGAAATTTGAAAATTTCGGTTTTTTTTTTCACATAAATTTGATCTCTAGGGTTTCAAGAACATTTGTGCCAGAGGATTTTTTTTTCTTCCATAATTAACGTAGATACAGATGAAAAGGCAAGCGCTGCCGTGGTCCCGAGCGAGCGAGCGCTCTCAGGTACCTACCGCGCGGCCTCAGGTACCTACCGCGCGGCCGGCTGCTTCTTCTCCGCCCACTTCTATTGTCCGATTGATCTGACCGACTGACGGAGATTCCTGTATTGTAAACGGTTAGTTTCTTCTCGGCAGTCGACTATTCTCCATCTTTCCCTCCACGTGCTCCAATTTATTTATATAAAAAATGATCCGATCCTCGGATTTTCAATCTCGTTTTTCTCGAAACAATGTTTTTCCGGGAAACTCCGGCGATATCTCGAAAAGTTCCCAGCGGAATCGGCTGAAATTTGGCACAGATCTTTAGTGCATGCATCGCTATATCCGATACCTCAATGACTGTCGTAAAAACAATTTTTTTTTGTTTACAAACAAAAAAACGAAGAAATCCATTTTTTTTTTAAATTACGCCAAAGTTTGATTTTTTGTTCTTTTCTTTTGATTCTGGTAGGGGACATAGCTAAGAGTGTGCAGATGCTGATTTTTTGTTGTTGCTTCCTTTCAGACACCTAAGTCGCCTACAATCACCGGAGTTCCGCAGCGTTGCCGATTTTTCGTATCCACCGAAATTTTCAAAATTAAAAAAAAAAGACACTCATACTTATGATATATGAATAAAGACGTGTACCAAACGGCAACTCTGTATCTCGCTTTCTCTCCACACAACGAACTATAGAATATAGCGCTTGAAACGCGACCTATTGGGTAGACGACCCCCTTAAGGATGATATATTTTTCTTCTTCACATGCTTCAATGCTTAAATATGTTTTTTCTCTTTTACAATTTGCCTTAACAATGGCAAATGTTTTTTGCTTATATGTAATTATCCACCGACTGTTTAAAAAAAATAGTAAATATAATATTCTTGAAGTAGTCCATCTCAAAGTGGAGTGAATTTATAGGGAGGTAAAGAAACTCACAGTCTGCTCCACTAGTTTAATAGCAATTAATTAGAAATAAAAATAAAAGCCATACATGTTTCGAAGGCTTAAGCCTTCATCCTCAGTGAAAGGAAAAACATCAAAAACATCAAAAGGAGGGTACCCATGACATTGTTATAACTGTAAATGAGAGAAAAAAGGAAATTAAGTAAGTTTAAGTGTAAATTTAAGCAAAAAGATTGAAGAAAATGAATTGACTCAATGGAATAATAGCTATAATTATAGGGGAGTAAAGAAATTATATAAATTGTATAAAATATATATGAAAACTCTTTCTTACCTAGAAAGCAGGAAAAGAAAAACTTTTTATTATGCAAAAAATTGAAAAATATGAAATAAAAAGTAAAAACTAAGGTTTATTTTTTGGAAAAACATAATAAAAATTCCCTTAAATTATTCTCAGGAAAGACACGAGATTTTATTAAAATTAAAATATAAATAATTTTTTATCGTGTCTTTCCTGAGAATAATTTAAGGGAATTTTTATTATGTTTTTCCAAAAAATAAACCTTAGTTTTTACTTTTTATTTCATATTTTTCAATTTTTTGCATAATAAAAAGTTTTTCTTTTCCTGCTTTCTAGGTAAGAAAGAGTTTTCATATATATTTTATACAATTTATATAATTTCTTTACTCCCCTATAATTATAGCTATTATTCCATTGAGTCAATTCATCTTCTTCAATCTTTTTGCTTAAATTTACACTTAAACTTACTTAATTTCCTTTTTTCTCTCATTTACAGTTATAACAATGTCATGGGTACCCTCCTTTTGATGTTTTTGATGTTTTTCCTTTCACTGAGGATGAAGGCTTAAGCCTTCGAAACATGTATGCCTTTTATTTTTATTTCTAATTAATTGCTATTAAACTAGTGGAGCAGACTGTGAGTTTCTTTACCTCCCTAAATATAAAATTGTTATTATGGCGGTTCCGCATGGAATACCTATAGATACGCCACTGGTAAAATATGTCCATTTAAATACTCTGGTTCTAAGGAAACGAAGTGTGTCTGCCGATCATTTGAAACTCCTTTGAATTTCGATCTTTGTAAGAAAGTCCGGCAGATAGGAACCATTCGCGACGTTTCGAACTCCAGAATCGTTCGTATCCAAGCCTAGATTGTTTGATTTTTAGATTGCCGCCCGTTGTTCTTTCACGTTCAAAATTCAAAGTGAAAACAAAAAGAAACCGGACCCCGCCAACAAAAACGAAATAATACTATCTACAAAACGTACACTTCCCTAGCTGGGCTTCTTAATCTTAAATTTATTCCTATGCGAATATTTGAACCGTTTCAGTTCTTGTCTAAAATATTCGACAGTCTTGTGCAGGCCCGCATTGAGATCGACGGTCGGTTCCCAATTAAGGTAGACTTTAGCTCGGGTGATGTTCGGCCGCCGTCGTTGCGGATCGTCTTCCACTTCGCTTACGTGGACTATTTTGCTGTGTCCGCCGACGAGGTTTTTGATTATCGAGGCGAATTCTGAAAGGTGGACCAAATAAACGGATAATGTAAACTGTATCTGATAAATCTACGTTAATTAATCAATTCTTTAACTCACCGTTTATGGTGTGTTCCACGGGATTTCCTAAATTCACCGGCTGTGAATAGTTGGAATTCATTAAAGCTACCATGCCTTCGACTAAGTCCGATACATACTGAAATGATCTAGTTTGTTCCCCTAAACCATATACCTATAAAAAATAAGGCAATTTTCATTTCATACCGGTCGGTTCAAAAATTAGAGCCAGAGTAATTCTGTATCTCCCTTAATGGGCACTTAGGAGGTACAATGTATAATTTTTAATACAATTAAATGTAATTTTTTTTTATGATCAAACACAAGCACTATAGGAAAAATCCTTTAGGGCACTCTGGGAGTGGTGCGTGTGCGCAAAAAGCGATTCACGTTGGTTTTGAATCGTTGGAGGTTATATTCGTTGGGAAAAACGACCTCGGGAAGGTCGTTCCACAAGGATGAAGACCTCCAGATGAAAGAATTCTTAAATAATGAAGTTCGAGAAGTACTAAGCTTAACCACATATGGATGGGCGGCAGTGGTTCGTCGTGCATTTCTGCTATTCGTCGCTCTGGGCGGAATTAAGAGGGCAAGGTAAGCCGAGCACCTTCCACGAAAATATCTGTAAAAGAGAGTCCAATCCCCAACCTGTCGTCGATGTTCTAGGCTGTCGAGGTTCTTCGTCAGCTCGTGGTCTCCGATCAGACGAATAGCCCTCTTTTCGATGGAATCCAGTAGCCGAAGAGTATGTTTGGGTGCAGAGCTCCAGACATGAGAGCAGTACTCTAGTGATGGTCGAATCTGGGCTTTGTATAGTGTCAAAAGTTGTTGAGGTGTGTACAACTTTCTGGCTCGGAAGAGTACCCCAAACTTCTGAGAAGCTATCTTGGTGATTGCCACAACGTGGTTATGCCAAGACATATTTCCTCCCAGATTGACGCCCACCAAATTAATAAATGAAACCAGTGGGATTGCGTGTCCGGCCATGACTATATCCGGTTCTGTAATGTTAACCTTTTTAGAGAAAACTGCTGCCTGGGTTTTTTAGCGTTAAATTCGACTTGGTTACTGTCACCCCAGGCCAAAATTTCTTCCAGGTCTTTGTTGAGGCGTGATACTTCATGCTGTCTGCGAAGATGTGCGTCGGCAGCCGATGTTTGCGCATTGAAAGAGAAAGATGAGATAAATGTGCTATCAACATAGATACATTACTTACTGTTATAACGTCATTCTGTAGAGCTTGCAAAATAAAATTGGAAACCACTCTGCCGTCGTTCATGTGCATCCTGGGACCGTAGGTATTAAAAATTCTAGCTACCCTTACTTGCATGTTTTCTTGCTTCGCGTAAGCGTAAGTCAGCGTCTCGGAGACCCGTTTGCCTTCATCATAACATGCTCTAGGACCTGCCGAAATATTTTGTATTAGTTTTTTGTTGATCAAATATCTAAATTACTCGCTCGATGCCTATTCTATCTTTACCTATAGGGTTCACATGTCCCCAATAAGTCTCTGGTTGAGGGTGGATGTCTGGATCACCGTAAACTTCCGATGTACTTGCTATTAAAATTTTAGCGTTCAATCTTCTAGCTAAACCTAAAATGATGTTTAAATAAATATTTGATTGCCAGTTTCTATTTATAAATAAAACTTACCTAAAATATTTATTGTTCCTAATGTATTAGTCTTAATAGTCTTCACAGGGTTATGCATATAATGCGGTGGACTAGCTGGACTGGCCAGATGATATATCTCGTCCACTTCGATAAATAAAGGATTTACAATGTCGTGATGTATCAGTTCGAAATTTTCATGTCCTACCCAGTGCTCCACGTTCCTTTTTCTTCCAGTGAAGAAATTGTCTACTACTATGATTTCATGTCCATCTAACATCAATCTGTCAACGAGATGGGAACCTACAAAACCCGCTCCACCTGTAACCTAAAAAGTAATTTAGTATAACTACTCAACTCAACTCAACTCAAAAGGCTTTATTGTCTAAAGAAATAAATCTTGTTGACAAAGCAAAAACAATCATAATATTTGAATAACACTAGATATAAAATAATAAATTAAAATAAAAAATATAAAACTATTTAAGACAAAATGCGTCTACTAAAAAGCAACAAATACAGAGCAAAAAGATATAAATATCATAATTAAACATTATCAAGATTAGGGATGGAACTGAAATACCGCAGTAGCGGAGTCAGATCTTGTTGACAAAGCACAAACAACCAATATATGAAACTAAAATACTAAATATAAAAATATAACATAAAAATATAAAGCTAAAAGATGAAATACATTTTACAATAATATATCATATACACATATATCAGAAGCTTAAAGACCGCCAAGATCATCCATAAATAAATCGTCAACAGAATAATATGCTTTTGTGCATAGCAGAGCTTTTACTTCCCTTCTAAATCTCTTAAAACCATTAATCCTTCGAATGCGTAACGGAAGATGATTAAAAAAATTTTTACTCTTGTACATAACAGAGTTCCTGGTTTGGCTAGAAGTTGGTATAGGTAGACGAGTAACATATGTCTGGCGCGTATTACACACAGAAACCGAACTAATCTCATTCCGGAATTTTTTATATACCAGACATGATGACTCCAGCAAAAACAGGCAAGGCAAGGTTAAGATCTTATGTGAAATAAATAATGGTCTGCTTGAGTCCCTAAGTCTGGCTCTAAACATATATTTCACGGCTCTCTTCTGCAGAACAAACAACATATCAAACAAATAACGTGAACATCCCCCCC
The DNA here is from genome assembly GCA_963991005.1 of Barypeithes pellucidus. NCBI lineage: Eukaryota > Metazoa > Arthropoda > Insecta > Coleoptera > Curculionidae > Barypeithes > Barypeithes pellucidus. The sequence goes on from OZ022557.1 coordinate 2,372,627, forward strand.
AAAAACATATACCATATCTAAGATGAGATTCCGTCAGTGCAAAGTACGTACTTCTCACCACTTCCAAATCCAAACTATCTGCTATAATCCTGATTGCATAACAATTGGATGCCAGTCTCTTAGCCAGATTAGTTATGTGTACCTCAAATTTCAACTTATTGTCTATGTATAAACCTAAAAATCTACTTACACTCTCCCACTAGGGTTTGATAAAAAAAAAACGTACAAATTGTAAAACTTTTCTTCGGCTTTTTATGAATATACATAGCTATACCAACATATTCAAATTTACATATTGTTTCATGTACCCAACATTGGAAATTTTGTACTTTATGAAAGTTTATTAATGGGAATTATACTTTCTGATAAATTTAATTGGTTGCCTTTGTTTCCTAAATAAAAATTACCATAATATATAGAATTTATAATCGTAGTTTGCATATTCAAACAACAATCGTGTGAATTAAAGGTCGAGTAGAGTAGCCGTACTGGCTAAACGTCGCCGATTTTCAAAAATAAAGACATTATTATTTAATTTTTTAGCACAAAAATATCTTCAAAACTTAATCTTGTTAAAAAGTCACTTAAATTAATTGTTCGCGCTACAGAAACAACATCAAACAGAATATATTTGTCAATGTTTAAGAAAATGATCGTTTACACGTGTATTTTTAATTCCTACTAGCTTCTAAAAAAAGGTCTGTACGTCTGCTTCAGCTGTTTACCACAAATAAATTAAAATTATGAAAATATCAGGAAATCCTTTAATTCCCCAAGATGTTGTTTAAATTTCGCCATAAAAGTCTCAAAGTATTATTATTTATAAACCTAAATAAAAGTTTAAAAATTATCTTTGATTTGATATATTCAAGTAAAGGCCTACAATTTTTTATTGTTAAAAAACAATTTTTGGTGACTTTTTAAACAATTACATAGGGGCTAATTTATTAGAATCAGTAATGGTTTAAAAGGACCTGAATATCTACCATCAAAAGTCGATATTGGTTATCCTTTATTTTACTATAAGTAATAGTATTTTTTATTTGAACAGACTTAAGATTGTTATCAGTGATATGAGTCTACTGTAGGTATACAATCAGGACTTTTGTAATTTAGTATGTACCTATGTATATGTATATGATGGGTATAATAAATTACTTTAAGCCAATAAGATTTTTTAAACACAGGTGGGGTCATAGACAGAAAAACAATGGTTTTACATTTATCAGAGACAACAACTTACTCTTATATTAGCTGATTACAAATTATAAAAAATAATTTTTGACTATATGAAAGGATCTTCTGTACGTCTGTAGATATATAGTGATTCTCAACACATCTATTCTCGAACCTTAGGAGAATGATTCTATCGAGAGAAATGATTATTCCTCTCTATAAGGGACACAGAGAAAGTGAGAGAGAGGAATACTTGCTTCCCTCAATATGATTGTTCTCCTGCAAGCCACTATCCTTTTTCTAAGAGTACAAAATAGGGTTTTGTTATCTATATTCTATACCATTATTTAACTTTTTCGACTCCAAATCTAACTACTTATGCTAACTACCATATACGTTAATATGACGACAAAAACATACAATGGCATGTAATATGTTAAAAATAATACATGAAATCTTACCAAAATCCTCTTTCTCTTCAAATAATTTAAAAAATTCACATCAGGGTATGTTTTAGGAACTCTTCCTTCTAAAGATATAATCTTATCCTCCAAGGCTTCTATTTTCCTATAGGCCTCATTTAGCAAATAATTTGCATGTTCCAAGTCATCAGGAAACTTCCATGTATCCTGATTAGATTCGTCAGGGATATTTTTTTCATTTGTAATTGGGTTGAAGAGTATTATAAATAAAACTATAAAAATATATTAATTAATAATAATGCTATAACATACATATAAGGACTTTCTTCAGTGGGAATCGGTTCACAATTAATTTTCTCTTACAGCTTTTGTAAATTAATTATTGTTATTCATGAATAAGCTATTATTTATTTAAAACCAATAAGAATTTATTAAGTAGGTGTACTTGATACCTTTAAAAATTGTACAGTAATAATGAATGTTTGGAATCACTATTTCCTGATTTACAGAGAAATTACAACAGCAAATTAACTTGTGTAATGTTCTTTAACTTCTAACATACATATAATGTTCTAGATTTCGAATATTTGAAAGTTATTGTTCTTTTTTTAAGAGATCTTAGGATCAGGGACAACTGGGAAAATACTAATAAAACGGTACTAAAAATATGTTCCTACCAGTTATAGTTACACAGGCTAAAAATATATACTTATATTTGATAGTAACTTGGCTCATTGTAACACATTTTTATAATAAATCGCGAATAAGTTACATTTTTATCTGCTAAAGATTAGGAAAACAAATACTAACATAACCTCAATTTGAAATTTGATCTTTTACTAAACAAAATATATAATGATTAAAATACATACGATTGCGGCTGGACTGATGTAGTATGGATTGTCATCATTAAGGCCGAAGTTAGCAACAAACCCAGCTGATAGATGTCGGTTGTCAAAGAAAATTTGTCAAATTGACAGTTAAAGGGTACAGTGTGATTGTTTTTGTGCAGGAGATTTTTAGATCAAATACCGTGATAATAATTTCAGTTTGCAAGAGAATCTTGATAATCATTGTGCAATTCAAATTGGTGGTGTAAATGGTTATAGGAACATTATTTTTACGACGCAATTAATAAGCAAATTGGAGGTTGACCATGTTTGACAAGCTTTTTACAAAAAAATAATTCAATTGGATAGATGACTAATATTTCACATTTCCTGTGTTAAATTTTTTCTACAATTTCTTTCCTGGAATGTAAAAGTCGTTCTACCTAACAACTACCAGACCACCAAGTTATTACCCCAAAATACTATTTGTAATGTGATTTAAAGCAGATTAAGGAAACAAGTCGACAAGATGATTATCCAGATACTGACTTTATTATGTATTCAACTTTTGAGATATAGTAATGCTGAGGTTTACGCTATAAAATATGTAAGTACAATCTATAATAATTGCCTTTTTAAAAATTCTGATAAATTGCCAGTCCCTCAATTTCTAAACCTGTAATAACACTCATATATTTTTAGAACTCAGAATTTTACTTTGAAGAATTTACGGATGTTCCTGCCACATTTGGTCCAAGCTTATCAGAGGGCAGTAAGTATATTTTGGAATAGATTCTTTAAAAAAAAGCTGTTGGGTTTGAATAACATTTTCGTAAATAGTAATATAAACTTTAACTCCAGTAAGCAAATCTGAAAAGTCAAATAGAAGTTTTACTTACATTGGATTTCTTATGTTTGTTTCTTTATCACTTTAAACCTTTGAAAAAATCAATTCTATTGTGTGTATAAACAAACGGACAGATGAGCCACTAACCTTATCTGTTTTCTGTTATAGCCCTTAGCAAATTGATGGTGTAACTGTAATGTTAGGTATATGATATCATATGGGTGTGTCATACAGTTACCATAATTTACCAAAAGATTTTATGAAAAATAATTATTAAATGGTGTTACATTTTAAGTTCAATTATTTATTTTATTTATTTATTTATTTATATATACTTTATTTAGCACTTGGCTAGTAAAAAGAACAAAATAAATACATATTTACATACATTGTTTACAAATACAAAATGCTAACATAAGCTATGTCCTCGCAAATACACAAAAAGTTTTCTACAAAATACAGTCAAACTAGGTGAGCTCCTTATCACATCGGGAAGCGCATTAAAACGGCGAAGTCCCTCATAAAAAAGAGTTTTTTGTAGACCAACAGATTTTACATAGTGAATGTTGTAGTTTCTTGCTGATCTGATACCATAATTGTGACAGTCATATCTTCTCTCAAGATACGAGTTGAGATAATGAGGCAATAAATTGTTTTCCATTTTGTATATTAAAATGAGGTTCGCCCTTCCAATCCACGCCCGACGTTCAACCAGCCCAACTTTGTTAACATACAATCTATTGGTGTATATTTATTACATCCGAGCAAAATCCTCATGACCTTATTTTGCTGTACCTGCAATCTACCAATCTCCTCCCCCGTACATGAAATTAACAAAGACGTACAGTAATTAAAATGCGGCAAAATAATTGTTTTATAAAAATTATGGAAGGAGTGTACACTAAAATAAATGTTATGAATCAAAGATATATATAAAACATAAATAGGCTCAATCCAAATTTGTTTTCTAGTGTCCTGAACCACATTTTGCACAGCATTTGTTGTTTGTTTGCCAAAACCACAACTTAATCAAAATCATAATATTTGAAATAATTTTATTATGATAAGAGACACTTGACAATATTAACAGCTATTTTTTAATTAAAGGGTAAGGCCATGTTTAAGATAACAACATGACCCTTCAAGCTAATATTTATCCAAAGAATACAAAAATTTATAGAGAAATAAACTTCGCGCAGGTTAAAGGGAATTTTAATCAAAGGTTACATGAAATAGGTTATAAACAAAGACCTATAACTAGAGCTAAACATTTCCTCTAGATAAATAAATTCAGCTGAAAATTTTTTTTCTTAGTTTTGGTTAATCCAAAAAAGGGAACCTCTTTAGCTGGAAGCTCCTGGGCAATATCATTTTACTCGAGCCAGTCTGGCAACTTTAAAAATACATTTTTAATTAATATAACACTTTATATTTTGATAAATATGACAAATAAAGCTCTACCACTGTAATGTTAGGTCAAGGATATCAAGATAGACTAATATCATTCTAAAAATGTAAGTTATCACTTATCATTTTAAAAATTGATTTCTGTGTTTGTTCCTGCTAAATGCTGATTAAAACGGAGTCTTGGTAAAGTTATTTCTAACATATGTAAGGAACATTTTAAGTGCGCCCTTAGTTTAAGCTACAATTGATGATGATAAATTTAAAAAAAAAAATGTTATTTTATCATCTATCTGATAAAAGTAGTAAATAAATTTCTAGAGTAACAACGATGGACATATCAATAATAATAATAATAATTGTATATCCTTAAGTAATTATCAAAAATTAATGAGTGAATTATTGATATGATGTTATGACATAATTTTTAATAAAGCCAGTGTTAAGGGGGCGTAAAGCAATATTTATTTGTTTATTTAGTTCTTTTTTTTTTGTTTAAAATTAATAAATAATCACAATAAAAAAAGTTTTCGCTATATTTATGGAAAAACAACAAACGACATGCTTCTTAAAAACCACAAATTATTAGTATAAACCAGGGGTCGGCAACCTGCGGCTCGCGAGTCACATGCGGCTCTTTGGATGTGACGCTGCGGCCGGCTCTTTAGTTCCATACGCAAATATTATTTATTTTATCGAAAAAAAACATTAAAAATTCGTTCTGAATCGATTAACGAGGATTAGGCACCGATTCTATCTCTCAGCCACTTGTACTCGCTTTTCACCGCACCCCTCCCCCGTGACACGCGTCGTTACCGTCGTCAGTCCGTCGAAAGCTCTCGAATGACGCCGTCGTCGTATGTTTCTATGTAGGTTTTAATTCGTTTTCGACGCAAGACAATTTGGCGTCTTCACCAGTGCTTTGGCTGTGACCAGGGGTCGGCAACCTACGGCTCGCGAGCCGCATACGGCCCTTTCGATGTCAAGTTGTGTCTCTTTCGATATCAAATTGCGGCCGTTAGTTTCTCTTTAAAAACGGAGAAATTGTGTAAATTATAACTTTTGGCTCTCAAAAGGTTGCCGACTCCTGGTATAAACCAAAAAAACAAATTTTACGATTGTAAAAAATTTATGGAAATTTTTCTGAATCAGAAAAACATGAAATCTCCTATGATATAAGCAGCGGCTTCAATTCACATCCATCCTATAGGATGTCCGGTAAGTACCTCCTTATCTCTCGGGGGCAAAAATTCCTAAAGTGCCGCTTAATGGAGATACAGAGCCACAAAGGGGTACCCAGGATTTACTCTTTTGGCTTTAAATAATTTAACGAAATTTTAATACTTTATAGACGACATAAGGGTCATTAAACCATACTTTTTTTGTTTTACTGCGATATTGACACAACCTAAAACCAAACACAACGAAATGACAATTCCGCGGTCTGTTTCTATAGTAAGTTATAAAGTGAAATTCTGGGAATTCCCTAAAATGTTTCGGCTATTGGGGCTCTTAGATTCCTGGTGATAATCATATTTTTCACAGCGTTGCACATTATAGCCGTTTTATAAATATAATTGATATAGTATTAGTGGAGTCATTATGGTATTCGAAATTCCCTCGACTAAATCGAGTAATTTTTTTTCCCCAATCGATACAGTAGGATCCCCTCGACATTCTGAAATGATTTGTGCAGGGCGCCGCATGAGGGGTAGGGGGGCACGCCCCGTAAATCTAACTTTCAACGGGAAATTCAAATAACTCAGCCGATTTTGATGCTACAAAAAAAATGTGAAAGGCAAAATTGAAGAACTTGACCGAGCGCGGAAGCTCGACCAAGCCTGATCCCGATATCTCAATGAGTTCGCGAATTAACGCGAATTTCAACTGCAAAAACAATAAAATTTAATTAATTATATCTCGAGAAGGGGCGGAGTTGGGGCATCATTTTTTTGCGAATTAACGGATGATACCGAGTACTTTCATGGGCCGGAGGCTGGAGTTGGTGGGGCAATTAGGAGGGGAGTAAGGGGGATTAGAAATTTTTTACATAAATGCTAATAAGTAGTTTATTAATCGAGCTACGGGGATCGGGCCGGATTCAATTTGTTCGTTTTTTTTTATCAGCTACGAGGTGAGATTGGCGAAAATTTTTTATTTTCCCAAATGCGCGCTTGGCGCACTAAATTAATATTGAAACTCATTATTTTTATCATTGATAAAATAATTAATGATAATTTTTTTTCATTTCATTTGCGAAAATAAAAATTAAAAGGCTTCCGCCCGTCTTCGCATCGAATTGCCCACTCCAACAAGTTTTATAAAAAAAATTTATCATTAATTATTTTATCAATGTTAAAAATAATGAGTTTCAATATGAATTTAGTGGTTTTAATGATAAAATGGAAATAATGAGTTTCAATATGAATTTAGTGGTTTTAATCAAGACGAGAAAAACTGAAGAGACCGTTTTCATGGAGAATTGAACAGGCCAATTAGAAAAAATATTCACATGGAAATATATCAGTGGTGTACCATCTTTTTTTGCAAAAAATATCAAAGGCATGTTTGCAGCGACGCCACTGGTGGAACAATTGAATAACTTTTCTAACTAAAATTTGAAGTTCTATATCCTATTAACACATACCAAAATTAAACATAATTTCTAAAGTATTTTCGGAGATGGTCATTTCTTGTATGCCGTGCCAAGCGCGCATTTGTGAAAATAAAAAAATTTCTCCAATCTCACCTCGTAGCTGATAAAAAAACGAACAAATTGAATGCGGCCCGATCCCCGTAGCTCGATTAATAAACTACTTATTAGGATTTATGTAAAAAATTTCCAATCCCCCTTACTCCCCTCCTAATTGCCCCACCAACTCCAGCCTCCGGCCCATGAAAGTGCTCGGTATCATCCGTTAATTCGCGAAAAAATGATGCCCCAACTCCGCCCCTTCTCGAGATATGATTAATTAAATTTTATTGTTTTTGCAGTTGAAATTCCCGTTAATTCGCGAACTCATTGAGATATCGGGATCGGGTTTGTTCGAGCTCACGCGCTCTGTCAAGCTCTTCAATTTTGCTTTTCACATTTTTTTTTTGTAGCATCAAAACCGGCTTAGTTACTTTTAATTTCCCGTTGTAGGTTAGATTTACGGGATGCCCCCCCCCCCCCCCCCCCCCCCATGCGGCGCCCTGCACAAATAATTTCAGAATGTCGAGGGGATCCTACTGTATCGATTGGGGAAAAAAAATACTCGATTTCGTCAAGGGATTTTCGAGCCGTTTATTTCGCCAGGACGACTCCACTATATATCATTGTCATAAATATCATGATATTTATATACCTATATGGGATGAACCCAGCTAAAATTTTAAGAACACTGCTTATCCGATTTGATTATGATTAACTTTGATCAATGTTTGATTGTTATAAGTGACAGAAATCTGATAAAAGAATCCTCAAATGTGTTAATTAGGACTGAAAGTACTAACCCTTAAATCAGTTTAATTCTAAGTTTTTTTGTATTAATTCAGATTTAAAATAACATCTCCTTTTCTTTTTTTGCCTTATTGTTTTTCAAAAATCATACTTTTAATCTGTTTGATAAACGATTTTATGGACTCCTTAATACATACCCATAATAATGTATGTAATTAAATAGAATGGATGCAAAATTTTAAAGATTCATGCATGGCGATCTTTAAAATATCGTTGTCAGTTTTTTTCATTTACGCTATCCTGATGTAATGCAAACATAAAATAAGTTCAGCCAAAGTCATAGTGTAACATCATTACAAAATCATCAAAAAAGCGGACAAGGGAGTTTCATTTGTAATATCTATATCTGGACACAAAATGGTAATTCAGGGCTTGTCAAAAATATCTTAAATTTACATACTATATTTTTATGCTAATTTATGTTGATACGGTTATGTTAATTAATATTGGTACTCTTAAGGTATTGAGACTCTTCCTAATAATGAAGGAATGCCGACCTAATGTAAACAAACAACTAAAGCTGCAAACACACTATTATCACGTCACGTGAGATCACATGCTATCACGCAATGTCACGGCATAACCGAAATATCTGCAAGGCGGTTTATGCGAGGCTTATAAATAGGTTTAGAAGTAGACTATAGTCACCTCATGCAGTTCACGGCAAGTTTTACTTGACAGCACAGTTTTATTTCTTCAAATTTACATATTCTGCACACGTGTGTCAGAGTTTAACGCTAGAAGGCTACAAGATTCACTTGCGATCTTGACAAACACAAAATATGTAATAAAAATGATCTGAACGTAATCTGTTTCTAAGCCGTGACAGCATGTGCTATTTTGCCGATATGACAACACGTGAATTCACGTGACGTGATAATAGTGTGTTTGCGGCTTTAAGAGCATCAATGCCCGAAGATATTATGATAGGTGGGCAAATCATTTTATGACTTAAGGTAGCTACAGACGTTGCGTCGATTCGCCATTCGCCAAGCGCAGCAAACTAGCGAAACGCACTGTTTACAAATCGAAGTCCCTACACACTATTCACGAATTGGCTGCGAACCACGCATCGCGCTTCACGAATAACGCATCGACGCATAGTCCGTTGCCATCTTAAGAAGATTGTGTTGACAAAAACACCAGGGGTTGTTTTTGTAAGGTTTAAAAAGTTTAGTCTGTAATTTGTATGGAGAAAGAATAGTCAATTTGATTATTATAAACCGGGCGTTTTCTTACAATATAACGTGGGGAAAATTGTAACATGCGAAATAATAAATAACATAAACAAAACTTAGACCTAGAAAATCGAAGGTTAAAGAAAAACGGATCATTCTAAAAATCTAAGGGTCAATCTTTTAAAGTCACCTTAAGGGACAGAATGACTTAAGTCATCCTTAACACAAGTTGGGCTGTATATTAAAGTTCTCTTTAACTCTTATCTAAAGGAATAGATCTTTAAGGACGTGGTAATCTTCCACTTAACGCGTCAATCGACCCCCAAATTAATTTACAACAGTTTTCTTTAAGGTTTACCATAACGATAAGGCTACCTTAGATAAGGTCTAACTTAAGGTAACATTCAAATATAGGGGCCGATATTTCAAAGTCACCTTAAGGGACAGAATGACGTAAGTCATCCTTAACACAAGTTTGGCAGTATATTAAAGTTCTCTTTAACTCTTGTCTAAAGGAATAGATCTTTAAAGACGTGGTAATGTTCCACTTAACGCGTCAATAAACCCTCAAATTAATTTACAACAGTTTTTTAAAGGTTTATCATAACGTTAAGGCTACCTTAGATAAGGTCTAACTTAAGGTAACATTCAAATATACGGGCCGATATTTCAAAGTCACCTTAAGGGACAGAATGACGTAAGTCATCCTTAACACAAGTTGTACAGTATATTAAAGTTCTTTTTAACTCTCATCAAAGACCTAACGCATCAATTGTCGCTCCAATTAATTTAAAACATCGTTTTCTGAAGAATTAGTTTAACGTTAAGGCTATCTTAGCTAAGGTCTAACATTCAAATATCGGCCCTAAAACATAGTTTTTTAAGGCCTACCTTAACGTTAAGGCTACCTTAGCTAAGGTCTAACTTAAGCGGACATTCAAATGTCGGCCCTTAGATTATACAGCAAATAATTCTGTTCTCTCTGCTCATTGCTGTATGATTTGGTTGTTGATTTTTCGTACATACTGTTATTTGTAAATCTGCTTTTTTCCTCTACAGCTGTTCGTGGCATGCTTATAAATGCCACCCCTCCAAGTGCTTGCGATGAATCATTAAAACCACCCAACAAATCAAGTGACGATGTTTTGGAGAAATATATTTTATTGGTGCCAAGATATACCACAGAACAAAACTGTACTTTTGCACAAAAAGTTCGTATGGCACAACTTAAAGGGTAAGTAAAAGTATATTACTCAATGAGTACTGATTAAGTTACGATTCTAGCATCAGGCAAAATCGGAGTAACTCCTATGGATCAATGTGCTATCTGAATGTCGCAGCTTTTTTGAGTATTTGACGTATGAAGCTAAAATGGCACTCTTATAGATAATAATGGATATTATGTTACTTTCCATGTTCAATTTTTAGAATTTCTTGCATATTCCAATGTTTTTTTTTTGTAGCTACAATGCGGTCATAGTTTTTAACGTCGGCTCGAACGACCTAGTCCCTATGTCAGCGAAAAACGCGTCAGGAATATACATACCCTCGGTGTTCGTTAGTCAATCATCCGGACTCATGCTGAAGAACGTCTACACGGATCCGAGCTACTTCATAGTGATAACGGCGGAGACGCCGTTCAACATTCAGACGCATTTGTTGATACCGTTTGCCATAGTTGTAGGACTGTGTTTTCTGGTGATGATTGTTTTTATGGTGAGTATTTTTGTGATAATAATAATAAACAATACTTTACACATTCAAAACTAATTATTCATTCTACATACATTGAGTCAATTTAAAAACTTCACACCCTTACTATCTCGCTTCCAGTAAATAATATTAAAAATAAGGAAGACATCAAATTATGTGAATAGTTAAAGGTATGTAAAAAGCATTGTCCAAAGTTCTTATCATACAGGGCGGTAAATAGAAGAACTGACGTACAATAGCCCCAGAAACATACCATACGCTAAGAGACGTTAGTTACGGAAGAAAGTATTGGATAGTACAAGATTTACAATATACTTTTGAATTTAATTTGTAGGTTGTAAAATACATAAAAGACAGAAGACGACAAAGAAGACATCGACTGCCGAAATCTCAACTAAACAAAATTCCTACTTGCAAGTACCAAAAAGGTGACAGATATGACACATGTGCCATATGCCTCGAAGACTATATTGAGGGAGAGAAACTTCGAGTTTTGCCTTGTAGCCATGGTAAATATTTTTTTCTTATTTTTTTTTTTTTGATTAAGTACAATAAATCAATGGTTTTTATTTTAAAACCACGTATTTGCATACTTGTGGCTTTTTATACAAATTTATGTCCCAAGGAAATATTTAACCAAATAAGACATTTTTATTAAAACAGCAAATGTATTATATGTATCCAAATTAAGTGTTCACCATTAGAAACAGTACAAAATTGCTCCATATAACAAATTAGTCTTTAAGATAAACGGATGTAAAAAAAAACAATTGAGCACTGTGTTTTTGAGTATGCAAGTATTTTTTTATATACATATGCTATACAGGGTGCTATGGAAATGACGTATTATATTTAAATGGGTGGACTCCTTGGGTGTCCTAGAGAAGCGCTACATATTTTTTTTAAATCGACCCTTTTAAAAGTGGGTTCCAGCCCCATAAACCCACAGCTCATCCTGCGTCACTGTAATACGTCACCCTGTGGTGGCATGTCAGAAAAAGGTGTTACGTGGAATGTTGCCAAACTTAATGCAAAACTGAAATTCCATATAAAATTATAAAAATTAATTATTTATCTACCTACTTGTATTTATCTTTATACCTAAAGAGGGAGGAAGTCCACGCACAAACACAATCATGTGTGTGAATTGTGTGAAAGAGATGGAGGGATGGCCTTGTGAGAAAAAAAATCAAATCTTCGTCGGTCTTGTCATTTGGAGTAGAGCTGAGCTAATTAAATTTTTTTGGCTTCTCAAGTACAGTCGCAGCATTATCCCTTACCTTAATTGATGGATATATCACTGCTATCATTTTATTCAATTCAGGGAAGACTCTCGTTTATCACCATAAGAAATGCATTTAAGCGATCTTAGTCCGTCCCGTATCGCCTATTATTAGGATTCAATTACCGTGACCGTGAAATATCAAACTGTCAAATATTGCCCATCTCTATTCCGAGTTTTGCACGGACCATTTCGTTCGTTCATAGATAAAATGTCATTATTAAATTGAAAGAATTGTATTTAAAGTGTGTGTTTTTAAATTAGTTAAATAAATAAATCTAAGCGAGAAAAAAAGGACCAAAATTAAAACAGTTTTCCCGTGGATTCGTTCCATGTGAATAGCTGCTATTTGTGAGGTTATGTGAGGGTTTTTTCCTAAAACTTCTGTGTGGGTTCTGAAATTATGAAACTAATAATTGTATTTAAATAAGTAACGGTAAGAGAGCATTTGTCTTAAATAAAATTGCATTTTTTTTTTAAAGAGTTTGAAAATAATAGAAAGGTCAATGCCGTTTGACCTATTTACTTTCCTGTGCTTGTGACGAATTTGAGATTTGTGTGTTACCATTATTTGTTTTGCAAAACATCTTTCGCCGTCGGTTTTCTGGAATCATATTTGTTCATAAATGATAGAATAAAAAATTGTTAAAATTATAATTTGTTTTCTAAAGCGTTTGCCGTGTAGATCTGACAACACCGACCGTCGTCAGTAGCGGCCATGTAAATTTTCAGATTTCATATAAAGTGTATAATTTTGCTTAATAATTCAAAACGCCATTTATGGCTATTTTTATCAATTTATTTTCATCTCAGGATTTGCCGGTTTAAATATAATACGTCATTTCCATAACACCCTGTATATTATATTTTTTCCGTTAAACCCTTATAATGAATTTTTCGCTATGATTAAAATTAATGAAGCTATAGGGTCCAAACTGAAACAATTCAGTTAGATTTATAAACGCCATTTTACAAAGTACCTACCACCCTTCTTCTTTAATACATTCTTAAGCACGTTTTTTAGTGTTGCCCTATCATTTATTTGGTTTATTTTTTCCCTAGCTGTAGCTTCAATGACGTACGTTTGCTTGTGAATTTGGTGCTTTACATAACCTCACCAAAGAAATCAAGTGGGGGTTATGTATGGCAATCGTGGAGGCCCTTGAAGAGGGTCATTTATTTGTTCATTTAGTTGATCTGTGTACCGCTGTAGTTGAGGTAAAGTGCCCCATCCTGCTGAAAATTTAGATTCTGAACTACTTATAAGGTCCGGTTTGTCTAGGAAACGTTAAAAAATTCGTTGTTATTTTTCAGTATACCATATAAAATGTATCGACCCATGGTTGACGAAGAACAAACGGGTCTGCCCCATCTGCAAGCGGAAGGTTTTCGCCCACGACGAGCCGCACCACGACTCCGACAGTGATAGCGACACCGACGACACCACGCCTTTGCTCGGGACCAGTCAGAGGGTGACGCTAGGTGGAACTTTTGAGGTAATCTCATTTACGCACATTACCAGGATTATTCCAATTTGTTGTTGCTAATCTATCCTTTCAAAAACTATCTTAACGAAAAAAATGTGTTAAGGTACAAAATGAAAATCCGATTCAGAGAGCAGCACGTTCGGTATCTCAGCAATCTGGGGCGGGAAACTTCGTGACTGCTTCGGATCATCACAGCATCAATGGCGACGGACACAGTATAGCCAGTGAGGATTCCGTTGGTAAGTAGTTTTTTCAAATTTATAACGAAAAAAGTATTTACGTTAATAAAAATATACAGGGTGGCCCATCGAAAACAGTCCAGCAAGGTTACGGCTGTGTACGTGAAAAGTAAAAAAAAAACCTCGGACCCGTAAACTTGTGTTTTCAGGGGGACACGTTTCACTATTAATTTCATCCCTGTAACCTCAACCCCCCTAGCGGGGACGGCTACTGCCCTTGTTTTTTCAAATGGGAATGGGTATGTCGTGATACATCTTTTTAAAAGGCATTAAATTCTCTTTAAAATGGCGCTTCGTTTTGTAAATTTGAGCTCCGCGCCGCCGAGCAACGGAATTTGAAACATTTCACTGCACCTCTTATCAAGTACACAGGTTTGTGCGTAAACAATTTTTTTTAAAGTAATAAGTATGAATCAATTCAATTTTATCTTCAGTAAAGTGGTTGATCCAGATCTACATACCTGATTTCTGCGTTATTATTTTCTTTTGATTTGATCGTGACATAAAAAATGGTTTATTCTATTGAGGCAGAGAGTGGAAATTCTTGAAATGTATTTTATAAACAATCAATGTGCAAGAGTAACGGCAACTTTGTTTAATGATAGACATCCAGATAGACACGTACATCATGGTTATATCCTAGAATTAGTGGCAAAAATTCGGCAAACTGGTTCAGTGGCAAATAAAAAAGGATCTTTGAATATCCGGTAAGAAATGAAGCAGTAGACGTAGCTGTTCTGGGTCAACTTAGTATGAATCCAACATTAAGTACCAGAAAAATGTCTGATGTAACGGGAATTTCGCGGACCACTGTACAGAGAATTCTGAAACATTATAAATGGCACCCATACAAAATTCAACTTCTCCAAGAATTGAATGAAGATGAAATGACCGCCGTTTACACTTTTGTGAAGTAATGTCAGAACAAGTATTAAATTATCCAAACTACCTTTTTAACGTTTGCTTCTCAGACGAATGTTCTTTTTTTCTTAATGGCACTGTCAATCGACATAACTGTCGTTACTGGTCCGACACGAATCCAAGGATTTACCACGAGGTTCATACTCAAAATCCTCAGAAATTAAACGTTTGGGCTGGTATTTTCGGTGATCACATAATTGGACCATGTTTCTTACCGGGAAATTTAAATGGAGATACTTATTTAGACCTGTTGGAGAATGCTGTCAACCCAGCGCTGATGGAAATTATGGAAAACGACCAACGTTACCAGGAAGAAAATCCAATATTTCAACAAGACGGAGTTCCCCCCATTATGCATTACCCGTACGCCACTTTCTGGATGAAACGTTTCCTGGTAGATGGATTGGGAGGAGGGGTGCTATTGAATGGCCCGCGAGATCGCCCGATTTATCTCCCCTTGATTTCTTTTTGTGGGGACATCTAAAATCCAAAACTTATGCCACCCAACCCGAATCCTTAGAAGATTTACGGAACCGCATTACTAATGAATGTCAACAAATTACACCAGATGTTCTTCACAATGTCCGAGAACACTTTGAACAGTTGTTGTAAGTACTATTGTATGGAGGTGAATGGCGGACATTTTCAACATTTAATAAGATAACATGTAAGTATTACTCAATAAAATTACATTTTTTAAAACGCAATTTCTCGGCGGCGCGTAGCTCAAATTTACAAAACAAAGCGCCATTTTCAAGAGAATTTAATGCCCTTTAAAAAGATGTATCACAACATACCCGTTCCCATTTGGAAAAACAAGGGCAGAGTAGCCGCCCCCGCTAGGGGGGTTGAGGTTACAGGGATGAAATTAATAGTGAAACGTGTCCCCCTGAAAACACAAGTTTACAGGTCCGAGGTTTTTTTTTTAATTTTCACGTACACAGCCGTAAACCTTGCTGGACTGTTTTCGATGCGCCACCCTGTATATACCGTGCGGATCTTGATATTTTTTTAACCGCTTCCGCTATTTTTTTTTTTATTTCGGTGTGGCCACTAGGGGATGGTAAACTATCTTTTGACGAAGAATAACCGTTCTGTCAATATGGAGGATGGGCGCCATCTTGGTAAAAAAATGAAATAAAAAGAGGGTTCATGGGATACATTATTTTGCAGGTGCTATTGATTACTTTACGATGCCAATTTAGCGGGCCCATAGTTAGAAAGGAGGTCATTAAAGAACCGCACTATATATAAATGCATTTGTACACGTTTTTTATAAAATATTAGCACCAATAAAATATATGAAATATTAACAGCTACGACCGACACATCGACCAGTACAAACGCAGTCGTCAGTCATCCCCAGTTCAAGCTGTGTAACAATTTGGACGTGTACGTGCACCAACCTGACGCTGCAAGCAGCGACGAAACGAGAAGCGACGTCACAGTGTAGAGTAATAGGTTTGTTAGATTATGTTCTAGTCTGACTAGGATGGACATCCTGGATTTGGTTCGCTGAAGCGCCCTCTTTGAATTATTTTTTTAACAATTATTGGTGTAATTATCGGTAGAGACGGAGTTGATGCGCTCTTAATTGTCAGTATGGAGGAATCTCAAGTAATTTGCTTAGCAGTTGTCCGACATCCGTTTCCGAACGCGTTTCGCCGTATCTCAGGTCATCGGTGAGGCTAGTAGCTGACAAAGGGCAAACCGTTAATCGTTATTATTCCTACTTATGAGCTGTGATACAGCGATACGCGTTTGGAAACGGATTTGTCGATGCTTTATAGTGTACCGTTTGAATTGTTTTAGGATTTGCGGTTCACGTCAATAAATAATATTTACATACATGAAAGGTGTTTGAAATTACTAGATGGCGTACCTGTGTTAATTTTAGTGTAAAATGTGAAGGCAAAGAAGTTTTAAAAGTTTATAATCTACATCAAAAAAATCCAATACGATAACGCCGGATCGTCTAGTGAATTAGAAATGTTCAATTTGTAAAGAAAAAAACTTTTTTACTAATGTTCTTGTTTCGTTTTCATGTTCAATTATGATTTAAATTTGACATTGCAAAGCCCATCGATTGGTAAGCGATTTTTAATCGCTGACGTATCAATGCGCATCGATTTGTAAGCGATTTTTAATCGCTGACGTATCGATGCGCATCGATTTGTAAGCGATTTTTAATCGCTGACGTATCGATGCGCATCGATTTGTAAGCGATTTTTAATCGCTGACGTATCGATGCGCATCGATTTGTAAGCGATTTTTAATCGCTGACGTATCGATGCGCATCGATTTGTAGTTCTTCATATCTTTTACATTTAAATTGGTTGTCAGTTTCAGTGCATTCAGCAGATTATTACTAATCGCTTACAAATCGATGGGCTTTGGTGAATTGGCGAACGTAACAAGTTTGAAAATAAGAGAAAAATATTGTGAAAAGTTTCAAAATTGAATAATCAATCATACTTCTCTGCAACTAACTGGTTTCTCTATGGTATTATTTCCTCAAAATTTGGGAATTTTTGACAAAACATGATATAGGTATAATTCAGGATTCTTGGAGAGGTTTCTACATGTTAAAATAAGTGAAACATATAACAAAAAGTCGAAACTTTTCTTTAAAAAACTTATTTGTTTGACTGTTACCGAAAATTTTAATTCGAGCTAAACGGTGTAGTTTATCGACTGGATTAAAGAGTACCTTTTTTATTAACCATTCTTTCATCTTTAAAATGACATGTTATTTTTCCCAATAACTGTCAAAACAAAAAAGATATGCCAAAAATTTAAATTTCAATTTCAGGTAAAGTGACCTCTGGTGGCACAGTAGACAAACATTTTTATTACAGAATGATAGAGCTCGTTAAACGTAGTCCCTGTGCCAAATATCAACTTGATAGTTTAAAAACTAACCGCAAAATTGAAATAATAAAAAATATTGATTTTTCGACTATTTGTTATATGATTTACTACTTTTATTTTAACATGTCGAATCACCTCTCCAAGTATCATGATGATGCATTATCCCAAACACCCTGTATTACTCTGTTCACAGAAATTAAATTGTAATATTCTTGATGCTATGCAATGAGAAAGTAAATAAGTATATAAAATCATATAAATCAAAGAAGGGTCACAAGAAGTGTGCAATGTGTTTGATGGTGCTAGTGTATAATTTCTAAATAACACGTAATTTTATATTTAATTTGTTAAGCCTGCCTGTTAACTGCTTTTTTCCTACTAGGGTTGTCTGAAAAGTTCTGAATAAGAACAAGTGTTTTTCAACATAAAATGCTCTAACCTCTTTAATCCTTCTATAGTGGTTGCAGTGAATCCTCGCGCCAGATATGTCAAGTGTCACGTGACATTAATGACTTCCCTGCTTATTTGTGGTTCTTTATTTTGCCTAGGTTTGTACGACATTCCAGGACCTTCCAGGACCGTACCACAATAGTACGTACGTTCATTTTAAAAATGAAACGAGTCTATTTATATTTTTAAATACATCTTTTATTATTTATTATAGGAAATAATCTTATTGGGCAACCACTCGTGCCAAGAACTGAAATTTCAACATCCACTTTAATAAAAAATATATTTAGTATTCTCTGCAAAAAAATGTGCAGATATTTTCTACTTTCCCAGCTAACCAAACTGTCTACATTCAAGTCGCCACACAAAAGTATTACCTGATATTTAACTGAAACAAATCTCAACTCGATCAGAAAGAAATGAAACATCTAGAAATTTTTTTTATTAATATTAAAATTCACCTTAGTTTCTCTAACGGTGGCATCAGCTGAGGTAGAAGGCAGACAATAATTATGCTCCATAATTATTATTTTCGCCTAAAAACAGATAAATGAAAATATTAACCTATACAATTTTCATAACGTGACAAGTACTTACTGTGGTTTACCAGATACACAAACAACTCAATATGTAATTAATCAAAGTTTTCAACACAAAATAAACACTTCTAAAACGACGGAAATACACTTCTAAACGTATTAGCACTAATCAAACTCGAAAAATATAAAAGCAAAACACGCTCAATACGGTTCCTATAAAACTGGGGTATTTGGTTAAGTCCCCAAACAGCTGATCGATGACATATTAATGATGTCAACTGTCGAAAAAGCTTGAGGATTCGCTGCAAATACTATACATAGCAGTTGCGTCTCATCTTGCTCCGCAAAATAGGCGGCTACGGATGCAATGGCCTCGTTTTTATGCAAATCGTTGGCTTCCGAGGCAAACTTTAAGGTTATGTAACAAGAATAAGTCGCTTGGTGCCAAATCTGGTGAATACGGTGGATGTATTGCTGCACATCGCAGTCTTTAATATCCCCAGATACATGTTGTCGGCTTCCCTCTATTTCACACATGAAGTCAATTTTTGTTGCTTCCTGTCAAAGTCTACACAGCTCACTTGATTTTACTTTAGGCGCCAGCCACCTGACAAAAATTTGTGTATGTGATTAAAATTGCCCCTTTTGACGAAAAAAACAAAACAAAGGTAAATAGATTAAATGTGCCTATCTTGGCAGAATTGAAAGTTTTCGTATTTTTTGTACCTGTCAAAAAGACGAATACAACTTTGAAATAAGTTTTAAGACGATTCACGATATTAACAGTAAAACTTTCAATTACGACAATACCCTAAGTAAATGTGATATAAAAACTATTATTTAATGGAGTCATGTTAAACATAAAGATATACATACCTAAAATAAAATTATAGTATAACCCCCCTGTATGTTTTCTATTTATCTTACAAGTTGAATCTCGAACGATAATGTTGATTCCGTGAATCGAAATATATTCCCCAAGAAACGAATCATATTAATCCACTTTTCAACTTGAATTAATTCTATTTTAATATTGTCCCCAGCCTATAGACTTATGCTAATTTTTATTACCTATGTTTGTTATTCTTATGTAAATATAAATATTAAATAAATGTAATATAAGTACCAGATGAGTTTTTGATTTACGTGACATCGATATGATGATCTCTATGCGGAAACTATTTACAATGTTTGGTTTCCGATAGTAGGCGGGCCAAAAATCTATCCTATGATGCAATGGCTATTGCTAAAACCCAGAGTTCTCAAAATTGTTTTTGTATCCCGCATATTTGTTGATACTATAAGAACTTTTGCATTGCGGAAGCTCTGGCGGACTCTGGATAAATTTATTATTAATACCTGCCCCTTCGTTTCGGCAACCCAAATTACATTTATCTGTTTGCTTTACATATTTTCCATAATATCCTCTTTTTTTTCTTGTATAACCCCCTAACTTTCTGCAACCAACAACACATGTTAGAGAATAAAGTTCAAACTAAACTGCTTATTGCACTCTGTGGATCACGTTTCTGTCTCTGTCCGATTTGTCGCGGATCATGGGTATGTCTCTTTTTAGTGGCATGACAAGGTGAATAAAATCGACTTTCGCTTGAAACCACCACGTCGATCTGTCAAAAGCTAATCCCCCTAAAATCGCCAGGTAAAAATCCCTAGGTGCTGTTCAGAGCAAAACCGTAGGAAGGTATAATTTCGTAATGGCTTCTTGTTAGAGAAAAAGGCGGTGGGTGATCGAAAAATTAACGTTTTTGCAACACCAGTTTTCGTCATCGAATTATCGCGGATCCAGCCAAGTATTTGTGAAATAGTTTCTCCGGAGTGTCGAGTTCAACACGCCTTTTTGTCAGGTGTCTCGTGCAGAAGAATCAACGAATAGAAGAATGGTGCAAGCTTCAAAACAAGGAGCCAGTTTCCCGAATAAAATTATACAGCGGTAGATCCAAGATACACTACATAGTTTTGCTGTAAAACCCTTCAGTTATCTAATGGGTAAGTCCTTTGAAGCAAGCCCTTTAAAATCTTGCAAAAAACTAATGGACAATTTTTTTTTTGACAACTCTTGTTTTATGTTATGTTCATTAGTATGTATACTCTGTAGCCACCGAATTCCTGCTTAAAGATCGTTTAAGTATGTGTAGTTTGGTTTGTATGCTGTTGTCTCTATTATATCTTAATTTAGGTGCTCTTTAAATTTATCTGTGTTTCCTTTCTTTGTAGGAGGTCATAAATTACAGTTGAAGTATGATTTAATAAAATATTGTGTATTACAAATTTAAGATATGAGACTATACCCAGGACGGT
Organism: Barypeithes pellucidus; assembly: GCA_963991005.1. NCBI lineage: Eukaryota > Metazoa > Arthropoda > Insecta > Coleoptera > Curculionidae > Barypeithes > Barypeithes pellucidus. The sequence continues at coordinate 2,393,807 of OZ022557.1, forward strand.
TTCAAAAGTTAAGGGTCTTTTTGAAGTGTTAAAAACAGTTTATTTTATTCTAGGCTTGAGTTTATACAAAACTAATTAGGTACTTGTGTAGGTAGGTACTGCCACGTTGTTGTAAAGGGTAAACCACCCGGAGAAGAGTTGTGTGGGAATTTACAACTTTCTTATACTGTAGGAATATTTATTGGGAATTGGTGTACACATTTGCAAACAAAACCTCTTTGTTTGTATTGTGTACGTTAATTTACTGCTCTGGGGTATCTCCATTGGTGAACGAGTGATTAGAATGAGTATTGATGGCCTAATGGTAGGCATTCTTTGTTCCAGAACATCCATTATTGACAAGCAATTATCTTTATTAAGTGGCAATTAGTTAGGAACTATTATAATTTACCTACTGGTACATATTTTACATTTACAGTGACCCCCCGTTGACCTCTCAGCTCAATAATGCACCTTAGGTGGCACTTTAATTTTTGCAACATTCAAAGTTTAATGTTAATATACATAACAACTTATTATGTACGTAAATTATGCCAGTTTTAAGGATCTGATGCACCTAAAATTTGTATTTAATAGTGTCCATTAAAAACCATATGATTCATCATCTAAATTTATTATTTGCTAAGTATCTGCTTTTTTATTCATTTTTACAAACTGAATCACTGTTAGTAAAATATAATTTTTGAGTTGGGTAGCCAAATTTTTCTTAGAGAGAAAAAATTTGTCATAGGTTTATTAAAAAGATATGAGGTAAGCTATAAATTCTATATTTTAGGTACCTAAAAATTGAGCTATTGTACTTTGCCACAATAAATGGCCATCTTGTATGCATGCATACATCTAGCTCAAAATCAAAACTCCTATACATCCCCTTTTTTTATGCAGAAGCCGCTTGGACTGATTTTTCAATGTAAAATGTTGTAAAATAAGCATATATTTGAACACAGTGTAATATTTTTAAAACATACTTGTTGAATTGTTTGTTGTCTTCTCCCCTTGACATTGTTCATTGTTATAAAAGCTGGCAATGAAAAATATGATCATTATAACTTTTTTTTTCACTTTGATTTAAATAATTCTGCCTTCTTTTGTTTTGTCAAGTGATTATGCTATTTATTATTTATCTGTGGAATTCTTCTAGGAGATAAACTTATAAATGCAATTTTTAAAGTAATTTCCACCCCAGAGATCTCAGAAGAAAAATATATGTGCCCATCATTGTTTAATTGTCATTTCTCTTTCTTCATCTGTTTCATTTTGTCATCAATACAAGGGATAGAATAATATTGTTTTTGGTACAGATATGGTCCATTCTTTTAGCTCAGACGTTCTTGTACCCACAAAGTGTCCCAAATTCTACACATACATACAATACTGTATATGTAAAATCGTGGCAATTTTGGAGAATTTAGTAATACTGAGTAATTTAGTAATAATCATCATATTCAATAAATGCAGGAAAAGTAGAGTTCTGATATTATTATTTAGGTTGTAGGTTTAGTGTAGTTTAGTATACACTATGATGAGATAACTAGATTAAATTCATAAAGTTCAAAAATTATTGTATAATATGCACCTTAGGATCGCGTGCAAATCTTCCATATACAGGGTAATTGATAGTGGATGGCCTATTTGACATTTATGAAGAACTAGTCAAGGGATCACTTTGAAAATTTGGTAGCTTATATAAGTGGACATGCTGTCTCTTTTAAAAATATTTTCAGCCGTTCAGTGCCGCCATTTCTACTAGAAAGTATTAGAAACTTTGACAATTACACCCTGTATTTTTTTTGAGAATCCCTATTAATTTCTTAATAACTTTCCTAATGCTATCCCTATCTGTTATCCTTCTTGAGATAATAATTAATTTCACTTTCTTATTTTTGAAAACATACCCTTCAAAAAGGGCTGATATTTTGGAACTATGACAGATTAGCGCACTGAAATTTGGATTAGTGTCAGGAAATACCAAGAGGCCCTCACTGTGGTTGCAAATATTAATTGGAATGGCATGTAAATGATAAAAAGTGTTTTTTAATTGAATCACCCTGTATTTTATCTGTGGTTCTAAACCCTCTCTCGAAGAAACGCGAATAAACCCTCTTGAAATTGTCCAACTTTCTATGTGTAATGTTGCTATGTCAAACAGATAACTATGACAAATTAATTCATAAGAGGTTAAGGTTACCTAACCAAATCTAAGTTGTAGCATACAAGGCTACATACAAATAAATTTTTTTCGACTTCTTAGGCCGATATTAGACTATCAAATATATTTGACAAAGATCTTTTATAAAATATTTTGTAGCATTTCTTTGATAATATTTCTTTTATAAAAGTTTTTACTAGTATTACACTGTCAAAGAACTTTGACAATTTTTGAAGGGACTTGTCAAGTTTGTACAATTAAAAATGAACGATAGATGTGCATTAGCTTGTCTAGCGTTAAGTGCTGCCGTGATTACAATGTGTTTAGTATTAAAAAAAGAAAAAAAAAAAAAGAGCCAGGCGTCTTTGGGTAAGGCCCTGGGTGGCAAGACGTAATTTAAGGGGTGTCCACCACAATCTCCTTCAGGAGTTACGCGTTGAAGGTATTAGGAGTTATAAAAACTATTTAAGAATGGACGAGGAAACATTTAACTTTATTGTTTTAAAGATATCAACATTGATATCCCGACAGAATACACATTTAAGGAATTGTATCAGCAATGAGGAACGCCTTATGGTTATCCTTCGGTTTATGGCAACAGGAGAGAGTTATGCTAGTTTACAGTACAGCAGTCGCATACCTCAATGTACCCTTTCAGGCATAATCCCAGAAACTTGCAAGGCAAAAAATGAAAATAAATAAATAAATATATCCAGTCTTTTATTTCGGTTTTTGTAATCCGGGTGTTGATGGTTGTACAATATTTCGAACCTTTCATATTCCAAAATAAGTAATTTTGTTGTTGAAATGCACCAGACAAACTTATTTTCCGCCATGGTATTATATACCAATACCAGTCGCACTCAATGTCAAATTTATACCTTATTGTCAGAAAATGAGGTTACTACCGTTACCAATCAACTATAAAATCTTTTATCAAAGATAATCGACTGTTGTTATCTTTTATAAAATATCTTTTATAAAATATATATTTTATAAAAGAACTGATATTACACTACAAATATTTTATAAAATTTCTTTTATAAAATATCTTTGTCAAATAAATTTGATAGTCTAATACTGGCCTATCAGAAAGATTTTAAAAAAATAAGCAAAAATATCTAATTTTGTAATAATTAATTTAATATATGGACAATTTCAAGAGCTTTTAGTACCACAGATAAAATGCAGGGTCTTTCATTTAAAAAAAAATTTATTTCTTTTCAAAACATCAAAATGTACCTATTTTGATACACTCTGTGCAAAAATATCAACCCTTTTTGAAGGAATTGTTTTCCAAAAAAAAAAGTTAAATCAATTATTATCGCGAGAACGATAACAGATAGGTGTTAAGAATGTTGAGGAAAGTTGTCAAGAAATTAATAAGGATTCTGAAAAAAAAACAATACACAGGGTGTGCTCCATTTAAATTATCAAAGTTGCTAATACTTTCTAGTAGACGCGACAGTACTGCTGAAAATATTTTTAAAAGATTGAGCATGTCCACTTATACAACGTGTCCAAGAGAAGGAGGGCCAGTACAGGGATCTCGGAAACCGTAAGTGATACGAAGTCGGTTAAATGGAGGTAAAGTTGCGCATTTACGTGCCTAATAATATGCCGTTTAGAAAGTTTTAAAATTCCGAGTAGTTCCGCAGATATCCGGAAAACACCGAAATACTTAAAAATCGTTTTATTGTTTTTCTGGTTTTTTTTTAGATCGAATTCTAAAGTAAATTGCACTTTTACATTGCCCCTTTTTCCGCTCTATCTAACAGCGTTAATTGTTTTGTAATCCGACAAGGGCCATTATCAACTTTCTTTTTTAAATATGGTCCTGTTTTTCTGATATTGGAATTTGAGAGCGTTTTTTCTTCCGAATGCAACGATGTATGACACATTGTGGTTTAATGATGTTTCGAGGTTTTTTTGAACATCATCAGGAAAATTTGGGATACGGTCCTGCATTTCTCCTAATTTTATAAATAATATCTCATAAGTAAGCTCTACATTTTTACTTATGTTGGACTAGTTCAATAATTAACAAATAATTTAATAATAAACCACAAATAAGTGAACAAAATACAGAAACATTATTTCAAACTTCTGTTGATTCGGGATTTAAAAGAAAAGTAGGCGTTTGAAACAAAAAAAATTAAGATAGTGACGCGTGATTTGTTTCACTTGACATTCCCTTTTGATCGTTTGAAAGCGTTTTAAGAGGTTTTCTATTGTCCAGAAAATATGGAACATAATTTTACAAATGCTGAAAAGTTTGAAATTCTATCTTGTTTTATTTTATCTCAAACAAACCTGTTATGTGGCAGTTAGAAGATGTTATTTGTGCTTAGAGAATAACGGAAATCATTTTGAACACCTGATTATGTAGTTCTTTACTTTTTTCGTTGTTCGTTTTATTACTGTTTTGGAATGATTTTTGTTCACTTATTTGTGGTTTATTATTAATTATTTGTTATTTATTGAAGTAGTTTAACATAAGTAAAAAATTTAGAGCTTACTTATGAGATATTATTTATAAAATTAGGAAAAAAACAGGACCGTATCCCAAAATTTCCTGCTGTTGTTCAAAAAGCCCTCGAAACGTCATTAAACCATAATGTGTCATACATCGTTGCATTCGGAAGAAAAAAAACTCTCAAATTCCAATGTCAGAAAAACAGGATCGTATTTAAAAAAATAATGTTGATAATGGCCCTTTGACGAAAACTCGTCGGATTACAAAACAATTAACGCTGTTAGATAGAGCGGAAAAAGTGGCAATGCAAAAGTGCAATTTACTTTAGAATTAGATCTCAAAAAAAACAAAAGGATTTTTCAGAATTTCGTTTTTTCCGGATATCTCCGGAACTACTCGGAATATTAAAACTTTCTAAACGGCATATTATTCGGCACGTAAATGCGCAGCTTTACCTCCATTTAACCGACTTCGTATCACTTACGGTTTCCGAGATCCCTGTACTGGCCCTCCTTATCTTGGACACATTGTATAAGCCGCCAAATTTTAAAATTGATCCCTTGACTAGTTCTTTATAAACGTCAAATAGCCCATCCACCATCAATCACCCTGTATAACTTACCAAAGTTTCAAACCAGAGAGAAGTTGATTTTATTTTGCCGACTATTGAGATCGAGACACTCTATAATAGCAAAAATTTCTTTTAGGCCGCCAGTAAATTAACCTAACTTCACAAGATGGCGCGCAAAGGCGACACGATTCGCAGCATCAACGTCTCGATCGTTGGACTGTCCGGAGTGGAAAAGGACAAGGGGCACGCCGGAATAGGCAAATCTTGCTTATGCAACCGATTCATCAGGCCCCACGCCGAAGACTACAACATCGATCACATCTCGGTCCTCAGCCAGACCGATTTCAGCGGCAGGGTGGTAAATAACGATCATTTTTTATATTGGGGTGAGGCTATTAAGTCTCTAGATGACGGCACCGATTACCAATTTAGTATTATAGAGCAAACGGAGTTTATAGACGATGCGTCCTTTCAGCCGTTCAAAGGCGGCAAAATGGAACCGTATGTTAAGCGTTGCACGTCTACAAAAATTTCATCCGCCGAAAAACTCATGTATATTTGTAAGAATCAGTTAGGTATAGAGAAAGAGTATGAACAGAAGGTTCTACCGGACGGTAGGTTGAGTATAGATGGTTTTATTTGTGTTTTTGACGTCAGTGTTGTGCCAAGTAGAAGTATCGAGAAGCAAATAGAGTTCTGCGCCGTCATTATGAATAATATCTTGAAAACCAAGAAACCGGTGGTCATGGTGACTACAAAAAATGATGAATCCAATGATATGTATGTAAGGGAAGCCCACAAGTTGGTCCAAAGAAGCGAGTACAAGGGTAACATTCCACTCATCGAGACTTCGGCTCACGATAGTGTCAATATCGATCTAGGTTTTTTACTGCTGGCACAGATCATCGATAAAACCAAAGTGAGATTAAAGATTCCTTCCTACGGTGAAGCGGCAATGGCAAAAAAGGAAATTATGGATGCTGCAAGCGAGTCTTTCATGAGGCTTATCCGAGTACATGTAACGGATTGCCACGCCCTATGGTCACAAACCCAAAAGAAACTCAACAATCACAAAGAATGGATACACTTCGTTCAATTATTCGGATTAGATGGAACTCAGAGACTATTTAAAAGACACATAAAGAAGCTGAAAGACGAGCAAATGGCTAAGCAGGTGGCTAGGTACATGGAAATGCTTCCAGATGTACTCCACGACTTGATTCCAGGATTCAATACTCTCCAAGATAACGAATGGCAGTCGCTCCAACAGTATATTAAAAACCATCCGAATTTTTCTCAGTATTTCTTCGAAAGACCGGAAGATATGCCGTGGTCGGAATGCGTGGGCTCGGATAGCGATGAAACTAGAATACCTTTCGACGTTTTGGACACTAGCGAAGCTGAAACCGTGTTCAAGAATCACATCAACATGTTACAACAGGAGCAGAAGCGTTTGGAATATAAGAAACAATTCAAACAGCTCTTGGAAGATACGGGTTATGTTACACCAGGGAAACATTTGAGCGAGGTGAGAGTGCTTTTCATGGGAAGAGAATGCTTTGAAGCACTGTCGGAACACGATTGTCAACAAATATACGATTCTCATCAAAGAGAACTGATAGAGAATGCCAAGCATAACTTTCAAGAGCTCCTGTTGGAACATGCAGATTTGTTTTACCATTTTAAAAGTATCGCGCCCACAGGGACGATTACTCAAGATGACATTAAGGAAATCACCGATACTCTGCAAGAAGACTTTAGGTATAAAATTTTAGATAGGTTAGATCAGGATAGGAAGCTGACACTCTTCCAACATTTGGGTTTTATCCATTACCCAATAAGAGAACACTGTCCAGCTTTTCCAAATTGTATGGACTCTCTGATAGAGAGAATATTGGCTACAAAAGCTCATAGACCGTCCTCTTGGAATCACAGTAATCAATGGCTGATGAGCTCCGATAATAATCAGCTAAATTTGTTGATTTTGGGATTAAATAATCTAGCGGACAATCTTGCGGCTAAGATCAGGGCTCAGTGTGATGATGATGAATATAAAATCGATTGTCAATTCTTTAATTTAGATTACAGGATTATTAGTGGGGATGTTAGCTTACCCCACAACTCGTTTAGAACGTCCGACTTTGTTCCCCACGGCAGCTTTTGTGTCTTTTCTAATGCCGAATCCTTTGAATACATTAGAGAAAGTTTGGAGAAGAAACTCCTGTCCAATTTAGAACAGGACGACAAATTGCCATTTCAGGGACTACCGATTGTATTAATGTACCTTCAGGATCCCGCTACCGACGAAAAAGAGGTACTAAGATTAAAAGAAGACGGACAAAGCTTGGCCGATTCCCTTCAGTGTCCTTTCATGGACGTGTCCCTGGACCAGATAACGGAAGAGCAATTGGTTTCCGATGCATTACATCAGTTAGTTCAAAGCATTCATCACCGTGCCGGATTTCTAAACATCAATCAATCTGTCATTGAATGTGTCGAGCCAGATATCAGAGTCATCATGTGTATGTTCTGTGGCGATCCGTACTCGGTCGAAAACGTCCTATCTCCACTTCTGAATCATCAATTTTGCTTCTTATCATCTCCGCATAGTGTAATCTTGGAAACTTTCTTGGGCGACTCTAAGAGAAAGGTAGAGGTTATAGTGTCATCATTCCACGGAGCCAATGCATTCCGCGACGAGCTAGTCCATGGCTTTATCCTAGTCTATTCAACTAAAAGAAAAGCTTCCTTGGCAACTTTAAATGCTTTCTCAATGAACATTCCTAATTTACCTATTCAAATTCTTGCCGTAACCGACTCTGGTAGTGCCACGGCTTTCTTTAACGACGATTTAAGTCAAATGCTTATAACCGAAGGGAATTCAACTGCCGATAGGTTAGGGGCGCATTTTATGACGTCTTCGGCCTCCATGCAACCTAAAACGGCGTTCTTTACGCCGTTCTTCAAAGAGGTATGGGAGAAGAAGCCAGAAATCGAACAGGCTTTTCACATGGAAGAACCATCTGGGTTGGATAGTGGCGAGGGTACGTTGGAGCGTTCCAGATCTACCGGTAGACATGGGCATCCCATGCCACCGCCAAGGAATGAAAGTTACTATCTTAAATTAGGCAATGAAGGCAGCGAAAGCGAGAACTTTGACTTGAGCGGACCCGACGATAAGCTTAGTTCAAGTGACCACAGCGATAGGTTTTCGAGCATCTATATGTATGGAAGTGAAGGATCTATGGGTAAGAAGAGACATAATCACTCTGGGTTGCAAGTTTATCCGCCACCAGCTACGCCGCCCGAGCCTGCACCGCCAGACAACATCGGTTCTAGATACTCGAAGAAATCTTTAATGTCGCCTCAGACCAGTCTGGATGACGTAAACTATGTAGATTCCCCAATGTCTATACCAGGGAGCGCGTGGAATAATTATCAACAGCACGCGTTCACCACCGGAAGAAGGCATTTGCCTGTATCCAAATCGCGGTCCAAAGACATCTCGCAAACTTTGAAACAACCGGGAAAGCTAAATATGAAAAACTATTCGGCAGTTACTGAGGCTATAGCACGAATGAACATGAACGAAGGTAATTTTGGCAATGCTCCATTAGCGACACCCGAACCGGTAGATTTAGGGTGTGAATATGCCCAAGTTAAAGACATGGTGTACGGTCCAGATTCTGAGTATATGTATACGGTAGTTCAAGATCCTTTAAGTGGTAAGCCCAGGCTAAGGCAGAGACGGAAAAAATTATATAGCAACTCTGATTCAGATAGCGACTGGTCGAGTTTGGAGAGGAGGCGGAGAGCCAGTGATGTTTACTTTAAAGTTCATAGAAAAGGGCAAACAAATAAACGTCAACGGAGTAAACGTACTGCCATTCCAGTGCAGCCCCCCAGGGTGCCCCCATTGGGGTCGTTCACCATGCCTTCAACTCATTCCCCCTCAGTTGAGGGTGATGATAAAGCGAACATCGCAACTGAATCGAATTCAGAATCTTCCGAAGTAAGCGAGGTCGAATCGTTGACCAAAGCTGATATTGCCGACATAAGAATAAAGTTCCAGGAGAAAAGGTTCTATATGATGAAGAGGTCGTCGGAAACGGCCAACAAGAGATTTTTGGATGCTCTTGGTGTCCACATCGACCCCGACAATCCATATAAAATCGTGCGAAACGACGATAGACTGGTGCGCAATGATGAGTCAAGTTTAGATGTTTCATCCCCCAGAGATAATAACTCGCCCGGCGTATTTCCTAAAGACACTGACAAGATAATGCGTAAAAGAGAGAAGCAGAGGGCTAAAGATGATTCTAAACTGGAAAAAAGGAGACTGAAAGAAGAAAAATTGAGGAAGGTAGCAGAAGAGAAGAACAGGAAGAGACAACAAAAGACCAGCAAAAAACCGGCCGTGTTACCCAGCGGGGTTCCATCGAAACTAACCGACTACATTCAGTCAGATAAGAGTTACATTCCAATTTTCATGGAGAAGTGCGTCAAGTTTATTGAAGCCGAGGGTTTGGACTCCGAGGGGATCTACCGCGTTCCAGGCAACAGAGCGCATGTGGATCTTCTCTTTCAAAAGTTCGAGGAGGATTCTAACGTTGACATTCACGAACTTGACATTCCAGTTAATGCTGTTGCCACGGCTCTAAAAGATTTCGTTTCCAAGCGGTTGCCGCCGATCTTTGAGGAAAACGTCATGACTGAAATGGAGGAAATCGCCGGCACTCGATTGAAGCCTATGGTTACTACTACCGGCAACATGGAGGTCAAGACGGATAGAAGCTGCAGACTGTTAGCTCTGAGACAAATGCTTGACAAGCTACCGCCCATCAACTTCTCTATATTGAAGTTTATGTTCCAACACTTCGTGAAGGTGACCGAGAACTCTAAACTGAATAGCATGGATTCTAAGAATATGGCGATCTGCTGGTGGCCCACGTTATTACCCATCGAGTTCAGCGACATGGGTCGATTTGAACAGATGAGGCCGTATTTAGAAGATATTGTTCAAACCATGATTGATCAATACCCCTTCTTGTTCTGCGGGAAAGAAGCATTTGTTATGGTATAAGAAAGCTTTAAGATAGTCCAGACCGGGAATATTTCTGCTTGGCAAAATTGCAACCGGTATTTTCTAAGTGGTTCTCATTGCCATGTAGGAGTAGATTTTTATATCGAGAGGAAGGAATATTTTTTATTGCAAAGTTGCCAAAGCTGTGATGGTTGGTTATTAAAGTTTACCTGGACTTAAACAATTATGACAACGCACAACTTGCACAGTCAAGGCTAGGTGAGGGTCCTTCGACCTCTTTGTTAACAATATTTAAGACATGCCTTGGTGTTACTAGCAAGTTTTTTTTTAAGAAATTAGGTAGATGGGGAGTTTTAAATTAATTTAAATCTCCCAAATTGTTTGTAACGATAACTGAACAATTGTCTTATGACCCAGTCTTTGTATTTTTGCATTTATCTAATAGGTGGCGTTACTGAGATAAACTATTTCGTGTGTAACTATGAGTGGTGGAAAAAAGTCGGCGATATGGAAATTATTATAAATATAATAAAAATAATTTTCAATAGATAGATACGGTTGAATCAGGGAAAGCCTAACAGTATGTTTGAAATAGAGATTTTGTAGATCAAATAAACACGAAAATGTTAAGAATAGATGTCACTTGATAATTAGATTACAAAATAAAAAGTTTGACATCTCCATTACTCTACAGAGTGTTTTAAAGTTTGAGTCAAAAACAGATCTTGTTTCAACCTGTAAAAGAAAAGTACTTGACAATTACTTGCCAAGTACCATGTAGTATTAGCCATTTTTGAAGTAAACATTACATATTTTAGATATTTCCATATCGGTGACTGTTAAAGAACCTATTTTAAGGTTCCGTATTAAACAAAAAAGATGTAGTGTAGATGAATGTTGTATCTTTTTCAAATATCAACGAGGAGGGCGGTCTCAACAACTGCCTATGTCCATTTTCGTATGTATCAATGTCCTACTTATGTAATTTTAAAAGAAATTAAACATATATGTGGTTCCATATTACAAAAAGTACCCCAAAGCTTTAACGTTTTTAAATACTTAGGTGTAACTGTATGATGGGATGTTTTTTAATAGAGATCGGTGTTCGGATTTTTTAAACATTGCATTGGGTCGGTGTTCGTGTATCTTTGGGAGTGCATTTTAACTTATAGGAAACATATTCTAAATTAATCTACCAGGGTGATTTTGAAAATCTTTTCATACACCCCTCGTATTTCCGTTAAAGAGGTAATAACTGATCTTGTTACAGATTGTCACGTAAAGTTCACGGGTAGACAATTTTTCTCTAAAAAAAGTTTCGTTTTGGAAATATTAACAAGAATAAAAAAATTTAAATGGAACACCCTATATATTATGTTTAAAATTAATTAAGCATTTTGGGCTTTACAAAAATGTATAGTTGTTTATACATTTAGCAGCAAAAATAACGCACAACCAAAAATTATGCTCAATTTCAAACTTGACTTTCTCGCAAACCGATAAAACGATTTCGCTAATTTTTTTTTTGAACTGTAACTTTTTTCTTTGGTAATTGCACTGTGGATTTCAGTTTTAGGCTTATACAGGGTGCAAAAATGAGAATGTTTTTTTTAGGGAGCATTAGCAACAATAACGGGTATATGATGAAATCATACAATCCAATTTAATATTTAGCATTGTTTTAATAAATTGACTATGGCCTACTGTTATAAGTAACATAAACTATTAAAAATATTGCATATTAGGTTCTTTTTGAAACAACTATGTATACATTTTTAAAAAAAATAATATAAAGGGAGTCCTGTTTCAAAAATTTTACTTCTGTTAATATCTCGATTTCATTTTGTGGAAGGACTATATTTTTACAGCTGATAATGTTTTCTGTAAGGTGTATTTATTGCCAAAATGTTATTTTTATATATAAGAGTAGTGAATTATCCCCTTTCTTATCATGTCATCTATTAAAAAAATATATGATGCACGAAAATACGACCCAACCCCACCCCTTTTAACCACTTATATATGAGACAATAAATGTGATATAACCAATTTCATGTAATACTCGGTTGCCATTTCGAATGAGAAAAAATTGCAATTACTTGGGTGCTATGTTAGGATGAATATATTATGCACTTTTTAGACTTTGAAAAATACACGTTTAATGTATGCGACCGGTCTACACCACAATATTGTTGCCGATGATGGTCCCACGAATGCGTCGAAACCTCGGGACGAAAGATTCTAGCGAAGCGAAGCGAATTCATTCAGCAAGCACCCTTTGGTGTGCTAAAACTATTCGAATAGAATTTGTGATGCAAATATATTTTCCATGATTGAGGGGAATTATCAAAATGCGGCCACTCGGGCGCCTGTAGGATATCCCGGATAAGAATGTACATAGGACATATAGAAATGATCAAACTAGACAAAAGTGGCGTATTAGTGAGTTCTGCAACGCCCTGCTTTCAAATTAAAAAAATTCCTAATATTTCCGTTAGATATTTGGGCAAAACCGAATTTTTACGATTTCGTTCGTTTTGTTTCCTCATTCTATTTGAAGAGATATGTGAAAGTAAGTTTTACATTCTCATTACCACTTTTATTCCTCTATAAGATAGTTTAATTACATTTTCAGTCCGACGTTTTGTTTTTTCGACACCATCATCAACTTTGTGTTTTTAAATAGTACTAATATTTTATTTTATGCTTTATCAACTCCACTTTATATTCGAAAATGATGTTTTATTGTCGTATTTATACTTTATTCAAAACCGAGAGTCAGTAGACGTAAATAAATGCACGTGGTCCGTAAGATTCACGACCGCACTAAGAAATGGTATTATTTTCCAAGTATATTTTGTTCATACAAGGGATACAATCAATGGCGATAGGTTCATCTGCGGTATCTGTGCTGCTAGATCCTTTATTTAACGTCGATTAAAAGTAGTAAGTCTCGGTTTAGGCGCCAAAGGCACTAGGGTTATAATACTACTATAAAACAATATTAAAAACACCAGAAACTGAAATCCAATCCTGTCAAAAACAGCGCCAGCCTCGCGCCTCTTGATATTTTAGGGCTGATGAACCAATAGCAATGAAGGATTTCCAGTATCGATCCCCGATGACACGTTACCTACTGTTTAAATTTACTGACTCTTGGTTTTGAATATACTCTGGCATTAAAATCTATTTTTTAATTGACATTATTTACAATAAAAATATTGTAACATATTATTTTTTCAAAAAACTAACATTTTCGACCACAAAAATAATAATAATAAATAAAAGATGTGATAATATGTCGTTGGGTTCAGAATATACAGTGGAGTTCACAAAGCATAAAATAAAATTTAACTACATACTACTATTTAAAATAGTTAATGATGATTGTGAAAACCGAAACGTCGGATTGAAAATGCAATTAAATTATTGCATAGAGGAGAAAAGTGGCATGTAAAATTTAGTTTCCCGTATCTTTTCAAATAGAATCGGAAAACAAAAAGAACAAAATCGTAAAAATTCGGGTTTTCCCAAAAATCTTCGGAAATATTCGGAATATTTTAAATTTGAAAGCATTGGATAACGAGATCCCTGTAGAATGCATTCTTATCCGGGACACCCTCTGAGGTTGAGACACAAAAGTTGCAAGAGATCAGAAGTGTACAATTATTTATTACTCTACCCCCAAATTTAAAAAAAATGGATTTTGGCATTTTTAAATTCTCGGGATCGATCAAATCTAGTAAAGTTACTATTTTTCCAGGAACTGAAACCTACCTTTTATGGGATATTCAAAAGTCCGAACGCCATGAAACCGTTTTGTCGTCTACTGAACGCAGAAATATATTTTGTTAAATCGTGCGATATTTGTTTTTGTTATGGATCGGAACTAAAGGAATCGATACAATATTGTGCAAGACCGAGTCATATTTTTAACAAATCACTTGGAGTGCCAAGTAATTTCTAGTCTGCATCATAACGACAAATTTTTTGTATATTACGGATTATTTTTGTAAAAAATTGTGTATTTATGATTGATATTAGTGACGTAAAAATTGATATTTTGTTAATTCATACGGATTAAAAGAGTTTCGGGAGGCTATTAAAATCTCCTAACGGTCTAATATTCTAAAAGCTGTATTTTAAGACAAGTAAGGTTAGTACCTTGTTTGACTTGTTGCATTTTGTTAAAAAAACATCACGTAAAAGTAAAACAGCCTTTTAAAGCTTTGGTAAATATCTCAAAACGAGTTTGGCAGTTTTTGTTTAATGCGTTGCGGCAAAAGTTATCGAATTTACAAGAAAATGTTACTTCATTGTTCAGAAAAAGTTATCACGTGTTAGAATATAACATAATGCAACTCTTAAGTAGAGGTAAAGTGATTAAGATAACGAGAAATCGGAGCTAAATATGATCTACTAAAAAATATATCTTTTAAAAATATTAGATCTTTTTTTTACTACTTTTTAATACTAAAATTGTATTAATTTATTCGCTTCGTTAACAAAATTTAATTAAATGAACACATTTTGTGATATTTTAGAATCGTTTTTAAGTAAAACCGTTTAGATTTTTGTATTTTAAGAGGTAAAAAGTATTTTTTACGAAACAACCGTTTAATATTTAATCGTTGTGCTTTAATTGTCCGTTTAAACAAATGTTTATGATTGTATGATCGTAGCGTTATAACAATATGTCGATTACGGCATTGGCCTCATGTCTAATGCGTAACTGGCGTTTTCTTATAGCGTTTAAACTCTAGGTTTGTTCAGGTGTGATGCACGCGACTAAACTAACTTTATATCGAGTAAATATTTCTCACCAGTAATAAAAGTGCAGTTTTATAAAGTCGAGTTCGACACAAAAGAACAAACGTTCTCAAAATGATCTTATTCCTTTTGAAAATAACAAAAAGGTGTGGAATTGATCTGAAAAAATCGTACGTTTAGCTATAAGTAGCTTAGACCGTATAGTCCCTATGATTAAGTCAGTATTTCAACAGAATTATGCATTTTGGGGTAATACGCGTAAAACTTTGCAGAGTAACAGAAACCATTGTAGAATTTGTAAGGCTCACTGAAACACCAAAAATTAAAATATTTTAGGACTTCTCAGAATTGCCAGTTCGCCGTTGCAACCACGCCAAAAACCTATCAGATTTGCGTGTAATAAGGGCCGATATTTCAAAGTCGCCTTAAATGACATGTCAGTCATCCTTTTTAACTATCATCTAAAGGAATTGATCTGTAAGAACGGGGTAATCTTCCACTTAACGCGTCAATTGACACTCAAATTAATTTAAAACATAGTTTTTTAAGGTTTAGCTTAACGTTAAGGCTACCTTAGCTAAGGTCTAACTTAAGGTAACATTCAAATATCGGCCTCTAGGCTCTTTTAAAGCTTTTTGGTCTTAACCTTAACCTTAAATCTTTAAATCTGAAAGAATTATACTTTTCTAAAGTAAGTAGACTTCAGGTCAGCAGCCTTAAATAATACGGTTGCAGAGTTTCACGATGTTTACCCTAAAATTCACAATTTTACTTAATTTTTCGGACTAATATTGTATTAATATAGTATATTTTTTAATTTTTCGTTGCTTTTAGCTTTGTTAACCATTTTTTTTAACCAAAAATGATCTATTATTTGATGACTGTTCTAAAATTAAAAATTTTAATTCGGCTCTGTGGCTACTATTAGTTGTCATATGGAGATAAAGAACCCCTTTTTTATTAATTACGGGCCTGGGTAGCATACCTGTCAAAAGTGCCATAAATGCCATTCAAATCAAAATGAGTAAAGTTGGATTCTCGTGTAGATCTGACGAGCAATGATCTGAAAGTGTCGCTATTTGTCGTTTTAATTGAATGCTGATATGCACTAAATGCAAGAATCTACCTTTACGCATTTGAATGAATTGTCGTACGATAATGGGCCATTTTATATTATTTTTTAAAAATAGTGTATTCGAGTAGATTTACTAGATCGTTTGCGTTATGACTGTAAACATATGTGTCCCCGCACAGTCATATTTTCTATTATGTATTAAGCCGACCGTTACTTCTTGAAAGGAACCGATATTGCCAGAGCCATCGTTACAGAAAGATCATACATATCAAAAGAAAAGCATATTTCCATAAAACATTAATCATAATACGGAGACCATCTTAAAAATATATTAGTTATAATTGACTGTCCATTTTTCGATTTGTTATTTCTGATAAGTTACAGGGTAACCGAAATATGGGGAGGGGTGTCCCAAAATGTAAAATTCTCAAAAACATCCCGTAAATCAAAAAACGAGGAGGCCTAGAAAAGTTCTAACCAGGGCATCTTCTGTTTCACAAAAAAGAAGCACAGTGCTGCGAAAATCGCATGCTTCTATCTTTACTAATCACGGAGATATCCCCGTAAAACCATTTAAAAATGGACACTCATATTCGACTTCTTCATTCATTTTTGAATATCCATAAAATTAATATTTTTCACTGGGCAGAAAGCAGTGTTTTTGTCGGGGAATCAATTGTCTGTTCAGGTAAAAATAATGAAAGGTCCAATATGGACGACGGTCTCGAAAAGTTATTAAATAGGGGGATCATCGTTTTCACGTTCAAAATGTTAAAACGAAAAATATTAGGTTATGTTTCACTACATTGCAATGATAATTCAATTTTAATTATGTCTGTGTTAGTTGTAAGATCTTTGGTGTTAGTAGAGATTGACGGGGACCGTCGTTACCAAAACATTTTTTAAAAATTAATCAAGATCGTGTGTTAGGTTAAATTTGAAATGTCCCATTATCGTATTTTGACCCATACGTAGTAAGGTTTCATAATAAAGTCAAAATCAGAAAGGAATAATAGGTATACTTAATAACGCGAATTTTTTTGTAATTATGTGCAATTTAATTCTACGTCATTATTGTAATTTTAATGTAACCTAAGAGTGAAAAACAATAAATAGGCGTTTATTTATTCGATATACTAAATGTAATTTTCGTAATACAGCTTTAGGATTTGGAATATACAGGGTTCGACATAAAATTTGAAACATATCGAGAAAACTTTTAATTGTTGATGTTTTCGGAAAATATTGTTTTTATGATTAAAAAGTTATGCGACGAATGTCATTACACAAGCTATTATCTCGAAAGCTATTAAGGAATTGGGAATCCCTGCTATACAGCCTGATAAATGTCAATTTATTCTAATATCTCAACATTATAACCATAGAATTTTGGGTATATGGTATCACATTAGATCGAATATTGTAAAGTAAGGAAAACTGTAAAGATTAGCGAAATCGAACAAATCCAAACAAAAACTTCATGCCTTATCTAACACTCTTGATAACACCCTCTACAGTAACATCTTACATGGGCTCAACTCTACACTTGCATTATAATATGAAAATATAGTTGATTATGATTACCTTCACATGACTTTTTACGCTATTAACAGATAACTTCTTGTCTGTACTTATGCAACGTGTCCAAGATAAGGAGGGCCAGTACAGGGATCTCGGAAACCGTAAGAGATACGAAGTCGGTTAAATGGAGGTAAAGTTGCGCATTTACGTGCCTAATAATATGCCGTTTAGAAAGTTTTAAAATTCCGAATAGTTCCGGAGATATCCGGAAAAAAACGAAATTCTCAAAAATCGTTTTATTGTTTTCTCGGTTTTTTTGAGATCGAATTCTAAAGTAAATTGCACTTTTGCATTGTCACTTTTTCCGCTCTATCTAACAGCGTTAATTGTTTTGTAATCCGACGAGTTGTCTTCGAAGGGCCATTATCCACTTTCTTTTTTTAAATACGGTCCTGTTTTCCGGATATTGAAATTTTAGAGATTTTTTTTCTCCCGAATGCAACGATCTATGACACATTGTGGTTTAATGACGTTTCGAGAGTTTTTTTGAACAACATCAGGAAATTTTGGGATACGGTCCTGTATTTCTCCTCATTTTATAAATAATATCTCGTAAGTAAGCTCTAAATTTTTTACTTATGTTGGACTAGTTCAATAAATAACAAATAATTTAATAATAGACCACACATAAGTAAAAATTTAGAGCTTACTTATGAGATATTATTTATAAAATTAGGAGAAATACAGGATCGTATCCCAAAATGTCCTGATGTTGTTCAAAAAAACTCTCGAAACGTCATTAAACCACAATGTGTCATAGATCGTTGCATTCGGGAGAAAAAAAATCTCTAAAATTTCAATATCCGGAAAACAGGACCGTATTTAAAAAAATAAAGCTGATAATGGCCCTTCGAAGACGACTCGTCGGATTACAAAAGAATTAACGCTGTTAGATAGAGCGGAAAAAGTGGCAATGCAAAAGTGCAATTTACTTTAGAATTCGATCTCAAAAAACCCCAGGAAAACAATAAAACGATTTTTCAGAATTTCGGGTTTTTCCGAATATGGCACGGTTTCCGAGATCCCTGTACTGGCCCTCCTTATCTTGGACACGTTGTATACTTATACCGGATGGTGCATCGTTAAGATGAACATAGGAAATCCCATGTCATTTTTGAGGTGGCTGAATATTGGTTTCCCTGTACATTTTATAGAAAAACTGCATTATAACGTCTTGAAGGAAGATGATAAACTCGTTTGCCGAGTTTGAACACAATTTGGTGAGCCAATCCTAAACTTTTCAATTAAACGTGATGGCTACACCACGACACTCGCATAGTTCCGATAATAAAGCAAACATCAGGAAATTAAATTTTGACATTGACAAAACGAAACTTAGTGTCGGTGACAATATTTTCCTTATTCGTCATGTTCAGCCTTACGTCAATTTTTGACAATAACGTCATATAAATTATTTGCTGGTGTTTGCTGTATTAGCTGAACTATGAGAGTTTCGTGATTTTGCCATCACGTTTAATTGAATAGCTTAGGATTGACTCGCCAAAATGTAATCAAACTCGCATGGGGTTACCATGTCGACCTCTTCAAGAAAATGCAGTTTTTCTACAGGGGAGTCAATATTCAGTCACCTCAAAAATTACACGGGATTTCCTATGTTCGACTCAACGATGCATCGCCTATCTCAGGCTACGCTTATATTTGCTTCTGTCAAACTTAGATCGACCTTAGATTACTAGCCGATGATGCAAATGGGCATAATTGCTAAATTGTCATTGTCGAACTGACTGAATTAAAAACAATATTACCGAAAAAAATTAAAATAACAAAATGTTTCACTGGATGACCCTGTATAACAGCGACTTTAGGCTCTAAAAAGGTTTTTCAATGTGTACCATATGTGGATATATCTTAGATCTCTTTAAAATTAAGGTTCACATCTTAACGTTAGTGTGTATATATGTAAACAAAATGAAATGTTTTTATTTATGCTTTGTATTTATTCATTATACTCGAAAACATGCTTAATGTAATTTTCAATGTTGTTGGTTTATTTTGTAAAATTTTTCATTTATAAAATTTGTATTTTTGTTTTAATAAATAAATATTTAAAAATGGTTCTGGCGATGTTATTTTTAGCGGCGTTGAAGTTTTTTAAATTGAAAAAAGTTTTATGAATCCAACCCACGAACAGTCCGTTGGCCGGTAGGCAGAGCTGTGAGTAACTCAATAAAAAAGATACTTTTAGTAAGTAACTAGATACTTTGTAACTAAGATACTTTTTTAATTATGCCAAAAGTAACTATAACTGCGTTACTTTTGAAAAGTATCTTGTATCTAGTTACTTTTTAGGAGTAACTATACACTTCAAAAGTAACTAGTTACTTTAAAAGCAACTAAGATACTTTAAAAGTAACTAAGATTCTTTAAAAGTAACTAAGATACTTTAAAAGTAACTAAGATACTTTAAAAGTAACTAAGATACTTTAATAGTAACTAAGATACTTTAAATTGTATTGTATTAATTTGCTGGGCGTCAATCTGGGAGGAAATATGTCTTGGAATAACCACGTTGTGGCAATCGCCAAGATAACTTCTCAGAAACTTCGTGTACTCTTCCGAACCAGAAAGTTGTACACACCTCAACAAGTTTTGACACTATACAAAGCCCAAATTCGACCATCACTAGAGTACTGCTCTCATGTCTGGACCTCTGCACCCAAACATACTCTTCGGCTACTGGATTCCATTGAAAGGAGGGCCATTCGTCTGGAGACCACGAGCTGACGAAGAACCTCGACAACCTAGAACATCGAAGACAGGTTGGTGATCTTTTACAGATATTTTCATGGAAAGTGCTCAGCTGACCTTGCCCTCTTAATTCCGCCCAGAGCGGCGAATAGCAGAAATAGACGACGAACCCTTGCGGCCGTCCATATGTGGTTAAGCTTAGTACTCCCCGAACTTCATTATTTAAGAATTCTTTCATCTGGAGGACCTCATCCTTATGGAACGACCTTCCCGAGGTCGTTTTTCCCAACGAATATAACCTCCAACGATTCAAAACCATGAATCGCTTTTTGGGCACACGCACCACTCCCCGAGTGCCTTAAAGGATTCATCCTATAGTGCTTGTGTTTGATAATAAAAAAAACTAGAGTATATGTAAATACAACAATAAAAACAAAAATAATTTCAATAAGGTGCTGATTTGCATTGAAGATAAGTGTTATTAGTCCGAAACGTCTAATAAATAATATATCGTCTCATATTCTGAACCCTGTATCTGAGTGATGGCGCCATTCTTACAGTTTTTAAAAAATTGGTATTATTTAAGGGACTCTGTTTTACCTGCCGGAAACGTCTGGTGCCCTTGGTCTTTGCAGGATCCGTACTACACAATAAAACTGCAAAATACTTTAAAAAAATATATTATTTCTCGTTTTTTAGAAATAAAGGTTGAAGATGTAAAATATATCAACGGAATATTATTCTTGCCAAAGACTGGATACCGCCACCGCCGGCCTTAAGAAGGCCGGTCAAACCATCCAAAATAGAAACATTACCGTCTTGTCTCCCATCTTGAGCCCTTTTCCCATCCTTACCCGCTTCGTCTGATGGTGAAGAGTCTTCTTTTGCTTCCCTTTTCGAAATCGGCAGGCCTATTGGTTTTGGGATTCCAAAAACTGCATTTGGTGCGCTGGGGTTTCCAATATCTGCATCAGCAATTGCAGAACCTACGCTGCGTTTTGCAATATCTGCATTTACAGAACGTGCACTACGTGAAAAGCGTAACGACTTGTTATCTTCGGAGAAATGGTTAACGGTAGATGTTACAGATTCCCATTTCAACGAGAACACTACTAAGAAGGAGGACAGCAATATG
Source organism: Barypeithes pellucidus (assembly GCA_963991005.1). Taxonomy (NCBI): domain Eukaryota; kingdom Metazoa; phylum Arthropoda; class Insecta; order Coleoptera; family Curculionidae; genus Barypeithes; species Barypeithes pellucidus. The sequence goes on from OZ022557.1 coordinate 2,415,317, forward strand.
AAATTCATCGCTGTTGATATTCGCACTAGTCACAACAGATTCTACGACTGATTGTTACTGTATATCGTACATATAATGTAAAATATAAAAAAAGGTTAAATTAAATTTATTGCAGAGTGGTGGCAGTTATAAATAATTAGCTTTTGTTATACTATTGTTTTTTAAATTGAACTAGTAACGGTGCGTGTAACTGAATTATGCTAAATTTGTACCTTTTAGATTGTATAATTATGGATTATGATATATAACAGGAAAATAAGAATTAGTTTTCAACTATATGTTTTTGCATCTTTCTAATTGAGAGGGGGGGGGGGGGGGGGGGGGGGGTGGTGTTGTTGTTGTTGACATTTTTGTCCCCTCATTATCGAGCTCCCTGAAGGCAAGACTCGAAGATGGTTTTCCCGAAATATTTTCGCAACTATCAACGATAAATACGTGAAATTTGGAAATTTTGTTGAACTTTGTACACTGTAAAGATCTACTATTGTCAAAAAAGGGGGTAGTGGAGAAAAATAGATTTATCTTATTTGTAACGTTAAGCTAAAGAAATTCAATATATTTTACGATAGAAAGGTATTCTTAGTTAGATACGATTTAAAGTATCGTTTTCGAGGTAAATAGATTTAAAAATTACAGTGCGTGGGAAGAAAACAATTAAAAGAAAATGTAATTAAAATCCTATTTTTTTTTAACGGCAAATCATTTTTATGTATTGCAATTTTTGGTCGTCTGAAGAAATGAATTTTAGTTATCAGTGCGCTTTGTTTGTTAAAAATAAAAGAAATAAAAATAATAAATTTTTAATACAACATACAAATTAAAAACAAAATAAACTAGTAATTATTGCTGGTGTCCATATTGAGCACACACATAATTACAATAAAAGGGAATTATTTGCTTTAAAAAACAATGGATTTTAAATATAATAAACTCCTGGACAAAATTAACGCAACATCATAAATTTCCCATATTTTTTATGCTATTTTTTTTCTGAATTTATGATCCGATTTGAATGATTTTTTTTGCATTGTAGGTTGGTTCCTTGACAATGTCATAGTTTTCGCTGTTTATGATAAAAATTTAATTTTCGATTTATACTGGGCGTACTAAAAATGCTATGTTTTTTCCGAAAATTCGTATCACCCTGTGGAGTATATTAGCAACCGAAGCATATTGCAGTTGACATTAAACGATAGGTCCATCTTTCCCCAACATTTTCTTTTTTGGTTTACTTCATTATTTCTGTTATTAAAGGAGATACACCGTTTTATAGTGTAACATGGTTTAGACTTTAATATTCAATACATTCATTGTTAAATGTTTTCAAGTAGGTTTCAAGATTAAAGTACTCGTCGGGCAACTGGGCATACGAAACGAACGTTTAATAAGCAGTTGCCGAACAGTTTTTATTAGTATGGCGAATTTTATTTCACCTTTGTTACTTTAAAACACAACATCTGCTGACACATCGCTTGCAATGTCTGAAAAAGTCCATAGTCTACTTGAAAACATTTAACAATGAATGTGTTGAATATTAAAGTCTATAAAAACATGTTACGCTATAAAACGGCGTATCTCCTTTAATAACAGAGATAATGAAGTAAACCAAAAAAGAAAATCTTGGGAAAGATGGACCTACCGTCTAATGTCAACTGCAATATGTTTCGCTTGCTAATATACTCCACAGGGAGCATTTTTAGTACACCCAGTATAAATCGAAAATTAAATTTTTATCATAAACAGCGAAAACTATGACATTGTCACATTGAACAAACCCTACAATGCAAAAAAAAATCATTCAAATCGGATCATAAATTCAGAAAAAAAATTGCATAAAAAATTTGGCAAATTTATGATGTTGTGTAAATTTTGTCCAGGAGTTTATATCATTTTCAAATTATGTTCTATTCTTCCCACGGCAGGTAATTTTTAAATCGATTTATCTCGTAAATCGTATCTTACTAAGAATACCTTTTTTTCCATTGTACGAAAGAAAGGTATTTAATTCCTTTTGCGGAACCCATATGTGGTTAAGCTTAGTACTCCTCGAACTTCATTGTTTAAGAATTCTTTCATCTGGAGGACTTCATCCTTATGGAACGACCTTCCTGATGTCGTTTTTCCCAACGAATATAACCTCCAACGATTCAAAACCAACGTGAATCGCTCTTTGCACACACGCACCACTCCCAGAGTGCCCTAAAGGATTTTTCCTATAGTGCTTATGTTTGAAAATAAAAAAGTGCAAAATTCAATGTTACAAATAAGTTAGGTCAATTATTACTCTGCTACCCCCTGTTTTTGATTCTACTTTTTAAGTGTCGCCTTTATTAACATCGTCTCAGCGTACAAAGTTAACCAAAAGGTCCAAATTTCATATTTTTATCATTGATCGTTTCAAAAATATTTAGTGAAAGCCATCTCCAGAGTGCCCCCATACCTTTCAGGAATAAAGTATATCTGCAGGAAACTGTTCAAGATCTATTTGTATATTATATTATTACCTATAGCAATTAAATATTCTATAATTTAAAAAAAATGGAAATTAAAATTATTGCAGGAAAGGTAATAAAAACTAGCTTTTGTTAGACTTGTTTTAATTTCACCACCAGTTGCCGCGGTGCGTGTAATCGAAGTTAACCGTCCGTGTAACTGAAATACTTGGTAACTTTTTACAACTTTTTCCAACCAGCGGACGTTCCTTTCTAAGATTTGGTTAAGAGACAGTTGTAACGGTTTTATAAAACCTCTCGATATGCAAATTTATTGTGTGTTAATACTTAAACCCGAGTTTAAATTATTAAGTTATTCGGTCTTTTCGCGACGGCAGTGCATATTTTAGCGATACTTACATTTACTGTAACTTTATTTAGGTAGATATCTTTTCATAGCAATAAATACCTAATTTGCTAAAATTGTGTTGCGCTGCCTACATAAGCTACTTAATAAAATTGCATTTATCTTGTAAACGAAGCCGATTTCAAATAAATAATTTTGTAATAAATTTTACTATCAAAATGTGAAAAATCAATGTGGTATCTATTTTTTGTTAAAAAATTGTTACAGCGCCTGATCGCACGCACGTTCCAGGTTATAACTCAAATTTCACAAAATTTACAACACCCTGTATCTTTCAAACAAAGCATCTGCGGACCCATGTTGATTGGAACTATTTATCTTATATTTGGGTAAGGAATCGTCCCAGGAGTGGCACATGTTTTTTAAGGCACCCTGTATACGTAAATAATTAAAAATTATTTATTCTAGATTCGCCCAAGCAGCAATTCCTTACCTACGTAACAACCTTATCGGCTTGCCTTTGAAAAATGTTAAAATCAATGTCCAAACTTCTCAAGCTAACTGACTTGTCAAAATTACATTGACAGTTGAAATGGCGATCCTTTTGACTTTTTTTTTAGTTCATAATAGAGGTCACCATTTTATTTATACCCTGCAAAGTAGCCTCACTAAAAAGGCGATGGCTCATGGCGGCGATAAAAATGAAAACATTCACTCAAAATTATTAAGAAGTAAACTCAAAGTCCCGGTCTCACGAATTCGTGAGACCGCGAGTTTACTTCAGGTCTCTTGGAGAAAATGGACTATTTCTTTGATTTATCACGCAAAATATTTTAAGAAACAAATTTAATCTTACACAATACATTTTATAAAAAGTCTTCTTTTGTAAATACTCTCATGTGAAACAAAAAAGGTCGTTACAAAATTTTTAAATATTTTTAGGTTTGAAAAACTTTTTTTATTTTTAAGGCCGTATTACACTTGGGAATTTTTATGGCGCCAGCAATGGCAATTATAATTCAAGGATTCAGGCGCAGTACACCGTTCTCCGTACTACAGTCAGAAATTCTACTATTCTGACAATTAAAATGACACGGATTCATGCGCAGTACACTGTTCCCGATCAGTTGTCTCTCATTACCAGAAATGGGGCAGGCGCCATTTCAATTGCCCCTGCCGGCGCAATTGGGTAGACATGGATTATTCTGTTATTTTTAACTGTTTATTATTTGGCCGAACCAGGTATGAACAGGTAATGGCCATTTAACCCCACTGGTACTTAAATTACCAGTTTACATTCTTTATGTGGCTCTTATGGACTGCTAATTCAGCAACTTCTTGCACCTCCTATTTGTAAATAGCAGTAGCTGCTTTAACTGGTAATCAAAACGAACAGGTTTGCACATCTCTAATTCTGGGGATATTTTAGGGATTTCGACAGTACCCACTGCTGTTCTGACCGTTGACAATGCTCCAGCTGATCGAAAACGGTTTACTGCGCATGAATACGTGCCATTATAATTGCCGGCGCAAGAGAAAAAATTGCCTAGTCTAATACGGCCTTTAGTACCATATAAGTGATTTTAAAAAAAAAATAACTAGGTAGGTACAACTATCTGTTTTAATGCGTATTTTACAAATTGTAAGTAACATTATTATTTGACATATTATACAAGGATAATTGAAATGTATTTTATTAATCTAATTTCAAATCACTTTGTGGGATAACCAAGTAATTTCAAATTACCAGTTTCAATGTATAGTAAAGAATTACGTTTTGGTTCATGTCAATCGATGCATTTATTCTCATATAATTGAAAAAAATGATCTTGGTTATCAATAATTAAAATTTTTCCAGTTGATGGAATCGGAATTAAATTTTTTGATTTAAAACAAAAAAATTATCAGAACGCAGAAAAACTTATTGTTGTAATCAAGATTTAATTACAAATCCATTTAGTAAGAAACTTAACTACCAATTTTTATTTAAATATTTTTATTAATTAAATATGTTATATTATTTAAAAACAAATATTTTAACTTAAATATGCGTCAATCCTTTGTATTGCCTCCTCTAGCCCAAATTACTACATGTACACGTCGGCTTCATGCCATCACGGAACCTCCTCCTTGTCAAAGAAAATACTGAATTCATATTGCATTAGAAATTTAAATTATTGATAACCAACATCATTTTGAATTTGTGCGAAAATGCATGTTAGTGATGTAAAATTACCGGTAATTTAAAAATCGGTAATATTACCGGTAATATTACGCAATATTACGGTAACATTGGTAATTTATAAAAAAAACTGTAAAAACATTACGAAAAACAATAAGAACGTTTTTTTAAACTAGTCAGAGTCAGAATGGACTACGTAATAGAGTGGATAATGGTAAATCATCCTCATCATCATCCCCAACCTCGTCATCTGATTCTTCTTTCTCTTTCGTTAATTGAGTCAAGTCTATAACTTCGAAACCGATATCTTCTTTTTCTATTTCTTCCTCAGTATCTTCTACTATTCTCGAATGATCTTCTTCATTTAGTAAATTATAATTATGGGCAATATAAGTTAGTTTTCCGGCCCTCTCCACGGTTAGTCTGTTTCTTTTTTGCCGATGAATAAATCCATAAGTACTAAAGGTTCTTTCGGTTGCGGCTGTTGACGATGGTAAATTTAAAATGTCTACAGCTAACCTTCTTATTTTAGAACTGGAGCAAATTCCTGCCCACCAAACAGATCCAGACATAGATTTTTCGCTGGAAATGACGAATTCCTTAGCAAAAATATTACCTCTAATTTTGTACTGTGCGAGTGCTTAGGAGAATACTTTGGATGACGCCTTGCAGTTTCATAGATGAACTCCGTTGCAATTAAATTTTCAGCTTCAGTTAACTTCTCGCCGCGTTGACTTGGTTCTAATATGTAAGCAGCAAGATGAACGGGTTTTAAACATTTATTTTCTCGTTTTTCAAGAATTGAACACATTTTCTGGTTTTCAAACATAGTAATAGATAAATTTGATACTTTGTCACGTAATATAGACCTTATTTCAAAAAAGCAGATAAACTCTTTTGAGATTGTTGGCCCGTTAGCTTCAAAAATCGTTATCCATCGTCCGGGCTTCAGACCGTAAACCGTACTTTGAGTGAAAATACCGTAAAAGTACGGTCAGGACCGTACTGTTGGCAACCCTGGGTATTCCCCGATAAATGAGAGTATGGAGCGGAAAAAAAAACAATATTTCCAATGTTACCGATCTTGCGGTAATATTACGTAATATTACCAAAATTACGGTAACATTACCTCGGTAATATTACCCTTTACATCTCTATGCTGACATGAACCAAAAAACAAAGTGTAAAGAATAGACTTGATTATTACACAGGGTGTTTTGAAATTAGATTTAAAAGACATTTCAATTATCCTTGTATAATATGTCGAATAACCAATGTTCCTTAAAATTTGTAAGATACACGTTATAACTGATTCTCCAAGAAAAAATCACTAATATCAGACTATAAATAAAAAAGTTATCAAGCCTAAAACTTAATCGTTTTGAATGGCCGTTTATTTTCGCACATGAGTAACCATGAGTAAAACCCGAACATACCGCATCTCTACTTATTTACAATAATGGTTTAACGTCAACCGAGCCGTTATGTTCATCGCTTGCAACTCCGTCAGCAACAGTTTGCAAGCGTAGGGCATCGTAATCGTAGACACTTGACCTGAACTTTTGCAACTGTTGCACCAGCCGCAATAACCGAGTCTGCCGCATTGGTTGCACACGTCGACTTCGCATTGGTCACTGGACACCATCAGACGTTCGACCAGCATCATACTGAAAAAATATAATAATAATAAAGACTTTTTTTAAACTACAAATGAATCAAAATAGAATATGCCAAGGATACATGAGACTTTCATTTGACTGCATCTGCAATAAATGCCATGTATACTCCACATGGTTAAAAAACACAACAGTTTTATAACACCCGTTATAACGCTTAAGTTTTTTAACCAAAGCAATAAAGGCAGTGATATTCTTAAGAAAACAACAAATTTCGAAAATACATAAAATCAAAGTTGAGGCATATTTTTGGTTGTGAGTTAAATAAGTTGCGCAGTATAGAACAAAAATTAAAAGCAATTTTCTGCACGTCATCTCCGATGATACATGCTACTTGTCGAAACGTCGGTAATAAATTGTTTGAAACACCACAGCATTGTTTGAAATTAATTGTTGCTCCCAAATGAGGTATTTTTGCACATACCTCGCCCCATAACCAATGAGACAGTCTCTTTCCATTTCGCCTAAACGTAGACCTCCGTCCCTACTTCTTCCTTCAGTAGGTTGTCGTGTCAACACGGCCCTCGGTCCTCTGGCTCTAAAAATATAACATTTATGTCGAAAAGTATATAATTTAAAATATATCTCGGATAAAAATGCGTTTCACAGGAATAGAATTGATGAAATCAGATAAATGTTGCGCATTAGTGAGTTCTGCGACGTCATGTTTTCAAATTCTGTTGAAGAGATACGTGAAAATACACTTTACGTTCTAATTGCCACGTTTTCTCCTCTAAGATAATTAACTGAAATTTTCAATCCGACGTTTCGTTTTTTTGCAACCATCATCGGCTTTATTTTTTTAAATAATAGTAACATTTTAGTTTATGCTTCATGAACTCCACTTTATATTCTGAATCCAACGATATACCACACCTATTATTCATTATTATTTTTGTGTCCGAAAATGAAAATTAAAAATAATTTATGTTACATTATTATTATCATTGTAAATAATGTCAAACAAAAAAAACGCCAATTAGAGTATAAATACAATACTAAGGATACAAATAATTCCAAAAAGGTGCTTATTTGCACTGTTGTTTGCACGTTTCTTTACTCCGAAACGCCTAATAAATAATAAGTGTGATATATCAAATACAAAATCGTAGAAATTCGGTTTTGGTTAACTTTGAAAATATGACGTTGCAGAACTCACTAATGATCAACGTGATCCCTGTAGAGTGCATTCTTATCAGGGATACCTTGTATGTGATAATATAACGAGCTCACCTGGCATGGATCTTATCCTGTACCATATGCTTCAGCTTCTGATAGTACACTGGGCCCGAGTAAATGTAGGCCTCCAAAGGTTCCCCTGTTATTCCCGAGTAAAACATGTCCTTCCCCTGGAAGTTAAACCCGTGTTTGGTCAATTCATAACCCACGTCCTCTACTTTCGATCCTTCGAATGCGGTGCCATAGTGAAATTTACCTTTAAAACATATTTAATTTATCGTAAGTGGGCTTTTAGCTTGTTGTGTGATAGGATGCAGGATTACAAATTTTTTAATAGTTTAATATAGGTAATAATTAAATATACAGGGTATATCGGAAGGAATGAACCAAATTCAAGGAGTGTATTGTACAGGGTATCCCATTTTCGTCACTTCCTGGGGATATTAGAGTTATTATCAAAGATAGAATGTTGCATGACAAATTTGACACCGGAATCTTTCGTTTCGTTAAAAAGTGGGTCACTAAAGTGAAAACAGCAACATTTTTTTTTTTTTTTTATGATCAAACACAAGCACTATAGGAAACATCCTTTAGGGCACTCTGGGAGTGGTGCGTGTGCGCAAAAAGCGATTCACGTTGGTTTTGAATCGTTGGAGGTTATATTCGTTGGGAAAAACGACCTCGGGAAGGTCGTTCCACAAAGATGTAGTACCTCCAGGTGAAAGAATTCTTAAATAATGAAGTTCGAGGAGTACTAAGCTTAACCACATATGGATGGGCGGCAGTGGTTCGTCGTGTATTTCTGCTAATCGTCGCTCTGGGCGGAATTAAGAGGGCAATGTCAGCCGAGCACCTTCCATGAAAATATCTGTAAAAGAGAGAACAAACCCGAACAAACCCCCCAGAAAGGGGACCCTGTAGTACAAGTTAAAATAATGTAAAAACTCGTTTCCGATATCCTAATGGTGAACATCGAATTTGGGACACCCTGTACATGGTAGGGATGTAGGCCTTGCCTTGCGAAAATCACTATTTGTGTAGAAAGAACCTGTTTCGTCTGTGTTTTGTGTGTCTGTTTTACATGGATAGTCAATGCAAGGGTATTTTAATTTTATTTAACCATTATTTGCAAAAGCGATACTAAAAATGTGTTAATTACGCTATAACTTGAGAACAAATGAACATAAAACAAGAACATAGGAGGTTTTCCTACATTATTCTCACGTATACGATACGCTCTTGGAGTATGGTCCGTTCATCCCGAGTCACCCTGTATAATATAATAACGGCTAATAATCTGCTTTAAAAAATCATACCTTCAACTGTGCCCGCTTTCCCAGCCAACAGCTCGATAAGTTTCCCCACCGTCATCCGGGAGGGATACCCGTGAGGGTTCATAATAATATCCGGGCATATTCCGTATTCATTGAAAGGCATATCTTCTTGGTCGACAATTAGTCCTAAAAATAATTATTTGAAAAACGGTTTTAAAATGGCCAAATTATAATAATTAATTAAACATGGTATTTTTTCTACAGTGTCGCCATTAAAGTTGGAACCATACAGGGAAAATTAGTTATTTATGTATGTATGTAGACTATAATGCCCCGGAAGGCGAAAGCCTGATTTTTTTGATGACTATCTTCGCCAATTTCTAGTATGTATTTAATATTTGATCGGTTGTCATTTGTTTATTTTAAGCGTATTTTACGTTTTATAAACGAAAATATGGAACAAGATCCACAAGATATTTTAGAAAATGCCGAAAACGATAAGGAAAAGTAATTACCGGCAAAGTCTAAAGTCATGTACGACAAGGAGTATGAAACTGTTCTACAATGGAAAGTAAAAACCAAATTACGGTGATTATTGAAACCATAGACAAAGGAAGAGAGGGGACGAATAATTCCGGTTTACGGGCCGTCGCAGAAAGTGTTACCTAAAATTGATCGGCCGCCATTGATAGGGAGCCAGACAATCGAGGTGGCACCTAATGTATTTTGGTGATTTGTGGTGAGAAGAGCTATTATAAGAATTCAGTTTTTTTACAGAAAAATGGTGAATTGTTGTGCCTATAGCTGTAAAAGCCGTAATGAACGAAAGAAGCTTGGAATTACTTCCCATCGGTAAATATTCAAATTGTATTTTTTGCATGCATTTATTTTATATTAGATATCTCCCTTGTAAGTTTAGCAGTATATATTATTTGAAACTATGATTAAGCCCATAGTTGAAGCTACCTTTCTTTGTAATTTGTACTAGATTTATTGCACTTTTCATTCAAGATTTCTAATAAGAACCAGGTAATTGCCCTTGGAGAGGGTGTGTCACTCAATGGCGTACCTGCATGATTTGTATATTTTGACAAAATTAAATTATTTCTTATTTAATTTTGGTTAATTATTAGTGAAAGCATTATATTATTTCGAATGTATACCAGTGTTATTTTTTTAAAGAAAGCGATTAACGTTTGTCTTGAATCGTTGAAGGTCATACGTAGTCTTTGAGAAACACGACTTCAGGCGAAGGTCGTTTCACAAGGATGGCGTCCTGTTAAATCTTATTTTAAACCACTAAGCTCACACATTGTTGTATTGTTTTTAGATTTCCGAAAGATCCACAAAAAGCAAACATTTGGGTGCAGAACATGGGACTTAGAGATTGGACACCTTCTCCTGCCTACAGGATTTGTTCAGAGCATTTTGAGAAGTCCTTTTTTATAAAGTTGAGGAAAGAGTACGATTACTTGGAGGTGCTGTGCCAACAATATTTTCAAAACCACCAGTAATTACATTTTGTTGCTTCTTTGTAATAAATTTTGAATCGACCAATTTTGTTTTTTATCTTACATTTTCCCTAAAGTTGAAAGATATTTAAATTTCACAACCTTTCCTATATGAAATTATAGTTTTGGATAATAAAATTAATATTTACTAAGCATTCAAAAATTATTGAGAAGCAGAACAATATTTGTACTCAGTAAGGGACATAATATACAAATTCAATTCAATAAAAATTTTACTTCCATATTCCATAAATAATAATTTTGTACTGGGATAATACTAAGAAAATATTCATGTAACGCAACTGCTAAATCCGATAAGGAGCCAGGCGGTAACAAAATAGCTTCTGGTTTTACGCGTCCCCTCTCTTCCTTTGTGTATGATGGAAACAGTAATTATGGCTTACTTTCAGGAATTGGTAATAATAATTTTTAATTATTTTTACTTTATTTTAGTCTGAAAAGTATGCCCCCACAGCTTTTGGACAAAATATTCCCAGGTGAAGTCTGAACTTATAGTAAAGGAAAACATTAATATTTCGCGATATCGCCAATTAATAACATTTTAAAAGTTTAATCAAAGGGATATCTTCCCAAAAAGCCAAAGTTTTAACTTTTCTCGTTATTATTTTGCATTTGTTCACAATGACATTTTTTTTAATACACTTGGAAAGCTAACATAACAAAGTGTTAAATAAAAAAGACCGACATTGATAGGATCAGTATAGTCTTTGCAGCGAACCCTCGAGCTTTTTCGACAGTTGACCTCAGCAGTATGTCATCGATCAGCTGTTTGGGGACTTAATCAAATACCCCAGTTTTATAGGAACCGCATTGAGCGTGTCGTGTTTTTATATTTACCCAGTTTGATTGGTGCTAATAAGTTTTACAAGTGTATTTCCGTCGTTTTAGTATAGTTCATTTTGTTTTGAAAACTTTGATTAACTATATATTCAGGTGTTTGTGTATCTGGTACACACAGTAGTCACGTAACGAAAAATTTATAGGTTAATATTTTATTTATCAGTTTTTAGGCGAAAATAATAATTATGGAGCATAATTATTGTCTGCCTTCTACCTCAGCTGATGCCACCGTTAGAGAAACTAAGGTGAATTTTAATGTTAATAAAAAAATTTCTAGATGTTTTTATTTCTTTCTGAGTGAGTTGAGATTTATTTCAGTTAAATATCAGGTAATACTTCCTATCTTTTTGTAAAGATAGAGGTAAAGATTGTTTCACGAAAAATGGATACGACTTAATGATTTCCTGGGTCGGTCCCATTGTGTCGACAAGAGCTTGACAATAAACAAGTGAAGTATGAAGGGACGGACTAAGGAAAACAAGTAATGATATGATTATATTAATGTAATGAAATGAAATAACATTTTTTAAAAATATTACTAGTCATATTTATTTACATTTATAATGTCATTCTATAGATAGTGCTGTTTCGCTATCGCTATCCTCATCAAAATTAATTAAAATTAGATTAATTTTACGATCCAGACTAATATACGAATTTTCTACAGTTACTACGTGACGGACTGAATTTTTCCAACTACCTGGGGGAATATCATTAAAGCATTTTCGTATTAATTCTACAACACTAGAACTTAAAGTCGGAGAAATATTTTCAGACCTAACCAGTGATTTTAGCTGCTGCCACATATGCTCTATGGGGTTAAAAATGCAATAATAGGGCGGGAGCCGTAGCACTGTATGTCCAATTTCTTCTGCCAATGTGTCACAAACATATACTTTTTTTATACAAAATGTCTTTAAAACTTCTAAAAGATAACTTTTTTTATAACTTTCTTCAAAATATATATCATTCGCCGCCATGTAGTTCTGAATCTCCAAATTTGTATTATTTGAGCTTGGAGCTTTATGTAATTGGCGATTGTTATAGCTCGCATTGTCCATTACTATCACGGTATTTTGAGGAATGTTTGGTAAAAGACAATTCTTGAACCACTCCTCAAAAACGAACAAATTTTACCACATAAAGATATTTAAATATAAATTAAGCAACCTAACCTACGTGATGTGCGAACAATCCGGTCCTTTCCACATAATAATAACAAACGGTCATAAATAATGGGATGGCCACAGGTACTTTTACTGCAGTCATTAAGTTATATCCATTTTTCGTGAAACAATCTTTACCTACTAGACACGTAATTATAGATAATGACTTTACTTTATATATTTGAATAAATAAATAACAAAAAAATACAATGTGTTTGTGTGTTTTATTCCCTATAATAAATAATAAAAAATGCATTTAAATATAGACTAGTTTCATTTTTAAAATAAACGTACGTACTATTTTAGTACGGTCCTGGAATTTCATACAAACCTAGGCAAAATAAATAACCAGAAATAAGCAGGCAAGTCATTACCGTTACGTGACATTTGACATATTTGTCGAGAGGGTTCACTGCAACGACTATACAACTGGTGATATTACATTTCAAGTGGAGAATATCCAGGAAATTATCAAAAATTCATGTGTGGATATTTTGGAAAATAATTTTTTTTCAACAAAATCCTGAAATACGTGTCAACTAAATGATTCTAAAATGTTAAGGTTCATATAAAAAAACTATTCTTACCTACTACACCCTTCTGTCCGTGCCTCGAACTGAACTTATCGCCTATTTCCGGCCTCCTCGTCTGCCTCAACAATATTTTAATTAACGTGGTGTCTTCCTCGTTCGTACTAACCAGAACCTTTTCTATATAACTCGGTTCCACGTTCCTGTAAGACAGAGGAGTGTCCTTATACTCTACCGCAGTGTTACTGGTAGTAACTGGTACGGCGGAAACTGCGGGAACAGATTTATTGACTAATATCTAAAAGTTTTAAATAACTTTATAAAGGTTGTAAAAATATTCTTGCAGAGTGATGCCACCGGATGCACTTTCTGAAATTGCCGGATACCGGAATCAACGTCAATATTTTTGGTCGGATCCCGATACGGAACCGGATCCTCTATTTACAATAAAACGTTCTAATAAGAGATGAAATTCCATTTGACTGACTATGTATCAAGGGTACTGATTATGCCCTGAGGGCGACAGTCTTACAAAGCCAAGGGTATATATCTATTAGTACCCGTGGTACATACAAACTTTTATGTCATACCAGTTTCGTTTTAAATACTTAATATTTTCTGGTTATATTATTATAAGTAAAACACTTTTTTACTTAAATTTAAAAAAAAAAGTGTTTTACTTATAATAATATAACCAAATTATTATGGACTTCCACCAAGTAACGACCAATAATATTAAAGTACTAAATATTTTTTTAAAATTTAATTTAATTTACCAATTTTTTATTTTTACCTGCGACATTACCTTGACATTATTATAGCCTGCGTTTTTGTTGCTAGGGAGATGATCAAATGTTTAATGTGTCAAAATCAAAAATGGAGCAAGGTTTTGAAATTCCCGACGAAAGGCTGAAAAGGCAACGAAAAACCTGTTACCGAGAAAATCCAGAGACTCATACGACAAAGAATTTGACCAAATTTTGAAGTGGATGTCAGGTTTCAAAGATGTTGGCAGACCCAGACAATGAATCATGAGTCAACCTTTGCTGCAGGAAATTTAGCTATCAGCGGAACCTTCCAGAATTGCCAGTTCTATGTAAATACAACCAAATAATATATATACGTAAATTTATATTTTGTTAATAAAGAATAAGTTACTCGAAAACTGTTTTTTGCATCTTAATGCCAGCGCGGGCCATAATGTGTACTTTATGCCCGCACGGGCATAAAGTAATCCATTATGTAGATGGTATCTAAGGTATAAAAACACACTGGTATGACATAAAAATACTTATCTACGCCTGCATCAAGAGTTTATAGTGAAATACTCTTTGGGAGGTCGGCGATGTCTACGAAAGAAAAAAATGGAAAATTTTCTTTGTATTTTTCCACCAGTCAAATTAATTTTGATCTCTTTAGAATGTTTATGGTAAATACAGGATCCGGATGTGACATCACTACTTATAAGGAAAGTAAACATAAGTCATGTTAAAACAACTGAATTAAAGGTTACAATATCTGTATGTTCCGAAATCATCGAAGTTTTTTTTGCAGGTGATTTAAAAGATTCGTCGTTTAATTAGTACCTGCTTATTTTCAACTTGTTCTCCTGGACTAGCTATACCGTCGTTGTCTAAACACTTGTGCCTCCACATCGGCTGGTTCGTCTGCGTGTCGATCAACGGACCCTGAATCCGGTCAAAAGTGTGGTTCGGATACCGTTTCATGATACATTTCGAATTTTTATAGACCAGGCAACGACCGAAACCTCTGTCAATGGATGCCTGAATAAACAAAAAAAGATATCAAGTTCCGTACCTTCAAAGAGAAAAATAACTATGCAACTATGCAAACATGTTCCCTGATATTTTTTACAATAAAAGTGGTACGCAACTGAAATTTTCCCATGTGAACATTTTTTTGATTAGCCTGGCCAATTCTACATGAAAACGGCATCTTGCGTTGTTGGACTGGTCACCTTAATTTCTGGTTTTAATCAAGACGAGAAAAACGCAAGATACCGTTTTAATGTCACTGTTTTACCCTGCAACAGTGGCGTTCCTGTTTTTTACTTGTTACTTTACCTTATTTAAAATCAAAGCATCTTCGATATCGTATCCGCTGTAACTCATGACCGCTATGGTGGCGTTCTGTCCGGCGGGAAGTTTGTCGAAGTTGGTCAGTTCCATGGATTTTGTCGTGCACATGGGCGCTTGCGGGTACACCAGGTTATACAGTAGAGTGTCCATTCTGTTCCTTTGGTTATAGCCGATTGTTCCTAAGAAAAAAACGGTTATTACAGAATTTAGATTAACTTTTAAGCTTAATAATTTTTTTATTTTTAGTCCAATATTAGGAGGTTCTTTAGAGAAATGTAGGTGCAACTATCAATTTTAACAAGTCTTTTACAAATTTTATGGTTATACGACATATTATACAAGGATATTTGAAATGGTGTTTTTTTATCTAATTTCAAAACACTACCGGACTAAAAATACAAAAAGTTATCAAGCCTATAAGCTTTGATCAGATTTTTGCACACGAGTGTATAATATCGTCCCCTGAATGTAAGAACTAGGTAAAGAAATTTTGTTCGGTGTTGTTATCTATCTGACTTTATTTATAAAACTGCAATAAATTTAATTGCATAAAGCGTGCAACTTTAGAAGTAAACTAGAGACACCTATTGCTAAATGTAACAAGTAGATGAGAAAAATAAACAGATTTCTTTTGGTGAAATAAATAGGTAAATAATAAAGTTATTGTTGATTTTCGAGTTGCCTTACATTCAGGGGACAATATATTATTATACACGTGTAATCAAGTAAGTTCCTTTAAATTTGACAAAGGAAACAAATTTCCTTCCCTCACTTCTACATAGTTCTTTTCTTACCCATTGCTTGTTTTCCCATAGCGCATTGGTAGGTATTCCTTGGACTCTGATTATGATGCGGATATGGGACTACCCCAGCGCATACACCGAGCAGCGTAAAGGGGGCAATTTCCAAGTGCGTCGTTAGCTTCGATATGTCTTTTTCGTAGCAAGCAATAAAGCTGTCATTTTCCTCGTTAACATCGAGGAATTCAATCAGTCCTAAAAACGTCAAGCTTATTAATATACAACAGCGCGTCCAGAAACTATTAGTCCGAAATTATAGGATAATACTTTATTTATTTTTTTAAAAATTTTCACGTTTATATCTCAAAAACAGTTTGGTCTACGAAAAAAACTCAATTTAGAAATTAAACTTTAACATCCTGTACCTCATTAAACGACTAACATTTTACTAAGGCATGTTTAGCGCAAACCTATTATTTTCTTGTGTAGAATCTGAGGTTACTCTGGCGCATCGATTACAGACCACCCTGTACATAATTTTTTGTAATAGAAAAAAATATATTCCAACGAATCGAAATTTACCATTGGTCCTTCTCTTACCATCATGCAGAAAATCTTCAAAACTTCTTATGCCCTTCTCCAACTCCACCATGTGTTGTTTGTTGACCAACGGCTGCCCTCCTTCTACAATAATGTAAGGTCTACACAATCTTCCTCCGTCCGAGCTAATGTAGACGCATTTGTGCAAAAAACTGGGGTAAATCGAGACATAGTTTGAAATTTTGCCTTTTCGACGCATCAAGCGGAATATGTCTATTAATTTCTTGTAGCTGGTTGTAACCCCCAAAATGTTACCTAAAAAATGATAAAAACATGCGTGTTTAAGAAGAAACTATTTTAGCAGAACATCGTCAACACTTACCGTTTAAAAACACAATGAATGCCGCAGGAGAATGAATCGCTATACTGGCGATCATGCCTATCTCTTGAGAGCCGGCGTTCCTTGCCAACCTTATAAGTGGATATTCGTCTATATCGGTGGTTATATGTGTCATAAGAGCCAGGTTCTTGACCAAGCCACAAGCCTAAAATATGCCTATAAATTATACAGTGACCGGCAAACAGTTGGCCACATATGGGGAACTTTTTTATTATTAAAATATTAACAAAACTTCTCACGCTGATTGCCTCTGCATGATTGGTAATCTAAATACTTATTTTGAGACTTGCAACGTGACTACCCGTTTGTTCGGGTGTGTAAATTGAAAAAAATATATTTTGTCATGGAAAACGGGCATTAGATGACGAGATATCGAAAAAAGTTATTTCAAAAACGCGTTGAGATTTTAATCTTAATGCTTCTTGCATAGTTTGGAGCCGAAGTTCGAAAGATTATATTGTTTTTTTTTTGAAAAATATTCTATTGTGTGAATTTAGGTATCTACAACGTGTCCAAGATAAGGAGGGCCAGTACAGGGATCTCGGAAACCGTAAGAGATACGAAGTCGGTTAAATGGAGGTTAAGTTGCACATTTATGTGCCTAATAATATGCCGTTTAGAAAGTTTTAAAATACCGAGTAGTTCCGGAGATATCCGGCATGTTTTATTTTATCTCAAAAAAACTGTTATGTGGCAGTTAGAAGATGTTATTTGTGCTTAGAGAATAACGGAAATCATTTTGAACACCTGATTATGTAGTTCCTTACTTTTTTCGTTGTTCGTTCTATTACTGTTTTGGAATGATTTTTGTTCATTTAATTGTGGTTTATTATTAAATTATTTGTTACTTATTGAACTAGTCCAACATAAGTAAAAAATTTAGAGCTTACTTATGAGATAGTATTTATAAAATTAGGAGAAATACAGGACCGTATCCCAAAATTTCCTGATGTTGTTCAAAAAACCCTTGAAACGTCATTAAACCACAATGTGTCAAACATCGTTGCATTCGGGAGAAAAAAGGGTCTCAAATTCCAATATCAGGAAAACAGGACCGTATTTAAAAAAAGAAAGTTGATAATGGCCCTTCGAAGACGACTCGTCGGATTACAAAACAATTAACGCTGTTAGATAGAGCGGAAAAAGTGGCAATGCAAAAGTGCAATTTACTTTAGAATTCGATCTAAAAAAAAACAGGAAAACAATAAAACGATTTTTCATATTATTAGGCACGTAAATGCGCAACTTTACCTCCATTTAACCGACTTCGTATCTCTTACGGTTTCCGAGATCCCTGTACTGGCCCTCCTTATCTTGGAAACGTTGTATATCTACATATTGCAGACGCCGAACGGGCAGAAAAGAGAACGTAATATACCAGCTATGAATTAAATAAAGAGCAGATTCCCTTGTATCCTAATTCGCTTTCTTTCCCCCTCTATCACGATAGGAAAACTTTCGTACTCTCCTCTAGCAGACTTTCCAAGGTCAAAGCATACACAGTGTTGCCAGGTTTCTTAAAATTTTACTAGACTTTGTGATTTTTTAAAATCAAGCGATTTAGTGAAAGCTTCTTAAAAAATGCTTATTTTCTATTGATTTTTGTATTCAGATCCAAAATGTAATTATTTTAAAATTTGAATCTATTGCTTTACCATTTAATTTCCCTAAATACCTTTGTGTTGCTGTGGAGCTGATCTAAATTAGATACTTATAAACCATATTTTTCGAATTTTATAATTTCCTTTTTATATTCGTATGCTTTGAATGTTTAGTGAATTCTTGAAGAGCTATCTTGTGCTAGTGATTTTTTAATTTTTAACTTGGCAACATTGTGTCGATAAGCATGAGCCGCTTGCAGGATTTCCCTTTCTCTGCGCGTAGCACATGTCTGCGTCGCCGTCGCGTCTTATTGGTTGATGGTGGAAGGAGAAATCAATGTGCTTTAATTTATAGCTGGTATACGACGTTCCTGTAGATGTTTGTCAAACCTAACAAGACCTTCTAACCATCGAGATGATCACGAATACACACCTCTCCTTCAGGCGTATCACTAGGACACAACATTCCCCACTGACTAGGCTGCAAACTCCGAGGTCCCGACACCTTCCTCGTCGACTCGAACTGCGAGTTTACTCTGGTCATCATTCCTAGAGCCGAAATGTAACTAAGTCTGGACAAAACTTGGGTTACACCTAGACGTTCCATACGAAAACGTTTGATAGTCCAATTCCCCTAAATAAAACACAACAAAATATAAGTAAACATTGCTAATAAGTTCTTCTCGGCGAATTCCGTAGATTCTTACAGCGGAGACAAAATGGCGATGAGAATGTAAAATGTATTTTCACATAATAGAACCAGAAAACTACTATTCTTACCGTTGATATAGCAAACACCAGGCAATTCGTAATCAACTCGGACCTCATATACTTCACAACATCGAACTGTGTCGCTCGAATTTTCGGTATGGTTTTCTCCGCTATAGATTTCAAATCGTAGTTAAATCGTTTGAAAACGTCCTCGAACATAAGCGATATCAGAGAGCCGGCCAGTTCCATCCGTTTATTACCGTAGTAGTCTCGATCATCCAGAAATTTTTTATCGGTTTGTCCTTGTATCACCCTCTTCACCTAAAAGAAAACATCATCAGTCAGCAATTCAGCAAATAGTAAATTCCCATACCATCAAACCTAAATAGACAGCCTTTAGTCGAAAATCATATTCCTCAACAGGCACATGAGCCAAGACTGTCGTCGCCAACAAATCTCTGGCCTCGTCGGTAGGCGACTTCATTTTTGAGGCAGATGGCGCATACCTCTTCGCTATGATTTTACTCCCCAGGAACCTTAAAGCAGCCTCTTGCGTGTATATTTTATGCTTATGGCATTCCTCTAAAGTTGGAGTGAGCTTGTGTATATCGGGTATGCCTATCAATTCGCAAATTTCTTTGTCGCTTAGCACGTCTAGAGCTTTGAACACTACGGATATGGGTATGGGCTAAAACAATATAGAAAAAAACAATATATAAAGAAAAATTGCCCATCATTTCAGGGAGGCGTACTTACATCTGTAAAAATATTATGCCCCATGAAATACTTATTCCCTTTCACGAAAACCATCGTCCTAGATTTCTTTTCGTGCGTTGAACTAGTCACTTGGCATTGCACTCCCCACTTGCCTTCCTCCACCAACATCCTGTTTTTGGACAGCTGTTCTTGGATTAAAATTACTTTCTCTTGTCCTTTCACTACAAAATATCCTCCCGGGTCCAAAGGACATTCGTTCATCTTGGCCAGTTCGAATTCCGACTTGTTGCTCAGGACACAGTTTGACGATTTCAACATTATCGGCATCCTAGAAAGGAAAAAGTGAGAGCTGCAATGCTGTGCAAATGCGAGTAAATCCTCCTCATTAAGGGGAATTGAAAGGGTAAATCTGGTTATTTATTCGGACTCCGCAGTTGCGGTGGTGGGTGCATCCGCCGAAAAGTTACCTGCGACCCTTCTCCTACTGTAGGGGGGTTGTCTATATCAGCTAGCTGTGTTTGGCGCTGATACATGTGTTAGCATTGATATCGCCTCTAGGTATAATACTTTCGACGAGAACACCACTACCAACAGCGGTACCAGCAATATCAAACTCTTCACTGTTAATGTCCCATTAATCGTTTCAACAACTTCTTATATCTCCGTTCGTTTTATATTTTATGTTGCTAAACAAAATTGCACATCAAGCGTATCGATCGAATAATCGTAAATATCAATATTTGTAATAAACTTTTATCATCATAAATCACTGCTATCGATTTTAATTAAATTGGTACTTTATTTATAGGTTATAGGTTAAACCCGAACAACAGAACACAAACGGTAGTTTAATATTTCAGCTTAATTTTCTTTAGTATACAGGGTGATTGATAGTGGATGGCCTATTAAACGTTTCTGAAGAATCAGTCAACAATCCATAAGCAATACCTAGTTTGTATTTTGAATAAAAAAGTAAATGTATTAGACGGAAATGGCAAAACTAACATATCGACATGTCATTAACGACATTTATATTATATTTTGTGTTTCCTGTGGTTCACAAATTTTTCAAGTTTCCAAACCAAAGTACCTTGCTATATAGAATTTAATCATCAAAAACAGTTTATAAGAAATATTACTTACAAATAATATCAAGATCATAATTTCGGACCGGAAAAATCTGAAAACATTCAATTTTGACCCGAATCTGGGGCACTAGTTCTAGTTTGGAACTAGTGTTCCAACAATAATTCAATCAATAGTATGTTGGTCCCCTTTTGATTTTAAAACTCAAAATCTCATAGGTAATTTACGTCACTCCATAGAATAATATTTAGGTTTTGTTCCATCACTCTAGTACTTAAATAAAAGGTTTTATCGCCTCAGCCTATTCGATACAATGGTGGCCTGAAAAATTGTGACTGATCAAGTCGTGAAGGTGTTTCTAAAAATAATAATATTTAATTCAAATTTTCTATTTGTACTACCCACAAGATTTGAAAGAACCTTCTTATTTGCCTCAGTTTCTTGCCAAGTAGAGGTTTTTAGAAATTTTCTTCATAAAACACCTAATAATATAATAATAATTGGTGTACTCTTCCGAACCAGAAAGTTGTACACACCTCAACAACTTTTGACACTATACAAAGCCCAGATTCGACCATCACTAGAGTACTGCTCTCATGTCTGGAGCTCTGCACCCAAACATACTCTTCGGCTACTGGATTCCATCGAAAAGAGGGCTATTCGTCTGATTGGAGACGACGAGCTGACGAAGAGCCGCGACAGCCTAGAACATCGCAGACAGGTTGGGGATTTGACTCTCTTTTACAGATATTTTCGTGGAAAGTGCTCGGCCGACCTTGCCCTCTTAATTCCGCCCAGAGCGGCGAATAGCAGAAATACACGACGAACCACTGCCGCCCATCCATATGTGGTTAAGCTTAGTACTCCTCGAACTTCATTATTTAAGAATTCTTTCATCTGGAGGACTTCATCCTTATGGAGCGACCTTCCCGAGGTCGTTTTTCCCAACGAGTATAACCTCCAACGATTCAAAACCAACGTGGATCGCTTTTTGCGCACACGCACCACTCCCAGAGTGCCCTAAATGATTTTTCCTATAGTGCTTGAGTTTGATCATAAAAAAAAGTTTCCATTTCTGTAGACCTTCCTTGGATACGTTGTGTCAATTGTTAATTTGAAAACTTCCTAGTTTTCCACCCTTAATATCTCGCTTGCAGTAAATAATATCAAAAATCGGAAAGACACGTCAATTTTATTCTGAAGGGGGCCGCTTTTAAAGAATACTTGCAGCCTCCGTGATTCAACCCCCTCGTAGGGGTAGATATGACTCTCAAAATCTTGAATTTATTTTTTGAGTTGTACTTTCCAAGAAATCGCGTTCCAAAATATACGTAATTAGAACGAATTTTATAAGAAAGGGCGTTACCCGGAGTGACAAACCTAATCATTCTACGGAGAAAGGAGTAAACATAATAATGTAAAAATAAATAAATAATAAAACAAAAAAGTAAATAATAAAAAAAAAATAAAGTGTTTTCAAAAAATGTTTTTTTTTTAAATAATAACTTAAAATCCATATCAGATCATTTATTCAATCTAAATCGACTGATCCCAAATCACTGACTTGACATTGTCAACTACAGCTGTGACAAATTCAGATTCCTACGCTAAACCGGATATGGAACATTATTTTCCATTTTAAACGTTTAGCAAAAAAATATTTTACAAAAAAAGTGATTCACTTTACAGAAGCACGCAATACGAAACCGATATTGCCATGCAAAAAGTAAAAATAAGTTAATTTCGACGTTCCCGTAATAAATTTATGCTAATTTCTCGCATTGTTTCTTTTAATTTAATAAACTATAAAATTAAAAATATTATTAATTAAAAATATGCAAATCCTCTGAAGTTAAGTTCAAGAGCAGTTTCAACGTCAACCCAGCATGATAAACTTGATAGTATTGTTATTACCGGTAATAACAGTTACATCGCAATCAGTTCATTTTGATCAAATAGTAGGCGAATTTTTTCAGGGTATCAAAGATCAAGTTTCCGATTTTGACCATTCGCGATCGGCCCTACCACAAACTTACCTAGGATTCAGACCTAATTATCAAGCCCAAACTGACCAGTTGTCCTCAAATGTAAGACCTCCAACAGTTGCCGTTCCATTTGACATACAACAGGATTATTCACAAGCCTATCAGCCTCCACGAGATGTAAGGACTCGACCATTGCCAATGTACTCACCATATCATGGTAATAATATACCGGCATCACGTTATAATTCTCCACCCAAACCGTCGAATGAATACCACCAACCTTATTTACCAGAGTTCGGACCTGAACATCATCAAACTCACCAAGTACCTTCGCATGTAAGCCCCCAATATTTTGGTGATAAGACCCTACCCAATCAGTTGCCCTTAAATGCAAGCGCTCAAACAGTGCAACTAAAAAACCAATCAGATGGTAAAGAAACAAATTCAGGTCAGATATCCATACTATCACATTTATACGATCGAATTTTTCATGAATCACCTGAAGATCAGACCCAAACGAATCGGTTGTCTTTAAATGTAGCATCTCAAATCAACCTAACGAATGAAACATCGCATGACGAAGACACGGAAGTATTCTATAAGACGCAACCCGGCCAGTTGCCATCAAATGTAGTGTCATCTGGTAATAATAACCAGGACAACACAACTAGATCAGTATTCATACCATTAGATGTAAACCATCAAACTTTTCATGAATCGTCAGACCGCTTTGGATATCAAACCCTACCGAATCAGTTGCCCTTAAATGCAAGTGCTCAAACATTGTTAATGAAAAAACCAGCTTATGATAAGCATGAACAGGAAACAAATTTATCTTCACCGTCCGATGTAAACCATCAAACATTTCATGAATCGTCAGACCGCTTTGGATATCAGAACGTACCGCATCAGTTGCCGTTAACTCCACGTGCTCGAACGTTAAAGAAAAAAACAGCATATGGTAAGGAATCATTACAAGATCAGATCCAATCAAATCAATTGTCCCCAAATATGAACCATCAAATAAGGCCAATGGATGAAACATCATATGCTGAAGAAGCAGAATTACTCACTAGAATGGATCAAGGTCAGTCACCCTCAAATGAAAGGACTCAATCATTCCCAATACCATCATCTGGTAAGGACAAACAGGAAACAAATGTAGGTTCATCATTTATTTCCATACCATTGGATGTATACGAACAAACTTTTATTCAATCACCTAGAGATCAGACTCAACCAAATCAGTTGTCCTCAAATGTAAGTCCTCAAATAAGGCCAATGAATAAAATATCGCATGTTGAAGAAGACGAAGTACTCTATAAGAGAGAGCCAGGTGAGTTGCCTTCAAATTCAAGGACTCAAACATTCCAAATACCATCATATCATAAGGATAACCAGCGAAGAAATTTTGGATCAGCATTCATACCATCGGATGTATCTTATCAAACTTTTAAGGAATCATTTCAAGATCAGATCCAATCAAATCAGTTGTCCCCAAATATGAACCATCAAATAAGGCCAATGGATGAAACATCATATGCTGAAGAAGCAGAATTACTCAATAGAATGGATCAAGGTCAATCACCCTCAAATGAAAGGACCAAGCAACCATCATCTGGTCAGGATAAACAGGAAACAAATGTAGATTCATCATTTATTTCCATACCATCGGATGTATACGAACAAACTTTTAATCAATCACCTAGAGATCAGGCTCGACCAATTCAGTTGTCCTCAGATGTAAGACCTCAAATAGGGCCAATGAATAAAATATCACATGTTGAAGAAGAGGAAGTACTCTATAAGAGAGAGCCAGGTGAGTTGCCTTCAAATTCAAGGACTCAAACATTCCAAATACCATCATATCATAAGGATAACCAGCGAAGAAATTTTGGATCAGCATTCATACCATCGGATGTATCTTATCAAACTTTTAAGGAATCATTTCAAGATCAGATCCAATCAAATCAGTTGTCCCCAAATATGAACCATCAAATAAGGCCAATGGATGAAACATCATATGCTGAAGAAGCAGAATTACTCAATAGAATGGATCAAGGTCAATCACCCTCAAATGAAAGGACCAAGCAACCATCATCTGGTCAGGATAAACAGGAAACAAATGTAGATTCATCATTTATTTCCATACCATCGGATGTATACGAACAAACTTTTAATCAATCACCTAGAGATCAGGCTCGACCAATTCAGTTGTCCTCAGATGTAAGACCTCAAATAGGGCCAATGAATAAAATATCACATGTTGAAGAAGAGGAAGTACTCTATAAGAGAGAGCCAGGTGAGTTGCCTTCAAATTCAAGGACTCAAACATTCCAAATACCATCATATCATAAGGATAACCAGCAAAGAAATTTTGGATCAGCAGTCATACCATCGGATGTATACCATCAATCTTCCATTGAATCACCTGAAGATCAGACCAAACCGTATCAGTTGTCCTTACATGTAAGACCTCAAATAATGCCAATGAGGAAAAAATCCTATGAATCACCTGAAGATCAGATCCACGAAAATCAATATATATATAAATCAACTCGATCCAATGCTGAAGAGCAGACTGAACGAGGTCAGTTATTCTCAAATGTAATGCCTCAAACATTCCCAATGAATGGTAACAATAAACAGGAAAATATGGGTTCACCATCTATATTATCAAATTTATATCATCAAACTTCCAATGAATCACCTGAAGATCAGATCCAACCATATCAGTTGTCCTTAAATGAAAGACCTCAAATAATGCCAACGAAGAAATCATCCTACTCTGAAAATATGAAAGTACTTGATAAGACTAAACCAGGTCAGCTGCTCTCAAACGTACGGTATCCACATCAACCATTGCCAATATCATCACATGGAAAGGATAAACAGGAACACCTGAGTATACTATCTTTACTATCAGGATTTTCTCAGGTCTTTAAGAATCAAACATATAAATCAACGGAATCTAATGATGAAGAACAGAGTGAACCAGGTCACTTATCCTCAACTGTAAGGACTCAAACATTCCCAATACCATTATATGGTAAAGATATACAGGAAAATCTGGGTTCAAAATTCTTACCATCAAAAGTATACCATCACACTCTCAATGAATCACCTGAAGATCATATCCAAAAAAATACATATACATCAAATGATTCCAGTGCTGAAGAGAAGACTGAGTCTGGTCAGTTATCTCCAAATGTAAGGTTTCAAACGTTGACAACACAGAAACCATCACATGCTGAGCACGTTGAGATATCAGCTCCAGCCCCAGACACGAATTACAGAAGGCGATTATTTGGTCTGCTTAATGCCTTTGGTTAAACTTCTCATGGAAATGGTTAGTGTTGCCGAATTGTTTTTAGTATCTATGCTCACTAGAAATTTATAAAAATCGCCACTGTACAGCCTGACCCCAGTAACGAATTTAATTATAAATTTATGCAAACTTTTTTAAATTTAGATATCTCATATGTAATTCAGAAAATTAATCAAGAAAAAATGCTTATAACACTTCAATCTGTAGGTTACAAGCAAAAATAATAAATAAATGTTTTTTTAAGAAAATGAACTAGTTCTTCCTTGCAATAGAAATAAACAACAAATCATTAATATAAAAGGCATGATGGAATGGCATTGTAAAAACAATTGTTTCCTGTCAAGTTGAAACGATATAAGGGCAATTTTCCTACATTGCAATATCACTAGCGGTAGCCTGTAAGAATAAAATCTAGGCAACTGTTCTTTCTTAAAGTTTAATATCAAATTCTCAACATTGGTTTACTAACAGTGCTCATTCGTATAAAATTGAACATTGACAAATAAACAATTGGATAACTTTTATTCGTTAGGACAAATATCTATATAAAACAATATTTAACTTATTTTAGGTGATCCTAAATTTCACCCGAAGGCATTTTTAACAACTCATGGAAGCTGATAATCTCCAATAAACCACACCAGGCAGGTTTACGCAAATGTTGCTGAACTCGCTCGAATTCTAATTTCTAAACAAGTCTTTTTATGAATATAACTGTAATTCATATTTTATATATTGTTTTTAGGTATGGTAGTAGTATAATTAGTACAGTTATTACTTACCTTCCTATCAATAATCCAGTCTTCGCCACCCTTTGTGTTCCTCTAGTATATTCAATGTCAACAGATATAGGGGCCGAATATGTCATATCTCTGAGTCTACATTCATGGGGTGTTGAAGATTTACTTATGTTAAAACCCTCGTCGACATCTGGGAAACCTACATGTACATTTGTATACCTGATAAAGAAACCAAAATAAATTTATGAATATTGAAACTAATACAACCTAAGATTTTAAATGTAATTAAAAAAGACTTTACTTGATATAAAAGAGGGGATCTGCATCACACATAACTTTATTATTGGCTTCTACAATTTTCTTGATTTCAACATTAATAAAATAATTAAATGAATCAATGTGCTGTTTAACTAATCCTTTAATTTTAAGGAAAGCGGGTACCAATTTCCATTTTTCCTAAAAAGACAAATTATTTAAATTGAAAGCTTCGGGCTTTATTTTTTTGGAAGGCATTGCCGTTGATGCTGTAACCGTACCTCGACGTCTTTTACTGGCTTGTGATATAAATTAGGTTCCCCGAATAGTTCTTGATTTACATTTTGTAGGTCTGGCATCTTGAAGAATGAAGATTTAATAACAATATAAAATTCTTGAATGTAGCCTTAGACAATGTAGCATTTTGAAATGCGGTTATGTTAAAATTGCTCGAATGAAATTGGCAACAATTCAATTTTGTTTTAGTTCTGTTGCTACTGGGCGATGTTTATAGAAATAAGTATTGGTGGTGTTGCTATAAACATATAGGTCAAGGGCATTAAAACGTCAAACGTTATGGATCTTGATCAGAAAAATGTCGGAATCGGTCGGAATTTTGGAATGTTTTCTCATGTCAGTCAACAATCTATTTTGATTAGAATAGTGACGATTTTTTAAGATTAGTGCACTAATTAAGAACAATTATGGAGTAAAATGTGCAACCAGTGTTTCAATATCATGCGTAAACTGGGAAGACAAGATAGCAAGAAGACATATATAAAATGATGAGTTAAAAATTTAAAAAACATTTTAGTTTGTAGGTTTAGGTTTCAGTTAAGTTCTTTTTAGTTTGTAGAGGATTATATGACTGTAAAACGCCCCAATTTGACTGATTTATGCTTAACTCAAGCGCCAGGTAAGCCTTGCTTATTTTATATAAAATGTTACAAGACCATGATCAGAGGTCGACTAGTGTGGTTGATTAATATAATTATAATTGTCTTTACGGTCTATAATTATACATTAAATCACTTGTTGTACAGTTTGTTCATTTCACTTAAGTCCTAAATCCATGCTTCAAGGAAAGAAGAAAATCCATGAAAAAATATTATAAACATACAGTTAGATACAATACTAGGCACATGTATTTGTATTTGTATTTTCAAACGTATTATTTAAAAAAAGAGCACACTGAGCGAGCGTATAAATAGTGTGTTACCCTTTATTTATTTTAGTTCCACACAAGAATATGTACCTATTCATATAAATAAAATGTTTTCATATTTGGCAGTTTATTTTAGTCTCAAATTAGCATGAAAACCTTACAATTTCATATATTGTGAATGTATGATAAAGAAGTAGTACTACAGAAGTAGTAGCAGTAGAACTCTTAGCTGGACTAAACCTAACAGTTGAAATAATTTTATTATCCACTTCTGACCATGCTATAATAAAAGATTATTTGCAAAACTGTGCATTATTTGTATTCAAGGTATCAATATGACCATGGCACAAGAGCGAGTAACACGGAAATGGGAAATTTTTCAAGGCAGGAATAGATTTTACTGCAGCGGAAGATTCATGACGGCCCCTAATGCGGGTGTCTTCTTGTTGACAGTGTTCTTGATTACGGGAACTTGCACTCTCTTCTTTATATTCGAGTAAGTGACTAATATATGTATTACGCTAGCTAATTCTTAGAAGAAAACTCCCATAATTTTAGCGGAAAATAACCTTTAATGTTTTCCTGTAAAAATATTTGTTCATAACTGCAATTATTCTTACTTCAAATTGTTTTTCAGTTGTAAATATCTCGCCGAAAATGTTACTATAGCGATTCCGATAATCGGAGTGTTTTTGTTTCTGTTTACAATGTCTTCCCTGTTGAGGACAAGTCTTTCTGATCCCGGAATTATTCCTAGAGCCACCTCGGAGGAGGCGGCTTACGTTGAAAAACAAATAGGTATGTTTAATAGTTATAGTATAAGTGATTAATGACATATTTTTTCGAAGATAAGAGGTGGCAATGTTTTTATTTTGTATGGTTTTCTTAAAGTAACTTGTCTATATCTTTCTTCTTTATTTTAGAGGTCACAAACTCGGCGAACAGCCCCACATACAGACCGCCGCCGAGAACGAAAGAAGTTCTTGTGAAAGGGCAAACTATCAAGTTAAAATACTGTTTTACTTGTAAATTGTTTAGGCCGCCCAGAGCGTCCCACTGTAGCATATGTGATAATTGTGTTGAGAGGTTTGACCATCACTGTCCATGGGTAAGGCAGGCGTTGTTGTTCTTTTTAATGTGAACGTCATATTACATGTTTATGAATGTTTTCGTTTTGTGTTTTTACGAGATACATGGGTTTTTTTCGAAAATCCAGCATAATTTATGGGCCATTGGAGATACTAAACATCAAACTAGACCGATTAAGTCATATAAGTTTTTACGAAATGTTTCTTGTTGAAAGTGAAAGTTTATTTTAGAAAATTAGCCATAATGTGAACGTTTTTAGGAGTAAGAATTTATAGAAATTATTTTTTAAGTTAATATTAGAGGGCGCTAGTTACATACACTGGATCTATGATTTTTTTTCTTACCTGTTACATTTATTTATTTTTATTTTTATTTATTTATTCAGAAATATATCTCCATAATACAATACAAGGTGTTATGGAAATGACGTATTATATTTAAACCGGCAATTCCTGCAAATTGAAGAAAAATATCCAAAAATGGTGCTTTAATTTAATATGCCCTGTACATGGCCTTATGTCAAACGAAAAATTACCACATGTTCGGAAGATAAACACAGCAACATATGGCAGTGAATCTTGAACAGTGTTGTCATATCTTTAGGGTAAACTCTTTAGAAAGTCAATAACCGTTTGACAGATTTCAAGTTGTTTATTTTTCAGGGTACATAATTATAAACTTTTGCGTTCAGTTCGCTATGAAACAATATCTGATCTATAAACTTGAACTGAGCCGCGGAGTTTATAAATGGTCAGGTATGTTCTCATTTGTTCAATTCGAACGACACCCGTCAGATTTGGACAACTTAAAAGTTTATAAATGCCACTTACCCTTTAGAAAAAAAAAATGCAATTTTTTTTAGCTTTTCGGACTTATTTAACTCCAACTTAATTTATAAAAAACACCAAGTACTCACATCATAAAATCACATTAGTTTTCGCGTCACAACACATCTCAGTACAGTACAGTACCGTTCACTCTGAATTAGTATTTTAAAGTGCTACTGTGTAGACAAAAATACGCCCTTATTGTCTGGGAAATAATGTATTTATCATCTAAAAATTTTAAAAATAAATAACACGTTGGTTCCTCTCGATTGATATCGGCCGGCTTCTTTAAACAGCTGATTGTGGACAATCTAATGGATGGCTAATGTTTAAAAATACAGCATTGCCACTTTCGATGTTTTATAAGCGACTATCATAAATTGCCGAATTTCCTTCTATAATATTACTTTCCTGTATAATTAAGTCTCGGAAATGGCAACCGCGCTGGCTCTAGTAGCGGAGATTTCTCGGAAAGAAAGTTCGACTGATCCGAAGATGGGCTAGACCATTATTTCAAAGGGTAGTTCCTGTCAATTGTTAACATAATTGTTTCATTTTATCTCTAGTAAGGGGTTAATGGCCCATTGAAATGATTAAGTGCTCTTGTTCTATGTGTGTTATTGTAAAGTGTAATTATGCGTTAGTGTTGGGGTTTAGTGATAAGCTTATATATCCCTACGCTAAGATTCCATAACGTAAAATAGATTCAACTAAACTAAAGTACAATGTTATTAAGAGATCCAAATAAAAAAATTGTTTCATAAGATAGAATTTGTAAGCTAAACATCTAAGTTTTCTTGCTACATAGGTTATGTGAGGGTCCCATTTCATATTTTGGTCTATAATAATGCCCAAATATTTAGAAGTTTTAGTTTCTTGTATTTCAGAGTTCAAGTTTTCACATGTCAATTTTTTAAATTGGGGACGATCAACCGTTTTTGAGATATTTCCATTTTTACTTTGATTTTTTTGAGGCATTGTAATGTTTAAATGGAATTATCTTGAAATCCGTTAGAGATATTAGTTCGAGCCAAGTATACTTTCTTAGTTTAGAAATTGTCCGTCTTTGAGAATATGGGATTATAAATACTTAATAACAGGTAAGGTAAAATATCATATATTTATGTAACCAGCGCCAATATGAAATTTGTACAAATTCTCATTTCTTATTCATAAAAACATCATACCGTCAACTTTCAATCCGATATATTATCAAATTATGGCTTATTTTCGAAAATAAACTTTCGACACCCTCTATTTCTAGATCGAGAAACATTTCGAAAAACTTGTATGACTTAATAGGTCTAGTTTGATGTTTAGTATCTCCAGTCGCTCTATGGCCCTTAAGACACCCTGTACTAATGACTAACTAAAAAAATTATAAGTGCTACATGATCTAATGGTATGAACATATACAGGCGAGCTAAATTCCTAATAATTGATAATTATAGTTTCATTATTTTTAGGTGGGAAATTGTGTTGGTAGAAGAAACTATAGATTTTTTTACATGTTCATAGTGTCCTTAGCGTTCTTGGCGGTTTTTATATTCGCTTGTGCTGTTGCTCATCTAATTTTAAGTAAGTATACATTTTTGGTATTTATGGTTGTTTTTTTGGAATTACTTAGGTTATACAGCGTGGCACAGAAGTTCGGAAACTGCCATTGTTATCGCAAGCCCCTGTATCAAAGTGCTTCAAATTTTAGACATAGGGGTAAAAATGGTTTTCAATTCGTTGGTGATATCTGCGACGTTGTCAGACCGCTTATCAGGTATTCTAGACAAACACTACATAATTTAATTTTAAGTGTTTTCAATGCAGGTTTGATTACAAAACTGAATGGTATTGCTTATTGCAAAAATTGATTATTTTTCTTCAGGTTCCCTACAGGATTTGTGGGTGTCAATAGAATAACCCATTTCCATAACATGTATTATAGACGAGGATACATGGAAAACACAACTGGCGTACTACAAGTTATAATTTTCCTAACTGGACTAAATTTACAGGGGTGTCGGTGGCTATTATCTTATCGGAAAACCCTGTATACGAGCACAAACAAAGAAATAAAATAAACGTGTCTATTATTTTCGCATAGGATTTTTTTAAAACAAATTATCATTTACCTAATTCGGTCATTGTTTATATAAAAAATGTAAATGGGTGGGAAATTCTTAAAAAATCGTTGAAATGAAGTGTCTTGATCTTGTTTTTATCATTTTGGAGTATTTTATCAGGATCATGAGTCATTATTTCTGATTTTTCACCGCCTATATGCTGTATTTGAAAGTTAGAATCGAGGGAAACATTTAATATAATTAAGTATAAATATTTTATTGCTGTACTATATTGTTTACGGTATTTTTGTTCTACGGAATTTCCCACATCAATGTAATTATTTCAATAATACAATCGCGTATTCTTAAATGTGTGAATCCTCCATGTAAATTAACCACATAAAAAACGAATAATTTTACATATGTGCCGAATAACGTCAAGGCTTAGTAAACCTACATTTTGATTGTGATAAAAAAAAAAGTTCTAATATCAATTGTATACATAATTATTAAAAAGTATTTGCTGATACCTTGTTTTGTTGTTTGATATGATTAAGATGGATTAAGAGGGTACTTATCTGTCACAATCTACATAGATATTTATTGATTATGTGTAATGTTTCGATGAAGATTTCTATAAAAAAAGGATAGGAGGATTTGCAAAATTTATGACTGTTAAATGAAGGGTATTTATGTATAGTTAATTTGATATTTTTTTCGGATTTGTACTTATTATTTCGTAAATTTAATTAAAAGATAACTAACTACAATCGAGACGTATCTAACGAGAGTCAAAATGATGTCTTTAAGTGTCAGTGACGAAAGGTACAGGGTGTCCACTTTTGGGTGGTTTTACGGGGTATGTCCGTTATTAGCGAAGATAGAAGGATTCGATTTTCGCAGTACTGTGCTATTTTTTGTGAAATAAAATATGCCCCAATTAGAATTTTTCTAGGCCTCCTCGTTTTTGATATACGGGATGTTTTTGAGAATTTTACATATTGGGACACCCCCATATTTCGGTTACCCTGTGGCTTATCAAAAAGAAATAAAATATTCTCTTTGTAGTTTAATATGTAGAATCAATTTAAAAAAGTTTTTTTTCTTGAAAACTATTGGACGTAGAAAAATGTATTCTACGTAAAAAACTACAAAGATAACATTTTATTTCTTTTCGATAAGTTGGTTGGTTAGTTGGTTAAAGGCGGGGGGGGGGGGGGGGGGGTCTTCCGCTTATTGTGTTCGATAAGTTACAGGGTAACCAAAATATGGGGTGTCCCAAAAATGTAATATTTTCAAAAACATCCCGTATATCAAAAACGAGAGGCCTAGAAGAATTCGAATTGGGGTATCTTTTGTTTCATAAAAAGTAGAGTAGAGCGAAAACCGCATCCTTCTAGCTTTACTAACAACGGAGATATCCCGTAAAACCACCCAACAGTGGACACCCTGTACATTCATCGGGTTAATTAATTTATTCAAATTGCAGTTACAAAAGAAGATAGACAATTTCTAGATGCTGTCAAAGAATCTCCAGCCAGTGTGATAGTGGCGGTGATATGCTTTTTTAGCGTGTGGAGTATACTGGGCCTAGCCGGATTCCACACGTATTTGACAACAAGTAATCAGACTACAAATGAAGACGTAAGTGTTTTTTTAATTAACATTAATATACAACTAAATAAATAATATACTATATGTATGTATACATATACAGGGTGTGTCTGAATAACATGCTAATATTTAAGAATGTTATTCTTGGGTCTATTTTCAGAAAAAGCTTCATATGAACATATGTCCTAAACGTCTTAACTTGTGATATACAGATTTTGAAAAAATCTCCTTTTTTATTAATATATGTGATGCTGATCTAGTGATCTGGCTATTTTTGTGAAATTTGGTACACACTTTCTATTCATCAAGAGGCATTTTATGATGTATAACATGTATTCCGATCAGTGGCGCTCGAGAGGGAATTACCCTCGCTATTTTTGAAGAAAATAATGAGTACGTCATTTCTTCTTTTTTTAAATAAAAATTATTTTTGAAATTTTCATTCCTTGCTGATGTCGCCTCTTGATTTGTCGTTTTGAAAGTTTTCGTATAATAAAGCGAAATTCATGAAAACGCGGAAATATTTCCGCTGTCATTATAATTTAACTTGCATCCATTAATGCAGCAACTACTTGGCATTTTGAACAAACTCTTTATTTATCTGTGTTAATATGCACTCTTAAGTATTTACACAACCACTGTACACAAATAACTTAATAATTTACACTCGGGTTTCAGTATTAGCACACAATTTAACACACAAATCTGCTTGAAACTCTCTAAAACCAGTAGGAAGCCGGTAACGCGTGTACAAATCCCCCGGCTTCTTTAAACAGCTGATTTTGGACAATCGGGCTAACCTGACGGGCTGTTCTTTTATCGAAGGCAGTGGCCTGTTCCTGTCTTGTCTTCACGTGTCACGTGTCTGTTGTCTATCTAAAATTACAGCGTTGCCACTTTCGATGTTTTATAAGAAATTGCCGAATTTCCTTCTATAATATTACTTTCCTGTATAATTATAGTCTCGGAAATGGCAACCGCGCTAGCAGTTTTTTGTTGTGCCACCACAAGGTGACATGACGAACAAACCCGAACAAACGCCGGATGAGGGGTGGGTTTATGGGGCTGGACCCCACTTTTAAAACGGTCGATTAAAAAAAAAATTATATAACGTCTCTAGGACACCCAAGGAGTCACCCATTTAAATATAATACGTCATTTCCGTAACACCCTGTATTATATATATTTTTAATTCGTTTCAGATAAAAGGTTCCTTTACTAGTAAAAGAGGACAAGACAGCTTTAATCCCTATTCACAGGGAAATGTGTGTTTAAATTGCTTCCACATTTTGTGTGGACCTGTGGCGCCCTCGTTGATCGACCGGTGAGGCTTGTTTTTACTTGTAAATTAGTTATAATCATAGACAAAGGAAGAGAGGGGACGCGTAAAACCAAAAGCTATTTTGTTACCGCCTGGCTCCTTATCGGATTTAGCAGTGGCGTTACATGAATATTTTCTTGGTATTATCCCAGTACAAAATTATTATTTATGGAATATGGAAGTAATATTTTTATTGAATTGAATTTGTATATTGTGTCTGAGTACAAATGTTCTTCTGCTTCTCAATAATTTATGAATGCTTAGTAAATATTAATTTTATTAGCCAAAAATATAATTTCATATAGGAAAGGTTGTGAAATTTAAATATCTTTCAACTTTAGGGAAAATGTAAGATAAAAAATAAAATTGGTCGATTCAAAATTTATTGCAAAGAAGCGACAAAATGTAATTACTGGTAGTTTTGAAAATATTGTTGGCACAGCACCTCCAAGTAATCGTACTCTTTCCTCAACTTTATAAAAAAGGACTTCTCAAAATGCTCTGAACAAATCCTGTAGGCAGGAGAAGGTGTCCAATCTCTAAGTCCCATGTTCTGGTTTGCACCCAAATGTTTGCTTTTTGTGGATCTTTCGGAAATCTAAAAACAATACAACAATGTGTGAGCTTGGTGGTTTAAAATAAGTTTTAACAGGACGCCATCATTGTGAAACGACCTTCGCCTGAAGTCGTGTTTCTCAAAGACTATGACCTTCAACGATTCAAGACAAACGTTAATCGCTTTCTTTAAAAAAATAACACTGGTATACATTCGAAATAATATAATGCTTTCACTAATAATTAACCAAAATTAAATAAAAAATAATTTAATTTTGTCAAAATATACAAATCATGCAGGTACGCCATTGAGTGACACAGCCTCTCCAAGGGCAATTACCTGGTTCTTATTAGAAATCTTGAATGAAAAGTGCAACAAATCTAGTACAAATTACAAAGATAGGTAGCTTCAACTATGGGCTTAATCATAGTGTCAAATAATAATACTGCTAAACTTACAAGGGAGATATCTAATATAAAATAAATGCATGCAAAAAATACAATTTGAATATTTACCGATGGGAAGTAATTCCAAGCTTCTTTCGTTCATTACGGCTTTTACAGCTATAGGCACAACAATTCACCATTTTTCTGTAAATAAACTGAATTCTTATAATAGCTCTTCTCACCACAAATCACCAAAATACATGGGGTGCCACCTCGATTGTCTGGCTCCCTATCAATGGCGGCCGATCAATTTTAGGTAACACTTTCTGCGACGGCCCGTAAACCGGAATTATTCGTCCCCTCTCTTCCTTTGTCTATGGTTATAATGCAACGAAGACCTTTTAAGAAACTCTACAACAACAGCTAATTGATCAGGAACAGAAGGAAATGGAAGAAAATGTTTTATTATGTTCTAATTACGACATTAAAAATATAAAATAAAGTAAAATAGAATTTTAATTATATTTTAGAAGAGGGATCGTTACGGAAAGTTATAGGACGGAACTGAGTCAACCGATAATATCCGAACCACCAGTGCCATTAGCAAATGGGTTATATGGTTTGAAACCACAGGTAAAGTTTTGGTATATGGGATTGGTCAAACGGTGTGAATTTTATTATCATGTTATATTTACTGCTTTTCTTTCAGATAAATTTGTATTAGATGATCCTAAAGCAATATACATTAGGTTAGAGTCGCTAAGACAAACGCACCAAAAAAAAAGCTAACCCCAGTGATTCTTCATTGATCATTGTCAATCTCTATTAGGTGTACTTCACTCAAATTCATTTAAGATTGTTACAGTGTGTGCCTGTAGAGTGGATGGATTCTTATCTGAGACATCCTGTATTCGTAAACGATAATTCGAGTGACTCGAACATTAAAATTGACCCTTCTATACTGCCGTTCTAGTAAAGAGCGCTGTATCTGCATTTTTTCAAAAATTTACTTAAGTTCAATTTCTGGGTTCCGGGCGTGTCCTAAATCTAAATCGTATCTAGATCCTGAAGTCTACTGAAATCCACATACGTTTTTTACGAAATGACGTAATATATCAAGTTTTTAAGTTAAAAACTCTTAACTAACAAATGTTTCTTATATTACCGTATCTGCCATCTTCCGATATTTACTTTACGTTGTGTTTCTAAAGCAATTCGTAGCTTAAAAGCACGTATCGCGAGATACAAGCTTTAAAAACCGTAACTAGTGTTGTGATCACTCGAGCGAAAAACCGCTTGATCACTCGATTATTGAAATAACCGACATCGCTCGATTATTAAAAAAACCGCTCGAATTATCTATTCGGGCGAAAACCGTCGCCCGTAACTTATTATCTTTCACTCGATACCCGCGCTTCGCTTGCCGCCGACGGAATTGTACCGCTGTAGCGTGATCGAATTAAAAAACTGCTCGTATATTAAACAGTTTTTCGCTCGATAGGAAATACTCTAATTAAAAATTCAGGCGAAAAAACCGAAAAATATCAACTGTTATAATGACCTTCGTTTTACACGCTGCGCGATCCGAAAGCTGGCTAGCCAGTGTAGGTCTCCGATTGTAAATATTAAAAAATTAAGGGATATAAATTGAAAATTTTTATTTACTATAAACTCGAGAAAACTTCTCAAAAATAACATAATAATAGAAATTCTTAATGAAAAATAACAAAACGAACAAAATTGTTAACGACATATATAGAAAAATTGGTTGGTTATGTTATAGTAAACATCACACAATCGAAACAGGAACTTTTTATTATTAAACTCAAGAAGACTTCTTAAGGCCGTATTACACTTGGGAATTTTTATGGCGCCAGCAATGGCAATTATAATTCCAGGATTCAGGCGCAGTACACCGTTCTCCGTACTACAGTCAGAAATTCTACTCTTCTGACAATTAAAATGACACGGATTTATGCGCAGTACACTGTTCCCGATCAGCTGTCTCTCATTACCAGAAATGGGGCAGGCGCCATTTTAATTGCCCTTGCCGGCGCAATTGGGTAGACATGGATTATTCTGTTATTTTTAACTGTTTATTATTTGGTCGAACCAGGTATGAACAGGTAATGGCCATTTAAACCCACTGGTACTTAAATTAGCAGTTTATATTCTTTATTAACCTTATGGGCTGCTAATTCAGCAACTTTTTGCACCTCCTATTTGTAAATAGCAGTAGCTGCTTTAACTGGTAATCAAAACGAACAGGTTTGCACATCTCTAATTCTGGGGATATTTTAGGGATTTCGACAGTACCCACTGCTGTTCTAACCGTTGACAATGCTCCAGCTGATCGAAAACGGTTTACTGCGCATGAATACGTGCCATTATAATTGCCGGCGCAAGCCTAGTCTAATACGACCTTTAAAAATAACATACATTATAGAAAATGTTAATGGAAAATAAGAAAACGAGCAAAATAGTTAACAAAACATAGGTATCCAGAAATTTTTTGGTAACCAAAAGTAAACATTCTTAAATTTAAACAGGAACTTTTAGGTAACTATAAACATGAATTTAAAAAAATAATCACCTATTTTCTTATTTTGCCAGTCGCGTAACTAAGCCTAAATTTTTGAAGGGCACACGGTGGGCACCTGATAATTTAGAGTGGAAGAATTTGACGGCCATTTTAAATATCTATTTATTTTATGCTGGTAGATTGAGAAAGATGTGAAGAAAAATAACTGTTGGTAATACTTTTTGTTTTAAAGAAGCACAAGAATAAACCCGAGCAATAAATACATATTTGGGTGATTTGTTGCAGTTTTTTTGTTTGGTATCGAGACACGTGGTAAAAATTCATTATTCACAAATAAATAAATTTCTGGAATTTTTTTGGTGGCTACTACAATTCTTTAGCTAAACCTGTGCCCACCCGTAGTTACGTGCCTGCTAAATACCCGACCTGATCACATGTAAAGGGCTAGGCAGCCCGTTAAGCAGTCGGTGACGTCATCGCTTGGTAAATTGGAATTTCAGGCGATTCACTCGAGCGATTAACTCCATTATTAAAATCGCTCGAGTATCAAGTACTCGATTATTAAAATCATCGGTTTTTTCCCAACACTAACCGTAACTACTTAGAATACCGTACCTGTTTTTCTTTGCAGATACGATTATTTCAAATGTTTGAGTTACTCTACAAATTGTGCTATAGTAGCCTTAAATGCCGTAAGTGCGCTATTAACGAAAAAAATGATTTAGAGGTTTTAAAATAATTTCCATCGCTTTTTGAATGCAAAATTTAATAGATATAAAATAGTTTCGAACTATTTAGTTCATTACATAAATCAACAGAGATCAATACACGTTTGTATCGTTTCCTCAAAATGACAATTTTGTTACGAAGGCAGTATAAGGGTGGTCAGTTTTGCTACTATATCATTTTCATATTTAAATAAGGAAATAAACAAACTCCAACAAACTTTCGGCTGCCGCTACCTTTTCAATATAAAATTGTTCGGCAAATTGCATATTTTAAACTTATTTCTCCAAATATATTTTCAGAATGCCCCGAATCACATCACCGTGAACTCGGCGGAGCTGCCCGGCATCTACCGACAAACCACCGAAACAACAGGTACGTACAGCCCCTTAAAACGCCATCTATACCGCGCTCAACAAATTATACCGACTAAAAATTGCGCTACGCCCAAAATAATACCTTCGCAAGCACCGTTTCTAGCACCGTATAATTTGTACCAGCGTCCCACTATGGTACACAACGGGCATGCGCAGTATAACGGGGGGGAAGTGGTGAAAAACAGCCGTAGCATGCCGCAATTGAAGAGAGTGGATAATTGTGTGGAAGAGTTCTTCGAGTACGATCAGTATTATAACCCTTATAGTCCTAAAGTGACCGTGTATCAGGAAACTAGGGGGGTTCACAGACCTCCTCCTATTCCTCGTGTGGACGAGGACGAATTCACACGCCCCTATACCCCTCCGGAAAGGAGGTATAACAGCTCCACGTTCGGCAAGGGAAATATTTACGAGGACACGCACGTCGACAAAATGTTTATCAAAAAGCATCAGAGGCCGAGGAGTAGCTGCGTTTACGAAAACGTACACGTCACCGCGGATGACTTTTGTTCGACTAAGCACGTGCGATTCGACAGGGACGCCTTGCCGAATGTCAAAATTGACGGGTATCCCAGACCGGAGTTTAGCAGGACGTATATTCAGAACAGTTTGGACTAAAAACATTTTGCTATGGTGTATTTTTAAGGTTCGAGTGATTAATGTAGGATTTTTTTCGGTATTGTTACTGAAATGATTATTTGAGCTCTTGCTTTTCCAAAAACAATCACTATACAGGATGTTATGGAAATGACTTATTATATTTAAACCGGCAAACCCTGTGATGAAAACAAATTGAAAAACGATAACCACGAATGGCGCTTTGAATTCATAAGCGAGATAAGTGCGTCAAAACTCGACAAACACATGAGCGAATTTTGTACCGGTTCCAGCAGGAACTGAATTTTAAAGACTAGTAGTGTAGGAATTATGAACTGGACCACAGCGACACAGTAGAGCTGTTTCATTTAACGAAACTAAGATAAAAACAAAACCCAAACTATGGAACAAAATTGAATGGTTTGCCGTTATTAAAATTGGTTCGTAGCAAAAAATAGCCATTAAATCATTTGATCAGCATAAAAAGATTTTGCTTGCAATTAATTAAAATCGGGATGCAACACTTGTTCTACAAAATGTCAACAATTTAACCGATATCAGTCGGCTTGTAATATCATGTGTTTGCTTAATTAACAGTCGAGCTGCGAAATGATTACTTGGTCAGCAAGATTTTTACAATTTGTCAGTAGAAAAAACATGTCTAGAAGCAGTTTACGTCAGAGGTTTGCAATATAAATCATTGGATTGCGTTTGTTTTGAATAATCGGCAAAGTTCGTTATTTCGGGCGGAGCGAAAGCAGTCGCGTGATACGAGTAGCTAATTGCGTGCGTGTGTTTTCATTCGGTGTAGCAGTCAAGGCCCAAAAGGTAGCGGGGGCGGGTTTTCACTTGTTTTCCCAGGGCACTGTCACTATTTCACATTTTATTGCTTTTTTTTGATGACCAAGATTAAATATTTTGCTTACCCGCTGATTGCTTACC
Organism: Barypeithes pellucidus; assembly: GCA_963991005.1. Taxonomy (NCBI): domain Eukaryota; kingdom Metazoa; phylum Arthropoda; class Insecta; order Coleoptera; family Curculionidae; genus Barypeithes; species Barypeithes pellucidus. The sequence goes on from OZ022557.1 coordinate 2,456,896, forward strand.
AATATCTGGTTAAAGTGGATCGCTCATAACAGCTTATACAGTGATGGGCTAAAATATGGAACAAATTCATTTAAAAATCAGGTTTTATTTTTTTGTAAAAACGCTCGGACACGTCGATTATAATTTTTTCTTCCGGATTTTTTGCCTCAAAAAGAAATTATACTGGGTGTGTCAAAAAGTAGTTAAATGTTGTTAAATTTTTTTGTATTTTAAATAGAACCACCCTATTTTTACTTATCACATAAATTCTACGTCAAATTCTGAGCATAATTCATGTAGCATACTCTATCCTTATCTCTAACGGTTTTAGAGAAAAATTACATCTTAAAAAAGAAATTTCTTTAAAAAAAGGTACATGTACCTACTTAAAGGTAAACAGGTAAATTTAAATTAATTGTTACTACGATAGCAAGTCATGTGTCAATCAAAAAGAATTTTAAGTATAATTTTGAAAAAACGGTGATCATGGTGCATTTAAATGAAACACAAAGAATCGAAATTTTAATTTTAATTGGATGTGGAGACAAAACAAGAAGTCAAGAAGAAGTTTGTAACTTGTTTAGCGCTAAGTATCCAGAACGACGGATTACAAGATCTACATTGAGTAAAATTGAAAAAAAATTCAGGGAAACAGGGAATGTAAAGGATCGTCTACGGCCAGGTCGTCCAAAAATGAGTGAAAACACAAAATTGAACATTTTGTTAGAAGTTGAAGATAATCCCCATAGTGCATCCACTGAAGTAGCCCTTAATAATGATGTTAGCCGACGATCTGTTTTGCGGGTATTGAAACAAGAAAAGTACCATCCGTATAAAATTAGGTTGCTGCACGAGCTAAACGAAGATGATCCCGACCGCCGACTACAGTTTTGTGAAACTATGATGGAAATTTGCAACTTAAATATATTTTTCCATCGCAGCGTACTTTTTAGCGATGAAGCCACGTTTTGTTTGAATGGTTCGGTTAACAGACAAAATTTTCGGTATTGGAGTACAAATAATCCCCGTTGGATGAGAGAACAGCATACGCAATACTCACAAAAAGTAAATGTTTGGGCAGGGATATTAAATGATTGGACCTTTTTTCTTCGATGGAAATCTTACAGGAGACCGGTATTTACAATTACTTCAAAATGAATTAATTCCCACATTAGCAGCGGATTTTCCAAATCCGAATCAGCCTAATCTACCAGAAGCGTCTATTTGGTTTCAGCAGGATGGTGCTCCGCCTCATTTTGCTCGACAAGTACGAGAGTATTTGAATACTATTTTCCCCGAACGATGGATAGGTAGAAGAGGACCCATAGAATGGCCTGCAAGATCTCCCGATCTTACACCAATGGATTTCTTTCTTTGGGGTTATTTGAAATCAAAAGTGTATAAGGATAAACCACAAAATTTCGAAGACTTAAAATTTAAAATTTGATATGAAATTAGGCAAATTAATGAAAATACTGTAAATAATGTTTTAGAAGAGTTTTAAAGTAGATTGGCATATTGTCAAGAAGTTAATGGTTTGCATTTTCAACACTTAATAAAATAATTTTTCAAAATTATACCTACATCTACTTTTTGACACACTCAGTATAATTTCTTTTTGAGGCAAAAAATCCGGAAGAAAAAATTATAATCGACGTGTCCGAGCGTTTTTACAAAAAATTAATACCTGATTTTTAAATGAATTTGTTCCATATTTTAGCCCATCACTGTATATTTAATTTGCGTACCAAAATAATTTAGAGCACTCTAGTATGACATTAATTACTGACCGATTCAGAAATGTTTGCTGTCAACCTGTTAAATATCCAGTTAATAAATAAAGTGACATTAATATTTGTTGTTAATAATGGGCAGAAAAAAATATTTTCTCCCCTTTGCTTGCCTATTGTTTGTAGTCATCGTCGGCCTCCGAAAAAATCCATTCACTATGACCGCAAGCGCAGATAAGTATTTTTTTTGCCTTATCTTGATAAAAATGAAAAATTTTCTTCGTGTTTTTTCACCAGTCAAAGAATTTTGATTTGTTTTTAGAACATTTTGTTGTAAATACGGGGTCCGGATCGTTTAACGGTTTCCAACGACTAAGGTCGAGGCACGCGTTATGGTTTGCCATCGCTCCACGTGGGGGTAAGGTTAGGGATTTTTAATTTTTAATTAAGTATTTAGACATTCAATTTAAAAAAAAGTATGTCGGCTTTCTCTAGGACATCCAAAGGGGTAACCCATTTTAAAATAATACGCCATTTCCACGACATCCTGTAAAATCAGTCGATAGCAATATTTTGAGTATGGAAACCTCATCATACTGTTAGTACTAGCAGAACTGTAATCTGTACAGGGTGTCTAGTTTTCAATGATTTATAGGGTATATTCCTTTCCTTATATAAGGAAAGATAAAGGCGACTATACCCCAGAAAAACCATCTATCTCAACTACCATCGAAAAATGGACACCCTGTACAATAGCGCAAATTATTGAACATTATTTATTTGATTACGTAATTTTTACCAAACTTACAGGGTGTGACAACTTAAAGTAACGTAATAATTATGGTTACGAAAAAAAGTGTAAGCAGACGAAGTTGGGAAATATACAGGGTGGCCAAAAATAGAGATCCACAACAACTTTAATAAAAATATTTTTAAATGGTAAATGATGCATATTTTTAATAAATAAAATTTCAAGCAAATGAATAATCGCGAAAAAGGGTAACGAATATTCCAAAATTTATGTATGTTCGCACACCCTGTATACAATGCGGTAATCTGATATTATATGTGTCTTAGTAACTTTTAGATAGTGCATAAAATTCTAGCAATAAACTATATTCGCCTTATTTTTAGTACATTGAATATGAAATCGATTTAAAAATTTGATATTATTATATTTCCCATTTGCAAATAAAAATGTATACAGGGTCTGTTCAGAAACTAGTGGTCCTAAATGATAGAATATAAAGGGGAAGTTGAAATAATGTCAGTACTTCATATAAATATTTTTCTTATCTGGGTGTCTTATTGATATACAAAGTTTCAAAGTTAAAAGTTAATTAACGAAATTTTAACTGTATTTCTCGTAATTTTATAAATAATATCTCATAAGTAAGCTCTAAACTCTTACTTATGTTGGACTAGTTCAATAAATAACAAATAATTTAATAATAAACCACAAATAAGAAAATACAGAAACATTATCTCAAACTTCTGTTGATTCGGGATTTGAGAGAAAAGTAGGTGCTTGAAACAAAAAAATTAAGATGGTGACGCGTGATTTGTTTCACTTGACATTCCCATTGTGATCGATTGAGAGCGTTTTAAGAGGTTTTCTATTTTTCAGAAAATATGGAACATAAATTTACAAATGTGAAAAGTTTGATATTCTATCGCATGTTTTATTTTATCTCAAAAAAACTGTTATGTGGCAGTTAGAAGATGTTATTTGTGCTTAGAGAATAACGGAAATTATTTTGAACACCTGATTATGTAGTTCGTTACTTTTTTCGTTGTTCGTTTTATTACTGTTTTGGAATGATTTTTGTTCACTTATTTGTGGTTTATTATTAAATTATTTGTTATTTATTGAACTAGTCCAACATAAGTAAACAATTTAGAGCTAACTTATGAGATATTATTTATAAAATTAGGAGAAATACAGGATCGTATCCCAAGATTTCCTGATGTTGTTCAAAAAACCCTCGAAACGTTATTAAACCACAATATGTCATACATCGTTGCATTCGGGAGAAAAAAAGCTCTCAAATTCCACTATCAGGAAGACAGGACCGTATTTAAAAAAATAAAGTTGATAATGCCCCTTAGCAGACGACTCGTCGGATTACAAAACAATTAACGCTGTTAGATAGAGCGGAAAAAGTGGCAATGCAAAAGTGCAATTTACTTTAGAATTCGATCTCAAAAAAACCCAGGAAAACAATAAAACGATTTTTCAGAATTTCGTTTTTTTCCGGATATCTCCGGAACTACTCGGAATTTTGAAACTTTCTAAACGGCATATTATTAGGCTCGTAAATGCGCAACTTTACCTCCATTTAACCGACTTCGTATCTCTTACGGTTTCCGAGATCCCTGTACTGGCCCTCCTTATCTTGGACACGTTGTATATACCATCATTTATGACTACAAGTTTCTGGACACCCTGTATAACGGCCAACGCACAGATAGGTGTCTACTGTCTTTTGCGTTAAAATACTCGAATTAGGCTTCATCGTGTGTGGAATTGCTTTAGCTTATCGCAGTCTGTAGACCAACGACGAAACGGTTTCGGCATTGTTCGTCTGGCTCAGAGATGTCTATGATTTCTATAGTTCCCTACTTAGTTTAATGCAAAAGCAGCAGTACACATCCGCTGGCCACTATATATATTTTGATTCATTATAAACGGACTATATATAATATTTTATTACGTATTTGCCAAACAAAATAGCGCCTTTTTAGCTGCAACTTTGATACACGACTTTTGAATTCGTGAATATATTTATTTGCGATAAATTTAGTGATTAAAGCGTGGAACACATATACGCGATCGCGATGGCATTTGCAATAGCGACGACGATCACAGGATCGCGAACACATACGCGATCACGACCGCTATAGTGGTACAATGGACGCATTCAGCAGAACCAGTGGCGATTCTTCCATAGGAGCACCTGCGCACGTGCACCCCCAAAACAAATAAAAAATATTAATTTATATTCATTGAATATTATTTATCGTATAAAGTCCGACCCTCCCTAATATTTTATCGTACCGTCAAACTAAAAAAGTCCGACCATCCCTAATATTCTATCATCCCGTCAAACCAAACTGTATAGATCCGGCAACCGTGCCTCGGTCGAGGTAAATGACGATTATGACGCGACTTGCTCGCACGTGCGATTAAGTAGTGCAGTTTCTCTGTAGTAACAGGTGGCGGGTGACAGTGGGGGATAGCGGGACTATGGCGATTTAACATGGAAAAGGCGTACAGTTTTTGTGTGCACCGCGCTGCTGTTGTCTATTCGTGCATCTAGTTAGAAATTCGAGCGTGTATGTTTTAATACTTTAATATTATATATTTATTAATTTAAAATGAATAGTTGACGGTGGACTATTTAAGAAATAACTTTAGCTCTTTGAGTTTGGAGCAAAAAATTGAAGTGAAGAATGCGATAACACCTAAGCCCGAAATTAATCTAACGCAGACCACAAAGGGTAAATCTAGGGACTTTATTAGAAAGTTTAAAAATGAAATATATGAAAAAAAAATTATAGAGGGTATTCCAAACTTAATGAGGCTGTTATTGATCAATTTTCTACAATTAAGAACCGAAGAATGGACTTTACGTTTAAGCAGTATTGTGTAGGGTCGATAAATGTTGTGTATTTCGATAAATGATACTCGATATGATTTTAAACCATTTTATTTAAGGATTTAAACTAAAAAACACTGAAAATATGAAGAATGCCAACTTGTCAGTCTCGTGGCTCGTCTTGGTTGCGCCTAAAGACGTAGCCGTAGATGGCGTAGTGGTATTAGACATAATTCGGTTTTCTTGATAACTCGTAGATGGCGGTAGTAGTATTGGACATCATTCGGTTTTCTTGATTGCTCGTAGATGGCTTTAGTAGTATTAGTAGTGGACTGTATAAATATTGTTACGAGGGTTACATGCGACGACGTTAAGATCCGACAGCTATACACACTAAGAAAACCTTTTTTATTTTCCAAAAGTTCTATTTCCTTGTGCAAAATTAAAAAATAAATAAAAATATGCTTTACCTGACGCATTTTCTTATTACTTTTTTTCTTTCTATTTAAAACGCCTAGAAAGTAATTGTTTGGTCGTTACACAAAAATAAAATTTTAAAAATAATTTTACCAGACTTGTCAACCCCCTCTATCATAGGTCACGAGCCGCCACTGAGCAGAACCCATCGATTTGTTAGCGATTAGTAATCATCTTGCATGCACTAAAAGGCACACGTGTGTCCGACTGAATTTGTTTACAAGCGACGCGTTTGATCGCTATCGTGGTCGCCGTCGCGTATATGTAATCCACGCTAAAATCCGCATAAGCTCGTCATTCCGCGTGTGTTGTAACGTTTATGGGCTTCCTGTTTGAGGCCGCCCTCTGTCGAAACATGCCTTAATATTTGTCGTTTGTATTTGCTACGTATATTTTATAAAAATATTAATCGTGATTATAGTAATTGTCGTATCAAAAATTTATAGGTTTTAGTCGGTATATTTTAGATATAAGTATAGAATTTTCGGACTTGGATTGAACATTGCTGATATTAATAAATTGAGAGGTGACGTGCGATTTTCGGAGAATCACATACCTTGGGATATGGTTTTGACCATACATACAGTGACTCCAAACTTTGCAAAAGAGCACAACATTAAATTCTAACACTTTTTTCAATATCTCGTCATTTAATACCAGTTTTCCATTAAAATATATTTTTGTCAACTTTCCAGCCAAACGAGTAGTCACGTGACAAATGTCAAAATAAGTTTTTTCTATTTGGGTTTCATAATGGCTACATTATGAAATGCAAAAAAAAAAATGAATAACCTGCCACTTTATGAAACTAAAATTTTAGTTTTTTTATGTTGGCAGCAAGTAGAGTTCGAATTTTAGGCTTACTTCGATTTCGTTAAAATTTGTTTTTTTGGCATTGTGGATTTGACAAAAATTTTTTATAGAAACCTTTAAAATACTAACCTTTAACCATAGATCATTTTTACTAGATATTTATCTGAAATACCTATACTCGAAAATACATAACATGCTGACGGTGTCCGTCAACTAATTTCTAGTTACAACTATAAAACAACATAACCTAAAAATAATAGAGGCATCTTCCAGTTTATGCTCTATTTCTAAAGTTTTATTCAATAAAGTAATATTTTTATTTTTAATTCAATATAGTATTATATATATTACTTTATATATACATATTTATAGTTACTGTTGACATTTCCTGGGCATTAATTGTTATTCCTGTCAGAATCTGTGTCGACACAATATTTTGTTCAATAGTATTATTTATTATTTTGTTCAATATTTTGAACTTTGTTCTGCTCGCACCATAACTCAAAGTTTTGTTTTTTTAAAAGTTTTCTAGATTATTTTCTGCAATTTATCGTATTTCTGACGGAGTACAACTTTCTTCTTGACTCATTTTTATCAGCTTTAATAATATATTTATTTTTAATTATTACGGATGGGAAGAAGCTTTGTTGTGTTCAATTGTTTCTATCATGGTATATTCGATACTCGTAACATTTTATTAAATTGTAAAAGTATTGCCAACCCAGAAAGAAAATATTAATTCAAATGGAAAAAATATACTATATTGTTTGAAGTTTTTCAGACTTTAAAGACCCAAATATAAAAAGTATTATAAAACACACGGTTCATAAGACAATTAGAGCACTTGTCCTATAGAAAACTCCCCGCTTCGCGGATCGTTTTCTAATTTAAACGCGTGCTCTAAGATAATGTCTTATGAAACTTGTATCTTAATATACTATTTTGGTTACCAATGCAGAATTTCACTCAATTTTATAGTCTAGTTTTTTTTTGGGTCTGCTTTTAAATATGCGCGTTCCTGATGGAAGATTTTGATTGTTGCCAAGTCCTTATTATATCCCTAAATATAGGAACATTTACCTAATAAAAAAATCAAATTTTAAAAGTACAGCTTGGAGTCTAACCATTGCCAACCATGGATAAATTATGTTTAACATAAAAGTGATAAATGGCAATGATCAATCTAAGGACAATGATAGCATAGTACATATTTAACGGGTATAAATATATTTGTGTGCTATTTGAACGCATAACATCGTTTCTTTTTAAGTTGTATATGTATAACCAAAGAAGTGTATTTGTGATATTTCTTACCTTTATGACCTGTATAAAAAAATCATATGCGATAAAGGCAGGTTTTTACGATTTTACTCATAAAATAGGGAAGATCTTCAACCATATAGAGATCAATGAGTTGGATTTAAACGAAGGTTGGTAAATATCATGATCTTTATATAAATATCTCATGCCAACCTGATTTAAACAGATTTCTGCTCATTTTAGAAGCGTAACACAATTTTAAGTTGAGGGCTAAACTCTTTCTCTGGCTCAAATGATCTTTATGAGGTTTTATTCGTTCCTGTTTTATAAGTTTTAGGGTTTTTACTATTGTTCTAAAATAGAGTTTTGTTAGAGGCTTGATTTTGTTTCGATACAGTTAAAAAACGATTGTTGCACTAGCTATGTACACAGAAAATTTTGTTATAACAAATAAGATGCATGGATTTATATGCATTTACACCGAAATTACACAGTTATTTTGTAATTTTTTTTTAAAAGTATAAAATGGCTGAACTGCTGTATATTGGAATTTATTTTAAACAACAAAATACACATACAAAATCTAGTTTTTTTCAAATCGCTTAAATTATGTTATTTTTGTTGGTTGACAATGGGCTTTTATTTTACCGCATTTCGTTGATGGATGGTTATGGTATATGGTGGTATGGGTTTTCTCGCTCTATGGCGCGGTAAGTTTTTGTTGAGGCATGTGATTTTTGGCTGCCCCGTTCTATGCTTATTGGATATTTTTATTTTGCATTTACTACTTTCTGTTATTGAAAATGTATAAGCGTGAAGTCAGTAATTCCCTGTATAAAAAATATACGAGTATATTAAAAACAGTTTTTTTTAGGGAGGCTACTTTTCAGTGTTCCTCGTACAATCGATATAAACAGACGCAACGAAAATTTGTAATTTTTGAAACCTAACCAAAACCTTAAAACAATTTTGTTTTGTAGCTTCCTCCAAACATCCTATCATACGTAATATGCTTCATTTCGTATTTTTATTATTTGATAAGATATACATAATTTACCTCATTAAGCCGAATTTGTTGTATTGTAGAGATGGCTTTTTTCATATCTATACAGGGTGTTATGGAAATAAAATGTCACTAACGAAAGATGTAAACAATCAATGAGTGAATCGACGTTGTCAGTTATTTTTCCAACTCTTTAGAAAAATTACTTAACAAATATTCCTTATCTTTTGTCTTATTTGATCCATAAAATTTACAGCAAAAAATTATGTCTTAGTCCGCACATGGACACGAACGGGAATTTTTCCGATAAAACCTTTTGTTTGCACGATACGGCTGATTCGTCAACAACAACTTATCCGGGTAAACCGAGACGTGCACGGGGTTAAATTCAAGCCAGTAAGGAGCTAAGCGGCGGAACATTCGCGACCAGTTCTATTTCTAGGAATTTTGTCTGCCAGTTTGCAAGTAGGATTAAAAATGTAAAAGATAAATAGGATTTTATTATAATTTAAAATATATAGATGAAATTTGAGCCATTTCCATAACACTCTTCGTACTTGCATACCTCTATCACATACTTTGCTTACTGTTTGTAATTTTTTTTTAGATATATATATAAATAGGTTACCACTTTTTACAGCTTGGCTCTAAATCAAAAAGAAGTAAAATATATTGGGCATACACAATATATTTAACGGAGGTATGACCTCAAGTTTACCCTAAATTAAGTTTTTTTGCTGTGCATTGTTCGAATTAGAACCAAATATCATTTTATTTTTCAGTCGCCGATTGAGACAAAACTCGGCGTATTCGCCCTGTTTGATCCATTCAGTTTGCAGGTTTAGTGCAAACCGCAGAAACCAGCTGTTTCGCTCATGTTATCGCTCATATATTAGCAGGAAGGACAACTGAAGTTCTGCTAACTCAAAGCATACTATTTCAAACCGTGCAACTTGTCATACACCTGCTTACGCTCCACTCGCAAAATTATTTCAACAATCTTAGGAGCGCAGGCAGGGGTAAGAGCAGAATTTTTTGTACCCCTGTTTCTTATAGGGCCTAATACAATATACGGCAGGTTTACACCACCTCTAAAACATTCCCGTTAATCCCATAAACTCCCTAAAATGAAGTTTTCCTGTTACAGAAAGCAATGCCGGCAGCGTTACACAGTTAGTCACCAGTGAACACCCTCTAGCTATCGCCCCGGCTCTGCAAAGGCTCTCCGAGGATTCTTCTAGCCACTACAAAAGCCATCCGAGTCTAAACCACTCGCCGGTATACAACAACATCACACCCGGCTCCCATACTTTAAGCAAGTCCCATAGCTACGCCGAGAACATCAACCTGCCGGTCGTAGAGACTAACGTTAACGTCGACAGCGACAAAGTCTCCGCCGCCGTGAACATCTCGGAAGACTTAAGTCTAGATCCCGTTGTTCTTCGCGAAAATCACATTTTGACTAACATCAACGAGCGAAGTAAATACGCGGAGTTAAAGTTAGATAATGACATGACAGTGTCGGACAAAGAGAACAGTCTTATGAGTGCGAGTAGATTAAGGCTGTTACAAGATACGACTATGATCGAGAGTGCGCTGGATTTGGACTCGTTAGAGGACTCGAGTGTGGGGAATAGTAGTCAGGCAGGACTCATGAAGGTTATGGTTTAGAGTATGTGTGTGGGGGTGGGTTGGGGGGGTTGTTAGTGCGAGAACAAGGGGAGGGTGAGTTAGCATGAAGTTGTGATATCTAATGCAGAGCAAATGCTTTAAGCTGAGAACTTTGAACAACACTTAAAAGGTTGCCTTGGAACTTGTAACATATTTTCAAGTTTTCTCCTCAATAATGATGAGATAGAACTAAGAGAGTTTTTTCTAGTTCTCTTCCTTGTATAAAAGTTCTCTGCAGGGTCATTCACGGTGAATGGTCTATTAGAAGATCTCGGGAACTAAACGAGATATTTTTCTGAAATATTGATACTTAATTCATTTTAGTTGGACTACTTTTTTGGTGTAGGAAAGAAATAAGAAGAACTACTTGTAATGTTTAACAATTTTTATTCAGTTTCCTGACACGTGTTTTGTTAAATAAAGACAATGACAGTCCAAAATATGTCTCATCTCCTCCATGATACATCATTGTCTCTAACCTTCAAACATTTCCGGTAATTTTAAATAGAATGCTCTGTATATTTTAGCATTTTTCGATTATATGTAAAAATCCAAGTAACTTTTGTTAATAATTTCCTATATACAGGGTGTTATGGAAATGACTTATTATATTTAAACCGGCAAATCCTGAGATGAAAATAAATTGAAGAAAAATAACCATAAATGTTTGAATTATTAAGCGAAATATACACTTTATATGAAATCCCAAAATTTACGTGGCCGCTCCTGAGGACCTTCACAATCAATAGTTTATTGAGGCAGTCTCGAGATTCAAAAAAGGTTAGCGCATTATAGGCGGTGTTGTCATATTGCAACACAGAACACTTGTTTAGTTTTTGACAAAAAGACGTATTTGACATGCGTTATCACTTCTTTTTCAAACTTTTTAGAATAATCCGTTTTATAATTAAATTCCATTAAAAAATAAAACACAAAAAGTATGTTTTGCAACAGAACAAACGGTAGATAATATCACACAAATTTATGAATTATTTCACAACAGAAAATAAATCGGGTACTGCTACAACTAACAAAACGATTAAAATTCGTATACGTCAAGCACGTGGAACCCTCGACAGCGTCACTTCACACCCGAGCCTCGAAACATACTGAAGCAACGATAGCGACGCGCGGCCGGTATCCAAGCAAGGGCTAGACACGCGGTGTGATCTGACAACACCGTTAGTATACTCTAGTGACCCACATTGTTGCTAACTGAATCCAGATGGAACGGCGCGACAGTATGTGGGTAAAAAGGGTTTTTACCTTAGTATTTAGATATTCGATTTAAAGAAATAAAAGTAGATAAACTTTCTCTAGGACACCCAAGGAGTCGCCCATTTAAATATAATAAGTACGTCATTTCCATAACACCCTGTATAATAAATACTCTTTAATTTAAAATCTACTTAAGATAGAATCATGTACATATGTACTGAGTAATTAGATAGGTACAGAATGTATTTCTACAGGTAATGGTAAATTAAAATACAAGGTGCAATGCATATTTATCATCTTATACCAGAATGGTATAATTTTTAAAATACCCTGTATAAGAAATGTCTAATATTTTTATGAAATAAGAAGACCCATACCCTTTCTAAATTTTCATAAAGTTTTAAATCTTTAACTTCACTAGTTAGAAAGTAAGGTCAAATTACCTTTGACATGCTTTTTTATGAAAAAATCCTTTAGTTCAGAAACCATTGGAGATGGGTATAGGACATTGTTAGCCAAAGTTACCTGGATTTTCCATAGAATCGAAGATTGCTGAAATATATAGGGCATTCTATTTAAATTGGCATATTTTACAGCAAGTAATAAGATTTCTAAGAAATATCATTTTATTTTTAATTCCATAGATCTTGAGGCCAATCACCTTGAATGACCCTGTATATTCAAAGCTCTTTCGGCTAATATTGACAGAACCCTGCGTGCGTGGTGGGTGATTGTTTCATCTATACACCCCCCCCCCCCCCCCCCTGCTCATATAGAGATGGAAATTCAAACTGCAAACGCAAGTGAATCATGACTAGATTATTGGGTCACTTCAATAACATTGTATGCGGCAGCTGGTTGCAGACCGAGAGGCTGGTATGAGGAATATGTATGTATCTACATGTAAATATACAGCTATTTGCCATTAAAGTTGTCTGGGTGACCCATTCATGAAAAATCACACTGTTTATGCCGTAAACTTATTTTCTAAATGATTTTAGTATTAAAAATTATACATACATACATATAGAAATATTTATTTTTGTATAGTAGCCTAAGAACCGTAACAAATGTAAAAAACTGCTTTAAACTTGGGCGTGCCGATTGGTTAGATAGTATTGTATTTTTTTATGCGCAATATATTTGTATATAATTTAGTGGCGGATGAATTTGAGAGCTTTTTGGAGGATATTGAACAAATACATTAAATGATGGTACTATCGCGCCGATAAAAAACTAGGACAACAAAATCACAAAACTGGGAACGGATATACATATCTCATAGACTATAAAAGGTGCTCGACAGCTGTAACCTAGGTTACATAATTTAACATTTTATATTTTTCGATACGAGGTGGCTTATTTCTTTTATAAACTTGAGCGGCAGTAAATATATTGGGCATTTTTATTAAAAAAAAGTCTAATACCTTATTTAAAGTAGGTATATATAACGTCGCCTAAAAATGAAAACGAAACTAAATAATAAAATAAATTTAATAGAAGGTTACAAAAATACAAACGCAAAATTTGTCGAAGCAACAAAACATTTTTAATATTTAGGCATACTTAAAACTAGGATTCTGCATAATTCGCCTGTTACTTCATCCCAAGCTTCATTTATCCTGTAGCGTAATTCATCTCTGTTTCGTGGCCGATAATCATGTTTATACATTGATTTCACCATTTTATTCCAAATGTTTTCGAACGGGTTCAAATCGGGACTCTTCGAAGGCCAGGGAAGAACTGCTATATTATTTTCTAGGAGAAAATTTGGCACAATGCGTGCTGTGTGTATTGGAGCATTATCATCCTGAAATGTAAAATTTTGACCATATACAGCGTTTATCGATGGTATCATCACTGCATTTAGGATATTAACGTATTCAGGTGCAGTTAGTCTTCCTTCCACGTTTCCTGAATTCCTGAACCTCTAGCGCTAATCCAACCACAGACACGCTTTGGTTTGTTTTGTGAGTGTATATCTCATCATACCGCGAATTCTTCCATTATTACACGATTGAAAGTTTTCTCGTCGGCAAATATAACTGTTTCCCAGAAAATATTCCGATTTAAATATTCATGTGCAAATTCTAACCTGCCTTGTTTATTTCTTTCCATTAAAAATATTTTATTAGTAGCACAACGACTTGGTATATCGGAAATTCGAACCCTGTCTCTAGCAGTATTTGCAGAACCTGGAAAGTTCGTCCCTTCTTTCGCCTTTATTGCAGTTGCGAATGGATGATCCCTTAGATAATTAACTAATCTTCTATCTTCATCTTCAGTAGAAATTCTAGGGGGACCTGAACCTGCTTTCCTAATAATAGTCCCATGCCCTGCTATTTTTTGTTTTTCCAACAACACGGTATTTTTGTTTACTTCCAGTTCGTCTGCAATATCCCTAATAAAAGCACCATCTCGCAACCGACTGTCGATTATAGCCTTTTGCTGGGGTGTTAATTGTGGCAAATTTTTTAAAGAAAAATTTGCTTGACAAGTTAATGATAAAGTGACAATCTATGTTGACATGCAAAATTAGTAAATGACATTTTACTGGTACCAGACTCGAAAGTAATAAATTCCTAATAGTCAAGGAGAAAATAAGAAATTTTGCCGTCCTAGTTTTTTACCGGCACGATGGTACATACATATGTACAAAGTGTTCCATTTTCGACGTTTTCTGGGGGTATTAGAGTTATTATCAAAGATAGAATGTAGCGGTTTTCACTTTAGTTTCTTACTTTTTAACAAAACGAAAGTTTCCGGTGTCAAACTTGTTATGGCTCTCTTAATTTTTAATCTACAGGGTGATTTTGAAAATCTTCGCTTTTTAAACAATCCCTCGTATTTCCGTTACGGGTTAACTTAACGTAAAGTTCAGCGGAGTAGCCAGTTTTTCTCTAAAAAATTTCGTTTGCTACATTACAATTAAATCATTAAAAATGTAATTTATAACCGCGACCCCGATTAAATTGTCAATTAACTTTAGAACTTAACCATTACATGTTTTCTTATTAAAAAGCTAAATTAAAAACAGCGCATGGTTTTCATTTTCAGGAAATTCCCGTGAATAATTTAAATGAAATTAATTTACTCAACATGTTTTTATATCGTACTACGCAACATATATATAACCATTATATTGCTAATACCATCTGCAATTATGTCCCCGCTATGGGCATCGAACGGGTAATAGTGAGTTTGCGCAGTTCGGAAATTTCCTTGTGAAAGTAAACATTCGGCAGGACCGGATTTCAACTTTTTTAATATAAATTTCACTGATTAGTTAGGAAAAATATTGCAATCAACATTTCAATTAGTTCGATTTAAGACATTCCATGCATACGATTGCTGACGATATGATGATCCGATGGTGACGTGATTGTTGTAAACTTTTGGTGCCTAATTCCGTCCGAATATTTGTAACAATCGACACGATGAGCTTTATTTTAACTTTCATCCGACGTCGTATGTTTCTTAACCTAACTTTTTTCTAAACCAAAAATTAAGAATGAATGACTATATTGACTATTTTCAGCTACTAATGCACCAAATTAAAAATACATTAATTTTAAGGTTAGGTAGTGACCACATAGATATTATATTGTATACAAGTGACACTCTCCTCTTTTTTTATAAGCTTTTTAGTGAAATTCGGTTCCGAAGATCGCATAATGTGATATGCAAAATATTTTCGTATATATGTACATACCTGAAACACTTTATACCTGGTATTGATCCACGACTTTTGCAAAAAAGCACCATGCACTTGTGTCCTTTCATCTTAAACAAAACAAGTTACTAACCTACCAAACAGCGAATCGAATCACCACAAATTAAAACCTCCTTTACAAAAATTGTTGTTAGGTAATGAAAGTTTATAAGCACTAATATACCGACAACAATGTGGATGAACCACTTTTTATTCTGTAATTTGAAAAAGCATCCAGAACCAAAGATGGCGATGAATAACAACAAACAAATAATGCCGGGCCGGCTCTGACGCGATCGATAAAATTTCCACCCTACTGCACAAACTCAATAGTACCACGCCATCTCCCATATCGGGGACACTTTTTGTATTTTGGAACGTTCGTATTGGCAATATAATGGTTATATATATATATGTGTTCTACACTCACCGCCAAAATAATCAATCGACGCAATATTTGGATGGATTTTGATCAAATTGTTTTATTTTAATTGCGATTTTGATCATTGTTTTTTATATTGTAGGTAAATTTATCGAAAATCTCGCACATGTGAGAGATTTCAAGAAATTTGTGAATATGTTCATAATATACAGGTTGAAACAAGAACGGTTTTTTGACCCAAACTGTAAAACACTCTGTAGAGTGATGGAATGATGTCAAAATTTTTATTTTGTCATTATATTTCTTACATTTTCGTTTTCAATACTTTAATTTTCGGAGCAGATACAATTTTTCAAATGAAACATTATCATTCAGCCAAATCAATGGACCCGGTACATTATAGATGTTTTTGAGCCACGTGTTGTTCCTTTCGCGCCATTTATCGCAACAAATTGTATGCTAATGCAGGGAACAATAAAATATATCTACCATGACATAAAAACTTTAAAACGTTGTAGTTGTTAATTCCTTGCAACTATAAACATTATCCAGGACCTATATTCCTACCAGGCAAAGTGAACAGGAATTACATACGGAACCTCATTGAAGACAAGCCAAGGCGTAAACAGCTGTGATTCGTGCACGTGGGTTATTTTTAAGTTGGTTTCTACTTGATTCGCGCGATTCTCGTAATTTTAGGTTTACGTTTTTCTTATGTTTGGAAATTTATACAAAGGTCTTAATCTAGTTTCTGTAAAAAAATCGTACCTGTACAAAAATTAAAGTATTGAAATGAACCAAAAAATTAAAATGTTAAGAATAGATGGCGCGTGATAATTAAATAACAAAATAGCTACAGAGTGTTGTAAAGTTTGGGTCAAAAAGCAGTTCCTGTATATTATGGAGATAATCTTAACTATCTTAAAAGAAAGATAGAAAAGATGTTCGATAAATTTACCTACAGTATAAAAGAGAATAATACAAATTGGAATTAAATTAATAAAAGAATTATTCACAATCAAAATCCATCTAAATATTGCGTGGGCCGATTATTTTGGCTGTGAGTGTATAAAGATTTTTTAAAAAATATAATGTAACGCAATAGAACACAAGTTTTCGACCACTCTCCTGGTCGTATACCAAATGTATGTAATGTATGTTCAAAAAAATATCGGAAAAAGTCTGAAATGTCGTAATCGTCTTAAACTAAAATATCTTTCTGGCAAGCCAAAAATCTTGTTTCACAAGCAAGTCTCTTTAAATACACGCCTTTACGGACGTATGACGTCAAGATTATATTATAAGCTTTAGTTAAATTTAAAACTGTTTGCCGTTATTTTTCTATGAGACGTTTTATTTACTCTGTTAATGATTTAGATATGTATGGTTATAAACTTATTTTAGGTAGTTTTCCTTTATAATTTTTTTTTAATTAACGTATTTTTAACTATAAATTTTTGTTACAAAAATTAATATAAACCGAGCTTCCTTATAGTCAATGGCCGCGGTTTCTGTTAGTTTTGAGACAGAAATACGATATTGACTACTTGTTAGGTGAAATTTAAGAAGTACTTTCTTCCACTGACCCATATATGACCTCCTCGTGCATTGTACAGGATGTCTCAAATATATTTTAAGAAACCAAATCTCGATATGACAAGGTCGCAGATTGAAGACTTTTGTGACATTCTATTGCTTCTGATCTCACGTGATATAAGCATACTTACAAGCATACAGGATGTTACAAATTCGACGCTCACCTTGGTATGATGGGGAGAGCGTAATTTTAAATAAAATGTATTGAACTAACTTCGATGTTATTGTGCATATTCAATCGAGGTTAGTATTTAAAAACATAACTTGATTCAGATGTCCAAACGACAAAACACAATAATCATAAGGAAAACTTTTTTGATATTAATTTTAAGAACAAAAGCGATTCTTCATAAAAAGTGCATGGTCTAAAACCTGAAATGCAACCATCAGATATTATTTTTTTCAGTCGTATACGAGGTTTCTTAAAAAATGTGAATTTGGCTCAAGATTAAAGCATCTTTTTGACCATATCGTTATCATAAAAAAACTACTGAAAACTACATTCAAATTTTCAATTATATCCATCTACCATGAAAATGCGTGATTTTCATTTGCGGAATGAAATTTTTAGAAATTTTACAACAGATAGCATTAATACGTGTCCTCGTTGCATTTTTCATGATAGATGGATGTAATTGCTGACCAACTTTTTTTTATAACCATTTTTGATATTGTCAAAAATAGGTACCTTACTCTTGAATCAAAATCATATTTTTTTTGGGAAAGTCACACAAAATTAACTTTTTATGAAGAATCATTTTTAAAAAAAATTAATAATAAAAAAGTTTTCCATATGGCGTCAAGTTAAGTAGTAGACAATACTGTATACAATGAAAAGTGCCAAAGGAAACGTTAAAAATGCTTTGCATCATGGCATGTAAGGAAACCCAGGTACAAATAAAAACATTAATTCCAATGTCAGGCTTTAACAAGTAACTTAGCTCCAATTTAAGATTGACTGCATCTTCTGCCGTTTACGGGATTTCAATAATGATCGTCGAATTTGTAATACCCTATATACTATATAGTATACAAGGCGCCCCAGCAGGAACCGGTTTGATCTATTATACACTAGGCTTATGTTGATGGGGGGCAACTAAGCTAAAATATTTTCAATATGGTGGTAGTCGCCGATGTCAACTTGGCTTATAAATAGAACCTCCTATATCCACATTTTTGATTTTTCAAAAAATAATCTTCGTTTGTATAATTTAAACGCCCCAGCATGATTATTAATAATTTTCAAATGGTCAAATTTCAAAATTGGCTATATTTCGAAATCTACAAATAATTATCCATGTATAGGGTGTTCTATTTGAAATAAGCAAAACAAGTTGACACCGTCTTCCGATATAGCCAGAAATGCTACCATATTTAAACCGAGTTGCCCTCATCAATATAAGCATACTGAACGATTTTCAAAATTTTTCTATGTATTGATCGAAGCGATTCCCACTGGGAGATAGTAAAAAAATTAAATTTTTTTGTTTTTGATTGAAATTGCCGTTATTTGATAAATATTCATCATAAACCACAATTTGTCGAGATCTTCACTGAGTTTTTACTGTACATTGTATCTACCGTCGTAGCAATTGTCTTGACAATTGACTGCTTCTTCTGATGGTAAAAACGACAATTGTCATGGTATAATATAAATTCAGTGAACATCTCTATATTGTAGTATTATTATTATACCTAGATTTATATTTTTGTTTCATAACAAGTTTAAATTATCTTCATATATTTGGTATAAAAAAAATGTTGAAATATCTGGCTTTGCCATTTGAAATGTACCATTTTACTTACTTCCATAAACCTATTTATATTCCTTGTCCCATTTTTCATATACTTCGTGGACTGCCTGTATTAATATTTACAAATGCAAATACCCTGAACAAATTTTGATCGTTTTTCGGATTTAGATAAGCAGCTAAAAGGTACGTTTCTTAAGAATTAATTTTCTATAAAATTATTTTTAATATACTTTATATTCGTTAATTCTAGGTTGGTGTTTTTGCTATTTCTGTCTTATTTATTTTTACATTGAAATTTTTTGTAAAACGCAGTTCTTCCTAGCGAATGTTTGAAAATTGATTAAATCCAAATGTGAATACTTCAAACAAAAGTGAAAAAAATTAAATTTTATATTTTCTTGTTTCTTATAGCTCATTATTGCTATATATGACATTGCAAACTGTGCTTTAACTTAAATTATATTTTTTGTATATATTTGTAGTCTAAGGATATTATTATTATATTGTCACCTATTACAAAACATTTTTAAGAAATTGTAAGACAATACTACATTTGGAGACATTGAGTCTTGAACTTAGTAAGTTAATTTTACAATTTACAAAGTTTATCAGGGCAGCAGTTTGGGAATATAGTCAAAAAACTCACTTTATATGTAAAAAGAGTTCCGTCGATCGTTCAAAAATATTAAGTTTCATAGATACCTGATTATACAGGGTGTTGTATAACTTAAGAGCCATATAGAGTAACTGGAAATATTAAAAAAATCAAACTAGACCCATTAAGTCATATAAGTTTTTTATTAAATTCTGTGTATGTAACTAAGCTACCACCGTCTAATGTGAAACTTTAGAAAAAATTTTACAAATTCTTATTTCTTACTCATTAAAACATCATATCGCTAACTTTCAAGCCATAAATAAGCCATAATTTGAAAATGGTTCAATGTATCCGAACCTTTTTCAAATTATGACTTATTTTTGATAATAAACTGTCACTTTCAACATCCCGAATATCTGGAACGCGCTACCAGTTGTTATGGAACACCCTGCATTGCTAGGTGACGAAATATCCCTGTCAGGAAATATGGTAATAATTACCGCAAATAGTAAGAATATTATACTTTTTATGCGATTATTTCATCAAAACATACATATATTAAATACATATACCTATCATTCCTCTGTGCATAGTTAGGAGTTAACGTCGCATGTTTAATATGCCAACAAAAAGGAATGAAGAAAATTTAATATTCTACAACATAACCAATCATTTTTTACTTAAAAAGTAATGTTTTTTTAAATTTTATTAGTATAACTACCTGATTTGGCAATACTAAAATGATTGGTCTTAATATTTATAAATATGTAGGTCTTCTAGTAGTGTTACTTCAATGGAACTAACATATTTTGACAGGACATGTCAAAATATTGCTACCTCCAATTGAAAGTATCATTTACACAGTCAGAAGATTTTTAGGTCGATGAAAATATGTTTGCCATATAAAAGTCCGTCTATGTGTCCATGACAACAGAAAAATTTAATATTTTTGGACTTTTCGGAATATTTCTTCATTTACTGAGGTAATTTTTTCAAAAGTACATACGGAAAAATATCTTCCGCCAGTGAACGTTGTGAAACTACTTGTGCTTACTCGATAATTTGTTAATATCATTTTTGTCAGATGTCGGAAACATGCTGCTTAGATAACTGCTTACTTTCTTCAAATTTTTTTGGCAATATATTGTCGAGACTTAATGCGATTTTGAATTTTGTTCCAAATAAATTTAGTTTTCTTTAAAATACCTTGCCTATTTCTTTATCCTATTCAGAATTTCGTCTTTTTAGGTTTAGATTTGTCAATTTAGACCGGCGAGCCACATTTCTTTTTTTATAAACTTGCTAATAATATTTATACAGCAAATATTTTGAATATCAAAATGTATAAATTTTTACTGAGAGCGTTTTACGATTTAGGGAGCGTCAACAACAACGTTCAGTGGCGCATATAGGAATGGGGGGCAGGGGAATGTTACAGAAAACAAAATATAGGAGCGCCTTCGTCATTTCATGGGCCACGTTGTGGCAATCGCCAAGATAGCTTCTCAGAAGCTTGGGGTACTCTTCCGAACCAGAAAGTTGTACACACCTCAACAACTTTTGACACTATGCAAAGCCCATATTCGACCATCACTAGAGTACTGCTCTCATGTCTGGAGCTCTGCACCCAAACATACTCTTCGGCTGCTGCAGTGGCGTAACAATGCAGCCCCGGGCCTGTGTGCAAAAGTTTAGCCGGGCCCCTGCACATATTTAATAAAATATCCAGTACATGACAAGGGTGGATCCAGGATTTAATTATTTGTGAGGGGGGAGGGGCTAAATATTTTGGGAACACGAGACAGCAGCGATGCCGAATCCAGTTAATATGGAATATGGGTCCATGGGCCATGGCTTACTGATACAAAATGTAATTCTTGGGGATATGTGAGGTTCTTGGTTCTTGTTTAGAGAGTCTACATCAGCCACCCGCCCTAACACAAAGCACAACATTTTTTTTTTAATTTATATTTTTACAAAACATAAAAAAACCAGAAAATAAACTAGCCAAACAAAATATGTATAACATAATTAACATAAATCATAAAATAAAAACACAATATAAATAAATACATAATATTATATATGTATCTAATGTAATAAAATAAACAAGAGCGTGGAGAAAATCAATCAATCATCAAACATTGCCTAAAGTAGAGTTAAAACTTCTTTTTTCTTGCTTTAGAATGTGCAAAAGTTGACACTAAATTATCAATGTCCAATGATTGAGCAACTTCATTTTCAATAGAAATAATTGCCAATGCCGATAATCTTTCCTCACCCATAGTGCTTCTTAAATAATTTTTAATTAACTTTAATTTCGAAAATGATCTTTCAGTTGAGGCCACAGTAACAGGTATAGTAAGAAATATGTTGCATGCAGTCAAAATTTCGCTAAAACTACAGCAGGAAGAAAAATTTTTAATCAAAATGAATTCATTTAATTCAAAAATGGAACTAATTTTATCTAAATTAATTCGAAAGCATTCCCTAAAACAAAGTAATTGGGAAGAAATTGTATTTGAAATATCTTCGGGATAGTTCATGTATAGGGCCTGGCCCATTTCATATAATTCCTTATCAGTAAGAGAAGGATTACATAATACTTCTGGGGATAACACACGAAATTTTGAGTAAACCTCGTTTAGTCCAGAAGTTCGAGTTTTTAACTGAACTATGAGTATATCTAACGTTTTAAAAAATACGTTTATTTTAAACCAATCATCATTTGTTTGTATTAGGTAATGGTTACTAATTTCATCAAAGAATATTTTTGGACGAAATATTCTTTTTTTTGTAAATTCAGTGGTAGTACCCCATTCTCCCGCTAAATCAGTTGCTTCCGTGATAATTAAATTAAAATCATCACGCATTTTTTTAAAATTTTCGTACGAAGTTGTAAACAGTTTTGATGCCTGCTCAATATTTTGCTCTTTATTTTGCAAAACCTTAGACACAGTGTCAATATTTTTCAAAATTTTTGTTTGAAAAACAATCAGAAAAACCGTTTCAAATTTTTCTAATTGATTTTTTAAAGAAGTTGCATCATTAACTTCGGGCCTGTTGGTAGAAGTTAAAATAATTTTTGAAAGAGCTTTTAAAACATCTACATATCTAAAACGAAGAGCTTCTAGAGCATCATGTCTTGACGACCAACGAGTAGGTGTTAGTTTTTTTAATGTTATTTTATTTTTGGTAAAACTTTGTAAGAGAGCCCATCGTTTAATACTATGTCCGAAAAATACATATATACTTTGAAGAAAGTCATAAAAATTTCTTACTTCTTCAACATTTTTAACGGAGTCGTTAAGAACTAAATTTAAATTATGAGCTGCGCAATGCACATATGGAGCATAAAGCGATACCTCCGATATCGCAGCTTGAACGCCTTTATAAATTCCGCTCATATTTGCAGCTCCGTCGTAGCCTTGTCCACGAAGCTTTTCTAATGGTATTTCATTGTCTCTTAAAATGTCTAATATAGTAGTACTAAGAGCTGTACCAGTTTGGTTCTTGACTGAAACAAACCCCAAAAAAGATTCGTGGATTACAATTTTGGCTGGCTTATTTTCTATATAATCTGTGGTTACATATCGAACAATGGCAATTAACTGGTCAACCTTTGCAACATCCTGGGTAGTATCGATTATAACCGAAATAAAGGGTGTACTTTTTATTTCTTTAATGATTTTTTGTTTAATAGTATTGCCTAGTATCTGAATTATTTCGTTTTGTACACTTGGGCTTAGGTAAGTGATTGAATTCTTTTTCTTATATTCTAGCAATTTTTTTAGTTCTGTGTCATATTTAGCAAGTAATTTAATTATCGATAAAAAAGCACCAGGATTTTTAGAGTTTTGGGTTTCATCATGTCCCCTTAATGGCATATTACAGAAAACTAATGTTAGGGTGACGTCAATAACACGCTTCAAAATCTTCCTCCATACAGATATTTCTTGGCGAATTGTTGACTCCAGTTCTAGATCAATCGTTTTATTTAATCTCCACTGGTCATATATGGCACATGATTCATTATGCCTAAAGTTTCCTTCATGTCTGCTGATTGCCTGCTGAAGATGTCTCCAATCATTAAAACCATTTGCCATATTATCATTAGCTTCTCCAAACAACCAACAAGGTAGACAATAACATTTGTCAAGGATTTGAGAGTAACAAAGCCATAAACGCTCAGTTTTAAGTCCTGATTTATTAGTTTGACTATAATAAAATATCGAAAAACTTCTACCATTACTGTTTTTAGGAAAGGGCCCCAGAGGTCTACAAGGCTCTTTATCAACTAGAAATCTTTTTTCGGAAGTTGATAACTCGCTACTATAATATCCTTTATCTGTTTTAACTTCGGTTTTATCAGAAATAACTTCTAAACTATAAAGTTTTTCAACTTGAAGCACTTCACTAATACTAGTAATATCTGTAACATTTGTTGCTTTATAAGAATCGTGGGATTCTGAGTTTTCACTGACAATCTCAGATTCAGATTCTAATTTTGGCTCATTAGGGCAATTTAAAGATGGAATATTTTCAACAGTTTCAACTAAAAAAAAATATATATATTTTTAACGTTTTTAAATATATATTTGTTTATTTGTTATTTGTTTGTTTTGTTAGCTTACTCACTCTGGCTCTGGCTACTAGAACTACTAGTTGCAGAAAGCGCAGTAGTCACAGAAAACGATGTATTAAAAAAAGATGTAATTTTTGGCATCTTTCGCTTTTTTGCCTCCGCCTCTTCTAGCTCTTTTCGCTTTTGAGCACCGGATTTATATTTATAAGTACTCATTCTAAAAAAAAATTCCACTTGAATGTCTTATTATAGATATTATATGAGTATTTTAGTAAGTATTATTATAAAATTATTATATATGTATTTTGATTTTAAAACTTAAGCATGTTTTATTTTTTAACCTTAACACAACTTACCTTATTTTTTAGTAATGAAATAATTGATTCAAAAATCAACTCGTTTAAATCGTAACGGCTTACGAAACACAAAAAATACAGGAAACCGGAAACCCTGTAAAACTTATCTCTATATCACTACCTCTTAAACTCTTAACTTATTCTGTTCCTACTTCCTACAAGACTTTGACTAGAACTGCAGAAACAACATTTTTATTAACCCAATTGTTTTTACTGAGCGCCCTTATGGCATTTTTTATTGGCAATATATAGACGGCGGCCTATTCACATTCCACATCATCAAAAGCGGCAGCCGGCAGCGGCGCGTTTGGTGTAGCTTTGTTATTTGCCGAAACGGGGCAAAATTTAAATTCATACGTACGTTTTTACCGAAGTGCGATAATTACTGTGAAGTAGCCGTAATAAAAATCTTTGCAGTATCTATTCAAAACTTAATAAATAATTAGTAAAAGATGGTTGGCTTCAGTTTTTTTTCGGTAATACCTATAATAAAATCGTGTCTCCTCGCCGCCGGGCCCCTACGGGGCCCGGGCCCGTGTGCATGGCACACTTTGCACACCGCTAGTTACGCCACTGGGCTGCTGGATTCCATCGAAAGGAGGGATATTCGTCTGATCGGAGACCACGAGCTGACGAAGAACCTTGACAGCCTAGAACATCGAAGACAGGTTGGGGATTTGACTCTCTTTTACAGATATTTTCATGGAAGGTGCTCGGCTGACCTTGTCCTCTTAATTCCGCCCAGAGCGACGAATAGCAGAAATACACGACGAACCACTGCCGCCCATTCATATATGGTTAAGCTTAGTACTTCTCGAACTTCCTTATTTAAGAATTCTTTCATCTGGAGGACTTCATCCTTGTGGAACGACGTTCCCGAGGTCGTTTTTCCCAACGAATATAACCTCCAACGATTCAAAACCAACGTGAATCGCTTTTTGCGCACATGCACCACTCCCAGAGTGCCCTAAAGAATTGCTGTGTGCTTGTGTTTGATCATAAAAAAAAATGTCGTTTTTGATCAATATTTCGTTGCTTTTTAGTTTCACCCAAAAATACCCGTTTCAAGGGATCAATTACCTAAAGTTTTAGAATTTATGATTAAAAAGTTATTCGAAGCAGGAAACGAAATTTGTGCAAATTGACAAAAATTCGTTATTTGCTTCCATTATTTTATTAATTTCAACCCTAAACAGCGTTTAAACAACAACGAACAAAGCGATCATCTACTAAAAACAAACATCTAGTAAAATCAAGGTATATATTTTTCCTAGCGAATTCATCTTTAAATCAATTGGTCAAAACATTACATTTCGGGGGGGCTCTACTACCTCGCCTCCTATATACGCCATTGACCACGTTATACAGCAAAAAAGCTTACACAACCATTTTGCTGGATAAAACAGTTTTATAATTTAGTTATAAGACCTTTTTTTTATCGATGTGACACTAAAGTCCGTTTTGTTGCAGTTGATAGCTCATATCGAGGGTTGAAGCCATAAAACAACCGTAAACCATAGGCGTTGCCAATAGTAATTACCTTATTTAATAAGAAAATTGGCCTCTGTCCATTGTTAAGTAGGATTAGGGTTAAAGTAGGTACAACAGGGGTAATTAATTTACCTATTTTTGCCTGCTTTAGGATGTTATTACGCCATTTGATGTGCGTTTGTCAAACTATGTATTTAGTTGTATTTAGATATTTCCTATACTTGTAACAATGGCTTCAAGTTTTTCGCCAACGTGTCTTCGTCAAATTAGCAAGAGTGCATATTCTCTCCGAGAAAAGACATTAATATTAAACGTGCATGATGCTCTAGTGTACCAGAAACCTGCAAGTGATGTTCGTAGCATCATTGCAGAGTGTGCCAATATGGTAGGAGTTGGAGAGGCTACTATATATAGGTTCTTGCGTGAAAGAAAATCTAAGAACCTCAGTGAGCCAAAACCACTCCCAGGAAAGAAACCGTTAGAAATTGACAATTTCATTAAAAATGGTATTAGAAGAAAAGTACATAGTTTTTATTTTGCCAAGGAAATACCAACTATAGACAAAATTTTACAAGCCATTAACTACGACGAGGACTTACCACAGCTATCACGAACGAAACTATGGAAAATACTTCATGATATGAACTTTCGATGGGAGAAGCAAAACAGAAAATCTTTTCTTATTGATAGAGCAGATATTATTTGCTGGAGACGTCAATACTTAAGGTCCATCCGAAAATACCGCAGCGAAGGCAAAAACATTTTCTATTTGGATGAAACTTGGCTGAACGAAGGGCACACCGTATCTAAAGTTTGGCAAGATAAAAATGTCCTAAGTTCTCGACAAGCTGTCATGGAAGGCTGGTCAACAGGACTTAGACCACCATCTGGAAAGGGACGCAGACTTATTATAACTCATATAGGAAGTTCAAATGGCTTTTTGGATCAAGGATTATTACAATTCCAGTCGAATTCTACTAAAGACTATCATGAAGAAATGACTGCTGATGTTTTCGAGGAATATTTTAAGCAAATGATAGAATACATTCCCGCTAATTCTGTAATAGTGATGGATAATGCCAGCTATCACTCTAGGCTAAAAGAGAATCTTCCCACAACTTCATGGAAAAAGGCGGAAATCGTAAACTGGTTACAACGAAAGGAATTGAGTTACGATAATACCATGGTAAAAAAAGAACTTTTGGATATTGTTAGGCTACATAAATCACAGTATAAAAAGTATGTTATTGACGAGATGGCAAGAGATCGAGGTATTATAGTGCTCCGTTTACCACCTTACCATTGTGAGCTAAATCCTATCGAATTAATATGGGCTCAAGTAAAAGGATATGTTGCTAGAAATAACAAAACTTTTAAAATGCAAGAAGTGCGACACCTCTTGCTTCATTCTTTAGCAAATGTGTCATCAGAAAATTGGCAAAACGCCATAAAACATGCTATAGTAGAGGAACAAAAAATGTGGGAACTTGACAACGTAATTGACACAACTATGGAAATTGAGCCTTTAGTAATAAGCGTAGGACATGATGACTCTTCAGATTCTTCTGAGGACCATTTTATCGAGTTATAATTATTGAAATTGTCAATATTTTTTGATCTGTAAATAAATTAGTTTTCTTGTAAATAAATTCATAAAATCATAAAATCTATTACATTTAAATAAAATAATAAGCGGTTACATTAAAAACCCAACTCTCCGACCATGATGGGCCGTTTTAATCATTATCCTTTCATTTCATTTTATGGCTCTATTGTTACTTTATCTGTTACCCGGTGGAATAGGTCAAAATTTCTTCATCTTTATGCTAGATGTACGTAAAAAGACCATTTTATAGGTAAAATATTTTAGGCCACCGGGCCCTTGTTTTGAATTTTTAATGAGGGTATCGAGCTATCAACGGCACCGAAACAGACTTTAAAAACAAAAATGTGTCCCACGATATCCGGGATATTGTTGCCTTACCGTTGGCGTGAGTTATATTGACGCGTAACGATGTGTTTTGTTATTTGTCAACTTCTGAAAATGATGATAGAGCATTCAAGCTGTAAATTTGTTATTGGTGTTGGAAGGAAAATCCGAAATTTTCGAAGAACCATCAGGACTTGTCCACTGACGATTCACCTAAATTAAGAATAGTTCTTATTATGATTTTCATTTTTTTTTTCATTTCCTATACATAGATATTTTATAAAAGGGAATGTGGGCAACGGTTACATGAGGAAAAACCGCCGATACAAACGTACACCTAAGGTGTAGGTTTGTATCGGGTTTGTTCGGGTTTGGGTTTGTTCAGGTGTAACACCTTCCATTTGTTTCAATCATTCAAATATCTTGCTTTAATATGTTAATATTCATAACATGATTCATATAATTTCGAATTTTTAATTAGGTTTTAGTGGAATATTAATTTTTGACATATCATCGATTCAGCTTCCATCTTAGATACTATACTATTAGAAATATTATGCGTAATGCAGAGCGGCGGCCGACACTTCTTGGAAACCCCGCAAATTACAAGTCTTCACATTAGCAATTCAAAATGCTCGCTAAATGACGTCAGGTTTTCCCAGTAGCGCGCGAGCGGCAACTGGCGGTTACCCATAAGCCAGGGTCAACGTAAATATAATTTTATGGAGTTTTTGAACCGACCGACGATGCATGGGATATAAAATTTTCGAGTGTAAAGTAGCAATGAACAGACCTGTTTAACATCGAAGTTCCGCCATTGAGCTATTGTAATTCATTATCGGTGAAACTCGAATCCACATTCTGTTGGCGACAGCAGTCAAAAATTCGGCCGCAAAGGAAAAAATCTGCATTTTATTGGATGCTTTCTTCCCAATGGCGATAAAGAAATGAAATAATTTGCAGTATTTCAAATCTAATACGTCGAATTAGTGCATCGCGAGTGTCGACTTTTACTTTGTAAACTTCATTGTTGAACCAACCCCATAAACAAAAGTCTAGTGGTCTGAAGTCGGGAGATCTCGCAGGCCAACTAATAGGACTACCGCGACCAATCCAAAGCTCTGGAAACCTGAGCGAAATGTACAAGAGCTCCATTCTGGTGATGATATTACAGTTGCATTCTGATGTTTACAGGAACATCCTCCCCGTAGTCCTTGTTGTATTCATTATTTATTTAATTTTTTTCCTGCCAGCAGAACATCAGAATGTTCTATTCACAAATGGTTAACGGTGTAGTTTGCTGAGCGGAAGTCGGAATTGAGAAAACTCCTCGTAATTGGGTCGATCGAAGTCGCAGATTACGTTTATTTTACATTTTACGGAAAACTACAAAATTATTTCTATGTACTCTACAAGTGCCTTCTAACAACTCATTATATTATATTATACCTTTACACGCGACACTGCAGGCCCGTAGACAGGGGGGTGGGAACGGGGTGTTTCCCCCCGGGCCCGGACTTTTGAGAGGGGCCCGGATTTTTGGATTGTTAACGACATAAAATTAGCAAATAATAAAATGATGCATGATTTTTTGCAAAAATTGTTAAGACGTTAAGGTTGATATTGATATGTCATATTTTTGTCATAATAAGTATTTGATCCGAACTACTGAAAAACCACTAGTTCTTTAAGATTTTCGATAAGTTCTCGCTACGTCGATATCATCGATTTATATCGATAGCTCGCATAGCTGTCTGTCTGCTGTCAAACTCACCACGGTTAAAGGCCGGTTTAGACGCTCATGCAATTTGCGCCAATTGGCTTGTGCAAACCAATTTGCACAAGTAAATCGTTGCATGTGAATGGAAGCATGAGACTTGTGCAAGTCAAAAAGTTTGGCTTGAATAAAATCTGTTCTGCCAGAT
This sequence comes from Barypeithes pellucidus, assembly GCA_963991005.1. Taxonomy (NCBI): domain Eukaryota; kingdom Metazoa; phylum Arthropoda; class Insecta; order Coleoptera; family Curculionidae; genus Barypeithes; species Barypeithes pellucidus. The sequence continues at coordinate 2,486,975 of OZ022557.1, forward strand.
AATTTGCATGAGGTTGGTGCAGTTGTTTGAGCGTGTAAACAATGTTTGCCCACATTTTTCTAAAAATAGCGTACGCACGTGATTTTGAGAGGTTAGATTTTGTTGTTTACACTTGTAGTTTGTTGTTGCCGGATTCGGTTTGTTATTATTAAAAAAAATGTCGAATAAAGAAAAAGAGTTTCTTCGTGAATTCATAGAACTATATCAATCGTTTCCTTGCTTGTGGAAAATTAAGTGTCGGGAATATTCTGACCGCAATGCAAAAGCTCAAGCATATAATATTTTGATTGAAAAACTTCAAACCGTTAACCCAGAAGCTAACAGAGACAGTGTTGTTAAAAAAATTAATTCCCTACGTACCACCTACAGAAAGGAGTTAAAACGAGTTCTGGAGTCCGAAAGGTCAGGTGCTGGAGTAGAGGATATTTATGTACCCAATTTATGGTATTATGAATCAATGAATTTTATAAGGGACCAGGAAATTCCACGGAATACGAAATCAAACATTGAAGATACACAGTTAAATGTAAGTATATTTATATTTTTTTTCTTTTATTACAATAAAGCAAATTATGTCTTATCGAGTCTAATGAGAAACCATTTTTTCCTGCCAAGATACTTTTCCAGAATTGTTAAAGTATATTTTAAATTGCTCTCTTACTTCTTTTGCTTCTGCAGAGTGATTTCGATTATAGCCGTTTTGAAGGTCCAATAGATTATCAGAGTGTGTTCGTAAGCCAAGAGTAATATTTCCAGTTATAGTATCTTCAACGTCAAACACATCATTAGGTGTATATGTGTTTGAACACTTACGTCTCAAAAAATTATGTAGAGCACAACAAGCCAAAACAACTTTATCAATATTATATACCTGTAAATTAATAGTGGTGTGAAAAATTCGAAAGCGATTGGCTAGAATCCCAAATGAATTTTCTATAATTCTTCTGGCTCTTGATAAACGGTAATTAAAAATTCTTTTTTCATGATCAAGTTCTTTTTGATTATATGGTTTTAAAAAATCTGGCCTCAAAGCAAATGCTTCATCTCCAACAAAGGTATAATTTAGTGGTGGTTCACCGTCAATGAGTGGTTCTGGTGCTGGCAAATTTAAATTGTTTTCAAGTAATTTGTGCATAAATATAGTATTTTCGATTACTCCTCCATCAGATACGCGGCCATTGGTTCCAACATCACACATTATAAATTCATAGTTACCATTTGCAACTGCCATCAAGACAATACTGTGCGTTTTTTTATAGTTGTAGTAATAGGATCCACTTCCAGAAGGTGCCACAATCTGTATATGTTTTCCATCTACAGCCCCCAAGCAATGGGGATAATTCCATTTATCTTGGAACACACTTGCGATTTTTTTCCATTCAGCTGCAGTTGTGGGAAACTAGAACAAAAAGATAAATATTAATTACCGTGTAATTTTTATTTTTTTTAATCTTTTTTTCAGGATCCTACGAGTCCTGCTGCTGAATCAATCACTCTTGAGTTTGAATCTACCGATGTGTCTTTACCACCCACACCATGTTCAACTTCATCGCAAACATCTTCCAAGTCATCGAAATTACATAAACGTAATGACAAATGCGACGAAGTGTTAGATGTGATTGGAAAACGGTTAAAAAGTTCTTCAACAGTAGATAAATTTACTGATATTGGAAAAGTATGGGCATCAAAATTGAGGGACCTTCCACCACAACAAGCCATGCACGCAGAAAAAATAATTAACGATGTGCTGTACGAAGCTCAAATGCAAAATTTAAACCGAAATTGCTTTGTACAAATTACAGGGGAACCTTCAAGGAGCAGACAACCGACATTCGACACTCAACCACCATTCAACCCTCAGCCCCCAATTAACCCTCAGCCCCCATTCAACGCTCAGTCCCAATTCAACGCTCAGTCCCAATTCAACGATCAGTCCCAATTCAACGCTCAGTCCCAATTCAACGATCAGTCCCAATTCAACGATCAGTCCCAATTCAACGCTCAGCCCCCATTCAACGCTAAGCCGCAACCCATATTTAACACTCAGCCCACATTTAACAAGCAGTCTAAATTTAATACTTATTCTCTGTTCAACACTGCTCCATCATACAACGCTCAGTCCCCTTTAAATACTCACTCCCCATTCAATCGCCAGCCCCTATTTAACGCTGAAAAACCCCAAACACATCAAATGGAAAAACAAGTTCTACCCACTCAATCGTCTCATACTCACCGAGAACAATGTGAACAATCTGAACAACGTGAACAATCTGACCATCGTGACACAAATAATGTTGCACAATACTTTCACAACTTTGACGATTCACAAGAGAGTGAAGCGCAATAACATTATAAAATGATATTTAAATGATAAAACATACAGAAATATACCTAAATAAAAAAACTTACCCTTAAATATGTTTGTTTCAATACAGTGTAAATTGCATCACATGTTTCGGGAATTATAGCACTTAGAGCTGGTTTGGATATACATGTTGAAAATTTCATATCTTCGTAACTCCTACCTGTTGCCAAAAACCTTAATGTAGCTGATAGTCTTTCATGGGGGGTTATTGAACGTCTCATAACAGAATCAGCTCTTAAGATTAATGGTGTAACCAAATCTAGCAAATGCTGGTATGTACTTTCGTCCATTCGCAAATAGTTGCGAAAATCATCCGGTTCACTACGTAATTCTGCTATTAAATTTGTATGTGAAAACAAATCCCTTTTCAACAACCAAGGTTTAACCCACCTTTTTCTTTTTCTTCTTAAAACATTTTTTTTAATAATGCAAACCGCAGCAGTAGCAAGTAGTAAAGATTCCTCATCAATATTTTCCATTTTCTATTAATTTTTCTCTATTTATTTAACCAACACTATAATGCCCACTGCGCAATTAGACTGAACGTGTAGACAGAATTTTTTGGCTCAGTTTTTTGCACAAATTTGCATGCACAAATCAGTTTGCGCAAATTGCATGAGCGTCTAAACCGGCCTTATGACTGTTTACTTGTGCAAGTGGTGGTTTTTTAATGATACAAAAAACCCAAACGCTGTTCGAATTTGTGATTCGTATGTGAAAAATAAGACAAAGAGGTAAATATCTTTTGCATCACTTCGAAAAACCGCGATTTAATTCTACAATAAAATACAAGATTCGCAAGGACTTTCTAATGACGAGCATACTTTTTCATACACATTTAATTCTATTGCATATTTTCCTCACATGTTTCATATTTATAAAAGTTGATTTGCGTTGGTAAGGGGCCCGTAATGTGTACCCCCCGGGCCCGGTATTTTCTCTATACGGGCCTGGCGACACTAATGTTTTTATACTTGGCAGTACTGAAAATAAATTCTCACATTTACACAAAATGAATTATTTTTATATTCTTCCTTGTTGTCGGAAAAATTGAAGAAAATGATTTTTCAGAAGGGAAACTCTTCAAAAACTTTGCACATACTAATATTATATTTTACGGATCGAACAAACCCGTTTCACATGGAACGTAGGATGTGCCCTACGCGCTACGCTAGGACATAGTGCTCGTCCTACGCATCATGTGAAAGGGGACTTATTTGATGAAGACAAACGCTACCAGAGAACCAAAAGCAGATTCCTGGCATCATATGTGATTTGATTAATAGAGATATTGCTGCAGTCTTTTGTGGTTGCAAAATATGAATAGTATACCAAGGGATCCTGTATTTACAACAAATCGTTCTAAAGATTTGGCTTGTGGAAAAAATACGAAGAAATTTTTTTATTTTTTTTTAAACAAGGCAAAAAATTCTTATCTGCGCCTGCATCAAGTGTTTATAGTGAACGACTCTGCAAGCAACGCGGAAAAATTAATTTTTCTGCATCATAATCTGCCCATTATTGTTGTTGTTTTTATCTTATTTACGTTAATAAAGGAAGCTCCACTTTGTTGCTGTGTTGTGTTTATAATTTCAACAACACATTTTTTTCAAATCAGTTCCGGTCGGATACGGTCAAAATCCGGCCAAACCGGATATTAAAAAAAGGCCGGATTCGCCAGATACCGGATCCAGATCCGGTTGGTGGCATCACTAAATATTAACCTTATAGGGATTTCTCGTTGTAATGTAGTGTCATCGTTACCGTAATGCCTGCAAAAGTTCATTTTCTTCGTGTTTGCCTTGTACGGCAACTGGATACGGTTTTGGCAACATCTGACAAATATGTGTGGAAAAGCTTTGATGAAGTCTAAGTAAATGTCGAAACGTCGGCAATTACTTAGTTTATTTATCCTGCTAGCGCGGATCCAGGGGGGGGTCATGACCCCCCCCCCCCCCCCAAACCATCAATTTAACACGAAAAATACCATATATTCCCCCCCCCAACAAAATTTGACCTCCCCCAAACCGAAGTTCTGGATCCGCCCTTGTTGTCCTGTATAGGTATATGAATATATTCTAACTGCCGTTATATTATATAAAAAATTACGGATTTTCCACAATAATTAATATGTTATGATTATGGAATTGCCAACAAGCTAATTGTTATACTTTAATATAGATAACAATAATTATTTTCGTATTTATTCTTCCGAATAATTAAAACGGTACAACAACTTTCACTGAAAAAAATTTAAAATTGTAATTTCTAGAATAAAAATTGTCGTTGAAACAAGTTACGACGATACAGACGATCTCCAGGAAAACAGACTACTGAAAACGTGTTGTCATCCTGCCAAAAGAGAGAAACGGGGGATTTTAAAAAGTAAAAATATACATCTGTATAAAGACGAATTTTTATTCTGTGATTGAATTTAAAAAGCACTAAAAATTCTGTCTTAAAATAATTCTTTCGCGTCGTAAAATTAACATTATTTATTGCGAGGGACAAAAGGCAGCCGTTGCCGCCGAGCCCTATGGCTGAACACCGCTAATACGGTGGTCCGTTAGCGCAGTGCTAGGGGTGCCAGTCCCGAAGCTTTGTTCCAATTCCGGGATTTTCAGGATATGGAGCATCTAAGCCCGAGATCCCGGGACTAATCCCAAAAAAATAACATGAGAAAGAGTGTTTGCTAAATATTCTAAATAGAAATCTTACCTACTGTTAAGATAATGAAACACAAACAAAAACTTTTATAAAACTGTTTTATAATTTTGTTGTAAGAGTATCTTACAGCGTAATATTCGACTCTAAAAACAAATATGTATTACGAGAGTCCCTTATACAACAAATTAGCAAATTGAGAACCTTTATAAAACTGTTATAAATCATAAATATCTCTTAACCAAATCGTATAAGAGAAGTAAATAATCGACCTGTACAAATTTGTCCGTTTCACTCTGTCCTCGTAGTTTAATTTTTCAGCCAGGGAAACCCTTCGATTCGCTGAATCATATCGAGCAAGTTTCTAAATAGAGATAGTAGTGGAAGGTATTCTAGTACCGGACACACAAGTAATTTTTGTTCTTCTGATGAAAAAGTGTTAAAATAAGTGCCTACTGGGTCAAGCGCGGATGGGGGGGTTATGGGGGTCATGACCCCCCCCCCCATACCATCAATTTAACACGAAAAATACCATATATACCGGTTTAACTAACGCGGCAGGGTATTACTTTTCGAAACTTTTCCATGCGTGACCCCCCCAAAAAAAAAATTTGACCCCCCCAAACCGAAGTTCTGGATCCGCCCTTGTACTGGGTCTTGTACAATATAAATATATATATAATTTTTGACTCTACACGGTGACGCAAAAAAGCGGAAATAAAAGAATACGACTTTTTAAATGGGATATAGGTACTCATCAATTATTAATAATTGTATCTAAAATATGAGTACAGGGTGTCCATTTTTCGGTGGTTTTACAGGGTATCTCCGTTATTAGTAAAGATGGATGGATGCGGTTTTTCTAGTACTACTTCTTTGTGAAACAAAAGATGCCCCAATCAGATTTTTCTAGGCCTCCTCGTTTTTGATATACGGGATGTTCATAGAAATTTGTTATTTTTCTTGAAAACTGTCGGGTTTGTTCAGGAGTAGGGATGGTGGATGTGACTGCCGCATTAACCACGTGCGGAGTTACCAGACCCATTATCGTGTCCTGCATTACCCCAACTCCCTCCACGTCTCGTTTTAGCTCATTAGTGGGTAATTTTAAATTTACATTTACGAGTATAGTTACATATAGTTGTTTTCTGCAAACTGACCGGAGTCAACGGTAAAAACACGCTTTCGCGAGCAAGCACGACCAGTTTGTTTTCAGCCGGTCAGCCAGTCATTTCCTAACCCAGTGTGTTTTATTTTTATTTTCAACGCAAATAAAAGTAATTATAACTTTTTGTTGTTAAGCAGTGTGTCTACAATTAATACGACGGTTTTTTTTTAATTTGATTATTCGATAATTATAATTCAGCAATATTATTAGAAGAAGCGCGTTATTGCACATAGTGATAAATTTATTCTTGGCACAAAGCCAAGATAATTCGCGGTTTTCTTATCAATACAGTTGAAAAGGATATCAAATGTCGAACAATAATTTCTACTGGCCACTTCGTGAAGAGATTGCAGCGATGCAGAACAATTCAAAAACAAAGGATTTAAATGCTGTGAACGATTCTGTGGGAGCGGGAGCATCTAATAATTTACATACTATGTAAGTAGATTTTTACCTTGAATTTCCATTTATGGATATCCATTATTTATAAGAATGTTCATCGTTTATAGTAAATATTCTTTATTTGCTATAAATATATAAAGTGTGTTTGTCAATCCTTATATGAAGTCAAGACTAGTAATACGCTGCCGTTTTAGTAAAAACAGTAAATATTATTTTTTATGTTTATCTGTGCGTTTGAGGGGGGGGGGGGGGGTTTATCACATACATATTAGTGAATTTATTTAGTAAGTTAAGTAATAAGAAGATAAAAATATTTTAAAAATTTAATTTACAGAAATCCACCGAATACCACAATGCTGATGACACCATTGAATCCTAACAGAAGTAGAAGTCCTTCTCCCACACGTCCCCTAATAACCGGTTCCAATGCCCCCTTGGCGAACATTGAAACAGATGAAGAACACGATGACAGAGAAGTTGTCAATCGACCTTATCCGGGGGTCGATGATGGGTTTTTCACTAATGGAGAAAATGAAGGTAGGTGACTTTTATAATATGTAGGAGAAAGAAAAATGGTTCAAGCGAAAATATTTTACAAATTTTTTTGTAATTTGCGATTTTACCAAGTTCCTATGAAAATACGCCCGACAAAAAACTGGTCAGGCGGCATAATAATGTAAGAAATATGCAATGATTAATGCAATAAAAAGTATTTATGTAATTTTATTATTTCCTGTTCATATCTGGTATTAATTATTTGTATTTACGTCCTTTTAATTTTGCCCAGTAGGCAACAAAGCAATTAAGGGTGTCCCTTAATAAAATGGTAATATTTCAGAGTGTGACCTCTGCAGAAAACTTCTTATTAACATCTTAATGTTGCTACTGGGCGTTGAATTTTTTTAAATCGTCATGTTTTAAGAACTTAGAAAGTACTTTAGATAGTACCTTCAATTTTAGCAAAACCACATATTTTAGTTAGATAAGTTATTCTTCCACCAGTAGCGCCCATGCAAATTTATGTTCTCTGACATTTCTGACAAAAAAGTGATACGACGCTGCCATTGTACCATGTGGATACTTTTGCTGATTAGCCTGGTCAATTGTGCATGAAAATAGTCTCGGGCGTTTTCTCGCCAGGCGTTTATTTGATAATAAAATATCTATTTTATGCGAAACTTCTGGGAAACTCCGTATAAAACTTAAATGTAATTACTGGTGTAAATAGAATTGTTGGTTTGTGAGCAGGATTCTTTAGCTTAATAAAATCTGTCGTCTAAAAGTACCTGAGAAGGCCAAACAACTCACATACCTCTAGTTACCTACCTGTTTTAATAACATATTTACGTGTCTACATTCTTATAATCAAATTATTAACACGACATATATGCATGCTCATAATTATCAGAGTATTTATTATCAATTAAAATATTTTTTTATTTAATAATTATCGATTGCGAGGTGAACTGGAAAATCCATCTTTTATATCAGAAACTGATTTTAAATAAATTTCAGGAACAAATAACAGAATACCGTCGCCGCCACAAGATTCTGGAAATCCAGACGTCGAATTTATACCGCCAAATACTAAAGATCCAGAGGAAACTAACCACGAATTTCCGCATATTCCTGGTGGTGTTTCACCGAGGTAAGACAGTGATCTGTAGAACCTATATATTTAAGAACTAAATTAGTAAATAATTACTTTTATTAACATTAAAAAGTAGTCCTACTCAGTTGTATGAAACTTGACAACTAAAACATGTTCACATGAAAGAAAACACACGCACAAAAATGTTCGTATGGTTTTTAGTATTCTAATCATATTATTTCTTTTTTAAAATTTTAGAGCGGGTGGTGATGGAGACAGTATCAACCCGGACGATACCAATGGTTCCAGCCAACCGCCCGCAGAAGTTCCAAAACTTCCACCTCCAGCCAGTAATCCCGAATTCCCTGGCAGTCCCGGTTTCAGACCGTGGGGATGGGATTTGGAAGTGGGAAGCACTTTACCAAGTAAGCCGAATTAATATTTATTTGTTTCTTATTAATTAAATTGACCGAAAACAGCTTCGTAGTTTACATTGTCGATCCAACTTTTTTTAATTTCTTTATCGACTATAAAGTTCATTACACGGAATCTTAGTAATAACTTAAATACATACTATACACAGGGTGTAACAAATTCATCCTTCACCATTGGGATTTAGGAAACGGTAAAATATACGAAATACAGGGGCTTTCAAAATATTTGGAAAAATCTAAAATTTTGCGTTTCGGTTCTTATTTTCTCCTGACTTTGTTCGAAGAAATGTTCAAAATTAAATTTCAATCTCTCATTGCTACTTTTTATTCTCCATAGGATGACATCATCTGATCTTTAATGCGACGTTTCGTCTTTGGGTCACCATCATCAATTTAATTTTTGTAAATATGGATTTTTTTGTTTAAGTTATGAAAGAAGAACTAAATCTACTGATTTTCCCATGATTTGTTCCTTAAATTGACCATCTTCATTAAAATACCCATAGTATGTTCCTGGAATTTACTTTTTTTTTAAATTCGGGTTTGTTCGGGATAAGCTTAATTGAGAGTGTTGGTAACAGTTTTTTTTGCAATTATAACAAAATTTTAAAATCCTATTTTGTGTGTTCCAGGCGGAGAAACCATTCCCGATGTAAACGTCTACCAACACAAAAAAACTTTGGCTCAGGGCATGATGGATCTGGCGCTCTTCTCAGCCAATGCTAATCAACTTAGATACGTACTGGAAACATTTAGAACACATCCCTATTACTATCCAAGTGTGGTTCTTATATCTATTAGTTTGTTGTTACAAGTAAGTATTTTTAAAATTACTTAATTTTTTAAACTAAGAATATTTTTCTGGAGGGTTATAAATTCCCATATACACGCAAAAAAATAAAACTAAGCAATTCTTATTTTTTTAGGTTGGTGTTGGTATTGGCCTCATATGGAATGCGACCTTCAATGTCCGAAATCAAAAGGATTTATGTACAGCAAACAAGATCAACAATTTTACCATAATTGGTGTATTTTTGGTAACTGTCATCAACGTCTTTATATCAGCGTTTGGGGTGGCACCGGCACCACCCTAGGGAACCTTTTTAGGCTAGTTAAACTTAAGATATTGGTACCACCGAGTCTAAATAGCCCATTTTATCTCGTACGACTGATCGTAAAGTATCACTTTGCACTCCATATAGTTTTCTAATGAATATGAAATATTTCCGGGCATTGTAAACATGCTTGACCCTGTATAGTAAGCAAATATGTTTTAATATTTATTTTACGAGACAGGTTGTTCGATTCGTGGAGTTTTGACAGGCTTTAAGAATTAAAATATGAATATTTTGTGATACATATTATGTACACGCATGGCCAAAAAAAAATGTAGGTACATCTAACTTAGATGCAATTTTTTTTGCGGCACTTATTGAGTGGTTGTAAGCTAGCCGTATAAAGTGTGATATTAGTAATTGTTAGATTTTGATGACTCGAAATTGACTCGTAATTTTTCACCATAATTTATTCGTTTATAGGTGTATAAAAAAATATTCTGTATCCATTTGTGTGTGAAAGGTAGGATTTCTAGATCGCTAACTTAATTTTTATTTCAAATTGATATTTCTATATTTTTCACCGATATATATATATATATATTTCATAGATTTTTATGTGAAAGAACTGATATTGTAGATAATAAAGCTTCTGGTTTTTGTATTTATCCCGGTGCTTAAATTTTTTTACCTCCTTTGTGTGAATATTTATACGTTTTAAATTACTGTCTAGTGTACTTTTATGTGAAATTATATCTACCATGTAAATAAATATCGTAATATTTCGTACTCATACGCAAATATAGATTGTTAAAATTAAAATACATGAAAGAACATTTGCTTTGTCATTTTAAACCTTGACTTTGGCCAATGACTTCCCTTACTAACATAGTATACCTAATGCATATATTTAAATAAAAATAACATATTGACTACATAAATGCAATTAGCATCATTTCTGCTGGAATCGCCTACACATATTTTTACGAAAAGCTACCAATTATCTATCGACTTGTATGTATATGTATTGTTATCTGCTCCAATAAGTTTGAAACGTTTAATCTAACATTTTACTGGTGGTCCCGATTGCTTGGTGTAAATAAAATAGTATATTACGTATACAGAGGTGGAAAGTGTTTCATTCCTGTTGAGAGAGTCGGTAGTTAAATCTCGAGACAGTAATGAAACCTTTCACCGAGGTTTGTATACTATTTTATTTACAACCACATCTAACATCCACTTCTTATTATTTTGAATTAAAATTATTAATAAAAGATAAATGTCATTTTGACTTTTCCATTGAAAAATTAGAAATTTCAAATAACCGCAGGTGGTAAAATAATGTAGGTATTAATACACACAGTGGCGGAACTTTGCCAACCCCCCCCCCCCCCCCCCCCGCAAAATTATTTATTGGGCCCCCTATAAAATTATTTAAAAAGTGACCACACTATTCTTTTCTGAATAACTTTATTGTTTAAAATTACTTTTAAACCTAATTTCCAGGAAATATTTACAAAAGTATAATAAGTTCTCGTAAAATTAATTTAAAAATACATAATAAGATCGCATAATTAGAATATCTACAGGGCAGGTTAAAATTAGAAGTTACTTTAAACAAGTCGCAAAAAAAGTTTCTTATTTCCTCAAATAATTTAGACTCCCAAGCCCCCCCCAAGCATCAATTTACGAAAAATACCATAGCTATCGGTTTGACTAACACGACAGGGTATTACTTTTCGTAACTTTTCCTTGTACGACCCCCCAAAACGAAGTTTGACCACCAAACCGAAGTTCTGGATCCACCCTTGTGTTAAATCTTCTTATATTCTGACCAAAAAATATGTTAAGAGATTTTTTGATATTTCACTCGATTAACCATTTATAACTAAATTTCTGACCAAATGTTTCTAAGCAGTTAATAACGGAATATCACAATGTTTAGTTATCAGTAAGCCATGGAAACAATTATTGTATAAAATGAAACATAAATGATATTTGAATAAAAGGAATGTATTTCAGCTTACTAATAATAATAATCTACAAAAAAATTATTTGAAAAATTGTTCAATGCATTTCTGTAAATGTATTTTCCCTAAATTCAACCATTGACCAACTTTTCAATTAATTTTGTTTGTAGATTAGTATATTACTAGTAAATTATTCTTTTGATGTTATTATTCTCAGTAAGAAATAATTCTTTGAAACTTAGCACCGCCATACCGCCAAATAAGTATAAAAAAATATTATTTATAAATAACAAGTGCTGTATTTAGACCAGTTTGCTGTCGCTCCGGAGCACCTATTTCGTTGCGCTAGGGATATTTTATATTTTAAATTCAATTTCCTTAAATTATTTGTTTAGGAATAGGAAGTTTGCATTCAATTAAAAATACGTACGGTATCATAAAGACTTTAAAACGTTATAGTTGTTAATTACTTGTTACTATAAACATTATCCAGGACCTATTTCCCTATTAGGCCCGGTGGGTCTGGGCCTGGGGCCCCCCTTTCAGAGGACCTCAGCAATTGGCTTGCGCGACACTAACTTATTCAACACAAACAAGACAAAAACTTAACTTATTTGCAAAATGAATAGGTACCTATGCTTTTTTATTACAAAAAAAATTGTAAAGGTTCTTAAAATGTAAGATCGATAGATGTGTAGGAACTCCTTTTCTTGATGATAGTATAAAATCATAATAAATTAGTGTTGCGTAAGAAAAAGACTTTTTGAAGTGGCGAAGGGCCTCGCATTCCGTAACGGGAGGCCACTTTGGGCCGAGGGCCCCCTGGTCTGCTGCATAGTAGTTCCGCGCCTGAATACACATCAAGATGGCAAATATCATTTTTTGAATATGGTTTCCGTGTCACTAAACAATATATTATTGTAACAACAGAATGATGAGGAATTTGATTTTGCTGCTACTTTACCAGAAATTCGAGAAGCAGCAACAATAGTAGAAGAAGATCTTATGCCAACTAAAAGCCGCCCGAGATATGACAAGGCATATAACTGTTTCAAAGAATGGTGTACTGGAAACAAAGTTCAAAATCCTGGTTCTAAGTCGGCGCTACTAGCTTATTTCAGTGATAATGGCAAGACAAAGAAGATATCAACGATTTGGTCATAATATTCAATGTTTTAACATATCAGTGACTGCCTACAATAATGTCAATGTAAATAAGTAAAACGAAAACCTTATTAATTTTTTATTTTTTATAAATGTCATTAGGTTTATTTATTTATTTATTATTATATTTTATTATTATATTAGGTTCGTATATTATTTGAGATATCGATTTTTAAAAAAAATTACAAAAAATAATTTACTTTCCACCCGGGTGGAAAGTAAAAGTAAAAAAAGTGAACTTTCCACCTTTCAAAGATAGATAAAATGTCATTATTACATGCATGGTTGTAAATAAAATATTTTTTTCCGGAACATAATTTATTTTATAAAGTTTTACCTAATTAATAACTTAAACAGTGAAAATTGATAAATCCGCTTATTCTAGCAACAATGTCCATGTATAAAGAATCTTTATTTAAAATTTCTACTATAGAAAATTCAGTCTCACTTTGTTCTTCAGATGTTATAAAATGCTCTGGAATGCTATGAAGGCAGGCAGGCCCAAGCAGGCTCAACGTGAAGCCTGACGTAGAGCGATAAAATTACATTAAAAAAATGCTGTGTTCTTTGAATGCTCTTTATTACTACAAGCTAATATAATTAGAAGCTGGTACAGGACAAGCAAAAAAGCATAATATATTTGTATATTTGCAGGAATCATAAGACTAGACTAAGCAGGGATCCAAAAGCAGCATCTTGTTAAAGAAAAGCAATCTATTTGTCAGAGATAGGTCCAAGTGAAGTTTTGTTCCCATTAGCTCCCATATGCGATTTTATAATTTAATTAATAATTTATTTATTTAATAATTTTTATTGACAAAAGCGAACGTGTTGATCTCCAATCTAAATAGCAATAAAATTGATTACTGTTTTTCCATTACATTTAAAACACTGAGCATTGCAAATACTTTATTAGAAAACTGCAAAAAAGAATTGGATAAGTATACAGGGAGTCAATTGGAAAACTCCCTACCCTTAATATATAATATTAAAAATCCGACTGACACGTCAGTTTTATTGTGAAGGGGGACGAATATTTTCAGCCTTCGTGGTTTAATCCTCTGGAAGGGGTAGATGTTACCCTTAAAATCCTAAATGGACATGAGACTCAAGTGGCATATTATCTTAAAGTTTTCAAATATTGGCTATCGACGATTTCTCAAATTCATCGGTGGATCAATATATTTTTATTTTATTAGTTTAATTCGACGAAGATAGTTTAAAACATTGAATTTAATTCTTTTATAGTAGCCAAAGTCAAGAGCGCCGGCAGAAAATTTTGCAAGGGGGTGCAAAAGTTCAAGCAGCCCCGAAGGCTTGTATTGTGCAAGCCAGAGGGCGCAAGTGCCCCCTCTTGCACCCCCTTCCCGGTGCCGATGATTCAAATGACCGATATGTTCAGGATGAGTTTTACTTATCTAAAAACGGGATGTGACCGAACCTGTACTTACCCATATGATATATTCACAGTTAATAGGAAATAATCCGACAGCGAGTATTTGATATTTTCTTTTTAAATTAATAAGAAAAATCATTAGAGTTTTTCTGTTTTCCACGTTAAAATTTAGCCATTTCATTTTTATTGTTGCATCTAATATAGTATCCGTCTGAAAAAAAAAGCGATCTCTAATAATCTAAAATTATAGATTTATGATTTAAAACAGTTTTATAGAAGATCTCGATTTGCAAATCTGTTGTATGAAGGTCTCCCATGATACCCGGTATTTACTGTAAAATTGTTGCAATCTTACGCTGTTAAGACTGTGTTCTTATCGCCAAATTATAAAACTACTTTATAGGAGTTTATTTTTTAAAATAGCTGTAAGAACCAGTGTTTGCAACAAAAAGGTCGTCAATGGTGTCTAATTTCTTGGGGGCCTTGTCGACCTTGCGAGCTCAAAACCAGTTGCCTCCCCATCACCAGTTGTTACGCCTCTGTTAGAACCTCACATTATTTAGCAAAATGGTTGTGTAATCATTTTTGTTGTATAACTTAAAAATTAGAATACAAAACGCTGGAATGCGAATATGTTTCTAGCGGTTATTATACAGGGTGGCCCATCGAAAACAGTCCAGCAAGGTTTACGGCTGTGTAAGTGAAAATTAAAAAAAAAACCTCGGGCCCGTAAACTTGTATTTTCAGGGGGACACGTTTCAATATTAATTTCATCCCTGTAACCTCAAATAATAATATAAGATACAATTCAATAATTTCCACTCTCTCCTCAAGAGAATAAACCATTTTTTATGTCACGATCAAATCAAAAGAAAATAATAGCGCAGAAATAACGTATGTAGATCTGGATCAACCACTTTACTGAAGATAAAGTTGAATTGACTGATACTTATTACTTAAAAAAAAATTGTTTACGCACAAACCTGTGTACTTGATAAGAGGTGCAGTGAAATGTTTCAAATTCCGTTGCTCGGCGGCGCGTAGCTCAAATTTACAAAACGAAGCGCCATTTTAAAGAGAATTTAATGCCCTTTAAAAAGATGTATCACAACATACCCATTCCCATTTGAAAAAACAAGGGCAGTAGCCGCTCCCGCTAGGGGGGTTGAGGTTACAGGGATGAAATTAATAGTGAAGCCGTGAACCGTGTCCCCCTGAAAACACAAGTTTACGGGTTCGAGTTTTTTTTTTAATTTTCACGTACACAGCCGTAAACCTTGCTGGACTGTCTTTGATGGGCCACCCTGTATAATACTCAAATTCCCTACCTGTTCCTGAAAAATTTGTCCAAATATTCCATAAGAAACGTCCACAAGATATCCTGCGAAGGCATTTATTATCACAGCTACCGGGCTAGATCCACCATTGTGCTGAAAAATAAAATATAGTAAAGATTGTTTCACGAAAAATTGATATAACTTAATGACTGCAGTAAAAGTACCTGTGGCCATCCCATTATTTATGACCGTTTGTTATTATTATGTGGAAAGGACCGGATTGTAATAATTATAATTAAATATAGGCACATCAGGTAGGTTAGGTTGCTTAATTTATATTTAAATATCTTTTTGTTGTAAAATTTGTTAGTTTTTGAGGAGTGATTCAAGAATTGTCTTTTAGCAAACATTCCTCAGAATAACGTGATAGTAATGGACAATGCGAGCTATCACAGTCGCCAATTACATAAAGCTCCAAGCTCAATAATACAAAATTTGAGATTCAGAACTACATGGCGGCGAATGATATATATTTTGAAGAAAGTTATAAAAAAAGTGATCTTTTAGAAGTTTTAAAGACATTTTGTATAAAAAAAGTATATGTTTGTGACACATTGGCAGAAGAAATTGGACATACAGTGCTACGGCTCCCGCCCTATTATTGCATTTTTAACCCCATAGAGCATATGTGGCACCAGTTAAAATCACTGGTTAGGTCCGAAAATATTTCTCCGACTTTAAGTTCTAGTGTTGTAGAATTAATACGAAAATGCTTTAATGATATTCCCCCAGGTAGTTGGAAAAATTCAGTCCGTCACGTAATAACTGTAGAAAATTCGTATATTAGTCTGGATCGTATAATTAATCCAATTATAATTAATTTTGATGAGGATAGCGATAGCGAAACAGAACTATCTATAGAATGACATTATAAATGTAAATAAATATGACTAGTAATATTTAAAAAAAACGTTATTTCATTTGATTACATTAATATAATCATATCATTACTTGTTTTCCTTAGTTCGTCCCTTCATACTGCACTTGTTTATTGCCAAGCTCTTGACGACACAATGGGACCGACCCAGGAAATCATTAAGTCGTATCCATTTTTCGTGAAATAATATTTACCTTAAAAATTGTAGAAATGTATGTAAATTTTAATATTTTCGAATTATAATTTAGGAAATCCCGTCGCGGAACGGTCAACATCAAAGGGTTTATGTTTTGTACTTATTTCCGGCAACACCGCGTGTGCGGTGTGTATACTTACTTGATATTCAGTTCTATGATCGAATTCCCACGGATTTAAAAATTCTCTTTCAATTATTTATTTAACAATTTTTTTTGCTAGCAGATATAATGAAGCCGACGGCGCTAAAATTGAGACAACAACAACTCTGAGATGTTTTTTTTACCAATAACAGATCGCTAATAATTAAATAATAATTTTATAGGCTGACATTCTGTATGTAAATGGTACAAAACTTATAAAATAGTTAAATATTACTTACGAATACAATAATATAGGCGTGGGTAGCAATCAGAACGAGTCCAACTATCACATGAGCCAAAATAGTTTTGTAGAAAAACTCTATAGTGATTTTTGCAAAGCTGAAAAAATATAAAAGCAGTAAAATGGCACCCTGAATTAACGAAGGACAATGCTTACTTGCTTATTGTTATATGATGTTTGACGCAAATAACAAGCTTGTTTTTTATAATTTCTTGACAAGAACGACTTCCTATAATATCATTAACATTTAACTTTTCCAAATCATTTGTAATATTTATCAGTGCCCATTTAATCATTATTGCCTAAAAAGTCAATTTTTCAGTCTCGTATAGGGCAGCCACCACATAGAATATAGACAGACAAGGTCGCTAATGTTAAAAAAGTGTCCACAGTACTAAGAATCTCAAAAAAGGTCGTTATTTTCATATGCCCACAAAAATTCTAGGCATTTTTTTGTTTCACAGAAAAGTAGCAGAGTGTTGCGAAAACCGCATCCTTCTATCTTTACTAATAACGGAGATACCCCGTAAAACCACCGAAAAATGTACACCCCTTGTATAGTAACTGGGAAAATTTTTCTCGTAAATTTCAACATATCAGAAGCTGAGAAGATAATATAAAATTCAACGTGTTCAAGATAAGGAAGGCCAGTACAGGGATCTCGGAAACCGTAAGAGATACGAAGTCGGTTAAATGGAGGTAAAGTTGCGCATTTACGTGCCTAATAATATGCCGAAATTCTGAAAAATCGTTTTATTGTTTTCCTGGGTTTTTTTGAGATCGAATTCTAAAGTAAATTGCACTTTTGCATTGCCACATTTTCCGCTCTATCTAACAGCGTTAATTGTTTTGTAATCCGACGAGTCGTCTTCGAAGGGCTATTATCAACTTTCTTTTTTTAAATACGGTCCTGTTTCCTTATATTGGAATTTGATAGCTTTTTTTCTTCCGAATGCAACAATGTATGACACATCGTGGTTTAAGGACTTTTCAAGGGTTTTTGAACAACATCAGGAAATTTTGGGATACGGTCCTGTATTTTTCATAATTTTATAAATAATATCTTATAAGTAGCTCTAAATTTTTATTTATGTTGGACTAGTTCAATAAATAACAAATAATTTAATAATAAACCACAAATAAGTGAACAAAATACAGAAACATTATTTCAAACTTCTGTTGATTCGGGATTTAAAAGAAAAGTAGGAGCTTGAAACAAAAAAATTAAGATGGTGACGCGTGATTTGTTTCACTTGACATTCCCATTGTGATCGTTTGGAAGCGTTTTAAGAGGCTTTCTATTTTCCAGAAAATATGGAACATAAATTTACAAATGCTGAAAAGTTTGGTATTCTATCGCATGTTCTATTTTATCTGAAAAAAACTGTTATGTGGCAGTTAGAAGATGTTATTTGTGCTTAGAGAATAACGGAAATCATTTTGAACACCTGATTATGTAGTTCCTTACTTTTTTCGTTGTTCGTTTTATTACTGTTTTGGAATGATTTTTGTTCACTTATTTGTGGTTTATTATTAAATTATTTGTTATTTTGAACTAGTCCAACATAAGTAAAAAATTTAGAGCTTACTTATGAGATAGTATTTATAAAATTAGGAGAAATACAGGACCGTATCCCAAAATTTCCTGATGTTGTTCAAGAAACCCTCGAAACGTCGTTAAACCACAATGTGTCATACATCGTTGCATTCGGGAGAAAAACGCTCTCAAATTCCAATATCAGGAAAACAGGACCGTATTTAAAAAAATAAAGTTGATAATGGCCCTTCGAAGACGACTCGTCGGATTACAAAACAATTAACGCTGTTAGATAGAGCGGAAAAAGGGGCAATGCAAAACTGCAATTTACTTTAGAATTCGATCTCAAAAAACGCAGGAAAAAAATAAAACGACTTTGCAGAATTTCGGGGATTTCCGGAAATCTCCGGAACTACTCTACTACTTTTGAAACTTTCTAAACGACATATTATTAGGCACGTAAATGCGCAACTTTACCTCCTTATCTCTTACGATTTCCGCGATCCCTGTACTGGCCCTCCTTATCTTGGACACACGTTCTATAAAGCACCACAAAAAAATTTTTTCGTTTTTATCACAACCATTATGGACAAAGTATACCCCATATTAGGACCGTTTCCTTCACTATCTTATTACCTGATATCTGTAATGGGTAACAAAAAAACATAGAAAAAAAAGAAACATTCCCATAAAATAGCTTTGCGGAAATAAAGCCAGGTAATTAACCACTGTCATAAAATACTTCAACGGGTCCCATACGTCCAAATTGTTCCAAATTGCAATTGTAGGAAAGAAAGTATCACCATAATCGATCCCTCCAAACGGCAAATATATACATGGGGAGCTCATAATCAGAAATAGCATCCATATCATAAACTTTTTAAGTGTTGCCGTATCTTTTAAGATTTCCAGTCTGGCCTCCTCTTCGGCCTGATCCAAAGTCCAGAAATTGATTCTAATAAATCTTACCACATATTGAAATTGATAATGTTGTGACAATAGATTGCCTATCGTTAAGATTGCCTATAAAATTATAATAATTTTATACATATACAGGGTGTCAATTTGAAACCTTCCCACCTTCATATCTCACCAGTAAATAATAGTACAAATAGGAAAGATATACTGGAAGCGAGATATAAGGGTGGGAAGTTTTCAAATTGACACCCTGCGTTACTGCGTTTAACGGGAGTAAATCATGATAGTATACACACAAGGTAAGATATCTAGCATTTCCAATTTCGCATTGCGCGCGAAGTGACGTCGAGTGATGATCAATTTCTAAATTGCTTATGAAAATTCAAGATGTTCATACACATTTCACAATACACTGAGCGAAATCTCGAGTTGCTATAACTCAAATATTAGTTGTCCTAGACCGAAGCGTGTTGCTAATAGGGGACAGCCCAGACCTCTGAATTACGGCAACCAAATCGAAGAAATTGCATCAACTCACTATTCATAAGTTATGATAGCACAGAAGATAGGTTATTTTATGCGTTGGAATAGCTCACGCCGCATCATCTTAAATTATTGGTGGGCTACCGTAGCTACCAGTATGTGAATTGTGATGCGTTACTAGTCGGGCTAGATTAATTCATGTCTCGGGTTATCAAAACTTGACATTTAAGTTGTTCTAGCTTACGATGGTGGCTGGAATAACTCACTCTTTGGGCTACCAGACTCCAAATTTCGGACTACAAGTACCTAAATTGTGGACTATCGGAACTCAAAATATTTCTTTGATCTGATCTGAGACTTCAATTGCCTTCTGTTTTTTCAAGATATGACATTTTTGTTGTATATTTAAAAAAAAATAATCAAATGAATTATAGACAGGAGAGCATACTACGGCTAAGAAACCATGCGGACGAAGTGATGACGATTGCTTATAAATACTAAGGCTCCATTACAATAATAACAATTTGTATGCATCTCCCTCCTGTCCCTCCATTTTACGCCAACTGACCAAAATTGTGCAAAACACAAGTTTTCACGCACAGAGAATAAAGATGAAAAATCCCGCAAACGGCACAACGGCCAACAGGTGTATACGCGCGATCGAAGGAGAATTGACGAATATCCATGGAATTAACCGCGCCCAACCTGCATGAGCACGAATTCGGAACTTTCCGTGACCTTACGATCTTGCGTTTTACCCTCGATATGGGGTTTTGGAGCACGTTTCCTGAATTATTCCAACTCAAAATAATTTACACATGGCAATGAGTTAAAATAATTCACGTCGGGGTTAAAACGACACTTTATAATCAATTAGTAAGTTTTCCCAACCCAGAAACTGAGTTCAGGTAACTCATAAAATAGTTACAAGATGAGGATTTGTGGTGATCCTAAACATGTTTAAAATGTTGATAAAAAATCTCTTTCTGGGTTGAGGCGAACCAAAAGAACCAGAATTACTGTAGCGTTTTTAAATAATTTGCGATAATTCGTAGGCTCAGTTAGAACAACATAGAGAGGTGGGTTGAGGTAGCTCCAATTTCGTAATCCACGACATTGGTAAATGCATTTTTGTCAGTGTAGGTGAAATAAAAGACTAATATAAAAATATAACACTAAAATTAAAAAAAAAATCCGGTAAACTTTAAAAACATACAGGAACTGGTAGACTGCAGAAGCTGCTCTGCACCGCTTCACGGCACTAAGCGACGCGCTGTTGCGTGTTGGCATACCTTGTGTTTATTATATCATGGCTGTGATACTCATAAAACGCACCGGGAATAGAATGTACTTACATAAAAGTTATTAAAGCTCATAGGTGAATACTTAATAATAAAATCCACATCGGCATAACTAAGGGCATTGAAAACATACCAAATTACCTGAATGAAGCAATAGACAAATAGCAGGCAAGCTACGAATAACTTTATCTTATTGGTTACTGTCCACATTAGCATATTTTCGGTCATTGTTAGGATATCAGCTATAAAATAAAATCGTCATCATGTGGCCTGAATTATGAGTGCTGCCGCGTTTGTCAAACCGGTATATACAGGGTGATTCACGACGAGCTTGCATTAAAACTTTATGGATATTAAATGTTCTTAGTATTTAACGCTTAATCGAAAAATGTAATAAAAATTACCATGTTGTATTTAAAAACGAAAGTTGACAGGTACTTCCGGTATAACCGGAAATGACAAAAATATGCGAATATTTTTTAAAAAGAGCATATCGATAAACCTAAATCCCCAAAGTTTCAGAAACATATTTCAGTAGTTCTCCATAAAGTTCTAATGCAAGCTCGTCGTGAATCACCCTGTATGTAATTTTTGGTGTTCCACTGTTGGTTGGGGGAGGGGGCAGGCCATGACCCCCATTTCCCCCCCCCCCCCAAATTTTTTGCCTTAGCAAAATAAACCAGTTTTACTAATCTATACTAGTGCCTATAGTAACAAAAATGGCCTTACCACCAATAGGAGCATTAAGAATGAATATGTCCATTTTTTACAATAAACTTTAGAATTACTTTCGAGTATCTATGTAATACAATGACAACAAATTTGATACAGAAACCTATCAGAAAATATTTCGATTCGGAAATTAATAAAAAAGTAACAACAGATAAGTCCTTTTTAATTAAAAATAAAATAAGGGGGTTTCCTTTCTTTTCCGTTTAAGCTCAGTGATCTTTGCTCTTTGAAATTAGTGAAAAGAAAAATTAAAATTATAGGTACAGAACAAAGGTTATTTATGATATTATCAGGAAACGCTAAGTTCTCAGATACAAGTTCTCAGATACAGGGTGTTTTAAAAAATATATTATTTGTTGAAATAAATTTTGAACGGTTCTCAAAATTTTACAGTTACTTTAATGAACAATATTTTTAGTTAAAGTCAATTTATATCTATGAATGGCATCAACGTTCATTTTTGATTTATGCACAGTGGTTATAAAAGTTATATACAGGGTGTTTTGGAAATTACGTATTATATTTAAACCGGCAATTCCTGAGATAAAGACAAATTGAAGAAAAATAGCCATAAATGGCGATTTCAATTCATTCAGCAGTAAAAATGACCTGACGTCAAACCAGAAAAACACATGTGCGGCACTGCGATACATGTAAGCAATCAAGGAATTCTGGCCGGTGTTGTCATATGTACACCTTAAACTCTTTAGACAAAATAAAATAATATAAACACTTTTCCATTCTGTAATACCTTTTTGTACAATTAATTAAAGAACATTTACGACGGACTATGTTTTAAACCACCCGAAAAAACATAAGGAATAGTAATAGCCACGTACATCACTAGGTCAAACGCTAATGACCTCTTGACGCCTTATATCGGCTGAGCGAAGTAGTTTAATATACGCCGCACGCTTGCGTCTGTTAGTTGAAGACCAACCAGCGGCCGGATACGTTGTGTCTCGTCGATCACCAACACACTCTCAGCAATCCGCTCTGTTTTTTCGGTTTACACGTGTATCTTTCCCGTCCATAAATAATCTTTGCATGGTGTTTTTATTGACGCGTTCTAAAATCCAATAATCTGTAGTATAATCTTTATTATTGTATTTTCAAAAGCTAACTATCGGTTCTGTTTCACTATTACTGTGTGTACATAAAGTGTTTCCAGGAGTGTTCCCATGAAAAATAAAAAAAGACTATGCCTGGATTTCCTCGCTCTTTAGGGATAAGGATAAATACAAGTAGGTAGAAAATAATTTATTTTTATAATTTTATATGGAATTTCAGTTTTACATTAAGTTTGGCAACATTGCCATTGGCTCTGGGTGAAATGTTGTACAGTAGCGCGGACTGACCTGTGAGTAAGAGTGTTTATTTCCCCACTTTTAAAACGATCGATTTAAAAAAAAATGTGTAGCGCTTCTCTAGGACACCCAAGGAGTCACCCATTTAAATATAATACGTCATTTTCATAACACCCTGTATAACAATATATAACTAGAGTAAAAGTACTTACGAAACACCTCATAACTTATTGCTTATAAAATTAAAATTAATAACATACGGATTTTCCTTACCGTATTAATATACATTTCTAATTAAGTTCTTGTTTTTATTGGTAAACAGTATTCGTAGATTAAAAATAAAGCTTCCTATTCCTCCATAACACTCAGGACACTGAGGAGTGCTACTATCTTATTACAAAACTACAAAAAAACTTTTTATAATGTTTAAAAATTTTGCTTATTTTGGTCAATAATTTATATTAAGTAAGAGAACATTCAGACAGGGCCGTATATAGATATCTCTAAGGGAGTGGGTCGAGAACAACAAAACAGTAAAAAAGTGGATTAATGCTAAATAAATGGGTAAATATATATTAAAGGTGGTGGGGAGGTTTAAACCTCTTCCTAAATACGGCCCTGTATTCAGATAACTTTACAGAAATTGTGGCTTGACAATTAAAAATGACCTAAAGGTGTTTAAATGTGTTGTGTTAATTAAAAATGACTTAAAGGTGTTTAAATTTGTTGTGTTGTTTTAATTCTTAAGGATATATGTTTAGAGGGGGCCCCTAGCACCCCCCCCCCCCCCCCCTCCTGCATGGAACGGGTTATGAAACGTGTGTTCATATCTCCTAGGTTTGATGTATGTGTTTTATAATACACTTGGATGTACAAATATAAATAATAATTTATATTCTGTGTTACTCACCCATATAACAAAGTCACAGTCGAGAATAAAAATTCCAGCAGCTTCAATTTGAAATTCTCTTCTTAAATTAATAAGAAAAATCATTAATGTTCTCTTGTTCTCTGTGTTAAACAGTTCCCAGTTTGTTTCTACTGTTGCATCTAATATAATTTTGGTCTAAGAAAAAAAATTATTAGGATATACCTACTCAAAGAGATGCAGTAGAAATATTCATAACTGGGTGAATATTTTTAACTAATACAGAAAGGGAAACAAATGTGTAACTAATAGTTCTATACAACTGTATATTAAGCGTATTGACAAAAAAATCTTCTACCTGTAGGCTATCGCCACATATTTTAGTTCTAAAAAGTGGAAATATTTCTTGTACCTGCTCCCGAAATAATTCGCCAAGAATTCCAAATAAAATCGCTACAGTTAATCCTGCTATGGCATTTATGGTCCCAGCTACAAGGCTAGCTCCACCATGGTGCTTAAAAAAGGGTATATTGTATTGTTGTGCAGAATGCAAAAATATATCTGGAAACTTGTCGACAAAATCACAAATCGGAACAATTATAAACTATACAGACAATACTTACAAATACAATAATGTAAGTAAGGGTAGTAACAAGGCTGATTCCTGCTAATACATGAAAGAAAATCGTTTTGTAAAAATAATCCTTCGTATATTTTGCGAAGCTAAAATTAAAAAATAATAATAGAAGAACAAATTTTTAATTTATAAAAACTAATTTTTTTTTCAAATAAAGTTATTTTGGGAAATATGGTTTTAATATCAATCTAAGTAGATATTTTTGAGAAATTTTTAATAACGAGTTTTTAAAATAATTTTATTTGCAATATAAATTTTCTAAATAAGCGTATTTCAAACATAATTACAATGGAATTTTTACTTACTTGCTGATGATTATATGATGTTTTACACAAGCAATCAGTCTTCGTTTGATTATTTTTTGACAAAGAGAATTTCCTATAATATCATTACTGATATCGAGTTCTTTAAGACCTCTTGTAATATTTATTACTGACCATTTTATCATAATTGTCTAAAAAGTTAAATAGATACTTCTTAAAATATGCTTATATGGTAATTATTTTTGTTCTAGAGATTACATGGCATTGTGATTGTATACATTAATAGATAATGGTAGGAAATAAGTTTATCGACAGATCGATGATCGATCGATACTTCTTCTTCTCTCTCTTCTTTGGTCTTATTACAGGACGTAGCCGTCGCCAGCAAAAAATAATATTACAGAATAGAATATCAACTATACCTGATGCCTATAATGGGTAACAAAATACGTCATGGTAACCAGATACATTGCCATAAAACAGGTTTGAGGTATTAAAATTGCATAGTTAAATCCCGTTATAAAATACTTTAAACGATCATCCACATTTACGCGACTAAGAAAATCTATAGTAGGAAAAAATGTATTGTTATAGTCGACTCCTGTGAACGGCTGGTAAATGACGGGACATGACAAAGTAAAAACCAGGAAAGTCAAGGCAACTTTCTTAACAATTGCCATATCTTCTAACAGTTCCTTTCGGGCTTCTATTTCGATTTGATCCAGAGACCAAAAATGCGTTCGGATGAATCTTACGACTTCTTTAAACTGGGCGTGCTGGACGAACGTCTGGAGTATGGTCATGCTGGCCTAATGAAAAATAATAAGGAATGTGGGTATTTATTTCTTTAACTATTTTGGGATGTAAATACAGGATAAGTTACAGTCAGTGAGTGGCCTATGGAAAATCGCGGAAGATCGTATCCGGGATGTGATGCATCGTTAAGTTGAACATAGGAAAATGTCATGTAATTTTTTAGGTAGCTGGTTCCCCTATACATTTTATAGAAACACTGTATTATAACTTCCTGATCCATTATGGTGAGCCAATCTTAAGCTATTCAATTAAACGTAATAACAAAACCAGGAAACTCTCATAAAGTCAGTTCGTTTTATGAAGTCCGATATCGGATTAAATCATTAAAGGTTGTTAAACAGTAAGACCGTTAAGTTAACAATACCTTCGCTATACTGGATCGTACCGAACATTCCACTGGTTCACTGTAGTCGGCTGGGCAAAATCAGCGGTTCCAAAACAAAATTATCTTAGAATTATGTACCGCGATAAATATTTTTGTCTTGTTTTTTTTTCACTCGTAGTTTTTTTTATTTATCAAATGAAAAACATTTTGCGTCAATAAATTAAATATTTTCTCAGGTACTTGTTCCTAGAGTTTAGATATTTTGGGATCATTATAGTTAAATCTATATAATAATCATTATTTTCCAAGAAATAATTAAAATCGGAATTATCAAGGCAAGTTGTTTTTCTTGACGAAACATGGATATATGCAAACGGAACTTCAACAAAATCATCTTGGCAGGATGATTCGAAATATTGCTATTCCAGTACCCGTGCCAGTAATGGAAAAGGTATATAATAATACATGCTGGCAATGAAGAAGGGTTTGTTTCAAATGCCAGTGCCATATTTTCATCAACAAAAGATACTGATGATTATCACGGCAATATGGATGCTGAAATTTTTGAGTATTGGTTCGAGGAAACACTTAAAAAGTTTAGAAAACCCTTCTTTAATTGTTTTAGACAATGCCTCTTACCATACGAGACTCGAAGAGAAATTTCCTACCAGCAGCTGGAAAAGGGAAGAATTAAGAGAGTGATTGTCAAAGAAAAACATAAACCATGAAGATTTATTTTTAAAAAGGGATCTTTTAAGCAAGTGTAAAGAGCAGTCTTTTAAAAAATAAATATGTTGTTGTCGAATTAGCCCTCAAATATGGACATCAAGTTTTGAGATTACCGCCCTACCATTGCCATTACAACGCAATTGAATTGATATGGGGTATTAGCAAAAATGATTATGACAAGCATGGCTGTAAAAATATCAGTAAGCCTAGCGTTATAAAGTTATGGAAGGAGGCGCTAAGCCAAGTGGGCAAAGAAGAATGGCGAAAATGCATTGAACACACGGAAAAAAATATTTTTGAATCTTGTGAGACGGAACAGGTTATAGACGAAGTAAGACCGTTAATTATTAGAGATGATGGATGATATTGATTCTGATGAGTCTGAAAGCATGGATGAAATTTCAAATGCAGAGGAAGACTGTTTTTAGTAAAGTACGGGTTTGTTCGTTCATTCGTTCTACAAGTAGGTACGTTCAATCATCGGTTCTTTTTAGAACCAAAACTTTATATTAAAAAAACAATTTGTAACCTAAATACTATAAAAGCTAAAAGATAATTATTTTTCTTTACCTATACTAATTTATTATTTACTCTACCCTGCTCGAGAGGTTTTATTGCTTAGCGGACTTCATACACCGTACCGACTTTATCAGTAATTTGAAGAACAAACCCCCCTTTACAACTTTTATATCTGATGAAATGCCGGAGCGTTGCGTTGTACCGCGTTAGATAGGAAATTCTTAATAAATTCAAAATTATATCGAGCCATGTCTGAAAATTAATTTACAGCATCGGCGTGACCCCAAAGTCACGGGAACACACATTTTCTGACAAGTCAACCATTGCATATACTTTTCCGAGCGTGTAAAAAAAAAATTAAAATTTAAAAAAGCGAATTTGAAGTTGAAGCTTTCTAGAATGGAACATTATATGTTAAAGAATAGGTGAAAGAAATTTTGTCGTTCCAGGTCTCGCCATTTAATTATTGGAATTTTTTTTAAATCTCCTCGAAGGAAATTCGGAAAACGATCGTGACATGTCAGAAAATTGTCACACTACATTCCTTGACACCCAAATATTGTGTAAAAAAAAATTCAGAAGAATCGCCCCAGCTAGGCGGAATTCTGACAATATTACGCAGAAATACCGGAAGGCAGGTATCGTTCAGTTGTATGACGGGAAAAATGATTCGCCATATTCTTTTTTCAGAAAATTGTTTACGAGTCATCTCCATGTGAATCGAAATCGATTAAGCCCACTTGGACCCATGTCACTTGATACTTTATAATTTTTCCATTCATTTTTTGTTGATACGCTCGGAAAAGTATATGCAAGGGTTGACTTGTCAGAAAATGTGTTTCCCGTGACTTTGTGGTCACGCAGATGCTGTAAATTCATTTTCAGACATGGCTCGATATAATTTTGAATTTATTGAGAATTTTCTATCTAAAGCGGCACAGCGCTCTACGGCATTTCATCAAATATAAAACTTGTAGAGGGGGACCTAAACTCCACGAAAAACCAAATTACTGATATTCCACTTTAAGGACCCCCTATTGTCACCCTCTCTCTGACTATAAGGTAATACAGAAAATTAAATTTCGACATTGACTAAACGAAAATTAGTCCCAGAGACAATGTTTTCATTATTCGTTATGTTCAGCTTTACGTCATAGAAATTATTTGCTGGTGTTTGCTGTCGTACCTGAACTATGAGAGTTGCGTGGTTTTGCCATCACGTTTAATTGAATAGGTTAGGATTGACTCACCAAAATATATTCAAACTCGGCACATGGATTTGCCATGTCGGCCTCTTCAAGAAGTTATAATGCACTTTTTCTATAAAATGTACAGGGGAGCCAATATTCAGCCACCTCAAAAATTAAATGGTATTTCTTATGTTAAACTCAACGATGCATTACCCCGAGTTAGCGAAAATAATCGATCATGCAACATTTGGATGGATATTGATCGTGAATAACTGTTTAATTTTAATTCCCATTTTTATTATTCTTTTTTACATTGTAGGTAAATTTATCGAAAATCTCGCCCATGGGTGAGATTTCCGGTTGAAACAAGAACTGTTTCTTTTGTCAACAAAACTGGCGGTTCGAATCCGCGGGTAGGTACGTAAATAGAAAACTTTTTTCAATAAATTAAATTAATAATTTTAAGTCTATTTTGGAGAATTATCATGATAGTTGTCGTATTCATTAAGAGCATAATCACAAAAACAAATTTATAACTTTCGAACTAAAAATAAATTAATCACAAAAAAAATCGCCGACACTATTAATGTTTGCGGTATTGGTATGGAGACATTTAATAATTACATAATAGTTGTTAAAAGTCATTGGTGAAAAATTAATAACAAATTGACTATCAAAGGAAAAACATGTTTTGAGAGCAAACCAAACGACTTGAAGAGCACAATAGATACCAACTGTGGTTGCAATAAAGAAGTAGCGCTTCTTTGCGACTATCCATAAAATTATATTTTCAGTCATTGTGAGGACATCATCTGCAAAGGAAAAGAGTAATAATCATCAAACCTACATAATTTTAAGAATTTATCCTTTTAGAAAAAGAAAACTGGCAATGGTGGCAAGAAATACTAGATAACTTATGGTTAAAAAATGTTTTTTTGGTTCATTGCTAGGTGTTTTCACCCTGTATCGCACAAAGTACCTTAATTGTTGTGTTAACCTCTTCTTTTTCTGGATTAAGATGGATTTATCTCTGTGTATTTTAGGGATTTAGTTATCACAAAAATAATTGTACTGTTACTCTACCTTTGATGTCCAATTTTACGTCAGAACTATTGCTTTTATTTAAAAAGCACACCATTTTGTTATTAACTAGATAAGTTTCTAGAAAAAAAATCTTCTAACAACACTAAATAGATAAATACTATAAATGCAATTCATAGATTCTTTGACCATCACAGGTAATGCACTGAGCAGTCAGAAAACCTTGTAGTAGAACTAAAACAAATAAAAGGTTAATATAATTATATAGTGACAAATCGGACAACAGACATAGAACGCTGGTAAAGCAAGAATAAATAAAATTGTTGTTATAAATAATAAATAACTAAAAATCATTAATTCTAATTACAAAAAAAAAACAACTAATCCAACCGCAGCCCATCATTCGGCATACATAAGATTGTTAAGTAACCAAACCAATATCATTTCGTTCTTTATGAAGCTTACACAAGGAAATACTACAACTTTTGGAAAATAAGAAAGGTTTTCTTAGTGTACAATATTTATACAGTCCACTACTAATACTACTAAAGCCATCTACGAACTATCAAGAAAACCGAATGATGTCCAATACTACTACCGCCATCTACGAGTTATCAAGAAAACCGAATGATGTCTAATACCACTACGCCATCTACGCCTACGTCATTAAGCTAAACCAAGACGAGAACAATAGTTAACTGTTTTATGACGACAACGAATCGAGCCACGAGACTGACAAGTTGGTATTCTTCATATTTTTTTTAGTTTAAATCCTTAAATAAAATGGTTTAAAATCATATCGAGTATCATTTATCGAAATACGCAACATTTATCGACTCTACACAATAGTGCTTAAACTTAAAATCCATTCTTCGGTTCTTAATTGTAGAAAATTGATCAATTAAGTTTGGAATACCTTCTATAAATTTTTTTTCATGTATTTCATTTTTAAACTATCTAATAGAGTCCGTAGATTTACCATTTGTGGTCTGCGTTAAATTAATTTAGGGTTTAGGTGATCCCGCATTCTTCACTTCAATTTTTTGCTCCAAATTCAAAGAGCTAAAGTTATTTCTTAAAGTCCACCGTCAACTATTCATTTTAACTTAATAAATATATAATATTAAAATATTAAAACATACACGCTCGAATTTCTAACTAGATGCACCAACAGACAGCAGAGCGGTGCATACAAAAACTGTGCGCCTTTTCCATGTTAAATCGCCATAGCCCCGCTATCCCCCTGCCACCCACCACCTGTTACTACAGAGAAACTGCACTGCTTAATCGCACGTGCGAGCAAGTCTCGTCATAATCGTCATTTACCTCGACCGAGGCACGGTTGCCGGACCTATACAGTTTGGTTTGACGGGATGATAAAATATTAGGGACGGACGGACTTTTTTAGTTTGACGGTACGATAAAATATTAGGGAGGGTCGGACTTTATACGATAAATAATATTCAATTCGTTTTGTTTTCGGGGTGCACGTGCTCCTGTGGAAGAACCGCCACTGGTATAAGAACATTTTTACATCGTAATATTTTAGTTATTTCATGCTAAATACAATAATGTATATATTATACAACAAATTTGCAAATCGAGAACTTCAATCAAAACTCCGATATGTATTATAAGTAAGTTAAAAAAAGTTCTGTGAACTTTTTATGACGATAGGGAAAGGTTAAATGTTTTCCAACAATTTTTTTCCCACTTACCTAATGATTATTATACTGTATTATTTATATTGAGCTAATTAAAGAGGAAAGGAATTAAATCCTTTATAATGAAGTAAAAAGTACATTAGAAGCAAAATTAAAGTTTTTTATTTAATTTATAACGATACCTATATGTAGGTTACTTCTAATAACATAGGTACTTTATTTATATGATGTTTCTTTGTTGTAAATGGAATTGTACACACCTCAACAACTTTCAGAGTACAAAGCTCAGATTCGACTATCAACAGAATACAGCTCTCATGTCTGGAGCTTTGCACCCAACCAAGAATCTCGACATCCTAGAACATCGAAGACTGCTTGGTGATTTATATCTTTTATAGATATTTCAATGTTCGGCACATTGCCCGCTTAATTTCGCCTAGAGCGAGGCATAGCAGAAATATACGACGAACCACTGCCGCCCATCCATATGTGGTTCAGTTGAGTACTCCTCGAAGTTCATAGTTTCAGAATTCCTTCATCTGGAGAACATTATCCTTGCGGAACGACCTTCCTGAGGTCGTGATTTCTAACGAATATAACCTCCGACGATGCAAAACCATCGTTCATCGCTTTATTCGTACGCGCACCACTCAGAGAGTCAAGTATTTTTCCTATAGTACTATAGTATTCGTTCGTAAAAAAAATATCTAAAGCGACCATACAGACAGAGAAATGTAGCGATTAATTTGCACCGAGGCAGAAAAATAGGCACGATCCTGCATAAATAGGCTGCTTTAAAATACAATTGCATAAACAATTTCATCAACTTATGACCCCTCTTAATTAAAGTTTCAATTAGGTTCGCATGACATACGGTATTTCTGTAACGTTAGGTTTAGTTTAACCGTTAAAGCCGCCACAACTTCCTATCACGCCAGCAATTAATGCACTGCCATAGTCTATTCATTTTTCCAATTCAGTAGACTAAAACAAATACACGTGAACAGCACACAGGGTCGCATTAAAAACAACATAATAGTAAAACGACCCTCTTAAGAAATGCAGCTCATGAGAAGTTCTATCGCCGATTGACCAATAGCAATAAGTTTATGCGTCGAGCACATGGCTATCACGCGCTGATGTTTGTTTATACTCCTGAATTGGTAAGGTGAATAGAGTAATGCTTATACCCAGCGTTGTCAGCGTCATTACGTTCGTAACAAATTTGGTACGAAAAACGACGATTTATTAACGTTCGTAACAGATTTGTTACGATTGACGACGATTTATTACGCTACTGATACGCCGTTTATAAATCTATTAGTTCTGTAATCATCGATACGGCAGTGAAATATACCAAAATAGACATCATTACTTTACTTTTGATTGGGGGCTCGATCTTATAAGGCGTAAGGAAAATGTACCAACCGAAGAAAAAGTAATTTGGAACTCGTCAATGTATAGAAAAACTTTCATTTATTAGGCAATTTGAATCCAATTTATTACGAAAAAAAGATCGCTGTTGGTAACACTACTAGTAAGTTGTTCTGTTTTAGGTTTAACGTTAATTTATTATTATGTCAATCATAAAACTCTCTAAGATTAAAACGAACGAACGTCGCGATAATTTTTTCGAAAATATTTGTAATTTAATCAAAGGTTTATATGGCTTGTTGTCAAATTGTATTTCTGATAAGATACAGCTTAAATTTGTGCTCTTATCTCGTGTTTTATTTTTAAATGCTTAACGTTGTGTGGTGACTGTGAGTATATTATTAATACTATCTGTAGAAAAATCAAGAAGAAATGGCTAGAAGAGTGGGAAGTTTCTTATTCAAAAAACTGAATAAGAGTAGTGCGTTGCAGAGGCGAGAGGTGTCTCAGTTTTATCCTATAGATGAGCATATCTATGGATTAACACCAGAACAAATCCAGGTAAATATTTGATTTTGTTATTTAAAAACCGGTAATGGTCGAAAATGTTTTGTTTTTGGACCTTGCATTGTAAGAATTTATTGCAGCTTCAAGCTGTATTAGTTTATGAGAACGTTTCTTACAATCATTAAAATAGATTTGCTACATAAAAGTTGTATAACAGCATTTAGGAAAGATCAGCAACTAAGTTATACAGCAAGAAAGCTGACGGAATCATTTTGGTCTAGTTTTCACTCAAAATAAAACCGTTATAAATCTTTTTGCGGTCGAATAAATTATCAAAACATTATTCCACAAAGTTACTAGATAGTTGTGAATTCAAAATTTCAGCCTGCGGCGCATTGTTGTTTGTTTTATGACCTTTAAACCTCCTAAAAACTACTATTATAGTCGACGCGACGAATTTATTAAAAAATAGTTGCTATTTTCTTTCAAAAAGCAAATTTAAAGAAGATGCTTACTTCAGGCCGATATTTCAAAGTCACCTTAAGGTGCAGAATAATATAAGTCATCCTTAACACCAGTTTGTCAGTATATTAAAGTTCTTTTTAACTCTCATCTAATGGAGTAGATCTTTAAGAACGCGGCAATCTTAGACTTAACGCGCTAATTTACCGTCATAGATTTTTTAAGCTTTACATTAACGTTAAGGCTACTGTAGCTAAAATAATGCTTTTACTAACGCGGCAGCATATTCCATTTCCTTCCTTCCCAACCTAATACTGTTCTCATATTTCATATTTTAAGCTTAGAGAAACCATATTTAATTTTGCCCAAAAAGAACTGGCGCCCAAGACAAACGAAATCGACAAGAAAAATAATTTTAACGATCAACGAAACTTTTGGAGGAAACTTGGAGATCTAGGAATATTAGGTATAAATATTATAATAAATTTTAAAGGGTACCTTATCTAAGTTTACCGTCATTACAATTAATTTCTGTATCCTTATTTAATTTTTAGGTATAACTGCTCCCAGTGAATATGGAGGTTCAGATGGTGGATATTTGGATCAAATCATTATCCTGGAAGAACTATCGAGAGCGTGTCCTGCTATAGGACTGTCCTATATTGCCCATTCTAATTTGTGCGTTGGGCAAATTCATAGAAACGCTAATGAAGAGCAAAAGAAGAAATATTTACCCAAAGTATGTTACGTTAAATGAAAGAGCTTATGATTAAAAAACATACGTTGTAGAATAAGATTTGACAAAATCTTATAAATCTGGTAGTTATTTTATTTACGTAGACACCAGGAACTTCTTTGAATTAATGTACTTTTCTGATGTTGCAGTTATGCTCAGGAGAACACATCGGTGCCCTAGCAATGTCTGAACCGAATTCAGGTTCGGATGTGGTTTCAATGCGCCTTAGAGCTGAGAAAAAAGGCGACTACTATATTTTAAATGGGACAAAATTTTGGATTACCAATGGCCCCGATGCGGATGTTTTAGTGGTAAGCTTGCCATGCCAGGCTAATGCCATTTGAGTTTGAGTGCTACGAAATAAATCGGGATAAAAGTGGTCCTTTTGAAGGTACTTTCGTAGAACTTTTTTTTTAATGACACAATAGCGTTTTTTTGTTCCGATGTAAAGATTCAAAAATTTGCTAATAAATTATACAACGTGTCCAAGAAAGTTCTACACAAATGGGAAACATTTTTATTACGTGTTTTATGAAAAAAAGCCTCTCTTAAAAGGATCTGCTAGGCAAGAAACTAAGATTTACGAAGGAAAAAAATGTATTATATTATACAGGGTTCTCAAAAAGTACAAGAATGTAAAAAGGTCCAGAAAATAAAAAAACTGTTTCAAATCTTCTTTGGAGTACCTACAAATACAAAATTTGAATTACATTTTCTTATTCTTAAAAATACCTTCACAACTTGATCAATTACAATTTTCCATACATAATATACATATATTTTAGCTTCTTGCCAAGCAAAGCGCTTTAGGAAGAGACATTTTTTCACAAAACGCATAATAAAAAAGTTTCCCATTTATGTAGAACTTCCTTGGACACTTTGTATAACTACATTTCTCCATAGGTTTATGCCAAGACGGATATAAAAGCTAAACAACACGGAATCTCGACGTTCTTCATCGAGAGAGGATTCGATGGATTCAAAAGCGGGATAAAACTGGATAAAATGGGAATGAGAGGGTCAAATACAGGCGAACTTATTTTTGAGGATTGTAAAGTTCCAAAAGAGAACTTAATAGGCACAGAGAACAAAGGTATAATCTTCATTATCCAATATTTTTTGTTGTTCCTTTACCAAACATAGCAGTATAGGAAAAATCTTTGAAATATCCTTAATCCAGTTTTAGAAGTCGGAATTAGATCGATACCTATATGTATATTACATTTTTCGACCTGTAATGGAATTACTGATTTTATTTGCCAATTCGCTATTTAAATAAAAAAATCAATCGTTATATGACATTCTTTTTTAACATGTGAAGAAGATACATTTTTATTAACCCAATAAGTAATATTTTTTGAACCGTATATTTTAGGTGTGTATATTCTGATGAGCGGACTAGATCTGGAGAGGCTGGTTTTAGCCGGAGGCCCACTGGGAATCATGCAGGCTTGTTGCGATATAGCGTTTTCCTACGCGCATGTCAGAAAACAGTTTGATCGGAGGATCGGTGAATTCCAATTAATTCAGGTATGTTGCATGTATTCATATCATCTTACACTCAAAATCTACCATTTTCAAGATATTGACATTTCCCCTACTTTGACAGTTCATTTATACAGGGTGTTATGGAAATGACGTATTATATTTTAACCGGCAATTCCTGAGATGAAAACAAATTGAAGAAAAATATCCAAAAATGGCGCTTTAATTTAATATGCCCTTTACATGACTTCAAACCAAAATTAAGCACGCGGTGACACTGGGAGAAAGATAAGCAAAACAACACATGGCGGAAAACGTCAATGAATTTTGGGCAGTGTTGTCACTCTTTAGAAAATCAATAACCGTTTGACAGATTGCAAGTTGTTTATTTTTTCAGGGTACATTATTATAAACTTTTACGTTCAGTTCAGTTCGCTAGGAAACAATCTCTGATTTATAAACTTGAACTGACTCGAACCAACAGCCGCGGCGTTTATAAATGGTCAGGTATTTTCTCATTTGTTCAATTCGAACGACACCCGTCGGAACTGAACAATTTAAATGCCACTTTACCCTTTAGAAAAAAAACTGCAGTTTTATTTATCTTTTCGGCCTTATTTAAAACCAACTTAATTTATAAAAAAACACCAAGTAGGTAATCCAAACAAAAACCGGCACAATAACCTGTGTAGACAAAAATACGCCCTTATTGTATAAAGTTTCATCCGTTGGAAATAATATAATTTTTTCATAAATTGGTATTTAACATCTAAAAATTTCTAGTAACTACACGTTTCAGTCTGTTTCGGGTTTATTCGGTCGATCGATATTGAGTTATTTGGAAATATCTAAAAATATAGCGTTGCCACTTTCGATGTTTTATAAGATTATATTCATAAATTGCGGAATTTCCTTCTGTAATATTACTTTCCTGTATAATTATTGTCTCGGAAATGGCAACCGCGCTATTTTTCCGAATATGTACGAAGGTCTCGACCCTTGGTTGGAGTCGTCTATGTTAAGATTGAAGGGAGGTCCTGTTGTTGTCAATATAATCATTTCATCATTCTTCATTAAAGGATTAAAAATTGTTTTAGGCCCATTAGAAATTAGCGTTTTTATTATTTCTGACTTTCTATTGCGAAATAATTTGTATCCTATCTTCTGTGTGTGCTGTTGTTCTATGTGTACGATAGTGTAATTATGCGTTAGTGTTTAGTGCTTTTGTGTAATCTGATAATAGGTGCATATCTTCAAAAAAACAAATTTGAAACTCGCGGATGTCTGTGTGTCTCTTTAAGTGATTTAGTGTAATTTGTTCTGTTTCACTATGTATTTTTTCTCTCGACGATATGCCGGTTATGTTCCGAGATTGGAAATAAGAGGCCGAATGGGGTTTAGTGGGTATAAGCTTATTATGCAGTCCC
This sequence comes from Barypeithes pellucidus, assembly GCA_963991005.1. Taxonomy (NCBI): domain Eukaryota; kingdom Metazoa; phylum Arthropoda; class Insecta; order Coleoptera; family Curculionidae; genus Barypeithes; species Barypeithes pellucidus. The sequence continues at coordinate 2,524,298 of OZ022557.1, forward strand.
ACACAGGGCCCATAGGGCACGTTATGAGCATAAACATTTTCCCATAGAAAGAAGAACTGAAGGTATCTGTGCCCTTACTCCCTTTTAACCCCATTTAATTATACTACGTCATTTCCATAATACCCTGTATTACAACTTGGAGAAAACGCTTCGTGCATGCCTATATTTACAGTTTTTTTACAATCGTTATAAAAACTATATTTTTTTCACGCAAATTAATGCATAATAAAAGTGGTATTTTTTAACGAGTTCAAAAAAGGTAATTTTTTTTATTGAATAATCAAGTCAATAGGCTTATTGCATTCCTAAGTGACAGTGAGTTGGTTATACATCAATATAAATTTTTTAATTTAGAACAAGAAAACCGATACAAATGCATTTGTTACATAAATATTTCCATTCTCCATTTAAAAGTGACAACGTTTTACGGAACAGTTAAGTTCGCTTTAATGCAAAATTATCGGTAATTTCTATCTAATGCAATTACTAATAATAATTATCCCTCATAATTTTGTCCTCCTTTATGTCAATTGTAATTTCCGAGAGAGGTTTTCGAGGACATTGGATATACCAACCTTTTCTGTATAACAAAGTAAATATTCGATGCGAATCAAACAATTATTTATTTTTAGGGAAAACTTGCAGACATGTATACAACATTGTCGGCTTGTCGCAGTTATCTGTACAGCGTGGCGAGAGCCTGCGACAACGGCAACATAAACAGCAAAGACTGCGCAGGTGTCATTCTGTACTGTGCAGAGAAAGCGACGCAGCTGGCTTTGGATGCGATACAGATCTTAGGTAAGTGGTATTGATGTATAAATGTAATAAAATGTTGGTCTTAGAAGTGCGGCATTACAGATCCATCTATACAACAAGTTTGCAAGTCGAGAGCTTCTATACAACCATTATAAATCATAAATATCTCTTAACCACATCTTGTAAGTTTGTTAGACATTGAATTCTTTCCAACCAACCGAGAAAAATTCAATGGTAAGAAATATAAATTCTATTTTAGGTGGAAATGGTTACATAAACGAATATCCAACTGGCAGACTTTTAAGAGACGCGAAGCTCTATGAAATCGGTGCAGGGACATCGGAAGTACGAAGACAGCTTATAGGCAAGGCTCTGAACAAAGAATACTCATAAATTGTTGAACTTATTATTTTGTTTTATTATTACTTAGTTGTGGCATAAAAATACAAAAAAAAATTAATAATTCTCAGCCTGTAGGCTTTATACAGGGTCTCCCGGATAAAATACCCTCTACAGGGATTTCGTTAACCATAAGACATACAGAAATGATCAAATTAGACAAAAGTTACTCCTTAGTGATGTTGGAGTGGAGCTGTATATACTATTGGTTGAGGAGAAAATATGAGAGGGAATTTAAAATATATAAAATAAAAATGTAAAATGAGACAACAGCGTGACACAAGTTAAAATGGCTTACTTTTGGTTGATTATAGTGCTTCCTAAGTTAATCATGTAGACAACCTCGCACACACTGCCCCTTGGAGGGTAGTTTTTATACTAATTGGTTGCGGATTCGCACTATGAATCGGGAGGTCGACAGGGTTTTTGTCAACGCGCGTTTTCGAGAGAGATATGCAGAGTATGTACAACGTGTTCAAGATAAGGAGGACCAGTACAAGGATCTCGGAAACCGTAAGAGATACGAAGTCGGTTAAATGGAGGGAAAGTTGCGCATTTACGTGCCTAATAATTGCCGTTTAGAAAGTTTTAATATTCCGAGTAGTTCCGGAGATATTCGGAAAAAACTGAAATTCTCAAAAATCGTTTTATTGTTTTCCTGGTTTTTTTTGAGATCGAATTCTAAAGTAAATTGCACTTTTGCATTGCCACTTTTTCCGCTCTATCTAATTGTTTTGTAATCCGACGAGTCGTCTTCAAAGGGCCATTATCAATTTGAGAGCTTTTTTTCTTCCGAATGCAGCGATGTATGACACATTGTGGTTTAATGACGTTTCGAGGGTTTTTCGAACAACATCAGGAAATTTTGGGATACGGTCCTGTATTTCTCCTAATTTTATATATAATATCTCATAAGTAAGCTCTTTTTACTTATGTTGGACTAGTTCAATAAATAACAAATAATTTAATAATAAACCACAAATAATTGAACAAAATACAGAACCTTATTTCAAACTTCTGTTGATTCGGGATTTAAAAGAAAAGTAGGCGATTGAAACAAAAAATTAGGATGGTGACGCGTGATTTGTTTCACTTGGCATTCCCATTGTGATTGTTTGAGAGCATTTTAAGAGGTTTTCTAGTTTCCAGAAAATATGAAACATAATTTTACAAATGCTGAAAAGTTTGATATTCTATCGTGTTTTATTTTATCTCAAAAAAACTGTTATGTGGCAGTTAGAAGATGTTATTTGTGCTTAGAGAATAACGAAAATCATTTTGAACACCTGATTATGCAGTTCCTTACCTTTTTCGTTGTTCGTTTTATTACTGTTTTGGAATGACTTTTGTTCAATTATTTGTGGTATATTATTAAATGATTTGTTATTTATTGAACTAAACTGCTGGCCATTTGCTTTCGAGCAAGAAAAATTTCGCCTAAATTTAAAAGTTAATAGTTTTTGAACCAGATATGACATCGATCTTCGGTTTTTAATGGTTGATAGATTTGTCCCTTAGGAAACAATTGCCAAAGTTGGATTGTCTTAAACTGTCAGAAAATTTTATATACAGGGTGTTAAAGAGGACGATGATTTTTGCTCCCATTTCAATATCATGTAACTTTCACAATAATATTTTTAAATTTTATCACTGTACGTCAATTGAATCACTGGTTAATAGCAAAGAAAGTAATTTGTCAAATTTTTTATATCTGCTATATTTTAAGAGATACCGATTTTTTTGAAAAACTTTGCTTTTTTTCAACTTTTTGTTAGCTAGATCCCACTGTGCGTTGTATCGTGCAAACTTTGCAAGTGATTATTATACCTTATGAAAAGCTTGTTTATGTTCAGTAACAACAATTGCACCTAAATGTTGTGATGTGCAGTGGCGTACTTATAATCACTTATATGTCTATGCTTTATGAGTATCTCACAATTTTTTTGTATTGGCAAGTACTCGCCTCTAGATTAGGCAAGTTTTTCCTTATTTTTTAGTTGTTCATATCGCGCTACAGGTATATTATACAGTGTCTACAAAATTAAAAAAAAAAAAATTTTCAAACAATTAAATAAAAAAATTATCTTTTTTAAAATTTTGTAGACACTGTACCTGTACCTGTAGCGCGATATGAAAAACTAAAAAATAAGGAAAAACTTGCCTAATCAAGGGGCGAGTACTTTCCAATACAAAAAAAATTGTGAGCTACTCATAAAGCATAGACATATAAGTGATTATAAGTACACCACTGCACATCACAACATTTAGGTACAATTGTTGTTACTGAACATAAACAAGCTTTTCATAAGGTATAATAATCACTTGCAAAGTTTGAACGATACAACGCACAGTGGGATCTAGCTAAGAAAAAGTTGAAAAAAAGCAAAGTTTTTCAAAAAAATCGGTATCTCTTAAAATATAGCAGATATAAAAAAATTTGACAAATTACTTTCTTTGCTATTAACCAGTGATTCAATTGACGTACAGTGATAAAATTTAAAAATATTATTGTGAAAGTTACATGCTATTGAAATTGGAGCAAAAATCATCGTCCTCTTTAACACCCTGTATATAAAATTTTCTGACAGTTTAAGACAATCCAACTTTGGCAATTGTTTCCTAAAGGACAAATCTATCAACCATTAAAAACCGGAGATCGATGTCATATCTGGTTCAGAAAATATTAACTTTTAAATTTAGGCGAAATTTTTCTTGCTCGAAAGCAAATGGCCAGCAGTTTAGTTCAACATAAGTAAAGAATGTATTATTATTAATTATTATACATATATTAAATTATATATTATAAAATTACGAGAAATACAGGACCGTATCCCAAAATTTCCTGATGTTGGCCAAAAAAACGTCATTACACCACAATGTGTCATACATCGTTGCATTCGGAAGAAAAATCAAATTCCAATATCAGAAAAACAGGACCGTATTTAAAAATAGAAAGTTGATAATGGCCCTTCGAAGACGACTCGTCGGATTACAAAACAATTAACGCTGTTAGATAGAGCGGAAAAACTCGCAATGTAAAAGTGCAATTTACTTTAGAATTCGATCTAAAAAAACTCAAGGAAAACAATAAAACGATTTTTCAGAATTTCGGGTTATTCCTGATATCTCCGGAACTACTCGGAATTTTAAAACTTTCTAAACGGCATATTATTAGGCACGTAAATGCGCAACTTTACCTTCATTTAACCGACTTCGTATCTCTTCGCCCTCCTTATCTTGGACACGTTGTAGACATAATAGTCTGAGAGGGACTATCGCGATAAACGGCGCGGGAAAGAGTTTAAAAAACCAACATTCTCTGGCACTGCGCAATTAATAAATAAAGATTGAGATTTAATTAATGAAAAGTATAAAGTAACGAACAAGGGATAACGGGGACGGCAGAGACACTCCCCAATCTGTAGGTCATAACCATATGTGTGAGGAGGAAGGGGGACATCGTAGGACTGGGAATCGTCGTTTCAGGCCCCCGTTAAGCTGTAGACTGGCGCTGTAGATGGCTTGAGATTGGTGCTGGCATCGGGCAAAGAGGGGACCATGAAATTATTTGGATTTGTTCATAAAACTCCAAATCTCTTACATAAATATATTTATTTTTTTAATATTTTAAATTAATTATATTGTGAACACTCCCTAATTTTTTTACAAATTATAGTAATTTAAGTAGCTCTCTCTATAATAATATAACATAATATATACCTCTTAAATAAATACGCACAATAAATAATTTTACAGCTATTTAGATGTTCGACAACCTATTATTATTTAAAAACCAACAACTTAGGACCCCACAAAGTTAAACACTAACTGTGCATTCAATCTTAACGGTTACAAAAAAAAAACAACAACTACCGGCTAAGTAAATTTTTGACTAGAATACACTCGTTCTTAAAATTCCAAAATAAAATTCAACAAGAAACTTAAATATTCACAACAATCGGTTATTGTTTTTCGTGATATATCATCGCGCGAAATATTTGCAACTCTGACAAAGATTTGATTGATATATCACCAAAATGTTTTAAAGTACTTGCTAGAAGTTAGTCAAAACAGTTTGTATAGTATAATTTTATTAGTCTATAATGTAACTAGAATTAATTTCTTTTTGATACCCTTCAAAATTATATACCAAAAAAATGGTGGTAGGTAGGAGTGGTTTTCTGACTCTCAAATGGCTTTATTTTGGTTACAAACTTTGAGGATACATTTAAAAAATAAATGTTTTCGAACATTTTTAAAATATTCGTCGTTTTTTTTTTCGATGAGTTCTATTATGTCGATTACAAAATTTTACGTTCAGTTTTGTCATATTTTTATACGTAGATATAGAAACATTTAGAAAAAAATGTTTGTTTTTGTTTGGGCCGATAAAATTTTGTAACCGAAAATAAAAAATGTATTTTATCGGTATCTTTTTATACCAGACTTCTCAGTGTTCTTAAAAATATAAAAAATGGGTTTTTAATAGCTGCTTCCTGGCAGAACGGACATCATCAGTCTCCGGAAGGATCCGCTTTGCTGGATCACTTCCGGATCGTTACCAATGGCGCTCAGGTATTGTGGGTTTTGGTTGACGATGTTCGCGTGTTTCTAGAAAGAAAATAGAATTAAAAAAAGCGTGCCGTATTATCGCACGCCGTGCGAAAGAGTTCCTTACACAATAATTTCTCGCTGTGATTTTTCTTGTTACCAATTTTTTTTATTTCTATTCATTTTCCCACTTCAGTAGACCAGAACAAATGCACGCGACGAGCATGTGAACACCTACACAGGGTCGCATTAAGAACAATATTACAGTACAATCTCGAACTCTATAGAAATGCAGCGCGGAAGTTTTATCGGCGATTGACCAATAGCAATATGTTTATGCATCGAGCACGTGGCTAAAGTCGGTTCGTTTTTTCGTTGTAAAAGAGTAAGACGGTTAAGTTAACAATACCTTCGCTATACTTGATCGTACCGAACATTCCACTGGTTATTTATCAAATGAAAAGCATTTTGCGTCAATAAGTTAAAGACTTTCTCAGGTACTTTTTCCTAGAATTTAGTTATTTTGGGATCATTATAGTTAAATTTATATAATAATCACTATTTTCCAAGAAATAATTAGAATTTGCTCAAGTGCAGGATGGTATGTTCTATTTTAAATAAGTAGTTATGCTTTTTGCTTCTAGTTTGTTTCTCATTGTGTGTGTGTGTGAATTAACAGCAGTTATAAAGCAAAGTTATGGAAAATTTTCAGCAAGGCGACACAACGCCTAGAAGATGTTTATATCCAGGTGAACGCCGTTTGGTATTACAAGTGGAACGTTATTTTACTTTAGAAAAAGATAACTCGGGCCCGTTAGTGTCTGTTTTGGCAGTGCAAAAACGAACGTCTGATGCTTGCGGCATTTCAGATAAGACCTTAAGAAGACTTCGAAAAAAGAGTGAAGAGGAATTGGACAGACCATATAAAAGGGTTCGACTCCATTCTAAAACCGTTGATTTATCCCAAGGAATAAAACTATCGATTAGAAATATTGTTTATGATATGTATAAAGCCAAGGAATATGTTACCCTCAAAGCTATTATTGAAAAGATAAAGAAGAAAGAACTTTGCGATATTGGAACTACCAGTTTGTCCATTATTTTAAAAGATCTGGGCTTCAAATACAAAAAAACGAACAACAGAAAAGTGCTTTGCGAGCTATCCAAAAAAGATGGCCATTTTTAAGGGAATATTTAAGAAACAAAAAATCGGAATTGTCAAGGCAAGTTGTTTTTCTTGACGAAACATGGATATATGTAAACGGAACTTCAACAAAATCGTCTTGGCAGGATGATTCGAAACATTGCTATTCCAGTACCCGTATATATAATAATACATGCTGGCAATGAAGAGGGGTTTGTTTCAAATGCCAGTGCCATATTTTCATCAACAAAAATTCGTAAAACTAATTTGACTAAATACTATAAAAGCTAAAAAATAATTATTAATCTTTACCTAAACTAATTTTTTATTTCCTTTAAATTATTTTAGTTAGAAAATACCTAAAATATAATTTATTGTTTGAGAGCCACCGACTACCCTGGTCGAGGGGTTTTATTGCTTAGCGGACTTCATACCCCGTACCGACTTTATCACGCGCTGATTGTTGATTTATGCTCCTGAATTGGTAAAATGAATAGATTATAGTAACAATAATCTTCCTGTAAAAAATGGCGTACTAAACATGCACAGAGCAATGTGATGTGAAAGTCACTCATCGAGGTAAGAAATAAACATACATTGTCAGCAAAGCACGATGTGTTTTTTGAATTCTTGGATGGATTTTTTTAGTAGGAATTTTCGGAAAATTTTCAAAATTGGTTCGGTCATTCTGCCGATTTATTTAAAATCTTTATCTGGAGGACTTCATCCTTGTGGAACGACCTTCCCGAGGTCGTTTTTCCCAACGAATATAACCTCCAACGATTCAAAACTAACGTGAATCGCTTTTTGCGCACACGCACCACTCCCAGAGTGCCCTAAAGGATTTTTCCTATAGTGCTTGTGTTTGATCATAAAAAAAAAAAAAAAAATGGAATAAATTGTTAGCAAGAAGTCGAAGGTGATTCCACATGTTAAAATACAGGTAGTAAGCCATATAACAAAAAGTCGAAAACTCAATACCGTTTTTGTTTCCATTTGAAATAGTAATTTTTGTATCTGCGAAATCGGGAACGAAATTCTTATGATTCGGCACAGCAGAGTCAAAAAATCGTTCGAGATCGCCAAAGAATATCGCACACCAGTTGCAAATAATATTTTTTCTACGGCTTCAATTTCGTTAAACTAAAACTATAAAACGATTTTGTATTATAATATTTAATGCAAATTACTATTTAAAAACATAGTAGTCGAATCTGTCCCAGGTGTAACTATGATAATAATAATAATCTTTATTGTCTAACAGAGTAAAATCCAATTACAAGACAATATGACCTATAAAAAGAAAAAAAAATTATACATAAGCAACAAAAAATCCAAGAGATAGGAAAAAGAAGAAAAAAAAAGTGAGAAAAATAATGGTTGCATCAAGGTAACACTTTATGCTTTATAAGTTCAGTAAATTGGGTATTGGACAAACAGAATACATCAATGTCATTAAGGGTATTATTGAAAATCAACATGGATTGGTATACAGGTGTTTTAATCAGAAAGTTAGAGGAGGGAGTTGGGAGATAAAAGACGGGATGGTGCCTAACTGAACGAAGACGAACATGGAAAAGAATACAAGACAGCAGCTCCGGGGAATCGATGAGCGAACAGCAAATACGATACAAAAACTGCATAAACATGAGGTATCTGCGGTTGAGGAGCGATGGCATCTGGAATCTAGACAACAGTGCATTCTGGTTAGTGCCCCGGATAGGATATATACCATCTTCTCTATAGGCGATAAACTTGACAAACTTTCTTTGTACGTTCTCTAGTAAAATAATATATTTATGAAAGACCGGATGCCAAATAACACCACCATACTCCAACTTAGACCGCACAAAACTGTAATAAAGGTGGAAACCAATATGTTTGATAACATACGTTTGTTGTGTTTGTTAAAAATTGACAGGCTGCTTTTTTTTTTTTTTTTCATGATCCAACACAAGCATTACAGGAAAAATTTGGGATTGGTGTGTGTGCGCAAAAAGCGATTCACGTTGGTTTTGAATCGTTGGAGGTTATATTCGTTGGGAAAAACGATCTCGGGAAGGTCGTTCCATAATGATGAAGTCCTCCACATGAAAGAATTCTTACATAATGAAGTTCGAGGAGTACTAAGCTTAACCACATATGGATGGGCGGCAGTGGTTCGTCGCGTATTTCTGCTATTCGCCGCTCTGGGCGGAATTAAGAGGGCAAGGTCAGCCGAGCACTTTCCATGAAAATATCTGTAAAAGAGAGTCAAATCCCCAACCTGCCTTCGATGTTCTAGGCTGTCGAGGTTCTTCGTCAGCTCGTGGTCTCCGATCAGACGAATGACCCTCCTTTCGATGGAATCCAGTAGCCGAAGAGTATGTTTGGGTGCAAAGCTCCAGACAGGAGAGCAGTACTCCAATGATGGTCAAATCTGGGCTTTGTATAGTGTCAAAAGTTGTCGAGGTGTGTACAACTTTTTGTTTCTGAAGAGTACACCAAGTTTCTGAGAAGCTATCTTGGCGATTGCCACAACGTGGTTACGCCAAGACATATTTCCTCCCAGATTGACGCCCAGCAAATTGATAGATGAAGCCAGTGGGATTGCGTGTCCGTCCATAGCTATATCCGGTTCAGTAATGTTAACCTTTTTAGAGAAAACTGCGGCCTGGGTTTTTTTGAGCGTTAAATTCGACTTGGTTACTGTCACCCCAAGCCAAAATTTCTTCCTGATAACTGGGAAATAACTGAGTTTTCGACTTTTTGTTGTATGACTTTCTAGTCTACCTTGATTTTAACATGAAGAAGCACTTCTTCAGGTACCCTGATGATCGGAACACCCTGTATTGATGTAGTATTGTAAAATAAAGCAATCGCTTATAAAAATGGTGTGTTGTTAAAATTACCATTACTCAGTGCATACAGTCGTTAAAAAGAAGTGGATTCAAATTAAACACACACACACACACACAAACAAGTATGAGTAAGTAGTTTTGTGCAAAATAGCCAAAAGTGCCATTCATATAAGTGATTTTTATTGACTGACATTACCATCAATAATTAATATTAAAACGGTATACCTAATACATACAATAAAGCACATTTTATAGAGCCAATCTACGGGGGATGGAGAACACCTAAAAAAGTAAAGAAATGCCAAGATTTTCCGTGGTGATAAAGATTAGCTAAACACAAATACGGTATAGGAGTTAGTTCCCATTAAAAAAAAATTGAGACAATCCTCACAAAGTTCTTAACAAACATCTCTCGTCTGTAATTTAGAGTGCGTTTGTTTTCCGTATGGTGTTGTGCAATTAGTGCAATAAAACAGAAAATGTAACGTTAATTACGTTTACATGCCAAGTTATTTAAGCATATTATCATATTATACAGTTGAAGGAATAGGCTAAATTAAATATATTTTCAGGTTTTTATTAAACAGGAAACACACTGTATATGAATTACACCAAGCCGTTATTTAAACTAAAAAGCTAGCTAGTTGTATGTTCATGCAGAGCAAGAAAATTTGCTAAGATCGCAACCAACATTTATTCTTCATGATAATTTGGTTGTAAGAATATTATTATAGCAAATATTTTGGGCTTCAAGCTGTATAACATTCCCTGAGGACATTCTAATCATTAAAAGAGATCCAGGGTGTCCCGGATAAGAATGCACTGATTCTATTTGAAGAGATATATGAAATAGTACATTACGTATCAAGGGCCGAAAAGAGGCTTTTACGCACGAGTCCGTAAAAGCCTTCGACGGCACGAGATATGTACCGTACTTTTTTTTACAAGTGCTCCGAGGCTTTGAAACCAAATAATTAAAGAAATTCTTCAGACAGTCTTCCTGTCTACATGTCATAAAAATACTCTCGCTTGGAGAATGTAAATATATATTTATTATTGTTGATATGTATGGCTCGGTGGCCTAGTGGCAGAGTGTACGCCTGGCGATCTGAGAGTCGCGGGTTCAAATCCCGCACCGACATCTCTGGTTTTATTTATCAGCTAAAAACTGTAGAGGAGAACATGGTTACTCGAAGCGGCGGGAAAAATCTTTTCCGCCCGCCGTCTCGGAGAGGTCTGGAAAGCGCCACTTTCGGTGAAGAAAACATGCATGAAAAAAGCCACTTTCGGGGCACATGTAAAAAAAATATATTTTACATTCTCATCGATATTAATTAAATTTTAATTCCGACGGATTTTTTTAAGAACACACGACGTTGCAGAACTTGTGAATGTGGTGTAACTCTTGTCTAATTTCTCATTTCTGTATATCCGATGGTTAAGGAGATCTCTGTATAGTGCATTCTTATCCGGGACACACTGTATAAAAGTGTAACAACCCCAGAGTTGCTGCATTATAAACACACACACACACACGTGCAACATTATAAACGCATACATTTGTAACTTAACTGTACTATTTAATATCTTTTACCTTGGTGGGCGTATATATTTTACTCTGTGGAGCTACAGACACCTCGTGGACGCGTCCTCCGTATCCTCCTTCTTGTTCTTCTTGGAGAGCCCTGTAGGTTTCGCTCTCGGCCGGGTTGAATTTTACCGATCGTTTGGGAGGGCTAAAAATAAATGTATATAAGACGGGAACGGATTAGCATTATACAAGGGTCAAAGTTCTTCCCTGAAAATGATAATTTTATTTTATTTCTCAATATAATCTCCACTACTCCATCATAAAAAAAATATTCTTTATTTTACAATAATTTTGCAAATGGAATCCTCTATTTTGAATAACAACAGGAATCAGTTGTTGCAGCAGCACATGTAAGACAAGTGCGTTGAAGCTAAGCGAGATCATGTGGAAAAATAAAATGATGATGGTGGTTTAACTCGACCGAGACCACTAATTTACTACAAAAAACATGCATTTTACAAATTGTTAAGACTTTCGTGTATATGCCTGTACAGGGCCAGTCCAAATAAATACTAGCTTACTCAGTCTAAGATATATCATAGAGAAGTCGCTTAGTAGGAGTATAAACTAGTATTGGAAAATCGGTCGATTAACCCTAAAATACCCTTCCTAAATGCCGTATTATAGTCGGCAATTTTGGGCACGCGCCATTTTCATTGCCATTGCCGGTGCAAGTCTGGGTAGAGATGGATTATTCTGTTATTTTTAAATGTTTATTAGTTGGTCGAAGCACCCATGAACAGCTAATGGCTATTTAAACTAACTGGTACTTAAATTAACAGTTCACATTCTTTATTAAGCATATGTATGCTAATTCGAAGCGACTTGAACTCCCATTTGTAAGTAGCAGTAGCCGCTTTAACTGCTAATCAAAACGAACAGGTTTGCCCATCTCTAATTCTGGGGTATTTTAGGGACTTCGACACTACCAGCCGCTGTTCTGACTGTTGCCAATGCGCCAGCTGATCGAGAACGGTTTATTGCGCATGAATTCGTGCAATTATAATTGCCATTGCACGGAAAATTTTATTTCCGACTCTAATACGGCTTTAAGGATTTTAAAAAGTTTTCAAAATTTAGGCCCTGCACTTTTCGTTCCATAAATTATTATTTAAATAATAAAAATTAAAATAAAAGTGTATTATTAGGTACACAAATGAGAATGATAAAAATGCTGACCTGCTCGATGAATTTTAAAACCAAACTAACTAAACAAAAAACTAAAATACCGAAAAATGTTACCTACAGCGTAAGCTTCTATTTAATTTTTGACGTTATTACCAGAGTTAGTATTTAGTCTACTTGCCTTATAAGTTCGCTGCAAATGCAAAAGAAAATCAGGTTAAAAACAAATCTCTTTCATTGTCAGCTACAGGTTGGGACGGGGAAAGAATGAACGCGCGTCATAGCTTCACAGTAATATCAAAGACCTGATAATTTTCTTCTTTTTTATCAGTTAATGAAAAAGCATACAGGATAAAACGGATAACGTTTTTCTTTGGAAACGAAATACTATTCCAGTGTATTAGACTGAAATGGCAAAATTACAATATTGACGTGTCATTATTGACATTTATATTTCGTGTTTCGTGTGGTTCACACATTTTTCAAGTTTCAAGTACCTTACAATTAAATCATCACAATCAGTTTATAAAGAACTGTTAGTTACACATTTATAATACCTTTATGTTTTTTTTTTAATTATTGAATATTTTTGATAATATTTATTATTTTAATATTTTTTTCTCTTCCTATAAGTAGTGTTAAATATTGTATATGTGGCTATTTATTTATTTAGTTGGGACTCAAACAGGATATGTCCAACATGTGTACGCAATTTACATTTTAGTTTAAGTTCTACAAATAACAATAAGCATGAAAGGTTTAATCCCTAATGTTAGAGAGATGGTGACAATAAGGGGTCCGTGAAGTGGAATATCAGTAATTTGTTTTTTCGTAGAGATTAGGTCCCCTCTACAACTTTTATATCTGATCAACGGGAGTCACGGGAAACACATTTTCTGACAAGTCAACCCTTGCATACACTTTTTCGAGCGTGTAAAAAAAATGAATGGAATAATTATAAAGTCTCGAGTGACATGGGTCCAAGTGGGCTTAATCGATTTGTATTGACATGATGACTCGTACACAATTTTCTGATAAAAAGAATATTGCGAAAGTGCGGTATTTTATCGACACACAGAATTGTAATATTTTCTTAAATTTTACAATAACCCGGTATGGGGGGAGGGGGTTTGAAACCCATCCCATCGATTCATAGGACGAAAAAACTTTGGTGAGTCGTGTCTTGCTTGTCTTAATCACCAGTTATCATCTTTCTCGTCATACAACTGAACGATACCTGCCTTCCGGTATCTCGGTCAGAATTCCGCCTAGCTAGGCTTTTGAATATTTGGGTGTCGAGGAATGTAGTGAGACTGTGACAATTTTCTGACGTGTCACGATCGTTTTCCGAATTTTCCCCGAGGAGATTTTAAAAAAATTCCAATAATGAAATTGCGAGACCTGGAACGACGAAATTTTTTTCACAAATTCTTTAACATATAATGTCCATTCTAGAAACTTTCAACTTCAAATTCGCTTTATTTTCTTTTTATATTTAATTTTAATTTTTTTTACACGCTCGGAAAAGTATATGCAAGTGTTGACTTGTCAGAAAATGTGTTTCCCGTGACTTTGGGGTCACGCAGATGCTGTAAATTCATTTTCCAGACATGGCTCGATATAATTTTGAATTTATTGACAATTTCCTATCTAAAGCGGTACAGCGCCTCTCAGCAACGCTCTACGGCATTTCATCAGATATAAAAGCTGTAGAGGGGGACCTAAACTCCACGAAAAACTAAATTACTGATATTCCACTTCACGGACCCCCTATTATCACCGTCTCTCTAACTCTAAGCACTTAGTTTCTACGAAAAATTATTAAAATCGTAATATTTGTAAAAGTTAAATTATTTTTCTAGATGCGACATGGATTTATTCCAATGATAACGAAACATTTTCTTGGCATGTTTCGTAAGCAATTGGTTATCTTTGTCAAGAAATAATATCCTATTTTAAACAATAGATCAAATTTGAACTTGAATTGATATAATTAAATAAAATTTTAAATACGTATAACTATCATTTTAAAATTTAATTCTTTTGTTAAATAGGACCTTCATAATGTTAATCAGGCCCATTAGCTAATTACGTGGTTTTGTCTTATTCCATCTACATAATCTCGCTTTGAATCATACTGTTACAGATGATGGCGCACATTCATTCTCTCCCCGGTTCAACGGTATGTCAGTGTAGGCATTGTTGTGTTAATTATTTTAGCATAATAAATAGCAAAATAAATCCACATCTATGCTCGACGTTTCCTGTATATTTTAATGCAAAATACACAGGACTGTCCGCCAATCTGACCAATAATAATAATTTATTAACTATACAGGGTGTGTCAAAATGCAGAAGTAAAAGGTGTTAATATTTTTATGTAACTGTGTAGCTAAAAAACGGGTGTTACTGTGTTATTCGTGTTAATAAGAAAAAAATATATAATACTTACGCGTGAACGCCCGTTTGCCTGTGGATCGTGTCGACAACATTTGGTTCGCTGTAGATGTTGATGGGCGAGTTGAACTGTTTATGTACCAACTAAAAAAAACAACGAGAAATTAGATACAATATTTAGAGACGACCCCCATTAAGATTAGATAGCTTAAATCCAGAACCTAGCTCTAATTTTTCGATTTAATAAAAATCATTAAAGATCTACAGGGTGTCCAAGATAAGAATGCACTCTACAGAGATCTTGTTAACCATTGGACATACAGAAATGATCATTTAACCGTCGAAATTGTTTTTATTGTTGTACTCATACTCTTGTTGCATTAAAAAAAACTATTTTCTTATTTGACATTATTTACAATAATAATAATGTAACATCTTCTAATTCCAAAAACGCGTCATTTTCGAACACAAAAATAATAATAATAAATTTTATTGAAAAGATGACGTTGCAGAACTCACTAATGCCATATACTAAATAAACCTGCACTGTTCACTGCCATTTAACGCTGTGGGCTCATTTATCCCTAGATATTGGCGACTTTCACCAGACCACGTCACCAACAATTCTTCTGGCTAATATAATGTTTAACATGGGTTGTAAAACACCCTGTATATATTCGCATTGAAAGAAGCAAAGGCAGTGGTGTAGCTAGAGGGGGTATCTTGATGGCACCCATTATTTACTTTCTGTTATATCTCCGAAAGTACTTTAGATATTATCGTAAACTGTTGTATGTGTTAATGGGATATAAAACCACATAATCTAGTTTATTGAAGTTATCCTATCGATTCAGTGGTGTCCCTGCCAACACGCCCCTGATATATTTTACAAAAAAATGGTACGACACTGGCAGCTTTCCATGGGGTTATCTTTTATGATCCTGGTCAATTCTACATGAAAACGAATTTGTATTGCCATTCTCGATAAAAAAAAGGAACATTAATAGCGATAAAGAGGAAACTGTTTAATCTGGTGTCATTTGGTAAAATATGAAAAACTAACGAGGTGAGTGAGTATTGCGTACTTACATTAATTTGCGAAAAATTGTAAAATCTAATAGAAATATTAGTCATCTGCACAAAAATCTCGACGTACACTGGTGCACACCGGTGTCGTGCGATTTGTTTTAGTCATTTAATTTTGGCAATAAAACGGAGTAGATCAGATTAGATAACATTAGTAAACAGTTTATTTTTGAGTGTAGAACGGTAATGAGTATATAATATTGTGTAAATAGGATCAGGTGCAGCGAAGGTGAAGTAACGAAAGTTGAATTAAAAATTGTTAAGAGCGTCCGACCGAAATTTCTTCGGTCGTCGTGATTCTTTTGACGCATTACATTATTGAACGAAAAATTTTCTCAGATGTACACATTGTGTACCCTGTACACAGTCCCATTTTCGACACTTTTATAGGGTATCTCCGTAATTGTTAGCGCTATCCAAAAAGTAATGTAGGTGTCATGTGCTCTTTTTGGGTCAAACTTAAAATGATAAAATTAAAATTTGAAATTTTTCGCTCGTTTAAGAGATACGGGGGAAAATCAAAAAAATTGACAATTTCAAAATTACCCTATATTTCCTTACTTAAAAGAAATGTTGTATACAGAAGTTTCTTTATATTCTTTGTTGAATAATATGCCGTTTTCAGAATAAGTATACGGGGTCAGGTAAAAAAGTTATCGGAGCTAACCTCCTTTTTTTAAATGGAACATCCTGTATATTTTACTCTAAAAAGATAGTATTTTAAATTCTCCTTTCAAATATATAACACACCATGGATGATATTGGTTTCCTAGGCGATTTATTAAACTTTATTACTTTAAACCACAGTAGACCATGAAACAAAAGCTAATATCCTCGAAACAACTATGTTGACTATTAACATTTAACGTCAATTTCATTTTTACATATTCATTTGCGAAAATGACCTATCAACATTTTGAAAAATTTGATATGATATCATATTGAAAGTGGAAAAAACGAAGAAATGGCGCAAAATGTATATTTTGTTCGCTATCCGAAAAGACGGTAACCATTTAAGGACATATTCCAAACATTTGCGATTATTCCCGTTATTTTTTACCTTAATCTGAATATTTTATTTCGTTTCAAAGTAATAAAGTTTAAATAAATCGCCTAGGAAACCAATATCATCCATGGTGTGTTATATATTTGAAAGGAGAATTTAAAATAGTATCTCTTTAGATTAAAATATACAGGGTGTTTAAAAAAATGAGGTTACGTCCGATAATTTTTTACCTGACCCCGTATACTTATTCTGAAGACGGCAGATTATTCAACAATCAATATAAAGAAATTTCTGTATAAAATATTTTTCTGTATCTCTTTTAACTAAAAAATTATAGGATCATTTTGAAATTGTCAATTTTTTTATTTTCCCCCGTATCTCTGAAGCGAGCGAAAATTTTCGAATTTTGATTTTACCATTTTAAGAGTGACCCAAAAAGAGCACATAATACCTACATTACTTTTTTGATAGCACTAACAGTTACGGAAATACCCTATAAAAGTGTAGCAAATGGGACACCTGTACAACAAAGTCGATTTTAGAGAATATGAATTTTTTTTTAAATTTGATTTAGGCTATAGGAGTGTGAAAAAGTTGACAAAAACGTTAAAATACAGGGTGTCCGGTAAGTACCTCTTAATATATCGGGGGCATACAGAGGAGGTCAAAACCCTGGCACCCTGTATAGGTACTGTTTTAATTATTTATTGAACTTATTTTGTTTGTTGCCTTCCCTAAACGGAAACGAAATAAAAAAAATATAAATTCGTGATTAGTATTCCTAAAAATTCGCACATACATATCCTTTTCCCATTCATGCAAAAATTTGTTTAGTTTTTTTGCAATTTAGGTAGCGACTGGGCTTTAGCGGGATCAAATAAATTGTTAGAATAGGAAAAATAAAGTAAAAGCGTAATATATTCGCTAATTAATTCGTTTTTAAAAATCACAAAAACCTAACCTGTCTATTCGGATCACCAGTAGATATTCTTTCTAAAACTGAGTGTGCAACCTGCAAAACAAAAAAATCCATTAGAGAAATGTAAACATTCCTCTGTTGTCATTCCGAAAATCGTTTATGCTCGTGCAAAATGTCGTATGTTGGTTCGGTTGGTACGACATAAAGACATCTTGCAATACTGGTTGTTCACTAATTGGACATTTTGTAAATGGGAACTAGCTCGTCACCTATTAGACACAGACATTCTTAAGGACCGCTCTCTGCAAGTGGCGATTGACGGATTTCTCTCAGATACCTTCACCATCAATGCCGGTGTTCCTCAAGGGTCCATATTGTCCCCCACTCTCTTCTTACTCTACATTAACGACCTTCTAGTGAAAACGAAAAATCCGTTATTTAGTTTTGCTGACGATAGCACACTTATCTCATCTTTTCTCTTTGAATGCACAAACATCGGCTGCCGACTTACATCTTCGCAGACAGCATGAAGTATCACGCCTCAACCAAAACCTGGAAGAAATTTTGGCTTGGGGTGACAGTAACCAAGTCGAATTTAACGCTAAAAAAAACCCAGGCAGCAGTTTTCTCTAAAAAGGTTAACATTACAAAACCGGATGTAGTCATGGACGGACACGCAATCCCACTGGCTTCATCTATTAGTTTGCTGGGCGTCAATCTGGGAGGAAACATGTCTTGGCATAACCACGTTGTGGCAATCGCCAAGACAGCTTCTCGGAAACTTGGTGTACTCTTCCGAACCAGAAAGTTGTACACACCTCAACAACTCTTGACACTATACGAAGCCCAGATTCGACCATCACTAGAGTACTGCTCTCGTGTCTGGAGCTCTGCACCCAAACATACTCTTCGGCTACTGGATTCCATCGAAAGGAGGGCCATTCGTCTGATCGGAGACCACGAGCTGACGAAGAAACTCGACAGCCTAGAACATTGAAGACAGGTTGGGGATTTGACTCTCTTTTACAGATATTTTCATAGAAAGTACTCGGCTGACCTTGCCCTGTTAATTCCGCCCAGAGCGGCGAATAGCAGATATACACGACGAACCACTGCCGCCCATCCATATGTGGTTAAGCTTAGTACTCCTCGAACTTCATTATTTAAGAATGCTTTCATCTGGAGGACTTCATCCTTGTGGAACGACCTTCCCGAGGTCGTTTTTCCGAACGAATATAACCTCCAACGATTCAAAACCAACGTGAATCGCTTTTTGCACACACGCACCACTCCCAGAGTGCCCTAAAGGATTTTTCCTATAGTGCTTGTGTTTGATCATAAAAAAATTGTGATATTTTGCAGTTGTGTGGGCATTGCGAAACTATTCAACTTACGACAAAAAACAATTTCGCCCTTTTTGTGACATGTGACATTTTGCACGAACACTGACGAACTGTGCGTAAATATGTTTACTTATTTATGCCGGCAAGGTGTTGTCGTTAAAAGTTGGCAACACTTATTTTACACAAGTAAGATTGTTTTCATAAATTTAAGTAGAATATTTATTTAATATAGGATTTACTGAAATCAAAATTATTTGTAATAAATTATATCTAGTGGGTGTTTATATACGTAAAATACATGCTATGATTTCGTTGGCAAATTCTCAAACAATTTTATTGTATACTGTCTTCTGAGTAATAATAATACTTGGACCGGGGAAAGAATGAACGTGCGTCATAACTTTACAGTAATATCGAAGAACTGTTATTTTTAATGTTTCTTGTTTGTCAATGAAAAATGTTAAATCGTACATCGTTTTTCTTTGGAAAAGAAATACAATTCCAGTGCATTAAACGGAAATGGCAAAATTTAAATATTGACATGTCATTATTTGACATTTATATTTTGTGTTCAAGTTTCTAAACGAAAGTATTTTGCTATATTTTTTTACATTATACTTATATATAAAAATACATTAGCGCAAAAAATCCACTTATTTAATTTCAACAACCAAAACGCTTTTCGGCCAAACATCAAAATCAAAGTAACACAAATGCTATGCAAAAAATTGTTACCCACCTTGTAACCAGGGTCCAGATGATGTGGTGGCGCTCTTACACTAGGGTTTGGATGATGACGTAGGTAACTTTCCGTCGGTCCGGGTTCTCTTTTCACTTTGGCACCAGGAAGCACCAAAGGAGTGGTACGATACGGCTAAAACAAAGAAGATATACATAGACCCAATATACGAAGATAATGATTGATTGGTGACACAACAAACATATTATGGGTCATTTTTTTAAAAACCGCATACTTTTTAACCTTGACATATTCGTCCGAAATTTTTTTTTACAGCTTATACAGGGTGTCCGGGAACATGTGGGAAATCTCCCGGATATGAAGAAAACACGTGAAAAGAATACTATAGGTTCATATAAACTTCTTTCGTATCGGCCTCCTCTTCGGAGATATGGGCTCCCAAAGAGCACCAATGGAATCAAGTTTTTTACACATAATTATTGAACCACCTGGTATATTTCAATTATTTTTTAATATGATGTATACCAGGTAAGACCCGTCAAATTACTACCCAAGAAACTGTTGTGAATTACTCACAGCTGCAGGGACGGACTAGCTGTAACACTCATGGGCCCATTTTTTTTACGCCCTGTATGATGAGAACTTTGGACAATGTTTTTTACATACCTTTAACTATTGGCTAAAAATTAAGTACTCTTCATTCCTGTCGCTAATCCTAACCGTTTTCGAATAAACGGCATTTCATATACATCATGTATTTGGCGTATTTCAGTAAAAGTTACATCTTTGTTCCGATCAAATTTAATGTTCAACCTTCAAAATTCCGCTTTTTCATATTTAACCCGTGAGAATTTAGGCGACTGGTGTAAATAAAATGACGTTTTTTCCGAAAACAGTTAGGATTAGCGACATGAATGAAGAGTACTTAATTTTTAGCCAATAGTTAAAGGTATGTAAAAAACATTGTCCAAAGTTCTCATCATACAGGGCGTAAAAAAAATGGGCCCATGAGTGTTACAGCTAGTCCGTCCCTGCAGCTGTGAGTAATTCACAACAGTTTCTTGGGTAGTAATTTGACGGGTCTTACCTGGTATACATCATATTAAAAAATAATTGAAATATACCAGGTGGTTCAATAATTATGTGTAAAAAACTTGATTCCATTGGTGCTCTTTGGGAGCCCATATCTCCGAAGAGGAGGCCGATACGAAAGAAGTTTATATGAACCTATAGTATTCTTTTCACGTGTTTTTTTCATATTCGGGAGATTTCCCACATGTTCAGGGAAATCCTGTATACCTACAATTAGTTGACACGTATTTTAGAATTTTGCTGAAAATAATTTATTTTACAAAATATCCACATAACCCCATAATTCACATAATTTGTTGGATTTTCTCCAATCTTTTCATATTTGGAATTTAATATCTCCAGATCGTATAACTGTCGATCTTTTTTTATTTAACACTTTGTTATGTTAGCTCTTGAAGTGTATTAAAAATAAATTGTTATTGTGACCAAATGCAAAATAATAGCAATTTAATAATTTTAACATGCTCGCCCCTTAAATTAAGAAATGCCGTTTTGTTATTTATCCTCTTATCGGCAAATCCCATTTTACGAAAAATTGGCACCTCTATTAGATCGGTAGTTATTAAATATTTTTAGACGCGCCGAAATACAAGGCGTGTCCAAGAAGCGAAGATTTTCAAAATCACCCTGTAGATTAAAAACTAATAGAGCCATGACAAATTTGATACCGGAATCTCTCGTTTAGTTAAAAAGTCTGACACTGACAAGTGAAAACCGCAACATTCTATATCTTTAATAGTAATAACTTTAACACCCCTAGAAAGTGTCGCAAATGGGGCACCCTGTACATAATAAATAGAGTAGGCAAATAGGAGAAAAGTTGTTATTTTTATTTACTCGACGAATTTCCGCAGTCGGCTGGCGCCTAAAAACCTTCCCGTTTGAAATCTACGACTTTCAGCACTCGTTATGTAATGTACAATTAATGCCTTCTTTATTTACGAAGCTAAAAATATTATCTAAAATACGGGGGGAAGGTGGCAATAGACCACAATCCTCCATAAACACGAAATAATATACTTGTTAGAGAAAAAGCTTCCGAGGTGCCCCCGTAACTCGTAAATCAGTGAAAATTACAATTATAAGCCTCTGCAACAAATCGTTGCGATAAATTACATGCATGCGTCCCTCAATTTCTTTCGTCGGTAATTTTCCAGAAAATCTATTTTGGTATGTGGATCTAGGTTACCAGAGTACACGCAATAAATTAGGAACCAAAAATTTGAAAACACAACGGGGTTAACATCCATGGCTGGTACAGTTCAGCGTGTGCAGAGCCAATGAAAATGTAGACGTTTGGACCTTCATTGGAACCTGATTCCATTAGACGGGACCAAATCTGAGCTATGGGTGGGTGAATCAGCTCAAGCAAGAAAATTCGCGGGGATGGGTACGGCTTTGGCTGCTTAGTAGTGACTACTTTTGAATTTGATTATGTATTTAATAATTAAATACTTTTAAAAAGTATTTCCCCAGTTCTGCGACGGGTGGTGCGCCGGAAAAAAGCACATGGATCTGAAGTATCTACGACGATGTTTAATTTTGATTCAGGTTAAAATAAAACTAGCGGTACCTACATCCTACATACAATAAAATAATTAAAGGAAAAAGCAATGGAAACATATCTAATCCCAGTTTGACGTTTGTAGACGACGCGCGACGCCGACGAGGCTTCATGTTGAAAAAAGTATTAACCATTTCATGAACATCAATCTCCGCGACGAATTTATATTGGCCCATTTTAAATGTTGGTCAGGGGGGGGAGGGGGCTTTAGCCCCTCTAGCCCCCCTCCCGTAGATCCGCCACTGGGTTGTCCTATGTGACCTGAGCAGTGACGTTAATTGGTGATATATTTTAAAATTCTGTGGAGATTCACGTGGTTGTTAGCGTTTTCACTTCTCTTTTCTACGCCACTGCTTAGTGTATTCGAGTATTGTCGTAAAGACATAGATCAATCTTTCATGAATATTTTTTTAGAGTCCGAGTTTTTTTGATTCACTTTACATCGTTTATTACAGACTGCTTTGTTATTTTTAAAAATCCAAAAATAACTTAATTTTTATTAAGTGTTTACGCTCCAGGTCCATTTCATTGTTTTAGAACGGGGAACGATGTTTTTCAGAAAAATGTGTGTTTCGCAAGAAACGTTCTTTTTGCTATAAATAAAGCCGTAATTGCTAAAATATCTTCGCTCTGTGAAAAGTACAAATAAATATACACGTAATAAAACACGAAAATTATTAAACAATTAACATTGCACAGGTTTATTTTTTTTTCTTTGTAAAAATATTTAAAAATTTGGAAACGCGAACAAATTGTTGTATAAACTTTTTGAAAAGTATTATTTATTTAACAAGTCATTGTTATCGTGAAATCTTTCAAGGATAAATTGAATTTATGAACTACAATTATACAGGGCTTCCCAAAAGTATCGCATATTATGAATGTAAACACGACAGGTTCTTTTACAAAAAACACACAGTTTTATTTAAACTCCTATTGAGAGCATTCTTTATGGCAGCCTTGAGCTTAGACTGTGAGCTAGACAAAGAAAAATTTGGCCGTACGAGCACATTGTATTAGTTATGGAGTCATGGTCATAGTCACAGTCAATGTCATATTATGAAATATTGACCCCCAGAACAGATATAGTGGGGTCACCTTGCCACAGTAAAATTAATAAAATTAGAAAAAAAAAATTAAATATAAAATTTTAGAGAAAGATTTTGGCAAATGGCCAATTTATAAATAGACAATAATAGACAATAGGTGCCTAACACAACAATAATATAAAAAAATAAGCCTATATAAATGTAATTTTTTTTTCAAGAATTAAGCTCGTAAATTTATGGGTCATCTAATTTATAAAAGAGAATTTAGTTCCTTTTCTGTTTTAAACTACCGAAGAACCTGGAATATACTACATATTATACGTATACATATTATAAGTATATTGGACCAGAACAATGTTAGAACTTTTATTTTGTCATCACTACCTAGCTACAGCCCCCTGAAAGGGGGACTCTGGAGATGGTTTTCACTAAATATTTTCGAAACTATCAAAGATAAAAATATGAAATTTGGAAATTTTGGGAAACTTGTTTGCCGAGACGATGTACTATATTCAAAATGGCGACACTTAAAAAGTATGATCAAAAGGAGGGGGTGGTCCGTTGGAACGGTTGCTTGAAAAGGCCGGACGGAAATAACTAACCGGACGGAGAAAATTCTCAAAAAAGGAGGACATGTCCGGTTCAGCCGGATGTCTGATTAACGAAACACCCTGTATACTCGTAACAGCAGTTACTGGTGTAAAACATGTGGACAATTCTTACCCAAGCTTGTGCAGTTTCTTCCGCCTTAGAATGAAACCTCTCGGTGGAGAAGTTTCTTGATAGAATCATTTCCCCGACTCTTGCACGAAAAAAAAACTGTTACACAATTTAATCGACGTAAAAATAAAAATATGTCTAGCTGCCTCAAATATTCGCGAAAAACTAAGTGAAAGGTTCTAAAACCACGTAGGATATTAAAATTGGCATATGCCAGATTGTGTCGTTAAAGCATATTTTGGGATTATGAAAAATTTTCAGCGTAGGTATACGTAAACAGATTAAAACGTCAGAAAAAAAGCGACGACAGTGTCGTAGAGATTTTTTTTAAAAGAAAGTTTACAAAAGATCGTAGCGCGTATTTTCAGAATTCGCCTAGGGCCCGTTCAAGAGCTTGTCTGTACGAATCCCCCCAAAAATTTGCATCAACTTTATGTATTTTCGAAATTTGTTGGTCGTTTTAATTGATTTTTTTCCAATTATTGTAAGTTCTTTCTTAAGAGTATCGCTACCTTTATTGTTTTGGTTAAAAAAGCTTTAATATTATACCGGGTGTTATAAAACTGGTGTGTTTTTTTAGGATAATTCGAAACACCCTATGGAATATACTAGGGATTGCAAGTTATTGCAAGTAAAGATTGTTTCAAGAAAAATGGATATAATTTAATGACTGTCGTAAAAGTACCTGGGTCATCCCATTGTTAATGACCGTTTGTTATTATTATGTGGAAAGGACCGGATTGTAATAATTATAATTAAATATAGGCACATCAGGTAGGTTAGGTTGCTTAATTTATATTTAAATATCTTTTTGTGGTAAAATTTGTTAGTTTTTGAGGAATGGTTCAAGGTTCTTTTACCAAACATTCCTCAGAATAGCGTGATAGCAATGGACAATGCGAGCTATCACAGTCGCCAATTACATAAAGCTCCAAGCTCAAATAATACCAAATTGGAGATTCAGAACTACATGGCGGCGAGTGATATATATTTTGAAGAAAGTTATAAAAAAAGTGATCTTTTAGAAGTTTTAAAGACATTTTGTATAAAAAAAGTATATGTTTGTGACACATTGGCAGAAGAAATTGGACATACAGTGCTACGGCTCCCACCCTATTATTGCATTTTTAACCCCATAGAGCATATGTGGCACCAGTTAAAATCACTACGCCCGAAAATGAACGAATTGCTGTAATTATCGCAACAACAATAAATAACATAACAAAATACCAAAAATTGGAAGTAAATAAAGAAACAGTGGTGGTTCCACGCCTCCCCCGAATAACCTCCCTTCCGACATCTTTGATTCACACTTAAAATTATTCCCAAATATGTTCAATGGGACTTACGTACGTCGGGGATTTAAACTCAAAAATCTAGGCACATTTAATAAAAAATTTTATAACAATCGGTATAATATTAAATTTTTTAACCAAAACAATCAAGGCGGTGGTGATAGTCTCAATAAAGAAAACTACAATTAGAAGACCAACAAATTTCGAAAATACAAATCATCAAAGGTGAAGCAAATTTTTGGTTGTGCCTTAAATAAGTTGAGCAGTGTATGTTGCAGCTTCTGCTCTGCAAATGTTTTTTTTTCTGATCAAACGCTAGAAAAAATCGTTTAAGACACATGGGAGTGATGCTTTTACGAATAAACCGATTCACATTAGGTTTGAACCGTTGGAGGTTATATTCGTTGGGAAAAACGCCCTCGGGAAGGTCGCTCCATAAGGATCAAATCTTCCAGTTGAAATTCATAAATGATGAAGTAATACTAAGCTGAACCACATATGGATGGGCGACAGTGGTTCGTCTTGTATTTCTGCTATTCGTCGCTCTAGGTGGAGAGAGGGCTTGGGGGGTATTTGTTGTGTTAATTGGAAGGAATTGAACAAATTTATGCGATAAAGTAAAGTGGTTCACCTTTTTTTGATGTTACACCAGTGGATCGTGGGCTATTTTTATATGTAAACAAATCATTACGGTGTCGATATTATTTACAGAGGAAAGTTTGATGAAGTCTTTTTTCAACGCGTCGCTATTTTTAATACATGTAAATCATTCACTAAGTACCAAAGGTAAAAAAATAATAAACTAATATATTTATATAAAATCAAGGTAATATATACATCAGTATTAGTTTATGCATGGGAAAATATGTCATTTTATCTATATTGTGTTATTTTGGATAGTCAAATATCGTCTCGAACTGGCCAAATAAGGTAATTTTTTTTTAAATTTTTTACTTGTAAATTAGAAGACTCAGAAGAAGACTTAGAAGAAGAAGACTTAGAAGAATTTATCATTAATTATATCAGTTTTATTGTAAATGGGGAAGATTTTAAAGAATATTCGTAGCCTCGCTATTTAACCTTAAAATCTTAAATGGGAACATCATTTTAAAGGTCGTTTAAGTCTCTTCCCAATAATACCAGAATTTATTATTTTTTGAGTATTAGTTTCCAAGAAATCGCGTAATGGACGTTATTAGAACTTACCTGTACTGAGACTTAGGTTGGCTCCTCTTTTAGTAAAATGATTAGGTAGTCACTCCGGGTTACACCCTGTCCCGTTCAATACAAGGGACGAAGCCACCGCCTAAAAATTTATATGATTGTCCATTTTTGGAACGCGAATTCTTGGAGAACACTACCCAAAAAGTATTATTTGTCCCCCCCCACCCCCTCCCATTTAAGATTTTAAGGGTAACATCCAGGGGGGGGGGGGGGATGTGTCTTTCCTGCTTTTAATATTATTTACTGGAAGCGAAATATTAAGGGTGATGAGTCCTCAAATTGATTCCCTGTATAAATATACACAGAAACATGAAAAAATCACCAATAGCGTGTATGCATGCACGGTGGCATCTATAAATAAAGGACCTTGTTTTGTGACATTAGCTGGCATCGGTCCAAAACCACACAACTGATTAATAAAAGTGTTATCCCATGCTCAACATTAGCGAGGTATTTCAACTGTGTTTGTTAGGAGTCATTTTTTATTATTCCGGATAGTATTAATCGATCAATTAGTTTATGAAAGATTTATAGCACGCTATTGTGAAAAGTGTACATTGGACACAGGGAGTCAGACAAGGACCGTGATGTAATGTTTTAAAAACGGATTTATTTATTTAAAAAATCGGCAAATATTCTAATTCTATACTTTCTAGCGGTTCGCTCTGTATCGACTATACAGGGTGTTATGGAAATGACGTATTATATTTAAATGGGTGACTCCTGGGGTGTCCTAGAGAAGCGCTACATATTTTTTTTTCAAATCGGACGTTTTAAAAATGGGGTTAAACACCCATAAACCTACAGGTCACTCCGCGGCACTTATCATATTATCCGGCAGACCTGTATGACAAACCCATGTTCGCGCAATGTTGCCAATCTGTGAAAAATGTATAGCTTTAGTTTCTTATAAAAATAATTATTTAGCTTAGTATACAAATAGGAAGTAGATCGAGGACACTCTATGCTCATCACATCATGCTCATCACGTGCCCTGATAATAGTGTTGGGACTGCCTAATAGCTATTAAGAAGTAAACTCAGTCACAGTCTACTCCTCGCTTGCTTATACCCACTAAAACCCCTTTGGTCTCTTCTTTCCAATCTCTGAACATGACCGGCATATCGTCGAGAGAAAAAAACACATAGTGAACAAATTACACTAAATCACTTAAAGAAATAGACAGACACCCACGAGATTCAAATTAATTTCTTTGAAGATATGCACTTATTATAAGATTACACAAAATCACTAAATACTACCGTACACATAGAATCAACGCACAAAGGACGTCCAAATATTCAGTGACAATCCGTGAAATATCCATTATTAACATATTATTTAGGAAAACAAAACGATTTCGCTGCGTTTCTTAAAAAACTGTTTTTATACATGTTTACGCATGGCGCCCTCTATTAAAACATATCTTAACTATAGTATATTACAGAAACTAATATAAAACTGTACACTTCGCCTTAAACTTTAAGTTGCCGTAGGATGGCGCTACCTTAATTACTAATTATTATGAATATTTATTCTCGCTAACACGAGAATCAGCTGGAATACGGAATGTCACCTTTGAATATAAAACGTTCGTTTTATATTCAAAGCCGTAATCAAACAATCGTGAATTTGTTTTTTTATTCCAGTGGTTTTTAAATGCCGTAAATTTAATATGTGTGTCGACAATAGTGCCTACAAATTTTTACGTGTTTGTTCGTTGTGTTAAAAACGATATCCTTATGTGAATTTGAAGGTTAGGTGCGCAGGTATACTAAAACATATTATTAAATTACACATGTGTTTTAGAGAAAATTGGATTTGCCGGTTTAAATATAATACGTCATTTCCATAACACCCTGTATATACATAGCTTAGAATATGTCTAAAGCCTCTCGTCTGATCGGAGAGAGATTTGACCCTCTTTTAGAGATATTTCCATTGCTCGCTTAGAGCGACGAATAGCATAAATACACGACGAACCACTGGCGCCCATTCATATATGGTTTAGCTTATTACTCCTCGAACTTCATTGTTTAAGAATTCCTTCATCTGGAGGACGTCATCTTTGTGGAACGAACAGCACATAGGGTCGCATTAAGAACGATCTAACATTGCATTCTCGAACCACGCATGAATGGACCTGAAATAATAGCCTACACTGAACCACGACCCCGTTTAGAAATGGATCTCGCCAGCATCGGAAATTTTATCGCCGTTTGACCAATAGCAATGAGTTTATGCATCGAGCATGTGGCTATCACGGCGCTGATGTTTGTTGATGCTCCTGAATTGGTAAACTGAATAGAGTATAGATGTAAATATCAACGAAATCTTACCTGATTTGTGACATGAATATCTCCATTCTCCTGCTGCCCTCTTCTTCTAGACCCGTACTCGTACGCGTCAAAATAGTGGCTGTCGATTGGTGTCAAAGCCGAGCTATAGACTGGGGTTAGTGCCGAACCAGCCGGACTATAACCTGCAACAATAACAAATATTTTTTAAACAAAGATAGAGTAAAATAAAGTATTGGGCACCGGTTGATATTATTTCTGATTTTTTTAAATTTATTTTTACGCAATACAGGGCATTTTTGTTTCCCAAGCTATTATTCAAATAAAATAAGTTGTAATAATGCATAAATTTCGTACTACTATAAGAAAACATGTTATACATCATAAAATGCCTATTGATGAATAGAAAGTGTGTACCAAATTTCACAACACTATCTAAAGCAGTACGTATCACAGATATTAATAAAAAAGGAGATTTTTTTTTGAAAATTGTTAACTCAAAAGTTAAGACGTTTTGGACATATGTTCATATGAAGTTTTTTTCTGAAAATTGACCCAAGAATTACCTCCTTAAATATTAGCATGTCATTAAGAAACACCCTGTATAGTAAATTGTTTTTTTTTTTTTTAACTTTGATCTGTATTTAGGTTAAATATAATAAAATTCTATGGACTTAAATTCATCATTTTAATTAAATTCAATAGGGTTTCTTACCTGGACTGAGTGGTGGTCCCCTGGGGGAAAGATTTGGAGAGACTGAGAGGGGACTGTAGTGAGAGCTATTCCTTGATGAGCCTGTGCTACGTGGTAATGTTTCCCTGAAACAACAATATGTACAAAGTTGCTTATTATTCCCCACCAATATTCCTTTTTTAGGAAGGTTTCATTCATTCTTACAGTAAATATCTTCAAGCTATATAGATTTTTCCTGAGAATGTTCTTACAACTATTCAAATATATTTGTAAGCACCAAACACCAACAAGCAAGTTATACAGTAAAAAAGCTTACAAAACCATTTTGCAGTATAATGAAAATTCTATAGTGATGTTTGCAGCGTAATATTGTAGCTATTTAACCCTAAAAGATACAGGGTGTTGAAATATTAAAGAAAAAATGTTTTTAATAAATAACTAGGACGCGTAAATCAGTATGACGTTGAAACCTAGGGGACATTTTTTAGTGTTTACAGAAGAATCGTTTAAGCTAAAAATTGTTTGTGTCATTTTGCCAGTGGCGTACACAGGGGTAACGCCCGAGGTTTAAGTTTAAAAAAAATATAATAGGCCACTTTTCTTTCATTCTCATATAATTTTGAGATTCAGCTATTAAAAGTAATAAGAGTGCCATGAAAGGAAAAATAAATTTTTAACAAATTTGACAATTTATAAAAATATTTCAATACCCCGTATAACAAAAACAAAGCCGTTTCATATTTCTTATGTTCATATAAACTGTCGTCTTAAAATTGAATAAGGAATAAAACCCTCAAGTTACTTCAGTTAACACCCTGTATATATACAATCAAATATTTAAAATAATTTATGGTGAAAGTGCTATGTTACGGCATACAGATTTTTTTTATACAGGGTGTCTTCATTTTTGTTTTTCTCTAATAACTTTGCAGGAAACCAACATTTTTTTACAAAATTTGGCAATTAGGTATGGTTTTTTAGGGACAATTAATGGATTTCTTTATGAACTTTTAATGTACAATGTAGGGGGGGGGGGGGGGGTGGCGCTAACAATTTAACTGCAAATATCTCCGAAACGGTAACTCTGAGCGACCTGAACTTAGTATACCTTTTTTATGTAATAAATATGAAAAAAGTATTATTTTCATTAAAAACTTAAATACACTGAGACAAAAAAAGTTATGACCGTATGAATGTGCGAAAAATGCCGCAGACAGCGCTCCCTACATTAAATATTCACAAAGAAAGCAGTTTATCATTCTAAAAAAACCATAATTGCCAAATTTTGTAAAAACCCGTTGGTTTCTGATAAAGTTATTAGAGAAAAATAAAAATGAAGTTTTAACACCCTGTATCTCAGTTTATATCAACTTTCGGATATAGCTAAGTATAATTAAATCCTAACATTTTTACGTAAGGAGTCTGTGGTTTTTCCATGTTCCATTAATTAGCGGACACCCTGTAGAAAACTTGTGATTTAAGTTTAAAATTGTCTGCTGTGCTTTAAGCTATCGACGCCATTTCTTGAATCCATTTGGCATTCCGACTTATTTTCAGACTTTACGGTTTCTTACGTTGTTTGTAAATATCCCCGCCATTAAATAAATCTTTTCTGGAAAAGCTGTTTATAAAATAAAAACTACAACACTCTGCTTGTTGGAAACCACAACGATGCGTTTAAGGGGGAAATGAAAAGATTTCGGGAAGTTGTTTAAGTTTCGAATGAGATGTTTGGAAAAATAAAAATATATAGTAAACATGTAGTCGTATGTGTCTGACAGACAACAATCGCTGATGCACTCACGTAGGTATAGAAGAGTTCTGAGACATACGAGGAACGCTATAAAAGTTTTAATTTTTTTTTTAATTTCCGAATAACAAATTTTTTTGACGCAAACCAAAATGTTTCTGCTCAATATACAGTTGGGACGGGGAAAGAATTAACGGGCGTCATAACTTTACAGTAATATCAAATACCTGTTATTTTTATTGTATTTTTGTTTCATCAGTTAATGAAGAAGAATAAAACAGACAACAGAAATGAAATGCAATTCCAGTGTATTAGACGGAAATGGAAAAATTAAAATATTATTGACATTTATATTTTGTTCTTTGCTATACAGAACTTAATCATCAAAATCAGTTTTTATAAAAACTATTAATAAGTTTCATACGCGTTCAATTTAGAAAACGAGTTTTCTAAAGTACAAGTGTTCTAATTGTCTTATGAACCGTGTATTTTATAATGCTTTTGGGTCTTTAAAGTCTGAAAAACTTTAAAAAATATAGTGGATTTTTTCCATTTGAATTAATATTTTCTTTTTGGGTTGGCAATACTTTTACAATTTAATAAAATGTTACAAGTATCATGTATGATGTATGCCATGATAGAAACAATGAACACAACAAAGCTTCTTCCCATCCGTCATAATTAAAAATAAATATATTATTAAAGTTTATAAAAATGAGTCAGGAAGAAAGTTGTACTCCGTCAGAAAATAATCTAGAAAAACTTTTAAAAAGAATATGACAACCTTTAAGTTCAAAATATTGAACAAAATAATAAATAATACTATTGAACAAAATATTGTGTCGACACAGAATCTGACAGGAATAACAATTAATGCCCAGGAAATGTCTACAGTAACTATAAATATGTATACAGGGTGCTGATAAAGTCTGGAATAATCGATTTTTCTTGAAAACGCAAAACTTTTTCGAAAAACGCTCGTACCCGTCGATTTTATTTTATTCTTTGAAATTTTTTGGCGTTCTTCAATATTATACCGGATGCGCCAAAAACGCTAGGCAAGTGTCAACTTCACTTTTTCAAATAGAACACCCCTTTTTTTCTCCAATATTCAGATTCCTCTCTAAACTCTAGACAAGTTTCATATAACATATTGTATGGCTAAAGTCAACAGTAATTGAAATACAGGGCCCACAATAAAAATCAAGGTATAATTTTAAGGTCTAGGTATTTACCTTCTTACCGGTTTCTACATAATAACTTAGTTACGTAAATGTCAAAACATTTAATATTTACTCCAAAGTTGTCACTTTTACCCATAAAAATGTTTCTAACGGAAGCTGAGAGAATCGAAATATTAATAATAGTAGGATGTGGAGATCGAAAGAGAACACAAATAGAAGTTTGTGAGTATTTTAATGATAAATATCCAAATAGAGAACACATAAATCAGGCAACTGTTTCCAAAATTGTTAAGAAGTATAATGAAGTTGGTCACGTTAAGGATAAACCTAAAAGTGGACGACCTAAAATTTCCGACGATGTCAAACTTGATATTCTAGTTTCGTTGGAAGAGAGACCACATTCGAGCACAAGAAGCATTTCTCAAAATGTTCAAAATATCCACGATTCAACGGTGGCAAAGTTCCTGAAAAAGGAAAAATGGCATGCATATAAATGTCAAGGAGTACAGGAACTTTTGGAAGGCGACCCTGACAGAAGGAATGAGTTCTGCGAAATTCTCATGGATAATTACTTGATTAACGATGCATTATTTCCGAGTAACATAATTTTTTCCGATGAGGCTACTTTTTTCTTGGATGGCATGGTAAATCGTCAAAATTGCCGGTATTGGTCCAGCGAAAATCCCCATTGGTTCCGAGAAATTCATACCCAGCGGCCGAGAAAAATTAATGTATGGGCAGGAATAATTCGGGATACTGTTATAGGACCCTATTTTTTTGAGGAAAATTTGACTGGCCAAAGATATTTGCAGTTTCTTGAAGAAGACCTCGCTCCAGCGTTGATTGCCCTATTTCCCGATCGGAACATTCCTGACTCACATGATACAACTATGTGGTTTCAGCAGGATGGTGCACCAACCCACTATTCGGTCGAAGTCCGTAGATACCTGAATGAGTTATTTCATCATCATTGGATAGGTCGACGGGGTGAAATAGAGTGGCCTGCGAGGTCCCCCGACTTAACGCCATTGGACTTCTTTCTGTGGGGCTATATTAAGGAAAGGGTTTACAAAAATAAACCAGAAGATATTGATGTTCTCAAAACGCGTATAACAACAACCATAAGACAAATTACCCCAGAAATTGTACATAATGTACAGTTAGAATTTGTTGAGAGATTGGGACATTGTAGAGCCGTAAATGGACACCATTTTCAACACTTACTCAAATAATTTTTTAGATTGTTCACTGTATTACCAATTTCCTGTTAGAATTTTTTTTCTAGCCTAAGTATTTGTCATGGAAAACAAGCTTTAAAATTATACCTTGATTTTTATTGTGGGCCCTGTATTTCAATTACTGTTGACTTTAGCCATACAATATGTTATATAAAACTTGTCTAGAGTTTAGAGAGGAATCTGAATATTGGAGAAAAAAAGGGGTGTTCTATTTGAAAAAGTGAAGTTGACACTTGCCTAGCGTTTTTGGCGCATCCGGTATAATATTGAAGAACGCCAAAAAATTTCAAAGAATAAAATAAAATCGACGGGTACGAGCGTTTTTCGAAAAAGTTTTGCGTTTTCAAGAAAAATCGATTATTCCAGACTTTATCAGCACCCTGTATATAAAGTAATATGTATAATACTATATTGAATTAAAAATAAAAATATTACTTTATTGAGAAAAACTTTAGAAATAGAGCATAAACTGGAAGATATTTCTATTATTTTTAGGTTATGTTGTTTTATAGCTGTGTCTAGAAATTAGTTGACGGACACCGTCAGCATGTTATGTATTTCCGAGTATAGGTATTTCAGATAAATATCTAGTAAAAATGATCTATTTGAAAGATTAAAGGTTAGTATTTTAAAGTTTTCTATAAAAATTTTTTGTCGAATCCATAATGCCTAGAAAACTAATTTCAACGAAATCGAAGTAGGCATAAAATTCAAACCCTACTTGCTACCAACATAAAAAAACAAAAAATTTCAGTTTATTCAATTTTTTTGCATTTCATAATGTAGCCATTATGAAACCCAAATAGAAAAAAATGTATTTTGTTTGAATAAGCTATATCACCCAGTGCTGGGAACCGGGAGTGTCTAGCATCCCATCGGCAAGGACAAACATTTCATCTCTACGAGCTTGGATTCTTCGAAAATATTTTGAAAATCGCAAACATATTCATAAACATGAAATTATTTTTCTATATGAAACGTGGATCAATTACAAGGGTAACGAAACATTTTCTTGGCATGCTTTGCAAGCAATTGGTTGGTTACCTTTGTCAATAAATTATATTTGAATTGATTTAATTAAATAAAATTTAAAATACGTATAATGCATCAATTACCTTTTTAAAATGTAATTTTTTCTAAGACCTTCATAATGTCAATCACGTCCATTACTTACTGACGTGATTTGGTCTTATTTGATCTGCATAATCTCGATTTGAATCATATTACATGTGATGATGCACGCTCATTCATTCCCCATCTCAACTGTACGAAATTGTTTATGGTTGCAATAATGTTATTTATTAATAAACCAATAAAATGACTGTCTTTGAAACTCCTTCCATCCTTATTACATAACAATATTCCAATTCATAAAAACAATATTTCGCAATGAAAATTGCAGAACGTGTAATTTTATATCGGCTTTTATTTTCCCATGATTAAAAATAACGTAATTTCTGTTTTTTGGCACAGACAATAATAATAAAAGCGAAATAGACATGACACGATCTTCATCTGCGTTCGAGAGATTTTAAATTAGATTTTTTATATATCTAAATAATTAATTACATAAGTATTATAAAGGTTGTAAGAATATTCTTACGGAAAATATATTGTCCTTCAAGCTGTACGAATTTTCCCTAAGAACGTTCTTACAGCCATTAAGAAATCTAGAAGTGTTAGAACCCAAGATTTGCTACATAAAAGCTGTGCAACAGAATTTAGGAAATATCAACAGTTATACAGCAAAAAGCTTACAGAACCGTGTGTCGTTCATGTAAGTTCCAGAGCTATTTAAAAGAAATTTCTAGGCAACAGGTTTATAATTAATACAGCGTAGTATTGCGAATATTTGACCCTTAAATCAAAAATGTACCACAGGAGACCTTTATACAACAAATGTGCAGCTTTTATAAAACTGATCGTAGGCATTGTTTAGCAAGTTGTTTTAGATGAAAACGCCTCATTTTATACGATATTGTGTGATTCAACTATACAGCGTGTTCCTTAATGACGTGATAATATTTCATAGTATGATTTCTGAGGTTATTTTATGAATATTACGAATATATGTCCACAAAGATCCCAAAAAATAACATGAGCAAGATTGTGATTACAAATATACTAAATAGAAATCCTACCTACTGTTAACAAAATGAAAAACAAAACGTTATTTTTTTTCAAAATAGTGCTATTCTACAGACATTTTTCCATGTGGATATTTTTTCTGATTGACCTGATCAATTCTACATGAAAACGGTATCTTGCATTTTTCTCGTCAAACCTCTCGCGAACTTTTGGTTAAAAATTTTTTTTGTTGCTTCTGGCAGCAATTTGAATTTATTTATTTTCATTAAGGAACACCCTGTATATCTGTCGCATGTTTTTTTACACATGAATTTAAACGATGCAATATAGATTTTTCTTTTGGGACAATGATACCGATTCGATAAAAATTGCACATTTCTATATAGAAAAAAAATGGGCGTTAGACTACAAGAATTATTTCCAATATAATATACAACAAACAACACTTACAAATATCTACTGTAGGACGGCATTGCCCTGAACTACACCACTAATGGAAAAAACACCCTGAAACGAGAGAAACCCGACCGACGAGACGCGAGACGAGAAAACGTCGAGAAAATCCGCGAACCAAATGAATGGGATCCGAGTGTATCCCGAAAATCGAATGTAGGATTGCGGAGGCAATATTTTAAGAAATCGTTTGCATAGCTCAAAAATATATCGCTTTTATTCTGGCCGAATTCCAATATTTTTTTATATGTGGGAGTTTGTACAGGCCGCTGGAGCATTTGTTTGAAGCTTCTGTACTGACTGATAGACGATCGCGATTTTTGAATTGTTCGATTTGTATTGTTTGAAATACAAAATCTGTTTTGGCATCTCATTTGTTCGGACAAAACATAGGGTGTCAGTTTGAAAACGTCCCACCCTTAACCTCTCGCTTCCAGTAAATAATTCAAAATCGGAAAGACACGTCAATTTTATTTTTTAAGTTCGATTTTGATTCTTTTTTTAAAGTAAATTTATCGAAAATCTCACGCAACATGTGTGAGATTTTAAGAAAGTTATGAATATGTCTTTAATATACAGGTTGAAACAAGAACAGCTCTTTGGCTCAGGCTTTACAAATACTCTGTAGAGTGATGGAGATGTCAAACTTTTTAGTTTGTTATTTAATTATCAAATGCCATATATTCTTAACATATTGGATTTATTTTAATACTTCCCGTAGAAAAAGAACTAAAGTTTCTATACAACGTTTTCAAGATAAGGAGGGCCAGTACAGGGATCTCGGAAACCGCAATGGAGGTAAAGTTGCCCATTTACGTGCCTAATAATATGCCGTTTGGAAAGTTTTAAAATTCCGAGTAGTTCCGGAGATATTCGGAAAAACCGAAATTGTGAAAAATCGTTTTATTTTTTTCCTGGGTTTTTTTGAGATCGAATTCTAAAGTAAATTGCACTTTTGCATTGCCACTTTTTCCGCTCTATCTAACAGCGTTAATGGTTTTGTAATCCGACGAGTCGTCTTCGAACGGCCATTATCAACTTTCTTTTTTTAAATCCGGTCCTGTTTTTCTGATATAGGAATTTGAGAGCTTTTTTGTTCCGAATGCAACGATGTATGACACATTGTGGTTAAATGCAGTTTCGAGGGTTTTTGAACAACATCAGGAAATTTTGGGATACGGTCCTGTATTTCTCCTAATTTTATAAATAATATCTCATAAGTAAGCTCCAAATTTTTACTTATGTTGG
Source organism: Barypeithes pellucidus (assembly GCA_963991005.1). Taxonomy (NCBI): domain Eukaryota; kingdom Metazoa; phylum Arthropoda; class Insecta; order Coleoptera; family Curculionidae; genus Barypeithes; species Barypeithes pellucidus. The sequence continues at coordinate 2,562,054 of OZ022557.1, forward strand.
TTGGACTAGTTCAATAAATAACAAATAATTTAATAATAAACCAAAAATAAGGGAACAAAATACAGAAACATTATTTCACACTTCTGTTGATTCGGGATTTAAAAGAAAAGTAGGCGCTTGAAACGAAAAAATTAAGATGGTGACGCGTGATTTGTTTCACTTGACATTCCCATTGTGATCGTTTGAGAGCGTTTTAAGAGGCTTTCTATTTTCCAGAAAATATGGAACATAAATTTACAAATGCTGAAAAGTTTGATATTCTATTGCATGTTTTATTTTATCTCAAAAAAACTGTTATGTGGCAGTTAGAAGATGTTATTTGTGCTTAGAGAATAACGGAAATCCTTTTGAACACCTGATTATGTAGTTCCGTACTGTTTTGGAATGATTTTTGTTCACTTATTTGTGGTTTATTATTAAATTATTTGTTATTTATTGAACTAGTCCAACATAAGTAAAAAATTTAGAGCTTACTTATGAGATATTATTTATAAAATAAGGAGAAATACAGGACCGTATCCCAAAATTTCTTAAAAAAATAAAGTTGATAATGGCCCTTCGAAGACGACTCGTCGGATTACAAAACAATTAACGCTGTTAGATAGAGCGGAAAAAGTGGCAATGCAAAAGTGCAATTTACTTTAGAATTCGATCTCAAAAAACCCAGGAAAAAAATAAAACGATTTTTCAGAATTTCGGCTTTCGTGCTCGTGGGGGAACACCCGCTACTGAGGTTTATGTTATCTTTTAAGTTAGTTTTTATTTAATTCACGCCATTCTCGTAATTTTAGGTTTAAATTTTTGTCAGTGGCGTAGCTAAATGGGCGCGGGGCAATTATTATAGCTGTGCGTGTATTATTATGTTCACATGTCTAAGAAATTATTCTCTATAAGTTTTTTTTTTTGGATTAGGAATTCATGATTTGGATGGCGAAAATATTTGATTATTGATATTAACCATCAAACTTTAAAGTATGTCATGATATATGGTGGATACAAGGTGGATAAAAAGTAAAAAAATTGTACATTCCAAATACTTAAGCATATTTACCTTTGGACTACTACGCGGACGTTACTTCCAGCATTTCCGAACAGATTCTGGGCGTCTTGGTGTCTTATGTCTCTGGAATCATAGTTTCCTACTTTGGTGACGATGTCGCCCCGCTGAAGAACACCCTGAGCGGGTGAACCGAAAGCTACCTGAAGAAACAAAGGAGAAATAATTACCCTGAACTATTATTTTTTATTAAACATTACGTTTATTTTTGTATACCATAGATGGTGGGTCCGGTTAGGACACATATTATGATATCCCACGTAAATTGCAAGATTATTAAATATATATTACCTCCCCTATTGAGCAAAAAGCTTATCAAAGACTACACTAACAAAAATGTCCTTGTTCAATTTAAAGTGTATTTTCCTAGTAATTTAAGAGTTATATGTATTTTTAAAATGATAAACTAGGAAATACTGACCTGGCACATTTCTGTCAGAGTATGTATACACCAGCAAATAAATGATTTAAAATTTGTCAAAGTCATTTTATGTGAATGTTAATATTATTTTATGTTATAGATACTATTTCCGCCGGTGTATCATTTAATCATGGTAAAGCTCATACTTAATTTTACTGAATTTACGATGTTTTTCTTAGGATGGTACTTCTGCTTCACGAAGCAACTTAAATAAGTTATTTTAAGTAAAAATTTTTTATAAAAATACATGTCACAGGTAATTTGACCTTACTTTGTAATCCGTGTATCCTGGGGAGGAGAGACGTACAAAACATCTTTCAATTTACTTTTTTGATGGGTTTTAATTTTGATAAGGAAGAAATAGTATCACCGTGAGTGAACCAGTGGGCACAAATATTTTTCTCGCAGTTCGGACACTCGTTTTACATAGGCATGCCAAATTTGGGCCAAATTGGTTAGATAGTTTAAGATTTATCTTGGGGACAGACATACAAAACATCTTTTAATTTACTTTTTGATCGATTTTAATTTTGGTACGGAAGAAATAGGATCACCGCGAGCGACACTGTGGGCACAAATGTAATACTGTTGAAAATTTGAGAAAATTTAGGAACGGTATGTCTTTTTATTTCATAAAAATATTAGATATTTTTAATACAGGGTATTTCTAAAATTATACCTTCCTGGTATAATATAATATACCGGGTCCTGCATTAGTACGTCGGGCACCCATAGCGTCCTTATTTACAACAGTAGAAAAAAAAGTTTAATACAAAAGTTGTAGGATGTAGGTTGCTGCATATTTTAAAAATATTTGTAAATATACAGGGTGGTCCAAAAAAGTGTGACGTCAAAAATATATTTTTTTTAAATGACACACCTGTATTTTTTGGCACATTTAGGTTCCTTTTGGTTCCCTATGTGCAAAAATATTTTTTATTTGGTCCGATATAAATAAAAAAAGATAAAAAGATGCACGCTTGGAAAAATTAGAATAAAAATCTTGTTAGATCTCTTTTGTTCCAGCTAAATAGTGTGAACAGTAATGCTAGAGGTCTAATAATACTCTAACAATAAACAGCTTTTCTTATTTTGTACAGGGTGTTCAAAATTTGGTTACAAAAATGGCAACTTTCAAATCAGTTTTTCTTAGTTTGTATTTTATTTCATTATTTAATGCAGAATTTAATTACAAGCATATTTTGTTATAACGAATGTATTAAAATTCTCAATGGTTTTATTTTTATATAAGTTTTAATGTTACACCCTATATTTTACCATTACATGTAGAATTACATTATTTATATATAAATTGCTCAGTACATACATGGTAGTTTTTAAGTTACTAAAAAATGGACTATGAGAATTTATTATATTATACCAGAAAGGTATAACTTTTGAAAAATACCCTGTAAAAAAGCCCAGTATTTATATGAAATAAAAAGACTCATACCTTTTCTAAATTTCCACAAATTTTTTAAATCTTTAACTACATTAGTAAGGTCAAATTACATCAATATTTTTTTTCGGATTTCGAAAATTAAAAAAAAATTAAGTTCTACAGTTTGAACGTGTCGTTTCATTATTTGTTTTTCATTACTAAGTTCATTGGTATGCGTACGTCCATACACCTGACAGCCAATATATGGTAGGTATTTCATCGTTATGACTGTGATCGTTTTTTAAACTTTGGCAATTAACATCACGCTTTAAGTAATTTCGAATATATTATTCATAAAGATATTGCTCATCACATACCCACCTTTATTTGTTCGTAGGTATTGTTATCTTGCCAAAGACACATGCATAATCTATAAAATAACACGTAAAGCATAACGAATAACATGCCAAAAATATTCCTATTTCTTAAACGAAAATGTTAATATTATACATTAGTTTCGGTGTTTTCAAGATATTTCCGAAACTGTTTTAATTATTTTAGTGAAATTTGGGCTATGAAAGGCACCTAAAATAGCACATATTTTAACAATATCCAAAATGACTCATATTTACTGTATTTTTATTTAGGTAGATATCTTTTCATAGCAATAAATACCTAATTTGTTAAAATCGTGTTACGCCTAACGCTATCTAATAAAATTGCATCTATCTTGTAAAAGAAGATTTCAAATAAATATTAAGAGCTTTTTTCTTAGGACCGGTTTATCAGTTAACGGCTAAGGGTTTGAGTTCCAGATCACCAACAGCCAAGTGCGGATCCAACCCATGACCCCCCAAACCAACAGTGGAACACGAAAAATGACATGTACATACCGGTTTGAAAAATGCGGCAGCGTATTACGTTTCGTTACTAAAAATACTAAAATACTACAGCAATTTCGGAATTATCTTGGAAACACCGAAATAATTTTAACACCCTGTATCTTTCAATCAAAGCATCTGCGGGCCATGTTGATAGGAACTATGTGTCTTGCTTTTGATTAAGGAATCACGACCATACCAACGATAGCACATATTTTTTTAAACACCCTTTATAAAGGGTATTGCAATATCTGATGAGGGAGGGAGATAGTTTAAATCTAAGGTTCTTCACCAAAAACCGAGTTCAAATTCACATTCAACGCCCCAAAATACATCACTCCTATCATCAATGTTGATGTTAACTTAATTACTTACCTTGGTGACGATGAGAGGCGTTTTGACGTCCGATCCACCAACGAGGCTAAAGCCCCACGGTTGATGTGCCGAATTTCGTTGCAAATTTATCACCAATTCTTGGTGCTTTCCCATCAGAAAGTTTCAACGGGTTCAGCCTGGACCACTTTTCTAACTAAATTATTAAATATTTACCGAGTAAACACGCTTTACTTGAGGAAAATTTAAAAATAAACGCGAAAATGGGATATGGTAACCTTGGACGCGATCTGCTGTCAAAGCGTCTCCTTCTTTAAATTCCATAGCGAAAAAATATTATCATTGACAGTAAAAGTCGAAAAAAAAATTATCCTGTTTCAGTAATTATTATAATTAAAACGTATAGTTTTCTTCGTGCGATTTTCTTTATAATGACCTAAGTATTGTGTTATGACGGTTTCGGTGCCTTTATATCGCATAAAAAAACTTTCGTTTTGCAATAAGTTTATGGCTTAAGTGAGTATTTTAATCACGATATCGCATATATGCATTTGGAGAGAAACTAATGGTAAAAATAACAAAATTATGGGGTCAATATAGCTTTAAATACAATTGCACCATCAAAACACAACTGGTGGTCAACTAAACGTTCTTAATTTGATAGCAGACTAAATTCAAATCCCCTTTAGAGAATAAGATGGTAAATATTTTGTAAAAACACTTAATGTAAAATAAATAAAACAACACACCACTAAGAATCTTTTTTTACCGTAAAAAAACTCAGCGAACGCGAACTCAAATGTTGGCGTACTTAGGCTAAAAATCGATTTGGCATCGATTGTTGAAACCGGGATTGTCAGCCCTTCTCCCGTGGGAGAGCGGAGTTGTCGGACATGGTGAAGCAGAAATAGCACATGCACTGCATTCGTCGATGCATCTGATTCCTTTATTTTATTAGCTAATAGCTTAAAATTTATGTTGCGTAGAATTGGGTTAGTTCGAAAATATCGAAAATGCTATATTTTCGAAATAAAACCAATAAATGAAATGGGACTAAATAACTTATTATTATCAATAATTATATTTATTTTTTCGTTTGCTTAAAGGTTCTTCTTTAATTCCTTCCAGTGCACTGCGAGATGGGCTCAATATTACATTAAGAGAAGTAATTAAATGGTTTACCGTTATTAACAGTCGAGCTGCGAAATGATTACTTGGTCAGCAAGAGTTTACAATTGGTCAGTAGAAACAAACATGTCTAGAAGCAGTTTACTTCAGAGGTCCCAGGGCACTGTCAATTTATGTAACTTTCTTGTGATCGGCTACAAAAGGTGTAGGGGGGGGGGGGGGGGGGGTTCACTTGTTTTCGCAGGGCCAGGGCACTGTCACGATTCAGAAATGTTTGCTGTTCATAAGTTACTGACCAAACTAGCCATTTTGGCTGACCGATTACATTTTTCTGGTATAAATAACTTTAAATGTGGGATCAATTCAAACATTGGCAGAATTAATTCATTCACATTCAATTCATACATTCAGCCTGGTTCGGAAATCAATAATAAGCTAACTAGGGTACTTTGATTGTGAGAAAATTATTACCGCTAATGTCGTTTATGTCACAGTCAAAGTTGTAAGTAAATTATGCTAAAAACAATTTAAAAAATGACGTGGATTTAGCGGATTTGTGAGGCGAGACGCTTCTAGAGAATATTTTGAGCCTTCGGGTTTTAACCCTCTACGAGGGTTCTTTTTTTATGATCCAACACAAGCATTACAGGAAAAATCCTTTAGGGCACTCTGGGAGTGGTGCGTGTGCGCAAAAATCGATTCACGTTGGTTTTGAATCGTTGGAGGTTATATTCGATGGGAATTATTCCATAATGATGAAGTCCTTCAGATTAAAGAATTTTTAAATAATGAAGTTCGAGGAGTACTAAGCTTAACCACATATGGATGGGCGGCAGTGGTTCGTCGCGTATTTCTGCTATTCGCTGCTCTGGGCGGAATTAAGAGGGCAAGGTCAGCCGAGCACTTTCCACGAAAATATCTGTAAAAGAGAGTCAAATCCCCAACCCGTCTTCGATGTTCTAGGCTGTCGAGGTTCTTCGTCAGCTCGTGGTCTCCAATCAGACGAATGGCCCTCCTTTCGATGGAATCCAGTAGCCGAAGAGTATGTTTGGGTGCAGAGCTCCAGACATGAGAGCAGTACTCTAGTGATGGTCGAATCTGGGCTTTGTATAGTGTCAAAAGTTGTTGAGGTGTGTACAACTTTTTGGTTCTGAGTACACCAAGTTTCTGAGAAGCTATCTTGGCGGTTGCCACAACGTGGTTATGCCAAGACATATTTCCTCCCAGATTGACGCCCAGCAAATTGACAGATGAAGCCAGTGGGATTGCCTCACCCTTAATATTTTAAATAGAAAGGCAGGGTCAAGTGGCATATCACTTTATAGGTAGTTTTTTATACCATAATTTATTATTTTTCAGTAGTTTCCGATAAATCGCGTTCCATCGTGAGATTTATGGTTTTTAGGTTATTATTAAAAGAAATATTGTATTGACTAATTTTAGTAAAATTATTAGTTCATTTTTGGACGCGATTTCTAGGAAACCACTTCTAAAAAAATAATAAATATCATTTAAAATTTCTAAAATTATAAAAAAAATATTGCAAATTTAATTACGTATATCAAACAAAATTACAGAATAAATAGGTTAAATTTTAATACACTATAAACCAAAATAGCCGACGAAATAAATTAAAATGTGGCTCAAGGCGCTCTTGCGCCAATTACAATTAGGAATCTCCAATTTAACGCACTTGCACCTCGACCAAATGACTGGTAAAGTTTAAAAGCAAAGTAACGGATCTGGAATGGTCCATATTCATGATCAGGAAGATGCGAATTTATCATACGTCAAAAAACGATATCGAATCATAATATTCACAAAGCAGCCCCTCTTCCTGAAGTATCAATAACTCACTTAATCCGGACTACTCACCGTATAGTCTAGATTTGGGTCCGTCCGACGTCTTTTGATTCAGAAATTTAAAAAAGCACCTTGGCGGAATTAATTTTGCTGAAAACGGACGTTTTTTATCATTATAAGGGACAAAAATTTTTTTTAGAGTATCTTTTAATACAAGACTCATTACTTTTCGATCCGAGTGTACATGCATACAATCTACATGGTTATTTTTAAGTATATATTTTAAGTTCGAGTATCTTGGAACAAAAATATACCAAGACAATGTCAGAACGTTCAATGTGAATTTTAATCAGTTTTGTTTACTATTATTATAATAAACAGAGGGCACCAGCAGGGTCGGATTAGGTGTACGTCGGACCCTAGGTATTGGCTTGGCACTTTAGTCTGATACAGTGAAAATAATTCATAATTCATATTTGAAACATTTTCTATTGTACATCTGACATCACAGCGACAGTTCGCCGTCGAAAGTGACGACACCGGCGCCTGATTGGTCAACGCCGGAGGAAAAATATATCAAGTGCATATTGTAATTAGGCGTGCGCCGGCATCGGACGCAACGTGCGTCAATAACCAGTGGTGGAGCTTTTATTGTTTTAATACTGTGTTTTGCTAGTAGTATTTGATGGGGAAAGGTGATTTTTAGGAACTTGCTTTCCCTCCATCATTGTTTCAGACTCGTGTGTCGTACAATACTATTTACTTTCCCCTACAGAAACAAATATTGCTGTAGGGGTGAGGATTTGCAAGTATTCACAGCTGGCTTGGCAGATTTTTCACCCCGAAAATCCTGACCGGTCTTTGAGAGGAAATGATGAAAACTTTAAAAAAATATTTTTCACTAGCATGCTAATAATTTATCTTTAAGAAGATCATATCCTTCCAAAATCATGAAAATAAAGCTTTAAATCATTTTAATAAATACAGGTTTTTTATTGCGGCTGGAATTTAGATTCGGCGACAAAAATAGCCCAGACGTGTTTTGTTTCAAACCAACGAAATTGATAGATATTTTTTTGGAACCTTTCCAATGTTTCTTTTTATCAATCTTGATTAAACGACAATTTTTTACGGAAGATTATTTTTAATTGTATAAATTAAAAGTTTAAAAATGGTCGGCTGACATTAATAAAACCTATGAAGAAGAAGAGTGTTATCTTAATTTAATGATGACCACCGGGTATAGAACCAATGAACAACAATTACTATGACAAATGTACCGACGTTTCGAGCCTTTATCAAGTCTATGGTTCAAACACCGAAATAATATACGGTTTTAATTTCCCCACATTAGTGAATAAAAGGAAGGAGGCAGTTAGAGGAAAAATCAGTTTTAGGTTATAACAAAAATGATAAACAATCCCGAACGAATAAGTAAGACTTCCTAGAGAAATTTAAACATAATTTTTTAGAGGTTTAAAATATTTCCTAAAAATTAGAAATAAACTCTTATATTTTTTATGCTATTTTTTTTTCTCAATTTATGATCCGATTTGAATGATTTTTTTTGCATTGTAGGTTGGTTCCTTGACATAGTTTTCGCTGTTTATCATAAAAATTAAATTTTCGATTTATACTAGGTTTACTAAAAATGCTATGTTTTTTCCGAAAATTCGTATCACCCTGTGTAGTATATTAGCAACCGAAGCATATTGCAGTTGACATTAAACGGTAGGTCCATCTTTCCCCAACATTTTCTTTTTTGGTTTACTTCATTATCTCTGTTATTAAAGGAGATACGCCGTTTTATAGCGTAACATGTTTTTATAGACTTTAATATTCAACACATTCATTGTTAAATCTTTTCAAGTAGACTATGGACTTTTTCTGACATTGCAAGCGATGTGTCAGCAGATGTTGTGTTTTAAAGTTACAAAGATCAAATAAAATTCGCCATACTGATAAAAACTGTTCGGAAACTGCTTATTAAATGTTTTTATAGACTTCAATATTCAACATATTCATTGTTAAATGTTTTCAAGTAGGTTTCAAGATTAAAATACTCGTCGGGCAACTGCGCATACGAAACGAACGTTTTATAAGCAGTTTCCGAACAGTTTTCATCAGAATGGCGAATTTTATTTGACGTTTGTAACTTTAAAAGACAACATCTGCTGACACATCGCTTGCAATGTCAGAAAAAGTCCATAGCCTACTTGAAAACATTTAACAATGAATGTGTTGAATATTAAAGTCTATAAAAACATGTTACCCTATAAAACGGCGTATCTCCTTTAATAACAGAGATAATGAAGTAAACCAAAAATAAAATGTTGGGGAAAGATGGACCTACCGTTTAATGTCAACTGCAATATGCTTCGGTTGCTAATATACTCCACAGGGTGATACGAATTTTGGGAAAAAAACATAGCATTTTTAGTAAACCCAGTATAAATCGAAAATTAAATTTTTATAATAAACAGCGAAAACTGTGACATTGTCAAGAAACCAACCTACAATGCAAAAAAAATCATTCAAATCGGATCATAAATTAGAAAAAAAATCGCATCAAAAATATGGCAAATTTATGATGTTGCGTTAATTTTGTCCAGGAGTTTATTTCTTCTCCAGGTGATTCGTTTCTAGTCAAAAAATTTAAATAAACATAAATTTATAGCGAACTGCATTAAAAAATGTATGTTATAAGAATAATCACAAAATACCAACGAGAAGCTACGCGTTGCCCTAGGGGTTAAAAACAGTACAGCCCCACTTTTGCAAAGTTAAAAACTAAAGCCATGTTCACACAAAATTCAACCAAACCGCGCACCATCGTTCTCCTTCTAACTTACTCGTTTCTTTTGCTGCCCTTCTCTGTAATGCCAAAAGGCCGGTCTTTGATAGGACATTGTTTTTTTTTTAAACAAAACACTAAGAGCCTGGTGGTCAAAAGACTACGGCCTGTTGATTTTCGGAATAATTTCGTCAATTCTCGCCGGGTGGGGGAGGCACTGCCGGACCCGGATCGTATTTTTAGCTGAATTTCGGGCTGTTTGATAAAACGGTGTTCGCGAGTTTCCGCTATTTTAAGAGGTCTAAGCTGATAAAGCTTTTAGGTGACATACAAAACACAAAAACTCGCAAATCGTTGATGCTACGAAAAAAAGTTAATTCTACGAAAAAAAAGGAATAAGAAATAGAGGAAAGATTCGGAGATTTTTAAATTGGAACATATGACCTTGCAGAACTTTTGTCTAATTTGATCATTTCTGTATGTCCTATGGTTAACGAGTTCCCTGTAGAGTGCATTCATATCTGGGACACCCTGTATAAAGGTTTTGAAGAAAGGCTAGTGAACCAAGGAAGAATTGCTTAATCTAGCAGCTACGTTATGTGACGGCACAGCGTTACCGCTCCGTAAAGATGCATGAAATCCCCAAACGACTACTCCCCTGACAGTATGCCACGACGGGCATCGACCTATAGCAGATGTTACTCGTCTACTCCTTCTCACGGTTGATCTCAACCGTTCCGACTTCATCCATGACGTTCTTATATCACCATATCGTCACTCTCGCTAATGCTAGATATACAGAGTATCTTCTGCTTAGTGCAAATTATTCTTTTGTTAATTTTAGGGGTTACGCCCTCCTACATGTCATTATGGTGTTGCCGCATGTAGGAGGGCGAAACTCCCGAAACCAAGACGAATAAGCTTAGGGACTCTTAAATAAAACAGCTGTTTGCGAAACTTTTAAAATAAATTCCCGTCTTAATTTTCAGGAGATTGTAAATCCAGACAACGACGTCGGATAAAATGTAGTTTCGAAGTAAAATGGTTAAACATTGGCGACGAAATATTGTTTTCGATCAGTTTTTTATCAGACTATGGAAAAATCCGAAAAATAATATCGTTTAGTAGGTTATTCTTTTGATATCTCGCGATAAACCGGACCCTACATTATCAGTAATATTGTCATTATTGATAAAGTGACCGGAAAACAGTTGGTCACATACGGAAAACTTCTTTATTATTGAAATATTAAAAAAAACTTTTTACGCCAATTGCCTCTGCATGATTGTTAACCTAAAAACTAATTTTGACATTTGCCATGTGACAAAAATATATTTTGTCATGGAAAACTGGTATTAGATGACGAGATACCGAAAAAAGTAATTTGAAAACAGTGTTTGTATTTAATATTGTGCTCTGTTGCAAGGTTTGGAGCCAAAATTCCAAAAAATATATTTTTTACAATTTCTCAGCCAACGAGTAGTCACGTGACAAATGTCAAAATAAGCTTTTAGGTTACCAATCATACAAAGGCAATCGGCGTAAAGAATTTTTTAAAATAGTTTATTAATAAAAAAGTTCACACATAATTACACACGTTACTTATAATATCATCAATAAAATAGTACACAACGGACTACTGCCGCCCATCCGTATGTGGTTCAGCGTAGTACTCCTCGAATTTCATTGCTTAAGGATTCCTTCAGTGCTGCCGACGCACATCTTCGCAGACAGCATGAAGTATCACGCCTCAACAAAGACCTCAAGCGCAGAACCATCAATTTAACACGAAAAATACCATATATAACGGTTTGACTAACGCGGCAGGGTATTACTTTTCGTAACTTTTCCATGCATGACTCCCCAAAACGAAATTTGACCCCCCCCCCCCCCCCCCACCGAGGTTCTGGATCCGCCCTTGAAAGACCTGGAAGAAATTATGGCTTGGGGTAACAGTAACCAAGGCGAATTTAACGCTAAAAAACCCAGGCAGCAGTTTTCTCTAAAAATGTTAACATTACAGAACCGGAAATGGTCATGGCCGGACACGCAATCCCACTGGCTTCATCTATTAATTTGCTGGGCGTCAATCTGGGAGGAAATATGTCTTGACATAACACGTTGTGGCAATCGCCAAGATAGCTTCTCAGAAACTTGGTGTACTCTTCCGAACCAGAAAGTTGTACACACCTCAACAAGTTTTGACATTTTACGTACAAAGCCCATATTCAACCATCACTAGAGTACTGCTCTCATGTCTGGAGCTCTGCACCCAAACATACTCTTCGGCTAGTGGATTCCATCGAAAGGAGGGCCATTCGTCTGATTGGAGACCACGAGCTGACGAAGAACCTCGACAGCCTAAAACATCGAAGACAGGTTGGGGATTTGACTGTCTTGTACAGATATTTTCATGGAAAGTGCTCGGCTGACCTTGCCCTCTTAACTCCGACCAGAGCGGCGAATAGCAGAAATACACGACGAACCACTGCCGCCCATCCATATGTGGTTAAGCTTAGTACTCCTCGAACTTCATTATTTAAGAATTTTTTCATCTGAAGGACTTCATCCTTATGGAACGACCTTCCCGAGGTCGTTTTTCCCAACGAATATAAACTCCAACTGCTTTTTGCGCACACGCACCACTCCCAGAGTGCCCTAAAGGATTCTTCCTATAGTGCTTGCGTTTATCATAAAAAAAAGTGCTCGTATTTGATAAATACCACAGGATGTGTAAAACGTATGGGAGATACAGAAGAGAAGAGGAACATATTTCACCGTAAACTAAGCAATAATTATATTCTACTAACTGACCGCTACATCCAAAAAATAAACAAAAATAAAGTTAAGACATATCACATCCCCTAAAAAGTTGAATTTTATTTCTTTTTCCTTCCCCGTCGTTTGATTACAGAAGTATTGACATCTACCTAAAATAAAACGAAATTGTTACCTATTATACCGCGGAAATATTTCTAAAAATTATTTTTTAATTAAAACGCGATTGTTAAAATTCATTCATAGAACGCCGAAAAGACAGACGATATTGTCGTTCACTCCACTACTCCACATTTTGTAGTAATAAGTTGGAAGAGTAAAACTATTAAGAATCGGAAAGCAAACAGGAATAGTTTTAAATTTTAGTGCTATTTGTTCTGTCGAAGGGCATGATACAATGAACACAAGGTAGGATATCTCGCCGTTCCAAGTTGGTCTGGTGTGCGACGTGACGTAAATTTGACGTACGCCTCGTGTAAGCTATTTTCATCTGGAGAGTGACTATCATAACTTGTAACTAATAAGAAGTAAACTCAGAGTCACGGTCTCACGAATTACATATTTAAAAAATATAAACTCCTGGACAAAATTAACGCAACATCATAAATTAGCCATATTTTTATGCTATTTTTTTCCGAATTTATGATCCGATTTGAATGATTTTTTTCTTGCATTATAGGATGGTTTCTTGACAATGTCATAGTTTTCGCTGTTTATGATAAAAATTTAATTTTCGATTTATACTGGGTGTACTAAAAATGCTATGTTTATTTCCGAAAATTCACATGACCCTGTGAAGTATATTAGCAACCGAAACATATTGCAGTTGGCATTAACCGGTAGGTCCATCTTTTCCCAACATTTTCTTTTTTGGTTTACTTCATTATCTCTGTTATTAAAGGAGATACACCGTTTTATAGCGTAACATGTTTTTATAGACTTTAATATTCAACACATTCATTGTTAAATGTTTTCAAGTAGACTATGGACTTTTTCTGACATTGCAAGCGATGTGTCAGCAGATGTTGTGTTTTAAAGTTACAAAGGTCAAATAAAATTCGCCATACTGATGAAAACTGGTCGGAAACTGCTTATAAACGTTCGTTTCGTATGCGCAGTTGCCCGACGAGTATTTTAATCTTAAAACCTACTTGAAAACATTTAACAATGAATGTGCTGAATATTAAGGTCTATAAAAACATGTTACTCTATAAAACGGTGTATCTCCTTTAATAACAGAGATAATAAAGTAAACCAAAAAAGAAAATGTTGGGGAAAGATGGACCTACCGATCAATATCAACTGCAATATGCTTCGATTGCTAATATACTCCACAGGGTGATACGAATTTTAGGAAAAAAACATAGGATTTTTATTACACCCAGAATAAATCGAAAATTAAAGTTTTATCATAAACAGCGAAAACTATGACATTGTCAAGGAACCAACCTACAATGCAAAAAAAATCATTCAAATCGGATCATAAATTCAGAAAAAAAAATAGCATAAAAAATATGGAAAATTTATGATGTTGCGTTAATTTTGTCCAGGAGCGAATATATATTTTATTTTTTAAATGTAGCTGTGTTTGTGCAGTTGTTTGTTTTGCTCGGGTGTCGATTTTATTCTAAGGTCTGATGATGCCCAGCTGGGCGAAACATGTAACATCCTGTAAACACCATTAATATACTTATATGTAATTCGTGAGACGATGACTTTGAGTTTCCTTCTTATTAGTTACTAAACAGGTATCTTGGAGAAAATGGACTATTTCTTTGATTTATCATAACTTGTGTTATTGTATCATGGTCGAAATGAGATGTACAGTGTTGGAAACAGATGCAATAAACATTACGTACTCAACCGCTTTTATTATTAGATTAAGTATCTTTTTCGCCGTCTGCAAGAAATAAAAGTTTAGTATGTTATACAATAAATAACATTCTCAAGCGATAACGTACGAAAAATATTTATCTAATATTAATTTGAATCGATTACGCACGAATTTGAAATGATTCCTATTTTTTTCCAAAAGTATACATTTTTAGTAGTTTTAATAAAAAAAAATTGTGGGATGCATTAAAAAATTAATTAATAAAAATAGCGATTTTGTGGTTTAACAAGAAAAATGTTAGCGATGTTACCGGATTTTCGACAGCTTTTGTAAAGATTGAACGTGATTATACGAACCTCGCTACGCTCTCATTACAAACATCCCCGCATAAGGATTCTCCCCGGCTTATACAACACGACAAAATAGACTGCTCTTGGCAACTCTGTAATGTAACATCAAACTTGACTTGACTCCCTTCAAGTTGATATCTTCAACAGAGTTGCCACTTGTCATTTATCTACATAGTAGGAAAAAAATCGTTGCTCTACAACGGATTTTTTTCTATCTTTCTATCTCAGTTAGTCCTTGGACCAGACTTTGGCAATAAACTTCGAAAATGTATCAATATAAAAAAATAAAAGTAACATAAAGAATGTATTATTGCAGCAAAAAGTGTAAATCTTACGAGCCTAAACATTTTTCACTATTAAACACTATTTTTATGGATTATTATGTGTTAGCAGAATCTTATTGTATTTAAAAACATTAATATTACAACATTAAACAAAAAGGGATGGTATAGTGCAGGGGTCGGCAGCCTTTTGAGACGGAAGAGCAAAAAGTTATAATTTACACAATTTCTTAGTTTTTAAAGAGCCACTAACGGCCGCAATTTGATATCGAAAGAGACACAACTTGACATCGAAAGAGCCGCAGGTATAGTGTAACGAAACGGAAGATAAGGGCGTGCCACCGGGAGAACAATCAGAGGGATGCGATACGATGAAGTGGGGGGAAACATAATCTACCTATTTCTGTTCGTTTTGCGATATGTAATATTTTTTCTCTTCTAGCTTATTACCAGGCTACGGGCGGAGAACGCATTTCCAGACAAATGTATATTGGGTAATACGTTACAGGACGTTCTATAGATATAATAATACCCAAACCGATAACATATTGTTACAAGAAAGTTTTTTAAAAAAACTCACCTCCTCGCTATCTTTTTCTTCTTTAATCTCGGGTAGATCACTCTTAGCCGAACCCAATTTTCTACTTCTTGTTGTTCTTACGGAAGACTCGGCCACCTCAGCTAAAAATAATAAACAATATTGGAATTTCCGTATTGTTGAGAAAACAATTTTTGGCTCTTGACCAAAAAACGGCCTTCTTGAGCTGAATTAAAGGGTCTGCCATCTAACGTATTTTTTTTCAACTAGTGCATATTTCGTGAATGGTAACACTTAGCTCATGTCTGATTTGACAGATAATTAGTTTTATCCTTCCGCTGAACGAATATGGTTGTGTATACGCTTGAACAACGCTGGGAAATATTGCGACATTACTTTGAAAATCATGGTAATGTTGCAGAATGTGTGCGAAAATTGCGTACGGATTTTGGAAGAAGAGAAGCACCGGCAGCTCCGTATGTTCGTTATCTCGGGAAAAAAGTGAAAGAAACTGGCATCCTCATCGATAAACCAAAGCGTGAAAAGCCAAAAACAGTGCGTACACCCGAGAATATTGCTGCTGTGGCAGAAAGTGTGCGTGAAGCGCCATCAACATCAATTCACCGTCGTTCTCAACAATTGAACATTTCGGAGACATCATTGAGACGAATTTTGCATAAAGACCTTGGTATGACGCCATACAAAGTCCAATTGGTTCAGGAGTTGAAGCCAATTGACCATCCAATGCGTTTTGGCTTCGCTAAGTGGGCCTGCGATCGACTTACAGAAGATGCCGATTTTGCCAAAAAAATCATATTTTCAGATGAAGCTCATTTTGATCTTGGCGGGTATGTAAACAAACAAAATTATCGCATTTGGGCAACAACTCCTAGAAAACAAGGACAAAGCGCTGTCTTGTGACGTCATCATCCGTGGTCCTATGATTGCAATATGCAATATAATATTATATGCCTTCTGTGGAGGATTTATATTTTGCGTGACTTCTAAAATTACTTATATACACTTCAGACGATCGTTATTTAAATTTTTAAACTTGTATTTAAGTAAATTATGCGTTAAAGGTTAATAACGTAAGTGAGAAAAAAAATTAGTGCATCTGGGCATATATATAGGTTCCTGGAAAATATCACGCAAACGCTTTCCTTTTTGGGGTTTTGACGTTTATTATGTTCCACCACTTTACTATTATTTTTAAAAAATCGGCTGTGTCTTGAGCATTGGGAATAGCTTTATCAAAATTTTGTAAGCCTTCAATTACAAAAGGATTAAAAATTTTCAATGTCAGTTTTACATTTTGTCTTTCCATGCTACATGGATACACAGCTTTTAAATTTAAAGAAAAGCCAAATTTTAGTAACATGGTTTTTTCAAAGTCATGCAGTTTTTTAAGAGAGGCAAAATATGCCACTTTTTCTTCTCCAGTAAAAAAGTCGGGATATGTAAATGTCTGATCAGGTTTGAGTTTAGCCAAGCATTAAAAATACATTTTAACAGATGGACAGAATCGAACAAGTAAAATAAAGGTCTTTTAGCAACAACCGGATGTGGGAACACTATATTAAGTTCCTTTTTTGGTGAAAAAAAAATATGAGGATCCGTTAAAAAATTATTACAAACACCTTTGATGGTTTCAGGATGGGGTAAAATTATTGGCCAGTGATTTCTTAAATATCTGTATGCATGAGGACTGATTGTATATACTATTGAACAAAATACCATAGTTGTAGTGGAATATCTGTATTCTTTCTTTTGGCAAAGTTCTTAATTTTACTTGTTCGGAGAGAAATTGCAGTGCTTGCGCTAAACTATCATTGTCTACTTTTAAGTTTTTAAGCAAATCAGAAACAAAGTTTAAAACTTCATTAATGTTTGACATATCGGTGTTATTTTTAACATTGTCACATTCGGGATTAGGGTCATGATTGGAGTTATTGTTCAGTATCTAAAGGAAGAATATTCATCGAACAATCAATAATATCTAGTAAATTTCGCAATTCATCCAAACTACATGAAAAAAAAGGTGTCTTTTGTTGATCAATTTTTACGCTTACTGGTTGCCCATATAAATATGTACTTATTTCTATATTATTATTTATTTTAACCGCCCATGTAATAGAAGGCCCTGGATTATGCTTAATCTTAAAGAGTCTTGCAAGTTTTTTCATCGATGATAAACCATCCTTCCTTTAAATTAAATGTTATAAACAAATTATTAAATTCTTCAAAAGTTTCATAATTCGTAAGTTGTTTATGTGTTAAAATTTCACGTTTGCTTTCATCAATACCTTTTTGAAATTGCATTTCATCTAGTTCTCTAAGCTTTTCTTCTCTACTTTTTCGATGCGTTAAAGTTTTTGTAAGATATTTTGGACAATTGGGAAATTTACTAGGTACGCTATTTTCCGTTAATCTGGGTATATTTAATTTTAATGAAACGATCCCACCCGTTTTCGTGTCTTGTTGAGAAATCTGCCCAATAAAATCCTCCTCTGTAACATGACACTCGCATACTCTGCTGTTTGTATTAGGAATAAAATTTTCACGATGAATAGCGGTTTGCCATTTTAAGCGTCCTGCCGCACTTTTGGGGAAACGAAATACCCGCACTGATGGCCCATTTACGTAATTACCTTTACAACGAACTACAGAGCATTTGTACGGCATTTTCAAATTATTTAAAATACAATTTAAACCGGCAATAAACTCGAATTTTGCACTAAAAACAATCGCACTCGCAACAAGACAACCAAAGATAACAAATTAAACTAACTGCCAAATGATAGCCAAATTAGTGCAACGTTGCCAGATCGACTTTAGCGATTCGCTTGTATACTGGCCCATTTATTAAAAATTGTTATTCTATGTTTTTATTTAATTTCAAAGTACTTCCAATGAATTAATTCTGCTGTAACATTATAGTTGGCCTATGCTGATAACCAAGTTTGCGTAATTATTAACAAAAAATACAACTTAATTCATGCCAATTATAATAATCGGGAATTATGGACAATTCTGTCAATGTTGCGGTCAAGACAAAGCGGGAAATACGAATTGGCATTTCGAGACAAACAGCACGGTTCGATGGCATCGGCCTACATGCAGTGACGTCATCAGCAAATATTTCTTAAGCGCTGTGTCCTTGTTTTCTAGGAGTTGTTGATTTGGGGCACAGAAAACCCGCACGCATACATTGAAAAGCCGACGCACCCAAAACGAGTCACTGTTTGGTGCGGATTTTGGTCCAGAGGCATAATTGGGCCATTTTTCTTCAAAAATGAGCAAGGAGTGGCCGTTACAGTCAATGGCGATCGTTATCGGGCCATGTTGAACGAATTTTTGTTCACAAAAATTGAAGAGGAGGATATTGGCAACATTTGGTTTCAACAGGACGGCGCTACGTGCCACACAGCCGAAGCTACCCTCGATGTTTTGCGCCCTGTTTTTGAAGATCGCATTATCAGCCGCAGAGCTGATGTCGTTTGGCCACCTCGGAGCTGCGATTTGACACCGTTGGACTATTATTTGTGGGGTGCCGTCAAAGATAAGTGTTACGCCGACAAGCCAGAGACAATTGACGCTTTAAAGGACAATATTCGTGAAGCCATTGGTGAAATACAGCTGCACACAATCGATAATGTGCTTAAAAATTGCACCGATCGTGTAGGCTAGTGCATGGCCAGTCGAGGCAGCCATTTGAATGAAATTGATGAAAAATGAATTTTTCATTATTAACCGGAAGGATTGTACTTTCAAATAAAAAAAAGAAATTTGAGAAAATATTCAGTAGTTTTTTTTTATAGCATTTTCAAAAAAAAAAGTTATCTGGCGGACCCTTTATAATAATAAGCAGCTAGGAATTTTGCCCGATTGAATAAATTTCTTGTTTATACTTACACGCTGCAGATTTTGTAGACGAGATCGAGCTGGCCCTACTACTCCTTCTTTCTCCTATTTTAGCGCTTTTGACAGGTGGGCTGTCATTTTTATCATCTTTCTTTTTGAATCTCTTCGTCGGACTAGGTGAGTCGGACTGTTCCGAAACTACCGACATCGTATCTGTTGACTGGCTTCTTAGTCTTGTTTTAATACCTGTAAATTTATATTTACGTTAAAAAATAGTATATTAGCCGTAATCTAAAAGGTCGACCGATCATTCCTCTGTGCATAGTTGGTAGTTTACGTCGCAAGTTTAGTACGCCATCAAAAAAAAAAGAAGAAAATTTAATATAGGACAACATAACCAATAATTTATGTCACGTTACTTTAAAAGTAATTTCGACTCAATTTCAATGACCAATTACTATTTAATGGGGTTTTGAAAATGACTAGGTGATTTGCTTTAGAAAATCGCCAGTAATAAATATGCTTTGATGTGACGAGGTTGATTACAGTCCGTGAGTAATAAATCATTACAGTATACAGAGCGTCCCGTATAAGAATGCACACACAATTTACGATTTCGTTCTTAAATATTTTCGAAAATATTCGGAAATTTTTTAAATTTGAACACATGACGTTGCAGAACTCACGCATGCGTGTCTAATTTGACCATTTTGTATGTCCTATCGAGATCCCTGTAGAGTGCATTCTTATCAGAGACACCCTGTGTACATAAATTCTACCTGAAATAGGGGAATCGACGTGTTCAATTTTAGCTTTGGATCCCCTCTTCGTAGGTGTTCCTACAACATCAGACAGCACCGATGCGGAACGGGTGTGCCTCGAAAGCGTTCCGGAACTGCTCGACGGTGAAATCTCTTCGTAAACTTTGGATTCGTCAGGGTCCGCTTTGCCTATTAATAATAAAATTATACAGGATGTGCGAAAATATAAGTTCATATGTTCAAACCACGGCCGGTAAACCGATTCGCACTCGGTGGATTTTAATGGTATAAGTCATGGCGTTACTACCCGGGGTCCTGCACAAAATAGGGAAAAATGTATCGTTCCTCATCCTTACGCCGGATATGATATCATAATTTATGTCTCTAATGTAACTGGAATAACTTTTATTAAAATTTTTAGTAAAAAGAAGTACTGCAACTAACCTGCAAATTCCGCCCTATCCAGTAAATGTAACGGATCCATTTCTTCAACGCTGGCTAACTTTCTCACCGCTTCCACCTTACCGATAGATTTTAACATACCGGCTTGCCGTCTCGTTAGTCTTCTGGAAGTGGTGTACGCGCCCACATCACTATATGCTTTGGTAGTTTGTTTTTCTACTTAAAAAAATAAATAAATTTTAAATCATTGTAATCACCTTTATACAGCGTGTCCGAAAAAATATGCAACATATTATTATCCATTTTTATTTTGGACAATAGTAGTAGAACTAGGGATGCGCCGAACCATCGATTCGGCTTCGGTATTCGGCCGCTTCGGCCTTCTTTCTTACTATTCGGTTTTGGCCGAAGCAATTTTCCGATTCGGCCGAAGTGACGCGCGGCAAAAATGTCTTGTCGAGACTCGCTCGGTATAACTATGTGGTGTTGAACTGTAGACATTTTCCAGGAAGTCATACTAGTGAGTTAATCAAAAATGTGTTAAATGATATGTTACATATGTGGGATATAAAAATTCCCAACATTCATTTAATGGTACGAGATAATGGGGCTAATATTGTAAAGGGTTGTAACGAAGCGGGAATACCTAGTGTTTCATGTTTTATTCACACCCTCCAATTAGCCATAAACCAAAGTATTGGCAGCCAACGATCTATTTTAGATTTAATAGCAACCTGTAAAAAAATTGTAGGGCATTTCAACCATTCATCTGTAGCATGTTCTAAGTTAAAAGAAATTCAGACAGAGTTAAATGTAGCTCCAAATAAATTAATTCAAGATGTCTCAACTAGATGGAATTCTACCTTTTTAATGATCAGGAGGATACATGAGCAGAAAAGAGCTTTAACTGTCTATGGAGCAGATAATAATCTGGATAATTTAACAGCAAATCAATGGATGCTAATACAACCATTGATAAATTTATTACAACCCTTCGACGAGATTACAAATAAAATGAGCTCAAATGAAGCATTCATATCCGAAGTTCTACCAACAATTGTGACATTAAAAAAATACTTGTTAAAAGACCTGACCACTGCATTTGTTGGTGTTGGGACAATGAAAGACATTCTTTGTGAGCAAATTTCAAAGAGATTCGATGCTTTATTTAAAAATAAATATTATATCATCTCAACCGTGTTAGATCCCAGATTTAAATTAGCACTTTTCCAAAAAGATAATCTTGAATATTTTAAACTGTGCGTAATAGAAGAGAATTCTCAATTAATGCCAGTACAAGGACAATTGAGTGACTCGGAAAAGGCGGATATACCATTATCAGAAATAAAAAAATTTAGAAAAGAATGAAGCTAGTGAAGAAGCAGAAAAATCACAAAGCAAATTATGGCAATGCTTTGACGAAATTGCATTTAGTTCTGCAACCACAATAACTAAGGAAAAAAATTATAAAAGTAACATTAAAGAAGAACTTGAAATGTACTTAAATTTATCTTTAATTAACAGAACCGACAATCCAACTATTTGGTGGAGAGAAAAAAATAGAAGTTTTTCCAATATTAAGTGAGATGTCTTTAAAATTTCTCTCAGCCCCTGCATCTAGCGTTTATAGCGAAAGGTCCTTTTCAGAAGCAGGAAATATCTATGATGAAACAAGAAGCAGACTACTTCCAAGAAACGCAGAAATGTTACTATTCATCCACCATAACTAAATAAAAAAACTCTTATTTCTTTTCTGTTTATTCTTGCACTTACTTTTGTTATATTCCAATATTATTTAGAAGTAGGAATCTTTCTTTTTATTAGAATTATTTTCCTTTTTGTTTTATGTGCAATGTTAAATTTTAGTTTTTCATTTATGTGTACCTATAAGTTGTTTAATATATGATATTTAGTAGTTACAAGATTTTGTAGTTCGTTTTTATTTTCTCGTATCCTTAAATAAATGATAATCAAAATAGTAGCTATTTTGGCCGGATTAGTATGATATTCGGTATTCGGCCGAATCGTAAAATATGCGCTTCGGTGCATCCCTAAGTAGAACCCAATAATAAAGAAAATTTTCGATATGTTGCATACTTTTTTGGACACACCGTATAATAATAAAACCATAGATATCGAAAAAGGTACCTTTGTCTTGAGCAGCTTCGGTAGAAGGCCCGACTTGTTCTAGAACCGGGGTTAAGGTGACTCGTAAATCCATTTTAGCAGCAATGACGTTTAGGTCATTTAAGTCGATACTCTTACTTCTAAAAATCATTTAAACAAGAGATAATTTTGGAAAAAAAACTATAGTTGAAATTATGTATAACCAGTGGTGTAACTAAATCATGCTATAAAAAGGCCTATGAGGTAATAAACCAACAAAAATCTTTTTAGCAGTGGACAATAGCAAAAAATTGTATATAACTTAGTTCATACAGAATCTTATACTCTTTATGTCTATTAACTATTTTTAACAGATGTAATTTTTAAAAACATTAGAAATTAGAAAAAGATGCCAAAAAACATTCTAACAATACCTTACGGATCTCTTTCTAGCGTTAGCTAAGGGTTGATCCACACTGGCGCTTCTAGCTCGCTTCTTTCCAACGGCATAAGAAGCGGGTTTCTGAGAAGTGGATGGCTTATTATGAAAACTTTCCTTCGATGAACGTCTTGATCTGATTTTTGAAGGACCTAGCTTGGCCTCTGGTACGTCTATAGTAAAATATTATTTTAGAATGTTATAAAATTCATCTGCAAGATAACATTTGATTTTCTTCATATACTTACTCTTTAGTTCCATTTCATCGACCACTTTCGAAACGTCTCTTTTCACTCTAGGCGTAACGGCAGCAAGTGTCTTTTCCATAATATCAAGTTCCACACGCACCGCAGGCGACTCGTTGACGACATTCGAATCGAACATAGATTCGCTAAGTTGCGATAATCTCGTTATACGCCTCGAACTTGGGGTCGATTGCGACGTGCTCGCTTCCGATGGAGTTTCTAAGATGGAAAATGGATTAGTTACAGTAGAAAATAATCGAACATACAAGGTGATTCACGACGAGCTTGCATTAGAACTTTATGGAGAACTACTGAACATATGTTCTGAAACTTTGGGGGTTTAGGTTTATCGATACATTCTCTTTAACTAAAATATTCACAGTTATACCGGAAGTAGCTGACAACTTTAGGTTTTTAAATACAACATTCTAATTTTCGATTAACTATTAAATTCAAAGCAAATTTTACAACATATTTTTATCTGACACTGCTAGTTTTTGAGATATCTCGACTTTCCGTAATTATTTGGCGAATATACATATAGTTTTTTTAAGTTAGCTCTTGGACTAAAATTTTTTTCTTCCCAAATAGCTAGAAGATCATCAAGTCTCAAAAATATTTCAAA
The DNA here is from genome assembly GCA_963991005.1 of Barypeithes pellucidus. Lineage (NCBI taxonomy): Eukaryota > Metazoa > Arthropoda > Insecta > Coleoptera > Curculionidae > Barypeithes > Barypeithes pellucidus. The sequence continues at coordinate 2,586,075 of OZ022557.1, forward strand.
CTGGGCAGAAAATGTACAGGGTAGCCACAAATCAAGGTTCATTGTGAAATAATTCAACCATTAAAAACTATCTTATTTTAAACACCCTGTATATTTTTATTTAATTTAATGACAAATTAGTTGTTCTTTAAAATAGCATTTACTGTTCCATACGTCTAACGAAGCGTTTCCTCAAAAAATCAAATTTATTCAGAAAATACTATTTTTTCAAGTGTGTTATGAAAAAAATTGTACCTGGTACTGTATACTGGCGTCTATACGGAGAAAAATTGATTGATTATTTGAAAAAACACCTTTCTAAAGCGTTTCTTAATTGAATTTATAAATAAAATGCAGATATTATAAATGATTATTTAAAATTGTTTTGAATTTAATGGTTTAAATATTATAGAAACTTTAACCCATCCCATCCTATAAAGTCGTACAGAATTTGTTCAGTTCAATGTAGTCTATAACTTAATATTTGTGGTGAAAAAAACTCCCGAATACAAGTTATATTTTTTTATGTTTATTATATTTTTCAGTCTTACCTTTTCCTTCATCCGTTGTTGTCAATATATTTGTTTCCACTCTAGGCTTAATGGCACAATCAACAAGTGTCATTTCCATAATATCAGGTTCCACACGCACCGCAGGCGACTCATTGACAATATTCGAATCGAACATAGATTCGCTAAGCTGAGACAATCTCGTTATACGTCTTGAACTTGCCGTTTGAGAAGTGGTCGATTGCGACGTGCTCGCTTCCGATGGAGTTTCTAAATATGGTAAATGGATTAGAAAATAATTCTATACTTTATCCTAAAAACTATAGGTCCCATAAAGTTGTACAGAAACAAGAACAACAGTTCAATGTAGTCTATAATTTAATATTTGTATTCCGCCTGGTAAATTGTCGAATACAATCTATATTTTTCTATATCTTGTTGACGCAAATGGATGCATAAAATTGGCAATTTTAATAATATCGAGTTGCCATGAAAACAGCATCCGCGTCGTTCGTTGCCTGGGCGCCACCTTGTTATTGTTATCTTACAAATGCCAATAAGATGTGAAAAAAAAATAATTCCAAAGAAAAACTCATTTCAATGCGCTCCAGACGAAACAATTAATAAAGTCAATGAAGAAACACAAAATTTATTGCCTGAAAAATCGTAAGAAGCCTACAAAAAGGAATATAATACGTGTATTAAACTGCATTGGACCAAAAGCAAGAGTTTCAGCGAACGGCTATTGTTAGCGTATTTTCAAGGAAGGTAAAACATTTTTGAATCTTTATGGTCATATTATTTCAAGCCAAAATCAACTTTAATTCTGAATAATATAATATTGCATTCTTAAGTGACAGTGAGTTAGTTATATACCAATATATATACAGGTGTACATAAAGTAAGGAACAAATTCATTATCTAGGAATCTAAAAATATTTCGGAAAAATCCTCGGACACGTGTATAATAATTTTTAATGGCGCATTTTTTTCCCATACAAACTTAATATACAAGGTGGCTCATGTAGTAGATATAACATTATCGACGATTTTTTTTAAATGGGAACCCCTATATTTTAGTTCAGATCTGTAATCTCCAAGAACAGCTGATTTCAAAAACATAACACACTTAGGGCCTAAAATTCATAGTTTCGTTACTACAGGGTAAAACAAATAATTTTATTTAAGATATTTTTAATTTAAAAAAATGTAAAAAAATTAAATAAGCTATTTAATTAAGTGTTGAAATTGTCCTCCTTCTGCTACCTGACAGTACCCCAAGCGATCAATAAATTCTTGTTGGACTTTTCTTATGGTTTCTTCTGAAATGTTCCTGCATTCTGTTGTTATTCGATTTTTTATATATTATTCAATATTGGCAGGTCTGACTTTATAAACAACATTTTTCAGGTGACCCCACAAGAAAAAGTCCAGTGGTGTAAGGTCTGGAGACCTAGGCGGCCATTCAACAGGCCCACGTCTTCCAATCCACTTGTTCGGAAAAACTTGGTTTATGTAATGGCGCACTACTGCTGCATAATGTGGAGGTGCGCCGTCTTGTTGGTACCACAAATTTTCATCCTGGATTATTTCTACTAGGGTATAAGTTAACTAGCGTAGGGATAAGAAAGTTCTGAAAAAAATGAAGATAATTTAGCCCGTTTACATTGTTGTCAAAAAAATATGGCCCAATAATTTTGTTTTTCACAATACCAGCCCACATTAATTTTTTGAGGATATTGAGTATGGTGCTCACGCATCCACCTGGGATTTTCTTTTGCCCAGTATCTACAGTTTTGCCGGTTCACTTCTCCATTTAATTTAAAGGTAGATTCATCCGAAAATAGGATATTTTCAACAAAGGATCTAAGTTACATCTTTCCATTAATATTTGACAAAACTCCATCCTACGATCTGGATCATCTTCATTCAACTCATGAACCAATCGGATTTTAAACGGGTGCCATTTTTCTACCGTCAATAGGTTATGAACGGTCATAGCAGCCGCCCCATGATCAATGCTAATCTGGCGGACGCTGTTGTGGGATCTTCTTCCATAGCCAATAAAATATCTAATTTCTTATCATCCGGAATAGTTGGCCGGCCTTTTCTGGGAATATCTTCCACTGAACCCGTTTCCCGAAATTTTATTTCAAGTTTACTCACAGTTGATCTAGTAATTGATCATTCTGGATACTTAGTGTTAAACAAAATGCAAACTTCTTGTTGAGTACGGATCCTATCACCATATCCAATCATCATAAGAATTTCTATTCTTTCTTTCTAAACTATGAATTTTAGGCCCTAAGTGTGTTATGTTTTTGAAATCAGCTGTTCTTGGAGATTACAGATCTGAACTAAAATATAGGGGTTCCCATTTGAAAAAATCGTCGATAATGTCATATCTACTACATGAGCCACCTTGTATATTCAGTTTGTATGGGAAAAAATGCGCCATTAAAAATTATTATACACGTGTCCGAGGATTTTTCCGAAATATTTTTAGATTCCTAGATAATGAATTTGTTCCTTACTTTATGTACACATTGTATATAATTTTTCATTTCATTTTCATCTACAATCTTACCTTTTCCTTCATCCATTGGTTCCAATATATTTGGTTCCACTCTAGGCTTAACGGTAGCATTAACAAGTGTCATTTCCATAATGTCACGTTCCACATGCACCGGAGGCAACTCGACAATATTGGAATCGAACATAGATTCGCTAAGTTGTGATAATGTCGTGATATGTTTCGAACTAGGCGTTTGAGAAGTGGTCGATTGCGACGTGCTAGCTTCCGATGGAGTTTCTAAACATGGAGAATGGGAAATGGATTAGTTACAATAATAAATAGTTGAACCTTTACAGTAATATCAAAGACCTGTTATTATAAAAATCTCTCTCTCTCTCTCTCTCTCTCTCTCTCATAAAACAGACGTTTTTCTTTGGAAATCTATACAATTCCGGTGTATAGACCGAAATGGCAAAATTAAAATATTGACATGTCATTATTGGCATTTATGTTTTGTGTTTCGTGTGGTTTACAACATTTTCAGTTTGTAAACGAAAGTACATATTTGGTTTCTACGAAAATATTTTGAAAATCGTAAATGTGAAATTATTTTTCTAGATATAACGTGGATCTATTCCAAAGGCAACGATTAATTTTCTTGGCATGTCTTGTATGCAATTGGTTATCTTCCTCAAGAAATATCACAATAAATTGTACTTAATATAATTAAATAAAATATAAAATACGCACACAAACGTACAAATTGAAAAAAAAATAACATATTTTAATTTGGTTCTTACTTACTTGGTGGATATGTCTTTAATAAATCTTCTGCGGAATCTTCCACCGGCATAACGTCCAAGGTTTTGTTCTTTATTAAATCAACAGGCTCTTCTTCATTCCTAGTTACATTTTCATTATCTTTACTGGAACTATCATCCGCAGTAGACTCCAATATAGAATCCTTAGCTCCTAAGGTGCACTGTAGACTTATAGTGTGCTTTGAGGCGGACATAGACGGTTCTTTTTCCACTAAATCTACGGTTCTGTTTTTATTCTCTGCCATAATTCCATCTTCATTAAATCCCATACTTTCATTATCTTTTACGAAAACTGAATCGTCTAGAGAGGTGCCCAGTATAGAATCATCAGTGCTCAAGGTACATTGTAGACTTATGGAATGTTTTATGGGTGTTCCCTTCATGTCTTTATCTTCATTTTCTGGTGGTTCTTGGTCAACGTTCAGACCAGAAGTGTCATCTTCTATGCAAGACTCTAGTAAAGTATCACCTATGGTGCATTGTAAGCTTATTGATTTTTTCAAGGGAGTTTTCTCCATGTCAGTTTTATTTTCTAATGGTTCTTGATCATCTTCTTGAAATACAGAGGTATCTTCTACAGAAGACTCCAATAAAGTATTAATAGCTCCCAACGTGCACTGTATACTAATAGATTTTTTTACTGAAGGACTAGGTGTTTCTGTTTCATCTATGTTCAAATATTCGGTAGAATCTTTTGCAGGGGAATCTTGCAGAAAATCATTAGCGCCTAAAGTGCATTGCAGACTCTTAGACACTTTTGAGGTAGTTGCTTCATTATATTGTAACGATGGTTCATATGGGGTTTGCCGAACATTTTCTTTAACATGCGATGTTTCTACTGCGACCTTATCAGACAACTTTTCAACGTCCGCGTTTTGCTCTTGAGGATTTTCTTCTAAGACCCTATCACTTTCTACAATTTTCTGCTCTTCAATAATGGCTACAGATCGATTTTCATCACTTCCTGCAAACTTCAAACCCTTAGACGCTACATCTTGTATATCGGAAGATTGCTCTTCAAGTATCAGACTATCCATATGTTCATCATCAGCCCCCAAAACTTGTTCTTCAGCTACATAATCTGTTTGCAGCATTTTAATGGCCGCGGCGATTTCCTTCTGGTCAAGTTCAGATTGTCGTCGTTCGATATTGCCCGATACTTCATCGCCAAATGAAGATTTCGATGATTCTTCATGAAACACAACAGGATCTTTGGCTATTTCTTCAGGTTCCGTGTCCGAATCTTCGCCTGAATCATTTGTTCGTCTATCTTCATCAACGTTTTTATCCTGGTTATAACCAGTAGTTTGTTCTTCAAGTATATCATTGATGTTCGTTTGCTCTTGAGCAATCAAATCATCATCAAAAGCAACATTCATAGCATAATCACTGCTATCATCATTAGAAGAGTACAATTTGTCTTCACTTGATGAAGAGGAGCTACGCTCACTGCTATCAGTGTCTCGTCTCTTTTTGTTTCGTTTATCGTCATCGTCGCTACTAGAGCCTATTTCTATGACGTCGCTGTCAATAAAGGCTCTTTCACTGGGAGGAATATCATCGTAGACGGCTTCCATATCAACGTCGTTATCATAAACAGGCGTGGGTTGAGGTGACTTTGAAGCCTCATCTGTAAGAAAAAAAGAATAATAATTTGTTATAAACTCATGTGCAAAAAACGGCCATTACAAAGTTTTATCACGCCTAAACAAAATTATATAAGGACCGTTCTTTTGCATATGAGTGTATATACCGGGTTAAAGAGTGATTGTTGGCTAATCTAAAAGGATTATTAGTAACTTCCACCATACACTTACCATTACTATTGCTTTCCCCACTATCCATTACATTTTCTGGCATCAATTCATCCTTTCGTTCATTCTGATAATAACTACCGCTAGTCGAAAACGAAATATCAGCATATGTCTTTTCTCCATCATTTTTCTTCGCAAATTGTTTTAGAACTTCCCCAAGATCGTCACCGCTACTGGAAAGATCTTCATACACGTTTATTTCTTCGTATCGGCCCAAAGCTGTATCATTATTTTCTTCCTGGTTTATCGATTTATGTTCTTCCGGCACTTCGTTACCTTCTTCAGCTTTGGGTTTATATTCTTGCGTAGTCTCAGCGAAAATACTATTATCGCCTGCATTTCCATCACCTAACTTTTGCACGACGTCATCTTGCTCGAAAAAGTCCACTTTTTTCGATTGATGTTCTTCTCTGGTTTCTTTCGAAAAAACCAATTCGTTCGTATCTCTTTTCCTGAGAATCTCCCTGTGAGTTTCTATGTTTTGCATCTCCGTAATTTTAGACACGTCTCCGTCCTTAAATATGTCCAAATTTCTGCCCGAATCCCACAGCAAACTGTCAGTTTTGTTAATAGAACTGTCACTTTCGAACGCATCAGAACTTCTATATTTGGCCAGGAGTTCTTCTAGCGAGCAATTGTCGCTAGGCTCTGCGTCAATCTCGATTTCTGACTCGCTAGTCGTGGTATTAAGAGAAGAAATTCCAGAATTCTGCTCCAAAAACTTCTTTTCCTCAAAGAGATTATCAGATTTAAGTGTGGCAAATGCATTGTTTTCCAGCACTGCCCGTGACAGTGATTTTCTACCACGCAGTTTTTGCACTGCAACTGAAGGCGATGGTTTCATTAGGGATTCGGATTTGTCACTTGTGACGTCCGAGTCTTCTGATTCTTCTCGTGAGGTCTTTTTAGCAAGACGAGGACTAGAACGGATTGGAATCGGACTTTCTCCAAACGACCCTAAAAATAAAAAATTGAGACAGAGGACTTTAAAATATCTGCAAAATATTATTTTTCCGTATACTCACTCTTATAAGTCCTTCTAGATCTGGGACTTTGAAACATCAATCTGTTTGTCGACAGATCGTCGTTTTCAACTGAAATCTTACTAGTTTCGCTCCTCTTTTTCGACGGGTCTTCCAGGAAGACATCATCCCCGGTCATTGTTTCATCAAAACTAAGCTTCTCCCTAACAGGAGACAAAGACGTTTTCCTTATTCTCTCCTCAACGCCTCCTGTTGCCCGTTTCTGACTGCTTTCTCCACCGTCTTCAGGGCTGTTTTCTGGGCTGTAGAATATTTCATCGACGGTACTCGCTTCGCTGTTTACCGACATACTTCGGCTTGTTTCGGGTATTAATTGTTGTAGAGTGCTGTCGTTTTTGCTGCTTTGTTCAAGTGAACTACTTGAATAACTTAAATCGTCGAATTTCACGTGTGATTTTAGTGGCGTCCTGAAATTTTAAAATACATGAGGCAATATTGAAGTGGCTTCAATATACAGCGTGTTTTTTCTTACCTGCTTACAGGTTTCCTAGGTGTCAACGTCAATCGCGACCTCCTGACGGAGTTCTCACATTCCAACTGCAATGACGTGTTAACGGACGTATTTCCATCCAAGATAGAATCATCCAGAATGGTCCGCGTTGCCGAACTTCCCTTTAATATGCTCTGCGGCAACACCGCGGTATCGTTGCTCGACTCGACCGACAATCTCTTTCTGCGTATTATCGGTGTGTTCAGCTTCGATTGGACGCTGCCTACGGAAAGGTTTCTCGAGTTTGCAGGGGTTGTCTTCGATGTTCTCGGCGACAGTTTCAGTTTCTTGCAGGGGGATGGGCCGTATTCTTCACCGAGTTCGTTATGCTCGATGACCTGCAGAAATAAAATTACCTTGATAATAATTTTAGGCTTGATAACTTTTTATTTTTAGTCCGATATTAGTGATTTTTCTTAGAGGGCTGTAGGGTCTACAGGGTGTTTTGAAATTAGATAAAAAAAAACAACATTTCAATTACTTAAGATTTGTAAAATACAAATTAACTGTTAGTTACATATACAAGGTGTTATGGAAATGACGTATTATATTTAAATGGGTGACTCCTGGGGTGTCCTAGAGAAGCACTACATATTTTTTTTTAAATCGAACGTTTAAAAAGTGGGGTAATTCACCCGTAAACTCACACACAACTCCTCGGCACATTCATATATGAACATATTACATTGCCCAGCTGGGTAATCAACAGATGTTCAGGCACAATGTTGCCAAAATGTTTAAAAGTGTAAAACTTTAGTTTCTTATAAAAATAAATATTTAGCTTGCTTAGAAAGGGCACAGACACTTTCAGTTCTTTTTTCTATGGGAAAAACTTTATGCTCATCACGTGTCCTGATGATAGCATGGGAGTGCATAATAAGCTTATCACTAAACCCCAACACTAACGCATAATTACGCTTTACAATAGCACACATAGAACAAGAGCATTTAATCATTTCGCAATAGAAATAATAAAAACGCTAATTTCTATGGGCCATTAACCCTTTACTAAAGATAAAATGAAACAATTATGTTAACAATTGACAGGAACTGCCCTTTGAAATAATGGTCTAGTCCATCTTCGGACCAGTCGTCGAACTTTCTTTCCGATAACTCTCCGCTACTAGAGTCAGCGCGGTTGCCATTTCCGAGACTATAATTATACAGGAAAGTAATATTATAGAAGGAAATTCGGCAATTTATGATAGTCGCTTATAAAACATCGAATGTGGCTACGCTGTATTTTTAAATATTAGCCCGATTGTCCAAAATCAGCTGTTTAAAGAAGCCGGCCGATATCGATCGAGAGAACCAACGTGTTATTTATTTTTAAAATTTTTAGATGTTAAATACATTATTTCCCAGGCAATAAGGGCGTATTTTTGTCTACACAGTAGCACTTTAAAATACTAATTCAGATTGAACGGTACTTAGATGTGTTGTGAGGCGAAAACTAATGTGATTTTGTGATGCGAGTACTTGGTGTTTTTTATAAATTAAGTTGGTTTTAAATAAGTCCGAAAAGGTAAATAAAATTGCATTTTTTTTCTAAAGGGTAAGTGGCATTTATAAACTTTTAAGTTGTCCAGATCTGACGGCTGTCGTTCGAATTGAACAAATGAGAACATACCTGCCCATTTATAAACTCTGCGGCGGTTCGTTCGAGTCAATTCAAGTTTATAAATCAGAGATGGTTTCCCAGCGAACTGAACGTAAAAGTTTATAATAATTTACCCTGAGAAGTAAACAACTTGAAATCTGTCAAATGGATATTGACTTTCTAAAGAATTTACCCTGAAGATATGACAACACTGTTCAAGATTCACTGCCATATGTTGCTGTGTTTACCTTCCGAACAGGGGCACCACGTGGTAATTTTTGGGTTTGACATAAGGTCATGTACAGAGCATATTAAATTAAAGCACCATTTTTGGATATTTTTCACCAATTTTTTTTCATCTCAGGAATTGCCGGTTTAAATACGTCATTTCCATAACACCCTGTATGTACCTACAGTTCTCTAAAAAAATCACTAATATCCAAGTAAAAATAAGGTTATCCAACCTAAAACTTAATGAAAATTGTATAATAACCGTTTTCTTGCACATAAGGTATATTTAATAATATTTTCAGAGATCATCACTAACCTTAGATTTCACAAGCGGTGTCCCCACAGCGGCAACACTCCGGAATACCGTAGGAGTCCTTAAAAACGGCGTCTCCTCGGTCAGTACGTCATTATTGACCTTAGTCTCATTCAAGGTTTCATTAAAAGTCTGCTTAGCTTTGGCCAGAGCAGCAAAAATAACGCTGGACTTGTACTGAACTTGATCCCTGGCGTTATGGACAAAGACAGACAGTGGAGTGGGTTTCCTTACTTCTTTCCACAAGTTTGTCCGTTCTTTCCTTACCAATTCTACAAGGTTCTTGTTTACATCGGGTAACAGGGTTCTGAACATTTTGACTATGTTGTCCGCTGTAGTTGCATCTCTTTGGCCTACGAGACCTGAAACATTTTAAACCGAAATCGCATTTTTAACTTCCTGTTGAAGATAAATATAAACAACCATATAGTCCCATTTAAATTTATAAATATCTCAAAAACTAAACTTTTTAGGGAAAAATATATTTCTTAAAAGTAATATTAAAAAACTTTCCCATATGTACAGAATTCAAGCGGACACACTGTATAACACGGTAAAACATACTTTGAGATAAAAGAGCTTAAAGATTATACCATAACCAAAAAAAAATGCTCAACCGTTGTTCTGTGTATTATTGTTGCACATACCTTGATTTTCAGGTTTCTTTCTATTAATCGCCGAATACGAATCCAAAGCTTCCAGAAACCTGGACCGCAACAAATAATAAAAGATCTTCAAATCTTCGCATCTTGGATTTTTCGTACTCTTCAAATACTTGAAAAAGGCCGCTTCTTCGCCGTTGCTCAAGCGACGATACAACAGAGAGTGAAGTAATTCGTTTTTGTTGCACTCGTTAAAAATGTGAAGCAACAGGGCGTGTTCGTTTGGGCTTTGGTGTTGCTGGCGGAATTTGAAAGCCTCGTCGAGCATGTTTTTGGATATCAGCAGACTTATGACGGTCAGAAGGTCTTTCTCGTCTTGTATAGACGGTTTTCTTATCTAAAATGTAGTGATTTAGTTAATTACACTGCGCAACTGCGAAGTCATTGTGATAGGAACTATTTGTCTTATTTTTGGGTAAGGAATTACCACACGAGGGATGGTAGATGTTTTTGAAACACCCTGTATAAGGGGAATCGTTGAATCGGTCATTTGAGAAACCCCGTAAGTCCAAAAAACAGAATTTGTAGTATTTCATTTCAGAAACACCGATCGATCAATCAATGTATTAACAACATATCTACCTGTAAATATAGCAATGCCAAACTCGGCTTATCCTGCAACAACAATGACCTCATCATGACCGAATGATGCCACCGGTGTAAATCTTCGGTTAGGGCGCACGGATCCAGAATGTATTCCAGAGCGGTTTCATAGTCGTCGTGGTCCAGATGCCAAAACGCTTGGACTATTTTCACGTTGCTCTGACTCAGGTCGAAAATTTGGGGAAATTTGAGCAACAGTTTAATTACCTGAAAAAAATGTATAGGTTTTATTTCCGGGAATAAGTGGATAGATAAGTCGAGTTGTGTGAAAAATGAGATTGCTCACTATGACCATGACCAACTTTCCACCGTGAATAAATTGGTGTTGTAAATTCTCAATAAGGTTGAGATTCTAGGATTCTGTAAATATATACAATATGTCCCCGTAAGTTCGCACCATATGGAAAACTTTTTTATTATTAATTTTACGAAAAAAAGGTACTCTTTATAAAAAGCTCTGCATGGTCTAAAACCTAAAATGCCACTATCAGATATTACATTTTCCCAGGCATATACGGGGTTTGTCAAAAAATATGAATTTTGCCCAAGAGTAAACTACCTTTATTTTTGACAATATCGAAAATTCTTATTTAAAAAAGTTGATCAAAACTAAAATCCACGTTTAAATGTACCATTACACCCATTTACGATGAAAAAATCATTTTTTCTTTTTTGAAACGTATGTCTACAATAACAATGCACATTTAACTGTAGTTACATGTAATCTAATTGTTGATAGCAATAAATGTTTGTCAACGACTGTCAAAACGCGTTAAAATTTATTAAGTACATAAAAATGGTGTTATTAAGTTGTGAAGAAAAAATTGAAATTGTTTTGATTGTGGGAGAAAACTATAAAACGCATAGAGAAGCAGCAATTATTTTTAATGATAGACATCCCAATAAAAATATTAATCATTCAACTGTTACAAGAATAATGAATAAATTTAAGACTACTGGAAGTTTAAACAATAACTTTAATGGAAAACGTCAAAAACTGGTTGCTAATGAGAACACGCAGTTGTAGAATATCCAAAAGTGTCATTGCGCAAAAGAAAGTCGTTAATACAACAAAATGTAAGTAAAAATACAGTGGGAAGATTTTTAAAACGAAATAATTTCAGACCATTCAAACCAAAAATCGTTCACACATTGAAAGAAAGGGATTATGATAGGCGCTTTTAATTTTGCTCTCTCATCCAAGGAGAGTTAGAAGAGGACCGTTTTTTTCCGAGACGTATCATGTTTTCCGATGAGGCAACATTTTCTTCAAATGGAACTGTCTCGTCACAACATTGTCGCTAGTGGTCTGATGAAAATCCCAATTTTACAATAAAGTCTCGTGACCAATATTCATTTAAAACGAACGTGTGCTGTGGTATTTACAAGGACAGATTAATAGGACCGTATTTTTTTCACCAATCTATGAATGCCGAACGTTATTTACAATTTTTGCAAACTCATATCAGTGACTTCATGGACGAACTACCTTTACAAGAACGTCAATGTATTTGGTTCCAACAGGACGGTGCAACATGCCACAGTACATTGAATGTTAGGGCATATCTTGAACAGTTGTTCAATGGCAAAGTTATGCACAGATTTTCCGATATTTTTTGGCCTGCCAGATCCCCCGACCTAACTCCACTAGACTACTTCTTACTTAAAACAAAAAGTTTACCAGCAATGGCCTTTCCATGATGTTAATCATTTGGAGAGGATAATTACCCAATCATGCCGGGAAATTTCTTCAGAAATGATAAGGAAAGTATTAAGGAAATTTGCCACTAGAACGATGAAATGTATTGGACGAGAGGGTGGATACGTTGAGGCATTAGTTGAATGAGTGAAAATTTAATTTATATCTATTATTATTGTGTTACAATTTATTATTTGTATGTGTTTTCTTATTTGCAATATAAAAATTACATAATAAAAAAATAACAAAACCTATTTTTTTCATCGTAAATGGGTGTAATGGTACATTTAAACGTGGTTTTTAGTTTTGATCAACTTTTTTAAATAACAATTTTCGATATTGTCAAAAATAAAGGTAGTTTACTCTTGGGCAAAATTCATATTTTTTTGACAAACCCCGTATATGCCTGGGAAATTTTAATATCTGATAGTGGCATTTTAGGTTTTAGACCATGCAGAGCTTTTTATAAAGAGTAACTTTTTTTCGTAAAATTAATAATAAAAAAGTTTTCCATATGGTGCGAACTTACGGGGACATACTGTATATGCACTTGTCGAGACTGATGTTGGAAAATATAACCAATATTCAAATGGTCTACTGACCAAGCAGGGTATTACTTTTCGTAACTTTTTCTTGCATGCAGTTTGACTTATCCACGGACATTTGCTTACCTTATTATTTTCATCAACAGTCATTGCAATATCAAGCAACGTGTAGGTAACTAAACAATGTTTAAAATTCAAATCCGGTCCATGCAAAAAATATGTTCTTAATACGGACTGCAGCGAAGGAGGAGGGTATAAACCGCTTCCGCCGTCTTCCTTCCATTGCTGTCTTAATATTTCGGCACCTCCTAAAATTATATATGAATTATATCGGAGAGGTCCAAATTCATTAAATTCATTAAAAATGGTCAATAATACAGAGTAAAAAGAGCAATATGTGGTAAAACATCCTTCTTTACCTTTAACATTTATCAAATTATCAATATACAGCAAACAATCCTTCTCCACAAAAGTATCATGGCTCGCCATCTGAAGCTGCGCTCTTTTTCTGTTATAGTACTGTGTTAAATCGTCCACGAGATAAGGAGCGCTGGTAAAACTATCATCGTAACTACAATAGCTTTTCCTTTGGCACTCTGGCAACAGTCCTATGTTTACCATCCAGAGGAGGACCTAAAAATATTTGAACAAACGTTTCTATCCAAAGAACACAGAAGTCTATGTCATTTCCTAAACACCTGAAGTAGTGATCGGTCGATACCCATATAAATATCGGCACATCAGCAAATATTACCAATAATCGGTATCGGCATATTTAGGATTAACTATTTTATTAATTTGTGAGTGAAAACCTATTTTTAAGAATCTCCACCGGCTTTGGGAATAACATCTTTATCTAGCAATTGTGAACTGTTTCGTTCCTTTGGTTTATCGTCGATACCAACAGCCTTAAAGATGCTTTACGACGTTGCCACTATTAACAATACAATAATAAACAAGTAATGCTGAATTATAAAGGAAGAATTTTCCCATATACTTTTACCTACCTCGAAGTACACAACGACATTCTCCAGTGATCTTTGCTCCTCCAGCAACACTTCCTTATCAGAAATAAAACGCATAAGCTTGTTCGACACATACTTATACAAACTACAAATGTTTCCAATCTGAACGGTACAACTATTCAACATAGTAATGGTGTTGTTATCGAGCCTAGTCCCGGAATAATCGAAAAGTGGAACGCAGTACTTGTCGCAGGAGTTCTTCAATGTTATGGCTCGCTCGAAGGCCCAATTTAGGAGGTTGTGAAGGGTAAGGCCACTAGCATTGAATGCGTTATTTGCCAGTGCTGAGGTGGACTTGCAAAGCCATCCTATGAGTTTATGTTCTAAGGCTACGTTTAGAAGGATTTCTCGTTGATGTGCCTGAAAATGATAAGGTTTAAGCCAACCAGGTACCAGAGCATCTCATAGGTAATTGCAGGTTTGTTAGGGACATACATACATACAATACCCGTTCAAGAAATGACTTTTATTTGGATAGAGTCAGAACTAGTTTTAGTCAGAATAGTCTGTTTTATAAGGGGTTGAGGCAATACAATGAGCTTCCTGAGCATGTTAAGGGTAGTGACAGTTTACTAAGTTTTAAAAGGTCATGTAAATCATATATTAAACAACACATCAGAATATAACAGTGAATTGAGTATCTGAAAAATTTGGCAATTGGGTAATTGTCATGGCACTTGCATGGTTGGGTAACTTGTGCTTAAATTGGAAATTTTTTAAATTGTTATTATTGTTTTTGTTATTATTTGTAAAATTATAAATATGTAACAATGCTAGCCGTGTGCTATTAATAAAGATTATTATTATTTATTATTATTATTAAGGAGCTTAAAACAAGGAGGATACGGCTTTGGTTCATAGTCTTTGAATAATAAACAATTCATATTCTTAGGTAGGTTCTTCCCAGAAAAACAATCGGGAAACTCTGAAAATTAGCAAAGTTTCTCTTTGTCGTGTTGCTTTAATTAGAAACGTCTTTCATACCTGTTTTCACGTTTGACAGTACCAGATCAACAACCGTCATATTTGGCATTATTGTTAAATAACATTCTTTGCGGTTTTTGCAGTGTTTGTGTGTTAAACTTAAGTATTGTTTGTGGGGAAAAATAGTAATTCAACTCATTATGGTAAGACTGTAACTTGGCGTACCGCAGGGCAGTGTGTTAGGACCGATCCTTTTTATCATATACTTAAACAATATCACAGAAATAGCAAGCAGCTACGATGACTGGTGCAAAATAACAAATTATGCAGATGATATAAATATACTGATTAATGACGACAATATCAGTCATGTTGTGGAAAAAACTATAACCATAATGACGGATGCAGGCAGTTGGTTTGGCAGAAACACATTAATCTTAAATAGTAATAAAACAAACATTGTAATTTTTAAAACAAATAGGTCACGAGTCGAACACCTACAAACAATAATTGTAATCAATGACAATTCTCTTAACATAAGTGGGAATGTTAAGTTTTTGGGGATTGTTCTGTACGATGTATTAGCGTGGGAAAACCATGTTGAATATGTCCGAAAAAAATTAAACACAACAAACAAGCTATATGTTATAGCTTCCGTATCTTAGCGAAATATACAGACTTACACATCAAGAAAGTTATATATCACTCAAATTTTGAAACACATCAGATATTGTATAGTTCTATATGGAGGTTGTAAGGATATAGAAGAAGAAGTTGTTTGTATGCCAAAAAAGATCATTAAGAATACTGTTGGGATTAAATTTTCGGGAATCATGTAGAGACAAATTTAGGGAAAATAAACTGGTAACAATAACTGCTATTTTTATTCAAGAATGTATATTGTTTTTTCCTAAAAATAAAGGGTTATTCAGGGATAGTGCTCCACGTAATATGTATCTATCTAGGCATTTAAATTATAACTATCCAAAACATAGACTAACCGTAACTGAAAAAGGGGCTTATTATAACTGTATAAAGTTTTTTAATTATCTGCCAGCGCCAATAAAAATGGATTATTATTATTATTAAGTGTATAAAGAAATTTTTTTTTAATATGTTAGTAGATATAGAACCATACAATGTCACCGAATATTTGGAAGGTGTTAAAAGGTTTTAGATTTGTAACCCGTATGATTTTGAGTAATTTCTTTATTTTTATATAGACGTTATTTCGTTTTATGTTGTTTACATACTCTTGAAATAAAGACTGTTTATTATTATTATTATGTACCAAGTCTACCATAAACTGGATAACATATAGGCTTTTGAGACAAATAACCACAGGGCCAACACTCCATTCATAAATCTGTTGGAAAGTGAGTTTGTGATTGTTTGAAATGTTATTGAAAATCAGTAATGGGTGGAAGAGTGACAAAACATGCTGGTCTCCCTAATGGCAACAATGTTGAAGTCTGGTTAAATCAAAGATCTTACAAGGTTAAATCCAATAACGTTTAAAAGGTTATGGAGCGGTCTTCATCGCTATCACTAGTCTGGGCAAAAAGCCCAACAAGGGCGTATAATTTACTTCTTTACGTTTAACTATATTATCTATTCAAAAAGTGTAGTTTCGAATATTGGATATTTATAAAAAAGATAGAAATATTGATCCAGTTTTTATATACAGTGTATCCAAGGATGGATTTAACTATTTATGCTTAGCATCAATATTTTTGGTGTATTCATTACTGGATGATACTCTCCAGATATAAAAGTGTATATTTCTAGCCAGATTGTCATATTTATCACTAAGGCATCTTGCAAAATCCCAATTAAAAATTTGTAAATTTGACAATTACAACTGGTTTAAGGTTAATCCGCAATTGCTCTTAAAATAAGTTTATTTCTAATAATTTGGCTATTGCAGATTGATATACGATACTTTGATATTTTTTGAGGGTAGATGAATGTTACCATTGTGATGTATAACTGGTTTTCCACTGTCTGTAATTTATAAAATAACAATGTCTGTGATTTATAAAGTAATAATATATTGTGAAACGATGTTACATATAGTTATAGTACCATATTACTTTAGTAATGCACACACAAGCCACTAAGGCATATTGTACACTAAAGTGATTAATTAAATAAGTAAATTAAAATATTATGTACCTAAACAAGTTAGATCAAATATATAAAAATAAATAAATAAATTATATAAAACCTGTCTTCACGTACTTGTTACACTGCAAACGTTGTTTAAATATAGAAAAATAAAGATGTAAAATATTTTGACGGGACTGTTCCTTTCTTCAGTATTTTATTCCCATGTACATTACCTACATAATCTTCTTTTGTGAAGTGTTTCTCACAAATAACTGTTGTATCACCTGGACTATAATTATTCCTTCTAAGGGCATGTATCCAAATTTGCCGTAGGCTACGGCCCTTTAGTATCCTAACGAAGTGGATAAACATTTGGTACATTCTTAAACAAACCGAATTTTCATAGTGATGCAAACTCAAAATCAAATTTCTAAATATATTTACTAACCTGTGAAATTTTAATTTAACACCATTGCATCTTCTAGTGAAGTATTTTATGGCCGCACAAGACTCAACCATCTTGTAAATGCAAGATTTATATTAAGGAATAAACCAACTCGACTGCTTTTTGCCCGGACTAGCACCACGGACCGGTCCATAACCTTTTAAACGTCAATGGTTAGTCAGAAATCATATCAATACAATCATATTAAAACATAACCATACTTACCGAAGAAAAGATAAATCCTTGCTTAAATGATCCACTCTTTTACAAACTATACATGAATGCACCATCATTGTTTATAATAAAGACGCTTTTTCACCAATACTCACAAAAAAAAAATAAAAACAACCAAGTATATAAACACTCCCTTAAAAGCGGTTAGCAGCGAGTAGCAACAATGTATTATTTACTATAATCCGATACATTGATAAAATTTGATCGTTTGCCATCGAGCGTAGTAACTTTTAACTTGATGTTGTCAGAGTGCAGTCGGTTTATTTCAAACTTTTATGTATAATAATAATACTTTTTTTCTAAATCTCTCAAGGCCTATTCACAATTTATATTAAAATTATTGGGAAATAAATTTATTTTAAAAGCAATTGCGGATTAACCTTAAACCAGTTGCAATTGTCAAATTAACAAATTTTTAATTGGGATTTTGCAGATACCTTAGCGATAAATAGGACAATCTGGCTATGCTGCAAGCATAACAGCAAGGTGGGGAGTGCACGTTTACAGTCCTTACGTCGACTTCAAATGTAAACAATTCTATCTGGAGTTTGTAAGATCTTTGCAAATAACCAAGACAAATCAAACCGATCAGCTGTTAGAACGAAAACAGACTGAAAATTAAAAGAAACATACATTCTAGCTTTAGAATTTTGTTGTGTTTATTTTCGTAATAACAGGCGGCATCATATTGACGTGCACAAAGCAGATAGAATTGCTATAGATATTGCAATCTAGTCAAAAGCATTTTGGTCAGGGGTGCTCAAGGGTCTCTTTAAAAATCCGAAGTTCACCAAAATCATACTGATTGATTTTTGGATATTTGTTAGGAATAAACATACCACTAGGTGTAGGATCTTCATTCAATTTTTATGGTACCATGACATACTGTTCAACTTACCATGTCTAGTGAAGTGTTTAAATGCGTTTCGCAAAATATCGGCACCAAACCCAAACTAGCAATTTGCTCAAAATAATCGTCCGGTTTGACTAAACTTAAATGCTGATCTTTTACGATTTTATGTAAAAACGCTTGCTGTAGTCCCTTATTGTGCACTTTTAATATATCATCTTCACTTATACACCAGAGATCTAAAAATAATTTTAAAATTAAAAACGTTACACATTTTAACAGAAGACTTTCCATTATTTGTACAAAAAAAGGGCCAAAAAAATCTGTATTCTTAAACTGCATTGTCCACCCTATAACTTGAACAGATCAAAAATAAATAATTAAAACAACCAAACCAATAAAAAACTACTTATATCATACCAAAAGATAGAGCAGTAGGACAGAAATGCTCCTCCAATCTTTGAATTCCTATAAATTGACTCAATGACCGTTGGTCCAGTTTTACATCCAATAACGGTTGGTTGCTCAAACTATGTCTAATAATATAGTTTGAACAGTGTGACCAATTTGGCACACCTAAAAAAAATAATAACATGTAATTTACCAACTACATATACGGAAAAATAGTAGGCACTTACGAGGCATCTGTTCCTTATACCACTGATTCAAATCAAACACCAATACAGATGTATTAACTTCACCATGGCTATTCCACACCAACCAACATATCGAACACAAAGACAGCGAATTCAAATCTTTATTTATGGGATACCTATTGAGAGATTGTAGACCTATACATGTACCGCCCTTTGCCCGGGCGTTGTAAGACGGTGTTTCTGTGTCGCCCAGTTCAATTTGAAATCGTACTGAACAATGTTGAAAGTTCTACAACAAAAAAAAATTGTTGTTTCTAAAGAAATACCTCCTAGGTGTAAAAATACAGATGTATACAAATTTGTTTATAAAGTTAGAATTTCTTCATCAGATCATTAAAATAAATCTATTAAGTCTTTATTTGTCTTGTCAATAATTACCTCATATAAATTTCCATATCCATTGACATAATTCTTAGTATCGTAATAAAATGAATACATAACAGCAAACGGCAGCCCTGGATTGAACATCAAGTTATGACTGTATGAAACCCATATGTAACAGTATGCTTTTGGGTCATCTGCAGGTTCTTGAACTGAGAAATGCATTACTGGTATATGTTCTTCACAAATTGGTGAGGTATAGACGAGTTCCAGTGATCTATGCAAAAAAAATCTGTTAGTAGTCCATTTGAAGTTATACCTTACATTGCTGTATGAAAAAAATAAAAAATGCTTTGGAATATGCACATGAACAAACCTGAGATTCCACAACTGAAATGCTCCAAAATTATAGCCAACCAACAATGAAGCTATTTGAGAGGAGTGAAAAAGAGAGCTAACTTCAGTTTCTAAACGATTCACATGAACTCTGTCCTCTCCGTCTTCACCTTTTAATGTAAAATGTTCAGATGAAGAATTTATAATCACTAAAAAAACATTGAAGTACCTAGAATTAAAAATTTCAATGCTTTAGATATATTTCTTACCATTTAAATGAATAGCAAGATGCTCTTCCCTGTCTACAGATCTTTCTACATATTTTTTTATGTTTGTTATTTTTTCTTTGTTTAAAATGATCATTGGGCATGGATTAAGTTCATCTCTAGTGGTAATGTCCACATTATGTATTCCTGCAAATCATATAAAACAATAGTAGAATTAAAACATACACACATTAATACCAACATTATATTAGTAGGTGAAATACCACAAAAAATAGCACAATGCAGAACACAGGACACAATATCACTATGATTTATATTTTATTCATTAAAACATTTTTATTAGACAAAAGTTCAGCAGGCTAGTTTTTTCTGGCTTAAATTGGAATAAAAATAGTTACAAAATTAATATAAAGCAATAGCGTCATAAAGGATATTATACATACCATTTTCACATATTTGTCTGCATATATCCAATAAATAAACATTTCCTCCCAACATACCCACAGCAATAATACCATCAAAATATCTTAAAGGGCTTGGCTCAGGTAGAACTGAATTTTCACAGCCTGAATCTATTACATGAAGACTCGTTATCTACAACAGATGTTATATTTGGATAAGTTAGAAAAACATCATTTCAATAATATATTACCTGCTCTCTCACGTGCACAACTCTTAATACTTTAGAACCAAAAATATCAAATACACAAACTAGCCCTCCACTTATTGTACATTCTAAGGCTACAGCCAACAAGGACAATCTCCCATGAGGTCTCTTTAACTCATCTACGGCGACTATTTTTGTGTTTGAATCTTTTAAAATGCCTCCAAAAGTCCATGATCCAACTTTTCGTCCAGCTGTATTTCGGACTTCCAGACAAGGCCCCTTTGCTTGCCATAGGTGTTTTAAATCGGATAAGATGCCCCCTAGGGTGGTAAAATCTAAAAATATATGTATTATATTATGAGGGTCTTATTTTTCTTCAATGTTTTGTTTGAATTTTTGGCTAACCTTCAATTGCATTTCCTCCTAAAATCTCTTGCGGTACGTACTGAAAGGGTGATTGTGTAAATTTTACGGTGTTAACTATATCACACGACATTTAACTTTTAAAAACCCAACGAAGAAAATTTTACAAAGATATAAAGAGACAAAAACGTTGAAAAAATCTTTATAAACCCCGGCAAAATCAACACTAACTGAAGTATGACATAATGACAGATAGCTGACAAATGACAAAGGAAGCGAGAAAAAATTATAGTTACTAATGAGAAAATCGCCTTTTATATATTTACAGAGGAATCATATGTCAAACCAAATGTCAAACCACCACCACCGTTCTTCTGTGTGCGATGAACGGCGTTCCCAACCTCAAAAAATGTATTTAAAATTTTTCTTCTTGTATTCTGTAGTATGTTTATTTGAAATAAATCAAAGCAATGGATAACACTGAAGCTTTAGAGGCTCTAAAAAAACCGAGATACTCGAAAGAGTTTAAGGCGAAAGGTATTTTTATATTTCCTGTAACTCCACTGCGAGATAAGACTATCATCCACAATTTTTTTTTAGCTGGTCTATTTTTGGCAGCCGTTTCAGGGGCTGCTGCAGTAGTGGGTTTCAGTACAACAATAGCAGCGGCCCGAAAGCAAGACCCTAAATATTTTGGTAAAGGCTTTATACCTACAAGAGAGTTGCCAGAGACCGGAGCTAGTTTAGCCTTACGAGCTCTTGGATGGGGCACGGTATATGCTTTTACAGGATGTGGGATATTGTTCTATGCTATTTGGAAGATATCAGGGGCACAAAATGTAAATAACCTTAGCTTGTACTTGTTTCTTAATTCAGGTTGTGAAGAAATAACTAAAATACTTTCAGATAGCTGAAACCATTACTTGTGAGATCAAAGTAAAATCTTGCCCTGTATGCCTATGATATTGAAGAAGCCTCTATTATTTCGTAATTTACCTAGTTTTCCTTCCTTCTAGATGGACGACTTTAGAATAAAAATGGGAAAAATTCTGCCACGAATACCAAAAAATGATACACCACAGGGCAGGACTGAATTCAGTGGATTAAATGACCTGTTAACCTATTTGCAGGATCAGAAGGGCACCAAAGATAAAAAGTAGAAGCTCTATACCCAAAGGGATAAATTATTTTAGGTTGTATTTAAAATATAGGTTAATAAAATTTAAAAACACAAATTTAACCAATAAGATTTTCAAATCTATTCCACCTGCCAAGTTCCATGTAGAAACACTTTATTTTAGTCAGTCAATGAAAAACGATTAACTCCAAGAATGAAAAGAAGAAAATAGAATGAGGAATGGTAAATCTCTAAAACAAATTATTCTCAATGACCTTTTATTTTTACAGATCAGATAAAAAATGACACATATTACTTATACATAAAATTCTTGCTCAAATCTTATTACTAAAATTAATGTGTTCATTATAACTCGAATCAATAAAAAAAAGACCATTTTAATAAATGCCGTAAGAATTAGCCTTATGTTTGGGCAAAAAGCGGAATCCCTCGGGAACTTTTCCCAGGAACATCTCGCTCAATTTCACCCAATCCGCTGCGGAGGGCGATGCCATAAGCGTCTCCAAATCGTCTCTTCCTTTATAATACGGCGGCCTCTCGTTAATTTTTTGTGGCGGGCGTTCCAACAGACCCACGGGTACGTAACGGTACAAGAAAGACAGCCACTCCAATAAAAACCTTCGGGTATTCTCCACACCTCGCTTGTCCGAGCCCCAGTGCTCCAAGCCGTAATTTACGTACTTTCTAAGTATTTCGAATCGCTCCTTGCTGGATATATCGTATAGTTTTTGTCTTTTTATTTCGGTGAAGATCCATGGCTTCACGAGTGCCCCTCGGCCGATCATTATGCCTTGTACTTCTGGAGCTACATCTCTAAAAGATTATAATGCAATGCGATTATATGCAATCATCTGTCGCAGCTTTTTTCTCTTAAATTGTTTAGTATATTTAAAATTTAACAAAATTATATTTTTTTAATTTCATTTTCTATTATTTCTTACCTAAAATTTTTATAATCTTCATAACTCAACACATCTCCATTACCAAAAACGGGCACAGGAGCCGCATTTATGGCCACTTCTCTAATGTAGGCCCAATCTGCTGATTTTGTGTACCTTTGTTCTCTGGAACGTCCGTGGATTGTTAGTAGGGATACACCCCATTCCTTGAATTTTGGAGCCTAAAGTATCCACAAAATATTAATATCCAAATTCAATTCAAATTGTTAAGGAAAGGTTATTTATTTATCTATTAACGTAATCAACATTTTCAAGATGTATACAGTACACTACAAAACATTTAGGACTTAACCTAAAATAATCCTTCTAGCAGAGGATTTAAACTTATTCAATGAAGTAACAGTAAGGTCTAGGCCATCATAATAGGCGAAGAAAGGAGTGGTTACGAGTTTCATATGTCGGGACGCGAAATGAAAACAGGCTAAGACAGTCAGGGCTTTTGATGATATTGCTTAATACTTTAAAGGCAAAACAAACGTCGTAAAACTCCCTTCTACAAGCAAGTGGATGTAGATTTAGGTAGGACATAGTTTGATCGTTGTTTAAGTTGATACCTGTTTTAAACAAATGAAATCTAGAATATTTTACAAATTTATGCTAAACATTTTCAAGTCTATCAACGTGAATCCGAAAGTATGGTGACCAAACTATGCTAGCAAACTCCAAAATCGATCTGACATGAGAAACATACAACAACCTCAGTGCATTTATATTTGTAAAGTCCTTACATGATCTCTTTATAAATCCCAACATTCTGTTAGCTCTACCAATAATATTCTCAAAATGATGCGAGAATGTTAATTTACTATCAAAGAGAACTCCAAGATCCCTAACCACGGACACCTCCCCAAGAGGAACGCCATTGATAAGATAATGAAAGGGGGCTTTTGTCATTAGCCTACTAAATCTTATAATGTGACACTTTTCAGTATTTAATGACATTCTGTTACGCTTACACCAAAGGAAAAGCTTGTCAATATCATCTTGGAGAGTTGTCATGTTGAGTAGAGATGAAATCTGTCTAAAAAGCTTTAGGTCATCAGCAAACAGCAAGCAACAGGAAGATAGTAGGGGGATAAGGTCATTAATAAACAAATTAAATAGAAGAGGGCCCAAATGAGAGCCCTGGGGAACCCCTGACGTTGCATAAAAAGGGTCAGAATGGAAGCCGTCCACTATAACCTGCTGCTCCCTGTCATACAGGTAAGACACAATCCATGCTAGCAGTTGACCAGATAATCCAAGTCTGGAAAGTTTGGAGATAAGAATTGCATGATTAACCCTGTCGAAGGCTTTGCTAAAGTCTGTATATATTGCATGACATTCAAGACCCTTGTCAAAGGAGCTATTGAGGTAGTTTGAAAATATAAATAGGTTTGTTTCTACTGATCTGCCCGGTTATCTAGTGATCGGCCGATACCGATTATCGGCAATGTTTGCCGATATACTGATATTTATTATAAAAGGGAAACAAGAAACGACACAAAGCTTACATAAATCACTAAACTTTCATCTGTTATTTTTATACTTTTTGGTAAAAAAAAAACACTTACCAACTCATGTGTCAAATTTTCATCCCTGTAAACCCCCGTCCTTGCCTTAAGTGTCATTGGGATGGTTAAAATGTCATTGAGGTTTTTTACACATGATTCTAGCACTCTAGGCCTCTGTAAAAGCCCACTACCTGAAATTGTGAATATATTCTAATTTTTTTCAGCTATTTTCGAAAAGATAAATTATTAGGTACTTTAGAAAAAGTTTTGTAAAACCCCTAATCTGCAGAAAAATTACAAATATAATATATAGAGTGATCAAAACAGAAGAAAATGTGCTAAAATAACAATATTTTCACACACTCTGTATGTATTTTAAAACATGTGCTAAATATTATATTTTATCTTCTGTAATTTACAAATATATTCTTTTAATATAGCAACCTGCCTCTTCATGCTAGCTTTATAGAGATAAAAACTAGTGAAATATTTCAATATTTACCTCCCCCTTGTTTAAAGACCCAATCAATGGGGCATCCCAAATTCAAATCCATAAAATCAAGAGAGCATTCCTTTTCCAACATCTGGGCGCATTTTGTCAGCAAATAAGGACTGTTGGCACAAACCTGTACTCCAAATATGTCTTCTGTGTGGTGCCGCTTTACTAACGCCCATTCTAAATTAAAAATTATAATAGTATTTCAAAATAATCGTTTTATTCATTGATATTTATTACCTTGTGGAGACCCTTGAAGCAAAGATGAACACATAGCCATTTCTCCACACGTAATATCGGCTCCCCATTCCTTACATATCCGCCGGAAAGGCAGGTTTCCCACAGTAGTAAGGGGGCTTAAATATAGCTTGTTTGCCCAGTTAATCGTCGGTTTTTCTTTAGTCTTCAGTTTTATAATGTCTTCGTCAGTGACAGTTCCAAAAGTTTTCTTTGGTCTACATAAAAATGCATATAACTGAAATAAAAGTATGATTAAACACTAATCTGGCTATACCTTAAATTACATAAAGAAAAGCAACCATATTTTGTATTAAACTTGGAAAGTAATTTATCTACAGTATATTTATCTTCCTACCTCTTCAGGAGTTTGATTATCTCCCTTTTTAAGGTCATATGAATCAAGAAGCCTTTCAGTCAAGTCAAAGTTATAAGTTCTTTTTCTCAAGGCATTCTGTACCTCCTTATCCAACTGGTTTCTAATGTATGGTCCACGACTTAGGTACTGTTCATATTTCTGTTTATTAATAATATTTCTCCCACTTTCTGTGATATGCATTTTACCGAATCTACATGCCAGTCCCCTAGGACATTTCCCTGATATCTGAAACATGTTGCAACCAATAGCTATGTCTTCCGGTTTGTTTTTTAAATATTCCTCTATATTGTGTATCATTACACAATATTTACGCTCACATTGTGGCATTTCCTCACTTTCTGTGACATGTACCAAGAAATCACATAGCTCATCTTCTCTCCTGGTTCTAACTGTGGGTCCTCTGTTTTTATTTTGACCCTTTAGTTTCCTCCTTTCCTGGTTTGTCAACCGTGGCTTTTTAGCACTTGGTTCACCATCCTGAGAAGTTTGATTTGGGGGTTGTTCAAGTTGATCGGAAGTTTGATCAGATAGCTGTTCCAGAGGCTGGGAGGATTGTGCTTGTGCTTCAGCTTCTAATTTAATCTTGTCTTTTCGTGATACCATTTCTAGATTTACCCTTCGTTCTTGCTCGGGTAGAATAAATCTAAAACGCGGTATGTTTGTAAACACAAAAATGATACAAATATCATAATTTTTACAAGCAACTTACCCCGATTTAATTTTGCAGACACCGGCTTCGGATTTTTTGCATTCACCGGCTTCAGCCATATTTTGTCCTGTTTAAATGAAGTAGTAAAATAAGGAATAGTGAAATTAAATTGTATTTTCCTTTAGGGTTGTCTAGATATAACCTCTAGCCACGCCAAAAACGCAAAAAATTATATTAACCTTGGGTTAATTTGAGAATTCGTCACGAACACAGAATGGCGTTACTTATTCTTCATATCAATCTCAGTGGCATCCATAAAGTGGCATAATTTTTTTGGCTCGACTCGTGTTTCCTCTATGCGTATTATACTCATGGCACAGAGGAGAAACGGTCCGTTTTGGGTCAAAACTGAATAGCGGCAAATTAAAAGTTTATAACTTTTTATTCGTGATATAAAAGTTAGTGTTTGTTCTTGCGTATTCCCAAATTTCTATATAATATTGTTTCGAGGTTTGTAATTTACTACTAAGTACAATATTTATCTACAACATAATAATAAAATATTTCATCTCTACAGCATGATAAAATATAAGCTATAATGTCGCAATGTGACGGTTGAAAAGATAATTGACTAATTCCCGCGAAGAAATCACAGTAAACTCATAATACATGGACATTTCTGTCTGTCTGTCTTGTGAGTGAGGCCCGTTAGTCAATTCTCTTGTCACTGCTCGATTTGGAACTAATAAAGATCCTTTTCTAACTGCATATTCTAAGCAAAAAAGCTACAAAATGTTTCTATTATAACTGAGCACTTAGTTTATTTTATCTCAAGAATTGAAGCACTGCAGCCTCTCTTCTCTTTCTGGCTCGTCTTATTCGGTGTTTGGCGACATCACAGAACAGTCTAAGAGATATAAAGTATAAAAGTTCGACTAAACTTAGAAAGCTGAATCCTAGAAAAAGACTGAGTAATCCGCCAGTGTTGGCTAAAAAAATGAAATAAATAGTTATCAAATAATACTTAAATTTAATCCAGTTGGAAAGGACGAAACTGTCTGCGATTTAAGAGAATCTGAACGCCGTTTCTGGCGTTGGGTAAACTAGAACTCAACAAGTAGATATACATGTGTTCAGTTGTTTTTGAAATATGTCCTATATTCTAGACTTTTTGACACACTGTATAGCAATGGATTAGAGATATAGAATATAAAAAAACTTACATAAGATTTCGGTAAATCCGAAGAGTTCGCTTTTAAGTTCTGAAGTAAACTTGGAGGTATAGAAGAAAAAATGGATGGCAGCCATGTTTTTTCTGAAAAAAAAAACGAAGCTTAGGTAAATATTTTCGATCGCAAGTCACCAAGCGCGTGACGTTTCGAAGCGTGACATAATTACGTTTTTCAACGACGGAAAGTGTGGAAATATTAATGATTCACACTAGATCGAAAATATTTAATAGCTACCGATCTAATAGAGGTGCCACTTTTTCGTAAAATGGTTTTTGCAGATAAGAGGATAAAGAACAAAAACATATTTTTTAAAATTCCTGTTAAAACTATTTAAACAGTTAAATTGTTATTAGTTTGCATTGCAATGAAAATTTTTTTAATACACTTCTTAAGCTAAGCTAGTTTTAAATAAAAAAGACCGATATTGATACGATCAGTAGAACTGGAGATATTAAATTTAAAGTATGAGAAGTTTGGAGAAAATCCAGCAAATTATCACATGTGCAAACATTTTGGAAATAATTCTTTTTCGGCAAAATCCTGATCAACTATGTAGGTATAGAAGTTGTAAAAAAATTTTCAGACGATTCTAAAATCTTGTAAAAGAATGCATGACCCATAGTTATATACCTACTTACATAAAATATTCTGGAGGTATATTTGGAAAATCATCAGAAGCTACTCCAGAGAGGTAGGCCAAGGATTTTCCATACGGATATTTTACAGAGAAACAAGCTGTAAGGCAGTGACAACTGGAACTGCAATAAAAAAATAGAAATATTTCTTTCTACTTTATGTAGAGAACATTTAACTTTTCACCCCTATTTTAAAGATATTTTTCCCATTCCCAGATTTCCCCCATAAATATTTTTTATTTTGTATATACAGGGTGTCCGCTAAGTAATGGGACATGGAAAAACCACAGACTCCTTACGTAAAAATATTAGGATTTAATTATACTTACCTATATCCGAACGTTGATATTAACTGAGATACAGGGTGTTAAAGTTAAAAGTTCATTTTTGTTTTTCTCTAATAACTTTGACAGAAACCAACGGTTTTTTACAAAATTTTTCAATTATGGTTTTTTTAGGATGAGGAACTAATTTTTTGGAGAAATTTTAATGTATGTACAATGTAAGGGGCGGGGCGCTGCCTGCGGCATCTTTTGCACATTTATTAGGTCATAACTTTTTGTGCCTCCGTGCATTTAGGTTTTTCATGAAAATAATACTTTTCTCATATTTATTACGTAAAAAAGGTACACTAATTTCAGGTCGCCCAGAGTTACCGTTTCGGAGATATATGTATTTATATTGTTTAGTGCCTATATTATTAATTTCCAAACTAAATTTTTTTTAAAGTTACCTATGAGGAAACAAATGAAATTTAGAGATGCAGTTGCTATGAAACCTCCGTGTTGTTATTTGCTTGTTGATTATTGTAAAATAGCTGCGTAAAAAAATGTTTCATTTTTGAGTTTATCCTAAGTTAAGTATAACAATGCCGAAACACAATAATCAACAAACAAATAACACATGGAGGTTTCATAGCAACTGCATCTCCAAATTTCATTTGTTTTCTCATAGGTTACTTTAAAAAAAATTTTGTTTGCAAATTAATAATAACCACTAAACAATATAAATGCATATATCTCCGAAACGGTAACTCTGGGCGACCTGAAATTAGTGTACCTTTTTTACGTAATAAATATGAGAAAAGTATTATTTTCATTGAAAACTTAAATACACGGAGGCACAAAAAGTTATGACCTAATAAATGTGCAAAAAATGACGCAGGTAGCGCCCCCTACATTATACACTAAAATTTCAATTCCTCATCCTAAAAAAACCATAATTGCCAAATTTTGTAAAAAACCGTTGGTTTCTGTCAAAGTTATTAGAGAAAAACAAAAATGAAGTTTTAACTTTAACACCCTGTATCTCAGTTAATATCAACTTTCGGATATAGGTAAGTATAATTAAATACTAATATTTTTACGTGAGGAGTCTGTGGTTTTTCCATGTCCCATTACTTAGCGGACACCCTGGATAAGCTAGTGTGCCAGTGACTTTAGTCGGAAATCAACGAATTATCAGTTTTAAAACTTGTTTTTGTCAAACACTTTTTCAATTTATTTACATACCCGTTACCAGTAACTGTCTCCATGTCTTGTTTAGCTCGGGCTACACATTCCTTTTCGTTTTTTCCACAATACCTTATGGATTTATTTTCTAAAAAAATAGTTACAACAAGTTAATTAATGTTGATGTTAAATAAATAACTAAATAAAATATCATTTTTTCATTGCTTTTTTTTATCAAATCGCAACGTTATAGAATTATATTCATATACATATTATGTTAGGGTGTTATGGAAATAACTACTACATTTTTTCATAGCTTGGGTTTGGCCATTTTCCAATAAGCAACATAAAAATCTACAGTGGTTGCTGCAAGCCCCCAAAGGGCTTATAATCCCTCAAGTCCTGATCAGCTGTGGTTAGGAGTAGAAAAGGCAAAGAGAAAAGGCTATTCTGATTAAAAGTCTATACGGATTGGACTATGATTAAAATAAAGAAAATATTTGTTTCACTATCGACGAAAAAATAGTACGAAAAAAACTTACTTGGTAGGTAGTAAGGAACGCATCCACACGAGTCTAAGGTATGTGTTGATTGACATTCTAAAAAGCAATTTCTTTGTGTGTACGATCTGGAATTAAAAAAAATATATCTTAATAAAGTTCAGGGTAAATAAAGTACAAGGAAAAGTTTCGTCATAAGGAAAAAACTATTCGCTCGCCCCTATTAAGAAAAAAAATTAAATTTTATGATCTACTATCCAAATAAATCAAAAACAACCCTGTATATTTTGGATGTCGTAATTTTTCATTTCAATTTGTTAAGCTACGAATTAAAAAGCAATTTGCGAGGAATAAGGACTAATCAAAATAAGATTTACCAGCTTTGTTCGAGCCCAAAAAATAACTAAAACATATAATTATTTAGTTGTTTGATTTAAATTGATTATACATGCGTATGTATAATGATTGTAGGATTAAATAAAGTATTGCATGAATAATACATACATTTCTTGTGGCTTTATGAAGACGAAGAATACCTTACAGGTAGAACGATCTCTGTTCAAGCAACGCAATATATAGTCTATGACTGGTAAGTAAGCAGCTTCTTCTTTTTAACTTCAATTTTACATGTTTTTTAATACAGGGTGGCCCATCGATAACGTACCGCAAAGCACTACAGGTTGGGAAAGAACTTTTCAATAAAATCCAAAAACACGTCAAGTTTGTTTACCAGGGGACAACTTTTGACGCAAAAATCTTCAACTACCTTTTTGAATTTTTCGTTACACGGTTTGTTGGTATTTCAATGCTCCATATTTGCTGCACGAGTGGATCGATTTTCAAAAACTAAGCAGCAATGCATAGGGAATTAAAAACCCCTTTTTAATGAGGTAATACTTGACTCCATTTGAAAATATTTGGGGGATGACACCCGCACTTAGGGAGTTGAAGATCTTGCTATGCTTTTTACGTCAAAAGTTGTCCCCTGACAAACAAACTTCTCGTGTTTTTGGATTTTGTCGAAAAGTTTTTCCGAGCCTGCAAATGCCTTGCGGTACGTTTTCGAATGGGCAACTATGTATAATTTTTTTTAGTGTTTGGTACTGATCGGCTGAAAAAAAAAACTGATATCGGTAGTTGAAAAGCAGTACCTACTCGTTTATCTATGTATTTGAAAATTCCGGCCAGCAGGAAGAAAAAATGTATTGAAATATACAGGGTGTCAATTTGAAAACTTCCATCCGTTTCCAGCAAATAATATTAAAAATCGAAAAGACACGTCAATTTTATTGCGACGGGGGACGCTTTTGAATATAGTGCGAATAAAGAGTGGTTTATCCCCCGGAGAAAGGGTAAATGGTACCCTTAATATCTTAGATGGAAACATCATTTTAAAGGTCGTTTAAATCAGTTTTGGTTGAGTAGTAGTTTCCAAAAATGGACGCAATTCAGTGGAAAAATTGGGCTCGGGGGCAATGTGCAATGCCCCTTTGTACACAGCATTGAAAAAAAAAGGTCGCCACTGGTGTTTAATTTCTTAGGGCCCCCTAGACGTTGCGGCCCGAACAAACCCACGGTAGTTACTCTCTGACGTAATTATAACTTATCTGAGATTTATGATTTTTAGGTAATTATTAAAAAAAAACACTATTCTGTTCTTTTAGTAAAATGATTAGGAGTCCGTAGATAGCCCGCGGGTGATCACTTTGTGTGTGGCACAACCCCCGTTCCTTCTCGTTTAAGATTTTAAGGGTAACATCTACCTCTCCTAGGGGTCTGTTTGTTATTTGTTTTTGTTCGATCGCGTTGAGAGCTCGAGATATTTTAGGTGAATTATAGGCTTTTTGTGATTTTTACGAATTTTTACGAATTTTTACGAATATGTAAAATTCAGTGCGTAACTTTACTATAATAACATTTCATTTATTATACGTAGATATGAATGTATTTTTGTCAATAAGTAAGTTAATTTAGGATTTGAGAAGTAAGAGATACGAAGTCGGTTAAATGGAGGTAAAGTTGGGCATTTACGTGCCTAATAATATGCCGTTTAGAAAGTTTTAAAATTCCGAGTAGTTCCGGAGATATCCGGAAAAAAACCGAAATTCTGAAAAATCGTTTCATTGTTTTCCTGGGTTTTTTTGAGATTGAATTCTAAAGTAAATTGCACTTTTACATTGCAACTTTTTCCGCTCTATCTAACAGCGTTAATTGTCTTCGAAGGGCCATTATCAACTTTCTTTTCTTAAATACGGTCCTGTTTTTCTGATATTTGAATTTGAGAGCTTTTTTTCTTCCGAATGCAACGATGTATGACACATTGTGGTTTAATGACGTTTCGAGGGTTTTTTGAACAACATCAGGAAAATTTGGGATACGGTCCTGCATTTCTCCTAATTTTTTTATAAATAATATCCCATAAGTAAGCTCTAAATTTTTTACTTATGTTGGACTAATTCAATAAATAACAAATAATTTAATAATAAACCACAAATAAGTGAATAAAATACAGAATCATTATTTCAAACTTCTGTTGATTCGGGATTTAAAAGAAAAGTAGGCGTTTGAAACAAAAAAATTAAGATGGTGACGCGTGATTTGTTTCACTTGACATTCCCATTGTGATCGTTTGAAGGCGTTTTAAGAGGTTTTCTATTTTCCATATTTTGTGGTTTATTATTAAATTATTTGTTATTTATTGAACATAAGTAAAAAATTTAGAGCTTACTTATGATATATTATTTATAAAATTAGGAGAAATACAGGACCGTATCTTAAAATTTCCTCGAAACGTCATTAAATCACAATGTGTCATACATCCGCCTCGGAAGAAAAAAAGCTGTCAAATTCCAATAAGAAAAACAGAACAGTATTTAAAAAAATAAAGTTGATAATGGCCCTTCGAATTCGTATCTCTTACGATTTCCGAGATCCCTGTACTGGCCCTACTTATCTCGGAAACGTTGTATACTATAATAAAAAATATATTATAGCCATATAATATAAAAAAATTAAATAATCATATCTGTTATCAGTAGAAATAACAGTTTTTATTAAATACAACAAATCGGTAACTTAAAAAGTTGTTTGGTTTTGAAGGAGGATTAATTTGAAATTTAAACCACCCCCCACCCCCTCAACCCCCCGGCGCGGGTAAGTTTGGAAATGCAACTCCATATTTTTTATTGGCGTATCGTGTTCTCCGACCAAAAATAAACATCGTTTGTTCGACAATTTTTTTTATTTGGGTCCATCCTTCACCAATAAGCACTATGAGCAAGACAAAATCAAAACCGTGCGAAAATCAAGTTTTATCCCGGAAATACTCTTGTTCTCTGTCGTGTACTAAAAAATGCCCGTGATTATTGGTGAAGGATGGGCCCGAATAAAAAAAATTTTCGGACAAAAGATGTTTACTTTTGGTCGGAGGACACGATACGCCAATAGAAAATATGGGGTTCCATTTGAAAATCTTAACTTACCTCCACCCGCGCCCGGGGGTTGAGGGGGTGGTTTAAATTGCAAACTATTCCTCCTTCAAAACCAAACAACTTTTTCCCTAGACATTTTCCGCTGCAATGCGATGCACCGGAGTTATGCCGGGGTACCGACCTTATTTCAACACCGTGTATGATCGGCAAATTCGTCAACAAGTAAAAAGTTTCCGGAAACATAATTTTATTTAGTTCACTCTTGAATTCTAAGCAAGAGCATGGTTGTAAATAGTTCAGATTTTATTCGTCACTGAAAATTGTATCTATTGGTAAGGTAAATATTTTGATTAAATATTATCTAACAACAAAGATGAAATTTAAAAATGTTAATTTAACGTTCAAGAAACTAAAATATTTCGTTTCATAACTTCTCCCCGAACCTCTTCCTTCCTTATTAGTTCAGGAGCATCCCGTTTCGAAATTAAATGTCGTATTTTAATCGGTTGACACGAGTTGACATAAATTCCATTATCGCACTTAGAAATTACACATTATTAATTTGTAGCGTTTATTTTAAATAAAGAATACACTTTAAGGCATTGATAATACATTATTCCTCATTGACGTATGATGGGTAAGGTAAAGTAGTAACAAAACAGTATAGAAACCTATTAGGGAATAAAATAAAGCAAAATTAATTTTACTTACCATCAATTTAGTAATAATACCAATAACAAAATAGCCAACACTAAACGCGCCCGGAAAACAGATTAAAAGTATCAACAAAATCGGCTGAATCCGTCTCTGTACAAATCTGGGGGAATTTCGGAAGTTGTTGGTCAGCTAAGTCCTGACGTGTCAACTGTAATGTGCCCTCTCATTAAAAATACCGAGGTGGTGCGGTAGTAATGTTTACAAGCATATTAAATAAATAATATCCAACGACAATATTTATTTTATTTCTATAACCTTTCCTTGCGTTAAAATACAACATCCAGTACGTGCTGGCAAGTCTTTAACAAACAAAGTGCCAAAGTAAAACACTTATAATTATTTTTGTAACAATCTTCTTAAATATTTTAAATTTTTATATTCTTGACGGTCGCCGCCTGTTCTGGCATAGGAGGAGCAAACTGATTCGCCTCTCTAAACTTGATATTTTTTATTATTTCTTCGTGTTGTTTTTCCTTTTGCTTCTTTTGCCTAAATGTCCGGACTCGCATGCAAAATGCTCTCAACGACACGTAGTAAAAAATTTCTATAATGCTTAGAAAGCTGACTCCCAAGCAAAGACTAAGAATCCCACCGAAGTTGGCTAAAACAGACAAGTAATATGCTGCGGCGTTAGTCAAAACAGTAAAATTAAATATATGAATTTTTTATGACACCCCCTCCCCAAGTCCCCAAGATGAAAATAATTTGAAAATCAGCAAGCCGTTTTTTCTTTATAATAAGATTCTTTCTTTTGTGTCATTGTTAAATCACTTTTTGTGTACTTACATAGAATTTCAGCGAACCCATACAAAAATTCTTTAACTTCTCTTTGATACTTGGCTTGTCCAAAGTATAAAGTAATTACAGCAAGGCTAAAATTGTTAAGAATATAAAAAAGTGTGATGAAAATAAAAAAAAATTATAAAAATGTCGCCTGTATGTCAGTTGCAGGTAAAGATTGTTTCATGAAAAATGGATATAACTTAATGACTGCCGTAAAAGTACCTGGGCCATCCCATTATTTATGACCGTTTGTTATTATTATGTGGAAAGGACCGGATTGTAATAATTCTAATTATTACACATTAGGACGTAGGTTAGGTTGCTTAATTTATATTTAAATATCTTTTTGTGGTCAAATTTGTTAGTTTTTATTTCTTGCTGGAAGAGTTTAGTTGTATTACCGATATAATTTTACCAAACGTATAAAAAAACAGTATGTGGCGTCCATGGAAAAACATTGATGATGTTTCTTCTAGTGTTGCAGTAAAACAAAAGCTCCGTCAAATAAAGGAAAAAAAATAAGCATGTTACATGCTGGGTCAGAAAACGGTTGGGTTCCAAATGCCTTGTGGCTTTCTGCAAAAAAAACATTAAAGACTCTTGTGTGGACTACCATGAAGATACAACGGTCGAACTTTTTGAGGAATGGTTCAAGAATTGTCTTTTACCAAACATTCCTCAGAATAGCGTGATAGTAATGGACAATGCGAGCTATCACAGTCGCCAATTACATAAAGCTCCAAGCTCAAATAATACAAAATTGGAGATTCAGAAATACATGGCGGCGAATGATATGTATTTTGAAGAAAGTTATAAAAAAAGTGATCTTTTAGAAGTTTTAAAGACATTTTGTATAAAAAAAGTATATGTTTGTGACACATTGGCAGAAGAAATTGGACATACAGTGCTACGGCTCCCACCCTATTATTGTATTTTTAACCCCATAGAGCATATGTGGCACCAGTTACAATCACTGGTTAGGTCTGAAAATATTTCTCCGACTTTAAGTCAGGCCCGTAGCCAGGGGGGGGCCAGAGTGGGCAATGCCCACTCTGACAGAAAAAGTTGCCCACTCTAGCAAAACCATGATAGTTGTATATTTATGTAATTTCTTGGGATTCAGTCTCAGCAGAGAATGGCCAATCTGATATATTTAGCGTTTGAGAGTAAACAAACAAATAACATAAACTTTGAGGTGTTTTTACAAAAATTTAACGAAAGGAAGAACAGAAAACTTCAATTATATTAAAGGTATTTACCTACGTTGCGTTTTTTGGTTTTGTTTAAGTTTTATTTTTTGTAATTATATAGGTAGTTAATTAATTCAATGTTGAAATCAACGATGTTTTTTTTTCTCTTGATCTTACGTGATCTGATCACAAAAATTATTTTCAAGTTTGCCCCCTCTAAAACTTTGACTGCCCACTCTAAAATCTAATCCTGGCTACTGGCCTGCTTTAAGTTCTAGTGTTGTAGAATTAATACGAAAATGCTTTAATGATATTCCCCCAGGGAGTTGGAAAAATTCAGTCCGTCACGTAATAACTGTAGAAAATTCGTATATTAGTCTGGATCGTATAATTAATCCAATTATAATTAATTTTGATGAGGATAGCGATAGCGAAAACTATCTATAGAATGACATTATAAATGTAAATAATTATGACTAGTAATATTTTTTTAAAATGTTAATTCATTTGATTACATTAATATAATCATATCATTACTGGTTTTCCTTAGTCCGTCCCTTCATACCTCACTTGTTTATTGCCAAGCTCTTGTCGACACAATGGGACCGACCCAGGAAATCATTAAGTAGTATCCAATTTTCGTGAAACGTACTGTAAATGAAATAGTTTAAAAATGAGCTGTGAAAGTGTGATAGTTCAGGAATAAGCTACCAAATAATATTTAAGAATATCTAAACACTATTTGACTGTTGTCTCTAGTTGTCTCTTTTTACCTAATTTCATATCCATATAAATAAAATACTGTAATTACCTGTCTGTATTGTTGTTACTAAAATGAAACATCTCCATTCCTACGTCCCACAGGGGACTTTTGGACATTCTCCGTTGAAATTTTACCGAGAAACAAGCTGGCTTGCAGTTGCAATCGCCATCTAGGAAACTAAGAGAAACATGAAAGAAATTATCGTTGTGAATAAACTCGAACAAACCAGATATTAATAAAAAAAATTTTTATTTTTTTTTTGGACAACCGAGAAGAATCTGCTTACAGACATCTTACAGACGCGTCTGTAAGGTAGTGTCGGGATGACAATTCTCTGAACGAGATATTGCCGACCGAAAAGTTGCTAATCTATGACAAATGACAATAGGTATATACGCATGTAAGCGGATCAAGTTAAGCTAGGTTCACGCGCAAGGCATCTTTTAACGTACTTTTGAGCATCCATTTCGATACGCAGGCCTTTTATTTGAATACCCAGTAACCATCAAATGGATCCAGAAATTTTTTAATTACTTAGTAATTTAAAAACTACTGAACTCATACCACTGATGACTGATACCTAAAAATGCTTTAAAATGATCAGAGTCAGAAAAAATATTAAAAAAATAGGGCTGTTTAAAAGATATGGATATTGGATACGCAACAAAATTCACTAAAGACATGGATACGTAAAAAATCACTAAAAGATGCCTTATTCACGTGACAACACTTTTTGCAGGATTAATTTTGCCGAATAAACTGTTTGCATACAAATAACATACTCGGGACTTGGAAAGCAAAACGAATGGATTGAAATGTATTAGTTTTGAACATACCCGCTTCGGTTAAACCCGAACCTGTAAAAAAACGTGCAGTATAATGCGGTGTGAACCCAGCCTTAGGGCATGCAGAAAACTTATAGATTATTACGCAATACTAAATATTTATACCTCTGGCTCTAACTCTACATTATAAAAAAAAACTAGACATAACTTCTTACCTGCCATTCTTAAAATCATTAACTTCTAGTTTGGATCTTAGCACGCATTCTTCGTCAGA
Organism: Barypeithes pellucidus; assembly: GCA_963991005.1. Classification (NCBI taxonomy): domain Eukaryota; kingdom Metazoa; phylum Arthropoda; class Insecta; order Coleoptera; family Curculionidae; genus Barypeithes; species Barypeithes pellucidus. The sequence goes on from OZ022557.1 coordinate 2,624,108, forward strand.
CTTACCACAGTTTATTGCGTCCGGGTTTTCTAAAATTTCGTGTTAAAAAATTAGACCGATAAAATGCGCAAGTGTCAAACGATACACGCAGACAGACGGAGTTAAAAGCATATTTTTTTGGTAACCTTCCTCTCATAGACTACTTTCATTCTAGCAAGAAATGCTATACAAAGTGGCCCATCGGAAACAGTCCAGCAAGGTTACGGCTGTGTACGTGAAAATTAAAAAAACCTCCGACCCGTAAACTATGGTTTTCAGGGGGACACGTTTCACTATTAATTTCATCCCTGTAACCCCAACCCCCCCTAGCGGGGGCGGCTACTGCCCTTGTTTTTTCAAATGGGAATTGGTATGTTGTCATACATCTTTTTAAAGGGCATTAAATTCTCTTTAAAATGGCGCTTTGTTTTGTAAATTTGAGCTACGCGCCGCCGAGAAATTGCCTTTTAAAAAATGTAATTTTATTGAGTAATACTTACCTGTTATCTTATTAAATGTTGAAAATGTCCGCCATTTACCTCCGTACAATAGTACAACAACTGTTCCAAGTGTTCTCGGACATTGTGAAGAACATCTGGTGTAATTTGTTGACATTCATTAGTAATGAGGTTCCGTAAATCTTCTAAGGATTCGGGTTGGGTGGCATAAGTTTTGGATTTTAGATGTCCCCACAAAAAAAAAATCAAGCGGAGATAAATCGGGCGATCTCGCGGGCCATTCAATAGCACTCCTTCTCCCAATCCATCTACCAGGAAACGTTTCATCCAGAAAGTGGCGTACGAGTAATGCATAATGGGGAGGAGCCCCGTCTTGTTGAAATATTGGATTTTCTTCCTGGTAACGTTGGTCGTTTTCCATAATTTCCATCAGCGCTGGGATGTCATCATTCTCTAACAAGTCTAAATAAGTATCTCCATTTAAATTTCCCGGTAAAAAAAAATGGTCCAATTATGTGATCACCGAAAATACCAGCCCAAACGTTTAATTTCTGAGGATTTTGAGTATGAACCTCGTGGTAAATCCTTGGATTCGTGTCGGACCAGTAACGACAGTTATTGTCGATTGACATTGACAGTGCCATTAAGAAAAAAAGAACATTCGTCTGAGAAGCAAACGTTAAAAAGGTTGTTCGGATAATTTAATACTTGCTCTGACATTACTTCACACAAGTGTAAACGGCGGTCATTATCATCTTCATTCAATTCTTGGAGAAGTTGAATTTTGTATGGGTGCCATTCAAAATGTTTCAGAATTGTCTGTACAGTGGTCCGCGAAATTCCCGTTACATCAGACATTTTTCTGGTACTTAATGTTGGATTCATACTAACATGACCCGGAACAGCTACCTCTACTGCTTCATTTCTTACCGGATTTTCAATGATCCGTTTTTATTTGCCATTGAACCAGCCGAAATTTTGCCACTAATTCTAGGATATAACCATGATGTACGTGTCTATCTGGATGTCTATCATTAAACAAAGTTGCCGTTACTCTTCCACATTGATTGTTTATAAAATTTAATTCAATAATTTCCACTCTCTCCTCAATAGAATAAACCATTTTTTATGTCACGATCAAATCAAAAGAAAATAATAGCGCAGAAATAATGTATGTAGATCTGGATCAATCACTTTACTGAAGATAAAGTTGAATTGACTGATACTTATTACTTTAAAAAAATTGTTTACGCACAAACCTGTGTACTTGATAAGAGGTGCGGTGAAATGTTTCAAATTCCGTTGGTCGGCGGCGCGTAGCTCAAATTTACAAAACGAAGCGCCATTTTAAAGAGAATTTAATGCCCTTTAAAAAGATGTATCACAACATACCCATTCCCTTTGAAAAAACAAGGGCAGTAGCCGCCCCCGCTAGGGGGGTTGAGGTTACAGGGATGAAATTAATAGTGAAACGTGTCCCTCTGAAAACACAAGGTTACGGGTCCCAGGTTTTTTTTTAAATTTTCACGTACACAGCCGTAAACCTTGCTGGACTGTTTTCGATGGGCCACCCTGTATATCACTGTAGATAGATTGGCATTTTAAATATTACCTACTTTTTCTGCTGAAAATTAATAATTTATAATAACATGCGTGGACTTACTCGGTAAATAGTAAGGGACACAATTGCAAGATACTAGGGTCAAATTTGACTCGCATTCTTGTTGGCAATTTCTTTGACTATACGACCTAAAAACATTAAAAGACGAATTAATGTAAAAATTTGAAGGCGATTAGTGAGAAAATTAATTAATTAATTTTAATTAATTTCTGTTCCTTGTTTATTACTGCCATTAATTTTATATGGCTGTATATAGACACGTAATATGTTTTATTTCAGGTAGATAACTTGAATCTAGTATATTTTAGAACATATAATGGTTAGGAAGTTGAACATTACACCACTAGTGAATAAATAGTTAAAGACTCAAATGTTTGTCAAATTTAAGAAAAAAGTTATTTATGAATAATACTGCCCTGTGCGGGTATACAGGGTGTTCCTTAATGACGTGCTAATATTTCAGGGTGTGATTCCTTAGGTCATTTTATTATGAACATATGTCCGCAACGGCTTAAATTTATTGCTACAGGGGGTTGAATTTTTATTTTGTAAATGGTTATTTTTTAATATCTCTGAAAGAATTTCAGATATTATTTTCAATTTTGGTATCTGCAAACGTGTCCTCTGATATTTTTTACAAAAAAGATGGTACGCCACTGACATTTTTCCATGTCGATATTTTTTCTGATTAGCCTGGTCAATTCTATATGAAAACGTTCTCTTAAGTTTTTATCGTCAGTTTTTGATTAAAACCACTAAATTCATATTGAAACTCATTATTATTAACAATGATAAAATAATTAATGATAAATTTTGTTTCATAAAAATTGTTAGAAATGGCCACCTTCACTTAACAGACATGCTTCCGCCCGTCTTCGCATCGAATTGCCCACTCCAACAATTTTTATAAAACAAAATTTATCATTAATTATTTTATCAATGTTAATAATAATGAGTTTCAATATGAATTTAGTGGATTTAATAAAGAACGCACTCTGACGAGAAAAACTGAAGAGATCGTTTTCATGTAGTATTGACCAGGCTAACCAGAAAAAATATCCACATGGAAAAATGTCAGTGGCGTACCACCTTTTTTGCAAAAAATATCAGAGGACATGTTTGCAGGGACGCCACTGGTAGAACAATTGAATAACTTTTCTAACTAAAATTTGTGGCTCTATATCCTATTAACACATACCAAAATTGAAAATAATATCTAAAGTACTTTCGGAGATATTAATATTAATAACCATTTAAAAAATAAAAATTCAAAGCCGTTGCGGACATATGTTCATATGAACTTTTCTTTATAAAATGACCTAAGGAATCACAGCCTGAATTATTAGCACGTCATTAAGGAGCACCCTGTATAAGTATAATACAATGGACTATGTTTATAAAGTACCCGAAGATATGCCATAAAATCAAGAAATCAAGTGGTATCTTGGCCGGGACCCACAAAATGTGTAAGTAATAACCTGAAGTACGTTATATCCGGATATCCCATGTGCGTTAATGATGTTTCCTTATAATATTTTTTTCAAAAAAAATGTAACGAAACAAGTAGGGTTTCTAATTTTTAAGTTCGATAACAATGTTTATTTTCTTGTATCCTAAATCATGTATTTTACATTTTTTTTTAGAACCGTCTACATAAGTAGTGATAGACGATATGTTTTGCATCGCGCCGTACCCTTTATCTTTGACGTCATTGGAGCTAGGGCGATGACATTACCACACCGAAGAAAACGCAAGTGGAGCTTACGTCAAGTAACAATCGGACAGCTCTCAGTGATCAATTTGAATGCTATTAAGTAGCATCCCGGTGAGACTGCTTATGGGGGGGATCGAAACACGTAAGAAGGCCTTGATGCTAAGCCTACTCTGCTCCATACGCTCACAAGTAACCTACTTGTATCTATCTGTTTCACTCTATCATTTAAGCGTCAATATCAGACTTACGTAGAGTTAATATGGAAAGCCCAAAAGTGAGTGTTTATGCAGGCGACTTGATTCTGGTCATATTTGTCTCACTGAATTAGGGAATGTTGCTGCAGACAGAGACAGACATAGAATGCGAACAGCACGAATTGTTAAACAAGCAACTTCCTTCGTCTGGCGGGCATGGAAATCAAGCAACATCTGATATGATTTAAAATGGTGGAGAAGACGCATCTTTAAATTTTAAAATAATTTTTAATATTCTAATCTTTTACGAAAAACGTCGTTTCCTTTTTGGCGCAAGTGAGTAATTTGTAATATTCATTTAGTCATCTTTACAGCAGTAAGCATCGATAATAATTTCTTTCCATAAATCATATGAGGCCCAAAAAACATGCTCGGACTTGAAGCCTGAAATATTTGCTAGGACCTAGAGCCCAGTTGAAGATGGTAAAATATTTTATGTAAATTATGATTTACTTCCTATTTTTTAATAAAACTACTTATAAGCTTATTTCTGAAGTTTAATTTTTCATTTGTAGTTACGTTACTAGTTCAAAAAATGATATAAGAGTGTGTAAGGATTATTTTAAAGTGATATTTACAGCTTAAAACATGTCATAATCCTAATATTGATTTTCACCACTTAGTAAATCAAATAAAAGGATTTTGAATGTTTTTTGTTGGTTAAATGTCACTTTAAAATATTGACAGTAATAAAAATTTGTACAAAAGTGACATTTGAAAAGCACGTGCGTTTGGCAGCTGATTCCAGACGTAATGGATACCTGGTTTGTTCGTTTGTTCATACCTGCTTCGATGTGTTAACACGGCTGTTTGTCTTCTTCTTGTTTATAAGTATTCGTTGTTAAGTAGCTTAAATAGCTCTCTTTCTTGTGTATTATGGACCATTGCCATTATCTTTATTTATTTATAATACTGTATGCGTCAGCGTACTGCAAATGGGAGAAATTGAAGCACGTCGCCTAATATGTACTGCTAAAATACCCAAAGTCACTTTGGGGCTTTCTATTTACAATAATCGGATGCAACGGAACAGAGAGATACATAACCTAACACGTTCTGTTAATCATTATTTGATCTAAAGCTGTCTACAGTTTGATAAGTTATTATTATTATGAATAACATAAAAATCCCGTTTTGGTGGCAAATTCTCCTAATAGGTTCCAACCGGTTGCAAGCTGCTTCCTGCGCATGTTCGGCTGGTTGCCGCTTCTTGTCTCTGTGAACGGATATAAATGCCAAACTTTCAACTGTCAAATCTGAGAATTAACTTCTTAACTTAACCTACAAGTATTGTCATTCTTGCTTTGTTTAGTGCTAGTCTTTCGTTTTGGAATGGATATTAGAAGCATAATGGGAAGCAAATTTAAGCGAAACATGCCAAAAACTAAAGAAAACAAAACGAATCGGTAAAAACAACAAGTTAAAAGTAAACAAACAGCCGATCGAGCAAATGCACATAATCCAAACCCACAATTCCGTACCAGCACGCGGATTATTCTGACGGTTGCAAATCAAATGACAATCGATACATTTTGATCTACGAACACCGAATTTTTGATCAGCAGTCACAGATTTTGCCTCTGTGAACACTTTAAGCCGACTGCGCATGCTCGGGCAGTTTGTGCCTATTTCTGCCAACGAACTTATTAATATACACGTAAATTAACAACAATACCACTATTATTTATTCAAGAATTAAATAAACTTATAAATTTTATTTATTTGTTTTATTTTCGTGCACTTGTCTAATATATAGTGATAAATCTGGGCACATTGCCAAACATCTTAGGTGTGAAAATGTGTTCTACAATTTATATAAAACAATTAATTGCTCTGGTGATCATTTTTCAATTTTTCATTTCCTTGTCTTCCCGTGCAAATTGCTTAATTTAAAAACGGGAACTGACTCTCTTCGCGAGAATTAATTTTCTTCTTATCCTTGACCTTGAGCATGATATATTCCCTCCAGGTCAGCCAGATAATATGGAAGAATATTTCCACTATACTTAAAAAACTAAATCCGATAAAGAAGCCTAGTAATCCTCCGGTGTAAGCTGAAAAAAATATATATTACTCGATTGTATTAGTGATGGAATCAGCAAGAGTTGGACTGCGATTACCGGTCGTGAATAATATACTATTATGCTTACCTATGAGATCAGTAAAATTGTAAAGTGGCATTTTCTTCACTTTAGAATATGTCGTGGAATCAAAGAACATAACTGCTTTAGCCAAATTATATCTAAAATAAAGAATATTCCCAAAAATATCGATATCAGTGGTGCTGCCAGAAATTTGTGTATAAAAATTGTGTATTACATAAAGTAACAGAGGTAAACAAATGAATCAAAAAAGAAAATGTATAGAAAACATGAGACTTTCATTTGGCTGCATCTGCAATAACATGCAATGTCGATATACTCCATAAGGTGTTTTATAACACCCGATATGATATTAAAGTTACTTTTTTAACCAAAACAGTAAGGCAGTGATGTTCTTAAGAAGAACAAAAAATCCAATTAAATCCATCAGCAAATTTCGAAAATGCATAACATCAAAGATGAGGCAAATTATCTGTTGTGAAAATATACTTACCGAATATAATCTTCAGTATAATTGTTATCTCGAAAAAGTTTTAGCGGTGAATTTGTTATTGAAAAAAAATAGTCGATTTTAAAGCATAGGGACAAGCAATTGCAGTCAATGCTAAAAAAATCAAGATTTCAATTAATGAAATTATTGAAAATTAATAGATTGTAAGTTTAAATTCATTGCCTAGGAGTACCTTTGTCCTTCCACGTCTTTAAAAATGCCCTCTGCTTTATCGATTAGTTCTAAAATAGAATATTTATATTAATTTAAGTGAAATGTAACTGTGTCAATTTAACGTAACATTATTCACCTCTTGTCCTTATCGTACATCTATCGTTTCTAAGGCATACGTTTGCTGAATCGTTCCCTAAAAATAAGATGCCTATTTTGTGTATTTTTACGATTTTTGATTACTAAAATCAGGTCTCTTCTGTGACCTTTAAATTAACAGCTGATATCGATAATGAAAACAGCGAATTAACAACATAAGTTGAACTATAAGTCAGTGGGCGGTTCGTGGGTGAAAATATAGGGGAAGAGCTCAATATTAAAAGAAGGTTTCTATTAAATCAATCCTTATGTTCTTTAACACTGCGTAGTGGTCAATAGTATCGTCATAGAAAAAAAACCGTTAGTTTTAAGTTCTTCTAAAATTGATATATTTGCCAAAGATGAGAACCTGTACAGCTCGACAAGTGAGTCTATAGCTACGGTATCGGTAAGGGGAAATCAATATCTTTTAATACATGGCCGAGTCATGGGCGTGCTATTATTATCTTAATAATGTAATGATATATATTTTTTTAATAATGTAATGATATATATTTTTTCATGGCATAAATGCATTTGTATCACCAGTGCAATATATTAGGCCTTTCCATAAATAGTTTTCGCTTATTTTGGCATTTTTGCCAATAAAATCCATTTGATTTCAACACGCAGTTCAAAGTTTCACGGGAAAACGGAGAGTTTATGTCACTTCTCAGCTGTTGTAGCAACTTTTTTATGGTTGGAACCACTTTTAGTTCCAAATAAAACTTTTCTATTGTTCTCCTAACAATGCCAAAGTTGAAGCCTTCGATTTTTCGACAGCAGAGGGACGGACCCTTTTTTGACAGGAGATGACAACAATTGATCCGGGTTATTTTCTTTCCGTTCAGTATCTTCTTTGTGAATGTTTTTTACTGCACCCACGCTTACTCCCGTATGCATTGCGACCCTTTCTAGCTTTCGCTTAAGTACACATTGACAATCACTTCACGGGTTTGTCTATGAAGGGTTTTACCAGGGTATATTCATTCATTATCACAGTTTTAAAACAAACCCTATCACTACGCAACTGGATGAAGCATATTGGACATCGCCGAACAACTACGTCGGCACAATAGGCGTGTCACCAGATGCGTGTCGTCATCGTTTGTCTGGGATATAAAGTGATATAACCTATCAAATTAGCTCTAGCCACCGGTTACCCATGGTTACCGTTGATATTGCACCATGTTACCCTATTTTTAGATTAGAAGTACTTTAATAAAAACATATTTTATTTTGCATTTAAATATTAAAATAAATAGTATGGAAAGAGAGTTTTAGAAACATTGAAACTATAATAGAATATTAGTTTCTTATATACTTATGACAATTTACTTTAAATGGGTAAATTTAATTTTAGGGTTTACTTGGTAACATGTTATTAAATTAAAATTTAATATATGTGACAACATTGTTAACCCAAGAAATTTTCTTGCCCGCATTCCTTTTGTAGCTACAGATAAAGTTGTCGACCTGTACTGGGCAATAGTATATCTAATAAACTACAAACATGTCACTTCCTGATTCACATGAATTCATTTTGCCTATGAACTTTTCACAATCAAATAATTATCCACGAAATAAAATTAATAATTACTATCGTACCCGTCAATATAATTCATGCCAAATGCGGAATTCCGCATTACCATAGTAAACTAACAGTAATAGAGTTATTCGTGAAGACCACAAGTCTCATCTGCTTAAACGTTCTCATAGACATCTAACGCGCCGTGGTTTCTATAGCAACCGACTATTTTAATAGTAATTTTCATACTATCCGGTGACAAGCTAGTAAAGACTCCCAGAAGCCCTTCAGCTATAGGTAGGCACAAATAAGAATGCTGATCGATCTTACTACATTCGAGTAGATTTTAATTTCTATGCGAAATCGAAACTGGGTAAATATTTTTGTTCCGTTTGCCTCTGCTTAGATTATTTTGGAGTATTAAATCGTTGAACTGCTAGAGGAGTAACGAATAATACAATTTTATTATTAATTCAATAAAAAAAATTTATATTGAAGTTAATTTAATTTTTTGATTAAAATAAATTGACTGTTTTTTATTTTCTTTTTCTTCCTTTCTTGAGGAAGTGGCCCCTCCCCTACTTCCCCCGACGAGCCGTCACTGCTTTAAGTAAGTATTAACTAAGAAGGTAGGCAAAGCAGGCGACTGTGAAACTTACTAGGTAGATAATGTGGAACACAACCACACTTTTGTAGTGTTTTAGCAGATTGGCATTCGAGATTGCAATTTTTGGCGGAATATTTCCTAAAACAAAAATAAATGGTGTGGTTTCTAACTAAGCACATTATTTTATAAATAATTACTTACCTTAATAGCAACAACATTCATAATATAATGTAATATATTCGAGGAATAATGAATGTAAAAATTTTACCCAACGCTGTTGATTCACTAAATTACTACTTTAAGGTAAGAAGGGTAAAGGATCTCTCTATATAAATATTTTTCCGTTACTTTAAATTTTTTGTAATCTAAGAATTGCTATCATTATTTTTACTACAAGTACATGCGTATATTTCTGGGTAAATAATTTTGATTAGTCCTTATACCCTCTTAGGTTTGCTTTTATCGAAATTATCTATAGAAATTCAATAACAATTAAAAAACAATATATAATATATGTACAATGTTATAATCATTGTTACTTTTAAAAATATTATAATATCTGTATCACATTTTGATACAATGATGGTACCTGACTGCTATATTTATGTCACTAGTAATATCTAATGACACATTTTTCTTTAACTATAACTTCATGATTTCATTAACGGTTTCAGAATTGTTATACTCATAACATCCAATTCTGTATCACCATTTCTAAATTCATGATACCAGATTCTTTACTATCTAAACGCATTTATTTACCTGTTGCACAAATGTCCATGATATCCATGCTTCACTTTCACAATATCTAAAGTCATGATACGCATTTTTTACCTGTTCAACAATTTCAAAATTTATGATTCCCATTTTCCCATTTCTTTACTTATATCACAATACCAAAAGTCATGATACGCATTTCTTTACTTGTATCACAATATATAAAGGTACGATACGCATTTTTTACCTATTTCACAATTTCTAAATCTATGATACCCATTTCATTACTCATATCACAATATCTAAAGTTATGATACGCATTTTTTACCTGTTCCACAATTTCAAAATTCATGATGCCCATTTGTTTACCTGTAATACTGTAAAGGACGTTCGTTCGTAAAATAGCACTGTCGCTTTTCAATAGGTACACTTCTTAATGATGCCGTCGCTTCCCGTACAGACGGTTCTATGGCTATTCTAGTCTCAAATCCCGGACTTACAAGAAAACCGAAGTCGGCCATTTTTGGGGTTTCTATCGGATTAGATAGAATTACCTGAAATATTTGATAATTTAAAAAAGGTTCTTGTAAGTAATAATTAAGTCTCATATGTACCTTAAATCCTGTACTACGAGTTGAGGAGCAATAATAATTGTCGACTTGTGCATCCAAAACAACAGAGAGCCCTAAGTGAGCACCAGCACCTAAAATTCATATTCGTTACCAACAGAAATAAACCCAGGTCAAAATTGAACTTAAAAAAAAAATGCACATTTGATCAGTTGTGTGCTATGTGTAATCTGTTACTGGGAAGTTGAACCTTTCTAATACCTAGTTCATACTAGTAAAATGGAAGGTATGTTTACCTAACGGTCTTCTAGGTATGGCGTCTTTGTTGTCATCCATATCATCGAAACCTTTCTCCGCATCCCAATCATAAACATTGCTTGGATAAGTTTGATTTAGGACACTGACATCTTTCCTAAAAACAATCACATTTCTGTAAATACTTATGACGTAGTAGCAGCTATATTATTAACAGTAACCGAATATATTAGGTGATTTTAACATAACTTTTTAGAAACCTTACTTATTAAACAAATATGTTCAAATTTGCAATGCCAGGCAACTGTCCGCCCAGCGGTATATGAATCGTATGAATACCGAAGAGGTAAAAATGTATAAAGACCATAATTGAAAGCTTGATATACATGCGTGCTTAATGAATAATTTATTAGTGTTTGAAGGTTAGAGGCAGAGTTGTATCATAAGAGACGTATTTTGGACTTGCATTGTCTTTATTTCTTTATAAATAATACAACGTTTCAACTGGTAAACATCTCCAGTCGTCTTCAGGTGAATACAGTATTCATTGTTGTACAGCAAGAAAAGGAGGTGTTTTTTAGGATAGCTCATATGCTAAGCTTCAGCAAATGTGACCTTGAAATATTGTTAACACAACATATTTTTACTTAATTATTGCTTACCAATTTCTGAAAATTTTGTCAGGCGGTAGCCGATTAAAAGAACAGCACAGTCCTTCATCGGTCAGGTCATTGTTAAATATATCGTCGCAGTTAATTATTTCATTTCCCCATTGACACCATTTTAAAATGTCTGAACATGAATTGCCAACCTGACGAAAAATATCCACGTAAAGGTTATACGTTATTCATAAAATTATTTTCTTCAATTGATTTTAATGTATAATGATGGTACTAACTTACTCGTATAAGGAACTTTCGCAAGGACTCCCAATCGATATTTTCCGAGCTGTTAAAGGTAGCGTTTCCATTGCAAGCATCATCTAATAATTTTCGTTCTACTATTGACCTAAAATTTAAATAAATAAAATATTCGAGGAAGCGTGAGCCTTCGGTTTTGATGCATGGTGCCGCTGATTTCATTTACTCCCGTTATTACTCTTTTAGTTTGAACTACACGGAAAGAAAACTTACTATAAAAATAGTAAAACTATCCATAATTTATGAGTGAAATGTACCATGCATTTTAAAATATTTAACTATGGAGTTATAAATAAATTGTTTTCATTATACATTCGTTGTAAAATTTACAATATATTTTAGTAGTTACTTGATTTTACTAAATTTTTTTAGAAATTTCAAGTATACTTTTTTTATGCCATCTACAATATTATTTTGGTACGGATTAATAATGAAAATTGTAACTGATACAATATTTTATAGAAAATTTAACAATAAAATATTTATTGTTTCTTTGAAGGTTAGAGACAATGCTGTATCATGAGTGATAGACGTGTTTTGGACTTCCATTGTCTTTATTTCATTTAAATCACAACGTTTCAACTGGTAAGTATCTCCAGTCGTCTTCAGGTGAATACAGTATACAGTATACAGTATTCACCTGAAGACGACTGGAGATACTTACCAGTTGAAACGTTGTGATTTAAATGAAATAAAGACAATGGAAGTCCAAAACACGTCTATCACTCAAAAACTTTTATAGGGTATCTCCGTAATTGTTAGTGATATCAAAAAAGTAATGTAGGCGTCATGTGCTCTTTTTGGGTCAAACTTAAAATAATAAAATCGAATATTTGCTCGCTTAAGGGATACGGGAGAAAATAAAAAAATTGAGAATTTCAAAATTACCCTATATTTTTTCAGAATAAGTATACGGGGTCAGATAAAAAGTTATCGGACCTAACCTCATTTTTTTAAATGGAACATCCTGTATATTTTAATCTAAAAAGATACTATTTTAAATTATCCTTTCAATTATATACACACCATGGATGATATTGGTTTCCTAGGCGATTTATTTAAACTTTATTACTTTGAAACGAAATAAAAGATTCAGATGAAGGTAAAAAAAGGTTACCGTCTTTCCGGATAGCGAACAAAATATACATTTTGCGCCATTTTTTCCACTTTCAATATAAACTGATATCATATCAAATTTTTCAAAATGTTGATCGGTCATTTTCGCAAATGAATATGTAAAAATGAAATTGATGTTAAATGTTAATAGTCGACATAGTTTTTTCTAGGATATTAGCTTTTGTTTCATGGTATACTGGTGGTTTAAAGTAATAAACTCTAATAAATCGCCTCGGAAACCAATATCATTCATGGTGTGTTATATATTTGAAAGGAGAATTTAAAATAGTTTATCTTTATATTAAAATATACAGGGTGTTCCATTTAAAAAGATGCGGTTTATATTCCACTTTCAATATAAACTGATATCATATCAAATTTTTCAAAATGTTGATCGGTCATTTTCGCAAATGAATATGTAAAAATGAAATTGATGTTAAATGTTAATAGTCAACATAGTTTTTTCTAGGGTATTAGCTTTTGTTTCATGGTATACTGGTGGTTTAAAGTAATAAACTTTAATAAATCGCCTAGGAAACCAATATCATCCATGGTGTGTTATATATTTGAAAGGAGAATTTAAAATAGTATATCTTTAGATTAAAATATACAGGGCGTTCCATTTAAAAAGATGCGGTTAGGTCTGATAACTTTTTTACCTCACCCCGTATACTTATTCTGAAAACGGCAGATTATTCAACAATCAATATAAAAAAACTTCTGTATAAAACATTTTTCTGTATCTCTTTTAACTAAGAAAATATAGGGTAATTTTGAAATTGTCAAATTTTCGATTTTCCCCCGTATCTTTTAAGCGAGCGAAAATTTTCAAATTTTAATTTTACCATTTAAAGTTTGACCCAAAAAGAGCACTTGACACCTACATTACTTTTTTGATAGCACTAACAATCACCCCTATAAAAGTGTCAAAAATTGAAATACTCTTTGCCTTAAAGTAATTCAAGTACAGTACGTTTCACGAAATTTGGATACGACTTAATGATTTCCTGGGTCGGTCCCATTGTGTCGATAAGAGCTTGGCAATAAACAAGTGAAGTATGAAGGGACGGACTAAGGAAAACAAGTAATGATTATATTAATGTAATCAAATGAAATAACTTTTTCTTTAAATATTACTAGTCATATGTATGTCCAATTTCTTCTGCCAATGTGTCACAAACATATACTTTTTTATACAAAATGTCTTTAAAACTTCTAAAAGATCACTTTTTTTTATCACTTTCTTCAAAATATATATAATTCGCCGCCATGTAGTTCTGAATCTCCAATTTTGTATTATTTGAGCTTGGAGCTTTATGTAATTGGCGACTGTGATAGCTCGCATTGTCCATTACTATCACGATATTCTGAGGAATGTTTGGTAAAAGACAATTTTTGAACCATTCCTCAAAAACTAACAAATTTTACCACAAAAATATATTTAAATATAAATTAAGCAACCTAACCTACCTGATGTGCCTATATTTAATTATAATTATTACAATCCGGTCCTATCCACATAATAATAACAAACGGTCATAAATAAGGGGATGGCCCCAGGTGCTTTTACTGCCAGTCATTAAGTTATATCTATTTTTCGTGAAACAATCTTTACAAAGACCCGGGTATATATTTTAAAAAGCACTGGAAGACCAGTGCTTGGAAGCCCTTAAAGGGCTTGCAAGTTCTGCCTAACTACCTATGTTATTTTCTTTATTTAAAAGCATTGTCTAGCTAGATAGTCTAACTATCGTAACACAAAATAATTAAAAAAATGTAAAAAAATCGTCTTAAAGCAAAAAATGTATACCCATCTTTGATAATTTTCTCCGCCTCACTTTTCTTCGCCTGATTCATGTTGCAAATGGTGATTGCTGGGAATGGGATAGAACTCAGATCGGCGTCAAACGGACTGAAACTTATGATGACCGGGCTGGACTTCCATTTGGTGTAGATGTTTGAAATGTAATAGGCGGCGAAGCCCATGGCCAGCGTAAAAGAGATGAACCAAAATATCCTAAAATGATAAAAAAATATACAAATCAGTCGAGCCTTAAGTTTAAAGAGAACAATATTGAGAGTGTGTTCCGTTAGGTCATTTTTTGAAGTATTATTCATAAGAACTTTCCTGTTTAAAATGACCTGAATGAATTAAACTCTGAGATACTAGCACGTATTTAAGGAAGGTGTATAGTATAAAATAAAACAAATTAAAGTAAGCAAAATCAGTTACGTTACCTTTCTCCAAAAGTTAAATGTGAATCACCGACGTATCTCAGTCCATGCAGCGTGGTATTTTCACAATATTTCTCAATTTGATTTAATAAACTTTTCTTCATATCCGAAGGTTTCTCCGGCGGCTTAGTACCTTTCTTATTCGAATTGGCTGTGTTAGCCGAGTAGTAATTATAACTGGAAATTAAAATCGTACATTTGAGCTACTTAACGAATTACTATGACAGGATGTAACAAATTCGTCTTTTACCGTTGGGATTTCGGAAACGGTAAGAGATACGAAGTCGGTTCAATTGGGGTAAAGTTGCGTAATTATGGGCTCAATAATGTGCTGCAAAAAAATCAAAAATAAATACAAGGGATCTCAAGATATTTGGAAAAATCTAAAATTTTGCGCTTCGGTTTTATTTTTTCCTGACTTCGTTCGAGTAAGAGATCTGATGATGCCCTCTTATGGAGAACAAGCAATAGCAATGAGAAAGTGAAAGGAAAATCTCTTCGAACAAAGTCAGGAAAAAATACAAACCGAAACACAAAATTTTAGATTTTTCCACATATTTGGGAAGCCTCTGTACTTATTTCAGATTTCTTGCGACATATCATTGGGCCCATAATTATGCAACTTTCCCCCAATTTAACCGACTTCGTGTCTCTTAATGTTCCGGATATCCCAATGGTGAAGGACGAATTTGTTACACTCTGTATACTATGGTCCTTTAAGTGGATTCTTTTTATTATCAACTATTGATGGCATATTTCGATTTTGCAACTAATAAAAAAAAATTAAATTTGTTACATATTTAATGGACCACATTGTATAAGATACTAGAAAAGTTCTATCTCTAATAATGGAAGATAATGGACTTTTTTTAATATTAATCATATACCGTTTTCATTCAACTTTTTTTAATAAATACTTTTTCAGATTATTAATGCACAGCAAAACTAAAATTAAATGTTAAACTTGGGTACCTTAGATTACCAGGAGGCAAATTAACTGCCGAATAATGGTCATGGTCATCTAGTTTAAAGATTGGTCCTGTCTTTGCTTTAAATGAATCCGAGGGCCAACCGGTATTTTTTCTAGGTCTTATAGTTCCCTCATTTCGCATCATTTTACCCATCCGCCTAAAAAAATAGTTGTATTGTCGGGCTGCGGAAAAATTTTAATCAATACTTAACTAACCGGGGCAACTTTGATCGTAAGAGTTTTCTGTAAGTTAATCATTAATTAGATCACCTGACAATTTTAATTGTCAGAAAAATCATTTCTGTCAATGTCAGTTATGACAGAATCCGAGTTTTCGGTTAGTTAATCAATAATTAGCTCAGAAGACATTTTTGACTGTAAGGCAATCATTTCTGTCAATGTCAGTTATGGCAGAATAAGAGTTTTCGGTTAGTTAATCAATAATTAGCTCACCAGATGTCAGAAAATCATTTCTGTCAATGTCAGTTGTGGCAGAATCAGAGTTTTCGGTTAGTTAATCAATAATTAGCTCAGAAGACATTTTTGACTGTAAGGCAATCATTTCTGTCAATGTCAGTTATGGCAGAATCAGAGTTTTCGGTTAGTTAATCAATAATTAGCTCAGAAGACATTTTTGACTGTAAGGCAATCATTTCTGTCAATGTCAGTTATGGCAGAATAAGAGTTTTCGGTTAGTTAATCAATAATTAGCTCAGAAGACATTTTTGACTGTAAGGCAATCATTTCTGTCAATGTCAGTTATGGCAGAATAAGAGTTTTCGGTTAGTTAATCAATAATTAGCTCACCAGATGTCAGAAAATCATTTCTGTCAATGTCAGTTATGGCAGAATCAGAGTTTTCGGTTAGTTAATAATTAGCTAACCAGATCATTTTGATTGTAAGAAAATAATTTCTGTCAATGTCAGTTATGTCACAATCAGAGTTTCCCGAATAGGTATACAATAATTAGCTAACCAGGCAATTCTAATTGTAAGAAAATTATTTCTCTCAATGTCAGTTACACATCACTATCAGAGTTGTACGGTTAGTTGATCAAGAATTAACTAACAATTACAAAGGTTTTCTTCTGTACATAATCTAGACATGTATATATTAAAATATAAATACCTTAAAATTGTCTTCTTTATAGAACTCTTTACCCCTTTACTGTCCCTACTAAAAATTGAACCTATCACGGTCATCAACACTGATTAATTGGACGTCAGCATCGACTTACTTTCTAATAAAACGAAGCACTAATATTTGATGAAAAAAAAACTAGATTAGGCAAATAATTGTAAAGAAGGTATGCGTGACTTATGGCTTGTACTAGTTTAATCGGGCTCATCTATCTCATCCGATCTTTAGCGATAATATGTGACCTGTATAGAGTGACATAATGGAAAAATATAAAATAAATGTTAAAATAATTGTGGATAATTTCATTTTCCTAATTCAAAATTTAGAGAAAAAAATTAAATAATAATCAAGTTGAAAGGATAGAATACATACCGAGTATAAATTTGATCCCTATAAATTTTGCCGCTAATAAAATGCTAACAAGTAGTAAACACTGGGTTAAATATTTTCATATATTTTTTAATAATATCAATAATGTCTTTAAATGTAATCTTTATCATGTTAAAATTTGAAATTAAACAGCTTGTTTTTCTAAACCCAAGTATTTATTACAATTTTCATTTTGTACCGGAAATCTACAATTTTCCATGTAAAATGTACTATATTATTGAAAAGTGTTTTTCTTTGGGTAAACATGGGAAATTTCCACAGATAGTTTTAGAAATTAATACATACAATAGTTCATTTATAATTTATAACTCTATTTGTTAATATGTCAGTTCAAAGTAGGATTATGATTGTGATTGTGCAGTATAGTCCCGTTGGTTTGTGGCTGTGTGGTTACAGTTGGGGCGGGAAACGTACGTCATAACTTTACAGTAATATCAGAGACCTGTTAATTTAAATTTCTTTTCTTTTAGCAGTTAATGAAAAAGGATAGAACAGATGTTTTTCTTTCGAATCGAAATACAAATGCAATGTACCAGATGGAAATAACAAAATTAAAATCTTAACATTGCATTATTTGTCATTACTTCACATTTGTATTTTGTGTTTCGTGTGGTTAATTTCAACTAAACGAAAGTACCTTGCTAACCCAAACATAGGAAGTCACTCGTAATTTTTGAGGTGGCTGAATATTGGCTTCCCTGTACAGTTCATAGGGAAACTGCCTTATAACTTCTTGAAGAGACCGACGTGGCAAATCCATGTGCCGAGTTTGAATACATTATGGTAAGCCAATCCTAAGCTATTCAATTAAACGTGATGGCAAAATCACGAATAGTTCAGGTAATATAGAATACAGGTATACGGTCTTTTGCAAGAGTGGACCGACTATAATACAGTTGTTTCATGTAAAATTTCAGCATACGATTACAGGGGGTCCCATAACGTAGGAGCCATAGGCAATCTTGGATTAAAAATATTTAATAACAGGTAAGGAGAAACATTTAGAAAAAACTTAATTATACAGGGTCGCTATTATGTATGGAAACGGTCGATTATTTGCTAAAGTAAGATAGCTAGCGAAGAATGTTAAATACAAAACTTTTAGGGTTTTTGGAAATCTATTATACTACACATAAACTAAGTATACATGATCAGTCAAAAAGCCATGGAAGAACAAAGTTACTTTATTTTAAATGGAATATATTATTCAATATTTCAATTATTGACAAGATTCTAAAAAAAAATGTTAAGCACACCACATACCCAATCTTAACCGTTTTCGAGATATCGAGTCTCGAATTTCGTTTTCAAATAAATTATTAAATTCATTAATTCTACGCCATCAAGTTACCTTAGAAAATATTTATCTTCATAACAATGTTGTTTTGTCATAAGGTGCAATTGAATGGCCTGCTAGGTCTCCTGATATGACACCTCTTGACTTTTTCCTGTGGGGCCATATCAAAAATTTAGTGTACAAAAATAAGCCACAAAATATCGAAGATTTGCAACAAAGAATAATGCATGAAATTTCCAGTATTGCTCCCAATATCCTTTTAGATTCGCTACAAAATTTTATTCACCGAATTCATTACTGCCAAGAGGTAAACGGTGGACACTTTGAGCATCTTATAAAATAGGATTTAAATTGTTGTTTACTAAAACTTAGTTTGTCTTATTGTTATTAGGATTATTTGAAAACGAAATTCGAAACTCGATATCTCGAAAACGGTTAAGATTGGGTATGTGGTGTGCTTAACATTTTTTTTTTAGAATCGTGTAAATAATTGAAATCTTGAATAATATACAGGGGTTCCATTTAAAATAAAGTAACTTTGTTCTTCCATGGCTTCTTGACTGATCCTGTATACTTAGTTTATGTGTAGTATAATAGATTTCTAAACACCCTAAAAGTTTTGTATTTAACAATCTTCGCTAGCTATCTTACTTTAGCAAATGATCGACCGTTTCCATACATAAAAGCGACCCTGTATATGACTTGATCGGTCTGGTTGGTGGGTTGGTTTAAAGGCCCGAACTTCTATCACTGCAGCATTTCGACTTATTGTGTACCCCGATCTTGTTAGAAGATGTTTGTTCCTTATGAGGTCCAGTAACCTTCTACCAAGCTTTCATGTGGGGGGTTGTCACCACGTTGTATGTTTCCGAAGATATTTTGTCTTCTACGAGACAGTGCTACGCAGCGGTATAGTTTGATATTTAGTATATCCAGTTGATCTATAGCCCTTATTTAATGTGACACCCTGTATAGGAGATACAATGTTTTAGAAAAAAACAATTTATCTTACCGTGTACCTCTAAAGTCCCAAGAATATATAATACTAACATTTACTTAATGCACAAAGTAAATATAAAATGTGTTACATGTCACATTTACACAAATATATATCAATCAACCATTTTTCGTCATTAATTACACATTCCCATGCACGAAAACTACTTATATGGGGGAAATTAAACTTTCTAGATAAATAGATTGACTGGACTCGGTATTTTTATTTACTTTTAATTTGCAGTTGTTTTCTATAGGAATAATTGATTATTTGACTTGGTTGGTTGTTACGTGCTTGTTTGTTTATTGCAGGACATTATGAAAATATCAATAATGATGTGATTTGATTTGTTTTCATTGACAAGGAAGACTAATTAGATACAGGGTATTCATATTTTCTTCGCATTCCACGGTAGATTTCCAGGGAAGAACACCACCCGACATTCCTGCAGTTCAATCCGTAATGACCGAAATCGTGTTCCGCCAGCGTCCCGTCAAACGAATCCTGAAAGGTCTCGACGTCAAGAAAGCTTCTGGTCCAGACGAAATTCCTGTTATAGTTCTCAAGAGATGCGCCGATGAACTAACACCAGTATTTTGTAGACTTTTTAACTCTAGAAACAAAGAATATTTCCATCGTGCTGGAAGATGGCGCGAATCCAGTCTATACCAAAGAAAGGTAAAAGAACCCTGCCTAGCAACTATCGACCAGTCGCATTGCTGTCAGTTATATCAAAAGTAATGGAGAAAGCTATTAACAAACATCTTCTAAAGTACCTGGAAGGCTTCAACATTATCAGCGATCATCAATATGGTTTTCGGAAGTCCAGATCAACTGGAGATCTTCTAGCCTATGTCACCCATATTTGGAACAACGCAATCGAACATCATGGGGAGTCTCGGGCTGTTGCACTGGATATTTCTAAAGCCTTTGATCGTGTTTGGCATGAGGGACTTCTAAGTAAACTGCGATCCTGTGGTAAGCCCAGTCGATTCTGTGCATGGTTGTCTGGCTTACTTAAGGACCGCTCTCTGCAAGTGGCGATTGACGGATTTCTGACACGTTCACTTGCTTCAATGCCGGTGTTCCTCAAGGGTCCATATTGTCTCCCACTCTCTTCTTACTCTACATTCACGATCTTCTAGTGAAAACGAAAAATCTGATATTTAGTTTTGCTGATGATAGCACACTTATCTCATCTTTCTCTTTGAATGCACAAACATCGGCTGCCGACGCACATTTTCGAAGACACCAAGTCGAATTTAACGCTAAAAAAAACAGGCAGCAGTTTTCTCTAAAAAGGTTAACATTACAGAACCGGATATAGTCATGGACGGACACGCAATCCCACTGGCTTCATCTATTAATTTGCTGGGCGTCAATCTGGGAGGAAATATGTCTTGGCATAACCACGTTGCGGCAATGGCCAAGAAGCTTCTCAGAAACTTGGTGTACTCTTCCGAACCAGAAAGTTGTACACACCTCAACAACTTTTGACTCTATACAAAGCCCAGATTCGACCATCACTAGAGTACTGCTCTCATGTCTGGAGCTCTGCACCCAAACATACTCTTCGGCTACTGGATTCCATCGAAAGGAGGGCCATTCGTCTGATTGGAAACAATGAGCCGATGAAGAACCTCGACAGCCTAGAGCATCGGAGACAGGTTGGGAATTTGACTCTCTTTTACAGATATTTTCATGGAAAGTGCTCGGCAGGCCTTGTCCTCTTAATTCCGCCCAGAGCGGCGAATATCAGAAATACACGACGAACCACTGCCGCCGATCCATATGTGGTTAAGCTTAGTACTCCTCGAACTTCAGTATTTAAGAATACTTTCATCTGGAGGACTTCATCCTTGTGGAACGACCTTCCTGAGGTCGGTTTTCCCAATGAATATAACCTCCAACGATACAAAACCAACGTGAATCGCTTTTTGCGCACACGCACCACTCCCAGAGTGCCCTAAAGGATTTTTTCTATAGTGCTTGTATTTGATCATAAAAAAAGGGGATATAATAGTAACAGTGAGATTTTCCCAGTGGTCAGTGATTATATAAATTATTTTATAGATTTATTTATACGTGTAATAGCGGATTAGTGAAATAAATTTAATAAAAGAGAATTGTTAAGGTCTATTTGATCATTCAGTAAAACATCAGTATTTTTAAGTTTATTTATTTCCATGGATTCTAACAGATTAAGTTTCATGACTTTATTTTCAGTATGTAAGATTTTAAAATTTGAATCAAAGTTATGTTGTTTTTCTTTTAAATGGAATAGAATCAGTTTTATCTTTTATGCAACTATCTTGTATTCTTTTTCCAAAATGTCTGCCTGTTCTAAAAATGTTTAATCGTAATTGTATACAGATTCATGATTAAGAAATGATTTTCTCGCATATTTATATTCAAAGAAAATTTTATAAGAGATTTGAATATATTTTGAACTCTATTTAAAAAGCATAACTATTTCCTGTTAAGGTATTTTTAAATACCTATAAGCCCAAAAAGGTTTAGACCATGCCTAATAATTTTATGAAGGTTTTAAAAGTTACTTAAATAATTCTTCTAGGCAGATAATTGACTATTAAAATTGATTAAACCAGTTTTACAACGCAATATCGATTGATATTTTTTTCGATTTATGATATTCGATCCCTATATTAAATAATCCATATCTGAATTATTTGATTAATCGACATATCGATTAATTTATTTTCTTTTCCACTAACTATTTATAGTATTATGGATCATTTTTTAAATACCCTGTATATGCGATGTATCTTCGAAAAAAATTTATGTTTTAGATTTAAAATAAAACAATTTTTCAAAATCAGTAATTTTATTTACGATTAACATTCCTAGATTTTTGATAAAATTCACAAAATTTATTTTCTTTATTAATAGTGCAATTTAGTTTACTTCATTCATCCTATTTAGATGAAGGAGGATGAAAAAATTTAATATTATTAAGTGCATAAAATATGAGTTCTCCTAAAATGTAAGTGTGGATCTTTTCTTCATTAGTTTTGCCTCCTTCCTGCGATGTTTGGCTATGTCACAAAGTACTCTTAAGAATATAAAATATACAAATTCTATTAAACTTAAGAAGCTGAATCCCAGGAATAGGCTCAATAATCCACCAGTGTTTGCTAAGAAAAAAAATTAAATAACAATGAAATAATTCATTAGGTATTAGTTCAGGGGATGACAAGCCCAAGGGGTGCAGTTAGAAAATCGCATATTTTGCTAAAGGCAAGTTAGGAAATTAAAGAGCAGGAACTTACACAAATTTTCTGTAAATCCGAAGAGTTCACTTTTAAGTTCTGCTGTGAACGTCGGGCCTTGAAAGAAAAAGTGAATTACGGCCATGTTATCCCTAGAAATAAGATAGAGAAGCTGGTTATTCTTTAATCTGATTGTTTGCACACGCTGTATTAATAGTTATCAAAATTATCAACAGTAACATACTGTCCAATTTTCAAAATTCAAAAATCCATAGTTTTTCAGAATATATGGGCAATCTCCAATCTCTCAAGTTCATATACATTTTTCTTCCTAAATAAATACTAGAGAAAAAAATCATTCATTCTTGCTCTGTAAACTTACCTAAAATATTGCCCAGTTATATTTGGCAAATCTGGATACGTAGTTTTGTATAAGTAAGACATTGATTTGCCGAATGGGTACTTAACGGAGAAGCAAGAGGGAAGGCAGTGGCAACCTATTGAACTAAAATGGAAATAATTTTATGAGAAAGTTTTTACTGATCGAAAAGATACATACCTACTAATCTAGAATTTAGAATGTCTACTTTAAAAATTGCTAATATACAAGGTGTTCGCATTTTGTGATTTGCATCTATATGAACCACCCTTTAGGACCGGTTTATCAGTGGAGTATTATGGTCCCTTAGAGCTGTAACTATGACATAAACTGTTTATCCGTGATATAGCAAGGTTAGTGTTCAAGCTTGAGGTAAATTTACAGGATCTTGAAAATGCGTGTTTTGAGGTTGATCTTTAGGTTGGACGGTACCTAACAGTAATAGTGTGTTGATGTTTTTCGAATAGATTGTTGTGACAATAGGTTGATAAAAAAAATTTCAATTTCTCCACTTTTTTAACAAGAACATCTAAATATTTTCTTTAATTTTTAAATTTTCATGACTATTTCGTGGTGTAAAAGCTCCATTTGACACTGATAAACCAGTCCTAAGGAAATTATTGCAGGCATACATTACAATATATCAATTAAATAAATAGTCCTACCCGTTCCCCCGAACTGTTTCCATGGTCACCTTGGCTTGTTCTATGCAATATTTCTCCCTTTTGCTACAATATTTTATCGATTTGCTTTCTGAAAGATGATAAGAAATTATATTCGTAAAAATTTTAGCCGTACTTTTTATTCCATATCATCGTTTATATTGGCCACTACACTATAGTTTGTAAGATCACCACGTAACAGTAATAATACCCGTATTCTATTGATTTTACTAAAACTATAAAACAAGAAAAATTCTTACTTGGTAAATAGTAGGGGACACACTGGCATAATTTAAAAGTATATTTTGATTGACATTCAAAAATACAGTTTCTCTGTGTGTATGATCTACAATAAAGAAAAAATAACACATTATATTGACAAGGAGATTAACCTAGAAGATTCGTTGAAAAACTAATTCCTTTCGGATAAGTTCCACGATTTGATATGAATTTAACAACATAAACTTAAAACAATACCATGTCAAGTTATTTTTTTAAAATACAGTACGTCAATCAATTATCGAATATTCAAAAATTATGATTTTTACACTTAATGATTGTAACACTTTTAATAATTTATTGTTAATTGCATTTAAATCGCCACAATTATTTTGTGTATGATTCACATTTTATAATTTCGAACACAATTTATACGAGTATGATATACCTGCCGTTACCTGTAATATTCCAAAGGACGTTCATCGTTAAAATAGCATTGTCGTTTCTCGATGGGGATGCTTCTTATAGAGGGATTAGCTATTCTAACCAGTGGTTCAATGAAAACATTATTATCGAATCCAGGACCGATGAGAAAGCCAAAATCAGCAACTTTAGGCAATTCCCTTGGACTAGATAGTATAAGCTAATAAAAAAATTATTTAGAAGTTTGAAGCAATAATCAATCGATCGTGCACAGAGCGAACTTTCGAACACATGTCCGATTGTGGACTGGTTGCTGCTTTTTCTTTCTGTGACCGGATACAAATGCCAATCCTTCAATTTGCGGCCACATATTTTTCTGTGGATACTTTGAAGCAACTCCGCATGCCTCGTGAAGTTTTTAACCATTTGTACCAGATTTCTAGTTTTTTTTTTAAATATTGACTTGGGGAGTGGGAAGAATTGAACTGAAGGATGGTTGGTTGAGAGAAGTTAAAGTTTTTCTATATATAATAATTCGTAACGTGTTTGCCTCGAAAGCCAGAGTGTTCAGGTTCGATTCCATTTGAAGACAATTTTAGTTTTAAAGAGCTTGTTTGAATCCCGTAACTCATATTTTTAAATATTCACCTTAAATCCCGTGCTACGAGTCGACGAACAATAGTAGTTATCCACTTGTGCATCCACGATTATAGAAAGACCCATATCGGGACCAGCACCTAAAAATTATTAATAGCTTAAGCAGCTGATGTATATTTACTTAATTCCTGAAGTTCCATAAGAAAATCAGTGTATTGAGGTAGGTAACTAATGCGATTCTACAGTGACGTAATCGAAATCGTTCCCAGCCTCTTTGGTTAGATAATGTGATTAAGCAAGGACACCCGATAACCTCTGGCTGTCAATCTGTCAAATCAACTTTAAACTACTAATAAAGCAATGAAAAATTTCGAAAGAAAGTTTTAATGAGCGAAGAGAGATTCAAAGACTGTCAGTAGAGGTTCCATTCCTTCCGGTAGAGCACCAGTAAATCTATGATGATCTTATGTCAATGAGACTAATACTGCAAATAACTGTCACGTTTTTACGTCACTGTAAGTGATGACGGTGTACATAATCGGTCCATAAGGCTAGTGCCTAAAATGTGAACTTATACCCAATGCTCTTCGAGGAATATAATCGCCAGTAGCATCTGGATAACCAGTTTCTGGATTCCAGTCGTAAACATTTCGGTTATAAGTTTGATTTAATATGTTTACGTCCTTCCTAAAAGTAAAATAATGTTATTTCAGTATTATTAAATTATTTAATTATGAAATGAGATATGCAGAGCTGTAAGAAAAGTTGCATTTCTGTGAAACATATTACAGGGAAAAAGACTATAGTAAATTTATTAAAGTAAAGATTGTATTGAAAAATTCCCTATAAAATATCCTATTACTTACATTTTTTATTAGTAATTACTACCAAAATAATATTGTAACCATAATTTCTAAAATTGTGTCTTTTACAACGAATTTATCTACACGGAACAAACCTATAGTAAAACTATTATAGAAAATATTTTATTGTACGATTTCCTATACAATATTGTACTAATTAAAATTTTTATTATTAACGCCGGTAGTTTCATATTTTAAAATATATGATATATTCACTGGCTATTATTTAACAATTTATTGTATAAGTTACCAAGTTTAAATGAAGTGTTCCAAAAATATTTTAACAAGAATAAAAGGCATGCATAAATTAAATGCAACGGATTCCTGGGACTTCGATTTTTGTAACAAATAACACAATAAATAACAAAATAAAAAAAAAATTTTGGTGCCTGAGATGTGAGAACTGATTTTAGATATACTTAATGTGCTGATTCTAAAACTGGCATCAGATAGTTTCTATCAGCTCTAGTTTTTGAGATAGAGACTAATTGAATTTAGTTCTAATAAAAGGCAAAAATAAATAAATCTACAGCAGTTTGTGAACGCGTTAGATCCAGATGGAAATTGTTTTGGGTACTTGTCAAGTAAGTTTTCTAGGATTAGCACGGAAAAACTTAAAGCTGGTATATTTGATGGTCCTCAAATAAGGCAACTTATGAAAGATCCACAGTTCACCACATCAATGAATGAGGCTGAATCTAACGCTTGGGTTTCATTTGTTCAAGTAGTTAAAAATTTTCTTGGAAATCGCAAAGCAGACAATTACTTAGAATTAGTGGAAACTGTGCTTGCAAATTTTCATATTCTCGGTTGTAACATGAGTATAAAAGTTCACTACCTCCATAGCCACTTAGGTCGCTTTCCAAAAAATTTAGGTGACTGTAGTGAAGAACAGAGAGAAAGATTCCATCATGATATTAAAACTATGGAAGATCGATATCAAGGACGATGGGATAGCCACATGATGGCCGACTTCTGTTGGAGCCTTCAGCGAGACTACACCGGTAAACTCCATGCTAGAAAGTCGTATAAAAGAAAATTTGTAGGTGATAGTGACTAATATGAATATGAATGTATGTTAAGCTACTTTTCATAATAAATATTTAATTATATATGTTTTTGTTTTGTTACTGGCAATAGTCATAGTTGTAACGTAAAATATATAATAGAGGTTAAAAAAAGTAAATAATTCCTATTTTAAAAACTAGATCTGATAGACAAAATCTGATGGCTATTTCGGATTCTCCACCCAAAAATTACCCAGGAACAATTAAAACATCGCCGGCACCAAAATGTGTGTTGGCCAGTGTAATAGATGGAGAACTTAACAGGAAACATACAATCGATCGATGAAGTCAAGCGAGGGAAATGAGAGGATACAACTAGATCCATCCGCTTGGGAATACCATGCGTCAACATTTTGACAAAATTATGGTTAGTTTTACTATTTTTATAGTAAATTTAACTAAGTTCTTTTTCCGTGTATGTGAACGTGAACCTAGTAGGAAAAGCAACATTTCCGGTCTCGTGTGGCGTCTCGAGAAGCCATTTTTGCAATAGCCCAGGAATGTGGGGCTCTTTTAAATATTATACAATTTATACTTACGCATTTCGATAAATCTTGTCTGATGGCAGACGATTGAACGAACAACAAAGACCCTCATCTGTCAGTTCGTTTTGAAAATACTCGCTACAATTTACTACACGACCTCCCCATTGGCACAGTTTTACTAGATCTGAACAGGAATTTCCAACCTATAAGCGTCTATTATATAATAAGTGTGATAATAGCCCAATTACTACAATTTCAGCCACGCAGTATTTTCAAGAATACATTCACATACAGGATGTTTCAAAAAACATGTGCCACACCATGGGTCCGCAGATGTTTTGTTTGAAATATACAGGGTTATTGATAAAATTTTTTCGGTGTTTCCAAGATATTTCCGAAACGGCTATTCACATTATACAGGGTGTTATGGAATTATATTTAAACGGGCAAATCCTGAGATGAAAATAAATTGAAGAAAAATAACCATAAACGGCGCTTTGAATTATTAAGCGAAATATACATTTTATATGAAATCTCAAGATTTACGTGGCCGCTCCTGAGGACCTTCGCAATCAATAGTTTATTGAGGCAGTCTCTAGGTTCAAAAGAGGTTAGCGCATTATAGGCGGTGTTGTCATATTGACGCGCGTTATCACTTCTTTTTCAAACTTTTTAGAAAAATAAAACTACAATCTTATTTTAAAATAATTCATATTATAATTAAATTCCATCAAAAAATAAAACACAAAGTATTTTTTGTAACAGAATCAACAGTAGATAATATCACACAAATTTGAAATCACTTCACATAATGTATTATTATGAATTATTTCACAACAGAAAAAAAATCGGGTAATGCTACAACTAACAAAACGTTTAAAATTCGTATACGTCAAGCACGTGAAACCCTCGACAGCGTCATTTCATTCCCGAGTCTCGAAACATACTGAAGCAACAACAGTGGCGCGCGGCCGGTATTAAAGCAAGGGCGAGACACGCGGTGTGATCTGGCATCACTGTTAGTATACTCTAGTGACCCACATTGTTGCTAAGTGAATCCAGATGGAACGGTGTGACAGTATGTGGGTAAAAAGGGTTTTTACCTTAGTATTTAGATATTCGATTTAAAAAACAAAGCATGTAGACCGTCTCTAGGACACCCAAGGAGTCACCCATTTAAATATAATAAGTCATTTCCGAAACATCCTGTATAACCAAAAAAAAAAACATTTCTTGATATTTATTTGAATCCAACTGATAAATACACCTAAATAAAATTACAGTATATGTTAATAATGGCCATCATCAGCTTCTACGTAAAGATCTTCTCACTCTGACATTATAAGAGCGGCTGATCACAACCACGCGCCTGGTAAACATGTTCACGCGATTTTATTGCTAAAATATGTGCTATTTTAGATATTTTTCTAACACAAATTTCACAAATATTACTAAAGCCGTTCCGGAAATATCTGTTGATAGTTTGTTGTTTTGTTGTCTTATTTTTGGGTAAGAAATCACCACACGAGCGATGGCACATTTTCTTGAAACACCCTGTATAAATCAAAATACAACATTGCCGTTCCGACGATTGTGCCTTTACTTTTAAATTGTGCTGTTACCGAGTAATAATATTGATTTTAACTTACACGTATTAAGAAATCTCGTAACGTCTCCCAGCTGACATATTCCTCGTTATTAAATGTAGTATTTCCATCACACGTATCATCTAATAATTTTCTTTCCAAGCTTGATCTGAAATAAATAGAAAGAGAGGGCTCTACGACTATATGAAAAAAAAACATAATATGTCCTTTTAAACTTACTTCCCGACAAAGATAATGTTAGTCTTGTTTATAGTCCTGTAACTTTTTTAATTGTTGTCCTATCTTGGTGCAATTTTTAACAAAATGACTTGTGTTTTGGGATAATCTTCTGAATTTTAGTTTTCGAAAAATACGGATATTTTGATCATTATACAGGCAGAAACAAAAGTTACGTTTTTACTCTTGATTTCTTAACGCTCTGTGTAAAAATTGAGCGATAGAATTTAGCTGAATTATGTTTCAGGACAAACTCAGTGAAAACACAAAAAGACTTATGAAGGAGAGACGAGAAATGCCAGAGAAGTATACTAGAAATGCGGGTCGCCTGAGGACACTGAACAGAGAAATATCAAAGGCTGTCAGGAAGGATATTAGAACGTTTAACAAAATGGAAGTGACAAGAATAATAGAAGGAAACAGGGGTCTGAAGTCAATTAGAAGAACGTTCACGGAGGGCAAAAAGAACATAACTAAGCTACGACAACAAAACGGACAAATCACATCAAACAAGGAAGAGATTCTGAATGTGGTTAGGTCTTTTTACCAAGAACTGTATAGCAACAAGAGTGCGAATGTTGACAACATCAGTATACCAACGGTAATGAATCAGGGATCCGAGGATATCCCAGACGTAACACTTGACGAACTAAGAGCAGCTCTACGTGAAATGAAAAACAATAAGGCAGCCGGCGATGATCAGATTGAAATAGAAGCTATAAAGCTTGGTGGAACTCTGCTGCATCAAATGCTCTGCAAGCTCTACAATGCGTGCTTGACCAATGGAAAAACACCTTCTCAGTGGGATCGAGCGTTAATAGTAATCATGCACAAGAAAGGTGATATAACAGACCTAAAAAACTATCGTCCCATTAGTCTACTCTCACATATGTACAAGTTGTTCATGCGAATAATTACCAAGCGAATTACCAATAAATTAGACTTCTACCAACCACGCGAACAAGCAGGCTTCCGATCGGGATTCGGCACTAACGATCATCTCCAAGTTGTTAAAACTCTTGTCGAGAAGTGCATCGAATACAACAAACCCCTGGTTCTCATCTTTGTTGACTATGAAAAAGCGTTTGATATGGTAAATCAACAACAAATGCTGTACGCACTAACACAATGTCGTATAGACCACAGATACGTTAATATCATTAAAAACGTCTATGAAAATGCCAAGGCTTGCATAAAATTACATGACTATACGGAAGATTTTCCCATAGAAAGGGGAGTGAGACAGGGCGATGTTATATCTCCTAAACTATTTACGACACTATTGGAGTACATGTTTAAGAAGATCGATTTTGAGGATATGGGAATAAACATAAACGGCGAGAGACTGAACCACCTTAGACTTGCGGACGATATCGTCTTGATTGCGGACAGGATTGACGAGGCTAGGGAGATGATAGGGCGATTGAGTGTTGCTTCGGGAGAGGTAGGTCTAAAAATCAACTTTAATAAGACCCAGTTTATGACCAACCTGGTGGTGAGCGAACAGATTTCCCTAGGTTCAAGTCATATTGAACAAGTAGTCTCGTACAAATATTTGGGACACGAAATTCGCATAGGCAGAGACAACCAAACCCGGGAGATAGCGCGAAGAATCGGCTTAAGTTGGGCAGCCTTTGGGAAGCTAAGCAACATTCTAAAATCGGATATTCCAACCTGTCTAAAGAGAAAGGTCTTCAACCAGTGTGTGCTTCCTGTGCTGACATATGGAGCAGAAACCTTAACATTAACAAAGGGAACCATAAGCAAAATTAGCGTTGCACAGAGAGCCATGGAGAGAGCAATGCTGGGCATATCATTAAGGGACAGAGTTTCTAATACTAGACTTCGCCGAATGTCTGGGGTTACCGATGCAATTGGACGCATAACAACTTTAAAGTGGAATTGGGCCGGGCATGTGGCAAGAATGACAGACGGACGATGGACAAGGCTAATTCTGGAGTGGAGACCGCGACAAGAGGCCTTTCGCAACAGAGGTCGCCCACCAACAAGATGGACAGACGATATTAAGAGAATAGAGCCAAACTGGATGAATGCAGCACAAGATCGAAGACGTTGGATTGGATTACGGGAGGCCTATGTTCAGCAGTGGACGCGGTTGGGCTGAGTGATGATGTTTCGCTTTGAAGTGTGATCTTTATCTTACGCAATGTTTTTGGTTCATGTTTACTTAGCATATTTCGATAATTTAACATAAAAGTAATTATGAAGTCGTAGGAAATAGTACATTACGTATCAAGGGCCGAAAAGCCTCCGACAGCCCGAGATATGTACCGTATTTTTTTTACAAGTGCTCCGAAGCTTGGATGCCAAATAAATAAAGAAATTTATCAGACAGTTTTCTTGTCTACATGACATGGAGAATGTAAATATCTATTTTTTATTTTTGACAAATAGGCTCGGTGGCCTTGTGGTATAGCGTACGCCTTGTGATCTGAGAGTCGCGGGTTCAAATCCCGCACTCGACATCTCTGGTTTTATTTATTTTTTTACAAGTGCCCGAGTCTGTCAGGCCATATAAATAAAGAAATTCTTCAGACATTTTTCTAAAACATCTTTGAAAAATTAACTGCCAATTTAATTTATATATAATCCGCTATTTATTATCGCTTGTAGTATGGCTCGGTGGGTAGAGTGTCCGCCTGGTGCTCTGAGGGTCGCGGGTTCAAATCCCGCACCGACAATTCTAGTTTTATTTATTTATGAGCACATGGTCACTCGAAGCGGGCGGGAAAAATCTCTTGGAAAACGCCACTTTCGGCGAAGAGAACATGCATGAAAAGAGGCACTTTCGGGGCACATGTAAAAAAAAGTATAGTAACTACACAACTCGAGTGGTGAGCCCATTACACACTCTTTCGAAGTATTCGAAGTTTCGGAATCGTGTATATTAGGCGTCTTACCACTCTTGGTATGTAACATACTACCTGAACAATTAATAGTTCAGCAGTTGCGTCATTGTTTTACCGAAACAGCGAATTATTACATTTTAATTTACCCTTGCTTTAAAATTAGCTCCGCCTCGTCCCTTTTCGCCTGATTCATGTTACAAATAGTAATTGCTGGGAATGGGATTGTGTTGATGTTGTAATCGAATGGATTGTAACTTATAATGACGGGGCTGGATTTCCACTTGGAGTAGATGTTCGAGATGAAGTAGGACGCGCAGCCAATAGCAAGGGAGAATGCGATAAACCAAAAGATTCTAGAACAAAAAAAAAGTGTTATTAGAAATACATACATATTCGCTCGCAGAGAGAAATTATCATCCGCTTATAAATTTCGTTCTGCGCATGCTCGATTATGGGCGAGCTTCTGACTTGTTGCTGCTTTTTGTTGTGTTTAACCAAAACATGCCAAAACTAAAGAAAATGAAATGAATCGGTAAAAACCAAGTCAAAAGTAAACCAACATCCAAACCCACAACTCTGTACCAGCATCCGAATTATGCTGACGGGAATCGATACATTTAGATCTACGAACACCGAATTCTTGGTCAGCGATCACAGATTTTGCTTCCGTGAACAGTTTAAAACCAATTGCTCATGCCTCGGGCACTAATTCTGACATCTCTGCGAACGAACAATGTATGACGACGTTATTGTCGTTCCTTTTTTCCATTAACTTTAAGAAACGAACAAATTCTGCTTACCTTGCTCCAATTGTGAATTGGGAGTCGCCTACATATCTCAGCCCATGAAGGCTAGAAATTTTGCAATATTTTTTGAATTGATTTACGAATTTTTCCTTTATTTTTGAAGCTCTGTTTTGTGGTCCGTTATTTTGTTTCTTTACAGTCGGTAAATGCTGAGAATAGTGAAAACTAAAAAAAAAAGGGAGGAATGTTAGGGAGAAGGTATAAGAAATGGTTACCACTATTAGTTACAACTATATTAATCTAGACTCAGACGTGTTTCTGCTCATATTGTAAGGGACTATACAGGGTATTTTTTTAATTGAGTGCCGATACTTAAGGCTGCGAATCCTTGGGTGATTTTAAGAAGAAAAGTTAATGTTAACATATGTCCTAAAGTTCTTCATTTTTTGAGCTATAGAATGTTAAAATTTAAAAAACAACTTTTTATCATAATATACAGGGTGACAATTTAATAACTTGAAATGGCCATATATTAGAAACGAAAAACTGAAGAAAAAAACGCAAAAAACAGTTTCTATAAAACGAAGGGGGAACAAAAACAAGCGTATTAGCCCACCCCTATATGCAACCCCTTGGACAGGGTGAGATAAACCCTTAAAATCTTAAATAGAAAGGGGGTCGAGTGATACATCATTTTGAAGCTCTTAAAAAATGCTTTCCAATGGTACCATAGAAAGGTACATTTCAGGAAATTATTCTCTGTTTATTAAGGAAAACAATAAATGAAAAGACAATTTTGAAATTTTTTATTATTAGTTAATTAAATGTTCAAAATGATTGCTACCAATATCCTGGCATATTAAGAGATATCTCTAAACAGTTTAAGCCTCGGTATTTCGTTTTGGTTTATTTGCTATTTTTTTTTGTCGAAAAAAAAAATTTGTTTATAAATATCACAGAATTTACCTTAAAGGTAACTTCTACTAGTATTATTATTTTAAGAACAGTTGACTTTCGGTCCAGTTTAAACGAAAAGCAGCACTTCTTATCTTTAACAATGGTGTACAGCACAGCTGAACGGGTAGAAATTATTTTCATTTATGGTTCCCAGGATCAATGTTTTTTAAGAACAGCTCAACGTTTTAACGAAAGGCATCCAGGTCAAAATGTAAGCCCGGAGTATGTTCGCCAACTAGTAGCCAAATTTAAAGAAACTGGTTCTGTCGCGAATATAAAGAGAAATCAACCGAGACTAGCCGACGAAGCAGCGCACATTGAAATTCTGGGGCAGTTTGCAATGAATTCAACTTTATCAACTCGTCAAGCAGCTGTAGCAACTGGATTATCTCGTGAATCAATAAGAAAGGTACTTAAAATTCATAAGTTTTATCCCTATAAACTGCACATACTGCAAGAACTTGGTGACGACGACCCTGACAGAAGAATACAGTTTTGTGAAATAATGACAGATAGAATTACGGCAGAACCTCGACTAGTATATTTATACAAGGAAATTTAAATGGCGACAGGTATGCTGAAATGCTACAGAGGTCTATCGAACCACTAATAGTGCGAGAATTAGAAAATCAGAGGGACATACTCGGAAATTTATCTTTAGAAGAACGCTTACTACATTTCCAACAGGATGGAGCACCTCCGCATTATGTAGTTCCCATTAGGCAGTGGTTGGATGATAATTATCCCAACCAGTGGATTGAAAGAAGAGGTCATGTTGAATGGCCACCTAGATCCCCGGACCTAACACCTCTTGACTTCTTTTTGTGGGGTCACCTAAAAACTGTGGTTTTTAAAACGCAACCTGAGTCACTAGAGCAACTTCAGCATAGAATAGTTCAGGAATGCCGTGCTATATCCAAAGAAACCGTTGCAAATGTACGTGAAGAATTTGAAAGTATAGGCTTTATTATTGTCTTCAAAACAACGGAAATCATTTTGAACATTTAATTAACTAATAATAAAAAATTTCAAAATTGTCTTTTCATTTATTGTTTTCCTTAATAAACAGAGAAGAATTTCCTGAAATGTACCTTTCTATGGTACCATTGGGAAGCATTTTTCAAGAGCTTCAAAATGATGTATCACTCGACCCCCTTGCTATTTAAGATTTTAAGGGTTTATCTCACCCTGTCCAAGGGGTTGCAGATAGGGGTGGGCTAATACGCTTGTGTTTGTCCCCCCTTCGTTTTATAGAAACTGATTTTTGCGTTTTTTTCTTCAGTTTTTCGTTTCTAATATATGGCCATTTCAAGTTTTTAAATTGTCACCCTGTATAATTACTTTTAGATATTTTTATGAAATTTAGTACGCACCATTATCAAACAGAAATAAGATGTTTCTTTTGCAGTTTTTTTACGTAGACTCCAGTGACGTACTCAGATTTTTTCTACATTCAATAATAATGATTAAGGAGCATTTTTGATATTGAATGGTTGAATAAAAAAAAGGTATTGTTTAAATTTGAACATTCTGTAGCTCAAAAATGAAGAGCTTTATGACATATTATGTTAATATAAACTTTTCTTCTTAAAATAACTCAAGGATTCACAACCTTGAGTATCGTAGCTCAATTAAAAGACAACAAACCCTGTATACTATGCAGGGCTTATTTTCCTAATAGCCCCGGTTTTACTTTCAGAGAGGCATGTAGAGCGAGTAGCGGAAGTAATAATAGTATTCTTACTTTACGTTATCAGGTGACAGAGGGACAGATAACTCATTTTTAGCATTGTTGTTAACTTTGAGCGAATCAGCGGGCCAGCCATTAATTTTTATAGGTCTTGTCTGCTTTCTCATATCCCTAAAAATATAATCGACAAAATATTAAGAGCGTCCGACCAAAATTTCTGCGGTCGTCGTTGCTCCTTTGATTTATTTAAATATGAACGGTGGTCTTTCTCGGATCTTGGCGTAGCCCTGGTTTTTTAGCATATATTTTTAAATACAAATCTTAAGTATCATTTAAGCATTCGAAAGTATTATTTTTTATTTTACAACCGGCATATTTTTCTCATTATTCGACACTCATTCTACAGAGGCATGCCAAATTTGGGCGAAATCGGTTCATTAGTTTAGGAATTATTCTGGAGAGAGACGGAGAAATTATCTTTTTATTCACTTTTGATAGATTTAAATTTTATATGGGACAAATGGTATCACAGCGAGCGAACCCGCGGGTGCAAATATTTTTCTAGTCATTCGACACTCATTTTACATAGGCATGTCCAATTTGGGCAAAATCGGTTCGTTAGTTTGGGAATTATCCTGGGTAGAGACGGAGAAAATATCATTTTATTCACTTTTTGATAGATTTTAATTTTGATACGGAATAAACTATATCACCGCGAGCGAACCCGCGGGTACAAATATTTTTCTTGTCATCCGACACTCATTCTACATAGACATGCCAAAGTTGGGCAAGATCGGTTCATTAGTTTATGAATTATCATGGGGAGAGACGGAGAAAATCTTTTTATTCACTCGTTGATAGATTTTGATTTTGTATTATTAAGTAAGTTAAGTATTCGAAAGTAATATTTTTATTTTACAACCGGCACTTACAGGCTTTTGTGATTTAATTTTTTAGTAGTGCATTTTGTTAGGTATTGAAGTGGCGCCAGGTTGTTTGTGGGCACACGGTGTAACGAAAAAAAAAAGTGTCGACGAAAAACAGAAATATTTGTAGTCTACTACAAACCTGAACAAATCAAGCCTTATTTAAGAAAAATCTTCTATGCTTACAGCTTATGTCCGTTCTTTTTTTTTTAATTTAAATTTTTGAAGCAACTTACACATTTTTTAAATTTTCCATTCCTGGCTTAATACTATTTGAAGGCAAACCAGTAATTTTAGGATCTTTAATCTCATCAGTTTCTATCATTTTCGTCAATTACGGAAAACTAACAAGCAATAACGCAGTTAAACTTCAATTTTGTTCTTGATAGTGCATTGTCAGCATTAAAGTTGTATCACATAAACAAGAAAACCCTTTATTAGACTTTGGAAGGATCTATAAAGATTATACAGGGTGTCAATTTGAAAACTTCCCACCCTTAATACCTCGCTTCCAGTAAATGTTAAAAATAGAAAAGACACGTTAGTTTTCTTATGAAGAGGGGACACTTATTTGCAGCCTTCGCGGTTTGATCCCTCTGGTAGGGATAGATGATATCCTTAAATTCTTAAATGGCAAGAGGGTCAAGTGGCACCCATCATTCTAAAGAACGTTTAAAACTCTTTCCAATAATAAATATACACAGTGTGTAAAAAGTCCCGGAACAGTCAATTATTTCAAAAATGGTGCCCAATATAAAAAAACTTTCTGTATAAAAGTTGTTTGTCTTAAAGAAATTTATTAAACTTAGATCCCTGTAATTATACAGGGTTGCCCAAAAAGTCGTGGTAACCGAAACTTCATTTTTTTTAAATGGAATGACCCTTTTTTGATCACATTTTCTGATTCCTCTAAACATTCTAAACAACAATTATAGAACATGTCATATTTAATGAACTAACCTATTAGTTTTAGAAATAATTTGAGTTGAAGGACATAAATGCGATAGGTACGATATTACCTTTTGCATTTTTATAAGCTGGTACTAGAATTCACTGCCAAAGTAAATTCTCAAAATGTCGCTCAGCGAAAGGGAACGTATAACTTTACTAATAATAAGAGGTTTTGGAGACCGACAAAGATCAGTTATCGAGACAAAGGAATTATTTAATACAACTTTTCCAAACCGACAGCCTATATCAAAATCTACAGTTGTGAGAACAGTTCAAAGGTTCGAGGTAACCGGTTGTTGCAGAGATAAACTTCGTTCCGGAAGACCAAAGTCGTCAAGTAGTGATGAAAAAAAATTAGAGACATTACTTCATTTTATTCAGAATCCACATTTGTCACTCAGAAAAGCTGCTACCCAAGTTGATGTTTGTTTTAAATCAATTGACAATATTTTAAAAACCAGTAATTTTCATCCCTATAAAATAACTCTTGTCCAGGAATTATCAGAAGACGATTTTGATCGTAGATTGGAATTTTGCGAAGTAATGATGCAAAAACATGAAGAAAATAACAATTTTTTTAATCAAATAGTTTTTACGGATGAGGCAACATTCATGTTGAACGGGTCTCTCAATCGCCATAATTGTCGTTACTGGGCTGATCAGAATCCACATTGGATGAGAGAAACACATACTCAACACCCCCAGAAAGTAAATGTGTGGGCTGGAATTATTGGCAACAGATTAGTGGGGCCTTTCTTTATAGAGGGGAATTTGAATGCCGAAATGTATCTCCACATGCTGCAAAATGAAATTGTGCCAGCAATAAACAATGAAGTAGGACCACTATTACGCAATACGTGGTTTCAGCAGGATGGAGCTCCTCCTCATTTTGGACTAGCTGTTAGAAATTATTTAAACAACACTTTTCCTAACCGCTGGATAGGACGAAGAGGCCCCATAGAATAACCTGCTAGGTCGCCAGACTTAACGCCCCTTGATTATTTTCTTTGGGGACACCTAAAAAATAAAGTATTTGTGACAATACCTGCAGATCTGAATGAATTTTAAGAGGAAGAATTATTGAAGAATGTGCATCTATTAACCAAGAAATGTTACAAAACGTCATCGACAAATTTTATTATAACCTAGCCCATTGTCAAACTGTGGGAGGAGGACATTTTCAGCATTTAATTAAATAACGATTTACACTTAATTTTATTTTTGTTCTTTTCAAGTTATTGTTAATTTTACTGCTTGTATTTAATAATTTAGTTGTTATTAAAATTTTGACACACCTTGAGTGAGGTTCATTTTACACGAGTTTAATGTTTTTCTTTTAATTTTAACGTAAAACATTTGAGCCGACTCGAAACAATGCAAAAGGTAATATCGTACCTATCGCATTTATGTCCTTCAACTCAAATTATTTCTAAAACTAATAGGTTTAGCCATATGACATGTTCTATAATTGTTGTTTAGAATGTTTAGAGGAATCAGAAAATGTGATCAAAAAAGGGTCATTCCATTTAAAAAAAATAAAGTTTCGGTTACCACGACTTTTTGGGCAACCCTGTATAATTACAGGGATCTAAGTTTAATAAATTTCTTTAAGACCAACAACTTTTATACAAAAAGTTTTTTTATATTGTGCACCATTTTTGAAATAATTGACTGTTCCGGGACTTCTTACACACTGTGTATATTTGTAAGTAGTAGTTTCCATGACGTTACAAAACGGAAGCAACTACAACTTTTTTTAGGCGGTGACTTTGCTCCTGGGTTCCGCTTTTACTAGAAGAGGGCGTCACACAATAATGTTTTTTAAATAATTACCTAAAAACCATAAATATCAGTGCAGTTAAGTTCTAATTACCTACGTCCAGCTTTGGAACGCATTTGTAAGATTTTAAGAGTAAACATCTACCACTTCAAGGGGTTAAACTATGAATGCTCCAAATATTATTTTAAAGCGTCCTCCATCATAATAAAATTGACGTAACATTCCGATTTTTAATATTGTTTACTGTAAGCGAAGCGAAGCGATATTATGGATGGAAAGGATCTTACTAAATATTTTTATTATATGATAAAAAATGTTAAATCTTACACAGATCAAGGTGTGTATTGAACTAATTCCTTTCCTTTCAAAGCTGGTAGCTCGTACCTTTCAATTTATTTAATGAAAACTAAACTTTAACATTAAAGATGTGGTCACTATAACAAGTAATTTGAAAAGAAACACAAAATTAACAATAATGTATACCAAAAAAAAATTATCTTTGAACAAAACTTATGTTGTAACGGTTATAAATTAATGGTGTCCGTTAATTTTGCTGTCTATCTATTCAGTATAAAAGAGCCACGCATTAAATTTAAGTAAGCAGGTACACTATTAATTTATTATAATATAATTTTCTTAAATCGATTGTATTTGTAATAGGAATTTAATTTAGGGTACTCACTGTACTTGTTTTTTGAAATTTATCGGAATAATTAGCTAAGGAATAATCTATTTTTTCACTTGTTATAGGAAGCTTATTAGTTTGTTGTTCACAGAATATGACTACCGAACTAACTCACTGTCCTTATAATTAATTAACTACGCCAATTAATTATCGAATGTTCATAAATTCAGGTCATAATTAATAAGTTGTTGTTTCGTTAATAATGAACCAATTTTAATAATTTTAACTCTTTTTTCTTTTTTTTATGATCAAACACAAGCACTATAGGAAAAATCCTTTAGGGCACTGGCACTCTGGGAGTGGGAGTGATGCGTGTGCGAATAAAGCGATTCACGTTGGTTTCGAATCGTTGGAGGTTATATTCGTTGGGAAAAACGACCTCGGGAAGATCGTTCCATAGGGATGAAGTCCTCCAGATGAAAAAATTCTTAAATAATGAAGTTCAAGGAGAACTAAGCTTAACCACATATGAATGGGCGGCAGTGGCTCGTCGTGTATTTCTGCTATTCGCCGCTCTGGGCGGAATTAAGAGGGCAAGGTCATCCGAGCACTTTCCATGAAAATATCTGTAAAAGACAGTCAAATCCCCAACCTGTCTTCGATGTTCTAGGCTGTCGAGGTTCTTCGTCAGCTCGTGGTCTCCAATCAGACGAATGGCCCTCCTTTCGATAGAATCCAGCAGTCGAAGAGTATGATTGGGTGCAGAGCTCCAGGCATGAGAGCAGTATTCTAGTGATGGTCGAATCTGGGCTTTGTATAGTGTCAAAAGTTGTTGCGGTGTGTACAACTGTCTGATTTGGAAGAGTACCAGAAGCTATCTTGGCGATTGCCACAACGTGGTTATGCCAAGACATATTTTCTCCCAGATTGATGCTCAGCAAATTAATAGATGATGCCAGTGGGATTGCGTGCTCGTCCATGACTATATCCGGTTCTGTAATGTTAACCTTTTTAGAGAAAACTGCTCCCTGGGTTTTTTTAGCGTTAAATTCGACTTGGTTACTGTCACCCCAAGCCAAAATTTCTTCCAGGTCTTTGTTGAGGCGTGATACTTCATGCTGTATGCGAAGATGTGCGTCGGCAGCCGATGTTTGCGCATTCAAAGAGAAAGATAAGATAAGTGTGCTATCGTCAGCAAAACTAAATATCGGATTTTTACTTTTCACTAGAAGGTCGTTAATGTAGAGTAAGAAGAGTGTGGGAGACAATATGGACAATTGAGGAACACCGGCATTGATGGTAAAGGTGTCTGAGATAAATCCGTCAATCGCCACTTGCAGAGAGCTGTCCTCAAGAAAGCTAGACAATCATCGAATGTTCATAAATTCAGGTCCTAATTAATAAGTTGTTGTTTCGTTAATAATGAAACAATTCTAATAATTTTAACTGATAGAAAATAGATTCTAGCATTTAGGGCAGAGCAGTTTACGTTCTGATAGGTCCAAATGTACGGGGTAGCGCCTGTAACTATCCTAAAATGTAAATTTGAATTTAATTATTTTTTTACACTGAACGAATTACGGATGCATCTGGGATAGGCACTCACACTCGAGGTAATAAGAAATTAACATTTCTTCTAAATACTTTATATTGTCGAAAAAACGTTACTTAAACTGATATATTTTATCACTTAGCTGCTTCGAAACTGAAAATAAAAATCATTTCACCAAATAAAATCTATAATACTGAATGCAACGCAATTATCTTTTCATTTAGTTCATTTAGTTAACATTAATAATTCGAAAATAACGATTACAAAATCAACATGCAAAATTCAAACAACCCTCCAACATTGTTCTGATGTTAAAAACCGATTCGCATTCATCGTTGTTAAGCATGGCAAACTTTAATAATTTTCAATGTCAAATAGACAGACATCGTTTACTTACAGTGAAAATTACCCTCATACATTAAGCTAGAGGTGTTGTTTTCGATTGATTACATCGAAAACAACCCCTCTAGCTATCGAAAACAACCCGCCAAGTTTTTATTGTTTATTGACAAAGATAATGACACTTTTTGACGTTTAAAAAAATAAATCTTATATTCCAGCTACAAACTCAAATATTAAATATTATTACAATTATTGCGTTATTAATAAT
Organism: Barypeithes pellucidus; assembly: GCA_963991005.1. Classification (NCBI taxonomy): domain Eukaryota; kingdom Metazoa; phylum Arthropoda; class Insecta; order Coleoptera; family Curculionidae; genus Barypeithes; species Barypeithes pellucidus. Next base: position 2,666,232 of record OZ022557.1, read on the forward strand.
TACTAATTTTTTTAGTTCTTTATTTAAAAGATGTAATATAAAGTTGTTTTAACCATTATTCGAGTAATTTTCTCCCTAAATTACACTCGTGCCTAAAAATTCTCAGATAATTTTGCATTTAAGCGTATTTCCTTTGAAAAACAACATTCGTTCATTTTCAAATTTTATAAAATATGAAAATGAACTCTTGTTGTTTTTAGGCAATACGCTTTCATGCAAAATTATCGAAAATTTTTAGGCACTAGTGTAAGTACCTCCGAACATTTCACACTAACATTCTTCAACCAATCAGGAGATTTCTTTTTGTTCCATTACAACGGCAACTAAGAAAATTTCCGGAAATTTTTCTCCTCCTCGAGGCAGAAGCAAGTAGTGATTACAGTGGAAATTTCTTGACGTTTGTGTATAGAATGATATTTTGCTTGACTGAACACAACTTTCTTATGTTTTACCAACTTTAGTAGATCAAATATAAATAAAAATACAAATTTGTTAATAATAATTGCATGCAACTAAAGTTGGTAAATAGGAAATTATTGATCTTCGAACTACATAAGTCATCAGCTCTTAAATTCGTAACACAACTTTTTTTTAATAATATAAGTTTCATCATCATTAGTACGTTGAATAAAAATAAAAATAAAAGTTTAAACTATTTTTATTTTGCCAATATCAATTTCATCCAACTAAAGTTGGTAAATAGGAAATTCGAACTAACAACTACATAAGTCAAAATAATTTAGTTCGAAATTTTCTTACCGAATCTCCCTCGTTCTTGAATTAATATAAGGAAATTTTCCTTCTACACGATTTTTTTGAGAAAATTATCCCTCGTCTTCGACTTTTTTTTTCAAAAAATAGGGATATTATAAGTGAAAATTTCAGGACCCTGTATATACCGAACAATTTAAGTCGTTGCGGACATACAATTTAAACGAAGTTCTCTTCATAAAATGGCCTACAGAATCAAACGGTCAAATATTAGTACGATATTAAAAAGCATCCTTTACCTATGTATATGTATGTAGCTTTATGTTGCTCAAACGAAACAAACCCAAAAAACAAAGCCTCAACGTAATAACAAATTCTATCTAAAAGTAAACCTGAACGACATCTATGTTGAAACGAGAAAATAATTAATAAAAAATCAATAAACTAAATTAATTAATAAGTAGTGAAACTAACACATCAAATATTCGATATTTTTTCAGGTGTCGATTCTCGACATTCCCTTTATTTTTTCATATCGATTAGGCAGCATAAAAATATCGATTTGGATAGTATTTAACCACCCCTTCTGCCCTACTCAAATCCACCTTTCCCATTCAGCACGAGGGATGATTATTAATCAAAATTGAAATTAAATAATTTAAAATATTTTTAACAAAAAAAATCTGTTTACTATATCTGGAAGCCATAAAGTGGGCGTGTTTAAAGAAGGCGATTTGATCTTGGCCATATTTGTCTCACTTTACCCAAACGGGAAAGGTTGATGCAGATAGAGACAGACATAAAATGCGAACAGGCCGAATTGTTAAATACGTTTACAAGTCAATTTTCTTCCTCTGGCATGGAATATAATCAAGCAACATATAAATGATGTATAAAGTGAATGAAAATGGCGAAAGCGAAGCGTCCTTAAATTCTAAAATAATTTTTAAAAATTTTCTAATCTTTCATGAGAAACGTCGTTTCTTTTTTGGTGCAAGTGAGTAATTTGTAATTGAAATATTCATTTAGTCATCTTTTCTAAGAGTAAGCATCAATAATAATTTCGTTTCATAAATCATATGGGGCCCAAAAATATGCTCGGACTTGAAGCCTGAAATATTTGCTAGGACCTAGAGCCCAGTTGAAGATGGTAAAATAGTTTATGTAAATTATGATTTACTTCCTATTTTTTAATAAAACTACTTATAAGCTTATTTCTGAAGTTTAATTTTTCATTTGTAGTTACGTTACTAGTTCAATAAATGATATAAGAGTGTATAAGGATTATTTTAAAGTGATATTTACAGCTTAAAATATGTCAGAATCCTAATATTTGATTTTCATCACTTAGTAAATAATATAAAAGAGTTTTGAATGGTTTTTGTTGGTTAAATGTCACTTTAAAATATTGACAGTAATAAAAATTTTGACAAAAGTGACATTTGAAAAGCACTTGCGTTTGTCAGCTGATGCCATACTTAATGGATGCCGGGTTTGTTCGTTTGTTCATGCCTGCTTCGATTTTTTAACACGGCTGATTGTCTTCTTCCTGTTCATAAGTATTCGTTGCCCGTGCCCTTCAGTTTTCTCACTGGCCGTCCATCTTCATTCAAGTAAAACGTCCGTTATGCTGTCCACACTTACAATTTTAACTGATACATTTTACTTGAACAAGTAGACACTGTGTTCGGTTTCACTTGTTCAAGTAAAACGTTAGGTAAAACCTTATGTGCAGACCCTGTCCACACTTATTGTTTTAACTGATACGTTTTATTTGAACAAGTAAAACCCCCAGGTAAAACCTCATGTGTAGACCCTGTACATACTTAATGTTTTAACTTATACTTATTATTTGAACAAGTAAAACATACTCAAATGGATACCTTTAAGACAATGCCTTATTTCGCTTAGTTTTTGTAATTTGGGTAAAAAAAACGGATAAAACGTTCCAAAGAATCAATATTTTAGACATATAGTGAGTAATAACAATCCGGTGATCATTGATCATGGCCCACAGAACGCGTAGGGAAATAGATATCAATAGATAGAGAGAGATAGAGATAGATTACAAGAATGCTTGACTACACACAACCATAAAATAAAACCCAAGGAACAAATAATAAAAATTATATTCACCCAAGGAAGCCAGTGTTTTAAAATAAAACATCACATAAAAAAGGACAAACAACAAAATTTTAAAATAGAACCTTTTCAACCCGACGGCGTCCGCCCCGTCTGTCTTTCCATAACAAATTATTTCTATCATTTTTATTATTGCATTTCGAAAAAAATTACATTAATTTGCGGGCTAAACGCAGCAGATGGTATGTCACTGTGTCCCGCAGCGCCCCCTAGCGCGCGAAGGGTACTTTTTTATTGTAGCCCTTCACAAAGGCCCTTTGTTATTAATATTATTTTATAACACGAATATCGGCTTAATTTATAGCTTTTTATCTTTTTCTTGATCTGGAATTGGGAAAAGAAAGGGGGCCCCGCACAGTTGACGATTTGGGCTGATTATTTCGTTTTGGGTAATAAAATTTTTAATTTCCTGGAAAGTTAAATTTTCTATGAGCCCTAGGTGTCCAGTGGATAAATTAATTCTGAACATATCCGCTGTTTTTTTTTAAAATAATTCGTACCCCACAAGAAATATACATACTGTATGCATTTTCCGTGAGAACGTCCTTGCAACCACTAAAATAGATATATTAGTATTATAACCCCTGTATAGTTGTTGCAGAATTATACCGTTTACTCTTACTGCCATAAATAAACTACCTGATTAAACCCTATTGTATACGCCTGAACCTCTTCAAAGCTCAATAAATGGGATCAGGGCCGGCTTGAAAATGTATACCACACCACATGATTTATTTTTATAATTTAAAATAAATAGATAGGTATTTTTAGTTTTAGGTACCTATAATAAATGTAAAATAATGATAACAATTAATGATAATTACAGGTTTAAGTACTATGTCTCTTACCGAAAATAAAGGAGTTTTTGTCAAAGTAGACGTCTCTGCTCCCCAGAGCTGTTTAAAATATTCATAGCAGATATGCCGGAGGACCCTGAGACAGAAATCGGGTTATATGCAGATGACACCACCATAACAGCGGAAAGCAGAGACCCAGACTCCAGAGACACCTCAACAAATTATTGAACTGGTCAGACAAATGGAGGATAAAACTAAACCCCGAAAAAACCCAGGCGATAATATTCAGCACCAAACCCCGACCACCAGAGGCACAACAACTATCCATAAGGAACACCCGCATAAACTGGCTCCCAGCAGTCAAGTATCTGGGACTGGTTTACGATAGAAAACTAAGCTGGGAAAACCAAATCAAAGCCGCCACCAAGAAAACCAATTACATAATCAGCAGACTCCACCCACTCCTTAAAAACAGAAAGATGTCCCTAAAAAATAAACTCACACTGTTCAAGACAGTCATAAGACCGATACTCACCTACGCCAGCCCCGCCTGGATCCAAATCACGAAAACCAGAAGAACCAAATTACAGGCCATACAAAACAATACACTAAGGATCATCACCAGAGCCCCCTGGTTCATGAGGAACTCTCAAATCCATAGGGACCTGAAAATAGAAACTCTAACCCAGCACCTGAATAAAACCGCAGTCAAGTTCATAGCCACCATGACAACCCATCCAAACCACAAAATATGGCAAGCATTTAGACCAATAAACAGGAGGATAAGGAGAACACGACCAAGACCTAGCGACCCACCACCACCAGCCATAGAGTAACCCCCCCCCCCCCCCACCGCCACCACCACGCCACTCCGTGGATAAACCCCCCGACATATTTTTAAGTTTATAATCATTGTAATTTAATAAAAGTAAGAGGACCTAGTCCTAGCTTAGAGCCAAATAAAGAAACCAGAAACCAGACGTCTCTGCTAAAGCATCCATCGAATTAAAATTTCTACTCAACAACGATTGATACACATTTGTAATTATTAGTTTGGCATCGGTAGATAAATGCTTTCTTTTAAAAATGACACTTGAAGATGCCCCCCTATCAGCACAATTCCAAGGACGCCACATTCTACCACTAATAACTCTAACTAAAAATTATTCGCCGGAAAACCAATAAAGATTAAAATTATTAAAAATCACTTTGTATTTATATATGCATCAGGCATAGGTATAAATTGAATTTGTATACCTGGTCCGGCTCTGCTCGAAAAGGTTTTAAAATTTGGGATTTTCTTATTTATTTTATGGTCGAAGGGATAATGAGGTTTTTATTGCAGTCAAAAGATCAACGGTATAATTCTGCAAATACTATACAAATATGATAAAAATCAAAATAAGAGAACATATTTTAATTTGAAATAATTGGGGCTAATGTTGGATAACGTTCTCATATAATTTAAATGCAAGAACTCTATAAATACAGTTTGGAATCTATACCGGTATCGTTTGTTTCTATACTACACACAGACTTATTTCCTAATTTGTAATTTTCTGTTGTATAATACACCGCCACCCTGATATTTTGGTCAAGTTTGATATTTTATAACTTTTTTATTTTTTATTTGATTTTCATGATTTTGTTATCACTTTGTAGATCCGTTTATTGTGTTTTTCCTTAATTATTTTCTAAAGTAACATTTTTCGATTAGGCTATATTATACAGGAGTAAATTAAACTGTTATTTTGTATCATAATTTAAAATTACCATGTAGGAAAATCGAGGAGGATAATTTTATTTACATACTGTTTCTTGTAATCTTTGATGTATTCTAAACATTTCGATCTTTGATTCATTCCATAATCTCATTTCTCCTACGAGCTGAAAAATTTTAAATGAAACGCTGATTTGAAGCCTATTTTCATTAAGAAAAACAAACACTAGGTATATCATAAAGTTAATTAACAAAAACAATTTAAATATCGTGTATTTCCTCCTCTCGCAGCAATGACAGCTTGCAGTCTTCGTGATATCGAACGAATAAGGTTACTTATCTGTCTGATATTCTTCGGTCAGCGCCAGTCGTAAGTATTGCAAGGTTTGTACAGGACGACGACGAACGACTCTTCTAAGTTGATAGGAAATATGTTCGATTGGGTTGAGATCCGGGCTACATGCGGGCCATTCCAATCTTAAAAGTCCAACTTTATCCAGATATTCGTTCACTACATGTGCAACGCGAGGTCTAGCATTATCATGCATTAATGTAAATTCCCAATGAAAGGAGCAAATGGAACAACAACTTCTTGGAGGATTTCCTCAATGTGACAGTGGGCGATTAGAGCTCAACAAAAACAATATTGGTGCGTGCTCCGGTAGAAATACCCATGACATACATTTTCTAAAACTAACATCGTTCCATTTAAAATTTTGCAGCTCTCAGCAGAAATGAGATAATGGAATGAATCAAGGAACGAAATGTTTAGAATACATCAAAGATGAGAAGAAACAGTATGTAAATAAAATTATCGACCTCGATTTTCCTACAGGGTGTTTTGAAATTACGACATACGCATAAAAAATAAAAAAGTTATAAAATATCAAACTTGACCAAAAATTTCAGGGTGGCGGAATTTTGTGCCGGTGAGTATAGTTGTTCAGCTTTTAGCATTCATAAAAATAATATACGGGAATTTTGCATTCTTATTCTAGGCCATTGATAACGTCACAATAGAATCTTGTAAGTGTAGTAAGTAGAAAAATTGAGTCACTTAAGGAATAAGGGTCTTGAAGAATCTTCAGGGGGTCCAGCACGTGTGACGAGGAACAAAGGATTAAACTATATACTAATGTAGGACGTCATGGTGTCAAAAATAAGGAGTATATAATATAGTCTGTGCAATCTACGTCTTTTTAAAATATATTTTTTAAAAACATCTTCACGACATCCATCACAATTTTTCAGACCAACATTGTATCAAATAAGCTGAGGTCGATTTTTTTTTTATGATCAAACACAAGCACTATAGGAAAAATCCTTTAGGGCACTCTGGGAGTGGCGCGTGTGCGCAAAAAGCGATTCACGTTGGTTTTGAATCGTTGGAGGTTAAATTCGTTGGGAAAAACGACCTCGGGAAGGTCGTTCCACAAGGATGCAGTCCTCCAGATGAAAGAATTCTTTATAATGAAGTTCGAGGAGTACTAAGCTTAACCACATATGGATGGGCGGCAGTGGTTCGTCGTGTATTTCTGCTATTCGTCGCTCTGGGCGGAATTAAGAGGGCAAGGTCAGCCGAGCACCTTCCATGAAAATATCTGTAAAAGAGAGTCAAATCCCCAACCTGTCTTCGATGTTCTAGGCTGTCGAGGTTCTTCGTCAGCTCGTGATCTCCGATCAGACGAATAGCCCTTCTTTCGATGGAATCCAGTAGCCGAAGAGTATGTTTGGGTGCAGAGCTCCAGACATGAGAGCAGTATTCTAGTGATGGTCGAATCTGGGCTTTGTTCGGGTTATTTAATCTAATTTATCATTAATTATTTTATCAATGTTAATAATAATGAGTTTCAATATGAATTAAGTGGTTTTAATCAAAAACGGCGTGCCTGACGAGAAAAACTCAAGAGACCATTTTCATGTAGAATTGACCAGGCTAATCAGAAAAAATATCCACATGGAAAAATGTCAGTGTCGTACCATCTTTATTGTAAAAAATATCAGAGGACATGTTTGCAGAGACATTGAATAATTTTTCTAACTAACATTTGTGGTTCTATATCCTATTAACACATACCAAAATTGAAAATAATATCTAAAGTACTTTCGGAGATATTAAAAAATAACCATTTAAAAAATAAAAATTCAACACCCTGTAGCAAAGAAATTAAGCCGTTGCGGACATATGTTCATATGAACCTTTCTTTATAAAATGACCTAAGGAATCACACCATGAAATATTAGCACGTCATTAAGGAACACCCTGTATACCTACTCAAAACAACAAACGCAAATTAAAAATAGGGGGACCGTTTTTACATTCTAATGCTTTTTGAGAACCCTGTATAATACAATACATTTTTTTCTTCATAAATCTTAGTTTCTTGCCAAGCAGAGCTATTTAGGAAGAGATATTTTTCATAAAAGGCATAATGAAAAAGTTTCCCATTTGAGTAAAGACATTCCAGCCGAAAAGAAATACAACGCTCTATTTTTGACATAACCGATATTATGTTTTGACAACCCTTTAGGATGAGTCGTATTATAACTGAAAATATGAGAAACGGGATCCAAATGGCGGTTCCCTCAACGGGCTTGTATTAATCAAGAAGAGAAAATGACGAACGCATCAGCGATGGTAAATTTTATTAAGGTCGCCCAAAAGTCATCATATCGCCGTTGATCCTATTTACCACACACCGAGCCATTCACAGAATGTTTAGCCGTCACCAGGTCCAAATAAAGCCCTTAAACTCGTATAACCACCAATTACTCGTGCAAATTCGTTGCAAATGCATACATATGCCCTCCACCGCATACCGCACACAGGGGGCTGGCATGTGGGCCTTTTTAGGCCCGTGCCCCCTTCGAGCGCACTTTTTACAACTTTATAGGAAGTAAGGGCCCCCCACGTAGGCCCCCCAGAAAGTTTAGAACGGCTGCACTCGTTTCGTTTTGTTTAAAGTCGAAAGTTTTCGAGCCCCCTCGTGTTGACAAACGGACGTCATGGTGTCTGTTCTTGGGAGACGCGCCGCGGGATTATTTGCCGTGAAATGGGCTCAAGGAGTGTGTCCTGTGCTGTACTAGGCCAATAAGGACCTAAAATGGAGCAGGTAAAATTTTAGTTTTGAATATTTATATTTTTTTGCAGTATGACATTTTATAATACAACAAATCCCAAAATTAACGCGAGGATGTAACCCCACATCCCGCAGTTTAATCAGAAATGACCGAAGTGTTCCCTCAAACGAATTTTGAAAGGATTCGACGTCAGGAAAAGATTTTGGTCCAGACGATATTCCTATATCCTATTAGTTCTCAAGAGATGCGACTAACACTCATATTTTGTAGGCTTATCCTTTAAAAAAGAATACTTCCATCGGCGGCAATCGTTAGCCGCATGCGGCTCTTTCGATGTCAAGTTGTGTCTCTTTCGATATTAAATTGCGGCCGTTAGTGGCTCTTTAAAAACTGAGAATTGGCCTATAGGAAAAAAAGGCAAGAGAACCCAGCCAAACAACTATCGACCAGTCGCATCGCTTTCAGTTATGTCAAATGAGAGAATCGTCCTAAACTATTAACCAATAACTTCTACAGTACCTGGAGAAACTTATCATTATCAGCGACCATCAATATGGTTTTCGTAAGTCCAGATCAACTGGAGATCTTCTAGCCTATGTCAACCATCTTTGGAACAACGCAATCGAACATCATGGGGAGTCTCGGGCTGTTGCACTGGATATTTCCAAAGTCTTTGGTCGTGTACAATTTTTCTTTATTTTACCGTTATCATAATTAAAATTGATACTTTCTTCATCAAAAATGAATGATTCTAAAATGGCAAATACTATTTTTCTATTGTTATTTCAACCTCTATTTATAAAATCTCGATGGCTAGTGTCCTGTGGATAGAGTCATCAGGATAGTCATAATTATGGTCATGTGACAACTGGCGGGTGATTTGTTAGGCAAGTTTGCAAGATGTTTGGTTAAATTTTTCGGTTTCTTTTGACGAATCTGACTTTTTATTGCCTCCGGTTTCGGTTAATTATTTCTTCGGGAGGATTTGTTGTGCTATCTTCGAGTTTTCCTTTCCTACTTTTTTTTTGCCCGAAAAAGAGTTTCATCCCACACTACTAGATATATATTAATATATAGATAAAATGTAATGGGTGGAAGAGAGAACTACATGTTTGTTGGCTGAATGGCAACAATCCTTAATTGGTCTGGTTATATCAGATGGTTAAATATTAAAACATAACCATACTTGCCGATGAAAAGATAAATCCTTATTTACATGATCCACTCTTTTACAAACTACACATGAATGCACCATGATTGTTTATAATAAAGACGATTTTTCACCAATAATCACAAAAAAAAACACACATCAACATATAACAATCCGTTAGATCAAACGACAAACATCGCAATGTTTACGAGATTAGTATTCATTCATCTTTCGCTATAGTATTTGTAAAATGTATGATAATAGTTTTTCAAAGAATCTCTCATCGCCTTTTCACAGACTTTTTATTTCTTAAATAGATTTTGTAAATTTGATTTAATCAAATAACGTCTATTCTGATTGTGTGGGACTACTAGGAGATGGCGCTGTGCGTTGTATTTTCTCGATTACCGATGATAATACAGCGTTAAGTTAACGTCCTCTCTGATGATGGGTATGTACACCTACCATGAACTGACGAGAACAAATGAGTTCGAAACCGGTCTGCTGGTGGTTGCATCCTACCAATGGAGAGGGCTTCCTTTTCTTGATAATACCATTCAATCTGAAATAGTATTTTAAAGTGCTACTGTGTAGGCAAAAATACGCCCTTATTGTATACAAGGTGTTCATTTGAGAACTTCCCACCACGGATTTATCGAAAACCATTGATTAAAAGAAAAAGCGCCGAGACACGTCAAAAGATTTGACAAAGGGGATAACTTTTTAACCAAAAACTACTTCACCTCTCTTATCCATTTTGCCATAAATCCTAATACTTCATTACGCAAAATTGTTGATGCGACTCGTATTTCATTAGGCTCTGTACACACAGTTACTAAATTACATAAATTCCATCCATTCAAAATGAAAATATTGCAAGAGTTAACCGAAGATGATTTCGATATTCGAGTTGAATTTTGTGAACAAATGACTGCAGCGATTAATGATAATACCATTCATGTAGAGAATATCTGCTTCCGTGATGAATGCACATTTTATCTAAATGGATTTGTTAATAAACATAACTGCAGGTATTGGAGCAATGAAAATCCTCATGCTTTTGTAGAAGGGCATACTCAGTACCCACAAAAAAATAATGTATGGGCAGGCATTTTAGGAAACAAAGTGATTGGGCCATTGTTTATTAATGGGAATTTAAATGGAGGCATTTATTTAGATATGTTGGAAAATACCATCAATCCGCTTATCACTGAAACCATTGAAAACAAAATCGAAGACGATGGAAACCCTATACTTGATGAGGCTGAAATATATTTCCAGCAAGACGGCGCTCCTCCTCACTATGTTCTTCCGGTTCGGCAATGGCTAGACGACGAGTTTCCAGATAAATGGATAGGGCGAAGAGGGCCTATAGAAGGGCCTGCTAGATCTCCTGATTTGACGCCATTTGACTTTTTTCTATGGGGCTATTTGAAAACTATTGTGTTCACTCCCCAACCTAACAGTTTGGATGAACTTCGTCAACGCATCACCGAAAGCTGCCATGATCTCCCACAACATGTTTTTGAAAATGTCCGTCAGGAATTTGAAAATCGCCTATATCATTGTTTGGCCAATAACGGGCAACATTTTGAACACTTATTGAAATAAAAAGGGATATTTTCGTGTGCTTGTTTTCTATCTGAACAAGTTAAGATAAATAAAGATTTTTCTAATTTTCTCGAAAACGAATAGACCGACTTTAAAAAATCAAACGTGAAAATAAAACACTTTGAAAGAGCTATCAAACAAGCTATTACTTGCTACCCCTTGTCATTTAAAATTTTTAAGGGGATGACCCCGGGGGCCAGAGGGTAAAAGGGACTGAAGTAGTTTTTGGTTAAAAAGTTGTGGCAAATCTTTTGACGTGTCTCGGCGTTTTTTCTTTTAATCAGTGGGTTTCGATAAATCCGTGGTGGGAAGTTTTCAAATGAACATCCTGTATAAGGACCATCGGGTGGTCTGGGAAATAATAATTTTCCATATTGGTATTTGATATATTGGGAAATAAATTTATTTTAAGAGCAATTGCAGATTACTTTTAAACCAGACATTACTGTTTGCAGTCGTTGCGTAGGTTAGAAATGTACATTTTTCCATCTGTAGTTGGTAATATCTTTGGGGCAAACAATACTATTATGGTACAAATAATCCTCAAACGACTTGAATTCTCTAGTATTATTACAGGCTAACGCGGACAATGTAAACCCAACAATACCGCCGAATAATTAATATTAAATCACCAATAGAATCAAAAAGCTAATGACAAAATACGCAGGGACATCCAGCAGAGTTTCAGGTGCACGATATCGCCGCTTCTTCTTCACTTTTTTATTAATTACTATCTCCTTTCGCCGGTACCTTCTTTGAAAATAGATCCGAATCCAACTTATTCATGCCACCCGCGGCTCGGACTTTTATTTAATAATAGAATCCACTGTTATGAGGAGTTAATGATTTGCACATTTATTCTTAATGTTATTACGACTGAGCAGTCAATTTGATTTGAATGAAATTACTTGGTCAACTCTTTGTTGGAATTTAATTGGTCGGTTCGGTCGGTAAAGGGGACTGTAATGATGTTTAGGTGGATTTCGTTTCCTTATTATTTCCATTTCTTAATTAGACGTAGGTACAATGTATTTATTCTAATCTTCTGTTTTCTCTTTTGCGTGTTAATTTGCATGTTGATTGTTTTCAAACGCTTTTTTTTTTCGTTAATAATTCTGCCCTAAATAACATGCAATTTTGAAACTATTATACTTGTTAAGATGAGGATCCCAAACAATCCCAAATTAGCAATCAGAGCCATCTATGTTGCATCAATTTAATTAAAAAATATGCCGCTTTTTGGCAGGTTAGAAAGAGACGAGAGTCATGACCTGATCAATATTTCTTTTCGTGAAGTTTTAGCCGTTAATAATAAAGTTTTTTAGTTAATTTAATGATATTTAGATTGTCTGACATGTCGATTGGGGTATCAACAAGTTTCAGGAAGATCTGTGACAAAAATTTGAAAATTATTCATATTTGAAATCGTTATTATTATTCTTATAACGTTATATTTTTTAACGCAATTTTTTCCTGGCGTTTTCCAATCCTTTAACTTTACGAATCCACTTTTAGATTAGAAAAAAAACTAAGTATATTTGGCTAAACGTTCGCATAAAATAGTGCCTGGTTGGCAACCTGTGATTAAATAATAACAATGAAAACACACTAATTAATTTATTTTGGCAACACGCTTTCTTACACGGATAGAAAATCAGTCAAATTTACTATAAAAATAATAGTGTTGAGATAGATCGAGCGAAAAACCGACATCGCTCGATTATTAAAAAAATTGCTCTAAAAAATACTAAAACTAACCAGAATCTATATGTGACGGGAATAACTTTTATTAAGAACTGCCAATAAGTTATAGCAAATTTTTAACCTAAATTTTTAGTAAAAATTACAAAAATATTTAGTAAACCATTTATATGAAATATTTTCGTACTTTGAGAAAAAAGCTATAGTTTTAAATTTTCAGGATGAATCCAACTGAAGAATCAACTACTGCTTTTTTTTACGGAAACGTTCCAATAAAACTGGGCAAAACAATACAATAAACGGCAATTAAAGTCGGTTGTTAAACAATAAGACGGTTATACCTTCACTATACTTGATCGTACCGAGCATTCCACTGGTTCACTGTAGTCGGTTGGGCAAAATCAGCGGTTCCAAAACAAAATATCTTAGAATTATGTACCGCGATAAATATTTTTATCTTGTTTATTTTTTACTCATATGAAAAACATTTTGCGTCAATAAGTTGATGTTCTCAGGTACTCTTTCCTAGAATTTAGTTATTTTGGGATCATTATAGTTAAATCTATATAATAATCACTTGTTGAGGAATTAGCCCTCAAATATGGACATCAAGTTTTGAGATTACCGCCATACCATTGCCATTACGACGCAATTGAATTGATATGGGGTATTAGCAAACATTATTATGACAAACATGCCTGCAAAAATATCAGTAAGCCTAGCGTTATAAAGTTATGGGAGGAGGCGCTTAGCCAAGTGGGCAAAGAAGAATGGCGGAAATGCATTGAACACACGGAAAAAATTATTTTTGAATCTGAATGAGACAGAACAGGTTATAGACGAAGTAAGACCGTTAAGTATTAGGGATGATGATAATGATTTTGATGAGTCTGAAAGCATGGATGAAATGTCAAATGCAAAGGAAGACTGTTTTTAGTAAAGTACGTATCTACAAGTAGGTACGTTCTGTCGTAAGAATACAACATGGGTTCTTTTTAGAACCAAACCTTTATAAAAAAAAGAATTCGTAAAATTAATTTGCCTAAATATTATAAAAGCTAAAAAATAATTATTTTTCTTTAATTAAACTAATTTTTTATTTACTTTAAATTATTTTATTTAAAAAATACCTAAAATATAATTTATTGTTTGAGAGCCACCGACTACTCTGCTCGAGAGGTTTTATTGCTGAGCGGACTTCATACACCGTACCGACGTTATTTGATATTATATTTTATGAGCTTGGCAAAACTCTTAGCAAAAGGGCTTCCAGCCCCTAAGCTTTTTCCATAAATGGATTAGAGCTTGTTGACGGTAAGCACGCCAACCCAAAACATACCATCAAAATTTCGGTGTTCATAGAGCAAAATGTATCGATCGCCAACTGATTTGTAACCATCAGAATAATCCGCATACTGATACGGAATTGTGGGTTTTATTTACTTTTGAATTGTTGTTTTTACCGATCCGTTTTTTCTTTACTTTTGGCATGTTTTCGTTAAACACTGTCCATTTTTAAATTTTTCCAAACGAAACCCTTGTAGGTTAAGTTAAGAAGGAAACACAGAGAATATAATATTGATGCTAATGGCTTGACAAAAAGTAATTCCCAAACAAAGCAAAATTAAAAGTTCCGTCGCACAATAAGGAGTTATTGCAACGAGCAGTTTCAATTTGCTTTCTTTCGTAATAAACTTCTTAATTAAACTTTTAATTACGACTTCCTGGCCTGGTATAAATAAGTAGCGAAATTAATTAATTTATGTCGACGGCAGCGGGGAGCGAGACAATACCGTCGTGGTTCCTAATTAAGTTATAAGTTTCTTGTTTTAATTATAAACACAGGTTTCTGTGGAGCCTCATGAGGGAGGGGAGGGGGATATAAATACAGTGTCGTACAACCTAATCTCTCGTTTTAATTTATACATTACATAATATTATAAAGTAATTATTATACACTCCTCCGACAATTAATTCCGGATAGAAATAATGTTAGTCAGGTTTATAATAGTCCTGTAACTTTTTATAGTATATTAAGATACAAGTTTCATAAGACATTATCTTAGAGCACACGTTTAATTTAGAAAACGACCCGCGAAGCTCTAATTGTATTATGAACCGTGTATTTTATAATACTTTTTCTATTTGGGTTTAAAAAAGAAAAACTTAAAAAATATAGTAGATTTTTTCCGTTTGAATTAATATATTCTTTTTGGGTTGGCAATACTTTTACAATTTAATAAAATGTTACAAGTATCAAATATGCCCTGATAGAAACAATTGAACACAACGAAGCTTCTTCCCATCTGTCATAATTAAAAATAAATATATTATTAAAGTTAATAAAAATGAGTCAGGAAGAAAGTTGTACTTCGTCAGAAATACGAGAAATTGCTGAAAATAATCTATAAAAACTTTTAAAAAGGATATGCAAAACTTTGAGTTATCGTGGCTCTGGAAGTACTCTTCATTCATGTCGCTAATCCTAACCGTTTTCGAAAAAACGGCATTTCATATACATCATGTGCTTCGGGTATTTCAATAAAAGATACATCTTTATTACGATCCAATGTTCAACCTTCAAGATTCCGCTTTTTCATATTTAGCCCATGAGCAGTTAGACGACTCAGTGTAAATAAAATGACGTTTTCTCGAAAACGGTTAGGATTAGCGACATAAATGAAGAGTACTTAATTTTTAGCCAATAGTTAAAGGTATGTAAAAAACATTGTCCAAAGTTCTCATCATACAGGGCGTAAAAAAAATGGGCCCATGAGTGTTACAGCTAGTCCATCCCTGCAGCTGTGAGTAATTCACAACAGTTTCTTGGGTAGTAATTTGACGGGTCTTACCTGGTATACATCATATTAAAAAATAATTGAAATATACCAGGTGGTTCAATAATTATGTGTAAAAAACTTGATTCTATTGGTGCTCTTTGGGAGCCCATATCTCCGAAGAGGAGGCCGATACGAAAGAAGTTTATATGAACCTATAGTATTCTTTTCACGTGTTTTCTTCATATCCGGGAGATTTCCCACATGTTCCCGGACACCCTGTATAAAGTAATATGTATAATACTATATTGAATTAAAAATAAAAATAGTACTTAATCCTTTTAGTCATCACTTTTTTTCAGCTGCTGGAAAATGCTGAAATTTGGAATATAAAAACGACTATTTTTTTTTTTTAATTTTTGAAATTATTTTCATTTTGATATGTACATGTCACCTGACTTATGACATGTCCATTCTAATGGACATTGGGACTTAAGGCGAAATGGAAGAAATCAGTTGCTTACAAACATTTATTTAAAAAAATCATAAAAACGACAAACTAATCAGAAAAGAACATCAGGTTTATATAACAATAAAATCAGTGTGTATGAAAATTCAAAAACCAGAGAGCTTTGATTTGAATTTTGTTTTTTTCCGTGTCCTCAAAGAATGGTTGTTCGGTTGCTTTATTTCTACTCATTTCATACTCTTCACATTCTATATTATGGTTTTCTGTTAGAGGTGTTATGTTATCTTCGACCAACGTGTCAAAAATAGTTTCCTCTATGTTATCAACCTCGTCACGGGTGACATGAGCTTCAAAGTCGCTGAAATCTGCTATATCGTTTGCTTGATCGTCATCCGATAAAACCAATATTATCGAGTCAGCGTCTCTCGTAAGGTATTATAGAAGCTGCTCGTCAGTCAAGGGTCTACTCCATTTTTTTTTTGTTTACTAGTTGATGGCAAATCTTTCTTTTCATCAGTTTTTTCAAAAAAATACATTGGTATATTTTATGAACCCAAGTCATTTTATCCATCGGGGTGGACATATAAATTCAAACTATTTTTTAAGGCCTTTCAAATAAAATTGTTCATTATATAATATAAGCACAATAAAGCAATGCTTTTTACTTACCTAAATCAATAATTATTTAAGTATAAAAAAGTTATAGCGCCCGGGTCAATTTGTTTTTAAATTGTTGATAACACTCTAAAAAAATAGTGAATCGAGTCGAACGGACATTTTCCGTGTTGCGCAGCTGCAGGGAGGGCAGCGGAGATCTCGTATCTGTATAATTCATGATCGCGGTACACGGCGCGTGCATGGGACGGCTTGCTGTGTGGCTTGGTTGTCTATAACAACTCATCATCAGCTATGTCCCCATATTGCATTATTATTGATACACGTGCTGTGTTGGCTGAAAACGGTTCTGCTAAAAAATGCGTGGGAAAAAATTTCAGTTCATATTTTTTACCGCATTTTCCGAGCCACAATACACGATTTCTGTTTGAAAACGGACGAGGCGCGATAACTCGAACAGCATTTAAAAAAAATGACATACCTAAGATCCAACACTGCGGTTGCGCGTCGATGAAAATGTCCGTTCTAATTTTTTTCCGGTCACGAATAACGAAAAATAACATCCGACAAGTAAAACAGACGAGGCGTGATAAGTTGAATTCTCCGCTGTAAACAAATTTAGATTTTTCTCAAACCAAAACTATTCACCGCACGGAAAATGTCAGTTACTATTTTCATCTCATCAAAAACATCACTCCGAGTCAAAAAATAAAAAGAACGGACGAGGCGAGATAATTATTACGACCACTTCCTTTTTACATATGTAAAGATGATTCTCAATGATTTCGCCACGTTGCCAATGTCCGTTCTTGTTAATTTAGTTTCCTTAAATCACCGAAAAACTCAAAAAACTTTAGGTCGTGATCAGTCTGAAATCCTGGTAACAGGCTACCGTACTATTATGCGACTCTATAAAATAATGTGATGTTATGAATTGTGAATAAAATTGAAAAACTGCTATATTTTCTTTAAAAATTTGTATCTTCTTTTAAAAAGCAGATAATGACGTGAACAAAAAAACATTGTCTTAAGAAAAGATCACACTTCAAAACAAAACATAAAGACGCTAAATTATACTGCTCAGGGCTTGAAAATTTTAAGGGTAAAAAAGTTACTTTTATTTCTGCCTGTATAATCATCAACACATCAGCATTTTTTGAGAACTAAAATTCAGGCTAACATTTCGAGACGCAGGTCCACACTTTGCTAAAAATTAAACCAAGATCGGAAAACAATTTAAAAAATTAGAGGACTATAAACCTGACTAACATTATCATTGTACGGAATTTTTTTTTTTGGGTGCTGGATGGGAAAACCTTCAAAAGGCGCTTGGCATGCAGGTTAGTAGGCGCCAAACAGTGTGGGATTTTTACCTCACTAAAAACCCACCCAGAAAGAGCATCGACTACTAGGGTCATTAGCTCATAGAGTCTCCTTTAGGTAAGTATAGTTTTAATTAAATATCACAGATGGTAAGTATCATATAGTAAATGCTCGTGGGCGCTTTTCAGTTAAGTGTGATTAATGTTTTCTATAACATAATGTAATTATCACAGTTGGTAAGTATCACAGAAGGTAGGTATCACAGAGGGTATGACTACTTATTTTTAAATTTTGTCAAATAACTCTATACATTTCATATACTCTAAAGTATTTTTTATGTTTTGTGTTTGCAAATTTTGTGCAGTATTTTCTTTCAAGCTTATACACTGGACATTCACTGATAATATTATGTACTACTGACAGAGCTACATTACATTGATCACACATTGGTGCTGGTTCGCCTTTAAGAAGATGTCGATGAGTAAAACTTGTATGTCCTGTACGAAGTCTGGATGCTTTTGCGGTTTCCAGTCTACTTAGTCCTATGGAATCGAAGGTCTTTTAACCATTGGTTGTACTTGACGAAGAAATGTATTGGTTCGATCCCATATGGCTTGCCATTCATCAACAATTTCCTTAACTTGTTTGTGAACACAGTTTTCCTAATAGCTCTATCATTTGCTGCTTGATTTACATTTTGATCATCTTCTAGAATATCGGGGAATTCTACGTCGATATCTCTTAAATACTCTAGGTATCGTATTGCGAGAGGGCGAGTAATGGTGGGTCTATTGGCGTACTCATTTTGAACAGGAAATATGGATTCATTGTTTGGATTTTTGGGATAAGATTTAACTCCTGCAAGGTAAGTTGTTTTTAGAATTTTTCTTCTTGGGTCTAGGGGCATTATAGCAGATTCACAATAGAGACTCTGGACAGGAGTCGTTGGGAATACATTTAGACAATAGCGTATTCCCAAATTTTGTATTTTATCTAATCTGTTTAGATGAGTTTTTCTTGCTGAAAAGTATACAATGCTGCCGTAGTCTATCTTAGACAATATTAACGCCTTGTATATCATAAGAAGGAATTTATTATCGGGCAGTGTAATAAAGTTTACATTAAATAAAATGTGTTTACTATTTGAATGGAGTAGAATTAATTAATTTAAACCGTATGCTTCTGACCATAAATATAATATCGTATTAACAAGCAATTGACCTCATCAATTTAAATTTTAAATGTAGTCGAAACCCATAAATCATGGAAATGGTTTTATAGCATTAACAAAGCCTTTAGAATACTTTACAAATTCATTAACTTTTGCACCATGACAATGACAATGCTATAAAACGAAATTAGCCAGTTTAGGGTCTGTTATAAATTTCCAAAATGACCACCCATGAAATCTTAAAAGGTTTGGTGGTATAAACAACCCCGGTTTGAATTTAAACGAATGCGTTTAAAAGTGTCACCCCCAACTTTTAACAAAAGAAATGGATATATGACCAATAAAATATTGTATTTGAGTTTTCGAATAAGTTTTAAGGGACTATTGAAAAGTCAAATGTTTGATGTTTCTGGGAACGATTTAGGAAACTTTGGCTTTCTCGTTGGGTTTCGAACTGAGATGTAATTTGTCGAATGTTAAACGTTAAGTAATTTTGACGTTTCTGCATTGTTGGGTTTTTGTAATTGGAACAGATGGATTTTATACAGGGTTGTCCGTTTAGTATGGAAGATAAAAATATCGTCAACCAATCATTATAATTTGCAATACATTTTTAAGAAATTGTTGATATTGATAATAACATTTTTGAAAAGGTATAGTTTAAATGTGCGTTGTTTTATTGATAAAATAGTATTAACACGTAAGTACTGACGTACAAGTTCTAGGACGTAGTCATTGACATGTCGTGAGACGACGCCGTAAATTGGGAATTTTTTTTAGCAAAATATATAAAAAATTTTTAAAAATTTGTTATATGTTTATTCATTATAGACGTTGAGATTGAAAAAATCCTCTGAACGAAATAAAATTTAAAAAACATTGTTTCGGAAATTACATTTTTATTAGGTATATAGCTAAAAACACAAAAAAAAATCATATTATCAAACTTAGCGAAACTTTTTCACAGGTTTTCGGCACACCGAAGATATGTTTTCTTCACACACTGGAGACAAATTGGCTTATTGCATGAATGACAAAGATAATTCGTCATTCTTCTTATTCTGCTAGGACAAATGGAGCATATTTTTCGCTTTTCCAGAATCTGTTCAGGAGCGGGATCCAAAATAGGTTCCTCTTCAATGCCAAGATATAGTTCCATTCGGTGTCCGGAAAAAAGCGCGCAGCAAATAAGCGCACACGAAATATCCGCGAAGAAAAAAGCGCACAATCATATAAACAAACGCACGAGAAATATACGCACGTAGGTGAATGCGCATACGGACAAAAACGCACACGGACAAAACCTCACGTATATAAAAGCGCATTTGGAAAAAAACGCAAATGTGCCATTATTTCTTCTGTTTTCCTTTGCCGAATACAGAAGGAAATCGGCTCCAAAAGGTGTACCGGGGCGGGTTTTCACTTGTTTTCCCAGGACAATGTAAATTTATGTAACTTTCTTCTGTTTTCCTTTGCCGAATACAGAAGGAATCTGTAAATAAAATTCCTGTAAATAGCTGTATAAGTATTAATCCAAATCCCTTTTCAAGAATGAATATTAGTGTTCTTAGTATTAGTATAGTTAGTATTTTTAAAAATTGAATTACTATTTCCAGTGATTCAGGTACCTAAGATAAATAGCCCTTCCGTGTTAATGCATTGCGATTTCTTAGAAACTACTACTCGAAAAATAAATAAATTATGGTATTATTGGAAAGAGCTATAAACCACCTTTAAAATGATGTACTCCATGACCATCCGCTCATTCCATTTAAGATTTTAAAGGTAACATGGAATCAAGATATTAATTTCGAATCGACATCCTTTATATAGCAAATATTTATGCTTGGCCGTATTTAACCATAAAAATATTATTAGATTCTATTTTTCTCCAACCCAAAGTATCCTGCTGTTTACCCAACTGTATTATTAATGGTGCATATAATTTTGTACAAAATTAACACAGGATGGATATTCTATTAAATGATGACATATAGAAATTTGGTTTGGAACATATGTAAGAAAAGGGGCATAACATTTTATTAATTGGTAAAAGTAATTCTGAATTAAACATTAGAATGTAGTTCCTCATCTAAAAAAAATATTGTTTGTCGTATATTCTTATAGAAAAATCACTTGGTTCTTCTTTGAAAAATGCAATTTATTGAGAAAGAAAAACGCATAACGGAAACACAATGAAAAGCACGATATGAAAACACAACTGATGTGTTATTAGTCTTCTATTAAATTTGGTATTCCAATTCAAAATCAAGATCTCCATTGAAGCCCTCAGTATCTTCTTGTAGGGTTTCATCGCCAATAAGGTTAGCATAAAAATGTGGATCCGCAGCGGGAATCAGGTCCATGTAATATTTTATTTCGTTCAGTGTTGGTATTGCTTTACTTTGAGGCACTCTTCTAAGCTATTACAAAATACTACGCCTAAAGTTGGTATCCTTCCCCTTTCCTTTTTTAATGTTTATCCAGTTTATGTCGCTCTTGTAATCTATTTTTATAAAAAAATACTGTAAGGTTTATTTTGACAACTTTAATTTTTTTTTATATGTAATCAGTTAATCTTTTCATCTAAGGCGTTTTTTTCTATTTGTAATTTCTTTTTAATACTCTAAAATAGGTAAACAAAATTGGCTAAATACCGAAACCAATAACATTTTAAAAACACATTTATCAGAAAGGATCCAAATTAACAAATTAACTTCTTCAGGTCTAAAATTTTAAAACTTGTCATTTTTTTTTAACTGATACATGCTTTTTTTTTAAATGATCAAACACAAGCACTATAGGAAAAATCCTTTAGGGCACTCTGGGAGTGGTGCGTGTGAGCAAAAAGCGATTCACGTTGGTTTTGAATCGTTGGAGGTTATATTCGTTTGGAAAAGCGACCTCGGGAAGGTCGTTCCAAAGGATGAAGTCCTCCAGATGAAAGAATTCTTAAATAAAGAAGTTCGAGTTTGTTCGGGTTAAGCTTAGTAGTGCTTAACCACATATGGATGGGCGGCAGTGGTTCGTCGTGTATTTCTGCTATTCGCCGCTCTGGGCGGAATTAAGAGGGCAAAGTCAGCCGAGCACTTTCCATGAAAATATCTGTAAAAGGGAGTCAAATCCCCAACCCGTCTTCGATGTTATAGGCTATCGAGGTTCTTCGTCAGCTCGTGGTCTCCAATCAGGAATGGCCATCCTTTCGATGGAATCCAGTAGCCGTCAGAGCTCCAGACATGAGAGCAGTACTCTAGTGATTGTCGAATCTGGGCTTTGTATATAAAAGTTGTGGAGGTGTGTACAACTTTCTGGTTCGGAAGAGTACACCAAGTTTCTGAGAAGCTATCTTGGCGATTGCCACAACATGGTTATGCCAAGACATATTTCCTCCCAGATTGACGCCCAGCAAATTAATAGATGAAGCTAGTGAAACTGAACATAAATGTTTCTGACAACTGACACAACATGTTATTTAAGAAGAAACCAACTGCTTGTTGGTACCGTCTTGCAAAACGCGCACTGTCCAGTACTTCATTGCGAAACTTAAACACAGGTTTCTCTAATCTTCAATTAGGTCATATTCCTCATAAAAGGCGTCCATAGGTATTTTAAGACGGATCTTAATTGCAATAGATAAAACACCTTTTTGTGATTCTAAAGAATCAGCTAATTAATTTTAGCAAAAGTTGTTAGTTGTTCCTTATTGCAGAAGGGGGTGCAATTGTGGATTTGCTCGAGTTTGTTTGAAAATATGAGTTTGTTTGAAAATATAAGCTTGTTTCCATTATAAGTGGGTATAAACAGCAAGGGGGGCCGTGACCCCTAACGCCGCAGGGTATTACTTTTCGTAAAAGTTTGACTGACCCCCTCCAGACCGAAGTTCTGGATCCGCCCTTGATATATACGTTAGATTTTCAGGGATTTTGTTGACATCAGCTAATTGAAAACTGAATTCATTGCCTCACAGCCTAACGTATTAATTTCTTCTCGACTGCTTCAACCCAACCACACATTCGGGGCAGACAGACACGGACCTAAAATAAAAAATGACCCCGGTCGTATAATTTAATAAAACGAAATTGTTCGGCCGATATTTTACCTGACAGAGCTCGGACTAAGATTAATGTTGTAATTTCTGGAAGCCATTACTGTAAATGTACAGGCGCCATTGTCAATGCTCGCACGGAGAGAAAAAAATGAGAAAAAATCGTCGGTCATTTATATCTTAAGAGCCGGGCTGCGGTACGGAAAGGGAGAAATTTAAAAGGCGGATGTCGGATGTGGATGAATAAAAAAGAACAGTGCAGTGTTTTTATTTTTTTAGTTTCGAGAAAACGATCAGCGGTGACATGCATCTTGTAGCGAAACAACATGCTCTTTCGACAGATAGTGTGACCAGAGGCGGATTATCCATAAAGAATATTTTATACAGGGTGCGTCGGGAAGAACGGACCAAACTCCAGGAGTGTAGTGTACAGGGTTATCAATTTAGTTTGTCCCACTTTTAAAAGCCTGTAACTTTTTCTATTTTGAGTTAGCGCGTTCATTCAAAATACGAGATGTAGCATTTTTAGCTAAGTTTTTATGAGTGTTGAAAAAAATGACAGTAGGTGTCATAATATGTCACGACGAAAAGCAATTATTTTTTTTTTAAATGGAACACACTATAGTATATCAGAAGCGCATTAGATGGCGTTTTTTCTTCCGATATCAAAAATCTAACACACATATGCATTCTTTTCTTCAAGTGAGTAGTAGAGAAACAATTTTATTAATATTGGCATAACTAGAAAATAAGAAAAGTTTATAACATTAATGTAATAACTAGAATGATATAATAATTATTTCATAATCTATATTGTTCTACATAACCACCTCCATTTTCGATACATTTACGAAACACTTTTACCATGTGACTATTAATTTTTAATAAAACTTCTCTATTAGTTTGAATCTGAATGATGGCGTTTTCAATTCTAATATACAGTTCATTCAACGAATAACACGGTGTATTTTTTAATATAACCCCAAAATAAAAACTCACAGGGTGTTAAGTCTGGGCTATTCGGCGGCCATTTTATAGTACCTACCCGAATTTCCAATCCTTTGGACTTATTTTGAGTTTAAATATGCAGTTATTGGAGCTACAGTGTGTGGAGGCGCTCCATCTTGAATTTCTTTTTTTTTATGATGAAACACAAGCACTATAGGAAAAATCCTTTAGGGCACTCTGGGAGTGGTGCGTGTGTGCAAAAAGCGATTCATGTTGGTTTTGAATCGTTGGAGGTTATATTCGTTGGGAAAAACGACCTCGGGAAGGTCGTTCCATAAGGATGAAGTCCTCCAGATGAAAGAATTATTAAATAATGAAGTTCGAGGAGTACTAAGCTTAACCACATATGGATGGGCGGCAGTGGTTCGTCGTGTATTTCTGCTATTAAGAGGGCAAGGTCAGCCGATCACTTTCCATAAAAATATCTGTAAAAGAGAGTCAAATCCTCAACCTGTCTTCGATGTTCTAGGCTGTTGAGGTTCTTAGTTAGCTCGTGGTCTCCAATCAGATGAATGGCCCTCCTTTCGATGGAATCCAGTAGCCGAAGAGTATGTTTGGGTGCAGAGCTCCAGACATGAGAGCAGTACTCTAGTGATGCTCGAATCTGGGCTTTGTATAGTGTCAAAAGTTGTTGAGGTGTGTACAACTTTCTGGTTCGGAAGAGTATACCAAGTTTCTGAGAAGCTGTCTTGGCGATTGCCATGGATAGAAATGGAACACCCAGTATATTTTTGGCAATATCGATTCCATATTCAACGACATCCTATACGTCACTTTTTGATAATTTTTCTTCTTATTTTTTCATCTAGATTGCTATATGAATTTCCTAAAATGGTTACTTCTAAGCCGAACTTTTGATAAAAATGCAATTTTCAAGTATTATTGTATTTTAAATTGTGTATACACTTTTTAACTTCTTAGGAAGGCTTCTTCCCAAAAAACTCATTTTTTTTCAAATGGAAACATTGGCTCAGTCGGACATTAAGATAGAGCACTTTTTTTCCGACAATTTGTTGGCACATACTCTTTGGCAAGTTAAAAGAGGAGAAATGGAATTTATTAAAAATACCAATTAATATAACAAGATAACAAGCAGTTATCTAGGTACCCATGACGCCTAATGCTAACAAGCAAATGAACATAATTACCTAATTTTTCTGAATAAACCCTAAAAAAACCCACCTCCCTTAAAAACGCATTTGATGTGCCTTTAAGTATCAAAAATAATTGACGTCCAAAGACCAACTGCCCCAGCTCAATAAATGTTGTAAAGACGAATTACCGGATTTTTTAAACGCAAAAACTGTTCGTATTTTTAATAATGTTAGTTTTCGATCTTTCATCGTCCATGTCGTAAAAGAAAATATGACTTTTGTATTCTAATGCAAGGAATCGAAGATTATTGCGTTTTAAAAATCTCATAGGTTCAAAAAGGTCTCTATTTTCTTCTGATGATACCAAATGTA
Organism: Barypeithes pellucidus; assembly: GCA_963991005.1. Classification (NCBI taxonomy): domain Eukaryota; kingdom Metazoa; phylum Arthropoda; class Insecta; order Coleoptera; family Curculionidae; genus Barypeithes; species Barypeithes pellucidus. Next base: position 2,692,019 of record OZ022557.1, read on the forward strand.
CAACACGTAACTACTATCTGTTTCACCTTTCTCACTCACTTTCGTTGCGTGTCCCGGTGTTATTTCCTCCTGCTCTTTTGCCTGTTCCTCCGTGGCAGAACCAGTGTTCTCCGGCGAGCGAGGGCGTAATTACTGCTCCGCTGTTGCACGTGGGCGCGTCTGGAACGCCTTGGGAACGCCTAGCGTGCACCCAAAGACACTAAATCATTCACGCATTTTGCCTCGTACCTAATGAATTAAATTACTGCTATCGGTTGTTTGTATAAATTATTTTTAATAATAAAATATTACAATTAGTTTTCTTAGAATGTTCATCATGCTTAAATGAGGTGAGATCAGAAGCAAATGGGTAATTTCTTCAAATTAAGTTAAATACAGACACAATCCAGAAATTCAGATTAAAATTATTGAAATTGGAAAAATAACTGACGAATTATTTACAATCAAAAACAGGGTGTCCAACTCAATTAATGGTTAGTCAAGGAGTGAGAACTGTAAATTCATAGGGTAGGTACTGAGGTAAATAAATTATTCTCTGTTTCTTTGATTTTTGTATATTTTAGGTGTTACTGAATGTTTTGTTTGAATAACAAATAAAAATATGTGAGTGTTGACAGTTTAAAAATATTACAACAATTGTTGCCTACATTGTACAGAAGACAATGACAATATATTGATACCTAGTTATAAAACAAAATAACACACTATTCACAGTTAAATAATGTGTGTTACTACATAATACAAAGTTTTCAAATTAAATCAAAGTTTTAAACTTGAGTGTCTTAATTTTATTGCTATAAAAATATTCTTAGACAGATGCAATTACCAAGTAAATGATAGTTGACTGTAGTTACACAATACAACTGTATTATCATTTTTTGATAATGTCTTCCTTGGCAAATAAATATTGTTTATTTATAACCATGCCTGTAATAATGATAATTCATCTATCTTTGAAAGGTGGAAATTTGACGTTTTTTTACTTTTACTTTCCACCCAGGTGGAAAGTGCTCACTTTACTTGGAAAGTAAATAATTTCTTTGTAATTTTTTAAAAAAATTGATATCTCAAAATAATATACGAACACACTTTTTCAAAATGCTAATAGCTTTGCGTGTTTAGATATGTCTACTTTTTCCCTAATTGATAGAGTGGTCCTCAGCATTGAATATTGTGAACAAATCGTTGATATCTTCTTTATCTTGGCAATTTCACTGAAATAAGCTAGTAGCGCCGACTCAGAACCAGGATTTTGAACTTTGTTTCCCGTACACCATTCTTCGAAACAGTTATATGCCTGGTCATATCTCGGGGGGGCTTTTAGTTGGCAAAAGATCTTCTTCTACTATTTTTGCTGCTTCTCGTATTTCTGTTGTTGAAATAATATATTGTTTAGTGACATGGAAACCATATTCAAAAAATGATATTTGCCATCTTGATGTGTATTATTACCCACGTTATTTTACCACCTGCGGTTATTTGAAATTTCTGTCTAATTTTTGAATGGAAAAGTCAAAATGACATTTATACATTACTGTCTCGAGATTTAGTTAACCTCGCCGCTTCGCGCCTCGGTTAACTACCAACTCTCTCGACAGGAATGAAACACTTTCCACCTCGGTACGTAATATACTATAACAGTTTACCTTTATTCTTGTAGTGTCGTTTAAAAAAAGGATATAATATAGAGTGAGTTAGCTTGCTCAATTGTGCTGGTATCAACTCTATTTACATGTTCAGCAAAGTTAGTTTCTTCCTGATTATTTTTACTTCCATCGGGTCAATACATAGTTTTAGTCTACTGAACAAAAGTATCGAGGGTGTAGTTTGTTAACTTGCTCCGGGTTTCCGTCAAAACAGTGATAAAGGATAAAATTCACAAATTAATCTTGGCGGCTGTCATTTATTGAGGTCACAAATTTTAACTAGCTTGTGACTGGGCACAATATTTCTAGCCGTGTGGATGACAATGATGAGCTGTCGCGCGCAAGTTAAGGGGGTATTACTTTTTCTCATGAATGGAAAATTTGAGTGCACGAGCCGAAGGCGAGTGCCGCAATCCCGTATTGGAAAAAAAGTAACTTTATGCATAAATTTCATTCAATTGGTACCTATATTGGTGTATAAACAACTTACTGTCTCTTAGGAATGTTTGCTGTTGTTGGGATATTTGCTTATATCGACTTGATTATTCAGAATCAATGTTGATTTTAGCCTGGAATAGCATGACCTTATAGTCGGAAGATTTAAAAATGTTTTACCTTTCTTGAAAATTACCCGTCCGCTAAAACTCTTCACGTGCTTCAATTAATTTCGTCTTGCTTCATTGGCTTTATTAATTATTTCGTGTGGAGCGTATTGAAATGAGTTTTCTTCTTCGGAATCAGAATTATTTCTTTCCATTTTTGGTGTCTTTAAATATATTTGACATATGTGACGTCCCCGCTACGAACGACGCAGATGCTGTTTTCATGACAACTTGATATTATAAAATTTCAGAGAGAAGTCAAAAAATGACACGTTAGGGCACAGACAATTTTAAATCGCTACTCTCAACTAGCAGAGTTAAACATGTTGTTAAGAGACCATTATGATTTATAGCAGTTTTATAGAAGCTCTTGATATGCAAATTTGTTGTCCCGTGATTCATTCATTCAAAAAAAGACCGATTTGCCGATAAATAATTTACAGAGACTGTCTTTTTTCTTCCTCTCAAATAATGTATGTAACACCAACCCCATAATAATTGGAAAATAAAAGATCCTCATATTCGAAAACATAAACATTCAGGTTTAAAAGCGCCTTTATTTGTATAACCCCGCTGGCCAGCGTCTCGAAAGGAGCCAGTTAAATTTTATGGTTCTCGAGATATGTCCATTCATAATCTACATAAAACCATATTCAAAACTTGAATATATAAATATTTATTTTAGTAATTTGTATTGGGCTTCTCCGAGGGAATTTCATTTTTTATGTCTATGTCGTTGTGTAATTATGGGATAAAATATCGTCTCCGTCCCGGTATTGTGTAATAAAAACGGAATGGTGAATTACAAATTAAGGTTTTGAGATTCTTAGAGTATCCTTTAAAAAATGATAAATTAATTTTAACGTTGCCGTTGATTGCATTAAAAGAATATAAATTGGCTTCGAATGAATTTGCTTTTAATCCCCTAATTTATCAGCTCTGACGTATATTTTTCTCAAGGAAAATTATTCATTTGCCTAATTGGCGATTGCAATTAATTTATGATTTTTAAAACGAAATTCTATTTTTTGTACATTATGCATTTGTTTGATGCGTTACTTATAACTAAAAGGCAAAAATAATGAAGGATAATTCTTTAAAATAATGCGCATTTTAAAGTAGGTATCTACCATATTTTATTTATATGCTTAAAATATGCAAAAATATGCTTAAAATATGTAAATTATCATATTTCAGAAGGAAATTATTAGTTCTCCTACTTTTTGGGTTGGCAATACTTTTACAATTTAATAAAATGTTGCAAGTATCAAATATGCCATGATAGAAACAATTGAACACAACAAAGCTTCTTCCCATCCGTCATAATTAAAAATAAATATATTATTAAAGTTAATAAAAATGAGTCAGGAAGAAAGTTGTACTCCGTCAGAAATATGAGAAATTCCAGAAAATAATCTAGAAAAACTTTTAAAAAGAATATACAAAACTTTGAGTTATGGTGCGAGCAGAACAAAGTTCAAAATATTGAACAAAATACTAAACAATACTATTGAACAAAATATTGTGTCGACACAGAATCTGACAGGAATAACAATTAATGCCCAGGAAATGTTTACATTAACTACAAATATGTACATATTTTTTTTTTTGATCAAACACAAGCACTATACGAAAAATCCTTTAGGGCACTCTGGGAGTGGTGCGTGTGCGCAAAAAGCGATTCACGTTGGTTTTGAATCGTTGGAGGTTATATTTAGGAAAAACAACCTCGGGAAGCCGAGCACATTCCAGGAAAATATCTGTAAAAGAGGGTCAAATCCCCAACCTGTCTTCGATGTTCTAGGCTGTCGAGGTTCTTCGTCAGCTCGTGGTCTCCGATCAGACGAATAGCCCTCCTTTCGATGGAATCCAGTAGCCGAAGAGTATGTTAAAAGTTTAGAATCAGAGCATAAACTGGAAGATATTTTTATTATTTTTAGGTTATGTTGTTTTATAGTTGTGACTAGAAATTAGTTGACGAACACCATTTATGGACATGTTATATATTTCTGAGTATAGGTATTTCGGATAAATATCTAGTAAAATATATTTGCAAGGTTAAAGGTTAGTATTTTAAAGTTTTCTATAAAAAATTTCTGTCGAATCCATATAATGCCTAGAAAACTAATTTCAATGAAATCGAAGTAGGCCTAAAATTCGAACCCTTTTTGTTGCCAACATAAAAAAAATAAAAATTTCAGTTTCATAAAGTGGCAGGTTATTCAATTTTTTTGCATTTCATAATGTAGCCATTATGAAACCCAAATAGAAAAATAACTAATATCAAGCAGACTGACAACGCTGGCGAAAGACCTCTTGTTGTCAAAAACTGACTATGTTTCTGTTCGCGTTTACAATTCTTTGTCTTGCAAAACATTTTTCGCCGTTATTGTTATGAAAAGAATTGTTCAAAAATGTTACCCCGGGTATGACAGAATGAAAAAGTGTTAAATTATAATATTTTTCTCTAAAGCTAAATATGACAACACCGTCCAACATTTACTGACGTCTTTTGAGACTTGACCTACGACAATAATTGATTGTGATCTTTCGCAGTGACTTCACGTGGGGTTTCGGGTTTGATATAAGGTGGGTTGTGTCGCTTATTAAGTTATTTTTCTTCAATTTATTTTCATCTAAGGATTTGCGGGTTTAAATCTAATCATAATAATTATTCATTTATTTCGTTAAAAATTGGTCATAATATTTTCCCTTCACTACTTACATCGGTTATTTGTGTATTTATAACATTTATTTACAACGTTCATAAAATTATTAAATACCTCCGCATAAAAACAAAAACTTTTATGACAAAATTCTTCTATAAAATCAAGCCCATTTCACCTCAAATTCATGACGTCATAAAATCGTAAATATTTTATAAATTAGTTGTAACGTCACAACATAAAATACTTGAATTTTGTTATTAACTAAGTAGGATTATAACTTGAAACAAAATGGTCATTTTATGAAAGATTCTCGTATAGACGTTTGGTTATCAAAGTGACTAGACCACTGAGGCAAAAATTCAATAGAACAACGTTTTATATAAATATAAATTAAAAATATAAGAAATACACTACGCGATTTAATTATGGAATATTCAAAAATACACGTCCAAGTTAATAAGTTGTTATTTCGTTAATAATGAACCAATTTTCAGAATTTTGATTTTAGCTGGTAGAAAACAGATTGTAGAGTTTAGAGCAGAGCAGTTTGCATCCTGATATGTCTTAATATAAGGGGTGGCGCATAAAATCTAGATGCATGTAAATTTGACAATATCTTCCATAAAAATTGAATTTAATTTATTTCCAGTATTATTAGAGATATACAGGGTCCGCAAACGAAGCGTGGACGGAAGATTAAATCGTTATCGAAGAACTTATCAACAATACTGAAACAGCTTGAGATATTGGATTAAAAGCGGCATGTTTTAAAAATATTTTACATTATACAGGGTGGCTCAAAAATGTGTGACAGCATAAAATTATATTTTTTTAAATGGGACACCCAGTATTTTATTGCATATTTAGGTTCGTATTACTATCGTTTATAAGTGCCTCAAATTTAATTTAATTTGGTTTTGTAGTTTCGGAGAAATAAATTAAAAACTAAAAAAAAAAGTTTTGCAGTCCTGAATAAAAAAATCAAAAAAAAACAATCCAGAACTATTTTTTTAACCTCGGCATTGAGTGAAATTTATGACAAGAGGTCTAGAGATACATGAATGTAATTGCGTTTATTTATTTTATACAGGGTGTTCATAATAAGCTTTCAAAAACACCACATTTTAAAATAATTTTTCTCAAGTTTTTCAAATGGAACACCCTGTATATTATTTGGCTATTTGACGTAGAATTCATAGACAATTTTTTTTTGTAATACAAGCATATAAGTTATATCCAGCCGTTTTCGAAATAATTATAAATATCATAAATTATGTTGTTTAAATAGAGTTTTTATTGGGAAATTTTGTTATAGGCGACTAGACTAATAATTGTAAACTAAAGTAAAAGTTCAAAATAGCTTCCTTTTACTCTTAGAGTTTACCGTATTTTAGTTATTTCGATATAAATTCTAAAAGCATACATTTTTGCTACTTTTATTATTTAATTTTATTTTTTATTCTTAATCGAGTTGCCATAATTTCTTTTTGTTTAGATTGTCACTATGACAGTTAAATAAAATTATTTACATTTGTTCAGTCGTCGAAATACTAACTTACTTAAGTACTAACTTACACAAAATGTCGAATTTTAGAAATGGTAAATATGATTTTTATACTGGATGAATGTGCAAGAAATTGCCTTCCCGCGAGCCGAGTGTTTGCTGAAAGATATCTAGATATTGAGAGAAAGCCGATAGCAAAAACCTTCGAGAAGTTGTTGCAAAAATTTGTAGCAACAGGAAGCACTGTGTACACAAAAAGGATAATAATCAGTAAACCCGTTATTAATGACGAAAATGAATTAAGAGTTCTGTTGGCAGTAGAGGAAAATCATTAAATTAAGTAAAAGGATGCTATTTTGAACATTTACTTTAGTTTACAATTATTAGTCTAGTCGCCTATAACAAAATTTCCCAATAAAAACTCTATTTAAACAACATAATTTATGATATTTATAATTATTTCGAAAACGGCTGGATATAACTTATATGCTTGTATTACAAAAAAAAAATGTCTACGAATTCTACGTCAAATAGCCAAATAATATACAGGGTGTTCCATTTGAAAAACTTGAGAAAAATTATTTTAAAATATGGGGTTTTTGAAAGCTTATTATGAACACCCTGTATAAAATAAATAAACGCAATTACATTCATAGTATCTCTAGACCTCTTGTCATAAATTTCACTCAATGACAGGTTAAAAAAAAAGTTCTGGATTGTTTTTTTTGATTTTTTTATTCAGGACTGCAAAACTTTTTTTTTTAGTTTTTAATTTATTTCTCCGAAACTACAAAACCAAATTAAATAAAATTTGAGGCGCTTATAAACGATAGTAATACGAACCTAAATATGCAATAAAATACTGGGTGTCCCATTAAAAAAAATATAACTTTATGCTGTCACACTTTTTTGGGCCACCCTGTATAATGTAAAATATTTTTAAAACATGCCGCTTTTAATCCAATATCTCAAGCTGTTTCAGTATTGTTGATAAGTTCTTCGATGACGATTTAATCTTCCGTCCACGCTTCGTTTGCGGACCCTGTATATGTCGGCGTCAATTAGTGAAATCCGTCATTCCCTAAAATGCCTAGTGATTTCACGTATTGCCGGCAAATAGTGTAACTCTACGTTTGGTATACACCGTTTGCCTAAGAGTATCAGGCATTCCCTGTAATGACGGAATTCTTTCAGTCAAATGCTGTACTTGATTTAAGTTACCTTGTTTGCCGGTTTTAGGCGAACGCTGTAATTGTTGTTAACATCTGTGTAGTGATTTTTTTTTGAAAATGAAATGAAAAAACCTTGGAATATTACGGAATTAACGGAGGTAAGAAAATTATTTTCGATTTTAAGAAAATTCCTGATAATAATCAGTTATTTACAAACCTTTTAATGTAAAATACTTTATCTTCATACACTACTGGCAACACTGTCCTAATTACAATGATTGACTAAAACCGGCAAATAGGGTAATCGAACAGGTCGAATCATCAATCAGGTATACAGAATTTTAAAACCTCTGGAAATACTATTTATTCCCCCACCAAGTGGTGAAATTGATGCTTTCCCGCACGCCTTACAACCTCTGGAAATACTAATTTTCCTAGCAAGTGGTGAAAATGATGCTTTCCCGCACGCCTTACAACCTCTGGAAATACTAATTTTCCTAGCAAGTGGTGAAATTGATGCTTTCCCGCACGCCTTACAACCTCTGGAAATACTAATTTTCCTAGCAAGTGGTGAAATTGATGCTTTCCCGCACGCCTTACAACCTCTGGAAATACTAATTTTCCTAGCAAGTGGTGAAATTGATGCTTTCCCGCACGCCTTACAACCTCTGGAAATACTAATTTTCCTAGCAAGTGGTGAAATTGATGCTTTCCCGCACGCCTTACAACCTCTGGAAATACTAATTTTCCTAGCAAGTGGTGAAATTGATGCTTTCCCGCACGCGATTACCGGTAAATGGAAGACGCGCAGACCAATTGGATCAAGCTGTCGAATGTGAAAAAGACACTCGTGAAAAATAAAACAACATTTAAAAAAATCAAACATATTGTTAACAACGAGCAAAATTAACAAAACAATAGGTTTTGGACGCACCCCAGCCGAAAAAATTCGGTATTTTTACTTTAATTTGAAAAGTTCTGTCGATTCTATTGATGAAAACGATCCTTATAAACTTCGACATGCGATCCCATATCCACGATTACTTCTCTATAAACTTCGTTTTCATCTCTTCCCCGTGTAAGGATATTAAAAATTCCTATTATAACATTATAAAACTTGGACATAACGTCAAAACCTAACAAATTTTACGACCGCGGACGGTAAAATAAACGTTTTCTGAAGTAGTTTAATTGACCAGCGGGAGCTCAATGTTTATCTTTACTTTATTCTACAATGTCATAGAAACGGTGAACAGCCTTAAAACACAAGCAATATCGTATCAAATTAAATATTTTATGGTGCATCCTGGTTATAAATTGATATGAATTATATATTTTTTTACATTTCTTTCATTCCTCTTTATTGAGATCGGTTCGAATATGGGTGAGTCGGAGGGAGTGTATTGTACAAGTGAAATTAATATACAAAATCTCATATGTCCTTATTATTAATAGTTATCAAAATATTATAAAAATTCTATTAAAGCTGCTTTTCAACAAGGAATCCAACCCAAATGAAACGATAAAGCCTCTCTTATAGGAAAAATGATTCATCGGCCTAAAACCTCGCGTAAAATCCAAAAATGAAATAATATACAGGGTGTCCCAGACTATGTGGGCAATCTTCCGGGTTCAGATAGAACACTTAAAAATAACAGGAGAAGTTCTTATAAATTCCCCCCCCCTTACCGAGATACGGGCCCATAACGGACGTCCCTGGAAATCGTTTTTTTCAAAATAATTTATTAAGTACTAGGTGTAATTTAATAATTTTTTAGTATAATGGTTAGTAGATGAGTCTCCTTAAAATTCGGCCTTTTAAACACATTTGGCTTATTTAGTTTGCCAGGGACGGACTAGACGTAACACAAAAATGCTTTTCCTGTAGACCTTGTATGATGAAGGGACGACAATAATATTTTTCGATACTCTAAACCTTAAGCTGGAAAAAAGGTACTCTTGATCAATGTCTATAAAGCGAACTGTTTTCGAAAAAAAAGATATTTTTGTTCAATATGATTTATATTCAGTACTTATACGTAAATTCCCGTCCATTCCAAGTGAGTAACTAATAAGACAAAGGAGAAGACCCGCAAATTTCAAGACACTACCATAAACTGACACTGGCATAAATATTCTTATTTAAATCGGTACATGTGAAAAAAACTCATAACAACAATGAGGGAATTTTATGAACATAAAACAACAACTATCCAAAAATATTATTATCGTTCCTTCATCATACAAGGTGTACAAAAAAACATTTTTGTGTTAGGTCTAGTCCGTCCCTGGCAAACTAAATAAGCCAAATGTGTCTAAAAGGGCGAATTTTAAGGAGACTCATCTAGTAAACATTATACTAAAAAATTATTAAATTACACCTAGTACTTAAAAAATTATTTAAAAAACAAACGTTTTGCAGGGACGTCCGTTATGGGCTCGTATCTCCGTAGGGGAGGCCGTAGGAAGAAAAATTTATAGGCTTCTCCTGTTATTTTTAAGTGTTCTATCTGAACCCGGGCGATTGCCCACATATTCTGGGACACCCTGTATATGTCCTGTATATATGTCCATTTAAAATAAGCAAGTTAACACTGACTTCCGGTGTAACCGGAGAAGTGTTATCATATTGAAAATATTTTAGCCGAGTTGCCCCAATCAACATTAGCATACTGTCCAATTTATACAGGGTTGAATTGAACATAGAAAAATAGCAACAACAGCAAATAATTTTCATGACGCTATTGTCAAAAATTGACGTAACCTAAGAAAATATTGTCACTGATACTAATTTTTGTTTGGTCAATGTAAAAATTTTGTTTGCTGTATTACCTGAACTATGAGAGCTGCGTGGTTTTGCCATCACGTTTAATTGAATAACTTACGATTGGCGTACCAAAATGTATTCAAACTCGGCACATAGATTTACCAGGTCGGTCTCTTCAAGAAGTTATAGTGCAGTTTTTTTGTACAATGTACAGGGGAGCCAATATTCAGCCACCTCAAAAATTACATGGGATTTCCTATATGTTCAATTTAATGATGCATCATCTGGTATATTGAAATGGTTCCCGCTAAGTTTACCCTGTATAATATAAACATTTATTAGCGAAAATGGGTAGACTAGACTTTTTGTTTTAATATTGCTTAATCGTAATTTGAGACATCCTGTATACATCAAATCTAACGACACAAACTCATCTCCATCTAATCATTTGTTATATCTCGAAGGGACAAAGGACCGATATCCCTAAACCCCAACAATTTTTTAATTTAAATTCAAATTCGCTGTCACCTTTCGAATGACTTATAATGATTTCCACAGAATTTCGTGTAAAAAAATCTCGTGACCACTGTCGGTGAATGCAGACAATGGCCGAAGATAATTTTAAAAAGCTGGCAAAACATCAATTTTCGGTTGTGTCCTGTTAAGACGATCCGATAAGGCCCTGTAGGGTTTCTCTTAGATCTCTGTAGGGCGTGCCGTTTTAGATTATGGACATTATTTGTCCTATAAGATGCTGCGTTTACTATTCATGGCCCTTATTTCTATTAAAAACAATGTAAGGTTACAATGAATAAATAATTCTCTAATCGTATATTAAGATACAAGCTTCATGAGACATTATCTTAGAGCACGCGTTTAACTCCCCGCTTTTCGGGTCGTTTTCTAAAGTACAAGTGCTCTAATTGTCTTATGAACCGTGTATTTTATAATACTATTTCTATTTAGGTCTCTAAAGTCTGAAATATAGTAGATTTTTTCCATTTGAATTAATTTTTTCTTTTTGGGTTGGCAATACTTTTACAATTTAATAAAATGTATAATGTATAAATGTAAAAGTATCAAATATGCCATGATAGAAACAATTGTCAAATTGAAACAAATATATTATATTAAAGTTAATAAACATGTCAGGAAGAAAGTTATAGTCCGTCAGAATTACGAGAAATTGCAGAAAATAATCTAGAAAAAGTTTTAAAAAGAATATGCAAAACTTTGAGTTATGGTGCGAGCAGAACAAAGTTCAAAATATTGAACAAAATAATAAATAATACTATTGAACAAAATATTGTGCCGACACAGAATCTGACAGGAATAACAATTAATGCCCAGGAAATGTCTACAGTAACTATAAATATGTATATATAAAGTAATATGTATAATACTATATTGAATTACAAATAAAAATAGTACTTTATTGAATAAAACTTTAGATATAGAGCATAAACTGGAAGATATTTCTATTATTTTTAGGTTATGTTGTTTTTTGTTTTATAGTTGTGACTAGAAATTAGTTGACGGACACCGTCAGCATATTATATATTTAATAGTATACGTATTTCAGATAAATATCTAGTAAAAATGATCTATTTGCATCCATCCGCCTTGCATTGCCGCCCATCCATATGTGGTTAAGCTTAGTACTCCTCGAACTTCATTATTTAAGAACTCTTTCATCTGGAGGACTTCATCCTTGTGGAACGATCTTCCCGAGATCGTTTTTCCTAACGAATATAACCTCCAACGATTCAAGTCCAACGTGAATCGCTTTTTGCGCACACGCACCACTCCCAGAGGGCCCTAAAGGATTTTTCCTATAGTGCTTGTGTTTGATCATAAAAAAAAAATAATGGTTAGTATTTTAAAGTTTTCTATAAAAAATTTTGGTCGAATCCATAATGCCTAGAAAACTAATTTTAACGAAATCGATGTAAGTCTAAAATTCGAACCCTACTTGCTGCCAACATAAAAAAAAAATAAAATTTCAGTTTCATAAAGTGGCAGGTTATTAATTTTTTTTGCATTTCATAATGTACCTTGTGCTTGTCATTTACTCGCATTCATATTTTGCTAATTTTTATTTTTTATTTAATTAATGCTATAACAAACCCTATTTTACTTCTTTTTTACATTTTTCCAAGGTTAGATTAAATAAAGGCCAAAACATTGACTCGAAGGAACGAAAATAAACACACCAAAAAAGAGATGGGAATTCTATATGTAGAATTCCCATCTATTTTTATCTTCTGTCTTGGTTCCGACAAACTTGACACTGTCTAACCATATTGAGTTAAGAATTACTATTTTTTCCACAATCAATACTTAAATTTAACATATACACAGTGAAAAACAACGAAGAATTGTATTTAACAATAACGACAAATATGTCATATCATTTAATAACTTCATTTACAGGTTAAACTAATAAAACATTTAATAATAAATTTTCATATCTCTTCTTGTCAACTCATTTTTGTGTAAAGTACCACGCCAATTTAATTTTCTCTCTCCTATATAGTAGATGTTATATATTTTTTGGTTAAAATTTATATTGAGTCGGGTAGCTGTATTTACGCCACCTTGTATAATTTGATGCTAATATTGCCGATGAAAGTCGAGGTGATTTCGCACAAAATGTTCTTGCTCTGCACCTACTGATAACTGTTTTTAATACGAGCCTAATTGTACAAATTTTAAAAATGGGGTTTAGAATGGTCATAGAAAATAGACAAGGTAATGTTAACAAACAACCATTTTAAGTAGGTACATAACAAATGACACAACAGATGTAATTGTATGGGCAATAATAAAGATGTCAAAAAGTCACGACAGTTATTACCTAAGCATTTTCAAAGTACTTATAAGTATTAAAAGAAAAAATACCGCACCTATTAAATAATTTATTTACATTGCTTATATGGAGGTAAGTTTACAGAAAGCGTATCATGATCTTATAAAGTACGATGTGACTTTACTATAACCACACTTTGACCTTTAAGGTGATAAACTAGTAGGTGCCTACCTATTCTTTTGAACCAGGCCAGCTTTATGAAGATGGTACGGTATTTATTACGAACATACTTTACTTAGTGTAATTTTTGATTTTTTACACGAAAGCGGTAGAGAACAAAATGGAATTCAGCCAGATATATTCGGAAGCTAGTTTACTTCCGTTATAAGATTTACCTTATTAGATTACAATCCATTGAAACATAAATTGGCAATCTTTATTATTTGAAAAACTGCATCAGATTGTAGGAATAGTTGCATCGTATTTGGATGCTCGTGATAAACGTACTCAAATACAGGGTGTTATGGAAATTACGTATTATATTTAAACCGGCAATTCCTGAGATGAAAACAAATTGAAGAAAAATATCCAAAAATGGCGCTTTAATTTAATATGCCCTGTACATGACCTGGTGTCAAACCAAAATTAAGCACGTGGTCACACTGGGAGAAAGGTAAACAAAGCAACATATGGCGAAAAACGTCAGTGAATTTTGAGCAGTGTTGTCACATTTTCAAGCTAAACTCTTTAGAAAGTCAATAACCGTTTGACAGATTGGAAGCTGTTTATTTTTCAGGGTACATTATCACAAATTACAAATTTTAAGTTCAGGTCAGTTCGCTGTGAAACAATCTCTGATTTATAAACTTGAACTGACTCAAACGAACCGCCGCGGAGTTTATAAATGGTCAGGTATGTTCTCATTTGTCCAATTCGAACGACACCGTCGAATCTGAACAACTTAAATGCCAAACAGGTGTTTGTGATACACTGCCACAGGGTGATATGATTCATGACCGTGGAGTCACCTGTGAGTAAGAGGGTTTGTTACCCCACTTTGAAAACGGTCGATTTGAAAAAAAATATGTATCGCTTCTCTAGGACACCCACGGAGTCACCAATTTAAATATAATACGTCATTTCCATAACACCCTGTATAAATAGGTATTAAAAGTAGGTAGACCAGCTCTCGAACTCTCTTTTACCTTCTATGAAGTAAGGCAACATAAATCTAATTCTAGAAAGAGATCCGTATGTTACTTTGTATTTACATAATCAAAGCATTTATTGTTATAATCAATGGCCGACTGAAATTATTACACGGAAAGAACAATTTAGTGAAATTTACTAGAAAAATAGTTAAACTAACCATATTTATGACCCTATATGTGACTGGAATCACTTTTATTAAGAAATACCAAAATTATAGCAAAATTTTAACCTGGCAGTTGCTTACGATGTTTCGTCAAAAACCCATCGATATGCTGCGTAAATTCTGCCTCTGAGTACCTCAGGGATTAATTTTAATTAGTAAACAGATATAAAGAGTTCGGCCTCGAAAAATATCTGTTTTTTCATGAATTTTAAATTAAGTTGGTAGGAAACCCTTAACGCTCCCCGTAAATTACGTATAATAACTTCCAAGCCCCCAAAAACACATTAGTTCTATTAGAAATTTTCAAAATATATAAACAAAGAAGATTAATACCCGTATTTGTAAAACTGATTGGGTTCCCGGCGAGACTCCCGTTGTGAAAAATCGTAAAATAGAAGTGAGCTTGCATCTGGTGATTTATACGTTGGTTTCTGGGTTCTAACCCTTCATTTCTAAAATTATTTTTCACAGTTTATTTGGCCTTTTGGGCTTGATGTTTTATGTGTAAGTTCGCCGTATGATTTAGTGTTATACCTGCTTTAGATTTTAATTTTATAAACTTAAAAACTAGGACATCAGCGGTAGCGACAAGGGGAAAAGCTCGCTGCGGACGAAAGCGCCGCAGGCGAAATTATTTATGGACCAGGCCCCACGAGTAAACCCAAAATACACATCTAAATTTAGTCCATAATTTATAGCAAATACTAGAAAACCCGAGCGGTAAGGTCAGTAAGGTGTTCTCATTAATACAGGGTGTAACTAAATAAGTGTAAAACATTTAAGGGGGTGATTCCTCATCGAAAAAAAGATAGGATCTTTCATATAAAGAAACTTCATTGGAGCATCCCTTGTTAAGATACAGCCCCTTAAAGGGGGTACATAAAATGTGTTTAACAATTTTTTTCACAAGCACTAAAAAAGTTACAATATTGAAATTAACCTGACATTTTCTACTACCAAAAAGACACTTAGCCAGTAATTTATTTGGTTTGCCCCATGGTTGTAAGGGTGGAAAACGCAACCCCTAAAATTTATTTCCAATGTAAGTTTTTGTCTTATTATTTGTTTACCATCTAAAATTTTATTTCCGATAGCCTGTTTCATTCTAAACAAAAAATGTCTCTTGAATTTTTTGCCCAAAATAAACCAGTTCGCAGCAAAAAAATTATTTTACGAACAAGATACATATCGCAATAAAACGCGCGAATACGTTGCTCAATGCGTCGACGTCTAGACGCATGCGTAATGTCTGAAGGTAGACATATTGAACATTTACTATGATTTCTAGATGTTGTATGTTTTGTTATTAATAAATTAGTATTGTTTATTTATAAATTTTATGTACCCCCTTTAAGGGGCTGTATCTTAACAAGGGATGCTCCAATGAAGTTTCTTTATATGAAAGATCCTATCTTTTTTTCGATGAGGAATCACCCCCTTAAATGTTTTACACTTATTTAGTTACACCCTGTATACTCAATAAAAAGCGCGACATTGTTACTTAACTTACAGCAGGCCAACAAAAGTAATTTTTTTTTCAAGAAGAGTTTTTTTTTCTGAGGATTTTTCAGTATTTTTAAAATGATCCCGATTTTACGAGCTATATACAAAAAGAGACAGCGGAAAGCAAACCAAAAAATAACTCCATACCTAGTTATTTTAAGTAACATTGATTAGTATTCTTATTTGTATTTTAATGGTATTCTACGGTTGTAATGCCAAATATGCAATAATTTCATCGTAAATTGATTCAATGTCAAATAGTTCTTGGGGAATCAAAAAATGTGAATAGGATTAAAAATTATTTTTGGGTAATAAATCCAAAAAATTTAATCCACTGATGTCCGAAAATCTAGATTTAATTTAAATAATAACGGTGCCAAAAATTTCTTCATAAATTTGTTTATACAGTGTGTCTACTTAAGTTGAATCATATGGAAAACTTTTTTATTATTGGTTTTATGAAAAAAGTTTTGCATGGTCTAAAACTCGAAATGCAACCTTCAGTTATCAAAATTTCCCAGCAATATACGAGGTATATCAGAAATTATGAATTTTGCTCAAGAGTAAAAAGTTTATTTTTGACAATACAGAAGAGAGTTATAGAGAAAAGTTATTTTGAATTAAAAGTTATATTCAAATATGCAATTACAGTTATTTAACCTGAAAATTTAGGTTTTGTTACTAATCATTCCGTATTAATTATTAAAACAATTTCTATTTTTTCTTCACAACTTAGTAAAGCTGCCATTTATAATGTATTTTATAAATACCAACACACTATGACATTCCGTGTCAAATATTTCTTGTCAGTGCATCCTAGATTACGTTAAATTGTATGAAGCCAGAATAATTAATACGAAATGTTTAGTAAATAATCACAAAACCTAAATTTTCATGCTAAATAACTGCAGTTGCACATTTGAATATAACTTTTAATTCAACATAACTTTTCTTCATAACATTCTTCTGTATTGTCAAAAATAAAGGTACTTTACTCTTGAGCAAAATTCGTAATTTCTGATATACCTCGTATATGACTGGGAAATGTTGATAACTGAAGGTTGCATTTCGAGTTTTAGACCATGCAGAACTTTTTATGAAGAATAACTTTTTTTCATAAACCCAATAATAAAAAAGTTTTCCATATGGTTCCAACAAAATGGAAGATGTTGGCCCACCCGGCATCGCCCGGTGAGATACCATTGCATCGGTTTAGGCGGCGTGAAGTTTGCTCCTTGAGTTAACTTTTGCTCATTGAGTTGACGTTTCGTCGCCGTGCCGATGTTTCCGGTTACCAGGGTGGGACCCCCCCCCAAAAATAGCATGATGGAAGCTCCAGGCCCAAAATACTCCGGAGGTAAACTCGCCCCCCATTCGGATCTCCGGGCGGGGGCTGGACTTGGGGCCCCATCAAGCGAAGTTCATCAAAAAACAACCATTTCCGACAATTTACTGGGATCTAACAACACTCAACGAAGAAATGGTGTGGCACCTGCAGTTGCTAACCAACCCAGAACTAGCAACTTCAAAATTGATTTCTGCAATATTAGAGGGCTTAACACGAACATCAATTCAGTCCACCAGCACTTACAATCTTCCAAGCCTCACGTACTCGCACTGACCGAGACAAAGGTCAGATCGTCAACAAACACCGTCAGCTATTTATACCCTGGATACGATTTTCATTTCCGATTCCGACGCAACTTCGGCGTGTGTCTTTTTATTCGAGATGATCTCTGCTGCCAACGAGAACCTACACTGGAACCGAAAGACTTTGATGTAATGTGGTTTAAAATATCAACACCGAAAATCACCAAGTTTATCTGCTGCCTTTACCGTCCTCCAAGTGATACCCATTACAGAGACCTTTTCTCATCACTAGCCAATACAATCGACTTCGTGCAAACCAACTATCCAAATGCCGAGATTGCTATCTTTGGTGACTTTAACGTCCACAATGTCAACTGGCTTAAATATTCAAATACAGACGATGAGCAAGGCCGCGAGGCCGAATTCTTCGCGATCAGTTCTGGTCTAACTCAACTCGTAGAAGAACCAACGCGGATTCCAGACCGAGCTGGAGATTTTGCTAGTCTTTTGGATCTTTTCTTAACGTCAAATCCCGATCTATATACAGTCACCGTACAGCCTCCGTTAGGATCTTCCGATCACAAACTTATTTCAACTCTAAGCGAACTACCAATTAATTCTGAACAACCTCCTAAACCTCGCAAGATATGGCATTACAGATCGGCCAAGTGGGAAGACCTGAAAGACCATTTTCGGACTTTTCCTTGGATGAGCGTATGCTTCTCTTCTGATGATCCATCCGTCTGTGCTGGGGAGGTCTCCGACGTCATTCTAACGAGCATGGAAGCATTTATCCCCTCCTCCCAAAAACGCCCTTCCAACGGCAAGCCCTGGTTTAGCAAGGATTGTGAGCGTGCTGTCAAATCAAAAAATCTGGCTTACCGACAGTGGCGTAAAAACCCTACCACTGAGAATCGTACCATCTTTATTACCGCTCGAAACCAATGTAAGCTAACAATAGATCAAAGCAAAGAAGCCCATAACGTGAGGATCAAAAACAAACTTCTTGACTGTCCAAACGGATCAAGGTCCTTTTGGTCAGTCGCTAAGGCCGTCAGCCAAAATTTTACCAAATCAACTATTCCACCTCTAATACGTCCCGATGGTACAATAGCATCCACAGCCGGAGACAAAGCAAACTTACTTGCTGAACTATTTTCTTCGCATTCCACTGTAGATTTCCAGGGAAGAACACCACCCGACATTCCTGCAGTTGAATCCGAAATGACCGAAATCGTGTTCCGTCAGCGTCCCGTCAAACGAATCCTGAAAGGACTCGACGTCAAAAAAGCTACTGGTCCAGACGAAATTCCTATTATAGTTCTCAAGACATGCGCCGATGAACTAACACCAGTATTTTGTAGACTTTTCAACTTATCCTACAAAAAAGGAATATTTCCATCTTGCTGGAAGACGGCGCGAGTCCAGCCTATTCCAAAGAAAGGTAAGAGAACCCTGCCTAACAACTATCGACCAGTCGCATTGCTTTCAGTTATATCAAAAGTAATGGAGAAAGCTATTAACCAACATCTTCTAAAGTACCTGGAAGGCTTCAGCATCATCAGCGATCATCAATATGGTTTTCGGAAGTCCAGATCAACTGGAGATCTTCTAGCCTATGTCACCCATATTTGGAACAACGCAATCGAACATCATGGGGAGTCTCGGGTTGTTGCGCTGGATATTTCTAAAGCTTTTGATCGTGTTTGGCATGAGGGGCTTCTAAGTAAACTGCGATCCTATGGTATGCCCAGTCGATTCTGTGCATGGTTATCTAGCTTTCTTAAGGACCGCTCTCTGCAAGTGGGGATTGACGGATTTCTCTCAGACACCTTCACCATCAATGCCGGTGTTCCTCAAGGGTCCATATTGTCTCCCACTCTCTTCTTACTCTACATTAACGACCTTCTAGTGAAAACTAAAAATCCGATATTTAGTTTTGCTGACGATAGCACACTTTTCTCATCTTTCTCTTTGAATGCGCAAACATCGGCTGCCGACGCACATCTTCGCAGACAGCATGAAGTATCACGCCTCAACAAAGACCTGGAAGAAATTTTTGCTTGGGGTGACAGTAACCAAGTCGAATTTAACGCTAAAAAAACCCAGGCAGCAGTTTTCTCTAAAAAGGTTAACATTACAGAACCGGAAATAGTCATGGCCGGACACGCAATCCCACTGGCTTCATCTATTAATTTGCTGGGTGTCAATCTGGGAGGAAATATGTCTTGGCATAACCACGTTGTGGCAATCGCCAAGATAGCTTCTCAGAAGCTTGGCGTACTCTTCCGAACCAGAAAGTTGTATACACCTCAACAACTTTTGACACTATACAAAGCCCAGATTCGACCATCACTAGAATACTGCTCTCATGTCTGGAGCTCTGCACCCAAACATACTCTTCGGCTACTGGATTCCATCGAAAGGAGGGCTATTCGTCTGATCGGAGACCACGAGCTGACGAAGAACCTCGACAGCCTAGAACATCGAAGACAGGTTGGGGATTTGACTCTCTTTTACAGATATTTTCATGGAAGGTGCTCGGCTAACCTTGCCCTCTTAATTCCGCCCAGAGCGACGAATAGCAGAAATACACGACGAACCACTGCCGCCCATCCGTATGTGGTTAAGCTTAGTACTCCTCGAACTTCATTATTTAAAAATTCTTTCATCTGGAGGACTTCATCCTTGTGGAACGACCTTCCCGAGGTCGTTTTTCCTAACGAATATAACCTCCAACGATTCAAATCCAACGTGAATCGCTTTCTGCGCACACGCACCACTCCCAGAGTGCCCTAAAGGATTTTTCCTATAGTGCTTGTGTTTGATCATAAAAAAAAAAAAAAAAAAAAAAAAAACTTAAGTAGACACACTGCTTCGGATCCGCTATATTAGAATTTTTCTTCTATTGGCTTATTTTTTTTTTTTTTTTTTTTTTTTTTATGATCAAACACAAGCACTATAGGAAAAATTCTTTAGGGCACTCTGGGAGTGGTGCGTGTGCGCAAAAAGCGATTCACGTTGGTTTTGAATCGTTGGAGGTTATATTCGTTGGGAAAAACGACCTCGGGAAGATCGTTCCACAATGATGAAGTCCTCCAGATGAAAGAGTTCTTAAATAATGAAGTTCGAGGAGTACTAAGCTTAACCACATATGGATGGGCGGCAGTGGTTCGTCGTGTATTTCTGATATTCGCCGCTCTGGGCGGAATTAAGAGGGCAAGGTCAGCCGAGCACTTTCCATGAAAATATCTGTAAAAGAGAGTCAAATCACCAACTTGCCTTCGATGTTCTAGGCTGTCGAGGTTCTTCGTCAGTTCGTGATCTCCAATCAGACGAATGGCCCTCCTTTCGATGGAATCCAGTAGCCGTCAGAGCTCCAGACATGAGAGCAGTACTCTAGTGATGGTCGAATCTGGGCTTTGTATAGTGTCAAAAGTTGTTGAGGTGTGTACAACTTTCTGGTTCGGAAGAGTACACCAAGCTTCTGAGAGGCTATCTTGGCGATTGCCACAACGTGGTTATGCCAAGACATATTTCCTCCTTAGCTTCGATTAAGAGAAATATTTTTGAAGGAACAATATCAAATGTCAAATTTACTTTACACTTTAAAAATACGTACCAACTTTGAGAAAAAAATAGAAAAAACATACAATGTTTTCCGCTAACGAACTAAAAGATTATTGATGTATAATTTTGACATTGGGCGACAACCACGCATGCTATTTGGGACGAGCGCCGATAGCAACTATCAAATTTAAGAAAAAAAATATACGAACTACCTACCATTTCCACGAACGAACTAAAAATTTTTTGATGTGTTATTAAGTTAATAAATTTGGGGGGGGGGGGGGGGGGCTGCCCCTTATAAACGACGCCCATGCACCCTGTATGTTAATATATAGGGTTCGCCAACTCTGCGGGATGGGGAATTACCTCTATATCCAAGAATTTCTCATAACAATAGGGAATTACTATACAGGGTGCCCCAAGTAAAGTGGCCTATTAGAAGTATCTCGAGAACTAAATTAGATTTTATTTTGAAAATTTGGCTGTGGCTATAAGAGATGGTTTTCTACGTGTCTAAAATATTTTGGATGATGCGGTGTTGCCGGATCATACCGAAAGTGGTAACAACTTCGGAATTTTAAATGAATTACCCTATATATTATATTTTTTTTGGAATCTAGGTAAAAATCTAGAACAGTTTTCTGTATAATATCATATACCTATCTTTAAGAGTTTTTGAAATATAAATAATTTTGTGATTTTTTAAAGCCGTATCGGGACCTGAAGAGAAAATCGTATCTTTTTAGCAGTTACAGCTAGAAAGCTGAAATTTTGACAATAGTTTCACAAGACCATCGCAATTTTATAATTTTGAACAGTATTGAATTCGTTTTATACAGGGCGTCTCCATAACAATATTTCTGAGGCAGATGAATTATTGCAAAAATCTTATTTTTTTTAAATGGGACACCCTGTATTTGATATGTTTTGCTAATAGAGGATCAAATTTTCTATCTAATGATATTATGTGTTCCTATACCTATCTTCACTATTTTCGGACTTATAGCGAAATTTATAAATTATCTTATAAAAATATATTTTTTGGTAGTTGGCTGTGGATTCATAGAAACAAAATAATGAAAAATCCATGTGACGTAATGTCTGTGTTGTTGTAAAAAAAAATAGTTAACCAATAAGGAATTTATTAATAAATAAATAAACAAAATGAAAATTACATCAATAAAATAACTAATAACTAAATTGTTTAAAATGCCCTCCGTTCGCTCTTAAACATTCAGTGGTTATAACATGTTCATTTGTCACCTTTTTCATTTCTTTCCCTTCTAGAGACCCCAAAGCTGTTCGTACTCGATTTTCTAAATCTTCCCTTGTTGTGACGGGTGTCTTGTATACTATTTCTTTAATCCTATCTCATAGATATAATTCTAGGGGGTAAGATCCGGAGACCTTGGGGCCATTTCCATGGACCGCCTCGGCCAATCAACTTTTAGGGAGTCATAGGAGCTGCATCAGGATGCAGTTCATTAAATTTTCTGCAAGTTCTAGATAAAACTCTACCACACTCCCCATGAATATAAAATAAACTTAAAATATCTAAGCTCGAATAATGTGAATTAGCCATTTTTATTACAATAACTCAGACATAACGTCAAATGGATATTTCATTATTTTGTTTCTATGAATCCATTCCACAGCCAACCACACTATCAAAAAATATATTTTTATAAGATAATTTTTAAATTTCGCTATAAGTCCGAAAATAGTGAAGATACGTATAGGAACACATAATATCATTAGATAGAAAATTTGATCCTCTATTAGCAAAACATATCAAATACAGGGTGTCCCATTTAAAAAAAATAAGATTTTTGCAATAATTCATCTGCCTCAGAAATATTGTTATGGAGACGCCCTGTATGAAACGAATTCAATACTGTTCAAAATTATAAAATTGCGATGGTCTTGTGAAACTATTGTAAAATTTTCAGCTTTCTAGCTGTAACCGCTAAAAAGATACGATTTTCTTTTCAGGTAACGATACGGCGTTAAAAATTCACAAAATTATTTATAATTCAAAAAGTCTTAAAGATAGGTATATGATATTATACAGAAAACTGTTCTAGATTTTTATCTAGATTCCAAAAAAAATATAGTATATAGGGTAATTCATTTAAAATTCCGAAGTTGCTACCACTTTCGGTATGATCCGACAACACCGCATCATCCAAAATATTTTAGAAACGTAGAAAACCATCTCTTATAGCCACAGCCAAATTTTCAAAATAAAATCTCATTTAGTTCTCGAGATACTTCTAATAGGCCACTTTACTTGGGGCACCCTGTATAGTTACACATTAGCATTATAAGAAAAATTCCTTTAAGAAACTTTGAGAGTGGTGCCTGTGCGAATAAAGCGATTCATGCTAATTTTGAATTGTTGGTGGTTGTATGCGTTGGGGAACACAACCTCAGGAAGGTCGTGCCACAAGGACGACGTCCTCCAGATAAAAGAATTCTTAAGCAATAAAGTTCGAGGAGTACTAAACTGAACCACATAAGGATGGGCGGCAGTGGTGAGTCCTTTATTTCTTTCTACTTGTCGCTTTTGGTGAAATTAGCGGGCAGTATGCAAAATCAAAAAAATAAATATTTTTTTAAATGGACCAACTTCGACTTTAAGAAGTTTTTAAAAATTTTACAACGACCGTTATTTAGATAACGGTAATTTCTTTACCCTTCCGGCAAAATCATTCGTTTCAAAATATGCAATTACACAAGAATATCTCCCCGAGAGCCGACTATTGAATGACGAATTCCGTCACATCGACAAAAGATCGGAGAGAAATCAAAGCACAAGTCCCTAAAAATTACAATACATGTTACCCCTCATCGCGTCAGTTATTCTACGGGATAATTACGGGGCAGCAAGTCAAATCGCACGTGTAACTTCCGGTTAAACGGCGAGATAATTATCCGGGAGTGGAAGAATCGGAATCTTAGATTCGTGAGAATCGAAAATTTCTATGTGCAGCGACGAAAACGTCTTTTGACTTTTCACAATGGTATATGTGGTGTATTGTGTATTTGTAATAATGACGTTGAAGTACAATGGCGATGCCGTGCGCTCGCTCATTTGACTATTACTTTTGTTCGGGTTTGTTGAAACGGTTCAAGTATTGTCTGATTTGGCTTTTGGAGATTTGCAACCGTCAAGTGGGTAAGATCGGACGGAATATTATCGGGCCCTCGTGGATTAGTAACGTAGTTTCTCTATAACTATGTTATTATTTTATGTATTAACAGATATTCTATAAACCCCCGATACAATTAAGAAAAAAAGGCCAGATATACAGTATGTCCACGGATGGGTTTTACAAGAGAACACATGGACTAAAACTTTAAAGATACGAAAAAAAGTCTAGAAAATATGATTCATCATAAGAAACTTCAATTTTTTTATACAGGCTGGGTAAAAACTGCAATAATGTTATTTTGCTTAAGAGTAAACATACTTTATTTCGAAAGATACGAAAAAAAGTAACTCTTAATAAACGTTTTTGCTTGTCTAGAAAATATGATTCATCATAAGAAACTTCAATTTTTTTATACAGGCTGGGTAAAAACTGCAATAATGTTATTTTGCTTAAGAGTAAACATACTTTATTTCGAAAGATACGAAAAAAAGTCACTCTTAATAAACGTTTTTGCTTGTCTAGAAAATATGATTCATCATAAGAAACTCCAATTTTTTTATACAGGCTGGGTAAAAACTGCAATAATGTTATTTTGCTTAAGAGTAAACATACTTTATTTCGAAAGATACGAAAAAAAGTAACTCTTAATAAACGTTTTTGCTTGTCTAGAAAATATGATTCATCATAAGAAACTCCAATTTTTTTATACAGGCTGGGTAAAAACTGCAATAATGTTATTTTGCTTAAGAGTAAACATACTTTATTTCGAAAGATACGAAAAAAAGTCACTCTTAATAAACGATTTTACTTGAATAATGAATAGGTGATACTTGTTGTCAATGTCTTTATTTAAAGAAGAAATTATAATAATAATAATACGAACATTTTTATTAACATGAAAAGAATGCGATAATTATTTCATAATTCAAAAACTCCACCCCCATACTCGACACATTTTTCTAATTGCTTTCTCAAATAAGTGGAAGAATTTCTGATTTCTTCCTGAGATATCGATTGGACAGCCTGGATAATTCTGCCCTTCAGCAGTTCAATATCATTTGGTATTGCGGTTGCAAAAACAATTTGTTTTAAACGGCCCCATAAAAACATATCGGGCAAGGTTAAGTCGGGACTTTTTTGGGGCCACAAAACTGGGCCATTCCTGCCAATCCACCTTGGACCAAATCTGCGGTCAAGCCATTCTTTAACCTCACGAGCGAAATGGGCTGGACAACCATGTTGCTGAAAATACATATTTTGTCGAAAATTTAATGGTAGATTCTTGAGTTTATCATTGAAAAATGTATCCAGCATTTCTAAATATGATAATCTATTGCACGTGTTATCAAAAAAATATGGCCCTATAATGCCATGGATGGATATCGCACACCACACGTTCACTTTTGTGAAATATTGTCTTCTCGTCATAATTCTGAATGCGGGATTTTCTAAAGACCAGTACCTAACGTGCTGGGTTGCAACGGTTCCATTTGTTGAAAATGTACTTTCATCAGAAAACATGATACATTTATATAAATCAACATTTCCACTTATCATTTTGTCTCCTATCCACAGGCAAAAATCAAGTCGTTTCGCGTCGTCTCCCTCTTCCAATCTTTGATTAAAGTGTGTTTGGATTTTACGCAAGATACTAGGCAGTTTTTGTATATCATGTCCTAAGTTTAAGCGTATTTGACATATTGATGACGTTTGCAGACCTGAAAAGAATTATTAATAAACTTTTTAAGGGAAGCCTTACTTTATTATTTAATTTGGGTTGGATTTATTGATGAAAAGGACCTGCTTTACTAGATTTTTATGATATTTGGTAACTATTAATACAGGGTGTTCAAACAATAAGATTAAAAATGAAATTGAGAAAATTGCAAAAATCTACATTTTCAAATGGAAACCACCCAAATCTTATAATTATTTTCTATTGAGCATTAAAAGTAAGGGTAGGTTTATGTAAGGTTGTCTATTCCGAAAATTTTTAGTTGTCGAAATATTGCCAATTTAATATTTTTGTTGGCTCTATTTTAATTTTTAAATACCAGACGTCATAAACTTTTTATTCTAATAGTCCTTCCTACCCCTTATTTGATTGCTGTATTAAAGATTTTCGCAGTCGGTATAAGAATTGATCCCAAATTCAAACACAAAGGGATCAGAGAGGATTATAGAACTAATAAAGTTCTAAACGAATTAGTAGGTATAGTACGATTAAATTTTAATATTAACTTAAGGGTTACTTAAACTCTACCATTTATAAGGCTTAGTGCTAAGCAGATAATAGGCTTATGATTAAATTAGGTTCTTCCAAAATTAATTTTTGATTGAAAATGGAATAATAAATAAGTAGGTAGGTAGCAAGGAGGAACTTATTCCTGACTAAAGATATTTCTCATATAACCAAATTGGAACCAAAATGAACGGCTTCCAGGTTCATTCGGTCTACACGGACTTCTCCAAGGCAATTGATGATCTGAAACTGTTCATAGAAATCTCCTCATTTGAGGATTGTTTGTTTGAAGCTCCAGTAGGACTGAGATAAATTGGTAGCATGGTGTAAGAACAACGGTATGATGATTCACGCCTCAAAGTGTCACTCGAGAAATTTTCATACGTTTAGGTCGGAGGTTGAACAGCATTATTTAATTTAGGGCAATTGACTATTGTTCCCGAAGTTAACGATTTGGGTCTGACTATGGATGCTAAGCTTACTTTCATTCCTCATCATTCTCGTCCAAATTTCTCCAACTCCTAGGATTTATTAAGCGCATAACCAGTGACTTTACTAATACCAAAGCAATAAAACAATTAGAAGATTAATCAACATCTTCTAAAGTACCTGGAAGGCTTCAACATTATCAGCGATCATCAATATGGTTTTCGGAAGTCCAGATCAAGATCTCCACTTCTAGCCTATGTCACCCATATTTGGAACAACGCAATCGAACATCATGGGGAGTCTCGGGTTGTTGCACTGGATATTTCTAAAGCTTTTGATCGTGTTTGGCATGATGGGCTTCTAAGTAAACTGCGATCCTATGGTGTGCCCAGTCGATTATGTGCATGGTTGTCTAGCTTTCTTAAGGGCCGCTCTCTGCAAGTGGCGATTGACGGATTTCTCTCAGACACCTTCACCATCAATGTTCCTCAAGGGTCCATATTGTCTCTCACTCTCTTCTTACTCTACATTAACGACCTTCTAGTGAAAACGAAAAATTCGATATTTAGCTTTGCTGACGATAGCACACTTATCTCATCTTTCTCTTTGAATGCACCAACATCGGCTGACGACGCACATCTTCGCAGGCAGCATGAAGTATCACGCCTCAACAAAGACCTGAAAGAAATTTTGGTTTGGGATGACAGTAACCAAGTCGAATTTAAAGTTAAAAAATCCCAGGCAGCAGTTTTCTCCAAAAAGGTTAACATTGCAGAACCGGATATATAGTCATGGCCGGACACGCAATCCCATGGGATTGCGTGTGCCAGTGCACTGGCTTCATCTATTAATTTGCTGGGCGTCAATCTGGGAGGAAATATGTCTTGGCATAACTACGTTGTGGTAATCGCCAAGATAGCTTCTCAGAAACTTGGTGTACTCTTCCGAACCAGAAAGTTGTACAAACTTCAACAACTCTTGACACTATACAAAGCCCAGATTCGACCATCATAGAGTAATGTCTGGACCTCTGCATCCAAACATACTCTTCGGCTACTCGATTCCATCGAAAGGAGGCCAATTCGTCTGATTGGAGACCACGAGCTGACGAAGAACATCGACAGGCTAGAACATCGTAGACAGGTTGAGGATTTTACACTCTTTTACAGATATTTTCATGGAAAGTGCTCGGCTAACATTGCCCCCTTAATTCCGCCCAGAGCGGCGAATAGCAGAAATACACGACGAACCACTGCCGTCCATCCATATGTGGATAGGCTTAGTACTCCTCGAACTTTATTATTTAAGAATTCTTTCATCTGGAGGACTTCATCCTTATGGAACGACCTTCCCGAGGTCGTTTTTCCCAATGAATATAACCTCAAACGATTCAAAACCAACGTGAATCGCTGCTATTTGCGCACACGCACCACTCCCAGAGTGCCCTAAAAGATTTTTACTATAGTGCTTGTGTTTGATCATAAAAAAAATTATATTGCTCATAAATAAGAACCCATCTGGAATACTCCTCATGTGTCTGGAGTCCTTGCTATAAAATGCATCTCTTGAATATTGAAAGGGTTCAACATACATTTTTGAATTATATGGCCTATAAACAATACACCGAAACTAGCTTATTCTCAGTTGAAGCAAATATCCAAATCAGAACCCTCAGGCTACGTCTGGATCATAGGAATCTTATAATGTTATACAGTGAGGACGTAAAGTAAGGAATAAATTCATTATCTCGCAAACTACAATTTTTTAAAAAAATCGCTCGGACCCTTCGATTTTGTTTTTCGAACGCGCATATTCTGACATAAAATGTAGATATACAGGGTGTTGCAAATAAGAGTGACACAAAAAAATTTTTTTCTTAAATAGAACCCACTGTATATTATTGCATGTACGGATTCTTCGGAAAATCCTAAACATTTTTCATGTAGCATGTGCAATACCTTAGCCCAAGCGTTTTGGAGTTATTCTCATTCAAAATTTGAAAATCAGATATTTCGCAATCAATCAAGACTTGCATTGATTCATGCACGCTGAGGAAAACCTGTAGTCAGCATGCGTGAAGCGCAAGAAAAGTCAAGTAGGCTTTGGAGTTATGATGCAAGAACCAAAAGAATTAATATCAATAGTTACTGTTATTGTCAGTTTTATGTGTATTTTCCTAACGTTTTACTAGTTTTCAAAAGACTCATTTCGTTTTTTCATAACTAAATTAAATTAAAATGCGGCTCACTGAGAAACAGCGCATAGAGGTTTTGATGATGATGGGCTACGGTGATAGGGTTAGAACACAGCAATAAACAGTAAGCAAAATTGAGTACAAGTTTAGGCAATTCGGTCATGTAAGAGATGTCCCTAGATTTGGTCGTCCTCAAGTTGATGAAAATCAACAATTAGAAGTCTTACTGGCAGTTCAAGATAACCAGCATGTGGTGTCTATAGGCAGGTAGCAAGGGACGTGGATATTGGAAAAACAACAGTTCTTAAAATACTGCATACAAATAAATACCATCCTTATAAAATGCAAGTTCTCCAAGAACTTTTGAAAAGGGACTTTGAGAGGCGCCTTGAATTTTGTGAGCGTTTACAAGATATGTGTTTCGTAAACAGAAATTTTGTAAAAAATATAATTTTTTCCGATGAGTCCACATTTTGCTTGAATGGTGACGTAAATACCCAAAATTATCGATATTGGTCCGATGTAAATCCACACTGGATGAGGGAAGGACATACACAATTTAATCAAAAGATCAATGTGTGGGCTGGCGTTGTCGATGACATTGTTATAGGGCCTTTCTTTTTTGACGGAAATTTAACAGGCGAGAGATACTTGAGTTTTTTAGAACAAGAACTTGTTCCAGCCCTGGCCACCCTTTTTCCTGAGTTAGGACGTCCGGATTTGCCACATCATAATATCTGGTTGCAACAAGATGGTGCTCCCCCACATTTCGCTGTGGGAGTTCGTACATATTTGGACGATACTTTTCCAAACAGGTGGATTGGAAGAGGTGGTTTTATTGAGTGGCCGCCAAGGTCACCCGATTTAACACCACTCGACTTTTTTTATGGGGATACCTTAAGGGAAAAGTATTCAAAAGCCAGCCTGCAAATTTAGATGATTTAAAAGATCGCATCCGGCAAGAAATTTGGCAAATTACACCCCAAATGGCGCAGCGAGAATTTGTAGATCGGTTAGGCTATTGTCAGTTGACCAACGGAAGACACTTCGAACATTTACTTTAGAAAAATTATTTTTAAGTTCACCTAACTGTTTTTTCGATAAATAAGACATTTTTAAAATAATTTTATTCTTTGTTTTCTCCATGACTTTTTCCACTTTTCAAATTTTGAATGGGAATAACTCCAAAACGCTTGGGCTAAGGTATAGCACATGCTACATGAAAAATGTTTAGGATTTTCCGAAGAATCCGTACATATGCAATAATATACAGTGGGTTCTATTTAAGAAATTTTTTTTTTTGTGTCACTCTTATTTGCAACACCCTGTATATCTACATTTTATGTCAGAATATGCGCGTTCGAAAAACAAAATCGAAGGGTCTGAGCGATTTTTTAAAAATAATTGTAGTTTGCGAGATAATGCATTTATTCCTTACTTTACGTCCTCATTGTATGTGACCAAATGACCAACGACGAACTTTTCCGTTCCAATCCACCGAAATATTTCGTAACGAAATGTAATAAAAACCAGGGCTTTACTTGGTTGTTGATGCTTCCGAAATGTTGATACACAACTAGATAGATCTCTTTTAATGGTTGAAAGAACGTTCTTAGGAACATTTATACAACCTGAAGCTTCTTATTTATTTGATTTTATAAACAGTTTCTACATTTTAAACTGAAAAGAAATAATTATTGGACTGAAACCAACAATAGTACGTTTGTTTGTCAGAAAAACAATTTAATAAGATCAGTGATAAGCAAATAAACCAAGCCTATTTAATCCAATAAAGAAAGCGGATGATACGCCAATAATATATCTCGTTAGATCTTAACAGAATATCTATATTTGCACCAGCGACCGATGAAAAACTATAAGAATATCACATATTTTTGAAGAAATTTTTAAAAATATTTCAAGCGGTATGAAAAACAAATCTTCACAATATCTTTCGTCATTTAAGTTCCCTCCTTTTAGCAAATAATTCTTCCGCATATTTACATTTTTATTAACTTTAATAATATATTTAATTCTAATTATGGATGGGAAGAAGCTTTGTTGTGTTCAATTGTTTCTGTCATGGCATATTATTTGATACTTGTAACATTTTATTAAATTGTAAAAGTATTGCCAACCCAAAAAGAAAATATTAATTCAAATGGAAAAAATCTACTCTAGTTTTTTTTATTTTTTTCAGACTTTAAAGACCCAAATAGAAAAAGCATATAAAATACACGGTTCGTAAGACAATTAGAGCACTTGTACTTTAGAAAACTCTCATCTAAAGGAATGGATCTGTAAGACGTGGAAATCTTCCACTTAACGCGTCAATTGACCCTCAAATTAATTTCAAACTTGTTTTTTTAAGGTTTACCGAAACGCTAAGGCTACCTTAGCTAAGGTCCTAAGGCCCTAAGTTCCTAATTGAAACTGGTATGTCATTGCGTATTATGCAAATTAAATTCTTACTTAGTTTAAGAATTTTTGCTTTGTACAAGTATTCTTTTTTTGTGTGTATTCATTAATATCTTCTTCTTTAATATTTATTTCTCCTTCCGTTAGCTTTTTGGATACGACGTAAATAAATTATGTTATAAATTAAAAAAAAGATACAGACTCTAAATTCTGCTATACGTACCACTGGCGCTACCTCCTCTCGACCGTCGCACCCAAAAAGTACAAAATAGAGCGAGAGCACTTCGCTCACCCCCGCTGGCGACGCATTTGCGGACAATAATTGAGAGGCCAATTGCAGCCCCGCCGCCAAGGGGTCCATTAGATCCTCTTCTCTAATTAATTGTGTTATTGTTGCTCGCAAAAAGGAAGAAGGCATTAGATGGCATCTCCGGTTGCGGGACAGGCTCATTTTTATTAATTAGGGCTGATTGTGCCCAATTTGTTTTTATTTGTTAAGCAGGGAAAACATCTGCGACGTTCTATACGATGTTATTAGATTAAGTAGCGGGAATATTGCATTGCCGATATACGGGGTGTTGGGATAATGCATCCGGATGACTTGGAGAGGCGATTCTACATGTTAAAATAAAGGTTGTCGAGTTAAAGTTCGTTTTTTCTTCTTTTTAACATCTTACGGATAACTTTTAAACCTTAAACTTTATATTTGGGGCAGGGACTATGCTTAACGACTTCTATCGTTCTGTACGTCTAAAGTCGGTTCGTTTTATGAAGTCCGATATCGGATTAAAGTATTAAAGCACTTTCAACCAGTAAGACGGTTAAGTTAACAATACCTTCGCTATACTTGATCGTACCGAACATTCCACTGGTTCACTGTAGTCGGCTGGGCAAAATCAGCGGTTCCAAAACAAAAGCTTTTTCTAGAATTTAGTTATTTTGGGATCATTATAGTTAAATCTATATAACAATCACTATTTTCCAAGAAATAATTAAAATCTGCTCAAGTGCAGGATGGTATGTTCTATTTTAAATAAGTAGTTATGCTTTTTGCTTTTAGTATATTTCTCATTGTGTGTGAATTAAAGGAAGTTTTGAAGCAGAGTTATGGAAATTCTTCAGCTATCGATTAGGAATATTGTTTATGATAGATATGTATAAAGCCAAGGAATATGTCACCCTCAAAGCTATTCTTGAAAAGATAAAGAAGAAAGGACTTTTCGATATTGGAACTACCAGTTTGTCCATCATTTTAAAAGATCTGGGCTTCAAATACAAAAAAACGAACAACAGAAAAGTGCTTTGCGAGATGTCCAATCAAAAAGATGGCACTTATAAGGGAATATTTAAGGAAGAAAAAATCGGAATTGTCAAGGCAAGTTGTTTTTCTTGACGAAACATGGATATATGCAAACGGAACTTCAACAAAATCGTCATGGAAAGATGATTCGAAACATTGCTATTCCAGCACCCGTGCCAGTAATGGAAAAAGATATATAATAATACATGTTGGCAATGAAGAAGGGTTTGTTTCAAATGCCAGTGCCATATTTTCATCAACAATAAAAACTGATGATTTTCACGGCAATGTGGATGCTGAAAGTTTGGTTCGAGGAAACACTTTTAAAAAGTTTAGAAAACCCTTCTCCTTAATTGTTTTAGACAATTCCTCTTACCATACGAGATTCGAAGAGAAATTTCCTACAAGCAGCTGGAAAAAGGAAGAATTAAGTGAGTGGTTACCTAAACTAATTTTTTATTTAGTTTAAATTATTTTATTTAGAAAATACCTAAAATATAATTTATTGTTTGAGAGTCACCGACTACCCTGCTCGAGAGGTTTTATTGCTTAGCAGCAACGTACCGACTTTATCAGAAATTTGCCGCCCCAGGCCCGGGCCTTATTGGCTTTAGCGTTAATCAGGTACTGATCGAGAGAAGTGATTATTCCTCTCTATAAGGAACACACAGAGAAAGAGAGAGACAGGACTACGGCTGCTATTAGAAAATATTTCTCTACTGCGCCACCAATTTTAATTTTTGGCATATCATTTTTATTTTGACAGTTATTTGGAAGAAGGTTATGCCATTTTAAAGACGAAAGAATGCTTAATAAAAATGCACTCTGTATTCGAGTGGATAAAGTTTTTGTTAGCAGTAAAATCAGTTGTTCAAATGGCAATACAATGTATTGATGGCTTTACGATAACTCTAATGAATTGACCATGGCCTACTGTTATAAGTATAACGTAAATTATTAAGTGGGCTATGCCCACCCCAGAATTCCCGAAGTTCGAAGCCATACATACGTCATAGTAACACTTTCCATTAAAATCCTACAAGACTAGGGGCCAGGCCCCCCTACAAAATCATTCTAGTTACGCCAATGTCTAATATCACCAGAAAGTGACGAAAATGGGACACCCTGTACCTACGTTATATTGATGTTCTTTAAAAAACTACTTCTACGAAACAATTTTATAATTTGGTGCTAGGAACTCTTCCAGCATAATATTGTAGCTAAAATCATAAATATTTCCCATCAAAACAGTATAAGGTAAGTCTTTTAGCTGGTTAGTAGCTGGAAGCCCTAACTTCAAAAAGGGACCAAACGCTAATTTGCCTCGCTCTGCCAATTTCCAATAAAATACACTTTTAAATTTATTTAAAAAGTGAAATTTTACTTTCCCACAATTCAAGACGCATTCGAAACTATAATTCGTCTCATTACAGACCCAAATTGCAGGCCACTCACTAATTATCCAATTAGTCAAATAACTTCCCGACTGATTCTTCAATCTTCAGAACAAGAAAAAAAAACATAAAATATCAACAAGTCGCCACGTAAAACGTGTTTTCACCTCACACCCCCCCTGTTCATTGGCCCAGCTTGAGCCAATGAAACCAACCAATAGACATTCATTTTCTTCCCAGCCAATATCAGGGGCCTGATTTTCGACCAATTACGCATCCGCACAAACCTTCTTTCACTCGGGTTTCACAGCATGCCACTGTCGACAGGGCCTTAGAATTCAGTCATGCTGCGTACACAGCACGAAATAAGTTCTCCGAAGGGCTTTAGGTAGCTTTAGTGACTTTTAGAGTGAAATTTCTGTAAAAGACGTAGGTGAAAGACGCGACAACATTATAAACCGCAACATTAACTAAATTTAACAAAAAATAACGTAAATTACTCTCAGAAGCCTTAACGAGATCTAAAAACATGACTGTGACCGCGAGCAAGTGACAATTTTAAGTGTTTACAGTGAATTTATGACATTTAGTGTGAAGTTTTAAAGTGCCGCAACCATGATTAACGCTTTCATGGATACGGGGCATCATCACCTCAGTGCCTATGGACTGAAGATGTCACCAACTCACAATGGAGGTGGTGCTACGATTCCCGCGCCTCACCAGAACCCAGCAGCTACAATGACAGCTCCGGAAATGGGTCCTGGCCCCCAGAATCACCATTTCCAAACTAATTACGGACATATGGGTCATTTAAATCCCCATCCAGGTTATGCCGCTCGGGATTTTTTACTCCGAAGGGATCACCATGATTTTCCTACGGCACAAACCGCTCCAAGTGATTCAATGTTGTTTCACCATCCGTCGGAAATGCCACCGCATCACAATTTACATTTACCGCCTCACCACCAAATGTTGTACTCAAGGACTGATCACCACGCGGCGTATCACGCTCAACCTAATCACCAATACATAAACCATCATACCATGACGATGCCCCATCATCCTGGGAACCTCCATGGAGGCTTCTTCAAGTACATGAGGCCTATAAAGCAGGAGATGCAGTGTCTGTGGGTAGATCCAGATCAACCTCCCCCGAAAAAGATCTGCGGGAAGCATTTCACAACTATGGCGGAAATCGTGGGACATTTGGGTGTTGAACATGTTGGCGGGCCGGAAATAACCAATCACGCGTGTTTCTGGCAGAACTGCGCGAGGAATGGTAGGCCTTTCAAGGCGAAGTATAAGTTGGTGAACCATATTCGAGTGCATACCGGGGAAAAACCATTTCATTGTCCGTTTCCCGGTTGTGGTAAAGTGTTTGCTAGGAGTGAGAACTTGAAAATTCATAAAAGGACTCATACAGGTAAGATCATTTAATTTTGTTATTATCTTTTCCTGGATCGAGGATAATGTTATTGGTTAGAAGGTAGTTGGAATATAATCATCAAGAATTATAGGTTTTGTTCGTTTTCAAGGCAGCATAATAAATGAAGATAATCCAAGGGTAATCCAATGATTTATTGATTCATGATTTGAGAGGATCTTAACGTTCGCATTAATGAAATTGAGGAAAAATGGGATAGCGGCCAGTGTGTGTACACTGCCGTTAAAGTATGCAGAGAATGTCAAGCATGATGGACATTCCCTCTTCCAGATAAACCATGATAAGTGTGTACTTATTTGGATTCAACAAACAATTGTCAGGGTCTAACTGTACTGGCCGAGCAGTGTTCATCATGAGTGGCTTTTCCTCAGTAATTTAATGTAAAAGTTTTTAAAATGTTTACGAACAATAGGTATATGTCTTTAAAAAGGGATTTCACTTTAATAAACAATTAAAGTGTATTATGGGTAATATTTTTGTTTTCCATCAAGCTCATCAAATAAGCGTCACTTGGACATTTGCATTTGTTTCTATTAAAATGACCATGGCCTTTAATTATAAGTAAAGATTGTTTCACGAAAAATGGATACGACTTAATGATTTCCTGATTTTGATGATTTTGTTATCTCAATAACTAAACTTCTTAGAGAAAAACTGGTTATACCACGCAAAAATATGGAACAAAATCGGTTTTTACCTTTTTTATGTTATAAGTAGAGTCCGGATTAAAAAGCATAAAAAACTTAAAATAAGCGTTTAAAAGGCATACAATTTTACTTAAAAAAGCATGAAATATGCACAAAAAAGGCATAAAAATATAAAAAGGATAAATTAACAACAGAATTTATTCTATCTTAGCATAAATAAAATCTCGAAATCAACTAAATCTTAAAATAGAATAAAGTTAATGTATGACAAAATTAACTTTTGTAAAAACAACCAATAACCAAATGTTGGTTTAAATCTTCCATTTTGAAGTTTTGTCACTTAAAATGTTTTTATAGTCCAAAAAACTTCTTTCTACGACAACACTTCTTATGGGCGCATATTCAAATTTTGCAATCATCTCCGGGGTTATGTGCAAGTCCGGATTAGGATTTCTTGCTGATGATACCAAAGCAATTTTTTTTAATTTTTGAAAACCTTCATTCTTAAACAATGTATCCTTTAGTTTTTTTTTTGGACTATTTGGCCAGTTTCTCCAGGAATATTGTTAATGGCCTCTTCGAAATTATTAATTATTTTAATGGAGGCATATAATGGCAGTCCTTGTTTCTCGAAATAGGCCAAAGTCCTTAATTTCTTCTTGATTTAGGACCATTTCACAATCTTTAATTGCCTTGCTGGCTGATTCAGGTAGCTCAAATATAACTTTTCAAAAATTTTCGAAATTATCTGCATAATATCAACTAACCAAGTGCCCCACTTTGTCAAAACGGGTTCAGGTGGTAATGGGGTGTTAGGTACTCGTTCTTTGAAGAGTTGTGCCTGTAACGGCGCCTTAACAAAAACTTTTTTCCATTTTTAATAAGTGCATTGAGAAGAGGAAATTGTTGCCTTATAGTTTTAGCAACGCTATTTAAGCTATGTGCTAAGCAAGTACAATGAATTCAATTTGGGTAAAACACTTTTAAATTTGAAACCGTTTTGACCATATACGCTGCTGCGTCAGAAAGCATGAGTAATACTTTGTTAGAGGGAACTGCTCCTGGCAAGTAAAAGCTTGTTATTGCTTCATTTCCAAATATTGATACTGTGTCATCAATCAACTATTTAACTATCTATACTTTCCAGCTCTTTGGATCATATTAATTATCCTGTGGTTGGAATTTCTTCATCAAGAACTCCGATAATTCAATTTGCAACATATCTTCCACAAACAAATGCTTTACCTACTAAAAAATGAGCAAAGATTACAACAAAAGGCAAAAAAAAATTAACATAAGCATAAAGTTTAAAAATAAGCATTATAAACACTGCCATTTTGTTCGTTCAATTCATCAATATCTTGAGTTATCTACTATTTGTTTTTAATATTTACAATAAGCATCATGCCTGAAAATCCGGACTCTAATTATAAGCATAACGGAAATATGAGGGGTATTTAAAAAGTGAAGGTTTTCAAAACAACCCTATAGATTAATAACTAAACTAAACTAAATTTGATACCGGAATCTTTCGTTTTATTAATAAGTGAAAA
Source organism: Barypeithes pellucidus (assembly GCA_963991005.1). Classification (NCBI taxonomy): domain Eukaryota; kingdom Metazoa; phylum Arthropoda; class Insecta; order Coleoptera; family Curculionidae; genus Barypeithes; species Barypeithes pellucidus. The sequence continues at coordinate 2,730,002 of OZ022557.1, forward strand.
CCCCAAGTTATAATAACTTTGATAATAACTCTAATATCCCCAGAAAGTATCGAAAATTGACCACCCTGGGCTCCGTCGGATACATGCTGAACAGAATTGAAATTATGAAACGAAATACAAACCATAGACGGAAATGACAAAATTAAAATATTGAGATGGCATTATTTGTCAATTAATGACATTTGATCTGCATAATCTCGATCGAATCATACTGTTTCAATGATAAAATTTTAAAAATGATGATGGCTGTTCCTGAATTTCTGCTAACCGATATTTTGTTAATAAATAAGCATTGTTAAGTCGCTTCCTCACTGCGTCGACGTTGTGTATCAAAATCGATTGATAGAACTAATAGAAGATCAATTGGGCTACACTAATTTAAATTATTTTTGACTATATCTACTAAGAGCGAAAGAGAAAAAACTATATTTTATATTTAATTGTATTTTATGGCATCTCTGAATTATATCGTAAATCTTAACCAAACCATATAAGGAAAGTATGCCAGTTGGGATATAAATCCACTAAGAAAGAAGCTCCCACCATAATTTACCAACTCTACCAAAAATCACGATCCGATTAACCCCAGAAAAACCCCCGAGACGAGTAATCACAATCGCATTTAGTTCAACTCTTGTTGGTACATTGTCATCATCATTCGTTCCATCAAAACAGCGATTTAAGATCTATAAATACGTGAGTTAAACGCTCAGAGTATCAATGTCTTGCTTGATCCTTCCCTCGTTAATAACGCTTCAGAAAAAGACAGACCTATATCCCTTTGGATCATCGGCGTTTCACGGCTTGCTTATTTTTCAATCAACCCTCATTGAAAATCTCATGTTGCCGATGTTCGAGTGTTCTCGAGAGGCCAATCAACAAGCCTACTTGAGTTTAGCCGCCGGCAGTGACGATTGTCACTTTTATCGGGGGTGCCATGTGCGAACGCTACTCTTTTGTCACCCTGTACAAAGTCGGTCACCCTTGTGTCTGTCAAAATAGTCGTTGGGCTTTTGTTAGTTATGGTAACTAGATCATTATTATTGTTATTAGAGGGCGATTGTTTAAGAAATTAAAAATAAAATATGACAAGTCTAAAATTCATTATCTAATTTCCTGCATTTACTTAAAAACAATGTTTTATACCGGGTGATGCACCGGTAAGTTGAAAATGGGAAATCCTGAGTAATTTTTGAGGTGGCTGGACACCAGGAAATAAATATTGATACTAATTGTCGTTTTGTCAATGTCAAAATTTAATTTGAACTATGATAGTTTGATGGTTTTGTCATCACGTTTAATTGCATACCTTAGGATTGACTCACCAAAATGAATTCAAACGCAGTACCATGTCGGCCTCTTCAAGAAGTTATAATACATTTTTTCTATAAAATGTACAGGGAAACCAAAATCCGCGTTGTTTAAAAACTACATTTGATTTCATATGTTCAAGTTCAACGATGCATCACCCGGTATATGATAATTATGATATTGACACAATCGACTAAACTAGTGTTGGGAAAAACCGATGATTTTAATAATCGAGTACTTGATACTCGAGCGATTTTAATAATCGAGTGAATCGCTCGAGTGAATCGCTTGAAATTCCAATTCACCAAGAAATGAGGTCACGACTGCTCCACCGGCAGCTTTGCCGTTTACATGTGATCAGGTAGGGTATTTAGCAGGCACGTAACTACGGGTGGGCACAGGTTTAGCTAAAAAATTGTAGTAGCCACCAAAAAAATTCCAGAAATTTATTTATTTGTGAATAATGAATTTTTACCACGTGTCTCGATACCAAACAATAAGACTGCAAAAAATCACCCAAATATGTATTTATTGTTCGGGTTTATTATTCTGCTTAAGAGTTATATTTCTTCACATCTTTCACATCTACGAGCATAAAATAAGTAGATATTTAAAATAGCTTGTCAAATTCTTCCACTTTAAATTATCAGATGCCCACTGTGTGCCCTTCAAAAATTTAGGCTTAGACTTTCAAAATAAGAAAATTGGTTATTATTTTTTTTAAATTAATGTTTATAGTTATCTACCTAAAAGTTCCTGTTTAAATTTAAGAATGTTTACTTTTGTTTACCAAAAAATTTGTTTTGTTAACTATTTTGCTCGTTTTCTTATTTTCCATTAACATTTTCTATAATGTATGTTAGTTTTAAGAAGTCTTCTTGAGTTTAATAATAAAATGTTCCTGTTTAGATTTTAAAATGTTTACTATAAGATTACCAACGAATTTTTCTATATATTTTGTTAACCATTTTGTTCGTTTTGTTATTTTTCATTAACAATTTCTAAGTATTATTATGTTATTTTTGAGAAGTTTCTCGAGTTTATAGTAAATGAAAATTTTAAAATTATATCCCTAAATTTTTTAATATTTACAATCGGAGAACTAAACTACGCCGCTGGCTAGCCAGTTAAAACAAAACTTTACCAAACTCATGTCGCGATGACTCTTCTAAGGGATTTGGCATACTTTTTTATATGCACCTTCTCGTTTATGTGCCTTTAAGAAAGACGTACTTATGTCGTATTACCTGCTCAACGTCAAACTCGAACGTCGCCAATCGGATGGCGCGGCGCGTATAACGAAGGTCGGTTATCAAGTGACAGGCGATAGTTTTCGGTTTTTCGCCTGAATTTATAACTAGAGTATTTCCTATCGAGCGAAAAACTGTTCGAATATACGAGCAGTTTTTTAACTCGATCACACTACAGCGTTACATTTCCGTCGGCGTCAAGCGAAGCGCGGGTATCGAGTGAAAGATAATAAGTGACGAGCGACGGTTTTCGCCTGAATAGATAACTCGAGCGGTTTTATAATAATCGAGCGATGTCGGTTATTTCAATAATCGAATAATCAAGCGGTTTTTCGCTCGAGCGATCACAACACTAGACTAAACGCAGAAAATTTCTACACGTTTTTGTTAAAATTTCAATAAATAAAAGTGCCTATACAACGAACTAAAAGACACGATGAAAATGAAACATTATTTCAAAATCAGTGTTTTCTCATCCCTCTCGGAGTTGCAGCGAAGCACCTAAAGTAAGCGGGGTAAAAAGCATGAAAAGAGGGGTTAACCCAAAGACAAGCAGCAGATGGACCCTGTATTTTATCCCTTCGTGTTTATGAATGTAAATTAAACGAACCCTCGGGAACAAAACGATGCTTAGTTTGCTGTTTCAACACACTTTTTAGATGAGAAAGGATGGCGCTTTTGCGTTCCATGTTTGTGCTGTTATTTGATAAATATTTTGCTGTCGAGTTAATCTATTCAAAAAAGGAAAACTTACGGGACACAACTAGTTGTATGCACGGTGAGTAGCCTATTAAAAGATATCGGGAACTCAGGAAGATATTAGGATACCTACTCGCTATAAAAGATGCCGATCTATCACTTCCGGTTATACCGGAAGTTAGACTTAATATTTTTGTTTTAAATAGAATGCCCTGTATATTTTGAAATTTTTCGATTCTATGTTAAAATCTTAGTGACTTTTGTTAACAATTTCCTATACATACAACTGATGTAGGTAGTTGAAGATTTAAAAATTTTAGAAAATTTAGAAATTGTATGGGTCTTTTTATTTTATAAAAATACTAGACCTTTTTTTACACATGGTATTTTAAAAGTTATACCTTCCTGGTATAATATAATAATAGTATATTAAGATACAAGTTTCATACGGCATTATCTTAGAGCACGCGTTTAATTTAGAAAACGACCCGCGAAACGAAGAGTTTTCTAAAGTACAAGTGCTCTAATTGTCTTATGAACCGTGCATTTTATAATACTTTTTCTGTTTGGGTCTTTAAAGTCTGAAAAGCTTTAAAAAATATAGTAGATTTTTTCCATTTGAATTAATATTTTCTTTTTGGGTTGGCAATACTTTTACAATTTAATAAAATGTTACAAGTATCAAATATGCCATGATAGAAACAATTCACCACAACAAAGCTTCTTCCCATCCGTCATAATTAAAAATAAATAGTTTATTAAAGTTAATAAAAATGAGAGATTGCAGAAAATAATCTAGAAAGACTTTTAAAAAGAATATGCAAAACTTTGAGTTATGGTGCGAGCAGAACAAAGTTCAAAATATTGAACAAAATAATAAATAATACTATTGAACAAAATATTGCGTCGACACAGAATCTGACAGGAATTACAATTAATGCTCAGGAAATGTGTACAGTAACTATAAATATGTATACATAAAGTAATATGTATAATACTATATTGAATTAAAAATAAAAATAGTACTTTATTGAATAAAACTTCAGAAATAGAGCATAAACTTGAAGATTCTATTATTTTTAGGTTATGTTGTTTTATAGTTGTGACTAGAAATTAGTTAACCGACACCGTCAGCATGTTATATATTTCCGAGTATAGGTATTTCAGATAAATATTTAGTAAAAATATTATATTGCAAGGTTAAAGGCTAGTATTTTAAAGTTTTCCATAAAAAATGTCTAGAAAACTAATTTCAACGAAATCGAAGTAGCCTAAAATTCGAACCCTACTTGCTGCCAACATAAAAAATAAAATTTCAATTTCATAAAGTGGCAGGTTATTCAATTTTTTTGCATTTCATAATGCAGCCATTATGAAACCCAAATAGAAAAATACTCATAAGTCAATATTTTAACTTAAAACCTACTTAAGATAGAAACGTGTATGTATCGAGCAATTAGATAAAAAACGTAATTTAGTGGTAAATTAAAATAATAATAAGTATTTCTTATATTTTACCAGAAAATTATACTTTTTATATGTTTTTTTAAATTCCTTTATCGAATTTTATCTCAGAAATGGTTAGAGATGGGTATAGGAAACTGTTACTATGATTTTTACATAAAATTGAAGAATGCCAAAATACACAAAGCATTCTATTTAAAATAACAATGTTAATGCGTTAAAATTCTTCATTATAAAGATCAGAATCTTTTATAGGGAGTACCAGTATTTCAAGCGCATATCTTTTAGTTCCCTAGATCCATGACCAAATTTTTTTAAAAATCGATTAATAGTTAATATTTTTTAAAAAATCACTTCCAATATTTTCTGGGAGAAAATATTGTCCAAAATTTTTTTCGTTTGTTGTGAAAGTGGGAAAAATCAAAAAATTGACAATTTCAAAATTACCCTATATTTTCTTAGTTAAGAGAGATACAGAAAAAAGTACTTATACAGAAGTTTCTTTATATAGATTCTTGAATAATCTGCTGTTTTCAGAAAAAGTATACGGGGTCAGGTAAAAAAGTTATCGTACCTAACCTCATTTTTTTAAATGGAACACCTTATATATTTTAATCTAAAAAGATACTATTTTAAAGTCTCCTTTCAAATATATAACACACAATGGATGATATTGGTTTCCTAGGCGATTTATTAAAGTTTATTACTTTAAACCACAGTAGACCATGAAACAAAAGCTAATATCCTAGAAACAACTATGTTGACTATTAACATTTAACGTCAATTTCATTTTTACATATTCATTTGCGAAAATGACCTATCAACCTTTTGAAAAATTTGATATGATAGTTATATTGAAAGTGAAAAAAACGAAGAAATATCGCAAAATGTATATTGTGCTCGCTATCCGGAAAGACGGTAACCATTTAAGGACATATTCCGAACATTGGCGATGATTCCCGTTATTTTTTACCTGAATCTGAATACCCCTTTTATTTCGTTTCAAAGTAATAAAGTTTAAATAAATCGCCTAGGAAACCAATATCATCCATGGTGTGTTATATATTTGAAAGGAGGGGTCTGGAGCACTTGAGCACCCACGGAATTTAACAATTTTTGAAAATGCAATGTAAAGATATGGTTGTATAGAACACTTTAAAACAAAAAAATTTGCGGATGATACAGTTTTTCTATAAGAAAAATTGAAAAAAAGGTCGACTTTGACAGCAATATTTATGCGAAAACCCCCGGTTTAAGACAGTTACGTCAGTCATTCGCAAACATGGTTGCCACGTTTACTATCATATACAAATTTACAGGAAACATAATAAAGGCATCGTTTTGGGAACACAAAGCAACTTCCAAAAATTTTATTCAACAGAAAAATAATTAATAAATAAGTGCAAGACCATCCCGCTATACCTTTGAAGCCGATTTCCTTCTGTATTCGACAAAAAAACACAAGAAAGTTACATAAATTGACAGTGCCCTGGGAAAACCAGTGAAAACCCACCCCGCTACATCTATTGAAGCCGACTTCCTTCTGTATTCGGCGAAGGAAAACACAAGAAAGTTACATAAATTGACAGTGCCCTGGGAAAACGAGTGAAAACCCGCCCCGCTACACCTTTTGTAGCCGATTTCCTTCTGTATTCGGCGAAGGAAAACACAAGAACGTTACATAACTTGACAGTGCCCTGGGAAAACGAGTGAAAACCTGCCCCGCTACACCTTTTGTACCCGATTTCCTTCTGTATTCAAATTCAAATATATTACTAACTTCCATTGTAAATCAAATAATACGTTAACGAAATTTATCAACTGAAGTATAACTTTCTGAATTGACAACAATGCATTAATACAATCACCAGTGACAAGTTGTGGAAGAGAGTATTAATATTTTGTGGTCGAAAGAAAGTAGTTTTGATATTATAATATGACACCATGTTATTATAATTTTAACTTGCCAATATTAGTAGTTTTTTTTTAAATAATCAACTCTTTATGCTATTGTATTTTCTAATAATCAGCCCTTTAATGTTATTCTTGTTGTGTGTGTATGTTAGCAATTTGGATTTTTAAGAAATAGTTAAGAAACGGGTAAAAACACTCCCAAGCATTCCCTTGTAATACAATCTGTATCTGGTCTTTTGTAAATATCTTTGTAAAAAATGGTTCATCCGCAAATTTTTTTTTTAAAATAACTTAAAATTAAATACTCTTGCCGTTTCTATTTCAAAAATTGTTAAATTCCGTGGGCGCTAAAGTGCTCTAGAGCCAGCAAAAATAAATGTATCAACTACATTATTTTGCAAAAAACTTAAAATTAATTTTTCTTAATAATACTAAAGAGCTGCGAGAGCTCGATCGGCGCATAAACCCGGTCCTGTCCTAGTCGATTTAATAAATGGACGAAAGTTCTCTGAAAATTATTATTCAACTATTACGCCTGCCAACTAAAAACTTTAATATCGCCGAAATGTAAATTTACGGACGCGATAACGTAGTAAAATAAAAAAGCTTTTCGCGTGAGACGAACGAAAACTAGCAAATTAAAAGCAGCGTGAAATATAGAGCAGAAAAGTGACAATTGTTTATTTTCATGAAATTATTTATACGGATTATAGGAGTATTGCGTGAGCTATAAATTCGAGGCAAAGGCGGCTGGGGAGAGTGCGCCGCCCTCCTTGTTTCTATTTAATCTTAAATAACAACCTGATTAAATTATTTTTTCCACGGCTCTATAGTTAAATAATAATTATTCACTGGTAGTTAGTGATCATGCGAAATGATTTAGTGCTCACAGGCTGTGACACTTCACAACAATGCCTTTTACTACCTACTAACGGTTCTCGTAAGCCACAGGTATAGTCATTCTAATAAAATCTTTAAAAAAGCATGACAATTATCACAATTATTTTCAACATACACGTTCAAAATTTTTGGTTATGTTATATTACATTTTCTTCTTTTCTTTTTGGTAGCATACCTACTAAACGTGATATTATGTTAACTACCAACCATGCACAGAGGAATACACAATGTTGCCAAAATGTATAAAAGTGTAAAACTTTAGTTTCTTATAAAAATTAAATATTTAGCTTACTTAGAAAATAAATCCAGGACGCGATTAAGGAATCCAGGGCACAGACACTTTCAGTTCTTTTTTCTATGGGAAAAACTTAATACTCATCACGTGTCCTCATGATAGTGGGGGAGTGCATAATAAGCTTATCACTAAACCCCAACACTAACGCATAATTACACTTTACAATAACACACATAGAACAAGAGCACTTAATCATTTCGCAATAGAAATAATAAAAACGCTAATTTCTATGGGCCATTAACCGTTTACTAAAGATAAAATGAAACAATTATGTTAACAATTGACAGAAACTACCCTTTGAAATAATGGTCTAGTCCATCTTCGGACCAGTCGTCGAACTTTCTTTCCGAGAACTCTCCGCTACTAGAGCCAGCGCGGTTGCCATTTCCGAGACTATAATTATACAGGAAAGTAATATTATAGAAGGAAATTCGGCAATTTATGATAGTCGCTTATAAAACATCGAAAGTGGCAACGTTGTATTTTTAAATATTAGCCCGATTGTCCACAATCAGCTGTTTAATGGAGCCGGCCGATATCGATCGAGAGAACCAACGTGTTATTTATTTTTAAAATTTTTATATGTTAAATACATTATTTCCCAGACAATAAGGGTGTATTTTTGTCTACACAGTAGCACTTTAAAATACTAATTCAGATTGAACGGTACTTAGATGTGTTGTGACGCGAAAACTATTGTGATTTTGTGATGTGTGTACTTGGTGTTTTTTATAAATTAAGTTGGTTTTAAATAAGTTAGACAAGGTAAATAAAATTGCATTTTTCTTTTCTAAAGGGTAAGTGGCATTTATAAACTTTTAAGTTGTCCAGATCTGACGGGTGGCGTTCGAATTGAACAAATGAGAACATACCTGACCATTTATAAACTCCGCGGCGGTTCGTTCGAGTCAGTTCAAGTTTATAAATCAGATATTGTTTCCCAGCGAACTGAACGTAAAAGTTTATAATAATGTACCCTGAAAAATAAACAACTTGAAATCTGTCAAACGGTTATTGACTTTCTAAAGAGTTTAACCTGAAGATATGACAACACTGTTCAAGATTCACTGCCATATGTTGCTGTGTTTACCTTCCGAACAGGGGCACCACGTGGTAATTTTTGGTTTGACATAAGGTCATGTACAGGGCATATTAAATTAAAGCACCATTTTTGGATATTTTTCTTCAATTTGTTTTCATCCTAGGAATTGCCGGTTTAAATATAATATTCCATAACACCCTGTATATGTTTCTGTTTTGAATTAAAAGAATTTCTATATTATACAAAAAATAACTATAAAGAAATTTTCCCGTTATCAAATAATGTTTTTTAATAAATTGTAGTTCTGAAGATGGAAGATGAATAAAACCGAAACGTTAATCCGTCCTTTACTTCAGTATATGACCGAAAACCTAGGAAAAAAACACTATACTTATAATAAATGTTTATGCTTTAAGTATAAGAGTTGTGAAAATGTTCTTACAGCAAATATTTTTGGTTTCACCCAAGTAGACTGACCCTGAGAATGTTCTCATAGCCATTAAAAGATACTTGTAATTGCAGAAAACCAAGTTTTGCTATATAAAAGTTATGTCTCAAAACGGCCAAAAACCACCCCCCAGAGGGGTTAAACGCGATTCAAGATGTTTCCCTGCAGAGAAACACACTTTCCCCCCCTAACAGCATTTAGCAAACATCAACAAACAGCAAAATCCTTACAAAACTATTTTTCTGTATAATGTAAGCTCTATTTCCGTTCCGTAAAAAGAAACTCTAAAAACACAAATATATCATTGGAGACCTTTATACAACAAATTTGCCAATCGACAGCTATTATAAAACTGTTATAAATCCTCAATCTCTCGAAATCGATACGTTTCCGTTTTCCACAGTTATATTTGTTGATTAATTTTCAAATTTTAAATTATAAAACCGAAAGCCAACACTCGAAACTCGAAAGAACAAACAAGACAATCAAAAAGCGATAAAAAATGTTTAAACATCGTCGTAAAAAATGACCAACGTCAAAGTCAGCCATCAATTTAAATAATGAACGGACATGGAAAAATATTAAAAATAAACATCCCATCTCTCTTGTTCCCGCATAATTTACCAATTTCTTTGGTCAATTTTTCTTTTGGGATAAGTATGCCTAATACGGTTGAAAGATTATTAATAGGTAGCCATATTTTAAATATGGACGAAACTGGTTTGGTCAAGACGAATGTTTTTCAAAGTACATGGCAAAACAGTTTTGTTTTTTTAATTAATTATAACTTAAAAGAACAAAAAGAAAACCTAACTAAAAATCCTTTTTGTATTTATATAGGGCGAGTCGAGTGTACTGTACAGGGTGTCCCTTTTTTACACTTTCTGGTTGTTTATATTCACATTCAAAAAGAACGTAAAAATGCGATATTTTTAATAATTTAAGTTACTTATAAGGCCATGGTCGATTTATTAGAAATAAATTCAAAATTTTGACAGCTACTTTAAACATGAAATTGGATTATACAGGGTGTCCCAGAATATGCGGGCAATCTCCCGGGTTCACTCTTAAAAATAACAGGAGAAATGCATATAAAATTTTCTTCCTACGGCCCCCCTACGGAGATACGGGCCCATAACGGACGTCCCTGGAAATCGTTTATTTTTAAATAATTTTTTAAACACTAGGTGTCATTTAATAATTTTTTAGTATAATGTTTACAAGATGAGTCTCCTTAAAATTCTCCCTTTTAAACACATTTGGCTTTATTTAGTTTGACAGGGACGGCCTAGACGTAACCCAATAATGCTTCTTTTACACCCTGTATGATGAAGGAACGACAATAATAGTTTTTTTCGATACTCTAAACCTTAAGCTGAAAAAGGTACTATTGATCAATGTCTATAACATGAACTGTTTTCGAAAAAAAAATATTTTTGTTCAATATGGTTTTTTGCATTGGTTGTTGTTTTGTGTGCATAAAATGCCCTCATTGTTGCTATGGTTTTTTTCACATGTACCGATTTAAATAAGAATATTAATTTATGCCAGTGCCAGTTTATGGTAGTATCTTGAAAATTGCGGTTTTTCTCCTTTGTCTTATTAGTTACTAACTTAGTAATGGAATTTACGTATACTGAATATGCCGACATGCATTTAATGTATGAACAAAAATATTTTTTTTTCGAAAACAGTTCATTTTATCGACAGTAAGAGGACCTTTTAGTAGGAAGAAAAATGTATATGAACTTCTCCTGTTATTTTTAAGTGTTCTATCTGAACCCGGGAGATTGCCCACATATTCTAGGACACCCTGTATAAAATATGATAGCATATCACAGATTCATAATTATTATCATATATGTTATCAATAGTTAAATAGAAAGTATAATTATAAAAACTCTTACGTAAGAGGTATTTCATAAATAATAAAAATACGAGAGATATAAATGACAAGTTTTGACCATTTGCATTTGTTCCTAATAAATTCGCACTGGTCTACTGTTATAAGTAACGTAAATTATTAAAAATATCGCAGGTTTAGGTTCTTTTTGAATAAAAATATTAAATTACTATACATTTTTGTAAAGGCCAAAATATGTTAATTAAAAAAATAATACATAGGGTATCCCATTTAAAAGTTTTTACTTTTGTTAATATCTCAAAAACTATGGTTTAGTAACTAAATCAACCGAAACATCACATAAGAAGTAAATCCTTATTTTAATAAATTGACAGACACCCTAAGAAAAAAATATATTTAGAACAAACGGCCAGGAATCTACTGTAGTTTTTTTTGTAAATTATGTTTACAATATTATCTACGGATTACTATTAAAAAATGTAATTAATACTATATTTAATCGATAATTTTACCATGAAACCTTTACTATGACAAATATTACTACAGTCTTTGTTCCGTACAACTGTACTTTTGCACCCGTACTACAAAACAAACAACTTCTAACTATAATTACACTTTCAAACACTTCCTAGCACCTTTTCCAAGAACCCTAATACAAAAATTCAATAGACACTTTCCGAGAAGAGGCAAAAACCTCAATTCGAAAGCCTTTAAATCTTCCGAATAGCTTTGTGTCAATAATATAGCTACGAATCTGTTTGCCTGAGTTTGTTCTCCGCCCACAAAGTTTAAAAGTCATTTAGAAAATATTTTCGGCAATGTAAATTACCCGATTTTTCGGAATTTAGGTGGATGAGTCGACCAGGTAGAGGTGGACATTGGTTAAATATGATAACGATTCTTTGTTTTGAAAATGAGGTTCTTGATAGTTGAATAGTTGGGATAACTTTAAAGGAAAGTCGTAATCTTTTATGGACACTCGTATTATGGCAATAAACAATGCCAAAAGTTTGTTCCATGTATTGGGTCATATTTGATAGTGTTAATAGGATATAAAGCTATATATTTTATTAAGGAAAGTTATTCTAGCGATCCACCAGTGGCGTCCCCGCAAACATGTGCCCTGATATTTTTTTACAAAAAGTGGTAGGGGAGACCGAGGGGATTTGTGACTGAGTAGAGTTGTGACAAAGACGATTTCTCCGAATCTATGGTCGTTAGCGAGCTGACAAACAGCGCACGAATGTTTGTTTATAGACGCGCTACTTGACGCAGTACGCGCCAATGGCCCACGACAAGCGGTTGCGTGATTACGACGTCTGCATGAAAAAACAACCGAAAAGTAAATTTTTTATAAAATTTTTGATTGTATTTATATCATGATATATTACATTCACGTGGTTATGCTATTTTTTCTTATATTGTGTGGGTTTGGAGTTTCAAAGCGTGGCATTGTCTTGCTGTGTTTGCATCTTGTTTCGAAATTACGAATTATTATTCTGAGCAGATCGCGATTTTTGGCACCTAGGAGAGTTGTCTTGTTTTCTGTTTATTTCTGTTCCTGTTCGTTTGCTTTGGTCAATTCTTACAACCTATTTATTAAAGGTTATTTTCTGGCTAGCTTATTTTACACGCTTTTTTGCAATGTTTTTCAGTTTATTTATGTTCCTGTTCGTTTATTTGGTCAATTCTTACAGCCAAATCAAAATCAAATTTCGTTTTGGGGGGTCATGCGTGGAAATATTACGAAAAGTATTACCCTGCCGCGTTAGTCGTAATCGACGGTATTTTTCGTGATAAATTGATGGTTGGGGAAAGGGGGGGGGGGGGGGGGGTCATGACCCACAAGTTACCTGTCACATTTTACGTCGGTGTTAGAGAGTTGTGACAAAGGGAGTAGTTTCAGTTTTCGTAAATTTTCTCAGAAACCTTATAACTTTTATTGACTTTGATGACTGTTTTGAAAAGAGCAAGGATTGAGCTACATTGCAGCATACAATTCATAATGGTGTTATGTTTGTTTATTGACATATGTTATTTTAAGTAAAAATTGTCACAACCCTCCTCGGTCTCCCCTATGCCACTGACATTATTATTAGATTATTATCTATTAACTGAAGGTATTCATTTCCAATAATTCTTATAAAACAAACTTTAGCATCGTTAAGTTGAACATGGGAAATCACATGTCATTTTGGAGATGGCTGGATATTGGTTTCCCTGTACATTTTATAGAAAACTTTATTATAACTTCTTGAAGAGGCGGACATGGTAAACCCATGCCATATCAATAAATGACCTAAAAAACTTCACGAAAATAGATATTGATCAGCTGATAACTCTCGTATTTTTCTAACCTGCCAAGAAACGGCATATTTTTTAACTGAATTGTTGCAATTTAGATGGCTCTGATTGCTAATTTGGGATCATCATCTTAAAGCCGTTGCCGACATAATAATATATCATGAACGTTTCTTCATAAAATGACTTAAGAAATAGATTCGTAAATATTAGTACGTCAATCAGGACCACCTAGTATGACTACAAAAAAAATGAATGAAGCTATCAGTATCAACTCCAAAAATAATTTCCAATTCCAGGAATATTTCCAACTGATTTTATCGTGCAAAATAGGGGTGCGGTGTTCCCGTTTCTCCTGTTAACGGCATTAGGTTGTTAGCAATATAGTGAATAACTTCATTTGGGGGTTCGGTAATTACTGTGTTTGTGCGTTGAGTGTTTTCAAACGTCATTATCCGCCCGGATTTCGCCCTGATTATTTCGTTATTTTCTCGTTATTTCAATAGGACATTAGTTCGTCAAATTTACTCGACTCGGCTTTATTAATCACTAAATAGAATAATTTTGGGAGTTTGTTTACGAGGGGGTTTCTACCTAACGCTGGAACAAGAACGATTTTTTTGAGAATTTTGTGCCAGAGAAACACCTTGATAAAGATATTTTTGTAATAAGGGGAAGGGGGGCTGAAATATCAATATCAAGTCGTGAAGGTGTTTTTAAAAAACAATAATATTTGATTCAAATTTTCTATTTGTACTCTCAACAAGATTTGTAACAACTTTTTTATTTGTCGATTTGCTCGAAAATTAAGAATAAGGGTATATCTCCCTTGGACTTCGTTTACGTTCTTGTACTTTTCGAGAACCCTGTATAATATAATACATTTTTGTCTTCGCAAATCTTAGTTTCTTGCCAAGCAGAGCTTTTTAAGAGTCGCTTTTTTTCATAAAACGCATAATAAAAAGCTTTCCATTTGTGTAGAACTTCCTTGGATACTCTTTAAAGTTTGAAAAACTTTAAAAAATATAGTAGATTTTTTCCATTTGAATTAATATTTTCTTTTTGGGTTGGCAATTCTTCTACAATTTTTAGAATGTTACAAGTATCAAATATGCCATGATAGAAACAATTGAACACAACAAAGCTTCTTCCCATCCGTCATAATTAAAAATAAATATATTATTAAAATTAATAAAAATTAGTCAGGAAGAAAGTTGTACTCCGTCAGAAATACGAGAAATTGCACAGAATTTTTTAAAAAGAATATGCAAGACTTTTAGTTATGGTGCGAGCAGAACAAAGTGCAAAATATTGAATAAAATAATAAATAATACTATTGAACAAAATATTGTGTCGACACAGAATCTGACAGGAATATCAATTAATGTCCAGGAAATGTCTACAGTAACTATAAATATGTATATATAAAGTAATATGTATAATACTATATTGACTTAAAAATAAAAATAGTACTTTATTAAATAAAACTTTAGAAATAGAGCATAAACTGGAAGACATTTCTATTATTTTTAGGTTATGTTGTTTTATAGTTGTGACTAGAAATTAGTTGACGGACACCGTCAGTATGTTATATAATATATTTCCGAGTATAGGTATTTCAGATAAATATCTAGTAAAAATGATCTATTTGCAAGCTTAAAGGTTAGTATTTTAAAGTTTTCTATAAAAAATTATTGTCGAATACATAATGCCAAGAAAACTAATTTCAACAAAATCAAAGTAAGCCTAAAACTCGAATCCTACTTGCTGCCAACATAAAAAAAATAAAATTTCAGTTCCATAAAGTGGCAGCGTTATTCAATTTTTTGCATTTCATAATGTGGCCATTATGAAACCCAAATAGAAAAACAATATTATCTACTTACTATTATTATTAGAATTCTGGCAAACGTTTAGAATATGATATTTCATTACTAGTCCGGAAATAAACACATTTCTAGGAAAAATCGATTTCTGGACATAAAGACCGATATTTATTTTATTAAACTTACCTAGAAACAATATAAACAAAAGATATAAGAAGTAAATTATTAGCATTGTTAATAAGTATGTAAAAACTAGTGGTGTGAGGTCTGCAAATCGGGGAAGTCAACTAATAGACCACCGCCACCAATCCAAAGCCTTGGAAACCTTTCGTGAAATTGTTGCTTGGCCTGATGAGCAAAATGTGCAGGAGCTGCATCCTGCTGATAATACAGTTGCATTCTGATGTTTACAGGAACATCCTTCAGTTAAGTAGTCCTTGTAATTCAGGTCGTAAAAAATTTAACTAGTGCTCTCCCGTCAGGAGATTCTCCGAAATGAAAGCCCCAATTAAATATCTATAGACCATAGGACACCACAAGTCTACCGAATTTTTCTCTTATAATTAGGCAATAATTTAAAAACAAATGAAAATCAGATATGAACATATGAGGTTTTTTACATTATTTTCACGCAGGAGAATTTAGTCCGTTTTTCCTGACTCATCCTGTAGGTAATCAGTTAAATCCATATTTAACCTAGCCAGATTCTGTTCCACTTTATGTTTAAAGCTATTTACTGATGGTGCATTTACAGTGTTCAAAAGTTGAGAGTGTTCCATGGGGGTAGTTTTCCATACCTTTCCCCGGCAGACTTAAAAGTATTTTGGCCCCTCTCAACAAAAAAATGGCTGTTATTTTTTTAACCCTCCATATTTATACCATCCGAAAAAATAATATCTACACCCAACGAAACAACGCTGAATCATTTTCGTACCATTTATCATACAGGTGTGATTATAATCTGGGCCCGAGGATCTCTATTCTCTGTGTGTGTGTGTGGGGACGCCATCTTTAAATATAGAATCGATCATCGGACCTGTTATACGTCTTTGAAATTGATGGATTCAATTTGTCTAAAAAAAATGGATTGGGGGGTTTGCTCGGATATGCGTGTAAAAGAACGATTAGTTTTTGGGTGAGAGAGGTGAACAGTATATAGTATACAGAGTGAACAAAGTTAAAACTTTCTGGAATAAAATCGTACAAAGTACACACTCTAAAAAATGCATTGGTATCTGGATGTAAATGTAATTTTTAGTTAGTAAAACAAATTTTCGTTTTAACTGAATTAGGATGAATAAGGTGATCTAGTTAACAGAACTAACTCTTATTTTTAACTACTTCTTAGTTAACATAACTACATTATCATGTTGAAACCAACACCTTTTTATTAATTAGCTCCCTATACTAATTTACTTAGTTATTGTTATTCGCCAGATATAGTAGTAATAAGTAGGTACGATGTGAGACCTGACGTCACACCAACTGCCGCCATTTGCTGCTAGGAGATGGCGCTGCGCGCTGTATTTTCTCGACTACCGTTGATAATACGGCGTGAAGTGTTAGATGTACACCTTCACTGTACTGACGAGAACTAAAGAGTTCGATACCGGTCTGCAGGTGGTTACATCCTATTAATGGAAAAGGCTTCCTTTTCTTGGTGGTACCATTCAATCTGAAATGGTATTTTAAAGTGCAACTGTGTAGACTAAATACGCCCTTATTGTATAAGGTATCATCGGGTGGTATGGAAAAATAATAATTTTTCCATACATTACATTGGTATTTAATATTTCTTTGCTCTTTTTTTAACAATAAAATAGGTAATAATTGACAAATACAATTGTTGAAACAACAATATGATGTTGCTCCTAATAACTAACTATATTGGTTATCATAAATATTTATTCTTTCGGGTACTTTGATACTAAATTTCCTCTTATCGCCAATTTCACTAAATTTTCTTGTTATTGAGACTAAGATCTTGGTATCCTAAACTAGACCATTTTTTAGAGTGCACAGTCGTTCCAGTTTCACTAAATGTTTGGAGTAAATATTATTTAAGCTTCATTTTATAATACCTCCTTTATACCTTCTAAAACATGCCGACACCTTTCCAATAAAACACAAATCCCAAACCCAATTTTAAATAGTACTACCTATACAGTACTTTCGTCAATGAATGGCAACTTTATCACATACTACTTCAACTTCACAAAACACGAAATTAATCCCACCGACACTCAAACGTAGCAAAATACCAACAAGGTGCGTAAAAACTTCCAAACAAATATATTTCCTAGTTAACTCGAATCTAGAGTGCCACGAAAAAGCAATGAAAAAGCTCTAAGCTCAGACTAATCCAGTGGGCTTAGCTTCCCCATTCATCTTTTCAGGTAAATGTTTGCCAGTAGGCCGTGCTTTCGAGTGTGTTTTGTCTGAACAAACGAACATCGTCGGCAAAACATGGCCAGCTCTGTATAATGCGGAATAATACGTTCATTATGCCGGAGTTTCAATGCGGAAATAAGATTCTATTCAAATATATTACACATTTCTGTACGAGGGGAGCTCTCTTGCGGTTACAAGGCGCGCTTTTAAGAGCTTTTAAAGCTTGCTTGAGCGTGAAGTTTTACACGAAAATATTTATAAGAAGTGGGTTTTTAAGGATGGTAAATTATATTATACGGAAAGCGTCCACAAGACGGTAAAATTTGGTTACATGTTTACGGTTGTTTTATTATTATGTATTAAAATATACATTTTGTTCGTAGAATTATTGCTCCGAATGAAACATACAGGGAATTTAAAGTAGTCACCACAATATTATAAACTACGATATACCATTCTGTAGCATATAATCAGTCAACACAATTGTAACAGATCTGATATACGATTCTTTAAAAATAAATTATTTAAAATTTTTTTCTGAGTAAATGTTAGTCATTGTCTCAAATAATATACTTTTATATGAATACGGTATGTCAAAATCCAATAGTATATGTTTTCGAAATGTCTGTGGCATAGACCGTTTCTTTTAAGAATTCCCATAAGACAAAATCCAGAGGAGTTATATCTGGGGACCTTGGTGGCCAAGCAAATTCTGACCTTCGCACAATCCACTTCTGTATTCGGTTTAAAAATGCTGTCACTCTTGCTGAGCTGTGACATGAAACATATTGGAACCAAATACATTTTTTTTAATCACACACACACACAAACAAACACTGTATTCTGGACGAACAATTCACAAAAATATCTTCTCATTCTTGGCATAGGTACCAATGACGTATATTTGTTTGATAAAACAAATATATCATTTCAAATTATACTCTCACTGATTTTAATTATACCCTTCCCAAAGATAAACGAGGTAATTATAGACCCTTGGCAAAAAGGCCTAAAAAGGATGGATAGCATTTAAACCAGGCTTAAAAATCGGACTACTGAAAGCCTTAGGATATTTTGGGTCACGCCTCATACGGGCACCCAAATTAAATAAGTTAGATATTACTATTTGGTTAGCAATAAAGAAAGTTGAACACTCCTTTTTTCCGATTTATTTTGGAATATCTCTTAACACGTTGAAAATCGAAAATCCCTGCATGCTCTTGACAAATGCTGATTGAACTAACTGAAAGTCTTAATTAAATTTGAGGTAATGCATAAGAACAAGACCTCGATTTACTAACTGATTATGATTTACGAGGAAGGCAATGCAAACGGCTGTTGACTTAATTTTACCCCGTAAACGTCTATAATGAGATATTTGTATATATCATACACTAGAATGTGTATCCATAGCGAAGAATTTTGTTAGTTTACATTTATTGTAACTGATAGCATGTAGTATTTAGTCATGTTACAAAATCAAGTGTTGTATATATTATGTATATAAGCAAAAAAAGTGCTGAAGATGGTTGTAAATATAACCGAAACGTTAACAAAGTAAAACTCTTTTACTCCACTATATGACCGAACACCTAGGAAAAAGAGTATAATTATATAGTATGGAAAACAGAAACATATTCAAATTTAATATTATAATTTTGATATTTTGTCACGTTAAGTAATCATGACTCAAAATGATTCTATTATTATTATCATAATATAATAATTTCTATACAGTTTATTAAATAGGTTTCCGCCTTAAATTGCCTCAGGCAGGTGATGTGGCATTAATAGTATAACTTTTCAAAATACTTCGAACCGTTCAAAACAAAACCACACCTTCTGTAATATTTCAGAAACACTTCTATATATATACTTAATAAAGCGAATTATTATTATAATTATTACGTCACACAAATAGTACTATATTATTTCCCTGGACCGTAATAACAGTCATAATCTACTTTCGTTCATCAAAACATACGAAAATAACATAATCATTCCTCTGTGCATAGTTGGTAGTTAACGCCACCAAGAAGAAAAGTAGAAATTAACAACATAACCAATAATTGAAGACGTGTGCTTATACGTTAAAAATAAATAACTAGCTGATTGACTCTAGAGAATTAATAAAATGCGTGACCGCCCCTGAGTAATGAATCACTATCTAACTGTGAATAATGATTATTTTAATTATTTAAAAATAATGATTTTACTATATGGACGTAGAATAATATATTAATTCAGTATTCTTAATTCCAAAATATGCTGCAATTTTTTAGACTTCAATAGAATTAAAACAAATGATGTTATATCGATTCCAATGAAACCCTATGTAAGCCACCCACCGATGGCAGTTAAAGGAAGAAAAACAATCGCGAATTGCCAAACAATCAATTGTTTCCCCCCGGGTCGGTTGTTCGGACGCCTAATTCGGAATCCGGCGAGCGATGAAACGCAAAACAAATTAGCATCGACGACAACAAACTGGATAAAGACAAATGAATCGGTATTGAATTAGTAGCGGGCCATGGAAACTAAAGCGACAATGTTCTGCTTGTGGATTTACAAAAAATCAGTAGGGACTCGTTGGAAAGGGGGGCAATAAATATTAATCTCTATTTTGAGGGCATAAATCCCTTATAACAGTTTCATAAAAGTTGTCGATTTGCAAATTGGTGGTATAAAGGTGATATAGATATTTTGCAAGCTGTAAGAATTTTCTTAGAACCAAATTATAAATCTGTTGTGTGTTAAATAACATCAATAGAACCGACATTATATGTTATGGTTTTGTCATCACGTTTAATTCAATAGCTTATGATTGTCCTACCAAAATCTATTCAAATTCGGCACATGGGGCTATCATGTCGACCTCTTCAAGAAGTGATAATGCAGTTTTTCCATAAAATGTACAGGGTAGCCAATATTCATCACCTAAAAAATTACATGGAAGACAACGGTAGACAACAGAGAAGCAACTTCAAAGACCACAATCACAACATCCGATTATTCATATAACAAGGAGACGAAAAAACAATCCACGACCTTATTTTGAATACGTTATTCTTGTTGTCCCGACCCTGTACATCTCTCCCTTAATCCCGGTCGTTTCGGCGACCCCTAAACGCATCGATCGTCACATGTCTCCGTCAGGCAGCAGCCAAAATGGCGGCCAAGCCGTCGCAACGATGAATGTCGCGATTGTGTAAGGATGCTCATCACGGGCGGGAAGGGGGCAGCGTTGTCCTAGAAACCCCCCCGTAAGATCTAACCCTGAGTTATCCCTCGGTTAGAGCTGATTTTGATAGGTGGTATTATAAAGTTTGATGTGTTGTTGCAGTCGTGGGTTAATTGGAAGCCGAATTGGACATTATTGACATCATTACATGCGAAAATCTTTGGGGAAAATAGTTAAGGGGAAACCATTAGGAACGATAGCAATATTTTTTTTGAAAAGGAAGTGCTGCAGTTAAAATCATGTGTGTTATGCGATGATCGAATTCACAGTCTATGCGAATTAAATATGAATAACCACCGCGTATTTATTTACGTTATATACAATGTGTCCAAGACAAGGAGGGCTAGTACAGGGGTCTCGGAAACCGTAAGAGATACGAAGTCGGTTAAATGGAGGAAAAGTTGCGCATTTACGTGCCTAATAATATGCCGTTTAGAAAGTTTTAAAATTCCGAGTAGTTCTGGAGATATCAGGAAAAACCGAAATTCTGAAAAATCGTTTTATTGTTTTCCTGGTTTTTTTTGGAGATCGAATTCTAAAGTAAATTGCACTTTGGCAATGCCATTTTTTCCGCTCTATCTAACAGCGTTAATTGTTTTGTAATCCGACGAGTCGTCTTCGAAGGGCCATTATCAACTTTCTTTTTTTAAATACGGTCCTGTTTTCCTGATATTGGAATTTGAGAGCTTTTTTCTTCCGAATGCAACGATGTATGACACATTGTGGTTTAATGACGTTTCGAGGGTTTTTTGAACAACATCAGGAAATTTTGGGATACGGCCCTGTATTTCTCCTAATTTTATAAATATTATCTCATAAGTAAGCTCGAAATTTTTTACTTATATTGGACTAGTTCAATAAATAACAAATAATTTAATAATAAACCACAAATAAGTGAACAAAAATCATTCCAAAACAGTAATAAAACGAACAACGAAAAAAGTAAGGAACTACATAATCAGGTGTTCAAAATGATTTCCGTTATTCTAAGCACAAATAGCATCTTCTAACTGCCACATAACAGCGTTTTTGAGAAAAAATGAAACATGCGTTGTATTTTGTTCACTTATTTGTGGTTTATTATTAAATTAATTGTTATTTATTGAACTAGTCCAACATAAGTAAAAAATTAGAGCTTACTTATGAGATATTATTTATCAAATTAGGAGAAATACAGGACCGTATCCCAAAATCTCGTGATGTTGTTCAGAAAACCCTCGAAACGTCATTAAACCACAATGTGTCATACATCGTTGCATTCGGAAGAAAAAAGCTCTCAAATTCCAATATCAGGAAACAAGACGGTATTTAAAAAAATAAAGATAATGGCCCTTCGAAGACGACTCGTCGGATTACAAACCAATTAACGCTGTTAGATAGAGCGGAAAAAGTGGCAATGCAAAAGTGCAATTTACTTTAGAATTCGATCTCAAAAAAACCCAGGAAAACAATAAAACGATTTTTCAGAATTTCGTTGTTTTCCAGATATCTCCGGAACTACTCGGACTTTTAAAACTTTCTAAACGGCATATTATTAGGCACGTAAATGCGCAACTTTACCTCCATTTAACCGACTCCTCTCTCTTACGGTTTCCGAGATCCCTGTACTGGCCCTCCTTATCTTGGACACGTTGTATAACTTCTTGACGAGGCCGACATGACAAACCCGAGTTTGAATATATTTTGGTGAGCCAATACTAAGCTATTCAATTAAAGGTGGTGGCAAAACCACGAAACTCTCATAGTTCAGGGAATATAGCATACATCAGCAAATTAAATTTGAATCAATAGCTTAGGATTGGCTCACAAAAATGTTTTTCTATAAAATGTACAGGGGACCAATATTGAGCCAACTCAAAAATGACATGGGGTTTCCCATGTTCAATTTAACGGTATATAGAGAGCTTTCATAAAACTGTCATAAAGCCCGCTTAAACAAAACTTATAGCTAAGGGTTAGTTGGGTATATTTTATACTAATCAGTCCGCTTGTAAATGAACACACTTGACCCAATTATTTATATTTACAATTTTATAAATTATGACTCGCCATTCTTGTCTGAGTAATAACCAGTTACTACAATGCAAAGTATGACGCACCATTTCTCGAAATTATTTTTTTTAAATTACATTTTAAACCTTTGCAAGTAAAATTGGTTTCTGATAGAACGAAGTCGTGGTAGTTTTGCAATTTCATCTTCTATTAAATGTTCACTTATCAATTCGGTGGACACGTCGCGTTCATTACGGACCTTTTTACATATCAAGCGAATCCGCAAAAAAATATCTTGTTTCATTGTTAGGGAAGAAAATTTTCTGTTTCCCTCGTATATTCAGTGGCGGTTTTTCCACAGGAGCACATGCGCACGTGCATCCCCAAAACGAAACGAATCAAAAATAATAATTTATATTCATTAAATATTATTTATCGTATAAAGTCCGACCCTCCCTAATATTTTATCGTGTCGTCAATTGTCGTATAAGGTCCGACCCTCTCTAATATCTTATCGTACCGTCAACCAAACTGTATATTATAGGCTCTCGATCCGGCAACCGTGCCTCGGTCGAGGTTAATGACGATTATGACGAGACTTGCTCGCATGCGCGATTAAGTAGGCGGGGCATAATGCAGTTTCTCTGTAGCAACAGGTGGCGGGAGACAGCGGGGGATAGCGGGGCTATTGGCCATTTAACATGGGAAAGGCGCACAATTTTAGTGTGCGCCGCGTCGTTGTCTGTTCGTGCATCTAGTTAGAAATTCGAGCGTCTATGTTTTAATATTTTAATATTATATATTTTATTAAGTTAAAATGAATAGTTGACGGTGGACTATTTAAGAAATAACTTTAGCTCTTTGAGTTTGGAGCAAAAAATTGAAGTGAAGAATGCGGGAAGACCTAAACCCGGAGCTACTTTAGCGCAGACCACAAAGGGTAAATCTAGGGATTTTATTAGAAAGTTTAAAATTTTGAAAAAGTAAAAAAAAATTATAGAGGGTATTCCAAACTTTAATGAGGCTGTTATTGGCCAATTTTCTACAATTAAGAACCGAAGAATGGACTTTATGTTTAAGCACTATACACACTAAGAAAATCTTTCTTATTTTCCAAAAGTTGTATTTCCTTGTGTAAAAAATAAATAAAAATATGTTTTACCTAACGCATTTTCTTATTACTTTTTTTCTTCCTCCATTTAAAACGCCTAGAAAGTAATTGTTTGGTCGTTACACAAAAATAAAATTATAAAAATAATTTCACCATACTTGTGAACCCCCTCTACCATACGTCACGAGCAGCCACTGCGCATATTATCTACCAGTTTGACCACTTTTACTCCGCATTTCCAAATGCAGCTGCGATATTTACACAAATACCAATTTACCGAGAAAAAATAAAGAAGTAAATTGATATACGGCATGCAATTTAAAATAATATTGGTCGAGATCACATTTCACGGCGGTTATTGCTTATTGCCCAAAGAAGATTGACAGCTGTCAGTTTACAGACTATTTAAATAGATGCCAGATGATCGGAGAACTTTAACCGATTTAAAAAAAGATCCGTCGTTATAAGAAACTACGTCCGATTGTCAATATCTATTTATATAATTTTAATTCGTAGAATAAACAAATTCGATTCTATACTGAAGTCTGTAGATATTTAATTTTGTGTCAGTTTGAAACCGTAAAAACAAGAATGGTGGAAATCCTGATTTTTTTCCATGTGGATACATTTTTTGATTAGGCTGGTTAATTCTACATGAAGCCGGTCTCCTGTGTTTTTCTCGTTATTGATTAATAAAATTAATAAACCTGAAAAACAATTCATCAAACAAAATGTTCCATTATCAATGTTAGTTTCAAATTTAATGTAAGTGTTTTAATCAAGAACGGTGCCGTCTGACGAGAAAAATAAAAGAGATCGTTTTCGGGTAGAATTGACCAGGCTAATCCGAAAAATATCCACCTAAAAAAGTGGTGTACCACCTTATTGTAATGGAAGTCAGAATAGTATAACTTTTCTAACTAAAATATGATGTTTTATATCCTATTAACAGCAGTGGCGCGAACAAACCCGAAAAAAAAAAACAAATTACTTATATTTCCTTGTAATAGACATTTTAAAGTAAATAAACATTTAACTATGTACTATAGGGGTATTTTAAGGAAGATGGTCAATTTTAGGAACAAAACTAGGAAAAAAAAATTGTTGTATACCCCTGAACGTAGTTTTAGTTCCTCTTTCATAATTTAAACAAAAAAATCCAAGCCCGTATTTAAAAAAAATTAAGTTGATGATGGTGGCCCAAAGGCGAAACGTCGTATAAAGGTCTGATGATGCCATCGCGGGAAAAAATAATAACTGAAATATAAAATTTTGGATTTTTTCAAATATTTTGAAGCCCATGTATTGATTTTTAATTTTCTTGCGGCATATTATTAATACAATGTGTATATTCTTAAGGAGACTAGTGGCGTACATGTTTCGAGGACAATAGCCCTCATCATCAGCAAACAGCTCAAGAGCCGCACTTGCTAGGCCATTTAGAAAAAAAATTGATATTTGCGATGAGAAAGGCTTAAATAAGGCTTTAACTTCAAGCTTAGCCTAGCGTAAAAAAGGAGTCAAATAATAAGTAACCGAGACACATGCAAATGAGAAAAAGTACTCAAATGCATACAACCAATCTCTTAAAAGTAAACAAACCATACAAAAGAAATAAAGAAACAACCACGACAAAGAGAACCTATATAAAGAATCAAACCATACACTCTTGAGTAACCCGATACATTGAGAAACTGCGGTTCGGCTTCTCCTCCCTTCGTATCCCGATTCACAACCGAACAAAAGATCCATTTTTTTTATAAAAACACTGTATCGTACATTAGTCCCTCTAATACCCCCTACAAAACGTCTACATCCGTTCCGTTGATTGTCAATTTTTTTCCAGCCCAATCTCCGAAATAAATAAAGATATCTGTGACATTAGTAACAGAGATCGTCGGCTGTCAAAGGCGGCCATGAGCAGATTGTCAAATGTTTATTATCGTCATGGCCTACTCTTTTAAAGATTAGTGTCTATAGTCCTTTTGTTGGTTAGGGGGCAGTGTAGCGGGATAATTTCGGATTAAAGTTTTGATATAAACATAATCGCTTTATTTTATAAATGAATAAAGAGATAGTGTTGTAACAATGGAAGTGAGAATGGTCGGATTGATAGCGGAACATCTGCGTGACTGTCGGACGCCATTTTAGTTGTAAGTGTAGGGTAAAAAGAGGGTGTTTCGTGTGTGCCTATTAGGAGAATTATTACTTTGTTGGATTTTGTATTAAGACCTTAAAAGCAACGTCATATTTGTTTATACGTATTTTTCGTGTAACCCAAGAAGCTAAAATACCGTTCAAGACCCAACGCCACCGAGAAAAAATACCACTGATTTGTTTATTAAAGTCCGAGTAATCTTATACATTTGTATACAAGAAAACATTAGTGTCATTTCAGTCTAGACCACCTATAGATAGACATCTCTGTTGTCTCTTTTTATAGGGATATCTCATGTCAGATGAATATTTTATGTCGTTTTAATTTCTCTCGGCCAATCAAATAGAGTTTCGATCATTTTAGTTTATAGGCAATTATAACAGTAGTTGTTATTGATATAGTTATTTGTAGAAGCGAACACTATAATTCTAAAAAATAGGAAAATATATAAGAATTAATAATGTTTTTGTTACGGTGTTTTAACACCAGTACTATGGGAAATAGTACATTACAGTACGTTGTGTATCATATTTTTTTTTGGCACGCCTCCATGTTAGGAAACTAGGCACTTGCGGGGAGTTTTCTAAAAGGACAAGTGCCATAATAGCTTTATAAAACATGTACTTTATGCTATTTTCTCTATTTTACGTCATTTTTAATAAAAAAATATATGGCATATAAATTTCGTAAATACTTATATCTAAATTTTATGTTGATGTTACTATCAAATTATGATTTTATCAAAGTAGCCATTGGTCTGCCATTTGCTTGCAAAATTTGGAAACTTTCTTAAACAACTAAACAATATGAACTAAGATGATTGTACCTCCTCCTGAGTCAAGGGAAATTGCAACAAGACTTTAAATTAATATATTTGTAGAACATTATAGTACCGTGTTCAGCTTTAAAAAGAAATCAAACTTGACAGGTTCTGTTATTGTTCGCTCTAGGTGGAATATCTGTAAATAGAGTCAAATCACCAACCTGTCTTCGATGTTCTAGACTGTCTAGGTGTTCTTCGTCAGCTCGTGGTCTCCGATCATACGAATGGCCCTCCTTTCGATGGAATCCAAGAGCCGAAGAGTATTTTTCGGTGCAGAGCTCCAGACATAAGAGCAGCATCCTAGTGATAGTCGAATCCAGGCTTTGTAGCAGTCCATAGCTGTTGAGGTGTATACAACTTTTATGTTTGGTAAAGCACATCATGTTTCTGCGAAGCTGCTTTCACGATTGTCACAACTTGGTCATGAAAAATACATATTTCCTCCCAGACTGACGCCCAATAATTTAATTGTTCTAGGATGTCTAGGTGTTCTTTGTCAGCTCGTAGTCTCCAATCAGACGAATGGCTCCTCTTTCGATGGAATCCAGTAGTCGAAGAGTGTGTTTGGGTTTGTTCGGGGTTGTAGTGTCCAAAGCTGTTGATGTGTATATATATTTGGGTCTGGTAAAGTACGCCATGTCTCTGCGAAGCTACCTTAGCGATTGTCACGTGGTCATACCAATACATATTTCCTCCCAGATTGAGGCCTAGTAACTTAATAGGTTCGATTGGTATACACGTAATATATTTAAAAATTTTAAACTTTTGATAATAAAGCATACTTAATCTTTTTTATTAGATATTTTGATGTAAAATGCAAATATGTGACAACTTAGTGCTAAGGATTTAAAATATAAGTGATCTATATAGGGTTCCTTACAGTACATTATTGGGCTCTTCATCAATATTCATCGATTTCAAATAACTTTATCAAGGATTGCACCTAAACTAAATGTTTAATATCCCACGCAATGCCAGTTCGGCTCGTTATCTTCCGATTCAATCTCCGAGAAATACGTTAACTTGGGGTTACGGTTTGTAAAATACACAAGAAGCCAGGTGAGCTCGAATTTCACCCGTAACTTGATGCCGTCGGCTACTTGTATATTATGGCCTGTGGGTACACGCCTGCGATTGTACAATGTAAAGATAAAAACTATGTGGATTGAAGGGGATTGTATTGATGGGTTTGTCGTAATCGATACGATTGTCAAAAACTACAAGTTGATGTTTTTTTTTATGATCAAATACTAGCACTATAGGAAAAATCATTTAATGCACTCTGGGAGTGGTGACAGTCGAAAACATGACCTCAGGAAGGTCGTTCCACAAGACGTGCATGGTTGTCTGGCTTTCTTAAGGAGCGCTCACTGCAAGTGGCGATTGACGGATTTCTCTCAGACACATTCACCATCAATGCTGGTGTTCCTCAAGGGTCCATATTGTCTCCCACTCTCTTCTTACTCTACATTAACGACCTTCTAGTGGAAACGAAAAATCCGATATTTAGTTTTGCTGATGATAGCACACTTATCTCATCTTTCTCTTTGAATGCACAAACATCGGCTGCCGACGAACATATTCTCAGACAGCATGAAGTATCACGCCTCAACAAAGACCTGGAAGAAATTTTGGCTTGTGGTAACAGTAACCAAGTCGAATTTAACGCTAAAAACCCAGGCAGCAGTTTTCTCTAAAAAGGTTAACATTACAGAACCGGATATAGTCATGGACGGACACGCAATCCCACTGGCTTCATCTATTAATTTGCTGGGCGTCAATCTGAGAGGAAATATGTCTTGGCATAACCAAGTTGTGGCAATCGTCAAGATAGCTTCTCAGAAACTTGGTGTACTCTTCCGAACCAGAAAGTTGTACACACCTCAACAACTTTTGACTCTATACAAAGCCCAGATTTGACCATCACTAGAGTCTGGAGCTCTGCACCCAAACATACTCTTCGGCTACTACATTCCATCGAAAGGAGGGCCTTTCGTCTGATTGGAGACCACGAGCTGACGAAGAACCTCGACAGTCTAGAGAACATCGGAGACAGGTTGGGGATTTGACTCTCTTCTACAGATATTTTCATGGAAAGTGCTCGGCTGACCTTGCCCTCTTAATTCCGCCCAAAGCGAAATACACGACGAACCACTGCCACCCATCCATACTAGAATACTTTCATCTGGAGGA
The DNA here is from genome assembly GCA_963991005.1 of Barypeithes pellucidus. Taxonomy (NCBI): domain Eukaryota; kingdom Metazoa; phylum Arthropoda; class Insecta; order Coleoptera; family Curculionidae; genus Barypeithes; species Barypeithes pellucidus. Next base: position 2,759,225 of record OZ022557.1, read on the forward strand.
CTTCATCCTTATGGAACGACCTTCCCGAGGTCATTTTTCCCAACGAATATAACCTCCAACGATTCAAAACCAACGGTCTTCGATGTTCGGGTTTGTTCACCAAACGGTCTTCGATGTTTTAGGCCGTCGAGGTTTTTGGTCAGCTGGTGGTCTCCGATCAGACGAATTGCTCTCCTCTCGATGGAATCCAATAGCCAAATAGTATGCTTGTGTGCTCCAGGCATGAGAGCAGTATTCTAGTGATGATCGAATCTGGACTCGAGTCGAGTGTCAAAAGTTGTTGAGGTGTTTTTTGCCCTCATGATTGCTTCATGTCTTTCTTTAATATCGGCTGCAGTATTTCTAATGCGTCGAATTTGTGCATCCAGAGTGCATGTCTACGTTGTAAACTTCATTTTTGAATCAGCACCATAACCGAGTCTAGTGGTGTGAGGTGTGAAGATCTAATAGTCCTAGAGCGACCAATCTGAAGCCCTGGAAACCTATCGTCCAAATCTTTCATGACCTGGTGTACAGAAGCTCCATCGTGCTGATAATATAGTGCATTCTGATATTTGCAGGAACAAACATCCTCTTGTAGTACTTTCATCCAATTGGTAAAAAACTTAAGTAGTGCTCTCCCCTGGGCGATTCTCCAAATGAAAGGGCCAATGAAATAACTATGGACCATACCACACCATACGTTTACCGAAAATGTGTTTTTTTGAATTACACCATTGTTTACAATATTTTCACGTAAACAATACGCTCCTGGAATTTGGTCCGTTCGTCTGGACTCACCCTCTAATAGTCACCCGGTAGCTATAATAAAATAGCTCGATTTTCTTGTCAAAAGAAAACAAAACCGCATCACGTCTTAAAATGTGATGTCCAAAACAAATATCGCCTACAAAACGTATTTTAAAAGAATCACAAAAGGATTTATCAGACCTCTGATCTTTCGAGAAACAGACAGGTTTGTCGTTTTCAGATACGTTTTACAAATGTACTCTTTTGCCGATAAATGTTTCTTGACTTTCATGCTGTTGTCTGGATATTTATTCCCGTATTGATATTTATACTGACCTGATGGAATTTCACTTATTTTATGGAAAAATGTTTTGTTATATAATCAAGCAGTGTTGTTACGCGTATAGATTATTGAGGAAATACTACTTCCTTTAATAGTTTTATGATTTTTATAGTAGTTTTACAAACATGAATAGAACTGACATTAAACAGCTAATTGGTTTTGTAAGCTTCTTTGCTGTCATAAAGCCCTTAATCATCAACAGAAATTAATATAATTAAATATTTTGTTTATTTTTTTTATTGTTAAAAACACAGAACCCCAGAACGCCCTAATTATTTGGTTATATTGTCTTTTTCTTTTTGCTGGCGTGATCTAAAATGATGGGCACAGAAGAATGGTAGGTCGACGCGGTCGAGGCGTCTATAATCGGTGCAGTGTCAATCATTATTATTTCCATCCTTTGCGTCGTTCGAAAGCGTAGTTTTGCCACGCTTCTTCGATCCGTCGCGCGCTGGGTGACTTGCGATCGAAAATATGTAATAACTACCGATCTAATAAGGTGTCACTTTCGTAAAATGGGTTTTGCAGATAATAGGATAATAACAAAACGGTTTATTTTAAAATTAATTTAAGGGTTTGTTTTTATTTTGCATTTGTTCACAATGACAATTGTTTAAAGTAATAAATGTTATTACCACTTGTGAATAATATACTATTAAAGGATAAAGCATAACGTCTTTGACAATCTTGACGCTAAAACTAAAAAAAAAAGACGATCGGCCATCCATCTAATTTCGTCCGGTCATCAATGGCAAGCCATGACACGGGCAGACAATTCAGACAAATCGTGGCAAGCCTAGATTATTAATCGCACGGCAAGCAATTCATTTGGTTTATTGCTGCACGTGAATCGTTCTTTTGTTTCTTTTTAATTAAATAAATAACTAAGCAGGCCGCGCTTGCTATGTTCCGCGGAGTGCACGACTTTGGTTTTTCGAACAATGGCTGCCCGCTGTAATAAACGTTAAAGTTGGTCATGTTTTGCGCTCTCCAACATGGCAACTGTTTGTTTGGTTCATGAATAATATTTGTTTCAACTGGTTTATGGTATACCCAATCATATCTCATTTCAATGCTTTCTACGGGAAATACAATGTCCAAAAAGAAATACAATGTCGAAAAAGACTGCCCACTGCATGGGGCCCCCACATTAACATGGCCCCGTCAACGTTAAACAACCCCGAATAAAATCTTACTCTATTTAACTGCCCTTGCCTGGGCCCCAGTGTCCCCGTCAACGTTAAATCCGGCCCTGAGAGTGCCTATAAATATTAACAGTGCAATCTAGCTCTGATGATGAAGAACCTCCCCCCCCCCCCACGGGTCGAAACGTTGCTTTTTTGATTGAAGCGAAATAAACACACACATAAGTCAAATTCAGCTGAATCTAGTTATTTTACATTGTACGACATTTTCAAGGAAAATGTTCAGCAAATCACTAACAAGTCTCGGTCTTAAAACTTTTGAGTATTCTTTCCAACCACTCATCTATCCTACATGTTGTTTTCTAAACACCTTCGAATCCAATTTATCAAACCCAACTGATACACATCTGACTTTGGGTAATCTCCTCTTTGTTAGCGTTTTTTTTTTCTGAAATGGACCATACGGTTCCGCGTATCAGATCTGATCTAATAAAGATATATATCTCGTTTTATGTGAAGGAATTAGAGAAGAATGGAAAGATTTCATTTACAAAGAAGATTGATGTCAAAAGGTGTTTAGTAACAAACAAAAGCGTGTTTAGGAGAAACCTAAAAAGGTAAAGATGTTAGGTTGATGATATTACGCGCTATTAGTCATTTTACTGCTGAAGATAAACAAGAAAATATGAAATTATTTCTTGTACCTAACTAAAGGATGTCGAGAAAATATACAATGAAAAATATTTTTGTATTATTTTTAATATAGCCTGTAGGCGATCGAGAAATAACGTATTTGTGTTTTATTTTATTAGTGAATGTTGAGAAAGTTAAATATTATGTAGCTTAATTGACCATCAGACTTTACGGAACTAAATATTTTATTCTTAGTTCCCCCATCAACGCGAATAAATAAATAATAGTAAATAAATAACGTGGAACTGAAAGGAGAGGCCGTAAGAGTTCTATAATATGCTTCGAAATTAAATTAATGGCACTGCGAAATGGCCGTTCGCCTGCCAAAGGCCAATTGCTTTGAACGAATAAATTGCCGTAGTACTTTATGAAAAATACGTGGTGAATGGCATTGAAAAAACTCGTATTTATTGGCTTTTAGTCTTTATTACCGATAAATAAGATTTTCTTATTATGCGTTAGATTTTATTAACAGTAATAGCTACGAACATTAAAAAAAAAATAGTAGTTTACTGCATTTTGCATCAAAGTCAGCAGGTCAGCAATCAAAATATATTATTGTGAGAAAATGGTCTTAAACCGCTAATGGGGCTAAGTATTACACGTAACTCAACAAAGACTTGGAAGAAATGTTGTCTTGAGGTGACAATAACTAAGTCGAATTTAATGATGACTCAGTATATGGTCACCACGGCGCACCGCACAGCGCCCTTACCCATAGCCTGGTAAATATTGTTTCACGAAAAATGGATACGACTTAATGATTTCCTGGGTAGGTCCCATTGTATCGACAAGAGCTTGGCAATAAACAAGTGAAGTATGAAGAGACGGACTAAGGAAAACAAGTAATGATATGATTATATTAATGTAATCAAATGAAATAACATTTTTTTTTAAATATTACCTACTAGTCATATTTATTTACATTTATAATGCCATTCTATAGATAGTTCTGTTTCGCTATCGCTATCCTCATCAAAATTAATTATAATTATATAAACCAGTGATACCAGTGATTTTAACTGGTGCCACATATGCTCTATGGGGTTAAAAATGCAATAATAGGGTGGGAGCCGTAGCACTGTATGTCCAATTTCTTCTGCCAATGTGTCACAAACATATACTTTTTTTATACAAAATGTCTTTAAAACTTCTAAAAGATCACTTTTTATAACTTTCTTCAAAATATATATCATTCGCCGCCATGTAGGTCTGAATCTCCAATTTTGTATTATTTGAGCTTGGAGCTATGTAATTGGCGACTGTGATAGCTCGCATTGTCCATCACTATCACGCCATTCTGAGGAATGTTTGGTAAAAGACAATTCTTGAACCATTCCTCAAAAACTAACAAATTTTATCACAAAAAGATATTTAAATATAAATTAAACAACCTAACCTACCTGATGTGATTATAATTATTACAATCCGGTCCTTTCCACATAATAATAACAAACGGTCATAAATAATGGAATGGCCACAGGTACTTTTACTGCAGTCATTAAGTTATATCCATTTTTCGTGAAACAATCTTTACCATAGCACCGCACAGTAGTGTCCACAACGGCGCACCGACCCTCGCTCATTGCCTTGACTTGTGTCTCGACATCGAGATACAAACATGGACTGTGCGTTGTCATCTTCTTCCGGTGAAGGCTATATTACAAAAATTACGTACAGAATTTGACGTGAAATTGAAAAATCAGTTGATATACAGGATGGTGCATTAAAAAATATGTTTAAACATGGTCGTAATTAATTAATTATCCTATACTCCAGGCCGTGAAGAGGCAAGCGATGCGCTGTTGCCAAATGTTATTTAATGGGATTTTGGAAATGGAATAGAATTTAAAATCCAGAACATGTACGAATAGTATTTTTTGGTCACAAACTTTGTTGTTTTTTTGTTATCGAGGAGAATCTTTCACAGACACCCTGTAGTCAGGATAGTGTCAGATTCTTACTGACTAAACTTCCCGTGCTCCTTCGATTCCGCGCCTTTCGGCGTATTAAACCTCCGGATATCACACGTTGGTGGTTCTGCTCTGCACGACAATGCGTGCGTTGGCCGCGATGTTTAGAAATTGCCCTTCTTTGAGAATCTTGGATTAAAAATACTTAATAACCCCCCTCTAATGAACTTATTTTCGAAAATAAATTTTCACTTTCAACACCAACGTATTTCTAGAACGAGAAACATTTCGAAAAGACTCTGTCTAGTTTGATGTTATATGATATGTTATATGATATATCTCCAGCTGCCTTATTTTTTGATAACATACCTTATGTAAAATTCAAAAATAAAATCATAGTATAAAATCAACCTGTAGCTTAATTCCGTTTTCACGCTCGACTGGCAAATCACTGCGAAAATATATTGGGCCAATAAATAATAATAAATCAAAAATAAATAAAAAATGACAATGAGGCAATAAATCAAATTTATGGTCGGAATATTTAACCTCTGGCCAGTGTGTATCGTCCTCGAAATATTTCGCCGTATTTCTCACAAAAGAAACGCTTAAAAGCGAAAAGCTGATCTTTCTGCCCGGTGTCATAAAGTCACTTGGAATGGTTAAGGACATTTTCGAACAGGAGTGGAATAAAACGATTTTAAAAAACATAATTAAGATTGTTATGTTTATAATAATACACTTGAATTAAAACGAGAACGACCTTCGTCACATTTGTGTGAAACTGGCTGGTGTCAATGATTTGTTAAAATAACAGTAAAGTGCCTGTCAATAAAGAAGGAAGAGATGCAGTTGTATTTTTCTATTTGGGTTTCATAATGACTACATTATGCAAAAAAATTTAATATCTTGTCACTTTATGAAACTGAAATTATATTTTTTTCATGGGGGTTCGAATTCTAGGCCTACTTCGATTTCGTTTAGTTTTCTAGGCATTATGGATTCGACAGAAATTTTTTACAGAAAACTTTAAAATACTAACCTTTAACCTTGCAAATAGATCATTTTTACTAGATATTTATCCGAAATACCTATACTCGGAAATATATAACATACTGATGGTGTCCGTCAACTAATTTCTAGTCCCAACTATAAAACAACATAACCTAAAAATAATAAAAATATCTTCCAGTTTATGCTCTATTTCTAAAGTTTTATTCAATAAAGTATTATTTTTATTTTTAATTCAATATAGTATTATACATATTACTTTATATATACATATTTATAGTTACTGTAGACATTTCCTGGGCATTAATTGTTATTCCTGTCAGACTCTGTGTCGACACAATATTTTGTTCAATATTTTGAACTTTGTTCTGCTCGCGCCATAACTAAAAGTGTTGCATATTCTTTTTAAAAGTTTTTCTAGATTATTTTCTGCAATTTCTCGTATTTCTGACAGAGTACAACTTTCTTCCTGACTCATTTTTATTAACTTTAATAATATATTTATTTTTAATTATGACGGATGGGAAGAAGCTTTGTTGTGTTCAATTGTTCCTATCGTGGCATATTTGATACTTGTAACATTTTATTAAATTGTAAAAGTATTGCCAACCCAAAAAGAAAATATTAATTGAAATGGAAAAAATCTACTATATTTTTTTTAAGTTTTTCCGACTTTAAAGACCCAAATTGAAAAAGTATTATAAAATACACGGTTCGTAAGACAATTAGAGCTCTAAGATAATGTCTTATGGAACTTGTATCTTAATATACTATTATTGTATCCGGGATATCTTAAATTTAAATCACATATAACCTTCAAAATTCGCATGAATGATTTTTTAAATATAATTAATTAATAATTCAATCTTGGCAATCTTAACTTGACTTATACTAACTTTAACAGCATTTCTACTATCATGTAACCAGAGAATGGGTATCGGTAGCTGCATATTCTAAGTTGGATTTTCTATTGTAATAATTAGAAATGACCCATATTTCTATGCTGGTATCCGAATAACCTATAAAAATTTTAAATCCACCTCTGTATCTATTTCAAAACCCAATAAAAATCGTGAAGGACTATTTATTTACATTTACCGTTTTCCAACGTGACAATTGGTATGGAATAGCAGCCGGAATTGTTCCACGACAAAGGACCGTATAAAGAATAAGCCTAAATAAAATATAAAACTTGTCAGTAAACTGAATAGTTGATAAATAGCTCCGTATTTAGGGCTTAAATGATGTGGGGTGGCCCTATAAAAAGTGGAAGAGGGAAGATTTTAGATATGAGATGATACGTGGATTAGAATGATAAATTAAAATACTACATGCAAAAGGTATACGTATTAGAGGCGCGAATTTAAAAAATAGTTTCTAGTTTCAAAATGTACAACTTTCAAAAAGAAAGAAATGTTGGTTGGATTCCTCGAATTTTTTTACAAATATTCTAATTTTTGTATCCAGGAGCATATTTGTATACGTGAAAATAATATGTATTTATCCGATTTTCATCTGTTGTCAAGTTATGGAGAATAATTAACACACATTTTTAAAAGGGTATCATTTAACTCAGAGGTTCCCAAACTTTTTTGTGTCGTAGACCCCTTGCCATGTTTTGCGGTTTTTGGTAGACCTCCTATACTTACCTACCTGATATTGATTTTTCGTAAATTTCTAACTGTAGTGAAGTTTAGTGTTAAAAACTTAAAAGTAAAAACACATGTTAAGTTTTATACATTTATTAATTGAATTTAAATTAAAACTACTGAATTTAAATAAAATTTTGTATCTGTTATATATAAAATAAACTAAGCAATAATTAAATGTTGTTAGTGGGAAGGATGAACCTGATGCTTTAATAATGAAATATCAACATTTGGCGTCAATTTTGTAAGGTTTAATCTTACTCCTCGGCTAATGATGTCCAGTCTGTTTCAATTTTTTTGGTTAGGAGATTGGTAACAGCGCTGAACCCCCTTACCATGACGATGGAAAGGAAATAAAAAATTTCCTCGCTATATTCCATAATACGGAATAAGTAACGGGTATGTTTTTTTTTGCAGCCAGCAGTGCTGATATCCGTGCTTAAACTGAACCTTCAGTTCTTCGTTTGTACTTATTTCAGTCAGTTCCTCCTGTATTATGCCATTCGTTTATTTTATGTTACCATATGGGTTAATTATCCACGGTGGTGTTTCCATAGCCAAAACATCCTCAAACCTAGTTTCCAAATCTGAATAGAGGGCATTTAAATGTTGAACGTAGGTTGAAACGTCGTCTTCCTGGCAGTTTGTCTGTGACAAATTGGGGAACTGGGAAAATTCGCCCCGTCCAATATTTTGCTTCGTTAGTTTAACTCGCGAAGCTCCGAGACAAAAATTGACAAGAATTTTTACTGCGCGATTGCTTGTCACAAGATGGTACTGGTTTATCATTATGTGCAGGTTTTTACACGTTCAAAATGTATTGCGACCACAAACCGAATGCCTACATCCTACAACTTACACAATTTTATAAACATATATAATAAATTTTTAACTTCATAGATACTTTAATAAATAATGTATATGTCTTTATATTAGCATGATGTAAGTAATTAGATACTATCAGTGTATGTTGAGATCCACTGTCGTGGACCCCCATTTTCCTTTCATGGACCAACAAATTTTTTTTTCGCTGACGTACACCCCTTGCAGGTTGTCATAGACCCCTGGGGGTCGATATAGACCACTTTGGGAATCACTGATTAACTGGTTAGCAAAATATTCTTATTTTTGCGAACGGAAAACTGTAATCGGTCAGCCAAAACGGCTAGTTGGCCAGCAACTTATGGACATCAAACATTTCTGAATCGGTCAGTAATTAATGTCATACTAGAGTGCTCTTATCATTTTGGTACGCAAATTAAATATATAAGCTGCTATGAGCGATCCACTTTTAATCAGATATCAGTAAGCAATCAGTGGGTAAGCAAAATATGTAATCTTGGTCATCAAAAAATAGCAATAAAACGTGAAATAGTGACAGTGCCCTGGGGAACAAGTGAAACCCCGGCCCCGCTACCTTTTGGGCCTTGACTGCTACACTGAATGAAAACACACGCACGCAATTAGCTACTCGTATCACGCGACTGCTTTCGCTCCGCCCACATAACGAACTTCACCGATTATTCAAAACAAACGCAATCCAATGATTTAATTGATAACCATTCTTATAATATGCAAACCTCTGAAGTTAACTGCTTCTAGACATGTCTTTTTCTACTGACCAAATGTAAAATCTTGCTGACCAAGTTATCATTTCGCAGCTCGACTGTAAATTAAGCGAACACATGATAATACAATACAATTTGTATCATTTTTTGCAGAACAAGTGTTGCAGCCTGATTTTTATTTATTGCAAGCAAAATCTTTTTATGCTGATCAAATGATTTAATGGCTATTTTTTGCTGCAAACCAACTTTAATAACAGCAAACCTTTTAATTACTTCTCTTTTTAAAATATCTCGATTAATTAAAACGATGGCAAAAACGAAACTATCAAATCGCATAATTCCGTTGCAAAAATAAGAAAGAAATATGGTTACGGATTTAGTTCTCTCAGATACACATTTGTAAATCGGTACAGGTACATTACTGAAACAGGTCTGTATGAATGATGGGCTTGGGAATTTCACATGGGATTTCGGACCCGCGCGAGTCGTTCTCGCATTCCATCGAGTGTGGGTGGACGAGGGGAGGGGAGAAAGGCGCGAGGGGATTGAGACCTGTGACCCGGTTGGGTTGACCCCCGAAGCGGGTCGTCTACTAAAGGTAGAAATATGTCATTTAAGTGATTATAATGCTTAATCTCGAGGTACAAGTATACTTTAATTTCTATTTGTGAACAAATCACTGACCCTGCAGAGAGTAATGTATAATATTTTTTATATTCCGACGTGTCATAATGACATTATTATGGATTTCATTTTCAGTGTCAAAATGACATACTTTATAGGACTGAGTAGTATAATGATTTCATTATAGGACTGAGTACTTTTTCTTCATTGATTCTTCCTTGAAATATGCCAAAAGTACCTTTTCGTGTACGATATTGACAACCTCTTTCTGGGAACACAAAGTTTTGTAATTGGCATAAGTTTTTTCATATATGCCTTTAGACTTTTCTGGCAACAAACCAACAACTGCTTTATTGGCCAATTCTTCGATTTCTGATGGCAAATTATCCATATTATATTATATAAACGTTAAAATTAAAAATTCAATTCTGACAATGACAATACAAACAAATATTTCTATAGTTGCCTGGTTTTATTAAAATCAAGCTATTAGTTTACTGACGAAAACTTAAAATTCATCAAAAAAAAAACACAAAAATCGTAGGAATATAAAATATTGTATGAAATTCGGATCATAAACAATCATTATGGTACACGCCGTGTTATTAGACTCGGCTACCATAATAGTCGTTATTATGATTCTTATAACATAAATATCTATTTTCTATTTGGGTTTCATAATGGCTACATTATGAAATGCAAAAAAATTGAACAACCTGTCACTTTATGGAACTGAAATTTTTTTTTTTTATGTTGGCATCAAGTAGGGTTCGAATTTTAGGCTTACTTCGATTTCGTTAAAATTAGTTTTCTAGGCATTATGGATTCGACAAAAATTTTTTATAGAAAACTTTAAAATACTAACCTTTAACCTTGCAAATAGATCATTTTTACTAGATATTTATCTGAAATACCTATACCTACTCGGAAATATCTAACATGCTGACGGTGTCCGTCAACTAATTTCTAGTCACAACTATAAAACAACATAACCTAAAAATAATAGAAGTGTATGCTCTATTTCTAAAGTTTTATTCAATCCTACTATTTTTATTTTTAATTCAAGATAGTATTGCCATATTACTTTATATATACATATTTATAGTTACTGTAGACATTTCCTGGGCATTAATTGTTATTCCTGTCAGATTCTGTGTCGACACAATATTTTGTTCAATAGTATTGTTTATTATTTTGTTCAATATTTTGAACATTGTTCTGCTCGCACCATAACTCAAAGTTTTGAATATTCTTCTTAAAAGTTTTTCTAGATTATTTTCTGCAATTTCTCGTATTTCTGACGAAGTTACAACTTTCTTACTGATTCATTTTTATTAACTTTAATAATATATTTATTTTTAACTATGACGGATGGGGAGAAACTTTGTCGTGTTCAATTGTTTCTATCATGGCATATTTGATACTTGCAACATTTTATTAAATTGTAAAAGTATTACCAACCCAAAAGAAAATATTAATTCAAATGGAAAAAATCTACTATATTTTTTAAAGTTTTTCGGACTTTAAAGACCCAAATAGAAAAAGTATTATAAAATACACGGTTCATAAGACAATTAGAGCACTTGTACTTTTGAAAACTCCCCGCTTCGCGGGTCTTTTTCTAAATTAAACGCGTGCTCTAATGTACTATTATCTCTCTTTTGTATTTTCAGTTAATGAAAAAGGATAAAACATACATAGTTTTTCTTTAGAAACCAAATACAATTCCAGTGTATCCATCTACACATTGTGTAGAAGAAGACAAGTGTCCATGTTAAACAAAGAAGAAATAGTGTCTGTTTGAAGGTTGTAGACAATGGTGTTTCTTTAATAACAGAAAAGTTTTGGACCTGCATTGTCTTTATTTGTTATATATCACAACGTTTCAACTGGTAAGTATCTCCAGTCGTCTTCAGGTGAATACTTCAGTATTCTTCATTATACTTCAGTATACTTCAGTATTCTTCATTATACTTCAGTATACTTCAGTATTCACCTGAAGACGACTGGAGATACTTACCAGTTGAAACGTTGTGATATATAACAAATAAAGACAATGCAAGTCCAAAACTTTTCTGTTATTAAAGAAGAAATAGTTCCTAAAAGACCAAAAAATCTGGGTTTGTTCGACAGGACAATGAACTACTTTTCAATGGTTTCTGTTGGTTTTCTTGTACCTTTTTCTACATAAAAATAACTTATGTACAGCCCTTCTATCGATTGGTGATTAAAAATGCTTACATTTTGCTTAATTTTATTGTAATTTGGGCCATAAAAACGGATTATCTTAAACTAATATTATATTTTAATTTCGTTATCTGGTAACACCCAAATTTCCTGTCGATTTAAATAGAACTGTGTCCCGTATGGTGTAAACGAACCCTAAAAACGGATCTGTTTTATTTTAGCGTCTCCAGCACGCACAAAACAAAAATAAACAAATGCAAACACTTTATTAAATCACGCAACACCTGGAATCACGCGAGGATACACGAATTTGGAAAAATCTAGTTTTCCGGATTTATACGGGGCGTCTCGAAAAGAATTACCAAATATAGGTACCAACAAGAAGTAAATTTCGCAATTTTTACGCAACGTAGCCCAGCAACAAAACCACGTTAAAAACCTTTTAAACTATCAGTCCAGGTAAACTGAAACATAAATTAAATAGTTGTTGGGTTTTCGGTCTTGAAACGTCAAAAAGAGAGCCCACTTCATAGAAAAACTGTTGTAAATTCTTTTTATTGTATGTGCAGACCGCAGCAGCCCGAGTCTATTATACACGAATTTCAGAGCATGGAAGCGCTCGTTCGAAATTAATTTGATAAACGGTCAATGCCAAGTTGCTAGTAATATTTTTATTTATAAAATATTTATACAGTGTGTTTCCTAAAAGAGTGGCTGTTTAATGGGGCAAATTGCAATACCTCAATTGTGTTTAAGGCTTTTTTATACTAACTCAAGTTACTATAATGTTTGTACAGCTCTTCTAGGGTACAAATTGGCTTGTACTGGGTGTCCCATGTGAAAGACTAAAGTGAAAAACATTGTAATTTTGATAATAACTCTAATACCGCCTAGAAAGTGTCGAAAATGGGACAGAATGTACATTCCTATAATAAATCTTCGTTCTCTATTAAAAATTGATAACCAGTTTAACTGCCAAAACGTAATTCCTTTGGATAGATCCATCCGCAAGCGAGTTCGCTGTATCACTGCATCAGTCAGGTTAGGACGGAAGGAAAAATAAATATAAAGTCACTAGCAGCAAGAACTACGATATATAGCGTCTGTGAGTCGGAAAAAACCCCTCACAACGGCCAAAACCCACTCCCCAGGCGGGTTAAACGCGCTTAAAGAGGTTTCCCTGCAGGGAAACACACTTTCAAGCCTGCTGAGCACGGTGGTGGTGTTGGATATCGCGTCCGACCCCTTCCAACCCCTCCACCGACCAATACTCGCCCCCATTATAAAACGACATTACCTTTTAATAAAAAAAAATTTGTGTGTTTAAAAATTTTTTCGGACGCGATATCCAACACCACCAACATGCTCAGCATCCTCGAAAACGGGGGAAAGTGTGTTTCTCTGCAGGGAAACCTCTTGAAGCGCGTTTAACCCCTCTGGGGGGTGGTTTTTGGCCGTTTTGAGGGGTTGCGCAACCCCGCAAGAGAAATTCTGACGCAGCCATCATTTTTTTTTATTAACAAACACAAGCACTATAGGAAAAATCCTTTAGCGCACTCTGGGAGTGGTGCGTGTGAGCAAAAAGCGATTGACGTTGGTTTTGAATCGTTAGAGGTTATATTCGTTGGGAAAAACGACCTCGGGGAGGTCGTTCCACAAGGATGAAGTCCTCCAGATGAAAGTGTTCTTAAATAGTGAATTTCGAGGAGTACTAAGCTTAACCACATATGGATGGGCGGCAGTGGTTCGTCGTGTATTTCTGCTATTCGCCGCTCTGGGCGGAATTAAGAGGGCAAGGTCAGCCGAGCACTTTCCATGAAAATATCTGTAAAAGATAGTCCCCAACCTGTCTTCGATGTTCTAGGCTGTTGCTAGGGGGCTCTTGTTTCGGCTGAAAATATTTCCATGTTCGTCCGACTCACAGACGCCACTAATATACTATAAACGCATCGCGCCATCTTGTACATGTACATGTTGGTACAAGATGGTGTGATTCTCTCGTATTGTTTGAATGAAGAAATAACCTATTTCCTCTTATTATCGCCAACAAAAGATTATAAAATTTAATTTGATTGTATGGTAACACCCCTGTTCCAAGGAACGTCATATTTTTTAATTAATAGTTGAACGGTGACTGGTTGATTTTTTTACAATCTGTTACAGTTCACACTATTGTTAGTCTTGTGGTTAGTCAGCTGTTATAAGTCAATTTTGCCATCAGTTTTTCACCAAAAGCTTTTTATAAATTATAACAAACGGGTGAAGAAATTGGAATTTCATGGACTATTTTTATCAGGAGGGTTGGGTAATCCAAATTATTTGATGGATATTGACTATTAATGTTTATACAGGGTCCGCAAACGAAGCGTGGACGGAAGATTTAATCGTTATCGAAGAACTTATCAACAATACTGAAACAGCTTGAGATATTGGATTGAAAGCGGCATGTTTTAAAAATATTTTACATTATACAGGGTGGCCCAAAAAAGTATGACAGCATAAAGTTATATTTTTTTAAATGGAACACCCAGTATTTTATTGCACATTTAGGTTCGTATTACTATATCGTTTATAAGTGCCTCAAATTTTATTTAATTTGGTTTTGTAGTTTCGGAGAAATAAATTAAAAACTAAAAAAAAAAGTATTGCAGTCCTGAATAAAAAAATCAAAAAAAACAATCCAGAACTTTTTCTTTTAACTTGGCATTGAGTGAAATTTATGACAAGAGGTCTAGAGATACTATGAATGTAATTGCGTTTATTTATTTTATACAGGGTGTTCATAATAAGCTTTCAAAAACCCCATATTTTAAAATAATTTTTCTCAAGTTTTTCAAATGTATATTATTTGGCTATTTGACGTAGAATTCGTAGACAATTTTTTTTTGTAATACAAGCATATAAGTTATATCCAGCCGTTTTCGAAATAATTATAAATATCATAAATTATGTTGTTTAAATAGAGTTTTTATTGGGAAATTTTGTTATAGGCGACTAGACTAATAATTGTAAACTAAAGTAAATGTTCAAAATAGCATCCTTTTACTTAATTTAATGATTTTCCTCTACTGCCAACAGAACTCTTAATTCATTTTCTTCATTAATAACGGGTTTATTGATTATTATCCTTTTTGTGTACGCAGTGCTTCCTGTTGCTACAAATTTTTGCAACAACTTCTCGAAGGTTTTTGCTATCGGCTTTCTCTCAATATCTGGATATCTTTCAGCATACACTCGGCTCGCGAGGAGGCAATTTCTTGCACATTCATCCAGTATAAAAATCATATTTACCATTTCTAAAATTCGACATTTTGTGTAAGTTAGTACTTAATTTCGACGACTGAACAAATGTAAATAATTTTATTTAACTGTCATAGTGACAATCTAAACAAAAAGAAATTATGGCAACTCGATTAAGAATAAAAAATAAAATTAAATAATAAAAGTAGCAAAATGTATGCTTTTAGAATTTATATCGAAATAACTAAAATACGGTAAACTCTAAGAGTAAAAGGAAGCTATTTTGAACTTTTACTTTAGTTTACAATTATTAGTCTAGTCGCCTATAACAAAATTTCCCAATAAAAACTCTATTTAAACAACATAATTTATGATATTTATAATTATTTCGAAAACGGCTGGATATAACTTATATGCTTGTATTACAAAAAAAAATTGTCTACGAATTCTACGTCAAATAGCCAAATAATATACAGGGTGTTCCATTTGAAAAACTTGAGAAATATTATTTTAAAATGTGGTGTTTTTGAAAGCTTATTATGAACACCCTGTATAAAATAAATAAACGCAATTACATTCATGTATCTCTAGACCTCTTGTCATAAATTTCACTCAATGCCGAGGTTAAAAAAATAGTTCTGGATTGTTTTTTTTGATTTTTTTATTCAGGACTGCAAAACTTTTTTTTTTAGTTTTTAATTTATTTCTCCGAAACTACAAAACCAAATTAAATAAAATTTGAGGCACTTATAAACGATAGTAATACGAACCTAAATATGCAATAAAATACTGGGTGTCCCATTTAAAAAAATATAATTTTATGCTGTCACACATTTTTGGGCCACCCTGTATAATGTAAAATATTTTTAAAACATGCCGCTTTTAATCCAATATCTCAAGCTGTTTCAGTATTGTAGATAAGTTCTTCGATAACGATTTAATCTTCCGTCCACGCTTCGTTTGCGGACCCTGTATATCGACACGCACCTCCGTATTGATTCGATTGAAATCGATCAATTAACTGACATTTTTTTGTGAGTATTTTTGTAATTTCCATTCTGACACAGTGGCGGCTCGTGACCTATGATAGAGAGGGTTCACAAGTATGGTGAAATTTGTCTAGGCGTTTTAAATGTAGAAAGAAAAAAAGTAATAAGAAAATGCGTTAGGTAAAACATATTTTTATTTATTTTTTAATTTTACACAAGGAAATACAACTTTTGGAAAATAAGAAAGGTTTTCTTAGTGTGTATAGCTGTCTGATCTTAACGTCGTCGCATGCAACCCTCGTAACAATATTTATACAGTCCACTACTAATACTACTAAAGCCATCTACGAGCTATCAAGAAAACCGAATGATGTCCAATACTATTACCGCCATCTACGAGTTATCAAGAAAACCGAATGATGTCTAATACCTCTACGCCATCTACGGCTACGTCATTAGGCGCAACCAAGACGAAAACAATAGTTAACTGTTTTATGACGAGAACGAATCGAGCCACGAGACTGGCAAGTTGGCATTCTTCATATTTTCAGTTTTTTTTAGTTTAAATCCTTAAATAAAATGGTATCATTTATCGAAATACACCACATTTATCGACCCTACACAATAGTACTTAAACGTAAAGTCCATTCTTCGGTTCTTAATTGCAGAAAATTGATCAATAACAGCCTCATTAAATTTGGAATACCCTCTATAAATTTGTTTTCATATATTTCATTTTTAAACCTGCTAATAAAGTCCCTAGATTTACCCTTTGTGGTCTGCGTTAAATTAATTTCGGGTTTAGGTGTTCCCGCATTCTTCACTTCAATTTTTTACTCCAAACTCAAAGAGCTAAAGTTATTTCTTAAATAGTCCACCGTCAACTATGCATTTTAACTTAATAAATATATAATATTAAAATATTAAAACATACACGCTCCAATTTCTAACTAGATGAACGAACAGACAAAGCGCGGTGCACACAAAAACTGTGCGCCTTTTCCATGTTAAATCGCCATAGCCCCGCTATCCCCCGTTGCCACCCGCCACCTGTTACCACAGAGAAACTGCACTACTTAATCGCACGTGCGGGCAAGTCTCGTCAGAATCGTCATTTACCTCGACCGAGGCACGGTTGCCGGATCTATACAGTTTGGTTTGACGGGATGATAAAATATTAGGGAGGGTCGGACTTTATACGATAAATAATATTCAATGAATATAAATTAATATTTTTTATTCGTTTTGTTTTGGGGGTGCACGTGCGCATGTGCTCCTGTGGAAGAACCGCCACTGTTCTTACATAAGATACAATTTTCTCAGTTTCAGCTTAATTTAGGAGAAAAATGCTATTTTACTGATGAACAAACCCAAACAAACACCCTGTATGTGTATAATCTATTCTTCTATATTTCTTATGAAGTCTAATTATTCCTTTCCTTTTTTTCAGGCGAAAAACCCTTCAAATGCGAATTCGAAGGCTGTGACCGGCGTTTCGCGAACAGCTCCGACAGGAAAAAGCACTCGCACGTCCACACCTCAGATAAACCTTATAATTGCCGAGTGGCTGGCTGTGACAAATCTTACACTCACCCCTCCTCCCTCAGGAAACACATGAAGGTCCATGGGATGAGCGGGAGGTCCCCTCCTCACTACGACTCGGACGGGGAGGAGAGCAACACCTCCAGTGCGGGGTCAATATCCGTGGCGGTGAGCCCGCACATGCAAAATACTGTTAGTGGACTTCAGGTGGTTCCGGGAACCACTTCGATTAGTGACTGGTATACCGGATGTCAACCCGCCGGGCCCAATAGTCATACGGACCCTTTGGGGGGAATCGGGGGGCCGTTCGGTGGGTTGCATCATCATACGGGTGCCGCGACTGCTTATTAGTGATAAATTTGTGAGTTAACATAATTTTATGTTTGTTTATGTTTTATTGTTGACACGGGTAACTTTTCAAATATTTTATAATCCGATTACAAGTTTACAGTGTTGTCAGAACTGAAGAGTGTTATAAATCGGGCTTCCCAGAAGTCTCCCTCATGAAATTCATATGATACCTTATTATACAGCGTCATTCACTACTAAAAACACTATTAAAGGATCTCGGGAACTAAAAATAGTATATTACAATACAAGTACGGTAGGTACGTCTTTACTGCATGTGCGTGATGTTGAACAAAACGAGCCGAAGGCGAGTTTGGTAAATCACGCAAATGCGGTAAAGACACCTACCGTACGTGTATTGTACGTTATTTTATCTACAAGCGTGTTTTAGGGCACCAATATTAAAAACTAAAAGAGCATTGTTTTAATTTACCCCGTAGGTGCCTCGTAAGTCGTTATCAACAAGGCATTAATATCAGGTTGCTAGGGAAATAAATTATAAAAATTTATTGACTAATATAAAAACTTGTTTTCATAGTATGTAATTACTTATGGCATTAGTGCGGTAAAGTGCTACTTACCGCACGTAGTTACTTACCGCACGCGAATAGATAAAGATATTTATTTGAAATATTGGTACTCGCTAGTAAAGTTGCCGATCTTTTTAATGAAGTCGCTTTGACGTGTGTATCTATCACATCCGGTTATACCGGAAGTTAGGCTTGATATTGTTATTTTAAATAGGATGCCCTGTATGTTTTGCCATTTTCGATTCTGTGATAATGGAGCTGAAAAATTGTGACTGATCAGTCAAGTGTTCTTAAAATTAATAATATTTAATTTAAAATTTGTATTCACAACAAGATTTGAAAGAACTTTTTTATTTCTCGGTTTGCTCAAAAATTAAAAATAGGGGTAGAGATTTCGAACAAATATATATAATTTTTAGTTCCTGAGATCCACTCGCCTTGAATGATCCTGTATTTAAGCCTGCAATGATGAATGAAGAAAAACAACCTTATGTCATTGTCATAAAAAGCCGCGGGTACTACTAAAAAATTTTACCAGTTATTTTTCCCGTAAATTCCAACTCAGAAAAATGTCTGCTACATTCTAAATGAGTTCTTAACTTAGCCATTTCGTCCACCATTTCAAGAAAGACGGCAACAAAAAATTACTTTTTTGCAAACGTACAGAAATTTCAAATCTAAAAACACATGGAAGTAAATAATTTCACAACAGAACTTGACGACGCTGTTTTATTCACAATAAAAAGGTTATGCAAATATGACTTTTGAGACTTCTGATGAATACCTGTAATTT
Organism: Barypeithes pellucidus; assembly: GCA_963991005.1. Taxonomy (NCBI): domain Eukaryota; kingdom Metazoa; phylum Arthropoda; class Insecta; order Coleoptera; family Curculionidae; genus Barypeithes; species Barypeithes pellucidus. The sequence goes on from OZ022557.1 coordinate 2,778,529, forward strand.
TCGCGTAGAAGTAAGACAGAAATACCAAAATTAAATTTAATAAACGAATTGAAGTCGTGATCTACTGTGATGAAAACAATTAAAATTATATTATTTGATGAGTTCCCCACTTCTAAATCATTTTGCTTGTTATAAGTAATTTTTTTTTGTATATTTTATGCTAGGGACTGTAAATAAGAAATAAGTTGTTTTTTGCTTCATTTTGGTGATATTTTGTAAGCGTAGTAGTTTTTTTTTGGATACCTCAAAACAATATAAATTTAAAAAAATATAGAATATCTCTATTCACCTCAGCTCTCACTCTTATTAGCTATGAATATTACCAAATGTAAGTCACTAAAAATCAAAACCTTTTCTGCTTTCTTATGATTTTTTTCCCGATGATAGACCGGTAAAAATATTAACATTATTTATAAAATATTGCCAAAACTAAATATAATAAAAATTGACTGTGAATATTAGGATAATTAATGTGTATATTTATAAAAATATATTTTTAATATATGAGCGTTCCTTCGTGCAATTACATCATTGATTAGTTGATAAGCAAATTTATAATGTTTTCCAAAAAATTGTAAGTTTAAAAGTTTTTCTAGGGATGTGGTTATCATGGATCGGATAAAATGTATATAGTATACAGAGGATGTTATATCAAATCAGGTTATTTTATGAAGAAAATTTCCTAAGCCCACAACGATTAAAATTTTTTGCTACAAGTTGAAATTTTATTTTCAAATCGTTTTTCTCCCAAAGGGGATATAAACCTCATATTTTAGGTAAAGTTATTTGATCGTTTCCTAATTAACCAATATTCTTGCATAAAATTTTGTGATTGGGTGTTTTTTTGGGTCGAGAAATTTGAATTTGTTAGAAATTTTGATTTAGACTATAAAGTGCGCTCGCTACGGCTTTTCTGGTATATAGAAACATACAACTTGGGTGTCCCATTTTAGACACTTTTATAGGGTATCTTCGTTATTGTCCTATCAAAAATTAATGTAGGTGTCATGTGCTCTTTTTGGTAAAACTTAAAATGGTAAAATCAAAATTCGAAAATTTTCAACATCAATTGACAATTTCAAAATTACCCGATATTTTCTTAATTAAAAGAGATACAGAGAAATGTTTTATACAGAAGTTTATTTATAATGATTTTTGAATAATCTGCCGTTTTCAGAATAAGTATACGGGGCCAGGTAAGAAAGATATCGGACCTAACCTCACTTTTTTAAATGGAACACCCTCTATATTTTTTATCTAAAAAGGTAGCATTTTAAACTCTCTTTTCAAATTTATAACACACCATGGATGATAGATATCATATCATTTTTCAAAATGTTGATAAGCTTTTTCACAAATGAATATGTGAAAACGAAATTGACGTTAAATGTTAAAAACAACTAGAATGTCAGCATAGTTGTCTCTAGGATATTAGCTTTTATTTCATGGCCTACTGTGGTTATTATATAACAATTTATTTTATCATTTTAAGTTTGAACCAAAAAGAGCACATAACACCTACATTACTTTTTTGATAGCACTAAGAGTTATGGAGATACCATAAAAAAGTGTCGCAATTGGGACACCCTGTACAATTAATTTTTTAGTAGTTTGGACATGTTATAAAAAAATATAGGTTAAGTAGAATTCCTGTTGTAATCTGAATTATTTGTAGTTAAATTTTGGTACCTATAATGTAATCATTAATAAAGTCGGTACGGTGTATGAAGTCCGCTAAGCAATAAAACCTCTCGAGCAGGATAGTCGGTGGCTCTCAAACAATAAATTATATTTTAGGTATTTTCTAAATAAAAGAATTTAAAGTAAATAAAAAGTTAGTTTAGGTAAAGAAAAATAATTATTTTTTAGCTTTTATAGTATTTAGGCAAATTAGTTTTACGAATTCTTTTTTTTGTTTTTTGTTCTAAAAAGAACCGATCGATGTTGTAGTCTTGCGATAGAACGTACCTACTTGTAGAACGAACGAACGAACAAACCCGTACTTTACTAAAAACAGTCTTCCTCTGCATTTGAAATTTCATCCATGCGTTCAGACTCATCAGAATCAATATCATCCATCATCTCTAATAATTAACGGTCTTACTTCGTCTATAACCTGTTGTCTCATAAGATTGAAAAATATTTTTTTCCGTGTGTTCAATGCATTTCCGCCATTCTTCTTTGCCCACTTGGCTAAGCGCCTACTCCCATAACTTTATAACGTTAGGCTTACTGATATTTTTACAGGCATGTTTGTCATAATAATGTTTGCTAATACCCCATATCAATTCAATTGCGTCGTAATGGCAATGGTAGGGCGGTAATCTCAAAACTTGATTTCCATATTTGAGGGCTAATTCGTCAACAACATTTTTTTTTTAAATGACTGCTCTTTACACTTGCTTAAAAGATCACTTTTTAAAAATACATTTTCACGGTTTATGTTTTTCTTTGACAACCACTATCTTAATTCACACACAAGAATGAGAAACTAACTAAAAGCAAAAAGCATAACTACTTATACATCCGGCACTTGAGCAAATTTTAATTATTTCTTGGAAAATAGTGATTATTATATAGATTTAACTATAATGATCCCAAAATAACTAAATTCTAGGAAAAAGTACCTGAGAACATCGTTAACGTATTGACGCAAAATAGTTTTCATTTGATAAATAAAAAAAACTATGAGTGAAAAATAAACTAGATCAAAATATTTATCGCGGTACATAATTCTAAGATAATTTTATTTTGGAACCGCTGATCTTGCTCAGCCGACTACAGTGAACCAGTGGAATGTTCGGTACGATCAAGTATAGCGAAGGTATTGTTAACTTAACCGTCTTACTGTTTAACAACCTTTAATGATTTAATCCGATATCGGACTTCAGAAAACGAACAGACTTTATCTAACATAATAATGTGTCTCAAAAATTCAAAAAGCGCACTGGGCCACTACAGATGCAAGAATCTCGAAAACTGTCGTTCGGAGCGACCTTGACAAGGTATACATACTATTTTCCGGTAAAAGTGATGAGAAAATTCATATTTTTAATAAGAACATAAATACAGTAAAGCGAAAAAAGTTGCACTTGATTTCATGTTGAGCAGAGAGCGCCCTCTACAATCAACATTGAAAAAATTATTAACAAATTCAAATTTCTCGCCCAAATAACAAAATTGTATGCAAAATATTGGTTATTAAGTAAATTAATTAGAAAATTAGAAAATAAAATTTTCCCTTGAATCCCCATATCTCGGTTATTAGAAACTTTTTAACTAAGCAAGGTTTGGCCAAATCACAATATTTTTAACCAAATAATCTGCAGTTTTATTGTGTAGTATTAGTTTTGGGACACCCTGTATAACGGATAGAAAAAAAGCAATGGAATGTATTCAATAAAAATTGTGCAACATTGTTAAGTCATGATCTCTTTAACCGATCCACGTAACTAAACTTCCAACGGAAAACAAAAATAAACATGATGTAAATTTGTATAAATCCAGAACTAAAAATAAGAAATACTAGGACGAAAAATATTGTAAAAAGAATTTTATTGTAAATAAAGCTGTCATTATCAGGGATCTCTGTATATCTGGAAACCTCCGAAAGTTTACTATAAATAAAAAATAAATAAATCTTGACTGATGTACTTTAAGTGTTTTACTTTACCTTCCACCTTGTGAAAATAAACGGGAAATTGAAAATACATACAAGCAAAAACGAGTCCTAATCGTACTTAATGGAAAAAATTCATATACCAGGTGTTCTTTAATGACGTGCTAATATTTCACGGTGTGATCCGCGACGGTTAAGGGAAATTGAATTTTGTTTTTTGAAGATCGCTATTTTTACATATCTCCGAAAGTACTTTAAATATTGATTTCAATTTTGGTATGTCTTAACGAAATACAGGGTGTTATGGAAATGACGTATTATATTTAAACCGGCAATTCCTGAGATAAAGACAAATTGAAGAAAAATAGTCATAAATGGCGCTTTCAATTCATTCAATGGTAAAAGTGACCTGACGTCAAACCAGAAAAACGCCTGTGTGGCACTGCGATACATGTAAGCAATCAAGGAATTCTGGCCGGTGTTGTCATATGTACTACACCTTAAACTCTTTAGACAAAATAAAATAATTTAAACACTTTTCCATTCTGTAATTCCGTTTTGTACAATTAATTGAAGAACATTTACGACGGACTATGTTTTAAACAAATGGAATAGTAATAGCCACGTACGTCACTAGGTCAAATGCCAATGACCTCTTTGCGCCTTACATCGGCTGAGCGAAGTAGTCTCATATAGCGCCGCACGCTTGCGTCTGTTAGTTGAAGACCAACCAGCGGCCGGATACGTTGTGTCTCGTCGGTCACCAACACACTCTCAGCAATCCGCTCTGTTTTTTCGGTTTACGCGTGGATCTTGCCGTCCATAATTAATCTTCGAATATTGTTTTTATTGAAGCGTATCTTCTGGACGTCAAATTTCGTCGTGTGTAATAAAATCTAATAATCTGTAGTAGGTATAATCTGTATTATTGTATTTTCAAAAGCTAACTATCGGTTCTGTTTCACTATTACTGTGTGTACATAAAGTGTTTCCAGGAGTGTTCCCATGAAAAAGAAAAAAACTGATTGTTTTGTACCTGGAATTCCTCGCTCTTAAGGTATAAGGATAAATACAAGTAGGTAGAAAAGACTTTTTTATAATTTTATATGGAATTTCAGGTTTACATTAAGTTTGGCAACATTGCCATTGGCTCTGGGCGAAATGTTGTATAGTAGCGCGAACTGACCAGTGAGTAAGAGTGTTTATTACCCCACTTTTAAAACGGTCGATTGAAAAAAAATAATATATGTAGGACACTCAAGGAGTCACATATTTAAATATAATACGTCATTTCCATAACACTCTGTAGGAAGCCATATATTTTAGCTAGAAAAAGTATTCTATCTTTCACCGGGGCGCCCCGGACAACATGTCCTCTGATATTTTAATATTAAAAAAAATGATAAACACATTTTATTGTGAAGGGGGCGCTTTTAAAGAATATTTGCAAACAATTTTTATAAAAATAGGGCCATATTCTCCATTAAATGGACCAAAAAAAAACTTGAATATCAAAAACAAAGCATTTTAGGACATGTGTGTCTATGAACTTTTCGATTTAAAATTGGTCCACGAATCACCAATTAAAATAAGTACGTATCATTAAATAGCACCCTGTATTTTAGGCAACAATCCCAACCATCCAACCATTTTTCGAAGCAAACCCAAGGAATAACTTGAACAAAAAAAAATACGCAACCCATATTTAAAGTATTTTATGTAAATCGTTAACAATAAAACGAAAACAACTAGAAATTACGTCGAATCGTCGTGCAAATTCATTGAGCCAAATATACTGAACATTAACGTCGAATAAATTTCGCACGCCCATTGAAGATTTTCAGTCTGCCCATAGAATGTAGAATTCATATGCAGCTAATTCAATTTTTTATTTTGGCGCATCTCAACTCGGAAATAACAGTTTGAACGTCTTTCTTTATTTTCCACATTTAAAATTTTATGGGTAAGCGCCAATAATTTTGTTCGCATACAGCGATAGTTATGAAGTTTAATTTATTTGTTTTATTTAATTTTTACAGTTTTAGTAAGTCCAATTGCAAGGCAGAAGCAGAAAAATGTATGGAAGCCATTTTTTAAAATAAGGAAACTGAATTTTAATGAATAATTTAATGAAAGGAAAAAAATTAATTGTCTTAATCAAGGGAGAGAATGCAAGAGACCGTTTTCATGTAGAATTGGTCAGAAAAATATCCACTTGGAAAACGTCAGCGGCGTATCTTTGTTTCTTGTAAAAATATGAGTGGATGTTTGCGGGGACGCCACTGGTGGATCGAAATAATAATCTAAAATTCGTAAAATGACAATTTTCGGGAGCACCTAAATCGTATAGACAATTCTCCGAGTTTCAAGAAAATTCTTGAAAAATTACTGATTTAATAAGAAAAAACTTTTTTTATAATTTTAATCTTCACCGGCACTGCTATTTTTTTGCTAAAATTTTATTTTTCGGGAGCACCTAAATCATATAGACAGTGCTACAAGTAGTTTCATGAAAATTCATTAAAAAATGACTGTTTTATTAATTGCGAACAAAATATGTGGTTGTTATATTTTATTAACGCGAACCAAAATTGAAAATAATATCTATACTTCTTCCGGAAATATTAAAAAAATTCAACACCCTGTAACAGAAAATGCAATCCTTTTACTACTTAACATTATATAGGGTGTTATGGAAATGACTTATTATATTTAAACAGGCAAATCCTGAGATGAAAATAAATTGAAGAAAAATAACCATAAATGGCGCTTTGAATTATTGTACGAAATATACACTTTATATGAAATATTAAAATTTACATGGCCGCTACTGAGGACGTTCGTAATCAATAGTTTATTGAGGCGGTGTTGTCATATTGTAATTTTGTATTGAATTGTAAACGCACGTGTTCAGTTTTTGACAATAAGACGTCTTTGACCAGCGTTAACACTTCTTTTTCAAACTTTTTAGAAAAAAATACTACAATTTTAAGGTACATACTCTCTTACCTGCGATCTTATAATCCGTTTTATAATTAAATTCCATTAAAAAATAAAACACAAAAAGTATGTTTTGCAACAGAACCAACAGTAGGTAATATCACAAAAATTTGAAATCATATCACAATATTTCTTATTATGAATTATTTCACGACAGAAAAAAAATCGGGTAATGCTACAACAAACAAAACGTTTAAAATTCGTATACATCAAGATCGTGGAACCCTCGACAGCGTCATTCAATCCCCGAGTCTCGAAACATACTGAAGCAATGATAGTCGCGGGCGGCAGGTATCCAAGCAAGGGCGAGACATGCGGTCAACACTGTTAGTATACTCTAGTGACCCACATTGTTGCTAACTGAACCCAGATGGAACGGCGCGACAGTATGTGGGTAAAAAGGGTTTTTACCTTAGTATTTAGATATTCGATTAAAAAAAAAGTATGTAGACTTTCTCTACGACACCCTAGGAGTCATCCATTTAAATATAATAAGTAATTTCCAAAAAAACACCCTGTATATTCAAACAATATTTAAATAATAATTAGATGTGTAGCTGACTCTAATCAGCTCTACAAATTGTAAATTCATACTAATCAAAACTTAACAAATGGTCTCTTACCTTTCCGTGAAGGAACGTTTCCACGTTAATTTACCGTCCAGAAAAATATTAAAATATAAAGTTCAAATAGTTTTTTAGGACAATAAATGATAACAGCTTATTTCCTTTCTTTTGCTATCTTTCGCAATCAAACGGCAAAATCAGCTGACTGCAATCGTTCTTTATTTTTTGGAATCGCATAAATCGAGGCTTTTAGTCGATAAGTCAAACGTTATCTGGGATCGACATTCGAAGCGATCCAAACAATATCCCTAAGCTGCTGTCTTTACGACGAGTTGCCAGGGATAGAGAACAAAAATATATATTCGTGTGTATTTTAAATTTTAAATTCCATTATTCAGTAAATATTTGAAGCTTCAAGCTATACAGGGCCCGCAAACGAAGCGTGGACGGAAGATTAAGTCGTTATCGAAGAACTTATCAACAATACTAAAACAGCTTGAGATATTGGATTAAAAGCGGCATGTTTTAAAAATATTTTACATTATACAGGGCGGCCCAAAAAAGTGTGACAGCATAAAGTTATATTTTTTTAAATGGGACACCCAGTATTTTATTGCATATTTAGGTTCGTATTACTATCGTTTATAAGTGCATCAAATTTTATTTAATTTGGTTTTGTAGTTTCGGAGAAATAAATTAAAACCTAAAAAAAAAAGTTTTGCAGTCCTGAATAAAAAAATAAAAAAACAATCCAGAACTATTTTTTTTAACCTCGGTATCGAGTGAAATTTATGACAAGAGGTCTAGAGATACTATGAATGTAATTGCGTTTATTTATTTTATACAGGGTGTTCGTAATAAGCTTCCAAAAACCCCAGATTTTAAAATCATTTTTCTCAAGTTTTTCAAATGGAACACCCTATATATTATTTGACTATTTGACGTAGAATTCATAGACAATTTTTTTTTGTAATACAAGCATATAAGTTATTTCCAGCCGTTTTCGAAATAATTATAAATATCATAAATTATGTTGTTTAAATAGAGTTTTTATTGGGAAATTTTGTTATAGGCGACTAGACTAATAATTGTAAACTAATGTAAATGTTCAAAATAGCTTCCTTTTACTTTTAGAGTTTGCCGTATTTTTGTTATTTTGATATAAATTTTAAAAGCCTACATTTTGCTACAAAAATATTCAGACAGAAGATATAATTTTATCAGGGATAATTTCGAGAAATATTTAATTATACATTCTATTAAGCCTTAATAAAACAGCAGCATAAAAATAATAAATAACAATATTATTAAATTATTATCATTACAACTTATTTTAATTTTTTCTCTCATTGGCTTACAAATTTAATTTTTGCGTATTTGATGCTTTTTTGCAGTTTCTGTTTAATACTTCTATGCTATTTAAGCTTTTCAGCTTTTTTATCCAGTCACTAATATTCCACAACAAATCATCAACTTTTTCTAGGTCTAAGAACTCGTTAGTCAGGTTAGCTGCTGTCCTATGCAATACCCTTGCGAAAAATAATTGAAAATATAAAATTTCTTGAATACATATTTTGCTGGAATATTTTTATCACTGATATTGGATTCTTCCCAAGTTTTAAATATTGATGCGTGGCACTGACATATCTTTCAAATTCTTGTAAAGGGTGGGCCGTGGGCTCCACTGTATATTTGGCGCGAAGCAATATCAATAGTTATTTTCAAAACTAATTGAGAGAGATATTTATACACCTATACTGCTTCTATAGAAATTTTCCTTCCGATTATCATAGAATCAGAATAACAATGTTATCATTGCATGTATTCTATTGATGGTCGAATATGGGCTGTGTAGCGTGCATAATATTTTGTGATGGAAACAACTTTTTTGTTCGGAAAAGTAAACCAAGTTTCTGCGACGTTGCCTTGGCAATTGCCACTACGTGTTTATGCCAAGACATATTTCCTCCAAGATTGACGTACAGCAAATTAATAGATGGAGCCAGTGGAATTGCGTGTCCTGCCATGACTACAGGGTGTTATGGAAATGACGTATTATATTTAAATGGGTGACCCCTTGGGTGTCCTCGAGAAGCGCTACATATTTTATTTTTTTTAAATCGACCGTTTTAAAAGTGTGGTAATAAACACTCTTACTCACAGGTCAGTCCACGCTACTGTACAACATTTCACCCAGAGCCAATGGCAATGTTGCCAAACTTAATGTAAAACTGAAATTCCATATAAAATAAATTATTTTCTACCTACTTGTATTTATCCTGATACCTAAAGAGCGAGGAAATCCAAGCACAAACACTTTATGTACACACAGTAATAGTGAAACAGAACCGATAGTTAGCTTTTGAAAATACAATAATACAGATTATACTACAGATTATTACATTTTATTACATCCAGAAGAAACGCGTCAAAAAGAATAATATTCAAAGATTATTTATGTACGGTCAGGATACACGCGTAAACCGAAAAAACAGAGCGGATCGCTGAGAGTGTGTTGGTGACCGACGAGAGACACAACGTATCCGGCCGCTGGTTGCTTTTGAACTAACAGACGCACGCGTCCAGCGCTATATGAAACTACTTCGCTCAGCCGATGGAAGACGTCAAGAGGTCATTGGCATTTGACCTAGTGACGTACGTGGCTATTACTATTTCATATGTTTTTTCGGGTTGTTTAAAACATAGTCCATCGTAAATTTTCTTCAATTAATTGTACAAAAAGGTATTACAGAATGGAAAAGTGTTTAAATTATTTTATTTTGTCTAAAGAGATTAAGGTGTACATATGACAACACCGGCCAGAATTCCTTGATTGCTTACATGTATCGCAGTGCCTCACAGGTGTTTTTCTGGTTTGACGTCAGATCACTTTGACCGCTAAATGAATTGAATGCGCCATTTATGGGTATTTTTCTTCAATTTGCCTTTATCTCAGGAATTGCCGGTTTAAATATAATACGTCATTTCCATAACACCCTGTATATCCAGTTCGGCAATGTGAAGAATCAGAACCGGGTCTTTGTTGAGGAGTGGTACTTCATGCTGCTTGCGAAGATGATTAGTTTTAGTAATAAAACATTATTCCAAATTCTGAATCTCATAAAATTTTGATATTTATTCCACAAAGAGAATTTTGCTAAAAACCCACACTTAAAAAATATCGCAGCTATATTTAGAAAATATGCGGCTTTATCATATTTTTGATTCTTTGGGTCTGTATACCTACACAAAGGAAGGAGTCCCATAAATTAAAAATATAACAGACCAATGTTTGTTTTAAATTATTCAAATTCGGGACTCAAACTGGTTTGGAAGAATTAAAAAACGTTTCTCTTTTATACGGTTTTAATAAAGAATAAATTTACCATAACTTCTCCGGATACCATTATAATTTGAAAAATTGACTATAAATAATTGTTGAGATTTTAATAGAGGAAATTATTTAGATATTTATACTAATGGAAAAAATATGGTTATTTGCAAGAAATACGCATATTCTTCAACTTTTAATTGTAAATTAGACAACGTGTCTATAATAGGAGAGGATAATTTCAAAATTTGATTTTGGGGTGGTAATTTGTAATTCGGAAATAGTCAGATGCCTCGGAACTCTTGCCTTGCTCGGCGTCATCGACCTTGATAATACTGGGTCCTTCAAAAAAATTACCCATTTTTAAGGAATTATGCAAATTTATTAACTTAAAAAAATGAAAAACAGAGTCTCGCAAATTGCCGCCGTCCTGAGCAATACAATCTTCCAAATTCTGGATAAATTTATGCATTACTGCTTGAAGGATGTGCCTTGGAATAGCATTCACTTTATGTCTTCAGTTGGTTTTCCGTTCCTGAAGATTTCTTGGTTTATTGATTTTAATAAATCCCAAAGCAGTTCTTGAAATTAGTCTGTTAGTTCAACAAACCCACTGGCTTCATCTATTAATTTGCTGGGCGTCAATCTGGGAGGAAATATGTCTTGGTATAACCACGTTGTGGCAATCGCCAAGATAGCTTCCCAGAACCTTGGTGCACTCTTCCGAACCAGAAAGTTGTACACACCTCAACAACTTTTGACACTATACAAAGCCCAGATTCGACCATCACTAGAATACTGCTCTCATGTCTGGAGCTCTGTCCACAAGCATACTCTTATGCAACTGGATTCAATTGAAAGGAGACCCATTCGTCTGATTGGAGACCACGAGCTGACAAAGAACCTTGACAGCCTAGAACAGGGGGGGGCAACCATTCTCGCAGTATGACGTCTTGGTGAAACCAATATGCTCTCAGATCGGTTTGGATTGATGGTAAAAAAGGCTTTTGAACCATTTCTGCATAGCGCAAAGCATTAACGGTTACAATAGAACCATTTTCATCAAAATATAAGGTCCGACAATCTTGGGCGAGGAAATGGCACACCAGAGAACTATGTAACGGTACCTGGTGAATTTCTCGAGGGTTATTTTGAACCCAATAACTGCAATTTTGTCTGTTTACATCACCGATTAAATAAAACTGGATCGTCGCTCATACAAAGGTGATTTTCTATACCTGATGATTCTTACGCAAATTCATACTTGTGTGGCAAAATTTGACCTTATTAATCTTATCTTGGTTGACTTAATTTCTCAATTATGGCAATTTTATTTCTTATTTATAGTTTTATGACTCGCCATTTGTTATTGGCTTCATTACTAGTGGGTTTATGACTTACATTTTTTAATTATTCATGGATCCTGGCATGTAAGTGAGAAGGTACTGGACTGTTGAGCTTTACTGTGTGGTGGTGCAGTGAAAATATACATATAATATATAAGTATACAATTACTAATCATCAAAAATACATACAAATACAAACATAAGGTGCGAGAAAGCGTCGTCCACCCAGCTTATCCGAGTAGGTATATTTTTAAACAGATACCTATCACCGTCCTAATTTAAACCATTAGCAGCGACAAGCGATTAAGCGTGTCCCGGTGCCCCGATAAGGCGTTTTCCGACAAATTTTAAAAAATAGTAGCCGTTGCGGCCAGATGAAGATATTCAAATGTCGGGCAGTTGCACCGCACCCACGCGCCCAATTATTAATTGCAAGGCGGCGCGAATACACCTGTTTGTGGGTGCCCTCGAGGCGTGAAGTGAGTGACACCCCGGTGACACGCCAATGAATTAGACAGGGGCGGCGTGGGTTTTGCGAGTGTGCTTTTATTGGAAATTAGCAAGGAAAATTAGCAAGGCTGCTCGCTTGTTGGACCCTGAGTTACTATATACAATGTGTCCACGGATAGAGTTCGGAAAAGGAAAATTTTTTTATTTTGTAGATTTAGAAGAAAAAGTCATTCTTCATAAAAACGTCTGCTTGTGTCGAAACTATAATTTCTAATACCAAATTTACGATTACTATACAGGGTTAGTCAGAAATAACATTTTCAGTCTTTTCGATTTCGATTTTTTTTTCAAATTTTATGAAAATATTTTCAAACCCGTGATTTATTTCACCAATTGTGCAAAAAATCTAATAAACATTTTTTCAAAGTGGTTAATTTCACAACTAAGAATAAAATATCAAGTAGCCTGTTCTAAATAAATGAAATGTTTAGTGTAATTTAATAACATGTTACCAAGTAAACCCTAAAATTAAATTTGCCCGTTTAAAGTAAATTGTCATAAGTATATAAGAAACTAATATTCTATTATAGTTTCAATATTCTTAAAACTTTCTTTTCATACTATTTATTTTAATATTTAAATGCAAAATAAAATATTTTTTTATTAAAGTACTTCCAATCTAAAAATAGGACAACATGGTGCAATATCAACGGTAACCATGGGTAACCGGTGGCTAGAGCTAATTTGATAGGTTATATCCCAGACAGAGGATGCGACACGCGTCTGGTAACACGCCTATTGTGCCGGCGTGGTTATTCGGCGATGTCCAATATGCTTCATCCAGTTGCGTAGTGATAGGGTTTGTTTTAAAACTGTGACAATGAATGAATATACCCTGGTAAAACCCTTCATAGTCAAGCCCGTGAAAGCTAGAAAGGGTCGCAATGTATACGGGAGTAAGCGTGGGTGCAGTAAAAAAACATTCACAAAGAAAATACTGAAAGGAAAGAAAATAACCCGGATCAATTGTTGTCATCTCCCGTCAATACAAAAGTTTTATTTGGAACTAAAAGTGGTTCCAACCTCAAAAAAAGTTGCTACAACAGCTGAGAAGTGACCTAAACTCTCCGTTTTTCCGTGAAACTTTGAAGTGCATGTTGAAATCAAATGGATTTTATTGGCGAGAATGCCAAAATAAGCGAAAAATATTAATGGAAAGGCTTAATATATTGCACTGGTGACACAAATATATTCATGCTGTGAAAAAATATATATTATTACATTATTAAGAGAATAATAGCACGCCCATGGCTCGGCCATGTTTTAAAAGATATTGCTTCCCCCTTGCCGATACCGCGTAGGTATTGACTCGTTTGTCGAGCTGTAGAGGTCCTCCTGTCTGTATGACATTAGTAAAACTTTCTTTCCTAAAGCCTTAATTTATAACAAGCTATTATTTTCGACATAACCTGCGATTTTTCCTGCAAACGTTTCAATTTTCTTGAATATCTTTACCTGAAAAGAAAGCGTCGGCTTCGTCGGTGATCGTATAATAAAAAAAAACAATAGGCTATGTTTAAAATAAAAGTAAACAATTACAAAATATTACAATGCATATTTTAAGTTGTTTGGAACAATGCTCTTATTGCCATTTAATCAATCATTAGCTAATAGTCCTATTAAAATTCTTACGGTGAATATTTAAGACAAAAATCGATTGTTATCGATTTTTAATGCGTCATCTTGACGACGGCCGGCCGATGGCCCAGTTCATTAGATGTTGTAAAGTGTTATTGAAAAATTTCTCGTCGAATTTAAAGAGCATGCCAGGTCAAAAAGAACGTTAAATATGTATAAGAGAATTTTATTAGATATTTTTTTAACGTCATTGTGTCACACGTAGATAGATCAAATTGTACGTAGGAACGGACAAATACGAAAGTGGCCGAGTGTAATCGAACAAGCAACGAAGGTCGTTTCCAATCAAAATATTTACCGTACTAGTAAAAAAATGTTACAAAGAATTTTTTATAAATTTCTTTAAATCACAGTAAAGTTTAGTAACAGAAAATTGTATTTTTAAAGAGTTCTCTTCTGTGAAGAAAATATGTCTAAAATAGCAATGTTTCTTCTTTTAGTAAGAGTACTGCTCTCATGCCTGGAGTTCTGCACCCAAATATACTCTTCGGCTACTGGATTCCATCGAAAGGAGGCCCATTCGTCTGATTGGAGACCACGAGCTGACGAAGAGCATCGACAGCCTAGAAACTCGAAGACATGTTGGGGATTTGACCCTCTTTTACAGATATTTCCATGGAAAATGCTCGGCTGACCTTGTCCTCTAAATTTCGCATAGAGCGGCGAATAACAGAAATACGCGACCAACCACTGCCGCTCATCCATATGTGGTTAAGCTTAGTAATCCGCTGAACTTCATTAGTTAAGAATTCTTTCATCGGAGGACTTCTTTTTTTTTTTATGATCAAATACAAGCACTATAGGAAAAATCCATTAGGGCACTCTGGGTGCGTGTGCGCATAAACCGATTCACGTTGGCTTTGAATCGTTGGAGGTTATATTCGTTGGGAAAAACGACCTCGGGAAGGTCGTTCTATAAGGATGAAGTCCTCCAGATGAAAGAATTCTTAAATAATGAAGTTCGAGGAGTACTAAGCTTAACCACATATGGATGGGCGGCAGTGGTTCGTCGTGTATTTCTGCTATTCGCCGCTCTGGGCGGCGGAATTAAGAGGGCAAGTTCAGCCGAGCACTTTTCATGAAAATATCTGTAAAAGAGAGGCAAATCCCCAACCTGTCTTCGATGTTCTCGGCTGTCGAGGTTCTTCGTCAGCTCATGGTCTCCAATTAGACGAATGGCCCTCCTTTCGATGGAATCCAGTAGCCGAAGTGTATGTTTGGGTGCAGAACTCCAGGCATGAGAGCAGTACTCTAGTGATGGTCATATTTATGGACAAATTAATAGATGAAGCCAGTGGGATTTCGTGTCCGTCCATGACTATATCCGGTTCTGTAATGTTAACCTTTTTAGAGAAAACTGTTGCCTGGGTTTTTTAGAGTTAAATTCGATTTGGTTACTGTCACCCCAAGCCAAAATTTCTTCCAGGTCTTTGTTAAGGCGTGATACTTCATGCTGTCTGCGAAGATGTACGTCGGCAGCCGATGTTAGTGCATTCAAAGAGAAAGATGAGATAAGTGTACTATCGTCAGCGAAACTAAATATCGGATTTTCCGTTTTCACTAGAAAGTCGTTAATGTAGAGGAAGAAGAGAGTGGGAGACAATATGGACCCTTGAGGAACACCGGCATTGATGGTGAAGGTGTCTGAGAGAAATCCGTCAATCGCCACTTGCAGAGAGCGGTCCTTAAGAAAGCTATACAACCATGCACAGAATCGACTGTGCATACCATAGGATCGCAGTTTACTCAGAAGTCCCTCATGCCAAACACGATCAAAGGCTTTAGAAATATCCAGCGCAACAGCCCGAGACTCCCCATGATGTTCGATTGCGTTGTTCCAAAGATGGGTGACATAGGCTAGAAGATCTCCAGTTGATATAGACTTCCGAAAACCGTATTGATGATCGCTGATAATGTTGAAGCCTTCCAGGTACTTTAGAAGATGTTGGTTAATAGCTTTCTCCATTACTTTTGATATAACTGAAAGCAATGCGACTGGTCGATAGTTGCTAGGCAGGGTTCTCTTACCCTTCTTTGGTATAGGCTGGACCCTCGCCGTCTTCCAGCACGATGGAAATATTCCTTGTTTGTAGGATAAGTTAAAAAGTCTACAAAATACTGGTGCTCATCCTTATGGAACGAGCTTCCCGAGGTCGTTTTCTCCAACGAATATAACCTCCAACGATTCAAAACCAACGTAAATCGTTTTATTCGCACACTCCCAGATTACCTTAAAGGAGTTTTCCTATAGTGCTTGTGTTAGATCATAAAAAAAACTTCATAGGAAACGTACACATCCCAAGCAACGTATATTTTCGACTGTATTACAAATTCTATGAAAACGCAGGAAGCAAAGAAGCTAAAACATTCTATTTAATATAAATATTTTGACGATATTTCTTACATAGTATAGGCTCACAGTCTCTATTTCACCCATAAACTCATATAGAACCTATAGGCATATACATTCCTTACATTTTTTATAGGCATTCTCTGACTGGCTTACGGGCCCGTATTAATTTGATTTCATTTTATTATGACGTAGCTCAATAAATAAAACCCGATTAGAAAGAGATGGCGCCGCAGATCGTCTGGCGCCAAAAGGGTAAACGTTAATATCTAGAAAACTATTAATTTTTTAAATCTTGTCATATTTTATTTATTTAAAATATCACAGATTCGGTATCACATCAGGTAGATAGTTGTGTGCAGGTTTGTATATGTTTGTGATAAGGAACTGCACTAGCAAATTTCTCTACAAAATAAACAAGCAACTTTTCTACGTGTGCGTGTGCGAATCGTGTTCGAGGTTGGGAAACACGACCTCAGGAAGGTCGTTCCACAATGACGATGTCCTCCAGATCAAAGAATTCTCAAACAATGAAGGTCGAGGAGTACTAAGCTGATCCACATATGGATGGGCGGTAGTGGTCTGTCCTGTATTTCTGCTATTCGTTGCTCTAGGCAGTGGCGGCTCGTGACCTATGATGGAGGGGATTCACAAGTATGGTGAAATTATTTTTAAAATTTGATTTTTGTGTAACGACCGAACAATTACTTTCTAGGCGTTTTAAATGTGGGAAGAAAAAAGTAATAAGAAAATGCGTTAGGTAAAACATATTTGTATTTATTTTTTAATTTTACACAAGGAAATACTACTTTTGGAAAATAAGAAAGGTTTTCTTAGTGTTTTTTTAGTTTAAATCCTTAAATAAAATGGTTTAAAATCATATCGAGTATCATTTATCGAAATAGACAACATTTATCGACCCTACACAATAGTGCTTAAACGTAAAGTCCATTCTTCGGTTCTTAATTGTAGAAAATTGATCAATAACAGCCTCATTAAGTTTGGAATACCCTATATAAATTTTTTTTACAACTTTTTAAAATTTTTAAACTTTCTAATAAAGTCCCTAGATTTACCCTTTGTGGCCTGCATTAAATTAATTTCGGGTTTAGGTGTTCCCGCATTCTTCACTTCAATTTTTTGCTCCAAACTCAAAGAGCTAAAGTTAATTCTTAAACAGTCCACCGTTAACTATTCATTTTGACTTAATAAATATTAAAACATACACGATCGAATTTCTAACTAGATGCACGAACAGATAACTGTGCGCCTTTTCCATGTTAAATTGCCATAGCCCCGCTATCCCCCGCTGTCACCTGCCACCTGTTAATACAGGGAAACTGCATTACTTAATCGCACGCGCGAGCAAGTCTCGTCATAATCGTCATTTACCTATACAGTTTGGTTTGAAGGGATGATAAAATATTAGGGAGGGTCGGACTTTTTTAGTTTGACGGTACGATAAAATATTAGGGAGGGTCGGACTTTATACGATAAATAATATTCAATGAATATAAATTAATATTTTTTATTCGTTTTGTTTTGGGGGGTGCACGTGCGCATGTGCTCCTGTGGAAGAACCGCCACTGTCTCTAGGCAGCATTCAGCGGGCAATGTCAGTCGAACATTTGCCATCGAAATATCTGTAAAAGAGAGTCAAATCATCAACCCGTCTTCGATGTTCTTGGTCAGCTGGTGGTCTGCGACCAGACAAACGGCTCTCCTTTCGATGGAATCCAGTAGCCGAAGGGTATGCTTGGGTGTAGATCTCCAGGCATGAGAGCAGTGTTCTAGTGATGGTCGAATCTGGGCGCTGTAGAGTGTCAAAAGGTGTTGTAAAATTTACAAATATATTTTTGACTTGATTTACTAAATTTATTCGACATTCTAACTATACTTTTTTAGAAATTATGTAGGTACGGATTAAAATTGTAATTAATACAAAATTTTATAGGAAATCGTGCAATAAAATGTTTACTATAATAATTTTACTATAGTGTTTGTTCCGTGCACATTTATACCGAGTGTTCTGGAAATGACTTATTATATTTAAACCGGCAAATCCTGAGTTGAAAATAAATTGAAGAAAAATAACCTTAAATGGCGCTTTGAATTATTGTACGAAATATACAATTTATATGAAATCGAAAATTTACGTGGCCGCTACTGAGGACGTTCGCAATCAATAGTTTATTGAGGCGGTGTTGTCATATATTGCAACACAGAATTGTAAACGCACGTGTTCAGTTTTTGACAACAAGGCGTCTTTGACCCGCGTTATCACTTCTTTTTCAAACTTAAAAAAAAAATACTACAATTTTAAGGTACATACTCTCTTACCTTCGATCATATAATCCGTCCATAAAAAATAAAACACAAAAAGTATATTCTGCAACAGAACCAACAATAGGTAATTACACACTAATTTGAAATCACATTACAATATTTCTTATTATGAATTATTTCACAACAGAAAAAAAATCGGGTAATGCAACAACCAGCAAAACGTTTAAAATTCGTATACATCAAGCACGTGGGACCCTCGACAGCGTCATCCCATTCCCGAATCTCGAAACATACTGAAGTAACGATAGTCACGCGCGGCAGGTATCCAAGCAAGGGCGAAACATGCGGTGTGAGCTGGCAACACTGTTAGTATACTCTAGTGACCCACATTGTTGCTAACTGAGTCCAGATGGAACGGCGCGACAGTATGTGGGTAAAAAAGGTTTTTACCTTAGTATTTAGATGTTCGATTAAAAAAAAGTATGTGGACTTTCTCTAGGACACCCTAGGGGTCACCCATTTTAATATAATAAGTAATTTCCACACCCTGTATATTCGTTGTAAAATTTACAATATATTTTAGTAGTGGCTTTATTTTACTAAATTTATTAGAAATCCTAACTATTGTTTTTTGAACTTATGTTTACATGATTATTTTGGTACGGATTATTAATAAAAAATGTAATTAATACTATATTTTATAGGAAATTTTACAACAAAATCTTTATAGTAATTAATTCAAATACTTGGTTGATTCTACAAATTTCTACAAATTAAAATACGTTAATTTAACAAAGCAAAAGAACCATATTCTTGTCACTTCAACATTAAAAATATAAACATATCCTTAAATTAGAAAAGGAAGTCGGAAGTGAAGATTTATTTACTAGAACTCACATCGCGTGAAAAATTGTCTTATACCGAAATAAAATTTGAAAAGAGAGCTGATTTCTCGTACAAGACTGTCAACTTCCACGGAATATTTATAAACATCGGAAAATTATAGATATTACGGCGGAAATGTGTTAGTAAACAATAAACAAATTGGTTATGATAATGACAATTAAAGGATATTGGAAACATAATCAATATTGATAATGATGAAAGATATAAGTTCCCTTTAATTTATCTATCCAAGTAATAAAGAGCATACGATTAGTATGACTAGATTTTTTTTCAAATACAAATGAGGACGTGAGTCAATTTACAGAACCAAACATTTTTATTGGAAAAAATGTTTGATAAATGTGACAACTAGGTGGATCACCTATCAAGTTTACTTGTATATTCTAAGAACGTCATATGTTCAAAGCGTTGTAAAATCGGGTACAGGATCGTAATATAAATAATTTGTTTAAAAATTTGTCAAAAATCCCAAAAAAAAAAATTTTACTTAAAAAAAAATCTTTTCTAAAAAATAAAAAATAAACTGACCATGCCTTGGCGTTTTTTCGCGCAAACTATTTGATTATAGATTATACAGGGTCCGCAAACGAAGCGTGGACGGAAGATTAAATCGTTATCGAAGAACTTATCAACAATACTAAAACAGCTTGAGATATTGGATTAAAAGCGGCATGTTTTAAAAATATTTTACATTATACAGGGTGGCCCAAAAAAGTGTGACAGCATAAAGTTATATTTTTTTAAATGGAACACCCAGTATTTTATTGCATATTTAGGTTCGTATTACTATCGTTTATAAGTGCCTCAAATTTTATTTAATTTGGTTTTGTAGTTTCGGAGAAATAAATTAAAAACTAAAAAAAAAGAGTTTTGCAGTCCTGAATAAAAAAATCAAAAAAAACAATCCAGAACTATTTTTTAACCTCGGCATTGAGTGAAATTTATGACAAGAGG
This sequence comes from Barypeithes pellucidus, assembly GCA_963991005.1. Lineage (NCBI taxonomy): Eukaryota > Metazoa > Arthropoda > Insecta > Coleoptera > Curculionidae > Barypeithes > Barypeithes pellucidus. The sequence goes on from OZ022557.1 coordinate 2,799,035, forward strand.
TCTAGAGATACTATGAATGTAATTGCGTTTATTTATTTTATACAGGGTGTTCATAATAAGCTTTCAAAAACCCCACATTTTAAAATAATTTTTCTCGAGTTTTTCAAATGGAACACCCTGTATATTATTTGCCTATTTGACGTAGAATTCATAGACAATTTTTTTTTGTAATACAAGCATATAAGTTATATCCAGCCGTTTTCGAAATAATTATAAATATCATAAACTATGTTGTTTAAATAGAGTTTTTATTGGGAAATTTTGTTATAGGCGACTAGACTAATAATTGTAAACTAAAGAAAATGTTCAAAATAGCTTCATTTTACTCTTAGAGTTTACCGTATTTTAGTTATTTCGATATAAATTTTAAAAGCCTACATTTTTGCTACTTTTATTTATTTAATTTTATTTTTTATTCTTAATCGAGTTGCCATGATTTTTTTTGTTTAGATTGTCACTATGACAGCCAAATAAAATTATTTACATTTGTTCAGTCGTCGAAATTAAGTACTAACTTACACAAAATGTCGAATTTTACAACTTTAGAAATGGTAAATATGATTTCTATACTGGGCGAATGTGCAAGAAATTGCCTCCTCGCTAGCCTCCTCTTGCTGAAAGATATCCAGATATTGAGAGAAAGCCGAGACCAGAAACCTTCGAGAAGTTGTTGCAAAGATTTGTAGCAACAGGAAGCACTGCGTACACATAAAGGATGATAATCAATAAACCCGTTATTAATGAAGAAAATGAATTAAGAGTTCTGTTGGCAGTAGAGGAAAATCATTAAATTAAGTAAAAGGAAACTATTTTGAACATTTACTTTAGTTTGCAATTATTAGTCTAGTCGCCTATAACAAAAATTCCCAATAAAAACTCTATTTAAACAACATAATTTACGATATTTACAATTATTTCGAAAACGGCTGGATATAACTTATATGCTTATATTACAAAAAAAAATTGTCTATGAATTCTACGTCAAATAGCCAAATAATATACAGGGTGTTCCATTTGAAAAACTTGAGAAAAATTATTTTAAAATATGGGGTTTTTGAAAGCATATTATGAACACCCTGTATAAAATAAATAAACGCAATTACATTCATAGTATCTCTAGACCTCTTGTCATAAATTTCACTCAATGCTGAGGTTAAAAAATTGTTCTGGATTGTTTTTTTTGATTTTTTTATTCAGGACTGCAAAACTTTTTTTTTTTAGTTTTTAATTTATTTCTCCGAAACTACAGAACCAAATTAAATAAAATTTGAGGCATTTATAAACGATAGTAATACGAACCTAAATATGCAATAAAATACTGGGTGTCCCATTTAAAAAAATATAACTTTATGCTGTCACACTTTTTTGGGCCACCCTGTATAATGTAAAATATTTTTAAAACATGCCGCTTTTAATCCAATATCTCAAGCTGTTTTAGTATTGTTGATAAGTTCTTCGATAACGATTTAATCTTCCGTCCACGCTTCGTTTGCGGACCCTGTATATTTTCAGTTGGACCGGAATGAGAGACCATTACAACCAAAAAGAGAAGTACAACTATTTTCCCCATTCTCAACATCCTCTGACGGGAGGAGGGGGTCGGACGCGATATCCAACACCACCAACGTGCTCAGCATCCTCGAAAACGAGGGGGGGGGGGGGGGGAAATATATATTTGCCGCTGATACTTGAAAAAAAAATTCACCCCTTTCAGGGGCGAGTATTGGCCGGTGGAGGGGTTGGAAGGGGTCCGACGCGATATCCAACACCACCACGGTGCTCAGCATCCTCGAAAACGGGGAGAAAGTGTGTTTCTCTGCAGGGAAACCTCTTGAAGCGTATTTAACACCTCTGGGGTGGTGGTTCTTGGCCGTTTTGAGGGGTTGCGCAACCCAAAAGAGAAATTCTGACATCGCCATCGTGTTCAGCATCCTCGAAAACGTGGGGGAATATATATTGGCCGCTGATACTTGAAAAAAAATTCACCCCTTTCAGGGGCGAGTATTGGCCGGTGGAGGGGTTGGAAGGGGTCGGACGCGATATCCAACACCACCACGGTGCTCAGCATCCTCGAAAACGGGGAGAAAGTGTCTTTCTCTGCAGGGAAACCTCTTGAAGCGTATTTAACACCTCTGGGGTGGTGGTTCTTGGCCGTTTTGAGGGGTTGCGCAACCCAAAAGAGAAATTCTGACATCGCCATCGTGTTCAGCATCCTCGAAAACTGGGGGGGGGGGGGGGGGGGGGGGGGAGGTAATCTTATTCCGGCTGAAAATATTTCGATGTTCGTCCGACTCACAGGCGCCACTAGTATATGTAATTTTGTTTATCGGTGTAAGACCATGCAAGCTAAACTATGTAGATCACTCTACCGAAACAAGGACTAAATCTAATAACAAATTTAAATTACCAAAAAATTTAACAACCGCCAATAAAAAGTTTATGGATTACTTAGCACCAAAATTATTAAATTTACTCCCAGATATTCTAAAATCAATTAAAAATATGAAATATTTTAGTAAAAAGTGTAATCAGTATGTTTACCGGAATACAGAAAAGTTTTCAATACTTTTTCACTAAATCAATAAGGATTGTGGGCATGTTTCAGTAACGTGTGTCAGATAGAATTATAATATAGATAATATAAATAAAAATACAGAATAATAATATACATAGGTATGTCTAATTTTAGATTTCGACACATACGGGTGTTTTGCACCTAGATGTCTATTTAATGTTGCAATGTTCAGGAAACCATTCGAGGATGGATAGAGCGGGATGTTTTAAACTCAGTCTTCTATAAACGACCGTTAATTTCTTCGGGGGAAGAGACACGACGCTGCCTTCCCCCAATTTGAAAAAAAAACAACAAACAATAAATAAACCTAAAAACGTAATAACTTCCATAACTTTTGCTTCTCCCCGAGCATGCTTTACGTGTCCTATATTATTTTGTTAGTTCCCCGCGCCATAAACATTTTGTCTCAGCGGGTCGCTCTTTCGTATACAATGAAGCACTCGAACTTATAACAGTTTTTTATCCTTTATGTTGGCAGCCCGTAAAGATGAAGGGCCTAATTTTCCAATGAGATATGGGCTATTTATTATCATGCGAAAGGGACAATGCGGCCGATGTATCCAGAAAGTTATTCTGGGGGGTAAGAGGGTATAGTTTTATTGCGCGCGCGAAACGAAATTAAAGAGAAGGGAAAAATTTATCAACGAACAAAACGGAAATTTTTTTTTTTTTTATGATCAAACACAGGCACTATAGGAAAAATCCCTTTGGGAGTGGTGCGTGTGCGCAAGAAGGGATTCACGTTGGTTTTGAATCGTTGGAGGTTATATTCGTTGGGAAAAACGACCTCGGGAAGATCGTTCCACAATGATGAAGTCCTCCAGATGAAAGAGTTCTTAAATAATGAAGTTCGAGGAGTACTAAGCTTAATCACATATGGATGGGCGGCAGTGGTTCGTCGTGTATTTCTGATATTCGCCGCTCTGGGCGGAATTAAGAGGGCAAGGTCAGCCGAGCACTTTCCATGAAATTATCTGTAAAAGAGAGTCAAATCACCAACTTGCCTTCGATGTTCTAGGCTGTCGAGGTTCTTCGTCAGCTCGTGGTCTCCAATCAGACGAATGGCCCTCCTTTCGATGGAATCCAGTAGCCGAAGAGTATGTTTGGGTGCAGAGCTCCAGACATGAGAGCAGTACTCTAGTGATGGTCGAATCTGGGCTTTGTATAGTGTCAAAAGTTGTTGAGGTGTGTACAACTTTCTGGTTCGGAAGAGTACGCCAAGCTTCTGAGAAGCTATCTTGGCGATTGCCACAACGTGGTTATGCCAAGACATATTTCCTCCCAGATTGACGCCCAGCAAACTAATAGATGAAGCCAGCGGGATTGCGTGTCCGTCCATGACTATATCCGGTTCTGTAATGTTAACCTTTTTAGAGAAAACTGCTGCCTGGGGTTTTTTAGCGTTAAATTCGACTTGGTTACTGTCACCCCAAGACAAAATTTCTTCCAGGTCTTTGTTGAGGCGTGATACTTCATGCTGTCTGGAAAGTTGTGCGTCGGCTGCCGATGTTTGTGCATTCAAAGAGAAAGATGATAAAAGTGTGCTATCATCAGCAAAACTAACTATCGGGCTTCTCGTTTTCACTAGAAGGTCGTTAATGTAGAGTAAGAAGAGAGTGGGAGACAATATGGACCCTTGAGGAACACCGGCATTGATGGTGAAGGTGTCTGAGAGAAATCCGTCAATCGCCACTTACTAAATATACAGAGCGAGTCGGCAGGAACGGACCAAACATCAGGAGTGTATTGTTCAAATGAAAATACTGTAAAGAAAAAGTTATATTTTTACAAAATATCGCCATTGATGTCTACACATTTTCTGCTTCGTCTATGAAGGGTCCCTATTGCTCTCCTGATTGCTTCATATCTTTCCTTTCTTTATTATTTAGTATTTCTAATACGTCGCATTAGTGCATCCCTTTTATTTTGTATACTTCATTTTTGTAGTTTTGTAGCAGCTCCATAAACAAGAGTCTAGTGGTGTGATGTCTGGAGATCTTGGAGCTCAACTCATAGAATCACCTCGACCAATCCAAATTCCTGGAAACATTTCACCCAAAAATAATTTGACCTGATGCGCAGCAGCTCCATCATCGCAGTTCCTCTACGAGTCCTTGTAAACCATTTTGTAAACAAATTACTTGTTGCGATTCTCCAAAATGCCCCCGTAACGTCACCCATGCTAACGGGAACCTGCTCAAAAGTAAAAGAAAATACTCTCGAAATTGTAGGAATCACCTTCTTCTCAAACTATTCATTTTGATATTAATAGGCAAAATAATATATTTTTTTTGACTAAAGTACTTTTAATCTAAAGATATGGCAACATAGCCCGTTGTCAATGGTTACAGGTAGGTAGTGCTAATTTGATTGGTTATATCCCATAGCGCATCCGTCTCGTGCTATACCCGACGGACCATCGGGCTTGTTCGGCGATGTCCGATATTTGATGGATGTACCCACCCAGTTGCGTAGTGATAGGAAGGGGGGATATCGATTATAATTTTAGTTATTAAATTAATAATTATTTGTTTCATGACAATTAATTAGGACGTGACAGTTTGTTTTTATTCGATTCAAATTTCCTAGCTTTCCGGGTACGTAATTACATTACTATATCAATCCGGTAAGTTTGTTTAATAGTACTATCATTGACAAGATTTAAGATCTGCAGTCTCGCATACGGTTTTCTGCATCTCACTAAATTAAATACGAAGTCGTGCTTATAGCTTGACTTTAAAATTTGTTACATAATTACAAGCATTGTCAGATGATGCCGTATTCGCGTTGTGTAACAAATAAAATTATTGCTTGGCTGGGTGTTCTACTCCGAAAGTCGTTAGCATATGGTTTCAGGGAATGGGGAGCTCTTGCAAAATTGAATACCATCATCGTGTACGGTGTCAATTTGAGAACTTCCCACCTTTAATATCTCACTTGCAGTAAATAATATTTAACTGGTTAGCAAAATATTCTTATTTTTGCGAACATAAAAATGTAATCGGTCAGCCAAAAAGTTGGTCAGCAACTTATGGACAGCAAACATTTCTGAATCGTGACAGTGCCCTGGCAAAACAAGTGAAAACCCGCCTCCGCTACACCTTTTGTAGCCGATTTCCTTCTGTATTCGGCAAAAGAAAACATAAGAAAGTTACATAAATTGACAGTGCCCTGGCACCTCTGAAGTAAACTGCTTCTAGACATGTTTGTTTCTACTAACCAATTGTAAACTCTTGCTGACCAAGTAATCATTTCGCAGCTCGACTGTTAATAACGGAAAACCATTTAATTTACTTCTCTTGAGAAAACTGCAAAAAATCTACGTATTCAAATTTTATAATTATTTTCTATTGAGCATTAAAAATAAGGATAAGGTTGTTGTCTATTTTAAGTTCAGTTACTGTTGGCTATGACGGCGTTGAAAAACAGTAAAATGCTAAAGAAATGCATTAAGTTATCAATTATTATTATTGGACAGACATGTCAATTTTATTGAAAGAATATTCAGTCTTTGTGGTTTAGCCCCTGGAGGGGGTAGAGATGTTACCCTTAAAATCTTAAAAGGGAAGGGGTCAAGTGTCCCATCTTTTCAATAATTTATTATTTAAGAATTTTTCATCTGGAGAACTTTATCCTTATGGAACGATCTTCCCGAGGTCGTTTTTCCCAACGAATATAACACCTTCAACGATTCAAAACCAACGTGAATCGCTTTTTGCGCACACGCACCACTCCCAGAGTGCCCTAAAGGATTTTTCCTATAGTGCTTGTCTTTGATCATAAAAAAAAAGATCATATTAAACTTTAACAGCCAAATTAACACCGCCGTGGATACGGGGGGACAGTTTCCTACAGTACTAATCTTTTCCATCGATACAGGAAATATGTACTTTCCTAACGGTCCTAGGAAGGAATTTGTAGTTTTGTTGTTAAAACGACACAGGAAACATCAACGGTGGTGATGGCGACAGATAATGAGAGAAGTATTTCCAACGTGGAGATGGCGGCGTAGTTGTTTCTGGTAGAGTTGATTTAGCGCAAAATGATTCTGATTTAATTAAGTAAGGGTTCGTAAAAAATCTTAAGTTGATATATTTAAGGCAAAGCTAGGATTCGCGTGTAGGATCTTAGAAGACAGTTAGGTTGGTTAATTCCCTCTTAGTAGAGGACCATTGCTAATTTTTTTATTGTAAATAAAAGAAAATTAATTAATCGAAAATCGCCCCGGTCGTGAGACTCGACATACGTAAGACTAACCCATAAATAACCCTCAAGACAAAAGACTTAAAATTAAACAAACAAAAAGCCCTCCGTGTTCAATATAACAAACTTGCCTTATTATATTCAATTAGACGTGCCCGTGCCAATAAACTCAAAAGTATAGTTCGATAGTTAGGCTTCGTCCTACGTTCCAACAACTATACTTATAACAGTAAAATAAATCCTTTTAAATTCTAAGACAAAATTCTTGCCCTCATCTTCAGCTTAATTGATGGACTGCTGACGACTTCCTGTTAGCGGGGAAAGGTGGTGGGCCCACTAAGACCGACAGACCCCCTGTCGGCTGGCATCCCTGACGAAATAAAAATCGAAAACTCGAGGCATTGAAACAGGACCACTTTTCGTCAAAAAAACTTTACTCGATGTTTGGAAATCTTAACGTATAACGAGAAAATAAAGACGAGAAAAATAATATACCTTCCTCAAACTAAATACCTATCTGGTGTTATTTTAAAATCTTCGTCACAATTTAAAAATTCCTGACATACCGTTTATCATATCTGGCACCTCTTAAAAAGACAACAAAAACTCTATTATACCTGTTCGGCTCAAAATGCTACATGTTCACATGGTGTAACTGATTGTTTTTCTCGACGTCAAATTTAAAACGAAAAGGTCGAGAAGGCTATGAAACAATGGCAAGTGGCCGGCCGGACCGTTCAGCTACGGAGTGACAGCGCGTTATAAATGATCCCGATCCGTTAATGAAATGATAATGGTAATGAGGCGCATTCCTCGGACTGACCTGAACCTGACCTGAGTCAAAAGTCGGGGTGGATTTACATAGATTCCAGATAAGAAATTGTTTTCCTGTAATAACTAGCACTGAAAATTCTGGGGTTAACAATGTTGTCACATAATATTAAATTTTAGTTTAATAATTTACCCAGAAAAACCTAAATTTACATTTACGCATTTAAAATAATGTGTAATAGGTATATACCGTATATTATAAGAAACCAATATTCTATTATCCACCGTGTCCAAGATAAGGAGGGCCATTACAGGGATCTCGGAAACCGTAAGAGATACGAAGACGGTTAAATGGAGGTAAAGTTGCGTACAACGAATACTTATAAACAGGACGAAGACAAACAAATCGAAGCAGGTATGAACAAACGAACAAACCCGGTCTCCATTACGTCTGGCATCAGCTGACAAACGCACGTGCTTTTCAAATGTCACTTTTGTCCAAATTTTTATTACTGTCAATATTTTAAAGTGACATTTAACCAACAGAAAACATTCAAACCCCTTTTATTTGATTTACTAAGTAGTGAAAATCAAATATTAGGATTCTGACATGTTTTAAGCTGTAAATATCACTTTAAAATAATCCTTACACACTCTTATATCATTTTTTGAACTAGTAACGTAACTACAAATGAAAAATTAACCTTGTAAGTAGTTTTATTAAAAATCATAATTTACATAAAATATTTTACCATCTTCAACTGGGCTCTAGGTCCTAGCAAATATTTCAGGCTTCAAGTCCGAGCATATTTTTGGGCCCCATATGATTTATGAAAAGAAATTATTATCGATTACTCTCAGTAAAGATGACTAAATGAATATTTCAATTACAAATTACTCACTTGAACCAAAAAGGAAACGACGTTTCTCGTGAAAAGATTAGAAAATTAAAAATTATTTTAGAATTTAAGGACGATTCGCTTTCGCCATTTTCATTCACTTTACATATCATTCATATGTTGCTTGATTATAATATTCCATGCCAGACGAAGAAAATTGACTTGTAAAATTATTTAACAATTCGTGCTGTTCGTATTTTATGCCTGTCTCTGTCTGCAGCAAGCTTCCCTAATTCAGTAAAGTGAGACAAATATGACCGGGATCAAGTCGCCTGCCTAAACACTCACTTTTTGGCATTTAATATTAACTCTACGTAAGTCTGATATTGACGCTTAAATGAAAGAGTGAAACAGATAGATAAAAGTAGGTTACGTGTGAGCGCATGGAGCAGAATAGGCTTAGCATCACTTCCAAGGCCTTCTTACGTGTTTGTCAACATTTGAAAGCGTTTTAAGTTTTTGGTGCTTGAAGCCTTTCAAAGTATTACGCCAGAAATGTTGTCAAATGTTTTAGAATCGACAGAAGATGTTATTTGTGCTTAGAGAATAACGGAAATCATTTTGAACACCTGATTATGTAGTTCCTTACTTTTTTCGTTGTTCGTTTTATTAATGTTTTGGAATGATTGTAAATGAATAAATAAATAAATAAATAAATTTTTGTTTACTTATTGTTTATTATTGAATTATTTTTTGTTCACTTATTTGGGGTTTATTATTAAAATATTTGTTATTTATTGAACTAGTCCAACATAAGTAAAAATTTAGAGCTACTTATGAGATATTATTTATAAAGTTAGGAGAAATGTAGGACCTTATCCCAAAATTTCCTGATGTAGTTCAGAAAGCCTCGAAACGTCATTAAACCACAATGTGTGGTCGTTGCATTCGGAAGAAAAAAGCTCTCAAATTCCAATATCAGGAAAACAGGGCCGTATTTAAAAAAATAAAGTTGATAATGGCCTTTCGAAGACAACCCGTCAGATTACAAAACAATTAACGCTATTAGATAGAGTGGAAAAGTGGCAAAGTAAAAGTGCAATTTACTTCCGAATTCGATCTCAAAAAAACCTGGGAAAACAATAAAACGATTTTTCAGAATTTCGTTTTTTCCGGATATCTCCGGAACTACTCGGAATTTTAAAGCTTTCTAAACGGCATATTATTAGGCACGTAAATGCGCAACTTTACCTCCATTTAACCGACTTCGTATCTCTTACGGTTTCCGAGATCCCTGTACTGGCCATCCTCATCTTGGACACGTTGTATAGTTTCAATATTATTAAACCCTTCTTTTCAAACTTATATTATATGCAAAATAATTTTAAATATTAAAATAATATATTTTTTTGATTAAAGTACTTTTAATCTAAAAATATGACAACATAGTTCGTTGTCAATGGTCATAGGTAGCTAGCGCTAATTTGATTGGTTATATCCCAGACAGTTGCTAGCGCATGCGTCTCGTGAGAAACCCGATGGGCCATCGGGGTTCGGCAATGTCCGATATTTAATGGATGTACCTACCCAGTTGCGTAGTGATAGAAAGGGCAATAGTTATTGTATTGTGTTAGTTAAATTGCGTTTTATAAATACGTGTTCATTGTGTCGGGTTTTAGGGTGTTATTTTAAAATTGTGAACTTCGTGTGTGATAATGAATGAGTATACTCCTGGTAAAAATCTTCACAGTCAGATCCGTGAAGTGGTTGCAAATGTTTATAGGGTAGGTGAACAGAAATCACAAATAAATATATTTAAATTGCCACTTAAGCGAAATTAATACGACCAAAACTGAAAAATAATCATTAGTCAATTAATCATCCATGTTGAAAAAACTTACATCTTGTAAAAAGTAATTTTTTAATTGATAAAAAATAGTTACTTCACCTTCAAATATAATGCAATTACTGAAGAATTTCCTATTTTTATTACATTATTTAAAATAATAATAGCACGCCCATGACTAGACCTTGTTTTAAACGATATTGCTTTTCCTTACCGATACGTCGGAGACACATATCCACTTGTCGACTTGTAACTAGAGCTCTTTTTCTATCGATACAATTTTTCATGTTCACGAAAAATGTTGTTTTGTAAATTTTACGAAATCTCGCTGGCCTGTTTATTCTGATTAAATCCCGAGAGCGAAGGTCGAGGTGTAATGCCTGTTAGCTTCTTTTTATAAAACGAATAAGAATTCAAGTTTTAAAGTATTTTCGTTGTACCTATACTAGATGAAGGAATTTGGGACCTATTTTATTGTTCGTTATGAAGTTTATTAAATTGGAAACAACCTCAAGGATCTTATTAAATTTATATTAAAAAATCAATAAATAATGAAGCTTTCGTGTTCGTCTCGAGATTCCTTTTTAACACTGGTATAGCAAGAGGGTTAAAATTAATTAGCAAATTATGTTAATGTTTTTCTGTCTGAGCTGGAATACCAGACATATTTTCGAAGTTCTTTTTAATTTATTAGGTCCTTTTTAAGCCCGGCTGAGCAAGATGATATATTGGTTGGAATATTATTTTTTTCTTAGTATGAATCTGTATCATAACAAAAATATGTCTGTGAAAGTGTACGTTTGTATTCAAAATGTGAATTCCCCCACAATATTAAATCGAGGTAATTGTCTTTTGTGTCCTGCAAATGTTTGAATCCTCTTATAAAATCTATTACTCTCTCTCTTTCCTTTATACAGGGTGTCCCACTGGGAACCCTCTCGGTCTATACAGGGTGTTTTTTAATTGAGTGCCGGTACTTAAGGTTGTGAATCCGAGAGCATTACCATTTGCTTTTCCATACAGAAAGTGAATTTGTGCCATTTCTTGAAATGAGTAATTATTCATTTTCAGCTTTTTAGTGAAACTCTTAAATAGTAAAAACACACAAGTCACAATAACGGGTTGTTCAACTAAAACTTCAAAAAGTGACAAAGTGAAGTTGCTTATGAAACAAGTTCAAATGCACTTGAATTAAGCCAACTATGATATGTTGCGAAGCGCTTGGTATCCTATGCGTTACATTTTTAAATAAAGTTTTTGATGGAAAGAAAAATCTGAGCATTAAATTCCGTTTATCTCGAAAACGGTCGACTATACGACTCTATACCAAGGGAACCTTTTTTACGTAAAAATGTTCAAAGAATCATAATTTATTTAAAATATAACGAAAATACACTCGGGGAAAAAAATAAGACCCTAAATAACTAACCAACCCTTTGTTCCCACGCCACTGGTTGCAATATTGGTCACCTGATATTTTGAAAAAGTGACCTCCAATCACTGTAACTTCTACGTAGAAGTTAATTCCTGTATTGTAAGTAGATCCTAATAAATTAAATAAAAACCACTTTTATGGCACCATCTTCAAGGGCCTGTAGCTCCCTCTGGAAGCATTTCCGGACCTATGTTAATATGAACTTTTTTTCATATATTTTTATCTAGAATCATACCTTAAAATTTTTCATCGTCATTTCCGGACATCCTGTATACAGGGTGTCCGGAAAAAGGAGGTCAATCCGTTAACCATATATTCCTTGAGCAAAAATAATATTACTTTTATAATGCCATTTTTCATTTTTGACCTTCATGTGCGATATACAGGGTGTTAAAGTTTGAAATTAAAAACTGATTTTTTTGAATAATTCGACTATTTAATGAGATATTAATTTAAAATTTGGTACATTACGTCAGCACAAAATGTTACATCTTTTGAGAGGAACAAAATAAGAAATGTTTGTCAAATACTCAAAATAGGGGGGTCTATTTCGCGCTGACCACCCCTATTTTTAAGTGGGTGCGCCAGTGACTTCCAAACTATATTTTTTTAGGTAATCATTTATTTTTGATTATTTTTTCTCCCTTATAAAATTTCGATCAAATCATGTGTTTTGGAGATAATTGGAAAAGCATGGATCCTTACCAGATGCCAGCGCGGCTGACGGTAATCCAATAATTTTCAAATGCTAAATCAAGTCAGCCGTTGTAGCATTACCATGGATACGGCATCGTTGTCTTATTTGCTGTCAAATTAAATATTACTTTTCACTGTGTTTTAAGATTTAAAAGTTTTTTAATTAATAAGTCTTCTTTCAAGTAAAAAAGAAACAATATGGATGTTAGACGAGAATATTTATTACCGTTTTCTGAAATGACGGATATGATTTTAATGATGGGTAAGATTTATATTATCGTTAATGCTAAAAATTAATTTTCATTTCTCGAATAGGAAAATGTAACTCCAACGCTAGTTTGTTCGCTAGGCGCTATGCAGAAAAATTTCCAGATCGAGTTCACCCAAAAAGGAGATATTTTTCTAACTTAGTGAACCGACTTAGACAGAATGGACATTTTCGCGAAGATCGGCAGACCTCGTGTAATTCACACCTGATTTGATCGAAATTTCATAAGGGAGAAACAATAATCAAAAATAAATGATTACCTAAAAATATATAGTTTTAGAAGTCACTGGCGCACACACTAAAAAATAGGGGTGTCAGCGGGAACTGGACCCCCCCTATTTTGAGTATTTGACAAAAGTTTCTTGTTTTGTTCCTCTCAAAAGATGTAGCTTTTTAGGCTGATGCAATGTACCAAATTTGATATTAATATCTCATTAAATACTCGAACTATTCAAAAAAACCGTTTTTAATTTCAAACTTTAACACCCTGTATATCGCACATGAGGGTCAAGAATGAAAAATGGCATTATAAAAGTAATATTATTTTTGCTCAAGGAATATATGGTTAATGGATTGACCTCCTTTTCCCGGACACCCTGTATAGAAAAATTGGCAGCATGCTAATGTTGATGGAGGCAGGCAACTCGGTTAAAATATTGTCAATATTGGGGCACTTCCGGTTATACCGGAAGTCGATGCCAACTTACTTATTTTAAACGTAACCCTCTATATTATTATCATTTTTGGATTCTACGCAAGATTCTAGGCAGATTTAATATATCATGTCGTAAGTGTAAGCTTGTTTAAACATATTTAAGACTTTTTGATGCCTGCAGACCTTAAATTAATTATTTAGCCTCTCTATTACTTACTTTGGCTTGTTGAAAATAACCTGCTTTAATAGATTTTTCATAATATCTTTAAACCATTAAAACAGAGTGTTCAAACAATAAGATTAAAAATTAAATTGAGATCACTGCAAAAAATCTACATTTTCAAATGGAAATCCCCAAATTTTATAATTATTTTCTATTTAGCATTAAAATACGGTAAGTTTGTATGGGGGTTGTCTATTCCGAAAATTTGTAGTTTTCGCCAATTTAATATTTTTATATTCCTGCAGATCATAAGTTCAATTAAAGCTAGTTGGCTATGATGGCGTTGAAAAACAGTCAAATGCCAAAGAAAATAATTTGTTACATGTTCTTGTTATTACTTTATCACATTCTTCATAAATAATAAATACATTTAAATAATTTTCGTTTGTATAATTTAAGCGCCGCGGGCATGATTATTAATAAGTTTCAAATGTTGTCAGCTTCATACATTTCTTTAGCATTACACCCACTTCCGGTGTAACCGGAAGTGCCACCATACTTCTAGTAAAAACGAAAAATCCGATATTTAGTTTTGCTGACGATAACACACTTTATATCATCTTTCTCTTTGAATGCACAAACATCGGCTGCCGACGCACATCTTGGCAGACAGCATGAAGTATCACGCATCAACAAAGACCTGCCTTGGGGTGACAGTAACCACAATTTAACGCTAAAAAAACCCAGGAGCAGTTTTCTCTGAAAAGGTTAACATTACAGAACCGGATATAGTCATGGACGGACACGCAATCCCACTGGCTTCATCTATTAATTTGCTGGGCGTCAATCTGGTAGGAAATATGTCTTGGCATAATCACGTTGTGGCAATCGCCAAGATAGCTTCTCAGAAACTTCGTGTACTCTTCCGAACCAAAAAGCTGTACACACCTCAACAACTTTTGACACTATACAAAGCCCAGATCCGACCATCACTATCATATCTGGAGCTTTGCACCCAAACATACTCTTCGGCTACTGGATTCCATCGAAAAGAGGGCCATTCGTCTGATTGGAGACCACGAACTGACGAAGAACCTCGACAGCTTAGAACATCGACGACAGGTTGGGGATTTGACTCTCTGTACCAGATATTTTCATGGAAAGTGCTCGGCTGACCTTGCCCTCTTAATTCTGCCCAGAGCGGCGAATACCAGAAATACACGACGAACCACTGCCGCCCATCCATATGTGGTTAAGCTTAGTACTCCTCGAACTTCATTATTTAAGAATTCTTTCATTTGGAGGATTTCATCCTTATGGAACGACCTTCCCGAGGTCGTTTTTCCCAACGAATATAACCTTCAACGATTCAAAACCAACGTGAATCGCTTTTTGCGCACACGCACCAGTCCCAGAGTGCCCTAAAGGATTTTTCCTATAGTGGAAAAGAAAAAATTTCAATCCAATTTTCAAAAAGTTTTTTTGTATATTGATCGAGGTGGTTCTCGATGAGACACCCAGTATAGTTAATATCACTTTAATTAAGAAAATAAAATACGGCATCCTTGTTTACTAAACTTAATAATTATAATTACTAAACCTACCTACCATAATATTTGCCCATAAAGAATTCCTTATGTTGATACTAACCCACATTAAACAGCATTTTCATTTTATATGGATATTCACTAGATAAATTATGTACCGGTAATGGGCTGGTATTTTATTAATTAACATAAATTAGGTTCAAAATATGAAAAAAGTCGAAAAATAAATGGTTTCCAGCTTTTTGTATTTTGATATAATAGGAAATTAAAAGCTAAATACTTCTGTGGGACGAGATGATACACCTGTTTCACGGTATATTATGCAAAACGAATTATTTATAACTTATAACGTTATAGCTAAACATTGTAAACGAAAGCAATGGCAATGGCGCACCAAGGAGGCGGCTAATGGGATATGAGTTTTCCTTCAGAACGTTCTGACGACCATTAACAAGAACGATGTGTAAAATTTACAAATTTGCTATAGAAGTTGTATAACAGCTAACAGAATAATTTGTCGCCGAATTTGTAACGCATCTATGTTATGTTGGGTTTAATTTGAAGAAAGCTGCAGCCTTATATATCTGGTTCGGCATTAAGTCGATTACGATATTTTGTTTTTGTGACATTTTATTCCCACTTAGCTATTCGCGGACCCCTAAGTAACTGCTCGCGGACCCCCAAGGGGTCCGCGGACCCCAGTTTGAGAAACGCTGCTCTACATTAACGACCTACTAGTGATAACTAAAAATCCGATATTTAGCTTTGCTGGCGATAGCACACCTATCTCATCTTTCTCCTTGAATGCACAAACATCGGCTGCTGACAAACATCTTCGCAGACAGCATGAAGTATCACGCCTTAACAAAGACCTGGACGAAATTTTGGCTTGGGGTGACAGTAACCAACTCGAATTTAACGCTAAAAAAATCCAGGCAGCAGTTTTCTCTAAAGAGGTTAACATTACAGAACCGGAAATAGTCATAGCAGGACACTCAATCCCACTGGCTTCATCTATTAATTTGCTGGGCGTCAATCTGGGAGAAAATATGTCTTGGAATAACCACGTTGTGGCAATCGCCAAGATAGCTTCTCAGAAACTTGGTGTACTCTTCCGAGCCAAAAAGTTGTACACACCTCAAAAAACTTTTGACTTATACAAAGCCCAGATTCGACCATCACTAGAGTACTGCTCTCATGTCTGGAGCTCTGCACCCTAACATAGTCTTCGCCTACTGGATTCTATCGAAAGGAGGGCCATTCGTCTGATCGGAGACCACGACTTGACGAAGAACCTCTACAGCCTAGAGCAGTGGTGCGCAAACTTTTTTCATTTGCGACCCCTTATTTTGTGTAAAATGTTGTCACGACCCCTGGATAGACAGTAGGCGTGAATTTCCTTGAATTTGGCGACCCCCAAAAATTTTCCGCGACCCGCGGTTTGCGCACCGCTGGCCTAGAGCATCGAAAACAGGTTGGGGATTTGACTCTCTTTTACAGATATTTTCATGGAAAGTGCTCGGCTGACCTTGCCCTAAAGGATTTTTCCTATAGTGCTTGTGTTAGATCATAAAAAAAAATCACCACACAAGCGATGGTCCATATTTTTTTGAAACATCGTGTATATATATACCTATAAAAATACGTCATTATAACTGAAATAACAAAATTCCATTCTTGACCCCCTTCCGATTTAGAGTGCCCCTGCGTTACTCCTCGAACAACTATAACCACCGCATGGTCCTACATGCGATTTATAATCTCATATTTTCCACCTTATAAGAAGACCGACAACCCAATTTAAAAGTATGATTTAAACAACCAACAATATCGTTGTTATAACGAATATTGCACGAAACATTTTTGGCCTCTGCGATCCATCAGGCTAATTAGAAACCGAAGCAGTTGCCCCCCCGGGGAGACACGCCTGCCTCCTGGAGCGGGCTAGTGCCCCTCGCGCCCCTACTTGACTGGGCCGGTTCAGTATAGCACGCGTATGGAGACAGTTAAGTAAAGTACAGTGTAAGCTGGGTACAAAAACAAGTAAGTAGTATAGTCGGTTCTGTTTTTAACTAATCGGAACAGGTAATTTGTAAACTTGTTCTATCAAGGTCGCCCGTGATACATTATTGTATCGTTAGAATACTTTTCCATCGGCCTCCGTATATTTTTATATAGGGCGTTTCAAAAAACATATGTTATCGCTAGAGTGGTAATTCCTTATCAAAAAAATAAGACACATAGTTTCTATGATTGGTCCCAGATGATTTGTTTGAAAGATACAGGGTGTTAAAATTTTTTCGGTGTTTTCAAGAAGACATGGTGAAATTTAGGTTATGAAAAGTACCTAAAATACCAGGTATTTTAGCAATATAAATGTGGTTTACCAGTGGCATACCTGCGGAAAGCGTGTAATTTTTTCAGCTATTTGTGTAATTTCGCAAATTCAGACCGACAACATTGGTTTAGAAGAAAAATGTTACTTTAATAGGTAGTGTATATATGTAGGCAGAATAACACGGCTTTAGCAAATTCAGTATTAATTACTATGAAAATATATCTGGCTAAATAAAATTAGAATAAATCTTGAAAATATTCTCACTCTATCGCAAATATGAGGATTTTGCCGACTCACGCGCCCCTCTGATCACACGCACGCCACTGATATACCTGTGTTTTTTTTGTTTTTTATGATCAAACACAATCACTATAGGAAAAATCCTTTAGGGCACTCTGGGAGTGGTGCGTGTGCGCAAAAAACGATTCACGTTGATTTTGAATCGTTGGAGGTTATATTCGTTGGGAAAAACGACCTCGGGAAGGTCGTGTCATAAGGATGAAGTCCTCCAGATGAATGTATTCTTAAACAGTGAAGTTCGAGGAGTACTAAGCTTAACCACATATGAACAAAAATGAACTATTTGCAAGGTTAAAGGTTAGTATTTTAAAATTTTTATCGAATCCATAATGCCTAGAAAACTAATTTCAACGAAATCGAAGTACGCCTAAAATTCGAACCCTACTTGCTGCCAACATAAAAAAATATTCAGTTTCATAAAGTGGCAAGTTATTCAATTTATTTTGCATTTCATAATGTAGCCATTATGAAACCCAAATATTTGCGAGAAGAGTGTGACCTTGTGTTCTTCCTATCAGGGAATAAGCTTAAATTGAACTACCTTAATCTAAATGTTTGAACGAGCGAATCAAATAACCCAATTAGCGACTGGCCGAATGGCAGACTTGCCAAAGCCAAAAAAAAAAAAAAAAAAAAAAAAAAAAAAAAAAAAAGAAACCCAAATAGAAAAAAGTTCATTATGTATCGATTAAAGATTGTAAGATCGTAAGAATATCCGTATCTTAAACAGGCGAGGTGGAAGAAAACACGATTTAATAGTCCCCCTTTTACAAAATATTTATACAGATCTGCCACAAGTGATACTGCTCAATGTTCTACATTCTACACGATCTCGTTCGCTACGAACATCGACAAATTAGCACAAATTTAATGTTACGACGATTTTAACTCACCAAAGCAAAAAAAAGCGAGAAGTAAGTACCCCGTCTGAAAACGGACAAAACAGTCGTTAGCTTTTCCGAGCTAGACGTACGAGAAAAGGCGGCAGAAATTGCAATATAAATTCGAAAAGCCGTTTAATATGAGTCGGACTTTCATGTGTGCCGATGATATATCGAAATAGGAGCGAAATGATTTTTAATAGGACTGATAGTGCAGATTAACGATGCAAAATGGGTAGAGGGTACATGATAATCAGAAGGTAATAAACAGCATCACATTCGACCCATTCATTATAGTAAAATAGTTACAACATGTATAACGTTGTAATAATATTACAACCAAACTATTTTTTCTATTTGAATGTTCTTACAGCCAAATTATAAAATTGATTTATACTTTTTTTTAACGTTGTAAGAACACAAGTAGAACTTACAATGCTGTTACATAACTTTTATGTATGGAAATATGTGATTTTTACAATTTTCTTGTAATGGTTATAAGAAGGTTTTCGGGGGAGATTCTTTTGAATGTTCTTACAACCAAATTATTGTTTCATAGAATTTTTTAAATATCTGTAAGAACATCAGTATAGAACATACATTATACCAAAATGCTTGGGAATTTGCTTATTGCTTCTAAACGCTACACGCTACACCACACTCCCCTTTTAATGACTGTAAGTGGCTCTCAGGGAAGTTTTTTTGAATGTTCTTACAATCAAGCTATAAAACTGCGTTAAAGTTATAGGAAATTATTGAAAATAATTAATCCAAAAAAAAATCTTATCTATCGATAAAATATTATTTGTCCCCGATCTTATTACAGAGAACTGTGAGAAAACAGTATAAAATATATTTTTTTTCAAAACTTCTTGTTATCCAAACTTGTTGGCATTAATAGCGTTTGTAATGGAGGACGTAGGTACAGGTAATGTGTTACAGAACTTGTTACATGAAGCTTGAAGTACTGATAAAACACGATACGGACCGACTACCGAGTGCGTGGGGTTGTAAATCAACCTATAATGTTAAATTCATGCTTTAGTTTTATATGAATTAAGAAAGCACGAAAACAAAAAAGGTTCGTTCGCAGAGCGAAATGTTCAACGAGTTGCAAATTTTTTCTGTGCATGTTCGGTTGTTGCGGGTAGAAATGTGCGGTACGATACGATATATTTGTGTAGCGGTATTTTTTACCGATACGAGATCTTTTGTACCGGTATTTTACAGTACGATACGGTCGGGATACACAAAATTTTTACCCAGTACGTGCGTATCTGCTTCTGGCACATCCATTTTCGCCCACGATCCTCCAATGACTAAAAATTGTCAGTCGCTTTTCAGTAATGGTCTCCAAAAGCAATTGCAAAAAATATTTTTGTTCATCTTTGATATCCTATATCAATCATATAATAGTATATTAAGATACAAGTTTCATAAGACATTATCTTAGAGCACGCGTTTAATTTAGAAAATGACCCGCGAAGCGGGGAGTTTTCTAAAGTACAAGTGCTCTCTCTAATTGTCTTATGAACCGTGTATTTTATAATACTTTTTCTATTTGGGGCTTTAAAGTCTGAAAAACTTTAAAAAATATAGTAGATTTTTTCCATTTGAATTAATATTTTCTTTTTGGGTTGGTAATACTTTTACAATTTAATAAAATGTTACAAGTATCATGTATGCCATGATAGAAACAATTGAACAAAACAAAGCTTCTTCCCATCCGTCATAATTAAAAATAAATATATTATTAAAGTTAATAAAAATCTTGTACTCCGTCAGAAATAAGAGAAATAGCAGAAAATAATCTAGAAAAACTTTTAAAAAGAATATGCAAAACTTTGAGTTATGGTGCGAGCAAAGTTGAAAATATTGAACAAAATAATAAATAATACTTACTATTGAACAAAATATTGTGTCGACACAGAATCTGACAGGAATAACAATTAATGCCCAGGAAATGTCTACAGTAACTATAAATATGTATATATAAAGTAATATGTATAATATTATATTGAATTAAAAATAAAAATAGTACTTTATTGAATAAAACTTTAGAAATAGAGCATAAACGGGAAGATATTTCTATTATTTTTAGGTTATGTTGTTTTATAGTTGTGACTAGAAATTAGTTGACGGACACCGTCAGCATGTTATATATTTCAGAGTATATATAGGTATTTCAGATAAATATCTAGTAAAAATGATCTATTTGCAAGGTTAAAGGTTAGTATTTTAAAGTTTTCTATAAAAAATTTTTGTCGAATCCATAATGCCTAGAAAACTAATTTCGAGGAAATCGAAGTAAGCCTAAAATTCGAACCCTACTTGGTGCCAACATAAAAAAAAAATTCAGTTTCATAAAGTGGCAGGTTATTCAATTTTTTTGTATTTCATAATGTAGTCATTATGACACCCAAATAGAAAAAACAATGTACATTGTAACTGTCAAATCTGAGAATTGACTTCTTTAACTTAACCTACAAGTGTTCTTATTATTGCTCATTTCAGCTTTGTTTAGAGCTAACCTTTCGTTTCCGAATGTATATTTACAGAACAAAGGAAGAAAGTTAACCAAAACATGCCAAAACTAAAGACAATAGAACGAATCGGAGAAAACAACATGTCAAAAATAAACAAATAGTCGATCGAGCAAATGCGCCGAATCCAAAGCCACAATTCCGTAACAATACGCGGATTATTCTGACGATTGCAAATCAGTTGACAATCGATACATTTTGGCGGTCACAGATTTTGCATCTGTGAACACTTTAGGAACATTTCTGACTGCTCTGCGAACGAACCTAAAATCAATCAATTAAAAACACTGCATCAGTACTCTATGGCGTTATTAAACCTTCACTCGCTGCGACGGTTTTAAATCCTTAATATCCTATGATCTTAAATTTAAACAACAAAATGCACCACGATAACTTTTATTAATAAATGTATTACGATTTGATTGTGAGCTGAGATAGCGCGTTGGCGCGAGGTCTTATGGGCCCCGGCAGACGCCAGTCCGCATTCCATAGACGGGAATGACCAAAAGACTGTCATATTTTTTAAAATATGACCCAAAACTTGTCTCAATGGTCTCCCTGGTCCTTGCGTGTTTAGCGGGTATATAGTTTGTTTGAAAGAAATATTGTAATCGATTTGAAATAAAATAGAAGTAGAGAACCTACATTTATGAGATAAAGCTACACCGGAAAAAGATTTATTGTGGGATTTTCTATAAAATAAATAGTACTAATTACATTTCTTATTAGTAATCTGTACCAAACTAAAATTGTAAACATAATTTCTAAGAAAGTACACATAAATTTGCCATATTTTTGATGCTATTTTTTTTCTGAATTTATGATTCGATTTGAATGATTTTTTTTACATTGTAGGTTGGTTCCTTGACAATGTCATAGTTTTCGCTGTTTATGATAAAAATTTAATTTTCGATTTATACTGGGTGTACTAAAAATGCTATGGTTTTTTCCGAAAATTCGCATCACCCTGTGAAGTATATTAGTAACCTAAACATATTGCAGTTGACATTAAACGGTAGGTCCATCCTTCCCCAACACTTTCTTTTTTGGTTTACTTCATTACCTCTGTTATTAAAGGAGATACACCGTTTTATAGCGTAACATGTTTTTATAGACTTTAATATTCAACACATTCATTGTTAAATGTTTTCAAGTAGACTATGGACTTTTTCGGACATTGCAAGCGATGTGTCAGCAGATGTTGTGTTTTAAAGTTACAAAAGTCAAATAAAATTTGCCATACTGATAAAAACTGTTCGGAGACTGCTTATTAAACGTTCGTTTCGTATGTTCAGTTAAACGACGAGTATTTTAATCTTGAAACCGACTAGAAAACATTTAACAATGAATGTGTTGAATATTAAAGTCTATAAAAACATGCTACGCTATAAAACGGTGTATCTCCTTTAATAACAGAGATAATGAAGTAAACCAAAAAAGGAAATGTTGGGGAAAGATGGACCTACCGTTTAATGTCAACTGCAATATGTTTCGGTTGCTAATATA
The DNA here is from genome assembly GCA_963991005.1 of Barypeithes pellucidus. Classification (NCBI taxonomy): domain Eukaryota; kingdom Metazoa; phylum Arthropoda; class Insecta; order Coleoptera; family Curculionidae; genus Barypeithes; species Barypeithes pellucidus. The sequence goes on from OZ022557.1 coordinate 2,821,601, forward strand.
CTCCACAGGGTGATGCGAATAAAACAAAGCATTTTTTGTAAACCCAGTATAAATCGAAAATTAAATTTTTATCATAAACAGCTAAAACTATGATATTGTCAAGGAACCAACCTAAAATGCAATAAAATATCATTCAAATCGGATCATAAATTCAGAAAAAAAAATAGCATAAAAAATATGGGAAATTTATGATGTTGCATTAATTTTGCCCAGGAGTTTATATATATACCATATATTTAAAAATGTTTAACTACTGGAGTTATAAATGAATTATTTTCACTTACAATCGCTGTAAAATTTACAATATATTTCACTAGATTTTACTAAATTTATTAGAAATCTAACTATACTTTTTTGTAAATTATGTTTACAATATTATTTTGGTACTGATTAATAATGAAAATTGTAATTGTTACAATATTTGATAGGAAATCCTACAATAAACCCTTTACTATAATAATTGTACTATAGGGGAGACCGAGGAAGGTTGTGACAATTTTTACTTAAAAGAACATATCTCAATAAAGAAACGTACCACCATTATGAATTGTAAGTCACAACGTAGCTCAATCCTTACTCTTTTAAAAACAGTCATCAAAGTCAATAAAAGTTATAAGGTTTTTGAGAAAATCCACGAAAACTAAAACTACTCCCTTTGTCACAACTCTCCTAACACCGAGGTAAATTGTGACATGTACCAAGGTAAGTTGTGACAGCGGTGTATCTAGACTATATTTAATAGATAAAATTACTTTTATATGAATTATAAAAAAAAACACAGTTTTTTTGCATAAAATTACTTTAATTATCATTTGGCATAATCGTAGGAACTACAATAACATGAAACATTAACATAACAGTATTAAATCTTTTATAAGTAATAATGGCATCATTATATCAAACTTAGGTTGTAAGAACAAAGCAAACGAACAAAAAATAGAAATAAACAGAAAAAAAACAATGCAAAAAGTGTGTAAAATAAGCTAACCAAAAATATCCTTTAATAGGAGAGTTGTGACAGCGTGTCACAACTCTCCTAGGTGCCAAAAATCGCGATCTGGTCAGAATAATAATTCGTAATTTCGAAACAAGATGCAAACACAGCAAGACAATGCCACGCTTTGAAACTCCAAACCCACAAAATATAAGAAAAAATAACGTAACCACGTGAATGTAATATATCATGATATAAATGCAATCAAAAATTTTATAAAAAATTTACTTTTCGGTTGTTTTTTTATGCAGAGGTCGTAATCACGCAACCGCTTGTCGTGGGCCATTGGCGTGTACTGCGTCGTGTAGCGCGTCTATAAACAGACAATCGTGCGCTGTTGCCAGCTCGCTAACGGCCATAGATTCCGAGAAGTCGTCGTTGTCACAACTCTACTCTGTCACATCTAAAATCTTTAAATTGACAGGCTGAAAAAAATATTGTTTCATAATTTGGCACCCCAATAAGTGACACAATTTAGGTATTGTTTTTTTTTACAAATATTTCGTAATTTATAAAATATATAGAACTAGAATACTAAGGCTACTAACCAAAGAAAAATGGTGAATATTGGTAGTATAGTATATTATTTAAAACATCATTTTACGAATCAAATAAGTATTACTAAGTTCAAAAACAGTCTTAACAGTCATTCCGCCATATTGGTTAAAAATGTGAACATGAACACGACGAGGTTGCCAGATTGCAGTCCAAAAGGGTTGGTGCATTTAATTTTTAGGTCAGATAAAGATTTCTTAAATTATGGCAAGTTATAAAACATGTCAATTATTGGTTGAATGTCAATGGTTGTTTTACCTTGGTGGTTGTTAAAATTTACTATATATTTGAGTATTTATATATACTTTAAGTATTTTCTTATTGTCAAAATTGTCATATTTAAATAACGTGTTGTAAAAATGCTTTTTTTAGACGAATGAAGAGCGTAAATCAGATGCACCTGATCAATCAGAACTCGTGGTTCGTAAGGAGAACAGGTGTGGAACCTAAGAGGCAGCATTCTATCGATCACCGAAGTCAAGCGACGATAGGCACGGTTAGTACTTGAATGGGTGACCGCTTGGAAATATGCGTCGAAAATTTTACAGCTGATTTAAAAGTCACAAACTATCAGTGCCGCACCCAGGAACTTGCATCAAGGGGGGATGAGACGGTAATATCTGATTAAAGCTGAGAAACTAGTTTTTTACGAACGATTAAGTTTCTTCAGTTACTTCTGCTTTCGAGGAAAGTGAAAGCAAACAACTATTTCTCTATTTTCCTTCCAAACAGACTATAGCACATCTATTAATTTTCTTATTCAATGAAACATTGTTGTTAGTATTTGTCATTCAAATCTCCGTGAACAACCTGCTCTGTTCCATATTTATCTGATTTAGATTTGTATAAGTAAATTAGTCGACTGGAACATTGTGTTGGAATAAGTAAGTGTCACTCGATTTGTTTTTTTTATCAACGAAGGAAATGGTAAAAGTTATCTTCCCAAAAAACAATGAGACAAAAAAATTTTAATAATTTTATTTTTCAAAGGTAATATAACAAGGGCTCTTTCTTTTATCCATGAAATTTTTTATGGCCACGATGCCAAGTTGTCTTTTGGAAATTTTAGGAAACGTAATAATAATAATAATAATACACAAGTAGGAATATATTCAGTGGCGTAGCGCTACTACCGCGAACGCCTGCAGTCGCAGGGGGGGGGGGGGGGGGGGGCGAAAGCTTGGGGCCCGAAAGCTTCGAGTGCCGATAGAGCCTATTGCTAATTATCAAATCTTTCAAATAAATACCAATATTACCAATGTCCACCTGATCTAGATTTTGTCACACTGTGCCCGTAATTATATAAATTTGAAGAATGGAGCAATTGGTATATCAAGATCATGGAATATAAACCCGGAATTTGAAGATAAAAGACAATTAAAACCAAAAAAACACTTTGATGAAGCCAATACAAATTATCTATTTTCTAGTTCAGAAAACTATTTTAGGATAAATATATATTACAAAGTATTTGATATTGTAATTAACCAAATAGGTAATCGTTTTGAGGGAATGGAGTTATTTGTTAATAAATTTAGATTTCTATGTCCCCAAGTTCTAGTAACTTTGCCAGAAAAAGAATTATTTATGTCTGCAGAAACACTACAGCAAACATATTCCAGCGATCTGTCTGCGACTTTTCCTTTAGAGATAGTCGCGTTGTGTATGCCGTTAAAGGAAAAAATTGCTTCTCGTATTAAAGACTTTGCTGTATTTTTAATTGTGGAAAATAACACTTTATCATCAAATTTTCCAGAGGTATCAACAGCCTTATTATTATTTTTAACTCTTCCAGTAAGTGTTGCTACAGCTGATCCAAATTAAAAATCATTAAAAATTATTTACGAAATAGTTCCTCTCAGACAAGGTTAACCAACTTGGCTATCCTGTCTATAGAGGCACAAGAGGCGGCCAAAATGGATAATAACCATTTAATAAAAAATTTTGCGGAGGCAATAGCTAGAAAAAAAACAATTTATCTCCTGAAAGCAACAATATAAGAATAATGTTACAATATAATAATTAAAATAGGCAATTGGCCAATTGCCTCGCAATAACTATTGAGATACCTATAATATTATATTCAAGATTTTGTTGCTTAATTTTAAATACTTTTGGTTTTATCTCACTGTAACTTTCAAGTATCGCTACCTTAGATACCTAAAGAATTTTTTCGTGTTTGTTCCTTTTAGTTTTAAAGAATGTTCTTTGTTTTCTTCTTGTTGTTCAATAATTTTATTTTTTGTAACGTTCTCTACATATAGGTTTGTAGTTTATATAATAAACAGTATTATCTAATTTTGTTTGTTTATATGTATATATATGTATATTCTTAATATAGAATAGGGGGCCCTAACTCAATTTTCGCGGGGGGGGGGGCCTATAATTTGTCGCTACGCCACTGAATATATTTATCATTTTTAGTGGTTGTAAACTAAAAAAAGTTTAGCTAAAACCAGTGCCTATTTTAGGTTACGCAATCCGGGGCCCCTTAATGTCCTTTTCTAGCTTTCCCGTAAGTGACAATTTAAATATATTGATTTGTGATTCCTCTTCACCTACCCTATAAACATTTGCAATCACTTCACGGTTATGACTGTGAAGGGATTTACCAGGAGTATACTCATTCATTATCACAAAGTTAAATATTTTAAAATAACACACAATGAACACGTATTTGTAAAACCCAATTTAACACAATACAATAACTATTACCCTTTCTATCGCTACGCAACTGGATGGATACATCCATCAGATATCGGAGATTGCCGACCAAGCCCGATGACCCATCGGGTGTGTCACGAGACGCATGCGTTAACAACTGTCTGGGATATAACCAATCAAATTAACGCTAGCTACCTGTAACCATTGACAACGGACTATGTTGCCATATTTTTAGATTAAAAGTACTTTAATTAAAAAAATATATTATTTTGCATTTAAATGTCAAAATAAATAGTTTGAAAAGCAGATTTTAATAATATTGAAACTATAATAGGAATATTGGTTCCTTATATACCTACCTATTGCAATTTATTTTAAATCCGTAAATGTAAATTAAGATAAGATTGTTACATATTTATAATTTTACAAATAATTAAAAAAAAACAATAATAACAATTTAAAAATTTCCAATTTAAGCACCAGTTACCCAACCATGCAAGTGCCATGACAATTACCCAATTTCAGTTACTCAATTGCAATTTATTTTAAATCCGTAAATGTAAATTAAGATAAGATTGTTACATATTTATAATTTTACAAATAATTAAAAAAAAACAATAATAACAATTTAAAAATTTCCAATTTAAGCACCAGTTACCCAACCATGCAAGTGCCATGACAATTACCCAATTTCAGTTACTCAATTTCCGTTATAATTTAATAGCATTTCTTAATAAAAGTTATTCCAGTCACATGTAGAGCCACAAATTATGATTAGTTTTATTATTTTTATAGTAAATTTAACTAGGTAAGTTTTTATTTCCGTCCAAACATATCAAATTTATCTTTTGGCTAAGCCGGACTCAGATGATTGGTGTACTAATGAGAAAATATTTGTTACTGGCGTATACTAGCCACGTCGTGTGAATCGTTTCCTGGTACAATAATGAACAATTCTATTTTTCACACGACATAGTATACAGGGTGTCCGGGAACATGTGGGAAATCTCCCGGATATAAAGAAAACATGTGAAAAGAATACTATAGGTTCATATAAACTTCTTTCGTATCGGCCTCCTCTTCGGAGATATGGGCTCCCAAAGAGCACCAATGGAATCAAGTTTTTTACACATAATTATTGAACCTCCTGGTATATTTCAATTATTTTTTAATATGATGTATACCAGGTAAGACCTGTCCAATTACTTCTCAAGAAACTGTTGTGAATTACTCACAGCTGCAGGGACGGACTAGCTGTAACACTCATGGGCCAATTTTTTTTACGCCCTGTATGATGAGAACTTTGGACAATGTTTTTTACATACCTTTAACTATTTGCTAAAAATTAAGTACTCTTCATTCATGTCGCTAATCCTAACCGTTTTCAAGAAAACGTCATTTTATTTGCACTGATCCCCCTATCTTCTCACGGGTTAAATATGAAAAAGCGGAATTTTGACGTTCATCATTTCATAGGAACAAAGATGGATCTCTTACCGAGATACGCCAAATACATGATGTAATTAAAATGACGTTTTCTCGAAAACGGTTAGGATTAGCGACATGAATAAAGAGTACTTAATTTTTAGCCAATAGTTAAAGGTATGTAAAAAACATTGTCCAAAGTTCTCATCATACAGGGCGTAAAAAAATGGGCCCATGAGTGTTACAGCTAGTCCGTCCCTGCAGCTGTGAGTAATTCACAACAGTTTCTTGGGTATTAATTTGACGGGTCATACCTGGTATACATCATATTAAAAAATAATTGAAATATACCAGGAGGTTCAACAATTATGTGTAAAAAACTTGATTCCATTGGTGCTCTTTGGGAGCCCATGCATATCTCCGAAGAGGAGGCCGATACGAAAGAAGTTTATATGAACCTATAGTATTCTTTTCACGTGTTTTCTTCATATCCGGGAGATTTCCCACATGTTCCCGGACACCCTGTATATTGTTCCCAAATTGGTGAATGTTGAGACGGTGTTGGTTTCAATCAAGAACAGAACATTTTTTCGAACAATTTGTTTTAGATCATTCGTCATCTAAACTAGTTATACAAAAAATATAAAACATCTATCTGAACCATGTAAATAAGTGTAACGTATGAAAGTGGGGCCTTTGGACCGGGCCTACTGGCAAAATAGGTCCTAAATGATCTTTACTACCATAAGAGACGCAAGTTACTTATTAAATTTAGTCTCCTTACGTCAAATAATTTTACAACCTGAGGAAATACAAATTGATCGCCCTCAATTAAGGAAAAACCAACAAAAGAGGAGTGGAAAGGTCCGAAAGAAGGGATAAATAACTGCGGTGGTAATTACGTTAATCTAATAAGTATCCTCGTTATTAGGGGGCTTCCACACGCCCACTCGGCCGCCCAACGATAAATTGAAACGCAAGCGGAGCCATAAATTACCCGCGGAATTTCAGACAACCCGATCCTCATCTTATTATAATAAATACGAGAACAGTCTAGGTCCATATATTCATTATATGACTGGGCGAGACGTGCGGGACGGGGCTTTTTAACGAACGAATCTCGTCGTCGTCGTCGTCGTTGTGTTGTTTTTAAAAAATTTGTACTTTTCTCTATGTAGTTTTTTTATACCCCTAATGATTACCACATAGTTGTTGGCCCAGCATGCATGGAACTCCTGCAACAATCAGTGATCATGTGCAGTTCGCAACATTCTTCTTTTCAATGCACATAAAAAACCCGAACAAACCAATTTTAGTTAGGATTTTTTTTTTATGATCAAACACAAGCACTATAGGAAAAATCCTTTAGGGCACTCTGGGAGTGGTGCGTGTGCGCAAAAAACTATTCACGTTGGTTTTGGAAGGTCGTTCCATAATGATGAAGTCCTCCAGATGAAAGAATTCTTAAATAATGAAGTTCGAGGAGTAGTAAGCTTAACCACATATGGATGAGCGGCAGTGTTTCGTCGTGTATTTCTGCTATTCGCCGCTCTGGGCGGAATTAAGAGGGCAAGGTCAGCCGAGCACCTTCCACGAAAATATCTGTAAAAGAGAGTCAAATCCCCAACCTGTCTTTGATGTTCTAGGCTGTCGAGGTTCTTCGTCAGCTCGTGGTCTCCAATCAGACGAATGGCCCTCCATTCGATGGAATCCAGTAGCCGCAGAGTATGTTTGGGTGCAGAGCTCCAGACATGAGAGCAGTACTCTAGTGATGGTCGAATCAGGGCTTTGTATAGTGTCAAAAGTTGTTGAGGTGTGTACAACTTTCTGGTTCGGAAGAGTACACCAAGTTTCTGAGAAGCTATCTTGGCGATTGCCACAACGTGGTTATGCCAAGACATATTTCCTCCCAGATTGACTCCCAGCAAATTAATAGATGAAGCCAGTGGGATTGCGTGTCCGCCCATGACTATATTCGGTTCTGTAATGTTAACCTTTTTAGAGAAAACTGCTGCCTGGGTTTTTTTTAGCGTTAAATTCGACTTGGTTACTGCCACCCCAAGCCAAAATTTCTTTCAGGTCTTTGTTGAGGCGTGATACTTCATGCTGTCTGCGAAGATGTGCGTCGGCAGCCGTTGTTTGTGCATTTAAAGAGAAAGATGAGATAAGTGTGCTATCGTCAGCAAAACTAAATATCGGATGTTTCGTTTTTACTAGAAGGTCGTTAATGTAAAGTAAGAAAAGAGTGGGAGACAATATGGACCCTTGAGGAACACCGGCATTGATTCTGAAGGTGTCTGAGAGAAATCCGTCAATCGCCACTTGCAGAGAGCGGTCCTTAAGGAAGCTAGACAACCATGAACAGAATCGACTGGGCATACCATAGGATCGCAGTTTACTTAGAAGTCCCTCATGCCAAACACGGTCAAAGGCTTTAGAAATATCCAGTGCAACAGCCCGTAACTCCCCATGATGTTCGATTGTGTTGTTCCAAAGATGGGTGACATAGGCTAGAAGATCTCCAGTTGATCTGGACTTCCGAAAACCATATTGATGGTCGCTGATAATGTTGAAGCCTTCCAGGTACTTTAGAAGATGTTGGTTAATCGCTTTCTCCATTACTTTTCTGTTTTTACTGTTCGGATATCTGCCCTTTTTTTTAGGTGTTTACAATTTGGTGGAGGCCCTCATAACATACTAAAACCTCTTTTTGTTTTTTAGCAGTTGCCATCCCCGTCTTTATCTACATGCCCCCCCCCCCCATATGAGAGTTAATTTTTTATTTCGTAGTCGTCCCCCGCCTGTGTACAAAGGGGCCTTGCACAAATTGTTGCCCCCGGGCCAAATTTTTGAAGTTAGGCCATTGCACGTACACCACACACTTTTTGTATGGGACGGAATCCAAACGATTCTTAATCGGTGTAAAACATCACAATTTTAAAATATATAATTAAACGTTCTGGTGCTTAAAAAGGCAGATGCGGTGGGTACACCCGTGAAAGCTTTAATAATTTCGGCCCGTCATACCCGACCCCCGGTTCTCGAAATACATGCCCATCTAAATTAAAACGAAACCAGTGTTCTAAAGAGATGGCAATCAAGATAGGAATGTTAGAAATGTTTAGAAACGACGCGGCCACGTGTACCATCGACCACACCTGGGTTCGGAAATGGTTAAAATTGATGTAAAATTAAACTACCATGATGTTTTTTGGGTTCTTCCAAGAGTTTAGCAGATTATTTGGGTTCCACGGTCATATATCACCTGCGGGTTGTCGGTTACTCGACAAGATTTAATTGTGTTTTCGCATATTTTAATTTTCGTTTTGTGTTTGTATATGTTTATGTCACTTCTCGTATTTTTTTAAAAATAATCTACAACGATCCCTAGTCAACTTTCCCGTATATGTTTGGTGTTACCTGATGTTTGCTTCTGTTAGTTATTTCCATCGTTTTGATGATCTATATATTTTTTCTGCTTCGTGATCCGTAGTTTATTTTAATCAACAAAATTAATATTTCAATATGTCTCCTAAACCAGTCTGTAATTTATTGTAAGAGTATAGTGAAGTTCATAATAAAAGCCCTATTTCTTTGCTTTTTTTATGATCACACATCACACTGGCACTGTGGGAAATTAGTATATTGTACAACAAGTGAGAAAAATTACATATTTCTCCCGAGCGCAGAAATTTCTTGCGCAAATCAAGCGAGGGACAAACATGGATTTGTTCTTTTTACGTGATAAAGCGAGGTTCAGAATTTAAATACATAATACATATTACATTAACTCATTTCTATATTTTACAATTGCTTTGGCTTTGTAGAGTGTCAAAAGTAGCCGAGGTATATGCAATTTGGTCGGGAGAAGTAGACCAAGTTTCCTATTGGTCAGTAGATGTGACATGAAAAATTGCTCGTGTGAGACTACATACAGGGTGACAATTTAAAAACTTGAAATGGCCATATATTAGAAACAAAAAACTGAAGAAAAAAACGCAAAAAACAGTTTCTATAAAACGAAGGGGGAACAAAAACAAGCGTATTAGCCCACCCCTATCTGCAACCCCTTCTACAGGGTGAGATAAACCCTTAAAATCTTAAATAGAAAGGGGGGGGGTCGAGTGATACATCATTTTGAAGCTCTTGAAAAGTGCGTTCCAATGGTACCATAGAAAGGTACATTTCAGGAAATTATTCTCTGTTTATTAAGGAAAACAATAAATGAAAAGACAATTTTGAAATTTTTTATTATTAGTTAATTAAATGTTCAAAATGATTTCCGTTGTTTTGAAAACAATAATAAAGCCTACTTTCAAATTCTTCACGTACATTTGCAAAGGTTTCTCTGGATATAGCACGGCATTCCTGAACTATTCTATGCTGAAGTTGCTCTAGTGACTCAGGTTGCGTTTTAAAAACCACAGATTTTAGGTGACCCCACAAAAAGAAGTCAACAGGTGTTAGGTCCGGGGATCTAGGTGGTCATTCAACAGGACCTCTTCTTCCAATCCACTGGTTGGGATAATTATCATCCAACCACTGCCTAACGGGAACTACATAATGCGGAGGTGCTCCATCCTGTTGGAAATGTAGTAAGCGTTCTTCTAAAGATAAATTTCCGAGTATGTCCCTCTGATTTTCTACTTCTCGCACTATTAGTGGTTCGATAGACCTCTGTAGCATTTCAGCATACCTGTCGCCATTTAAATTTCTTTGTATAAATATTGGGCCGATAATACCATCTCCCAATATACCAGCCCAAACATTAATTTTCTGGGGGTACTGGGTATGCCCTTCTCTAAATACGTGGGGGTTCTCGTCATTCCAATAACGACAGTTTTGTTTATTAATATGCCCATTTAAATAAAAGGTACACTCATCACTGAAGCAAATATTTTTAACTAGTAAAGGTTCTGCCATAATTCTATCTGTCATTATTTCACAAAACTGTATTCTTCTGTCAGGATCGTCGTCACCAAGTTCTTGCAGTATGTGCAGTTTATAGGGATAAAACTTATGAATTTTAAGTACCTTTCTTATTGATTCACGAGATAATCCAGTTGCTACAGCTGCTTGACGAGTTGATAAAGTTGAATTCATTGCAAACTGCCCCAGAATTTCAATTTGCGCTGCTTCGTCGGCTAGTCTCGGTTGATTTCTCTTTATATTCGCGACAGAACCAGTTTCTTTAAATTTGGCTACTAGTTGGCGAACATACTCCGGATTTACATTTTGACCTGGATGCCTTTCGTTAAAACGTTGAGCTGTTCTTATAAAACATTGATCCTGAGAACCATAAATGAAAATAATTTCTACCCGTTCAGCTGTGCTGTACACCATTGTTAAAGATACGAAGTGCTGCTTTTCATTTAAACTGAACCGAAAGTTAACTGTTCTTAAAATAATAATACTAGTAGAAGTTACCTTTAAGGTAAATTCTGTGATAATAAAATGCGAATATTTATAAACAAATTTTTTTTTTCGACAAAAAAAAATAGCAAATAAACCAATACGAAATACCGAGGCTTAAACTGTTTAGAATTCTTAAGACTTATCTCTTAATATGCCAGGATATTGGTAGCAATCATTTTGAACATTTAATTAACTAATAATAAAAAATTTCAAAATTGTCTGTTCATTTATTGTTTTCCTTAATAAACAGAGAAGAATTTCCTGAAATGTACCTTCCTATGGTACCATTGGAAAGCATTTTTCAAGAGCTTCAAAATGATGTATCACTCGACCCCCTTTCTATTTAAGATTTTAAGGGTTTATCTCACCCTATCTAATGGGTTGCAGATAGGGGTGGGCTAATACGCTTGTTTTTGTTCCCCCTTCGTTTTATAGAAACTGTTTTTTGCGTTTTTTTCTACAGTTTTTCGTTTCTAATATATGGCCATTTCAAGTTTTTAAATTGTCACCCTGTATAATAACATTTACAGAACTGACTCGCACTTGTACGTTTTATCGTGACAAATTAAAGGACCAATAAATTTAAGAAGGAAACCTTGTACCCTCTCAGAAAAACCTTAAACAAGCAATGAGAAAATTACTACGGAAAGTTTCATATTATTTATTTTTTCCGTCACTTTTTCCTCCGTATAATGTATCTCCTTCCACCCCCCGCACTCCCGCTCTCCAGCTCTCTCGCTCAAAGCACCCCCGGTCTCGCAGCGGGCACTAAGTGTATTTCGCGATCAAAAGAAAACTGTTGATCGGTTTATGAGTTTTGATTATGAGAACGCGTACACACTCTTTAGCTTAATTTTCTCTCTAAGTGCGAGAGGCTTTTTATTGCCTGCAGTTTGCGGTGGAAATATTTCCGCAAAAATAAATCTCTACAAGAATGTTCGTGAATCGTACACGGAAAGAAAAACTTAGTTAAATTTACTATAAACATAATAAAACTGACCCTAATTTATGACTCTATATGTGACTGGAATAACCTGTATTAAGAACTGACATTAAATTATAGCAAAATTTTAATCTACATGTTTAGTAAAAATTACAAAAATATTAACTAAACCATCAAAATCTTAACTATACTCGCCGCCACAAAATTCCGCCACCCTGAAATTTTGGTCAAGTTTGATATTTTATAACTTTTTTATTTTTTATGCAATTTTCATGATTTTGTTATCAGTTTGTAGATCAATTCATTGTGTTTTTCCTTAATTATTTTATAAAGTAACATTTTTCGATTAGGCTATATTATACAGGAGTAAATCAAACTGTTCTTTTTTGTCGTAATTTCAAAACAGCCTGTAGGAAAATTGAGGTGAATAATTTTATTAGCACAATGTTTCTTGTCATCTTTGATGTATTCTAAACTTGTTGATTCATTCCATTATCTCATTTCTGCTGCGAGCTGCAAAATTTTAAATGAAACGATGTTACTTCTAGAACATGTATGTCATGGGTATTTCTACCGAAGCACGCACGAATCTTGTATTTGTTGAGCTCTAATCGCCCACCGTTCCATTGAGGAAATCCTCCAAGAAGTTGTTGTTTCATTTGCTCCTTTTATTGGGAACCAATTTAAATGAATGCATGATAATGCTAGACTTCACATTGAACATGTAGTGAACGAATATCTGGATGAAGTTGGACTTCCAAGATTGGAATGGCCCGCATGTAGCCCGGACCTCAACCCAATCGAACATTTTTGGGATCAACTTAAAAAGGCCGTTCGTCGTCGTCCTGTACAACCATAAACCTTACAAGACTTGCAAGGCTCTGACCGAAGAATATCAGGCTATCCCTCCAGAAAGGATAAGTAATCTTATTCGTTCGATATCACGAAGACTACAAGCTGTCATTGCTGCCAGAGGAGGTAATACACGATCTTATTTAATATCATTTAATTTTTAATATATGTAAATCCTCTGTATAGTCTTGTTGGTGGGGGGGGGGGGGGGGGGGGGGTTGTGAGATCGTGGCATATCCTGACGATACTGTCATCGTCTTCTCCTGTAAGACTTGGGAAGGAACGAGAGTTAAGTTGAGGTCTGGTTTTGCTAAAGTTAAAAACAATATTCAAAAAACACATTACATAGCATTCTCATTAACAGAAGCAAATAGACCGGATTTAACAAGATCTTGCTGGATAATATCCCTGAACCCATAACACAATGCGAAAAAATTAAATACCTTCGTGTCATAATAGACAAAAATTTGAAGTGGAACGAGCATGTGCCGTACATCACTAAAAAGATAAGGTATTTGATTTACAAATTTTATACTTTGAGAGAATTTCTTTGTCGTAAATTTCTTATAATGATCTATAAGGCACTGATGGTTGAACCACTTCTAAATTACGCAATTGTGGTGTGGGGAGGGGCATATAATATACATTAAGAACAACTTAAAAGAACTCAAAATCGTATTGCTAAAATCATATTAAAAAAACCAAGAATGTATCCTACTAATTTGTTATATTCTAACGAAATAAATAACCTGCAAAGTTTATATATTATAGCTGCTTTATACATAACAATGAAAAGTATGACTCGAGATATAGAGTGCATATGTATTGCACAAGAGGAGTTAAAAATAAACTTTTAAACACAACCCTTTGTAACAACAGTTTGGGGTCAACACTTTATATCATATCTGGGTCCTAAGTTATACAACAAAATATCATTGGAAATACGAAATATAAAAGATGAGAAACGTTTTTAAACTCAGTTTAAAAAATTCTTTTTGACTAATTTAAATATTTTTACCGACATATTGTGATAGCGGTGTTATTTAGACTGTTGCACTCCATGCAGGTTTTGTGATTTTCGCTGCTTGAATTTGTTGTTGTTACACTAGTAGTGCTTTAACTTAATTTTTTTTCACTAAGCATTTTATTGAGGTTTATAGAAATTAATTTAATGCGAGTAAGCCTTAAGTAGCTGTGATAGTTCTAAAAATGTTAAATTCTAAAAATAAACACATACAGGTAGATTGTAAGGCTGACCCCTCCTAGTGGGTTAGATCACGAAGGCTGCAAATATTTTTTAACCCCTTTCCCAATAAAAGTGACGTATCTTTCCTTTATTTAAAAATATTATTTACTGGAAGGGGGAAAATTTTCAAATTTAAACCCTGTATAAGATTTACTAAATTATAAAACGATATTCGGTGCTAAGTTTAATGGATTCGCTACTAACTATAAGCATAAAACTTAAAATATTTCCTAATGAGCTTGTCAACGGTTTATTTTTTCAGCCTATATTTTTATTTTGTTTAGTTTAGCACCGAGTGCCATATTTAGCTCCTTTTAAATCAAACACTGGCATGTGTATCTGTTTTCTGTCTTTAAGATGTTTAGAATAAGCAGTATAGGTACTACCACGATTTTTTTGTGACATACAGGTTCGGCTATAAATTAAAAAAAAATCTTAGACATGCATCGCATCATATTAGCGCCGTTGTTTAATAAAATCCATTTAAAAAAATTTAAATAAGTCCAGTGTTAATGCAACAAGGAAAAATATCATTTGGTGACGCCTGCATTTGATAATAGCTCAACACTCTGTTAAAACACTGAAATTATCATGTATGTTTTAATTTTGCTTTAAAACATAAACGGAAAACGTATTAGGCAGCCAGGGTTGTTAATGTCGCAGAAAAATTGAATTTACTACATTGTTACATGTGCCACTTCGCAGACGTAATAAATGTAATTATTGTTTTGATTGACTGAAAGTGTCAAACACATAACATAACCTCAACTTTATTATTATAAATTTGATGGTAAAAGTAGGAAATTCGAGTGGAAAAGTAGGAAATAGTAGTTTTGGGTTATTGTTCTTCTGTTGCTTTTTGCTGTACCTACGGATAGATCTAAATATACTTTATTCTAAAATTGAAATGTGAAAGTAGCAAATGGAGTAAATGTAACAAAATATCTAGTAAGAGCATGTACCAAATTACATTTACTACGGTAGTAGATTACGTAGTAAATGTTACATTAACTACTTTAACAACCCTGTAGGCAGTCCCGGTGCAATGGCACCTCCAGTCCACAGCCAAGGAACAGCCCTTGGTTTTCAAATATTGTATTTTCTGCATATTTTTTTATGATCAAACACAAACACTATAGAAAAAATCCTTTAGGGCACTCTGGGAGTGGTGCGTGTGCGCAAAAAGCGATTCACGTTGGTCTTGAATCGTTGGAGGTTATATTCGTTGGGAAAAATGACCTCGGGAAGGTCGTTCCATAAGGAGTCCTCCAGATGAAAGAATTATTAAATAATGAAGTTCGAGGAGTACTAAGCTTAACCACATATGGATAGGGAGGTAGTGGTTCGCCGTGTGTCTCTGCTATTCGCCGCTCTGGGCGGAATTAAGAGGGCAAGGTCAGCCGAGCACTTTCCATGAAAATATCTGTAAAACAGGGTCAAATCCCCAACCTGTCTTCGATGATCTAGGCTGTCGAGGTTCTTCGTCAGCTCCCATCACATGAATGGCCCTCCTTTTTATGGAATCCAGTAGCCGAAGAGTATGTTTGGGTGCAGAGCTCCAGACATGAGAGTAGTATTATTCTAGTGATGGTCGAATCTGGACTTTGTATAGTGTCAAAAGTTGTTGAGGTGTGTAGAACTTTCTGGTTCGGAAGAGTACACCAAGTTTCTGAGAAGCTATCCTGGTGATTGCCACAACGTGGTTATGCCAAGACATATTTCCTCCCAGAGTGACGCCCAGCCAATTAATAGATGAAGCCAGTGGGATTGCGTGTCCGTCCGTTTTAATTGACTGTACCTACAATGTCCGAGAATGTATAAATTTTTTCTACTAAACTCACAGTACATGTACTATACTACCAAGGCATAGAAGAGCCACAAATTTTAAATTTTTTTTTTTACATTCAAATTCCCAGTTGCATCTCTCTAAAATAAGAGCGCAAATCGAGACAATCTTGATGCAGTGTAAAAACTTCATACGGTGATACGGTCATAGAACACCACGTTAATCTTATCTATTATCTCGGAATTCCGGGATACAACTCGGACTTCCTAGATATAACTCGAAATTCCGAGAAACAACTCAAAATTCCAAAATACAACTCAGAATTCCTAGATACAACTCGGAATTCCGAGATGCCACTCGGAATTATGAAGCACAACTCTGAATTTAAAATACAACTCAGAATTCCTAGATACAACTCGGAATTCCGAGATGCCACTCGGAATTATGAGGCACAACTCTGAATTTAAAATACAACTCAGAATTCCTAGATACAACTCGGAATTCCGAGATGCCACTCGGAATTATGAGTGAGGCACAACTCTGAATTTAAAATACAACTCAGAATTCCTAGATACAACTCGGAATTCCGAGATGCCACTCGGAATTATGAAGCACAACTCTGAATTTAAAATACAACTCAGAATTCCTAGATACAACTCGGAATTCCGAGATGCCACTCGGAATTATGAGGCACAACTCGGAGTTTAAGTGTAAAAAAACTTTGAAATTGGCTTCGTACTTTAAATACGCCTTCGTACTATACTAACAATTCTCGTTGAATTTAATCGCTCGGTGCTAAGCTAGAACAATATGAATTCTGACACATTCCGTGACTGTACGATCATGTAACTTCCCAGCGATATTACAGTCAAAATGCAAATTGCTGCGACCCGTGTGCATGTACGGCCGATATTTTTATTTTTGTGCAATAAATATTGTCCAGGTACACGGCCACCACTCTAATGTGTTTTGATTTATTATTATTGTATTTTAAACTGTTTTATTTTTGTACATTATTTCGTTCGGAAAAATTGGTTTTACTATCATTTTAACAGATCTTACACCACTAACATAAAATATATTTACGGGTGACCATACAAAACAATACATAGTGATTCACGGTGGATGGGACGTTAGACGTTTCTGGAAAACAGGTTATACGTTTGTTTTGAAAATTTTATAATATTCTCACCACTGCGGCGTTGCCGCTTCTACCTAAAACCGGTGGTAACATCGTTATTATCAATGTGTATATCAATACTGACTTGAGAAGCTGATAAAGTAGCTTTTTAACAATGGATACGTGCTTATTATATTTAACTCTTCAAGTTTTCGATTTATAATGCATATTTTTTTATAACAGGCATTTTTAAATCAAAATAATTTATAAAACGTGTGAAAAAACATAACCTACAAACTCGTAACCTGAAAATTCTTAACGAAACTATGAATGTGCATGTCCTTACGTCTTATCGACTACTGCTTATACGTCTTACGGCAACTATGAATCCAGCTTTAGAAAGACGGATAGATGACCAATTCATAATGAACTCCTAAATCGATATGACTTCAGCATCGAACGCGCTATGTCTGAGATAGACCGAAATCCGTATAAACCAGGCTTTTGTCTCCCAATATAAATTGTTAGATTTGATATTCGAAGACGAAAAATTCAAAAATCGATTTAATTTGTTATTAGTAGAAGTTCTACTTTTTTCACGTCAGCCTTCCAGCGTATCTTTGCATCTAGCGTCATACCAAGGTACTTATTATTAACTAAATCCCATTGCATAAGGTAGACTTTATTTAAAGAACACCGTGTGTACCGTGCCGTAATAGACCCTTAATTGACAATCTCAAACATCCAATAAAAATACGATTATCAAACCGTTGTTGGCGGGGACCGCATTAAGTATCAAAGTAAATATTAGAATATCTCAATGAACCTATTACTATACAATAGGGGACTTAAATAGGGACATATGTTACCAGATTATGATTATGTTAATACGGTGACATGGTAGAATTTATAGGTTTACATTGTAACTCGACGCTTATATAAACTCTTTTGACACCTGCGATATCCGCTGTTAGTTTTATAAGAAGCTATAAATAATTTTAATTTATTTATAATAAAGCGTGATGCAGTAACAATCCTATAAGTGTTTTGAAACAGCTCTCCACCTTTTGCATCCCGCACTGAATTATGCATAAGAATGGGCTTGAGCGAAAAGTACCATCGTGCCGGTAAAAAACTAGGACAGCAAAATTTCTAATTTTCCTTGACTATTAAGAATTTTTTACTTTCGAGTCTGGTACCAGTAAAATGTCATTTACAAATTTTGCATGTCAACATAGATTGTCACTTTATCATTAACTTGTCAAGCAAATTTTTCTTTAAACAATATGCCACAATTAACACCCCAGCAAAAGGCTATAATCTACAGTCGGTTGCAAGATGGTGCTTTTATTAGGGATATTGCAGACGAACTGGGAGTAAACAAAAATACCGTGTTGTTGGCAAAACAAAAAGTAGGGACTATTATTAGGAAAGCAGGTTCAGGTCCCCCTACTTCTACTGAAGATGAAAATAGAAGACTAGTTAATTATATAAGGGATCATCCATTCGCAACTGCAATAAAGGCGAAAGAAGAGACGAACTTTCTAGGTTATGCAAATACTGCTAGAGACAGGGTTCGAATTTCCGATATACGAAGTCGTTGTGTTACTAATAAAATATTCTTAATGGAAAGAAATAAACAAGGCAGGTTAGAATTTGCACATGAATATTTAAATCGGAATATTTTCTGGGAAACAGTTATATTTTCTGACGAGAATACTTTTCAATCGTGTAATAATGGAAGAATTCGAGTGTATAGGCCTTCCGGCATGCGGTATGATGAGATATACACTAACAAAACAAACCAAAGCGGGCGTTTCTCTATAAAAATGTCTGTGGTTGGATTAGCGCTAGAGGTCCAGGAATTTGCCAAATCGTGGAACGAAGACTAACTGCACCTGAATCCGTTAATATCCTAAATGCAGTGATGATACCATCGATAAACGCTGTATATGGTCAAAATTTTAAATTTCAGCATGATAATGCTCCAATACACACAGCACGCATTGTGCAAAATTTTCTCCTAGAAAATAATATAGCAGTTCTTCCCTGGCCTTCGAAGAGTCCCAATTTGAACCCAATCGAAAACATTTGGGGTAAAATGGCGAAATCAATGTATAAACATGATTTTCGGCCACGAAACAGAGATGAATTACGCTACAGGATGAATAAAGCTTGGGATGAAATAACAGGCGAATTATGCAGAAACCTAGTTTTAACTATGCCGCAAAGGCTTCAAGAAGTATTAAACACTATGTTCTATGACTAAATATTAAAAATGTTTTGTTGCTTCGACAAATTTTGCGTTTGTATTTTTGTAACCTTCTATTAAATTCATTTTATTATTTAGTTTCGTTTCCATTTTTAGCCGACGTTATATATACCTACTTTAAATAAGGTATTATACTTTTTCTAATAATAAAAATGCCCAATATATTTACTGCCGCTCAAGTTTAAAAAAATAATTAAGATATTTTGATGCCACCTCGTATCGAAAAATATAAAACGTTAAATTATGTAACCTAGGTTACTTCCTAAAAGTTATGTGTTTTTACCTTTACAGCTGTCGAGCACCTTTTATAGTCTATGAGATATGTATATCCGTTCCCAGATTTGTGATTTTGTTGTCCTAGCTTTTTAACGGCACGATAGTACATAATGTAACTTAAAAACAAAAATGTATCACGAGATCAAAAATGTATCACGAGATACCTTTATATAACAAATTTGGAAATCGAGAACTGTTATAAAATTAATTAAATTGCTCTTTTAACCAAAGGTATTGTAAACTACAGATCCCATGATCAATTCATAAAATTCTTGGAAAGCCAAGCTGTGATTGTTTGAAATGTTATTGAAAATCAGTAATGGGTGGAAGAGAGAACTACATACTATGTTTGTTGGCTGAATGGCAACAACATTGAAGTCTGGTTATATCAGATGGTTAAATATTAAATCATAAGCATACTTACCGATGAAAATATAAAACCTTATTTAAATGATGCACTGTTTTACAAACTACCATGAATGCACCATAATTGTTTATAATAAAGACGATTTTTCACCAATAACCACAAAGAAAAACACAAATCAACCAAAATATACGGGGTGGCCCATCGAAAACAGTACAGCAAGGTTTACGGTTGTGTACGTGAAAATTAAAAAAAACCTCGGACCTGTAAACTTGTGTTTTCAGGGGGAAACGTTTCACTATTAATTTCACCCCTGTGACCACAAGCCCCCTAGCGGGGGCGGCTACTGCCCTTGTTTTTTCAAATGGGAATGGGTATGTTGTGATACATCTTTTTAAAGGGCATTAAATTCTCTTTAAAATGGCGCTTTGTTTTGTAAATTTGAGCTACGCGCCGCCGAGAAATTGCGTTTTAAAAAATATTGAGTAATACTTACATGTTATCTTATTAAATGTTGAAAATGTTCGCCATTCACCTCCATACAATAGTACAACAACTGTTCAAAGTGTTCTCGGACATTGTGAAGAACATCTGGTGTAATTTGTTGACATTCATTAGTAATGCGGTTCCGTAAATCTTCTAAGGATTCGGGTTGGGTGGCATAAAAGAAATCAAGGGGAGATAAATCGGGCGATCTCGCGGGCCATTCTATAGCACCCCTCCTCCCACTCCATCTACCAGGAAACGTTTCATCCAGAAAATGGCGTACGGGTAGTGCATAATGGGGGGGGGGGAGCCCCGCCTTGTTGAAATTTTGAATTTTCTTCCTGGTAACGTTGGTCGTTTTCCATAATTTCCATCAGCGCTGGGTTGACAGCATTCTCCAACAAGTCTATCACAAAAGTGTAAACGGCGTTCATTATCATCTTCATTCAATTTTTGGAGAAGTTGAATTTTGTATGGGTGCCATTTATAATGTTTCAGAAGTCTCTGTACTGAGAGATTCATACTAACTTGACCCAGAACAGCTACTTCTACTGCTTCATTTCTTACCCGATTTTCAATGATCCTTTTTTTATTTGCCACTGAACCAGTTTGCCGAAATTTTGCCACTAATTCTAGGATATAACCATGATGTACGTGTCTATCTGGATGTCATTAAACAAAGTTGACGTTACTCTTGCACATTGATTGTTTATAAAATATAACTCAATAATTTCCACTCTCTCCTCAATAGAATAAACCATTTTTGTGTCACGATCAAATCGAAAGAAAATAAGAGCGCAGAAATAACGTATGTAGATCTGGATCAACAACTTTACTGAAGATAAAGTTGAATTGACTTACTTATTACTTTAAAAAAAATTGTTTACGCACAAACCTGTGTACTTGATAAGACCTCCAGTGAAATGTTTCAAATTCTGTTGCTCGGCGGCGCGTAGCTCAAATTTACAAAACCAAGCGCCATCTTAAAGAGAATTTAATGCCCTTTAAAAAGATGTATCACAACATACCCATTCCCATTTGAAAAAACAAGGACAGTAGCCGCCCCCGCTAGGGGGGTTGAGGTTACAGGGATGAAATTAATAGTGAAACGTGTCCCCCTGAAAACATAAGTTTATGGGTCCGAGGTTTTTTTTAAATTTCACGTGCACAGCCGTAAATCTTGCTGGACTGTTTTCGATGGGCCACCCTGTATAACAATCCGTTAGATCAAATGACAAACATCGCAATGTCCACGAGATTAGTATTCAATAATCTTTTGGGGAATCGTAGCGCATTTGTAAAATAGAAATAGATGTTGCCAGTGCCGTTGGATTAGTTCAAGGTTCGTTTGATACTTTAAGTATAATAATATTTTTTTTTAAATAATCTCATCGCCTTGTCACCGTTTATAGTAAAATTATTGGGAAATAAAGTTATTTTAAGAGCAGTTGCGGATTAATCTTATACCGGTTGTATTTGCCAAATTAACAAATTTTTAATTGGGAGATACCTTTACGATAAATAAGTCAATTTGACTATGCTGCAATAATGACCGAAAGAGGTGGGAAGGACTGGTTGCAGTCGTTGCGTAGGCTAGATATGTACATTTTTCCGTCTGTACTTTGTAATATCTTTGCTTTTAAAGTCTTATAGGGGAAACCTGGAAGAAGGAGAAAAAAAATCAATAATTCCCATAGGCAAAATTACAAATTTCCCATCACTAATCTAAACTAGGTTACAATACTGAATAATAATATGTCAACTGTCACCTGTCAATCACGCTGGACCGTAGGACCACCCAGATGAAGATCCAATTCGGTTCTGCCTCGCCGCCTCTAAAAACAATAAGTCATTTAAAATTTCGTATTGTTCGGAGATCATCGATCGGTTTTTTTTGCGGAATCTATAACTCTTTTAGTTTACAAATACGGGTTAAAAGAGGTTGAATGATTGAACGTTTTGGAGCAGTGATTAGCTGAAGATTTAGTTCCTACAATATTATAATGGGACGGTATTGTGCACGTCGCGTGGCGCACACCATAGACATAACATAAAAGGGATACAAAACAGCAAAACACTCCTCCTCAATTTGTTTACAATCATATACATACGTCCACAGTTTCAGATGAGTTAGAGGAAGATGGCGTTAAAAAATGGCAACGCTGTAACCTGCGCGTACACTCGCTGTTATCATTTTTGCATTTGCATGACTTATTGCTTGCAACTCTCTTGCCAAACGAACTTGCAGGAACAAAATTGGAAAAGTATTGCGGACTGTATTCGTGAAATGTGAAAGGGCACCTCGGGGGATATTATCTTGTAACCTATAACCAGTTGAAAGTGGTTATTGAGGAATATAAGTGGATTGTGTGTCTGAGGGTTAGATACAATGCTGTATCATGAGTGATAATAGACGAATTTTGCCCTTATTTATTTATATCACAACGTTTTGAACTGGTGAACATCTCCAGTGGTCTCCAGTATTCACCTCCATCACTCATAAGTGGATTGCTGATCCACATCATTTCCATGGTCTCAAGTTCGATCTTTATCAGTAATCGTAATGTTCCCGATTGGTATTCCAGCCATGTCAAAAAAGGAAGTGAGCTTTTATGTTGTCGCATTATTTCGTACAACCCTTTTCAGCTAATCTGTAAACGTTGATTACTATAATGTAATGAATTCATTATTGGACATTAAAATATTTGATACGGTTCCATTTTAAGTGCCCCCATGTCATGGTTTATAAGCGCATACTAATTGAAAATAGGTATACCGACCTGATTCCTGAATTTTCGTTTATGGTAAATCTTATCTCAAAACATAGAGTTTCTGGCGTTTTTTTTACGACCAACCATAAAAATTATAGGTATCGCTTCTTGGCAGGCTAGGAAGAGATGAGAGTCATCAGCTGATCAATACAGTGAAACCTCTTCTAACGGACAACTCTAATAAGCGTACATCTCTATTCAGCGGACATTTTTTCATTGTCCGGAACTAGGTATATGAAATTCCATGAAAATCAACCTCTCTTGGGCGGACGCGGACAGGCTATTTTCATACAAAGAGTGCGAAAACCCTCCTTTAAACGGACAACAAAAAATTTTTTAAATTATTTGGGAGACGAATAAGTACGGTGCAAAAACTCTCTGAAGACAGACCGGCAACCAATCGTGTATGCGTGGCCGATCGAAAGGACTTCGCCGAATGAAGTATGTGTGATTCCCCGACAGCAGTCTGCCGTTTATTTGTGAGTTGTAAGGTTAAAATCGTAAACAATGATTTGAGCGAGTTCATTAACATTGATATCAATGTGCTATTAGAAGATGATAGTGACCCCATTCCTACCGATAATGTAGTCGAAACTGAAACCACATCATTATCTGAGGACTCTGATGAAGAAGTTGAATGCAGTAATCAAACAAATGTCACCAATTATCAACAAGCCATTAGTATGGTAAAGGAATTACAAGAGTATGCAAAGAATAGAGGTGACTCTACAGCAATGGAATTGTTATCAGACTTGGAATTACATTTGCAAGATTGCAAGTATAAAATGCAAACACGTCAAACTACGTTATTAGATTTTTTTAGTACTACATCCTAACTTAAACTAGTGTATTTTTGTTTTGTTATGTTTATTTGTACATACATATACATACTAATAATTTTGCATTCACATATTACCTAATAACAAATTTCCCATAGGCGGACACCTCTATTAGGCGGACACATTTAGACGGTCCCGTAGGTGTCCGTGTGTTTCACTGTATTTATTTTCGTGAAGTTTTAGCTGTTAATAATAAAGTTTTTTAGTGAATTTATTGATATTTAGATTGTCTGGCTTGTTGATTAGGGCATCAAGGAAGTTTTGGAGACAAAAATTTGAAAATTGCTCATATTTGAAATTTTTATAATTATTTTTACATTCTGTTTTCCAATCCTTTAACTTTACGAATCCAGTTTTAGATTAGAAAAAAATTAAGTATATTTGGCCAAACCTTCACATAAAATAGTGCCTGCTTGGCAACCTGTGATTAAACGCAGCTCTTAAGGCACTTTGGACGTGGTGCATGTGCGACTAAAGCGATTCACGTTGGTTTTGAATCGCTGGAGGTCATATTCGTTGGAAAACACGACCTCAGGCAGGTCGTTCCACGAGGATGATGTCCTGCGGGTGAAAGAATTCTTAAACAATTAAGTTCGAGGAGTACTAAGCTGAACCATTTGTCGCTCTAGGTGGAATTAAGCGGTCAAAGTCAGTCGAACATTTACCGTGGAAATATTTGTAAAATAGAGTAAAATCACCAATCAAGCGAACAAACCCGAACAAACCCGAAAAATATGATAAAAATAATTTAAAATGTAAATAAAATGAATTAATTATTATAAAAGCTATATAAAACTTCATAAATCCATAAAACTTCTTCTATGCTAACGACGGAAACCTCTCCAACAAGGCAACATTTTAATAAAAACACATATTTTAATTACGTCTAATCCTCAAAACCATATTTTATAACTTATAATGATATAAGCAACAACTTTCTTCCATCTCTCGCCGGGACATTCGAGAACGCTATAAATCCGTCTCACTCTCGCGCCAACTTTTCGTGTTCCCTAAATATGTCAACAAAAACTTAATCTATCTAATCCCCCCCTAGTCGTGTTGCCTGCCATACGCACCCTTGACGGGGGGATATCGATTGCCCCGCCCCCCGCTGGGAACCGCCGTTTCCATGGAAACCGCGACAACGTGGCTACGGGGGACAATCGCCGCTTCGCGAACGGCGTCCCGACCGCGTAGGCGGCAAGTGGGGTCGTTGAGATGGAAATGTCTTTGATTTTTGGGACATTTTCGTCCGTTACAAAAAAAAAATCCAAAGGACGCGCTATTTTCTACGTAAAAGTCGTTTGTTTTCATGCATATTCGTGACTCAAATTGTCATTAATTTCTACATACTTGCAATGTCGTTTATGTTCCTTTTTGATAAAAATGCATAAATGGTATATAATCAAGAACTTTGCAGTTTAGACATTGTCAAAGGTTTAATGAAGTTCCGGTCGGCCCTTAATGCAACTCTGCACAAACATTCTAACTTTTATGTGATGTGATATTGTTGTGACGCCCTCCATTTGTTCATTGGATATGGTATAACAACAACGTGAATCTCCATAAACAATTTAAAAATATGTCACCGTTTGGCGTTGGTTGGTTGGTTGGTTAAAGCCGGGGGTCGGTTTAAAGGCCCGAACTTCTATCACTGCGGCCTTTCCGCTTATTGTGTACCCCGATCTTGTTAGAAGATGTTTGTTCCTTCTATGAGGTCCAGTAACCTTCTACCAAGTTTGTCATGTGGGAGGTTGTCACCACGTTGTATATTCCCGAAGATATTTTGTCTTCTACGACATGTGTCAGGCGTTTCATCCTCTTCGCCGCACAGTCTGCATTCATGGATCCGTTGTTTATCCCTATCCGTTGAAGGTGTTTTCGCAAGTGGCAGTTCGATGGTTTTCCAATTACGGCCCGTGCGTGTATTTGACCAGGTAACCCTTGCCATCGAGAGAGGTGTTGTTTTTTCGACCATCTATCTAATGTTGTTTTCGTTGCCTGTTTTGATATCCCAAAGGCCGGTTCGGGGCCGCTTAGATTTTGAGCAGATCCGGCTCTCGCTAGTCGCTTTTTCATTTCCTAATATCCCAGAGTGACCAGGGACCCACAAAAGCTCTATCTTGTTCCCCCTGGCCGCCAGTACTTTTAGGTTGGTATGGCACTCCAGTGTAAGTTTTGAAGTAAATCGATTGGAGTTCAGAGCCTTAAGAGCAGCTTGGCTGTCCGACAGGATGTAAATCTTTTGGTTGTGTTAGCCCTTTTCAAGATTTTGTAGTACGCATGCTTGTATGGCATGAACTTCCGCTTGGTATACTGTCGCGTAGTTTCCCAGAGGAATGCTTATGTCCATCCTGGGTCTGTCCCCAAATATACCTGCGCCCACACCGTTGGCGGTGTTTGATCCATCGGTGTACCAAACTAGACCCTTATCAAACGACGAGAGTGCACTGTTCGTCCATTGGTCAAAGTTCCAGTCAATCTTGAAAGGCTTTGTGAAATCGTATGTTGCTCTCATACGATCGGTTTGCATATCCAAGAGCTCATCGTTGATTAGATCCGTGGCTCTTGTGTGTCCAATTTTTACGGGGTGTTGTGTCCATTCCCCATTGGTGATCATCCTTGAGGGGCTACAGTTAAAAATGAGGAATTTGATTTCGCTGCTACTCCACCAGAAATTCAAGAAGCAGCAAAAATAGTAGAATAAAATCTTCTACCAACTAAAAGCCGCCCAAGATTTTTTTTTTTTTTTCGGTTTTGAATCGTTGGAGGTTATATTCGTTGGGAAAAACGGCCTCGGGAAGATCGTTCCACAATGATGAAGTCCTCCAGATGAAAGAGTTCTTAAATAATGACAAGGCATATAAATGTTTCAAAGAATAGTGTACGGGAAACAAAGTTCAAAATCCTGGTTCTGAGTCGGCGCTATTAGCTTATTTCAGAAAATGCCAAGACAAGGAAGATATCAACGATTTGGTCACAATATTCAATGCTGATGACCACTCTATCAATTAGGGAAAAAGTGGACATATCTAAACACGCAAAGCTATCAGCATTTTTTAAAAAGCAACACAAGGGATACAAGAATATTTACCTACTGAAGTTATAAATAAATTATTTTCATTAAAACTTGCTATAAATCGATCGATCGAAAAAAAAAATTACAAAAAAATTTACTTTCTACCCGGGTGGAAAGTAAAAGTAAAAAAACCTCAACTTTCCACCTTTCAAAGATAGATGAAATGTCATTATTACATCATTTTCATTAAAACTTGCAATAAATCGATCGATCGAAAAAAATACAAATACAAGGTCTGATTGGAGACCACGAGCTGACGAAGAACCTCGACAGCCTTTTACAAATATTTTCATGGAAAGTGCTCGGCTGATCTTGCCCTCTTAATTCCGCCCAGAGCGGCGAATAGCAGAAATACACGACGAACCACTGCCGCCCATCCAAATGTGTTTAAGCTTAGTACTCCTCGAACTTCATTATTTAAGAATTCTTTAATCTGGAGGACTTCATCTTTATGGAACGACCTTCCCGAGGTCGTTTTTCCCAACGAATATAACCTCCAACGATTCAAAACCAACGTGAATCGCTTCTTGCGCACATGCACCACTCCCAGAGTGCCCTAAGGATTTTTCCTATAGTGCTTGTGTTTGATCATAAAAAAAAATAAAAAAAAAATGGTTGAAAGAAAAAATTTTTTTATTATTATTCAATAGATACCATTTTGACTTTGACCTTCGCGAGCTTCTTTACATCGTTTCCTATATACATTCTTTTATGATTTTTCCTCGATCGATCGTCTGGCGATAAATCTTCCGACGGAATTAAATCGAATCTCGATAAAACTACAGCCCATAATTCCCGAACAAAAAATTACATTCATTGTGCCCATTATGAGCCGGACAGGTAAATAAGGCGCGTATTAAAATATTTTTATTTTGAGAGCCGAAACTTATTCGATATTCGAGCATAATGGCCGGCCATTGTACTCGGGATTTGTCGGTGCACTATTTGGGGAACGACGTAACTTATTCCAAACACAATAGTTCATTAGTTTATCGGATCAGATCGGGCCGGTCATTAATCTTCCGGAGCTGATGGACTATGGAGTTTTTTGGTCAAGAATATTTTAGGCCCGTTCTACAATTGAAAAAGGGCAGTAGCGTACTTTGATATCGGGGGTGACGGGGGGTGGGAAGACGCCGACGCCTCATACAGGATGTTCCTTAATGACGTGATTTCTTAGGTCATTTTACGAAACCAAACGAATGCTACAACGGCTAACTTGATTTAGTATTTGAAAATTATCGGATTACCGTTAGCCGCGCTGGCATCTGGTAAGGATCCATGCTTTTCAAATTATCTCCAAACACACATGATTTGATCGAAATTTTATAAGGGAGAAAAAATAATCAAAAATAAATGATTACCTAAAAAAATATAGTTTAGAAGTCACTGGCACACACACTAAAAAATAGGGGTGGTCAGCGGGAACTGGACCCCCCCCTATTTTGAGTATTTGACAAAAGTTTCTTGTTTTGTTCCTCTCAAAAGATGTAGCTTTTTAGGCTGACGCAATGTACCAAATTTGAAATTAATATCTCATTAAATACTCGAACTATTCAAAAAAATCAGTTTTTAATTTCAAACTTTAACACCCTGTATATCGTACATGAGGGTCAAGAATGAAAAATGGCATTATAAAAGTAATATTATTTTTGCTCAAGGAATATATGGTTAATGGATTGACCTCCTTTTCCCGGACACCCTGTATATTAAAATTCTATAAGACTATAGTCGCCCCAATTAAAACACGCTGTCCACGTCCGGTACAACTTATTGTAGCCCCGGCCTTAGTCAATTAAAACGCAAATCATTGCCCAAATTCTTTAATAATTATTTTATCATGTATCGGTGAACGAAAACATGAAATACATGAATGCAGAATTCATGTCAAATTTTAATTAGATTTTGATTTGATTCTTCGACTCGAAAATATGATTGCATGTTATTGTGGCCGTCGGTTGAAAGGAAATTAAAAATTCTTCGGTAATGCTTTCGGCACAATGGAATTATAATTTGAAATACATAATATAGAAGCACACGCAAATAGAAGTTATACAAAATATCCCTCTATCTTATTACTATACCTACGGGCGAAACAATGTAAAAACTCACATGTCATCCGATTTCATTTGTTTTTAAATTATACCCGAACGCAGGTATATATCTTTCTGCTTCTTCTACGAAGGGCGCCTCTTGCTCTCCTGATCGCCTCATGTTTTCATCGGCTGCAGTATTGCTAATACGTCGAATTAGTGCATGCCGTGTCAGGTCCGGAAATCTTGGAGGCCAACTAATAGGACCACGGAGACCAATCCAAGGTCTCGGAAACCTTTCGTCCAAATTTTACATGACCTGATGAGCGAAATGAGCAGGAGCTCTATCGTACTGATAATACAGTTGCATTCTGATGTCTACAGGAACATCCTCTAGTGGGCCGTGTAATTCATTTTGAATGTAAAAAGCCCGTAAAGAGTATTTTTTTTTATGATCAAACACGAGCACTATAGGAAAAATTCTTTAGGGCACTCTGGGAGTGGTGCGTGTGCGCAAAAAGCGATTTACGTTGGTTTTGAATCGTTGGAGGTTATATTCGTTGGGAAAAACGACTTCGGGAAGGTCGTTCCATAAGGATGAAGTCCTCCAGATGAAAGAATTCTTAAATAATGAAGTTAGAGGAGTCCTAAGCGTAACCACCTATGGATGAGCGGCAGTGGTTCGTCGTGTATTTCTGCTATTCGCCGCTCTGGGCGGTATTAAGAGGGCAAGGTCAGCCGAGCACTTTCCATAAAAACATCTGTAAAAGAGAGTCAAATCCCCAACCTGTCTTCGATGTTCTAGGCTGTCGAGCTTCTTAGTCAGCTCGTGGTCTCCAATCAGACGAACGGCCCTCCTTTCGATGGAATCCAGTAGCCGAAGAATATGTTTGGGTGCAGAGCTCCAGACATGAGAGCAGTACTCTAGTGATGATCGAATCTGGGCTTTGTATAGTTTCAAAAGTTGTTGAGGTGTGTAGAACTTTCTGGTTCGGAAGAGTACACCAAATTTCTGAGAAGCTATCTTGGCGATTGCCACAATGTGGTTATGCCAAGACATATTTCCTCCCAGATTGACGCCCAGCAAATTAATAGATGAAGCCAGTGGGATTGCGTGTCCGTCCATGACTTTTTAGAGAAAACTGCTGCCTGGTTTTTTTAGCGTTAAATTCGACTTGGTTACGGTCACCCCAAGCCAAAATTTCTTCCAGGTCTTTAGTTCATCGGCGCATCTCTTGAGAACTATAACAGGAATTTCGTCAGGACCAGAAGCTTTCTTGACGTCGAGCCCTTTCAGAATTCGTTTGACGGGACTGACGGAACACGATTTCGGTCATTTCGGATTGCGCTACAAAATCCATTTTACGAAAAAGTGGTACCTCTTCTAGTTCGGAAGTTATTAAATATTGTCGGTCGCAAGGCACACAGTGCGCGAAGAGCCAAGCTCGCGATAGGTCCAAGAGAGGCAGAACTACGCTTTCAAACGACGCAAAGGATGGAAATATTAATGTTTTGTCCAAGCCTCGACCCGTCGCGTGCCGCTGGTGTATTCCCGCGCTCTTCGTGACTTGCGATTGAAAATATTTAATAACTTCCGAATTAAAAGAGGTACCTACCACTTTTTCGTAAAATGGATTTTCTAGATAAGAGGATAAAGAACAAAATGGTATATTTTTAAATTACTTTAAGATGGGTTAAGAGCATGTTAAACTATTTACTTCCCCCGACTCACCCTGTATAAATTAAGAGAAAAACTATAGCGGCTAGCGGACTAGTGTGTGTGTACTGGCCTTTTCATAAAAGTATAAAAAATGAAACGAATCTCTCAGGTCTCTTGAATATTCAACGATAAGTTATTTGCGAATATGCACCCGCTCAAATAAGGGTATATGATATACGCATTTCAATTTCCAACGATGAATAGAGCATGGATGTCAGAGTCAGTAAGGCAAGAGTAATGCACATAAAATCCCTCATTAAGCCTGTATACACATTTCAAGCACAGACGGGCGACGCGTGCTGCCTGCGATGTCTGCACTGGACAGACAGTGTCGTACGGACACACCCACTAGATTAACTGTGGGGGGGAAATGTTTCGAGTTTAGAAAATATATTGTGTTCTTCAGATTTTCAAGCAAATAGCTTTTTCTGATCGCTGGTCTCAGCGAGTACCGTGAGCTCTGTCACGTCTCAGTCGAAGAGATTTTCACTCATAACGCAAGTATATAACTTACTTTCCTTATTAAGTCCTGGTTTTTATTACATTTCGTTACGAAATATTTCGGTGGAATGAAACGGAAAAGTTCGTCGTTGGTCATTTGGTCACATGTGTGGTTTTTACTGCAGTACAAGTGCGTGGTTAAAAATCGACGATATTAGTAGATTCATTTGTACAGGGTGATCACGTATTATGTCCCCCCATCTTAACCTTTCTATTTTACATACTTGAGAAAAATTAAAACGATTGGTATACAAGGTTTTTAAAGTAGCATTTGCAATGGGATCAAATATCATTTAGGTCTGTTGATTTACAAGTAGGGTTGGTTTTATTCAACATGATGTTGAAGCCCTTTATTAGACACCTATTTTATAATATGCAACTAAGTAATTTACGAAATAACCTACAGAGTTATGTACAGTCGAACATCAGTTAATATATAGGATGTCACATGAAAAAGAATGTTTAAACAGGGTCGGACATATCACTAGGCATACTAGGCTCTAGCCTATGGCCTCGTATTTAAATGGGCCTCGAAAAGAACCAAAAAATAAAAGAGTAAATACGATTTTAAATTGACAAATTAAATTAGGCGTGCGGTGCCTCAAACTGGCAACAGGGCAAGAAAATCTACGGCAGAATAAAGAATCGGCGTAACTAAACGCGCTCATTATTTTTACCGACTTTATTATTATTAATAAATCGGAATATACAATGTGCCTATTTTTGGTTATAGGGGACCCTAGGCCCGTTACGCAATTCGAGGTCCCTTACCACTTCAAAAAGTGTTTTTTTCTTAATAAGTTATGCAACAGTAATTTATTATGATTTACTAATATCATACGATCAAAAGTTAGTGTCGTCTTATATATCCTGTACATAACTCTGTAGGTTATTGAGTAAATTACTTGGTTGCATATTATAAAATAGGTGTCTAACAAAGGGCCTCAACATCGTGTTGAATAAAACCAACCCTACTTGTAAATCAACAGACCTAAATGAAATTTGTCCCCATTGCAAATACTACTTTAAAAACCTTGTATACCAATCGTTTTAATTTTTCTCAAGTATGTAAAATAGAAAGGTTAAGATGGGGGGGCATAATACGTGATCACCCTGTACTAATGAATCTACTAATATCGTTCATGTTTAACCACGCACTTGTACTACAGTAAAAACCACACATGTGACCAAATGACCAACGACGAACTTTTCCGTTTCAATCCACCGAAATATTCCGTAACGAAATGTAATAAAAACTAGGGCTTTAGATTCCGTTAAGGAACATTTAGGATTTGCACTATTTGCAGTGGCGGCTCTTGGGGGAAAATATAGAGGAAGAGCATGGAAATAGTTCTGTAAGCGTGTTCGCTGCAACACTTGGTTGTTGATGTTTCCTAAACGATGTTACACAACTTTTAAGTACCAAATCAGTGGTATTTACATTTGTAAGAACGTTATCCGGGAAGGTTTATACAACTTGACCTCGAAATATTTGCTGTAAGAAGATTCTTACAACCTTTATAAAGATAGAAATGTTGAATATGAATATGCTGGGTGAATACTATAGTATTAAATTATATAAAATAACGAAATTAAATTCCATACGGATAAAAAATGACCCCACAAGTGGTCGATGCGTAAAAAGTAACGTCCCGTAACGCAGAAGTCGCACGCCCGTTTTTCCAACGCTCCCTTCTTCCGCATTTCCTTCCGAAATCTATAAACGCGATTGTGTGCTTTCCAGAACGCGTCGCGGCGGCAGCGGCGGTGGGATGACGTCGACGACGCTAGGCGTCTGTCACGGACAGACGGGCACAAAGAGATGGCTTCTTTCGGGCTGTAATTACTGTCCTCTGCAAGTGAAGTTTTAAGATGAGGAGCTTTATGATTCGAGTTTTTGATACTGAGGGAAAAATTGAGATTGTTTGTTCGGAGGAAAGTTGGAGAGGAAATATTTACATAGTGGGCTAATAAATAAATGAAATTTTAATTGTTCCTACCTGTATACAAAAGTACAACCCCCTCTACTTACATTACTGCCACAGAATGGATCAACGGTTAAAAGGACAATCAAAAAAGCATACCACACATACACTGCGCAACTTATTTGACACACAACCAAAAATTTGCCTCAATTTGGATGTTATACAGGGTGTTCCTCAATGACGTGCTAATATTTTAGGATATGATTCCTTAGGTCATTTTATAAAGAAAAGTTCATATGAACATATGTTCGCAACGGCTTAAATTTTTTGCTACAGGATGTTGAATTTTTATTTTTTAAATGGTTATTTTTTAATATCTCCGAAAGTACTTTAGATATTATGTTCAATTTTGGTATGTGTTAATAGGATATAGAACCACAAATTTTTGTTAGAAAAGTTATTCAATTGTTCCACCAGTGGCGTCCCTGAAAACTTGTCCTCTTGTATTTTTTTACAAAGAAGATGGTACGCCACTGACATTTTCCATTTGAATATTTTTCTGATTAGCCTGGTCAATTCTACATGAAAACGCTATCTTGAGTTTTTCTCGTCAGACGTTCTTGAATAAAACCACTAAATTCATATGGAAACTCACTATTATTAACATTGATAAAATATCAGTGGCGTACCATCTTTTTGTAAAAAAGGACATGTTTGCAGGGACGCAACTGATGGAACTAACTAAAATTTGTGGTTCTATATCCTATTAACACACACCAAAATTGAAAATAATAT
The DNA here is from genome assembly GCA_963991005.1 of Barypeithes pellucidus. NCBI lineage: Eukaryota > Metazoa > Arthropoda > Insecta > Coleoptera > Curculionidae > Barypeithes > Barypeithes pellucidus. Next base: position 2,855,662 of record OZ022557.1, read on the forward strand.
CTAAAGTACTTTCGGAGATATTAAAAAATAACCATTTAAAAAATAAAAATTCAATACCCTGTAGCATAAAATTTAAGCCCTTGCGGACATATGTTCATATGAACTTTTCTTTCTAAAATGACCTAAGGAATCACATCCTGAAATATTAGCACGTCATTAAGGAGGAACACTCAGTATATTTTCGAAATTTGTTGGTCGTTTTAATTGATATTTTTTCTAATTGTAGGTTTTTTTCTTAAGAATATCACTGCCCTTTTACCCTGTAAAGTATACTGGGCGTTGCATGTTATTGCAGATACAGCCAAATGAATGTCTCATGTTTCCTTTACATTTTCTTTTTTGATTCATTTATTCTGTTACTTCATGAAATACACAATTTTTATTAAACGTGAATAGATTTTTTAGTTAAAATCCGCGACCTAAATCCCATTTATTCGATTGCTGTTGAGATAATTAAAGTTTATTTTGCGGTGTTGCTATTTTTCAACTAAAAAATGTAATAAATTTAATAAAAATTGTGTATTTCATAAAATAACAGAGACCAACAATGGAATCAAAAAAGAAAATGTAAAAGAAACGTGGACTTTCATTTGGCTATATCTGCAATAACATGCAATGCCTAGTATACTCCACAGGGAGATTTTAATTTTCTTAAAAAAAAACACATAAAATAATACCCGGAATAACACTAAAGTTACTTTCTTAACCAAAACAATAATGGCATTCTTAACAAAAAAAACCTAATAGTAGGAAAAAATCAATCAAATTTCGAAAACACATAACATGAAAGTTGAGGCAAATTTCTGAATAAGTTGCGCAGTGTATTATCTATTGTTCAGAAACCGCCCCATCCCACTTCTGAATCATATTCTAACCAAAGACAAACAATTGCGTGGCGGTCTCATCATTCATATAATTTATAGTGGGCTATGAATTATTGATATCCGCTCACACCAGCGAGCGTATGTCCATAGATCTAGAGCCAGTGCGTGTGATATACTTAGGGGCGGGGGTGGGGAATGAAATGGCACGGAAGAGGAATACAGTGGCGCCACCCTCCGCAATAACATTGTCAATAACGCCCGCTTAACCGGGGATATCATCGACATATAATAGTGGAGGTAGCAAGCAAGTTAAGTTTTAAGCAAGCAATTTTTTATACGATCGTTTTAAAAAATAATTCAGCGTTAAAAAAAGGTTTCTTCTCATTTCTCTCCCAATGGTTATAATATCAAGTTCCCATTAAAACATGCATCCGCGTCGTTCGTTGCCGGGGCGCCGCATTGGAAAGAAATAATTCCGATTCCGAAGAAGCGTAGAACTCACGTAAAAGCAATAATGTGATGTTATTTCAGAGGAGAAAAAGGACATACAACATAAAATCAGTCAGATAGTTTGTGCTCGCGTCACAACCAATCTGATTGCTAACCCAACAGCACATTGAGAAATCCGGCTTTAAAAAACTACTTCATATTTTCCAAGTTTCGAGTTTTGATTTATTTATAATATAAATAAAAATTGTATCTCTACCTCACATCTGCAGAAATATTGAACATATTATGTATTTGTTCTGTAGCTTCTTCATAAAGGCAGACAGGCAGTCCCGGCCTTTCAAACCTTCATGGTTAGCACGCTCCTCGACTCCAAGGAACATGTAATAATTCAGTCGATAATGGGACAAAACGATTAAGCGACATTGATGACGAGAAGTCCCCTCTGTTTGCGCTTGGCACTTGGGGATTGTCGTCTTTATAGAGTAAATACCCCAAGTTTTCGTTCGGCAAGATTGTTTCATAAACTGTTTATAAATTTAGATTATTTTTTTGTTATGGGCCTATTTAATATCGTCATAGAAGCAAGAGGTTCCCTTGAACGTCTAGGAAACTGGTAATACCATGTCCACGGAGACCACGAGCTAGCCTATAAACCATCGAATACATGTTGGTGATCTGCTTTTCCAGATCCAACTGGTTTAGTTTAAAAAATAAATCGAATTCAATTTTTATGTGAGATATGTAAAATTTATATTTTAGGAAATTTACATGCATCTATATTTTATGTGCTACCCCGTATCATTGGACGCATCATGACGTAAACTGCTCAGCCCTAAACTCTAGAATGAGATCAGTTAATCTATTCTATTATCTATTATCTATTAAGTTAAAATGAATAGTTGACGGTGGACTATTTAAGAAATAACTTTAGCTCTTGTTTGGAGTTTGGAGCAAAAAATTGAAGTGAAGAATGCGGGAACACCTAAACCCGAAATTAATTTAACGCAGACCACAAAGGGTAAATCTAGGGACTTTATTAGAAAGGTTAAAAATGAAATATATGAAAAAAAATTTATAGAGGGTATTCCAAACTTAATGAGACTGTTATTGATCAATTTTCTACAATTAAGTACCGAAGAATGGACTTTACGTTTAAGCACTATTGTGTAGGGTCGATAAATGTTGTGTATTTCGATAAATGATACTCGATATGATTTTAAACCATTTTACTTAAGGATTTAAACTAAAAAACAATGATGATATGAAGAATGCCAACTTGTCAGTCTCGTGGCTCGATTAGTTCTCGTCATAAAACAGTTAACTATTGTTCTCGTCTTGGTTGCGCCTAATGACGTAGCCGTAGATGGCGTAGTGGTATTAGACATCATTCGGTTTTCTTGATAGCTCGTAGATGGCTTTAGTAGTATTAGTAGTGGACTGTATAAATATTGTTACGAGAGTTGCATGCGACGACGTTAAGATCCGACAGCTATACATACTAAGAAAATCTTTCCTATTTTCCAAAAGTTGTATTTCCTTGTGTAAAATTAAAAAATAAATAAAAATATGTTTTACCTAACGCATTTTCTTATTACTATTTTTCTTTCCACATTTAAAACGCCTAGAAAGTAATTGTTTGGTCGTTACACAAAAATAAAATTTTAAAAATAATTTCACCATACTTGTGAACCCCCTCTATCATAGGTCACGAGCCGCCACTGTTTTGGACGGCTTTTTTATACATATCCTGCGTCGAAGTTCCTACTCATTTTGTGCCTCCCATCCTCAATCGTAAACTTTTCGAGATAAAAGAGCCCAAAAATCTTCTATGGACCTGGGGAGGGTTGTCGTTCCCTGAACAAATGGTACGTTTTGGTCTGCTAACCAATTTTGGGTTTGTCTTGCGTAGTGACAGGAAGGTCTGACCAGAACATAATATCGTCTCCAGCATGTTCTTCTTCAATAAAATTAACCAGTTTCGTAAGACAATTATCGATATACCTTTGACTCCCCAGAGCTTCATCTCTTACTCGACCCACATAGGGCATGGATACACTCCTGGTGGATATAGCGCACCACACCTTATCAGCGAACTTGGCCTTTTGTTTAAATTTGACATTATCAGCAATATTGTCAGTATAAAAACCATAATTTCCCTTCATTTCGGAGTTGCTTGGTGTGAAATACTTTTCGTCGTCCATAATTATCACCCGCTTGTTATCAAAATATACCCTTCTTAATGCACGGAGCAGGATCTGGGGATTCTGGCTAGTTGGTTGGCTGTATATTTCGGAGCCTTTCTTCTTTTTTGGTATTTCTGGCCATTCCGCGATAGTTCCCGCGCTATGGTGTTCTTAGATGTTCGATATTGTCGTGGTAGTTTTCTTGTTGACGTACCAAGTGTGTCCTTCGCCCTTCTTTCCAGTCTAATCTTACTCTGTAAAAATTCTAGGCCTTCCACTTTGTGGAAGGTTCATACAAGGAATACCTTGCTCACATTTATCAATTGTCCGATAAATGGTTCTACGCGATATATTTTGATTTCCAAAAATGCGTTATAAGTTGCCTTAAAAAATAAACATAAGTAAAACTTAATCGTTATTATGGCAATATTTACGACAATTCCTGCCAATCTGGCCTGCAAAAAATGCAGTAGCAGCCACTCGCAGAGTTAAAAACATCGAGAATGCTGGGCTCGCGAGCCAGCAGGGTTATCGTTGGGATCGGGTGTCGTATCAGTGGACAATGGCATTGCAGAATGCTGCGACGCGACGTTCGATCTGCAGCTGGATAAGAGATGATTCCGATGAATCTGTAATAACTTTGTTAGAATTGCTAAATAAAGAATTAGATACAGACTTTGGTCTAGACTAAATATAAAGTCGATATTTATCCCGGTGATGATTTGAGAATTTATAGCATTAAATTTTTTTTTTATGATCAAACACAAGCACTATAGGAAAAAATCCTTTAGGGCACTCTGGGAGTGGTGCGTAAGACGTTGGTTTTGAATCGCGGAGGTTATATTCGTTGGGAAAAACGACCTCGGGAAGGTCGTTCCATAAGGATGACGTCCTCCAGATGAAAGTATTCTTAAATAGTGATTTAGAAGTTGCTAATTCTGGGTTGGTTAGCAACTGCAGGTGCAACACCATTTCCTCGTTGAATGTTGTTAGAGGAACCCAGTAAATTGTCGGAAATGGTTGTTGTTTGATGAACTTCGCTTGATGGGGCCCCAAGACCAGCCCCCGCCCGGAGATCCGAATGGGGGGCGAGTTTACCTCCGGAGTATTTTGGGTCTGGAGCCCATTTAGATGTAGAATTGATCAGGCTCATCAGAAAAAATATCAACATGGAAAAATGACAGTGGCTTATCACTTTTTTGTACAAAATATCAGAAGACCTCTATTAACACAAACAAAAATTGAAAATAATATCTAAAGTACTTTCGGAGATATTAAAAAAAACTATCTAAAAAAATGGATATATTTCAACATCCTGTTGCAAAAAATTTGAACCGTTGCAAACATATCATGTCCACGTAATACTTTGATAAAATGGCCCAAGGAATCACACGCTGAAATATTAGCACGTCATCAAGGACCACCCTGTATAGTAATATAGAAATTCGCGATCTGACATAACCAATTTAAAAAATGCCAACTCTTTAAAGTTGTCTTCTAGGAAATGTATTTATAAAGTCGTCCAGTGCAGGACATTATCGCTCTTGATCTCGGGCATTGTATGATAATTTTATTTCAGGAATTTCAGTATCTAATCATGACGATTGCAAATTTATAAAAAAAAAACCTGCCGGCACATGTAAGGCACTAGGTATGTGAAGTCATAAAATATAAGCTGATCATAACACAAGCCGACATAATTTTTGTAACATCGATGAGAATGCTTATTTTGCGTTTCATTTAGGAAGTTATTAAAACACTTTTTACCAGAAATGGCCCAGCACGGCTCATTTTCAAGTACTTGTCGGAAATAATCAGTGCGCTAATAGAACAGCACACATATTTAATGAGCGACATGAGAACAGTAACGTGCATCGAAAATATGTCCTAGAACTTATAGCTAAATTTCGGGACACTGGATCAGTCGCCAATAAAAAACGCAACATTGAAAATCCCATAAGGAACGAAGCAATAGAAGTGGGGGTTTTACGGAAAGTTTATGTAGATCCTACGTTAAGTACCCGCAAATTGGATACTGTGTGTGGTGTTAGTCGATGTAGTATCCAACGGATTCTGAAGGCCCATAGTTTTCATCCGTATAAAATTCACCTTGTACAAGAACTTAATGAAGACGATTTTGATCGGCGATTACAATTTTGTGAAGATATGAGTGAACGAATTATAAACGATGAACATTTTCTATTCAACACTTGCTTTTCCGACGAACGTTCCTTTTTCTTACATGGCCTAGTAAACCGTCATAACTGCCGATATTGGTCAGATTCTAATCCCAGAGTTTATCATGAGGTACACACACAGCAGCCACAAAAATTAAATGTTTGGGCTGGTATTTTTGGCGATCATTTAGTTGGTCCTTTTTTCTTGACTGGAAATTTAACCGGTGAAATGTATTTGGAATTACTGCAAGACGCCATAGATCCTGCATTAACAGCCATAATTGAAAATGGGAATGATCGGCGGTACATTGCGAATAGGTTGATGTTCCAACAGGATGGTGCCCCACCACATTACGCATTACGTGTTCGACAATATTTAGATCAGACGTTTCCAGGTCGATGGATTGGTAGAAGAGGTGCCATTGAATGGCCCCCAAGATCGCCAGACTTATCACCTTTGGATTTCTTTCTGTGGGGGTCACTTAAAAAGCAAAATCTATGCTACTCAACCAACATCGTTAGAAGATTTGCGACAAAGAATTGTGAATGAGTGCCTTCAAATTACTCCTCAAATATTGCAAAATGTGCGGCAACGTTTTAAGCAAAATCTTTATTACTGCATGGAGAGTCATGGTGGTCATTTCCAACATTTACTTGGCTGACGGGTCAGTTCATTCTTAATTTTTAAAGTACTTTGCTGCCAAATGTATTGATTTCCACTAATGATGTATTAAAGTTTTATTTAAGTTTAAAATCAAAAAATCTCCAAAACTACTGAACTGAAGTATTATGAATTTTAGATCATTATAAAGGGAATTGAAAGACCTTTAAAATAAGGTATCACTCGACCCCCCTTTCCATTTAAGATTTTAGGGGTGGTGCCACCCCCGCCCAGGGGGCTGCACTTGTTGACGTGATTTTGTTCCGATTTTGTGTCCACCTCGAAAACAAAATCGACGGGTCTGAGCGTTTTTCCAAAAAAGAACGAGCTGCCAGTAAATGTCTCTGTTTCGTTTTCGATGGGCCACCCTGTATAATGCTATCTTTGAAATCATTTTTACCTGCCTTAAGACCGGAAAGTATAACAAGACCGCAGAGGGGTTATTTTCACAGTATTGTACGAACCTTTAAGAGTTTTATTGTTTTCTGCCGTTTAGTTTGTTTCTGTCTCGTTTACAGTACAGTCAAGTGTTTAAGTCGATTTTGATATAAAACGGCAAGTTCGAGTCGTCGATGTTGCATGCATGCATGCATGCTTGTTGATGTACTTTTTCTTTGTATCTCTCAGAATGTCCGTTTAAAACCCCAAATGTCACGGAAAACAATACATATTTAACTTTTGGAGCGAAATAACAAACGACCGGTCCTCTTAGAGCAAATGCCGGTCAAAATTGCCATGGACACTGGACAGCTCCCACGACCAACCGCATCCCGCGCGATGCTCCTCGTTTTGATCATATTATGCTGCTCGACTTATGTGGTAGACCCGGTGTCTCACGCGACTCTACTAGCCCCGCTCTACCCTACTACTCGACAAATAAAAAATTAATTGGAAATGATTTGCCACTTGACCCTGTTTCCCATTTAGGATTTTAAGGGCTTCTACCCCTCCCAGAGGGTTAAACCGCGAAAGCTCTAAATATTCTTTAAAAGAGTTTCCCACTAAAATTGAGGTGCCTTTATATGATTTGTATAATTATTTTACGGTATGAAAATAATACATGCGCCAACAACAATAATATAACATTCTCCACATACATCGACCATCTGGCCGTATAATGGCTATTCCCCAATTAGAAAATTAGTTTTGGAGACCGATCATTTTTCATCCGATTGTAAATGACTGCCAAACGCAATTCGGATCTTTAAAGGCAGTCCGAAGGCGGGCCTATCTCATTAACAGGTTGGGTCATAGGTCATTAGGGCATGTCGACAAATCATGAGGTGTCTTGTACGTGCTTTGAATAAAACCCCAGGACAGATTTTTCGATTTTTTAAAAAATATCCACTCTGAGAGTGGTACGTGTGTGATAAAGCGATTCATGTTGGTTTTGAATCGTTGAGCTCCAAACTTGATAGCAGTATTCTAGCGATGGTCTACTCTGGGCGTTGTAGTGTCAAAAATTTTGAAGCGTGTGCAATATACAGGGTGTCCCATTTTCGACACTTTTATAGGGTATCTCCGTAATTGTTAGTGCTATCAAAAAAATAATGTAGGTGTCATGTACTCTTTTTGGGTCAAACTTAAAATGGTAAAATCAAAATTTGAAGATTTTCGCTCGCTTAAGAGATACGGGGAAAATCAAAAAATTGACAATCATAAAATTGCCCTATATTTTCTTAGTTAAAAGAGATACAGACAAATGTTTTATACAGAAGTTTCTTTATACTGATTGTTGAATAATCTGCCGTTTTAAGAATAAGTATACGGGGTCAGGTAAAAAAGTTATCGGACCTAACCTCATTTTTTTAAATTCTCCTTTCAAATCTATAACACACCATGGATGATATTGGTTTCCTAGGCAATTTATTAAACTTTATTACTTTAAACCACAGTAGACCATGAAACAAAAGCTAATATCCTAGAAATAACTATGTTGACTACTAACATTTAACGTCATTTCATTTTTACATATTCATTTGCGAAAATGACCTATCAACATTTTGAAAAATTTGATATGATATCAGTTTATATTGAAAGTGGAAAAAACGAAAAAATGGAGCAAAATATATATTTTGTTCGCTATCCGGAAAGACGGTAACCATTTAAGGACAAATTCCGAACATTTGCGATGATTCCCGTTATTTTTTACCTTAATCTGAATCTTTTATTTCGTTTCAAAGTAATAACGTTTAAATAAATCGCTTAGGAAACCAATATCATCCATGGTGTGTTATAGATTTGAAAGGAGCATTTAAAATAGTATTTTTTTAGATTAAAATATACAGGATGTTCCATTTAAAAAATGAGGTTAGGTCCCATAACTTCTTTACCTGGCCCCGTATACTTATTCTGAAAACGGCAGATTATTCAACAATCAATATAAAGAAACTTCTGTATAAAGCATTTTTCTGTATCTCTTTTAACTAACAAAATATAGGGTAAAGATTGTTTCACGAAAAATGGATACGACTTAATGATTTCCTGGGTCGGTCCCATTGTGTCGACAAGAGCTTGGCAATAAACAAGTGAAGTATGAGGGGACGGACTAAGGAAAACAAGTAGGGATATGATTATATTAATGTAATCAAATGAAATAACATTTTTTTTAAATATTACTAGTCATATTTATTTACATTTATAATGTCATTCTATAGATAGTTCTGTTTCGCTATCGCTATCCTCATCAAAATTAATTATAATTGGATTAATTATACGATCCAGACTAATATACGAATTTTCTACAGTTATTACGAGACGGACTGAATTTTTCCAACTACCTGGGGGAATATCATTAAAGCATTTTCGTATTAATTCTACAACACTAGAACTTAAAGTCGGAGAAATATTTTCAGACCTAACCAGTGATTTTAACTGGTGCTACATATGCTCTATGGGGTTAAAAATGCAATAATAGGGTGGGAGCCGTAGCACTGTATGTCAAATTTATTCTGCCAATGTGTCACAAACATATACTTTTTTTAAACTTACTAAAAGATCACTTTTTTTATAACTTTCTTCAAAATATATATCATTCGCCGCCATGTAGTTCTGAATCTCCAATTTTGTATTATTTGAGCTTGGAGCTTTATGTAATTGGCGACTGTGATAGCTCGCATTGTCCATCACTATCACGCTATTCTGAGGAATGTTTGGTAAAAGACAATTCTTGAACCATTCCTCAAAAACTAACAAATTTTACCACAAAAAGATATTTAAATATAAATTAAGCAACCTAACCTACCTGATGTGCCTATATTTAATTATAATTATTAGAATCCGGTCCTTTCCACATAATAATAACAAACGGTCATAAATAATGGGATGGCCACAGGTACTTTTACTGCAGTCATTAAGTTATATCCATTTTTCGTGAAACAATCTTTAATTTTGAAATTGTTAATTTTTGATTTTCCCTTTTTAAGTTTGACTCAAGAAGAGCACATGGTGCCTACATTACTTCTTTGATAGCACTAACAATTACGGAGATACCCTATAAAAGGTGTCGAAAGTGGGACACCCTGTACTATGTAAAGTTGCTTTCAAAAAGGAATATTTTGAGCTTCGAGCTGTACAAATTTTCCCCGAGAACGTCTTTACAACCATTAAAAGTAGTGTAAAAACTAAACAACATAAAATGAATCGGTAAAAAGGCGATCGAGCAAATGCGAGAGAATCCAAACATACAATTCCGTACCATTACGCGCAGTATTCTGACGGTTGCAAATCACTTGACAATCGATACGCTTGCTCACTGTAAACCAAATGGCGCATGCCTCGGGCAGTTTGGAACTATTTCTGACACTGCTCTGCTAACCAATCTATTATACACAGACGTAGTAAGCAAACTAATAAACTAATAAATATTCTCTCCCTCAAACCAAATCAAAATATTCATATCTCATTTAAAAAAATAATAAAAAAAAGGCCTTAAAAGGGTCGATATACGTTTCATATTTTACCTGTGACGTCACCAAAGTCCATCAATCAATCGTCGGTCAGATCATCAATAACTTTAATAGATCGGTTTTAAATGAGGTTCAAATTTAGAGACTCACTTATTTTTGGTGGACTGGAATTTGCGTGGAGAAATAACGGATAAAAATAATTGAAATTATTAATATTATTCAATGACCGCGGATATAATTTGCATAAATCATCCAAATAAATAATGGTCATTATGGCTTTATGAAAATTTTATTAGAATGACTACCCAGGCTTCAGAGAAGGTGATTTTCGATTAGGCTCCTTCCGTTTAGAGTCTCATTGAACTCCTCCGACTTTATAAGGCCAATAGGATTCTGGTTGGGATTACTCCCTCTAATAGTTGCAATATTTTAACCCAAAAAGTTATTGTTTAGCTCAGTTATCGCTGTGTTTTTTACTTCAGATGTATACTGTTACCATGCTATTATCTTATGTGCAGGGTGTTATAGAAATGACTTATTATATTTAAACCCGCAAATCCTGAGATGAAAATAAAAAAATAACCATAAATGGCGCTTTGAATTATTGTACGAAATATACACTTTATATGAAATCTGAAAATTTACGTGGCCGCTACTGAGGACGTTCGCAATCAATAGTTTATTGAGGCGGTGTTGTCATATATTGCAACATAGAATTGTAAACGCACGTGTTCAGTTTTTGACAACAAAACGTCTTTTTCAAACTTTTTAGAAAAAAAAATACTACAATTTTAAGGTACATACTCTCTTACCTTCGATCTTATAATCCGTTTTATAATTAAATTCCATAAAAAATAATACACAAAAAGTATCTTTTGCAACAGAACCAACAATAGGTAATGTCACACAAATTTGAAATCACATCACAATATTTCTTATTATGAATTATTTCACAACAGAAAAAAATCGGGTAATGCTACAACTAACAAAACGTTTAAAATTCGTATACATCAAGCACGTGGAACCCTCGACAGCGCCATCACATTCCCCAGTCTCGAAACATACTGAAGCAACGATAGTCGGCAGGTATCCAAGCAAGGGCGAAACATGCGGGTGATCTGACAACACTGTTAGTATACTCTAGTAACCCACATTGTTGCTTACTGAATCCAGATGGAACGTCGCGACAGTATGGGGGTAAAAAGGGGTTTTACCTTAGTATTTAGATATTCGATTTAAAAAAAAGTATGTAGGCTTTCTCTAGGACACCCTAGGAGTCACCAGTTTAAGTATAATAACTCATTTCCATAACACCCTGTATATTAAACTGTGTCCATAATAGTTCATTTATTAATTATTTTGCGATGGATAGCCAAACTCTAAAAGCAAAACTGTCAAATCTATGGCCTCGCGCATGTTAACAAAGCTGATCGTAATTGGTCATGCGCAATGCCAACTGATAAACTCTTGCTCTTAATCGGCGAACAGGGCCGTATTTAAAATTTATATTAAACAGTCCTTACTGGACAATAAACAATTTATTTTCTCGCACAAAGAGGGCCTTTTGGCCACTCTTCGAATTAAATTTTATATATCATTGTCGACATATCGATAGATTGTCAATATCGTTACATCCCTACGAATGACATTGGTTCTGTACGATGTTCTTTGGTTGACCGGTATGGGTGCAGGCGGAGTTGCCGAAGGAATAGCATATGATGGCGACAACATTGTGCACGATACGAGATACGAGCAACCTTTAAAAATATGACCGGTGAACCGTGCGCACCAACCCATTTTTTCACTAGTAAAATTTAACTTTTTACTGTGGATTCGATAAGCTGTACATATCCATATAGGTCGGTTGGTAAAGCAGGTAACTTATCAGGTACGAGTGTCCGAGGACTCTAATAGGAATTTTCTACCCGAGGGGTAAGCGGAAGAAGTTTAAACGGATTGAACCTTCAGTAAATAATATGTAATAACGTTGATTATGTTATTGGTTACAGTCCTGAGTAATGACTCATTACTCCCGGGCAATAACTATCAGTGAATATTGATTTTAATTAGATACTTAAAAGTGGTTGTATTATAGTCGTAAAAGAATCGAGCAGCTTCTCTAGTCGGAATTTTTCTTATGTTAGTGATATTTCAGCTGTAATCTGCGTTATATCTTTATGAAATGAATTACCTATACATACCACGATATTATTATTTCATTCCACCTACTTTCAAATGCGTATCACCTTTTAATACCTTTAAAAGAGAATTAGAAACCCTAACACCAACCTGAATCTCCATAAACTGAGCTTGCCCTCTTAATTCCGCCCAGAGCGGCGAATAGCAGAAATACACGACGAACCACTGCCGCCCATCCATATGTGGTTAAGCTTAGTACTCCTCGAACTTCAATATTTAAGAATTCTTTCATCCGACCTTCCCCAGGTCGTTTTTCCCAACGAATATAACCTCCAACGATTCAAAACCAACACGTGAATCGCTTTTTGCGCACACGCACCACTCCCAGAGTGTCCTAAAGGATTTTTCCTATAGTGCTTGTGCTTTATCATAAAAAAAAACGATATTATTATTTCATTCCACCTACTTTCCAATGCATACTAGATTTTAATACCTTTAAAAGAGAATTAGAAACCCTAACAACAACCCGAATCTCCATAAACATTTTAAAAATTGATCACTGCCTGACGTCACTGCACGCGCCAATCTAAAATGAAACGACTAGATATCTTACTTTGTTTATTGTATCGCGCAAAGAATATAGCATGCGCCACGAACGATAACTATTATTTATAGACAAAATAGCTTCAGACTTCATAATGTTTGGGTTCTCCAGATATTTTACCTCGTTCTACCTTTTTTCTAAATTCTACATGGCAGAAACATAAATGAACAATAGTGAGTAACATTGGCTTGGGCATTTCACTATGGAAAAATAATAAAAATAGTCAGCCATCGTGAAACAATTAATTATCTTAATGTTTAATCTAAAATTGAAAGGCAGTTAGATATATTTATGATACACAAAGAGAATAGATTGGTTTCCGGGAAGTGGACCATTTGGTCCGCTGAAAATCCGAAGCAAAATGGTAGAAAAATTTATCTATAAATAATTTATTTTTGAAAAATATAACCGACTTCAAATATACAATAAAAAATATGGAATATTATTATTTATTAAAAAATTTTGATAAATTTCCGAAAATAACTGTTTTTTTAAATACCTTATGGGGCATAAAATTACACAGACACTGACTATTGCTTGTAGAGCTTTAAATTAGCTTTCCGAAAATCATTCACACAAAAAACCAGAGATATGTTACGTTCACGACTCAATAAATGTCTAAATTTTATGATCAACTACATGGAAAAAAATACTATGGTAATATTATAAGATCAGTGGCGGTTCTTCCACAGGAGCACATGCGCACGTGCACCCCCAAAACAAAACGAATAAAAAATATTAATTTATATTCATTGAATATTATTTATCGTTATAAAGTCCGATCCTCCCTAATATTTTATCGTACCGTCAAACTAAAAGAGTCCGACCCTGTCTAATATTTTATCATCCCGTCAAACCAAACTGTATAGATTCGGCAACCGTGCCTCGGTCGAGGTAAATGACAATTATGACTAGACTTGCTCGTACGTGCGATTAAGTAGTGCAGTTTCTCTATAGCAACAGTGGCGGGTGGCAGCGGGGCTAAGGCGATTTAACATGGAAAAGGCTCACAGTTTTTGTGAGCTGTTGTCTGTTCGTGCATCAGTTTTTGTGAGCTGTTGTCTGTTCGTGCATCTAGTTAGAAATTCGAGCGTGTATGTTTTAATATTTGAATATTATATATTTATTAAGTTAAAATGAATAGTTGACGGTGGACTATTTAAAAAATAACTTTAGCTCTTTGAGTTTGGAGCAAAAAATTGAGGTGAAGAATGCGGGAACACCCAAACCCAAAATTAATTTAACGCAGACCACAAAGGGTAAATCTAGGGACTTTATTAGAAAGTTTAAAAATGAAATATATGAAAAAAAAAATATAGAGGGTATTCCTAACTTAATGAGGCTGTTATTGATCAATTTTCTACAACTAAGAACCGAAGAATGGACTTTACGTTTAAGCACTATTGTGTAGGGTCGATAAATGTTGTGTATTTCGATAAATGCTACTCGATATGATTTTAAACCATTTTATTTCAGGATTTAAACTAAAAAACACTGAAAATATGAAGAATGCCAACTTGTCAGTTTCGTGGCTCGATTCGTTCTCATCATAAAACAGTTAACTATTATTCTCGTCTTGGTTGCGCCTAATGACGTAGCCCGTAGATGGCGTAGTGGTATTAGACATCATTCGGTTTTCTTGCAAACTCGTAGATGGCGGTAGTAGTATTGGACATCATTCGGTTTTCTTGATAGCTCGTAGATGGCTTTAGTAGTATTAGTAGTGGACTGTATAAATATTGTTACGAGGGTTGCATGCGACGACGTTAAGATCCGACAGCTATACACACTAAGAAAACCTTTTTTATTTTCCAAAAGTTGTATTTCCTTGTTACTTTGCATTTTCTTATTACTTTTTTTCTTCCTACATTTAAAACGCCTGGAAAAATTTCACCATACTTGTGAACCCCCTCTATCATAGGTCACGAGCCGCCACTGGTAAAGAAGTGTGTGTGTGTGTGTGTGAATATGTTATAAATATATTTTTAGACGAATAAAAGGCATTAATGAGATGCAACGAATTAAGGGATTTCGATTTTCGTAACAACGTACGATAGATCAATGAAGTGAAGCGACGTTTGGGCACGATTAGTAGTTGGATGGGTGACCGCTGGGGTATATCATTTACCTTCAATTATCCTTTACCTTTAAAATAGGTTTAATAAAAGTATTTTTATTGAAATATTAAATTTTTCATTTGAAGCAATTTATTTCAGGTATATGTCATTCCTCCTTTGCTTAAACATCTTTGGTTATAATAAAGTCAGAATGAAAATAATTTTGCTAATACACCTTTTTTTTGAAACATTTTATAGGCTGTTATTATTTTCCATTAAAAATCGAATAAATAATGAAACTTCTTTGAATTTCACGGACTTTAATGATAGCCCCACCTATTTTCGCGTAAATAATTTTATTACCTTGACGTTTAGTGATTTTATCTTCTCAGACGAACATACGACCCAACAAATTTAAATAATTACTATAAACATAACCCTTTCTGGGACACACAACAAAGATATAACCCAAAGATTTAAATAACCCTACTCTACCCTAATTTAGAAGCTCCGGCCATATAGTCACAGTATAAACAACAATTTCGGTTCGAAACTGACAAGTATACGTTTAGACTGTTTTAATAATAAAAATGTTTTATGGAGAACAAAGATGATCGTAAAATAAATCAAAATGGTCAAGCATAAAAATGTTGACAAGGTATTAACGTTTCACTGCCGAGGACCGTTTGGTGAGTTATGGGAAACAAAAGGACTTTATTAGGGTTATGAATATTTTTTAAGAACTTGTTTAAACATTATTTAATAATTAAAATTAATTTCCTTCGCTGTCTGGTCAATTTTAATATTTTAAAGACTAGGATACCAAAGTAGTAAACCTTACGAGATTATAGTCAGTGGGTTTGTCAAAAAGTGGGTCCCGTTGCGGCCATTTCGGCTGGAGTATTTTAAATTGATATAACATGCATTCCTTCAATTTGCATTTTTTTAAATTTTCGATATTCCAGCTGAAAATGATCTAAGGTCATTTTGTGCATAAGCTATTACCGATCAGATTTACTCAACATAAAGTCAATGGAATTAATATCAATTCGTTAACTCAAACGAATCCTGAAAGGGCTCGACGTCAAGAAAGCTTCTGGTCCAGACGAAATTCCTGTTATAGTTCTCAAGAGATGCGCCGATGAACTAACACCAGCATTTTGTAGACTTTTTAACTTATCCTACAAACAAGGAGTATTTCCATCGTGCTGGAACACGGCGCGAGTCCCGCCTATACCAAAGAAAGGTAAGAGAACCCTGCCTAGCAACTATCGACCAGTCGCATTGCTTTCAGTTATGTTATCAAAAGTAATGGAGAAAGCTATTAACCAACATCTTCTAAAGTACCTGGAAGGCTTCAACATTATCAGCGATCATCAATATGGTTTTCGGAAGTCCGGATCAACTGCAGATCTTCTAACCTATGTCACCCATCTTTGGAACAACGTAAGGGAGTCTCGGGCTGTTGCACTGGATATTTCTAAAGTCTTTGATCGTGTTTGGCATGAGGGACTTCTGAGTAAACTGCGATCCTATGGTATGCCCAGTCGATTCTGTGCATGGTTGTCTAGCTTTCTTAAGGACCGCTCTCTGCAAGTGGCGATTGACGGATACCTTCACCATCAATGCCTGTGGTCCTCAAGGGTCCATATTGTCTGCCACTCTCTTCTTCCTCTACAGTAACGACTTTCTAGTGAAAACGAAAAATCCGATATTTAGTTTCGCTGACGATAGCACACTTATCTCATCTTTCTCTTTGAATGCACAAACATTGCCTGCCGACGCACATCTTCGCAGACAGCATGAAGTATCACGCCTTAACCTGGAAGAAATTTTGGCTTGGGGTGACAGTAACCAAGTCGAATTTAACTCTAAAAAAACCCAGGCAGCAGTTTTCTCTAAAAAGGTTAACATTGCAGAGCCGGATATAGTCATGGACGGGCACGCAATCCCACTGGCTTCATCTATTAATTTGCTGGGCGTCAATCTGGGAGAAAATATGTCTTGGCATAACCACGTTGTGGCAATCGCCAAGATAGCTTCTCAGAAGCTTGGTGTACTCTTCCGAACCAGAAAGTTGTACATACCTCAACAACTTTTGACACTATACAAAGCCCAGATATTCGACCATCACTGGAGTACTGCTCTCATGTCTGGAATTCTGCACCCAAACATACACTTCGGCTGCTGGATTCCATCGAAAAGAGGTCCATTCGTCTGATTGGAGACCACGAGCTGACGAAGAACCTCGACAGTCTAGAACATCGAAAACAGGTTGGGGATTTCACTCTCTTTTACAGGTATTTTCATGGAAAGTGCTCGCCTGACCTTGCCCTCTTAATTCCGCCCAGAGCGGCGAATATCAGAAATACACGACGAACCACTGCCGCCCATCCATATGTGGTTAAGCTTCGTACTCCTTGAACTTAATTATTTAAGAATTCTTTCATCTGGAGGACTTCATCCTTATGGAACGACCTTCCCGAGGTCGTTTTTCCCAACGAATATAACCTCCAACGATTCAAAATCAACGTGAATCGCTTTTTGCGCACACGCACCACTCCCAGAGTTCCCTAAAGGATTTTTGCTATAGTGCTTGTGTTTGATCATAAAAAAAAACCATACAGGGTGTCCCGGATAAGAACGCACTCTACAGTTTACAAAAGATTTTAGTAAATTTTGGCAACATTTTTAAAAGTTTTCAAATTTACAAAATTTCAAATTCAAATTTTACAAAAATATTAGTCACATATAGAGCCATATTATGGTTCGGTTTACTATTTTTATAGCAAAGTTTTTTCTCTTCAATCAGAATCAGAAAACGAAAAGAACGAAATCATAAAAATTTGGCTTTGCCCAAATATCTTCGAAAATTACACTCATGCATTAAGCTAGAGGTGTTGTTTTCGATTGATTACATCGAAAACAATACCCCTAGCTATCGAAAACAACCCCTCTAGCTATTGAACGCAAAACCATAGTAACCTTCCTACAACGCCATTATTGGAATAATATGTCAGTCTGACATTCTCATTGTTCCGAGTTTAATTTAAAAAATGTCACGTTTTGAAAAGAAATCAATCGAAGTTATTCAAGAAAAGATCGCACAGAGTGTCCCAAAAAACACTAAAAATAGCAAGCAATATGTCTGGCGTCAATTTATGATGTGTAATTTTCTCCCTAAATTACACTCGTGCATAAAAATTCTCAGATAATTTTGCATTTAAGCGTATTTCCTTTGAAAAACAACATTCGTTCATTTTCAAATTTCGGAGTCGGGCTATTTCGCCAAAATATGAAAATGAACTCTTGTTCTTTTTAGGCAATACGCTTTCATGCAAAATTATCGAAAATTTTTAGGCACTAGTGTAATTACGTCCGAAAATATTCGTTGCAGATTTCTGCATGTCCATTGATTAACGAGATCCCTAGATTACATTCTTATCCGGGACATCCTGTATACATGTTCCTGCAGTTCAAACTTAGGAGAACCCTGTATAATAAAAAATAAATGAATCGCACCACCCAGTTGCCGATATGTCTAACAAAAGCCAAGACAAATGGTCAAATTCCATGAACTACTCTCGCTTGAGACAATTTATCTCTCATCATTCTGACACCTGCGAAATCACCCTGGAAACAATGGACATCGCTGTGGGAACAAATTCAGACTTATTTTTACAAATGACAACGAAGTCCCATCTATTAGGAGGAATAAGAAAAATAAGGACTGCGTTCGCAGTTTTTTATTAAGTTCGTTGTTAATGAGAGTCTAAAAACGTCAAAAAATAACAATAAAGCTTATAATAGTACAAAAGAAACAAGTTTAATAAGACATTATCTTAGAGCAATTCAGAAAAAGAAACCCGCGAAGCGGGGAGTTTCCTAAAGTACAAATGCTCTAATTGTCTTATGAACCGTGTATTTTATAATACTTATTCTATTTGGGTCCGAAAAACTTTTAAAAATATAGTAGATTTTTTCCATTTGAATCAATATTTTCTTTTTGGGTTGGCATTACTTTTACAATTTCATAAACTGTTACAAGTATCATATATGCCATGATAGAAACAACTGAACACAACAAAGCTTCTTCCGATCCGTCATAATTAAAAATAAATATATTATTAAAGTTGATAAAAATGAGTCAGGAAGAAAGTTATACTGCGTCAGAAATACGAGAAATCGCAGAAAACCTTTTAAAAAGAATATGCAAAACTTGAGTTATGGTGCGAGCAGAACGAACGATAAGAAAGTTCAAAATATTGAACAAAATAATAAATAATACTATTGAACAAAATATTGTGTCGACACAGAATCTGACAGGAATAAGAATTAATGCCCAGGAAATGTCTACAGTAACTATAAATATGTATATATAAAGTAATATGTATAATACTATATTGAATTAAAAATAAAAATAGTACTTTATTGAATAAAACTTTATAAATAGATCATAAACTGGAAGATATTTCTATTAATTTATGGTTATGTTGTTTTATAGTTTTGACTAGAAATTAGTTGACGGACACCGTCAGTATATTATATATTTGCGAGTATAGGGAGTTCAGATAAATATCTAGTAACAATGATCTATTTGCAAGGTGAATGGTTAGTATTTTAAAGTTTTCTATATAAAAATGTTGTCGAATCCATAATGCCATGAAAACTAATTTCAACGAAATCAAAGTAAGCCTAAAATTCGAACCCTACTTGCTGCCAACATACAAAAAAATTCAGATTCATAAAGTGGCAGGTTATTAAATTTTTTTGCATTTCATAAATAGAAAAAATGTGTAAAATTAATCAAGACGCTCTCTATTATCGAAAATGTTCATTGCTGAGCAGAATCTCCAATGCGTAGGGATTATACAGGGTGTAATGAATTCATAGCTCCATTGGGATTTCGGAAACGGTAAAAGATACGAAGTTAAGTTGGGACAAAGTTGCATAATTATGGGCCAAATAATATGCCGCAAAAAAATCAAAAATGATTCTAAAATTTTGTTTGTGTGTTCCTGACTTTGTTCGTAGAGATGTCCAAAAATAAATTTCACTTCCTGATTGCTACTTTTTATTCTCCACGAGATAACATCATCAGATCTTTAATGCGACGTTTCGTCTTTGGGTCACCAGCATCAATTTAATTTTTTTAAGTACTGGTATTTGAGTTTTTGTTTAAATTATGAAAGGGGACCTAAATCTACATTCAGCGGTATACAACAAATACTGGTTTTTTTGGCGTTTTGTTACTTTTGTTTAAAAAAAATTCGAAAATATAAAACTCAATGCACTCTTTTGAAATTCATACTAGGGGTCATTTAATGAGGATGGTCATTAAAGGAACAAAACGTCGGACAACCAGCAATTGTATTTCATAATTTAAACAAAAAAATTCAGGCCAGTATTTTAAAAAATTAAGTTGTTGATAGCCCAAAGACGAAACGTGGTATTAAAGATCTGATGATGCCATCTTGTGGAGAATAAAATGTAGTAACGAGAAAGTGAAATTTATCTTTGGACATCTCTTCGTACAATGTCAGGAAAAAATAAAAACGGAAACATAATTTAAAATTTTTCCAAATATTTTGACAGCCCCTGTATTTAATTCAATTTAATTTTTTTGCGGCATATTATAGGGCTCATTTACGCAAGTTTGTCCCAATTTAAGCAACGCCGTATCTGGGGTTGCCAGATTGGCTTCAGAATTTTCCGGTAAATTTTTATTTTCCTCTCTGTATTTTATCTCGATCGCTCTGCAAGTCAAAAATTGGAAGCCTCAGTGTTTTATTTAAAACAATAAGAGCAAAAACAATTTCACAGCATTTAGGAACACAGTCACAATGTCTCCCTTTATACGGTACCTGTTTTCTGCCGTTTTTGCTAAATCCAGAACAAATGATGCAAATTTAGATCAAAATTGACTGAAATCCTTTATTGTTCGTGAAGATTTTTATTTATTTTTGTTGTTCTATTGTGATTTTTCTTTCTTTGTGCGTGTGTGGGAGAAAGCAAAGAATAATATACCAAATAAAAGAATAATGAACTGTGGGCTTTTTTGTTAAAGAATATAAGAGGAACAGGTGTCATTATTTTTGAGGTATTATTGTTCGGATTTAACGATATTAATTTTTTGGAAACCTCCGTTTTGTTCGCGTTCTGAATCGTTTATCAAGGGTTTGGGCAGGAAAGTCATTTATTATATTAGTTCCTAGAATTTCTGAAGAAAGATTAGAACTAAATGTTTTTTAATATGTTGACACAGTCAGTAAAGTATTACTGAAGTAAGTATACAAGGCTTTTTTGTTTAACCGTATCTAATATTATAACATAGCGAAAAAAATGTTTATTAACAACCATGCATGTAATAATGAGATTTCATCTATCTTTGAAAGGTGGAAAGTTCACGTTTTTGACTTTTATTTTCCACCCGGGTGGAAATTAAATAATTTTTTTGTAATTTTTTAGAAAATCAATATCTCAAAACAATATACGAACACACTTTTTAAAAATGCTAATAGCTTTGAGTGTTTAGATATGTCTACTTTTTCCCTAATTGATAGAGTGGTCCTCAACATTGAATATTGTGACCAAATCG
Source organism: Barypeithes pellucidus (assembly GCA_963991005.1). NCBI lineage: Eukaryota > Metazoa > Arthropoda > Insecta > Coleoptera > Curculionidae > Barypeithes > Barypeithes pellucidus. Next base: position 2,877,263 of record OZ022557.1, read on the forward strand.
TTGATATCATCTTTGTCTTGGCATTTTCACTGCAATAAGATAGTATAGCGCCGACCCCAGGCTTTTGAACTTTGTTTCCCGTACACCATTCTTTGAAACAGTTATATGCCTTGTCATATCTCGGGCGGTTTTTAGTTGGCAGAAGATCTTCTTCTACTATTTTTTCCGCTTCTCGAATTTCTGGTGGAGCAGCAGCAAAATCAAATTCCTCATTTTTCTATTGTTAAAATAATATATTGTTTAGTGACATGGAAACCGTATTCAAAAAATTATATTTGCTCTCTTGATGTGTATTATTACCTACGTTATTTTACCACCTGGGGTTATTTGAAATTTCTGTCTTATTTTTTAATGGAAAAGTCAAGATGACATTTATCTTTTATTAATAATTTTAATTCAAAATAATAAGAAGTGGATGTTAGATGTGGGTGTAAATAAAATAGTATACAAACCTCGGTGAAAAGTTTCATTACTGTCCCGAGATTTCGTTAACCTCGCCGCTTCGCGCCTCGGTTAACTACCGACTCTCGCAACAGAAATTAAACACTTTCCACCTCGGTACGTAATATACTATTTCGCATTAGTTACATAAAGAATCGTTCTGGAATTTAAATTCATCATATTCAAATTCAACCGTAGAGTTAAAACGCACTACTTTTAGTCCGAAAACAAATTGCAAATACAGGGTGTTATGGAAATGACGTATTATATTATTTAAACCGGTAATTCCTGAGATAAAGACAAATTGAAGAAAAATAGCCCTAAATGGCGCTCTCAATTCATTCAGCGGTAAAAGTGACCTGACGTCAAACCAGAAAAACACCTGTGTGGCACTGCGATACATGTAAGCAATCAAGGAATTCTGGCCGGTGTTGTCATATATACACCTTAAACTCTTTAGAAAAATAAAATAATTTAAACACATTTCCATTCTGTAAAACCTTTTTGTACAATTAATTGATGAATATTTACGACGGACTATGTTTTAAACAACCCGAAAAAACATATGGAATAGTAATAGCCACGTACGTCACTAGGTCAAATGCGGATGACTTCTTGACGCATTACATGGGCTGAGCGAGATAGTTTCATATAGCGACGCACGTCGATCACCAACACACTCTCAGCAATCCGCTCTGTTTTTTCGGTTTACGCGTGTATAGTGCCCGTCCATAAATAATCTTTGAATATTGTTTTTATTGACGCGTTTCTTCTGGACGTCAAATTTCGTCGCATGTAATAAAATCTAATAATCTGTAGTATAATCTGTATTATTGTATTTTCAAAAGCTAACTATCGGTTCTGTTTCACTATTACTGTGTGTACATAAAGTGTTTCCAGGAGTGTTCCCATGAAAAGGAAAAAAACTGATTGTGTTTGTGCCTAGATTTCCTCGCTCTTTAGGTATAATGATAAATACAAGTAGGTAGAAAATAATTTATTTATATAATTTCATATGGAATTGCAGTTTTACATTAAGTTTGCCTACATCGCCATTGGCTTTGGGTGAAATGTTGTACAGTAGCGCGGAGTAACCTGTGAGTAAGAGTGTTTATTACCCCACTTTTAAAACGGTCGATTTAAAAAAATATATATATATGTAGCGCTTCTCAAGGACACCCAAGGAGTCGTCCATTTAAATATAAAACGTCAATTCCATAACACCCTGTATATTATTTGAGTTGGTATCGACGTTAACCACAAAAAAATATTATTTTTCTTGGTCGAATATAGTTATTGTACTGCTAGACAACTTTATGCTAAAAACAATAAATTCCAACCAACCCAAAAACCAATAATTCTAATCCAACAATGCCCGTCCAAGATTTATACGCTCCACTCAATTATCATACCAACAAAAAAAAATAAAAAAGGACTACAACGGAGTTCAGTTATAAAATAATTCAAAGTTATTCAAAACACCTAACACAGAACGACCAGACACGCAGTGAATTATGAAAACCGTAAAAAATATGACAAACGCCTCCTGCCTTTTGTTATAATATTTTTTGAAATATATCAGGGACTGAGATCGTAGATAAGGGCGCCAGGTAAACGGTTTTCGGTTCTCGTGGGTAAGGCGGTGTAAGTTACAGGCCTGTGCTGTTACTGTGGTCTATATTACATAACAAGTGTTGAAAGTGGTAGATTTACGTAGAGTTTGAGGAAATCACTTTTGCACAAGTAATGTAAAAAAATTTTCCTACGACGACAAATCATGCGCATGCCCAAATACGTCCACATTTTAACTTATTGATGACATCTTATCTTCTATTTACTTACGCTAATTACACAAGGCGACATAATTTTTGTAACATCGATGAGAATGCTTATTTTGCGTTTCATTTAGTTATTCTTTTTCCCAGAAATGGCCTAGAACGTCTCATTTTCAAGTAAAAAAAAAGATTGTTTCACGAAAAATGGATATAACTTAATGGCTGCGGTAAAAGTACCTGTGGCCATCCCATTATTTATGACCGTTTGCCGTTTGTTATTATTATGTGGAAAGGACCGGATTGTAATAATTATAATTAAATATAGGCACATCAGGTAGGTTAAGTTGCTTAATTTATATTTAAATATCTTTTTGTGGTAAAAATGGTTAGTTTTTCAGGAATGGTTCAAGAATTGTCTTTTACCAAACATTCCTCAGAATAGAGTGATAGTGATGGACACTGCTATCACAGTCGCCAATTACATAAAGCTCCAAGCGCTCAAATAATACAAAATTGGAGATTCAGAACTACATGGCGGCGAATGATATGTATTTTGAAGAAAGTTATAAAAAAAGTGATCTTTTAGAGGTTTTAAAGACATTTTGTATAAAAAAGTATATGTTTGTGACACATTGGCAGAAGAAATTAGACATACAGTGCTACGGCTCCCACCCTATTATTGCATTTTTAACCCCATAGAGCATATTTATGTGGCACCAGTTAAAATCACTGGTTAGGTCTGAAAATATTTCTCCGACTTTAAGTCCTAGTGTTGTAGAATTAATACGAAAATGCTTTAATGATATTCCCCCAGGTAGTTGAAAAAACTCAGTCCGTCACGTAATAACTGTAGAAAATTCGTATATTAGTCTGGATCGTATAATTAATCCAATTATAATTAATTTTGATGAGGATAGCGATAGCGAAACAGAACTATCTATAGAATGACATTATAAATGTAAATAAATATGACTAGTAATATTTAAAAAAAATGTTATATTATTTGATTACATTAATATAATCATATCATTACTTGTTTTCCTTAGTCCGTCCCTTCATACTTCACTTGTTTATTACCAAGCTCTTGTCGACACAATGGGACCGACCCAGGAAATCATTAAGTCGTATCCATTTTTCGTGAAACAATCTTTACCTGCTTCTCTTTTATATAATGCGATCTGTGAAATCATTTTACCTGCCTTATAGGATCGGAAAGTACAACAAGACCGCATAAGGGTTATTTTTACAGTATTGTACGAATCTTTAAGGGATTGTTTTCTGCAGTTTCGTTGGTTTCTGTCTCGTTTACAGTACAGTCAAGTGTTTAAGTCGATTTTGATATAAAATGGCAAGTTCGAGTCATCGATGTTGCAAAGATCTAGCCGATAAGTTTTGTTATATATGTGGATGATTTATTATAAAGTCACAAGCTAGATCTATATCTGAGGATGTCAAAAGATAAAAGTTGGGCTTCTCATGTTTGTTGTGTGAGTTGTCACGTAAATTTAGTGCAGTGGATGTATCGCAGGAAAAATTCCATGCCGTTTGCTATTCCTATGGTGTGGAGAGACCCTACTGACCATGTAAGTGCTTATACTTTTGCATAACTAAAATCCGAATATGATCCACAACTTCCGGAGAACGCCAGTTGTGACCCAACATTTTTACTAGCTACCAGTGAACCTCACTTAATAACCCAGAATGAATTAAATGTCTTGGTACGTGACCTAGGATTGTCAAAACAAAACTAGGAACTTCTTGGTTCCAGACTTCAACAGTGGAACTTGTTAAAAAATTTGGGTGCAGTAAGCGATGAACAAGGAGAGGGGTTTCACCAGGACATCAGGACGATGGAAACAAGATACCAGGGACGCTGGAACACATCAATGTTGGGCGACTACTGTTGGTTTTTAAAAAGGGATGATGCTACAGATCACAAAAGGAAAAAGTGAATGTTTTTATCGCTGTATCATATATTGTGCAATATATTTTTTATTAACATAACAACCAATCCTCAGTAATGTTTTGCATAGATGCCACCTGTTTCATATGTTTATATTAAATAAATATATTAGATTGTAAAAATATATCGTCTCCTCTTTTTTCTCCACCACCCACCCCTTATAACAAAAAAACTGTACGTGTTACAGTAATTAGCTTATCATTTTCGGATTTAGGACTCTAAAATACTTCAGACAAACCTATTTTCATCAATGTTACTTTACAAAAATTTAAATTTGTCGACTTGTGTTATTGTATATATAGAACGTTATAGTTTCTGATTTTTTAATTAGATTAATACCCCGATTAATACCTAAACACAAAAATTAAACTAATCTTAACTTATATAGTACATCGTTCCAAGAAAATAATAAAACTCATATTCAAATAAACAAATATAACTACATAAATCACGTTTACTTACCTTGTATGGATATTCTATCATTGATAATTGTAAATATCGAAAATAAATCGGTACTTAAGCCATTTCTACCTTACCCAAACTGTTATTATATTTAATGGATTGCGTTAATTATTTTTTATGTTTATCATAAAACGACTTTTCCTATCTAACAAAAAGGAAATACAATCAAATCACAAAGCCTGTATACGCCGGTTTTAACACAAAAAAGTTCTTTTTAAAAAATTAAATGATTTTAATATAACAAAATGTATATTTAAATATATAGGCACCCCAAAAGGACCTCGCATCGGCGTTTACGCCCCCAAACATTGGCTACGCCACTGCAAATCAGCCGTGTTTTTTTCTCAATTTTCTTAGGTGGTCGTAGGAAGAAGAAATGTTCTTGCCTCAAACTTTCTATTCCTTTCATATGTGATGTTCCACAAGACTCACTTGACTGGACACATGTCCAACTGGTTTTGTGGAGACATGGAAACTTGTTAATTCGTCCTTAAAAAGCCAAAAGTCGCACCGCCCCCAAATCAAGCAGACCGCATTGTCATTGGAATTTACTCCTGTTTGGGCGTTACGTTACAGCTTACAGGTAAAGTTTTAGTACTAGTACTGCATATTACATAATAATAGATATTATACTTAATTCTTGTAACTTATTAGGAACTAGGAAGGGAAATAATAGAATAAAATGCTGTTCATCAAGGTGTAAAGTGGAGTTATCAAATTAATCTTTAAATTTGTATGGATTATTACCATTAAAACGGGTATTACACATTACACCTGTAAAGTTCTTCGTGAATAAATTCATGATTTTATTCACGAATTAGAACAAGTTCCATTTTTCTGTCATATTTTATATCGACTCGAAGAAGTTGAAGTAATAAGAAGTTGGGTTATGTTTATATTATGTCCAAAAAGGCCAAAAAAACATTCATAAATCCGTGACAAAGGTAGGTATTATACCAAAATGCGGAATTTCTCGAATTAATTCATGAATAAATTCACGAAGAACTTCACAAGTGTGTTGGCTTTTCCACTTACCTAATGCCTATTTTTGATATCTTGCAGTGTTGATGGTATGGTACAGAAATGTTCACTGTTTCATTACACTATCCGTACACAATTCATCACATTAATATTCACATTGTTTTTACGCGCAATTGCGTATTAAGTGAATTTTCGTTTTAGGAGTTGTACAAGCCGCGAATCCGCGTCGATAACTTTGTTTATTGATATTGTTTTAGATGAACTCATGAATCATGATGAACTGTTTTGCGCAAGCGCAAGCTATGGTGGTGGATTTTTAAACTTAAGCGGTGGTGAAGCGTTGTTGCCAACAAACTGTTGCTGCCAGGATTGCCAGACTGTCACTCTAAGTTTATTAACAAAAAAAATGTAATTTTGTTGTGTGAGACGTAAGACATTTGAACAATTTATCCGTTCGACAATACAACACAATGGCGCGTACTCCAGGGAAGCTAGGGAAACATAGCTTCCCTTTATCGCCTTATAATAATAATAAAATCGGCCCACTTTGGCAAAATAATATTGTCGCACATTGTCAGTAACCCTTAGATCCTACACCTACAAACTCCCATGAAGCAATAACACAATAAGGTATGATATCACGCAAGAAGATGTGCTGCATGTTATCTGTAATTTTATAATAATCTGATTACAAATAACATGCACATCTCCTTGCGTGATATCATACCTTATTGTGTTATTGCATCATGGGAGTTTAGTTTAGTGTATGTATAGGACGGAAAGGTTACTGTGCGACAATATTATATTTTGCCAAAGTGGACCGATTTTATTATTATTATTATTATTATTCTTATAAGGGGATAAAGGGAAGCAGTGCTTCCCGAGCTTCCATAGAGTACGCGCCACTGTGTTGTATTATAGAACCGATAATATTGTTCAGATCGCTGACACAATAAAATTCCATTTTCTTTATTGATAAACTCGCTTAATTGTTTTATGCTCACAGTAGTTATCCTGGCAGCAACAGTTTGTTGGTAACAATGTGTCACCACCGCTTCAGTTCAAAAATCTACCACCTTAGCAAAACGCTTGCGCAAAACAGTTCATCCCATGTTTATAAGTATTCGTTGGTTCATCCAGTTCATCTAATAAAGTGAACACCCTTTTTACAACTCATAGATCAAAAATTCACGTAATAACGTTAAATCAATATGAAATTAATGTGTTAACGTGTTCCTGGACAGTGTAATGAAACCGTGAAAACTTATGGTACCATAGTATTGACCAATCCAACGACCTGTCAAATAAAATTTTTAGGTTATCTGGTGGGCAAACAAAGGTCGTGTCCATATGTTTACTGTTAAGCTCGTAGCGTTTTTGCAGCGTTTTACTGTGATTGTGTGGTCTTTTGTTAACAAATTTATTATTAGAATAGATTCATTTAAGTGTATATATTAAGTATTTGTGGAAGAAAAATGCCGACAACGTGTATTGTGGTCAAATTGTGGAAGCCGTCGTAGTCGGGACCATTTCCTTAGTTTCATTTGATTCGCAGTAAAATAGACTATTCATTACCCACAAATAAACGATTTATCAAAGAAAAGGCAGGATATGTGATTAATAGAGCAGCTATCAAGAGGGAAGATCTTACAGAATCAATTTTAAGAAACCAGAGTGTGTAGTTAGCTATTCAAATGGCCCTACTCGAAGAGAACTTTAAAATATTTTTTCCTATCAGTTTATCTACTTAACTTTTATAATAATTAAAAATATACTTACATAGTTTTAAAACATATATTTTGAATCTTGTAGAACATATAGTACATACAATTTGTAAATAAACCCATTTTGATAATAGGTATTTTTAAAAACAATTCATGTAAAATAAGGATATTTAGTATAAGTACTTATATTTAAATGTTTGATACGCACTGAATTATATATATAAATAAAACAATACATTTAATATAAATAATATATTTACCAAATGGAAAATATGGAAACAAATTATTATTAAATAAAAATAAGTAAGCAAGGGTTTGAGTTCATATTTGAATAAATTTACCATCCCTTCTTTGAACACTGAAGGTAAAGCTACCTCTGTCTTAACGAACCAGAAACTGTGCCGAAGTTCATATTTGCAATTGGGATAATGAGCAGTTCCGTGGACAATAACGGCAGGTACATCGGTACAAAAATCATACCTTCATTTCTATTGATATATTCCACAACAAAAATTGGTTTAGAACTGGCTTTTTGTGAATGCTTCACCTGAAAAAGAATATTATATACATTAAGTAACATTAAGTATTGCATTCCGAAAATTGAGTGACACGCCTTAAATTTTTTTAGTTCAAAAGTGAAAGATTTTATAAAAAAGTTGGTCACTCCTGCACTAGGTATCAAACACTAGAAGTAAACAAAAATAATTACCTTTCCAAGCATGACATAGAACTCATTTACAACCTTCGTTCCAAGATTTATAACAGAACTGGCTGAAAAATATTAATGAGCTTCAAGGGTTTTGTAGGCTTTCATCTGCTCATGTGAATAAAAACTATGTGTTAAGGCTACAAAAATCGAAATACGAGATGATAGGCCACTGGTAGAATCCCATTAATGGTGTAGTCCAAATCAACAACTGCCATCCATGGTAGAAAGATCCAAATCCTTTATTAATTTCAGCTTCATTAGAAATCTAAAACAAATTATAATTTTATATCATTTGAATATGATATTCAAGAATATAATTTTACTATTTAAATGAGATAAATGCTCATGAATCTTAAATTGAAAGTATAATCAAAATGTAAACAAACATACCTCTGGTCTACGTCTGAGCATTATTGCAATCATTTCTTCAAATATGAACTCTGCATGATAAAACACACTGGTACGTTTTCACAATTAAATGGTCTTAACAGAACTAGCCAGAACCAGCAAATATTTAGAATTTAGATGGTTTAAAACTCCTAAGAAAGGTAATATACCTATCTAAATCAATGCAAACAATGGGTTTGTTTGCCCACCAAGGAAATTTTGACAGATGAAAAGTCACGTGGTTTGGATTGCCTAATACCATCAACACTACAATAAACCAAAAATAGGTACATATTAGGTAAGTGGAAAAGCCAACACACTTGTGAAGTTCTTCGCGAATTTATTCACGGACTTTATGAATGTTTTTGGCTGTTTTGGACATAATATAAACATAACCCAACTTCTTACTACTGCAACTTCTTCGAGTTGATATAAAATTAGACGGGGGGGGGGTCATACAAGGAAAAGTTGCGATTCCCACTGTACATACGGTGGCATTCAAGAAACTTCCAAGAGGAGAGTATATGGACCAATCAATTTTTACAATTAACAGAGCGTACCTAAGAAATCCATTCGTTTTATATGATTCTTTCCTAGATATTACGATTAAAAGTGTTATTTAGTCATACTGGCAGCCGATTCACAACTAAATTAGATGCTCTTAAACTATTACTATATTAGTGTAGTTTGATTTAAACCCCTCTTCACCATAACAAAAACATACATATGCCTACCCACATAATAATATCTAACTGCGGCACAACAATTTTGATAACTGCCCGATAAAAGATACGGACCGCAATAATTTAACAACCTCCCGATAGCATCTCGGGATGCATTCGGGCCTTACGGGGGCGCCGCTTAATTGAAGTCATTGTTCTGGCCCTCGAGTGGTTCTTGTGGGTGGCGAATGGCCATCATCAGGCACGTGCCAGGCGTGACGTCACACACCTATAGTTTAAAGGGAATGTGCAATAAAATGAGATACTTCTAGATCGAATTAGGAAGGAAGTTGGACCGCTTGATCAATTCAAAATCTTGAATATTATAGGAAAATTCTCCTGAAATGGGGAGAGAAAAAAATTATTTTACAGCTTACAAAATTTTTTTAAATCAACGTAGCTATCGGAAGTCTACACGTTTTTCCCAATAGTAAGGCACGGCCAACTTTATAGAAGCTGTTTAAGAATGCTAAGGCTAATTCAGGTCCAGATATGGAGTTTCATACCAAGAACTTCGAAAACTGCGAGTATTCTCGTCCGTCTTTTTTTAAAATCTCTTTTAAAAGCACTTCTGATGGGTAAGGCTTCCGCAGCAAACAACTTACCGCTCTTCCTCTTCATTGTTCATTGAAAAATACTTTTCCATAAGTTATATCACGATATTCTGTAACCTGTGTCGAAAGAAAAATAGCGAATGTAATCAATTTACGACTAAAATCGACAATATTGTAAAATTAACCGCCAAAACAAACACTAACCTCATGTGAACTGTTAACTTTACGCTCACTGTCCCTTCTTCTTCCTACGGCCCAAACAAAGTAGTCAATCGTTTCAATAAAAGTACTCGATGTAGCCAAAACTTCAATTTTGACGATTAATAAAAAAAAACAGTGCTAAGTATTATGAAATGTTTTTTAAAACGGATAAAATTTAAATATATGTTTAAAATACAGGGTGTTATGGAAATGATGTATTATATTTAAACAGGCAATTCCTGTGATGAATACAAATTGAAGAAAAGTATCCTTAAATGGTGCTTTCAATTCATTCACCGGTAAAAATTATCTGACGTCAAACCAAGAAAACATCTGTGCGGCACTGCGACACATACGAATTCTCACCGGTGTTGTCAGAATTACAACTTACACTCTTTAAGTTTGAAATACGCAACTACGTAACTAGGTCAAATGGCAATGAATGATTGGCTGACTGATTTTTTAATGTAATTTTATTTAGGCCACACACATACACTTACCTTGTCGGTCTTATTTAAAAATTAGTGTCAATTTCTATAAAAACTTATACAGCGTTTCAGTAAAGAAACCGGCACATCACATAACCCATAACCATAATCGCAAAACTTCACATGAACAATGGCCGCCATAATGCACAAAATTCACTTGGAGACATCGTTTTTATTAACATTGGCTTGTCTCGCCTAGATTTGTATGAACTTTTAATTAAAAAACACATTGTAAAATATAAATAACATTTCTTTGAATTAAAAATGACATCTGAACTGAAACATTTAAAACACGAGCTGTGAAAAAGTAGACATGTACTATTGCAATGCGTGTTTTTCCGGCAGATTCCAGCGCATTCATCAAAAAAGGTTGAAATAAATAATTATAATAATCTACAGCACTTATTTATTGTTTTCCTTCACTGCTGTAGATACCAATAAAGATTAAAAAACTTAATCGCTGCTCTGGTGCTCTTTTTCATTCGAAAAGCTTAAAAAAATTAAATCGATCGGCATTTAAGCCATCTCTACTATAAATAGACAAAAGGTTAGAAGTTGACATTTGCTTGACAATAAGATATTCCTCTGCGGCTTCGCGCGAAAGAGTTTTTTCGGAATATTTAATCAACTGTAACAGTGCAAGTAAGGGTGAAAATGTTTAATACATACAGAAAAATTAAGTCGAAGGCATATTAGAAAATGTTCCTTTAGTAAGAGACTGGAAATCGCAAGGTCACCGGATCTTCCCCATGCAATTTTTTTTCAATGGGGTACGATGAATAAAGAAATAGTTTATAAAGTCGAAGATATGGATCAGTTGCGATATAAGATATTGGATGCAGCAGATAAAATAATTGCTGAACGTTTTAGTTTATAAAGGGCCAATTTGTGTGTTTGTTAAAGAATGCATTAGTGTGTAGCGATTTTGTGTGACAAGGGCCTATCTTCAAAAAACTAATTTGAACCATGTGTGTGTTTCTTTAAGTGATTTATGGTAATTTGTTCAGTGTTTTACTATGTATGCTGTGTCTCTGACGATATACAGGGTCATGTTCTGAGATTGGAAGAAAAACACCGAAGGGGTTTTACTGGGATATAAGCTTTACCCACTAAAACCAAAAAAACCGAAGATGTATGTGCCCTGGATTACTTGCTAGTGTACTGGCACCTGGATTCACTTCTATTTGGATACTAGGTAGCTAAATATTTAGTTTTATAAGAATCTAAAGTTTTACACTAACAGTTTGGCAACATTGTGCCAGGACATCTGTTTATTACACAGCTGCTCAGTGTAATATGACTGTGCCGAGGAGTGACCTATGGGTTTATGGGTGAATTACCCCACTTTTTAAACGTTCGATTTGAAAATATGTAGCGCTTCTCTAGGACACCGCAGGAGTCACCCATTTAAATATAATACGTCATTTCCATGACACCCTGTATATATATATTTCAAACATTTAAAAAAATTGACACAAAATAAAATTTTATTATTAAGAGGCGAAATCGTCGTCGCCTCTGCGAGAAATAAAATGCGTGCATAGGATGAAAATGTACCGTCACGCCAAAAACGCATCATCGCTAATAGACTTTTGGAGGCGATATGGATGTCGCCGACGTGTGTAATTACACTTCCCCCATTAATTACACAAATAACGTTTTAATAACTATAAACAAGTATGTATATGAATGTGGATTAATTTTCTGATTAAGCTAATGTTAATGTTTTTTTTTTGTAAGAAGATGTAATTAATTATTTTATTGAGAAATGATTATTTAAATATTTTATTTTATAAAATACGTCCGCCCCACTTGCCTCAGCTGACGAGCAGCCACTTCATTGCGAGAAGTGAACTATTCTGATTAAACATGGAATTTTAACGTTCAAGTTCGTAATTGCTATTAATTTGGGATCTTGGGGAAGCGCACAAAAAATTTTTCAATCTCAATTTTACCGATTATATTTTTATTTTAGCGAACTAATCATCTCCGATATTAATACTTAAGGTTAATGCCAACCATCAATCGCTGACGTCACATTATCCACACCAATAGACGCGATGTTCATTCTTTTGTCCAGCATCCACGGCCCACTTAATTGGATTATAAATAACGCCGGACCTTTTTTCCTCCTTCACCGCGGATGAACGGCGTAGAAATTTATGATCGCCATCTTTATTTATTGGATTAATACATGTAACATATTACCTACACACGAAAGATATAAATAACTGGCGAATATATGGTATTAATTTAGTGGACTGGTTCTTTACGGAGCTCTATTATATATTGTCTCGATGGCAATAAACGGCCTAAGAGAGTTATGTGAGATACTTGTCCGGTTATTAGAAAGACTTCATCATCCGGATGTTGGCTATTTTTCTTCAGAGTTGGACGAACTGTCATGCAACCGCCCGATTTAAACCGTTTTGTCAATCGGAATTGAAAAAAACTAAGCAAAATATTGTGTTTTTTACTTAATAGTTGATATAACACAGCCTCAACTCGATTGGAAACCCGAACATACCCTATTGACGGTATGCAACCCAACATACAACTAATTTACCATTAAAGTTACTGGCAAATTTGTTCCTGTCGGAATGTGACTTAATACACACAGGGACAAGTTACTTATTTTAAAAATAAAATACTCAGCCTGAATAAATTTAGCTTCGTGAGTGTTACAATAGGGGACAAAAAGATTCCAATTAATCCATTAATTTTCAAAATCAAGAACTTATTTCACATTTTGAGACTATACCGGGTGATGCATAGTTAAGTTTAACATAGGAGATCCCATGACACCATTTTTGAGGTGGCTCAATATTGTCTCCCCTGTAGATTTTATAGAAAAACTGCATTAGAACTTCTTGAAGATGCCGACATGGTAAGCCCATGTACCCATTTTGAATACATTTTGATTAGCCAATCCTAGCTATTCCATTAAACGTGGTGGCAAAGCCACTACACTCGCCCAGTTCAGGTAATACAGTTTCCTGGTGTTTGCTCTATTACCTGAACTATGAGTTTTGTGGTTTTCCCATCACGTTTAATTGGATAGCGCCCGCTCCGTCTGACTTCATTTAATTCAGAAATTTGAAAGCAAATCATGAGACGTAATTTGCAACCAATTGACGGAGGATATTGATCCCTATTTTGACGACCGAAATATTTTGTTTCATTGTTATAGGGAAGAAAACATTTCCAGTGAACCTCGTAAATTTTTTACTCCCAATTAAAACTGACTTAAAAATAATTCCAGCATTAACGTCCGAACGGATAAGAAAATTTAAGCTCCGTCAAAGTTTTGCGAGCATGATGGCAAGTGTAAATATCAAACAGAGGTGTGCAAGGAGTCCCACAGGGGCACAAAGGCCTCCCGCGCAGAGACGACAATGCCCGTGGAGAACAGCTGCTCACGCGGACGGGGGGGACCTTGTCATGAAAGAGACGTACTTTTTATTTTTCGGGCTTGAATTATTGTGATACATGTATAAGTGCAAAATTTAATCTTTATAGAATTATAAATAAACAAATTTGTGATGTCTTTGTACACCAACAAATACGTTCTATATATGGCAATTGGGCAATGGCCATCATATCCCCATAGGGGAAAGTATGTATAATTTAATTAGAAGAACCCGGATTCTTGAAGAATATATTAAAACTTATCATATCAGAATCTAGTCAGAAGAAGTTGGCTACTTCAAGACAAAATCTGAAACGCTGCAAATAATCACGCGGGCAGCTGAATCATTGGCGAACAACCAAGCATATACAGGATGAGTCGACAGGAATGGGCCTAACTAGGAACGTATTGTATACGTGGAAATAATTTTAAAATGCAATAGGAAAATTTCTTTAAGGCACTCATGGGAGTGGTACGTGTGCGATAAAGCGATTCATGTTGGTTTTGAATCGTTTGAGGTTATATTCAGTCGGGAAGGTCGTTCCACAAGGATGAAGTCCTCCAAATGAAAGAATTCTTAAATAATGAAGTTCGAGGAGTACTAAGCTTAACCACATATGGATGGGTAGCAGTGGTTCGTCGTGTATTTCTGCTATTCATCGCTCTGGGCGGAATTAAGAGGGCAAGGTCAGCCGAGCACCTTCCATGAAAATATCTGTAAAAGAGAGTCAAATCCCCAACCTGTCTTCCATGTTCTAGGCTGTCGAGGTTCTTCGTCAGCTCGTGATCTCCGATCAAACGAATAGCCCTCCTTTCGATGGAATCCAGCAGCCGAAGAGTATGTTTGGGTGCAGAGCTCCAGACATGAGAGCAGTACTCTAGTGATGGTCGAATCTGGGCTTTGTATAGTGTCAAAAGTTGTTGAGGTGTGTACAACTTTCTGGTTCGGAAAAGTACCCCAAGCTTCTGAGAAGCTATCTTGGCGATTATGATATCAGTTTATATTGAAAGTGGAAAAAACGAAAAAATGGCGCAAAATATATATTTTGTTCGATATCCGGAAAGACGGTAACCAATCTTTTATTTCGTTTCAAAGTAATAAAGTTTAAATAAATCGTCTAGGAAACTAATATCATCCATGGAGTGTTATATTTTGAAAGAATAATTTAAAATAGTATATTTTTAGATTGAAATATACAGGGTGTTCTATTTTAAAAAATGAGGTTAGGTCCGATAACTTTTTTACCTGACCCCGTATACTTATTCTGAAAACGGCAGATTATTCAACAATCAATATAGAGAAACTTCTGTATAAAACATTTTTCCGTATCTCTTTTAACTAAGAAAATATAGGGTAATTTTGAAATTATAAATTTTTTGATTTTCCGCCGGATCTTTTAAGCGAGCGAAAATTTTCAAATTTTGCTTTTACCATTTTAAGTTTGACCCAAAAAGAGCACATTATACCTATGTTACTTCTTTGATAGCACTAACAATTACCCTATAAAAGTGACGAAAATGGGACACCGCAGTACATTCAGCTTATTGATCCGGAAAAGTAAGTAACTCCAAGTTTCTGCGAACCTACCTCAACGTGGTTATACCAGGACATATTTCCTTCCAGATTGACGCCCAGAAAATAAATAGACGATAAACGTTCACAGTCACGCTCGCACAACAGTATATAGCTATTCTTGCCGCAGTTATCGTGAAGTTCTTCAACTTCTAGCCAGGACACTAACGCTCAAAGCATATTCTATGTGCCTTGCTACTATGACATATTTGTTTAAAAGTCCTCTTTTATTTTGAGCGGTAACGTCCAAGACTGTAGACCCGGCCCTGCTTAATTATCAAATTAGTTCAGTTTTAAATTTAGACTTTCTTTGTGAACCTGTGAAAAATTCATCATTCTTGTTTCCATCCGATATGCGTCTTCGAGCAGTTCATCCGAAGAAGTACGGTCTTTGCACCGGCACGGCTTGACCATGGCTTCAACTAGGTGAAGTGGCTGCCACACGGCTAGACAGGTGTGTATCAGCCGACCTCATTGGCAGCCTAGGGCTTCCGTTTCCAATTGGCCGCTGTTCTTTTGTCTTAGGGTACCACCATCATGTGGGCCGGCTGATGAGACCGTAACATTTGTTTTGGTTCCTGCTTGTCACATTGAATCTAAATAATTTATCTCTTTTTCGATTTGTTTTATTTATTGAGATATTTTCAATTATTTTTCACCAAATTTGCGTTGTACATGACAATTGGGAACGAAATTCAAATCTATTACAAGATGACGAAAAAAATTGCGCATGAAATCATCGATTTGATACTGACTGTATCGAGGCCTAACTTCCGGTATAACCGGAAGTGATAGATACGTCACAATAGCTTCATTACATAGCGAGTACCCGTAATTGAAACAAAAATATTCTTCTTTTAATAGGTCCTCACCGTGGATGTATACAGGGTGTTCCTTAATGACGTGCCAATATTTTAGGGTGTGATTCCTTACGTCATTTTATAAAGAAAAGTTCATATGAACATATGTTCGCAACGGCTTAAATTTTTTGCTACAGGATGTTGAATTTTTATTTTTTAAATGGTGTTTTTTTAATATCTACGAAAGTACTTTAGATGTTATTTTCAATTTCGGAATGTATTAATAGGATATAGAACCACAATTTTTAGTTAGAAAAGTTACTCGATTGTTCCACCAGTGGCGTTACACGAAAGATGGTACGCCACTGACTTCTTCCATGTGGATATTTTTTCTGATTAGCCTGGTCAATTCTACATGAAAACAGTCTCTTGAGTTATTCTCATCAGACGCACCGTTCTTGATTAAAACCACTAAATTCATATTGAAACTCATTATTATTAACATTGTCGAAATAATTAATGATAAATTTTGTTTCATAAAAATTGTTGGAGTGGGAAATTCGATGCGCAGAAGAACGGAAGCATGCATTTTAAGTGAAGGTGGTCATTTCCAAGAACTTTTATGAAACACAATTTATAATTAATTATTTTATCAATGTTAATAATAATGAGTTTCAAAATTAATTTAGTAATTTTAATCAAGAACGGTGCGTCTGACGAGAAAAACTCAAGAGACCGTTTTCATGTAGAATTGAACAGGCTAATCAGAAAAGATATCAACATGGCAAATGTCAGTGGCGTACCATCTTTTATGTAAAAAAAATATTAGAGGACATGTTTGCAGGGACGCCACTGGTGGAACAATTAAATAACTTTTCTAACTAAAATGTGTGGTTCTATATCCTATTCACACATACCAAAATTGAAAATAATATCCAAAGTATTTTCGGACATAACCTTAAAAAATAACCATTTAAAACATAAAAATTTGACACCCTGTCGCAAAAAATTTAAGTCGTTGCGGACATATGTCCATATGAATAATTCCTTATAAAATGAAGGAATCACATCCTGAAATATTAGCACGTCATTAAGGAACACCCTGTATGTTTCTGTTTCTGTTCCTGCATGTTGTAACAAGTTTGCTAAAAGGCTAAAGACCTCATTACAGTTTGCAATACTTTTGAAATTTTATTGCTGATGCAAGTTAATTTTTGGCATGAGAGTTGCACGCAATATGTCATGCAAATCGTTTTACAGTCGGCAATTCTATTGCAGTTGCGATGTCAACGGGGAGCGCTGCCAACCAGCAGCAAAAGAACTGAATAAGAATATAAATAAAGACGAATACAGGATCGATAATAGGTTTGTTCCAACACCCTATTTTTGTATCGTTCTAGAACCGTCACGAAACTGTTGGAATCGATTTTGTGCGCAGGCGTTAATTTTGCACTGTTTGTTGCCGATGCACAAGGGAGGCAAGGTTGGTACGTTTTTGTGACCATTCTGTGTAAAAATCTCAGCTGATCGCCTGTCTGATTCTAGGAAAGAAGTTTAGTAATTAGTTAAATATCATAACATTCATAAATCACAACCCTACTTTTGTTGTTTTGATTTCTTCGTCTAAGCTTGAGTATTATCTTTTTTCGTTCCGTTTTGTTGTATTTAATAATCATGAAAGAGAATAACGTTTAATGTTAAGAATATCTTGCAGGTTTGGGAACCGGATTATACAAATTTAATAAGAATAAATTAAATAATCAAAATATTAAGCAACAACTCCTACAAAACAAGGCTAAAAGAACTGCATGAATGCCAGGAATACAAAAACAACGGTTAAAATTCTTAGGGCGCAAGTCAGTACAAGCGCTTCCTGGTCTTGGCCATGTATCGTTTTTACCGTTCAGGAACTGGTTTGCGAACGATCACAATTTGGTTGGAACACCAAAGGGATCGCCAGCTACACCGTTTTGTGTCGGTTGGAACGCCTTTCGACTACTACGCATGTGCGTGACCGTACATTGTACGATTTTTAGGGTGGTTGGAACGAACCTAATAAACACACGAGACATATTTTAAGGTAACATTTATTTTTGGTTGGTAATATAAAAATCAATGTTTATCTGAACGTTATACCGTAAGAAAATATTGCCTCTTTTAATTATTGCAGTAAATGCACTTCTAATTGTTATTCCAGAAATTGGTGGTGTCAGTGTTACCTATAGTATCGGGCCAAGAACAGCGTCGACAACGACGTTCAGCAACCTTTATACTAACCATAAAGTATAATGACACCATAAAGTCACTATACCAATTATTTTAACTTATTAGTAGTTTAAACTTTATAGTAATTAACTTGATAGCAATTACCACGTTTTTATCAAGTAAATAGTAGCAGTGTCAATCAGTCACAGTTCCTGTAACTGTGATGCTAGTTGGGAGGTTGCACATGCAAAAGGTAGGTCCAACTATTCAAATTTGTATCACTGCTAACAAAATGCTGTAATACGTTGCTATCGCGTCTTAACAATAAAAATACATTAAATCGTACAAAAGGACTGCCTTAAATGAACTTTTATTTTATTGTGCGATCGCTGATAACAAATGAGAATCGGAATTGAAAATCCAACGCAGCCCTTTTGATAGTTTGCCGACAAAGGGTGAACCAGTTACAGAAATTAATGGATAAAAATCAATGTAATTATTATTGAGCTGTAAGGCTTCCACGGGTTTGCTTTGATGCTCGGGTGAATAGAAAATTATGTATAATTGTAGCAAGAAAATCATTTAAAAGTAAGAATAACAAGTTTGGGAATCAAGAATATCTTGATACTGGGTATGTCAATTGCCAGGAAAGTTTACCTTATACAGTGGCGGCTCGTGACCTATGATAGAGGGGGTTCACAAGTATGGTGAAAGTATTTTTAAATGTTATTTTTGTGTAACGACCAAACAATTACTTTCTAGGCGTTTTAAATGTAGAAATAAAAGAAGTAATAAGAAAATGCGTTAGGTCAAACATATTTTTATATATTTTTTAATTTTACACAAGGAAATACAACTTTTGGAAAATACGAAAGGTTTTCTTAGTGTGTATAGTGCTTAAACGTAAAGTCCGTTCTTCGGTTCTTAATTATAGAAAATTGATCAATAACAGCCTCATTAAAGTTTGGAATACCCTCTATAAATTTTTATTCATATATTTAATTTTTAAACTTTCTAATAAAGTCCCTAGATTTACCCTTTGTGGTCTGCGTTAAATTAATTTCGGGTTTAGGTCTTCCCGCATTCTTCACTTCAATTTCTTGCTCCAAACTCAAAGAGCTAAAGTTATTCATTGTATCATAATAAATATATAATATTAAAATATTAAAACATACACGCTCGAATTTCTAACTAGATGCACGATCAGACAACGGCGCGGCGCACACTAAAATTGAGCGTCTTTCCCATGTTAAATCGCCACAGCCCCGCTATCCCCCGCGGTCTCCCGCCACCTGCTACTACAGAGAAACTGCACATGCGAGCAAGTCTCGTCATAATCGTCATTAACCTCGACCGAGGCACGGTTGCCGGATCGAGAGCTTATAATATACAGTTTGGTTGACGGTACGATAAAATATTAGGGAGGGTCGGACTTTATACGATAAACAATATTCAATGAATATAAATTAATATTTTTTTATTCGTTTTGGGGGTGCACGTGCGCATGTGCTCCTGTGGACGAACCGCCACTGCGTTTTTATCGGTCAAGACGTTTGCGAGCAAATAGAATACTTCTCCATTGCTTGTATATACAGGGTGTCCCAGATAGGAATGAGGTCTCGTTAACCATAGGGCACGCAAGAATGATCAAATAATATTACGCACTCGTGGGTTCTGTAACATCATCTATTCAAATTTTGAAAAAATTCCTAATATTTTCGAATTTATTTGGGCAAAACCGAAAATTTACGTTCTTTTTGTTTTCTTATTTGTTAAAGAAATAATTTTCAAAAAAGGTCAAACTTAATTTTCCAAAAATCAACTTAATACCTATGATTTTTTTTTCGGTTTTTTAAAATTTATTAATGTTACTTTCATATATAAAAATATCAAATGGAAGATATTTTACAGTTTTTTCTTCTACCTTAATTTTGTGAACTTTCAGTAAACGTTCTTAATGTTTCCAAAATGATAATTTTCTTCTTTACATAAAAAATGCAAATGCAATGTCAAAAATTTCTGTTAATGTATAATTTTTCCACTGAAGATGAGGGTATATTGGTTTCGAAACATGTATGGAGATTATAAACGGAACTTTTATTAGACTAGTGGACAAGAGTTGGGCAGTTACCTACTTTTTTTTATAAAAGTAGTTGCATTTTTACTACTTTTCTTCATAGTAGATTACTTTAAATCTGCATGAAATACTCGCAAAAAGTAGTTAACTACTCAGTGCTAACTACTTTAGGTAATTTAACTACATTTGTGTAATTTAACTACTTTTTAAATTCTTCCTACTTCTGTTAACCTAGTTTTGTGGTTGTCTGCCAAAAAGTGCTCTTTTCCATATATTTTAGTTCTGTAACCAAGTAAGGAAGTAAGTGTTAGATTTGTGTCAAAAATGCACTGAGTTTATAAATTATGTTTATCGGCGGAGAGTTAGTTAACTTTAAAATAAAGTTCCAGTAATAAAAAGTTTATTTATTTCATTTTGTATTTGTTTATTTGATGTTCGCATTTTTTTATCCATTCTGGAAGTACTGCACTGTTTTTTAAGCCATGTTGTGGGTTAGTTCTGTTAATGTAGTTAAAAAATTAGTTAAATATTTGACTAGATACTAACTACTAGTAGTTAGTAACCGAAATACATTTTTAAAGAAGTAGTTAAACTACTATTTTGATAAATTAGTTAGTAGTTATACTTCACTACAGATTCTATTTGATTTGATTGATTAACGAGATCCCTATGGAATGCATTCTTATCCGGGAGACCCTGTATAATGTGCAGGACCGATGAAACACAATTCTTTACTATTAAAAATTTTCGACGTTCCTACCTTTATTGGGTTTTCATCAAGGCGGAAAAAGAAATGCGCTATTAATTGGCTTGATTTTATTAAAACTATTAATAGTAAAATTACAATAAATTAAAAATTATGTATATTAATAAAGACATATATAATATTTACAAAAACATCATACTATTTTAGTTACTTTCAATAGATTATAATTATCATAATAAGTTCAGTTCTATATGATATCTACTACCTTGCAGTTAATAGAATACCCAACTGGCATATTTCCGTTTAAGATTTGGCTGAAAAAGTTGAAACTGCTTTATAACCGATTTATAAAAGCTCTCGATTTGCACAGTTGTTGTATAAAGGTCTCCCATGATACATTTTTGTTGTTTTTAAGGTCAAATAGCTACTACAATATTAAGTTCTTACAATCAAATTATTAAAGTGTTGTGTGGAAGGGTTTTTAAAATCGCTGTAGGGTCTTTTTTATAAAGAAGGGGCAGAGTAGTCTACAGATTTTGAATAAAACCAAAAACTAACGAAATGTCTAACGCGTCACTTGTCATAACTCTCAACGGAATGTCCAATACTTCACTTACGCGTGTTTCTTATTCTTAATAACGGCATATTGATAGTCCTCGGGCGCCTGATCCTCGTCCCCCCAGCCCCAAATCTGATGGCTGCCATCTCCGGTACGTTCCACCTTGTTCCTGATCATGTCGTCCGACACCGTCTTCAGGTCATAGGCCCAGCCGATTTTCGCGAACCAGTCGATGACCGTCAGGGTGAAGTTGAGTCTTCTGAACTCGGACGCGCGGTAATCCCAAGGGAAGGAATGGTGAAAATTGTGCCATCCCTCGCCGATCGCGATGATGGAGACGAACGATGTTTCGGTCGGGCTAATATTTCTGAAATACGAAAGTTTATTGACAATGCGTCATGGCCAGGTAGTGGAGTCGATCCGGTTTACGAAAATCCCTTGACGAAATCGAGTAATTTTTTTCCTCCCCCGTTAATTCGCGAAAAATTGATGGCAAAACTCCGCCGCTTCTCGAGACATAATTAATTAAATTTTATTGTTTTTGCAGTTAATTCGCGAACTCATTCAGATATCGGGATCAAGTTTGTTCGAGCTTACGCGCTCTGTCAAGCTCTTCAATTTTGCCCTTCACATTTTTTTGTAGCATCAGAACCGGCTGAGTTATTTAGGAAAATCCGTTGTAGGTTAGATTTACGGGGCGTTCCCCCCTCCCCACCAATGCGGCGCCCCCTACAAATCATGTCAGAATGTCGAGAGGATCCTAATGTATCGATTGGGAAAAAAAATTACTCGATTTCGTCAAGGGATTTTCGAGCCGCAGGAAGATTTATGTCATCACCTATTGGACAACGAAGCTTACACAATTGGGGGCAGCAGGATCATGTTCCATCAAGAATAATTTAAGTATCATTAGCAATGTCAATAATAATTTGTAACGATTTTAAATTAAAACAATATTTCGTATAGGTCATACCGTCGAATGATTAGGGTAATTATGCAAAAATATTGCATGATCAAAGTTTTGTTTAACACCTCTTTAACCTTAAATTAAAAATAGTTATGGCATTAATAATGGAAGCAGGTTATTTGCTATATTAATTTCATTATTGTTCACATCAGTAAATATAAGTGCTTTCGTAAAAATGAAATATGCATACCATGAATTGTTTATTTTTCATTGTATTTTAATATTTTGCTCAAGCGATCGTCAATGTCCGAAGGCTACTTTTTGGCCGTCAATCATAGAAAGAAATAATTTCAAAATACATTACCATAATTAAGTGTCGAATATTCAAAAATCAAATTAATAAGTTGTGTATTCGTTAATAATCAACTAATTTTAATAATTTTATCCCTGAACTTTGTAGCTCTGTTGTTTTTTTTTGGTTTAATAAATAACTTAAATTCGATATTTGTGTAAGTTATATGTCAAATTTAAATTTTAGATTTACATGCATCTAAATTGTATGGGTTACCCCGTACAATTAGAAGCTTTTTAATTTGAACCTGCTAGTGTGCAATTTTAAAAAAATTGTAAATACATAAATTTCAACCCGAGTTTTCTTCCAGAAAAGCCAGGGGAGTAGTTGTTTTGGGCTTTCATGCGTCTTGAATAGCACGAAGGTTGTGCTCTATAACATTACATATCGTCGGTGAAACGTGTTAACCTGCTAACTCCACATATAGGTTAAAATCCTTTTTTTATACTGTTAGAAAGAGAAAAAGTACTCCGAAAGCATGAAAAGCCGCTACCTCCTTTAAAATTAAAAATAACGCAAGTATTTTGTCTCAATAAAACAGGATATCTCCAAATGGTTTAAACTAACCGCCGATATACTGCTATCTCCGACATTTCCGCTGCATTCGGATTAAGACAAGTATGTGGATTTGTTTCCTCCTATATTTCTCGTTATTTTGTTAGTTTCTGTTAACCTATTTATATTGTGCTGGTGATTTTTGATAAATGTATGTATTAACTATAAATATATATTATAATATTAGTAAAATTAATTTGATTAGTTATTTAAAATAAATTATTATTAAACAGGGCTTCTAATTCTTATTGAAATGGAGTTAGCAGATTTTATATTGGTGAAATATTTTATAAAAATAGGTTTAGTGATGACTGGTCGCTTCTGCCTCAACGAAAGGCCATTACAACTAATAAACAGTGGGCTGAACTACAACTCCTACATGAGAATAGGCTTCCGATCAAGACGCGTAAATATGAAGACCTACAACATATTAAACGCACTCTTCCAGCAGATTATCATGAGTTTTATGATAACCTACCTTATGCATAGTATCATCGTTTGTATTGTTACCTTGGTGAAGAAATATTTTTTTATATATTAGAAATAAGATCAAAATGTTACCATCTTTTTTGTACAATTCTCCTTAAAATATATTTTTTAGTAAATAAAAACTTTATATTCTAAAAGCGAATTGCTGGCATCTCCTTAAAAATTGTCCTCGTTATTATTTTTCAGAGAACGAAAATCTGCTATCTCCAATTTTGTCCGTAAAAAAAGAATTTAAAGAAACTATTATTGAATTTTTCGTTGCTTAATAAATATTACTGTTGCCCGTCTATAAATTAATGGATATTTCTTATAGTTACATGTCTAGGAAGTGGTTCCTACGGTTTTAATGCTCTCCTGTAACATTTGTTTAAATGGAGATAGCAGGTTAACACGTTGCACCGACGATATGCAACTTTTTAGTTTATGTTTGATATATTTCTGTTAAACTTACCTATCATACGGTTTAAATCCATAAAAGTGCGCTATGGAATTTACTGTCCACGTGGCATTCAGTTCCAGGAATATCCTCGCTGCGTTTATACAGTATCCGTTAAAAACAGTTTCGTTCCATAGGAAAACAGGAACCAGCGATGGTAAAATCAGACCAACGATCACTATCAGATAGTTGAAGTATTTGTGCTGAAATCTACAAGAAATGCGCTATGATTATAATTAGATAAAGGTATTTTTATTATTTCTTGTTGCGAAAATATACAGGGTGTCCCATAACTTATGGGGCATAGAGCAACTGAAAATACAACATGTCAAACTAGACCGAAGTTTTTCGAAATTTTAGTCGTTCTAGAAGTGAAAGTTTATTATTTTCGAAAATAAGCCATAATTTGAAAACGGTGCAACGTATCGGGAAATGAGAATTTGTAGACATTTTTAAGTTTCACATTAGAGACGGTAGTTACGGACACTGGGCAGACATGACAAAGAAGTACGTTTGCTCTCAGTCCTCATTCAGAAGATGGGACTCAGCTTATGGAAAAGCAGCAACAAATGCAATTAATATTTAATTCTCACAATTTTATCATGTTACGTTTGATTCCTAAGTACTATGACAGTAACCAAGTCGAATTTAACGCTAAAAAAACCCAGGCAGCAGTTTTCTCTAAAAAGGTTAACATTACAGAACCGGATATAGTCATGGACGGACACGCAATCCCACTGGCTTCATCTATTAATTTGCTGGGCGTCAATCTGGGAGGAAATATGTCGTGGCATAACCACGTTGTGGCAATCGCCAAGATAGCTTCTCAGAAGTTTGGGGTACTCTTCCGAGCCAGAAAGCTGTACACACCTCAACAACTGTTGACACTATACAAAGCCCAGATTCGACCATCACTGCTCTCATGTCTGGAGCTCTGCATCCAAACATACTCTTCAGCTACTAGGTTCCACCGAAAGGGGGGCCATTCGTCTGATTGGAGACCACGAGCTGACGAAGAACCTCGACAGCCTAGAACATCGAAGACAGGTTGGGGACTTGACTCTCTTTTACAGATATTTTCATGGTAAGTGCTCGGCTGACCTTGCCCTCTTAATTCCGCCCAGAGCGGCGAATAGCAGAAATACACGACGAACTACTGCCGGTTATGGGTTAAGCTTGGAATTCTTTCATCTGGAGGACTTCATCCTTATGGAACGACCTTCCCGAGGTCGTTTTTTCCAACGAATATAACCTCCAAACGATTCAAAACCAACTTGAATCGCTTTTTGCGCACACGCACCACTCCCAGAGTGCCCTAAAGCATTTTTCCTATAGTGCTTGTGTTTGATCATAAAAAAAAAAACTATACCTTAATATGGGATCGTTAAATAAATCGGAAAGGTCCAGCAGTGCCCCTTTTGCCTTAACATCAGGATGCTTTCTACACATTATCCATCCTGCGTGTGTAAAAAAGAATCCCCTTCGTGGATTGTGCGGATCGGCATCTGTATCCAAAAATTTGTGATGCAATCGGTGATCTCGTACCCATTGTATTACCGAATTCTAAAAAAAAAATCATAATATGTAGCTAAGGCTACGCCCGAGTTCCGTAGACGCACAAGTTTCCGTTCTAGTTTTGTAATCTTCTAAATCGATATTTCCGTCCATTGTAATGGAATGTTGTAAAATAAAATCGTAATTACCTGCGTAGAAATAGTTTGACAGAACGTCAGGAAGAGCCTGAGCTGCCAGGTTGCTTTATAGGCTCTATGAGACCAAAGCCTATGAGCTCCGGCTGTGGTACCAAGGGCCCCAAGTTGGTAGACAAAAACACCTAGAAAAGTTGCCTAGTTGATACCTATACATATATAGAGGGTGTTCGGGAAAATGTGGAAAATCTCCCGGATATGAAAAAAAGTGAAAGAGAAAAGTACAAAAATACGAAAATATTTTATATGAACTTGTAGTAGCTCGAAATTGAATGGTCGTTTAAAACGTGCAATCCTAAGATTGTTCAAAAATATTGACCATTGGCCATTTTCGAGCTTTTCGTCTAACAATACACGTCATAGTAGGTATGTATGTGTTCCTTTCATCTTTACCAAAAACTGTCGTTGCTAACTTCGCACTAGTAAAAGCAATATAAATCCCATAGAAGCCTATAACGTGTATCAAACCGTACAAGAACACGTTCCTCCATACCATATCGTAAGTGCGCGGTTTAAGTTCCAGTACTTCTTTAGGAATCTTCTCTGGAACAACGATATCGCCCTCATCAAGAATTCCTGTAATGTACCCTTGCGTACAGGCATTTTTTTCTGTATTTGGAGGCATTTTTTCGTCGTAAAGACGTTTCTACCCTAAAAAATATTCAGGAAAAATGTCAGGGGCCTGTAATATATTTTCCTATGATAGTCTATAATTTGTCTGCGCTGTAGTTAAGTGCAATTCTCAGTAAACTTACCTATTTACTTCAAATTTTTCTTTTCGGAATACACTAAACGCGCAATTTAGTTAGTTGCCTTATTCGCTTACTGTTTTGGCAATACTGGGATGGCCTCGCATGTAAATAGTCGGTTAAAAGAGTCAACATCATACATATGGATGAGGAATTATAGGAAATAAGAGTCCTATTTGTAACACTGTTGTTTTTTTTTTAATTACAATGACGAACAAACTAATCAGTCAATAAGCAAAATTATACAAAAACAGAACCGAATTTTACCTTAGCAAAGCATAAAATCATAATATTAGAATTCAATGCGAATATTTTACATCAACGTGAAGAGTAAATTTACATAAGCTTAAGTACGTTAAAAATACGACAGAAACCGTTCTGAAATTGCTATATTTTAGCTTCAAGTCTTATAATGTTTTATTTTATCACAAAATAAAGAATGAGAAGAATTTTCATTCGTTGGGAAACACGAACTCAGGGAAGTCGTTCCACAAGGATGATGTCCTCCAGAAGAAAGTCTGTCGAGCATTTTCGATGGAAATATCTGTAAAAGGGAGTCAAATCACCAACCTGTATTCGATGTTCTAGGCTGTCGAGATTTTTGGTCTCCTTTCGGTGAAGTCCAGGAGCCGAACAGTGTACTTTTGTGTAGAGCTCGAGACATGAGGGCATTCTAGCGATGGTCGACTCTGGACTTCGTAGGGTATCAAAAGTTGCTGATGTGTATACAACTTTTTGGTCCGTTCAAGCGAAGCTGCCTCGACGACTGCCACAACGTGGTTGTGTCAAGACATATTTCCTCCCAGATTGACGCCCAGCAAATTAATAGACGAAGCCAGTAGAATTGCATGTTCTGCCATGACTATGCTGATTGTTACTCCAGATTGAATATTAAAATCAAAAAATATCGAAACTTTCGTTTAGTTATTCCAAACTATCGATGGTTTTCGATAGTCAAAACTATCGATAGGGCAATCGATCTCTACTGTCAGGGTGGTAAAATTGTTTTTATTTTCAGGTTTCGGTTAGGCCAAGTGCTAATGCTTTATACTTAAATAAGTACATAATAATATCGGTCTCCATGTGGGATAAAAAAAAATGTTGGGGCATATGAATGGAATTCTCGAAACCTGAAAATAAGCCAATCAGAAAGCAAATCGAAGCCATTTTTGTGTTAATGTGGCGCCCACTATAAGATTTGTCTATTTGATACCCCGAACTATGCACTTAAAAAAAAAGGAAGACGGCCCTGTCCACTGTTCAACAAAAAGTTGAAAAAAAGGTTCTACGTCGTTCTAATTCTATTTCTAAATCATGCATATACGTACTATGTATAGAATTTATTGAAATATTCAGCAAATTAGTCATTTTTCGCCATACAATTCGACTGTTTATTAATAGTAACCAATTTTTTTTTTTTTTTTTTTTTATGATCAAATGATCAAACACAAGCACTATAGGAAAAATCCTTTAGGGCACTCTGGGAGTGGTGCGTGTGCGCAAAAAGCGATTCACGTTGGTTTTGAATCGTTGTCGTTGGAGGCTATATTCGTTGGGAAAAACGACCTCGGGAAGGTCGTTCCACAAGGATGTAGTCCTCCAGATGCAAGAATTCTTAAATAATGAAGTTCGAGGAGTACTAAGCTTAACCACATATGGATGGGCGGCAGTGGTTCGTCGTGTATTTCTGCTATTCGTCGCTCTGGGCAAGGTCAGCCGAGCACCTTCCATGAAAATATCTGTAAAAGAGAGTCAAATCCCCAACCTGTCTTCGATGTTCCAGGCTGTCGAGGTTCTTCGTCAGGTCATGGTCTCCGATCAGACGAATAGCCCTCCTTTCGATGGAATCCAGCAGCCGAAGAGTATGTTTGGGTGCAGAGCTCCAGACATGAGAGCAGTATTCTAGTGATGGTCGAATCTGGGCTTTGTATAGTATCAAAAGTTGTTGAGGTGTGTACAACTTTCTGGTTCGGAAGAGTACCCCAAGCTTCTGAGAAGCTATCTTGGCGATTGCCACAACGTGGTTATGCCAAGACATATTTCCTCCCAGATTGACGCCCAGCAAATTAATAGATGAAGCCAGAGGGATTGCGTGTCCGGCCATGACTATTTCCGGTTCTGTAATGTTAACCTTTTTAGAGAAAACTGCTGCCTGGGTTTAGCGTTAAATTCGACTTGGTTACTGTCACCCCAAGCCAAAATTTCTTCCAGGTCTTTGTTGAGGCGGGATACTTCATGCTGTCTGCGAAGATGTGCGTCGGCAGCCGATGTTTGCGCATTGAAAGAGAAAGATGAGATAAGTGTGCTATCGTCAGCAAAACTAAATATCGGATTTTTAGTTTTCACTAGAAGGTCGTTAATGTAGAGTAAGAAGAGAGTGGGAGACAATAGGGACCCTTGAGGAACACCGGCATTGATGGTGAAGGCGTCTGAGGGAAATCCGTCAATCGCCACTTGCAGAGAGCGGCCCTTAAGAAAGCTAAACAACCATGCACAGAATCGACTGGGCATACCATAGGATCGCAGTTTACTTAGAAGCCCCTCATGCCAAACACGATCAAAAGCTTTAGAAATATCCAGTGCAACAACCCGAGACTCCCCATGATGTTCGATTGCGTTGTTCCAAATATGGGTGACATAGGCTAGAAGATCTCCAGTTGATCTGGACTTCCGAAAACCATATTGATGATCGCTGATAATGTTGAAGCCTTCCAGGTACTTTAGAAGATGTTGGTTAATAGCTTTCTCCATTACTTTTGATATAACTGAAAGCAATGCTACTGGTCGATAGTTGTTAGGCAGGGTTCTCTTACCTTCCTTTGGAATAGGCTGGACTCGAGCCGTCTTCCAGCAAGATGGAAATATTCCTTTTTTGTAGGATAAGTTGAAAAGTCTACAAAATACTGGTGTTAGTTCATCGGCTTATCTCTTGAGAACTATAATAGGAATTTCGTCTGGACCAGTAGCTTTTTTGACGTCGAGTCCTTTCAGGATTCGTTTGACGGGACGCTGACGGAATACGATTTCGGTCATTTCGGATTCAACTGCAGGAATGTCGGGTGGTGTTCTTCCCTGGAAATCTACAGTGGAATGCGAAGAAAATAGTTCAGCAAGTAAGTTTGCTTTGTCTCCGGCTGTGGATGCTATTGTACCATCGGGACGTGTTAGAGGCGGGATAGTTGATTTGGTAAAATTTTGGCTGACGGCCTTAGCGACTGACCAAAAGGACCTTGATCCGTTTGGACAGTCAAGAAGTTTGTTTTTGATTCTCACGTTATGGGCTTCTTTGCTTTCATCTATTGTTAGCTTACATTGGTTTCGAGCGGTAATAAAGATGGTACGATTCTCAGTGGTAGGGTTTTTACGCCACTGCCGGTAAGCCAGATTTTTTGATTTGACAGCACGCTCCCAATCCTTGCTAAACCAGGGCTTGCCGTTGGAAGGGCGTTTTTGGGAGGAGGGGATAAATGCTTCCATGCTCGTTAGAATGACGTCGGAGACCTCCCCAGCACAGACGGATGGATCATCAGAAGAGAAGCATACGCTCATCCAAGGAAAAGTCCGAAAATGGTCTTTCAGGTCTTCCCACTTGACGGATCTGTAATGCCATATCTTGCGAGGTTTAGGAGGTTGTTCAGAATTAATTGGTAGTTCGCTTAGAGTTATAAGTATATAAGTTTGTGATCGGAAGATCCTAACGGAGGCTGTACGGTGACTGTATATAGGTCGGGATTTGACGTTAAGAAAAGATCCAAAAGACTAGCAAAATCTCCAGCTCGGTCTGGAATCCGCGTTGGTTCTTCTACGAGTTGAGTTAGACCAGAACTGATCGCGAAGGATTCGGCCTCGCGGCCTTGCTCATCGTCCGTATTTGAATATTTAAGCCAGTTGACATTGTGGACGTTAAAGTCGCCAAAGATAGCAATCTCGGCATTTGGATGGTTGGTTTGCAAGAAGTCGATTGTATTGGCTAGTGATGAGAAAAGGTCTCTGTAATGGGTATCACTTGGAGGACGGTAAAGGCAGCAGATAAACTTGGTGATTTTCGGCATTGATATTTTAAACCACATTACATCAAAGTCTTTCGGTTCCAGTGTAGGTTCTCGTTGGCAGCAGAGATCATCTCGAATAAAAAGACATACGCCGAAGTTGCGTCGGAATCGGAAATGGAAATCGTATCCAGGGTATAAATAGCTGACGGTGTTTGTTGACGATCTGACCTTTGTCTCGGTCAGTGCGAGTACGTGAGGCTTAGAAGATTGTAAGTGCTGGTGGACTGAATTGATGTTCGTGTTAAGCCCTCTAATATTGCAGAAATCAATTTTGAAGTTGCTAGTTCTGGGTTGGTTAGCAACTGCAGGTGCCACACGATATCTTCGTTGAGTATTGTTAGATCCCAGTAAATTGTCGGAAATGGGTGTTGTTTGATGAAATTCGCTTGATGGGGCCCCCCCCCCCAAAAGGAAAAAATAAAATAAAAATTTCAATTTTTACCTCTTCGTTCGCTGCCAGGGTCCTTCCCGAGGGGACCTACAGCTTAACGTGGGATCCGAACCACGATCCTCAGTCATACGGTGCGCCCCCAAGGGCTATCGACCCTTAGCATTGCGGTATGACCTATACCTATTGAGGAATAACTAAAAGGAATATAGCTTTAAGGACGTGGTAATCTTCCACTTAACGCGTCAATTGACCCTCAAATTAATTTAAAACATAGTTATTTTAAGGATTACCATAACGTTAAGGCTACCTTAGCTAAGGTCTAACTTAAGGTAACCCTTAATATCACAGTCACATCAATTTTATTGTGAAAAGCTTTTAAAGGATAAAGAAGAAGTCTGTTCATGGTTCAACCCCCTAGGAGCGATAGATGTTACTCGTAAAAGCTTAAATGGGAAGGAGGTGGTCGAGTAACACATAATTTTAAAGGTCGGTTTAAATCTTGTTCCAATAATGCCATAATTTCTTAGTAAAAGAGAAGGAAATTATTGCGCCCATGGCGTTCCCTGCCTTTAATGACGCTCGTGGCTTTTGTTGGTTCTTCAAATTGACTTTTTTTTGTTTTTTTACTGCACCTTATTACTGATGTAAAGTAGCTGCAAAATTGTGGGACGAGCATACAAAATTTTTTTTAAAAAATATCTTTTTTTAAATTTTCAACACCCTGTATCTCGGAATGTAAGCGTTTCCGGACTAGGGAATCCAATCCCGCACCCAAACTTTAATCCCGCGGGATAGCAAACAATGAACTGCGGTATTTTTGGTTGACGCGTCGGGGATTCCTAGCCCTGCTGGGCTATTCAAAATACGTTAAACAATAGAGTTTTCTTGCGTATGTGCGAAAGTAAAAGCGTTATTCAACTAGTGTCATTTATCAAGTGGTTGAATATAATACATGGAATTTAAACAGCAATCACAAAAATGAGTGTCAGTGTAGTTTACAAAGACAATAAAGGTTCAAGTTCAGTTTGGAATTATTTTTTAAAGTCTGAAGATGGTCTTACAGCTAAATGTAAGTTATGCCCTAGCATTATCAAAATCTCTGGCTCGTTCCAAAAAAGGTCTTCACACCCACTTACGAAACAAAGCATAATATTAATTTGAAAGTCCAGAGCAGCAGCGGTAGTGTTGATATTGATAAAATAACACAGAAAATGAAAGCTAGTACCAGCAGTTCGAGTAGTTCGTTTAGTTCTATGGCTAAGCGCTCAGATGTTAGTGTGCTACCTGCTACCTAAGAAAATGAAAATTACAGATTTTTTTTCATCTGAGAAAAAAGTTTCGATGGAGGAAAGAGTGTCTCGAATGGTAGCTAAAGATGGTATACCCTTTGGAAAGTTTATCACATCGGCCGATATGCGCCAACCATTGGCGTAACTAGAATGATTTTGTAGGGGGGGGCCTGGCCCCTAGTCTAGTAGGATTTTAATGGCAAGTGTCACTATGACGTATGTATGGCTTCGAACTTTGGAAATTCTGGGGTGGGCACCAGAGCAATCTGGGGTGGGCATAGCCCACCTGGCCTCCCCCCTAGTTACGCCTATGGCGCCAACTATTCGAATCAGAGGGCTACAAATTGTGTAAAATCTATTTCGCCGATAAGTGCCGAAGCTGAACGTGCGTTTTCAGCCGCAGCATACATGTGCAATAAAATAAGATCAAATCTAAAAGATGGAACATTAAACATGTTATCTTTTCTCCGAAAATACTTTCAAAATCAATGTAACATGTAACCGTTAAACTAGTCGTACTTTTGTATTGTACCTATATGCAATAACTATTTTGCTGCTACTCTACTATGTTTCTAATTGCATAAAACAACTGTTTATTAACACACAGCATCCACATCGAGTTCCGCAAATCCCGCAATGTCAATCCCGCGGGATCCAGCATTTGCGGGATTAGATTCCCTATTCCGGACACATGTTTATAGAGACTTTTTCTCAAAATATCAAACAAATTATAGACTGAAGATACGAACCGTATCAGGGCCGGCCCCAGGGTAGGGCGATCCGGGCGGCCGCCCGGAGCGCAATGATCTAGGAACGCAAAATCATGGAAAATGAAAATTAAAGAATATTTTTTATCATTCCGATATCATATCAATAAATTATTTTTCATAATATTGCATTGTCATCGGACCCTTGTAAGTATACCAAATTTCATTGAAATCGGTTCACGGGCATTTTCTCAAAAACGCGTTGCAAGATTTGACTGATAGTTGACAAGTTTAAGAGGCGGCAGGCGGAATTTATCATTTTTATTTCTAAGCACATAATTCAAATAATATAATATATTTAAACATTAAGGCAAAATCTAGTCGAGTTCAATTCAACCAACATGACAAAACCACTCAACCACCCACCGCATTGACAAGCATTAACAGCCCTTTTTAACTGCATATAAAAAGGAAGTAGACCTAAAACAATGCATTATTTGTCACTAGACTTCGGCTGGTGCGAAATAAAATAGTTTGTTTAAATTGTTAGTGCAAAAAAGTTTTAAAAAAGTGCTTGTGCAAATTGTCCAGTGCGTTTGGCTTCTGTGAAGGTAAGTGTTTTAATTTTTGTTTTCATTTTTAAAAACTAATAAAATCCATCAGACATAAGAATAAGCCAAACAAAAAAAGGGTGGGGGTAGATTTCAAAAATTAGAGTTTAGATCAAAACATGGCTTGTGTGGTACTGGTATCAAATGAAAGGTAATTGAGTCTGGAGTTGAATAAAATGCATTTAATTTTTTTAAGCCAAAACCAGAGGCGCACAAGGGGGGTTTTCAATGTTTTCTTGACTTTCTGATATAGTCGCATGAGATTTACTTAAAAAAGGGGGGGGGCGCAAAATTAAGGTTTTGCCCGGAGCGCCAAAATGTCTAGGGCCGGCCCTGACCGTACTCAGCGACCAGTATTTAGTTTTTTTTTTATCTAAGCCGATTCAACAATATTACAACGCAATATTTCTGAAACCTCCTTCGTCAAGCCGCAACGTAAGCGAAACACTGGATTTATCGTGCAGATATCGTCGCTGCTGGTTTGACGCATTTATTATTAAAAGGCAGAATAAAATATTATCGAGAAGTTACTTCGGAAACACCCCGTCAATATACAGGATCACAAATGTGACGTGATTTTGGGATGGGGCTGGCCGAATAGAAAGAAACGTACATTAAATGCTTCAACATTTTATTAAGCAACATTTATTATATTTCCGCTAAGCAAGTTCATTTTAGTCGATCACTTCGCTTAAGCTAATACTTATTATGGTTTAAGTTATTAAAACTTGAGAAACAGCGCCAGTTGGTTATTCGGATAGATCGCTATCGGTACAACACTGAATAAATTAAACGCTAACAAAATAACGACATATGTATACAGGATGTCCCGGATAAAAATACACTCTACAGGGTTCTCATGAACCATAGGATATAGAGAAATGATCAATATTAGAATTAGTTGTGTGTTGTTCTCAAATTTAAAAAAATCCGAATTTTTACTAATAAAAATTGTGCGTCTCTAAAATTGAAAAATAATTTATGTTACATTATTATTATTATTATAAATAATATCAAATAAAAAAATTGTTTTTAATGCCAACGAAAGCATGCATTTATACTCTACAAAAACAAAATTATTTTCAATCAGGTGCTTATTTTTGCACTGAAGTTAAGTTTTTTTAGTCGGAAACGCCTAATAAATAAACCGTTACTAGTATTTAAAAAACAAAATTGATGATTGCGAAAAAACGAAACGTCGGATTGAAATTGTAATCGAATTCTTATAGAGGAGAAAAAGTGGCAATAAGATTGTAAAACTTATTTTCACATATCTCTTGAAACAGAGTCGGAAAACAAAGAGTTTTTTTAAATTTAAAGTTGCAGAACTATTTCCATCCTATGGTTCTATAGTCCTATAAAAGTGCATTCTAATCAGGGACACCCTGTATATCGCTACTCCCCTAAAAGCGAACCTGAAAAAATATAATTTTAATAACGATCGTCGAAAATACCAACGAAGTCTCGTACACAATCGGATCAAGGATACGGATATGGCCACGTAGTCATATTAAAAAATAAAATCCCTAAATTTATGGGAAAATATTGCCATATGGCAACGTCGGAAGCTTCCTGTAGGAGAATGGATACATTCCGAACGCTCGAAAAGGCTAATTCGAGAGACACGATTTGCTCAGACGGTACTAATACTATCCCTCAAGTTTCGCCAACTAGATTCTCTACACACTTAGTATAGGTAATAAAATAAAACTATATTTCTGAAAATAAATAGAAGATTCTTTTTATTATATATCTACGATCATCGTATCTATGATCCAACAACCGTGAAATTACAAGATGACAGTAAGTGCATTAATACCCAATAATGAGTGCAAACCCAACGTTGATGTGAATCAAATAACGTTTTTTTTTGGCAGTTATTTTAAATTTCAAAAGCCCCCTCTACCCCATTCTTGTTAATTGTTACATCGCAGATTGACCGTAGATAGAACATAGTATAATATGTTACTTACGTGATATGTATATTATAACACTCTGCCTCGTACTTTTCCATCGCGTGCTATAATATACATTCACTCGCGCAACACATTAAATAGTTTCCTTTAATCATCTTTCTTATTATAAATGATAGCACTTTGGTAGTTTTCGAGGGTCTGATCCTTGTCCCCCCATCCCCAAATCTCGTGGCTGCCGTCCCCGGTACGGCCCACCCTAGTCTTGATCATGTCGGGAGAGACGGTTTTCAGGTCGTACGCCCAGCCGATTTTTGAGAAAGTGTTGATCAGAACCAAGGTCCAGTTGATCCGTCCGAACTCGGACGCCTTGTAATCCCAGGGGAACGTGTGGTGATAGTTGTGCCATCCTTCGCCGATAGCGAAGAAAGAAACGAACAAGTTTTCTGTTGAACTGATGAATCTGGAACAAAGAATTTGAGGTTATGTCTATGTACATTATACAGAATGCATTCTACATGCATCTCGTTAACCCGATTGTAATCAGATCAGTGACGTAGATATACTTACTTGTCATACGGCTTATATCCCCACATGTGAGCTGCTGAGTTAACGAGCCAAGTGGCGTGCAGGCAGCACACGTATCTCAAAATGTTAAGACTGTACGCGTTCATGAAGGTCTCTCCCCAAAACAGCATCGGTATGACCGTTGGAAGAACGAAACAACCGAGGGGCATCAAAATTGCAAAGTATTTATGTTGCAATCTGAAATAAAATAAATATAATAAGTAACTGGAAATTGTATAAATTCACCGAATAACTTTACTAACTGAAATATATGGTATTATAGGTCATACCTTAGTAATGGTTCAGCATAGAGATCGGACATATCGATTGTCTTGCCCTTATTTTTAACATCATCGTGTTTCTTGCACAACAGCCAACCCATGTGCGAAAAGAAGAAACCTCTTTTCACATTGTGAGGATCGGCATCGGTCTCCTGGAATTTGTGGTGTACTCTGTGGTCTCGGGACCATTCTATCACAGAATTCTGAAACCAATAGACGAATATGTTACAATTTGTATTTTCTTGAGCTCGGGACCCAAGCTTGTGCGATTTTAATAATTTTATAATCATGAAAAATGATATTCATTAAAAAAAATAGTTTTTACCTGATGAGCTAATGTTTGGCACAAAACGAGAATCAATTTCAGCGGCCATTTTGCCTTGTATGATCTGTGAGACCATAGTCTGTGAGAACCTCCGGTTATGCCAAAAGCTCCGAATTGATAAAGAAGAAATGCTGGAAATAAAATATATAATTAGTACAGGCATTATAGAATTGCCTTATATTCGTCTCGCAAATCTTGCGGCAGTTGCTAGACGGCAAGCGATGATGCCAAACTTAGAGTAAAACTTTATAGGCCGACGGAGGCAACTATGAAGTTAAAAAATAAATTTTCGAGACATTAACTGAAACCGCCGTACTCTTAACCTAAACGCTTACCATAAAATGTGGTCATGTAGTGGGCGCTGGCGAAAACCAAATACAATCCATACAGGGCGACCACATGCATAATTCCCATGACGATGATGTTTCGCCAAACGAGTTCTAGCGGTCGCTCATCAGGTATGTAAGCTTCTTCGGGAATTTTGTCCGTTGTTATATTGTCGCATTCTTCCAGTGGACCGGTTTGGAGGGAGGGAAGGGGTTGTTTCTCTCTTGGACGTGGCGGCATGATCAATAAAGCTTGCTGGAATTTATTTCTAAAAAATAAGTTTTGGTTAAGAGTTATTCGATCCACATCAGAAAATGTATATCACTTAGGATGTACAAAGGGCGGAAAAATGCAAAAATTCGATATGCACAACTAAAAATATTTCAATTTACAATTTTGAAAACTGGATGTACGTACAGGGTCCCATTGTCGACACTGTCTGGGGGCTATTAGAGTTATTATCAAATAAAGAAGGTTGCGGTTTTCACTCTAGTATCCGACTTTTTAATGAAACGAAAGATACCGATGTCAAATGTTCCATAGCTCTCTTAGTTTTTAATCTACAGGCTTTGTTCGGTGTTTAGACCGTTGCGTGTTAATTTAAAAAAAAAAGCCAAAAACTGATCTTGTTAGAAATTTTTATGTTCAGTGGGGTAGCCGGTTTTTATCTAAAAAGTTAACTTTTTAAGATATACAGGGTGTTCCTTAATGACGTGCTAATATTTCAAGGTGTGATTCCTTAGGTCATGTTATAAAGAAAAGTTCCTATAAACATATGTCCGCAACGGCTTCAATTTTTTGCTACAGGGTGTGGAATTTTTATTTTTCAAATGATTATTTTTTCAATATCCCCGAAAGTACTTTAGATATTATTTTCATATAAAACCACAATTTTTAGTTAGAAAAGTTACTCAAGTGTTCCACCAGTGCCGTCCCTGCAAACATGTCCTATGATATTTTTTACAAGAAAGATGGTACGCCACTGACATTCTTCCATGTGGATATTTTTTCTGAGTAGCCTGGTCACTTCTACATGAAAACGGTTTCTTGAGTTTTTCTCGTCAGACGCACTTCTTGATTAAAACCACTAAATTCATATTGAAGCTCATTATTATTAACATTGATAAAAATTAATAATAAATTTTGTTTTTTAAAAATTGTTGGAGTGGACAATT
The DNA here is from genome assembly GCA_963991005.1 of Barypeithes pellucidus. Classification (NCBI taxonomy): domain Eukaryota; kingdom Metazoa; phylum Arthropoda; class Insecta; order Coleoptera; family Curculionidae; genus Barypeithes; species Barypeithes pellucidus. The sequence continues at coordinate 2,915,834 of OZ022557.1, forward strand.
CGATGCGAAGACGGACGGAAGCATGCCTTTAAGTAACAATTTTTACGAAACTAAATTTATCATTAATTATTTTAACAATGTAAATAATAATGCGTTTCAATATGAATTTAGTGGTTTTAATCAAGAACGGAGCGTCGAACGAGAAAAACTGAAGAGACCGTTTTCATGTAGAATTGATCAGGCTAATCAGAAAAATTATCTACATGGAAAAATGTCAGTGGCGTACCATCTTTTTGGTAAAAAATATCAGAGGACATGCTTGCAGGGACGCCACTGGTGGAACAATTGAATAACTTTTCTAACTAAAATATGTGCTTCTATATCCTATTAACTCATACCAAAATTGAAAAAAATATCTAAAGTACTTTCGGAGATATAAAAAAATAAATATTTAAAAAATAAAAATTCAACACTCTGTAGCAAAAAATTTAAGCCGTTGCGGACATATGTTTATATGAACTTTTCTTTATAAAATGACCTAAGGAATCACACCCTGAAATATTAGCACGTCATTAAGGAACACCCTGTATATTAACAAAAGCAAAACATTTTTAATGATACACCCCGTCATATTATATATTTTATATTATTTTTAATGAATTTAGCATACTGTGGGCTTTACAAAAATGTATAATTGTTATATTTATTTTCAAGGAGACCCTGTATTTTTACATCAATATTTGTTACAAAATCTTATAATAAAATTAATATCATTCGGGACTTACCAGATCTTTTTCCTACTAAGGACGGGAATGCTACTGACTAACTGACTTCGTAAATAAACTAAATATCACTACTAATGTCGCTGCAACACTAGACCGATCAGGAATACGTGGTTAAAATACAATGCTGATATAGGAGACCCTGTAACAAAGAATTATTTTTAAATGCCGTGCATTTTCGTAACCAGTTGCTGATAATATTTCGCTATATTATTATCGCATTTAATTAGAACCAATTTCGAACCCCCCGAGTAGATAGCTAAATGGCTTTATGGTGAAAATGTATACGAAGCGGTACGGTCGCTCGGTTTTTCTTTAAATAGGTACGAATTACGTCAATTGTTTTAAAAAAATGCCGGAAAGAATGGATATGTATGTAAGCCAAGGTTCTATAATAAATAATGCAAATTTTTATATTACGCATTACATTAGAATATGGTAACCGCAGCTTCGCGCGCCTATCTAAGGGCTTCTATTACTATGATATGAAGAAAACACGTGAAAAGAATACTATAGGTTCATATAAACTTCTTTCGTATCGGCCTCCTCTTCGGAGATATGGGCTCCCAAAGAGCACCAATGGAATCAAGTTTTTTACACATAATTATTGAACCACCTGGTATATTTCAATTATTTTTTAATATGATGTATACCAGGTAAGACCCGTCAAATTACTGACCAAGAAACTGTTGTGAATTACTCACAGCTGCAGGGACGGACTAGATGTACTACTCATGGGCCCATTTTTTTTAACGCCCTGTATGAGGAGAACTTTGGACAACGTTTTTTTTTGAATACCTTTAACTATTTACTAAATATTAAGTACTCTTCATTCCTGTCGCTAATCCTAACCGTTTTCGAGGAAACGTCATTTTATTTGCACTGATCCCCCTATCTTCTCACGGGTTAAATATGAAAAGGAATTTTGACGTTCATCATTTCATAGGAACAAAGATGGATCTCTTACCGAGATACGCCAAATACATGATGTAATTAAAATGACGTTTTCTCGAAAACGGTTAGGATTAGCGACATGAATGAAGAGTACTTAATTTTTAGTCAATAGTTAAAGGTATGTAAAAAACATTGTCCAAAGTTCTCATCATACAGGGCGTAAAAAAAATGGGCCCATGAGTGTTACAGCTAGTCTGTCCCTGCAGCTGTGAGTAATTCACAACAGTTTCTTGAGTAGTAATTTGACGGGTCTTACCTGGTATACATCATATTAAGAAATAATTGAAATATACCAGGTGGTTCAATAATTATGTGTAAAAAACTTGATTCCATTGGTGCTCTTTAGGAGCCCATATCTCCGAAGAGGAGGCCGCTACGAAAGAAGTTTATATGAACCTATAGTATTCTTTTCACGTGTTTTCTTCATATCCGGGAGATTTCCCACATGTCCCCGAACACCCTGTATATAAAATATTAGGGCGCCCTCTTGAATTTCCTAATCAAAATATAAATTTGTTAAATTTTTCAAATTAGCACTCAATTATTACAAAATAACTAAAAAAAAATTACATTTTAATACTTAAAACAATACTCGTATAAATAAATTTAATTATTACTTCAAACGGGTTCAAAGATTAGGTAGGTACTGCATTTTAATAACTTAACAAGAAATGAAGTAGGTAAGTGAATGACAAGTTTAAATATCAACATTATTATAAAGATTGTGGAAACTTGTTAAGCTGATAAAAACACATAGGTAAGATCAACAGGTACTCAAATTATTATTTGAGAAGATAAAAAATGTTGAGACAATCATCTGGCGTAGAAAAAATAATGATATTCCTATTTTTAATTTCCCTTTCAATTGAACAATAGACATAATACAACACTTGAAAAAATCCTACGGTATTACTTCAAATTATACCGCGAATTCCATGAATTAGAGATTACTAGATCTTGTTTATGAAATGGTAGATATGTCACGACAAAATGGCGAAGTAAGTTGATTAAAGTCAAATAAATAATTCAGTTACTGTTTTTATTCCTATTACTTGAATTTTAAACTAATTCAAAACATTTTTGGTATTCGTGTGGAAAAATGTTAAGTGTTAAGTACACAAAACAAAGGACTTGTCTAAAAGCAGTAAACCAAAACTATAAAAAGATGTCTAAACTGTTGTATAGTTATATTCGACCATTCTTTTAAAGATTAACAACTATTCTTGATTACTCAGTTAGTTTTTTTATTCAAATTAAATAATCTTGGAATGTAGTTCGCACACAATAATTTTTACCTAGCTGTAAGTTTTTATAAAAATAATGAACTTAAAAGGTTGCACTTAAGCTCACTACAACAATAAAACTATACCTAGATATTATTTGACGTTGTGTAATAACAGTATACAGTGTGTTTATATAGTCTGGAAACGGTGTAATAACTTTTGACACAATAATTTTTTTTTTACAAAGTTTGGGTATTGCTTATACGGAAAGGTAAACTACTATTTGATGGAAGAATGACGGTACTATCACAATGGCGGATGGGCGCCATCTTGGTAAAGAAAATTAAATAGGAAGAGGGGACTTGTGATACACCATAACAGTGTTTTGTAGTTAATTTTTTTAAAATTATTTTTATTAATTTTTCCAACGAATTTCATTTTCGTTTAAATTAAAATTCAGTGTAATAAATATTAGTATTTCAATTTAAGTAATAACTTTAATTTATCGATTTTATAAACATATTTTTTATATTATATCAATTATTGCAAAAAAGAGAGTTTATAAAAAGCAAATACTGTTATTTTTCCCTACCTTGAATTGCTGCTTAGTCTTTTTAAGTTGCGTTAAATTATTAATTGCTTCATATTGCGACTTTTGTTCACAAATCTAAACTGATCAATGTTTGCAACAGATCTGCTTTTATATTTGCTCAAGAAAAATTCGTGAATTAGGAAATCCCTTATCAAAAGAACTGCTTGGTACAAACACTATATCACGCGTTATAGATTTTAGCTGGATCAGCGAAAATTTAACATTATTATTAGTTCTTAGCAATTTATTTAAGGAGATAATAATAATAATTTAAGCGCAAGTTGAAGTAAAGTGATAAAAGTAGCATATTATCATAATTTTTGATTTCGCAAATTTTGTAACCGTTTTATTTTTTAAATTCAGCTGCTTATTGATGAAGTTCTAATAATAACATACAATTAATATGCATGGTGTTTCAAAAAGCATGTGCTCCGCATGTTCTTATTACTTTATCGCATTCTCCATAAATAATAAATAAGTTTAAATATTCGTCGTTTGTCGAATTTAAGCGGCTCGGCATTTATTGATAACTTAATGCATTTCTTTAGCATTTTACTGTTTTTCAACGCCGTCATAGCCAACAGTAACTGAACTTAAAATAGACAACAACCTTATCCTTATTTTTAATGCTCAATAGAAAATAATTATAAAATTTGAATACGTAGATTTTTTGCAGTTTTCTCAAGAGAAGTAAATTAAATGGTTTTCCGTTATTAACAGTCGAGCTGAGAAATGATTACTTGGTCAGCAAGAGTTTACAATTGGTCGGTAGAAACAAACATGTCTAGAAGCAGTTTACTTCAGAGGTCCCAGGGCACTGTCAATTTATGTAACTTTCTTGTGTTTTCTTTTGCCGAATACAGAAGGGAATCGGCTACAAAAGGTGTAGCGGGGGCGGGTTTTCACTTGTTTCCCCAGGGCACTGTCACGATTCAGAAATGTTTGCTGTCCATAAGTTGCTGACCAACTAGCCATTTTGGCTGACCGATTACATTTTTCTGTTCGCAAAAATAAGAATATTTTGCTAACCAGTTAAATGATACCCTTTTCTCAATTCTCACCTTGTATTAATAGTTTAAAAATATTATAAAAAAATCTATTAAAGCAGGTCCTTTTCTACAGGGAATCCAACTTAAATAATAAAGGCATCCATATAGGAAAAATTAATAATTAATTTAAGGTCTGCAAACATCATTTTACACATAAAACCTTCAATATGGCAAACCTAGGTATAGGACATGATATAGGAAATCTGCCTAGAACCTCGCGTAGAATCCAAAAATATAATAATATATAGGGTATTCCATTTGAAATAAGCAAGTTGACAGCGACTTCCGGTATAACCGGACGTTCCACTATATTGAAAACATTTTAGCCAAGTTGCCCCCATCAACATTAGCAGACTGTCCAATTTTCAAAATTTTCCTGTGTATAGACCAAAAATGACACAATTAACTGGGACCATGCGGCTCTTGTTAACTGTCAAATTTTACATTTTCTTCACAAAATGTCGAAAAATGGCATTTATTGATCGAATTTAACAAAAAATTATTTGGAAAAGTTGTTTGTATTGTAATTTTATACAGACTAAATTTGAATCACTTATGATAATTTTTGTTTTCTATCTATTTTTGGCCAATATCTATTTTCATTGAAAACGGAAGTCGACCTATCACCGTAAATATGTATTTATAAATACTCATCGTCTAAATTCATTTTTTATACCAGAAATTATACCAAAATATTAATTTTCAATTCATTCATTCAAATTCAAATCACGTATGTGGGCATAAAAAAACAAACAAACAACTTTTCCAAATAAAAATTTTTAAAATTCGATCATTCATGCCATTTTACGACATTTTGTGGAGGAAATGTCAAATTTGACAGTTAATAAAAGCCGCATCGTCCCATTTAACGACATTTTTGGTCTTTATTGAAGCAAAAACTTTTGGTAAATTCAAATTTGACCTAAATCGAAAAATAAATGTTTTTCCCCGTATGAGTCCAACTTTAATGGTGACACTGTATATCAAGGCGGCTCCCGGTGGGACACCCTGTATAAAAAATGCTCAATGTTCGTATCACTACATTTTAATAGCTGTAATTTTGAAAAAATTGGCACTAAAAAGCACCACAAAACCCACCCTAAAAACATTCTCCCACTACTGCCATGTCGTCTCTATTTCTCCATTAACTAATACTTATTGACAATTTTAGTTTTCCAAAAAAATCAAAAAATTTCCAAAAATAAATTTACAAAAATATATTTTCCTTACCTTGAAATATCAGTCAGTCTTTCTAATACCACCTAAGACGATGTTTCCAGTTTACTGTTTAAAAATGCGCACCACTTTAACTAACAGATCTAAACTGACAATTAATTACAAAAACTCGGCTTATATATTTTTTGCTTGTATCATCAAACCGATGAAAAGTTCGCTAATTCGGAAATTTCTTATCTCGACAACTGCTAAAAACAATGTATCACTCGTATGTAGTTCTTTTTAGGCGTGCAAGCGAAAAATTAATATTATTCAATACGCGTTTCCTATTTATATTTATGAGACTGAAATATTGTGGACTTTGCACCTATTAGGTAGCTATCGTGATTCCTCCATACAAGCTCATGCGGCACTTATATCTAATCTTGAAGAACACGTAGTACGTATTCGTATAATACACCACAATGCCAATAAGTTGTTACCAATTCATACTTTTTGCAACAAATTGACCCTTGACTCGGTGCGTAGAACACTTTGTATTATTTATTCATCGAAGTTAATCAATACAAATATTATGGGTGCAAAATTGTTTATTTTAGGGATATATTTTTAAAGGAATCACATAAAAGCTGTACAGGGTGAGTCAACAATAGAGTAAAGTTCATTTTCTCCTTTATGTTAAGAATTAGATAAAAACTTCCAATATAAAAGTTGTATAGATCATTAAGGTGCACATTCTAAAATTATATTGGAGTATACAGGGTGGCCCACAAAGAAGTGGTGAATATAACTTACGTTTTTTTAAATGGAACACCCTGCATTTCTATCAATTTTCGGATTATGCATAAGATTCTGAATATTTTTTATATATAATGTTATATATCTAAATCTTTTAGTTTTTCCATAATTTCAATTTTTTCAGAAAAATGTCAGTTTTCAGCGTTGGATTTAATTGTTAATACCCACACTACCTTTGCAAATTAAAAGTTCATATTTGGAATGGGCATTATATGGAGTTAAGGCAAATAAATTGTGGAAACAAATTTACCTCACTTTTTACAGGATGTTCAAAATAAATTTTCGAATTTCAGTAACTTTAAACAAAAAAATCTCGTTTTTTTTTTAAGTGGTACACCCTGTACATTTTATTTCTTTCTGATAGAATACGTAATTCTCTTTAACTTTAATTTAATATATCATATGTTTATTTTTAATACTTTTCGACATATTTTAATTTTTCTCTATTTTTCATTGTTCGTTTCCTACATTTATGTTTTAACGTCGTAGTTGCCATGTTGTTATTCGATGTAAGAAGCGTTTAGGAAGGAATTAAGTATGAATTTTCCTAAAAATGAGCTGATTGACACTTGGCGAGTCAGAAAAAAAAATTGTCTTTTAACAGTTAGGCTTTACGCAGCAAAGTACCCTCATAGGCGTCTTCCAACTAAAAATTATTTTCAGTGTTTAATGGAAAGGTTTGATGAAAATATTTGCGTTGAGTACACCACCAGACGTAAATTGGTAAATCGAGTTGCCACCAATGAAGATAAAGAATATGACATATAAGGTTAATATGTTGTGCGATGTGTAACCATGGACATTTATTTATATCCCTAAATCGCGAGTGTCACAGCAAGAGCAACTGAGCAAACCAGCTAGTTTATAAGTTATATAGTGATCTTACAAATAGATGGACCAGCCTACAAAGGAGCAAGGCCGCACAGTGTCAGTAAGGAACAAATTTCCACTTATCATCAGGTTCTTTTCAATTTCTATTTAGATTAAAGTGGCAATAATGCTATTAAATCCTTTTCTTATTCTGTTAATTTGACATTCTGTATGTAATTTGTGAATTAGAACTATAATAACTGCATTGTAACCGTTATCCTTGGAAACAGAGAGGTTCAAGGTTATTATACATCCAGCTGTATTTCTAATGCAAATAATTAGTTGTCTTTATAAGAGTTTTTTGCGGTCAGAGTCACGTGCGGTGAACGCATTTTTTTTATTCCGTTTCCTTGTAATCTGCGAGAGAAGGGCAGAAAACATTGTAAAAGAGTAACGCAGTGAAACAAACACAAAACATTAAGAGAGCTGCTCGGCCGCTTCGCAGTCCCGATCTGAGCTCTGCACCCAAACATACTCTTCGGCTACTGGATTCCATCGAAAGGGGGGCCATTCGTCTGATTGGAGACCACGACCTGACTAAGAACCTCGACAGCCTAGAACATCGAAGACAGGTTGGGGATTTGACTCTCTTTTACAGATATTTTCATGGAAAGTGATCGGCTGACGTTGCCCTCTTAATTCCGCCCAGAGCGGCGAAAATACACGACGAACCACTGCCGCCCATCCATATGTGATTAAGCTTAGCACTCCTCGAGCTTCATTATTTAAGAATTCTTTCATCTGGAGGACTTCATCCTTATGGAACGACCTTCCCGAGGTCGTTTTTCCCAACGAATATAACCTCCAACGATTCAAAACCAACGTGAATCGCTTTTTGCGCACACGCACCACTCCCAGAGTGCCCTAAAGGATTTTTCCTATGGTGCTTGTGTTTGATCATAAAAAAAAAGAAATGCCGAACTAGATATAAACAAGGCGGCAGCTTTCTGCAAATCAAGCTTAAGAGCTGCGTTTAATCACAGGTTGCCAAGCAGGCACTATTTTATGCGAACGTTTAGCCAAATATACTTAGTTTTTTTTCTAATCTAAAACTGGATTCGTAAAGTTAAAGGATTGGAAAACGGTATGAAAAAATTGCGTTAAAAAAAATAATGTTATAAGAATAATAATAACAATTTCAAATATGAAACTTGTTGATACCCCAATCGACATGTCAGACAATCTAAATATCAATAAATTAACTAAAAAACTTTATTATTAACGGCTAAAACTTCACGAAAAGAAATATTGATCAGCTGATGACCCTCATCTCGTTCTAATCTGCCATAAACCGGCATATTTTTTAATTAAATTGATGCAACATAGATGGCTCTGATTGCTAATTTGGGATTGTTTGGGATCCTCATCTTAACATAAAGTAGCTGTGCGGAAGTAGAATGCAGTACCATCTACCTAAGGTCCTTATTATCCACGCGTTTTGTGTCCCGCGATAAAAATCAGTCAGTCGTCAGTCAGTTGTATACCGTTAAACGTAGATTTAGTTCCTCTTTTATAATATAAACAAAAAAAATCCAGGCCCGTATTTAACAGAAATAAGTTGATGGTGACCCAAAGACGAAACGTTGCATTAAAGATCTGATGATGTCATCTTGTGGAGAATAAAAAGTAGCAATGAGAAAGTGAATTTTACTTCTGGACATCTAAGTCAGAAAAAAATAAATACCTAAACACAAAATTTTAGATTTTTACAAATATTTCGAAAGGTCCGGTATTTATTATTGATTTTTTTGCGGCATATTATTCAGCCCATAATTACGCAATTTTTCCCCAATTTAACCGACTTCGTATCTGTTACCGTTCCCAATATCCCAATGGTAAGGGACGAATTTATTACACCCTGTATAGAAAAAATTATTTCCTAATACCTCACAAGCAAAGCAGACTTCAGTGTTCTTAGTTAATAATTTCGTTATTTTTTTGTATTCTGGTTCCAGAAAACGCTTCTTAAAAACAGATTTTTGGCGCTGTCGAATTCTTGTAAATATTTTCTAATGGATAAAAATAAGGCTAAAAAATTGCGTGCTTATGCAGTTTCAAGACACGCCAACAACTATCAGTAGGTAGCGATTCGAACTTTACATACACAGATTAATATGTTGACATAATCATAAAAAATATAAAATTATTAACCAAATTACCTAAATACGAGACCGTTGCTGGGTTCATTTTAATTGACCGGTACACTTTATACATACATTTTTACAATTCGTGGCAGTTTATTTATAGATCGATTTATCGATCGATAAACATCTCGAATATGTTTACAATACCATTTTACTAACTTACCTTTGCAATCGCTTTTGCTAAAACCTAATTACAATACAGGCAGTGACGGGTCTTCCACAGGAGCACATGTGCACGTGCACCCCCAAAACGAATAAAATATTAATTTATATTCATTGAATATTATTTATCGTATAAAGTCCGACCGTTCCTAATATTTTATCGTATCGTCAAACTAAACTGTATATTATAAGCTCTCGATTCATCCGGCAACTCAGCAAGGATAATGACGCGAATGACGCGATATACTAGCATATGCGAATAAGTGGGCGGGGCATAATGCAGTTTCTCTGTAGTAACAGGTGCCAGGGGATAGCGGGGCTATGGCGATTTAACATGGAAAAGGCGCACAATTTTAGTGTGCGCCGCGCTGTTGTCTGTTCGTGCATGTATTTAGAAATTGGTGCGTGTATGTTTCAATATTTTAATATTATATTAAAAATTATCGAATATTTTTAAATTTTCATAATTTCTTTTTGAAAAAATGAATTCTGATGAATGAAACCATTTAAACACTTTATACTAGTAAGAACAATTTATTTTACAAATTTTAAGTGAACATTATTAAAATTTTATGAGTAGAAAATTGTGAAAAAAAATTAAAGGCTAAATGTTACAAAAATTAAGGATATTTAGAGTAACTTAACGGCTACTGTGATGGCAAAATCTTAGTGTTTTAATTAAAATAAGAACATAGTTAGTAAGGAGTATTCCCTCCTCGAGCTCCAATGACTGCATGAATCCATCTCGGCATGCTACTGAGTAGAGTTTGAATGTATTCCTGAGGAATTGCGTTCCACTCATATTGTGCTGCAAACCGAAGTTCTTCTATTGTACTTGGAACGGGAATTCTTTTTCTTATGCGGCATTTTAGCTCTTCCTACATGTGCTCTATCGGATTTAAGTCTGGGCTATAGGGCGGCCAATCCAAAGTTTGAACATGGACTGAATCGAGGTAATTAGTCACTATAACTATCGCGCATTAATACGAATCTTTCATAGTCAATATGGCCGACATATGGCAAATAAATCATGGTCCTGAAGGATGTTCTCGATATAACTATCCTCAGTCATTCGCCCAATAACTTCCACAAGTTCGGTGCGTCCCTCCCAACTAATACCTCCCCAAAGCATTATGCCGCCACCTCCAAAGCTAACGCTATGTATGAGATTGCAGTTGGCGTACCGTTCTCCAACGCTTCTATCGACGTGGTTTCGTCCATCTGGGTTCCATAATTGAATTCTAGTCTCATCCGTAAACAGAATATTTTTCCAGTGCTCGTGATTCCACGGAACATACGTTCTGGCAAATTCCAATCGACGAGTTTTGTGGTTTTGGAGAAGACGAGGAACTTTAGCAGGGCGCCATGGCTTTAAACCTACTTCTTTTAATCTTCTTCTGGTCGTTTCCGAACTAACATTGCGTTGTCTTACATTTAGTAGCTCATTTTTGAGATGCGTGGACGTGAATGTGCGATTTCGAGTAGAACTAAGTATCAAGAAACGGTCAGCAATTGCTGTTGTACACCTATTGCGCCCTTGACCGGGTCTTCGTTTGAAGTTTCCAGTCTCTTGATAGCTTCTTAAAATATTCGATACTGTAGATTGACCTCTCCTAAGACGTGGCGCAATCTCTTTTTGTTTATATCCTTCGTTATGTAGTGTTACAATTTGTGCCGCTTCAACATCCCTGCAACGTCTAACTGGTGGCATACTGTTATTTTAAATAGGGGACTGGCAAATGCGCATCACTATAACTCACTTAATTTCACCACAAATAACTTAAGTCACTATTATTCTTAAATAAGTATGCAATGTTTTTGAGCATAATATGCACGAAAGACTATAGACGCCATTAATATGAATTAAATGTCAAAGTATTTTAAAACAAGTGAACATATCCGCCTCCTAGGTGAATATCATCAGCACATATATCAGTTTAATTGGATAATTTAAGATTCTTTTCTAGTAACAGTGATAACAAAAAATATTCGATAATTTTGTCCATGAGTGTATATTTATTAAGTTAAAACGAATAGTTTGACGGTGGACTATTTAAAAAATAACTTTAGCTCTTTGAGTTTGGAGAAAAAAAATTGAAGTGAAGAATGCGGGAAGACCTAAACCCGAAATTAATTTAACGCAGACCGCAAAGGGTAAATCAAGGGACTTTATTAGAAAGTTTAAAAATGAAATATACGAAAAAAAAACTGGATTTGTAGATGCAGCACAACTAACCGTTTTTTTTCCTGTTTGTTGTTCGGTCGCGGCGTTGCGGAACCTGCCTGGACAAAAAATAGAATAGCCGACTTGGGGCACTTAACACAAAATTTTTAAAAAAATGAAAACACTCAAGCTCATATCAATGCTCAGCTGGAGATACAGCTGTTGTTTAAAATAATTTCACGATACTTGTGAACCCCCCCCCCCCCCCCCCCCCCCTATCATAGGTCACGAGCCGCCACTGAATACAGGTAACCAGAAATAAAACAACGCGTTCGTTTACCATTTTATTTATAAAATTTGAAGAATTCTGTGACAAAATATGCAAACGCAAATTAACATTATCAAATATTTTTTTATTTAAGATTTTGCGTAATTTATAAAGCATTGTGCTAGGACAGATTTGTGACTTAGCTTAGTCTAACAGTAAATATTTTTTTAATACGAAATACTTGGAATTAAATTTAAATTTAACCGTCTTGTTTTAACCTTAAAACAGTCCCAAATTGACAGTTTGGGGATTTAAAATGACACCTGTAAGAATAAATCAGCCAATTATGGTAATATTACATTTTTTTATTATATTTACCTGAAAAAGTCTCGTTCTTTATTACATGTCTTTAAAATAAAGTAATGGTGACATTTTCGGAACAGCGCACGGTTTTTTTTCCTATTTTGATTTCATATCAAAGTTATTTCAATGTCGTTTTCAGTATCGTAATAAGCTTTTTCTGTTTGGGTTTCATAATGGCTACATTATGAAATGCAAAAAAATTTAATAACCTGCCACTTTATGAAACTGAAATTTTATTTTTTTATGTTGGCACCAAGTAGGGTTCGAATTTTAGGCTTACTTCGATTTCGTTGAAATTAGTTTTCTAGGCAGTATGGATTCGACAAAAATGTTTTATAGAAAACTTTAAAATACTAACCTTTAACCTTGCAAATAGATCATTTTTACTAGATATTTATCTGAAATACCTATACTCGGAAATATATAACAAGCTGACGGTGTCCATCAACTAATTTCTAGTCACAACTATAAAACAACATAACCTAAACATAATGGAAATATCTTCCAGGTTATGCTCTATTTCTAAAGATTTATTCAATATTTTTTAATTCAATATAGTATTATACATATTACTTTATGAGAAGTAATTAAATGGCTTGCCGTTATTAACAGTCGAGCTGCGAAATGATTACTTGGTCAGCATGAGTTTACAATTGGTCAGTAGAAACAAACATGTCTAGAAGCAGTTTACTTTAGAGGTCCCACCCAGGGTACTGTCAATTTATGTAACTTGTGTTTTCTTCGGCCGAATACAGAAGGAAATCGGCTACAAAAGGTGTAGCGGGGGCGGGTTTTCACTTGTTTTCCCAGGGCACGGTCACGATTCAGAAATGTTTGCAGTCCATAAGTTGCTGACCAACTAGCCATTTTGACTGACCGATTACATTTTTCGGTTCGCAAAAAATAAGAATATTTTGCTAACCAGTTAAATGATACCCTTACTTTATATATACATATTTATAGTTACTGTAGACATTTCCTGGGCATTAATTGTTATTCCTGTCAGATTCTGTGTCGACACAATATTTTGTTCAATAGTATTATTTAGTATTTTAATATTTTCAACTTTGTTCTGCTAGCACCATAACTCAAAGTTTTGCATATTCTTTTTAAAAGTTTTTTCTAGCAATTTTCTGCTATTTCTCGTATTTCTGACGGAGTAGAACTTTCTTCCCGACTCATTTTTATTAACTTTAATAATATATTTATTTTTAATTATGACGGATGGGAAGAAGCTTTGTTGTGTTCAATTGTTTCTATCATGGCATACATGATACTTGTAACATTTTATTTAATTGTAAAAGTATTGCCAACCCAAAAATAAAATATTAATTGAAATGGAAAAAATCAACTATATTTTTTAAAGTTTTTCAGGCTTTAAAGACCCAAATAGAAAAAGTATTATAAAATACACGGTTCATAGGACAATTAGAGCACTTGTACTTTAGAAAACTCCCCGCTTCGTGGGTCGTTTTCTAAATTAAACGCGTGCTCCAAGATAATGTCTTATGAAACTTGTAACTTAATATGAAACAGTTTTTTGCCATAAATTATAGTTAGCTTTACTATTTTTATAGTAATTTTCGTGCAGGTCAGTAAAAATTGTCAAAAGTCAAATATAAATAAATGCATTACCAACAATTCATCGGTGACTTTTAATAACATCATCATCCCCCCCCCCCCCCCCCCAACCCGAACAAACCCCCCATTAAACCATATTGACAAAATAATCCCTTCGACTTTCAATCACGGGGTTGTTTTCGAAACCGATCCAAATTAAAAACGTCCCCTCGATCCGATTTTAATTAAATTATTTTGTCGGCGCGTCTGTTTGTCGAGGGATTAACCGGGAGTCAAGTTAACCCCCGGGTTAACCCGCCAATGGTGATAGATCATCGTCATTAAACGGTTATTAAGTTTGTGTTAGTTTTAGGGACTATGAATAATGTATAAGACGGATCTCGGAGTGGAAATAGGGGTTGTTTTCCCGTTTAAACGTGCCTCGGGGGGGTTTGGGCATTGTTTTTATGTTGTTTGTTTTTTTTTAACAGAACGAAAGTTCGCATTTTTCATTTAATATGTTAAACACTACATAGGTACACTCGGGATCGCCAGCATGAACTTTTATCCGCAATAAATTGTTGTCAATTGTAAATTTTTCCTTAGGCCTTGTCTATGGTGAGAGGCTTGACTTTTTTTTACAAATCAACTGTTAATTTTATAAATCTATCGATAATTACAAAAACGTAATAGATATCTACGTGAGCGGCGTAATTACGTAATAAATCATCATCTTCTGTAACAAATGTACAGGGTGAGTCAACGATAGAGTAATGTTCATTTTCTCCTTTATGTTAAGTATTAGATAAAAACTCGAAATATAAAAGTTGTAGAGATCATTAAGGTGCACATTCTAAAATTATATTGGAATATACAGGGTGGCCCAGAAAGAAGTGGTGAATATAACTTACGTTGTTTTAAATGGAACAACTATCAATTTTTGGATTATGCATAAGATTCTGAATATTTTTTTATATATAATATTATAGAAAACAAATTGGGAACTATTGGGCTTTGCAGCAAATGAAAGTGCACTCTTTAAAATTGGTTCAAGCTTTCAGAAATCTTTATTTCCATCATCAGGGAGACTACAATATAAGAAAAGGTTGACTAATGTCAGATGTTAGATGTTATTTGTGCTTAGAGAATAACGAACACATTTTGAACACCTGATTATATAGTTCTGTTTTGGACTGATTTTTGTTCACTTATTTGTGGTTAATTATTAAATTATTTGTTATTTATTGAACTAGTCCAACGTAAGTAAAAAATTTAGAGCTTACTTATGAGATATTATTTATAAAACGAGGAGAAATACAGGACCGTATCCCAAAATTTCCTGATGTTGCTCAAAAAAACCTCGAAACGTCATTAATCACAATGTGTCATACATCGTTGCATTCGGGAGAAAAAAGCTCTCAAATTCCAATATCAGGAAACAGGACCGTATTTAAAAAAATAAAGTTGATAATGGCCCTTCGAAGACGACTCGTCGGATTACAAAACAATTAACGCTGTTAGATAGAGCGGAAAAAGTGGCAATGCAAAAGAGCAATTTACTTTAGAATTCGATCTCAAAAAAACCCAGGAAAACAATAAAACGATTTTTCCGAATTTCGTTTTTTTCCGGATATCTCCGGAACTACTCGGAATTTTAAAACTTTCTAAACGGCATATTATTAGGCACGTAAATGCGCAACTTTGCCTCCATTTAACCGACTTCCTATCTCCTATCTCGTCGACGTGAAGGCTCGTGTACTTGAAACTATCACAACGTTCTGTTGTGAAATTATTTGTTTCCATGTGCGTATTCGAGGTGCACAGTTATTGATCTTTTCTAATTTCTTAGAATTGTAGACAGGTTAACTTCGGCCCCTTTTAACAATAGGTCATTCAATTACATTACACTCTGTATGCATAAGTTGCAAAAGTGATATTTAAAATAGCACCTAAATACGGAATAGCGAATTAACAAAATTATTATCTGTATAGGGGCAAATTACCTTGTCATTGACGGAATCCTAAAGATATAATTTAATTGATTATTGCATTATTGTGGAAAGTATTTAAAAAAAATTAAATAAAAAATAGTTGAGATTATTTAGATAAACTTATCAATTGTGTGACATAGTGACATAAACATATTAAGGCCAAGGGTCATATTGTGGCGGTTGTCGAGTAATCCCTTTTATAAAAACAATTACATTACATTATTTGTAGTGTGATTCGCAATTATTACCGAGTTATTTCTTTATCTGCAAAGGTCCATTCGACTGAAGCCATAGTCCAAATTACAATTGGTAAAATATGTTGTTACATAGTTTTGTCCATTTCTATACAGGGTGTTTCAGAATAAGATGCTGATCCTTAACGTTGTGAATCCTTAGGTGATTTTAAGAAGAAAAGTTCAAATTAACATATATCCTTAACCTATCAACTTTCGAACTACAGTTAAAGTTTTAAGAAAAAAGTCGTTTTTCTATCATAACTTTAACAACTTTCTAGCTATTTTCATGAATTTTTCACATATGCCCTCTAAGCATCAATAGCCTTTTTTGGTGTAGAAAATTTTTAAAAAAATTTAACCAGTGGCGTCCTGAATGGGTTTGGACTAGACTTTTGGAAAAATATTATACACGCCACTGCTTTTTCTCACGATAAAAATTATTTTTAAAATACTCATTTATTTTAGGCCACATTTAATATCTTGCCTTTTATCGTCCGACAAACAGTTTCCGACAAAAAAAATAAAAAGCATTAAATGCACATTCGCTATGTGCCTATGGTTTCCGAGTAGTAGGCTATGGGCTTTGTTAAGGAAACAATGACAATAACGAAATATTTAATAATAGTTTGACAGCTATTTATTTATGCACACGGCTTTCCACTTAACTTAAATTTTAAAAACGTAATACTTTTTAAACGTATAAGTATCTAGGTATCATGGTAAATTTTACAAATGTCGAGTTTGCGGATATGCATTACCTGTACGGGCTTGCTGACGGCAATGCATTCGAAGCCAGACGATTATACCAAGAGCGTTATCCAAATAGAATAGTTCCGGATGCACGAACGATTTCAGGAGCTCACAGAAAGTTATGTGAAACGGGATCTTTTGAAACAAAAAACTAGTTAAAAGGGGCACACCAAACTACACGAACACCGGAAACCGAAGATGCCATTTTAAATTTAGTGGAACAAAACCCTAATATAAGTACCAGAAAAATTGGGAAAATTTTAAATATTACTCATGTCCTAGTCTGGAGAATTCTTCAAAGTTATTTGTTATATCCGTACCATATTCAACGGGTCCAGGCCCGACTTCCTAGGGATTTTCCATTAAGCATCAATTTCCGCCAATGGTTTATTCAAATGGTTACCGAAAATCAACAATTTGATGCCAAAATTTCGTTCACGGACGAAGCTAATTTTTCCAGGAACGCCATTCAAAATTTTCATAACAATCACTTCTGGGCAGAAGAAAACCCACATGCCATTACGAAATCCCACCACCAAGAGCAATTTTCTGCAAATGTTTGGGCTGGAATTATTGGTGATTATTTAATTGGGCCTTATTTTTTACCAGCCCGATTGAACGGAATCAATTATCGCGAATTTCTTGAACACACTTTACCGAATTTGCTAGACGACGTCCCTATTTTTACCCGACATCGTATGTGGTTTATTTCAGTCTCTTAGCACGAGAGTTTTTAAATCAACATTATCGTAATCGATGGATAGGGCGCAGAGGAACACAATCGTGGCCACCTAGATCCCCTGATCTAAACAGTCTAGATTTTTTCCTGTGGGGACATCAGAAAACGTTGGTTTACAGCATCCCAATAAATACTGAAGAGGAGTTGAGAAACCGCATAATAGTTTGTTTCGACACTATCAGGAATACTCCAGGAATTTTTCAAAGGATACGAGACTCAATGAGGAGAAGAGCTGAAGCATGCATTCTTGCAGATGGTGGCCACTTTCAACAGCTAATCTAAATTATTTTCGTTTTTGTTCACACCTTATTTAATGTCAGTTGTTTTAATTTAATTTTTAAAAATAAACCATAGGCACATAGCGAATGTGCATTTAATGCTTTTTATTTTTTTTGTCGGAAACTGCTTGTCGGAGGATAAAAAGGCGAGATATTAAATGTGGCCTAAAATGAATGAGTATTTTAAAAATAATTTTTATCTTGAGAAAAAGCAGTGGCGTACATAATATTTTTCCAAAATGTCTAGTCCAAACCCCTTCAGGACGCCACCGGTTAAATTTTTTTTTTAAATTTCTACATCAAAAAAGGCTATTGATGCTTAGAGGGCATGTGTGAAAAATTCATAAAAATAGCTAGAAAGTTGTTAAAGTTATGATAGAAAACCGATTTTTTTCTTAAAACTTTAACGCCCTTGTAGTTCGAAAGTTAATAGGTTAAGGACATATGTTAATTTGAACTTTTCTTCTTAAAATCACCTAAGGATTCACAACGTTAAGGATCAGCATCTTATTCTGAAACACCCTGTAGATATAAAGGCCATATAGCTCCGATAACTCACCGTCTAAACCAGTGGTGCGCAAACTTTTTTCATTTGCGACCCCTTATTTTGTGTAAAATTTTGTCACGACCCCTGGATAGACAGTAGGCGTGAATTTCTTTGAATTTGGCGACCCCCAAAAAGTTTCCGCGACCCCTCCGGGGGTTTGCGCACCACTGGTCTAAACGACAATAACATAAAGAATCCAAAAATGTTGAAACTGTGGATTAGATGACACTTTTCGTTGATCACGCCTGTACATTACTACTCTTTTGCACGCACAGCCAGTTCTTTTGGTATATAAAAAGTGAATGCAGAATATCAATCAGGAAACAATGACGTTAATTTAGATGAACTTGCTAATAATACCACGTTTTAATAAACTTATAGGTATATATTTTCTTATGCTCGTTTCAAATAACAATTAACTGACGATCATACAGGCCTATTTACATACTAAACAAAAATGAAATAAACGATTTTTTTAAAATAATTATGCAAGGTCATAGAAACAAGTAAACCTAGAATGCACCAAACCAAAAAAATGGGGTACACATTCATTATGTGCCGTCAAAGTTTGTTCAAGGACCCTAGGCGTGGCGATCTCCAGGAATTATTTTACAGCAAGTGTATCTAACATTATATTAGCCAGAACAATTTTTACGCGTCGGTGACGTGGTCTGGTGAAAATCGCCAATATCTAAGCATAAATGAAGCCCACAGTGTTAAATGGCAGTGAACAGTATAGGTTTATTTAGTAGTTTTAGTAGTTAGTTTGAATACTTCCCATCGTCAATAGCTCGTTTTCAGTAAATAATATTAAAAGTCGGAACGACACGCCAATTTTATTGTGAAGGGAGACGCTTTTAAAGAATATTTGCTTGCAGCCTTTCTTGGTTTAACCCCCATTTAAAATCTTAAATGGGAAGGGGTGAAGTGCCACATCATTTTAGAGGTCGTTTGTAACTCTTTCCAATAATACCTGTTTATTATTTTTTGACTAGTAGTTTTCAAGTAAAGATTGTTTCACGAAAAATGGATCTAACTTAATGACTGCCGTAACAGTACCTGTGGCCATCCCATTATTTATGACCGTTTGTTATTATTACGTGGAAAGGACCGGATTGTAATAATTATAATTAAATATCACACACATCAGGTAGGTTAGGTTGCTTAATTTATATTTAAATATCTTTTTGTGGTAAAATTTGTTAGTTTTTGAGGAATGGTTCAGGAATTGTCTTTTACCAAACATTCCTCAGAATAGCGTGATAGTAATGGACAATGCGAGCTATCACAGTCGCCAATTGAGGCGTTGATTTCAAAAACAACATAAGTCCAAAATTGTCAAAATCGAGTTATCAGCGGCATCTAGTAGAGTTTCATGTAAGCTATCCGATGACATAAATAGTTTCCCTAAAAACGACACCTGTGCCGAGTTATTGCCGTTCAAAATCTGGCTAGTTCGGCAAAAACAACATATGTCCGCGTCGTTTCTAGTAAAAAGAACACAAGTCCAATACATGTGCTGTTTCCGTTGGAATTCAACATTAAATTAATTTCTAAGCGTATCGCTTGTTTACAAAAATAATAATTCAGTCTATACGTTGTCGTTGACCGTGTTCTAAGGGTGCTGTTGTTCAACCCAAACAAACCCGAACAAACCTCCATTCCCTCAATTTGGTACTATTAAGCGACGGATGTCCAGGTCAAAATAAGAATTATGTAATGCTCCATTTACTTTATATGCTTGTACATGGTTTCAAAATATTTGATAAGGTGGAATACATTTTTCCCATGAGAGGTCATTCATACTTACCAAACGACCAAGATTTTTCACTGATAGAGAAAAAAAAGAGAAAAGTTGGGAAAGCTGAAGTACCGGAGGAATGGGACAAACTTATTCTAAATGCTCGTGCACACCCTTCGCCTTTTAATTTGGTAAAGGTTAATGTGTCTCACATGTATAATATTAAAGCAGCGACAGATCCATTCTTTCTTAAAACTGCTAAACCTCCTGTGAAAATAAAGGATATTCGAATGTTAAGAATAGAAAAAAATCACCATTGATTTTCCTAAGAGATAATTACCACGGCCCATGGAGATCCAGTATTGTACGTAACAAAGTTCTCATTCCTGAAGGATTAGAGCTTAATATTCTATACGACAGACCTAATGAAATAGCTCCGGTCAAAATCCAGAACCTTAAAAACCTAATGGGATTTCTTGAGAAGCCAGGAAACAAAATATTTTATGAAACTATATTTTCTTCCAGTAACGGTAATGCTACAGAAAGACCGATAGACCTCGATAACGAAGATAACAGCAGCGGCTGTGAAGATTAAGCATGCTATGCTTATTTCATTGTATTTTCGTATCTTTTGTGAGTAATAAAAAAGGTTCTTAATATTATGGCTTTTGTTTCTAAGAAAAACAACATATGCCACTTAAATTCTGTTAAAAACAACATAGGTCCAACTTTTTTTTTCATTTTTCTGCTAAATAAGAAATGAGTTAATTGAATAATTACCGGTTAAACCCAACCAGCCAATGTTCAAATTTTTATATATGATTATTTAAAGAATAACTATAACGGTTACCAAGATAAACGGCTTTTATCGATTTTCTCAAAACAACATTTTTGGACTTATGTTGTTTTTGAAATCAACGCCTCAATTACATACATGCTTTAATGATATTCCCCCAGGTAGTTGGGAAAATACAGTCCGTCACGTAATAAGTGTAAAAAATTCGTATATTAGTCTGGATCGTATAATTAATCCAATTATAATTAATTTTGATGAGGATAGTGATAGCGAAACAGAACTATCTATAGAATGACATTATAAATGTAAATAAATATGACTAGTAATATGTTAAAAAAATGTTATTTCATTTGATTACATTAATATAATCATATCATTACTTGTTTTCCTTAGTCCGTCCCTTCATACTTCACTTGTTTATTGCCAAGCTCTTGTCGACATAATGGGACCGACCCAGGAAATCATTAAGTCGTATCCATTTTTCGTGAAACAATCTTTACCTATCTCGTTCTAAAAATGGACATTCATGAAAATTTTTAGGTGGTGACTGTGGTAAAGTATTCGAAGGGTTGTTACCCGGAGTGACTACCTACAAACCAGGGCCGCCACTAGGGAGGGTCAGGGTGGGTCGATCGACCCCCCTGGAATCCAGACCATAAATCCTATAATTAAACAAAGTACGAGTTTTACCAGTTTTTTTATTTTCTTAGTTGTTGAATCGATATTCCTTAAAATCAATCATCCCTAGCCAAAACCCAAGGTAATTAGGCCAACAATGCATCTCTTAACGTTTACGGAGAGTGGGGGTGTGCGTGCGTGAGTGAGTATTTTTCAGAAATATTTAAAAGTGTTGATTTTGCAAAAAATGCGAAGAGTATTATAGGGTGTCTCTCTTTATTCCGTACATGGACAATATATACAATCCATATTTCAATTCGATTTTCGGAATGGGTCAGAATGGCTTTTTGATCTCAGACCTACCTCCTAAAAAAATAGGTACAAAAATATTGAGCAAAAGGGAAGAGATTTCTATGAAGTACGACCTAGAAAACTTTTCAGAGGAAGTAGACATTTGGATGGAAATGTGGAACTTAAACAAAACTTGGGACGAAAAATTTGCACATCTACAGGATAAAAAGTTAGATTTTTTTCCTTCAATTATAAAAGCAATAAATATTTTTTTGGCACTACCTCCTACCAGAGTCACAATTGAAAGGTCTTTTAGCACCTCGAGGAGGGTGAAAACATGGTTGCGATCGAGCATTTCGAAAGACCGATTGTCTGGCCTATGTCTGTTACATAGACAAAATAAGGATTTTTTTATAAACAAAGATATTGACACATTTGGGCAAGAGAGAAGGAAGATATAATTTTGCTCGTCTATTGTGGAGCATGTATTTCAATTGTCAATCTCTGAATAAAAATATTATTCTTACACCCCATCTGCGATCGAATGAAATTTGTTCTTATTGTTATTTTTGATATCAAACAACATTTTGAGGAATATTTAATGTTACCTAAGTACCAATTACCAAGTTTATAAGTATATTCAATTTACAAAAAAAAAACTTTTATCATTAGACTAAATTCGTTAACAAATAAGACATCAAAGCGTTTTTTTGCACCGGTGCACACAGTAGATAGTGCAAAAAATAGTAACTTTTTGCACGATCGTAGAAAGACGCTATTTTTAGTTCTTATTCGGAAGTTCAGGGGCCTGCCGGAACCGATTTGCGTATTTGCGAGAAGGCCCATTATGACGACAACCTGTTTCTTAAAACAAAGGTTATCATAGTATTTAATGCAAATCCATAAATGCTATTCTTATCATTATCGATTCATCATTTTGCATACAATCACCCTTGTCAGCCCCATAAAGGAATTGTCGTAAATATTTTTTAATACTATGTATTATTTATATTTTTTGTTTTGTTTTCACCGTATGCAAATTCGATAAATTAAAATTTAAAAAAAAATTCACGATGATGCAGGATATTCCCTAATGACATGCTAATATTTTAGAATATGACTCCTTAGCGTATTCATATGAACATATGTCCGCAACGACTTAATATTTTTGCTACATAGTTTTTGTAAACAGTTAATTTTTAATATCTCCGAAGGCGATTATTTTTTTCTGATTAGCCCGGTCAAGTCTGCATGAAAACGGTCTCGTGCGTTTTCCTCGTCAGACTCGCAGCGTCGTTCTTGTTTAAAACAATTAAATTCAACTTAAAATGTTGGCTTTACGCTTAATAAATTTTTAATTTTTAGTCCGATATTCGTGATTTTTTTAGAGAATTGTAGGTACAACTATCAGTTCTAAGTGTCTTTTACAAACACATTGGTTATTCGACATATTATATAAGAATAATTGAAATGTTGTTTTTCTATCTAATTTGAAAACACCCTGTGGAATAATCTAGTAGCAAAATTATTTCAAAATACCAATTTTCATTTAGAGTCATCTATTCTGTACAGGGTGTCCCATTTTCGACACTTTTATAGGGCATCTCCGTAATTGTTAGTGCTATCAAAAAAGTAATGTAGGTCTCATGTGCTCTTTTTGGGTCAAACTTAAAATGGTCAAATCAAAATTTGAAAATTTTCGCTCGCTTAAGAGATACGGGGGAAAATCAGAAAATTAACAATTTCAAAATTACCCTATATGTATTTTCTTCGTTAAAAGAGATACAGAAAAATATTTTATACAAAAGTTTCCTTATAATGATTGTTGAATAATATGGCGTTTTCAGAATAAGTATACGGGGACCTATATAGCGATTTGAGCGTGTGGAAATTGGATAAGATACTGCGCCTGGAACAATATAAATTTATACATAAAGTGATGAATAAAGCTCACAAGACACCAGCATTTTGTAGGCTTTTCAACTTATCCTACAAAAAAGGAATATTTCCATCTTGCTGGAAGACGGCGCGAGTCCAGCCTATTCCTAAGAAAGGTAAGAGAACCCTGCCTAACAACTTTCGACAAGTCACATTGCTTTCAGTTATATTAAAAGTAATGGTATTAACCAACATCTTCTAAGGTACCTGGAAGGCTTCAACATTATCAGTGATCATCAATATGGTTTCCGGAAGTCCAGATCAACTGGAGATCTTCTAGCCTATCATGGGGAGTCTCGGGCTGTTGCACTGGATATTTCTAAAGCTTTTGATCGTGTTTGGCATGAGGGGCTTCTAAGTAAACTGCGATCCTATGGTATGCCCAGTCGATTCTGTGCATCGTTGTCTAGCTTTCTTAAGGACCGCTCTCTGCAAGTGGCGATTGACGGATTTCTCTCAGACACCTTCACCATCAATGCCGGTGTCCCTCAAGGGTCCATATTGTCTCCCACTCTCTTCTTACTCTACATTAACGACCTTCTAGTGAAGACGAAAAATCCGATATTTAGTTTTGCTGATGATAGCACACTTATCTCATCTTTCTTTTTGAATGCGCAAACATCGGCTGCCGACGCACATCTTCGCAGACAGCATGAAGTATCACGCCTCAACAAAGACTTGTTGAGGCGTGACAGTAACCAGGTCGAATTTAACGCTAAAAAACCCAGGCAGCAGTTTTCTCTAAAAAGGTTAACATTACAGAACCGGAAATAGTCATGGCCGAACACGCAATCCCACTGGCTTCATCTATTAATTTGCTGGGCGTTAATCTGGGAGGAAATATGTCTTGGCATAACCACGTTGTGGCAATCTCCAAGATAGCCTCTTAGAAGCTTGGTGTACTCTTCCGAACCAGAAAGTTGTACACACCTCAACAACTTTTGACACTATACAAAGCCCAGATTCGACCATCACTAGAGCTCTCATCTCTGGAGCTCTGCACCCAAACATACTCTTCGGCTACTGGATTCCATCGAAAGGAGGGCTATTCGTCTGATCGGAGACTACGAGCTGACGAAGAAGTAATATGAATCAAAAAATAATTATGAACTGGTTATATTTGATAATAATTGATTCTTATACACTGATTGCTTATTACATGATTTATCCTTGTTACCAGTGTTCTAAAACACTGCATTATGTATAAGTTTGTAATAACGTATTGATAAAAAAACTGTTTTAAAAAAAATATCGTCCCAACTTTAATGGTGACAATGTATATTAAATTTTCTTCTTTTCTTTTTGGTGGCGCATTAAACTACTTACTCTAACTACCAGCAATGCACAAGGGAATCATAGGTTACTTGATATAATAGGTAATCTGTCAGTGGACGAAAAACGAACGAATCAAATAAACATTTAATTTTGCTATTAAAGAAAAAATGCCATAATCTTAACTCAAAAGTCCGAAACATGAATCGAAACGCGTACTACCGTCAAAACTATTTCTTTTAATTTGATTTACGGCCATTTTAGTATTGCTCTCGAAAGGGCAGTTTGACTCGGACGGGAAAAATTGCACCGTTCAATTTGTTAAATATTATTTAGTGCGAGCTGGCACGCGAGAATAAACATGGCGGTTCGTTCCACGGAAAGAGAAAAAAATGGTTTATGGGGAATGTTTATTGGTGCAGAGAAAATATGAATACGGACAATGCAGTGGTGGGTACGCTATTTCTGTACGACGCGATACGACTGTGGGACAACCATTTTTATACACTCATCATCAATAAATTCTGGATATGTTAGCAGTGGCGGCTCGTGACCTATGATAGAGGGGGTTCACAGGTATGGTGAAATTATTTTTAAAATTATATTTATGTGTAACGACCAAACAATTACTTTCTAGGCGTTTTAAATGTAGAAAGAAAAAAAGTAATAAGAAAATGCGTTAGGTAAAACATATTTTTATTTATTTTTTAATTTTACACAAGGAAAATAAGAAAGGTTTTCTTAGTGTGTATAGCTGTCGGATCTTAACGTCGTCGCATGCAACCCTCGTAACAATATTTATACAGTCCACTACTAATACTACTAAAGCCATCTACGAGCTATCAAGAAACCCGAATGATGTACAATACTACTACCGCCATCTACGAGTTATCAAGAAAACCGAATGATGTCTAATACCACTACGCCATCTACGGCTACGTCATTAGGTGCAACCAAGACGAGAACAATAGTTAACTGTTTTATGACGAGAACGAATCGAGCCACGAGACTGACAAGTTGGCATTCTTCATATTTTCAGTGTTTTTTTGTTTAAATCCTTAAATAAAATGGTTTAAAATCATATCGAGTATCATTTATCGAAATACACAACATTTATCGACCATACACAATAGTGCTTAAACGTAAAGTCCATTATTCGGTTCTTAATTGTAGAAAATTGATCAAGATTAGCCTCATTAAGTTTGGAATACCCTCTATAAATTTTTTTTCATGAATTTCATTTTTAAACTTTCTAATACAGTCCGTAGATTTACCCTTTGTGGTCTGCGTTAAATTAATTTCGGGTTTAGGTGTTCCCGCATTCTTCACTTCAATTTTTTTACTCCAAACTCAAAGAGCTAAAGTTATTTCTTAAATAGTCCACCGTCAACTATTCATTTTAACTTAATACATATATAATATTAAAATATTAAGACATACACGCTCGAATTTCTAACTAGATGCACGAACACACAAAAACTGTGCGCCTTTTCCATGTTAAATTGCCATAGCCCTGCTATCCCCCGCTGCCACCCGCCACCTGTTACTACAGAGAAACTGCACTACTTAATCGCACGTGCGAGCAAGTCTCGCCATAATCGTCATTTACCTCGACCGAGGCACGGTTGCCGGATCTATACAGTTTGGTTTGACGGGATGATAAAATATTAGGGAGGGTAGGACTTTTTTAGTTTGACGGTACGATAAAATATTAGGGAGGGTCGGACTTTATACGATAAATAATATTCAATGAATATAAATTAATATTTTGTATTCGTTTTGTTTTGGGGGTGCACGTGCGCATGTGCTCCTGTGGAAGAACCGCCACTGTATCTTAGTCAGGTTTATTATAGTCCTATAACTTTTTAAATTGTTTTCCGATATTGGTGAAGATTTTAACAAAGTGTCTCGGAAGCCTGAATTTTAGTTTTCAAAAATACTGATGTTTTGATTATTATACAGGCAGAAACAAAAGTTACCTTTTGTGACCTTAATTTCTTGCCGCCCTGTGGAAAAATTGAGAGGTAGAATTTAGCTGTATTATCTTTGTTTTGAAATGTGGCCTTTTCTTAACACAATGTTTTTTGGTTTACGTCATTCTAAGCTTTCTAATAGAATATACAAATTTTTGAAGAAAGTCGTGCAGTTTTTCAATTTTATTCACAATTCAGAATATTACATTATTTTATCGAGTACCTAACATAAACAAATATCCAAAAATTAATATTGCCCGGAGGGATATGCTTTCAATGCCATATGGGCTATTAATTTTTAGATATTTGTTTATGCTACTCGACAAAATCATGTAGTGTTTTGAATTGTGAATAAAATTGAAAAACTGCAATACTTTCTTTAAAAATGTGTATCTTCTTTTAAAAAGCAGATAATGCGTGAACAAAAAAAAACATTGTGTTAAGAAAGAAAAGGTCACACTTCAAAACATAATGAAGCTAAATTCTACAGCTGAATTTTTCCAGAGGGCGTTCAGAAGAAATTAAAGGTAAAATAGTACCTCTTATTTCTGCCTGTATAATGATCAAGATATCAGGATGTTTTGAAAGCTAAACTTCAGGCTAACATTCCGCGACACAGCCCAAAGAAAATGTGGTACTGATTTGGTTCAGTTCGACTTCTCCTCATTCACAAATATAAAGAAGCACCTCAGACGACATGATATAGGTATTAACCAACTGAAAAACAATTTCGAAGACCAATAAGACTATTATTTAGACATATACTAAATAAACCTATACTGTTCACTGCCATTTAACGCAGTGGGCTTCAGTTATGCTTAGATATTGGCGATTTTCACCAGAACACGTCACCGACACTTACAAATTCTTCTGGCTAATATAATGTTTAACACGGGCTGTAATATAATGACAATCTTTGATTTTCTATGGTTTAGAGCAATATTTAATAAAAAAATCAATTAAATGTAGAATAAAGTCGAAAACAAATTGAAAGCAAATTATCAAGCGATAATTCGACTCGCACCAGACAGGTTTGTTAAAGTAAGCCACATCATCGGTTAAAGGTCGGATAAGTCCATGGGCCCAGTGTCATTTTATTTTTAATTTAAACGCATCAGTTGAGGAATGAATTTGCAACAATTATTTCATGTTTTTTTTTGTGGTTTATTGTTATTGTGACTCAGAGTAGGGAGTGAGTGGCCAATTATTTTTTATAAATAAAGCAACGACGACGTATCTTTTAAAAATTTGATTACTCCGCAAGTGAGTTTCAAGTTGAGCGAGATTATAATGGGAGAAAAGAAAATTATCAAAAAATTACCTTGTTATGTCTAAACACCGTAAAGAGGTGCAATGGGTACTGTCAATATCTGAAAACACTGAAAATATGTTTTCTTATTTTATTTTCGCGAATCTGGTTCCGATTCCGATTCGCACTCGGTGGATTTTAGTGGTATAATTATAATGTCAGGTAGATGTAATATATACTGATTTCGCGAAGGCGTTTGATAAGGTATCACACTCCATCCTCATAGAAAAACTGCGGTCCGAATTTGGATTTCATGAAAATATGGTTAAACTCTTCAAGTCATACTTGCAAAATAGAAATCAACGAGTGGTTGTTAGAGGATATAATTCTGATTATTTTGCGGCTACTTCCGGAATTCCGCAGGGCTCTAACCTTGGACCATTGTTGTTTCTTTTATATATTAATAGTCTAGTGAAAGTAGTCAATCAATCCAATATATTAATGTTTGCAGATGACTTGAAGCTTTATATTAGGATTAAAGATGTCAATGATTGTCGAAGGCTCCAGGAGGATTTAAATAAACTATATCAGTGGACAATTAAAAATCAATTATATTTCAACATAAGTAAGTGTTATGTTCTTAGCTATAGCAGGAAGAAAATCATAATAAATTATGAATACTTAATTAATGGCACGGCATTGGCCCGAGTTACGGAGATGCGGGACCTGGGAGTCATTTTCGATTCTGCGCTAACCTTTAAAACACATGTATCCGAAATAACGAAAAAAGCCTCTAGAATGTATGGATTTATAGTAAGAAATTGCAGATTATTCACAAATATTAAATGTATAAGAGTTCTATATGTTGCGTATGTCAGAAGTGTTTTAGAGTATGGCTCAGTTGTATGGAGTCCATACTATGAAAACCATAAATATAGTATAGAAAAGGTACAAAATAGGTTTTTAAGATATATTCAATATAAGGCAACTGGAGTCTATCAAATGCATATACCCAAAACGGATGTTATGAAAACATACAATCTTAAGACCTTAGAGGATCGTAGGAAAATAGCATCTGTCCTTTTTTTGCATAAACTAGTGAATAACTTGGTGAATGATACAAGCCTAATATCTAATTTAAATTTTTATGTGCCGTCTTATAGAACTAGACATCCTATAACATTGTATGTTGATAACACCCGTACGAATTACTATAGGAATTCACCAATTATACAAATGTGCATGCTGTATAATGTAGTTCAGAATCAATGTGATTTATTTAATATTAGTAACGCCAAGCTGAAGAATATGTTAAACGAAATATTTTGAGTTTTGATATACTGTGTGTCAACTATCCTACTCTGTAATTGGTTCTGCCGTAGAGTTTGTAAATAAATAAATAAATAAATAAGTACTGGCGTTACTGCGTCATGCAAAAAAAATAGGAAAGAGTGAAAAATGTACCATCCTCCATCCCAACTCCATGCACGCCGGTAACTAAGCCGGATATCTCGTGGAGGATAGTATGCACTCCCCAATCACTAGATCATACCGCAATGCGAGAATCCAAGGGTTGATAGCCCATAGGGGAGCAGCGTATGACCGAGGATCATGGTTGGAATCCCCCGTTAAGCTTATTTTTTTGATGCATTATGATGTTTAAATAGAAATATCTCGAAAACGTGCAGAGATATTCAGATCGAACTAATTTATACCTTATTAATCCCAGTGTAATGAAACTAGCGCCCTCTAATGTAAAACTTAAAACTGTCAACAAATTCTCATTTCCTAGTCATAAAAACATCATACAGCCAACTTTCAATCCTATAGATTGAACCGCTTTCAAATTATGGCTTCTTTTCGAAAATAAACTCTCACTTTCAACCCTGTATACGAGAAATATTTCGAAAAAAAAACTTATACGAGCTATAGCAGTTGCTCTATGGTCTATAAGTCATGGGAAACCCTGTATAACAAATTTACAGAGCTTTTATAACAGAAAAGTTACATGAAGATGTAGTAGACCTCTAATATGCGCATCTATATGCTGGGCGTCAATCTGGGAGGAAATATGTCTTGGCATAACCACGTTGTGGCAATTGCCGAGACAGCTTCTCAGAAACTTGGTGTACTCTTCCGAACCAAAAAGTTGTACACACCTCAACAACTTTTGACACTATACAAAGCCCAGATTCGACCATCACTAGAGTACTGCTCTCATGTCTGGAGCTCTGCACCCAAACATACTCTTCGGCTACTGGATTCCATCGAAAGGAGGGCCATTCGTCTGATGGGAGACCACGAGCTAACGAAGAACCTCGACAGCCTAGGGCCTAGAACATCGAAGAAAGGTTGGGGATTTGACTCTCTTTTACAGATATTTTCATGGAAAGTGCTCGGCTGACCCTGCCCTCTTAATTCCGCCCAGAGCGGCGAATAGCAGAAATACACGACGTACCACTGCCGCCCATCCATATGTGGTTAAGCTTAGTACTCCTTGAATTTCACTATTTAAGAATACTTTCATCTGAAGGACTTCGTCCTTATGGAACGACCTTCCCGAGGTCGTTTTTCCCAACGAATATAACCTTCAACGATTCAAAACCAACGTGCATCGCTTTTTGCGCACACGCACCACTCCCAGAGGATTTTTCCTATAGTGCTTGTGAAAAAAAATGGCTTCTTTTCGAGCTATAGCAGTTGCTCTATGGCCTATAAGTCATGGGACACCCTGTATAACAAATTTACAGAGCTTTTATACAAAAAAAATTACATAAAGATGTAGTAGACTTCTTATATGCGCATCTTCCCGTAAAATATTCTTACAAACACACCATAATTTAATAAATACTGTTTGTGTGCTACCAATTTTCCCAGTAACGCCATTTCCCGCGAACCTAACCTAATTAAATTGCATTTTTAATTAGTGTTTTAATATAGTGTCGGCAGCGCCGCGACGTCCTAATGAATCCGTCCCCGGGGGCGACGATGTGTTTTAATAAACCGCCGCATAAAGGGCGCCGTAGGGGGTGCTTTTTTGCACCCCTTCCGCGGCACTAGCGTCTACTGCATGCCACCGTCATAATAATGCACGTTGCCATGTCGTGTTAGTTATAATCAGTGAAAAATATAATATTTATTACAATTGATTCGCTATTCGACGTGACTAAGCGGCTCTTATTTATGGAGAACCACAGATTTGGGTGGATACAAGTTAGATACAAGATATAATTTATTAACCTAAAAGAATGGACAGACCAGACGATTTCTTTAAAATCTTGATAGTAGCGTACGGCAAACTTAGATCAGCGATGCCATATGGAGCAGTATGAGCAAGTGGGACCTGAAGCGGGTCCAAGTGATGCAAAACAAGGTACTAAAAATCATAGTAAACACTCCACGATACACTAGAAACGACATAGTACACAGATATCTCGAAATTGAAACAATTTCCGAGTTTCTCGACAAAAACTATCGCTAAATACCACACTAAGGCTAACATAGCCAATAACACTAAGATTCTTTTGTCTCACATACACGCATTGCCAAACACAACATACACACTACCTAAAGAGTGGATCAATCGGGTTTGTTCGGGTTTGTTCGATTCGATTCAAGAGCTGGCACCCAACATAAATGTATAGCTTAAAAGCTAAATCTAATCACTCATACATGATGCAAAAATAACACCACACTCTAGTGAAAAGGAGTCAAAGGTTTCTAGCCTGACCCACACGGTGAGTTTAGTCGGTCGGCCCGTCCTTCTTCAGAGGCGGTTCTTTTCCCTCAGAAAAGAAGATATTGATGGTTTGGTATAACCCCCCAAGTTGCACAATCCCGACACTACCCTTGCAGCCGCGTCTGTAAGGTGTATGTATGCAGATTCTCATCGGCTGTCCCAAAAAAAAAACTTATAAATTATATTTTCTAAGATTGTTATAAAAACTATATTTTTTTACGTAAATGATTGCATAAAATTAATTATTTTGTAACAAAACAAGTTTAAAAAAGTAACTTAGCATTAAAAAAGTGCCATAACGTGTCATTTTTCACTTCTCTCTGAATGCTTACAAGATCAAGTTGCCATGAAAGCAGCAACCGCTTCGGTCGTTGCCTGGGCGACGCATTGTTATTCCGAAAACTCATTTCAATGTGCTCCAGACCAAATAATTAATAAAGCCAATGAAGCAACACAAAATGTATTTGCCTGAAAAATCGAAAGCAACTTACAAAATGGAATATAATACGTTTATTAAATGGCATTCGATCAAAAGCAAGTGAATAGTTTCAGCGACCGGGTATTGTTCACGTATTTTCAAGAGAGGTAAAACATTTTGAAATATTCAATGACTTCATAGTCATGCTATTCCAAGCTAAAATCAACATTAATCCTGAATAATCAAGTCGATATAAGCAGTGATCCCAAGCTTATTGGATTCCTAAATGACAGTGAGTGGGTTATACAACATTTTTTAATTTCAAAAAAGATATGATCGTAGAATAGTATATTAAGATACAAGTGTCATAAGACATTATCTAAGAGCACGCGTTTAATTCAGAAAACTACCCGCGAAGCGGGAAGTTTTCTAACGTACAAGTGCTCTAATTGTCTTATGAACCGTGTATTTTATAATACTTTTTCTATTTAGGTTTTTAAAGTCTGAAAAACTTTTAAAAAATATAGTAGATTTTTTCCATTTGAATTAATAATTTCATTTTGGATTGGCAATACTTTTACAATTTAATAAAATGTTACAAGTATCAAATATGCCATGATAGAAACAATTGAATCCATCCGTCATAATTAAAAATAAATATATTATTAAAGTTAATAAAAATGAGTCAGGAAGAAAGTTATACTCCGTCAGAAATTCGAGAAATTGCAGAAAATAATCTAGATAAACTTTTAAAAAGAATATGCAAAACTTTGAGTTATGGTGTTAGCAGAACAAAGTTCAAAATATTGAACAAAATATTGTGTCGACACAGAATCTGACAGGGATAACAATTAATGCCCAGGAAATGTCTACAGTAACTATAAATATGTATATATAAAGTAATATGTATAATACTATATTGAATTAAAAATAAAAATAGTACTTTATTGAATAAAACTTTAGAAATAGAGCATTTATATTATTTTCAGGTTATGTTGTTTTATAGTTGTGACTATAAATTAGTTGACGGACACCGTCAGCATGTTATATATTTCCGAGTATAGATATTTCAGATAAATATCTAGTAAAAATGATCTATTTGGAAGGTTAAAGGTTAGTATTTTAAAGCGTTTTATAAAAAAATTTTGTCGAATCCATAATGCCAAGAAAACTAATTTCAACGAAATCAAAGTAAGCCTAAAATTCGAACCCTACTTGCTGCCAACATAAAAAAAATAAAATTTCAGTTTCATAAAGTGGCAGGTTATTCAATTTTTTTGCATTTCATAATGTAGCCATTATGAAACCCAAATAGAAAAAAAATATTGTATGAAACTTACATATGTATAAAATTATTTTTTTCACATACGGAACTGCGGCACTCGCCTTCGGCTCGTGCGCACAAATTTCCCCTTCGAAAAAAAGTAATACTTTTGAATTTGTTACATAAATAACTATTTACTTCGCTTAGCGAGATTAAACCAGCAAAGAAAACTTAAAATAATAAACTAGAAAGTGGTCACAATGGCATAATTTGACGTTTTCCATTGACTTCATTTAGAT
Organism: Barypeithes pellucidus; assembly: GCA_963991005.1. NCBI lineage: Eukaryota > Metazoa > Arthropoda > Insecta > Coleoptera > Curculionidae > Barypeithes > Barypeithes pellucidus. The sequence goes on from OZ022557.1 coordinate 2,950,018, forward strand.
TTATTTTTAATCACGTCACAAGAACGGTAAAACCACATATATATAACCATTATATTGCCAATACGAACGTTCCAAATTACAAAAAGTGTCCCCGCTATCGGATATGGCTTGGCACCATTGAGTTTGCGCAGCAGGGTGGAAATTTTATCGATCGCGTCAGAGCCGGCCCGACATTATTTGTTTTTGTTATTCATCGCCATATTGGGCTCTTGATGCTTTTTTAAATTACAGAATAAAAAGTGGTTCATCCACATTGTTATCGGTATATTAGTGCTTATAAACTTTTATTACCTAACAACAATTTTTGTAAAGGGGTTTTTAATTTGTGGTGATTCGATTCGCTGTTTGTTAGGTTAATAACTAGTTTTGTTTAAGATGAATGGACACAAGTGAATGGTGCTTTTTTGCAAAAGTCGTGGATCAATTTCAGGTATAAAGTATTTCAGGTATGTACGTATATACGACAATATTTTGCTTATCACATTATCCCATCTTCGGAACCGAATTTCACTAAAAAGCTTGTAAAAAAAGAAGAGAGTGTCACTCGTATACAATATAATATATATGTGGTCATTACCTAACCTTAAAATTAATGTATTTTTAATTTGTTGCATTAGTAGCTGATAATTCCCAAAATAGTCAACAACAAAATTCATTCTTAATTTTTGGTTTAGGAAAAAGTGAGGTTAAGAAACATACGAGGTCGGATGAAAGTTAAAATAAAGCTCATCGTGTCGATTGTTACAAATATTCGGACGGAATTTGGCACCAAAAGTTTAAACCAATCAGGGCACCGTCGAATCGTATGCATGGACCGCTGTCTTAAATCGAACTAATCGAAAATTTTATTGCAATATTTTTCCTAACTTACCAGTGAAATTTACATTAAAAAAGTTGAAATCCGGTCCTGTCGAATGTTTATTTTCACAAAGAAATTTCCGAACTGCGCAAACTCACTATTGCCCGTTCGATGCCCATAGCGGGGACATAATTTCAGAGGGTATTAGCAATATAATGGTTATATATATGTGGGTAAAACCGGCGTGATTGCAGCGGAGCTGACAAGGGTGGCGTATGACGTAGCAAGGCGATAATATTTATGACCGGCGTGCCTTAAAGAAAAATATTTCCTGCACCCCTTCCGCGGTATAGATAGTTATTCGGCAAAAGTTAATTTATGTGAGAAAGAACACGAGAATAACGGCGGTGGTTATGTTGCGTGTAATTAAATTATTTTCTTATTTATGGGTTACGATATTAAGAATTTATAATTATTAAGGAATTATGGCGACAGGCGTCGGCGTTGATGGGAAAAGGAAAGTTAATATCAGTATTGTAATAAAAATCACAGGAAAATTAAAGACTTTTTGAGTATTATGCGGGGAACCCCACGTATAATAACCATTGAATATGTCGACGACTATTATTGTCTTGTCCTTATTTGGACTAGACCAGGGGTCGGCAACCTGCGGCTCGCGAGCCACATGCGGCTCTTTGGATGTGAAGCTGCGCCTCTTTAGTTCCATAGGCAAATATTATTTATTTTATCGAAAAAAAAAACCTTAAAAATTCGTTCTGAATCGATTAACGAGGCTTAGGCACCGATTCTATCTCTCAGCCACTTGCTTTTCACCGCACCCCTCCCCCGTGACGCCGTCGTCGGATGTTTCTATGAAGGTTTTAATTCCTTTTCGACGCAAGACAATTTGGCGTCTTCACCAGTGCTTTGGCTGTGACCAGGGGTTGGCTCTTTCGATGTCAAGTTGTGTCTCTTTCGATATCAAATTGCGGCTGTTCGTGGCTCTTTAAAAACTGAGAAATTGTGTAAATTATAGCTTTTGGCTCTTCCGTCTCAAAAGGTTGCCGATCCCTGGACTAGACAGATAGCCTGACTAACTCCGACAACAAGCTGCCCAAGGCATGCGCAGTTGTTTTGAAGCGTTCACCGTAGGGATGCCGCTTTGAACCGTATCGGTTCTTTTCGAAACAGGTTTTTATGTGGAACCGGTCGAAACAGGTATAAATCGATAGGTTTTCCGGTTCCACTGGAACTATCTGCTTCGCTGGAGCGGTCTGCTTCTCCGAGGCGGCCGAAACAACTTGTTTCGATGAAACTGTTTCGGTAAAACTGTTTCCGATTCCGAGTCACCGATGAAACGGTTTCGAACAAACAGTTTCGAATGCTCGCGCACTCTATGTTGCAAAAGGCTGATGGATTGGCTGATCGTGACGATTCGTCGCCTCGTGTAGGGATTGTGCAATGTGGTCAATGTATAATATTTTTCAGAAATGTTGGTAAAAATCAAAACTAAATATTTATCACAAGAACTTTTTATAACAAGAAATTAATAATATAGTAAATAAAACCCTTTGGCAATGTACAAAGATAAAGTATATGTGAGTTATCATCTAAACAACACAACACACATACTAATAGGTACCTGCTAAAAAAACTATTAAGTAAAGAACATATATTTATAAACTATATAGAAAACCAAAATCCAACAAGTAGGAACTTAAATTTCTCCAAATTTGGTTGGTTTAAGTTTAAACGAATACCAAAACATTGATACCTACGTAATAACAATAAATATCTAAACAGAATATAATGATACGTAGGTATCTTAAAACGAACGAAAAAGTTCCAATCTGGGCTACTTTTCCGGCACCAGCAGCTAAACCGACCCGCGTGCCGCAGCATTGCGATGTAACAGAAGAACAGCGGAAATTTTGAAACCGTTTGGAACTGAAACTGGTTTCTTGAAACAGGTATTTTTTAAAACCGAAACAGGTTGCACCTGTTATTTAAAAAGCCCTGTTGCAACCATCCCTAGTTCACCGAAGCAAAATCAGTGACCGCTGGCCAAAAATTCGGTATTCGTAGGGCAAAATGTATCGACTGCCAACTGATTTGCAACCGTCAGGGTAATCCGCTTACTGGTACGGAATTGTAGGTTCGGCTTCTGCGTTTTTTTGGCATGTTTTGATTAAACTTACTGTCTATTATTCTTTAACAATCTATTCGGAAAGGCAAGCTCTAAACAAAGCACATATGAGCAAGAATAAGAATACTTGTAGGTTAAGTTAAGAAGTTTATTCTCCGCTTTCGCAGATTTGGCAATAGTACCCGTTCACAGAGCAAAAGCCGAAACCAGTCGCAATGTGACGATATTATGTTATGAAACTTTCCCCTTAAAGATTTGTTTGTATTTGTAGTTATAAAAGTGTTTTTTGACTTTATGCTTCGTGCTTCTTTCCCCGGTCCAACTAAATAGGGTGGGGGGTCGGGAAGATTTATGTTATGTGTACATATTAGTTAGCTAGACTGAAAACAGAATAGTGCAATTTTTTAAATCATTTAATAAAAATGGAAATTGATCGACATTTATCCACGATTGCACCTTGTATATTTATAATTAAAACAGTGCAAATATTAAAAATACACATCAACATTAACATTGCATGATGTATGATGTAACAATAATATAGAAATAATTATCGACCTCTTACACTACGATGTGGCGTGAACTCAAAGAAACGACACAGTCTCAAATTGATATTTCTCTTATCATCAGCCTGGATTCTGAATCATACCACGATTGCAAGCGTGGTGGATGCTTTTGCGTATACACGGTTGACCAAAGAGAATCTTACATCAAACGTTCGACAGACAATGAATAAAGATTTATTTTATTCATTTAAATATTGTAGAAAATGATCCTTTTTACACATCCTCACGTTTGTCTAGGTTGATTTGATAACAACACTATGCATAACATTATATATTAAAATTCATTATATTACTGGCAAGTTTAGTTGTTCTAATAGGAAATTACACGATTACGATTTTTATAGCAAATAACGGCAGTGTGACTACCACAAGGGCGGATCCAGAACTTCGGTTTGGCGGGGGGGTCAAATTTCGTTTTAGGGTGGTGGGGGGTCATGCATGGAAAAGTTACGAAAAGTAATACCCTGCCGCGTTAGTCAAACCGGTATATATGGTATTTTTCGTGTTAAATTGATGGTTGGGGGGGGGGTCATGACCTCCCTCCCCTGGATCCGCGCTTGGACTACCAGTCATCGATTTGTTACAATATCTTGAAGTCAAGTTCCGGCTATGAGTACCGGTACATTGTTTTATATTAAATGATATAGGATATCAAAAATGAACAAAAATATTTTCTGACATTACTTTTCGAGATCATTTCTGAAATGCGACCGACCATTTTTAGTCAGTGGCGGAAGAACCAAAAAAGTCCAATTTCCCAATCCAAGAATTGTTCACGAAATAATATAATTAATAATTAAAACAACATTAATAGTTAAATAATTAAATAACAAACTAAAGCAAAAATATTCTTAAATACACATCAGACTATCGCTACGCGTCAATATAATTTACGCCCAAGGCAAGGAAATAACACCAAACAGAAAACATATTTTGAGCATGATCTTGCTTGGAAAATAGTTGAATGCACAATAATTTTTTTTTTTAAATTGTCGTGCATGAAATTCTGTGCCAAAAAACACATATATATAACCATTATATTGCTTATACCATCTGCAATTATGTCCCCACTATGGGCATCGAACGGGTAATAGTGAGTTTGCGCAGTTCGGAAATTTCCTTGTGAAAGTAAACATTCGACAGGACCGGATTTCAACTTTTTTTAATGTAAATTTCACTGGTTAGTTAGGAAAAATATTGTAATCAAAATATCGATTAGTTCGAATTAAGACGGCGTTCTATGCATACGATTTCCGACGGTGTCCTGATTGGTGTAAACTTTTGGTGCCAGATTCCGTCCGAATATTTGTAACAATCGACACGATGAGCTTTATTTTAACTTTCATCCGACGTCGTATGTTTCTTAACCTCACTTTTTTCTAAACCAAAAATTAAGAATGAACGACTATACTGACTATTTTGGGAATTATTATCAGCTACTAATGCACCAAATTAAAAATACATTAATTTTAAGGTTAGGTAGTGACCACATATATATTATATTGTATACGAATGACACTCTCTTCTTTTTTTACAAGCTTTTTAGTGAAATTCGGATCCGAAGATCGGATAATGTGATAATCAAAATATTTTCGTATATATGTACTTGTACATACCTGAAATACTTGGTATGGATCCACGCCTTTTGCAAAAAATCACCATGCACTTGTGTCCTTTCATCTTAAAAAAACAAGCCGCTAACCGACCAAACAGCGAATCGAATCACCACAAATTAAAAACTCCTTTACAAAAATTGTTGTTAGGTAATGAGAGCTTATAAGCACTAATATGCCGACAACAATGTGGATGAACCACTTTTTATTCTGTAATTTGAAAAAGCATCCAGAACCAAAGATGGCGACGAATAACAACACACAAATAATGTCGGGCCGGTTCCGACGCGATCGATAAAATTTCCACCCTACTGCGCAAACTCAATAGGCCCGCACCATCTCCCATAGCGGGGACACTTTTTGTATTTTGGAACGTTCGTATTGGCAATATACTGGTTATATATATGTGGCCAAAAAGCGCATATGCAAGTACGCTATAACTTAAAAAAAAATCGGATAAGGTCATAAAATACGCTCCTGGGGTTCCTCCCGACTCACCCCGTATAATTTAAACTATTATAGGTGTTTGTTTAAGTTTAGATAAGAAGTCAATGTCAATTTGATAGCAAGTGAATAAAAATAATTGGCATTATTTGGAATATTTCTTGTAATTCGATTGGACTTTGGGTATGGTGATTGGCCGTTGTATCGTGATGGAATGGCATGTACATATTTCATTATGTATAATGATTTCTTGAAAGCCAAATTGATTAGGCTATTTGTATTTATTATTATTATATGGTAAATTAGTGACTATAGACAAAACATTAAAATAATTATTCATTTTACAAAATAATAATTTTAAAGCAATAGACAGAGAAATCCGGTATTTTGATTGATCATAGAGGAAATAGAAGCGTTTTTTGTGCCAAATTTTAAAAAAATCCAAGCAAATTTATTGTATTCCAAACTGGCAAAATGGCGGACAGCAACGAATGCATTGTAGTAAAATAAGGAGGTGAGTGAATAAATTCTCGATACGCTGATGAAGAAGATGCTTCTTCCTCACACGGAAAAAACACTATTTTTTTTTACAACGAATGTAAGCGCACGGAACAAACACTTTAGTGAAATTATTATAGTAAAGATTTTATTGCACGATTTCCTATAAAATTTTGTATTAATTACATTTTTTATTAATAATCCTTACCAAAATAACATTGTAGATACACATAATTTATAAAAAGATATAGTTAGTATTTTTAATAAATTTAGTCAATCAAGTAAATACTAAAATATATTTTTAATTTTACAACAATTTAAGTGAAAATAATTTATTTATAACTCCAGTAGTTAAATATTTTAAAATATATATTTGGTATATTTTACTGACGACTATTATTGTATTTTTTATTGTAAAAATGACCAAGTTTAAATAAAGTGTTGGAAAAATGCTGTTTTACAAGAATAAAAGGCTTAAATCAGATGCAACGGATTCCTGGAATGCCAATCTTCGTTACAGATGATTGAGGTGGAGAACTCATACACCGAATATACCATCGATCGATGAAGTCAAGCGAAGCAAGGCGAGGTTACCACTTGGATAAGTGACCGCTTGGGATGACCGTTAACTATTTTGCAACAGATTTTAGTAAATTTTACAAAAGTAAATTTTACAAAAACTTTTCATATAAACGATTTTTGTAATTATTACTAAAAATGTAGGTTAAAATTTTGCTATAATTGGTATTTCTTAATGAAAGTTACGCCAGTCACATAAATCATGGTCAGTTTTACTATTTTTATAGTAAATTTAAATATGTTTTCTTTCCGTGCGCGTTTGTCAGTTAAAATAAAAACTAGCTTAAAATGGAAATTATCATAAATAATGAGGGAATAATAGTAGAGATTAAACAATACAACGGAAACAGGCGATTAAAAATTAATTTAATGGCCAAGTAAATAATGAATTTTAATGGTAGAATTTTATAGGTATTAACAATGAACATTGTCCATGATTACTTTTTAAAAAAATATAGGAACTGCATTTTATACTAGATATACATAAATATCTTAATACTTTAATACTAATTGATAAATATTATGATGCATATAATATACCGGGTGATGACAGTAATTTTTGTTTTGTGGTGATTGTCAATTATTATTACCAGAATTATGAGAGTTTCGTGGTTTTGCCATCATGTTTAAGTGACTAGCTTAGCCATTGGCTCACCAAAAAGTATTCAAACTCAGCACATGGCTTTATCTTGTCGGCCTCTTCAAGAAGTTATAATGCGGTTTTTCTAGAAAATGTACAGAGAAGCCAATATTCAGCTACCTAAAATATTACATCGGATTTCCTAGCAACTTAACGATTGCCTGGTATCGTCGGAACGATACCACTGATATTTCATAATAATTTATCAACAACTGAAAATTGACTCACTGCCTCTAATAAGTTTTATCGTCTTCTTGATAAAATGGCGAACACAATTTTCAAAATATGTGGACATAAACTAGTAACCTATAAGGTCCTAGCAAGGATCGATGATCCACCATCGACCCTGGACAGTGGCGTATTTACGGGGGGTATAGTGGATTTATTTCCCCCCCCCCCCTTTGGGCCCGGGTTTTTTAAATATTGTATTATATTTTTGTAAATATTATGGTAAATGATATGAATATTTATCTAGGTAGTTGGCAACAATGAACAACAATCCACCAAACAAACTGCACGTATATACTGGTTGTTTTTTAATAACATGCTAATTATTTAAGGAGATTATTCTTGGACCCATGCTATTAAGAAACACCCTGTATACGTACAGTCACGTAGGTGGGATTATAATAGGGATTTATTATCAGATTTTTAGATAAAATAACGTCAAAATAGAATTAAGCAATTATAGGTCGAAACCTATGGTTCCATGACAACAATACAACGGAGTAAACATACTAAAAAGACAGAATAATAGAATTCCCTCGTAAATAGATTTAGTTTACTGTTTACTTTCGTGATGTTATTTAAATTCTTCATACAATACATATATTATTATGCGCTGAACGTTTAAAATATGTTTTTTACGTCTTATATCCAGTATCGCCTATATCATCTTAGTTTTTAAAGTAACTAAACCCTCGAACGAGCCACCCCGGACTACCTACGGAGCCACTGCAAGCGCGAATCCAGGGGGAGGTCATGGGGGACATGACCCCCCAAACCAACTATTTAACAAGAAAAATACCCTATACCGGCTTGACTAACGCGACAGAGTATTATTTGCGTAACTTTTCCTCCTTGTATGACAGCAGCGTGGGGATGCCTAAGGTCACTAAGGGTGGAAAGGACCCACCCAAAGATCTTACAAACTCCAGATAGAATTGTTTACATTTGAAGTCGACGTAAGCATTGTAAACGTGCACTCTCCACCTTGCTGTTATGCTTGCAGCATAGCCAGATTGTCCTATTTATCGCTAAGGTATCTGCAAAATCCCAATTAAAAATTTGTTAATTTGACAATTGCAACTGGTTTAAGGTGAATCCGCAATTGCTTTTAAAATAAATTTATTTCCCAATAATTTTAATATAAATTGTGAATAGGCCTTGAGAGATTTAGAAAAAAAATATTATTATTATACATAAAAGTTTGAAATAAACCGACTGCGCTCTGACAACATCAAGTTAAAAGTTACTACGCTCGATGGCAAACGATCAAACTTTATCAATGTATCGGATTATAGTAAATAATACACTGTTGCTACTCGCTGCTAACCGCTTTTAAGGGAGTGTTTATATACTTGGTTGTTTTTTTTTTTTTTGTGAGTATTGGTGAAAAATCGTCTTTATTATAAACAATGATGGTGCATTCATGTATAGTTTGTAAAAGAGTGGATCATTTAAGCAAGGATTTATCTTTTCTTCGGTAAGTATGGTTATGTTTTAATATGATTGTATTGATATGATTTCTGACTAACCATTGACGTTTAAAAGGTTATGGACCGGTCCGTGGGCTAGTCCGGGCAAAAAGCAGTCGAGTTGGTTTATTTCTTAATATAAATCTTGCATTTACAAGATGGTGCGGCCTAAAATACTTCACTAGAAGATGCAATGGTGTTAAATTAAAATTTGGGTTTGTTCAAATTAAAATTTGACAGGTTAGTAAATATATTTAGAAATTTGATTTTGAGTTTGCATCACTATGAAAATTCGGTTTGTTTAAGAATGTACCAAATGTTTATCCACTTCGTTATGATACTAAAGGGCCGTAGCCTACGGCAAATTTGGATACATGCCCTTAGAAGGAATAATTATAGTCCAGGTGATACAACAGTTATTTGTGAGAAACACTTCACAAAAGAAGATTATGTAGGTAATGTACATGGGAATAAATTACTGAAGAAAGGAACAGTCCCGTCAAAATATTTTACATCTTTATTTTTCTATATTTAAACAACGTTTGCAGTGTAACAAGTACGTGAAGACAGGTTTTATATAATTTATTTATTTATTTTTATATATTTGATCTAACTTGTTTAGGTACATATTATTTTAATTTACTTATTTAATTAATCACTATATTGTACAATATGCCTTAGTGGCCTTAAACCAGTTGTAATTGTCAAATTTACAAATTTTTAATTGGGATTTTGCAAGATGTCTTAGTGATAAATATGACAATCTGGCTAGAAATATACACTTTTATATCTGGAGAGTATCATCCAGTAATGAATACACCAAACATATTGATGCTAAGCATAAATAGTTAAATCCATCCTTGGATACACTGTATATAAAAACTGGATCAATATTTCTATCTTTTTTATAAATATCCAATATTCGAAACTACACTTTTTGAATAGATAATATAGTTAAACGTAAAGAATCTCAAAGTAAATTATACGCCCTTGTTGGGCTTTTTGCCCAGACTAGCTCCGCTCCGAAATCATGAAGACCGCTCCATAACCTTTTAAACGTTATTGGATTTAACCTTGTAAGATCTTTGATTTAACCAGACTTCAACATTGTTGCCATTAGCGAGACCAACATGTTTTGTCACTCTTCCACCCATTACTGATTTTCAATAACATTTCAAACAATCACAAACTCACTTTCCAACAGATTTATGAATGGAGTGTTGGCCCTGTGGACCCACCTTATGGGGTGCGCATTAAAAAGTTAAATTTTAGGAGTGAAAAAATGGGTCGGTGCGTACAGTTCACGCGTCATATTTTTAAAGGTTGCTCGTCGGTTGTCTTGCGCAAAATGTTGTCGTCGTCATATAGGCAACCACGCCTCTATTGGTGCCGGTTTGGTTGCTAACCGACAACGACCGTCCAGAGCGGAAGTCAATCGTAGGTATGTAACGATATTAAAAATCTATCGATACGTGGACAATAGATGTCAGGGTTAATTCTCAAATTGGCTTTTTAGTGATGGTCACAGGCCTTCTTTTATGCGAGAAAATAGATTGTTTATTTCCCAGTAACGAAGGTCTTGATGTGAACTTGAACTACGGTCCTGTGCGCCGGTTAAGGTCAACAGTGTATCAGTGGGCAGTGCGCATGACATCTGACGATCAGCTTTAATTACATGTGCGAGGCCATAAATTTGCCACTTTGGCTTTTAGAGTTTGGCTATCCATAGACATAGGTCTGTGGGATAGAAGCATTCAACGGCCCGGCCCCTCCTCGTCTACGATGTTAGACGTTACTCTTCGCGAAGGCTAAATAAATGAGATTGGCATAAATATTATTTTATCGTAATTCGCACGTAATTTGCAACGGATACAAATAAAAATTATAAAATTACATAAACAATTTTAATTATGTTGTTACTATGCGTATTAATCAGCTGATAAAATTCATTGCATGGCTATAGTCGGCAAATTTAGTGGTAAGGTGATAAAAATTAATGTTGCAGGTTGTACCTATGTAATGTAACGTGAATATTTCAAAAATAACTTTAGCTCTTTTGAGTTTGGAGCAAAATATTGAAGTAATACACATTACAGTGATACATTTTCTGCCAATAAGAACAGAAGAATGAACTTTTCATTTAAGCACTTCACACACAATTTTTTTTTGATTTCCTAAAAGCTTTTCTTATGTAAAATTAAAAAATAAATAAACATGTGTGTTACCTGACGCTTTTGCTTATTACTTCTTCTTTCTTTCTACGTTTAGAACGCCTAAGAAAAAAAGTGTTTGGTCTTTACACCACTAATTTCACGCTACTAGTACCTAAACCTCCTCTATCATAGGTCACGAGCCAACACTGGGGATGCAATTAGTGCATGCGACGTATTAGAAATAATGCAGCCGATATTAAAGAAAGATATGAAGCAATTAGGAGAGCAACAGGTGCCCTTAGTAGACGAAGAAGAAAATACCAATATGGAAAATTATTATTTCCAGACCACCCGATGATCCTTATACAATAAGGGCGTATTTTTGTCTACACAGTAGCACTTTAAAATACCATTTCAGATTGAATGGTACTACCAAGAAAAGGAAGCCCTCTCCATTGATAGGATGCAACCACCTGTAGACCGGTTTCGAACTTATTTGTTCTCGTCAGTACAGGGTAGGTGTACATACCCATCATCAGAGAGGATGGACTTTAACTTAACGCCGTACTATCGACGGTAGTCGACAAAGTACAGCGCGCAGCGCCCATCTCCTAGTAGTCCCACACAATCTGAACAGACGTTATTTGATTAAATCAAATTTTAAATATCTATTTAAGAAATAAAATTTTATTTCTTGATGGGTATGTACACCTACCCTGTACTGACGAGAACAAATAAGTTCGAAACCGGTCTACAGGTGGTTGCATCCTATCAATGGAGAGGGCTTCCTTTTCTTGGTAGTACCATTCAATCTGAAATAGTATTTTAAAGTACTACTGTGTAGACAAAAATACGCCCTTGTTGTATAAGGATCATCGGGTGGTCTGGAAATAATAATTTTCCATATTGGTATTTGATATTAATACCACCTGAGAAGCATAGGCTTTTTATTTCTTAAATAGAAGAAGAAAAGGTAAATGGCGATATTGTTGAACATTTATTATAAGAACGCTATTATGAAAAAATAGTATATTAAGATACAAGTTTCATAAGACATTATCTTGCGGATGCGCGTATGCGCTTAATGTACAAGTGCTCTAATTGTCTTAGTAGTAGTATGAAAAACTTTTAAAAATATAGTAGATTTTTTCAATTTAAATTAGTATTTTCTTTTTGGGTTGGCAATACTTTTACAATTTAATAAAATGTTACAAGTATTAAATATCCCATGATAGAAACAATTGAACACAACAAAGCTTCTTCCCATTCGCCATAATTAAAAATAAACATATTATTAAAGTTATTAAAAATGAGTCAGGAAGAAGAAAGTTGTACTCCGCCGGAAATACGAGAAATTGCAGAAAATAATTGTAGAAAAACTTAAAAAAAAGGTTAAAGGTTAGTATTTTAAAGTAAAAAATTTCGGTCGAATCCATAATGCCTAGAAAACTAATTTCACCGAAATCGAAGTAGGCGTAAAATTCGAACCCTACTTGTTGCCAACATAAAAAAAAATAGAATTTCAGTTTCATAAAGTGGCAAGTTATTAAATTTTGTTGCATTTCATAATGTAGCCATTATGAAACCCAAATAGAAAAATGTTATTATGAAACTTGGTCTGCTTGTAATCACGCCATAATTATAACAAATAAATTTACATTATTTCGAAGTATACAATACGCTGCTGGCGTAAGTAGTGATAAAATTATTGAACGACAATAAACGATTGGATTTTTACTTTTATTCCTCTCTGTCGCATCGTGCTACTTAGAATCAAGGTTAGAGAAAAAGATTTGGCTAAAATCTAATTTCTCTCCAGCATCCGTTATATTAGAACTTTCACCGACAAATTGATCTCAATCATTGCAATTTAATTTATTAATTATTTTTATCAGAATAGCTATTTCGGTCTGCCGTTCGCTAAAAATAAACTTCAAGATTCTAAGTTGGTTTACCTAGTAGCCCTAATTACTATGCAGGGTGTTTGAAGCTGGATCGCTATTACACGGAGCCCTTTAAGAATTTGTGGTGTACAAGTGGACATGCTCTCTCTTTTAAAAATATTTTCAGCCGTGCAATGCTGTCGCTTCTATTAGAAAGTATTGGCAATTTTGATAATTTAAATGGAATACCCTATGTTTTTTTAGAATTCCTATTAATTAATATCTTTTCTGGACATTTTCCTCTCGTTCTGGACATAATAAATAACTTAACTTTTTAGAACATGTCCTTCAAACGGGGCTGATATTTTTGAACTCTGACAAACTAGCACACTGAAATTTAGTGTGGGTAAGGTAATGCCCAGTGGCATTTCACTCCGTTCCAAAATATAGTATAGTATTTTCAGAATTATATCGTTAATCTTTTGACTGCAATAAAACCGCATTATCCCTTCGACCATAAAATAAATAAGGAAATCCCAAATTTTAAAACCTTTTCGAGCAGAGCCGGGCCAGGTATACAAATTCAATTTATACCTATGCCTGATGCATATATAAATACAAAGTGATTTTTAATAATTTTAATCTTTAGTGGCTTTCCGGCGAGTAATTTTTAGTTAGGCTTATTAGTGGTAGAATGTGGCGTCCTTGGAATTGTGCTGATAGGGGGGGGGGGGGGGGGGGGCATCTTCAAGTGTCATTTTTAAAAGAAAGCATTTATCTACCGATGCCAAACTAATAATTAAAAATGTGTATCAATCGTTGTTGAGTAGAAATTTTAATTCGATGGATGCTTTAGCAGAGACGTCTACTTTGACAAAAACTCCTTTATCTTCGGTAAGAGACGTAGTACTTAAACCTGTTAATCCTAGAAAAAATCGGAGTGATTCTGGCACATTTAGAAGCATTGACGAAAATGACATGGATTTATTAAGAAGAAAGATTTACCAAATGTATGAGGCACAAACTGTGTACCCACCTTGATTTCCCTCAAAGAGCGGCTGATTAAAGACGAAACAAATATCTCTGTAGCCTGTCAAGCTTAGGAAAATATTGCGTAAAATGGGTTTTAAATACCGAAGCATTGATAAAAGACAAACATTAATGAAATCTGAACGTTTACGGGAATGGAGACTTAAATATTTAACAGCTGTTGAACAATTTAGAGAAGAAAATCGTCCAATTATTTACCTTGACGAAACATGGTTCGATACCCATGACACTCCAAGAAAAGGTTGGGATGATTCTTCCAAAAAATGTCAAACCAAGGCACCATCAAATAAAGGCAAAAGAATCACAATATTACATGCTGGTTCAGAGAACGGGTTTGTTCCAAATTGTCTGTTGCTTTCAGCTAAAAACATAGCAGATTCTTCTTTAGATTACCATCAAGATACCGACGCACAACTTTTTGAAGATTTGTTTAAACATAAACTCCTTAAAAATGTACCTGAAAATAGCGTCATTGTAATGGACAATGCTAGTTATCATAGTCGGCAAGCAAAAATCTTTCCCAATTCTAATAATACAAAAGCAGAAATTCAAAATTTTATGATTGAAAATGATTTATATTTTGAAGAAACTTACAAAAACGAGAACTGCTAGAAGTATTAAAAGCTTTTAAAATAAATAAGGAATACGAGTGTGACAAACTTGCAGCAGAAAATGGACATACAGTGTTGCGTCTTCCTCCGTACTATTGTATATTCAATCCTATTGAGCTAATATGGCACCATTTTCAAGCCGGCCCTGATCCCATTTATTGAGCTTTGAAAAAGTTGAGGCGTATACAATAGGGTTTAATCAGGTAGTTTATTTATGGCAATAAGAGTCAACGGTATAATTCTGCAACAACTATACATGGTGTTTCAAAATATTTGATTGTTTGTAAAAATGATAAAGTATGGTTTTTAAATGAAACACCCTGTATTTAATCTGCGATCCTAAAATCCTTCAGGTGGTTCGGAAATGATTTTTCTTTTCCATAAATAGTAGGTATTTATATGACATACGTATATGATGACATAAACTTTAGCTACACTACCTGACAAAATTATATACAATTTGTAAAGATTTTTATTTCGGCGAAATATTTGAACAATTCATGCACAATTTGTCAATATCTTTTGTACCTGGGAATCCATTGTTTTTTTTTATAGTAATATTTATCAGTTTTGACCCAAAAGTATGAATAGAAGTCGGGGATAAAATTTAAAATTGGTACTATTGCGTCACGCATAGCAACACATAGACCTACACCCGCTATTTGCAGTGCAGTTATTGTCAGCTTAATTATCCAAAAATAACTTATGGATCCTACATAGACACAAAAGAAGAAATACTTATAGTCGGTAAAAGGACTATAAAGTTCAATTAATGGGACAATGAGCAATAAAAAATTGTATGAGTTTCTAATTTCTGCCAATGATAATGATACACGCCATCAAGTCATGAGGATTTCATTCCTTCCTTTGTATGTATTATATTCTATTTATACATGTACAGTAATAAATTACTACCAAATTGTTAGGAATGGTACGTACTTTCACAAAAATTAATAAAAATCAAATGCGTTTCAGTTTTAGGTCAATATTTGAACTATTAACTCAGGTTAGGGTCGGCTTTTCGATCCGGAAACAGAAATCGGCCAAAATTCAATAAACTACAACTAAATAAATGTATAACGAGTTAATACTTACATGAGTTTTCAAATATCAATCTATTCTTAAAACATTTTTCACGAATAAGGTCTTGATTTTCGCGGAATTAAAGCCGAAAAGATTGACACATTTGCCTTGCGTTAAAAATCGTATGATCCGTCATACGATCTGTCACCGTTTTACGGCGTTGCCACGTCCGTTCTTTGCGGAAGTAGGGGGCTGGAATGGGACCCGCCTGACTAGATTTAAGCAAAAAAGAAACTATTCATTTAACAACAAATTTAACGGTACTATATTTACAAAATTATACTTTCTATTTACGCGAGTTCCGTTTAAGACCAGTTCAAGACGTTAAAGAGTCATTTTTGGGCTAAATTAATTAATTCATACCTGTATATAATTATAATGCATAATACAATATAAACATGAAGATTTGTTTTATGTATGTAGGTATATACAATCCCAGAATTATATACTATGTCGTGCGTCTCCATTGAATCTTCTAGGATGTGTTAATTTGATTGATATTGAATTAACCCCAACCATGTAGATATAGTATGTTCGAGTTAAGTTTCAGCATAAAGAGAAGTATGAAAGGAGCAAAACCCATTGGCAAAAGCTGCCCCATTGTGCGTGGTCTTGTGAGACGTACATGTATCGGCGGCGCTATACGCCATTCTTTCCGCACAGAGAACGTATTTTTGGCCAAAACCATCAAACGTTCTACATAATTTAACCAACAAGAAGGTTCATTATGATGTTCGTATTGAGTTCAACGATATTTCTTATAATTTGCCAACGTCGTACAGGTAACCCAATCGATTGAACTTGAACCACGTAGACTAGTCGCCGGCTGAAATACACTGCTGAAAAAAGTATGACATTCTAAGTTGAAAATAAACTAAATAACTTTGTCTGCTGAATGCGTCCTACTCACAAGTCCCGCTATCTGGTGACCATAATATAATCTGGTGGCGATGCACCTTTGATTAGGAAAGATTTCTAGTCTAAGCAATGCACAAAACGAGATTTAACTTTAAAATATGCTGTAAAGATACCGCTAGTGTCGCACTAGGGCACAAAGTAGACCTGGGTTATACTGTTGTCACACTTTGCTAGCTTTATTTTCTGTGAAACCAAAATAGTGCTAACTTCATACATACAGTCGGTGTCCTGTCAAAGATGTTCAAAATGTCCGTCTACAATTAATATAAGTGGGAAAAACCGAAAATTGTAGATATTTTTATTTACTTCGTAAGATCACACACTATTTTTGTAAGTACGATGATCTATTATTAGACTATTCGCTCTACATTTTGTATTTTTTTACAGATATAGCTGATCATAATTTTATGTACAGACGAGGAACAAAGTAGATAAACTAACTAACTGCCTTTGTTATATAGTTTCAAAGCCCAAAGATGTCTTTGAACACGAGCCCCTCTCACTATGCAGAAGATGCGTTTGTAACAGATGCAGATTTTAAAGTAGATATTAATCAGAAAATGAAGGTCCCTGATAAAATTAGTTTCAATAATGATATAAATGGAGCAGTTCGCAATTCATGGGTGAGGGACAATTTTGACATGCAAGTACCCGAGAGAATATTAGTAATGGGACAAGACCAACATGTTGGTACGTAATTTACTTTTAATTCTTTTGTATAGTTAAAAGACTAAGGTAGTATGCATGATGTTTTTGGTATTACAATTTTGAGCCATTTTCAAGATGGTTTACATCATTTTAGATTTTTCTTTCGTAAACAGGTTTTTCGTACTAGGTCAATCTTCTCCTTTTAAGATCATTAATTTAGTATTTAGTATTGCTATTTTTAGAGTACACAAAATTTTTAGCCTTTGAGGACACTGGACACACCTCTTAAAAAATTATTTAATCAAAAGTACTACTCTTATTATGTGTTGTAGGGTTATAAAAATTTTATTCCTTTGACTAGTTTCTTTGACAAATAACACATTAATTTTTGACATTGATAAAGTTCAAAATGCCTTGTGATTGCTATAAAATTATAACTTATTATGCGAAACAGTCCAGAAATAGTAAGTAAGGACAATGTAGGAGGATGGTTTTGATTTATTTTAAAATTATTTTTAGTTCTTTCTAAGTAGATATTTGACTTTAAATAAATTATACTTACATTCACTACTTGACAGGATTGTCAATATCTACAAATTTTATAGGGAACTATCATTTTTAATGCAAAATATCAATAAATGGTAACATTTTTACTTTGATTTCAATTTATTTTAGGTACAAGAGCACCTCCTAGAGAAATAGCCTTTGACAATTCAATTTTAGCTTCAGATCCATACCCAGCAAATTTACCTCGAGTAGCCACACCCCCAAGAACCCTTACATTGGACAAATATCCCTTTCCAGGTACTAGGACTTTTTTTCACATTAAAAAATGTTGGACCTGAAAGGACCTTTATTTGTTTTTCTTTATTATTTCAGGTTTGGATGATTACCAGGATGAATCGGAACCACAAGATCATTTGCCAGTCATAAAGCCAAAGGCCAAAGTTCAACTTAATTTAAATGATTCTATGTATTCAATGTCTAATTCTTATAGAGAAACGACACCACCATTAGGTAAATAAGTACCTAAATTTATAAAGCCTTAAATCAAGTGTTAGGTATCTACTCGTTTTTACTTCTACCCATTGAAATGCCCATGCCAATATCTTTTACCAGATGTGTAGACTCTCCAATAAGAATGCACCACTTTGACAATTTTTTTTTAGGTGGTCATGGTGAGGGACTGACAACAGCCGAAGAAGTGGTACATTTAAGGCGCCAGCTAGCAAAAATAAATCGTAGAATAATGGCGCTAGAACTCGAAAATATAGGCAGAATGCAAAAAGAAAAGTTTGTGGTTGGTTTTGGTATCGCCTACTTTCTTCTGAAAGTTATTATATGGATGAATAGGGATTAAATGAATGTGAATGATAACCTCCCTTGTATAGTATCACAGTAAGATTATTCTCAGATTGTCGAGAGGAATCACAAAAAGAACAAAACAACTTTTAATTTTATTCTGTGACTGATTTGTTCCTTAATTTTTTATGCTAGACGTGTATTTCGAATTTTAAATATAATCATAATGTATTTTATCACTTCTCTTCCAGCTGTGAGATGCTCGCAGTGCTCTCGGATGAGGTTAAAAATTCGGAATACAATGGATACATTAACAAGGAGTATTTTAAAAATCTTAAGAATGAGGTGATCTTAGTGTGATATTTTGACTGTTAGTAGAAGGTAGATAATAAAACCGTTTTTTCTTCTATAATAAATGTAACATGGGATATTTCTGGCTGTAGGGTGGTTAAATGACCTCAATGACTGTTTCTGATAGAGTAAAAACGGTTTATATTTTAGTTTATGATTAATTTACAATTTTTATGTTATTCTAGAAAGAAAATGGTATTTAAGTGTAAATTATTACAGCAAAATACAAAATTGTACCTATAGATATTTATGCATTATTTTTCAGTGGATTGTATTGACTAATTATAATAGTTGTTAAATTAGTATGATGTGTTTAATTTTTTGAAGCTCCCTCCAAGGATTAATATTATTCTATATTTAAGGACGACTTAAATTTGATCGATTTTCACACGGATATTTAAGCACACCACACCATTGGCTATTATGGCTGCATTCAACAGAACCCATCGACTTTTATAAGGTCACGTTGCTCATCGATTTGTAGTTCTGCTGAATGAATTTTGTTGCCAGTTTTTTTGTTTGGCTCCGAAATATAATTGAAGGGTTTTTTTCAAAAACAACCAAAGTCAAAAAAGATGAATTTCCAGAAAACAAAAAAAACTTTGCCAGTCCGATATGGTTTGGTTTATCGTTTTTAAAGTTAGCAGGGACAAATGTACGTACGTTTCATAGATCCACAATAAATTTTATGGTTATGCCGTATTTACTTTTTGAGAAAAAAGCCAAAAACCCTTTGACATTGGTTGTTTTTGTTGAAAATAAAAAAAAAAGTCGTATATATTTTCAAATGTTTTATTTATTATTCAAAAAAAAAATCTTTAAACCTACTCGCATCCATCGCTATTATCTTCTTCGTCAATATCAATACCGCTGGTAGCCTCTACAACCGAAAATGCTTTATAGAAAGGGACACTTCTTGGATATTTTAAAAAGGCGGCCAGAGCAGTAATATTCTTTAATTTATCGGAACTGATAAGAATTTTTTTTCGTACAAGGGCTTTAAATCTATGAAATTCTCCAAAGATTTTTTATTTCGAACTGCGCAGTGTGTCCATAAACCAGAATAGGTTTCTCTAGTTTTTACATATGGAGAATCTGCAGATACTTTAATAATACGAGCTTGTCTCAGACCTAAACTTGGCCTTGGAGTTTTTAAGAAGTATGGGGAACACGCGTTTTGAATATTGAAAAACTTATCTTGTGTCATATTTATGACTTTAAAGGGTGATGGCTTTTCCCTTGCTTCTTTTATTAACAAATCCCAATCTTCGGGTAGTTCCGGGCTATTGGTTCTTTTCTTCTTTTCAATGAGAGCAAAATCTTGGTCATTTGGCAAGAAAGAATGACCCCTTATAGGAAATACATGAGTTATCTTTTTAAACAGTTTAAAAACGTGCACTAACATGTATTGAAAATATACCATCACATGATTTTTGTTCTGACCAGAACATCCATCACTTAATATAACCAGGTGATTATGAACTATATCTTTATTATTTAAGTAATGAAGAACCATAGACGTGACATCGTTTGACCCCTTCTTTGCAACATCTTCTGTGTAAACATACATAGAAGCTGAATCATCAGCCAGATCGTGAATCCCGAAGACATAATACCACAGCTGACTTTTGAAAAAAACATCACTTGTTCTTATATGAGGTAAAGGGAGATTCCGTTGAAAGTCGAATGAGATGACCATGCATTTACCTGCTCTTGCTTCTGATTTATAATGCCTTTTTAACTCTGTAAACTTTTCGGCTTTTCGTAGGTGAACATCTTTTTCAATAATAAGTTTATTAATTTAATTAATTATTTTTAAAATAAGTTCGTCGCACTTAGCACACGTATCAGTTCTTGGTACACCAAACGTGATATTAAACTCATTTTTAAAGACATTATAATAGATAAGGTATGAAACATTTATTTTATTTTCTTGTAAAAATATTCTGTACATTCTCTTGACGCTGAGTTCTTCAGGTAAGTACACTTTGTTGGGATTATCGCGTCGTGAATAATGAGATTGTCTTCCTCTGAAAGACTTAATGTGCAGTCGTATTAGATTCAAAATCTCATCCGGCGTTTTGGAAGGGCGATTAGCATGCTTTCCACGCATGTCACAGGGAGGCAATCCAGAATTTGTAATGGAAGCTTGTATGGTTCGAAGCCGACCTCTGGTAATTCCATGAAAGCTCAACAACGCAGTATGGCATATGTTTTCTTCTTTTCCATTTATTCGAATTTTGTAATAAAATGCCACAGAATGATCAAAAGACGGGCCATCATTATCGTCGTATTCATCACGTCTAGACCTCCTTTGTTTAACTTATTTAAATGAAATAAGACCTGCAAGGTAACTATCTTGTTTATTTTTTGAAGGCAAAGCGTTGAAGTGAACCAATATGTTTTGGCGATCTTCAGGCTGAATCTTTTCAAAACACTTATAGCGCTTGCATCTGCAAAAAAAATAATATTAAGAATTTTAAGAAAAATATTATCTAACAACATTTATATTTACAGCATATTTATTAACAGAAACACACAGTATATACAATACTTTTAACAAAAAAAATTTAATCCCAAGATAACTTACCTGCAGTTTAATGCAGTAGCTCTAGCGGATTTAGCAACACCTTTATGGTTCATGTGAGCCTCCCCACAAACTTTCTGCCTTTTTATGACATCACTTTTTCTCGCTTTTCTTTTCCTTTTAGCAGGCCACTCTACAGTCGAATCCGGATCTCTTAAAATTTTCGACGACATTTTTAAAACAACTGTACAATAATAAGGCGAACTAATCACGTTGCACTATCAACAAACACTAAAACAAGTTTTCAAAACAAAAATGATATTCTAAATAACAGTCAAGTGACATTGGTTGTTTTTGAGATACAACCGCCTGACAAAGGCTGTTTTTGCTAAAACACCGTATTTTCAACTCGCTATATTTCACGGACTATGGGTGTTTTTGTCACAATAAGTTTTTGACAGATGTAAATATCATTTCTGCATACGGTGTTGCCAGCAGTTAAAATATTGCTTAAAATGACATTGGTCGTTTTTGATAAAAACCCTTCAATTAGTACATTTTTATCTATACGAAATGGATAATTTTACTTTTAATGCTCCTCTGCACTAGCGGAGATCGTGTATAATATGTTTTTATAATTCACTTCTTTCGTCATTTCTTATAATTTTCACTCCTCAACCGACATAAATCGTTGTCACATCACAAATCGCTTTTATTCGATAGATGATTACGAATCGTTTACAAATCAATGGCTACATTTCCTTTAAATTAATTTAATCCAGCTGCAACGAACGACAACCTTGCGAACTGGATTTAAATATGAAATAAAAAGAAGAGTCTAGGTTAGGTTTTAGATTACATTTTGCACGGAAAAATTATAAAATGAGATTACGTTTTGTTTGAAGCTGTAATTTCAATAAAAGTAAGATACAATGAACAGAATATTCAATTCAACACGACAGAAACCAATATTAGGAATAACGGTTAGAAATTACGCTTTTAAAAGTGAGCTGAAAATAAAATGGAACAGACCAGAGAAAATTCCATGTTTTAAACCTGAGAAATCTGGAGACCTTTCTCCAATGCCTTCTTTCAATAAAAATGATTATCTATTAGAGTTTAGGTAAGATCATTCGGCACATTTTAAACTTACAAATATTACTTGATCACCTACAAAATATTAATTTGTAAGGCGATATCTGCAAAGATTGCAACAAACTTACCTGTTTACAGTTCTAACCAAAGCAAGTATAAGCCTCGGATCTATTAAGAAAATAATCTTTTAGTCACAATTAAATACCATGAGGGGGAAATTTTAGTTTTTTCTCAGCGTATAGTACAAACAGGTTTATTTATATTTGTAGAAACTGCAAAGAATTAGAATCTGCCAATGACTATGTAAAAAGGCTATTTACGTTGGAATTCAATTTAAAGACCCATACTAATAAGATTTATCGGCATGAGAATATGGAGCAAGTTAAAAGACATGACTTTGACACTGGATCTATTGAAGTAAAACTAGCCAGATGGACAGGTAACTTTGCTATTAAATAGAGTAATTTTTACATGCATTACAAACATTGTTAATATAGTTATATGTTGAGCTACATTCTTGGTTCAACTGTGTTCCATATCAGGACTAGAGTCAAAACAAATACAAGCAAAACATGTTTTTTGGAATATACTGTGTGTATATTTCTTCATTCGTTCTGATAGTATATAAATATTTTCAAATTAGGGTACATCAGAGTGTGGCAAGAAGCTATGGAACGTTATCCTCGTAATTTACGCCTGAAAGTTAAACTAAAAGAACTGATCGACAAGAGAAAAAAGCACCTAAAATACCTGAGGCGGTGGGACTACAAAAGATTTGAATGGATACTGGAGGAGTTAGATATTGTGTATAAGCCGCCTCCCAATGAATTTCACTGGATTACTCGAAAAGAGTCTTTAGTAAAGCTAACAAATAAATATTGTGATGGTATACAACAGGAGAGACTAAATGAATATAGGTAATTACCATAATTGATTTTCCTTTAGCAAGCCAATAGTAGATATGACTTTTATAGGTTTTGTGAAGAAGGGACAATAAATTTTTCGTCATGTAACATATGGCAAGAAAAATGTGACTCCAGTTATATTTTCTACCATATTAGGAAAGAAAATGTTAAGAGATATAGGGTTGTTGGGCCGGGGAAAGAATGAATGTGCTTCATAACTTTACAGTAATATCAAAGAAATACGTTTTTCTTTGGAAACAAAATACAATTCCAGCGCATTCCTGGTGATGACGCACATTCATTCTTTCTCCGGCTGGACTGTCTGATAACTAAACCTAAATTGTATAAAAAATGAAAAATTTTGAAATATCTCTTTAAAATTTCAGGATTATGCTAGAAAAGGAACAACCAGGCTTCCTACAAGAAAAAATAAGGACCTTAGAGTTCATAAGAGATGAACAGAAGGAATGTGGTGCTGAAGTCACTATAACACAGGAAGAAATAGACATTGTTAAAAAACAACTTGAAGAATTGAAGATTAAAAACACTGTTTCTGAAGAAAATTAGAATTTTTGCTGTATTTATAATAAATTGATAAACATGTTTTATTTAGTCTTTAGTGGCTTTTTTAGTATTTTTCTATAAACCACCCAAGTTTACTACAAACATTATTAATCAAATACTCATCTTAGGTTAGGAAGAATTCTGGAAACTCTTTTGCACCATAGTGACATTACTAATTTTCACCGTATAGGCAAATAAAATAACTAAAAAACACATTTTTAAAGACCTGCTATGTAGGTATAGTTTATTATTCTATTTTGCCTCTTAACAATTATGTAGCTCCCGACGAATAAAAATGAATTGCTTCGATTTTCCAAGATTATCATAAAAACCCGTTTTAGCATAAAGCAGCCACGACAGAGTCAAAATCCTCGCTTTTCCTAAAAAAGAAACAAAATTACCCAATATCCCGTTATTGACTTATCATCAGCATTTTTTCGCAATAAAAACAAAAATTAACCCTTCCTGCGAATAAACTACACGCTGTCACTGCGCATCACAACCCTGCCGGGATTTAATAGTTCACCATTCCAATATCCAACACGAATATAATAGTTACCTTAAGCAACAAGCATTTGGTCTGCTGCAAATATGAAATAGCATACGGGGACCTTCATTGTTTGTTCGGGTCGATCGTTGAGCAATAGGTTGATGTGCTGTCCTCGTCTGATATATGTTATTAAAGCGAGAGAGGTGAGTGATATTGTTACTTAATCGCCTACTCGATTGGGTCGTTTTGCTGTGCATTGTAACCGTAAATTTATGCAGAATCGCACTCGTTTGTCAAGAAAAATACCCGGGCGTTTGTCTCGTAAAGAAAACAGCAATGGCTACTCGTTAAAAAAGTAAATTTTCCGATAATTTTGTAAGATTTGAGTGAAAATTGTGAAAATGCCTCGTGTTAAAGCGTCCCCTAAAAAGTGCATCAAATCGAACTTACAGCAACCAACAAACTCGTGGGTGTTTTTGCTCAAAGGTACGAAAATCGAATTTCGATTTTCTTTGTTGTTTTTCTTATTTTTACTATCTGTTTACGAATTTTTTTAATATAACCTTCAATTTTACGGTTGAAGGTTCCTAGAATATTTTACTTCCATACTTCTTATGTTGTGATATTTTTCTCAGGTTCTCCAAAGCTGCAATATAAAATAGGCCAGGCTGTCTACTCTGAGCTCCTAGCCTACATATAAATGCAGTAATTAGCCAAAGTGTTGGTTTCTCTTTGATCGCAACAGCTTTCAGAGTTGTGTGTGTTACAGTAAACTGAACCTTATTATAAAAAATACATGCAAATATTTTTTCTAGAAATATCAATTAGTTAGAAAAGTGGTTGCAGTTTGATGTAGCACAAACTAGCAAAGTATTCATATTTTAAATGATAAGATCATTTTATAGACGAGTAACTAAGTTTTTATGCCTACTGCAGTTGCACAGTTTATTTATTTATTCTTATAAGATTGTATTGCACAATTACAAACATACAACATCTATTAATTGATTGCATAATAGGTATACAAAAACCAATTTTATACCAAAGTAACTCTCACCTAAGTTATATCATAATCGATTAGGTAGTAGTATTCAGAATACTTACCAGTATTCAGAATACTTACCAGTATTCGCCTGAAAATGACTGGAGATGTTTACGAGTTGAAACCTTGTGTTATAAATAAATAAAGACAATGATAGTCGAAAATACACCTATCACTTACCTTCTTTTTAGGTGAAGCTCTTGAACTCTCAGATCAATATACAGGTAGTGGTACACCTGATATAGTCACTCTACGTCACCCAAATACTGGTGAATCGGCTGTATTTCTGTTCTCTCCTGCCAATAACTCTGTGCAAGAAGTGTTGACATTTAACGAGGCCAAGAGATCATGGTTTATAGATGAATCTGTCAAAAGTGATGGGAAAATGCAACTGTCAACGCCAATCGATCCAATATTTTTAGGTAAACTACAATCCCTTTATTGGGTTACTTTAATGTTAAACGAATGTGAGTGTTAGTAATTATTTTTCTTTGTAGTTCTTCCATATTTAAGAAAGTTTTGCACCACACATGCTATGCCTCTAGATCAGCTTTTAAGAGATGAAGAATTTCCAGAAACAGAAAGGTTACTTAAATCCAGTGGACTTACTTATTTAACAATGATTGCAGATAGGAAGGTAAGATTAATGTGTCACTAAGCAGATAGACATCAAATTGAAAGAATGGTGTTTAAATTACTAAAATTCCAGTAACTAATTAAATTTTAGGGAGATGAAGAACTTAACGCCTTCAAATACAATGAAGAAAAAACCCTAAACTGGCTAAAGAAGAAAACGGAACGAGTAGCCGATATTTTAAAACAAAAAAATATACACGTGACCGGTGGCGGCGCGATCTCGGCTAACTTTGTAAAAAGCTCAAAAAGTGACCCGGCAGATAACGAAGCGTACTTGCGATACGCCCACGGCATAGTTTCTGAGTATCTCATGGATGACCTCAGTCAGAAGTTACTAAAATTTTTAAATTTACCAGAAGAAACGATGCAGCAAAGCTTGAAAAGAAAGAGCGCCAACACTCCGGGACAAGATGCCAAAAAACCCAAAACTGAGGACGAAAACAAGAGCTCGTCCAGTAATGTATTAGATTTAAGTAAGCCAGAAATTAAGTCTAGTAAGCCCGCGACTTTGTCGAGTAAAGAGAAATCGAGGGTTAAGGCGGCCAGTGGCAGTAAAATGATAAGTTCGTTTTTTAAGAAAAGTTAATATTTTTTTTTAAACACGTGAGATTCAGAGGTATTATTATTGTGTCTAGGTCAATTTTTAATGTAAGTTTTAGCGCTTGGCTGCAGATATTCCAAGTTTTTTTTTCTTAATTTACATTTAACAGGGGTGCGATTCACTAACTCGTGAATATAAATCTCCACGGGGGTTTTGCATTCGCCGTTTGTATATTTCGAATTGTATTTGCATAGTTACGTTCAGTGTAGAGTTATGAGTAGGTATTTTGTTTTTTCAAATTCTAAGTAAAAAATAGATACTGTGTAGAAGCAAAATTGACTATATATTTTAGTAGAAGAATTTTGCCATTCAAATCCTAACAGTCTACAGGGTCTTATGGAAATGACGTATTATATTCAAATGGGTGACTCCTGGGGTGTCCTAGAGAAGCGCTACATATATTTTTTTTAAATCAAACCTTTAAAAAGTAGGGTAATTCACCCCTAAACCCACACACAACTCCTCGGCACATTTATATATGAACATATTACATTGCCCCGCTGGGTAATCAACAGATGTTCAGGCACAATGTTGCCACACTGTTTAAAAGTGTAAAACTTTAGTTTCTTATAAAAAAATATTTAGCTTACTTAGAACGTAAATCCAGAATGCGATTAAGGAATCCAGGGCACAGGCACCTTCAGTTCTTTTTTCTATGGGATAAACTTTATGCTCATGACGTGTCCTGATGATAGTGTGGGAGTGCATAATAAGCTTATCGCTAAACTTCATTCGGCCTCTTATTTCCAATCTCGGAATATGACCGGCATAAAGTCGAAAGAAAAAAAAACACAGTGAAACAACAAATTGCACTAAATCACTTTAAGAAACACACAGACACCCACTAGTTTCAAATTAGTTTTTTTGAAGATATGCACCTATTATCAGATTACACGAAAACACTAACGCATAATTACACTTTAAAATAACACTACGGCACACATAGAACAAGAACACTTAATCATTTCGCAATAGAAATAATAAAAACGCTAATTTTTATGGGCCATTGACCCTTTACTAAAGATAAAATGAAACAATTATGTTAACAATTGACAGGAACTATAATTATGCAGGAAAGTAATATTATAGAAGGGAATTAGGCAAGGAAAGGTAAATAAAATTGCATTTTTTTCTCCTAAAGGGTAATGTGGCATTTAAGTTGGTTCAGATCCAATGGGTGTTGTTCGAATTGAACAAGTAAGAACATACCTGACAATTATAAACTCCGCGGTGGTTTGTTCGAGTTAGTTCAAGTTTATAAATCAGAGATTGTTTCCCAGTGAACTGACCTGTAAAAGTTTATAATAATGTACCCTGAAAAATAAACAACTTGAAATCTGTCAAACGTTTGTTGATTTTCTAAAGAGTTTACCCTGAAGATATGACAACACTGTTCAAGATTCACTCACGTTTTTCGCCATTTGTTCTTTTGTTTACCTTCCTGGCAGGGGCACCACGTGGTAATTTTTGGTTTGACATAAGGTCATGTACAGGGCATATTAAATTAAAGCGCCATTTTTGGATATTTTCCTTCAATTTGTTTTCATCTCAGGAATTGCCTGTTTAAATATAATACGTCATTTCCATAACACCCTGTATAAGAGGATTGAATTATCTACACTAAGACAATGCTATCGTCCATGCAGCTTCAATATTGTTGTATGCTCATTGCATTAGTCACGTGATATGACATCTATAATTTTTAAACGGGAGACTATCAGGTTCACGAACAAAAAATACAAGTCTCCAAGGAAAATTATGACTTAAATAGGACACAATATTGGTAGGTAGATGCTTCTTTCGGTATTCTACGCAGACTAGAACAAGAAATAAACAAAGATCCTTCAAGGGGGTTTTTAATGCCCAAGGTGACAACATTGTAAATGGACGTTTAGGTTTTTAATGCCCACGTTCACAATTTTGACTTTTGAGTTTTTACTAAGTTTCATTTTAAAGCAGCCGACAAGTGCGAGAACTCGCGTTGTAAGGATAGGCACAATATTTTTCCTGATATACATTAATTTTTTGCTAATTATAAGATATAGAGGCGGCGGGGCAACGATGTTTATTACGACTTTAGGATTCTTCAATTTGTTAGGTTCTTTTTGATACTCAACACAACGGGCTCGAGACAAGAAATGTGTGATTACTTCTTCGACTAGATTAAAATAAGATGTTTTTTCCAAATAGACGCTGGCGCGAACATAATTTGGGTAATTTGTAAAATACAGGGTGTTATGGAAATGACGTATTATATTTAAACCGGCAAATCCCCAGATGAATATAAATTGAAGAAAAATAACCATAAATGGCGCTTTGAATTATTAAGCGAAATATACACTTATATAAAATCGCAAAATTTACGTGGCCTCCCCTGAGGCCCTTCGCAATCAATATTTTATTGAGATAGTCTCGAGGTTCAAAAGAGGTTGGCGCATTATAGCGATGTTGTCATATTGCAACACAGAATTCTAAACGCACGTGTTCAGTTTTTGACAACAAGACATCTTTGACGCGCGTTATCACTTCTTTTTCAAGCTTTTTAGACAAAGGAAACTACAATTTTAAGGAACATACTCTCTTACCTTCGATCTTATTTTAAAATAATCCGTTTTATAATTATTAAATTCCATAAAAAATAAAACACAAAAAGCATGTTTTTCAACAGAACCAACAGTAGATAATATCACACAAATTTGAAATGATATCACAACATTTCTTATTATGAATTATTTCACAAGAAAAAAAATCGAGCAATACAACTAACAAAACGTTTAAAATTCGTATACGTCAAGCACGTGGAACCCTCGACACGACGTCATTCCACTCCCGCGTCTCGAAACATACTGAAGGGCGAGACACGCGGTGTGATCTGACAACACTGTTAGTATAGTCTAGTGACCCACATCGTTGCTAAGTGAATCCAGATGGGACGGCGCGACAGTATGAGGATAAAAAGGGCTTTTACCTTAGTATTTAGATATTCGATTTAAAAAAAAAATGTATGTAGACTTTCTCTAGTACTCCCAAGGAGTCACCCATTTAAATATAATAAGTCATTTCCATAACACCCTGTATTTACTTCGGAACTATGAAAATAGATGATTCTCTATTGATAATTTTTGATAATATGTTACAGGCAAAAAGCCTATTACCCAGGATATCGAAGGTTACGCTACGAGCGCTAGCAAGTGCCGTAATTCGAAAATTAAGACTAAAAATTAGGTATTCAACTGTCAGCCTCAGTCATTCGGTACCTGTCAAAAGTGACAGTTGCTGCCCTATCATGGAGCGTCTGAAATGGTCAGTTTATTTTACACGTCTACTGGTTTGTTTTATGGGAGTAATACGTCCACCATACTACTCTAGTAGTTTACTACCCATTTTCTTTGACTATTTAAATAATAAGCCAGTAAAACACCTTCTAAGCAACTAGCCCAACTATACCCTTTCTGCCTGTCACTTTATACACGTCTATCACAACAACGTCTGAGCGTAATGCCATGCCAAGAAGTGAATAAACTAAAATGTAATGTCGCATTGCGTTGCTGGACCGTGAATCCTTAACGCATCGTTACGTATAAATGAATTTATGAATATTTACTTCTATACACGCAAATACTTATCCAAGCTTTGTTTTGCCAGACGTGTATGTCGAAGACAGCTGTCCTTCCTCTCAAACTTTCAAGAATTGCTTTATCGGTCCTAATCATTTAAATATTAGTATCATAATACCTCCAAATTAACTTGTATCTAGTTTCTTTTGTAGGTATACTCAATATAGCCTAAAAATAAATGGTTGTTCCTAAGATAATTCAAAAAATATGTGACTGATTTGAAATGTTCTGTAGCGAAAGGATGAAAGTAGCTGCATAGTCGACCGTCTTACATATTATGTTCTTTTATTTCAAGACGATGGTTGAATACCCTGTGACCTGTTTTGAGGTCACAAATAAATTATTATTAAAAAATAAATAAAAATATACATTAAAATAATTAAGAAACAACAATACTTACCTAACAATTTAAAAAAAAGTATGAATATTATGCTGTTTCCATAGTAGTCCCCTAAAAGCTGTCTACAGTGTGTCCCATAAGTTATGGGCCCTAGAGCAACTAGAGATAGTAAATATCAAACTAGGCAGATTTAAAGTCATATGAGTTGTTTTTCCAAATGTTTTCGCTCTAGAAATACAGCCATATTTTGAAAACGATTCAATATATCGGATTGAAAGTTGGCGGTATGATGTTTTTGTGAGTAAGAATTTGTAGAAATTTTTTTTTAGGTTGCACATTGGACGGCGCTAGTTACATAGCTTTAATAATATGATTTTTTTTTCTTACCTGTTATTAAGTATTTTTAATCCAAGATTCTCAAAGAAGGGCAATTTCTAAACTAAAAAGGTATACTTGCTCGGGTTTGTTAATATCTCTAAACCGTTTTCGAGATAGTTCCATTTTTGATTTTTTTTGATGCGTTGTGATGTTTAAATGGAAATACAGTGACACCTCTCATAACGGACACCTCTAATAAGCGGACACTCTATTAAGCGGACATTTTTTCATAGTCCGGAACTAGCTATATGAAATTCCATGAAAATCAACCTTTCTTGGGCGGACGCGGACAGGCTGTTTTCATACAAAGAATGCGAAACCCCTCCTAAACGGACAAAAAAATTTTAAAAGTATTTGGGAGACGAATAAGTACGGTGCAAAGACTCTCTGGAGGCAGACCGGCGAACAATCGCGTATGCGTGGCAGAGCGAAAGGACTTCGCCGAATGAAAGTATGTGTGATTCCCCGACAGCAGTCCGCCGTTTATTTGTGAGTTGTAAAGGTTAAAATCGTAAACAATGGCACAAAAATGTCGCGTTTTGAGTCTGAAAGAGAATATTGATGTTGTAGAAGTTCATAATTTGATAACAATGATTTGGGCGAGGTCATTAACATTGTTAGCAATGTGCTATTAGAAGATGATAGCGATCCCATTCCTACCACATCTGACCATCTGTCGGCTCTGATGAAGAAGTTGAATGCAGTAATCAAACAAATGTCGCCAATTATCAGTAAGCCATTAGTATGGTAAAGGAATTATAAGAGTATGCAAAGAATAGAGGTGACTCTAGAGCAATGGAATTGTTATCAAACTTGGAATTACATTTTCTAGATTGCAAGTATAGAACGCAAACACATCAAACTACGTTATTAGGTTTTTTAGTACTACATCCTAACTAAAACTAGTGTATTTTTGTTATGTTATGTTTACTTGTACATACATAAATACATAGTAATAATTTTGCATTTACATATTACCTAATAACAAATGGGTTAGCAAAATATTCTTATTTGATTAAAATGTAATCGGTCAGCCAAAATGGCTAGTTGGTCAGCAACTTATGGACAGCAAACATTTCTGAATCGTGATGGTGCCCTGGGAAAACAAGTGAAATCCCGCCCCCGCTACACCTTTTGTAGCCGATTTCCTTCTGTATTCGGCAAAAGAAAACACAAGAAAGTTACATAAATTGACAGTGCCCTGGGACCTCTGAAGTAAACTGCTTCTAGACATGTTTGTTTCTACTGACCAATTGTAAACTCTTGCTGACCAAGTAATCATTTCGCAGCTCGACTGTTAATAACGGCAAACCATTTAATTACTTCTCATAACAAATTTCTCATGGGCGGACACCTATATTAGGCGGACACATTTAGACTGTCCGTAGGTGTCCGCTTAAGGGAGGTTTCACTGTATCTCGAAAACGGTTAGAGATATTAAGATCGAGCAAGTATACCTTTTTAGTTTAGAAATTGTAATTCTTTGAGAATCTTGGATTAAAAATATTTAATAACTGGTAAGGAATCATAGATTTATTTAACCTAGTGTACGTAACT
The DNA here is from genome assembly GCA_963991005.1 of Barypeithes pellucidus. Lineage (NCBI taxonomy): Eukaryota > Metazoa > Arthropoda > Insecta > Coleoptera > Curculionidae > Barypeithes > Barypeithes pellucidus. The sequence continues at coordinate 2,982,751 of OZ022557.1, forward strand.
AGCGCCCTCTAATGTTAAACTTAAAAATGTCTACAAATTCTCATTTCTTACTTGTAAAACCATCATACCGCCAACTTTCAATTCGATACGTTGAACCGTTTTCAGATTATCGCTTATTTTCGGAAATAAACTTTCACTTTCAATACCCTGTATTTCTGGAACGAGAAACATTTCGAAGAAACTATGATTTAATCGGTCTAGTTATATAAAATATAACCCTCGAAGACATAACAGGCCGGTTATAAAATACTTTATTTAAAAAAATTACATACAACGTGTCCAAGATAATGAGGGCCAGTACAGGGATCTCGGAAACCGTAAGAGATACGAAATCGGTGAAATGGAGGTAAAGTTGCGCATTTACGTGCCTAATAATATGCCGTTTAGAAAGTTTTAAAATTCCGAGTAGTTCCGGAGATATCCGAAAGAAACGAAATTCTGAAAAATCGTTTTATTGTTTTCCTGGGTTTTTTTGAGATCGAATTCTAAAGTAAATTGCACTTTTGCATTGCCACTTTTTCCGCTCTATCTAACAGCGTTAATTGTTTTGTAATCCGACGACTCGTCTTCGAAGGGCCATTATCAACTTTATTTTTTTAAATACGGTCCTGTTTTTCTGATATTGGAATTTGATAGCTTTTTCTTCTGAACGATGTATGACACATTGTGGTTTCGACGGTTTTTTTGAACAACATCAGGAAATTTTGGGATACGGTCCTGTATTTCTCCTAATTTTATAAATAATATCTCATAAGTAAACTCTAAATTTTTACTTATGTTGGACTAGTTTAATAAATAACAAATAATTTAATAATAAACCACAAATAAGTGAGGGATTTAAAAGAAAAGTAGGCGCTTGAAACAAAAAAAATTAAGATGGTGACGCGTGATTTGTTTCACTTGACATTCCTATTGTGATCGTTTGAGAGCGTTTTAAGAGGTTTTCTATTTTCCACAAAATATGGAACATGAATTTACAAATGGTGAAAAGTTTGATATTCTATCGCATGTTTTATTTTATCTCAAAGAAACTGTTATGTGGCAGTTAGAAGATGTTATTTGTGCTTAGAGAATAACGGAAATCATTTTGAACACCTGATTATGTAGTTCCTTACTTTTTTCGTTGTTCGTTTTATTACTGTTTTGGAATGATTTTTGTTCACTTATTTGTGGTTTATTATTAAATTATTTGTTATTTATTGAACTAGTCCAACATAAGTAAAAAATTTAGAGCCTACTTATGAGATATTATTAATAAAATTAGGAGAAATACAGGACCATATCCCAAAATTTCCTGATGTTGTTCAAAAAACCCTCGAAACGTCATTAAACCACAATGTGTCATACATCGTTGCATTCGGAAGAAAAAAAAGCTATCAAATTCCAATATCAGAAAAACAGGACCGTATTTAAAATAGAAAGTTGATAATGGCCATTGGAAGACGATTCGTCGGATTACAAAACAATTAACGCTGTTAGATAGAGCGGAAAACGTGGCAATGCAAAAGTGCAATTTACTTTAGAATTCGATCTCAAAAAAACCTAGGAAAACAATATAACGATTTTTGAGAATTTTTCCGGATATCTTGGGAACTACTCGGAATTTTAAAACTTTCTAAACGGCAATTATTAGGCACGTAAATGCGCAACTTTACCTCCATTTAACCGACTTCGTAGCTCTTACGGTTTCCGAGATCCCTGTACTGGCCCTCCTTATCTTGGACACGTTGTATACTTTGTAATGCGATCTTCTTCTATGTAGCTACGATAATCTTTGCCATAGATAACTAGATATTTGTATAATTGCTATATTTTAGAACGAGAAAACTATTGAATTTTAAGCAATGTGTTAGAATAGGAAAAAACATAAGAATACTTTTACCGCAATATAATGTAAATTTTAACGAAAATCACGCCAGTTGGAATGCCAATGTTTTAATTTTAACTCGAGTGTAGTTTTTTTTAATTATAGCGTTTTTATTGTTGCATTTTATGTGGTTAAATGTGTATCTGATACATGTATAAATATACACTTAAACAAATTGTTGTTGTTTTCTAGGAAGATCCATTAGAAACTTCTTTATTTTTGTTGTGCAGATTTTTAGGGATTTATTCTTCTACACTCGCAGTCGAAATAATCGAATCAAGCAATATTTAGACGGATTTTCTTCGAGAATAATCGTTTTTTGACGCAAACTTTAAAACACTCTGTAGAGCGATGGCGATGTCAAACTTTGTTTTGTCATTTAATTATCTATTCTTAACATTTGACTCAACAACTTGAACCCAAAATTACGACAATGGCGTGAATTAAATGAAAACGAACTTAAGAAAGATCGACCTCAGTAAGGGTGGGTATTATAAAGCTTTATTGACAGATGAACGAATGTTAACTTGTGGTTTGACGTCACAGGTTGGAGTTAAGTTGACAGTCTGCATCAGGGCCGGATCAAACAAATTAATGTCATGGGGCCAGGTGTGGTGGGGGCCCACGTCCCCGCAGTCAAGCGGGAAATTAAAACAAATTTGTAACGTTTCGAATAAATACAGCCGATGATATGTTTAACATCGAATTACGCTTTATGAAAGATATAAATAGAGGTGGTTCAGTATTTATTACGTTTTACTAGAGTGGTAACGTGATCTTACGCATTTGCTTTTCAAATTGGTGAAAAACACTTATTTCGAAAACTTTTCTTTACGGGTGGTGGAGGCCTTCCCATGGTGGAGGCCCTGGGGCCTTGGCCCTGGGGCCTTGGCCCTGGGGCCTTGGCCCCAGTTGGCCCCTATGATAATCCGGCCCTGGTCTGCATGTTAGCTTTATTGGGTGGAACGCGTATCAATTAAAGTTAACTAACTTGAGGTTTAACTTTAATTGATACGCGTTCCACCCGCAGAGAAATTACGGTTTTTGTTGACATGACCTATAATTCTACCCTGGATAGAAGAATACTAATTTAATCATCTGAAAAATTGACCATGACTGCAAAGCGTAAAAAAATCAACAAATTCTTCTACACGGTAAAGCCTTGTCTAAGATAAAGAATGATGAAATACTTGAAGTTAGGTTGTTAATAATTCTTTTGAAGATTTTATAAAATCATCATTTTTTATAGGGAAGTTAACTTGACCGTTAAAATCAAAGTTAACTTTGCCATTTTTATAATATCCACCCTAAGGGGTGTTTCTCCCACGAGCACGAATGACAGCTGCAATCAGTGGCGGTTCGCGACCTATGGTAGAGGGGGTTCACAAGTATCGTGAAATTATTTTTAAAATTTAATTTTTGTGTAACGACCAAACAATTACGTTGTTAGGTGTTTTAAACGTAGTGTGTTCCGAGTTCAATTAATTTCGGGTTTAGGTGTTCCCGCATTCTTCACTTGAATTTTTTGCTTCAAACTCAAAGAGCTAAAGTTATTTTTGAAATAGTCCACCATCAAACTATTCATTTCAACTTAATAAATATATAATATTAAAATATTAAAACATACACGCTCGAATTTCTAACTAGATGCACGAACAGACAACGGCGCGGCGCACATTAAAATTGTGCGACTTTCCCATGTTAAAACGCCATAGCCCTGGTATCCCCCGCCACCTGATACTACAGAGAAACTGCATTATGTCCCGCCTATTTATTCGCATATGCGAGCATTTCTCGTCATAATCGTCATCAACCTCGACTCGTCATAATCGTCATCAACCTCGACCGGCGTGCCTGCCGGATCGAGAGCCTATAATATACAGTTTGATTTTCTTGAAGTAGTCCATCTCAAAGTGGAGTGAAGTTATAAGGAGGTAAAGAAACTCACAGTCTGCTCCACTAGTTTAATAGAAATATATAAAAAACTATAATCCAGACATGTTTCGAAGACTTAAGTCTTCATCTTCAGTGGAAGGTAAAACATCAACAAAGGGGGGTACCTATGACATTGAAGTACCTAACTAGTTAAGCAGGAAAAGAAAAACTTTTTAAATATGTAAAAAATTACAAATAAAGAAATTAAAGCATGAAAAGTAAAGTTTATTTTATTCTAGGTAGAAACATAATGAAAAAATTTTTATTTTCATTTAAAAAAAAAAAAAAAAAATTAATTTTCATTATGTTTCTACCTAGAATAAAATAAACTTTACTTTTCATGCTTTAATTTCTTTATTTGTAATTTTTTACATATTTAAAAAGTTTTTCTTCTCCTGCTTAACTAGTTACTTCAATGTCATAGGTACCCCCCTTTGTTGATGTTTTACCTTCCACTGAAGATGAAGACTCAAGTCTTCGAAACATGTTTGGATTATAGTTTTTTATATATTTCTATTAAACTAGTGGAGCAGACTGTGAGTTTCTTTACCTCCTTATATACAGTTTGGTTTGACGGTACGTTAAAATATTAGGGAGGGTCGGACTTTATACGATAAATAATATTCATTGAATATAAGTTAATATTTTTTTATTCGTTTTGGGGGTGCACGTGCGCATGTGCTCCTGTGGAAGAACCGCCACTGGCTGCAATACCCCTTGGCATACCTTCAATGAGGTTCCGTATGTAATTCTGGTCACTTTGCTGTCATTCTTCAACAAAAGCTGCACTGAGCTCGTACAAATTTGAAAGAGCAGGTATTCGAGATCATATTTTGTTGCCCAGCGTATCGCAGACAGGTTCTATTGGGTTTAACCCTTTGTGGACTAGTGGTGTCCTATTGGGACCACAATTCAAACGCTGTTGTAGGAGCGGCCTAGTAAGCGTTGGACGGAACCACATAATATGATGGCTTGCTTGGGCGTTCCCCCACTTTATTTACATTTCGCGCCGGCACGTTTATTGCGTTTGCCAGTAGTTGTGTGGATGTCTTGTAGGCTGAAATTTACACGTGTTTACTGTTGTTTATAAATGCTGTTTTTTTAGGGTAAAATCGTCATGTCTGGTAAGTTTATGGTTTTATTATTTTACATATGTATTCTAGTAAAGTTGCATGTCAAAATAGAGGCAGTTTTTAAGTTGTAAAAGGTTTATTTTTAAGAAATTTTGGTGTGGTCCCCATTGGCGTAACTAGAATGATTTTGTAGGGGGGGGCCTGGCCCCTATAGTCTAGTAGGATTTTAATGGCAAGTGTCAGTATGGCGTATGTATGGCTTCGAACTTCGGAAACACTGGGGTGGGCACGGCCCACCTGGCCCCTCCCCTAGTTACGCCTATGGTGGTCCCACTTGGAACCACTAGGCCATGCAGACTAGTTAGTTAATTTTTGTTAATTTCAGGAAAGAAATATTTGGATTTAGGAAGCATGACTTCTGACAATGCATTTTTTATGCTGGATGAGATACCCTCCGATACAGGCTCTATTACCTCTGAGGCACCTTCAGAAGATGAAATAGATGTAGATGGCCTTGTTATAGACTATAGTCAGGACGAATTAGCTGAAAACAGACCTGATTTGCCCTTACCAGCAGGTAACGACGTTTTGGACTATGACAGTGAGGATGATCTTCCTTTATCGACATTCGTACATAAGTGGACAACTGATTCAACCTTTGCCAATATCCCGCACTCCTTTGAAGAAGCTAGTGGACCAATCTTACCCGAAGATGCAGAATCGCCTACTGATATTTTTCTCTGTTTATTTACAAATGAGCTCATAGAAAGAATTGTGTTTGAAACAAATTTATATGCAATGCAACAAACTAATAACCGTTTTGTGCCCACAACATTTGGCGAAATTAAATGTTTTCTGGGAATAAATATGATGATGGGATTGACAAAGAAACCCAGTTACAAAGACTATTGGTCTTCAAAAATACAAATGAGGGATCCCTTTATATCATCTGCCATGTCACGTGATCGATTTAGTTGGCTTCTTGGACACCTCCATCTGAACAATAATATAATTCAACCTAAGAAAGGCGAATCTGGATATGACAAACTCTATAAAATAAGGCCTTTACTGGAGGTATTGTCGCACACATTCTTAAATTCTTTTAGGCCACAAGAAAATCAAACTGTAGATGAATCGATGGTAAAATTTAAAGGCCGAATTAGTTTTCGACAATACTTACCTATGAAACCTATAAAACGTGGATATAAAATTTGGATAAGAGCCGACCAATCCGCTTTTGTATCACAGTTTCAAGTTTACACAGGTAAAATTGAAAGCGTTGAACGAAATCTCGGATCAAGAGTTGTCAAAGATTTAACCCGTTCTTTGATTGGGAATAACCACAGGGTTTACTTTGACAATTATTTTAATGACGTCCAATTGCAAAAAGATTTACTAAAAGACAAGATTTACTGTTGTGGCACCACTAGAAAAGGAAGAAAGTTAGAGCCTAAGACTTTAAAAGAAGACAGGAGCATGAAAAGAGGGGATACAGATTGGAGAATTACAAAACTTGGCATACTCTTCCTCAAATGGATGGATAATAAAGCAGTTCGTTTTCTAAGTAATTTCCATAATCCTGACGATGTAACAACTATTTTAAGAAAACAAAAAGATGGGTCAACATTGGAATATCCCTGTCTCCAAGTAGTAAAAGACTATAACACGCATATGAATTATGTCGATAAATCAGATATGCATATTGCAACGTACCGAATTGACCGTAAGTCTCGAAAATGGTGGCATCGGCTTTTCTGGCACTTTTTAGACCTTGCTATTGTCAATGCATATATTATTTTTAAGGAACGTACTTCCGATTGCAAATCAATCAGTTTGAAAGAATTTCGTCTGGCTGTGGCTTGCGGCGTTATAGGAGCTGATCCAGATGCCGTACAAAGAGGACGCAAACGTTCGGGTTCGCCTATAAATAAATTTAAAGTGACAGTTCCCCCGGAAATAAAATTTGATAAAGTTGCTCATTTACCAGTCCACGGAGCGAAGGTTCGGTGTGCGCGATGCAGTACTCGATCAAAACCACATCGTACTAGATGGCATTGCAGTACCTGTAAAGTTGGACTTTGTTTAACTGATAGGTCTAATTGTTTTTACTCTTTTCATAAAATATAATATATGTACCTAAACTTACCTACCTTCCTAGTGGTTCCATGGCGGAACCACATCTTTTTGGGTTTTCTACCGTATCAAATTTTTTTTTTCTATAATGTATACCTTTTATTAATCCCTTGCAGTAGAAAAATAACCCTGAATTAAAAAAAAAAAACTTTTATTTTATTTTTAATAATTCAGTCCGCAAAGGGTTAAGACACATTTTTTGGGATTTCGACCTCATCTAAATACGCTTAACAATCCTTGCAACATGTGGTCCAGCATAATATACACAGTGTGTAAAAAGTCCCGGAACAGTCAATTATTTCAAAAATGGTGCACAATATAAAAAAACTTTCTGTATAAAAGTTGTTGGTCTTAAAGAAATTTATTAAACTTAGATCCCTGTAATTATACAGGGTTGTCCAAAAAGTCGTGGTATCCGAAACTTCATTTTTTTTAAATGGAATGACCCTTTTTTGATCACATTTTCTGATTCCTCTAAACATTCTAAACAACAATTATAGAACATGTCATATGGCTAAACCTATTAGTTTTAGAAATAATTTGAGTTGAAGGACATAAATGCGATAGGTACGATATTACCTTTTGCATTTTTATAAGCTGGTACTAGAATTGTGCCAGCAATAAACAATGAAGTAGGACCACTTTTACGCAATACGTGGTTTCAGCAGGATGGAGCTCCTCCTCATTTTGGGCTAGCTGTTAGAAATTATTTAAACAACACTTTTCCTAACCGCTGGATAGGACGAAGAGGCCCCATAGAATGGCCTGCTAGGTCGCCAGACTTAACGCCCCTTGATTATTTTCTTTGGGGACACCTAAAAAATAAAGTATTTGTGACAATACCTGCAGATCTGAATGAGTTAAGAGGAAGAATTATTGAAGAATGTGCATCTATTAACCAAGAAATGTTACAAAACGTCATCGACAAATTTTATTATAACCTAGCCCATTGTCAAACTGTGGGAGGAGGACATTTTCAGCATTTAATTAAATAACGACTTACACTTAATTTTATTTTTGTTCTTTTCAAGTTATTGTTAATTTTACTGCTTGTATTTAATAATTTAGTTGTTATTAAAATTTTGACACAACTTGAGTGAGGTTCATTTTACACGAGTTTAATGTTTTTCTTTTAATTTTAACGTAAAACATTTGAGCCGACTCGAAACAATGCAAAAGGTAATATCGTACCTATCGCATTTATGTCCTTCAACTCAAATTATTTCTAAAACTAATAGGTTTAGCCATATGACATGTTCTATAATTGTTGTTTAGAATGTTTAGAGGAATCAGAAAATGTGATCAAAAAAGGGTAATTCCATTTAAAAAAAATGAAGTTTCGGTTACCAGGACTTTTTGGGCAACCCTGTATAATTACAGGGATCTAAGTTTAATAAATTTCTTTAAGACCAACAACTTTTATACAGAAAGTTTTTTTATATTGTGCACCATTTTTGAAATAATTGACTGTTCCGGGACTTTTTACACACTGTGTATATAAATAACGCGTGTGCGGGATTTTCGATAAATTTACCTACAATATAAAAAAATAATAACAAAAATCGGACTTAAAATAAGTCACGATCGATCAAAAGCAATCCGTCCAAATATTGCGTGGGTCACTTATTTTGCCTGCGAGGTGCCTGGAAAAGACTGATGAATTAACAAACTCTAAGTTAACTAATATTATTTTCATTTATACTTAATTTTAATACACCAAATCACTATTAATCGAAATCCATTTTCGGTTCGGCATCTTCCGCGTCTCGACACTTCGCATTCTGTAATTCTCGTCGTATTTCCGCCGTTAAGGTGTGGTGGCTCTGTTTCTTAAGTAATTCCAGCAGGGAATCCCTTTGATCCGTCGAAATATCCGCTTTGTATCTCTGGACGAATGTTAGAAACGCCTGATGCCACAATACTGGAAGTTCGCGCGAGTCTCTTTCAAATCTGTGGAATAAAATAATGAATAGAATCTCCAGAACAATACATTTCACCGTAAAACATAACATAAATATTTTATTATTTAAATACCTTAAGAAGTGAAAAACTAATGCATCTACCACCCGATAAGGCAGAGCATATTTCTTATCCAAAAATATCCTTAAAAATATTGAGTTTGCCCCTGTATAATCCATCTCTGCTATTTTCAACATGGCAGCGGATGAATGTAAAATAGGTATAGAGTTTCTTGCTATTACAGAACCTATGATTATTGCCTCGCGAAGTGTGCAGTTGCCAGATTCCAAAAGTGGCAAAAGTATACCTAAAATTTATAAATAAACCACAATAAACAAAAAGGTTTTGGCAAAGCATATTTGTCTTCAATTATATACTATAGCCTGGCTTGTAAAATATCAAATTTTGTAAATATTACTGCCGATTTTGATCACACATAACATTAAGACAATACCTATGGTATATGTATATTTAAATATCACACATTCTGCCTTGTTTTGAGCCCATCGATAGATTACCTTTCATAAAACCTCCTGGCTTATATAAAGATTTCCTTAGGGCTTGATATAAATGAAAATTCAACCTTTTGTATTCTGCCAAGTCATCTCTTAATCGTGGTAAAAGAACCAAATTGAAAAACCGCTGGGCCATTTTTTCCTTTAGATTTGAAGCAAAAATTCTTGTTCCTTGGTACATTGCTGCTGCCGACCACGTAGGAGGATCTTAAATGTAAATAAAATTGATCATAATACAACTAGGAAACCTACCAATTTTTTAAAAGTAGCTGCAATCAAGAAATTGTTATTTTACCTGTAATATATAAAATCTGCTCCCAATTTCTTAAGTTAGGGATAATTTTAAAAGCTTTTGGCAGTTTTCCACTTCTATATTTTCTTAATACATCCCTTACTCCTTCATACATTGCTTTAACTCTGGGATCTAAGTCTTGCATCTGTAGTGAACCTGCATCACTGTAAATAGAGGTTCAATTTTATAAAGGAGTCTTGAAACAATATAAATTTATTTAGTTATATTGAAAACTGTATTTGTCTAATAATAATTTACAATTTTATTTGAGGGATACCTGAATTGTGTGTCCAGTTCTGTTTGCTTTTCTGTAATTTTTTCCATGATTATATCTGCCAAGGTTCTTCTTGGAAGGGGATTTTTGCTCATGAATCTTTCTATTGCCTCCTCATCTTGTTCATTAATTTCTATATTTTCATAAAATGTATCGGGTTCAAGATTATCATCCTAAAACAAATACTGATTTAAAAAAATCCAAATCAAATAAAGCAAGGACATACTTCAGCTTCATTTTCACTGTCGGAGTCGCTTTTTCCTGCATCATCTAATTTTACAACTTTCATTTTGCTTGCTTCTGCAGGTGTAGGTCCATCGAATCCCTCTTCTACTTCTCGTTGCTGTTCTCTTGCTGCTGTCAAAATCTTTCTCGATAAATTTGAGTCGACATACTAAAATATGATATAAAAGTTAGTTTGTTTTATATGCATTGTTGATAAAATTATTTTTAGGATTCGGTCCAAGAGCCAGGTAATGTTGATATAAATAAGCAGATCATAATAAAAACTAGGTAAATCAAGGAGGCCAAGGTCTACCCAAGTAACCAACAGTCCTCTAAAAAACTATTTCACCTGTTGTTCTTCATCTTGACGTAACCTGATTTTATTCCTGTTTTTTGCTTTGGTGAACTTTGATTCGTGTATTTCTTGTTCCAGAGGCACTTTATTAACCATCTGGGATGGTTTTGCACGTTTAGTTTTACCCATTTTGCTAAAAATCTCCTACTTTTTTATTCACACGTGCATAACTTTTTGACATATTTTGAAAAGAATTAATAACATAACCTTAATGGTACGGTAAGTAAATAGAGAGAGAGAACAATAATATTTGCTTTCTTTTTTTTCTTCGGAAATGTAATCCAGCTGCAACGTAAGCCTACAAACTTATAGCAACAAGAGAATTTTCCCAATCACGATTGTCAAATGTCGAAACGATTTGACGTTGACAAAATCGTCAGGTTTGTTGTTGACATTTTTTCTTGATTTATTTTTGTAATTTAATTAGTAAAAATGAATTAAAAACTAGGAAGTTTGTGAAATAACTTAAAATTTCTATCCTAATCCTAAATATACCCCCTTTTCCCTTCCTTCACAGACATGAAAGAGACAACTAAATAGTCTTATCCCCTGTCCCCTCCAAGCCCTACAATGTTTAATAGTAGCCTTCTGTATGAGAAAAGGCCCCTTAAGAAGCCTAGGATAGGACCTCCTGATGTGTATCCTCAGGAGCCTAAGCAGAAAGAAGACGAGTTAACAAGTGTTAATGTGAAACATGGGTTTCCTACAAGTCTACATTTAACTGATGAATTTGGAACAGCTAGAAATTGTAATGTCACCTCTAATAAGGTAAATTGTGATAAATACACAACTGTTTTGAAAATACACAATTTTAGGCCTACACAGGACTTTTAACAAGTTTTTTTTAGTTCTGCACATTTGGGTACTTAATAACTATTATGTGTTTTTCTTTCTGTTCTAGGTTGGTGCATATTTTAATGCAATCATCAGCCGCAAAGAGGAACTTAGCATGTTGCCTGACTCGGGCAGAAAGCGTCAACAAATTAATCCAAAAGATAATTTTTGGCCAGCTACTATGCGAACAAAAAACCATATCGAAGCGTGGTTTAAAGATCTTGCAGGAAACAAGCCTCTGATGAACTTGTCCAAGAAGGCCCCAAATTTTAATAAGAAGGAAGAAATTTTTATGATGTTGACAGAATATCAAGTACCAATGATGAGAGCAGCCTGGTTTATAAAGTTAAGTTCGGCTTATACAGTGGCTGTTTCTGAAGCTAAGATTAAAAAGAGGCAGATGTCTGATCCAACTACAGGTAAGGTACTGTACTAATGAGACAGAAACCATTTAAAAAGTCTATTGTATTGTAAACTCATTAATTAAAAAAAAAAATACATTGAGAAATCAGGCTTATGCACATCTCTGCTTTATTTTTGTTCTTTACATTCTCAATAATCCCAGCTAAGAAATAGAATACACTAATACTAAATTTTGGTTTTCCAGAGTGGACCAGCACACTGTTAAAATTTCTTAAAGATCAAGTGCCAAAATTACAAGAACACTACTCACAAACAGAGAAACCCCCTCCCCCTAACACAGCTTTAACAACGTTAGCAAATTATGAAACTGAACAAAAATTAGCTCTGAGACATTGGGTTTATTGCTCCAGAATGTTGAAATATATGTACGAAGAGGGATTGATAGACAGACAAGAAGTTTTAACGTGGAATATAGAACTGTTAGAAAAACATGATAAACCGAAAGGACAACCACAAGAGGATGGGTTATTAAGATTGCTTCTACCTCTAACACTTCAGTATTTAGATGAGTTTGTACAGTCGGAGCTCCTCTCCAGACGCTTGTGTCATTTTTGCACAAGAAAATTATATTTTATGCTGAGTAACGTAGCTGAAACGAATTTGATGACTTCTCCTCCTAGTGAAAGTAAGACGGAAGTAAAAGAGGCTGAGAAGGAGGTGAAAAAGGAGAATGTCCCACCTAATCCCATGCAGAGTACTTTGAATGAGTATCAAAGTTGCCCACATCATAAGGACATTGGTAATACACATAACACAACTAATTTATGTATACTAATTTCTTATACACATTTTTGCTAAGATGAATATATTTTTTAGTTCTTCAGTTGAGCACAATCATACATACAATTCTGCTCGAGTGTCCAACTGCCTTGGTGTGGTGTCCTACCGGTGTAGGAACCCAGTGGCATGGGTCCCCACTGGATAACTTACCTCTACGTGAGTATATAATAATATAAATCTACTACATATACTAATCAAATATGTTCTTTTAGCTTCTTCAACCTTACCTATGCCGCCTCGTTGTGATATGAATACTTATAGGAAGCAAATTTGTCATTCTGAAAACTTTATTAGAGAAAGAAGCAAGCGTGCTGAAGGAAAATGGTGTACGGATAAATGGCAAACAAGTTCAGCAGGTAGCAAATTAGGAACTATATATTTTCTTTACTAAAATCCAATAAATGACTTTAGTGTTTTAATAATTTTTTTATGTCATAAACATTTTTTAAAGGTACTGTTACGACGAAAGTATTAGCTGCTCTTGATGCTTTAGATAGGCACAGATTTGATAAAATGGATTCTACAAATTCTCTAGATACACTTTATGTTAAAGTAAGTTAAATTATTCTATAAATTTTTATTTAGTTAATTTAAAATAATACATTTTTACTTTGAACTATCAATATATTTATTGTTAATTATATTGTTATGTTTTTAGATATTTGCCAGTTCAGGCGATCAGGAAAATGCAATAGTTAAACTACTTTGTGAATGGGCAGTATCACCGGAAAGAACTGGGGAGCATAGGGCATTAGCTGTAGCTGCATTACTTGGTAAATATATGTCTCTCAAATAAGATTATACACTTGCAAAGAAACCTTTAGAAAATTTTCATAAAGTTTTAGTATTAATAACTTTTTATTTTATTTTTTTTATTTAGTCATCCATTCTGTGTATTTTCTCCTTTGGTTCATGTAAATACATGGATTTATTCTCACACAAATGCAAAATGATCTTCTTCTTCCAGTGCAGATTCCTGCATAGGCGTTCATCCTCTCCTACTCTCATCACATGTCTCTATTAGCTGCAGCATTCTGTAATGTTCAGAAGTCCCTTATCCCTGTCCATTGGCGTATATTACTGAGCCATGACAACTTCAACAAAATGATCTTGAATTTTTTTTTTGTGTGCGCAAAACCCGATACACGTTGGTTTTGAATCGTTGGAGGTTATATTCGTTGGGAAAAACGACCTCGGGAAGGTCGTTCCATAATGATGAAGTCCTCCAGATGAAAGAATTCTTAAATAATGAAGTTCGAGGAGTACTAAGCTTAACCACATATGGATGGGCGGCAGTGGTTCGTCGCGTATTTCTGCTATTCGCCGCTCTGGGCGGAATTAAGAGGGCAAAGTCAGCCGAGCACTTTCCATGAAAATATCTGTACAAGAGAGTCAAATCCTCAACCTGTCTTCAATGTTCTAGGCTGTCGAGGTTCTTTGTCAGCTCGTGGGCTCCAATCAGATGAATGGTCCTCCTTTCGATGGAATCCAGTAGCCGAAGTGTATGTTTGGGTGCAGACCTCCAGACATGAGAGCAGTACTCTAGTGAAGGTCGAAACGTCGAATCTGGGCTTTGTATAGTGTCAGAAGTTGTTGTGTGTGTGTAACTTTCTGGTTCGGAAGAGTACACCAAGCTTCTGAGAAGCTATCTTGACGATTGCCACAACGTGGTTATGCCAAGACATATTTCCTCCCAGATTGACGCCCAGCAAATTAATAGATGAAGCCAGTGGGTTTGCGTGTCTGTCCATGACTATATCCGGTTCTGTAATGTTAACCTTTTTAGAGAAAACTGCTGCCTGGGTTTTTTTAGCGTTAAATTCGACTTGGTTACTGTCACCCCAAGCCAAAATTTCTTCCAAGTCTTTGTTAAGAATATTGAATATCAATAATTCAAATTTTTCCATAATATGTTGTTGGAATGAGAAAAAAAATTCTGATGGATAAACCAAAGATTATCGGATGCAGAAATTATTGTTGTAATCAAGATTTAATGAACAAGTTTTTTGACGAACTTAACTACCAACTTTTAATTAAATATGCTATATTATTTAAAAACAAACATTTTTAATCTAAATATGCCTCAATTATTTGTATTGCCTTGCCTCCTCTATCCCTAATTACTACCTAGATACGTCGGTTCATACCATCACGGAAACTCCTCTTTGTCAAAGAAATTATAGAATTCATATTGCATTGGAAATTATGGAAAAATTTAAATTATTAATAACCATCATTTTACATTTGTTTGAGAATAGATGAATGTATTGACATGAACCAAAAAACAAATTGTACAGAATAGATGACTCTATAAGAAAAGTGTTATTTTGAAATAATTTAACTACTTGATTATTACACAAGACGTTTTGAAATTAGATTAAAAAAAGGAACATTTCAATTATCCTGGTATAGTATGTCAAATAGCAATACATACCTAGATATTGATCTGCAAAATAATAGACTTGAAAAGGACACTTTTACTTTTTTTAATGATCTTTATGTGATTTGTTTCATGCTAGACCGAAGGCAGTCTGATACCAACCCCTCGGAGAATCCAGAGGGAACACAAGGGGACGACAAGGACAGCAATAGTTCGGTCCCTGGAGGTCAGCCTATGTTTCAGTCACTACTAATGAAATTTTTGGATGTCGATGCTCCTGTCCCTAGTCCTGATGATTGTGCTCAAGTAAGTAAAATGGGTATAGGAATTTATTAACAATAGTCACTTGGATTTTTACCTAGAATACAAAAAATACCAAAATATACAGGGCACTCTCTTTAAAATAACAAAATTAAGCCTAACTTCCGGTATAACCGGATGTGACAAAAAGATCGTCATCTTTTATAGCGAGTACCAATATTTCAAAGAAACATCTTCTTTAGTTCACGAGATCTTTGTGAAGGGTCACTCATCGTGAATGATCCTTTTTCATAATTTATTTTGATATTTATAGTATAAATATCACTATAATTTTGTGCCCTGGTCAAATACCGTAATAAAAGCACAGAAAAATAGATTATTATTTACCATGATACGGCGAGTGATTACAATTCGTATTATTTTTAGAAAAAGACAGCGTTTTCGAATCTGGTACACTTATTTTCGGAATTGGTACGGAGAGATGTGTTCTCTCATGACGCCTACATGTGTACGCTGATTGCCAGGGGCGATCTGATTGGGCACGAGGACAATTCAGACAGCATGACAAATAATCATCAAAGTAAAATTGAGGTAATTCATAATATGATTTTATCGAAAAGTATGATATTATTTTCGTCTAGTGTCAATTCAATAAACAAACATCTCCCAAGGTTTTATTTTACAGGATTAACACATTTTTTTTAGCCTATGGATTATGATGACGCTGACGTGGACAATGACTTAGACAAAATTCTGCAAAATATCAAAGAGGACCAACAAAATTCCATGGATATCCCTGATAGTCCGAAAGATCATGATCACGGACATCACCCACATGTACCCAATATGGGACATGTCCCCATGGAAACCGGTCATGGAGATCATAAGGTAAGGAACAAGGTATTACTTTGTAGTAGGGTTTGTTTATCATTAGATATTCTAAAGTCAATACGTTAAACTCGTTCTGCAATACGTTGTGAATTCAATAACATGTTAGACAAAGACAAAAGTTTATAGCTATTCAAAATGTGTGAGATGATAACTTTATATTTTGATATGTTATTGGTTTATGTGCCTGCAAATCGAATTTAATCCTAAAAACAGTTCTTTCAGAGCTATTTCATCGTACTTTTGTGTTTTTGGTAAGTATTTATCGACATTTGTTACTAATATAACCTTGTTTTGTAAAGGTAATTTGTCACGCCATTTCTAAAGGGAAATTAAAAATAAATTTGGATTGATTCGTATAATTTAACATATTTTTATCAATTATAATATTTTTTATATTAATTTTCATTCAGATTAAACCATCTCGTCATTTCCTGTACACCACTCATTTTCCTCTGAGTCAAGACGATCCATTCAGCCAACACGACTGTAACCAAAGACACGTGTTGCTCTATGGAGTGGGAAAAGTTAGAGACGAAGCGCGACATACCGTCAAAAAAATGTCCAAGGAGATATGCAAGTTGTTTTCGAAGAAGTTTAGTGTGGACGTTGCCGAAGGAGGCAAGGTAAGGGTCGTAGTAATTATTGGCTTGCCCGTCTTTTAGACCACACCTGTGTTTTTGTTTTAAGGTAAAGAAACATTCGAGAAACGAGTTTAATTTTGAAGCCACCACGCAAAAGTGTCAAAGTCTGAGCTATTTCGATCAACACGTGGTAACTTTTCAATGTAGCGTTACCGTTATTGAAATGCTGAATTCCTTTGCTACAGGAAATTCCAACTATTTGCCTGTACAGGAACATGTAGCTTTCCTCTTCGATCTTATGGAGTTAGCGTTGAATATTTATGGACTTATTGATGTTTGTATACAGATTTTAAAGGTAAGTTGGAAGGTTTTTGAGTTATTATCACCAAAACCGTTTTTTTTTTGTTTGTTGGATTTTTTTTCGAAGTAGTATTTCTAAGTGAAATTATGAAGTGTTGAGAAAGTCATAGTCTGCTCTACTAGTTTAATAAAGTTCAGTTCAATATGGTGGCACTTCCGGTTATACCGGAAGTTGGAGTTTGTACTTCCGGTTATACCGGAAGTTGGAGTTGGTACTTCCGGTTATACCGGAAGTTGAAGTTAACTTACTTATTTTGTGTTAAAAAAATAAGACTAAAAATGAAATTGAAAGAGCTGCCAAAAATCTAAATTTTTAAATGGAAACCCCCTAATTTTATAATTATTTTCTATTTAGCATTAAAAAAAATAGTTTCTATAAGGTTGTCTGTTCCGAAGATTTGTAGTTTTATATTACATTCTGCTGCTCATTTCAATTCTTTAACTGTTTTTTTTAGGAGTTGCCCGAGGTGGAGAATCAACTATATAATAAAAATTCCGTATTAAGCAGAAACTATACGACCGGCTTAAGCCTTTATATCGTTGGAGTTTTACGTAGATACCATTGTTGTTTGTTATGTAAGTTTCGACCTTACCCATCAATCATATTGACTCGATAAACATTAACCCTTTAAATGTTTCAGTATCGCCGGAACAAACCTCGGCGGTCTTCGAAGGCCTGTGCAAAGTCGTAAAACACGTCTCGAACCCCGGCGACTGTAGCTCCGCCGAGCGCTGTATCCTCGCCCATCTCTACGACTTGTACTCGTCCTGCAGCCTCCTGAAATCGAAGCCTCACGCCGTCGAGCCGTTCGGCAACGCCTATCCGAAAATCAAACAGGCTTTGTATAGTAGTTTGGTACTGCAGCCTACCAGCAGCACGTACGTGTACAATCCCCAGTTTATGCAGGAGATATTTAAGAGTCCCAGGAGGGTGGGAAGGATTGAGAGTTCCTGGGCGAAGCAGTTGAACGAGAGTGGAAATAACAGGTAACATGTTAAAATACGCCATCAGGAAAGTTTTCTTCTCTAGATAACATTAATAGCATTCACACGAAAAGTATTTTTGGGCCTTTTTTGATAAAAATGGAAAAAGTTTCTACGTTAATCATACAGCTTTCTTGTTCTCAGATATTCTTTCGTCTGCAACGCTGTAATTCGGGTATGCTGCAAGGACCCAGACAGCGATCGTATCAACGATAACGAACGATTGAACGATCTGGCAATACTGTGCGCCGAAATGACGGCCTGTTGTAATTCGTTGGCCTCGGAGTGGTTGGGAGTGCTATTGGGGCTGTGCAGCCCGACCTCACCCCCCGAGTACTACAAGGATGTACTAAATGAGGTTAAGATTGAGGTAAATCCCCCCAAGTTGTGACGTGAGAAACATAAAAAGCACACTATGTTTCTATAAATTTTCTGATATGAATTCTTGATATTGTAATCAAGTTTTTCCTATATTTGCATAGTGGGAGAAAGCGCAACGCTATAATGTTTGCAGGAAACCCTCCCGCCACAACTCAATATGTAGTCAACTTTTAAAAATAAAATAAACTATACTTGGAAGATGGAAACATACTTTTAAAACTTATTAGCACCAATTAGACTTTAAAAACACAACACATGGACTTAGTACAGCTCACCACTAAACTGGGGAATCTTATTGAATTTCCCAAGTAGCTGGTGTCAACTGTCGAAAAACGAGAGTTTTTGCTGGAATATCTACAAATACTGTTGATAATCGTAAATATCGTTTTTATTTTTAGGATGTGAGTATTCATAACTCTCTGGCTGTTTTTACGTGCATACTGATAGCAAGACATTGCTTTTCTCTCGAAGATTTTGTTAGGACAGTGGCATTACCGAGCTTATTGAAGGTAAGCATTCTTATCTTCCATTTGTTAAATTGTTAAAATATTGAATGCCTTCGGTTGATGCTTCTTTATGGTGGAAGCAGAGGATATGCCCGAATTTGTACCATTTCTTAAATTATACAGGGTGTTATGGAAATGACGTATTATATTTAAAATTAATAATATATTTTTTTCAAATAGACCGTTTTAAAAGTGGGGTCCAGCCCCATAAACCCACACCTCATCCGACGTTTCTTCGTCATCCTATGGTGACATATCAGGAAACAGGTGTTACGTGCAATGTTGCCAAACTTAATGCAAAACTGAAATTCCATATAAAATAGAAAAATAAATTATTTATCTACCTACTTGTATTTATCTTTATACCTCCAGGCACAAGTTTTTTAAAAATACACTCGGATCAGATCATTAGATTTTATTACACGCGACGCGACGAAATTTGACTTATTCGTCGGCGACATTCCATTTTTCTGTCAACTGAAATGTCCAAAACAAACTACTCGTTTTAACTGAGCAACTTAGGTTCGTCTAAAAACAATGTCAATTAATATACAAAGTTTGGACGCGTATCCCGAAAATCATTACAACTATTATACGCGTACCTTCTGAAAACAAAGCGGATAGCAGAGAGTGTAAATGGTTATCAACAGAAGCGGCCGCACCCTAACGCTGTTCTTCTATTACTGACACTTGCAAGAGTTGCAAGTCGCACGCTTGTACCCATAGACCTACGTCGGCCCGGCGCCGAGTGGATTGTGTGAAAGAGATGGAGAGATGGCCGCGTGAGAAAGAAAATAAAATCTTCGTCGGTCTTGTCATTTGGAGTAGAGCTGATCTAATTTAATTTTTTAAGCTTCTCAAAAGAAAAAGTACAGTCGCAGTATTATCAGCTGCCACTATCATTTTATTAAATTTGGTCGAAATTCCATTAACGCCTTGCAAGAGTTCTCGCGGTAAATAGCCAAGTAATAGAGAAGAATCTCGTGAAATATCAAACTGTCAAACATTGCCCATCTCTATTCTGAGTTTTGAAGGTATCTATTTCGTTCGTTCGTAGGTTAACTGTTTTATAGTTTTATGGTTCGTAGATGAAATGTAATTTTGAAATTGAAGGACTGCATTGTGTTTATTTAAAATGTGTGTGTTTTAAATTAGTTAAATAAATAAATCTACGCGAGAAAAAAAGGACCAAAATTAAAACAGCGTGTATTCTTTCCATGTGAATAGCTGCTATTTTTGAGGTTATGTGAGATGTTTTTTTCCTAAAACTTAGATTCTGTGTGGTTTGTGTGAAATTATGAAACTAACAATTGTATTTAAATAAGTAAACGTAAGAAAGCATGTGTCCTAAATAAAATTGCATTTTTTTAAAGAGTTGGAACGATAATTATTATTTAAAAGGTCAATGACGTTTGACCTGTGCTTGTAACGAATTTGAAATTTATGTGTGATATTACCATTATTTGTTTTGCAAAACTTTCGCCGTCGGTTTTCTGGAATCATATTTGTTCATAAAAATTGTTAAAATTATAAATTTTTTTCTAAATGTTTGCCGTGTAGATATGACAACACCGGCCCAAAATGCGCTGACGTATTTTGACCCTGCAGACCTCAGTGTTGATTGTTTACATTTTACGCAAGTGCCCCACATGTGTTTGTTAGATTTGACATAAGGTGATATAATGAAAGCGCCATTTATGGGTATTTTTCTTCAATTTATTTTCACCTCAGGATTGACGTCATTTCCATAACACCCTGTATATGCCCGGATGAGAATCCACTCTACAGGGATCTCGGTAACCATAGTACATACATACGGAAATGATCCAATTGCCCAAATGTCTTCGGAAATATTCGGAACTTTTTTAGCTTCCTAAATTAAAATTGGTTTCTATATCTAGGTAAAGTCTCTCGACTCGTCCTCGGGCTTAGCAGAAGCTGGCATGCGACTGACCTGTCACCTTCTCCTGCGACTGTTCCGTACTGCCGAGGGGCCCCAACCAGGGCTGTATTCGGTGGGGTCGCCCCCTTTAACCCCACCTAGGTTGCCTTTGGGAGTAAGATTGAGTTGTGACAGGCATTTGCTAGCGGCCGCACATAGAAACATCGATGTTGGTAGGTACACTTTAGAATTTTGTGCGTTGTTTACATTGTAATAACTAATTATTTTTTATTTTGTTAATTTAGGACCAGTATTAGCTGTCCTTAAGGCTGTACTAATAGTAGGTGACGCCACAGCCAAACAGGGTACCGAACCCAGTCTGTCAAATATTCTCGGGACGAGCGATTTGCATACTGGTGCCGATGGCCCTAACATAGATTTACCGTAAGTGTTGTACATTACCTTTTTTTTTCAGTGTACTTAAACAAGAATAATGCGTTTATAGTACAAAGATATAAAAAGTTTAGGGTTTTCTACTATTATTTTATTCTATTTAAACGTTTTTAATCTAATCGTAACTGATTTTAATGGTTCAAAGAATAATACTGGGAATTTTAGGACTTACGTTCTCTTTTGGTAATTTTATTAGATTATAAGTATTTTAACTACAACGCACTCGCGCCACCCATAATGCCTTTTTTCCATTAGGATTTTTTTTATATTCGTTGGCCTTTAAAATATACTCCAATATCCTCTGTTAATAATCGAGTTTTATCCGCGCAAATTGATGTATGTATTCAATAACAACTCTTACCTATTAGTTCTTCTTAAGAGAGTCTGTGATTCACAACAGTTTTATAAAAGCTCTCGGTTTGCTATGTTGTTGTATAACGGTATCACTTGATATATTATTGTTTTTGGGGTTAAATAGCTACAATATTGCGCTGTAAAAATATTCTTACCGCCAAATTATTAAACTATTTTCTAGTTTTTTTTTTAACAGCTGTCAGAACTTGGAACGTACCGGGTGTCCCACTAAGAATGGCTCTCGGCCGTATCTCTGAAAGTGTTAGTCGTATGGCTTGCGGAAAATTTTTTAATATGAAAAGTGATCATAAGAAATTGCTGGAAATTATTTTCAAGTTTCTCAGTCGAGCGCTAGAGGGCGCAACCGTAACGGTAAATCCGTAAAGCTTAGTTTTTTCAAAAGTTGCCGCGTTAAGGTATATTGAAAATAGCATTTTCGTATACTTTAAGGTTTTATGAAGAAAATTTACTTATAACATATTTTTGTCACTTTTAAAATAAAGTGGTGGGGGAAGGTTGAACATTATTTTAAATAAATGCCTACAACTCCGGGTTGGCTCAACAGAATTTAGTGAACTTTGTTTTGTTAAAAAGAGGTTCCATTACTCTATACTTTACTGTATAAACTATGACAATATGACTTTTAAAGTAGAGGGAGCTATTTTACAACTTAACAAACATTGCGCATTTTTTCAAAAATTTTAAATACAACAGTATATTTAATTTTACTTCATCACAAAGATTAATAAAAGCCTAAAAAACTGGCGAAAACCACAACTTGATATCTTTTTTCAAACCGGAGATATTAACAAGAACAAAAATAAACACGGAAAAATATGATTATATTTAAGTTTCAACGGTACAGGTTTTTTCAAAAGTCAAATAAAAACTTTGACGTGAAAGCACCTAAATTAGATTTTGTTTTTCCAAGGCCTATTTGACTTTTGAAAAAACCTGTACCGTTGAAACTTAAATATAATCATATTTTTCCGTGTTTATTTTTGTTCTTGTTAATATCTCCGGTTTGAAAAAAGATATCAAGTTGTGGTTTTCGCCAGTTCTTTAGGCGTTTATTGATCTTTGTGATGAAGTAAAATTAAATATACTGGTGTATTTAAAATTTTTGAAAAAATGCGCAATGTTTGTTAAGTTGTAAAATAGCTCCCTCTAGCGCCTACTTTAAAAGTCATATTGTCATAGTTTATACAGTAAAGTATGGAGTAAGGGAACCACTTTTTAACAAAACAAAGTTCACTACATTCTGTTGAGCGAACCCGGAGTTGTAGGCATTTATTTAAAATAATGTTCAACCTTCCCCCACCACTTTATTTTAAAAGTGACAAAAATATGTTATAAGTAAATTTTCTTCATAAAACCTTAAAGTATACGAAAATGCTATTTTCAATATACCTTAACGCGGCAACTTTTGAAAAAACTAAGCTTTACGGATTTACCGTTACGGTTGCGCCCTCTAGCGCTCGACTGAGAAACCTGAAAATAATTTCCAGCAATTTCTTATGATCACTTTTCATATTAAAAAATTTTTCCGCAAGCCATACGACTAACACTTTCAGAGATACGGCCGAGAGCCATTCTTAGTGGGACACCCGGTACATTATACTGCAAAACGGTTCCGTAAGCTTTTTTGCTGTATAAGTGTTGTATTACCTAATGTTTCCTAATTGTTTGTTTTATGTAGCAATGGGGTTTTTACATTTATATATCTCTTTTAATGGTTGTTAGAACGTTCTCAAGGAAAATTTATACAACTTGAAGCTGTTTTTTGGGTTTGTTCAGCACATGTGGCGCAAGTGCATTGAAGTCGAGGGCGATTCTACAGGGTGATTCACGACGAGCTTGCATTAGAACTTTACGGAGAACTACTTAATATATGTTTCCGAAGCTTTGGGGATTTAGGTTTATCGATATGCTCTCTTTAACTAAAATATTCACATGTTTTGTCATTTCCGGTTATACCGGAAGTAGCTGCCAACTTTCGTTTTTTTAAATACACATGGTAATTTTTATTACAGTTTTCGATTAAGCCTTAAATACTAAGCACATTTTATAGAACATGTTTTTGTCAGACTCTGTTAGTTTTTGAGATATCTGGACTTTTTGTAATTATTTGGCAAATGCATGACGATGAAATAATCCATATAATTATAATTTTTTTACCTTAGCTCTTGGACTAACATTTTTTTCTCACCGAATAGCTAGAAGATCAAGTCTCAAAATTATTTCAAACATGGCAGAAAACGTACAGGGTGGTCACAATTCAAGGTTCATTGTGAAAGAATTCAACCATTGAAAACTTTCTTATTTTAAATGGAACACCCTGTATATTTTTATTTAATTTGATGGCAAATTAGTCGTTCTTTATAAATAGTATTTACTGTCCTATACCTATATCAAAGCGTTTTCTCAAATAATCCAATTTTATTCCGAAAATACTATTTGTTCAAGTGTGCTATGAAAAACAATTGTACTTAGGGGCTGTATACTGATGTCTATACGGAGGAAAAGTGATTGATTGCTTGAAAATACAATGTTCTAAAGCGTTTATTAATTGAATTTATAAATAAAATGCAGTTGATTGTTTTAAATTGTTTTAAATTTAATGGTTTAAATAAACTCCTGGACAAAATTAACGCAACATCGTAAATTTCCCATATGTTTTATGCTATTTTTTTTTTCTGAATTTATGATCCGATTTGAATGATTTTTTTTTGCATTGTAGATTGGTTCCTTGACAATGGCATAGTTTTCTCTGTTTATGATGAAAATTTAATTTTCGATTTATACTGGATGTACTAAAAATGCTATGTTTTTTTCCAAAAATTCGTATCACCCTGTGGAGTATATTAGCAACCGAAGCATATTGCAGTCGACATTAAACGGTAGGTCCATCTTTCCCCAACATTTTCTTTTTTGGTTTACTTCATTATCTCTGTTATTAAAGGAGATACACCGTTTTATAGCGTAACATGTTTTTATAGACTTTAATATTCAACACATTCATTGTTAAATGTTTTCAAGTAGGTTTCAAGATTAAAATACTCGTCGGGCAACTGGGCATACGAAACGAACGTTTAATAAGCAGTTTCCGAACAGTTTTTATCAGTATGGCGAATTTTATTTGACCTTTGTAACTTTAAAGCACAACATCTGCTGACACATCGCTTGCAATGTCAGAAAAAGTCCATAGTCTACTTGAAAACATTTAACAATGAATGTGTTGAATATTAAAGTCTATAAAAACATATTACTCTATAAAACGGTGTATCTCCATTAATAACAGAGATAATGAAGTAAACCAAAAAAGAAAATGTTGTATGTTTCGCTTGCTAATATACTCCACAGGGTGATGCGAATTTTCGGAAAAAACATAGCATTTTTAATACACCCAGTATAAATCGGAAATTAAATTTTTATACTAAACAGCGAAAACTATGACATTGTCAAGGAACCAACCTACAATGCAAAAAAAATCATTCAAATCGGATCATAAATTCAGAAAAAAAATAGCATCAAAAATATGGCAAATTTATGATGTTGCGTTAATTTTGTCCAGGAGTTTATTATTAAAAAAAAAATAGCAAGGAAACAAGTTACTTTAAATTCTGTAATGAAAATTATACCTAATATCTTTTGATTATATTTTTAAAATATGTTCGAAATGATTGCCATTTACTTCCAAGCAGCTTTAAAAAAAGTCCAGATATCTCAAAAACTAACAGTCTGACAAAAACATGTTCTATTAAATGTGCTTAATATTTAACGCTTAATCGAAAAATGTAATAAAAATTATCCTGGTCTATTTAAAAAAACGGAAGTTGGCAGCTACTTCCGGTATAACCGGAAATGACAGAAACATGTGAAGATTTTAGTTAAAGATGGCATATCGATAAACCTAAATTCCCAAAGTTTCAGAAACATATATTCAGCAGTTCTCCATAAAGTTCTAATGCAAGGTCGTCGTGAATCACCCTGTATAACATGGAAAATAAAATTAACAAAAAGTCTTATTTCATTATTAGGGAGAACATTTTTCTAGATCCCTGTGTGTTATTGCAAAACTACGTATTTTAAAATACGGTTAATTATTATTAGTATTTTTAAATAGTTATTATTATTACCATACTTTTTAGTTTTCGTTTCAATTACATCCACCGATGTCTATCCTCCTAAAGTGTACAAACCCGTACAAATCCAATAAGTTGTTAAGTTCATTTCATTTCCCAATAACTTCGACAGGACCGTTGAACATCTCAGGAAATTATGTATGATCTTGTAAGGAATATAATCCCGTCAATAAGTGACAGTAATAAGACAGTTACTTACACGGTCGATTGCTGGGTCACAGTATTTTGTTATTGGAAAATCAAATTCCCTTAACAACTTTTTGAATTTGAACGCTAGAATATGTAATTAGACGGTAGGATGACACCCTTCTCATATTTTTTAAGTTTATTAATTTGTTTACTTATGATTTATAGTTTTATTTGAATAAAATTACTCTCTTCAGGGTGGTAAACATGGACGTATGCGGATCACGGACTGCACATAGGTTTGTCAAAAAAATTTTCGATTATACCCCCCCCCAACCAACGGCGGTTCTACGCGATCTTGGTTAATGTTGAGGTTGAAATCATATATGTTTTAGTTTGGTATATCGACAACTTAAAATATAACTGCTTACGCATTTACAGTTATATTTGTATACAGGGTGTTCGAATAATGTATCGGGATACTTGGAGAGGTTATGTTAACATAAATAATAAAAAGTTGAAAACCTTTTCGAGTCAAAGGTCAATTTTTTTTTCTTATTTTAACAGCTTGCAGATAGTTTTTAAATTATCACGTACAGGGACTACGCCTAACGACTTCTATCATTCTATTAGAAAAATGCTGCTTTACTGTGCCACCAGAGACTACTTTACCTGAAATTCCAATTTAATTTTTGGCATGTCTTTTATATTTTGACAGTAATTGAAAAAGAGTATATGTCATTTTAAGGACGAAAGAATACCTAATAAAAAAGTTCTCTTTATTCCAATGGATAAACCACACTATTTAGGCGCAAAACTGGAATTAAGGTTTTTGTTAGCAGTAAAATCAGTTTTTCAAATGGGAGCAAATAAAGTATTTAGTTAATAACATGTAGAATCACCTCTCCAAGTTTCCTCATTATTCGGATATCGTATATACATCAATTAATGAGAATTATGTCAAAATGTGAAAATAGTACATTGTTTACCGAGTAGGAATGTGGCTTTTCCTACGAGGTAAACATACTTTTTTTTTGAAAATCGTTTAAAAATCGACAGATATTGATTAATTTTGCAAAAATCGCCAATAATTTTATTCACAAATAAATGGTGCTTTGAAGTTCGTAATAAAATTGGTTGCGTTACTATGGAAACGTATTAATGTTATGAACGACGTGTTTTCAATCATTTATGTAAAACACTAACAACCAACGAATACTTATAACCAGGAAGAAGACAAACTGCCGTGTTAAATAATCGAAGCAGGCATGATACGGCGACATCCATTATGCCTGGCGCGCACGTTCTTTTCAAATGTCACTTTTGTCCAAATTATTATTACTGTCAATATTTTGAAGTGACATTCAAGCAAAGAAAACATCAAAACCATTTTATTTGGTTTACTAAGTAGAAAAAATTAAATATTAGGATTTTGACATAGGTTTTCAACTGTAAATATCGCTTTAAAATTGTCCTTACATACTTTTATATTATTATTGAACTAGTAACGAAACTAGAAATAAAGAATTCAGAGATTGAAGGTTGTAATTAGTTTTATTAAAAAATAGGAAATAAATCATAATTTACATAAAATATTTTACCATCTTCAACTTCAAACAAATCAAGGTAAATACAATACTATATGTACAGCTACTAACCAAGTAAATATATGCACCATCATTATGATTATGGGCTTCCAATTTGTTTGTTTCGTAGCATACTCCTGGCAACATTAGTGATCGAAGTCCTCTTTAATGTTCAGTCATTATGGGATTCTCAATTAAACTATGAAAAGAAAGAATTATTATAATAATATATTACCGGACTTATTAAAATTCTGGCTACGGGTTAATATAACTAAGCTGTAATTATTATTTTGTAGCTTTTGACTTCTGGATTGTAAAATTTAAGTAAAATTCTTTAATAATGTGTTTGTTGCTAGTTTGCGTGACAAGTTTGGGACATAATGGGACAATTTTATAATGTGAAATAACAATAACGAATAAAAATTAGTAAAAAAATATTTCAATCATAAATTACTTACCTGCAACAAAACGAGAAGGTCCGTTTTCGCGAAAAGAATAGAAAATTAAAAATTATTTTAGAATTTAATGACGCTTCCTCCATCATTTTCAATCACATTATAAATCATATGTTACTTGATTTAATTCCATTCCAGCCGAAGGATGTTCGGTTGTGAAATAATTTAAGAACGTGTGCTGCTCGCATTCTATGTCTGTCTCTGTCTGCATCAACCTTCTCCGATTCAATAAAGGGAGACAAATATGGCCTAGATTAAATCGAACAAACCCAAAGTCTGATATTGACACAGAACGATCGACACAAAAGGATAAACGTATGGAGTAACCTGCCTGGCTGTGACGTCACTTGCACGGCCTACTTATATGCTTCGATCCCCGCCATAAGCGGTCTCACCGGGCTGACATAAATGATTGAAAACACGTTGTTCATAACATTAATACGTTTCCATAGCAACGCAACCAATTTTATTACGAATTTCAAAGCACCATTTATTTGTGAATAAAATTATTGGCGATTTTTTCAAAATTAATCATTATCTGTCGATTTTTAAACGATTTTCGGAAAAATAGTATGTTTACCTCGTAGGAAAAGCCACATTCCTGGACTCTGTGTTGCTAGCTTAGCATCTTCACAGCCGTCCAGGAATGTTAGGCATTTCCTACTCGGTAAACACGGCGTAAAACGGGCAGTTTTTTTTTTGGTATATGACGTATTTAATCAACGACTTGGTTTGGTCGCTAGAAGTCTAAAACTTATGCAGAATACCCACAAATTATTTTATATTAAACTAATATATATTAGAATATGTGTGTTTGTCGACACCATCCAGCTATAACCAGAACCAATATCGTTTGCGATCGCCGCCTATCTTTTACCCAAAATCACTGCTGCTTCTGCGCTTTATATGTTTGTCATTTTTCAGTCATTGTGTCATTTTTTTTTGGCTAGCTCTAAGTATTCTTTATTTTGTTGTGGATACTTAGTTTTAGAACGTATATGGGTGTTCCTTCTCCAACAGTACCAACACATAATTTCCGATTTCTTAAATAATAGATGTGATATATCGTTGAATTCAGACTGTGAAGTGGAAGTCATAAAGCATAAAATAAAATCTTACTACTATTTAAGAAAACAAAGTTTATGATGGTCGCGAAGAACCGAAACGTCGGATTCGAAATTTTGACTGAACAAACCCTCTTATAGAGGACAAAAAGTGGCGATGATAATGTAAAATTTATTTTCACGTATCTCTTCAAATAGAACCAGAAAACAAAACGAAAGAAATTGTAAAAATTCGGTTTTGTTGCCCAAATATCTAATCTAATTTGATCATTTCTGTATGTCCTATGGTCAACCAAATCCCTGTTGATTGGATTCTTATCTCGGACACCCTGTATACTTTACTCTTAGTTATTGTGTAAGAAAGTTACATTAATGTATCATGAAATATCCAGTAAAGTTATTAGCTGGTCCTGGTCCTAAAACAAAATATCCACATCATCATTTACATTATTCAGCTTGTTTCGAAACGTTTTATGTTAAATTTTGGGTTCATGATTGGACGAAATCCCTTGTGTACAGTTTCTTAGTTGTGGGTAACAAAAAAAAATCATTTGTTGGTTACGATCTGTTGTCTAACATCTCCTTTCGGACGAGATTTTTGTGTATATAAACCTCAAGAATACATCCTTTGCACGGCACAAACTTTTCGTACATTTCACTTGAAGGGCTACTTGTACATTATAACTCTAAACTAAACACACTCAGGAATAAATGACGGCCAACAGATAGTTTGCTAATTCTTATCCTTATGCACTTCTGACTGACGTCTAAGGTCTTCAAGTAAGACTGTCAGGCAAAACACCCTTTATTTTTTAAAACTTACTACCTCTATACTGTACTGTTAGCTTACGATTACGTGTTGCGTGGCATGTACAGCTGCGGTAAAAAAAGTTACATCTTACCACCAATTCAGCCATATTACTTGCTTAATATGACCTTAGACTGTGAGTTAGATAATTTTTTTTCACGTAGGAGTGCCTACAAACATAAATCAGACAATTCTATCTCGGAAAAGTATTTTATTCCTGGGTTACACAATACACATATTCGTGGGCTTTGTAACTAATTCCAAATCTACGTAACACATCTAAAAAAACACCTCGACGGCTCACATTACTAATCCTCTCTTTTTAGGCAAATCAGCACGGGTAATCCCGAAGCGACAGCGTCACTATCGGCTTTCGCCAATCACGTATTGAGGGAGATTTGCTCACAGCAATGGGTGCTGGATCGGTGTCTGTGTCATCCAGAAAAATTGTGCGACAGTGACAATTTATTGGACGATCTTCTGACGCACTCGCAAGCTCAGAGATTGTTACATATGATCTGCTATCCGGATATCGCTCTGAGTATCGACGAGCTGGATCAGAAGAGTATGATCAGTCGGATTCTTGAGGTAAACAACACCTATTTTTGTTAAGTATCATAAAAACACGTATTTATACTCTTGTGAAGCTATAGCAACTCCTACACTGCAGTGCCTTTAGTGACTTTATAAGAGACAGTGGCGACAATGGTTGCAATAGGCCATTTTGCTGGGAAAATGATTTGTCAATGCGGTTTTAAGTAAAGTCTTTGTACCTTATATTTCCGTAGAACATGCGCTTTGACGTTTTTATACCAATTTAACGCACAAAAAATTATTGTCACCGCTCTTTCTTATATAAAGACACTGTATCGCGAAATAATAACATTAACATAACCTCAACATGTTTTGTTTTGTTTGGTTTGTTATTTTGTATTTTCAACAGTGTTGCCAATTAAAGTCTGTTTCGTTGCCGTTGATAGCTCGATACCCTCATTAAAGATTCAAAACAAGGGCCCGGTGGCCTAAAATATTTTACCTATAAAATGGTCTTTTTACGTACATCTAGCATAAAGATGAAGAAATTTTGACCTATTCCACCGGGTAACAGATAAAGTAACAATAGAGCCATAAAATGAAATGAAAGGATAATGATTAAAACGGCCCATCATGGTCGGAGAGTTGGGTTTTTAATGTAACCGCTTATTATTTTATTTAAATGTAATAGATTTTATGATTTTATGAATTTATTTACAAGAAAACTAATTTATTTACAGATCAAAAAATATTGACAATTTCAATAATTATAACTCGATAAAATGGTCCTCAGAAGAATCTGAAGAGTCATCATGTCCTACGCTTATTACTAAAGGCTCAATTTCCATAGTTGTGTCAATTACGTTGTCAAGTTCCCACATTTTTTGTTCCTCTACTATAGCATGTTTTATGGCGTTTTGCCAATTTTCTGATGACACATTTGCTAAAGAATGAAGCAAGAGGTGTCGCACTTCTTGCATTTTAAAAGTTTTGTTATTTCTAGCAACATATCCTTTTACTTGAGCCCATATTAATTCGATAGGATTTAGCTCACAATGGTAAGGTGGTAAACGGAGCACTATAATACCTCGATCTCTTGCCATCTCGTCAATAACATACTTTTTATACTGTGATTTATGTAGCCTAACAATATCCAAAAGTTCTTTTTTTACCATGGTATTATCGTAACTCAATTCCTTTCGTTGTAACCAGTTTACGATTTCCGCCTTTTTCCATGAAGTTGTGGGAAGATTCTCTTTTAGCCTAGAGTGATAGCTGGCATTATCCATCACTATTACAGAATTAGCGGGAATGTATTCTATCATTTGCTTAAAATATTCCTCGAAAACATCAGCAGTCATTTCTTCATGATAGTCTTTAGTAGAATTCGACTGGAATTGTAATAATCCTTGATCCAAAAAGCCATTTGAACTTCCTATATGAGTTATAATAAGTCTGCGTCCCTTTCCAGATGGTGGTCTAAGTCCTGTTGACCAGCCTTCCATGACAGCTTGTCGAGAACTTAGGACATTTTTATCTTGCCAAACTTTAGATACGGTGTGCCCTTCGTTCAGCCAAGTTTCATCCAAATAGAAAATGTTTTTGCCTTCGCTGCGGTATTTTCGGATGGACCTTAAGTATTGACGTCTCCAACAAATAATATCTGCTCTATCAATAAGAAAAGATTTTCTGTTTTGCTTCTCCCATCGAAAGTTCATATCATGAAGTATTTTCCATAGTTTCGTTCGTGATAGCTGTGGTAAGTCCTCGTCGTAGTTAATGGCTTGTAAAATTTTGTCTATAGTTGGTATTTCCTTGGCAAAATAAAAACTATGTACTTTTCTTCTAATACCATTTTTAATGAAATTGTCAGTTTCTAACGGTTTATTTCCTGGGAGTGGTTTTGGCTCACTGAGGTTCTTAGATTTTCTTTCACGCAAGAACCTATATATAGTAGCCTCTCCAACTCCTACCATATTGGCACACTCTGCAATGATGCTACGAACATCACTTGCAGGTTTCTGGTACACTAGAGCATCATGCACGTTTAATATTAATGTCTTTTCTCGGAGAGAATATGCACTCTTGCTAATTTGACGAAGACACGTTGGCGAAAAACTTGAAGCCATTGTTACAAGTATAGGAAATAATTCAACTTTGAGATAATGCAGTATCTAAATACAACTAAATACATAGTTTGACAAACGCACATCAAATGGCGTAATAACATCCTAAAGCAGGCAAAAATAGGTAAATTAATTACCCCTGTTGTACCTACTTTAACCCTAATCCTACTTAACAATGGACAGAGGCCAATTTTCTTATTAAATAAGGTAATTACTATTCGCAACGCCTATGGTTTACGGTTGTTTTATGGCTTCAAACCTCGATATGAGCTATCAACTGCAACAAAACGGACTTTAGCGTGTATTTTGTGTGCAGTCGCAACAACACAACGCTATGTGTTTCGTCCACAGGATTAACTGTATGGGAAATAACATATGTCGTTTTTTGTTTGTTACAGAACCTAGAACTGTGGACACTTCGTATGTCCTGGCTGGACCTACAACTCATGTTTAAACAGTACAGCGTGAATACGCCGGAACTGTCCCAGTGGCTCGATACGGTGGCTAAAGCCGCCATCGACGTGTTCCAATTGAATTCGCCGCCCGGCACTGCGCCGAAAACTGAAGATTCGAAAAAAGAGGCGCGAAATAAGACCAGTTCGATTTGGTTGGTGGCGCCACTGGTCGCAAAGCTGCCGAGTGCCGTACAAGGAAGGGTACTAAAGGTAGGTTCCATTTTTAATTTTGATTGGTAAATATTTATGGATTATTATATTTTTTTGTTCAGGTTGCCGGGCAAGTCTTAGAAAACGGCGGATGGCATTGCAAAGATCAGAAACCCACTACGAAACGGAGCTCGGGCGAAAATCAAAGCCTGCTCACCCATCAGCCGTTTTTAAGTTTAGTGTTGACGTGTCTTAAAGGGCAAGAAGAAGGACAGAAAGAGGGATTGTTGTCCTCGTTGCACCAACAACTATCACAGGTATTTAAGTTTTTCGAGTTTCAAACGTCATTTGAACTACTGTAACTGCAGATATTTTGAGCTTCATGAAAACAGATCTGTAAGGGTATAAACCCCAGGTTTGTTACATAAAAGTTGTGTAACAGCCTCTAGGCAACATCAACAACCAAGTTACACAGCAAAAATGCTTACTGAACCATTTTGCTGTATTATGATGTTCTCACAACTATTTTGTCAATAGTGGCAACGTTGTAAAGCATCTTTAAGTCAAATACTTGTATCGACGACGCGGACGTGACGTGAACAAAATTAGGGAATTTCCCGACCGCCCGACGGACCTACTCCAAATGCCAGCGGTGATTACCCGTTTTACTGCTCGGTTCTTGAATGTGTTCACAATTACTAGATAAAGAAGTTATTCTCAAAACCGCTGGAGATTATTCAAAAATTAGGGTTCACTTACAAGTAGGGATGCCGCTTTGAACCGTATCGGTTCTTTTCGAAACAGGTTTTTATGTGGAACCGGTCGAAACAGGTATAAATCGATAGGTTTTCCGGTTCCACTGGAACTATCTGTTTCGCTCTTCGCTGGAGCGGTTTGCTTCTCCGAGGCGGCCGAAACAACTTGTTTCGATGAAACTGTTTCGGTAAAACTGTTTCGGATTCCGAGTCTCCGATGAAACGGTTTCGAACAAACAGTTTCGAATGCTCGCGCACTCTATGTTTCAAAAGGCTGATGGATTTGCTGATCGTGACGATTCGTCGCCTCGTGTAGGGATTGTGCAATGTTGTCAATGTTTAATATTTTTCAGAAATGTTGGTAAAAATCAAAACTAAATATTTATCACAAAAACTTTTTATGACAAGAAAATAATAATATAGTAAATAAAACCCTTTGGCAATGTACAAAGGTAAAGTATATGTGAGTTATCATCTAAACAACACAACACACATACTAATAGGTACCTGCTAAAAAAACTATTAAGTAAAGAATATATATTTATAAACTATATAGAAAACCAAAATCCAACAAGTAGGAACTTAAATTTCTCCAAATTTGGTTGGTTTAAGTTTAAAAGAATACCAAAACATTGATACCTATGTAATAACAATAAATATCTAAACAGAATATAATAATACGTAGGTATCTTAAAACGAACGAAAAAGTTCCAATCTGGGCTACTTTTCCGGCACCAGCAGCCAAACCGACCCGCGTGCCGCAGCATTGCGATGTAACAGAAGAACAGCGGAAATTTTGAAACCGTTTGGAACTGAAACTGGTTTCTTGAAACAGGTATTTTTTAAAATCGAAACAGGTTGCACCTGTTATTTAAAAAGCCCTGTTGCAACCATCCCTACTTACAAGTTAATAAAATAGTTAATCTTAAAATGTCGATATGTATCGGCAAAAATTTGCCGATCCGATATCGATTATATGCCGATACGATACCGATGCGCCGATATTTAACTCGTATCGGCCGATCACCTATTTGAGATTCAGATTTATTAAGTATAAATACATTTGATTTAATTTAAATTTATATTTTAGAGTTTTTTTTTAATTATTTTTAGTTGGTACAACAAGCTAAAGAAGGAAATTTACAAGATACATGTCATAGTGAAAGGACGTTGGACGGTCTCCAGTTGAGATTTGCCTTAGTTGGAGGTGTATTTGAGGTAAGAATTCATCATTCAAATTTTTTTATTGGCTCGGAATAACTCGCTTGGTATTAAAGGTCTTTTAACCGCGATTAACGTTTTTAGGCATTTCAACGGAATAGTTCGGCCACTACCGATTGGACGTTGCTCTTAGTACAGCTGGTTACTCATGGAATCATAGATCTGCACACAAACAGTGAATTGTTTACCACCATTATTGACATGTTGGCGACGTTAGTTCATTCTGCGTTGGCGACAGATACACAGGTATTAAAGAAAAAAGCGACTACAGTAGAGATTATTAAAAAAGACCAGAAGGGCAATAAAACGTGCCATATAGGAAGCTACAACTTTTAATCATCTTTCTCTGTCCTAAACAAATCATAAGCATGAAAGTACCCAACTTCTATTAAATATATTTGTCAGGTAGACGCAATTGATGTGAAATGTGAAATCTCAGGTATGGTTGCTCTTGCGTTCCCACTTGAATAACGGATCCATTGAATGTAGACTCTGCGGCGAAGAGGATGAAACCGCCTCACACATAATATACCGCTGCGTAGCGCTGTCTCGCAGAAGACAAAATATCTTCGGGAACATACAACGTGGTGACAACCTCCCACATAACAAGCTTGGTAGAAGGTTGCTGGACCTCATAGAAGGAACAAACATCTTCTAACAAGATCGGGGTACACAATAAGCGGAAAGGCTGCAGTGATTTGAAGTTCGGGCCTTTAAACCGACCCCCGCCTTTAACCAACCAACCAATCAACCACCCACTTGAATCAGCTGGTTTAAAGTTTCTTTTGACATGAGCAAAATGTCGTCTTCGTCTTCGTCGTTAAAAAGCTTTAAAAAAAAAACTGAGCTACAATTTTGGGTTAACCCTTTTTATATCATAAATTTGAGACATAGTTCGTATACAGGGTGTTATGGGAAATGACGTATTATATTTAAATGGGTGACTCCTGGGGTGTCCTAGAGAAGCGCTACATATTTTTTTTTTCAAATCGAACGTTTAAAAAGTGGGGTAATTCACCCATAAACCCACACACAACTCCTCGGCACAGTCACATTACACTGAGCAGCTGTGTAATAAACAGATGTTCTAGCGCAATGTTGCCAAATTGTTCGTGTAAAACATTAGATTCTTATAAAAATAAATATTTAGCTACCTAGTATCCAAATAGAAGTGAATCCAGGTGCCAGTATACTAGCAAGTAATCCAGGGCACATAAATCTTCAGTTTTTTTGGTTTTAGTGGGTAAAGCTTATAACCCACCACTAAAACCCCTTCGGCGTTTTTCTTCCAATCTCAGAACATGACCCTGTATATCGTCAGAGACACAGAACACATAGTGAAACACTGAACAAATTACCATACTTAAATCACTTAAAGAAACACACGTTTCAAATTAGTTTTTTTAAGATAGGCCCTCGTCACACAAAATCGCTACATACTAATGCATTCTTTAACAAACACACAAATTGGACATAGGACACAATTGGCACTTTATAAACTAAAACGTTCAGCAATTATTTTATCTGCTGCATCCAATATCTTATATCGCTGATCCATATCTTCGACTTTATCAACTATTTCTTTATTCATCGTACCCCATAGAAAAAATTGCATGATGTAAGATCCGGTGACCTTGCGATTTCCAGTCTCTTACTAAAGGAACATTTTCTAATATGCCTTCGACTTGATTTTTCTGTATGTACTAAACATTTTCCCACTTATTCGCACTGTACAGTTGATTAAATATCCCGAAAAAACTCTTTCGCGAGAAGCCGCTTGTTTTCAAGCAAATGTCAACTTTTAACCTGTCGATTTATGCTAGAGATGTGCTAATCTTGGGTTTTAAAATCCCGCTGTGAAACGATCGATTTAATTTTTTTAAGCTTTTCGAATGAAATAAAGCACCAGAGCAACACGTTTTTTAATCTTTATTGGTATCTACAGCAGTGAATGAAAACAATAAATAAATGCTGTAGAATGTAGATTATTATAATTATTTATTTCAACCTTTTTTGGTGAATGCGCAGGAATCTACCGGAAAACATGCATTGCATTATAATACATTTCTAGTTTTTGACAGTTCGTGTTTTGCATATTTCAGGTCAGATGTGATTTTTAATGTTATTTACATTTTACAATGTGTTTTTTAATTAAAAGCAAAAGTGCAAACCTAAGCGAGACAAGCCAATGTTAATAAAAACGATGTCTCCAAGTGAATTTTGTGCAGTTTTATGGCGGCCAATGTTCATGTGTAGTTTAGTTTTGCATAACCAGGTTATGTGATGTGCCGGTTTCTTTACTAAAACGCTGTATAAGTTTTTATAGAAGTTGACATTAATTGTTAAATAAGACCGACAAGGTAAGTGTATGTGTGTGGCCTAAATAAAATTACATTAAAAAATCAGCCAATTAAAAGTCAAAAGGTCATTGACATTTGACCTAGTTACGTAGTTGGGTATTTCCAAAGATCTGGTATTTCAAACTTAAAGAGTGTAATTCTGACAACACCGGTGAGAATTCGGATGTGCCGCAGTGCGGTACAGAGGTATTCCTGGTTTGACGTCAGGTCATTTTTACCGCTAAATGAATTGAAAGCGCCATTTAAGGATATTTTTCTTCAATTTGTATTCATCTCAGGAATTGCCGGTTTAAATATAATACGTCATTTCCATAACACCCTGTATAGTGGCACAGGAATTAAATAATGATCCGGTTAAATTCCATAGGTTTTACCGAACGAGCCACAAAAGTTAAATATTTTGCTGTCTCGTCCGCCATGACACTTCGATTGGAAGCAACTGACGACTGCGACGCGGTAAGCCGGGCAACTCATAAGCAACTAGTTGCGTTGCAGTTTGCAGTTGAGTTGCCTTAAGTCAGTGGGAACACGCGTATTTAAACATTAGTGCTGCGTCGCGTTGATGTTGCGTTGCGGCTGCCAGTTGATTTGGTGAGAACCGGCACTAAGATGTATAAAATTGGCTTCGCTTAAATTTTTTTAATTCTAAAACTAGAAAATATAGTCCGTACCTGAGCACAGCATTCACCACCGACCTCAAAAGCGACACAAGATACACCTTCCAGTACATTTGATCCCTCTCTTTTTTCCTCAGGTATGCGGTAAAAGCACAGTACAAGATAGAACACTAGGACTTATGTGATTTATTATTTTACAAATTATGAGGAGTGACCTGATTATGCTCTTTAATAGATTATTGCTTTAGATTTGTATAAAGACGAATAGTGTCCTGTAGCTTTCTTTGTTGAACGTATTATTGATTTTCTTTATTTTTAAGTAATCTCTACTATACTTTGATTGTGAGATAAATGACATTGTCAGATATGATTTTCTCAGAATCAAAGTTGTCAAGTTAGCCAACACGTAACTGCCAGTGTGGCATA
This sequence comes from Barypeithes pellucidus, assembly GCA_963991005.1. Lineage (NCBI taxonomy): Eukaryota > Metazoa > Arthropoda > Insecta > Coleoptera > Curculionidae > Barypeithes > Barypeithes pellucidus. The sequence goes on from OZ022557.1 coordinate 3,021,277, forward strand.
TCTTTTTATTATTACTCGTCGTTTTTTTTGTTCACGTTTTTACTATTGTGTTCCTAACTATCTAACCAACATTATTTTGTGCTTCACGCTGTATTAATTTTCTTTGAGAACGTGTGGAAGAGCAAATTGAATATGAATTTGAGCCAAAAAAGGCTTATAGGACCATTTTTCATTTTGCAGGACGACGGCAAGAAAATGCATCAGAACCTGATGAAGAAAATTAAGAAAGAAATAGGAGAGAGACAGAACGCATCTCTAATGCACATCAAGCAACTTTTACCGTTGCCCCGAATGACGACCGAAGTTATTACGGTGGAACCGGCCGGATGCCTCACCGACAGCAAAGGGAACAAGATTAGTTTCGACAGTGTCGACAAGAAACACGATTTGCTGGTAAATAATGTCATTTTTTACTTACCTTGACAATACTTAACTCACTAGTTTGTTACGCCGAAATATACGCTTGTGGAAAAAAACGATCGTTAGAAACGGTTTTAGACTTAATAAACTTTTTGTATTTTTAAAATGTAAATAATAGATGACTCTAAATGAAAATTGATAATTTAAAGTAATTTTGTTACTTGATTATTCTACAGATGTTTTGAAATTAGACAAAAAAAAACGACATTTCAGTTATCCTTGAATAACCAATATTAGTTAAAATTTATAACATACACATTAGTGTACAGCTCGACAAGCGAGTCTATAGCTACGCGGTATCGGTAAGGGGAAAGCAATATCTTTTAAAACATGGCCGAGTCATGGGCGTGCTATTATTATCTTAATAATGTAATAATATGTATTTTTTCATGGCATGATATTTGTATCACCAGTGCAATATATTAGGCCTTTCCATTAATATTATTCGCTTATTTTGGCATTTTCGCCAATAAAATCCATTTGATTTCAACATGCACTTCAAAGTTTCACGGGAAAACGGAGAGTTTATGTCACTTGTCAGCTGTTGTAACAACTTTTTTAAGGTTGGAACCACTTTTAGTTCCAAATAAAACTTTTGTATTGACGGGAGATGACAACAATTGATCCGGGTTATTTTCTTTCCTTTCAGTATCTTCTTTGTGAATGTTTTTTACTGCAACCACGCTTACTCCCGTATACATTGCGACCCTTTCTAGCTTTCGCTTAAGTGGCAATTTAAATGTATTAGTTTGTGATTCCTCTTCACACACCCTGTACACATTGGCAATCACTTCACGGGTTTGAATATGTAGGGGTTTACCAGGGTATATGCATTCATTAACACAGTTTTAAAACAAACCCTATCACTACGCAACTGGATGAAGCATATTGGACATCGCCGAATAACCACGCCGGCACAATAGGTGTGTCACCAGACGCGTGTCGCATCCTCTATCTGGGATATAACCTATCAAATTAGCTCTGGCCACCGGTTACCCATGGTTACCGTTGATATTGCACCATGTTGCCCTATTTCTAGATTAGAAGTACTTTAATAAAAAGATATTTTATGTTGCAATTAAATATTCAAATAAATAGTATGAAAAGAACGTTTTAAGAACATTGAAACTATAATAGAATATTAGTTTCTTATATACTTATGACAATTTACTTTAAATGGGTAAATTTAATTTTAGCGTTTACTTGGTAACATGTTATTAAATTAAAATTTAATATATGTGACAACATTGTTAACCCAAGAAATTTTCTTGCCCGCATTCCTTTTGTAGCTACAGATAAAGTTGTCGACCTGTAGTTAGTCTTGTTGTTGTTAAATCACTAACATCGGATTAAAAGAAGCCTAAAACTTGATCAATAATTTTATAATGACCATTTTGTTGCACACGGGTGTATATTTTCACAGATGGTGGCCAATGCACTCGGACTTATTATACATATTGTATGATTGATTCTGATTAGTTTCTTTTTTAGATATCGGATAAACAGCGAGTTAGTAGCTGGGACATACTGGAAGGCATGAAGAATCCCCCTCCCCTATCCTGGGCGTGGTTCGGCGCAATTAGAATCGAAAGGAAACCTGTGACGGGCGAAGATACGCATCGTCTCCTGAAGTTTCACACGCACAATTTGCAGAAACCCGCTAGCCATTATTTGGACCCGCCTCCTTTGCCTCCGGAGGACTTGGAACCGATTCCTGATAAACCCGTAAGTTTCGACCTTGTGTATTTTTAATAATCGTGTTTTAAAATACATTGTTTCCTAACGATGCGATAAAGAATAATTGTACGGATGGACAGGTTGTTCAGTTTAAAATTGATTCCTTTCTCTCTACTAACGTATCGTCATTCATCTCCACGTACCGTTTCTGCTACTCCTACATGGGCGGAATTTCGCCCCCTGATTGGGGGTACAGGGTAGAAGTTGTTGGTAATATTGTATGCCCAGTCGTTTCTGAACGTCGAAATGAATGCGGCTATGCTTTAAAACTAGTTTTGAATTTTTTCCCTCGTTATACGGAAATGTTCAGAAACCACTGGGCAAACAATACTATGTAGGGATCGACCGATACCGATATCGGTATATCGGCCATATCGGCCTTCTTGGCCGATATCGGTATCGGCCGATATGTAACAACGATATCGGCCTATATCGGTATCGGCCTAAAAAAATTAAAATTGCTTAATATTTCAGTTGCTAAGCCTTTTTTTAAAGAAATTAAAACAGAAATACTAAATAAAAATCAAACAACAAACAAACAAATTTATTCTTATTGAAAATTTAACAAAAAGTCATTAAAAATGTAGAAGTAAAGTAACACACTAAATTAAACAAATTAATATTTAAAGTGAAGTTTTGGCAAGTTGTAATGTAACAGAATTAGGCTTTCTGCTCTTTCCGGAGTTAGACGATTTCTTGCGCTTTCATAAACATTTCCGGCTGAAGAAAATAGCTGTTCACTAGCAACACTACTTGGCGACGACGCTAAATATATTATTGCAACTTTATACATCAATGGAAAAATGTCTTTTTTTTTGCGCCCACCAAGTCAAAGGATCTTCATTTCTTGATATATTTTCTAATTTCTTATACAATTCAATCCCATCATCAATTTTATTCATCATATCATCAGTACTTCTCTTATATGACACTGATTTACTTGTCGTCATACCAGTAAGTTCATCAAAAGCATTCCAAAATAAACTATGAGAAATTGAGCCCGGGACATTTTCCTGAATTTGTTGGTTTACCTCGTGTAATTTTTTGGCGATTTTCGCTAAAGGAACATCATCGTCGCTTACTTCAGATTCTCCTGCATTATCTTCCAGCGAGTCTGAATTTTGCCCATTAATATTTAAAAGTTCTTTTTTTAAATCTGTAAAGGTTCCTTGAGATAAATCATTATCAAAGAAAGATGTCTTGAACCTTGGATCCAATAAAGTGGCAAGAAGAAGGTTTCTATCAGTGAAGCATGCTTTGCATCTCTTAATCAAGGAGTCTTTAAGCTCATTTTTGGTATTCTGCACCCCTGAAAAGTCAACTCCTTCAGCTTTCTCGAGATAATTTAAGAGAGTTTTAAGTAAGGGTATTACTTCCGATACAGATGCACTATTCTTATTACAAAACTTCGTAATTTCTTCAAAAGGAACATAATTTACAGGTGGCATTTGTTTTTATTGTAAGGGCATTAATTTCATTCTTGGAGAAATACTTCCAGTAAACACTTTTACTACTAGTTATGTTGCCACTAATACTGCTACTTATTGAAGATGATGCACCAGAACCAGACTCTTGTAAAGTTGACGACGACGACTGTATGCATGGAGAACGCACTACAAAACGATCCATGTTTGTGAAAAATCAAAGCAATACTACGAGTTTTATTTACTTACTGCTTCCAACCGTATTCGGAAATTCTGGTATTCCCCGACCGAACGAACGCCGCGCCGCCGAATTACGGTTGCTCTTCTCGGGCCGAATGGCCGGGCTTTGTTGAATTCGGGGAATTACCGTATTTATTTTTATTCCGTTAGGTGATTTCACAAAATATGGAATCTGCTCTGCATTTTTTTTAGTGATTTTATGGTTAATCCATGTAACGGTAACAGTATATCATTATAAATCACTTTTACCTCATTTATAAAGCAAACAAATTACGACAAAATTTTATGGCCGATATATCGGTATCGGCCGATATCGGCTATGAGTATATCGGTATCGGCCGATATCGGTATCGGCCACAAAAAATCATATCGGTCGATCTCTAACTATGATGGTAAGTAGACGTTGGCCATAGGAAAAGGACAGAGGAAACAAAATAAAGTGCAATTGCTTTGACCTGTATAAAGACGTTTAATGTAAATCAAATCTCCCCCTTACTAAAGGATTCTAACCTAAAGGCCGACACGCCGTCGTCGGTGGACCAGAGTCCGGCCGCTTTGGGTAAGGGCCGGGGAAAAGGACAGCGCAAGAGGAAACCGAAGCCGGGACCGATGAACGTCAGCCCGATGGCGATAGGACACAACCCGCTGGGACCGGGCAACCCGGGAATGGGTATGGGGGTGCAGGGGAGCAACCCGCAGATGGTACACGGGATGGCCGGATATGGGCAGTCGCCCGGTAAGTTTCGGTTTAAATTGTTGTACAATTATAGGTCAGAGCGCAATTTTTTTTAAGGGGTGCCACAAGGACAGCAGTACGGTGCCAATCCGGGGCAACAGTGGTACGGAGCAAATCAAACCCCTCAACAAGGGTACGGATATCCACCGATGCCAGGTATAATTAAATATTTTAATAACGTAATTTGCGACTGGCTGAATGGCAAATAAACAAACATTTTCCCACCGATACGGATTCGGTGTTCCATGTAAAAACAACATATGTTTGGTGGTACTCGATTTTTGGCACGCCTTGTATATAATTTTAAATAGCAGGATGATCCCGTTCAGTTTTATACTGTCAATTACTGCATTGACGGAGTGACTACCCGGTATATTATTATTTCGAAAACATATACCTAAACTTACGAAAAATCGCTCATATACTTTTCGTAGTTAATCGTTTCGAACGTCCGCCACTGAACACCTCGAAGCAAGCCCTGTCCAACATGCTGCGTCAGAGACATCCGATCAACAACTACGGGATGCCAGGCATGCCGACCAATCAAACCACCAACCCGACCAGCGCGGGTTACGGGCAGATGCAGAGGTTCCCGAGACAGGCGATCAGACAGCAGCATCCTCCGTCGATCCAACCCAATCAGGTATAGTGACGTTTACGTTATACCGTTGACCTTTACCGCAATAAATCAATCGCCTGATTAAACTCCCTTCGTGTAGGTCCCGACATCTTCAAACAGCAATAAATGTGTACAGGGTCGGCTTGAAAATATAGAAATATATACCAGTATACACTCATCGTCAAAATAATTGATCCAACCAATATTGACTTTTGATATTTAGGTTATTTTGATATTATTTAAATTTAAATTTATCGAAAATCTCGCACATATGTCATATTTCAGGAAAGTTAAGCGTACAGATATAGGTTGAAACCATAGACAAAGGAAGAGAGGGGACGCGTAAAACCAGAAGCTATTTTGTTACCGCCTGGCTCCTTATCGGATTTAGCAGTGGCGTTACATGAATATTTTCTTAGTTTTATCCCAGTACAAAATTATTATTTATGGAAGTAATATTTTTATTGAATTGAATTTGTATATTGTGTCCCTTGCTGAGTACAAATGTTCTTCTGCTTCTCAATAATTTATGAATGCTTAGTAAATATTAATTTTATTAGAAAAAAATATAATTTCATATAGGAAAGGTTGTGAAATTTAAATATCTTTCAACTTTAGGGAAAATGTAAAATAAAAAACAAAATTGGTCGATTCAAAATTTATTACAAAGAAGCAACAAAATGTAATTACTGGTAGTTTTGAAAATATTGTTGGCACAGCACCTCCAAGTAATCGTACTCTTTCCTCAACTTTATAAAAAAGGACTTCTCAAAATGCTCTGAACAAATCCTGTAGGCAGGAGAAGGTGTCCAATCTCTAAGTCCCATGTTCTGGTTTGCACCCAAATGTTTGCTTTTTGTGGATCTTTCGGAAATCTAAAAACAATACAACAATGTGTGAGCTTGGTGGTTTAAAATAAGTTTTAACAGGACGCCATCATTGTGAAACGACCTTCGCCTGAAGTCGTGTTTCTCAAAGACTATGACCTTCAACAATTCAAGACAAACGTTAATCGCTTTCTTTAAACAAATAACACTGGTATACATTCGAAATAATATAATGCTTTCACTGAGAATTAACCAAAATTAAATAAGAAATAATTTAATTTTGTCAAAATATACAAATCATGCAGGTACGCCATTGAGTGACACACCCTCTCCAAGGGCAATTACCTGGTTCTTATTAGAAATCTTGAATGAAAAGTGCAACAAATCTAGTACAAATTACAAAGGAAGGTAGCTTTAACTATAGCCTTAATCATAGTTTCAAATAATATATACTGCTAAACTTACAAGGGAGATATCTAATATAAAATAAATGCATGCAAAATATACAATTTGAATATTTACCGATTGGAAGTAATTCCAAGCTTCTTTCGTTCATTACGGCTTTTACAGCCATAGGCACAACAATTCACCATTTTTCTGTAAATAAACTGAATTCTTATAATAGCTCTTCTCACCACAAATCACCAAAATACACTTGGTGCCACCTCGATTGTCTGGCTCCCTATCAATGGCGGCCGATCAATTTTAGGTAACACTTTCTGCGACGGCCCGTAAACCGGAATTATTCGTCCCCTCTCTTCCTTTGTCTATGGTTGAAACAATTACTGTTTTTTGAATCAAGCTTCAAAACACTCATTTACATACACATTTAATTATCAAGTGACATGTATTCTTAACATTTTCGTTTTTGGTTCATTTCAATACTGTAATTTTTGTAGCAGATACGATTTTTTTTAAAGAAACAAACTTGTTTATTATTAAAATCGTATTAATTTCCAAACATAACAAAAACCTAACCTAACAAAACCAACTTAAAAGATAACATGAAACCTCAGTAAGGGGTGTGTTTCCCCCAACGAGCACGAATGACAGGTTTAATACGCCTTGGCATGCCCTCAATAAGGTTCCATATGTAATTCTGATCAGTTTGCTGCCATTCTTCAACAAGAGCTGCACTGATCTCATGGAAATTGCAGAGATCGTATTTTTTTGCCCAGTATATCGACATGTTCATTTATTTTAATTAATTAAAATGATATAATAATTAGGGACAGAGGTAAATAAAATTTGTTCTCCGGCTATGTCCGACATTTAATGGACAGAAGGATAATTAGGGTGCTATAGCAGTCAATCGAAAAAAAAAAGATTCCTTTATATTTCTGCAGGCTATGTTTACGAGTCAATATGGTAACATGCAAGGAGGAATGACCAATCAATATGGGAATTTCGCTGGTAACTCGCAGGCCATGATGCAGGGTACCATGCAGAATAATCCGCAAATGATGCAAGGTAAAAATATGTTATTGCAAAGATTATTATTTGACACGATTTTTTGCCTATTTTATTCTATTCTACAGAAAATGATTTAGCTTTTCGCAAAATAATCCAATAAAACGCAAGTTTTAAAAGGTATATACAGTATTTCCACTGTTGGCGGGGGGTCTTGACTAAATCTCCCCAAAGAAATCCCCCACTCCTCAAAAAAACTTCATGCCAAACCGTCCTGACATGAAATTTACTAAGTTATCAAAAAACCGCATAAAAATAGCATCAAGAACATAATTATTGAATTTACGCGATTTTCTGTAAAATCAACTATCATTAATGGTCATGTTTGGACACTGTGATTATAATTTATCTGCATATTTTTTTGTGAATTAAATAAATCTAGCTGCTTTATTCTGTGGACGACTAAATTTAAATATTTTTTTTATAAATTTTAAACATAAAAATTAGTCGATCACAGTTGATTTTACAGAAAATCGCGTAAATTCGATAATTATATTATTTTTTAAGCTGTTTTTATGCGGTTTTTTGATAATTTAGTAAGTTTCACGTCACGTTTTTTTTTTAAATCTCCCCACTCCTCAAAACAATTTTTGTGGGAATTTAATTTTAAATCCCCTACTCATGGTCATGACCCCTCCTAGTTCCGCGCTAGTCGCGGGAGACCGTTTTACAACAAGTTTGCAATCGGAGAGCCTTTATAAAACTATTATAATTCATCTTGACCAATTCTTATAAGGAAATTCTGCCAGTTGGATACACACCATTAGGGTAGTTAGCGCGAGTAAAACCAACATTTCGAAGAATGAGGAAAGTAAAGATTTCATACTTGTTGTAAATATTTTGTGTCAAATCATTACATGAAATTAAATGCTATTTTCAGCAACACAGGGCAACATGTTCGCCGGTCAGCAACAAGGTTTCGGGCAGCCTAGACCCGCGCAGCCCGATTTCAGACAAATGGCCGCTAATCCGAGGGCGCCGTACATGCAACAGGCGCCCAATGTTACCATGAATACCAGTATGAATAGTATGGCAGGGATGGCTAACCAAGGTAACTAAGAAACGACAACCCGTAGTTGGTTTAAACTTTATACAATATACGAACAAAAAACTGTCCATCTTATTTTGAGATATTTACCTAAGCTTTAAAAGATTGATTTACTTTCACGTGAATATTTTTTTTTATCACAATGCCAACAAGTCAAATTTTGTGTTTTTTAACATCATTTTCTTTTTCGTTCTGTATAATATTGGAAAGGCGTTCGTGGTCAAATGCGTTCCCTGCCGCTGAATTCGCACAAAACCATGTTTAAATATCCGAAAATTTTGTTCAAATCGGTTGAGCTGTTTTTGAGCTATAGAGTGCTAAAAATTAGGATAGAAATCCCGCCGATCTTATTGTTGGGCAGTTTAGAAGTATACTTTTCGCCTATTACTACAAATACAACATTACTAAAACAATTTTCTGGTTCCTTGTAAAATAGGAGGCCCAGCTCCTCCTTATTCCAGACCGGCACAGGTTATGCAACCAGGAGTTCAAAATCAACAGACTTCGTTCCAGCAACAACAAAGAATGAGACAGCAGGTAAAAATTACGAATTATTAAAACTAGTCACGAGTATATGTATAAATAATTATAATTTTCTTTAACTTTATAGCAATTATAACAGCCTTTTTTATTTTATGACGAAACATTCTCTTTTTTGGTTTAAAATACAGGGTGGTTGATTAGTGCGAGGAAGTCAAATATTTCCGTTGTTCTTAAAAATATCGAAATTTATTAGATACAAAGGTTCTAGGATAAACAAAAGCGCACATTTTACAAATATTTTTGTATATACAGGATGCTCCAAAAAAACGGGACATCATATAAGTAATTTTTTTTTAAATAGTACCCCCCCATTTCTTTTTGTCTCATCGAATTCGGCATTAAAAAATCGAGTAATATTTATCTAAAGATTGCTACATTATATTGATATTGATGCTTTTTTTAGTAAAATTATTCGAGCACCTCTAAGGCTTATAAAAATATAAAAATTTCTTTTTTAGTTTAAATTAGTAATATTTTAAAATACTTTTTTTGATATGATGTTTTTCGAGAAAATTTTAGGAAAAATTAAATAATCTGGCAACGTCGTATAAATCACCAAAATAAAATAGCATATCTTATGTAAAATTTTATGCCGAATTCGATGAGACAAAAATAAATGCGGGGTACTATTTAAAAAAAATTACTTATATGATGTCCCGTTTTTTTGGAGCATCCTGTATATCCAAAAATATTTGTAAAATGTGCGCTTTTGTTTATCCTAGAACCTTTGTATTTAATAAATGTCTATATTTTTAAGAACAACGGAGATATTTGACTTCCTCGCACTAATCAACCACCCTGTATATCTACAAGAGACATTACTTTTTACTTTACATATTATGTGGTTATTTTTTCTGTAGATGATGGCACTACAGCAACAACAACAACAACAACAGCAGCAGCAACAACAACAACAGCAGCAAGGGGGTCCAGGCGGTAATCAGCCTAGCCCCGCCCTCGTGGCGCACCTACAGAGGCAACAAATGAATCCTAATGCCTATCACCAGCCACCTCCTTATAATATGCAGTAACGACGGAATGTCACTAATTTTTTTGGACAAGAAAATTGAGACTATTGTACAGGGAAAAAGAGGGGTAATGTCCATTCTTTTCTGAAAGTCTGAAATCAAATATTGGGCATCAAGCTGTCGAATATACAGTATAAATTTAAAATTACGTTAATTTTATACTTGTTTTAAAATTTTTAAATTCAAATGTTTTAAATCTTGCGTACTCTAGTTTTTTGTTTGTTTGTCATGTATTAACTTTTCTCATGTATTAAGGGACAATAGTATTATGCACGCGTTCTCTTATCTATCTAATTTGATGTTTAGTATCTCCAGTTACTCGATGGTCCATAAACGATGGAACACCCTGTATAAATGCTATTGCATTTTTAATGGAAAACATATTCGCTTTTTTTATCATTTATTATATGTAATTTATTTGTTTATTGTCAGTGTATTAGTTTGGCTGCCAACTCTTTTTTTACTTCGGTACAACGTGATTGTTTTACCGTAAAAATAATTTATACGGCTTGATTTTGGACAAAGTACGAAAAGTATTCAAATTATGTATATTTCCCTCTCTTTCCCTGTTAATCCACTTAAATGTCTTAAATGAAAAGGCTTTTGAGCAAAAAGAAAACTTTTAAATATAAGTTGACAACGTAAAGGAAGTGCAGTTACAGATAAATTAATAAGAAAATATTTGAAATTTTATTTTTTTACAATAGGACAATAATGCAAATACGAAGAGGTTTTTAGTTTTTGCGTATACAAGATGAATCACTTTTAACACATGATTCCATAGCATTTTATTCTCTTCCAATGTGAATTTTGAAGCTGATTATTTAACCGATTTAAGTATTCAGGACGTGTTATTTATTTATGAAAAATGTGATCCCCTTTTTTTAACCGTGATTAGATACTTTATTGTTATTTATAATTTAACAAATATATACCGGGCGCTCGTGGGTTTTTAGGATTTTCTTCATGAAAAATTACAAACAGAAACCCCACGTTACCCATTGTGGATGTTTGTTTTGAAAATTTTAAATTCAAAAAACTATAAAATTCAATGTTTTACCCAAAATATTAAGTACATAAAATATTTCTTCGAAATAATGGGCTTTTTTCTTTAAATCGAATCTCTTTAAATATTTGTTTCCACCTTTATACAAACGTGTCCACAATGGAAACTTTTTATTATGTGTTTTATGAAAAAAGTGCCTGTTTTCTAAAAAGCTCTGCTTGGCAAGAACTAAGATTTTTACGAAGAAAAAATGTACTATATTATACCGGGTTCTCAAAAAGTACAAGAATAAAAATGCTCCAAGGGAGAACAACCCCTATTTGTAATTTTTGAGCAAAACGACAAATAAGTTACTTCAAATCTTGTTGGGAGTACAACTATAAAATTTTAGTTAAATATTATTTTAAAAACACCTTTACGATCAATCACAATTTCTCAGCCCACCGTTGTATCATATACAGGGTGTTATGGAAATGACGTATTATATTTAAACCGGCAAATCCCGAGATGAAAATAAATTGAAGAAAAATAACCATAAATGGGGCTTTGAATTATTAAGCGAAATATACATTTTATATGAAATCTCAAGATTTACGTGGCCGCTCCTGAGGCCCTTCGCAATCAATATTTTATTGAGGCAGTCTTGAGGTTCAAAAGAGGTTAGCGCATTATAGGCGGTGTTGTCATATTGCAACACAGAACACTTGTTTAGTTTTTGACAATAAGACGTCTTTCACGAGCGCTATCACTTCTTTTTCAAACTTTTTAGACAAATAAAACTCTTACCTTCGATCTTATTTTAAAATAATCCGTTTTATAATTAAATTCCATAAAATAAGAAAACACAAAAAGTATGTTTTTCAACAGAATCAACAGTAGATAATATCACACAAATTTGAAATCACATCACAACATTTCTTATTATGAATTATTTCACAACAAAACAGGTCAATACAACTAACAAAACGTTTAAAATTCGTATACGTCAAGCACGTGGAGCCCTCGACACGACCTCGTTCCACTCCCCAGTCTCGAAACATACTGATATATGAAGGGCGCGCCGCCAGTATTCAACCAAGGGCGAGACACGCGGTGTGATCTGACAACACTGTTAGTATACTCTAGTGACCCACATTGTTGCTAAGTGAATCCAGATGGAACGGCGCGTGGGTAAAAAGGGTCTTTACCTTAGTATTTAGATATTCGATTTAAAAAAAAAGTATGTAGACTTTCTCTAGGACTCCCTAGGAGTCACCCATTTAAATATAATAAGTCATTTCCATAACACCCTGTAAACTCCAAAAGATTTGACACAACTTTTTAATTTGCCATTTTGCTTAAACATTAAAAATTACATTCTTGGACTTTTTGAGAACCCTGTATAATGTAATACATTTTTTTCTTCGTAAATCTTAGTTTCTTGCCAAGCAGTGCTTTCTAGGAAGAGACACTTTATACAAAATTTCCAATTTGTGTATAGAACTTCCTTGGACACGCTGTATAAATTGCTCAGCGGAAAATTTTGAGTCTTGAGCTTGTTGAATTTTTCCATTAAATATTTCTATGTGTACAAAAGAAATGTAGTAAAGTCCCATTCATTTTATTTCTTTACTAGTCTATAGATTTGCAAGAAATAAGTTAAAGAAATAAAATGAAAAACTAATTTTTATCGGTTTTTTAAAAGCTTGTTTATCAAAACACTCTAGTATCTAAGCTTTCCAGATTGATTGATTGATTATTAAGAAAGCGGAACATTTAAAAATCTGTTATAAAAAAGCATTGTGTCCCCTTAAAGGGGTACATCTGGCAAGCCTACTAGAAGGACTTTATACATATACATAGCGAACATTCAGAAAATTATGGCTTATATATACGTTTTAACCTTTTTGTATATTTTTCTCAATTTTTGTGTAGTTTCCTACCTACTTTTTAACTTTACCGTTTTTAGTTTGTTGTAAATTTAGGATAACGAAATAAATATATTGAACATATATTAATGTAATATTTTGTATCTTTGCATTGTTACCACACTTTACAAATTATCTCTCCGTAATTATAAAAATTATGCCATGACGATATTATGCGTTATTTGCTTATTTTTTTTTAAGCTAAGACCACCGTCAGCCAAAAATAGTTTTGGCTAATTTTGCGATTTGTCGACCTCTCATTAAAAAAATATTTAGCAACAGTTGTATTTCGGATAAATAGGGAAGTAGATTAATGTTTAATACAGTACAACTTCGATAGTCCGGACACTCAGTAATCCAGGCACTCTTTTTTTATTCGGGCATTTTGTGGATTTCGCCTCTGTAATCCGGACACGAAATATTATATACTTAAAACGCTACAGAACAAGAATTTTCCTGTCTGAACAGGCAGAAATTACTTACTTTAACTTTTGCGAGTACCGCGAGCGGCGTCTATCATTCTGCATTTGGTTTTTAAGTTTGTTAGACGCACATAATGGCTCCAAGCAAAAGAGTACATAAAACACTTACACTAGCAGAAAAATCTAAAATATTAGATTGCCTTGATGAGGGGAAAAGTACACGTCAAATTGCAAAGAAGTTTCTTGTTCCAAAATCTACAGTTTTTGATATAAAGAAGAACAAGCACAAAATTAGGACTTTTATATCAAAATCATTTCAGGGGACAGGTAGGAATACCAATAAATATAAATACTATTTAACGAATTTACTTTATTCGGTGTATCTTTGCAGGCAAAAGGAAAGTTATTAGAAAAGCAGAGCATCCTGAAGTTGAAGTCGCATTGTATAATTGGTTTCTACAACAACGCAGTGCGCATGTACCTATTTCATCAGAAATTTTACGAGCAAAAGCTAAAAACTTGTACGAACGAATAACAGGGAAAACGGATTTTTTAGCAAGTTCTGGGTGGCTGGATAAATTCAAGCTAAGGCACGGAGTTCGTTTCTTGAAATTCTGCGGCGAAAAACTTTCTAGTGATGTTGCCGCTGTACAACCGTTTCAAGAAACATTTCGATCTGTTGTTGAAGATATGGAATTATGCAGCGAACAAGTGTATAATGCTGATGAGTCGGCAATTTTTTGGAGAACTCTACCTGATACCACTTGGGTTCATCAAGATGAAAAATCAGCACCAGGTCGAAAAATATCAAAAGATCGTTTAACATTTATGCCATGTTGTAACGCGGCGGGATCCCATAAGTTACCACTGTTAGTCTTGGGGAAAGCGGCAAATCCACGAGCATTTAAAAATGAGAGTTCACTACCAGTCGTATACAAGGCGTCTACCAAAGGATGGATGACGAGACCATTATTTATGGAATGGTTCAAAAGATGTTTCATACCTGAAGTCAAAAAATTTTTAACAACGGTTAACAAGCCGCTTAAAGCTCTGTTACTAATAGACAATGCACCATCACATCCATCTGTAGAGGAAGTAAATACCGATCCAAACTTCAGAATTATGTTTTTGCCACCGAACTGTACTGCAATTTTACAGCCTATGGATCAGAATCTCATTCAAAATATAAAGGTGTCCTATAGGAAACGCCTTCTTAATAATATTATTTTACATGAGGGTGAAGAGATTATAACCATTTTGAAGCAGTTTAATTTAAAAGATGCAGTGAACAATCTTGATCAATCCTGGAGAACCATAACTTCAAAAAATATTAAAAAAAGTTGGACACCATTGTGGCCTGAAATTACGGAACGAGAAGAATCCGATGACGAAAATATTCCACTCTCAGAGCTTCAAAAGAAACTTTGTCCAATAAGTCAAGAAGATTTGAAAAAAATTACCGAATCTTTAAGGATCATTGATCCAGATAATAGTATAAACAGTGAGGACATTACGAAATGGGCTGTGGGAGAAAAAGAATATGTCATTGATTTAACTGAAGAAGAGCTTATCCAAGATGCATTAGGGAGCAATATTGAAAATGTAGAAGGACCTTCTGAATCAGAGGATGATGTAAATATAGAGAGAGTGAAACATTCACACGCTGTCAACGCATTCTCATTAGAAATTAGAAATTCTTTTTTGAGATTTTGTATATTTTCGTTCTATTTTATAAGAATATGTAGGTATTCGATTTTATAATAAACACTACGGTTTTGACAAATTCTGAGTTGTTTTCATTTTCAAAATAATTTTTTTTAAGTAACTCCAGTAATCCGGACACCTCGATAGTCCGGACATATGCCGGAACGATATCTGCCCGGACTATCGAAGTTGTACTGTATTACATTAGGTAAAAGACCTAATCTAAGTTTTCAATAATATACTGTGGCGCAATCTGACACCTTTCCTACAAACTTAACTAGGTGCGCCATCTACTTGTGAATAGAATTACTACAGAACAGTTGCGTAGAACCTTAGAGTAGATACAATTAAGAAATATTGAAAAATTATGAATATTAATTTCATTGCTTAAATATGTGTCCTTTGGTGGTAAAAACACACAAGAAGTGCCTTTTATCGCTCAGATTCAGATACAAACGTGTTTGGCTGTAAACTGAAGTCAAATTTGTGTAAAAATTATTTTAAACTCTTGTTTACCTGTCACTTGTCAAAAACTTTTGACGACCTTTTTCGCACGGCTCTTCGTGGAGGTCGGTCGTCCCAATTTCAACACCGAGAAGAAATCCAAACCATCTTCAAAAATGAGGATCTATAAAGATAAAATTACTGGTAAGAATTTTTCCTAGATAGTTAATTTATGTGTTTATCCAAATATTTTTTCGCTCGTGGCAAGTCTTGTGGGAAAAATTTAAGTTTTAAAAGTGCATCTGTGAAAGGCTATGAGCTGTCATCCCTATGACTGACATATTTACCTTTTCTAATTTCCTACAGATGATCCACTTTTTCTATAATAATTACTAAGGTAGCTTAGAGTATGATAAACTAATAAATCTTTTCATTTTAGGAGATGAAATGTTTTCAGACACCTACAAAATGAAGCTCGTAGATGAAGTGATCTACGAAGTTTATGGAAAACATGTATCCCGTAAACATGGGGATGTTCAACTTGATGGAGCCAACCCCTCTGCAGAGGAGGCCGACGAAGGCACCGATGTTAACGTTGAAAGCGGTGTTGATATTGTTTTGAACCACAGGTTGATGGAATCTTTCGCTTTCCCAGATAAGAAATCGTATACACTGTATTTAAAAGACTACATGAAAAGGTAAGAATATCTACAATTTTATTATATGTTATCCGAGGAGAATTGAAGTCTATTTGTGAGAATAAACGAACAAACCCGATACAATATCATACATAAATATTACTACGTGGCTATATTGTCATGAAATTGGGAGATAAAGCCTCTAACTAGCATTTTCAAAGGTCTTTCAAGAAATGATAATGTTAAAACCTCAAAATTGACAAATATCTTTACAAGGCTTGTTTTGTTGGACTTGGGCGGGGTCCCATATGTGTAAGAATTGTATCTTTCAAACCTCTAAGCAAATTTGATCAAACCCGAACAAGAATCCTTTGAATTTTTTTGTTCTGCATGTACTAATACTGAGTAATACTTTGCCAATGTATTTTTCAGAGCAAATTCATGCTAAATTATATTTAAACTGTTATTAGTTTGTTACATTTTCTATATGTAACAAATTGAGTAAAGTTTAGCACAAATTAAATTAGTAAAAGTTGATATTTTGTTGTCTGAACTGATGTTTTCTGGTGTTGTCATTTAAAAAGTGCAGTGTCATGTGTTACAAGCAAATAAAGTTTAAGAAACCAGCTCAAGTTCTACTGAACCGAATTTAACTCGGCGGTCTTAACCCAACCTTAGTGGGTTAAAATTACAAGCAATTATCAAAGATAGAATGTTGCAGTTTCGAACAAACCTGAACAGAAATACAAGGGATGGAGTGTCTAAAAAGTGAAGTTTTTGAAAATCGCCCAAACTAAGAGAGCAATGACAAATTTGACACCGGAATCTTTCATTGGATTAAAAAGTAGGATACTAAAGTGAAAACTGCAACATTCTATCTTATAACTCCAATATCCCCAGAAAGTGTCGAAAATGAGACACCCTGTACAGGGCCCTAGAATTGGTATCGAGCAGTGATGGAGTTTCCTTTTAAAGCCTTATTTTGTCAGTTACCTAGTAAACTTTCCAGACTTGGATTATCTGGTCAACTGCTAGCATGGATTGTGTCTTACCTGTATGACAGGGAGCAGCAGGTTATAGTGGACGGCTTCCATTCTGACCCTTTTTATGCAACGTCAGGGGTTCCCCAGGGCTCTCATTTGGGCCCTCTTCTATTTAATTTGTTTATTAATGACCTTATCCCCCTACTATCTTCCTGTTGCTTGCTGTTTGCTGATGACCTAAAGCTTTTTAGACAGATTTCATCTCTACTCGACATGACAACTCTCCAAGATGATATTGACAAGCTTTTCCTTTGGTGTAAGCGTAACAGAATGTCATTAAATACTGAAAAGTGTCACATTATAAGATTTAGTAGGCTAATGACAAAAGCCCCCTTTCATTATCTTATCAATGGCGTTCCTCTTGGGGAGGTGTCCGTGGTTAGGGATCTTGGAGTTCTCTTTGATAGTAAATTAACATTCTCGCATCATTTTGAGAATATTATTGGTAGAGCTAACAGAATGTTGGGATTTATAAAGAGATCATGTAAGGACTTTACAAATATAAATGCACTGAGGTTGTTGTATGTTTCTCATGTCAGATCGATTTTGGAGTTTGCTAGCATAGTTTGGTCACCATACTTTCGGATTCACGTTGATAGACTTGAAAATGTTCAGCATAAATTTG
The DNA here is from genome assembly GCA_963991005.1 of Barypeithes pellucidus. Lineage (NCBI taxonomy): Eukaryota > Metazoa > Arthropoda > Insecta > Coleoptera > Curculionidae > Barypeithes > Barypeithes pellucidus. The sequence goes on from OZ022557.1 coordinate 3,039,158, forward strand.
TAAAATATTCTAGATTTCATTTGTTTAAAACAGGTATCAACTTAAACAACGATCAAACTATGTCCTACCTAAATCTACATCCACTTGCTTGTAGAAGGGAGTTTTACGACGTTTGTTTTGCCTTTAAAGTATTAAGCAATATCATCAAAAGCCCTGACTGTCTTAGCCTGTTTTTATTTCGCGTCCCGACATATCAAACTCGTAACCACTCCTTTCTTCATGTCCCTTACTGCCGTACATGGTATTTATTGTACAGTCCAATAAATAGGGTCTCAACTAGAGATCGACCGATATGATTTTTTGTGGCCGATACCGATATCGGCCGATACCGATATACTCATAGCCGATATCGGCCGATACCGATATATCGACCATAATATTTTGTCGTAATTTGTTTGCTTTATAAATGAGGTAAAAGTGATTTATAATGATATACTGTTACCGTTACATGGATTAACCATAAAATCACTAAAAAAAATGCAGAGCAAATTCAATATTTTGTGAAATCACCTAACGGAATAAAAATAAATACGGTAATTCCCCGAATTCAACAAAGCCCGGCCATTCGGCCCGAGAAGAGCAACCGTAATTCGGCGACGCGGCGTTTGCTCGGTCGGGGAATACCAGAATTTCCGAATACGGTTGGAAACAGTAAGTAAATAAAACCCGTAGTATTGCTCTGATTTTTCACAAACATGGATCGTTTTGTAGTCTCTTCTCCATGCATACAGTCGTCGTCGTCGTCATCTTTACAAGAGTCTGGTTCTGGTTCATTATCTTCAATAAGTAGCAGTATTAGTGGCAACATAACTATAGTAGTAAAAGTGTTTACTGGAAGTATTTCTCCAAGAATGAAATTAATGCCCTTACAATAAAAGCAAATGCCACCTGTAAATTATGTAATGCTGTTGTTTCTTTGGGAGGTAAAGGCAAAACAGCAAATACCACCAATTTAAAGCATCATATGGCGAAGTTTCACATTGAAAAATTAAGTGAGGAGTCGAGAGAAAAAATGTTGATGGCAGTAATACTTTTGATGAACTTACTGGTATGACGACAAGTAAATCAGTGTCATATTATAAGAGAAGTACTGATGATATGATGAATAAAATTGATGATGAGATTGAATTGTATAAGAAATTAGAAAAAATATCAAGAAATGAAGATCCTTTGACTTGATGGGCGCAAAAAAAATACATTTTTCCATTGATGTATAAGTTGCAATAATATATTTAGCGTCGTCCCCAAGTAGTGTTGCTAGTGAACAGCTATTTTCTTCAGCCGGAAATGTTTATGAAATCGCAAGAAATCGTCTAACTCCGGAAAGAGCAGAAAGCCTAATTCTGTTACATTACAACTTGCCAAAACTTAACTTTAAATATTAATTTGTTTAATTTAGTGTGTTACTTTACTTCTACATTTTTAATGACTTTTTTGTTAAATTTTCAATAAGAATAAATTTGTTTGTTTGTTGTTTGATTTTTATTTAGTATTTCTGTTTTAATTTCTTTAAAAAAAGGCTTAGCAACTGAAATATTAAGCAATTTTAATTTTTTTAGGCCGATACCGATATAGGCCGATATCGTGGTTACATATCGGTATCGGTCGATCCCTAGTCTCAACCACTGTTAATAAGTATTATGATGGCCTGGACCTTACTGTTACTTCATTGAATAAGTTTAAATCCTCTGCTAGAAGGATTATTTTAGGTTAAGTCTTAATGTTTTGTAGTGTACTGTATACATCTTGAAAATGTTGGTTACGTTAATAGATAAATAAAAAAATAAATAAAGAAATCTGATTCCCTATTTTAATAAGCCACTAATACTAGGATATATTTTCAGGCTAATTCCCAAACTCGAACAAGATGCCCCTGACCAAGTAGAAGTTTTTAAAACAAATATTAACAAAGTAATGAAAGACATTTTAGCGAGGTTTAAGGACCTTCAATTCTTTACCGGAGAATCTATGGAGATAGAAGGTATCGTAGGACTCATGGAATACAGGGACATCAATGGCGATTCCGTGCCAGTCATGATGTTTTTCAAACACGGTCTGGACGAGGAGAAATTTTAGTCTATTTTATAAATTATTGCTCTATATTTAATTTATATATTGTACTTTACATTATTTTTTTAATTACTTCATGAGATTTATGCGGTTTCTGTAAGTTTTAAATTTTTCATTTGTTATGTCTGGATTTAAAGAGTAAAAAAGCGTTTATATCTGATTTTTGAAAATATAATTAAAAAGTTTCCTACACATTGTTTCCTTTTATTTTTGAAATTGTTGTATATCAATCTGAATAACGTTTTTCAGGAAGCAAACTAAAATTGCATTGCTAAATTAAGCAAATAAATTGGTTTAAACTGCGAGGAATTGCATGGCAACATAATCCATTCCATTATCAATTTAATTAACGTTCTAATGAAGGGAATAATACAATAACAATTTTTATTTATTTTTAACACAGCGTATCATTTATTATTTAAATACTTAATATAATCTTTGGGGAGAAATAATCTTACAACAATAAAATTACAGTTATCAAAATAAAATTTTCTACAATAATTCGTTTTAAATATATTTTTCTATAATTTTCCATTTAATAAATGGGATTATATTTGCTCGCCGTTTTATCATTAAACGTGTTTACTTATTTCAAGTTATGTTTCTTTTAATGTTATTGGGATAGATTCAAAAAATGACCATGAAAAAAGTTTAATGACAAAACGAGGAACTAAGATTGTTATATGCATTAAACTATAAAAAGTTCTAGGCCCCTTAAGAATAAATCAATCAAAATTTTTTGCATATTTCAAGTTTTAGTTCCCGAGATATTGACAGATCATGACTTTTTGGAACAAGTTAATACAAAAATCAAAATCAACTTTTGAAATTTGGATTGCAATTTGTGGCGTTTCTCTGTTAGCGGAGTCGTTCCGGTATTTGAAAATCCCTGGACGAAATTGAGTAATTTTTTTCCCAATCGATACAGTAGGATCCCCTCCGCATTCTGAAATGATTTGTGTAGGGCGCCGCATGGGGGGGGGGGAGGTTTGTTCGGGGCCATCAAAGTACTCTGTATCACCCGTTAATTCGCGAAAAAATAATGACCCAACTCCGCCGCTTCTCGAGATATGATTAATTAAATTTTATTGTTTTTGCAGTTGAAAATCGCGTTTATTCGCGAACTCATCGGGATCGGGTATATTCGAGCTTACGCGCGCTGTCAAGCTCTTCAATTTTGCCTTTCACATTTTTTTTGTAGCATCAAAACCGGCCGAGTTATTTTCAATTTCCCGTTGTAGGTTAGATTTACGGGGCGTGCCCCCCTCCCCCCCCATGCGGCGCCCTACACAAATCATTTCATAATGTCGAGGGGATCCTACTGTATCGATTGGGGAAAAAAAATTACTTGATTTCGTCGAGGGATTTTCGAGCCGTTTATTTCGCCAGGACGACTCCACTATGTCAATTTTGGAGCTTCATTACACATTAAATTGTGTGGTACTTTTTGAAATATATTTTTTTTCTGCCTTTGATTGGCTTATTACTTAAATGGGCTCAGCGGTTTAAAGTATGTTTCCTATGTTGTAACGAGAATCTTTTATTTAGAAACTAATATCACTACCGAGTTTTTTGTTTGATAAATTTAATAGGAATGTAGAATTTGAGATTTTTATGTAAGAGTTTTGAAGTAAAGTTTTTTATAAATAATTAAGTACCTCGATCGGCTTTAATGCCAAGGCCAGTTTCACACATTAAATATCTCTATTTAATGTAAAATCGGGTGAATAAAAAAAAACATCTAATTTTTTGCCTGTCACAATTACGGTATATTGGTTGCAAGGGGGTCAAAAAATTGCATTTTTAATACCTAATATAGAAATGTCTTTAAATGCTGCACAACTGTGGAACACAAAAATGACGTAATGCATAGGGGATTCCAAAATGCAACTTTTTTGGCCAGTATTAAATAACTTTTATAGACCCTATTGAGAAGTCATGAGATTTAGTTTCCTGGCTATTATGTGTTCAAATTAAACGGCTCACCCTGTACATAAATGAAAACGTTACTAACTTTTCCTCGGTTGGTAAAAAACATTTTACCACCAGAATTTTCTTGGTTGTTATCAAGTAAAAATTAAAAACTAACCCTAATATTAAAAAAATAAGCTTAAAATAAACAAACTATATTATGTGATGAAAAAAATACTGCACTGAGAAGTTTTAGTTATCTTTGGCTTGGAAATAAAACATTAAAAGTAATAAATGAACGAGTATAATAAAAACTTAGATTTTCCGGTACTATCTACTACCAAACATTTATAATAATTTTGCAATCGTAACGGGAAATACGTATTTGTTATGAAATTCGAGAGCAAAGTTTTTTGTCGCTTAGCCGAGGAGCGATCACATTTTAACTTGAAGCGGCAAAGGACCATTTTCTGCTCTTGGTACACGAATAGTTATTTAAATCGAGGATTAGAATGCACTGAAATTTGAATTTTTCAACCAAAGATCTTTTTTCAACTTATACGTGGTGTTTCTATAAAACATGTTCCATCGCTCGTGTGGTGATTCCTTACCCAAAAGTAAGACAAATATTTATCAACATGGGTCAGATGCTTTGTTTCAAAGATACAGAGTGTTACATTGTTTTCGGTGTTTTCAAGAACAAACTCGAACAAAGTGTGGTATCAAAATGTGAAAGTCAGTGTGGTATCTATTCTTTGTCAAACATTATTAGAGAGCACGCATTCACACATTTTTTTATTGCTAAAATATGTGTTATTTTAGGTACCTTTCATAACTCAATTTACACTAAATTTACTATTGCCGTTTCGGAAATATCTTGCAAACACCGAAAAACTGTAACACTCAGTATATTTCAAACCAAACATATGCGGCCCGATATTGATAGGGACTATTTGTCTTATTTTTGGATAAGAAATCACGCACAGAAAAATACCCGGAAAATCTAGATTTAAAATCAGTATATACATCGTGTCCAAGGAGGGCCAGTACAGGGATCTCGGAAACCGTAAGAGATACGAAGTCGGTTAAATGGAGGTAAAGTTGCGCATTTACGTGCCGTTTAGAAACTTTTAAAATTCCGAGTAGTTCCGGAGATATCCGAAATTCTAAAAAATCGTTTTATTTTTTCTGTTTTTTTCTTAGATCGAATTCTAAAGTAAATTGCACTTTTACATTGCCACCTTTTCCGCTCTATCTAACGGCGTTAATTGTTTTGTAATCCAACGAGTCGTCTTCGAAGGGCCATTATCAGCTTTCGTTTTTTAAATACGGTCCTGTTTTCCTGATATTGGAACTTGAGAGCTTTTTTCTTCCGAATGCAACGATGTATGACACATTGTGGTTTAATGACGTTTCGTGGGTTTTTTTGAACAACATCAGGATATTTTGGGAGACGGTCCTGTATGTCTCCTAATTTTATAAATAATATCTCATAAATTAAGCTCTAACTTGTTACTTATGTTGAACCAGTTCAATAAATAACAAATAATTTAATAATAAACCACAAATAAGTGAACAAAATACAGAAACTTCAGTTGATTCGTGATTTAAAAGAAAAGTAGGCGTTTGAAACAAAAAAATTAAGATGGTGACGCGTGATTTGTTTACTTCACATTCCCATTGTGATCGTTGTCAACATTTGAAAGCGTTTTAAGAGGTTTTATATTTTCCAGAAAATATGGAACATAATTCTACAAATGCTGAAAAGTTTGATATTCTATTGTGTTTTATTTTAGCTCAAAAAACTGTGATGTGGCAGAGCGGATGCATTTGGAGAAATATCCAGAAAGGAGACAATCAAATAAAAGAACATTTAGCCTACTTTTCTTTTAAATCCCGAATCAACAGAAGTTTGAAATAAGGTTCTGTATTTTGTTCATTTATTTGTCGTTTATTATTAAATTATTTGTTATTTATTGAACTAGTCCAACAGAAGTAAAAAATTTAGAGCTTACTTATGAGATATTATTTATAAAATTAAGAGAAATACAGGACCGTCTCCCAACATATCCCGATGTTGTTCAAAAAACCCTCGAAACGTCATTAAACCACAATGTTTCATACATCGTTGCATTCGGAAGAAAAAAGCCCTCAAATTTCAATATCAGGAAAACAGGACCGTATTTAAAAAAATAAAGTTGATAATGGCCCTTCGACGACGACTCGTCGGGTAACAAAACGATTAACGCTGTTAGATAGAGCGGAAATTAGAATTCGATCTCAAAAAAACCCAGGAAAAAAATAAAACGAATTTTCAGAATTTCTTTTTTTTCCGGATATCTCCGGAGCTACTCGGAATTTTAAAACGTTCTAAACGGCATATTATTAGACACGTAAATGCGCAACTTTACCTCCATTTAACCGACTTCGTATCTCCTACGGTTTTCGAGATCCCTGTACTGGCCCTCCTTATCTTGGACACGATGTATAAGATAAAATTTGAAACAGAAAAATAACCACAGGATAATAAGCTAGAACCAATTGGCTGATAAAAAAAGTATTTTCATTGGTCTTACTTTTTTTTAAAATTGTTTGACAGTTTGTCACTCTGTCTATAAAAATAATCTTAAAAATTTCCTTATCTAATTGGAAGTTGCTTTAAATAAAATTTATAGTACCTACACAACGAAAGGCGTTTTTAGTTTAGGAATGTTCCGATTTTTAAAATTACATAGATTAAACACTTTTACAACAAATTTATAATTTGAGTGAAACAAGTTTAAAATATTTTCTATACGAGATTCTATAAACCGTTTTATGAGCTTTTTCGCTATATTTTTTCTACTACAAACAAAAAAGATTTCCTATTCTTATCACAAAAGTAAAGTCTTTGATTTAAGCGCTTGTTCTTTGACAAAACTTGGTTGAGATAAAATACTTATATTTATCACAATTTAAATAACAAAATATCTTTTAAAATAAATACTACAGTTAAAATAAGAGTATAAATGACAGATATGTCAAACGGATTGTAAAACAAATGGTTCTTTACTTCACAACTTTGGGTCGAGAGTAGATAAGAAGCCAAAGTTGCTTTAAATAATTTTTTTTTTTGAAATATAGTAAGTCGGTTCAAAAAATTATAATTGAATTGATTTTTACCGTATTCAGGTATTGGCTACATACAGTGTGTCCTAATGTTGCCACGAAATGAGTTATTTGTGGTTAGGGATGCAATGCACCGATTGTATTTTAGTTTTTACATACTAAAAATACATTCGGCACAATCCACCGCCGACTTACTTTATTAAAAAAAAAAAATGTAAAATAATACCACATTTAATTGATTAAAACAGAGGAGAGAGATTCAGCGTTAAACTTTGTAACGTTTTGTTCCTGATCGCCGAGCGGTTCACCCGAGCCGATTTGATGATCTGGAGAACCATGATTTTGCAGTCGAGACAAACCACCATCTGGGAACCCTACGAAAAAAAATGAGCCGAGGGCTTTAGGTACCTTATCCGTGTTTGATACGTTATAATTGTACAAAATTTCAGCACTCTATCTCAAAAGGCCGTGACAGACAGATCATTGCAACAAACAAGTAGCTTGTAGTTACCTAAAAATATACAGGGTGTTCCTTAATGACGTCCTAATAGCTGACAGTATGACTCCTTAGTAGGGATGTGCGATACTCCCAAGAGTATCGGTATTGGTGGATCGATATGTATCGACTTGGAAGTACCGGTATCGTTAAGTAAAGTACCGGTACTGTGAGTGAAATTCACGTGGCCCCTAATTATTGGCGTAGGTCAAGTCTCAAAAGAGGTCAGCGCATGTTAGGCGGTGTTGCCATATTGCAACACAAAATATTGTAAATGCTAACAAAAGGCGGTAACTTTTTGCCAACAAGACGTGTTTGACTCGCATTATCAGCCTTTCAAATTCTTTAGAAAAAAAAGTACAATACAAATACAAAGATTCATGCTCTCTTACCTTGTAAGAGTATTATTTAAAAATTTCCATAAAAAAATACAGCACAAAATGTATGTTTTGTAACACAATATCACACAAATTCGAAATCGCATCACATTAATTATTATTATTACCTACAAATTATTTCACAAGATTCGTATGAACATGTAGGAATTTTCGCGCGATGCAACATACACCGACGACAGATGGAAATGGACTGAAGCCGCCCGCCGCGTTGGTGTATGATCAACGTTCTCGTTCGGTCCAGGTCGAAGCGCCGCGCTTTGATCTGGCAACGATCTACGTTTGACATAGAAACGGTTGTTGACTGAAAACAGATTTGTAAGGCGGTGTTGCACTGGAAAGTACATCGGTTTTGTGTGTTTCTCTAGGACACCCAAGGAGTCACCCATTTAAATACAATAAGACATTTCCATAATACCCTATTTGACTGGAAAATCTGAATACTTACCTTTAGCCGGTCTACCATTCTCGAAGCCCTACCCACATTGGTCGCGGTTGTGCGAAATTTCGCCAGCGTCGGCGTACCTAGACTGGTCCCTGGATCGCTTATCGTACTACTTTCCATAATTCCCGAGGGCGACTTGCTGATATCGGGACTACTTTCTTTCGATAAACCGCCCGTAGATCCGCTGGTATTTATTTTGTTGATGAACGATTTCGTGAGGGATTCCCTAAAAAAATATTCTCTTTGTAGGTTCTTTCCACCGACCTATATCTACGGATAGCCGAACTCTAAAAGCAAAAGTGGCAAATTTATGGCATCGCGCATGTAAAGAAGGGTGATCGTCAGATGTCATGCGGAATGCCGACTGATAAGCTTTTAACCTTTAACCGGCGAACAGGACCGTACTTCGCCCTTAATGAAAATGATTACACGGCAACTTTTTTTTTGGCACATCAAGATGTTCTTTATTTCTTTTTACGACACAACTAACGAGAGTCTACTTTTTTGCTCGGATTTCTTCCAACGTTCAGAAACTTGTGGACGTACAATACCTCTCGTGGCAGTTTCAAAAAGCTTTATTGGCTCCAAGAATTGTTCTTGGAATTGTTGAGGTTAGTTTCAGGTTAGGAATAGTATATTATGTACCGAGGTGGAAAGTGTTTCATTCCTGTCGAGAGAGTCGGTAGTTAACAGAAGCGCGAAGCGGCGAGGTTAACTAAATCTCGAGACAGTAATGAAACTTTTCACCGAGGTTTGTATACTATTTTATTTACAACCACATATAACATCCACTTATTATTTTGAATTAAAATTATTAATAAAAGATAAATGTAATTATTTTGACTTTTCCATTGAAAAATTAGACAGAAATTTCAAATAACCGCAGGTGGTAAAATAACGTACGTAATAATACACATCAAGATGGCAAGTATAATTTTTTGAATATGGTTTCCATGTCACTAAACAATATATTATTTTAACAACAGAAAAATGCTATCAGATGAGGAATTTGATTTTGCTGCTACTCCACCAGAAATTCGAGAAGCAGCAAAAATAGTAGAAGAAGATCTTCTGCTAACTACAAGCCGCCCGAAATATGACAAGGCATATAACTGTTTCAAAGAATGGTCTACGGGAAACAAAGTTCAAAATCCTGGTTCTGAGTCGGCGCTACTGGATTATTGCAGTGAAAATGCCAAGACAAAGCAGATATCAACGATTTGGTCACAATATTCAATTTTGAGGACCACTCTATCAATTAGGGAAAAAGTAGACATATCTAAACACGCAAAGCTATTAGCATTTTTAAAAAAGTGTGTTCGTATATTATTTTGAGATATCGATTTTTAAAAAAATTACAAAAAAATAATTTACTTTCCACCCGGGTGGAAAGTGAAAGTAAAAAAACGTCAACGTTCCACCTTTCAAAGATAGATGAAATGTCATTATTACATGCATGGTAATTTGTGGTTAATATATTTTAATTATTACCTGGGTTCTTCTTCGGGGGTACACATGATACTAGGACTCAGCAAAACGACTGGTGTACTACTGAAGTGTTCCATGGGGATGTTCATTTTGGAACAACACTTTGTGCACACCGTTCTTTTACAAAGGGTGCACCGTTGGCCCCACGGTCCAAATATACCAAACCTAAAAAATTCATTTGGCCGTAATCAGATCTTTGTGACGTCCGCTGTTCCTGCATAATATTATACCGTGCGAGCAAAAATAATCAATGATTAATTGATCGACAGTTTGTGTTGACAATAACACTAAGCATACGTTCTCAAATTCAGGAACCTCTCGATTATAGTATAGTAATTTTTGATCGCACGGTATATCAGAACTTTTAATCGACCACCTGAATGGATTTTTACAATGTTAACGGTTTAAATTCCTATAGCGTTATACAGGGTGTCAGGATACTTGGAGAGGTGATTCTGCATGTTAAAATAAAGGTACTAAGTCGTATAACAAAGTCGAAAACTCAATACTTTTTGTTAGCAGTAAAATAATATTTCCAAATAGAAGCAACAAAATATTGTGTTTTCGACTTTTTGTTAAAGGGCTTACTACCTTTAATTTAACATGTACAATCACCTCTTTAGGTATCCTAATGCATTTTCCGAACACCCTGTATAGCGACCACTTGGGATTCCCCGAACCTGTGGTCTGCTACTAAAAACCTGGTAAAGTTTGTTTCACGAAAAATGGATATAACTTAATGACTGCAGTAAAAGTACCTGGGGCGATCCCATTATCTATGACCGTTTGTTATTATTATGTGGAAAGGACCGGATTGTAATAATTATAATTAAATATAGGCACATCAGGTAGGTTAGGTTGCTTACTTTATATTTAAATATCTTTTTGTGGTAAAATTTGTTAGTTTTTATTTCTTGCAAGTACTCATGGAATCCCACCGTTTACAAAAATGGCGTCATGAGTATATAACTTCTGTAAGGAAATCCCGTTCTGAAAACGGTCCTATAATTTACCTCGACGAGACTTGGTTTGACACGCATGAAAGACCATCCAAAGGCTGGTCTGATTCTTCCGATAAGTGTAAAACAAAAGCGCCGTCAAATAAAGGAAAAAGAATAAGCATTTTACATGCTGGGTCAGAAAACAGTTGGGTTCCAAATGCCTTGTGGCTTTCTGCAAAAAACATCTAAAGACTACCATGAAGATACAACGGCCGAACTTTTTGAGGAATGGTTCAAGAATTGTCTTTTGCCAAACATTCCTCAGAATAGCGTGATAGTAATGGACAATGCGAGCTATCACAGTCGCCAATTACATAAAGCTCCAAGCTCAAATAATACAAAATTGGAGATTCAGAACTACATGGCGGCGAATGATATATATTTTGAAGAAAGTTATAAAAAAAGTGATCATTTAGAAGTTTTAAAGACATTTTGTATAAAAAAAGTATATGTTTGTGACACACTGGCAGAAGAAGTTGGACATACAGTGCTACGGCTCGCACCCTATTATTGCATTTTTAACCCCATAGAGCATATGTGGCACCTAGGTCTGAAAATATTTCTCCGACTTAAGTTCTAGTGTTGTGGAATTAATATGAAAATGCTTTAATGATATTCCCCCAGGTAGTTGGAAAAATTCAGTCCGTCACGTAATAACTGTAGAAAATTCGTATATTAGTCTGGATCGTATAATTAATCCAATTATAATTAATTTTGATGAGGATAGCGATAGCGAAACAGAACTATCTATAGAATGACATTATAAGTGTAAATAAATATGACTAGTAATATTTAAAAAAAATGTTATTTCATTTGATTACATTAATATAATCATATCATTACTTGTTTTCCTTAGTCCGTGCCTTCATACTTCACTTGTTTATTGCCAAGCTCTTGTCGACACAATGGGACCGACCCAGGAAATCATTAAGTCGTATCCAAATTTCGTGAAACGAAGTATACTAAAAATTCTATCTGGAAAATTGTCACAAAGAATACTCTCGTTTTTATGTCGACAAATAAGATAAAAAAAAGTCAAATTATGAAATTAATTGAATTATTTTTCAATACTCCATCATCACCTTTACCTTGTTTTTAAACACAAAAAACAAACTTTCCTACTCTCCACATCGTGTCTACATCGACCTTCTGTAGGCAGAGCTTCCACTTCTGCTTTCGTGAGAACTGTTCGAATATGTACGATTTCGGCCAGAGTCAGAGAAAGCCTGAAAATGTTAATGTCATAATTCACGGTTTTTTTTTTATATAGAAAAATAATACCTAATATATAGAATAATAATAATAATAATATTTTTCATCCTAAATAAACAAACAAACAGTGTTTACCTGTCGTCCAATGATATCGAATCCTGCCAACTTTGAGAGTTGGTTAATTCCTCCTGCAAGGCCCGAGCTACTTCCGGTTCCATGGGCATGGTCTCCGACTCGGTACTGTTGCACGATTGACGGGAACCGGGTCTGGATTGGGGTACCGAGTAACAGCCTACAGCCGTTTCCGTCACACCTGACAATATATCAGTCAAGTTTAAAAAAAAATCCGAGCTATAGTATCTTCGTCTATACATACAGTGAGTTATGTATGTATGAAAATGGCTTATTATACATATAAAAACATTATTGTATATTTTTTTTAAACTCAAATTAACCTCAATACTTTGGTAAAAACTACATTAGCCCAAGTGTTGTCGCGCCAAACGGTGTGTTGACCTACCCTATTAGATTATTATCTCTCAGTGCCTACCACGTGGTTTTTCGGGTTTGACATAAGGTGGTCTCGATTAGTAAGAGCTGCGTTTAATCACAGGCAGGCACTATTTTATGCGAACGTTTAGCCAAATATACTTAATTTGTCTCTAATCTAAAACTGGATTCGTAAAGTTAAAGGATTGAAAAACGCTATGAAAAAATTGCGTTAAAAAATATAATGTTATAAGAATAATAAAAACAATTTCACATATCAACAATTTTCAAATTTTCGTCACAGATCTTCCTGAAACTTGTTCATACCCCAATCGACATGTCAGACAATCTAAATATCAATAAATTAACTAAAAAACTTTATTATTAACGGCTAAAACTTCACGGAAAAGAAATATTGATCAGCTGATGACTCTCGTCTCTGTCTCACCTGCCAAAAAGCGGCATATTTTTGAATTAAATTGATGCAACATAGATGGCTCTGATTGATAATTTGGGATTGTTTGGGTTCCTCATCTTAATTCAAAGCGCCATTTATGTACAAGAATAAAAAAACAAATAGTTCTTGGGTTAAAAAACTACTTTTAGTGGGAGTACATTTAAGGATACAGGGTGTCTCGAAAGCACAAAGTAACAATTGTAAACTAAAATTTAACATTTCTGACATTTATAATTTTTTTGTGAAAAGATCGGAAGTCAAAATAGAACTTCAAAAACAGTTTATAATAAGCATAGTGCATTTAATGGAGAAACAATATTTGACAAAAAAATACATTATATTTGAAAAAAGTAAAGCCTATAGTAAAAATTGTATTTTCGAGTCACCCTATACAGGGTGATTCACGACGAGCGTGCATTAGAACTTTATGGAGAACTACTGAATATATGTTCCTGAAACTTTGGGGATTTGGGTTTATCGATATGCTCTCTTTAACTAAAATATTGACATGTTCCTGTCATTTCCGGTTATACCGGAAGTGGCTGCCAACTTTCGTTTTTTAAATACAACATGGTAATTTTTATTACATTTTTCGATTAAGCATTAAATACTAAGCACATTTTATAGAAAATGTTTTTGTCAGACTCTATTAGTTTTTGAGATATCTGGACGTTTTGTAATTATTTGGCAAATGCATGACGATGAAATAATCCATATAATTTTTTTACCTTAGCGCTTGGACTAAAAAATTTTTCTCATCGAATAGCTAGAAGATCATCAAGTCTCAAAAACATTTCAAATTCGTCATAAAATGTACAGGGTGGTCACAATTCAAGCCTCATTGTGAAAGAATTCAACCATTAAAAACTTTCTTATTTTAAATGGAACACCCTGTATATTTTTATTTAATTTGATGGCAAATTAGTTGTTCTTTATAAATAGTATTTACTGTCCTATACCTATATCAAAGCGTTTTCTCAAAAAATCCAATTTTATTCCGAAAATACTATTTGTTCAAGTGTGCTATGAAAACGATTGTACTTAGGGGCTGTGATTGGTATCAAAACGATGGGGCTCCAGCACACAACGTCCAAGTTGTTAAGACTGCCCTAAACAGACTTTTTCATGACCAGTGGATCGCAAACCAAGGTCCCTTCCACTGGCCAGCTCGTTCGCCAGACTTAACTCCACTGGACTTTTCATCTGGGGAACCATTAAAGATAAAGTTTACGCGCGTCCCATCACCACGAAGGAAAATCTAATTGAAAGGGTGAATTTCAATCTATCACAAGAAATTAGGAATGCTGCAAGAAATAACATGATGAAAAGAATACATAAATGCTTGGAAGTAAATGGCAATCATTTCGAACATATTTTAAAAATATAATCAAAAGATATTAGGTATAATTTTCAAACACATTTTTAATTAAAGAATTTAAAGTTTATAAACTTGTTTCCTTCATATCTTTAAAAAAATAATATTTAAACCATTAAATTTAAAACAATCAACTGCATTTTATTTATAAATTATTAAGAAACACTTTAGAATATTCTATTTTCCAGCAATCAATCACTTTTCCTCCGTATAGACATCAGTATCTAAGTACAATTGTTTTCATAACACACTTGAACAAATAGTATTTTCGGAATAAAATTGTTTTTTTTTAGAAAACGCTTTGATATAGGTATAGGACAGTAAATGCTATTTATAAAGAACAACTAATTTGCCATCAAATTAAATAAAAATATACAGGGTGTTCCATTTAAAATAAGAAAGTTTTTAATGGTTGAATTATTTCACAATGAGGCTTGAATTGTGACCACACTGTACATTTTATGCCGAATTTGAAATGTTTTTGAGACTTGATGATCTTTAGCTATTCGGTGAGAAAAAAATTTTAGTCCGAGCGCTAAGTTAAAAAAATTATATGGATTATTTCATCGTCATGCATTTGCCAAATAATTACAAAAAGTCCAGATATCTCAAAAACTAATAGAGTCTGATAAAAACATTTTCTATAAAATGTGCCTAGTATTTAATGCTTAATCGAAAAATGTAATAAAAATTACCATGTTGTATTTAAAAAACGAAAGTTGGCAGCTACTTCCGGTATAACCGGAAATGACAGGAACATGTCAATATTTTAGTTAAAGAGAGCATATCGATAAACCCAAATCCCCAAAGTTTCAGGAACATATATTCAGTAGTTCTCCATAAAGTTCTAATGCACGCTCGTCGTGAATCACCCTGTATACTTAAAACCAAGAATTATTTGTCTAAAAATTCTTTTCATCGCATGTACACAGGGGTAGAAGATATTATGTGTATAACTAGAGTTGGAACACGTAGTATGGGTAATGCCTAAGAGTGAAAAAGTGTACACTATACTAATTTGAAAGCTGTTAGTCAATTTAGGAAACGTATTGCTAGTTTCGATGTAATGCCTCTGCTGTACGAGATACAGGGATGTGTGTTCGGGTCATAATTAAGTAGAATCATACTAAATTATAGCACTCAATGGACAAAAGTTTTTACCATTTTAAATCTTGTTACATAATATACAAACATTTTTTTTAAGGCTCGGAGAGGTATTTAGGGACAATGCAGAACGGCGGCTAAAAAATACTTACCCAGTGTATTCCTTCTGGCGCCTAAACTACTAAATCCGCACTCTTGCGTGGCCAAATCGTAAGCGTCCAACGTGCCGTCGCAAATCTGTTGATATTCCGAAGACCATAAACCTACAAAAATTTAACGGTGACCTTTTTAATAAAAGTTTACAATCCCTTATAAATTTGTCTAAGTATTTAAGTTTCGAATTATAGCCATGCCAAATTTTAGCGATGTCTCGAGGGAAAAGACCGGAAGAGAAAAGCAGATCGGCACGGTATCAATTCCATAAGTTCCGTTCTTTCCGGTTTGTTGGGGGGTTATTAAATATTAGGTTTGTTCGCGGATTATTTGGCGGTTGCAAATCAGTTGTTTACGAACTTTTGGCCACCGGGCACATATTTTGCTTCGTGCACGTTTGCAACTCTCTCCGACTGCTTTGTGAACGAACCTATTATTCAAGATCTTATTTCTAACCTGGTTCGCTAGAATCCGGCGTTTCGGCCGTTTGTTCATCTTCCTCGTCATCGAACTGCGAAAAATCCACTTTGATTAAACGTCGGGCCGACGGTTTTGGAAGCTCTTTGTCCACGCTATAACGATGAGACGCTCTAAAGAAAAGAAATATTTCTAGAAAACTTTATGAAAAAAAAAAAACGATTCAATTTATACCTTTGCAGGGAAAATATTTATTTTTTTCTTTTGTACTGAAAATAAATTCCTTCTGCCATAGTTATTTTAAGGAGAATCCGTCATAATGTTTGTTAAGTTTCTTCAGGAATCTTCACTATTTCAATGTTTAGCCAATAATGTTATTTTACAAAAAACCAATGTTTCTAACTGTACAAATAATAAAATAGAACTGTTATATACAAGGTGACTTGCGGCAAAATAACTGGTGTCCCAGAGGGAACCGTTTCGATCTATACCGAGTGTTTCAGGAGGAACGCTCCCAAGTAGCACTCTTAGACACATTATGGCATTTGTATCGTAACTATCGTTTATGTTTCCGATCAAAATTGGAAACTGTTGGCAACAAAAATGGAAATATTTTCGAAACGTATACATTTTAAATGAGACATTTACACGTGTTTCCAAGTGGTTGGTACTAGCTGTGACTTTCGCTGTTTCGATGCAAAAATGACAGTATAAAGTGGCGGGGCTATGTTAAACCATGCGCAAAACAATTAGGATACCATCACTGTTGTAAAATAAAAGAAAAACAATATGAAACAATAATTTCGCCATGATGAATTCATTATAAGTATATTTCCTATAAGTTATTTTATTTCATATACCTAGTTATTGCACATAAGAACCAATTATTGTCCCAATAAATTTTATCGTGCAGTTTAGTAATATGGCTTTATATTTTTAACGTGCCCTCGATTTATTTGTATTTACAGAAAAAAATATACATTGTCAAAATATTAAAATTAAAATATTTTCAAAATATTATTTATATCTTTTATAAATCGACTTAGCTAGGAACATGGAACTTATCTAACAATTTTTGGCTTCTCAAGAGATGCAGGAATTTTATTAAAACTCATTTTAGCAAAATAAAAATTCATTTCACAAAATGGCCGCTAGAAACCAATAAATTATTCTGGTCCAAAATGGGCTCAACAAACAATTTCTAGTCTTTGGCTTCTATAATGTTTCCATGATGCACAGAAAAATAAAAGGTTTATTAAGGTGATGGAGAATGCCACAGAAAAAAGGTTTGCTTGTATGCACAGAAAACAAAGGTTGGGTATGGACAGCCTAAGTCTGACGTCACGAAAGGGGTGGTTTCAAAAACGGCACACGTTTATAATGGATTAATAAGCAATTTCTTGATATTATTTGTATATTAGATGTTATTATTGATTCATTCAGAAACAGATTGACGTAAAACTGTTTTTGAATATTTTTAATCACCAGCTTGTTTGAGGTTATGTTATTATTGTTTGCATAGGGAGATTTAAATTGTTATTTTTCTGTTAAAAACAGCTTATCAACATAGAGTATACCCACGGCGATTAAAAATGCACCTAAAACACTTACCTCAGTCTGTAGTTGAAAATGTATCAATAATAACACCTAAATTATAAATAATATCAAGAAGTTGCTTATTTATCGCTAATAAACGTACACCGATGCTATAAAAAATCTCAATGCAATCTTGTGTCTTATCAAAGCTTTATAATTCTATCTAAAAATGTTTCGAACAATATTTATCTTCGCGTGTCGTTAATGTATCCACACTATGGTTTGTAAAATATTTCGAAACAAGCACGCCTTTAAGTGTGTTTAGTAACTGAATTCGAAAATGTGTCGCAAAAGTTTCGTAACAAATGTATCTCGATACAACTTTATAATTTTAATCGAAAATGTTTCGAAACGTTTCTCAGCATAGAGTGTGTGTCCAATTTGTGTCCAAAAATGGTACTTGGGCTTAACCCGGAAGTGACAAAATGGAGTCCGTCAAGTCATAAAATGCAAAATAATATCATATACAAACCCACAATACCTAATAAGCGTATTTCACATATAAGTTTTTATGTTAAAAATTATAATAATAATCAATTTTTCCTATAAGGAATCCTTTATTATTTAATTAAGGTTGAATTCCTTGTTTAAAAGGATATGCTTTAACTAGATTTCTTAAAATATTTTTCTACTATTTCTTAATACAGTGTGTTCAAATAATAAGATCAAAAATGAAATTGACGAATATAATTCAAAAATAGTATTTTACAGGGTATACCTGTTAATATATTTTTTGTATATGTATTTTACATAACAACGGAGTTATTGTTGTACTGTGGCTCACTAAAAGGGACCACCCTGTATGTTGAAGAACGAAGCCACACAGTATTACACTAAAGGACAAATATATTAACGTATCACATTTCTAAATGTCAACATAAAACATGTTAAATAAATTTACCTTGGCACAGGAACCGGTTTCAAT
Organism: Barypeithes pellucidus; assembly: GCA_963991005.1. Lineage (NCBI taxonomy): Eukaryota > Metazoa > Arthropoda > Insecta > Coleoptera > Curculionidae > Barypeithes > Barypeithes pellucidus. The sequence continues at coordinate 3,057,800 of OZ022557.1, forward strand.
TTTCTACCATTTTTAATGGAGAGTAGGAGCTGTTCCCTCGGCGTAAGGGTCTTAGACGGTGGCGGCAGCTTCCTGTCGGATGCTTTTTTTAGTGGTGGTCGCGACCTAAGAAATGAAGAAAGTTGGCTTCGCTAATGCAGCTGCAAGAATCGGTATTTTTCATTCCACCTGGGACATATCATGAGGAGTGAAAAATACCGATTCTTGCAGCTGATGATCGAGGGCAAGATTGAAGGCAAAAATATAATTTATAATAAATATAAAGCATTTACGCTCTGTAACTTGGCTGTTGATATTTCCTAAATACTGTTACATAACTTTTATGCAGCATATTTGGGGGTTTTGCACTTATAGCTCTCTTTTAATGGTTTTAAGAACGTTCAAAAAAAATATTTGCTATAAGAATATTCGTGCAATGTTGGTTGGGAATGAAACTAGAAAAAATTCTTTTCACTTCCTAATACAAAACAACTTTTGGACAAAGTTACATAAGTAATTTTTATAACTAAATTCCAAATAACTGTTCAATTCTTGGAAATTTTTCACTGTCACTGTAGTCAGCTTTACGTAGACTGGTCTCTGAGAAAAAAGTATGGGACAAGACGGAGAGACAGATAACGAAATTATTCAATAAGTATCTCGTTTCTCCACAACACTACAAATATTTTTTTACTGTTTTGATTTAATTTTAACTGGTTAGCAAAATATTCTTATTTTTGCGAACAGAAAAATGTAATCGGTCAGCCAAATATGGCTAGTTGGTCAGCAAACATTTCTTAATCAGTCAGTAATTAATGTCATACTAGAGTGCTCTAAATTATTTTGGTATGCAAATTAAATATATAAGCTGCTATGAGCGATCCACTTTTAATCAGATATTGGTGAGCAACCAGCGGGTAAGCAAAATATTTAATCTTGGTTATCAAAAAAAAAAGCAATAAAACGTGAAATAGGGACAGTGCCCTGGGAAAACAAGTGAAAACCCGCCCCCGCTACCTTTTGGGCCTTGACCGCTACACCGAATGAAAACACACGCACGCAATTAGCTACTCGTATCACGCGACTGCTTTCGCTCCGCCCACAATAACGAACTTTGCCGATTATTCAAAACAAACGCAATCCAATGATTTATATTGAAAACCATTCTTCTAATATGCAAACCTCTGAAGTAAACTGCTTCTAGACATGTTTTTTTCTACTGACCAATGGTAAAATCTTGCTGACCAAGTAATCATTTCGCAGCTGGACTGTTAATTAAGCGAACACATGATATTACAAGCGGACTGATATCGGTTAAATTGTTGACAGTTTGTAGCATTTTTTGCCGAAAAAGTGTTGCAGCCCGATTTTTATTTATAAAAAAGTACAATCTTACCTAATAAAATCCAAAATAATAGCATGTGCGTCCTTGGATACCCTATTCGGAATATTTCCGCTGACCATGATTTTTCTTAAATTGTATTTGCAATTTCTTATGTCTTTCATCAGGATCTCGTACGGCGTGAGCTCGTATTCTATCGGTGCTTTGCTATAGTTAACCTTTTTCAGTTTGACGCCTATAATAAAAACTATACGTTTTTTCGGGATTAGAATTAACAGCAAAATAAACATAATAAACAAAAAGACAGTGATTTCTTAGTGTTCCTTAACCTTTTGTAGAGCGGTTCCTCGCTATATTTTATTCCTGAGGTGCCCATAAACACAATTTCAGTGCTTCTTAATATTTGGAGAGCCAGAAATTCCAGAGAGCACTTATATTTTACTCCCGAGGAACCCTTAAAAATACAATTTCAATACTTCTTAATCCTTTGTATAGAAAAAAACTTATATTTTATTCCTGAGGAACCCTTAAAAAGACAATTTTATATTTTATTCCTAAGGAACCCTTAAACAGACAGTTTCAATACTTCCTAATCTTTTGTATAGAAAAAAAACCTGAGGAACTCTTAAAAAGACAATTATATATTTTATTCCTAAGGAACCCTTAAACAGACAGTTTCAATGCTTCTTAATCTTTTGTATAGAAAAAAACTTATATTTTATTCCTGAGGAACCCTTAAAAAGACAATTTTATATTTTATTCCTAAGGAACCCTTAAACAGACAGTTTCAATGCTTCTTAATCTTTTGTATAGAAAAAAAACCTAGAGCACTTATATTTTATTCCTGTGGAAACCTTAAAAATATTATTTCAGTGTTTCTTAATATTTCGAGAACCACAAACTCTAGAGCACTTATATTTTATTACTTAGGAACCCTTAAAAGGATAATATAAGTTATTTTTAATCTTTTGTATAGAAAAAAAAACCTAGAGCACATATTTAATTCCTGAGAAAACATCAAAAACGACAATTTGAGTGCTTCTTAGTCTTATGTAGAGCCAGGAACCCTGTCATATTTATCCGATTACAACTTTTATGGAGACCCAGGAGTGATATTATGGAGGGAGCAAGGGGAGAAGACAAAAAAGTTTATAATTAAATTAAATAAAGCACTAAAAACTATACCTTTACCTGTTCGCAATTCTCCCATAACTTGTACCCAAAACTTCGCCCAATCGGTGAACTTCAACTCATCCAAACTGGGGTTCGTCGAGCTGGAAGGCAAACTGATCGTTCCTTGTGCTACTTTTTCCAAAAAAGTCGATAGTTCTATGGCCTCGGCTACCAAAGCCCTGACAACCGCTTTATAGTGAGCTTCCGTTTGCGTTTTTGTTAAAGATCCTAAATTAAAACAGACAAGAAATAATAAAAATTTTTTTTTTTTAAATTGTCACCATTATCTCTCTTCAATGCATGTTGGCATCACCTGCCTTCAGAATAGCATCAATAATACGCTCTTCCTTTTGGTCATCCTCTGGAGCATATTGATGGTCTAGTTTGACAAACATGAATAATCAATCTGATTACTTACCTAAATGGGCAACACATCTAGCAATCACTTCGGATAAACTTTGGCGGCTTGGTTCGCCGCCGTTACACTTTGAAGTACCAGCTTCATAGTGCTCTTCTGAGTCCCTTTCAATACCTGACAATAAAAAATGGGTCAATAGATTGCAGATAATTTTCCTATTTTGTACACAAGTGTTCAGTTTTTCCAACAATTACCTTCGTCGTCGGTCTCATGGTGAGTCTGCGAATTATGCAAATCGTCCGATATCATGTCACTGATCAACTGCTCCAGCTCGTTGCTGATCTTCACCTCCTCCCCATCGCCGAACTCGTGATCAAGGGTGGCGTAGATGACTACACCAATGCCGGCGACTACATCCTTTTCACTTCTGGAACGCAAGAAAGATGTAAAGGTTTGGGCAAAAGTATGGACCAGACAAAGCCTATACTCTATTCATTTTGCCAATTCAGAAGAATAAACAAACATCAGCTCGATGCATAAACTTGTGGTTAATTGGAATATCAAGGAAGTTAACTCCAAGTTATTCAGATTTAAAACTAATATATTATATGAACAATTGAATAAATAATGTTACGCTTCGTTTTGAATGTCTCGGTTCGGGATAATACATAGTTTAACTACCTTCTCTGAAGATCATTCATTTTATCTTGGACTTGCTGGCACACTTAACTAACACTTACGTACATGAATCACTTTTGTCTAGTAAATTCGAATATCGTTTTCTATGTGGGTTAAGGCTTCTATTGGCCAATTTTAATGTATAATTTTCACTAGAGGTAGTACTAAAAAGAACTAAAGGACACAGGAAATATAAAGAAGGTCAGGGTCTTCCTTCCTGTGTTAAATTTTAAGTATCTACCCGTAGTAAATGTGGAAAAGCATAATAATTTTATTCATTGGATCATAAGGGTTGGAGTTTCCATCATGCTTCATGCATATACCACAAAGTGCCTGTTCTGACCAAAGCAACTGGCAACCGCAACGCAAACGCAATGCAACATCAACGCGACTCAGCACTAATGTTTAAATACGCTTGTTCCCACTGACTTAAGGCAACTCAACTGCAACGCACTAGTTGCTTATGAGTTGCCCGGCATACCGCGTCGCCGTTGTCAGTTGCTTCCAATCGCGGTGTCATGGCTGACGAGACAGCAAATTATTTAACTTTTGTGGCTTATTCGGTAAAACCCATGGAATTTAACCGGATCATTATTTAATTCCTGTGCCACTATATATGAACTATGTCTCAAATTTATGGTATAAAAAACAAACGCGAACAAACCCAAAATTGTCTCTCAGTTTTTTTTTTAATTAAAGCTTTTTAACGAGCAAGTATGTCGCGGCTATATCTTCATCTGACGAAGACGACATTTTGCTCACGTCAAAAGAGACTTCGAACCAGTTGATTCCAGTGGGAACGCAAGAGCAACTCAACTGAAGTTGCGGTCGCATTGCAGTTGCGTTGCTTTGGTGAGACCAAGCGAGCAACTCAACTGAAGTTGCGGTTGCCAGTTGCTTTGGTGAGAACAGGCACTAAGAGATTTTCGAGATATGTAGGCGCAATGCTGTAACTCTTAAAACAGATGCCTCCTTTTTGATTTTAACATATTTATTTTTTGTTTTACCAAATTTGGAAACCGAAAAATGTGATTTAAAAAAAAGAATTTACTTTCCACTTGAACTCAAATTATTGATTTATGTTAATTTATCACATAATAACAATAAATTAGTTTGTATTTAAATATTTACCCGTGAAACTCTTATCAGTACTAGTAAAGTTCATTTGGGACCCATGACCTTACAATTATTCACTTGACACTTAGCCAGGACATATCCTCCATTTAATTTCACGGTCGGTAACACACAATGCAGGTGTGTACCTTCAAATAATGTAATTGAATGAAAATTTTAGGAAGCAGGTTGCTAATCCCAATTAAATGACTAAAATAGTGCAGTGAGTCATATAATGGGTACCCTACAAATTATATGTATTCAAATAATAATAAATTCTAAAATAACTAAGCAGGGTATGAATTTGTTTATAGAGTGTCCAGTAAGATAATCTATTACTAAGTTGGTTAAAAAAGTAATAGAGATTACTTGAAATCGGATTGAATGGTATCCTGACATCTCCTATGTCCATTTGACTGTGTATCTCTGTATTCTTTGGTTTTAGCTTCAAGCTGCCGGGGTCGATAAAAACGTAATGACAGAGTTACAACCCGCCCAATAGGGGGATAATTAAACACTAAGCAGTCTTTAATGATCTCACCAAAATATTTTATTATCAATTAACATTATTAAAGGGGGGTAAAACACACTTTGATGGAATTGATATGTCCTAGGTGTCTGTAATACAATATTAGACAAGAATATATAGGATGTCCGGGAACATTACAAACTTCAAATTACGATCCACGAAAGTGTGTCCCTGCAACATAATTCACAACACCTTCATGGATAGTAATTTGAAGGGCCTGGTATACATCATATTAAAACAAAAATAATTGTTGAATAATTATGTGTAAAAAACTTGATTCCATTGGAGCTTGTTGGGAGCCCATATCTCCGAAGGGGAGATGTATATGAAAAAAGTTTATATGAACTTGTAGTAACTCTTTTCACTTGTTTTCACACATTTTCCCGGTCACCCTGTATATGTAGGTTATTGCCAGCCAATAGGAGTGTTTTTTTTTGAAAAAAAAAACTATTTGACCCTAACCTTAACTTATTTCTGTAAAAATTAGTTACTGACCAAAAAGCTCATAGAAGTCCATGGAGTGAAAGGGGACTTCGTTAGTTGGCTATTTATTTTTAATGAAGATTATTAAATTAAAAGACCTTACATAAATCTTATAATAATAATAATAATAATAATAATAATCTTTATTTAGCACTTGGCTAGTTATTACTAAAAAATACAAGTTACAAAACAGTGTTTATATGTCAGTTACAAAAATGATAAATCCTACTCTACTCTACATATCCTTCAAATAAAGAAACAATCTTCTTTTAAAAACATTTAACCCATTTGCCTCCTTAATGCCCTCAGGGAGGTCATTAAAAAGACGAACTCCCTCGAAAAATAGCGATTTTTGTAGAGATGTGGTTTTAACTGACTCAATGTTATAATGTTGCCCAGAGCGAATGTCATAACTATGAAAATTTGATCTTTTTTTAAGAAAAGCATTAAAATATATTGGTAGCTGCTCATGTTCAATTTTATATATTAAAACCAAGTTCGCCTTTCTAATGTTCTGTTCCACAGACAGCCAATTCAACCTCTGTACCATAGTTCTTACCGGGATATACCTGTTGCATTTAAGAATAATTCGCATAACCTTATTTTGCTGAACCTGCAGCCTGTGTATATTTTCCTGAGTACAAGATATTAATAAAGAACAACAATAATTAAAGTGAGGCAAGATGATTGTATTATAAACCAGTGTCTTGGCCCACTGGGACAAACAATCCGAAACGCGACAGAAAAAACCAATTTTTTTCCCTAATTTCTTACAAAGGTAATCAACGTGATTCGTAAAAATAAGCTGAGGATCCAAAAAGACTCCCAAATATTTTATTTCCGACACTAAACTAATTTCAGACTCATTTATGTTAAGGGTTAATCCTAATTCGGCATACTTCTTACAATTTACTTTTGAACCTATTATCATACACTTTGTCTTTGATGTGTTCAGTTTTAATTTATTTTGGCAAAGCCAGTGATACATTATTTTAAGTTCGCTATTCAAAAGATCAGTTATATCCCTAAAGTTTTTTCCTGATACACAAATAAGGGTATCATCCGCAAATAAATTCACAAACGAGTTTTTTAAAGCTATATGAATATCGTTAACATAAATAATAAACAGTAATGGACCCAGCACACTTCCCTGCGGAACACCCACTTTATTTTCCCTTTTAGTTGATAGTTTGTCGTCCACTCTAGTCATTTGATACCTGTCACTTAAGAAATCATTAATCCAATGCAATGCACTACCTTCTACACCATATAGTCTTAATTTTTTAATAAGAATTCCACGATCGATTGTTTCAAACGCTCGCTGCAAGTCAACAAATATACTAAGCACCACTTTCTCCTCATTCAGAGCTTTTCGCCATGTTGCACAAACATATTGCAGCGCCGACTCGCACGAATGGTTACTCCTAAATCCAGATTGCCCCACAAACAATAACTGATTAGTTTCAAAATAGTTCCTTAGTTGTCGACAGACTATCGTTTCAATGATCTTATCTACCATGGGCAATAAATTAATTGGCCTGAATTCTGATGGACTTTTAGGTGCAGTAACTTTTGGTATAGGAATTATAACACTGTTTTTTATTTCATTTATGAAGAAATAATTATTTCCTAAATATATTTTAAAATGTGTAGAGAAGCATACATAACTACTAAACTGGAGCAAAAGATGTAGCTTATTATGCAATTCTTAAATATACTTTAATTGCATAGTACAGGATGTATACCTAGGTACATAATTTTATTTTCAATAATTGGTTGAATTAAAAATAGTTATGTTTCATTATCTTCTATATTCTATACATTAGAACATCAATCTTTTGTTGGCATCTATAAAAATGATTAGCTGATAACCTGCATCTTATAATAGAATTATAATATAACTTTCTTTCTTAGGTAAGATTTCTGATAAAAATTACTAAAAAAAAATCTCGTACACCTATTGCCAATTAATTGCTAACTACATTAATCACGAACACATATACTCAGTGATTAGCTTGCACTGTAGCAGTGCTTAAAAAAAATTTCACTAACATCAGAAACTTGTAAACTATAATTGCCCTCGGTAGGTACCTACTGTTCATATCAAAAACAGCTCATAAAGTCCATAAGGTCTAAGACACTATACAAATGTACTTCGGGCAATCTAATTCTGGTGTGTCAAACGTTATATTTGTGAAAAACAAATATTAGAGTATCCATTTGTTGAATGATTATTAACTTTTTTAAACACCATAATATCTCAATAATTACATGGTATAAAAATAAACAAGTCGCAAACATCTTGTTCAACATTTAGAGAAAAGTTTGAATGTTTATTAGTGTGAAATTTCGTAGTTAGTAGTGTGAATTCACTTATTGAATACGTACATAAGAGTAGTACTTTGAATGAATTAGGCTACACATAGAAACTGGCACTGGCCCAAACATAATTGACTTAATTTAACAACCCAAAACCAAATAGTAGAAATATCTTAAACTTACCGTAGCAAATCTCTCGGTTTGTCTTTTGCCAAACAGGTATTTTCGTGTATAGTGCCATCAGTTTTTAAAAAAACATGCTGCACTTCTGTAATGTTGTGAATATGTTTTTTAGCTAGAAGAGATTCATAAAAATACTTTGATAGTTGATAACATAACGCCCAGGCGTGTTCTTCCTTTATGCAAGAGTTGAACGAATTTAAAATATCACTTAAACTTACACTACCGTCCGAATTTAGGCTACATTTTTCTTTTTGGGACATATTGTTTTGCTTTACTAGAATTTGTGCAGCTTTGACATTTTGTATAACCTAACTGGAATCGATTTTGGCTGGGTCTGACAGTTCACCCACTAAAACACAATCAATTTTACATTGAGGGCACAAATACTCATGTTTACTACTCCAACTCTCTAAGTTGAGCCGAACGTGCTACAGAAATAACGTGCATAAGAAGAAGATAGGAGATTGTATTTCGAGCTGTATTAAATTCACAACTATTAAATGACATGACCTAGAAATGAGCTTATTGATTGGTTAAAAGAGCATGCGTTTTCGTAACGGACGGTTTGATTGGTGTAAATCTCGTGGGCGCACAACGTAAGGTAAGATGTTGACAATAATGAGCGCCCATTCTATGGGATTTACAACAAGGCGTTCTGCTTCTGACATAAAAAGCTAATAATAAGCACTCTTGTCTGTTATACGTATGTTAGGATGTCCGTAAACCGTTGACAAGTTGACAACGGTTTTCAATAAATTCTGCCAACCACGTTATTCGTTCGTTTTTGTCTACCTTTTACATAGGCCATAAGTGCATGTATTCTTGGTTGCATATTTGTAGTTCTAATATCAGAAAAAGTGCAAAAGAAGTAAATTGAAATATGGGCTAATGCCGCATTAATGCGTCACTTTACTTATATTACATAATTACATGATATAGGTTGTTGAAAGTATAATATATAAACTTTCAAGAAATATTTTCTTTAATTATTCCTATGTCCAAGTACAAGGGCTCGCCGTTGACTGCAAAGCGTCGCGTCGGTCGCGCATGTTTTTCAGTATTGCACGGCCCTACCTCAACCTGACGCGTTTTGTGTTTTTACTAGTCAATAACATAGGTTTCATATAAGTGCCTTTTTTAAAAGATTTTGTACTTTCGTAATGGATATTTTGATAAAACGCGTTTTGTTGAATTAGTGCTCTATTATATTATAAACTAGATGATGGAGTGTAGTGCTGATGCTAATCACGTAAGCAAGTTTAATTTTTAGATGATGAGTTTATTAACCCGTAATTTAAGCATTCGTACATCTTTTTTCTGATATATTTAGGTATTTAACCGGGCGTTTAACTCTAACCCCCAGCACCCTCAGCACCTCCGATAACCAGCTATGAAATTTATGAAAACTGGTTTTCACAACTGACAGCGTATCCGGCCCTTATCCGGCCGCTAATTAATAACCCCATTTTTTTGAAACAAGGGCAAAAATCTCCTACAGTATCAGTGCTCTTCTTAGAGCTAAAAAGTAGATATCACTTACTTAATTTAATGTAGAAAGAAATAGATGACAAAGTGACTACATTTTATATGTAGGACACAAGGGTCGAAGGGGGGCGATGTCCCTTGGTATCTGGCGCCCCTTTACTACTTAAAAACCTAACAAGGCTCTACCAAAGCATAAAGCGCGCAAGTGTCATCAAGTCATCAGGAAATTAATAGATATAGAAATGTTAACAGCTAATTCATCATACATTAATGGGATTTCGGAAGTACGGCGATTGTAAAATATAATGCAACCGCAAAAGCTGTTGTCTGTTGCGTTGCTCAGAAGTGTAGCTTTATGGTAATGCAGCATCTGACGTCGCAGCAGATGCTGCTTTGCTTGGAAGTATGTCGATTGTAAAATATAGTGCGAAGTAGTGCTGTCGCCTGCAACAGCAAATGCTGTTGTTGTCTGCTGCGTTGCTTATAGTACCTTTTTGGTAATACAGCATCTGACGTAACAGCAGATACCAACGAATACTTATAACCAGCAGATACTGCCTTGCTTGGAAATAATATGTCGCTTGTAAAATATAGTGCGAAGTAGTGTTATCTGCTGCAACCGCGTCTGCTGCAACCGCAAATGCTGTTGCTGTCTGATGCGTCATGCGTTGCCTCGGAAGTGTACTTTAACACCTTTGAATATTTAACACGGAGTTTGTAGATTCATTACAACCAGTGGCGGCTCGTGACCTATGATAGAGGGGGTTTATTGAATTTATTTTTTAAATTTTATTTTTGTGTAACGACCAAACAATTTCTAGGCGTTTTAAATGTAATGTAAATGTAAAAGTAATAATAAAATGCGTTAGGTAAAACATATTTTCATTTATTTTTTAATTTTACACAAGGAAATACAACTTTTGGAAAATAAGAAAGGTTTTCTTAGTGTGTATAGCTGTCGGAACTTATCGTCGTATGCAACCCTCGTAACAATATTTATACAGTCCACTACCAATACTACTAAAGCCATCTACGAGCTATCAAGAAAACCGAATGATGTCCAATACTACTACCGCCATCTACGAGTTATCAAGAAAACCGAATGATGTCTAATACCACTACGCCATCTACGGCTACGTCATTAGGCGCAACCAAGACGAGAACAATAGTTAACTGTTTTATGACGAGAACGAATCGAGCCACGAGACTGACAAGTTGACATTCTTCATATTTTCAGTGTTTTTTAGTTTAAATCGTTAAATAAAATGGTTTAAAAGCAACTATTCATTTTAACTTAATAAATATATATAATATTAAAATATTAAAACACACACGCTCGAATTTCTAACTAGATATGTTGCTATAAGGCTACAATAAATCAATATTAATCATCTTTAAAGGACCTCATACATTGCTTTATTAGAAATTATTTTCTGGACTCTGGAAAAAGTTATTCGGATGTTCGCATCAAGTACAGTGACAAAAGTTATTTTCAAAGATATCCAGTTGCATGTATGTATGCTTGATAATTTTATTAGAATGATTCTTGTTAGCGGTTTCCTCTCGCAAATAAATAATTAGTGTTATATTGTTCTTTAGGTCTTCGACAGATGTGTCTTTTAGCAAATATTAAGTGTTGATTTTTTTTGATAATCTGATTAATAATATCAAAACACAAAAAATTGATTGTAATTCGTGCTTCCACAAAAATCAGCCTCATTGTCAGATATTTAGTACACAATGGAAAACGTCTGTATCAATTTGTTCTACATTAAATGCGGCAGATTCAAGATAGAAGATGACAACGGTGGTATTCGAACAGACGTTGAAAGGATGCCTTTGTGGGAGGAATAAATGACGATGGGAAGGATAAGGGATATTGAATGATAAAGCAGAAAATGTCTAACGTCATATTTCGTCAAATAAAGCGATATTACTGCAGGGGCGTGGACAGCGGATATTTTAAAAGCCACCAGGAATTATCACTTCCGATGTTCCACGGTTGGAAAAACTTTCGAGAGATTGTATTCACTTTCAATGAGAGTTCAGTTATACAGGGTGTTATAGAAATGACGTATTATATTTAAATCGGCAATTCCTGAGATGAAAACAAATTGAAGAAAAATATCCAAAAATGGCGCTTTAATTTAATATGCCCTGTACATGACCTTATGTCAAACCAAAAATGACCATGTGATGCCCCTGTCAGGAAGGTAAACAAAGCAACATATGTCAACAGTGTTGTCATATCTTCAGGGTAAACTCTTTAGAAAGTCAATAACCGTTTGACAGATTGCAAGTTGTTTATTTTTCAGGGTACATTATTATAAACTTTTACGTTCAGTTCAGTTCGCTAGGAAACAATCTCTGATTTATAAACTTGAACTGACTCGAACGAACCGCCGCGGAGTTTTTAAATGGTCAGGTATGTTCTCATTTGTTCAATTCGAACGACACCCGTCAGATCTGGACAACTTAAAAGTTTATAAATGCCACTTACCCTTTAGAAAAAAAAATGCAATTTTATTTACCTTTTCGGACTTATTTAAAACCAACTTAATTTATAAAAAACACCAAGTACTCACATCACAAAATCACATTAGTTTTCGCGTCACAACACATCTAAGTACCGTTCAATCTGAATTAGTATTTTAAAGTGCTACTGTGTAGACAGAAATACGCCCTTATTGTCTGAGTGGTCTGGGAAATAATGTATTTAACATCTAAAAATTTAAAAAATAAATAACACGTTGGTTCTTTCGATCGATATCGGCCGGCTTCTATAAACAGCTGGTTTTGGAGAATCGGGCTAATATTTAAAAATACAGCGTTGCCACTTTCGATGTTTTATAAGCGACTATCATAAATTGCCGAATTTCCTTCTATAATATTACTTTCCTGTATAATTATTGTCTCGGAAATGGCAACCGCGCTGGCTCTACTAGCGGAGAGTTCTCGGAAACAAAGTGCGACTGGTCCGAAGGTGGACGAGACCATTCATTTCAAAGGGTAGATCCTGTCAATTGTTAACATAATTGTTTCATTTTGTCTTTGGTAAAGGGTTCATGGCCCATAGAAATTACCGTATTTATTATTTCTATTGCGAAATGCTTAAGTGCACTTGTTCTATGTGTGTTATTGTAAAGTGTAATGATGCGTTAGTGTTGGGGTTTAGTGATCAGCTTATTATGCACTTCCACACTATCATGTGATGAGCATAAAGTTTTTCCCATAGAAAAAAGAACTGAACGTGTCTGTGCCTTGGATTCCTTAATCGCGTCCTGGATTTACTTTCTAAGTAAGCTAAATATTTGTTTTTATAAGAAACTAAAGTTTTACACTTTTAAATATTTTGGCAACATTGTGCCTGAACATCTGTTGATTACCCAGCTGGGCAATGTAATATGTTCATATATGAATGTGCCGAGGAGTTGTGTGTGGGTTTAGGGGTGAATTACCCCACTTTTTAAACGTTCGATTTGAAAAAAAATATATGTAGCGTTTCTCTAGGACACCCATTTAAATATTATACGTCATTTCCATAACACCTTGTAGTATAATACACACAACCACATTTAAAATAAATTATGAGTTTATTAATACCATTAATACCACACAAATAAGATTTTAACCTATCAATATACTATAAAAATCCACTCATCTTAAAAATTAAACGATGGGTATGAAACCAATGAAAGTTGTCAGATTTTTTGACGTAAAAAATTTGATTTTTTTATCACTACGGCAGAATAGTGCCAATAAATTAATAATATTAAATATGGTATTTGAAACCAGGCGGATTTTCCAAATACGCCGACCATACCAGCAAGTGGATTACCCAAAACGAATTTCGAAGAACAAAGTATAATAATTTGCCGGAGATTTATTATTAAGAAGAAAAAAAAAACATTATTAATTTATATCTAAAAACGAGTTTCGTTGTGGTTCTGATGAATCAATGTCGAATTTTCATAAGCGTGTCTTATTGCTAATCTTTGCGATCGTTCAGATCAAGGCTTTTTTGTTTTATGTTAGATATTTGGTTCAAAATAGCCAAATACAATTTCTCCACGATTTTTTTTCATATTTCAAAAGTACGAGAGGACTGAAAAAGTTTGAAAAATATATAAATATTTTATTTTTTACTTTTCGGAGATTAACGTTTATGAAAATATGACTTAATCAATTATTTGGACATTGTCAGCGCTTATACTATCTTGTAACTAAAGAATATACAGGGTGTCCGCTAAGTAATGGGATATGGAAAACCACAGACTTCTTACGTAAAAATATTAGGATTTAATTATACTTATCTATATCCGAAAGTTGATATTAACTGAGATACAGGGTGTTAAAGTTAAAACTTCATTTTTGTTTTTCTCTAATAACTTTGACAGAAACCAACGGGTTTTTACAAAATTTGGCAATTATGGTTTTTTTAGGATGAGAAACTGATTTTTTGGTGAAATTTTAATGTGCAATGTAGGGGGCGCTCTGCCTGCGGCATTTTTTGCACATTTATTAGGTCATAACCTTTTTGTGCCTCCGTGTATTTAAGTTTTTAATGAAAATAATACTTTTCTCATATTTATTACGTAAAAAAGGCACACTAATTTCAGGCCGCCCAGAGTTACCGTTTCGGAGATATATGCGTTTATATTGTTTAGTGCCTATTATTAATTTGCCAACAAAATTTTTTTTTAAAGTAACCTATGAGAAAACAAATGAAATTTAGAGATACAGTTGCTATGAAATCTCTATGTTGTTATTTGCTTGTTGATTATTGTTAAATAGCTGTGTAAAAAAATGCTTCATTTTTGAGTTTATCCTAAGTTAAGTAACAGTGCCGAAACACAATAATCAACAAACAAATAACAACATGGAGGTTTCATAGCAACTGTATCTCTAAATTTCATTTGTTCTCTCATAGGTTACTTAAAAAAAAAAATTTTGTTTGCAAATTAAGAATAGGCACTAAACAATATAAATGCATATATCTCCGAAACGGTAACTCTGGGCGACCCGAAATTAGTGTACCTTTTTTACGTAATAAATACGAGAAAAGTATTATTTTCATTAAAAACTTAAATACACAGAGGCACAAAAAAGTTATGACCTAATAAATATGCAAAAAATGCCGCAGGCAGCGCCCCCTACATTGTACATTAAAATTTGACCTAAAAATCAGTTCCTCATCCTAAGAAAACCATAATTGCCAAATTTTGTAAAAACCGTTGGTTTCTGTCAAAGTTATTAGAGAAAAACACGCTGTCTGCGAATATGTGCGTCGGCAGCCGATGTTTGTGCATTCAGAGAGCAAAACTAAATATCGGATTTTTCGTTTTCACTAGAAGGTCGTTAATGTAGAGTAAGAAGAGAGTGAGAGACAATATGGACCCTTGAGGAACACCGACATTGATGGTGAATGTGTCTGAGAGAAATCCGTCAATCGCCACTTGCAGAGAGCGGTCCTTAAGAAAGCTAGAACTTAGAAGTCCCTCATGCCAAACACGATCAAAGGCTTTAGAAATATCCAGTGCAACAGCCAGCAGGTTCCATTTAATTACGTCATTTTTGGTCCTTATTGAAGCAAAAACTTATGGTGAAGTCAAATTTTAAATATATCTTACAATACATTTTTCCCCCAATTGTTCGAACTTTAATTGGGACACAGTATAAATATTATTATTAGACACTGATTAAAAATTCAAGACAGTAGTAATTTAAATAATTGTAATTGTAATTGATATGATAAATTATAAGCTGGAAATCCCAAATTATTCTTTTGAATATAATAATGGCGAATCAATACAGATTAGCCATGTTTTGCACGCAACGCCTTCATCTCACCGTTCGTATACTTTACACGGGAAGAAGACGTAGATAGTAAAATTAATATTGTAAAGATCTCATTGTAAAATTTCCTATAAAATATAGTATTAATTACATTTTTTTATTTGTAATCCTCACCAAAATAATATTGTAAACATAATTTACAAGAAAACTATTATTTAGAGTTTCTAATAAATTTAGTAAAATCAAGTGAAATATATTGTAAATTTTACAACGAGTATAAGTGAAAATAATTTATTTATAACTCCAGTAGTTAAATATTTTTAAATGTGTCTATAATAATATTTTACTGATGACTGTTATTGTATTTTAAATATTTTTTATTGTAAATGTAAAAAAAGGAACTTTCCGAGGTCGGGACAAATAGCGTTGCCAGGTGTCCTGGATTTCGTAGGATGTCCTGTATTTGAGGGTGGCATATAAGCGTCCTGCGGAGACCTGTGGCAGGACGCCTAATATCCTGGATTTCATAAATACTCAAATTATTAATCGTTTTAAGCTATGTAACTCAGCGCCATCTCAAGCTAAATATTAAAGCAGAGCTTCAGATTGAAACAAATTTTTGTTTAACTTGCAAAGAATTTTATAATATGATATGGGCATGTTTATTCATAGATTAAATCACTCGAGCTTCGCTCTCGAGATTTAGTCAGATCATTTTATCGATAACAAAACGAGCTCAGTAATATTACCTTCGATTAATAAATAAAATATATTCCAGAGAATATTATAATTTTAACATAGTAGAGGAACAAGAATGTATTATTTTACCAAGAAAAATCATTTTAAATATTTTCAATGTAAATTTATTGCACCTTTAACTCCATACATTTACAAAATATTTTAACTAGGTATACATCCTTTAAAGCAGCGGTTCCCAATCGGTGGTATATTTGATTATTCCCCGTGGTACGCTAAACAAGATAATACAAAATAAACATTAACCAAAAACCTAAATAATAACAAAACTTGACAAATTTTCTAAATATATTGAAGAAAATGACTGACCCTAGAGTCTAGATCCTAGTTAGACCTAGAAAGACCTACTTAGAGATAGGTATTCTAATAAGGTGGTACTTAAAAATACGATACGGTTCTGGTGGGACGACATTAATAAAATTTGGGTACCGCTGCTTTACAGTATTTTAAGGCTCATCCCAACTTCCTAGTTAGGAAATTGCAGTAGAATTATAGTTAAACAGTACCTACATAATCATAATTGAAACGCAAAATTGTCGGAATTGGTAAGCTCCTCAAAAACTAATTTTTTACATAAAATGTCTTATTAGGTAATTTATATCTTCTAATCCAACTCATCAAACATAGCACACTGCTGACCTGTTGAATCTTGAACAAGATTATGATTAATTTTCTTCAAGTAACCAATGAATCGCCCAGTCAATTCTTTATCCACAGCTTCAACGCATGTACTTGAAGAATTAATTGGTAATCCGCACACAGGCACATCTTCGTGCTTACAAAATCCATAGTACACGACTTTAGGATCGTCAACCGTCACCCCCCTATCGAAAAACGTTTTGTAGGCTTTTTTCCAACAAGCACATGACCAAGGATTACCATAAAGAGCAAGATTACCTATTCGAATCTTGTTCATAAATTTTTCCGGTAGGAAATTTAAGAGATTTGCACTTATGCGAAAATTTCCATAATAAAATGAATCTGGGAAGGTGTCTGGAGAAATGGACGTTAAGCGGTTGTGATGTAAACCGACGGCTGTAATAAACGACGGGTTATCTTTGAACATCGGTCCTTCAATAACCGAAATCAAATTTGAACTGAAATAAATCCCTTTAAGATTTTTCCAGCCGTGAAACAGTCCCGCTGGAATTTTACGTATGTAATTACGAAACATGTTAAATATTTCAATGTTGCTTGTATTAGTAAACCATTCCCTTCTCACTTCAGTAAGACCATTCTCGTTAAGCGAGATAATTTTAAAGTTGGGTAAATTAGCAAATGCGTGATCCTCAATATACGACAATTTATTGAAGGAAAATGTGACTTCTCTGAGACTGGGAATAATATCAAATACACCTCTTGTTAAAGTCTTAATGCGGTTGTTGTTAATGTTAATCCTTTCTAACTGAGGCACGTTTGAAAAAGCTCCTGGTTCTATCGTCTCGATGTGAAACTTCTCAATATGAACATTCTTTAAATTCTTCATGTTAGAGATGAAATTTCTTTCCAATGTGGGCAAACTGCCTCCGGTCAACCATATATTAACGCCTTTCATATCTTTAAAGGGTCTAACAGTGTCGTTGATGCATCCATTGATCGTTGTTATCGTGTAATTACCGTCTACGTCTTCAAACTCTTTATAGTTCACTCCGAGATCAAAGAGGTATTGGCAAGATTGTAAAGAAACAAACACTGCTTGCGTCATCAACAACAAAACACAAATTAATTTATACATCTTTAAACCGTCACGTACGAACGCAAACTAATTTCGTGGCGTTTTTCTTCTCCACGGTCGTCGCTGTGTGGACGCTCTTCATTCAACCAGTTTTAAGGAAGTGGTTTCTTTGCCCGTTGCTCTGTGCTAACAATAATGTTTTAGTCATAAACTGTTAATTAAAATTCGTATATTTTCCGGGTCGTCGATTTAAAATTATTTTATTCAGTGGCTTAACAACCAGTTTTCTGCGTGTTCATTTCGTAGTCCGTCTTCCATAGATAAATCCGAAATAAAATGGCTTGGGAGACTTTGAATTGTGTTGCAATTAGTGTATGACAGGATATGGTTATTAAAAAAAAATTGAATGCATGAAAATCTCATATACAGGGTGTTATGGAAATGACTTATTATATTTAAATGGGTGACTCCTAGGGAGTCCTAGAGAAAGTCTACATACTTTTTTTTTAAATCAAATATCTAAATACTAAGGTAAAAAACCATTTTTACCCACGCGCCGTTCCATCTGGATTCACTTAGCAACAATGTGGGTCACTAGAGTATACTAACAGTGTTGTCAGATCACACCGCGTGTCTCGCCCTTGGTTGAATACTGGCGGCGCGCCCTTCATACTTCAGTATGTTTCGAGACTGGGGAGTGGAACGACGTCGTGTCGAGGGCCCCACGTGCTTGACGTATACGAATTTTAAACGTTTTGTTAGTTGTATTGCCCGATTTTTTTTTTGTTGGGAAATAATTCATAATAGGAAATGTTGTGATGTGATTTCAAATTTGTGTGATATTATCTACTGTTGATTCTGTTGAAAAACATACTTTTTGTGTTATATTATTTTATGAAATTTAATTATAAAACGGATTATTTTAAAATAAGATCGAAAGTAAGAGAGTATGTACCTTAAACATATATTTTTTTTCAAATCGAACGTTATAAAAGTGGTGTAAAACATCCATAAACCCACAGGTCACTCCGCGGCACTTATCATATTATGCGGCGGAGCTGTCTGACAAAGACATGTTCGCGCAATGTTGAAAACTGTTAAAAATGTAAAACTTTAGATTCTTATAAAAATAAATATTTAGCTTACCTAGTTTCCAAATAGAAGTGAATCGAGTACCAGTACACTAGCAAGTAATCCAGGGCACAGACATCTTAAGTTTTTTTTTCTATGGGAAAAGCTTTATGCTCATCACGTGCCCTGGTGATAGTGTGGGATTGCCTAATAGCTATTAAGAAGTAAACTCAAAGTCACAGTCTACTCCTCGCCTGCTTATACGCTTATACCCACTAAAACCCCTTCGGCCTCTTCTTTCCAATCTCGGAATATAACCGGCATATCGTCGAGAAAAGAAAACACAGAACAAATTGCACTAAATCACTTAAAGAAACACACAGACACCCACGAGTTTCAAAATCACTAAACCTACTGTACACATAGAACAAACGCACATAGGA
This sequence comes from Barypeithes pellucidus, assembly GCA_963991005.1. Taxonomy (NCBI): domain Eukaryota; kingdom Metazoa; phylum Arthropoda; class Insecta; order Coleoptera; family Curculionidae; genus Barypeithes; species Barypeithes pellucidus. Next base: position 3,077,183 of record OZ022557.1, read on the forward strand.
GATAGGGCACAAATTATTTTAACACGAGCCCACACAAGGGACAGAGAACACATAGTGAAACAGAATTTCTTAGTATGGCTTGGTGCAGTTTTTGCCAAGCGATTCAATCATCGGCCAGGCTGCTATTTTTGAAAATTCGTGGTAAAGCTGGGGGTTAGAGGGATGACGGGAAATATATAATAATAATAATGGGGGAATGCCATTATGCACAATTGACCCATTAAGAAAATGGGAATTCCGTGCGGACTATAATAACATTTAAAAAAAGAATCAAACAAATTTAATATTGTCTTCTTACGGAATTTCGAAAATTAAAACGTTACCTAAATTAAGCTACTAGATTCCACTAAAAGAAAATTTAGTTTTAATTTTAAAATTTAAACGACATTTCTAGCATGTTCTGAAAACCGACTTTATTTTATCAGAATTTAATCGGGAATATCAACTTAAATTAGATAAAAAGTGACATATTATGCGAACAAATTAATCCTAGCCTATGTCACCCATCTTTGGAGCGCAATCGAACACCATGGGGAGTCTCGGGCTATTGCACTGAATATTTCTAAAACTTTTGATCGTGTTTGGCATGAGGGACTTCTAAGTAAACTGCGATCCTATGGTATGCCCAGTCGATTCTGTGCATGGTTGTATAGCGATTGACGGATTTCTCTCAGACACCTTCACCATCAATGTCGGTGTTCCTCAAGGGTCCATATTGTCTCCCACTCTCTTCTTACTCTACATTAACGACCTTCTAGTGAAAACGAGAAATCCGATATTTGGTTTTGCTGATGATAGCACACTTATCTCATCTTTCTCTTTGAATGCACAAACGTGGGTTGCCGACGCACATCCTCGCAGACAGCATGAAGTATCACGCCTCAACACAGACCTGGAAGAAATCCTGGCTTGGGGTGACAGTAACCAAGTCGAATTTAACGCTAAAAACCTAGGCAGCAGTTTTCTCTAAAAGGGTTAACATTACAGAACCGGATATAGTCATGAACGGACACGCAATCCCACTGGCTTCATCTATTAATTTGCTGGGCGTAAATCTGGGAGGAAATATGTCTTGGCAAAACCACGTTGTGGCAATCGCCAAGATAGCTTCTCATAAACTTAGTGTACTCTTCCGAACCAGAAAGTTGTACACACCTCAACAACTTTTGACACTATACAAAGCCCAGATTCGGCCATCACTAGAGTACTGCTCTCATGGCTGGAGCTCTGCATCCAAACATACTCTTCGGCTACTGGATTCCATCAAAAGGAGGGCCATTCGTCTGATTGGAGACCACGAGCTGACGAAAAACCTCGACAGCCTAGAACATCGAAGACAGGTTGGGGATTGAGGACTTCATCCTTATCGAGGTCGTTTTTCCCAACGAATATAACCTCCAACGATTCAAAACCAACGTGAATCGCTTTTTGCGCACACGCACCACTCCCAGAGTGCCCTAAAGGATTTTTCCTATAGTGCTTGTGTTTGATCATAAAAAAAAATCCTTCATATGGCATGGCGCCCACTATTACAAATTTACTGTTGGTTATTTCCATCACCTGTCAAATTTACTGTTTCGACCAATAAAATTGTTTCATTTACACCCATTGCACGCAATTATTTTGATAAAATTTTCATCTTCCTTACGAGTGATAAAACTGGGTCATTGGCCAGGAACATTTTTAAAAGTCGTTTCTAAGTAGGCCGTGTACTAGAAAATGACTTTGAATAAATGTCAAGTTCGAATTATTTTTTCGGTAAATTTTTTTTTCAGATTTTCATTATCATTTACCCATGACAAACGAAAAACGACTTTAAGGGTAGGATTTAAGTAATAATATATGTACTTACTGTTTATTTGTCGTGTATCTTCCTATTTGCCGACATTGTCGGCTTGTTTTCTTTCGAAATTTTAGTCACATAACCTTAAACTTACGAGACGTCAAAAGGTTTGAAGTTTAGAGTAAAGAGCATAAGTTAGTATCGATATCGACAAATATCGATATTGGATATGTTAAAAGTATTTCTGTAATTATTATAAGATTTAATTTAGGTTCTGGAACTAATCTTATCAAAATATCTCGATTAAATTTTTCATTGTAACACTCAAAGTTTTGTACTTTTGGAAATTTTACTCAATGATCGTTTGGGCATGTTTATTCATAGATTAAATCACTCGAGCTTCGCTCCCGAGATTTAGTCAGATCATTTTATCGATAACAAAACGAGCTCTAGTTATATTACCTTCGATTAATAAATAAAATATATTCCAGACAACATGATAATTTTAACATAGTAGAGGAACAAGAATATACATAATTAAATATTTTACCAAGAAATATCATTTTAAATATTTTCAATGTAAATTTATTTCACCGTTAACTCCATACCTTTACAAAATATTTTAACTAGGTATACATCCTTTAAAGCAGCGGTTCCCAATCGGTGGTATATTTAATTATTCCCCGTGGTGCGCTAAACAAGATAATACAAAACATTAACCAAAAACCTAAATAATAACAAAACTTGACAAATTTTATAAATATATTGAAGAAAATGACTGACCCTAGAGTCTAGACCCTAGTTAGACCTGGAAAAACCTACCTAGAGATAGGTATTCTAATTAGGCGGTACTTAAAAATACGATACGGTTTTGGTGGTACGACATTACAAAATGTTGGATACCGCTGCTTTACAGTTTTTTAAGGCTCATCCCAACTTCCTGGTTAGGAAATAACAATATAATTGTAACTAAACAGTACCTACATAATCTATCATAATTGAAAAGGTTTGCCCATTCGCTATTGGTAAGCTCCACAAAACTAATTTTTTACATAAAATGTCTATTAGGTAATTTATATCTTCTAATCCAACTCATCAAACATAGCACACTGCTGACCACTTGAATCGTGATTGAGATTATGATTAATTTTCTTCAAGTAACCAATGAATCGCCCAGTCAATTCCTTATCTACAGCTTCAACGCATGTACTTGAAGAATTAATTGGTAATCCGCACACAGGCACATCTTCGTGCTTACAAAATCCAAAATCCGTGACTTTAGGATCATCAATCGTCACCCCCCTATCGAAAAAGGTTTTGTACGCTCTTTTCCAACAAGCACATGACCAAGGATTACCAAAAAGAGCAAGATTACCTGTGCGAATCTTGTTCACAAATTTTGTGGGTAGGAAATTTAAGAGATTTGCACTTATGCGAAGATTTCCATAATAAATTGAATCTGGGAAGGTGTCTGGAGAAATGGACGTTAAGCGATTGTGATGTAAACCGACGGCTGTAATAAACCACGGGTTGTCTTTGAACATCGGTCCTTCAATAGCCGAAATCAAATTTGAATTTAAATAAATCCCTTTAAGATTTTTCCAGCCGTGAAACAGTCCCGCTGGAATTTTACGTATGTAATTGTGGAACAAATTGAAACTTTCAATGTTGCTCGTATTAGTAAACCATTCCCTTCTCACTTCAGTAAGCTCATTCTCGTTAAGCGAGATACTTTTAAAGTTGGGCAAATTAGCAAATGCGTGATCCTCAATATACGACAATTTGTTCAAGAAAAATTCGACGTCTATGAGACTGGGAATTATATCAAATACACCTTTTGTTAAAGTCTTAATGCGGTTGTTGCGAATGCTAATCCTTTCTAACTGAGGGACGTTTGAAAAAGCTCCTGGTTCTATCGTCTCGATATGAAACTTCTCAATATCAACAATCTTTAAATTCTTCATGTTAGAGATGAAATTTGTTTTCAGTATGGGCAAACTGCCTACGGTTAACCATATATCAACACCTTTCATATCTTTAAAGGGTCTAACAGTGTCGTTGATACATCCATTGATCGTTGTTAGCTTGTAAGCACCGTCTACGTCTTCAACCTCTTTATAGTTCACTTCGAGATCAAAGATATGTTGGCAAGATTGTAAAGAAACAAACACTGCTTGCATCATCAAGAACAAAATACAAATTAATTTATACATCTTTAATCCGCCACGTACGAACGCAAACTAATTTCGTTGCGTTTTTCTTCTCCACGGTCGTCGCTGTGTGGACGCTCTTCATTCAACCAGTTTTGAAGGATTGGATTTGTGTTGATTTGTTCCTTGCCTGTTGCTCTGTGCTAACAATAACGTTTTAGTCATAAAATGTTAATTAAAATTGGTATATTTTCTGGGTCGTCGATTTAAAATTATTTTATTCAGTGGCGTAACAACCAGTTTTCTGCGTGTTCATTTCGTAGTCCGTCTTCCATAGATAAATCCGAAATAAAATGGCTTGGGAGACTTTGAATTGTATTGCAATTTTAGTGTCTGGCAGGACATTTAATACCGCAATTTATAAGAAACATACGTGGATTTTTGGTTATTAAAGAAAAATTCTTTAATTTGCTTGATCCTCTCGCATTACTCCTTGTCCTTGTCTATATGCCCTGTCTCAGGATTCAAAAAATGTAAACCTCCTTCTGTAGGTTACTATATGGAATAAGGAAACTGTTCTGAACACTTAACTGATCATATATCTCACAAAATAAATGAGTGTAAATGGCTTAATATGAGGAACAGATGTAGCCACCGCTTGGGCAATTGTGTTCCTAAACTTCTAACTTTGCCAAATAATTCTAAGAAGCTAAAAGATAAATTAGTTTCCAGGGTTGATATTCAACATAGAAATATTAGATACAAGAATAGGTTTATTTCGCCTCAATATAAATCGTCATTATTTCAAAGAAGTTTTACTTACCGTACTATAAAATGATATAACTCTATTCCTGATGAATTTAAGTCATTACAAGTTCAAGCACCAGCTTCGTGCTTATCTATTCAGTAAGCAACGCATCTATAGTTAGCGACATTCTTTGTATTTATAAGGAGGTAAAGAAACTCACAGTCTGCTCCACTAGTTTAATAGAAATAAATACTATAAACCAAACATGTTTCGAAGACTTAAGTCTTCATCTTCAGTGGTAAATAAAACATCAACAAAGAGGGTACCTATGACATTGATGCAACTAGTCAAGCAGGAAAAGAAAACGTTTTGAAAATGTAAAAAATTCAATTATAGTAAATAAAGAAAGAAAACTAAAATTCATTTTTTTGTAAGGTAAAACATAATGAAAATTTTTTTAAATTTTTAATAAGAATGAAATCCCACTTTTAAAGGGTTTTAATTTTAAATTTAATGTAAAAAACATTCATTTTTGAAATCAAGTTCATCTTAGCACGAGGTTCTGAGATGAGAAAGCTTTTTGAATAATTGAATTTTTTACATTTTCAAAACGTTTTCTTTTCCTGCTTGACTAGTTGCATCAATGTCATAGGTACCCCCTTTGTTGATGTTTTATTTACCACACTTATAACTTCACTCCACTTTGAGATGGACTACTTCAAGAACTTTGTATTTATTTTAAGTTCCTTCAATATATTTTGAGGCAGACTAAATTCAGAATGTGGTTGAGTAAGAATAGCCCTTCTTGGCTAGACTTCGCCACTGGGTTTGTCGCGTCCTAGGAAAATTTCTTTATTTTTACATTTGTTGTTAATTTTTTCCAGCATTGTAATTAGAATTTATGTTAATAAAAATTCTTTATTATTATTATTATAAGTATAGTAGAACTAACCATAATCGTAGAGATAAGTAAGCCTAGAATGACCACTAAGCCAAAAATATGGGCTATAGTTATGTAAGGTTGTTTTACAGCCCGTGTTAGTAAAAATTAGCAGAATATTAATATTTTTGTAAAATTTAATGACACCTTTTGTAAAATATGTAAAATATATAACAGAGGTCGGTATCAATTTGCTTTTTAAATGAAACACCCTATATATTATTAAATTTTTGGATTTTATGCTAGATTCTAGGCAGATGTCCTATACCTAACGTTTTTATGTCAAAAATGACGCTTGCAGACGTTTGAAAAATAATTATTAATTTTTCCTATGCCTTTATTGTTTAATTTGGGTTGGATTCCTTGTGAAAGAGACCTGCTTTAATAGATTTTGTGTAATTCAAAAAATTAAAAAAATTAAAAATGAAATTGAGGAAACTGCAAAAATCTACATTTTCAAATAGAAAAATAATTAATAATTATTTTAAGGTCTGCAAATGTCATTTTTGACATAAAAACTTAAATTTGTCAAGGACGCTTAGACTTAGGTATATGAAATGATATGTGTAATCTGCCTAGACCGTTGCGTAGAATCCAAGAAATGTAATAATATATACAATTTAGCCTATTAAGAAAATGTTAATTCCGTGCGGATCTACATATTATATTAACATTAAAAAAAAAGAATTAAAGGAATTTAATATTCTGCTCTTACGGAATTTCAAAAATTAAAACGTTACTACAAAAGATAAGAAACCTACTGGATTCCACTAAAAAAAATGTAGTTTTAAATTTTAAAATTTAAACGATATTTCTAGCATGTTCTGAAAATCGACTTTATTTTATCAGAATTTAATCGGAGAATATCAATTTAAATTTGATAAAAAGTGACATAATTTAATGTAAAAAAGGAAGAAATTTGCTTTTAAATGTTTCAATATATATTTAGAGGATTACTCTAAATGTTTCGGCTTTTTAGGCCTTTTTCAAGAGCATTGCAGATGAATACTAAAGTTAAAAGTTATTTTACGGGTCTTTATACTGTCAATAATAAACTATTTTATTGCCTAGAATGAGGGTTTTTCCCCGATTAGTGTAGGTAGACTTAAGAAAGCTGTCTATCACTAAACATTTAAAAGCAAACTTCTTCCTTTTTTACATTAAATTATTTAAAAAATGTTTCATAAAAAACCAACCGCGGAATCTGTCGAGTATATAAAAATTGACATATTATGCGAATAAATCCTTTATATGGCATGGCGCCCACTACTACAAATTTATTGTTAATTAATAAATAAAATATATTCCAGAATACATTTTATTTTTATCATAGACATAATATCATAATTACTATTTTACCATGAAAAATCAATTTAAATATTTTCAATGTAAATTTATTTCACCGTTAACTCCATACCTTTACAAAATATTTTAACTAGGTATACATCCTTTAAAGCAGCGGTTCCCAATCGGTGGTATATTTAATTATTCCCCGTGGTGCGCTAAACAAGATAATACAAAACATTAACCAAAAACCTAAATAATAACAAAACTTGACAAATTTTATAAATATATTGAAGAAAATGACTGACCCTAGAGTCTAGACCCTAGTTAGACCTGGAAAAACCTACCTAGAGATAGGTATTCTAATTAGGCGGTACTTAAAAATACGATATGGTTTTGTTGGTACGCCATTACAAAATGTTGGGTACCGCTGCTTTACAGTTTTTTAAGGCTCTTCCCAACTTCCTGGTTAGGAAATTGCAGTATAATTATAGTTAAACAGTACCTACATAATCTATCAAAATTGAAAAGTTTTGCACAGTCGCTAAACGATTCGTGAAACACAAAATTGTCGGAATTGGTAAGCTCCACAAAAACTAATTTTTTACATTAATTGTCTATTAGGTAATTTATATCTTCTAATCCAACTCATCAAACATAGCACACTGCTGACCACTTGAATCGTGATCAAGATTATGATGAATTTTCTTCAAGTAACCAATGAATCGCCCAGTCAATTCCTTATCTACAGCTTCAACGCATGTACTTGAAGATTTAATTGGTAATCCGCACACAGGCACATCTTCGCGCTTACAAAATCCAGAATACACGACTTTAGCGTCAATCGTCACCCCCCTATCGAAAAACGTTTTGTAGGCTTTTTTCCAACAAGCACATGACCAAGGATTACCATAAAGAGCAAGACTACCTATTGGAATCTCGTTCATAAATTTTTCCGGTAGGAAATTTAAGAGATTTGCACTTATGCGAACATTTCCATAAGAAAATGAATCTGGGAAGGTGTTTGGAGAAATGGACGTTAAGCAGTTGTGATTTAAACCGACAGCTGTAATAATCGACGGGTTGTCTTTGAACATCGGTCCTTCTATAACTGAAATCTCATGGCAACCTCCTTTAAATTCTTCATGTTAGAGATGAAATTTCTTTCCAGTTTGGGCAAACTGCCTACGGCTAACCATATAATAACGCCTTTCATACTTTTAAAGGTACTCATAGTGTCGTTGATACAGCCTTTGATCGTTGTAAAATTGTAATCACCGTCTACGTCTTCAAACTCTTTATAGTTCACTGTGAGATCAAAGAGATATTGACAAGATTGTAAAGAAACAAACACTGCTTGCGTCATCAACAACAAAACACAAATTAATTTATACATCTTTAAACCGCCACGTACGAACGCAAACTAATTTCGTTGCGTTTTTCTTGTCCACGGTCGTCGCTGTGTGGACGCTCTTCATTCAACCAGTTTTAAAGAACCGGATTTTTGTTCGTTTTTTCTTTGCCCGTTGCTCTGTGCTAACAATAATGTTTTAGCCATAAAATGTTAATTAAAATTGGTATATTTTCCGGATCGTCGACTTAAAATTATTTTATTCAGTGGCTTAACTACCAGTTTTCTGCGTGTTGATTTCGTAGTCCGTCTTCCATAGATAAATCCGAAATAAAATGGCTTGGGAGACTTTGAATTGTATTGCAATTTTAGTGTCTGGCAGGACATTTAATACCGCAATTTATAAGAAACATACGTGGATTTTTGGCTATTAAGGAAAAATTCCATGAATGCACGAAAATCACATATAAACAAGATTTTTTTAATTTCTGCGTTTTCGATCGCCTTGCAGGTTCGTTCGCAGAAATAGTTACGAACTGCCCGAGGCATGGGCAGTTGCTCTAAAGTGCTCACAGAAGTAAAATCTGTGAGAGCTGGCAATAATTTCGGCGATCGTAGAGCAAAATGTATCGATTGCCGAGTGATTTGCAATCGTAAGAATCATCCGCGTACTGGTACAGAATTGTGAGATTCGATTCTGCGCGTTGGCTTGGTTTTCATCGATTCGTTTTATTTTCCTTAGTGTAGGCATGTACACAAAGCAGAAATGAGCAATTATACTTGTAGGTTAAGTTAAGTAGACAAAATTGACTTAGCAGGTTAACACTTTAATCCGACGACGTGTCGAAATTTTTACATAGTAAATTTTACAAAAGATTTTAGTAAATTTTACAAAAGATTTTAGTAAATTTTACAAAAGATTTTAGTAAATTTTACAAAAGGTTTCATTAAATTTTACAAAAATATTAATATTTTGCTAATTTTTACTAAATATCTTACTATAATTTAATGTGTTCTTAATAAAAGTAATTCCAGTCACATATAGATTAAATATATAATAAAATAATAAATGAACCTACACTATTCAATGCCATTTAACGCTGTGGGCTTCATATGCTTAGATATTGGTGATTTTCACCAGACCACGTCACCGATACTTAGAAATTCTCCTGGCTAATATCATGTTTAACACGGGCTGTAGAACAGCCTTACTATAGCCCATGTTTTTGGCTTAGGGGCCATTCTAGGCTTACTTATCTCTATTATTATAGTCCTACTATATTTATAATAATAAGATACTTTTTATTAACATAAATTCTAATTACAATGCTGAAAAAAATTAACAACAAATGTAAAAATAAAGGAATTTTCCTAGGACGCGACAAACCCAGTGGCGATGTCTAGCCAAGAAGGCTACTCTTACTCAACCACATTCTGAATTTAGTCTGTCTCAAAATATATTGAAGGAACTTAAAATACTTACAAAGAATGTCGCTAACTATAGATGCGTTGCTTATTGAACAGATAAGAACGAAGCTGGTGCTTGAACTTGTAATGACTTGAATTCTTCTTTGAAATAATGACGATTTATATGGAGGCGAAGTAAACCTGTTCTTGTACCTAATATTTCTATGTTGAATATCAACCCTGGAAACTAATTTATCTTTTAGCTTCTTAGAATTATTTGGCAAAGTTAGAAGTTTATGCACACAACTGCCCAAGCGGTGGCGACATCTGTTCCTCATATCAAGAGATTTACACTAATTTATTTTGTGAGATATATGATCACGTTTCCTTATGCCATATATTAACTTACAGCAGGAGTTTTACATTTTTTGAATCCCATTTTTTGGGGTTTTGTGAAGACATGGCATATAACAGGAGTAACGCGAGAGGATCAAGTTGTTGACATAGCATTCTCTTAAGTTTTAGGTATATTAACTTTAAAGATCAAAAAGCTATTTTGTTAATATTTTGAACGCTTTACGTGTTCGTAGTAAATTTAACTAAGTTATTCTTTCCGTGTATGAAGCAATAATCAATAGGGTTACAAAGATCAACTATATCATTATCAGGAACGCACTGATGCAAGTAGTTTACTGGTACATGTTTCACATTCAGGATGTTTAAAATCATATGTGTTTTATTGTTTGTAAACAGAGTAGTGATTGTTTCTTTACAATCGTGTAATTATATTATTGATATCGGACTAAATTTTCGTGAGTCAGAAAACCCAAATTCTACATGGAACTTTACAAGGTTAACGAATTGTATCAGTGACGCATCATTCACAGATAAAGAGGTGGTGGTTCACGTATGGCTTACCGAAGGAAATTTGCCGAAACTGGAACGAAACTTCATCTCTAATATGAAGAATTTAAAGGAAATTTATATCGAGAAGTTTCACGTGGAAGCGATAGAGCCAGGAGCTTTTTCAAACTTGCCTCAGTTAGAAAAAATTAACATAAACACCAATCCCATTAAAACTATTTTGAGTGGTGTGTTTAATAGTCTTCCCAGTCTTCGAATAATTCAGATTTACAACAATAAATTGTCATACATAGAAGATCAGGCGTTTGCGAATTTATCAAACTTAAAAGATATTTCCCTCAACGAGAATAATCTTGAAGCAATGAACAGGACCTGGTTTTCTAATACAGACAACATCGAAAGTTTCAATATGTTCCGTAATTCCATACGGAAAGTTCCATTTGGAATGTTCCACGGCTGGAAAAAACTTAGATACGTATATCTTAACTCTAATGCGATTGAAGTTATTGAAGGAGAAATGTTCAAAGACAATCCTTCATTTATATCAGCTCTTGGTTTACACCACAACCGCCTAGAGGACATTTCTGCAGATACGTTTCCAGATTCATTTTATATGGGGTATCTATCCGTAAGTGGAAATCTCTTGAATTATCTATCGGAAGAGTTTTTAAACAAAATAAAAGTAGGTCATATAGCCATTTATGGAAACCCGTTCAAATGTTCCTGTTTGGACAAAATCCACAAAATCTTTTTGGAGAGGGGAGTCACAATTGACCATCCTGTTTACACGTTTGCCGGATCTTGCAAAGATGGAAGTGTCCCGGTGTGCGGATTATCAGTAAATCATTCTCGGGCGTGCATTGACTCGGTGGATAAAGAATTGACGCGGCGAGTCATATCTTATATGAAAAAGATTCGTTATGATACTGTGTACGATCCAAGTGGACAGCAATGTGCAATGTTTGATGAATTAGTTAACTAGAGTAGTGTACGGGTTCCCGCAGTCCTTTTAATTTATTTTTGACTGTTTATTTCAGTGGATTATAGAAAATTAAGACGCTGTATATGTGAACTGCAGCATCATTCCACGTTATAACTTCAAAAAAAAAATGAAATTAGGGAAGACATGTTGGTTTTTTTACATTATTTTTACGTATACTTACGTCTCCTTAGGTTTCGTTCGTTCCTGCTGACTGACCCTGTATAATAAAATAATTTTAAATATTTTTATATATATTATTTTTCGTTTGGTGATAAAAAAACAAATGAAATTTATGTTGGCTTGGTTTTTTTGTACTTTGGTTAAGAAAATGGCTGAATTTTCGCTCGGTTGGATCCTCCTAATTGATAATAGAGAAATATACGATGCTGATACAGTGGCGGTCGTCAGGTGAGGCAAGCGAGGCACGTATTTTATAAAATAACATATTTTTTTCATTTCTCTATAAAATAATTAATTCTATCTTTATGACAAAAAAACATTAACATTAGCTTGGTTATGATTATTAAAATGTTATTTGTGTAATTAAGATCGCGCGCGACCGGTACATTTCCATCTTATGCACGCATTTTATATCTTCGCAGAGGCGACGATAATGTCGCCTGTTAATTTGCGCTGTTGTCTATTCGGCAAGGTTAAATAATAAAATTGTATGTCAATTTTTTTATAATGTATTGAAAAATATATGTATATTTTGAACATATAGTATATAGGGTGTTGAAAAAGGTCGGTACCCCGGAATAACTCCGGTGCATCGGAAAATGTCTAGGGGAAAAGTTGTTTTGTTTTGAAGGAGGAATAGTTTGCAATATGCTTATTGGCGTATCGTGTTCTCTGACGAAAAATAAACAAAATCAGAACCGTGCGAGTCGGTATCAACTTGCTTATTTTAAACCAAACACCCTATATATTATTACATTTTTGGATTTTATGCAATATTCTAGACAGATTTTATATATCATGTCCTATATCTAAATCTAAGCGTATTTAACATACTTATGTATTTAAGTTTTTATGTCAAAAATGACGCTTGCAGACGTTTGAGAAATAATTATTAACTTTTCCTATATGGAAGCCTTTATTGTTTAATTTGGGTTGGATTCCTTGTCGAATAGGACCAGCTTTAATAGATTTTTATAATATTTTGATAACTATTAACTGGGTGTTCAAAAAATTAAAAATGAAATAGAGAAAACTGCAAAAAATCTTCAGTTGGAACTACCCAAATAATTAATAATTATTTTAAGGTCTGCAAACGTCATTTTTGACATAAAAACTTAAATTTGTCAAGGACGCTTAGACTTAGGTATATGAAATGATATGTGTAATCTGCCTAGAACGTTGCGTATAATCCAAGAAATGTAATAATATGTACAATTTAGCCTATTAAGAAAATGTTAATTCCGTGCGGATCTACATATTAACATTCAAAAAAAAGAATTAAATGAGTTTAATATTGTGCCCTTACGGAATTTCAGAAATTAAAACGTTACTACGAAAGATAAATCACCTACTGGATTCCACTAAAAAAAATGTAGTTTTAAATTTTAAAATTTAAACGATATTTCTAGCTCTGAAAACCGACTTTATTTTATCAGAATTTAATCGGAGAATATCAATTTAAATTTGATAAAAAGTAAGAAATTTGCTTTTAAATGTTTCACTATATTTAGAGGATTACTCTAAATGTTTCGGCTTTTTAGGCCTTTTTCAAGAGCATTGCAGATGAATACTAAAGTTAAAAATTATTTTACGGGTCTTTATACTGTAAATAATAAACTATTTTATTGCCTAGAATGAGGGTTTTTCCCCGATTAGTGTAGGTAGACTTAAGAAAGCTGTCTATCACTAAACATTTAAAAGCAAACTTCTTCCTTTTTTACATTAAATTATTTAAAAAATGTTTCATAAAAAACCAAGTGCGGAATCTGTCGAGTATATAAAAGTGACATATTATGCGAATAAATCCTTTATATGGCATGGCGCCTACTACTACAAATTTATTGTTAATTAATAAATAAAATATATTCCAGAATACATTTTATTTTTATCATAGACATAATATCATAATTACTATTTTACCATGAATAATCAATTTAATTATTTTCAATGCAAATTTATTTCACCGGTAACTCCATACATTTACAAAATATTTTAACTAGGTATACATCCTTTAAAGCAGCGGTTCCCAATCGGTGGTATATTTAATTATTCCCCGTGATACGCTAAATAAGATAATACAAAATAAACATTAACCAAAAACCTGTATAATATAAAACTTGACAAATTTAGAGACAGGTATTCTAATTAGGTGGTACTTAAAAATACGATACGGTCTTTGTGTTACGGAGTTTATAAGATCTTTGGTGGTACGACATTGAGAAAGGTTGGGTACCGCTGCTGTACAGTATTTCCTTGGTACGAAATTGCAGTATAATTATAGTTAAACAGTACCTTAATAATTGAGAATGCAAAATTGTCGGAATTGGTAAGCCCCTCAAAAACGAATTTTTTAGATAAAATGTCTATTAGGTAATTTATCTAATCCAACTCATCAAACATAGCACACTGCTGACCTTTTGAATCTTGAGCAAGATTATGATTAATTTTCTTCAGGTAACCAATGAAGCGTCCAGTCAATTCCTTATCTACAGCTTCAATGCATGTACTTGAAGAATTAAGTGGTAATTCGCACACAGGCACATCCTCGTGCTTACAAGATCCAGTATACGTGACATCAGGATCGTCAATCGTCACCCCCCTATCCAAAAAGGTTTGGTAGGCTTTTTTCCAACAAGCACATGACCAAGGATTACCAAAAAGAGCAAGATTACCTATTCGAATCTTGTTTATAAATTCTTCCGGTAGGAAATTTAAAAGATTTGCACTTATACGAAGATTTCCATAATAAATTGAATCTGGGAAGGTGTCTGGAGAAATGGACGTTAAGCGGTTGTGATGTAAACCGACGGCTGCAATAAACGATGGGTTGTCTTTGAACATCGGTCCTTCAATAACCGAAATGGCATTTGAATTGAAATAAATCCCTTTAAGATTTTTCCAGCCGTGAAACAATCCCGCTGGAATTTTACGTATGTAATTATGGAACAAATTGAAACTTTCAATGTTGCTCGTATTAGTAAACCATTCTCTTCTCACTTCATGTAAGATCATTATTGTTAAGCGAGAGAATGTTAAAATTGGGTAAGTTAGCGAATGCGTGATCCTCAATGTACGACAGTTTGTTTTCGTAGAACTGGACATCTCTGAGACTGGGAATTATATCAAATAGGTACACCTTTTGTTAAAGACTTAATGCTGTTCTTGCGAATGATAATCTTTTCTAACTGAGGTACGTTTGAAAAAGCTCCTGGTTCTATCGTCTCGACGTGAAACTTCTCAATATCAACCTGCTTTCTTTAAAGGGTCTAACAGTGTCGTTGATGCATCCATTGATCGTTGTTATCGTGTAATTACCGTCTACGTCTTCAAACTCTTTATAGTTCACTCCGAGATCAAAGAGGTATTGGCAAGATTGTAAAGAAACAAACACTGCTTGCGCCATCCACGACAAAACACAAATTAATTTGTACATCTTTAAACCGCCACGTACGAACGCAAACTAATTTCGTTGCGTTGTTCTTCTCCACAGTCGTCGCTGTGTGGACGCTCTTCATTCAGCCAGTTTTAAAGAACTGCATTTGTGTTGGTTGTTTCTTTGCCTGTTGCTCTGTGCTAACAATAATGTTTTAGTCATAAAATGTTAATTAAAATTGGTATATTTTCCGGGTCATCGATTTAAAATTATTTTATTCAGTGGCGTAACTACCAGTTTTCTGCGCGTTCATTTCGTAGTCCGTCTTCCATAGATAAATCCGAACTAAAATGCCTTGGGAGACTTTGAATTGTATTGCTATTAGTGTCTGGCAGGACATTTAATATCGCAATTAATAAGAAACATACGTGTTATTATACAGGTTATTAAAGAAAAATCCCTTGAATGCATGAAAATCACATATAAACAAGATTTTTTACTTAGGCGTTTTCGATCGCCTTGCAAGTTGCAAGAGATTCGTTCGCAGAGCAGTGAGAAAAAGTTACAAACTGCCCGAGGCATGCGCAATTGCTCTAAAGTATTCACAGAAGTAAAATCTGTGACCGCTGGCAATAATTTCGGTGTTCGTAAAATGTATCGATTGCCAACTGATTTGAGACGGTCAGAGTCTCCCACTCTCTTCTTACTCTACATTAACGACCTTCTAGTGAAAACTAAAAATCCTATATTTAGTTTTGCTGACGATAGCACACTTATCTCATCTTTCTCCTTGAATGCGCAAACATTGGCTGCCGACGCACATCTTCGCAGACAGCATGAAGTATCACGCCTCAACAAAGACCTGGAAGAAATTTTGGCTTGGGGTGACAGTAACCAAGTCGAATTTAACGCTAAAAAAACCCAGGCAGCAGTTTTCTCTAAAAAGGTTAACATTACAGAACCCGAAATAGTCATGGCCGGACACGCAATCCCACTGGCTTCATCTATTAGTTTGCTGGGCGTCAATCTGGGAGGAAACATGTCTTGGCATAACCACGTTGTGGCAATCGCCAAGATAGCTTCTCAGAAGCTTGGGGTACTCTTACGAACCAGGAAGTTATACACACCTCAACAACTTTTGACACTATACAAAGCCCAGATTCGGCCATCACTGGAATACTGCTCTCATGTCTGGAGCTCTGCACCCAAACATACTCTTCGGCTACTGGATTCCATCGAAAGGAGGGCTATTCGTCTGATCGGAGACCACGAGCTGACGAGGAACCTCGACAGCCTGGAACGTCGAAGGCAGGTTGGGGATTTGACTCTCTTTTACAGATATTTTCATGGAAGGTGCTCGGGTGACCTTGCCCTCTTAATTCCGCCCAGAGCGGCTAATAGCAGAAATACACGACGAACCACTGCCGCCCATCCATATGTGGTTGAGCTTAGTACTCCTCGAACTTCATTGTTTAAGAATTCTTTCATCTGGAGGACTACATCCTTATGGAACGACCTTCCCGAGGTCGGTTTTCCCAACGAATATAACCTCCAACGATTCAAAACCAACGTGAATCGCTTTTTGCGCACACGCACCACTCCCAGAGTGGCCTAAAGGATTTTCCTATAGTGCTTGTGTTTGATCATAAAAAAAAAAAAAAGTAATACGCGTCTGCGCGTTGGCTCGATCGGGTGTTTGTTTACTCTTGACTATTCGATTCGTTTTATTTTCTTTAGTGTTGGCATGTTTTGATTAAACTTACTTTCCATTAGTTTTTAAAAGTCTATTGCCAACCGAAAGGCCAGCTCTACACAAAGCAGCAACGGGCAAGATTAAGAATACTTGTAGGTTAAGTTAAGAAGACAAAATTGACTTAGCAGGTTACCACTTTAATCCGATGACGCGTCAAAATTTTTACATAGTAAATTTTACAAAAGATTTTAGTAAATTTTACAAAAGGTTTTATTAAATTTTACAAAAATTTTTAAAACATTTTGCTAATTTTTACTAAACATCTTACTATAATTTTGATGTCGGTTCTTAATAATAGTACATTATTTACCGAGTAGGAAATGCCTAACATTCCTGGACAATTGTAGCAGCACAACCTCGGACCAGGCTAGTTTTTTGTAACTTTTTTGTTATGTAGGTTTCATCCTTGTTGCTTGGTCGACAACCCCCCGGGGTGCGTATCTTAAGATCTGTCTCATTCGCGGAATATCACGAGCATTCTGTAGTGGGCGGTGGGTCTTTTGTAGCTCGATTGTAGCTTTTTTGTTACGCCGCTCGCGCATATGTAGTTTGAGCCGGGTCCGAGAAAACCGCGGAACCGCTAGCTTGAACCTCCATGGTAGGCACAGGTTCAGACCCAACTGGTTTCTCGTAACTTTTTTGTAGCTTTTTTGTTACGTTGGTCCCATTTTTGTAGCCCTTAACAGTTTCGAGAAAAACGCATATCTGCTAGCTTGAACTTCAATTGTAGCGGCACAATTTCGGACCCGGTTAGTTTTTGTAGCTTTTTTTGTTACGTAGGTTTCATACTTGTAGCTTGGTCCACAAGGTTCAGCTAGCGGTTTCGCGGTTTTCTCGGACCCTGCTCAAGCTACATATGCGCGACCGGCGTAACAAAAAAGCTACAAAAGACCCACCGGGTCTTTTGTGGTGTCGCTACAGAGTGCCCGCTAACTTGATAGAGCTCAGTTGATGTTTGTGTTTGTTTTGGCGGTTAATATTATAATATTATCGATTTTAGTCGTACATTGATTACTTTCGTGGTTTTTCTTCCGACAAGCTGATGAATCCGTAACATGATATTGTGATATGTGATATGTCCCTTGGGGAAAAGTCTTTTTCAATGCACAATGAAGAGGAGGAGCGGGAAATTATTTGATGCAGAAGGCTTACTCTCAGATAAGTACTATTAAAAAAGACGGGTGACAATGCTCGCAGGTTTCCAAGTTCTTGGTATGAAACTCATATCTGGACCTGGATTTGCGGTAGCATTCTTAAACAGCGTGTATATTGTTGGGAAAACGTGTAGACTTCCAATGGCTACGTTGATTTAAAAACATTTTCTAGAGCTGTGAAATAATTTTTTCAAAACATTCAAAAAATCCTACGAAAGTAAAAATGTCATGGGATAGGTATAAGTAACATGTTGATAACCTATAGCATCCGAGAAATCGCCTTACCGCCTCAAACGGCCACGAGCCGCCACTGTGCTGAATAAAATTAAATCAATGAACCTGAGCTGTAACATATCTTGTTGATAAACTACCAAGATGAATAAACCGGTCACGTTAAGATTCGATTTTATGTGAAAAACCACTTTTACTTAGTTTGTTTACAATTCTTTCGCTATAAACATGTGTAAATTAATATTTTATGTTTTGTTATTGGCAACGGGAATAGTGTACGTTTCGTTACAATCTTGTCAAAAGCTCTTCAACGTTGAACTGAATTATCGTAACGTAGACAAAGATAACGTCTATTGGAATTATGTAGTTCATACAGGTTGTGTCAGTGATGCAGGATTTAAAAATCGAACAGTCGTTCGTATATGGTTTCTGTCTGGAAGTTTGCCGATTTTGAGTAAGAACTTCATCTCGAACATGACGAATTTAAAAGAAATTGTCATCGAGAAGTATCAGGTCGAGACCATAGAACCAGGAGCTTTTTCAAATTTGCCCCAGCTAAGATACATGAATATACAAGGCAACCCTATTAAAACCATACCCAGCGGTGTCTTTGATAAACTGCCTAGCCTTAAAATGATTGACATTTTTCTAAATAAAGTAACGACCATTGAGGATCACGCATTTGCGAATTTACCGAACTTGAATCAGATTTCTCTTAACCGGAATAATATTAAGGAGATGAGGAAGGAGTGGTTTACTAATACGACCAATATTGAAATATTCGACGCGTGGAGCAATTCCTTACGGAAAATTCCATCCGGCATGTTCCACGGCTGGACCAAGATCAAAGGGATTTATTTAAATTCCAATTCGATTTCAATTATAGAAGGGGAACTGTTTAAAGACAACCCCTCGCTTATTTCGTACGTCGGTTTACATCGGAACAGCTTACGCTCAATATCGGCAAGTACCTTTGGAGATACAGTTTATATGGGCCAGCTCACGCTAAGTGCAAATCTGTTAAACTACTTGCCGGAAGATTTTTTACAGAAAGTAAAAGTGGGCAATATCGATTTATACGGCAACCCTTTCTCCTGTGTTTGTTGGGAGAAAAACCGCAAAATCCTTTTGGAGAGAGACGTGACAATTGACGATGCCGATTATACGTTGGGCGCTTGTAAAGTCGAAGGTGTGCCAGTGTGCGGATTTCCAAGCAACTCATCAGATACGTGCGTTGAGGCAGTGGACAAGGATTTAACTCGCCGATTCCTTTCCTACTTGAAAAAAATTGAATATGATACTGTGACGTATCCAGCAACTGGACAGCAGTGTGCGATGTTTGATGAATTGGATTAGAGAATACTACATTACTACAAAATATATAAGTACCATATATTGTACAAGGTGTTTCTGAAAATATAGTCATTGATCCCAAATTTATATCTTTTCTTTAATGCTAAGGTTTTTCACCAATCACAGGAAATACCTGAGGAAAATTAACTATAGGTACTTTGTCCAGTTCCGCAAAAAGACCTAGCGCTGTTTTTATACACGCGGCACATACCGGGGACTTATTGATCTTATAGAAAATTTTCATACAGTTTTAAAAAAATATATAATATATTTATTGTCAATGGTGACACAAAGAGGGCGGTACTGTATAATTAATGTCTCTATTGGTTTGATAATTCATGTACAGGGTGTCCAGTTTGTGAATTTACTTATCTTTCACTTTAAATTCAGTGGCGTACGTGCTTCGTTTTAAAATATGAATCAAAATTGTCTTTTTTAAAATGCGACAATGTACCATCGTGCTGGTAAAAAACTAGGACAGCAAAATTTCTTATTTTCCTCTTGACTATTAGGAATTTTTTACTTTCGAGTCTGGTACCAGTAAAATGTCATTTACAAATTTTACATAGATTGTCACTTTATCATTAACTTGTCAAGCAAATTTTTCTTTAAAAACTATGTCACAATTATTAACACCCCAGCAAAAGGCTATAATCTACAGTCGGTTGCGAGATGGTGCTTTTATTAGGGATATTGCAGACGAACTGGGAGTAAACAAAAATACCGTGTTGTTGGCAAAACAAAAAGTAGGGACTATTATTAGGAAAGCAGGTTCAGGTCCCCCTAGAATTTCTACTGAAGATGAAGATAGAAGACTAGTTAATTATCTAAGGGATCAGCCATTCGCAACTGCAATAAAGGCGAAAGAAGAGACGAACTTTCCAGGTTCAGCAAATACTGCTAGAGACAGGGTTCGAATTTCCGATATACGAAGTCGTTGTGCTACTAATAAAATATTTTTAATGGAAAGAAATAAACAAGGCAGGTTAGAATTTGCACATGAATATTTAAATCGGAATATTTTCTGGGAAACAGTTATATTTTCTGACGAGAAAACTTTTCAATCGTGTAATAATGGAAGAACTCGAGTGTATAGGCCTTCCGGCATGCGATATGATGAGACATACACTCATAAAACAAACCAAAGCTGGCGTTTCTCTATAAATGTCTGTGGTTGGATTAGCGCTAGAGGTCCAGGAATTTGCCAAAACGTGGAAGGAAGACTAATTGCACCTGAATACGTTAATATCCTAAATGCAATGATGATACCATCGATAAACGCTGTATATGGTCAAAATTTTACATTTCAGCATGATAATGCTCCAATACACACAGCACGCATTGTACAAAGTTTTCTCTTAGAAAATAATATAGCAGTTCTTCCCTGGCCTTCGAAGAGTCCCGATTTGAACCCGATCGAAAACATTTGGGGTAAAATGGTGAAATCAATGTATAAACATGATTTTCGGCCACGAAACAGAGATGAATTACGCTACAGGATAAATGAAGCTTGGGATGAAGTAACAGGCGAATTATGCAGAAACCTAGTTTTAAGTATGCCGCAAAGGCTTCAAGAAGTAATAAACAGGAATGGTTCTATGACTAAATATTAAAAATGTTTTGTTGCTTCGACAAATTTTGCGTTTGTATTTTTGTAACCTTCTATTAAATTTCTTTTATTATTTAGTTGCGTTTTCATTTTTAGGCGACGTTATATATACCTACTTTAAATAAGGTATTCGACTTTTTCTTAATAAAAATGCCCAATATATTTACTGCCGCTCAAGTTTATAAAAGAAATAAGATATTTTGATGCCACCTCGTATCGAAAAATATAAAACGTTAAATTATGTAACCTAGGTAACTTCCTAGAAGTTATGTGTATTTACCTTTACAGCTGTCGAGCACCTTTTATAGTCTATGAGATATGAGATATGTATATCCGTTCCCAGTTTTGTGATTTTGTTGTCCTAGTTTTTTATCCGCACGATTGTACATATGTTTTTTTAAAAATATTTGTCTTTCTAAGCTTCTCAAAAATATAATTTTTATATTTTATATTCTATATTTAATTATGAAATTAAGGTTAATATCCACGATGTGTTTGGTAATTTTAGTTTTAACTTTGTCAAATATTCAATAATTAGAGATTTCTGGAAAATGGATTAATTTTTTCAGGTTTTATTTGAATGGATATTTCCAAAGACATAAGAGGACAAAGTTTTTGTCCTCCGCAAGATGTCATCAATCGATTAAACGTGAAAAAAATTGATCTGAGCGTTCACGCAGTTTGTTTATAAAGAATGTCTATAGAATACGGGAAGATGAATAAACCGGTTAGCAAAGGTTATATACGTTTAATCATAACTGTGTTAGTTTCCTCATACATGTTCCGCTTGAAAGATGTGTAACTTAATATATGTTTTGTTATTTGTAACGAGAGTAGTGTTCGTTTCTTCTTTACAATCTTGCCAATATCTTCGAAATGTTGAAGCAAAGTATCGTGAGTTGGAAAAGATAAACTCAAATTGGGAAAAAACTATGTTAACGGGTTGTATCGGTGATGCGGCATTTTTAAATCAAGAAACTGTTCATATATGGCTTAAAAATGGAACTTTACCAAAATTGGGAAGAAACTTCATTTCCAACAAGGAAAATTTAAAGGAAATTTACATTCAGCAGCTTGAGATCGAATTTCTGGAACCAGGAGCGTTTTCCAACTTGCCCCAGTTGGAAACGATTGATTTAGGTCGCAACCTTATTAAAACTATAACAAGAGGTGTATTCGATATACTTCCAAGCATTCAAAATCTTCAACTTTTCGAAAATAAAATATCGAAAATAGACGAACATGCATTTGCCAATTTGCCAAACTTAAGAGAGATTGGTCTTACCGACAATAAACTTGATCATGTAAATAGGAACTGGTTTACTAATACGACCAACATTGAAATTTTCCATATGTTTCGTAACTTCGTGCGTAAAATTCCATTTGGATTGTTCCATGGCTGGGGAAGCATTAGCGTGATATATTTCGATTCCAATGAAATTTCAGTTATCGAGGGAGAACTGTTTAAAGGAACCCCTTCATTTATTACACGTGTTGGTTTACACCATAATCGTCTAGAGACAATTTCTTCAGATACTTTTCCAAGTTCAGTATATATAGGATTTCTTGCGCTAAGTGCAAATCTGCTAAATTACCTTCCGGAAGAATTTCTGAGCAAGGCTCGGATAGGTCATCTCGATATATACGGCAATCCTTTTACATGTCCTTGTCGGAACAAAATCCACAAGATCATTTTGGAGAGAGAAGTGACAGTTATTAACGATTCAGCATTTGCTGTAGCTTGTTCAGGTGACGATGTGCCAGTGTGCGGAATACCACTCAATTCTTCAGACACGTGCATTGAATCAGTGGATAGGGAATTGACGCGACGATTCATTTCTCACCTGAAAACAGTTAATCATTTTTTTAAGTACGATGCAACCGAACAGCAATGTGCAGTTTTTGATGCATTGGATTGAAGTATATCTATCGTGGTGATATTATATTTTCATTTTTTTTTGGTTCCTTCTTTAACCAGGCTTTAACCAGGTAAGGTAAAACCCCCAATTATTGACATTCAACCAATAATTGACATGTTTTTTAACTGGCCATAATTTAAGGAATCTTTATATCTGACCTAAAAATTAAATGCATCGACTTTTTGGGACTGCAATCTGGCAACCTCGTCCGTGTTCACATTTTTTAACAATATGGCGGAATGACTGTTAAGACTGTTTTTGAAGCTCATTAAGTACTACCTATTTGATTCCTATAAGATGATGTTTTAATTAATATACAATACTACCATTCATTCATCATTTTTATTTGGTTACTAGCCTTAGTATTCCAGTTCTATATATTTTGTAAATGTCAATTATTGGGGTGTCAAATTTTGGAACAATATTTTTTTCGGCCAGTCAATTTAAGGATTTTAAAAAACTACTAATGATTTTTCTTTAATTTAATTTTTTTTAAATATTGGTGCTTCTCAACATTAAGCAATTTTAACACCTTCTATGATTGGCAGAACGTTATTAAATACGTTATAAAATAAGACACTTTCTGAGGATGATCAATTTGGTAAGAAATATTTCTAAATCCTGTCAATCATTGGGTGTTTTACCTTACTCCACTAATCGAAATTATATCTCCAAATCTTATACAGGGAGACCATGTATAACCGGGAACCGTCTCGATCTATATATGAAAAACTGAAAACTAATTAGGAACATTTTGAAGTAGCCACTCGGCTAAAATATTTTCAATATGGTGGCACTTCGGGTTATACCAGAGGTCGGTATCAATTTGCTTATTTTAAATGAAACACCCTATATATTATTAAATTTTTGTATTTTATGCAAGATTCTTGGCAGATTTTATATATCATGTCCTATACCTAAAGTTTTTATGTCAAAAATGACGCTTGCAAACGTTTGAGAAATAATTATTAATTTTTCCTATATGGAAGCCTTTATTGTATAATTTGGGTTGGATTCCTAGTCGAAAGGAAATTTTTTATAATATTTTGATTTTATCCGAGTTGATATATCGATCGAGGCGGTTCGCTGTGGGACACCCTCTATGTATCTAAAAATTATATATTTCTGCCTGAAAACTTTGGATGTAATCTCTATTTTCTACCGTTGTTAAGTTACAGTCATAACTGTAAAATAGATTTTGTTTAAACGATTTCTGTTAGTTTTATTAAACTAAAATCTGTGCACATCCTATTTATTAATATGTCTATGCGTTTCTCTTATTTTATTTTAAAAAGTGGTTAGTACTTTGACAAAATTTCTTTCAGAAGTAATAATTTCAAGTCCTTTAGTTAAGGACTTCCTTTAACCAGCCTGGTGAATAATAGACAAGCTCCAACATCATGTCGATTTAAAATAGGATATATATATATGAGTTTATCTGAGCGTCTACAAGTTTTCTTCATAAGGCAAAGATCAGAACGAAATAGGAGGACAAACACACTAAGAAAGTAGTTAGTTAGCTTACGTACGTATCGCTATAATGATGTGTAAATTAATGTGTGTTTTGTTATTAACAATGAAAGTAGTGTATGTTTGTTTACAATCGTGTCAATATGTTTCTAACTTTGGAGTTAATTATCATGATGTGGAAGATCCAAAATCTACCTGGCTCTTTACAGGTTTGACAGGTTGTATCAATGATACATCTTTTCCAGACAAGTCAGTGTTTCATATTTTGATTTTTAATGAAACTTTTAGAATATTGGAAAAAAATTTCATTTCTAACTTGACGCACTTACAGGTACTTTTTATTGAGACTTTGCGCATACAGACGATAGAACCAGGAGCTTTTTCAAACTTACATCAGATAAGGCAGATTAACGTAGACGGCAATTTCATTAAAATTATATCAAAGGGTGTATTTGATATAATTCCGAGCCTACAAAATATTCAAATTTTTGATAATAAAATATCGAAAATAGAGGATCACGCTTTTGCCAATTTATCAAAATTAAGAAATATTTATATTTACAATAATAAACTTGACCATATGAAAAAAGTATGGTTTACCAATACAAGCAACATTGAAATATTTAATATGAACAATAATTTCATACGTAAACTGCCGTTGGGAATGTTTCATGGCTGGAAAAGTATTAAATACATCCATTTAAATTCCAATGCCATTTCGGTCATAGAAGGAGAACTGCTCAAAGACGACGACACCGAATTGATTTCAACTGTTAGTTTACACCACAACCGCCTGAAGGCAATTTCTCCCGATAATTTTGGAAACTCGGTTTATATGGAATATCTTCTCCTAAGTGCAAATCTGCTAAATTACCTGCCAGAGGAATATTTGGACAATACTCGAGTCGGTAGTTTAGGTATTCATGGTAATCCTTTTACATGTCCTTGTTGGTATAAAGCCCACAGGCTTCTTTTGGATAGAGGCGTGACGATTGACGCTCCAGGTGACACGTTTTCTAACTATTGTAATGACGATAGTGTGCCAGTGTGCGGATTATCGCGTTATTCTTCAGGTACGTGTATTGAAGCTGTGGATAATGAACTGACCCGACGTTTTATTTTTTACCTGAAAAATATTAAATATGATTCTATACATGAGCCAACTGGACATCAGTGTGCAGTATTTGATGAATTTTATTAAATTGTATTTAGGTAATTTCTTTTAAAGCAATATTTAAGGTTACATGTAAGCTATTATGAACCTAATATTTCAATGATTTATATTTAATTAGTTATTCCACTAATATTATATTATGTATTGTGATAAAAAAATAGTTACAGTTATTCTTGTCGCTCTCAGAACGGAGATGCAAATAAATCCAAACATTTTTTTTCTCCAATAATTGAATCTTTTAAATAAAATTTACCTCTAAAATATTGGTTTTTATTAATTATTGACAATAGAGGTTTAAATAGCAATTGCATTATTTATACTCCCTTTTGTCACTCGAACAGTTCACTAGTCTCACAAATCTGTGAATTATAATCAATTGGATGGAGAGAGAAACCTAAAATCTGCTCCACTAGTTTAATAACAATGTTTAAAAGATTGTAATCATTCCATACATGTTTCGAAGACATAAATCTTCATCGTCAGTGGAATTTTAACTCAGAAAACTTATGACATTGGCAAAATTGACTACAAAAAGAGACAAAATCGTTTAGCGAATCATAACAAAATTATAAATTGGAATTTAATAATAATGAACTATTCAAGGAATTTTTAATAGGCTGTTTTAACATCAATAAACTTATAAAGGAACATATAAACACTACCTATTGTAGAGTATTTTCATTTTGAGAGAAATCTTTTACGATTGCGTTTTGCTTAATTATGCGTAATTTTAGATTGTCTAGGTTGTTTTCTTTAGTTTCACTTAATTCAGTAGTCTCCACATCATCAGTGTTATTCCATTTTCTTCTCGTACGAGTCTTTTTGTGAGCTTTGTTCGTTTTTGCTTGTTTAGGTTCCACTTGTTTCTACATTTTCCTCGTTAGTCTATTATATCGGTTTTTTTCTTCATGCTGTTCTAAATTCTCTTTTCTTCTTTCATTTCTTTTTTCTAAGCTCGAATTGATAACAAAAGAAGTTCTTTTAACTTGAAGTTTGTTTCTTTCTTTGAGGCGTTTCTGCTTTTAGAAGAAAATATATATTCGATTCCTCTATTACTTCTTAACTGTAACTATTCGGACTTGATTCTACAGTTTGTTGGTTTGTCGGCATTTCTAAAATACAAATAAGAAATATTATCCAAATTTTCGTCATTATTTTGTTCCACAATGTCTAATATAATACTAACATTGTGAACGGTAGTGTCATAGTCCGGGTGATCATAATCATCTAAAAACCTAAGAAAAACGTAAAGTTAAAATAAGGCCATTAAGAATCACATCATACCAGAAACAATTTATAAAATTTTTGTGCTTAATATCTTGTTTGGTTGAATTTTGTTACAGTTCAGATTCAGAATATAAAGTGGAGGTCATAAAGGATAAAATAAAATGTTCCTACGATTTAAAAAACCAAGTTAAAATACATTTAATACTGATGACTGCTGAAACACATACAGTAAAGAATTGATCTGAGCATTCACGCAGTTTGTTTATAAAGAATGTCTATAGAATACGGGAAGATGAATAAACCGGTTAGCCAAGGTTATATACTATACGTTTAATCATAACTGTGTTAGTTTTCTCATACATGTTCCGCTTGAAAGATGTGTAACTTAATATATGTTTTGTTATTTGTAACGAGAGTAGTGTTCGTTTCTTTACAATCTTGCCAATATCTCCGAAATGTTGAAGCAAAGTATCGTGAGTTAGAAAAGATAAATTCAGATTGGGAAAAAACTATTTTTACGGGTTGTATCGGTGATGCGGCATTTTTAAATCAACAAACTGTTCATATACGGCTTAAAAATGGAACGTTACCAAAATTGGGAAGAAACTTCATCTCCAACAAGGAAAATTTAAAGGAAATTTACATTCAGCAGTTTGAGATCGAATTTTTGGAACCAGGAGCATTTTCCAACTTGCCTCAGTTGGAAACGATTGATTTAGGTCGCAACCTTATTAAAACTATAACAAGAGGTGTATTCGATATACTTCCAAGCATTCAAAATCTTCAACTTTTCGAAAATAAAATATCGAAAATAGAAGATCATGCGTTTGCCAATTTACCGACCTTAAGAGAGATTGCTCTTACCGACAATAAACTTGATCATGTTAAAAGGGACTGGTTTACTAATACGACCAACATTGAAATTTTTCATATGTTTCGTAACTTCGTGCGAAAAATTCCATTTGGATTGTTCCATGACTGGGGAAGCATTAGCGTGATATATTTCAATTCCAATGAAATTTCAGTTATCGAGGGAGAACTGTTTAAAGGTAGCCCTTCATTTATTACACATGTTGGTTTACACCATAACCGCCTAGAGACAATTTCTCCAGATACTTTTTCAAGTTCAGTTTATATAGGATTTCTTTCCCTAAGTGCAAATCTGCTAAATTACCTTCCAGAAGAATTTCTGAACAAGGCTCGGATAGGTCATCTCAGTACATTCGGCAATCCTTTTACATGTCCTTGTCGGAACAAGATCCACAAAATCATTTTGGAGAGAGAAGTGACAGTTATTAACGACTCAGCATTTGCTATAGCTTGTTCCGGTGACGATGTGCCAGTGTGCGGAATTCCACTCAATTCTTCTGATACGTGCATTGAATCAGTGGATAGGGAATTGACGCGACGATTCATTTCTCACCTGAAAACAGTTAATCATTTTTTTAAGTACGATGCATCCGAACAGCAGTGTGCAGTTTTTGATGCATTGGATTAAATATTATCTATCGTGGTGATAAAATATTTTAATTTTTTTTTTGTTTGTTCTTTAAACAGGCTTTAGCCAGGTAAGGTAAAACGCCCAATTATTGACATTCAACCAATAATTGACATGTTTTATAACTGGCCATAATTTAAGAAATCTTTATATCTCATCTAAAAATTAAACGCACCAACTTTTTGGGACTGCAATCTGGCAACCTCGTCCATGTTCACATTTTTTAACAATATGGCGGAATGACTGTTACGAATGGTGTTTTTGAAGCTTAGTTCATTAAGTACGACCTATTTGATTCCTAAGATGATGTTTTAAAAAATATACAATACTATCATTCATTCATTATTTTTCTTTGGCTACTAGCCTTGTATTCTAGTTCTATATATTTTGTAAATGTCAATTATTGGGAATTTTGGAACAATCTTTTTTTCGGTCAGTCAATTTATGGATTTTAAAAAACTACTAATGATTTTTCTTTGATTTAATTTTTTTAAAATATTGGTGCTTCTCAACATTAAGCAATTTTAACACCTTCTATGATTGGCAGAACGTTGTTAAATACGTTATAAAATAAGACACTTTCTGAGGATGATCAATTTGGTAAGAAATGTTTCTAAATCATGTCAATCATTTGGTGTTTTACCTTACTCCACTAATCGAAGTTATATCTCCAAATCTTATACAGGGAGACCATGTATAACCGGGAACCGTCTCGATCTATATATGAAAAACTGAAAACTAAATAGGAACATTTTGAAGTAGCCACTCGGCTAAAATATTTTCAATATGGTGGCACTTCGGGTTATACCAGAGGTCGGTATCAATTTGCTTATTTTAAATGAAACACCCTATATATTATTAAATTTTTGGATTTTATGCAAGATTCTAGGCAGATTTTATATATCTGTCCTATACCTAAAGTTTTTATGTCAAAAATGACGCTTGCAGACGTTTGAGAAATAATTATTAATTTTTCCTATATGGCCTTTATTGTTTAATTTGGGTTTAATTCCTTGTCGAAAGGGACCTGCTTTAATAGATTTTTTGCAATTCAAAAAAGTAAAAAGATTAAAAATGAAATTGAGGAAACTGAAAAAAATCTACATTTTCAAATAGAAAAATAATTAATAATTATTTTTAGGTCTGCAAACGTCATTTTTGACATTAAAACTTAAATACTTATGTCAAGGACGCTTAGATTTAGGTATATGAAATGATATAATATGTAATCTGTCTAGAACGTTGCGTAGAATCCAAGAAATGTAATAATTTAAAATAAATAAGTTGATACCGACTTCCGGTATAACCAGAAGTGACACCACAATAACATTTTATCCAAGTTGCCCCCATCAACATTAGCATACTGTCTAACTTTTCATATATAGTCGAGGCGGTTCCCGGTGCGACACCCTGTATATATCTAAAAATTATATATTTCTGTCTGAAAACTTTGGATGTAATCTTTATTTTCTACAGTTGTTGTTAAGTTACAGTTATAACTGTAAAATTGATTTATTTTAAACAATTTTTGTTAGTTTTAATAAACTAAAATCTGTGGAACATCCCATTTATTAATATGTTGATGCGTTCCTCTTAATTTATTTTAAAAGGGGGTTGGTACTTGGACAAAAATTTCTTTCAGAATTGACACGTTCAATCCCTTTAGTTAAGGGCTTCCTTCAACCAGCAGGGTGAATAATAGGCAAGGGGTATCATTTAACTGGTTAGTAAAATATTCTTATTTTTGCGAACGAATATAATCGGTCAGCCAAAATGGCTAGTTGGTCAGCAACTTATGGACAGCAAACATTTCTGAATCGGTCAGTAATTAATGTCATGCTAGAGTCCTCTAAATTATGTTGGTACGCAAATTAAACATAGAAGCTGCTATGAGCGATCCACTTTTAATCAGATATAGTAAGCAATCAGCGTGTAAGCAAAATATTTAATCTTAGTCATAAAAAAAAAAGCAATAAAACGTGAAATAGTGACTTGGGAAAACAAGTGAAAACCCGCCCCCGCTACACCTTTTGTAGCCGATTTCCTTCTGTATTCGGCAAGAGAAAACACAAGAAAGTTACATAAATTGACAGTGCCCTGGGAAAACAAGTGAAAACCCGCCCCCTCTACACCTTTTGGGCTTTGACTGCTACACCGAATGAAAACACACGCACGCAATTAGCTACTCGCATCACGCGACTCCTTTCGCTCCGCCCCAAAATAACGAACTTTGCCGATTATTCAAAATAAACGCAATCCAATGATTTATATTGATAACCATTCTTTTAATATGCAAACCTCTGAAGTAAACTGCTTCTAGACATGTTTTTTTTCTACTGACCAATTGTAAAATCTTGCTGGCCAAGTAAACATTTCGCAGCTCGAGTGTTAATTAAGCGAACACATGAAATTACAAGCGGACTGATATCGGTTAAATTCTTGACAGTTTGTAGCATTGTTTGCACAACAAGTGTTGAAGAATGATTTTTATTTATTGCAAGCAAAATCTTTTTATGCTGATCAAATGATTTAATGGCTATTTTTTGCTGCGATCCAATTTCGATAACGGCAAACCATTTAATTTCTTCTCATAGACAAGCTCCAACATCATATCGATTTAAAACAGGTAAGAAATATATATGAGTTTATCTAAGCGTCCACAAGTTTTCTTCATAAGCCAAAGATCAGAACGAACTAAGAGGACAAACACACTGATAAAATAGTTAGTTAGCTTACGTACGTACCGCTATAATGATGTGTAAATTAATGGGTGTTTTGTTATTAATAATGAAAGTAGTGTATGTTTATTTACAATCGTGTCAATATGTTTCTGTCTTTAAGTAAATTATCATGATGTGGAAGATCCAAAATCTACCTGGCTCTTTACAGGTTTGACAGGTTGTATCAATGATACAGCTTTTCCAGACAAGTCAGTGTTTCATATTTGGATTTTTAATGGAACTTTTAGAATATTGAAAAAAATTTCATTTCTAACATAACGAACTTTTTATTGAGACTTTGCGCATACACACGAGAGAACCAGGAGCTTTTTCAATCTGACTCGGTTTATATGGAATATCTTCTCCTAAGTGCAAATCTGCTAAATTACCTGCCAGACGATTATAAGATTACAAGAAACAGTATGTAAATAAGATTATCCTCCTCAATTTTCCTACAGGGTATTTTTAAATTACGACAAAATACAATAGTTTGATTTACTCCTGTATAATGTATAATAATAAAAAATGTTACTTTATAAAATAATTAAGAAAAACCCCAATAAACGGATCTACAAGCTGATAACAAAATCATGAAAATCGCATAAAAAATAAAAAAGTTATAAAATATCAGGGTGTGTATATTTGATACTCTCAGAAACAAATATTATTTTCTTATAAATCTAATTGACAAATCTGAATGTCAGTTTTACTTTCTGAAGTTCCATTGATGACTTCTGCAATACATACAGAAAAAAAATGATCTGATCGTTCACGCAGTTTATAAAGAATATCTGTAGAATACGGGAAGATGAATAAGCCGGTTAGCGAAGGTTATTAACGTTTAATCACAACTGTGTTAATTTCCTCATACATGTTCCGCTTGAAAAATGTGTAACTTAATATATGTTTTGTTATTTGTAACGAGAGTAGTGTCCGTTTCTTTATCTCCGAAATATTGAAGCAAAGTATCGTGAGTTAGAAAGGATAAACTCAAATTGGAAAAAAACTATGTTTACGGGTTGTATCGGTGACGCGGCATTTTTAAATCAAGAAACTGTTCATATATGGCTTGAAAATGGAACTTTACCAAAATTGGGAAGAAACTTCATTTCCAACAAGGAAAATTTAAAGGAAATTTACATTCAGCAGCTTGAGATCGAATTTGTGGAACCAGGAGCGTTTTCCAACTTGCCCCAGTTGGAAACGATTGATTTAGCCAACAACCTTATTAAAACTATAACAAGAGGTGTATTCGACATACTTACAGGCATTCAAAATCTTCAACTTTTCGAAAATGAAATATCGAAAATAGAGGATCATGCGTTTGGCAATTTGCCAAACTCAAGAGGGATTGCTCTTTCCGACAATAAGCTTGATCATGTAAAAAGGGAATGGTTTACTAATACGACTAACATTGAAAGTTTCCATATGTTTCGTAACTTCGTGGGTAAAATTCCATTTGGATTTTTCCACTACTGGGGAAGCATTAGCGAGATATATTTCGATACCAATGCAATTAAGGCTATCGAAGGAGAACTGTTTAGAGGGCACCCTTCATTTATTACACCTGTTGGTTTACACCATAACCGCCTTGAGACGATTTCTCCGGATACTTTTTCAAGTTCAGTTTATATAGGATTTCTTTCCCTAGGTGCAAATCTGCTAAATTACCTTCCAGAAGAATTTCTGAACAAGGCTAGGATTGGTCGTCTCTTTATTTACGGCAATCCTTTGACATGTCCTTGTCGGAATAAAATCTACAACATCCTTTTTCAGAGAGAATTGACAGTTATTAACGACTCAGTGTATGCTAAAGCTTGTTCAGGCGACGATGTGCCAGTGTGCGGAATATCACTCAATTCTTCAGACACGTGCATTGAATCAGTGGATAGGAAATTGACGCGACGATTCATTTCTCATATGAAAACAGTGTACGATGCAACCAAAGAGCAGTGTACAGTTCTTGATGCATTGGATTAAAATACACATAGATTCAAAAGTTTTGCATCACTCTGATTCTCGAATAAGTAACTACGTCATCGCGAAAATAGACTAAATATTAGTTCATTGATAAGTTTAAAATAAAAATCAAATTTTTATTTTACCACAACATTTTAAACCTACCAAAAATAAAAACTTAACAAAAATAAAATTTATTTATATTGTATAATTTGTGAAATTTAAAAAAATATAGCTTCTAATTCATCTGGCCTCAACGCAAGCTTGAAGACGACGCCGCATGCTGTGCGCATAGTTCTTGTGGAATAGCCTGTCATTCCTCGGTAGCAGCGACGACAAGCTCCTGGAGAGTTCTAGGGGGATTTCTTCTAACGCGAATCGCCCTAGAGAGCATATCCCAAGCATGTTCTATCGGGTTAATGTCAGGGGACAAAGCAGGCCACTCCTCGCTTCCTAAGTATTCATCCACAGTTATAGTACGATGGGGCCGGGCATTGTCGTCCATAATCACAAAATTACCAACATCACCTCTCCGCCTCCTAACATAAGGATGTAGAATATCCCTAATGTACCTGTCGCATACTTCAAATATGGCTTCATCACTCCAAATAATGGAGTTCCATTGGCCCACGCTGGTCTTTTTTTGTTTCTGAGTCTTATTGAGTTAAAAACGAATAACAAAAAAATAATATAAGCTTACCTTGTAATTTTTAAATCCCAATTTTTGGGCAGCTCTGTGACAAGTTGCTCTTTGTGGTTGCCTGATTCCATAATATTTTCAATTCGTTATAATTAGCACGCCGATTTTCCTTGATAATCCGTTTTAAGGCTCTTAAGTTGGTATTGAAATATCGCGGGTGACTTCCAGTTCTGGGTTTTTGAGCCACAGATCCAGTTTTTCTGTACAATTTAATAATCTTTCGAATTGTATACCTCGATTTGTTAACACTGTCAGTGATTTGGGAAGAATTTTGGTCCTTATTTCGTCAGAAACAGCTTTACCACGAGCCATTTTTAATCGTTAACAACAAGACTAATGCATTCAAAGTTGATTTAAATGTCAAAATCGGCTTCTTAGCAACGTCAAATATTATCATTTGTTTTACAAAGGGTACCTTTATCTTAACGAAGCGAATAAACACACCATTTAACTTAAGTTGTCTCCATCATGTATTTTGCTATACCGGGTGTCAATTTGAAAACTTCCCACCCTTAATATCTTTCTTGCAGTTAAAAATCGGAAAGACACATCAATTTTATTTGTAAGGGGGACACTTGAAATGAATATTTTTAGCCTTGTTGTTTCAAGCCCCTGTAGATGTCACCCTTAGAATCTGAAATGGGAATGGGGGTCAAGTGGCACAATTCTCGTTTCAGTGTTGCGTTTTCTCCACAGGTTTCCGAATAATCGCGTTTTGAAGTTGCAGAAACAATTAAACTTGCCTGCATTGAGATTTTGGTTTTCAGGTTAGTGTTTACAAAAAAAATACTGCATTGGGTCTCCTTGTAGTACAAATGATTAGAAGATTAGGTGGCACCGTTAAAATCGTTGAATGACCGGAAGAAAATGTAGTTTCCACAATTGATTTCTTGTTTATTGATTATTTTACTTCGACATAAATAACTTTTTATTGGCGGAAGAGAAATTTCCACAATAAAACATGGGAAAACAACGCACTATCTTATAAGTTGTTCAAAATGTTGTCCATTTTCTTGTAAACAATAATAAAGTCTATTCTCGAACTCCTCCTTAACATTTCGGAAAACTTCACCGGGAATTGACCGGCATTCTGCTGCAATTCGCCTTTTAAGTTCATCAATATCAGCAGGTTGTGTTTTATAAACAATGGATTTGAGATGTCCCCAAAGAAAGAAGTCTAAGGGTGTTAAATCCGGTGATCTTGGAGGCCATTCAATTGGTCCCCTTCTGCCAATCCATCTATCCGGGAATCTCTCGTTTAACCACTGTCGGGCCGGAACAAATCCTCATGTAAAACTGAATTACCCTCTGCATCAATTTGAGTTTCTATCTCATGGGTGATAAGACGATCAATAGTCTTTTCAAGCATATTAAGGTACAGATCACCTGTCAAGTTTCCATCAATAAATAAAGGACCAATAATGGCATTTCCAAGAATACCAGCCCAAACATTAACTTTTTGGGGATATTGTGTATGTCCTTCTCGAAAAATATGCGGGTTTTGGTCACTCCAATATCGACAATTTTGTTTGTTAACATTTCCATTTAGAAAAAATGAACATTCATCGCTGAAACAGATATTCGGCAGAATATTAGGGATGGCGTTGACTTGACGACTCATGAATTCACAAAACTCTATTCTTCTATCAAAATCATCGTCATACAGTTCTTGAAGTATCTGCATTTTGTATGGATGTAGTTTATGCATTTTCAGTGCTTTTCTTACAGTCTCGTGTGATATTCCTGTCTCTTCTGCTACTGTCCGCAAGATCCTGGTGGGCTCTGCAAAACCTCAATTTGAGCTCTCTCATTTATCACTCGTAGGTTATTCCTTTTTCTATTACTCACCGAACCAGTTTCGGAGAACTTTGCCACCAAATCCAGCACATATCTGTGACTTACATCACGATTTCGATTTCTTTCATTGAAAACCAATGCCGTCCTTCGTGCGCACTTTCTAACCTCTCCATAAATGAAAATAATTTCAGTTCTTTCTTGAAGAGAATAAACCATTCTCACACTCTATGCACTTAATAAAAGCTATCAGTGAACAGCCCAACAAGCAAAAGCGAATTAACAATAATATTCATGTATTGGCTACATCCATTAAATTTGTTGACCATTTTTTTTGGGTTAAAAACAACGTATTTTAAGAATGTGTTGATGGAATAGCAAGGCCTTTTGTGGCATTTCAGTGATAAGGAATCGAATGAACCCAAATTAACTAGGCAGGTACTCGTAGTGCCATCGAAATTCTTTTGATGTAAATTTGTCGAAGTTACTTTGCCAATCCCCACATAAAGTTTAAAACCGTGCCACCCAGGGCCGTAGCGTGGGGGAGGCAGGGGAGGGTCATGCTCCCTCTGGAAGTTGCCACTTATTGGAATTTGATAAAAAAAACATTAATGTTTACGATGTTTTGTGGTTATTAGTATTTCGCCCTCCCCTAGGAAAATGTCTGGCTTCGCCCATGGTGCCACCTAATCTTCTAATCATTTGTACTACAAAGAGACCCAATGCAGTAATTTTTTTGTAAACACTAACCTGAAAACCAAAATCTCAATGCAGGCAAGTTTAATTGTTTCTGCAACTTTGAAACTCGATTATTCGGAACCCGATGGACAAAACGCAACAAAGAATTGAACGCCCTTTCAAACGATGTGCCACTTGACCCCCATTCCCATTTCAGATTCTAAGGGTGACATCTACCCCTCCTAGGGGCTTGAAACAACAAGGCTAAAAATATTCATTTCAAGTGTCCCCCTTACAAATAAAATTGACGTGTCTTTCCGATTTTTCATATTTTTAACTGCAAGATTAAGAGTGGGAAGTTTTCAAATTGACACCCGGTATACACAATCATTTTGCAAAGAAGACAAGTTCGAATTAAAAACGCGTTATAAATAGCTGCATCGATTTTGTTATTTTTGAATAAACATTTAAAGAAACCAAAAATATTATTTTGAAATGCCCACAAACAAATTCACAAATATCATGTTTTGGGGCGTTCGGCCAACCCTCATCTGAGACAGGGCTCATACTTTTCTTGTCTAATTTAATTGAATGATAATTATTAATAGTAAAATAATTTCGTTTCGTTTCGAAAATATCAGTGTCGTGACATATTTCTTGGTTAAAATTGTATTGAGAAAAAAGATTCTGGGTAAAAATGTGTGGATTTATCATAAAATCAAAATTAAATTAATCAAAATTTAGAGTACCCATATCTCAAACTGGTTTCGCGATTTTTGATATAAACAAAAAAAATCTTTAACAACAATAATCCAACATCATGTCTATTTAAAACCGGTAAAAAATATCCATGGGTTTATCTGAGCGTCCGCAAATCTTGTTCATAAGGAAAGATAATTTGAGCTAAAGGTCAGAAAGAAATGAAGAAAACACACTAATAAATCAGTTAGTTTGCTTATGTACGATCCGCTTGAATGATGTGTAAATTAATGTGTGTTCTGTTATTAACAATGAGAGTAGTGTATGTTTGTTTACAATCGTGTCAATATGTTTCCGACTGGGGAGTAAACTATCATGATATAGAAGACCTAAAATCTACCTGGCTTTTTACAAGTTTGACAGGTTGTATCAATGATACAGGTTTTCAAGACAAGCCAATTTTTCACATTTGGCTTGTTAATGGAACTTTTAGAAAATTGGAAAAGAATTTCATTTCTAACATGAAGAATTTACAGAAACTTTTTATTGAAAATTTGGGCATACGGACGATAGAACCAGGAGCTTTTTCAAACTTACCTCAGATAATGCAGATTAACATAGTCGGCAATTTCATTAGAATGATATCTAAGGGTGTATTTGATATACTTCCAAGTTTAGAGAATGTTCAAATTTTTGATAATAAAATATCGAAAATAGAGGATCATGCTTTTGCCAATTTACCAAAATTAAAAAATATTTATATTTACAATAATAAACTTGACCATATGAAAAAAGTATGGTTTACCAATACAAGCAACATTGAAATATTTAATATGAACAATAATTTCATACGTAAAATACCCTTGGAAATGTTCCATGGCTGGAAAACTATTAGATACATTTATTTAAATTCCAATGCCATTTCGGTGATAGATGGAGAACTGTTCAAAGATGGCGCCGAATTAATTTCAACTGTTAGTTTACACCACAACCGCCTGAAAACAATTTCTCCCGATAATTTTGGAGACTCGGTTTATATGGAATATCTTCTCCTAAGTGCAAATCTGCTAAATTACCTGCCAGAAGAATTTTTGGACAATACTCGAGTCGGTAGTTTAGGTATTCATGGTAATCCTTTTACATGTCCTTGTTGGTATAAAGCCCACAGGCTTCTTTTGGATAGAGGCGTGACGATTGACGCACCAGGTGACACGTTTTCTAACTATTGTAAAGACGATAGTGTGCCAGTGTGCGGATTATCGCGTAATTCTTCAGGTACGTGTATTGAAGCTGTGGATAATGAACTGACGCGACGTTTTATTTCTTACCTGAAAAATATTAAATATGATTCTATACATGAGCCAACTGGACAACAGTGTGCAGTATTTAATGAGGTATATTAAATTGTAATTTTTAGAAAACAATATTTAAGGTTAAATGTAGGCTATTACGAACCTAATATTTCATTGATTTATATTTAATTAATATGATAAAAGACAGTTACAGTAGTTTTGTTTTTATTAGTTCTTGACAATAGAATTTTAAATAAATATTGCATTATTTATACTCCTTTTTGTGATGATTGAGAGAACTTATGACATTGCCACAACTATGGCTGCAAAAGGAGGCAAAGCCATTTAGCGAATCATAACAAAATTATTCCTAACCGGTACATGCTAATTTTTGATTTGATACTGATGGAAAAACCAATTATAAATTGAAATTTAATAATGATGATGAACTGTTCAAGTCCAGGAATCAAATTTTAAATTTATAATTAGTTGGTATTTTATTTCTGAGCTTAAAAAAGCGATGATCAATATTTTTGCATCTTTTAAGGAGCATTAAAATACTACTAGTTAGCTAATTTAAACAAATTCATTGGGATAGAATAAATAGATTGATGTTGAAACCGAAAATATCGAAAATAGTATATTAAAGTAGTAGTTTTATAAAGCATTCTATTTTTGCACGCGTCCATGTTAGAAAATGAGCCTCGAAGGGGACAAGTGCTATAATATTTTTTCTATTTTGCGTGTTTTTTAATAAAAAAAAATATATCCCATATACAGTTCCGAGATTCATCAGATTTAATTTGTATGTTTATCCTTTTTTGATCAGCTTATTTCTTAATTTATTTTCAAAAGTGCTTTATTCCTTGAACAACAATTACTTTCAGACGTATTTGATAATTTAAAGCCCTTTTGATCAGCGCCTTTTGCTAAGGGGGGAGCTCTACCGGGGGGAGGCAATACCCCCCTCCTAATTGACGTCAATACATAATAGACATGCACCAACATTATGTCTATTTAAAAAAATATGAATAAGTATATCTGAGCGCCCACAAATCTTATTCATAAGATAATCTGCGTCAAAGGTCAGAAAGAAATAAGAGAGAAGATACACTAATAAGTTAGTTAGTTTGCTTACGTACGTATCGCTATAATGATGTGTAAATTAATGTGTGTTCTGTTATTAACAATGAAAGTAGTGTATGTTTGTTTACAATCGTGTCAATATGTTTCTAACTTTGGAGTCAATTATCATGATGTAGAAGACCCGCAATCTACCTGGCTCTTTACAAGTTTGACAGGTTGTATCAATGATACAGGTTTTCAAGACAAGCCAATTTTTCACATTTGGCTTGTTAATGGAACTTTTAGGAGATTGGAAAAAAATTTCATCTCTAACATGAAGAATTTGCAACAAGTTTTCATTGAGAATTTTCACGTACAGGCGATAGAACCGGGAACTTTCTCAAACTTACCTCAGATAAGGCAGATTAACATAGTCGGAAATTTTATCAAAATTATTTCAAAGGGTATATTTGATGTACTTCCAAGCCTACAAAATATTCAACTTTTTTCAAATAAAATATCAAAAATAGAGGATAATGCTTTTGCCAATTTACCAAAATTAAGCGCAATTTTTATTAACGATAATAAACTTGACCATATGAAAATAGAATGGTTTACCAATACAAGCAACATTGAAGTATTTTATATGAACAATAATTTCGTACGTAAAATACCGTTGGGAATGTTCCATGGCTGGAAAAGTATTAAATACATTTCTTTAAATTCCAATGCCATTTCAGTCGTAGAAGGAGAGCTGTTCAAAGACGGCGCCGAATTAATTTCATCTGTTAGTTTACACCACAACCGCCTAAAGACAATTTCACCCGATAATTTTGGAGACTCAGTTTATATGGAATCTCTTGTCCTAAGTGCAAATCTGCTAAATTACCTGCCAGAAGAATTTTTGGACAATACTCGAGTCGGTAGTTTAAGTATTCATGGTAATCCTTTTACATGCCCTTGTTGGTATAAAGCCTACAGACGCCTTTTTGATAGAGCCGTGACGATTGACGCTCCAGGTGTCACGTTTTCTAACTATTGTAAAGACGATAGTGTGCCAGTGTGCGGATTATCGCGTAATTCTTCAGATACGTGCATTGAAGCTGTCGATAATGAACTGACGCGACGTTTTATTTCGTACCTGAAAAATATTAAATATGATTCTATACATGAACCAAATGGACAACAGTGTGCAGTATTTGATAAGTTGGATTAAATCGTATCTAGGTAATTTTTTAAAAACAATATTTAAGGTTAAATATAGCCTATTACGAACCTAATATTTCATGGATTTATGTTTAATTAGTTATTCTATTAATATTATATTATGTATTGTTATAAAAAAAATAGTTACAGTTATTTTTGTCGCTGTCAGAACGGAGATGCGAATAAATCCAAACTTTTTTCTCCAATAATTGAATCTTTTAAATAAAATTTACCTCTAAAATATTGTTTTTTTATTAATTCTAGACAATAGAGGTTTAAATAACATTGCATTATTTATACTCCCTTTTGTCACTCGAACAGTTCACTAGTCTCACAAATCTGTGAATTATAATCAATTGAATGGGGAGAGAAACCCAACATCTGTTTCACTAGTTTAATAACATTCCATACATCTTTCGAAGGCATACTCCTTCATCTTCAGTGGAATATTAACTGAGAGAACTTGTGACATTGCCAAAATTATGACTGCAAAAAGAGACAAAACCATTTAGCGAATCATAATAAAATTATTCTTAAAAGGTAAATGTTGATTTCTGATACTGATGGAAAAACCAATTATAAATTGAAATTTAATAACGATGAACTATTCAAGTCCAGGAATCAAATTTTAAATTTATAATTAGTTCGTATTTTATTTCTAAGCTTAGAAAAGTATAATCAATATTGGGTGCGAAAATAGTGTATTAAAGTACAAGTTTTATATAGTTATAAACATCATATTTTAGCACACGTCCATTTTAGAAAACGAGCTTCTAAGGGGACAGGTGTCATAATAGCTTTATAAAACATATCCTTTATAGTATTTTTTCTATTTTGCATCTTTTTAAAAATACAAAATATATCCCATATAAATTTCCCAGAATCATTATGATTTGTATGTAATTACTTGCAGACGTAATTGATAACTTAAATCCAGCCCTACCGGGGGGGGGGGGGGCAATACCCCCT
Source organism: Barypeithes pellucidus (assembly GCA_963991005.1). Classification (NCBI taxonomy): domain Eukaryota; kingdom Metazoa; phylum Arthropoda; class Insecta; order Coleoptera; family Curculionidae; genus Barypeithes; species Barypeithes pellucidus. The sequence goes on from OZ022557.1 coordinate 3,118,715, forward strand.
CCTAATTGACGTCAATACATAATAGACATGCACCAACATTATGTCTATTTAAAAAAATATAAATAAGTATATCTGAGCGCCCACAAATCTTATTCATAAGATAATCTGCGTCAAAGGTCAGAAAGAAATAAGAGACACACTAATAAATTAGTTAGTTAGCTTACGTACGTATCGCTATAATGATGTGTAAATTAATGTGTGTTTTGTTATTAACAATGAAAGTAGTGTATGTTTGTTTACAATCGTGTCAATATGTTTCTAACTTTGGAGTCAATTATCATGATGTAGAAGACCTGGAATCTGCCTGGCTCTTTACAGTTTTAACCAGTTGTATCAATGATACAGCTTTTCAAGACAAACCAGTTTTTCATATTTGGCTTGTTAATGGAACTTTTAGGAGATTGGAAAAAAATTTCATCTCTAACATGAAGAATTTACAAGAAGTTTTCATTGAGAATTTTCACGTACAGGCGATAGAACCGGGAGCTTTCTCAAACTTACCACAGATAAAGCAGATTAACATAGTCGGAAATTTTATTAAAATTATATCAAAGGGTGTATTTGATGTACTTCCGAGCCTACAAAATATTCAAATTTTTAAAAATAAAATATCGAAAATAGAGGATCATGCTTTTGCCAATTTACCACAGTTAAAAAATATATATATTTACAATAATAAACTTGACCATATGAAAAAAGTATGGTTTATCAATACAAGCAACATTGAAATATTTAATATGAACAATAATTTCATACGTAAAATACCCTTGGAAATGTTCCATGGCTGGAAAAGTATTAAATACATTTATTTAAATTCCAATGCAATTTCGGTCATAGAAGGAGAACTGTTCAAGGACAACCCCGCCTGGATTTCAACCGTTAGTTTACACCACAACCGCCTAAAGACAATTTCTCCCGATAATTTTCCAGACTCAGTTTATATGGGATCCCTTATCCTAAGTGGAAATCTGTTAAATTATCTTCCAGCAAAATTTTTAGACGAAGTCCAAGTAGATCATTTAGGTATTCATGGTAATCCTCTTACGTGTCCTTGTTGGTATGAAGTCCACAAAAGCCTTTTGGATAGAGGCGTGAAGATTGACGATCCTGTCGCGACGTTTGCTGGAACTTGTAAAGACAAAATTGTGCCAGTGTGCGGATTGTCACGTAATTCTTCAGGTGCGTGCATTGAAGCTGTGGATGCGGAATTGTCGCGACGGTACATTTCTTACCTGAAAAATATCGATTTTGATTCTGTTCACGAGCCAACTGGACAACAGTGTATGGTATTTGATGAATTTGATTAAATAGTATCGGAATATTTTTTAAAATTATTTGAGGCTTTTATGGATCTATCATTTCATATTATTTTATTAAATCCGGTAAGGTTTGAACGTAAGATAAATAAATATACACGGTGTTGAAAAAAGGTTGGTACCCCGGAATAACTCCGGTGCATCGCATTGCAGCGGAAAATGTCTGCGGAAAAAGTTGTTTGGTTTTGAAGGAGGAATAGTTTGCAATGTAAACCAAACCGCGGACACGGGTGTCGGTAAGTTAAGATTTTCAAATGGAACCCCATATTCACGTATCGTGTTCTCCGACCAAAAATAAACATCTTTTGTCCGAAATTTTTTTTTATTTGGACCCATCCTTCACGAATAATCACCATGCGAAACCCTGCGAAAATCAAGTTTTATCCCGGAAATACTCTTTTTCTCTGGTACTAAAAAATGCCCGTGGTTGGTTATTGGTGAAGGATGGGCCCAAATAAAAAAATTTTTCGGACAAAGATGTTTATTTTTGGTCGGAGAACACGATACGCCAATAAAAAATATGGGGTTTCATTTGAAAATCTTAACTTACCCCCACCCGCGCTCGGGGGGGGGGGGGGGGGTTTAAAGTGTAACATATTCCTCCTTCAAGACCACAAGACCAAACAACTTTTTCCCCAGACATTTTCCGCTACAATGCGCGATGCACCGGAGTGTATCTTCCTAAAAAGCTCTGATTGGCAAGAAACTAAGATTTACGAAGACAAAACTGTATTGTATTATACAGGGTCCTCAAAAAGTACAAGAATGTAACACTGTAACAATGGCCCAAGAGAGAACTATCAGTAATTTATTTTTAAGAAAAGCGACGAATAAAAAAGTAGTTTCAAATCTTATTTGGAGTACAAATACAAAATTTTATTATTTTCAAACACACCTTCACGACTTGATCAATCACAATTTGTCGTTTTGCTCAAAAATTAAAAATGGGGGTAGCTCTGCCTTGGACCTTTTCTACATTCTTGTACTTTTTGAGAATCCTGTATAATATGATATATTTTTTCCTTAGTAAATCTTAGTTCTTGCTAAGCAAAGGAAAAGCCAGCCATAAGCTTTTTTTTTTAAACGCAAATTTTCCTATTTGTGTAAAACTTCCTTGGAGACGTTGTATATATACAGGGTGATTCACGACGAGCGTGCATTAGAACTTTATGGAGAACTAATGAATATATGTTCCTGAAACTTTGGGGATTTGGGTTTATCGATATGCTCTCTTTAACTAAAATATTGACATGTTTCTGTCATTTCCGGTTATACCGGAAGTATCTGCCAACTTCTCAAGTCTCAAAAACATTTCAAATTCGACATAAAATGTACAGGGTGGTCACAATTCAAGCATCATTGTGAAAGAATTCAACCATTAAAAACTTTCTTATTTTAAATGGAACACCCTGTATATTTTTATGTAATTTGATGACAAATTAGTTGTTCTTTATAAATAGTATTTACTGTCCTATACCTATATAAAAGCGTTTTCTCAAAAAATCCAATTTTATTCCAAAAATACTATTTGTTCAAGTGTGCTATGAAAACAATTGTACTTAGGGTGCTGATATCATATTATATTTTTTTTTAATTCTTTGTATACTCGAATACGAAACTCTTAATTGCATTGCAGCTCACGAATTGAGTCTGTTGGAAAAGCGTAAAAATAGGCTAAAATGGTAACTTCAAATACCTCATTGTCCAGTATTGGTTTAATTCTTCGTACTTTGGCTTCAAATGATCCAAATTTTAAACAATTATTATTTAGTCTAATAATACCAGGTGTGGGAATTGGCCTATTCGGATATTTATCCCGATATATTCGACAAGCTCTTAGCTTAATTTTGCCACATTCAATGTAAACCGTAAATAAAATTAAAAAAGCTTCACTTGAAAATACGGAGCGTGACATTTTTTAGTAACAGAATAATTGACAGTTTGAAAATACGCCAAGAAATATCAGACAATTGTTTTTCTTGTCAAAGCACACTAGAAAATATTGCCGTCATTATTAATTTTCCTCCGTATAGACATCAGTACCCTAAGTACAATTTTATTGTTTTCATAGCACACTTGAACAAATAGTATTTTCGGAATAAAATTGGATTTTTAGTCCAAGAGCTAAGGTAAAAAAATTATATCGATTATTTCATCGTCATGCATTTGCCAAATAATTACAAAAAATCCAGATATCTCAAAAACTAATAGAGTCTGACAAAAAAATTTTCTATAAAATGTGCTTAGTATTTAATGCTTAATCGAAAAATGCAATAAAAATTACCATGTTGTATTTAAAAAACAAAAGTTGGCAGCTACTTCCGGTATAACCGGAAATGACAGAAACGTGTCAATATTTTAGTTAAAGAGAACATATCGATAAACCCAAATTCCCAAAGTTTCAGGAACATATATTCAGTAGTTCTGCATAAAGTTCTAATGCACGCTCGTCATGAATCACCCTGTATATAGTTACTTAGTTAATTTAATAATATTGGTATATTATTATGTTAAAAAATTAAGTATCTAATCGAGAGATTTATGACTATAATAAAGAACAGTTACAGTTATTTTTGTCTTTGTAAACGGGGATATTCAAATAATTCCAATAAATTTTGCATATATTTCCTTGTACCATAATTGAAATTCTTTAATAAAAATAGCCTCTGGAATATTGTTTTTTTTATTAATTCTTGATCATAAAGGTTTAAATAACAATGGCATTATTCGTACTCCTTTTTGTCACTCAACAGTCACACACTATAGACTATGAATTCGAATCAACATTGTTCAAATGTGAATCTGAACTTTCTTTTAGTATCCATCAGACTAAAAAAAAGTGCTTCAAAGAGAAGGGTTTTAAAAGTCACTATGCCAGTGTCCTAAAAATAGGACATATCGTTTTTATACCTTCCTGCGCACGCGTAGGCTAGCGAGTGCCCTTACAATCTACATCAGAATTGCTAACAGATTCAAATTGCTCGCCCCAAAAAAAAACCCTCACAATATTTTATGCAAAAATATTTGTTAATAAGTAAATTAATTAGGAAATACAATTTTCACTTAATGGACACAACACCCCGTAAAAATTGGACACACAAGAGCCACGGATCTAATCAACGATGAGCTCTTGGATATGCAATCTGATCGTATGAAAGCAACATACGATTTCACAAAGCCTTTCAAGATTGACTGGAACTTTGATAAATGGAGAAACAGTGCATCCCCGTCGTTTGACAAGGGTCTAGTTTGGTACACCGATGGATCAAAAACCGCCAACGGTGTGGGCGCAGGTATATTTGGGGAAAGGCGCAGGATGGACATAAGCATTCCTCTGGGGACCTACGCCACAGTATACCAAGCGGAAGTGTGTACTACAAAATCTTGAAAAGGGCTACCACGACCAAAAGATTTACATCCTTTCGGACAGCCAAGCTGCTCTTAAGGCTCTGAACTTCAATCGGTTTACTTCAAAACTTACACTGGAGTGTTATACCAACCTAAAAGTACTGGCGGCCAGGGGGAACAAGGTGGAACTCTTGTGGGTCCCTGGTCACTCCGGGATATTAGGAAATGAAAAAGCGGATGAACTAGCGAGAGCCGGATCTGCCCAAAGTCTCAGGGGCCCTGAACCGGTCTTTGTACTATCAAAACAGGTAACAAAAACAACATTAGATAGATGGTCGAAAAAACAACACCTATCTCGATGGCAAGAGTTACCTGGTCTAATACACGCACGGGCCGTAATGGGAAAACCATCGAAAATACTATCGAATGGGATGCTAACCCTGACGCGGCCCCAGTTGAAACAAGTGATGGGTCTGCTAACAGGCCACTACCACTTGCGAAAACACCTTCAACGGATAGGGCTAAACAACGGACCCATTGAATGTAGACTCTGCGACGAAGAGGATGAAACCGCCTCACACATAATATACCGCTGCGTAGCGCTGTCCCGTAGAAGACAAAATATCTTCGGGAACATACAACGTGGTGACAACCTCCCACATGACAAGCTTGGTAGAAGGTTACTGGACCTCATAGAAGGAACAAACATCTTCTAACAAGATCGGGGTACACAATAAGCCGAAAGGCTGCAGTGATTTGAAGTTCGGGCCTTTAAACCGACCCCCGCCTTTAACCAACCAACCAACCAACCAACCAACCAACCAACCAATTTTCACTTGGTTATTATCAACTTTTGAACTAGGAATGTTTGGCCAAATCGCAATATTTTTAACTAGAGAATCTGCGGTTTTACTGTGTACTTTTAGTTTTGGGACACCCTGCGTATTGAATTTTATTGCCTTAGTCGTCAATTTTACATAATTTTGCTAAACTTATTTATTATTATTTCATCCAATACACAGAAGCAATTATAGTTATAGTAGATATTATAATATTCAAAAAACATTTATTTAATTTATCTTTGATGATAATTATGAGGAAATTAATACGCTGATCCCGTTTATTAGATTTCTTGTTTGTATTCTGAGCATAAATAAACTGATATACAGTATGTCCACGGATTGAGTCAACAAGAGGAGAAACTTTTTTATTTTGCATTTTTCGCGAAAATATTGTTCTTCATAACATTTTTTGCTTGTAATAAAAATGAGAATGGCGTCGACTAGTTTGACTTTCAACCATCGACCTATAACTATGGATACGTACAAGTTGTGGGTTGCGCAGTAAAAAGTTAAATTTTATGAGAGAGAAAATGGGTTGGTGCGCACGGTTTACCGGGCATCAACGATGACAGTCCAGAACCGAAATCAGTCGTATAGATGTAACGATATTAAAAATCTATCGATACGTAGACAATAAATATCAAAATTAATTCTAATAGTGGATTTTCTCAGTAAAGAAGGTCTTGATGTGCCAATATATTGCCGGGTAATCATTTTCATGTACGGTCCTGTTCGCTAGGTAAATAGTTTATTAGTCTTAAGTTATTTAATGCATTGACAAAAAATTTAAAACGAATTTTGAAATTTTTTCTTAATAGAATTACAAGCTTAAGAGTATTTATCAATGGACCGCGTGGTCCGATTTGGGATTTCGCCTCGGAACAGCATAAGTCATTGTTATTGAACAATGAGACAACATCGCCATTCCAAGACACGATGAGCCAGCGCGCTGGCCGGCTGTATCGAGGGAGTAGGATACGTTTGTCATATTATTCTGCCTTTGATCACCCTAAGCGTTGCCAAATCACTTTAGATAGTTGCGATTTTAGATATTTTTCCTGAAAACCTCGGTGTGCCATTTAAGCTATGAAATTAATTAATATTATTGATAGTGCATGCAATACTTTCAAAAATGACCGTATAACAATATTTTGTCAATTTAAACGTTATTTACCATTTATTATCCAATAGTTTTCTTGTAGTTTATCACACCTTTTTACCTTAATGGAGGTCACTGATAAAGTCTCAGAGAATTTTGTGGAAGCTTGTAAACCTTGGTATTATTGGAAAAAGTTTGTTCTTTGTTTAATGTGACGTAATTTCATTTGTTTCTTTTGTTTTGTAATGTAACCAATTTGAAATAAAGATTATTATATTATCATTATACACGGTGTTGAAAAAAGGTCGGTACCCCGGAATAACTTCGGTGCATCGCATTGCAGCGGAAAATGTCTGGGGAAAAATTGTTTGGTTTTGAAGGAGGAACATGCAATTTAAACCACCCCCCACCCCCTCAACCCCGGGCGCGGGTGAGGGTGGTTAAGATTTTTCAATGCAACCCCATATTTTTTATTGGCGTATCGTATTCTCCGACCAAAAATAATCATCTTTTGTCCGAATTTTTTTTTTATTTGGGCCAATCCTTCACCAATAATCACCATGAGAAAGACAAAATCAGAAACGTGCGAAAATCAAGTTTTATGCCGGAAATACTCCTTTTCTCTGTACTAAAAAATGCCCGTGGAATACAAACAACTTTTTCCACCCTAACAAACACGATACGCCAATAAAAAATATGGGGTTCCATTTGAAAATCTTAAATTACCTCCACTCGCGCCCCGGGGGTTAAGGGGGTGGGGGGTGGTTTCAATTTTTTTTTTTATGATCAAACACAAGCACTATAGGAAAAATCCTTTAGGGCACTCTGGGAGTGGTGCGTGTGCGCAATAAGCGATTCACGTTGGTTTTGAATCGTTGGAGGTTATATTCGTTGGGAAAAACGACCTCGGGAAGGTCGTTCCATAAGTCCTCCAGATGAAAGAATTCTTAAATAGTGAAGTTCGAGGAGTACTAAGCTTAACCACATATGGATGGGCGGCAGTGGTTCGTCGTGTATTTCTGCTATTCGTCGCTCTGGGCGGAATTCAGAGGGCAAGGTCAGCCGAGCACCTTCCATGAAAATATCTGTAAAAGAGAGTCAAATCCCCAACCTGTCTTCGATGTTCTAGGCTGTCGAAGTTCTTCGTCAGCTCGTAGTCTCCGATCAGACGAATAGCCCTCCTTTCGATGGAATCCAGTAGCCGAAGAGTATGTTTGGGTGCAGAGCTCCAGACATGAGACCAGTATTCTAGTGATGGTCGAATCTGGGCTTTGTATAGTGTCAAAAGTTGTTGAGGTGTGTACAACTGGTTCGGAAGAGTACTCCAAGCTTCTGAGAAGCTATCTTGGCGATTCCCACAACGTGGTTATGCCAAGACATATTTCCTCCCAGAATTGCAGAAGAATTGCAAACTATTCCTCCTTCAAGACCAAACAACTTTTTCCTTAGACATTTTCCGCTGCAATGCGATGCACCGGAGTTATTCCGGGGTACCAACCTTTTTTCAACACCCTATATATAACTTGTAGTTTTAGGGCCACCGTGGAGCCACATTTCCGAAATAGAAACAAACAACAAAATTGAAATCCTGTAATTTTTAAAACCAGTTAATAAATTTGTTAATCTGAGCTGCCACACATCTTGTTCATAAAGAACGATAACCTTCGGTTCAGATAGGAATGCAATAATGACTAGTTTTTTCGCAGACGTTCTGCTCTCGAGATGTGTAAAATAATGTTGTTCGTTTGTTGTATCTTGTTATTTGCAACGAAAAGAGTGTACGTTTCTTTAGAATCGTGTCAATATCTGTTTGAATTCCCGGTGAATTATCGCGAGTTAGAAAACCCAAACGCTGCCACGAAGTTTGAGAAGATATCAGGTTGTGTAAACGATACAGTTTTTAAAGGAAAAAAACTTATTTATTTACATGTGTTGAAAGGAAGTTTGCCGTTTCTGGAAAAAAATTTCATCTCTAACATGAACGATTTAAAAGATATTCGAATTGAGAAATTTCACGTAGAGACGATAGAACCAGGAGCTTTTGCAAATTTGCCTCAGTTAGAACAGATTACCATGGACGGCAACCTTATTAAAACCATATCTAGGGGCGTATTTGATGTACTTCCAAGCCTGCAAGTGCTGAAAATTTTCAAAAATCAAATATCGTTCATCGAGGATCACGCATTTGCCAATTTGCCAAAGTTGAAAGAGATTGTTCTTAGCGAGAATAAACTCGAGCACGTCAGAAGGGAGTGGTTTACTAATACGAGCAACATTGAAACTTTTAATATGTTCAGTAATTTCGTACGTAAAATTCCATTGGGAATGTTCCACGGCTGGAAGAATCTTACCAAGATTCATTTCAATTCCAATGCGATTTGGGTCATAGAAGGTGACATGTTCAAAGACAACCCTTCGGTTATTAAAGAAGTTGATTTCCATCACAACCGCTTAACGTCCATTTCTCTAAAAACCTTTCCAGATTCTAGTTACTATGGATTGCTTAGGATAAGTGCAAATCTCCTAAATTACATACCTGAAGAGTTTTTGAACAATATTCGAGTTGGTAATATCAGTATTTATGGTAATCCTTTCACATGTCCTTGTTGGGATAAAACCCACAAAATTCTTTTGGAGAAAAACGTGACAATTGACGATTCCGGTGCCACAAATGCGAAATATTGTAAAGACGATAGTGTGCCAGCGTGCGGATTTTCACGCAATTCTTCAGGTACGTGCATTGAATCTGTGGACGAGGAACTGACTCAACGTCTCATTTCGTACATGAAAACAATTAATTATGATATTGTGACGGATTCAAGTGGACAGCAGTGTGCTATGTTTGACGTATTAGATCTGTGAAGATAATAGGGATATTCACAAAAATAAAAGGTCATAATATTGATAAAATCGGATCTGCAAGATTTTACAAAAATCAACAGAACGGTTCTGTGGAAAAACCCAAAAGAAATATCAATATTAGTTTGAACTCATGAAACGGGCTCTGACGTTACGTTGCGGAACAGCTATAGTCTATTCATTTTCCCAATTCAGTAGACGAAAACAAATACACGCGACGAGCACGTGAACAGCACACATGGTCGCATTTAGAACAATAAAACAGTACAATCTCGAAACACGCATGAATAGTCCATGAAATAATAGCCTACACCGAACTAGTTTTATCGCCGATTGACCAATAGCAATGAGTTTATGCATCGAGCATGTTGCTATCACGGCGCTGATGTTTGTTTATGCTCCTGAATTGGTAAAATGAATAGTGTCGAGGCACGGATCGGAGATTATAATGGTTAGTTCTAGTTCTCACTGCGAAAAGTCTGCGTTAACTGGTTTACGCAGTGCTGTCAGATCGAAAATGATAAAGACGGTAGATTTGACATTTAAAAAAGGTAGATTTCGGTATGGTACGATACACGGTCTGCCTGGTACTACATGAAGCAGATTTTTTTAAAATAAAATACTAAAAAAAAGGTCAAGTTAAACACAAATAGATAACGGTAGATTGACAGTGAAAGTAGGTATCCATAAAGAACTTTGTTTGCAAATTACTGAAAAAAGGCATTCTATTGATAATTTTGAAAGGGAAAACCTACTAAATTCAATTTTAATACCAATCTTCCCGTTTTCATTTTTACGGTAGATTTAGGTGTCTCTGCGGTAGAACGGTAGCTCTGCCGTAAAAGATGTAGATCTGACAGCACTGCGTTTAAATTTGTTCGTTCCGCCCTATAACAGGTTCGTTCCAAAACGTCACATCGGTAGCCTCGATATAGGAAGCCTTTTGCTGGCCTCGTTGGTTTGGGGGATTTTATTTTTAGTTTATTTTTAAGTAAACATTTTTTAGGACGTTTTAGTATTTACTACGTGTCTTGGTATAGGTAAATATAGATTACAGATATAGGTGGTTCTTTTTACTTATACTTTGCTTAAACCTCATTGGCATCTATCAAGAAGGCCATAGTAGCTTTTTATTGATAAATTAATTATTTTGTAAATGCTGTTGTCTCCAAAACTATACTGCGATTAAAAGTTTAGCAAGGACAGCAGCCTAGCAAAGTGGAACTTCATCACACACCAAGGCGGACAAAGCAAATATTCTTACACCGTAATATTGTAGATATTCGACCCAAAAAATAAAAATAGTCACGGGAGGAGACCTTTAACCACAAATTTGCAAATCGAAATATTTTATAATACTGGTGTAAATTATAAATATATTTCTCAACTAATTTGGCGTAGCCGCCTTTATTTAAGAACCTTCGATACTGAAATATAATGTTTATCTTCGGTTACATATCACAATTTTTTTATGTATGATTAAAATTAATAAAGTTTATAAATAAATAAATTTTTTGAAAATTCTCCTTTTTCAACCGCTACAAGAACTGGGTAAGACATTTAATTATAAAAACTTTGTAATTTTATAATTTATGATAATTATGATTTTGACGGCATAACATACTCATGCTGTTTTGTATTTATTATTAACTTTTGTTAATTTAATTTTTCCGATTTTTTGTCAGAATCGAGATAAATAAATAAATAAATAAACTCTTTATTTTAAAAGTACGCAAGCATACAATAAAATAGTGTCAAAAGAAAAGAAAGTAAATTACATCATAGATGACACTGAATTGCTTCTAAATGTTTCTATTCAAATATATATAGTATTCATCAACTGTATATGGCTCTATGTCTACAATTAACCTAAATATTGAGTTTTTCAACTTTTTTAAATTTGTAATTTCCTTTATATAATTTGGTAGAGTATTGTAAAATTTAATGCACTGGTAATAGGCACCCTTTTCATACAAAGCCAATCTATGTTTAGGGTAGGTGTAATTATATGTTCGAGTGGAATATTTTTGTTGCGCTTCACTATCTTTAAAAATGTGTCTATATTTAAAAAAGAACAACTGTATATAAATTCCAAAAACGGTCAAGAGTCCTTGCTGTTTCAATTTACCTCTACATGTTTCTTTTGGAGCCATATTAAGAATGATCCTTATTGCTCTCTTTTGGCAGACAAAGACCCTCAATACGTCCCTGCAACTCCCATACATCAATATTCCATATCTAATTCTAGATTCAAAATTAGAATAATACATGAGTCTTCTAGTTTCCAAATTTACATATCTACTTAAAATTCTTAGGGTATAGGACACTGCATTTAGTTTATTTACAACATATTGAACATGGGTTTCATAGGATAACTTATTATCTAAAAACATGCCCAAAAACTTATTGCTTTCCTTCAGCCTAATATCACAGTTGTTTATATTTACAGTTTCAGGTTCATCTACTATTGATCGGCTAGTCTTGAATAGAGCAATACCTGTCTTCGAGTTATTTAAAATTAATTTATTTTTAACAAACCACCTGTTTACTTCTATCATAAATAATTGGATACTTTCAAGAGAGTCCCAGTCTCTGTATGCTAGTAAGATATTAGTATCATCTGCATAATTTATGATTTTACACATCTGTTGTATTCCATATAGTTCATCAATATTATTTACATATAACACAAATAGTAATGGACCTATTACACTTCCTTGTGGTACTCCTATAGTAATACTTTCACTCGTTGAAAACACTTTGTTACTACCTTTACCTATTACAACCCTTTCCTCTCTTCTTGATAAGTATGATTTTATCCATTCTAAGGCTGGTCCTCTTATGCCATAAAGGTCTAATTTCTTGAAGAGTGTTTCATAGTTTAGAGTGTCATATGCCTTTGAAAGATCGAGGAATAGGCCCAAAGGGATATCACCATTTTCCAATGTTTCCAACATACTTGTCGTAAATTCATAATATGACCAGTCAATAAAATCTGTTTTTTTTTGCAATAATTGACACACTAATAATTATTTATATTTGCCTTCTCATCACCCAATAGTTCATAAAACTCCAAGCAATATGCGAAATCGAATCAATATTTTTTAGATTTGAATCTGGACTTGCGGAAACAAAACAGAATAAAAGTGAAATTAGTTATCTCTTAAATCCTGTTAAAGTTATAAATGAATCTGAGCGTCCACACATCTTAATCATAAAGAACGATAATGCGCTGTGAAGGTCAGAGAGAACTAATTAGTTTGTTCACAGACTTTCCGCTATCAAGATGTGTAAAATAATGTTGTTTGTATATTGTATGTTGTTCTTGGCAACGAAAATAGTGTACGTTTCTTTACAATCGTGTCACTATGTCTTTGAGCTTAGAGTGAATTTTCGTGAGTTAGCAACCCCAAATGCCGCCTGGAAGTTGGAAAAGGTAACAGGTTGTATAAATGACACAGCGTTTCAAGGAAAACAAATTGTCTCTATATTATTGATAGATGGAACTTTGCCATTTTTGGAAAAAAATTTCATCTCTAACATGAATAATCTGAATAATATCAAGATTGAAAACTTTCACGTACAGTCGATAGAACCAGGAGCTTTTTCAAATTTGCCCCAGTTAAAAATGGTTAACATGAACAGCAACCCTATGAAAACCATATCGAGGGGTGTATTTGATATACTTCCAAGCCTTCAAGTGATTCACATTTACAAAAGTAGAATTTCCTTCATTGAAGATCACGCATTTGCCAATTTACCGAACTTAAAAGAGATTGCTCTTAACCAGAACAAATTGGACCACGTCAAAAGGGAATGGTTTACTAATACGAGGAACATTGAAACTTTTAATATGTTCTATAATTTGGTACGTAAAATTCCATTCGAAATGTTCCACGGCTGGCGTAATCTTAGAGGGATTTTTTTCAATTCCAATGCGATTTCGGTTATTGAAGGGGAAATGTTCAAAGACAACCCTTCATTTATCAAAGAAGTTGGTTTACATCACAACCGCTTAACGTCCATTTCTCTAAATACTTTTCCAGAATCATTTTATTATGGGGTTCTTGACATCAGTGCAAATCATCTAAATTACCTGCCAGAAGAGTTTTCGAACAAGATCCGAGTGGGTAATATCGGTATTTATAGCAATCCTTTTACATGTTCTTGTTGGGATAAAGCCCACAAGATTCTTTTGGAGAGAGGCGTGACAGTTGACGATTCTGAAGCCACATATTCGAATTATTGTAAAGACGACAGTGTGCCAGTGTGCGGATTAACAGGTAATTCTCTAGGTATGTGCATTGAAGCTGTGGATAAGGCACTGACGCGACGTTTCATTTCTTATCTCAAAAAAATTCATTACGACATTGTGCAGGACCGAAGTGGACAACAGTGTTTTATGTTTGATGGAATTGAATAAATCGGCATAAGTAATTAAGAGTGATAGACGTGTTTTAGACCATCATTGTCGTTATTTAGTTTTATCACAACCTTTCAACTGGTGAACATATCCTCATCATCAGGTGAATACTGAATAATAATCGACATTTCGACTATTGAAAAGTAAAATGGCTAATAAATAGTGTGTGATTAAACAACACGTTTATTCTTGCTGACGTTTCGGTTTAATTCAAATCATCATCAATGCATTGTAAAATATAGCTATTCTTCGCATAAAAGATAGTTAAAGCGATGTGAAAGTTGGATTGTCATGTCACAACCAACGAATACTTATAACCAGGAAGAAGACAAACTGCTGTGTTAAAAATTCGAAGCAGGCATGATACGGCGCCATCCATTATGCCTGGCGCGCACGTGCTTTTCAAATGTCACTTTTGTCCAAATTTTTATTACTGTCAACATTTTCAAGTGACATTTAAGCAAAGAAAACATCAGAACCCTTTCATTTGATTTACTAAGTAGAGAAAATCAAATATTAGGATTCTGACATAGGTTTTCAGCTGTAAATATCGCTTTAAAATTGTCCCTACATACTTTTATATTATTCTTGAACTAGTAACGAAACTAGAAATAAAGAATTCAGAGGTTGTAATTAGTTTTATTAAAAAATAGGAAGTAAATCATAATTTACATAAAATATTTTACCATATTCAACTTCAAACAAATCAAAGTAAATACAATACTATATGTACAGCTACTAACCAAGTAAATATATGCACCATCATTATGATTATGGGCTTCCAATTTGTTTGTTTCGTAGCATACTCCTGGCAACATTAGTGATCGAAGTCCTCTTTGATGTTCAGTCATTATGGGATTCTCAATTAAACTATGAAAAGAATTATTATAATAATATATTACCGGACTTATTAAAATTCTGACTACGGGTTGATATAACTAAGCTGTATATAAACTCCTGGACAAAATTAACGCAACATCATAAATTTGGCATATTTTTGATGCTATTTTTATTCTGAATTTATGATCCGATTTTAAGGATTTTTTTTTGCATTGTAGGTTGGTTCCTTGACAATGTCATAGTTTTAGCTGTTTATGATAAAAATTTAATTTTCGATTTATACTGGGTTTACTAAAAATGCTATGTTTTTTTCCGAAAATTCGTATCACCCTGTGGCGTATATTAGCAACCAAAGTATATTGCAGTTGACATTAAACGGTAGGTCCATCTTTCTCCAACATTTTCGTTTTTGGATTACTTCATTATCTCTGTTATTAAAGGAGATACGCCGTTTTATAGAATAACATGTTTTTATAGACTTTACTATTCAACACATTCATTGTTAAATGTTTTCAAGTAGGTTTCAAGATTAAAATACTCGTCGGGCAACTGGGAATACGAAACGAACGTTTAATGAGCAGTTTCCGAACAGTTTTTTATCAGTATGGCGAATTTTATTTGACCTTTATAACTTTACAACACAACATCTGCTGACACTACACTTGCAATGTCAGAAAAAGTCCATAGTCTACTTGAAGACATTTAACAATGAATGTGTTGAATATTAAAGTCTATAAAAACATGTTACGCTATAAAACGGTGTATCTCCTTTAATAACAGAGATAATGAAGTAAACCAGAAAATGTTCGGGAAAGATAGACCTACCGTTTAATGCCAACTGGAATGTGTTCCGCTTGCTAACATACTCCACAGGGTGATGCGAATTTTCGGAAAAAAACATAGCTTTTTTAGTACACCCAATATAAATCGAAAATTAAATTTTTATCATAAACAGCGAAAACTATGACATTGTCAAGGAACCAACCTACAATGTAAAAAAAATCATGCAAATCGGATCATAAATTCAGAAAAAAAGATAGCTACAAAATATGGGAAATTTGTGATGTTGCGTTAATTTTGTCCAGGAGTTTATTATGTTGTAGGTCCGTTTTCGTGAAAAGAATAGAAAATTAAATTATTTTAGAATTTAATGACGCTTCTTTCACCATTTTCAATCACATTATAAACCATATGTTGCTTGATTTTATTCCATTCCAGACGAAGGATGTTCGGTTGTGAAATAATTTAAGAACTTGTGCTGCTCGCTTTCTATGTCTGTCTCTGTCTGCATCAACCTTGCCCGATTCATTAAAGGGAGACAAATATGGCCTAGATCAAATTGAACAAACCCGAACAAATACACTCACGTCTTTGACTTTCCGATATAGCTACGTAAGTCTGATATTGACACAGAACGATCGATACAAAAGGATAAACGTATGGAGTAACCAACCTGGCGACCTGGGCCTGTGACGTCACTTGCATGGCCTTCTTAGGTGTTTTGATCCCCCCCCCCCCCCCCCATAAGCAGTCTGACCGGGCTGGTCACAACGGTCAAGTTTAAAGTTTTCTGGCTTATTTCCTGGACTATTTAAAAAAGCCTTGATACGAATGGAATGTTATAATGTATTCAATTTTAAGATACTTTCGGGCCAAAATAAATTGAAAGGTATTCGTTTTGACGTGTCATATTTTTTTATCTCGTGAGCGAGGAATACGAGTATTACAAGTCGGTTAAGTTGGCGCAAAGTTACGTAATTATGGGGCCAGTAATATGCCGCAAAAAAAAATCAAAAATAAATACAGCGGATTTCAAAATATTTGGAAAAATGAAATGCGTTTCGGTTTTTATTTTTTCCAGACTTTGTTCGAAGAGATGTCCATAAATAAATTTCACTTTTTCATTGCTGCTTTTTATTCTCCACAAGATTGCATCATCAGATCATTAATGCGACGTTTCGTCTTTAGGTCACCATCATCAACTTAATTTTCTTAAATACGGGCCTGGATTTTTTTGTTTAAATTATGAAATAGCATCGAAATCTACGTTCAGTGGTATACAACACTTACGTTTTCCGACGTTTTGTGTTCTTTAAATTGACCGTCTTCATTAAAATCCCTAGTACGTTCCTGTAATTAACATTTTTTTCTAAATTTGGTATAATTCGAAAATGTGAAACTCAATGCTTCTTTCAAAAGTCTTAAGAAAGTGCTAGTTTTAAGAGTCAAATTTTAGTTGTATTAATAAAATAAATTACTAAGTAAAAATTTAATACAACTATTTGTTTGAAATAAAAAAAAAAACGGTAGTAGTACGTAATAACAATAGCAATTAAAAACAGAAATAGCAATAATAATTTTAAAGTCTTCCTTCGAAACAAAAGTAAATTACAGGACCGTACCAGGGGTATTTTAATGGAGATGGTCAATTTAAGGAACGAAGCGCCGGAAAACCAATACGTATTTTATACTACTGAACGTAGATTTCGGTCCTGATGATGATGACCTAAAGACGAAACGTCGGATGAAAGATCTGATAATCTCATCCTGTGGGGAATAGTTGCAGTAACAAAGTGAAATCTATTTTTGGGCCCATTTAAAAGAAGCAAATTTGTTTATTTTCCTTGAAAACTATTGAATGTAGAAAAATCTGAGTACGTCACTGGATTCTACGTAAAAAACTACAAAAAGAACATTTTATTTCTTTTTGATACGTTACGGGGTAACCGAGATATAGGGGGTGTCCCAAAATGCAACATTCTCAAAAACATCCCGTATATCAAAAACAAGGCGGCCTAGAAAAATTCTGATTACGGCACCTTCTGTTTGACAAGAGAGTAGCTAGTGCTGCGAAAACCGCATCCTTCTATCTTTACTAATAACGGAGATACCCCTAAAACTACTCAAAACCTACCCCTGTATACAGGAACATCCTGTGCTAGTCATTGTAATTTATTTTGTAAAAAATTTAAGTAGTGCCCTCCCGTGAGGCGATTCTCCAAAATAAAAGGGCCACTTAAATATCTATGGACCATACCACACGTTAATCGAAAATTTGTGCTGAAAATTACTTTGCCCTATTGCGTGTGGATTTTTAAATTACGCTATAACTTGGAAACAGGTTTTTTACATTATTTTCACGACTTATCTGTAGATCAATAATAAAAACAATTGAATGGAAATTAACACAAAGCGAGTATTTTTTAAATTATATTTTTATTAAATAGCTTTAAAAATATATAAACTGGTGATTATTTGGTAGTATGTGTCCATTTTTTAAAACTGGTTAAGAATATAAATGAGTTAATCCGAGCGTCCACAGATCTTGTTCATAAAGAGCGATAATCTGCATTTCCGTTACTATAAAGGACTAGCTAGTTTGTTCGCAGACGTTCTGCTCTCAAGATGTATAAAAAAATGTCGTTTGTTTGTTGTATTTTCTTATTTGCAACGAAAATAGTGTACGTATCTTTACAATCGTGTCAACGTGTCGTGGACATTACAGTGAGATATCATGAGTTAGAAAACCCAAACGGTACCTGGAAGTTTGAAACGATAACGGATTGTATAAATGATACCGCTTTTCCAGAGAAAAAAATTGTTCATTACTCCTGCTCAATGGAATTTGGCCGTTTCTGGAAAAAAATTTCATCTCTAATATGAAATATTTAAAAGATATTCAAATTGACAAGTTTCACGTAGTGACGATAAAACCAGGAGCTTTTTCAAACTTGCCTCAATTAGAAGAGATTAAATTGAATTTCAACCTTATTGAAACCATATCAAAGGGGGTTTTTGATATACTTCCAAGCCTGAAATTAATACATTTGTCCAACAGTAAAATATTGTTCATTGAGGATCACGCATTTGCCAATTTAGCAAACTTAAAAGAGATTGCTCTTAACCTGAATAAACTTGATCACGTCAAAAGGGAATGGTTTACCAATACAAGCAACATTGAAAAATTTAACATGTTCCATAATTTCGTGCGTAAAATTCCATTGGGAATGTTCCACGGCTGGATAAGTCTTAGAGAGATTCATTTCAATTCCAAGGCTATTTCAGTTATAGAAGGAGAACTGTTCAAAGACAATCCTGCAATTATTAACCACGTTGACCTACATCACAACCGATTAACGTCCATTTCTCTATATACCTTTTCAGATTCGACTTACTATGGATATCTTAGCTTAAGTGCAAACCTTCTAAATTACCTGCCAGAAGAGTTTTTGAACAAGATTCGAGCGGGTATTATCAATGTTTACAATAATCCTGTTACATGTTCTTGTTATGAAAAAATCCACAAAATATTGTTTGACAGAGGCGTTAGCATTAACGACTCTATTTTCTTATCTCAGTATTGTAAAGACGAAAATGTTCCAGTGTGCGGATTATCACTGAATTCTTCGGATACGTGCATTGAAGCCGTAGATAAGGAATTGACTTGGCGGTACCTTTCTTACTTGAAGGAAATTAATTATAATTTTGTGCAGGAGGATTCAACTGAACAGCAGTGTGCTATGTTTGATGTGTTGGATTAGAGTATATCGAGATAAATAATTTTTTGGCGGTTGAAAGGTAAAATAATCTGATAAGTAAAGCCGTGACAAACCTAAGGCCTGGCCTCCATGAACAGTCGAAAGACCTCCTTATGATTTTTTTGACATTACCCCAATTTAACATTTTCTTTCAACATTTATAATAGCGCTATTTTAATAAACTTTTTAGAAAAAAATACTATAATTTTTCATTATGTCGTACTGTTTTGAACAATTCTTTTCATAATTTGAGATGACTGCCTTATTGATTTTTTTTGTACACGAGCCATAGTAATATCGCACAAATATGAAATCACATCACAACATTTATTATTATAAATTATTTCACAGCAGAACAAAACAACGGTAATGCTAGAACGGGTAAATTTAACACCTTATTTATTAAGCCGGAAATCCCCTTACATTCAAAAGTCATGTCAATGTCATGTATGACATTTGCGATGAGAAGACGATCAGATGGATTTAACAGCCAACTTTGCATAACACCTATTGGAAACATTGACGGCTTTGGAATATCAGGGGGTAATGTATGTGATTTGTGGAACTCTTAATCCCTGGTTTTTATTATACTATACAGGGTGTAACTAAATAAGTGTAAAACATTTAAGGGGGTGATTCCTCATCGAAAAAAAGATAGGATCTTTCATATAAAGAAACTTCATTGGAGCATCCCTTGTTAAGATACAGCCCCTTAAAGGGGGTACATAAAATTTATAAATAAACAAAACTAATTTATTAATAACAAAACATACAACATCTAGAAATCATAGTAAATGTTCAATATGTCTACCTTCAGACATTACGCATGCGTCTAGACGTCGGCGCATTGTGCAACGTATTCGTGCGTTTTATGGCGATATGTATCTTGTTCGTAAAATAATTTTTTGCTGCGAACTGGTTTATTTTGGGCAAAAAATTCAAGAGACATTTTTTGTTTAGAATGAAACAGGCTATCGGAAATAAATTTTTAGATGGTAAACAAATAATAAGACAAAAACTTACATTGGAAATAAATTTTAGGGGTTGCGTTTTCCACCCTTACAACCATGGGGTAAACCAAATAAATTACTGGCTAAGTGTCTTTTTGGTAGTAGAAAATGTCAGGTTAATTTCAATATTGTAACTTTTTTAGTGCTTGTGAAAAAAATTGTTAAACACATTTTATGTACCCCCTTTAAGGGGCTGTATCTTAACAAGGGATGCTCCAATGAAATTTCTTTATATGAAAGATTCTATCTTTTTTTCGATGAGGAATCACCCCCTTAAAGGTTTTACACTTATTTAGTTACACCCTGTATATCCAAAAATGGCGCTTTAATTTAATATGCCCTGTACATGACCTTATGTCAAACCAAAAATGACCACGTGATGTCCTTGTCGGGAAGGTAAACAAAGCAACATATGTCAACAGTGTTGTCATATCTTCAGGGTAAACTCTTTAGAAAGTCAATAACCGTTTGACAGATTGCAAGTTGTTTATTTTTCAGTGTACATTATTATAAACTTTTACGTTCAGTTCAGTTCGCTGGGAAACAATCTCTGATTTATAAACACCCGTCAGATCTGGACAACTTAAAAGTTTATAAATGCCACTTACCCTTTAGAGAAAAATGCAATTTTATTTAGCTCTTCGGACTTATTTAAAACCAACTTAATTTGTAAAAAACACCAAGTACTCACATCACAAAATCACATAGTTTTCGCGTCACAACACATCTAAGTACCGGTCAATCTGAAGTTATTTTAAAGTGCTACTGTGAAGAAGTACGCCCTTATTGTCTAAATAACACGTTGGTTCCGTCGATCGATATTTAACTGCTGGACTGGGACACTGCCGTTGCGAAAAAACAAATAACTTAATAATTTAAACTCGGGTTTAAGTATTAACATACAATTTAACACAGAAATCTGCTTGAAACAGCAGTAGGAAACCGACCGGCTAATTTCAAACAGCTGATCTTAGAGAAACGGGTTGCATATTCTTTACGCGACTGCAGCGGTTGGTGTTAATATTTAAAAATACAGCGTCGCCACTTTCGATGTTTTATTAGGTTATATTCATAATGCATATTTGCATATGCAAAATTTCCTTCTGTAATACTTTTCTTTATAATGATAGTCTCGGAAATGGCAACCGCGCTAGTTAGACGAGACTATTTATTTTAAAGGGATGAAAGGGTCTATCAATATAATTATTTCAGCATTCTTCTTCAGTAAAGCATTAATAAATTTGATTAGCCCATTAGAAATTAGCTTTTTTATTATTTCTGAATTTCTATTGCGAAATAATTTGTATCCTATAGTGCTGTTGGTTTATGTGTACGGTAGGTTATTGTAAAGTGTAATTATGCGTTAGTATTTATTGCTTTTGTGTAATCTAATAATAAGTGCATATCTTCAAAAAAAATAATTGGAAACTCGTGGGTGTCTGTGTGTTTCTTTAAGTGATTTAGTGCAAATGTTCCGAGAGATTGGAAATAAGAGGCCGGATGGGGTTTAGTGGGTATAAGCTTATTATACAGTTCGACATTATCATCAGGGTACGTGATGAGCATAAAGCTTTTCCCATAGAAAAAAAAAACAATAAACCTGAAGATGTCTGTACCCTGGATTACTTGCTAGTGTACTGGCACCTGGATTCACTTCTATTTAGATACTAGGTAAACTAAATATTATTTTTATAAGAATCTAAAGTTTTAAATTTTTTACACAGTTGGCAACATTGGGCTTGAACATCTGTTGATTACACAGCTTGGCAATGTAATATGATCATATATGACACCCCAGGAGTCACCCATTTAAATATAATACGTCATTTCCATAACACCCTGTATATCGTAACGAAATATTTCGGTGGATTGGAACGGAAAAGTTCGTCGTTGGTCACATGTGTGGTTTTTACTGTAGTACAAGTTCGTGGTTAAAAATGGGCGATATTAGTACATTCGTTTGTACAGGGTGATCACGTATTATGTCCCCCCATCTTAACCTTTTTATTATTTACGTGCTTGAGAAAAATTAAAACGATTGGTATACAAAGTTTTTAAAGTAGTATTTGCAATGGGAACAAATATCATTTAGGTCTGTTGATTTACAAGTAGGGTTGAACATACCTGTTTAATTTGATCCAAATTCTACCGCTATTTTTTCCAAATATTCTCCTTCATTTGTATGTCTTTAAAAGTTTTTAATTCTTTTGCATATATGGATTTTCTTTTACCCTCTATCTATTTACTTTTACTTTCTATCAACAATTCATCTTCTAAGGCACTAAACTCTAGTTTATAGTATTTTACACTCATAGTTAATAAAATAAAAGTTCACAAAAATAATAATCTGCAGCCGAAAAACTCTGTTCGAATCCAAAAGGTTGGATACCGACGAAATTTCGTCAACGAAAAGTTATTCTGCTTGACGTGTGTCATTATTAAGTGACACGGGTTATCGGTTCCTTGTTTCCATAGCAATTACGATTTTTCCCAATAATAATCTGCCGCCGAAAAACTCCGTTCAAAAACTATTGCTTCTTTCTATTTTATTTATACGCCTATTTTTCTTTATATCAAATAGTCATAGTCATAGTCATAACAATTTTTTTATCCAAGAAAGCCACTTAAGGCATAGAACAATGTAAACAGAGTACAAAATGATTATATGATAATAAACAAGTGAAAAAATAACTTCAAAATAAACCACATCAAATAGACAAAAAATAAATAAAGAAGAAAAGAAACATAAATAATAAATAAATAAACAAAAAAAGAAAAATATAGAAAAGAAAAATACAGAAAATCCCACCTATGTCAGTCCAAGACCAGCTCTATCACAGTCAGTCAAAAATTCATTCAAGGAATAGAATGCTTTCCTAACTAAATATCTGGATATTATATTCTTGGCCTGGCGATGCGGTAGGATCCGTACACTCTCCGGAATACTATTATATATTTTAATTATTGAGTGAGTGACATTTTTTTGTAAGTAAGTGAAATTACATCTTTCCGGCAACAAGTTAGTCTTATTTCTAGTTACATAATTGTGCTTAATAATGGAGTCTTCAAATAAGTCTATATTCTTGCACACAAACATAAAAGAGTCCAGTATATACATATCACAAAGCGTCAATATTCCTCTACCAACAAAAATCTTCTTGCAGCTATCACGCTGTTTCATTCCAAAAACCGCTCTTATACATTTCTTTTGTAGTATCATAATTCTTTCTATTTCTGTAGAATTACCCCAAAAGATAAGACCATACCGTATTCTAGACTGAATGAAAGCGTGACAAGCAGACAGCGCCGCGTCAACTCCCACATTCCCTGCAATGACCCTCAATGCATAGCAGTACCTAGAAATGCATACAGCCACGCTCTCGACATGCGCTCTCCAGTCCAGTCTTCTATCGATTTTCACACCCAGAAAAGAAATCTCTTCCGTTGTTTGAATTTTATTATTCCTATACTGGAAAGTCAGAGCATTGTCTGATCTACTGCCAAACACAATACATTGCGTCTTAGATACATTCAACAAAAGATCATGGGCTGAGAAATACCTGTCGAGAACGTCACAGGCCTCCTGCACCCCAATCAATATCGCATCAGAGTCATTTTCGCTAAAAATTAGGGTGGTGTCATCCGCATACAGCACCGTGTATTCATCCGCTATATCGGAAAGTTCATTGGTATATAGAATATAAAGCAACGGACCCAGAATGGAACCCTGAGGCAGTCCCCTACTGACTCCTACTCTATCTGAGGCTATAGGTCTACCATAATTGTCGCTATCAATTACTTGTTGAGTGCGATTAGAAAGGTAGGATTTAATTAAATTCAAAGCATTTCCTCTGATACCAAAATTCTCTATTTTCATACTTAAAGTTTTATGATTGACACTGTCAAATGCCTTTGACAGAGCCATACACATGGCCATAGTAAGTTTTTTGTTGTTGAGTGAATCTAAAATTCTAGACAGTGCCTGATAGATAGCTCTTATGGTAGACCTCCCCCTTCTAAATCCATTCTGATTATCCGAAATCAATGAGTGCTGCTCCAAGAATAGTTCTGAAGATGGTTTAATACAATAAACCGAAACGTTAACGAAATATTAGAATTTCATTTAAAAGTGACCGAAACCCAAGAACAAACTACCTATAATTTGAAAAAACGGTCAAGAAAACAAAACTATAATTTCATGTTAAAAATAAAATTTTTTTTTTCAGAAACGGCGAAATTCCATCGAACAAGAATATATGAACAATTTCTTGAAAAACTGTATCATTTATACAATCCGTTATCGTTTCAAAACCGCGTAATTTTTTAATGCAACTATAACATAATTAATTATTTTATGAATAAAGTAGAACCCAAATTTTAATTATTCACCTTTTAGAATAAAAAAGAAAATGCATAAATCTTACAAGTATTTTTCAAACCCTTGAAAATATTATTCTGAGCGCCCACACAGCTTTTTCATAAATCGAACAGAATCTGCGATGAAGGTCAGAAAGAAATCTCTAACCAGTTTCCTCACATACGTTCTGGTTGAAAGATGTATAAAATAATATGTATTTTGCTATTGGCAACGAAAATAGTGCACATTTCTTTACAATCGTGTCAATACGTCTTCGACGTTGGAGTGAAGTATCGTGAATTAGAAAACCCCACGGCTGCCTGGAAGTTAACACGCGTTTCAGGTTGTTTCAACGATACAGTATTTCAAGAAAAAAAAATAGTTTATATACAGCTTTTCAGAGGAAGTTTGCCGACATTGGAAAAAAATTTCATTTCTAACATGAAGATATTAACTAATATCGATATCGGGAAGTTTCGCGTAGAGACGATAGAACCGGGAGCGTTTTCAAATTTGCCACAGTTACAAAAGATTAATATAAACCGCAACCCTATTAAAACCATATCAAGGGGTATATTTGATTTGGTTCCGAGCCTTCAAGTGCTTCAAATTACCCAAACTAAAGTTGCGTCCATCGAGGATCACGCGTTTGCCAATTTACCAAACTTAAAAGAGATTGCCCTTAACGAGAATAAGTTAGATCACGTCAAAAGGGAATGGTTTACGAACACGAGCAACATTGAAAAATTTAATATGTTCCATAACGTCGTACGTAAAATTCCATTGGGACTGTTCCATGGCTGGACAAATCTTAGAGTGATTGATTTCAGTTCAAATTCGATCTCGGTTATAGAAGGAGAACTGTTGAAAGACAGCCCTTTGTTTGTTAAAGAAGTTAATTTACATCACAACCGCTTAAGGTCCATTTCTCTGAATACCTTTTCAGGTTCATTTTATTACGGGTTTCTTAGCATAAGTGGAAATCTGTTAAATTACCTACCAGGAGAATTTTTAGACAAAGTTCGAGTAGGTAATATCGGTCTTTATGGTAATCCTTTTACGTGCCGATGTAGAGATAAAATTTACAAAACCCTGAGCGATAGAGGCGTGACGATTGACGATTCCGATACCACCTTCTCCAAATATTGCAAAGACGAAATTGTGCCTGTGTGCGGATTATCACTTAATTCTTCAGATACGTGCGTGGAATCTATGGACCAGGAACTGACTCAGCGTTTCATTTCTTACATGAAAACAATTCATTATGACATTGTGACGGATTCAAGTGGACAACAGTGTTTTATGTTTGATGTCTTGGATAAAAGTCTATAGGTATGACAAACAATTAAAGACGGTTGAAGGCTCAAATCGCTAATATGCCGTTGCGTATAATCGTGTATTATACATTCTCTTCCAACTATAGAGATGAAATACATTTTTTCAACACGTGTGTCATATAAGATCATTATATTTTTAACATAATCTCCAAAAATATTCGGACCATGTACCAAAATCTTTGCCTCAATTTTACAGTACTCGTTTCTCTTACGCTTTTTGCGATTCGAGATTTCCATATACGCACACGAAATTGTTGCATCCTGTATCCAAAACTCATATTTTTATTTCGTTAAATAGTATAAAGGACTGTATTTATTCAGAACGTATTTATAGATGATAAACTGAGCAGTTGAGAAATATGAAAAGCTTAATTAATTAAACTAAAATTATTAAATCATTAGACTAATAGCGTGATGCTAAAACCGATTTCACATACGGTGTTGTCGTTTCGTTATAGAATCGACCCAATGTATTTACTATATACTATATAAAGATGTGTTGATTAATATGAGTTTTGTTATTTGCAACAATATTCGATGTTTTGTTGGAATCCTGTCACAATATTGCCGACTTCGCTGTCAAATATCGTGAGCACACGCCCTGTGTGTACTTTTACAACTTTGAAAATATGTATCTAGAAGATGCTTCTTTTAATGGCAACAAAATTGTACATATGTGGATTGCTTGTTCAAACTCTAGAAAATATCCTACGAGATAATTTTTACCGCAACAATTTTTTCCACAATTTCCATAAAAATTCCAGCGAAAACTGTACACTACACTAATTTTAAAGCAAATTTTCACACACATGCACACGGACACAAATAATTTCACAACACAAAACATTATATTAATAATAATTAATTATAGTAATAATTTCAAACTATAATCTACTAAATTCAATTTTAATACCAGTCTATATGGTATTTATTTTTACGGTAGAATTAAGTATCTCTGCGGTAGACCGGTAGCTCAACTCTCAAAATGATAGAGCTACCGTAAAACCAGTAGACCTGGCAACACTGAAATACGCTTCACTGAATTTGCTAGCGGGATAGGCGTATTGCCAAGTCTGGTGAAATTGATGAATAATCTGGTGATTGGTGAAAAAGTTTTTCAAAAAGTCCCTTTGGTGATTTTGTTTGTGCTTTGGTGAAAAAGTTATTAAAAAGGTCTATTTCTAGCGACTTTTAAGTCATTGGCATAGTTTTTTTTTAACAGAATGACATACAATATAACTGATAGCGATCATTTTTTGATCATCAAAATGTTTTTGCTGCTGCGATGACAAAATTATATACAGGGTGTCCGGGAACATGTGGGAAATCTCCCGGATATGAAGAAAACACGTGAAAAGAATACTATAGGTTCATATAAACTTCTTTCGTATCGGCCTCCTCTTCGGAGATATGGGCTCCCAAAGAGCACCAATGGAATCAAGTTTTTTACACATAATTATTGAACCACCGGGTATATTTCAATTATTTTTTAATATGATGTATACCAGGTAAGACCCGTCAAATTACTACTCAAGAAACTGTTGTGAATTACTCACAGCTGCAGGGACGGACTAGCTGTAACACTCATGGGCCCATTTTTTTACGCCCTGTATGATGAGAACTTTGGACAATGTTTTTTACATACCTTTAACTATTGACTAAAAATTAAGTACTCTTCATTCATGTCGCTAATCCTAACCGTTTTCGAGAAAACGTAATTTTAATTACATCATGTATTTGGCGTATCTCGGTAAGAGATCCATCTTTGTTCCTATGAAATGATGAACGTCAAAATTCCGCTTTTTCATATTTACCCGTGAGAAGATAGGGGGATCAGTGCAAATAAAATGACGTTTCCTCGAAAACGGTTAGGATTAGCGACAGGAATGAAGAGTACTTAATATTTAGTCAATAGTTAAAGGTATTTAAAAAACGTTATCCAAAGTTCTCATCATACAGGGCGTTAAAAAAATGGGCCCATGAGTGTTACAGCTAGTCCGTCCCTGCAGCTGTGAGTAATTCACAACAGTTTCTTGGGTAGTAATTTGACGGGTCTTACCTGGTATACATCATATTAAAAAATGATTGAAATATACGAGGTGGTTCAATAATTATGTGTAAAAAACTTGATTCCATTGGTGCTCTTTGGGAGCCCATCTCCGAAGAGGAGGCCGATACGAAAGAAGTTTATATGAACCTATAGTATTCTTTTCAAGTGTTTTCTTCATATCCGGGAGATTTCCCACATGTTCCCGGACACCCTGTATGCACGTCATCTTTAATACGGTCATAAAAATATGCTTTACCCTCTTTTTGGCTAATAAAATCTGTAGATAAGTCTGGTGATTTCTGGTGATTTTTCATAACCATTTATGGTGATTTCTATTTTTTCATCTGGCAACACTGTGCTAGATAGCAAACCCGTATCTACGATAGGAAAATATTGTGAATTATATCTGTTTTTCCGATATTGCATAACAAAACATGGTCCCGCCACTCTGAGGTCAACTTTGCACAATAAACCGGTTAAATAAATCAGATAATCCGAACGACCCGACATCTTGTTCATAAAAAGAGGTAATTTGCTGAAACTAGTTTGTTTGTAGACGTTCTGTTTGCAAGATGTGTAAAATAAATGTGTTCGTTTGTTGTATTTTGTTACTTGCCACGGCAATAGGGTATGTTTCTTTGCAATCGTGTCACTATATCTTTAACACTGGAGTGAACTATCGCGAGTTAGAAAACCCAAAGGCTGCCTGGAAGGTGATGTCGTTCACAGGCTGCATCAACGATACAAGTTTCAAAGAAAAAAAAATGGCTCACTTATATCTGTTAAAAGGAAATATACCGACTTTGGAAAAAAATTTCATCGCCAACATGAAGGATTTAAAGAGTATTGATATAGAGAAGTTTCACATAGAGACGATAGAACCAGGAGCTTTCTCAAATTTGCCCCTATTAGAAAAGATCAACATGAACAACAACCTCATTAAAACCATATCAAGAGGTGTATTTGATGTACTTCCCAGCCTTCAAGTGATTCAGATTTTTGCAAGTAAATTATCGTTCATTGAGGACCACGCATTTGCCAATTTACCGAATTTAAGAGAGATCGCTCTTAACGAGAATAATCTGGACCACGTCAAAAGGGAATGGTTTACTAACACGAGCAACATCGAAACTTTCAATATGTTCTATAATTCGGTACGTAAAATTCCATTGGGAATGTTCCACGGCTGGGGCAAGCTGAATGAGATTCATTTTAATACCAATGCAATTTCGGTTATAGAAGGGGAAATGTTTAAAGATAACCCTTCATTTATTGCAATTGTTGCTTTACACCACAACCGCTTAACATCTATTGATCTAGATACCTTTCCAGATTCGTTTTATTTAAGGTTCCTCTCCCTAAGTGGCAATCTCTTAAATTACATTCCAGATGAAGTCTTAAAGACTTTTCAAATAGGTCATATCGGTATTTATGGTAATCCGTTCAGCTGTACTTGTCTGAATAATATCTACAAAATCCTTTTGGGGAGGGGCATAACCATTGACGATGTACGTTTTACGTATTCCGATTATTGTGAAGGTGACAATGTGCCAAAGTGCGGGTTTCCACTGAATTCTTCAGGTACTTGCATGGAATCTGTAGATAAGGAATTGACACACCGTTTTATCTCTTACATGAAAGAAATTCATTTTGATACTGTACAGGATCCAACGGAACAGCAGTGTGTTATGTTTGATGAGTTGGATTAAACGTTTAATGGCAAAATTGCATTTGTGAGATGTTTGCGGTTGACAAAGATACTCCCCGACAATAAAGGACCCCGCACGGAACATATCGGAATCAGCCCTCGGTTAAAAACTTTGATACTCGGGGATATTATCCAAAAATCGATACCGATCAAAAGTCTCCATGGGCCCGAGGTCCGAAAATATACAGGGCGGTCCAAAAAAGTGTGACAACATAAGTAATGCTGTATTTTTTTAAATGGGACACCCAGTATTTTATTGCATATTGCATATTAGGTTCGTATATTCTTTATAGTTGCCTAAAGTTTTGTATCATTTGGTTATGTGGTTGAAGAGTAATAAATAAAAAATAAAAGTTTTGCAGTTTTAGAAAAAAATTCAAAAAAACTACCTAAAATAACATTTTTAACCAAGGCATTGAGTGAAATTTAAGGCAAGAGGTCTACAGATACTGTGAATATAATAGCGTTTAATTATTTTATACAGGGTGTTCATCATTAGGTTTCAAACAAGACACTTTTCAAAATAATTTTTCTCCAGATTTTCAAATGGAACACCGTGTATATCATTTGGCTATTGGATGTAGAATTCATAAGCATTCTTTTTTTTGTAATGGAAGCATATAGCACCTGATTTCACGCTTTTATTATTTATTGATAATTAACTAGCAAGAAAAACTGCACTTTTCTCTCGTATGTATGTGTTAGGCAGTTAGTTCTAAATAATAACAATACTAAATTAAAGAACTGTCAAACTATAATAAACAAACGAATTCTTATTTTATTTCAAAGCCTACCATGGTTTTTATTCATGCATACCATCACTAATGAGCCGTCTTGATAGTATTTCATCTGAAATGTTGAGGAATGTAAATAGATCATTTGAAGAGCGTATTAACTTGTGCTCAGATCAACATGGTAGGCATTTTGAATATTTACTCTAGTTTATAATTATTAATCTAGTCGCCTATGCTTAAGTTTCAAAATAAAAACTGTACTTATTTAAACAACATACTTTATGAAAGCAATTATTTCGAGGTGGTGAAATGTAATGTTTTAACCAATTTATTCAAAGATGAATTCGCTAGGAAAAATATAAATCTTGATTTTACTAGATGCTTGTTTTTAGTGGATGATTGTTTTATTCGTTGTTGTTTAAACGCTCAATATATTTTTTGTTCAGTTAATAATTAAGTCAGAGCTAGTGACGCATTCGCCATTTTGTTTTTTGATCAATATTTTTGATACTATTTCGTTTTATCCTAAAAGCGGTTAATTAGCTGTTTTTAGCGACCAATTACCTTAAGTTTAGGCTATAAATTTTTTTTAATTGATAAATTAATGGAAACAAGAAACAAAATTTTGTCAATTTGCACAAATTTTAAAATTTAGTATAAAGAAGCGAAATATTGATCAAAAAACGAAAAGGCGAAAGGGCCACTATATTTTTTTTTGTAAGGCCCCCCCCGAACCAAATTCCTACATACGCCACTGTCTCGGAATATTAGCTTTAATGTTAGTTTTCAAGAAATACTGATGCCGTGATCATTATGTGGAAAAATTGAGCAGTAGACTTTAACTTCAGTATATTTTGTTTTGAAGTGTGAACATTTCTTAACACAATGTATTTTGGTTCACGTCATCATCTGCTTTTTAAAAAAAGATTCAAATTTTTAGAGAAAGTATTGCAGTTTTTCAAATTGTCAGTCCAATCAGTATTTACTAAATAAAATGCAAAATAAACACTGATTATTAATAAATCGACAAAAAGCAACGAAAATAATGCATTTATTTTGCCAAAAAATAAAAATCTGGTCTACTAATCACGACTAGGCTAGAACTAAAATCTCTTAACGTTTATTAGAAGTCACCTTCATTTAAATGATAAATGCGATTTTATCAAGCTCCGTTAAATATCAAGCTTAAAATAAATAAGTAATAGATCTGGTATGCTATTCACACATTTTATTATTGCTAAAATATGTGCTATTTTAGGAACTTTTCATATTTTACTAAAATTACTAAAACCGTTTCGGAAATATCTAGATAGCACCGAAGAATGTCAACACCCTGTATCTTTCAAATAAATTATCGGAACTATTTGTCTCATTTTTGAGTAAAGAATCACCACACGAGCGATGGCATATGTTTTTTGAAACACCCTGTATTTTACCTTAACCGATAATTAATTGTATAATTATGAAAATTATTGTAGGGGAGACCGAGGAGAATTGTGACAGACTAGAGTTGTGACAAAGACGATTTCTCGGAATATATGGCCGTTAGCGAGCTGGCAACAGCGCACGAGTGTGTGTGTTTGGAGCAAGGGCGGATCCAGAACTTCGGTTTGGGTGGTCAAATTTCGTTGGGGGGGTGTCATGCATGGAAATATTACGAAAAGTATTACCCTGCCGCGTTAGTCAAACTGATCTATATGGTATTTTTCCTGTTAAATTGATGGTTTCATGGGTCATGACCCCATGATCCCCCCCCCCCCCCCCCGGATCCGCGCTTGTTTTGGAGTTTCAAAACATGCTGTGTTTACATCTTGTTTCGGAATTACGAATTATTATTCTGATCAGATCGCTATTTTTGGTACCTAGGAGAGTTGTGACACGATGTCACCCAATGACCCCCCCCTGGATCCGCATCCGCGCTGGGGTATGTTTCGTTATTGAGATATGTTCTTTTAAGTAAAAATTGTCACAACCCTCCTCGGTCTCCCCTAAATGTGGAAAATAAAATAAAAAAACATGTGGGATAAAGTTGTTTATATCATGTCTATAAGAACAGATTATTGGTGCTATTTTACTTTAAATATTTTTTAATATGTAATAAAAATAAATTTAAATTGTTTTCAGTTGTTTTGTTATTCCTTTCCCGAGAAGTACGAATCATCACGAAGATAAATTAAATAATCTATCAAATTATTATTATTATTATTATTATTATTATTATTATTAGGAACTAAGCTCTCGGTGTCAAGTCAGATCATAAATAAATACTATATGATACGACATAATTTCGTAAAAATTGAAATACAGAAATATAGACAAAACTGGTTCTTTAGCAACAAGTTTTAGTAAATATCAATGCCTCGTCCCGGTAGAAATTCTTTGTCTTAAGCAGTGGCGGTTCGTGACCTATGATAGTGGGGGTTCACAAGTATGGTGAAATTTTTCTAGGCGTTTTAAATGTAGAAAGAAAAAAAGTAATAAGAAAATGCGTTAGGTAAAACATATTTTTATTTATTTTTTTATTTTACACAAGGAAATACAACTTTTGGAAAATAACAATGGTTTTCTTAGTGTGGTGTGTATAGCTGTCGGATCTTAACGTCGTCGCATGCAACCCTCGTAACAATATTTATACAGTCCACTACTAATACTACTAAAGCCATCTACGAGCTATCAATTAAATCGAATGATGTCTAATACCACTACGCCATCTACGGGCTACGTCATTAGGCACAACCAAGACGAGAACAATAGTTAACTGTTTTATGACGAGAACGAATCGAGCCCCGAGACTGACAAGTTGACATTCTTCATATTTTCAGTGTTTTTTAGTTTAAATCCTTAAATAAAATGGTTTAAAATCATATCGAGTATCATTTATCGAAATACACAACATTTATCGACCCTACACAATAGTGCTTTAACGTAAAGTCCATTCATCGGTTCTTAATTGTAGAAAATTGATCAATAACAGCCTCATTAAGTTTGGAATACCCTCTATAAATTTTTTTTCATATATTTCATTTTTAAACTTACTAATAAAGTCCCTAGATTTACTCTTTGTGGTCTGCGTTAAATTAATTTCGGGTTCAGGTGTTTCTGCATTCTTCACTTCAATTTTTTCCTGCAAACTCAAAGAGCTAAAGTTATTTCTTAAATAGTCCACCGTCAACTATTCATTTTAACTTAATAAATATATAATGTTAAAATATTAAAACATACACGCTAGAATTTCTAACTAGATGCACGAACAGACCATGTTAAATCGCCATAGCCCCGCTATCCCCCGCTGCCACCCGCCACCTGTTACTACAGAGAAACTTCTTCATACAATCATACTATACACAAAACACTACACGACTATTGTAAAAATACACCGCCTACCACACACCTACTGCCAACATGTTAGGAGCCCTTATATCTTGCTCATTTGATTAAATTCAAATTAGAAAGATACTAGAGCTGACACCAAACATCATCAACAACGCCTAAAGGCTTAACCCAAAAATCATACTTATGATAGACAAAAATAACACGTCGAGTGAAAGGAGTTAAAGGCTTTATACTTGACTCAAACGGTGAGTTTAGTCGGTTGGCCCGCCTCTCAGAGGCGGATCTTTTCCCTCAGAAAAGATGATGTTGATGGAGGTATAATCCCCACAAGTTGCTAAGCCCGACACTACCAGGCAGCCGCGTCTGTAAGGTGTCTGTGTGCAGATTCTCATCGGCTGTCCAAAAAAAAAAAAAAAAAAATGCACTACTTAATCGCACGTGTGAGCAAGTCTCGTCATAATCTTCATTTACCTCGACCTAGGCACGGTTGCCGGATCTATACAGTTCGGTTTGACGGGCTGATAAAATATTAGGGAGGGTCGGACTTTTTTAGTTTGACGATACGATAAAATATTAGAGACTTTATACCATAAATAATATTCAATGAATATAAATTAATATTTTTTATTCGTTTTGTTTTGGGGGTGCACGTGCTCATGTGCTCCTGTGGAGGAACCGCCACTGGTCTTAAGTAAATTTTAAATACACACATCCCAAATAAATAAATTAATTAATTAATAATAATAGGCGCCCTCTAGCGGTCATTTTGTAACGTGAAAATATTTTCCATCAATTTTCGTGGTCAATTTAGTCACTGAAATTTTTTCACAAAGACAAGGGTTATGGCTTCCATAATGTCGTACCCCGCCGGCCTTAGTGGGACACCCGGTATAAGGCATCCTTAAGTGTTTTTTTAAAACCAGTTCAATAAAATAAGTTAACTTGTCTGAGCGTCCACACAGCTTGCTGATAAGTCCGGTATTCTCCAACAAAGGTCAAGAAAGAGTAAGCAACTATTATTCTAATTAATTGTTTAGTTCGCCAACATACGTTTCGCTTGAAAGATGTATAAATTAATATCATTGTTGTTTGCCACGAAAGTAGTGTTCGTTTCTTTAGAATCTTGTCATTATCTCTCCGACTTTGGACTAAATTATCGCGAGTTCTACAAGGAAAACGATTATTATAAGTATACAATTTTAACAGGCTGCATCAATGAAACTGTTACAGATTTTAAAAAGATGAAAGGTGTTGAGATATGGCTCGTCAATCGAGATTTGCCGAGGTTGAAAAAAAATTTCATCTCTAACATAAACAATTTAAAGGCAATTGCCATTGAGAAGTGTCAGATAGAAGCGATAGAACCAGGAGCTTTTTCAAGTCTGCCTCAGTTAGAAAGGATTTATATCAAACAGAACTTTATTAAAACACTATCAAGAGGTATATTTGACGTAATTCCCACCCTGAAAGATGTCAGGGTTTCCAACAACAGATTATCGTACATTGAAGATCACGCTTTTGCCAATTTACCTGGCTTACGAGGTATTTCGCTCAGTGAAAATGATCTAGATCACGTTAAGAGGGAATGGTTTACTAACACGAGCAACATTGAAAGTTTTAATATGTGGCTTAACTCCGTACAAAAAATTCCATTTGGAATGTTTCACGGCTGGACGAGTCTTAGAGGAATTTATTTCAATTCCAATCAAATTTCCGTGATAGAAGGACCAATGTTCAAAGACAACCCTTCATTTATTACAAACGTTGGTTTACATCACAACCGTTTAACGTCCATTTCCTTGAACACCTTTCCAGCGTCATATTATTGTGGATATCTCGGCATAAGTGCAAATCTCTTAAATTACCTACCAGAAGAGTTTTTAAACAAAGCTCGAATCGGTAATATCGCTATTTTTGGTAATCCTTTTACATGTACATGTCGGGATAGAATCTATAAAATCCTTATGGATAGAGGGGTGACAATTGACGATCCTGTATTCACATTTTCTGGATCTTGCAAGAACGAAAGTGTGCCAGTGTGCGGACTATCACGTAATTCTTCAGGTACGTGTGTTGAATCTGTGGACAGTGAACTGACGCGACGATTGATTTCGTACATGAAAAAAATTCATTATGACACCGTGTACGATCGAACACCTGGACAAACCGGACAGCAGTGCGCTATGTTTGATGAATTGATTTAGAGAATTAACAATAGACAGTTTCGCATGCTCAAATCTTTCAACGTGAAAATCTAGTGGTATGTAAATCAATAATTTGATCGACTTAAAAAATTATCGATTATTTTCAATCAATCAATATGTTGTATTATGCATACATAGCCCACCAGTCAGCAGTCTTAATACTTATCGATCTGTTCACCCCTTCCGTTTAGCGAACGATTGACGATGAGCGATTGATTACGTTTTCTGTTCTGATATTTATTATACAAGGTGTTATCGAAATGTGCTGTCCTAGAGAAGCGCTACATATATTTTTTTTAAATCGAACGTTTAAAAAGTGGGGTAATTCACCCCTAAACCCAAACACAACTCCTCGGCACATTCATATATGATCATATTACATTGCCAAGCTGTATAATCAACAGATGTTCAGGCCCAATGTTGTCAACTGTGTAAGAAATGTAAAACTTTAGATTCTTATAAAAATAATATTTAGTTTACATAGTATCCAAATAGAAGGGAATCCAGGTGCCAGTACACCAGCAAGTAATCCAGGACACAGACATCTTCAGGTTTTTGTTTTTTTTTCTATGGGAAAAGTTCTATGCTCATCACCTACCCTGATGATAATGTGGAACTGCATAATAAGCTTATACCCACTAAACCCCATTCGGCCTCTTATTTCCAATCTCTCGGAACATTTGCACTAAATCACTTAAAGAAACACACAGATACCCACGAGTTTCAAATTAGTTTTTTTTGAAGATATGCACTTATTATTAGATTACACAAAAGCAATAAATACTAACGCATAATTACACTACATAACTTACCGTACACATAAAACAACAGCACTATAGGATACAAATTATTTCGCAATAGAAATTCAGAATTAATAAAAACACTAATTTCTAATGGGCTAATCAAACTTATTAATCCTCACTGAAGAAGAATGATGAAATAATTATGTTGATAGACAGGACAACACTTTCAAAATAAATAATCTTATGCAACTAGCGCGGTTGCCATTTCTGAAACTATCATTATACAGAAAGGTATTTAAGGAAATTCTGCAATTTATGAATATAACCTTATAAAACATCGAAGTGGCAACACTGTATTTTTAAGTATTAACCCCCAGCCACCGCAGCCGCGTAAAGAATAGGCAACCCGCTCGATTGTCCAAGATCAGCTGTTTAAAGAAGCCGGCCGGTTTCCTACGGTTTTTCAAGCAGATTTGTGTGTTAAATTGTGTGTTAATACTTAAACCCGAGTTTAAATTATTAAGTTATTTGTTCTTTTCGCGACGGCAGTGCCCCAGTCCAGCAGTTCAATATCGATCGGCGGAACCAACGTGTTATTTATTTTTAAAATTTTTAGATGTTAAATACATTATTTTCCAGACCACTCAGACAATAAGGGCGTACTTTTGTCTACACAATAGCACTTTAAAATACTAATTCAGATTGAATGGTACCTAGATGTGTTATGTGATTTTATTGTGCCGGTTTGTTTTTGTTCAAGTTATCTAGGTACTTGATGTTTTTTATAAATTAAGTTGGTGTTAAATAAGTTCGAAAAGCTAAATAAAATGTCATTTTTTTTTTCTAAAGGGTAAGTGGCATTTATAAACTTTTAAGTTGTCCAGATCTGACGGGTGTCGTTCGAATTGAACAAATGAGAACATACCTGACCATTTATAAACTCCGCGGCAGTTCGTTCGAGTCAGTTCAAGTTTATAAATCGGAGATTGTTTCCCAGCGAACTGAACTGAACGTAAAAGTTTATAATAATGCACACTGAAAAATAAACAACTTGCAATCTGTCAAACGGTTATTGACTTTCTAAAGAGTTTACCCTGAAGATATGACAACACTGTTCAAGATTCACTGCCATACGTTGCTGTGTTTACCTGCCGAACAGGGGCACCACGTGGTAATTTTTGGTTTGACATAAGGTCATGTACAGGGCATATTAAATTAAAGCGCCATTTTTGGATATTTTTTTTCAATTTGTTTTCATCTCAGGATGCCAATTTAAATATAATACGTCATTTCCATAACACCCTGTAGATCGGTTAAGATATATTTCCTTCGAGCTTGCCGTCACTTACTTCTCAGTCTCGTCAGTCGCGAGCGTGGATATTATGTGTATTACGATTGAAATAAATGATTGATTGATATTAACCGGTAAGGATTCGGTCATTCAATACTTTCTACTGATATTGTGATCGAATCATTCGCGATTGACACATCTCTACTGAAAACAGTAAATATTTTGATCTTCAAGCTGTAAAAATTTAACCCGAGTCTTAATAGATCTATAGTGTAAAAAGCCCAGATTTGCTACATAAAAGTTGTGTAACGGCGTTTAGGACATAAAGCCAAGTTATACAGCAAAAAAGCTTATGAAATCATTTTGCTACATAATGTATACAGGGTCCGCAAACGAAGCGGGGACGGAAGATTAAATCGTTATCGAAGAACTTCTCAACAATACTAACACAGCTTGAGATATTGGATTAAAAGCGGCATGTTTTAAAAATATTTTACATTATACAGGGTGGCCCAAAAAAGTGTGACAGCATAAAGTTATATTTTTTTAAATGGGACACCCAGTATTTTATTACATATTTAGGTTCGTATTAGTATAGTTTATAAGTGCCTCAAGTTTTATTTAATTTGGTTCCGTAGTTTCGGAGAAATAAATTAAAAACAAAAAAAAAGTTTTGCAGTCCTGAATAAAAAAATCAAGAGAAAACAATTCAGGACTATTTTATTAACTTCGGCATTGGGTAAAATTATTAATTAAATCGTTTATCTATTGTATACAGGGTGTTCATAATAAGCTTTCATAAACGCCACATTTTAAAATAATTTTTCTCAAGTTTTTCAAATGGAACACCCTGTATTTTTGTAATACAAGCATATAAGTTATATCAAATTTCCCAATAATACCTCTATTTAAACAACATAATTTATGATATTTACAATTATTTCGAAAACGGCTGGATATAACGTATATGCTTGTATTACAAAAAAAAATTGTCTATGAATTCTACGTCAAATAACCAAACAATATACAGGGTGTTCCATTTGAAAAACTTGAGAAAAATTATTTTAAAATGTGGCGTTTTTGAAAGCTTATTATGAACACCCTGTATACAATATATAAACGCCATTAGATTCATAGTAGGTATCTCTAGACCTCTTGTCATAAATTTCACCCAATGCCGAGGTTAAAAAAATAGTTCTGGATTGTTTTTTTTTGATTTTTTGATTCAGGACTGCAAAACTTTTTTTTTTAGTTTCTAATTTATTTTTCCGAAACTACAAAACCAAATTTGAGACACTTATAAACGATGCTAATACTAAATATGCAATAATATACTGGGTGTACCATTTAAAAAAAATAGAACTTAATGCTGTCACACTTTTTTGGGCCACCCTGTAAAATGTCAAATATTTTTAAAACAAGCTGTTTTAGTAAAGTTCTTCGATAACGATTTAATCTTCCGTTCCCTCTTCGTTTGCGGACCCGGTACATTTGATCCTTAAAACCGTTATACAACAAATTAGCAAATCCAGAGCTTCATAAAAGTATTATCAATCATAAATACAAATTTGTTTTAAAACAGAAGGTATTGAAGTTTTATTTTAAGATATCCTGGAAATTGGTTACATTGCCATCCATGGGAAGTTTGAAACAAAACTAGGGTTTGTTGTAAATTGTCATATACAGGGTATCCAGAAAGTAGTGGCCATAAACAATACGTTAATGTAATTACTTCACATACATATTTGTCCTGTCTGGCTTCCTTATTTCTAATACAGGGTGACAAAGTTACAAGTTAAATAACGACAATTTATAATTTTTTAAAACTTTTCACTTTTTGGCTACGCCGGAATTTGGGTGATGCTAGTAACTCATAGCAATACAACTTTCGTCAATGAAATTTTGTTTGAAATCGGATTTCATGTACAGCTTTTAGTGCGGAAGCAAATGTAATTTTTTTTTTTATGATCAAACACAAGCACTATAGGAAAAATCCTTTAGGGCACTCTGGGAGTGGTGCGTGTGCTCAAAAAGCGATTCACGTTGGTTTTGAATCGTTGGAGGTTATATTCGTTGGGAAAAACGACCAATGATGAAGTCCTCCAGATGAAAGAGTTCTTAAATAATGAAGTTCGAGGAGTACTAAGCTTAACCACATATGGATGGGCGGCAGTGATTCGTCGTGTATTTCTGATATTCGCCGCTCTGGGCGGAATTAAGAGGGCAAGGTCAGCCGAGCACTTTCCATGAAAATATCTGTAAAAGAGAGTCAAATCACCAACTTGCCGTCGATGTTCTAGGCTGTCGAGGTTCTTCGTCAGCTCGTGGTCTCCAATCAGACGAATGGCCCTCCTTTCGATGGAATCCTGTAGCCGAAAAGTATGTTTGGGTGCAGAGCTCCAGACATGAGAGCAGTACTCTAGGGATGGTCGAATCTGGGCTTTGTATAGTGTCAAAAGTTGTTGAGGTGTGTACAACTTTCTGGTTCGGAAGAGTACACCAAGCTTCTGAGAGGCTATCTTGGCGATTGCCACAACGTGGTTATGCCAAGACATATTTCCTCCCAGATTGACGCCCAGCAAACTAATAGATGAAGCCAGCGGGATTGCGTGTCCGTCCATGACTATATCCGGTTCTGTAATGTTAACCTTTTTAGAGAAAACTGCTGCCTGGGTTTTTTTAGCGTTAAATTCGACTTGGTTACTGTCACCCCATGCCAAAATTTCTCCTAGACCTTTGTTAAGGCGTGATACTTCATGCTGTCTGCGAAGATGTGCGTCGGCAGGCGATGTTTGTGCATTCAAAGAGAAAGATGATAAAAGTGTGCCATCATCAGCAAAATTAACTATCGGGTTTTTCGTTTTCACTAGAAGGTCGTTAATGTAGAGTAAGAAGAGAGTGGGAGACAATATGGACCCTTGAGGAACACCGGCATTGATGGTGAAGGTGTCTGAGAGAAATCCGTCAATAGCCACTTGCACAGAGCGGTCCTTAAGAAAGCTAGACAACCATGCACAGAATCGACTGAGCATACCATAGGATCGCAGTTTACTTAGAAGCCCCTCATGCCAAGCAAATGTCATTTTCCGAAATCGCGCTAAGAGAGTTATGTACCTTAGTACCTAAGTACGTCAATTGTTAATTTTTCTCATTTCTTCTCGATTTTTTCTTAAACGGGACGCCACTGGTGAATGTTTTGTTCTTGTGGTGTGGTATCGACGCCGATAGAAAATATCAGCTTCGAGCCCCTCTGATGATTCACTGCATAAGAGAAAAACCCCAACAGTCCGTCATTTAAAAATTGGCCGAATATATCGGATCATCCTCGCATCTCTCTCGAGATAAAAACCCGCGACAAAGGTCAAAATTAAATTAGGAAAGCACAACTCATTAATCGCCTAGTTTGCTTACAAACAGTCAGCTTTAAAGATGTGTAAATTATTATGTGTTTTGTTATTTGCAATGGGACTAGTGTACGTTTCTTTACAACCGTGTCACTATATACCTAACTTTGCAGTAAATTATCACCATTCAGGACTTCCAGAGAATCACTGGATTTTTAAATATTTAACAACTTGTATCAATGATACGGCTTTTCCAGAGCCAATAGTTCTTCAAGTGTGGATTTTTGGAGGAAGTTTGAAAAGATTGGAGAAAAATTTCATCTCTAACATGAAGAATTTGAAGCAAATTAGTATCGAGAAGTTTGAGATTGAGACCATTGATCCGGAAGCTTTTTCAAACTTACCTCAAATAGAAACGATTAACATCAATAGTAACCTTATTAAAATCTTATCAAGAGGTGTATTTGACATTCTTCCCAGCCTTAAGGATGTCCAATTTTATAATAACCAATTATCCTACATTCAGAATCACGCGTTTGCTAATTTACCACATTTAAAAGTAATTTCGCTAAACGACAATAATCTTGATCGTCTACAAAGGGAATTGTTTACTAATACGACCAACATTGAATATTTTAATATGTTCCATAATTACGTACGTAAAATTCCATTGGGAATGTTCCACGGCTGGAAAAATCTGAGAAGGCTTTTTTTCAGTTCCAATGCCATTTCAGTTATTGAAGGAGAAATGTTTAAAGATAACCCTTCATCGATTGATGCGATTCATTTACACCACAACCGCCTGACGTCCATTTCTCCAAATACCTTTCCAGCTTCATTTGATTACGGAGTTCTCGACATAAGTGGAAATCTCTTAAATTATCTACCAGAAGAGTTTTTAAGAAATGTTCGAGTAAATCATATTGGTATTTATGGTAATCCGTTTACATGTCCTTGTCGGGATAAAATCCACACAATCCTTTTGGAGAGAGACGTTACAATTGACGATCCTGTTGTAACATTTTCTAAATATTGTCGAGGCGATAGTGTGCCAGTGTGCTGACTATCGCGTAATTCGTCAGTTACGTGCATTGACTCGGTGGATAAGGACCTGACACGACGATTTATTTCTTACATGAAAAAAATTTATAGTGATGCTGTGCTAGATCCAATGGATCAGCAGTGTGTCATGTTTGATGTTTTGTTTCTTTAACAACATATCAATACATATTTTCACAGAACAGGTATTTATCGACTATGATCTATTTTGTTTTTTCAACGTCTTAAATACAGAATTACTGATGTGCCTTTTGATAATTAAGCTTCTTGAGCGGGCTAAAGGCCAAGGATATGTATTCTATATTGTCACGCGCATAACTCAAGAACCGCTGAACATATTCTAATTTGATTTTATCGTGAAGGGGGACGCTTTTGAAGTAAATTTGCAGCCTTTGTCGTTTAAACCCCTTGGAGGGGTAGTTGTTACCAGTAGAATCTTAAATGGGAAGGGGAATTCAGTATCATATCATTTTAAAATAAATCTAGTTCTAAAAATGGACCGAATTAATTAGAACTTACCTGCACTGAGATTTATGGTTCTTAGGTTTTTCTTAAATATCTTTTATCTTTTAGTGGAATGATTAGCGGCCGTAGATAGTCACTCCGGATGACACCCTTTCCAATTCTTTACCGGGGGCACAGTCACAGCCTAAAATTTTACATAAAAAAGTCTATTTTTTTTACATAAAAAAAGTATATTTTTGTTACATAAAAAGTCTATTTTTTTACATAAAAAAGTCTATTTTTTACATAAAAAAGGCTATTTCTTTTACATAAAAAAAGTCTATTTTTTTACATTAAAAGTCTATTTTTTTACATAAAAAAGTCTATTTTTTTTTACATAAAAAAATCTATTTTTCGAACGCGAATTCTTGAAAATTGCTTCGCAAAAATAATAAATTATATCTAATATTATTGCAAAGATATTTATTAATACTTAGAATGATGCGCCCCTGTCTTTCTGATTTTTAATATTATTCACTGGAAGCGTGATGTTAAGGGTGGAAAGTTTTTAAATTGACACCCTGTATAATTAAATTAATTGGTTTATAGCATAGCATAGCATAGCATAGGGGTTCAAACCACACACTTCAATAATTTTTTCTATTTGGGTTTCATAATGGCTACATTATGAAAACTTCGGAACGGATCGTTTTCTAAATTAAACACGTGCTCTTATGTAATTAATATTTATGTAATTAATAATGTATCTTAATATACTATTACCTATTTATTTAGTATTAGTCCACTTTGTCTTAGTTTTATTGGTCC
Source organism: Barypeithes pellucidus (assembly GCA_963991005.1). NCBI lineage: Eukaryota > Metazoa > Arthropoda > Insecta > Coleoptera > Curculionidae > Barypeithes > Barypeithes pellucidus. Next base: position 3,162,422 of record OZ022557.1, read on the forward strand.
TTACCCCCCTCGCTTTGGAAATATCTATATACGGCCCTGGTTTATAGAAAAACATGTGAAATTAATTTGAGTGTGTAATGATGTGAACTAATACATTGTATATTACTTACAACGAGGGGGAAATTGTTTCCATTATTGTCGGTCGAGTAATGATATAATTGACCACAACGGGAAGCGTCGAGATCAACTAAATCTCGAACTAATACTAATTTTTTTTCAACGAGGGTTGTATACTATTTTATTTACATATTTACCTTTAATTATTGTTATTTTTTTGATAGAAAAAAGTTAGTTGTTAGAACGTTGCGTCACTTCAAATGAATATCACCAAGTGAAGTTTTATTTTTTATGCTGGTTGCTGTTGTAACCCCCCCCCCCCACACACACCCGCCACCATGTAGTCATTTTATTAATATTTTCAAAAAATCAGGCAAGCTAATAAAATGATGTCTACATTACTTTTAACATATGCAAACCAACATAAAAAATTAAATTTTTTTGTACGTACTTGATAAGGTCATAAAAATTTGACTTACAAATAATTTTTATAACGTCAAAAAATGCAATCTATCGGATACAAAGAGGAAAAAGTAAAAATGATTGGAAATATTATACAAACTTCGGTTTCTCAAGAATTAGTTGATCTCGGCGGTAATGAAAAACTTCGAACCTGATATGCAATACTTCACACAAAAAAGGAACTACTTCTATATACAAATAGAGTAAATCTTACCCGAGGAAATATACATATCTTCAAAACAAGTATTTAAATAGATATTATAATTATTATTTTGAAAAATTAATTCCTTGCTCCGATATGAAGTCCTCAATTTATACGGAAATACTTGTTTTAAAAACAAACTTCTTTGCGTAAGATTTCTTTCTATTTTAGAATTATATTTTTTTTTAAATTATTTCTTTTTCTTTGTGTATATTATGCTAATTTGTGTCATTTTATTTTAAAATCTTTTTAAATAAAAATTTCAAGCTTTTTGGTTGTTTCTGTTGAGGTGGAACAGGTTTTATCGTAGGTACTACCTACCTATGAAAAATAACTATACGAGAAAAATTGAAATCATTAGTCAAGTCGCTATATTATTTAAATAGGACACCTGGAGCTCTCGGTTTCATATCCAGATCGTAAATAAAAAAAATTAAAAAAATGACACTAATCTTAAAAGTAGATTACTTTTAACAACAGTTACTGTAACTCACAACAAGACACATTGGTTGCCATATAACTAACAACAAAGAAATAAGGTAAATCACTTGATTGTCGATTCTTTGGCTTTAATTCTGAATTTGGAAGAATAGTTAGTAATTTTTTTGTTCATTTTAGTGTGGTTTATTAGTGGTTTAAGATAAAATGTTTTATGATGCGCGTGTTAAAAGTGTCATTTTATTTTTGAGAGATGGGAAATTGGGTAACAAGCCCCATATTTAAGGGACCCTCAAATATTAAACAAAATGATATAATTTCGTGTATAGGAAGGGTAGCGCCAAAAACATTAAGAGCGATATTAAAAGATCTTCTTTTATTGCAGAACGAAACTATTGACCTTTCTAATTATCACAGGTTGGGCGTTATGTAACAAAGGTGGGGTCGTATTTGACAACGCCCTCCTTGGCCCACGACATCCCATTTGGGGTATTGGACTATAACATGTCATATAAATATGCAAAGAAAATCATTCCCTAACCACCGGAAGATGTCTTTTAGTTATTTGCTTGTCAGGTAGTTGTAGGAAAGCTTCCTGATAAGAAAATGTCCAGTTTTGATGACGTTTATAGGGAAATTATATTTGGGATTTTGAACCAAATGTTAAACTTAAAATAAATATCCCTCATCTGAGTGGTCGCAGAGATTCCCAATAAGATACTTTGAAATCATTAACATTCAAGATAAATTCGCCAGAACCACAATTAAACCCGTTTTATTTTATGTGATTGTCGTAATTGGAAAATCCACTAAGTTGTGAGATATGTATATACTTTGGGAATCACGCCATTTAATAGCTTAAATTTATTGACGCAAGAGATAATTATATTAAATTTTGTTCCTACCGCTTTTAGGAAATTATAATATCATTACTCATTGGTAGCTCGCGCCACAAATCACATTGAAACAATTTTGTTACTGACGGGCTTTTTAGCCAATCAGAGAGTTGTCATTCTTAGAAAATGTCGCAGTAAACGAATGAAACAATGGCCAGACAAGTTATTTTAATCTATATTTAATATGTAAAGGTATTTCTCATAATCAAAGATATATATTATTTAATGGTATCTATATTATTGATGAAAGTTGCGACACCACTTCATGAGTGTATTGTAAAAGTGAAAATAATGAAAAAAAAACTCATATGTTCGGATATGTTCGATTTTCGTTTATTTTCAACTTATAGCGTAATTACAGAAAGTTTCATACATTCACATTTGTTCATCATAGCGTCCTTTCAATAAATGTTCAAAAATAACGTCATTGACCTCTTTCTTTTCGTCTAAGAAGGGCGCCTGTTGCTTCATGTCTTTCTTTAATTTCGGGTGCAGTATTTCTAATACTTCAAATTAGTGCATCCCGAGCGTCGACTTTTACTCTGTAAACCTCATTTTTGAACTAGTAGCTCCATAAAATAAAGTCTAATGGTGTTAGGTTCTTGAGATTTTGGGGGCCAACCAATAGGACCACTGCGGCTAATCCAAGGCCCTGGAAACCTTTCTTCCAAATGTTTTGACCTGATGAGCGAAATGGTCCTATGGTATGCCCAGTCGATTCTGTGCATGGTTGTCTAGCTTTTTTAAGGACCGTTCTCTGCAAGTGGCTATTGACGGATTTCTCTCAGACACCTTCACCATCAATGCCGGTGTTCCTTAAGGGTCCATATTGTCTCTCACCCTCTTCTCTTCTCTTCTTAACGACCTTCTAATGAAAACTAAAAATCCGATATTTAGCTTTGCTGACGATAACACACTTGTCTCATCTTTCTCTTTGAATGCACAAACATCGGCTGCCGACGCACATCTTCGCAGACAGCATGAATGCCTCTGAAAAGACCTGGAAGAAATTTTGGCCTGGGATGACAGTAACCGTCGAATTTAACGCTAAGAAAACTCAGGCAGCAGTTTTCTCTGAAAAAGTTAACATTATAGAACCGGATATAATCATGGCAGGACACGCAATTCCATTGGCTTCATCTATTAATTTACTAGGCGTCAATCCGGGAGGAAATATGTCTTGACATAATCATGTTGTGACAATCGCCAAGATAGCTTGGCAGAAACTTGTGTACTCTTCCGAACCAAAAAGTTGTACATACAACAACTTTTGATAGTATACATAGCCCAGATTCGACCATCACTAGAGTACTGCTCTCATGTCTGGAGCTCTGCACCCAAACATACTCTTCGGCTACTGGATTCCATCGAAAGGAGGGCTATTCATATGATCGGAGACCACGAGCTAACAAAGAGCCTCGACAGCCTAGAACATCGAAGACAGGTTGGTGATTTGACTCTCTTTTACAGATATTTCCATGGAAAATGCTCCTCGAACTTCTTTTTTTTATCATCTGGAAGACTTCATCCTTATGGATCGACCTTCCCGAGGTGGGGTTTATTAACGAATATAGCCCCCAACGATTCAAAACCAACATGAGTCTGCTTTATTCCCAACGCACCACTCCCAGAAGGCCTTAAAAGGATTTTTCCTTTAATGCGGGTTCTACCAGAATTTACAAATTTTTTTCATATTCTCAACAGGAACGTAAATATTTTTGATCTTGTGCTTGCGAATATTAAATTGTATAATGAGTTTGTCTGAGCGTCCGCGCATCTTGTTCATAAAGGGAGGTAAAGTTAAAAAGAGGTAAGATCTATTAAATTGTTTAGTTTGCTTACATACGTTCTGGTTTAAAGATGTTTAAATTAATGTGTGTCGTGATATTAACAATCAGAGTGGTGTACGCTTGTTTACAATCGTGTCAACATGTCTTTGAACTTGAAATAAATTATCTTGAGTTAGAAAACCCAGACGCTGACTTTGAGTTGATAAAGTTAACGGGTTGTATCGACGACACTGCTTTTGAAGGAAAAAATATTAGCTATATAAATCTTTCAGACGGAAGCTTGCCAGCATTGGAACTAAATTTCATCTCTAACATGAAGAATTTAAAGAATATTGATATTGCACGGTTTCATGTGCAGACGATAGAACCTGGAGCTTTTTCAAATTTGCCCCAGTTAGAAAAGATTAACATGAACAGCAACCATATTACGAGACTATCGAGAGGTGTATTTGATAATTTTCCCCATCTAAATAATATCCAATTTTACAACAACAAATTAACGTACATTGAGGATCACGCATTTGCTAATTTACCAAACCTGAAAGTTATTTCGCTTAACGAAAATAAGCTCAATGAAGTGAAAAGGGAATGGTTTACCAATACGAGCAACATTGAAATTTTCAATATGTTCAAGAATTTCGTACGTAAAATTCCACTGGGAATGTTCCACGGCTGGAGAAATCTTAAGAAGATTCATTTCAATTCCAATGCGATTTCAGTTATAGAAGGAGAACTGTTCAAAGACAACCCTTCATTTATTTTCACCGTTGGGCTACATCACAACCGCTTAACGTCCATTTCTCTAAATACCTTTCCGGAGTCATTTCACTATGGATTACTTAGCATAAGTGCAAATCTCTTAAATTACATTCCAGAAGAATTTCTAAATAAGGTGGAAGTAGATAATATCGGTGTTTATGGTAATCCTTTTACATGTCCATGCAGGGATAAAATCTACAACATCCTCACGAAGCGGAATGTGACTATTGACGATATTCGTTATACGTATTACGATGATTGTGAAGACGAACGTGTGCCGGAGTGCGGATTTTCACTTAATTCTACAGGTACGTGCATTGACTCTGTGGACAAGGAACTGACGCAGCGGTTGATTTCTTATCTGAAAAAAATTAATTATGATATCGTCACGGATGCAAGTGGACAGCAATGTGCTGTGTTTGACGAGTTGGAATAGACTACTGGATCGAGATAAGTTTCATACATTTCGACGGTTAAATGTGGTAATTTCCTCTTCCCAAACTTTAACTTAATGCATATTATTATAGGAATAATAAAACTAACCATGATTTATAGCTCTATATGTGACTGCACGGTATTTACTGGATTGTACTAAATTTATTACAAACACTAACTATACTATTTCATAAATTATATGTATGTACAATAATATTTTAACTATAATAACGTTACTATAGTCTTTTTCCGTGTAGTATGAAGGTCCATAGAAACCGGTTAAATAAAATAAATGTAGTAATCCGAGCGTCCACACAGCTTGTTAATAATGGCATGATATTCGCCAACAAAGGTTAGATAATAATAAAAACATTTTTAGTTTGTTTACGTACGATTCGATTGAATGATGTGTAAATTAATATGTGTCTTGTTATATGCGACGAGAATAGTGCTAGTTTCTTTAGAATCCTGTCAATATCATTCGGACCTAAAAGTGCGTTATGTCAAAAACGATTACACTTATTATAATAATACAGTTATTACAGGCTGTATCAATGATACTGTTATACTCTTTAAAGAATTTGAAAATCTTTATCTGTGGCTTTATAACGGAAGTTTACCAACATTGGAACAAAACTTTATCTCCAATATGAAGAATTTAAAGGAGGTTGCTATTGACCAGTTTCACGTAGAGACGATACAACCAGGAGCTTTTTCAAACTTACCTCAGTTGGAAATGATTAGCATTCACCATAACCGCATCAAGACGCTTTCAAGAGGTGTATTTGATATAATTCCCAGTCTTAAAAATGTCCAATTTTTCCACAACCAACTATCGTACATTGAGGATCACGCATTTGCTAATTTACCAAACTTGAACGTTATTTCGCTTAACGATAATAATCTGGACCGCGTAAAACGAGAATGGTTTACTAACACGAGCAACATTGAAAGTTTTAACATGTTCCGTAATTTCGTACGTAAAATTCCATTGGGAATGTTTCACGGCTGGGGAAATCTTAGAGCGATTTTTTTTGGTTCCAATGCGATTTCAGTTATACAAGGAAACCTGTTCAAAGATAACCCTGCATATATTACAGAAGTTGCTTTACATCACAATCGCCTAACCTCAATATCTCTGAATACCTTTCCAGATTCGTTTTACTATGGGTATATTGGCATAAGTGGGAATTACCTCAATTACCTACCAGAAGAGTTTTTGAATAAGATTCGAATTGGTAATATCGGTATTTACGGTAATCCATTTACATGTCCTTGTCGGGAAAAAATCCAGAGAATTTTCATGGAAAGAGGCGTGACTATTGACGATCCTGAGATCACGAAGGCTGGGGCTTGTAAAAACGACAGTATTCCAGTGTGCGGATCATCACTTCAATCTTCGGGTATGTGCATTGAATCTGTGGACAAAGAATTAACCAAGCGTTTTATTTCTTACATGAAACATAGTAATTATGATAATGTGACGAATTTAAACGGACAGCCGTGTTTTATGTTTGATGAGTTGGATTAGACCGCTCATAGTTCCGGTGGCTAGACGGAAATCAGATGGTTCCCTTTAGAGGTCGAAGTTCAGAGGTCCATCTATATATCTCCAGTGCGGTCACTTGGTCATTGTGTGCAATGATGAAGTAGTGTTTGTGAGCGATAGACGTATATTGGACTTCCATTATCTTTACTTATTTATATCACAACGTTTCAACTCATGAACATCTCCAGTCGTCTTCAGGTGCTAGTACCAAGATAATATTGTAAACATAATTCCTAAAGAAGTATATTTAGAATTTCTAATAAATTTAGTAGAATCAAGTAAATACTAAAATATATAGTAGATTTTAACACTATAGATAGTAAAGTTATTATAGTAAAGATTGTATTGTACGATTTCCCATAAAATATTATAATAATTACAATTTTCATTTAGTGGCGTGTGCGAGTCGGAAAAAAGCCCGAAAAATCTAAATATTTTCAGCCGGAACAAGAGTAACCCCCCCCCCGTTTTTGAGGATGCTGAACACGATGGCGGCGTCAGAATTTCTCTTTTGGGTTGCGCAACCCCTCAAAACGGCCAAAAACCACCCCCCAGGGGGTATAAACGCGCTTCAAGAGGTTTCCCTGCAGAGAAACACATTTCCCCCCCGTTTTCAAGGATGCTGAGCCCGGTAGGGGTGTTGGATATCGCGTCCGACCTCGACCCCGAAAGGGGTGAATTTTTTTTTTTCAAATATCGGCGGCAAATATATATTCAGCATCCTCGAAAACGGGGGGAAAGTGTGTTTCTCTGCAGGGAAACCTCTTGGAGCGCGTTTAACCCCTCTGGGGGGTGGTTTTTGGCCGTTTTGAGGGGTTTCGCAACCCCAAAGGGAAATTCTGCCGCCGCCAGCGTGTTCAGCATCCTCGAAAACGGGGGGGAAATATATATTTGCCGCTGATATTTGAAAAAAAAAATCACTCCATTCGTGGTCGAGTATTGGCCGGTGGAGGGCTTGGAAGGAACCTCTTGAAGCGCGTTTAACTCCTCTGGGGGGTTGTTTTTGGCCGTTTTGAGAGGTTGCGCAACCCAAAAAAGAAATTCTGATGCCGCCATCGTGTTCAGCATCCTCGAAAACGGGGGGGGGGGGGGGGGGATATATATTTGCCGCTGATATTTGGGAAAAAAAATTCACTCCATTCGTGGTCGAGTATTGGCCGGTGGAGGGCTTGGAAGGAGTCGTCAGCATCCTCGAAAACGGCGGTAAAGTGTATTTCTCTGCAGGGAAACCTCTTGAAGCGCGTTTAACCCCTCTGGGGGGTTGTTTTTGGCCGTTTTGAGGGGTTGCGCAACCCACAAGAGAAATTCTGATGGCGCCATCGTGTTCAGCATCCTCGAAAACGGGGGAGGAGGTACTCTTGTTCTGGCTGAAAATATTTCGATGTTCGAATTATAAAGCCATACCAAACTACTATTGTAAACATAATTTACAAAAAAATATGTATAGTTAGGATTTCTAATAAATTTAGTAAAATAAAAAATAATTTATTTATAACTCCAGTAGTTAAATATTTTAAAATGTATGGTACATTTCACTTTTTTTATTGTAAAAATGACAATGTTTAAATGAAGTATTAATAATGAAGTAGTAATTTTACAAGAATAAAAGGCATAAATGAGATAAAAAGGATCTTGGGATTTCGTTTTCAGGAAGAGAACAGGGAACATACCATCGATCGATGAAGTCAAGCGACGCTGGGGGATTAGTACTTGGATGGGTGACCGCTTGGGAATACCATGTGTCAAAATTTTTAGTATTTTATATATTTTAGTAAATTTTACAAAAGATTTTAGTAAATCTCACAAATAGTTTTCGTCTAAAAATGGTTTAGTAAATATTTTTGTAATTTTTACTAAAAATATAGGTTCAAATTTTTGCTATAATTTAATGGCAGTTCTTAATAAAAGTTATTCCAGTCACATATAGAGCCATAAATTATGGTTAGTTTTACTATTTTTATAGTAAATTTGACTTTTAGATGAACTACTACAAAAGAAAGATTATAATTGGTTGAGTCGAACCTCTTATTTTTTAATTATCAACAAAAAAACAGTTTAAAAGTCGTTTAAATTAATTGATGGCACATTTGAATTTTGGCATAATTTTATTGGTTTGTCTCTAGGCAAATATCGCTTTATAATTGGTAGACCTGACATATTTAATTGCATTGCTAGTTTAACAGGTACGCCTTAAATAAGAACACTGAGGAGGTATTTTGTAAGTGACACTCCTTATGTATTTCCGTAAACCCTCCCTACTACTTGCGATCGGTTTTTTTTATTTAAGTTTTTATGAAAATATTCTTGTTAGCCGTTAATAATAATTACAATATGGGGAAAAATAATTCTTAAGATGATATTTAGGTACTATAAAAGTGTAAAACTAATAATAATTTATGGCTCTATATGTAACTGGATTAACATTTATTACGAACTGCCTTAAATTATAGCAAGATTTGAACCTAAATTTTTAGTAAAAATTACAATAATATTTAGTACAGCATTTATACAGGGTGTTATGGAAATGACGTATTATATTTAAACCGGCAATTCCTGAAATAAAGACAACTTGAAGAAAAATAGCCAATTCATCAGCGGTAAAAGTGACCTGACGTCAAACCAGAAAAACACCTGTGTGGCACTGCGATAAACTCTTTAGACAAAATAAAATAATTTAAACACTTTTCCATTCTGTAATACCTTTTTGTACAATTAATTGAAGAACATTTACGACGGACGGACGGACAATGTTTTAAACAACCCGAAAAAACATATGGAATAGTAATAGCCACGTACGTCACTAGGTCAAATGCCAATAACCTCTTGACCCCTTACATCGGCTGAGGGACGTAGCTTCATTTCACGCGTGCGTCTGTTAGTTGAAGACCAACCAGCGGCCGGATACGTTGTGTCTCGTCTATCACCAACACACTCTCAGCGATCCGCTCTGTTTTTCGGTTTACGCGTGTATCTTGCCCGTCCATAAATAATCTTTGAATATTGTTTCTATTGACGCGTTTCTTCTGGACGTGTAATAAAATCTAATAATCTGTAGTATAATCTGTATTATTGTATTTTCAAAAGCTAACTATCGGTTTTGTTTCATTATTACTGTGTGCGCATAAAGTGTTTCCAGGAGTGTTCCCATGAAAAAGAAAAAAAACTGATTGTGTTTGTGCCTGGATTTTCTCGCTTTTAGAAAATAATTTAATTTTATATGGAATTTCAGTTTTACATTCAGTTTGGCAACATTGCCATTGACTCTGGGTGAAATGTTGTATAGTAGCGTGGACTGACCTGTGAGTAAGAGTGTTTATTACCCCACTTTTAAAACGGTCGATTTAAAAAAAAAATATGTAGCGCTTCTCTAGGACACCCAAGGAGTCACCAATTTAAATATAATACGTCATTTCCCTCAACACCCTGTATGATAAGTTTTTGTAAAATTTACTAAAATCTTTTGTAAAATTTACTAAAATCTTTTGTAAAAATTTTGACATATGGTATTCCCAAGCACATTCAAGTACTTTTTATCTTGTAAAATTATTTTTACAACACTTCATTTAATCTTGGTCATTTTTTAAATAAAAAATAAATAATAGCCATTGAAATGTACAATACATTTAAAAATATTTAACTATTTGAGCTATAAATAAATTCTTTTTATTATACTTTTGTAGTAAAATTTACCATATATTTTAGTAACTTTACTAAATTTATTAGATATTCTAACCTTTGAATTTCGAACTATAAGGAAGACGGACGGATAAGTATGACCAATTCCTAATGCTATCAACTCTCAAATCGACGTGTATGTGATAGACCGAAATTCGTGTAGACCAGTCGCTTGTATCCCAATAAAAGTATTGATCCGTTTTTCTTAAACCTTCGATATTCAAAGTTCTAACTATACTTTTTTAGAAATGATGTGTATCTACAATATTATTTATTTTGGTACGTGTTAATAATGAAAATTGTAATTAATACATTAGTTTGTAGGAAAAAAAAAGTACATTAAAATCTCTACTATAATAATTTGAGTATAGTGTTTGTTCAGTGCTCATGCATTCGTTGTACAATTTACAATATATTCACTTGATTTTGTTAAATTTATTAGACATCCAACCATACTTTTTTGTAAATTATGTTTCCAATATTATTTTGCCACGGACTACTAATGAAAAATGTAATTAATACTATATTTTATAGGGAACTTTACAATAATATCTTTACTATAATAATTTTACTATAGTATTTTTTCTACTAAACCATTTACAAAATCTTGCTGTACTTATTATTTAATTAACTAATTTTACTCATTTGCATTATTCGGCTCTATTAATCATTTTCAGCCAAGTTACCTTGATTTGCAGTTGGTCAGTTTTTTTTTCTGTTATATTATTATAATTTGCAGTAATCGGGTTGCCTGCTTTCAAAGGTTTGATAGCTTGTTTTGCCAGATGCCTCTATTGTGGATCGTGGTCAATAATGAAGGTAAATAATATTTATTTCTGGCAAGAGTTTAAGAAAAACTATTTATCAAGCTGAAAATTGGTTAATATAAATACGTGATTAAATGATTAGTAGGTGTCACTTTAAACTTAGTACAATATTGATGTAAACTGAATTATAAAAATAAAGTGCATTTCTTGTCATAATTTGTTTACTTTGTCTGGAGAGAAATTAAGAATAACATTATTATACAGGGTGTAACTAAATAACTGTAAAACATTTAAGGGGGTGATTCCTCATCGAAAAAAGGATAGGATCTTTCATATAAAGAAACTTCATTGGAGCATCCCTTGTTAAGATACAGGGGGTACATAAAATTTATAAATAAACAAAACTAATTTATTAATAACAAAACATACAACATCTAGAAATCATAGTAAATGTTCAATATGCCTACCTTCAGACCAATTTAATTGTCACTATCGCTAATAGCGGCCTACTGGATAAATTAGTTTCGTATTTCGTTTTATGGCGATATGTATCTTGTTCGTAAAATAATTTTTTGCTGCGAACTGGTTTATTTTGGGCAAAAAATTCAAGAGACATTTTTTGTTTAGAATGAAACAGGCTATCGGAAATAAATTTTTAGATGGTAAACAAATAATAAGACAAAAACTTACATTGGAAATAAATTTTAGGGGTTGCGTTTTCCACCCCTTACAACATATATATGGGGAAAACCAAATAAATTACTGGCTAAGTGTCTTTTTGGTAGTAGAAAATGTCAGGTTAATTTCAATATTGTAACTTTTTTAGTGCTTGTGAAAAAAATTGTTAAACACATTTTATGTACCCCCTTTAAGTGGCTGTATCTTAACAAGGGATGCTCCAATGAAGTTTCTTTATATGAAAGATCCTATCTTTTTTTCGATGAGGAATCACCCCCTTAAATGTTTTACACTTATTTAGTTACACCCTGTATAATCAACCAAAATGGGATATTATGATGTTGCCGTTAACATATATATGTTTTGTTTTAATATGATAATATACATATTTTGGATCATTGATATAAATAAATACCGTGGCAGTCCAAAATGCATCTAGCACTTATGATACAGCAGTGTCTCTAACCTTCAAACAGATTTTTTAAATTGAAAATTAAGGGATATAAAATCACAGAATAAATTCTTGCGTTTTAGCATAACAGCACGAAATCATTTTATCTGTGCTAAAAGACAAAAAGTTTTACGATTCTTTAAAAAAAATTTAATTAATCACAAAATAGATATTTTTTGGTAAAGAGTTTTTAGTGACCTGTGGTTTATTTAAAAAATTAACCCAGCAGAACTGAAATATCATTGTGTTCTCAGAACCGGTTAAAATCAATATAAATGAATTACACACAGCTTATTTTTTTTTTTTTTTTTTTTTTTTTTTTTATGATCAAACACAAGCACTATAGGAAAAATCCTTTAGGGCACTCTGGGAGTGGTGCGTGTGCGCAGAAAGCGATTCACGTTGGATTTGAATCGTTGGAGGTTATATTCGTTGGGAAAAACGACCTCGGGAAGGTCGTTCCACAAGGATGAAGTCCTCCAGATGAAAGAATTTTTAAATAATGAAGTTCGAGGAGTACTAAGCTTAACCACATACGGATGGGCGGCAGTGGTTCGTCGTGTATTTCTGCTATTCGTCGCTCTGGGCGGAATTAAGAGGGCAAGGTCAGCCGAGCACCTTCCATGAAAATATCTGTAAAAGAGAGTCAAATCCCCAACCTGTCTTCGATGTTCTAGGCTGTCGAGGTTCTTCGTCAGCTCGTGGTCTCCGATCAGACGAATAGCCCTCCTTTCGATGGAATCCAGTAGCCGAAGAGTATGTTTGGGTGCAGAGCTCCAGACATGAGAGCAGTATTCTAGTGATGGTCGAATCTGGGCTTTGTATAGTGTCAAAAGTTGTTGAGGTGTATACAACTTTCTGGTTCGGAAGAGTACGCCAAGCTTCTGAGAAGCTATCTTGGCGATTGCCACAACGTGGTTATGCCAAGACATATTTCCTCCCAGATTGACACCCAGCAAATTAATAGATGAAGCCAGTGGGATTGCGTGTCCGGCCATGACTATTTCCGGTTCTGTAATGTTAACCTTTTTAGAGAAAACTGCTGCCTGGGTTTTCTTAGCGTTAAATTCGACTTGGTTACTGTCACCCCAAGCCAAAATTTCTTCCAGGTCTTTGTTGAGGCGTGATACTTCATGCTGTCTGCGAAGATGTGCGTCGGCAGCCGATGTTTGCGCATTCAAAGAGAAAGATGAGAAAAGTGTGCTATCGTCAGCAAAACTAAATATCGGATTTTTAGTTTTCACTAGAAGGTCGTTAATGTAGAGTAAGAAGAGAGTGGGAGACAATATGGACCCTTGAGGAACACCGGCATTGATGGTGAAGGTGTCTGAGAGAAATCCGTCAATCCCCACTTGCAGAGAGCGGTCCTTAAGAAAACAATAATCTGCATCAAAGGTCAGGAAGCACAAGGAAAACATTTTAGTTCGATCACACACGTACCGCCTAAAAGATGTGGAAGTCGATTATAGTAATATGTGCTTTGCTATTTGCAACGAGAATAGTGTTTGTTTCTTTACAATCGTGTCAGTATCTCCTTGACTTTCGTGTGCATTATTCTGAGTTGGAAAGAGTTAACGGTAATTATTATTATACAAATATAACAGGCTGCCTCGACGATACTGTCTTCAAAGAAATGAAAAGTTTTCAGATATTGTTGACTGAAGGAAGTTTACCCAAATTGGAGAGAAATTTCATCTCTAATATAAAGAATTTGACGGAGATTATATTTGACAAGTTTCACATCGAGACGATAGAACCTGGAGCATTTTCAAATCTGCCTCAGTTGGAAGGGATTTCCATTCGCCACAACCTTATTAAAACCATATCAAGAGGTGTATTTGATGTAATTCCCAGTCTGAAAGGGATCCAATTTCTCCACAACAGATTATCGTACATTGAGGATCACGCCTTTGCTAATTTACCTAACTTAAAAATGATTTGGCTAAATGATAATAGACTTGATCAAGTAAAACGGGAATGGTTTACTAATACGAGCAACATTGAATATTTTAACATGTTCCGCAATTACATACGTAAAATTCCATTGGGAATGTTCCACGGCTGGAAAAAACTTCGAAAGATTTTTCTCAGTTCCAATGCGATTTCGGTGATTGAAGGAGCAATGTTTAAAGATAATCCTTCATATATTAATGAGGTTCATTTACATCACAACTGTCTAACGTCCATTTCGTCAAATCAATTTCCAAATAAATTTCATTATGCGCTTCTTGAGATAAGTGCAAATCTTTTAAATTACCTACCGGAAGAGTTTCTGAACAATAGTCGAGTAGGTTATATCGGTATTTTTGGTAATCCTTTTACGTGTCCTTGTTGGGAAAAAAACACAGAATCCCGTTGGAGCGAGGCGTGACGATTGACCATAATGTTAAAACGTTATCTAAATATTGCAAAGGCGATAGAGTGCCAGTGTGCGGATTTTCACTTAATTCTTCAGATATGTGCGTTGAATCTGTGGACAATGAATTGACTGGGCGATTTATTTCTTACTTGAAGAAAGTTAATCATGATCTTGTGCAGGATTCAAGTGGCCAGCAGTGTGCCATGTTTGATGTGTTGGAAAATCAAACAAATACTCGAAAATGAATAAAACAATCTCTACACATTCAATTTCTGCACGCGCTGTCATTGCTACTATACAGGTGGACTTTGTCATAATATAAAATATTAAGAATGTTAATTTTAATTTTGATTTGAACATTTCATCAATGTTATGCTAAGTAGGAATGCTGCGACAGCAGAATCAAAGGGAATTTGTCGTAACACTTATATTGGAAGATTGGAAAATATATTTAGTTTAGATTTAAAGGAAGTAACGTCTTTTATTTATGAAGATCCTGACCCTAAGATAAATCCAATACTAATACCAAAAAGGGAGGTTATTACAAAGGTAGATTTCAGGGAATAAGAAATTTTACTTGGTCAGGGTTCGCACTGACCTGAAAAACCTGGAATAGTAATGCAATTTAAAACTGGTCATAAAAAACATGGAAAAGTCTGGAAATTTGATATGGCAATCTGAAATCCTTTAATGTATTTTTTTTTCATTAATAAATTGAATTCCAAATACTTGCGAACGTTTGATCTCTTTTTGTTTAGTTTAGATTTTTTGATGAACCATTGCAAATTTGAGCCAATTCGGTTGAGGGCTATTCGTCTAATCGGAGACCACGAACTGACGAAGAACCTCGACTGCCTAGAACATCGAAGACAGGTTGGGGATTTGGCTCTCTTTTACAGATATTTTCATGGAAGGTGCTCGGCTGACCTTGCCCTCTTAATTCCGCCCAAAGCGACGAAACAGAGGGATTTGTGACGGCAATTCAGGACCAGGTCATTGCAACAAGAGTCTACAGGAGGACTATCTTGGGAGAACAGATCGACCAAGTCAAGTGTCGAATGTATCATGAGAAAAATGAGAACCTAGACCATATAATCTCGGGTTGTTCCGTGTTAGCCTCAAAGGTATATCTGGATAGGCATAACAGGGTTGGTAAAATTATCCACCAAAAGCTCAGGGAAAAATATATGGGCCTAACAGATCTTGTTCCATACTATCAGTACGAACCGCCTCCGGTGTGTGAAGATGAGCGAATTAAACTATATTGGAACCGCAAGATAATAGGGGACTGAACAATTACAAATAACATTCCAGATTTAGTCATCAGTTTTAAAGACGAGCATAAGACTCTTATTGTTGATTTCGCCATACCACTGGCTACAAACATAACAAAAACATATAATGAAAAAATTAGCAAATACTTACCCTTAGCCGACGAAATCCGCCAAATGTGGAACATGAACTCAGTGGTTGTCCTACCGATCATCGTGGGCGCCACTGGGGAAATACCTAAAACACTAAAAACCAGTATTAGTAAACTCGGATTACATTGGGATCTATACTTACCAATCCAAAAGTCAGTCATCTTAGACACGTGTGCAATTGTGAGAAGGGTCATAGGAGAAAATTAAGTGTTACTAACACATTCACAAAGCACACCATCTTGTCTCTAAGACCGATGGATTTTGCTTTCTAACCAGGAACTAAAAACCTGTGAAAAAGTTAAATAATAATAATAATAATAATAATTCATTTACTTTTCTTTACTTTACTTCAGTTTAACTGTAAACCGACCGTGCTTAATTTAATATTTCGAATAACTTCAATAGGGAGAGTGGAATGAAAATAATGTAAAAAATCAAAGTATGCATGGGAATTTAAAATTTTGTACTCCAACTCAGGTTTTCTTTCTGAATATCTTTTCTTAATAACATTTTGTCGTATCTCCTGGACAACATGCACTTTACTAGTGGTAGAATTTTTTTTTTTGGAAATTTCCAAGGTCTACTTGATTTTTCGAAATTAAAATTATGACACAAATTAGTTTCTATCAAGTAGGACTGAACCCCATTTCTTTCATTGATTAAAATGGCAAAAACGGAAAAAAATTGAACATCGCGTTGCTGCTTTATTGCAAGAACACCCTATGTACTTCTCTATATGCAAATAAATATGTGAACAAGAAAGTTTATATGCGCTATCGGCCTGACGTTACAAATAACGGAGTTATCCCTATATTAACGCTACTAGTTTTCTAATTTAACCAACACAGTAGCTCTGATAATGACGACCTACTTAATCTGGGACACCCTGTATAAATACATACCTCAAATAACAACAGAGCTATTGAAACTTTCCGCAAGTTATCGGACGCTCTGTATATTAAATATATTAATATTGATATATGTAAATGAGTTCATCTGATCGTCCACATAGCTTGTTTATAGAGAATAATAATCTGCATCAAAGGTTAGGAAGCAGAAGGAAAACATCTTAGTTCTCTCACACACGTATCGCTTAAAAGATGTGGAAGTCAATTATATTATATGCTTTATTATTTGGAACGAGAATAGTGCTTGTTTCTTTACAATCGTGTCACTATCTCCTTGACTTTGGTGTGGATTATAGTGAGTTTGAAAAAGTAAACGGCAATACTAGTTATTTCACAGTTATATCAGGCTGTATCGACGAAACTGTTACCGTCTTTAAAGAAATAAAAGGTCTTCGTATATCTATGACTGAAGGAAGTTTACCCAATTTGGAAAAAAATTTCATCTCTAACATAAAGAACTTGAAGGAGGTTGATATTGAGAAGTTTCACGTGGCGACGATAGAACCAGGAGCTTTTTCAAATGTGCCTCAGTTAGAAAGGATTAACATTCACAATAACCTTATTAAAACCATATCGAGGGGAGTATTTGATGTAATTCCCAGCCTGAAAGATGTCCAGTTTTACGAGAACAGATTGTCGTATATTGAGGACCACGCCTTTGCTAATCTACCGAACTTGAAAATTATTTCGCTAAATAATAATAGACTTGATGAAATGAGAAGGGAATGGTTTACTAATACGAGTAACATTGAATATTTTAACATGTTCCGCAATTACATACGTAAAATTCCATTGGGAATGTTCCACGGCTGGAAAAATCTTCGAAGTATTTTTCTCAGTTCCAATGCGATTTCAGTGATTGAAGGCGAAATGTTTAAAGGTAATCCTTCATATATTAACGTGGTTCGTTTACATCACAACCGACTGACGTCCATTTCTTCAAATACCTTTCCAAATTCATTTTATTATGCGATTCTTGAAATAAGTGCAAATCTTTTAAATTACCTACCGGAAGAGTTTCTGAACAATAGTCGAGTAGGTTATATCGGTATTTTTGGTAATCCTTTTACGTGTTCTTGCTGGGAAAAAACCCACAGAATCCTGTTGGAAAAAGGCGTGACGATTGACGATAATGATAAAACGTTTTATAAATATTGTAAAGGTGAAAGTGTGCCAGTGTGCGGATTGCCACTTAATTCTTCAGATAGGTGCGTTGAATCTGTGGACAATGAATTGACTAGGCGATTTATTTCTTACTTGAAGAAAGTTAATCATGATCTTGTGCAGGATTCAAGCGGCCAGCAGTGTGCCATGTTTGATGTGTTATAAAATCAAACAATTACTCGAAAATGAATATAAATAATCTATACAAATTCAATTTCTGCCGAATACGCGCTGACATTGCAACTATACAGGTGGACTTGGACATAAACGATATTAAACATGTTAATTTTGATCTTGATTTCTTAATGATGCAGATAAAAACCATTATAAAGGAAGCTTTCAGATTTATAGTTGTTTTGACTTGTTTATTTCGCACAATAATGCTCGGGTTTATTTCAGTTACCCCATGCATCGCCTTCATATTACGGAATCAAGCCCAGAATATATGTGTAAGATGTGTTAACCTAATAAATTACCAATACGAATCAAACGTGTTGACAGCCAACACCTGTTTAAACTAGAAATTAAAAAAATATCAGTTCAGTTAGAACCATATTGTCTAAACGATTACTTAAATATGTAGTAGATTAATTAGTATTTATGTAAATTATATAACTTCAGAATAGCAATAACTATGTGCTTCATATGGGGGGAAAGTTCATTATTTCCTCCTGATGTCAGATACGAAGTGGAGTGCATCAAGATCTAAAGGAGGAAAGGGCACTTTATTACTCCATCAGAGGAGTGCATTTAATTTTTTCTACGACTTCTCACTGTGTCCTCAAAACTAAAATGTTTTAACTTATGACCTATTATTAAGAATATGGCTAGAATCTCGAGTAAGTTTACTGTACCTTCCGGTTTAACCGGAAGTGACAAAGATTTTAACATAACCTTTGGAAACAGTTCAGAGCTATTTACTCCCAGCCCTAAAAGTTCAAAAATATAGATGTTGAAGATATCGAAATACTTGAATATTCGAATCATCCTGTACATCATGTGGTAGCAGGGCCACTTTGTTGCCAACTTCCAAAATAAAAATAAACCTGATATCTTGTCGTTTAAAATCTGTTAAAATAAGAATCTGTTCTGAGCGTCCAACCAGTTTGTTCATAAAGAACGATAATTATCATAATCTGCTATAAAGGTCAGTAAGAATTCACTAGTTTGCTCAGATACGTCCCGGTTGAAAGATGTGTAAAATAATATGTATTTTGTTATTTGCCTCAAGAATAGTGTACGTTTCTTTACAAACGTGTCAACATGTGGTGGACATGGCAGTGAATTATCGTGAGTTAGGAAACACCCCCTTTAAGCCACAAAGTATAACAGGTTGTATCAATGATACAGCATTTGAAGAAAAAACCATTGTTTACGTATATCTTGTGAAAGGGAGTTTTCCAAACTTGGAAAAAAATTTCATTTCCAATATGAAGAATGTAAAAACTATTGCCATTCAGGAGTTTCATGTAGAGACTATAGAACCAGGAGCTTTTACAAACTTACCTCTTCTAGAGAAGCTTAACATCAACAAGAACCTTATTAAGACCCTATCAAGAGGCGTATTTGACGTGATTCCCACCCTGAAAGATATTCAGTTTTTCGACAACAGATTATCGTACATTGAGGATCACGCATTTGCTAATTTACCAAACTTAAAAATTATTTCACTTGATCGTAATAATCTTGATGAAGTAAGAAGGGAATGGTTTACTAATACAAGCAACATTGAAACATTTAACATGTTTCGTAATTTCGTACGTAAAATTCCATTGGGATTGTTCCACGGCTGGAGAAGTCTTAGAGGGATTTATTTCAGTTCCAACGCGATTTCGGTTATTGAAGGGGAAATGTTCAAAGACAATCCTTCATTTATTAAAGAAATTGGTTTACATCACAACCGCTTAACGTCCATTTCTCTAAAGACCTTTCCGGATTCGATTTACTATGGATATCTTAGCATAAGTGCAAATCTTCTGAATTACCTACCAGAAGACTTTTTGAAGAAGATCCGAGTTGGTAATATCGATATTTATGGTAACCCGTTTATATGTGCTTGTCGGGAAAAAATCTACAAAATTCTTTCAGATAGAGGTGTGTCTATTGACGAGCTCGATTCCCAATTTTGTATAGACTTTAATGTGCCAGTGTGCGGATTACCACTTAATTCTTCAGGCTCGTGCATTGAGTCAGTGGATAAGGAGTTGGCGCAGCGGTTTATCTCTTACATAAAAAAAATTAAATACGATATCGTTGTGAATGAAAGTGGACAACAATGTTTTATGTTTGATGACTTAATGTAGATTTTTTTGAAGATTTTTGTAGTTACTTTTAAACTTATGAAATATATACAGCCACGTGTGACAAATGGTTTTTGAATTATGACTGGATGATTCGTGTTATTACTTAAAGAACTTTATCAACACGAATAAACTTTCACATAATAGTAATATTGCCGATGTTCGCTTTTCTTCTAATATTGTATTTATACGAGAAAATAAGTAGAAGATGTTTCCAAAACAATGTGCAATCTGCAACTCCTTACCCAAGATCTAGAGAAATACTTATATCAACAGTGGTCCGCGGATGCTTTGTTTGACAGGGTGTTAAAATTTTAAATTGTTTTCAAGATTTTTCCCAAACGCCTTTAGTCCCAGCTGGGACGAGCCTTTGCCGGATAATTGAAAACACGGATAATCCAAACATCATTTTTTATTTTTTAATAATTTATTTGGGCAAATACATTTATGGTTCATTCTTTTACAAATCGCACACTTTTTAAACCTTGACATTTTAGAATCGTCCGAAACTTATACAAGGTGTTATGGAAATGACTTATTACATGTAAACGTAAAAATCCTGTGATGAAAATAAATTGTGTAGCAATTTGAAATTTGCCACTATTTTTTTGTATATAAAGTAACATGCCTCATATGGGATAAGTTGCATTCTTCCCTTATTTGTTATAATTTGTAATCCATTCAACGTACATCTTGTTTATTTTGTACCTGTCAATTTTGAGGTTAAGAGAGTGGTTATTTCTTTGAATATAAAACGAACAGGAACGAGCATTGCGAAAACCGCGCACGATTTAAGCGAGAGACAGAAACGGCCATCTTGAAGCTCCACGGATGACTCATGTTTTGCTTCTTGATAGTGGATGTTGGAAACAAATTGGATTTTTGATAGTTTTGAGCAGTTTCAAGTGTTAATAATCGTTGTAATTAGTGTAATAAAAGAATTTTTTGGTTGTTTTAGTGATAATATCTATCATTTAGCAATTATATCTAAATAAATTGTTAAAACATTTTCATTATAATATTACTGGGACAATAACGAAAAAGATGCTTAGTTGTGTATATATGGTTGTTCCCTGACACCAAAACATCAAAATTCTGGTGTAACATTTGACAGATAAGTGTTTTTAATGCCAATTTTATTGAATATTTAGAAATAAAAACTAATTTCGTTTGAATGACATTTAAAGGTTATCCAATTAACGTATCACATAGGCGTACCTGGGGATAAAATTATTATTTTGCATTAATTTTATGTCACATGCAATACATATGCTCTACGTCGCTGACCAGACAGAAGCAATAGTCGGCCATATTGAAGCTCCATTCCGGTCTCACTTATTTTAACATATGCTCCTTCCTGTTTGTTTTATATTCAAAGGGTTATTTTTGCTTGGTTGGTTCGGAATGTCGGTCGACGTACCCGAACATCTCGTGCTTCAAGGCGAATTTGGTTCCTTTTCTCTGATTCTCCTCTGTGGTCTAGGGCGTGGTATAGAGTGTCTGGTTGACAGGGTCATACTGCTTTCCTTTTACAACTGGCTGGAGTCGAACAAAAAGAAGGGAATGCACCGTTGGAGTTGGCAGTATTTTGATATGCCAAAATGATCAGTTTTGGGTTTTTTGAACTTCCTTCTTCTGCTGGCCGTCGTACAACGCGGCTGAAGGCTTTTTTTGGTTAATCTTTTTTAACATCCAATTTTTCACCATCAATTCCGGTGTTCCTCAAGGGTCCATATTGTCTCCCACTCTCTTCTTACTCTACATTAACGACCTTCTAGTGAAAACTAAAAATCCGATATTTAGTTTTGCTGACGATAGCACACTTATCACATCTTTCTCTTTGAATGCGCAAACATCGGCTGCCGACGCACATCTTCGCAGACAGCATGAAGTATCACGCCTCAACAAAGACCTGGAAGAAATTTTGGCTTGGGGTGACAGTAACCAAGTCGAATTTAATGCTAAGAAAACCCAGGCAGCAGTTTTCTCTAAAAAGGTTAACATTACAGAACCGGAAATAGTCATGGACGGACAAGCAATCCCACTGGCTTCATCTATTAATTTGCTGGGCGTCAATCTGGAAGGAAATATGTCTTGGTATAACCACGTTGTGACAATCGCCAAGATAGCTTCTCAGAAGCTTGGGGTACTCTTCCGAATCAGAAAGTTGTACACACCTTGTACCCAACTTTTAACACTATACAAAGCCCAGATTCGACCATCACTAGAATACTGCTCTCATGTCTGGAGCTCTGCACCCAAACATACTCTTCGGCTACTGGATTCCATCGGAAGAAGGCCTATTCGTCTGATCGGAGACCACGAGCTGACGAAGAACCTCGACAGCCTAGAACATCGAAGACAGGTTGGGGATTTGACTCTCTTTTACTGATATTTTCATGGAAAGTGCTCGGCTGACCTTGCCCTCTTAATGCCGCCCAGAGCGGCGAATAGCAGAAATACACGAAGAACCACTACCTCCCATCCATATGTGGTTAAGCTTAGTACTCCTCGAATTTCATTATTTAAGAATTCTTTCATCTGGAGGACTACATCCTTGTGGAACGACCTTCCCGAGATCGTTTTTCCCAACGAATATAACCTCCAACGATTCAAAACCAACGTGAATAGCTTTTTGCGCACACGCACCACTTCCAGAGTGCCCTAAAGGATTTTTCCTATAGTGCTTGTGTTTGATCATAAAAAAAAATAAGTGATAGATATAATTAAAGACCATGATAGTCCAAAATACATCTATCACTCATGATACAGCAGTGTATCTAACCTTCAAACAGATTCTTTTTATTTAAAATTAAGGGATTTAAAGTCACAGAACCAATTCTTGCGTAAATCAAAAATAAAAAGTCTACTTTTCAGGTGGTATTAATATCAAATACCAATGCATGGAAAAGTTATTATTTCCCAGACTACCCGATGATACCTTATACAATAAGGGCGTATTTTGTCTACCCACTAGCACATTAAAGTGTACTGACGAGAACAAAAGAGTTCGAAACCGGTCTGCAGGTGGTTACATCCTATCAATGGAAAAGGCTTCCTGTTCTTGGTAGTACCATTCAATCTGAAATAGTATTTTAATGTGCTACTGTGTAGACTAAATACGCCCTTATTGTATAAGGTATCATCGGGTGGTCTGGGGAATAATAATTTTTCCATACATTGGTATTTGAAATTCTTGAGTTTTAACATAACAGCACGGAATCTCAGGCTTTTTATCTGTGCTAAAAGACAAAAAGTTTTACGATTCTTTAAAAAAAATTAAATTAATCACAAAATAGATATTTTTTGGTAAAGAGTTTTGAGTGACCTGTGGTTTATTTAAAAAATTAACCCAGCAGAACTGAAATATCATTGTATTCTCAGAACCGGTTAAAATTAATATAAATGAATTACACACAGCTTATTTATAAAAACAATAATCTGCATCAAAGGTCAGGAAGCAGAAGGAAAATATTTTAGTTCGATCGCACACGTATCGCTTAAAAGATGTGGAAGTCAATTATAGTAATATGTGCTTTGCTATTTGCAACGAGAATAGTGTTTGTTTCTTTACAATCGTGTCAGTATCTCCTTGACTTTCGTGTGCATTATGCCGAGCTGGAAAGACTTAACGGTAATTACTATTATACAGATATAACAGGCTGCTTCGACGATACTGTGACAGTCTTTAAAGAAATGAAAGGATTTCGTATATTTTTGACTGAAGGAAGTTTACCCAAATTGGAGAAGAATTTCATCTCTAACATACAGAATTTGACGGAGGTTATTATTGACAAGTTTCACATCGAGACGATAGAACCAGGAGCTTTTTCAAATCTCCCGCAGTTAGAAGGGATTGGCATTCGCCACAACCTTATTAAAACCATATCAAGAGGTGTATTTGATGTAATTCCCAGTCTGAAAAATATCGAATTTCACCACAACAGATTATCGTACATTGAGGATCACGCTTTTGCCAATCTACCCTACTTAAAAATGATTTCGCTAAATGATAATAGACTTGATCAAGTAAAACGGGAATGGTTTACTAATACGAGCAACATTGAATATTTTAACATGTTCCATAATTACGTACGTAAAATTCCATTAGGAATGTTCCACGGCTGGAAAAATCTTCGAAGGATTTTTCTCAGTTCCAATGCGATTTCAGTGATTGAAGGAGAATTGTTTAAAGGTAATCCTTCATATATTAATGAGGTTCACTTACATCACAACCGCCTAACGTCCATTTCTTCAAATACATTTCCAAATAAATTTCATTATGCGCTTCTTGAGATAAGTGCAAATCTTTTAAATTACCTACCGGAAGAGTTTCTGAACAATAGTCGAGTAGGTTATATCGGTATTTTTGGTAATCCTTTTACGTGTCCTTGTTGGGAAAAAAACCACAGAATCCTGCTGGAGCGAGGCGTGACGATTGACCATAATGTTAAAACGTTTTCTAAATATTGCAAAGGCGATAGAGTGCCAGTGTGCGGATTTTCACTTAATTCTTCAGATACGTGCGTTGAATCTGTGGACAATGAATTGACTGGGCGATTTATTTCTTACTTGAAGAAAGTTAATCATGATCTTGTGCAGGATTCAAGTGGCCAGCAGTGTGCCATGTTCGATGTGTTGGAAAATCGAACAATTACTCGAAAATGAATAAAAATAATCTCTACAAATTTAAATTCTGGCTAATATTCACTGTCATTGCAACTATACAGATGGACTTGGACTAATATACGATATTAAAAATGTTCATTTTAATTTTGAATTGTTAATGTTGCGATAAAACCTTTATAAATAAAGGTTTCAGATTTATAGTTGTTTTGGTAAGAACGGAGATAATTAGGTTCTGTATTCATTTTTACAAATAGGGCTTTGATTAATATCCTGTAGAATAGCAATAACTTCAATAGGGACAGTGAATGAAAATAATGCAAAATATCAAAGTAGGCATGGGAATTTAAAATTTTGTACTCATACTCAGTTTTTCTTTCTGAACATCTTTTGTTATTAACACTTTATCGTATCTCCTGGATAACATACACTTTACTAGTTGTAGAATTTTTTTTTGGAAATTTTCAAGGCTTACTCGATTTTTTGGAAATAAAAATTATGACACAAATTAGTTTATATCCAAGGAGATGGGTTTTTAGATGAAGTTTCAACTCAAAAGATTTTAGTTTTTTCACCTATTCATGTGGCGATCCAGGGACACACTGTATACCAAAAATATGTTACAGGGTTAACTTCAGACTTGATGAAATGACTAATGCGAGCAACATTGAATATTTTAACATGTTCCGCAATTATATTCGTAAAATTCCATTGGGAATGTTCCACGGCGATTTCAGTCATTGAATGAGAAATGTTTAAAGGTAATCCTTCATTTATTAACGTCACAACCGACTGACGTCCATTTCTTCAAATACCTTTCCAAATTCAGTTTTTTATGCGATTCTCGAGATGAGTGCAAATCTTTTAAATTACCTACCACAAGAGTTTCTGAACAATAGTCGAGTAGGTTATATCGGTATTTTTGGTAATCCTTTTACGTGTTCTTGCTGGGAAAAAACCCACAGAATTCAGTTGGTAAAGACGACAATGTGCCAGTGTGCGGATTACCACTGAATTCTTCAGATACGTGCGTTGAATCTGTGGACAAAGAATTGACTGGGGGATTCATTTCTTACTTGACGTCAGTTAGTTATGATTTTGTGCGGGTTTCAAGAGGCCAGCAGTGTGCAATGTTTGATGTGGTGGATAATCAAACTGTCGTGGAGTTTCGTATTTTCTTGTTCTTACTTCAAAACTCAAGATCTTTTAACTAAACAAGCTTTATTTTACAATTCGTCGTTTTAAAATGAACAGTAATAATTATAACTTTATTTCGTCGTGTATGTCAGATTGTGACAGCT
Organism: Barypeithes pellucidus; assembly: GCA_963991005.1. NCBI lineage: Eukaryota > Metazoa > Arthropoda > Insecta > Coleoptera > Curculionidae > Barypeithes > Barypeithes pellucidus. The sequence continues at coordinate 3,188,663 of OZ022557.1, forward strand.
ACTGGTCCTCATCCACCTGTGTCACCTTTTATGCATACCGTCCTAACAAAACAATCCCTCGAAAATGAATATAAATAATCTATACAAATTCAATTTCTGCCGAATAGGCTCTGACAGTGCAGCTATACAGATGCACTTGGATATAGGCGATATTAAATATGTAAATTTTAATTTTGATTTATTAATGATGCAATAAAATCCTTTATAAAAAAGTTTTCATATTTATTGTTGCTTTGTAAGAAAGGAGATAATTAGGGTCTAAAAATATTTAATTTTATTCATTTTTACAAATAGGGCTCTGATTAATATCCTGTAAAATAATAGCTATTTGCTTTACATGGGAAGAAAGTTCATATTTTCCTCCCGCGCACAATTTGATGTTGGATACAAAGATGAGTGTTTGTTTGTAGAATTTTTTACAATACACTCCTGGACTTTGGTTCTTTCCTCCCAGTTCACTCTGTATATGTTATAAAGTGTTTAAACTTAAGTCGTTAGAATGATTACAATACAGAATAGAAGTGAAAAGTTATAATAAAATAAAACCCCGATAACCTGCATTTCCGCAATAAAGTTGAATCGTGTGTAGTCTATCAATATTTGAAAATGTGTAATTTTTAAATGTCATTATCTCACGAGCGGTAGATTTCAGTGAATAATAAATGACGCTACCTTTGTTTTACAAAATTTGGGTGTGGCTTATAATGGAAGTTAAACTACTCTTTGACTTAAGAATGACAGTACTAACTGTCAAAATGGAGGAAGGGCGCCATCTTGGTAAAGAAAATTGAATAGAAAGTGGGAGCTTGCGATGCCTCATTTTAAAAGTCCTATCGAGTAGGCACTTTACGATCCCAGAATGCTGTGTTCCTATTCGTACCCAACACAAAATGGCGGCTTTTTAAAAAATAATGTTTACTATTTCTTTCGTTTTTTACAACTTGGCATCAAGCAGTGAATATAATCCAGCTGATAAATTAACTTTCTACAACGTTGTAAAATCTAAACTAAAATATTAAAAGAAAAAAGATTGTAAATATTTTTTAAAGCGCCGTCATTTCGTTTTGGACACGAATAGGGACACAATGTTCTGGAATTGTAAAGTACTCGATAGGACCATTAAAATAATGTATCGCAAGATCTCCGCCACTTTGAATTTCAGCACCATGAGATATGCAAGAAAGTGTAGCTCTCAGATCTCTACTATACTGGCCGAGTTGTATTTATTTCTCTAAGATAGTAAATGAAATCAACGATAACAAAAAAGGGAGAATTATTCAATTTTTAAAACGGCGCTATTGTCTCTCATTTACGTCCAAATTAGTGTTGGAAAAAACCGATGATTTTAATAATCGAGTACTTGATACTCGAGCGATTTTAATAATCTAGTGAATCGCTTGAAATTCCAATTCACCAAGCGATGACGTCACCTACTGCTCGACCGGCAGCCTACCCGTTTAAATGTGATCAGGTAGAGTATTTAGCAGGCACGTAACTACGGGTGGGCACAGGTTTAGCTAAAAAATTGTAGTAGCCACCAAAAAAAATTCCAGAAACTTATTTATTTGTGAATAATGAATTTTTACCACATGTCTCGATACCAAACAAAAAAACTGCAAAAAATCACCCAAATATGTATTTATTGTTCGGGTTTATTCTTGTGCTTTTTTAAAACAAAAAGTATTACCAAGAGACATTTTTCTTCACATCTTTCTCAATCTACGAGCATAAAGTAAGTAGATATTTAAAATGGCTTCGTTTTGGACACGAATAGGGACACAATGTTCTGGAATTGTAAAGTACTCGATATTACCATTAAAATAATGTATCCACTTTAAATTATCAGGTGCCCACTGTGTGCACTTCAAAAATATAGGCTTAGGTACGCGACTGGCAAAATGAGAAAATAGGTGATTATTTTTTTAAATTCATGTTTATAGTTATCAAAAAGTTCCAAATTTTCAAATTTAAGAATGTTTACTTTTGGTTACCAACAAATTTGTCGATATCTATGTTTTGTTAACTGTTGTGCTCGTTTTCTTATTTTCCATTAACATTTTCTATAATGTATGTTATTTTTAAGAAATCTTCTTGAGTTTAATAATAAAAAGTTCCTGTTTATTTTTAAAAATGTTTACTATAAGATTACCAACGAATTTTTCTATATATTTTGTTAACCATTTTGTTCGTTTTGTTATTTTTATTTACAATTTCTATTATTATGTTATTTTTAAGAAGTTTTCTTGAGTTTATAGTAAATAAAAATTTAAAAATTATATCCTTTAATTTTTTAATATTTACAATCGGAGACCTAAACTACGCCGGGAGGGATTTGGCATACTTTTTAATATGCACCTTCTCGTTTATCTGCCTTTAAGAAAGACGTATGTCGTGTACCTGCTCAGCGTCAAACTCGAACGTCGCCAATCGGAAGGCGCGGCGCATAGACCGAAGGTCGTACATCAAGTGACAGGTGATATTTTTCTGTTTCTTCGCCTGAATTTATAACTATTATAGAGTATTTCCTATCGAGCGAAAAACTGTCCGAATATACGAGCAGTTCTTTAACTCGATCACACTACAGCGGTATATTTCCGCCGGCGTCAAGCGAAGCTCGGGTAACGAGTGAAAGATAATAAGTGACGAGCGACGGTTTTTTTAATAATCGAGCGATGTCAGTTATTGCAATCAATAATCGAGTGATCAAGCGGTTTTTCGCTCGAGCGGTCAAAACACTAGTCCAAATGTCAATCTCTACCTCTGTCGCTCGGTTTCTTATCGCGAATACTTTATCCAAGGGGGAAATCTTATTTATTAAAAATAGTTATAAAAAATCGATAAATCAATGATACGGTTTTGTATGATCAAACAGTAATTAGAAAAAATCCTTTAAGGCACTCTGGCAGTGGTGCTTGTGCGAATAAAACAATTCACATTGGTTTTGAACCATTCTAGGCTATATTCGTTGGGAAATACGATCTCGGGAAGGTCGTTGCACAGGGTATGACATCTTTCAGATGGAAGAATTCTTAAACAATGAAGTTCGGGGTGTACTAGGGTGAACCACATATGGATGGGTGACAATGGTTTGTCATGTAATTATGCTATTGGTCGGTCTACGTGGAATTAGGCGGGCAATGTCAGTTAAATATTTGCCATGGAAATATCCGTAAAAGAGAGTCAAATCACCAACCATTTTGTTTTCATTGCGAAGACAGAAGGAATATTCTAGCATCGTAAAGTACTGGATAGTACCTTTAAAATAATGTATGTGCAAGACTCCCCTCTCTGCCTATTTAATTTTCTTTACCAAGATGGCACCCATCCGCGCCATTTTGACAATACTGTCATTCTTCCATCAAAAAGTAGTTTACATTCCCATATAAGCCACACCCAAATTAAAAAAAATATGAGCTGGTTAAAAGCTATTGAGCCGTTTCCAAACTGTATACATACTTAGTATGAAATTTGAAAATTCTGTGAAATATATACGAAAATATTATTGTCGTCGATAGTTTTTCAGTTATTTATATATGATTAAATTAGTAAATTAGTAGTATTTTTTCCGTTGATTAAAATGGCAAAAACGGAAAACAAATTGAACATCGCTGCTGCATTGTTACAAAAAATATTTTTTTAAATGGGACACCCTGCGTACTTCTCTATATGCCGGCAGCAAATAAATGTGTGAACAAGAAAGTTTATATGCGCTATCGGCCTGCCGTTACAAATAACGGAGTTATCACCATATTTAAAAACACTATTAGTCTGCTAATTTAAAAAACACCGTAGCTCTGATAATAACGACCTACTTAATTTGAGACACCCTGTAGAAATACATACTTCAAATAACCACAGAGCTGTGGAAACTTTCCGCAAGTTATCGAACACCCTATATATTAATGTATGTAATTGAGTTAATATGAGCGTGCACACAGCTTGTTCATAAAGAACAATAATTTGCATCAAAGGTCAGGAAGCAGAAGGAAAACATCTTAGTTCTCTCATGCACGTACCGCTTAAAAGATGTTGAAGTCAATTATAGTAATATGTGCTTTGATATTTGCAACGAGAATAGTGTTTGTTTCTTTACAATCGTGTCAGTATCTCCTTCACTTTCGTGTGAATTATATTGAGTTTGAAAAAATAAACGGTGATACTAGTTATTTTACATATATAAATGGCTGTATCAACGATACTGTGACAGTCTTTAAAGAAATAAAAGGTCTTCTCATATATATGATTCACGGAAGTTTACCCAAATTGGAAAAAAATTTCATCTCTAACATACAGAATTTGAAGCAGGTTACTATTGAGAAGTTTCACGTGGAGACGATAGAACCAGGAGCTTTTTCAAATGTGCCTCGGTTAGAAGTTATTAACATTCACAATAACCTTATTAAAACCATTTCGAGGGGTGTATTTGATGTAATTCCCAGCCTGAAAAATGTCCGGTTTTACGACAACAGATTATCGTACATTGAGGATCACGCCTTTGCTAATCTACCGAACTTGAAAATTATTTGGCTAAATTATAATAGACTTGATGAAATGAGAAGGGAATGGTTTACTAATACGAGCAACATTGAATATTTTAACATGATCCATAATCACGTACGTAAAATTCCATTGGGAATGTTCCACGGCTGGAGAAGTCTTCGAAGGATTTTTCTCAGTTCCAATGCCATTTCAGTGATTGAAGGAGAAATGTTTAAAGGTAATCCTTCATATATTAATGAGGTTCATTTACATCACAACCGTCTAACGTCCATTTCTTCAAATACATTTCCAAATAAATTTCATTATGCGCTTCTTGAGATAAGTGCAAATCTTTTAAATTACCTACCAGAAGAGTTTCTGAACAATAGTCGAGTAGGCTATATCGGTATTTTTGGTAATCCCTTTACATGTTCTTGTTTGAAGAAAACCCACAGAATCCTTTTTGAGAGAGGCGTGACAATTGACGATAATGTTTTAACGTTTTCTAAATATTGTAAAGACGAAAGTGTGCCAGTGTGTGGAATTCCACTTAATTCTTCCGATACGTGCGTTGAATCTGTGGACAATGAATTGACTGGGCGATTCATTTCTTACTTGAAGTCAGTTAATTATGATTTTGTGCGGGTTTCAAGTGACCAGCAGTGTGCAATGTTTGATGTGTTAGAGTTAGATAATCAAACAACCCCTCGAAAATGAATATAAATAATCTATACAAATTCAATTTCTGCCGAATGTGCCCTAGCAGTGCTACTATACTTGGACTTGGTCATAATATACGATATTAAGAATGTTAATTTTAATTTTGATTTGAATGATGCAATAAAATCCTTTATAAAAAGCTTTCGTATTTATAGTTGCTTTGTAAGAACGGAGATAATTAGAGTCTAAAAATATTTACTTTTATTCATTTTTACAAATAGGGCTCTGATTAATATTCTGCAGAATAACAATAGCTATTTGCTTTACATGGGAAGAAAGTTCATATTTTCCTCCCGCGCACAATTTGATGTTGGATACAAAGATGAGTGTTTGTTTGTAGAATTTTTTACAATACATTCCTGGACTTTGGTTCTTTCCTCCCAGTTCACTCTGTATATGTTATAAAGTGTTTAAACTTAAGTCGTTAGAATGATTACAATACAGAATAGAAGTGAAAAGTTATAATAAAATAAAACCCCGATAACCTGCATTTCCGCAATAAAGTTGAATCGTGTGGTCTATCAATATTTGAAAATGTAATTTTTAAATGTCATTATCTCACGAACGGTAGATTTCAGTGGTAAAGAAAATTGAATAGAAAGTGGGAGCTTGCGATGCCTCATTTTAAAACTCCTATCGAGTAGGTACTTTACGATCCCAGAATGCTGTTTTCCTATTCGTACCCAACACAAAATGGCGGCTTTTTAAAAAATAATGTTTACTATTTATTTCGTTTTTTACAACTTGGCATCAAGCAGTGAATATAATCCAGCTGATAAATTAACTTTCTACAACGTTGTAAAATCTAAACTAAAATATTAAAAGACAAAAGATTGTAAATATTTTTTAAAATGCCGTCATTTTGTTTTGGGTACGAATAGGGACACAATGTTCTGGAATTTGATGTTGGATACGAAGTACTCGATAGGTCCTTTAAGATAACGCATCGCGAGACACCCCCCCCCTCTTCTTATTTAATTTTCTTTAACAAAATGGCACCCATCCGCGCCATTTTGGCAATACTGTAATTCTTTCATCAAATTTTGTCAAAAATAATTAACGGGTCAAAGTTATTAAGCCGTTTCCTGACTATATACACACTTGATATGAAATTTAAAAATTTAATGAAATATATACGAAAATATTATATTTATTGTCGTCGATAGTTTTTCAGTAATTTTTTATATTTAAATTAGTACCATTTTTTCCGTTGATTAAAATGGCAAAAACGGAACACAACTTGAACAGCGCTGCTGCACCCTGTGTACTTATCTATATGTCGACCGCAAATAAATTTGTGAACAAGAAAGTTTATATGCGCTATCGGCCTGCGTTACAAATAACGGAGTTATCACCATATTTAAAAACGCTACTATTACTAATTTAACCCGAACAAACACCGTAGCTCTATAATAACGACCTACTTAATTTGAGACACCCTGTAGAAATACATCCTTCAAATAACCACAGAGATATGGAAACTTTTCGCAAGTTATCGGACACCATGTATATTAAGTATATTAATATAATGTAAATGAGTTAATCTGAGCATTCAGACAGCTTGTTTATAAAAAACAATAATTTGCATCAAAGGTCAGGAAGCAGAAGGAAAACATTTTAGTTCGATCGCACACGTACCGCTTAAAAGATGTGGAAGTCAATTATATTATGTGCTTTGTTATTTGCAACGAGAATAGTGTTTGTTTCTTTACAATCGTGTCAGTATCTCCTTGACTTTCGTGTGAATTATATTGAGTTTGAAAAAGTGAACGGCGATACTGTTTATTCTACAGATATAACCGGCTGTATTAACGATACTGTGACAGTCTTTAAAAAAATTAAAGGTCTTCGTATATATATGACCGGTGGAAGTTTACCCAAATTGGAAAAAAAATTCATCTCTAACATAAAGAATTTGAAGGAGGTTGATATTGAGAAGTTTCACGTGGAGACGATAGAACCAGGAGCTTTTTCAAATGTGCCTCAGTTAGAAAGGATTAACATTCACAATAACCTTATTAAAACCATATCGAGGGGAGTATTTGATGTAATTCCCAGCCTGAAAGATGTCCAGTTTTACGAGAACAGATTGTCGTATATTGAGGACCACGCCTTTGCTAATCTACCGAACTTGAAAATTATTTCGCTGAATAATAATAGACTTGATGAAATGAGAAGGGGATGGTTTACTAATACGAGCAACATTGAATATTTTAACATGTTCCATAATTACGTACGTAAAATTCCATTGGGAATGTTCCACGGCTGGAAAAATCTTCGAAGGATTTTTCTCAGTTCCAATGCGATTTCAGTCATTGAAGGAGCAATGTTTAAAGATAATCCTTCATTTATTAATGAGGTTCATTTACATCACAACCGTCTAACATCTATTTCTTCAAATACATTTCCAAATGAGTTTTATTATGCGCTTCTTGAGATAAGTGCAAATCTTTTAAATTACCTACCAGAAGAGTTTCTGAACGATAGTCGAGTAGGTTATATCGGTATTTTTGGTAATCCCTTTACATGTTCTTGTTTGAAAAAAGCCCACAGAATCCTTTTGGAGAGAGGCGTGACGATTGACGATAATGTTAAAACGTTTTCTAAATATTGTAAAGACGAAAGTGTGCCAGTGTGCGGATTATCACTTAATTCTTCAGATACGTGCGTTGAATCGGTGGACAGTGAATTAACTGGGCGATTAATTTCTTACTTGAAGTCAGTTAGTTATGATCTTGTGCGGGATTCAAGTGGGCAGCAGTGTGCCATGTTTGATGTGTTGGAAAATCAAACAATCCCTCGAAAATGAATAAAAATAATCACTACAAATTCAATTTCTGCCGAGTACTCGCTGTCATTGCTACTATACAGGTGGACTTGATCAAAATATACGATATTAAAAATGTTAATTTTAATTTTGATTTGTTAATGATGCAATAGGAACCTTTATAAATAAAGCAGTCAGATTTATAGTTGTTTTTGTACCAACGGAGATTATAAAATAAGACCAACTTGCGTTTATTTCGGAAATAATTAATTTCATCAAATAAAGTTTAGTGTTCTAAAATATTTACTTTATTGATTTTTACAAATAGGGGAAATCTAATCATTTCCTCACACGGATAAGTTGATTTCGGACGCGAGGCGGAGTGAATTAGAATATAAGGGAGGAACTGACACTTTTTCAACTCCAGGGGAATGGATATGTTTTTTTACGAGGCTTCTCTGTGTTTTTTTAACTAAACTAAAAATGTTATATTAACTTGTTCTTATTTTATAAGGTACTAACCTTATGAAAATAACTTGGGAGAAACAATGACCTTTTCCTTATGGAGTAATATTGCTATCCCACTGGCTTCATCTATTAATTTGCTGGGCGTCAATCTGGGAGGAAATATGTCTTGGCATAACCACGTTGTGGCAATCGCCAAGATAGCTTCTCAGAAACTTGGTGTACTCTTCCAAATCAGAAAGTTGTACACACCTCAACAACTCTTAACACTATACAAAGCCCAGATTCGACCATCACTAGAGTACTGCTCTCATGTCTGGAGCTCTGCACCAAAATATACTCTTCGGCCTCTGGATTCCATCGAGAGGAGGGCCATTCGTCTGATTGGAGACCACGAGCTGACGAAGAAACTCGACAGCCTAGAACATCGAAGACAGGTTGGGGAGTTGACTCTTTTTTACAGATATTTTCATGGAAAGTGCTCGGCTGACCTTGCTCTCTTAATTCCGCCCAGAGCGGCGACTAGCAGAAATACACGACGAACCACTGCCGCCCATCCATATGTGGTTAAGCTTAGTACTCCTCGAACTTCATTATTTAAGAATTCTTTCATCTGGAGGACTTCATCCTTATGGAACGACCTTCGCGAGGTCGTTTTTCCCAACGAACGAATATAACCTCCAACGATTCAAAATCAACGTGAATCGCTTTTTGCGCACACGCACCACTTCTAGAGTGCCTTAAAGGATTTTTCCTATAGTTTGATCATAAAAAAAAATAAAAAAAATTGCTAATTTCTACCCTTAAAAGTGGTTACATGGGGTAGTAGAATTTTTCTATTTATTTTTTGATATTATCTTTACTTAGTGCCTTGATTTACGCCTCCGATAGGAGTTAGGAAACTTCTTGCCTCCTACCTGAACGTTAAACTCCAATTTGAGGTAAGTCGAGATTATTCCATATTCATTCGTTACTCAATGCCCAATGTAACAAATAATTTTCCAAATTTAGGCTAATGATGTCTATCCCTAGGGTCGTAACATGTCCCTTTATATTGGAATTAACAAACACTTTCACTTTTTAATAGAATAGAATAGAATAGAAAAATATTTATTATGTGACAATAAAAATATACAATTACATAAAAGGTAGCGACGATTCGCAATGCGTTCTTCCTTGCTACCATCACACAAAATTAATCAAAATAAAAATACATTCCACCAGAAGAAATCCACATTATTCATCAGCAATGCACACCAATGCACACCCCTGAGCAGATGAGTCCTATATTTGCGTTTAAAAGTCACAAGAGAATTATTTGTTATAAGATTATAAACATCAGAATTTAGCAATTCAATGGCCATGAAGGCAAACTAACACCTGAACTTGGACGTTCGGTGCCGTGGGACATCAAATCTAACAACATTTCTAAGATTCAAGTTATGTAGGTCACGTCTAGCCACCATGTACTCAGCAGAACTGAAATATCATTGTATTCTCAGAACCGGTTAAAATTAATATAAATGAATTACACACACAATAATCTGCATCAAAGGTCAGGAAGCACAAGGAAAACATTTTAGTTCGATCGCACACGTATCGCTTAAAAGATGTGGAAGTCGATTATAGTAATATGTGCTTTGCTATTTGCGACGAGAATAGTGTTTGTTTCTTTACAATCGTGTCAGTATCTCCATGACTTTCGTGTGCATTATGCTGAGTTGGAAACACTTAACGGAAATTACTATTATACAGATGTAACAGGCTGCTTCGACGATACTGTGGCAGTCTTTAAAGAAATGAAACGATTTCGTATATTTTTGACTGAAGGAAGTTTACCCAAATTGGAGAAGAATTTCATCTCTAACATAAAGAATTTGACGGAGGTTATTATTGACAAGTTTCACATCGAGACGATAGAACCAGGAGCTTTTTCAAATCTCCCGCAGTTAGAAGGGATTGGCATTCGCAACAACCTTATTAAAACCATATCAAGAGGTGTATTTGATGTAATTCCCAGTCTGAAAAATATCGAATTCACCACAACAGATTATCGTACATTGAGGATCACGCATTTGCCAATCTACCCAACTTAAAAATGATTTCGCTAAATGATAATAGACTTGATCAAGTAAAACGGGAATGGTTTACTAATACGAGCAACATTGAATATTTTAACATGTTCCGCAATTACATACGTAAAATTCCATTGGGAATGTTCCACGGCTGGAAAAATCTTCGAAGGATTTTTCTCAGTTCCAATGCGATTTCAGTGATTGAAGGAGAAATGTTTAAAGATAATCCTTCATATATTAATGAGGTTCACTTACATCACAACCGCCTAACGTCCATTTCTTCAAATACATTTCCAAATAAATTTCATTATGCGCTTCTTGAAATAAGTGCAAATCTTTTAAATTACCTACCGGAAGAGTTTCTGAACAATAGTCGAGTAGGTTATATCGGCCTTTTTGGTAATCCTTTTACGTGTCGTTGTTGGGAAAAAAACCACAGAATCCTGTTGGAGCGAGGCGTGACGATTGACCATAATGTTAAAACGTTTTCTAAATATTGCAAAGGCGATAGAGTGCCAGTGTGCGGATTTTCACTTAATTCTTCAGATACGTGCGTTGAATCTGTGGACAATGAATTGACTGAGCGATTTATTTCTTACTTGAAGAAAGTTAATCATGATCTTGTGCAGGATTCAAGTGGCCAGCAGTGTGCAATGTTCGATGTGTTGGAAAATCAAACAATTACTCGAAAATGAATAAAAATAATCTCTACAAATTTAAATTCTTACTAATACTCGCTGTCATTGCAACTATACAGATGGACTTGGACTAATATACGATATTAAAAATGTTTATTTTAATTTTGAATTGTTAATGTTGCGATAAAAACATTTATAAATAAAGGTTTCAGATTTATAGTTGTTTTGGTAAGAACGGAGATAATTAGGTTCTTTATTCATTTTTACAAATAGGGCTTTGATTAATATCCTGTAGAACTTCAATAGGAAGAGTGAATGAAAATAATGCAAAATATCAAAGTAGGCATGGGAATTTAAAATTTTGTACTCATACTCAGTTTTTCTTTCTGACCATCTTTTGTTATTAACACTTTATCGTATCTCCTGGATAACATACACTTTACTAGTTGTAGAATTTTTTTTTGAAATTTCCAAGGCTTACTCGATTTTTTATAAATAAAAATTATGACACAAATTAGTTTATATCCAAGGAGATGGGTTTAGAAACGTAGAAAACCATCTCTTATAGCCACAGCCGATTTTTCAAAATAAAATCTCATTAAGTTCTCGAGATACTTCTAATAGGCCAATTTACTTGGGGCACCCTGTATATTAATACAATACACAAAACGAACACATGCATTCTGGGCCAGTTGAATTTTATTCTGAAACTCAAGAGTGAGGTATTGAAAGTACACAGCATTGCAATAATCTAAGTGAGGAGAAATAAGTGACTCAACGAGCACAAGCTTCAGCCGCTCAGGCAGAATGTATTTAAATGAATACAAGCTTTTTAGTTTAAAATATACAAGAGATAATTTTTGTTTTACATGAAGCTCGAAATTAAGATACCTATCAAATCTCATACCAAGGTTCCTGACATGCTCAACAGATGGCACTACAGATCTATTGATATGAACAGTTGTAAAATTATATGATTCAAACCTGTTTCTAATCACATCAGTACCTATTATCATGTAATTACTTTTGTTAGGATTAAGCAGTAAATGTTTACCAGACCATTCAGAAACCCTATTCAAGTCTCCATTTACCTCCTGCAAGGCTTTCCGGGGCAATATCAGCAAGAAGCTGAAAGTCACCGGCATAGGCATGTCCCGAGCAAAACCGCTCATCAGGAAAGCTTGCGGTATATACAGGGTGTTTCGGGAGGGAAGGGAAATATTTTGGGAACATGTTCAGAAGGTCAAAATAAGAGAAATTAACCCATATGTTTTAATCCGATTCTTAACCGTCTCTGAAATAATCGGTTCTAAAGTTTTTTTTGTAACTATTTTTTATTTCAAAAGCAACACCAATAGATACTAGTAAAACAACAAAATTCCACTAATTTAGAATGTTTTCGAAAATACCCCCACCAACTTCAATACAAGCTGCACCACGTTTGTTAATGTGTTGCGCGTTGAATTGCTTCGGGATTGTTTATAATGATATTTGCAGCATTAAAAATTCGATTGTGGAGTCCTTCCACGGTTTCTACTCGTGTTTCGTCTACTAGTAATTTCATCCACCCCCCAGAGGCAATAATCCAGTGGGTTTAGGTCTGGTGACCTCGGTGGCCAAGCTTGAGGTCCTCCTCTGCCAATCCAATGATCAGGAAAACGATTATTCAAGAAATTACGCACCCGGCGACTACAATGAGGTGGGGCTCCATCGTACTGAAAGAACATTCGACGTCGAACAATTAACGGAACATCATCCAACATGTGTGTTAAATGGTCTTCCAAAAACCGTAAATATCCATCTCCAGTAAGACGCTCATTCCATACAAAAGGACCAAACAACTGGTCGTTGAGCATTCCACACCACACATTAATACTGAACCGATGTTGAAAGTTTCGTTCAAACGTGGCGTGAAGATTTTCATCTGACCACCGATGTTCATTGTGACAGTTATTGATTCCATCGCGGGTGAACTGAGCTTCATCGCTAAATAAAATGTATTTATGTAGGCCTCGATTTTGTTGGATCCATTCACAAAATTGTACCCTTAGGCCATAATCACCTTCTTGAAGATGTTGGACCGGTTGAACATGGAAAGGCTTTAAACCGTTTTTTCTAAGTGTCTTCCAAACGCCCACATGTGATTCTAATCGAAGTTCTTTCGTAATCCGCATCGTACTAACACCTGGGTTCTCTTCAGCCATATCCAGAACATTCTCTTCATTTTTCACATTTAGACCCGCCGCTCGTTCAGAATCAATCCTTACGCTTGGAAACATTCGTGTTTCCTGAGCATTTGCAAAAACTTTTTGAAACACTTTTCGATTAGGAACTCTTCGATTTCTTAAAACGACGTCGGTATTCATCAACAGCCCGTAATGCGCTACCATTACAGAAACCATACACGAATATCATGTCAGCATACTCCCTATGGGTGAATGTGTGAGGCATTACGTATGGAACCTTTTCTCTTTTCGAGTCTAAACGCTCAGAATAAATCAAACTGAGAACCATGCTTGTCAATTAAATTAGGTATTGACAAGCAATGAAATACCTACAAACTGGAGTTAGAAATGCAAAACTTCTTAATTACTCCAAAACTTTACAAAAAAAACTTTAGAACCGATTATTTCAGAGACGGTTAAGAATCGGATTAAAACATATGGGTTAATTTCTCTTATTTTGACCTTCTGAACATGTTCCCAAAATATTTCCCTTTCCTCCCGAAACACCCTGTATAATGAACAATTTAGGGCCATTGTTACTACCCTGCGGAACTCCAAGTTTTAAAATAATGAATTGCGATCTCATCCCGTCCAGCTCTACTACCTGTGACCGTTCAAAAAGATAGCTGGAGAACCATCTACACACCTGCTCGGGAAAACTATAATACCAGATACCATAATACAAGACTAAGTTTTATTTAAAGAATGTATATTAGTCTGAGCGTCCACATAAACTGTTTATAAAGACGTATTCTGTAGAAAAGGTCAAGAAGCGATAAGGAAAACCCAACGCTTAGTTTATTAACATACGTTACGGATGAAAGATGTGTAAATTAATATGTATTTTGTTGTTGATGACGAAAGTAGTGTTTGTTTCTTTAGAATCTTGTCAATATCTCATCGATTTCGGAGTGAGCTATAAAGAGTTCGGAAACGTAGATGGTACTTACAAAGTTGCAACGATCAATGGATGCATCAACGATACTGCTAATCCCTTTAAAGATATGAAAGTTATTGATATATGGTTGTTGGGAGGCAATTTTCCCAAACTGGAAAGAAATTTCATCTCTAACATGAAAAATTTAAAGGAAATTGGTATTGAGAAATTTCACGTCGAGACTATAGAACCAGGAGCCTTTGCAAACTTACCTCAATTAGAGGAGATAAACATTAACAACAACCTTATTAAAACTATATCGAGAGGTGTATTTGATGTAATTCCCAGCCTTAAACATATCAAATTTTTCAACAACAATTTGACATATATTGAGGACAATGCATTTGCCAATTTATCAAATTTAAAAAGCATTTCACTTAACGATAATAACCTCGATGAAGTAAGAAGAGAATGGTTTACTAATACAAGCAACATTGAAGAAATTAATATGTTCCGTAATTTCGTACGTAAAATTCCATCGGGAATGTTCCACGGCTGGAGAAGCCTTAAAAAGATTTTGTTCAATTCAAATGCGATTTCAGTTATAGAAGGGGAAATGTTCAAAGACAACCCTGCATTTATTAAAGACGTTTCTTTGCATCATAACCGCTTAACTTTTATTTCTCCAAACACCTTTCCAGATTCGTTTTACTATGGATTTATTGGCATCAGTGGGAATCTCTTAAATTACATACCAGAGGAGTTTCTGAATACTATTCAACTGGGTGAAATCGGTATTTATGGTAATCCTTTTACATGTCCATGTCGAGATAAGATCTACAAAATCCTGTTGGAAAGTGACGTGACGATCGATAGTCCTTGGGAAACTTTTGGTAAATATTGTAAAGGTGAAAGTTTGCCAGTGTGCGGGTTATCACGTAATTCTTCCGGTACGTGCCTTGAAGTTGTGGATAAGGAGTTGACTCAGCGGTTCATCTCTTACATGAAAAAAATGCGTTATGATATTGTAGTGGATCCAAGTGGACAACAATGTTTTATGTTTGATTAGTTGGATTAGTGTAAATGAACAATTTAAATATTTTTGTATATATTTTTTACCAAAAGAAATAAAATTTAACAAAATAGTACTGTTTCCAACAATATTTGCGATTTTTTTATTGTTGAGAACGAATCGTTATTTTCAGAATCGGGTACACAAGAATCGAGAACTTTAAAGATCGAGTACTTATCCGAGTACAAAAGTGATCGATGCTCTTATTTTCACACCGAATTCGAGCACTACCTTCTAGCGCACTCGGTGTTTGTCTGAATCGATATTATTCCTATTCGATAGCCAATCACCGTCGGCGTCGGCATCCCGCATCATAAAATGCGGGTAGCGAGCGGGGTAAGTGACTCTAGGTGGATGTAACAGAATAGAAGTGAAAAGTTATAATAAAATAAAACCTGTGAGTAGTCTGTCAAAATTTGAAAAAGAAATTTTTAAATATCATTATCTTTCCAACGGTAAATTTCAGTGAATAAGAAATACAGTGTGTATATATAGTTTGAAAACGGCTTAATAACTTTGACTTGCTAACTTATTTTTTAAAAAATTTAGGTGCTGCTTATAGGGGAAGTTGAACTAGTCTTTGACGGAAGAATGACAGTTCTAACTGTCAAAATGGAGATAAGGCGCCATATTGGTAAAAAGAAATTAATTGAATAGAAAGTGGAAGCTTGCGATGCATCATTTTAAAACTCCTATCGAGTAAGTCCTTTACGATCCCAGAATATTGTGTCCCTATTCGTACCCAAAACAAAATGGCGGCTTTTTAAAAAATAATATTTACTATTTTTTTTACAATTTGGCATCGAGCAGTGAGTATTATCCAGCTGATAAATTAACTTCCTACAACGTTGTATAATCTAAACTATAATATCAAAAGAACAGAGATAGTAAATGTTTTTTAAAACGCCGTCATTTTGTTTTGGGTACGAATAGGGACACAATATTCTGGAATTGTAAAGTACTCGATAGTACCTTTAAAATAATGTATCGCAAGACCCCCCTCCCCCTTCTTCCTATTTAATTTTCTTTACCAAGATGACATCCATCCGCGCCATTTTGACAATACTGTAATTCTTTCGTCAAAAAGTAGTTTACATTCGTAGTTACATAAACCGTACAACTGATACAGTTAAAGAAATTATAAAATTAAAAAGGTAGGCATTTAACAGATATAAACGAACTGGTAACGTGACACATAAAGATTATTACTTGGATATTAAGAACTACCTATCGTTCGCTATTCGCAGTGAAAAAAAGGCATATATGTAATTTGAATTTGAATTGGAGAGGTTTTTTTTTTTTTTTTCAATCAAACACAAGCACTATAGGAAAAATCCTCTAGGGCACTCTGGGAGTGGTGCGTGTGCGCAAAAAGCGATTCACGTTGGTTTTGAATCGTTGGAGGTTATATTCGTTGGGAAAAACGACCTCGGGAAGGTCGTTCCACAAGGATGAAGTCCTCCAGATGAAAGAATTCTTAAATAATGAAGTTCGAGGAGTACTAAGCTTAACCACATATGGATGGGCGACAGTGGTTCGTCGTGTATTTCTGCTATTCGTCGCTCTGGGCGGAATTAAGAGGGCAAGGTCAGCCGAGCACCTTCCATGAAAATATCTGTAAAAGAGAGTCAAATCCCCAACCTGTCTTCGATGTTCTAGGCTGTCGAGGTTCTTCGTCAGCTCGCGGTCTCCGATCAGACGAATAGCCCTGCAAATAAAACTCTCAAAATTAAGGTATAATATTAACAATTGGAATATGCATTCCAAAAGTTGTAACGAAATACCCAACCATTTAAAGGACGTTAATCAAATAAGTGATTATTTTGCCAGTTCGAATCGGTTAGCCGTCCCGGTTGACAATGCAAGACTTGAGTTTTATAGGAATAACACGCTAGATAGGTTAAAAAGGAACAAACCCGGACAACAATTTAATTTTAAGATGGTATCAGATTATGATGTATACAGTTGTTTTTGTAAGAAAGGAGATAATAAAAATCATTTGCATCTATTTCGGATGTAATTAATTTCATCAAATAAAATTAGGGTAAAAAACTATTTACTTTTATTAATTTTTACAAATAGGGATCTGATGAATATCCTGCAGCTATTTTCTTTACATGGGAAGGAAGCTCATCATTTCTTCCCGAGTACAAGTTGATGTCGGACATAAAACGAAGTGCATCAAAGTCTAAGGGATTAAATGACACTTTATTATTCCATCAGAGGATGGATCTGATCTACTGTTTCTTTATACAGGGTGTTATGGAAATGACGTATTATATTTAAACCGGCAATTCCTGAGATAAAGACAAATTGAAGAAAAATACCCATAAATGGCGCTTTCAATTCATTCAGAGGTAAAAGTGACCTGACTTCAAACACCTGTGTGGCATTGCGATACATGTAAGCAATCAAGGAATTATCTGGCCGGTGTTGTCATATGTACACCTTAAACTGTTTAGACAAAATAAAATAATGTAAACACTTTTCCATTCTATAATACCTTTATGTACAATTAATTGAAGAACATTTACGACGGACTATGTTTTAAAGAACCCGAGAAAATATATGGAATAGTAATAGCCACGTACTCACTTGCACCAAATAGGAAACGACGTTTCTCGTGAAAAGATTAGAAAATTAAAAATTATTTTAAAATTTAAAGAGGCTGCGTCCTTTCCACCATTTTAAATCACATCAGATGTTGCTTGATTTCCATTCCCGCCAGACGAAGGAAGTTAGCTTGTTTAACAATTCGTACTGTTCGCAATCTATGCCTGTCTCTGTCTGCAGCAACCTTCCCTAATTCAGTAAAGTGAGACAAATATGACCAGGATCAAGTTGCCTGCATAAACACTCACTTTTTGGCATTTCATATTAACTCTACGTAAGTCTGATATTGACGCTTAAATGATAGAGTGAAACAGAGAGATAAATGTAGGTTACTTGTGAGCGCATGGAGCAGATTGGCTTAGGATCACTTCCAAGGCCTTCTTACGTGTTTCGATCCACCCCTAAGCAGTCTCACCGGGCTGATGGCAGCAATGGGAAAAGTCAGAAATCAAGTCAACTCAAGTCCAAAATACGTCTCACTCATGATACAGCTTCTTTATCTACCTTCAAACATATCCCCTTATATTTTAATTAAAGAACACTTTTTGGTGCACGACATAATATTATTTAGTAAATCTGAGCGTTCACATATACTGTTTATAAACACAGCAGATATTTTTCACCAAAGGTCAAGCGGTAAGAAAAACCCAACTGCTTAGTTTGCCAAGATACGTTTCTCTTGAAAGATGTATCAATTAATATGTGTTTTGTTACTTGCAATCAAAGTAGTGTTCGTTTCTTTACAATCTTGTCAATATCTTCATGACCTAGAAGTGCGTTATTTCGAAGACAGAAACGATTTTTATAATGAAACAGTCATAAACGGCTGCATCAACGATACTGTTACAGTCTTTAAAGAAATCGACAGTGTTCAGATATGGCTTACCAACGGAAGTTTACAAAAATTGGAAAAAAACTTTATCTCTAACATGAAGAATTTAAAGGCGGTTTTTATTGAGAAGTTTCACGTCGAGACGATAGAACCAGGAGCATTTTTCAACGTACCTCGGTTAGAGAAGATAAACATTAACAACAACCTTATTAAAACGCTATCAAGAGGTGTATTTGATGTAATTCCGAGCCTTCAAAATGTCCAATTTTTCCATAACAAGTTAACATATATTGAGGACAATGCATTTGCTAATTTACCAAATTTAAAAATTATTTCACTTAACGATAATAACCTCGATGAAGTCAGAAGGGAGTGGTTTACTAATACAAGCAACATTGAAAAAATTAATATGTTTCGTAATTTCGTACGTAAAATCCCATTGGGGATGTTCCACGGCTGGAGACGTCTGAGAGCGATTTTGTTCAATTCCAATGCGATTTCAGTTATAGAAGGAGAATTGTTCAAAGACAACCCTTCATTCATTAAAGACGTTTCTTTACACCATAACCGCTTAACGTACATTTCCATAGATACCTTTCCAGATTCATTTTACTATGGGTTTATTGGCATAAGTGGGAATCTCTTAAATTACCTACCAGAAGGGTTTTTGAACAATATTCGACTTGGTGAAATCGGTATTTATGGTAATCCTTTTATATGCGAATGTCGGGAAAAAATCTACAAGATTCTATCGGAGAGAGGCATAACGATCGATAGCCCTGGTGAAACCTTTGCTAAATATTGTAAAGGCGAGAATGTGCCAGTGTGTGGATTCCCACGTAAATCGTCAGGTACGTGCATTGAAGCTGTGTATAGGCAACTGAGTCACCGTTTCATTTCTTACATGAAAAAAATTCATTATGATGTTGTAGTGGATCCAAGTGGACAACAATGTTTTATGTTTGATGAGTTGGATTAGTGTAGATAAACAATTTGAATATTTTCGAAAATTTTTTATATACATTTTTTACCAAAAGAAATTAACAGCAACATTTATAGCATTGAATTACAAATAAACAAAGTTTCATCCATTAAATTATTTTAATCAAATTAGGGATATGCGATACTCGCAAACGTACCGGTATTTGTGAATCGATATATCATTGTATCGACTGGAAAGTACCGGTATGTTACAATATCGTTAAGTAAAGTACCGGTACAGTACGTTTCACGAAAATTGGATACGACTTAATGATTTCCTGGGTCGGTCCCATTGTCTCGATAAGAGCTTGGCAATAAACAAGTGAAGTATGAAGGGACGGACTAAGGAAAACAAGTAATGATATGATTATATTAATGTAATCAAATGAAATAACATTTTTTTTAAATATTACTTGTCATATTTATTTACATTTATAATGTCATTCTATAGATAGTTCTGTTTCGCTATCGCTATCCTCATCAAGATTAATTATAATTGGATTAATTATACGATCCAGACTAATATACGAATTTTCTACAGTAATTACGTGACGGACTGAATTTTTCCAACTACCTGGGGGAATATCATTAAAGCATTTTCGTATTAATTCTACAACACTAGAACTTAAAGTCGGAGAAATATTTTCAGAATTAACCAGTGATTTTAACTGGTGCCACATATGCTCTATGGGGTTAAAAATACAATAATAGGGTGGGAGCCGTAGCACTGTATGTCCAATTTCTTCTGCCAATGTGTCACAAACATACTTATACTTTCTTTATACAAAATATCTTTAAAACTTCTAAAAGATCACTTTTTTTATAACCTTCTCCAAAATATATATCATTCGCCGCCATGTAGTTCTGAATCTCCAATTTTGTATTATTTGAGCTTGGAGCTTTATGTAATTGGCGACTGTGATAGCTCGCATTGTCCATTACTATCACGCTATTCTGAGGAATGTTTGGTAAAAGACAATTCTTGAACCATTCCTCAAAAACTAACAAATTTTACCACAAAAAGATATTTAAATATAAATTAAGCAACCTAACCTACCTGATGTGCCTATATTTAATTGTAATTATTACAATCCGGTCCTTTCCACATAATAATAACAAACGGTCATAAATAATGGGATGACCCAGGTACTTTTATGGCAGTCATTAAGTTATATCCATTTTTCTTGAAACAATCTTTACATTGTTCTATATTAAATGATATAGAACATCAAACATGAACAAAAATATTTTTTGCAATTGCTTTTGGAGATAATTTCTGCAAGACGACCGACAGTGGCGGCTCGTGGGCGAAAATACAGTAGAAAATCCCAACTAGCCCAATTTCCCAATCCAATAATTGTCCACGCAATAAAATAATCAATAATTAAAACAAGTTAAATACTAATAATTAAATACCACACTATAAAGCAAAAATATTCTTAAGTGCACATCAGACTATCGTTACGCGTCAATATAATTTATTCCTATGGCCAGAAAGTGGCATTTCCTTTACTTCTTCTAGCTGCGACTGTTTTTAGTATGTATAACAAAATTAACTACCCAATTATCGTTCAATATGAAATATACAGGGTGTTATGGAAATGACGTATTATATTTAAATGGGTGACTTCTGGGGGTCCTAGAGAAGCGCTACATATTTTTATTTTTCAAATGGAACGTTTAAAAAGTGGGGTAATTCACCCCTAACCCACACACAACTCCTCGGCATGTTCATATATGAACATATTATATTGCCCAGCTGGGTAATCAACAGATGTTCAGGCACAATGTTGCCAAACTGTTTAAAGGTGTAAAACTTTAGTTTCTTATAAAAATAAATATTTAGCTTACTTAGAAAGTAAATCCAGGACGTGATTAAGGAATACAGGGCACAGGCACCTTCGGTTCTTTTTTCTATGTGAAACACTTTATGCTCATCACGTGTCCTGATGATAGTGTGGGAGTGCATAATAAGCTTATCACTAAACCCCATTCGGCCTGTTATTTCCAATCTTTTAACATAATCGGCATATCGTCGAAAGAAAAAAAGCACAGTGAAACAGAACAAATTGCACTAAATCACTTAAAGAAACACACAGACACCCACGAGTTTCAAATTAGATTTTTGAAGATATCCACCTATTATCAGATTATACGAAAGCACTAAACACTAACGCATAATTACACTTTACAATAACACACATCAAACAAGAGCACTTAATCATTTCGCCATAGAAATAATAAAAACGCTAATTTCTATAGGCCATTAACCCTTTACTAAAGATAAAATGAAACAATTATGTTCACAAAGGAACTACCCTTTCAAATAATAATGGGCCAGTCCAAACTTCAAGATGCTTCCTTTCTCCGAAAACTGGTGGTAGCGCGGTTGCCATTTCCGAGACTATAATTATACAGGAAAGTAATATTATCGAAGGAAATTCGGCAATTTATGATAGTCGCTTATAAAACATCGAAAGTGGCAACGCTGTATTTTTAAATATTAGCCCGATTGTCCAAAATCAGCTGTTTAAAGAAACCGGCCGATATCCATCGAGAGAACCAACGTGTTATTTATTTTTAAATTTTTTAGATGTTAAATACATTATTTCCCAGACAATAGGGTGTATTTTTGTCTACACAGTAGCACTTTAAAATACTAATTGAGATTGAACGGTACTTAGATGTGTTGTGACGCGAAAACTAATGTGAATTTGTGATGTGAGTACTTGGTGTTTTTTATAAATTAAGTTGGTTTTAAATAAGTCCGAAAAGGTAAATAAAATTGCATTTTTTTCTAAAGGGTAAGTGGCATTTATAAACGTTTAAGTTGTCCAGATCTGACGGGTGTCGTTCGAATTGAACAAATGAGAACATACCTGACCATTTATAAACTCCGCGGCGGTTCATTCGAGTCAGTTCAAGTTTATAAATCAGATTGTTTCCCAGCGAACTGAACTGAACGTAGAAGTTTATAATAATGTACCCTGAAAAATAAACAACTTGAAATCTGTCAAACGGTTATTGACTTTCTAAAAAGTTTACCCTGAACATATGACAACACTGTTCAAGATTCACTGCCATACGTTGCTTTGTTTACCTTCCTGACAGGGGCACCACGTGGTAATTTTTGGTTTGACATAAGGTCATGTACAGGGCATATTAAATTAAAGCACCATTTTTGGATATTTTTCTTCAATTTGTTTCCATCTCAGTAATTTCCGGTTTAAATGTAATACGTCATTTCTATAACACCCTGTATATCATGTGGTATATCGTTATCTCTCTGAGGATTATTTTACAAAATAATAACAAAGCTGACTAGGCTGATACAAATCAGTTACTTTACATAACCGGCTACACATCTTGTTCATAAATAACGATAAACTGCGGTGAAGGTCAGAAAGAAGTAAGTAGTTCGCTCACATTTATTCCGGTTGAAAGATGTGTAAATTAATATGTGCTTTGTTATTTGCAACCAAAGTAGTGTTCGTGTCTTCACAATCTTGTCAATATCTTTATGATCTGAAAGTGCGTTATTTTGAAGGCAAAAATGATTATTATAATCAAACAGTTATTAACGGCTGTATCAACGGTACAGTTGCAGTTTTTGAAAAAACTGCCAGTGTTCAGTTATGGCTTTTTAATGGAAATTTACCGAAATTGGAAAGAAATTTTATCTCTAACATGAAAAATTTAAAGGAAGTTGATATTGAGAAATTTCACATCGAGACGATAGAACCAGGAGCTTTTTTCAACGTACCTCAGTTAGAAACTATAAACATTAACAACAACATTATTAAAACCCTATCAAGAGGTGTATTTGATGTAATTCCCAGTCTGAAAAATATCCAATTTTTCCACAACAGATTATCGTACATTGAGGATCACGCATTTGCTAATTTACCAAACTTAAAAATTATTTCACTTAATCATAATAATCTTGATGTCGTTAGAAGGGAATGGTTTACTAATACAAGCAACATTGAAAAATTTAACATGTTTCGTAATTTCGTACGTAAAATTCCATTGGGAATGTTCCACGGCTGGCGAAATCTTAGAGGGATTTATTTCAACTCCAATGCGATTTCGATTATTGAAGGGGAAATGTTCAAAGACAATCCCTCATTTATTAAAGAAGTTGGTTTACATCACAACCGCTTAACGTCCATTTCTGAAAAGACCTTTCCAGATTCAATTTACTATGGATTTCTCAGCATAAGTGCAAATCTTCTAAATTACCTACCAGAAGGGTTTCTGAACAAGATTCGAGTTGGCAATATCGGTATTTATGGTAACCCTTTTACATGTTCTTGTCGGGAAAAAATATACAAAATTCTTTCCGATAGAGATGTGACAATCGACGATCCCGAAGCCACCTCTTCTAAACCTTGTATAGACTTTAGTGTGCCAGTGTGCGGATTACCACTTAACTCTTCAGGCACGTGCATTGACTCAGTGGATATGGAGTTGACTCAGCGGTTTATCTCGTACATGAAAAAAATTCATTACGATATCGTAGTGGATAAAAGTGGACAACATTGTTTTATGTTTGATGACTGGGATTAGTGTAATTTTTTTTTAGGGGATTTTTATATTTATTTCTAAACTTATGGCTAAACGTTTCACTATTAATTTCATCCCTGTAACCTCAACACCCCTAGCGGGGGCGGCTACTGCCCTTCTTTTTTCAAATGGGAATGGGTATTTTGTGATACATCTTTTTAAAGGGCATTAAATTCTCTTTAAAATGGCGCTTTGTTTTGTACATTTGAGCTACGCGCCGCCGAGAAATTGCGTTTTAAAAAATGTAATTTTATTGAGTAATACTTACATGTTATATTATTAAATGTTGAAAATGCCCGCCATTCACCTCCATACAATAGTACAACTGTTCAAAGTGTTCTCGGACATTGTGAAGAACATCTGATGTAATTTGTTGACATTCAAAATTGTTTACGCACAAACCTGTGTACTTGATATGAGGTGCAGTGAAACGTTTCAAATTCCGTTGCTCGGCGGCACGTAGCTCAAATTTACAAAACGAGGCGCCATTTTAAAGAGAATTTAATGCCCTTTAAAAAGTTGTATCATAACATACCCATTCTCATTTGAAAAACAAGGGCAGTAGCCGCCCCCGCTAGGGGTGTTGAGGTTACAGGGATGAAATTAATAGTGAAACGTGTCCTCCTGAAAACACAAGTTTACGGGTCCGAGATTTTTTTTTTAATTTTCACGTACACAGCCGTAAACCTTGCTGGACTGTTAGACCACCCTGTATACTGGCATTTGTGACAAACGGTTTTTGAATTATGCCACGATGATTCGGGTTATTACTAAAAAACTTTATCAAAATGAATGAATAAACTTTGAATAGTAATTCTGCAGACAATGTTCTCTTTTCTTTAAGCTAACATTTTATTTATACTAAAATATAACATATACAGGGTGTTATGGAAATGACGTATTATATTTAAACCGGCAATTTCTGAGATGAATACAAATTGAAGAAAAATATCCTTAAATGGCGCTTTCAATTCATTCAGCTCTAAAAATGACCTGACGTCAAACCAGGAAAACTTCTGTACGACACTGCGGCACACACGAATTCTGACCGGTGTTGTCAGAATTACACCTTACACTCTTTAAGCTTGAAATACGCAACTAGGTCAAATGCCAATGGCCTTTTGACTTTTGATTGGCTAACTGATTTTTTTATGTAATTTTATTTAGGCCACACACATACACTTACCTTGTCGGTCTTATTTAAAAATTAATGTCAATTTCTATAAAAACTTATACAGCGGTTTAGTAAGGAAACCGGCACATTACATAACCCATAACCATATCGCAAAACTTCACATGAACACTGGCCAAAACACACACAAAATTCACTTGGAGACATCGTTTTTATTAATATTGGGTTGTCTCGCCTAGATTTGTATAAACTTTTGTTTTTAATTAAAAAACACATGTAAAATGTAAATAACATTTCTTCGAATTAAAAATGACATCTGAACTGAAACATTTAAAACACAAACTGTCAAAAACTAGAAATGTACTAATGCAATGCATGTTTTCCGGTAGATTCCAGCGCATTCACCAAAAAAGGTTGAAATAAATAATTATAATAATCTACAGGACTTATTTATTGTTTTCCTTCACTGCTGTAGATACCTGCTCTATTTCATTCGAAAGGCTTTAAAAAATTAAATCGATAGTGGGATTTTAAAACCAAAGATTAGTCATCTCTAGTAAATCGACAGAAGGTTAGAAGTTGACATTTGCTTGACAACAAAGTATTCCTCTGCGGCTTCGCGCGAAAGAGTTTTTTCGGGATATTTAATCAACTGTACAGTGCGAATAAGTGGGAAAATGTTTAGTACATACAGAAAAATCAAGTCGAAGGCATATTAGAAAATGTTCCTTCCGGATCTTACACCATGCAATTTTTTTCTATGGGGTGAATAAAGAAATAGTTTATAAAGTTGAAGATATGGATCATTTGCGATATAAGATATTGGATACAGCGGATAAAATAATTGCTGAACGTTTTAGTTTATAAAGTGCCAATTTCCTATTTGTGTGTTTGTTAAAGAATGCATTAGTGTGTAGCGATTTTATATGACAAGGGTCTATCTTCAAAAAACTAATTTGAAACATGCGTGTGCTTCTTTAAGTGATTTATGGTAATTTGTTCAGTGGGTCACTACGTGTTCTGTGTCTCTGACGATATACAGGGTCATGTTCTGAGATTGGAAGAAGAACGCAGAAGGGGTTTTAGTGGGGTATAAGCTTTACCCACTAAAACCAAAAAAACTGAAGATTTATGTGCCCTGGATTACTTGCTAGTGTACTGGCACCTGGACTCACTTCTATTTGGATACTAGGTAGCTAAATATTTATTTTTATAAGAATCTAAAGTTTTACACTAACAGTTTGGCAACATTGCGCCAGAACATATGTTTATTACACAGCTGCTCAGTGTAATGTGACTGTGCCGAGGAGTTGTGTGTGGGTTTATTGGTGAATTACCCCACTTTTTAAACGTTCGATTTGAAAAAAAATATGTAGCGCTTCTCTAGGATACCCCAGGAGTCACCCATTTAAATATAATACGTCATTTCCATAACACCCGGTATATTATAGAGTACCACATACTATTCTGTTTAAATCCTATGTAACTGCATTTACAATTAAGTTAATTTAGTAGTAAATTTTGTAATAAAAAAAAATCGCCGAGAACTAGCATTTCCGAGAAGCCATTTTACAGCGTACTGAACCATGAAGGAGCCTTGAAGTATGTCATAATATGGAAATGTATTTTTTAAATGTTAATATCTCGGGAAAGCTAGTATGTGAAAATATTAATATATTTTTTGTCCTCGTGCGTTTTTTGAGTTACTCTGTAGAATGACAAATAAATTAACACTTAATCTATTTTCTGATTTGTATTTTTAAAATAACATGGAATGAATCTTATAACAGTAAATTCCGGTAGATTTAATATGTATGTATCTACTATGAATTCCATTGATTTAAAATAATTAATTATTTTTAATTAATTGGCTTCTGTCTATGGGAATTCCTGTTCGTGTCGGAAAGGACAATTAAATAAACCGTCACCTACAGGATGATTCACGGTGAGCGGCCTATTAGAAATTCTCATAAACTTAAATTCTATTAAACTTATTAAAATACTTACACAATTAGCATAATCTGTACACTTGAAATATTTTAAGGTCATTTCCGGTTATACTGGAAGATGAGGCAAGCTTTTATTTTGCAAAGGCCATTTTTTTTTTAAATAATAATGCAGAAACAGTTTTTGTCTAAGATGTACAGTGTCATAGATATTTTTCTCCTCAAAACTATAAAGGTTTAACTTGTGACCTGTTCTAAAGAATTTGGCTAGAATCTCGAGTCAGTTTGCTCCACCTTCCGGTATAACCGGAAGTCACACAAACGTTAAAACATACTTTGGAAACAGTTCAGAGCTATTTACTCGCAGCACTAAAATTTCAAAAATATAGGTGTTGAAGATATCGAGATACTTGAATATTCGAATCATCCTGTACATCATGCGGTAGCAGGACCACTTTGTTGCCATCACCAAAATAAAAATAAACCTGATATCTTGTCTTTTAAAACCTGTCAAAATATAAATCTGTTCTGAGCGTCCAACCAGCTTGTCCATAAAGAACGATAATAATTATAATCTGCGATAAAGGTCAGTAAGAACTCACTAGTTTGCTCATATACGTCCCGGTTGAAAGATGTGTGAAATAATATGTATTTTGCCTCAAGAATAGTGTATGTTTCTTTACAAACGTGTCAACATGTGGTGGATATTGCAGTGCATTATCGTGAGTTAGGAAACATCACCTTTAAACCACTAAGTATAACAGGTTGTATTAATGACATAGCTTTTGAAGAGAAAACCATTATTTACGTATATCTTTTAAAAGGGAGTTTAACAAAATTGGCAAAAAAATTCATCTCCACTATGAAGAATGTAAAGTCTATTGCTATTCAAGAGTTTCATGTTGAGACTATAGAATCAGGAGCTTTTACAAACCTACCTCAACTGGAGAACATTAACATCAACAATAACTTGATTAAAACCATATCAAGAGGTGTATTTGACGTAATTCCCACCCTGAAAGATATCCAATTTTACCACAACAGATTATCGTACATTGAGGATCACGCCTTTGCTAATCTGTCGAACTTGAAAATTATTTCACTTAACCATAATAATCTTGGAGAAGTAAGAAGGGAATGGTTTACTAATACGAGCAACATTGAAAAATTTAACATGGTCCGTAATTTCGTGCGTAAAATTCCATTGGGAATGTTCCATGGCTGGAGAAGTCTTAGAGGGATTTATTTCGCTTCCAACGCGATTTCGGTTATTGAAGGGGAAATGTTCAAAGACAATCCTTCATTTATTAAAGAAGTTGGTTTACATCACAACCGCTTAACTTCCATTTCTCTAAAGACCTTTCCAGATTCAATTTACTATGGATTTCTTAAAATAAGTGCAAATCTTCTGAATTACCTACCAGAAGAGTTTCTGAAGAAGATGGTAATATCGTTATTTATGGTAACCCTTTCATATGTGCTTGTCGGGAAAAAATCTACAAAATTCTTTCCAATAGAGATGTGACTATTACCGATCTCGATTCTAAACCTTGTATAGACTTTAGTGTGCCAGTGTGCAGATTACCACTTAATTCTTCAAGGGTTTGTTACATGAAAAAAATTAATTACGATATCGTAGTGGATAAAAGTGGACAACAATGCTTTAGGTTTGATGACTTTAATTAGTGTTTTTTTTTGAAGATTTTTGTAGTTATTTTTAAACTTATGAACACACGGATAATCCAAACACATCATTTTTTATTTTTTAATAATTTTTTTTTTATGATCAAACACAAGCACTATAGGAAGCACTCTGGGAGTGGTGCGTGTGCGCAAAAAGCGATTCACGTTGGTTTTGAATCGTTGGAGGTTATATTCGTTGGGAAAAACGACCTCGGGAAGGTCGTTCCACAAAGATGCAGTCCTCCAGATGAAAGAATTCTTAAATAATGAAGTTCTAGGAGTATTAAGCTTAACCACATATGGATGGGCGGCAGTGGTTCGTCGTGTATTTCTGCTATTCGTCGCTCTGGGCAGAATTAAGAGGGCAAAGTCAGCCGAGCACCTTCCATGAAAATATCTGTAAAAGAGAGTCAAATCCCCAACCTGTCTTCGATGTTCTAGGCTGTCGAGGTTCTTCGTCAGCTCGTGGTCTCCGATCAGACGAATAGCCCTCCTTTCGATGGAATCCAGTAGCCGAAGAGTATGTTTGGGTGCAGAGCTCCAGGACATGAGAGCAGTATTCTAGTGATGGTCGAATCTGGGCTTTGTATAGTGTCAAAAGTTGTTGAGCTGTGTATAACTTCCTGGTTCGGAAGAGTACCCCAAGCTTCTGAGAAGCTATCTTGGCGATTGCCACAACGTGGTTATGCCAAGACATATTTCCTCCCAGATTGACGCCCAGCAAATTAATAGATGAAGCCAGTGGGATTGCGTGTCCGGCCATGACTATTTCCGGTTCTGTATTGTTAACCTTTTTAGAGAAAACTGCTGCCTGTTTTTTTTAGCGTTAAATTCGACTTGGTTACTGTCACCCCAAGCCAAAATTTCTTCCAGGTGCTGTCGGCGAAGATGTGCGTCGGCAGCTGATGTTTGCGCATTCAAAGAGAAAGATGAGATAAGTGTGCTATCGTCAGCAAAACTAAATATCGGATTTTTCGTTTTCACTAGAAGGTCGTTAATGTAGAGTAAGAAGAGAGTGGGAGACAATATGGACCCTTGAGGAACACCGGCATTGATGGTGAAGGTGTCTGAGAGAAATCCGTCAATCACCACTTGCAGAGAGCGGTCCTTAAGAAAGATAGACAAGAATCGACTGGGCATACAATAGGATCGGAGTTTACTTAGAAGCCCCTCATGCCAAACACGATCAAAAGCTTTAGAAATATCCAGTGCAACAACCCGAGACTCCCCATGATGTTCGATTGCGCTGTTCCAAATATGGGTGACATAGGCTAGAAGATCTCCAGTTGATCTGGACTTCCGGAAACCATATTGATGATCGCTGATAATGTTAAAGCCTTTCAGGTACTTTAGAAGATGTTGGTTAATAGCTTTCTCCATTACTTTTGATATAACTGAAAGCAATGCGACTGGTCGATAGTTGTTAGGCAGGGTTCTCTTACCTTTTTTTGGAATAGGCTGGACTCGCGCCGTTTTCCAGCAAGATGGAAATATTCCTTTTTTGTAGGACAAGTTGAAAAGTCTACAATTTGGACATATACATTTATGGTTCATTCTTTTACAAACCGCACAATTTTTTACCTTGATATTTTAGAATCGTCCAAACATTTTTTTACAACTTAAATACATACAATTAGGTGACACGTATTTCAGGATTTTGCTGAAAAAAAATATTTTCCAAAATATCCACACATGAGTTTTCTTAGTTCCAATGCGATTACAGTAATTGAAGGAGAGATGTTTAAAGGTAATCCTTCAGTTACTGAGATTTATGTACATCACAACCGCCTGTCGTACATTTCTCAAAATACGTTTCCCGATTCACTTCATTATGGGATTCTTGACATTAGTGGGAATCTTTTAAATTACTTATCAGAAGAGTTTTTGAACAAAATTTGAGTAGATTAATTCGGCATTTCTCGTAATCCGTTTACATGCTCGTATCGGGAAAAATACACAAAATTCTTTGGTGGCGGGGCGTGGAATATTACGATCCGGTAAAATCGTATTCAAAATTTTGTAGAAACAAAAATGTGCCTGTATCCGAAATACAATTGAATTCTTCAGATACGTGCATTGAATCTGTGGACAAGGAATTGACTGGGCGGTTCATTCCTAACTTGAAGAAAATTGATCATGATTTTGTGCGGGGATGCAAATGGTCAGCAGTGTGCCATGTTTGATATTGTTGGAAAATTAAGTAATTCCCCGAAAGTGAATAAAAGTAATCTTATTAAATTTGATACCTGCAGTATACGCGCGCTGGTATTGCAAATATATAATTTATGAATTAATGTAATATTTATTTAAATTTGTTTTGGTTATTGATGTTATAAAATCATTTGTGAATAAAGATTTCAGATGTATCAGTTTTTGTTATAAATATTTATTTTGTATTAATTTTTAACAATCAGGGTCTGATAGTCGGTATTAGGTACCCAACCTACAAATTTAGACGGATGGAGATGTTTACCAGTTGAAACGTTGTATTATAAATAAATAAAGACAATGGTCGTCCAAAATACGCGATCAGTCATGATACAGCATTGTCTCTAACCTCTAAACAAGCAATAGGTCTTGACGTTATAGAGATACTTCAATATTCGAATCATCCTAAACATCATCTGGTAGCAGGACCACTTTGTTGCCAACTTACGATTTAAAACTAACCTTGATATCTTGTCTTTTAAAACCTGTTAAAATATAAATCTGTTCTGAGCGTCCAAGCAGTTTGTTCATAAAGAACGATAATAAATTATAAGATAATCTGCGATGAAGGTCAGAAAGAACTTACTAGTTTGCTCACATACGTCCCGCTTGAAAGATGTATAAAATAATATGTATTTTGTTAATTGCATCAAGAATAGTGTACGTTTCTTTACAATCGTGTCAACATGTGGTGAACATTGGCGTGAATTATCGTGAGTTAGGAAACACCACCTTTAAGGTACTACGTGTAACAGGTTGTATAAATGATACAGCTTTTGAAGGAAAAACCATTGATTATGTATATCTGTTGAAAGGGAGTTTTCCAATATTGGAAAAAAATTTCATATCTAATATGAAGAATGTAAAGACTATTGATATTCAGGCATTTCATGTAGAGACTATAGAACCAGGCGCTTTTTCAAATTTACCTGTGCTAGAGAAGATTAACATCAACAAGAACCTTATTAAAACCCTATCAAGAGGTGTGTTTGACGTAATTCCCACCCTGCAAAATATCCAGTTTTACGACAACAGAGTATCGTATATTGAGGATCACGCCTTTGCTAATCTGCCCAACTTAAAAAAGATTTCGCTAAATGATAATAGACTTGATCAAGTAAAACGGGAATGGTTTACTAATACGAGCAACATTGAATATTTTAACATGTTCCGCAATTACGTACGTAAAATTCCATTTGGAATGTTCCACGGTTGGAAAAATCTTCGAAAGATTTTTCTCAGTTCCAATGCCATTTCAGTGATCGAAGGGGAAATGTTTAAAGGTAATCCTTCATTCATTACGGAGATTCGTTTACATCACAACCGCCTGACGTCCATTTCTCTAAACACTTTTCCAGCTACATTTTTTTATGGGACTCTGGAGATAAGTGGGAATCTCCTAAATTACCTACCAGAAGAGTTTTTGAATAATATTCGAGTAGGTTATCTGGCTATCTATGATAATCCTTTTACGTGTTCTTGTTACGAAAAAGCCCACAAAATCCTTTCGGAGAGAGGCGTGACCATTGACGAACCTACTAAATCGTTTTCTAAAGATTGTAAAGATGCAGATGCGCCAGTGTGCGGATTGTCATTGAATGCTTCGAGTACGTGTATTGAATCTGTGGACCAGGAATTGACGTGGCGATTCATTTCTTACTTGAAAAAAATTAATCATGATCTTGTCCAGACTTCAAGTGGCCAGCAGTGTGCAATGTTTGATGTGTTGGAAAATCAACCAATTCCCCGAAAATGAATGAAAGTAATCTAATTAAAATTAATTCCTGCAGAATATACACTGTCATTACAACTATACATGATGTAACAAATTCGTCCTTCACTATTTTGATTTCTTTCGGGTTTGTTCGTGTTTGTTCGCTGTGAGAGATACGAAGTCGGTTAAATTGGGACAAAGTTGCGTAATTATGGGCCCAATAATATGTCGGAAAAAATCAACGGGGCTTTCAAAATATTTGGAAAAATCCGAAATTTTGCATTTCGGTTTTTGTTTTTTCCTAACTTTGTTCGAAGAGATGTCTGAAAATAAATTTGCATTGCTACTTTTTATTCTCCACAAGATGACACCATCATCAACTTAATTATTTTAAATGCGGACCTGGATTTCTTGTTTGACTTATGAAAGCAACATAAATCTACTTTGATCAATATACAACAATTACTTCAATTTCATTCAAATACTCCTAAGACGTTCCTGTAATTTACTTTTGTTTCGAAGAAACTGAAGATTGATAAATTATTATTGCTATTATAATTACGTACTAATACTGTTTTTTTCTATTTTAAACTAATAGTTGTATCAAATTTCTACTCAGTGTAAGTACCTAAAAAAGTAATTTATTTTATTAATACAAATAAAATTTGGCTCTTAAAGTCACCAATTTTTAAAGACTTTTAAAAAAGGCATTCAGTTTTCTATTTTCGAATTATATCAAATTTAAAAAAAAAGGAAAATTACAGGAACGTACTAGGGGTATTTTAATAAAGATGATCAATTTAAGGAACAACACGCGGGAAAACCAGTAAGTGTTGCTTGCCGCTAAACGTAAATTTAGTTCTTCTTTCATAATTTAAACAGAAGAATCCAGGTTAGTATTTGAAAAAATTAAGTTGTTGATGATGGCCCAAAGACGAAACGTCGCTTTAAAGATCTGATGATGCCATCCTGTGGAGAATGAAAGTAGCGATGAGAAAGTGTATTTTAGTGATAGTGAAATTTATTTTTGACCACCTCTTCGAACAAAAAGCCGAAATGCAAAATTTCAGATTTTTCCAAATATTTTGACAGCTTCTGTATTTATTTTTGATTTTTTTGCGACATATTATTGGGCCTATTATTGTTTCCGAATTCCCATTGGTGAATGACGAATTTGTTACACTCTTCATAGATTGATTTACGTGCTACGAAAAAGTTTGTTTAATTTTGTTTAATTAATGATACAATAAAAACATTTGTTAATAAAACCATCCCATTTATAGTTGCTTTTGTTATAACGAAGATAGTAATTTAATAATGAGACCTATTTGCATAGTTCTTATGATTCTGATATACTTACTTAATTTTTTCTAATAAAAATAACTATTTTATTTTGTATTAATTTTTAACCAAAGGGTTCTGATTGGGTACTTAGAAATGATGAATCACTAGGGGTGGGCAAATTATCGATATTATATCGAATAACGATAGTTAAAAAATAAAATATCGAAATTTTTATTAGATTATCCATTATTTTGGATATCGATTTTCGATGTTCAACATCGCCCAAACTTAATTGTTATTATGACCGTTCTCAATGATGAATAATACCTTGTGTCAAAATTTTTACAAAAGATTTTTAGTAAATTTTACAAAAGTTCGTGTTAAATTTTGCAAAAACTTTTCATATAAATTGTTTACTAAATATTTTTTAATTTTTCCTAAAAATTAGGGTTAAAATTTTGTTATAATTTAATGGCAGTACTTAATAAAAGTTATTCCAGTCACATATCGACATCCTGAAAACTTGGAATTTTTGTTTACATAAATCAACAAAAAATGATGTCCCATTGTAAGGGAAATAATGTTACATGTAACTATCTCTCGGTCAAAAAGAGCAGCTTACACGTAACATAATTTCCCTTATAATTAAACATCGATTACGCATAATTCTTTGTTGATAAAACTTGTTTTTTAAATATTTATTTTAAAACTAACAATTTTATTGTAAATTATAGTTTATTTAAAAAGAACTAACTTTTGGCAACATGTTTCGATAGCCTTTAAGAGGATTTATCAGTGGACCGCGGGGTTCGATTTGAGATTTTGCCGCAGAACAGCATAAGTCATTGTTATTGAACAATGAGACAACATCGCCATTCCAAGACACGACGAGCCAGCGCGCCGGCCGGCTGTATCGAGGGCGTAGGAGACTTTTTCCTTATTCTTCTGCCCTTGATCACCCGAAGCATTGCCAAATCACTTTAGATAGGTGCGATTTTAGATATTTTTCCTGGAAACCTCGGTATGCCATTTTTTTTGCATTAAAACTAAACTATGAAAGTAATTGAGATTATTGATAATGCAATACTTTCAAAAATGACTGTATAACAATATTTTTTCAATTTAAAGGTT
Source organism: Barypeithes pellucidus (assembly GCA_963991005.1). Taxonomy (NCBI): domain Eukaryota; kingdom Metazoa; phylum Arthropoda; class Insecta; order Coleoptera; family Curculionidae; genus Barypeithes; species Barypeithes pellucidus. Next base: position 3,224,071 of record OZ022557.1, read on the forward strand.
ATTTAACGTTTTTAAAATAATAAAATTCCTTTTTCAAAAAATTCAAGATGATATAGTCATGCAGTACCATATTTCGAAACTAAATTTAAAATTTTAACAAATTCTATCCAATAGTTTTCTTGTAGTTTGTCAAAGCTTTTTACCTTAGTAGAGGTTACTGGTTACTGATAAGGGCTCTTAATACAAAAATGTACAAAATAATGTCATTTTTTAGCGCTGATTATTATCAGAGATCACTAAAACGAGCATTAATTCAGTCGAATCATTTTTCCCACACTATAATCTTATTGACTAAAAAGATACTGTCACTTGATTTCTATAAGACCTTAAGATAGGAAAAATTTAAACTTAAAATAATTTTAAAAAAGATTAAATTTCATTTAACGGTCAACAGATTTACTTTTGAGGGATTAAATGTATTTTATTTTATTTGAGTGACACAGAACGCCACTTCTCGTCAGCAGGTTTTGCAATAAGTTATAAACAAGTTTAGGCCACGAAACACTGAATGCACTAATTTGTTCTTGTTTTAGAAATCTTTAATGTTTTTTTTTCATTTGGTTAACATTAGGTAAGATTTCTATTTAGTGTATTCAGTAAACTATACTATAGGAAAAATCCTTTAGGGCAGGCACTCTGGGAGTGGTTCGTGTGCGCAAAAAGCGATTCACGTTGGTTTTGAATCGTTGGAGGTTATATTCGTTGGGAAAAACGACCTCGGGAAGGTCGTTCCACAAGGATGTAGTCCTCCTGATGAAAGAATTATTAAATAATGAAGTTCGAGGAGTACTAAGCTTACCCACATATGGATGGGCGGCAGTGGTTCGGCGTGTATTTCTGCTATTCATCGCTCTGGGCGGAATTAAGAGGGCAAGGTCGGCCGAGCACCTTCCACTGCTCTTTAACTTTTCATTTTAATTTTTTTTTGGGGTTTAGTCCCGAGATCCCCGGATGATCTACTCTTTATCCCGAAAATCCCGGATTTCGAATAAAGCTTCTGGACTGACACCCCTAATAATATCGTAATAGGAAAATAAGAATACCTGAAATCGTGTCGTTTAAATCTTGTTAAAACTATAAATAGTTTAATCTGAGCGTCCACACAGCTTATTCATAAAGAACGAACCAATCTTTGGCAGAGGTCAGAAACCACTAAACAAACTAGTTTACTCACATACGTTTCGGTTGAAAGATGTATAAAATAATATGTATGTTGTTAATTGCCCCAAGAATAGTGTACGTTTCTTTACAATCGTGTCAACATGTGGTGGACCTACCGGTGAATTATCGTGAATCAGGAAACACAAACTTTAAGGTACTAAGTGTAACAGGCTGTATCAATGATACAACTTTCGAGGGGACCATTGATTATGTATATCTTTTAAAAGGGAGTTTGCCCACACTGGAAAGAAATGTCATATCGAATATGAAGGATGTAAAGACTATAGCTGTAGAGCAATTTCAAGTAGAGTATATAGCACCAGGAGCTTTCACAAACTTACCTCAGCTAGAGAACATTAACATCAACAAGAACCATATTAAAGTCATATCAAGAGGCGTATTTGACGTAATTCCCACCCTAAAAGATATCCAGTTTTACGACAACAAGCTATCATACATTCAGGATCACGCATTTGCTAATTTACCAAACTTAAATGTTATTTCGCTTAATGATAATAATCTTGATCGTGTACAAAGAGAATGGTTTACTAATACAAGCAACATTGAATATTTTAACATGTTCCATAATTACGTACGTAAAATTCCATTGGGAATGTTCCACGGCTGGAAAAATCTTCGACAGATTTTTCTCAGTTCCAATGCGATTTCAGTCATTGAAGGGGAAATGTTTAAAGATAATCCATCAGCGATTACTGAGATTCATTTACATCACAACCGCCTGACGTCCATTTCTCCAAGTACGTTTCCAGATTCATTTCATTACGATGTTCTTGACATAAGTGGGAATCTCTTAAATTACCTACCAGAAGAGTTTTTGAACAAAGTTCGAGTAGATTATATTGGTATTTATAGTAATCCTTTTACATGTTCTTGTCGGGATAAAATCCGAAAAATTCTTTCTGAGAGAGGCGTGACGATTGACGATCCTATCAAAACATATTCTAAACATTGTAAAGACGAAAGTGTGCCAGTTTGCGGATTATCACGTAATTCCTCCAATACATGCGTTGATGCTGTGGATAAGGAATTGACTTTGCGATTCATTTCCTACTTGAAGAAAGTTAATCATAATCTTGTGCAGGATGGAAGCGGTCAGCAGTGTGCTATGTTTGATGTGTTGGAAAATTAAGCAATTACCGAAAATAATAAAAATAATCGCATTAAATTTAATACCTGCAGATACTCGCTGTCATTACAAGCATATATTTGCACTACTAAACATGTTCATTTCAATTTTGTTTGGTTAATGATTTTAATAAAGCTTTCAGATTTATAGTTGTTTTTGTTAAAAATATTTATTTTGTATTCTGATTGGGTATCTAAAAATTTAGATGGGTCATAATTACTACGACCTTCCGGAGCGAGACTAGTTAAAACTTAAAGCTGATTCTCACTATCTTGCAAGGCACGTGCTCGAAACCGCTAAGGCACCGGCTCGGCTCGACAAAATAGGTTAATCATTGCGCCTTATGAATTTTGACGGGCCGTCGCTTGACGAGATGTTACGCGCATAGTGTGAATTGACAGCCGCAGAATTTATAAGATTCAATAATAAATATATTTTGCTCACCCGGTGCCTTGCCACGATAGTGATAATCAGCCTCTAGTCTAAAGCCAAAACGGTGATGTAACATCATCACCGAATCAAAGGAAGTGAAGTGCTGGTTATAGTGCAATTACTTGTAAAAGTTTTAATGAATCGTTAATTTATTACGTCAAGAAATTCTGAAACGTCAAAAATATATTGTAGCCCGTAATATAAATACAAATAATGAATAATACATTGTGCATTGTACATGCCATTTTAAGGATGGTAATTCATGACCGTCAGTATCCATTACTCATCAATCCGGTGCAACCGGAAGTGGTAGCAACTTTGAAATATAGTTATAAAAATGTTCAGTCATCCTGTATATCGTTTTCATTTATCTGTGGCGAACAAAATTAAAATCTTGTCTTTTAAAACCTGTTAAAACATAAGAAGAAATAACGTACACCAAGGTCAATAAGAACCAGCTAGTTTACTTCCATACTTTCTGGGCGAAAGATGTTTAAAATAATATGTATCTTGTTAATTGCAACGAAAATAGTGTTAGTTTCTTTAGAATCGTGTCAATATGTCTTGGACATTGCAGTGCAATGTCGTGAGTTGGATAAAACCAGTTTCGATTTGCTACGTGTGACAGGTTGTATTAATGATACAGCTTTTGGAGGAAAACAAATTGATTATTTATATTTTTTGAGAGGAATTTTGCCGAATTTGGAAAAAAACTTCGTCTCTAATATGAAGGATTTAAAGAATATTGATATTGAGCAGTTTCACGTCGAGACTATAGAACCTGGAGCTTTTACAAACTTGGCTCTACTAGAGAAAATTAACATCCAGAAGAACTTTATTAAAACTCTATCGAGAGGTGTATTTGATATCATTCCCAGCCTTAAAAATGTCCAGTTTTTCCAAAACCGATTATCGTATATTGAAGATCACGCATTTGCTAATTTACCAAACTTGAAAACAATTTCGCTTGCCGAAAATAATCTTGATCACGTCAAAAGGGAATGGTTTACTAACACGAGTAACATTGAAACTTTCAATATGTTCAAGAATGTGATACGTAAAATTCCATCGGGAATGTTCCACGGCTGGAAAAATCTTTATAAGATTCATTTGAATTCCAATGCGATTTCAGTTATAGAAGGAGAAATGTTCAAAGAAACCCCTTCATTTATTAAAGAAGTTGGCTTACATCACAACCGCTTAACGTCCATTTCTCTAAATACCTTTCCAGATTCATCTTACTATGGACGTATTGTGATAAGTGCAAATCTTCTAAACTACCTGCCAGAAGAGTTTTTGAACAAGATTCGAATTGGTAATATCGGTATTTATGGTAATCCTTTCACATGTCCTTGTTGGGAAAGAATCCACAAAATTCTCTGGGATCGAGGTGTTACAATTGACGATCCTGACACCACCTTTTCAAAACATTGTAAAGACATTAGTGTGCCAGTGTGCGGAATGCCACTTAATTCTTCAGATACGTGCATTGACTCAGTAGATCAGAAAGTGACGCAGCGGTTCATTTCGTACTTGAAAAAAATTAATCATGATCTTGTACTAGATCCAGCGGGACAGCAATGTGCCATGTTTGATGAGTGAGATAGTATATCGAGGGTAAATTAACATTTATATCTCTTGTTTATGTTTTAATAACGTATTAATAAATTGACTGGTAGATTATTTATAAATTAATCTATCCATATTTTAAAATACATAGGAGTTATTGAATTGGATGATGATTTTTTTTTTAAATGCGTTGAAGGGACTACTTTTAAGCGGAAAATTAACATATAGAAAACATTTTCTTTTAGTGACAGGAACCAAAAGATGTTCTGAAGCGCCGATCACCTTATAACACTAAACAAAATGGCAAAACCTTTTCTCTGCCAATTCGCTCGGTAATGATGCTAAGAAGCCTCGCATAAAACTCATATTTTCTTCTAATACGTTCTCCTTATTTGGATTATAAAATAAAAACTGTTGACTAAAAATTATTATTTGCAAAATTACTTAATAATAAATATAAGTCCACAAGTTTATTTTTTGTTATCACATTTACATTCGTTATAATATTTAAAATACATCAGTGTCGCCGCAACCGGAAGTGATATCAACTTTGAAACATAGTTATAAAAAGGTTCAGTCATCCTGTATATCGTTTTAATTTATCTGTGGCAAACAAAATACGAACATAATTAAAATCTTGTCTTTTAAAACCTGTTAAAACATATAAATGAATTAATCTGACCTTTTGCTCGTGAGGAGAAATAATCTACACCCAAGGTCAATAAGAACCAGCTAGTTTACTCCCATACGTTCTGGGCGAAAGATGTGTAAAATAATATGTATTTTGTTACTTGCAACGAAAATAGTGCTTGTTTCTTTACAATCGTGTCAATATGTCTTGGACGTTGCAGTGAATTGTCGTGAGTTGAACAACACCAGCTTTGCTTTGCTACGTGTAACAGGTTGTATCAATGATACTGCTTTTGAAGGAAAACAAATTGATTATTTATATTTTTTGAGAGGAAATTTGCCGAATTTGGAAAAAAACTTCGTCTCTAATATGAAGAATTTAAATACTCTCGATATTGAGCAGTTTCACGTCGAGACTATAGAACCAGGTGCATTTACAAACTTGCCTCTGCTAGAGAAAATTAACATCCAGAAGAACCTTATTAAAACTCTATCGAGAGGTGTATTTGATATCATTCCCAGCCTTAACAATATCCAGTTTTTTCAAAACCGATTATCGTATATTGAGGATCACGCATTTGCCAATTTACCAAATTTGAAAGAAATTGCGCTTGGCGAAAATAATCTGGACCACGTCAAAAGGGAATGGTTTACTAACACGAGCAACATTGAAACTTTCAATATGTTCAATAATAGGATACGCAAAATTCCATTAGGACTGTTCCACGGCTGGAGAAATCTTAAAGCCATTTTTCTCAATTCCAATGCTATTTCAGTTATAGAAGGAGAACTGTTCAAAGACAACCCTTCATTTATTTCAACGGTTGGTCTACATCACAACCGGTTGACGTCCATTTCTCTAAATACCTTTCCCGATTCATTTTACTATGGATTGGAATAAGTGCCAATCTCCTAAATTACATACCAGAAGAGTTTTTGAACAAGATTCGAATTGGTAATATCGGTATTTATGGTAATCCTTTCGCATGCCCTTGTTGGGACAGAATCCAGTGGGACAGCAGTGTGCAATGTTTGACGAGTTAGAATAGAATATATTGGGGTAAATAAACATTTGTATATTTTTCCTATTGTTTTTAACAATTTATTAATAAAATCACGTGTGGCTATTTAGAAACTATACATTTTGTAAATGTTATTGTAACAGAAACTGTAAAGCGACGGTGTTGCTATTTTAAAATACATCAAAGTTATTAAATTGATTATTAAAGTGGATTTATTTGTGTGTCTAAAAAAAAAAATCGCGAAAGTAATCAATTTACGACTTCTTCTTCCTACGACCCAAGCACAGCAGTCAATCCTTTCAACCAAAATGCTCGATCTAGCCAAATTTTCAATTCTGACGATAAATAAAAAATGGTGTTTAAAAATTTATATACAGGGTGGTTGATTAGTGAGAGGAAGTCAAATATCTCCGTTGTTCTTAAAAATATCGAAATTTATTAAATACAAAGGTTCTAGGATAAATAAAAGCGCACATTTTAAAAATATTTTTGGATATACAGGATGCTCCAAAAAAAACGGGGCATCATATAAGTATTTTTTTTTAAATAGTACCCCCCTTTCTTTTTGTCTCGTCGAATTCGGCATACAATTTTACATAAGATATGCTATTTTATTTTGGTGATTTATACGACGTTTCCAGATTATTCAATTTTTCCTAAAATTTTCTCGAAAAATATCATATCAAAAAAATTATTTTAAAATATTACTAATTTAAACTAAAAAATAAATTTTTATAAACCTTAGAGGTGTCCGAATAATTTTACTAAAAAAAAAAGCATCTATATCGTATATAGGGTATTTTTTACATCGGTGCAAATGTAGCAATCTTTAGATAATTATTATCGCGATTTTTTCAAATAGACCCCCCACCCCCTCGCCCCTGTATATTATTATGTCAGTTTACAGATAATTTCAACCTCTTTAAATAGGTAATTATATTAAATGCTCTAAAACGTAATATTTTATGTTTTATTTAAAAAATGTAAAAATATCGGCACTTTCAATAAGTTGGCCATGAGTTGAACAAAACAAATAATAAACTAAATAAAAAAACTAGAACAAGTGTTCAATATGACCTCCATTAACATCTAAACAGGTCTCTACGCGTTCTTGAAATGATCTACTAACTTCATTTAACACATTGTTGTTGATATTCCGAAAAACTTGGGTAATGCGGTTCTTCATATTCTCTTTTGTAGTTGGAGTCACTATATACACTTCATCTTTGACGTATCCCCACAAAAAAAAGTCCATTTTTGTTAAATCTGGAGATCGAGGTGGCCATTGAAATGGTCCACCTCTACCTATCCACCTATTAGGAAATTCATGGTTTAAATGTTCATGGATTGCGGCCGTATGGTGGACTGGAGCTCCATCATGCAAATACCACATTCTGTCTTTTAGAAAATTTGCCAAATTATTTTAACAAGCGTGGTAACTCATTTTGCAAAAAATCCAAATAGACTTGTCCAGTTACTCGTGTTTCAAAAAAATAAGGACCAATGCCATAAGTTCCAACTATTCCACCCCACGCATTTAGTGAGCATCTAGTTTGACTGTGACTTCTAATAAAATGTGGGTTGGCGGTTCCATAATAATGGAAATTATGCCTATTGACATTTCCATTTTTATGAAATGTAGCTTCGTCAACGAACAATACATAATTAAAAAAATACCTGTCTTGGTGTATTTTTTGTTGAGCACATTCACAGAAAGTAACTCTTGTTCCATAGTCCTGATCGTTCAGCTCTTGCATCAGTTGAATGTGATATGGGTGCATTTTATTTTTAGTCAAAATATTTTGGACAGCCCAACGTTTTACATCTGTTTCATTGGAAATTGTTCTTTGGGAGATATGGGGAATTTCAGTTACTTTCAGCAGCGCGGTTAATTTATTTTCTTCTGTATTAACACTTTTAGTTCTTTCAGTTTTTTCATATTCTACTTTTCCCGTCCGAGAGAAACGATCCATTAATTTATCAAATGCTTCTTTTCTTGGTTGCCTTCTATCAGGATAAGTTTTCCGATAAAGCCTTGTAGCAAGTGGTGAGTTTCTGTCACTTGCTCCTAGTATGAAAACCATATCGACTAATTCGTCTGTAGAAAAATTCATAGCGTGTCAACAAAAAATACTTTTTGATCTACAATACTTACCTTAACACCGTAAAGTTGTTAATCAAAATATGTCAGAAATCTAAATTCATTATTATGATGATAGTACGAATTGTTGATTTTTGTTTAACTCATGGCCAACTTATTGGAAGTGCCGATATTTTTACATTTTTTAAATAAAACATAAAATATTAAAAGAACGTTACGTTTTAGAGCATTTATTATTATAATTGCCTATTTAAAGAGGTTGAAATTATCTGTAAACTGACATAATAATATACAGGGGGTCCATTTCATAAAATCGAGTAATATTTAGCTAAAGATTGCTACATTTGTACCGATGTAAAAAACACTGTATGCGTTTTATTATTATGACGTTCGTGTCTTTACAATCGTGTCAACATGTCTTGGACGTCAAAGTAAATATCCGTGAGTTAGGAGACTCCGAATCTGAGTTCATATATGTAACAGGTTGTTTCAATGATAAAATATAAAAATAAATAGATATACGGAGGTAGGGTCGACTTCCATTTTATGAATGAAAATAGATAGGAAACAAAAATTATCATGATCAGTGATTCAAATTCGGTATGTGGACATTAAATTATCATGCGAACAACTTTTCCAAATAACATTTCTTAAAATTCGATCAATAAATGCCATTTTTCGACATTTTGTGGAGATAATATGAAAAAAAAAACTTGAAACAAAGTACCGTATGTGTAAAGATAGTGTTTGAAAAGTTCGAGACTGTCAGTAATTAATTACTCATCAATCCGGTGCAACCGGAAGTGATATCAACTTTAAAACATAGTTATGTTCCGTCATCCTGTATGTCGTTTTCATTTATCTGTGGAGAACAATATACAGAAATAATTAAAATGCTGTCTTTTAAAACCTGTTAAAACGTATAAATGAATTAATCTAACCTTCTGCTCGTAAAGAGAAATAATCTACACCAAGGTCAATAAGAATCAGCTAGTTTACTCCCATACGTTCTGGGTGAAAGATGTGTAAAATAATATGTATTTTGTTACTTGCAACGAAAATAGTGCTTGTTTCTTTACAATCGTGTCAATATGTCTTGGACATTGCAGTGAATTGTCGTGAGTTGAATAACACCACCTTCAATTTGCTACGTGTAACAGGTTGTATCAATGATACTGCTTTTGGAGGAAAACAAATTGAATATTTATACTTTTTGAGAGGAAATTTGCCGAATTTGGAAAAAAACTTCGTCTCCAACATGAAGAATTTAAAGACTCTCGATATTGAGCAGTTTCATGTAGAGACTATAGAACCAGGAGCATTTACAAACGTGCCTCTACTAGAGAAAATTAACATCAACAAGAACCTTGTTAAAACTCTATCGAGAGGTGTATTTGATATCATTCCCAGCCTTAAATATATCCAGTTTTTCCTAAACCGATTATCGTATATTGAGGATCACGCATTTGCCAATTTACCAAATTTGAAAGAAATTGCGCTTACCGAAAATAATCTGGACCACGTCAAAAGGGAATGGTTTACTAATACGAGCAACATTGAAACTTTCAATATGTTCAAAAATAGGATACGTAAAATTCCATTAGGACTGTTCCACGGCTGGAGAAGTCTTAAAGTCGTTTTTCTCAATTCCAATGCTATTTCAGTTATAGAAGGAGAACTGTTCAAAGACAACCCTTCATTTCTTCAAACGGTTGGCCTACATCAGAACCGGTTGACGTCCATTTCTCTAAATACCTTTCCCGATTCATTTTACTATGGATTTCTTGGAATAAGTGCCAATCTCCTAAATTACATACCAGAAGAGTTTTTGAACAAGATTCGAATTGGTAATATCGGTATTTATGGTAATCCTTTCGCATGTCCTTGTTGGGACAGAATCCACAAAATTCTCACGGATCGAGGTGTTACAATTGACGATCCCTATGCCACATTTTCAAAACATTGTAAAGACGTTAGTGTGCCAGTGTGCGGAAGGTCACTTAATTCTTCAGATACGTGCATTGACTCAGTCGATAAGGAATTGACGCAGCGGTTGATCTCTTACATGAAAAAAATTAATTATGATATTGTTGTGGATCCAGTGGGACAGCAGTGTGCAATGTTTGACGAGTTAGAATAGAATATATTGGGGTAAATAAACATTTGTATATTTTTCCTATTGTTTTTAACAATTTATTAATAAAATCACTGGTGGCTATTTAGAAACTATACATTTTGTAAATGTTATTGTAACAGAAACTGTAAAGCGACGGTGTTGCTATTTTAAAATACATCAAAGTTTGATGATGAATTGATTATTAAAGTGGATTTATTTGTGTGTGTCTAAAAAAAAAATCGCGAAAGTAATCAATTTACGACTTCTTCTTCCTACGACCCAAGCACATCAATCAACCCTTTCAATCAAAATGCCCGATCTAGCCAAATTTTCAATCGAGTAAAATTTATATATTATATATGTTCAAAATATATATATTTTTCAATCATTGGTAATACAGTTCGACAAGCGAGTCTATAGCTACGCGGTATCGGTAAGGGGGAAGCAATATCTTTTAAAACATGGCCGAGTCATGGGCGTGCCATTATTATCTTAATAATGTAATAATATATATTTTTTCATGGCATGATATTTGTATCACCAGTGCAATATATTAGGCCTTTCCATTAATATTGTTCGCTTATTTTGGCATTTTCGCCAATAAAATCCATTTGATTTCAACATGCACTTCAAAGTTTCACGGGAAAACATAGAGTCACTTCTCAGCTGTTGTAGCAACTTTTTTAAGGTTGGAACCACTTTTAGTTCCAAATAAAACTTTTGTATTGTTCTCCTAACAATGCCAAAGTCGAAGCCTTCCATTTTTCCGACAGCAGAGAGACAGGCCCTTTTTTACAGGAGATGACAACAATTGATCCGGGATGTTTTCTTTCCTTTCAGTATCTTCTTTGTGAATGTTTTTTACTGCACCCATGCTTACTCATATTGCGACCATTCCTAGCTTTCGCTTAAGTGGCAATTTAAAGGTATTAATTTGTGATTCCTCTTCACACACCCTGTACACATTGGTAATCACTTTACGGGTTTGACTATGAAGGGTTTTACCAGGGTATATTCATTCATTATTGCAGTTTTAAAACAAACCCTATCACTACGCTACTGGATGAAGCATATTGGACATCGCCGAATAACCACGCTGGCACAATAGGCGTGTCACCAGACGCGTGACGTCATCCTCTGTCTGGGATATAACCTATCAAATTAGCTCTAGCCACCGGTTACCCATGATTACCGTTGATATTGCACCACGTTGCCCTATTTTTAGATTAGAAGTATTTGAATAAAAAAATATTTTATTTTGCATTTAAATATTAAAATAAATAGTATGAAAAGAAAGTTTTAAGAACATTGAAACTATATTAGAATATTAGTATCTTATATACTTATGACAATTTACTTTAAATTGCTAAATTTAATTTTAGGGTTTACTTAGTAACATGTTATTAAATTAAAATTTAATATATGTGACAACATTGTTAACCCAAGAAATTTTCTTGACCGCATTCCTTTTATAGCTACAGATAAAGTTGTAGACCTGTAGACATTTGACGAAATAGCTGTCGCCGACGTGTGTCATTGCACTTACGGCGTTAATTACATAAATAACGTTTCGATAACCATAACCAAGTGTATAGTTTTTGATTATTTAAATGTTTTATTTTATAAAATAAGTATAGTGGAGCCGCGTCACTGGCACTGGCCACTGGGTGGACCCCTGATTAAGTCCCCACCTATTTTTGACACGTTAAAAAATATATAACTTACGCATTACTGGTACGAAAAAATATTTTTGAACCAAATTTCTAACATAAAATAATTTATTCTGAGCGATCACAGAGATTTCCAATAAGATATTCAGCATAGATTAGTCAGAACCACAATAATTAAACCTGTTTTATTTTATATGAATATAAAATAAGAATGCCAGACATAGTTTGTTTCCTGGCTAATTATTACTTCTTGTTCAAAGAAGCGATGAAACGACATCGAAAACGGGCAATCACACAATGTTTCCTGTTTAAAGTCGCCCGCTCACCCCCTTGGAAGGTAGTTTCATCGATCTGGCGGGGGGGGGGGGGGGGGGGGGGTTGCATTGTAATATTGAAGGGTGCGAGAGTATTCCGCGACTCCGAAAACGGAAGGAATTCGAGATCGGGCAGCTTCAAGCAAATATTTTCCATTTTCCCGCTTGGGGGTGGGTTTTGACCCATTTGAGAGGGTGGGCCAACCCAAAAACAATTTTTAACTGCATCATCGTGTTCAGCATCCTCGAAAACTGGGGGGGAAGTAGTCTAGTTACTGTAGAAAATCCGTGTATGTTCGCCCGACTCACAGAATCTACTATACGTCGAAAATAAAAAAATTAGTACATGTATACCTAGGAGGGGAAATTGAATAGTCCCGAACGGCCGTAAAGATTGTTCGTTGAAGTACGGGAATGTGGGTTTGTCCGTGGTTCGTGTTTGTTTACGAGGTTTTTAAATTATTACAATCAACATGTTAAAAGTTTGAAATAAGCACTATTAATTTTGGTAACAAAATGGATTTTCGGCAATAGCGTCATAGAAATTATTTGCTGGTGTTTGCTGTATTACCTGAACTAAGAGAGTTTCGTGGTTTTGCCATGACGTTTACTTGAATAGCTTAGGATTGACTCACCAAAATGTAATCAAATTCAGCACATGGGTTTACCATGTCGACCTGATCAAGAAGTTATAATACAGTTTTCGTATAAAATGAGTTCAACTCAACGATACATACTATTTTTCTAAAAATTGAAAATTATTCAAGACATAAATTATTACAATCAACATGTTAGAAGTTTGAAATAAGCATTATTAATTTTGGTAACAATATAAAGGATGCCATTCAACTATTCTATCCTATCCGGTAATTATGGAAACGAGGTAATATTGACTTGTCAAACTTGACTATCATAACAAGTTTATTTTTGGCGTCTATAAATAAATAATATTTCCGTACGGGGTATCGATTTTTCGGTGGGTTTACGGGGTTTGTTCGTTATTAGTAAAGATAGAATTATGCGGTTTTCGCAACACTGTGGTATATTTTGGTGAAACGAAAGAAGACCCAATTCGAATTTTTGTAGGCTTCCTCGTTTTTAATTAAATTTACGTTTTAAGGCGTATTGCAGTGTTTCAGTTCTATGAAATTTATAAAATTTCTTAAATTACTTGTAGATATTGTCACGAAAATAGGGTATTTTCCTAAATTATTATTTGTTTCATAATTATTATTTTATCTGCCTTATATCTGTTCAATATACAGGGTGTCCCATAACTAATGGTACACAGGAAAACTGCAGATTCCTTGGGTAAAAATACTGCGATTTGGCCATACTTTGTTTAGTTCAATAGCTGGTAATAACCGATATACAGGGTGTCCAAGTAAAAATTTAATTATCAATTTTCCTAAATAACTTATTTCTGAATCAATATTTTTGCACAAAATTTTGTGACTATGGTTTTTTTGGGGAAAGGATTTTGAATTTGTTAATAATTTTGATGTAGATTATAGGGGGCGCTCTCTGCGGTACTCTGGATACATACAAAGGAATGTAACTTTTTTGTGTCTTAGTATAATTATATTTTTATTAAAAATATCAGTTTTTCCGTCATTTTTAAGCAATAAAGGTATACTTTGTAAATGTCGCTCCGTCTAACCGTTTTCGAGATATTTTCAATTACAATTTCTAATGCGCCCGTTTAAATTTTGATTTGTAAATGTGAAATTTGTCACAGTAGGCTTTGGTAAAAACAAATACAATGAAAGCACTTTGAAACCTCATTTCTGTCAAAGTTTATTTTCATTTGTCAGCATTGTGGGTGTTTTTAAGGAGTTTTTGAAGATACTATTATCAAAAATTAAACTAAAAATGCCGCGACATATCTGTTTTCTAACGGAGAAATGTGAGACATGGTATGATTATAAGCACAAGAAAATTTTAACAGACGCGGGCGGGGCACATCGGCGGTATTTGGAAATGTATCCAAATAGAAGGCAGCCAGATTTTAAAATTTTTAGAAGCCTATACGACAGACTGGGAGAAACAGGATCCTTGCGTCCAAAACGTAATAGTGGAGGATCCTGTTTCTCCCAGTCTGTCGTATACTCCTTAAAAGCACCCACAATGCTGACAAATGAAAATAAACTTTGACAGAAATGAGGTTTCAAAGTGCTTTCATTGTATTTGTTTTTACCAAAGCCTACTGTGACAAATTTCACATTTACAAATCAAAATTTAAACGGGCGCATTAGAAATTGTAATTGAAAATATCTTGTAAACGGTTAGTCGGAGCGACATTTACAAAGTATACCTTTATTGCTTAAAAATGACGGAAAAACTGATATTTTTAATAAAAATATAATTATACTAAGGCACAAAAAAGTTACATTCCTTTGTATGTATCCAGAGTACCGCAGAGAGCGCCCCCTATAATCTACATCAAAATTATTAACAAATTCGAATTCCTTTCCCCAAAAAAACCATAGTCACAAAATTTTGTGCAAAAATATTGATTCAGAAATAAGTTATTTAGGAAAATGGATAATTAAATTTTTACTTGGACACCCTGTATCTCGGTTATTACCAGCTATTGAACCAAACTAAGTATGGCCAAATCGCAGTATTTTTACCCAAGGAATCTGCAGTTTTTCTGTGTACCATTAGTTATGGGACACCCTGTATATACTGATCTAATTAAACAAAGGACGATCAGTATAAATAGCAAGTCGACAAGCTTGGAAGATATCCATTCTCTTACTAAGACCTGCAGTCCTAGTTTGGTCTTATAAGCGCCACCCTGAGACGCTTACCTGAGAGATTTATTGGATCTATATAGATATTTATAGGTTATGTAACTATAATAAGTATATGGTTGAAAACTAGTGATATATTTTTATGTACGAATGTCCCCGGTTTTATTAATATAAGTGTCACTTTTGAAAACTTGTATATGTGTGCCATTTGGCGAATGCGCCGTTTTAAAACACGTACAGCGTGACAACATTTCGAGAAACGACAGCCGGATAAAATAATTTGTCCAAGAATCAAATCAAATTTAATTGAAATGAAACTAAATGAAATGAAATGAAATGAAAATTTATTAATCCAAGCGATCACTAAAAATAGGATATAGGACATGTCAACTTATGACTAACTTAAAAAAATAACAATTCAGAAATTACATAAATTAATAGATATAAAAGAAAAAAATTAAAATAACGACTAAAACTCATGGTGCAAGAATTCCTCAATTGAGTAAAAAGCATTAATTGCTAAGAATTCTCTAATTCTAGATATATTCATATATGGATTTCTGTAGCAAGAAGGAAGTTTATTATAACAAACTGCGCCCATATAATACGGATTTTGTTTATATAACTCTAATTTGTGATGAACATATTGAAGGTCATTTCCAAATCTAGTACCATAACTGTGAAATGCGTTTTGTAACTTAAAACTATTATAATTTGATTTGACAAACTTTAAAATTTCAAAAATATGAAGACTGGGCAATGTTAGTATCGTTTCATTAATAAACATGTCTTTACTCCCTCAATTTTACCTTTAAGACTGAGGCGCTGAAAGTGGTAATTCTTCTTAATATTCTCGAAAAGTTCCCGGTCCGCTAGGCCAGTTCTTCGGAGAATGTCCTCATTCCCGACATGATCGACCCAAGGCACCCTCAACATTCGTCGTAGGATCCACATTTCAAAAGCTTCTATTTTGTTAATGATTGCTGCCTTCAATGTCCATGCCTCAACACCGTATAGGAGAACGGACCAAACATAACATTTTACCATCCTATATCTGAGGTCAAAATTCAAGTTCTTATCGGTAAGGAACTTCCTAAGTCTTAGAAAGGTTGCTCTCGCCTGCTCGATCCTACATCTTATCTCCTGATCCGGATTCCATTCCCCATTAATCATGCATCCCAAGTATTTAAACTGTGTTACCTGTTCTATACTCTCTTCATTAACATGAATCCGAGTCTGTGGAATATCATTCCTGCTAACAATCATAAGCTTGGTTTCATTGACGTTAAGCTTCAACCCTAGTCTCTGGCTCACCTCGTTGACCCGATCGATATATTTTTTAAAAAACGTAAATGTCGCGCATAATATTAAGAATAAACCATTATATATTTCTAAGAAGCTTGGTAAAATTTGTGTTCTTTTTCTTGACAACTATTGCACGTAAAAACTGAGTATGTCACTGGATTATATGTAAAAAACTACAAAGAGAACATTTCATTTCTTTTTGTTAAGTTACAGGGTAACCGATATATGGGTGGATGTCGCAAAATATAAAATTCGCAAAAACATCCCGTATATCAAATCATTACATCTTTTTCATAAAAAAAGTTACAAAGTGATGCGAAAACTGGATCCTTCTATCTTTTCTAATAACGGAGATACCCCGTAAAACCACCGAAAAATGGACACCCTGTACGATACAATAATAACAGTTTCTTATAGTTATTTTCCAGTTGCCTGGCAACGACTAAATGTAGGGAAATATTGATTGTTTCTTTCAAAAAGTTATCAATAATGTCAACATTTCCTATCGATTATGGAAAATAGTACATTGTTTACCGAGAAGGAAATGCCTAACATACCTGGACTACTGTGAAGAT
Organism: Barypeithes pellucidus; assembly: GCA_963991005.1. Classification (NCBI taxonomy): domain Eukaryota; kingdom Metazoa; phylum Arthropoda; class Insecta; order Coleoptera; family Curculionidae; genus Barypeithes; species Barypeithes pellucidus. The sequence continues at coordinate 3,240,869 of OZ022557.1, forward strand.
TGCTAAGTCGAGGCGCAAGCCTCCAGTCCAGGAATGCGGCTTTTCCTACGAGGTAAACATACTATTTTCCGAAAATCGTTTAAAAATCGACAGCTATTGATTAATTTTGAAAAAATCGCGAATAATTTTATTCACAAATAAATGGTACTTTGAAATTCGTAATAAAATTTGTTGCGTTACTATGGAAACGTATTAATGTTGAATTGTCAAACTTGACGCATATAAATTTAATTGTTGGTGTTTCCGAAAACAAAACAGTATAAAATGATAAGTGATGATGAATTTTCCATTTCTGGGACTCGTCCAGAGATAACTGTGAATATAACAAACTAATTTCAAAATGTATTCTGCAATGTATTGATGTTTTCAAAATATAAATTAATTCCTTATGAACAACGTGTTTTCAATCATTTATGTAGAACACTAACAACTGTAATTAAATATCATTTCCTTACAGTAAGGAAATGAATATTTCCTAACAGTTATTTTCCGTTGCCTAGCAACGACTAAGCGTAGGGAAATACTGACTTTTTCTTTTAAAAATGTTATCAAAAATGTCAATATTTCCGAACAATTTTCGGAAAACAAATTTATTACGTCAAAAAATTCTGAAACGTCAAAAATATATTGGTAGCCCGTAATATAAATGAAAATAATGAACAATACATTGTACATGCAATTTTAAGGATGGTAATTCATGACCGTAAGTAATCAATTACTCATTATACCCCCGTATATCGTTTTCATTTATCTGTGGCGAAGAGTATACCAACATAATTAAAATCTTGTCTTTTAAAACCTGTTAATACATAATGAGAAATAACTTACACCAACGTCAATAGGCACCAGCTAGTTTACTTCCATACGTTCTGGGTGAAAGATGTGTAACATAATATGTATTTTGTTACTTGCAACGAAAATAGTGCTCGTTTCTTTACAATCGTGTCAATATATCTTGGACGTTGCAGTGAATTGTCGTGAGTTGAACAATAACACCTTTAATTTGCTACGTGTTACAGGTTGTATCAATGATACGGCTTTTGGAGGAAAACAAATTGAGTATTTATATTTTTTGAGAGGAACTTTGCCGAATTTGGAAAAAAACTTCGTCTCCAACATGAAGAATTTAAAGACTCTCGATATTGAGCAGTTTCATGTAGAGACTATAGAACCAGGAGCATTTACAAACGTGCCTCTGCTAGAGAAAATTAACATTAACAAGAACCTGATTAAAACTCTATCGAGAGGTGTATTTGATATCATTCCCAGCCTTAAAAATGTCCAGTTTTTCCTAAACCGATTATCGTATATTGAGGATCACGCATTTGGTAATTTACCAAATTTGAAAGAAATTGCGCTTAGCCAAAATAATCTGGACCACGTCAAAAGGGAATGGTTTACTAACACGAGCAACATTGAAACTTTCAATATGTTCAATAATAGGATACGCAAAATTCCATTAGGACTGTTCCACGGCTGGAGAAATCTTAAAGTCGTTTTTCTCAATTCCAATGCTATTTCAGTTATAGAAGGAGAACTGTTCAAAGACAACCCTTCATTTCTTTCAAAGGTGGGTCTACATCACAACCGGTTAACGTCCATTTCTCTAAATACCTTTCCCGATTCATTTTATTATGGATTTCTTGGAATAAGTGCAAATCTTCTAAATTACATACCAGAAGAGTTTTTGAACAAGATTCGAATTGGTAACATCGGTATTTATGGTAATCCTTTCACATGTCCTTGTTGGGAAAGAATCCACAAAACTCTCTCGGATCGAGGTGTTACAATTGACGATCCCGATGCCACATTTTCAAAACATTGTAAAGACGTTAGTGTGCCAGTGTGCGGAATGTCACTTAATTCTTCAGATACGTGCATTGACTCAGTCGATAAGGAATTGACGCAGCGGTTGATCTCTTACATGAAAAAAGTTCATTATGATATTGTAGTGGATCCAGAGGGACAGCAGTGTGCTATGTTTGATGAGTTAGAATAGAATATATCGGGGTAAATTAACATTTGTGTATTTTTCTTATTGTTTTTAACAATTTATTAATAAAATCACTAGAAACTATACATTCTGTAAATGTTATTGTAACAAAAATTGTAAAGCGACGGTGTTGGTATTTTAAAATACATCAAAATTATTAAATTGATTAGTAAAGTGGATTTATTTAGAGTTTAGGAAAGGGGTTGAAGTGACTACATTTTTAAATGAAAGAATTCTCTCAAAAAATGAGTCTCCAAATGAGAACAGATACTTCGCTAGCTGGTGTATTTTGAATTATTTCGCAAATTAGACGGTGCTATAGACATCCTTACAGGGTGATTACGTATAGTGTCCCCCCCATCTTAACGTTTTTAATTTTCATACTTGGGATAATTGGTATACAAAGTCTTTACAGTAGGTAGGTACTATTTGCAAGGGGTTCAAAATGTTTTTTTTTATGTGATTTGGGACATGCGCCCGGGCATTATTTCTCTGGAGTTCTTTTATAACTTTACATTAGAATAATTTTTGATGAATGTTATAGATATTCCAGAGAACCCTCTCGTTTTCGACAGTTGACGCCAGCAATATGCCATCGTTTAGCTGCTTGGGAAATCCAATAAAATTTCCCAGTATAGTGGTGAGCTGTATTAAGCCCATGTGTTGTGTTTTTAAAGTTTAATTGGTGTTAATAAGGGCCGATATTTGAATGTTACCTTAAGTTAGACCTTAGCCAAGGTAGCCTTAACGTTATGGTAAACCTTAAAACTATGTTTTAAATTAATTTAAGGGTCAATTGATGCGTTAAGTGGAAGATTGCCACGTCTTTAAAGATATATTCCTTTAGATGAGAGTTAGCACTTTAATATACTGTCAAACTTGTGTTAAGGATGACTTATGTCATCTGTACCTTAAGGTGACCTTAAAATAATTATTAATTTTTCCTATAAGGAAGCCTTTATTATTTAATTTGGGTCGGATTCCTCGTTGAAGAGGACCTGCTTTAATAAATATTTTATAATATTTTTAAACTATTAATACAAGGCGTTCCAAAAATAAGATTAAAAATGAAATTGAGAAAACTGCAAAAAATCTACATTTTTAACTGGAAACCCCCAAATCTTATAATTATTTTCTATTTAACATTAAAAATTAAGTTTGTGTAAGTTGAGTTGGCTATGGCGGCGTTGAAAAACAGTAAAGAAATGAACGAAGCTTACCATTTGAAAATTATTAATAATCATGCCGGGGCGCTTAAATTATACAAACGAAGATTATTTTAACTTGTTAATCATTTAAGGAGAATGTGATAAAGGAATAACAAGATCATGTGACAAATGTATTTATTTGGCATTTGATTGTTTTTCAACGCCATATCATGAACAACTAGGAGTAAAAGTGAACTTAAAACCCGCAGCAAAATCGTCATATAAAAATATTTCGAAAACTACGAATGTTCGAAACCTTACACAAACTTACCATTATTTTTAATGTTAAATAGAGAATAATTATAAAATTTGGGCGTTCCCATTTGAAATTCTACATTTCTTGCAGTTTTCTCTATTTCAGTTTTAATCATATTTTTTGAACACCCTGTATTAATATAAATTAAATAATAAATGCTTGCTTATAGGAAAAATTAATTATTGTTTTTTTAAAGTCAGCTTTATAGGACATGATATATGAAATCTGCCTAGAATCTTGCATAGAATCTGAAAATATATAGGATGTTCTATTTGATAAGCAAGTTGATACCGAGTTCTGGTATAACCGGAAGTGATAGGTCAAAATATGTTCATTAAAAAGATCAGCATAATTATGGTATAGTTGTTGCAGAATTATACCCTCGACTCTTACTGCCATAAATAAACTACCTGATTAAACCCTATTGTATACGCCTGAACCTCTTCAAAGCTCAATAAATGGGATCAGGGCCGGCTTGAAAATGTACACCACATGATTTATTTTTATAATTTAAAATAAATAGATAGGTATTTTTAGTTTTAGGTACCTATAATAAATGTAAAATAATGACAACAATTAATGATAATTGAAAATAATATAATTTAAAAGTATAACTATTACGATAACAAGCACAATAAAAATTATTTAAATTCTAAGAAACTATTGATAATTTATTCAAAATTTAACTCTATATCACTATCACTATCTTCATCTAAGCCTAAACTTATAATTAAGGGTTGAACATTTGTAATCATACAATTGTAAAAATTTTCCACCTTAAGTAAGTACATGCTGTACACAGTGTTTCCAGCTGTCTGCAGAAATTTTTCTTACTTCGTTTTTAATTAATTCTACTACAGATTCTACACAATATTTCTCCTAATATTGGATTTTAATTGGTGCCATATTAGCTCAATAGGATTGAATATACAATAGTACGGAGGAAGACGCAACACTGTATGTCTATTTTCAGTACAGTTTGTGCCTCATACATTTGGTAAATCTTTCTTCTTAATAAATCCATGTCATTTTCGTCAATGCTTCTAAATGTGCCAGAATCACTCCGATTTTTTCTAGGATTAACAGGTTTAAGTACTATGTCTCTTACCGAAGATAAAGGAGTTTTTGTCAAAGTAGACGTCTCTGCTAAAGCATCCATCGACTTAAAATTTCTACTCAACATCGATTGAGACACATTTTTAATTATTAGTTTATCATCGATAGAAAAATGCTTCCTTTTAAAAATTACACTTGAAGATGCCCCCCTATCAGCACAATTCAAAGGACGCCACATTCTGCCACTAATAAGCCTAACTAAAAATTACTCGCCGGAAAACCACTAAAGATTAAAATTATTTTTGTATTTATATATGCATCAGGCATAAGTATAAATTGAATTTGTATACCTGGTCCGGGCTCTGCTCGAAAAGGTTTTAAAATTTTGGATTTCCTTATTTATTTTATGGTCGAAGGGTAATGAGGTGTTATTGCAGGCAAAAGATCAACAATATAATTCTGCAAATACTATACCAATGTTTCAGACAAATCGATACATGCATCAAATACCATTGTAAGTAACATTTTGACCAATTTCACTTTTTTATACAGTCAGAATGAGTTCAAAATAAATTTCAATATTTCAACCCCAAAATTTGTTTTTTTAGCTTATTTTTTTTTTAAAATGCCTCTTTCATCTCATTGTATCTGCATATTTTGGTATTTTGCCTGTAGGATCATGGTAAAGTAATATAGTAAAAATATATTTCTCTTTATACCATTGTAATATATTTTACATTTTGTCTCTCTATTCCTTTATTCGTTAATAAAACAGTAAATGTGTTTACAATATTTTTTCACCAAATATATAACTCAATGTTCTAATGGTAATATACTTTACAATGATATATAATGTATTTCTTTAGGTTTATGATATTTACAATGTTATTGGCGGAAAACAAAAAACATTGTATGATCAGTTATTTTATTGTATATTTGATATGTGTTATACTGTTTGTTTTGACGTTTAGTTAGTTGTTTTTATATTTCAAAATCATTAAAGAATTATATTATATTTACCAAATATTTAACAATGTTTCTTATGCAAAATTTTATGATTTCAAAAATTGTAAAATACCTTACTATATTCTTTTCAAACATATTTTTTCCCAAAATAATGGTAAATGAGGTTGCAATGTTACTGCTAATAAAAATTATATTTTTTGAAAATGGTAAGCGACAAGATTATTAGTTAAAACATAACTTATAAATAAAACTGACTTCTTAAACAGGAAGTAATTGTAAACTCTGTTACTTCTGTAAATATAAACTTTCTAAAAACCGGAATGGTAAATATATAATACAATTAAACATATACCCGAACCTGTTATGTGTTCTCCTGTAAAAACCTGATTTGTCCCTGTTGGGGAAACACTACCCTGTTCCCTCATAAAGTCATTATAAAATACTTAAATTTGCATAAACTTATATTGCAGAACATATAAACACGTTTCAGCAACTTTGGACAAGATACAAAAACATACGACGATTCTAATAGACAAAACTCATTTCCCAGTGCATTCCGTCCTGCATAAATAGTCAAAATTTACTTCCGAAGTTTACTGTCAGCCCATATCACATGTTCAAAATACCATAATAAAAATCAATACTTTACCACCTTGAAATATTCACTACGTAAATAACCATCTTTGGAGCAACCGCAATAAAAATGTCATATCGAACATACTAAATTCTGTAATCAATAAGCCACCGCGGGGTTAGTACTCAGGTGCCTTCTAACCATCAACTTGAATAAATAACATAATTACCTAATTGCACCATGCAGACAACATACTAATTACATAAGTCACCCGACAATTATAACATTTCCCTTGCTGTTTGGCTATACACAATGGTACAGAAGGGAAAAGCACCCAATGCATAGCGACAGGTTCTGGGCGGTGATTGGTCAGATAGACGTACTGCGTCACGCTTCTCGTCAAAGGGATTTTTCACCACCCTAGAACTTTACTGTTGCTCGAAGACTCGTCCAAGGCAGGTTGCCGTTTTAGAGATTCGTTCAAACACGTCATTTCTAGGCCATCGCGGCCGATCTTCTATTTTACCTACTTCTATTTTAAGTACAGTGAATTATAAAGTGAATCTATACATAACTGTTGTCCGAGACGTCGCTCAAGGCGGGGTGCCGATTCAGACTCTCGTGCGAACACGTCATTTTCTAGGCCATCGCGGCCGATCTTCTATTTTACCTACTTCTATTTTAATCAACAAGAAAAATATAAAGTGAACCACATTCTAGGCACTTCGTGGCCGATCTTCGTGTGTAACTTAAAAGTGCAACATACACGTACAAATACAGTGAAACCAAAGTACATTATTACATTACTGTCGTTCAGACACGTTATTTACCACGGAAACCACGGCAGATAAATAAACCGGGTTTTCAAACCACGATTAGTGATTCGGATTAAATCGAACTTTCTACTTCCTACATCGGACGTTCTACCTTTCGTAATTGAACTTTCGACCATTCTACATCGCGGCAATCCGACGGAACCGGGAACTTTGAACTACCGACTAGCGCAATGTGCATACTACCATGAACTATACATTAAACTAGTTAAAACAAATATCATTACTCGGGAACCGAATCGTTAAGAGTCAAAACAGGCAGGTTTACCAGCAAATATAAACTTCTTTGTACCGTACCCATATATCTAACCGTTGAAAATAGATAAGTTATTTGTGATATATTTCTGTGTTTGTTCTTACGCCTAATTAACAGAACCAGTGAACTACCTATGCTACACAGTACTACAAATCCCGATTGGGCTTCAGGATATAACACCGTAGCCTAACATTTGGTCCTTCGAGCCGGATAGGAAAAGAACAACCAAAAGCAGATTAAAAATAACCTAGACAACGGAAAAATACACAGTCCAAAGGAGACAGGAAATAAAAATAGAAGAAAAATACCAGTGTCCAAGGTGAAAAACTGTCAGTGCCAACAAGGTCATGACCCAGTGATAAGAGACTTTCGTGTACCCTCTAACTAACGGGGTAATACAGCAGCCTGGTGATCTTCAAGCAGAACAGCAATAGTTTATTTTTCAGGGAAGTGTTCATAAAATATTATTTTAATTTTCAGGAATTTGTTGACATATTTCATTGTATTATTTTATAACTGTGTGACAATTTATTACCAGGTATTTTCAGCATTTTTTAAGTAAAACTAGTACTAATTTCAAGCTCATTTTTTTTGTGTGAAGTCATTAATTATTAAAAAATGGAAGAGTTAGACGTAGATTCTTTAGTGCAAAGGCGTGGCACTGCCAAAGGCGCAATCACGAGAATAAAAAATTGGTTCGACCAAAACAAGAAAAATAACAATGAGTTATTGCAAGTCCCGCACCGGGAAGATTTGTTAAGGAAAGCATTTCAAAACTACTCAGATATTCAAGATCAAATCGAAATATTAAACATAGATGACTCAGACAGAAATGAGGTTGAAAGCAAATACTGTGCTCTTTTGGCTGAATTTGATAAATATAAAAGTAGTAGAGTACAGTCAAGCGCCAATAAGGCAAATATTTCTACGCCACAGGCGCATGCGCACGTCAAATTACCAGATATAAAAATCACGCCGTTCAATGGTACGATCGCGGATTGGAGGTCATTCTCTGAAGTATTCAACGCTTTAATCACGCAAAATTCAAATCTTGGCAATGTCCAAAAACTAATATATTTAAAATCAGCATTGCAGGGCGAGGCTTTTAAACTGGTAGATTCGTTAGAACTAATAGGAGATAACTTCGCATTAGCATGTGACATATTGAAAAACCGTTATGAAAATATTACATGTGTTTTAAATAGTTACTTAAATCAGCTGCTAGACACACCTGTTTTGACTAGATCAACTTCGGCAACCCTGCGCGATTTTGTGGCTACAAGCAAAAAGACCATCGAGTCATTTAAAAAATTAAAATTAACTGAAAAAGAACTTTTTGAATACATGTTAGTATATATTTTGGAAAATAAACTTGACTTCGAGACAAAACTAGACTTTGAGACACATAGAGACATATCTAAATTACCAATGTTGCCAGATTTATTTAAATTCCTTGAAAAAAGATGCATTGCTTTTGAAAATTTATCCAGCAGTGACAGGAGTCACAAAGTCAATAATAATAGAAGTCCTGTACTCACAGGCAATGATCAAAATATTCACAATGTAAATCATAATAATAATAATAACAATAATTATTCGACAAGTCAAAATATGAACGATGCACATATTCGGTCGCAGTCACCTGTTCAGAATTTTAATAATAATACCAGACGAGTGTCTGAAAATTCAGCGTGTCAAACAAATCAACATTTTCAGAATAGACATTCACATAGTTCAAATAGCGAGTCTCGGGAATTCACGACCAAACCGAATGAAGTTACATCGCTTTCCACGACTAGTACGCAGTCAAGCGCGCTATTAGCAACGGCGCAAGTAAACGTGATGACTCACTCCGGAGAAATTGTTACCGTTAAAGCCCTATTAGATAATGGCAGTCAGAGTTCTTTCATTACTCAACGACTTGTAGATAAACTACAAAGCAAAGTGTACGAACATAATTTAAATATTACTAGCATTTCAAACAGTGAAATTTCATCAAATAAAATGGCAGATATTTATATTCAATCTAAAAATCAAAATAAAGGCTATTCAGTATCATGCGTAATTTTGGATAATATTACGGCGCAGTTGCCACACCTCCCTATTGACATAAATAAATTAAATATTCCACAAAATTTGAAGTTACAGTTAGCAGATTCTACTTTTAACTTACCGTCGGGCATCGACATTCTGCTAAGCACAAACGTGTACTACGCGATTTTAAGACAAGGGTATTATTCTTTAGGCAAAAACAGACCCACCCTCGTAAAGACTACTCTCGGTTGGCTGATAGCAGGGAATATACCTAAAGCTTTTATTTTTAATGACAATTCTGGTAAATCACAGGACGTGGTTTCATTTGTTATACAAACAAGTCAAATTGGTGACTCAGCCAAATTTCCGGATACAGGAGAACTACCCTCAAATCCAATTTTAAAGGCAGAAACCAAATTAAAGAAATTAAGTTCAAATAATAAACAAGTAAATAAGCATAAGTTCTTTCAAGTAACCAAGCAAGTCAAAATATTTCATAAGCAAGTTCAGCAAAACAAGTTTTCACCTGTTCTACAAATACTAAAAAACAATAAACATGCACAAGACGTTCCGCTGGTCTTACAAACCAGAGAAATAGATAAGTGTGTACAAGAATATCAGCCTAGTTGCAAATATAAAAAGTCAAGTTTTTGCCGACGTCTGTTCAGTGGCGTACGGAGTAAACAGTTTTATCCGAAATTAAATAAAATAAATTCAAAGTCATAAATAATTTTATAAATACTTTTATTAAGCGAAAACTTTTAAGAACAACTTTTTTAATAAAGATTTTATTTTTTCGTGGTCTTGCATTTTTTGCATAAATTTGGTTTAAAATACATTTTTAATGATAAGTATCGCCTGCTAACATCCAGAAACCAGAGGAGTACGGGTTTAAGTTCAACATTTTTTAAATTTGTATATGACATTTAAAGTGACTTTATAAATATTTTTGCAAATATCGTCCGCGTGTTAAAATACAATGAATGCTATTGTGTTTATATTACATTTTACTCTACATTTTTTGGGCCTGGTAGGGTGCCCTTAAACTCTACTGGGAGCTATGGCCTGTCTCCCTGGGAAACCTAAAAAAGTCATTGATCTTTGCTGTTTTTGTTTGGCCCTTTGTTTCACACTGAAACATCGTACGAGTTAATCTAAGTAAATCCCTGAACAACTCTTTTAACCTACTGCTTACGGAAACGTAGTTCAGCCTTACAACCTGGTCTACGATTTTCATGAGCATTCCTACCAAAGTTTTTGTTACCAAGTATTTGCCAAGAGTGCAAAATAAAAAGATGTGCCAGAAGTGCAACATAAAAATATTTATCTTAAATAAGTACACTAATCAAATTCTAGGTAATATGCCGCTTTAATAATTTAGTGTACTGATTTCCTGCCCTAAGGATATTTCTATCAAAGTAAAAGTATTTGCCAGAAGTGCAAAGTTAAAGTTAGTTCCTATTAGTGCAACTTACAAGTGTAACCTCATAAGTTATTTTTAACAAACTCATTGCTATATCTACCAGCCATTACTGGGCCTGGTAGGGTGCCCTTAAACTCTACTGGGAGCTACGGCCTGCCTCCCTGAGAAATCTAAATCTTCGCTTTCTTTGGCCCTTTGTTTCAAACTGAAACATCGTATCGAGTTCGGATAAGTAGAACCACTTAACAACTCTTTTACTCTTTTAGTCTTGAGTATTGATGAATCTTGAGTGGCCTTACAAACCATCCCTGGTCTTCATTAATATTTATCTTCTAAGTACACAAATTAAATTCTAGGTAATATGCCGCTTTAATAATTTAGTGTACTGATTTCCTGCCCTAAGGGCATCTCTACCAAAGCATTAATTCAAAAGTACTCTAACTACACTCTAGGTAATATGCCGCTTTAATGAGTTAGTGTACTGATTTCTTGCCACAAGAGTATTTCTACCAAATTTGCCAACGAAGCAAATTACAAAATAGTTACTTCCTACAAGCGCAACTTACAAGTTTTTCGCAATCACATTTCTATACATTACTCAAACTACTTCTTATGAATACATAGGTCAGCCTTACAACCTGGACTATGATGTTCATAAGTACTCCTACAAAATATTTGCCAACGAAGCAAATTAAAAATAATTGCCATCAGTGCAAAAAATAAGTTCTTCGCCATGAGTGCAGAAGATAAGTTACTACCCTAGTAAAAACTTTCTATTTACTACGCTCGAATCGAGTTTCCTACATATTACTTGTTACTTGTTCGGTGAAACCTGGATAGACTTACAACCTATCTGGTGCTTTCATTCACATTCAGAGTTTATCTATGGTTATTATTTTTGTTAACGCCAAATACGGCATTATTATTATTCTTATCCTCTTCAGTTGTATTATTTAAATAATACTGGTCCTTCGAGCATAACTCATTCTACAATTATTCCTCATTACTTTGTCTGCCTCACAGGCCACTCATAAAGTAATAACTTTGTCTATTTTCTCACTCCAACTTTACTTCAAAGCTTAAGGTAGGGTTCCGGTAGCGGTTGAGACACTAGCGGTTGAGGCACTAGCACTAGCACTAGTTTCCTCAAAGGGGGGAGAATGTTGGGGAAACACTACCCTGTTCCCTCATAAAGTCATTATAAAATACTTAAATTTGCATAAACTTATATTGCAGAACATATAAACACGTTTCAGCAACTTTGGACAAGATACAAAAACATACGACGATTCTAATAGACAAAACTCATTTCCCAGTGCATTCCGTCCTGCATAAATAGTCAAAATTTACTTCCGAAGTTTACTGTCAGCCCATATCACATGTTCAAAATACCATAATAAAAATCAATACTTTACCACCTTGAAATATTCACTACGTAAATAACCATCTTTGGAGCAACCGCAATAAAAATGTCATATCGAACATACTAAATTCTGTAATCAATAAGCCACCGCGGGGTTAGTACTCAGGTGCCTTCTAACCATCAACTTGAATAAATAACATAATTACCTAATTGCACCATGCAGACAACATACTAATTACATAAGTCACCCGACAATTATAACATTTCCCTTGCTGTTTGGCTATACACAATGGTACAGAAGGGAAAAGCACCCAATGCATAGCGACAGGTTCTGGGCGGTGATTGGTCAGATAGACGTACTGCGTCACGCTTCTCGTCAAAGGGATTTTTCACCACCCTAGAACTTTACTGTTGCTCGAAGACTCGTCCAAGGCAGGTTGCCGTTTTAGAGATTCGTTCAAACACGTCATTTCTAGGCCATCGCGGCCGATCTTCTATTTTACCTACTTCTATTTTAAGTACAGTGAATTATAAAGTGAATCTATACATAACTGTTGTCCGAGACGTCGCTCAAGGCGGGGTGCCGATTCAGACTCTCGTGCGAACACGTCATTTTCTAGGCCATCGCGGCCGATCTTCTATTTTACCTACTTCTATTTTAATCAACAAGAAAAATATAAAGTGAACCACATTCTAGGCACTTCGTGGCCGATCTTCGTGTGTAACTTAAAAGTGCAACATACACGTACAAATACAGTGAAACCAAAGTACATTATTACATTACTGTCGTTCAGACACGTTATTTACCACGGAAACCACGGCAGATAAATAAACCGGGTTTTCAAACCACGATTAGTGATTCGGATTAAATCGAACTTTCTACTTCCTACATCGGACGTTCTACCTTTCGTAATTGAACTTTCGACCATTCTACATCGCGGCAATCCGACGGAACCGGGAACTTTGAACTACCGACTAGCGCAATGTGCATACTACCATGAACTATACATTAAACTAGTTAAAACAAATATCATTACTCGGGAACCGAATCGTTAAGAGTCAAAACAGGCAGGTTTACCAGCAAATATAAACTTCTTTGTACCGTACCCATATATCTAACCGTTGAAAATAGATAAGTTATTTGTGATATATTTCTGTGTTTGTTCTTACGCCTAATTAACAGAACCAGTGAACTACCTATGCTACACAGTACTACAAATCCCGATTGGGCTTCAGGATATAACACCGTAGCCTAACAGTCCCATACAATGTTATTCGATGCATGTATCGAAATATATCTTTTAGTTCCTGAATTATTTCATCAGGCCGCTCACCGTGAATGACCCTCTATATCGTGTTCATTTATCTGGGACCAAGTTGTCAAGATACGAAGATAATAAAAAAAAAATTGTTTTTAAAACTCATTAAAAATATAATGAGTTAAACCAAAATAATGCAAAAATGGAGATAATCTGGGGAAAAGGTCAGCAAGAACTAAACAGTTCGCTCTCATACGTGCCGGTTGAAAGATGTACAACATAATATTATGTGTTCTGTTATTTGCAACGAAAATGGCGTACGTGTCTTTACAATCGTGTCAACATGTCTTGGACGTCAAAGTAAATATCCGTGAGTTAGGAGACTCCGAATCTGAGTTGATATATGTAACAGGTTGTTTTAATGATACATTTTTTGAAGAAAAAAAAATTGTGTATTTATACTTCTTAAGGGTAATTTTGCCAAGTTTGGAAGAAAATTTCATCTCTAATATGAGGAACTTAAAGAATATTGATATTGAGGAATCTCATGTACAAACTATAAAACCAGGAGCCTTCACGAACTTACCTCTGATAGAGAAAATTAATATCAATAGGAACTTTATTAAAACCCTATCAAGAGGTGTATTCGATATACTGCCCAGCCTGAGAGATGTACAATTTTACAAAAACCGATTATCGAACATAGAGGATCACGCATTTGCTAATTTACCAAACTTGAAAATAATTTCGCTTGCCCAAAATAATATGGACTACGTGAAAAGGGAATGGTTCACTAACACGAACAACATTGAAACTTTCAACATGTTCAAGAATGTGATACGCAAAATTCCATCGGGACTGTTCCACGGCTGGAGAAGTCTTAAATTTATCTTTTTCAATTCCAATGCAATTTCCCTTATAGAAGGGGAAATGTTCAAGGACAACCCTTCGTTTATTAAAGAAGTAGGTTTACATCACAACCGCTTAACGTCCATTTCTCCAAATACCTTTCCAGATTCATTTTACTTTGGAATTATTAACATAAGTGCCAATCTTATAAATTACCTACCAGAAGAGTTCTTGAACAAGATTCGAGTGGCTAATATCGGCATTTATGGTAATCCTTTTACGTGTCCTTGCTGGGAAAAAACGTACAAAATGCTCATGGATCGAGGTGTGGCAATTGACGATCCAAGTGAAACGTTCGCTAAAGATTGTAAAGACGAAAGTGTGCCAGTGTGCGGATTAACACTGAACTCAGGTACGTGCATTGAATCGGTGGATAAGGATTTGACGCAGCGGTTCATTTCTTACTTGAAGAAAATTAATTATGATCTTATAATGAATTCAGATGAACAGCAGTGTGCTATGTTTGATGTGTTGGATAAGAATATGTCGGGCTAAATTAACATTTATCTGTTGCTTTATTTTATTAATAACATACTAATAAATTCGCTTGTGGATTGTTTATAAATTAGTTAGTGTGTAATTTTGATTGATTTAGCCGATACTTGATGGAAATCCATTATAAATTTGAACAGAAACAAAGAGTTATAAAATTTCCACAATTTCCACAATTCCACAAAATTGTGGAAATTTTATAACTTTTTGTTTCGGTTCAAATTTAGTGTGTAATTATTATTTGTAACTAAAACTATGTCATTTATCACGTAAAATCTTAAAATACATAGAAGTTATTGTATTGAATCGTGATTTATTTTATAATTTCAGAAATGCATTGAAGTGATTAGATTTTCACATGAAATTTACTTGCTATTTGTTTCTTTAGTCTGCAAGATCACCGAATGAAAATGGATACTTCGCAAACTGGTGTATTTCCAATTTATGTCGTACCTATGTGGTATACAGGGTGATTCACGACGAGCGTGCATTAGAACTTTATGGAGAACTACCGAATATATGTTCCTGAAACCTTGGGGATTTGGGTTTATCGATATGCTCTCTTTAACTAAAATATTGACATGTTCCTGTAATTTCCGGTTATACCGGAAGTAACTTTCGTTTTTTAAATACAACATGGTAGTTTTTATTACATTTTTCGATTAAGCATTAAATACTAAGCACATTTTATAGAAAATGTTTTTGTCAGACTCTATTAGATTTTGAGATATCTGGACTTTTTGTAATTATTTGGCAAATGCATGACGATGAAATAATCCATATAATTATTTTACCTTAGCGCTTGGACTAAAAATTTTTTCTCACTGAATAGCTAGAAGACCATCAAGTCTCTAAAACATTTCAAATTCGGCATAAAATGTACAGGGTGGTCACAATTCAAGCCTCATTGTGAAAGAATTCAACCATTAAAAACTTTCTTATTTTAAATGGAACACCCTGTATATTTTTGTTTAATTTGATGGCAAATTAGTTGTTCTTTATAAATAGGATTTACTGTCCTATACTATATCAAAGCGTTTTCTCAAAAAATCCAATTTTATTCCGAAAATACTATTTGTTCAAGTGTGCTATGAAAACAATTGTACTTAGGGTACTGATGTCTATACGGAGGAAAATTAATAATGACGGCAATATTTTCTAGTGTGCTTTGACAAGAAAAACAATTGTCTGATATTTCTTGCCGTATTTTCAAACTGTCAATTATTCTGTTACTAAAAAATGTCACGCTCTGGATTTTCAAGTGAAGATTTTTTAAATTTATTTACGGTTTATATTTAGAATGTTGTATTTTCAAGCAATCAATCACTTTTCCTCCGTATAGACATCAGTATACAGCCCCTAAGTATAATAATTGTTTTCATAGCACACTTGAACAAATAGTATTTTTGAAATAAAATTAGATTTTTTGATAAAACGCTTTGATATAGGTATAGGACAGTAAATACTATTTATAAAGAACAACTAATTTACCATCAAATTATATAAAAATATACAGGGTGTTCTATTTAAAATAAGACAGTTTTTAATGGTTGAATTCTTTCCCAATGAGGCTTGAATTGTGATCACCCTGTACATTTTATGCCGAATTTGAAATGTTTTTGAGACTTGATGATCTTCTAGCTATTCGGTGAGAAAAAAATTTTAGTCCAAGCGCTAAGGTAAAAAAATTATATGGATTATTTCATCGTCATGCATTTGCCAAATAATTACAAAAAGTCCAGATATCTCTAAAACTAATAGAGTCTGACAAAAACATTTTCTATAAAATGTGCTTAGTATTTAATGCTTAATCGAAAAATGTAATAAAAATTACCATGTTGTATTTAAAAAACGAAAGTTGGCCGCTACTTCCGGTATAACCCGAAATGACAGAAACATGTCAATATTTTAGTTAAATAGAGCATATCGATAAACCCAAATCCCCAAAGTTTCAGGAACATATATTCAGTAGTTCTCCATAAAGTTCTAATGCACGCTCGTCGTGAATCACCCTGTATATAATATACCCAAATTCAACCGATATATTGACAATTGAAAATTGACAAGATCCAATATGAAAAATATCTAAAAGTGAAGAAATGAAAGATAATCGAGACTGCTATGGAGAACAAAAGTGAGACGGGCGATCGGTTCTTTGTTTTCCATAGCAATCTCGATTATCTTTCATTACCAACCAATTTTCAATTGTCAATATATCGGAATCGGTTGTTTTGGATCTCAGTGTTTATCAATAAGATATGTTAAGCTAATCAACATTCAATATAGATTTGCCAGAACTATAATCAAACCTGTTTCTTAAATGGTAAATAATTACGCCAGTCGGTTAAGTAGAAGTGTTTCACTATCAATTTCTTGTTTGTTTTCAGAAATTCGTCGTTAATAAGTTAATAAATTAATTACATCAGATTCATAAAAGCAGCGGTTCTTAAACTGTAGGGCGTGCCCCATAGGGGCAACTAGGGAATCCAATTCCGCATATGCTTGATCCCGCAAATGCGGGATCCCGCGGTGATTTCGCTGGATTGACATTGCGGGATTAAACTTGCGGGATTTGCGGGACTCGATGTTGGGTGCTGTATGTTAATAAAAAATTGTTTGATGCAATTAAAAACAGAATAGAGTAGCAGGAAAATATTAATTACATATAGGTACAATACAATAGTACGACTAGTTTAACGGTTACATGTTACATTGATTTTGAAAGTATCTTCGGAGAAAAGATAACATGTTAATGTTTCATCTTTTTGATTTGATCTTATTTTAATGCACATGTATCCTGCAGCTGAAAACGCACGTTCAGCTTCGACACTTGTCGGCGGAATAGATTTTACACAATTTGTGGCCGTGATTCGAATAGTTGGCGCATATCGGCCGATGTGATAAACTTTCCAAACGGTATACCATCTTTAGCTACCATTCGAGATACTCTTTCCTCCATCGAAACGTTTTCTCAGATAAAAAAAAATCTGTAATTTTCATTTTCTTAGGTAGCACAGAAGAACCACTAACATATGAGTGCTTAGCAATAGAATTAAATGAACTACTCGAACTGCTGGTACTAGCTTTAATTTCCTGTGTTATTTTATCAATTATCAACACTACCGCTGCTGCTCTGGACTTTCAAATTAATATTATGCTTTGTTTGTAAGTGTGTGTGAAGACCTTTGGTGGAACGAGCAGAGATTTTGATAATGGTAGGGCATAACCAACATTTAGCTGTAAGACTAGATGACAATAAGGGTGCTGGACCTGATGGCATCCCGTCACTATTTATTAAAAAGTGTTCCCAGTCTCTTGTGCAGCCGTTGACTATTATCTTTAATATTTCAATAAAAGAGGGTGAATTTCCGTCTAAATGGAAAACTTCTTATCTTGTCCCTATATACAAGAACTCAGGGAATGTAGACTCAGTAAAAAGTTATAGGGGAATCAGTAAGCTTTGTATTTTTGGTAAGCTATTGGAATCTATAGTTTGTGACTTTTTGTTCGCTAAGGTCAACTCTGATATCATTCAAGAACAACATGGATTTTTCTCCAGAAGATCTATTGAGACTAACCTTTTAACATATACTGATTTTATTATAAAGGCAATGGACCAGGGCTTCCAGGTGGACTCATTGTACACCGATTTCAGCAAAGCTTTTGATAAAGTTGCCCACAATACTTTAGTTTGTAAACTTGCTTCGATGGGTGTGCAGGGAGACCTCCTCAGGTGGCTTGCCTCATATGTACAAGGTAGTTCACAAATTGTTGCCATAAATGGATATAATTCCAAATCATTTCCAGTGACATCGGGTGTGCCGCAAGGCTCACACCTGGGGCCTCTGTTGTTTTTGATATATTTGAATGACATTAAATCATGTTTTAAATTCTGTAAGTTCCTTATTTATGCAGACGACCTAAAGCTTTATGCAATCATTAGGGGCCCGAGAGACTGTGAACTTGTTCAAGGTGATATAGATAACTTTGTTGCTTATTGTATAAATAATAATTTATTCCTGAATTTAGAGAAATGTTGTCATATTAGTTTTACTAAGAATACATTAAATGCTATCGAATTTAATTATAAAGTGGGTGACAGTATTATTAAGCAGGTTACAGAAGTGAAAGACTTGGGAGTTGTATTCGACAGTAGAATGACATTTGGTCCACATATCGACTTCATTGTTAACAAAACTAGTAAACTACTGGGATTCATAACTAGAGTGTGTAAAATGTTTAAGTCTGAACAAGCAATTAAAACCTTGTATTATGCTTATATTTATAGTAGGCTAAACTTTGCATGTCTGGTTTGGTCTCCTTATTATCACATTCATATACATAGATTGGAAAGGATTCAATCACGTTTTCTCAGATTTTTAAACTTTAGAATAAACGGCGTTTATGAAATAGCGGATATGTGTCAAGTGAGACAGTGCTTCTCTATCACAACTCTTCAAGTTAGACGTATGCAATCCTGTTTACTGTTTTTATACAAATTGCTTAACAATTTTATTGATTCACCAACATTAATATCAATTATAACTTTTCACATTCAACCTAGAGAAACGAGAACTCATCAATTATTTGATATTAATTATAGAAGAACAAATCTTGGGCAAAATTCACCTTTAGTAAGAATGTGCACAATTTATAATAACAATTGTGAAGATATTGATATATTCAATACAACTCTGTTTACTTTTAAAAGGCAAATAAAGGGATTGAATCTTTGACCGGTCGAGTCTATTGCTTTTTGGATTTTATAGTCTATTGTTTTTTGGATTTTATAATTTATAATTTATTAAATTTTGAATGGTTTCCCATGACGCCGTGGTTGGTGTATGGGAGTGGTCCCGAATAATTTGTTCATATTTAGATTTAGTTAGGACATAGATTATAACGTACTTGTACACGTAACTGAAAATTAGTGGGTACATTTTTGGGTCTAGAACCTGTCAGTACCCCAAATCGTAAATAAATAAATAAATAAATAAAAGACAATCTTCAGACTTTAAAAAAGAATTCTTCGGTTCTTAATAAAATTGTAGAAAATTGATCAATAACAGCCTCATTAAGTTTCGAATACCCTCTATAATTTTTTTTTTCATATATTTAATTTTTAAACTTTCTAATAAAGTCCCTAGATTTACCCTTTGTGGTCTGCGTTAAATTAATTTCGGGTTTAGGTGTTCCCGCATTCTTCACTTCAATATTTTGCTCCAAACTCAAAGAGCTAAAGTTATTTCTTAAATAGTCCACCGTCAACTATTCATTTTAACTTAATAAATATATAATATTAAAATATTAAAACATACACTCTCGAATTTCTAACTAGATGCACGAACAGACAACAGCGCGGTGCACACAAAAACTGTGCGCCTTTTCCATGTTAAATCGCCATAGCCCCGTTATCCCCCGCTGCCACTCGCCACCTGTTACTACAGAGAAACTGCACTACTTAATCACACGTGCGAGCAAGTCTCGTCATTTACCTCGAACGAGGCACGGTTGCCGGATCTATACAGTTTGGTTTGACGGGATGATAAAATATTAGGGAGGGTCGGACTACGATAAATAATATTCAATGAATATAAATTAATATGTTTTATTCGTTTTGTTTTCGGGGTGCACGTGCGCCACTGCTCCCAAGCCATTTTATTTCGGGTTTATCTATGGAAGACTGACTACTAAATGGAACAGCAGAAAACTGGTAGTTACGCCACTGAATAAAATAATTTTAAATCGACGACCCCGATAATATACCAATTTTAATTAACATTTTATGACTAAAACATTTTTGTTAGCACAGAGCAACAGGCAAAGAAAGAACCAACACAAATCCCGTTCTTTAAAACTGGTTGAATGAAGAGCGTCCACACAGCGACTACAGTGGAGAAAAAAATTCGCAACGAAATTAGTTCGCGGTTCGTACGTCCCGGTATAAAGATGTATAAATTAATTTGTGTTTTGTTATTGATGACGCAAGCAGTGTTTGTTTCTTTACAATCTTGTCAATATCTCTTTGATCTCAGCGTGAAATATAAAGAGTTTGAAGACGTATACGGTGATTACAATGTTACAACGATCAATGGATGTATCAACGACACTGTGAGACCCTTCAAGGATATGAACGGTGTTCGTATATTATTAAAAAGAGGCCGTTTGCGCACACTGGAAAGAAATTTCATCTCTAACATTAAGAATTTACAGGAGGTTGTTATTCAGAAATGTCATGTCGAGACGATAGAACCAGGAGCTTTTTCAAACTTGCCTCAATTAGAAAGGATTAGCATTCGCAACAACCGCATTAAGACTTTAACAAGGAGTGTATTTGATATAATTCCCAGTCTCAGACACGTCCAATTTTCCTTCAACGAATTGTCGTACATTGAGGATCACGCATTTGCTAATTTACCCAACTTTAAAATTCTCTCGCTTGACGTTAATGATCTTACTGAAGTGAGAAGGGAATGGTTTACTAATACGAGCAACATTGAAAGTTTTAATATGTTCCAGAATTACATACGTAAAATTCCAGCGGGACTGTTTCACGGCTGGAAATATCATAAAGGGATTTATTTCAATTCAAATGCCATTTCGGTTATTGAAGGACCGATGTTCAAAGACAACCCATCGTTTATTACAGCCGTCGGATTACATCACAACCGCTTAACGTCCATTTCTCCAGACACCTTCCCAGATTCAATTTATTATAAATTTCTTGGAATAAGTGCAAATCTTTTAAATTTCCTACCGGAAGAATTTATGAAGAAGATTCAAGTAGGTAATCTCGCTCTTTATGGTAATCCTTGGTCATGTGCTTGTTGGGAAAAAGCCTACAAAACCTTTTTCGATAGGAGGGTAACGGTTGACGATCCTACTGTCACGTATTCTGGAACTTGTAAGGACGATGATGTGCCTGTGTGCGGATTACCACTTAATTCTTCAAGTACATGCGTTGAAGCTGTAGATAAGGAATTGACTGGGCGATTCATCAGTTACTTGAAGAAAGTTAATCATAATTGTGTGCTCGATGCAAGTGGTCAGGAGTGTGCTATGTTTGATGACTTGGATTAGAAGATAGGAAGTACTCAATAGACATTTTAAGTAACTGTCTTTTTTGATGCAAAATCTGTTTAAAATATGGATTACTCACTCTTCATTCTCCAACCTCAATATTTCGTTGAGGAGCTTGCCAATTCCGAGTAATTTGCGTTTAACAAATCTGTGAGCGTATGAGCGAAAATGTTCAATTATTTGGATATTTTTGCTTTAGTCGTTTAACTATACAGGGTGTTAATGATATGTACATATTTTAATAGGTGATTCAAGAATCTATTTTAAGTCTAAATATTCATATACATACATGTATGTTCTAATGTGCTTCATTTTCGATATACAGGGTGTTAAATTTTTTGTTTCTCGAAAACCGTTTGATTACATTAAATTTTGGTATATATTGTTATAAACCCACATATCATTAAGGCCGGTATTAGACTATCAAATATATTTGACAAAGATCTTTTATAAAATATTTTGTAGCATTTCTTTGATAATATTTCTTTTATAAAAGTTTTTACTAGTATTACACTGTCAAAGAACTTTGACAATTTTTGAAGGGACTTGTCAAGTTTTTACAATTAAAAATGAACGACAGACGTGTATTAGCTTGTCTAGCGTTAAGTGCTGCCGTGATTACAATGTGTTTAGTATTAAAAAAGAAAAAAAAAAAGAGCCAGGCGCCTTTGGGTAAGGCCCTGGGGTGGCAAGACATAATTTAAGGGGTGTCCACCACAATCTCCTTCGGGAGTTACGAGTTGAAGGTATTAGGAGTTATAAAAACTATTTAAGAATGGACGAGGAAACATTTAACTTTATTGTTTTAAAGATATCACCATTGATAGCCCGACAGAATACACATTTATGGAATTGTATCAGCGTTGAGGAACGCCTTATGGTTACCCTTCGGTTTATGGCAACAGGAGAGAGTTATGCTAGTTTACAGTACAGCAGTCGCATACCTCAATGTACCCTTTCAGGCATAATCCCAGAAACTTGCAAGGCAAAAAATGAAAATAAATAAATAAATATATCGTCTTTTATTTCGGTTTTTGTCATCCGGGTGTTGATGGTTGTACAATATTTGGAACCTTTCATACTCCGAAATTAGCAATTTTGTTGTTGAAATGCACCAGACAAACTTATTTTCCGCCATGGTATTATATACCAATACCAGTCGCAGTCAATGTCAAATTTATGCCTTATTGTCAGAAAATGAGGTTACCACCGTTACCAATCAACTATAAAATCTTTTATCAAAGATAAGTCTGTTGTTATCTTTTATAAAATATCTTTTATAAAATAAATATTTTATAAAAGAACTGATATTACACTTCAAATATTTTATAAAATTTATTTTATAAAATATCTTTGTCAAATATATTTGATAGTCTAATACCGGCCTTTTACCCAAAAAGTTTATTGTCCTCATGCCAGTGGCGTAGGTACGCCACTTCGAAACAATTATGTTATTATTATTCAATTTTAAACAAATAAGGTCTCTATCATCTTTCTCTTCAAACTTACCGCTTGGAAGAAAATAAAATAATAGTTATATATTCCTTTTTGTTATAATATTCTATGGGAATCTTTATTAATTGGACTCCGTACCTTTAAAACGAGATTTCTTCCCACGAGAATCAGTGGCGTAACATATTTTTGGTTAAAATGGTATTGAGGCGTAGCTGTACCTACGCCGCTGGCTTGAGAAAAGAAAAACACTCAAAGTCACGGTCTCACCAACTAATTATAAGTATATTAATGGTGTTTACAGGAGGTTACATGTTTCGCCCAGCTGGGCATCATCAGATCTAAAAGTTTTTATTTATTTACAAAAAAAAATTTTGCATAGGAAAAAGGTAAAAACGCGAAACTACGTCACGGTAAAATGTTAGCACCCTGTATATACCCTATACAGGGTGTTCCTTAATGACGTGCTAATATTTCAGGGTTTAAAAGTTATTCAATTTTTCCACTAGTGGCGTCCCTGCGAACATGTCCTCTGATATCTTTTACAAGAATGATGGTACGCCAATGACATTTTTCCATATGGATATTTTTTCTGATAGCCTGGTCAATTCTACATGAAAACGGTATTTTGAATTTTTCTCGTCTTGATTAAAACAATTAAATTCATATTGAAACTCATTATTATTAACATTGATAAAATAATTAATGATAATTTTGTTTTATAAAAATTGTTGGAAATGGCCACCTTCACTTAAATGGCATGCTTCCGCCCGTCTTCGCATCGAATTGCCCACTCGTTCAAATATTTCCAGCGTATTCCTTATTGTTTCACACGAGGTAACTATCCGCTTTCTTAAATCTTCTAAAGTGTTAAATGGGAGCTTTATACACCAGAGTTTTAACGTGACTCCACAAAAAGAAATCTAAACTATTGAGATCGGGGGATCTTGCTGGCCATTGCTGCGGTCCTCCGCGACCTATCCAACGATTAGGATAAACCGCATGTAAATAGTCGCGAACAATTACACTGAAATGAGCAGGAGCTCCATCGTGTGTGTACCACAACTGATTCGTTAACGCAATTGGTACATCTTCAGGCAACACAGGTAGTTTCTCTTGGAGGAAATGTAGGTAAGACTGTCCATCAAGGCGCCCAGGCAGAAAAAACGGGCAGATACGATGATTACCAATAGTTCATGCCCATACATTAACCGAAAATTGCTGTTGGAAATGAGTTTCGGTTATGGCATGGGGGTTTTCGTCCGCCCACACATGATTATTATAGAAATTTTGAATAACAATCCTAGAAAAATTTCCTTCGTCTGTGAGCATAATTTGTGACTCAAACTGCGGATTTAGTGTAACATTCTAAGGGTACCACTGACAGAAGTTCACACGCTGTGGAAAATTCCTGGGAAGCCTCTTAGAATATGATACGGATACAGCAAATAATCAAACAACATTCGCCAAACAATTTGATGACAAAGCGAAGCCGAGGCTATTTAAAAAACTCCGAGCACCTGAAAGGGCTTTTGCAGCGTGTAATGTATTAAACTTTTTCTATTACTGTTCTTTGATCAATTATATTATTAAGTAATGAACTTTGATTTTATTCAAATTATAATAAAATACACCTATAAAATAATCCATGACAACTAGTTATTTGAGTACTGTCAAAGTCTGTCAGTTCCAATTTTTTTATTTCGATTGTCGAAAATGTTGTTTCAAGACCAAAACGAAGCTATACAGAAGGCGGCCGAGTTGGCATGTGCCTCACTCTTACCCGTAAAGTCGAAAGATAGGTACTGTCAAACGTACAACCTGTTTCTAGAATGGTTCGTGGAGAAAAACCTTTCACAAATTGACGAAAATGTAATGCTAGCGTACTTCCAAGAGAAATCTGAAGCCCTATCACCTCCGTCCTTATGGTCACAATATTCCATGCTTAAATTGACTATTTCTATGAACAAAAAGTATAGATATTTCGCAGTTTAAGAAACTTATTGCATTTATTAAACGAAAAAATGATGGTTACGAAGCTAAAAAATCTAAAATTTTCACAAAAGAAGAAATAATATAGTTTTTACTTGACGCTCCTAATCATAGCTATTTATCTATGAAAGTGATCGCAGTAATGGGGATAGCTGGACCATGCCGGACAGATGAGATCTATAAAATGAAATTGAACGACATCGAAATCAAGGATGATGTAGCTATTGTTAAAATCCTCCAGAGCAAAAACAAGGTTCAAAGAAGTTTTGTGATAGCCGATGATGGAGGTCCAGTTTCTTTTATGAGGTTACTTCAAGATTATATTAAACTTAGGCCAAATAATGCACAAGACGAACGCTTGTTATATCGCTATGAACGAGGTAGGTGTGTGAATCAGGTGATTGGAAAACACACTATTTCAAATGTTCCCAAAGAAATTGCCAAATTTTTGAAACTTTAAGATATAAATAAATACACTGGTCACTCGTTTAGAAGAACATCAACTACCTTTCTTGCAAATGCTCCAGGTATCGATATTTTGGATTTAAAAAGACATGGCGGTTGGAGATCTTCGTCCGTTGCGGAGGGATATATTGGTGATTCGTATACAAATAAAATCGAAATTTCCAAAAAGATCTTAAATCGATCTCCTACTTTTATTCCATCTAACGACGCGAGAGTGACAAATAGTTGTAGGGTCCAAGTCCAGGATAATAACGAGTCTCTAATAAGAAGCGGCGAAGGTATTGAATTGAATAATATTCCATCAATTAATATTTCTAACTGTTCAAATTTCACTATTAACCTTAATGACAATAAATACAAATTAGTGTTATTTAAGTTTTATATTATTGTTATTATACCACTTGTTTAAATATAAACTTTTTATTATTAAGTAAGATTTTTTTTTAATTCGCTTGAATAAATACAATAAAAAATTTTATTCTTGTTTTTTTGTCCTGGCACCGAAAGTATTACTTTCGTAGCTAGCAACCTACTTTTGTAGCTAGCAACGGATAATATTCAGGTAACTGTAACATTTACTTTCGTTTTCTTCCATGTTGCTACGGCCCGAAAGTTGATTTATTTATACAGTAGTAGAAAAACGTCATTTATTACAGGATAACTAGATGTATGTGTGTTGGAAAACCAGTTCCAACAATAGTGTTGCCGTTACCTGATAATTTTAATCATTACCTTTTCTTTTCCCGGTAAAATTAACTTATATCGTTAACGGATCATCTTAAAATTTCCTTATTTTTCCTGAACAATCATAATAAAACACATGTCGTTTTGTTTTTCTCTCGGGAAACGATACAACAAGAGTTTTTGTTTTTTTAAATGATCTGCATTTTTAAAACGTAAAGAAAAGTCCTTTTTTACTTTTCATTTTTCTGATTCTTGTGATCTCAACAAGATCTTCAGTTGACAAGTTCAGTTAAAAATTACGCTGATCAAATTTTGTCCACGAATAAGTCGTACCTTTATGAAGCTGTTTATGTCCAATAATCCCCATTATTCGATGACAAAGGTCATCCCTGATCATTACTTTGATGATGAATTAGACGTCCCGAAGTATTACAAAAATAATTAATAATAAACCAAAGCCGGCAAGTTAAAACAGATAAGTTGAGTTGATGGAATTAGAGATGGTTTAAATTATCCTTGAGTGAACTGAGAGAAATTTATATCCTTTTTTATCTACAAATTAAGGGTCCGTTACACTATTCGGACACACGAATTTTAAATTTTTACTATTTTTTTCTAAGAGTATACATTTTTAGTAGTAATATTCAATAAAAAAATTTGCGGAATACTCAGTAATTTTTAAGAAATTAATTAATAAAAATCCTGATTTTATGGTTTTTGAGTGATTTGACAAGGTTCTGACCCCAACAATTTTAGCGATGTTGCCGGATTTATAATTTTATAACAAAAATAAAAAGTAAAGGTTCTGTGTAATGACTACACTTGAGCACCCACGGAATTTAACAATTTTTGAAAATGTAATGGAAAGGTATGGTTGTAGAAAAAAAAAACATAAGAAAGTTAGGGTAAGTTACATAAATTGACACTGCCCTGGGAAAACCGCTGAAAACCCAGCCCCGCTACACCTTTTGTAGCCGATTTGTTTTTGTATTCGGCAAAAAAAACACAAGAAAGTTACATAAATTGACAGTACCCTGGGAAAACAAGTGGAAACCCCGCTACACCTTTTGTAGCCGATTTGTTTTTGTATTCGACAAAAAAAACACAAGAAAGTTACAAAAATACAGAAAACATAAGAAAGTCACATAAATTGACAGTGCCCTGTGAAAACAGCCACCGGTGTAGTTTAAATATCTGCCTAACAGGAATATTCATATTTTGAAAAAAAGATCCCGAAAACAAAGGATAATCTTTCCGGCATTTGCAACAATAAAAGCAGGAATTCAAGGCATTTGCATTAACTCTCTGCCTAATAGTGCATACGAGACGACAATTTCTGGTTTTGCATCTGAAATTATCTCTAATCAATCCTATGTATTGTATTGTAAATATTTTGCAAAATCCACATCATGCTTGTTTGTAATTGCGTCAACATTATCTATATTTGCTATTTCAATTTTATTTTGATTTGTTCTTTCCTTTTCCTTCAACGCCAAAGTATAACTGCTCTTGGCAACAGTGTTATGCATTGTCAAATTTGTGTTCGACTTAAAAGTGACATCTTCAACAGAGTTGCCAGTTGTCTTTTATTAGCTACATAGGAAAAAAATATTGCACAAAAACGGATATTTTTGGGCCTTTCTATCGCAGTTAACCCTCTTAAAAGATATTGCTTAGTCGTGACATAACTACATTGACAATAAACTGCGGTCTTATATCGATATAAACAAACCCGAACAACCTAAAAACTGTATTATTGCAGAAAGCTTTTCTATGTGGCAATGTGGCATCACTGTTAAAATGCCGAATTTTGCAAATATACATGTTCGCAGCGTAAATTTTAAGAATCAACAATTTTACGACCATTTTTACCTTTAAACTAATTAATTAATTAATTAAATAATTAATTAAGTAATTAGTGTGTCCGAATAGTGTAACGAAACCGGTAATCCATATTGTTGATAACTAATGATTCTAATTGATATTGTATTGTTCTTTTGAAAAACCATCCTGTACTTAACGGATGTTTTTATTTATACATTATATTTTGTGTACTTACGCAAAACAGGACATACAAGATCTTATCTAATTTTAGAAAATTTTTATAATTGTGTATTGTCTGCTATTCTGGTTTCTGGTTTCTTTATCTTAGAATGTCAAAACAGTCATAAAATGTCAAAAGTTGGCCACCCTGTTTTTAGTTGTCTAGAATTAATAATTATTTGTACAATGTGTTAAAAAATTATCAATACTGCTAAATGAAGCAATTTGAATTTAATTGTTTTAATCAAGAATCAAGAATCTGACGAGACAAACTCAAGAGACCGTTTTCATGTAGAATTGACCAGGCTAATCATCCACATGGAAAAATGTCAGTGGCGTACCATCTTTTTTGTAAAAAATATCAGAGCAAATGTTTGCAGGGACGCCACTGGTGGAACAATTGAATAACTTTTCTAATTAAAATTTCTATTCATCCTATTAACACATACCAAAATTGAAAATTATATTTAAATTGCTTTCGGAGATATAAAAAAAAATAGCCATTTAAAAAATAAAAATTCGACACCCTGTAGCAAAAAATTTAAGCCGTTGCGGACATATGTTCATATGCACTTTTATTTATAAAATGGCCTAAGGAATCACACCCTGAAATATTAGCACGTCATAAATGAACACCCTGTATATGCATATGAACGTTTCGAGACGGGGCTGCACCCCGTTTGCCCCTACTGGATGCGCCACTGTCGTATACCTAGTTTTGTGAAGGTATGGAATAAATTTACATAGAAATATTTAAATTGTTTTTCGTGTATTAACATAATTAATTATGATCTTATGTTGTTCCCCTAATACGATAAAATTACAATGTTTTCTGGGATTCATTTTATTTATTAATAAACAATAAATTTGTAGTTGTGGGCGACATGCCATTTGACGGGTTTTATTCGCATATGCACCCTTAGAATAATTTCTGATACAATAAAGTCGATTTTCAGAAAATGCTAGAAATCGTTTAAATTTTAAAATTAATATAAAGTTTTGTTAGTCGAATTCACTAGCTTATTTGTTTTTTGTGGGAACGTTTTAATTTCATTCATTCAATATCTGTTTTCATTAAAAAAAAGTCGACTCTACCATCGTAATTTTAGACAACGGCGATAATGTTCTAATAGGATCATTTTTTCAACGTATTTATTATTCAACAATACTGTTATTTGCTTGGCATAAAATGTGGTGGTTATAATTCAGACGTTTCAGTCGCAGCAGCACTAGCATAAAGTCCTCTGTTGAGTAAAGAAGGATATACTCTTTTTACAATTTCCCTAGCATAGAGAGAGAGATAAATGCAGTTTCTTCACTGCAACACTAGAAGAAGCACCATCAATGTTTTTCCATGGACGCCACATACTGTTTTTTTATACGTTTGGTAAAATAATATCGGTAATACAACTAAACTCTTCCAGCAAGAAATAAAAACTAACAAATTTTACCACAACAAGATATTTAAATATAAATTAAGCAACCTAACCTACCTGATGTGCTTATATTTAATTATAATTATTACAATCCGGTCCTTTCCACATAATAATAACAAACGGTCATAAATAATGAGATCGCCCCAGGTACTTTTACTGCAGTCATTATGTTATATCCATATTTCGTGGAACAATCTTTACAGTTGTTTTCATAGCACACTTGAAAAAAACTAGTATTTTCGGAATAAATGTGATTTTAAGAGGAAACGCGTTGATGTAGGTATAGCGGCTCATTTTAAAGAACAACTAGTTTGTTTATAATGAACATTGAATTGTGACCGCCCTGTACATTTACAGTACATTTCTTACTTGAAGAAAATTAATTATGATCTTAAAATGAATTCAGATGAACAGCAATGCGCTATGTTTGATGTGTTGGATAAGAATATCTGCTGCTTTATTTTATTAATAACATAATAATAAAATCACTTGTGGATTATTTATAAATGAAATGTGTAATTAATATTTGTAACTAAAACTATGTCATTTATCACGTAAAATCTTACAATACATAGAAGTTATTGAATTGAATCATGATCAGATCATATATTTTAGAAATGCCTTGATTAAATTTTTACATGAAAATTTATTATTTTTTTCTTTAGTCTGCAAGGTCTCCGAATGAAAATGGATACTTCGCAAACTGTTTGTGTCGTATGTGGTATATGTAATATACCCAAAATCAACCATTTTCGTTTCGATATATTTACAAGTGAATCGCGCCACAAAAAGAAAAGGAACATAATCGAGACATGGAGAACAAACGTGAGACGGGTTATCGATTATTTGTTTGTTTTCCATAGCAATATCGATTATCTTTCATTCCCAACCAATTTTAAATTGTCAATATCTCGAAAACGGTTGATTTTGGATCCCAGTGTTTATCAATAAGATATATTAAGCTAATCAACATTCAATATAGATTTGCCAGAACTATAATCAAACCTGTTTCTTAAATGGTAAATAATTACTCCTGTCGGTTAAGTAGAAGTGTTTCGCTGTCAGTTTCTTGTTTGTTTTCAGAAATTCGTCGTTAGTAAGTAAATAAATTAATTACATCGGGTTCATGAAAGCAGCGGTTCTTAAGCTGTAGAGCGTGTCCCATAGAGGTAACATTTGAAAATCCTCCCGTCAACGGAAAAGAATCCATAATATAGGAAATATTCGGAATTATTTTATTTTAATCATCTAAAACCCTAAAAATAAACGTTCTCTTTCGGTCATTTTAGAGTTGTCCAACCGGATTCGAACAATTTTTTTTCTAATTCTTCGGGGGTTCGAGGGTGCTGGGGGAGATTAAAAAAAAAACATAAAATAAATGTTTCTAAAATGATAATATCGTAAAAATAAACCACCTTTGTCTATTCCAATTTCTATAATTTAATAACCATAAAAAGGGGTGTGGAGAGAGTAAAAATTAGATATTAAAAATAAAATGCAATGTTACCATATTTATAACGTTTTCTTACAATTAAAAACATTTTTTGTCTCATGTTACCAAGATAATCTTTTTGGCAAGGATTCTGTCGAAATTCGCCTGTGTGCGTTGTTCACAATAATACTTTAAAAGTAATGGCGTAACAATGAAGGTATGACTCTCAGTTATTAGGTTCGTTCTGCGCATGATTGGTCGTGGACGAGGTGCTGCTTTTTGTCTCTGTGACCGGCTACAAATGCCAAACCTTCAACTGTCACATCTGAGAATTGAATTATTAACTTAACCTACAAATATTTTTATTCTTGCTTATTTCTGCTTTGTGTAGAGCCTGACCTCGATTTTTTTCATTCATTCATGGGATTTTTCTTTTAACCGCAAATCCACGTATGTTTCTTATAAATTGCGGTATTAAATGTCCTGCCAGACACTAATTGCAATACAATTCAAAGTCTCCCAAGCCATTTTATTTCGGATTTATCTATGGACGACGGACTACGAAATAAACGCGCAGAAAACTGGTAGTTACGCCACTGAATAAAATAATTTTAAATCGACGACCCGGAAAATATACCAATTTTAATTAACATTTTATGACTAAAACATTATTGTTAGCACGGAGCAACAGGCAAGGAAAAAACCAACACAAATCCACTTCTTTAAAACTGGTTGATTGAAGAGCGTCCACACAGCGACGACCGCGGAGACGTAAAACGCAACGAAATTAGTTTGCGTGCGTATGTCCCAGTTTAAAGATGTGTAAGTTAATTTGTGTGTTGTTGTTGATGACGCAAGCAATGTTTGTTTCTTTACAATCTTGCCAATATCTCTTTGATCTCGGAGTGAACTATAAAGAGTTTGAAGACGTAGACGGTGATTACAATTTTACAACGATCAATGGATGTATCAACGACACTGTTAGACCCTTTAAAGATATGAAAGGTGTTCATATATGGTTAACCGGAGGCAGTTTGCCCACATTGGAAAGAAATTTCATCTCTAACATGAAGAATTTAAAGGAGGTTGACATTGAGAAGTTTCACGTCGAGACGATAGAACCAGGAGCTTTTTCAAACGTGCCTCAGTTAGAAAGGATTAACATTAACAACAACCGCATTAAGACTTTAACAAGGGGTGTATTTGATATAATTCCCAGTCTCAGAGACGTCCAATTTTTCTTCAACAAATTGTCGCACATTGAGGATCACGCATTTGCTAATTTACCCAACTTTAAAATTCTCTCGCTTAACGAGAATGAGCTTACTGAAGTGAGAAGGGAATGGTTTACTAATACGAGCAACATTGAAAGTTTCAATTTGTTCCACAATTACATACGTAAAATTCCAGCGGGACTGTTTCATTGCTGGAAAAATCTTAAAGGGATTTATTTAAATTCAAATCTGATTTCGGTTATTGAAGGGCCGATGTTCAAAGACAATCCATCGTTTATTACAGCCGTCGGTTTACATCACAACCGCTTAACGTCCATTTCTCCAGACACCTTCCCAGATTCAATTTATTATGGATTTCTTGGAATCAGTGCAAATCTCTTAAATTTCCTGCCGGAAGAATTTACCACCAAGATTCGAGTAGGTAATCTCGGCCTTTATGGTAATCCTTGGTCATGTCCTTGTTGGGAAAAAACCCTCAAGACCTTTTTGGATAGAGGGGTGACGATTGACGATCCCGGTGCCACGTTTTCTGAGTTTTGTAAGAGCGAAGGTGTACCAGTGTGCGGATTACCACTTAATTCTTCAACTACATGCGTTGAAGCCGTCGATAAGGATTTGACTGGACGATTCATCGGTTACTTAAAGAAAATTAATCATAATCTTGTGCTCGATTCAAGTGGTCAGCAGTGTGCTATGTTTGATGAGTTGGATTAGAAGATGTAAAGTACTCGATAGACAATTTAAGTAATTGATTTTTTTTTGACGCAACATCTATTTAAAATATGGATTACTTTTCATTCTTGAACCTCGATGTTTCATTGAGGAGCTTGCCAATTCCGAGTAATTTGCGTTTAACAAATCTGTGAGCAAATGAGAAAAATATTCAAGTATTTGGATATTTTTGCTTCATTCGTTTAACTACACAGGGTGTTAATGATATGTACATATTTTAATGGGTGATTCAAGAATCTATTTTAAGTCTAAATGTTCATATACATACATGTATGTTCTAAAGTGCTTCATTTTAGATATACAGGGTGTCACATTTTTTTATTTTCATCAAAAATCTCGAAAACAATATGAGATATTACATTAAATTTTGGCATAGATTGTTATGACATAAACCACATATCATTAATCCAAAAAGTTTCTTTTCCTCAAGTCAGTGGAATAGGTACGCGACTGATTCAGTTCGAAACGATTATTTTATTGTTAATTATTATTCAATTTTAAACAAATAAGGTCTCTATTATCTTTCTTTTAAAACTTACCGCTTGCTATAATATTCTATGGGAATCTTTATTAAGTGGACTCCGAACACCTTTAAAACGAGATTTCTTCCCACGGGAATCAGCGGCGTAACATATTTTATGGTTAAAATTGTATTGAGGCGTTGCTATATCTACGCCGCTGCCTTGAGAAAAAAAAATTTGAGGTAGAAATGTGTGGGTTTTAATAATAGTAGTCTCTACCAAAATTTAGGGTATATCTCAAACTGGTTTCGAGATTATTGATAAAACTAAAAAAAAAATGTTAGCACCCTGTATATCGAATACAAAGCATTTTAGGACATATATGCATATGAACGTTACGAGACGGGGCTGCAGCCCGCTTGCCCCTCCTGGATGCACCACTATAATATACCTAGTTAAAATATTTTGTGAAGGTATGAAATAAATTTACATAGAAATATTTAAATTGTTTTTTCTTGAATTGGTATATTTAATTATGATCTTATGTTGTTCCTCTAATACGATAAAATTACAACATTTTCTGGGATTAATTTTATTTATTAATAATCAATAAATTTATAGTTGTGGGCGCCATGCCATTTGAAGAGTTTTATTCGCATATGCACCCTGAGAATAATTTCTGATAAAATAAAGTCGATTTTCAGAAAATGCTAGAAATCGTTTAAATTTTAAATTAAAAATAAAGTTTTGCTGGTCGAATTCAGTAGCTTATTTGTTTTTTGTGGAAACGTTTTAATTTTCATTAATAGTTATGTGTCTCCATTAAATATATGGAGAAAAATGTATTGTCCTATTTACGGAAAATTTGACTTCATCGTAAGTTTTTGCTTCAATAAACACCAAAAAGTACACGTAATTAAATGGAACTATGCTCCTTTTGTTAACTCTCAAATTTGACATTTCTACACAAAATGTCGAAGAATGGCATTTATTGATTAAATTTTTAAAGAAATATTTGGAAAAGTTGTTTCTTTTGTAATTTTATGTTCACGTAGCGAGTTTAAATCACTAATGATCATTTTTTTTTCTAACTATTGGTGGCCAATATCTATTTTAATTGAAAACGAAAGTCGACTCTACGATCGTAATTTTAAACAACGGGCGCTATTATTCTAATATGTCCATTTTTTTCAGCGTATTTATTATTTAAAGAAACAAGACTCTCTTCTTTGTTGGTTGAATCTTTAAAGTTATGAGGAGTTTGCAACATTTTTAAACTGCAATTCAATTTTGTGAGGAAAACGAACATTTTGGTAGAATTTTTGGTATAAAGACTGAATTTTGACGATGAGTATTGTATACTTAAATAGATTTACGGTGGTGGGGTCGACTTCCGTTTTCAATGAAAATAGATATAGGCCAAAATATGGACACAAAACAACGAAACAACATGCGAACAACTTTTTCAAATAAATTTTTCTTAAATTCGATTAATAACGGCCATTTCTCGACATTTTGTGGAGAAAATGTGAAATTTGACAGTTATAACAAAAGTCACAGGGTCCAATTCAATTATGTTATTTGCTTGGCACAAAATGTACAGGGTGGTCATAATTCAAGGTTTGTTGTGGAAGAATTCAACCATTAAAAAGTTTTTCTTTTAAATAGAACATCCTGTATATTTTGATTTAATTTGATTACAAATTAGTTGTTCTTTATTAGGACTATTTACTGTTCTGTACCTGTATCAAAGCGTTTCCTCAAAAAATAAAGTTTATTCCGAAAATACTATTTTTTTCAAGTGTGCTATGAAAATAATTGTAGGTACAGGGTGTCCCATTTTCTACACTTTTATAGGGTATCTCCGTAATTGTAAGTGCTATCAAAAAAGTAATGTAGGTGTCATGTGCTCTTATTGGGTCAAACTTAAAATGGCAAAATCAAAATTAGAAAATTTCGCCCGCTTAAGAGATACGGGGGAAAATCAAAAAATTGACAATTTCAAAATTACCCTATATTTTCTTAGTTAAAAGAGATTCAGAAAAATGATTTATACAGAAGTTTCTATTGTGTTGATTTTTGAATAATATGCCGTTTTCAGAATAAGTATACGGGGTTAGGGAAAAAAGTTATCGGACCTAACCTCATTTTTTTAAATGGAACACCCTGAATATTTTAACCTAAAAAGTTACTATTTTAAATTCTCCTTTCAAATATATAACACATCATGGATGATATTGGTTTCCTAGGCGATTTATTTAAACTTTATTACTTTGAAACGAAATAAAAGATTCAGAAAATAACGGGAATCATCGCAAATGTTCGGAATATGTCTTTAAATGGTTACCGTATTTCTGGATAGCGAACAAAATATACATTTTGCGCCATTTATTAATTTTTTCCACTTCAATATAAAGTGATATCATATCAAATTTTTCAAATTGTCGATAGGTCATTTTCGCAACTGAATATGTCAAAATGAAATTGAATTGAATATTTTTTAATTGCCGCAATCACTTTTCTTCCGTATAGACATTAGTATACAGTACCTATGTACAATAATTGTTTTCATAGCACACTTGAAAAAAAAAGTTTTTTCGGCATAAATTTGATTTTTTGAGGAAACACTTTGATATAGGTATAGAGACTCATTTTAAAGAACAACTAATTTATCATCAAATTAAATAAGAACATACAACAACATTCAAATAAGAAAGTTTTTAATGGTTAAATTAATCATAATGAACATTGAATTGCCACCCCCTGTACAATTTAATGCCAAGTTTGAATTTTTCTTAGATTTGCTGACCTTCTAGCTATTCGGTAAAAAAATTGTTTAGTCCAAGAGCTAAGGTCAAACGATTACATCACCATGCAATTGCCAAACAATTACAGAAAGTCGAGACGTCTCAACAACGTGTTCTATAAAATTTGCCTAAAATTTAATGGCTTATCGAAATATACACGGTGTTGAACAAATGTCGGTACCCCGGAATAACTCCTGTCCATCGCATCGCAGCGGAAAATGTCTAGGGAAAAAGTTGTTTGGTTTTGAAGGAGGAATAGTTTGCAATTTAAACCACCCCTCCCCCTCAACCCCCAGGCGCGGGTGGGGTAAGTTAAGATTTTCAAATGGAACCTCATATTTTTTATTGGCGTATCGTGTTCTCCGACCAAAAATAAACATCTTTTGTCCGAAAAATTTTTCACCTTAATCACCATGAGAAAGACAAAATCAGAACCGTGCGAAAATCAAGTTTTATCCCGGAAATACTCTTTTTCCCTTTCTTGTACTAAAAAATGCCCGTGGAAAAAGTTGTGTGTATTCCACGGGCATTTTTTAGTACAAGACAAAGAAAAAGAGTATTTCCGGGATAAGACTTGATTTTCGCACGGTTCTGATTTTGCCTTTCTCATGGTGATTTTATTGGTGAAGGATGGGCCCGAATAAAAAAAATTTTCGGACAAAAGATGTTTATTTTTGGTCGGAGAACACGATACGCCAATAAAAATATGAGGTTCCATTTGAAAATCTTAACTTACCCCCACCCGCGCCCGTGGGTTGAGGGGGGAAGGGTGGTTTAAATTGCAAACTATTCCTCCTTCAAAACCAAACAACTTTTTCCCCAGACATTTTCCGCTGCAATGCGATGCACCGGAGTTATTCCGGGGTACCGATCTTTTTTCAACACCGTGAATAATAAAAATTACCATGTTGTATTTAAAAAACGAAAGTTAGCAGCTACTTCCGGTCTAACAAGATGACAGAAACATGTCAATATTTTAAATAAAGAGAACATATCGATGATCCTAAATCTCCAAAGTTTCAGAAACATATGTTCAGTAGTTCTCCATACAATTATAATGGAAGCTCATCGTGAATCACCCTGTATACAGTTCTTATTGTAAAAAGTGTTCATGATCGTACAAAATAATTTATTTTGCTATTTCGAACGAAATTTTTTATTATCTGAGTGATCACAATGTTTCTCAATAAGGTACTTTAAGCTAATCAATATCCAATATGGATTTGCCAGGACTACATTCAAACCTGTTTCTTAAATGGTAAATAATGACGCCAGTCGGTTAAGTAGCAGTGTTTCACTATCAATTTATTGTTTATTTTCCGAAATTCGTCGTTACTAAGTAATTAAATTAATTACATCAGGTTCATGAAAGCAATGATTCTCCGTAAATCAGCGGTTCTCAACATTTAAAAATCTCGTGACTCCGTCAACGGAAAAGCATCCACAAATATAGAATATCTTAAATATTTTATTTTAATTAACTAAAATCCTACAAAAAAACGGTCTCTTTCGGTCTTTTTATAGTTGCCCAAGCGGATGGGAACAAGACCTTCTAATTACTTTGTTAGTTAAGCTGAACGTAATTGTGCATTTATCGTCCTTAATACGACATATTTTATATACCATTTTTTAAGAAGAATATATTTGATCTCAAAGTCCCCAGCCATTTTATTTCGGCGGAAGACCGACTACAATATTCAACATTATCAGCGATCATCAATATGGTTTTCGGAAGTTCAGATCAACTAAAGATCTTCTAGC
Source organism: Barypeithes pellucidus (assembly GCA_963991005.1). NCBI lineage: Eukaryota > Metazoa > Arthropoda > Insecta > Coleoptera > Curculionidae > Barypeithes > Barypeithes pellucidus. Next base: position 3,279,071 of record OZ022557.1, read on the forward strand.
CTATGTCACCCATCTTTGGAACAATGCAATCGAACATCATGGGGAGTCTCGGGCTGTTGCACTGCTAAGGACCGCTTTCTGCAAGTGGCGATTGACGGATTTCTGACACCTTCACCATCAATGCCGGTGTTCCTCAAGGGTCCATATTGTCTCCCACTCTCTTCTTACTCTACATTAACGACCTTCTAATGAAAACGAAAAACCCGATAGTTAGTTTTGCTGACCATAGCACACTTATCTCATCTTTCTCTTTGAATGCACAAACATCGGCTGCCGACGCACATCATCGCAGACAGCATGAAGTATCACGCCTCAACAAAGACCTGGAAGACATTTTGGCTTGGGGTGACAGTAACCAAGTCGAATTTAATGCTAAAAAAACCCCAGGCAGCAGTTTTCTCTAAAAAGGTTAACATTACAGAACCGGATATAGTCATGGACGGACACGCAATCTCACTGGCTTCATCTATTAATTTGCTGGGCGTCAATCTGGGAGGAAATATGTCTTGGCATAACCACGTTGTGGCAATCGCCAAGATAGCTTCTCAGAAACTTGGTGTACTCTTCCGAACCAGAAAGTTTTACACACCTCAACAATTTCTGACACTATACAAAGCCCAGATTCGACCATCACTAGAGTACTGCTCTCTTGTCTGGAGCTCTGCACCCAAACATACTCATCGGCTACTGGATTCCATCGAAAGGAGGGACATTCGTCTGATTGGAGACCACGAGCTGACGAAGAACCTCGACAGCCTAGAACATCGAAGACAGGTTGGGGACTTGACTCTCTTTTACAGATATTTTCATGGTAAGTGCTCGGCTGACCTTGCCTTCTTAATTCCGCACAAAGCGGCGAATAGCAGAAATACACGACGAACCACTGCCGCCTATATGTGGTTAAGCTTAGTACTCCACGAACTTCATTATTTAAGAATTCTTTCATCTGGAGGACTTCATCCTTATGGAACGATCTTCACGAGGTCGTTTCTCCCAACGAATATAACCTCCAACGATTCAAAACCAACGTGAATCGCTTTTTGGGCACACGCACCACTCCCAGAGTGCCCTAAAGGGTTTTTCCTATAATGCTTGTGTTTGATCATAGAAAAAAACTACGGAATGAGCGCTCAGAAAACTGGTAGTTACGCCACTGAATAAGATAATTTGGAATCGACGACCCCGAAAATATACAAGTTCTAATTAACATTTTATGACGAAAACATTTTGGTTAGCACAGTGAAACGATTTTAATCAAAGGAAAAACCAACACAAATCCAGTTCTTTAAAACTGGTTAAATGAATTATTGAATGTCTTGCACTGAGCGTCCACACAGCTTGTTTATAAACACATGCAATCTGCAAGCGACGACCGTGGAAAAGAAAAACGCAACGAAGAAATTAGTTTGCTTTCGTACGTCCCGGTTTAAACATGTATAAATTAATTTGTGTGTTGTTGTTGATGATGACGCAAGCAGTGTTTGTTTCTTTACAATCTTGCCAATATCTCTTTGATCTCGGAGTGAACTATAAAGAGTTTGAAGACGTAGACGGTAAATACAATTTTACAACGATCAATGGATGTATCAACGACACTGTTAGACAATTTAAACATATGAAAGGTGTTCATATATGGTTAACCGGAGGCAGTTTGCCCAAACTGGAAAGAAATTTCATCTCTAACATGAATAATTTAAAGGAGGTTGATATTGAGAGGTTTCACGTGGAGACGATAGAACCAGGAGCTTTTTCAAACGTGCCTCAGTTAGAAAGGATTAATATTCACAATAACCTTATTAAAACCATTTCGAGGGGTGTATTTGATGTAATTCCCAGCCTGAAAGATGTCCAGTTTTACGAGAACAGATTGTCGTATATTGAGGACCACGCATTTGGTAATTTACCAAACTTTAAAATTCTCTCGCTTAACGAGAATGAGCTTACTGAAGTGAGAAGGGAATGGTTTACTAATACGAGCAACATTGAAAGTTTCAATTTGTTCCACAATTACATACGTAAAATTCCAGCGGGACTGTTTCACGGCTGGAAAAATCTTAAAGGGATTTATTTCAATTCAAATTTGATTTCGGTTATTGAAGGACCGATGTTCAAAGACAACCCGTCGTTTATTACAGCCGTCGGTTTACATCACAACCGCTTAACGTCCATTTCTCCAGACACCTTCCCAGATTCAATTTATTATGGATTTCTTGGAATAAGTGCAAATCTCTTAAATTTCCTGCCTGAAGAATTTACAAGCAAGATTCGAGTAGGTAACATCGGTCTTTATGGTAATCCTTGGTCATGTGCTTGTTGGGAAAAAGCCCACAAAGCCTTTTTGGATAGAGGGGTGACGATTGACGACCATGGTGCTACGTTTGCTGGATTTTGTAAGAACGAAGGTGTGCCAGTGTGCGGATTACCACTTAATTCTTCAAGTACATGCGTTAATGCCGTAGATAAGGATTTGACTGGACGATTCATCGGTTACTTGAAGAAAATTAATCATAATCTTGTGCACGATTCAAGTGGTCAGCAGTGTGCTATGTTTGATGAGTTGGATTAGAAGATATAAAGTAGTTAATAGACATTTTATGTAACCGATTTTTTTGATGCATCTATTTAAAATATGCTATATTACTCTTCATTCTTGAACCTCGATATTTCTTTGAGGAGCTTGCCAATTCCGAGTATTTTTCGTTTAACGAATCTGTGAGGGAAAGAGCAACATGTTCAATTATATGGATCTTTTTGCTTTATTCGTTTAACTATACAAGGTGTACTTCCTTTAATGGATGTGATTCCAGAATTTATTTTAAGTCTAAATCTTCATATACACACATGTATGTTCTAAAATGCTTTGTTCTCGATATGCAGAGTGTTAAATTTTGTTTTGTTTCCATAAAAAATCTCGATAACAGTTCGAGATATTACATTAAATTTTGGTATATATTGTTATGACATAGAACCCATATTAACCTAAAAAGTTTCTTTTCCTCAAGGCACCATCTTGACAAAAACTTTTTGAGGTTTGAGTGTATGGTTTGAAATCATAATAGTCTACCAAAATTTAGTGTAATATCTCAAACTGGTTTCGAGATTATTGATAAAAACCAAAGAAAAGAATTAATTAATTATCGAAAACAACAATTTTAGGACATATATGCATATTTACTTTTCGAGACGGGGCTGCATATTGTTCCTCCAATACGATAAATTCCTATATATCGTTTAAATTTTAAAATTAAAATAAAGTTTCGTTAGTCGAATTCAGAGCTTGTTTTTTTTTATGGAAACGTTTCTATTATTTTTTGTTAATGTTATGTGTCACCATTAAAGTTGGAACCATAGATATGGGGGGAAAATGTATTTTGCGATTTAGGTCAAATTTGACTTCACCATAAGTTTTTGCTTCAACAAGACCGAAAATGAAGTAATTAAATGGGACCATGCGGTTTTTGTAACTGTCAAATCTTACATTTCTCCATAAGATGTCGAAAAATGGCATTTATTAACCGAATTTAAAAAAAAATTATTTGGAAAAGTCGTTTCTATTGTAATTTTATGCTCACGGAGCGAAATTTTTGTTTTCTATCTATTGTTGTCCAATATCTAAAAACAAGACTATGACTGCCCAGTTTTATTTGAACGGTTCCATATGCAGAGCGAGGAGAGGAAACTGTGTAAAACCCCTGTTTGAAAGCGTCCTACCATAGACGTGCTCAAGCAATAATTTATTAAGTGGACAATAAATACGATATGTTGATACCTCAGTTCGATTTTTCCTGAAAATTCAAAACTACAGATTTTTTTCTTTAAAAAATCCTTCTGACGGAATCGTCCAAATAAAACTGGGCAGCCTATATCATTTTCGTTGAGTGAATCTTTAAAGTTATAAGGAGTTTGCTCCATAGATGGCAACATTTTTAAATGAAAATGAACATTTTGGTATAAAACATAAAGTTAGACGATGATTATTGTATAAATAAATAAATGTATTGTGGTAGGGTCGATTTCCGTTTTCAATGAAAATAGTTATTGGTCAAAAATAGATCGGAAACAAAATTTACCATGAATGATTCAAATATTACGGTTATGGACATAAAATTACCATATAAACAACTTTTCCCAATAGCATTTCTTAAAATTCGATCAATAAATGCCATTTCTCGACACTTTGTGGAGAAAATGTCAAATTTGACAGTTATAAAAAGTCACAGGGTCCTATTCAATTATGCTATTTTTGGTCGATATTGACGCAAAAACTTATGGTAAATTTAAATTTAATCTAAATCGAAAAATACATTTCTTTCCCATATGGGTTCCAACTTTAATAGTGACCCTGTAGATCCACATAAAATTCATATTTTCTTAACGGGTTTATTGTGCATAATTGTGTTTCCCTTCAACCCTCTAACTCCCAGCTTCAGCATGATTTTTTAAATAGCATCCTGGCCGTTCATTGAAGAGCTTATCAAAGACTGCACCCTGATATGCTAAGAAAACATTGTTTAAATTAAAGACTTTGTAATAATATTGATGAATTTCCAATAAACTAAATTATTAATATCTCGCACATAAAGACGGTACGATTTATCGGGATGAGTAGGTTTTATTACAACATTTTGACACCGTCAATAAAATTAACTTGTCGATTAACGTTTATTTTAAGCATTTATTATTAGCCTTTCTTATCTCTTCGGGTTATTTAAATGCAAAAAATATGATTAGTAATATTTTATTTTATAAGCCAAATAATGAGAATTTATCACAAATTTTAATGATAGTATTTGAATCAGTTTTTTTTTATTTAAATACGCCCCATCAGACATTTGAAGGTTCGCTGTGAGGGTGGCTGGAAGGTTAAAGGGTTTCTATAAACCCTTAACATAAAAAAGGTGAGTTAATAAATTAAACAGTTCTTTAAAATATTTTTTTTCGGTTTGAATCAATAGACGTGTCAACTGTAAGAATAAGTCTTCTGTATTAAAAGTAAATTTTTTTGTTTCCCCAAAAATTCACGAAGAAAATACTTAGTATTTCATGGTATATTCAAAGAATATTAGCTGCGTTTATGGTTTAACCCCCAGGGAGGGGTAGATGTTACCCTTAAAACCCTAAATGGGAACAGAGGGTAAAAACCATAAATCAAAGAGATTTAAAGGACGTTTAAAATGATGTTCCACCTTGCCTTATAGGATTTTAAGGGTAACATTTACCCCCTCCCATGGGGTTTGTTGTGAACATTGTTTATTGTGTCACAATAAAATTGACGTGTCTTTCCGATTTTTAATAGTATTTACTGGAAGCGGGATATTAAGGGTGGAAAGGTTTAAATTTGGCACCCTGTATAGATATGTATACAAAAGGTATACTACGTCACAAATTTGTTTTGGTAATTTTAGTTGGTTATTAGTCTTAAATGGTAGTTCCAATCAATTTTATCCTTATGTGCGCAAGGAATTTATGTAGTCAGGCATAAATGTTAAGTTATTTCAAAGATTTATATAAAAGTGAAATAAAAATTTTGCATATTTTAGTTGTTTCCTTGTAGAAATATTTGCAATGATAAAAAATATGTTTTCGCTTTTTTGGCCTTCACCGATCTGCTATTCAGCCAGAAAAAGATATTTCTTTTATTTGAAAAAGTTACTTTAATTATAATAAACCACCAAACTTTTAAAAAATCTATTCAAGAAATAAATAGTCTATGCGCTTGTCAGGTGGTATTAATATCAAATACCAATATGGAAAATTATTATTTCCAGACCACCCGACGATCCTTATACAATAAGGGCGTATTTTTGTCTACACAGTAGCACTTTAAAATACTATTTCAGATTGAATGGTACTACCAAGAAAAGGAAGCCCTCTCCATTGATAGGATGCAACCACCTGTAGACCGGGTTCGAACTTATTTGTTCTCGTCCGTACAGGGTAGGTGTACATACCCATCATCAGAAAGGACTTTAACTTAACGCCGTACTATTGACGGTAGTCGACAAAATACAGCGCGGCAGCACCATCTCTTAGTAGTCCCACACAATCTGAATAGACGTTATTTGATTAAATCAAATTTTAAAAAATCTATTCAAGAAATAAAAAGTCTATGCTCGTCAGGTGGTATTAATATCAAATACCAATATGGAAAATTATTATTTCCAGACCACCCGACGATCCTCCGATAAGGGCGTATTTTTGTCTACACAGTAGCACTTTAAAATACTGTGGGACTACTAAGATAATATGGCGCTGCGCGCTACATTTTGTCGACTACCGTCGATAGATAGTTATTTCTCGCTCACCTTGTTAAAAATATAAGTTTTACGACCGTTTTCTTTAGGTTTGGATTGTTCTTTTGACAAAGTTATATATTGTTTGGCTTGTACTGCTACAAGCATCACCAGTTGCCATATTATTACATTTATGTGAAAAAATCACTCTAGGAGTCAGCATACAATCGATTCTCAAGCCTGAACAATACTGACCCGGGGAATCACAAAGCATTCCCAATTGGCAAAAGGTATGCGGTTTTAAAACACGCATTTTAAAAAGCAGGTCGGTCGCAGTATTTTTGAAGCGCCCGATTTCTTTACTGTGCGATTTACTTTACAAAAACCGTGCGATTTACTTTACAGTGCGTAAAATGTTACTTGTTTAGATAGTACGTAGTATATAACTTACGAACATTGCGATCTCTCTGCTGAAACCCTAGTGATGTTTATTATCCGATTTTTAAAACCTCCATTGGACTCTATAGGAAACAAACAAACAGTGTAATTTTATTAAAAAAATGTTTTTCCAAACAATAACTTGACTCGTTTTACGAAATTTTTAGCCAGGTAGAATTTGTTTAATAGGTTCTAGTCCCAATCATTGGATTGGATTGTAATCCAATCTACAAAAAATCCCGACGTTAAGGAAATAAATTAAAATTACCGTAAATAAAGCATTTACGTTATCAAAATTCCATAAATTATGTGAAAACCACTATATAACCTATTTGAGAAGTGACTAAAATAGTAATTAATATCTAATTTAAATTTAACAATACTAATAATCATAATTTAAAAATAAATTTTGGGTTAGTAATTCGAAAAATACGTCGTTGGTATTTCAACATCATTAAATGAAATTTTTTTTATTTGTTTAGATTTTATTTCAAGAGGTATTTCCAAATTAATGCTACTTTGTTATTGCGCTCTCCACAATTTATACAGGGTGGTCTGTAATGAATGCGCCATAGAATAATCACAGATTCCACACATGAATATAATAGGTTTGAGTTAAATATGTCTCAGTAAAATATTGGTCGTTTTTCTATTTTTTTTTTCATAGTTCAATGATTTCGTGATATAGACATCATTTCAACAAATATTAAATATACAGGGTGTCCCATTTTGGACACTTTTATAGGGTATCTCAGTAATTGTTAGTGCTATCAAAAAAGTAATGTATGTGCCATGTGCTCTTTTTGGGTCAAACTTAAAATGGTAAAATCAAAATTTGAAAATGTTCTCTTGCTTAAGAGATACGGGGGAAAATCGGAAAATTGACAATTTCAAAGTGACCCTATATTTTCTTAGTTAAAGGAGATACAGAAAAATGTCTTAAACAGAAGTTTCTTTATATTGATTGTTGAATAATCTGCGGTTTTCAGAATAAGTATTCGGGGTCAGGTAAAAAAGTTATCGGACCTAACCTCCTTTTTTTTAATGGAATACCCTGTATATTTTAATCTAAAAAGATGCTATTTTAAAGTATCCTTTCATGTATGTAACACACCATGGATGATATTGGTTTCCTATTCCTATTTATTAAAGTTTATTACTTTAAACCACAGTAGACCATGAAACAGAAGCTAATATCCTAGAAACAACTATGTTGACTATTAACATTTAACGTCAATTTCATTTTTACATATTCATTTGCGAAAGTGACCTATCAACATTTTGAAAAATTTGATATATCAGTGGAAGTGGGAAAAACGAAGAAATGGCGCAAAATGTATATTTTGTTCGCTATCCGTAAAAACATTTAAGGACATATTTCAAACATTTGCGATGATTCCCGTTATTTTTTACCTTAATCTGAATCTTTTATTTCATTATAAAGTAATAAAGTTTAAATAAATCGCCTAGGAACCCAACATCATCAATGGTGTGTTATATATACATGATGTTCCATTTAAAGAAATGAGGTTAGGTCCGATAACTTTTTTACCTGACCCCGTATACTTATTCTGGGGGTATACGGAATCACCTTAAATAAAATATTAATAAAGGTATTTATTTAAATCACCCGCAGTAATAAGAAGAGTTAAAGAAACCTTAATCAATGCCTAGATAAGCGTAAATCAACAAGTCTATTTTATTTACCTTGACTTTAAGAAAAAACGTGTTTAGTTTTTGTTTCTTCTACTTGAACGGGCAGTTAACGTCAACTTAAATTGTTGTTAATTGAAATAAAACAGGTTCTTTTCAACTCTTAGATTTTATTCAACAAATTTTATATCATAGATCATACGTCAAAACTGAATTGTTTTTGAGATATTGGCATTTAAAAAATTACATTTTACACTTACAGCACCTTTAAAAAAATAGCTTGCATATTCCTATTTCGCTTCTTATGTCCTATCAATTTCTGTCGAGAAATCCTAACTTTTGGTTTGACATGAAATACGAATTCTTTACCCAGCGTCCACACAGCTTGATTCCAAGGAGCCACGGTGAATGAAAAACAATAGTTGTCTAGTCTACTTACGAACGTTTCTCTTTAAAGATGTGCAAATTAATATGTTTTCTGTTATGTGCAATGAGTGTGCTAGTGTTTGTTAATTCACGATCTTGCCAATATTTCAAGGAAATTGGAGTGAATTATCGTGAGTTTGGAGACTTAAATGGTGCTATAAACTTTGCAATTATATCAGGCTGTATCAATGAAACGGTTACAATCTTTAAAGATATGAAAGGTGTTCAATTATATTTCTTTAACGGAAGTTTACCAATATTGGAAAAACATTTTATCTCTAACATGAAGAATTTAAAGGAGCTTTATATGATTGAGTCTCGTATAGAGATCATAGAACCAGAAGCTTTTTCAAACGTACCGCAGCTGGAAAATATTTTCATTAACAAGAACCTCATTAAATTCCTATCAAGAGGTGTATTTGATATCATTCCCAGCCTGAAATATATCCATTTTTACAATAATAAATTATCGTCCATCGAGGATCACGCCTTTGCTAATTTACCAAATTTAAAAATTATTTCACTTAACGATAATAATCTGGATCGCGTAAAGAGGGACTGGTTTACTAATACGACCAACATTGAAAAATTTAATATGTTCCGTAATTTCATACGTAAAATTCCATTGGGACTGTTCCACGGTTGGCGAAGTCTTGAAACGATTTTGTTTGGTTCCAATACGATTTCGGTTATAGAAGAAATGTTTGATAAGGGGTCCTCTAGGTCCTTACCATTTGAACGGAATGGAGGGTGTTTCCATAGATCGTGGTCGGTTAAGGAAAAACCACTGCTTTGAACTGCTACAACGTATATTTGCTGTATACGGGATAGAATGGTACATAATACACAGCCTAATCACAGTTCACCCTTTTTACACAAAAAAAACTTTAATTTAACTAACACTAATAACTAACTAACTATATTTACATTTGTAGAGCATGAATGTCACAGAGGTACTCTATGATACGCAAAAGAGAACGAAATCGAATGTTTGAGATACGCGGAGTACAGAACGCTGGAATTAGGAAAAAGTAGTAACGAAATATCTACTTCCCGATATACGGGCGAAAATAGAAAAGAACGAACTTAAGAATCGCCGACCGTCGATTCTAAGTAAAGAAAAGGTACTGGTCCCGATATACGGGGAAAAGGAAAATAGAAAGGAACGAACGTTATGAAATAAGAACCACCGACCGTCGGTTCTAAACAACTGAAGGGAACTGATTGTTATTTACGTCCTCGTCATCATACCTGGTTTTACCAACATTTAATTAAGGGATAAGAATATGTAAATGCCATTAGAGAGCGGTCACTTAACAAAGGAAAAAGGGAAAAAAGGTTCGTGCGAAACTATTGTTTGTATAGACGTAGGATTAAAATTTGGAAAACACGTCTACTTAGTAATTGAAATTATACAGACAGAAATATTTTATGATGCTTTGTACCGATACCGATAAATTGTTATTTTAAAAGATCAAAGGAATATTATTATACTTTACAACCCCTGAACATACTCCCCCCCGTTGAAGTTGCCAAACTTCAAGTAACAAGATAACAGTTAACAACCAACCCAATTAACAATAGTATAAAAGAAAAGAAAGAAAGAATTAGTCTGAAAAGAAAAGATATAAATGGAATTGCTATTAGTCACAATTAGGTAAAGGACAAATTTTTGTGATATTTCTAACAAAAATTCCATTCTTTGTTCTCAATTTCACAGCTCTAACTTTGTTATCCTTGCTTGGAAAAATTTCAATAATACGAGCCAATGGCCATTCTAAAGGTTGAATGTTTTCATCCTTTAGTAACACCATGTCATTTATTTTAAGATTTTTATAAGGTTTAATCCATTTCGGTCGATTTTGTAACAAATTTAAATATTCTTTCGTCCACCTGTTCCAGAAATTTTGATGAATCAAAGAAACCCGCTGCCATCGTGATAATCGATTTTCTGAAATATTTGTTACATTTTTTTCTGGAACAGCTGTAAGACTATCCCCTATTAGAAAATGACCTGGTGTCAAACAAGTTAAATCGGAAGAGTCAGTCGAAATCGGTTGAAGAGGTCGTGAGTTAAGAATCGCTTCAATTTGACATAATACAGTGCTCATTTCTTCGAAAGTTAGATTTGCATTTCCTACAATTCTTAGTAAATGATATTTAGTGCTTTTAATTGCTGCCTCCCAGAGACCCCCCCAATGAGGACTCTTTGGAGGAATAAATTTCCATGATATACCTTTCGAAGCTAAGTTATCTTCAATCGTATTGGAATTCTCTTTAATTTGGAAAAAATCATACAATTCTTTTAGTTTATTATTGGCTCCAGAAAAGTTGGTTGCATTATCACTATAAATTTTTGAAGGGCAACCCCGGCGAGCTATGAAACGTTTTAGAGTGAGAAGGAATGACTCTGATGAAAGGCTAGAGACCAATTCAATGTGTATGGCCTTTGTAGCCATGCATACAAAAACTGCAATATAGCACTTTACTAATCGAGAATTACGTAATAGTGAAGATTTGATAAAAAACGGACCTCCGAAATCAACTCCTACCATAGAAAATGGTCGTGAAGGCTTAATCCTATCTTGAGGTAAATCCGCCATAAGTTGTTCAGAAGCAATAGCTTTAAATCTATAACAAGTTAAACAACTTCGAATTATACGTTTGATTTCTTGAAGTCCTCCTAAAGGCCAGAAACGAAGTCGAAAATTGGAAAGAACACATTGAGCACCAGCATGTCCAAGTCGAATATGTTCATGTTTTAGTAATAGCGAAACAATATTATTTCTTGAAGGTAATAAAATCGGATGTTTCTGGTCATAAGGAAGATCTGAATGAGCAAGTCTACCACCTACCCTAAGAATATTATTTTCGTCCAAAAATGGGTTCAGTTGTAGAACAACTTTGTTGGATATAGTCTTATTATCCTTTAATTCTGACATTTCCCGAGAAAAATATTGACTCTGTACAATTTTAATAATAAAATTAGTCGCTTTTTGAAGTTCTTCTGGAGAGAGGATTCCAGTTAATTTTTTTGAAGAAGATATTATATTATTGACGAATCTTAAACAAAATGACATTATTCTTTGCAGTTTAAAAAATGAAGAGTATTTAGAAAAAACGGTAATCCAAAATTTCTCCACAGCAGAATGTAGAACGATCTTAGATTTAATTTCCTCGGGAATATCATCTAGTTTTGTATTTGGTTTAAACTCCTTTAATTCTGACATAGAATCTAGTAAGAATTTAGGCCCGTGCCACCAAAATTTCGAATTTGTAATTTCGCTTGCACTTAAACCACGAGAAACACCATCAGCAGGATTTTGGTCTGATTTTATGAAATGCCATTTATAATTTGATGTTTGATTTTGAATTTTGGAAACTCGGTTAGAAACGAAAACTGACCACCTTGAAGAATGCGATTTAATCCAACACAGAGTAATTTGTGAATCTGACCATAAATGTGTGCTACTGAATGTAAGTTTATTTTCAAAAATTAAAACAATTTTTTCTACCAATTTTGAAAGTAAATGTGCCGCACAGAGTTCTAGCCTAGGCAATGTTATTGTTTTAATGGGTGCTACTCTGCTTTTTGACACTACCAAATTCGAAGAAATCGTGTTATCTCGATAAAAAGTTCGAATGTAAATACACGCTCCGTATGCTTTGAGACTGGCGTCAGCAAATCCATGGAGTTCGATTTTTGAAATTTCAAACTCAAAAAACAGATATCTGGGAATATTTAAGTTCGACAAGTGAGAAATATTTTCCATGAACTCATTCCATGCTGAAACAAATTCTACATTTAAAACGTCATCCCAATCTAATTTAGAAAGCCAAATTTTCTGCATGAAAATTTTTGCCTTTACTATAACTGGACCTATGAGTCCGAGAGGATCAAACATTTGAGCAATAGTCGAAAGAACTTGTCGTTTTGTGACTGAAATATGACGTTCGTTTTTTGGTACAGAAATTGAGAAATGGTCCAGAGTAGGGTTCCAAAAGATTCCTAAGACCTTATTAGATGTATTTTCGACTTTTACCTCATAAGATTCTTGATTATCGATTTTAAGAATATTTTTAAGAAACTGAGAAGAATTTGAAGTCCATTTGTGAAGTTGAAAGTTAGCAGAATTTAGTACTGTACTTAATTGCATATAAATTTCTTTTAATACTTCCAAATTGTCACTGCCAAAGAGTAAATCGTCAATGTATGTTTGTGTTAACAGAACATCAGAAGCCAAAGGATATTTGTCTTGGTTCGATATTGCAAGATGATTTAATACTCGAGTCGCTATATATGGCGCGCTGTTAGTTCCATATGTCAAAGTCAATAATTCTATACATTTTAGAGGTTCATCTGGGTTGTCTCTCCAGAGAATGTTTTGTAGAAAAGTTTGAGAAGGGTTAATTCGGATTTGTCTATACATTTTTTGTATATCTGAAGTAAGAACATATTTAAAAGTTCTGAATCGACATAAAATGTCAAACAGTTCAGGTTGAACGGTAAAACCTTTATAAGTGATGTCATTGAGTGAATACCCAGAGAATGACTTCATGCTAGCATTGAAAACTACCCTCAGCTTCGTGGTGACACTAAGTTCGCGAATAATTGAGTGATGAGGCAAAAAATATTTAATTTCATCTTTGTCATTTGTCAGAGTGAGAGGCACATATTTTCCGTGATTTAAAGAAACATACTCATCTATAAACTTTTTGTAATCACTGAATATTTCAGTATCCTTTTGAAATCGCTTCTCCAAATTTAAGAATTGCTTTTTAGCAATAGAAAATGAATCGCCCAACTTATTATATTCTGTTGGTGACTTTAAAGGAAAATTTACTTGATAAGAACCATTTTGAAGTAATTTTGTCGTTTCACAGAATATTTTTTCCGCAGCTGCGTCATTTGGTGAAAGAATTTTTGATTGAGAATCCGATAACTCTTCAATCGCCCAAAACCTTTGAATTAAGTTGTCTATTTTTAATTCTTCAGAACTTTGTACAAGGAGACAATGATTATTGGCAGAACTTTTACTCTTGTCGTTATAAGAAATTACATGTGAAGGTATAGGTCCCCCAATAATATAACCTAATTGAGTATTTACTAGAGTAAGTAAATTACCTTGGAGCCTAATTATACCATCGGTTATTAAACTGTAGTATATATCTGCTCCCAGCAATAGATCTATCTCTGCAGGAATGTGAAATAGTGGGTCTGCTAATTTGACAAATGGGGGAATAAATATTTTGTTCCTATCCAACGTAACCTGAGGTAAATTAGAAGTAATTTTTGGCAAAATAGTACACCTGACATCAAAGTTACAATTTTTCTTGATATTAGAATGAAAAGTTATACTAACAATTTTATTAGATTTTGTTGTGATTGCATTTATTCCGCTGATACAAACTTCTCTGTTTTCAGGTAAGTAATTTAGCTTATTTGCAAAACATTCAGAGATTAAAGAAGTTGTGCTGCCAGGATCTAATATGGCTTTTACTTGAAAACATTTATTTGTTGCAGAATAGACTGTCACCATTGCGGTTGATAAGAGTGTTTCGCCACTCGCGGAAAGAGTAGATAAGGTATTTTCTTGTCTACACTGTTGAGAACCTGAAGCTTGATTTCTTTGTTGAGAACTGTCAATATTTTGGTTGTGAATGGTTTTAGAATTAAAATGCTTGGGACTAGTTATGTGATTGTCATCATTAATGTGTAATAAAGTATGATGCTTCTTATTACAAACTGAACATGTTAATTTTGATTCACAATTTTGAAAAGAGTGTTTTCCTAAGCAATTATAGCAGAGGTGATTAAATTTTATAAATCCATTTTTATCCCTTTGTGAAATATCATGAAATTTAGAACAAGAATAAATTTTATGCCCTGTGTTTTTACAAAAACTACATTTATTTAATTTAGGGAGATTAGCGCGCTGAAATTTTGAACCTTCGGAATTTTGAAGTTGATATAACGTTTTATGATGTTTTTTAAAAGAATCATTTAAATCAGGAACAATAGATCTTTCCATTACATCACATCGTTTTTCAAGAAATTTTAAAAAATCACCAAGTGTGGGACGTTTATTTGAATCTATTTCATAGTCAAAGGATCTTTTTGTACTAAAATCTAATTTTTGAGAAAGAACGTAAATTAAAATTAAATCCCATTGGTCTACTGGGACTTGTAAATTTTTAAGGGATTCAACATTTTGTTTTATTAGTGTATAAAAATGTCTTAGATTCGATGAGTTTGTTTTAGTCAAAGAAGGTGTCTCTAATAAGTTTTTAATATGAGCATTAATGATTGTAAGTTCCTTGTTATATCTATCTTTAAGAGTAGTGAGAGCTATTTGAAAGTTGGCATCTTCAAGTTTTAAACTTTGAATTAAATTAAGCGGTTCTCCCCTTAAATATGACTTTAGATATACTAATTTTTCGACTTCAGATAAATCGGTATTATCGGCGATACACTTATTAAATAGCTGGAAAAAACTATTCCAGGCTGTGACGTCACCTGAGAAAATAGGTATGTTTAGTTCGGGCAATTTAATTTTAGGAATAGTAGGAGATGTTGGTCTAGGTTGATGAAAAATTATAGGCACATTACTTTGCGACTTCGGGGATAAAATGTCAATCTGACATCTAAATTTTGATAAAATCGCGAAATACTTATCCTCCGTGAATTCACGATCTACATCACTAGGATCTAAGTCTTCAACCTGATCTTGAACTTCACTATAATGAATAAAAGCTTGAGTTAAAACCTCTTCTCGAGTTTTGAAAAGATAGACAGACTTTTCGGTGTCTTTATTTTTTGTGAACCAATTTTCTACTCTGGTTATAGAACCTTTAATCAATCCGCGCGATTTAACTAAAGCTTCCATTGTAGTTGCGGTTATAAACATAAATAAATTAAATCTGTAATATACTTAAGTATATAAAACCTTAGAAATAGAACTTGTGGAATACGGGTTGGTATGAACAAAAATGGTTTGAAACTTAACTATTAAACCTAAACTATGTATTTGAGAGCTGTAAAAGTATATGAAGAGAATTAATATTTACAAAAAATATGAATGTTACTTCTTACAGCTACGAAATGGTGAAGTATAGATTTTATTTTACAACGAATGATTGAATTTTAGAAAAATAGTAAAATAAATCTACTAAAATGAGTATCTAGTCAGTGTCTTTTGAATTACTAGGCATAAATTTCACCACCAGAATGAAAATTGTAAATGTCAAAGAAAAGAAATCACTTTTTAAATATTGGAAAAATACGTCTGACCTTAAGTAGTCCAAAATTTCACTCTCCGTCGGCAAACGATGTTACTGGAACCACAGGTAAATGAGTGCTTCTGGCCTCTGGTAGTTTAATCCACCAAGATAGTCCAATTACTCGGGTAGACACTTTTCTTGGAGTTCTGGAACAGTTTAGTTCACACAGCTCTGGATTTTACTGCTCGCAAAATTATCTGTTATGGTTAGGTTTTGCGAACGAACGAACGAATTTTGCCAATTGGTGTAGAAGATTTCCCAGTGTTAGTCCTTTTCTTGTGTAGATGGATGTCCTTAACCTGGAAATATGGATCCGGCTCGAAGGACCAAAATGATAAGGGGTCCTCTAGGTCCTTACCATTTGAACGGAATGGAGGGTGTTTCCATAGATCGTGGTCGGTTAAGGAAAAACCACTGCTTTGAACTGCTACAACGTATATTTGCTGTATACGGGATAGAATGGTACATAATACACAGCCTAATCACAGTTCACCCTTTTTACACAAAAAAAACTTTAATTTAACTAACACTAATAACTAACTAACTATATTTACATTTGTAGAGCATGAATGTCACAGAGGTACTCTATGATACGCAAAAGAGAACGAAATCGAATGTTTGAGATACGCGGAGTACAGAACGCTGGAATTAGGAAAAAGTAGTAACGAAATATCTACTTCCCGATATACGGGCGAAAATAGAAAAGAACGAACTTAAGAATCGCCGACCGTCGATTCTAAGTAAAGAAAAGGTACTGGTCCCGATATACGGGGAAAAGGAAAATAGAAAGGAACGAACGTTATGAAATAAGAACCACCGACCGTCGGTTCTAAACAACTGAAGGGAACTGATTGTTATTTACGTCCTCGTCATCATACCTGGTTTTACCAACATTTAATTAAGGGATAAGAATATGTAAATGCCATTAGAGAGCGGTCACTTAACAAAGGAAAAAGGGAAAAAAGGTTCGTGCGAAACTATTGTTTGTATAGACGTAGGATTAAAATTTGGAAAACACGTCTACTTAGTAATTGAAATTATACAGACAGAAATATTTTATGATGCTTTGTACCGATACCGATAAATTGTTATTTTAAAAGATCAAAGGAATATTATTATACTTTACAACCCCTGAACAATGTTCAAAGACAACCCTTCATTTATCAGACAAGTTAGTTTAAATCACAACCGCTTAACGTCTATTTCTCCAAATGCCTTTCCAGATTCGATTTACTTTGGATATCTTAGTGTAAGTGCCAATCTTCTAAATTACATACCTGAAGACGTTTTGAGCAAGATTCGAGTGGCTAATATCGGTATTTATGGTAATCCTTTTACATGTTCTTGTCGGGATAAAATCCAAAAAATTCTTTCTGAGAGAGGCGTGACGATTGACGATTCCATTGAATCATATTCTAAATATTGCAAAGACGAAACTGTGCCAGTTTGCGGATTATCGCTTAATTCCTCCGGTACATGCGTTGAAGCTGTGGATAAGGAATTGACTTTGCGATTCATTTCCTACTTGAAGAAAATTAATCATAATCTTGTGCGGGATGCAAGTGGTGAGCAGTGTGCTATGTTTGATGTGTTGTAAAATTAAGCAATTACCGAAAATGAATAAAAATAATCTCATTAAATTTAATACCTTCAGATACTCGCTGTCTACCTTACTAAAAGTTACATGTCTTTGTTGGCAAAAAACCAACAAAGTTCTCTCTGATTGAGGTGTGACAATGACGATCCCCCTAATTCTAGATCTTGTGAGGATGTTAGTGTGCCAATGTACGGAATACCATTTGATTCTTCAGATACGTCCTTTGACTCAGTGGATAAGGAATTGAATTTTTTACATGAACAAAATATTGATACATAGTTGATCCACAGGGACAACAGTGTGTTATTTTTGATGAGTATGAGTTGGGTTAGGTAATATCGGGGTAAATTAACATTTAAAACTTTTCCTTTATTTTTTTAACAATTTATTAATAAAATCACGTGTGAATTCTTTATAAATTATATGTTTTGTAAATGTTATTTGTAACTAAAAGTGTAAAGCGTATCAATTACCAGATATACATAGAAGTTATTGTATTTTATCACGATTTATTTTATAGTTTTAAGAAGGGCTGAAATGACAGTTCTAAATGGAATTTCTTTAAATGTACGAAAAGTAGGGTTGATCAACCCTACTAAGAAGCCTGCAAAGTCTCTAAATGAAAAGTGATAATGGTATGTTCAATTAGTGTGCAAATTAGACAGTCCTAAAAGATAAAAATAATATATAATCTAAAAACCATAAATATCAATTTAGGTCTAATTACGATGTGCACCTTTACCCCATTCCCATTCAAGATGTTAAGGGTAACATCTATCACACCAGGAGGTTAAACGACGAAGACTGCAAATATTCTTCAAAAGCTTGATTGTTGTTTGAAGTTTTGAAGTTTATTCATTTATTAAATCCCTCAAGCTTCGCTCTCGGGATTTAATCAGAATAAACAGTCAACGACATTTCGTAAAATTTCCGAAACAAAACTTTTCCTGAACATGAAAAATTTTATCGATAAAAAAAAACAAGCTCTAGTTATGTTACCTTCGATATTTTTTTTCAATAATAAGTTCGTCCGCAAAACAGTCACGAATACTGCCCGAAGCATGCTCAGTTGGTTTACAGTGTTCACTGAAGCGGAATCTATGATTGCTGACCGAAAATTCGGTGTTCGTAGACCAAAATTTATTGATTGCTAAATGATTTGCAACTGCCAGCGAAATATGAAATGATTTCTTAACTAGTTACTTTCTTATACAATTCTTGCTCATTTCTGCTTTGTTTAGAGTTCGCCTTTCGTTTTGGAATGGATATTTAAAGAATAATGCGAAGAAAGTTTAACCAAAACATGCCAAAACTAAAGGAAGCAAGACGAATCGGTAAAACCAACAAATCAAAAGTAAACAAACAGATGATCGAGCAAATACGCAGCCTCCAAACCCACAATTCCGTAACAGTATACGTGGATTATTCGGGCGGTTGTTAATCAGTTGGAAATCGATACATCGTTGCAGTACAGGGTGTCCATTTTTCGATGGTGTTACGGGGTTATATCCGTTATTAGTAAAGATAAAAGGATGCGGGTTTCGCAGCACTGAGCAACTTTTTTGTGAAACAAAAGATGCCGTAAGTAGACGTTTTCTAGGTCTACTTTTTTTGACGTACATGATGTTTTTGCGAATTTTACATTTTGGAACACTCTCTATATTTCGGTTACCCCTGTAACTTATCAGAAACAAATAAAATGTTTTTTAAAATTTGTAAAATTCAGTAACGTACTCAGATTTTTTCACCCTATACTTTGTTTATAATATAATTTCGTTTTTAACAAGGTTCTCAGATATATAATACTTTATTTTTAGTCTTAATATTATGCCAGAAATGTACCGGGTGGTCAACTAAGAATAGCCGCTGGCATTATCTCAATAGCTGGTAGTGATAGTGCATCCTGGTAAATTTTTTTTACTAAAGTGGCCAAGAGAAAATGCTTCTTTTGTATCATGTTGTTCATTTATGAATAAAAGGGTAAAAATTATACGATAAATAAAATTTAAACGCCCGTAAAACGAAAAAATTCGTATATATAACTTATTTTGGTCAATAACTCCGGTTCTAAAAAAGATACAAACTTGCATTTTTTTACCGAAATGTTAACGATTTAATTCTCTATTATACTTTGTTAAAACAAATATATCATTGCATTTAACTTTTTTAAGAAAAAGCCTAATATTTGCTTATATTTCAGTTAACGCCATCTAGCGGCCACGCCAAAACTCAAGGAAACAAAAACAAAAGCGCATCTTATAGGGTAAATATAGCGTTCTTAAACGAGACCAAGTTTGTTAAAATCGATTAAGCCAAACCGGAGTAACCGTAGTTTTTCTTTTAAATTGAATCCCACACCCTAACCACTTTATTTTACTAGATTGGAAAATTTATGTAAGACAAAAAGTATTAGGAAATATGTAAGGATTAAAATACAGATGTTTTCGATACCTCTCAATTAGTCAAAACACGTAGAAAATCATAATTTTAACCTTGGTCATGACTGTAACGCCCTCTTGCGGTAATTTTACAAACTCGAAAATAATTTCCAGCATTTTCTCTTGGGCATTTTAGTAAAAAAAATTTTACCCGGATGCTCTATCACTACCAGCTATTGAGATAAAGCCGGCGGCCATTCTTAGTTGACCACCCGGTACGTGTTTAAAAAATATAGATTTTTTTTAGTAGGCCGTGACGGGTATTTAAAAAAACCATTACTGGTGGGATTAAATATTAGAAACGACAATTGAACATTTATGGAACTTTCTTATAAATATTGCTCAAATTGTTCTCCTGTGAAAATAGCATCCTTCTATCTTTATTAGTAACGGAGTAAAACCAACGAAAATGGACACCCTGTACAGGGAGGCGGAAGTACGTTGAAGTAATGAGGAAAATAATTACCAAAACAATACTGTCTGTTGTAAGCCGTTGGTTAAATGATCTCTGCGCGCGGAATCGCCCTTCTCTTTTCGCAATCGGTCAAATAAAATAAATACGTTAAACTGAGCATCCAGACAGCTTGTTCATAAAGCACGATTAAAAATACATTATCTCCAGTAAAGGTCAAAATAAAAGAAAACCTAAACAAAGTGAGTATTTACACTGTGTCTAGTTTGTTCGCATACGTCCCGCTTTAAAGATGTGCAAGTTAATATGTGTGTTGTTATGTGCAATGGATATGGTGTTTGTTTCCTCACAATCTTGTCAATATGTGTTTGATCTCGGAGTGAACTATCGTGAATTTGAAGACGTCGACGGCAATTTTTCTTATTCAATTATAAACACCTGTATCAACGATACTGTTAAACCATTTAAAGATATGAAGGGCGTTCATCTATGGTTGACTGGAGGCAGTTTGCCCAAACTGGAAAAAAATTTCATCGCTAACATGAAGAATTTAAAGGAGGTCGATATTGAGAAGTTTCACATCGAGACGATAGAACCAGGAGCTTTCTCAAACGTGCCTCAGTTAGAAAAGATTAACATCAACCGCAACCTTATTAAAACTCTATCGAGAGGTGTATTTGATATCATTCCCAGCCTGAAAGATGTCCAATTTTTCCACAACAAGTTAATGTACATCGAGGACCATGCCTTTGCTAATTTACCAAATTTAAAATTTATTTCCCTTAACAATAATAATCTGGATCAAGTAAAAAGGGAATGGTTTACCAATACCAGCAACATTGAAAGTTTCAATATGTTCCAGAATTCCGTACGTAAAATTCCTAAGGGATTGTTCCACGGCTGGAGAAGTCTTAGGGGGATTTATTTCAATTCCAATGCAATTTCAGTTATTGAAGGACCAATGTTCAAAGACAATCCGTCGTTTATCACCGCCGTGGGCCTACATCACAACCGCTTGACGTCTGTATCTCTAAATACGTTTCCAGATTCATTTTATTATGGATTTCTTGGGATAAGTGCAAATCTTCTGAATTACCTACCAGAAGACTTTTTAAATAAGATTCGAGTGGGTCATCTTGGTATCTATGGCAATCCTTTTTCATGTCCCTGTTGGCATAAGACTCGCAAAATTCTTTCGGAGAGAGATGTGACCGTTGACGATCCCGGTGCCACGTTTTCTGGGTTTTGTAAAGACCAAGGTGTACCAAGCTGCGGATTATCTGAGGGACTCAATTCTACAGAGACATGCGTGGAATTCGTGGACAATAATTTGACTAGGCGATTTATATCTCACTTGAAAATAATCCATCAAGATTCTGTGTATGATTCGAGTGGCCAGCAGTGTGCTATGTTTGACGAGTTGGATTAGAGGATGTCAGGATAAATAAATAAATAAACATTTCTTGCGGATGAGCTAATCGATTTTTTTTTAAAAGGCTAAATACTCCGAAAACCTTTTTAGTTAATAATTCGTGTCATATGATTCGTCCCAGTGAATCGAAAATCTCTTTAATGCGTTAGTCAATACCGAGTAATTTGTAATTTTAAAGAAATCGATTAGCCCGTTGGCAAGAACCAATAATATTTACGTTTTTTTATAATTTATATGTGAGGGCTTTCTAAACCATGGTTAATATGCTATTTTTCCACTACTCAGCTATTTACAAAATTCTAATGTAGTTCATTTCAGTCAAGCTACCTATGATTGTAATTTTCACCGAATTTTTGCTGTCAGATTAATATAAGAAGTAATCGGGTTGCCTGGTTTCAAAAGTTTGATAGTTTATTTTGCTCGATGTCTCTATTATTGACATAGGTCAATGGTAGGTAAATAATAATGATTTCTGGCCGGAGGTTAAGAAAATTGATTTCTCAAGCTGAAAATCGGTTAATAAAATGTGATTAAATCGTTAGTAGTGGAAAAAAGTTATTATTAAAATGTTTTAGGCAAAAGGTTTGTTATTCCATATGTAAAACATTCATTGGTTTGAACTTTATTAACATAAATAAGTTTAATTTTAGATATTTTGACAATGAGGACAGGTGGCTTCTATTTTTGTCCTTGCTTTCTTCTGCACTAAAATAACTTTCACAAAAATACAAACATATAAATATTGTATTATCGTTTATGTGCAAAATAGAATACAATATTTTACTTAGTTTTTTTGTATTTTGGTCAAGAAAACTGCTAAAAACTGACATATTTTTAGCCAGGACAATCCACAAAAAATTCCGTAATGAAATAAGTTAAAATTTGCTGCTCTGCGTCAGTGACGAATCTAGGATTGACTTAGAAAGGGGGGGGGGGGGGGGGGGGCTGGATGAAGCTAAGAAAAGTCCGCTGGCGAAAAATTTTTCGAACCACGCCCAAATATAGCTAAATTTGATAAATAATTTTTTTTTTTATGATCAAACACAAGCACTAGTCCTTTAGGGCACTCTGGGAGTGGTGCGTGTGCGCAAAAAGCGATTCACGTTGGTTTTGAATCGTTGGAGGTTATATTCGTTGGGAAAAACGACCTCGGGAAGGTCGTGGTCTCCGATCAGACGAATAGCCCTCCTTTCGATGGAATCCAGTAGCCGAAGAGTATGTTTGGGTGCAGAGCTCCAGACACAGACGGTTCTCTAATATAACCTTTTTAGAGAAAACTGCTGCCTGGGTTTTTTTAGCGTTAAATTCGACTTGGTTACTGTCACCCCAAGCCAAAATTTCTTCCAGGTCTTTGTTGAGGCGTGATACTTCATGCTGTCTGAGAAGATGTGCGTCGGCACCCGATGTTTGTGCATTCAAAGAGAAAGATGAGATAAGGTGCTATCATCAGCAAAACTAAGTATCGGATTTTTCGTTTCCACTAGAAGGTCGTTAATGTAGAGTAAGAAGAGAGTGTGAGACAATATGGACCCTTGAGGAACGCCGGCATTGATAGTGAATGTGTCTGAGAGAAATCCGTCAATCGCCACTTGCAGAGAGCGGTCCTTAAGAAAGCTAGACAACCATGCACAGAATCGACTGGGCATACCATAGGATCGCAGTTTACTGTCCCTCATGCCAAATACGATCAAAGGCTTTAGAAATATCCAGTGCAACAGCCCTAGACTCCCCATGATGTTCGATTGCATTGTTCCAAAGATGGGTGACATAGGCTAGAAGATCTGAAGTTGATCTGGACTTACGAAAACCATATTGATGATCGCTGATAATGTTGAAGCCTTCCAGGTACTTTAGAAGATATTGGTTAATAGCTTTCTGTTTTATTTTTATTTTCTATTTTATAGTAAATAGTACTAGAAAAACTGATACATAGCTTCTCTAGACCCCCGTAGATCCGCTAATCCTTTGCGTAATAAAAAAGAAATCAAAGCATTTAATGTAAGTACTTAGATTATCTTAAATAAAATAAATTTGTGGAAACCACTAATTAACCCGTTCGTCAATTAACTAAAATAGTAATTTATTTCTAATTTAAATTTAATAATAATCATTTAAATTTTGGGTCAGTAATTAACTGTTTGATTTTAGAAACTCTTCGTTGGTATTCCATAGTATTATAATGATCATTACAAACGACTCATTTTAATAATCAAATATTGTCAAGCCCCCAATACAGTATGACACCAGTGTCAAACCCAGGGTTTAGGGGGCGAGAGGGGGATTTATTTATTTATTTAATTACATACCTTACAGGTTTTAATAAACCTAATTACAAGGCAGAAACCATGATCAACATAATACACAGTAACAAAATAATGAAACAGAATACTTTAAAAAAAAATCAGAAACATATACAGAGATAACAGTAATAATATACATATAAAAAACTAAATCAAGAAAAAACCAAAAAGTTATGACAGACAGGGATCTTAGCTTCTTTCCATCTTTTTGTAAATTCTGAATACCCGATATATAAATTTGAGAATATAATATGCTCTTGGGTCGTTTGAGCTCAAGCAGGATTTTTTGAAGAATAAAATAACTTCTTCCCTCTGCGGGAGTCAATCCGTGGACAACACTGTATATGACTATCCAGTATTCTTTGTTTAATTCCTAGAAACTTTTATATACAGCATTTTTTTTTCTTAACCGATTAATCAATCCGTGGGGTGTACGGAATTGCCTTAATTTGTTGGTAAAATTTATTTATTTTTTATTTTTAAATTCATTCAAAATTTACTTATTCAAAATTACGAAACCGAAAGAGATAATCAACAATTTCTTTGTACACATACATACGTATCTTTTTTAAGGCTGCGAATTTTATAAACAATATTTACGTCATCCTATTTAAAATTCCAAAATATTATAATATAGGTACCGGTTTTTTACCATCTAGCGGCTAATAAAAATAATAAAATCTGCAAAGTGGACGATGTTAATGGTGTTACAATGCAATGGCGTTAAATTTTTAAACGTTTCTGACATGCATGCAGTGCGACCACCATCAAAGTTGGAATTATATGAGGAAAAACGTATTATTCGATTTATTTATACGATACTCATCGTCTAAATTCATTCTTTATACCAAAAATTGTACCAAAATATTCGTTTTCCTCAAAAAATTAAATCACGGTTTAAAATTGTTGCCATCTGTGGAGTAAACTCCTCATAACTTTAGAGATTTAACCAACGAAGAGCAGAGGTCTTGTTTTTTAAATAATACATACTGTCTGCGAGAAAAAGCTATTTTTAATCGAGACGGCACATTCAACTTTGGTAAATCAGTATGTCTTGCGAAATGTCTTTACAAAAACAAATGATAAAGTGTCTTTGGTCTGTAGTGAAGAAGTTAGACTCCAAAATATGTAGGTACAGGCAAGGACGGATCCAGAACTTCGTTTTAGAGGGGGTCATAAAAGGAAAAACGAGGAAATGTAATACGTTGCCGCGTTATTCAAGACAGTATACAGGGTTATTAAGTATGGGCAGTAATTTTAGGAGTTTCTTTGGGTGATTCCAAGACGAAAAGTTTCATTTTTTTTAAATCGGGTTTTCGTAAATATCCTTCTGTTTGTTGTTGTTGAAATTTGGCAATTTTATTAGTGGTGTTATGGGGTTAATTTAGCCCTAAGTAGATTACATTTATAGCGTCCAGTGGCGTCCCGGGCGGCACTTTAACCTATATTATTGGAAAAAAGTAAGCCACTGGCTTTTTTGGAATTTTTATATTTTTCTCGGCTTAAGCAACTGAAAATACAACACTTTTGTCTCTTGAATTTTTTTCGTATCTTACTTTTGTATCGAGAAAAAAAAATAAAAACCACATTGATTCATGTCCCTGGAGATCATGGACATTTTCTTTCTCAATCAAGGTTTGCTTTGAAAAATAATTGCAGCATTTAACTTGACAGTTCTGCTGTTACTGATGTCTGGGGCGAGTTGACACGAGGTACTTCACGTACTTAATTAACACCCTGTATATGTGATCTTTCGTGTTCCACGTGTCCGTGGAGGGTTTGTTTTAATTTTTGGCATATCTTTTTTTGACAGTTATTGGAAAAAATGAACTGTCAAAAGACAAAAAAAGACATAATAAAAAAGGTGGTCTTTATTCGAGTCTATAACTACATATTTAGGCGCACACCTGGAATTTTGTTAGCTGTAAAATCAGGTTTCAAATGGTAGCAAAAAAAGTATATTACTACCTGTATTTTAACATGTAGAATCATCACTCCAAGTATTCTGATGCACCTTGTATAAATACGCGGAAAGTAAAAAATAAGATAGATTCCAGTGTAAGATACACGAATAAACATACACGCCAATTGTTTTTCATTACACGCTTGGAGAGGAACAGGCAGGATTTATATTATCTATGTGAATGTCAGTATATGAAGCATATATATCCTTATCCTTAGTCCTTACAATTAATTGAAGATAACATTAGTGGAGGAGTCGGGCGTCGGCATTCGCGTCGTCGGCGTCTATTTTCATCCTCAACCCCTTAATAGAAATGTACTAAGCCACGTGGAAACGTCATAAATATACTTCATTCATTACCAGTGCTAAAAATAGATCATATATTCGGCTTAGGTAAGAATAGATTAGTAATATAGGAATGGATTATCTATTTTAAACCAATATGTACATTATTTACAAGGGAATTTAGGAAAGTTATCTTGCTAACAATGAATCAAGTTCGAAATAGTGTATGTTACATGAAAAATATTCAGAATTTCAAATTGAATTCAAAAATCGAGATTGGGTTATTCCATTTAAAAAACTAAACTTGACGTGTGCTCCCGCTTTTTGAGCAATCCTGTATAACATTAAAACTTGTTGTAAAAGTGAAAAATAAAATCGACGGGTCCGAGCGTTTTTCGAAAATATGTGAAAATTTTGGGGGTGTTCCATTCTTTTTGCCAACCCTGTATAATAAAATGTTATGATTTCGTCGTTATTTTTTTATATTATATTCACCATCTTAAACTGGTGCAACTATATTTCAAGTCCGACGACATCTAAAAAATCCTTTTTTTAGATTAGTTGGGAATTACGTTTATTTTTAAACCCTTCAAACGTAGGCAGGCAGTGGATGGAAAATAATTACGTATTCGCTGGGCTGTGTGTGACGTCATACTTTAACTCACGCATATGGAGTTAGAGTGACGTTAGACACTATAGGAAATAATATATTAAAGTACAAGTTTTATAAAGCGTCATAATTTAGTACGCTTCCATGTTAGAGAACGAGCCTCTTAAGGGACAAGTACTATAATACCTTTATAAAATCTGTAATTTAGACTATTTTTTCTATTTCACATCTTATTTAATAAAAAATCAAAATTAAAAAAAATATATGCCATATAAATTTCATAAGTATTTATGTCTAAATTTATGTTGGTAATACTATCAAATTATGATTTTATCAAAGTAGATGTGTATAATTATCCATGTCTGCCGTTTTATCGCGAAAATTGAAAATAATTAAAGCCGTATCAGAGTAGGCAATTCTTCTCTTGCGTATGCAATGGCAATTATAATTGCACGTATTCACGCGCACTAAACCGTTCTCGATCAGCTGGCGCATTGCCAACAGTCAGGACGACAGTTGGTACTGTCGAAGTCCCTAAAATTCCCCCAGAACTAGAAGTGGACAAACCTGTTCCTTTTGATTATCGGTTAAAGCAGCTACTGCTACTTACAAAAAAAACAGGTCAAAAAAGTTGCGACGAATTAGCAGTACATATGCTTAATAAAGAATGTGAATAACTGTTAATTTAAGTGTCAGCTAGTTTAAATAGCAATTAGCTGTTCATAGCTGCTTCGACACACTAATAAACAATTAAAAATAACAGAATAATCCATCTCTACCCAGACTTGCACCGGTAATGGCAATTAAAATGGCGCTTGCCCCATTTATGGCAATGTGAGACAGCTGATCGGGAACGGTGTACTGCAATTATAATTGCCAATATGGACCAAAATGATTTAAGTCCTCCTGAGTTAAGGGAAATTGCAAAGCTTTAAATTAATATATTTATAAATTATTATATAGAGCTGTATCATTGACTTGAAACAAACATATCTCATCCATATCTTTTTATCTTCTGTCTTCATTCTAATTCTGGTTTAGTCATTGTTTCTGCAACCAAACATACATGACCGCATTACCAACCTTTAAAAAAGAAAAAAACGAACTTACATTATACTGTAAAATTCTATAAGTTTTTTGTTGTCTCACTTGGTTGTTAATATTGATGCTGTTACACATATTGTTATATGAAATAAATGTTAATTGGGATATTCTAAAAAGACATTCCACAATTTTTATTTAAATTGATCGCCTAAAGAAATTTGGCAACGATAATAAATGACCCCTAAATTCAGGACGATATGCCAAAAAGATAAAAAAAACATCGCTACTCTTAACCGATCGCTCCTAATTCCATCACCTACTTTCAAGTGTCGTCTGACTAAAAGACATTTTAATTTCGATAATAACCTCTTTCGCCTTGTTTGCTCCAGTTAGCAAGGATACTGACGACAGTAGGCTCCTCAACAGGCAACGCTTTTCACATTAATTAATCTGTAATGTCTGAAAAACTTGTAGGCCTCTTTTGTGGGAAATCATGGGCGTGGGAGGTAATTTGTATCGGGTGATGGTAACGTCATTATTTTATAAACACCTACGCCAAAAGTGAAACGAAAATCCCTTGGGAATACTTTCACACCGATTTATACGCTATAAGGGATGTTTTACTAGGTCAAACCGGCACTGACGTATTTTTGATAAATAAAATTTAACGAATTTTTTTGGAATGAAGCACCAGCACTATAGGAAAAATCTTTAAGGCACTCTAGGGGTGATGCGTGTGCGAATTTACGTTATTTTTAAATCGAGCTTATATTCGTTGGGAAAAATGACCTCGGGAAGGTGGTTTCGCAAGGATGACGTTCTCCCGATGAAGGAATTCTTAAACAATGAAATGCGAGGAGTACTAAGCTGAACTACATATGGATGGGCGACATAGGTTCCTCTCAGACGAATGGGTCTCCTTTCAATTGAATCCAGTTGCATAAGAGTATGCTTGTGGACAGAGCTCCAGACATGAGAGCAGTATTCTAGTGATGGACGATTCTTAGCTTTGTGGAGTGTCAAAAGCTATTGAGGTGTATTCGATTCTCTAATCGAATTTCAATCCAAATTAAAATAAATATCATATACAGTGAAACCTCTCTTAGGCGGCACGGGACTGTCTAAATGTGTTCGCGTAATAGAGGTGTCCGCCCATGGGAAATTTGCTATTTTTTAATATGTAAATAAAAAATTATTACTATGTATATGTATGTACAAATAAACATTTATTAAATATAACAAAA
The DNA here is from genome assembly GCA_963991005.1 of Barypeithes pellucidus. NCBI lineage: Eukaryota > Metazoa > Arthropoda > Insecta > Coleoptera > Curculionidae > Barypeithes > Barypeithes pellucidus. Next base: position 3,308,427 of record OZ022557.1, read on the forward strand.
ATACACTAGTTTTAGTAAAAAAAAAATCTAATAACGTAGTTTGACGTGTTTGCGTTTTAAACTTGCAATCTAGGAAAATGTAATTCCAAGTCTGATAACAATTCCATTACTGTAGAGTCACCTCTATATTTTGCACACTCTTGTAATTCCTTTACGATACTAATGGCTTGTGATAATTGGTGACATTTGTTTGATTACTGCATTCAACCTCTTCATCAGAGTCGTCAGATATTGATGTGGTTACAGTTTGGGCTACATAATCGGTAGGAATGGGGTCACTATCATCTTCTAATAGCACATTGCTATCAATGTTAATGAACTCGCCCAAATCATTGTTATCAAATTAAAAACTTCCACCACAACATCAATTTTCTCTTTCACACTCAAAGCGCGACGTATTTCTGCCATTGTTTAAGATTTTAACCGTAAATCTCACAAATAAACGGCGGACTGCTGTCGGGGAATCACACATACTCTCATTCGGCGAAGCCCTTTCGCGCTGCCACGCATAAGCGATTGGTGGCCGGTCTGTCTTCAGAGAGTTTTTGCACCGTACTTATTCGTCTCCCAAGTACTTTTAAAAATTTTTTGTCCGTTTAGAGGAGGGTTTTCGCACTCTTTGTATGAAAACAGCCTGTCCGCGTCCGCCCGAAGGAGCGATTATTAAAATCATCGGTTTTTCCCAACACTACTTATTTTTACTGTAGATCAGTCCACCGTACTATCCAGCCAGCACCTGTCGGTTTTCTGATTTAAATGCATCGGCTGCTTCTGCTTTTTCAAGTTGGTCGCAAAAAATAATATCTCTTGAATTAATTCCATCAGAATTCGATCACAGGATAGAATCTCAACTATACAATGTTTACTGTCGACGTCGCAAAGTATGTGGTAATCAATTGGGAAATAGTCTGCTACCTTTCGTGACTAATTACTAGAAATAAGACATTGAGACATAAGAAATTTTAAGTGTCAAAATTTTGAAATAATGTATCAAAATATTTATAAAAATATTCTTTTCGAAAAATTACGTTGGGGTAATCAAAAGCTCGCTGAACGAAGATTTGAACGAAGGTCTTAAAATATACACCCAAAAGCCTCAAGACAGCATCGTGTCACAACTTCAAAGTTTTATTTATTCCTTTAAACTTTAAATACACCTCCGTAATCGCGGCGCGACGCCTCACGCCCCCGCCGGACTAGCCGGCGTCGCACGTGAACGGACGTCGCCGCCAGTCACTTGTTTGCCGCCAACATTCGACGTCGCGTTGCAACTGTTTCGAGTCCGCCTTCGATAAAAAAAAAACACGCTCAAGTCAAAGTGCATTTCCATGTTAAGTAAATGAAACTATAAATAAAGGTGCATTCACAGCGATAAACCCATAACAAGACAGTGACTTTTTAAGAAAATACGTTTTTATTTACAAATACAAGTTTCTTATTGGAATTAGAACTAACTTGTTGGCCCCCATGTGTACTCGTATTTACTCGTGTCATCAATATCATTGACGTAATTTGTATGTATGGGAAATTAACTACCAAATAGGTAATACAAGTGCTTGGTATAATATAAGTGACTGAAAACTTTAATATAAATTGGCAAAAGGTATTTCTTGGATGTTGTACTTAAAAACACATACTTTCTGGAAGAACCTTCCTCGCTAAGAAGCCGCCGCTGGCAAGAATGAGACAGACGATTGAAACTTTCATGAACTTTAAAGTTTGTCGATGGCATTATCTTCGGTTTTACGCTGACAAAACCGTGCCATTAAAAATTAATAGTCGTTTTGAGTTGTGAAAAGAACTCGTTAAAACTGTATTTATAATGCAAGCGGAGGTAAACCCTTTGCCCGGTCCTTATGGGGGCTTTAAAGACATACAAGGTAGGTTATAATTTAAGTTTTTATGCAAGTTCAATGACATTATATAGGAATTGTTAAAAGGCAACTTTGTGTTGTTTAGTGTACAGTGTGTTTGTACGGGTTTGTGTTTGTTGTTTCAATTTTACCTTTAAAATCCTGACGGCTCGGAAATATCGGGACGTCTGGCAACGCTGATCGCGAGTGACATTGGGTTTAATTTTTTAATCATTAAAATAAGTAGATAATACCTTGTTTATTATTCAGTGTTATGGTTTTATGTTTTCTTTAGAAGGTAATTCGCGAGGTAATTTACCCATAATTAAAATAATGAATGGGTAAGCTTTCAAATTCATTAATCTTGCAGGTAAATCGACAACACAGACGTCCATTGATTGAAAATGTCTACTAGTCTACAGAGTGTTGCTTAATGATTTGTATTGTACTTATTTTAATGGATGATTCCTCTACTAATTTTAAGTCGAAATGTTCATATATGTACATTTAGGTACAAGGGGTACCATTTTCCACACTTTTATAGGGTATTTCCGCAATTGTGAGTGCTATCAAACAACTAATGTAGGTGTCATGTGCTCTTCTTGGATCAAACTTAAAATGGTAGAATCAAAATTCGAAAATTTTCGCTCGCTTAAGAGATACGGGGGAAAATCAAAAAATTTACAATTTGAAAATTATCCTATATTTTCTTAGTTAAAAGAGATACAGAAAAATGTTTTATTCAGAAGTTTCATTGTATTCTGCCGTTTTCAGAATAAGTATATGGGGTTAGGTAAAAAAGTTATCGGACCTAACCTAATTTTTTTAATCTGAAAAGATACTGTTTCAAATTCTCCTTTCAAATATATAACACACCATGGATGCTATTGGTTTCCTAGGCGATTTATTAAACTTTATTACTTTAAACAACAGTAGACCATGAAAAACGCTAATATCCTAGAAACAACTATGTTGACTATTAACATTTAACGACAATTTCATTTTTACATATTCATTTGCGAAAATGACCTATCAACATTTTGAAAAATTTGATATGATATCAGTTTATATTGAAAGTGGAAAAAAACTATGAAATGGCGCAAAATGTATATTTTGTTCGCTATCCGGAAAGACGGTAACCATTTAAGGACATATTCCGTTAACATTTGCGATGATTCCCGTTATTTTTTACCTTAATCTGAATCTTTTATTTCGTTTCAAAGTAATAAAATTGAAATAAATCGCCTAGGAAACCATATCATCCAAGGTGTGATATATTTGAAAGGATAATTTAAAATAATATCTTTTTAGATTAAAATTCCGTTTAAAAAATGAGGTTAGGTTCGATAACTTTTTTACCTGACCCCGTATACTTATTCTGAAAACGGCAGATCATTCCACAATCAATATAAAGAAACTTCTGTATAAAACATTTTTCTGTATCTTTTTAACTAAGAAAATATAGGGTAATTTTTAAATCGTCAATTTTTTGATTTTACCCCGTATCTCTTAAACGAGCGAAAATTTTCAAATTTTGATTTAACCATTTTAAGTTTGATGGGACACCCTGTACAGTGGCGTAACTTCAAGAAGTGGGCCCCGGGTCAACAATTTGTGCCAGGCCCCTCCAGTTTTAAGAGAAATCTGAAAGATACCTTTAGAATTGAAAATTAATAATAAGATTGTTTCGAAAATATCATTGTCGTGACATGTTTTTTGTTTAAAATTGTATTAAGGCATAGCCGTACCTACGCCACTGGATTAAGAAAAACTTTTTGAAGTAAAATTGTGAGGTTTTAATAATAATAGTGTGTACTATATCAAAATTTAGTGCAATATCCCAAACTGGTTTGCAGATTTTTGATAAGAACTAAAGAAACAATAAAAACTTTAACACCCTGCATAACGAGAGCAACGCTACTGTTTCTTCAGCCGAATTAAACACAAAATGAAATAAGAAAAAGCCATGAGGATTATTAAAGGCAGAGATCGCAATTTTCGCAATAGTTTCCTTCTCTTTTTAGCAACTCAGCCAGAAATATACTAAAACGAGACGCTGACGATTCAATGACTTTTCTTCTGATATTAAAAACTTGCCCCAATTATTATAATCAGTGCTAATGATTATTTTTAACCTGCCTCTACGTCGAATCATTATTAGTCACCTTAATTCGTTTAGGTACGTGATCATCAAAATTACATTGTCTTACCTGATATTAATATTTGTTATTTATGTTGGACTTTCCGCTGGTTTATGTTCCATTGTTTTTGTTTTGAAGCAAAGAACTATGCGGCAAAATTATATTCAGGTGGAGGGGAATAAGTCGCTTGTTAAACAGAAGTTAAGGAAACTGAGTAGGTTTCCGCTAGATGGCTTGAGCTGACTGTTTTAATCAGGAATGTTATGTTTTCTCTTCATACAGAAATGTTCAAATACCACTGGCTAAGCACTTTTGGAGGTATTCAAAAAATAACGATTTAAAAAAGAAACACCTTGTAGCCAAAAATTTAAGTCGTTGCTTGTTATTCATAAAATGACCTCTGACCACGTCATTCAGAAACACCCTGTATAATTCACTAGCTTGCCAGCTAGTGCATTTTTCATCATCCAATGATTACCTATTTTTTACACAAATTACAATTATAAACTCAGTTGCACCCTTAAAACTATAAAAACCGCGGTGATTATAAAATACAGCAGTTGCAGTTCTGATAATTTATCCCCGTTGTACTCAAGGAGTTTCCGCTGCAAAATTAATAGGCGGTGGAGGCCTGTTACCAACGCTTTTAAATAACCCCATTATCTCAACAACAGGCTAACTTAATTTTTACAATGAACAAAAAGCACGATTATTAAAAGAGCTCGCCGGGAGAACTCTCTCCAGAAATATAATAAAATGGATACGTGTCTGGTGGAAGAGAATTCAAGAAAATAAAAATTTTGCCAGTGTAATAAGTAAATTAAATGATTTATACAGAGATATAGGTGGAAAGGGGTAACCCAGGCTATCGGAGTGGAATTCTTGCCAGAGGCGGTAATGTTATAGTTTATAGAAATATTATTTTATGGATTTAATAAATTTAATATGGTTGATATATCTTATTACCACCTCATGGTGACAGTAACCAAGTCGAATTTAACGCTAAGAAAACCCAGGCAGCAGTTTTTTCTAAAAAGGTTAACATTGAAGAATCGGATATAGTCTTGTCAGGACATGGAATTCCACTAGCTTCGTCTATTATGTGATGTGTGTCAATTTGGGAGGAAATATGTCTTAGCATTACCACGTAGTGGCAATCATCCGTGCAGCTGCACATAAACTTTTCTGAACCAAAAAGTTATATACCTTCCAAAACTTTTGGTGTATTTTTTAAGAGTTTTTTTTAAATCAGGCAACACTGGCTTGCAACAACTGCATTTTCCATGCTAATTTTGACCCAATTGAAGAAGGCCTGAATGTCTTATAAGGGATTCTAACGATCCACATGCACGATAAAATTCAATTAACTTTTTATCGTTGGAATTCTAATTTGTATTTATTTGTTCACAAATTCGAGCCAAAACACAAAAGTGCATTGTGCAACTTTTAAGGCTTATGTACAATTTCAACACTTTCCGGGGTTATTAAAGTTATTATCAAAGACAGAATGTTGCTGTTTTCACTATAACGTCATACGTCATAACGTCTTATCTCATCTCATCTTTCTCTTTAAATGCACAAACATCGACTGCCGACGCAGATCTTCGCAGACAGCATGAAGTATTACGGCTCAACAAAGATCTGGAAGAAATTTTGGCTTGGGGTGACAGTAACCAAGTCGAATTTAACGCTAAAAAACCCAGGAAGCAGTTTTCTCTAAAAAGGTTAACATTACAAAACTGGATATAGTCATGGCCGGACACGCAATCCCACTGGCTTCATCTATTAATTTGCTGGGCGTCAATCTGGGAGGAAATATGTGTTGGCATAACCACGTTGTGGCAATCGCCAAGATAGCTTCTCAGAAGCTTGGGATACTCTACCGAACCAGAAAGTTGTACACACCTCAACAACTTTTGACACTATACAAAGCCCAGATTGGACTATTCCCATGTCTGGAGTTCTGCACCCAAACATACTCTTCAGTTACTGGATTCTATCGAAAGGAGGGTCATTCGTCTGATCGGAGACCACGAGCTGACGAAGAACCTCGACAGTCTAGAACATCGAAGACAGGTTGGGGATATGACTCTCTTTTACAGATATTTTCATGGAAAGTGCTCGGCTGCCCTTGCCCTCTTAATTCCGCCCAGAGCGGCGAATAGCAGAAATTCACGACGAACCTTAATGAACATTAATGATATCTAAAGTACTGTCGGAGATATTGAAAAACATGTTCATATAAAATTACCTAAGAAATGGCGCTCTGATCTATTAGCTCGTTATGAGGAACACCGTGTATATACAATCAGTTTTATGAAGGTACAATACAATGTCTATATTTGTATAAATCTAATCGGGGTTACTCATATATGACAACGATAAATCCACCCTTATTATCAAACGCTGTTTATTATAATCCCTTTCGGCGTGGTATAATCCAGAATAAGAGACAGGACATTATTTGTGCGGACTAAATATTTTGTTAACATATTATGTATTTAGTATGAAGGTAAATCATGCTAAGCCCCACAATACCTGACCGCTGGAACACTGGGCAGGACTAATTAACAACTTCAGAATTTAGCAGCATTTGAAAGGATTTGGGATTTTGTGGATAATCTGGAGTTTAAAATATTTACGGATGACGGGTAACGTAGGGTTTTATTGTCTACATAGATAGTAATGATAAATTATTTGCAAATTTTCTGCAAAAGGTGATTGATTAATAAACTGGGCAACAAAAAACTTGGCAAACGGTTTTTTTTACCGTCATTTTTAAAATTCTATAGCTCGAATGAGGCTAAACCGATTTGAGTAAAGTTTTCTGATTTTTAAACGTGGTTTTGTGCGCATTGAGTGGCAGGGAACGCGTTTGACCAGGAACGGCTTTTCAATATTATACAGGCGAAAAAGAAAGTGATATAAAAAAAGCAATAAGTGTCAATAATAAAGTTTTTTAGTTAATTTATTGATATTTAGATTGTCTGACATGTCGATTGGGGTAAAGATTGTTTCAAGAAAAATGGATATAACTTAATGACTGCCGTAAAAGTACCTGGGCCATCCCATTATTTATGACCGTTTGTTATTATTATGTGGAAAGGATTGTAATAATTATAATTAAATATAGGCACATTAGGTGGGTTAGGTTGCTTAATTTATATTTAAATATCTTTTTGTGGTAAAATTTGTTAATTTTTGAGGAATGGTTTAAGAATTGTCTTTTACCAAACATTCCTCAGAATAGCGTGATAGTAATGGACAATGCGAGCTATCACAGTCGCCAAGTCGCCAATTACATAAAGCTCCAAGCTCAAATAATACAAAATTGGAGATTCAGAACTACGTGGCGGCGAATGATATATAATTTGAAGAAAGTTATAAAAAAAGTGATCTTTTAGAAGTTTTAAAGACATTTTGTATAAAAAAAAGTATATGTTTGTGACACATTGGCAGAAGAAAGTGGACATACAGTGCTACGGCTCCCACCCTATTATTGCAGTTTTAACCCCATAGAGCATATGTGGCACCAGTTAAAATCACTGGTTAGGTCTGAAAATATTTCTCCGACTTTAAGTTCTAGTATTGTAGAATTAATACGAAAATGCTTTAATGATATTCCCCCAGGTAGTTGGAAAAATTCAGTCCGTCACGTAATAACTGTAGAAAATTTTAATTAATCCAATTATAATTAATCTTGATGAGGATAGCGATAGCGAAACAGAACTATCTATAGAATGACATTATAAATGTAAATAAATATGACTAGTAATATTTTAAAAAAATGTTATTTCATTTGATTACATTAATATAATCATATCATTACTTGTTTTCCTTAGTCCGTCCCTTCATACTGCACTTGTTTATTGCCAAGCTCTTGTCTACACAATGGGACCGACCCAGGAAATCATTAAGTCGTATCCAATTTTCTTGAAACGTACTGTATCAACAAGTTTCAGGAAGATCTGTGACAAATATTTGAAAATTGTTCATATTTGAAATTGTTATTATTATTCTTATAACATTCTTATAACGCGATTTTTTCATACCGTTTTCCAATCCTTTAACTTTACGAATCCAGTTTTAGATTAGAAAAAAATTAAGTATATTTGGTTAAACGTTCGCATAAATGGTGCCTGCTTGGTATCCTGTGATTAAACGCAGGAATGACCCCTTGACAAAGTGTAAAAAATTACACTTCAAATGATAAACTCTCAAAAGCGATAAATTTTAGGTATAGAAAACCTACTGTTACGACATTACAGTTGAAAATGGAAAATAATACAAAAAATAAATGGTTCTCATTTTTCTCGTGAATACAAAACAGTGGATTCGAGAAATGCAATAAAATATTGAACACTGGTAATAATAGCAATTGTAACAGTCCATTAAATTCAAATAAAAAAGCTGTTGTGGTTACATTTGTACAAAGTCAATTGTACGACTAGTAAATGACCCATACAGTATTGAAAATTAAGATAAATTGCTATATACCGGGTGTACCTTAATGGCGTGCTAATATTTCAGAGTGTTATTCCTTAGGCCATGGTCAATTTATGAAGAGACATTCATATGAATATATGTTCGTAATGGCTTTGTTCTAGTTTGAAACATCCTCCATTAGGCCGGCAAGAGAATAAAATATGAACTATGGTTTCTTAGGTGGTTGGTTAAAGGCGGGAGTCGGGTTCTATGAGGTCCAGTAACCTTCTACCAAGCCTGTCATCTCAGGGGCCCCGAACCGGCCTTTGGGATATCAAAACAGGCAACGAAAGCAACATTAGATAGATGGTCGAAAAAACAACACCTATCGCGATGCCAAGGGTTACCTGGTCTAATACACGCACGGGCCGTAATTGGAAAACCATCGAGGATGCTATCGAATGGGATGCTAGCCCTAACACGGCCCCAGTTGAAACAAGTGATGGGTCTGCTAACAGGCCACTGCCACTTGCGAAAACACCTTCAACGGATGGGTATAAACAACGGATCCATTGAATGCTGACTCTGCGGCGAAGAGGATGAAACCGCCTCATACATAATATACCGGGAACATACAATGTGGTGACAACCTCCCACATGACAAACTTGGTAGAAGGTTACTGGATCTCATAGAAGGAACAAACATAGTCTAACAAGATCGGGGTACACAATAAGCCGGAAGGCTGCAGTGTGCAGAAGTTCGGGCCTTTAAACCGACCCCCGCCTTTAACCAACCAACCAAGCCTGTCATGTGGGGAGGTTGTCACCACTTTGTATGCTCCCGAAGATATTTTGTCTTCTGCGAGACAGCGCTACACAGCGGTATATTATGTGTGAGGCAGTGTCATCCTCTTCGCCGCAGAGTCTGCATTCAATGGATCCGTTGTTTATACCTATCCGTTGAAGGTGTTCACAAGTGACAGTGACCTGTTAGCAGACCCATCACCTGTTTCAACTGGGGCCGCGTCAGTGCATCCCATTCGATAGTATTTTCGATGATTTTCCAATTGCGGCTCTTGCGTGTATTTGACCAGGTAACCTTTGCCATCGAGATAGGTGTTGTTTTTTCGACCATCTATCTAATGTTGTTTTTGTTGCCTGTTTCGATATCCCAAAGGTCGGTTCGGGGCCCCTGAGACTTTGAGCGGATCCGGCTCTGGCTAGTTCATCCGCTTTCTCGTTACCCAATATCCCAGAGTGACCAGGGACCCACGAGAGCTCCATCTTGTTCCCCCTGGCCACCAATATAAACTATACAATAACAACGTATAATTTAATTAAAAAATTTATTGAAAAATCCAAGTCTTCCCTCGAGCATTATTCTCCACATCGAGAATATTAAAAATGCACAAACTTTTTATAATTCGTATAAAATATGTATCTCGGCACGGCGAGAAGCATATTTTTACAACTTTTGCGGGCATTTTGTACGGTATGTAAACATAAAATCGGGCCACGGATCGTGCTCATAAAATTCAACACGCTCATAAAAAAAAACTTGTTGGTTTTCCACAAGCGATAGTATAATATGTGTTAAAAACGTGAAAAATAACAGCTTGCAACGACACAGTGAGTTAATATCAAGGAAAATTTCCACCTGATATAAATGGCCGCACTTCGGAAAGCTTCTCCAAGGTTTTGTGGGTAACAGCGGCGATTTATGGTCGCATGCTGGCTAGTTATTTCTTGACGAATTTAGATTTTGAGCGAAGAAAATATGTAATTTTTGAAGAAAATTTCCATTTCTATTTAAATTCGATTAAAGAAATAAAACTCATCAATATACAGGGTGTTCCACTGAATATATTGAACTGATTGTTTTGAATTTGAATTGATAATTGGGTGTGATTACGTACGATCCCACGGCACGCTTTTTTATTTCTTAAAATTATAGTTAACTCATTGCCGTACGGATTTAAAGGGGTTTTAAAATAGAAGCTTATAATGGAGACCTATTATAAGTGGTGTATTTACATAAGTAAAATACAGGCCTGATCAGTTGAAAATTTTTAAAAAAATACTATGCTTGGTGTTTATCCTTATTTTAAGAGGCTAAATATGTGTTTTCTAAGTCTATCGTTAATGCGTCCCATTTTCGACACTTTTATAGGGTAACTGTTAGTGCTATCAGTAATGTAGGTGGCATGTGCTCTTTTTGGGTCGAACTTAAAATGGTAAAATCGAAATTTGCAAAATTTTCGCTTGCTTAAGAGTTACGAGGGAAAATCAAAAATTTCAAAATTACCCTATATTTCCTTAGTTAAAAGAGATAATAATAATAATAATAATGTGTGTTTATTTAGCACACAGAAAAATATTTCATACAAAAGTTTCTTTACAGTGATTGTTGAATAATCTGCCGTTTTCAGAATAAGTATACGGGGTCAGGTAAAAAAGTTATCTGACCTAACGTCATATTTTTAAATGAAACATCCTGTATATTTTAATATAAAAATATAGCATTTTAAATTCTCTTTTCAAATATATATATAACATACCATGAATAACATTGGTTTCCTAGGCGATGGATTTAAACTTTATTACTTTGAAACGAAATAAAAGATTCAGATTAAGGTAAAAAATAACGGGAATCATCGCAAATGTTCGGAATATGTCCTTAAATGGTTACCGTCTTTCCGGATAGCGAACAAAATATACATTTTGCGCCATTTCTTCGTTTTCTCCACTTTCAATATAAACTGATATCATATCAAATTTTTCAAAATGTTGGCAGGTCATTTTCGCAAATGAATATGTAAAAATGAAATTAACGTTAAATGCTAATAGTCAACGTAATTGTTTCTAGGATATTAGCTTTTGTTTCATGGTCTACTGTGGTTTAAAGTAATAAAGTTTAAATAAATCGCCTAGGATACCAATATCATCCATGGTGACTTATATATTTAAAGGAGAATTTAAAATGGTATAATTTTGCATTAAAATATACAGGGTGTTCCATTAAAAAAAATGAGGTTAAGTCCGATAACTTTTTTATCTGACCCCGTATACTTATTTTGAAAACGGCAAATTATTCAACAATCATTATAAAGAAACTTCTGTATAGAACATTTTTCTGTATCTCTTTTAACTAAGAATATATAGGTTAATTTTGAAAATGTAATTTTTTTGATTTTCCCCTGTATCTCATAAGTGAGCGAAAATTTTCAAATTTTGATTTTACCATTTTAAGTTTGACCCAAAAAGGGGACGTGACATCTACATTACTTTTTTGATAGCACGAACAATTACGGAGATACCCTATAAAAGTGTCGAACATGGGAGACCTCATTAACCAACATTTTCATTTCGTATTCTCGAATTCTACTCTTTGCCGCAGAACTATTATTTTACACAAACCCCTTTGAAGTATTTTTCGTATTTTGTGCGAATGTACTAGCTAATGTGAGTGCAATTTGGCGAGAATCGTGCAACAAGAAAGTCGAAGTAAGGGGGCCGGACTTGACAAAAATCGAGGAAATAGTTTTTCTTATAATCAAACACTAGCACTATAATAGGAAAGTCTTTCAGGCGTTCTGGGAGTGGTGCGTACGCGAATAAAGCGGTTCACGTTGATTTTGAATCGTTGGAGGTTATATTTTATGGGAAATGCGACCTCAGGAAACCAAATCAATAAGCATTGATAAGCAATAATCTGAATAATGTATCACTGACTGCAGTATATGTTCTTCATTAGATGGATAGTACTGCTTCCTTCTTCCACACTGCTATTTTATGTTAGGCTTGATTTGAAGATAGCTGCAGCCTTATAATATATAATCCGATTGCCATATTTTATTTTTGTGACATTTTATTTCCCCTTAGTGGCTCGCAGACCCCTAAGTAATTGCCTATGAACCCCATCAGTTTGAGAAACGATGTTCTAGACTGTCGAGGTTCTTCGTCGGCTCTTGGTTTTCGATTAGACAAATGGCTCTACTTTGGGTGGAATCCTGTAGCCGAAGGTCCAGACATGAGAGCAGTATTCTAGTGATGATCGAATTCAGACTTTGTAGACTGTGAAAAGTTGTTGAGGTGTATTCAACTTTTGGGTCCTGTAAAGTACACTGAGTTTCTGCGAACCTGCCTTGGCGATTGTCACAACGTGGTTATGCCCAAGACATACTTCCTCCCAGATTTACGCCCAGCAAATTAATGGACGAATTCTATAACTAATATTATGATAAAGTAAAACGTTATACTTCCACTATATTTTATAAAAAAATGACACCAAAGGAATAAATATGAGTCAAAAAAGATTATTAAGGAAAGGGGATCAATAATAACATTGATAATTTCCAAGACAAAGGGTCAGTGCGTGTATTAAATAAAATAATGATGTGTTTATTTTTACAAGTAATTAAATTATTTATGTTCCAATGTTACTGTTGTTCCCCTATTTCATTATTTATATCTTTAATAATCTTTTATTATTATATATTTTGTTTGATATCCTTCATTGTCATCTGACAAAGCTATAGTAGCGAAACATGTAATTTTTTTGAAATTGAAATAATATCTAAAATAGAGATAAAAAGAAAACATCTTTAAGCCTTTAATAACTTGAAACGCGTGTTAAACAACAACGATTCTTTAGTTCATGCTTTTACTATGACACCTTAATATTTTTCAATTACGTAGGATCTAGTCTGATTAATGAGCAATCTAAACTTAACCTATATTTTGCCTCATAATTTTATGCTTTGAGGTCCCAGTAACGAATTTCAATTTCAACACATAAAATACACAATAATCAAACCTGAAAATTATGTCAATATTTTCCCAACCAATTTGTCTTCGACGGATCAATTTCTATTTTCACAGGGAAATAATTTTGCACGCAATAGGCGAAAATATTTGATGGATGTGGGACGCGTGAAAAATCCGAAGAATTTTTTGTGTAATTTCCAGAAAAATAAATTGAAATATATTTACGTTTACCATCAAAAATGGGTAACTATTTATTCGTTACTTGACCTGAATAAGTGACGATGATCGCTTGGAAGAGGCTTGGAAGTTATTCCGGAATAGTGAGCTAGTTTCAAACTGTAAAGCATAAAGAGCTTATTTCTTTTCGGGCCTAGGCGGAGAAATGGAGCAAGCAAAGACACCTTCAGTCGAAAGAAATATAGTGAAGTCTTCAGGTCCGTCAGTCCCGAACAAACACGAAGTTACCTTATACGTTACCTTATAATGATAAACAAATATTGCTAAGCAGCACTGAATTACGTTCGAAACTATTCGTATTTTGCCTAACATAGTTAGACATCAAAATAATTCAGATTGATAATTCAGATTCTGTTTGAATGAGCATTTGTGCCTGATCCAGTAAAAACTACTGTTAAAGATTAAAATTTATTAGTTGATCTACAAAGATCACTTTTCTCTCTACTGGCATTTATACAGTATTGGCAAGGAATTATTACAATTAGGCCCCTAACGAACAAACCCGAACAAACCCCCTCCCTCCCCCGTTTTCGAGTATGCTGAACGTCAGAATTTCTCCTTTTGGGTTACGCAACCCCTCAGACCGGCCAAAAACCACCCCCCAGAGGGGTTAAACGCGCTCCAAGTGGTTTCCCTGCAGAGAAACACACTTTCCCCCCATTTTAGAGGAGGCTGAGCACGGTGGTGGTGTTGGAAATCGCGTCGGACCCCCTCCCCCCCCCTCTTCTCCCGTTTCCGAGGATGTTGAGAATGGAGAAAATAGTTGTACTTTTAATTTCAATTAAATAAAAAAATCATAAACAGAAAGCAATTAAAAAAAAAAATTTTTTTAAACACTTGTAATTTTTTTTCAAAATTTTTTTTTATTAAAAGGTAATATCGTTCCATAATGGGGGCGAGTATTGGCCGGTGGAGGGGTCGGACGCGATATCCAACACCACCACCGTGCTCAGCGTCCTCGAAAACGGGGAAAGTGTGTTTCTCTGCGCGTTTAACCCCTCTGGGGGTTGGTTTTTGGCCGTTTTGAGGGGTTGTGCAACCCAAATGACAATTTCTGGCTTTTTCCGACTCACAGATGCCACTAGCATGTTAATTTCTCCTTCCACCATGAACCAATAGGACCCGACGCGATTGTGAGAGAAGAGTATTTTTTTTTATGATCAAACACAAGCACTATAGGAAAAATCCTTTAGGGCACTCTGGGAGTGGTGCGTGTGCGCAAAAAGCGATTCACGTTGGTTTTGAATCGTTGGAGGTTACATTCGTTGGGAAAAACGACCTCGGGATGGTCGTTCCATATGGGCGGCAGTGGTTCGTTATATACTTCTGCCATTCGCCGCTCTGGGCTCACTAATGTGGTAGAAGGAGAGAGCAAGCGAATTAGGATACAACAAGGAAATCTGCTTCTATACTATATATTACGGTCTCTTTCCTGCCCGATAGGCGCCTGTAATAATTATTTGCCAATTCTGTATATTGAAGAAAATTATTAAAATTATTTATTTATTTTTGATTCGATTTATGACCATCGATTAGTATAACAATTTAATCATGGCTTGTTCAATTGCTCAGCTACCCACATCTATCTTCTATAAATACCTATTATCAAACACAAAGGCCTTTTCAATCATTACGAAATTGTGCTAATTTTATTGCCCCCAAACGGCTCGAATTGCTTTGCATTACTTTGATATTCAAAAGGCCGGAATAATGAAAGCCTTCGTTTGGGCGCGAGATTAGCTTAATCGGCTTTCAAATGTGAGCTTAAGATGCGGTAATCGTTCTAATTAAAATGTGACTTTGCGTTGTTTTCGAATGGGCGCTTATTGAAGACACAATTTTGATCGAGGAAAAACCCAGAATCCAAACCTACAATTTCGTACTAGTACGAGGATAATTCTGACGGTTGCAAGTCAGTTTGCAATCGATACGTACGATACGCAAAAAAAAATCTATAAATATACCAATTTTCAGAAATGAAACGAAGAAAAAACTTTGTTTCCTTATGACTGATTTTTCGTTATGAAACCAAAATTTAAATAATCTTTATTGTGCCAAAGGAATCTTCTAATCCCACCTACCGCTTCGTAACACAAAGGATCTGTTTAATTAAATATCAAAATCATCCTCGCTCTCTTTCCCTCTTTCATCCTTCCGCATTAGCAAATAAAACGGCAATGTTCATCGTTTACATGAAATATCAATTTGGGTTTTCAAATTCGAACAATTGGGCAATTTTCGAGGTAGGGTCACGATATTGTCGATGCGGGCAGGATTCTTATCAATAAACCATCCGCTTTTCCGGCTCTCGCAGCACAAAAACCGATATTTTGAGGCGGCATAATGCCCCGATATACGGCAGATATTGTTAGGCCTAAAAATTTAGATATAAAGGTCAATATCGACATTTTGTTGCCTGGCATTTGCATGGAGAATCCTCGCGTTTTAAATAAATACAGGGTGTTATGGAAATGACGTATTATATTTAAATGGGTGACTCCTTGGGTGTCCTAGAGAAGCGCTACATATTTTATTTTTTTTAAATCGACCGTCTAAAAAGTGGGGTAATAAACACTCTTACTCACAGGTCAGTCCGCGCTACTGTACAACATTTCACCCAGAGCCAATGGCAATGTTGCCAAACTTAATGTAAAACTGAAATTCCATATAAAATTATAAAAATAAATTATTTTCTACCTACTTGTATTTATCCTTATACCTAAAGAGCGAAGAAATCCAGGCACAAAGAAATACAGTTTATACTACAGATTATTAGATTTTATTACACGCGACGAAATTTGAAGTCCAGAAGAAACGCGTCAATAAAAACAATATTCAAAGATTATTTATTGACCGGCAAGATACACGCGTAATCCGGAAAAACAGAGCGGATTGCTGAGAGTGTGTTGGTGATCGACGAGACACAACGTATCCGGCCGCTGGTTGGTCTTCAACTAACAGAGGCAAGCGTGCGGCGCTATATGAAACTACTTGGCTCAGCCGATGTAAGGCGTCAAGAGGTCATTGGCATTTGACCTAGTGACGTACGTGGCTATTACTATTCCATATGTTTTTTCGGGTTGTTTAAAATATAGTCCGTCGTAAATGTTCTTCACTTAATTGTACAAAAAGGTATTACAGAATGGAAAAGTGTTTAAATTATTTTATTTTGTCTAAAGAGTTTAAGGTGTACATATAACAACACCGGCCAGAATTCCTGTATCGCAGTGCCATACAGGTGTTTTTCTGGTTTGACGTCAGGTCACTTTTACCGCTGAATGAATTGAAAGCACCATTTATGGCTATTTTTCTTCAATTTGTCTTTATCTCAGGAATTGCCGGTTTAAATATAATATGTCATTTCCATAACATCCTGCATACAGTAACTGAGATTGGAGGAGGATTACTAAACCCCTATAGGTTACAACAAAAAAGAACTGGAATTTAAGAACAAAAATCATTATTTTTTATATTAATCCTTCCTACCGGAATTCTGCAAATCTATCAAAAAAAATAGTCAATACGTTGAATACAATCCATATTGTAATATTACTTCCTCGCACATTCCAAGCTTAGTGAACATAAATGGAAACCAGAATGTTTTCGGAAATTTAAGTTCTCTCTTAACTCGTAATATATTTTTTTTTCGTTTATCTTGTCCGTTATTTTTTAATAAAATACCTTCTTTCCAAAAAAATATGGAAACTTTCTTCACCGCAAAAAACATGGATCCAATAAATATTGTTCTATAACCTTAATATTGGAAAACTTAATCGAATATCCGGAATAAGAGGCCCATAAAAACCGAAACATAAACCAGGGATCGCTGTTTTAACGGCAATTTGTTGTGTTAGTGATAAAGATTAATTGCTCTATGTTCTGACACGGTTAAATGGCTTGAAAAATTGCTAATTATTTTTCATGAAGAAATATACTATGTATGTTATCTGGGGAAGTTGGATGTATCGACGTTATTTTATACATTTAAGGTTCACAACAGTTATGTGAATGGTTATCTAAATTCTTAAGGACCGTTCTCTGCAAATGGCGATTGACGGATTTATCTCAGACACCTTCACATTAACGACCTTCCTCAAGAGTCCATATTGTCTACCACCCTCTTCTTACTGTACATTAACGATCTTCCTCAAGAGCCCATATTGTCTCCTACCCTCTTCTTACTGTACATTAACGACCTTCCTCAAGAGTCCATACTATCTCCCACCCCCTCCCCCTCTGTATTAAGGATCTTCTGGTGAGAACCAAAGATCCAATATATATAGCTTTGCTGACGACAGCACACTTGTCTCGAAATTTAATCTGGGAGTGACAGGAACTAAGTTGAATTTAATGCAAAGAAAGCCCAGGCAGCAGTTAAGGTTAACATGCGGATATAGTCATGGCAGGATACGCAATTCTTCTGGCTACCTCTATTAATGTGCTGGGCGTCAATCTGGGAGGAAATATGTCTTGGCATAACCCCGTTCGTTGTGACAATCGCCGAGACACCTTCGCAGAAACTTGATGGATGTTTCCGGAACAAAAACTTGTATACACCTCAGCAACTACTGACACTCCACAAAGCCCAGATTCGACTATTTCTAGAATACTGCTCTCACATCTGAAGCTCTGCACCCAAGCATACTCTTCGGCCATTGGATTCCATCGAAAGGAAATCCATTCGTCTGATCGGGAACGACGAGCTGACTAAGACCCTCGACAGTCTAGAAGAACGAAGACAGGTTAGAGATTTGACTCTCTTTTCAATCCATATGTGGTTCAGCTAAGTACTATTTCATCTGGAGGAAGTCTTCCTTGTTTATCTATAGTATACAGGAAGTTTTATATACTATGTACATTGTCTGCGATGATTGCTACATCATCTGCAAAATTACACTAGAAATAATTTACTATTGAAGTCTTTTTGGTGTATATCCGACGTTGTTTATTCCTTTCCTTTACTACTTCCGTAACAAAAGAAAATGCATTAAAAACGGTCCGTTTGGGATAGACAAAGAAAACATTCCTGAAGCTGACTCATAAAAAGGTTTACTGGTTTTCTTTACAAGAAAAATGTATACATAAAAAGAGTTAAAACAAGTTTTTGTGTATGTATTATCGTCCAGTTAAAAGGCTGATGCCCACAAAAGGGACAAAAAGAAAGCAAAAATGACTTTCTTCGTATATTTTTGGGCATTTTCCTCATATTTATTAAAAATTATCCTGAGGTCGTATGAAACTATCATTATTAGTGGTGCAAAGTACAGTTTCTTTATTACTCTAGGATAACTGTAAAAAGTGGAATCCGGTAGAAGGCATATAATTTTTTTTTCTTCATATTATTATTATTAAAAAAATTATTTATTTTTTAAAATTAATCAATTAATTAAAGGATACAAGCAAAATTAACGTAATTTTCTTGCTCTGTCAGGTCGGTCATTCTATGCCTTTGTAGTTTATCGTTTAATATGTTAACAGTATCGTTAAATTAACCCAGTGGCACAGGCAGACATTTTTTCGGAGGGAGGGGGTTATTTAAAATCTCGGACGGTTTTATTAAATTTGTAATTTATATGAATATACAGTAGTTATATGTTACATTTACTCTTAAATGTATATGGAAGGGAGGGGGTTGATCCCAAAACCCCCCTTGACTGCGCCAATGAAGGGACCAAAGTCAACCTAAATTAACTAAGGAGGATGACTATGAACATAAATTAGGTTATTGGAACTATTAGACAAAATAAAGCAAACAGGTTCGTGCTTAAATAAGCTTTTGCCTTTGATGTCTTTGATGGCACTATATCAAACATAAAGTTTACAAATATAAAGAATTTTAATTCGCCTATAATTAGATCAATATATTTATTTAAGATAACATTTACGAGCAAACTTTCTGTAATTAAGCATGACTTAAAAATAAATCTCCAAAATTTTTCGTTTGTGCCCTATGTAAATAAATAGTATAGTAACAAGAAATGGTAATTTTTTTGTTACCTCTAGTGACATACTTTTGGACCAGTGTCTAACCCATTTATATCTCTAATTGGTTTAGTTTAAAGAATAAATTAAATTCAATTTTTGATTATGTCAAATTTAAATTTTGGAAAATTTACATGCATCTGGATTTTATGCACTTCACCGTATAATTAGACGGAAGGTAAGGAGGTCTAAACTCTGGAATCTATTTTCTATCAGTTAAAAAAATTGGTTCATTATTAATGAAATAACAGCTTAATAATTAGGACGTCGTGTATTATCCCCACATACAGTGTGTACATAAAGTAAGGAACAAATTCATTATCTAGGAATCTAAAAATATTTCGGAAAAATCCTCGGACACGTGTATAATAATTTTTAATGGCGCATTTTTTTCCCAACAAACTTAATATACAAGGTGGCTCATGTAGTAGATATGACATTATCGACGATTTTTTTAAATGGGAACCCCTATATTTTAGTTCAGATCTGTAATCTCCAAGAACAGCTGATTTCAAAAACATAACACACTTAGGGCCTAAAATTCATATTTTCGTTACTACAGGGTAAAACAAATAATTTTATTTAAGATATTTTTAATTTAAAAAAATGTAAAAAAATTAAATAAGCTATTTAATTAAGTGTTGAAATTGCCCTCCTTCTGCTGCCTGACAGTACCCCAAGCGATCAATAAATTCTTGTTGGACTTTTCTTATGGTTCCTTCTGAAATGTTCCTGCATTCTGTTGTTATTCGATTTTTTAAATCTTCAATATTGGCAGGTCTAACTTTATAAACAACATTTTTCAGGTGACCCCACAAGAAAAAGTCCAGTGGTGTAAGGTCTGGAGACCTAGGCGGCCATTCAACAGGCCTACGTCTTCCAATCCACTTGTTCGGAAAAACTTGATTTATGTAATGGCGCACTACTGCTGCATAATGTGGAGGTGCGCCGTCTTGTTCGTACCACAAATTTTCATCTAGAATTCCTGGATTATTTCTACTAGGGTATAAGTTAACTAGCGTAGGGATAAGAAAGTTCTGAAGAAAATGAAGATAATTTAGCCCGTTTACATTGTTGTCAAAAAAATATGGCCCAATAATTTTGTTTTTCACAATACCAGCCCAAACATTAATTTTTTGAGGATATTGAGTATGGTGCTCACGCATCCACCTGGGATTTTCTTTTGCCCAGTATCTACAGTTTTGCCGGTTCATTTCTCCATTCAATTTAAAGGTAGATTCATCCGAAAATAGGATATTTTCAACAAACAAAGGATCTAAGTTACATCTTTCCATTAATATTTGACAAAACTCCATCCTACGATCTGGATCATCTTCATTCAACTCATGAACCAATCGGATTTTAAACGGGTGCCATTTTTCTACCGTCAATAGGTTATGAACGGTCATAGCAGCCGCCCCATGATCAGTGCTAATCTGGCGGACGCTGTTGTGGGGATCTTCTTCCAATAATCAATAAAATATCTAATTTCTTATCATCCGGAATAGTTGGACGGCCTTTTCTGGGAATATCTTCCACTGAACCCGTTTCCCGAAATTTTATTTCAAGTTTACTCACAGTTGATCTAGTAATTGGTCTTGCTGGATACTTAATGTTAAACAAAATGCAAACTTCTTGTTGAGTACGGATCCTATCACCATATCCAATCATCACAAGAATTTATATTCTTTGTGTTAAAGATAAACGCATAGTAACTCAATATGTTTTAAAATAAAATTTATTACTTCTAATGAACTTACTAGAAAAATACAATGTAATTACAATGACATTATCTAAATACCATAGTTACATAACAGCAAATAAGCCTACTTGAGAAAAAACATAAGTAACAGCAAATGATGGTGCGTCCATTAATTACGTAAGGCTTTCAGGTAAAATTGGGTGATGGCGGAAGGGATTGAGCCAAATGTCACGAAATCTTTTATTGGGGGAAGGGGGGTTGAAAAATCGCTAAAAACGCCTCACGTAATTAATTGATGCCTCCCAAGCCAAAAAAAATATCTTAAATAAAATTATTTGTTTTACCCTGTAGTAACGAAACTATGAATTTTAGGCCCTAAGTGTGTTATGTTTTTGAAATCAGCTGTTCTTGGAGATTACAGATCTGAACTAAAATATAGGGGTTCCCATTTAAAAAAATCGTCGATAATGTCATATCTACTACATGAGCCATCTTGTATATTAAGTTTGTATGGGAAAAAATGCGCCATTAAAAATTATTATACACGTGTCCGAGGATTTTTCCGAAATATTTTTAGATTCCTAGATAATGAATTTGTTCCTTACTTTATGTACACACTGTATATATAGTTATAGGTCGGTGGGAGAAATACAGAGCCCAGTAATTCCCTTGATTTTTAATTAACGACTTATTATTTGCAATTTTGGTAAGTTTATTTTCTTCTTAGAAATTCCTAGTTCCATAAAATTAGAATTGTTAAAAAATAATTTAATCTAAGAGCCACCTATAAAAAATAAGTGCCGATATTTCAAAGTCACCTTAAGGTACATAATGACATAAGTCATCCTTAACACGAGTTTGACACTATATTAAAGTTCATTTTAACTCTCATCTAAAGCAATAGACCTTAAGAACGCGTCAACGTGAAATTAATTTAAAACATAGTTTTTAAAGATTTATCTTAACGTTAAGGCTACCTTAGCTAAAGTCTAACTTAAGGTAGCATTCAAGTATCGGCCCTAATAAATATATTCTTCTTATTCATTTTGTTAAAAATATGACCCAGTGCCACAAAAATACAAATAATAAATATACCTCTTCTTCGTATTTTTAAGCAATGCTCTCGTGACACAAACAAATGTAAAGAATATAAAACAGTCTTGTCAGTCAATTCTTATTTTTAGAATTTCATTCTCTATTCTGAAAAGCAAACAAATTATAGTTGTAAAAAATCTCGATGTTGGGGACTTTTTGCACCACGGACTTGATTAGCACGTTTCGAAAAACTTTCTATTATATTTTTTTACAATTCGGCGCAGTGTTGGACAAGCAATACTAAGCACATTTTATAGAATATCTTTTTATCAGTTAGTTTTTGAGATATTTGGACATTTTGTAATTATTTGGCAAATGCATGACGATGAAATAATCCATATAATTCTTTTACTTTAGCTCTTGGACTAAATTTTTTTTCTAACCGAATAGCTAGAAGATCATCAAGTCTCAAAAATATTTCAAATTCGACAGAAAATGTACAGGGTGGTCACAATTCAAGCTTCATTATGAAAGAATTCAACCATTAAAAACTTTCTTATTTTAAATAGAACACCCTGTATATTTTTGTTTAATTTGATGGCAAATTAGTTGTTCTTTATAAATAGTATTTACTGTCCTATACTATATCAAAGCGTTTCCTCAAAAAATCCAATTTTATTCTGAAAATACTATTTGTTCAAGTGTGCTATGAAAACAATTGTACTTAGGGGCTGTATACTGATGTACTGAAGTTCCCCATAAAGTTCTAATGCAAGCTCGTCGTGAATATGTATTTTTATTGACAAAAAAAACGTTTGTGTAATTTTTCTTTTAAGTAGTAAATCTCTTTTTTTTACTGGCACCAGCCGAAAAAACGGATAAGTTTTAATTTTCATTTCCCCTGTTTTCTCTCTGTCGTCCTTCCTTTTAATTTAGTCACATACATAAAATGTCTAAAAGGAAACCCTTGTTTAGAGGCCCTTTAGACCCTTATTTTTCTTCCGAAAGTGGTTAATTTCGGTTGGTTTTAAACCCAGTTATGTGACCTTATATTTTTAAAAACTGATAGCCAGAATAAATTTAAAAACCCTCTGTTTTTAGATCGTTTCGCATAAAGAGCAGAAATGTAACCATCTTGTAATTTGTTATAAGCCAAACATACAGGGTGTTTGTTAACTTTTCTGATACTGCGACTACGTTACCTACGTGAACTAATTTTATGAGATTACTTCTCTGAAGTCCTAATGAAATATAATATATAGGGTGTCTCAGATAAGAATGCGCTCTACAGGGATCTCGACATGCAGAAATGATCAAATTAGACCAAAGTTGCTCATTAGTGAGTATTGCAACCAGTGGCGGTTCTTCCACAGGAGCACATGCGCACGTGCACCCCCAAAACAAAACGAATAAAAAATATTAATTTATATTCATTGAATATTATTTATCGAATAAAGTCCGACCCTCCTTAATATTTTATCGTACTGTCAAACTAAAAAAGTCCGACCCTCCCTAATATTTTATCATCCCGTCAAACCAAACTGTATAGATCCGGCAACCGTGCCTCGGTCGAGGTAAATGACGATTATGACGAGACTTGCTTGCACGTGCGATTAAGTAGTGCAGTTTCTCTGTAGTAACAAGTGGCGGGTGGCAGCGGGGGATAGCGGGGCTATGACGATTTAACATGGAAATGGCGCACAGGTTTTGTGTTGTCTGTTCATGCATCTAGTTAGAAATTCGAGCGTGTATGTTTTAATATTTTAATATTATATATTTATTAAGTTAAAATGAATAGTTGACGGTGGACTATTTAAGAAATAACTTTAGTTCTTTGAGTTTGGAGCAAAAAATTGAAGTGAAGAATGCGGGAACACCTAACCCGAAATTAATTTAACGCAGACCACAGAGGGTAAATCTAGGGAATTTATTAGAAAGTTTAAAAATGAAATATATGAAAAAAAATTTATAGAGGGTATTCCAAACTTAATTAGGCTGTTATTGATCAATTTTCTACAAATTAAGAACCGAAGAATGGATTTTACGTTTAAGCACTCTTGTGTAGGGTCGATAAATGTTGTGTATTTCGATAAATGATACTCGATATGATTTTAAACCATTTTATTTAAGGATTTAAACTAAAAACACTAAAAATATGAAGAATGCCAACTTGTCAGTCTCGTGGATCAATTCGTTCTCGTCATAAAACAGTTAACTATTGTTCTCGTCTTTGTTGCGCCTAATTACGTAGCCCATAGATGGAGTAGTGGTATTAGACATCATTCGGTTTTCTTGATAACTTGTAGATGGCGGTAGTAGTATTGGACATCATTCGGTTTTCTTGATAGCTCGTAGATGGCTTTAGTAGTATTAGTAGTGGACTGTATAAATATTGTTACGAGGATTGCATGCGACGACGTTAAGATCCGAGAGCTATACACACTAAGAAAACCTTTCTTATTTTCCAAAAGTTGTATTTCCTTGTGTTAAATTAAAAATAAATAGAAATATGTTTTACCTAACGCATTTTCTTATTACTTTTTTTCTTCCTACATTTAAAACGCCTAGAACAATTTCACCATACTCGTGACTCTATCATAGGTCACGAGCCGCCACTGACTGCAACGTCATGTTTTCGAATTGAAAAAATTCTGAATATATTTGGGTTCTTTTAAAAATACTTAACCCCATTATTTCGTTCTTTTCAGGTGACTCTGGAAGCATTACTATCTTCTCGGGAGGTACAGCCTCTCCTAATGGAGGCCGGGTGCTCCAACGCCAGTGGATCACGCTGACAGCCGGAATGTGGCCGGACTCCGAACCCGGCTCGACTCAGCCTCTCGTACCAGCATCTGGTCGTTTGCCAATTTTGGCAGCCGTTTTCTGCGGAGCTGCCCTGGTAGTCGCCATTTTAGGGGCTTGTTTGCTCTATTGGTTGTGCGTCATGCCCAGGAAGGATAATAAACATTTCTGTAAGTAGTACCACTATTTTTACACTTAACAAAGAAGGGACATTGTAAGAATAAATATCTTGTAACCACGTGAAAATATCTTGATTAGTGTTGGGAAAAACCGATGATTTTAATAATCGAGTACCTACTTCATACTCGAGCGATTTTAATAATCGAGTGAATTGCTCGAGTAAATCGCTTGAAATTCCAATTCACCAAGCGATAACGTCACCGACTGCTCGAAAGGCAGCCTAGCCGTTTACATGTGATCAGGTAGGGTATTTAGCAGGCACATAACTACGGGTGGGCACAGGTTTAGCTAAGAAATTGTAGTAGCCAAAAAATTCCAGAACTTTATTTATTTGTGAATAATGAACTTTCTCGATACCAAACAAAAAAACTGCAAAAAGTCACCCAAGTATGTATTTATTGTTCGGGTTTATTCTTGTGCTTTTTTAAAACAAAAAAGTATTACCAGGAGTTATTTTTCTTCACATCTTTCACAATCTACGAGCATAAAATATGTAGATATTTAAAATGGCTTGTCAAATTCCTCCACTTTAAATTATCAGGTGCCCACTGTGTGCCCTTCAAAAATGTAGGCTTAGTTACGCGACTGGCAAAATAAGAAAATAGGTAAGTATTTTTTTTTATAGTTACCTAAAAGTTAATGTTTAAATTTAAGAATGTTTACTTTTGGTTACCAAAAAATTTGTCGATATGTTTTGTTAACTATTTTGCTCGTTTTCTTATTTTCCATTAACATTTTCTATAATGTATGTTATTTTTAAAAAGTCTTCTTAAGTTTAATAATAAAAAGTTCCTGTTTAAATTTAAATTTAAATTATATATAAAGATTACCAACGAATTTTTCTATATATTTTGTTCGTTTTGTTATTTTTATTACAATTTCTATTATTATGTTATTTTTGAGAAGTTTTCTTGAATTTATAGTAACTAAAAATTTAAAAATTATATCCTTTAATATTTTAATATTTACAATCGGAGACCTAAACTACGCCGCTGGCTAGCCAGTTAAAACAAAACTTTACAAAACCCATGTCGCGATGACTGCGCTAAGTGATTTGGCATACTTTTTTATATGCACCTTCTCGTTTACGTGCCTTTAAGAAAGACGTATGTCGCGTACCTGCTCAGCGTCAAACTCGAACATCGCCAATCGGATGGTGCGGCGCGTAGACCGAAGGTCGTGGATCAAGTGACAGGCGATATTTTTCGGTTTTTCGCCTGAATTTATAACTAGAGTATTTCCTATCGAGCGAAAAACTGTTCGAATGTACGAGCAGTTTTTTAACTCGATCACACTACAGCGGTACATTTCCGCCGGCGTCAAGCGAAGCTCGGGTATCGAGTGAAAGATAATAAGTGACGAGCGACGGTTTTCGCCTGAATAGATAACTCGAGCGGTTTTTTTAATAATCGAGCGATGTCGGTTATTTTAATAATCGAGTGATCAAGCGATTTTTCGCTCCAGCGATCGCAACACTAATCTTGATGAAGATAACGAAAATTTATACAGCTTTAAACTCAAATATCTTGAAATATCGATTTTTGTCACACAAAAGAAAATATGATTTTCGCTAAAGCTCGTCATTAAAGAACTTTTAACATAAAAATCTATATCTTTTTACTTATCAGTCAGAGTTGAACTTCGTTAGCCTATAACACGTAACTTCTCCGTTATATCTATCTGACTGTAAAGTTTCGCTTCGTCATGAATCACGGACAAAGTTAGTTTAAAGTTTCAAAGTGCACGATAGTTTGTCTGTTATTTTTAATTGGATATTCATTCTTGCAGGAACGCGTTGCTGAGTTTATTTTTCGGGAAAAAGTTTACACAGTAGAAAAGGTGTATGTAAAATTACAATAATACTATAGTAATAGTAAATTGTTAATAATTATTTGTTATTTAAGTATGTGCACTAATTTTAAGAGACGATTCTTTGGGTGATTCTAAGACGAAAAGTTCATATAAACATGGGTCCGCAAATGCTACGTTTCCAAGATACAGGGTGTTAAATTATTTTTTTTAAATCGGGTTTTCGTAAATATCTTAAATATCCTTTTTTCGATATTGTTGAAATTTGTTAGTTTTATTTGTAGTGTTAAGGGGCTAGTTTAGCCCTAAGTAGATAACATTTATTGAGTCCGGTGGCGTCCCGTGCGGCACATTAACGAATATTATTGGAAAAAAAGTAAGCGACTGGCTTTTTTGGAATTTTTATATTTTTCTCAAATTAAGCAGCTAAAAATACAACACTTTTTCTCTTGAATTTTTTTCGTATCTTACTTTGTTTTCGAGAAAAACAATATAAACTACTTTGATGCATGTCCCTAGACTCTGGAGATGCATGGACATTTCCTTTTTTAATCAAGGTTCGCTTTGGAAAATAATTGCAGCATTTAACTTGACAGTTGTCAGCTTATTTATAAGGTATTAATTTGTTGTGTTCGGAAAGTATTTTTGGTGATTATTTTTTGTTCCGCCTGGTTCAGTTTACTAATAGGGAAATGGCAGATATGCATTTCTGTTATGGAATAGCTCATGGAAACTCTTATGCTGCAAGACGTATTTATCATGGAAGATAGGGTGAGTCGCGAGAAACGGATCAATGTCCAGCAGTGTACACACACTCACAAAAAAAGAAATACTTAAATAAAAAAATATGGAAAATTATTATTTCCAGACCACTCGATGATCCTTATACAATAAGGGCGTATTTTTGTCTACACCGTAGCACTTTAAAATACTATTTCAGATTGAATGGTACTACCAAGAAAATGAAGCCCTCTCCATTGATAGGATGCAACCGCATGTAGACCGGTTTCGAACTTATTTGTTCTCGTCAGTTGATTAAATCAAATTTTAAAAAATCTATTCAAGAAATAAAAAGTCTATGCTTGTCATTTGGTATTAATATCAAATAAAAATATGGAAATGGGTATGTATACCTACCCTGTACTGATGAGAATAAATAAGTTCGAAACCGGTCTACAGGTGGTTGCATCCTATCAATGGAGAGGGCTTCCTTTTCTTGGTAGTACCATTCAATCTGAAATAGTATTTTAAAGTGCTACTGTGTAGACAAAAATACGCCCTTATTGTATAAGGATCATCGAGTGGTCTGGAAATAATAATTTTCCATATTGGTATTTGATATTAATACCACCGGACAAGCATAGATTTTTTATTTCTTGAATAGAAATACTCAAAAAGAATAAATCTTACGCAAAGAAATATATTTTAAAAACAAGTATTTAAATACATAAATAGATATTACAATTATTATTTTTGAAAAATGAATTCCTTGCTACGAGATTAAGAGCTCGATTCAGACTTGGAAATACTTGTTTTGAAAATATATTTCTTTGCGTAAG
The DNA here is from genome assembly GCA_963991005.1 of Barypeithes pellucidus. Taxonomy (NCBI): domain Eukaryota; kingdom Metazoa; phylum Arthropoda; class Insecta; order Coleoptera; family Curculionidae; genus Barypeithes; species Barypeithes pellucidus. The sequence goes on from OZ022557.1 coordinate 3,336,919, forward strand.
ATTTAAGTTTTATATTTTTAAACTAAGTATTGTTGGTTCAAATTCTGACAAGGACTACTAGATAATATTCCTGTGGTTAATTTTCAAATAGCAGCCATGCTTCCGCAATAAATAACTAACAAATTCGTATCGAAACTGCAAGTAGATACTTATCTCGATTTATATTCCTAAAATTACATGATCAAATGAACTTACCTAAGTGAAGTTTGATCTTGATTATATTTGGCCACGTCGAAGTAAATAAGAACAGGTTGTAGTTCCCCCATTCCCATGCCAACCGTCACAATTTTTAAAGAACACAGAAAATAGCCCATTCCTAGTCATCGATACCTTCACCCTCCCAGTGTGATCTCATTCCTTTAAAGCTACACAATATCCAAAAAAGATAATTTGGGGATAAGAAGAAGGGCGTGGTTGGGACTTATTTACTTCGACGTGGCCAAATATAATCAAGATCAAACTTCACTTAGGTAAGTTCATTTGATCATGTAATTATATTTGGCCACGTCTCCGTAAATAAGAACAGGTTGTAGATGTTTAAAGACTAAATCTTTTTTGGAAAAAATTACAAATTTATTAGTAATTCCAAATAATAGTGGTTATAACAACCAAATAAAGTCAAGATTATTATATTAACTAAAATATCTAATATATAATAATACATACATAACATGGAATATACATAAAATATAAAATACCCATGTATACATGTATCATTGTAATGCAAACATAAGAAAGAAACAGACATACTATTATTAATGGTAATCAAATATGTAATATTAAGAAAGACAATAATAAATATTCGTAATTATGTTCCGAGAACATCAAGGCTATGTATTAGCGTCATTATGAGCTAAGAACGGTTTGAGCAAAATTAAACTCATTTTTAATAGGGCGATTAAAAAACACTACAAAGGTCTTTGAGGTAGTAGACCACCCTGCCGCTAAACGGATGGTATCAAGAGTAACAACTTTTCTAAATGCAGTCGAAGTAGCTGCATGACGAGTACTATGGGAACCGAACTGAGAAGTCAACACCCGAGAGTTGCATAACTTTTTAATCCATCTAGAAATAGTCTGTGTTGATGTATTGCAGAGAGGTTTCGTGAAAGTCAAGAAAAGATTGCTACACTTGGTATCACCTGTTCTTAAACTTTTGGTTCTCTTCATATAACGTAAAAAAACTGTTGCTACATAGACTGATTTATCTGCATCAAAGTAAGGTAGGATTAGATATGGTTATAATAATTATATGGATCCGTATCTCGATTCCCCTATCTGACTTTACAATGTTTTCTAATTCAATTGAAGCTAACTTTAAACTACTTAAGAATTTGAGAACGATTGCTGTGTCCCATGTACAAGAGTATTTGGGCTTGCTTGGCCGCAACTGGTAAACCACCTTAAAAAATCTTTTAATTCTATGGTCTTGGCCCAACTCAGATCCAAAGACTTCGGTAATGGCAGATCGGTAGGAGTTTAATGTACTATAAGATGAGCCTTTGTTGAAATGAAAAGATTAAAAGTTTAAAACATCAGGTACTGAGGCAGCAAAAATGTTAATCTTATCGAATTGACAAAAATCCCACAACAACTTTAATGCAGAGTCATACTGCGTTAACGTAGCCAGAGTAACAGAGGCCAAACATGTATTAGAAGCGATTGTGGAATCTGGCCTAACTGCAAAACCTGCCGGACAAGATTCCTACCTCCAGGGTAAGTTGCCGCCAAAGAGGGTGAGGAACTGACCCATCAACAGAAAAAAGTAATTCGATATTGAGTCTAAAAATAATAGGTTTTTCCACTAACAGGGATCGAAAGATAGGGTACCAGGGTCGTGTTGGCCACTGAGGTACCACCAGGATGCGCTAGGCTTTTTCAGCGATAATCTTCTGTAAGCATTTGAAAATAATAGGAAAGGGTGGAAAAGCATAAAATTTTAGTTAAGACTAGTTAATGGTAAAAGCATCAACATCAAAAGCATCTGGGTTCCTGTGCCAAGATATAAATTGTCTACATTTATTATTTAATCTGCTGGCAAAAAGGTCAATATCTGGTTAAAAAATTTTTTCTGTAAGCGTGAACCAGAATTCGCCTGTTTGTTATTCCTCGAACTGATATATTGTTGAATAATAAATGAAACCCAAATAGTGACATTGATAGGATGGAACAAGCATGCTCTTTGTGTAATTTATTAACAAACCAAGCTTTTCAAGGATGTTAATGGTAAAACAGATATTCTTCTTGCAGCTGTCATAAGAGTCGCCCAATACCAAAAAATCATCTAAATATAAGACTGACAATAAACCTTTACTCCTTAGAAAAGATACCAGAGGTTTCATTAATTTCGTCAATACCAGCGGGGCACAATTTAAGCCAAAGGTGAGACTATTAAATTGAAACAATTTCCCCTCAAACTTAAACTTCAAGAATTTTTTATCTTTCTTGTCTACAGGAATTAAAAAAGGCGTCCTTGAGGTCTAATGTTGCTAGAAAATAATTCTTCTGTTCGGTCTTAACAAAAGTGATAAGTGATTTTAAATTGATAATTAGTCTATAAGAACCATCAGACTTTGGGACAACAAATATATTGGAAAGAAACTGGCCTTCTTGAAAGTTGACGGGGCTTATAGCGCCGGATACCATTAATTTGTAAAATAATTCTTCTGTTCGGTCTTAACAAAAGTGATAAGTGATTTTAAATTGATAATTAGTCTATAAGAACCATCAGACTTTGGGACAACAAATATATTGGAAAGAAACTGGCCTTCTTGAAAGTTGACGGGGCTTATAGCGCCGGATACCATTAATTTGTAAATACAGTCAGATAAAATCTGTTTCTCACTTTGAGACCATTTAGGTTCCTTTGGAATATGACTCTGTATTGGAGAGGAGAGGAAAGGAATTTTAAGCCCTGATATTCAAGAAAGATTATTTATATCTTGGGTGATGATCATCCATTGCGTGTAAAATTGCGTGTAATCTTCTTGCATATTTAGTTAAGCATACCTGTCTATCTCTTAATACCTCTCCCTTGGATTCTTTTTCCTTTACTGATCCTTCCTGTAGGTTCTCTGGTTCTCCCCTCTCCTTGCGTTTTGGTGTGGAAATTTTTGATGTGAGATGTTCTTGGGGACTTGGAGTGATTGTCTTCGTCCACCCTGATATTCCCTTGTTGACGGGGTGGACCTCTGGAGTTTAAATTCCTATTTGCAATATAGGTGCTCGATGGTGTACTATTTCTTAAATGCCTTGGGTTATTGCTTCAGGTCCACACAAGAACGTTCCACTTCTTTCCATACCTTAAGCCTCCAATAGAAGGCGACTAGGTGACCTAATGCGGAAAGAGCGGTTCCCATTTGGTTCTGTAAGTCAAGGATTATCTTGTCTCTGCGTGCCACTACCTCTCGAATTGCAGAGTCTACCTCCAGATTTAATTTTGAGGCTTCAAGCAAGGGACAATTGTCTGGAGGGTTATATTTATTTAGGATCGAGGTCCTTTCTTCTACAGATAGGCCTTTTTTTAAATGTTTGTCCAGGACAAGGCTATATTTTTTTTTAAAAGGAGGCACCACTCGCGTGTCTTGTGCTGTGTCACAGCCCAAAATTGACAGCACTGCTTGATCTAAATCAGGACCAGTGTTATGTTGGTCTTCGTCCGATCTTTCATCGAAAAGATTCTATGAGCGAAGAAATTGCATATTGAAATTGAATATAAGGTACATTGTTATCAAAACAATATTTGTAAACAATACGTAGGTGTTATCAAAACACAAGTGTTGTCAAAAAACTCAACAGAAGCAAACATCCTACCCTTCGCCTTAAAATATTATTATCAAAATAATATTCACTTTCTATAAGAAAGTTGGTTCCTAGGGTACAAGATACTGTTATCAAAACAATATTTGTAAACAATACGTAGGTGTTATCAAAACACAAGTGTTGTCAAAACACTCAGCAGAAGCAAACATCCTACCCTTCGCCTTAAAATATTATTATCAAAATAATATTCACTTTCTATAAGAAAGTTGGTTCCTAGGGTACAAGATACTGTTATCAAAACAATATTTGTAAACAATACGTAGGTGTTATCAAAACACTCATCAGAAGCAAACATCATAAACCTTCACTTTAAAATATTATTATCAAAATAATATTCACTTTCTATAAGAAAGTTGGTTCCTAGGGTACAAGATATTGTTATCAAAACAATATTTGTAAACAATACTTAAGTGTCATCAAAACACAAAAGTTGAGAAAACACTCATCAGAAGAGAACATCCTAAACCTTCACCTTAAAATATTATTATTCAATTAATATATTCATTTTCTATACGCTAGTTGATTCCTAGGGTACAAGATATTGTTATAGTAACAATATTTAAGTGTTATCAAAACACAAAAGTTGAGAAAACACTCATCAGAATAGAACATCCTAAACCTTCACCTTAAAATATTATTATCCAAATAATATATTCATTTTCTATACGAAAGTTGGTTCCTAGGGTACAAGATATTGTTATAGAAACAATATTTAAGTGTTATCAAAACACAAAAGTTGAGAAAACACTCATCAGAATAAAATATCTTAAAACTTCACCTTAAAATATTATTATCAAAATAATATATTCACTTTCTATAAGAAAGTTGGTTCTTAGGGTAAAAGATATTGTTATAGGAACAATATTTGTAAACAATAATTAAGTGTTATCAAAATACAAAAGTTGAGAAAACACTCATCAAAATAATATTCACTTTCTATAGGCAATAATTTCCAAGTTCTCTAAATTTATAATCCCCCAAAAGGGATTCCAAAACATATGCGATAAAATACATAAACAAGTATGACATTGAGTAATAGCCCTTACCATGAAAGTCTTGTTGGGTACTATTATCACCCATAATGACACTCTCGTCAACGTAACGGTACAGATCCCTTTCGGCGCCGCTTACTCGATCTTCCTATGTAGTTGTTGCTGTCCTTGTCGGGAATACAACAACCGGTGCAAAGGGTGACAAGGACCGCTGGCGTCACGTGGAAGACTGAGTATATTTTTTGTTATCTAAATTAGATTATAATTTTTTTAAACTTCTTCTGAAGTCTATACTCTTCCGTTTGTAAGTATCATCCATAATAACTGGAGAGCGATACGGGCACAATTCACAGAAATACACACACGTAAAGATACGACATGAGCAGTCGGCACAAAAAAAGAGAATGAGATCACACTGGGAGGGTGAAGGTATCGATGACTAGGAATGGGCTATTTTCTGTGTTCTTTAAAAATTGTGACGGTTGGCATGGGAATGGGGGAACTACAACCTGTTCTTATTTACGGAGACGTGGCCAAATATAATTAGCGTCAACCGAACGTAATTCATCCACTCGATGTTTCAAATAAACTTACGGATAACGGATAGATATGGATGTAAATGTAACTCTGGAGAAAATAATTTATTTTGGTTTTACGAATAAAGTTTCGTACATACCGAAGATTGATGTCGGGAAAAAAGTTTATAAAAATCATTTATCACGTCCGTATGTTTGGGTAATTTATTTTGAAATGTGTTGGTAACGACGTTTTTGAAAAATAAAATATTTAACAATACTGGTAAACCTGCCCACAGTCACATATACAGAACTTATTACACACTGATGCGGAAAGTGTTTTATTACTGTCGAGAGTTGAGAAATCTTGAGATAATGTTATATTGGAACTCGATTTCTTGGCGCTACTACTCAAAAAATAATAAATCATGGTTATATTGGACATATATTTAAAAAAAGTACCTTTAAAATAATGTACCACTTGACACTCCTTCCCGTATAAGATTTTAAGGGAAATATCTACTCCCAGGGGGTTAAACCACGAGGGCTGAAAATATTCTTTAAATCTGTCCCCATATACAGGGGGTGTGAAAATATTGACACCATATGGGAAACTTTAAGAAAAAACTATTCTTCATAAAAAGTTTTACTTAAGTTTAAACACAAATATAACGTAAGGAGTGGTCAATAAATAAGAAAATATGCTAGTAGAGTAAAGTAACATCAATTTAAATGGCACAAAAGAAGGTGTTAAGAATTAAATGTAATGTCAAAATATATAATCACTGCCATCTAGGAAAAAAAAAATATAAAAAAAATATTTTCTTGCTCCAGATATAGAAAACATTTTATTAAAGAAAGGTTTTCTATTATTAGCCTTCAGTTGAGCAACCATCACTTTCAATGCATTTAACGAGGTTTTATCTAAATTTTTGAATAGCGTTTTCCATTTCAAATCCTTGTATTTCGTTGCAGGGTTATGTAATTCTTTGTTCTATCTCATTATTAAGTCGCATCTGTGAGCAATTACGTCTTTAGAATCATATTTTAATATATTAAGATACAAGTTTCATAAGACATTATCTTAAAGCACTTAGAAAACTCCCCGCTTCGCAGTACAAGGGCTCTAATTGTCTTATGAACCGTGTATTTTATAATACTTTTTCTATTTGGGTCTTTAAAGTCTCATAAACTTTAAAACATATAGTAGATTTTTCCATTTCAATTAATATTTTCTTTTTTGGTTGGCAATACTTTTACAATTTAATAAAATGTTACAAGTATCAAATATGCCATGATAAAAACAATTGAACACAACAAAGCTTCGTCCCATTTGTCATAATTAAAAATAAATATAAGTATTATTAAAGCTAATAAAAATGAGTCAGGAAGAAAGTTGTACTTCGTCAGAAATACGAGAACTTGCAGAAAATAATCTAGAAAAACTTTAAAAAAAAATATGCATAGCTTTGAGTTATGGTGCGAGCATAACAGAGTTCAAAATATTGAACAAAACAATGAATAATACTATTGAAAAAAATATTGTGTCGACACAGAATCTGACATAAACTGGAAGATATTTCTATTATTTTTAGGTTGTGTTATTTTATAATTGTGACTAGAAATTAGTTGACGGACACGTCAGCATGTTATATATTTCCGAGTATAGGTATTTCAGATACATCTCTAGCAAAAATGATCTATTTGCAAGGTTAAAGGTTAGTATTTTAAAGTTTTCTATAAAAAATATCTATCTAATCCATAATGCCTAGAAAACTAATTTCAACGAAATCGAAGTGGCCTAAAATTCGAACCTAATTGTTGCCAACATGAAAAAAATAAAATTTCAGTTCCATAAAGTGGCAAGTTATTAAATTTTTTTGCATTTCATAATGTAGCCATTATGAAAACCAAATAGGAAAACGTTTATTTTGACACCTGATTGTTTCATAGGTGACTTGGTCTTGTACTTTTAAAAATACATTACTTTACCTTTAGAAATATTGATATTCTCCATGTTTTCGGCAAGAAAAATAGATAAAAATATTTTTTCTTCGTATATGGATTCGTATTATTTATATACACTATAGGTATACATATTTTCGATTAAAACTTCACCCAGCTGTCCAATGTCCCAAAAGTTCTTCTAATCTTTTAATTGTACTGACTTCCTCTCAGGCAAAAAATCCGGTTCAATGAATTTCATCCCACAATAAAGATGTTCCATTTAATTTTTCTGTAAGTTCTTTGTCCCAAAAATAGCGACAAACCGACGACCCACGCTCGTATTATAACATATAGATATCAGATATTTCGAACGAAATATTTACTCGAGGCACTTTGGAAAATAATCGAATATTTTTTGCTTGTTTACCCTGCTCGACCTTCGTTTATTTTGCCAAAATATTGTGTATCTATTGGACTGTAACTTTACAGGTGTAGAAAGAGTGGTAGGGGTAACATTAAATAGATTGAACTTAATCATATTAAGGCTGAAAGGGTCGATTTTTGGCACAAGGCTAATAAGAAAGTAGGTGCAAAGGAAATCGTGTAAAACCATGTACTTATATGAAATGTTCGACCACGAAAAGGTATTATTGACATAAATTTGCAATCGAAAAGTTCATAAACAGGGTGATGAAGTCAAATATCTCCGTTGTTCTTAAAAATATCGAAATTTATTAAATACAAAGGTTCTAGGATAAATAGAAGCGCACATTTTAAAAATATTTTTGGATATACAGGATGATCCAAAAAAACGGGGCATCATATAAGTAATTTTTTTAAAATAGTACCCCCCATTTTTTATTTGTCTCATCGAATCGGCATAAAATTTTACATAAGATATGCTATTTTATTTTGGTGATTTATACGACGTTGCCAGATTATTCAATTTTTCATAAAACTTTCTCGAAAAACATCATATCAAAAAAATTATTTTGAAATATTACTAATTTAAACTAAAAAATAAATTTTTATATTTTTATAAACCTTAGAATTGTCCGAATAATTTTACTAAAGAAAGCATCAATATCGTATACAGGGTGTTTTTTATATCGGTACAAATGTAGCAATCTTTAGATAAATATTACTCGATTTTTTCAAATGGAGTATTTTTTGTTGACACGCTATGAATTTTTCTACAGACGAATTAGTCGATGTGGTTTTCATACTAGGAGCAAGTGACAGAAACTGTCTATTTGCTACAAGGCTTTATCGGGAAACTTATCCTGATAGAAGGCAACCAAGAAGAGAAGCATTTGATAAATTAATGGATCGTTTCTCTCGGACGGGAAAAGTAGAATATGAAAAAACTGAAAGAACTAAAAGTGTTAATACAGAAGAAAATAAATTAACCGTACTGCTGAAAGTAACTGAAAATCCCCTATTTCTCCCAAAGAACAATTTCCAATGAAACAGATGTAAAACGTTGGGCTGTCCAAAATATTTTGACTAAAAATAAAATGCACCCATATCACATTCAACTGATGCAAGAGCTGAACGATCAGGTCTATGGAATCAGAGTTACTTTCTGTGAATGGGCTCAACAAAAAATACACCAAGGCAGGTATTTTTTAAATTACGTCTTGTTCGTTAACGAAGCTACATTTCATAAAAATGGAAATGTCAATAGGCATAATTTCCATTATTATGGAACCGCCCACCCACATTTTATTAGAACTCACATTAATTATGTCATTGGTCCTTATTTTTTTGAAACACGAGTAACTGGACAAGTCTATTTGGATTTTTTGCAAAATGAGTTACCACGCTTGTTAAATAATTTGCCAAATTATGTAAAAAACAGAATATGGTATTTGCATGATGGAGCTCCAGCCCACCAAACGGCCGCAATCCATGAACATTTTAACAATGAATTTCCTAATAGATGGATAGGTAGAGGTGGGCCATTTCAATTGCCACCTCGATCTCCAGATTTAACTAAAATGGACTTCTTTTTGTGGGGATACGTCAAAGATGAAGTGTATAAAGTGCCTCCAACTACAAAAGAGAATATGAAGAACCGCATTACACAAGTTTTTCGGAATATCAACAACAATGTATTAGTTAGTAGCTCATTTCAAGAACGCGTAGAGACCTGTTTAGATGTTAATGGAGGTCATTTGTTATAGTTTTTAGTATTTAGTTTATATATTTTTTGTTCGACTCATGCCCAACTTATTGAACGTGCCGATATTTTTACATTTTTTAAATAAAACATAAAATATTAAAAGAACGTTACATTTTAGAGCATTTATTATAATTGCCTATTTAATGCGGTTGAAATTATCTGTAAACTGACATAATAATATACACGTTTGTCCATTTGAAAAAATCGAGTAATATTTATCTAAAGATTGCTACATTTGTACCGATGTAAAAAACACCCTGTATACGATATTGATGCTTTTTTTTGGTAAAATTATATGGACACCTCTAAGGTTTATGAAAATATAAAAATTTCTTTTTTAGTTCAAATTAGTAATATTTTAAAATAATTTTTTTGATATGATGTTTTTCGAGAAAATTTTAGGAATAGTGGAATAATCTGGCAACGTCGTATAAATCACCAAAATAAAATAGCATATGTTATGTAAAACTTTATACCGAATTCGATGAGACAAAAAGAAATGGGGGATACTATTTAAAAAAAATTACTTATATGATGCCCCGTTTTTTTTTTAGCATCCTGTATATCAAATGTGCGCTTTTATTTATCCTAGAACCTTTGTATTTAATTATTTTCGATATTTTTAAGAACGACGGAGATATTTGACTTCCTCGCACTAATCAACCACCCTGTACTTTATATCTTTACACGTACGTTCCGGAAATATAAACGTATGGAATAGATTTCCCTTGACTGCACCGCAGAAAACGGGATACTGTTTTATTATAAAATGCAGCCCGCAGATTCAATCGAAACTAATTTAGGAAGAGGTGTCAACTGTTCGACAAATACAAATATCTCCCTCGTTCACTTTAAACCCGGTTGAACTTAGTCATCGGCAAACGGCTTTCGGTAATTAGAATGTTAGTAGCCAGCTCTCCGTATCGCAGAACGGAAATTAAAAATTTAGGACTTGGACTGGCCCTGTTCACCTGTTGACCTCCGGCCATACGTTCTACGTAACTCCAATTTATGCTGTTTCCCATTTGATATTTTATGTAATTTGTTTATAGTCGAGTTTTATAAAATATACATATTAAAAAAATATAGGTATTTTCAACCCCATTTATAGTGCAAAGTCAATTTTTATCCTGATTTTCGATACAGGGTGTTACTTACATGTACAGAGTATCCATTTTCGACACTTTTATAGGGTATCTCCGTAATTGTTAGTACTATCAAAAACAAGGCGGTCTAGAAAAATTCTGATTACGAAATGAGAGTCCATCAATCACTCATTAAAATAGGTACATATCATTAAATAATACCCTGTATATTATTATAGTATTGTGTTTTAAGATTTGTAGATGATCATAATTGTCTTATTATTATTAATATATGTATACACAATATTATAATATATACTACAATTATTTTACTTCTCAATATATAAAATTATTAGAATTATGATTCCCTTGTTCTTAGTTCCTACACAATTTTATATTGTACGATTATCATTTGTTAATGTTAACACAATACTTGAGTCCGTGATTAAAATATCATGTCTGTGGTGTTAATTTGACGTTAGAATTGCATCGAATTTTTAAAAAAGTCTGGGCTAATGTAGCTTAGGTTAAAAAATATACATATACATATTGCCTTTGGTTATTAATTTTCTCAGTATATAATCAATTAACCTAGTTTATAAATATTTGCAGGTTTGCGGAAAGTGGATCCGAACATGTCTACCACATCCACTCAAATTCCGGGGAATCACCCGCCTCCACCTTATCCTGTGAGCCAGGCAGCCGTGTTTGCGGAACAAAAAAGGTATTCACAAAAGAAATTGTATTCACATGCATAACCATAACAATCAAACACCACACCAAAAAATGTTGAGGTTTGAGATAAAATGGAGCAGGTGGACTCTGTATATATAATTCTGGTTGAGGAGAAAAAGAGATAATATGATATTAAAATGCAAAGATACTTGTCTTACCTATTTTCTGCCATTCATATAACAAAAATTGACAGCGGTACTCAAGAACATCTTGCATGCATTCTCCCAAAACACTGTGACCGTGAACTGCTGGGCAGTATTTTGTTTCGTTGTAAGGAAGAAATTTTCTAGTCCTACCTCTCATATGACCTTGATTTACTTGAGTATACAGGGTTGGGCAAAGGTTCCAGAACTGTTTAATTACAGGAGAACGAAAACTGATATCACATCCGGGTTTTCGACAGCTGATAGGACTAAAATTTTATCATTTGACTCTGCATTCCATAATATGTCAGTATCGTCATCAGCTGTCAAGGGGTGACGTAACATTTTTTTTTGAATGGATCACCCTGTATATTATTAGTTATTATAAATATTGACAAATAAGTGATAGTCCAATATATTGGATTTAAATTCCTCCTACTCTCTGTGAAAGACTGAGAGATTAAATATGGATTCAGTATTGGATTTTGTAGATCTCGTATCCCCCTACACAGCAATAAGGGATCCAGAACTTCGGTTTGGGAGGGTCAAACTTCGTTTTGGGGGGTCATACAAGGAAAAGTTACGAAAAGTGATACCGCCGTGATTGTCAAACCAGTATATATGTAATTTTTCGTGATCCACTGTGAATTGGGGGGGGGGGGGGGTCATGCCCCCCCCCCCCTGAATCCATGCTTGTATTGATATCACTTTTCGTTCTCTCGTCATTAAGCCGATCCGGAACATTTGCCCTACCCTGTATAATGTACTTCTAGATGTGGTTGGGGTTATAGCAATAGATTGATAGCTGGCGGTGGTCCCCTTCAACCAAATCCATGGTATACAGGAAGAGTAATAGGAGGGCCGCAATGTACACAATGTCCTGGGGTCTGCCCAGTCCCCAGAAGCAGTAGCAATCCTGGGGGACAAGTAAGTCAAATGTTGCCAATAAATAAGGGTAAATGTTAATAATTTTTCATTATAGGCTCCATCATCATCAATGAGTGCTTCCACGTCTAGAAAACCTAGGCCGGTGAGCCAACCAATTCCATCAACAGTGCATTTAAATGGAGACATAGTTCCAAAAGGAACATTGCCAGAAATTTCAGAGTTCAGTCCAAATAGTCCACAATATGCTTCTAGTAGCAGTAAGTATTTAATGATCAGATTTTTTGTACTTCGTGGACTAAAACGGGTACTTTAGCCCCGCCGAATGGGGACTAAAGTGAGTAATTTAATCCCAAGTAACTAAAGTGCATTCAAGCAACATATAATTAGAAAAAGGTTAAATTTAAGTTATTTATATGACAACAAATTTTCACTTTTTGTTCACATCAGCACCATCGTATAAATGCCTCATAATGATCCTTGATTTTGTCGGCAAAATACCTTCCAACGCCTTTTCAGCTGCCTTTTTCCAATCAACAGTTTCCATTTTTACTGTGATATAAAATTGATCAGATGGACAAATTGTTGATTTATACTGTAAACTAAGGGATTTTGTCTTTCGTCCTGTATTTCCCAATCAATGGATTTTATTTATTCCTTCTAGTTTTGGACGAGTTTGGCGGTAAAGAAAAAGAAGGGGACCTGCAAGACTCAGAAGAACCCACCTTAAAAACAAGAAGTTTACCGGCATGGGTCCGGGCAAAACCAAGACCTCTGTCCACCGAAGATGACCTTAACGACCTTTACGCCAAGGTAGAAAATAATTATAATTTAAAAAAATATATATCCAAGGAATGTGACTAGAATAACTTTTATTAATGAACTGCAATTAAATTATAGCAACATTTTAACCTAAATTTTTAGTAGGAATACAAAAATATTTAGTAAACCATTTGAATGAGAAGTTTTTATAAAATTTACTAACATATTTTGTCAAATTTACTAAAATCTTTTGTAAAATTGACTTAAATCTCACACGGTATTCCCAAGGGGTCACCCATCTAAGTTCTCCACCTAATATTTGTTACGAAAAGCAAAATCCCAATAATCCGATGCATCTCATTTATGCCTTGAAAAAATATTTGATAATTGAACAGTTGATAAATTTTACAATAGAAAATACTTAAATAACATCCAGTCAAATATACCATGCATTTTAAAATATTTAACTACCGGAGTTATAAGTAAATTATTTTCACTATACATTCGTTGTAAAATTTACAATTTATTTTAATAATTACATAATTTTACTAAATTTATTAGAAATTCTAACTATACGTTTTTAGAAATTAATTGATATAAAATATTCAAGAACATCTTTACTATAATAATTTTACTATAGTGTTTGTTTCGCGCACATACAATCGTTGTAAAATTTACAATATATTTTAGTATTTACTTGATCTTACTAAATCAATTAGAAATTCTAACTATGTTTTATTGTAAATTGTACTATTTACAATATTATTTTGGTACGGTACTATAATCATTTTTCCGTGTGTATTTGAAAAGCCCATTGAAACTATAATCAATTTTCCGTGTGTATTTGAAAAGCCCATTGAAATTTCTATTTTATTTTCAGGTAAACTTCAGCAAGAAACGAAAAAATCGAATGCGAAACGACGAAGCTGCAATTATAGCCTTAAGTAAATCTAGAAGCCAATTTTTACACAAAGACACCGACTCTTTGGTAGACAACGAGGCGGTCATCGTCTACGATGAACGGACGGCGTTATAAACTAATTTAAAATAATTAGTGTAAAAATATATATCACTACGTTGACGATTTGTAAATCTTTTCTACTGTTAAAAATGTAAATTATATCTTTGGAAGACGGTATACATGTTTATAGTGGTTAACGCCGATACGGTATTGATTTGCTATAAGGAAATATAAAACAAAAAATAACGGATTATAGAGAGATGCAATCAAATGCCTTCGACAAGTCATGACTTAATAAAAATAGGCTGCTCGATTGTTTTCATACAATGTATTTTTTTAAATGTTACTCTTGTGATTAACATGTAGGGCTTTTACTTCCTCAGACGAAGAAGTTAGGAATAGGCTTATAGTCTATTCATTTTCAAAATTCAGAAGAGCAAAACAAATAAGTTTATGCATCGACAATGTGGCTATATTTCACGCATGTCAGAATATGATGATTTTTTATAACAATCATTTTTGTCGAGGAATTAAAAATTAGGTCCATTTGTGGTATAGGTAACCCCATATCAAGGGACACCCTGTATGAATAAACAAAATACATGCTATATCAATCGATTGTTGATACCTATCCCAAAACATATCTTCTCTCTCTCTATTAATTATTGACTCTCATAAGTAAGACTTAAGACGACAATTATATGAATAGTGTAAAATTAGACAAAATTAATGAGTTATTATAAGCAAGCATATTTTTTCTGTGATAAAACTATACAATTTAGGGTGTTTTTAATTATTCTTTAACATTTAAACATTGATAGGCACAGTTTACATTATTTGTGATACTTTAAAAAAATGAACGTTAAAACGCGACAATATAATTCGACAAAAAAATATTTGACCGCTTTATAGAAACCATTTAATTTTAATCAATTTTGTCCGAGAATTTCGTAACTTAAACAGCCCAGCCCGTATACAGCTTGAAACTGAAATCTAAGTTCAGTTGACCAAATCTTAGTTCAATAAACGAAGCCCTTAAATAGAAATTTTAGTTAGAAAGCTGCATTTTTGGTGGAAAGCATTTTTATTATTTGAAAAGACACTTCATTATTATTTTGTTTTCAACCCTTGCATAAGGGATGAAAAATTACTTTTAAATATTTTTTTACCCGTAGCTTCGAAACAAAACACACTAGAGAAAAAAGTGTTGTAGTCAAAAGTTGTAGATAATTTAAATCTGAATAATAAAAAGTTAATAATCATTTTTATGATATTTCGGATAGTTATAGCCATAGAAACATCTGCACTTTGAGAGTTGATCGGCGTCTTCAAAACGTCACGAAGGCATTAAATTTTCAACTTCGCAGCACTGCCTATTAGCCAATTGAGACTCGACACAGGTGTCTGAAAAAGTTTTTTGGTGTGTCAGGTATTTTATTGTAGTATAATTATTTTGTATTTTTGACATGACGTTTAAGGTTTTGTGAAACATTTTTGTGAAATGGTGTCTAAATAACCCTGTGGAAGGACAAAAATATGAAATTTGGTCAGATTTGAAATTGGCATTATTATTCTTATAAAATTATATTTTTTTAACACAATTTTCTCATGCCCTTTTCCAATCGTTTAACTTTACGAATCCATTTTTAGATTATAGAAAAATTAAGTATATTTGGCTAAATCTTCACATAAAATAGTGCCTGATATTATTAGCTTCTTTACCTGTAATAGCCATAACATATCTGTAGTGTTAATTTTATCGAATATAGCAGCTTCGGCCGGTGTCCGACACGCACTTCACCGATTTTGACGAGATGAAAACTACGCTGTGTTATTCTGGAATATTATATTGTTTCATATGAATGCCTAGATTTTTGGTTTAATATACATATATCAACTTATATAATATGGCCTTGTTCGGCCTTGTCCGACACGCACTTGAACATTTTTCGAAATGAAAACTACCCTATGTGCGATGCCGAGGAATTAAATCTACCCACCAAATTTCATCTAAACCGACGTATAAATATAAAAATATTACTTGCGCACCCTGTTTCCGCAAAAAAAATCATTTACGGGATTATTCAGCATTTAAAAATCCGATCATATTCTTCTATTTGTAAAATGTCACACCTGGACGCTTCAATTCTACTCCCAGGACGACAGTGGTTCCATTTATTAAAGATCTGGTCGAAAAATTGTTTTCGGACATCGTACCGCTTGTCGATTGTCGATAAGGAAAAAGTAGTAATAACCTTTCTTGTGCGAAATTTAATGTTCTATAATATTTGTAAGAAACTTTTTTCCATATTATTTTTCGTTTAAGAGTTATAGACCAGAAAATTATTTTTAACCCCATTTAGAGGGTTTTTTAACTCTTGTGCAAGGGATAGACTTAAAATAGTACTCAAATGTTCTTTCACATTATAAAGTCTAGCTTCCACCGAAAATGCAGCTTTCTAACTAAAATTTCTATTTAAGGGCTTCGTTTATTGGACTATACAGGGTGTCCGGGAACATGTGGGAAATTTCCCGGATATGAAGAAAACACGTGAAAAGAATACTATAGGTTCATATAAACTTCTTTCGAATCGGTCTCCTCTTCGGAGATATGGGCTCCCAAAGAGCACCAATGGAATCAAGTTTTTTACACATAATTATTGAACCACCTGGTATATTTCAATTATTTTTTAATATGATGTATACCAGGTAAGACCCGTCAAATTACTACCCAAGAAACTGCTGTGAATTACTCACAGCTGCAGGGACGGACTGGCTGTAACACTCATGGGCCCATTTTTTTTACGCCCTGTATGATGAGAACTTTGGACAATGTTTTTTACATACCTTTAACTATTGGCTAAAAATTAAGTACTCTTCATTCATGTCGCTAATTCTAACCGTTTTCGAAAAAACGGCATTTCATATACATCATGTATTTGGCGTATTTCAATAAAAGATACATCTTTGTTCCGATCAAATATTCAACCTTTAAAATTAAGCTTTTTCATATTTAACCCGTGAGAAGTTATAGGACTCAGTGTGAATAAAATGACGTTTTCTCGAAAACGGTTAGGATTAGCGACATGAATGAAGAGTACTTAATTTTTAGCCAATAGTTAAAGGTATGTAAAAAACATTGTCCAAAGTTCTCATCATACAGGGCGTAAAAAAAATGGGCCCATGAGTGTTACAGCCGGTCCGTCCCTGCAGCTGTGAGTAATTCACAACAGTTTCTTGGGTCTTACCTGGTATACATCATATTAAAAAATAATTGAAATATACCAGGTGGTTCAATAATTATGTGTAAAAAACTTGATTCCATTGGTGCTCTTTGGGAGCCCATATCTCCGAAGAGGAGGCCGATACGAAAGAAGTTTATATGAACCTATAGTATTCTTTTCACGTGTTTCCTTCATATCCGGGAGATTTCCCACATGTTCCCGGACACCCTGTATAGATACATAGAATGACTGGTTGATAGCTAATTGTTCAAACGTCAATTGATCGAATATGTGACAATTGGTCAAATAAATCAACCTGTTGTTACTTGAACATACGTCATTATATTTACAACACAAGAAGATAAATTTCTTGTCTTGTCTTCAACTACCCAGTAAACACAAACTAGTCCCAAAGACGTTCCAGGGACGTACGTACAGGATGTAAGAATCGTCCTAGGGACGTCCCCTATAAATCTCTCAAATCTCTGGGAGGTCCCGGGAAGGTTCCATTGAGACAAATTGGGATGTACTGTGGACGTCCCAATTTCATCCTACATGATGATATAGGGACTATAATAGGACCTTAAGAAAGCGGTTTGATCTAAATGGGACCTAGGTAGGATATATTTAGGACATATAGGATGCGTTTAGGACGCATTTGGGATATACACATTAGGGCGTATTTATTCTTTTGGGTACATGTAAGGATGAGGTAAATTACCCTATATTCAGTCGTTATATGTACTTTAAATAAATTAATCTTAATTTAAAAATCGTATTGCAAATGCTACTATTTATCTGGGTATAGATTCTTCACCCCTAGAGACCTATGAGATATTAAAAAAGTGTTTTAAAAAGCCCCATAAAATATAATAATATATTTTTAATCCATAACAATGTATATGTTTATAACTGTTTTTCTTTCCTGTTTCTTTCTGGGGCATGCCTCAGCCAACTGGTCATTTCCCTTTGGATATTTTTTCCGGTCGTCCTTATCATCATCACACTCCTCTTGTGAGCGACACTTATGTCATCTTAGCTCCTAAAAAACGCATGTTCCTAAACTGACCTGATCTCTGAATTACTTACAATATTATTTAATATTTCATTACCTTCAGAATGGACTTGTTAATAAAAAGTAGCTCAACTCTGAAGCCAGCGTGTAGTTTTAAGGTGGATTCATAGTTGCCCTAACGTAAGCCGTAACGTTAAGACGTAAGAAAAATAAACATGCGATTTTCAACAGAACAGTTCATAGTATCGAGTTAAGTCGTAAGCCGTAAGCAGTAAGAAGTAAGAAATGGTTCAATTCCATTTCTTACGTTGCGGCTTACGGAATCGGTTCGGATCGGTCATATTCGTACATAACCGCCATGTTGACATCCCCAAATTCGACACTTTGTTAATAAATAGGTGATAAATAAATTGCTAATAAATACCAGAACAATATTGCTCCCGCTATTATAACGAGGTCGTCATCGCTTGGACTCATATTTTCACTTATAAATAAACACACATGTGAAAAACCATAACCTACAAATTCGTAACCTGAAAATAATTCTTAACGAAACTATGAACAGGCATATCCTTACGTCTTATGTCTTATCACTCTTATCGACTACTGCTTACGAATTACGGCATACGTTACGGCAACTATGAATCCAGCTTAAAGCATCTTAGAAAAAACGAGATACTGTTTACATACCTTAAATAAAGCCCCTCACTTGGAATAATTACAATTTCACATACGTTTTTTTAACAAACACGTTTGTTTCGAAGCAGGACACTTATTTTGGTGCACAAATACTGAAATGAACGAGTCACCAACCAAGCCAAGACAGACAGAAAAAGTGAGGTTAAAAATTCTTTAGCGTGGTCACAAAACCGCCAACCGTAGTTTTAAATTAAATTGATTATTATTTTGTGATTAATCATGATTGAAAATATGAATTTAAAATAAAAGGATTAAGTCAGCCAAAGCCGTTGAATATAAGTAAACTGTGTAAAACCAAGCGAAACATGCTATTTTCGATCAAACACTAACACTATTTGATGAAAAATATAAATCCCCGGTAAAACAGATAAACCTCCGATATGTGCATGATATTTAGTGTATAGCAGATAAATTTAACTTTGCTATTTTATTTCATTCTAGTACTTTTTTTGGTATAATGACATATGTCGTTAAGACCTCGTAAGGTCAGTCACAAAAGATAGAAGTATAAATTTTTGTTTTATAAAAAAAAAATCTTCGTCCCATTGGGGATGTCCTACGGATATAAATCACGACTTCCGTAGGACATCCTGACCGGGATCTAATAAGGACGTTTCTTGTATCCCATCGACGTCCCAGGGACCACCGGTTCAATGCATCCCATTTGTGGGACGTTTGGACCAATATGGGACGTCCCAGGGATGTTTTGTGTTTACTGGGTAATCATATCTTATAATCTAAACGCACGATTAATGATAAATACTATATAATAATATAGCATATTGTAATTTAAATTAAATAATATAATTCTTGTGCTGTAGCAGAGAGATGACATTTTCCCGAATATTTTATTAATAATTCAAATCGCACAGAATTTATAGATATAAGTCTGCCATAGTCAAGATTTGCTTCATTGCTTCTTACCATATATTTGTGTGTTTTGTAATTGGTTTTGTATTAATAATAAAGAAGTTATGTTGTAAAATAAAACTTTACAAATAAATATTCTTGATATTTTATTGTACTTTTGCCAATAATGACGCCAGATAATGTAATGGATTTGAAGAACAGAAATAGATCAGAGCTTCCCAAACTGTGCGCCGCGGCGCCCTAGGACGCAAGCTCGGATCCAGGGGGGGGGGGGGGGGGTCATGACCCCCAACCATCAATTTAACACGAAAAATACCATATATACCGGTTTGACTAACGCGGCAGGGTATTACCTTTCGTAACAAACGAACGAACGAACCCGAACAACCCCCCCCCCCCCCCCCCCAAACGGAAATTTGACCCCACCAAACCGAAGTCCTGGATCCGCCCTTGCTAGGACGCCGTGAGCTGACGAGCGCAAATGACAAACTAACCATTGACGACCTTGTTTATGTTCAATCTTCCAAAACCCATATGAAAGTAACGACCTTTTTTGGTATATTACTATGATAACTTATTTTAATAGGGCGCGATGACAACATACTAAACCTCTAACGACGCGCGACATTAACTGAAAAAGGTGGGAACCCCTGGAATATACGCCGTCACAGAAGAAAGGAAAGTGACACTCGCGATTATAGAAACAGCGTCCTCTAGTTAAAACTCTGATTATCTACAATATCGTCATCACTACTTATATAAAGCTGCTATTGCCTTGCTTCCTTTCGTAGTTCCATCTCTCCCTAGCGTGGCTAACTAAAAATGAGCAGGGTTGTCGAGAGTGATAAGTTCTGTACTTGTTTCAAATTAATTCAAAATTACAGAGAACTGCTCATTGTGCTCACAGACACAAATCGTAAAAATTTGTCGGTTTGTCGCGAAAAATAACGTCGTAAACAAACACCCGCCATGATTAATGAATGTTTTATGACAATGATTTGGGTTTTATTAATAGATATTACAATTTTCAGTTTCATTAAGCAGTTTGCATATAAATTTTCTATACATATTTTAATTAAAACAGTACAGGCAGATTCTGCTGCCCCGACAGCATTAATTTTTATTTTATCATACGTATCAAAACTATTTACCGTGATTTGGCATATGGACAAAAAAAAATTGTTAAAAAAATCCCGTACAATCGCATTCCAAAATATCAGAAGTTCACTCACGGTTTTATTATTTATTTTGCGGGTCGAAACTGTGTGGGTTAAAATTGGTTAGGGAGTTTCGGATGTTCAAATTTAGGTCATCTAAATGTTCGTCTTCAATCTCGTTCCCACGTGAATTACAAGTTTATTTAATTATTTCTACATGAATTTTTAAAATCTTTTGATAAATCGATAAAGAAATTACTTATCTATTTGAACATGAACGTTTTTTCGGCTCATTTTAATGCTCGAAGATCTTTTTTACGATTTAACACAAACATTTTTTTGAATCGTCAGTATTTTGCCGCCATAATATCAGATGTTGATAGTTCGAAATTGATGTGTGCATGAGTCTGACTGAATTTTTTAAAGATTGTGGTAGGATATCGTGAAATCTACCGATAAAAAGCCCTTGTGTTAAAAAACTTGCGTGTTTTAATCGTTTCAGGAGGGAATTTCACCAGTCAAGCATTCTCGTTTCCTCTCAAAGTCAGTGTCAGTGTGGACATAAGCCTAAAAATTATCGGAAAAATAATCGTATTAAAGTTTAATCTGTTTAAGTGTATTGGTCCAAAGAAAGGTTTAGAAACCAAGTGATAAGTCCTACAGATGTGCTCTACACGGATCCGATGCAATTTATTATGTTTCTGAATGCATCGGACGTAAGTATCCATTTAGGTTATGTCACATAATGGCTAACTCCTCTTATCCTCTATTTGGGAGGCATTTCGAGGTTTTACCAGTTGCAATTCCATCATACGAAGTATTGTTCAGCTTTGTATAATCCTTTAAAATATAATTTAATCACTGTGATATGTTCTGCTTTAATGTACCATCAAATGGACCCTCTGTTTGTTCTCTCGAGTTCACAGCCTATAACATATGAAAAAAGATATTTAAATACTCTCCGCTTAGTGTATTTCATTAATTCAAAAAAGGAATAGTAGAAAATGACCTAATTAAGTATTTATATTAATTGATACATTGAAAGAAATTAAAATTTTGTTATAATCAGTGTGAAAACAACACAAGGGGAATTATTTTCATGATTCAGTGATGTAAACAAAGAGCTTCTTGGGTTTTCGTAATAAAATGGCATGTACATTGTATGCATTCTAGGTATCACCATATTTATACTGCCTGACACAACACAAATATTAATAGGTAGGTACTTTAGGGTGTATCCTAACAATTATGTAAGTAGACCACTTTTAAAACTACTGACTGTTTTTAATTATAATCAATTTCCAATAAATCTAATACTTATATATATATATCTTAGAGAACACTAATTGTCATTTCTGCAATTTTTTTATCAGGATTTGTGTCTGTAAACATAATCTTCAGAACACCTTTTAGTGTACACTTCAGCCTCTAACTGTATTGATAACCAATAACTGTATAATAAGTACATATAGAGTGTAACAAATTCGTTCTTCACCATTGGTATTTCGGCAACTGTTAAGAGATAAGATGTCCAAGTCCAAAAATCAACATTCTCGAATTACACCAAATTAAAAAAAGTAATTTACGTACTAGGCGTATTTTAATGAAAATGGTCAATTTAAGAAACAAAACGTAAGAAAACCAGTAAGTTTTATGTACAGCTGAACGTAGTTTTAGTTCCTCTTTCATACAAACAAAAAAATCCAAATCTGTATTTAAAAAAATTAAGTTGATGATGGTGATCCAACGACGAAACGTCGCATTAAAGATCTGATGATACCATGTTATCGAGAATAGAAAGTAGCAATGAGGAAGTGAAATTTATTTTTGGCTATCTTGTTAAACAAAGTCAGGAAAAAACCGTAACGCAAAATAAATACGCAACTTTGCCCCAATTTAACCGACTACCCGAAATACCAATGGTGGAGGTCGAATTTGTTACACCCTGTATACGATTTTCCTTTTTTCCAGAAATTTGGATTGTGATATCAATGTGTTCCGGAGATGGTGTGTAAGGAGGAAATTTTAACATGGTTTAAAGACTTGGATAGTTATAAACGGATAGATATGATATGTGAACTGTTAAGTATGTGTATTCCGTTCGAGATGCGCTTCATCGGCACCTTCTTGGAAGAGCAGGGTAGGCACAGCTACCAGGAACTGCGGCAGCAGACTCTGGCCGCGAACGACATGGACAAACTCGAAAAGGATTCGCTGTTTAAAAACCAAAGTTTACACGAGGAGGCGGTCCGGCACCGCATTCTCATAAACATTTCCCTGTTAAAATCTCGAAACTATAGTGTCGCTAACTGGTATTCGAAAAAGTTCTTAAGGACAGACTACATCGAGGAGCTGATACATAAAGAGAAAGACGATTTAGTGCAAAACGAACTCATGTTGTTGTTCACGATGGCCGCGAGGCACCCCGCATTTAGTTTTGATCAAAAGCAATTTTTTAGTCGAATACTTCTACAACTGTACAATATACGGGATAGTAGATTTATCAATAAGTCTTGTGCATACGGTTATCCACCTGGATTCGGATATCCGACGCTGTACAGAAAGGTAACAAAAAATTGTTTTTTTTAAATATTTCTATCATCAATAAGTCATGTAAGTTGTTTGTTGTTTTTATTATTCACAACATTACAATGTGTCCAAGTATGTATTTATTAAAGAAAGTGCCTCTTCCTAAAAGGCTCTGCTTGCTTGGCAAGAAACTAAGATTTAGGAAGAAAAAAAATGTATTATATTATACAGGTTTCTCAAAAAGTACAAGGATACAAAAGTGATAGAAGTTTGGGGCCTCACATCCAACCCCCGCCTTCAACCAACCAGGGTTCGGAGGATATATATCAAGTGATATATATCATGATATATATCACGATATATATCATGATATTTATAACTTGATATATATCACGATATTTATAACTTGATATATATCCGATATATTCGACAATTTCATTTATTAAATTAAAAATGTTTTCCACCATTCTAAACATCCGAAAATGTCTCAATACGCCACTGTACAAAACTATAATTACTGTAGGGATTCACTTGGCTACCGTGCGCCGACTTCGGGATTCCCAGGTACGCGACGATTTGTTTCGCTCTTGCTTTCCCAAATAATCTTTATTTCTGTGTTTTCACTCTGTGTTGACTTGACTGTAAGTTAGTTGTGATTTTTATTGAATATGCCAAAACCAAAGCATTCTGTTTGGCGATTTTTTGACTGCATAATTAAAAACAAAAACAGTACTGGAAAATGGGCAAAATGTCGAGAGTGTTTAAAGGAGATGCAGGGTATACCATCGCGAATGGAAAAACATATTTTAACACACCAAAAAAAGATGCCCAGTGATACGCCAAGTCGTGAAACAACACAACAGCATCATTCTGTTCCTGAAGATGTTCTGCCTTCCACTTCCACTACTACAAAAAGAAGTGTCAACACATCAGGTACGTAGGTAATTGTTATATAAGTATATTATTACTAAATACCAATATCAATGTTAATAAAATAATGTTAACATCTGTTTGTTTTTAATTCTTTTCTTTTTACCTAATTGAAGTTATAAGCAAATGTTAGAATAAAAAGTTTTTTTGTTTACAATATAAGTTTTAATTTTGTGATGAAATATTAATGTTAATAAAATAATACTAAAATCTGTTTATTTTAATATTTTTAATAATGATTTTTGTTTTTTCTGCTTAATTAGAGAGAGAGAGATATATAGAATATAGGTTTTTGTTAATGAGTTTGTGTTAAAATATACTTTGTGCAAGAAACAATGCCGTTTTTTAATTAAGAAAATAAATTTTAAACATGATTGTATATCGGATATATATCCGATATATATCGGATATATATCGGATATATATCATGTGATATGATATTTATATAAATATCATGATATTTTCGAACCCTGCAACCAACACACTGTTAATTCCTTGGTCCTTTTTTACATTCTTGTACTTTTTGAAAACCCTGTATAACACAATAAATGTTTTCTTCATAAATCTTAGTTTCTTGCCTGGCAGAGCTTTTTAGGGATAGACACCTTTTTTCATAAAACGCATAATAAAAAAGGTTCCCATTTATGTAGAACTTCCTTGGACACGTAGCTTTATAAAATTATGCTAGAAATAATAAAAATGGGAAAATTACTTAACTTAAAAATTTCAGTTCAAATTCAAATTTTTTTATATTTCCCTAGGTCCATGATAGCACCCCCCACCCTGTGGGGTTCCCGGTGCACCCTTTAGGGCTTCCACATTTAGACTTTATGACTCACTTCAGAAGTTGGCCTGGATTGCCTTGCGGAGCTCCATCAGAGGTAAAGTTTTTTTAAAACAATTGGTTATTTATTACTACAGTGCAACCTCGATAATCCGAACCTTCGTTACACCGGATTCTTCAATAATCCGGCCTAACATTTCAACTGCATTGTGTACTTTATGATCAGAATTTGATAGTATAGTTGTTGCAGAATTATACCGTTGACTCTTACTGCCATAAATAAACTACCTGATTAAACCCTATTGTATACGCCTCAACCTCTTCAAAGCTCAATAAATGGGATCAGGGCCGGCTTGAAAATGTACACCACATGATTTATTTTTATAATTTAAAATAAATAGATAGGTATTTTTAGTTTTAGGTACCTATAATAAATGTAAAATAATGATAACAATTAATGATAATTGAAAATAATATAATTTAAAAGTATAACTATTAGGATAACAAGTACAATAAAAATTAATTAAATTCTAAGAAACTATTGATAATTTATTCAAAATTTAACTCTGTATCACTATCTTCATCTAAGCCTAAACTTATAATTAAGGGTTGAACATTTGTAATCATACAATTGTAAGAATTTTCTGTACACAGTTTTTCCAGCTGTCTGCAGAAATTTTTCTTACTTCGTTTTTAATTAATTCTACTACAGATGCATTTAATGTAGGAGAAATATTATTTCTCCTAATATTGGATTTTAATTGGTGCCATATTAGCGCAATAGGATTGAATATACAATAGTACGGAGGAAGACGCAACACTGTATGTCCATTTTCTGCTGCAAGTTTGTCACACTCGTATTCCTTATTTATTTTAAAAGCTTTTAATACTTCTAGCAGTTCTCGTTTTTTGTAAGTTTCTTCAAAATATAAATCATTTTCAATCATACAATTTTGAATTTCTGCTTTTGTATTATTAGAATTGGGAATGATTTTTGCTTGCCGACTATGATAACTAGCATTCTCCATTACAATGACGATATTTTCAGGTACTATATTTTTAAGGAGTTTATGTTTAAATCAATCTTCAAAAAGTAGTGCTTCGGTATCTTGATGGTAATCTAAAGAAGAACCTGCTATGTTTTTAGCTGATGCTTCTAAATGTGCCAGAATCACTTCGATTTTTTCTAGGATTAACAGGTTTAAGTACTATGTCTCTTACCGAAGATAAAGGAGTTTTTGTCAAAGTAGACGTCTCTGCTAAAGCATCCATCGAATTAAAATTTCTACTCAACAACGATTGATACACATTTTTTATTATTAGTTTGGCATCGGTAGATAAATGCTTTCTTTTAAAAATGACACTTGAAGATGCCCCCCTATCAGCACAATTCCAAGGACGACACATTCTACCACTAATAAGCCTAACAAAAAATTACTCGCCGGAAAACCACTAAATATTAAAATTATTAAAAATCACTTTGTATTTATATAATATGCATCAGGCATAGGTATAAATTGAATTTGTATACCTGGTCCGGCTCTGCTCGAAAAGGTTTTAAAATTTGGGATTTCCTTATTTATTTTATGGTTGAAGGGATAATGACGTTTTATTTCAGTCAAAAGATCAACGGTATAATTCTGCAAATACTATACTCGGTAATTCCAAGCAAATAAAAATTACAAATTATTTCACAAAATAATATTAAATTTAATAAGTATGCTTCTGTTTTAAATAATTTTTGTTTATGTACTATTTTCTAGTTGTTTTGTATTAAATGTTTCGTTTTTCAATAAAAAAACTGTCTCGCTTCAATAATCCAGATCACCACGGTTTTAATAATTAGTCCGGATTATCGAGGTTGCCCTGTAGTCAGATTTAAAAAAATCACGAAATTCCGTACTCGAATTTCGTTGGTGGTATTTGAGACTTAATTTTAAAAACAGTTACTAATTACCATTTTTTCAAGGGCGAAGTTTGTGCAAAAATTATACTTATCTAAATTGCTTAATCTCATATGACGTCATACTGTAAGGCTTAGGCCAACTTAAACTTTGGTATCTAGATTTGTAGGTTTATCTAATCAACGGTAATTTTGACGTATGTATGTACTTGTGCAAGCACTTGCTTATTTACTGTACATAATATAGAATTATATTTCATTTGGGTATTTCCCCTATTATCATCCCACGCTGGTATAAAAAATGGTTGGATTTTTATTATGTATGTATGGATATGTATGTATACAAAATGATTGCTTTTCAGGATGACGATGTTTTTTTTATTATTAAGCAATTGAAATAACATTTTACATAATAACAGATAATACTGGAGCCATGAATGAAATGATTACTATAAAATTTATATTTATGATGTATTTTTTCAAGGCTAGATTAGAACTAAACTGTATTCAACTTTTATAATTAGATTTTGAATAAATGATGTTTTTCAATTAAAATATAGGGATCTCATTAACCATCGGACATACAGAAATGATCATATCGGATAAAACTTGCGCATTAGCGAGTGCTGTAACGTCATGTTTCCAAATTTACAAAATATTTCGGAAGATATTTTGGGCAAAATCGAATTATTACGACTTCGTTCGTTTTATTTTCTGATTTTATTTGATGGATTGGATTCTGACAGAATATAAACACTTCTGTCTCTTTACTATATTAAATGTTTTCAATGACAGAATTCCTTTCAGGTACCACCCTTTCCTCCCCACCAAACCCCTCTGCAGCCTCCGCAACCGTCCACGTCACCACTAGTCAATTCGCCCAGTCAGTCACGCAGCACCTCGCCTCACCGGACACCGATGGTATCGAGGCCGCCACCGTTGAATATAATAACTCCGGCTCCTTCGGTAAGTCGAAATGCCTACACACAGTTTAAATTGATCATTTTCTCACATATTTATTGCCACCGTCCGTCCCCCTGGGAACACAGTGGCGTACACAAATGGTTGAATATACAGGTCGACAAGTATATCTGTAGCTACGAAAGGAATGCGGGCGAAAAAAACTCTGGGGTTCACAATGTTGCCACATATATTAATTTTTAATTTAATAATCTTTTACCGAGAAAACCTAAATTTACATTTGCATTTAAAAGAAATTGTAATGGGTATATAAGAAACCAATATTCTATTATAGTTTCAATATTAGTAAAACCTATTTATTTTGATATTTTAATGCAAAATAATATATTTTTTTGATAAAAGTACTTTTAATCTAAAAATATGGCAACGTTGTCCGTTGTCAATGGCTACAGGTAGCTAGCGCTAATTTCATTGGTTATATCCCAGACAGTTAATAGCGCATGCATATCGTGAGACACCCGATGGGCCATCGGGCTTGGTTCGACGATGTCCGATATTTGATGGATGTACCCACCCAGTTGCGTAGTGATAGAAAGGGCAATAGTTATTGTATTGTATTAAATTGTGTTTTATATAAACGTGTTCATTGTGTCGTGTTTTAGGGTGTTATTTTAAAATTTTGAACTTTGTGATAATAAATGAATACACTGCTGGTAAAAACCTATACAGTCAGATTGGTGAAGTGATTGCAAATGTTTATAGGGTAGGTGAAGAGGAATCATAAAGCAATATAGTATTTAAATTGCCACTTAAGCAAAAGTTAGAAAGGGACATTGATACGACCGAAACATCTAAAAAGTTAACCTTGATAAAAATAGTTACCTACATAAAATGCAATTACTGAAGAATTTCCTGTTTTTATTACATAATTTAAAATAATAATACTAGACCATGTTTTAAACGATATTGCTTTCCCCTTACCGATACGTCGGAGACATAATATGTTCACTTGTCGACCTGTACTCAAAAACAGTTCTTGTTTCAACCTGTATATTAAGGACATATCCTTAACTTTCTTAAAATCTCACACATTCACAGAAATTTTCGATAAATTTCCCTATAATATAAAAAAATAATAATAAAAAAGACATTTATTTACAATCAAAATCCATCTAACTATTTCGTGGATCGAGTATTTCGACTGTTAGTGTTCTATTGGTTGTGAGAAAAATAATTATCGCTCATCATTTTAAGGTTACGATAGCTCCAGTGAACCCTGCCGGCCCGCTACCCCCCTCGGCGTCTGGTCTACCCCCCGGTCCCAGTGCTCCCCCCGCAGGAACCCCGCTAATGATACCAGCCCCGGTAGCATCGGTACCCACCATGATATCAATTCCTATGGAGACCTTGGCGCCGCCACAGATGAGCCAACCTAGTCAGCTGTCTCCTATATATAGTCAAGTCAAACAGGGGCAGTCGGAGTCAGATGAGGTACGACTTGCGTCATATGAAATGTCCACAGTAACCTTTAATTCGCTTACTTTTACTCCTACGTTCCCACAACTAAAGTTTACCCTAAAAAAATGATCAAATCTAGTTGTCTAATGTTGCTTTGCAGAAAGATTTGAACAATAATTTACTAGCTATACAACTTTGATTGTGGCATGAATGATACAGGTATAAAGGATTCACTCACATTCAAAGTTGTCTGGTCAGATAATCAATAATTTACTATTTAATTAATTTAAAATTTAAAAAAAAATTTTTTTTTTGAAGTAGTCCATCTCGAAGTGGAGTGAAGCTATAGGTAGGCAAAGAAACTCATAATCTGCTCCACTAGTTTAATTGTTTTTAATTTAGTTTATTTTTATTAACTAGTGGGGGCAGATTATGAGTTTCTTTGCCTACCTATTATTTTATTGTTTGCTCAGTGATTTCGTTTGAAGATCGAGGGGAAAAAATGTATAAAAACCACGCTTTAAAGCCTGTTACCAGAGGCGTGCTCAAACAATAATTTATTAAGTGGAAAATAAATAAATACACTGTTTCTTCCTGAAAATTCGAAACTACACTCGCCGGCACAAAATTCTGCCACCCTGATATTTTGGTCAAGTTTGATATTTTATAACTTCTTTATTTTTAATGCGATTTTCATGATTTTATTATCAGTTTGTAGATCCGTGTATTGTGTTTTCCTTAGTTATTTTATAAAGTAACATTTTTCGATTAGGCTATATTATACAGGAGTAAATCAAACTGTTGATTTTTATCGGAATTTCAAAATTCCCTGTAGGAAAATTGAGGAGGATAATTTTATTTACATACTGTTTCTTGTAATCTTTGATGCATTCTGAACATTTCGATTTTTGATTTATTCCATTTTTTTTAATCTCATTTCTGCTGCGAGCTGCAAGATTTTAAATGAAACGCTGATTTGAAGCCTATTTTCATTAAGAAAAACAAACACTAGGTATATCATAAAGTTAATTAACAATAACAGTTTTAATATCGTGTATTTCCTCCTCTCGCAGCAATGACAGCTTGCAGTCTTCGTGATATCGAACAAATACGGTTTACTTATCCTTTCTTGAGGGATAGCCTGATATTCATCGGTCAGCGTCAATCAATCAGTTTTATGGTTGTACAGGACGACGACGAACAAAAGTTGATTCCAAAGATGTTCGATTGGGTTGATATGCGGGCTACATGCGGGCCTTTCCAATCTTGGAAGTGCAACTTCATCCAGATATTCGTTCACTACATGTGCAACGTGAGGTCTAGCATTATCATGCATTAATGTAAATTGGTTCCCAATGAAAGGAGCAAATGGAACAACAACTTCTTGGAGGATTTCCTCAATGTGACGGTGGGCGATTTGAGCTGAACAAAAACAAGATTGGCGCGTGCTTCGGTAGAAATACCCATGACATACAATTTCTAAAAATAACATCGTTTCACTTAAAATTTTGCAGCCCGCAGCAGAAATGAGATAATGGAATGAATCAAAAAAAGAAATGTTTAGAATACATCAAAGATGACAAGAAATAGTATGTAAATAAAATTATCCACCTCAATTTTCCTACAGGGTGTTTAGAAATTACGACAAAAAACAACAGTTTGATTTACTGCTGTAAAATATATCCTAATCGAAAAATGTTACTTTATAAAATAATTAAGGAAAAACACAATAAATGGATCTCCAAACTGATAATAAAATCATTAAAATCGCCTGAAAACAATAAAAAAGTTATAAAATATCAAACTTGACCAAAATTTCAGGGTGGCGGAATTTTGTGCTTGTGAGTATAGTTTTTTTTTTCTCAAAATGTCTATCTAACGGGTATTATTGAATTATTAGTCTTATTTTTTGTTGGATTCGATCAATAAATGCCATTTTTCGACATTTTGTGGAGAGAATGTCAAATTTGACAGTTAATAAAAGCCGCATGGTCCCATTTGCTATGTCATTTTTGATCTTTATTGAAGCAAAAACTGATGTTGACGTAAAATTTTACATAAATCGAACAATACATTTTTTCCCCATATGCATGGTTCCAACTTACATGGTGACACTTTGCATAATAACAGTTTTCACAGCTAAACAGTACCCTCAAAGAAGAACCATCGAAACCGCCTCTGAATAACCCCTGGATGGGCGGTCCGCCGACCGAAATCAAGCAGATTAACGGTATGCGGATACCACCGTTTCCTCCGAGCAATATCCGGACCTCGCTAGCGGATCAGATGCACTCGATGGCGTTGACGGACGAGAGTTCGCATTATCACTCCTCGAGCAGCAATAGGTGAGAAATAAAACCTTCTTTTTGACTACATACAGGGTGACGTGCTAATATTTTATGCTAATGACGTGCTAATATTTTACAGTGTGATTCGTTAGATCATATTAAGAAGGGGGTGTTATGAAGGGATTGTTGTAAAACTGGCTTTTTCCAATTGAAAGAAACTTAATGAGGATTTTACGTTAGATTATTTTCTAGTAATTTAACATATACCTGGATCATATTTTCCTATATGTTACCCAAAATGGATTATTTTAAATTTCATAAAATAATAAAGCACGATTTATTTAACAAGGTTATAATATAATCTTTCCACATGCAAAATCAGACCGACTTCATATCGTAATATGCATCGTCAGCAAGAAATTATTAGAACGGTTTTCTTTCGCGGCAGGACGCAGCGGGAGAAGTGAGTCGATGTTTTGGGTTCTTCAGGCACGCTGCGGCCGCTCCCAGAGCCGTAGTCAATAGCGGTTTCGTTTTATATTTTTTTTTACGTAAGAAGGGAGGTCCGTATCTCGGCTACAGGTTTTAGAGTGTTCGTCACCGAAAATTCCGAGAATAGTCACCCGCGGATCTTTCCCTCAGTAAAATTTAATTTCAACTACTCTTAAATGGTAAAATCCTTTTTACAATTCGGCGACAGGATGGACCGAACGGAACAGTAAAATTCGGCCTATGGCCGGACCGAACCGCCGGAATTCCGGCTACTGGATGGATCGAGTTCTCTCGTATAGACATCCAACAATGCTTGTCGGTAATGCAGTTGGCGTTTATAACGTTAGGTGTTTTATTTCATTAAAATCCAGAACGGGAAAGTCTCTAAGTTTTGTATTCTGTGATGTGAGTTTGATACTCATTTCAGTGTAGTCTGACAGGACTAGAAACCTGACTAACCTTATCTTTATCCCGAATTTATTGCCATGGTGTGTATTAACATTAATGATGATGTCAGTTTTGTTTTATAGAAATTATTGGAAAAGGTCATTGAGGACACCATCTGTACTTACACGCGGTACCCAATAGAATGAGGCTATTGTGGTCTAGTTTGAAGGCTACCTTACCTTAATTTGTCTCCCTTTTACAGTAGTCCCCTCCAGACGCCGCCCGATACCCCCTCCAACCTGCCGTCAAACGTACCGACGCCCCACGGACCGGGCAGGGGGCTCATGGACAAGAACAGGGTGAACGGGCTGCCCAATTTTTTGCCCCCCTTCGGGGATACGACGTCGCCTCCTCCACCGCCCGCGTTCACGTTTCCTACGTACGCACCCATGCCACATGCTAGGTAAGTATACTTTATTAATGTTTAATTTGTTTTTTTTTAAACTGTTCTGTTCTGGATATTTTAAGAGAATTTCAATTTTTTGGATGAATTTTTCTCTTATAATAGATATTAAAAATAATAACATACCTAAAGTTTATGCGTTATATCTTTACCCGTGCGTCATAAAACCAGGGATCAAGTGCCATCGTGACTTAAAATGCCCCATCTTTATTTATTACAGACTTCAAGTCAATAAAAAATAACATAACAATAATGTGTTAGACAAAGACAAAAGTTGCAATCGTAGTTGTATATTGATTTGTAGCCATTAAATATTTTCTAGCTGACAAGTCATTTTTACTAGATATTTATCTGAAATATATCATGCTGACGGTGTCCGTCAACTAATTTCTAGTCACAACTATAAAACAACATAACCTAAAAATAATAGAAATATCTTCCAGTTGATGCTCTATTTCTAAAGTTTTATTTAATAAAGTACTATTTTTATTTTTAAGTCAATATAGTATTATACATATTACTTTATATATACATATTTATAGTTACTGTAGACATTTCCTGGACATTAATTGATATTCCTGTCGGATTCTGTGTCGACACAATATTTTGTTCAATAGTATTATTTATTATTTTGTTCAATATTTTGAACTTTGTTCTGCTCGCACCATAACTCAAAGTTTTGCATGTTCTTTTTAAAAGTTTTTCTATATTATTTTCTGCAATTTCTCGTATTTCTGACGGAGTACAACTTTCTTCTTGGCTCATTTTTATCAACTTTAATAATATATTTATTTTTAATTATGACGGATGAGAAGAAGCTGTGTTGTGTTCCATTGTTTCTATCATGGCATATTTGATACTTGTAACATTTTATGAAATTGTAAAAGTATTGCCAACCCAAAAAGAAATTATTAATTCAAATGGAAAAAATCTATTTTTTAAAGTTTTTCAGGCTTTAAAGACCCAAATAGAAAAAGTATTATAAAATACACGGTTCATAAGACAATTAGAGCATTTGTACTTTAAAAAACTCGTCGTCGTTTTCTAAATTAAAGGGGTGCTCTAAGATAATGTCTTATGAAACTTGTATCTTAATATACTATATCGGAACGTTACAAACGTCTATTATGTGTATAAAATCAGTCTTGGTTCTGATATTTTTCTTGCACGTAATATTGATTAATTCCATTGACTTGAAGCAAACATGGACCCGATATTTCTATCTGCTTTGTACACGTCAATTTAATGCCTGTTAGTATGAAGATAAACACAACAAAAACGAGATGAGGATTCTATCTGTAGAATCCCCATCTCCTTTTATGTTGTCTGTTTTTGGGTTTCATTGTGACAGTTGATCGGTTTGATATGCGTTGGTTAGGAAAACAAACAATCGACGGACGTGACTAAAAAAATCTGTATTTTTTTCAGTTTACGCCAGATTTGGCATAGTCCTACCATATTGAGTTGAGAATTACTATTTTTTCCACAAACAACACTTAAATTTAACACACAAACACTGAAAAGCAACAAAGAATTTTATTTAACAATAACGACAAATATGACAGTTGTTAATCCGGTGTAAAACTTGAAAGCAGGTATGAAAGACGGCCGTCCCAATAAGGGCTTTATAAAAAATACATTCGGAACGCTAGAAGATGACGTAATGTCTTTGTCAAATTAACAGACAATGACAAGGAGAAATTATACTAATTTTCAGAGCTCGCCGATTGTTTTTCTGGAAAGTTATTTACAACCTACCTAAGAATGTGAATTGTTTATTCTTAAAAGATTGATTGATTGACGTGCAAATGATGGCGCACGGGTATAGATACACTGAGACTACCTTATTGTTTATTTTATTAATCACCCGATAAATAGTAACTGGAGCTACGTCGCGTCTCACCTTCTCTCTTGCAGGTACTACACCAATGCCGGCTTCCGGCCGCCCGTGACGACGGTCTTCGGGGGGCAGTACGCGCCCGGTCAGCAGTACCAGGGGGGCCAGCAGGCCGGTGGCGGCACCGATACCACCCCTTTTCCCACCCCCGCCTATTCCATACCTTATTTCTCCTTAATGTATTCCAGTTACCCGCCCGCCGCCTCGGCCAATCCCCCGCCACCACCCAGGAATCCCCCGCCCGGCTGCTACAACTGCGGCGCGCCGGGACACGTGGGGCAGGACTGTCCGCAGCAGAGCATCGAGGAGATCACGCAGAAGATGACGTTTAGGTAACGTACATTCTAACTTATACAGGGTGTTTCTTGAATACGTACTTCTGAAGAAAAATTTTTTTGCTACATGTTGGCAGGTTTCAATTTTGATACAGTGACCGGCAGAATTGTCGCTCCATATGGAACACTTTTTTATTATTGATTTCTCAGAACGTTTTATTCTTGATAAAAAGTTTAACTTCCTAACAATAGCTAGAAATTTATTATGAATACTTCACTCATGGAGAAAATTATCGAATATTTAAATTTTCATAATTTCTTTTTGAAAAAATGAATTCAGAAAAATCAAACCATTTAAACACGTAAGAACAATTTATTTTACAAATTTTAAGTGAACATTATTAAAATTTTATGAGTAGAATATTGTGACAAAAAAATTAAAGGCTAAATGTTACAAAAATTAAGGATATTTAGAGTAACTTAACTGCTACTGTGATGGCAAAATCTTAGTGTTTTAATTAAAATAAGAACATAGTAACGAGTATTCCCTCCTCGAGCTCCAATGACTGCATGAATCCTTCTCGGCATGCTACTGAGTAGAGTTTGAATGTATTCCTGAGGAATTGCGTTCCACTCATATTGTGCTGCAAACCGAAGTTCTCCTATTGTACTTGGAACGGGATTTCTTTTTCTTATGCGGCGTTTTAGCTCATCCCACATGTGCTCTATCGGATTTAAGTCTGGGGTATAAGGCGGCCAATCCAAAGTTTGAATATGGACTGAATCGAGGCGATTAGTCACTATGCCAGCGGCATGTGGTCGGGCGTTATCGTGCATTAATACGAATCTTTCATAGCCAATATGGCCGACATATGGCAAATCATGGTCCTGAAGGATGTTCTCGATATAACTATCCGCAGTAATTCGCCCAAGCACTTCCACAAGTTCGGTGCGTCCCTCCCAACTAATACCTCCCCAAAGCATTATGCCGCCACCTCCAAAGCTAACGCTATGTATGAGATTGCAGTTGGTGTACCGTTCCCCAACTCTTCTATAGACGTGGTTTCGTCCATCTGGCTTCCATAATTGAATTCTAGCATCATCCGTAAACAGAATATTTTTCCAGTGCTCGTGATTCCACGGAACATGCGTTCTTTCAAATTCCAATCGACGGGTTTTGTCGTTTTGGAGAAGACGAGGAACTTTAGCAGGGCGCCTCGGCTTTAAACCTACTTCTTTTAATCTTCTTCTGACCGTTTTCGACCTAGCGTTGCGTTGTCTTACATTTAGTAGCTCATTTTTGAGATGCGTGGACGTGAATGTGCGATTTCGAGTAGAACTAAGTATCAAGAAACGGTCATCAATTGTTGCTGTTGTACACCTTTTGCGCCCTTGACCGGGTCTTCGTTTGAAATTTCCAATCTCTTGATACCTTCTTAAAATATTCGATACTGTAGATTGACCTCTCCAAAGACGTCGCGCAAACTCTTTTTGCTAATATCCTTCGTTATGTGGTGTTACTGGTGGCATACTGTTATTTTAAATAGAGGACTGGCAAATGCGAATCACTATAACTCACTTAATTTCCCCACAAATAACTTAAGTCACTATTATTCTTAAATAAGTATGCAACGTTTTTTAGCATAATATGCACGAAAGACTATAGACGCCATTCTTCTTCTTCTTCTTCTTCTTGTTCCATCTCCTATCGGAGGTTGGATATCATCATGGCAATCCGGACTTTGTTTGCAGCCGTTCTAAACAACTGATTGGATGTCATTCCGAACCAGTCTCTCAGGTTTTTAAGCCAAGAAGTTATTCTTCTTCCTTGGCTCCTCTTGCCCCTGATCTTCCCTTCCATTATGTTCTGTAGCAGCATATATTTAGGTCCTCTTATAACATGACCAAGGTATTCTAATTTATTCTTTTTGAGGGTGGTAATTATTTCTTCCTGCTTTTGTATTCTCTGACGTAGTTCTACATTTGAGACTCTGTCTACCCAAGAGATCTTCAGCATTCTACGATAACACCATCTTTCGAAAGCCTCCAGTCTATTCATTTCAGCCTCTTTTGAGCGTCCAGGCTTCGGAACCATATAAGAGAGTCGAGAAAACATAACATCTCAGCATACAGACTCTTAGTTTTTAGTTGATATCCCTGCTGCAAAGAAATTTCTTAAGTTTTACGAAAGCGGATCTCGCAATTTCTATACGCCCTCTCACCTCTTGAGATTGATCCACAGTTTCGTTCAGCCATGTTCCCAAGTATCTATATCTTCCCACCCTCTTCATTGGTGTGTTGTCTATTGTAAGATTTCCGACAGACGCCATTAATATGAATTAAATGTCAAAGTATTTTTAAACAAGTGAACATATCCGCCTCCTAGATGAATACCATCAGCACATATATCAGTTTAATTGGATAATTTAAGATTCTTTTCGAGTAACAGTGACAACAAAAAATATTCGATAATTTTGTCCATGAGTGTATATTGGGTAGCTACGGAATACGGTTTTGACCAATTTTTTTTTCGTTCCAGCGTCGACTTTAGTCCAGTCCAGTCAGACGGCGGGGAGAAATGATAAATCACCAAAAAAAATCGCTTAGAACCGAAGAATTAAAGTCTGCACATACATCAGTGTAAACCCTTAGCTAAGACGAGAGACTGTTTACACGGTTTGAAATTTTAATAATTTTAAGTGGAAAAGTGGACGAGAAAACACGGCGCGTGAAGCCCGACAGGGCGGAAGTCGGTTTGGGCGGAGACGAGAGTAGGGGGTGACGTGAGGCTGATTTTTGAGGTTGGCAGAGATCGAGGCTAGATTTGTTCGGGAAATCGAGAGGTAGAGAACGATTACCTACAGGTTTTTTCGCTGATCGGTGGTTTTTCTTTAAAATAATTTATTCCCCGACTTGGAGAAGGAAAAGAATACGATTCTAATGTTTTTCGGCGTATTTTGGGAGATGTTCTTGGGTTTTTTGCCACAAATTGTCTATTATTTTTTTTAATTTCAAAACTGATATCTTGGTAAAAATAATACAACTCCTGTGCGGAAATAAACCGTCATTACAAAATATTGATTAAGTTTTACACTTAATAACTTTATTTCTAGTTCCATTTTAGTAATTTTTTTTTAGAGAACTGTAGGTACAACTACAACAGTTTTAACGTGTCTTTTACAAATTTTAAGTAACATTGATTATTCGACATATTATACAAGGAAAATTGAAATGTTGTTTTTAAATCTAATTTCACCCTCTGGAATAATCAAGTAGCACAATTAATTGAAAATACCACTTTTCCTTTAGAGTCATCTATTCTTTACATTTTGTTTTTTGGTTCATGTCGATACATGTATTTATTCTCACACAAAAGCAAAAAACGATATTGGTTATCAATAAATTAAATTTTTCCATAATTTCTGATGGACGATGCACTATTTTCTTTGACAAGGAGGACGTTCAGTGCTGGTATGAACCGACGTGTACAGGTAGTCATTAGGGCTAGACGAGACAATACAAAGTATTGAGGCACTTATAAGATTTTAAATAATATGACATATTTAATTTACTAGTTAAGTTTGTTTCTAAATGAATTTGTAATTAAAAACTTGATTACGACATTAATTTTTCTGCGCCCTAACAATCTTTTGTTCAATCAAAAATTGCATTCTCATTCCAACAACTCTAATGAAGTTATGAAAAAATTTGAATTATTGATAATGAATGCATGTATTGACATGAACCAAAAAACAAAATATAAAGAATACATTACTCTACTTTAAAACAGGTATTTTAAAATAATTTTGCTGCTAGATTATGCCACAGGGTGTTTTGAAATAAGAGTTAAAAAATAGATGTTAATTGTCATTGTATAATATGTCGAAAAAACAAAAATTTTTAAAAGATAAGTTGAATCTGGTAGTAGTACCTACATTTCTCTACAAAAATCACTAATATCAGATTAAAAATAAAATTTTCAAGTCTAAAAACTTAATCAAAATTTTTTTATTACCTTTTTTTGCACACGAGTATAGGATTTTGAACCTCTATTATCCTTATTATTTCAATCGCAACGTTTCAACTGGTCACAAAATGGAAATTATTTAGAAACAAAATTGTTTTTCCGTATGTTTGTCAGTTCCAATACAAATCCTGACCCATTGACAACTAGCTGATCGAGCAGCTAATGATTGACCGGAATATTTTATAGATTTTTTAAAGTCTGGAATTGGGTGAACTGAACTGATAAAAGAAATAACGTGGGGCAACTTAGATGATTTTTAGAACGTCTTAATTTACGAAATAAAGAATTAATTGTAAAAAATACGAAAAATATTTTTTATTAAATCGCTTTTATAATTAGTATACATAGATTTATTTCCATACATTTTTTACACTATATTATTTAAAAAAGAAAAAAAAAGAGAATTGTTATACATTCGCCGGCACAAAATTCCGCCACCCTGATATTTTGGTCATGTTTGATATTTGATAACTTTTTTTATTTTCTATGCGATTTTCATGATTTTGTTATCAGTTTGTGGATCCGTTTATTGTGTTTTTCCTTAATTATTTTATAAAGTAACATTTTTCGATTAGGCTATATTAAAAGGAGAAATGAGGTGGATAATTTTATTTACATACTCTTTATGGTAATATTTGATGTGTTCTAAACATTTCGTTTGTTGATTCATTCCATTATCTCATGTCTGCTGCGAGCTGCAAAGTTTTAAATGAAACGCTGATTTGAAGCCTATTTTCATTAAGAAAAACAAACACTAGATATATGATAAAGTTAATTAACAATAACAGTTTTAATATCGTGTATTTCCTCCTCTCGCAGGACAGCTTGCAATAAGGTTACTTATCCTTTCTTGACGGATAGCCTGATATTCTTCGATCAGCGCCAGTCGTAAGTCTTGCAAGGTTTATGGTTGTACAGTTGTAAGTTGATCCCAAATATGTTCGATTGGGTTGAGATCCGGGCTACATGCAGGCCAATCTAATCTTGGAAGTCCAACTTCATCCAGATATTCGCTCACTACATGTTCAACGTGAAGTCTAGCATTGTCATGCATTAATGTAAATTGGCTCCCAATGAAAGGAGCAAATGGAACAAAAACTTCTTGAAGGATTTCCGCAATGTGACTGTGGCTCAACAGAAACAAGATTGGTGCGTGCTTCGGTAGAAATACCCATGACATTTTCTAAAAATAACATCGTTCCATTTAAAATTTTGCAGCTCGCAGCAGACATGAGATAATGGAATGAATCAACAAACGAAATGTTTAGAATACATCAAAGATAACAAGAAACAGTATGGAAATAAAATTATCCACCTCTATTTTCCTACAGGGTGTTTTGAAATTACGACAAAAAACAACATTTTGATTTACTCCTGTGTAATATAGCATAATCGAAAAATGCTACTTTATAAAATAATTAAGGAAAAACACAATAAATCGATCTCCAAACTGATAATAAAATCATAAAAATCGCATAAAAAATAAAAAAAGTTACAAAATATTAAACTTCAGGGTGGCGGAATTTTGTGCCGG
This sequence comes from Barypeithes pellucidus, assembly GCA_963991005.1. Taxonomy (NCBI): domain Eukaryota; kingdom Metazoa; phylum Arthropoda; class Insecta; order Coleoptera; family Curculionidae; genus Barypeithes; species Barypeithes pellucidus. Next base: position 3,377,804 of record OZ022557.1, read on the forward strand.
TGAGTATAGTTTGTTGTTTGCCCAGTCAATTTTTGGGCGAGGAATTTTCTCATAATTTTTTTTTAAATCGGAGAAATGAATATATTAAGATATTTATTAAAGTATACGTGTGTGAGCTCTTTTTATTGTGGTTTTTATATGAGGTTTCTTTTTATTGAAAATAGCTCAGTTTTGCGAGCTTTTCAGTCGACACGAGATTTGTGATTTATTTACGCAAAATTTCTGCTTATCATTGGCATGATTTTTTTTTAAACGCAAAAGTTTCGTCAGGACCTGTCTTTACTTTTTGTCAAAATGTTATGATCGTTTAAATAAATAACAGCATTGCGGAAATTAAATTATAGACAACGTGCGTGTATAAATAACAGATTATTATGCAATTATTTTGCCGGTTATGTAAATAATATATAATTTCTATGCATTATTATCAATTCTAAAAATCCTCGTTTCCTTCTAGGAAAGCATATTTCTGTTCTGAAAACAAATGACATTTTTAGAGATTTTTTGCGTTTTAAAGAATACACACAGTGTCAATTTGCAACAAGTTCCCATTCTTAATCATCTTGCTTCCAGTAAATAATATTGTTATTATAAATGGTGGTACTTCTAAAGCACCTATGCAGCCTTCGCGGTTAACCCCCTGGGGGAGGGGTATATGTTACCTTTAAAATCTTTAATGGGAAGGGGCACACCATTTTAAAGGTCCTTTAAATCTATTTCCAATAATACCATAATAGATTAGTTTTTGCGTAATACTTTCCACTAAGATGTACGGTTTGTTGGTTATTATTTAAAAAAAAGAACATTATTGTGTTGAGTCCTCTTTCCACCATTTTCAATTCTTTACCAGGGACAAAGCCTAAAAATTTACATGGTATTTTGGAACGCGGTTTCTAATAATAAATTAGATTAAAAAACCTTTAAAATGATGTACCACTCGACCTCTTTCCCATTTCAGATTTTAAGGGTAACATCTACCCCGTCCCCAGGGGGTTAATCCACGAAGGCTGCAAATATTCTTTAAATGCGTCCGCCTTCGCAATAGAATTGCCGTTCCGATGATGACGTCGTGTCGCTTGAATCTTCAATATTTTGCGGTGGAACCATTTTTATAAATAAAATCCTAAAAATACATTAATGTATGCAAAACTTCGGCTTACTTTCAACCGAAATGTATACAGGGTGTCCCACAACTAATGGTACACAGGAAAACTGCAGATTTCTTGGGTGAAAATACTGCGATTTGGCCGTACTTAGTTTAGTTCAATAGCTGGTAATTAAAAATTTAATTTTCAATTTTTCTAAATAACTTATTTCTGAATCAATATTTTTGCACACAATTTTGTGACTAGGGTTTTTTGGGGGAAAGGAATTTGAATGTGTTAATAATTTTGATGTAGATTATAGGGGGCGCTCTCTGCGCTACTCTGGATACATAAAAAGAAATGTAACTTTTTTGTGCCTTAGTATAATGATATTTTTATTAAAAATATCAGTTTTTCCGTCATTTTTAAGCAATAAAGGTATACTTTGTAAATGTCGCTCCGACTAACCGTTTTCGAGATATTTTCTATTACAATTTCCAATGCGCCCGTTTAAATTTTGATTTGTAAATGTGAAATTTGTCACAGTATGCTTTGGTAAAAACAAATGCAATGAAAGCACTTTGTAACCTCATTTCTGTCAAAGTTTATTTTCATTTGTCAGCATTGTGGGTGGTTTTAAGGAGTTTTTGAAGATACTGTTATCAAAAATTAAACTAAAAATGCCGCATTTTTCGTTTTGGACGCAAGGATCCTATTTCTCCTAGTCTGTCGTATAGGCTTCTAAAAATTTTAAAATCTGGCTGCCTTCTATTTGGATACATTTCCAAATAACGCCGATGTGCCCCCGCGTCTGTTAAAATGTTCTTGTGCGTATAAACATACCATGTCTCTCATTTCTCCGTTAGGAAACAGTTATGTCGCGGCATTTTTAGTTTAATTTTTGATAACAGTATCTTCAAAAACTCCTTAAAAACACCCAAAATGCCGACAAATGAAAATAAACTTTGACAGAAATGAGGTTTCAAAGTGCTTTCATTGTATTTATTTTTACCAAAGCCTACTGTGACAAATTTCACATTTACAAATCAAAATTTAAACGGGCGCATTAGAAATTGTATATAATAGAAAATATCTCGAAAACGGTTAGTCGGAGCGACATTTACAAAGTATACCTTTATTGCTTAAAAATGACGGAAAAACTGATATTTTTAATAAAAATATAATTATACTAAGGCACAAAAAAGTTACAATTCATTTTATGTATCCAGAGTATCGCAGAGAGCGCCCCCTATAATCTACATCAAAATTAGTAACAAATTCAAATTCCTTTCTCCAAAAAAACCCTAGTCACAAAATTTTGTGCAAAAATATTGATTCAGAAATAAGTTATTTAAATTGAAAATTAAATTTTTACTTGGACACCCTGTATCTCGTTTATTACCAGCTATTGAACTAAACTAAGTATGGCCAAATCGCAGTATTTTTACCCAAGGAATCTGCAGTTTTCCTGTGTACCATTAGTTATGGGACACCCTGTATATAGTTACACAAGTTACATCTGGCCAACCGAAAAAAAATCAGTGTCTCTGCTCCTTATGTCCATTTTGAAAAGACGCATCTAGAAAGGAAGTCGCATGATTTAGGTGGTTAACTGCCCGAGTTTATCACGTGACCACTTTTTTTAGGAGCGATGCGCGTGCTTTTTCGGGATGTACGGTCGTTTGCAATAGTAACGTAACTCGGCGACGGATGATTTGAGCTAAACTGGCAATATTACGTGTGATATAAAATGGACCTTTATTTTTTTGTGTTGTGTGTAAACCATACTCGACAACAGCAAATATATTGTCGCGCATTGGCAAGAATTATTCGTCGCTACTTTTGTAGACGACAGTAGCTATTAATCTGAAGAATGGTTGGCAGTAAAAACGGATTATACGAAACGCTCCCTGTACTATAGATAAAGAAAAATAACGATATTTGTTGTTGCTGTGATTGGGGAGTGAAATCTGTTTTTAAATTTCGGTCCAACGGCGAAGAAGTTATTGTAAGTTGTACCTAGTTTGTATTTTGGTTTATTTTATTATTTAAGTGCGATCGGTACTGCATTAAAGCCGTTTTACATGCTGCACCATATCCTGCAAGACGTTTGCAGCAGCAAAAGTTCCGATATAACCTTACTTTTACTTGTTGCCCAGAAACAACGTGATTTTTCCCATGACATAGGTAAATGCTTATAAGGGTCTTGGCAAGACTGAAATGATTAAATTTTTCCCGATAAATTGGTCATGCACTTGCAAAAAGATCGAATAAAACCGATAAGCTGCAAGTGACTTGCGAGAATAGATCAGCTGGGTCGCGATTGCGCATGCCTAAGATCTCCAGAGATACTTGTCAGCATGTAAAACGGCCTTTACTTTGGCATTCTTTCATACTATCAATTTTTGATCGGTCCGATACGTTTATGGCTTATTGGTACCGTAACTGTCCTTGTGTTTAGAAATTATGGTTTCAGATTACCAATTTGATATACTCTTTGGCTTTCAAGAATTTTTTAAAATTTATTTCAAATATTTTCAAACACACCAGGATGTTTTAGGGACTTTTGATAGTGTGAAAGTATCCTTTTGTTTGGTCGTCGTTCGTTGGATACGTCGGCGTCTTGAAATATTAATCACAGTCGCGATAACTTTAGTCACAAGTGAACAACATACGAACTAAACAAGCAGATATCATAGTAAATCCAATTATTTTACGTGGTTTATTTTTATGTCCTTAGTATTCTTCACTCTCTACTGCGCAAAACCCTAGAGGAAAAACAGGTCTAGAAACGACTAAACAGGTCTAGAAATTTTTCTCGTCATCGTTTTGTATTTCGATAGTAAAATTGAAAGTAAGCCACAACAATAAATAACTTAAAAAACCCTAAATTGAAAGTAAATAAAGAATTAGTGTCTGGTGGTTCCACCCCTGCCCCCTTCCGACATTTTTGATTCATATTTAAAATAAAAGGCTCTTTTCAAACAAAACATTATTATAACACGCGGTATAATAGGAAAGTTGCCTTTTAAAAATCAAAACAATAACGGCGGTGATATTCTTAAGAAAAAAAACCTGCAATTAAAAAAATCTATTAAAACGAACAAATTTCGAAAATACATAACATCCAAAGTCGAGACAAATTTTTGGTTGTGCGTCAAATGAGTTGCGCAGTTTATAGTACGAATCGATATTTGGCAATATTTGCCATGCATTTAGTCACTAAGCTTACGGTGACTCTTGATTTGACAATTTAATATTAATTCCAATTAATTAGAGCAAAATATAGATTTCAAGACGTCTACATATTTCAGGAAACGACATTACTTGCTTCATTTTCTTTTAGGCAGTCTTCTATTTCTTTTTCGCAACTTACCCAGGTGCACATGACCGACCCATATCTATGGATAGCGCCAAACTCTAAAAGCAAAAGTGGGAAATTTGTGGCCTTGCGCATGTAAACAAAGGTTCGGTTCTAGATAGCCGAATAACCAACGGGTTGGCAACCAAATTGGCACCAATATCGGCGAGGTTGCCTTTATGACGGCGACAACATTGTGCCCAAGACAAACGACGAGTAACCTTTTGAAAATATGGCCGGTAGACCGTGCGCACCAACTCATTTTTTCACTAATAAAATTTAGCTTTTTACTGCGCACTCCATAGTTGTAGGTCGGTGGTGCACATTCATTGCTCCACAGGTACACTTTTTAGGTTTAGAATCTCGCAGCCATATTGTTTACTACTTTTCGCTAGTCCGCATTTAAAATATTTTATTTCACAATCAAATGTATAATTTAACAAAAAAATAGCTTTAAAGGTTTTGACGGTTTGGTTCTTTCAAAATAAAAACTGAAAGGTGCCGTACAAGGTGTAAGTCAAGAAGGTGTCTTACAGAGTTTGAATTGGGAGAAAAAAACGTTTCGTAAATTTTTTGGTACTATTAGTGCCTGTTCTCACCAAAGCAACTGACAATCGCAACGCAACCGCAACTTCAGTTGAGTTGCTCGCTTGTTCTCACCAAAGCAACTGGTAAGCAACGCAACTGCAATGAGACCGCAACTTCAGTTGAGTTGCTCTTGCGTTCCCACCGGAATCAACTGGTTTGAAGTCTCTTTTGACGTGAGCAAAATGTCGTCTTCGTCAGATGAAGATATAGCCGCAATATACTTGCTCGTTAAAAATACAATTTTGGGTTAACCCTTTTTATACCATAAATGTGAGACATAGTTCGTATATAGTGGCACAGGAATTAATTAATGATCCGGTTAAATTCCATCGGTTTTACCGAATGAGCCACAAAAGTTAAATATTTTGCTATCTCGTCAGCAATGACACCGCGATTGGAAGCAACTGACAACGGCGACGCGGTATGCCGCCGGGCAACTCATAAGCAACTAGTTGCGTTGCAGTCGAGTTGCCTTAAGGCCGTGTTTCCACTGGCCACTTTTTGAAGTTGACATCGACGACAAAAAGTGGTTCGCTTCTGGTCTGCTGTCGCCAGCTTGTAGTTCCATTTAAGGCAATGTAAAAAGTTTTATGCTTTTTACACGGACGTTTTGTCGACCACAATTAAACTTCTGCCGCCGTGAGTGGTCGAGCCCGTCCACTGACCACTAGCTGGCTTCAGCGCGGTTCTTTTTCCATGGACCACGTGCAAGGCGACCACTTTGTTGTTGTCGTCCAATCGTCAGTATCGACTATCGAGATGGAACTGTTTGACACGGACACGTTTATTGCCGAAATTCAGGCTGAACCTGCAATTTGGGACTATAAGGAACGAGTTGACATTCTTAAAAACCGGAAAAACGTAACGGGATAGCTACGAAGTTTGTGGTATAACGTATGAAATTGTCCCAACTGAAGCCGAGTCCTAGAAATGGGATGGACCCGAAACTTCGGAGATTTTCTTCTTCGCTTACGTCTTCGTTGAAGCAATAAAGCTTCTTCGTCGGAATCCATGTTAACTACTGCGAAGTATTGGCCACTTTTTGAAGTTGACATCGACGACAAAAAGTGGTTCGTGTGTAGCCGTCCCAACCACTGAAGTGGCTCGACCCAGTCACATTTTGTAGCCATGCCAACGTCAAGATGTGGTCGATATTGGCGCGGAAAATTCAGTGTAGCCAATACTTCGCAGTAATTAACACGGATTCCGACGATGAAGCTTTATTGCTTTTGTTGCTTCAACAAAGAGGTAAGCGAAGAAGAAAATCTCCGAGGTTTTGGGTCCATCCCATTTCGGACTCGGTTTCAGTTGGGACAATTTCATACGTTAAACCACAAACTTCGTAGCTATCCCGATAAGTTTTTCCGGTTTTTAAGAATTCTTTATAGTCCCAAATTGCAGGTTCAGCCTGAATTTCGGCAATAAACGTCTCCGTGTCAAACGGTTCCATCTCGATACTAACGACTGACGACCAACTGACGACTTGACGACGACAACAAAGTGGTCGCCTTGCACGTGGTCCGTGGAAAAAGGACCGTGCTGAAGCCGGCTAGTGGTCAGTGGACGGGCTCGACCACTCACGGCGACAGAAGTTTAATTGTGGTCGACAAAACGTCCGTGTAAAAAGCATTAAACTTTTTACATTGCCTTAAATGGAACTACAAGCTAGCGACAGTAGACCACAAGTGAACCACTTTTTGTCGTCGATGTAAACTTCAAAAAGTGGCCAGTGGAAACACGGCCTAAGTCAGTGGGAACACGCGTATTTAAACATTGTGCTGTGTCGCGTTGATGTTGCCAGTTGCTTTGGTGAGGACCGGCACTTACAATTACTATGGTCGTGATTTTTTTATATTTCTGAATTTTCCTATCAAACTCTGTACGTACCGACACATGAAGTTTTAAACCCTGTATTTTGAAACACGGATTTGCCTACAAAGATTGTTTTAACCTATATTTTATACATTTTTTTTTTTATTTTAACCATTTTTTTTTTCATCGAACCTCTGTTTTTTAACCAAACGAATTGTGTTTTTTTTTTTTGGGTATAGTTGTACGAGTCAAATTGCCATAAGTTTTATTTGATTTATATTTATTTTGTTGATTTGTTGTGATTTTGTTACTTTTTTATGTGAAATATTGTCAAATTATATAAGTTTATTCGATTAGGGATCGTGGCTCGGCGCCCGGCTAACAGTTTCGTTTGTCCGATGGTTTATTTTAACAGAGAACATTTACCTCGCGTTTTGCAATGAGAAATCGGCTGCATTTTCGATAAAGTGATATTCGGGAGATAGAACTGCTAACTGGGTGTGGACAACGGTTCCTACTAAGTCGAGTGACGAGGGCGGGTTTTTCTACGTCATCGAACCCCAAAGAGAATATCCTGGCTATAGTGGAAGTATATCGATATGTATACAAAAGGCTGGTGTGCTTCTTTATTATTAAGTCACCGGAGGTATACAGGGTGTCCCAGATAAGAAAGCACTCTACATGGATATCGTTAACCATATAGGACATAGAGAAATGGCTAAATTAGACAAAAGTTGCGCGTTAGTAAGTTCTGCAACGTCGTGTTTTCAAATTTAAAAAAATTCCGAAAATATTGGATATTTGGCCGAATTTTTACAATTTCGTTTTTTTTTTGTTTTCGATCTATTTGAATAGATATGTGAAATTAAATTTTACATTCTCATTGGCACTTCTTCTCCTCTCAAGATAATTTAATTAAATTTTCAATTCGACGTTTCGTTCTCTCGCAACCATCATCGACTTTCTTTTTAAATAGTAATAACATTTTATTTTATGCTTTATGAACGTCACTTTATATTCTGAAACCAGCCATCTATCACACTTATTATTTATTAGGCGTTTCGAACAAAAAAACTTATCTTCAATGCAAAAAAGCACCTTATTGATAATATTTTTTTTATTGTTGTATTAAAAACTATGTTTTTATTTGACATTATTTACAATAATAATAATAATTTAACATAAATTATTTTTCATTTCCAAAAAAGCATAATTTTCGAAAGAGAAAATGAAGTGAAGTTCATAAAATAAAATAAAATATTGCTATTTTAAAAAAAGTTGATGATGGTTGCGAAAAAATGAAACGTCGGATTGAAAATTAAATTAACTTATAGAGGAGACAAGGGGGCAAGGAGAATGTAAAATTTATTTTTACATCTCTTCAAATAGAGCCAGGAAACAGAAAGAATGAAATCGTAAAAATTCGGTTTTGTTCAAACATCTTCAGAATTTTTTAAATTTGAAAACATAACATTGCAGAATTCAGATCCTCGTTACTTAGAGAGACGGTGACAATAGGGGGTCCGTGAAGTGGAATATCAGTAATTTGGTTTTAGTGGAGTTTAGGTCCTCCTCTACAACTTTTATATCTGATGAAATGCCGTAGAGCGTTGCTGAGAGGCGCTGTACCGCTTTAGATAGGAAATTCTCAATAAATTCAAAATTATATCAGCCAAGTCTGAAAATGAATTTACAACATCTGCGTGACCCCCAAAGTCACGGGAAACACATTTTCTGACAAGTCAACCCTTGCATATACTTTTCCGAGCGTGTCAAAAAAAAAAAATAAAAAAAAAAAAAAAAATAACAAAAAAAAAAAAGCGAATTTGAGGTTGAAACTTTGTAGAATGGACATTATATGTTAAAGATTATGTGAAAAATTTTTTGTCGTTCCAGGTCTCGCCATTTCATTATTGGAATTTTTTAAAAATCTCGGAGGAAATTCGGAAAACGGTCGTGACATGTTAGAAAATTGTCACACTACCTACATTCCTCGACACCCAAATATTGTGGAAAAAAAATTTCAGAAGAATTGCACCTAGCTAGGCGGAATTCTGACAATATTACCCAGAGATGCCGGAAGGCAGGTATCGTTCAGTTGTATGACGGGATATTATATTCGCAATATTCTTTTTATCAGGAAAATGTTTGCGAGTCATCTCCATGTAAATACAAATCGATTAAGCCCACTTGGACCCATGTCACTTGAGACTTTATAATTTTTTCATTAATTTTTTTTGACACGCTCGGAAAAGTATATGCAAGGGTTGACTTGTCAGAAAATGTGTTTCCCGTGACTTTGGGGTAACGCAGATGCTGTAAATTAATTTTCAGACATGGCTCGATATAATTTTGAATTTCATCAAATATAAAAGTTGTAGAGGGGGGCCTAAACTCCACAAAAAAAAACAAATTACTGACATTCCACTTCACGGACCCCCTATTGTCACCGTCTCTCTAACTATGTAGAGTGCATCTTATCCGAATTTGTTCGGGCTGTATAGAGATTAAAACATAATAATAATTGTAATTTTTGATGATTTCAAAACCAATTTCTAAAATATTTCCTCCTCCAGCTGCTTCTGTGTTCTTCGCCACATGTTCTGCTCTTCCTTTTTTACGTATGCTAGCATGCACGACCCTAGAGAGCACGGTTTCGTTAATCGCGGAGAAAATTCGAAATACAATAACTTAAACGCTGGCTTATACCATCATTTTTCTAGATTGGGAGGCTGGTGTATTTTTATTGTAAACGGGGAGTTTTTTTTTTACTCGATGATGTAATTACACCTGCCACCGCCACTCGGACTATAATGCGTCTTTGTACATTATCAAGGTTCTACTGTAAATAGTGACGTATAGTTTACATTGAAGTTAATATTTAAATATTGATATATTTATAATACAATCAGTATGACTGAAAGTTTAACTTAAATTGAGATTAATAAAAAGATTTTCTAACAGATGTCTTTTATTCCCGATCTAATGTTCCTTACCGTTTACCTTTGCACAACATTTTCATGGTAATATACAGGGTGTTTTCTGAGGAAAGGGAAATATTTTACAGTGTGTCAAAAATCATTATTTTCCAACCAAGGGTTGATAGCCCTCGAGGGAAGCAGTGTATGATCGTGGTTCGGAGCCCACGTTTAGCTTTAGCTCCCCTCGGGATTGGCCCTGGCGGAGAACGAAAGGGAAAGAGATAGGAAAAAATATATAATTCAATACATTTTAATAACTTCTAAGGAAACATAATATAAAAGAAATAATTGGAGACACGCCAAAAAAAATTTTAAACTCGCAAGTTATTCAAGGAAAACCGTCGTCATCTTCCTCGGCCATTTCTTTTGCGAGCTCCAAATCTTGGGCCTCCCTTTCTCTTCTTTCCTCTGCACTTTCCAGTTCTTTTCCATAAGCCTTTGGCGGATATCTATGAAAGAATACCACAATTATTGCGATAACAAATAAAATTGTTATGATGTTAAATTTATTGATCTAACTGAAAATGCAAATTTTCTTTACCTCATAGCTTTGACGCTCTGATTGTGCAGATCCAAGCAGAACGATATTCTTTGATGGAAGGCCATTTGTGGCTCCTTGGTGCAATAAATATCCGTGCTCTCTTTGCTTCTCATATATCCTGCAAGAAAATATTACCGAAACTATTTAGAATTGAAAATAAATCGTGGTTTTCATACTTTTAATCAATTTCAGCAACTATTTCTCACGTGAAGAAACCATTTAAGCCGCAAACACACTATTATCACGTCGCATGAGATCACATGCTATCACGCAATGTCACGGCACACCCGAAATATCTGCAAGACGGTTTATGCGTGCTTATAAATAGGTTTAGAAGTACACTATAGTCATCTCATGCAGCTCACGGTAAGTCATACGTGACAGCACAATTTTGTTTCTGAAAATTTACATATTCGGCACGCGTGTCAGAGTTCGACGTTAGAAGGCTACAAGATTCACTTGCCATCTTCACAAACACAAAATATGTAATAAAAATGATCGGCAGTGTACGTAGTCTGTTTCTAAGCCGTGAGAGCATGTGCTATTTTGCCGATATGACAACACGTGAATTCACGTGACGTGATAATAGTGTGTTTGCGGCTTTAGTTTGTTTTTCAAAAATTATGATCTAAGCTATTCAATTAAACGTGGTGGCAAAACCACGATACTCTCTTAGTTCAGGTAATACAGCAAACACCAGCCAATAATTTCTATTGCCAAAAATTGACGTAAAACCATAACGAATAATAAAAATATTCTCACTGGCACTAATTTTCGTTTTGCCAATGTCAATATTTAATCTAAAGGCCGTATTAGACTAGGCAATTTTTTCTCTTGCGCCGGCAATTATAATGGCACGTATTCATGCGCAGTAAACCGTTTTCGATCAGCTGGAGCATTGTCAACGGTCAGAACTGTCGAAATCCCTAAAATATCCCCAGAATTAGAGATGTGCAAACCTGTTCGTTTTGATTACCAGTTAAAGCAGTTACTGCTATTTACACATAGGAGGTGCAAAAAGTTGCTGAATTAACAGTCCATTAATTTAATAAAGAATGTAAACTGCTAATTTAAGTACCAGTGGGTTTAAATGGCCATTACCTGTTCATATCTGGTTCGGCCAAATAATAAACAGTTAAAAATAACAGAATAATCCATGTCTACCGAATTGCGCCGGCAAGGGCAATTAAAATGGCGCCTGCCCCATTTCTGGTAATGAGAGACAGCTGATCGGGAACAGTGTACTGCGCATGAATCCGTGTCATTTTAATTGTCAGAAGAGTCGAATTTCTGACTGTAGTACGGAGAACGGTGTACTGCGCCTGAATCCTTGAGTTATAATTGCCATTGCTGGCGCCATAAAAATTCCCAAGTGTAATACGGTCTTTACAAACCTCAACGCGTTTCGACCATAATGGTCATCATCAGCAGATGGAACCTTGTAAAAAGTAACAGTGACGACAAAGCTTTGGAAAACTGTCTAAGTGCCAATTAAACATGGAAATAAAAATAAAAATTCTTGTTCTTCGTTATAGTTTGTCATCTTTTTTTATAGATACTTCATGATGATGACCGGACCTTTTGTTTTATTTAAAAACAAAAAACTTATCGTTTAGGTAAATAACAACCTGTTGTTTTCATTTATATCTTAAAATTATAAATAACTTAGAAAAAATAACAATACCTAGAACACGATAGATAATATTCAATTAAGTAAGAAGAATCTCGAAGTACCTACTTTTGATAACAAAAATATCCGAACAAGAAATTTTTACTTTTAGAATACCGAATCAAAACTTGAATGATTCACTTCCCGACCAATATTTTTGTCTTTATAAAAGTTGTAAAAATATTCTTACAGTAAATATTTTTAGCTCAAAGCTGTATAACTTTTCCTATAACCATCAAAAAGTGTATACATTTTTTCTACTCCTATATTAGTAAGCATCTACTTTGCTCAAAGTTGGCAATGTAGCATCGCGTCGCATTGACAACGTAAATTGCCAATTTGCAATTTAAAACGTCCACATTATTAATTTGCATATTATTTTTGTGTATATTAGTAACGTATGAGTGACTGCGATATTCAAATTAATTCAAATTCAATTAAATAAATTTCACTTTCTCCTTGTTACTTTAGGAAACAACAACAACCAAGTTGTACAACTACTTAAAAAAAAAACTTCTATAAAACGTTATTATATTTTCGTTGTAAAATATGTCGATATCCATTATTTTATTCTCTGTATACAGGGTGTCCCATTTTCGACACTGTTATAGTTAGTGCTATCAAAAGAGTAATATAGGTGCCATGTGCTCTTTTTGAGTCCAACATAAAATGGTAAAATCAAAATTCGAAAATGTTCGATCGCTTAAGAGATCAAGATCAAAAAATTGACAATTTCAAAATTAGCCTATATTTTCTTAGATAAAGAGATACGGAAAAATTTTATACAGAAGTTTCTTTTTATTGATTTTATTTTTGAATAATCTGCCCTTTTCAGAATAAGTATACGGGGTCAGGTAAAAAAGTTATCGGACCTAACCTCATTTTTTAAAATGGAACACCCTGTATATTTTAATCTAAAAAGATACTATTTTAAATTCTCCTTTCAAATATATAATACACCATGGATGATATTGGTTTCCTAGGCGATTTATTAACGAAATAAAAGATTCAGATTAAGGTAAAAAATAACGGGAATTATCGCAAATGTTCGGAATATGTCTTTAAATGGTTACCGTATTTCCGGATAGCGAGCAAAATATACATCTTGCGCCATTTATTTTTCCACTTTCAATATATACTGATATCATATCAAATTTTTCAAAATGTTGATAGGTCATTTTCGCAAATGAACATAGTTGTTTCTAGGATATTAGCTTTTGTTTCAAGGTCTACTGTGGTTTAAAGCAATAAAGTTTAATAAATCGCCTGGTGTGTTATATATTTGAAAGGATACTTTAAAATAGTATATTTTTTTAGATTAAAATATACAGGGCATTCCATTTAAAAAAATGAGGTTAGGTCCGATAACTATTTTACCTGACCCCGTATACTTATTCTGAAAACGGCAGATTATACAACAATCGATATAAAGAAACTTCTGTATAAAACATTTTTCTGTATCTCTTTTAACTAAGAAAATATAGGGTAATTTTGAAATTGTAAATTTTTTGATTTTCCCCCGTATCTCTAAAGCGAGCGAAAATTTTCAAATTTTGATTTTACCATTTTAAGTTTGACCCAAAAAGAGCACATGACACCTACATTACTTTTTGATAGCACTAACAATAACGGAGATACCCTATAAAAGTGTCGAAAATAGGATACCCTGTACAGTACACATCAACTTGTCTGTTAGCAGATATTATTATTTTTTGTTCTTGTCTAGACCATGAACATCTAAACATACAGGATTCGCTAAATGTAAGAATCTCGAGTACTTTCGAGTAGGCACTCTAGATTACATACATGCACATACATTATTTTTTTATATAAAACCCCAAACGACGCTCCAAAGCGATACAATACGATGAATCGTAATAGAGAAGTGGTGATTGGTGCTGCAGTATTGTTAACGCTTTGCTTCAGTACTAATGCCGTAGAAATTTTAAAAGATACCACTGGAACCGTTAAGCTCCAATACCGAAATACCAACAATGGACTAGACGTGGAAATAATAAGGGACGGCAAGGTAAAACTTACCGGAAAACTTGGCGTCGGCAAAAATCTAGAACATGTGTCTTGCATAGGAACAGAACTCTGCAAATTTGGCGATAACGAGGAGCTTCTGATCAAACCAATGGAGAATGGCTTCAACATAACTTGGGTTACTGATGTGGTTCAAGATTGTTACTACTTGGATTCAAATACTACCAACTGGTACGGAGGCCCGGAACGCTGGGAACAAGTGTGGCCTTTGGAGAAAATGGTAATTGACGGTAGCAACCCATACGTCACCAGTAAGTCCGACAGTTTTTCTGTGGCAGAAAGGTACTGGCTCAGTTCTCAAGGCATATATCTCATGGTGAACGAGGAGACACCCCTCTGGGTTGATCAAAACCATGAGTACGAAGACCAAGTCTGTTTTGCATGTGATCTAAGGACTCCTTATCTTTATAGACCGCACATTGACTTTACTACTTATATAGGCGCCTTTGGAGACCCCCGCGAAGGACATATAAGTGCTGTCAATAACTTATTGGGTAAACCGATTGCTCATCCTAATGAAAAAGTAATCGCCGAACCCATCTGGACTACTTGGGCGAAATACAAAAAAAGAATCAACGATACTACGGTTTTGGAGTTCGCGAATGATATCCGCAGCCATGGCTACACAGGAGGTCAATTGGAAATCGACGATAACTGGGAAACCTGTTATGGAGCCCAAGAATTTGACGCCAATAACTTTGGGAACATCAGCAACACGATCGCCGCTCTCCACCAGGACAACTGGAGGGTGAGTTTGTGGATCCATCCGTTTGTACAAAACGACTGTCAAAATAATTCACAAGAGGGTCAAGAATTGGGTTACTTTGTTCAAAACTCAACAGGGCAAAGTCACGCGGAATGGTGGAACGGCGACGATGCCCACCAAATCGATTTCACTAAACCAGAGGCGGCTGAATGGTGGGCCGCCAGGTTGAGAAAACTGCAAGTGAATCCAGGTATAGATAGTTTTAAATTTGATGCGGGCGAAAGCGACTACGCCAACCAACCCAACATATATGAAGATGTTAAAAATGCTCCAAATATTTTAACACAAAAATATATTGAGACTTGTGTTGCATTCGGAGACCTTATCGAAGTCAGAACGTCGTTTAGAGGCCAACAATATGGAAAATTGATAAGAATGATTGACAAAGAGTCTAGCTGGGAGATTCAAAACGGCCTGCCTACTGTTATCACTACCCTTTTACAGATGAACCTAAATGGGTATGTAATGGTATTACCTGATATAATTGGAGGGGATGCTTATAATCAACCACCAACCGCCGAGCTCTTGGTAAGATGGACGCAAGCAAATACCTTTATGCCAACCATGCAGTTCAGCTATTTGCCATGGGATTTAAAGGATCAAGTAACGTACGATATCGAAGGAATTGTGAAAAAATATGTGGATCTTCATGCGCAATATGCACCCAACATCCTTCAGGCCATGAACCAGAGCATAGCTAATGGATATCCAGTAAATCCACCCATTTGGTGGGTGGATCCCACTGATCCAATCGCACTGGCTTCAGCTGACGAATATCTTTTGGGAGAAGAGATCCTTGTGGCTCCTGTAATCGTGAAGGGAGCGGTTTCGAGAGACGTGTATCTTCCTCAAGGACAATGGAAAGATGGGAATAATGGGACAGTGTATACAGGACCAATTAACTTGGAAAATTATCCTGCTCCAATTGAAATCCTGCCATATTTTATTAAGCAATAAAAGTATATTTTTTTTAATACCTACTTTTGAGTTATTTTTTGTTCATATAAAAATAATAATATTTATTATGTAGGGTTGCTCCTTCTTCATTCTATGACATAATGCCAAATGGAAAATGTTTAAAAGTAGGACAACTGTATAAAAAAAGCACGATTTAAAAAAAAACGGACATTTTTTCACAAATGCTTTTTATGTAAAATAAAAATAAAATATTTGTGTTCTTATTATAATATATGTAATTATAATTGAATTAAACGACAAACACTAACGAAAATAACGCATTTATTTCCCCAAAAAATAGAAAAATCTACTCTACTATAAAAATCTTTACCACAAATTAAGTCTATAATACGAATTATCTTTTTAATGAATTCATTTACTTAACTTTAAAAATTCGAAAATAACGATACAAATACAAAGTTCAGCTATAAAAGTATGTACATGGTGTCCATTTTTGGGTAGTTTTACGGGGCATCTCCGGTATTAGTGAAGATAGAAGGTTGCGGTTTTCGCAGCACTTTGCTACTTTTTTGTCAAACAGAAGATCCCGTAATCAGTATTTTTCTAGGCCGCCTTGTTTTTGATATACGGGATGTTTTTGAGAATAGTGCATCTTGGGACACCCCCATATCTCGGTTACCCCGTAACTTATTCAAAAGAAATAAAATGTTCTTTTTGTAGTTTCTTACGTAGAATCCAGTGACGTACTCAGATTTTTTCTACACTTAATAGTTTTCAAGGAACATAAACAAATCTGCTTTTTTTAAATGGGTCATCCTATATATTCGTTAATAATATAATTTAGTTTGTAACAAGCTTCTCAAAAATATATAACACTTTATTTTTAGTCTTAGTATTAGGACCGAAATATACGTTTTTCAAAAATGTACCATATTTTTTTTTAGTAGGCCATGACGGATATTAAAAACAAACAAAAGAACACATAATAATAAAATCTTCTAATTCTGTCAGAGCATTCAGGTTCTCTAAGTTGTTTTAAAATTTCTAATTAATAGTGAAAAATCAGTTTGTCCTAATTATGGCAGAGCATGTAAACTTTGAGAAGTACGACATGCTCGTTTGTTATATCCAGTGTAACGAAAATGCAGATGGAGCATTAGAAGTGTATTTGAATAGGTAAATATAAGCCCTTATGTAGTAATTCTATGAAATTTATAAATTTTCTTAAATTACTTGTAGATATCCCGAAAGACGACAACCGGATAAACGATTTGTTTCAAGAATAAAATCAAATTTAATTGAACACGGTTCATTTTCAAAACCTCGCCCTAAAATCTACCACAAGGATAATCGCGACACTGATGAAATAAATGTGTTAGCTTCAATTGAAACAAATTCAAGTAGTTCTTGCAGAAAAGTTGAAGGTTCGGATGGAATAATTAAATCAAGAGTGCAAACAATCCTAAAAAAACACAATTTTAACACAATTTTAAGCCATATAAATTCCACCGTGTACAAAACTTACATCCTGATGATGCACAGCGCCGTATAGAGTTTTGCAATTGGTATTTACAAAATGTGAACAGGGAAAACAATTTTGAAAAAACGGTATGATGAGGCTCATTTTACCAGTGCTGGCATGTTTAATCGCAGAATACGAGGTTTTGGTCTCAGGGAAATCAGCATGTAATATTTCCAAACGAACGGCAAAACAGATTTGGCGTTAGCGTTTCATGCTTTATACTGAATAGCAAAATACTTCTAATATATTTGAAGGAAGCCTAAATGCAAATAAATATTTGGAAATTCTGGAAAACGTTGTGCCAGAAATAATAGAAGATGTGCCTTAGCTGGTCTCAATAACTTGCATCTTTAACAGGATGGAGGAACCCGCTCACAATGCCCAAATTGTAAGGGCCTACCTAGATAATAACTTCCCAGGTCGCTGGATTGGAACTAATGGACCTGTAATATGGCCACCAAGGTCACCCGACTTGTCGGTTTTGGATATCTTCTTATGGGGATACCTTCAAAATAAAATTTATTCCATTCAGTACCAAACAATGGCAGATTTAAGAATTGCCATTGACAGAGCTTTTAGGGAGTTACAAACGCGGCCGTTTATTATGTTTAATTCATTAAGGCGAATAAGAACCATGTGTGAAACATGTCTAAGGCATAATGGAGAACAATTTGAGCAATATTTATGACGGAGTTCAATAAATTTTCAATTTTTGTGTCTAATATTTTATCACACCAGTATTTCTTTAATATTCGTCATGGCCTACTAAAAAAAAATAGTATATTCTTGAAAAACGTATATTTCGGGCCTAATACTAAGACTAAAAATAAAGTGTTATATATTTTTGAGAAGCTTGTTACAAACTAAATTATATTATTAAAAAATATATAGGGTAACCCATTTAAAACAAACAAATTTGTTTATTTTCCTTGAAAACTATTGAATGTAGAAAAAATCTGAATACGTCACTAGATTCTACGTAAAAAACTACAAAAAGAACATTTTATTTCTTTTTGATACGTTACGGGGTAACCGATATATGGGGGTGTCCCAAAATGCACAATTCTCGAACACAACCCGTATATCAAAAACAAGGCGGCCTAGAAAAATTCTAATTACGGCATCTTCTGTTTGACAAAAAAGTGCTGCGAAAACCGCATCCTTCTATCTTTACTAATAACGGAGATACCCCGTAAAACTACCCAAAAATGTACACCCTGTACGTAGGTAGCCATCGCACGGGAATCTATTTGACATTAAAAATGATTAAAGTTTATCATAATTAGCAATGATTAATGGGAATCGGGTTTTTTAACACCAGAACAACGTTGCAGGCATTTTGTATGTTGTATTTGTATGGTTATTTTCGAATTGTTCATGTTAAGTAAATCAATTAAATCAAAAAATACACTTTATTTGTTGAAATGATTTTTATTTTTTGTTTAGAAATATAACAGATAGACAATATAACGTGTTTAGAAGAAATGGAAATTCTTTTTATCCCCTCTAGTGGCATGGCGATACTTTTGGGCCGGTGTCTACACCAGATATATCTCTAATTGGTTGAGTTTAAAAAATATGTTAAATTTAACTTTCATATATTACGTTAAATTTAAATTTTAGGATATTATCAGGACGTAAACCACTCTGTCCTAAACTGTAGAATCTATTTTCGATCAGTAAAAAAAATCTTAAAATTGGTTAATTATTAACGAAATAACAGCTTATTAATGATTAGAATATTCGATAATTAATTGGAGTAGTGTACTTTGGTTGTAAGAAAATATGTCCATGGTCCATTATTTTCTTATCTGTGCGTATTAATGCTACAGCCAGTACACATTGTTTGGTAGCAGATATCATTATTTTTTTCATAAGTTCTTGCCTTGACCATGAACATCTAAACATACAGGATTCGGTAAATGTAAGAATGTCGAGTACTTTCGAATAGGTACTCTAGATTACCTAAATACCCTGAAAATTTATACATTATCTTTTTGATATAAAAACCATAGCGACGCTCTAAAGCGATAGATACGATGAATCGTAATAGAAAAATGGTGATCGGTGCTGCAGTATTGTTAACGCTTTGCTTCAGTACTAATGCCGTAGAAATTTTAAAAGATACCACTGGAAACGTTAAGCTCCAATACCGAAATACCAACAATGGACTAGACGTGGAAATAATAAGGGACGGCAAGGTAAAACTTACCGGAAAACTTGGCGTCGGCAAAAATCTAGAACGTGTGTCGTGCATAGGAACAGAACTCTGCAAATTTGGCGATAACGAAGAGCTTCTGATCAAACCAATGGAGAATGGCTTCAACATAACTTGGGTAACTGATGTGGTTCGAGATTGTTACTACTTGGATTCAAATACTACCAACTGGTATGGAGGCCCGGAACGTTGGGAACAAGTGTGGCCTTTGGAGAAAATGGTAATTGACGGTAGCAACCCATACGTCACCAGTAGGTACAACAGCTCTGCTGTGGTAGAAAGGTACTGGCTCAGTTCTCAAGGCATATATCTCATGGTGAACGAGGAGACACCCCTCTGGGTTGACCAAAACCATGAGTACGACGACCAAGTCTGTTTTGCATGTGATCTAAGGACTCCTTATCTTTATAGACCGCACATTGACTTTACTACTTATATAGGCGCCTTTGGAAACCCCCGCGAAGGACATATAAGTGCTGTCAATAACTTATTGGGTAAACCGATAGCTCATCCTGATGAAAAAGTCATCGCCGAACCCATCTGGACTACTTGGGCGAAATACAAAAAAAGAATCAACGATACTACGGTTTTGGAGTTCGCGAATGAAATCCGCAGCCATGGCTACACAGGAGGTCAATTGGAAATCGACGATAACTGGGAGACCTGTTATGGAGCCCAAGAATTTGACGCCAATAACTTTGGGAACATCAGTAACACGATCGCCGCTCTCCACCAGGACAACTGGAGGGTGAGTTTGTGGATCCATCCGTTTGTACAAAACGACTGTCAAAATAATTCACAAGAGGGTCAAGCATTGGGTTACTTTGTTCAAAACTCGACAGGGCAAAGTCACGTATCGTGGAACGGCAAGGATGTCCATCAAATAGATTTCACCAAACCAGAGGCGGCTGAATGGTGGGCCGCCAGGTTGAGAAAACTGCAAGTGAATCCAGGTATAGATAGTTTTAAATTTGATAATGGCGAAAGTGACTACGCCGACCAACCCAACATATATGAAGATGTTAAAAATGCTCCCAATATTTTAACCCAAAAATATATTGAGACTTGTGTTGCATTCGGAGACCTTATCGAAGTCAGGACGTCGTTTAGAGGCCAACAATATGGAAAATTGATAAGAATGATTGACAAAACATCTAGCTGGGAGATTCAAAACGGCCTACCTACTGTTATCACAACCCTTTTACAGATGAACCTAAATGGGTATGTAATGGTATTACCTGATATAATTGGAGGGAATGCATATAAACAACCACCAACTGCCGAGCTATTGGTACGATGGACGCAAGCAAATACCTTTATGCCAACTATGCAGTTCAGCTATTTGCCATGGGATTTAAAGGATCAAGTATCATATGATATCGAAGGAATTGTGAAAAAATATGTGGATCTTCATGCGCAATATGCACCCAACATCCTTCAGGCCATGAACCAGAGCATAGCTAATGGATATCCAGTAAACCCACCCATCTGGTGGGTGGATCCCACTGATCCAATCGCATTGGCTTCAGCTGACGAATATCTTTTAGGAGAAGAGATTCTTGTGGCTCCTGTAATCGTGAAGGGAGCGGTTTCGAGAGACGTGTATCTTCCTCAAGGACAATGGAAAGACGGAAATAATGGAACAGTGTATACAGGACCAATTAGCTTAGAAAATTATCCTGCTCCAATTGAAATCCTGCCATATTTTATTAAGCAATAAAAGAATATTTTTTTTAGTACCTACACTTGAATTGTTTTTTTCATAATATAAAATAATTAATTTATTATGTAGGATTGGCGGACATGTCCTCCTTCTTTGGACATTTTATGTATGTGTTTAAATGCATTTGTGAAAAAATGTCCGGCTTCCTTTATACAATTGTCCTACTTTTAAACTCTTTTTTATATTTTTACTGTGTTTAATTCTGTGTTATTGTATATTCTTCATTGGTTTTAAATGTTCTTGATGATGTTTTTCATATTTTTTGCACTTTATTTTACCTACTTTTTAAATGTATTTTAGCTTTTAGCTTGAATAGTTTTAATTTTTTATTTTAATTTAATATTTTATATTTAGTATTTTGGCTCAAATATTAGGGTTGTTATGCTTTGTCAACAAGAATACCTCTTTGGACAATAAAGCTTTTTTTGAGTTGAGTTGAGTTGAGTAAACATTTTCCATCTGGCAGCCCTATATTACATCATAGAGTGAAGAAGGAAGAAGAAATTTACCCATTACTTACTTGGGGTAAATCAAAACACCGCAGTACAGTAATAACTTACCTGGTAATTTATTTATTCAGTATTGTATGCACTATATATTTTCTCTTATTGAAAAGTACAATATCCTGGAAATAAGGAATAAAGAAAACTCACCTCCTTCAGGATCTAATGTAGCCTCGATCACCCCGTCCCTAATAGCCTTAGCGACGATAAACTCTGCATCCTCTGCTGAATCCAGTCCCAATTTCTGAGCGATATCCTGTGGGGAAATTCTCGAATACGAAAGTCCGATACTCCGTATGGCAGTTTTGATGACGTTATGTCGCAAGCGCAGGATTAAAGTGTAGGTGTGGTCCTGTCTGAATTGGGGTCCAAAGTTTTCTAGAACTTCCCCAAAACGTTGGAGGTTGCCCATGCGGACGGCTTGAGTCAGTTGAAAGTAGGAGCCCAGTGAGTGCCGCATTGAAGCTTGCCTGTAAAGAAAAAAAAAGTTTCACTTAAATAGAATAGAAAGATATTTATTATGTAATAATACACTTTACAATTACATAAAAGTTTTATTATTTAGAGTTCTTATGTGAATGGGAACTGATTTGATGTGTCCAGTTATGTAAAAATGAAATAGCTGCCATATGAAAATATTGAGAATTCAGATATCACTGTATTGACACTTACCTGAAAATTTGCCTTTCGGGAATATCTCCCAACAACAACTCTACAACAACCAGGAGCTTCTGCACCGTCTGTCTAAAACCAACAGCTGTATTCTGTGGTGCCTTCCTCATGGCTTGCACCAGGTGTTTATGGGCAACACTGTACTCCAACCTAGCAGCCTTGATTCTTCCCAAATAGTACAAATATCTGGCCCATTCGTTGTTGCTGGCTGTTTCTGGGAATACACACTTTGAAACCAACTTGTCTGCTTGGTCGTACAGAGAGTAGTGTAGATAGTTCCTGAGGAGACAGTTTATAAGGACTGCTTGGCCTTCAAAGTCATTTCTAAGAGTTGCAGTGCGTAATCTTGCATGCAGAAAGCTTCGAATTGAATCTAACCTATAAATAAAATTAAATAACTGCTGTTTATCTCCAATAATATTACTCTACACCTACAATGAGACCGTTCCCTTACTTACCTGTTAGTTAATTCTGCTACCCTCGAGTGATAAAAATAACATTTAGCAGCAATAAGATCAATAGACCGCCGATTCTGACTAGTAATCTTGCTCATAAGTGCCTGGGAACATCTAAGAGCCTCTTCCAATTTAGTTGTGTCAATCAAGCGAACTAAAATCAGCAAATTGATATAAGCATCAACCTCTGGCACAGGGCTTTTTGTAGCAGATCTAGTTCTAGTCTGTGGACTGTCTATTTCCCCTGTTGCTTCTTCTACAAAAGCAAGCAGTGCCTCTCTTTCAGATGGTGGATAAATTTGGGTAATAAGACTTCTTAGGACTACACCGTTAAGCTTCCGTCTTGTATTCGGCAAGCACCTAATGGAACAAAGAATACTATTAGTACAGTTTCTTAACTTTAAAAAAGCGGTAGAGCTAAAAATTTAGCTTAGAAATGTCATTTGGGCAAATATACAATACCTTAGAACTCTCATAATAAAACGATTTTCCTTGTTGGAAACCGCTTTTTCGATCTGCCTAGCATGTTCTCTGATTTCCTGTAAACTCTGTAAATCAGCATCTCTCTTGCTGTCTCCTGCTTCCAAACCTGGTGGACTGTCTGCGTTTTTCATTTCCACATCGGTTTCTACCAACACCATTTTTTAATTATTTTCTTCTTTCAAAATTTTAGTGAATTTGCAAAAATCGGAATCGGATGAAAACAATAAATAACCTTAAAATGTCGATGTCAAATTTTGTCGTGTAATGCAGCCAAGTTTCATACCAAACAAAGTATTTTACCGTTGCTTGTGGACAACCCTGAAAATATCTCAGTTTAATAAATTAATAATAGATGCCGCATACGTCTGCGTCACTCATGGACTCATGCAGTGTTGTATGGTTATACGATTTGCGTGAATTTTTCTTTCGTGTAATTCTGGTGAATTCACAATGTGTGTCATTTGCCTGTAATTTGAAATTGATTGACGGAACAAACCCACATAAAGTGTGTTATTTGCGGTCTTGTTCACCTTTTTTTACATACAGTTAACTGTTTTATGATATTCGAGCTTAAATTTGCTTCCACAAAAGCTTGCAAAATTTACTAGTGTGTAATTGTGACAGCAAATCGTGCCAATTTCAGTTTGACAACACTGGGCTCATGGTACATGTAGTACATGTACTCAGGCTGAGTAAATAATCATTGGCTAATTTGCTGACGTCAAAAACCTTTAACCTCAAAATGTTTTTTATCTGAAAAAGCGGAAGGCCGATTTCAAAATTTTCTGTATTAGTTTGTATTTCAAAATTCTGCCTGTGAGAAACTAGTGAATTGTTTAATTTAAAATGTCCCTTACAAGGACTTTTTTTGGCACATGCATATTAGTGTTACTTTTAGTAAATTTGGGTAGTCCTCAGCACGGACATACCCACGATCATGAGGCGCACGACCATGATGACCACATAGACCCAAATCCGGCTTATAAATACTCAAAAACAGCGAACGAACAGGCTGAAAAACAGGCACACGCTCACAAGCATGAAATACCAAAAACAACACTACCAAAACATCACATTTGGGATACAAACGAACTTTGGTTGTATGCAATGGGGTCCACTTTGCTTATAAGTGCTGCACCTTTCTTTATCTTGTTCCTGGGTAAGGTTTTAGTCAATTCTTTGACATCTTTGTAATTTTTTGAAAATTTACTCTATTTGTAGTACCCCTTGATAGCACTGATAAGGATGCACCTCTACTCAAAATACTACTGGCATTTGCATCAGGTGGTCTGCTTGGTGATGCTTTTTTACATCTTATTCCTCATGCTGCAATGGCTGTAGGAGACTCTCATGGACATAATCAAGAGTCGAGTCATTCTCACAGTCATAGTCATGGAGGGCATGCAGAAGGGGAAGAACATGTACATGATATGTCTGTAAGTATATGAAATAGTTTCTTGATAATTTCTAATAATATTTATACCATTTAATTTCAGAATAGGTTATTTTATTTTGTATTTGGACTTTTTTTTATTATAATCAAACATGACTGATGATTTCTCCCAGAAGTCATTCTAGGAGGATCAGTTTTTGTGGTTTTTCAGGTTGGACTATGGGTTTTAGCTGGCATAGTGAGTTTTCTAGTTGTGGAAAAAGGTGTGAGGATATTGAAAGGTGCTCATGGTCACTCACATCGTGCTCCAAAGACCGAGACTCGACCAACAACCAATGCAAAAACTGATAAGGATAAGAAGTCTAATAAAAAGGATAAAAAAGGTACAATTAGATATCTTATTACTCCAAAGCAAAATTTATTTGCAGGAAGAACTAAAAATAATTTGGCAACATTGTCAACTAACTTTTTTCTAAATTAACTGACTTTTTAGCTCAGACCAATTCAGAGGTATCATCTTAGACATGAGTGATTTTAGTAAATGGTCATTTTTTTTAGTTGAAAAAGACAAAGCTCAAGAAGAAATAAAAGTATCTGGTTACTTAAACTTGGCGGCAGATTTCAGTCACAATTTTACTGATGGTTTGGCAATTGGCTCGTCATATCTAGCTGGTAACACTGTAGGAATCGTCACCACTATTACTATTTTACTACATGAAGTTCCCCATGAAATTGGCGATTTTGCTATTCTGTTGCAAAGTGGGGTCTCTAGGAGGAACGCCATGCTGTTGCAGCTAACAACTGCTTTGGGCGCATTGGCAGGTAAGTGATAAAGATTTAGAACAAAATTTTATTGTTGGTTACTTCCTTTGCTTACTTTAAAATTTCTTGCTTTACTAAATATCATTTTTCTGTTGTAGGAACCGCAATATCCCTCCTGGCTCAAAACAGTGCAGGGGCTATGGCAACATCCTGGATCCTTCCCTTTACAGCAGGAGGTTTTATTTACATAGCTCTCGTTTCAGTTATTCCCGAATTGTTAGATGAAGAGAAACCGAGTGTAAAACAGACCCTCTTGCAAATACTTGCCATGTTGGTGGGTGTAGGAATGATGGTGCTAGTTGCTGAATTCGAGTAGAAAATTATTAAGTTCCTTATTTTTTGTGTTCAAAATAATGAATTGTTATAGTGGGTATAAGTATCAATATTTAATTTTTTGCCCTTTTCTTCAAATTTTTTAGCATCTTTTTAATTCTATTTATGTGTTATTTTTTTATGGTCACTGGTATACATACATGGGTATACAACGAGCGTCCATCAGAAATTACTAAAGACATTTTCCTAAAATCTTTAGTGTTTATATTTTTAATTTGTCTGCCTAAAATATTAAATGTTTCTATTGCGTCCGGTTATACCGGATATAGCAGTCGACTGTAATGTTTTCTAAACTCACAAGTTCCAGAAAAAAAATCTTTGGTAAGTTAGTTTCTTTTAAAGTTCTAGCGCACGTTCTTCGTGTTTCACCCTGTACAATGTCACAAAGAATTCACATGTCTGTCGAGAATGGTAAGGAATGGGAGCAAAAATATATTCACAATTTATGAAAGAAAAATACAGATATATGGTCGCCAGTGGCGGATTTAAGGAAAAATGCCCAGTAGGCAAAGTTTCTTCAGGGGCCCCACAAACCCGAACACCCCCCCCCCCAGAAAATTATGTTGTTATGTTGTTGATATATGGGCGCCAGTGGCGGATTTAAGGAAAAAGGCCCAGTAGGCAAAATTTCTTCAGGGGCCCCACAAACCCGAACAACCCCCCCCCCCCCCCCAGAAAAGTATGTTGTTATGTTGTTGATATATGGGCGCCAGTGGCGGATTTAAGGAAAAAGGCCCAGTAGGCAAAATTTCTTCAGGGGCCCCACAAACCCGAACAACCCCCCCCCCCCCCCCCCCCCCCAGAAAATTATGTTGTTATGTTTAAGGAAAAAGGCCCAGTAGGCAAAATTTCTTCAGGGGCCCCACAAACCCGAACAACCCCCCCCCCGAAAATTATGTTGTTTCAGGTGTTCCATGGAAAGTGAAAAATATATGTTTTAAGAATTTAATGAATATAAAAATGTTTTCATTTATTCATCGAGCATTATAAAAGTTGTATTCTAACATATTTTTGAATCCTCTTCTCCGTTTCTGTCTGACTGTCCACTGAATTTTGATGCGCGGCGGCACCCGGGGGCCCCTTTAGAACGTTTTTGATAAGTCAGAAATATTCGACACACTTTGAGAAAATCGTAGACGTTTTAATTAACTGATTGATTACAAAAGTTATTTGATTTTATATTTCATTTACGATAGTTATCAAGCATTGCAATTATTCTGATAACAGGGGGGCCCCTGAATGAAAATTGAACTTGTGCTGCCCACAAGGGACTCACCGAAACATTTTTTCAACAAAAAAAAAATCGAAGGTGTAACTTTCAGCAAGAGGGGCCCTGAAAGCCTTTCGTCGGGGGGGCCCAGTGGGCAAGCGCGCTTTTGCCCACCTGTTAAATCCGCCACTGATGGGCGCCAATTATGAAAACAAACTTCTTAGGTTCATCACAGGTAAGGAAACATACATTTTGGAGCTCGATTCTTAATGGGATATATTTCTTATTCTATGATTGACTGATCTTTACCTTCTTTGAATACCTTGGTTATCTAATAGGAAGCTTATTGAAAGTTGTAAATCTCCAGGTCTCGCGGCACTGAAGTCCTTCCTCTCCTCGCCTTTTTGTGACATGGCCATCTCTATACAGAGTGTCCCATAACTTATGGGCCATAGAGCAACTGGAGATACTAAACATTAAACTAGACCGATGTTTCTCTTTCTAGAAATACAGAACCGTTTTCAAATTACTGCTTATTTTCGAAAATAAACTTTCACTTTCAACACCCCGGTATTTTTAGAACAAGAAACATTTCGAAAAAACTTATTCGACTTAATCGGCCTAGTCTGTAAGTTATGGGACACTCTTTATTGACAAATGCAGGATTCCATGTGCGATGCTATTATTATGCTGTTATTAATATAGAGCTGGAAGAGAAGGGGCCCACCTAGAGATGTAAAATTACCGGTAATTTAAAAATCGGTAATATTACGCAATATTACGGTAACATTGGTAATTTATAAAAAAAAACAGCTTTTTAAGTAATACAAGTTTTTTTTTTATTTCAAAACTAAAAACATTACGAAAAACAATAAGAACGTTTTTTTAAACTAGTCAGAGTCAGAATGGACTACGTAATAGAGTGGATAATGGTAAATCATCCTCATCATCATCCCCAACCTCGTCATCTGATTCTTCTTTCTCTTTCGTTAATTGAGTCAAGTCTATAACTTCGAAACCGATATCTTCTTTTTCTATTTCTTCCTCAGTATCTTCTACTATTCTCGAATGATCTTCTTCATTTAGTAAATTATAATTATGGGCAATATAAGTTAGTTTTCCGGCCCTCTCCACGGTTAGTCTGTTTCTTTTTTGCCGATGAATAAATCCATAAGTACTAAAGGTTCTTTCGGTTGCAGCTGTTGACGATGGTAAATTGCCAGAATTACCGTACTTTTGAGGTACGGTCCGGGCTTCAGACCGTAAACCGTACTTTGAGTGAAAATACCGTAAAAGTACGGTCAGGACCGTACTGTTGGCAACCCTGTGTATTCCCCGATAAATGAAGCCGAAAAAAAACAATATTTCCAATGTTACCGATCTTGCGGTAATATTACCAAAATTACGGTAACATTACCTCGGTAATATTACCCTTTACATCTCTAGGCCCAACCACACTCATTACCTTGATTAATTGTCTCTATTTAGGGAAAGGGGAGCCTCTAGTCACTTTGACTTCAAACAATAATTTGGGATACCTACTTAAACTGAAAATTGTTATCCATAATTAAATATTTTTGTCGAATTATATTTATTATCTGTTTTTATAACTATCGGGTGCTACAGGAGGAACGCTCACCCCTATAACTTTTTTATTGTTTTAATTACTGTTTGTTTGAAATAAAATTTGGTGGGTTTTTAAGTTGTATTTTAAATTTTTTACACACTTTTTAAGACGTCTTTTTCCCAGAAAATGCAATTTTTTCAAATAGAAACATATTGGCTCACTCGGGCAAAAAGATAGAGCACTTTTTTCCAACAATTTGATGTCACACCCTTATGTCAAGTTAAAAAAAAAAGGAGAGAATTTATTAAAAATTCTAATTCATGACAAAAAATACAGGAAGCGCAAACCGCTTTCCATTTATCTAGGTACCCATGACGCCAGAAGGCTAGCAAACGAATGAACATAATTACAAAATAAAAATGATTTAAAGTGTCAAAAAGTGATGTATATGGTGTCATTGAATTTAGAATGGTATTCGATATAGCCAAAAATATACCGAGTGTTCCATTTAAAAATCTAAAGTTAAGCCCATTTCCGGTTAAACCGGAACTGACAAAGCGGAGTCCGTGCAAAATAATATCACATACAATCCATCAAATTTTATTTCTGTAATTTAAACAATAACAAAGTTATAGGGGGTGAGTGTTTCTCTTGAAACACCCAGTATATAAGGTACTTATTTAATTTAGCTAAAAACCCATACCATTGATTTGATCGACTGAAGAGTTGTAATTGATATAATTTCTACTGAGGGAATTTTGTACTGTTGTTACAATGCGATATCTGATAAACGATATAAAATATTTTCATGAAATTTTGAAGAGAATTTTTATTTTTATTTAAATTCCATAAAAAATAAAAAATTAACTTCACAAAAACCGTTCTGATTTGCTTTTTCGGTTACGGAATTATTATTTACCAATAAATCAAGGTTACTTATTTCAGAATTATTAATCGTTTCTATAATTCAGCAGATTTCTAGAAATCACCTTGTAACACTTTGAAAAACATCCTGTATATAAGACTAGGTAATTATTATTCAGTACAATAGCTTTATTTTTAATCTACATTATCACATTGAAATTAGGTACATTTTTTTACTATACTAGTGTGATTTTTAAAGAAATAAATTATTTTATTAGAACATTATTTGATATCATGATCCTTTTCCTAGATTTAACTTAATTTGATCGAGGCAATAATTTGACTGTTCTATTGATTCCGTGTTTTCATGTTTATTTCCTACAATATAAAATAGGTAAAGTGTAGGGAAAAAAATTATTTAAAAATAATAAGACGATAAAATGCGCCATCTCTTAGCCAATATAGGTGCGCCTGCAATGTTATCAAGTGATTTTTTAAATTTAATCAATGATTAAATCAAAAAATTCTTAAAATGCCATACAAATAACAATTTTTTTTAATAAAAACATTGATTTTTGATTTTTTGTTTAAATCATGACTTTTTCGAGCCCTGGTAAAGTTATAAATTGGCAAGTGCTACTAATAGTTTTTTAAAACTTTGAACTAAGGAACATTATCATGCCTAATTTCAGTTATGTTTTTTCTCTTGTTTTTGGGACACCCTGTACATGTTTTACATTTTCAACCATTTCTGGGGGCATTAGATTTATTATCAAAGATAGGTTTTCACTTGACTGCCCTACTTTTTAATAACGCAAAAGATTCCGGTGTCAAATTTGTTATAGCTGTCTTAGTTTTTAATCTACAGGGTGATTTTGAAAATCAAACATATAAGAGAAGGCAATGACCAATTTATTAAAAACAAATGCAAAACTTTTTAGAGAAAAACTGGTTACGCCACTGAACTTTATGCAAAATTCTCTAGCAAGATCAGTTTTTACCTTTTTCGGGTGTCTAAAAAGCTAAGATTTTCAAAATCGTCCTGTAATTATGAACTTAAGAGAGCCATGACAATTTTGACACCGGAATCTTTCTTTTTGCTAAAAAGTGGGACATAGTCAAAACCGCTCTTTGAGAATTACTCTTAACCCCCAGAAAGTGTTGAGAATGGGACACACTGTATTTATTTCTATTCCTTGTTTAAACCCAATACTTGACTGAGGAAAAAAAACAATTGACTAGTTATGACAAATTTTTTCCCTGCAATTAGGGTTACAATAATTTAAATAGCGATTATTATTAAATCTCTTCAAGATTTTTTAACGATAATAACACATTAAGGCATAATCGCTTACCTACTACAAAAAACCAAATTAAGAAAGTTATATTTTTTTATCCAAGCAATAACTAACTAGAGATCGACCGATATGATTTTTTGTGGCCGATACCGATATACTCATAGCCGATATCGGCCGATGCCGATATATCGGCCATAAAATTTTGTCGTAATTTGTTTGCTTTATAAATGAGGTAAAAGTGATTTATAATGATATACTGTTACCGTTACATGGATTAACCATAAAATCACTAAAAAAAATGCAGAGCAAATTCAATATTTTGCGAAATCACCTAACGGAATAAAAATAAATACGGTAATTCCCCGAATTCACCTAACGGAATAAAAATAAATACGGTAATTCCCCGAATTCAACAAAGCCCGGCCATTCGGCCCGAGAAGAGCAACCGTAATTCGGCGGCGCGGCGTTCGCTCGGTCGGGGAATACCAGAATTTCCGAATACGGTTGGAAGCAGTAAGTAAATAAAACTCGTAGTATTGCTCTGATTTTTCACAAACATGGATCGTTTTGTAGTGCGTTCTCCATGCATACAGTCGTTCGTCGTCAACTTTACAAGAGTCTGGTTCTGGTGCATTAACTTCAATAAGTAGCAGTATTAGTGGCAACATAACTAGTAGTAAAAGTGTTTACTGGAAGTATTTGTCCAAGAATGAAATTAATGCCCTTACAATAAAAACAAATGCCACCTGTAAATTATGTTCCTTTTGAAGAAATTACGAAGTTTTGTAATAAGAATAGTGCATCTGTATCGGAAGTAATACCCTTACTTAAAACTCTCTTAAATTATCTCGAGAAAGCTGAAGGAGCTGACTTTTCAGGGGTGCAGACCTGCAGAGTACCAAAAATGAGCTTAAAGACTCCTTGATTAAGAGATGCAAAGCATGCTTCACTGATAGAAACCTTCTTCTTGCCACTTTATTGGATCCAAGGTTCAAGACATCTTTCTTTGATAATGATTTATCTCAAGGAACCTTTACAGATTTAAAAAAAGAACTTTTAAAAATTAATGGGCAAAATTCAGACTTGCTGGAAGATAATGCAGGAGAATCTGAAGTAAGCGACGATGATGTTCCTTTAGCGAAAATCGCCAAAAAATCACACGAGGTAAACCAACAAATTCAGGAAAATGTCCCGGGCTCAATTTCTCATAGTTTATTTTGGAATGCTTTTGATGAACTTACTGGTATGACGACAAGTAAATCAGTGTCATATAAGAGAAGTACTGATGATATGATGAATAAAATTGATGATGAGATTGAATTGTATAAGAAATTAGAAAAAATATCAAGAAATGAAGATCCTTTGACTTGGTGGGCGCAAAAAAGAGACATTTTTCCATTGATGTATAAAGTTGCAATAATATATTTAGCGTCGTCGCCAAGTAGTGTTGCTAGTGAACAGCTATTTTCTTCAGCCGGAAATGTTTATGAAAGCGCAAGAAATCGTCTAACTCCGGAAAGAGCAGAAAGCCTAATTCTGTTACATTACAACTTGCCAAAACTTAACTTTAAATATTAATTTGTTTAATTTAGTGTGTTACTTTACTTCTACATTTCTAATGACTTTTTTGTTAAATTTTCAATAAGAATAAATTTGTTTGTTTGTTGTTTGATTTTTATTTAGTATTTCTGTTTTAATTTCTTTAAAAAAAGGCTTAGCAACTGAAATATTAAGCAATTTTAATTTTTTTAGGCCGATACCGATATAGGCCGATATCGTGGTTACATATCGGCCGATACCGATATCGGCCAAGAAGGCCGATATGGCCGATATACCGATACCGATATCGGTATCGGTCGATCCCTATAACTAACACAATATAGATACTTACCTAACTTCTGTCCCTCTTTACAACACTTCTCTGCTTCCTGCATCACTCCCTTTTGTAACAAAATCAAACCTAAATTCGCGTGAACCACGCCCAAATGAGACTTGTCCTCTAAATTCTTTCCTACAGAAATGGCTTCCTTTAGAAATGTTTCCGCCCTGTCGTACTCCTCCGCCCTGAAACTTGTTATTCCCAGATCGTTGAGAAGAAGCATACTTTTTTCAATGTCTATATCTACAAAATAAAGCATATATTGAGAAAATTTAATAGAAAACAAATTTTGGGACAAATGGTTACAATCCAGGATTGAAAAAGTACCTTGTGTCTCATTACAAACTTTGTATGCCTCGTTTAAATGTACCATGGCTTTTGATACATTGCCTATATCCAAAAAATATTGGGCATACCAATCGTTAATAACCCCATACAAAATTTTGGCATCTTCACTGCTGTCTTTGTGTTTGTCTATTTGCTCTAAACAAAACCTGTAACCCAGGTCAGCCCTTTCGATATTTGCTTTGAGCTGGCATATCCTTGCTAGTTTCAGACTTATGTGAATCACCTAAAATGATTCCAAAGAAGTACATAGTGGTTATAATGCGTATAGTACACAACTGCAACTATTATGGCATACAAACCTTTATATCGTCCTGAGGTGTACCACTTCCAAGAAGCATTTGTAACACACTGACAAATAATTTCTCTGCTTTGTCTAACTCGTATGTGTCAAAGGCTAAATTTGCCATTAAGTCATAGCAGTAAAGAATACCTTGTTCATTTTGTGTTTGTTGAGCTAATCTACAAATTTAAAAGAAATATTTTTAAGATTATACGTATATGTGTAATTTGTGTGACTGATGACAAGTTATAAATTCCATTCAAATCGATATCTTATGAACTACTTACCTTAGAGCTAAATGCAACATTTGTTCGGCTTTTTCATATTGTTCTCGTTTCGTACACAACACTGCTCTTTTCAAAGTCATTATCAGTTCTGATTCTTTTTCTTCATCATCCTTGGTAAAGCCGAGCCATGTCAAAATACTTAGAGCAAAGGCTACATTAAGGGGTTTAAAATATACCCAATTACTAGATACTTTAATGTGTGATTTTAGTTGTGTCGAATACCGGTTATATAACCTCAACTTTTGTGCAATAACAAAGTTTTTTAGAAGGGTTTTGTGGAGTACAGGATAAAATATACGGTGACTTTGGGAACATTTACACAGAATTTTGCTGATTTTGAACATTTTATTAAATATCTGACGTGAACTGAATGAATTTTTTTTTATCTTTAGGCTACAAGCTATTAAACGTCAATTCCTGCTTAAATCGGTTTGTAATTTGGAAGAGTAAAAGCAGTTCCATTATTCCTTTTTGCGTGTCTGTAAGACAGAACACCAAGATAATTTTAGATCAAATTTGAAACAATCACATCAAGAGACACATAGCACCATAGCATAGCACCAAAGAAACATAGCACACTCGTGAACGTGAACGGCTGCTTGTCAACTGTTGACTGTGTCAGTCGCTTTATATCAAATAGTGATGACAGAATATCTACCAAAATGCCGGCCGGTGTAGTGAAAATTTATATTTATATCAATATAAGGGTTGCTCTAAAGTGTATGATAAACCTAGTCCCAGACGGATATAGTGCGAAACGAAAATACGAAACCAAATATTATTTTTAATCAGAAATTTTATTTTTGCAAGTACATGTCGCTTTACAAAATTGTGCTCTTTGTCTGCCTTTTGGCGTGTGCGAGGTACACAACCACGTAGGATGCATCTTGTAGAGCTGTTTGCAGTTCGCCCATACGTCTGCAACGTCGCAGGAATTTATGCACAGTTTTTTATTGCTGCAGTGTTTCCTGCAGGAGTTACAGGGATTACCTTGCTTGTAGGGGAAGGAGGTGCGTCCGGGACGGTTCCCTCTAAAATGGTTATACTAACTAAAATTACGGATTTCAAGCAGAGCCGGATTTACAAATTAAACGGCCCTGTACTTAACATTTCTTGGAGGTCCAATAATTACAATTAAAATAATGAATGAAAACGAAAATATATTTATTTACAGCTAAAAACCTATACTAAAATCTACAACAATATACAGGGTGTTATGGAAATGGCAATTCCTGAGATAAAGACAAATTGAAGAAAAATAGCCATAAATGGCGCTTTCAATTCAATCAGCGGTAAAAGTGACCTGACGTCAAACCAGAAAAACACCTGTGTGGCACATATAGCGCCGTACGCTTGCGTCTGTTAGTTGAAGACCAACCAGCGGCCGGATTCGTTGTGTCTCGTCGATCACAAACACACTCTCAGCAATCCGTTCTGTTTTTCGGTTTACGCGTGTATCTTGCCCGTCCATAAATAATACTCTTTGAATATTGTTTTTATTGACGCCTGTCTTCTGGACGTCAAATTTAGTCGCGTGTAATAAAATCTAATAATCTGTATTATTGTATTTTCAAAAGCTAACTATCGGTTCTGTTTCACTATTACTGTGTGTACATAAAGTGTTTCCAGGAGTGTTCCCATGAAAAAAAACTGATTGTGTTTGTGCCTGGATTTCCTCGCTCTTTAGGTAGAAAATAATTTATTTTTATAATTTTATATGGAATTTCAGTTTTACATTAAGTTTGGCAACATTGCCATTGGGTCTAGGCGAAATGTTGTACAGTAGCGCGGACTGACCTGTGAGTAAAAGTGTTATTACCCCACTTTTAAAACGGTCGATTTAAAAAAAAATATGTAGCGCTTCTCTAGGACACCCAAGGAGTCACCCATTTAAATATAATATAATACGTCATTTCCATAACACCCTGTATTGACGTCATTCTTTTAAGGTCCATTTATAAACTTTTAAGTTCAGTTGCGCTGTGCACGCAGTTGCCGTTCGCTGGGAACCAATTTCTGATTTATAAACTTGAATTTGGCCGAACGAACCGAAGCGGAGTTTATAAATGATTTGCCATGTTTTCGTTTGTTCAAGTCGAACGACAGCCGGCGGAACTGAACTCAATTGTGCGCAACTGAACCCAACTGCAGCGACAAAGTTTATAAATGCCGCTTTAATTCGTGAAGCGATAAAGGATAATAACGACAGTGAGAGGAGAATTCAAAAAGCCTAAATCTCAATAATGTTTGTGCTTCCATTTGAAAAACTGATATTTACTGCTAACAAAAACTTTCATTTTATTTTATAGACTCGAACAAAAATTACAGCCCCTGTATTTAAATGCGCATAGTAATATGTATGATATTCAACGGAGATTTACATCTGAAAAATAATTTCAACAGTATTGTAACATTTTGTGTATTCACTGGAGCTTTAAAGCATCAACAATTTCCCGTAATTTTATGCACAGTGCATATTAATTCATAGAAGTCATAGCAATTTTTAGAGTCGGGATCCTTTAGAAACTGGCTGATAGGTACTAACCCATTTACTTTAATATCGATGTTATTTTTTTTTAGTAAGTAGTCAAAAGTAATAAGAAATACCTATTGAGTTGCCACCTCTTGCAATATGAAACATTACAAGTAAACATGTCAAAGTTTGTAGTACCAATGGGCAATGGTTGCAATTCACGTGTGTCAAGGCTGGATGCGACACTAATTACTTCACTTACATAGGACAGTAGTTGCAAACATAATTATAAAACACCCTCTTTTTGCCTTCGATCTCTTTTCCCTTCGAGTCGTAACTGCGCTGGTAGCATTTGGCTAGACCGCACCCAACCTCGTGGCTTGTCGCCCAAACTAATTGGGTGTAGTGCCCGACGAGGGTCATGTTGTTCGGCTTTCCATATGTGAAGGAATGTTTCTCCAGCCACCAAGTTTCGATAGCAAAAAGCCTGAACAGAAAGGATCATTTTGGGTATCCAACAATTATAGTGTTCGTACATCTCTAGTATAGTTCATATTTTATTCTCTCTGATCGGATTCCTCTTTTAAATCATTTATTTTGAATATTTTTTTACCGATCAAGTCCGACACCACCGGCATCGGTCCAATTAGTTTACGGCGCCGCGCCGGCTTTTTTACACCTGCTCGCAAAAAATAATGTAGAATATTGAGAGAGGATTTTTATTTGTTTTGGAATTCGATCAGAGAATAAAATATCAACTATACCCAAAATATACATCTTATATTCATAAATTGAGCTACGAATTTGCGTTGACATCCATAGGCGTACGCGTCATAGGAGTTAAAATACTATATTTCAACTAAATTACTAACCTTTTACAAATTACTATTATAATGTATTACTAATAATATTCAAACTGTTATAAAAATGCAGTTAGCTACGTAATTATCCATCACCAAATATAAAAAAATATAACCACAACCACACAAAACAACACTAGCGACTTTCTATAACAGACATACCTAAACATAACATATTTTAAAACTGGAAACAAACTGTTCTATTGAAACAACAAAACTGCAAATTATGAATATTATGATTGTATATAAGTATATGTAGGTATTCAGACAATGCATTCCAGCAAGCAACGTTAAATTCGCAGTTCTACTGATGAACTATTTAAAAAAATTAAGTATAAGTATGCTTACCAAGGCACTCTTGTACTAACGATAAAAATGTTCTGGCCGCATGCACCATATCCAGCTATATGCCGACCGACCACACTATCGTGAACTAAAAAGTGGCATTTCTCGGCCCACTTTTGGGCAGCTTTGGCTGCACCTCGATGCCATTTCTAAAACAAACAGTAATTTTTAAAGGGGTATCATTTAACTTGTTAGCAAAATATTCTTATTTTTGCGAACAGAAAAATGTAATCGGTCAGCCAAAATGGCTAGTTGGCAGCAACTTATGGACATTTCTGAATCGTGATAGTGCCCTGAGAAAACAAGTGAAAACCCGCCCCTGCTACACCTTTTGTAACTGATTTCCTGCTGTATTCGGCAAAAGAAAACACAAGAAAGTTAGATAAATTTACAGTGCCCTGGAACCTCTGAAGTAAACTTCTTCCAGACATGTTTGTTTCTACTGACCAATTGTAAACTCTTGCTGACCAAGTAATCATTTCACAGCTCGACTGTTAATATCGGCAAACCATTTAATTACTTCTCTTTTTAAAGTATAAATTCAGATTTTTGTCGGTCGTAGAAAAAATCATTTTTCGGTGGTTTTATGGGGTTTCTCCGTTCTTAGTAAATATAGATGGATGCGGTTTTCGCAGCACACTTTTTTGGGAAACAAAAATGCTCCAATTAGAATATTTCCTTCTTGTTTTTAATATACGGGATGTTTTTGAGAATTTTACATTACCAATATTTACCAACCCCCAATATATCGGTTACCATGTCCTCGTTGTAGGTTTTTACGTAAAATCCAGTGACGTATTCAGTTTTTGTCTACGTTCAATAGTTTTCATGAAAAAAAATGGCCTACTCAAAAAAAATTGTATATTCTTTAAAAAACGTAACGTTCGGGCATAATATTAAAACTAAAAATAAAGTATTATACATTTCTGAGAAGCTTGTTAAAAACTGACTTATATTAGTAACAAATATATAGGATGACCCATTTTAAAAAAATCAATTTTTTTTTTTGAAATCTATTGAACGTAGAAAAAAAATCTAAGTAAGTCACTGGATTCTACGTAAAAATCTAAGAAAACATTTTATTTCTTTTTGCTAAGCTACAGGGTATCCGAAATATGGGGGTCTCTCAAAAACATCCCGTTTATCAAAAACAAGAACGCACAGGAAACTTCTAATTACGGCATCATTTATTTCACAAAAAGTAGCATATTGCTGTGAAAACCGCATCTTTCCATCTTTACGGAGATACCCCGTAAAACCATCGAAAAATGGACACCCTCTACGTTATATTGCACTACAATAAGACTCACCATTTTTAACATGTTACTGGCCGTAGGTTTGACTTTAGATCTAAAAAAATTATGATACATAACAATCTTATTCTGAACTCGTTGCCTCAAAGGGGTAATGGCCCGTATTGGCAAAATTTCACCCATTATTTGCGGACCTGAAATGTGAAATTAGAAAAAAATTACTTTTTTTTACTTACTTGAATCATAAAGTACGATAAAAACAAATATATTACAAACTAAAGATCGAAAAATGTACATTTCTAGACTACGCAACGACTGCAAACAGTCTTTCCCACCTCTTTCGGTCATTATTGCGGCATAGCCAGATTGACATATTTATCGCAAAGGTATCTTGCAAAACTTCCAATTAGAAATTTGGCAAATACAACTGGTTTAAGATTAATCCGCAATTGCTCTTAAAATAAATTTATTTCCCAATAATTTTACCATAAACTGTTAAAATGCGATGAGGCGATATTATTATACTTCAAAGTATCAAACTAATCTTGAACTAATCCAACTGGCAACATCTATTTCTATTTTGCAACTGCGCTACGATTTGAAGCCTTGTCGGATCCAAAAGGTGAATGAATGCTAATCTCGTAAATATTGCGATGGATAATGGATTGGTTATATATTTTAGTTGAGTTGTGTTTTTTTTGTGATTATTGGTGAAAAATCGTTTTATTATAACGAATCATGGTTCATTCATGTGTAGTTTGTAAAAGAGTGGATCATTGAAATAAGGATTTATATTTTCATCGGGTTTGTTCGGGTTTGTTGTATGTTGTATGGTTATGTTTTAATATTTAACCATCTGTCTGATATAACCAGACTTCAACATTGCGTATAATTTTAAAACAAAAAAACAGAGATCATATTTTTTATAATAAATTATGTGACCCTAGAAATAAAAATGTATACACAACACAAATTTGCAAAGCGAGAGGTTTTATAAAACTGTTATAATTTATCTTTAACAAACCTAAAAATGCAGAGAAAATTTGGAGATACATGAAAAATAAATACTTACGCCTATTGGGATCAAAATGACTATACTCCTCAGTTAAACACATCAAATTAATAACAATTGTTACTATTATTAGCCACAGACAATATTTTTTCGTCATAATTTATTCACTTTGTTGTCGTAGGTACGTATATTTTTGAATATTAACTCGGATGGTATAAGATGTGTGCTATCTTCCAAGTGAACGAATAGTGCAAAATCCTGAATAGAGAGACCTTTTTAGAGACACCTAGAATCGTTTTAAGGATATAGGGTGAGTATATAAAATTTATTTTAAACAATACAAACATTAAATGTTCAAAATTTCGTGCGCTTTTTAACTTTTTATATCTTATAATGTATCGTTACTATTTCTCTGCAATAATAACAGCGAGAAAATCACCTATCCAGATTTAAGACAGTTGAACTCTCAAATAGGCAAAGTGATAAGAAGTTCCAGAAGGAGGACACTTATTTTTAGACATTGCCAACAAAATTTAGAAAACTATTTAGAAATATTATTATTTTTTTGTATACACACTGTAAACGGAAAAGACCTAAACCGATTCTAATGAATTATTTATATGGTGTCGAAATTTATGAAATGAATTGTTTTTGCAGGCCTCTCTTGGCCATCTAATCTATCTTCGCCAAGAAAGAACATCTGCGAGCTAAAACATAAAATAACATAAGATAAATTATAATTAGTTAGGTGGTTGAACTTTACAACGATTCAATTCTATCACCTGAAAAATAAATACAAATGGATTTGTTGGTTATTTAATGGAAACAGTAGAATGAAATAAAAATACATAAATATGTATAAGTTCGATAACGTTCATTTTTGGAACGTGATTTCTTCTCAAAAATAATAAGTGTCACTTGACGCCTTCCCATTTAAGAATTTAAGGGTAACATTCTACCCCTCCCCGGGAGTTAAACCGCACAATAAAATTGATGTGTCTTAAATGAAAAATGACCATCAATTTTGTTATTTTTTATTGTTTAGAGAAACATGGTTGTCATGATTGCAAAAAGTTACTTTTGCCTTGTTAATTCTTAAATGGTGTGAATATAAAATGCAGAGAGAAGTAAAAAAAGCCCTAGAAAATCAGGGGAATTAAATTCTTCTAAGGATTCGATTTCTGAAGATATATTTGATACATACCTAGATTACGGAATTTGATTTTTTTTATAGAACAGAGAAATATCCCAAGCAATATTTATTTATTTATGAAAGTTGCAAGAATATTCTTATGACAAATATACTATATGAACTTTCCCTGAGAACTTCCTTCCAACCATTAAAAGAGATATATACCTGTAAAAACCCCAGATTTGCTCCATAAAAGTTGTGTAACAGCATTTAAAAAACATCAACCAGCACACTATACAGCAAAAGAGCTTACAGAACGATTTTAAAATGCAAGTTGTATTTGATGTTCTTACAGCTATTCAAATAAAAAAACTTTCATTATAATTTTGTTGTAATAAACAACATTATGAACCTATTTGACCGTAACAACAAAAATGTATCATGAGAGCTTTTATAAATCCGTTATGTATCGTTTAATAGATAATGTGTCACCATGGCATCTGGTCGACATGCGACGATAAATCCGTTATTTCTCTTTGATGCAACGATGGGGGGAAGATTTCAGAAATAAAGATTCTTACCTTTCTAAGCAGCAGAAAACTACACTACAAAGTTTAGATATAAAAACCGACAATCAACTGGATCTTTCTTCAAAGCATATGCACAAAACAACAGAGATTTGTGACCTATTTAATTTCTTATAATCGCCAATTTATTCTAATTGACTAAGATAAATATGACTTCTCCGTACATGGACAATTTCAATGTTGTGACCTGCTAATAGGCAAAGTCGAAATTATCATAAGTTCATATTTACATACGGGAGTTTTAGTATCGTTAGGGTCAAAACACTTTTACTGTGCAATAATTTAAGATTTATGGAAGAGGCTAGAATTTATTTATAGTCGAATAGCGCTATAATGGTATAGATGACTTCATCATTTTATTTTTCAGTATAAGTTCAAGACAACGACTTTATTCTTTCAGAAAAATGGAAGGTTTTCAATCAAGCACAATGAAGTTCGAGTAGTACGATTTTTTTCCTAATAGCTTGGATTCAAATCTCGTAACAGATGAAGGTTCTTAGTACTAAATATTTTTTTATAAGTTGACGGGACTTAAATGACCTTTTTCTTAGGGGTCTATTGTAAATTTTTCCTTAGGCCTTACAGGATCGAGCTGCTAAAGAAAGTAATAACCTTTTTTTAGATGTCCCTTTTGGGATTTTTTTTAGAAATTTTTAATATTTTTTATTTTTTTTTTAAATTTTGTTAGCAGTAGGTAAGATTTCTATTTAGTATATTTAGTAAACACAATGTTTCTCATGTTAATTTTTTTAAGGTTAGTCCGGGATTAGATACTCCTTATCCCGAAAATCCCTGGATTGAAACAAAGTTTCGGGACTGGTATCCCTAGTAACATCCCACATTTCACAGAAAATACATTTTTCTCATTGGGAATGAGGGATATACAGTGTGTCTCCAGAAGGTCTGTACAAAATCTAAGCACATATTCCTGAGGCCAAAATAAGGCGATTCAAACCAACTTACCTTAGTTCGAAATTGCTCCGTTTTCGAGATACAGGGTTAAAATAAAATGAAATTTAATTAATTAATTAAAAAAAATATATTCAAATTATTCCTGCAAAACTTGCTGTAACGAACCCAAGTGAACCATTTGTTCCTACCGAAAATTTACTAAAAGCGGAATGTTTTATTCAAAATAATTTAAATATTCCGGTGCGGCATTGAACACTAAAAACCGAAATATCTAAGGAACGGCTTACTTTAGCGGATATTCACAAGAGTACCTTTTTTGTTTCAAAATATTCAGAAAATTATTTCCTTCACAAAAAAGAAGGAACCTGCGCTGATAAAAAAATTATGGCCATCCTAAACCATAAGAAGAGCATTGCGAAGCGCCCTCTAATGACCACAGTGAAAAGGTATCCGTATTCGGGTTGCGCATCCAAAAAACCCCCAGGTACCAAGTTTTAATGTAATTAATTTAAAAAAATTCGAGTTTTATTTTTGAACTTTCCCACCCTGTATCTCGGAAACGGAGCAAATTCGGACTAAGGTAAGTTGCTTTAAATCGCCTTATTTTGGCCTCAGGAATATGTGCTCAGATTTTGTACATACCTTTCAGA
This sequence comes from Barypeithes pellucidus, assembly GCA_963991005.1. Taxonomy (NCBI): domain Eukaryota; kingdom Metazoa; phylum Arthropoda; class Insecta; order Coleoptera; family Curculionidae; genus Barypeithes; species Barypeithes pellucidus. The sequence goes on from OZ022557.1 coordinate 3,420,652, forward strand.
GACACCCTGTATAAAAAAAATAAGAATTTTTGTCTCATTTTTAGGCAGATAACTTTTGTTGCGTTCCTCGTATTATTGCCATGGTATTGATCAAACAAAATTCTTCCTACCCATCGATAATTCTTATATCACCATAACAACCGTGTACTAATCTAGGTTATCAATAAAACATGATCAATTAATCATTTTGATATAAAAAAAAACAGTGAAGTATTGAAAATGACAACAAGCATTTGCGAAATCGAAAAACTTGCTGAACTCTTTAGAAATCAGGGAGAAGAAAATGAGGACGAAGAAGAAGAAGAACAAAACAGTTCTCAAGGTAAAAAACATTTCTGGATATTAAAATTACAACGATAAATTTTGTCTTATAAGAATTGTTGGAACCTGTTATCAACGTGAATAATCGTGAGTATCAATTTGCGATTAATTATTTTGATCAAGAACCTTTGACGTGAAATATGCAAGATACCTTTTTCATGTAGAATTAACCAGCCTAATCAGAAAAATATCCACAAAATTCTCAGCGGCGTACGACTTTTTTGGTAGAAAATCAGAGGACATGATTATGTGCCTTTATATCCTTTATATCACCAAAATTGAAAGTAATATTTAAAGTACTTTCGGAGATTTTATGTTCATATAAAATGATCTAAGGAATTATTGTTATTGAAATAGTAACACGCTCTTAAGGCGTCATTTTTTATTTGTTATAATTCTGCCGTGCAATACAAGAACCTAGCAAGTCGTAAAAGTAAATTTTAAGACATTCCATTTAAAAATTGCACAATTTCTTTAATATTTAATTTATTGTTCTAAAATTTTATACACAGTAAGCTCTTGTTACATAGTTTCATTTTCCAAAAGATCATTGATATGTAATAACACATTAATAGTTAAATAAATATTTAAAACTTACTACTCTATTTTATAGTAAGTCGACTTACTAGGTTCTTGTATTGCACGCGGCACAATTTTGGTTATAATTGTATGCTACTAACTAAAAATAATTTCTTTAGATACAAACACACAATGCCTGGCCAATAAAAACAAAAGCATTAAAGGGGACGCTGCAAAAACGAAGCAGGGGCCATATTCCAAATTGGAGCCACCAAAAAGGAGAGAAATTTTGGACCCTGATGCCGCGGACCCTGATGAGCTATATTTCGAAGAAACGTCGTCCGATGTTGGTCAAAAAGGCTGGAAGAAAACTCCAAAGTGGGATATTTCGTACAGACAAAGTGTTACAGCAAGCGATGTATTTCTAGGGGTGAGAATTTTCTTGTGATTGTTTAAACTGTCCACAGAAGCAAAATCTGTAACTGCTGACCAAAAATTCGGCGTTTGTAGAGCAAAATGTATCGATTCCCAACTGATTTGCAATCGTCAGAATAATCCGCTTACTCGTTCACAGAGACAAAAAGCAGCAACCAGTTAGAAATTCCTCCACAACCGAAGATGCTCAGAACGAAATTACCATGTTTATATGAATGCTCATGTAGTGTAAAATCCTTTACATGAGCATTGGTATAAACATGACCTTGCTCTTGCTCGCTAGTCGCCTGGTCTGGATCCGGCTGCGTAAACAAATCCCAACAAACCCGCTTGATAGATTTTCTCATTTCAGATGGGTTTTAAAAACCCCTCCACATCAAGTTGTGAAAATATGGTAGTTGCCGTTGATCTACCAGGGGAGAATCGTCAAAATATCGATTTGAAAATTGAAAAGCAGAACCTGACTTTAACGTCACCGAAATTTTTGCTCGAATTGAACCTACCCCATCCCGTAGATCCCAAGAGAGGCGGTGCACAGTTCGATAAGGAGGAGGAAAAATTAATAGTGACACTTATTATGGAGAGGGAATTTGATATTCTTAACTTTTAATATGTCCGGTTAAAGTTATACTTTGTGCTTTTAAACAATTTATTTAAATACATTTTCTTAATGTCATTTTTTTTTAAATATTTTGTTTTGTTATATTCAAATAACTCTTAGACATATAGCGTGAAAATTGCCATGGCTTCCGTCAAGAGAAGTTGGTGAACAACCTTGTATAATATGTATTTTTTTATGTTCCTTATTATGCAGTTTTAAAATCAACATTGTAATTGCACATCTCCAGAGAAATGCAAAAATTTTACAAAGGCTAACTTACTTAAATTATTTAATAAGCAACTGTGGGTATTTATAATTTGTATAAAATGAAGGTAAATTAGATAATGTTCATTAAAATAAATTTTACGATTTTTTTAGACTAGACAGCTTTTATTTGTAATTTGGCCAGCAGTTTAAAAGATGTTTATTAAAAATAATAGCAATTTTAAAAATAATAACAAAAATATTCGAAAAAAGACTAAGGATATTTACTATTATATTAATGCGAGATTTGTTGCAACAACAAATGTTTCGTCCAATAAATCAGTTTAGGTCTGACCAAAACTTCCTGGTTTTCGTCAGGAAACCGACACGTCATTCTTAGTAGCGGCTCGTGACTTATGATAGAGGGGGTTCACAAGTATGGTGAAATTATTTTTAAAATATTATTTTTGTGTAACGCCCAAACAATTACTTTCTAGGTGATTTAAATGCACAAAAAAAGAAAAAAAAGAAAATGCGTTAGGTAAAACATGTTTTTATTTCTTTTTTTATTTTACACAAGGAAATACAACTTTTGGAAAATAAGAAAGGTTTTCTTAGTATGTATAGCTGTCGGATCTTAACGTCGTCGCATGCAACCCCCATAACAATATTTATATAGTCCACTACTAATACTACTAAAGCCATCTACGAGCTATCAAGAAAACCGAATGATGTCCAATACTACTACTGCCATCTACGAGTTATCAAAAAAACCGAATGATGTCTAATACCACTACGCCATCTACGGCTACGTCATTAGGCGCAACCAAGACGAGAAAAATCGTTAACTGTTTTATGACGAGAACGAATCGAGCCACGAAACTGACAAGTTGGCATTCTTCATATTTTCAGTGTTTTTTAGTTTAAATCCTTAAATAAAATGGTTTAAAGTCATATCGATAATAACGTAAAGTCCATTCTTCGGTTCTTAATTGTAGAAAATTGATCAATAACAGCCTCATTGTTTGGAATACCCGCTATAAATTTTTTTTCATATATTTCATTTTTAAACTTCCTAATAAAGTCCCTAAATTTACCCTTTGTGGTCTGTGTTAAATTAATTTCGGGTTTAGGTGTTCCCGCATTCTTCACTTCAATTTTTTGCTCCAAACTCAAAGAGCTAAAGTTATTTCTTAAATAGTCCACCTCCAACTATTCATTTTAACTGAATAAATATATAATATTAAAATATTAAAACATACACGCCCGAATTTCTAACTAGATGCACGAACAGACAACAGCGCGGTGTACACAAAAACTGTGCGCCTTTTCCATGTTAAATCGCCATAGCCCCGCTATCCCCCGCTGCCACACGCCACCTGTTAGTACAGAGAAACTGCACTACTTAATCGCACGTGCGAGCAAGTCTCGTCATAATTGTCATTTACCTCTACCCAGGCACGGTTGCCGGATCTATACAGTTTGGTTTGACGGCATGATAAAATATTAGGGTTTGTTCGGACTTTTTTAGTTTGACGGAACAATAAATATTTGGGAGGGTCGGACTTTATACGATAAATAATATTCAATAAATATAAATTAATATTTTTTATTCGTTTTGTTTTGGGGGTGCACGTGCGCATGTGCTCCTGTGGAAGAATCGCCACTGGCCATTCTACAAGCTATGCCAAATTGAAAATATTGATAGGTACCTATTTGGAAGAGCAACAACCAAATTATTTTCTTGCTAATGGGATAACTTTCTTGCTGCACGTGCAGAGAATACTCTTAAAGGTTCCTTTGATGCATTGATAATTATAAATGTCGAAATAAATAACCAATTTTGCGGGATCACTTTATTTAGCAAAATTGGAAGCTATATTTAAATTACCTAATAAATAGTTAAATTCCGTATTCTGTTGGTAATTTATTTGATTTATGCCATAGTTCCACGTTATTTCTCTATTTTAGATACACAACAAGAACAAATTATATACGGTAGACTGTACGGGTTAAGAATAAAAATTAACCAACCGTATCACGTGTCACGGTTTTGGTCGTACACAGAATCACAAATTGTCTCTTCAGTTTGTTTAAAATACCCTTAAAAGGTTGATGTACTCATATGTGATGACTAAATAATATGATTAAAAACGATGAATTTTTGAAAAAAGTTGTTGAAGTTGAAGCTGGAGTGCGGATAACTCTAAAACTGTGCGACCTTTGGCGTTGCGTAATAAATTAGATTCGTAGTGACGTCAAGACTTATAAGTATTTAAAAAAGTGGACAATTAGAAGTCTGCATTGTGAATGTGTCCTTATCTATGAGACTGCTGAAACAAAATCATGTCATCTGTGTGTGGTATTTTTAAATTTTAAAATGATGTTAGCTACATGCACACCTCCGAAAAAGCCTTTAAGGCTTTACGAAACCAAGGCTTTAAATATTCGAGAATGTGACAGTATTGAGTTGGATTCGTTGGAAGGGGACTCTGGGACCGCTTCACAAGATGTAGAAAATGTAAGGCTAAGTACTAGACAAATTTCTTAATAATAATGAAATAATTTTCTTTAAAAATTGAATACATCAGTGAAAATTTAACTATACAGGGTGTTAAAAATTCGACCTTCACCATTGGGATTTTGGAAACGGTAAGCTATACATAGTCGATTCATTTGGGGCAAAGTTGCGTAATTTTGGACCCAATATTATGCCGCAAAAAAATCTAAAATAAATACAGGGTGTTATGGAAATGACGTACTATATTTAAATGGGTGACTCCTGGGGTGTCCTAGAGAAGCGCTACATATTTTTTTTTAAATCGAACGTTTAAAAAGTGGGGTAATTCACCCCTAAACCCACCCGGTTACTCCTCGGCACATTCATATATGATCATATTACATTGCCAAGCTGTGCAATCAACAGATGTTCAAGCCCAATGTTGCCAACTGTTTTGAAAATAATATAACTTTAGATTCTTATAAAAATAAATATTTAGTTTACCTAGTATCCAAATAGAAGTGCAGCCAGTACACTAGCAAGTAATCCAGAGCACAGACTTCTTCAGGTTTTTGTTTCTTTTTCTATGGGAAAAGCTTTATGCTCATTACGTACCATGATGATAATGTGGAACTGCATAATAAGCTTATACCCACTAAACCCCATTCGGCCTCTTATTTCCAATCTCTCGGAACATTTGCACTAAATTACTTAAAGAAACACAGACACCCACGAGTTTCAAATTAGTTTTTTTGAAGATATGCATTTATTATTAGATTACACAGAAGCAATAAATACTAACGCATAATTACACTTTACAATAACCTATCGTACACATAAAACAACAGCACTATAGGATACAAGTTATTTCGCAATAGAAATTCAGAAATAATAAAAACGATAATTTCTAATGGGCTAATCAAATTTATTAATCCTTTACTGAAGAAGAATGATGAAATAATTATGTTGATAAACCATTCCATCCCTTTAAAATAAATAGTCTCGTCTATTTAGCGCGGTTGACATTTTCGAGACTATCATTATAAAGAAAAGTATTACAGAAGGAAATTTTTAATTTTATGAATATAACCTTATAAAACATCGAAAGTGACAACGCTGTATTTTTAAGTATCAACCCCAGTAAGAATATGCAACCGTTTCTACAACATCAGCTGTTTCTCCAAAATTAGCCGGCCGGTTTCAAGCAGATTTGTGTGTTAAATTGTATGTTAATACTTAAACCTGAGCTTAAATTATTAAGTTATTTGTTCTTTTCACGACGGCAGTGCCCCAGTCCAGCAGTTCAATATTGATCGACGGAACCAACGTGTTATTTAGACAATAAGGGCGTACTTTTGTCTACACAGTAGCACTTTAAAATACTAATTCAGATTGAACGGTACTTAGATGTGTTGTGACGCGAAAACTATGTAATTTTGCGATGTGAGTACTTGGTGTTTTTTATAAATTAAGTTGATTTTAAATAAGTCTGAGAAGGTAAATCCTTTAGGGCACTTTAGGGCACTTTGGGAGTGGTGCGTGTGCGCAAAAAGCGATTCACGTTGGGTTTGAATCGTTGGTCCATATCTGAAGGGTGTCATTCGAATTGAACAAATGAGAACATACCTATCCATTTAAAAACTCCGCGGCTGTTCGTTCGAGTCAGTTCAAGTTTATAAATCAGAGATTGTTTCCTAGCGAACTGAACTAAACGTAAAAGTTTATAATAATGTACCCTGAAAAATAAACAACTTGCAATCTGTCAAACGGTTATTGACTTTCTAAAGAGTTTACCCTGAAGATATGACAACACTGTTGACATATGTTGCTTTGTTTACTTTCCTAACAGGGGCATCACATGGTCATTTTTGGTTTGACATAAGGTCATGTACAGGGCATATTAAATTAAAGCGCCATTTCTGGATATTTTTCTTCAATTTGTTTTCATCTCAGGAATTGCCGATTTAAATATAATACATCAATTCCATAACACCCTGTATAGGGGCACTCGAAATATTTGGAAAAATCTTAAATCTTGCGTTTCGGTTTTTACTCTTTCCTGACTTTGAAGAGATGTCCTGAAATAAATTTCACTTTCTCATTGATACTTTTTATTCTCCATAAGATGGCATCATCAGATCTTTCACGTGACGTTTCGTCTTTAGATCACCATCATCAATTTAATTTATTTAAATACGGGCCTGGATTTGTTTTGTTTCTCGTCATTTATATTTTAAACTTCTCGATAAAAACATTGTCAGAATATCCTGTTGAATCGACCGCTGCAAACTCAGCGAAAACCTACCAGACGTTTATTGTCCATTGTTGAAATATTTCTGTGTAATCCTCCATACTTCCTGATATCGTAAATTGAACGTGTTGCATACTGGCGTTGAGTCGTTAAAAGTAAAAGTTCTTTATGCTTACATGAACTCGTTTGGTTTGTGGGGTCGAATAATCAATATAAAAGGAAAAGCTTTAACTTTCCCATACTTAAGACGACCGAATGCCCCTCCTCCCCCCTCCATATACCCATAGAATCCTACAAGGATCAAATTGAACACGCCAGTTCGAATCGCACCTGACCGCTGTTTTGCAAGCGCCAGTGGTACGTAAAAGATAATTATTGTTTCTGTTCTCTTTGGTCGAGTACTAACAATCTATCGCATATGGAATAATTTCTATATTATTATTCAAATTCGCAATGCGTGCTTTACACAACTAAACCATTAATGGTAATCGCAGTTATAATTAACAATAAAAACTTCTCTGTAAAAGAGAAAATGTTGATTATTTTGTCGTCGAACCAGAAATATCGGACAGAAAATTAATATTGTTTTATTAACAAGGATAATAGACATATAATACCAAACACCAAGTGATTTATGTATGTGTTTCTTTATTTTAAAAAATATATATTTAGGTATTTGTTTTCAATTCTCTAACCTCCAAACACCCTCATCCAGAATTTTCAAATAGCAACTTAGTTAAACAAGATTTAAAAATAAAAATAAATACAACAAATCAGTTGACTTTCTACTTTTTACGAAGAAACTGTCGCCGTTATTTGTGGCAGATAAAGATTCACTTAAGAATCTGGAATGAGCGTTCGAAATGTATTTTCTACCATAAACATATAATATAAAAGGGGAGACAAAACATTCCATTCATAAAACACCATTTATTTACAATCATGCACAGTTCTACAGTTTCAAATAAGTTAGAAGAATATGGTTTTAAAAAATGGCAACGCTGTAAGGTACTCGTTTTGGATAATTTCGATCTAACATTAGTCATAACATCGTTGTAGGTATTTTTTACAGAAATTCAGATAATATGTATAAAGAAATAATAGTCGAATTTCTTACACACCACGCACTAACGAACCATTGTAGATGGATAATAAATAACTTTTAGTTCGATAAAACACTAAAAATTAGTCGAAAAACACAATAGATCATAAACCGGTGTTCCTCAAGGGTCCATATTGTCTCCCACTCTCTTCTTACTCTATATTACCGACCTTCTGGTGAAAACTAAAAATCCGATATTTAGTTTTGCTGACGATAGCACACTTATCTCATCTTTCTCTTTGAATTCGCAAACATCGGCTGCCGACGCACATCTTCGCAGACATCATGAAGTATCACGCCTCAACAAAGACCTGGAAGAAATTTTGGCTTGGGGTGACAGTAACCAGGCAGCAGTTTTCTCTAAGAAGGTTAACATTACAGAACCGGAAATAGTCATGGCCGGACACGCAATCCCACTGGCTTCATCTATTAATTTGCTGGGCGTCAATCTGGGCACGTTGTGGCAATCGCCAAGATAGCTTCTCAGAAGCTTGGCGTGCTCTTCCGAACCAGAAAGTTGTACACACCTCAACAACTTTTGACACTATACAAAGCCCAGATTCGACCATCACTAGAATACTGCTCTCATGTCTGGAGCTCTGCACCCAAACATACTCTTCGGCTACTGGATTCCATCGAAAGGAGGGCTATTCGTCTGATCGGAGACCACGAGCTGACGAAGAAACTCGACAGCCTAGAACATCGAAGACAGGTTGGGGATTTGACTCTCTTTTACAGATATTTTCATAGAAGGTGCTCGGCTGACCTTGCCCTCTTAATTCCGCCCAGAGCGACGAATAGCAGAAATACACGACGAACCACTGCCGCCCATCCATATGTGGTTAAGCTTAATACTCCTCGAACTTCACTATTTAAGAACTCTTTCATCTGGAGGACTTAATCCTTGTGGAACGACCTTCCCGAGGTTTTTCCCAACGAATATAACCTCCAACGATTCAAAACCAACGTGAATCGCTTTTTGCGCACACGCACCACTCCCAGAGTGCCCTAAAGGATTTTTCCTATAGTGCTTGTGTTTGATCATAAAAAAAAAACAATTACAATAGCAGCAGCGATAAACCGGTAACACCATCGTTGCCACTGTGATTTCCTTAAAACATTGCAATTTCATGTTCTTCTCATATACATAAATAACTTTACGAGTAGAAAATTTTAAAAATACACACATACAGGGTGTTATGGAAATGACGTATTATATTTAAATGGGTGACGCCTTGGGTGTCCTAGAGAAGCGCTACATATTTTATTTTTTTTAAATCGACCGCTTTAAAAGTGGGGTAATAAACAGTTTTACTCACAGGTTAGTCCGAGCTACTGTACAACATTTCACCCAGAGCCAATGGCAATGTTGCCAAACTTAATGTAAAACTGCTATTCCATATAAAATTATAAAAATAAATTATTTTCTACCTACTACTCTTTATACCTAAAGAGCGAGGAAATCCAGGCACAAACACAATCAGTTTTTTTCCTTTTTCATGGGAACACTCCTGGAAACACTTTATGTACACACAGTAATAGTGAAACAGAACCGATAGTTAGCTTTTGAAAATACAATAATTCAGATTATACTACAGATTATTAGATTTTATTACACGCGAAAAATTTGACGTCCAGAAGAAACGCGTCAATAAAAACAATATTGAAAGATTATTTATGGACGGGCAAGATACACGCGTAAACCGAAAAAACAGAGCGGATTGCTGAGAGTGTGTTGGTGATCGACGAGACGCAACGTATCCGGCCGCTGGTTGGTCGTCGACTAACAGACGCAAGCGTGCGGCGCTATATGAAACTACTTCGCTCAGCCGATGTAAGGCGTCAAGAGGTCATTGGCATTTGACCTAGTGACGTACGTGGCTATTACTATTCCATATGTTGTTCGGTTTGTTTAAAACATAGCCCGTCGTAAATGTTCTTCAATTAATTGTATAAGAAGGTATTATAGAATGGAAAAGTGTTTAAATTATTTTATTTCGTCTAAAGAGTTTAAGGTGTACATATGACAACACCGGCCAGAATTCCTTGATTGCTTACATGTATCAGTGCCACACAGGTGCTTTTCTGGTTTGACGTTGGGTCACTTTTACCGCTGAATGAATTGAAAGCGCCATTTATGGGTATTTTTCTTCAATTTGTCTTTATCTTGGGAATTGCCGGTTTAAATATAATATGTCATTTTCATAACACCCTGTATTTAGTACAATATTTTTACTTAATAGGTACACATGAGAAATGCATTCAATATAATTAATATACCTCTCGGTTTCAAATGCGGCATGGCGGTAGATTCAGGACTCTCAGTACAGACTTGGCATCATTGATTTACTATTTAAAACCTTTTATGATTCTGACAATATACTGTCTAATTGTCCGAAGTTGTTTACAATCTACCTAAGAATGTGAATTGTTTATTCTTCAAAGACTGAGAACCAAAGACGTATCCTCCTTGATTTAAAATCATTGAATAGAACCTACTCCAAAAAAAAATACATATTATAATATTCAATTTATTTTTTGAAATATAATAACTTTTTAACCAATTATGGGAGCTATTAGACGTAAAAAAGCATCGTTTGTTTTTAACAGTTATATAATAAAAACAACATTTTATAATAGAAACTAGTTCAAATAATAGAATTATGGATATAATTTGGCATACGATACGATCAGAATGGTTGTAATTTAAGAAGAAAATTATAAAAGAGAAATCTGATGAAATTTAATGTCGTCAAAGTTAAAAATGTATGACAATGTAAAAGTAATATGTTGTGGTAATTATAAATGTAATTACAACAGAGTAACTGATTTGTATGAATATTGCTTAGATTTAACAATAAGGTAGTGATTTAAGGTGTCCGCCTTGGACCATGATATTCAGTGAACGGGGTAGCATTGTATCTTTAAAATATATACTGGGTGAGTCGGAACAAGAGAAAATAATGTAAAGAAAACTTCGATTATCATTTACAATGAATCCTCTCATAACGGACACCGCTGATAAGCGGATATCTCTATTAAGCGGACATTTTTTCGTTGTCCGGAACTAGCTATATGAAATTCAATGAAAATCAACCTCGCTTGGGCGGATTGTCCTTTGGGCGGACGCGGACAGGCTGTTTTCATACAAAGAGACCCTCCTTGAACGGACAAAATTTTTTTTTAAGGATGAGTGACGAATAAGTACGGTGCAAAAACTCTCTGAAGACAGACCGGCAACCAATCGCGTATGCGTGGCAGCGCGAAAGGTTGTGTGATTTTTTTTTATGATCAAACACAAGCACTATAGGAAAAATCCTTTAATGCACTCTGAGAGTGGTGCGTGTGCGCAAAAAGCGATTCACGTTGGTTTTGAATCGTTGGAGGTTATATTTGTTGGGAAAAACGACCTCGGGAAGGTCGTTCCACAAGGACGTAGTCCTCCAGATGAAAGAATTCTTAAATAATGAAGTTCGAGGAGTACTAAGCTTAACCACATATGGATGGGCGGCAGTGGTTCGTCGTGTATTTCTGCTATTCGTCGCTCTGGGCGGAATTAAGAGGGCAAGGTCAGCCGAGCACCTTCCATGAAAATATCTGTAAAAGAAAGTCAAATCCCCAACCTGTCTTCGATGTTCTAGGCTGTCGAGGTTCTTCGTCAGCTCGTGGTCTCCGATCAGACGAATAGCCCTCCTTTCGATGGAATCCAGTAGCCGAAGAGTATGTTTGGGTGCAGAGCTCCAGACATGAGAGCAGTATTCTAGTGATGGTCGAATCTGGGCTTTGTATAGTGTCAAAAGTTGTTGAGGTGTGTACAACTTTCTGGTTCGGAAGAGTACCCCAAGCTTCTGAGAAGCTATCATGGCGATTGCCACAACGTGGTTATGCCAAGACATATTTCCTCCCAGATCGACGCCTAGCAAATTAATAGACAAAGCCAGTGGAATTGCGTGTCCGGCCATGACTATTTCCGGTTCTGTAATGTTAACCTTTTTGGAGAAAACTGCTGCCTGGGTTTTTTTAGCGTTAAATTCGACTTGGTTACTGTCACCCCAAGCCAAAATGTCTTCCAGGTCTTTGTTGAGGCGTGATAATTCATGCTGTCTGCGAAGATGTGCGTCGTCAGCCGATGTTTGTGCATTCAAAGCGAAAGATGAGATAAGTGTGCTATCGTCAGCAAAACTATATATCGGATTTTTCGTTCTTACTAGAAGGTCGTTAATGTAGAGTAAGAAGGGACCCTTGAGGAACACCGACATTGATGGTGAAGGTGTATGAGAGAAATCCGTCAATCGCCACTTGCAGAGAGCGGTCCTTAAGAAAGCTAGACAACCATGCATAGAATCGACTGGGCATACCATAGGATCGCAGTTTACTTAGAAGTCCCTCATGCCAAACACGATCACAGGTTCTAGAAATATCCAGTGCAACAGCCCGAGACTCCCCATGATGTTCGATTGCATTGTTCCAAATATGGGTGACATAGGCTAGAAGATCCACAGTTGATCTGGACTCCCGAAAACCATATTGATGATCGCTGATAATGTTGAAGCCTTCCAGGTACTTTAGAAGATGTTGGTTAATAGCTTTCTCCATTACTCTTGATATAACTGAAAGCAATGCTACTGGTCGATAGTTGCTAGGCAGGGTTCTCTTACCTTTCTTTGGTATAGGCTGGACTCGCGCCGTCTTCCAGCACGATGGAAATACTCCTTGTTTGTAGGATAAGTTGAAAAGTCTACAAAATACTGGTGTTAGTTCATCGGCGCATCTCTTGAGAACTATAACAGGAATTTCGTCTGGACCTGGACTCTAATATGCCAGTTTCAACAGTGGCAGTTAACTAGACATTGGCATTCTGACATGTATTATTTCAAATATACTGGTAACTTCAAGTAAGGTATCCTTAACTTTTCCTAATACCCTGCTGGATTCCATTATTTTTTCCTCAAAACATACTTTTAATTGCTTAAGAAATACGAAAAAAATGAAAAATACATGGTGTTTTATAAGAAAACCGAAACATAGTGTCGATACCTGACAAGCTGTAAGTCCGACAACGCCGCAGATATCATCAACGAATGGCAAACCATTTTTTACTCCTACGTATAAAATTTGAAGCACATTGATACTATATGTAAATATATTAAACAGTGTTCATAGAACTTGTTGATTACTCCAAATGGAATGAATATTTTAAATATTGGCATTCCATATCACTACTCCCAAAGGGCCCTTAATTCTTCCAATTGGTAATTAACTAGCTCTTGTGCGCTTCTTATTATAAATCGGTGATTAATATGTTAAACCTGTTTTAGAAAATCATGCATTTTGTAGATGGATATCAACCACAACCAACCATAATAACACTTTTCCTTTTTCTGCCTATATATCAGATCTTTTTCCGCTTCAGTTACCCAGGGCAACCCATTAATTCTTTCCTCATCAGTACCAACATTACTGCGTAAATTACCACTTCTTGTTCATCGTTTTTCAGGAACCAAAAGAAGTGGACCAAGCGGCGGCGTTACTCAATCAGATACCCACATGCGCTTCTTCGGTAAAACACTTGAACCTCAATAATTTATGCACGAATCAACAGTGGAAATCGAATGAGTTTTACGTCGATGAAATAGTCCTTCCTAGCGAATCGATTCAGTCGTTGTCGGAGTTGAGAGTGTTAAGTTTGAGGAATAACGGGATACAGAATTTCCCGAATAGTGTTCTGCAACTTACGACGTTGGTGACTTTGGATATATCGGATAATTGTCTGTTGACGCTGCCTCCGGAAATAAGTCAATTATACAAGTAAGTACTTATAAATTAAACTTACTGGACAAGTAAGTCGATGTATACATAATTATTTTAATGCCTGTAGCAATTATTTATGGATCACGGGTACTAAGTAGATGATTATACCCTGAGGGCGATAGCCTACAAAGCCGAGGGCCTCTGGCCCGAGGGTTCGTAAGTCGCCCGAGGTTATATATCTATTAGTACCCGTGGTGCGTACAAACTTTTATGTCATACCAGTTCGTTTTAAATAGTAAATATTTTTTTAAATATAAATTAATTTACCAATTTTTTTTATTTTTACCTGCGACATTACCTTGATATTATTATAGCCTACGTTTTTGTTACTAGGGAGATAAGTATTCAAATGTTTAATGTGTCAAAGTCAAAAATCAAAAATGGAGCAAGGTTTTGAAATTCCCGACGACCTGTCGGAAAAAACTCATTTGGGAAAATTCCCTTTAATATTGCAAAATATTTGGGTTAGAACAACCCCGAAAAGTACCCTGATCATTGGTTACGTCGAACGTCGGCAACTCTTTTAGCAGAGGCTGGAGCAAGTATGACTATGCTGAAGCGCCATGGTGGATGGAAGAATACCACAGTTGCTGAAGAATATTTAGATGATAGCATATCCTCAAAAAATGGGGTTTCAAGGATGTTGGCAGGCATACCATCTGGATCTCGCATTTCCTTACAGAAACTAGAGACCCAGACAATGAATGAATCATGAGGCAACCTTTGCAGTAGGAAATTTAGCGGAACCTTCCAGAATTTCTAGTTCTATGTAAATACAACCAAATAATATATAAACGTAAATTTATATTTTGTTATTTTGTTAATAAAGAATAAGTTAATCGAAAACTATTTTTTGCGCTTTAATGCTAGCGCGTGCCATAATGTGTACTTTATGCCCGCACGGGCATAAAGTAATCCATTATGTAGATGGTATCTAAGGTATAAAAACACAATAATGTACTGGTATGACATAAAAGTAATTTTAGACATAACACCTTAAATATGTCAAACACGTTTAGACTTAGGTATAGGATATGATATACGAAATCTGCCTAGAATCTTGCGTAGAATATGTAATAATATATAGGATGTTCCATTTAAAATAAGCAAGTTGACGCTGTTTACTGGAACCGAGATATTGAGGGTTGGAAATATTCAAATTCACATCCTGTATATGCTAATTTAATTCTTAAAAATTTTCACCCTTAACTCTAACCCTGTTTTGTTCCGTTATTATGAAAAGGAAATATGGGGGTCCCTCGTAATTCTGTCGGTAATCCACCAAAATTATATACCACGCAATAAATCGTGTTCATTTTGGCACAGTACTGAAACTTCCGTTGTTTCTTTCACGCTTTCTCGATAGACCGAAACTGCATAAATTAAGAATTACCCAGATCCCGAAGGCGCGCTGGTCCATGTCTTGTTGTTCTAATATGGCGCGTGCCCGTCTTTGGAATTTGTTTTGGTCAATTTAGCAACAAAATATTCGAGGTCTGCTTGTTTTAAAAGCAACCTTTATATATTATTTTGAGTTTATTATTGAAGTGCAAGTGAAACGTCCAGTTAGGGTTGTTTTTTTGGAAATTTGCTAACTTCGTCCGGCTTTTCCTTATCGTCCCGTCAACAATAAAAATGTACCATACAACGCGAAATCGCTCGTTATTTTTATTTTTTCATCGTAGTACCAGGGAAAGTTAGATAATTAAGGTAAGGTAGTTAACCTAGGTATAGGAATAAGGTCGTAATTTGTGGAGTAGTCAATTTGATTGTGAGGTGAATGATATTTGCAGCCCTCGCGGTTTAATTCTCTGGGCTGAGTAGATGGTGTTGTAAAAATATCTTTTTTCCAAGTCCAGAAAATTAATGAATTTTGTTTCCGTCAAATTATTCTGAATAATTTAATAAGGAAATTGGATCGAAGGTTGGCGTAATTCTTCAATATGCTTCATCAGCAAAAATCATGAGAACGGCTTTACGGGCGTCGACGGCAAGAGATTAGATGGTTTAAGAATGACGCAATGTAGCGTTGGGAAGGATGAAATAAAAAACTGTTTTAGAAGGCAGCCGATTTTCTGGTATCCCCAGAACCGCGCTCACTCGCGATTTTATTTCTTCAAACGGGAGCCGCAATGGTGATTACAGGTTTCAGCGTGTTTTTACATCAAGAATTCCGAGACAGTCAACCGCGGATTTTCCCTGAGAAAATTTTTTATCTTCGCCTACCGTGTTTCCGGCGAGTTTAAAAAATACTGGACTGTCATCGTAGTTTCCGTGCGAGTATAAATAACTTTAGAATCTCTTTAAACACTCGTATGTTTCAGTGCGAGTATAAAGAACTCTGAAATATATTCGAACACTTGTGAATTTTAGTGCGAGTCTAAATAACAACTAAAATTGATTTACGAAAAGTCGTAGCTGTCCGTGCGAGTATAAATAATCCTGCGATACCTTATTACACGATTGTGACATCAAAAGTAAGTGTTAAAATATCTTAAGTTAGTATTAGTAGTCACTACCGCGAGCTATAAATTTTTTGGAAATTATTAGGGTAGTTGAGATCCCTTTAGTTGGGAACAAACTGCTAGCCTAGGTTTATTTTATATTGTAAATAATGAAAATAAATCCAAATTTAAACAGAGTACGCGACAGATGAATGATAGGTTGGTTGAAACAATTGAATGATAGTTGAGGTTAATTCTGATTCTGTATATAAATTGTCAATAATTAACTACGAGTACTTCGAGTCGCGTTACTCGACATACGCAAGGACTAACCCTTGGATCAACCCTCAAGACAAAGACTTAAAATTAAATAAAACTTGCCCTCCGTGATCCAATATAATAATTTGCATTGTTATTATAGTCATTGGACGCGCCCGAGCCAATACAGTCAAAAGTATAGTCTGAACATCAGTTAGGCCTCGTCCTACGTTTAACTAACTATACTTTATATAACTATTAAAATCATTCATTCTTTCTCATGACAAATTTGCCCTCATCTCTTCAATTGCTCTGGTGGACTGCTGACAGCTTCCAGTTAGCGGGGAAAGGATGGTGGCCCACACAAGACCGACTGACATGTGCGTGTCAAGTCGACAATGGCATTAATTGCCTGGCATCCCTGACAACCAGGGCCGGATCAAACAAATTAATGTCATGGGGCCAGGTGTGGTGGGGGCCCACGCCCCCGCAGTCAAGCGGGAAATTAAAACGAATTTGTAACGTTTCGAATAAATACAACCGATGATATGTTTAACATCGAATTACGCTTTATGAAAGATATAAATAGAATTGGTTCAGTATTTATTACGTTTTACTAGAGGCCCTGGGGCCCTGGCCCCGTTGGCCCCTATGATAATCCGGCCCTGCTGACAACAAACACCTATTCGATTCGAAAAACCATAATCGAGAAAATTGCGTTCGAAAATACTTTAAGTAGATCTAAATTATGATGAATTTTTCATTGAATATCAAGACTGGCGACATTACTGATAGTGTCGACCAGCACTCACGCATATATGCAAAATTTAATGATTAAGAAAGTTAGATTGGCTCTAAATAAATAATTCCTGGTTGGGGAATTCAGCTCTGGATAGAATTAAAAAATGGGGACAAAATTAAATTTCCAAAAAATAGCCGTCTACTTAATAATCTGATTAAATTAAATTCAAATAAAACTTAACGGACAACTTGGTTATACGGGGGTTATCAAAAAGGTCTTACGTGAAACGCGCAGATAAGGAGAACGTTTAGAGTTACCTATCATTTATTAAGCGCAAAACGGACGGGCTACGTACTCCACTCATATCATGGTATAATGTACGTACGTTCCGCTTGAAAAAATTCCTTCGTTGTCTTTAGAACAGGTTTATCAGTGGAGTGCTATCTTTTAACCCTTAGCTATCGTTAGCTCTGGATCAAAGTTGGTGTTACCAGTGAAAGTGTTTATCCATTTGTATTTACGTCATAAAAGTGTCCTTTTCCTGCACGACACTGCGCGAGATCACAATCAGTTATTGTTTTAACTATTTCGTGTGACGATATTACCATATTCTTATTTTTTTTAACTAAGAACTTCCTTTTCCGACATCTCTGGCAGCAATTAAACATCCGCAGTATAATAATAAACTTCATTCATCAGAAAATCATTGTTTTAACGATCGTCCTTGTCAGTAACCCGCTTGTGCATCCTGTGCCGTTTTCAAACCTAAAAAAAATACTTTCATTTTTATTTAGTTCTTTGCTAAAAGTGCGGCGTTAGAAACGTAAAATTTGCTATCGAGATGACAAAATTGCAAGAAATAAGTAAGTTTTAGTCTGATTTTTTTCGATTTTCGTTGGTCGGTCCGTCGGTTGTCTATCGAATGCAAGCCATCTTTTAGTGATTTTTTGCTGCGTATCCATGTCTTTTAAACAGCCCTATTTTTTTAATATTTTTTCTGACTCTAATTATTTTAAAGCATTTTTAGGTATCAGTCATCACTGGTATAGTTGTTGCAGAATTATACCGTTGACTCTTACTGCCATAAATAAACTACCTGATTAAACCCTATTGTATACGCCTAAATCTCTTCAAAGCTCAATAAATGGGATCACGGCCGGCTTGAAAATGTATACCACACCACATGATTTATTTTTATAATTTAAAATAAATAGATAGGTATTTTTAGTTTTAGGTACCTATAATAAATGTAAAATAATGATAGCAATTAATGATAATTGAAAATAATATAATTTAAAAGTATAACTATTAGGATAACAAGTACAATAAAAATTAATTAAATTCTAAGAAACTATTGATATTTATTCAAAATTTAACTCTGTATCACTATCACTATCTTCATCTAAGCCTAAACTTATAATTAAGCGTTGAATATTTGTAATCATACAATTGTAAGAATTTTCCACCTTAAGTACATGCTGTACACAGTTTTTCCAGCTGTCTGCAGAAATTTTTCTTACTTCGTTTTTAATTAATTCTACTACAGATGCATTTAATGTAGGAGAAATATTATTTCTCCTAGCATTGGATTTTAATTGGTGCCATATCAGCTCAATAGGATTGAATATACAATAGTACGGAGGAAGACGCAACACTGTATGTCCATTTTCTGCTGCAAGTTTGTCACACTCGTATTCCTTATTTATTTTAAAAGCTTTTAATACTTCTAGCAGTTCTCGTTTTTTGTAAGTTTCTTGAAAATAATATAATTTAAAAGTATAACTATTAGGATAACAAGTACAATAAAAATTAATTAAATTCTAAGAAACTATTGATAATTTATTCAAAATTTAACTCTGTATCACTACCACTATCTTTTAATAGACCCTCTAACTTTTGTATGAAACTTTTTTTCCTATCTTTAATAGTTTGGGCCCTATCGAAGCCAGGCACCTTACTGACACCCTGTATTTAATATATTTTATTGTTCTTTACTATTACTGATTTTGCTTACAGTTTACAAGAATTAGTCCTCGACCAGAATCTCCTCAGCGTGTTGCCGGTTACCTTATGGGACCTAAAATCCTTAAACATTTTAAGGGTGGCTTCAAATCGCTTGGCACTTCCGCCCGACAAACCCGGGGAACCCCCCGAAATGAGAGCGCTGATATTAGCGGTAAGAAAATAGCCACATTGTGCACCGCCGACCTGATCGGTGTCTTATTGCTCAACATCGTTAGACATGAGCTCAATAGAGCAACAAAGTTGAATAGCAAATCGCCCATCAAGTTAGCGGTATTGCGTGACATTGTAAACGAACCCTTAAAATTTAAAAATGAATAATATATATTTCGACTAATATCTTTTTAGGAATCTGAACTGAATCCAGAAAATCGCAGGAGTCCAAACTCAAAGGGATCAAATGGTCTTACCACTTTAAATTTGAGGGCTAATAGACTGAAAGGACATATTATTTTAGGGAACTACAGTGTAAGTACAAGATGCGTGTAGGTATTTGCACTATGAAGTTCGAGGAGTACTACTAAGCTAAAGTCTGAACCAGATATGGATGGGCGGGGGTTCGTCGTTTCCTTATACTGTTATACTGTTACCCTAATACAAAATTTGGTCCATATCTTGGTTGAGGCGTGATACTTCATGCTGCCTGCGAAGGAGTGCCTTGGTTACCGATGTTTGACAATATACAAATCCTGCTGTCGTTAAAAAACACCTTAAATAAATAGCTTCATTCGTAGTTATAACTGTAATACTTATTAATAACGATAATGATAATTGACAATGAATTTAAATAAGAAATTCGTTAATTGCTTGTTGAAACCTTAATATGAATTTAATACACAACACAATATATTTGATACTGTTACAGCTAATAATAATTTCTGTAAATTGAAAAATATTTTAGAGTTTAACACAATTGGATGTAAGTGAAAATGGTATAGAGATTTTGGATTTGGGAGCAGTGGAACAGCTTAGCATTCTGCAATGTTCAAGAAACTCGCTGACCCAGTTGACTCTCTATGGAAAGCACTTGGTTTCTGTGATTGCTGGAAATAACAGTAAGTTGTTCAAAATTCTCTCGATTTGTGGGTTAACGTATAGATATTTTTTTAAAATAGATCTAAAATCAATGTTGAGTTAAGTATTTTTTCGGTACGTGTTGCAACACATGAGTTGTACAATGTGTCCCATTTTCGACATTTTTATAGTATATCTCCGTAATTGTTAGTGCTATCAAAAAAGTAATGTAGGTGTCATGTGCCCTTTTTGGGTCAAATCAAAATTTGAAAATTTTCTTTCGCTTAAGAGATACGGGGGAAAATCAAAATATTGACAATTCAAAAATTACCCTATATTTTCTTAGTTAAACGAGATACAGGAAAATGTTTCATACAGAAGATTCTTTATATTGATTGTTGAATGATCTGCCGTTTTCAGAATAAGTATATGGGGCCAGGTAAAAAAGTTATCGGGCCTAACCTCATTTTTTAAAATGGAACAAACCCTGTATATTTTAATCTAAAAAGATACTATTTTAAATTATCCTTTCAAATATATAACACACCCGGCGATTAATTAAACTTTATTATTTTAAACCACAATAGACCATGAAACGAAAGCTAATATCCTAGAAACAACTATGTTGACTATTAACATTTAACGTCAATTTCATTTTTACATATTCATTTGCGAAAATGTCCTATCAACATTTTGAAAAGTTTGATATGATCTAAACTGCTGGCCATTTGCTTTCGAGCAAGAAAAATTTCGCCTAAATTTAAAAGTTAATATTTTCTGAACCAGATATGACATCGATCTCCGGTTTTCAATGGTTGATAGATTTGTCCCTTAGGAAACAATTGCCAAAGTTGGATTGTCTTAAACTGTCAGAAAATTTGATATACAGGGTGTTAAAGAGGACGATGATTTTTGCTCCAATTTCAATAGCATGTAACTTTCACAATAATATTTTTAAATTTTATCACTGTACGTCAATTGAATCACTGGTTCATAGCAAAGAAAGTGATCAGTCAAATTTTTGATATCTGCTATATTTTAAGAGATACCGATTTTTTCGAAAAACTTTGTTTTTTTTCAACTTTTTATTAGCCAGATCCCACTGTGCGTTGTATCGTGCAAACTTTGCAAGTAATTATTATATCTTATGAAAGGGTTGTTTATGTTCAGTAACAACAATTGTACCTAAATGTTGTGATGTGCAGTGGCGTACTTATAATCACTTATATGTCTATGCTTTATGAGTATCTCACAATTTTTTTGTATTGGAAAGTACTCACCCCTAGATTAGGCAAGTTTTTCCTTATTTTTTAGTTTTTCATATCGCGCTACAGGTATATTATACAGTGTCTACAAAATTTTATAAAAGATAATTTTTTTATTTAATTGTTTGAAAAAATTTATTTATTAATTTCTAACTTTCTAACACGACACTATTCCTAAAATTAAACTTACATTGAAAGGCACTTTAATATTAAATATCACTAGCTGCCGTCAAACCAAACCACGTCCATCCGAGTGTATTAATTTGAATCGAGATTATCACGAAAAAAAAACAATATTAAGTCAGCCATGCTAATGCGTTTAGCAACAAAGCTAACCATGTATTAAGTAAGCCATAACGTAATAGAGCATGTGTGGTCTCGGCTGAAATTATTAGTGCGATCCAGAGAAAATCCGCCTCAAACTTTGGAGGAACTGGCAGTGGCCATTGAAGAAGAATGGCAAAATATACCTAGGCCATTTATCAGCCTGTTAGTCCTCAGTATGCCACAGCGATGTCAACAGGTCGTTAATGTACGAGGAGGGCCTACAAGGTATTAATCCCATCAAAATCAAACTAGCGTTATTTAATATTAAAGTGCCTTTCAATGCAAGTTTAATTTTAGGAATAGTGTCGTGTTAGAAATTAATAAATACATTTTTTCAAACAATTAAATACAAAAATTATCTTTTTTAAAATTTTGTAGAGACTGTATAATATACCTGTAGCGCGATATGAAAAACTAAAAAATAAGGAAAAACTTGCCTAAGCTAGGGGCGAGTACTTTCCAATACAAAAAAATTGTGAGATATTCATAAAGCATAGACATATAAGTGATTATAAGTACGCCACTGCACATCACATCATTTAGGTACAATTGTTGTTACTGAACATAAACAAGCTTTTCATAAGGTATAATAATCACTTGCAAAGTTTGCACGATACAACGCACAGTGGGATCTAGCTAACAAAAAGTTGAAAAAAACCGAAGGTTTTCAAAAAAATCAGTATCTCTTAAAATATAGCAGATATCAAAAATTTGACAGATTACTTTCTTTGCTATGAACCAGTGATTCAATTGACGTACAGTGATAAAATTTAAAAATATTATTGTGAAAGTTACCTGCTATTGAAATTGGAGCAAAAATCATCGTCCTCTTTAACACCCTGTATATCAAATTTTCTGACAGTTAAGACAATCCAACTTTGGCAATTGTTTCCTAAGGGACAAATCTATCAACCGTTAAAAACCGGAGATCGATGTCATATCTGGTTCAGAAAATATTAACTTTTAAATTTAGGCGAAATTTTTCTGGCTCGAAAGCAAATGGCCAGCAGTTTATATTGAAAGTGGAAAAACGAAGAAATGCCGCAAAATGTTTCCTTTGGTCGCTATCCGGAAAGACGGTAACCATTTAAAGACATATTCCGAACATTTGCGATGATTCCCGTTATTTTTTACCTTAATCTGAATCTTTTATTTCGTTTCAAAGTAATAAAGTTTAAATAAATCGCCTGGGAAACCAATATCATCCATGGTGTGTTATATATTTGAAAGGAGAATTTAAAATAGTATCTAGAACAGAGTGTTCCATTTATGAGGTTAGGTTCGATAACTTTTTTACCTGACCACGTACACTTATTCTGAAAACGCCAGATTATTCAACAATCAATATAAAGAAACTTCTGCTTAAAACATTTTTCTGTATTTCTTTTAACTAAGAAAATATAGAGTAATTTTGAAATTGTCAATTTTTTGATTTTCCCCCGTATCTCTTAAGCGAGCGAAAATTTTCAAATCTTGATTTTACCGTTTTAAGTTTGACCCAAAAAGAGCACATGACACCTACTATTACTGTCGAAAATGGGACACCCTGTACCTATATAAATGTTCGTTCAACTTATTAGGATTAAAGAACTTCACAGCGACCCATCCACCCGTACACCTAAGTCACTTCGACGTCTCCTACAATGATCTCCAAACGCTCCCCGATTGGCTGTCAGGATGCAGCGAACTACGTTCCCTATTCGCCAGCAATAACGCGATCACGGCGCTACCAGATCACCTATTCTGCAACGAAATGCCATTTCTACAAACGGTACAGCTGGCCTACAACCAGTTGCAATATTTGCCGATGATACA
Source organism: Barypeithes pellucidus (assembly GCA_963991005.1). NCBI lineage: Eukaryota > Metazoa > Arthropoda > Insecta > Coleoptera > Curculionidae > Barypeithes > Barypeithes pellucidus. The sequence continues at coordinate 3,444,283 of OZ022557.1, forward strand.
GCGACGTTTGCCCATCCAGGAACTGTTCCTTCAAAACAACAGTTTGTCATCGTTGCCGGACAATTTTTTTAAGTTCGTGAGAAGCATCAAAGTCTTGAACGTCTCCAATAATAGACTGGTCGATCTGCCCAGGCCCGATGAGCTTCTTTTATTGGAGAAACTTTTTCTCACTGCGAATTGTCTGATCGATAAAAGTTTGGAAAAGATGGCGGGTTATTTAAGAAATTTGAAATCCCTTCATATAGGTAAGTCGATTTTACAATTTGACACGCGGCATTTAAGGTTTCTATACAGGGTGTCCCAGTAACCTCAACCCCCCTAGCGGGGGCGGCTACTGCCCTCGTTCTTTCAAATGGGACAGGTACATCTTTTTAAAGGGCATTAAATTCTCTTTAAAATAATTAATAATTAATAATTTTATTGAGTAATACTTACATGTTATCTTATTAAATGTTGAAAATGTCCGCCATTCACCTCCATACAATAGTACAACAACTGTTCAAAGTGTTCTCGGACATTGTGAAGAACATCTATTGTAATTTGTTGACATTCATTAGTAATGCGGTTCCGTAAATGTTCTAAGGATTCGGGTTGGGTTTGTTCGGGTTTGTTGGATTTTAGATGTCCCCACAAAAAGAAATCAAGGGGAGATAAATCGGGCGATCTCGCGGGCCATTCAATAGCACCCCTCCTCCCAATCCATCTACCAGGAAACGTTTCATCCAGAAAGTGGCGTACGGGTAATGTATAATGGGGGGTGGGGTGGGGAAGCCCCGTCTTGTTGAAATATTGGATATTCTTCCTGGTAACATTGGTCGTTTTCCATAATTTCCATCAGCGCTGGGTTGACAGCATTCTCCAACAAGTCTAAATAAGTATCTCCATTTAAATTTCCCGGTAAGAAAAAAGGTAAGAGAAATGGTGATTATGTGATCACCGAAAATACCAGCCCAAACGTTTAATTTCTAAAGATTTTGAGTATGAACCTCGTGGTAAATTCTTGGATTCGTGTCTGACCAGTATCGACAGTTCTGTCGATTGACAGTGCCATTAAGAAAAAAAGAACACTCTTCTGGGAAGCAAACGTTAAAAAGGTAGTTCGGATAATTTAATACTTGTTCTGATATTACTTCACAAAAGTGTAAACGGCGGTCATTATCATCTTCATTCAATTCTTGGAGAAGTTGAATTTTGTATGGGTGCCATTTATAATGTTTCAGAATTCTCTGTACAGTGGTCCGCGAAATTCCCGTTACATCAGACATTTCTCTGGTACTTAATGTTGGATTCATACTAACTTAACCCAGAACAGCTTCTTCTACTGCTTCATTTCTTACCGGATTTTTAAATGATCCTTTTTTTATTTTCCACTGAACCAGTTTGCCGAAATTTTGCCACCAATTCTAGGATATTACCATGATGTACGTGTCTATCTGGATGTCGATCATTAAACAAAGTTGCCGTTACAATTGCACAGTGATTGTTTATAAAATACAATTCAATAATTTCCACTCTCTCCTCAATAGAATAAACCATTTTTTATGTCACGATCAAATCTAAAGGATGAACCACTTTACTGAAGATAAAGTTGAATTGACTGATACTTATTACTTAAGAAAAAATTGTTTACGCACAAACCTGTGTACTTGATAAGAGGTGCAGTGCAAATTTACAAAACGAAGCGCCATTTTAAAGAGAATTTAATGCCCTTTAAACAGATGTTTCACAACATACAAATTCCCATTTGAAAAACAAGGGGAGTAGCCGCCCCCGCTAGGGGGGGTTGAGGTTACAGGGATGAAATTAATAGTGAAACGTGTCCCCCTGAAAACACAAGTTTACGGGTCCGAGGATTTTTTTAAATTTTCACGTACAGAGCCGTAAACCTTACTGGACTGTTTTCGATGGGCCACCCTGTATATTAGACGTTTCGAACCAAAAGGCACTTATTAAGTTCAATTCAAATAAGCACCATATTGAAAGTATTTTTGTTTTTATTGTTATATTTATACTCTAGATTGCATTAAAGGCTCTTTGTATTTGACATTATTCACTATAATAATAATAATAATGTAACAATTATTTTTCATTTTCGAACCAGGCCTGTATTATTTCATTATAAAGTAAACATTTATTGAGCATATGATGAGCATACTTTTCTTTATACCAGTGTTCGTCCCTCTTTTCTTCGACATTGCAAATTTAATCGATCTCGATCTCTACCTTCCTTTCGAAATAACTAAAGTTATCGCATTTTTCACTGGAATATGCCTACTTTAATTCTAGCTTATAACAACCTGACGTCATTACCTGAAAATTGTGCCACATACTGGACAGAACTTGAAGAGCTGGTTCTTTCCGGAAACAAACTCCTCCGTTTACCAGATAACATTGAGAAACTGAAACATTTATCAGTACTACGGGTGCACTCGAACCTGCTACAATACATACCGAAGCTGTCAAATCTAATGAAACTGCGGGTACTGGACCTGGCTCACAATCAGCTGGACCGGATCGACTTGACCTCGTTGATACCTCCGAATTTAAAATTCTTGGATCTCAGTTGTAATACGAAGTTGCATGTGGATTGTCATCAGTTTAATACGTATAGGTGGGTGAAACAGTAAAAATACTGGAATTTCTTTAATATACGGTGTAAATTTTACTGGACGACTGCGTCTGTTACAGGTGATGACGCGCATTCAATATCTTATTTTACAGAAAAATTAGATTTATTAATTTCAGAATTATTTATTTTCTAATTTCAAGGACTCAAAGACCAATGTCTCTGGTAGACGTAAGCGGTAAAAATCGTACGAGCTTACCAATGTCGCCGACGCCATTTTGTGAAAGCGACTTGACAGATTACAGTTGGTCGGTGGGATTCTCAGAAACATCAGGATCGAAATCGAAGTTACACATTACTCAGATACGATTGACTGCCTTTTGTAACACGGAGGCGTTGTTTGGAATATTTGATGGTAAGAAATAGGTACCTACTCAGAGAAAGACTGGAAAATAGTCTAAATTTAAGCAAAGTTTCAATTCACAGCCCTCTTAACGCCCCAAGCCGCGAACTGGTCACATCGGCAACGCTGCTTGCAGATCGTAGGTTGGCTTGACCGCTGTGGATTAGGGATATTAATTTCCAAACTAATTTTCGGGGTTTCCGATAAATCTCTGAAAACAATAGTCCAATAAACGAAGCCCTTAAATACAAATTTTAGTTAGAAAGCTGCATTTTTGGTGGAAGGTAGACTTTATAATGTTAAAGAACATTTGAGTACTATTTTACGTCTATCCCTTGCACAAGAGTTAAAAAACCCTCCAAATGGGGTTAAAAATAATTTTCGACATTTCGAAAAAAGTTTAAGTGCGTGTCGTACATTGCGGAAAGCCGAATGGGGCTTTATTATATAAGTTGATATATCGCTGCCTTAAAATTATCAGGTTCTATGTTACATAAGGCACATTCCGAGAAAAATAGGGTTAAAGTTTTGGGTATCATAAAAGTGAAGATAAGAATTAAATATTGATTTGTTGGTATAAGAAAACATTTTAGAACCCTATTTGGTTCAAAAATATGTCAATCTATAGTTGATTTCTGTTAGGCCAATTAAGTTATTCTTAGTTAAAAAAAAACATACAACTTATTTTTAGAAAAATATATTTATTTAAGTAAATACTCTTACAACATAGGACCCTTTGATTGATTAAACATAGATAAAAACAGTAAGAAACTAACGTTTTACCCGTAAAAACTAATAAAAGTAAATACTAATGTATAAGTTAAATAATCCTGAGTAAACGGAGCTAACTACCTACGTAATTGAACGTAAGTAAACCATAACTTAAAACAAGAAGTTATTTATTTTTTGTTAAATTTGCTCTTTTTTTGGTTACATTTTTTTGCATGGGCAAGACAGTTTCGTAGTACTGTCTATCTTGTTGAGGCATATAGGGTAGCATACTTAAAATTGCATCGCGTTTTGATAAAGGTATTTCTGGCTTTACTTGAAATAATTTTGGATCTGGAAAAACCTCGTGCCTGGTTTCTTGACTTTTCCTTGTGGAGCGTTTTAAATTAGTCACAGTAAAGTTTTCAGATTCGTGTGAAGTTTTAAAACCTATTGTTAACTGATCTTTTATGATTTCCAGTGAGGTAACTTTTTTATAGGGAACTTCGTTATAATTGTAAGCATCAGCTAGTGTTTTATAATTGAAAAAATCAGATTTTTTCATTTGAATGATTTTGTACGGCTTCTTTGAATTAATTTTTGTCAGAATACGCATAAGTGACACAGGTGAGTAATATTCTACTTTGTTTAAAACCCTTTCAATAACACTGTGTACAGAATCAATTTCCTGTACACAGGAATGTCCAGGAGTGGAGTATTTCAAAACAATTCTTTTTAGAGTGTTCTGATTTCTTAAAAAATTAGCCAGTGCATAGGATATATTTGAGTTTCGATTCTGCGGCACACAGCTGTCACTCCATAAAGTGATTTCATTTAAATCTGGATGTTGAACAATAACATGGCTTAAAATGTTGACAACTGCGCTTGCAATGTCGTTACCTTTGCGCCCCATTAACACTTCTGGCCAAATGCAACAATAAACTTGACCATTAATTGACAGATGTGCGGTTAGATTATAAACTGCCAATTTGCTTTTATAAAAGAACTGGGAAACTTCTGCCTTTGGACAGGTAAGTACATTTTCCAGGTCAAAAGTTAGTACTGGATCTCCACTGTCACGGTCTCTTTTCCTACTAATTCTGGCTGCTTGTTTCTCTTGAATATGCTTTAGGTACTCTTCAGAATCACCCTTTTCTAAATTTTCAGCAGTTTGAAGGTGATTTAATTCACATACAGAGCAACGGTCCTTTTTAGGCTTATTAAAACGAATATTAAAGTTATTAGAAAAAATGTATCTGTATTGGGAAAGTTTGACTATAGGCAATCCAGCTGTTTCCATGTATTTTTGATATAACTCGTACATTTTTGTTATTGTTAAGCTGCCTTCTAAATATTCACATTTGCTATCACGTCTACAATAGTGAGACTCAACTCGTGGGAATGAAGCAATATGCCGTTTTACCTCTTCAACAACATCGTCAGGAATGCGTTTTTTAATATGTTTTCCATGTTTGATGGGAAGAGGTATATTTGTAGTGGAATTTCTGTTCTGCATCGCTCTGTATATAAATTTTTGGCTTACAGCAAGTGTTGCAAGAAAATACTTTTTGCACACTTGTACTTTGCGTTCTTTAACTTTAAAAAAATATTTATAGGTCTGCTTCTTCCTGGAGTTTTCACTGTGTTTTCCCTTTCTTCTTCTATCTGGCACACAAATCTCACAACTGGACGTTATAAAAGTTATTTTGGCCTGTTTGTCTAATGAATAAAAGTCTTTAAATATCTGCTGTTGTTCTTCTAGCGTTATCGCTTTGGAACATTTATATATACACTTTGAACAGTCTTTTAATTCTTTCACACATTTTGCAGGCGTGATCTTGTTTTTTGAAGAAACATACTCTTCACCCCGTTGTCTTTTCCCTTTTCTTATATTCTGCTTCCATTCCTTCGGACTAAGTAACCGCTTTCGAACTTTTTTCCTATCTAAAAAAAAATAACCGTTTAGCTTAGCATAACAGCAATAGATCGGCTACTTACAAACCTTCGGGCCAGAGGCCCTTGGGTTTTGTAAAATTGTCGCCCTCAGGGCATCTAATTAATACCCTTGGTACATAAGTAATTATTAAATAAAACAATGTTACATACCTGGAGCATGTAGTTGTCCCTCTTCCCTATTTTCAGATTCTAATTGTACAATGGCGTTGGTGGAACAGGTAGAGGGTGGTACAAAACAGTTATTTTGTGGAGTATTAATGGTATTATTAATAATTTCAACGTTCGGTTCTATTGGATTGTGGTTATTTTCTTCTAAATCTTTCGTAAAGTCAAGAAACCTACAAAATTCAGGGTGTTTACTTTTTCTTGAATTATTCTAACCTCAAAATTTTAATACCTTGTTTTTTCCTTAGTTTTTGATGGTAACCACTCTTTATCTTTATCAGAATCGTAGCCACCTTGACTAAATATGTCTTCTTCTTCACTATCACTCATTTTTTCGCAATATAACTGACTTTTTCAGGAAAAATTTCGGAGTAGTTCGTAGTTGATTATTGCCTTATTCAACACTAACAAAGTTCTATCAGCACTGCTTTTAACAGGTTATCCGTAAAAACTATAACACAAAGTTCTATGTGTAACATAGAACTTTTTATCAAGTAATATTTTTTAGGAGTCTAGTTGAAAGGTTCTATGTCAGACATAGAACTTTGTTTTAGTAGAGTAATGATTTCAAACAAAATCCTATGTTTCTTCTGTAAATAGAACTTTTATTTATAGGCCGAAAATTATGATTTGTGGATAGAAATGTTGTATGTATCACATACACCCTCGTAATGTTAATAACTCACATAGTGTCAAAATTGTAACATAGAACCTGATAATTTTAAGGCAGCGATATGTATATTAAACAAAAAATCTCCCAGAATGGTGTAGATTTGTTCGAAAAAATTAGTGCATGTTGGACGCCGGGCGAAGATATTATATAAATCGATAAAGGCATTCATATGAAGCAATATAATATTCCAGAATCACACAGCGTAGTTTTCATCTCGTTAAAATCGGTGAAGTGCGTGTCGGACACCGGCCGAAGCTGCTATATTCGATAAATCGATAAAATTAACACTACAGATATTTTATGGCTATTATAGGTAAAGAAGCTAATAATATCAGGCACTATTTTATGTGAAGATTTAGCCAAATATACTTAATTTTTCTATAATCTAAAAATGGATTCGTAAAGTTAAAGGATTGGAAAAGGGCATGAGAAACTTGTGTTAAAAAAATATAATTTTGTAAGAGTAATAATGCCCATTTCAAATCTCATAAAATTTCATATTTTTGTCACAGATATTCCCGAACCTTGCTTTATACATCAATCAATATGTCAGATCATCTAAATATCAATAAATAGTTCATACATACCTTTCACAGGGTTATTTATACACCATTTCACAAAAATGTTCCACAAAACCTTAAAACATATCAAAAATACAAAATAATTATACTACAATAAAATAGCTGACATACCAAAAAACTTTTTCAGACACCTGTGTCGAGTTTTTTTCTAGTGTGTTTTGTTTCGAAACTAAAGTAATTTTTCATCCCTTATGCAAGGGTTGAATACAAAATAATAATGAAGTGTCTAAAATTTCCATTTAAGGGTTTCGTTTATTGGACTACAACCACAACCACACGAAATAATCTTTATTTTGTAGTTAAGTTAGAGAATTTATCAAATGTCATCTTTTGATTAGCGATTAAATTTATTTAGTGTCAATGTCGATATGAAAATGCAGAGTGCAGCAACTCTTAACAAGCAGAAGATAATGAGATGGAATAAATGACGCTGCAGGAAATCTAAAAGAAGTAGCAACTAAATCTTGTTTTGATGTATTAATACTTAATTATTTGTATGTATTCCTAGTTTATAGCCTTTCATAAAAAATATTTCAGGTGAAAACAACAATGATACTCCCATAGGGGCCGATAAAGTGTTCCCAAGAATTCTTCTGGAAGAAAGGACAGTAAAAGAAACAGCACACGATTACCTAAAGTATACTATGCTATCAACTTATAGACATTTACGATCTAAAGGTCAAAAACAAGGTAAAGAAAAAGAACATGTTTTGAAATTTCCTTTAGGATTTCCCAACTAAAAAATAATAATTTTTAACATAAAAAATCGTATTTTAGGTCTAAACGCCATAGCAGTACATGTTTTAAAAGCCAAACAAACTGGTGGTGACTATAATGGCTTTTCGGAAGGTTTAAGGAAATACGTCATGAAAATTGCCAGCATAGGAGACATCAGGGTGGTGTTGGGTAAATGCGGCGGCCCGGTAAGATTACTGCCTGTGAAGATTAGGAAGCAAATAAGGACTAACCCCACTCTACAGTTAACAGTAAGTTTGTTACTTTGATATTAGAACATATTCTTACGTCACATTATCTACAATTCATATTAGTTCCTATGCCATAAACAGCGAGTAATATATTTTACCCAAATTTAGGTCCCGGATCCAGATGTAACAGAAATCTACCTGGATGACCAAGATGAATATCTAATAATAGCTAATAAAAACCTCTGGGACGTTATGACCCCGGAGAATGCCGTTAAGGAAGTTAGCCTTCAAAGAAACGTTATTTTGGCTGCCAAAAGGCTGCAGGACTTGGCACAAAGCTATGGTAAATATACAGGGTGTTAGTTATTTAATATTTTAGCGATAAATTTAAATAAATTTACCTAGAATAATGAAAAACGTTTCGATTTTAAAGCTTTTTTGGTTTTTCTGATTTACTTTATGCATACTTAAAGATTATTACTATTAAAGTACAGTTAAATAGGTTATCCCAGCAGAATATTTAGAAGTGGCGGAGAAAGTAATTTTGTTAAATGACTTTACTTTTTTTGATAAGTTATGCAGCAAAAAGCTTATATACTCTACTAAAACGATGGAAATATAACCTTATTAGCTCCAGTTAAACTTTAAAAGCACAACGCATGGGCTTAGTACTGCTCACCACTAAATTGGAGAATTTTCTTGAATTTTCCAAGCAGCTGATTGACATATTGCTGGTGTCAACTGTCGAAAAACGAGAGGGTTCGCTGGAATAGCTATAGAGCCATTTCGTTGTTGGTTCTATTTACGTTAGTACAGTATACACTAATATACAATTGCTTTTAGGCGCAGAAGAAAATTTAAGCATCATAGTAGTAAAATTTAACATAATGGGCACAGACGTGGACTTATTGATGAGAGAATTGAGACAGACTATACGAAAAACAAAATATCACAGCGAGAGCACAAATTCCGTATGCCAGCCCGGTTGCTGCTGTGAGGCTTTAAACAGCGAATGTATAAATTGCATCGAGAAAATTCCTATACCTCCTCCAATGATGATTGGAGACGATAGGTAAAAAATATAAATATAATTCTTTTTTTATATTTATAAAAAATCTTCTTGTTAGATCCTCGCCCAGTGGACAAAGTGAACATGCTTGTAGTGATTGCAACTCCTCATCTAAGCTATTTATTAGCCAGCTGACTAAGCAACCTGAAAGTAGGGTTTTTAGAAGCGCCACGCCATCTATATTTGAATCGGTGGAGGTAAGAGTAGTTAACACAATTAATTTTATAAAAATTTCATATCACGATACCGTGAAATAGTTTCCGGCCGGTGACCGGCCGTAATGAAATACCCTGTATATCTATTGATCGCACGGCAAGAAAACCTATTATTTGTTCAAAAAAACAAAATTGAAATTCTTCTAAAAAACACTTTTAAATTTGGTAATTTCTATAATAAAAAATTCTTAAATAATAGTCAGTAAAATGTACAGTACGTTTCACGAAAATTGGATACGACTTAATGATTTCCTGGGTCGGTCCCATTGTGTAGACAAGAGTTTGGCAATAAACAAGTGAAGTATGAAGGGACGGACTAAGGAAAACAAGTAATGATATGATTATATTAATGTAATCAAATGAAATAACATTTTTTTTAAATATTACTAGTCATATTTATTTACATTTATAATGTCATTCTATAGATAGTTCTGTTTCGCTATCGCTATCCTCATCAAAATTAATTATAATTGGATTAATTATACGATCCAGACTAATATACGAATTTTCTACAGTTATTACGTGGCAGACTGAATTTTTTCAACTACCTAGGGGAATATCATTAAAGCATTTTCGTATTAATTCTACAACACTAGAACTTAAAGTCGGAGAAATATTTTCAGACCTAACCAGTGATTGTAACTGGTGCCACATATGCTCTATGGGGTTAAAAATGCAATAATAGGGTGGGAGCCGTAGCACTGCATGTCCAATTTCTTCTGCCAATGTGTCACAAACATAGTTTTTTATACAAAATGTCTTTAAAACTTCTAAAAGATCACTTTTTTTATAACTTTCTTCAAAATATATATCATTCGTCGCCATGTAGTTCTGAATCACCAATTTTGTATTATTTGAGCTTGGAGCTTTATGTAATTGGCGACTGTGATAGCTCGCATTGTCCATTACTATCACGCTATTCTGAGGAATGTTTGGTAAAAGACAATTCTTGAACCATTCCTCAGAAACTAACAAATTTTACCACAAAAAGATATTTAAATATAAATTAAGCAACCCAACCTACCTGATGTGCCTATATTTAATTATAATTATTACAATCCGATCCTTTCCACCTAATAATAACAAACGGTCATAAATAATGGGATGGCCCCAGGTACTTTTACTGCAGTCATTAAGTTATATCCATTTTTCGTGAAACAATCTTTACATAAATTGCCAGTGCCCTGGGACCTCTGAAGTAAACTGCTTCTAGACATGTTTGTAAACTCTTGCTGACCAAGTAATCATTTGGAAGCTCGACTGTTAATAACGGCAAACCATTTAATTACTTCTCATTTTAAAATATTTAACTACTGGAGTTTCATGATATTAAAAGAACTTTCTTAGATCAAAACAAATCCGGAACGGCGAAGTTACCGTGGCGTAGCCAAGGCCTTAAAACAGCGACGAGAAGAAGAAAAAAATAAAGAAAATGACTCCGATTCAGCTTTATCGGAAGAACAATTTAAATGTTGGGAGTACATGTTGGAACAAAACACTCAACTACTATTCGACAGGGTAAAATTTGAAAACTAATTTTTATTTTAGTTCAGTAAATCAGCTAAATTTTTACAACGTAAATAAGATATTTTTGTTGTTTTGTAGGAACTAAATACGTTAGGCAAAGGGGCTAAAAATAATCAACATTTTAGAGTTAAGACGCCCAGTTTAAGCAGAAGTAGTCCACAACTAGCCACACCTGATACGAGTAGTAATCCAGTTACAGGTTAGTATTTAGTAAAGATATAGCATGGAAATATTTTAGTAAATGCGTGTATTCTTATGGAAATGGTTTCTTATTATAGAGTGTGTTATGGAAATGACGTATTATATTTAAATGGGTGACTCCTTGGCTGTCCTAGAGAAGCGCTGCATATTTTATTTTTTTCAAATCGACCGTTTTAAAAGTGGGGTAATAAACACTCTTACTCACAGGTCAGTCCACGCTACTGTACAACATTTCACCCAGAGCCATTGGCAATGTTGCCAAACTTAATGTAAAACTGAAATTCCATATAAAATTATAGAAATAAATTATTTTCTACCTACTTGTATTTATCATTATACCTAAAGAGCGAGGAAATCTAGGCACAAACACAATTTTTTTTTGTTTTTTTTTTTCATGGGATCACTCCTGGAAACACTTTATGTACACATAGTAATAGTGAAACAGAACCGATAGTTTTGAAAATACAATAATACAGATTATACTACAGATTATTAGATTTTATTACACGCGAAAAATTTGACGTCCAGAAGAAACGCGTCAATAAAAACTATATTCAAAGATTATTTATATACGGGCATGATACACGCGTAAGCCGAAAAAACAGAGCGGATCGCTGAGTGTGTGTTGGTGATCGACGAAACACAACGTATCCGGCCGCTGGTTGGTCTTCAACTAACAGACGCAAGCGTACGGAGCTATATGAAACTACTTCGCTCAGCCGATGTAAGACGTCAAGAGGTCATTGGCATTTGACTTAGTGACGTACGTGGCTATTACTATTCCATATGTTTTTTCGGGTTCTTTAAAACATAGTCCGTCGTAAATGATCTTCAATTAATTGTACAAAAAGGTATTACAGAATGCAAAAGTGTTTAAATTATTTTATTTTGTCGAAAGAGTTTAAGGTGTACATATGACAACACCGGCCAGAATTCCTTGATTGCTTACATGTATCGCAGTGCCACACAGGTGTTTTTCTGGTTTGACGTCAGGTCACTTTTAAATGAATTGAAAGCGCCATTTATGGTTATTTTTCTTCAAGTTGTCTTTATCTCTGGAATTACCGGTTTAAATATAATACGTCATTTCCATAACACCCTGTATTTAAACCCGCATATCCGGATATGTACGAATGGCAGAAAAATAACTATACAAAAGAATAAAAGAAATTGTTATAAATATAGAATTACATCTCTAAAACACATTTTTTTTTAATTTAAACTCGATAATAGTCCCATATAAATTTTGCAATAATATTCAATTATTTAAAGTCTGGCAACAGCGCACCGCGTCCTTATATGTTTCATTAAATTATCGCATATAGTCTAATTTCCGCGTCAGAGGCTGGCCTCCAAACCAACGCGATGTTTTTGGAAAAAATCTACTAATAAGCATTATGTTTTAAAATAGATAATATCTACGTTTCTCTCTTTGGACTGGCTCCATCGCCTTCGTCGCCACTACTAAAATAGTTAAGAAAAGATGCTTTATGACACTAAAATTAGTCAGCAATTCAAATATAATGAACCGTTTCCATAAGACCTTGGATATGATGTTCTGCGTGTAGCATGAAATTATGTTTTGTTGTCTTGAGGAACTCTTAACTCTCCATATCAAATTCGACTCACATTTTTACTCACTAGACATTAAGCCTCTGTTACTAAAGCATGCAAAAAACCCAAATAATCCAAAGATTTCCCTTCTAACTTTTTTAGCCAACCAATTTCTGTCGAAACAGTTCGGAAGCTCACGTTCGTTTAACCCTCTTCCCACCAAAGGGCTGTCAAAATCCAGTTCTCGTTTGGGACTGGACAAAAAACATCTGTTAGGAGGACCTAACGCCGCGTATTTCGGAAGTTTGCAGAGGCTCATGCCGTATAATTTGGAGTACGATTTTGCAGTGATGCACGAGAGGGGCCTGGTGGATTCTCTGGATTTAGATAGAATGCAGCAGTATTGGGGAGTGGCCACAACCGAGTTGTAACATTATACGGGGTTTGTTTTATTATATTGAAGTGAGTGATCTGACCACCAACAACGTTCCTAGTTTCTTCTGGTGGATGACCCATTTTAAGACGCGTTCTGCCATATCATGGCTCATCGGTACGGCTAGGATTTTTCTTCATTCTAACAGGTAACTGGTTTGATATGTCTTTGTTAGGAAAAACAAACAAACGATGGACGTGACTCCAAAGCTAAAAATATTTTTATCCAGTTTACCGCAGAGTTGGTACAGTTTAACCATGTTGAGTTAAGAATTACTTTTTTTTCACAAACAATACTTAAATTTAACACAAACACTGAGAACAACAAAAAATTTTATTGAACAATAACGACAAATATGGCAGTTGTTAATCTGGTAGTGTCAAACGTGAAAACAAGTATGAAAGTTGACCGTTCCAATATAAAAAGAATGTCTTTGTCTAATTAACCGAAAAAGACAAAGAAATATTATAGAGCTTCCCGAACAAACCCCGATTGTTTTCCTCGAAAGTTGTTTACAATCCACCTAAAAATGTGAATTGTTAATTCTTCAAAGACTGTGAACCAAAGTCGTATTCTAATGATGTCGAGGTGAACTATTCATTTTCGCAATTCAGTAAACAAAACAAATGACAACACACAGGGTCGAATTAGGAACCATATAGCAGTACAATCTCGAACTACGCATGAACAAATATTAGCCTACATTAAACAACGACCCTGTTCTCGACAGCACGGAAGTTCTATGGCAGTTTGACCAATAGCAATGAGTTTATGCATCGAGCATGTCGCTATCACGGACTGATGTTTGTTTATGCCCCTGAATTGCTAAAATGAATGGAGTATAGGTGTCGCCGCGGGCTTGATCCTGTTAGCTGCTATAGAATGGTATATTTTATTGTAGAATGTTATTTATACAGATTTTTCCATTATTTCGTTCGTCTTTATAGGATTTATGGGTTTGTTCAGTTTCCTCTGAATAAAACGAGTCCCTTTAAAATACTTAAATAAATAAAATTTATTTCAAATAAAAAACGATAATTAAATTAAAAACGACTAGTACATACACTTATAATACAAATTTTTAAAATTTACCTGCATTTTTGACTAGAATTAGATTACTTACTATGTAGGTTTGTATACTGTACAATAAATACATTGTTATTATATAAATAAATATAAAAATTTGAAAATAAATATGTAGATATAAATTAATAACGTGAATAGATACTTTAATTGAAGGGACTTTATTTTTAATTTCATAAACAAAAAAATGGTAAGGAGTTGATAATTAGTAGGGCATTTTTGCAATACCCTGTATTTTTATGAACATATTTAATTTTTTGAGCAACCTGACGTAAAAACCGTAAGGTTGGGCCAAAGAATGAACGTCCATCATAAATTAACAGTACCTAATATCAAAGATCTGCTAGTTTTAATGTCTTGTTGCTGCAAATCAAAAAGGATAAAACAGACGACTAGGTTTTTCTATGGAAACGAAATACAATTCCATTATCAGACGGAAATGGCAAAACTAAAATATTGACATGTCATTATGGCTATTTATTTTTTGTGTTTCGTGCGGTTCTCAATTTAGTACTTTTCTTATAGAATTTAATCACCAAAATTAATTGTAGAAATCACAATAGAATTCATAAACGTAAAACGTGGATCTATTCCAAAGGTAAAGAAATATGTTCTTGGCATGTTTGTAAGCAACTGATTACCTTCGTCAAGAAATATTGTTCTATTTTAAACAATAAATCATATTTGAACTGATATAATTAAACAAAATTTAAAATATATACAACGTGTCCAAGATAAGGAGGGCCAGTACAGGGATCTCGGAAACCGTAAGAGATACGAAGTCGGTTAAATGGAGGTAAAGTTGCGCATTTACGTAGCTAATAATATGCCGTTTAGAAAGTTTTTAAATTCCGAGTAGTTCCGGAGATATCCGGAAAAATCCGAAATTCTGAAAAATCGTTTTATTGTTTTCCTGGGTTTTTTTGAGATGGAATTCTAAAGTAAATTGCACTTTTGCATTGCCACTTTTTCCGCTCTATCTAACAGCGTTAATTGTCTTGTAATCCGACGAGTAGTCTTCGAAGGGCAATTATCAACTTCCTTTTTTTAAATACGGTCCTGTTTTCCTGATATTGGAATTTGATAGCTTTTTTTCTTCCGAATGCAACGATGTATGACACATTGTGGTTTAATGAGGTTTCGACGGTTTTTTGAACAACATCAGGAAATTTTGGGATACGGTCCTGTATTTCTCCTAATTTTATAAATATCATAAGTGAGCTCTAAAATTTTTACTAGTTCAATAAATAACAAATAATTTAATAATAAACCACAAATAAGTGAACAAAAATCATTCCAAAACAGTAATAAAACGAACAACGAAAAAAGTAAGGAACTACATAATCAGGTGTTCAAAATGATTTCCGTTATTCTCTAAGCACAAATAACATCTTCTAACTGCCACATAACAGTTTTTTTCAGATAAAATAGAACATGCGATAGAATATCAAACTTTTCAGCATTTGTAAATTTATGTTCCATATTTTCTGGAAAATAGAAAACCTCTTAAAACGCTCTCAAACGATCACAATAGGAATGTCAAGTGAAACAAATCACGCGTCACCATCTTAATTTTTTTGTTTCAAGCGCCTACTTTTCTTGTAAATCATTCAACAGAAGTTTGAAGTAATGTTTCTGTATTTTGTTCACTTATTTGTGGATTATTATTAAATTATTTGTTATTTATTGAACTAGTCCAATATAAGTAAAAATTTAGAGCTTACTTATGAGATATTATTTATAAAATTAGAAGAGATCCCAAAATTTCCTGATGTTGTTCAAAAAACCCTCAAAACGTCATAAAACCACAATGTGTCATACATCGTTGCATTCGGGAGAGAAAAAAGCTCTCAAACTCCAATAACAGAAAACAGGACCGTATTTAAAAAAAGCCTGGCCTTTCGAAGACGACTCGTCGGATTACAAAACAATTAACGCTGTTAGATAGAGCGGAAAAGGTGGCAATGCAAAAGTGCAATTTACTTTAGAATTCGATCTCAAAAAAATCCAGGAAAACAATTAAACGATTTTTCAAAATTTCGGATTACTCGGGATATCTCCGGAACTACTCGGAATTTTATAACTTTCTAAACGGCATATTATTAGGCACGTAAAACCTCCATTTAACCGACTTCGTATCTCTTACGGTTTCCGAGATCCCTGTACTGGCCCTCCTTATCTTGCACACGTTGTATAATGTATCGTTTAGGTATAATTTTAAAATTTAATTTTTGACTTTAGTACAATAAAGAAGTTTTTACATCTACGACCTTCATTCATTCCATTAGCTGCTGACGTGGTTTTGTCCTATTGGATCTACATAGTCTCGATTTGAATCGCACTGTTACAAGTGCTGACGCACGTTCATTGCTTTCCCCGCTTCAACTGTATATGAGTGTCAAAAATGACAGTAGCTAAGCTTTGATTAAAAGGAGTTTTATAATCATTGTCGAACTAATCAAAATTTATATTGAAATACGTTTGCGTTCTGGAATATTCATCACAAACATTTTGTCGTGACGTAAAATTATCATTAGACTTAGGTCTCGTTATGTGGGAAAAAATTTTTCTAGTAATTATCGTAGTTTAATATGTTAGAGGGGTGAAATTAAAAATATCGTTCCTTACAACTCCATGAACTGGCTTTTCCGTGCTTCCATGATCCCGTATCTCATATCAGAACCAGACCTGGATTAAGGGGGGTCATTCAAGGGGTCTCCGAACCCTGAAACCGAACCCTGAAGTTACACCTATATAATACTAAAAAACAATATATACTATCTCCTTTGAGGGCCCCCAGGATTTTTTGCCCCTGGCCCTGTTTCTCCCTAATCTGACACTGATTAGAATTTGTCATGGGCGCACGGAGAAACTTATAGTTTCTGGGCTTTTAGTAAAATATTGTTAAAGCAATAAAAAAATATCGAAGTAGATTTGTGCAGTTTCAGCACAAACAAATCGACCTGTACATTAAAAAAAACTTATGAAATTTTTTGCGCTTGCTCATTTGTATGTCTGTCTCACTGTTTGTATCAATATCCACATGAAATTATTTACATTTAAGGTACACAAGTAAATATGTATATTGACTGACTTTTGTGCATTACGCTTGTATTAAACATATGCAAAAACTGTACATACAGATCTAGTAAGTTTTTATATATACTATTATACAGAGTGTGTTATTTAGATAAAATATTTCATACCAATTAAGGCGTGATTAAACAATTTAATTTATTAATAAAAACACTGGTTCATCATCATACGGACATTGTTTTCATGAAATTACCGTGTAAAAAGTTTTCGAACACACTCTGTGTATAACATATAGTTAATCAAATTATAATAATAATCACAGTTAAAATATTTATAATACGCATTATAGGCAAAATATAGTAGGTATGGTGTTTATTTCATAAATGACAGTTTGATGTTTTTGACATGATAACAGGGAACCGTTTTTGACATGATAACAGGAAATAGCTTGAAGCTATTTGCTGAGAATATTTCATAGAGAAAGAAATGTTGATTTTTTCTTTATAGTTATTTACATTACAAGCTGCCAAAGTTTACTTTTTGGTGCGAGGTGTGTTTAAATAGGCGTTCAATTATATTATTAAGTAATGAACTTTGATTTTATTCAAATTATAATAAAATACACCTGTAAAATAATCCATGACAACTAGTTATTTGAGTACTGTCAAAGTCTGTCAGTTCGATTTTTTTAATTTCGATTGTCGAAAATGTTGTTTCAAGACCAAAACGAAGCTGAAGGCGGCCGAGTTGGCATGTGCCTCACTCTTACCCGTAAAGTCGAAAGATAGGTACTGTCAAACGTACAACCTGTTTCTAGAATGGTTCGTGGAGAAAAACCTTTCACAAATTGACGAAAATGTAATGCTAGCGTACTTCCAAGAGAAATCTGAAGCCCTATCACCTCCGTCCTTATGGTCACAATATTCCATGCTTAAATTGACTATTTCTGTGAACAAAAAAAATAGATATTTCGCAGTTTAAGAAACTTATTGCATTTATTAAACGAAGAAATGATGGTTACGAAGCTAAAAAATCTAAAATTTTCACAAAAGAACAAATAATAAAGTTTTTACTTGACGCTCCTAATGATAGCTATTTATCTATGAAAGTGATAGCAGTAATGGGGATAGCTGGAGCATGCCGGACAGATGAGAACTATAAAATGAAATTGAACGACATCGAAATCAAGGATGATGTAGCTATTGTTAAAATCCTCCAGAGCAAAAACAAGGTTCAAAGAAGTTTTGTGATAGCCGATGATGGAGGTCCAGTTTCTTTTATGAGGTTACTTCAAGATTATATTAAACTTAGGCCAAATAATGCACAAGACGAACGCTTGTTATATCGCTATGAACGAGGTAGGTATGTGAATCAGGTGATTGGAAAACAGACTATTTCAAATGTTCCCAAAGAAATTGCCAAATTTTTGAAACTTCAAGATATAAATAAATACACTGGTCACTCGTTTAGAAGAACATCAACTACCTTTCTTGCAAATGCTCCAGGTATCGATATTTTGGATTTAAAAAGACATGGCGGTTGGAGATCTTCGTCCGTTGCGGAGGGATATATTGGTGATTCGTATACAAATAAAATCGAAATTTCCAAAAAGATCTTAAATCGATCTCCTACTTTTATTCCATCTAACGACGCGAGAGTGACAAATAGTTGTATGGTCCAAGTCCAGGATAATAACGAGTCTCTAATAAGAAGCGGCGAAGGTATTGAATTGAATAATATTCCATCAATTAATATTTCTAACTGTTCAAATTTCACTATTAACCTTAATGACAATAAATAAAAATTAGTGTTATTTAAGTTTTATATTATTGTTATTATACCACTTGTTTTTTCAATAAATATAAACTTTTTATTATTAAGTAAGATTTTTTTTAACTCGCTTAATAAATACAATAAAAAATTTTATTCTTGTTTTTTTGTCCTGGCACCGAAAGTATTACTTTCGTAGCTAGCAACGGATAATATTCAGGTAATTGTAACATTTACTTTCGTTTTCTTTCGTGTTGCTACGGCCCGAAAGTTGATTTATTTATACAGTAGTAGAAAAAACAATATAAGTAAAGTTTTGTTAGCTTAATTAATAAAACAAGTAAAGGTGTACATTTTAAATCAGTGAAATATAAATAAATATTTTTCATAATAACCTTGTGTTTTAGTTTCCTCTCCACTTTTTTTTCATTGCACTAAAATCTTGAAAGTTCTTTGGTCGTTTATTTTATTACAATAGATATTTGTATCCTTCCATCACACATCCATAATTTTTAAAACAGTTTTTCACTAAATTTTCTATACCCTCCGTCTCTTTGCACCGTTTCTCACATAGTACTGTTCCCGTTGGTTCATTTGGGGGTCAGTAATGTGCGCTGGACGGTTCCCCCAGCCACGAATCCGGACTTGGGGGGAAGTCGGGATACCCCCTGGGACTGCTGTCGTTGCTGATTTCGGAATCTGGACCTCCTGGTGGTATGCCGTGCATCAATCCTGGATGAGGGCCTTGACCTGTAAGTTAGATAAATATAATATTAGTTTTAATAAAAAAATAACCTTCATATAATTAAACAGGGTGCTCGGATAATGCATCACGATACTTGGAGAGGCGATTCTATTCTACATGTTAAGAACATAGTAAGTTATAGAACAAAAAGTCGAAAATTCAATAATTTTTTCTCTTTCCATATGAAAAACTAATTATATACTGCGAACAGAAACTTTAATTCCAGTGTTGCGCCTAAACGGTGTAGTTTATCGACTCGAATAAAGATTAGTTTTTTTATTAGGTATTTTCTTATCCTTAAAATTACCAAAAACCGTCAAAACAAAAAAAGATATGCCAAAAATTAAATTTAAATTTCAGTTAAAGTAGCCTCTGGTGGCACAGTAGATTAATTGATTAATGATAATTTTTCAGTTTTGGTCGTATTATTTCGCCAGTGACAATTTAAATACAACGGGCCCAAGATAAAGAGCACAGGGATCTCGGAAACCATAAGAGTTACGAAGTCGGTTAAATGGAGGTAAACTTGAGCATTTACGTGCCTAATAATATGCCGTTTAGAAAGTTTTAAAATTCCGAGTGGTTCCGGGGATATCCGAGAAAAACCGAAATTCTGAAAAATCGTTTTATTGTTCTCCTGCACTTTTGCATTGACACTTTTTCCGGAATTCTAAAGTAAATTGCACTTTCTATCTAACAGCGTTAATTGTTTTGTAATCCGACGAGTCGTCTTCGAAGGGCCATTATCAATTTTCTTTTTTTAATTACTGTTCTGTTTTTCTGATATTGGAATTTGATAGCTTTTTTCTTCCGAATGCAACGATGTATGATACATTGTGGTTTAAAGACGTTTCGAGGGTTTTTTGAACAACATCAGGAAATTTTGGGATACGGTCCTGTATTTCTCCTAATTTTATAAATAATATCTCAAAGTAAGCTTTAAATTTTTACTTATGTTGGACTAGTTCAATAAATAACAAGTAATTTTAATAATAAACCACAAATAAGTGAACAAAAATCATTCCAAAACAGTAATAAAACCAAAAACGAAAAAAGTAAGGAACTACATAATCAGGCGTTCAAAATCTTCTTCACCTACCCTACAAACATTTGTAATCACTTCACATGTCTGGCTGGGAAGGTTTTACCAGGAGAATACTCATTCATTATCACAAAGTTCAAAATTTTAAAATAACACCATGAAACACGACACAATGAAATTTATAAAACACAATTTAAAATAATACAATAACTAATGCAATTTCTATCACTTCGCAACTGGGTGGGTACATCTATCAAATATCGGACATTGCCGACCAAGCCCGATGACCCATCGGGTGCCTCACTAGACGCATGCATGCGTTAACAACTGTCTGGGATAGAACCAATCAAATTAACGCTAGCTACCTGTAACCATTCACAAAGGGACTATGTTGCCATATTTTTAGATTAAAAGTACTTTAATCAAAAAAATGTATTATTTTGCATTTAAATATCGAAGTAAATAATTTAAAAAGAAGGTTTTAATAATATTGAAACTATAATAGAATATGGGTTTTTTATACACTTATTACAATTTATTTTAAATGCTTAAATGTAAATTTACGGTTTTCTATGTAAGAGATTATTAAATTAAAATTTAATATATGTGACAACATCGTTAACCCCAGAATTTTTGAGGCTCTGACTCGACTTTTTGTTATATGAGGTACTAAATTTATTTTAACATATTATATCCTAATGCATTATCCGAACACCGTGTATATTTCCTTCCTATTCTTACCTAAACTAGAATATACAGCTAACTGATCGGGATACCCCATGTGTTCATGTCCATGGGGTGGAGTATGTCCAGGTAGGTAAGAGGGAGAAGTTGCACCATGGAGGAACATCGGTCGTCCGATCCCGCTGTGCGGAGATGAGCCGTCTTGGTCCATTGACATGTTTACAACAGTACCGTAACTGTCATCACTTAAATCTAGAAAATAGAAAAAATCTCGTTCAATAATAATAATGTTTTTCTACGATCGTTATAAAAACTATATTTTTTTACGATTCCGAAGAAGAAAACTTATTTCAATGCGCTCCAGACGAAATAATTAATAAAGCCAATGAAGCAACACAAAATTTATTGCCTGAAAAATCGAAAGAAGGTTACAAAAAGGAATATAATACGTGTTTTTATATTAACATTGATTGAAGATAAGAAAAACGGTTAGATCTATAGCGCGTCCATATTAATTAATATTAATAATTTGTTAATAACTTCATACCATGATGACTAAAACTATCCAAATCAACTTTCATCTCATCCTTGTCTAACAGCTTGTCGTGTCTGGGAGAGGAGCCTCCTTTCATCGATCTAAAGTACTGGCTCCATCTTGTTCTACCAGCGTCCTTTTTAAGTCTTTTTTCTTTTGCTCTCCTAAAGATAAGAAAGAGATTACGTTGGAAGCCAAGGAGCTATTGCTATATGGAAGGTTTTTAAATTGCTTTGAGAACACCAATATAACATATACAGGGTGTCCGGGAACATGTGGGAAATCTCCCGGATATGAAGAAAACACGTGAAAAGAATACTATAGGTTCATATAAACTTCTTTCGTATCGGCCTCCTCTTCGGAGATATGGGCTCCCAAAGAGCACCAATGGAATCAAGTTTTTTTACACCTAATTATTGAACCACCTGGTATATTTCAATTATTTTTTAATATGATGTATACCAGGTAAGACCCGTCAAATTACTACCCAATAAACTGTTGTGAATTACTCACAGCTGCAGGGACGGACTAGCTGTAACACTCATGGGCCCATTTTCTTTTCGCCCTGTATGATGAGAACTTTGGACATGTTTTTACATACCTTTAACTATTGGCTAAAAATTAACTACTCTTCATTCATGTCGCTAATCATAACCATTTTCGAAAAAACGGCATTTCATATACATCATGTGCTTCGGGTATTTCAATAAAAGATACATCTTTGTTCCGATCCAATGTTCAACCTTCAAGATGCCGCTTTTTCATATTTAGCCCATGAGCAGTTAGGGGACCCAGTGTAAATAAAATTACGTTTTCTCGAAAACGGTTAGGATTAGCGACATGAATGAAGAGTACTTAATTTTTAGCCAATAGTTAAAGGTATGTAAAAAACATTGTCCAAAGTTCTCATCATACAGGGCGTAAAAAAAATGGGCCCATGAGTGTTACATCTAGTCCGTCCCTGCAGCTGTGAGTAAATCACAACAGTTTCTTGGGTAGTAATTTGACGGGTCTTACCTGGTATACATCATATTAAAAAATAATGGAAATATACCAGGTGGTTCAATAATTATGTGTAAAAAACTTGATTCTATTGGAGCTTTTTGAGAGCCCATATTTCCGATGAGCAGGCTTCTACGAAAAAAGTTTATACTTGTAGTAGTTACTCCTTTCACTTGTTTTCTCCGTATCCGGGAGATTTCCCACATTTTCCCGGTCACCTATATTTATTCATGATATTCTCGGATACGACGATCTTAAAATTGGTAAGAATCGGTAATATGACTTACCTATTTTGAAACCAAACTTGCACCACCCTCATGTCCAACCCCGTATCTTGACTCAATTGTTCCCGAACATGCCTGGCCGGTTTCGGACTGTTGTTGTAGGCCGTTTTAAGAGTTTCTAGTTGTTTGGCTGTTATTGTCGTTCGCGGTCGCTTATTGGGTTGATCACCGTCTAAACATTCAGCAGCTGAAACAAGGCGTCAATAAGAATGCCGCTCGAATTCAAATTTTTAAGTAATTTAGGAGTTCCTGTAATTTTAGTTACTTAGTTAGCTTTGCGACAGGAGAACGATTATAAATTTCGATAGTACTTACTGACTATACAGTCAGTTTTTGAGATACTTGTAAAATTTCAAAACAATCACAGCATAAATAAATTTAAGTATAGTTTGGGGGATGTCGTTATGCGTGAAAATGAGAAAGTCGTTTTTACTATATACAGTAAACTATATTTACATATATTTACAACGAACTAAGAACGGGGTTAGTCATCGTCTCTCAGAGTGTCTTGATGCGCGTGCCGTTGGATAGCTGAGATCGACTAACTCTCGTTTCGTAATTTGCCCTTTTGGCAAGTCCCAAAAAGGTCAGCATAAATAATCTTCTAAGAAATTCCCTGGTTATAGAGGCTGTTTATTTGCCTAAACTGAATTGTTTAGTTTTATCACTGGTCGGAAGGTTCAGGCGCCATGAACAATCAAAGAGCAATGCAGTGATGTTTTATTGCCTTTTCTCGGGCACGTACAACTGCATTGATTATTATTAACATACCCACAAAATACTTGTTAATTTTTATATTTTGTGTGTATGTCCGCTACATATAGTTATTATAGATTCATCAAGCGGAGTCAGGAACCAAGTGTTCCAAGTAGAACAAAAGTAACAACTGATATATGGTAAATACTAATATGCACCTTTATTTCAAAGATAGATTCTTGTTTAATCTTTATATTTTAAAATCGCCGGAAGAAGAGGGTGTGTATTTTTCGGGTATCTCCTTTATTAGTAAAGATAGAAGGATGCGGTTTTCGCAGCACTATGCTATTTTTTTATGAAACACAGGATGCAATGAAAATTTTTTGATATACGGAATTTCTTACGAATTTTACATTTTGGGATCAAGACCCCCCATATTTCGTTTACCATGTAACTTATTAAAAAGATATTCAGTGTTCTCTTGTAGTTTTTTACGTAGAATCCAGTGACGTACTCAGTTTCTACGTTTAATTATTATTAACATTGATAATGATAAATTGTGTTGCTTCAGAAAAGTTTCAACCAATAAAAGGGATTGAAAAGGCCTCAAGTTCTACCCCGCTGCTCTGGATTGATTAAATCGATTTGTTCGGGTTTGGTCGAGAAGTTAGTTACGTAATAATGAACCAATAATTATTACATATTAAATCATTTTCATCAATTACCATTGTAAATGATTTTTAATAATAATTTATTATAGCCAAGTAAAACAAAGTAATAAACAATTTGTCTCGGCGTAGACAAGAATAATTACCGTGAAAAAAATTATGCCAGTGGGAAAAGCTGATTCATTGTTAAATTGTAATATTTTCCTTTCTCTTTTTAAACGAAACTTTTTTAAAAAACGTTGAATTATGGTAATATTAGGTTGTAATTTCGAAAAAATATCGTGAAAACAAATCTAAAGAACACTGAGATGTGTGAAACTACAGTAAACTGACGTTTTAAGGAACTATGAAAATAAAGGAAACATTTAAGAGAGAACATCTTAGAAGTCAGAAATATACGTGGGCACTAATACCCATGTCCATATCCTATAAAAATTAGAAAGCAGATAATCTGGATTTTATAATGTAACAAAAATGCTATTAAAGATTGTTTCACGAAAAATGGATATAACTTAATGACTGCAGTAAAAGTACCTGGGGCCATCCCATTATTTATGACCGTTTGTTATTATTATGTGGAAGGACCGGATTGTAATAATTATAATTAAATATAGGCACATCAGATAGGTTAGGTTGCTTAATTTATATTTAAATATCTTTTTGTGGTAAAATTTGTTAGTTTTTAAGGAATGGTTCAAGAATTGTCTTTTACCAAACATTCCTCAGAATAGCGTGATAGTAATGGACAATGCGAGCTATCACAGTCGCCAATTACATAAAGCTCCACCCTCAAATAATACAAAATTGGAGTTTCAGAACTACATGGCGGCGAATGATATATATTTTGGAGAAAGTTATAAAAAAAGTGATCTTTTAGAAGTTTTAAAGACATTTTGTATAAAAAAAGTATAGGTTTGTGACACATTGGCAGAAGAAATTGGGCATACAGTGCTACGGCTCCCACCCTATTATTGCATTTTTAACCCCATAGAGCATATGTGGCACCCGTTAAAATCACTGGTTAGGTCTGAAAATATTTCTCCGACTTTAAGTTCTAGTGTTTTAGAATTGATACGAAAATGCTTTAATGATATTCCCCCAGGTAGTTGGAAAAATTCAGTCCGTCACGTAATAACTGTAGAAAATTCGTATATTAGTCTGGATCGTATAAATTAATCCAATTATAATTAATTTTGATGAGGATAGCGATAGCGAAACAGAACTATCTATAGAATGACATTATAAATGTAAATAAATATGACTAGTAATATTTAAAAAAAATGTTATTTCATTTGATTACATTAATATAATCATATCATTACTTGTTTTCCTTAGTCCGTCCCTTCATAATTCACTTGTGTATTGCCAAGCTCTTGTCGACACAATGGGACCGACCCAGGAAATCATTAAGTCGTATCCAAATTTCGTGAAACAATCTTTACAAACGATCATTTCTTCTTTTTGATGCGGGTGTAAAAATTATAATCTGCCTATTGGACGACAAGCTATTACTGCAAGCAACTGATCTTCAGAAGATCAGGAAAGGATTGTTAAAAGAAAATGTGTTGAATTACATTTAGGTTTAGCGAAATTTCCAACTGGTTTCAAATTTCGTTCAGTGCATGTTCGGTTATGGACGAGTTTCTAACTGGTTGCTGTTTTTTGTCTCTGTGACTTCTTAACTTAACCTATAAGTATTCTTATTCGTGCTCATTAATGCTATGTTTAAAGCCAGCTTTTCGCTTTGGATTGGATATTTAAAGAATAATCAAAAGTAAGTTTCACTAAAACATGCCAAATCTAAAGAAAACAAAACCAATCGATAAAAACAACAAGTCAAAAGTAAACAAACAGCTGATCGAGCAAATGCGCAGAATCCAAACCCACAATTCCGTACCAGTAAGCGGATTCTTCTGACGGTTGCAAATTCAAACCAACTGCACATGACTCGGGCGGGTTTGTAACTATCTCTGATCTGATTGCTCTACGAACGAATCATTTAGCGGCGATAAGGATTCGGGGGTTTCCCCGCCAGATCTTGTCTAGTGTGTTTTCATTGGAAAGTTGCACGTGGTGCCCATAAGGTTACCGGATGGATTGCAATCAAGATACTCGGAAAATTTTTGAATCGGAATATCTAAAAAAGTTTGATTGATTGAACAAATCCGCACAAGCCAAGTTTTTTACAAAAAAAAGTAGGAGAAGAGAACAATCGGGACTTTTCCATCAGGATCTCTGGTAACCAACCTAGAAGGGGCCCTTCTCGACCCGCATGGCTGGCGTATCGTATAGAGATACCGTTTGTTTATATAAAAAAAAAACAACATAAAACTTTCAAATAAATCTGTGGTGGTTGTTAAATTATTAGCTTGTATGCAAACAATTCAGTATCGAGCGAGTAGCATGCATTCTAGTCTGGAATAGGCATATTTATTTAAATGAAAATAAGGCAAATTATATGAATCTCGTTACCTTGACTATAATTATTATACAAATATGTAAATGTTTCTAAATTCTTGGAAATCTTGCAAATAAGTTTATTTTAATTTCACTTATGCAAAACGTGCGAACAGAGCCTATTAAATTGTAAAATGATACCAAAAATCAACTTGCAAAATATAAACTTGTGACTAAGATGCAATTTATTTAAATAATTAATGTTTTTCGAATCAAAATGGTCACCACCCAGAGGCCAATACTCGCTCCCGAAAGGGGTCAATTTTTCGAGCATGCTGAACACGATGGCGGCGTTAGAATTTCTCATTTGGGTTGCGCAATCCCTCAAAACGGCCAAAAACCACCCCCCAGAGGGGTTAAACGCGCTTCAAGAGGTTTCTCTGCAGAGAAATACACTTTCCCCCCGTTTTCGAGGATGCTGAGCACGGTGGTGGTGTTGGATATCGCGTCCGACCCCTTCCAACTGCTCCACCGGTCAATACTCGCCCCCGAAAGGGGTGAATTTTTATTTTTCAAGTACCAGCGGCAAATATATATTCCCCCCCGTTTTAGAGGAAGCTGAACACGATGGCGGCGTTAGAATTTCTCTTTGGAGTTGCGCAACCCATCAAAACGGCTAACCCCCCCCCCCCCAGAGGGGTTAAACGCGCTTCATCGTGTTCAGCATCCCCGAAAACGGGGGGGGGGGGGGGGGGATATATATTTGCCGCTGATACTTAAAATATAAAAATTCACCCCTTTCGAGGGGAGTATTGGCCGGTGAAGGGGTTGGAAGGGGTCGGATGCGATATCCAACACCACCACCGTGCTCAGCATCCTCAAAAACGGAAGGAAAGTCTGCAGGTAAACCTCTTGAAGCGCGTTTAACCCCTCTTGGGGGTGGTTTTTAGCTGTTTTGAGGGGTTGCGCAACCCCAAGGAGAAATTCTGACGCCACTATCGTGTTCAGCATCCTCGAAAGCGGGGGGAATATTTCGACCTTTCGGGTTTGTTCCGACTCACAGACGCCATCACTATATTCATTATCGATTTTAATACCGACCCTATGGTATAATTTGATTAGTACTTTTTTACATTGTACGGAAAGAAAATGAGCCAAATATGATGTTATTCAGAGGCGTGCCATGTCCGTTACTCTGGTGGGGTTTTATATTTAGTTAAGAAAAGAAAGGGTCAAGGATAAAATGTTTTGATATTTAAAAAATGTATACAGGGTGTAACAATTTCCTTGTTCATCATTGGGATTTCGGAAATGGTAAGAATTACGATGTCGGTTAAATTGAGCCAAACGTGCGTAATTATGGGCTGTGGCTAGTGGATTTAATCCCCTTTCCAGAGCGATACGTTCTCTGGCACTATCCAGCTATAAAATGGCTAAAAAGCTCTATGTAACATACCAATCGGATGCTATAACTACGAATTAAAAAAATCAACAAAAATACGTACACTTTCCTTACCTTTGGACTTGGCAGTTTCATAGTCTGGCTTGCAGACCAACTTCCTGTCCTCCATGAGGTAAAATTCGTCCCCCGTGTTGAGCTGCCTCGCGCACATGACGCATGCGAAGCATTGCAGATGGTAGACGTTGTCCTGTGCCCTGCGCACGACCTGCGTGGGGGGGATTCCCAGCTCGCACCCTGAGCACTTGGTTCCAAAGCGCCTGCACCCACAGCATAAAGACATAAACCATATACATATGCACGTTTAAAATGCAATAATCCATGCGCAAAACAATTATTTTTTTTTTTTTTTAAGTTTCTTACTTCAACTTGTCAGTTCATTCTTAATTTTTAAAGTACTTTGCTACCAAATGTATTGATTTCCACTAATGATGTATTAAAGTTTTATTTAAGTTTAAAATCAATAAATCTCCAAAACTACTGAACTGAAGTATTATGAATTTTAGATCACTATAAAGGGAATTGAAAGACCTTTAAAATAAGGTATCACTCGACCCCCCTTTCCATTTAAGATTTTAGGGGTGGTGCCCACCCCCGCCCAGGGGGCTGCACTTGTTAACGTGATTTTGTTCCGATTTTGTGTCCCCCTCGAAAACAAAATCGACGGGTCTGAGCGTTTTTTCAAAAAAGAACTGAGCTGCCAGTAAATGTCTCTGTTTCGTTTTCGATGGGCCACCCTGTATAAGCTACTTTAAAATGGATAAAGTTTACGCGTCCTTATAATAATATGCCAATTATTCAAAAGTACGGTCATGCGCGCATATTTAAAATAGTGATGAATTTGTCAGATTTGCTTATTTCCATATTGGGGTAATTTGAAAACATACAGTTGGGCATGGGAAAGAATGAAAATGTGCATCATAGCTTTACAGTAATATCATAAATCTGTTAGTTTTAGTCTCTTTGTTTTATCGGTTAACGAAAAAGAATAAAGATAAAACAGACGTTTTTATTTGGAAACGAAAGCGCGAAATCAAAATATTGACTTGTCATTATTGACATTTATACTTTGTGCTCTGTATGGTTCACAGATTTTTCAAGTTTCTGAATGATAGTACTTTATTATACAGGGTGTAACAAATTCATCCTTCACAATTGGGAATTCGAAGACGGTAACAGATACGAAGTCGGTTAAATTGGGGCAAAGTTGCGTAATTATGGGCCCAATAATATTCTGCAAAAAAACAGAAATAATATACAGGGGCGCTCAACATATTTTTAAGAATCTAAAATTTAGCGTTCTGGTTTTTATTTCTTCGTGAATTTGTTCGAAGAGATTTCCAAAAATAAATTTCACTTTCTCATTGCTACTTTTTATTCTCCATAAGATAGCATCACCCGATCTTTGGTGCGACGTTTCGTCTTTGGATCACCATCATCAACTTATTATTTTTAATATACGATCATAGATTTTGTTGTTTAAACTATGAGAAGACCAAATCTACGTTCAACGGTATACTGCCTTTCCGACGTTTTGTTCCTTAAATTGACCTTTTTCAGTAAAATGTCCCTAGTACATTCCGGTAATTTTCTGTTTATTTAAATTCGATATAATTCGAAAATGTAAAACTCAATGCCTCTTTTAAAAGTCTAGAGTGCTGGCTTTAAGAGTCAAATTTTATTTGTATTAATAAAATAAATTACTTGTAATTTCACTAAGTAGAAATTTCATACAATATACTATTAGTTTGAACTAAAAAAAAACGAATAAACCGGAACAAAGCGTCAGAAACCAGTAGGTATTGTATACCGCTGAACGTAGATTTCGATGCTCTTTCATAATTTAAATATTACAAAAAATTGATGCTGGTGACCTAAAGACGAAACGTCGCATGAAATATCTGAGGATGCCATCTTGTGAAAAATAAAAAGTAGCAATTTATTTTCGGACATCTTTTCGACTAAAGGCAAGAAAAAATAAAAACCGAAGCGATAAATTTTAGATTTTTACATATATTTTGAAAGCCCCTGTATTCATTTTAAATTCCCTTGCGGCATATTAATTATCGCGATTTGAATCATACTTTTACAGATGATAACGGACTATTCTCTGTTGTCTATCCTCGGTTCAACTGTAGCTGATAATATGTATTCCGTTGTTTACGAATATGTCGAAAAGCTAATATTATCTGTATTGTAGGAAAGGATCTGATACTTACTTAAAGAAATCGTCTTTACAAAAAAGCTGTCCATTCCTGGCAAAACATTTGTCCGTAAGCTGTATCCGACAATCCGTGCACTGCAAACATTTGGCGTGCCACGTCCTGTCTGCCACTTTCAAGATAAATCTGTCCAGTATTAGCTCGTGACAGCCGCCGCATTTTGGGATAGTAGCTGAAACAAATATCCATGTTTTAAAAATAATATTCGGACAAACAATTGTAGCATTGCCTGCAAAAATACATATTTATATACAAATATTTTTCATATTGCAGGTGGTAAATTACTGCTGACCAAATTTATTAAACGCTAGGTCACCAGTTAATTATAATTATCAAAAGATCCAATAAAATGAGATGGGATGGGATTTTAATAGTATCAAGCAGCATTTTTGCAAAAGAGAGCCTTTCTTTATTAACTTTCGTTAACAGGATTCCGAAGTACCTGTCTGTAAACGAGTCGTCTTCCCAAGCGTTTATTCCTGTTTTAGGAAAAAAATGTCAAAGGAAAAAAACTTTGTAATAGAACTAGAACTCGCGGAAAGTCTATATTTTTTTGTTTCGGAAGATTTTTAGAGTTAATTTTTTTTATTGTTCCATATAGAAAAAAATGATGGACTTTCCTCGAGCAACAAAATTTAGATCTTCCGTTAAAATTTTTTTTTAAATGTACCGTTTCCATAGGAAGCGAAAACTCCGTTTTTCAGCGTAGAGAATTGAAGTATAGACCCAGATCACGTGCAGTCTCTTTCTTCCGATTAATTATCGTTGTTTCTGTCGGCGTACCGATTACGGGCGGACGCTCGACGTATTCTTGTAACTGCAAGGGAAGATCCAATTCGCCTCGTGCCTTCAAAGCATGAAACGAACAGGGGTCAAATCGGAGATTTCGACTGACTACCGCATCCTCTTAATACATAGGTAAGTGTCATTAGCGGTTATGGAAGAATAATACTATCAGTAGAGCTGGGCAGGACTTGATGGCATGCAAATACCTTTCAGTGCTTGAAGCGAATACATTAAATTGTTTCAATTATTTCATTTACGATATTCATTGATTTAAGTACATATTCATTAAACTACGCGACAAAAACGTTGTAATTACTATAGCAAAAGAAATGTTGAACGTAATCTGATTGAAAGACGTTAAACTTGAAAATATACAGCAAACGTTAATAAGTTTATGTTAGAAATCAAGAAAAATCATATGGTATTTATATTTCAATTAAAAGGCTTTCGTCTTTATAATAAACTTGCTTTCCACAAAAAAAGTAGATATGAATAGGTTCAATAAAAAAAAACTGTTATAATTTTCCATTATGATGAAGTGTTGGAAAAGATGGCAAAGATGCAAAGGAAAATACGCCACTGTTAGTCTTCCCCCCCCCCCCACCTTTAAAAAATAAAAATATAGCGCATGAATTACAATTTGGGCCGTCTGCTCATTTTCCCAGTTTGATTTACCGATGTCTACCCGCCGATGAACTTGATAATCGTGACGTCGCGTATGCTAACTTTGACAGTGAATGTACTAACGGAGCTAATATTCTGTTCGTTTTATAAAGTCCGATATCGGATTAAATCATTAAAGGTTGTTAAACAGTAAGACGGTTAAGTTAACAATACCTTCGCTATACTTGATCGTACCGAACATTCCACTGGTTCACTGTAGTCGGCTGAGCAACATCAGCGGTTCCAAAACAAAATTATCTTAGAATTACGTACCGAGATAAATATTTTTATCTAATTTATTTTTCACTCATAGTTTTTTTATTTATCAAATGAAAAAGATTTTGCGTCAATAAGTTAAAGATGTTCTCGGGTACGTTTTCCTAGAATTTAGTTATTTTGGGATCATTATAGTTAAATCTATATAATAATCACTATTTTCCAAGAAATAATTAAAATTTGCTCAATTGCAGGACGGTATGTTCTATTTTAAATAAGTAGTTATGCTTTTTGCTTTTAGTTTGTTTCTCATTATTGTGTGTGAATTAAAAGCAGTTATAAAGCAAAGTTATGGAAAATGTTCAGCAAGGTGACCCAACGCTTAGAAGGTGTTTATCACCAGGTGAACGCTGTTTGGTATTACAAGTGGAACGTTATTTTACTTTAGAAAAAGATAACTCGGGCCCGTTAGTGCTAGCTATTCTTGAAAAGATAAAGAAGAAAGAACTTTGCGATATTGGAACTACCAGTTTGTCCATCATTTTACAAGAGCTGGGCTTCATATACAAAAAAACGAACAACAGGAAAGTGCTTTGCGAGCTATCCAATAATGTTTCAAAACGATGGCGACATCGGTTCTTTTTAGAACCAAAACTTTATAAAAAAAGAATTCGTAAAACTAATTTGCCTAAATACTATAAAAGCTAAAAAATTATTTTTCTTTGCCTAAACTAATTTCGTATTTACTTTAAGTTATTTTATTTAGAAAATACCTAAAATATAATTTATTGTTTGAGAGCCACCGACTACCCGGCTCGAGAGATTTTATTGCTTAGCGGACTTCATACACTGTACCGACTTTAGTAGAAGTTCTGTCAAAGTTAACATAAGTATCGTCAATGTTGTCAAGTTTAAAGTTTCGTCGCATAATATTTAAAGAAGTCGTAGAAGTGCGATTTGCAGATATTTTTTATTATTAAATTTCTTTATTCCTAACCCACTATGGATAAAGTTTCACGCAAAAATTTTGAACCGTTTTTAGAGATATCACCCCAGAGAAGTAAGAAATATGAGACGAAAAAGAAAATTTATAACATCTCCAAATTTAAGTCCCTATAAAACACTATTTTCAATAATTTCGATAGAATGGTTTTTCCTGTAGGGGTTCTTACTTTTCCCCATTTTTTTCCTTGAAAAGGATGGATCCGAAGGGCACCCCTGGTCCTCCCTGGCTGTGTCCAGGTCCTCAAGATTAAATAAAACTGTTTTTAAAGTTCATTGATAAGTCATAAGTTCTTGTAAAATAAATTTGATTAAAGAACCATCTAAAAAGTCAATCTTTCAAACTTACACAAAAGAATTTCGGGAATTTCATCCAAGCAAATAGGAGGCACTCTGAACATCTCAATATCACGTTCATCTCTGTTACTACTGATCATTGTTATCACGAAAACTACTCGTACTTATCACAGATCAAATAACAACGCAATGTTAAAAAAAAAAGTTAAAAATATTCATTTAATTCTTATTGATATGTCTGAGTATTATTTCAAACATACTATGTTGTTAGGGGATATAGATTTAAATTTAAGGCACTTCGCGATGAAAAAAATAATCGTCGACAACGTTTTCGCGACAAATTCGAAAGGCTCATACACTATCGCGACCAAGCTCTATCGCTCCCGATACCCTTAACGAAACTGAACCCTTGCGCCCTCAGGGCGCAGTATCCATGGTATCGACCCTTTGTGATCGCATAGTAACCTCGCCCATCGAATACTGTTGACAAGGAAAAGTGAATTTTATTAAAGGACGAGCCCTTGTTTTTCAGTCAGAGACGCTGATTGGTCGTAATCCTGTCGAAGGGACGACCCTGGGTCCTTTGTTGTCTTTGTTTGAGTCGCTGAAAAGGGGGGTCAAAGGGGGGAGCATAAAGAGATAGCGGTATAAAGTCGGTTTTGAATTATTGCGGTCTGGGGCTACGTATTTCGTGTTCTTGGAATTTTGTCGCTTTTTTTAGAATGCCATAAAAAGTGTCTTTATGGTTTTCGGAATAAAATGTATAAGGAAAGAAAAACTTACTTACATTTTCTATAAAAATAGTAACACTAACCATAATTTATGGTTCTATATGTGACTGTGGAATAACTTTTATTGAGAACTGCCATTATATGCCAGCAAAATTTTATAACCAACATTTTTAGCAAAAATTACAAAACCATTTTTGAAAAATATTCTGAAATTTTTTGTAATATTTACTAAATTTACAATATATCTGGTAAAAATTTACAAAAATCTTCTGTAAAAATTATCACACATGGTATTCCCGAGCGGTCACCCATCCAAGTAGATACTAACCTTGCCCAGCGTCGCTTGACTGTTCCGCCAATTATTTGTAACGAAGATCGAAATCCGAGTGGTCCGTTGCATATGATAAAACGGATGAATTTGCATAAATAACAGAAATATTGATGATTTTTACATTATGTCAAGTAACTTTAACACTTAATTACAGTGGGGCTCGTGGTCGAAAATATAGAGGAAGAGCCAAGCAAAAATATTCTTCAAAACACAGAGTATTGCCACTGGTAAAATGTACCATATACAGGTCGACAACTTTATCTGTAGCTACAAAAGGAATGAGGGCAAGAAAATTTCTTGGGTTAACAATGTTGTCACATACTTATATTAAATTTTAAATTAATAACATGTTACCAAGTAAACCCTAAAATTAAATTTACCCATTTAAAGTAAATTGTCATAAGTATATATGTTCCATTGTTCTTAAAACTATTTAAATGCAATATAAAATATTTTTCATTAAAGTAATAATAAATAAAGAGGATTACGACACGCGTTTGGTGACACGCCTATTGTGCCAGCGTGATTGTTCGGCGATGTCCAATATGCTTCATCCAGTTGCGTAGTGATAGGGTTTGTTTTGAAACTGTGATAATGAATGAATATACGTAAAACAATTCATAGTCAAACCCGTGAAGTGATTGCCAATATGTACAGGGTATGTGAAGAGGAATCACAAATTAATACATTTAAACTGCCACTTAAGCGAAAGCTAGAAAGGGTCGCAATGTATACGGGAGATACTGAAAGGAAAGAAAATAACCCGGATCAATTGTTGTCATCTCCTGTCAAAAAAGGGCCCGTCTCTTTGCTGTCGAAAAAATCAAAGGCTTCGACTTTGGCATTGTTAGGAGAATAATGCAAAAGTTTTATTTGGAACTATAAGTGGTTCCAACCTTAAAAAGTTGCTACTAAAGAAGTGACATAAACTCTCCGTTTTCCCGTGAAACTTTGAAGTGCATGTTGAAATCAAATGGATTTTATTGGCGAAAATGCCAAAATAAGCGAAAAATATTAATGGGAAGGCCTAATATATTGCACTGGCGATACAAATATATTCATGCCATGAAAAAAAATATATTATTACATTATTAAGATAATAATAGCACGCCCATGACTCTGCCATGTTTTAAAAAATATTGCTTCCCCCTTACCGATACCGCGTAGCTATAGACTCGCTTGTCGAGCTGTATTTAAAACTATCTATTGGAGTTATAAGCTAATTATTTAATTTATTAGAAATTCTACTTTCTGCTCTATCGTACTATAAAGTATTTACTATAATAATTTTACTATAGCGTTTGTTCTGTGCACATAAATTTTGTTGTAAAATTTACAATATCGTGTAGTAGTTACTTGATTTTACTAAATTTATTAGAAATCCTAACTATAGTTTTTTGTAAGTTATGTTTACAATATTATTTTACAATAAAATCTTAACTATAATAATTTCACTTTTTTCTAACTTGAACGAAAAGTGTTAAAATTATGGTCGGATGATTGCTATTAATAAAATATATATTTATTGCAACATCAACAAGCGACATGCACACTACGTAATTGTCACTTAAACAAAAATTGTCTTATTTTTTTAATTCGACACGTTTTTTTAAATCCAAGGTTAATAATTTGCAATTTTCTGCAAGTTCCGATTCACATCGTGAATACTGAATACAATCACTTCTGGCATTTTTTTAATGTCATATTCTCATCGAGAATTCAACAACTGCTCATGAGTTGAAAGTTCTTATAGAAATATCCGTCATTCTTTCCTGGTTTTTGCGTTTATTTTTATCAAAATAAAATTTTAAAATAAATTACCATTGCTCGTGCTAAGATGAACTTAATTTCAAAAATGAACGTTTTCTACATTAAATTTAAAATTAAAACCCTTTAAAAGAAGGATTTCATTTTAATTAAAAAAAATTTTTTTTTCATTATGTTTCTACCTAGAATAAAATAAACTTTACTTTTCATGCTTTAATTTCTTTATTTGTAATTTTTTACATATTAAAAAGTTTTTCTTTTCCTGCTTAACTAGTTACTTCAATATGTCATAGGTACCCCCTTTTGTTGATGTTTTACCTTCCACTGAAGATGAAGACTTAAGTCTTCGAAACATGTTTGGATTATAGTTTTTTATATATTTCTATTAAACTAGTGGAGCAGACTGTGAGTTTCTTTACCTCCTTATAACTTCACTCCACTTTGAGATGGACTACTTCAAGAAAATTAAATTACCTTTTGTTGATATATTATTATTATATTAAATCAATAATCCTTCTGATCTTTAAAACACTGCGTACTTGTCCATAATATCGACATAGAAAGGAACGTTAATTTTAAGTTCTTTTTCAATAGATATATTTGACAAAGATGAGAGTCTGTCTTGGGCAATTGTATTTCTAATAAACTACATAGAATGCCACTAAACGAATTCATTTTGTCTATAATGTTTTCACAATTAAATAATTGAAAATCAGGGTTTTTTCGTTTTAAACATTTTGTATAAAACGACTGTTTTAAACATGCTTTAAACAATCGTTTGAGTTTAAAACAATGTTTTGTTAAAAATGTTTAAAACATGTTTAAACGGTTTTTTTTTTGAGTAAATTGATTATTTAACAGGAGTATACTTAATTTATGCAACAACTTGATGTGAAAAATATTTATTGATAAATAGTAATAAAACTACTAAAACAGTAATTTAATTTAAAATAATAAAAGTTAGGTACTTAAAAACTTCAAAAAAAAACTGAAGATAAGGAAACATATAAAAAGGCCCAAACAAAAGTTAGAAGAAAAATCAGCCAGAAGAAAAACGAATCATGGGAGAAAAAATGTATACGGCTAAATACCTATTTGGGAGGAAAAAGGAATACGGAAAGTTGGAGAACACTAAGAAACCTAACAAGTAATAGATCAAAAGAAATAGTAACCCCGATAACACCACAACAATGGGAAACATACTTTCAAGAGCTATTAACGGAACAACGGATAGAATTCAAAGAAGAGGAAACGCAGAACATAAGAACAATGGGATCACCAGTACGGATAACAAAAGAAGAAGTAAAAAAACAATGTGGATTCCTAAAAAATGGAAGATCACCGGGACCGGGAGAGATATATGGGGAACTAATCAAAAACGGAAGCAGCAAATTGACTGATCACTTAACAAAACTGTTTCAGACGTGCATAAATAAGAAGGAGGTACCAATGGAGTGGAAAACCAGCTATTTAACAACAATATTTAAAAAAGGGGACAGGAACAAATGTGAAAACTATCGAGGTATAGCAGTGACAAGTACATTGAGTAGAATTTATGGAAAAATATTAAAAGCCAAAATCGAAAACGAATACACAGATAGCGAAGCAGAAGAACAAGTAGGTTTCAGAGCAGGAAGGTCGACGGTGGACCACTTATTCACGATAACCCAAGTAATGGAGAAAAAACTAGGTTACAACCAAGAGCTACACTTATTGTTCGTCGACTTAAAGAAGGCATACGACAGCATACCCCTCAGTAAATTGTGGCACGCTCTGGAAACAAGCAATATAAATACAGAATTGATTAAAGCGGTAAGATCATTATACGAAGACATAAAAACAAAAATAAAACAGGGAAAGAACATCAGTAAAGGATTTAAAACAGATAAAGGACTTAAGCAGGGATGTTGTCTGTCACCAACCCTGTTCAAAATATACCTAGAGCAGGCAATAAAAACATGGAAGAGAAACAGCAGAGGAATGGGTCTGCCCCTTGAAGACTATATACTATACACGTTGAGCTTCGCGGATGACCAAGTAGTAATCGCACAAGATTATGAAGACCTTGAATATATGACCCGAAAGCTGATAGAGGAGTACACCAAATGGGGATTGGAAGTCAACTTATCCAAAACACAATATATGTGTATAGGAGGAGAACAACGGGACCTTATACTAAACAGTGGAAAAACAATAAAACAATGTACAGAGTATAAATATCTGGGTATGAGACTAGAAACAACGGAGATTTAACAGAAGCAATAAAAGACCGAAATACACAGGGAAGAAAGGCAATAGCATTACTTAATAGCGTGCTCTGGGACAAAAATATTAGCAAGGAAAACAAAACAAGAATTTACAACACAATCGTAAAGGCAATAACCACCTACTCCTCGGAGGTATGGCCACTAAAAGAGACAACAAAGAAAATGCTGAAAGCAACAGAAATGGACTACTGGAGGAGAGCGGTGGGCAGGTCAAGGATGGAAAGAATACCAAATGAGAGAATCAGAGAGGTAATGAAAGTCAAGCATACAATAGTGGACGATATTCAGGATAAACAACTAATATGGTTTGGGCATGTACAACGAATGCCAGAGACAAGAATACCTAAACAAGTGATGCAGTGGAAACCAGGCGGAAGGAGGAAACGCGGAAGACCAAGAAGAAGCTGGAGAGAGGGAGTAGACGAAGAGGTCCAAAAGCTCCGACTGGAAGAAGGTGCATGGAGAGATAGAGAAGGATGGAGATTGGGAATCGGAAGACGTAGAACGTTGTAAACCGATGTTATATATATATATATATATAGGTACTTAATGAACATCATGCACAGAACTTTGGTATGTTCAAAAAACTACAAATAAGTGTATAACCCGTAAGAAAAAAAAAAGGAATAAGGTAAAAATGTATAATAATCACTGATCGGAAGGGAAATCAATTAGCGCCGTAAGTGGACGCATTCGAATGTAGTTCTTTAAAAATTTTAACCAACTTCGCTCCTCTGACATTGCCTAGCTGATTGCGGAGTTTGGAATTAACTAACCATATGACGAAAAAAGTCTCTATTGTTAACTGTTGGACAAGTTCCATTGCTATTGTATTTAAATGTTTAATAGACCGCCACCATGCTAATGGTTTTGCATTTTCAAGTATCTGTTGAGAAAACATATATGGCATAAATGGTGCACACCTAGCCTGAAAATTAACAATCGTTGGCATTGCCTCTGAATGGTAGGTTTCTACATATTATTCCATGGCAATTTCTAATTGCCTTTGAGTTCGTCTATCTCCCCTAAAACAATGATCAAGCAAGTTTGCTAAAAAATGAACTGGAGTTAGGGCCATCTCCAGACGTTCTATAACCTTATTTACGTCACTCATTGAAAATTCCCCATTTGATTTTTGGTTTTCCTACATTTGCCCTACTTAGGTTATTTGAGAGTAACGAATAATACAATCAAAAATTATATTGAAATTAATTTATTGAATAAAAATAAATTAATTGATTTTTACTTTCTTCTCCTTTGTTTCTTGACGGAAGAGGACCTTCCCCTACTTCCCCTGACCTCCACTGGTGTTTAGCAACCTCATTAAAAGCGAGTGCGTAGGCGGGGTTGTGCTACTGATAATTCAGATGGTGGTGATATTTATTCCAACTTAGATACCTTCCTTATAACTATTCGAGGTTCAATTGGACTGTAGTTTAGTTAAAATATATAACATGGTCGACTGGTTTTATTTCTATATTTTTTAAAACAGCGACGTGGTATATTTAGGATAATTAAAGGTTACGTTCGTTAGGATTTACAATACAATTGTTGTATGTGTGGCCAATTAGAGTAAAAAAAATGCCTAATGTGCATTATATTAAAATTTCGGACACATAAAGAATTACCTAATTGATATATAATATCGTAGTTAATGAGCGTTTTTACTACTCTTTTTTTTCAGGATATCAGCGACACCATTTTAAAATTAATCAATTCAAAAATAAATCCATATTTATGAGTTGTTTTAACTTCCATCCAAAGTTCATCTTTATAAGTTAAAATGGTCACTTTAGGGTTATAACATATAGTAGGTCCCATACAAGGTGTAAATTTGAAAACTTCCCACCGTTAAGATGAGGATCCCAAACAATCCCAAATTATCAATCAGAGCCATCTATGGTGCATTAATTTAATTAAAAATATGCCGCTTTTTGGCAGGTTAGAAAGAGACGAGAGTCATCAGCTGATCAATATTTCTTTTCGTGAAGTTTTAGCCGTTAATAATAAAGTTTTTTTAGTTAATTTATCGATATTTAGATTGTCTGACATGTCGATTGGGGTATCAACAAGTTTCAGGAAGATCTGTGACAAAAATTTGAAAATTGTTCATATTTGAATTTGTTATTATTATTCTTATAACATTATATTTTTTAACGTAATTTTTTCAATTTTTCCAACCCTTTAACTTTACGAATCCAGTTTTAGATTAGCAAAAAAGTTTGACTAAACGTTCCCATAACATAGTGCCTGCTTGGCAACAACGCAGCTCTTAATATCTGATTAGTAAATAATTTAAAAAATCGGAAAGACGTCAATTTTACTTATGTTCGTAACCCTTGGGGTTTAACCCCCTAAAAGGGGTTGATGTTACCCTTCAAATTTTGAAGGTCATTTAAATCTCCTTTAAGAAATCGCCTTCCAAAACGTAATGACGTTTTTCGTTAACTGATAAAATTAAAATACATTAGAAATAACCCGTCTGTGTTATTACTGTCTAGTTATGACATACGTTACTTTTTTCCCGGCTCAACTGTATAAACGAATTATTTTCTATCAAAAATCTCTCATTTTCGACACTTTTATAGGGTATCTCCGTAATTGTTAGTGCTATCAAAAAAGTAATGTAGGTGTCATGTACTCTTTTTGGGTGAAACTTAAAATGGTAAAATGAAAATTAGAAAATTTTTGCTTGCTTAAGAGATACGAGGGAAAAACAAGAAATTGACAATTTCAAATTTACCCTATATTTTCTTAGTCAAAAGAGATACAGATAAATGTTTTATACAAAAGTTTCTTTATAATGGTTGAATAATCTGCCGTTTTCAGACTAAGTATACGGGGTCAGGTAAAAAAGTTAACGGAACCTAATTTTTTTTAATGGAACAAACACCCTGTATATTTTAATCTAAAAATATATAATTTTATTTTCTCTTTTCAAATATTTAACAACCCATGCATGATATTGGTTTCCTAGGCGACTTATTTAAACGTTATTGCTTTGAAACGAAATAATAGATTCAGATTAAGGTAAAAAATAACGGGAATCATCGCAAATGTTCGGATTATGTCCTTAAATGGTTGCCATCTTTCCGGATAGCGAACAAAATATAAATTTTGTGCAATATCTTCGTTTTTTCCACTTGCAATATAAACTGATATCATATCAAATTTCTCAAAATCTTGATAAGTAATTTTCACAAATGAATATGTAAAAATGAAATTAACGTTTAATGTTAGTACCAACTAGAATGTCAACATAGTTGTTTCTAGGATATTAGCTTTTATTTCATGGCCTACTGTGGTTTAAAGTAGTAAAGTTTAAATAAATCGCATAGGAAACCAATATCATCCATGGTGTGTTATATATTTGGAAAGAGAATTTAAAATGCTATCTTTTTAGATTAAAATATATAGGGTATTCCATTTAAAAAGATAGGGTTAGGTCCGATAACTTTTTTACTTGACCCCGTATAAGATTATTCAGCAATCATTATAAAGAAACTACTTTATAAAACATTTTTCTGTATCTCTTTTAACTAAGATACTATATAGGGTTATTTTGAAATTGTCAATTTTTTGATTTTCCCTCGTATCTCTTAAGTGAGCGAAAATTTTCTAATTTTTAATTTTACCATTTCAAATTTGACCTAAAACGAGCACATGACACCTACTTTACTTTTTTGATAGCACTGACAATTACGGAGATACCCTATAAAAGTGTCGAAAATGGAACACCCTGTTCGGACTCCAGGTGCTTCGAAATGAAATGTTTCTCCTTTTTGAGTTTGTTCCATGTTCCAATCCATCCATATTTCCCATAACCTTGCCGCTTTTTGCATAAATATACATTTCATCAATGACTAAAATAAACAATCAAAAAGAAAAAGAATCTAATTGATTCGACTTCCTGCTATGAAAGGGGCGCACCTCCTGCAATACTATTTTAACAACAATTGCTTTTTTATACAATAAACACATAACGTTGATGATAATGTCTAACTTTATATTTAGAATAAACACAATAATCGGTTTCGTAACGCTTAAAAATAAAA
Source organism: Barypeithes pellucidus (assembly GCA_963991005.1). Lineage (NCBI taxonomy): Eukaryota > Metazoa > Arthropoda > Insecta > Coleoptera > Curculionidae > Barypeithes > Barypeithes pellucidus. The sequence goes on from OZ022557.1 coordinate 3,486,998, forward strand.
AAAAAAGTTTTTCAGTGTGATTCCTTAGGTCATTTTATACAGCAAAATTCATATAAACACAACAATATGTCCGAAATGGCATCAATTTTTTTCTACACGCTGGTGAATTTTTAAAAAAAATTGTTATTTTATAATACAGTGAAACCTCTCATAACGGACACCTCTAATAAGCGGACATCTCTATTAAGCGTACATTTTTTCATAGTCCGGAAATAGATATATGAAATTCCATGAAATCAACCTCTCTTGGGCGGACTCTCCCTTGGGGTCACGCGGACAGGCTGTTTTCATACAAAGAGTGCGAAAACCCTCCTTTAAACTGACAAAAAAATTTTAAAAGTATTTTGGAGACGAATAAGTACGGTGCAAAAACCGAAGACAAACCGGCAACCAATAGTATGCGTGGCAGAGCGAAAGGACTTTGCCGAATGAAAGTATGTGTGATTCCCCGACAGCAGTCCGCTGTTTATTTGTGAGTTTTAAGGTTAAAATAGTAAAGAATGGCACAAAAATGTCGCGTTTTGAGTCTGAAAGAGGATATTGATGTTGTGCAAGTTTGTAATTTGATAACAATGATTTGGGCGAGTTTATTAACATTGATAGCAATGTGCTATTAGAAGATGATAGTAACCCCATTCCTACCGATTATGTTGTCCAAACTAAAACCACATCACTATCTGACGACTCTGATGAAGAAGTTGGATGCAGTAATCAAACAAATGTCACCAATTGTCTACAAGCTATTAGTATGGTAAAATAATTACAAGAGTATGTAAAGAATAGAGGTGACTCTACAGCAAGGGAATTGTTGTCAGACTTGGAATTACATTTTCTAGATTGCATGTATAAAACGCAAACACGTCAAACTACGTTATTAGATTTTATTAGTACTACATCCTAACTAAAACTAGTGTATTTTTGTTATGTTATGTTTACTTGTACATACATATAATATACATAGTAATAATTTTGCATTTACATATTACCTAATATCAAATTTCCCATGGGCGGACACCTCTACTAGGCGCACACATTTAGACGGTCCCGTAGGTGTCCGCCTAAGGGAGTTTTCACTGTATCCATAGCCACATATTCTACATAGAAAAAAGATTTTATCGATCCAAAAGTGGTAATCCACTGACATTTTTCCATGTAAATATAATAATATAAAAAATACTTAAATTGAATGGATTTTTGTATGATTTTAACGATTCCAGTTAAAATTTATGATTTTATCGAAGCAAAATATCCGAATACCTCATCTCGAAAACAAACAAAACTTCAGGAACTCTCCGATCGTCCGTATATTTTTCGTTTCGAATATTTCTTCTACGGATCGTCTGAATCCGAAATTTATTTTTCAGGACCAAAGACGGGAAAATCTTTCCAACTTTGCTGAATTATTAATGTTAACTTGGCTAATCTGAGACGAAGTTTCTGCATTTTAAAAGAGAAATAATACGGTTAGTAGCTCTATAAAGACGAAAAGTTTGCTCGGTTGTGTTTTTTTTCCGTTCGCCGTCCCGAGTTCAAAGATTGTGTTTAACTTCTCGAGTTTAACTGCGGGGATTTTCGTTTTGGAATTTACGATTTGAATGTATCAAAGGATAATATAATATTTTTTTTAAAATAAGATTTATAACATAATACATTATAACACAGAACATGAATTACGACTTCTTCACCTCACATAAATAAAACAGAATAAACCAGATTTAACTTTCTTTGCTCGCTTAAACCAGTTCCTTGTGTAAAATACATAAATTATTTGCAAAAAGCATGAATTATCTACATGATTATTCAATGCTATAAGTCAATTAGTAATTAATTAGTTTCGTACCGATCAATAATGATTATAGCTAGAAATTACTAGTTCAAGACTTGCTGGGGTACTTTGTGTAAAAATTATAAATGTATTTTTTCTGTGATAATATACCAGGGTGTGATTCGTTAGATCGTTTCATAAAGAAAAGTTCATATAAACATATGTCCGCAACGGCTTAATTTTTTTGCTACAGGGTGTTGAAATTTTATTTTTTAAATGGTTATTTTTTAATATCTCCGAAAGTACTTCATATATTACTTTCAATTTTGGTATGTGTTAATAGGATATAGAACCACAAATTTCAGTTAGAAAAGTTATTCAATTTTCATAAAACAAAATTTATCATTAATTATTTTATCAATGTTGATAATAATTAGTTTCAATATGAATTTAGTGGTTTTAATCTGACGAGAAAAACTCAATGGACTGTCTTCATGTAGAATTGACCAGGCTAATCAGAAAAAATATCCATATGGAAAAATGTCAGTGGCGTACCATCTTTATTGTAAAAAATATCAGAGGAAATGTTTGCAGGGACGCCACTGGTGGAACAAATGAATAACGTTTCTAACTAAAATTTATGGTTCTATATCCTATTAAGACATACCAAAATTAAAAATAATATCTACTACTACTTATTTTCGGAGATATTAAAAAATAACCATTTAAAAAATAAAAATTCAACACCCTGTAGCAAAAATTTATGCCGTTGCGGACATATGTTCATATGAACTTTTCTTTATAAAATGACCTAAGGAATCACACCCTGAAACATTAGCATGTCATTAAGGAACACATATACACATAAGTAAAGGTAGATAATTAATTTTAGAATATTTTATTATACAATAGTTTTTCTTTACATCAAAAGTACACTTATTAAATGTGCATGAATGACATGCTCCTTTTACTATTCGATACAACAGTCGAATTTTCTGGTGTTGAAATTATATTTTTCTCTGCCATTGATGTACCTGGTCACAAATCGGGTGTTATTTCAGCACTGCCACTGCCACACGTTCTAAACACTTTATTGGCTATTTCTGTCCTCATCAACATAACAGCGACCGTTGATGACTTCCAACCGCCATGTTTTTTTAGTGTCATCAAGTCTCCCTCAGATTCAACTAAAAGTATAGCAGACGATCTTCGAAATGAATGACCCGTATATACGTAAGTTAATATTTTCAAGTTGAAGAAAATTAGCTACTGTTTGAGGTACCTTATAAACAGATTTTTACCCACCACCTGATTAATACATTTTCCATTGTGATATGCATAAAATAGGCGGCGATCCTTTGCTGCTGTTGGACGAAGGGCTATGTACATTCGGTATAAACTTTAATATATCTTTCAGTAACCACAAGTCTCGTGTTTAAATCATTCGTTGTTTGCTTAATTTTCACAATTAATAACGTTCCCGAATCTTCAATATCATCTAATGTTACCTGGCTGATTTCACAAATTCGACAAGCTCCTGCAATCGCAAATAAAACAACAACCTTTGCCATTGAATAAACTTTATCGCGAGCATTATTTAAAAAATCACTAATATCTGTAATCGTAAAATAGCAGATTTCTTGGACGTGCAACCTTTTCCATTTTGTTTCAGAAATATAATGAGTTTGAAATATTTCGAAATGTCTGTTTTTGAGCGTTATTACAACAAACCATGATTAAACCACATTAAAAATAAATCATCAACTCATTATATGAACGAAATTCAAATTCTATTCACACTTGGCCAGTTTCTTCCTTTAAATAACTAAGAGTAAGAGTAAACAGGTCAATAAATTCATTTCCGCTTATTATCGTCCACGTACATAATTCCTTCTAATGAGCTCCCCGAGGAGTGCATTGAAATATCGGGAAATAAATTAGCCCTGTGCATAAAGCGGGCATTCCCGAGGGATCAAGCCTGAAATACAGCTTTAAACCAAAGAGGGATGATTTAGATATCGCGTGCGACCGCACCTGTCTGCGTCTCTAGCCCTATTTTTACCTGTGCAATTGGGAAAACTGCGATGTAGCTACCTGTAATATCCTTTGTTTCCTGCGTTTTTCATTAAATGGTAAGTGAGCTTGCAGTAATGGCAAATATAAATTTCATAGTAAATTAATAAAGTATTTTCAAATATTGGATAATAAATCTAGATATATATATACAGGGTGCACCAAGAAAAGTGGCCTAGTAGAAGTATCTCGAGAACTTATTTCGAAAATTTGGCTGTGGCTATAAGAGATGGTTTTCTATGTTTCTAAAATATTTTGGATGATGCGGTGTTGCCGGATCATACCGAAAATGGTAGCAACTTCGGAATTTTAAATGAATTACCCTATATATTATATTTTTTTTCTAGATAAAAATCGACTAAGAACAGCTCAGGGGTCTCTAGAAGAGGAAGAAATGAAAAAGGTGACAAATGAACATGTTATCACCACAATTCATGAATGTTTAAGAGCCAACAATTTAGTTATTAGTTATTTTATTGGTGTTGATGAATAATTTTAATTTTGTTTATTTATTTATTAATAAATTGCTCATTTGTTAACTATTTTTTTTACAACAATACAGACATAACGTCAAATGAATTTTTCATTATTTTGTTTCTGAATCCATTCCACAGCCAACTACCAAAAAATATATTTTTATAAGATAATTTTTAAATTTCGCTATAAGTCCGAAAATATTGAAGATAGGTATAGGAACACTTAATATCATTAGATAGAAAATTCGATCCTCCATTAGCAAAACGTATCACATACAGGGTGTCCCATTTAAAAAAAAGAAGATTTTTTGCAATAATTCATCTCCCTCAGAAATATTGTTATGGAGACGCCCTGTATAAAACTAATTAAATACCGTTCAAAATTATAAAATTTCGATGGTCTTGTGAAACTATTGTCAAAATTTCAGTTTTCTAGCTGTAACTGCTAAAAAGATATGATTTTCTTTTCAGGTCCCGAATAAGATTATTTATAATTCAAAAACTCTTAAAGATAGGTATATGATATTATATAGAAAACTGTTCTACATTTTTACCTAGATTCCAAAAAATATATAATATATAGGGTAATTCATTTAAAATTCCGAAGTTGCTACCACTTTCGGTATGATCCGGCAATACCGCATCATCCAAAATATTTTAGTCAGTTCTCGAGATACTTCTAATAGGCCATTTTACTTGGTGCACCCTGTATATACAGTTATAAAGTATAGAACATTTACTTTTAAACAGCTATGACAACCCCCCCCCAACCAATGGGCTGTAGTACCATACATTAAAAAAATTCAAATAACAGCTCATTGATATGTCAGAAATAGTGACACATAGTCATAGTAATGTTTTAAGATTTTTTCGTCATTAAATACTGTCTAAATATGTCACCACACACACTTTCTTGCAAGGAAAATAAAACAACCATGAAAGCTCGACGTTCACTTGACTGACTATTTGTAAAGTAAATTATAAAAGTCAACAAACAAAACACATCGCCAAAACAAATAGAGCGTCTACTATAAACGACCTCCTCAATCCCAAAGTTTAAGCATATACTTTCATCTGTTAAAGAGACCCATTTACTGTAGAAAATCTACCCACTAGATTTTCGAGCACGTTCGAGTAGTTTGAGCCCTTTTGAGCCTGTCAGCCCGATTTTAATCTGTTACATTGACAATAGTTCGAATAAGAGCTTTTTCCTATGAGCGTTATGTGCGCCACGCGACCTAACTAAATACTATTGAATTAGAGTCCTTGTTCAACGGAAAGGACAACAACTGTTTGTCCTTCGGATAAAATTCTGGTGTGGGTAATTACATGATTCATAAATAAAACCTGTACTGTTGCTCTCAATGTTTGAATATATTGAAAAACTAGTTCACTACGGGGTAAGGAGCTAGTGATTAATTTCTATTAAAATATTATACAGGGTGTTATGGAAATGACGTATTATATTTAAATCGATGACTCCTGGGGTGTCCTAGAGAAGCGCTACATATTTTATTGTTTTGAAATCGACCGTTTTAAAAGTGGGGTAACAAACACTCTAACTCACAGGACAGTCCACGCTACTGTACAACATTTCGCCAAGACCCAATGGCAATGTTGCCAAACTTAATGTAAAACTGAAATTATATGAAATATAAAATTATAAAAATAAATTAGTTTCTACATACTTGTATTTATCTTTATACCTAAAGAGCGAGGAAATCCAGGCACAAACACAATCAGTTTTTTTTCTTTTTCATGGGAACACTCCTGGAAACACTTTATGTACACACAGTAATAGTGAAACAGAACCGATAGTTAGCTTTTGAAAATACAATAATACATATTATTATACTACAGATTATTAGATTTTATTACACGCGACGAAATTTGACGTCCAGAAGAAACGCGTCAATAAAGCAATATTCAAAGATTATTTATGGACGGGCAAGATACACGCGTAAACCGAAGAAACAGAGCAGATTGCCGCAAGCGTGCGGCGCTATATGAAACTACTTTGCTCAGCCGATGTTAGGCGTCAAGAGGTCATTGGCATTTGACCTAGTGACGTACGTGCCTATTTAAAACTTATTCAATACTATGCCATATGTTTTTTCGGATTGTTTAAAACATAGTTCGTCGTAAATATTATTCAATTAATTGTACAAAAAGGTATTACAGAATGGAAAAGTATTTAAATTATTTTATTTTGTCTAAAGAGTTTAAGGTGTACATATTACAACACCGGCCAGAGAATTCCTTGATTGCTTACATGTGTCGCAGTGCCACACAGGTGTTTTTCTGGTTTGACGTCAGGTTACTTTTACCGCTGAATGAATTGAAAGCGCCATTTATAGGTATTTTTCTTCAATTTGTCTTTATCTCAGGAATTGCCTGTTTAAATATAATACGTCATTTCCATAACACCCTGTATAATAGTGTAATTTTTCGGCAGGCGTGAGGAATAACACATTTACGAGCATATAAATAGTTTGCAATTTAAACCACCCCCTCAACCCCCTGGCGCGGGTGTGGGTAAGTTAAGATTTTCAAATAGAACTCCATATTTTTTATTGGCGTATCGTGTTCTCCGACCAAAAATAAACATCTTTTGTCCGAAATTTTTTTTTATTCGGGCCCATCCTTCACCAATAATCACAATTAGAAAGACAAAAATCAAGTTTTATCCCGGAAATACTCTCTCTGTCTCTCTCTCTCTCTGTCTTGTACTAAAAAATGCCCGTGGAATACCAGAAATGTCCGTGGAATACAAACAACTTTTTCCACTGTGATTTTTTAGTACAAGACAGACAGAGCAAAATAGTATTTCCGGGATAAAACTTGATTTTGAGTTATTCCGGGGTACCGACATTTTTTCAACACCCTATATGAAGGTATAGCGCAATATTATACACGTTCAGCAGGAAAACGCAGGATTTTTAACAGGATTTACAGGAGTAATCCCAGATGGCAGATGAGCATAGCGGAAGCACCGTGCCCCCTCGTGTTACGTCACTTTTGGGTTTTGGTGGCACGCGACCGACATGTGGCTTGTGGCGGCAGCAGGAAAGACCAAACGTCGCTGCACTTGCAGGACTTGCGCCACCCGGCGGCGGGTTATTAAATTTTCGTCGACATTAATCTTAGTTAGGAAGAGTGGATGAATTTCAAAATTGAACTAAATTCGCACAAAAGCCTTGTCTCTGTTGATATAAATAATTTCCCTATACAGGGTGTTCTTTAATGACGTCCTAAAATTTCAGAATATGATTAGTTAACAATTTAATATCTCCCAAAATAATTTAGATGTTATTTTTAATTCTGGTGGCGTTTCACTTATTATCCTTTAATATTTTTAAAAAATTAAATAGTACGCCACTAACATTACTCCTTGTGGATATTTTTTCTGATTAGCCTGATCAATTCTGCATGAAACCGAACCAATTAAATTCAAATTGCACCTTATTATTATGCCTATTATTAATATTGTCAATATTTCTGAAACCGGTATTTCTAGAAGTAACATTGATTATTTATATTACAAACAGTTTTAAGTATTTAACATAGAATTAAAAATAAAAACCTAAAGCAAGATTGTCGTAGTATGTATGTAAATGTTTCAAAACAGCTACAAACATGATTAATTCATCTTCACATACCCTATACTTTTGTAACCACTTCACAGGTCTGACTGAGAAGGTTTTTACCAGGAGTATACCCATTCATTATCACAAAGTTCAAAATTTTGAAATAACACTCTAAAACACGTCACAATGAACACTTATTTATAAAACACACTACAACTATTGCCCTTTTTATTACTACGCAACAGGGTGGGCACATCCATCAAATATCGGACATCAGCGAACAATCCTGATGGTCCATCGGGTGTCTCACGAGACGCATGCGCTATCAACTGCCTGGGATATAACCTACCAAATTAGCTCTAGCTACCTGTAACCATTGACAGCGCACCATGTTGCCATATTTGTAGATTAAAAGTACTAGTCAGAAACATATATTATTTTGCATTTAAATATCACAATAAACAATATGAAAATAAAGTTGTAATAATATTCAAACTATTAAAGAATATTGGCTTCTTATATACCTTTAACAATTTACTTTAAATGCGTAATAGTATATTACGTACCGAGGTGGAAAGTGTTTTATTCCTGTCGAGAGAGTCGGTAGTTCTCAATCTCGAGACAGTAATGCAACTTTTCATCGAGGTTTGTATACTATTTTATTTACAACCACATCTAACATCCACTTCTTATTATTTTGAATTAAAATTATTAATAAAAGATAAATGTAATTTTGACTCTTCTTCTCATACACATAAAGATGGCAAATATCATTTTTTGAATATGGTTTCCATGTAACTAAACAATATATTATTTTAACAACAGAAAAATGAAATCAGATGAGGAATTTGATTTTGCTGCTACTCTACCAGAAATTCGAGAAGCAGCAAAAATAGTAGAAGAAGATCTTCTGCCAACTAAAAGCCGCCCGAGATAAGGCATATAACTGTTTCAAAGAATGGTGTCCGGGAAACAAAGTTCAAAATCCTGGTTCTGAGTCGGCGCTACTAGCTTATTTCAGTGAAAATGCCAAGACAAAGAAGATATCAACGATTTGGTCACCATATTCAATGCTGAGGATCACTATATCAATTAGGGAAAAAGTAGACATATCTACACACGCAAAGCTATTAACATTTTTAAAAAAGTGTGTTCGTATATTATTTTGAGATATCGATTTTTAAAAACTTACAAAAATTACAAAAAAATAATTTGCTTTCCACCCGCGTGGAAAGTAAAAGTAAAAAAACGTCAACTTTCCATCTTTCAAAGATAGATGAAATGTCATTATTACATGTATGGTTGTAAATAAATGTAAATTTAGGGTTTTCGCGGTAAGATATTATTAAATTAAACTTTAATATACAGGATGTTTCGGGAGGAAAGGGAAATATTTTGGGAACATGTTCAGAAGGTCAAAATAAGAGAAATTAACCAATATGTTTTAATCCGATTCTTAACCGTCTCTGAAATAATCGGTTCTAAAGTTTTTTTTTAACTATTTTTTATTTCAAAAACCAACACCAATAGATACTAGTAAAACAACAAAATTCCACTAATTTAGAATGTTTTCAAAAATACCCCCACCAACTTCAATACAAGCTGCACCACGTTTGTTAATCGCTCGTGTTGCACGTTGAATTGCTTGGGGATTGTTTATAATGATATTTGCAGCATTAAAAATTCGATTGTGGAGTCCTTCCACGGTTTCTACTCGTGTTTCGTATACTAGTGATTTCATCCACACCCAGAGGCAATAATCCAGTGGGTTTAGGTCTGGTGACCTCGGTGGCCAAGCTTGAGGTCCTCCTCTGCCAATCCAACGATCAGGAAAACGATTATTCAAGAAATTACGCACCCGGCGACTAAAATGAAGTGGGGCTCCATCGTGCTGAAAGAACATTCGGTGTCGAACAATTAGCGGAACATCATCCAACATGTGTGTTAAATGGCCTTCCAAAGACCGTAAATATCCATCTCCAGTAAGACGCTCATTCAATACAAAAGGACCAAACAACTGGTCGTTGAGCATTCCACACCACACATTAATACTGAATCGATGTTGAAAGTTTCGTTCAAACGTGGCATGAAGATTTTCATCTGACCACCGATGTTCATTGTGACAGTTATTGATTCCATCGCGGGTGAACTGAGCTTCATCGCTAAATAAAATGTATTTATGTAGGCCTCGATTTTGTTGGATCCATTCACAAAATTGAACCCTTAAGCCATAATCACCTTCTTGAAGATGTTGGACCGGTTGAACATGGAAAGGCTTTAAACCGTTTTTTCTAAGTGTCTTCCAAACGCCCACATGTGATTCTAATCGAAGTTCTTTCGTAATCCGCCTCGTACTAACATCTGGGTTTTCTTCAGCCATATCCAGAACATTCTCTTCATTTTCCACATTTAGACCCGCCGCTCGTTCAGAATTAATCCTTACGCTTGGAAACATTCCTGTTTCCTGAGCATTTGCAAACACTTTTTGAAACACTTTTCGATTAGGAACTCTTCGATTTGGAAAACGACGTCGGTATTTATCAACAGCCCTACAATTACAGAACAAATACACGAATATCATGTCAGCATACTCCCTATGGGTGAATGTGTGAGGCATTACGTATGGAACCTTTTCTCTTTTCGAGTCGAAACGCTCAGAATAAATCAAACTGACAACCATGCTTGTCAATTAAATTAGGTATTGACAAGCAATGAAATACGTACAAACTGGAGTTAGAAATACAAAACTTCTTAATTACTCCAAAACTTTACAAAAAAAAACCTTAGAACCGATTGTTTCAGAGACGGTTAAGAATCGGATTAAAACATATGGGTTAATTTCTCTTATTTTGACCTTCTGAACATGTTCCCAAAATATTTCCCTTTCCTCCCGAAACACCCTGTATGTGACAACATTGTTAATCCCAGAATATTTTTTGCTGGCATTCCTTTAGTAGCTACAGCTAAACTTGTCGACCTGTAGGTACTCTACTGTCGAATGGATAAAGTTAATAGCACTTTACTGCTAAAAAAATAAACAAACTTTACTATATTATTTCTTGGCATCCGCTATATATGGAGTATCGATTCAATTGTGCAAACCTTTTAGCTTTATTAACTTCGCCGAGTAAATCCACCGTGCATATTATCCATTATCCCCTTGTTCGGTATAAAACGTATCTGAACCTATATTTTCAACCGACTATACTATATAAATTTATCTATTTTCCACGCCATCATTTTTTGTACTGTGTAGGTATGTACAGGGTGGCCCCTGTAGTATGGCAAAGTATGCTAGCGTCGTTGCTATTTAAAATACACACAACTTCGCACCTTTAATATCTATCTTATTAGTTTTGCGAAATAAATGCTCAAATCAAAAACTGTTGGAGATAGGTAAAGCAACATTACATCCATAGAATAATCCATAGAAAGAGAGAAGAGAGAATTTCAAGAGCATTTAGGACCACAGATAAACTACAAGACGTTTCGTTTAAAAAACATACTTATTACTTTTTCCAAACAATCAAAATATTTGTATTTTGAAACGCCCTGTACTATTATAAATACTATCTGCCCTTGTTGAAGGATATATTTTACAAGAAAAAAAAGTTAAAATAATAGTTATCTCGAGAACGATATCAGATAGGTATAGGAATATGTTAAGGAGAGTTATTAAGAAATTAATAGGGTTTCAAAATAGTTATTTATGTATCAAGGGTATTAAGTAGATGATTATGCCCTGAGGGTGACAGTCTTACAAAGCCGAGGGCCTCTGGCCCGAGGATTCGTAAGTCGCCCGAGGGTATATATGTCTAGTAATACCCATAGTGCTTACAAACTTTTATGTCATACCAGCTCGTTTTAAATAATAATTTAATTTGATTTATCCATTTTTTTATTTTGACCTGCAACATTACCTTGACATTATTATAGTCTGCGTTTTTTTGCTAGGGAGATAAAACAAATGTTTAATGTGTCAAAGTCAAAAATCCAAATCAAAAATGGAACAAGGTTTTGAAATTCCCGACGAAATTTAAAACAGGCTGAAAAGGCAACGCAAAACCTGTTACCGGGAAAGTCCATAGACTCATACGACAAAGAATATGACCAATTTTTGAAGTAGATGGCAGAAAATGCTGTAGAAAACATTAACGACACTGTGCTGTTGGGGTACTTTACTACCTAGTCATTGTTTAAGTCCAACGTTGGCAACTCCTTTAGCAGAAGCTGGAGCAAGTATGACTATGCTGAAGCGCCATGGTGGATGGAAGAATACCACCGTTGCTGAAGGATATTTAGAGGATAGCATATCCTCAAAAAATTAGATTTCAAGGATGTTGTCACGCGTACCATCTGGATCTCGCATTTCCTTACAGAAACTAGAGACCCATACAATGAATCATGAGTCAACCTTCACTGCAGGAAATTTAGCTATCAGCGGAACCTTCCAGAATTGCCAGTTTTATGTAAATATAACCAAATAATATACAGGGTGTCCGGGAACATGTGGGAAATCTCCCGGATATGAAGAAAACACGTGAAATGAATACTATAGGTTCATATAAACTTCTTTCGTATCGGCCTCCTCTTCGGAGATATGGGCTCCCAAAGAGCACCAATGGAATCAAGTTTTTTACACATAATTATTGAACCACCTGGTATATTTCAATTATTTTTTAATATGATGTATACCAGGTAAGACCCGTCAAATTACTACCCAAGAAACTGTTGTGAATTACTCACAGCTGCAGGGACGGACTACGTGTAACACTCATGGGCCCATTTTTTTTACGCCCTGTATGATGAGAACTTTGGACAATGTTTTTTACATACCTTTAACTATTCGCTAAAAATTAAGTGCTCTTCATTCATGTCGCTAATCCTAACCGTTTTCGAGAAAACGTCATTTTATTTACACAGAGTCCCCTTACTTCTCACGGGTTAAATATGAAAAAGCGGAATTTTGAGTTTCAACATTTTTTGATAGGAACAAAGATGTATCTTTTACCGAGATACGCCAAATACATGATGTAAATAAAACAACGTTTTCTCGAAAACGGTTAGGATTAGCGACATGAATGAAGAGTACTTAATTTTTAGCCAATAGTTAAAGGTATGTAAAAAACATTGTCCAAAGTTCTCATCATACAGGGCGTAAAAAGAATGGACCCATGAGTGTTACAGCTAGTCCGTCCCTGCAGCTGTGAGTAATTCACAACAGTTTCTTGGGTAGTAATTTGACGGGTCTTACCTGGTATACATCATAGTAAAAAATAATTGAAATATAATAGGTGGTTCAATAATTATGTGTAAAAACTTGATTCTATTGGTGCTCTTTGGGAGCCCATATCTCCGAAGAGGAGGCCGATACGAAAGAAGTTTATATGAACCTATAGTATTCTTTTCACGCGTTTTCTTCATATCCGGGAGATTTCCCACATGTTCCCGGACACCCTGTATAAACGTAAATTTATATTTTGTTAATAAAGAATAAGTTAATCGAAAACTGTTTTTTGCGTCTTAATGCCGTAATGTGTACTTTATGCCCGCACGGGCATAAAGTAATCCTAATCCATTATGTAGATGGTATCTAAGGTATAGAAACACAATAACGCACTGGTATGACATAAAAAAATAAAACACAGGGTGTTCAAAGTACTAGTAGCAGCGGCACTTTCTGCACGACGAATATAACCTACCAGATTTTCAAAGTGATCCGTTAGTTAGTTTTTCATAAACGTCTTATAGGCCACTCACCATTACTCATCCTGTATAGTTCTTTTTTATTCAGGGCTAAACATTCTTATTCTTTCCGGCGTTCAAAGGATCAGCAAAAGTCCTGGCTGAAACTGTCTGATTTGTAATAAAACTTAAAGCGACATAAATTTGATATACAAATCGACAAATAGTTATTCGACACCCTGTACATAGCATCCGAACGTTCGTTCGCCTTCGATGCATCCATCCCTCGCCGAACGCACCCTCTCGTAATCACGGGTGCGGCCTATACGACCGCCGTTTGAGCCGCTTCACCGTGCCCCCCTCTTGTCCCCCCTTTAATCGGGGGAATGCCTCCGCTGCTGCTGCTGCCTTCCACACGCATCCGCCCCCACTCCCCACGCCGCCCCCGCTCATTTGCCTCTATCGTCGGGCCATTTTGTCAGAGTCGAGAGCTAAAATGTGTATGTATCGATATGTGGCGGCGGAATATGGATACGTTTATGGAACACGGAACACGGGAGAAATATGAAAGCGGAGGAATTACCGTGGATTGTGTGGGGAGGTGGTTGGGTGTTATAATATATTGAGTATCGGTTTTATAATGTATGAAAATGGGGTGTATTTTTATCAAGTCAATTAAAACTTTTTCTTGTTTAGTTTTAATATTTTAAATACAAAACATGTGAAGAATAGCTGGAACGTGGATGATTAGATATGTGTTGGATCATTGTCGTGATATATTTCGTCAGTCCAGAGCAGTGTAACCACGAACAATCGCTTTTATGTCGATCGATAAAGAGAACTCGACTCGATTGCCTTCTTGTACTAGACTGCTACTAACTCTTATGAAAATCTATTAACCATCCATGCATGATCTAACACACATCGTCTCATCACACGCTCTGGGCTAGAACTAGAACTAGAGAACTAGAGCTCTTTTGACTCCAGATAAATGATCATGGCTCAATCTGGAAGGAATGTTAATCCAATACTGAAACCGCAAATGCTGAACAGCAAATGTTTTGAGCTTCAAGCTGTATACTGTTTTCCCGAGAACGTTCATACAACTAGTGATGCCACCGGAACCAAATCTGGATCTAGTCTCCGGAGAATCCGGTTCGGCCGGATATGTTGAAAAAGTTGCAAAGTGAGAAATTTTATAAAACTGTTGTAAATCATAAACCTTGACCATCACTAGAATACTACTCTGCACCCAAGCATACCTCTTGGGCTACTGGATCGGAGACCACGAGCTGACTAAGAACCATGACAGCCTAGAACATCGAAGACATGTTTCTGATTGGGCTCTCTCTTACAGATAATTCCATGACAAATGTTAATTCCATCTAGAGAGCGACGAATAGCAGGAATCCACGACGAACCACTGCCGCCCATGTTTATGTGGTTCAGCTTGGTACTCCTCGAACTTTATTGTTTAAGAATTCGTTCATCTGACTGGTCGTCGGTCACACACCACTCCCAGATTCCTTAAAGGATTTCTTAACCTGTCAAAATGCGTCTCAGCTACGTTCACCCGAAATTAAAATCGAATAAAAACCATTTATCATATAAATAACACATCGCTAACTATTGTTAGTAAGATAAAGGATTTGGGCGTTATTTTTGATTCTAAGCTGCTCTTTGACGAGCATGTCGAGCCTGTCGTCAATTAGGCAATCCAAACCACGTGACTTTTCATCTGTCAAAATTTCCTTGGTGGGCAAACAAACCCATTGTTTGCATTGATTTAGATAGGTTTATTACCTTTCTTAGGAGTTTTAAACCATCTAAATTCTAAATATTTGTTGGTTCTAGCTAGTTCTGTTAAGACCATTTAATTGTGAAAACGTACCAGTGTGTTTTATCATGCAGAGTTCATATTTGAAGAAATTATTGCATAATACTCGGACGTAGACCAGAGGTATGTTTGTTTACATTTTGATTATACTTTCAATTTAAGATTCATGAGCATTTTTCTCATTTAAATTGTAAAATTCTATTCTTGAATATCATATTCAAATGATATAAAATTATAATTTGTTTTAGATTTCTAATGAAGCTGAAATTAATAAAGGATTTGAATCTTTTTACCATGGCAGTTGTTGATTTGGACTACACCATTAATGGGATTCTACTAGTGGCCTATCATCTCGTATTTCGATTTTTGTAGCCTTAACACATAGTTTTTATTCACATGAAGATGAAAGCCTACAAAACCCTTCAAGCTCATTAATATTTTTCAGCCAGTTCTGTTATAAATCTTGGAACGAAGGTTGTAAATGAGTTCTATGTCATGCTTGGAAAGGTAATTATTTTTGTTTATTTCAAGTGTTTGATACCTAGTGCAGGAGTGACCAACTTTTTTTATAAGATCTTTCACTTTTGAACTAAAAAAATTTAAGGTGTGTCTCTCAATTTTCGGAATGCAATACTTTATATTACTTAATGTATATAATATGCTTTTTCAGCTGAAGCATTCACAAAAAGCCAGTGCTAAACCAATTTTTGCTGTGGAATATATCAACAGAAATAAAGGTATGATTTTTTGTACCGATGTACCTGCCGTTATTGTCCACGGAACTGCCCATTATCCCAATTGCAAATATGAACTTCGGCACAGTTTCTGGTTCGTTAAGACAGAGGTAGCTTTACCTTCAGTGTTCAAAGAAGGGATGGTAAATTTATTCAAATATGAACTCAAAACCTTGCTTACTTATTTTTATTTAAAAATAATTTGTTTCCATATTTTCCATTTGGTAAATATATTATTTATATTAAATGTATTGTTTTATTTATATATATAATTCAGTGCGTATCAAACATTTAAATATAAGTACTTATACTAAATATCCTTATTTAACATGAATTGTTTTTAAAAATAAGTATTATCAAAATATGTTTATTTACAAATTGTATGTACTATATATTCTACAAGATTCAAAATATATGTTTAAAACTATGTAAGTATATTTTTAATTATTATAAAACTTAAGTAGATAAAGTGATAGGAAAAAATATTTTAAAGTTCTCTTCGAGTAGGGCCATTTGAATAGCTAACTACACACTCTCTGGTTTCTTAAAATTGATTCTGTAAGATCTTCCCTCTTGATAGCTGCTCTATTAAATCACATATCCCGCCTTTTCTTTGATAAATCGTTTATTTGTGGGTAATGAATAGTCTTTTTTACTGCGAATCAAATGAAACTAAGGAAATGGTCGCGATCACGACGGCTTCCACAATTTGACCACAATACACGTTGTCGGTATTTTTCTTCCACAAATACTTATTATATACACTTAAATGAATCTATTCTAATAATAAATTTGTTAACAAAAGACCACACAATCACAGTAAAACGCTCTAAAAACGCTACGAGTTTCACAGTAAACATATGGACACGACCTTTGTTTGCCCACCAGATAACCTAAAAAAAATTTTTGACAGGTCGTTGGATTGGTCAATGCCGCTTCTAAAATGTTGGGTTATATCATACGTAAATGCAAACCTTTTTATAATACTAAGCAAATAATTTGCCTGTTCAATTCCTTTGTTTAAAGTAAACTAAACTTTGCCAGTCTTGCTTGGAGTCCCAAACAGAAAAGCTATGTTGATGTTGATAGGTTGGAGAATGTTCAAAATAAATTTATCAAATATCTCTCGGCGAAGCAAAATTTTAAAATGCCTGACGGCGATGTCTCTTTAGCCCGAAGGCATTTTCGTATAGCTTCTCTGTCTGATCGAAGAAGATCTACTGATATACTATTTTTATACAAACTTCTTAATAACTTGGTACAAAGTCCTGATATCCTAACAAAGTTCTATATCAATGTACCCCAGAGGTCTGTAAAGATGACGGAATTATTTTTCTTGCCATTTAGGGAAACTTATGCGGCTCAAAACTCACCATTGTGTAGCATTATAAGAAATAGTAACGCGTTTGTTAATATAGATTTCTTTTCAATGTCTCTACGCAGAGTGAAGAGCATCTTAAAAAATATGTAAAGAATATATTTTGAATATTTATTAAAGCCTTACTTCACTCTGTCATGTGTACAATATTTGCAATGCTGAATATTCTGAGAATGTATTTATGTTGCGTTTGTCTTCATATTTTGTTATTTTCTTTTATTTTGTATTGTTGTATATTTAGGATTTCTTATGTATTTCAACTTTGTTTATATAATTTGTATGAACATCGTGTGGATACTCTTTCGGGTATTTCTTTTACCTGTTTGTATCCCTGTTGGCAAAAAAATATAAATAAATAGATGTGCTGGTATTTGATCATAAAAAAATTTACAAAAATTAAAAATAATTCGTTGAGCGATTTAATCGAATCTCAAAACAAGTACAAATATTTTAACGATAACAAAAAAAAGAATTAAAAATTTGTTGTATAGAGAGTCTTGTAGTGGTGCTAGTACTTTAACCCTAAACAACACGATGACATAAACTTATTCCTGACCTACAATCTGACTAATTAACTAATTAAGCAGAGCGCGCGACCTCATTCCGCAAGGTAACTTTCTCCAATCAATTAAAAAGCGATAAAAACATTGAGGGTCCCATAAAGAGTGCTAATATGCCCTCAATTATGCTAAAATGCCGGTGCTGATCCGGAGCACTTCGCGCAGATATAAATGGGGTTAAAAGCCGTCTGACACCGCACTCATGAATAAAGAAACACACACTTGCTCTAACACCCTCTGTGGGGGACATTTGCTAAATGGAACCGGATTATATCCTTCCCTTTGGCGGATTGGATGGACTGATTGCCTTTGTGGAATCGATTTGTTTCATGTCAAGTAAAGCAAAAAAATATATACAGTGTGGCTCAGTCCATTCTGCCTTTTTCTATTTTTTTATTTATTTTTATATTTAATAATTACATTTCATCTATCTTTGAAAGGTGGAAAGTTTAAAAAAATTGTCATTGTGAACAAATGAAAATAATTTAATTTCTTAAATAGTTTTAACATTCTCTTAACCCATTTTAAATTAAATTAAAAAATACCATTTTGTTTGTTATCTTCTTAGCGACAAAACCCATTTTACGAAAAAGTGGTACCTCTTTTAGTTCGGAGGTTATTAAATATTTTCAATCCCAAGTCACGAGCAGCAGCGCGACGGCGACGGGTTTGTTCGGGTTTGTTCGAGCTCGAGGCAGTGTAAATCATTAAGAGCTGCGTTTAGTCATAGGTTGCCAAGCAGACACTATTTTATGCAAACGTTTAGCCAAATATACTTAATTTTTTTCTAATCTAAAACTGGGTTCGTAAAAGAGGGTGCTCGAGGGTGCTGGGGGAGATTAAAAAAAACATAAAATAAATGTTTGTCCAATGATAATATCGTAAAAATAAACCACCTTTGTCTATTCCAATTTCTATAATTTAATAACCATAAAAAGGGGTGTGGAGGGGGGCAAAAATGTATGATATTAGAAACAAAATGCGATGCTACCATATTTATAACGGTTTCTTACAATTAAAATCATTTTTTGTCTCATATTACCAAGATAATCTTTTTGGCCACGATTTTGTCGAAATTCGCCTGTGTGCGTTGTTCGGAACCGTAGTCCACTGTTCGACCCGTCTCAGCTCTTCGCTCTTCGCGGGTTCAAGAAAATCCAGCAAATTATCGAAAATTTATGTGTGGATATTTTCAGTAAAATCCTGAAATACGTGTCAACTAATTCTATGTATACAGGGTGAGTTTTTTAAAGTGTTACAAGGCGATATCTCGCAAACAGAAATTTTAATGAGGTAATAGTGAGATGGGGGGACATATTTAAACATATTTTTGTTATCTACCCCCTTTCCCCATTTTGAGGGGTGGGGGGTAACTTTGAAATTTTAAATGGGAATATGTACTTTTGTTTATTAAATTCGGATCTACGTAAAAAACTACGTATTTGTACAAAAAAAATTTTTGGTTAGCTCCACTGGTTACCGAATTATAATTAATTTATTATTAAATTTCTATTGGATTTAAAAAATAACTAAATTTAAAATAAATCAAGTTCACTTATTTCAAAATTATTATTCGTTTACATGGAAATGCGTTGTTTTGACTTCAGTCAGTTGAGAATTTTTACATATCAACGATTATTTCTCAGCTTGGTCAATTGAACATGGAAGCGAATTTTAGTGTGCAAGTTGATATGTTGTTAATGTTGGGGGAGTGCAGAAGAAACTACAGACAAGCTTCACTAAGGTGGGCGGAAAGGTTTCCTAACAACCTGAAATCTCACATGGCATTTAAAAGGCTGGAAACTAGATGCCGCACTACTGGCAGCCTGAAGTCAAAACCACGATTTCGGAAGCGAACTAAAACAGATGCAGATAGGGCAGTTGGAGTTTTAGGAATGGTAGCTATTAACCCGCATGTAGGTTCCAGACGGCTTGCTGCAGATGCTGGAATAAGCCAAAAATCGGTTGTGACCATATTGCATATGTACAAATTTCATCCTTACTACATTACACTCCACCAAGAGCTTTATGGGCAAGACTTTGAAAATCGCGTTACATTTTGCAATTTGGTAACAGGGCAAATGCAAGGAAATAACAGGTTTCTAAAGAATGTTGTTTTTTCTGATGAAGCTAGTTTCCAGAATTGTGGCCAGGTAGGATTTTAAGTTATCCCTTGTCGGTAGAAATTAATTTTTTTTTATTGTTTGTTTTCTTAAAGGTAAATAGACACAATATGCACTACTAGGCATCGGAAAATCCCCACTGGATGAGAACTGTGCCAAATCAACATCCTTGGTCAGTTAATGTCTGGTGTGGTATAATTGGAGATAGGGTTATTGGTCCGCATTTCTTTGAACGCCATTTAAATGGAAAAATGTATACAGATTTTTTAAGGAACGAATTACCACTATTATTAAACCAAAACATAAATCCTGACATGTGGTTTCAACAGGATGGAGCTCCACCGCATTATGCAATACAGGTCCGTAATCATTTAAACGAATTGTTTGAAAACAGGTGGATTGGTCGAGCTGGTCCGGTCAATTGGCGTGCTAGGTCTCCGGATTTGACCCCTCTTGACTTTTTCTTCTGGGGATTTATAAAAGACAAAGTGATGGCGACTGCACCTACAACTATATAGACAATATGAAAGACCGAATCCGCTTTGCCTGCTTATTAGTGACACCTGAAATGTTAGAGCGGGTACGAAATTCGTATAAAAAAAGAGTGAGAAAGTGTTTGGAAGTTGAAGGGAGACACTTCGAACATCTTCTGAAACATGACAGTCGATAAAGGGTAAATAATATTTTTTAAATTTTTATAACCTAATTAATTATAATTCGGTAACCAGTGGAGCTAACCAAATTTTTTTTTGTACAAATACGTAGTTTTTTACGTAGATCCGAATTTAATAAACAAAAGTACATATTCCCATTTAAAATTTCAAAATTACCCCCCCCCCCCCTCAAAATGGGGTAGATAACAAAAATATGTTTAAATATGTCCCCCCATCTCACTATTACCTCATTAAAATTTCAAGAAAATATTTTAAACCGTTTGCGAGATATCGCCTTGTAACACTTTAAAAAACTCACCCTGTATAAGCTGTAAAAAAGATTTCGGACGATTCTGAAATGTCAAAGTTAAACAGTGTGCGGTTTGTAAAAGAATGACAAGCGCCAGTGTTTGATTACAAAAAAACAAACTTGGATACTTGTCTTCTTGCACCATTACAGGCGTATTACATTTATATTTATACCCAGATATGAATTCAATGAAAGTTATTTAAATACCCATATATTATCCAACCGACTCCCTTATGGTCCGCCGCCGAAATCTTCATACCCAAACCCCATGGCCCATAAATCTGGTGCCATCAATGCAAATAACTGCCGGACCAATTTAATTCGATAAGTACACGGCAATACCGGGTATTTATTTAAATGGAGCGAAACGATAAATACACCCGATCATAAACGATAAAAGGAAAAGCTTAGAGTGAATTAAAGCTTGCAACCCCATAAAAGTGTATGGTGAGGCACAACTGGCGTATGAGGGGGAGTTTTCGATATGCGACGGTCTCTTCTTTTCAAATGAGTGTATTACTAAGGCCAGTGGCGTATTTAAGAATTTGCTGGGGGGTTCAGCCATTATGCGGAAAAGTGACAAAGTGTTTTATGCAATGCGCCGCTGACAATTGGTTTATGCTGAATGGTACCTCGTTCCTTGATGGATCCCCTGTACTTATTTCCCCAAAACTTAAAAATAGACTTTTCAAAAACAACTCTTAATTTTTCTAATTATTAAAAAGAAACTAAACACTATCCCCCCTCCCCCTCCACCGTTATTAACTTAAATTTAGTACATAAAAGCAAAATATGTATATCTCCTAGTTCCCTCAGTTGTGTTTTCAGCATACCATTGTTTCTATTCTCCATATTACGACGTTTCCGTTTTGTTAATATTTTTTTCTATTTTGGTTTCATAAATGAAATGCAAAAAAATTGAATAACCTGCCACTTTATGAAACTGGAATTTTATTTTTTTTATGTTGGCAGCAAGTAGGGTTCGAATTTTAGGCTTACTTTGATTTCGTTGAAATTAGTTTTCTAGGCATTATGGATTCGACAAAAAAAATTTATAGGAAACTTTAAAATACTAACCTTGCAAATAGATCATTTTTACAAGATATTTATCTGAAATACCTATACTCGGACACATATATTTTGCTTACGGTGTCCGTCAACTATCCTTCTAAAGTTTTATTCAATAAAGTACTATTTTTATTTTTAATTCAATATAGTATATTATACATATTACTTTATATAGCATACATATTTATAGTTACTGTAGACATTTCCTGGGAATTAATTGTTAAGATTCTGTGTCGACACAATATTTTGTTCAATAGTATTATTTATTATTTTGTTCAATATTTTGAACTTTGTTCTGCTCGCACCATAGCTCAAAGTTTTGCATATTCTTTTTAAAAGTTTTTCTCGATTATTTTCTGCAATATCTCGTATTTCTGACGGAGTACAACTTTCTTCCTGACTCATTTCTATTAACTTTAATAATATATTTATTTAATTATGACGGATGGGAAGACGCTTTGTTGTCTTCAATTGTTTCTATCAGGGCATATTTGACACTTGTAACATTTTATTAAATTGTAAAAGTATTGCCAACCCAAAAAGAAAATATTAATTCAAATAGAAAAAATCTGCTATATTTTTTAAAGTTTTTCAGACTTTAAAGACCCAAATAGAAAAAGCATAATAAAATGCACGGTTCATGAAACAATTAGAGCACTTGTACTTTCAAAAACTCCTCGCTTCGCGGGTCGTTTTCTAAATTAAACGCATGCTCTAAGATAATGTCTTATGAAACTTGTATCTTAATATACTATTATAGTTACTTCGTTTTTTCCGATGACTATTTAATTTTCGGGATGTTGATGCCAAAATAGTTTCAGTTCTATTAACAGCACATGTTTTTTTTCTCTAGGAACGAAATTTTGGTTGGGCATATTGTTAACTGACATTGTTCGGCTAACAATCGGATTACTTGGTGCAGAAGAAAAATGCAAGTAACACTGCAATAACTCCCCATAAGCCCTATCAGTGACAAAGTCGCCGGTAAACGATGCCAACCCGAGTGACTTCCAGGGGTGCTAATGCTCAAATGGAACAGAAAAACACACCATCTGTTGACGATCCGCACCGTAAACGAGCTCCGTTACTTTTTGCATATTACACTTAACTCAATTTGTCGCCAGGAGTTGCCAAATGCGATCCATTCGGTTTTTTATCGATGTTTTTGTTTGTCACACCTCGTGCCGGGAAAAGTAACAATAAAGGGGGATAATTGACACTAAAGGGGGTAAAAGTCCTGCTTACGCTATTTTATGTCCTATAAGGAACCGATCGGTACTGTAAATTGTACTCTATTTTTTTTTAAAACTACTGCTCAAAATATATGGTAAAATGGAAACAGTAGCATGTTACATAAAAATTGAATTTAATTTATTTATTAAACAAATATCTGGGCTAGACACTGGCCCAAAAAATATGTCCATGCCGCTCGAGGTAATAAAAAAAATACCAGTTCCTCTAAATACGTTATATTGTCGAAAAAGCATTTCGTAAAAAACTAATGTGACTTCTTAGGGTTTGCTAAATAAAAAATAAAAGTCATTTCAACACATAAAGTCTATAATATAGAGTGCTACGGTTAACAACAAAACTACAAAATCATTAGATACATAAGCCATACTTAGTTTGTATTTTTAATGTTAGGTAATGTTTCATAAGACATTTCTTAGAGCATGCTTTTAATTTGGAACGACCCGCGAAGCAGGGAGTTTTCTACAGTACAAGTGCTCTAATTATCTTATGAACCGTGTATTTTATAATACTTTTCCTATTTGGGTCTTTAAAGTCTGAAAAACTTTAAAAAATATAGGAGATTTTTTTCCATTTAAATTAATATTTTCTTTTGGGGTTGACAATACTTTTACAATTTAATAAAATGTTACAAGTATCAAATATGCCATGATAGAAACAATTGAACACAACAAAGCTTCTTCCCATCCGTCATAATTAGAAATAAATATATTATTAAAGTTAATAAAAATGAGTCAGGAAGACAGCTGTACTCCGCCAGAAATACGATAAATTGCAGGAAATAATCTAGAAAAACTTTTAAAAAGAATATGCAAAACTTTGAGTTATGGTGCGAGCAGATCAAAGTTCAAAATATTGAACAAAATATTGTGTCGACACAGAATCTGACAGGAATAACAATTAATGCCCAGGAAATGTCTACAGTAACTATAAATATTTATATATAAAGTAGTATGTATAATATTATATTGAATTAAAAATAAAAATAGTACTTTATTGAATAAAACTTTAGAAATAGAGCATAAACTATTATTTTTAAGTTATGTTGTTTTATATTTGTGACTAGAAATTAGTTGACGGACACCGTCAGCATGTTATATACATGTATTTCAGATAATTATGTAAAAATGATCTATTTGCAAGGTTAAAGGTGAGTATTTTAAAGTTTTCTATAAAATTTTTTTGTCAAATCCATAATGTCAAGAAAACTAATTTCAACGAAATCGAAGTAAGCTTAAAATTCGAACCCTACTTGTTGGCAACATAAAAAAATTCAGTTTCATAAAGTGGCAGGTTATTAAATTTTTTTTCATTTCATAATATAGCCATTATGAAACCCAAATAGAAAAATGAATTATTTAATTAAATAGATAATAGCGTAGCACTCTGGATTTACAAAAAGTACGACGTAAACTATTCTGGCCCAAACTCTATGAAGCGTTTTCCATCAGTTAAAATAAAAATTATTAAAATTAGTCGATATAACAGCTTCAGGATGTGAATTTTTGAATATTCGGTAATCGGCGTAGCGTAGAGATACTAAACACCAACTCCTAGATAATATTGGTATTTTTCCTAGGCTCCACCAATGAAAAAATTCCTATACCAAACAAATACCACATTTTCTGCCGTTTTTTAAGCTTCTTTATTGTTGAAAAATCTCATTACATTATTGGTCATAATTCAATTCAATTTACATAATTTCGTCCCTCCCCGACCCCACACAGATAAATTCACTAGATAACCAAAAGGCACTAGATCAATTTTTGTTGATATTTCCAGTCAAATGATTAAATATTAAAACCCCATTGATCGTAAGTGGGAATACTCAAAAATATGTCATTAGTCATTATGTATTCCGAAGTCGAGTTTGTTACTTTGTTTGTTTTTATCAGTCGGGAACATCTTAATGGAAATAATGAGGGTTTTTAGATTAATGAAAAAAATTGGGGCAGTTGGTTGAGTTTACCAGAAATACGAGGGCAGTAGAACAGTTTTCTGCCAAAAGCGACAGTCATTTTTAACATTTCGATGAGTTTTTGACAAAATATCGTAAGCGACAAATTTGCCGAAAATGATAGTTTTACAGCAAAATGTTGCTTATGATAAACTTCTGTTTACAGGAAACTTTGGTCGGTGTATTTATTTATTTATTTATTTATGCCAACACGGGTACAAACAGGTAAAAGAAATACCCAAAAGAGTATCCACACGATGTTCATACAAATTATATAAACAAAATTGAAATACATAAGAAATCCTAAATATACAACAAAATAATCAAAATATGAAGACAAAAGCAACATAAATACATTCTTAGAATATTCAGCATTGCAATTATTGTGCACATGACAGAGTGAAGTAAAGTAAGGCTATGAAACAAATATTCAAAATATATTATTTACACATTTTTTAAGATGCTCTTCACTCTGCGTAGAGACATTGAAAATAAATCTATATTAACAGACGCATTACTATTTCTTATAATCCGACACAATGGTGAGTTTTGAGCAGGATAAGTGTGCCTAAATGGCAAGAAAAATAATTCGTTCATCCTTAGAGACATCTGGAGTTACTAAGAAGTCTATATAAAAATAGTATATCAGTAGATCTTCTTCGATCAGACAGAGAAACTATACGAAAATGCCTTCGGGCCAAAGAGACATCGCCGTCAGGCATGTTAAAATAATTATTCTTCACCGAGAGGTATTTGATAAATTTATTTTGAACATTCTCCAACCTATCCACATCAACATAGCTTTTCTGTTTGGGACTTCAGACAAGACTGGCAAAGTTTAGTTTAGTTAAAACAAAGGAATTGAACAGGCAAATTATTGGCTTAGTATTATAAAAAGGTTTACATTTACGTATGATATAACCCAATATTTTAGAAGCGGCATTGACGACAGACTCGACATGCTCGTCAAAGAGCAGCTTAGAATCAAAAATCACGCCCAAATCCTTTATCTGACTTACAATATTTAGTGATGTGTTATTTATATGGTAAGTGTTGTGTTATTCGATTTTGATTTCTGGTAAACGTAGCTGAGACGCATTTTGACAGGTTAAGAAAAAGGCCGGATTTGTCGCAGAACTCGATTCAAATCGCTCTGTAACCTACGACAGTCGTCTAGGTTGGAAATTGTTATATACATTTTTAAATCGTCCGCATAAAGCAAAAAATTACAGTAGTGGAAACAAGAACAAATTTTATTTATATAAATAACAAAAAATAACGGCCCAAGATGTGACCCCTGAGGTACTCCTGATATAGTGACAAATGACCTAGAGCGGAAACCCTGAATAGAGACACACAGTGAGCGTTTGTTATTTTAAAAAGGTATCAAAAGTCATATTTAAGGTATCGTAGCCAGCATTTGTAACAAAATATCGTATGTATGGTGGTTTGTTCGGGTACACACCACGCACTGACAAACCATCGTAGATAGCTAATAAATAGCTCTAAATGGTTTCAGTTCGAAAAAATACTAAAAATTAATCAAAAAACACAATAGTTCACAAACAATCAGAAAAGCAGTAGCGAATAAGCGTGAACAACACCGCCGCCGAAAAACGAATGAGAATCTTAAACTTCAGGGCCATGTGTACTATATCCCGTAAAAAGGGCCATACCGCGTTGCCACAGTGATTTCCTAAAACATTGCAATTTGATGTTGTTGGGAAACTATAAATAACTTTACGAGTAGAAAGTTGAAAAAATACACACACATTTAGTATAACATTAATAGGTACACACTGCCGCCTATCTATATGTGGTTAAGCTTAGTACTACTCGAACTTTATTACGCATTACGCATTCATACGCAGCAAAAATTCACTAAAGGCGACGCGACATGTTAATTCAAATGTTAAATTTATTCCTAAGTTGAAATTAATTATAGGTTTTTATTGTCGAGTAATAAATGCCTATAATAGTGAAGAATTAAAAGTAGCTGAAAGTGTGCGTTTTTTGGGTGTGCAGATAGATGAGAGATTGGATTGGAGGGAACACATTAAGGGGTTGGCTCACAGTGTATCTAGATACTGCTATGCCTTACGTGCGGTATCTGATCAACCAGAATTGAAAATAATATCTAAAGTACTTTCAGAGATTTAAAAAAAAACGATTTAAAGAAAATTTTTTTTACAAACTCATTAGTAGACAATAATATTATTATATTTTAAAGAATCTGATATAACATTTATTTTATAACCCTCTGTAGTTAATATATTTATGTAGAATTGAGTCATATTTTGTTTTATTGCGCTTTTTCCGGAATTTATTCGTTTCTAAATTAACTAAATAATAAAAAATTAATTTTATTATATAATTACTAATAATTTCTACATTCTTAGAAAACAATCGTTCATGCTTAGAGATCATTGCCGTATTTTCCCAGAATATTATTATAAATAACTTCTTATTTAATTTAAATTTAAACAATACATTTAATTAAAACGACAAAGAAAAAACAGTTAAATAAGTAAGTAGTACTGCATGTTCAGAATGTAATTTTATAAAAAAAAAACAAAGATTAATAAGAAATGATTTATTTTATAGTGTTTTAATAACGTTGTTTATTTAATTAATTTCATTCTACGCAGTATATTTTCATTCAATTTGTCAATGCGCTGGTTTGCCTGAATTGCGAATGCATTGCCCAACTTGTGATTTCTCTTATAATTTTTAACAGTTTTATAAAAGCTCTTGATTTGCAATTTGTGGCGTAACGGTCTCCTATGGTAGGTATTTGGGGGGGAGGGTAACTGTCGGTACGTTCACTACTGGAAGGGTAAATCCGGCCCTGCGCTCACTTCATTTCACATACTTTCCGGTTAAACGTAAATTAATTGAAGCAAATAATACTCATTATAGTTGACATCATGCACAGTAACTTTCCAACTAAAAAAACATTTAGTAAGTATTCAGAAGCCACCTAAACCAAACAATCCAAACAAAACTCAATTAGGACTATCAGTTTCAATTATCTCGGTAATATGTTGAAGTATATCGGCAGATGGTCCCTGCGGGGCGCCTACAACCCCTTTTTGCCCGGTTTCATAGGAAAACATCCTCGCAGGGGGCGCAAGTGCCAGTTAGCTCTGAATTTTGTTGTCTCATCTGACTGTGACGCCATATGATGTTTAATATGGGGTGTATCTATGGAAGATACGTTTTCAAATATTAACTTTTTTTTTTCTTTTATGATCAAACACAAGCACTATAGGAAAAATCCTTTAGGGCACTCTGGGAGTGGTGCGTGTGCGCAAAAAGCGATTCACGTTGTTTTTGAATCGTTTGAGGTTATATTCGTTGGGAAAAACGACGTCGGGAAGGTCGTTTCACAAGGATGAATTCCTCCAGATGAAAAAATTCTTAAATAATGATGTTCGAGGAGTACTAAGCTTAACGATATGGATGGGCGGCAGTCGTTCATCGAACAAACCCTCCTTTCGATGGAATCCAGTAGCCGAAGAGCATGTTTGGGTGCAGAGCTCCAGACATGAGAGCAGTACCCCAAGCTTCTGAGAAGCTATATTGGCGATTTTCACAACGTGGTTATGCCAAGACATATTTCCTCCCAGATTGACGCCCAGCAAATGAATAGATGAAGCCAGTGGGATTGCGTGTCCGGCCATGACTATATCCGGTTCTGTAATGTTAACCTTTTTAGAGAAAACTGCTGCCTGGGTTTTTTAGCGTTAAATTCGACTTGGTTACTGTCACCCTAAGCAAAAATTTCCTCCAGGTCTTTGTTGAGGCGTGATACTTCATGCTGTCTGCGAAGATGTGCGTCGGCAGCCGATGTTTGCGCATTCAACGAGAAAGATGAGATAAGTGTGCTATCGTCAGCAAAACTAATTATTGGATTTTTCGTTTTCACTAGAAGGTCGTTAATGTAGAGGAAGAAGAGAGTGGGAGACAATATGGACCCCTGAGGAACACCGGCATTGATGGTGAAGGTGTCTGAGAGAAATCCGTCAATCGCCACTTCCAGAGAGCGGTCCTTAAGAAAGCTAGACATCCATGCACAGAATCGACTGGGCATACCATAGGATCGCAGTTTGCTTAGAAGCCCCTCATGCCAAACTACTAAAAAGTAAATTTAATTTTTAAAAGATTTTTAATACACAGGATGTCCCATTTAAAAAAGAAAACTTTTTGATCCCCTCTGTAAATAAACAGACCTAAAATGATATTATTTGATCCCCCTTGCAATACTACTTAAAAACCCCTCTTTCGTAATCGTTTCAATTTTATGAGTATGGAAAATAAAGAACTTAAGAGGAGGGGGGGGGGGGGCATTACACGTGATCGGCGCAACTGTTAAACCCCCTCAATCCTCGTGACTTTTTCATCAGGTCCATCATGCCAAAGCCGAAGTGTATTGGCGAAAACTGTCACGATGTCCTTCACGATGAATATCTGACGATGCTTGATTTTTCGTACTTAAAAGTGAGGTGTGTGGTAATTTCCTTCCAATGTGACAGTTTAAATTCATTATCGTCTCGTCTTTATTCACTGAGATCGACGGGGTAGCTTACCTATCCTAATCCGGGTCTGTATTCCGATTAAAAGTCAGATAGTCAGTAGGTAAATGACCATGGTGAATCACGAAAGGCGGCAGATGGTTTTAAGTATCGGACGGCACGAAGGAACTAAAATATGGAATAAAAAGTCCTGCTAGGACGGCATCCGTTATGTATAAAACGGCTGACATATGTTTTAATGGTTGTTTCAGTGTTGCCAATCTGAATTTGTGAAATTACACGATTAGCTGGACAAATTACACGTTTTCAGTCACTCAAATAATAGTATATTAAGATACAAGTTTCATTAGACATTATCTTAGAGCACTCGCTTAATCTAGAAAACGACCCGCGAAGCGGGGAGTTTTCTGAACTGCAAGTGCTCTAATTGTCTTATGAACCGTGTATTTTATAATACTTTTTCTATTTGGGTCTTTAAAGACTGAAAAACTTACAAAAATATAGTATATTTTTTCCATTTGAATTAATTTTCTTTTTGAGTTGGCAATACTTTTACAATTTAATAAAATGTTACAAGTATCAAATATGCCATGATAGAAACAATTGAACACAACAAAGCTTCTTCCCATCGGTCATAATATCAAACTTAATAAAAATTAGTTAGGAAGAAAGTTGTACTCTGCCAGAAATACGAGAAATTGCAGAAAATATCCTGGAAAAACTTTTAAGAACAATATGCAAAACTTTGAGTTATGGTGCGAGCAGAACAAAGTTCAAAATATTGAACAAAATAATACTATTGAACAAAATATGGTGTCGACACAGAATCTGACAGGAATAACAATTAATGCCCAGGAAATGTCTACAGTAACTATAAATACGAAAGTAATATGTATAATACTATATTGAATTAAAAATAAAAACAGTACTTTATTGAATAAAACTTTAGAAATAGAGCATAAACTGGAAGATATTTCTATTGTTTTATAGTTGTGACTAGAAATTAGTTGACGGACACCGTCAGCATGTTATTTATTTCCGAGTAATGGTATTTCAGATAAATATCTAGTAGAAATGATCTATTTGCAAGGTGAAAGGTTAGTTCTATAAAAAAATTTTGTCGAATCCATAATGACTAGAAAACTAAAACGTATATACATACGAGGGATGTCTGGGAAGTTTTATCAATTACTAATATTATGATTCATTTTATTTTATTATTAACCATTGTTACTTTTATAATACCAGTTTTTCTTCCTATATACAGGGTGTCTGCTAATTAATGGAACATGGAAAAACCACAGACTCCTTACGTAAAAATATTAGGATTTAATTATACTTACCTATATCCGAAAGTTGATATTAAGTGAGATACAGGGTGTGAAAGTTAAAACTTCATTTTTGTTTCTCTCTAATAACTTTGACAGAGACCAACGGTTTTTAACAAAATTTGGCAATTATGGTTTTTCTAAGACGAGAAACTTATTTTTAGGTGAAATTTTAATGTACAATATCTGTCTGTGGCATTGTGGGTATTCTGGGTATCCTGAAATGAGTATACCTTTTTTACGTAATAAATATGAGAAAAGTATTATTTTCATTAAAAACTTAAATACACTGAGGCACAAAAAGTTATGACCTAATAAATGTGCAAAAAATGCCGCAGACAGCGCCCCCTACATTGTACATTAAAATTTCAACAAAAAATCGTTTCGCGTCCTAAAAAAACCATAATTGCCAACTTTTGTAAAAAAATGTTGGTTTCCTGCAAAGTTATTAGAGAAGAACAAAAATGAAGTTTTAACTTTAACAACTTTTGGATATAATTATGTACATGGTATAATTAAATCCTAATATTTTTACGTAAGGAGTCTGTGGTTTTTCTATGTCCCATTAATTAGCGGACACCCTGTATATATAGAGATTGTCCTTAAATTTAAGCGAAACGTTGGTTCTTTCTAATCACTAACGTACAACTAGTACAACTTTCTACATGTTTCCGCTTGTGGAATCACATATTGCGTATAAGCAATAAAAGCAAAATTTTCAGCCTGAACCTTTTGTGACGATAGCGAACATTTGTCCGTATTTCTTTCAGACCGAAGACAGGATAAAAGGCGGGTCACATCGGCCTTTCATTCGGGTAAATCCCGGGCTCCATTCACCGCGTTTTTGGACCGATGATTAGGGACAAAACGTTCCCGGTTTTCTAATCAAACAAACCCGCTGCTGACTTTTCACAACAATGCACCCCAGTCTGATCGAAGCCGTGTAATGTCGGCTTAGCGAAACTCCTACTCTCCCTGTATCGGAGCAGGGTGGAATTAAAGAGATTTTAAATTAAATAATTCGATCATAAAAAAATTAATATTGTATTAAACTTATGCATAAAGTTAGTTTTTTCTCATACAGGATTGAAGCACTCGCCTTCGGTTCATGGACTCTAATTTTACGTTCGTAAGAAAAGTAATATTTATTGCATGAATAACTATTTCTTTATAACGATTAATAAAAACAAAAAAATATAATTACAACACAAAACTTAGTTGACTTAACCTTACAGTTATTATTTTAGTGTTAATTATAATAAGGCTTCAAATTTGTTTTTTAATTTTTAAAGGAATGTCGCTTTATCTTCTTTGGTCGCCCAAGTAGTAGAAGCGAACCCGTAGGTCTAGTAAGAATGAGGTGTAAGGATTATTACTAAAACTTAACGCAAATGAAAGAACTGGTCTCTAGTAATAAGGTTACCGAAAGCAATTCAGAACAGCCAATGCTTCGAATGTATAGTAGTAATACCATAAATATCCCCTAAACCCATCCTGCGTTCCACTTGCTTTGCTTGATCCACACCCTGAGGGTAAATTTTCACTTTCTTTCAGAAAGGCATCGGCAAGTGAATTTGGTGACGCGTGTATTTGGACTTATTGTTTTTCGTTATGCCTTTTGGACTGATTAAAGAGGGGAGAGGAGGGTACGCGTATTTGCGTTATTGATGCACATAAAAGGCTTTTGATTGGGTTTGTATTTTTGACAGGCTGCTTTAGCATTGCTTAGATTTTAAAGAGAATTGTATGCCTGTTAATTGTAGTCAATCAGATGCTTGCATTTAGACGTATAGCCATAGCAACGTAATTTTTTCGTAAATCATCCTACACCCCTACCCATATACACTAGGAAAGATCAACAACCAACATATGCAGCAAAAAATCTTACAGAAAAACCTGTTTGCTGT
Organism: Barypeithes pellucidus; assembly: GCA_963991005.1. Classification (NCBI taxonomy): domain Eukaryota; kingdom Metazoa; phylum Arthropoda; class Insecta; order Coleoptera; family Curculionidae; genus Barypeithes; species Barypeithes pellucidus. The sequence goes on from OZ022557.1 coordinate 3,520,225, forward strand.
ATAATGTCAGTTATAGTACGGCAGTCCGTTACCAGGATTTCAGACTGATCACGACTTTTTGAGTTTTTTTGGTAATTTAATAAGGACTTGAGAAGAAAATTAACAAGAACGGACATTGGCAACGTTGCGAAATCATTGAGAATCATCTTTACATATGTAAATAAAAGTGGTCGTAATAGTTATAGCGCCTCGTCCGTTCTTTGTATTTTTTAACTTAAAGTGATGTTTTTCATGAGATGAAAATAGTAACTGACATTTTCCGTGCGGTGAATAGTTTTGGTTTGAGAAAAATCGAAATTTGTTTACAGCGAAGAATTCAACTACTCACGCCTCGTCCGTTTTACTTGTCGGGTGTTATTTTTCGTTATTTATGACCGGAAAAAAATGAGAACGGACATTTTCAACGACTCGCAACCGCAGTGTTGGATCTTAAGTATGTAATTTTTTTAACGATGTTAGAGTTATTGCTCCTCGTCCGTTTTCAACCAGAAATCGTGTATTGTGGCTCGGAAAATGGGGGAAAAATATTTTTACACACGAATTTTTTAGCAAAACAGTTTTTAGTCAACACAGCACCTGTATGAAAAATAATGCTGATGATGAGTTGTTATAGACAACCAAGGCACACAGCAAGCCGTCACATGCACGCGCCGTGTACCGCGATCATGAATTATACAGATATGAGATCCGACTACGTTGCCCTCCCTGTAGCTGCGCAACACGGAAAATGTATGTTCAACTCGATTTACTATTTTTTAGAGTGTTATCAACAATTAAAAAAAAATTGATCCGGGCTCTGTGACTTTTTGATACACCTTTTCTTCACATCTTTTACTTAAACTATGGAATTTTTGCAATACTCAAAACGTCCGTTGTCGTTTAATTCTGAATATGATTTCATCAAGAACGGACAAGGTGTCGTAACAAAAAGACGATCTGCTTTCTTACGGATTGAAATCACTCTGAGGAGTAAGCGCAGCGTTGCCGAACTTTTTCGCTCGAGTAAAACTTTCTTATTAAAGTTTTTCGTAAAATGAATTTAAAGGAAAAGGTACATAATAAGATCGAATTAGAATATAATACAGGGCAGGTTAAAATAAGAAGTTACTTTAAACAAGTCGCAAAAATAAGTTATTTGTTTTTCAAATAATTGGGATTTAAGTGTTATATTATTCTCAACAAGAAACACGTTCGGAGATTTTTTAATATTTCATTTGGTTAAGCATTTGTGACTAATTTTCTGACCAACTGTTTCTAAGCAGCTAAAAACTAAATATTTCTGTTTTAGTCAGTTGGCAATGGAAACAATTTTATAAAATAGAATAGAATTGATATAAATGTATTTCATCTTTAATTTGTTAAATAATATGTGAAAAACATTATTAACATCAAAAGAATAACTTACTAGTAACATACTAATCTACAAACAAAATTAATTGAAAAGTTGTTCAATGGTTCAATTTACGGAAAATATACGTTTACAGAAATACAGTGAACAACCCAGAGGTCATATTGAACAATTTTTCAAATAATTTTTTTTTTAGATTATTATTAGTAAGCTGAAATACATTTCTTTAATTCAAATATCATTTATGCTGCTTAGAAACATTTGGTCAGAAAATTAGTTATAGATGGTTAATAGAGTGAAATATGAAAAAATCTCTTAAAACATTTTTTGTTCAGAATATAAGAAGATTTAACATGCAAGTCTAAATTATTTGAGGAAAGAAAGAACTTTTTTTGCGACTTGTTTAAAGTAACTTCTAATTTTAACCTGCCCTGTATGATATTCTAATTATTCGATCCTATTATGTATTTTAAATTAATTTTACGAGAACTTATAATTTTGTAAATATTTCCTGGAAATTTGATTTAAAAGTGATTTTAAACAATAATGTTATTCAGAAAAGAATAGTGTTTGGTGGGTTTTGGAATAATATTCTTATAATAATAGTGTGATTTTTAGTATAACCTTAGTTTCTAAAGAGCATCAAAAAAATTTCTCTCATAGGAATCATCAGTTTTTTATTTTAAATTCTTATGGAGTAACATCTATATCTATAATTTACCAATTTACGTTATTCTAGACGTTATTCTAGCTTAACTAAATAAATCATTTTATAGGGGGGGGGGGGGCTAATTTTGAAGTTCCGCCACTGAGATGAAGGCGTGATAACAGAACATTTATTTACATACTGACTACTACGTTAAAAAAGCTTATATAGAACACAAGAGGCCTTGATAGAACTGAATAAACTCGAACAAACAAAGTTGATTTTTCGAAGGGCCACCCTGTATAAATATAGTGTCCTTCAGGCAACACAAATATCAATAATAAACCAATCATACATTTAATTAATATGACACCCCTCTCTCCACTTTATAATCATAATTATGTTTATAAACCACCAAAGATTTCAATCGGTAAACAAATCTCTCAAAAAGAAACCACCATAGTAATAAGAAATACAAATAAAATTAAAATTAAAGTAAACACAATACTCAATGTTATCCACCCCTGTTGCTTCTAATCCCTTACAGTCAAATGTCCATCTAAAGCATCGACTCGTTAGTATTAGCGCTTAGACTAGTCGCGAAGCCTAATTGTGTATTTGAATAAATAGAGAGGAAATAATAATCGAGGGTGGAAGACCAGTCGCTTTGTACAACGGGAACACAAAAAAATAGCAGACAGTTTTAAGGGTGCAGTCTCCGAACTAAGGAGTTTTAGTATTGTTTTATAAGAGTGTGTCTGTATTATTTTCCAAATCTCCATAATTTTCGCCTCAACTTTAACTTGCACACTGTTGTCTAAACTCTGTGTCTCTGCCGTTACGGCCTGTTCTTTTATTTGGATTTCATGAAAGTATGACTTGAGTCAACTAAAAGTATGTGAAAGTAAAAAAAAATTTACTCGACAGGCTCCTAAAACAGAACAACAGGGTTTGCCGCTTTGTAGTCAAGCTTCACGGTATAATTTCGTTTACGAATTGATGAACATATTTGCTCAGAACGTCCAGGGATTGACAGTGATATAGTTTGTTGGGCGGTAGCATTTATAAATAGGTAGATTTGTTTACAAGACTAAAGAACACAGGTTTTTATTATTTTACCATATTGCAAAGTGCTTTGAAATTCTAAAAGATTGACGCTAAATTCTGGACACCCTGTATAATTCTAATCGATTAAACTTAGTTAACAAGACTGTCAGACCTTATTTAATAACTACCTTGTATAATTTTATTAAACGATGCACTATTTCTAGTTTTTATTAATTTCTAAAACAAGTGATGTAAAACTGATTTTCTTAGTGTTTACTTTTTTCGCTAATATCACTAAAACCGATTTCAATCACATATTAGGGGTATGTAAGTGACCATAAGAGGCATCCAAATAAGCAATAAAATATAGGGCATGCAATTTAAAAAAATATACCATCATTACCTCACATTTTTTGAAACTGTATATTCAGAAATATTTTCCTGAAACGCGCCCTAGGGTACGGGCAAAGTGTGAAAAATATCAAAATCCTAAATTAACTAATACCGAGCTATAGAAGACGGTATGCGAGATTCATGACCCTGTATACACCGTGTCCAAGATAAGGAGGGCCAGTACAGGGATCTCGGAAACCGTAAGAGATACGGAGTCGGTTAAATGGAGGGAAAGTTGCGCATTTACGTGCCTAATAATAAGTTTTAAAATGCCGAGTAGTTCCGGAGATATCCGGAAAAAACCCGAAATTCTGAAAAATCGTTTTATTTTTTTCCTGATTTTTTTTTTGAGATCGAATTCTAAAGTAAATTGCACTTTTACATTGTCACCTTTTCCGCTCTATCTAACAGCGTTAATTGTTTTGTAATCCGACGAGTTGTCTTCGAAGGGCCAATATCAACTTTATTTTTTTAAATACGGGCCTGTTTTCCTGATATCTTAATTTTATAAATAATATCTCATAAGTAAGCTCTCAATTTTTACTTATGTTGGACTAGTTCAATAAATAAAAAACAATTTAATAATAAACCACAAGTAAGTGAACAAAAAACATAACAAAACAGTAAAACTGATACACCATATTCTGAAACACTATGGCCAGCACGTTCGCCTGATATCACACCGTTAGATATTTTCCTCTGGGGGTATGTCGAAAATTATATTTATAAACACAACTTCGAAACAGAAGACGAACTTAGGAGGTTTGGTGCTTGAAGCCTTTCAAAGTATTCCAATATCAGGAAAACAGTACCGTATTTAAAAAAAAAGTTGATAATGGCCCTTCGAAGATGACTCGTCGGATTACGAACAAACCCGATTTTTCAGAATTTAATTTTTTTCCGGATATCTTCGGAATTTTAAAACTTTCTAAACGGAATATTATTAGGCACGTCGTATCTCTTACGGTTTCCGAGATCCCTGTACTGGACCTGCTTATCTTGGACAAGGTGTATAGAGGCCAAATTTTTTAAACGATATCTACTATTACTCGTTTTCCATAATAATAAATTTTAAAAAATATATTACCTTAATCCATACAAAAGTAGTTTTAGTATGTCTCATATTAATACGAAACATCTGTTAATAAAAACACCAAAAACCACCCCAAAATTACGGTGAAAGCTTTCACACCCCTTTTTCACCTCGCCTCGCCGGCTCAAAATCATTTTAATAAATCATGTCCGTCATGACTTTCGGAAAACATTGAAACATCGCGCGCCGCGCTCTTCAATTGTTTTCGCCGGAAACGCAGATTTGCCAGCAGGACGGAAGGACATTGTGCTAACCGGAAGTGAAGAAAGGGTAGACGAGTGTCAACAGTTGGCACTCTTGATAGCCGGGGGAATCCCTCGATTAACAGTTGGTAGAAATGAAGAGTGGGCGCGTGGCAGTGGCCCGACGTTTAATTCGGACGGTTTCCGGTATACATGGACAATTTCCGGTGGGGATAGGATGGGTCTCTTTTTTGTTTTATGAGTACGTTTGGAGTTTCGAATCGTAGAAAGATTAAACAAAAGATCAAACTGCAACACGAGTAGACCTTCAATGAAAATATCACAATACGGGGTGTTTTCTAAGTATTGTAGCTTTTTTAATTTAAGCAGAAAGTTTCGGAAATGCTGTCGTTTCTAAACAAAGATTTTAGCAAATGCATAAAGTATTACTTTATGAAACAGTATATTAGTCAGAAATATGTTTCCTTTTCTGTTAGTAGTGTTAAATATAGTAATTTAAGTAGAAAAATTGTATTTTGTTTGAATAACCTATAACAATGAGTGCTGGGAAACCGCCCCATCGTCAAGGACAAATATTTAATCTCAAGAGCTTGGTTTTTACCAAAAAAAATTGCAATAATATTCATAACCGTTATTTTTCTAGATGAAACGTGGATTTATTCCAAGATAAAGGAACATTTTCGTGGCATGTTTTATAAGCAACTTAGTTACTATAATTTCAAAATATAATTTATGACTTTAGTACAGGGTTTCCTTTTTCGACACTCCGTAATTATTAGTGCTATCATGAAAGTAATGTAGGTGTCATGTGCTCTTTTTGGGTCAAACTTAAAATGGTAAAATCAAAATTTGAAAATTTTCGCTCGCTTAGAGATACGGGGGAAAATCAAAAAATTGACATATCGAAATTACCCTATATTTTCTTAGTTAAGAGGTACAGAAAAATATTTTATACATAAGTTGTTTATATTGGTTGTTGTTGAATAATCTGCCGTTTCCAGAATAAGTATGTGAGGTCAGGTAAAAAAGTTATCGGACCTAACCTCATTTTTTAAATGGAGCACCCTGTATATTTTAATCTAAAAAGATACTATTTTAAATTCTCCTTTCAAATATATAACTCACCATGGATGATATTGGTTTCGTAGGCGATTTATTAAAGTTTAGTACTTTAAAACACAGTAGAACATGAAACAAAAGCTAATATCCTAGAAACAGCTATGTTGACTATTAACATTTAACAACAATTTGGGTGAAAAGACGGTAACCATCTAAGGACATATTCCGAACATTTGCGATGATTCCCATTATTTTTTACCTTAATCTAAATCTTTTATTTCGTTTCAAAGTAATAAAGTTTAAATAAATCGCCTAGGAAACCAATATCATCCATGGTGTGTTATATATTTGAGAGGAGAATTTAAAATAGTATCTTCTTAGATTAAAATATACAGGGTGTTCCATTTAAAAAAATGAGGTTAGGTCCGATAACTTTTTTACCTGACCCCGTATACTTATTCTGAAAACGGTAGATTATTCAACAATCAATATAAAGAAACTTCTATATAAAACATTTTTCTGTATCTCTTAACTAAGAAAATATAGGCTAATTTTAAAATTGTCAATTTTTTGTATCTCTAAGCTAGCGAAAATTTTCAAATTTTGATTTTACCATTTTAAATTTGACCCAAAGAGAGCACATGACGCCTACATTCCTTTTTTTATAGCACTACGGAGATACTCTATACAGGGTGTTATGGAAATGACGTATTATATTTAAACCACCAGCAATTCCTGAGATAAACACAAATTGAAGAAAAATAGCCATAAATGGCGCTCTCAATTCATTCAGCGGTAAAAGTGACCTGACGTCAAACCAGAAAAACACCCGTGTGACACTGCGATACATGTAAGCAATCATGGAATTCTGGTCGGTGTTGTCATATGTACGCCTTAAACTCTTTTAGACAAAATAAAATAATTGAAACACATTTCCATTCTGTAATATCTTTTTGTACAATTAATTGAAGAACATTTACGACGGACTATGTTTTAAACAACCCGAAAAACATATGGAATAGTAATAGCCACGTACGTCACTAGGTCAAATGCCAATGACCTCTTGACGCCTTACATCGGCTGAGCGAAGTAGTTTCATAGCGCCGCACGCGTGCGTCTGTTAGTTGAGGACCAACCAGCTGCCGGATACGTTGTGTCTCGTCGATCACCAACACACTCTCAGCAATCCGCTCTGTTATTCCGGTTTACGCGTGTATCTTGCCCGTACCTAATTAATCTTTGAATATAGTTTTTATTGACGCGTTTCTTCTGGACGTCAAATTTCTCGCGTGTAATAAAATCTAATAATCTGTAGTATAATCTGTACTATTGTATTTTCAAAAGCTAACTATCGGTTCTGTTTCACTATTACTGTGTGTACAGAAAGTGTTTCCAGGAGTGTTCCTATGGAAAAGAAAAAAAACTGATTGTGCTTGTGCCTGGATTTCCTCGCTCTTTAGGTATAAGGATAAATACAAGTAGGTAGAAAATAATTTATTTTTATAATTTTATATGAAATTTCAGTTTTACATTAAGTTTGGCAACATTGCCATTAACTCTGTGTGAACTGTTGTACAGTAGCGTGGACTGACCTGTGAGTAAGAGTATTTATTACAACACTTTTAAAACGGACGATTTAAAAAAAATAAAATATGTTGCGCTTCGCTAGGACACCCAAGGAGTCACCCATTTAAATATAATACGTTATTTCATAACACCCTGTATAAATGTCAAAAATGGGACAAAGCTTTATATCTACGACCTTCATAATGTTAATCACGTCCATTAGTTTGTCTAATTTGATTAGAACATACTGATACGCGCAAACAATTATTGATACCGGATTTTATTTGCACGTGTCGTGCAATTTAAATAATAATTCCCTTCTTTTTGGAATCAATTATTAATACAATTCCTAAATTCCAGATCATTGCAATTGCCAGGCTACCCGCTGCCTACTTGAAAAGAGCTTGCTCCAGAAGAGTAAACGCAGCAAAATGAAACAAGTATAATTTTGTACACAATATACCGTAAATAACATCGATTTTAATCGAATTATCCATCCCCAAACCATAGGCTTCCCCTATTTGATCGCATGCCTGACACGGCGAGATGTTCCAGATTAAACTCAGTTCGGCGAAGATTTCCCATGTGAATCCCTAAGGCGGTATTTCGATCCCAACGCATCTTTCTGTTGTTTTCTGTACGGCCGCCTGTATCAATTTTTGAAAAATAAATTCAGTTAGCATATATTAAAATTACTCTTTGCCTTTTAATATATTTTGGGTTAGTTTTTGACCACTCTGTTCGTTTTAAAGATAAGGTAAAGCTTTTAATGAAGAATACATTAGGTAGTAAAATCATAGATAAAAGTTTTCCATATGCCAATATTATATTTTCACCTACTATATTGCCGTGCTAGGCCAAAAGGCGTTAACTACATATGAGTTATATGGTAGCCATAAGGCTTAACACGGCAGTATACTGATGAGAACAAAAGTGTTCGAAACTAGTATGCCGCTGGTGACAATGGTGGCATCTTACCGATCAGGTATTCTTTGTTATTTAATTACTTAAATGTATGTGCCGATCCGATGAGAATATACATAGTTGGATATTTCCCCTGAGGATCAGATTGACACTTACGTATACGAGATAAAAAGTTAAGTACATCATTTTACCCTCCAAAAAACAATATAATAACCGTGTGAACGGTTTTCGACAGAACATTTATTGTATTAAAACCTCATATACAATCGCAGATCAAATGGCGATTTCTTGTCGAGCCCATAATTACACAGTAGCAAAGTGGCTGTGGCTCCGGCCCACCCTCGACGGGTGTTTACCGCTTTTTAAGGCACGTGCGGACGCGTGGCGCCCTGTTTGGCACGTGGAGCGGGAATCCGGTTACCAGACCGGGATGCGCCGAAGGCCGACACCAGGGAAATCAAAGTCACGTGAATTCTTATCTTGAAATCTATGATAATTCGATAAGAATTGATTTTATAATGGGTGGAATAGAATGGGGACGTCATATCGTGACTGGTAGTAATCAATTAATATACCAGAGAAGTTTTAGTTCAGACAGAAGTAAGTTTCAGTAAGAAGTAAGTAGAAGTAAATCCTCTAGATCGATTTTTCGTTCTTAGTGGCTGATGAGGTTTAATCTGTAAAACGGTTTCGAGATATTGCACATGCAATAATCCGACATATTTAGCTTTTTTTAATACTTACTAAAATTTTGAACCTTCGAAAATAGTTAGTTACTATCAAATGATTCCCCACCGAGCCCAAATAATTGACATATTTCGAGCATACTTTTTAGTTATAATTGTTCGGTTTGGTGGTTCTTTATTCACTTCCTTAAATTATTTACCTTCTAAGGTTTTATTTCTAGCCAACAGAGCTAATAGCACTTCAGAATTTGGAGGTCCATCCGGAGCGTGGGGGGCCATCAAACTTGGAGGAGGCGGTAGTCCAGGGATATGTGGTAGAGTTGTCCTAGATTGGTCCAGAATTGACATTTTTATCCCACCAGTCCTAGAAAGGCGATGCTACTATCAATATTGACTAACTAAAAGACTTTAATATTTTTGCACTTAATTCGTTTTCCGTTGAATATTTTTATTGTCAAAATGATTTTATTTCTATTAATGATATCCTAATATACAGGGTGATTGATGATGGATGGCATATTCGACTTTTATGAAGAACTAGCTAACGGATCACTTTGGTAGCTTATACAGGGTGTCCCATAACTAATGGTACACAGGAAAACTGCATATTCCTTGGGTAAAAATACTGCGATTTGGCCATACTTAGTTTAGTTCAATAGCTGGTAATAACCGAGATACAGAGTGTCCCAGTACAAATTTAATTTTAAATTTTCCGAAATAACTTATTTCTGAATCAATATTTTTGCACAAAATTTTGTGACTAGGGTTTTTTTGGGGAAAGGAATTTGAATTTGTTAATAATTTTGATTTAGATTATAGGGGGCGCTCTCTGCGGTACTCTAGATACATAAAAACAAATGTAACTTTTTTGTGCCTTAGTATAATTATATTTGTATTAAAAATATCAGTTTTTTCGTCATTTCTAAGCAATAACGGTATACTTTGTAAATGTCACTCCGACTAACCGTTTTCGAGATATTTTCAATTGCAATTTCTAATGCGCCCGTTTAAATTTTGATTTGTAAATGTGAAATTTGTCACAGTAGGCTTTGGTAAAAACAAATACAATGGAAGCACTTTGAAACCTCATTTCTGTCAAAGTTTATTTTCATTTGTCAGCGCCGCGACATAACTGTTTTCTAAAGGAGATATGCGAGACATGGTATGTTTATACGAACAAGAAAATTTTAACGGACGCGGGGCACATCGGCGGTATTTGGAAATGTATCCAAATAGAAGGCAGCCAGATTTTAAAATTTTTAGAAGCCTATACGACAGACTGGGAGAAACAGGATCCTCCACTATTACGTTTTGGACGCAACATCTTCAAAAACTTCTTAAAAACACTCACAATGCTGACAAATGAAAATAAACTTTGACAGAAATGAGGTTTCAAAGTGCTTTCATTGTATTTGTTTTTATCAAAGCCTACTATGACAAATTTCAGAATTACAAATCAAAATTTAAACAGGCGTATTAGAAATTGTAATTGAAAATATCTCGAAAACGGTTAGTCGGAGCGACATTTACAAAGTATACCGTTATTGCTTAAAAATGACGTAAAAACTGATATTTTTAATAAAAATATGATTATACTAAGGCACAAAAAAGTTACATTTCTTTTTATGTATCTAGAGTACCGCAGAGAGCGCCCCCTACAATCTACATGAAAATTATTAACAAATTCAAATTCCTTTCCCCAAAAAAACCCTAGTCACAAAATTTTGTGCAAAAATATTGATTCAGAAATAAGTTATTTAGGAAAATTGAAAATTAAATTTTTACTTGGATCTCTACTCGGTTATTACCAGCTATTGAACTAAACTAAGTATGGCAAAATCGCAGTATTTTTACCCAAGGAATCTGCAGTTTTCCTGTGTACCATTAGTTATGGGACACCCGGTATAAGCGCAGACATGCTCTCTTTTTCATAAGATATTTTTGAACTCTGACATATTACTGTACTGAAATTTGGTTGGGAGTCAGGTAATAACCAGAGGCTTTCCATTCTGTTTCCAAATATTAGTTATAATAGTACAGGGTGTTTCAAAATACAAATATTTTGATTGTTTGGAAAAATGATGTTTTTTTTTAAATTAAACACCCAGTATTTGACCTGTGGCCCTAAAAGCTATCGAACTTGTCTATCAATCTATGTGTAATATTGATATAGTACCTATCTCGAACAGTTTTTTGACTTATTAGCATTTATTTAACAAAATTAATTAGTACAGATAACAATCACAAATCAATTCGTAAAAGCCTAAGGTTACTTAAACAAATCCAAGTTGTAGCATACAAGTTCGTAAAACAAATATCTAATTGTATAGTAATTAATTTGGCAAACAAATCAAAATCGTTCAGGTAGGTATAGCGACACATACAAAGATAGAAAAATTCAAGAGCTTTTAGGACCACGCCTCTGGGCATTACCTGACTCCCAACCAAATTTTTATCAAAGATCCTAATACTTTCTAGTAAAAGCGGCAAGGCTGAAAATATTTTTAAAAGAGAGAGCATTATGTCCACTTATACAGGGTGTCCGCTAATTAATGGGACATGGAAAATCCACAGACTCCTTACGTAAAAATATTAGTATTTAGTGATACTTACCTATATCCGATAGTTGATATTAACTGAGATACAGGGTGTTAAAATTTCATTCTTGTTTTTCTCTAATAACTTTGACAGAAACCAACGGTATTTTACAAAATTTGGCAGTTATGGTTTTTTTAGGACGAGGCATTGATTTCTTTGTCAAAATTTAATATACAATGTAGAGGGCGCTGTCTGCGGCATTTTTTGTACATTTATTAGGTCATAACTGATTTGTGCTTCAGTGTATTTAAGTTTTTAATGAAAATAATACTTTTCTCATATTTATTACGTAAAAAAGGTATACTAAGTTTAGGTCGCCCAGAGTTATCGTTTCCGAGATATTTGCATTTAAATTGTTTAGCGCGTTAGCTCAGCCAAGCAAATAATATTTTATTACTTCTTACCAATTAACTTTTACATGATAATTGATGTTCTAGTAATGGTAATTGGGAATAATAAATACAACAATAGGATTGTTCTTTAACTTACTTTTATTAAAATCACTTTGACTGTAGAAAATATCGTGTCTAAAGAAACCAACAACAATGAAAACGCAAACTTTCGATAAACTCAAAAATTAAACATTTTCCATTCCATAACAACTGCATCTCTAAATTTCATTTATTTCCTCTTAGGTTACTTTAAGAAAAAAAATTTGTTTGCATCAAGCCCGAACAAACCCGACCTGAAATTAGTATACCTTTTTTACGTAATAAATATGAGGAAAGTATTATTTTCATTAAAAACTTAAATACACTGATGCACAAAAAAGTTATGACCCAATAAATGAGCAAAAAATGCCGCAGACAGCGCCCTCTACATTGTACATTAAGATTTCACCAAAAAATCAGTTTCTCTTCTTAAAAAAACCATAATTGCCAATTTTTGTAAAAAACCGTTGGTCAAAGTTATTAGAGAAAAACAGAAACGAAAGTTTAACTTAACAAACCCTGTATCTCAGTTAATATCAGCCTTCGGATATAGGTAAGTATAATTAAATCCTAATATTTTTACGTAAGGAGTCTCTGGTATTTCCATGTCCCATTAATTAGCGGAAATCCTGTTTAATCTACCAACCACAGACTATTATAAACATCTAATAGGTCATCCATCATAATCCCGGTATTTCTTTATAAATTTGAAGAACAACTAAAAAATGTAATTAACAATAACAATAACAATAACAAAACCTGGTTGACTTATTATTACAGTTGCTGTTTTAAACATCCAACTGTCTACATAGCTAGGACGGTTTTAGTGAATACGGTTGCCAGATCTTACCTTAGTAAATCAGAGAACTAGAAGGTTAATTAACGACATTTTGATAAAATCTAATTTCCAACGTAATTGAACTATTTCTTCCGTAGTTATCTTTAAACTTATAACCCATATTTAGTAGTAGTTTACCGTAGGCATTAAAACTATCAATAAATTTCACGTCACTGCTTTATTTTTAAAGATAAAAAGAGACCAATAAGTAAATTTACACAGAGTTATCTCGTGTTGCCAAAAAGTGTAACTACAAAAGAAAGTAAATACTATGTTTTTGGCTTAATAAATCACGATAACAGCCCATTGTTGATTATAAGAAAATGCTAATAGAACTAGGTGATCGTCTGTAATAAAATGTTTTATGGGTAAATATTACAAAGTAATAAGAAATAGTTTTTTATTATTTATTACTTGATAGCTCCCTCAAAATTTTTTGTCGTGGATTATTTCCCTATATAAAATTAACTTTCCAAGAAAACGGGTACAAACGGGAATTTTTCGTCGCTGTTAAATTCTCTTAAGGGTGTAAATGTACCATCGTGGCGATAAAAAACTAGGACAGGAAAATTTCTTATTTTCTCCTTGACCATTAGGAATTATTTACTGTCGAGTCTGGTACCAGTAAAATGTCATATACAAATTTTACATGTCAACATAGATTGTCACTCCACCATTTACACTCATGCATTAAGCTAGAGGTGTTGTTTTCGATTGATTACATCGAAAACAATACCCCTGGCTATCGAAAACAACCCCTCTAGCTATTGAACGCAAAACCATAGTAACCTTCTTACAACGCCATTATTGGAATAATATGTCAGTCTGACATTTGTTTATTGACAAAGATAATGACACCTTTTGACGTTTAAAAAAATAAATCTTATATTCCCTGCATAGTAACCCCTTAACAACGCCCTTCATTTGAATAATGTGCCAGTTTGACAATTTCATTATTTTAAAGATTTTTCGATTAAAAAAAATGTCGCCCTTTGGTACAGAATCCATAGAATCCATAGAAGAGAAAGTAGCCGATAGTGTACCGAAAAACTCTACAAATAGCAAGCAGTATGTATGGCGGCAATTCATGTCGTTTTGTGAAGAAAGAAAGTATATTTTAACGAAGGAAACGCCGATCAAACAACTTGCAGGCATACTCCAAGATTGGGCTTTCAACATGAAGAAGCAGAACGGTGAGGAGTACAAAGATTTTACCATAAAAACGTTATGGAATTTAACTGCGAAATTACTGCAAGAAAAGTATTATAATGAGTATCAAATCAAGTTTGATCCATTTAAAGACATTGATTTTAAAGTTGCTCGTGAGGCGAAAAGCGCGAAACGCAAGCAAGTTCAACAAACGCCAGAAAAAAGAAAAGTTAGTTCAGTTTTATTTAAATATAATGATTTCAAAGCAATTGTTGATAGTTGCGATGAAAGTACGCCGCATGGTTTGGAGAAAAAAATTTTTTTCGTGCTTTCCTATGAACTGGCTTGGAGAGGCGGTGAAGGAGCTCGGTCGCAAGTAAGCTACTTTAAAAAAGAAACCAGCAGCATTGGAGAAAATACGGGGCGTATAGAGTACAATCCAGTGTTCTCGAAAACGGCGCAGGGAGGAGATAAGCCCTTGTCAAGCTCCAAATGGTTGATTTCAAACAGAAATAATCCCGACATCTGCCCAGTACGCCTTTTTGACAAATATTTACTAAAACGAAGTGAGATCAAACATGAAAGATTATTTTTAACCGAAAATCCCTTTTGGAATTCATCTGGACACTGGTATAAAAACATTCCAGTTGGAGTAAACACCATTGGTCAATGGACCACCAAGCAGGCGAAGAAAACAGGCCTAGATACAAAAAAACTGAAAATTACTAACCATTCTTTACGGGCAACCGCAGGTTCAAAACTGGCGAAGCAAGGAGTTGGATAGCAACAGCTCATAAAAATAACGGGTCACTCAAACACAAAATCAATCTCTTCTTATCTTCAAATGGATGAGGAACATCATGAGCATATAATTCAAGAAATGAGATCAGATGAAATGGATGCCCAACCTAGCTGCTCGAAAGTAGCAGCTCACAGGATTTTCCAGCTACAAACTCAAATATTAAATATTATTACAATTGCGTTATTAATAATTACTAATTTTTTTAGTTCTTTATTTAAAAGTTGTAATATAAAGTTGTTTTAACCATTATTCGAGTAATTTTCTCCCTAAATTACACTCGTGCATAAAAATTCTCAGATAATTTTTAGGCACTAGTGTAATTACCTCCGAACATTTTTTTTTAATATGGCACAATTAATCCCCCAGCAAAAGGCTATTATCTATAGTCGGTTGCGAAATGGTGCTTTCATTAGGGATATTGTAGGTGAACTGGGACTAACCAGAAATACAAAGCATCGAAATGCAAGGCATCGAACTATTATTAGGAGCAGTTTCAGGTTCCCCTAGAATGTTTGATAAAGATGAAAATAGAAGAATACTAATTATCAAGAAGTAATAAACAGTAATATCCTATGACTACATATTAAAAAAATTTGTTGCTACGACAAATTTGAGTTTGTATATTTTTTTACTTTCTGTTAAATTTTTTTATTATTCAGTTTTATTTTCATTTTTTGGCGACATTAAATATACCTACTTTAAATAAAGCATTTGACTTTTTCTTAATAAAAAATGCGTAATATATTTAGTTCCTCCATATAAACTTCCGCTCAACTTTATAAAACAAGTTACATATTTTGATGCGAGGTTTATCGCAAAATACAAACCTTAAATTATGTAACCTAAGTTACTTTCTAAAAGTTAGGTGTTTTTACCTTTACAGCTGTCTAGCACCTTTTATAGTCTATGAGATATGTATATCCGTTCCCAGTTTTGAGATTTTGCTGTTCTAGTTTTTTATCGGCACGATGGTACATACACAAATATTATAAGCTGGAGGTACCAGGCTTTAGCGCACATGTCCTCCTTTTTTTGGAAATTAGCTAATTCTGTCCGGCATTTCCTTTGCATTCGGCTTTTCCTAGCAAGATTTACCATTAGAACATCACGCGAAATCACTTGTTATTTTAAATTTATTATTTTTTTTTACCGTAGCATCAGGAAAAGTTCCTGTACCTAGTCGTCATTATTAGAGTAGGTTTTTATTTTCTAGGGAAATAAATATGTTATTTCCGTTGATTTTTGTCGTTTTATTAATAAATAGTGTTTATTTTTGCGTTTCATTTGGTTAATACTGATTGGACACTGACCTTCGCAAAAATTAAACACACAAAAAGTTCATTTTTATTTTATATATTATTTCTTTAAACGCATTTGTGAAAAATTGTACTGCATTATTTTATAAAAAATCAGGCTTCTTTTATACAACTGTCCTACTTTTAGACGTTGTCCTAATAACCCAGTGGCGGCTCTTTAGGTGAGGCGGCGCCGTATCCCAAAATCTCCTGATGTTGTTCAAAAAACCCTCGAAACGTCATTAAACCACAATGTGTCACACATCGTTGCATTCGGAAGAAAAAAAGCTCTCAAATTCCAATATCAGAAAAACAGGACCGGTTTTTAAAATAAGAAAATTGATAATGGCCCTTCGAAGACGACTCGTCGGATTACAAAAAAACTAACGCTGTTAGATAGGCCGGAAAAATTAGCAATGTAAAAGTGCAATTTATTTTAGAATTCGATCTAAAAAAAACCCAGGAAAACCATAAAACGATTTTTCAGAATTTCGTTTTTTTCCGGATATCTCCGGAACTACTTAGAATTTTAAAACTTTCTAAACGGCATATTATTAGGCATGTAAATGCGCAACTTTACCTCTATTTAACCAACTTCGTATCTCTTACGGTTTCCGAGATCCCTGTACTGGCCCTCCTTATCTTGGATACGTTGTATTGTTGGCGGTGCTTAAAAAGTGTATACTTCCGATGGCTAGTTTGAATATAAAAAATTTTTCAGAACAAACATTTATAAAAACCGAAAAAGCTCGTCCTACGATGGATTGCAAAATAAACTTTGATTTATTATATCTGACGACTAAAAAATCCTACTAGATAAAAGTAAAAATGTCATGGGGTAGGTATACTTAAATAACATGTTGAGATATCGCCTCACCGCCTCTAACGAGCTGCCGCTATGACAACAATATAAGCAATTTTTAAAATTTACCTTAAAATATATCACATTACAAATCCATATTTACACTAATTTTACAAATTTATCACAGGCCAAATTCTTTGGAAAATAAACTAAAGTTCCGGAAAATCAAAGTCCCGCTGGGTGCCAAAAATCCAGCTTATCCCGGCATTAATTCCCTTTTCCTTACGTTTGGTCTCATACGTAAACGCTATATTTCTCAATTTACGTTGGATCTCTTTAATTTCACTAAAAGTGTTCACCCCGTCCCGATCCTGAGATTCACTGATTCACCCCCCCGTGCGACGCCATTATGAAAAATAAGTCCTGATAATGGTGAGTGACGTCACGAAATTTCAGGAGTCGGCGCGCGTTGGACACGCCCCCCGTTTTCAGGGGTTTTCAGCAGCTTTCAGGATGCGACTCTATATGCCATCGCAGGATATATAAAAGGATATTTTGTGGGTATCGTTATTTTGAAGCTGACTGATTTTTAACTTTGAGTTTCCTGTCTATTTTTATGGCTAGATTAAAATACAGGGTGTTTCTTGTAGTAACGTGTTAATATTTTAGAGTGAGGATGAAGTATCGTGTGGCCAAATAAGGATGGACGCCGCCCGTATCTCAGGAACCGTTTCTCACAAAATTTTGAAATAAGAAAATTTATTACAAAATGGACCAAGAGAAATTGCTGTATTATATATGTATATGTCAAATAAAGATATATCAAAAATTAAGTGTTATATTCGTTGAAATATGCGGTACAACTTTGATTTTGATTTTGCTCTAACTCGCAAAATAGACTGAGGGGAGGAGGGGGAACCTCTATTAAAAGAAATACTCATAACCTCGGTTTGCCTGAACCAAATTTGACAAATTTGGTGTCGTTTGAAAGAGCTTATCCTATAGTAACATTTAAAACGTTGTATTAAGACTATTTTTTGTTACATCCGTCGCCGCTAGTTGGGCTATTGGCACAATCATAAGATTTCTCAATTTTTTCCAAAAATTTCAAATGGAACCATATATAAATATTTATATTTAAATACAAAATAGATTAAAAATGAAGAGAACTGGCGAAAACCGCATGTCGATATCTTAATTTAACCCAGAGAACAGGAAAAAATAACATTTATCGACCCTACAAAATAGTGCTTAAACTTAAAGTCCATTCTTCGGTTCTTAATTGTGGAAAATTGACCAATAACAGCCTAATTAAGTTTGGGAAACCCTCTATAATTTTTTTTCCATATATTTTTCAGAATTTCGGCGTTTTCCGGATATCTCTGGAAATACTCGGAATTTTATGCGCAACTTTACCTCCATTTAACCGACTTCGTATCTCTTACGGTTTCCGAGATCCCTGTACTGGCCCTCCTTATCTTGGACACGTTGTATATTGGAACTTACGTTTATTTTATGCCGATCTTAACGCTAATATTGTACTTACGCTAATAAAGGTAAAGTACTTATATCACTTGAACTTCTCTAAATAATGTCTATATAACATATAAAACCATTTGTACACAAACATTCGGTTGAGAAAACCTTGGGAAAGTACCTTATTGCAACCAACGAATACTTATAAACAGGAAGAAGACAAACAGCCGTGTTAACAAATCGAAGCAAGCATGAACAAACGATCAATCCCAGCATCCATTACGTCTGGCATCAGCTGACAACGCACGTGCTATTCAAATGTCACTTTTGTCCAAATTTTTATTACTGTCAATATTTTAGAGTGACATTTAACCCACAAAAAACATTCGAAACCCTTTTATTTGATTTACTAAAGTGGTGAAAATCAATATTAGGATTCTGACATGTTTTAAGCTGTAAATATCACTTTGAAATAATCCTTACACACTTTTATATCATTTTTTGAACTAGTAACGTAACTACAAATGAAAAATTAAACTTCAGAAATAAGCTTGTAGTTTTATTAAAAAATATTAAGTAAATCATAATTTACATAAAATATTTTACCATCTTCAACTGGGCTCTAGGTCCTAGCAAATATTTCAGGCTTCAAGTCCGAGCATATTTTTGGGCCCCATATGATTTAGGAAAAGAAATTATTATTGATGCTTACTCTCAGTAAAGATGACTAAATGAATATTTCAATTACAAATTACTCACTTGCACCAAAAAGGAAACGAAGTTTTTCGTGAAACCACCATTTTAAATCACATCAGATGTTGCTTGATTTTCTTTCCCGCCAGACGAAGGAAGTTAGCTTGTTTAACAATTCGTGCTGTTTGCATTCTATGCATGTCTCTGTCTGCAGCAACCTTCCCTAATTCAGTAAAGTGAGACAAATGACCAGGATCAAGTCGCCTGCATAAACAATCACTTTTTGGCATTTCATATTAACTCTACGTAAGTCTGATATTGACGCTTAAATGATAGAGTGAAACAGATAGATAAAAGTATGTTACTTGTAAGCGCATGGAGCAGAGTAGGCTTAGCATCACTTCCAAGGCCTTCTTACGTGTTTCAATCCCCCCCATAAGCAGTCTCACCGAGCTGATTGCAACGATGAATAAAAGCTGTCAAACTGACAGCCGGTCGCCTGTCGAAAAAAATGATCCTATCCCAATTCCCTCCTAGAAAAAAGCTATGTACGAGTCAATTCAATTGTCGTTTTAACAATTCTATGTGATAAAAACTGAACGATAGTAAAATTTAAGCACGTTGGGTTCCAAATTTGTCGACCAAACAAGATTTGTTCCCGCAGCAAATTTGCCCATCTCTCGGAATAAAGCGGGAGTTATTTTTGTTGCATACGTGCGAAAGGGCACTAAATGAAACACTACATTTTCTTAATATCAAATCGATAAAGAATTTTACAATGCTCAATTACACCCTCCGGTGTGATAGTTGCAGCAATCAAATTACCAAACGGCTCCTGAGGGCAAAACCAGCAAGCCCGTTGATATTTTTAATAAACAATAAATAAATCAACCAGCAGGAATCTCGCTTTACGCCTCCTGCTAGCGAAACGATCTCCTGCCGGGCGCTGCTAAAGAAATATGGAGAATAGAGCCGCGATAAATATTAATTTTAGTTTTTTATTTCGGGGGTGATGCGACGGGTTAATTTTCAGTTGTGTTGAATGTTGTGACATATAGAGGGAGTGGTTAATCGTGTGCGATTGTGACATATTGTGTAGTTTGACAATGTCTGATTGAACAATGAAAAATTACGGGGGTTGTTGATAAGTTGACATACCATAATTCTTTGTGAAGGTGCCTAAGGGCCGTATTATCCCTTTTGCCAAAGAGCTCAAGTTAAACTAACTTAAGCCCGTCTATTTCTTTAAGCTGTCTTAAGTAAAAAGTGAAATATTTGCGGACTTATCTAAGCCTGATAAAAAGTTGGTAACGTTGCGTTTTCTAACCTCTTTTCTCATACGGTATTGGCTGGTGCAACGTTTAAGGTCTAGAGTACTTTGTTCTGTAATATCTAACTTTAGTTTTTCATTAAGAGAATCAAACGGATTCTCTCGATTATAGATCCTCCCCCTGGGACAAGGGCGGATCCAGGACTTCGGTTGGGGGGGGGGGGGGGGGGGTCATACAAGAAAAAGTTATGAAAAGGTATATATGGTTTTATTCCTGTTAAATTGATGGCTGGGGGGGGGGGGGGGGGGGGTCATGACCTGCGGTTCTTAAGAAAGCTAGACAACCATGCACAGAATCGACTGGGCATACCATAGGATCTTCCTAAAACTTATTGATACCCCAATCAATGTCAGACAATTTAAATATCAATAAATTAACTAAATTGATCAGCTGATTATTCTCGTCTCCTTCTATCCTGCCAAAAAACCGAATATTTTTAAATTAAATTGATGCAACATAGATGGTTCTGATTGCTAATTTGGGATTGGTTGGGATCCTCATCTTAAGGTTACCTCAGATTAACTCGCTTTATTGCTACGGGAAATACGAAAATATAACTTTACGCTCTCTTAACTTATATATCGGCTTAATATTGATTCCCCTGTACATTTTATAGAAAAAATACATTATAACTTCTTGAAGAGGCCGACATGGTAAACCCATGTGCCCAGTTTGAGTACATTTTGGTGAGCCAATTCTAAGCTATGATGGTAAAACCACGAAACTCTCATAGTTCAAGGAATACAGCATAGAGATTATTATAGATTAACTGCTGTCGCATGCGGAAAACTCTCACTTTACGCACTTGTAACGAAAATACATTATTATTATTATTAATCCATATCCACAATACATACAGAATATTCATTAAAAGATCATTAATAATAATCCAGGCATTAAAAAGTCCTCGTCGGCCGCTTTTCGAATTAATAAGAAAAGCCAACCCTCCGAGCAACTTTTGCGGACGATAATGGTTAATAATTAAAAAGGAACGAGGCCAGACCTGTTTGCTTAATTCGTTTAACCAAACATCTTTTCGAGGGGTGAAATGGGCCCAAATTGAATTACAACCGCCCTTGTGCCGATGAAAAATTCAGCGACAATAGAAATATTGCCATAATTTTTAGGTGTACGATCTACAAATCGCGTCGATCAGTTTTTGGGGTTACATGGAGCCGTTTCATTATGGCACGATAGCTTTGCGATTTAAAAATTTTAAAATCTTCACTATAAAAAGTTGAAACTACAATGTAACGATATATGGAAAGAAAAACTTAGTTACTTTAGTATAAAAATAATGCGTCATTCTGTTGCAAACCACAGACTTTTTAACATGACAATTTATATACAGGGTGTCCATTTTTGGGTAGTTTTACGGGGTATCTCCGTTATTAGTAAAGATTGAAGGATGCGGTTTTCGCCCAGTGTTACCAGATTGACGGATTAATCCGTTTATGACGGATTATTGCTACCCTGAGAAAAATAAACTTATTTCCGACGGATTTCAGACTTCGGACGGAATTTTGCGGATTTTTGAATATGGAAGAATCTTAATGCATGTTTTATCATGATTCAGCTAGTTTTGTTACCGTAAATAGTTGTTACTGTATGAATGATGGCCAGCATGATGGGCGTTTTTATTTCTCAATTTGGTCAACGATGTAACCAATTTTTTTCTTGGGGTTGGTATGACGTATGACGTTATTTTGAACGAGCTTGTTTCATCGACCTGCTTTATTTGCTAGAAGCGTTGCGTTCAAAATATCCTGTTGCGGCTTCGTCGTAACTTTTTACAAATCTATTTCGAACATCAACATGGAGGAATGGATGTCCGGATCTGGCACAGATGACGAAAATGAAGAAAACAATGTGGAAAAAGTATGAATAAAATCAGAAATTGATTCGTTTTCTTACATTTTTTAAATTTGATCTGAAGCAAAATATGTAAATGCATTTGTGATTTTCTAATGGAAATATGCAATAAACGAATGTTTTATTATACATTTTTTTTATTTTATTCAAGCTTAATAACATACGTATATATAATATTTTTGCTACTGGAGAGACTTTGTATTTATATTTAAAACCCTTAAAAGGATTTATAGATTTTTCCTGGATTTAAAATGTTCAATAATAGGGTCCCTGCAGAATTTGCAGATACATTTCGCATGCTGCAAGACTGTTCAGAAGCGCAGTTGAAAGTTGAAACACGGACCCCTATATCTCTATATACTCGTATTGGTTACTAGGGTTCATGGCGCAGCTACTTCTGAACAACCAGTAACAACGCAACGTTCAATCAATTTATCCAATAATTTTTTATGAATAAAGTACGTAATTCACGCGAAAACGAAAAATAATACCTTTTTAGAACAAATTTGCATGAAATTAGATAAGTTTAACTATTTCTACACAAAACGGATTTTTACGGATTTTTGAAAGCCTTCCCCCACCCTTTCCCCAGTATTCTACGGATATCCCGACGAACCATTCTGGCATCACTGTCTTCGCCACACTATGCTACTTTTTTTGTCAAACAGAAGATGCCCTAATCAGAATTTTTCTAGGCCGTCTTGTTTTTGATATTCGGGATGTTTTTGAGAATTGTGCATTTTGGGACACCCCCATATCTCGGTTACCCCGTAACGTATCAAAAAGAACTAAAATGTTCTTTTTGTAGTTTTTACGTAGAATCCAGCGACGTACTAAGATTTTTTCAACATTTAATAGTTTTCAAGGAAAATAAACAAATTTGCTTCTTTTAAATGGGCCACCCTATATATTTTTTAATAATATCACTTAGTTTGTAACAAGCTTCTCAAAAATATATAACACTTTATTTTTAGTCTTAGTATTAGGCCCCAAATATACGTTTCCATTTTTTTTTAATAGGCCATGACGGATATTAAAAACAAACAAAAGAACACATGTGTCATAATAATAAAATATTCTAATCCGTTCAGAGCATTCAGGTTCTCTAAGTTGCTTTAAAATAGTGAAAAATCGGTTTGTCCTAATTAGGGCAGAGCATGTAAACTTTGAGAAGTACGATCGACATGCTCGTTTGTTATATCCAGTGTAACGAAAATGCAGATGGAGCATTAGAAGTGTATTTGAATAGGTAAATATAAGCCCTTATGTAGTAATTTTATGAAATTTATAAATCTTCTTAAATTACTTGTAGATATCCCGAAAGACGACAACCAAACCGATTTCTTTCAAGAATAAAATCAAATTTAATTGAACACGGTTCATTTTCTAAACAAACGTGGCCGTTTATTATTTTTAATTCATTAAGGCGAATAAGAATCATGGGTGAAACATGTCTAAGGCATAATGGAGAACAGTTTGAGCAATATTTATGAGGGAGTTCAATAAATTTTCAATTTTTGTGTCTAATATTTAATTACACCAGTGTTTCTTTAATATATCCGCATAAATCCGTCCGTCATGGCCTACTAAAAAAAAAAAATGGTATATTTTTGAAAAACGTATATTTCGGGCCTAATACTAGGACTAAAAATAAAATGTTATATATTTTTGAGAAGCTTGTTACAAACTAAATTATATTATTAAAAAATATATAGGGTGACCCATTTAAAGGAAGCAAATTTGTTTACTTTCCTTGAAAACTATTGAATGTAGAGAAAATCTGAGTACGGCACTGGATTCTACGTAAAAAACTACAAATAGAACATATTATTTCTTTTTGATACGTTACGGGGTAACCGAGATATGGGGGGTGTCCCAAAATGCACAATTCTCAAAAACATCCCATATATCAAAAACAAGGCGGCCTAGAAAAATTCTGATTGACGGCATCTTCTGTTTGACAAAAAAGTAGCACGGTGCTGCGAAGACCGCATCCGTCTATCTTTACTAATAACGGATATACCCCTTAAAACTACCCCAAAATGGGAACATACAACGTGGTGACAACCTTCCACATGACAAGCTTGGTAGAAGGTTACTGGACCTCATAGAAGGAACGAACATCTTCTAACAAGATCGGGGTACATAATAAGCCAACCAACCCCAAAATGGACACCCTGTATACTTATCGTATCAATATCGTATCGTATCAATATCGCATTAAAAAAAATGTCATTGTGAACAAATGCAAAATAATAACAATTTAATTGTTTAAGTAGTTTAACATTCTCGCGCGGCAACTTAATCAATTTTAAAAAATATCTGCAAAACGCATTTTACGAAAAAGTGACACCTCTATTAGATAGGTATAGTTATTAAATATTTTCGATGCGTTTAGCAAATAAAATAATAAGGAGGTAAAGAAACTCACAGTCTGCTCCACTAGTTTAATAACCGTTAATAAAAACCATACATGTTTCGAAGGTTCAAACCTTCATCGTCAGTGAAAAATACAACATTAGAAGAAACTCATGACATTGTTAAACTGTAAGGAAGAAAAAACATGTTTAAATAAGTTGAGTTTAAGCGAAAATAGTTGGAGGAAATGGAATTGACTAAATAAAGTATTGTAATTAGAGGAGACTAAAAAGTATGAAAACTCTTTCTTACCTAACAAAGCAGGAAAAAGAAAAAGCCCTTTATAATATAAATATACAAAATTAATAAAAATAAGCAACTAAAGTTTACTTATTAAACTATAAATGGAATGCATAATTAAACTTTATTTAATTTTGAATTTTATGTATAATTTAGTCATTTTATAAAGATAGTTCATCTTAGCACGAGGTTCAAAGATGAAAAAAAAAAAAAAAAAAAATAATAGTTTAAATTGATGCCAGCGAGTGCCCTTTAAACATTAATGGGTGCACCTATATTACTTTTTTGTCTAAACCCTTACGAAACCTACGAAAACTAAAACCGGCAATAAAACCTGGCTCCCACACAACTGCTGCGACTTTATACGACACTCCGACCGTACAAAACGGGGGTTTGTCGCCCTCCTGGGACGTTGCGACTATAAAGAGGGTTAAGGGGATCGCCCGCCTCCCCCTCGAACATATTGGCCGTTCCCCAACGGCATTTAAAGTGTTTACGACTGAGCTAATTGTTGGAGACGGTCCCATTGCGGACTGATTTTAAAGGCTCCGGCAGGAAGATTTGTTATGTCCGGAAAGGTATGAGAAAATAATTTTTGCCAGGACTATGTAATAAAAAATCCGTCATCATAAATAAAGCCACTAATTCGGTCTGGCCCGTGTATAAAAAAAAGACGTCCTTAATTTGGGATTCTGGAGAAATAATCAAAAATTATAAGCAGTGGCGGCTCGTGACCTATGATAGAGGGGGTTCACAAGTATGGTGAAATTATTTTTAAAATTTTATTTTTGTGTAACGACCAAACAATTACTTTCTAGGCGTTTTAAATGTAGAAAGAAAAAAAGTAATAAGAAAATGCGTTAGGTAAAACATATTTTTATTTATTTTTTAATTTTACACAAGGAAATACAACTTTTGGAAAATAAGAAAGGTTTTTTTCTTAGTGTGTATAGCTGTCGGATCTTAACGTCGTCGCATGCAACCCTCGTAACAATATTTATACAGTTCACTACTAATAATACTAAAGCTATCTACAAGCTATCAAGAAAACCGAATGATGCCAATACTACTACCGCCATCTACGAGTTATCAAGAAAACCGAATGATGTCTAATACCACTACACCATCTACGGCTACGTCATTAGGCGCAACCAAAATGAGAACAATAGTTAACTGTTTTATGACGAGAACGAATCGAGCCACGAGACTGACAAGTTGGCATTCTTCATATTTTCAGTGTTTTTTAGTTTAAATCCTTAAATAAAATGGTTTATAATCATATCGAGTATCATTTATCGAAATACACAACATTTATCAATTCTACACAATAGTGCTTAAACGTAAAGTCCATTCTTCGGTTCTTAATTGTAGAAAATTGATCAATAAAAGCCTCATTAAGTTTGGAATACCCTCTATAAAGTTTTTTTCATATATTTCATTTTTAAACTTTGTAATAAAGTCCCTAGATTTACCCTTTGTGGTCTGCGTTAAATTAATTTCGGGTTTAGGTGTTCCCGCATTCTTCACTTCAATATTTTGGTCCAAACTCAAAGAGCTGAAGTTATTTCTTAAATAGTCCACCGTCAACTATTCATTTTAACTTAATAATATATAATATTAAAATATTAAAACATACACGCTCGAATTTCTAACCAGATGTACGAACACATGCACACAAAAACTGTGCGCCTTTTCCATGTTAAAACGCCATAACCCCGCTATCCCCCGCTGCCACCCGCCACCTGTTGCTACAGAGAAACTACACTACTTAATCGCACGTGCGAGCAAGTCTCGTCATAATAATTTACCTCGACCGAGGCACGGTTGCCGGATCTAACCAGTTTTTGACGGGATGATAAAATATTAGGGAGGGTCGGACTTTTGTAGTTTGACGGTACGATAAAATATTAAGTAGGGTAGGACTTTACGATAAATTATATTCAATGAATATAAATTAATATTTTTTATTGGTTTTGTTTTGGGGGTGCACGTGCGCATGTGCTCCTGTGAAAGAACCGCCACTAATTATAAGGTAAGAAATTTTTAAAAGTATTCGTTGCTTTATTGGTATAAATGAAACCTTGTCCTAATAAGAAAATTTGTAAAAATATCACCACTTTGATTGTGTCACTGTCTTGTAAATTTTGACATTTATATTCCAATTTTACAATTTTATATTTTAAGATAACAGTGAATTAAGTGAAAATGAAGGAAATAACGAACAAAAAGGAAGTACAAGTGAATCGAGGTGATGGTAATTATTATTCAGACAGCAGCGCTAGTGATAATACAAAAAACAAATCGAGAGCAAATGCTGTGAACAAATAATAAACATGTTAAAATACCACTACTAGAAGTGCCAGTCGCGAAGCTTCATTCCAATCCCGGGAATTTCGGGATAAAGGGTATCTAATCCCGGGAGTCCGGAACTAATTACATTTTTAAGATAACGATAATAAAATATAAGATAATTTATTTAAATTTTCAATACGGCGTTTCGTTTTTTCGCAAACATCATGAAAGTAGTACTATTTCATATTATGCTTTATGAAATCCACTGTATATTCTGAACATAAATTAGACACGTATTAGACTTTAGATTAGATTTTGCAGATGTTTCTGCATTTGAAACCCATATAGAAATGAATTTTAAGGTTCGGGTAGCCGATCTAGCTCCGTATACTCAGCAACTTATGCTATTAAAGATGATATACCAACAGCAGCAGCTGAAATTTCACACGTAGTCTATCTAGAGAAGGAATTCTTCATACAGGATTTAAACTTAAAATTCAACGAACTTCAGGTAAGGGCGATTTAACCTTCACAATAAACTAACTTGTGGTAAAAATGTCATTGTTATGTCAACGTTTTGAAAGTTAAATGCGTCTCCATTTTAAAAAGTAATTTGTATGGATTTTGTGCTTTTTAATAATGTGCGTTTCTTTTTTTTGCTCAAAAGTATAAGTAATGATGACAGACAGTAGTAGCTGGTTTTCGCTGTATTCTTTGGTTTGTAACAAATATATTTAGACAATTATTGGATTTAAATTTAGGTACTAAATATCTATTATACGCTCATCAAGCTAAAATTGCCGATTTTGTGATGAATGATGTAATTTTAAGCGTATATTCTTGCTGAAAACGGTTGGTTTTATCCATAAGAGCTCCCCACCGAGCCGTTAAACTGAATTTGTCGAAATCACGCGTCCGCGATCAGGTCAGGGAATTGTAGTTTTGGTTATTTTTTTAAATTACATCGTAACAAATATATTAAGGGATAGGGGAGAATGGGGGAATGGCAGTCACTTAAGCTAGCTTATGTATAATTGATAAAATATTAGTCTTTGGATATAAGTAGATAGCGTGACTCATCCACTAGATCATGGAGATATTAGCACCTGACCAATGAGGTGTCATTGACCAGCCCCCCCCCCCCCCTCACCCCTTCCTGCGGGTAATTCCAGTCAGGTAATTTTTTATGCTTTTTATATAGCAAACAATTACTATAGGATTTTTTATTTGAAAATAAGAAGGAAATAAAGCACATACATTTATAATAAAATAATATATCATTAAGCCTTTTACTAAGTTCATCTAAATTATAATAAACTGAAAAACATAGAAAAAGAAGGGAACAGTAGGAGTCGTACTCTCTTAAACAAGTATCGCATTTATAGTTTTCAGGAGTGACCCACCCACTGCATAATTAATAACTCCAATGGCCACACATCGTACAGCGATACCCAAGCTCATCCCATTTTCCATATTCTTCGCAAATAAAACATGACTGGTATTGTCCCAAAGTTTAGACCGGCATTACCCGAGAGTTCATTGCAATAAGGAACCTAATCCTAAAATTAAACCTTGTGATTCAGATAGCTACAAACGCAGAAATCATTAGACCAATTACTTCCGGGAAAGTACGAATAAGGGCACGCAAAAAAATTAATTATTTTTATACTTATGTTTTCTTCGATTCACCTGAAAGTTATACCAAAAAAGAGCAAATATGTTGAGATTCAATTGTGGCCATTAGAATGGGGTGATCACGGCGAAACCATATGCATTTAACTTTGGACGTTGATTGTTAGATAGTAACACGATGCTGAGTATATTTATACTGTAGCATTTCAAGTGACCGGAATTCCCCACCTGACTGGGATTCCCCCACTTCCCCCTAAAGTAAAAAATTAAAACTAGAATTCCCCTCCCACATATCTACAGTTTGCTGGTGTCACACTATGCACGCAACGTCTCGGCAAGCGACGGCCCGTCAAAATTCATAAGACATAATGATTAACTTATTTTGCCGAGCCGGAGCATTGCCGTTGCCGAGCACGTATTCTTGCATGATAGTGAGAATCAGCCTTAAAGCGCGCGCCGTTCGCCATGTCGCGTAGCTATCGCGCGGCGTTGAGGTAGGTCAGAATTGAATGAGGCAACCCAGTTAGTTTAAGGATCTTGAGGTAGACCAACCAATCTGAGAAAATTATGTAATCAAGCCAATACGACTAGCGCATTGGTAAGAAATTAAGTTTTTAATGGTGGCGATTTATTAAACAGTTGCCACTTATCATTTAAATGTCTACTTGAATCCGATAAATAAAACAGTATTCATTTTATATTTCCCTAGAAGAAATCAATATTTCATATTTACTTACCCACTAATGAAATATGAAATTAATATTAAGATTATTAATACAGGGTGTCCCAGATAAGAATTAATGCACGCTATAGGGATCAGTACATACAGAAATGATCAATTATTTGTTGCAGTTGCGCATTTCTTATCTGGGACACCATGAATATAGGGTGTTCCTTAATGACGTGCTTATATTTCAGGGTGTGATTCCTTAGGTCCACTTTATAAAGAAAAGTTCATATGAACATATTATGTCCGCAACGGCTTAAATTTTTTGCCACAGGGTGTTGAATTTTTATTTTTTAATTTTAATATCTCCGAAAGTACTTTAGATATTATTTTCAATTTTGGTATGTGTTAATAGGATACAGAACCACAAATTTTGGTTAGAAAAGTTATTCAATTGTTCCACTAGTGGCGTCCCTGCCAACATGTCCTCTGATATTTTTTACAGAAACGATGGTACGCCACTGATATTTTTCCATGTGGATATCTTTTCTGATTAGCGTGGTCAATTCTACATGAAAACGGTCTCTTGAGTTTTTCTCATCAGATGCACGTTCTTGCTAAAACCACTAAATTCATATTGAAACTCTTTTTTATTAACAATTGATAAAATAATTAATGATAAATTATGTTTTATAAAAATTGTTGGAGTTGGCAATTGGATGCGAAGATAGGCGGAAGCATGCCTTTTAAGTGAAGGTGGTCATTTCCAACAATTTTTATGAAACAAAATTTATCATTAATTATTATATCAATGTTAATAATAATGAGTTTTAATATGAATTTAGTGGTCTTAAACAAGAACGGTGCGCCTGACGAGAAAAACTCAAGATACCGTTTTCATGTAGAATTAACCAGGAAAATCAGAAAAAATATCCACATGGAAAAATGTCAGTGGCGTACCATCTTTATTGTAAAAAATATCAGAGGACATGTTTGCAGGGACGCCACTGGTTGAACACTTGAATAACTTCCCTAACTAAAATTTGTGGTTCTATATCCTATTAACACTTTATTGAAAATAATATCTAAAGTACTTTCGGAGATATTAAAAAATAACCATTTAAACAATAAAAATTCAACACCCTATATAGCAAAAAATTTAAGCGTTGCGGACATATGTTCATATGAACTTTTGTTTATAAAATGATCTAAGGAATCACACCCGGAAATATTAGCACGTCATTATGGAACACCCTGTATAGCAGTTGAATAATATATGCTCCCATTTTTTGCAGGATACATTTGCTCAACAAAGGGTAAGAAATGTAACTATGGAAATTAAAATTAATAATTAAGAAACTGTACTAGCAACGATTTTGGTGCAATAAGATACGTAGTAGTACCTATTAACTTTATTATATATTGATTTTAAATAATAATAAATTACTTGAGGGAGAAATAATATATTTTAATCAATATTAATTCATAATTTTTTGATTTCTTCAGCCTCAAGATTTATGTTGAAATTTTAAATTTTTTAAAAAATTACTGAGAAATATTTATTTCAACGTTAATAATGCAAAGTATCAATATGTTTCAACCATTTTTGGACAACTGGTCTTATTTGAAGGACCCCGCAAGTATTCTTGAACGTGAAAAACCGATGATCGTAAATGATGTAACAATTACCCCTGGAACGATGGTTTTCAAAGATGCATATGATGGGAAAAGTTTTAACCAAACGTTAACAATAACAAATTGCGGAAAACACTCCGTTAATGTTCGGATATTTCCACCGACGTCTAAGGTAAAACGTAATTTGAATAAGGTTCCCATCCCATTAGGCTTATGGCTTATGTTTTTTTTAAATTATCTATTTTTATCTATTAAATCAATTTTTCTGTTCTTTAAAACTACGTATTTATCAATAATATCGTCATAGAAGGAAACGTTATTTAATTTCTTTTTGAATAGATGTACTTGCCAAAGATGAGAGTCTGTGCGGGGCAATTGTATTGCTACTATAAACAATACCACTAACTGGTTGAAACCATTGCATTTCTATGAACTTTTCATAATCAAATAGTTCTCAATAAAATTCATGCCAAATGTCGCATTCCGCATTACCATATTAAATTAACAGCAACAAAATTATTCGTGAAGAGCAAAAGTCTCATCTGCTTATATGTTTTCATATACATCTAACACGTCATGGTTGCCATAACATTGTCAAGTCATCTGGAGGACTTCATCCTTATAGAACGACCTTCTCGAGGTCGTTTTTCTCAACGAATATAACCTTCAACGATTCAAAACCAACGTGAATCGCTTTTTGCGTACACGCACCACTCCCAGAGTGCCCTAAAAGATTATTCTTATAGTCCTTGCATTTGATCATAAAAAAAACAACTACCTAACTATTTTAATAGAAAACTTCATACCATCCGGTGACAAGCTAGCATATACTCCGAGAAGCTCTTCAGCTATAGGTAGACACAAATAAGAATGCTGATCGCTCTTAGTATATTTGCGTAGATTTTAATTTGAATGCAATACCAAAACATTTTTTGTTCGATTTTGAAATATTAAACCAAGAGGAGTAACAAATAATACAATACTCTTTTTCTAGAGGAAGTATCCCTAAACTATTCTCCCGTTACAAAAGTAATTAATTTAGAAAATTAGTTCCAAAAATAATAATATAATGAAAATAAATAAATATGAACAAAAATATTTAACACACCAAAAAGTTCTATTTCCATAGTTACTAACCTACGAATAAACCCGCACTAAATTTTAAACTTCTTTAGCGAATACTATGTTTAGCAATTGAAAGAATCCTAGTTTTTAAATTCTTTACCCTGATTAGTAGCAATAAGGTTACGGACCAACGTCATATAACGTGCAAATATGGAGGGCCGTAATATATAAAAGAACAATAATTATGAATTACAGATCTCTTACGTTTTTTCTTTTTAGGCTTTTAAAATAAAACCAGCTAAGACCAGTCATATTCTATCTTCAGGTATAAGTTTAGTTAGGAAAATCAGGTTCCTATACACCAAGCCAACAGCAATACCACAAGCATTGATGATGATCTATGTTAATAATACCTGCATCAAATATGAACTATTAGTGTAAGAATAGCTATTTATTCAACTAGTTATGAAATACCATATTTTGGGACGTGCGAGCGAGTTGTCACAAAGTCATATAATACGTTTCAATGTTATAAATTCATTTAATCTAATTGATTTTAGAATCACATCTTATACTCAGATTTCTGTAACTCCGAAAATTATTGATTTCGGTGACATTGATGTGGGTATGGTGTCAGCAGTAAAATATCTCACTATCAGGAATTCAGGAAGTAAACAAGCGCATTTTTCGATCGATATCGGAAGAAACCAAATGGAAGTCTGTATTGAACCGATGAAAGGAACAGTTCAAGTAAGTTTTTCTATGTACTGTTAAAACAGGAACAGCAAAGTCAGCAATACATTAATACATTGAAGGACATACGAAACGAGTCATTATAATTTTAACAAATAATTGCATCTCAAACATGTGCGGCCATTTTAAAACTGAAAAGTGGACCTGATTATTTATTTATTTCATTTTGGTTTTTTTATTAACTTTTTTATTTATTTAATATGTATTTTTGTTGCTAGGTTATCGATTATATACCACCACCTTATATTTTATCCCGTATATTGCTTTAAATGAACGGAAAATAAAACTCTGTTAAGCCAATTAAGCGGGTTTGTTCGGGTTTGTGATGCGTGTGCGGTTATATGATGTCACAGGAACTACTTAACATTATATTAACTCGTGTCGTATGTCCTTCAGTGTAAAAGAAACTGCACTCTTGAATAAAGTTTGTTAAATTACTTCTTTAATTTTTGACATTCCTGCAATAAAGTTTGTTCGTGAATATATATTTCTGAACGAATTTAAGGGAAAAGATACATTCTTCTGGTTTTCTTTTTTGTTTGATTGTACCTATTTGTGATAATTTGTAGCCCAACGAATCCAAAGAAATATCAGTCGAGGTCTTCGGTACAACCGAAGGTGAATTCCAGCAAGAATTTTGGATAAAAACCGAACCTCTGCAACGAGTTTACATCCAAGGGACTTTCATAGAGCCGACACTCAAAGTAGACTATCCGCTCGCTGACAGGGATTTTTTAATTCTCGATTTTCCGAAAACATTCGTTGGGGCTAGGCAACAGAAAAATGTTGTCATAAATAATCACAGTTCTACTAATGCCGTTTTTTGCGTAATGGGACGTTCGAAAAATGGGAATATAGTGAGTACATTTTGAAATATTATTTTGTTTCTAATTTGAAGAATGTTTTTGCATAATAGCTCAAAATATATCTGAAATTATGTTTTGACGCTAAATATGGTTAAAAGGCAAGCTTCAAGACGAACTGGAAAAAAAGCAAAAAAATATACAGTCCTATTTAAAATAACAAATAAGTTTGAGTTACTTTCAATTAAACTGAAAGTGGAAAACAAGAATTATTCGACCTAAGAAAAAGACAATATACAGGGTGTTATGGAAATGCATTACCGATATAAGCCACATTATGTCAAATTCGAAAAAACACGTGGACATCAGTCAATGATCGGCGGTTTTGTCATATTTACACGTAAAATAATTTAGGAAACGATACTACGAATTTACTACTTTTTCAGTCTGTCATAACTTTTAGAACAATTCACACTAAAAATTCTAAACGTGAACAAACATGTGGTCAGTTTTTGTCACCAGGACGTCTTTGATTCGGTCTTATTTAAAAGCAATTCGTTCTTTCCATTAAAAATCTACAGCACAAAATATGTATTTTGCAACACAACCAATAGTAATATCACACAAATTTGAAATCGCATCGCAACATTCATTATAATAAATTATTTCACATTCCTTCACAAAACGGAATTGAAGGGAAAAGCGCGCTTGACGCGACGTATCCCCTTCGTATATTAACACATACTGAAGTAGCCGCGTCGCGTTTTAGCAACGTTTTCCAACGGCCGAGGTCGAGGCTCGCGTCGTTATCTAGCATCACTGCTCACTGACTGAACTACATTAACTTGTTAACGGAAAACAGATATTTATGGCGCGGCAGCATGAGGTTATCTTTTATTTTTTATTATTTAAAGAAAATGGTATCTAGGCTTTCTTTATGACAGCCAAGTAGACATCCATGTAAATATAATAAGGTAAACACTCAATGATTTTTTTTATAATTAAACACAAGCACTATAGGAAAAATCCTTTAGGGCACTCTAGGAGTGGTGCGTGTGCGCAAAAAGCGATTCACGTTGGTTCTGAATCGTTGGAGGTTATATTCGTTGGGAAAAACGACCTCGGGAAGGTCGTTCCATAAGAATGAAGTCCTCCCGATGAAAGGATTCTTAAATAATGAAATTCGAGGAGTACTAAGCTTAATCACATATGGATGGGCGGTAGTGGTTCGTCGCGTATTTCTGCTCTTCGCCGCTCTGGGCGGAATTAAGAGGGCAAGATCAGCTGAGCACTTTCCATGAAAATATCTGTAAAAGAGAGTCAAATCCCCAACCTGTCTTCGATGTTCTAGGCTGTCGAGGTTCTTCGTCAGCTCGTGGTCTCCAATCAGACGAATGGCACACCTTTCGATGGAATCCAGTAGCCGAAGAGTATGTTTGGGTGCAGAGCTCCAGACATGAGAGCAGTACTCTAGTGATGGTCGAATCTGGGCTTTGTATAGTGTCAAAAGTTGTTGAGGAGTATATAACTTTTTGATTCGGAAGGCGATTGCCACAGCGTGGTTATGCCAAGACAAATTGCCTCCCAGATTGATGCCCAGCAAATTAATAAATGAAGCCAGTGGGATTGCGTGTCCGGTTCTGTAATGTTAACCTTTTTAGAGAAAACTGCTGAATGGGTTTTTTTAGCGTTAAATTCGACTTGGTTACTGTCACCCTAAGCCAAAATTTCTTCCAGGTCTTTGTTGAGGCGTGATACTTTATGCTGTCTGCGAAGATGTGCGTCGGCAGCCGATGTTTGTGCATTCAAGGAAAAATATGAGATAAGTGATAGGATAAGATTGACAGGTTTTACAAATATTTCTTACCAAATTGATCATTCCGAGAAAGTTTCTCATTTTATAAAGTATTTAACGACGTTATGCTAATTAGAAGGTATTAAAATCGTCGAATGTTGAAAAACACCAGTATTTAAATAAATGGAAATTAAAGAAAAAGGTTTAGATGTTGTTTTCTAAAATCCTTAAATTGACAGGCCGAAAAAAATAAATAATTGCTGTTTTTTTACAAATTTGTTCGTAATTTAAAAATATATAGAACTAGAATATTAACTAATAGAACTAGAATATTAACTAGCCTTAAAAACCAAAGAAAAAGGGTGAATACCTATTGGTAGTATAATATATTGTTTAAAACCCCATCTTAGGAATCAGATAGGTAGTACTTAATTAGCTTCAAAAACAGTCTTAACAGTCATTCCGCCATTTTGTTAAAAAGGGTGAATATGTACGAAGTTGCCGGATTGCAGTCCAAAGGGCATTTAATTTTTGGGTCGATATAAAGATTTCTTTAATTATAACAAGTCATAAAACATGTCAATTATTGGTTGAATGTCAATAATTGGGTGTTTTACCTTAAGGCATTTCCATAACATTCAGTATAACTATTTCAAATTTCGAAATTTTATGTTTTCCTCTCTCATACGGCATAAATAAATATTACCTTTTTATAGCCTTTGAAAAATGCAGGAAAAATAGATATAAACTACAGGCAATTTTATATCAATCCCTTAGAAGGCCGATTACATTCGAATCAACAATATATCATGGGAATCACGTAAGTATTGTACAGTTTTAAGAGGACTTCTACTCTACAGCTCGACAAGCGAGTGTCTATAGCTACGCGGTATCGGTAATGGGGAAAGCAATATCTTTTAAAACATGGCCGAGTCATGGGCGTGCTATTATTATCTTAATAATGTAATAATATATATTTTTTCATGGCATGGATATATTTGTATCACCAGTACAATATCTTAGGCCTTTCCATTAATATGTTTCGCTTATTTTGGCATTTTCGCCAATAAAAATCCATTTGATTTCAACATGCACTTCAAAGTTTCACGGGAAAACGGAGAGTTTATGTCACTTCTCAGCTGTTGTAGCAACTTTTTAAGCTTGGAACCACTTTTAGTTCCAAATAAAACTTTTGTATTGTTCTCCTAACAATGCCAAAGTCGAAGCCTTCGATTTTTTCGACAGCAGAGAGACGGGCCCTTTTTTTGACAGGATATGACAACAATTGATCCGGGTTCTTTTCTTTCCTTTCAGTATCTTCTTTGTGAATGTTTTTTGCTGCACCCACGCTTACTCCCGTATACATTGCGATCCTTTCTAGCTTTCGCTTAAGTGACAATTTAAATGTATTAATTTGTGATTCCTCTTCACACACCCTGTACACATTGACAATCACTTCGCGGGTTTGACTATGAAGGGCTTTACCAGGGTATATTCATTAATTATCACAGTTTTAAAACAAACCCTATCACTACGCCACTGAATGAAGCATATTGGACATCGCCGAATAACCACGCCGGCACAATATTTTATTTTGCATTTAAGTATTAAAATAAATAGTATGAAAAGAAAGTTTTAAGAACATTGAAACTATAATAGAATATTAGTTTCCTATATACTTATGACAATTTACTTTAAATGGATAAATTTAATTTTAGGGTTTACTTGGTAACATGTTATTAAATTAAAATTTAATATATGTGATAACATTGTTAATCCAAGAAATTTAATTGCCCGCATTCCTTTTGTAGCTACAGATAAAGTTGTCGACCTGTAGAAAAGTGCATGTTCGTTCTGATTTACTGATTCTAATTCGGTTTTTAAACTTTATTCAGGAAGAATAAAGGCTATAGTAGTAGTAGTAGATCAACTTTTCCTATTTCAAAATCGACATTGGTTAAGAGACGTGCGCGACGCTTGAGGTTTCAAATTCAGAGAACAATCTTCGATCGAATTCGACCTATTTAAAACCTATAAAATATCCTTTAATTTAGTGGCTCCCAATCTGTTCGCTGCGGCACCCTGGGGGGTACGAAGAGTAATCAGGAGCGCCATGAGCTGATGACTTGTTTTCTGGTATACAAGTAATGATCTTTTCTGGGTCATGGATCAGTGTACCATTGGTGACCTTTCCTTGTTTTTATATTCAATCTAGTGCCGCGAGTCGCCAATGAAAGTAGAAAGTAGCGACCATTCTTTTGGCTACTCACATAGGGCGCCGTGATAAAATACCAAACTTATAAGTGCACCGCGAACTGAGAAAGGTTGGAAACCACTGCTTTAAGTGACTACTTACGGGAGCCCTAGCGTTTACTTCATGCTTTTTCAGATTTGTTCCACAAAAACCCAATAATCGACCAAGCTATTACATTTGTGCACTAGTTATTGATGTTAAACGGTGTAGAGTCGGCAATGCATGGCCGCAGGGTATGGCTGTCTCTTTTAATGAATAAAACGAAATTTAACATATTTTAATTTTTTTAGATGATCACCTAGAACATCACAACGTCCCGAATGCTTCACCACTCTTAGGTAACTATACCCTTAACAACTGAATATTTCATCGATGGATAAATATTATACGATATTGTTTTTCAGATGTGATATCAGTTACATCTCTTGATGAACATGGCGACTGCGAACAAAAAATAACCACTCTTGAAGATGTGATTACTGTGTTATTGTATGGTGAAGTGGAGATACCTCATATAACCATGGATCCAAGGAGAATATCTTGTACTGATCTGAAGCTAGGCGAGGGTCATGTGGAACCAGTTAAAATTCTAAATAACTCAAAAACATTACCACTAATCATAAAATACAAGAAG
Source organism: Barypeithes pellucidus (assembly GCA_963991005.1). Taxonomy (NCBI): domain Eukaryota; kingdom Metazoa; phylum Arthropoda; class Insecta; order Coleoptera; family Curculionidae; genus Barypeithes; species Barypeithes pellucidus. Next base: position 3,558,665 of record OZ022557.1, read on the forward strand.
GTAAGTTAAACAAGTGCGCTGGGCCAAGGATATTTATATTTTTGAAATAAACTTTCCACAAATAAGAATATAAATAAATAGTCGAGAAAGAAACACCCGTTTCTTGCCCCGAGATTGGTTAGAAATTATAAGCGATAAAAATTTGGCTTCAAGCCACGTACCAGCGGGTGTGTTCTTTGATTGAGGATGGGCTTATCAGTACTTTAGCTGTTGGTAAAGTGTTAGGTTCTGGTCATCTCGACGTCAAATTGTTTATTCGGTCCTCGTTAAATCCAAGCTGTATTCAAATGTATTTATTAATTTAGGGCGGGTTTATCAGTGCACGGCTAAATGTTTCGGTTTCATAGCTGCCAGCCAATTTATAACAGTTTGACGTCAAAAAGACTAGGATCTAACACTTGACCAACAGCTAAAGTACATCACTACGCACTTATAAACCCCGTCCTTGCCAGAGTCCTTAGCTGCCAGTTAAAATTGGGTAAATGCTCTTGATTGTGATATATTGACTATTTTCTCATTCTCTGGATTGACTATTTTCTCATTCTCTGGTTGATTGATTCTTCATTATCATCCTCGAACCAAAGAGTTCAAGAGATATTTAAAGGTAAACAGTATTACCCGCCTTACATGCACGTAGTAGGATTGTTTCCTTGTGGGAGGAGCTGAACTTCAGATCAGATTACTGGTGACAAACAGAACGAAACAAACCCAGACCCGAATAATCTTAAACTAGGTATTTTGAGAACTTATTGCCTCTTTTTAATCGTTTCAGAGAGTCCTTGTCATACGATTTTCGGCAAAATTAGGGACAGCATTGCAAATCCAATATAAGGCGTACCAAATTATTTTAATTCAATATTTTTAATCATGTAACATGTTGCAACATAACTTTAATTGTGTTAAAATAAATGGCTACTTTCCTTATATCAACTATGAAAATTTGTAGATAGCTTGTGTGGAAGTCGAACCAAAAACCATATTGCTACCACCCAATGTGGCAGTTGATGCCATTGTAATGGTAAAGCCCAATAGAATGGGTGTCGCAAATATAGATATAATTTTTGACGTGTTTTACCCGCAAAGCGATGTCGTCCATAATGTTGGAACCTTCTCACTAAACGTAGTTTATACAGGCATGTATAACTCGAACGTGAAGCTGTTAAAAAAGAGAGAGCCGTATTTTGTGCCCGGCATCACGCCATTTGAGACTCATGAAGTTGGGTATCTAGTTGAGGACATCAGATTCAATAGTCAAATGGAGAAACCCAGACAAGCCATTGTGGATAGGCAGTATATTGCGATGGATAAAACGAACGATGCTCTGATCGCTCTTCCGAATGATTTATCGAAGTCTATGAGGCCTTGGAGAAATACTGTCCCGTAAGTTAAAAACCAATAATGATAAGCTATAATAAAGGGGGTACTTGAAAAGATTCAAGGGTACTATATCAACAGCAGTCACCTTCGGTAAAGCGTTGATTAGTTGTTAGAGAGAAATCTTGTCTGCTGCCTTTCGTATATGTTTACCGGACTCTTACAAACAAGGGATGTGCAAACCAGCCTTAATAATGAAGCAATTAAGTGGCAAGAAAGTTTATAACGTCATTATTAAGCAACTGGACACGCCAAATTATTTGTGCAATCAAGAAGATCGACGAAATTATTGTTGAACGCCTTTATTACATATATTTTAATATTTCGTAGATGCCAAACCATATTTGCAAAACTACCAAGGATTATAACAGAGTATGACAAAGACTACGATTTAAACCCGAAGGAGAAGGTTTTACGTGACAACACTGAATCGTACTATAGAAAGTATATTAAAAGTCTTTGTAAGTATCTAAGTTACTCATTGAAATTCCCTTAGTTCGTAGGTGTTGCTTAAAAAATGTATATAAATCCCGTTAGGGGAAAATGGTCAAGGGATACGCGAATGTGTTCATGGTTCCAAATCGCCCAATTTGTTGAAATATATGACAAAGTTTATCAAGACTACATTTTATGCCAGTTTCCTCTAGTGGTTGAAAACGTTTCATTCATGCACAGCTTTAGGCCATCGGGCTTCCCTCATGGACTATACATTCTGCTTGTGGATACAATGTGTCTCTTATAGTATAAATAACTATTCTAGCTCTAAAACACCATAAAATCAAGGACTTGAGCGAGGTATGCGAAGACTATATCACTACGAACGAAAAGTTGATTTTGATGCAGAATTTGAAATTGACACCCGAATATTTTCCAATATTGAAGAACTTTCACAAACAGTCTCTTTTCGTACCTTTGACGCCTTATGAGCTTATTAACATCATTGTAACACCAAAGTTTATACAATTAGGAAAAGTGAGTATGTCATAAACCTTATAAAATATTTTATAAAATTTTATTCTTGCAAAAGTTTAAACCGTGGCCAGAATCTCCCATACGATAGAAAGAAGGATGTGTTGGAACCATTTCGACTAATAATTTATCGTCTGATACAGTAGTACTTGAAGCTCATTTTACATTGCATTTTGCTAATCAAATAAAAATAACCTTCAAAAAGACCCATGTTAAAACGGAGATTGCGGCGGCCGCGTGGAGAGAACCGTACGTAACTTAGATACATGATACATGTATGTATATATTTATTTCTTTGTAGTTATCCGCTTATTCTAAATGCTCGAACCACTTTAACATTGAGAACACAAACGGGTTTCCAGTTCACATCTCCATCAAGGCCCTCTATTCTTCAATCAGTATCCCCCAGGAACTGTTCATCCTTGATCCAAACTCGCAAAAGAAGATCAATTTCACTTACCACTCTGACAACAGCGGAACCCACCATATACCGATGTTTATAATTTTAAACTTCTTCCACGTCATCGACATAACAGTACTAGCGAAAATAGTAACGAATACGGTGAAATGTCTTACGAAAGACGTTCTGATAATGTCGAGTGAGAGAACGACTTTTCTGGAACTAAGGAACCCCATTAATAGCGACGTAAAGTTTATGATTGACACGACTTATTTCCAATTGGAGTCATTTCCTTCTACTGGCATTATTCCAGCGAAGAGAAACATTACTTGCACGATCACATTTAATCCGAAAGTCGGATATATGCCAGTTAAGGAAATTGCAGTGGTTTCTGAGAGTGGAGCAAAGGAACTTGTAGAAGTGAGTAAAAAGGAATTTTGCAAATTTTTTCCATCAAACACTTGACTTGTAGGAAAAATCCTTTAAGGTACGTTCAATCATTTTTTGGCAATAGCCTCATAGAAATTATTTGCTGTTGTTTTCTGTATTACCTAAACTAACTATGAGAGTTTCGTGGTTTTGCAATCACGTTTATCACGTTTATCACGTTTAATTGAATAGCTTAGATTGGGCTCAACAAAATATATTCAAAGTCGGCACATAGGTTCACCATATCGTCGTCGTTTCAGCGAATTCTCGCGCTAGATATGTCAAGTGTCACGTGACATTAACGACTTGCCTGCTTATTTCTGGTTATTTATTATTTATTATAGGGAATAAACACACATACACATCGTAGTTTTTTGTTATTTATTTACTCAAATATATAAAATGAAGTCATTATCTATAATTACATGTCTAGTAGGTACCTCTATATTCACAAAAAGATAGGAAGTACGTATCTACATGGATGTCCATCTTTACCTACTATAAACTTTATACAATGTGTCTACACATGGACTTAATTGTACCTATAATAAATTGTATCTTTAATACAAGGCTTTTCCATTAGAACTCGGCGATTATCATCAGCTCTATATATAAATCAAAAGCTTCCGCCAATATATTTAGTATTCTCTCCAAAGTTCTAAAAATAGTGAACTTAGATAAACATATTATTACACACTACATGATCAATAATTGCACTTAAATTCTGACCAAAACTATTAAAAATATCATGCAGATATGTCCTACTTTCCCAGCTAACCAAACTGTCTACATTCGAGTCGCCACACAAAAGTGTTACCTGATATTTAACTGAAATAAATCTCAACTCACTCGGAAAGAAATAAAACATCTAGAAAATTTTTTATTAATATTAAATTTCACCTTAGTATCTCTAACGGTGGCATCAGCTGAGGTAGAAGGCAGACAATAATTATGCTCCATAATTATTATTTTCGCCTAAAAACAGATAAATAAAATATTAACCTATACATTTTTCGTTACGTGATTAGTACTTACTGTGGTTTACAAATACACAAACAACTCGATATGTAGTTAATCAAAGTTTTCGAAACAAAATAAACTATACTAAAACGACGGAAATACACTTTTAAAACTTATTAGCACCAATCAAACTGGAAAAATATAAAAACAACACACTTAATGCGGTTCGTATAAAACTGGGGTATTTGATTAAGTCTCCAAACAGCTGATCGATGAAATATTGCTGATATCAACTGTCGAAAAAGCTTGAGGGTTCGCTGCAAAGACTATAGTTATAATGCAGTTTTTCATTAAAATGTATATGGGAGCCAATATTCAGTCACCTCAAAAATTACATTGGATTTGTTCAACTCGATGGTACATCACCCGGTATAGTTAAATAAACAAACATTGCAGAATTAGTAAATAATTACCTAAATTTCATAATATATTATTTTTGTTTGAGGTTCATTTTGACAGGAAACGGGCTGCAGTATGCCTGAGTACTGCAATTATAGATTTCGGCAATGTGCCCCTAAATACGGTGGTATCAAAGGAACTGATAATAAAAAATATCTCGGACCAGCTGATACCAGTAGCCGTGCACATTGAACATAGTGCATTGTTTCCAGAAATGTCAATCAATCCCATGCGAAGTCTGATCTGGCAAAAGGGTGATTTGATTGTTAAATTCACGTTGAGTTTAAAAGAGGTAAATTACATTACAATTATTGTTAGTGTGGCTGAGTTCATAACAAAAAAGGCATATTTTCCGCCATTTTGAAATTAAAAAAGCTTAATTTTTTGTAAATTCGATAACTTTTGCAACAACGCATTGGCCAGTTTAGGAGCAAATCCTGCGACCCCTCCAGCTCTTTTCCCAATATTATTAGAACTTCATTAGTAAACTCGCACAAAACGTTGCACTAACTCACTTAAACGGAGTTAATTTTATACTCATACATTTCTTAAACCCGCGGTTCGTTCAGTATCAATGTCAGCTCCATTAAAACGGTAATAAATTCAAAAGAAGATAGCATACATTTATACTCCAGAGTAGAGAAAAGTAAATGGTCAGAGATAAAATTGGTCAGTCGGTTGTAAGACAATAAAAAAGGCAATGCGGAACTAATATGTAAAATTTCTTTTAGGTGGTCGAGTTTTCATTTCCCGTAAATATCACGTTTCAATACGAATACGTTCAAAGCGTCACCGTAACCGGAAGAGTAATATTTCCTGAAGTGCACATGAGGCCCGGATTGTTAAAGATTCCGAAGATTCCTTCAGGGTCAATCGTTACGTCGCCCGTCAGGTTGACCAATGTTAGTGTTGTCACTAATTTTATATCATTTCCGGTACGGGATTTTCCGGAATTTACAATTAAGACGAAAAGTGGAGAGGATGTGAGCAACGGGGTAATTAAAAATATTCAATTTTTTATAGCAATAAATATTTTAATATAAAGTATGTCCACGGATGGGGTTTACAAGTGGACTAAAAATTGAAAGATACGAAAAATAGTCACTCTTAATAAACATTTTAACTTGAATAATGAATAGGTGATACTTGTTGTCAATGTCTTTATTTAATGAAGTAATTATAATAATAATAATAATACGAACATTTTTATTAACATGAACAGAATTCATAACGATTTCATAATTCAAAAACTCCACCCCCATACTCGACACATTTTTCTAATTGCTTTCTCAAATAAGTGAAAGAATTTCTGATTTCTTCCTGAGATATCGATTGGACAGCCTAGATAATTCTGCCCTTCAGCACTTCAATATCATTTGGTATTGCGGTTGCAAAAACAATTTGTTTTAAACGGCCCCATAAAAACATATCGGCCAAGGTTAAGTCGGGACTTCTTGGGGGCCACAAAACTGGGCCATTCCTGCCATTCCACCTTGGACCAAATCTGCGGTCAAGCCGTCTAACATCATGAGCGAAATGGGCTGGACAACCATCTTGCTGAAAATCCATATTTTGTCGAAAATTTAATGGTAGATATTCGAGTTCATCATTGAAAAATGTATCCAGCATTTCTAAATATGATAATCTATTGCACGTGTTATCAAAAAAATATGGCCCTATATTGCAATGGATGGATATCGCACACCACACGTTCACTTTTGTGACATATTGTCTTCTCGTCATAATTCTGAATTCGGGATTTTCTAAAGACCAGTACCTACCGTGCTGGGTTGCAACGGTTCCATTTGTTGAAAATGTATTTTCATCGGAAAACATGATACATTTATAAAAATCAACATTTCCACTTAAAATTTTGTATCCTATCCACAGGCAAAAATCAAGTCGTTTCGCGTCGTCTCCCTCTTCCAATCTTTGATTAAAGTGCGGTTTATACGGATACAATTTATTTGCTTTAAGGATCTTCTGAATTTCAATTTTTTTCACAACTTCCAACTGAGTAACACAACACGATTTCTAAGGGACGTCATACGATTTTCTTCAACAGAATGAAGAATTAAGACTGTAGCATCATCATCATGGTCGTATTTCTTCTTCTTTTTTGAGGTGCAAAACCCAACCAGTTCTCTTGAACTTTTTTATTAACTTGCAGATTGCCATCCTAGTTATTGGGATTCCTACAAATTTCTCGGTAAATTGTTCCATGACGTAGCGGTATGAAACTTGACCATCCCCATAACAGTATATTATAAAAACTCTTTGTTCAGTAGATAGCATTTCTACTTAAATAATAACTTCATTAAATAAAGACATTGACAACAATTACCTCTAACCTTAAGTGTCATTATTATTTTAACTAGGTTCACCAGTCAGAGGTGTGCCAGAGAATACTTTTTAGGAAATATCTTTTACATAGGTAAACCTTTTAATGAATTGAATTGTTCTACTTCGGTTTGTTGTGTAGATTTTTAGTCCATTTGTCCTCTTGTAAACCCCATCCGTGGACATACTGTATATATTTTTAATTTAATAGAATATTTTTATACGTTTTTTTCTCCCCTCGCCCTTCATCGGAAATGTGCAAACAATAGAACAAATGGATTAACATGGTAATTTTAGATTTTGCGGGAATATAATATAATATACGCAAAATGGCTATATTGGTTTTTAATAAAATGTGGAGGAACTCAAACAGATACAATCCTGGTTGGATGATCCTGTACAGCATATAATACATACTATGAATCTACTTACATTTACTCACGATGCAGAATCTTATCGAGGAACTTGCGTTCTTACTTCATTTTTATTTTTAGATTACTTTAGGACCCAAAGAGAAGAAAGACCTTTACCTGGAATTCAATCCTCAAGAACCGGTTGCTTATTGCATCTACCTCCCCTATATTCTCAATGGAATCATTGGCCCTCCAGAGCTCAACATGCCCAACTCATTACATCATTCAGAATATTTGAATACTATTGGGAACGATTATAAAACCTCAGAGGAGAATATTCCCCATTTAAAGGTGATCAAAGTATTGTGCGCCGCTGGTAAAAAATGGCTAAATTTCAGCTCGTTGAAACTAAAATTTTGTAATTTTGAACGGGCTGAGCAGGAATTCGTCGTTACGAATGTTAGTGATACCGTTCAAGAAGTAAGTACGCACTATTGATATTCTGTTCCTTCGAGTTACTCCATATTACTCTCCCGAGAATGCGTGTTCTGTGTGTCTATGTGTCACATTGCCGCTGCATTTTGCTTTCCTATTTTATACATTTTAAATTCACCCTCATATTATACAGTCCACTAACTCTGTTTTTTGTCTCAAACCCCAACACCTACAGTTGATTGAGATATCTATTTGGGTATTTATTGTTAAACAATTCGCAAACTCCCAAAAATAAATTTGGAAATATTTTTCAGATTATGTTAGACATCACCAATATGAAATATTTCAATTTCATACCGAGCGATAACATTGCAATTGTAGAGGATAACTTCACAACAATCTTGGCACCTGAGGAAACTAGCAACATAACCGTACGATTTAATCCAGTAAAATATGGCAAATTTATCAGTGACATTCCGATTTTCGTCAAAGATTACTCGGATTCATTGATATTTAACAGTCTTCAGTTAATCGGTGACAATCCTGAACCGAAAATTGATCTATCTAGAAAAATGTGTTATTTTTTACCGACCTCCATTGGTTCCAGGCTGGAACAAACTTTAACTATGGAACTGACGGCGCACAAATGCGACGGCATCCTGAACATAGAAGGAGATGTCTCTCACATGGTTGTTTGGTGTACGGGAAAGGAGAATGTATCGGATATGAAAGTTATACTTTCATATACGGTTATGTTTGTGCCAATGGAAGGTAAACACAACCGAAAATCTAACTGGTAGCGTAACGAGATTATTTCGTGATGTTAGGCGGTGTTCTCATCGCACGTAGTCAGTTTTTAGCCAACAAGACGTCTTTGACCCGCATTGTTAGTTCCTCAAACTCTTTAGAAAAAGAGTACAATTTTAAGATATCTTGTAAAAGTATTATTTAAAAATTTCCATAAAAAATACAACATAAAATGTATTTTTACAACAATACCAATTCTAATATCGATAAATTTGAAATCACATCACATTAATTATATTATAATATATTTCACAAAAAAACATTTAAGATTCGTATAAATATGTGGGAATTTTCACGGGACGCGCGACGTATGCCCTCGACGGACAGGCACGTACTGAAGTAACAACGCCGCGTGGCGAATGATCAATGTTTTCGTTCACCAGAGGTCTACGCCCGCGTTTCGATTCTGCACGGCTGCTCCCGGATGATCTAGTTACGTTTGTTGGCTGAAAGCAGACGTGTATGGCGTTGCAAAGAACATTTGGATTTAAAAAAAAAGTATGCAGTGTTGAGTTTCTCTAGGACACCCAAGGAGTCACCCATTTAAATATAATAAACCATTTCCATAACACCTTGTATATATTTTACCTTAACCTTTATATTCCAATATTTAGATTGCGTTATTGAAACAACGATAAAATTCTCGTGTCCATGTAATACCTACGCCGAAATGGAAGTATTCGCATGCGGAGATTCATGTTCAATAATAAACTTCATGGCGGATCCGGCGACCCTTGATCAATGTACGTACCCGTACTTTCCAGAGGTGAACGACCAATCAAAATATGCCATTTTCTTGCACTCGGTCATACCTATCGTAGAACGGTGGTTATTCAGCCAGGGTTTCGTTTACCGGAACTATTACAAGATACCAGATGATATTGCTCGGTTCCCGGTCAATTTTGAAGTTAAGAAGCAATCGTCGGCTAAAGCCAAGAAGACCGAAGGGTATTTACCTTTAGTTCAGTTGCTGATCAACTTAATGGATCGTTCGATTTTAAAGTACATTGATAATAAGTAAGTATGGCATAATCATTCATTCTGTATGGTTTGACTTTCAATTTAGACCGTGTTGTTGTTGCTCCAGTTTTATTTTAACGTTTCCTTTTGAAGATCGAGAGGAGAAAACTGTATGTAAAAACCATGCTAGAAAGCGTGCTCAAACAATAATTTATTAAATGGAAAATAAATAAACACTGTATTGAGTCCGTAGTTGGATTCTTCCTGAAAATTCAAAACTGGTATTATTATTTACCTAGTCCCCTCTTCTTTACATACGTTGTAAATATTTGCAACGGTTTGGTGCAGGCGGTTTAACGGCGCTACGAAGAGCGGATCTACATAATAAATAAAATGAAAGCAATGAAGTTTCTGTTTTAGCGTAGGATGTCAAATTTGATAAAACACATTTAATGATATATTTTATGAAACGTATCATGAGTATAACAAATTATGTTGAATTTCTCTACATTTAAGTCAATTTTGACCTAATTATTTCTTGTTAGATTAGTGAAGACTCGCCATGTAGGGAGGTCCAGCTTCACATGCTAATTTTCTTTGCTTTGATAATTTCTAATAACACACTTAACAAAATGTGGTTCTCGAATCTTTATCGCTGCCACTGCATATCTCTCATATATTTCAGAATTCGCCCTACCAGTGATATGAAGGGCAAAACCTTGTATAACTATGCCACCTACAGAAACACTATTTCCTTCCTAAAAAGTCAAGGAATTCATGTACCAGGGCTTAAACCCGAACACCTAATGCCCTATGAGGAGTACATATACTTTAGAAGAAACCTTGTCGATACAGAAAGGACACTAATGGACGAAACGTATACAGACGATCAGTTTTATAGGTTTAGTAAACAGAAATGGTTGGATTTATTTCTTAAAATATATAAGGTAATATGTTTGATAATTCGTGAGTTATGTGCGCTTATAGAACCCCTCAGAAAAACAACAAAAGAGCATGAACTCGCCGCCTGCATGTTCTCCTGAGCCTGTACATTTTAAAAGGGTCCTGGGTGGCTACTAAGAAGGCTGCTCTCGGAGAGGATAAATACAGAAAGAGTATTGAATTAGGTACTCGCTTTTCTCTAACTGATCTAAAAGGTCGCGTTATTGGGCTATGGATAGTTATCGACCAGATAAACCGCGTTTACCTTACGGTAGTCAATACCAACTCGCTGTTATACTATGTGGTTAATTATCCAGTTTGATACTGAATATTAATAACGATTTTTGCTTCCGTCTTGACCACTTGAGTTATTACTTATATCGGTAAGATATAAAAGTATCGCATCATTTATTGCGTTCTGAATTTTGTACGTCACGTGACGCTACAAGCTAGTTTACATACGTCAACGTTGCAACGTATTAGGTAAGAAGTCGACTTTGGAAGCTAAACATCATTTAGCACAATATACCAATTGAGCCCCAGGAAGGGTCACGTCAATTCTTGTTCCCTGAGTATATCATATTTTTTTAGGTTTTAGTTTTCGAAAGGATTGTTGATCCGAGGCCAATAATAATTGCCACTGAAGGCAAGCGCAGACAAACTCTGTCCGAGGATATAGAAGATGAAAAAGAAAACGATTTTCTAGCTCAGGATAAGAAAGAGGTTGACAAATACATTAAAAAAAAATTTAAAAGGTTTCCCAATTGGTTCAAGTGTGACGCGAAATTGCTTTTATGGCTCGAATATCACTATAATCGTCAGAGGGCGATATTGTGGCCCGAGGAAGATTTTGGAAGTTATACATATTTTGATAGTTTTTCTAATATGGATGACAGGTAAAAATTTGTAGAACGAATTCTGAACGTAGCCCAATAGTTAGTGAGATGACTTTAAAAAAAATTAAAAGGATGCTAAAATAATTTGGTCTATGGATACAGCAATGAGGTGGAATGTGGAATTTCCTTCAGTTCTTTCTCGTGTCGTCTCTCTCTCAAGTTAAATATAACCTAAGTATATGTTGTATTCTGGACCCATCTTTATTTTCACATCATTAAAGAACCCTCGATGAAAATATTGACAAGGGTGATAAGGGCCACTTTAATTTAAATAATATTTTGTAGTTGAAATCCTAGTTTAATCGTTAGTTTATCTACCATTTAAAAATGGACAGGTTTACAATAGTTTGTAATTTCTTAGGTTAAGTATATAGTAAACAACGTATCTACACCCTTATCTATCGGTTGGGTGCTCTAGAAGATGTCGTATTTGTCCGTTCAACAGCTTTGGGTAATTTAAATCTATCGCGATATATTTGAGGTTTTCTTACTACGATGTTCAAGAGGTCTTGTTTTTCTTCGCTGATAATTGCCTCAAGTAGATGTATCGGACTATATCGTGAATATCTTCTAGAAAATCCATCGAAACAAACCAAAATGAAAATAATTAAAAAGTCATCTATTTCAAGGTTATGAACATGTTGATAAATTCGTTGTTAAACCATGAATTGTGGTTTTACTAGTACTTCATCCACAGGTTAAGGTTAAACTAAGGTTTAGCAGTTTGAAGGTAATTATAGTTTGTAAAATGTATATATTTAAAAATAATCCTTGGTCTATAGTTAACTTTACATTGTAGAAGGGGCCCTAAGCAGATGGTAGCTATCATTTCAAGTAAAATTTAACCAAGACAAAATTTAATCTTTCTTCTTAATTATTATAGCGTAGCATTAGCCACTGTGACTGTGGCGTATTGCCCTTACCTGGCGAATCAATTGAGGGACGTTTATGCTCGCTCAAAACATATAGAGCACAGAGTCCACAATGCTTGCAAAGTGGTGCAGGCCTGGAAAAGTTTAAAATTTAGTTTCGACATTCATCCTCAGACTATAGTTTCGGCGAACCGAATGAAGATCCTGTTGATTGGTAGGTTTAAATTTACTTATTAATTTATTAATTATTTAGTTAAAAATATTATCATTACAGTAACCTATCTCTACGAAGTTCTACCACACTTTTATCCGACAAACGAAGTCCAAATCGAAGCGCAATTATCAGACAGCGCCACTTATGAACTAAGTGTAGCGAATTGTGGCGATGCGACAATCAAATACGCGGCGATCTTCTTTGGAGGAGGATCGGACCTGTTTAAGGTGGACAACTCTCAAATTACGATAGCACCGAAACAGTCCAAAATAATTAAGCTGACTTATATTGCTAAGAAAGTGCTAGAGGTAATGAATAATTCTATTTGTTATTAGATGAACATCCTGTATACATTGTATTGGACCCTAAAAAACTTTAATTTTCTAGACAAGAAAAGTAACTTCATAATAATTATACAGGGTGGCAACAATTTAATTCATGACTATGGATATCTTTTAAATGGTAATATTTACGAAGTTGGTTAAATTAGAAAAATTGTGCAGTTTTTAAAGCCTTTTTGGGATCCAGTATCGATGTTGCCGAATTATTCTTGATTCATGTTATTAATTGCCCTAATAACAAGGAAGGTTTTGAGTTTAAAAAAAAAAATTAAAAATGGCGTTATCGTTTAATTTTTTATAACTTAGGCATCATGGTCAACTTGAATTTTTTAAATACGGACCTGGATATTTATTTTTGAGAGTATTCTTTAACCCAAATACAATTATGTATCAGTCAGCTGTATTTACCTTAGTTTCGGCACAAATTATACATCATCGGGGAATTTTTGAGAATTTTCTCAGTACGGCCCTGATTTTTTAAATAATGCACATATTTTCATTTGATTTAGCTGTAATTGAGCTAAAATTGAAACTAGTTTTTATTTTTTTTTATGATCAAACACAAGCACTATAGGAAAAATCCTTTAGGGCACTCTGGGAGTGGTGCGTGTGAGCAAAAAAGCGGTCACGTTTGTTTTGAATCGTTGGAGGATATATTCGTTGGGAAAAACGACCTCGGGAAGGTCGTTCCATAAAGATGAAGTCCTCCAGATGAAAGAATTCTTAAATAATGAAGTTCGAGGAATAATAAGTTTAACCACATATGGATGGGCGGCAGTGGTTCATCATGTATTTCTGCTATTCGCCGCTCTGGGCGGAATCGAAATTAAGAGGGCAAGGTCAGCCGAGCGCTTTCCATGAAAATATCTGTAATAGAGAGTCAACTCCCCAACCCGTCTTCGATGTTCTAGGCTGTCGAGGTTCTTCGTCAGCTCGTGGTCTCCAATCAGACGAATGGCCTCCTTTCGATGTTTGGGTGCAGAGCTCCAGACATGTGAGCAGTACTCTAGTGATGGTCGAATCTGGGCTTAGTATAGTGTCAAGAGTTGTTGAGGTGTGTACAACTTTCTGGTTCGGAGTACACCAAGTTTCTGAGAACCTATCTTGGCGATTGCCACAACGTGGTTATGCCAAGACATATTTCCTCCCAGATTGGGTTTGCTCGCCCATCAAATTAATAGATGAAGCCAGCGGGATTGCGTGTCCGGCCATGATTATATCTGGTTCTGCAATGTTAACCTTTTTAGAGAAAACTACTGCTAAATAAGCTTTCCCTTTTAAAAAGTTAATGGTCAATTAGTTTTTTTTCACCTAAAAACAACAAAATTAAAAATACGTACAGTTTTCGTCCGGTGGAGTATTTCTTGTAGGGAAATCTCCAGAACATAGTATATTACACTACATGTAATAATATCCACGAATTTTAACGACATATAATCGACCGTACCAAACGTAAACGTTTTTCTAAAATGGAGCCATTAAAGAAATTAATTTTAGACGTTTTTAACACATTGCCCTGTATCTCATGAATCTCATGAAACAATTCGACAACGTCGATACTGGATTCTAAAAAAGCTTTAAAAACTTCACATTTTCTTTAATTCCACTTCAAACCAAATTCAATTAAATAGTTGCCACCCTCTATATAATATTACTCTGTATATATATACAGGGTGTTACGGAAATGACTTATTATATTTAAACCGGTAAATCCTGAGATAAAAATAATTCGAAGAAAAATAACCATAAATGGCACTTGAAATATTATTCGAAATATACACTATCTCAAATACGAAATCTCAAAATTTACGTGGCCGCTCCTGAGGACCTTCGCAATCAATAGTTTATTGAGGCAGTCTCGAGATTCATAGGAGGTTAGCGCATTATAGGTGGTGTTGTCATATTGACGCGCGTTATCACTTCTCTTTCAAACTTTTTAGAAAAATAAAACTACAATTTTAAAGTGCATACTCTTTTACATTCAATCTTATTTTAAAATAATCCATTTTATATTTAAATTCCATCAAAAAATAAAACACAAAAGTATTTTTTTTTTGCAACAGAATCAACAGTAGATAATATCACACAAATTTGAAATCACATCACATCATGTATTATTATGAATTATTTCACAACAGAAAAAAAAATTGGGTAATGCTACAACTAACAAAACGTTTAAAATTCGTAAACGTCAAGCACGTGGAACCCTCGACAGCGTCATTTCATCCCTGAGTCTCGAAACAATAATAGAGGCGCGCGGCCGGTATCCAAGCGAGGACGAGACACGTTGTGTGATCTGACATCACTGTTAGTATACGCTAGTGACACACATTGTTGCTAAGTGAATCCAGATGGAACGTCGCGACAGTATGTGGGTAAAAAGGGTTTTTACCTTAGTATTTTGATATTCGATTAGACTTTCTCTATGACACCCAAGTCACCCATTTAAATATAATAAATCATTTCCATAACACCCTGTATATTAAACAGGGTGTATTACTTAAATATTTTGTTACATATGTTGTATAAGCAGATGTTTTTTAAATCGTCATTCCTTATTAGGCTAAAAGTATCCTGGTACTATCTGGCGAAGCTTCTGGACAAAAGTACGCCAAAAGTATGGCGGTATCAATAACAGGCATACCGAAAACGTCGGAATGCACGGAAATTAATATCCAGGTTGATACCTATGAGCCGGCGAAGAAAAAAATTACCCTGCAAAGTCCCTATGGAAAGGTCTATACGGCAAAAATATCTATATGTTTGGAAGAACCCAAATCTTGCATGGATTTCCATGATATATCTAACATAAAATCGAGAAATATACCAAGAGAGGTTAATGTTATTCAAAAGAACTGCAAATTCGAAGATAAAGGTAAAAAATTAACTCAATGGCATGATAAACCAATGTGTCGAGTTTGAATACATTCTGGTGAGCCAATCCTAAGCTATTCAAGTAAACGTGATGGCAAAACCACGAAACTCTCATAGTTTAGGTAATACAACAAACAACAGCAAACAATTTTTATAACGAATTGCGAAAGCTCTTTCAAAAATATTGTCACAGACACTAATTTTCGTTTTTCGTACCACTTTAGAATCAAAAATGGTTTATTTCTAGGCGAATCAAAGATAGTACTCGACATGTGTCTCCTTTCTCAAGGACTAAAAAACTTTTATCTTTATTTTCGTAACGACGCAATTGGAGACTTTTGCGTACTGATCAGCATCATGTCGGTGACGAGAAAGAGTACCGCCACGACGTATGTAGTGAACCTGCCTGCTGGGTTTACGGCGACCTGTTCCTGTAAACAGGGCATTAATCTGCACTGTCCGAAAGCGTTTAAAGTCGATATACCCTCCAAGAACGAGTCTTTGTGGACGAGTACTCAGATTGTGATGAGGCGTAGTTTTTCTGACAGCGTAACGCTGGAGAAAATTAAGAAATTTTTTGGTAAGAAATATTATTGTAATAAATGGTCGTCATTAAGTATATTGAGCCAAAAAAAAAAAGGTTAGAACTTCATATACAATTTGGTTGTCCCCTCATTACGACAGCCTCCTGAAGGGGGACTCTGGAGCACATTTTCATTAAATATATTCGAAACTATCAATGATAAAAATATGAAATTTGGAAATTTTGGTAAACTTTATACGCTGAGTGATCTATTATCTTAAAAATGTTAGGAATTGTCATAACGAAGGGGTAGTGGAGTAAAAATAGACATAACTTATCTCAAAGTATTCTCAGTTACAAGGGCGGATCCGGAACCTCGGTCTGGGGTGGGTCAAAATTTCATTTCGGAGGGGGGGGGGTCATACAAGGAAAAGCTACGCAAATAATACCTTGTCGCGTTAGTCATTGTTGGTTTGGGGAGGGGGGTCATGTCCCTCCATGACCCCCCCTGGATCGGCGCTTGCTTAATTGGATACGATTTAATGTTCAGTTTTCTAGATAAATCGATTTTAAAGATTATGACGTGTATCAACGCATTCCTTCCAGTATGCTGTAAATATTTCCACTCCATGGATGTCCACTCCATGGACCTTGCTTGTCCATGTTTACGGAATTATTATTTTTTAAATTCGTGGCTGTTTATTGTACTGCAACGTAGCTATTCAATCATGGAAATTGTGATTATAAATATTATTATTTAGACATTCTGAAAATGTTATCCCGTCGGCAACTAATGACCCATAATTTAATATCGATTGTAGGTTAAATTGTTCAATTAATAATAACTTTTCTAGGTACGCCTTTAGTTTTTCGAATGATAAAGTTCTATCTAGAACGATTTCCGCAAGGTTTCCTGTTGCCGTCGACTATTTTCGACGACAGCGCCGAATTTACAATTACACCGAACAAAAAATATTCTCCACAAAGGCCAACGCTCAAAATTCGTGACGTCACAAGTGAGGACACAGTTCCACTGCTAATCCATTGGAATGACCAAAATGTGCCGAGCGAAGAATATATAGAACTTAGGAATACGAACGACAAAGAAATTAGGTAAGATATACTATTTTTAAAGGGGCTTATTTTTCCCAGTGTTAATTTGAATGAAATGATTCAGGATATTCGAATATATAAGTTACGAGATTATCGTTATTATGAATATAAATATCTGGATACGTTACGTAATATTTTGCTACATTGCAAGCACATTATATCGCCAATAGGAACGTTCCAAAATACAAAAAGTGTCCCCGCTATGGGAGATGGCGTGGTACTATCGAAAACGTTTGCTTGTGTCGAAACTACAATTTCTAATACCAAATTGACGATTACTATACAGGGTTAGTCAGAAATAACATTTTTTGTTTTTTCAATTTCGATTTTTATTTCAAATTTTATGAAAATATTTTCAAACCCGTGATTTATTTCACCAATTGTGCAAAAAACCTAATAAACGTTTTTTCAAAGTGGTTAATTTCACAGCTAATACTAAAATAATAAAATATCAAGTAGCCTGTTCTAAATAAATGAAATGTTTAGTTCCTTTGTATATTTCAAATTATTGACAGTTGTGTCATACTTTTCTCATAAATCTGCATAATAGTGAAAACAGAAAATGCTTACGTTAGAACAAAGAATTTATATTGTCCGAAGTTATGGTTTAGGACATGAAAAAACTATATGGCAGTTCTCCGACAACTCCATGGGATATGGCCTGATGTTCCTCTCACGGACGTGAGATTAAGAAAAATTGTAATGAAATGAACTGGTAGTGTTTTGAATAAAAAAAGGGAGAAGAAAAAGTATGATGAAGATAATGCTGTAACTGTAATGATAATGGATTTGATTAGAAATTTTCCCAAACTGTCTTTAAGAAAAAGATCTTCTCAAATCGGTAATGTTAGTAAATATCTAGTAGAAGAGATATTAAAATTCAATAAAATTCGTCCGTACAAACCTAAATTTATTCATTTTTTGGAAGAAAATGACGACATGAAGCGTTTGGATTTTTGTTTGTGGATAGGGGAAAATATCCTTAGACAAAGTTTTGTTAATAATAATATTTTCTCGGACGAGGCCACTTTTAACACAAACGGGGTAATCATTTCGCAAAACTGTCGCTGTTGGAGCCGTGACAACCCTAATTTTCGTATTCGCTCTAGAAGACAGTATTCAAAAAAAGTTAACGTGTGGTGTGCTATTTCTTACAATGGAATAATTGGACCATATTTTATTGAAAACAATTTAAATCAACACACTATTTGCATCTTCTGAACACTTTTTTTATGATCATTTGCAAGATATACCTTTAGCTGATCGAATAAAAATACACTTTCAACAAGACGGCTGTCCCGCTCATTCCACGATAATTGTTCGTGATTGGCTAAATCATCAGTTTGGGAATAAAAGGATTGGAAGGTATGGTCCAAATGAGTGGCCACCTAGGACTCTCGATCTCACAATTCTGGACTTTTATTTGTGGGGATATCTGAAGCCAATTTCAATAATAACTTGGATCTCTTGAAAGAAAAAATAAGAGAAGTAATTGTAAATATCCCAATACAGCAAATTAGGAACTGTTATCGGGAATTCAGATATCGAGTTGAACTATGTGCTGAACTCGGTGGTACCACGTTTGAATAGAACTTTATTTATTTTAATATTTTATAATTTATAATTGAATGAATTAAAGAAATATGACATTTAATAATAAAAATACAAATAAAAAATAGTTTTCTTACAACAAAATCGTTATTCGGCCAGATATAAAATTATATTTTAATAAGAAAGCAACAATAGTTGTTTTTACGGTAAATCTGTTTTAAACAAAATCCAAAAAATTAAACATGTTATTTCTGACTAACGCTGTATAGTAATCATAAATTTGGTGTTAGAAATTGTAGTTTCGACACAAGCAGATATTTTTATGAAGAATGACTTTTTCTTCTAAATCTACAAATAAAAGACTTTTTCCTCTTCCAAACTGTATCCGTGGACACATTGTATATGTGGTTATTATCTTCTTGAGCAGAATGCTGAATGCAGCTCTTAAATATAAAAATGGGAAATTTTACACATGTTAATGTGTACTTACCCCAATCACATTTTTTTTTGTAAACTATACGATACCTTTTTAATTTTTAGGTACATTAAGTTGTTGTTCGTCAAGCCAAAAATTAGTAAAATGGTTATTTCAGACAGCCATATTAAGAAGAGCGAAACCAGTATAAGTAATTCTAAAGTAGTTAGTGGTAGCGTAATGAACGGGAGTGTTATTAAGGGAAAAAATTAAAATTA
Source organism: Barypeithes pellucidus (assembly GCA_963991005.1). NCBI lineage: Eukaryota > Metazoa > Arthropoda > Insecta > Coleoptera > Curculionidae > Barypeithes > Barypeithes pellucidus. The sequence goes on from OZ022557.1 coordinate 3,578,170, forward strand.
TAGTCACTAGTTCCAGGAGTAATTATTAAATTGTATTCAATAAAATAATAAAAGAGTGTTTTATTGGTGCTAAGAACGTAGCGATAATAATGTTCGCCCAGTGGTATTTGAACATTTCCGTATAAAGTGCGAGGGGAGAAAAATGTATAAAAACCATTATTGAAAGCGTCTTACCATAGGCGTGCTCAGACCATAATTTATCAAGTAGAAACTAAATAAATACACTGTGTTGATTCCGGGGTTGGATTCTTCTGAAACTGAAAATTCCCTTCTGACGGGGATTATCATTTAATTAAGAGTCGCCTCTTATTTACATACTTTGTAAATATTTGCCATGGTTTATACAGGGTCAGGAAAGGACTTATTATATTTAAACCGGCAAATCCTGAAATGAAAATAGATTGTAGAAAAATAACCTTAAATGGCGTTTTGAATTATTGTACGAAATATACACTTTATATGAAATCTGAGAATTTACGTGGCTGCTATTGAGGACGTTGGCAATCAATAGATTATTGAGGCGGTGTTGTCATATATTGCAACACAGAATTGTAAACGCACGTGTTCAGTTCTTGACAACAAGATGTCTTTGACCCGCATTATCACTTCTTTATCAAACTTTTATGAAAAAAAATACTACAATTTTAAGGTACATACTCTCTTACCTTCGATCTTATATATAATCCGTTTTATAATTAAATTTCATTAAAAAAATAAAACACAAAAAGTATGTTTTGCAACAGAACCCACAATAGGTCATATCACATAAATTTGAAATCACATCACAATATTTCTTATTATGAATTATTTCACAACAGAAAACAAATCGGATAATGCTACAGCTAACAAAACGTTTAAAATTCGTATACATCAAGCACGTGGAACCATCGACAGCGTCATCCCATTTCCGAGTCTCGAAACATACTGAAGCAACGATAGTCGCGCGCGGCAGGTATCCAAGCAAGGGCGAAACATGCGGTGTGATATGACAACACTGTTAGTATACTCTAGTGACCCACATTGTTGCTAAGTGAATCCAGATGGAACGGCGCGACAGTATGTGGGTAAAAAGGGTTTTCACCTTAGTATGAAGACTTTCTCTATGACACCCTAGGAGTCACCCATTTAAATACAATAAGTCATTTCCATAATATCCTGCATTGATTGACTGTTTACGTCTAATTATTGTCTGGTATATCACGTTATTGATAGAATAAAAGTAACTTGTGTGCGTTTTAATGGCGCTACGAAGAGCGGAACTACATAAGAAGTAAAATTAAAGTAATTGAAGTTTTTGTGTTAGTGTAGCATGTCAAGTGTCACAAGAAATATGATATATTTTATGAAACATAAAATGAGTCGGTATAACAAATTATTTAAATATTGTGGAAAATGATTATTTTTACACATTTCACGTTTGTTTAAGTGGATTTGATCCACTATGCATTAGTGGTGGAATACTATCGATGGCACTATCGATACTATCGATCGATAGTTTGTTACTATCGAATACTATCGATTGTTTTAAGTAATCATCGATAGTTTAAACTCGCATGTTATTAGTATTTCTTAAATTTAAGTTCACGGAATTCGATTTAAAAAACTTAAATTAAAAATAAACCAAATTCAGCACTAGATCATAAATCTATTTTAAAGGTTGTCTCTTTTTTAATCACATACGCACTCTACTTGCTGTTGGTGCATCTATTGCTTTATGAACAAATTAAAGAAAAATCCTACAGGGAATCCCTGGCCCGGATCTATTATGTGTGCTATTTTGTTGTAGTGTACTACGTTTCGCTGTCTTCCATAATTTTGATTAATTTAATTAAAATTTAAAAAATGAGTAAACGCGGGAAGTCATACGTTTGGGAGTATTTTATAAAAAGTGTATGTCAACCATAAGGTCCATAAGTAAAATGTATTACTGAACAACTCTACCACGTATCAAGGTTGGTATAGTTTCGATAGTACTATCGATACTATCGATAGTAACTCTTTAGACTATCGGAAACTATCGATAGGGCTGACTATCGATAGTATTCCACCACTACTATGCATATAACATCATGTTAAAATTTATTATATTAAGGTGCGAATAAATATGGCGAAACGCGCCAACAACAAGGCTGGCTCGTCATATTGATACGGGCTGCGAGCCTCGGACGCGCCTACCACGGGGCTCTTGAGCAAGGCTCGTCAGAGACTCGCAGCGATCCATTTTCTGTTGGGTTTTACCTCGAGCTCAAAGGGATTTAGAAATTAAAACCACCTTTGCAAATATTTTAAATACATTTCATTGTAAATAAGTTTCTAAAAATTACGTCTTAATCCGTGTCTAACTCCAATCAAACGTATCAGTGGCGCACGCAGTGTTTTATATGAAGTTAAATGTTACATTGTCTATAATAAACAAGATATAGTAATTCGGCGGATTGTCGACCCCCCAAAACCTCCCCCTTGGTTGCGCCCCTGAATGTTTCACTGTTCTTTACGGATAACCGGAGTATAGTATATTTAAATTCCAACTGTGTCATGATAAAGTATAACGGAGGCACAGGAACGAATGAAACTCCTTAAATAAGGTGCGAGCGAGTCTGCGAAGGCTCCACAATCAATCAAGCAGTTCCTGGACCGAAAAGCGATCCCTCAGGAGGACGGGAACATAAAGGAATGATTAACGACATGGGATGTGAGCGTGAGCCACTATATAGGTCCATATTTTAGTCAAAAATCAAATTTAATAAAATAATCGTGTTATCTTTCCTATCTTAAATACAATAACTCCCCACTTTGTCCCAATAGAGATTCACGGGAAGAAAATTTTAACCTAATAAATTTTCAGTAAAAATACAAAAATATCTCATATACTCCAAGATAAGGAGGGCCAGTACAGGGATCTCGGAAACCGTAAGAGATACGAAGTCGGTTAAATGGAGATAAAGTTGAGCATTTACGTGCCTAATGATATGCCATTTAGAAAGTTTTAAAATTCCGAGTAGTTCTGGAAAATTCTGAAAAATGATTTTTTTCCTGGGTTTTTTTGAGATCGAATTCCAATTTAAATTGCCCTTTTACATTGCCACTTTTTCCTCTTTATCTAAGAACGTTAATTGTTTTGTAATCCGACGAGTCGTCTTCGATGGGCCATTATCAACTTTATTATTTTAAATACGGTTCTGTTTTCCTGATATTGAAATTTGAGAGCTTTTTTTCTTCCGAATGCAACGATGTATGACACATTGTGGTTTAATGACGTTTCGAGGGTTTTTTGAACAACATTAGGAAAATTATTATACAAATTATTTTTTGTTCATTTATTTGTGGTTTATTATTAAATTATTTGTTATTTATTGAACTAGACCAACATAAGTAAAAATTTAAAGCTTACTTGTGAGATATTATTTATAAAATTAGGACAAATACAGGACCGTATCCCAAAATTTCCTGATGTTGTTCAAAAAACCCTCGAAACGTCATTAAACCACAATGTGTCATAAATCGTTGCATTCGGAAGAAAAAAGCTCTGAAATTCCAATATCAGAGAAACAGGACCGTATTTAAAAAAATAAAGTTGATAATGGCCCTTCGAAGACGACTCTTCGGATTATAAAACAATTAACGTTGTTAGATAGAGCGGAAAAAGTGGCAATGTAAAAGTGCAATTTACTTTAGAATTCGGCCTCAAAAAAACCCAGGAAAAAAATAAAACGATTTTTTATAATTTCGGTTTTTTTCCGGATATCTCCGGAACTACTCGAAATTTTAAAACTTTCTAAACGACATATTATTAGGCACGTAAATGCGCAACTTTATCTCCATTTAACAGACTTCGTATCTCTTACGATTTCCGAGTTCCCTGTACTGGCCCTCCTTATCGTTGACACGGTGTATACTCATCCAAGTTGTATCCTAGCATTCGATAGCTTCACTTCATCTATCGATGGAATGTTTCCTGTTAAGTTCTCCATGGCATCTCATTTATGCCTTTTATGAATATTGTGACAGTCAGCCGAAATATTACATAAAATAAAATTATCAAAAAAGTATTTTGTGTCAATGATAGGGAGGGGAGAAAACCTCTAAAAAGCCCCCCTGATCTTGAACCCCGTAGTGACGTGCAATTTACCATCAATCTTAGCGTTTCCCTTCTATTTTCACCAGCCTAAGAACAGTTTCGTATTATTAAGAAAATTTGATTATGTTATGTCACAATTGTTCTTATAAAATCCTGGTGAACAATATAAAATATAATTAATCCTTTTTCTTGTCGTCTAAAAACCAATCGGGTTACGCGTGGTTTCCTTATTCAATACGCCTACCAAGGTGAGCTCGGGAAAAGCGAATTCTTGACCGTGAACTTTTTGTAAAGTTTTTGCGTCGATCTACTTATTGTGTTATAATCGACAAAAAAGCTGGGCTTTTTACGTAACTTCTATAAATGTAGTAGTTCCTCGATTGATACCGTATCAGCGAATTCCCGAATGTTTTATTAAAAAAACTCTACTGATTTAGATTCTAACTTATACGGAAAGAAAAACTTGGTTAAATTTACTATAAAAACTAACCATAATTTATGGCTCTATATGTGACTGGAATAACTTTTATTAAGACCTGCCATTAAATTATAGGTGTAAATTGTTTCAACACTAGAACTTATCGTCGGAGAAATATTTTCAGTGATTTTAACTGGTGCCACATATGCTCTATGGGGTTAAAAATGCAATAATAGGGTGCGAGCCGTAGCACTGTATGTCCAATTTCTTCTGCCAATGTGTCACAAACATACTTTTTTTATATAAAATGTCTTTAAAACTTCTAAAAGATCACTTTTTTATAACTTTCTTCAAAATATATATCATTCGCCGCCATGTAGTTCTGAATCTCCAATTTTGTATTATTTGAGCATGGAGCTTTATGTAATTGGCGACTGTGATAGCTCGCATTGTCCATTACTATCACGCTATTCTGAGGAATGTTTGGTAAAAGACAATTCTTGAACCATTCCTCAAAAACTAACAAATTTTACCACAAAAAGATATTTAAATATAAATTAAGCAACCCAACCTACCTGATGTGCCTATATTTAATTATAATTATTACAATCCGGTCCTTTCCACATAATAATAACAAACGGTCATAAATAATGGGATGGCCACAGGTACTTTTACTGCAGTCATTAAGTTATATCCATTTTTCGTGAAACAATCTTTACTTAATATCTTAACCTACATTTTTAGTAAAAATTACAAAAATATTTAGTAAACCGTTTACAGTGAAACCTCTCATAACGGACACACCTCTGATAAGCAGACATCTCTATTAAGCGGACATTTTTTCATAGTCCGGAACTAGGTATATGAAATTAAATGAAAATCAACCTCTCTTGGGCGGACTCTCCTTTGGGCGGACGCGGACAGGCTGTTTTCATACAAAGAGTGCGAAAACCCTCCTTTAAACGGATAAATAAATTTTAAAGTGGGAGATGAATAAGTACGGTGTAAAAACTCTCCGAAGACAGACCGCAACAAATCGCGTATGCGTGGCAGCGAAAGGACTTCGCCGAATGAAAGTATGTGTGTTTGTGAGTTATAAGATTAAAATCGTAAACAATGGCACAAAAATGTCGCGTTTTGAGTCTGAAAGAGAATATGTTGTGGAAGTTTGTAATTTGATAACAATGATTTGGGCGAGTTCATTAGCATTGATAGCAGTGTGCTATTAGAAGATGATAGTGACCCCATTCCTACCGATTATGTAGTCGAAACTGAAACCACATCACAATCTGACGACTCTGATGAAGAAGTTGAATGCAGTAATGAAACAAGTGCCACCAATTATCAACAAGCCATTAGTATAGTAAAGGAATTACAAGAGTATGTAAAGAACAGAGGTGACTCTACAGCAATGGAATTGTTATCAGACTTGGAATTACATTTTCTAGATTGCAAGTATAAAACGCAAGCACATCAAACTACGTTATTAGATTTTTTAGTACTACATCCTAACTAAAACTAGTGTATTTTTGTTATGTTATGTTTATTTGTACATACACATATACATAGTAATAATTTTGCATTTGCCTATTACCTAATAACAAATTTCTCAAGGGCGGACACCTCTATTAGGCGGAGACATTCAGACGGTCCCGTAGGTGTCCGCCTAAGAGAGCTTTCACTGTATTTAGTAAATCATTTATATGAAATGTTTCTGTAAAATTTACAAAAATTTTTTGTAACATTTCCTAAAATCTTTTCTAAAATTTACTAAAATATTTTGTAAAAATTTTGACCCATGGTGGTCACCCATCCAAATACTAACCGTGCCTCACGTCGCTTGAGTTCATAGATTGCTGTATATTTCCTTGTAAGTTCTCGTCTTATTATTTGTTTCGAAAGACGAAATCCTAGGAATCCATTGCATCTAATTTATGCCATTTATTCTTGTAAAAATATTTTTACCAGAACGACCCCTCATTTAAATTTAGTAATTTTTAGAATAAAAAATACTCAAATAATAGCCAGTGAAATGTACCATTCATTTTAGAATATTTAACTACTGGAGCTATAAATAAAGTATTTTCACTATATAGTAAATTCGTTGCAAGATTGACAATATATTTTAGTAATTACTTGATTTTACTAAATTTATTAGAAATTTTAACTATACTTTTTTAGAAATTATGTGTATCTACAATATTATTTTGGTACGGATTAATAACGAAAATTGTAAATAACACAATATTTTACAGGAAATCGTACAATAAAATATTTACTATAAGAATTTTACTAATTTACAATATATTTTAGTAAATACTTGATTTTACTAAATTTATTAGAAATTTTAACTATACTTTTTTAGAAATTATGTGTATCTACAATATTATTTTGGTACGGATTAATAACGAAAATTGTAAATAACACAATATTTTACAGGAAATCGTACAATAAAATATTTACTATAAGAATTTTACTAATTTACAATATATTTTAGTAAATACTTGATTTTACTAAATTTATTAGAAATCCTAACTATAGTTTTTTTGTAAATTATGTCTACAATATTATTTTGGTGCGGATTTCTATAATTAACAAATATAATTAATACTATATTTTATAGAAAATTTTATAATACAATTTTTGCTATAATAATTTTACTTAATTTTTTTTTCGTGCACAATTGAACTGGGAAAAGAATGAAAGTAAGTCGTCGCCTGTATCAGAATGATTCAAATCGAGTTTATGCAGATCACATAAGAGAAACCTACGTCAGCAGCTAATACACGTGATTAACATTATGAAGGTCGCAGATATTGAAACCTTCCTTCTTCTTCAATTAAATCGTTAGAAACCATGAAGAACGGCTACTTAAATTTTTTTAAATCGAGTAACTTGAAAACCAATGAAAATCGTATCAGTATCTTTGAGTTTATTGACAGTATTTTCAAGTATACAATACGCTCCTGGAGTTTGATTCGTCCCTACCGACTCATCCTGTAAAGGAAGGATTTTACTAGGACAACCCTCCAAGAAAGAAACCAAATCGTCTATAAAAAAACCGATCAACTAGATAACATAAAATAAATGAACGAGATTGCGCATTTAAGTTTTTCTAAATCATTGATCTTTCCACAATCGTAGCCTTAACCTTAAACTAATTACCTAACACTATAAAATTATTCAAAATGTCTGTAGTAGAACGATCTATTGAAAAATGATGCAATATTTTCCGTTAATTCATAAATTCTTCATGAACCTTTGTAAACCTGAAGAACAAACCTGAAATTTCAATGTCAAGAAATAAATACAAGGTACCGGTATTTCTATTTACTTTGTACCACGTCAATGTGATGCCTGTTATTACGAAAATAAACACAACAAAAAAGAGATAGGGATGCTACAAGTAGAATTCCCATATCTTTTTATCTTCTGTCTGTTTCTGTCTTCATTCTACCCTCTGATCGGTTTGATATGTTTTGGTTAGGAAAAACAAACAATCGAAAGAACGTGACTCAAAGTCTATATTTTTATCCAGTTTACGGCAGATTTGGCACAGTCTTACCATATTGAGTGAAGAATTACTATTTGTCTGTAAACATTACTTAAATTTAACACACAAACACTGAAATACAACCAAGAATTTTATTTATCAATAACAACAAATATGGCAGTTGTTAATCCGATAGTGTCAAACGTAAAAGCGGGTATGTAAGACCGCCGTTCCACCAAAAAGTTTAGAAAAAGTACGTTCCGAATGCTCGAAGGCGACGTAATGTCTGCAATGATTATTTTTCTGGGAAGTTGGTTACAAGTTACCTAAGGATGTGACTTGTTTATTCTTCAAAGACTGTGAACCAAAGCCGTATCCTCCTTGATTTAAAATCCTAACATCCTTGAAAATAACCAATTCTTGTGACCCGAATGTGAAATCCCTTTGGTATTATTTGGTGCCCCACTTATATTTCTTGTTGTAATGATGCAAAGATGCGAGGTTCAATTGTTTTTTCGCTTTTACCATTTTAATCAGCTGAAAAAATGATACTAGTTTCCTAATTCAACCAAGCTGCATCTGCTCAAAATCTCGGGAAACGGAAACAACATTAGATAGATGGTCGCAAAAGCATCTTTCCCCATGGTATGGGATAGCTACCTGCCCAAGCACACTCACGGGCGGCAATAGGTAATCCCTCCAAAGCGAATGGGATGCCACTCCTAACGCGGTCCCAGCTGAGATAGGTGACTGGCTTGCTAACAGGCCATTGTCACTTAAGAAGACACCTTCAACGTATATGTATCTACAATGGACCCAGACGATGAAACTGCCTTCCATATTATATACAGCTGCGAAGAGCTGACTCACAGAAATCCTAGGGAATATTTAAGGTGGTGACAACCTTCAGCTTGATAAACTCGGTAGAAGACAATTATTGGACCTTATAGAAGGAACAAATATTCTCTAACAAGGTGCACAATAAGTCAAAAGGCTGTAGTTATAGAAGTTCGGGTCGCACACCCAACCTCCGCCTTTAATCGACCAACCAATTTAACCAACACCATAGCTCTATTAACAACGGAGTTCCTGGACAACATTAATTCTTGCGTTATTGTTGTGTGTTTTTACATCGGTATTTACCGGTTGGTAAGGCTAAAAGAGAACATTAAGTAGAGTAATTACCCAACGGTAAGTAAAATTAGCAATGCTTGATTTAAAGCAAATTGTTTAGTAATTTTACTAAATCACCAAGAGAATACTCTGGGGTGTCGGTAGCAATTGGAAATAAATACAAGTCGACCCGTAATAATAATAAGTATTGTAATGTGCAAATTATCTTTCTCACGTGTCATAATAACGCCTGAACAATCATTTTTCTGATTCCACTCTCCCTATATAAATACATTGCACCACGCCAGCAGACTTTTAATCACCATCCAATAGTGGGAAGGCCTGGTATCCCAAAAAGCGTTAGAGATAGATGTTAAGCCAATTTACTTATCTGCGATTGCGTCTCGTTTTCTCACGGAAGCAGTGAAGCAACGAGGAACGTATACGTGCGAGCCAAGAAGAAAGAAATACGTATTATATGGTAGTATTTTGTGAAAGTGAATTTGTGCGAGCGGTTTAAATTTGGAGATTCTCTCTCAACTTTAAAATCTTCGCGGTTCACAAGAGAAAGTGATTGATCTATGTCGGCAGTTGTTTAATATTAAAATTTTATATATTTTGTGTGGCTTTTTTGAAGTAAAATGGACGCTGAACAGTTCCGAGAATTTGGCAAAGCGGCTGTGGATTACATTGCTGATTACTTTGAGACGATTAGAGATAGGTAGGTGTAGTTTTAGACGGCCGGCGGTCCTTAATGATGTATAGTGCTTCAGACTTTGATTCCTTATGATGAAAACTTGTATGTTCATATGAACATATGCCACCAGCGGCTAAATTTCTTGCTACAGGGTGTTGAATTTTTTTAAAATCGTTATTTTTAATATCTCCGAAAGTACTTTAGTCAATTCTACATGAAAGTGGTATCTTGTGATTCTTTCAAGAAGGCACCGTTCTTGATTAAAACAATTAAATTCAAATTGATACATGTGATCATGCCTATTAAGTGATTTGCAACAATTTTTATGCAAGAAAATTTATCATTGATGCGTTTTAATTAGTATTTATTATTTGTTTTAATCAAGGATGCACGCGCGATGAGGAAAACACATTAATGTAGAATTGGCCGGGCGAATCAGAAAAAATATCCACATGTCAGTGACGTACTGTAAAAAAAAACAGAAGACTTGTTTGCAGGGGCACCACCAGGCCCGTTCCTGGGGTGTTTGGCGCCTATGTGCAGGTTTCTTTGGTGCGCCCTAGTTTAAAAAAAATTGTCCTATTTTTAAAAATATATTTCGGGAAAAACTGGTAATGTTTTGAATTGTAAGAAAACTGATAAAAAATAATTAGAAAAATTTTTATTAATTAAATTACCAAAACAAACAAAATCACAAAAAATATTTGGTAAGTACCTATATTCACAAGAAAATTAAAAGGAAATAAAATTAACGTAAATAAAATAAACAACAAAAACATAAACAATATTATACCTAATACTTATATAGTAGGTACCTAACAGCAATATTTTAATGATAAAAAATAAACGTTTCAAAAATGAAAAAATACTATTTTTGTAATAAACAAAACAAAAAAGGAACGATATACCTAAAATAATACACGTCTGGCTTTCACGGATGCAAGCTCGTTGATCATCTGATTATGATCAAGAGCCTGAGAAATATCATTTTCGATCGAAATAATGGCCAAATCTGATAGGCGTTCTTGACTCATAGATGTCCTTAAATAATTCTTTATTAGTTTTAACTTAGAAAAACTTCTTTCATCTGAAGCTACTGAAATGGGTAATGTAAGGTATATCCGTAAGACTGTAAATAAATTTGGAAAAAGAGACTGTAGATTTTTTTTAGTTATATAATTTAAAATGTCTATGGGAAAGGATGAATCAGTAGTATTTTTAGGATTAAGAATCTTATATGTTAAAATTTCATTATGTAAATCTAAGCCGTCAATGTCTTTAGATATTACTCTATCAATCTCAACTTGCAATTCGGTATCTAAATTTACACATGATTCTTTAATTAAGTCAGATTCTAAATTTTCAAAATTACATAAGAACCCAAATAAATTTTGAAATTTGTTTATACCCTCGAACCGCTTTTGTAAAGACTGAATGGTTGTATCTAAAATTAGAAAATTAAAAATCGATTTTAAATTTTTGCTTTGGATCTGCTACAGATTCATCCTTACTTTCATATGAAAATTGTTGCTTAAATTTTCGTTGCCGTACTATTGGGAATACCTGCTCTACATCGTTTTTTGCTGCTTCTTCTTTAGCTTTATTGATGAGCAAATCAAAATTTTGGTCTAAACGTTTTTCGTTAAAATAAAGATTAAGATTTTCAATTTCTTTATGGCAGTCATTTAAGTTTCTATTCGGATCTTGTAGTATTTTACTTACTATATTAATTTTTTCTAAAATATCATGCCAGATTAAAATCGAACAAATAAATTTAAAAGTCTTAATTTTATCCAATAAAGATTGTGCACTATGTTTTGTCTTTATGTCTCGTGATGTATCTTTTGTCAAAAATTCTAGGCTATTACAAATTTCTTCTAACTGATATCTAAGAGGACGAATTGCTTTAATTCTACTTTCCCACCTAGTTTCACTTACTGAGCAAACGTTTGGTAACATTTTTAGACATATTAAAATGATAAAATATATAATTTTTTTTAAAAATTTGTAATAAAGAATACTGAATAACCGTCGATTTTGCGCCCCTAAAAATTTTGCGCCTGCGTGCATGCACGCCCTGCACGCTCGCCAGGAACGGCCCTGGGCACCACTATTATTCAAAAATAAATCTGTAAAATTATTTACGAAAAAAATTACCAATATTGTTCTTAATTATTATATAAAGAAATCAAGAATATCATCAGGCAACTACTATAAATAATTGTAAATAAAAATTAACTATATTTCCAACTTGAAACACATAAAAATACAATTACATGCAAACTCCAAAAAAAAGTCGAAAACTTAATACTATAGTTTTGCTTCCATTTGAAAATGATTTTCCTGCTAACAAAAACTTGTTAGACAGTTTTGCGTCTAAAGCCGCAAACACACTATTACCACGTCACGTGAGATCACATGCTATCGCGCAATGTCACGGCATACCCGAAATATCTGCAAGGCGGTTTATGCCTGTTTATAAATAGGTTTAGACGTACACTATAGTCACCTCATGCAGCTCATGGCAAGTCATACTTGACAGCACAATTTTATTTCTGCAAATTTACATATTCGGCACGCGTGATAACACTGTGTCAGAGTTTAACGCTAGAAGGCTACAAGATTCACTTGCGATCTTGACAAACACAAAATATATAATAAAAATGATCTGTAGTGTACGTAGTCTGTTTCTAAGCCGTGACAGCATGTGCCATCTTGCCGATGTGACAACACGTGAATTCACGTGACGTGATAATAGTGTGTTTGCGGCTTAAGCGATGTTGTTTATCGACTCGAGTAAAAAGTACCTTCTTTATTTAGATATTATTTTGTCTTCCAATAACTGTCAGAACAAAAAAGAATGCCAAGAATTAAATTTGAAATTCAGCATTAGAGTCTGCAATACTTTTGCAATTTTATTGCTGCCAGTTAATTTCTGCCATGAGAGTTGCAAGCAGTATGTCTGCAAATCGTTTTACAGTCGGCAATTCTATTAAAGCCAGCCAAGCAAAAGAAAGTACCGTGAAATTATCAAAACAACTAAAACTGAATAAGAATATAAATAAACACGAATACGCGATCAACAATAAACACACGAGACGTATTTTAAGGTTAATATTTAGTATCTTTTATTCTTGGTTGGTAATGTAAAAACACCACGTTTTCCACCAGACTTGCAGCAGGAACTGCAACAAAATTCGAGCAGACCCGTTTTTTGCCCGTTGCAAGGATTATAGCGATTATACAACTCCATGTATATTTTTCCCATATAGAAGGATGTGATTAATAAGTGATAATCATTTAAGTGATTATCACTTGATGGTCACATTGTTGTAATTGTAATTTTTTGACAAATTACTTCAGAAGTAATTTCTGTCAGTTCTTGTTACAAAATGGCAAAAGAAAGATTTGGTAAAATTTTGTTGTCTAAAGTCGACGATGCTATTAAAAATGTGAAGCCCAAAAATACCGAGCGTTCCGACAAATATGTATGGAAGCAGTTTACTGAGTTTTGCCTTGCGCGAAGTTTCGAAATTGAGAAAATGTCAACAGACAAGGATTTGTGCAACATTTTAAAAGACTGGGCATATAATATGCGAAAATCCGACGGAAGCGATTATAAAGAAGGTGTGGTCAAGCTTTTATGGAACAAAACGGCCAAAATGCTCCAGGAACTATATTTTGAAAAATATAATCGCCACATAGATCCATTCAATGACATGGTTTTTCAAAGCGCCCGTTTTGCCCGTAATGCAAAACGAAAAGAGTTGCAGGCGGTACCTGGTGCACGAAAGGAGAGTTCCACGGGTTTGACGAGACAGGAAATAGAAAAAATGGCCTTTAGTTTGGATGAAAATACCCCAGATGGGCTTCAACGGAAATTTTTCCACATAGCTGCATCCGAACTAGCATGGAGGGGAAATGAAGCAGTTTTTTTGCTATTGGAATATTTTAAGGAGGAAATATATAATAACGGGTCTAGTACCGGTCGTCTGGAATACAACCCAATATTTTCTAAAATGGCGCAAGGAGGAGCAAGTCGAACATGCGAAAGTAAGTGGCTTGTAAAAAATCTTGTGAATCCGGATTTATGTCCAATACGGTTATATTTTAAGCTAATGTCCAAAAGAGGCGAAAACATTAAAACTAATCGATTCTTTTTGACGGTCAATCAGAAATGGAAACAGAATGATAATTTCCCATGGTTTAAGAATTGTCCAGCAGGTATTAACATTATAAGAAACTGGACAAAAATGGGAGAAATGGGGAAAAATAAAAAGATTACGAATCACTCTAATAGAGCTTCAACAGTAAGTGCCCTTAGCAGTTCAGGTGCTAATCTCCAGGAAGTTATCAAAATAACGGGCCATAGTTCTATAAATTCTGTTACTCCCTATCTCCAGCTCCTCAGCGAGCAGCATCATCTGAAGATTTTGTCGCAAATGAGAGCCGAAAATACATCGTCATCTACTTCTGATGCTGAAGCCCAATTTCAAACACCTCCAACCTATGATAATAATTTATCCAATAGTTCAAGTTTTAACTATAATAATTGTAATTTCGTAATTAACAATAATTACTGTAATAAAAATGTTTAACTCAGAAAGATATATGTACTTTATTTCGTTGTATAATCCTTTGAATACAACTCGATGTTTCGGTATTACCTAATACTTTTACCTGACACTCAACGCGTTACCCGGCAACACTACTCCTCCTTCGGAGTCGTAGTGTTGTTGCCGGGTAACGCGTTTCGTGTCAGATAAAAGTATTATTCGGTAATCCCGACACATCTTGTGGTATTACATTCGATAATTCCACATAGAAGAGATAATTCGACAGTAGGTATAGCTAGCAATCATAATCAAGTTTGTACTACTACTGTGTACAGGGTATCCCATTTTCGACACTTTTATAACTGTAACTGTTAGTGCTTTCAAAAAAATAATGTAGGTGTCATTGGCTCTTTTTTGGGTCAAACTTAAAATGGTAAAATCAAAATTAGAAAATTTTCGCTCGCTTAAGAGATACGGGGAAGAATCAAAAAATTGACAACTCCTAAATTACCCTATATTTTCTTAGTTAAAAGAAATACGGAAAAATGTTTTATATAGAAGTTGATTTATAATGATTGTTGAATAATCTACCGTTTTCAGAAAAAGTATACGGGGTCAGGTAAGAAAGTTATCGGACCTATCATGAAAACGGAAGACCATTCAACAATCAATATAAAGAAAGTTCTGTACAGAACATTTTTCTGTATCTCTTTTAACTAAGAAAATATAGGGTAATTTTGAAAATGTCTATTTTTTGATTTTCCCCCGTAGGTATCTCTTAAGCGAGCGAAAATTTTCAAATTTTGATTTTACCGTGTTAAGTTTGACCCAAAAAGAGGACATGACACCAACATTATTTTTTTGATAGCACTAACAATAACGGAGATACACTATAAAAGTGTCGAAAATGTGACACCCGGTACTAACAATCATATAAAAACATAATTTTCGACTATTTATATATTGTTTATACCACTTTCTTTTGATTTAATACTCAATACTATATTAATCATAAATATATTTAAAAAAATATATTATTTACCAACAATAGAGGCCCCTTTTGTACATCCTGGTAGGCATATGGGTATTAAAGTTAAAAATAAAAGATAAATAAATTTGACAGGATTTTTGTTTTAACATGTGGCATCTCTTCTATAAACATCCTGATGCATTATCTGAACACCCTGTATACTAATTCTTCTTTTTAATATTTACTAGCCTCACATCTGATTTGGTATTTTTTAGACCCGTTCTCTCCAACGTGGAACCGGGCTACCTAGGCGACCTTCTTCCCAAGGACCCTCCGCAAACAGGAGAATCCTGGAGAGATGTCCTCCAAGACGTAGACAGAATTATCATGCCAGGCATCACGCACTGGCACAGCCCTCATTTCCATGCCTACTATCCCACGGCGCACTCGTTTCCCAGTGTGGTGGGGGAATTGATGAGTGCAGGCTTTGGAGTAGTCGGATTAAGTTGGGTAAGTTCTAGTGATGGGAATAACGGTTGTAATTCGATAACGTTACAGATTGGAACGTTCTAGAAGAATAACGTTCCATAATAACGTTATTAGATATAAAAAAATATAAAAAAAGTAAAACAGGTTCAGTTTCGGTTTCACGTTTTGAACCAAATAATATCTAAAAAATAGCTAATATAATTGGTAAATTAAAGAACGTTCCTTGCACGAAGTTGGTAACGTTCCCGGGAACGTTCCAATGTAATAACGTTCCATAATAGCGTTATTGCAATAACCCATCACTAAAGTTCCCCGACGATGACTAATCGCTCGTTCACGTCCGTGGGGCCCTAACGTCGCTTCCCGAAGACTGCCGATGCTGATAGGTTATGTCTTCTAAAATCTTTAAACGTGATTAATGAATAGGCACCCATTAAATAAATAAATGCGTGTCACTAAATTCTGTCAAATCATCTGCGACGTAATGTTTAGGAAGTAGATAGCCTGATCATGCTCACGGCAATAAGTCGCGAAAACCACACGATTACATAATCGACTATTATATAACGCTTTTTACGCTGAAAAAACGGTTACATTGGCAGGTACTGTAACAGTTTTGATTTTTTTTTTCAATCAGTAGGTAGGTAATTATGGAAATAATAGTAAAGGTGTGTGCTAGTGAAGATTCTTAAATCTTTTTACATACCTTTACCATGTTGTTGTTAGACATATATACAGAGTGTTCCATAACTTATAGGCCATAGCACGAGAAACATTTTGAAAAAACTTATTGCTCTAGTTTTTTTTATGATCAAACACAAGCACTAGGAAAAATCATTTAGATCACTCTGGGAGTGGTGCGTGTGCTCAAAAAGCGATTCACGTTGGTTTTGGATCGTTGGAGGTTATATTACGACCTCAGGAAGGTCGTTCCATAAGGATGAATTCCTACATATGAAAGAATTCTTAAATAATGAAGTTCGAGGAGTACTAACTAAGCTTAACCACATATCAATGGGCGGCAGTGGTTCGTCGTGTATTTCTTTTACTTCTTATTTATTTAATTCAGTTTAAAGCACCTTCTGGTGCTGAAGCTCTGGACGGAATTAAGAGGGCAAGGTCAGCCGAGCACTTTCCATGAAAATATCTGTTAAAGAGAATCAAATCCCCAACCTGTCTTCGATGTTCTAGGCTATCGAGGCTCTTCGTCAGCTCGTGGTCTCCAATTAGACGAATGGCCCTCCTTTCGATGGAATCCAGTAGCCGAAGAGTATGTTTGGGTGCAGAGCTCCAGACATGAGAGCAGTACTCTAGTGATGATCGAATCTGGGCTTTGTATAGTGTCAAAAGTTGTTGAGGTGTGTACAACTTTCTGGTTCGGAAGAGTACACCAAGTTTCTGAGAAGCTAGCTTGGCGATTGCCACAACGTGGTTATGCCAAGACATATTTCCTCCCAGATTGACGCCCAGCAAATTAATAGGTGAAGCCAGTGGAATTGCGTGTCCGTCCATGACAATATCCGGTTCTGTAATGTTAAGCTTTTTAGAGAAAACGGCTGCCTGGTTTTTTTTTAGTGTTAAATTCGACTTGGTTACTGTCACCCCAAGCCAAAATTTCTTCCAGGTCTTTGTTGAGTCGTGATACTTCATGCTGTCTGCGAGGATGTGCGTCGGCAGCCGATGTTTGTGTATTCAAAGAGAAAGATGAGATAAGTGTGCTATCGTCAGCAAAACTAAATGTCAGATTTTTCGTTTTCACTAGAAGGTCGTTAATGTAGAGTAAGAAGAGAGGGGGACACAATATGGACCTTTAGTATCTCTAGTTGCCCCGTGGCTTATAAGTTATGGGACACCCTGTATTTACGTACCATATGAATTGCTGTTGCAATGTCAATGCTTTTAAAGACGTCTTTGTCCAATACTGCGATATTTGGAAAATAACCTTGATAACGACCCAAAAAGACCGAGACGTCGACAATTTTTTAATAGCAATTGCTAAATATTTTATTAAATTAATTATCCAATATCAAACGCATATAGGGGCAAATAATATCAATAATCTTATTTACATCATGCATACATACCCTTGTTCCTGATCTTGACTTTCATCATCATGATTTAAATATTGATTAAAATAGAATAAAATCAAGCGGCATTGACAATGAAATAGTTAAATGACAGCGCCCACAATTTACCTTTTATTGGTTGAGTAATTTGTCTCGACGGTCACGGTCTTAAGTTATGACGTTATTTTGTTTTATACGTAAACTTATTGAAAATTGTCAATATTTGAAATTGTTATTATTTTTCTTATAACATCATATTTTTTAACGCGATTTCCGTTTTTTAATCCTTTAACTTTGCGCATCCAGATTTAAATTAGAAAAAAATTAAGTATATTTGGTTAAACCTTCACATAAAATGGTGAAGTCAAAGTGTGATTAAACTCAGCTCTTAAACATTGTATCTTCAACACAAAAGCTAACCATAATTACTGTATTTTGTGTGAAAATTTTAGACAAAAGATCGAATTCCGATTTCCGTTAGAATTCGATCACAGATTCAAATACAGTGAAACCTCCCATAATGGGCACCTCTAATAAGCGGACATCTCTATTAAGCGGACATTTTTTCATAGTCCGGAACTAGGTATATGAAATTCAATAAAAATCAATCTTTCTTATGCGACCTCTCTTTTGGGCGGACGCGGACATGCTGTTTCAATACAAAGGAGTGCGAAAACACTGCTTTAAACAGACAAAGACGCGTATGCGTGGCAGCGCGAAAGGACTTCGCCGAATGAAAGTATGTGTGATTCCCCGACAGCAGTCCGCCGTTTATTTGTGAGTTGTAAGGTTAAAATCTTAAACAATGGCACAAAAATGTCGCGTTTTGAGTCTGAAAGAGAATATCGATGTTGTGGAAGTTCGCAATTTGATAACAATGATTTGGACGAGTTCATTAACATTGATAGCAATGTGCTATTAGAAGATGATAGTGACCCCATTCCTACCGATTATGTAGTCCAAACTGAAACCACATCACTATCTGACGACTCCGATGAAGAAGTTGAATGCAGTAATAAAACAAATGTCACCAATTATCAACAAGCCATTAGTATGGCAAAGGAATTATAAGAGTATGCAAAGAATAGAGGTGACTCTACAGACTTGGAATTACATTTTCTAGATTGCAAGTATAAAACGTAAACACGACAAACTACGTTATTAGATTTTTTTAGTACTACATCCTAACTAAAACTAGTGTATTTTTGTTATGTTGTGTATATTTGTATATACATATACATAGTAATAATTTTGCATTTACATATTACCTAATAACAAATTTCCCATGGGCGGACACCTCTATTAGGCGGACACATTTATACGGTCCCGTAGGTGTCCGCCTAAGAGAGGTTCCACTGTATATACAACAGCAACAGAAATTAATCGAAACTTTGAAGGAGCCTGTGATATATTTTATTTTCATTCAAACGAGATTTTGTCATTCACCTAGTTTTTTTAATTGCTTATTTATTATTATGAAATAGCTTTTACTTTCTTCATAAAAGTAGGTTTATGTTGAGAATGACATCAAAATTATAATATATTTTTCTTGTTTGTAAAGTCGATAATTTTTCGAAAATTAAAAAATATACCAACGCCAAAATACGCTATTTTTTAAATAATTTAATCTCACAATTATATTCGTACAGGAATCTGTTCAACCTGTATACCTTAAAAGAGATTTAAGTGTAAATACCCCAGATTGGCTATATAAATGTTGTATAACATGAAACATCAGCAACCAAGTTATACAGCAAAAAAGCTTACGTAACCATTTTACTGTATAATGTAAGCGCTATTGATGTTTATACGGCTATTTAAAAGAAACTTGTAAAATAGTTTTATAATTTAGTAAGAGCATTCTTACATCAGCGTTATATTGTAGCGATTTGTTCATAAGAAAAGCTGCATTTTAACTTCTTGAAGAAGTCGACATGATAAACCTCTGTGATGAGTTTGACTAGATTTTGGTGAGCCTATCATAATCCAATTTAATTAAAAATAAGGCAAAACCACGAAACTCGATATCAAAATTTTATTCGCTGGTGTTGTGTGAGAGTTTCGTGGTTTTGCCATTATGCTTAAGAAGATGCCGGAGTGAAATCTCCGCTTTGACTCCTGTTCGTTTCACGCTTTGAAGGCACGAGGCGAATTGGATCTTCCCTTGCAGTTAGAAGAATACGTCGAGACTGCATGTGATCGGGGTTTATATGTCAATTTTCTACGCTGAAAAACGGAGCTTTCGCTTCCTATGAGAACGGTACATTTAAAAAAATTTTGTTAAGAACTCGAGGAAAGCCATAATTTTTTTCTATATGGAACAGTAAAAGAAATTAAATCTAAAAATCTTCCGAAACAAAAAAATATAGACTTCGAGTTCTAGTTCTATTACAAAGGTTTTTTTCCTTGGACATTTTTTCCCTAAAACAGGAATAAACACTTGGGAAGAAAACTCGTTAACAGGTACTCCGGAATCCTGTTAAATATAGCTTATGATAGACTCACTAAAATGGTTTCAAACTCGGCACATGGGATCACCTTGTCGGTCTATTCAAGACTGTATAATGTAGTTTTTCAATAAAATGTACAGGAGAACCCAATACCCAACCGCCACAAAAATTACATGGAATAACAAATATTTATCACTGGATAACTTTATATAACAAATTTGGAAATCGATAGCTCCTATAAAACTGCTATAAATCATAAATATCTCTTAACCAAATCATATAAAGGAAATCTTGAATATAAAATAGCAATTTATAGATAATATTTTTGTTGATATTTAATAATAAATACTTCTATTCTTTTTCCAGTTGCAATATTAATTTCATTTATACCGTAATTAACGAATCGATTTCAAGGGCATGGGTTTCTCAATATACAGTGTGTCGACTTTAGTTGTTTTTTCAGTTTTTATTTTTATCTTCCTCAAATTATCTATACCGAACATTCATAATAAATAGTGGATTCTGTGAGTAGGGCGAGAGGCCGAAATACACACGGATTTTTTACAGTAACCAGACTACTTCCCCCTCCGTTTTCGAGGATGCTGAACACGATGGTGCAGTTAAAAATTGTTTTTGGGTTGGCCCACCCCCTCAAATGGGATAAAAACCATCCCCAAGCGGGAAAATTGAAAATATTTGCTTGAAGCTGCCGGATCTCGAATTCCTTCCGTTTTCGGGGTAGCGGAGTACTCCCGCACCCTTCAATATTGCACCCGATGCAAAACCACCCCCCCAGAGCGATGAAACTACCCTCCAAGGGGGTGCATCGACTGCTGACCGGTTTAAACCGGCAAAATCGTTTGACCGCCCGTTTTCGAGGTCGCTGAAGACGATCGCGGCCTCGAAACATCGCATTGGGTGAAATATTGAAGGGTGCGAGAGTACTCAAGCACTTCAAGCAAATATTTTCAATTTTCCCGCTTGGGGGTGGTTTTTGGCCAATTTGAGGGGGTGGGCCAACCCAGAAACAATTTTTAACTGCACCATCGTGTTCAGCGTCCCCAAAAACGGGGGGGGGGGGGGGAGTAGTCTGGTTACTGGAGAATCCGTGTATGTTCGCCCGACTCACAGAATCCACTAAAAAACATGACAACCTTTCTGTTCCGTTTCAAAAATAATATGTAAATTCTCTCAAAACAAAGTTTATTTCTAAAAGATTGAATACTTAATACATCATTAAATATGTAAATACGTTCAAACACAAGGTCCATCTACCTCGACGATAATTTGAGAAAAATAAAAAATAATTTTTTTTTATTGTAGAAGGATGCAATTGCATATTACAACATAGTTATTCATACCGAACAACTTTTCATAATTACAGTTGTCGATATTGTCACAAATAAAAGTACTTACTCTTGAGCCGAATTTATTTGTTTTGACAAATCTCGTGTACCTACCTACGACTGAAAAAATTAACATCTGATGGTTACATTTCAGGTTTTGGACCATGTAGAACTTTTTATAATGAATAACTTTTTTTCGTAAAATTAATAATAAAAAAAGTGTCCCACCTGGTGCCAACTTAAGTAGACACACTGTATAGTATCTTATAAAATACCACCATAAGTGCGTAAAATCAAACAGTAAAACTAACTCGCCGCCAGACTCTCTGAAATAAAAGATTTTCCGTCATCTAACCTGATTGACGACGAAATAAAAATGTTTTTTGTTACAGATCGCTAGTCCAGCAATGACTGAGCTCGAGGTGGTCATGATGAATTGGTTGGGGAGAATGTTGGGGCTTCCGGAAGAATTCTTGAATTGTTCAGAGGGACCCGGAGGAGGTGTTATACAGGTATCACATTTTTAATTCGCTGACAAATTTAATCATACCGGCGGGTTGCTTGTTGCTGACACAACGTTTTCAACAATGTTCTTAAAGATTTGTCATGTTGATTGAATAGAAAGAGAACTTTTTCTCTGCAAGCGACAGTTTGAACTGACCTAGAAACCTAGAATTTGAACCGAGGAAAGATTTTGGCAGCATGTGGCATGCTATGCTACATTAGTCTTTTAAGCGAAACATGAAGCAACATTGTTAAAAGGCAACAGGAGACGGCATGTAGCATATGCTACATGTCCTCTACACATATATATATAAACAGTATATTGCTAACACGAACGTTCCAAAATACAAAAAGTGTCCCCGCTATCGGAGATGGCGCGGGCCTATTAAGTTTGCGCAGTAGGGTGGAAATTTTATCGATCGCGTCAGAGCCGGCCCGACATTATTTGTTTGTTGTTATTCGTCGCCATCTTTGGTTCTGGATGCTTTTTCAAATTACAGAATAAAAAGTGGTTCATCCGCATTGTTGTCGGTATATTAGTGCTTATAAACTTTCATTACCTAACAACAATTTTTGTAAAGGAGTTTGTAATTTGTGGTGTTTCGATTCGCTGTTTGGTAGGTTAGTGACTTGTTTTGTTTAAGATGAAAGGACACAAGTGCATGGTGCTTTTTTGCAAAAGTCGTGGGTCAATACCAGGTATTAAGTATTTCAGGTATGTACAAGTACATATATAGGAAAATATTTTGCTTATCACATTATCCGATCTTCGGAACCGAATTTCACTAAAATGCTTGTAAAAACAGAAGAGAATGTCACTCATATACAATATAATATATATATGGTCACTACCTAACCTTAAAATTAATGTATTTTTAATTTGGTGCGTTAATAGCTAATAATAATTCCCAAAATAGTCAATATAGTCATTCGTTCTTAATTTTTGGTTTAGAAAAAAATGAGATTAAGAAACATTAGACGTCGGATGAAAGTTAAAATAAAGCTGATCGTGTCGATTGTTACAAATATTCGGACGGAAATTGGCACCAAAAGTTTACACCAATCAAGGCACCGTCGGATCATCATATCGTCAGAAGTCGTATGCATGGAACGCTGTCTTAAATCGAACAATCGATATTTTTCCTAACTAACCAGTGAAATTTACATTAAAAAAGTTGAAATCCGGTCCTGTCGAATGTTTACTTTTACAAGGAAACTTCCAAACTGCGCAAACTCACAACACCCCCTTCGATGCCCATAGCGGGGACATAATTGCAGATGGTGTTAGCAATATAGTGTTTATATAGTATATGTAGTCCTCTACTGTGGCCTAGGTGTAATTGAGCCTTTAGATGAGATAAGGAAATGGAAGTCCGTTTTGAGGTATCAACATGGTTCGCCTCTTGCAAGCAAATAATTATTTAAAATTAACTTTGTATTTATTATTTAGGGCTCCGCCAGTGAAGCAACCTACGTAGGGCTCTTAACAGCCAAAGAAAAAAAAGTTAAAGACATCTTAGAGAAAAATCCTAACCGTACAGAAGCAGAAATTAAAGGAAAACTTATAGCTTACTCGTCAGATCAATCGAATTCTTCGGTGGAAAAAGCAGGATTGTTGGGTAAGATTGCCATTTAATAATTCCTCGGGTATTAAGATTGCAACGCAGAGGCGTAACTGCAATAGTTTTCAAGATAAAAACAAATTTGCTTGTTTTAAAACGGGTCCAAGCGCGGATCCATGTGGGCATGGATGTCTATTCCCCCCTATATACTACTTTATTTTGAATCTTAATATTATGCCCAAAATTTACGTTTCTAAAAAAATATGAAATTTTTTCAGTAGGCTCTGACGGGTATTGAATAGAAAACAAATCAACACAGCCAGTTGTTATAATGAAAAAAAGTCTTCTGTTTATGGTATTCAGGTTCTCTAAGTTGTTTTATAATTAAAAATGAATAGTAAAAAAATCAGTTTGTTCTGATTATAACAGCCAACGTAAACTTTGAAAAATACGACATGCATATCAAGCATTAGAAGTGGATTTAAATGGTTAATATAAGCCTTTTTGTGGTATTGGAAAGAAAAATAGTACGTCACTGGATTCTACGTAAATAACTACGAAGTTAACATTTTATTTCTTTTTGATAAGTTACAGGGTAACCGAAATATGAGGGTGTCCCAAAATGTAAAATTCACAAAAACCTCCCATACCGCATCCATATATTTACTAATAACGGAGCTACCCCGTAAAACCATCGAAAAATGGACACTCTTTATATCACTAGGATAAAAATTCGAAAAATATTACTACTTATATATCTCATATACCGTTCTTATGTGCGTGACTTTCAATTATGAGTTATAACAATTAAATTATTGTTTAAAAATAAAAAAACACCTGCAGCTAGATCATGCATAGTTCTGCATTATCCACAATACTTATTATATTAACAATAAATAAAAATAAACAATCAAGTCGCTTGTAAAGAGTTATTAGCGAACAAAGCCATAAAAAAAAATTAATTAACATGTGTTACGTTTATTTTACCGGCAATGAAGTGGCTTTGAAAAGTTTCAAGGTTGGGTTTGTTAATTATTATCTTTTTCGAGCATGTTTTCTGGTAATCATCCAATCAAGATAACGTACATTTATAAAAAATTATGTGCATGCAAAAAACCAAGATTGCAAAATTTTAATAATTCAAGAGGATGGTCACAACACGTAAAATTTACAATAGTCCTATCCTAGTCGCAACTTACTTAACCCACAATCAAAATATGATTTACACAATTTTTGTTAAATGTGCCTACATTTTTTACTTAAAAAATACCACAAACGAATTGCTTTAATTATCGCAACAACAATAAATAACATAAAAATACGTTTAATAAGTTGAGCAGTATATTTAAAAAGATTTTAATCGAACCCTTCGAGAACATAATTCCGCCTATATCTCCGTTGTCACATATGTACATACATGACTATTACTGGTAAAAACAGCAGCTTATGTCCTTATAAGGTAATTTATTATTAAATAAAAACTATGTCGTTGGTGCGCCTATGAAATTCCATTGCTCTGCATTTAAAAGCACAAGTAAAAGTTTTAATAAAACTACAGTTCTTGCAGGCATCCGTAATGTTGGCTTCACGTGCATACAATTTAATAATATTTTTAATTAATAATGAATAAACTGGCAAAAATTAATAAAACTGTTATTGTTCTGTATCTACAGTTGCATATAGTATACAGGGTGTCAAATATCAAAACTTTTCGCGTTCCAAATATGTATGTAAGTAATTAGAACTTTTTTGGGCGATGGTCCTTGGTAAAGAATTGGAGAAGGTGTCACCCGGAGTGACTACCTTTGGATAATTACTAAAATAACACAATAATGTTTTTTAAATAATTACTTTAAAAATCATAAAACTCAAAGCAGGAGGTAAATTCTCATTAGTCCCATTTTTGGAACGTCCCATTCTTGAAAACTACTACTCAAAAAATAAGAAATTATGGTATTATTGGAAAGAGACCTTTAAAATGATGTGCTATTTGACCACTTAATATTTAGGATTTTAAGGGTGTCCCCTCGCAGGGGACAAATTCTCTTTTCCGTCCTCCTGCATAATAAAATCGACATGTCTCTCCGATCCTTAATATTATAGATCAACTGGAACTCTTCTAGCCTATGTCACCCATCATGGGGAGTCTCGCGCTGTTGCACTGGATATTTCTAAAGCCGTTGATCGTGTTTTGCATGAGGTACTTCTAAGTAAACTGCGATCCTATGGTATGCCAAGCCGATTCTGTGCATGGTTGTCTAGCTTCCTTAAGGACCGCTCTCTGCAAATGGCGATTGACGGATTTCTCTCAGATACCTTCACCATCAATGCCAGTGTTCCTCAAGGGTCCATATTGTCTCCCACTCTCTTCTTACTCTACATTAACGACCTTCTAGTGAAAACGGAAAATCCGATATTTAGTTTTGCTGACGATACCGCACTTATCTCATCTTCGCACACAGCATGAAGTATCACGCCTCAACAAAGACCTTTGGCTTGGGGTGACAGTAACCAAGTCGAATTTAACGCTAAAAAAAACCCAGGCAGCAGTTTTCTCTAAAAAGGTTAACATTACAGAACCGGATATAGTCATGGACGGACACGCAATCCCACTGGCTTCATCTGTTAATTTGCTGGGCGTCAATCTGGCGGGGGGGGGGGGGGGGGATATGTCTTGGCATAACCACGTTGTGGCAATCGCCAAGATAGCTTCTCAGAAACTCTGACACCCTGTATAGTAAGTAGTATATTACAGACCTATTCTCATTTAAAATTTTACTTCCATTTTTATTAAACAAGCTAAATAAATTCCAAAGCGTTCCAAACTGAAAAGCTAGGGGAAAATCTGCACACGCATTGTCAGAGAGACATCAAAGTTGTAAGGAAGCTATTAAAAATAATGATTGGCTTAAGACTTTTAGATTATAGTTTATTCATTCTCCCAATTCAGTAGATCCAAACAAATACACGCACAGCACACATGGTCGCATTAAGAATAATATAACAGTATAATCTCGAACCACGCATGAATAGACCTGAAATAATAACCTACCCTGAACTACGATCCCGTAGACAAGCACCGCGACGCGCAAAGGACATTTCATTGCCGATTGCCCAATAGCAATAAGTTTATGCAC
Source organism: Barypeithes pellucidus (assembly GCA_963991005.1). Classification (NCBI taxonomy): domain Eukaryota; kingdom Metazoa; phylum Arthropoda; class Insecta; order Coleoptera; family Curculionidae; genus Barypeithes; species Barypeithes pellucidus. The sequence goes on from OZ022557.1 coordinate 3,605,049, forward strand.
CGAGCACGTGGCTATCACGCGCTGATGTTTGTTTATGTTCTTAAATTGGTAAAATGAATAGATAGACATATGAACGTTAATTTTTTCAGGATCTATGACTATGAGACTGTTACCCACAAACAGTGAAGGACAGCTCACAGGAGAAACTCTACAAGAAGCAATCAACAAAGATAAAGCCGCCGGTCTCATACCGTGTTACTTGGTAGCAAATCTAGGTAAAGTCTCCTTTCCATTTATATTATTGATTTAACAATGCAATAGTCACTTGTTTCCTTTCATATATAACATATTGTCGATGTTTATATTCACCTAATTGTAAGACGCTCTCATCTATCTAAATTACTGTTCCAGGAACTACACCGACCTGTGCTTTCGACAACCTCGAGGAACTCGGACCAATCTGCAATCGCGAGGAAGTCTGGCTCCACGTAGACGCTGCCTACGCTGGCACCGCCTTTATTTGTCCCGAATACCACCATTTGATGAATGGCGTTGAATTATCGGACTCGTTCAACTTCAACCCGCACAAATGGATGTTGGTCAACTTCGATTGCTCGGCAATGTGGATAAAAGACGCAAAATATCTGGTGGAGGCTTTCAACGTAGAAAGAATATATCTGAAAGATCAGCACAAGGGTTTGGCACCAGAATACAGACATTGGCAAATTTCTTTGGGAAGACGGTTCAGGGCACTGAAAATATGGTTTGTTCTGCGTATCTATGGTGTTGAGGGAATTCAGAAACATGTCAGAAGTCAAATCGCTTTAGCTCAGCACTTTGAGGAGCTGGTCAAGCAAGATAATCGCTTCGAGGCATGCACTTGCAGCATGGGCTTGGTTACCTTTAGGCTTAAAGGTGATGACGAGCTAACTAAAAGGCTTTTGCAGAAAATATCAGACAAAAAGAACCTATTTTTGATTGCGGGTCACTTAAATCATCAGTTTGTCATAAGATACGCGATTTGTAGTAGATTAACTGAGAAAAGAGATGTTGATTATTCATGGAAAGAGATTCGCGAGGCTGCAGAAGATATTGTTCCTTCCATTAAGAAGAAAATGGATATTCCTGATAAACAGAGCATTACTGCTATTGATATAACGAAGATTGGTGGAAACTTGGAAAAGTCCAAGTAGTTAAATTTTTAATTTCTTAATATTCTTAGGTTCAAACGTATTATGGTGAAATTATCAAAGAATGAACGTATTATTAGATTTTATTCATATCTTTATCTCCACTAGGGAAGATTTAAAATGGGAACCTGAAATGCAGTTTCCTATATTAAAATGTATTGTTTTCTATCGTTGTTGGTAATATATAATCCAATATAAAAGCAGTTCCAAGTAGATAATTTGTAAATAAAGTATTTTGTAAATTTAAGGCAGATATCGATAAATGTAGAAAATAAATAAATTTAAAGGAGCCGTTGTGTTTTATTTAGTGGCATGAGGACGCGGTGCAATGGCTCCTGAGTTAATATTATCATTAATTTACCTAATATTTTAAATCAAATAATTAACTGTACATAATCAGATTTTGCGGATTTTTGAACTATTTTTGTTCATTCAAAGTAAACGATGTGAAGAGGTTCCAATAATATTATAATTTCTATACAACAATAGTTTTCAAAATAATAATATTTGCGTCCATTTTTGCCCGATTTATTGGAAACTAATGCTCAAAAAGTAATAATTCTTGGAAACTATGAATATTGGAAAGTGATTTAAGCGATATTAAGGGTAACCTTAACCCTTCCCACTGGGTTGAACCATGTATCCCCCTTCACAATAAAATTGACCTTTCCTACAATATTTTTGATTAGAAAATTGATTTAAAAAAAAGGATGATCACTTAGTAGGGTTGATATGATGCATAAATCCTTCATCTTTAATTTCCACCCGAAATTGCCATTCTTCCTCAATATGAGTATGCGTGAGTTCGGAACGATGTCAAATAGACATAGATAGCTGCTGGCTATGTTTGGCTCTCTCTTTCTCGTACATCTATTTACTGGTTTTAAATTAATTTTACCATATGACCTAATAACTCTCCTCATTAATTAATTCCTGCTAAAATGTCATGCGATTCTCCAAGATATTACATCATTACTACATAATTCAGATTGGCACAGAGAGGTCAATTTCCGTTATAGAATTTATTTGTTGTTCTATTAAGAACCCCAGCATAAGTCGAACATTTCTGTTCTTATGCTTTCCATTTTTAAAAAACAACGATTTAAGAAAGGCTTAAGAAGTGGTACATTTCACAATGTTTAAGGTAAAAATAAAAGAAATAAAGGTGACAAAAGGAGCAGAACAAAAATTCTATATCTGTGGCTTAGACAGGACCTTTATTTTTTTTTATTTTGATTTAAAAAAGTTTTAACACGCTGTAGCAGGATATGAAAGGGGAAGTCGCGCGGGAGGAATGGACCAAATGCCAGGATGTTATGCCTTGAAGATAATATTCGTCGATTATGGGCTTTTGTGTTGAGGTATGGTTGTATATTCTGCACATTTAAGAAATATTTTGTATTACTCATAAAGCGTTCAAAAAGTAGGGCGGCAGAAAGTTAGATTTTTTTAAAATGAGACCCTATATGGATTTTTAAATTTTACTTGGAATTTCATATCTTTTTACTATTTAATTTATGAAAATTAAATTTTCGCTTATAATCTCCCTAGTACTTGAATTATTATCGGAAATTTTTCGATCACACGATTTTTTGAAAATTATCCCGAGTCGAAAAAAAAATCGTGTAGAAGGAAAATTTCCGTATATTAATTCAAGAACGAGGGAGATTGGGTAAGAAAATTTGGCACTAAATTATTAATTTGAAGGTAGAAAAATGAGGAGTTCGTGATATTTTATATTAATGGTTTTAAAATGTGATAAGAAGGCTTTGCTGGTCAATGAAAAAGATTAACTTGTCAGTTATGTTTTATATGTCGCTTGCTGTTTATGTTTATGTATGTGTAGTGGCCAAAGAATTTCAAGAACTTTTAGACGTTGTAATCGAAAATAATTAGGTACTTGTAAACTATAATAAATAACAATAATTTGCTATTTTTATTTGTTTTTAATTTATATAATAATGGCTAGTAAAAGGTTTAGAATAATCAGAAATATAAAATAATTAAAATATCAGGTTCAGTCAAGCAAAATGTCATTCTATACACAAACGTCAAAAAATGTCCACTGTAATCACTTCCTACTGCCTCGAGGAGGAGAAAAATTTCCGGAAATCTTCTTAGTTGCCGTGGTAACGGAACAAAAAGCAGGCTCCTGATTGGCTGAAGAATGTTAGTGCGAAATTTTCAAGATAATTCTACTTATAATGAAAATTTATCATTTGCAAGCATCTATGTATTGTGAAAATATTACTAAACTGTTAACCTAAATAAATTAAATCGAGAAAACATATCCGATATGAAATATTTAAAAATCTCATTTACAAGGTGTTTTTTTTAAAGGTCCATAGTCAGAAAAGTTCTATTTGAAAAACTCACATATATTAAACACCCTGTATATTTTTCTGCCATCTTATAGCTAGTACAAAACTCTTCAATTTATGCAAGGAGTATCCTATACTGATTTTCGAAATATTTTGACTTTTCAAGTGAAAATAATGCAGAAAAACTTATTATATGTCATTATCCAATTTCGATTCCAATCTCGAGTTTCAAATTTTACTTTTTATACGTAATTTGTGAACCAGCCCCATAAATAAAAGTCGAGTGATCTGAGGTCTGGAGATCACGGAGGCCAACTTACTTATACACGGTAACTCAAAAAAAACTATTCAATGTGACATTTCAATTTCTTAAATTAAATTATAAAGTCGTACATAAAAAAATAATTTACTTTCATTTCTCGTTCGCACACTGGTACTCTTAATGTCCCACAATTTCTTTCTCGGTCACAAGATTTTATTTACGAAATTATGACATCACATCTGGTGATTATGTACGTATTATATGATTTATTTATGGTACTGGAGAAAGTGGACAACATTTGTCGAAGAAGTTGATGCATTGTCGCCAAGGTAGTGAGAGTAAGATGAACATCCAAGAGTTTAAAAAATTCGCATGTGCTTCCATTGATTATATTGCGGATTATTGTGAAAATATCAGGGAATTGTAAGTAATTAGATTAGTACTCTATTAGGCTTTCACCACAACACCAAAACCGACCGTTGCCAAGCCAGCTTTTGATATTGTCTCGATTTCTATGTCTCAAAACTTAGTGAAAAAACTCCTCTTTAAAATATGTAAATTATAATCAGGAAATTAACTTTTATTATAATATGAATCTTTAACAAACCATAAGTAATAATTTACCAAATAATTTATAATAAAATGTTAGTTGTTCCATCATACTGTACAGAAATTGCTTTAATAAAGAGTTTAGAATTGGAACTCTAATGGGTATTATGTAAATGTTGCCTAATATTTTAGACCAGTCCTTTCAAATGTCAAACCGGGCTACCTGAGTGAGGAGCTACCAAAAAGAGCACCTGATAAAGGAGAAAACTGGCAACAAATCATGGAGGACCTAAGCACTTCCATAGCTCCAGGGTTAACACAATGGCATTCTCCATATTTCCATGCATTCTTTCCAACAGCTCAGTCATACCCGGCTGTAGTCGGTGAACTGTTTATGTCTGGTATTGGAGCTGTAGCTACAAATTGGGTATGTACATTTTTATGATACACTAATTAAAATAGCAGACGAGATTCTTGGTTATAATTACAACATATACAGTGATGGGCTAAAATATGGAACAAATTCATTTAAAAATCAGGTATTAATTTTTTGTAAAAACGCTCGGACACGTCGATTATAATTTTTTCTTCCGGATTTTTTGCCTCAAAAAGAAATTATACTGGGTGTGTCAAAAAGTAGATGTAGGTATAATTTTGAAAAATTATTTTATTTAGTGTTGAAAATGCAAACCATTAACTTCTTGACAATATGCCAATCTACTTAAAAACCCTTCTAAAACATTATTTACAGTATTTTCATTAATTTGCCTAATTTCATATCTAATTTTAAATTTTAAGTCTTCCAAATTTTGTGGTTTATCCTTATACACTTTTGATTTCAAATAACCCCAAAGAAAGAAATCCATTGGTGTAAGATCGGGAGATCTTGCAGGCCATTCTATAGGTCCTCTTCTACCTATCCATCGTTCGGGAAAAATAGTATTCAAATACTCTCGTACTTGTCGAGCAAAATGAGGCAGAGCACCATCCTGCTGAAACCAAATATACGCTTCTGGTAGATTAGGCTGATTCGGATTTGGAAAATCCGCTGCTAGTGTGGGAATTAATTCATTTTGAAGAAATTGTAAATACCGGTCTCCTGTAAGATTTCCATCGAAGAAAAAAGGTCCAATAATTCTATCATTTAATATCCCTGCCCAAACATTTACTTTTTGTGAGTATTGCGTATGCTGTTCTCTCATCCAACGGGGATTATTTGTACTCCAATAACGAAAATTTTGTCTGTTTACCGAACCATTCAAACAAAACGTGGCTTCATCGCTAAAAAGTACGCTGCGATGGAAAAATAGATTTAAGTTGCAAATTTCCATCATAGTTTCACAAAACTGTAGTGGGCGGTCGGGATCATCTTCGTTTAGCTCGTGCAGCAACCTAATTTTATACGGATGGTACTTTTCTTGTTTCACTACCCGCAAAACAGATCGTCGGCTAACATCCTTATTATGGGCTACTTCAGTGGATGCACTATGGGGATTATCTTCAAATTCTAACAAAATGTTCAATTTTGTGTTTTCACTAATTTTTGGACGACCTGGCCGTAGACGATCCTTTACATTCCCTGTTTCCCTGAATTTTTTCTCAATTTTACTCACTGTAGATCTTGTAATCCGTCGTTCTGGATACTTAGCGCTAAACAAGTTACAAACTTCTTCTTGACTTCTTGTTTTGTCTCCACATCCAATTAAAATTAAAATTTCGATTCTTTGAGTTTCATTTAAATGCACCATGATCACCGTTTTTTCAAAATTATACTTAAAATTCTTTTTGATTGACACATGACTTGCTATCGTAGTAACAATTAATTTAAATTTACCTGTTTACCTTTAAGTAGGTACATGTACCTTTTTTTAAAAAAAAATTCTTTTTTAAGATGTAATTTTTCTCTAAAACCGTTAGAGATAAGGATAGAGTATGCTACATGAATTATGCTCAGAATTTGACGTAGAATTTATGTGATAAGTAAAAATAGGGTGGTTCTATTTAAAATACAAAACAATTTTACAACATCTACTTTTTGACACACGCAGTATAATTTCTTTTTGAGGCAAAAAATCCGGAAGAAAAAATTATAATCGACGTGTCCGAGCGTTTTTACAAAAAAATAAAACCTGATTTTTAAATGAATTTGTTCCATATTTTAGCCCATCACTGTATATGACGAGACAGGAAAGAGGACAGACAACTCCTTTGTTCCAATTTGTATTTCATAAAAATACAATTGTGTTCTAGGAATCGAGCCCGGCAGTAGTAGAACTAGAAGTAATCGTTATGGACTGGCTAGCAAAAATATTAGGATTACCTGAGATTTTCTTAAACTCTTCAGAGGGCCCTGGAGGCGGTGTTATTCAAGTACGTCTATCTAACGATCATTCTATTAACATTTATTACATTGGCATCCTTATATTTTAATTTAATTAACATTGTTTGTTTTAGAATGCGGCAAGTGATTCAACTTTAGTAGGCCTTCTATCTGCAAAGCACAGAAAAATTCACCAACTCCAATCCGAAGGTAGTGAGCTTCAAGAATGGGAAATTCGAGGAAAATTAGTAGCATACACCTCCAAAGAATCGAACTCTTCGGTCGAAAAGTCCGGTATGCTAGCCTCAGTAATAATGCGGTTATTACCCACGGATTCAGAAGGTAGCCTCCGCAGTCAACCATTGAACGAGGCAATAAAGAAAGATAAAGAAAATGGGCTGATTCCTTTTTGTGTTGTTGCATCTCTGGGTACCACCGGTACATGTGCCATGGATAATATTGATGAAATAGGAGAGATATGTAAGAGGGAGGAAATGTGGCTGCACATTGACGCAGCCTACGCCGGCACAGCTCTATCATGTCCAGAGTACAGATATCTCTTAAAAGGTATAGAAAACGTTGACTCCTTTAACTTCAATCCACACAAATGGATGTTGGTTAACGGGGACTGTTCAGCTATGTGGTTTAAAAATTCTAAACATATCGAAGATGCTTTTAAAGTTAAAAGTACGCTGAAAGTACCTCAATTCGAACCAGAACTAGAGAATTTCCAAATACCAGATGTTCGAAGATTCAGAGCGTTAAAACTTTGGTTCGTTATAAGAATCTACGGTGTGGAAGGTATTCAAAAACATGTCAGACACCAAATATCTTTAGCCAAGCATTTTGAAAACCTAGTTAATGCTGACTTACGGTTTAAAGTAGTCACTTCCAGTCTAGGAGTAGTCTGCTTCAAACTTCTCAAGGAAAAGTCAGTAACTCAACAAATTCTAGAAAGAATATCGAAAAGGAAGAAGATCTACATTATGCCTTATTACTACAAAAAACAACTGTTGATCAGATTTGTAATCTGCAGTAGATTTACGGAAGTTAAAGATGTTGAGTACTCGTGGAACGAAATTAGTTCGCAGACCAGTGAAGTTCTGGAAATATTAGAAAGTAATAAAGAAGCTCGCCTAAGTTCCAAGAGGAAATGATGAGAAACACTTGGGTATTATTACTGCTTGTAAATACTATGTTTTATACATTATAATAGATTTAAATGTTCTTTTATAAACATTGTTGTTTCTTATATTGTTTCTCTAGGGGTATCCTCCATACAATATATAAATCATAATGATTTCCTTACCTATTTTATTTTATTTTATACATATGAATACAGGGTGTTTCTTAATAACATGTTAATATTTGTTCAATTTTTGTTGCTTTATTAATAATTTTCCTTTTCGAAATAACCTTACAAATTTACCGTAAAGGTGTTTCCGCTTATCCCATAGAAGTACCTGCCGTTTTTATTTCTAACTTTTATAAAGGTACCTAAAGTCAAATGGTCAGCATTCAAACGTCATTGTCGTCAAAGATCATTAAATCTAAATTTTAGTAAAATTCAATTAAAAATGATCGCTAAAGCATTGTCATCGATACGGCCGCTACTTTTAGCTAAAACTGGACGGTAAGGAATAAAAATTTACTTTAACAATATCGAAAAATAATTAGGTTGCTATTTTAATTAAATTTAGAAACGTATTTAAATCTAGACAATAATTTGAGCATTATTATTTCTGAACCAATGTTGCGCTCGTTTCTATCTTATTTTAGTTTTGGCGAAGTTCTAAGCAAGATAACTAGAAATATATCCTCCTCAAACCGCACCCGAAAAGAGGCAAAGTACCAGCAATGTACCATCACAGAGAACATGGTAGATCCGTGCCGACCGGAACCGTCAATTGTTATAATTGGAGCTGGTATAGCTGGCCTGAGCGCAGCCCAACGGTTATCCCAATGTGGCCTTAGTAAGTTTACTGTCTTGGAGGCTACAGAAAGGTAATCCTTGAACCTAATATTTATAGTTGTAAAGCAGTTTCACTTATATACTAGAGGCGAATAATATCTGCTCTATGTCAATCAGCCCTTACAGGTAACCAACAAAACAAGATATCGCTCGAATCTACCACCATATCTTCCTTATCATCAATATCTAAACGTCTCAAATGCCTTCCAGAAAGAATAATACTACGAAAACCGTAAAAACAATTGTATTTATTCTCTGTTTACAAGATGATAGTCAATGGCTTGTCAAAAAAAATTATATCGGTTATGTCAAAAAGTGGGCCTTGTTTTTCGTTACTACCTGAGTATTTGACCAATTGAAATAACGTGAATAAATCAAAAGTATTCCATCTATACCAGAAAACCAGACTTTTCGTCAGAATAGAACACTGGCGTGCCCTATGGAGCTCCTTCCGTAGCAGGATTATTGATCTGGTCCTTTCTCTTTCAGACCTGGCGGCAGAATCCATTCCTGCTGGCTAGGCGACGTGATTGCAGAAATGGGATGCCAATGGATCCATGGAGCGTGTGTAGGCAACCCAGTATATACCTTGGCTGCTCAGGAAGGTCTATTAAAACCACCTTTGAAAAGAACTGATTTCACTGCAGGGTAAAGTCTGTCTTCTGTCCTTGTGTGTGTATGTTGAGCTGCGAAATATAAATGATTAATTGATAATTGAGAGTATGTTATTATAAATCAACAAAAAAACATTATCTCACTGGTACCCTGTGCTCAGGGTTTTCAGTTGTACTTGCATGGTGTCAGAATATTTTTTATTTTACATTTAAATGTGCTTTTATGCTTATTTGATTTTGCCTGTTTGATTTTCCTTAATTTATATTATTTTTAAATTGATAGGAACAAATCGATATTTGAAATTATCTACAAAAATCCCATTTTCTAACTAACACGGTCTACAAAAATCTTCGAAGCAATGCTTTGAAAGAGATTTACCTGTTTTATTTATTTAGATTGTACTGTACGAGTGACGGCAGATGTATAAACCAGGGAATTGTGTTGATGGCTCTGCAGGTTTTTAACCAAATAAAAAGTGAGGCTGCCAACCTGTTTACCATGGGATGTGGTAAAACACATGGATCTCTATTAAATTTCGTCAGTAAGTATAAGGGAGGCAAAATATTTTCCGGTCTTTGTGCTCGTAATTAAAGCCAATGTTCTCCTACAGGATATCTAAAAAAGGAATGATTCAACGTATTGGAAAATCATTACTAAGTTGCACCACACAAATAAAACTAATAATTTGAAGGTGTAACACTAATAAAATGAAACAATTTTAGAAATAACACAATGATACAACAAGAGCATGCAGTTATTTTATACAATTAGGTATACCTATATGAATCTACACCGAAAACAGATTGGCAAATTGTCTTATAGTGTAATCTCTTAGATTTAAAATATTATAAATATAATGCCTAGAAGAATTTTTTCACATATTTTAACATCAAGTACTTAATTAAGTTTTGCCGACTGACATTCTTGCAAATTTTAATTATAATAATTATTGTTTTTCAGAATGCAGCAGTCTATTTGCTTGTCAGCTGGTAGGTTATTTAAATATGCAGGAAAAAACAATTCCTAACCAGCTGCAGACATGTATATACGCGAACATAATGTGAAAAACTCATATATCTTTATCCAAATGTTTTAGGATATAACCTGAAACTTTGTTTATCTGTAATTAACTTGAAAACTAATGAAATTCGGATAAGGAGATAATAATGAAGTTTTAACATTATTTTCACTTGTACATACACTCTTCCAGTCTAGTCCGTTCCTCCTGACACTCTGTATATCGACGGAGCATATTCGTTTATTCCTTATTGTGTAAGGAAGGTACCTTCAGTTTTGTTGCGGTCGATTTTAGGTTTAAGAATTCAGCAAGAACTTCAAAGATTTCCAGAGGAACAGAGATATGAGGTGTCCAGAATTATGTACGGGTTGACACAGAGACTTCGATTTTTAGCTGGAGAAGACCTCAGCCAAGTTAGCGCTGACAATTTTGGTAGCGCCATCGGTATCCCCGGAGGAAGTATTCAGATACCTCTTGGATTTGTTGGTAAGGGAAAGAAAATTATATTATAAATAGCAAGTTCTTTTTACCAAAGAAGCTGTATTTTTATATAATTTAATTTTCCATCTCTTATAATTCCTTCCCTTTCATGATAGTGAAGAGTCGTTCCGGTTTACGAGAATCCCTTGACGAAATCGAGTAATTTTTTTTCCAAATCGATACAGTAGGATCCTCTCGACATTCTGACATGATTTGTAGGAGGCGCCGCATGCGGGGGGAGGGGGGCACGACCCATAAATCTAACCTACAACGGGAAATGGAAAATATCTCAACTGGTTTTGATACTACAAATAAAATGTGAAGGGCAAAATTGTAGAGCTTGACAGAGCGCGTAAGCTCGAACAAACCTGATCCCGATATCTCAATGAGTTCGCGAGTTATGGACAATTCGATGCGAAGAGAATGACTTTTAAGTGCCTTTTAAGCCATTACCAACGATTTTCATGAAACAAAATTTATCACTAAATATTTTATCAATGTTAATAATAATGAGTTTCAATATGAATTTAGTGCTTTTAATCAAAACGGTGCTTCTGATGAGAAAAACTCAAGATACCGTTTTCATGTAGAATTAACCACGCTAATCAGAAAAAATATCAACATGGAAAAATGTCAGCGGCATACCATCTTTTTCGTAAAAAATATCAGAGGACATAAATAACTTTTGTAACTAAAATTTGTGGTTCTAGGTATATCCTATTAACACATACCAAAATTCAACATAATATCTAAAGTATTTTCGGAGATATTTAAAAGTGGCCATTTCTTGTATGCCGCTCCAAGCTCGCATTTGGGAAAATAAAAAAATGTTTCGCCAATCTCCCCTCGTAGCTGATAAGAAAATGAACAAATTTAATCCGGCCTGATCCCTGTAGCTAGATTAATAAACTACTTATTGGCATTTATGTAATATTTTTTTCCCCCAATTTCTCCCCTCCTAATTGCCCCACCAACCCCAGCCTCCGGCCCATCAAAGTACTTGGTATCACCCGTTGATTCGCGAAAAATTGTTGTCCCAACTACGCCCATTCTCGAGATATAATTAATTAAATTTTATTGTTTTTTGCAGTTGAACATCGCGATAACTCGCGAACTCATTGAGGTATCAGGATCAGGTTTGTTCGAGTTTACGCGCTGTGTCAAGCTCTTCAATTTTGCCATTCACATTTTTTTTGTAGCATCAAAACCGGCTGAGTTATTTTCCATTTCCCGTTGTAGGTTAGATTTCCGGGGCGTGCCCCCCTCCCCCGCATACGGCGCCCTCTACGAATCATGTCAGAATGTCGAGGGGACCCTACTGTATCGATTGGGAAAAAAAAATTACTCGATTTCGTCAAGGGATTTTCGAGCCCTTGATTTCGCCAGAACGACTCCACTAGAGCTTATTTGAAATAGTAGAAAAATGAAAGAATATTAAAGTTGGTGTATTTAAATAATGTTCGTTTGGTTTTGGTATTCAAACCTATAGAATATGGTTACATATGTGATATACAAACTCCCATTGCAAAGGTTTTAATTATAGTATCTCTGTAAAAAATCTTCTTATCTAAAAGTACTATAAATTTAAGTAAGCAGGTTGAAACCACGTCTAAAGCAAATCCTTCCTTGATATCAGAGACGTTAGTGTTCTTTAATTATTTCAGGTGTTTTATCTCCTCTGCTCAAAGACCTTCCCGAATGCAGCGTCAAGTTCGGTAAACCAGTGGGTCTAATTAGATGGGGTGCGGTACAAAGCAGGAAGAAGGGCCCCAGAGCAGTGGTCCAATGCTGCGACGGTGAAGAATACTGCGCGGACTACGTCATCGTAACGGTGTCCCTGGGTGTCTTGAAGGAACATGCTGACAAAATGTTTTGCCCTGCTTTACCTGGTAACAAAATGGAGGCCATAAAGTCTATTGGTGAGATCATATTAAGTACCTAACTAATCTATGAAATTACATATTTTAACTTATTATTTGACACTCCTTGTCAGAATGCATTTAGAAAGTGTTGAAGCAGGGTTGAACTCAACGGACTGAATTTAATATTATAAAGGATTTAAATTACTCTAGACAAATAATAACCTTTAGGTTTTGGAAATGTCGATAAGATATTTTTGGACTACCACAAACCCTTCTGGGTATGGTCGGAAGGTGGTATCAAATTCGCATGGTCGTCTGATGAATTGTCGCACCGGACCGATTGGACCAAAGGTAGGTACCTTTTTTTATGTCGCTTTGTATGCGACAACTTAGATTTGGTTAAGTAGACTTAAGCTCCTACGAATTGATTTGTTATTGTTTCCTGTAATAAGTAATGTTGCTAAATGCTCATAAGTCGATGAGGTATTGTAATATTACACAAGACAATTTCAAGATTTAAAAAAAAACACATACTTTTTATCATTCTTACAAACAATTACAATATTTGTATTGTGAAACACCCTGTACTCAGTGGCGGTTTTTCCACAGAAGCAAATGCGCACGTGCACCCCCAAAACAAAACGAATAAAAAATATTAATTTATATTCATTGGATATTATTTATCGTATAAAGTCCGACCCTCCCTAATATTTTATCGAACCGTCAAACTAAAAAAGTCCGATCCTCCCTAATATTTTATCATCCCGTCAAACCAAACTGTATAGATCCGGCAACCATGCCTCGGTCGCGGTAAATGACGATTATGACGTGACTTGCTCGCATGTGCGATTAAGTAGTGCAGTTTCTCTGTAGTAAGAGGTGGCGTGTGGTAGGGGGGATAGCGGGGCTATGGCGATTTAACATGGAAAAGGCGCACAGTTTTTGTGTGCACCGCGCTGTTGTCTGTTCGTGCATCTAGTTAGAAATTCGAGCGTGTATGTTTTAATTTTTTAATATTATATATTTAAGTAAAAATGAATAGTTGACGGTGTAATATTAAGAAATAACTTTAGCTCTTTGAGCTTGAAGCAAAAGGTAAAGAATGCGGGAACACCAAAACCTGAAATTAATTTAACGCAGACCACAAAGGGTGAATCTAGGGACTTTTAAAAATGAAATATGTGAAAAAAATTTATAGAGGGTATTCCAAACTTAATGAGGCTGTTATTGATCAAGTTTATTTAAGGATTTAAATTAAAAAACACTGAAAATATGAAGAATGCCAACTTGTCAGTCCCGTGGCTCGATTCGTTCTCGTCATAAAACAGTAAAACAGTGTTCTCGTCTTGGTTGCGCCTAATGGCGTAGCCGTAGATGACGTAGTGGTATTAGACATCATTCGGTTTTCTTGATAACTCGTAGATGGCGGTAGTAGTATTGGACATCATTCGGTTATCTTGATAGCTCGTAGATGGCTTTAGTAGTATTAGTAGTGTATAAATATTGTTACGAGGATTGCATGCGACGACGTTAAGATCCGACAGCTATACACACTAAGAAAACCTTTCTTATTTTCCAAAAGTTGTATTTCCTTGTGTAAAATTAAAAAATAAATAAAAATATGTTTTACCTAACGCATTTTCTTATTACTTTTTTTCTTTCTACATTTAAAACGCCTAGAAAGTAATTGTTTGGTCGTTACACAAAAATAAAATTTTAAAAATAATTTCACAATACTAGATCACGAGTCGCCACTGCCTGTACTATATATAACTAATATGTGGAAACAGAGTGAAGTGTCCTTGTACATTACGTGACTCGCAATCAAGTTTTAGTGCGCTAGATTGTCAGAGTTCAAAAATATCAGCCCTTTTTGAAGGATATGTTTTCCAAAAAGAAAGGTTAAATTATTGTTATCTCGAGAACGATAACAGGAAAATGTTAAGGAAAATTATTATTAATTAATGGGGATCCTAAAAAGATATTACAGTTAAATTATCAAAAGTAGTTAATAATTTCTAGTAGAAGTGGCAGCACTGCATGGCTGAAAATATTTTTAAAAGCCGAAATTCAAAGTAATCCGTTGAATAGTTCTTCATAAATATCTTCATCACTCTGTATGAATATATTTTATTTTACGCAAACGCACAAGCTTTTACTCACTTTACTTATTATACCAAATGCTATTTCCCTTAATTTTAGGACTGGTGTCCATAGAGGAAGTGGAAGGCAGCAAGCACGTACTATGTGCGTTTATTTCAGGACCCGAATCCATAGTAATGGAACATGCATCTGATGAAGAAGTAGCAGAAGGTAAATTCGTTTAAAAATTAACTGTCCAATAATGGATCCATGTGGTATACCACCACTATTATTAAATTCGTTTTTGTGTGTTATTTTAATATGGAATTCTAGGAATTACAAGAGTATTGCGTCAATTTACCGGCGACGCCTCTCTCCCGTACCCCGCCACGATTCTGCGCTCCAAATGGGCTTCTGATCCCTATTTCTGCGGCTCATTTTCCTTCATGAATCTCAACACCAACGTCGGTCATCAGTGCGATTTGAGCTGCCCGGTACCTGGATCATGTGAACCCGTACCGCCAATCCTCATGTTTGCTGGAGAAGCCACTTGTGCAGGTAAAGTTTAGTTTACGTCAGATATGTAAGGACCTAAAACAGGACCTCGTGGAACATATTTTATGCATCTGAAATAATAAGTACTGTAAAGATTAAGTCCATCATTGTTTTCCTCGTTTAAGGACACTATTCGACAGTTCATGGAGCCAGACTAAGCGGCATCAGAGAAGCGGAAAGAATTGTCCAGTTGACTAAAAAGTTTGGCGGTCCTCCACCAAAAGTTTAACGTCACGCCAACGGAGGTGAACACGAGAACAGGATAAACAAAACAATGCTGTTTTATGATTGCCCAGTATACGAGTTTATATTTTTAAGAGTTAACAATTTATATTTTTGACATGTAATATACATATTTGTTTTTGGTCATTTTAAAATAAAAATATTTATATAATCATACTTAAATGTCTTTTTATTCAAATAAATAAATTAAGGAGCTAAAATTTGTAAAAATAAATATTTATTTACATTTGCGTAACGAGAAAACTAGAATAATATGATGTCCACACTTTTCTTATACAACGTGGATCGAAACTAGAGAAACATAGAGTCGAACATTATTTGGTTCGTTGATTTTAAGTTTTCCTTTGAAGATTGAAATCAAGGAAGATAACAGTAACTAAAATATTCCAATACTCTTTTTCTAAATCTAGTGAAGGCGTTGTCTGTTTTTCATTGTTTTTGTTCGGCCAGTACATCGTCGGCAGATTCTTTAACTTCTTTCCAAGAAATGTCAATGTCCCTTTCTTCGGTATATCGTGAGCAAATGGCTAATCTGAGGAAGTAAGTGTCCCGTATTTTTGAAGGAACTAAATGAATAACACCTAAAAAAATGATATACAGTTATTAGTTAATGAGATGTAATTAAATGGTTATTAACAGTCCAGCTGCGAAATGATTACTTGGTCAGCAAGATTTTACAATTGGTCAGTAGAAGAAAACATGCCTAGAAGCAGTTTACTTCAGAGGTCCCAGGGCACTGTCAATTTATGTAACTTTCTTGTGATTTCTTTTGCCGAATACAGAAGGAAATGGGCTACAAAAGGTGTAACGGGGGCGGGTTTTCACTTATTTTCCCAGGGCTCTGTCACGATTCAGAAATATTTGCTGGCCATAAGTTGCTGACCAACTAGCTATTTTTGCTGACCGATTACATTTTTCTGTTCGCAAAAATAAGAATAATTTGTTAACCAGTTAAATGATACCCTTAGTTAATTACCACTGAAGATTTAAATTGATAAAGAATGCAGGGTGTCCCATAACTTAGAGTAACTGACGATTTTCGTTTCGACAAGACCTCGTGACATAATCTTTTTGACAAAATATATGGTACGGGTGGCAACACAAAACTAAATAAGAATCGCTCAAGAAATCAAAAAATACAAAGCGATACGCTTAGCCGCTAAGCCATTTATTGCGATTTTTTACTGTGGCTTTGGAACTCCAATTAAGTTTTTGTCTCTCGCGACAAATCGCTCGCAAGCGTGGCGGCACCCTATATAAGTTTTTTTTTTGGAAATGTTCCTCGTTCTAGAAATACAGGGGCTGAAAGTGAAAGTTTTAAATTTAATTTTTCTTCGTAAATTCCTAAAAATTGTATCTGCTTACCTCTGCCGTTAATCCGTTTCAACAAAGCTTCATTAAGCTCGTTACTTCCTTTAAGTCGGTAGCAAACCAATCCCATCAGAACTTCTTCCGTCACTTCGAATCGGTCATCGGCGAGCGTTAATTTTTCAAAATAACGCGCGAGCGAAATCTGGTTACGTATGTGCGCCTGAATGTTTTCTAAACCGTACAACCTGAGGACGAACCAGAGCTTCAGAGATCTGAAACGTCGGCCCAATGGAATTTGCCAGTGGCGGTAATCTGGAGCGGCACCTGAAAAACCTATTTAGATTCAAAAATACACTTTTAAGAAACTAGAAAACAAATCCGAGAGGTTAAGGCAGCATTAATGCTCAACTCAAGGATCAAGAACTTTGTTGTTTTTCGTGTTCCACAGTTTGTTTACGG
Source organism: Barypeithes pellucidus (assembly GCA_963991005.1). Lineage (NCBI taxonomy): Eukaryota > Metazoa > Arthropoda > Insecta > Coleoptera > Curculionidae > Barypeithes > Barypeithes pellucidus. The sequence goes on from OZ022557.1 coordinate 3,622,228, forward strand.
GGGGGGGGGGGGGGGGGGGGGGGGGGGGGGGGTTGTTCGGGTTTGTTCGGGTCATAATCCCCATAATAAATTTTGATATATCTTACAAAAAAGTGGTTTATTTTTTAAACTAAACGAATTATAGATACCTAGGTATATCTGGGATATACACTGCCCAAAAATATTGTTGGAAATACTAGAATTATATTTTTCTTTGTCATTACCTTGTTAAGAAAACCAAAATAAAATATTCCATTCGATCAGGTCGCCTTTGACACCATTCTGTCATGGCATTTAAAAATAACGACGTAACCATGGTAACCACGGGGCTGTCAGTGCGCAACTGGTGCGGAATATAAATTGGAATGATAAGAAAAGTACAAAAGAAGCGTCAAGTCTCTGACTTGTTAAAATTAGTCTCTGTTTTTCAAGATATCCTCATCCTGGTTATAAGTATTCGTTGATCCTCATACTCTCTCTATTTTCCACAACATATTCTCATATTATCTCTAGATTAAGAAATATCCTCATATTCGCGATGTGGTTCAGAAAAGTGATTGTGTCTCCTAATGGTGAATTGGAGATAATTACCAAAAAGGAAATTAGAGAACTTTCAGATTAAGGTAGGATTTTAACCTAATGTTTTATGGGCAGCTTGCTGAGAATTACAAGCCCCATGCATGTAATATGATTGTTTACCAGTTTTCTGTCAATTTATGGTCAAATTAAGTCTAAATAGACTACCGACGTTATTATTTATCTATAGTGCTATTTAAACAGTAAATTGTTGATTAACAAGAAGTACATTTTCTTACTATTGGTACATAAAAAGTGAAATTTGATTAGTCTCTTTTGAACTAATACCTTTACTGTCCACTGAATACTTCATTTGTTTATAAGCAGCCCTTACATGGTCAATAATACTGTAAATATTTTTATTGTCAATATATAGACCTCGCACGGCCACAAATTCATCAATATATTGACAATAGTTGAATATTTTGCCTCACACGATCAATATTATTGTCAATATCATCAAATGTTGACAATATTATTGAACGTGCAGCGAGGGCTGCTTTGAATGAATATTTATAAGTTGTTGAACTATAAATATATTTTTATGCAATAACTAGTTTATTTGATTTAACATTTTTAGTAGTATAAGTTTAGATAACAAGTTGTAGTTTGTTAAAATACGAAACGCTCTTTCGACAATACAATGTATTTAGAATAAATGGTATTTATTATCGATTTCGATACTCTTAATGAGTTGAGTTCAAAAAATTAATTAAATTCAATTTCTGCGTAATATACTGGGTGGCCCAGAAGTCCGGAATAAAATTAATATAGCCTTAACCTGTAACTTTAGGGGAAAACGCTCCGACACGTCAAATTAGTTTTATATATGCTCACATTTTGACGTTATTCGTTTGTTTTTTTATAGACATTTGTCAAAGATATGACGACATCGATCTTTTTTTAAATAGAAACATACAGCTTGTGATAAATCATTTGAAAGCTAATATCTCGTACAGTATGCTCATAAATTTTAGCGCGATTCTGTCAAGCTATTTCAAAATGGCGACTATTAAAAGTTTTTAAATAAGCGGAAATTATAAATCATTGATGGTTTTTTACCTTTCAAGGTAAGAAATCTTCATTGCATCGCGTTCAGAAGATTTCTTACCTAGAAAGGTAAAGAAACATCAATGATTTATAATTTCCGCTTATTTAAATAGAGTTTTAACAGTCGCGATTTTTTTTTTATTAATTTTATTCCGGACTTCCCGGCAACCCTATATATGTCCAATTAAAAATTTAGGAAATTTACATGCATCTAGATTTTATGCGCCACCCGGTACAATTATTAGATGTACAGGATGTAAACTACTATACCCTAAATTCTAGACTCTTCCTATCAGTTAAAATAAAAATTAAAATCGGTGCAGATCATAAAATGAAAAAAAACCCTTAATAGTGAATGAAAAATTGAATTGTATGTGACAAAATCGTCTAGATCCACACGTTGTTAAATTATGCTGTATTACTCGTAGATATGAGTATGTTTCTGACATAATATGTGACGGTTAGCAATCTATTGGCCTACCAAAGAATATTGGAAATAAATATACTTACCTTGTTGTTCATGTTTAAGATATAAAGGATCCACATTAAAAGCATTAACCAGCCATGACGGATCTTTTAACCACATTGCCGAGCAGTCAAAGTTGACCAACATCCATTTGTGGGGGTTGAAGTTAAAAGAGTCTGCGCGTTCTACTCCTTTCATCAAATATCTGAAAGTTCAATTCTGGGTTACCGTAAGGGAAGTTATGTTACAAAATAAATTGATCGAAATAACTTTGTCTGTCCTAGTCGCTTCTGCTACTTAGACAAAGTTGTCTACTACAATGCTTACCTGTATTCTGGACAAACGAAAGCTGAACCTGCATAGGCGGCATCTACATGAAGCCATACGTTATTTTCGTTGCACACGGGTCCTATTTCGTTTAGATGATCAAAAGTACAAGACGACGTGGTTCCTAGAGTTGCGACACACTAAAAAAAAATTCGAACTTTTCTTAGGCCCCTGCATATACAGGGTGTTATGGAAATGACGTATTATATTTAAATAGCTGACTCCTGGGGTGTCCTAGAGAAGCGATACATATTTTTTTTTTAAATCGAACGTTTAAAAAGTGGGGTGATTCACCCCTAAACCCACACACAACTCCTCGGCACATTCATATATGAACATATTACATTGCCCAGCTGATTAATCAACATATGTTCAAGCACAATGTTGCCAAAATGTTTAAAAGTGTAAAACTTTAGTTCCTTATAAAAATAAATATGTAGCTTACTTAGAAAGTAAGTCCAGGACGCGATTAAGGAATCCAGGGCACAGACACGTTCAGTTCTTTTTTCTATGGGAAAAACTTTATGCTCATCACGTGTCCTGATGATAGTATGGGAGTGCATAATAAGCTTATCACTAAACCCCAACACTAACGCATAATTACACTTTACAATAACACACATAGAACAAGAGCACTTAACCATTTCACAATAGAAATAATAAAAACGCTAATTTCTATGGGTCATTAACCCTTTACTAAAGATAAAATGAAACAGATATGTTAACAATTGACAGGAACAACCCTTTGAAATAATGGTCTAGTCCATCTTCGGACCAGTCGAACTTTCTTTCCGATAACTCTCCGGCTACTAGAGCCAGCGCGGTTGCCATTTCCGACACTATGATTATACAGGAAAGTCATATTATAGAAGGAAATTCGGCAATTTATGATAGTCGCTTATAAAACATCGAAAGTGGCAAAGCTGTATTTTTAAACATTAGCCCGCTTGTCCAAAATCAGCTGTTTAAGGAAGCCGGCCAATATCGATCGAGAGAACCAACGTGTAATTTATTTTTAAAATTTTTAGATTCAATTCATTCATTATTTCCCAGGCAATAAGGGCGTATTTTTGTCTACACAGTAGCACTTTAAAATACTAATTCAGATTGAACGGTACTTAGATGTGTTGTGACGCGAAAACTAATGTGATTTTGTGATGTACTTGGTGTTTTTTATAAATTAAGTTGGTTTTAAATAAGTCCGAAAAGGTAAATAAAATTGCATTTTTTTTCTAAAGGGTAAGTGTCATTTATAAACTTTTAAGTTGTCCAGATCTGACGGGTGTCGTTCGAATTGAATAAATGAGAACATACCTAACCATTTATAAGCTCCGCGGCGGTTCGTTCGAGTCAGTTCAAGTTTATAAATCAGAGAGTGTTTCCCAGCGAACTGAAAGTAAAAGTTTATAATAATGTACCCTGAAAAATAAACAACTTGAAATCTATCAAACGGTTATTGACTTTCTAAAGAGTTTACCCTGAAGATATGACAACACTGTTCAAGATTCACTGCCATATGTTGCTGTGTTTACCTTCCGAACAGGGGCACCACGTGGTAATTTTTGGTTTGACATAAGGCCATGTACAGGGCATATTAAATTAAAGCACCATTTTTGGATATTTTTCTTCAATTTGTTTCCATCTCAGGAATTGCCGGTTTAAATATAATACGTCATTTCCATAACACCCTGTATGTATCGAGTGATATTGAAATTGTATAAAACTACTATTTTTCATGCGATATTTACCATACAGGGTGTCCCAGATAAAACTGCATTCTACAGAGATATCGTTAACCATAGGACATACAGAAATGATCAAATTAGATATTAGTGAGTTCTGCAACGTCATATTTTCAAATTTAAAACATTCATAATTTTTTCGAATAATCAGGGTGCCAGGGGATTGCCATTTGCTGCAAGATGATCGTAATGCCTTGGCAAGATTCTGTGAAAGTCATAGTTTATTTCTTAATATAGGGAAGTGTGTATCGATTACGTTTGCCAGAAACAAAAATGTACACAATTTTCGTTATACTGTTAATAATAGTGATCTCGAATCAGCTAATGAAATACGGGATTTGTGTGTTATAATGGAACTAAGTTAATTTTTAGTTCTCACATTGAACAGGTTATAAATAAGTGTAATCGATTTTTAGGATTTATTATAAGAAATAGTTTAAATTTTAATAATCCTCAAACAATTCTAAACTTGTATTATGCGTTTATATTTAGTAAACTTAGTTTTGCATCGGTTGGTTGGAACCCTCAGTACGCGGTTTACCAGCGAAGCCTGGAAAGTATTCAAAATAAATTTTTACGGTTGTTATCACGAAAAACACACATAGCTATAGTCAATAGCAACTATAAGCCTATGCCTATAATGGAGAAATTTTCAGTAATGCCACTTACTGAAAGACGAATTGTTTCCGATGTAGTTATGATCTACAAGTTGGTGAACGGTCTTGTTGATTCGCCAACGCTGAGGTCAAAGTTAAGCTTTAATGTATCGGTTAGGGACTTAAGGCTTCAAAATACATTTAATATTCTACTAAGAAATACAAATTCTGGAAAAAATTCTCCTCTCTGCAGAGCGACTAGGGCATGTAATAGGCTTTCTTTAAGAATGGAAATGTTCGATATGTCTATAATGGTGTAAAATCAATGCTATAAATATTCATAAATTTTAGGTTAACATGATTTAATGTGTACTTACTTAATTTGAGCATTAATAACTCCCACTAGCCAATACCACAACGTGGATGCTATATTGGGCCCTGTGCCTGTTGTATCTATATTTTTGTAAATACATTTTTTTTAAATCTATTAATTATTAGACGTTTCAGATTAAAAACACTCATCTTCAATGCAATGCACCATATTGAAAATATTTTTGTTCTTATTGTTGTATTTATGCTCTAGTCTGCAGTTTTTATTGACAATAATAATGTAACATAAATTATTTTTCATTTCCAATAACGCCATCACTTTCGCGCACAAGATAATAATAATAATAAGTTATAGGTGTGATTTATCGTTGGATTCAGAATATAAAGTGGACTTCATAAAACATTAAATAAGATTTTACGACTATTTAAACAAACAAAATTGATGATGGTTGCGAAAAGACGTAACGTCGGATTGAAAATTTAGTTAAATTATCTCATAGCGGCAATGAGAATATAAAATATATTTTCACATATCTCTTCAAATAGAATCCGAAAACAAAAAGAAGGAAATCGTAAAAATTAGGTTTTGACCAAATATCAGGATATTAGGATTTTTTTTACTTTGAAGAACTCAATAATGCGCATTTTTTGTCTATTGTTGCTATATATCCTGTGGTTAACCAGATCCCTGTAGAGTGCATTCTTATCTGGGTCACACTGTATACCATTTTTAAATTATCTTACATAAAATGGTATAAGACCAGCCTCACGGTCTTCCTTGATAGCTTGTTCAACTGTTTCGCCACTCAATCTGTTGTTTGCATCAGGTTGAAGAGAACGTAATTTTACACCACCCAGTAGACCGGCACGCTCGACTGACGAATGACTTTGACCTAAAAAGATAAAAAATATTAATTAAAAAAACTAATAGCCTCTTGAAAATGATATTGATGTGGAAAAAATAAATTTACTTAGTAGTTTCATTTATTTTTTTATGTGTTTTGCTGTATCGATTGAACGGATTCATTTTTTTTTTGGTAAAAACGTTTCTCGTCTCTGGGACGTGTTTTCTAAGAAATAGGGCCAATGAAAATCTCAAACATCTGATATGCCATATTATTCTAGCTAAGCAAGAAATCTTTAAATTAAATACTTTTTTACGGATAAACGTGTTTTAATCTTATATAGCTGATTTTCGAGACCCCTTACACCACTTAAATTGAAAGTACAAGGGCGACTGTCAAAGTGTGAAAACAAAAAAGACATAATGAAACAAACGACTGAGGTATTTTCCAAAATGCCTGAAACCCTATTGGATATTATCTACTGTTTTCCATTTTTAGGAAGGAAATTTTTTAGTATAAATTCTACATAATTTATATACAGAGTAGCGGAAAATATGATAACTGTTTTTAGACCTACTAGAAGCGTATCCAACTAATTTTGAAATAATATCAGACTCTTTTACATCTGGGTGTTCATTCTTGTAGTCTGCTACTGCCTTAGCTTTGGCTCCTAATAAGGCAACCAAGGTAGCTTCGCTGGCTGTTCCTTGAATAACTCCGCCACCTACAAGAATATTAATTTGATAAGAACAATAGTCAAACCAGCATTGTACAACGAGTACATTTGACAATAGCTAGCTAGCTGACTACTAAGCTAGAAACGCGTGGTTCCATCCAGATGTATCTTACAATCTTTTGACAAGTTAAGAAAATTTAAGTTACAAGGAAAAATCTTTGGCTAAAACTACAATGAATTCCGGACAAAGATAAAGTCAGGTTTATACAGTATGTCCACGGATGGGGTTTACAAGAGGACAAATGGACTAAAAATTGGAAGATACGAAAAAAAGTCACTCTTAATAAACGTTTTTGCTTGTCTAGAAAATACGATTCATCATAAGAAACTTCAATTTCTTTCATACAGGGTGGGTAAAAACTGCAAAAATGTTATTTTGCTTAAGAGTAAACATACTTTATTTTGAAAGATACGAAAAAAAGTCACTCTTAATGAATGTGTTTTCTACACAACAAACCGAAGTAGAACAATTCATTAAAAGGTTTACCTATGTAAAAATTATTTCCCAAAAAGTATTCTCTGGTACAACTCTAACTGGTGAACCTAGTTAAAATAATAATGACACTTAAGGTGATAGGTACTTGTTGTCAATGTCTTTATTTAATGAAGTTATTATTTAAGTGGAAATGCTATCTACTGAACAAAGAGTTTTTATAATACAATGTTATGGGGATGGTCAAGTTTCATACCGCTACGCCATGGAACAATTTACCGAGAAATTTGTAGGAATCCCAATAACTAGGATGGCAATCTGCAAGTTAATAAAAAAATTCAAGAGAATTGGTTCGGTTTTGGACCCCAAAAAAGAAGAAATACGACCATGATGATGCTGCTACAGTCTTAGTTCTTCATTCTGTTGAAGAAAATCCTATGATGTCCCTTAGAAATCGTGTTACTCAGTTGGAAGTTGTGAAAAAAAGTCAAATTCAGAAGATCCTTAAAGCAAATAAATTGTATCCGTATAAACCGCACTTTAATCAAAGATTGGAAGAGGGAGACGACGCGAAACGACTTGATTTTTGCCTGTGGATAGGAGACAAAATTTTAAGTGGAAATGTTGATTTTTATAAATGTATCATGTTTTCTGATGAAAGTACATTTTCAACAAATGGAACCGTTGCAACCTAGCATGTTACTGGTCTTTAGAAAATCCCGAATTCAGAATTATGACGAGAAGACAATATTTCACAAAAGTGAACGTGTGGTGTGCGATATCCATCCATGGCATTATAGGGCCATATTTTTTTGATAACACGTGCAATAGATTATCATATTTAGAAATGCTGGATACATTTTTTAATGATGAACTCGAAAATCTACCATTAAATTTTCGACAAAATATGTATTTGCAGCAAGATGGTTGTCCAGCCCATTTCGCTCGTGAGGTTAGAGAATGGCTTGACCGCAGATTTGGTCCAATATGGATTGGCAGGAATGGCCCAGTTTTGTGGCCCCCAAGAAGTCCCGACTTGGCTTGATGTTTTTATGGGACCGTTTAAAACAAATTGTTTTTGCAACCGCAATACCAAATGATATTGAAGTGTTGAAGGGTAGAATTATCCAGGCTGTTCAATCAATATCTCAGGAAGAAATCAGAAATTCTTTCACTTATTTGAGAAAGCAATTAGAAAAATCTGTCGAGAATGGGGGTGGAGTTTTTGAATTATGAAATCGTTATCGTATTCTTTTCATGTTAATAAAAATGTTCGTATTATTATTATTATAATTACTTCATTAAATAAAGACATTGACAACAAGTATCACCTATTCATTATTCAAGTAAAAACGTTTATTAAGTGACTTTTTTTCGTATCTTTCAAAATAAAGTATGTTTACTCTTAAGCAAAATAACATTTTTGCAGTTTTTACCCACCCTGTATAAAAAAATTGAAGTTTGTTATCATGAATCGTATTTTCTAGACAAGCAAAAGCGTTTATTAAGAGTGACTTTTTTCGTATCTTTGAATTCTTAGTCCATTTGTCCTCTTGTAAACCCCATCCGTGGACATACTGTATAATATTGGTGTAACTATTTAAGTTGTCTTCCGATCTTGATGACATTTTTAGCAAAAGTGTGGACTTGTGTCTCGGAATGTTAGCCTGAATTTTACTTTTCAAAAAATACTGATCATTATGTAGGCAGAAACAAAAGTTACTTTTTGACCCTTAATTCTTAACGCCCTATGGAAAAATTGAGCCGTAGAATTTAGCTTTATTATATTTTCTTTTGAAGTGCGATATTTTCTTAACAGAATGTTTTTTGGTTCACGTCATTATCTGCTTTTTAAAAGAAGATACAAATTTTTTTAGAAGGTATTGCAGTTTTTTAATTTTATTCACAATTCAGAACATTAAATTATTTTATCGAGTAGCATAAACAGATATCCAAAAATTAATAACACGAATTGCTGCCTCGTGTTCTTATCGCTTCTACCATGATATGTGACATGCTTTCAATGCAAAGCGTTACTAATTTTTGAATATTTATGCTACTCGATAAAATAATGTAATGTGAGTAATTAAATTATGAATAAAGTTGAAAAACTACAATACTTTTTAAAAAAATTGTATCTTCTTTTAAAAAGTAGATAATGACGTGAACCAAAAAAAACATTATGTTAAGAAAAGGCCACATTTCAAAACAGAATATAATGAAGCTAAATTCTACCGCTCTTTCTATAAGGCGATAAGAAATTAAGGGTAGAAAAAGTAACTTTTGTTTCTGCGAAAGATCAGTATTCTACAAACAGGACTACAAACCTTTGTTATCTTTGTCGTGTTGTGTGTATATAGAATTTAATATGACATATTCATGCGGCTAAAATATAACAAGCAAACTTTATGTGCGGTGTAAGAGCCTATTTTTTGCTATTTACCTTTTCCTCCTGAGCATGCTAGAAATTCCTCTGGCAGTCCTAGGGCCTTTCCCAGCCAATCTAACATTACCACTTCGAGTTCTGTACATGCTGGACTTGCAATCTACAATTAAAGACAAATTTATAGCGACCTTTACTCGTAGCCCAGCAAAAGAACATAGGATTTTTTAAAAGTACTAACTGGAGGTAACAAATATATTTAAAAAAAATCGCATCCCCTTCCTCCCTTATTGAATTTCGCTAACAGACAGTCACAGTCTTATTTTCCTAGTCCGTGACGATCCTCATCCACATTTATTAATGTTAATTATCCAATACGAGATCAACCGAAATAGGTCCTGTCCCCATCATCCGTTTTCTAAGTAAATTATCCCGCTTAACATTTTTCCAACTGAGGGCACGCTTGAGAAAATCCTTTCTGCATCGGAAATGTGCCGTGGAAGGCATAGAACAAGCTTTTCATTTTACTCTGGATAAAGGGAAGAGCTCTCGATTGTTCGGGTCTTGTTAGAGTGCTTAAGCCGGATCGATAAATCATCATTTTCATGTCATACTGGTAGAATTATTGTTTTAAATGGAAAACGCGAATTAAAATCGTTTGGTGACATTAAATATTATTATTATTGTTTATAACTATGGTATTAGGGTTATTTATTTATCGTGTAGCTGTTTGACACCTTGAAGTCGGAAACTATTTTTTTTTGTTTCCATTTGAAAAACCGATTTTAGTGCTAACAAAACCTTCCAGTTTTGCGCCTAAACAGTGTGATTTATCGACTTGAATAAAGAGTACCTTTTTTTATTAGGCATTCCTTTGTCTTAGTCCAATAACTGTCAAAACAAAAAATATATGCGAAAAATTAAATTTGAACTTCAAGTAAATGGCCCACCAGAATAACAGAATGATAGTATGATTTACTACCTTTATTTTAACTTAATTGGGAAACACGACCTCTGGAAGCTCGTTCCACAAGGATGACGTTCTACAGATGAAAGAGTACAACGAAGTTCGAGGAGTACTAAGCTGAACCACATATGGATAGGAGGCAGTTATCCATCGTGTATTTCTGATATTCGTCGCTCTAGAATTCAGTGGTTCTCAACCGGTGGTCCGCGGACCACAGGTGGTCCATGAATCACTTCCAGGTGGTCCGCAAGAAGACGCTTGGTACATGCCGACTGGGCAAATCTGCTGTTACCCGGAGAGTTTTTTGAAATCCATTCAACGTTAAAACTAGGTGACCTACCTCATGATATCCACCAGGAGGTCACCGAATTGCAGATGATGGCACATGCAAAGACACACCTTTAGTTTATAAAGCCTCGAGGAGTTTTGGTGCAAGAAAGCACTTTCTTATCCGAAGATGAGTGAAATTGCTTTAAAATATCTGGTGATCTTCTTCGCAACTTACCTTTATGAGCAATGATTCTTGGCGTTACTTGAACTAAAAAGTAAGAACAGAAACCGGCTTGACGCAGGCGACGATATCTTTAAGTAGTAACATCAACCCCATAATTTCTCTGATAATTAAGCAGATGCCGGCTCAGAAGTCTCATTAGAAAAACTTTGCTTATGTTTTTAGGTCGTTTGGCTCCTGAACAAAAGTCAATCGTAAAAATTTCGCGTTTATATTTGTATAATAATATAATACGTGGTCCCTAACGCAACGATTTTCTAGTATTTACTATAATTATTGACCAAATTCAGCAACATTTAGGCGTGGTCCCAAAAAATTTTCGCTTGCGGGCTTTTATGAACCTTCCGAACGCTATATAGGTGGTCCCTGAAGAGTTCAAGTTTTGCTTTAGTGGTCGGCATTCTCTTAAAGGTTGAGAGTTGAGAACCACTGCTCTAGATTGAATTAAGCGGGCAATATGGTAAAGTAGGTAACTCTTCTCGGAAAAGTGCCATACTTTAAGCTTTCTGATAGAAAAATACCCTTTTAGTTTACTTACCCACGAGAATCCTATACAAGCAATGGCTCCACTAAGAATATCGGCAACAATGGCGGGATAAGAGTTGGCCGTAGGAAAATAGGCGTGAAATCTGGGTGAATGCCAGTGAGTTACCTGCAAATTGTTGCACATTATTATGTTGTAATAGATACGGAATGCGTTTTAAGAATGTGTTTCTCTTAAAAAGGCTCTGTAGTGGGTAACTTTGATAATAAAATCATACCCTGATTTTTCTCTATACCCAATTTTTCTTTCTACAAATGTAACATCACCGTACAAGAATAACAATTTTCACATTTGACATACCTAATTATTATACAGGGTGTTACAAATTCGGCATTCACCATTGGGATTTCAAGTTGGGACAAAGTTGCATAATTATGGGCAGACTTCGTATCTCTTACCGTTTCCTAAATCCCAATGATGAAGTCCGAATTTGTAGCACCCTGTATAACAATGCCTAGTTGGAACAAGAAGGAATCTTCTTTTCCTTATTAAATCAAGTAGTTAGGTAGCTTTATAACCGTTTTAACGTTAAATAATATTGCCTAAGAACCAATAATTTACTTCCAATGTCATGTTCATTTTACGTTTTAAAATAATAAAAATGTATAAACAATTTGACCCAGATAATTATACTTGCTTACAACAGAAAAGGTTGGTCAGAGTTATTCGACGGTAGATAAGGACATTGCAAAAAAAAGATACGCTTTTTTGGCAAGAAATAGCAACTTAGACCGTGAGCTAGACATCGTGCTATATTAATTTATTTGGACGTAACCGATATCTCCAATAGATATTATACATGGTGTTACAAATTCGGCCTTCACCATTAGGATTTCGGGAACGGTAAGAGATACGAAGTCGGCGAAATTGGGGCGAAGTTGGGTAATTATGAGCCCAATAATATGCCGCAAGAAAAATCAAAAATAAGGAGACTTTCAAAATATTTGGAAAAATCTTAAATTTTGCGTTTTAAATAGAAAACAGTACTTGAATAGTAAAATGTTTGTTTGAATACCACAAAGAAACCATTTAACTACTCCAAAAAATATTTAAATACTAAAAAAATATTTTAATACTCCAAAAACTATTTAAGTACTAAAAATTACTTAAATACTCCAAGAGATATATTTAAATTCTTCCTGATTTAATAATTTAATAATAATAACTTTCGTGAAATCCCTACAAAACACATAAAACATAAATTTCTACTTACTCCCGGCATTATAACTCTCTCCACATCCTTCAAAACATCCTCCCATTTTTCTGGCTTTTCTGGAGCACTGTCTGGAATTAGAGGCCTTAAGTATCCCGGTTTTACCGAGGGGACAACTTGTCTAAAATTTAATTTTTAGTATTTAAGGCATCGATTAACAATGGTGACTTTCAAGCATATAAGATCCATTGAATTCTAGAGCTTTTTGCGTACTTTTAAGATATTTCCAACAAAATCAAACGCGGGAAATCCGTCCTCTTTGGGATACGATGGCATGCACGGACGATATAATTGACGAGCATTTCAATTATGCTGTTAAATTAAGTAGTTTTGGGGAAAAAATATTATATTGTTACAAAAATTTGAGAAAAGTTCGATTTTACTCTGTGTGGTTACCGACGTGAGTGGCATTGGAAGGGGCATTGTAAATAAAAACCCGTGAACTTTTCGTCATTTTTATTGACAAGGAAATGAAAAAATAATTTTTTATATTATTTCTATAGCACAATAATAATCAATTTTATTGATTTGTCCTCTTGTAAAAATATCTGTAATAGTAACTTGATCATTATCAGAGATTATATTATTTAATATTTCACAATATTGACCTACATAAATTATTTTCATAATTTAGTTACGACAATATTAATCGATTAAATAATCATGCAATGTCTCATTCCTATACAGGGTGCACCATAACTTATGGGTCATGTAGCCACTGGAGATACATCAAACTAGACCAGTTATAGTCATCGAAATGTTTCTCGTTCTAGAAATACAGGGTGTTGAAGTGAAAGTTTATTTTCGAAAAAGGCTTCAACATATCGGATTGAAAGCTGGCAGTATGATGATTTTATGAGTAAGAAATAAGAATGTCTTTTTTAAGTTTCAAGAAGCACTGGATTTCGTAAATCTATGATTTTTTTTACCTGTTATTACGTATTTTTATTTTCCAAGATTCTCAAAGAAGGGCAATTTCTAAACTATTAAGCTACCAAACTAAAAAGTTTATAAGTAACCGTTTTGGAGATACGTAGTTCCATTTTTACTTTGATTTTTTTTTTGATGCATGTGATATTTAAATGGAAATATCTCGAAAACGGTTAGAGATATTAAGATCGAGCCATCCCAATCCCTCCCCACCTCCAAATTTTTTGTCATAGACCCTTTTAAGTAGTTCGGCGATTACCCCAGGACCTTGAGTAGATTGTAGACAGTAATATTATACGAATCCACTTAATAAAACCTTTTTTAAAAAGAAATAATTTACTTACCGTTCTCTGATATTCTCCAGATATTCTGCCGTATAGTCAATCATCGCTTTCCCGAAGTCCCTAAATTGATTAGCCTCCATTTCTGAAACACGAGCACTTTAATTACTCCTCTTGTTCCTTATTTCATGCCGTTTTATAGCGTCAGCGACGGAAACGCTATAAACTCCCGGAGAGAAGTTAATTGTTGTAGTTTAGATATTTAGTTAAAAAAGTACAAAATGTATGTCGATATACAGGGCTTTACATAAAAATATATAGTGGCGCTTTTTAGCCTTTCCTTAGCGATCTTTGAATGAATTGGTTAAAACATTACATTGTGTGTGGGGGGGGGGGGGGGGGGGTTGACCCCCTTATAGACGCCACTGGGGTGAGTGAATCTTTAATTATGCTTAAACCACATACAAAATTTCCCTGTTCTAATAATAAATAAAAATAAAGAATTTGTAGGTACATATTATTCCACAACATTCAATAAAAAAAAATACTTGCAGTAGCAAATTGATGTATGCCAGTTAAACATGCTGTTATGAAATATTCATGCAGATCTTGAAGCTTGATATCTGGTGATATTTTATTATATGGACTTTGTACTGTATTCTTATTCTAAATACTAAACAATGCATAGAGCGGATTAAGCATAAATTTAAAAGGGTACCTACATACCATATAGTTTGTGTTAAAAGCTTCTTGCGTATAATCATATACGGGGTGTTTGGATAATGTATCAGGATACTTGGGGAGGTGATTCTACATGTTAAAATAAAGGTCACATAACATAAATAACATAAAAACATAAATCACATAACATAAAGTCGAAAAATCAGTACTTTTTTTCCTATTGAAGCCGATTTTACTGATGCTAATCCAGTTGGCGCCTAAACCGTGAGGTTTATCGACTCCAATAAAGGTTACCGTTTTATTAGGTATTCTATTGTTTTCAAAATGACACGGCCTATCAAAATTCAATTTTTTTCTTCTTATTTTTAACATCTTGCTGTTAGTTTTTAAACTATCAAGTTAATATTTCGCACAGGGACTATAATTAACGACTTATATCATTCTGTTTTAAAAATGTTTCTCTTATGTGCCACCGGAAGACACTTTACCTGAAATTCAAATTTAATTCTTTGCATATCTTCTTGTGTTGACAGTTATCGGAAAAAAAGACGTGTCATTTTAAAAACAATAGAATACCTAATAAAAAGGTAACCTTTTTCGAATCGATAAACTTCCCGGTTTAGGTGCCAATTGGATTACCAGTAAAATCGGCTTCAATTGGAAAAAAGGAGTACTGAATTTTCGACTTTTTGTTATATGACTTACCTCCTTTATTTTAACACGTAGAATCACCTCTCCAAGCAAGTATCCTTATGCAATATCCTAATACCCTGTATATTAAAAAATCATATTTTGTCTTTTAAAATAAAGATACAATTAATTTGTTTACATACACATATACAGAGTGGTGTTTCGTTGAGTTGAACGTAGGAAATCCCATGTAAGTTGTGAGGTGGTTGAATATTGGCTCCCCTGTACATTTTATAGAAAAACGGCATTATAGTTTCTTGAAGAGGCTCACAAGATAAACCCATGTGCTGAGTTTGAATACATTTTGGTAAGCCAGTCTTAAGCTATTTAATTAAATGTGAACGCAAAATTACGAAACCCACACAGGTAATACAGCAAACTCCAGCAAATTAAATTTTACAAATTAAAAATTAAACATTGACGAAACAAAAATTAGTGTAAGTGACTATATTTTCATTATTCCTTATAATCAGCTTTAGGTTAATTTTTGGTAATAGCGTCACGGAAATTATTTGCTAAGTGTTTGTTGTATAAGAGTTTCGTGGTTTTGTCATCACGTTTAATTGAATAGCCTCGGATTGGCTCACCAAAATGTATACAAATTCTACACGTAGGTTTATCATTATCTTCAAGATATAATGCAGTTTTTCTGTACAGGGGAGCGAATATTCTGCCACCTCAAAAAATACATTGGATTTCCTATATTCAACTCAACGAGGCACCACTCTGTATATTTGAAAATCAAATTTTATTTTATATCAAAAAAACTATGTCTTATGGATACACTTGGTTTGTTAGTGTTTGTGTAACAAATAAAAACGAAAATTACGCCCAAAATGGGACTCTTTTAATTTTGCAATGTCCACCATTTCGATTAGTTCATGCATACTATCCATAATTAAACTAATATAGACAGAAACATAAATTTCATTGCTATTACATTACTAACCGTCCATTTTGTTAGATTTCTTCCTGTGGCCGCTAGAAAAATATTTTATCATAAATTAACTAATTTCAAAATAACCTTTTTGCTCCATTTTTAAAACTATTAAAATTTGAATTAAACGGTGAAGTAAACTGCACCACATCGATGGGTTCATGAGAAAGCATCGTAAAGCGACTTGCCTCAAATTTTACACTAGGATTTTTTCTTCTCATTACTTTGTTATTCAACATAAACTTGTTCAATTTTTTCTTATATATTGTTATAGTTTAGCGTAGAATAGTCAATTTTAGTAAACTTCAATATTTTCAGGTAATTTTACAGTTTACAACACTTAAATACATTTTTTGAAGTTTTTTACAGCTTATATACATAAAATTAGTCGACACGTATGTGAGGATTTTCTTGAAAAAAATTGTTTTTTCGAAAATATCCAAAATGCATAAATTTTTGATAATTTGCTGGATTTTCTCCAATCTTCTCATGTTTGAAATTTAATATCTTCAATTGTACTGATCGGATCAAAGTAGGTCTTTTATTATGCACTTTGTTATGTTAGCTTTCGAAGTGTATTAACAAAAATTGTAATTGTGAACAACAAAACAATTTAATTGTTTAAATGGTTTCAACATGCTCTTAACCCATCTAAATTAATTTTAAAAAATACCATTTTGTTCTTCATCCTCTTATCTACCAAACTTATTTTACGAACAAGTGGTACCTCTTTTAGAGCGCAAGTACTTAAATATTTTCGATCGCAAGTCACGCAGCTCGCGACGGGTCGAAAAGTGGCAGAACTACGCATTCGAACTAATGTTATGTATAGAAAGAAGTTGTTAACAAAAATATGTTTACTGATAAAATGAAAGTATAATTTTTTGGTATTATGTCAAAAGCGTATTTTCTTGAGATACGTCACTTTGTAAGATCAACGACGATATATTTGTCGCTTAAGATAGAATTTACTCTTAAATAAGTCGATGCAGGCTTACTAATGCCCGTTATCTGGTGAGGTTATAAATTATCGTAAGCGAAATTAGGTGAAATCGTAACCACCACGCATACGATGTTTTGTCAAAGACATATTGGCGCTTACGATTTAAATACGGCCGATTTGAAAAGCCTTACCGATTTACTGGTGGGTACGATAACTTGAATATGACTTTTTATGCCTTTTTAAAGAGTTCCAGACCGACCAAATTTTTCTATAAAGTGCACTTTATCGTAAGCAACAGTTTGCTGTAAAAATATTATTTAAATGAAAATAAATTTGTCGCTTACGATATTTTGTCAAAAACTCATGAAAATGTTATGTGAAAATTTAACTATCAAAGCCCATTACCTTCTACAATGAATTGTTAAAACCTTCCAAATCCTTACTATACTTTACTGCCAAATTTTACAAAATAGTAGATATGACTGCGAAAAAGAACATAATTTTTAAAAACTTACCTCTGATAATCTAATAAATAGTTCCTAAAATAATACTGTTTTAGCCCGAAAATCCTGAAATATTTTCGACAGGAAAATTTATTTCAAACACGCTCAACAAGTAAAATTTACGCGCTCCGCCACACCGAACCTGTCGTCTGTAGCGCAGAAAGGACTATACGGAGTTCAGACGTATCCTGCTATATTCTAACGGTCCGCAGGACAAATACCGGCGACAAGGAAGCGAAAATACGTAAAGCCAGCAGGAGATTTGACCCGTGTTGTAGTGCAGGCTCTGATTTTGATTGTGGGTCCGCGAGTGGGGACAATTGATTTTAGTGGTAAAGCGCGTGCATGGTAAAACCATTGATAAATACTGCTCGTGTGTGTATATTGGGATTTTCAGCATTTGCAGAATATCTGACGTCAGAAGAATAACCTGAAGTAGTATAATATAATACGGGGATAGAATTAATTACGTATTACTACATGAGATGTATTTAATTCAATGTTTTGCATATACAACGTTTCCAAGGACTTTCTACGCAAACGGGAAACTTTTTTATTATGCGTTTTTATGAAAGAAAGTGTATTTTCCTAAAAAGCCCCACGTCGTGATGGTGCTTTTAAAAATGTATTTGTACTCCCAACAAGATTTGAAACAACTTTTTTATGTTGTTTTGCTCATAAATTCAAAATAGGGGCAGTTCTCCCTCTAACTTTTTACATTCTTGTACTTTTTGAGAACCCTGTATAATATAATACGTTTTTTTTATTAAACGCACACACATATACGTTGTAGAAATTGAGAAATAATAATGAGCAAACCCGATAGACGCCTAGTAGTGATGTCGGTTCACGACTGCTTGAACGCGTTGTGAATAGAACTATGACAGTTGACGTCACAGCCTGATTGCAGAACAGCTGATTGAAGACGAGACCATCGATTTTCCTTCAGAGTGTATCCTAATTTATTATCAATTGTCTACTAGTTGTTTTGTTTAGTTTCATTGTTTTATTAATTATAGTTAATTTAAGTCTGAATTTTTTTTGTGCAGATAGATAGAATACCATATATCCCGGTTTGACTGACTAACGCGGCAGGGTATTACTTTTCGTAACTTTTCCATGCATGACCCCCCCCCCCCCCCCAGACGAAATTTGACCCCCCCAAACGAAATTTGACCCCCCCAAACCGAAGTTCTGAATCCGCCCTTGGGTCGGTATCTATTATGAACCATTTTGCTGCCCAAACATACCGGGTGATTAAGTTGAACATAAGAAATTTCATGTGATTTTTGAGGTGGCTGAATATTGGCTCTCCTGTACATTTTATAGAAAAACTGCATTATAACTTCTTGACGAGGTCTGCATGGTAAACCCATGTGCCGAGTTTAAATTCATTTTGGTGAGCCAATCCTAATCTAGTCAAGTAAACGTGATGGCAAAACCACGAAACTCTCATAGTTCATGTAAAACAATATTAGGTGTCATGGACCCCCTTGTTCCGCGCTTATATTTACTGTTAAAATATTCTTACCATCTTTTTAAAGAAAAATAAATGTTTGTTGAGGTTACATATGATTAAGACCGACTAAAATCTAAAATAAATTGCAAATCGAAAAACTATTAACTTACCCGTAAAATGTAATGGTAAAATTGTGTTGTTTGGGTCGTGAATGAGTATAACGCAAATTTATCCTGCTAGAATGGAATCACTGCATATATAGGAGGCAAGAAAACGAAAATATGGTAGCCAGCAGGAAATTTGTCCCCCGGTGTTTATAGTGCGGGCTGGGCTATCTTAATGATTTTAAATGTGTGCCTGCTTGGTAATAATAATTTAAGTCATGAAGCGCGTGTAGTATGTAGACTAACCAATGAAATCTTTAACACGTGTATGAGTATATGTACGTGAACTAATGAAATTTTCAAGATTGGTGGAACCAGCACGATTAGCGACAAAATTAAAAATAAATTAAAGATTTAATGAGGTATACTTATCGATGTTTTCTGTATAGAAATTGAAAAATAATGTATTTTAAGAATATATCAATTATTTTCATATTAGGTCTTGTGAAACTAAAGATTAATAGCCATTGGGCGGTGGCGCCAAGCGGCTTAAAAAATCAGGGGTTTGTTCGTATAATAAAAATTTACGAAAATCCTAATAAACACGACTAACTTGGCAAGAAACTTTGTTTTATCGCACGCGTGTCCAAAAATTCTTCAACATGACTGTCGAGAAATATTTTTCGAACAACTGTACTATTTGAACAGATGACATCTAATTAAAAAATCAGAAACTAACAAGTTTTCTACGCAGTATACAGTATGTCCGTGGATGCAGTTAACAAGAGGACAAATGGACCAAAAATTGAAAGATAGAAAAAAAAGTCATTCTTCATTAAAAAGTCTGCTTGTCGAATGAATTTCGATGAAAAAATTGATTCTTATTGTATAGGGCGTCTCAAAAATGCAAAAACATAAAATATAACAAGAGTAAACAGTGATTTTACTACATTTACTTGGTTATTGGTTAAACATTAATAAAAATTAATAATAATAATAAATTTACAATGGACGAGGTATCATACACAATAGTCATAGTTCAAAAACCCCTCCCCCATATTCAACATATTTTTCCAACTGCTTCCTAATGTGATTAAAACTGGCTTGAATCTCTTCAAGTGATAATGATTCCACTGCTCGCTTAATTCTTAGTTTTAAAATTTCGACATTACTATACATTGGCTGCGAAAAGTAAGCTGCTTTATGCGGCCCCAAAGGTAAGAATCGGCTAATGTCAGATCGGGGCTTCTTGGGGGCCATAAAACTGGCCCATTTCTTACTATCCATCTCACACCGAATTTTCTGTTCAGCCATTCTTTGACCTCTCCAGCCATTGCGTTGCGATAATCCCTAGAGAAGAATGTATCTAGTAATTGCTAATAGCTCACTCTGTTACAAATACCTTCGAAAAAATAAGGCTCAATGATACCGTAATATTAAATTGCACACCACACATCGACTTTTTTAAAGTACTGACGTCTTGCGGAAATCCTAAATTTGGGATTCTCTTTAGTCCAATATCTGACATGTTGAGAAGCAACAGTTCCGTTGGTTGAAAATGTTGATTCATCAGAAAACATTATAAGCTTGTGAAAATTTCTATTGCCGTTTAAAATCTCATTTCCAAACCATAAACAAGAATCTAGCCTTTTAGCTTCATCCTCAGTCTCCAAGGTTTGGTTAAAATGAGGCTTGTAAGGGTAAATTTTATTATTTTTTAAGGCTGTTTGAATGGTACTTTTTTGAACCAGCTCTAAATGCTTGGCTCTGTTTCTCAAGGAAAGCAATGGATTTTCATTTACCGATTGCAATATAAGAACCTTACAGGCATCTTCTTCATTATATTGCTTCTTCTCTTTTTTAATGTCAATAACTGATCCTGTTCTTTGAAATTTTTTCGCCAGTTTGTGTACACCAACTTTCGAAACGTACACGCCAGGAAATTTGCGTTGGAATTCCTCCACTATGTAGCGATAAGAGCACTGACCATTTCCATAACATTGCACTATAAAAACCAACGAATACTTATAAACAGGAAGAAGACAAACAGCCGTGTTAACACATCGAAGCAAGTATGAACAAACGAACAAACCAGGCATCCATTCCGTCTGGAATCAGCTGACAAACGCACGTGCTTTTCAAATGTCACTTTTGTCAAAATTTTTATTACTGTCAATATTTTAAAGTGACATTTAACCAACAAAAAACATTCAAACCCTTTTATTTGATTTACTTAAGTAGTGAAAATCAAATATTAGGATTCTGACATGTTTTAAGCTGTAAATATCACTTTAAAATAATCCTTACACACTCTTATATCATTTTTTTAACAAATAACGTAACTACAAATGAAAAATTAAACTTCAGAAATAAGCTTGTAAGTAGTTTTATTAAAAAATAGGAAGTAAATCATAGTTTACATAAAATATTTTACCATCTTCAAGTGGGCTCTAGGTCCTAGCAAATATTTCAAGCTTCAAGTCCAAGCCTATTTTTGGGCCCCATATGATTTAGGAAAAGAAATTATCATTGAAGCTTACTCTCAGTAAAGATGACTAAATGAATGTTTCAATTACAAATTACTCACTTGCACCAAAAAGGAAACGACGTTTTTCGTGAAAGATTAGAATATTAAAAATTATTTAAAATTTAAAGATGCGTCTTCTCCACTTCTCCACCATTTTAAATAATATCAGATGTTGCTTGATTTCCATGCCCGCCAGACGAAGGAAGTTAGCTTGTTAAACTATTTAACAATTCGTGCTGTTCGCATTCTATGCCTGTCTCTGTCTGCAGCAACCTACCCTAATTCAGTAAAGTGAGACAAATATGACCAGGATCAAGTCGCCTGCATAAACACTCACTTTTGGGCTTGCCATATTAACTCTACGTAAGTCTGATATTGACGATTAAATGATGAAACAGATAGATAAAAGTAGGTTACATGTGAGCGTATGGAGCAGAGCAGGCTTAGCATCACTTCCAAGGCCTTCTTACGTGTTTCGACCCCCCCCCCCCCCCCCCCCATAAGCAGTCTCACCGGGCTGATAAAAACTCTTTGTTCAACGGTCAGCATTTTCAAGAATATTTATTTTGACACTGACACTAACAACTACAAAAACAGGTAATAATGTACAGTTATAAGTCATAATAATATGAAAGTAGTAAAATGCGGACTTGCAAAAATGTTTAATTTTTTTATGAATTTCATACATTCCAATTTCCTTCAGTAAGTTCGAAATCAGGGATAGGACTAAATTTGGAGCAAGTTTTTTATTTATCATTTCACGTTAAAAGGTCAAAAATCACTGTTTACTCTTGTTATATTTTATGTTTTTGCATTTTTGAGAATCAATTTTCTCATCTTAATTCCTATTTTTTCGACAAGCAGACTTCTTAATGAAGAAAATTTTTTTTTCGTATCTTTAAATTTTTGGTCCATTTGTCCTCTTGTTAACTGCATCCGCGGACATACTGTATAATAATTATCGTAAGTAAATAGGAGAGCCGTTTGTTTTATTTACAACCATACAATCAAGTTAAAGTTTTCAATTATTGGGTACTTTGATCGTAGGAAAAATTGTGTAGATTACTAGACTTGTTTGAAATTCACCACTTTCAACACTCGTTGTGTAATATATTAATCTAGTGCCCTCGTACCTTTTATATATCCTTGTAGTTACGTTTAAAATGTATCATGAAAAAATATAAAAATGCATATAATTTATAGCAATTTCCATTTTATTATCATCATAAAATATTTTATGGATAAATATCCTTAGGTTAAAAGAAACAATGCATTTAAAATTTTTAATAAGATACAGAATCTTTCATTGTTATTCCATGGAACATAGAGACATTATTGTAATTATTTCATCATCGCAAAATTGTCGACAATTGGATAGTTCTTTTACTAAATACAATAAAAAAAAAGTATCACTACTTTCAGTAGATATCGTCATACCCTGTTTTTTAATTCGTTGCTTGATATTATGTATCTATTACCAACCTCTTACAAACCACAGAAATAACTTGATATATAAGTAGGGGTTTTTGTTGATAATTGATAATTCCTTTATTAATTTTAACTTTCTGGGATTGTGTCCCTTCTAGTAATTTCTCAATCAATAAAACAATTATTTATATGACCCGCTTGGAAATATCTATATATGCATAAGATCTCGGGAACTAAGAAAGATATATTTCTTTGAAATATTGTTAGTCGCTATAAAGGATGCCGATCTTTTAATGACAATATTTTGAGGTGTCTGTCACTTCCGGTTATTCCGGAGGTCGGTGTCAACTTGTTTTTCTATTTAGCATTGAAAATAAGGTTAAATTTGTGTAAGGTGGTCTATTGCGAAAATTTGTAGTTTTCAAAATATATCTTTATATGATCGTAACAACATTCTTACGTGTAATATTGTAGCAACTTGACCTTAAATACAAAAAATGGACACAAATCGAGAACGTATAAAACAAAAAGCACAAATCATAAATCTCGCTGTTTTGGGACAACCGGGTTCCTTTTTTTTTTTTGAGGGAATGTTCCTCCCTGTATAATTTTGTAAGTTAATTCCTACTTAGGAGATCACTGCAAAGGAAATGGAACTTGGACATTATCCTTTGCTTGTTGTATAGGGAATAAACCTATTTGAATTCCTAATTTCTCGAGGAAAGAGAAAAGAGGGTCAGTATTTTTCAACTCGGATTGATAAAATACCACTTTGGGAAAAAGCTTTGGCGTATGAATTTTTCGAGGCGAAAGACTGAAAGTTGAAGAAGATTGATTGAATATTTTAAACAAATAGTAACAATTTCATGTAACTTAGTAGAATGTAACGATTCTGTAGTTTCTACTTTACGGAAAAGAATGTTCATATATCAAGAACGTAGATTTTCTTCGTTCGTTTAAATAAATATTCTTCGACCAATGCTTAGACATTTAATTTAAGTATACAGGGTGTTCCTTAATGACGTGACAATATTTCAGGATATGATTCCTTAGGTCATTTTATGAAGATAAGTTCATATGAACATAATAATATATCCGCAAGGGCTTACATTTTTTGCTACAGGGTGTTGAATTTCAATTTTTTAAATGCCATCTCCGAAAGTACTTTAGATATTATTTTCAATCTTGGTATGTATTAATAGGATATAGAACCACAAATTTTAGTTAGAAAAGATATTCAATTGTTCCACCAGTGGCGTACCAGCAAACACATCCTCTAATATCTTTTACAAAAAAGATGGTACGCCACTGACATTTTTCCATCTGGATACTTTTCTGATTAGCCTGGTCAATTCTACATGAAAACGATCTCTTGAGTTTTTCTCGTCAGACGCACCGTTCTTGATTAAAACCACTAAATTCATATTGAAACTCATTATTATTAACATTGATAAAATATTAATGAAAATAAATTTTGTTTCATAAAAATTATTGGAAATGGCCACCTTCACTTAAAAGTCATGCTTCCGCCCGTCTTCGCATCGGATTGCCCACTAGTTCAAATATTGAAATTTTTATAAAACAAAATTTATCATTAATATTTTATCAATGTTACTAATAATGAGTTTCGATATGAATTTAGTGGTTTTAATCAAGAACGGTCTGAGGAGCAAAACTCAAGAGAACGTTTTCATGTAGAACCATCCACATCCACGTGGAAAAATGTCAGTGGCGTACCATCTTTTTGTAAAAGATATCAGAGGATATATTTGCTGGGACGCCACTGGTGAAACAATTGAATAACTTTATAGCTAAAATTTGTGGTTCTATATCCTATTAACACATACCAAAATTGAAAATAATATCTAAAGTACTTTCGGAGATATTAGAAAATAACCATTTAAAAAATAAAAATTCAACACCCTGTTCATAGAACTTTTCTTTATAAACAATAAGGAATCACACCCTAAAATATTATCACGTCATTAAGGAACACCCTGATAATAATTTTGAAAAAATTTTAAAAATATTTTCCAAGGAGCATGGCATGTTTTCCAAATAAGTTATTTATTAAATTACGTATATTTTTTTCCGCTTTCTATTTGTCTAGATAGCAGAAGGGTCTAGGCCACTGGCTTGTAAGTTCAGACAAACGAAAAAAAATTAACAATATATTTTCTAATAAAAATGATTTAAGTTTAGTATAATGCAATGTTATAATATTAGAAGTTTTCGAATTTTAAATTAAAAACTGTAATTCATAGACCGTAAATAAAAATAAATAAATCAAATTATTACATTATTATCAAATTAACTATATTTTTAAACCATTTAAGTAATTGTTTAGCAATTATTTATTGTGAATAATTAATAAGAAACTTTTAAGGAATAAGCGGCACAAGGTTACTTTACTCGCACCTAAATGTTAAGATACTTATCTCGATCGGTACCGAGTAGATTTAAAAGAGAGATATCCAATACTTATTCATAATATAACGAGCATTAAAAATTGGCCATAATTTTCTGTGCACGCGTTATATTGGTGGGAGATTACATGTATCAAATTTGCGACACCCCGTATAGATGAAAAACCATGTCGTTATTACAAAAAAAGCTGGTGTCATAGACTTCATTTCGATTGAAACTATTAGTGGAGTCGTCCTGGCGAAATAAACGGCTCGAAAATCCCTCGACGAAATCGAGTAATTTTTTTTCCCCAATAGATACAGTAGGATCCCCTCGATATTCTGAAATGATTTGAGTAGGGCGCCGCATGGAGGAGGGGGGGGGGGGGGGGGGGGGGAGAGAGGGGCTTGCCCCGTAAATCTAACCTACAACGGGAAATTGAAAATAACTCAGCCGGTTTTGATGCTACAAAAAAAATGTGAAAGGCAAAATTGACAGAGCGCATAAGCTCGAACAAACCCGATCCCGATATTTCAATGAGTTCGCAAATTAACGCGATATTCTACTGCAAAAACAATAAAATTTAATTAATTATATCTCGAGAAGGGGGGGCATCATTTTTTCGCGAATTAACCGGGGGTTTTCGAGTACGAGTTAATAGGATATAGAACCTCAAATTTTAGTTAGAAAAGTTATTCAATTGTTCCACCAGTGGCGTCGCTGCAAACATGTCCTTCGATATTTTTTACAAAAAAGATGGTACGCCACTGATATTTTTCCATGTGGATATTTTTTATGATTGGTCTGTTCAATTGTCCATGAAAACGGCCTCTTGACTTTTTCTCGTCAGATGCACCGTTCTTGATTAAAACCACTAAATTCATATTGAAATTATTTTTAACGTTGATAAAATAATAAATGACAATTTGTTTTCATTTCATTTGCGAAATTTAAAATTAAAAGGCATGTTTCCGCCCGTCTTCGCATCGAATTGCCCACTCCAACAATTTTTATAAAAAAAAATCATCACCCCCGTTTTCCAGGATGCTAAACACGATGGCGGCGTCGAACAAACCAATCAAAACAGCTACAAACCACCCACCAGCACACGCGTGCACTACATCGGGACTCTACTGTATTTCGGACTACGATGATCTAGAAAAACAAATACATTTACACATCTTATTAGGTAGTTTTTATTAACCACTGTTAAGTAGGTAGGTAGGAGAACCATTTCA
Organism: Barypeithes pellucidus; assembly: GCA_963991005.1. Classification (NCBI taxonomy): domain Eukaryota; kingdom Metazoa; phylum Arthropoda; class Insecta; order Coleoptera; family Curculionidae; genus Barypeithes; species Barypeithes pellucidus. The sequence continues at coordinate 3,649,053 of OZ022557.1, forward strand.
TTCTAATATAATTTCATCCGATAAGGAAGTCTAAAAGCATAGTCATGGTGCTTCTGACAGTGTCTCCTCATCATTCATATTCCACACCCTAGGTCTCGTTGTACTAATTGTAATAAGCAGGCTTTCGATAGCTTGGCTACTATCCTCACTAGCTTGTGTCTCCTCTATATCTTCAGTCCAAGCAGATACAAAGCCATCTTCGTGCAGAGCATACTTGCCTTTTGTAATCTGTATCTACAATAATCTAAAAATATTTATATTATAAAATTTGGGCATCTATAGAGCTACAAAACTAATTTTTAGATAACATTACGAAATTGCCAAAAGTAGGGCTAACAAAATACCTTGCGACCTTAAAAACAGTTTACAATTTTAATTCAATATGATGTTTTACCAGTATTATTAACTCTTGCACTTTCTTCTGCAGATAAACTTTATTCTAAATTCAGCTTCAGAACAGTGAAGAATTTCCACAGGAATATAATTTGAATTTGTGTCCACATCCATATTATGGTTTTCGCTTAACCTAAAATTTAATGTTTTAAACTTGAACTTATCACATTTCTTAATCTCTTCCGATTGCAGCAGGCCAATATTTACGTTTTTTTAGGGTGTGAGTATGTGGAATGCGGATGTTGGATTAAAATTTTCCCCTCTCGGAGGTTATAGGTTTGTTTTTTAAAAGATTTTTTCGATGACAGCGTCAAATTTGATTTTTATTTTCGTATTCTACTCCTCAAAATATGTTCAAATTTCATAACAAAATAAAAAATTAATAATACTACAGCGCAGTGTTGCCAGGTATCTCGTGAAATGTCACCAGATCTGTTGATCTTTTTGTGATTTTATGAATAATCTGGTGGTCCATGAAAATCTTTTTAAAAAAGTCCGTTTTCTGATGTTACCAGTTTCGTGTTGGGGGCGGTATATTTTATAATTCACAAAAAATCACCAGATCTGGTGAAATTTCACCAGATACCTGGCAACACCGCTAGATCAGCGTGGGGATGAGGGGTAATGACGTAAACGGTTCTGATTGGTTAGGTTGGTGTCGCGGGCGACAGTACGTAGCTCTGAGAACGCGGCTTAATACTACAGCGCAGTGTTGCCAGTTATCTCATGAATTGTCACGAGATCTGTTGATTTTTTTGTGATTTTATGAATAATCTGGTGGTCCATGAAAAACCTTTTGAAAAAGTTCGGTTTCTGGTGTTATCAGCTTCGTTTCGGGGAGGTATATTTTCTAAATCACAAAAAAATCACCAGATACCTGGCAATACCGCACCTTCGGCACCGTTCGATGGTGGGGATAAGGGGTAATGACGTAAACGGTTATGATTGGTTAGGTTGGTGTTTTTTTTTTTTTGGACACACGATGAGAAATCTGCGCACAGACACCTCATGATACAATAAACTAAAGGTAGGATATCTAACCGTCCCAATTTCGTCTGCCGTGCGCATGGTGAGTAAGTTTTAAATCTCTTATGGAAGTTTACATTGCTGTCATCGTTTTTAACTCTTTTTTGAATGTATTAAAACGTTTTAAGCATGTAATGATATATGAAATGAAAGAATAATATATGACGAGTATTTACGTATATCAATTTCATAGAAATATAACACACAAATACCACTAAAAAAAGAAAAGATATCAGAGAAATTTTTCGCGGCCATTTGAGCCGGCGACAATAGCCGAAGCATGCCGAAAGCTGCTCGCCGACCACTGCTGGTTTTGAAACAGTGTTGCCAGACTTTTACAATTGTAATAGATCCACTACTATTTAACATTCTTGTTCTGGGGCTCCCCATATGAAATTTATGTTCAATCTGGAGGTGGTCCCCCATCTAATAGGAAAGTAACGACCTTTTTTTCGTACTATTATTACTCTGACGCCGTTTTAATTAAAAGTTTTTACGTTTAGTGGTATGTGAAATGAAAGAATAATATCATGGTATTTAGGAATATTTATTTCATGAACATACAACAAAGATTAAAGCTAAAATACGACCTAATTATCTTTCCGCTTACACAACTGTATCCATTTTAATTGTTTGTTTTTATCTTTAGGAAAGCGGAAAAACCTTATATTTCTATTAAATGTCTTTGCCTGGTTATCCATATCACAACGGAACATAGCGCACCTCATTTTATGAAAATTAAGATATTTTTTTTAATAAACACAAGACTATAAGAAAACGTTCTGGTAAACTTACAAAATGTCCACCAAAAACTACGGCAACCATGCAGCAGTGTTGCCAGACATCCGTTATCGAAAGAAATAGAGTGCCGGTTCGAAACCTAATAGGAATAGTAAAAAACGGGTCAGAGTAAAAAGAGTACGAAAAAAAGGGTCGTTACTTTCCTATTAGATGAAATTTATGTTCAATCTGGAGGTGGTCCCTCCAGATTGAACATAAATTTCATATGGGGAGCCACACAACAAGAATGTTAAAATACTAGTGGATCTATTACAATTGTAAAAGTTTGGCAACACTGTTTCAAAACCAGCAGTGGTCGGCGAGCAGCTTTCGGCATGCTTCGGCTATTGTCGCCGGCTCAAATGGCCGCGAAAAATTTCTCCGATATCTTTTCTTTTTTTAGTGGTATTTGTGTGTTATGTTTCTATGAAATTGATATACGTAAATACTCGTCATATATTATTCTTTCATTTCATAAACCATTACATGCATAAAACGTTTTAATACATTCAAAAAAGAGTTAAAAACGATGACAGCAATGTAAACCTTCATAAGAGATTTAAAACTTACTCGCCAAGCCACGTGATCATCGGCGTGCAATCATACCTATAGTTACTTATACCATGCAGACACCTTACAGGGAACCTGTTTATAAGTATTCGTTGCCTTACAGACGCGGCTGCAAGGTAGCGTCGGGCTAGCAACATTGTGGGGAAAGACCATCAATATCATCCGCTCTGAAGGAGGGGATTCGCCTCAGATGGAGACGAGCCGACTGACTAAAACTCACCGTCTGAGTCAGGCATGATACCTGTAACTCCTTTTCACTTGGACGGGATATTTTTGTTTATCATCAGTATGATTTTTTAGGTTAAGCCTTGAAGCATTGCTTAGTGTGTTTCGGTTACAGCTCTTAACCCTTTCTTATTTGAATTTAATCAAATAAGCAAGTTTTAAGAGCACCGTTAACATACTGGTTGTAGAGGTAGTTATTGTAATTGTTTACAGAGGCGTATAGTGTGCGCGTAGTATGCGTGTACCCTTATTTTATACAGAACAAGTTCTTAAATAATTTGGAGTGTGGATTTAGCGAGTGATCCGGTCTTTGGGTATTCTGTGTTTTTGATGCGGCAGTCTGTGTGTGGCTATCTTGGCGTTGTTGGCCAAGTTAGCCTTGGTGTGGTATTTCGCGATTATTTTATCGAGAAACTCCGAGATTGTATCAATCTGGAGGTCTCGATGTATGACGTGAGTTCTGGTATATCTAGGTGTATTCAGTATTATTTTAAGTGCCTTGTTCTGTATTACCTGTAGTCTTTGTAAGTCCTGCTTACCCCGTGTGCACCATGCCGGTGCTCCGTATGTGAGCATCGGCCTGATGAGCACTTTGTACATCATAACTTTTGTCCTGGTTGTTAGCTTGCTCCTACTGTTGAGCAGCGGGTATAGAGTGCTCAGTTGGGCGTAAGCCATCTTTCTCCTGTGGGCTGTATTTACTTTCCAATTGAGGCGTTTGTCGAAGTGAAGTCCCAAGTATTTTACGCTTGGGCTCCAATCGATTGGTTTGTTTCCTGCAGTGACCCTGCCTTCCGGTCTTCTGAACCTTGATGAGTTCTTGGTAAAGTAAATTGCCTGTGTTTTTTCTGGATTGATTTTTATTTTCCACTTGCTGAGCCATTTTTCCAGAGTAATGATGTTTTCTTTTAGCGCCAGCATTATTTGTTTTGGATTTCTTGATGTCACTGCTATGGTTGTGTCATCAGCGTATATGAATTTTTCGCAAGACGGATGCATTGGGATATCACAGGTAAAGATATTGAAACGTAGGGGGGCTATTACCGAACCTTGTGGGACTCCGGCCCTGATTATTTTTGACGTAGAGTAACACTCTTCAACAAAAGTTTTAAACGATCGATTTTCAAGATAGGAGGCTATAAGTTTTATCATATAGTTTGGTACTCCTAGCCTGATCATTTTGACAATTAACCCGTTATGCCATACCCTGTCAAAAGCTTTACTGATATCGAATAGGACGGCTCCCGTGCTCATCCGTCTATTGAATCCATTGATTATGTTAGAAGCCAGTCTTGTTGTCTGTCTAACGGTGCACAAGTTAGCTCTAAAGCCAAACTGCTCCACTGGTAGACAGTTGTTAGTTTCGACAAAGGTTGTGAGCCTACCCGAAATTAACCGTTCCACTATCTTGCTTATGTTAGACAGAAGACTGATTGGCCTGTAACTGGTCAATTTTCTTCTGTCTTGGCCTGATTTCCCTATCATAATGATTTTTGCCTGTTTCCATGGGGCGGGAAAATGTCCAGTTTTCAGTATAGCATTTGCGATGTTGGCTATGTCCTTTATTGTATTCTCCGGTAGATTTTTCAGTGATAGGTTGGTGATTCTATCTAGCCCGGGAGCTTTTTTACCTTTACGTAACGTATGATCTTTTTGACATCTTCTGCGGTTACTTCTTGCAGATTTGGTTCAGGAGGATGATCCATGCTTTTATATATTTCGGCAGTCCTGTTGATCCGATTTTCTAGGTCTACATCTGTAGCCGGATTTTCTTTTCGCTGAATTGCTCGTAGAGTGCTTCAGCGAATCTTTCCGCTTTTTCCTGAGGTTCAGTGATTACAGTGTGGCCGCTCGTTGTTATGGGCGGCATTGGTGTCCTACTTCCGTTGACAAGCGTTCTTGTCATCCGATAGAGGGATCCATCTGTGTATTTAGGCTTTCGACCTTCCTTTCCCATCTCTCGGATTCCAAGGCGCTTAGCAGCTGTTTGACCCTCTGTGTTGCCTGGTTTGCCTGTTGTTTGATCCTCGGATCTCCAGTTCTGTACGCTCTATTTTTGAGACGGTTCTTCGCTCTTATTTCGTTTTTTATGTCATGACTGAGATTACCATATTTAGTGTAATCAGCTGTTTTTGTTGTTGTTGCTCTAGCAAGTGCTTGCTGTATGTTCTTTGTGAGCACATTTACAGCTTCGTCGACATCTGGTTTGCCTACAAGAGGAGCGATAGAATCGCAACCCTCCAGCTGAGTCTGGAATTTTTTCCAGTCAGTTCTGGTTGTGGTTATGATGCTAAGACCCCTCCTGCGTGGGTCACCATATTCGATAATCACTGGGAGATGATCAGATGTTAGATCATTGATTACTACAGGCTGTGACATGTGATCTGTGTTTTTAATTACGAATATATCTAGTAGCTCCGGTAATCCGTTGGCACTTAGATGTGTGTGGCCCTCTGGTGGTAATATATGGTAATTAAAAACATCAGAATTGTTGTATAACATTAGCCCTCTGGTGTTGGTTGCTCTACAGTTCCATTCTCTATTTTTGGCATTCAGATCTCCTCCGATTATTGTTGTCCTGTTATTGTCGAAGATATTTCCTAAACACTCCCTGTTAAGACTGTCGTGAGGGAAGGGGCTGCAGTAAACGAACCCGACCATTACAGACCCGTGGTTCACTGCAATCTTAACGTATGTACCCTCTATAATATTGCTACTATCCGGATTTGGCATAGAAGTTGCTTGGACGTGCTTTTTGACAAGAATCATGGTTCCGCCCATTCTACTTTCGCGATCGTTTCGAAATACATTATAATTTGGAAAGGAGGATCGTGTTGCTCCTTTCAACCATGTTTCCTGTATCAGAATCACGTCAAGGCAATGTTCTTCTGAGAAGTTGATTAGTTCTAATTTTTTGCCTTTAATCCCATTAACGTTTATAGTTGCAATTTTTAGAACGTGCACAGGATGTGGGGTCACTATTGATTGTTATTGTTATTTGCTCTTAATAAGGGGGCCAAGGTCAGCATCTGTTGCTGCATGGCCTTGGTGAACTGCGCCATCATCATCGACATCGTACTCTGAAGCACGTCTGCCGTTACATATTGCGCAGCAGCTGCCTGAGGGGCTACATTATTTGGTTGTTGCTGTTGTTGTTGCAACAATTTGTTATTTTGTTGCCCCCATCTAAAGTTACTAGGGCTTGCTGCTTTCCGTGTCGCAGCTGCCTCTTGTAATTTTAGAGGGTGGCGAACGCAACCCCTGTAGTTTGAGGTGTGCTCCCCATCGCAATTAACGCATGGTTTCGTTTCCGGTGTTTGAGTGCAGTCACGCGAGTTGTGATTGCCGGCGCATTTCATGCACTTGACCGGTGCAGTGCATTTTATTTGCGAGTGTCCATAGATTTGACATCTATGGCACTGAGTATTAGTGTGTTTTGCACGTTGTGTTTCGACGCGCACTCTCAGGTTATCTAAAGAATCTAGCTTGAATATGCTAGACTGTGTTTTTGGCAGTATTACCAAACACAGAGGCATAGGCAAGCCGTTCTTGTGGTTCCATCTTTGAACCATTGAGGGGGTGAAGCCCAGCTCTTCTAGGTCAGCCTTGATTTTGTCGACTGACCACGTTTCGAGCACGCCGCGAACCACAACGTGCAACATTTTTTCGTCCGAGAAGCGGAACGAATGATATGGTATTTTTTGATCTGTTAGTATGGTCAATATCTTGTTGTAGGCTGCCGGGGTGCCCGGGTGGATTTTTACGCCTTCAGGGACGTTGACAGCTTTCCCGTAGTCGATATTACTGTCCTTTAGGCGCCTAGTAATATCGTTGTAGCGCGTTTTGTCCCTAATTACGATAGGGGGCACTTTCATTGCGATTTTGGGGGTTGGCAAGGTCACAAAGTCACTCTCCCTTGCTTTCTCGGTTGATTTTGACGTTTCGGATGTCTGGCTAGGGCCTGACATGGTCATAATTTTTCCCAACGGATTTGGATTAGTCATCGTTTTAACTACGTTTTTATGTAGTTGATTTGCTAAGGCAGGGTTGTTAGTCTTAGGGAAGTTAGGATATGTGCTTTGAGAGGTGGGGAGTGCAGGGTATTCTAGTAATTGCCTTTTTGCGCTGTCGCTTACTTCTGTGCGGAGCCTATTGCGCTTCTTCGTTACTTTAACGAATGGATCCTGAGAATCCCGTGGTTCTGTGCTTTCCTCCGAATCGGATTCCATGTACACGAGATTCTCAGTTTCTTCTACTATGACTAATCGAGATTCTTCACCGCTTACTGTAGCGGTGAGACTATTTTTAACTACGCTAGAGTCTTGCATTTCTTTGATTTTAATAGCCATTGCGTTAAGCTCTACTTTGTACCTTGCTAGTTTGTCATCTTTTTCTTTAAGCTGCTGGTTTTTCGCAGCAAGTATGTTTATTAGCTCTTGGAACTTCGTGTCCAAGGCGATGTTAAATGCAGTCTGCGATGCCGCTAGCTTCAGATCATATTCGGCAGTCATCTCTGCTCGCATTTTTTCGAATCGCTTGTCGGTACTGGTATGGAGTGCCTGCTCTGCTACACGTTTTTCCATGACGCGCCTTTGTTGCTGCATGGCTTCATCTTGTCGGTTTTGTTCCTCGATGAACTTTCTGATTGGGTTTTTAGGTGCCTGCTCCGACATCTTGATATCCTATAATTGAGTGAATCTAAAAAAAAGAATTAACAAAGGGGTTATGTATAGCGTGGGTGTCGTAACACTTAGGTATAATGGCACCGATTCGTCTTTAAAAAGACAAATACGGCACGAGGGCTTCTTCTTCGCTGTGTCACGGGATCGCTGTTAAAAATCGACGTTCTCTCACGCTGGTCGCGGTCGAACTTCTGGATTTCTTGATTTTTTTTTTTGGACACACGATGAGAAATCTGCGCACAGACACCTTACAGACGCGGCAGAGAGAGGACTTTAACTTAACGCCGTACCATCGACGGTAGTCGATCAAATACAGTGCGCAGCGCCATCTCTTAGTAGTCCCCACATAATCTGAACAGACGTTATTTGATTAAATCAAATTTTAAAAAAATCTATTCAAGAAATAAAAAGTCTATGCTTGTCAGGAGAGGGCTTCCTTTTCTTAGTAGTACCATTCAATCTGAAATAGTATTTTAAAGTGCTACTGTGTAGACAAAAATACGCGCCCTTATTGTATAAGGATCATCGGGTGGTCTGGAAATAATAATTTTCCATATTCGTATTTAATATAGGTAATACAGAAAAATACTAAAAAATGTAAACGAAGAAAGCCCAAGACTGAAGACTTGAGCGAAAATATTAAATGGGTAGGGAAGGGCACATCATTTTAAAGGTTGTTTAAATATCTTTCCAATAATACCAAGATTTATCATTACGATTGGCAACGCTACAGACAATAATAAAATATTTTGTACTTATAAGGAGTAGAAGTTTCAATTCTTGATGAAATATACAGGGTGTTCCATTTGAAAATACTGAGTAAATTTAATCCAAACAAACCCGAAGTTTGGAAGTAAAATTAAAGCACCCTGTATAAAACTGTAAAATTTTATAAATAGTACTCATATAATCCAGATAAAATTTTTTGATCTAATTAAAATCAATAAAGAATCTGTAGCATGTTTATTACGATCGTACCAATGCAATAAAAATAGGAAAATTAATAATATCTTTGCAACACCGCAACAGATTGGGGAAAAAAATTGGGGTTACATAAACGATAAGGAGGGGCACTGATTCCGAGTAAAAATATAGGTCATTTCATTTATGACACACACTGTACAGGGTGTCCATTTTTGGGTAGTTTTACGGGGTATCTCCGTTAAATTTGTTTTCACCCTATACCTATATTTTTAATAATATAATTTAGTTTGTAACAAGCTTCAAATATATAACACTTTATTTTTAGTCTTAGTATTAGGCCCGAAATATACGTTTTTCAAAAATATACCATTTTTTTATATACGGTGACCCATTTAAAGAAGCAAATTTGTTTATTTTCCTTGAAAATTATTGAATGTAGAAAAAATCTGAGTACGTCACTGTATTCTACATAAAGAGTTACAAAAAGAACATTTTTATTTCTTTTTGATACGTTACGGGGTAACCGATATATGGGGGGGGGGGGGGGTGTCCCAAAATGATTACGGCATCTTCTGTTTGACAAAAAAGTAGCAAAGTGCTGCGAAAACAGCATCCTTCTATCTTTACTAATAAGGGAGATACCCCGTAAAACTACCCAAAAATGGACACCCTGTATACTTAAACATACTTTTAAAATATGCGTCTTCAACAGTCCGCTAATATTTATTTTTAAAGTTTCCCTTCTATCCACGATATAGGAGATATCGAAGAATTACACACTAAATGGACTCCCTGTATTAGTAAATATTTTATTTATTTCAGAAAACCCAATTTTCCGCGTTAAATTTTCCGGTAATTCTAATTTCTCTAATAAGAACGCTACGAAACACAAGTCAAATGACATGACACAAGGGTTACCGCCTCATACAAAAATTTAGGATCCTCCGGGACATAAATTCCCTATTTTAAAAAATAAAATTATACCTATCAAAATACAATTCATTTTAAATTTCGTAAAACGGCATGAATTTGTATATAAAAATCTCGGACGTATGACGAATCGACATGAGTCATGCCGTTTTTCTACAATGTAAGCGAGTAATCGTTAGAAAAAAAACTAATTTTTTGCACCAAAATACCTTTGCCTTGCTTTCGTTTGTTAGTTTATTTGCAGTAGTCGGTTCGAAAGGAGCTCGCGTATTCGCCGGTTTTATTTTTTCTGGAAAATTATCCCGCGTGATAATTCGACGTCCAGGACAGGGTATTCCTGCCACTGCTTAAAGAGTTGTCGGAATTCCGGGTAATAGTGTCATCCTAAAACGAAGTTTTGCTCTGTTCCCTGTAAGGTGAGTCTTTAAACATTTTTTTTTTCAAAATACGTTTAGCAGCATTCACAGTTCCATAAATTAATTTATAATAGAGAAGAAGTATTTAAGTCACATCACAAGGAGCCCATGCGCTATTATGCAACGGGTTCCTCGCTTTTTACCTTCCATAACTGGGGTAGTAACTGGCGATAAATACTTATAAACTCTTTCCACAATTCTTTTTGAGCCGTTTTTACCATTGGTTTACTCGATGTTGCGCAACGCGTCGAACAGCGGCATTTATGCTCAACTCGTTGCGCAATTTGCTCGCAAGTGTATGGGCCCCTTCAGTTTTCAGTTATGCAGGGTTTTAATTTGAAAACTACCCACCTTTAATAGGTCGCTTTCGGTAAATAAAAATAAAATTTTATTGTGAAGGTCCCGCCCTTAAAATCGTAAATGAGAAGGGGGGTCAAGTATATTGGGGCGGAAAAATCTGGATTCTAAGAGTCACCGAGGACCGTTTTTGGTTCGGAGGGGCAGTGGCGTACTTGTACAAGAAATGAAATTTGTGCAAATTGACAAAATTTCGTTTCTTGCTTCCGTTAATTTATTAATTAAAAAAATTTCTACCCTAAACTTATAGCAATTGGTTCCTAAAAACAGATAATTAACCGCTTTTAGGATAAAACGAAATAGTATCAAAAATATTGATCAAAAAACGAAATGGTGAATGCGTCACTAGCTCTGACTTAATTATTAACTGAACAAAAAATATACTGAGTGTTTAAACAACAACGAACAAAACAATCATCTACTAAAAACAAACATCTAGTAAAATCAAGATTTATATTTTTCCTAACGAATTCATCTTTGAATAAATTGGTTAAAACATTACATTTCGTGGGGGGGGGGGGGAGGGCTATATACGCCACTGAGGAGGGGGTAAACTGGGCGGCATGTTACGAACAAGCCCGAAACGGGCTAGCTTTACTATGATATCTATTGAGCACGAAATAGCTAATAAAATAGATTTAAATATAAAAATTTACAGAGTTACAAGGTGGTTTGTTGATAGTTATTATTTTAATGAGTTAGAATAGCATAGCACATTTTTTTAATTTCTTTTCAGAAATATTATTAATATGTATTAATAAGAGCACAAAATGATTAAGGCGTCTTGAGCGGGCCATGTTGCTCTCTCTCACTAATTTTGAAATTGAAATTTGGATAGTATGCTAATGTTGATTTGAGCACTGGGCTAAAACATTTTCATTAAGGTACTACGTCCGGTTAAACTGGAAGTCGGTGTCAACTTCTTTATTTTAAATGGCACACCCTATACAGGGTGTCCCAGAATATGTGGGCAATCTCCCGGGTTCAGATAGAACACTTAAAAATAACAGGAGAAGTTCTTATAAATTTTTCTCCCTACGGCCTCTCCCCTACGGAGATACGGGCCCATAACGGACGTCCCTGGAAATCGTTTTTTTTTAAATAATTTTTGAAGTACTAGGTGTAATTTAATATTTTTTTAGTAAGTATAATGGTTAGTAGATGGGTCTCCTTAAAACTCGCCCTTTTAAACACATTTGGCTTATTTAGTTTGCCAGGGACGGACTAGGACACAAAAATGTTTTTTTATACCTTGTACGATGAAGGAACGACAATAATATTTTTGATACGAGATATGCTGAAAAAAAGGTACTCTTGATCAATGTCGATAAAGTGAACTGTTTTCGAAAAAAAAATATTTTTGTTCAATATGGTTTTTTTGCATTAGTTGTTGTTTTATGCTTATAAAATTTCCTCATTGTTGCTATGGTTTTTTTTACATGTACCGATTTAAATAAGAATATTTATGCCAGTGTCAGTTTATGGTAATGTCTTGAAATTTGCGGTTTTTCTCCTTTGTCTTATTAGTTACTAACTTAGTAATGGAATTTACGTATACTGGATATAAATCATATATTATAATTATTTTCTATTTAGCGTTAAAAATAAGGGTAAGTTTATATAAGGTTGTCGATTCCAAAAATTTGCCAATTTTATATTTTTATATGGCCATAATAATACCAAGAACTATAGATAGTTTGTTTTTGGGTTTCGGTCACTTTGAAATGAAATTCCAGTGTTTGGTAAGCTATATCAAGAACATATTATAACAAATTTATTTCTTTAGCATTTATGAAACTACAGATTTTTTTAATAGACAAACCTTATACAAATAAACCTTTATTTTTAATTCTAAATAGAAAATGGTTATAAAATTTGGAGTTTCCATTTGAAAATGTAGATTTTCTCAATTTAATTTTTAATTGTTTGAACACCCTGTATTAATAGTTATATAAAATCTATTGAAGCAGGTCTTTTTTAACCTTGAATTCAACCCCAAAGAAACAATCAAGGCTTCCTTATAGGAATAATTAATAATTAATTTAAGGTCTGCAAATGTTACTTTAGACATTAAACCTTAAATATTGCAAACACAGACTTAGGGGCAGGGACATGATATACGAAATTTGTCTAGAATCTTGCGTAGAATCCAAAAATGTAATAATATATAGGGTGTTTCATTTGTGCCACCATATTAAAAATATATTTTGAGGGTTGCCCCCCATCAACATTAGCGTATTGTCCAATTTTCGAAATTTGCCTATGTATATGTCGGCGTCAATTAGTGAAATCCGTCATTCCCAGAAATGCCTAGTCATGTCACGTATTGCCGACAAATAGTGTAACTCTACGCTTTGTACACCGTTTGCCTAAGAGCATCAGGCATTCCCTGTAATGACGGAATTCTTTCAGTCAAACGCTGTACTTAATTAAATGATTTAAGTTACCTTGTTTGCCGGTTTTAGTCGAACGCTGTAACTGTTGTTAACATCTTTGTAGTAATTTTTTTTTTGAAAATGAAATGTTGAAGCACCCAGAATTGTTTTATAAGAAGTTAGATGACTATTACTCCAATCAAAGTAAGAAAAAACCTTGGAATATTACGGAATTGACGGAGGTGAAAATTCGTTTCAATTTTAAGGAAATTCCTGACAATAATCAGTTATTTACAAACCTTTGAATGTAAAATATCTTATTTTCATGCACTACTGGCAACACTGTCCTAATTGCAATGATTGACTAAAGCCGTCAAACAGGGTAACTTAAACCATTTAGTTAAGTACAGCGCTTGACTGAAAGAATTCCGTCATTACAGGGAATGCCTGATACTCTTAGGCAAACGGTGTACCAAACGTAGAGTTACACTACTTGCCGGCAATACGTCAATTGACTAGGCATTTCTGGGAATGACGGATTTCACTAATTAACTCCGACATATTTAGATCGAATTGGTTCCCGGTGGGACACCCTGTATATATTTTTTTGGGTTCCACTGGTTTTTTGAAGTAGTGGTCAAGTTTGACCGAAAATGTACAGGGTGGTCACAATTCGAGGTTCTTTGTGAAATAATTCAACCATTAAAAACGTGTTTATTGCAAGTGGAATACCCTGTACATTTTTATTTAATTTAATGACAAAGCAGTTGTTCGTTATAACTAATGTTTACTGTTCTACACTTATATAAAAATTATTCCGAAAATACAATTCTTTCACGTGAGCTGCTATGAAAACAATTGTACTCTATGCGGAGGAAATCTGATCGATTGCTTGAAAAAACAACTTTTTGAATTGTTTCTTCATTGAATTTTCAAATAAAATACAGTTTTTAATTTTACTAAAGTTTATAAACTCTATGAATGCTTAGAAATTTGTTTTTTCAAGCAATCAATTAATTTTTCTCCGTATAGACATCAGTAATACTAGTATAGAGTACCTAATATACAATTGTTTTCATAGTACACTTGAAAAGTATATTTTTATTTAATTAAATGACAAAGTAGTTGTTCTTTATAAATAATGTTTACTGTTTTATACTTATATAAAAATTATTCCGAAAATAATATTTTTTCAAGTGTACTATGAAAACGATTGTATACAGGGTGTTATGGAAATGACGTATTATATTTAAACCGGCAATTCCTGAGATGAATACAAATTGAAGAAAAATATCCTTAAATGGCGCTTTCAATTCATTTAGCGGTAAAAATGACCTGACGTCAAACCAGGAATACCTCTGTACCGCACTGCGGCACATCCGAATTTTCACCGGTGTTGTCAGAATTACACTCTTTAAGTTTGAAATACCCAACTACGTAACTAGGTCAAATGTCAATGACCTTTTGACTTTTGATTGGCTGATTTTTTAATGTAATTTTATTTAGGCCACACACATACACTTACCTTGTCGGTCTTATTCAAAAATTAATGTCAACTTCTATAAAAACTTATACAGCGTTTTAGTAAAGAAACCGGCACATCACATAACCTGGTTATGCAAAACTAAACTACACATGAACATTGGCCGCCATAAAACTGCACAAAATTCACTTGGAGACATCGTTTTTATTAACATTGACTTGTCTCGCTTAGGTTTGCATGAACTTTTGCTTTTAATTAACAAACACATTGTAAAATGTAAATAACCACATCTGACCTCAAAACACGAACTGTCAAAAACTAGAAATGTATTATAATGCAATGCATGTTTTCCGGTAGATTCCTGCGCATTCACCAAAAAAAGGTTGAAATAAATAATTATTATAATCTACAGCATTTATTTATTGTTTTCCTTCTGCTGTAGATATCAATAAAGATTAAAAAACTTGATAATCGCTGCTCTGATGCTTTATTTCATTCGGAAAGCTTTAAAAAAATTAAATCGATCGTTTCACAGCGGGATTTTAAAACCCAAGATTAGCACATCTCTAGTATAAATGACAGGTTAAAAGTTGACATTTGCTTGACAACAAGCGGCTTCGCGCGAAAGAGTTTTTTCGGGATATTTAATCAACTGTACAGTGCGAATAAGTGGGAAAATGTTTAGTACATACAGAAAAATCAAGTCGAAGGCATATTAGAAAATGTTCCTTTAGTAAGAGACTGGAAATCGCAAGGTCACCGGATCTTACATCATGCAATTTTTTCTATGGGGTACGATGAATAAAGAAATAGTTGATAAAGTCGAAGATATGGATCAATTGCGATATAAGATATTGGATGCAGCAGATAAAATAATTGCTGAACGTTTTAGTTTATAAAGTGCCAATTGTGTCCTATGTCCTATTTGTGTGTTTATTAAAGAATGCATTAGTGTGTAACGATTTTGTGTGACAAGGGCCTATCTTAAAAAAACTAATTTGAAACATGTGTGTTTCTTTAAGTGATTTATGGTAATCTGTTCAGTGTTTCACTATTTGTTCTGTGTCTCTGACGATATACAGGGTCATGTTCTGAGATTGGAAGAAAAACGCCGAAGGGGTTTTAGTGGGTTATAAGCTTTACCCACTAAAACCAAAGAAACTGAAGATTTATGTGCCCTGGATTACTTGCTAGTATACTGGCACCTGGATTCACTTCTATTTGGATACTACGTAGCTAAATATTTATTTTTATAAGAATCTAAAGTTTTACACGAACAATTTGGCAATATTGCGCTAGCTAGCTGTTTATTACACAGCTGCTCAGTGTAATGTGACTGTGCCGAGGAGTTGTGTGTGGGTTTATGGGTGAATTACCCCACTTTTTAAACGTTCGATTTGAAAAAAAAAAAAGTATGTAGCGCTTCTCTATTACACCCCAGGAGTCACCCATTTAAATATAATACGTCATTTCCATAATACCCTGTATATAGGTACTCTATACTAGTTTTACTGATGTCTATACGGAGAAAAATTAATTGATTGCTTGAAAAAACAAATTTCTAACGCATTCATTGAGTTTATAAACTTTAGTGAAATTAAGTGTTTGAAAATTCTAATATTCAAATTATAAATTTAAAATAATCAACTGCATTTTATTTGAAAATTCAATGAAGAAGCGATTCAACAAGTTGTTTTTTCAAGCAATCGATCAGTTTTCCTCCGTATAGAGTACCTACGTACAATTGTTTTCATAGCAGCACACTTGAAAAAATTGTATTTTCGGAATAATTTTTATGTAAGTATAGAACAGTAAACATTATTTATAAGGAACAACTACTTTGTTATTAAATTAAATAAGAATATACAAGTTTTTAGTGGTTGAATTCTTTCACAATGAACCTCGAATTGCGATAACCCTGTACATTTTCTGTCAAGTTTGAAATATTTGATGATCTTCTAGCTATTCGGTAAGAAAACTTTTTTAGTGCAAGAACTAAGGTAAAAAAATTACTTGGATTATTTCATCACCATGCATTTACCAAATAATTACAAAATGTCCAGAACATTTTATTTCTGGTTGATAATGGTGTGTACAAAATTTCATAAAAATATCTAAGAGTGATTATAATTATGATAAAAAAGTTATTGTTTAAATTTTAACATTCTGTCGCTCAAAAATGAAGAGCTTTAGGACATACAGGGTGATTGATGGTGGATGGCCTATTAGACGTTTATGGAGAACTAGTCATCGGATCACTTTGAACATTTGGGAGCTTATAGAAGCGGACATGATCTATTTTTTAAATTTTTAGCCATGCAGTGTTGCCGCTTCTGCTTGAAAGTATTAGCAACTTTGATAATTTAAACGGAACACCCTGTGTATTATTTTTGCTTTAGAATCCTTATTAATTTCTTAATAACTTAATATTTTCCTATGCCTTTTTGTTATAGTTCTCGAGATAATAATTAATTTCACTTTTTTTTTTCGGAAAACGTCCTACAAAAAGTGATGATATTTTTAAACTCTGACAAATTAAAGCACTGACATTTGGTATGGAGTCAGGTTATATCAGGTCTTTCACCCTCTTTCCAACTATTAGTTATAATAATACTACAGGGTGTTTCAAAATACAAATATTTTGATGGTTTGGAAAAATGGTAAATAGTACATTTTTTTTAAATGAAATACCCTATATTTTATCTGTTGTCCTAAAAGCTATTGAAATTGTCTATCTTCCTATGTATAATGTTACTATACCTATCTTGAACAGTTTTTGACTTATTAGTATTTATTTAGCAAAATTAATTATTACAGATAACAATCACACTTTTTAGACCAATTTGGCAAGTAGCCTATCGAAATTGTTTTGTAATGGTTGACATTTTGCATTTTGAAAAAAAAAAATTTCTTTGTGGACCTTTGGTACACTTATAATAATGCATATTATGTGTAGACAATATTTCTTGCACACAAAGAAACAATAAGCCCAAATCTTCTTTGGCACTTCTTATTGAAGCATGCGGATAGGCATGAAAATAAGCCAAAACATTGATTTCAGTTTCCTCATTGGACGTTATAGATCTAGGTAAATTTCTGTATGTTTCAAGCATGATCCAAAATTTTCGAAATTGCTTCGAATTCGTCTAAATTTCTTATTGCTCATTGATGGTAAATTTTGATACATTTCATTGAATCTTCTAAATGTACGGCTGATGATCTTATTATACTGACCATGTAAAATAAATAAATTCATAAGTACTACATCTGAATAGTTGTTGTTTTCTTCCATTTTTTTTTTTAACTTTAAATTTAACTTTAAAAAATTAAAATATTTAAATAGGCCAACTGACAACAAGACTGAATGAATAACAGCAAACCATTACAAAACAATTTCCATAGGCTACTTGCCAAATTGGTCTAAAAAGTGTGATTGTTATCTGTAATAATTAATTTTGCTAAATAAATACTCATAAGTCAAAAACTGTTCAAGATAGGTATAGTAACATTATACATATAAAGATAGACAATTTCAATAGCTTTTAGGACAACAGATAAAATATAGGGTATTTCATTTAAATAAAAGGTACTATTTACCATTTTTCCAAACCATCAAAATATTTGTATTTTGAAACACCCTGTACTATTATAAATAATATTTGGAAAGAGGGTGAAAGAGTTTAAAAATATGATCACTTTTTGTAGGACATGCTATCCGAAAAAAAAGCGAAATTAATTATTATCTCGAGAACTATAACAAATAGGTATAGGAAAATATTAAGGAAAGTTATTAAGAAATTAATAAGAATTCTAAAACAAAAATAATACACAGGGTGTTTCGTTTAAATTATCAAAGTTGCTAATACTTTCAAGTAGAAGTGGCAACACTGCATGGCTAAAAATATTTTTAAAAGATAGATCATGTCCGCTTCTATAACCTCCCAAAATTTCAAAGTGGTCCGATCACTAGTTCTCTATAAACAT
Source organism: Barypeithes pellucidus (assembly GCA_963991005.1). Classification (NCBI taxonomy): domain Eukaryota; kingdom Metazoa; phylum Arthropoda; class Insecta; order Coleoptera; family Curculionidae; genus Barypeithes; species Barypeithes pellucidus. The sequence goes on from OZ022557.1 coordinate 3,667,198, forward strand.
CTAATAGGCCATCCACCATCAATCACCCTGTATGTTAATACAGTGTAACCTTGATAATCCGAACCTTCGTTACAACGGATTTTTCAATAATCCGGCCAAACATTTCAACTGCATTGTATACTTTATGATCAGCATTTGATAGTACTCGGTAATTCAAGCAAACAAAAATTACAAATTACTTCACAAAATAATATAAAATATAATAAGTATGCTTCTGTTTTAAATAATTTTTGTATTATGTTTATACTATTTTCTAGTTGTTTTCTATTAAATGTTTTAAATGGTTCGTTTTTCAATAAAAAAAACTGTGTCGCTTCAATAATCCGGATTAATTACAAATCCGGATGACCGCGGTTTTAATTAGTCCGGATTATCGAGGTTGCACTGTATTAACATTTCTTCTTAAAATCATCCAAGGATTCGGCACTCTATTAAAAAACACCCTATATGGGCCCAATAATATCCCCCAAAAAATCAAAAATAAATGCAGGGTCTTTCAAAATAATTGGAAAAATCTAAAATTTTGCGTTTCGGTTATTATTTTTTCCTGACTTTGTTTGAACAGATGTCCAAAAATAAATGTCACTTTCTCATTGCTACTTTTATTCTCCATAAGATTTCATATCAGATCTTTAATGCAACGTTTTGTCTTTGGGTCACCATCATCAACTTAATTTTTTAAATACGGGCTTGGATTTTTTTCTTTAAATTATGAAAAAGGAACTAAATCTACGTTCGGCGGTATATGAGACTTACTGGTTTTCCGATGTTTTGACCATCTTGATTAAAATACCCCTAATCCGTTCCTGTAATTAACTTTTGTTTCGACGAAACTGAAAATTTTAAAATTATTATTGTATTATAGTATTTAAAAAAATTAAGTTGATGATGGTGACCCAAAGACGAAACGTCGCATTAAATAGGATCTGATCATGCCATCCCGAGAAGAATAAAAAGTAACAATGAAAAACTGAAATTTATTTTTAGACATCTCTTGGAACAAAGTCAGCAACAAATAAAAACCGAAACGCAAACTTTTAGATTTTTTAAAATATTTTGAAAGCCCCTGTTTTTATTTAAGATTTTTTTACGGCATATTATTGGGCCCATAATTATGCAACTTTGCCCCAATTTAACCGACTTCGTATCTCTTACCGTTTCCGAAATTCCAATGGTGAAGGACTTGTTTGTTACACCCTGTATAGCAAGAATCAGCTAAATAAGTTAGCGAATTTATTATAGCTAGTTGTGATTAGAACTAGAATTTTTTTCAAGAAAACATTTTTTCCCTCCCAACTAAATGAACTGAAATTAATTTTATTTTTTGGCTTGGGCTTTCCCCAAGCCTTCTTCCCCAAACAGGTATTTCTTATTTCATAACTCATGTGGAGTTCGCTAGTATTCGCTATTTATTTTTAATTTATGCTCATTAGCATTGACCTAATATTTTTACTCAATCACTTGTTCATGTCAAAATGTACAATTTCGCAAATAAGCCTTCGTGTCAATTATGGCCTACACTTTACTAATTTACTCAAATTTGCCTATTTACATGAAAACTAAACGCATTTTCCTTTGTTTTAGGATCATGGCCATGGGCACTAAAGAAAATTTATAAAATCGGGCACGCGAATTTTCCAGGGTAGCAGAAGACACAGAAACCAATCGCGCAGTCAAATCAATCCGATTCTTTTTAGTCTAACGTACAGAAAGAATCTGGTTGATAAATCAGTCCGGTCTTTCCTAGTCTAACGTACAGGAATGATCTGATTGATCGTTTTGCTGAACCCCATCGCGTCTTAATCAATCCGATTTTTTTTAGTCTAACGTGCAGAAAAAATCTGATTAATAAATCAGTCCGACTTTTCCTAGTCTAACGTATAGGAAGGATCTGACTGATCGTATTGACAATTTCAAAATGGGGTATGAATGATTAAACAAAATGAACTTTTTAACGCGTTATGATGACATAACTTTTAAGCAGCTATTATAAGCAATCGTAACTTTATAAAAATGTATATGCAGTATTTGAAGTAGATTCATCCAATCAAACTCCGTTGGTTTCTGTGTCTGTTTAATTGCCGATTCCTTAAGGACCAGTTGTTGCAAAAAATTGTTGTTTTTTGGATCGGTCCGAGGGCTTCAATTGACTGCGACCATGGAAACATAAACCTGCAAGTAAACGTTCGGGACACAAGCTGGATTAGAGCAGCCTGCGAGAATTTATTAAGGTAATATTTAGTTAAAAAATATATTTTCATCAACGTTGATTGATCAATGTTTCGTTATTTTCGAAAATAAGTTTGTGTGAAGTGAATCGTAGTTGCCAATATTTTAAATGTGCATTTATTTAGTTTTCTGTTTTCTGCGTTCACCAACCAAAAAATCAATTTTACTGGGGAAGCTTGAAACTAATAATATTTTATTTTTATATGCAAAGCAGTTTGGCAATCAAAAGATTTCGAGCTGTAATTGAACAATAATTAATGGGTAGAAGAGTGAACTACATGTTTTTGGCTGAATGGCAACAATGTTGAAGTCTGGTTATATCAGATGGTTAAATATTCAAACATAACCATACTTACCGATGAAAAGATAAATCCTTCTTTAATGAACCACTCTTTTACATACTACAGATGAATGCACCATGATTGTTTATAATAAAGACGATTTTTCACCAATAATCACAAAAAAACACAAATCAACCAAAATATAACAATCCGTTAGTTAGATCAAAGAACAAACATCGCAATATATACGAGATTAGTATTCATTCATCTTTGGCTTATCTTTTGGGTCCGAATCGTAGTAAAATAGAAATAGTTGTTGCCAGAGTGCAGTTGGATTAGTTCAAGATTCTTTTGATACTTTTAAGTATAATAATATTTTATTTTAAGAATCTCTCATCGCCTTTTCACAGTTTATAGTAAAATTATTGGGAAATAAATTTATTTTAAGAGCAATTGCGGATTAATCTAAACCAGTTGTATTTGCCAAATTAACAAATTTTTAATTGCAATTTTGCAAGATGCCTTTGCGATAAATATGTCCATCTGGCTATGCTGGAATAATGACCGAAAGAGGTGGGACAGACTGTTTGCAGTCGTTGCGTGGGCTAGAAATGTACATTATTCCATCTGTAGTTTGTAATAGGTTTCTCTCGGGATCGTTTCGTTTGACATAAATAGTTAAAACAAGCCATTGTTATTTACTTAGGAGCATGACATAAAACGTTTTAAAAATTTCAACTTATCGGTTTGGGGGGGGGGGGGGGGGGGGGGGGGGGGGGGGGGTGTTTCAAACGAATGACTAAACATTTATTGTGATGGGCAGTAAAAAAAATTTTGAATAATGACTGTACCAACTGTGAGGATGATGATAAAAATTGATTTTTGATTTTTGTTACATTTAGTACTGCTCTGATTAAGAATTTATATCCTTTGGACTTTTATAACTATTAAGTCAAAGTTGATAACAAATTGTGTCGTCGAAAAATTGTTCACCGATAAATAAGTAAGGATAAAAAAGGGTTGGTACTAATCATAACACAATGTAATTTAGATTTAGATACATCATATTCGCTTTTAGAGCTAATGGTAGTGACGCATTCGCCATATCATTATTTAACGTATAAATTAATAAGAACAAAAATAAAATTTTATCAAACCTATAATAATTGATTAAACTTTTATTGATGTAAACTGTGTAACTAAAAATGTTCTCTATTGTTTCAGGTAAGTGAGCATGATTGGTGTTGGAAGCGTCCGTTTCGCGCTGTCGGCAAACAAGTCTTCGACTGTTGTTACAACCTGGAATAAGTGAACAGTGACCTTTAGTAGATAAGCTACAAGAGTTCGGGGCCAAATACCACCACTTTTACATGTTATTTCTTATGGGAAAATTTAAGGTTCGATCTGCATTTTTTTCTACCGACGCCCAGAATGAGAAGAACGTGAGGAGTGTGGAGATGAATGGAGAGCAAATATCGTCATTTTTACATGTATTTTCCCATAAGGAAATTTAAGGTTCGATCTGCATTTTAAATCTAACGACGCTTAGCGTCGCGACGCCCACAATGAGAAGAATGTGGGAAGTGTGGAGATGAATGAAGAGCAATATCATCATTTTTACAGGTATTTTCCCATATGTTTTATATTAGGGTTCGATTTGCATTTTTTTTTACTGACGCCTACCGTCGCGACGCTTAGAATGAGAAGAACGTGACGCAATTTACCAGTGGCTGTTAGCGTCTCCACCATAACCATCAAACTTTAATATTTGATTTAAATTTTACTTTTTGTGTGTGTGTGTGTTTATCGCAACCATTTGAGGATGGCTGATAAATTTTCAGTCATTACTTATAATGAAATAGAAAATTTATTAAATCATCCTGAGAGGGTTGCGATAAATAATAGAGTTAAAACTTAAATATTTTATATACGATTTGGCTTCTGTGATATAAAGGGATGATCGACTTTTTTCCGCATGGAAACACGACAGGTACCCTTCCGAGGGGAGACGTACCGACTCTGGTGATCGATAATCCCTCCCTACAAAAGAGGTTGACACTTTTAAAGAGTTAGGTATATACAGTGTTTTCCATATGTCTTATAGACACGATCAGGGAAAATTGTTGCCTGTTGGCTATTAAAGAAATCATCTATCCGCCATCTCTAAAGGGTTATGATGGGAAATTATAATTTTCTAAATTTGTATGTGTCTTTCCTTCAATATTTTTTTTTAATTAGGGGTTTAAATTTAAAAGCAACAAACGTAAAAAACTGATATGTAAGAATTAAGAGATTTTTTTTTACTTTGAATGTGATTTTTCAACTATTTTTTGGATAATTTAGAAGTAAAAAAAACTGTATTTAATCAGTAATTACTTATAATGAAATAGAAAATTTATCAGCCATCCTGAAATGGTTGCGATAAACACACACACACACAAAAAGTAAAATTTAAATCAAATATTAAAGTTTGATGGTTATGGTGGAGACGCTAACAGCCACTGGTAAATTGCGCCACGTTCTTCTCATTCTACGCGTCGCGACGGTAGGCGTCGGTAAAAAAAAAATGCAAATCAAACCCTAAATTTCCTTATGGGAAAATACCTGTAAAAATGATGATATTGCTCTTCATTCATCTCCACACTTCCCACATTCTTCTCATTCTGGGCGTCGCGACGCTAAGCGTCGTTAGATTTAAAATGCAGATCGAACCTTAAATTTTCTTATGGGAAAATACATGTAAAAATGACGATATTTGCTCTCCATTCATCTCCACACTCCTCACGTTCTTCTCATTCTGGGCGTCGGTAGAAAAAAATGCAGATCGAACCTTAAATTTTCCCATAAGAAATAACATGTAAAAGTGGTGGTATTTGGCCCCGAACTCTTGTAGCTTATCTAGTACCTTTAGTGTTTTACGGGTCATTCCTCACTCAAGTGCTTGCTTGAATGTGGATTGATCCGTCTTGCTGCAATTGGCACCGTTGTTAATACCATCACCTTCGCTTCTATCATGATTGAAAGGTAAGATAGTTTTCTTTCCTTTTCTGTTGCTACAGGTGAAAGAATGAAGGGTTAAGAGCAATAGCAATATATAGGTCCGCACCATTTTGTTTCTTCTTTCTCATTCATTAAATTTTGGACACTATTAAGATATTTATAATAGTTTTTAAAAATCGGGCTGTGCGCATCTCTTTATAATCACTAAAATATGGTGAAGGAGCTTTGTTATTGCTCTTAAAGATGGGACACGTTGCCGATTCTGGTAAGTTAGTGAAGTGAGTGAAAATAAGAAGCTGCAACTGAAGAAACAAGCCTATTAAATTATGGAGGACGGCTTTCTGGTATGGTATAAATGTACAATATTTGGTGAACTATTTAAATATAGATACCTAAATTAATTTAAGATAAATCGGCCGTCTACTAATACATTTGTTTTAGCCACACTATTCATTATACTGGCCAACATGGAACCGATGGGGAATTAATTAATCCATGGCCAATAAAAGCCAGAAAAAGGAAGAAATGGAATCGAATTAATTTTGATGCATAACCGTCATTATCCTTTACTAATAACCTTTTATTTTTAGCTCAGGTTTTGTCCAACATCTTCAAATGTTGATGCATAAAACCACCGGTTTATATTAATTTTATACATTTTTTTTTAGGTTTTAATTAACGATTTTACTTTTAGGAAAGGTTTTGTCCACTATTTTCAAATGTTGATATATAAAACCACCGGTTTATATTAATTTTATACATTTTTTTTAGGTTTTAATTAACGATTTTATTTTTAGGAAAGGTTTTCAATATTTTCGAATATTGATGTACAAAACCACCATTTTTGTGTTTTAATTAACAGTTTTTTTTAGGATTTAAGAATATATTATAAGTGGTCAAACTTGAATGGTCCTTATATATTCTTGGCAGCTGTTTGCATTTTAGGTTGTTGTTTTTAATGGGTAAGCAGCTGTCTGTTGTTGCCCCCCCCCCCCCCCCTCCCGATGGTTCAGGGCCGTACAACACTGGTTTGTTCCACCACCACTTTTACATGTTATTTCTTATGGGAAAATTTAAGGTTCGATCTGCATTTTTTTCTACCGACGCCCAGAATGAGAAGAACGTGAGGAGTGTGGAGATGAATGGAGAGCAAATATCGTCATTTTTACATGTATTTTCCCATAAGGAAATTTAAGGTTCAATCTGCATTTTAAATCTAACGACGCTTAGCGTCGCGACGCCCAGAATGAGAAGAATGTGGGAAGTGTGGAGATGAATGAAGAGCAATATCATCATTTTTACAGGTATTTTCCCATAAGGAAATTTAGGGTTCGATTTGCATTTTTTTACCGACGCCTACCGTCGCGACGCTTAGAATGAGAAGAACGTGACGCAATTTACCAGTGGCTCTTAGCGTCTCCACCATAACCATCAAAGTTTAATATTTGATTTAAATTTTACTTTGTGTGTGTGTGTGTGTGTGTGTGTGTGTGTGTGTGTGTGTGTGTGTGTTTATCGCAACCATTTGAGGATGGCTGATAAATTTTCAGTCATTACTTATAATGAAATAGAAAATTTATTAAATCATCCTGAGAGGGTTGCGATAAATAATAGAGTTAAAACTTAAATATTTTATATACGATTTGGCTTCTGTGATATAAAGGGATGATCGACTTTTTTCCGCATGGAAACACGACAGGTACCCTTCCGAGGGGAGACGTACCAACTCTGGTGATCGATAATCCCTCCCTACAAAAGAGGTTGACACTTTTAAAGAGTTAGGTATATACAGTGTTTTCCATATGTCTTATAGACACGACTATTGAAAATTGTTGCCTGTTGGCTATTAAAGAAATCATCTATCGGCCATCTCTAAAGGGTTATGATGGGAAATTATAATTTTCTAAATTTGTATGTGTCTTTCCTTCAATATTTTTTTTTAATTAGGGGTTTAAATTTAAAAGCAACAAACGTTAAAAACTGATATGTAAGAATTAAGAGATTTTTTTTTACTTTGAATGTGATTTTTCAACTATTTTTTGGATAATTTAGAAGTAAAAAAACTGTATTTAATCAATAATTACTTATAATGAAATAGAAAATTTATCAGCCATCCTGAAATGGTTGCGATAAACACACACACAAAAAGTAAAATTTAAATCAAATATTAAATTTTGATGGTTATGGTGGAGACGCTAACAGCCACTGGTAAATTGCGTCACGTTCTCCTCATTCTAAGCGTCGCGACGGTAGGCATCGGTAAAAAAAAATGCAAATCGAACCCTAAATTTCCTTATGGGAAAATACCTGTAAAAATGATGATATTGCTCTTCATTCATCTCCACACTTCCCACATTCTTCTCATTCTGGGCGTCGCGACGCTAAGCGTCGTTAGATTTAAAATGCAGATCGAACCTTAAATTTCCTTATGGGAAAATACATGTAAAAATGACGATATTTGCTCTCCATTCATCTCCACACTCCTCTCGTCCTTCTCATTCTGGGCGTCGGTAGAAAAAAATGCAGATCGAACCTTAAATTTTCCCATAAGAAATAACATGTAAAAGTGGTGGTATTTGGCCCCGAACTCTTGTAGCTTATTTACTACCTTTAGTGTTTTACGGGTCATTCCTCACTCAAGTGCTTGCTTGAATGTGGATTGATCCGTCTTGCTGCAATTGGCACCGTTGTTAATACCATCACATTCGCTTCTATCATGATTGAAAGGTAAGATAGTTTTCTTTCCTTTTCTGTTGCTACAGGTGAAAGAATGAAGGGTTAAGAGCAATAGCAATATATAGGTCCGCACCATTTTGTTTCTTCTTTCTCATTCATTAAATTTTGGACAATATTAAGATATTTATAATAGTTTTTAAAAATCGGGCTGTGCGCATCTCTTTATAATCACTAAAATATGGTGAAGGAGCTTTGTTATTGCTCTTAAAGATGGGACACGTTGCCGATTCTGGTAAGTTAGTGAAGTGAGTGAAAATAAGAAGCTGCAACTGAAGAAACAAGCCTATTAAATTATGGAGGACGGCTTTCTGGTATGGTATAAATGTACAATATTTGGTGAACTATTTAAATATAGATACCTAAATTAATTTAAGATAAATCGGCCGTCTACTAATACATTTGTTTTAGCCACACTATTCATTATACTGGCCAACATGGAACCGATGGGGAATTAATTAATCCATGGCCAATAAAAGCCAGAAAAAGGAAGAAATGGAATCGAATTAATTTTGATGCATAACCGTCATTAGCCTTTACTAATAACCTTTTATTTTTAGCTCAGGTTTTGTCCAACATCTTCAAATGTTGATGCATAAAACCACCGGTTTATATTAATTTGGAAACAATGGAAATGGAAGATGTTTGCCCACCCGGCATCGCCCGGTGAGATACCATTGCATCGGTTTAGGTGGCGTGAAGTTTGCTCCTTGAGTTAACTTTTGCTCATTGAGTTGACGTTTCGTCGCTGTGCCGATGTTTCCGGTTACCAGGGTGGGACCCCCCCCCCCCCAAAAAAAATAGCATGATGGAAGCTCCAGGCCCAAAATACTCCGGAGGTAAACTCGCCCCCCATTCGGATCTCCGGGCGGGGGCTGGACTTGGGGCCCCATCAAGCGAAGTTCTTCCAAAAACAACCATTTCCGACAATTTACTGGGATCTAACAACACTCAACGAATATATGGTGTGGCACCTGCAGTTTCTAACCAACCCAGAACTAGCAACTTCAAAATTGATTTCTGCAATATTAGAGGGCTTAACACGAACATCAATTCAGTCCACCAGCACTTACAATCTTCCAAGCCTCACGTACTCGCACTGACCGAGACAAAGGTCAGATCGTCAACAAACAACGTCAGCTATTTATACCCTGGATACGATTTTCATTTCCGATTCCGACGCAACTTCGGCGTATGTCTTTTTATTCGAGATGATCTCTGCTGCCAACGAGAACCTACACTGGAACCGAAAGACTTTGATGTAATGTGGTTTAAAATATCAACACCGAAAATCACCAAGTTTATCTGCTGCCTTTACCGTCCTCCAAGTGATACCCATTACAGAGACCTTTTCTCATCACTAGCCAATACAATCGACTTCTTGCAAACCAACCATCCAAATGCCGAGATTGCTATCTTTGGTGACTTTAACGTCCACAATGTCAACTGGCTTAAATATTCAAATACAGACGATGAGCAAGGCCGCGAGGCCGAATCCTTCGCGATCAGTTCTGGTCTAACTCAACTCGTAGAAGAACCAACGCGGATTCCAGACCGAGCTGGAGATTTTGCTAGTCTTTTGGATCTTTTCTTAACGTCAAATCCCGATCTATATACAGTAACCGTACAGCCTCCGTTAGGATCTTCCGATCATAAACTTATTTCAACTCTAAGCGAACTACCAATTAATTCTGAACAACCTCCTAAACCTCGCAAGATATGGCATTACAGATCGGCTAAGTGGGAAGACCTCAAAGACCATTTTCGGACTTTTCCTTGGATGAGCGTATGCTTCTCTTCTGATGATCCATCCGTCTGTGCTGGGGAGGTCTCCGACGTCATTCTAACGAGCATGGAAGCATTTATCCCCTCCTCCCAAAAACGCCCTTCCAACGGCAAGCCCTGGTTTAGTAAGGATTGTGAGCGTGCTGTCAAATCAAAAATCTGGCTTACCGACAGTGGCGTAAAAACCCTACCACTGAGAATCGTACCATCTTTATTACCGCTCGAAACCAATGTAAGCTAACAATAGATCAAAGCAAAGAAGCCCATAACGTGAGGATCAGAAACAAACTTCTTGACTGTCCAAACGGATCAAGGTCCTTTTGGTCAGTCGCTAAGGCCGTCAGCCAAAATTTTACCAAATCAACTATTCCACCTCTAACACGTCCCGATGGTACAATAGCATCCACAGCCGGAGACAAAGCAAACTTACTTGCTGAACTATTTTCCTCGCATTCCACTGTAGATTTCCAGGGAAGAACACCACCCGATATTCCTGCAGTTGAATCCGAAATGACCGAAATCGTGTTCCGTCAGCGTCCCGTCAAACGAATCCTGAAAGGACTGGACGTCAAAAAAGCTACTGGTCCAGACGAAATTCCTATTATAGTTCTCAAGAGATGCGCCGATGAACTAACACCAGTATTTTGTAGACTTTTCAACTTATCCTACAAAAAAGGAATATTTCCATCTTGCTGGAAGACGGCGCGAGTCCAGCCTATTCCAAAGAAAGGTAAGAGAACCCTGCCTAACAACTATCGACCAGTCGCATTGCTTTCAGTTATATCAAAAGTAATGGAGAAAGCTATTAACCAACATCTTCTAAAGTACCTGGAAGGCTTCAACATCATCAGCGATCATCAATATGGTTTTCGGAAGTCCAGATCAACTGGAGATCTTCTAGCCTATGTCACCCATATTTGGAACAACGCAATCGAACATCATGGGGAGTCTCGGGTTGTTGCGCTGGATATTTCTAAAGCTTTTGATCGTGTTTGGCATGAGGGGCTTCTAAGTAAACTGCGATCCTATGGTATGCCCAGTCGATTCTGTGCATGGTTGTCTAGCTTTCTTAAGGACCGCTCTCTGCAAGTGGCGATTGACGGATTTCTCTCAGACACCTTCACCATCAATGCCGGTGTTCCTCAAGGGTCCATATTGTCTCCCACTCTCTTCTTACTCTACATTAACGACCTTCTAGTGAAAACTAAAAATCCGATATTTAGTTTTGCTGACGATAGCACACTTATCTCATCTTTCTCTTTGAATGCGCAAACATCGGCTGCCGACGCACATCTTCGTAGACAGCATGAAGTATCACGCCTCAACAAAGACCTGGAAGAAATTTTGGCTTGGGGTGACAGTAACCAAGTCGAATTTAATGCTAAGAAAACCCAGGCAGCAGTTTTCTCTAAAAAGGTTAACATTACAGAACCGGAAATAGTCATGGCCGGACACGCAATCCCACTGGCTTCATCTATTAATTTGCTGGGTGTCAATCTGGGAGGAAATATGTCTTGGCATAACCACGTTGTGGCAATCGCCAAGATAGCTTCTCAGAAGGTTGGCGTACTCTTCCGAACCAGAAAGTTGTACACACCTCAACAACTTTTGACACTATACAAAGCCCAGATTCGACCATCACTAGAATACTGCTCTCATGTCTGGAGCTCTGCACCCAAACATACTCTTCGGCTACTGGATTCCATCGAAAGGAGGGCTATTCGTCTGATCGGAGACCATGAGCTGACGAAGAACCTCGACAGCCTAGAACATCGAAGACAGGTTGGGGATTTGACTCTCTTTTACAGATATTTTCATGGAAGGTGCTCGGCTGACCTTGCCCTCTTTATTCCGCCCAGAGCGACGAATAGCAGAAACACACGACGAACCACTGCCGCCCATCCATATGTGGTTAAGCTTAGTACTCCTCGAACTTCACTATTTAAGAACTCTTTCATCTGGAGGACTTCATCCTTGTGGAACGACCTTCCCGAGGTCGTTTTTCCCAACGAATATAACCTCCAACGATTCAAAACCAACGTGAATCGCTTTTTACGCACACGCACCACTCCCAGAGTGCCCTAAAGGATTTTTCCTATAGTGCTTGTGTTTGATCATAAAAAAAAAAAAAAAAAAAAAAATTTATACATTTTTTTTAGGTTTTAATTAACGATTTTACTTTTAGGAAAGGTTTTGTCCACTATTTTCAAATGTTGATATATAAAACCACCGGTTTATATTAATTTTATACATTTTTTTTAGGTTTTAATTAACGATTTTATTTTTAGGAAAGGTTTTCAATATTTTCGAATATTGATGTACAAAACCACCATTTTTGTGTTTTAATTAACAGTTTTTTTAGGATTTAAGAATATATTATAAGTGGTCAAACTTGAATGGTCCTTATATATTCTTGGCAGCTGTTTGCATTTTAGGTTGTTGTTTTTAATGGGTAAGCAGCTGTATGTTGTTGCCCCCCCCCCCCCGCTTGTTCAGGGCCGTACAATACTGGTTTGTTCCACCACCACTTTTACATTTTATTTCTTATGGGAAAATTTAAGGTTCGATCTGCATTTTTTTCTACCGATGGCCAGAATGAGAAGAACGTGAGGAGTGTGGAGATGAATGGAGAGCAAATATCGTCATTTTTACATGTATTTTCACATAAGGAAATTTAAGGTTCGATCTGCATTTTAAATCTAACGACGCTTAGCGTCGCGACGCCCAGAATGAGAAGAATGTGGGAAGTGTGGAGATGAATGAAGAGCAATATCATCATTTTTACAGGTATTTTCCCATAAGGAAATTTAGGGTTCGATTTGCATTTTTTTTTACCGACGCCTACCGTCGCGACGCTTAGAATGAGAAGAACGTGACGCAATTTACCAGTGGCTGTTAGCGTCTCCACCATAACCATCTAACTTTAATATTTGATTTAAATTTTACTTTTTATGTGTGTGTGTGTGTGTGTGTGTGTGTGTGTGTGTGTGTGTGTGTGTTTATCGCAACCATTTGAGGATGGCTGATAAATTTTCAGTCATTACTTATAATGAAATAGAAAGTTTATTAAATCATCCTGAGAGGGTTGCGATAAATAATAGAGTTAAAACTTAAATATTTTATATACGATTTGGCTTCTTGATATAAAGGGATGATCGACTTTTTTCCGCATGGAAACACGACAGGTACCCTTCCGAGGGGAGACGTACCGACTCTGGTGATCGATAATCCCTCCCTACAAAAGAGGTTGACACTTTTAAAGAGTTAGGTATATACAGTGTTTTCCATATGTCTTATAGACACGATCAGGGAAAATTGTTGCCTGTTGGCTATTAAAGAAATCATCTATCGGCCATCTCTAAAGGGTTATGATGGGAAATTATAATTTTCTAAATTTGTATGTGTCTTTCCTTCAATATTTTTTTTTAATTAGGGGTTTAAATTTAAAAGCAACAAACGTTAAAAACTGATATGTAAGAATTAAGAGATTTTTTTTTACTTTGAATGTGAATTTTCAACTATTTTTTGGATAATTTAGAAGTAAAAAAAACTGTATTTAATCAGTAATTACTTATAATGAAATAGAAAATTTATCAGCCATCCTGAAATGGTTGCGATAAACACACACACACACAAAAAGTAAAATTTAAATCAAATATTAAAGTTTGATGGTTATGGTGGAGACGCTAACAGCCACTGGTAAATTGCGTCACGTTCTTCTCATTCTACGCGTCGCGACGGTAGGCGTCGGTAAAAAAAAAATGCAAATCGATCCCTAAATTTCCTTATGGGAAAATACCTGTAAAAATGATGATATTGCTCTTCATTCATCTCCACACTTCCCACATTCTTCTCATTCTGGGCGTCGCGACGCTAAGCGTCGTTAGATTTAAAATGCAGATCGAACCTTAAATTTCCTTATGGGAAAATACATGTAAAAATGATGATATTGCTCTCCATTCATCTCCACACTTCTCACGTTCTTCTCATTCTGGGCGTCGGTAGAAAAAATGCAGATCGAACCTTAAATTTTCCCATAAGAAATAACATGTAAAAGTGGTGGTATTTGGCCCCGAACTCTTGTAGCTTATCTACTACCTTTAGTGTTTTACGGGTCATTCCTCACTCAAGTGCTTGCTTGAATGTGGATTGATCCGTCTTGCTGCAATTGGCACCGTTGTTAATACCATCACCTTCGCTTCTATCATGATTGAAAGGTAAGATAGTTTTCTTTCCTTTTCTGTTGCTACAGGTGAAAGAATGAAGGGTTAAGAGCAATAGCAATATATAGGTCCGCACCATTTTGTGTCTTCTTTCTCATTCATTAAATTTTGGACACTATTAAGATATTTATAATAGTTTTTAAAAATCGGGCTGTGCGCATCTCTTTATAATCACTAAAATATGGTGAAGGAGCTTTGTTATTGCTCTTAAAGATGGGACACGTTGCCGATTCTGGTAAGTTAGTGAAGTGAGTGAAAATAAGAAGCTGCAACTGAAGAAACAAGCCTATTAAATTATGGAGGACGGCTTTCTGGTATGGTATAAATGTACAATATTTGGTGAACTATTTAAATATAGATACCTAAATTAATTTAAGATAAATCGGCCGTCTACTAATACATTTGTTTTAGCCACACTATTCATTATACTGGCCAACATGGAACCGATGGGGAATTAATTAATCCATGGCCAATAAAAGCCAGAAAAAGGAAGAAATGGAATCGAATTAATTTTGATGCATAACCGTCATTATCCTTTACTAATAACCTTTTATTTTTAGCTCAGGTTTTGTCCAACATCTTCAAATGTTGATGCATAAAACCACCGGTTTATATTAATTTTATACATTTTTTTTAGGTTTTAATTAACGATTTTACTTTTAGGAAAGGTTTTGTCCACTATTTTCAAATGTTGATATATAAAACCACCGGTTTATATTAATTTTATACATTTTTTTTAGGTTTTAATTAACGATTTTATTTTTAGGAAAGGTTTTCAATATTTTCGAATATTGATGTACAAAACCACCATTTTTGTGTTTTAATTAACAGTTTTTTTAGGATTTAAGAATATATTATAAGTGGTCAAACTTGAATGGTCCTTATATATTCTTGGCAGCTGTTTGCATTTTAGGTTGTTGTTTTTAATGGGTAAGCAGCTGTATGTTGTTGCCCCCCCCCCCCCCCCCCGCTTGTTCAGGGCCGTACAATACTGGTTTGTTCCACCACCACTTTTACATTTTATTTCTTATGGGAAAATTTAAGGTTCGATCTGCATTTTTTTCTACCGATGGCCAGAATGAGAAGAACGTGAGGAGTGTGGAGATGAATGGAGAGCAAATATCGTCATTTTTACATGTATTTTCACATAAGGAAATTTAAGGTTCGATCTGCATTTTAAATCTAACGACGCTTAGCGTCGCGACGCCCAGAATGAGAAGAATGTGGGAAGTGTGGAGATGAATGAAGAGCAATATCATCATTTTTACAGGTATTTTCCCATAAGGAAATTTAGGGTTCGATTTGCATTTTTTTTTACCGACGCCTACCGTCGCGACGCTTAGAATGAGAAGAACGTGACGCAATTTACCAGTGGCTGTTAGCGTCTCCACCATAACCATCTAACTTTAATATTTGATTTAAATTTTACTTTTTATGTGTGTGTGTGTGTGTGTGTGTGTGTGTGTTTGTGTGTGTGTTTATCGCAACCATTTGAGGATGGCTGATAAATTTTCAGTCATTACTTATAATGAAATAGAAAGTTTATTAAATCATCCTGAGAGGGTTGCGATAAATAATAGAGTTAAAACTTAAATATTTTATATACGATTTGGCTTCTTGATATAAAGGGATGATCGACTTTTTTCCGCATGGAAACACGACAGGTACCCTTCCGAGGGGAGACGTACCGACTCTGGTGATCGATAATCCCTCCCTACAAAAGAGGTTGACACTTTTAAAGAGTTAGGTATATACAGTGTTTTCCATATGTCTTATAGACACGATCAGGGAAAATTGTTGCCTGTTGGCTATTAAAGAAATCATCTATCGGCCATCTCTAAAGGGTTATGATGGGAAATTATAATTTTCTAAATTTGTATGTGTCTTTCCTTCAATATTTTTTTTTAATTAGGGGTTTAAATTTAAAAGCAACAAACGTTAAAAACTGATATGTAAGAATTAAGAGATTTTTTTTTACTTTGAATGTGAATTTTCAACTATTTTTTGGATAATTTAGAAGTAAAAAAAACTGTATTTAATCAGTAATTACTTATAATGAAATAGAAAATTTATCAGCCATCCTGAAATGGTTGCGATAAACACACACACACACAAAAAGTAAAATTTAAATCAAATATTAAAGTTTGATGGTTATGGTGGAGACGCTAACAGCCACTGGTAAATTGCGTCACGTTCTTCTCATTCTACGCGTCGCGACGGTAGGCGTCGGTAAAAAAAAAATGCAAATCGATCCCTAAATTTCCTTATGGGAAAATACCTGTAAAAATGATGATATTGCTCTTCATTCATCTCCACACTTCCCACATTCTTCTCATTCTGGGCGTCGCGACGCTAAGCTTCGTTAGATTTAAAATGCAGATCGAACCTTAAATTTCCTTATGGGAAAATACATGTAAAA
The DNA here is from genome assembly GCA_963991005.1 of Barypeithes pellucidus. Taxonomy (NCBI): domain Eukaryota; kingdom Metazoa; phylum Arthropoda; class Insecta; order Coleoptera; family Curculionidae; genus Barypeithes; species Barypeithes pellucidus. The sequence continues at coordinate 3,683,868 of OZ022557.1, forward strand.
ATGACGATATTTGCTCTCCATTCATCTCCACACTCCTCACGTTCTTCTCATTCTGGGCGTCGGTAGAAAAAAATGCAGATCGAACCTTAAATTTTCCCATAAGAAATAACATGTAAAAGTGGTGGTATTTGGCCCCGAACTCTTGTAGCTTATCTACTACCTTTAGTGTTTTACGGGTCATTCCTCACTCAAGTGCTTGCTTGGATTGCGTGGATTGATCCGTCTTGCTGCAATTGGCACCGTTGTTAATACCATCACCTTCGCTTCTATCATGATTGAAAAATAAGATAGTTTTCTTTCCTTTTCTGTTGCTACAGGTGAAAGAATGAAGGGTTAAGAGCAATAGCAATATATAGGTCCGCACCATTTTGTTTCTTCTTTCTCATTCATTAAATTTTGGACACTATTAAGATATTTATAATAGTTTTTAAAAATCGGGCTGTGCGCATCTCTTTATAATCACTAAAATATGGTGAAGGAGCTTTGTTATTGCTCTTAAAGATGGGACACGTTGCCGATTCTGGTAAGTTAGTGAAGTGAGTGAAAATAAGAAGCTGCAACTGAAGAAACAAGCCTATTAAATTATGGAGGACGGCTTTCTGGTATGGTATAAATGTACAATATTTGGTGAACTATTTAAATATAGATACCTAAATTAATTTAAGATAAATCGGCCGTCTACTAATACATTTGTTTTAGCCACACTATTCATTATACTGGCCAACATGGAACCGATGGGGAATTAATTAATCCATGGCCAATAAAAGCCAGAAAAAGGAAGAAATGGAATCGAATTAATTTTGATGCATAACCGTCATTATCCTTTACTAATAACCTTTTATTTTTAGCTCAGGTTTTGTCCAACATCTTCAAATGTTGATGCATATAACCACCGGTTTATATTAATTTTATACATTTTTTTTAGGTTTTAATTAACGATGTTACTTTTAGGAAAGGTTTTGTCCACTATTTTCAAATGTTGATATATAAAACCACCGGTTTATATTAATTTTATACATTTTTTTTAGGTTTTAATTAACGATTTTATTTTTAGGAAAGGTTTGGTCCAATATTTTCGAATATTGATGTACAAAACCACCCTTTTTGTGTTTTAATTAACAGTTTTTTTTTAGGATTTAACAATATATTATAAGTGGTCAAACTTGAATGGTCCTTATATATTCTTGGCAGCTGTTTGCATTTTAGGTTATTGTTTTTAATGGGTAAGCAGCTGTCTGTTGTTGCCCCCCCTGGTGCAGGGCCGTACAACACTGACGATGGCCATGGAAGGCCGAAACAGTTGCCGAGGCCTACAAATTTAAATAACATGATTCCCACGTACTTTTTTTGAGTTTTAAAATTTACGTATCGATCTACTAAAAATTGTTGCCACGCTTTGGTCGTTTCATAATTGCACAATTCCAGGTTTGACTGTTTGGAGAAGGTCAAAGCCCGAAAGTAAATTAAACTTCGCTATAAAATCCCAAAATTGAGCAAAACTGTTGGTTATTTTTTTTCGAGCTTTGCTCCTAATATACAATATACAGGGTGTCCCAAAATATGTGGGCAATCTCCCGGATTCAGATAGAACACTTAAAAATAACAGGAGAAGTTCTTATAAATTTTTTTCCTACAGCCACCCCTACGGACGTCCCTGGAAATCGTTATTTTTTAAATAATTTATTAAGTAGGTACTAGGTGTAATTTAATATTTTTTTAGTATATTGGTTAGTAGATGAGTCTCCGTAAAATTCGCCCTTTTAAACACATTTGGCTTATTTAGTTTGCCAGGGACGGACTAGACGTAACACAAAAATGTTTTTTTTGTACGCCTTGTATGATGAAGGAACGGCAATAATATTTTTGGATACTCTAAACCTTAAGCTGAAAAAAAGATACTCTTGATCAATGTCGATAAAGGTTTAAAGGTTTTCGAAAAAAAAATATTTTTGTTCAATATGGTGTTTTGCATTAGTTGTTGTTTTATGTTCATAAAATTCACTCATTGTTGCTATGGTTTTTTTCACATGTACCGAATATTTATGCCAGTGTCAGTTTATGGTAGTGTCTTGAAATTTGCGGTTTTTCTCCTTTGTCTTATTAGTTACTAACTTAGTAATGGAATTTACGTATTCTTCAATAATCCGGCCAAACATTTCAACTGCATTGTATACATTATGATCAGCATTTGATAGTACTCGGTAATTCAAGCAAGCAAAAATTACAAATTACTTCACAAAATAATATAAAATTTAATAAGTATGCTTCTGTTTTAAATAATTTTTGTTTATGTACTATTTTCTAGTTGTTTTCTATTAAATGTTTCATTTTTCAATAAAAAATCTGTCTCGCTTCAATAATCCGGATTATTTACTAATCCGGATGACCGCGGTTTTAATTAGTCCGGATTATCGAGGTTGCACTGTATTAACTTTTCTTCGAACAAACCCGAAAAAACCCAAAGATTCACATTCAGTATCTCGGCACTCAATTAAAAAACACCCTGTATAACTAAATATTATTTTTCCGTTAAGCATTATTATCGGCCCAATAATATCCCCCAAAAAAATCAAAAATAAATGCAGGGTCTTTTTAAAATAATTGGAAAAATCTAAAATTTTGCGTTTCGGTTTTAATTTTTTCCTGACTTTGTTCAAAAATAAATGTCACTTTCTCATTCCTACTTTTTTTTCTCCATAAGATTGCATCATCAGATCTTTAATGCGACGTTTTGTCTTTGGGTCACCATCATCAACTTAACTTTGTTTAAATTATGAAAGAGGAACTAAATCTACGTTCGTCGGAATATAAGACTTACTGGTTTTCCGACGTTTTGTTCCTTAAATTGACCATCTTCATTAAAATAACCCTAGTCCGTTCCTGTAATTAACTTTTGTTTCGACGAAACTGAAGATTTTAAAATTATTATTGTATTATAGTATTTAAAAAAATTAAGTCGATGATGGTGACCCAAAGACGAAACGTCGCATTAAATAGGATCTGATCATGCCATCCCGAGAAGAATAAAAAGTAACAATCAAAAACTGAAATTTATTTTTGGACATCTCTTGGAACAAAGTCAGCAACAAATAAAAACCGAAACGCAAAATTTTAGATTTTTCCAAATATTTTGAAAGCCCCTGTTTTTATTTAAGATTTTTTTTCGGCATATTATTGGGCCCATAATTATGCAACTTTGCCCCAATTTAACCGACTTCGTATCTCTTACCGTTTCCGAAATTCCAATGGTGAAGGACTTGTTTGTTACACCCTGTATAGCAAGAATCAACTAAATAAGATAGCGAATTTATTATAGCTAGTTGTGATTAGAACTAGAATTTTTTTCAAGAAAACATTTTTTCCCTCCCAACTAAATTAATTTTATTTTTTGGCTTGGGCTTTCCCCAAGCCTTCTTCCCCAAACAGGTATTTCTTATTTCATAACTCATGTGGAGTTCGCTAGTATTCGCTATTTATTTTTAATTTATGCTCATTAGCATTGACCTAATATTTTTACTCAATCACTTGTTCATGTCAAAATGTACAATTTCGCAAATAAGCCTTCGTGTCAATTATGGCCTACACTTTACTAATTTACTCAAATTTGCCTATTTACATGAAAACTAAACGCATTTTCCTTTGTTTTAGGATCATGGCCATGGGCACTAAAGAAAATTTATAAAATCGGGCACGCGAATTTTCCAGGGTAGCAGAAGACACAGAAACCAATCGCGCAGTCAAATCAATCCGATTCTTTTTAGTCTAACGTACAGAAAGAATCTGGTTGATAAATCAGTCCGGTCTTTCCTAGTCTAACGTACAGGAATGATCTGATTGATCGTTTTGCTGAACCCCATCGCGTCTTAATCAATCCGATTTTTTTTAGTCTAACGTGCAGAAAAAATCTGATTAATAAATCAGTCCGACTTTTCCTAGTCTAACGTATAGGAAGGATCTGACTGATCGTATTGACAATTTCAAAATGGGGTATGAATGATTAAACAAAATGAACTTTTTAACGCGTTATGATGACATAACTTTTAAGCAGCTATTATAAGCAATCGTAACTTTATAAAAATGTATATGCAGTATTTGAAGTAGATTCATCCAATCAAACTCCGTTGGTTTCTGTGTCTGTTTAATTGCCGATTCCTTAAGGACCAGTTGTTGCAAAAAATTGTTGTTTTTTGGATCGGTCCGAGGGCTTCAATTGACTGCGACCATGGAAACATAAACCTGCAAGTAAACGTTCGGGACACAAGCTGGATTAGAGCAGCCTGCGAGAATTTATTAAGGTAATATTTAGTTAAAAAATATATTTTCATCAACGTTGATTGATCAATGTTTCGTTATTTTCGAAAATAAGTTTGTGTGAAGTGAATCGTAGTTGCCAATATTTTAAATGTGCATTTATTTAGTTTTCTGTTTTCTGCGTTCACCAACCAAAAAATCAATTTTACTGGGGAAGCTTGAAACTAATAATATTTTATTTTTATATGCAAAGCAGTTTGGCAATCAAAAGATTTCGAGCTGTAATTGAACAATAATTAATGGGTGGAAGAGTGAACTACATGTTTTTGGCTGAATGGCAACAATGTTGAAGTATGGTTATATCAGATGGTTAAATATTCAAACATAACCATACTTACCGATGAAAAGATAAATCCTTCTTTAATGAACCACTCTTTTACATACTACAGATGAATGCACCATGATTGTTTATAATAAAGACGATTTTTCACCAATAATCACAAAAAAACACAAATCAACCAAAATATAACAATCCGTTAGTTAGATCAAAGAACAAACATCGCAATATATACGAGATTAGTATTCATTCTTCTTTGGCTTATCTTTTGGGTCCGAATCGTAGTAAAATAGAAATAGTTGTTGCCAGAGTGCAGTTGGATTAGTTCAAGATTCTTTTGATACTTTTAAGTATAATAATATTTTATTTTAAGAATCTCTCATCGCCTTTTCACAGTTTATAGTAAAATTATTGGGAAATAAATTTATTTTAAGAGCAATTACGGATTAATCTAAACCAGTTGTATTTGCCAAATTAACAAATTTTTAATTGCACTTCTTTGCGATAAATATGTCCATCTGGCTATGCTGGAATAATGACCGAAAGAGGTGGGACAGACTGTTTGCAGTCGTTGCGTGGGCTAGAAATGTACATTATTCCATCTGTAGTTTGTAATAGCTTTGGTCCGTACCAACATTGGAAAAACGAATCGCTTGATGTCTGTATGCGTGTTTGTTTGTCCGTCTGTCTATCGCAGCCCGTTTCCCTCGGGATCGTTTCGTTTGACATAAATAGTTAAAACAAGCAATTGTTATTTACTTAGGAGCATGACATAAAACGTTTTAAAAATTTCAACTTATCCGTTTGGGGGGGGGGGGGGGGGGGGTGTTTCAAACGAATGACTAAACATTTATTGTGATGAGCAGTAAAAAAAATTTTGAATAATGACTGTACCAACTGTGAGGATGATGATAAAAATTGATTTTTGATTTTTGTTACATTTAGTACTGCTCTGATTAAGAATTTATATCCTATGGACTTTTATAACTATTAAGTCAAAGTTGATAACAAATTGTGTCGTCGAAAAATTGTTCACCGATAAATAAGTAAGGATAAAAGGGTTGGTACTAATCATAACACAATGTAATTTAGATTTAGATACATCATATTCGCTTTTAGAGCTAATGGTAGTGACGCATTCGCCATATCATTATTTAACGTATAAATTAATAAGAACAAAAATAAAATTTTATCAAACCTATAATAATTGATTAAACTTTTATTGATGTAAACTGTGTAACTAAAAATGTTCTCTATTGTTTCAGGTAAGTGAGCATGATTGGTGTTGGAAGCGTCCGTTTCGCGCTGTCGGCAAACAAGTCTTCGACTGCTGTTACAACCTGGAATAAGTGAACAGTGACCTTTAGTAGATAAGCTACAAGAGTTCGGGGCCAAATACCACCACTTTTACATGTTATTTCTTATGGGAAAATTTAAGGTTCGATCTGCATTTTTTTCTACCGACGCCCAGAATGAGAAGAACGTGAGGAGTGTGGAGATGAATGGAGAGCAAATATCGTCATTTTTACATGTATTTTCCCATAAGGAAATTTAAGGTTCGATCTGCATTTTAAATCTAACGACGCTTAGCGTCGCGACGCCCACAATGAGAAGAATGTGGGAAGTGTGGAGATGAATGAAGAGCAATATCATCATTTTTTACAGGTATTTTCCCATATGTTTTAAATTAGGGTTCGATTTGCATTTTTTTTTACTGACGCCTACCGTCGCGACGCTTAGAATGAGAAGAACGTGACGCAATTTACCAGTGGCTGTTAGCGTCTCCACCATAACCATCAAACTTTAATATTTGATTTAAATTTTACTTTTGTGTGTGTGTGTGTGTGTGTGTGTGTGTTTATCGCAACCATTTGAGGATGGCCGATAAATTTTCAGTCTTTACTTATAATGAAATAGAAAATTTATTAAATCATCCTGAGAGGGTTGCGATAAATAATAGAGTTAAAACTTAAATATTTTATATACGATTTGGCTTCTGTGATATAAAGGGATGATCGACTTTTTTCCGCATGGAAACACGACAGGTACCCTTCCGAGGGGAGACGTACCGACTCTGGTGATCGATAATCCCTCCCTACAAAAGAGGTTGACACTTTTAAAGAGTTAGGTATATACAGTGTTTTCCATATGTCTTATAGACACGATCAGGGAAAATTGTTGCCTGTTGGCTATTAAAGAAATCATCTATCGGCCATCTCTAAAGGGTTATGATGGGAAATTATAATTTTCTAAATTTGTATGTGTCTTTCCTTCAATATTTTTTTTTAATTGGGGGTTTAAATTTAAAAGCAACAAACGTAAAAAACTGATATGTAAGAATTAAGAGATTTTTTTTTACTTTGAATGTGATTTTTCAACTATTTTTTGGATAATTTAGAAGTAAAAAAAACTGTATTTAATCAGTAATTACTTATAATGAAATAGAAAATTTATCAGCCATCCTGAAATGGTTGCGATAAACACACACACACACAAAAAGTAAAATGTAAATCAAATATTAAAGTTTGATGGTTATGGTGGAGACGCTAACAGCCACTGGTACGCGTCGCGACGGTAGGCGTCGGTAAAAAAAAAATGCAAATCAAACCCTAAATTTCCTTATGGGAAAATACCTGTAAAAATGATGATATTGCTCTTCATTCATCTCCACACTTTCCACATTCTTCTCATTCTGGGCGTCGCGACGCTAAGCGTCGTTAGATTTAAAATGCAGATCGAACCTTAAATTTCCTTATGGGAAAATACATGTAAAAATGACGATATTTGCTCTCCATTCATCTCCACACTCCTCACGTTCTTCTCATTCTGGGCGTCGGTAGAAAAAAATGCAGATCGAACCTTAAATTTTCCCATAAGAAATAACATGTAAAAGTGGTGGTATTTGGCCCCGAACTCTTGTAGCTTATCTACTACCTTTAGGCCCATTCTATACGAGCCACAAAAGCGCGACCGTTTGCCGGCTAGCGACACGCGTGTTTCACAGAACCATAGAGTTTTAATGGGGCATACTATACGGGCAACTTTGCGGTCGCGTGTGGACGCTTCGTTGGCGTGCAGGCGTGTTGAACGCAAGAGGTTGCGTAAAAGTCGCGCGCCGGAGACCGGCGTGTCATTCTACATGTAGCAACTTGCAAGCGTCTGGCCGGCCGAGCCGATTTGTGGTTGAGCAGTCCACGACTAGATCATTGTTGTGCTTGGTGTCTTTGCAAACAAGTTCGTCAAATGTCTCTACAGACATCCGGTAGTATTGAAAAAACTTCTCAGGATATCTCCGATGATCTACGAAGCTAAGATGAAATACCCCTAAGGTCAGGCGCTTAGCACCAACCGGGTGTACCCACCAACGTCTTTTTTTACGTTTTTTGGCCAAAAAACTTAATACCGTTAATTGGTGAACAGCGATACACCCAACTTGTACGGGATCCATAGCAAATATGAGGCGTTTTGTCGCTAGTCTAGAATGGGTCGCGTTTCATTCGCCGGTTATACGCGCTACAAAGGCGCGGCGTCAACACGCTCGTATAGAATGGGCAAAATTTTCAAGCGACTGAGCGACTAACCGGTCGCGTTTTTGTGGCTCGTATAGAATGGGCCTTAGTGTTTTACGGGTCATTCCTCACTCAAGTGCTTGCTTGGATTGCGTGGATTGATCCGTCTTGCTGCAATTGGCACCGTTGTTAATACCATCACCTTCGCTTCTATCATGATTGAAAAATAAGATAGTTTTCTTTCCTTTTCTGTTGCTACAGGTGAAAGAATGAAGGGTTAAGAGCAATAGCAATATATAGGTCCGCACCATTTTGTTTCTTCTTTCTCATTCATTAAATTTTGGACACTATTAAGATATTTATAATAGTTTTTAAAAATCGGGCTGTGCGCATCTCTTTATAATCACTAAAATATGGTGAAGGAGCTTTGTTATTGCTCTTAAAGATGGGACACGTTGCCGATTCTGGTAAGTTAGTGAAGTGAGTGAAAATAAGAAGCTGCAACTGAAGAAACAAGCCTATTAAATTATGGAGGACGGCTTTCTGGTATGGTATAAATGTACAATATTTGGTGAACTATTTAAATATAGATACCTAAATTAATTTAAGATAAATCGGCCGTCTACTAATACATTTGTTTTAGCCACACTATTCATTATACTGGCCAACATGGAACCGATGGGGAATTAATTAATCCATGGCCAATAAAAGCCAGAAAAAGGAAGAAATGGAATCGAATTAATTTTGATGCATAACCGTCATTATCCTTTACTAATAACCTTTTATTTTTAGCTCAGGTTTTGTCCAACATCTTCAAATGTTGATGCATAAAACCACCGGTTTATATTAATTTGGAAACAATGGAAATGGAAGATGTTGGCCCACCCGGCATCGCCCGGTGAGATACCATTGCATCGGTTTAGGTGGCGTGAAGTTTGCTCCTTGAGTTAACTTTTGCTCATTGAGTTGACGTTTTGTCGCTGTGCCGATGTTTCCGGTTACCAGGGTTGGACCCCCCCCCCAAAAAAAATAGCATGATGGAAGCTCCAGGCCCAAAATACTCCGGAGGTAAACTCGCCCCCCATTCGGATCTCCGGGCGGGGGCTGGACTTGGGGCCCCATCAAGCGAAGTTCTTCCAAAAACAACCATTTCCGACAATTTACTGGGATCTAACAACACTCAACGAAGAAATGGTGTGGCACCTGCAGTTGCTAACCAACCCAGAACTAGCAACTTCAAAATTGATTTCTGCAATATTAGAGGGCTTAACACGAACATCAATTCAGTCCACCAGCACTTACAATCTTCCAAGCCTCACGTACTCGCACTGACCGAGACAAAGGTCAGATCGTCAACAAACAACGTCAGCTATTTATACCCTGGATACGATTTTCATTTCCGATTCCGACGCAACTTCGGCGTATGTCTTTTTATTCGAGATGATCTCTGCTGCCAACGAAAACCTACACTGGAACCGAAAGACTTTGATGTAATGTGGTTTAAAATATCAACACCGAAAATCACCAAGTTTATCTGCTGCCTTTACCGTCCTCCAAGTGATACCCATTACAGAGACCTTTTCTCATCACTAGCCAATACAATCGACTTCTTGCAAACCAACCATCCAAATGCCGAGATTGCTATCTTTGGTGACTTTAACGTCCACAATGTCAACTGGCTTAAATATTCAAATACAGACGATGAGCAAGGCCGCGAGGCCGAATCCTTCGCGATCAGTTCTGGTCTAACTCAACTCGTAGAAGAACCAACGCGGATTCCAGACCGAGCTGGAGATTTTGCTAGTCTTTTGGATCTTTTCTTAACGTCAAATCCCGATCTATATACAGTAACCGTACAGCCTCCGTTAGGATCTTCCGATCACAAACTTATTTCAACTCTAAGCGAACTACCAATTAATTCTGAACAACCTCCTAAACCTCGCAAGATATGGCATTACAGATCGGCTAAGTCGGAAGACCTGAAAGACCATTTTCGGACTTTTCCTTGGATGAGCGTATGCTTCTCTTCTGATGATCCATCCGTCTGTGCTGGGGAGGTCTCCGACGTCATTCTAACGAGCATGGAAGCATTTATCCCCTCCTCCCAAAAACGCCCTTCCAACGGCAAGCCCTGGTTTAGTAAGGATTGTGAGCGTGCTGTCAAATCAAAAAATCTGGCTTACCGACAGTGGCGTAAAAACCCTACCACTGAGAATCGTACCATCTTTATTACCGCTCGAAACCAATGTAAGCTAACAATAGATCAAAGCAAAGAAGCCCATAACGTGAGGATCAGAAACAAACTTCTTGACTGTCCAAACGGATCAAGGTCCTTTTGGTCAGTCGCTAAGGCCGTCAGCCAAAATTTGGAACAACGCAATCGAACATCATGGGGAGTCTCGGGTTGTTGCGCTGGATATTTCTAAAGCTTTTGATCGTGTTTGGCATGAGGGGCTTCTAAGTAAACTGCGATCCTATGGTATGCCCAGTCGATTCTGTGCATGGTTGTCTAGCTTTCTTAAGGACCGCTCTCTGCAAGTGGCGATTGACGGATTTCTCTCAGACACCTTCACCATCAATGCCGGTGTTCCTCAAGGGTCCATATTGTCTCCCACTCTCTTCTTACTCTACATTAACGACCTTCTAGTGAAAACTAAAAATCCGATATTTAGTTTTGCTGACGATAGCACACTTATCTCATCTTTCTCTTTGAATGCGCAAACATCGGCTGCCGACGCACATCTTCGCAGACAGCATGAAGTATCACGCCTCAACAAAGACCTGGAAGAAATTTTGGCTTGGGGTGACAGTAACCAAGTCGAATTTAATGCTAAGAAAACCCAGGCAGCAGTTTTCTCTAAAAAGGTTAACATTACAGAACCGGAAATAGTCATGGCCGGACACGCAATCCCACTGGCTTCATCTATTAATTTGCTGGGTGTCAATCTGGGAGGAAATATGTCTTGGCATAACCACGTTGTGGCAATCGCCAAGATAGCTTCTCAGAAGGTTGGCGTACTCTTCCGAACCAGAAAGTTGTACACACCTCAACAACTTTTGACACTATACAAAGCCCAGATTCGACCATCACTAGAATACTGCTCTCATGTCTGGAGCTCTGCACCCAAACATACTCTTCGGCTACTGGATTCCATCGAAAGGAGGGCTATTCGTCTGATCGGAGACCACGAGCTGACGAAGAACCTCGACAGCCTAGAACATCGAAGACAGGTTGGGGATTTGACTCTCTTTTACAGATATTTTCATGGAAGGTGCTCGGCTGACCTTGCCCTCTTTATTCCGCCCAGAGCGAGGAATAGCAGAAACACACGACGAACCACTGCCGCCCATCCATATGTGGTTAAGCTTAGTACTCCTCGAACTTCACTATTTAAGAACTCTTTCATCTGGAGGACTTCATCCTTGTGGAACGACCTTCCCGAGGTCGTTTTTCCCAACGAATATAACCTCCAACGATTCAAAACCAACGTGAATCGCTTTTTGCGCACACGCACCACTCCCAGAGTGCCCTAAAGGATTTTTCCTATAGTGCTTGTGTTTGATCATAAAAAAAAAAAAAAAAAAAAAAATTTATACATTTTTTTTAGGTTTTAATTAACGATTTTACTTTTAGGAAAGGTTTTGTCAACTATTTTCAAATGTTGATATATAAAACCACCGGTTTATATTAATTTTATACATTTTTTTTAGGTTTTAATTAACAATTTTATTTTTAGGAAAGGTTTTGTCCAATATTTTCGAATATTGATGTACAAAACCACCCTTTTTGTGTTTTAATTAACAGTTTTTTTAGGATTTAAGAATATATTATAAGTGGTCAAACTTGAATGGTCCTTATATATTCTTGGCAGCTGTTTGCATTTTAGGTTGTTGTTTTTAATGGGTAAGCAGCTGTCTGTTGTTGCCCCCCCCCCCCTCCCCCGCTTGTTCAGGGCCGTACAATACTGGTTTGTTCCACCACCACTTTTACATGTTATTTCTTATGGGAAAATTTAAGGTTCGATCTGCATTTTTTTCTACCGATGCCCAGAATGAGAAGAACGTGAAGAGTGTGGAGATGAATGGAGAGCAGATATCGTCATTTTTACATGTATTTTCCCATAAGGAAATTTAAGGTTCGATCTGCATTTTAAATCTAACGACGCTTAGCGTCGCGACGCCCACAATGAGAAGAATGTGGGAAGTGTGGAGATGAATGAAGAGCAATATCATCATTTTTACAGGTATTTTCCCATAAGGAAATTTAGGGTTCGATTTGCATTTTTTTTTACCGACGCCTACCGTCGCGACGCTTAGAATGAGAAGAACGTGACGCAATTTACCAGTGGCTGTTAGCGTCTCCACCATAACCATCTAACTTTAATATTTGATTTAAATTTTACTTTTTGTGTGTGTGTGTGTGTGTGTGTGTGTGTGTGTGTGTTTATCGCAACCATTTGAGGATGGCTGATAAATTTTCAGTCATTACTTATAATGAAATAGAAAGTTTATTAAATCATCCTGAGAGGGTTGCGATAAATAATAGAGTTAAAACTTAAATATTTTATATACGATTTGGCTTCTGTGATATAAAGGGATGATCGACTTTTTTCCGCATGGAAACACGACAGGTACCCTTCCGAGGGGAGACGTACCGACTCTGGTGATCGATAATCCCTCCCTACAAAAGAGGTTGACACTTTTAAAGAGTTAGGTATATACAGTGTTTTCCATATGTCTTATAGACACGATCAGGGAAAATTGTTGCCTGTTGGCTATTAAAGAAATCATATATCGGCCATCTCTAAAGGGTTATGATGGGAAATTATAATTTTCTAAATTTGTATGTGTCTTTCCTTCAATATTTTTTTTTTAATTAGGGGTTTAAATTTAAAAGCAACAAACGTTAAAAACTGATATGTAAGAATTAAGAGATTTTTTTTTACTTTGAATGTGATTTTTCAACTATTTTTTGGATAATTTAGAAGTAAAAAAAACTGTATTTAATCAGTAATTACTTATAATGAAATAGAAAATTTATCAGCCATCCTGAAATGGTTGCGATAAACACACACACACACAAAAAGTAAAATGTAAATCAAATATTAAAGTTTGATGGTTATGGTGGAGACGCTAACAGCCACTGGTAAATTGCGTCACGTTCTTCTCATTCTACGCGTCGCGACGGTAGGCGTCGGTAAAAAAAAAATGCAAATCGAACCCTAAATTTCCTTATGGGAAAATACCTGTAAAAATGATGATATTGCTCTTCATTCATTTTCACACTTCCCACATTCTTCTCATTCTGGGCGTCGCGACGCTAAGCGTCGTTAGATTTAAAATGCAGATCGAACCTTAAATTTCCTTAAGGGAAAATACATGTAAAAATGATGATATTGCTCTCCATTCATCTCCACACTTCTCACGTTCTTCTCATTCTGGGCGTCGGTAGAAAAAATGCAGATCGAACCTTAAATTTTCCCATAAGAAATAACATGTAAAAGTGGTGGTATTTGGCCCCGAACTCTTGTAGCTTATCTACTACCTTTAGTGTTTTACGGGTCATTCCTCACTCAAGTGCTTGCTTGAATGTGGATTGATCCGTCTTGCTGCAATTGGCACCGTTGTTAATACCATCACCTTCGCTTCTATCATGATTGAAAGGTAAGATAGTTTTCTTTCCTTTTCTGTTGCTACAGGTGAAAGAATGAAGGGTTAAGAGCAATAGCAATATATAGGTCCGCACCATTTTGTTTCTTCTTTCTCATTCATTAAATTTTTGACACTATTAAGATATTTATAATAGTTTTTAAAAATCGGGCTGTGCGCATCTCTTTATAATCACTAAAATATGGTGAAGGAGCTTTGTTATTGCTCTTAAAGATGGGACACGTTGCCGATTCTGGTAAGTTAGTGAAGTGAGTGAAAATAAGAAGCTGCAACTGAAGAAACAAGCCTATTAAATTATGGAGGACGGCTTTCTGGTATGGTATAAATGTACAATATTTGGTGAACTATTTAAATATAGATACCTAAATTAATTTAAGATAAATCGGCCGTCTACTAATACATTTGTTTTAGCCACACTATTCATTATACTGGCCAACATGGAACCGATGGGGAATTAATTAATCCATGGCCAATAAAAGCCAGAAAAAGGAAGAAATGGAATCGAATTAATTTTGATGCATAACCGTCATTATCCTTTACTAATAACCTTTTATTTTTAGCTCAGGTTTTGTCCAACATCTTCAAATGTTGATGCATAAAACCACCGGTTTATATTAATTTGGAAACAATGGAAATGGAAGATGTTGGCCCACCCGGCATCGCCCGGTGAGATACCATTGCATCGGTTTAGGTGGCGTGAAGTTTGCTCCTTGAGTTAACTTTTGCTCATTGAGTTGACGTTTCGTCGCTGTGCCGATGTTTCCGGTTACCAGGGTGGGACCCCCCCCCCCCCAAAAAAATAGCATGATGGAAGCTCCAGGCCCAAAATACTCCGGAGGTAAACTCGCCCCCCATTCGGATCTCCGGGCGGGGGCTGGACTTGGGGCCCCATCAAGCGAAGTTCTTCCAAAAACAACCATTTCCGACAATTTACTGGGAGTTAACAACACTCAACGAAGAAATGGTGTGGCACCTGCAGTTGCTAACCAACCCAGAACTAGCAACTTCAAAATTGATTTCTGCAATATTAGAGGGCTTAACACGAACATCAATTCAGTCCACCAGCACTTACAATCTTCCAAGCCTCACGTACTCGCACTGACCGAGACAAAGGTCAGATCGTCAACAAACAACGTCAGCTATTTATACCCTGGATACGATTTTCATTTCCGATTCCGACGCAACTTCGGCGTATGTCTTTTTATTAAAGATGATCTCTGCTGCCAACGAGAACCTACACTGGAACCGAACGACTTTGATGTAATGTGGTTTAAAATATCAACACCGAAAATCACCAAGTTTATCTGCTGCCTTTACCGTCCTCCAAGTGATACCCATTACAGAGACCTTTTCTCATCACTAGCCAATACAATCGACTTCTTGCAAACCAACCATCCAAATGCCGAGATTGCTATCTTTGGTGACTTTAACGTCCACAATGTCAACTGGCTTAAATATTCAAATACAGACGATGAGCAAGGCCGCGAGGCCGAATCCTTCGCGATCAGTTCTGGTCTAACTCAACTCGTAGAAGAACCAACGCGGATTCCAGACCGAGCTGGAGATTTTGCTAGTCTTTTGGATCTTTTCTTAACGTCAAATCCCGATCTATATACAGTAACCGTACAGCCTCCGTTAGGATCTTCCGATCACAAACTTATTTCAACTCTAAGCGAACTACCAATTAATTCTGAACAACCTCCTAAATCTCGCAAGATATGGCATTACAGATCGGCTAAGTGGGAAGACCTGAAAGACCATTTTCGGACTTTTCCTTGGATGAGCGTATGCTTCTCTTCTGATGATCCATCCGTCTGTGCTGGGGAGGTCTCCGACGTCATTCTAACGAGCATGGAAGCATTTATCCCCTCCTCCCAAAAACGCCCTTCCAACGGCAAGCCCTGGTTTAGTAAGGATTGTGAGCGTGCTGTCAAATCAAAAAATCTGGCTTACCGACAGTGGCGTAAAAACCCTACCACTGAGAATCGTACCATCTTTATTACCGGTCGAAACCAATGTAAGCTAACAATAGATCAAAGCAAAGAAGCCCATAACGTGAGGATCAGAAACAAACTTCTTGACTGTCCAAACGGATCAAGGTCCTTTTGGTCAGTCGCTAAGGCCGTCAGCCAAAATTTTACCAAATCAACTATTCCACCTCTAACACGTCCCGATGGTACAATAGCATCCACAGCCGGAGACAAAGTAAACTTACTTGCTGAACTATTTTCCTCGCATTCCACTGTAGATTTCCAGGGAAGAACACCACCCGATATTCCTGCAGTTGAATCCGAAATGACCGAAATCGTGTTCCGTCAGCGTCCCGTCAAACGAATCCTGAAAGGACTGGACGTCAAAAAAGCTACTGGTCCAGACGAAATTCCTATTATAGTTCTCAAGAGATGCGCCGATGAACTAACACCAGTATTTTGTAGACTTTTCAACTTATCCTACAAAAAAGGAATATTTCCATCTTGCTGGAAGACGGCGCGAGTCCAGCCTATTCCAAAGAAAGGTAAGAGAACCCTGCCTAACAACTATCGACCAGTCGCATTGCTTTCAGTTATATCAAAAGTAATGGAGAAAGCTATTAACCAACATCTTCTAAAGTACCTGGAAGGCTTCAACATCATCAGCGATCATCAATATGGTTTTCGGAAGTCCAGATCAACTGGAGATCTTCTAGCCTATGTCACCCATATTTGGAACAACGCAATCGAACATCATGGGGAGTCTCGGGTTGTTGCGCTGGATATTTCTAAAGCTTTTGATCGTGTTTGGCATGAGGGGCTTCTAAGTAAACTGCGATCCTATGGTATGCCCAGTCGATTCTGTGCATGGTTGTCTAGCTTTCTTAAGGACCGCTCTCTGCAGGTGGCAATTGACGGATTTCTCTCAGACACCTTCACCATCAATGCCGGTGTTCCTCAAGGGTCCATATTGTCTCCCACTCTCTTCTTACTCTACATTAACGACCTTCTAGTGAAAACTAAAAATCCGATATTTAGTTTTGCTGACGATAGCACACTTATCTCATCTTTCTCTTTGAATGCGCAAACATCGGCTGCCGACGCACATCTTCGCAGACATCATGAAGTATCACGCCTCAACAAAGACCTGGAAGAAATTTTGGCTTGGGGTGACAGTAACCAAGTCGAATTTAATGCTAAGGAAACCCAGGCAGCAGTTTTCTCTAAAAAGGTTAACATTACAGAACCGGAAATAGTCATGGCCGGACACGCAATCCCACTGGCTTCATCTATTAATTTGCTGGGTGTCAATCTGGGAGGAAATATGTCTTGGCATAACCACGTTGTGGCAATCGCCAAGATAGCTTCTCAGAAGGTTGGCGTACTCTTCCGAACCAGAAAGTTGTACACACCTCAACAACTTTTGACACTATACAAAGCCCAGATTCGACCATCACTAGAATACTGCTCTCATGTCTGGAGCTCTGCACCCAAACATACTCTTCGGCTACTGGATTCCATCGAAAGGAGGGCTATTCGTCTGATCGGAGACCACGAGCTGACGAAGAACCTCGACAGCCTAGAACATCGAAGACAGGTTGGGGATTTGACTCTCTTTTACAGATATTTTCATGGAAGGTGCTCGGCTGACCTTGCCCTCTTTATTCCGCCCAGAGCGACGAATAGCAGAAACACACGACGAACCACTGCCGCCCATCCATATGTGGTTAAGCTTAGTACTCCTCGAACTTCACTATTTAAGAACTCTTTCATCTGGAGGACTTCATCCTTGTGGAACGACCTTCCCGAGGTCGTTTTTCCCAACGAATATAACCTCCAACGATTCAAAACCAACGTGAATCGCTTTTTGCGCACAAGCACCACTCCCAGAGTGCCCTAAAGGATTTTTCCTATAGTGCTTGTGTTTGATCATAAAAAAAAAAAAAAAAAAAAAAAAAAAATTATACATTTTTTTTAGGTTTTAATTAACGATTTTACTTTTAGGAGAGGTTTTGTCCACTATTTTCAAATGTTGATATATAAAACCACCGGTTTATATTAATTTTATACATTTTTTTTAGGTTCTAATTAACAATTTTATTTTTAGGAAAGGTTTTGTCCAATATTTTCGAATATTGATGTACAAAACCACCCTTTTTGTGTTTTAATTAACAGTTTGTTTAGGATTTAAGAATATATTATAAGTGGTCAAACTTGAATGGTCCTTATATATTCTTGGCAGCTGTTTGCATTTTAGGTTGTTGTTTTTAATGGGTAAGCAGCTGTCTGATGTTGCCCCCCCCCCTCCCCCGCTTGTTCAGGGCCGTACAATACTGGTTTGTTCCACCACCACTTTTACATGTTATTTCTTATGGGAAAATTTAAGGTTCGATCTGCATTTTTTTCTACCGAGGCCCAGAATGAGAAGAACGTGAGGAGTGTGGAGATGAATGGAGAGCAGATATCGTCATTTTTACATGTATTTTCCCATAAGGAAATTTAAGGTTCGATCTGCATTTTAAATATAACGACGCTTAGCGTCGCGACGCCCACAATGAGAAGAATGTGGGAAGTGTGGAGATGAATGAAGAGCAATATCATCATTTTTACAGGTATTTTCCCATAAGGAAATTTAGGGTTCGATTTGCATTTTTTTTTACCGACGCCTACCGTCGCGACGCTTAGAATGAGAAGAACGTGACGCAATTTACCAGTGGCTGTTAGCGTCTCCACCATAACCATCTAACTTTAATATTTGATTTAAATTTTACTTTTTGTGTGTGTGTGTGTGTGTGTTTATCGCAACCATTTGAGGATGGCTGATAAATTTTCAGTCATTACTTATAATGAAATAGAAAGTTTATTAAATCATCCTGAGAGGGTTGCGATAAATAATAGAGTTAAAACTTAAATATTTTATATACGATTTGGCTTCTCTGATATAAAGGGATGATCGACTTTTTTCCGCATGGAAACACGACAGGTACCCTTCCGAGGGGAGACGTACCGACTCTGGTGATCGATAATCCCTCCCTACAAAAGAGGTTGACACTTTTAAAGAGTTAGGTATATACAGTGTTTTCCATATGTCTTATAGACACGATCAGGGAAAATTGTTGCCTGTTGGCTATTAAAGAAATCATCTATCGGCCATCTCTAAAGGGTTATGATGGGAAATTATAATTTTCTAAATTTGTATGTGTCTTTCCTTCAATATTTTTTTTTAATTAGGGGTTTAAATTTAAAAGCAACAAACGTTAAAAACTGATATGTAAGAATTAAGAGATTTTTTTTTACTTTGAATGTGAATTTTCAACTATTTTTTGGATAATTTAGAAGTTAAAAAAACTGTATTTAATCAGTAATTACTTATAATGAAATAGAAAATTTATCAGCCATCCTGAAATGGTTCTGATAAACACACACACACACAAAAAGTAAAATTTAAATCAAATATTAAAGTTTGATGGTTATGGTGGAGACGCTAACAGCCACTGGTAAATTGCGCCACGTTCTTCTCATTCTACGCGTCGCGACGGTAGGCGTCGGTAAAAAAAAATGCAAATCAAACCCTAAATTTCCTTATGGGAAAATACCTGTAAAAATGATGATATTGCTCTTCATTCATCTCCACACTTCCCACATTCTTCTCATTCTGGGCGTCGCGACGCTAAGCGTCGTTAGATTTAAAATGCAGATCGAACCTTAAATTTCCTTATGGGAAAATACATTTTAAAAATGACGATATTTGCTCTCCATTCATCTCCACACTCCTCACGTTCTTCTCATTCTGGGCGTCGGTAGAAAAAAATGCAGATCGAACCTTAAATTTTCCCATAAGAAATAACATGTAAAAGTGGTGGTATTTGGCCCCGAACTCTTGTAGCTTATCTACTACCTTTAGTGTTTTACGGGTCATTCCTCACTCAAGTGCTTGCTTGAATGTGGATTGATCCGTCTTGCTGCAATTGGCACCGTTGTTAATACCATCACCTTCGCTTCTATCATGATTGAAAGGTAAGATAGTTTTCTTTCCTTTTCTGTTGCTACAGGTGAAAGAATGAAGGGTTAAGAGCAATAGCAATATATAGGTCCGCACCATTTTGTTTCTTCTTTCTCATTCATTAAATTTTGGACACTATTAAGATATTTATAATAGTTTTTAAAAATCGGGCTGTGCGCATCTCTTTATAATCACTAAAATATGGTGAAGGAGCTTTGTTATTGCTCTTAAAGATGGGACACGTTGCCGATTCTGGTAAGTTAGTGAAAATAAGAAGCTGCAACTGAAGAAACAAGCCTATTAAATTATGGAGGACGGCTTTCTGGTATGGTATAAATGTACAATATTTGGTGAACTATTTAAATATAGATACCTAAATTAATTTAAGATAAATCGGCCGTCTACTAATACATTTGTTTTAGCCACACTATTCATTATACTGGCCAACATGGAACCGATGGGGAATTAATTAATCCATGGCCAATAAAAGCCAGAAAAAGGAAGAAATGGAATCGAATTAATTTTGATGCATAACCGTCATTATCCTTTACTAATAACCTTTTATTTTTAGCTCAGGTTTTGTCCAACATCTTCAAATGTTGATGCATAAAACCACCGGTTTATATTAATTTTATACATTTTTTTTAGGTTTTAATTAACGATTTTACTTTTAGGAAAGGTTTTGTCCACTATTTTCAAATGTTGATATATAAAACCACCGGTTTATATTAATTTTATACATTTTTTTTAGGTTTTAATTAACGATTTTATTTTTAGGAAAGGTTTTCAATATTTTCGAATATTGATGTACAAAACCACCATTTTTGTGTTTTAATTAACAGTTTTTTTTAGGATTTAAGAATATATTATAAGTGGTCAAACTTGAATGGTCCTTATATATTCTTGGCAGCTGTTTGCATTTTAGGTTGTTGTTTTTAATGGGTAAGCAGCTGTCTGTTGTTGCCCCCCCCCCCCCCCCCCTTACGATGGTTCAGGGCCGTACAACACTGGTTTGTTCCACCACCACTTTTACATGTTATTTCTTATGGGAAAATTTAAGGTTCGATCTGCATTTTTTTCTACCGACGCCCAGAATGAGAAGAACGTGAGGAGTGTGGAGATGAATGGAGAGCAAATATCGTCATTTTTACATGTATTTTCCCATAAGGAAATTTAAGGTTCGATCTGCATTTTAAATCTAACGACGCTTAGCGTCGCGACGCCCAGAATGAGAAGAATGTGGGAAGTGTGGAGATGAATGAAGAGCAATATCATCATTTTTACAGGTATTTTCCCATAAGGAAATTTAGGGTTCGATTTGCATTTTTTTTACCGACGCCTACCGTCGCGACGCTTAGAATGAGAAGAACGTGACGCAATTTACCAGTGGCTCTTAGCGTCTCCACCATAACCATCAAAGTTTAATATTTGATTTATATTTTACTTTTTGTGTGTGTGTGTGTGTGTGTGTGTGTGTGTGTGTGTTTATCGCAACCATTTGAGGATGGCTGATAAATTTTCAGTCATTACTTATAATGAAATAGAAAATTTATTAAATCATCCTGAGAGGGTTGCGATAAATAATAAAGTTAAAACTTAAATATTTTATATACGATTTGGCTTCTGTGATATAAAGGGATGATCGACTTTTTTCCGCATGGAAACACGACAGGTACCCTTCCGAGGGGAGACGTACCGACTCTGGTGATCGATAATCCCTCCCTACAAAAGAGGTTGACACTTTTAAAGAGTTAGGTATATACAGTGTTTTCCATATGTCTTATAGACACGATCAGGGAAAATTGTTGCCTGTTGGCTATTAAAGAAATCATCTATCGGCCATCTCTAAAGGGTTATGATGGGAAATTATAATTTTCTAAATTTGTATGTGTCTTTCCTTTAATATTTTTTATTAATTAGGGGTTTAAATTTAAAAGCAACAAACGTTAAAAACTGATATGTAAGAATTAAGAGATTTTTTTTTACTTTGAATGTGATTTTTCAACTATTTTTTGGATAATTTAGAAGTAAAAAAAACTGTATTTAATCAGTAATTACTTATAATGAAATAGAAAATTTATCAGCCATCCTGAAATGGTTGCGATAAACACACACACAAAAAGTAAAATTTAAATCAAATATTAAAGTTTGATGGTTATGGTGGAGACGCTAACAGCTACTGGTAAATTGCGTCACGTTCTTCTCATTCTAAGCCTCGCGACGGTAGGCATCGGTAAAAAAAAATGCAAATCGAACCCTAAATTTCCTTATGGGAAAATACCTGTAAAAATGATGATATTGCTCTTCATTCATCTCCACACTTCCCACATTCTTCTCATTCTGGGCGTCGCGACGCTAAGCGTCGTTAGATTTAAAATGCAGATCGAACCTTAAATTTCCTTATGGGAAAATACATGTAAAAATGACGATATTTGCTCTCCATTCATCTCCACACTCCTCACGTTCTTCTCATTCTGGGCGTCGGTAGAAAAAAATGCAGATCGAACCTTAAATTTTCCCATAAGAAATAACATGTAAAAGTGGTGGTATTTGGCCCCGAACTCTTGTAGCTTATCTACTACCTTTAGTGTTTTACGGGTCATTCCTCACTCAAGTGCTTGCTTGGATTGCGTGGATTGATCCGTCTTGCTGCAATTGGCACCGTTGTTAATACCATCACCTTCGCTTCTATCATGATTGAAAAATAAGATAGTTTTCTTTCCTTTTCTGTTGCTACAGGTGAAAGAATGAAGGGTTAAGAGCAATAGCAATATATAGGTCCGCACCATTTTGTTTCTTCTTTCTCATTCATTAAATTTTGGACACTATTAAGATATTTATAATAGTTTTTAAAAATCGGGCTGTGCGCATCTCTTTATAATCACTAAAATATGGTGAAGGAGCTTTGTTATTGCTCTTAAAGATGGGACACGTTGCCGATTCTGGTAAGTTAGTGAAGTGAGTGAAAATAAGAAGCTTCAACTGAAGAAACAAGCCTATTAAATTATGGAGGACGGCTTTCTGGTATGGTATAAATGTACAATATTTGGTGAACTATTTAAATATAGATACCTAAATTAATTTAAGATAAATCGGCCGTCTACTAATACATTTGTTTTAGCCACACTATTCATTACACTGGCCAACATGGAACCGATGGGGAATCTATAATCCATGGCCAATAAAAGCCAGAAAAAGGAAGAAATGGAATCGAATTAATTTTGATGCATAACCGTCATTATCCTTTACTAATAACCTTTTATTTTTAGCTCAGGTTTTGTCCAACATCTTCAAATGTTGATGCATATCGGTTTATATTAATTTTATACATTTTTTTTAGGTTTTAATTAACGATGTTACTTTTAGGAAAGGTTTTGTCCACTATTTTCAAATGTTGATATATAAAACCACCGGTTTATATTAATTTTATACATTTTTTTTAGGTTTTAATTAACGATTTTATTTTTAGGAAAGGTTTTGTCCAATATTTTCGAATATTGATGTACAAAACCACCCTTTTTGTGTTTTAATTAACAGTTTTTTTTTAGGATTTAACAATATATTATAAGTGGTCAAACTTGAATGGTCCTTATATATTCTTGGCAGCTGTTTGCATTTTAGGTTATTGTTTTTAATGGGTAAGCAGCTGTCTGTTGTTGCCCCCCCTGGTGCAGGGCCGTACAACACTGACGATGGCCATGGAAGGCCGAAACAGTTGCCGAGGCCTACAAATTTAAATAACATGATTCCCACGTACTTTTTTTGAGTTTTAAAATTTACGTATCGATCTACTAAAAATTGTTGCCACGCTTTGGTCGTTTCATAATTGCACAATTCCAGGTTTGACTGTTTGGAGAAGGTCAAAGCCCGAAAGTAAATTAAACTTCGCTATAAAATCCCAAAATTGAGCAAAACTGTTGGTTATTGCCACGCTTTGGTCGTTTCATAATTGCACAATTCCAGGTTTGACTGTTTGGAGAAGGTCAAAGCCCGAAAGTAAATTAAACTTCGCTATAAAATCCCAAAATTGAGCAGAACTGTTGGTTATTTTTTTTCGAGCTTTGCTCCTAATATACAATATACAGGGTGTCCCAAAATATGTGGGCAATCTCCCGGATTCAGATAGAACACTTAAAAATAACAGGAGAAGTTCTTATAAATTTTTTTCCTACAGCCTCCCCTACGGACGTCCCTGGAAATCGTTATTTTTTAAATAATTTATTAAGTACTAGGTGTAATTTAATATTTTTTTAGTATATTGGTTAGTAGATGAGTCTCCGTAAAATTCGCCCTTTTAAACACATTTGGCTTATTTAGTTTGCCAGGGACGGACTAGACGTAACACAAAAATGTTTTTTTTGTACGCCTTGTATGATGAAGGAACGGCAATAATATTTTTGGATACTCTAAACCTTAAGCTGAAAAAAAGGTACTCTTGATCAATGTCGATAAAGGTTTAAAGGTTTTCGAAAAAAAAATATTTTTGTTCAATATGGTGTTTTGCATTAGTTGTTGTTTTATGTTCATAAAATTCACTCATTGTTGCTATGGTTTTTTTCACATGTACCGATTTAAATAAGAATATTTATGCCAGTGTCAGTTTATGGTAGTGTCTTGAAATTTGCGGTTTTTCTCCTTTGTCTTATTAGTTACTTACTTAGTAATGGAATTTACGTATTCTTCAATAATCCGGCCAAACATTTCAACTGCATTGTATACATTATGATCAGCATTTGATAGTACTCGGTAATTCAAGCAAACAAAAATTACAAATTACTTCACAAAATAATATAAAATTTAATAAGTATGCTTCTGTTTTAAATAATTTTTGTTTATGTACTATTTTCTAGTTGTTTTCTATTAAATGTTTCGTTTTTCAATAAAAAATCTGTCTCGCTTCAATAATCCGGATTATTTACTAATCCGGATGACCGCGGTTTTAATTAGTCCGGATTATCGAGGTTGCACTGTATTAACTTTTCTTCGAACAAACCCGAAAAAACCCAAAGATTCACATTCAGTCTCTCGGTACTCAATTAAAAAACACCCTGTATAACTAAATGTTATTTTTACGTTAAGCATTATTATGGGCCCAATAATATCCCCCAAAAAAATCAAAAATAAATGCAGGGTCTTCTTAAAATAATTGGAAAAATCTAAAATTTTGCGTTTCGGTTTTAATTTTTTCCTGACTTTGTTCAAAAATAAATGTCACTTTCTCATTCCTACTTTTTATTCTCCATAAGATTGCATCATCAGATCTTTAATGCGACGTTTTGTCTTTGGGTCACCATCATCAACTTAACTTTGTTTAAATTATGAAAGAGGAACTAAATCTATACGTTCGTCGGAATATAAGACTTACTGGTTTTCCGACGTTTTGTTCCTTAAATTGACAATCTTCATTAAAATAACCCTAGTCCGTTCCTGTAATTAACTTTTGTTTCGACGAAACTGAAGATTTTAAAATTATTATTGTATTATAGTATTTAAAAAAATTAAGTCGATGATGGTGACCCAAATGCGAAACGTCGTATTAAATAAGATCTGATCATGCCATCTCGAGAAGAATAAAAAGTAACAATGAAAAAGTGAAATTTATTTTTGGACATCTTTTCGAACAAAGTCAGCAACAAATAAAAACCGAAACGCAAAATGTTAGATTTTTTCAAATGTTTTGAAAGCCCCTGTATTTATTTTTGATTTTTTTGTGGCATATTATTGGGTCCATAATTATGCAACTTTGCCCCAACGTAACCGACTTCGTATCTCTTACCGTTTCCGAAATTCCAATGGTGAGGGACGTGTTTGTTACACCCTGAATAGCAAGAATCAGCTAAGCTAAGTTAGCTAATTAGTTAATGAATTTATTATAGCTAGTTGTGATTAGAACTAGAATTTTTTTCAAGAAAATATTTTTTTCCCTCCCAACTAATGTGAACTGAAATTAATTTTATTTTTTGGCTTTGGCTTCCCCCAAGCCTTCTTCCCTGAACAGGTATTTCTTATTTCATAACTCATCTGGAGTTCGCTAGTGTTGGCTATTTATTTTTAATAATATATGCTCATTAGCATTGACCTAATATTTTTACTCAATCACTTGTTCATGTCAAAATGTACAATTTCTCAAATAAGCCTTCGTGTCGATTATGACCTACACTTTGCTAATTTACTCAAATTTGCCTATTTATATGAAAACTAAACGCATTTTACTTTGTTTTAGGATCATGGTCATGGGCACTAAAGAAAATTTATAAAATCCGGCACGCGAATTTTCCAGGGTAGCAGAAGACACAGGAACCAATCGCGCGGTCAAATCAATCCGATTCTTTTTAGTCTAACGTACAGAAAGAATCTGGCTGATAAATCAGTCCGGTCTTTCCTAGTCTAACGTACAGGAATTATCTGATTGATCGTTTTGCTGAACCCCATCGCGCCTTAATCAATCCGATTTGTTTTAGTCTAACGTACAGAAAAAATCTGATTGGTAAATCGATCCGACTTTTCCTAGTCTAAGGTAGAGGAAGGATCTGACTGATCGTATTGACAATTTCAAAATGGGGTATGAATGATTAAACAAAATGAACTTTTTATCGCGTTATGATGACATAACTTTTAAGCAGCTATTATAAGCAATCGTAACTTCATAAAAATGTATATGCAGTATTTGAAGTAGATTCATCCAATCAAACTCCGTTGGTTTCTGTGTCTGTTTAATTGCCGATTCCCTAAGGACCAGTTGCTGCAAAAAATTGTTGTTTTTTGGATCGGTCCGAGGGCTTCAATTGACTGCGACCATGGAAACTTAAACCTGCAAGCTAAACATTCGGGACACAAGCTGGATTAGAGCAGCCTGCGAGAGTTTATTAAGGTAATATTTAGTTTAAAAATATCATTTTAAGGTTTCCATCAGTGTTGGTTGATCAATGTTTCATTTTTTTCGAAAATAAGTATGTGTGAAGTGAATGGTAGTTGCCAATATTTTAAATGTGCATTTATTTGGTTTTCTGTTTTCTGCGTTCACCAACCAAAACATCAATTTTACTGGGGAAGCTTGACACTAATAATATTTTATTTTTATATGCAAAGCAGTTTAGCAATCAAAAGAGCTGTAATTGAACAATAATTAATGGGCGGAAGAGAGAACTACATGTTTGTTGGCTGAATGGCAACAATGTTGAAGTCTGGTTATATCAGATGGTTAAATATTCAAACATAACCATCCATACTTACCGATGAAAAGATAAATCCTTATTTAATGAACCACTCTTTTACAAACTACAGATGAATCAACCAAAATAAATAACAATCCGTTAGATCAAAGGGCAAACATAGCAATGTTTACGAGATGAGTAGTAAAATAGAAATAGTTGTTGCCAAAGTGCAGTTGGATTAGTTCAAGATTCGTTTGATACTTTTAAGTATAATAATATTTTTTTAAAGAATCTTTCATCGCCATTTTACAGTTTATAGTAAAATTATTGGGAAATAAATTGATTCTATTTGCCAAATTAACAAATCTTTAATTGCGATTTTGCAAGATACCTTTGCGATAAATATGTCAATCTGGCTATGCTGCAATAATGACCGAAAGATTTGGGAAAGAGTGTTTGCAGTCGTTGCGTAGGCTAGAAATGTACATTTTTCTATCTGTAGTTTGTAATAGCTTTGGTCCGTACCAACATTGGAAAAACGAATCGCTTGATGTCTGTATGCGTGTTTGTTTGTCCGTTTGTCTGTCGCAGCTCGTTTCCCTCAGGATCATTTCGTTTGACATAAATAGTTAAAATTAGACATTGTTATTTACTTATGAGCATGACACAAAACGTTTTAAAATTTTCAACTTATTCGAATAATGACTGTACCAACTGTTAGGATGATAAAAATTGATTTTTGTTACATTTAGTACTGCTCTAGTTAAGAATTTATATCCTTTAGACTTTCATAACTATTAAGTCAAAATTGATAAAAAATTGTGTCGTCGAAATTGTTCACCGATAAATAAGTAAGGATAAAAAAGGGTTGGTACTAATCATAACGCAATGTAATTTAGATTTAGATATATCATATTCGCTTTTAGAGCTAATGGTAGTGACGCATTCGCCATATAATTATTTAACATATAAATTAATAAGAACAAAAATCGAATTTTATCAAACCTATAATAACTGATTTAAACTTTTATTGATCGACTGTGTAACTAAAAATTTTCTCTATTGTTTCAGGTAAGTGAGCATGATTGGTGTTGGAAGCGTCCGTTTCGCGTTGTCGGCAAAAAAGTCTTCGCCTTAACGTCATGTTGTTACAACCTGGAATAAGTGAACAGTGACCTTTAGTGTTTTACGGGTCATTCGTCACTCAAGTGCTTGTTTGAACATGGATTGATCCTTCTTGCTGCAATTGGCACCGTTGTTAATACCACCACCTTCGCTTCTATCATGATTGAAAGCTAAGATAGTTTTCTTTCCTTCTCTGTTACTACAGGTGAAAGAATGAAGGGTTAAGAGCAATAGCAATATATAGGTCCGCACTATTTTGTTTCTTCTTTCTCATTCATTATATTTTGGACCATATTAAGATATTTATAATAGTTTTTAAAAATCGGGCTGTGTGCATCTCTTTTAATCACCAAAATATGGTGAAGGAGCTTTGTTATTGCTCTTAAAGATGGGAGACGTTGCCAATTCTGGTAAGTTAGTGAAGTGAGTGAAAATAAGAAGCTGCAACTGAAGAAACAAACCTATTAAATTATGGAGGATGGCTTTCTGGTATGGTATAAATGTAAAATATTTGGTAAACTATTTAAATATAGATTACCTGAATTAATTTAAGATAAATCAGTTGTCTTATACGTTTGTTTTAGGCACACTATTCATTATACTGGCCAACATGGAACCGATGGAGAATCTATAATCCATGGTGAATAAAAGCCAGAAAAAGGAAGAAATAGAATCGAATTAATTTGGATGCATAACCCTCATTTTCCTTTACTAATAACCTTTTATTTTCAGGTTACTAACCAATTCATTTTTAGCTCAGGTTTTGTCCAACATCTTCAAATGTTGATGTACTTATAAAACCACCGGGTTATATTAATTTTATACATTTTTTTTAGGTTTTAATTAACGATTTGACTTTTAGGAAAGGTTTTGTCCAATATTTTCGAATATTGATGTATAAAACCACCCTTCTTGTGTTTTAATTAACAGTTTTTTTTAGGGTTTAAGAATATATTATAAGTGGTCAAACTTGAATGTTCCTTATATATTCTTGGCAGCTGTTTTGAATTTTAGGTTGTTGTTTTTAATGGGTAAGCAGCTGTCTGTTGTTGCCCCCCCCCCCCCCCCCCTGGTGCAGGGCCGTACAACACTGACGATGGCCATGGAAGGCCGAAACAGTTGCCGAGGCCTTAGAGGATATGAATACAAGGTATGCATACTCAATCCAGTATTTATTTAAATATTTCTATGAATTGACTAAATTAACTATCCTACAAATTTAAATAGCATGATTCCCACGTACTTAGTTTTAAAATTTACGTATCGATCTACTAAAAATTGTTGCCAAGCTTTGGTCGTATTTCATAATTGCAGAATTCCAGGTTTGGGTGTTTGGAGACGGTCAAAGCCCGAAAGTAAATTAAATTTCGCTTTAAAACGTCCAATCCTAAAATTTAGCAAAAGTGGTGGTTATTTTTTTCGAGCTTTGCTCCTAATATACAATATACAGGGTGTCCTAAAATATGTGGGTAATCTCCCGGATTCAGATAGAACACTTAAAAATAACAGGAGAAGTTCTTATCAATTTTTCTTCCTACGGCCTCCCCTACGGACGTCCCTGAAATTCGTTGTTCTTAAATAATTTATTAAGTAGGTACTAGGTGTAATTTAATAATTTTTTAGTATATTGGTTAGTAGATGAGTCTCCTTAAAATTCGCCCTTTTAAACACATTTGGCTTATTTAGTTTGCCAGGGACGGACTAGACGTAACACAAAAATGATTTCTTTTGTACACGTTGTATGATGAAGGAACGACAATAATATTTTTGGATACTCTAAACCTTAAGCTGAAAAAAGGTACTCTTTATCAATGTCGATAAAGTGAACTGTTTAAAAAAAAAACATTTTTGTTCAATGTTGCATTAGTTGTTGTTTTATGTTCATAAAATTCTCTCATTTCACATGTACCGATTTAAATAAGAATATTTATGCCAGTGTCAGTTTATGGTAGTGTCTTGAAATTTGCGGTTTTTCTTCCTTGTCTTATTAGTAAGTAACTTATAGTAATGGAATTTACGTATACTGAATATAAATCATATTGAACAAAAATATTTTTTTTTCGAAAACAGTTCATTTTATCGACATTGATCGAGAGTATCTCGACATTTCTCTTTGAAAATTATGTTCTATGTTTTTTTTAACTATTTTTTATTATAATACACTCACGTGCAAAGAAAACGGCATTTTGATAAAGTTTTAGGCGTTATAACCTTTTTATTTTTAGTCCGATAATGAATGATTTTTTTTAGAGCACTGTAGCTACAACTATCAGTTTTAACGTGTCTTTTACAGGGTGTCCCTTTTACAAAACCCAACACCGTGTCGAATAATCAAGTATCAAAATTATTTCGATATAACAGTTTTCATTTAGAGTAATTTATTTTGCACATTTTGTTTTTTTTGATTCATGTCCAATACATGCAAAATGATTTTGGTTATCAATAATTTAAGTTTTTCCATAATTTCTGCTGCAATATGAATTCAGTAATTTCTTTCATAAGGAGGAGGTTCCGTGATGGTATGAACCGAAGTATATACAGGGTGTTACAAATTCGGCCTTCGCCATAGGGATTTCAGAAACAGTAAGAGATACGAAGTTGGTTAAATTGGGACATAGTTGCATAATTATGGGACCAATAATATGCCGCAAAAAAAAACAAAAATAAATACTGAGGCTTTCAAGATATTTGAAAGAATTTAAATTTTTGCGTTTCGATTTTTATTTTTTCCTGACTTTTCGAAGAACTGTCCGAAAATAAATTTCACTTTTTCATTGCAACTAGATGGCATTATCAGATCTTTCATGCGACGTTTCCGTCTTTGGGTCGCCATCATCAACTTAATTATTTTAAATGCGGGCCTGGATCTATTTGTTTAAATTATGAGAAAGGTCCGAAATCTACGTTCAGTGGTATACAACATCTACTGGGTTTTCGACGTTTTGTTCCTTAATTGACTATCTTCGTTAAAATTCCCCCAGTATATATATAGGTTCCGGTAATTTACTTTTTTTTTAATTTGGTATAATTCGAAAATGTAAAACTCAATGCCTCTTTTAAAAGTTTTAAGAAAGTGCTAAATTACTTACATACTAGGGGTATTTTAATGAAGATGGTCAATTTAAGAAACAAAACGTCGGAAAATCAGTAAGTGTTGTATACCACTGAACGTAGATTTCGGCCGTCTTTCATAATTTAAACAAAAAGATGCAGGCCCGTATTTAAAAAAATTAAATTGATGAAGGTGACCTAAAGACGAAACGTCGCCTGAAAAATCTACCATACCACCTTGTGGAGAATGAAAAGTAGCAATGCGAAAGTGATTTATTTTTGGACATCTTTTCGAATAAAGTCAGTGAAATTTAAAAACCGAAACACAACATTTTAGATTTTTTCAAATATTTTGAAAGCCCCTGTATTTGTTTTGGATTTTTTGCGGCATATTATTTGGCCCATTGAATGCCAAATTTGTAACATCCTGTATTGACATATATTTAAGTTAAAATGTTTGTTTTTAAATAATATAGCATATTTAAGTAAAAATTGGTAGTTAAGTTTGTTTCTAAATGAATTTGTAGTTAAATCTTGATGATAATCTTTTGTTTATCCATTAAAAAAAATATATTCTAATTCCATAACAATAATGAAATTATGGAAAAATTTAAACTTTTGATAACCAAGATCATTTGTTTGAGAATGTGTTATGTGTGTTTGTGTCGTGTATTGACATGAACCAAAAAACAAAATATACAGAATAGATGCCTCTAAATTAGAATTAGTATTTTGAAATAATAATAAACTGCTTTATTATGCAACATGGGGGTTTTAAAATTAGATAAAAAAGAAGATAAGTACTTGGCAAAGAAAAACGCGTTTTTAAGAACAGTTTGTTTTATTCAATACAGAGTATAGCAACCGAACAAGTAAAAATCTGACGTAAATCTTACAACTACTTATATTTATATCCTCGCATCAGCGTGGGATAAAGAGGGGGATAGCGTGCCTTAGTCAGCAGGTTACCAAGACGTAACAAAGAACATTTCAATTATCTTTGCATAATATGTCGAATAACCAATGTTAATTAAAACTTATTAAACCTAAACTTATCAAAATTTTAAAATGACGGTTTTCTTTGCACGTAAGGGTATATAAAGTTTAAAAGTTGTACTTTTAGGTTCAAACTGAAGCTGAGAGGGCACCGCTTACATATTGGCCGATGTTTGCTAATATAAAAGTACCTATGACAACGGCGGTTAATATCTTCAAGGCTGGAGTTCCAAATGACTATATCCACAGGATCGCCATACAGCTGCGAATGTACAAAAAAAGGCTTGGGTTTCCAATTATAATTAAGTAATTTAAGAAGATCCTGAACATATTGTTAAATATTAAATTATATTAAACATAATTCCTCCAAAAATAAACGAATTCTTGCATAATTTTCTCGAATGGTTTAAGAAACAAAATAAATTTCTCGTTATTTCTATTTTTTTTCTTAAACCATTCGAGAAAATTATGCAAGAATTCGTTTATTTTTGGAGAAATAACGAGAAATTTAAAGGACCAATATTCTCAAAGTAAACTTTATTAGGTAGTTTTTATTAACCACTGTTAAGTAGGTAGGTAGGCGAACCATTTCATTCTAATATAATTTCCTCCAATAAGGAAGTCTAAAATCATAGACATGGTCGTTCTGACAGTGTCTCCTCATCATTCACATTCCACAGTCTTGATCTCATGGTACTAATTGTAATAGGAAGGCATTTGATAGCTTCACTACTATCCTCACTAGCTTGTGTCTCCTCTATATCTTCATTCCAAGCAGATGCAGCCATCTTCGTGCAGAGCATACTTGCTCTTTGTAATCTGTATCTACAATAATTTAAGAATATTTATATTATAAGATTTAGGGATCTATAGAGCTACAAAATTAATTTTTAGATAACATTACGAAAATGCCAACTGGAGTGCTAACAAAATACCTTCCTACTTAAAAACAGTTTACAATTTTCATTCAAAATTATGCTTTACCAGTATTATTAATTCTTGCACTTTCTTCTGCAGATAACTTTATTCTAAATTTAGCTCCAGAGCGATGGAGAATTTTCACAGGAATATAATTTGAATTTTTAATGTTTTAAACTGGAAATGGTCACATTTCTTTAAAAAACTTATAGTATAGTCGATAGTCTCTTCCGATTGTACCAGGCCAATATTTACGTTTTTTGTGTGAGTATGTGGACTGCGGAAAAGAAATTTGGCTGTTGGATTAAAATTCTCCAATCTTGGAGGTTAGGTTTTTATTCTTTTAAAGATTTTTTCGATGACAGCTTATAAAAGCAAAAGTACATACTATTTACACGGCAAAATAATTAGTAATTACCTTTGTTCGGAAAACTGAGGTTCAAATTTCAAAACAAAATAAAAAATATATAAAAAAATAATGATACCACAGCGCAGCGTTGCCAGGTATCTCGTGAAATGTCACCAGATCTGTTGATTATTTTGTGATTTTATGAATAATCTGGTGTACTTCGGCACTGTTCGATGGTGGGGATAAGGGGTAATGACGTAAACGGTTCTGATTGGTTAGGATGGTGTCGCTGGCGACAGTACGTAGCTCTGAGAACGCGGCTTTAGTTGTATTTCGATTGATTGTTTTGGAAAAAAGTTTTGAGGTACCTCCTTATCTAATATATCTGATGTTATTGATTTTACAATGACGTAAAGGATTTTAAATTGTTCTCTGTTTGTCATTAGCTTAGGCAATATAAAAATTGCCAGTTTATTATAAATTGTTCGAAATGTTTACGCGTGTGGGTACTTAACATCAAAACCAGACACAGATAGAAAGCAATCGATGTATATAATGGCTACAGAAAACAGGGAAATCCAACACATAGTTTAGTTGCATATGTATATCTGCACAGTGGACATCGACTTCAGTTTGTAGTAATTGTAATTCAAATCAAATTCTTGACATTTTTTTAAATGAAAATTTTACCTAACAATAAAATATGAGTTTATTTAAGTCAATTTTCCTTTCCCATCAACTTAATTGGTATACTTACAGACATATCTGTATCGCTAGGGTCGAATATTACGACTTTCCTGTCGATTCTAGTAGCGCCATTACTGCGCAATTTCTTTTATATTTTTCCATCATGAATAAAAATTAATTACACTGTTGACAATGAGTGACTTTGTGGTTCACTAATGGAATTTTTATGTTCATTGCAAAATATACACTTTTAGAGGCCTATATAAATTTTTCGGCACATTAAATATATACTTCAGTGGGTGTTTCCAGGGGTAAAATTATAGGAACTACATATATTATACAGTTGGGTTGGGCAAAGAATGAACCGTGCTCCCTGACTTTACAGTAATATCAAACACCTGTCATTTTAAATGTGTTCTTGTTTCGTCAGGTAATGCAAAAGAATAAAACATTCAACTTTTTCTTTAGAAACGAAATGCAATTCCAGTGTATTAGACGAAAATGGCAGAATTAAAATATTGGCATGTAATTATTTGTCATTACTTTTTTTTATTTTTTTTTTATGACAAACACAAGCACTATAGGAAAAATACTTTAGGGCACTCTGGGAGTGGTGCGTGTGCTCAAAAAGCGATTCACGTTGGTTTTGAATCGTTCAAGGTTATATTCGTTGGGAAAAACGACCTCGGGAAGGTCGTTCAATAAGGATGAAGTCCTCCAGATGAAAGAATTCTTAAATAATGAAGTTCGGGGAATACTAAGTTTAACCACATATGGATGGGCGGCAGTGGTTCGTCGTGTATTTCTCATATTCGCCGCTCTTGGCGCAATTAAAAGGGCAAGGTCAGCCGAGCACTTTCCATGAAAATATCTGTAGAAGAGAGTCAAATCCCCAACACGTCTTCGATGTTCTAGGCCCTAGGCTATCGAGGTTTTTCGTCAGCTCGTGGTCTCCAATCAGACGAATGGCCCTCCTTTCGATGGAATCCGGCAGCCGAAGAGTATGTTTGCGTGCAGAGCACCAGACATGAGAACAGTACTCTAGTGATGGTCGAATCTGAGCTTTATATAGTGTCAAAAGTTGTTGAGGCGTGTACAACTTTCTGGTTCGGAAGAGTATACCCCAAGCTTCTGAGAAGCTCTTGGCCATTGCCACAACGTGGTTATGCCAAGACATATTTCCTCCAAGATTGACGCCCAGCAAATTAATAGATGAATCCAGGGGGTTGCGTGTCCAGCCATGACTATATCCGGTTCTGTAATGTTAACCTTTTTAGAAAAAATCGCTGCCTGGGTTTCTTAGCGTTAAATTCGATTTGGTTACTGTCACCCCAAGCTAAAATTTCTTCCAGGTCTTTATTGAGGCGTGACTTCATGTTGTCTGCGAAGATGTGCGTCGGCAGCCGATGTTTGTGCATTCAAAGAGAAAGATGGGATAAGTGTGCCATCGTCAGCAAAACTAAATATCGGATTTTTCGTTTTCACTAGAAGGTCGTTAATGTAGAGTAAGAAGAGAGTGGGAAACAATATGGACCCTTGAGGAACACCTGCATTGATGGTGAACGTGTCTGAGAGAAATCCGTCAATCCCCACTTGAGGACAACCATGCACAGAATCGACTGGGCATACCATAGGATCGCAGTTTACTCAGAAGTCGCTCATGCCAAACACGATCAAAGGCTTTAGAAATATCCAGTGCAACAGCGCGAGAATCCCCATGATCTTCGATTGCGTTGTTCCAAAGATCTCCAGTTGATCTGGACTTCCGAAAACCATATTGATGTTCGCTGATAATGTGGAAGCCTTCCAGGTACTTTAGAAGATGTTGGTTAATAGCTTTTTCCATTACTTTTGATATAACTGAAAGCAATGCGACTGGTCGATAGTTGTTAGGCAGGGTTCTCTACCTTTCTTTGGTATAGGCTGAACTAGCGCCGTCTTCCAGCACGATGGAAATATTCCTTGTTTGTAGGATAAGTTAAAAAGTCTACAAAATACTGGTGTTAGTTCATCGGCGCATCTCTTGAGAACTATATCAGGAATTTCGTCTGGACCAGTAGCTTTCTTGACGTCGAGCCCTTTCAGGACATTTCAAATTTGATGGACTTTTTATTCTCATTATTCTCTTTAAAAAGCATTAATAAAAGTTTTCTTTAAAATCAATTGACCACCTCGCAATTTACATGGGAAATCTTATGTGTCCTGTTCGGACGCAGCACCCGGTATGGACAACATATTAAGAAAAGATAACGAATTTACGTGAATAATACAACGCGATTTCTTGGAAACTACTAAAAAATAATAAAGAATGATTGGAAGAGATTTCAAATACCTTTAAAATTATATGCCACTTGACCCTGTTTTCCATTTAAGATTTTAAGGGTAACATCTACCCCTACCAGTGGGTTAAACCACGAAGGCTGCAAATATTCTTTAAAAGCCTAATTCACAATAAACTTGACGTGTCTTTCTGGTTATTAATATTATTTACAAGGGTGGGAAATTTTCAAACTGACACCCTGTATATTAGTGTAATCCGCGAATAGCAATAAATTAACTATAAACGTAGGCACGTTTCCGCTCTTTTGTTTGTCTAGCTTGTTATTTGAAGAAGAAGCCTTTGTGGACAAAAATTGGTTTGACTAATTTGTTCCAAAATATTCTGTTTCTGGTTATTCTATTATAATTTTACCAACAAGCTCCCGCATTTCTTCACTTCTTGAGCCGCCCCTGGCTGCCATAATTACATATTTTGCTTGTCCCTATATGACACCAGTCACCTACCGCCATTATATAGTTTGTCTTTTTGACACTGACATCTGGCCCAACACCTTCTTCTCTTGTTCTTCTCCACCAGCAAATTCATTTCCTGCTTGTCAAATTTAATAAAACATGTAATTTCGTGGTCAAGTCAAAATTTTCAGATCTTTTTGAAACTACAATTTTAAATTTCATGTAAGAATCTCATTTTAGAAATTCGTCGTAAAAAAAATCATAATTCACCATGTCGAAGTTTCTACCCTGTCTAGTAGCCGCCGTCCTCAATGGGTCCGCCATGCAAATCTTCAGAGAACCCATGAAGGTCGGGAACGGACCTCTGATGGCATTGTACATGTTTATATTCACCACTTTTTTGCTCCTGTGGAGTATCAGGTTGTATCCTAGTAATTTAAGAAGAATGGGGAAACTACAGTTTATAATTGAAGTATGTATTAGATTAGCATATTGCAATGTGATATCCATAATGTACTCTTTATCGACACCAAATAGAATTTATTTTCTTCCCATTTAAAATGGCAATAAAAATACAAAGAAAAGTCACAATACCTCTAATATAAAATCATATTTTATATTTTTATGTATCAATTAGTACATATGCGATATTATATTTACCTCAAGTGGAAAAGAGACACAGCCCGGGTTTTCAAATTATGGCTTATTTTCGAAAATAAACGTTCTCTTTCTAGAACGAGAATCATTTTGAAAAAACTTATATGACTTAACTCCAGTCAGTTGCTCTATTGATCATAAGTTATTCGACATTCTTCAGACCTAATATTGCATTTTAAAGTAATAAAATCGAAACTTAACTCTATGTTAATAAAAAAAATATATTTATAAAAAATATACAATTAAAATTGTTAATAAAAGAATATATAAGATAATGATTTATACTAAAGTTATAATTTGGTTGCAGTTTCTGATAGCCGAATTTGTCATGGAAGATCTTATCATTGATTTCTGGTTCCCGCTGGAAAAGTGTGTAATAGATTCCCTTCCGGCGCTTGCACAAACTTTAGAAGATTGGCT
Organism: Barypeithes pellucidus; assembly: GCA_963991005.1. Taxonomy (NCBI): domain Eukaryota; kingdom Metazoa; phylum Arthropoda; class Insecta; order Coleoptera; family Curculionidae; genus Barypeithes; species Barypeithes pellucidus. The sequence goes on from OZ022557.1 coordinate 3,721,698, forward strand.
AGCAAGTAAGTAGTAAATCTTATTCAAGAACAGAGCTGGGCAGTATTTGTACTCACAAATACTTTTTTTATTTAAATACTTTTTTGTATTTAAATACTGAGTATTTAAATACTTTTTTATAATAGGTATTTGTATTTATTTCACAAATACTTTGCAAAAGTATTTAGTTTTTAAATACTTTTTTATTTTTCTTTCAGTATTTAAATACTTTTTGGAGTATTTAAATACTTTTTTAGTATTTAAATACTTTTTGAGTATTTAAATATTTTTTTAGTATTTAAATATTTTTTGGAGTATTTAAATACTTTTTTGGGGTATTTAAATACTTTTTACTATTCAAGTACTGTTTTCTATTTAAATATGGTTCATGTGGAAAATTCTAAGTTTGCACTTGTCACGCGTGTCAGGAAGCGAAAGATAGTTTCCGTACGATGCCGACACAAGTGGAAGGAACGAAATGGTAGCTTTGATGGTCAGAAATCAAATGATTCTGGACCGAAAATCATAGCTGTTCATCCTGATCAATGGCGTAGGAATCTCGAAAATAGGTCATGCAGGCGCGTATAAAAGGAGGGGGGCCCTTGGTTGTAATTATGTTCAGGCAAAAGTAATTAAAAAAAATACGATAATCTTAGCACATGTTACGTAATATACGAAGTTATAAATGTATTTTGTATTTATTAAAGTGGGTATTTTTAAAATATAATTCAGCTTCAACTTTGCAGCTTAATTTTATCATATCACAAAAGAATGTACTTAATGTACAAAAGACTAACTACATTGCATTTTCTCTCACGGAAGCAAATCGTCCCCACTTTGAAAGCATTCACAATATATGCAAGACTCACAAACAGACATAGAAATGCTGAGAAAATATCCCATTATCAACAAATTATTTTTGAAATATAACACGACTCTTCCCTCATCTGCCCCAGTTGAAAGAATGTTTTCATTTGCAACATTCATTAATACGACACGACGACATGCTTTATCAGACGATAATTTCGAAAATCTTGTTCTTATGAAAGCTAACGCATCGAACATTTAAAACATTACATTATAAATTATTATTCTTGCATTACAAATTTTGAGTAATTAGGTTTAGGTAGAAAGTATTTTGTTATGTTATCAGTTGAAGAATACAGGGATAAAATAAGGATTGTCAGAAAACCAGAGTTTTGAGATAAAATGCATTTTTTAGTATGGACATCCCTAGTTTTATTTCAGTACAGTAAAACTTTGACTCTAATTTCTACAGACGTTCCTAGTTTTATTCGGCTAATATTTTGACCATGGAAAGTAACAACATGTGCCAACAGGTTGCGCTAGTAATCTCGATTTCGATAAATATGGACAATTCCTGTTTTATTCCTGTACCCTTAAGTTTATGTTGTCGTGGGGGTTTTTAATTAAAATTTACTGTCAATACCAATAAAATATTACCAAACACACTTTTTATTGCTGTTAAATCTTATTTGATTCTAAAATATTTTGATGATTGAGGTACCTACCTATTCAACTGCCTACTTAGAGGAGACAAAATTACTACTATACTATTTAAATATTTTTAAAAGTAATTACAGTCGAACCTCTATAACTCGAACTTGAAAGGACAACCAAAAAAGATCGAGTTATAGAGAGTTGGAAGAGAGAAGGGAAAACCACATGAATATTCCAAAACATTTTTTTTATTACATACATTATGTCTATGTACCATTAAAATATGTACATAGAAATCTTGGAAAATGTACAAAAACCACTAAAGAGTCCGAGTTAAAGAGAGGTTCGACTGTAATTGTTTACAAAGTATTTAAATTTTGTGTTTCATTCTTAAAAGTATTTATAAATATTTAAAAAAAAAGTAATTAAATACTCAGAAAGTATTTATAAATACTTAAAAGTAATTAAATACTTAGAAAGTATTTAAATACTTAGAAAGTATTTAAATATAGTATTTAAACCTAAAAAGTATTTAAATACTTTTTGTAATTAAGATTTAAATACTTCATTACTTCAAAAAGTATTTAATATTTAAATACTTTTGAATTTAATTAAGTATTTAGTATTTATAGTATTTAAATACTTTTAAAAAGTATTTGCCCAGCTCTATTCAAGAACACTGATTTTTTTATTTTGAGCTAGTCGTTCAACAGTGTGGGATTCCCAAAGGGTGTAAGCGGACATTTTTAATAATATTATAGGCTTGTCCCAACATTGCAAATAACATGTGTTTTGGGCTGACCAATATTAGCACATGTCGAAGCATAGAGGATGATGTTAAATTGCCCCATTTTTATGACGGTCCATTACAAAAAAGAACTATACAGGGTGTAACAAATTCGTCCTTCACCATTGGGATTTCGAGAACGGTAAGAGATACGAAGTCGATTAAACTGGGGCAAAGTTGCGGAATTATGGGCCCAATAATATGTTGCAAATATAGGGGTTTTCAAAGTATTTGGAAAAATCTAAAAATTTTGCATTTCGGTTTTTATTTTTTCTTTTGATTCTAAGAAACTGAAGATTTAAAAATTATTGTTACTATTTCTGTCCTTAATTATTATTATGTACTACAACTCTTTTTTTAAATTTCCAACTAATAGTTGTATCAAGTTCCTACTTATTAGTGTAAGTACTAAAGTATATTTGATTTTCTTGGGGCATATTATTGGGCCCATAAGTCCGCAACGTCGCCCAGATTTAACCGACTTCGTATCTCTTACCCTGTAACCCTGGGACACCCTAAGAGTCACCCATTAAACATTCAGTAAGCCATTTCCTGAACACCCTGTATATTTTATTTATATTGTAAAATAAATTATTTATTACTAATATATACAGTGAAACCTCTCATAACGGACACCTCTAATAGGCGGACATCTCTATTAAGCGGACATTTTTTCATAGTCCGGAACTAGGTATATGAAATTCCATGAAAATCAACTTCTCTTGGGCGGACTCTCCTTTGGGAGCACGCGGACAGGCTGTTTTCATACAAAGAGTGCGAAAATCCTCCTTTAAACGGACAAAAAATTTTTTAAAGTATTTGGGAGACGAATAAGTAGGGTGCAAAATCTCTCTGAAGACAGACCGGCAACCAATCGCGTATGCGTGGCAGCGCGAAAGGGTTTCGCCGAATGAAAGTATGTGTGATTCCCCGACAGCGGTTCGCCGTTTATTTGTGAGTTGTAAGGTTAAAATCGTAAACAATGGCACAAAAATGTCGCGCTTTGAGTCTGAAAGAGAATATTGATGTTGTGTAAGTTTGTAATTTGATAACAATGATTTGGGCGAGTGCATTAACATTGATAGCAATGTGCTATTAGAAGATGATAGTGACCACATTCCTACCGATTATATAATCCAAACTAAAACCACATCACTATCTGACGACTCTAATGAAGAAGTTGAATGCAGTAATCAAACAAATGTCACCAATTATCAACAAGCTATTAGTATGGTAAAGGAATTATAAGAGTATGCAAAGAATAGAGGTGACTCTAGAGACTTGGAATTACATTTCCTAGATTGCAAGTATAAAACGCAAAGACGTCAAACTACGTTATTAGATTTAGTACTACATCCTAACTAAAACTAGTGTATTTTTGTCATGTTATGTTTATTTATACATACATATACATAGTAATAATTTTGCATTTACATATTACCTAATAACAAATTTCCCATGGGCGGGCACCTCTATTAGGCGAACACATTTAGACGGTCCCGTAGGTGTCAGCCTAAGAGAGGTTTCACTGTAATTTATTATTTTTATTTTTTAATTAATTTTCTGTTTCTTGTTTTAGTCGGTGATTATACAGCTGAGCCATTAATAGACTTCCTTAAAGATGAAACCAACGGCTATGTGGTTAGCTATGCGATGGCTTCATTTTTTCTCATCGCCGCATTACACGCTACTAGATTTTTTGATTTGAGGACATTAACGTGAGTATTACTATAGACATTAGCTTAAAATAGAAGATTATAAATAATTAATAAAGAAAAAAAGTTAAATATATATTTAAATATATTTTGCAACTAGCCCTGATAAGGAAATGGATACATTTTATACTTAATTTCGTTTCCTCTGTAGGTACTTTTTTATTTTGCATTTTTCGAGAAATAGTATTCAATACATTATAGTTATTTTTGCTTTTAATAAAAATAGGAATGGCGCCAACCTATTTTCGTTTCAATATACAAGGTGTCACAAAAAGGAAAAACCCAGAAAAAACTTTTTTATATTGCATTTTTCGAGGAAATGTTGCTCTTCGTAACAATATTTGCTTGTAATAAAAATAGAAATGGCGTCGACTAATTTAAGTTTCAAGTCTAAAATATGCATAAATCCAAAAAATTATAATTTTAGAGAAAAGCGGTAACAACTAGAAATAATAAAAACCGAAACGCAAAATTTTACATTTTTTCAAATATTTTGAAAGAACCTGTATTTATTTTTGATTTTTTTGCGTCATATTATTGGGCCTAAAATTAAGTTAACCGACGAATTTGTTACACCCTGTAGATCTTTCATCATTATTCATGTTTTAGGAAAAATATGGATGGTATGTACAGGAGAAAGAAAGAACGAAATTGAGATAACCTTAGTAACGATACCTTGATATTAAGTATGCAAATATTGCACCCCCAATTTGTTTACTGCCTATATATTTTTTACAAAATGGTATAAGCATATAGTAAATAAACCTATAATGTTCACTGCGATTTAACGCTGTGGGCTTCATTTATGCTTAGATATTGGCGATTTTCACCAGACAACGTCACCGACATTTAGAAATTCTTCTAGCTAATATAACGTTTAATACCGACTGTGTAATAAATAATTCCGCATCATTCTCTGGAGGCCACGTTTAAGGTCCTCAAACAACCTCTGACGGCACGTAACGATAGACCATTTTTTTTGGCTTGGTGGTCATTCTAGGTTTACTTATTTCTATGGTATAAGGCTATCTCATTTTCGTTCAAGGCGATGCACATGCATCCAGTCCTCTCATCCTGAACTCTTCATTTATGAACTTTAGGCAAGAGGGACCTAGCTGTTTCATCAAAGAAATCGTCCATAAAACGAAACTAGCAACGCGTCGTCTATTTCGCAAGTTGGGGTTTGGAAAGAAGAAAGTCAAAATCAACGAGAACAGGAATACTGCTTTGGAGGATGGTGACTACTCTGGATCAGCCAATAATAACAATAAGAATCGGAAACCGAAAAATGGTTGGTTCGTTTGATAAATACATAAATAAAGCTTTACGGCGCTTAAATTTCCTGTAACATATGTAAAAATGCACCTATACAGGGTGTAACAAATTCGTCTTATCACTATATATAGTCAGAGAAGTCGGACTTCGCATCTCTTACCATTTGCGAAATGCCAATGGTGAAAGACGAATCTGTTACACTCTGTATAGAATATATAACGTCCATTTTAAGGCGACGACCTAATTATCTTATCTCCCTGCTACTTTGCCACGTATTATTATCTTTCCAAAACGTGATTTATATGCGACTTGACCGCATGTATAATTTATAATTAGGTATAATATTTTATCAGGTGGCGATCCATGTGTGTTTTCACATTCCAGAATTGAAAAAAAAGGACGAAATCCCAGAAAGGTTAGTTTCAAGCTCAATGAATATTGTCCTGTGCACAATCCTCGACCCATTGAGGACAGCGGCAGCGGCTCCGATTTTGAAGACCTGGGAAAATATTCCGATTTGGAATGCTTATAAAGCATTGACCTTATGTACAAGTGTATAAATTTTGTAAAAATTTGGTATGTCCTTGTTGTGTAATAAAATTATTCTTTCACAATGAATATTTGCAGAATTTTCAATTTTTGAAAACGAAATAATTGTGTAAATGTAAACTCAGTCAATTTTCTGTCTTAAAACACAGCGAATAAATAGGTCGTATCGTTTTCATGTTGGTAAAACAGAAACCTCTATTCATAGATGTCCACATTGAAATAAAAAATCCAGCCACCTAGGAGATGGCGCTGTTCATTTTATAGCTTTAGCTGCCATCCAATCTTTAAAAATGAAACTACTCTTCTTTTCTAGACTCTTGTCGTCGACGTTTGACATGTTGACGGATAAATGTGACGTCATCCGTCAAATGGTGAATGTGTCATAATCATAAAATTTTTATTTGGAAGTGTCTGTAGGAATAGTGAAAATATAATGAAATAGATCTCGCAGACGTGTAATAATTGAAATAAATTAGTTAATTGTCAACATGGTCAATATGTTTTGTTAGTTTGTGCAGTGGTACCCCGTAATTTTTATTTTTAGACCAAAAAATATGTTCCTGAAGTTTTAAGTAGATAAAAAATGTTTGCATCATTAAAAAATAAAATTCGGGAAGAAACTGGCAGTGATTTAGGGAAATTAACGGCAAAAATAACGTCTAGTACTGTACAGAAAATTGAAAACTTAAGAGGCAGGTCACAACAAGGTTCTACATCAAGTTTAAATTCAATAGTATCTTCAGGTTAGTATTATTAAAACGGTTCTTGCATTATTCTTAATTCATTACAATATAAGGCTTATGAAGCATATTTATTTTCACACAATAAAACGGAAATGAACAACTATATTTGTTACACATGTACTTACTGTGTTATACCAGAACTATATTTATTATTTCAGATGGGTTTCGAGAAGAAGGACCAATAGAACCAGACGAGTTTAAGCGCAGAATTGCTAAAATCGAAGCGGAATTTTCGAAAAGACTTGAACAGAAGGAGCACGACTGGCGGGACTTAGTCAAAGAAAAGGATAGGAGATTGCAATTGCTCGAGAAGGAAAAAGATGAAGCCTACAGGCAAATTTCAAATTTAAAGGATTCATTAAAAAATGCTGAGGGTAGGTTAGCTCTTTATTGTTTTAATATGATGTGTGAGATGCTTTTATTATTAAAAATCCAATGATACTATCAAGACAATTCCTTATGCAAGTGTCATGATTGCATACATATAACATTTCTTTTATCTACAGATCTCAAACAGAAAATTTTAGAGCATAAAGAAAATTCGGATCAGATCGAAACACTTCAATCTCAAGAATTATCTAAGGTAAAACAATTAGTATTAGAAAAAGATAGAGAACTCTCAGAGAGAATGACAGCGCTGAAGGAAGCCACTGGCCAGCTGGAGAAATTAAGGAATGAAATTAGCAGGTTGAGGAGGCAAGAAGAAATGTTGAGCGATGTCCAGGTATTTATCTAATTATTCGTTGTATTGTAAGGAGATTTGACAGCCTGTTGTCTGAGAGTCAATTTTTCTCTTAGCGAATGTTTTTGTTGTACATCTGTCCCCTCTATACTAGATACTGCCTTGGTATAAAAATTATTAAGTTTATGAACACAGAAAGCACACACAATATCTTAATTTACTTTGTCTATAAAAATATGGTGTTATTATCTATAAGTTGGTAAGTATATCTAACTTCGCTGTTATTGATCAGTGTTTAATTTTAAAAAAGTTGGGGGTTTTGATTGTGTTATTGAGATCTTCCTATAGAGTATCATTCTCTATATATTATAGTTTTGTGAAAACTAGATAGGTAAGTGAATTTTGGCTTTTTTTTTAAATTTGTCTTTGTTAAAGTAGGGTTATTCAGGTTTTGCCTAAGTTTTTACTGATATTTATAGAATTAAATTTAAAAAAAAATAAGGTAGTTTAGCAGGGTTAAAATATTGGTCCATACCTCTATAGTTTATTATTGTTTTAGTTTTGACATGGTGTGAAATCTCCTTGTAGAAATAAAACCCCCAATAAAACATATCGAGATTTAGGAGTTTCTCAAAAAAACTCCATGCCAAACTGTCCTGACATAAAACTTACTAAGTTATCAAAAAACTGCATAAAAATAGCTTCAAAAATATCATAGTTATTGTATTTACGCGAGTTTCTATAAAATCAGCTTCATTTACATGCGAGAGACCATAAATTTGCAACTTTTGTTTTTAAAGTTCGGCCATCCATAGATATAGGTCAGTGGGCCCTACGAAGAACGAAACTACATAAATAAAATTAAAAGTATTTAAGGACATTTGTGTCAATTTTGACCTAATTATATCTTGTTAGCATATTGAAAGGCTATGGGAAAAGTCTTGCATGGTTTTGCCTCTTAGCAAGAAACAGACCGTGGCTATAGCGTTGCCATATATCTGAAGACAGAGATATATTTATTTATTTAAATGTTGTGGAAAATGATCATTTTTACACATCTTCACGCTTGTCTATGTTGATTTGATAACACTATGCATAACATTATATTAAAATCTGAGAAGTTTAGTTGTTCTAATTGAACATTACATGATCCTTTTCTGTTAACGATTTTTACAACACTACTAACGGCAACATGGCCTAATTTTTGGCTCGCATTCCTCCCAATGTCCAGAAACGGCCGGACATACAATATTGTTGCAGACATTTCAATTTTTATATTATCATTTAATATAAACAATTAGTGTTGTTTTGCTTTTATTCCTCGTGGTGTCTATCCTTGCTTACTTTCTTCATGGTATCGATCCTTTTTTATATTGAGCACTTCACAAGTGTTCCTAAATAATGTCGGAAACACTGAGCTTTATGCCGGGCACTTCATGACCATCACATGCACCTGCTTAAATTTATAAAATAATCATTTTCCATTGTATATCTTCTGTGGTTACCCGTCACCGTGACATTAATATTTCTGTACCATTTTATTTCAGTTAATGGTAGTTCTTTTTTTTAACCCTGCGCTATGTAATCGCACGCTATATTATTTCATCAGTATTTTATATTTTTGTTAAAACGCATTCATCCCTGCCTTTGATTGTATGTGTGTTACTTTCCCACCGTTCCGAAGTCGTGTTGTAGGTGTTCTGTGTGCTCATCTTCGTAGCATGTGATACACTTTAGCAGTTGATCTATAACATGTGACGTGCTACGTAGATAAGGATTTTAGAATGTACCATATATCTGTGTACACCATGACGCTTCACCGGCCAACCAGGTATGTGCTTATCGCTTGTATGAAAAGTTCCCCCCGACATAACCTCAAAACCGACCCTATTTCAGGACGACTTAGAAGCCCTACGTCATTCTTCATCTAGAGACCTAGCGCACCTAGCTACGGAGCTAGCGAAAAGCGAACAAGAACGGAAACATTTAGCTGACTTAGTGGTGATATTGCGCGATAGTAGTAATAGTGGCAGTTCGGCGGATGACAGAGTCGCTTCGGAGAAGAGACTGCTGGAACAGAGGCTGGAGGAAACGCACCTGCATCTGGCGGATATCAAGACGTCTTGGAGTGATAAGATAGCGTCGTTGGAAACGCAGGTTAGAATTAACACTTAGACTGAACAGGGTCTATTTTTGAGTTTCCCCCCGCCAAGCCGCCTTAAACAAGATGGCGATATTGTTTAAAAAAAAATATAGGGAAACTTACAAATAGACGCCTGTTCAGTCTATGTCTCGTATTTTATCCCAGTTTTAAAAGGATTTTTAAAGTTTAATGTCTCATGTATTTTTTCTACGATCGTTATAAAAACTATATTTTTTTACGCAAAACGAGTTAAAAAAGGGAATTTAGCTTTAAAAAAAGTGCCGTAGTAGTCTTCCATTTGTTTCTGTTTTCATTTCTGTTTGATATGTCTTGGTTAGGAAAAACAAACAATCGACGTACGTAATTCAAAAGTCTATATTTTTATCCAGTTTATGGCATACTTGACACCATATTGAGTTAAGAATTACTATTTTTTCAACAAACAATACTTAAATTTATCACGCAAACACTGAAAAACCCCAAAGAATTTTATTCAACAATAATGTCAAATATAACAGTTGATAATCCGGTAGTGTCAACCGTGAAAGCAGGTTTACAGGGTGCCCCAACTAAATGAGATTTTATTTGGAAAATTTGGCTGTGGCTATAAGAGATGGTTTTCTACGTTTATAAAATATTTTCGATGGTGCGGTTTTGCCGGATCATACCGAAAGTGGTAGCAACTTCGGAATTTTAAATGAATTACCCTAGTTTTCTGTATAATATCATATACCTATCTTTAAGAGTTTTTGAATTATAATAATTTTGTGATTTTTTAACGCCGCCGTATCGGGACCTTAAAAGAAAATCGTATCTTTTTAGCGGTTACAGCTAGAAAGCTGAAATTTTGACAATAGTTTCACAACACCATCGAAATTTTTAATTTTGAACAGTATTTAATTAGTTTTATACAGGGCGTCTCCATAACAATATTTCTGAGGCAGATGAATTATTGCAAAAATCTCCTTTTTTTTAAATGGGACACCCTGTATTTGACATGTTTTGCTAATGGAGGATCGAATTTTCTATCTAATGATATTAAGTGTTCCTATACCTATCTTCAGTATTTTCGAACTTATAGCGAAATTAAAAAATTATCTTAATATATTTTTTGGTAGTTGCTGTGGATTCATAGAAACAAAATAAAGAAATATCCATGTGACGTTATGTCTGTGTTGTTGTGATAAAAATGGCTAATTCACATTATTCGAACTTAGATATTTTAAGTTTATTTTATATTCATGGGGAGTGTGGTAGAGTTTTATCTAGAACTTGCAGAAAATTTAATGAACTGCATCCTGCTATGACTCCAAAAAAGTTGATTGGCCGAGGCGGTCCATGGAAATGGCCCCAAGGTCTCCGGATCTTACCCCCCTAGATTTATATCTATGGGGTAGGATTAAAGAAATAGTATACAAGACACCCGTCACAACGAGGGAAGATTTAGAAAATCGAATGCGAACAGCTTTGGGGTCTCTAGAAGGGAAAGAAATGAAAAAGGTGACAAATGAACATGTTATAACCACAATTTATGAATGTTTAAGAGCCAATCATTTTAAACAATTTAGTTATTAGTTATTTTATTGGTGTTGTTGCGTAATTTTCATTTTGTTTATTTATTTATGAATAAATTCCTTATTGGTTAACCATTTTTTTTTTACAACAACACAGACATAACGTCACATGGATTTTTCATTATTTTGTTTCTATGAATCCACAGCCAACTACCATAAAATATATTTTTATAAGATAATTTTTAAATTTTGCTATAACTCCGAAAATACTGAAGATAGGTATAGGAACACTTAATATCATTAGATAGAAAATTCGATCCTCCATTAGCAAAACATATCAAATATAGGGTGTCCCATTTAAAAAAAAGAAGATTTTTGCAATAATTCATCTGCCTCAGAAATATTGTTATGGAGATGCCCTGTATAAAACTAATTAAATACTGTTCAAAATTATAAAATTTCGATGGTCTTGTGAAACTATTGTCAAAATTTCAGTTTTCTAGCTGTAGGTAACTGCTAAAAAGATATGATTTGTCTTTTCAGGTCCCGATTAAGATTATTTATAATTCAAAAACTCTTAAAGATAGGTATATGATATTATACAGAAAACTGTTCTAGATTTTTACCTAGATTCCAAAAAAAAATATAACATATAGGGTAATTCATTTAAAATTCCGAAGTTGCTACCACTTTCGGTATGATCCGGCAACACCGCACCATCGAAAATATTTTATAAACGTAGAAAACCATCTCTTATAGCCACAACCGAATTTTCAAAATAACATCTCATTTAGTTCTCGAGATGCTTCTAATAGGCCACTTTACTTGGGGCACCCTGTATAAGACGGTCGTTCCAGTAAGGGCTTTATAAAAAGTACGTTCCGAATGTTCGAAGGCGACGTAATATCTTTTTCTAATTGACAGAAACCGACAAAGAAAAAAATATACCAATTTTCAGAGCTACCCGATTGTTTTTCTGGAAAGTTGTTTACAACCTACCGAAGAAATTGTTTATTGTTCAAAAACTGTGAACCAAAACCGCATCCTCCTTGATTTACAATCCTTGATAACAAGCGTTTTCACGATCTAGAGAATTTATAATTACTAATGCAATATATTTCTTCTCGCGAAAAAAATAAACACACACGAAATATTTTTTAGGTTGGAAGATTAAGTCGTCAAGCAGCCGAAGAGGGCGCCGAACGACGCCGAGCTATAGAGGACCGTGAAAAGCTCCTCGACAAAATCAAGCAGTTCGAGGCGGAGCTGGAGTTTAACAAAATGGAACTGACCAACAAAGAAACCAAAATAAAAAGACTGACGCAAGACGTGAACGAGATTTCGATGGAGCTCAAGTCTCTGCAGCTGACCAATGAGGAGGAAGTGCAATTTTTACGGACGGAACTCGTGAGTCAAGCAAAATAACGGGGGCTAAATTAGTGAACTATTTTTTAAGTTAAATTTTCACTATTTTTTTATTGTTTTAGCACTTGTCCTTAGCTTTTTGGATGGCTGTTTTTTTTTGTTGTTTTATGATATATATTTTAGTTATAATTTATGGTTTTCTGGGCTACAATTGTTGTTCGCCCGGGCTTCGATTCATGTGGATCATCGCGCATCGTCGTGGCAGCGGCTGGCGCACGATCAGCGCACGCGCTCGTAAGAACGAATACAAGCAGTAGCGTGGTTACATATTTTTTAACATAAATACAAATAAAGTTCGTGGCATCGAACGCCTACATCGTGTACATTATCCGTATCACTGCAAAAGCTATTTTTCTCAGATAACGTTATGTCTACATAGAGAGCTGAAATTTGGCACGGTCATAGGTAATGTCCAAAATGCTAAGAAGTTCGTTTATAATTTTATCCCTGTTAACAATTGGAGCCCAGATTGCTTGCCTTAAACTGGGTTCTATATTTGGGTTAATTAAAAAAGACGTTAGCGAATTTTTATTTTTTTCAGTATTTACTTATATATACAGTGTAGCCAAATACAATAACTCCTTTCTTACAATACAGGGTGTTTGGATAATGGATCAGAAAACTTCTACGTGTTAAAATTAAGATAGTAAGTCCTATTGCGGTTAGTTTTTAAACGATCACGTTTATATTGGGGACATGGAAATGGTTATTAACTAATAAAAAAGGTACTCTTTATTCGAGTCGATAAAACACACCGTGTAGTCGCAAAATTGCAATTAAAGTTTTTGTTTCAGTTATCAATTTTTCAAATGGAAGTAAAAAAAAACTTTTCTACCCTTTGTTATGTTACTTATTACTGTTATTTTAACACCTCTCAAGTATCCTGATGCATCACCCTGTATTTAAATATATTTTGCTTTTTCCCTCCGGTTATTTGAGTCACTTTGCAGAGTCAAACATACTAATTTTAGAATGTATCAACCGACTAGATTTGCCTCAATTTTTTTTATATACAGGGTGTTATGGAAATGACTAATTTATATTTAACTGGGTGACTCCTAGGGTGTCCTAGAGAAAGTCTACATACTTTTTTTTTAATCGAATATCTAAATACTAAGGCAAAAACCCTTTTTACCCACATACCGTTGCGCCGTTCCATCTGGATTCAGTGTGCAATAATGTGGGTCACTTGAGTATTCTAACAGTGTTGTCAGATCACACCTCATCTTTCGCCCTTGCTTGGATACTTGCCGCGCGCGACTATCGTTGCTTCAGTATGTTTCGAGACTCGGGGGTGGAATGACGCTGTCGAGGGTTCCACGTGCTTGATGTATACGAATTTTAAACGTTTTGTTAGTTGTAGCATCACCCGATTTTTTTTCTTTTGTGAAATAATTCATAATAAGAAATATTGTGATGTGATTTCAAATTTGTGTGATATTGCCTATTGTTGGTTCTGTTGCAAAACATACTTTTTGTGTTCGTTTTTATGGAATTTGCTTGGATACTTGCCGCACGCGACTGTCGTTGTTTCAATATGTTTCGAGACTCGAGGGTGGAATGAAGCTGTCGAGGGTTCCACGTGCTTGATGTATACGAATTTTAAACGTTTTGTTAGTTGTAGCATCACCCGATTTTTTTCCGTTGTGAAATAATTCATAATGAAATATTGTGATGTGATTTCAAATTTGTGTGATATTACCTATTGTTGGTTCTGTTGCAAAACATACTTTTTGTGTTCGTTTTTATGGAATTTAATTATAAAACTAATTGTAAGATCGAAGGTAAGGGAGTATGTACCTTAAAATTGTAGTATTTTTTTTCTAAAAAGTTTGAAAAAGAAGTGATAACGCGGGTCAAAGACGTCTTGTTGTCAAAAACTGAACACGTGCGTTTACAATTCTGTGTTGCAATATATGACAACACCGCCTCAATAAACTATTGACTGTCAACATCCTCAGTAGCGGACACGTAAATTTTCAGATTTCATATAAAGTGTATATTTCGTACATTAATTCAAAGCGCCATTTATGGTTATTTTTCTTCAATTTATTTTCATCTCAGGATTTGCCGGTTTAAATATAATAAGTCATTTCCATAACACCCTGTATTTTAGATAGAAACAGAGCTGACTGTGCTTAAAAGGTCACTTTGTAGAAATGTCTGAGCGCGAACATAATTTCCAACAATAATTCGAATTTTTGTGACCTAAAAATTTTTTAAAATGCTTCCGTTGCTTCATGACCTGAAAATCAAATAAAATCGAAGATACTACGTGCACTATAAATATTCCGGAACTTCAACGCGCCGAAATTATGTTGAGTTATAAAATATTCAAAAAGAGTATTTTGATTCATTGTTTCTGGCAATTTCATACAAAAAATCGAAATTTTCAGTTCAATTTTTATTTTATTGTTTCCGAAATTGGTTAACGTTTTTTTTTTGTCGAAGCCCTACTAGTATTATTATTTTTTAGTCACTAGTTTTAAGAAAACTATGTTATAATTTATTTTAATAAAGGTTTTATTTTACTGCTCTTAGCTCTTTCATTTGGGTTCTCTTAATTTTCCTTTATCCTACTTTTGCGTTAACCCCCCATTATTCTGCATTGGTGTTCTTTTATGATTTTTTGCCGAGTAGATTTTGTTGTGCTTTCTGGGACCCGTTTTTATTTTAGTGTAGATTTGTTGGTGTACAAAAATATTGTTTATATTAGGGATGTACCGCGGATCCGGCCACTTTTGCCGGATACCTGGTACCCATGATGCAATAACCACACGGTAAGATATTGCGCAGAGAGAGGCTATGTGCACTCTTCTGCGGTTCCCGTATATTTTCAACGGATGTTCTGAAAATTTACAGGATTTTTTCTTATTTTAGTGGTATTTGCTCAGGTAGTTGTGTGTATTTATTCTTATTGAAATGAATATTGATATAGATATAGAACAGTAAATATTCTTTATAAAGAACAATTAATTTGTCATTAAATTATATAAAAATATACAGGGTGTTCCATTTAAAATAAGGAAGTTTTTAATGGTTGAAGTATTTCACAATGAACCTTGAATTGTGACCACCCTGTATATTTTTGAGGCTTGCTGATCTTCTAGCTGTGCGATAAGAAAAATTTTTTTAGTCCAATAGTTAAGGTAAAAAAATTATATTGATTATTTCATCGACATGCATTTGCCAAATAATTACAAAAAGTCCAGATATCTCGAAAATTGGCAGTCAGCCTAAAACATGATGTTCTACAAAATTTGCTTAGAATTTAATGGTTAATCGAGAAATATAATAAAAATTACCATGTTGTATTTAAAAAACGAAAGTTGACAGCTACTTCCGGCTTAACCCGATATGCCAGAAACATGTCAATATTTTAATTAAAGAGAGCATATCGATAGACCTAAACTTCCAAAGTTTCAGAAAGATATGTTCAGTAGTTCTCCATAAAATGCAAACTCGTCGTGAATCACCCTGTATAGTGGTAATTAATTGATGGCAAACTAATACGATTAAATTAATATAGTATTTTTAGTACGCAAATATTTGATATAAAAATTTGAACAAATAAGCCTTAGTTATATTAAAAATAAATGTTATAAAAATTCCACATCCGCGACTTAAACTGTGCGTCATGCTAAGTGATTTTTATTATCAACATTTACTATGTCCACATGAAAATAGTTTTTATCTATCTATCTATAATACGTTATCTATTTATTTATTACCTGTAAGGCTTCGAAAGGGATAAAAATAATGAACCAGCGTCGGCTTTATCTTAGATTTGCGCAATCCCCGACGAACAGGTGAGTCGAGAGCGACAGCAACAAATACCAGGAGCGTATTGTATCTAGCGTTCCTCTAAGGTTTAGAAGTATGCTATTATTGCCCGACCGTCGATTTTAAATCATGAGGCGCGAAGTGTCACGAAACTCTCATAGTTCAGGTAATACAAGAAACACCAGGAATTAAAATTTTGACGTTGACAAAACGAAAATTAGTGTCGGTGACAAATATTTTCATTATTCGTTATGTTCAGCTTTAAGTCAATTTTTGGGAATATATCAGACTTTCGTAGTCTTGCCATCACGTTCAATTGAATAGCCTAGGAATGGCAAACCAAAATGTATTCAAACTCGGCACATGGGTTTTCCATGTCGACCTCTTCAAGAAGTTTTAATACAGTTTTTCTATAAAATGTACAGGGGAGCCAATATTCAGTCACCTCAACAATTACATGGGAGTTCCTATGTTCAATTCAACCATGTATCACCCGATATATTATTTCCACTTGTACAGTATACTCTTGAAGTTTGGTCCGTTCTTCCCCACTATTCCTGTATAAAACATAAAACACAACTCATAATTTCTTAACTGCCTCCCCTATCGCAATTCTACTATACTCTAGTATAAATGAAATAAACAAACCATTATTTCACTGAAATGAACATTTATAGAAATTCTCTATACAACGTGTCCAAGATAAGGAGGACCAGTACAGGGATCTCGGAAACCGTAAGAAATACGAAGTCGGTTAAATAGAGGCAAAGTTGCGCATTTACGTGCCTAATAGTATGTCGTTTAGAAAGTTTTAAAATTCAATTCATGTCATACACGTTGCATTCGGAAGAAAAAAAGCTCTCAAATTCCAATATCAGGAAAACAGGACCGTATTTAAAAAAGGAAAGTTGATAATTACAAAACAATTAACGCTGTTAGATAGAGCGGAAAAAGTGGCAATGTAATGGTGCAATTTACTTTAGAATTCGATCCCAAAAAAACCCAGAAAAACAACAAAACGATTTTTCAGAATTTCTGCTTTTTCCGGATATCTCCGGAACTACTCGGAATTTTAAAACTTTCTAAACGGCATATTATTAGGAACGTAAATGCGCAACTTTAGCTCCATTTAACCGACTTCGTAACTCTTACTGTTTCCGAGATCCCTGTACTGGCCCTCCTTATCTTGGACACGTTGTATTTCTCATATTTTGAAGGGACTACCATATTTTTCTAGACCGCCTTTTCTCGACGCAATTTTTTTTCTTATCTGGGACTGGCAATTTACTTACTCTCTTTCATCAGAGATAATATTCCTGTAAACAAAATGATGATGGAATGCTTACAAGAAGCTACAGTTGCAGTAGCACCAACGGTTTGCGAGATAAGCATATAAATTTTCGCAAAGTTGGCAGTAGCTGCATAAACTTGTAAACCACGCCAAGTTAATTAAATAAAAATAAAAAACATTAAATGAAAATAATTGACATGCAAGTTTAATGCAATAGACTACAATCTTACGGTCAGTCGAGACATATGACAACGCAAAACAACTACTCCCCTGGCAGTATGTCGCGGCGGGCAGTGAACTGTTATATGGGAACTGACTTGTGCATTCGTTCTGTGAACCGTTTCCACCTCCTCTACATTGGTCTGTATCAATTAATTGATTATCGATCAACTTTCTAGTGTTATTTCACTCTAATTTAATTATATGCCGTAAATACACTTTATTTAACTCACAACCGAAAATTTGCCTCAACTTAGATGTTATGTGTTTTCCAAAAATCGTCGTGTTAGTTGATTTTTTTTCTAATTGTAGTTTTTCTTACGAATTCCGCTGCCTTTATTGTTTTGGTAAATAAAGTAACTGTAGTGTTGTGACGGGTGTTATAAAACTATTGTGTTTTTTACGAAAATTAAAAATACTCTGTAGACACTGTAGAGTATACTAGGCATTGCATATTATTGCAGATACAGCCAAATGAAAGTACCAAGTTTCCTTTACACTTAATAAAAAATGTATATTTCATGAAGTAACAGATATAAAAATGGAGTAAAAAGAAAATACAAAGGAAACTTGATACTTTCATTTGGCTGTATCTGCAATATCATGCAATGCCTATAATACTCCACTAGGTATTTTCGTAAAAAACAATAGTTTTATAACACTCGGTATAATATTAAGCTTACTTTTTTTATACAAAACCATAACGGCAGTGATATTCTTAAGAAAAAACCTAGAATTAGAGTTGCGCAGTGTAATATACTTTGCGCCGATATTATCCTTTTGTTATGCTTGTAGGATGTGAAAAAAACCGAAATAAAAGTGGTCCAAAAAAATTTGGACAATGTCGAAAGCGAGCTTGATAAATCCGAGGATGAAACTAGTAAATTAAGATTGGCCGTCGATTCTGAACACTTGACGAATAATTCGCTGAGACAAATCATTACGAAATTAGAAAAGGAATTGGGCGAGGAGAAAGCGAATTCCCTGAACGTACAAAAAACTTTGACCAGGTTAGTGAACTAGTTATGTAAACGTATAGATTTTAATTTATCTCCTTATTATTAATACGTCTGGGAAACAAATTTCAACTTTTTTTTGTTTCCTGAACAAAACCTATTTTTTTGGATTTAACTGTACCCAAGTAACTAAAAAATACCTATTAAAGATTTTAGTTGGCTCGCAAAAAAAAAAATCTCAATTATTTATTACAAAATTTTAATTCATAGGCATATACAATGGACATACAAAATACAGATAACAATATATTGTTGGTTCAACAAAAGCAACTAAATAGCACATTTTTATCATTGAATCCAAAGTTTAGACACTCATTTTGCGCTTCTTAGCTTGCCTTTTGAAAGCAGCCTCTGGGGCATCTCTCGTAATAGTCCAGCAGTAGTCGGCTAACATCTCACAGTTCCATTTTCCCTGATATCTTCTTTCCATGTTCGAAATATCCTGGTGGAACCTCTCACCGTGTTCGTCACTTACAGCACCACAATTTTCCGGAAAGTAATCCAGATGAGAATCCAGGAAATGAATTTTCAACGACATATTACACCCTAGGTTTTGGTAACACAAAAGAAGTTGGGCAACCAGGTCTTTATAATTTTCTGCTTTTATGCTTCCCAAGAAATTTTTTGCAACCATTTTAAAGGCATCCCAAGCGTCTTTTTCCTTGCCTTCAAGTATGGAATCGAATTGCGCATCTCCGAAAAGTTTCCTAATCTGGGGACCCACAAATATTCCCTCTTTAATTTTAGCGTCACTGATTCTAGCGAACTTTTCTTTTAAATAACTAAAAGCACGGCCTTCTTTGTCCATTGCCTTCACAAAATTTTTCATAAGTCCCAATTTTATATGAAGTGGCGGTAGTAAAATCTTTTCTGGGGCAACTAATGGCGCGCTGGTCACATTTTTCTTTCCTGGCTCAAAAGACTCTCTCGGTGGCCAAATTTTCTTTCTGTAGTGATCCGATCGTGCTCGACTGTCCCATTCGCAGAGGAAGCAGCAGTATTTGGTATAACCTAGCTGCATTCCAAGCAAGATCGCCACAACTTTTAAATCCCCACAAATTTGCCATTTATATCTTTCATATTGTATGGTCTCAAGTAACAATTTCAAATTGCTATATGTTTCTTTCATATGGACTGCATGACCAATTGGGACTGAAGGCAATTTGTTTCCATTATGGAGTAACACAGCTTTAAGACTTACTTTTGAGGAATCAATGAAAAGTCTCCAGTCTTTTGGATCATAGTCCAGATTTAAAGCTGCCATTAATCCCTCAATGTCCCTACAGGCTACCAAATTGTTATCCATGTTAAAAAATGGTGTTAGGTTTTTCTGACGGCTTCGGTACACAGAAACTTTTACTTCATCTTCAAGTAACTTCCATTGTTGCAATCGAGAGGCCAATAGTTCTGCTTTTGTCTTGGGCAGTTCCAAATCCCTTATAAGGTCACTTAATTCACTTTGACTTATTTTGTGAGGCTTTTTACTTGGAAGTTCACAGACAAAATCGGAGTCTTGCGAGGTTGATGGGCCGGCGACATTTTCCGGTACACTACCGTTTGAATCCTCTTGATCATCATCAGAATGAAGGGTATATTCCTGAGGTGGATTAGGTATAGGCAACTCGTCACTATGAGGCACCGGGCGTATGGCGGATTGTAAATTTGGATACTGTATCGCAGACCTTTTTTTCTCTGAAAAGCCTTTTTTGATGGGAGGTGTCAAACAAAAGTAACAGTCAGTAACGTGGTCTTTCGGTTCTCGCCAGATCATAGGAACAGCGAAGGGCATCTTACGGTTTTTTCCACTTAGCCAGCCGCGAATGTTGGACGCACATTTGTAGCAGCAGATATGGGGAGCCCAATTTTTATCCTGGTCTCCAACTTTGCAGCCAAAATACAAGTGGTAAGCCTTTTTTATTAAAGGGCTAAGCGTACGTTTTTGTTTCACAAAAGTCATTTCACCACATATATAACAAAAATGATCCGGCTTATTTACACAAACTCGCGACATGTTGCTCAAAACTCTCTAATTTCTCAAATACGAACAGCTCTCGATCAACTGGTGGTTGAAATACAACTAACTAACAATTTAGGATTTATATTATATGTATTTAAACCCCTTATAAAGTACACCTGTTATAATAAATCCAGGTATTTCTCATTTAATGGTGAAATTTTCCCATATATTAAGGGCAGGTAGGTAAATTATCATAATTGGGATGGATCTATAAAACCGGAGCCAACTGAGCCTTTTGCAAGACAGATTGTTAATTAGTATAATAAAATAAGTAAGATTTTGCTATTTTGGTCTCGGAAACATTTTTGCTGTTCCCCAGTGAATTAGTCCATCGGATCCCCTTTTTGAACATGTCGCGTACCGGAACCAACGGCAATATATTTTTGCTGGATCCCGGACCGGAACCGGATTTTTATTTTTATTTTACCAAAAAAGGCGCATCAAGTATTTGTAGTGAAATATATTTGCAAGCAACAGGGAAAGATTAATTTTTCTGCACCATAATCAATTACAAATATTAATGTGTTTAATATTATTTATTAATGGTATCATTTAACGGGTTAGCAAAATATTCTTATTTTTGCGAACAGAAAAATGTAATCGGTCAGCCAAAATGGCTAGTTGGTCAGCAACTTATGGACAGCAAACATTTCTGAATCGGTCAGTAATTAATGTCATACTAGAGTGCTCTAAATTATTTTGCTTTTAATCAGATATTGGTAAGCAATCAGCGGGTAAGCAAAATATTTAATCTTGGTCATCAAATAAAAAAGCCATAAAACGTGAAGTAGTGACAATGCCCTGGGAAAACAAGTGGAAACCCTCCCCCGCTACCTTTTGGGCCTTGACTGATACACCGAATGAAAACACACGCGCGCAATTAGCTACTCGTATCACGCGACTGCTTTCGCTCTGCCCACAATAACGAACTTTGCCGATTATTCAAAACAAACGCAATCCAATGATTTATATTGATAACCATTCTTTTAATATGCAAACCTCTGAAGTAAACTACTTCTAGACATGTTTTTTTCTACTGACCAATTGTAAAATCTTGCTGACCAAGTAATTATTTCGCAGCTCGACTGTTAATTAAGCGAACACATGATATTACAAGCGAACTGATATCGGTTAAATTGTTTGTAGCAGTTTTTTGCTTGCAGTCCGATTTTTATTTATTGCAAGAAAAATCTTTTAATGCTGATCAAATGATTTAATGGCTATTTTTTGGTGCGAACCAATTTTAATAACGCCAAACCATTTAATTCCTTCTCTTTATTAATTAAGTGTTCCAGAGTTTGTTCTGGTTTGTTGCTGTTTTTACCTTAATTTCGTTAAATACATCGGCACTACGTACTGTGTTGTTGGGTTCTGTTCATAATTTCTAAAACATTTTTTTTAAAGTTCAGTTCCGGCCAAACCGGATATTAAAGAAGAAGGTCGGATACCGGGTAGCATCACTGTGTATAATTTATAATGACCTATAGTTCCCGAACAAAAAAAAATCACCCTGTCCCATTTAAAAATTCTTATTTTTGTTATCTCAAAAACTAAACTTTGTTTCAACCAATGTAAACGACCATTGACAACACAGCATTTTGGCAGTTTCCATGGTTTCGACTGTTACGTCACTGCCATCTCTTTTTTGTCTCGGTCTCGAACTATAGGTAGAATACTGATATTCAAAGAATAACCCCTCTGCGTCACCGTTCTCTGGCTCCGCCTACTCTAACTCGGCTAACATGTGAGGGCGGCGCTTAGTGGCCACTAGGGTGATGACGTTGCGATGTTATTCTTGAGTATTAATAAAGTTCTCCTAGTTCTTACATTCAGGGGACGATATTATGTAGGTTTTTTCCTCCATAACGCCCTGTCTTATGCAAATTTTAGAGTAACTTCCGAAAAAAACACTGCCTTACTCCGAAACGCCGAAATATCGCAACAGATGGAGTTAGTAAAGCAAGATATGCGACGGCAAGAGAAGGATGTCGTAGAACTAATGAAAAAAATGTCCGTTTTGGAAGAGGAAAACGCCAAACTGAAGGAAAGTAGAGCTATCGAGCAGAAGTTAAATAGCAGTATTAAAGATCTCGAGGATCAACTTTCAGAGAAAAATAAGGTGAGGACACTTATTTTGTGATTTTTTAGTTACGTTACTTATCACGCGTATTAAACTGACACTTGTCCACATATTAAAAATTATTTTAGACTATAAAAATGTTACAACTAAGACTGGCCGACCTCAAGAAGACCCTCCAACAGGAACTGAGAACTCCTGGCAATCCCAATTACCACAGTGACTTACTGGACGACAGTCCTGCGGCTGTGCTGCAGCCCAGCCTCATATCTACCAAGAATTTTCCTAGCATAGTCAAAAGGGACGAGGAGGACGTTAATTTTAAGTATCTGAAGCATGTTGTGATTAAATTTTTAACCAGGTAAGTTGAAAATCTAATCGAATAATACCCTGTCGTTCCTCTGTGCAAAGTACGCCCCCGTAAAGAAAAGAAGACAATTTAATATTTGATGACATAACTTGCCAGTTTGTCGTCCTTTGAATATAGGTTCGATTTATATTCAAAGCCCTAATCACATAAGTAGTTTTTAGTTTTATTACTTTTTCTATGATAAATGAACTTTTTAGTAGAGAATACGAAGCCCAGCATCTCATAAAAGCAATTTCAACACTTCTTAAGTTCACCGTCGAAGAGGAGAAACTAATTCAAGACACCCTGGAGTGGAAAAAGTCGTGGTTTGGAAGCAAACCCAAGCCCAGGGGCCAGAGACCCATCAATTTTTTCAGCTGATAGTATACGATTAGTAGTTTTAAGGGAACTTAATGAAAGGGAATATTTTGTAAGGCCAAAGTGAATTATGTAAGATGAGGGTTGCAGGTGAGTGCTGTTTTTTCCCATTAAGGTGAAGTTAAGGGAGTGATATGGTTAAAAATTAAAATCAGTCTTTTAGTTCTGGCTATTATCGCAAAATTAAAAACCCAGAGTTCACTAACCTCACTACCAACGTGTCTTCCTTTATTGATGCTAGTACAGCTATTTAAAAACACTGCTATAACACATTTGTATAATTTCATTGTAAAACATTCTGGCAGCATAATATGTAGCTTAAAAAGAAGATAAGATTGCTTCACGGGAGACCTTTATACAATTTTATATAGTTGACATTCCATGCAATTTAAGGAAATCGGCCTTTTTCTTTTAAATCATTTAGATTAATGCTTGTAAGTATGTTTTAAAAGTGATATTTAGTTGTGAATGTAGTATTTTCAAATAACCCTTGTACATATTGTAAAGTATTTATTACTATACAATTCCAATTTATCTAAAATAAATGCCAAATTAAAGATAGAAATTTAATTTTTTTCTCATATTAGAAATTATATTTTACATATGGTACATGCCACGTTCTTTCGTTGACCTTTTAACTGAAAGAAACTCTTATCGACACGGAAATCCTAGACGGGGTCGCTCTAAAGACCCTTTTGGGTATGCGCTTTTTGGAGCCTGTTCAGTCAAATTCCCGGTTCGGCCTATCCCTAGTTCTAAATGTGCCCATCTTTTATGCAACGATGGCGTTTATCAGGTGTTTAGAAAATTCTGCGACAGGCGTCGGAAAACGCGTGCACAAAAGGGGCCCTATTTATATAATAAAATGTCGCCTCCTTGGAAAGACGTTGATTAATATAAAGTAATTTAAGATTTTATTTTCCTTTAAATAAATTATTTCGCATTTAAACTGGCGCCTTCTACGAACCTTGGGTGTCAATTTTCAATAGGGAAAGGAATTTTATTGTGACCCCCTGGGAGCAGGGTTGTTAAAAGTAGTTAATGTAAGATTTACTACGTAATCTACTGCCGTAGCAAATATAATTTGCTACATGCTCGTACTACATATTTACTACATTTGCTACTTTCTGGTATCATTTTTAGAATATTATTATTTAGATCAAACTGTAAAAAGCATCGGAAGAACAATAGCCGAAAACTATTTTCTACTCAAAGTTCCAACTTTTAACATCAAATTTATCCTTTAAATATTCAAAGAATTTATCATACTACAGTTGAGGATATGTTGTGTTTTTGATACTTTCAGCCAATCAAAACAATTATTGCATTTACTTAAGGCCGTATTACACTTGGGAATTTTTATGGCGCCAGCAATGGCAATTATAATTCAAGGATTCAGGCGCAGTACACCGTTCCCGATCAGCTGTCTCTCATTACCAGAAATGGGGCAGGCGCCATTTTAATTGCCCTTGCCGGCGCAATTGGGTAGACATGGATTATTCTGTTATTTTTAACTGTTTATTATTTGGCCGAACCAGGTATGAACAGGTATGGCCATTTAAACCCACTGGTACTTAAATTAGCAGTTTACATTCTTTATTAAACTTATGGACTGCTAATTCAGCAACTTTTTGCACCTCCTATTTGTAAATAGCAGTAGCTGCTTTAACTGGTAATCAAAACGAACAGGTTTGCACATCTCTAATTCTGGGGATATTTTAGGGATTTCGACAGCACCCACTGCTGTTCTGACCGTTGACAATGCTCCAGCTGATCGAAGACGGTTTACTGCGCATGAATACGTGCCATTATAATTGCCGGCGCAAGAGAAAAAATTGCCTAGTCTAATACGGCCTTAACAAATGTAATGTAGTAAATTTAATTTTTCTGCGACATTAACAACCCTGCCTAGGAGGAGTAGATGTTACCTTTAAAATATTAAATGAAATGAAAAAAAAACACATTCTAAAGGTTTTAACATATCTTTCCAATAATACCTTAATTTATTATTTTTTTAATGTAATTATTTAGAAATTGCGTTAAAAAAATGGACGTAATTAGAACTTTTTCGGGCGGCGACTTTGCCCCTGGAAAATAATTGGAATCCATAAATTTCAGTGCGGGTAAGTTCTAATTGGAACGCGCTCCCAGGAGGGAAAAGCGTGCTCCTTCACAATAAAGCGAGCAAGCCATATATTACTGAAGTACCCTGTATTTATTGTAGTTTTGTCGATAGGAGACGAAAGAGTGTGAAACGTACTGTACCTCAAAAGTGAATTTCTGGGGATTAACACTAAGTAAAACAGAGCCTTTAAGTAAAAATATTGTATTAAAATGTCGAGTAAAATATCACAATACTTTTAAAGCTAAAATACAAATTATTTTAGATTCCTTTTACCACAGCACTTGTTAAATAATTACAAATTGTTTCAAAAATACCGTCCCGCATTAATCTAACTGCTATGCAGTGGAGGATTTAGGTTTCCATACTTTTATTATTTTATCCTGGCCGCCGGTGACTATAATACTTCTGTCCTTAGATATGTCTAATGTTTGAACGCCACCTAAAAATAAAAAAAAATATTATGATATTTATTTTAATTTTCATTGTCACCCATAGAATATTTTATAAACGACGGTGAGATACTAAAAATTAACATCTACAGAGAACTTCTTTATCGTCATGAAAAATTCTGTAATTTATTTTAAAATAAGATAATATTCAAACCTATCGTTTATGCTATTACTTTATAGATGGAGTATTTTCTTCTCAGTTAGTTAGTGTTTTTTTGGGTTGCTTTGAAAATGATAGTATTTCTTATTCCTTATACTTCTTGTATACATAAGGGGTTTCCTAAGAAAAAGGATAGTAAGCACTTACCAGAATGAGCTTCTAAATCTAGTAATACTTTCACTTCGAACATGTCCCACAAGGACAGCACGCCATCCTCGCAGCCTATTGCCAGCAAGTTCCCCTCCCACTTCAAAGAGCATATTTTGGCTTTTAAAGTTTTGTTAAAAACCGGCAATCCTAAAAGGAAGAGGATTATTTAAATTTTTGGCCTTCCTGTCAAATACTGGTTAACTCGAAGATTTATTGCTGCTTGATCAATTCCTCTTGTATAAAAGGAATAAAGGAAACAAAGTCTTCTCTCTCACAATTTTCTTATTAATCCAGTAATTAAAAATAAATTCTAAAACTCTTGTGAAAATTAATTAAAAATTTACTGGATTGAATTAAAATTGCACTTGCCGAGTAAGAATTTACCAGATTCGATCAAAACCTTAAAAGTAAGTAAGTGGTGTGCCACTAGGATCAGTTCTAGACCAAAATCGTACTACCGGTGTAACCGGAAGTGATATCAAATGCTAATATTTCAGCTAGACAGAGTACAAATTGAACAGGTTCTATTAAAATGTTACAAGTATCAAGGAACGTGCCGCTAGGGTCAGTTCTAGGCCTAAAAAAGTAGACAGAGAGCTACTTCCGGTGTAATCGGAAGCGATAGCAAATACCAATACTTTCGTAAAGTAATCATACTGCAACATAGACACATAAATCTTCACGAGTTTCCTCAAAAGTTCTAACATTATATTTCACTACTATACCTGTGTTTACATCTAGAACTTGAAAGGATCCATTCTCGGTGCCAATAGCGAGCTTCTGCCCGTCGGGACTATAATCCGTCGCGTTGATTTTTCCCGATGCAGTGGCGTACTTTTTAAATACCGTGAAATCGGTCGTCTCCCACAAGTATATCTCGCCGTCCTCTGTGCCGACAGCCAAATAACGATTTTCGCTGAAATAGAAACGATTTATGGAAAATGTCGAATGGAATTTTGTATTTAGCCGTAGCACTGAGCAATTTATTTAAGGCACGTCCAAAAATTTACCTCAACTTTGAGGTTATGTATTTTTGAAATTTATTGGTCGTTTTAATTGATTTTGTTTTCTAAGTAGGTAAAATACATATGAAATTTGAGGCAAATTTTCGGTTGTGCAGTGTATTTCGAAACCCTGAAAATCTCAAAAAAATTGGGAGGTTTTCTTTTTTTTTTGCAAACGACTACTTAGTACTTACGGATCGAAACGAGCACACAACACTGCCGAGTTGTGGTCCAGATGTTTATAAAGACATTGAATAGTAAGGTCTTTAGTTTCTACACCAACTCCTTTCCACACTTTGACGGAGCAATCGCCACTGCCAGAAACTAACAGGTTAGATTTGTTACCGAAGGACAGGCAAGTTATAGCGTCTTCGTGCGCTAGGACGTCTATGGTTACTCGTCCATAGTCCAGATCATATATTAATCTGAAAATGTAATTTTAAAGAAAACTAGAAAAGGTAATCGTTATCCGAGTGGATAAACCACGCCGTTTAGGCGCAAAACTAGAATTAAAGGTTTGTTAGCAGTAAAATCCGTAAGTTTTGAGGCGTAGCTGTACTTACGCCACTAGCTTGAGAAGAACCCTTTGAGGTAAAATATGTGGTTTTATATTATAATAGTCTGTCGGCAACCTGCGGCTCTTTGGATGTGAAGCTGCGGCTCTTTAGTTTCATACGCAAATATTATTTATTTTATCCAAAAAAAAAAACATTAAAGATTCGTTCTGAATCGATTAACGAGGATTAGACACTGATTCAATCTTTCAGCCACTTGTACTCGTTTTTCACCGCACCCCCTTCCCCATGACACGCGTCGTTACTGTCGTCAGTCCGTCGAAAGCTCTCAAATGACACCGTGGTCGGATGTTTCTATGTAGGTTTTAATTCGTTTTCGACGCAAGACAATTTGGCGTCTTCACCAGTGCTTTGGCTGTGACCAGGGGTCGGCAACCTACAGCTCGTGAGCCGCATGCGGCTCTTTCGATGTCAAATTGTGTCTCTTTCGATATCAAATTGCGGCCGTTTGTGGCTCTTTAAAAACTGAGAAATTGTGTAAATTATAACTTTTGGCTCTTCAGTCTCAAAAGGTTGCCGACCCGTGGTCTATACCAATATTTAGTGTCATATATCAAACTGTTTTCGAGAATTTTTTTAAAAACCAAAAAAAAAATCTTTAATATCCAAAACAAAGCATTTTAGGACATACTTGTATATGAAGTTTTTGACTTAATATTGATCCAGGAATCATCCATCGTCATTAAGCAACACCCTGTATATTTATACCAATTGCGGTGTTGCCAATGAATATTTAAATGTTAAATCTAGGGGAAATAACTAAAAAGTAAATTTGGACAGATTAAATTGTGTTCTTACTTACATTTGATTGTCCCAACTCCCTAGAACCAACGTATTCGAATCGGGCAATTTGATGCAGCTGCTCAGGGGCATATTGCCGATATTGGCGCTCCTAGTCTGACGATTTTGCGCCAACGAAAACACCTTCAACTTCGAATCGTGTCCTACCGAAGTAATCTTCGTGCAGTCGTCGCTTATAAAGAGATCGCTTATGGTGTTTTTGTGACTGTTGAAACTCGTTTGAAGCTGGAGATCTATTACATTTTTCCATTGATCTAAAATTAAATGAGTCAACTGTTAACTCATAGTCGCTATTTTGATTTGCCAATCTTATTTGGTTTTTATAAGATTTGATGTCTCCAAGATGAATTTAATCCTAAACAGTTCTTTTCAGAACAATTTCATCATACTTTTGTGTTTTCAGTAAATATTTATGGACATTTGTTACTAATATAACTGAATATAACTGTCATGTAAAGTTTTGTCATAACATGTCGAAAATTTAAGGGCTTGCTCAAGTCCGGCAAGTGGATGTATTCATGATTTTAAAGTAATTTCTTGCGCTATTGCGATTGATTCGTATGATTTTAATGACGCACGTGTAAGGATATAACGCACAGACTTTATAAATAAATTTACTTGTGGTCTTGAAGATAGCGTTTTGTAATGTCCCTTTTACCTTTCAACGAGGTTTCTTCTATCTCTATCTGATAGGGTTCAGTCAAAAAAGTAAGGCCTACTTTCCTTCTCGGATGAGGAACAGTAAAAACTTGTTTGGGTATTTGTCCGAACTCCATTATTTGGACTTCCAATGCATGTCTTTCGTTTAGGTCTTCTATAGAATCCAAGTCGACGTGTCCTTCGTAACACAAATGATAAAATACTGAAAAACCAAAGGTACTGGTAGGTAATGTTCTAAACTGCGGCACTCCGGATACATAAAGGCTCCGCCATCTAACGTTTTTTTTTTCAACTAGTGCTTATTTCGTGAATGGTAACACTTAGCTCATGTCTGATTTGACAGATAATTAGTTTTATCCTTCCGCTGAACGAATATGGTTGTGTATACGCTTGAACAACGCTGGGAAATATTGCGACATTACTTTGAAAATCATGGTAATGTTGCAGAATGTGTGCGAAAATTGCGTACGGATTTTGGAAGAAGAGAAGCACCGGCAGCTCCGTATGTTCGTTATCTCGTGAAAAAAGTGAAAGAAACTGGCATCCTCATCGATAAACCAAAGCGTGAAAAGCCAAAAACAGTGCGTACACCCGAGAATATTGCTGCTGTGGCAGAAAGTGTGCGTGAAGCGCCATCAACATCAATTCACCGTCGTTCTCAACTATTGAACATTTCGGAGACATCATTGAGACGAATTTTGCATAACGACCTTGGTATGACGCCATACAAAGTCCAATTGGTTCAGGAGTTGAAGCCAACTGACCATCCAATGCGTTTTGGCTTCGCTAAGTGGGCCTGCGATCGACTTACAGAAGATGCCGATTTTGCCAAAAAAATCATATTTTCAGATGAAGCTCATTTTGATCTTGGCGGGTATGTAAACAAACAAAATTGTCGCATTTGGGGCACAGAAAACCCGCACGCATACATTGAAAAGCCGACGCACCCAAAACGAGTCACTGTTTGGTGCGGATTTTGGTCCAGAGGCATAATTGGGCCATTTTTCTTCGAAAATGAGCAAGGAGTGGCCGTTACAGTCAATGGCGATCGTTATCGGGCCATGTTGAACGAATTTTTGTTCACAAAAATTGAAGAGCAGGATATTGGCAACATTTGGTTTCAACAGGACGGCGCTACGTGCCACACAGCCGAAGCTACACTCGATGTTTTGCGCCCTGTTTTTGAAGATCGCATTATCAGCCGCAGAGCTGATGTCGTTTTGCCACCTCGGAGCTGCGATTTGACACCGTTGGACTATTATTTGTGGGGTGCCGTCAAAGATAAGTGTTACGCCGACAAGCCAGAGACAATTGACGCTTTAAAGGACAATATTCGTGAAGCCATTGGTGAAATACAGCTGCACACAATCGATAATGTGCTTAAAAATTGGACCGATCGTGTAGGTTACTGCATGGCCAGCCGAGGCAGCCATTTGAATGAAATTATTATTCATTATTAACCCGAAGGATTGTACTTTCAAATAAAAAAAGAAATTTGAGAAAATATTCAGTAGTTTTTTTTTTATAGCATTTTCAAAAAAAAAAAGTTATCTGGCGGACCCTTTACAAACAAGTGCAACTCTATTGCGCTTTATTTTATTTGTTTTGATAAAAATATCAATTTTACCCAAAAATGGCATAGCCTGTCAAAGGTTGCACTTGTTTCTATCTATGTACCCGGAGTGTCACAGCGAGCGCCCTCTACAATCTACGTCAAATTTAGTAACAAATTCAAATTTATTGAACTACTACTAGAAGTAAAAAATAATAAAGCAGTTTAAACTTACAATTGTTCGCCTTAATGGCTTCCTCTCCCTTCTGTTGGTATCCAAATATTAAATCTATCCAGTTATGCAAACTATTCGATACAATATCGCTTTCCAATGCATTCCTTAAAATTTCCACAAAATGTTTCGGACTTTCCGCCCACGAGGGCAACTCTACATCCGCCACTTTCAAGTTGTTGTGTCTGTGTCCGAAATTTATTCCTAGACTGTTTACTAAAAGTTTTCCTGAAAAAGATTTAAACCGCTATTTATCGAGCCTTTGTGTTTAAGGTGTACAGGGTGGCCCATTTTCGAAACGAAGATTTTCAAAATCACCCTGTAGATTAAAAACTAAGAGAGCCACGACAAATTTGAGACACCGGAATCTTTCGTTTCGTTAAAAAGTAGTATTCTCTAAAAAGGTTAACATTACAGAACCGGAAATAGTCATGGCCGGACACGCAATCCCACTGGCTTCATCTATTAATTTGCTGGGTGTCAATCTGGGAGGAAATATGTCTTGGCATAACCACGTTGTGGCAATCGCCAAGATAGCTTCTCAGAAGGTTGGCGTACTCTTCCGAACCAGAAAGTTGTACACACCTCAACAACTTTTGATACTATACAAAGCCCAGATTCGACCATCACTAGAATACTGCTCTCATGTCTGGAAGCTGTTTGGGTGCAACATACTCTTCGGCTACTGGATTCCATCGAAAGGAGGGCTATTCGTCTGATCGGAGACCACGAGCTGACGAAGAACCTCGACAGCCTAGAACATCGAAGACAGGTTGGGGATTTGACTCTCTTTTACAGATATTTTCATGGAAGGTGCTCGGCTGACCTTGCCCTCTTTATTCCGCCCAGAGCGACGAATAGCAGAAACACACGACGAACTACTGCCGCCCATCCATATGTGGTTAAGCTTAGTACTCCTCGAACTTCACTATTTAAGAACTCTTTCATCTGGAGGACTTCATCCTTGTGGAACGACCTTCCCGAGGTCGTTTTTCCCAACGAATATAACCTCCAACGATTCAAAACCAACGTGAATCGCTTTTTGCGCACACGCACCACCCCCAGAGTGCCCTAAAGGATTTTTCCTATAGTGCTTGTGTTTGATCATAAAAAAAAAAAAAAAAATAATAGTAAATAAAGTAAAAACGCAACATTCTATTTAGGGATCGACCGATACCGATATCGGTATCGGTATATCGGCCATATCGGCCTTCTTGGCCGATATGTAACCACGATATCGGCCTAAAAAAATTAAAATTGCTTAATATTTCAGTTGCTAAGCCTTATTTTAAACAAATTAAAACAGAAATACTAAATAAAACAAACAAACAAATTTATTCTTATTGAAAATTTAACAAAAAAGTCATTAAAAGTGTAGAAGTAAAGTAACACACTAAATTAAACAAATTAATATTTAAAGTTAAGTTTTGGCAAGTTGTAATATAACAGAATTAGGCTTTCTGCTCTTTCCGGAGTTAGACGATTTCTTGCGCTTTCATAAACATTTCCGGCTGAAGAAAATAGCTGTTCACTAGCAACACTACTTGGCGACGACGCTAAATATATTATTGCAACTTTATACATCAATGGAAAAATGTATTTTTTTTGCGCCCACCAAGTCAAAGGATCTTCATTTCTTGATATTTTTTCTAATTTCTTATACAATTCAATCTCATCATCAATTTTATTCATCATATCATCAGTACTTCTCTTATATGACACTGATTTACTTGTCGTCATACCAGTAAGTTCATCAAAAGTATTCCAAAATAAACTATGAGAAATTGAGCCCGGGACATTTTCCTGAATTCGTTGGTTTACCTCGTGTGATTTTTTGGCGATTTTCGCTAAAGGAACATCATCGTCGCTTACTTCAGATTCTCCTGCATTATCTTCCAGCAAGTCTGAATTTTGCCCATTAATTTTTAAAAGTTCTTTTTTTAAATCTGTAAAGGTTCCTTGAGATAAATCATTATCAAAGAAAGATGTCTTGAACCTTGGGTCCAATAAAGTGGTAAAAAGAAGGTTTCTATCAGTGAAGCATGCTTTGCATCTCTTAATCAAGGAGTCTTTAAGCTCATTTTTAGTACTCTGCACCCCTGAAAAGTCAGCTCCTTCAGCACTATTCTTACTACAACAACCCGACAAACAACAGCATTACATAATTTACAGGTGGAATTTGCTTTTATTGTAAGGGCATTAATTTCATTCTTGGAGAAATACTTCCACTAAACACTTTTACTACTAGTTATGTTGCCACTAATACTGCTACTTATTGAAGATAATGAACCAGAACCAGACTCTTGTAAAGTTGACGACGAACGACTGTATGCATGGAGAACGCACTACAAAACGATCCATGTTTGTGAAAAATCAGAGCAATACTACGAGTTTTATTTACTTACTGTTTCCAACCGTATTCGGAAATTCTGGTATTCCCCGACCGAGCGAACGCCGCGCCGCCGAATTACGGTTGCTCTTCTCGGGCCGAATGGCCGGGCTTTGTTGAATTCGGGGAATTACCGTATTTATTTTTATTCCGTTAGGTGATTTCACAAAATATTGAATTTGCTCTGCATTTTTTTTAGTGATTTTATGGTTAATCCATGTAACGGTAACGGTAACGGTAACAGTATATCATTATAAATCACTTTTACCTCATTTATAAAGTAAACAAATTACGACAAAATTTTATGGCCGATATATCGGTATCGGCTATGAGTATATCGGTATCGGCCGATATCGGTATCGGCCACAAAAAATCATATCGGTCGATCTCTAATTCTATTGTGTTGATAATAACTAGTACCCCCAAAAAGTGTCGAAAATGG
Organism: Barypeithes pellucidus; assembly: GCA_963991005.1. NCBI lineage: Eukaryota > Metazoa > Arthropoda > Insecta > Coleoptera > Curculionidae > Barypeithes > Barypeithes pellucidus. The sequence goes on from OZ022557.1 coordinate 3,755,640, forward strand.
GACACCCTGTACAGTACAAGGAAGGAAAACTTCCAAGACCAAAAACTACATAATAATTTGTTACCTTTATCCTACCTTCTTGTGTAACATCGTAGAATTCCGGTATCAACTCTTTAAAATCGGACATGTTCCTGTAACAGTTTTTAAATGCGTCTGCGATCGAGTTGAACATTCTATCGGCATGGTCGAATCGTCCGCCTTGCATGCACAACACGTAGTGCGGATAGACTCTTGCTAGATAATACAGTACGAAACCTGGGGTGGAGTAGTGTGAACCGTAGATGAATTTCGGACTCGACATTTCATTGTACCTAAGAACAAGTATTAGCTTGTACAGGATGTTCCATAACTAATGGGGAACTCTATTGTTATTGGACGGTTAGATTAGGTGTTTCTATAAACCTCCAAGCTCGAATTTACATTTTCCTAACTTACCTATCCAGTAATCTCGCCAGTCGCTCGGGATTTAATGCTCCCACAGGCTGGGATAGATCTCTATAATTGCTCGGATCATTCAGGTCCAGTGTTTGGCCGGTATAATTCGAAATTACCCATGGGAAGACGGGATATTGCGTCAGATCATTCACCGTTCGATCACCTAAACTAAGAAAAAACAGTGATCAAGTTCGAATTGAAGGTACCACTCTGTGTGTTGTTAATGTGGGCATCATTCTCTTACGTCCTTCAATTTTTTCAGACTTTTTTGACTAAGTATGGCTTTATGAGAACGATTTCTAAGACTTTCTTTAGCAAGCCATGGTTTACCAAACAGTTTTTTAGTATTCTAGCAAGAAGAAAAGCTTCTGAAGTTTCACTGTAATCCGAGACATACTCATAAGCATGGTTGAGCTCTCTATGTCAAATGGTCTCATAACAGCCGCGCGTCTTAACTTTTGCCTTAGCAAGCTTACAAATTTAGGTTTTTAAGAAATGAAACGTATACTCGAACCAACCCTCTTCATATCGGGTTCATTCCAAATCAATCTGTGAGTCAAAACAAATGTGTGAATTTAATAATTAAAATTTCTTTCTTTGAAAACTTGATTTTTGGCCCGGCCACCATGCGAGCCAATTTTGGTATTTCAATTTCGAAAACTTTTTATAAAATCTATCCAAAAAAGTAAACTAAAATGAGTTTTTCCAATTTTTCTGGTTGTGTTTTGCTTTTTGAATTGTCATTAAACTTTTTCATTATTTATTACTAATTATTAATTCTTTCGTTTCTTTTTCTGCTGCAAGAAGTTTAATGGGACAATGTCACTTGTATGTATTTTCTACTGAAGATGAGGGTATGTACCTTCGAAACATGTATGGAAACATATTTAGTATTTTATTATTATTATTATAGTATTTATTAAACATGTGGATCAGTGAGAGACGGACTATTTAAAAAAATCTACGTTTGTGCGGGCAGGCAAATATTTGTTTCACCAAAATTGTTGTTCCTATTCTACGAAAGTTATTTACCCGGCGTAAAAAGCTATTATTAACTATAATGCCGGAAACAAAATTCAGAATGAATTTTAAAGTTATTCATTATGTAGGTATTTTTATTTTACAAATGGAAAAAATTATCAAATATGTTGATTATACTGGTACATTAACTTTTTATTTGCAATTGTTATATTGTGAATAGAAAGTGAGTAGATGAGCACGAGGTTAAAAATTCCTACTAGTCATAGGTTTTTCCATAATTATTGCACAACTACTATGTAATGTAATAGAGTAGAAAACAACTGTGAATAATCCAAATCAATTGATTTAAATTATTTTATGCTGTTGATAAAATTTTACGAATTAATAATAATGTAAAAATTTTTTTTTTTGGAAAACATCCTTCTAAATGGGCTGATAGTTTTTTTAACAGACAAATTAGTGCACTGAAATTTCGTTGGGAGTCACGTAACGTAACGTTTCCAAATATTAATTATAATAGTACAGGGTGTTTCAAAACACAAATATTTCGATTATTTCGAAATATGATAAAAAGTATGGTTTTTTAAATGAAACGCCATGTATTTTATTTGTCGTCCTCTATTATAGCAACATAAAGTACAGGATGTTTCATTTAAACAAACGTACTTTTTATAACTGTTTCAATCAAAATATTTGCATTTTGAAACACCCTGTATTATATTTTGGAACAGAGTGAAAGGCCTCTTAGGTATTACCTGACTCGCAACCAAATTTCAGTGCGCTAAGCGTCTGTCCATTTTGAAGAACATGTTTTCCAAAAAAAAAGCGATTTTAGTTATTATCTCGAGAATGATAACTCATGTCAGGTATAGGAAAATGTCAAGGAAAGTTATTAAGAAATACCCAGGAGAGTGTTCCATTTAAATTATCAAAGTTTCTGATACTTTCTAGCAAACGCGGCAGCACTGCACGACTGAAAATAATTTTAAAATACTACTTAGTATAAGCTACCAAAGTGATGCGATGCCACTGTTTTAACGAATAGTAACCGACTATTAAATAACCTCTAGGACATAGTTGTGTTAATTTTTCATAAAATTCTCTAGAACTCTAGAAGATTAAATAAATTTTCAAAACTTTCAACGGACATCCGAAAGTAATTAAAAAGACTTTTTCACATCGTTTCTAAAACCAAATATTGTAAAAAACGTGTAGTACAGCCTAAGTGGATTAATAAAAAATTTAGTAAAAAAAATAGATGGCAAAATATAACCGACATTAAATTTAAATAACCAACCTGTTAATGTACAATAGATAATCAAAATTGCTGATTACTCCATTCTGCCATTGCAGAGTAATAACATCCTGTCCTAAATTGTCTAGTCTTAATTCAGGCTGTTCTATGATTTTTTCGTACAGGTTGTCTCTGTCGGCTTGGTTCCTAAACGAGAGATAGATATGCGAATTTGAGTTTGTGTTATCTGATGAATACACTTCTAAACCCTAAAAATAGAAATACCTTAAATCAACATGAAAATAATTATTAAATAATTATAATATAATAAATTGGCTACTTACAATATGCCTTAATAGGAAACGTCGTCTAACAATCCTTTTAATACTGTTTAAGTCTATCTTTATTACTGGATACTAAAAATAAACACATTATCAGCTGACAGAAAATAATAAAACGGATTTTTTATAAATTGTCACAAAAAACTTACGATTTCTATATTATTATAGGGTTGAAAATAAAGCCTCATTGTTGAGAGCACTACGCGTCCTGGATTTATTACCAGAGGACACACTTTGTCGGCTTCCGTTTCAGCAATAATTTTTTCATAAAGATCTAACCAGAGGGGGTCAAAACTTACTCTGGATCGTCTGGAATGGACAATAGCCCCAATCTGGAAAGAATTGAGGGTATATTTATATTATGCTAGGGTTGGTAAAATAGAATTTTAGTTTATATTATTATAAAATTTTATGGAAATAACTTTCCTAGACTATTGGTAAATACAAAAACAAATTGAGTTCATGATAAGTACGTTGTTGTTACAGATTAATAACTTGACAATGAACTAAAAACTGAGATGTAGAAAACAGGATCAAGTTTTTACTTTTAAAAGCATGCATCTACTTGAAACAAATGTGTAAATATTTTTCTTCATCCGTGTCCAAATAAAAACTTACAAATTGTTCTAAATCAGTCTAAATGTATACTAAAAACTCACCATATCAGATTGCTCGGCTGAAGGGAGACTATTTGCTCTTTGGAGTTGTAAAATTTGCATCAAACATGTTGAAATATCAGCATAATTCAACAAAAACAAGAACTGTGCTGACTCCTTAAATTTATAAGGAGCTATAACATTGCCCTCTAACATTTCTACGTATTCCCTACAGTTTACACTTAGCACATTTTCACTATCTATAAATTTAGAACTTCCTTTCCACTGTTCTATCACAACGGAGCATTTTAGCGGAATCTTTATAAGGGCATTTGTCAAGTCCTTAGGATCGAACACAAGAGACTTGGAGCACATTTTTAACCTTCCCTCTTGCTTTTTGATATCGTAAGTCTTTCGGGTTGCATCTGGAGGGACAAAAATTGCACTGAAGTCTTCGAAATAAATTTCTCCTGGGTCTAGGAGCAGTAATGAAAACCTAAAATTGTCACAATATATATCATATTTGTAGACTATAATGCAAAGATTATTTACCTTCCCTTATCCATTTTCTTTAATGTAATTAATATTAATACACGATACCATAAACTAATAAAAATACAATACACCTCCGGAAACCATTTTAAAATATTTCGACACTAAAAACTTTCTAACCTAATAAAAACATCTAAAAAAACAAGACAAAACCTTAGAGATTAGATAATCTAAAAAAAAGAAACCAATATATTTTAAGCGCCATCTAGCCATCACTTACCGCCACAGCGTTGTCCAAAAACTACTATTAATGCAGAGACATCTCCAGGAAATTAGATAAGCATTTCGATTCTTGTCTTTATTCTAGTATTGCGATTTCTTACTCTGTGGTATTGGTCAAGTTTACACCGTAAATATAAACGACCATTCAAAGGGTGCTTTCGCTTTTTCAAATGTATTTATTGTGATAAAGAGGAAGATCCACCACCAATACTACATTATTGAGAAATCAGGAATACGACAAATAAATTTTAATAATATAGCAAAAACAGCATTTATGCTTTTTATTATTTTTTATGCAAAAAAAAGACAAAATATTACTTAGCCAGAACAAATTATTATAATATAAAAATAATTATTATAAAACCGCCCCTTCTATTTCTTGGCCTTCTTTTTCTCCGCCTCCTCTTCTTTTTCCTTCTCAATTTCTGTAACATATTTCTCGATGGTATTACCATCTAACATAACCATCGGTTCACCATGTCGCATAACTGCTATTTCAAGATTTTTTTGACCTGATTGCACCACTTCCAGTAAGGCACGGATTGCTAGTTTTATAGTACCTCAAGTAAATAAAAAAATAAATATTACTTTTCAATTCTCTAAAATGCTGATATTTTCAAATTTAAGTTATTTATAGGAAACTTTTGTTAGTGAGAAAAGCCATGCATATGACTTAATATAATTATATCAATACCTGTTTCTGTAGCAACATCATCATTTTTGTAATATTTTTCCAAAAATTCTCTAACAGTCTTTGCCGATCTACCAGTAGCATTTGCCTTCCATTCATAGTAGATGCCCGATGGCTCAGTCTGGTATAAATGGGGCACCCCATCAAAGTCGAATCCTCCTATTAAGCAGGAAATACCAAATGGTCTTCTGCCATTGCTCTGTGTATATTTTTGTTTCAAACTTGCAATATATCTAATTGAAGGAACAATAAACTGTTAAAAAACAACTGTAAACAGAGGAATTACTAATACGGTAAGTTGTTCACTGCCTATTACTCAATAGTTCCGATATTTAGGTAAACAAAGCATGACAAAACATAAATTTTTACTTACCGAGTAATATATTCCAAAGTAACTGGATCTTCAACAGTTAACTTATGACTCTGACACTCAATCTGAGCCCTATTAATCAAAATTCTGGCGTCGGCTGTTAAGCCAGCAAATGCCATAACTACATGGTCGTCTAAGAGGCATATTTTTCTTACTGTTCGTTCTTCCTGTAGTTTTGCTACAGACTTTTTTTCTACACCTAAGACGACCGAGTTCGCGCCTCGTACACCAACCTAAAACGAGCCATTTATTTATAAACTTAAAAATATATTATACCTAGGTACACTCTGGTTGGAACACTACCATGACTTGTCAAGTTTGTGGCGACAGTGAAATATTAAATCAGGATTTTATCTATGTATTTTGTTGTTAATGATGAAAACCCTCACTTAACATGCTAGAAAACTATTTGGAAATCCAATAAAACCCTTAATGTTAATTGAAAACATCACGATATACAAAATGAGCGTTTGGGTACTTACCGCTGTTGAACCTTTTCGAACAGCTTCCTGGGCGTATTCTACTTGCAATAAATGCCCGTCCGGTGAAAACACAGTAATTGCACGGTCATATCTTGCAGACATATTTTAAAAATTGAGTTTCTTTAGGAGCCGCGAATCAAAAAACTAACCTTACAAAATATTTGCTTCGTAATTTTCGGCGACTTGCAAGAAAATCCGGAGTGACAATTAACTGACAGCACAAACTGACATTTACAAAATATGAAGTGTCACGGCATAGCCTACAGACTCCTGTAAATTTCTTATATTGTTCAGCAAAATCCTTCTTACAGTTTTTACTCGTTTGTCGGGTTTGTTCGGGTTATGTTGTTCGCCTGGTCCGATATAGATGGCGCTGCTGTAACATTTCTAGTTAGCTGCTTCTGTTAAAGATGGCACTATTGCAACAACTCCTACGGTGCATTATACTTAATAGTGACGACAAGTCAAAGATGATCCCTCCCAATGTGGTCGAGAGTTTACAGCTATACCAATTGCGGCAATCCAAAAAAAGTATAATCCTTTTTCCACGGGCTATTGTGGCCGATAAAGCGAACCACTTTTTGTGGCCTGAGTCGTCTCACACTTTGATACGCTCGCATTCTTTTGGGGCTACAATTAAAGGAAAGGCACAAGTTACTTTCTATAGAATTTTATTTAAATAAAAAATTTTAAATAAAATGTTTACATACCACAGACACGTAACCTTCCTAAAAGCGAATTCTCGGGAAAAAACTGAAGAATTCACAACTTATTATACCACTCAAATGTATAAAACAAAAATTCGGAAAAGTAAATAATTTCAATATTATATTTTTAAATGAAAATTTACAAGAATATGATGGTGAGGAGAAGCAAGAATTTTTTCGTCTGATAAAAATCACTTATACAGTTATTGGAATCTCATATCTCTTCAATGAAAATATTATTAGATCCGCGTTAAATTTTGGAAGATATTTATTATTATTGGTAAAATGCCAAATATTATTCCAAGAAACTAGTCCAGTTCTCCAAGAAGAAATCTGATTTTTGTTATAAATATTAGTATTGTATGTAAATTAGATAAGAGGGGAAAACGTTTGAATATTTTTATATAACATATAATTTTGTATTTTTTCTTCCCAAAATGATAAAGGAAAGTTTTTTTTCAGAAAATGTCTCTCGTCTATTAAAAGAAGTATTAACAGAAAAATTCAAGCTTCTTTTAAATGATATTGTCGCGTGACTTCCTCTAGCTGGTATGATCGAGTATGGCAGTGCAAACTAATCATAAGATCGACTATAAAGTTAAGTAATTCTTTTAAAGACCGAATAAAAGTGGGTGCAAACACTTAATACTTAATTTTATTAGTTATTACACAGCATTCAGAATTTTTATTACATTTATAAGTTAATATTGGCACGACGCATACTTCTCTCTCTCTTCCACTCACTCTCTCTTTCTGTTTTTGCTGCTATATACATACCTACAAAAATTAAACGTTTTTACAGCAATTTTTTAATATTTTATTCTCTATAAGTCGGACGTAAAATTAATCATTCGTTTATATTCTCGCGTGGCTCCCAAAGAAAATTGAGGCGCAAAAATTATGAATTAATTGAAAAAAAATTATATTCATGATTAAATATTTCGCTATCTTTATGATTTTTCTACTGTCAAATAGTTGCTTTTTGGGATCAATAGTATGAGGTCCAAATTAATAAAAGTAAAAAATTAATAAAGGTTCTTTTTTTCTAAGCGAGAAGCAAAGAAATGTATTAAATTATTTTAAAAAATGAGTGTAATTTTTTATTCAAAAAATTGCTGTATCTTTTTAAGTATACTATGACTTTGGGGGAAAAATTACATACTTCCTAAAAGGTTTCTCTCTAATATATAATTACTTTAAACTTACGCCAAATTTATAATTTCAATGGTAAAATTGACGTCAGTCTTTTTTCACAAAAAATGGACAGAGCATAGGATAGATTTTGTGAAGTATAAATATTAGTAATAATTTTTAGTAAAAAAAAGGACTTGTAGGTTACAAGTAAAAAGGTGCGCGATCGGCAACATTGTATTTATTTGAAGTGGGCATGACCACCATAAGAGCCGCTTGCTCTTGCTCTTAAGCTCTCTATATAGCTTCTCTAAAATAGCCTCAAACATTTCTAGTATTGCCGTGTTCATTCGTGTGGCGATCACGAAGAGTGTGAATGGAGCCTATTTAAAATCAGGGAATATGGTGCGGAATTAAACTGGGGTTTTAAAATTGGAACCCATATGGAACTCTATCATACAATTATGGTAAGTTTTTGTTTATTATTATTTAAAAAAAAATATAATGAGCATGAGTCGCTTGTTCGTCAAACAATTAATATAACTAATATTTACACTTCACCGTGAGGTACACTAAATTATTTTAAAATTTAGTACAAAAAACGTTGCCCAATTCTTAATATAATTAACCTAGGTTTATTTTAACTGAGTATCAAGTATTTCCTTAAAGTTATTTAACATATGGCAACATACAGTGCTTTAAATATAAAAGATGTGATTCTTTTCTTAAATGCTTCTATATACATGACAGTTTCATACTTAGCCGGCGTATACAGGGCCCCCTAAAAGTCGATTCACGGTGCCCAATTATTCCTTGCGTAACCGTAAAAAAATCTTAGAAAACTGGTAACTTGTTGTCCTTCACCATTGGAATTTCGGAAACGTTAAGAGATACGAAGTCGGTTAAATTGGGACAAAGTCGTGTTATTATGAGCCGAATAATATGCAAAAAAAATACAGGGGCTTTCAAAATATTTGGAAAAATCTAAAATTTTGCGTCTCGTATTTTATTTTTTCCTGACTTTGTTCGAAAAGTTGTCAAAAAATGAATTTCACTTGCTACATTTTATTCTCCACAAGATGACATCATCAGATCTTTAATGCGACGTTTCGTCTTTGTGTCGCCATCATCAACTTAATTTTTTCAAATACGGACCTGGAGTTTTTTGTTTAAATTATGAAAGAGGAATGAAATTTCCGTTCAGCGGTATACAACACTGCTTTTTCGACGTTTTGATAATTAAATTGACCCTCTTCATTAAAATGTTCCTGCTGAAATTTACTTTTGTTTCGAGAAACTCGGTTTAATTCGAAACTGTAAAACAGAATGCCTAGATTTAGTCCCTCTTTCATAATGTAAACCTCTTCGAACAAAGCCAGGAAAAAATAAAAACTAAAACGCAAAATTTTAGATTTTTCCAAATATTTTGAATGCCCCTATATTTATTTCAGATTTTTTTACGGCATATTATTGGGCTCATAATTACGCAACTTTGCCCTAATTTAACCGACTTCGTATCTTTTTGTCGTTCCCGAAATCCCCATGGTGAAAGACGAATTTGTTACACCCTGTATAATTGTATGGTTAAATGAAAGAAATTTTACACTGTTAAGGAACCCTGTAGGAAGCCGGTATCAACAAACATTCACAGTGATTTTCTAATCTTATTTTAACCTGTATTATATTAAATTTTCCTAAAAATTAGTGACTTCGTTCTACTAAATAAATTAATAAGGTAAAAATACTGGCTTATCGATAAAGTGTATGTTCCATAACAATCACCACATTTTTATAACTTAAGTGCGTTAACAAAATGAATTCTATGGTCTCATATGAGTGAAATCCGTTCAGCATACAAAACTGGCTTAAATTTAAATTGGGGAATTTTGGGACAAATATATGAAATTTTTTCGATTGTTGAACGTTTTCTTATAGTAGAGGGACATCACTCATTATTGTATGAAAAATCTCACAAGAAATGTTTCTGGGCTAAAAAGTTTTCTATGAAAAAAAATATGTGAAAATATTTCACAATAAAAATTTTATCATTACTAAACAAACACAAATAATTTGTTCTATCGATTTCCTGTAAAAGTGGTAATTTTTTACTGCGAATATAATTTTACATCAACGTCAATGAACAATACTCCAGAAATGGCCAGGCAAAAATGCGCCCTTTTAAGAAAGTTCATGAGCTGTAAATCTGTGGAGTGTAATCTGTAGAATTTATATTAGGCCGATTTTTTAAAGCAATTATTGTTACACAGTGTTTTATTTTGAAAACTTCCCACCCCTAACATCTCGCTACGCTTATTATTTAAAAAAAAAACATTGTTGTGTTGACTCCTTCTTTAGTAGAATGATTAGAGGTCCGTAAGTATGTACAGGGTGTCCGGGAACATGTGGGAAATCTCCCGGATATGAAGAAAACACGTGAAAAGAATACTATAGGTTCATAATATAAACTTCTTTCGTATCGGCCTCCTCTTCGGAGATATGGGCTCCCAAAGAGCACCAATGTAATCAAGTTTTTTACACATATATATTGAACCACCTGGTATATTTCAATTATATTTTAATATGATGTATACCAGGTAAGACCCGTCAAATTACTACCCAAGAAACTGTTGTGAATTACTCACAGCTGCAGGGACGGACTAGCTGTAACACTCATGGGCCCATTTTTTTTTACGCCCTGTATGATGAGAACTTTGGACAATGTTTTTTACATACCTTTAACTATTGGCTAAAAATTAAGTACTCTTCATTCATGTCGCTAATCCTCACCGTTTTCGAAATCATCATGTATGCGTATTTTAGTAAAAGATACATCTTTGTTCCGATCAAATGTTCAACCTTCAAAATTCCGCTTTTTCATATTTAACCCGTGAGAATTTAGGGGACTGGTGTAAATAAAATGACGTTTTTTCCGAAAACGGTTAGGATTAGCGACATCAATGAAGAGTACTTAATTTTTAGCCAATAGTTAAAGGTATGTAAAAAACAATGTCCAAAGTTCTCATCATACAGGGCGTAAAAAAAATGGGCCCATGAGTGTTACAGCTAGTCCATCCCTGCAGCTGTGAGTAATTCACAACAGTTTCTTGGGTAGTAATTTGACGGGTCTTACCTGGTATACATCATATTAAAAACGACCTTTAAAATGAAATGCCACTTGATCCCCTGCCCATTTAAGATCTTAAGGTAACACTTTCCCCTTCCAGGGGGTTAAGCCTCGAAAGCTGCAAATATTATTTAAAATCGTCCTCGTTCACAATAAAATGGACGTGCCTGACCGACTTCTAATCTTATTTATTGGGAGGGAGATGTTAAGGGTGGAATGTTTTCAAATTTACATACGTATATGATCGTTCAGGATTATTCCTCATTTCGCTAGATATGAAATACTTTTCTTCGATTGACTTTCTGTTTCCTTTGCCAGAATTTAATATAAGTTTTTAGCCGATAAAGTTTCTGTAAGACTCTCCTGTACAAACTGTTTTAACAATTATTAGTAATAAATTCTTTACAATGGTAATAATGCTATTTTAATAATAAGTTGAGACACTTATTTTTAATGGCAAGAATTGAATATTTCATTTTACGAAACGTTTAAAACATATCAAAAAAGAAGCTGGGGGAGGGGTCAAACGTCGTTTTGGAGGGGGGGTCATACCAAGCGCGGATCCAGGGAAGGGGTCATAGGGGTCATGGGGGTCATGACGCCCCCCAAAACCAACAATGGAACACGAAAAATGAGATATATATAATATAAATTAAATGCCCCCAAAAAAATCCCCCAACTCTTCGAGAAAACTCCATGCCAAACCGTCCTGACATGTAATCTTTAAATTTAGTTCCGTCCACAGAATAAAGCAGCTAAATTTATTTAATTCATAAAAAAATACGCAGATAAATTATAATCACAGTGTCCAATCATGGCCGTTAATGATAGTTTATTTGCAATTTTGGCTGATAATGATTTTACAAAAAATCGCGGAAATTCAATAATTATGTTATTTTTGAAGCTATTTTTATGCGGTTTTTTGATAACTTTGTTTAGTTTCATGTCAGGACGGTTTGGCAGGGAGTTTTTTTTGAGGGGTGGGGGGATTTAAAATTAAATCCCCTCAAAAATCCCTTCACTCCTCAAAAAACTGTCAAACCGGTATATATGTCATTTTTCGTGTTCCACTGTTGTTGGTTGGGAGGGTCGTGACCCCCATGACCCCCCCCCCCCCCCCCTGGATCCGCAATTGAGCTTAGTAGAAGAAATGTTTGAAGGTTGTCGTTTATTGCGACAAAGTATATACAATAGATTCGTTGTCATTCAAAATACACGCAAATCTTGAGTAGAAAAATTGAAGACATTCAAGTAGACTACGTTATTTTAGACCCTCTATGCACAATTTAAAGAAGCGCGACAAAAATTAATACTTTTATCTGCAAACAATACCTAACGTTTGTTGTTAGTGTCTGAAATGTCAATTTATGGCACTAATGTTAAAAGTAGATTCTTTTTAACACTATAGTGTTAAAAATAAATACAATGAATTAGCTGCCACCTAACTAACAACAAAGAAATGTCATGAAGAGCCATTTGATTTTGGATTTTTATGGCTTCAATTTTGAATTTGGTAGAATAGGTATTAATTATCTTGTTCATACTAGTCAGAGCCGGCTCAAGACAAAATTTTCACCCGAGCGGGATGGTAATTTGGCACCCCCTTTAAGGACAAAATAATTTTTTACGTTTAAATTTTTGGCGGCCCCTAGACACGGCGCTCTGGGCAGTCGCCCGGGCCCTCTGATTTTAGTGTCTGGTTTAATAGTGTTTGTAGATAAAATATTGTACGATGCGCGTTTTAAAGACGACGTTATTCAGATTTTTGGCAAGTTTAGGTGCTCTTATATATTTAAAATAACAACGCAGCTATTATAATGGTACTTAACAGCACTGCTCCCGTATGTTATTGTAAATATCTAGAAATATCCAGTTCTTCCATAAAAATAGTCTCCATCGACGCAGGCTGCGGGGGACAGTCTTATTCCTTAACACATAACACATCTAAGCATATCTTATAAGGAGGAGGAATGTGTTTTCTGTTTGTAGTGATGTCGAGCAATAAAAGTGTGTCGTTTTCGTTAGTTTTTGTTAAGAAAGGGGTTTAGTTCTCAACACCATGTTTATTCCGCTAATGTATAGTCCACAGTCTGAGCTTTAACAGTATTTAGTTTCATTAATTTTGCTTTAATAAAAATTATTCGAACTGCACCCAAATCGTAAAACTTTTGCAATTTAAATATTTCAGAACCCCATGCCAGATCCTTTTTTAATAAAAAATCAACCTTTATTAAAGCAAAACTTTCGGGAATCTTAAAACTAGTTCTCTTTGGTATTAAGAAAATTGCATTTTAAAAACTTTTCACTCTTCGAGCTCAGTCTCCTCTCCAGGGGCGGCATACATATCTGCGAGTTTGTCAAATCGGGGCCCCCACGCATCTAAATATCCATAATCTTGTTGTTCGTCATCGGTGCCTGTAAAAATTACTACCTTTGAAAATTATGTTAGGTAAAACCATTGGGTCTGCAGAAAATCATTCGTGTCTGTATGGGTTATTCACCATTTTATTTCTTATTACAATCGGTACGCTTTTTCTTTAAAACCGTTAGGGTATTGTTAAAGTCAGAAAATTTTGACGTCAGTGCTAATAAAAGGGGTTTTTACGTCTTTGAATATCGGTTTATACAGCGAAAAAGCTGCAGAATAATTTTTCCGTTTTATAATTTGGTTGAAGAACAGTCTTGGAGCGTAATATTATAGCTACTTGACCCTAAAAAGCAAAATGTATCCTTTATATAACAGCTCTTATAAAACTGTTATACTTAGTTAAATCCTACATCTCTCTTAAATAAATCTTATAAGAGAAGTAGCTAAAGTCTTTAGGTACGTTATACCTTTATCCGTGTGTCATAAACCCATCAAGAGCTATCGGGACTTAAAGCTTCCCATCTTTATTTATTAAAGCCTTAAAAGTGAATAAAAACATATTAGAGCGTCTGCATGTGGAGTTCCGCCGAATTCCAATAATGTGTTAGACAAAGACAAAAGTTACAATCGTAGATGAATATTGATTTGTCAGCAGTTAACGTACAGTTGCTGTTTTGATCATTTTGAAGTGTTAATTTCAATCTTTATTGGGTTTTAAAAGTTTTTGTGCCTTCACGTTTAATTTAATCCTAAAAACAGTTCTTTTCAGAGCTATTCCATCGTACTTTTGTGTTTTCGGTAAGTGTTTATGGACATTAGTTACTAATGTACTGAAGATAATCACCTGGTTTTGTAAAGTCATGTCTTAAGATCTCGAAAAATTAAGGGGTGGTTAAAGTCCAATAAATGGATATATTCATGATTCTTTATCGTAATTCTTGCCACTTCGAAAGCAAATTAAATTGCGGCCGAGGTTTGATTATAATACTCTTATGATAAAAAATAGAACGCCCGTTTTTCGGCGTCACCATTTAATTTTTTTTCCGGAAATTATAAATTATTTTTCGAAATACGTATATCGGAGCGCTGGGCACGTCTATTGTAATGTTTATGAAATCAGTCTTTGTTTTGATATTTTTCTTGTGCTAAATTGTGATTGATTCATACGATTTCGATGACGTTAAGATATAACGTACAGACTTTAGTTCGGTCGTTTTTTTAAAGAGTTCCCAGGTTCAACGCTATTGTTATTGGGGAAACTTGTTCGGGTTTGTTCGGGTTTGTTCGGCTGTATATGCATCCTTTGTCCGTCAAGTTACTGTCGCCCTCATACGACAGGACAAGGATACAAGCACACTCGCATTCGACGAGTTCTTGATTGAGAACCGATTAAAAAGCGTCTAAAATGTAATAATCACAAACAACATGATGGTAAGGTAGGAACCTACCTAATTATGACTTGGTTGCGGTTTTTAATAGCTAATCTAAATATTTGATTGTTGTATTATGTTTAATTTCCATAAACTATACAATTAAGAATACATTTCTAAAAAATTCGTGAAACTAATTATTGTTGATTAATTACAATCATGCATGGGTTTTTTTACAGTAATTTTATACAGTATACACGTCTGTAGTGTCATTTTGTAAGAAATATTTATAGACTAACTACACAGGGTGTCAGTTTAAAACTGCCCACCGTTAATATTTCGGTTCTTAGTAAATAATATTAAAATTGGAAAGACCAGACAATGTTCTTGTGAAGAGGGACGCTTTTCAAAAATGTTTGCTGTCTTGGAGATTTACCTCCTGGAAGAGGGAGATGTTACCCTTAAAATCTTAAATGATAAGAGGGAGGTCAAGTGGCATATAATTTTAAAAGTCGTTTAAATATGCCTGTCCAATAATACCATAATATATTATTTTTTGAGTAGTAGTTTCCAAGAAATCGCGCTCCAAAAAGGGACGAACCCGACCAATCCCCCCTAATCGTTCTACTACAACAGGCACAAACAAACACAATAAGGTTTTTATAAATAATAACCTAAGAACCAGAACTCTCAGTGCCGGTAAGTTCTAATTACCTCAATCTTATGGTATTATTGGAAATAGATTTAAACGTACTTGATCCCTTTGTCATTTAAGCTTTTCAGCCCTCCCAGGGGGTTCAACCACGAAGGCGTCAAAGATTCTGTAAAATCGTCTTTTTTCACAATAAAATTGACGTGACTTTCCGATTTTCAATATTATTTACTGGTATAGAGATATGAAGGGTGGGAAGATTTCAAATTGACACTCTGTATATGAACCATGTGGCTAAAAATCAATGTGAGAAAACACTATTGGAAACAAACAATAACTTTGGGGGCACTAATAATTTAATTGTCATGTCAAGCTTTTCATAAGGCCTTATTGTTCATATTTGTTGAATTAGAAATTCAAAATAATTAAGGAACATAAAATTTTTTAACATAATCGTTTTAAATGTAATTCTGATGAATAATTTGAAATTAAAGCGTATTTAAATATGTTTTCCTCTTTATGGGAATTACAATCTTAGTAACTTAGTATTTACTCAGTTATTATTGAAATTATATTAAATTTGCATTCGACAATATTGATTTGTACCATTATTATGAAAGTGCACCACCTATAAATTGCTAGTGTTATTGCAATAAAGGAATAAGAAATATAACATGAAGGATAATTATTAAAAAAAATAAAATAAAAGTTCAGAAGTAAAAAAGCGATAAGCGTTTTTTTCTCTATAAACATACTTGTATTTTAGGCCGAATAACTGCAGTCTGTTAATTTTTAATAAAACAATTTAGTAACATTGTATACATCATAATTTTTAATGTAAAATAAATAATTAAATGTAAATGAAATGAAAATAATTCGTTATCGGAAAGAGGAAGCAATAAAAAAATGAAATATTGAAGTAAAAAAATCGAGGTGATAAAAAGGTAAATAAACTTTGGGAGTACAACTATTTTATATTTATCAATCTTGGTGCAGATTTGAAACAAAATTATAGAATGGCATAAAACAATAGAAAAATATAAAAAAATTATATAAATTTTCAAACATTAGAATGTTATTAGTCCTATTCAAAAAGGATAAGTAACCGTAGCTTCGTATTCTAGGAATCGTTATATATACAGGGTGTTACGGAAATGGCTTAATTATTATATTTAAATGACATCTGTTTTCAGTTAACTGTATGCAGGTCAGTATCAAATGCAAATGCAAATCATACACTGTGCTAAATTTTTTATGAAACGAACTGTTTTTAAATAAGGCCGAAGGTAAGAGAGCATGTGTCTTTAAATTGTAAAAGGTTTGAAAAATAACTGAAAACGCTGTTGTTTATTAATTCAAAGCGCCATTTATGGCTATTTTTCTTTCATCTCAGGATTCGCGGGTTTAAATATAATAAGTAAGTCATTTCCATAACACTCTGTATGGAGGCTGTTAACATTATTGTGCTATCAAATAGCGTACTCGTCTTTTGAAAGTACGCCCCCAATAACTTTCTAATGAGAAACAGACGGACTGTACACCAATATAAAATAAATAACCCTAACAAATACCAACCTCAAGGGAACTTACCGGAAGCAAGGGAGCTGAGCGAGCCGGCAGTACTGCCACCGCCCTCGTAGGCGTAGTTCCTGAGATCGTCGAAAGGTGGCGCGTTAGGGTCGCTGTCGGCGCGCTTCTTGTGCTCCTCTATGAACGTGCCGACGTTAGGTTCTTGGCCGGGAACCAGCATTGTAACTGAACATAACGGTTAAGTGTCAATTATTGGCCGAAATGCTCTCATAGTCTACAATATGTAGGCGGGATATGTTCCAAAATTAGTAGTCACCCGGCCGGTATATATCGCATCTACTAATAGCAACTTTGATAATTTAAATGGAACACCCTGTATATTATTTATTTTTAGAATTCCTATTAATTTCTTAATATCTTTCCTTAACATTTTCCTATACCTATATCTGTATAATAAATTTCACTTTTTATTTGGAAAACATCTCCTCCAAAGATGAATCCTTTTATTTTAAAGTAATAACACCGAAGCTTTACCTTTGTTACCAAAAAAAGTAAAAACAACAAGAAATACAAGCTACAGGAAAGATTATTTAGCCGAAGTCAAAAGTAAATACTTGAAGGCATTGGATTGTCAATGTTCGAGTCCGTGAAATCATTTAATAAATATTATTTAGTTTTACCATAAAATAATCACACACTAAAAAAATCGTAATACGCTTAGCGCATGTAGCGAGCGCGTGTTGTGGCTGGGGATTTACAGAAATGCGGAGGGGAATAACCGCCAAATTACGTTTTTTTCAAAATTTTAGTTTTTTTTTCCAAATTTTCTGGGAAAAAAACGTTTTTTATTCCAACACTCAATTTGCCAGGAAATTTGAATCTCTTGTCTTGGATCCATTGGGTTCGTAACCCAATTTCTCGTCAGATGCACCGTTCTTGATTAAAACCACTAAATTCATATTGAAACCACTCATCACCATCACTTTCACGCTTCCGCCCGAATTGCCCACTCCAACAATTTATATAAAACAAAATTTATCATTAATTATTTTATCAATGTTAATAATAATGAGTTTCAATATGAATTTAGTGGTTTTAATCAAGAAAAACTCAAGATACTGTTTCCATGTAGAACTGACCAGGCTAATCAAAAAATATACACATGGAAAAATGTCAGCGGCGTATCATTTTTTTGTAAAAAATATCAGAGGGACGCCACTGGTGAAACAATTGAATAACTTTTCTAACTAAAATTTGTAGTTCAATATCCTATTAACACATACCAAAATTGAAACTAATATCTAAAGTACTTTCGGAGATATTAAAAAATAACCATTCCAAAAATAAAAATTCAACGCCCTGTAGCAAAGAATTTAAGCCATTGCGGACATATGTTCATATGAACCTTTATTTATAAAATGACCTGAAGAATCACACCCTGAAATATTAGCACGTCATTAAGGAACACCCTGTATACTGGCTCTTTTTTTAAAATCCCAAACCCCAACATAACCGTAAAAAAGAGTAGCAGTACTTACATCCAATTTTGTTGGGATCAATTTCCGGATGAGGTCCATTAATGGGAATCTGTAATGGCGTGATATCAAAAGCGGTCATGTCATCCTCGCCGCCTCCCTCGTCGTCATAGTTGATAATGTTTTCTCTGACGTCATCGTCGGGTCCGGGGTATTTGATGTGAGCCTCTCTGCGCCGGTTATAGACCACGAAAACCAAAACCAAAACTAGCGGGAAGAAAGCGAAAACAATTAATTTAGTAAAATTCATATTATATATTTAACTTTCTGCATCAGCATATCAATATCAAGTTTCCATAAAACACACATAATATTTACTTTGAGTAAAACGTGCATAAGCATGAGGTGATTCCGGGGGCAGATAAGCCAGAATACTTACCCTAAAAAAGTGTTAGTTAACTAATCTAGCTTATGTGTATTAACATGACATAGATTATGTGGGTATTGAAATTGTGGCTTATCTAATAGAGTCGAAAGGATATCCAAAATTATATGCAATCTCTTGCCTTAGCAATTCACAAATGGTACCAAATCTTTACTCCAAACGCCCACCCGTGGCTGGCGTGGCTGGCTCATAAGCTCCAAACCAAAATAAAAGCCCCTAAATAGATTACAAACAATAATAATGAAGAGTTAAATAGACTTACTTAGATGCGGGTTGGCTTCAAGCGTCCAAAAAATCGATTTTGTGATAGCCTAAACATATGCTTTTGCCCATTAATTGTTTATTTTTGTATTTCAAACAGATAAAAGTGAATATTTATTTTCATTTAACTCGACTCGAGCGAGAGATGCACTTAAATCCGTGTAAATAACTTCTTAAGCTGGTTATTTAACTAAGACGATGTGTATGAAATATATTCCCAGTTTACTTGTTGTGTCTTCCGACGAACTTTGCTAATGCCTTTAAAGCTTATTTTGATGTAACATTGTTACCAAGTAAGTGCAAGCAGAACTTTATTTCACCAAAGTTTACCAAAAGTTGTGTTTCCTGTTACATCTTAACAAAATCAAAACAAATATTTACTTGGGTTTTGTTTGTATGCGCATTTATTGCAGCAAGTTTGTTTTATGTTTTATAAACATTGGCGTTAATTGATTTCTTATCCTGAAATCGCTGTAGATGTAGACAAAATTATAAAATTCGAAATTTTCGACTTATTCTGAATTATTAAGAAGTACCTAAACACATAGAAAATCTCATGTAATTTATGAGGCGACTAAATAGTGGCTCCCCTGTACATTGTATAGAAAACTGCATTATAACTTCTTGAAGAGGCCGACATTTTAAACCCATGTGCCGAGATCCTAAGATATTCACTGGAACGTGATGGTAAAACCACGAAACGGGCAAGGGGCATTATACTTTTACAGCATAATACAAATTTTCGTGACATCGACTTATTCAAGCAATTATTCCTGCTTATTTATTTTACTTCCCCGTAATCTTTATTTAATCTCATAAATCTATTTGCGAGCAAGTCCAAGCGGGAAAGTTTTAAAAGCCCGTAATTAAATACGAAACTAGTCAAGTTAACTCGAGCTTGATAAGTTTATAATTATATTTTTAGTAAGTCCGGATTGGCAATTAGCCCGAATTCGGTCCTAACTTTGCTAATTGTAGTTTAAGAGAGACGATAGATTTTGTAAAGCGATTAATAATCAAAAATGCTGTAAAACGGTTAGTTTTTGTAGTTATTTCACTTACAATCTCTCGTGTACTCGTCTAATAAAAACCTAATGCAGTTTTAAATTGAAACACTACATGTTTCAGAAGTAACAACCTCCATCTTCAGCAATCAAGACTAATTAAACTCCGATAGGACTGGGACATCCAGGTCCTCTGGGAGCATGAAGTTAAAGTTGCTCCAGTAACTCACAGTTACAGTCTAAGCACACATTAAGGGGATTCTTTATGATAATTTAATGCTAAGAAAACTCAGGAAGCACTTTTCTCTAATAAGAAGGTTAACATTGCAGAACCTGAAATAGTCATGATAGGACACGCAATTTCACTGGCTTCGTCTATTAATTTGCTGGATGTCAATCTGGAAGGAAATGCGTCTTCTGGTACAGAAACTTGTAACATCTCAACAACTTTTTACACACTAGAAAGCTCAAATTTAACCATCACTAGAATAATGCTCTCATGTCTGGAGTTCTGCACTCAAGCATACTCTTCTGCTACTGGATTCCATCGAAAGGAGAACCTCAACAGCCGCCCATGCATATGTGGTTCAGCTTAGTATCCCTCAAACTTTATTGCTTACTAATTCCTTCATCTGGAGGAAGTCATCTTTGTGAAACGACCTTCCTGAGAGAACGCGAATTGTTTTAGTCGCACATGCACCGCCGCCTGAGGGCTTTAGAGCCAGTGTGTACGTTAGATAGAGCTTTTTCTTGGCCGCACTTATACTTTACGTGTGGGTTTGGTTCCATAAATTACAATCGTGCACAATTTCATCTGTTTAAGACAATTAGTGTCTGAGAAAAATAGACACTGCAGCATAATAAAGTAACATCCGACGCATTAAAACCAAGAACGGTTCAACGAACTATATTACTTTAATCTATAAAATACATACCCATTAATGTCAAAAGACATACAATTACGGCCAGAATAAAGTCTTTCGAAGGCATAATAGCCCCAGCAGAGGCTAGTTCCAGTTCACAGTGCCCCCCGGTATAGCCGAAAGGGCACGTACACTCGTATCTGATCGGTGGATCGAAATCTGCGCATTTACCTCCATTTATACAAGGATTCCATAGGCACTCGTTTTCGTTTATGCAGGTTGGATGCTGCGGATTGGGTATTTTGTAGCCCTGGCGACACCTGGAAGAGGTGCAAGGTGGGTGGATTAGTACTTACCGGATCGTTGCACGAGGACCACCTTTTGGAAGTTGCGTCGACACTGAGTATTTGGGAGTAGTTGTAATAGCGAGTAGTTGTAAGCAACAAATGGAACATTTATTAACTACAGTCAATAACTCTTATATGTACGTGCAAAATAATTAAAGATTTGTGCAAATTGCATGCTGTCTATTCAAGCTGGAACTTTTAAATAACAAGTATGTAGCAACACGGGTAATCGATCGTCTCAATTAGTGTTGGAAAAAAACCGATGATTTTAATAATCGAGTACTTGATACTCGAGCGATTTTAATAATCGAGTGAATCGCTCGAGTGAATCGTTTGAAATTCCAATTCACCAAGCGATGATGTCACCGACTGCTTGACCGGCAGCCTAGCCGTTTACATGTGATCAGGTAGGGTATTTCGCAGGCACGTCACTATGGGTGGGCACAGGTTTAGCTAAAGAATTGTAGTAGCCACCAAAAAAATTCCAGAAATTTATTTATTTGTGAATAATGAATTTTTACCACGTGTCTCGATAACAAACAAAAAAACTGCAAAAAATCACCCAAATATGTATTTATTGTTCGGGTTTATTCTTGTGCTTTTTTAAAACAAAAAGTATTACTGAGAGTTATTTTTCGTCACATATTTCTCAATTTACGAGCATAACATAAGTAAATATTTAAAATGGCTTGTCAAATTCTTCCACTCTAAATTATCAGGTGCGCACTGTGTGCCCTTCAAAAATTTAGGCTTAGTTACGCGACTGGCAAAATAAGAAAATAGGTGATTATTTTTTTAAATTCATGTTTATAGTTACCTAAAAGTTCCTGTTTAAATTTAAGAATCTTTACTTTTGGTTACCAAAAAATTTGTCGATACTTATGTTTTGTTAACTATTTTGCTCATTTTCTTATTTTCTATTTTTAAGAAGTCTTCTTGAGTTTAATAATAAAAAGTTCCTGTTTAAATTTAAGAATCTTTACTTTTGGTTACCAAAAAATTTGTCGATACTTATGTTTTGTTAACTATTTTGCTCGTTTTCTTATTTTCTATTTTTAAGAAGTCTTCTTGAGTTTAATAATAAAAAGTTCCTGTTTAGATTTAAAAATGTTTACTATAAGATTACCAACGTTGTGTTGTTCGTTTTGTTATTTTTATTTACAATTTCTATCAATATGCTATTTTTGAGAAGTTTTCTCGAGTTTATAGTAAATAAAAATTTAAAAAATTATATCCTTGAATTTTTTAATATTTACAATCGGAGACCTAAACTACGCCGCTGGTTAGCTAGTTAAAACAAAACCTTACAGAACTCATGTCGCGATGACTCCGCTAAGGGATTTGGCATACTTTCTTATATGCTTCCTTCTCGTTTATGTGCCTTTAAGAAAGACGTATGTCGTGTATCTGCTCAGCGGCAAACTCGAACCTCGCCAATCGGATGGCGCGGCGCGTAGACCGAAGATCGTGTATCAAGTGACAGGCGATATTTTTCGGTTTTTCGCCTGAATTTATAACTAGAGTATTTTCTATCGAGCGAAAAACTGTTCGAATATACGAGCAGTTTTTTTTAGCTCGATCACACTACAGCGTTACATTTCCGTCGGCGTCAAGCGAAGGGCGGGTATCGAGTGAAAGATAATAAGTGACGAGCGACGGTTTTCGCCATATCGTCATATCTTTGACAAATGTCTATAAAAAAACAAACGAATAACGTCAAAATGTGAGCATATATAAAACTAAATTGACGTGTCCGAGCGTTTTCCCCAAAAGTTACAGGTTAAGGCTATATTAATTTTATTCCGGACTTCTGGGCCGCCCAGTATAGAAAATTGAAAGTTTGCAAGTGGATAAACTTTTCTTACTTTTATACGGATTTATATTGATTTGTCATATTTTGATAGATATATAATATATTTGGTGAAATCGCTCAAACGTTAAGGATTGTTAGTATATTCAAAGCGGCAAAGAAATTTGATGTCAACAAATATGTTTAGGAAATTTCTCACTCGCACACTAAAAGTTGTAATTTCTATGACAGCCGAAACGGGTCTAAGTCGTAAACCTTTTAGTGAATTTGAGGGTAAATATTTTACTTAAACTAGGTTTACGACGATGTGTTAAAAGCAAGTTAGGACTAAGTAAATAGGAAACTTTCAAACGTAATTTAGAACACGCTTGCCTGAAACTTTCCAAGTAAGAGAAAACAACTTGTATCAAAACAATTAGACATTAAAAACAGTTAAAATTTAATTTGTTACAAGCTTCCTAGCGGCCCGAAATGTTTTTTGTGAATGGAACAGTCGTTTTTAGTTCGCGCTTCTATTGTTTTAAGTATAAGTTGCATGCACAGAACAAGTTTACCAAAAGTTAGAGGAAACACGGAACTCTTGTTATATTAATACGGAATTTTAAAACTCTTCTATGGAAATAATTTTCTTCCAAGCGATTTTACTCAAAAATTGTAAGTCCTATGTCAAGATAAAGTAAGGGTACCTCTTCTTTTCTCTCATTTTATCCATTAATATCAGGTTGCTAGGGAAATAAATTATAAAAATTTAATAGTTGGCTTTTAAACTTGTTTTTATATTACGGCATTAGTGCGGTAAAGTGCTACTTACCGCACTAAAATCAGTAAGTAGTTACTTACCGCACGCGAATAGATAAATGAAATAAGATAATGCTGCAGTAAAATTTTACAGATCAGTATTTTAAAATATCGTGTCCCAAAAAATTTTCTTTCCTAAAATAAAATAAAAGAAATGTATAAAACCTATGAATCACGGTATCCTTAAAGTTCTAGACGCTTAGAAAGTCCCGGGTGTCTGTTTTGAGAAAAATATAGCGAAAACAGGTGAATAAATTAGAAGAGATGTTGGCACAAAATACAGTTGAGAAATGCAATTTAATTTAGAGAAAGTTGCTGCTTATCCAGTTTTCTTTAAATTCTATTATATCATGTTAACAAAAAGTAGAGAAATATAGAGGGTGTTCGGATAAGGCAAGGATACATAAAAGTAGCAAGTCATACAGTGTGTGTATATAGTCTGAAAACGGCTCAATAACTTTGACAAGCTAATTTATTTTTGAATAATTTGATGTGGCTTATAGGGGAAGGTGCAACGTGTTAATTTCATTCTACATTTGGTGTCCATGAACTTTCTACCTCATGATACCTAATGGATTATTATGGATAAGAAATCCGACATCTAAAGTTTTTTAGTAGCATAAACTAAATTATGTTATTTAATAGTATATTAAGATACAAGTTTCATAAGACATTATCTTAGAGCACGCGTACAATTTAGAACACGACCCGCGAGTCGGGGAGTTTTCTAAAGTACAAGTGCTCTAATTGTCTTATGAATCGTGTATTTTATAATACTTTTTCTATTTGGGTCTTTAAAGTCTGAAAAGCTTTAAAAAAAATTTAGTAGATTATTTCCATTTGAATTAAAATTTTCTTTTTGGGTTGGCAATACTTTTACAATTTAATAAAATGTTACAAATATCGAATATGCCATGATAGAAACAATTAAACACAACAAAGATCCCATCCCATCCATCATAATTAAAAATAAATATATTATTAAAGTTAATAAAAATGAGTTAGGTTATGTTGTTTTATACTTGTGACTGGAAATTAGTTGACGGACACCGTCAGCATGTTACATATTTCCGAGTATAGGTATTTCAGATAAATATCTAGTAAAAATGATCTATTTGCAAGATTAAAGGTTAGTATTTTGAAGTTTTCTATAAAAAATTTTTGTCGAATCCATAATGCCTAGAAAACTAATTTCAACGAAATCGAAGTAAGCCTGAAATTCGAACCCTATTTGCTGCCAACATAAAAAAATAAAATTTCAGTTTCATAAAGTGGCAGGTTATTCAATTTTTTTGCATTTCATAATGTAGCCATTATGAAACCCAAATAGAAAAAAGTTAGTATAGAAGTTCAAAATTAAACCTTGTTGATTGTATTATGTAGGTTAGCTATTGTCTACTTCCTAAGGTTCTAAAATATAGTGTTTCAGACATATTCGGATGTATATAACTTTCTTTATGCAATAAATTCATTTACTATGGAAACTAGACAGAACTTTTGGCTTTGCTTCAGTTTAGACCTTGTAAATGTAAAGGAACGTTGACAAAAAGTAGACAATAGTAGTATATGAAAA
Organism: Barypeithes pellucidus; assembly: GCA_963991005.1. Taxonomy (NCBI): domain Eukaryota; kingdom Metazoa; phylum Arthropoda; class Insecta; order Coleoptera; family Curculionidae; genus Barypeithes; species Barypeithes pellucidus. Next base: position 3,781,002 of record OZ022557.1, read on the forward strand.
ATAGTAATGTGAAGTAATATTTTTCCTGGATGAACATTTCATTTCCGAACCGGGAACATTAACTGCTCTCCAAAAAGTTGATTTTTTTTTACCGTCCTAACAGTTATTATGCTCTTCTAATTTGATTCGGTTGTACAAAGCGTCGAAGATTTTTTCACGCACTTCTAGAACAACTTTCCACATGCAAATGAGCCAGGAAACGCAAATGCTCTATCCTTGCCATATCCGTTCAATGCGATTGATGACGACATTTATAAAACTATACGCGACAGATATTATTTCTACCCACATTAGTGCAAATTTATGCCCAATTTGAATTTTGTAATATTCGATATATGTAGGTATTCGTTTAAGAATGTCGGTGAGCTAGAATAGTCCATTATAGGTCATACCAAAAATTTCGTGTGCATTCGCGGAGCAAATGTCTATTTCGTCTTTATAGATTCATTCGTATATGGTAATTTCGAACAATCACATTTTTGCAAAGAATATTTAAAAGAATAATTTTAATAAATAAAAAAAAAATTCGGTAGAATCCGAAAATAAAATAAAAACTATGGGTTTCAATTTAAAAAAATTAAACTGTCACATGAAATTTCAGTCATCAATCTTGTGACTTCGATAATTTAAATGGACAATATGAACAATAAAAAGCTATTTTTTATTGTTTTGGATCCCGAAGCAAAAAAAAATGGTGCTCAATCTAATAAACTATATTGAGAATGAAAGAAAAAGCGGAAGTTCGCTAACCAATAAGCAAGAAACAGTGAAAGTATTGGATTCAGTTTAAGAACTGTGCAGAAAATTGTTAATGACAAGAAGCACAATATAATAACGAAGGATACTAAAAAGTTAAACGAAGAAAGCCAAAGACTGAAGATTTGGACGAAAGTATTAAGATGGTTCGGTACGTGATTTACGATTTATATAGATCAAAAACCAATGTAACTTTTTCAGTTTTGAAAGAAAATTAAGAGGAAATTGGAGAGCGTTATCAAAATTAATATAAAAAGTTAGGTTTTTGCTATAAAAAAACTGATCATTTTATCAGTTTAAGTTTACAAATCAGAAATTGTTTCTCAGGTCTGAACTGACCTTAAAAGTTTATAAATTGACCTTTATAGTTGAAGAAGTTCATTAAAACTGTTTCGTACTCTTGTCATCTCAATCCGTGGACATACTGTACAATAAAATTCAATACCCACAATACCTATAATTAAAAATAAATATTGGATTGTTGATTGAAATTCCACCTGTTTATTTTATAGGGTTTGTTCAATTCCCCTATTGAAAGGCTAAAAACGGTTATGTTTGTTAAAAAATCAGTTATTCTTATTTAAAGAATTCACACAGAACAAAACGTATGTTGTTGCCATCGAAAAAACATACATTTTGTGACTTATCAACGTAACGTATAGAGTAAACAAGTGCATAAATCGAGGAAGAGATTTTGTAAAATGTACACGTAAGCAATGCAATTTTAAACAAGAAAAATGGATGCCACGTCGGCTAAACTACTCTAGAGATCTGTCTTGCAGTATAAGTTTTACTGTTCTTTTTTGACGTTCTTATTTACCTTGAACGTCATTCACACTTTGAAGGAGGGGCTTAAACGAAAAGTATATTTTCTTCTGCGGGACAAAAATAAAAACATGAAGAGATTCAGAAGTGGGATTCCATTCCACCATTTTCTTTTTTATTTTATATTCATTTTCAATTTGGAAACCGTTTTATTTAGTCGAAGCGTCTATTTGTTTCAGTGGGACGACAGATTGTCGATACAAAATTAAAAACAAAGAACAATTAAAACCTTTCAGTTTACCAACTGTTCCAATTCACTCTGTGTACCTACAGGGCATTTTAATTTACAAATCTAATGTTTATTTTAAATTGAAATAAAAGGAACGAAAATAGTTAATATCTAGTATTGATTTTGTGACTAAATACAGTTAAAAATAAATATTTGATCCTAAATTTTGTAGAGTGGATGCATTTACGGAAGGTATCAATACAATAAATAGCTGAGGAAAAGGTACTAGCAAGCCATCAAGCAGTCGTGTCGACCATTGGCTGGAAACATCAAAGATTTGACAGTATCTAGTTCTCATGATCAGCCATTATGACATTCGCAAATCAGAGCCCATCTTTCACAGATCCTAAATCCGGCGCTACTAGGGGGTTATGATTAATAATCCATATTTTCTCCTCTAACGCTAATTACATTTTCAATCCGATGTTTTGTTTTTTGCAACCATCACCAATATTGTTTTTATAAACAGTAGTAATATTTATATTTTATTCTCTATTAAATCCACTTTATATTCTGATTCCAACGATATATCACATCTTATTTGTTAGACGTTTCGAACAAAAAACATCATTTCATCTTCATTGCAAATAAGCACCTTATTGAAAATTTATATATATAGGGTGTTATGGAAATGACGTATTATATTTAAATTGGTGATTCTATGGGTGTCCTAGAGAAGCGCTACATATTTTATTTTTTTTACATCGACCGTTTTAAAAGTGGGGTAACCAAACACTCTTACTCGTCAGTCCGCGCTACTGTACAACATTTCACCCAGAGCCAATGGCAATGTTGCCAAACTTAATATAAAACTGAAATTCCATATAAAATTATAAAAATAAATTATTTTCTTTGTATTTATCTTTATACCAAAAGAACGAGGAAATCCAGGCATAAACACAATTAGTTTTGTTTCTTTTTCATGGGAACACTCCTGGAAACACTTTATGTACACAAAGTAATAGTGAAACAGAACCGATAGTTAGCTTTTGAAAATACAATAATACAGATTATACTACTACAGATTATTAGATTTTATTACACGCGACGAAATTTGATGTTCAGAAGAAACGCGCCAATAAAAACAATATTCAATGATTATTTCTGGACGGGCAAGATACACGCGTAAACCGAAAAAACATTGCTGAGAGGGTGTTGTGTTGTGGCCGCTGGTTCAACTAACAGATCGCAAGCGTGCGGCGCTATATGAAACTACTTCGCTCAGCCGATGTAAGGCGTCAAGAGGTCATAGGCATTTGACCTAGTAACGTACGTGGCTATTACTATTCCATATGTTTTTTCGGGTTGTTTAAAACATAGTCCGTCGTAAATGTTCTTCAATTAATTATACAAAAAGGTATTACAGAATGGAAAAGTGTTTAAATTATTTTATTTTGTCTAAAGAGTTTAAGGTGTACATATGACACCACCGGCCAGAATTCCTTGATTGCTTACATGTATCGCAGTGCCACACAGGTGTTTTTCTGGTTTGACGTCAGGTCACTTTTACCGCTGAATGAATTGAAAGCGCCATTTATGGCTATTTTTCTTCAATTTATCTTTATCTCAGGAATTGCCGGCTTAAATATAATACGTCATTTCCATAACACCCTGTATATATATTTATACTCTAATTGGCAAACTGTTTTTTATATGACATTACTTATAATAATAATAATGTTACATAAATTATTTTCATTTTCAAACGCATCGTTTTTGAATACAAAATAATAATAAATAATAGGTGTTATATATAGCTGGATTCAGAATATAAAGTGGAGTTCATAAAGCATACAATAAAATGTTACCTCGATTTAAAAAAACAAAGTTTACGATGGTGGCGGAAAATCGAAACGTCGAATTGAAAATTTAATTAAACCATCTTATATAAAAATATAAAGATGAAACTGTTATATTTCATGTTTATTTCGGTGAAAAATTTGTAAATTACCACAATAATTGTACAACAGAAATAATGTAATTACCCATAATTCCTAGCTTGACATGAAATGAGTTAAACCTCATTGAAATAAATATAAGAAATATCTAATTAATAGGTAATACCTTCCTAAATGTAGGGATCAAGTTAAAAAACAAATGCGGAAACCCTAATAGAAAATTCTTTTAGGACTCGAGCCAAGATGAAAAGAGAACGAGGCCGGTACACGCTATAAATCATACCTTTTTGTTACTGTGACGCAAAGTAAATTCTTTATGTCTCTTTTGCGAAAAATATGACGTAAACAGGTACATAAATTATTAAAGAGATTCTGCAGAAAGTGTAGGTGAAAGGTGCAATTTTAACTAAAATATACTGGATAAATTAATTATGATAAAGTTTGAAAATGTGTCCATGATTTTTCTCTCAATTTTTTCCTCTTTGTTCGTCGATTATAAGCTGCGGTATGACCTACCGATTGGGGGGTAGCGTAATTTTATTTGATCAATTTTTCACAATTACGGCGTATATAGTTATTCAAAAGCTAGTAATTATGATAAATACATTATTCCATTACTAGAATACTAAAATACACTCTCATGTTTGGAGCTATGCACTGAAGCATACTCATCGGCTACTGGATTTCATCGTAAGGAGATCCATTTGTCTGATCGGAGACCACGAGCTGACCAAGATCATGCACAACCTAGGATATTGAAGACTATCTTCTACAGATATTTCTCTGGAAAATGTTCGACTGACATTGTCCAATTAATTCCACCGAGAGTGACGAATAGCAGAAATACACGAAGAGCGACTGCCTTCCATCCACATGTGGTCCAGCTTAGTACCGCTAGAACTTCATTATTTAAGAATTCCTTCATCTGACGGACGTTGTCCTTGTGGAACGGCCTTGTTAGGTCACGTTCCACAATGAATATAACCTCCAATGATTCAAAACCAACGTGAATCGTTTCATGCACACACGCTCCACTAGCAGAGCGCCTTAAAGGATTACTCCTATAGTGCTAGTGTTCGATCTTAAGAAAAATAGATCCAACAATGCTTTGAAGCTATTATACCCCAAGCTACGTCTCTGAAAAATACCTATAAAAATATTTCGTAAATCAAAAAGGGAATATAGGACTTAAAATTCGCCGGCCTGCGTTCTATACTCCCAACGTTCTGCTTTTATAGTCGCACGTCCACGTTCAATTCTAACCGCGTTTTCTGAACGAAAATAAAACAAAATCTCGGAATTACGATGTTTTTCAAACGTCAGCAAATGTAGTTGAGGGCAGATGCACATAAAATGCCTATAAACTTTTTACTGGGGTTTTGTTCGGTTTAGTTTTATACCTATGCATTGATTACTGTAAAAGTGGCTTACTTTTTTTTACTGAGGATCGTTCTAAAACCATAAAACAATTATATGTATATCAATAAATGCTTTAAAAATAAAAATTCTTCTACTAAAAAATTTTGAGGGTTATAATATCTACCCTGCCATTGAATCAAACTATACAGGGTGTCACTTGACCCCCTTTCCCATTTAAGATTGGACGCGTAACATCTACTCGGGGGCGCTTCACAATAAAAGTGACGTGTCTTTCCCATTTTTAATATTACTGGAAGCGATATATTAAGGGTGGGAAGTTTTCAAAGTGACACCCTGTATAAAATTAAAATCTATTAATATGCAATTTATTTTGTAACAATCTTGCTTATTTTCATGCAACAATCATTCATTCATGCCTTAACCTAAAAAGTGGGTGCGAATCTATTATACAGGGTGTCCCATAACTAATGATACACAGGAAAACTGCAGATTCCTTGGGTAAAAATACTGCGATTTGGCCATACTTAGTTTAGTTCAATAGCTGGTAATAACCGAGATACAGGGTGTCCAAGTAAAAGCTTAATTTTCTATTTTCCTAAATAACTTATTTCTGAATCAATATTTTTGCACAAAATTTTGTGACTAGGGTTTTTTTGGGGAAAGGAATTTGAATTTGTTAATAATTTTAATGTAGATTGTAGGGGGAGCTCTCTGCGGTACTCTGGATACATAAAAAGAAATGTAACTTTTTTGTGCCTTAGTATAATTATATTTTTATTGAAAATATTAGTTTCTCCGTCATTTTTAAGCAATAAAGGTATACTTTGTAAATGTCGCTCCGAGTAACCATTTTCGAGATACTTTCAATTATAATTTCTAATGCGCCCGTTTAAATTTTGATTTGTAAATGTGAAATTTGTCACAGTAGGCTTTGGTAAAAACAAATACAATGAAAGCACTTTGAAACCGCATTTCTGTCAAAGTTTATTTTCATTTGTCAGCATTGTGGTTGTTTTTAAGGAGTTTTTGAAGATACTGTTATCAAAAATTAAACTAAAAATGCCGCGACATAACTGTTTTCTAACGGAGAAATGCGAGACATGGTATGTTTATACGCACAAGAAAATTTTAACAGGCGCGGGGCACATCGGCGGTATTTGGAAATGTATCCAAATAGAAGACAGCCAGATTTTAAAATTTTTAGAAGCCTATACGACAGACTGGGAGAAACAGGATCCTCCACTATTACGTTTTGGACGCAAGGATGTGCCCCGCGCCTGTTAAAATTTTCTTGTGCGTATATAAACATACCATGTCTCGCATTTCTCCGTTAGAAAACAGTTATGTCGCGGCATTTTTAGTTTAATTTTTGATAACAGTATCTTCAAAAACTCCTTAAAAACAACCACAATGCTGACAAATGAAAATAAACTTTGACAGAAATGACGTTTCAAAGTGCTTTCATTGTATTTGTTTTTACCAAAGCCTACTGTGACAAATTTCACATTTACAAATCAAAATTTAAACGGGCGCATTGGAAATTGTAATTGAAAATATCTCGAAAGCGGTTACTCGGAGCGACATTTACAAAGTATACCTTTATTGCTTAAAAATGACGGAAAACTAATATTTTTACTAAAAATATAATTATACTAAGGCACAAAAAAAGTTACTTTTCTTTTTATGTATCCAGAGTACCGCAGAGAGCGCCCCCTACAATCTACATCAACATTATTAACAAATTCAAATTCCTTTCCCCAAAAAAACCCTAGTCACAAAATTTTGTGCAAAAATATTGATTCAGAAATAAGTTATTTAGGAAAATAGAAAATTAAATTTTTACTTGGACACCCTGTATCTCGGTTATTACCAGCTATTGAACTAAACTAAGTATGGACAAATCGCAGTATTTTTACCCAAGGAATCTGCAGTTTTCCTGTGTACCATTAGTTATGGGACACCCTATATATATTTTATTTGGTGCGTTGCTAATATTAGGGGGTTGTATAGAAGTAGTAGGTGGTTTCGCATGGTTACTAAAATTTGTAATTTAAAAATGAGGTTAGTAAATATTTTTTAATTAATAAAAAAAACTCTCCAATAGTTAAAACGTTATTTCCTCTCAATTATTTTTAACTGAAATGTTTCAGTACATTGGGGAGCTGGCAGGCACGACGAGATAAGTGCATTCCAAAAACTTTTAAGTAAATCAATTAAAAATCAGTTACCGATGTTTCTTCTTGAAGTTTTTACAATCAACCATAATTTTAGACTTTGTTTATACAATGTGTCCACGGATAGAGCTCGGAAGAGGAAAAACTTTTTATTTGTAGATTTAGAAGAACAAGTCATTCTTCATAAAAACGTATGCTTGTGTCGAAACTACAATTTCTAATACCAAATTTACGATTACTATACAGGGTTAGTCACAAATAACATTTTCAGTTTTTTCGATATCGATTTTTTTTCAAATTTTATGAAAATATTTTCAAACCCGTGATTTATTTCATCAATTCTGCAAGAAACCTAATAAACATTTTTTCACAGCTAATACTAAAATAATAAAATATCAAGTACCCTGTTCTAAATAAATGAAATGTTTAGTTTCTTTATATGTTTCAAATTATTGACAGTTGTGTCGTACTTTTCTCATAAATCTGCATAATAGTGAAAACAGAAAATGCTTACGTTAGAACAATTTATATCGTCCGAAGTTATGGTTTAGGACAAAAGCTATATGGCAATTCTCCGACAATTCCATGAGATATGGCCTGATGTTCCCTCACGGACGTGGGATTAAAAAAAATTGGAATGAAATTCATGAGAACTGGTAGTGTTTTGAATAAAAAAAGCGAGAAGAAAAAGTATGATGAAGATGATGCTGTAACTGTAATGATAACGGATTCGGTTAGAAATTTTCCCAAACTGTCTTTAAGAAAAAGATCTTCTCAAATTGGTAATGTTAGTAAATCTCTAGTAGAAGAAATATTAAAATTCAATAAAATTCGTCCGTACAAACCTAAATTTATTCATTTTCTGGAAGAAAATGACGACATGAAGCGTTTGGATTTTTGTTTGTGAATAGGGGAAAATATCCTTAGACAAAGTTTTGTTAATAATAATATTTTCTCGGACGAGGCCACTTTTAACACAAACGGGGTAGTCAGTTAACAAAACTGTCGCTATTGGAGTCGTGACAACCCTAATTTTCGTATTCGCTCTAGAAGACAGTATTCAAAAAAGTTAACGTGTGCTATTTCTTACAATGGAATAATTGGACCATATTTTATTGAAAACAATTTAAATCAACACACTTATTTGCATCTTCTGAACACTTTTTTATGATCATTTCAAGATATACCTTTAGCTGATCGAATAAAATTACACTTTCAACAAGACGGCTGCCCCGCTCATTCCACGATAATTGTTCGTGATTGGATAAATCATCAGTTTGAGAATAAATGGATTGGAAGGTATGGTCCAAATGAGTGGCCACCTAGGACTCTCGATCTCACAATTCTGGACTTTTATTTGTGGGGATATCTGAAGCCAATTTCAATAATAACTTGGATCTCTTGAAAGAAAAAATAAGAGAAGTAATTGTAAATATTCCAATACAGCAAATTAGGAACTGTTATCGGGAATTCAGATATCGAGTTGAACTATGCGCTGAACTCGGTGGTACCACGTTTGAATACAACTTTATTTATTTTAATATTTTATAATTTATAATTGAATGAATTAAATAAATATGACATGTAATAATAAAAATACAAATAAAAAATAGTTTTCTTACAACAAAATCGTTATTCGGCCAGATGCAAAATTATATTTTAATAAGAAAGCAACAATAGTTGTTTTGTTTTTACGTAAATCTGTTTTAAACAAAATCCAAAAAATTAAAAATGTTATTTCTGACTAACCCTGTATAGTAATCGTAAATTTGGTATTAGAAATTGTAGTTTCGACACAAGCAGACATTTTTATAAAGAATGACTTTTTCGTCTAAATCTACAAAAAAAAAAGTTTTTCCTCTTCCGAACTCTATCCGTGGACACATTGTATGATCATTTTAAGAAAAATTAAAATATGTTTCAAGTTTCAAGTTCGACCACCTACTACGCCTCAAAAACATCAAAAATTTGATGCTCACTCAATATGATCAGCAGGCACACCAAAATGGCGGCCAGCGCTCCCATGGACAACTTCAACGTCTGCCCCTCCTGGATGAGTTCGCAGTTCTCCCCCCAGAACCCGTCCAGGCAGTTACAGCGGTACCGCAGATCAGGCTCCAGGTTGACGCAGGAACCTCCGTTGAGGCAAGGGAGGTCCAAACATTCGTCCTTGTCGGTACAGTCCTTGGAGTCGGCGGACATAATGCGGCCCTCGCCGCAGCTATGAAGGGGATATATTTTTGATTGCCGTAAATTTCTAAATTTTACGAAAATCCATGCGATAGCTTATTATTAATAAAACTCTTAGTATGTTCTGTTCAGTATACAAGATTATGTAAGTATAATGCGTCACAAAGGATAAAACAAAAAAAATAATTAAAGGAAGAAAAGAGCACACAACAAAACAACCACAAAGGAAGGTAAGAGACACAAATACTGAAATCGCACACATCATTTAATGCAAATTTAATTTACAGAAAAGCGAAAGATTATTTTCTCACGAAATTAATTGGGTGTTACAAGGTTTAAAGTTCAACCTTAAAAAACTATGTTTTAAATTAATTTGAGGATCAATTGACGTTAAGGGGAAGATTACCACGTTCTTACGGATATATTCCTTGAAATGAGAGTAAAAGAGCACTTTAATATATGGTCAAACTTGTGTTAAGGATGACTTATATCATTCTGTACCTTAAAGTTGAAATATCGGCACTTAATTTGCCATTGATACGATATCTTGTATTAGGGAAGATTACATTTTCTCTAAAAAAAATACATCCACAAGAGGATCACTATTATTTTTTTTGGTGAACTGAAGGTAAATTAAATCATTTTATGTTCGCTTATGAATATTTTTGGTTAATTTTCAAAATTTAATTTCTGGTTCACTATGATCTAGACGCTAGGGTGATTGATGATCGATGGCCTTAAGGCGGCGACTGGCTTGTAACTAAATGTTGTAATGTAACATGTTACATATTGAGCATTTACACGGCAGTGAATACAGAAAGCTGAGCCGTTCGCGGTGAGCTGCTCGCGCTAAGTTTTTTCGCGAATCCCTTGGAAGTATTCATCAATCAGTGAATCAGTTGGTTCGTTGCGAGCGTATGGGAAAGTCGCGTTTTTGAACTGAACTGAACGGGTTGCTCTAATGTCTAATGTAATGCTCGTAGCGAGCTTACTTTACAACGTTTGGTTACAAGTCAGTCGCCGCCTTAAAGGCATTTAAGACGTTAATGAAGAATTAGTCAACGTATGGATCACTTTGAAAATTTGGTAGCTTATATAAGTGCACATGCTCTCTCTTTTAAAAAATATGTTAAGCCGTGCATTGTTGTCGCTTCTACTGGAAAGTATTAGCAACTTTGATAATTTAAATGGAACATTTATTTTTTCCAGAATTTGTATTAGTTTCTTAATAAGTTTCCTTAAACGTTTCCTTATCGTTCTCGAGATAATAATTAATTTAATTTTTTTTCTTGGAAAACATGTCCTTCAAAAAGGGCTCATATTTTTGCAATCTGACAATTAATCGCACTGAAATTTGGTTGGGAGTCAGATAATACCTATCTCCAATAGTTTTTGAAGCATTTTTAACTTATAGGAACTTTTAATAATTTTGTAAGAAGTAAAACAAAATTATTTCTATGCTACAACTTAGATTTGATTCAGTAACCTTGAGTTTCTACGAATTGATTTGTGATTGTTAAAATAAATGGTTATAAGTCGCTAATACTTTCTAGTAGAAGCGGCATCACTGCACACCTGAAAATATTTTTAAAAGAGAGAGCATGTTCACTTATATAAGCCACCAATTCAAAGGGATCCATTGACTAGTTCTTCATAATCGTCTAATAGGCCATACACCATCAATCTCCCTGTATATAAAATTCATAAAGCCCTCTACTGTCACAGCAAATTTAGCACATGACAACGTCGCGCAAAATAATTTATACCTGAATAAAAAATTTATTTAGTACCTTCAATATTAATTTCGTCTTAACATTTGCGTTTCGTATCTTTCAAATACCTTTTAATCTTGACAGGAGTTTTAGGGCTTACAAAATGTAATCATATCTCGTTTTTGTTCATTTTTACATTTCTTTTGATTCATTAGTGGAAAAAATTAATTCTGTTTTTACCGAGGACAAACCGCGGCTGTTTGTTGGGTTCATTTAATTGTTGGGACATATCTTTCTTGTTCACCGAGTTTTATAAAAACGAATCTTTACATTAAAGATACATATGTATAAAATAAATTATACGTGGTACGATCAAAAGAAATATTACACTTTCAGTGTCATAATATTTGGGGATTTCCTTCTGACCTCCCTGACTAATAATTTTATTGTTTGTCTGAGCTATCATTACTTTGTGGAAATGCAGTGCTTGCGACAGAAGATGACTTTGTTGAGTTTATTTATACTTCGCGATCAAACCGGATGGTAGGTACTGGTAGTGACGTCACAGTCAAAACCATGAAAATTGCCAACATGCTGTGTCGTCATTGGAGTTTGCATTGGTTTCCACGATTTCGACTGTTACGTCGTACTCTGACATTAATTAATTCTAATATTAATTTCTAATTCCATTTATGTACGCGTTTAGAAGTTTTTTTTTTTGTTGCGTAACCAAGATTTTTATATATTTTGGTGGAAAATGCAGGGTCATTCAACGTGCTCCTTATAAAGAGCAGCAAACATGGCGTTATTTTTGTTTAATTATGAAAATTCTAGCTAGCATCCTATAATTCTTCAAAGATAAAGGAATAAACAAGGAATGTTCTGTCAACATTGCACGCTACAAAAAATAAAAATTAAAAACTAAAATAATTAAGGGAATATGGACAAAGAATACTCAGTGCCTCGGCAACTTAAAAAGGTGTTTATAATACATAATAAACAACAGTTTTGTGTTATACTGTATGTGTTCACTGTGGTAAAATGAGTTAAATTATACCTAAAACTAAACGATAAAATGTTGATTTTTTGAACTAAAATTTTAGTAGTGGGTTGGTAGTAGGCTATTTCTTATTTAATAAATTTTATTTTCAAAATATCAACATTAAAAAATATACATACTTCAGCTAGAAGAAACAAGAAACGCATTTTATCAACAATGCCAAAATATTGCAATTATTGATAAACTTGTTGATCAAAAAGTAAAAAACTATTTATACACTACACCAAATAATTAGCGAATATTCCTAATTAATAATAAAGAAAGGCAACAACTTTGTGTCATAAATGAAAGTGAGAGAAACGGGTTTGCCTGGTTAGTTATTTTTTTATTAAAACTCTTCCTGCAATAGGCGTCTTAAATATAATGCATACAAATAACAAACAGTAAAACAATAAAAAAAGCATGACTTACGTGCACTCATAGTCGTTCCACAAATCCACACACTCGAACGGTTCCGGACAGATAACGTTCGCGCACGGCTTGTTCGATGCACAGCCGCGTTCCAGGTTCCGCGCCATGGTCGCCTGGCCCCACTGGGTGCCGTTCATGGCGGGTGGTAGGGGCAGGTGTTTGCCTTCAAGTCTGATATCATCAAGACATCCTGAAATATATAGAGTTTCCTATTAGAAAACTAAGACTTTTTATTTTAGAAACATATTATAAAGAAAGGTTGAAATAAAAGTAACAAAGGTTCAGGATGCCATTTTCCAGCAGATAACCAAATAGCACTGAGAACCATATGGTAATACTATCACTACAAGTCGATGTGTATCTAGTTGATACACTGGTTTTAGCTAATTCTCAAGTTCTTAATAAATAATAATATTTCTATTATTGTAGAGATGAATTGCTAATTTGGTAACTGTTATTTGATCGTAACAGCTATGAATGTATTCTTAAAATAACTGCTATTTAAATTATGAGTTAACATTCTTTATTGAGCTTACAGCGGTCAGTTTTAGTCATTAATCTGTTTAAGTACGTGGCAACTTTTTTAAACTGTTGTTTCTAAGTAGCAATAGCTGCAGTGGCGGCTCGTGACCTATGATAGAGGGGGTTCACAATTATTTTTAAAGTTTTATTTTTAACGTAACGACCGAACAATTACCTTCTAGGCGTTTTAAATGTAGAAAGAAAAGAAGTAATAAGAAAATGCGTTAGGTAAAACATATTTTTATTTATTTTTTAATTTTACACAAGGAAATACAACTTTTGGAAAATAAGAAACGTTTTCTTAGTGTGTGTAGCTGTCGGATCTTAACGTCATCTCATGCAACCCTCGTAACAATATTATACAGTCCACTACTAATACTACTAAAGCCATCTACGAGCTATCAAGAAATCCGAATGATGCCCAATACTACTACCGCCATCTACGAGTTATCAAGAAAACCGAATGATGTCTAATACTACTACGCCATCTACGGCTACGTCATTAGGCGCAACCAAGACGAGAACAATAGTTAGCTGTTTTATGACGAGAACGAATCGAGCCACGAGACTGACAATTTGGCATTCTTCATATTTTCAGTGTTTTTTAGTTTAAATCCTTAAATAAAATGGTTTAAAATCATATCGAGTATCATCAAGTTTGGAATACCCTCTATAATTTTTTTTTCACATGTTTAATTTTTAAACTTTCTAATAAAGTCCCTAGATTTACCCTTTGTGGTCTGCGTTAAATTAATTTCCGATTTAGGTGTTGCCGCATTCTTCACTTCAATTTTTTGCTCCAAACTCAAAGAGCTAAAGTTCTTTCTTAAATAGTCCACCGTCAACTATTCATTTTAACTTAATAAATATATAATATTAAAATATTAAAACTATACGCTCGAATTTCTAACTAGATGCACGAACAGACTACAGCGCGGTGCACACAAAAACTGTGCGCCTCTTCCATGTTAAATCGCCATAGCCCCGCTATCCCCCGCTGCCACCCGCCACCTGTTACTACAGATAAACTGCACTACTTAATCGCACGTGCGAGCAAGTCTCGTCATAATCGTCATTTACCTCGACCGAGGCAATATTAGGGAGGCTCGGACTTTTTTAGTTTGACGGTACGATAAAATATTAGGGAGGGTCGGACTTTATACGATAAATAATATTCAATGAATATCAATTAATATTTTTTATTCGTTTTGTTTTGGGGGTGCACGTGCGCATGTGCTCCTGTGGAAGAACCGCCATTGAATAGCTACTTTAATTGCTAATCAAAATGGGCAGTTTTGAACATCTCTACATTAGTTTAATGTCAGTAGTACCTTTGGAGTCGAAACAATTCTACATAAAAAAATTGTTGGTTTCACAAAAAATATAATTATGTGCCTTTAATTGCTAATATGGTTTTTCTTGATTTTGAAAGCCATTATAGAAATTTGATATTCTTATTTTCTATTTACTTTTAAAATTCTATATAGATTCAGAGTAAAGCAGTTCCTCTCATTATCTTAGTGGTTTAAACTGCTCAAAATTAGTTGTGCATCTTACAGAAAGCTTTATCTCTTTTTGCCTTTTGATGTTTCATAGATACAACCAAGTACAATTAATATTATCAGTTTTAGTTAGTTTTAGACTCAGGACAAGGCACATTACTCTGTCGTCAAAATTGAATGTTATGCTCAGTTACGCTCGTGAAACTATGAGGTTTGTTCTACTCCTAAATTTTTCTTTTATCCAAAACCATGCCCCTTTATCGCTTCATCTCTTCTTGACTTGTCATATTTCATAGATACGACCATATACAATTAATTTTATCAGTTTTATATTCTGGGTCTGAACCTCAGGGCAAGGCAGAACATTACTCCGTCAAAATTAAATTTTATGCCTCCGGCGTTGAAATTTTGTTTCGCGTCGTGAAACTATTAGTCTTGCCATTCTTCCCAAAAAGGTTTTTGTTACCTGAGGGAGTGCTGTCTATTCTTCACGGGACACGTTGGCAGATATATATCATTTCGCTACAGACCTTCGTCAATGTCACCGGATTATTTAATAAAACACATTTTATTACTTAAATTCTATTTTTTTTGGGAAGGAAACGGGGTTTCGAATATAAATACAGATTTCAACTAGGTTTTATCTTCCCAAAATAATTATAAACAAAATCGGGCTAATCGTGCGGTTCCAAAGGTCAATCATATGAATACTACCAAAATTTTGTGAGATTATTTATGTTACAATTGAAATAAAAAGAGACTTGAAATTCGCTAGCCCTGATTCCGAAAGCAGTAGCGGAAACATCGAGAATAAACTATTTCGAAATGAAAGAAAATGTAGAAGTTCACCAAAAATCGGAACCGAACAGTTGCGAAAGCACTCGGAATTATGTATGAAAAAAAAACATAATATAATATAATTTTTGTCTTGCCCATAATTTTCTGCATAGCCCTTAAACTGATTCAAGCACTATCGCTACTGTTTCCTGCACATCGGTTGGCGAATTTCCACTTTTTTCTTTCATTCCTGCAATAAATCATTTTAGAGAAATTTGGAGCTTGGTGACATAAGAGTAATTTTTGAGGGTCGAAGAGATGAAATTTAATTCTGGTAGAGTAATCTTATTACTTACCCGGAGGTTGTGAGAGAAATTGAATACGCCGTTACAAGGTGAACGAAATAATTGAAAACTTATTAAAAGAAGAATTAGTAGCTATTAATAAACGTACAAATTAATAGCATTTATATGCTAAAGAGATCTCACGATAGAACTAGTTGAACTGGGGAAAAATTAACTAGCATCTCCTGTAACCTGGAAGAAATTTTGGCTTGGGGTGACAGTAACCAAGTCGAATTTAACGCTAAAAAAACCCAGGCAGCAGTTTTCTCTAAAAATGTTAACATTACCGAACCGGAAATAGTCATGGCCGGACATGCAATCCCACTGTCTTCATCTATTAATTTGCTGGGCGCCAATCTGGGAGGAAATATGTCTTGGCATAACCACGTTGTGGCAATGGCCAAGATAGCTTCTCAGAAGCTTGGGGTACTCTTCCGAACCAGAAAGTTGTACACACCTCAACAACTTTTGACACTATACAAAGCCCAGATTCGACCATCACTAGAGTACTGCTCTCATGTCTGGAGCTCTGCGCCCAAACATACTCTTCGGCTACTGGATTCCATCGAAAGGAGGGCTATTCGTCTGATCGGAGACCACGAGCTGACGAAGAACCTCGACAGCCTAGAACATCGAAGACAGGTTGGGGATTTGACTCTCTTTTACAGATATTTTCATGGCAGGTGCTCGGCTGACCTTGCCCTCTTAATTCTGCCCAGAGCGGCGAATAGCAGAAATACACGACGAACCACTGCCGCCCATCCATATGTGGTTAAGCTTAGTACTCCTCGAACTTCATTATTTAGAAATTCTTTCATCTGGAGGACTTCATCCTTATGGAACGACCTTCCCGAGGTCGTTTTTCCCAACGAATGTAACCTCCAACGATTCAAAACCAACGTGAATCGCTTTTTGCGCACATGCACCACTCCCAGAGTGCCATGCAGGATTTTTCCTATAGTGCTTGTGTTTGATCATAACAAGAAAAAAAAAACAATATGACTGAAATCTAATATAGAACAAATAAGACAAGCTACAAACAATTCCGTATAATACACTGGAATTGTATTTCGATTCCAAAGAAGAACGTTGTGTGCTTCATCCTTTTTCAACAAATGATGAAATAGAAATACATTAAAAATAACTGGCCTTTGATATTACTGTATGACGTACATTTGTTCTTTTCCCGGCGAAACTGTATATTATAATATATGACATGTATCTACTAAAGTAGCACGTTTCAACAATCATTTGCATCTGAAAATTTGTACTTTAATAAATGAACAAGTCATATTATTAATTGAAAGGAGACAAAATTTAAAGCTATTTCAACAAAATTAATAAGAAAGTAGCTGAATCTAATTATTCTATTTTATCTTGACAAATATAACCCCGGTTAATTTGCATTTATCTCAAGATAACAGGTCCGTTTCCTGGTAACATTCTGAAAAGGGTTTAGCGATGAAATATAATTCGTTAAATATTTCTCTGACGTTGACAAAGGTCTATACAAAAACATACCTTGAAAAGTGGCTCCATGAAAAATGGGCCAAAGTCTCCCAGGTAAGAAAAACTTTTTACGAAACAGGAAAAAGTATAATTTTACGACATGCGGCAAATTATCAATGTCGGAAATATAAAATTTGATTAATATGTAATTTTTGTTTTTTTTTTGAGTCAAAAGTGTCATTATCTACATTTTGAATAAGTTAAAAATAAGACGTTTAAACTTAATTATGTACCGACTTGAAATAAACATAGACCCGGTATTCTATCTGCCTTGTACACGTCAATGTGACGTCTATTATTACGAAAATAAACACAGCAAACAGAGACGGATATTCTATCTGTAGAATACCCATATCTTCTGTCTGTTTCGGGGCAAGGCGTTGCTTGATTCTCCGTATACCCGTAGGTAATTCCCCGGTGTTTCGTCTTGTGCAATGCCATTGCCTACTAATATTTAGTTAGTTTTGCGGTGTTCTGCTATGGGGATATATAAATTGCATTATCCGTTGGTCAATAAATTAATATAACACGACAAGAAAATATTTATAAAAGCTTCATCTACCACGAGACGGAAGCTATTTTAAGATGGGGAACTTTGCTAAATGCTCCCATGTACTATGCTGATAAATTTCGAGAATTTAGAAGCTTGATACTTCAATTTGAAAGTACAGGAAGTAAATCAATTCAAGAATGTCAGGAACTTTCAGAAATACCCGACCTTGTACACAATTTGGCTTTCATTAAAAGTTATTTTAAATTTAAAGTCAGAGTATTTCAATTTTTAGAAAAACAGCAGCTACCGTTAGTGAATGCTATTGGAAATTTTGAAGCTGCAACCAGGATGGCCAAACAATAATAGAAAAATTGGTTCAGACTATCTCAAAGAATAAGAGTTCCAAACATTGCAAAAAGTATCTACTATTTGAACTGGTGGGCAAGATTCCGATTTTGAAGTTTAAATATGCACCAATAAATAATCAGTGTAGATGTAGAACATAGTTTTTCGATGTACGAAAATACAGACAGAAGACATAATTTTACCACCAGAAACATTTAGTTATACATTCTTTTAAGCATCAATAAAAATAGCAATTTATTAAATTGTTATCGGAGGTAATTACACTAGTGCCTAAAAATTTTCGATAATTTTGCATGAAAGCGTATTGCCTAAAAACAACAAGAGTTCATTTTTTTCATATTTTGGTGAAATATGAAAATGAACGAATATTGTTTTTCAAAGGAAATACGCTTAAATGCAAAATTATCTGAGAATTTTTATGCACGAGTGTAATTTAGGAAGAAAATTACTCGAATAATGGTTAAAACAACTTTATATTACAACTTTTAAATAAAGAACTAAAAAAATTAGTAATTATTAATAACGCAATTGTAATAATATTTAATATTTGAGTTTGTAGCTGGAAAATCGATTTATTTTTTTAAACGTCAAAAAGTGTCATTATCTTTGTTAATAAACAATAAAAACTTGGCGGGTTGTTTTCGATAGCTAGAGGGGTTGTTTTCGATGTAATCAATCGAAAACAACACCTCTAGCTTAATATATGAGGATAATTTTCATTACAACTTTTGAAAATTTTTTTTCTCATTACCTCATAAACTTAATTTTTACTTAATTTGCTTAAATGATTCATTTTTGATAAATTTTTAGCATATTCGTTATTTTTTTTGCACTTTTTTATCTAGTTAACTAGTCACAATAATATTCAACACAAAATGATGATGGGGTGCCAATAATTAGTTTCTGATTCACACGTTTGAACAAATTTCAACTTTAAATCCATTTTCAGAGCACGTAGTAACGGAAAGTGTTAAAATAAGTGTTCATTTTGATTCTGCATGATGAATTTAAAAAATAATGAACAGATTTATCACAATTTAGAGGATTTATAAGCGAATAAATTTATTAAAGCATTCAGCAAGTTGTCTCCCAGCTAGAAAATATCTTTTCGTTCCCGCAAAGATTAGGGAGACAATAGTTTCAAGGTACGATGAAAATTTTTACCTTACGAAGCACAAGTTTAATCTTGTTTAAAATCCGGTGTAACATAGACGAGGCTATTAACGTGTCACAGCGCTATATGGGAACGAAACACAATAGAAACTTTTAAGCCGTTTTCTATTGAAAATTATTTTAAGATTTTATGCAGAAGTAGGTTAAACTATAATAATATATAAAATATTTTTGAAATATCCATCGTGGACTGCTCATTTAAAGTGTATATTTTTTAAAGACGTAAATTTCGGGCAAATATTAAGACTAAAAATAAAGTATTATATACTTCTGAGAAGCTTGTTAAATTTGCTAAATAAATTGCTGAATTATATTATTAAAAAATATATAGGGTGATCCATTTAAAAAATAAGAAGTTACGCAACTGAATTCTCCGTGAAAACTACAAAGAGAACATCTTATTTCATTTTAATAAGTTACAGGGTAAGCGAAATATGGGGGGGGGGGCCTCGGGGATCCCAAAATGTAAAATTCTCAAAAACATCCCGTATAAAAAAAACGAGTAGGGCTAGGAAAGGAGAAAATTTGCTGATGCTGATTTGACATTCCCCGTAAAGCCACCAAAAATTGACAACCTGTACAGGGTATATGTCCCTTTTTCGACACTTTTATAGGGTATCTCCGTTATTGTTAGTACTATCAAAAAACGAATGTAGGTGTCATGTGCTCTTTTTGGATCAAACTTAATGGTAAATGGTAAAATCAAGATTCGAAAATTTTCGCTCGCTTAAGAGATACGGGGGAAAATCAACAAATTGACAATTTCTAAATTACCCTATATTTTCTTAGTTAAAAGAGATACAGAAAAATGTTTTATACAGAAGTATATTTATAATTATTGTTGAATAATCTGCCGTTTTCAGAATAAGTATACGGGGGTCAGGTAAGAAAGTTATCGGACCTAACCTCATTTTTTAAATGGAATACAATGTACATGGTTGTTTATTCATGTATTAATGCAAGTATGCTCGTGGCCGCTTATATCTCTCGGAACACGTTTCCTTCATGAAAGTGGCATCTTACTTTCTAACGAATATATTTTAAAATTAAAATTCTATAAGCAACCCGCATATAATAAACCAAATTATATAGTAATTTTGCTTTTTAATGCCAATCCGTCCATCCCTCTTGGTCCTTTGTGTCGGTTATAGCCTTTATCCGGTAACTATTTTCTGTCCGTATTTATCGCGTCAGTTCAGCGCCAGGTCAGAGCGAAAATTACTTTGGATAAAATTAAATGTCATACTTCCGGCGGAGGGTTCTTGTCATGAAACTATTAATCTGTTCCAGTTTTCAAAGGTTTTCCGTTCGTTTTTGCTGAGTTTCCGTTCTTGCTTGTAATCTGTTCTTATTTATCATTCAAGTTAGAATTTTTCTGCGATTATGTCATAAAATTATCATTATTATTAGTGTTGGGAAAAACCGATGATTTTAATAATCGAGTACTTGATAGTCGAGCGATTTTAATTATCGAGTGAATCGCTTGAAATTCCAATTCACCAAGCGATGACGTCACCGACTGCTCGACCGGCAGCCTAGTCGTTTACATGTGATCAGGTATGGTATTTAGCAGGCACGTAACTACGGGTGGGCACAGGTTTAGCTAAAAAATTGTAGTAGCCACCAAAAAAATTCCAGAAATTTATTTATTTGTGAATAATGAATTGTTACCACGTATCTCGATACCAAACAAATAACTGCAAAAAATCATCCAAATATGTTTATTCGCGTTTATTCTTGTGCTTTTTTAAAACAAAAAGTATTACCAAGAGTTATTTTTCTTCACATCTTTCTCAATTTACGAGCATAAAATAAGTAGATATTTAAAATGGCTTGTCAAATTCTTCCACTTTAAATTATCAGGTGCCCACTGTGTACCCTTCAAAAATGTAGACTTAGTTACGCGACTGGCAAAGTAAGAAAATAGGTGATTATTTTTTTTAAATTCATGTTTATAGTTACCTAAAAGTTCCTGTTTAAATTTGAGAATGTTTACTTTTGGTTACCAAAAAATTTGTCGATACCTATGTTTTGTTAACTATTTTGCTCGTTTTCTTATTTTCCATTAACATTTTCTATAATGTATGTTATTTTTAAGAAGTTCTCTTGAGTTTAATAATAAAAAGTTCCTGTTTAGATTTTAAAATGTTTACTATAAGATTACCAACGAATTTTTCTATATATTTTGTTTACCATTTTGTTCGTTTTGTTATTTTTATTTACAATCTCTATTATTATGTTATTTTTTAGGAGTTTCCTCGATTTTATAGTAAATAAAAATTTAAAAAATATATTCTTTAATTTTTTAATATTTACAATCGGAGAAAACTACCCCGCTGGCTAGCCAGTTAAAACAAAACTTTACAAAACCCATGTCGCGATGACTGCGCTAAGGGATTTGGCATACTTTTTTATATGCACCTTCTCGTTTATGTACCTTTAAGAAAGACGTATGTCGTGTACCTGCTCAGTGTCAAACTCGAACGTCGCCAATGGGATGGCGCGGCGCGTAGACTGAAGGTCGTGTATCAAGTGACAGGCGATATGTTTCGGTTTTTCGCCTGAATTTATAACTAGAGTATTTCCTATCGAGCGAAAAACTGTTCGAATATACGAGCAGTTTTTTAACTCGATCACACTACAGCGGTACATTTCCGCCGGCGTCACGCGAAGCTCGGGTATCGAGTGAAAGATAATAAGTGACGAGCACTAAAAAAGAAACCCGATTTTATAAATCGATGGGAAATCGAACGCCATTTTTTTTAATCGAATTTACAAAGCGATTTGTGATTTGATCAAGTCAAATTGAGGAGTAAAATTTATAAAAAATGATGAAAGAAGTGAATTATAATTATAAATAAAATTATCAATAGATTGAAACGTAATAATAAAACAAAAAACTGACAACAATGTTAAGCCTAACTTCCGGAAACCTAACTTCCGGTTTAACCGAAAGTGATAGATACGTCAAAATATTTTCACTAACAATATCGGAGGATCTTTTATAATATCGAGTACCTACCAATGTTTCAAACAAATATATTTATTTAGTCTCCGAGATCTGTTAATAGGCAACTCACTGTGAAGGACCCTGTATATAATTAAAGTCGTCAATGTAACAGCTTATACCCTTCTAGTGTAAAATTGATCGGGCCTATTCCTAATTTATACCTTTTAAATAACAAAGCTCCCTTTTCCTAGTTCTATTTATTACCGGCATTCAAAGAGAAATTTTAACACTGGGTCAAACCGCAAATTGCGAGGGATAAAATTAGTTGAATTAATTTCGCAAGTCATCGGGCTCCTATTAGTCTTTTCGTAGAGCCTCTTTTGTTCTCCGAGCAACGTTTAGTAGCTGCTATTGTAAATAATGATATTTGCGCCTAAAAAATTCTTAGCTGTATAAATTTAAGATTAAAAGTTCGTTAGCGGAAGTAGTCAGAAATAGTCACAAACTGTCCGAGGTATGCGCAGTTGGTGTAAGGTATTCACAGAAGCAAAATCGGTCAAAAATTGTCATTGATGAGACGTTGTGAAGGTGTTTTTTAAAATAACAATATTTAAGCCAAATTTTGTATTTGTGCTCCAAATAATTATTTGTCGTTTTGCCCAAAAATTAAAGATAATGGTTCTTCCTTGGACCTTTTTTTACATTCTTGTACTTTTTGAGAACCCTGTATAATAAATAAATTTTTCTCTTCGTAAGGCCGGTATTAGACTATCAAATATATTTGACAAAGATATTTTATAAATGAAATTTTATAAAATATTTGAAGTGTAATATCAGTTCTTTTATAAAATATTTATTTTATAAAAGATAACAACAGTCGATTATCTTTGATAAAAGATTTTATAGTTGATTGGTAACGGGAGTAACCTCATTTTCTGACAATAAGGCATAAATTTGACATTGACTGCGACTGGTATTGGTATATAATACCATGGCGGAAAATAGTTTGTCTGGTGCATTTCAACAACAAAATTGCTAATTTCGGAGTATGAAAGGTTCGAAATATTGTACAAGCATCAACACCCGGATTACAAAAACCGAAATAAAAGACTGGATATATTTATTTATTTATTTTCATTTTTTGCCTTGCAAGTTTCTGGGATTATGCCTGAAAGGGTACATTGAGGTATGCGACTGCTGTACTGTAAACTAGCATAACTCTCTCCTGTTGCCATAAACCGAAGGGTAACCATAAGGCGTTCCTCAACGCTGATACAATTCCTTAAATGTGTATTCTGTCGGGATATCAATGTTGATATCTTTAAAACAATAAAGTTAAATGTTTCCTCGTCCATTGTTAAATAGTTTTTATAACTCCTAATACCTTCAACTCGTAACTTCTGAAGGAGATTGTGGTGGACACCCCTTAAATTACGTCTTGCCACCCAGGGCCTTACACAAAGGCGCCTGGCTCTTTTTTTTTTCTTTTTTTAATACTAAACGCATTGTAATCACGGCAGCACTTAACGCTAGACAAGCCAATGCACGTCTATCGTTCATTTTTAATTGTACAAACTTGACAAGTCCCTTCAAAAATTGTCAAAGTTCTTTGACAGTGTAATAATAGTAAAAACTTTTATAAAAGAAATATTATCAAAGAAATACTATAAAATATTTTATTAAAGATCTTTGTCAAATATATTTGATAGTCTAATATCGGCCTAAATCTTAGTTTTTTGCAACATAGAGCTTTTTAAGAAGAGCCTTTTTCATAAAACGAATAATAAGAACTTCCGTTGTATACTACATTATCAGGGGGTTTATAATTTGTAATATATAATAGGATTTGATAAACAACAACTATATATGTTCATTCTATTTCGTACGCTTTTCCCCATCAGTATTAAAATCAAAATTTCTACATCTAATTAAAAGATTATATTAACAGAATTCGTTTTAAATTCGAATTTCAATTTAACGAAATTCAATGCTGGCGAAGGCTTAATTAAAATGATATTTAGAGCAAAGAGTCTTTACGTTGCGCATATTTTATATTCACGATAAAATCTGAATAAATGAATAAATAAACATTTAAATATGCTGTTGTAAAAATGGCATATATTTGTTAAAATTAAATAATGTATTTATTTAAAGAAAATATGTAAATATATTAATTTGCATGCCCAGAACAGAAAGTGCGAACCAATAGAACCTGTTGTGTGTTCGTGGCGTTTAAAATGGTACAGAATTAATGTTTTCCACGTCAGTGATCCATAATTTAACTTAGATAACTGAAGATGGTCAAGTATAGTGTTTCCATATACATTTTCACAAAAAAAACTTGGTAGAACTTACCTTTCTGATAATCAGCATAAACCTCGAAAGTTCTCACTCCAGTATACTCCGCCTTTCCTCCCGCGTACACCCCTTCTTGCTTATCCACCAACAACCACTGATGGCCGATAAAATCGAACGTTTCGTTGTACCTTCGTCCCTCGCCCCCATCAAGCTCCAGCGTTGCCGCACTTCCGTACCGCGACACTCTCGCAACGTGCCATTGTCCATCGTCCACCGGGACCGCACTCAACCAGATATCTTTCTCTTCTGTCCTGAGGGAATTGAGGTTATACCGGAAATAGAGTCGTGAGTCCTTGATTTCTAGGATGCCGTACTCGCGATTATGCTGATCGGACACTCGGAAAAGTTCGCCGTGTTCTTCGCGGGTTCTGAACCGGAGCTGAACTTGGGTCGAGAACCGGTCGGGTTCGAAACTCAGCGCGTACTTGACGTAAGATTGAGGTTTGAAGCTTGTGGGGATGGTGGAGATGGCGCAGGAGGGACCCGTCCATCCGGGGTGGCACTGGCATTTCGCCTCGTTCATGCTGCCAATACAGTTTCCGTGTTCCCAGCATCTTAAAACAAACGTTTTGATGAAAAATACATTCCGAATCTTATTTTCAAAGCTGTGAGAATTCGTAAACCCATTAAAACCTAACAAATAAATATATACTTTACCTAGAAGTAGTGTCTGACCTATGGCACACCTCTTCTGTTTGCGGACACCCTGCCATACTATGTCTAGATAATCCAGGATGCGCCAAATCGTATAACTTGGAGTTATGGAACAAGTTCCTGATGCAACCGTCGAAACTTTTGCCCACGGGCATGTACTGCCAGTGGTAGTGAGTGGGGTCGAACTGTTCCACGTAAAGACCACCCAGTTGTAGGGGAGCGTTAACGTTTAGGTACTCGTTGAACGGGGGAATGGTACCTTGGGCCTGGCAGCTGGAATCGTCGAATTCTGGCGGTGTACCATCTTCTAGTTCGGCTGAAAAATTTCTTTGGTCAGGTGCTTGCAAACTAATATAATAAATTTCTACTTCCATTCGACTGTAAATGTATAAAATCTATAAAGAAAAGGTATTCTTACCTATATCAGCAGACTTGCAATAATCTACCACCATTCTAACATTTTCCGTATCCCAAAATATATCCACTCTATGCCATTCTCCATCATCTAGCGTCTTCTTGGTCTTGACTCTGAGTTCTAACGTTCCGGAACCGAAATCTAGTAACAATCTAGGATATCCTCTCTCCAGTTCCACCGCTATATAGTCGGATACCATGATTTCGTCTTTTTCCGGTGGCACGATCGGTCCGTTGTAGAGAAGAAGACCGTCAGGCTTCCTGGTTATGAATTCGAAGTGCAGATGGCTCTTGTCGCACATTTCTAGGGCCGGATACCATGCCCATCCATTGCCACGGAAGCTTCGAGAGGTTTGTTGGCATCGTGGACCATTGTACCTAAACGCACGCAGTTGTAACAAAAAAATTGACATTGTTTTAATAAAAAACACTTACCCTGAAGGACAAGAGCACGTCAGGGAAAACCTGGTCTCGCTACACCGGCCGCCATTATAGCAAGCCGTATTTTTACAATTTTCTTCCTTGGAGAAGTTTCTTGCGCCACACGTACACTCTGCTAGGACATCTACTCGTACTCCGACTAGGGCCGTCTTGTTCGCATTTACCTGAAATAAATTTCAGCATTAATAATAAGATAAAGAAGGAAATGATTGCCGACCAAAGCTTACATTATCTTGAGAAAGATGACACAAAAAAGAAATGAAGAAAAATTCATCCGTTTACAGTTATTTACAGAAAATCATTAACACACATCAGGTATTATACAGGGTGTCCGGGAACATGTGGGAAATCTCCCGGATATGAAGAAAACACGTGAAAAGAATACTATAGGTTCATATAAACTTCTTTCGTATCGGCCTCCTCTTCGGAGATATGGGCTCCCAAAGAGCACCAATGGAATCAAGTTTTACACATAATTATTGAACCACCTGGTATATTATTTCAATTATTTTTTAATATGATGTATACCAGGTAAGACCCGTCAAATTACTACCCAAGAAACTGTTGTGAATTACTCACAGCTGCAGGGACGGACTAGCTGTAACACTCATGGGCCCATTTTTTTTACGCCCTGTATGATGAATGAGAACTTTGGACAATGTTTTTTACATACCTTTAACTATTGCCTAAAAATTAAGTACTCTTCATTCATGTCGCTAATCCTAACCGTTTTCGAGGAAACGTCATTTTATTTACACTGAGTCCCCTAACTGCTCATAGGCTAAATATGAAAAAGCGGAATCTTGAAGGTTGAACATTGGATCGGAACAAAGACGTATCTTTTATTGAAATACCCGAAGCACATGAAGTATATGAAATGCCGTTTTTTCGAAAACGGTTAGGATTAGCGACATGAATGAAGAGTACTTAATTTTTAGTCAATAGTTAAAGGTATGTAAAAAACATTGTCCAAAGTTCTCATCATACAGGGCGTAAAAAAAATGGGCCCATGAGTGTTACAGCTAGTCCGTCCCTGCAGCTGTGAGTAATTCACAACAGTTTCTTGGGTAGTAATTTGACGGGTCTTACCTGGTATACATCATGTTAAAAAATAATTTAAATATACCAGGTGGTTCAATAATTATGTGTAAAAAACTTGATTCCATTGGTGCTCTTTGGGAGCCCATATCTCCGAAGAGGAGGCCGATACGAAAGAAGTTTATTTGAACCTATAGTATTCTTTTCACGTGTTTTCTTCATATCCGGGAGATTTCCCACATGTTCCCGGACGCCCTGTATATCTTTCTTAGCCACGTTCTGTATAATACAATATTATAAATATTCTTCCTCATGATTTAGTATTGCTGTTTTTTTTAAATTGGTATCAGTGGCGGGTGCTTGAAGGCTTGAAGGGAAATATCTAAATATATTACACAAAATAATGAGCACCTAAATATATTTGTTTCTTTACTTTGTGTTTGTGTTGACGCGTCTTATTCACAATAAACTAAGAACTGCCAGGATTCCTAGTACTTTATTCATACATATATGCAGGTGTTAATTTTCTCCCCCTGTTTCTATTAAATTTCCAATGAACCTTTATTTTTCAATATAAATGGAGGTAGGTATTTGGTCAATTCATAAAAAGAATAAGAACACAATCAAAATTTTATCATAATGATAAAACGTAAAGTTTATCCATTACAAAATGGGTTTCTGTTAACTTTCTCAAGTCGAAATGGTTAGTATAGTTCTATATTGTGATCAAGAAGATAATAAAATTCCTTATGTCAAAAAAAATATGAACTGAGGGGTAAGAGTATCGTCAAGGTAAGGTAAACCTAATGTTAAAAATATAAACTTGCCAAAAGCAAATTTCTGTTAATTGGAGATCAACAAAGAGGTACTGATCTAAATCGCCAACTGGGTCTTGCATCAGCGGACAATTGCATAAATATCTCTATCAACGGAAAACTCACATAGTTTTCATGTTCTGCGAACAACATACATGTGTCTTAAAATATAAATGTATAGCAGTAGTATAATCAATAACTCTTAAAGCCGTCACACTTTCAAATCTCAATATGCGGTGGTGCACTTTATCCCATTCAAATTCGAACCCTTTTATTTCAGAAAATAGACGTTCGTAACGGACAAGCATAGAAATATAAATGAAAGCGACGATTGACACATAGTGTGATTTGATTTGTCGGTCTGGCAAAGGGTGAACTATTTCTCTCTCTAAGCATTAGCAGACCTCCCACGCTAATGGGATTAGCTTACTATATTGAGGAAGAAACCAGAAACACTATTAAAAGAAGACTTTTTAACGTAAATTGTCACTGTCAAAAGTGTCATTTTATGACACTAATATTAACACTGTGAAACAGACAGCGAGTTTTTCCATAACTAACAACAGTACACATTGGTTTTCATGCAACTAACAAAAAATAAATAAGGTAAGTCAACTGGAGTTTCATGGCTTCTATTTTTTTTTGTGAGGGGTGGGAAATTGGATTCCGAGAGTATAAACTGATACTTTTAACACCAACATCATAAATAACCATTTTCTGCGATCGTTATAAAAACTATATTTTTTTACGCAAATCATGCATAAGCCTGGTAGTTAATTAACGAGTTTGTTCGTTTTTCAATTCTATCTGAATGATTATAATAACAAGTGGCCATGAAAACAGCATCCGAGTTATTGGTTGGCTTGGCGCAGCATTGTTATTGTTATCTTACAAATGTCAATAGATATTATTTGAAAACATCAAAAAGGCAAAGGAATAATTCCTATTCCGAAGAAGAAAACTCATTTGCACTCAATGCGCTTCAGACGAAATAATGATTAAAGCCAATGAAGCGATACAAAATTTATGGCCTACGATAATATGTTTATTAAATGGCATTGGACCAAAATTAAGTGAAAAGTTTCAGCGAACACATACTACTAATTTATTTTCAAGAGCGGTAGGTAAAGATTGTTCCACGAAAAGTGGATATAACTTAATGACTGCAGTAAAAGTACCTGAGGCGATCCCATTATTTATGACCGTTTGTTATTATTACGTGGAAAGAACCGGATTGTAATAATTATAATTAAATATAGGCACATCAGGTAGGTTAGGTTGCTTAATTTATATTTAAATATCTTTTTGTGGTAAAATTTGTTAGTTTTTATTTCTTGCTGGAAGAGTTTAGTTGTAGTACCGATATTATTTTACCAAACGGATAAAAAAACAGTATGTGGCGTCCATGGAAAAATATTGATGGTGCTTCTTCTAGTGTTGCAGTGAAGAAAATGCATTTATCTCTCGATGCTAGGGAAATTGTAAAAAGAGTATATACTTCTTTACTGAACAGAGGACTTTATGCTAGTGCTGCTGCGACTGAAACGTCTGATTTGACTAAGATACCTCTGACTACAGTGAAAAGAATCGCGTCAAATCCCATTAAATCTAGAAAGAAGCATGAAGATGCCGGTTTCACCAAATCTTTCGACGATAGCGACAAGGACTTGATAAGGCGAAAAATCTACACCATGCACGAAGAGCAACGCGTACCTACATTAGATTCTCTGAAGCAACGGCTCACCACTGATGAAACCCAAATAAGTTGTAGCCGCACTAGCCTTTGGAGAGTTATGTCGGAAATGAGATTCAGATACCGCAAAATTGACAAAAGGCAAGTACTTATGGAATGCCACCGTTTACAAAAATGACGTCATGAGTATATAACTTCTGTAAGGAAATCCCGTTCTGAAAACCGTCGTATAATTTACCTCGACGAGACTTGGTTTGACACGCATGAAACACCATCCAAGGGCTGGTCTGATTCTTCCGATACGTGTAAAACAAAAGCTCCGTCAAATAAAGGAAAAAGAATAAGCATTTTACATGCTGGGTCAGAAAACGGTTGGGTTCCAAATGCCTTGTGGCTTTCTGCAAAGAACATTAAAGACTCTTGTGTGGACTACCATGAAGATACAACGGCCGAACTTTTTGAGGAATGGTTCAAGAATTGTCTTTTACCAAACATTCCTCAGAATAGCGTGATAGTAATGGACAATGCGAGCTATTACAGTCGCCAATTACATAAAGCTCCAAGCTCAAATAATACCAATAATCCAAATTTCGTGGAAACGTACTTTACAACATTTTTAAATCTTCCGACTTTATCAACATTAATTCTGAATAATAGATTTGAAGTCGACATAAGCAAATATCCCAAACTTATTGTATTTCTAAGTGACAGCGAGTTCAATACACCAATATATATTTTTTTAATTTCGAAAAAGAAAACTGATCGTTACTGTATGATATTTATGCATAAATTTACTTTTGTTCACATACGGTATTGCGGCCTTCGGTTCGTGCACTCAAACTTCCCATTCGTGTGTAAGAAAGTACGCTCTTTATTAACATAGTGATAAATTGATTAAAAAATCAAATCGCAGCATACATAAGCCCTAACTATTAAATAAAATAGAACTTTATTATTTAAACGTATTTCTCCGCTCCAATAATACAAAGGCAATCCATTTGCTTCTTGTTTTTTCATTTCTATACCCGATACGGGAAATGCGATCTTCTCATAAGCATAAAAGCCTTTTTTCAGGGAAATTCCATAAAATACCTCGTAGATCCACCGACAATGGAAAATATTCATAATTTAAAATATCAGAAAATACCTCTAAAAAGGAAACAAGTTTACTTTTTTGAATAAGAAAAAGTTTCCACAAAAGAGTCAAATCGGGCAAATTTATCAGAACAAACTTTTATTTCCAGGTTTTTGTTACCGCTCTTATTCATTGCTGTTTCTTTGCCCGTGGGAAATCTATTGGTAAATACAAATGTTTATTTGTAGGAAAACTTGACTTCTGTAATATGATAATATATTTTTAAGGATTAAGTGGTTTTTATTGCTATTTTCTTTTAAATAAATTGAGTTTAACGTTCTCGACCTCGACCGTAAATATACCGGGTGATGTGTAATATTTTTTCTGATTAGCATGGCCAATTCTACATGAAAACGGTCTCCTGAGTTTTTCTCGTCAGTCTCGTTGACTAAAACCACTAAATTCATATTGAAACTCATTATCATTAACATTGATAAAATAATTAATGATAAATTTTGTTCCATAAAAATTGTTGGAGTGGGCAATTCGATGCGTCTGACGAGAAAAACTGAAGAGACCGTTTTCATGTAGAACTGACCAGGCTAATCAGATAAAATATCCACATGGAAAAATGTCAGTGCCGTGCCATCTTTTTTGTAAAAAATATCAGAGGCCATGTTTGCAGGGACGCCACTGGTGGAACAATTGAATCACTTTTCTAACTAAAATGTGTGATTCTATATCCTATTAACACATACCACAATTGAACATAATATCTATAGTATTTTCGGAGATATTACCCTCCCCCCCCCCATGCGGCGCCCCTCCAAAACATGTCAGCATGTCGAAAGGATCCTACTGTATCAATTGGGAAAAAAATTACTCGATTTCGGGGATTTTCGTAAAACCAGATTGACTCCACTATAGCGTCGTAGAAATTATTTGCTGGTGTTTGTTGTATTACTTGGTGGTTTTGAATGCTTCGGTATTCACCTGAAGACGACTGGAGGTGTTTACCCAGTTAAAACGTTGTGATATTAAATAAATAAAGACAACGGAAGTCCAAAATACGTCTATCACTTATATTAAATATGTTATTTAAGTCTTGAACGAAATCTTAATATTTTTTACCGACACACTAAAACATGATAAAAGATGAACGAGCAATTCATCATAATCTTTCACGTATCATATTAGACAGAAGCCCTTCCGACTCCCTATAGTATTAGATGTCTCACGACCTGCTAGTCAATGACAGGTCATAACTTAAGGATTATTAATCGTTTGTACACTAACGTAGTAGGGCATGGATCTTATTAGATATACAGGGCGATTGATGGTGCATGACCTATTAGGCGTTTATGAAGAAACAGAAGTTGGCGGTTTATATAAGTGGAAAGCTATGCAGTGCTGCGGCTTCTACTAGAAAGTATCAGCAACTTTGATAATTTCAATGGAACACCCTATATATAATTTTTTTTAGAATCGCTATTAATTTCTTTCCTTAATATCTTCCTATACCTATCTGTTATCGTTCTCGAGATAATAATAATTGATTTAACTTTTTATTTTTGGCAAACGTTTCCTTCAAAAAGGACTGATATTTTTGATAACTATGACAATTTAGCGCACTAAAATTTGGTTGAGAGACAGGTAATACCCAGAGGCCTTCCACCCTATTTCTAAATATAGCTATAATAGTGCCGGGTGTTGTAAAGAAATATCTTAATTGGAAAAATGATAAAAAGTATGGTTTTTTAAAAATTAAATACCCTGTATTAAAGGCTCATAAAATTGCCTATCTTTCTATGTGTAATATTGAACTACCTATCTCGAACAGTTTTTGCCTTATGAGCATTTATTTAACAAAAATTAGTTATTACTGACATCAATCTCAAATCAATTAGTACAAGCTTAAGGTTGCTTAACCAAATCTGAGTTGTAGCATACAAGGCGACATATTAAAATTGTTTTTGACTTTACAAAATTATTAAAAGTTTTTAAAAAAATATTGTAAGTAAAATACAGGGTATTTCATTTTAAAAATTACTTTTTATCACTTTTCCAAACAATCAACATACAGTGAAACCTCTCATAACGGACACCTCTAATAAGCGGATATCTCTATTAAGCGGACATTTTTTCATAGTCCGGAACTAGGTATATGAAATTTCATGCTCTTTTGTGCGGACTCTCCTTTGGGCGGACGCGGACAGGCTGTGGGAAATCCCTCCTTTAAACGGACAACATTTTTTAAAAGTATTTTGGAGACGAATAAGTACGGTGCAAAACTCTCTGAAGACAGACCGGCAACCAATCGTGTATGCATGGCAGCGCGAAAGGACGTCGCCGAATAAAAGTATGTGTGATTCCCCAACAGCAGTCCACCGTTTATTTGTGAGTTGTAAGGTTAAAATCGTAAACAATGGCAGAAAAATGTCGCGTTTTGAGTCTGAAAGAGAAAATTGATGTTGTGGAAGTTTGTAATTTGATAACAATGATTTGGGCGAGTTCATTAACATTGATAGCAATGTGCTATTAGAAGATGATAGTGACCCCATTCCTACCGATTATGTAGCCCAAACTGAAACCACATCACTATCTGACGACACTGATGAAGAAGTTGAATGCAATAATCAAGCAAATGTCACCAAAATTATCAACAAGCCATTAGTATGGTAAAGGAATTACAAGAGCATGCAACGAATAGAGATGACTCTACAGAAATGGAATTGTTATCAGATTTGGAATTACAGTTTCTAGATTTAAAGTTTAAAACCCAAACACGTCAAAGTACGTTATTAGATTTTTTAAGTTCTACATCCTAACTCAAACTAGTGTATTTTTGTTATGTTATGTTTATTTGTACATACATATACATAGAAATAATTTTGCATTTACATATTACCTAACAACAAATTTCCCATGGGCGGACACATCTATATTAGGCGGACACATTTAGACGGTCCCGCCTAAGAGAGGTTTCACTGTATTTATATTTTGAAACACCCTGTACTATATTTTGGAACAGCGTGAGAGGTCTCTAGGGGAATTACGTGCCCTTCAAACACATTTCAGTGCGCTAATTTGGCACGGTTCAAAAATATTAGTCCTTTTTGAAAGACATGTTTTCCAAAAAATAAAAAAAGTTTAATTTATTATTATTTCGAGAACGATAATAGATAGGTATAGGACATTTTAAGAAAGGTTATTAAGAAATTAATAGGTATTCTAATTATTATAAATAATATACAGGGTGTTCCCTTTAAATCATCAAAGTTGCTAATACTTTCTAGTAGAAGCGGCAGCGCTGAACGACTGAAAATATCAATGAGAGGTCATGTCCACGTATATAAGCTACCAACTTTTCAAACTGATCTGTTGACTAGTTCTTCATAAAGTAAGAAATAGAGTTGTTGTTGTCGGAACTGAAAATAACCTTTAAGATATTCTAAATAAACATGATGACTCGCTAAGAATGAAAGCCTTTCTTGATCCATTTACTTTGCAACAAATAATGGTATATTACGTACCGAGGTGGAAAGTATTTCACTCCTGTCGAAAGAATCGGTAGTAATGAAACTTTTCACCGAGGTTTGTATACTATTTTATTAACAACCACATCTAACATCCAATTCTTATCATTTTGAATTAAAATTATTAATAAAAGATAAATGTCATTTTGACTTTTCCATTGAAAAATTAGACAGAAATTTCAAATAACCGCAAGTGGTAAAATAACGTAGGTAATAATACACATCAAGATGGCAACTATCATTTTTTGAATATGGTTTACATGTCACTAAACAATATATTATTTTAACAACAGAAAAATGATGAGGAATTTGATTTTGCTGCTACTCTACCAGAAATTCGAGAAGCAGCAAAAATAGTAGAAGATTTTCTGCGAACTAAAAGCCGCCCGAGATATGACAAGGCAAATAACTGTTTCAAAGAATGGTGTACGGGAAACGTTCAAAATCCTGGTTCTGAGTCGGCGTTACTAGCTTATTTTCAGTGTGAGCATGACAATTTAGCGCACTGAAATTTGGTTGGGAGACAGTGAAAATGCCAAGACAAAGAAGATATCAATGATTTGGTCACAATATTCAATGCTGAGGACTACTCTATCAATTAGGGAAAAAGTAGACATATCTAAACACGCAAAGCTATTAGCATTTTTAAAAAAGTGTGTTCGAATATTATTTTGAGATATAATTTTTTTTTAAATTACAAAAAAATAATTAAAAATTAAAAAAAGGAAAGAAACGTCAATTTTCCACGTTTCAAAGATAGACGAAATGTCATTATTACATGCATGGTTGTAAAGAAACGTACTTTGCGCCACCTGACATCGACGATATTTTATTAAATTAAAAAGCAATCTTGATAATTCTGACAAATCGGCCAGCCAATACACCGCAGTTTAATCGCTGATCATAAATCACTACGTTTCCACATCATCATTAAGATTTAATAAATTTTACACTAAAAATTCCACCCTATAAGAGATAAGATATTAATCGCAATCATTCACACGTGATATTAGAAGCGCGATATGTATTCGATGTCTTACAATGTGCGCGGATATGACAGCCCATTACGTAAAAGCATTATTAATCGATATTCTACTTACCATATAATATGCTAAAGCACTTATATCTATGATGCATTCATTTTTGTTCGGGATTGAATTTTGATGTAAAAATAAATTCCCCTTCTTGGTCAATCCGTGGGCAATTTACCGTGCCATTTCTTTTATTTACAAAACCTCGTCTTCAAGAAATCAAATTTATATCTTATCATTATTCAAGTTTTGCATTACAATAGGCAAGAAGTGATATATTTGTTACCAAGTAAATTTATTAATCCCCTTATTCACTTGAATTTAATCAATCAAAGTAATTAGATCTTCTCGTCGGTCGTCCACTTGCGTTTTCACAATGTCATTGTATATTCCATATATACAGTGTATCTATAAAGTGTCGAACAAATTAATTTAAAATTCAGGTATTTGCTTTTTCTTTAATCGCTCATTTGTATTTTTAGTTGCGCATTTTTTAAGGTAAAACGTTGGTATATATAGGGTGTCCCAGGTCGGACGTATGACATCATCTAAGATTTTTTTTAAATGTAACACCCAATATGTTGTGTCAATTTCGAATTATATGATAAATATTTAAAAAAAATTTGTATAACCTCTGGAAATAGAAGTTTCCGCAATATTAATGTTTGAAAATGAATGATCAGCAAGTCAAGGAGGGCAATGTTAGCATTTAATTAAATATGTAATCCTAATATTTTTTGTTGTGTTGACTTTCTATGCTTTAATCTACTTTTATCTTCATTTTAATTAATTAATCATTAATTGCTGGTACATCTTCAAATTCAATTTTCACACATGAATATTCCGGAAAACGCTATTTTCAGAGGTATGGTGGGTTATACCAAAAATCATAGAATTCGAAATTGACATGACTCTCCTTTGGGCGGACGCGGACAGGCTGTGGGAAATCCCTCCTTTAAACGGACAAAAATTTTTTAAAGTATTTTGGAGACGAATAAGTACGGTGCAAAAACTCTCTGAAGACAGACCGGCAACCAATCGTGTATGGCAGCGCAAAAGGACTTCGCCGAATAAAAGTATGTGTGATTCCCCAACAGCAGTCCACCGTTTATTTGTGAGTTGTAAGGTTAAAATCGTAAACAATGGCAGAAAAATGTCGCGTTTTGAGTCTGAAAGAGAAAATTGATGTTGTGGAAGTTTGTAATTTGATAACAATGATTTGGGTGAGTTCATTAACATT
This sequence comes from Barypeithes pellucidus, assembly GCA_963991005.1. Lineage (NCBI taxonomy): Eukaryota > Metazoa > Arthropoda > Insecta > Coleoptera > Curculionidae > Barypeithes > Barypeithes pellucidus. The sequence goes on from OZ022557.1 coordinate 3,817,568, forward strand.
GATAGCAATGTGCTATTAGAAGATGATAGTGACCCCATTCCTATCGATTATGTAGTCCAAACTGAAACCACATCACTATCTGACGACTCTGATGAAGAAGTTGAATGCAATAATCAAACAAATGTCACCAAAATTATCAACAAGCCATTAGTATGGTAAAGGAATTACAAGAGCATGCAACGAATAGAGCTATGCTATGCTTTAATCTACTTTTAGCTTCATTTTAATTAATTAATCATTAATTGCTGGTACACCTTCAAATTCAATTTTAACACATCAATATTCCGGAAAACGCTATGATCAGAGGTATGGTGGGTTATACCAAAAATCATAGAATTCGAAATTGACATAATATACTGGGTGTTCCATTTAAAAAATCTTAAATGACGTCATACCTCCCACCTGGTATATACTAACCTTTAAAAAAAAGCAACTAAAAATTGTAATTGACGTCTTCGAGCGTTGAAAAGAAACAAATCCCTGAATTTTAAATTAATTTGTTTCTAATAATTTGACCACAGCCTAGATTATGCTCAATCAATTAAACATATAATATACAGTGTGTCCCATTTAAGAATTTTTACTTTTGTCAATATCTCAAAAACTAAACTTTTCAGCGAGATCAGTTTTTTTTTATAAGTTAACGCATAACGGAAATCGAGGAGTGTCTAAAAAACGAAGATTTTCAAAATCAATCTGTAGATTAAAATCTAAGGGAGAGCTAACAAATTTGGCACCGGAATCTATCGTTTCGTTCAAGTGCAAACCGCGATATTCTATCTTTAATAATAACTCTAATACCCCAGAAAGTGTCGAAAATGCGACACGCTGTACATCCTCAAATACTTTTTCTTTATGAAGCCAAATATTTAATTAAAATTCAGAATTTGGTGATTCAGTTTATAGTTGTCATTTTAAACCTTCAACTAATATCAATATGTTTAATATTTTGTGAAATTCTGTTCGCTATAAACATAAACATCAAACAACGCTGTCAATTTCACATTGTTTATTTACATTTCGGCGTTATAAAATCAGTTTCTATTAAAATTCTCAAACGAAAATAAATCTAGAATATTGGGGTGACATGACAGGAAATTTAAAATATACAAAATTACTTCGACCGGTCGCAAGGATAAAGAACACTATTTAAAAATTTTAAATTCGTTTAATATGTTTTAGAATTCCGTTTTCCTTTACCAAGAACGTTGCAGCTCTCTCGACCAGAATCGTGGCCATGTAAACTGATCGATTTTAAAAAACTTTATTAATTTGGATGAAAAAAGGGTGCGAAAGTTTTTTTATTAAATTAAAATAACTTAAAAATATTTACAACAAAAAATTAATTTAAAAGGGTTTTATTGGCTTTATTTTTTTCGATACTTTCCAATTGGCGATAGAAAAAATCAATATATCCCTTACTTTTATTGTAGTTCGTGCTAGGAACGCCGATAGCACGGATTTAGGCTACAAATATGATAATTTTTCAGTGTATGACAGGACATTGCTTAAAAAGATTATTAAGACCAGACTTACCATATATGGCAAGGCACTTATGTCTAGAGTGTTGGTACAGGAACCCTCGCACATCTGGTTTTCGTACAGACATTCGTCAATACCAACCTGGAACAAAAAGAGAACAATTTAAATAAGCTGGATACCATGAACGTGGCCGATTTGTTTTCACATAAAAGTTTAAAAAATGTATACAGATTGCTAGTGCTAGGCAATTTCTTAGAAGTTTTATAGCTGATGGAAATATGGGATACTTCCCTTCAGCTGGATATGCTTCATAAATTGGATATACTTATTACCTATGGGTCATTACAAACTGCACGGTTTTTATTCTTGACATTTTAGAATCATTCGAAACTTATATACAGGGTTGCCCAGAAGTCCGGAATAAAATTAATATAGCCTTAACCTGTAACTTTTGGGGAAAACGCTCGGACACGTCAATTTAGTTTTATATATGCTCACAGTTTGACGTTATTCGTTTGTTTTTTATAGACATTTGTCAACGATATTATGACATCGATCTTTTTTTTAAATAGAAACATACAGCTTGTGATACATCATTTGAAAGCTAATATCTCGTACAGTATGCTCATAAATTTTAGCGCGATTCTGTCAAGCTATTTCAAAATGGCAACTGTTAAAAGTTTTTAAAAAATCTCTATTCAAATAAGCGGAAATGATAAATCGTTGGTGGTTTTTTTACCTTTCAAGGTAAGAAATCTTTTGAACGTGAAATAATCAAGATTTCTTACCTTGAAAGGTAAAAAAACCATTAATGATTTATCATTTCCGCTTATTTAAATAGAGATTTTTTAAAAACTTTTAGCAGTCGCCATTTTGAAATAGCTTCACAGAATCGCGCTAAAATTTATGAGCATACTGTACGAGATATTAGCTTTCAAATGATGTATCACAAGCTATATGTTTCTATTTAAAAAAAAGATCGATGTCATAATATCGTTGACAAATGTCTATAAAAAACAAACGAATAACGTCAAAATGTGAGCATGTATAAAATTAAATTGACGTGTCCGAGCGTTTTCCCCAAAAGTTACAGGGTAAGGCTATATTAATTTTATTTCGGACTTCTGGGCCACCCAGTATATACAATCAGTTGACACGAATTTCACAATTTTGCTGAAAAAAATTTAGTGTATGAAAAAAATGTCATCGTGAACAAATGCAATATAACAACAACTTAACTGTTTAAATAGTTTTAACATGCTCGCCTCCCACCTTAAATTAATTTTAAAAAAATACCGTTTTGTTCGTTATCCTATTACCTACAAGACCTCTTTTACGAAAAAGTGGCACCTGTATTAGATCGGTAGTTATTAAATATTTTCGATCGTTAGTCACCTAGCGTGCGATTAGTCGAAGCGTGGCAGAAGTACGCTTTCGAACGACGGAACCGAGCTCGACTGTAGAGGCCTCGACAGTCGCATTGGGTGCGTTCTCCGCACCCTGGGCTGTGGAATGTTGTCTCTAAAGAATAAACAATTCACATTCTTAGATAGGTTGTAGATAACTTCCCAGAAAAACAATCGGGGGCTCTGAAAATTAGTATAATTTTTCTTTGTGTCATTTTCTGTTAATTAGACAAAGACATTACGTCGCCTCTGAGCGTTCGGAAAGTACTTTCTATAAAGCCCTTATTGGAATGGCCGTCTTTCATACATGCTTTCACGTTTTTCAGTGTTTCTGTTTTAAATTTAAGTATTGTTTGTGGAAAAAAACAGTAATTCTTTTATCTTTGAGTCACGTCCGTCGATTGTTTATTTTTCCTAACCAAGACATACCAAACCGGTTACCTGCAGAATTAAAATAGAAACAAACAGAAGATATGGGGATTCTACAAATAGATTCTTTATTATTGCGTGTATTTTCGTAATAACAGGAGTCACAGTGACGTGTACAAAACAGATAGAAATACTTGATCCATGTTTGTTTCAAGTCTGATCATACTTTTCGTTTCGTGATTAGATGATTGACATCAATCGCCTACGACGTATGTACCAAAACTGTTATTGCTGCTAATTAAATAATAAAGAAAAAACTGTAGGACGTTATGTAATATGCAGGCCTATGGGGAGGTTTTTTTTCGTTAGCCCGACGACGTAATAATTAATGCCATTTTTTTTTAGGTGGTTTAGTAAACGAAGGGTCAAAAATAATATTCTACGTGGTAGGTACATTTTATCGTATTCAAGTTATACTTCGACTAACTTTATAAAGATGAAAATGCTGCGTGCCTTTTAATACCAAACGAAATACAATTTAGAAAAAAGTTCAAGGACCAGTTGCGTTAAAACGTAAGCCCTCATAGATACAGTACTCTGCTGACATGTTTTTAAAGCGGTCAAGAGATGGTAATTTTTTAAAATTCAATTTCAAATTCAAACACAATTTATTTATCTAAAAAACACAATAAAAATAAAAATAAATGTAACCTTTAGTAGATAAATTGGACTATACCGCGATTATACCAACCGTTATCACAAGGCACAGAAAAACTGTGCCTGTGTGGCATAGCCCAAAATAAGACATGAATAATTAATTAAACAAAACTATAGAAATTACTAAGACCTATATTTAATTTAATCAATTATTCATCAAAGTGGACGGACAAGCAATCCCACTGGCTTCATCTATTAATTTGCTGGGCGTCAATCTGGGAGGAAATATGTCTTGGCATAACCACGTTGTGGCAATCGACAAGATAGCTTCTCAGAAACTTGGTCTACTCTTCCGAACCAGAAAGTTGTACACACCTCAACAACTTTTGACATTGTACGTACAAAGCCCAGATTCGACCATCACTAGAGTACTGCTCTCATGTCTGGAGCTCTGCACCCAAACATACTCTTCGGCTACTGGATTCCATCGAAAGGAGGGCCATTCGTTGACGAAGAACCTCAACAGCCTAGAACATCGAAGACAGGTTGGTGATTTGACTCTCTTTTACAGATATTTTCATGGAAAGTGCTCAGCTGACCTTGCCCTCTTAATTCCGCCCAGAGCGGCGAATATCAGAAATAAACGACGAACCACTGCCGCCCATCCATAGGGGGTTAAGCTTAGTACTCCTCGAACTTCATTATTTAAGAATTCTTTCATCTGGAGGACTTCATTCTTATGGAACGATCTTCCCGGGGTCGTTTTTCCCAACGCATATAACCTCCAACGATTCAAAACCATCGTGAATCGCTTTCTGCGCACACGCACCACTCCCAGAGTGCCCTAAAGGATTTTTCCTATAGTGCTTGTGTTTGGTCATAAAAAAAAAGTATCAACCGACCCAGGGGCAAGAGAGAGAAGAGCAGAGATAAAACTAAAAAATTAGGGAAAAAAGACGCGAAAAATGCGAGCGATTCCCAGATCAAAATCATAAAAAGAAGATAGCAGAGCGCATAAACGTAAAATAAAACAGAAAAAAAAATACTGATACTAAACTTCCCCTCTCTGTGCATTTAAAAAATATTGTTTATATAATCATTGAATTTATCAACTCAAAGTTGTTTAACATTAGTAGGTAAATTATTCCACAATTGCACTGCTATGAAACTGAAAGACATTTGAAAGTTAGATGTACGATGTCGAGGCGGTTTAAAGTAATTTACATTTCGTGTAAGATGAGGATGCGCATAAGAATGAAAATTTGCCCTTAACTATTGAGGTTCTCCAACATTTAAAATCCTATATACACGAACGTGTACATATGATATTTTGTGCGATTCTTCATATTTAGAATATTATTATCATTCAAGTAAGGAGTGACATGGTTCCTAAAGGGAATATTAAATGAAAAGCGCATACAAGAGTTTTGTATCTTCTGAATAGAGTGAGAAAGCGCAGCGCACCATACACTACATCTCCATAATCAAGTAAAGACAGAATTTAAGAGTATTGCATAAATAAGTATTTAGTTTTTGCCGGTAAAATTTTTTTAAGGTGGTACAGTTTCTTCAAACGCATGTATGCCATTTTAAGTCTGTTCTTTATATGCGTCTCGAAAGTGAGGCCTTCATCAAAATAAACACCCAAATTCTTTGCCTTCTTAACGACAGGCATATTGTTAATATTTACTTTAAAATTATCATAATTAAAAATTATTGATGTTATTCTAAAGGTCTATTTAATTTTGACTTAATAATCATACTTGGGTGCAGAAGAGAACTCAAGGGGAAAACAAAGTGTTACCTTTGATAAACGAGGACATATATTGTATATTGCATAAAGTATCTAGTTGAGCTATAAAAAGGAATTACAGTTCCTGATAAAATATAAATTCTAAGATTTCTATGAAAAGTTTTAAGTACAAAGTTGTTAAAAATTTCTCCGCGTTATTTAATTACTTCTGTTGAAGTTTAAACTTTAAAACTGAATTTGCTTTTAAAGTAGGATTTATGACACAGCTTTAGAATATTTTCTGTTAGTTTTTCGTTTACATCGTTTTATTCTGTTTAAATAACTGACGTGGTACAAAAACGAAGCTTTCAGTTGGCTTCGGCTAAAATTAACTATATTTTTATCAGACCCCATACTATAGTAAAATGTCTTCCCGAAACGAAGTAACAATGTCAGTTAATGACGTCATTAGATACGGTGATTTATTTTTACGAGAGCCAGAGATAAGTAAGTGAAAATTTTACATTTTATAGCTTAAATAAATGAATGTTTCCTCCTCTCAAAAGTAGCACAATTGTAAAAATTTTATACGTTAAAAATATAGTATAAAATGTTGAATGTTTTTCCAAAGAATTATTCAAATCTATTTGCTTTCCTAGAGTCTGCATGGGTCACATAATATATTTAAAATGAACTTGTTTTCAATTATAAACACTAGAATAGTTAGTTACAGGCACAAAAAGCTATTGTTGTTTATGTTATTTGTCAATATATTTTATATTATTTGTTTTTTAGGTTTTTTTATGATGGCTATAAAAAATAAGTAACAAAGAATTATTAGGCAACCCATTAAACATAATAATAAAACTGCATGGATAAAGTTGGAAGGGGTACTAGGTACTAATCTAATTAAAAAAAAATCAGAAATTATGAAGTTTTATGCTCAGTACATAATCATTAGAGTAAACAAATATGAGAAAAGCTATTATTTTTATTATTCAACCTGGTAGTTAGGTTAAAATTTGAAATAATTGGGCTATTGTGTTGTGGTAGCACATACTTACTGATAAGTAATTAGAAAAATGAAGAAACAAACTTTTGGATTCACTTTAGTTATATTTTCTTTAATTCGTCGTTATTCTTCGTATATCCTTCAAAGATTTTAGTTATTTTCTTGAAAATTTTATGGTTATGTACAGAAAGGGCTTAGTTTATTTTCTTATTTCCATTTACTTTACTTACTTATATTAAAGAAATAAATCCTCCATTTTCTCGAAATTTTATGCTATGTTTTAAAGTAAATCTTCACCGAGTAACATTAGATGAAAGTATCGTAATATATTGCATTTGAAACTATACTGCATAATGTCCCAGTATATGATCCCAACTTTGTAAGGCAATAACGGAAAAATACAATTTAGCCAAATCCTTCAAAACCAGTGCCGTGTTTTTTAAAATAGATCAAATAATAAAAAATAAAATAAAAATAATATTACAAAGTATTAACAAACTAATATAAGTGATTCAAAGTATAGTATGTTCCATTCAGGAAAATTTGTATTTATAAGCATATTATTTTAACTGTCTGGTATGTACACTTCTCTAATCTTATACAGGTTAAATAAAGGTTAATTTTTCTTCTTGTATGAAGAAAATGAATATTACAGTATCAGACTCCAAGAGTTTATAATGCAAGTAGGAAAATGCCCACGAAATAGTATAAAGTAGGCCAAAGTTATATAATTGGCCCATTCAATTTCGTTCATCAGGTCAAACAAACCACATTTGAACTTGCGCTCTGGATTGGTCGAGGTTCTCCTATTAGATGGCCTCCAAGATCTCTAGACCTCACACCACTAGACTATTGTTTATGGGGCTGATCCAAAAGTGAAGTTTATATACAAGGTACAAAGTTGCAAAGCGCAACAAAAGAGGAAATAATTCAAACGAACACTAACTAGGTATAGTACAGAGTGTTCATTTTTCGGTGGTTTTACGGGGTATCTCCATTATTAGTAAATATAGAAGCACTGTGCTACAGAAGATGCCCCAATTAGAATAAATAGATTATTATACTATATTTATGAGAAGTTTGTTAAAAACTGAATTACATTAGTCAAAAATATATAGGGCGACTCATTTAAAAAAGAACAAATTTGTTTTTTCTTGAAAACTAGTGGATCTACGTGAAAAGGTACAAAGAGAATATTTTATTTCTTTCTGATAAGTTACAGAGTAACCGAAATATGGGAGGTATGCGGGGGTATCCCAAAATGTAAAATTATCAAAAACGGTTAGAAAAATTCTAACAGGGGCATCTTTTGTTTCACAAAAAAGTACATAAGTAGTCCCGCGAAAACCGCATCCTTCTATCATTACTAATAACCGAGATATCCAGTAAAACCATTGAAAAATGGCCACCCCCGTACAAATTCTAGCAAGTGAACTGCACAATCGCTGCTAATTTCCAGCAGCAGCGCGTTAAAACTGCTGCTAAATCACGCCATCCATCATGGTCATTTATTCCTGGCTACAAGCCCAACGGACTTCCATAAAAACCAATTTTTAATAAACATTTTCCTTGCCCGGTTCATAAGATCGATGTTGTCGTTACAAAGTTAAAATTGTTCGAACCAGCAAAACAATTTAACGAAGGTGCTTTTTACAGCACGGAAACTTGTTCGCAATGATGTATTTCAACGTTGCTTTTTTTAAATACAACGTCGTGTCATTATGGGGACGTTCTTTTTTGTTGTTACCGACCGTGAAACTTTAAGGATCTGGTCATTTAGAACGCTTTGAAAACTTCAGAAAAACTTCTATAGAAGAAGGATTCTTGTAAACTTTTAATTTGTTAGATCAGCTTTTTCATAATAATATACGAGAGGTATTATACCTGTTCCAATTCATATATTAATTTAATTTGACGACGACGTTCCTCTATGCAGTTTTTTAAAACTTTAAAAACCCCTAAAATTTTTTTTTTATGATCAAACACAAGCACTATAGGAAAAATCCTTTCGGGCACTCTGGGAGTGGTGCGTGTGCGCAAAAAGCGATTCACGTTGGTTTTGAATCGTTGCAGGTTATATTCGTTGGGAAAAACGACCTCGGGAAGGTCGTTCCATAATGATGAGGTCCTCCAGATGAAAGTATTCTTAAATAGTGAAGTTCGAGGAGCACTAAGCTTAACCACATATTGGCATCAGTGGTTCGTCGTGTTTTTCTGATATTCGCTGCTCTGGGTGGAATTAAAAGGGCAAGGTCAGCCGAGCACTTTCCCTGAAAATATCTGTAAAAGAGAGTCAAATCCCCAACCTGTCTTCGATGTTCTAGGCTCTCGAGGTTCTTAGTCAGCTCGTGGTCTCCAATCAGACTAATGGCCCTCCTTCGATGGAATCCGGCAGCCGAAGAGTATGTTTTTGTATTCAATATTTCTCGCTATCTTACTTTAGGAAATAATCGAACGTTTCCATACATATCATACGACCATACGATCCTATACAGTGTGGCACAGAAGGTAGGAAACGACCATTTTTTTTTCGTAGCAACGTGCTTCTTTTAGACGTGGGGGTAAAAAATTATTTTGTATTCGTTGGTGATATCTGCGACGTTGTCAGACCTACCGCTTGTCAGATATTGACACAGTATTTTGACTTTCTTATGAACCATATATTTTTTCGGATTTCTGATGAAAAAATAATGTTTTGGACGCAGCAGAGGGTCCCAGGAAAGCCGACCCTGCTGCGTTCAAAATATTATTTTCTCATCAAAACATATTTTTAATTGCTAAAGAAATCCGACAGAAATAAAAGTACATGGGTTTCATAAGAAAATCAAAACACTGTGTCAATATCTGCAAGCGGTAAGTCTGACAACGTTACCAACGAATGCAAACCCATTTTTTACCCATTTGTCTAAAATTTGAAGTATAGAGATTTATGGTTTTTAGGTTATTATTTTAAAATAACGTTATTGGATTGACTTATCTTTTAGTAGAATCATTAGGGTCACTCCGGGTGATATCCTTTCTAATTATTTGCCAGAGGTAAAGTCACCGTCATGTCAATGTCATTTACATGACATTTTGGAACGCAATTTCTCGGAAACCACTACTCAATTTTTGGAAAGTCATTTAAATCACCTTTAAAATTATGTGCCACCTGTCCCCCCATTCCCCTTTTAAATTTTAAGGGCAACATCCACCCTTCCCACGGTGGTTAGGCAAGAAAAGCTGCAAATATTCTAACTTCTTTCCTATTTTTAATATAAATGGTAGCGAGATATTCAGCGTGGGAGTTTTCAAATTTCCGTATACTTATTATGACGAATAAAATCGAGTAAAATCAAAATGTTTTCGTGAGCCCTCGTCTCAGGGTTTAAAAATATTTGTTCGAATATTTTATTATTACCACCATAAAAACTCTTTTTTTAATCAAATCCTTAAACAACATCATTTTCCTTATAAAACATTTAAATCTTTTTGTTTTTATGTCGAATTCATATTTATTTTCATGAAAAAGCTTAAAAAGATGTTGTAAAAGAAAGCAGAGAAAAACATTTACGAGATCGTTTAAAATATTTTTTTTGTTCTTTTTACGATGTAATTTATAAAAGTGGGAATCTTTTAACAATATGATTTTTGCATTTAAATGTAGAAATATATGTATGAATAAAATAAATATTATCAGAGTTTTTTTTTATGATCAAACACAAGCACTATAGGAAAAATCCTTTAGGGCACTCTGGGAGTGGTGCGTGTGCGCAAAAAGCGATTAACGTTGGTTTTGAATCGTTGGAGGTTATATTCGTTGGAAAAAACGACCTCGGGAAGGTCGTTCCATAAGGATGAAGTCCTCCAGATGAAAGAATTCTTAAATAATGAAGTTCGATGAGTACTAAGCTTAACCACACATGGATGAGCGGCAGTGGTGCGTCGTGTATTTCTGCCAGGCCAGGTCAGCCGAGCACTTTCCATGAAAATATCTGTAAAAGAGAGTCAAATCCCCAACCTGTCTTCGATGTTCTAGGCTGTCGAGGTTCTTCATCAGTTCGTGGTCTCCAATCAGACGAATGACCCTTCTTTCGATGGAATCCAGTAGCCGAAGAGTATGTTTGGGTGCCGAGCTCCAGACATGAGAGCAGTACTCTAGTGATTGTCGAATCTGGGCTTTGTATAGTGTCAAAAGTTGTTGAGGTGTGTACAACTTTCTGAATTGGAAGAGTACACCTAGTTTCTGAGAGCTATCTTAGCGATTGCCACGACGTGATTATGCCAAGATATATTTCCTCCCAGATTGACACCCAGCAAATTAATAGATGAAGCCAGTGGTATTGCGTGTCTGTCCATGACTATATCGGGTACGGCAATGTTAACCTTTTTAGAGAAAACTGCTGCCTGGGTTTTTTTTTAGCGTTAAATTCAACTGGGTTACTGTCACCCAAAGCCAAAATTTCTTCCAGGTCTTTGTTGAGGCGTGATACTTCATGCTGTCTGCGAAGATGTGCGTCGGCAGCCGATGTTTGTGCATTCAAAGAGAAAGAGATAAGTGTGCTATCGTCAGCAAAACTAAATATCGGATTTTTCGTTTTCACTAGAAGGTCGTTAATATAGAGTAAGAAAAGAGTGGGAGACAATGGATCCTTGGAACACCGGCATTGATGGTGAGATGTGAGAAATCCGTCAATCGCCACTTGCAGAGAGCGGTCCTTAAGACAGCTAAACAACCATGCACAGAATCGACTGGGCATACCATAGTATCGCAGTTTACTTAGAAGTCCCTCATGCCAAACACGATCAAAGGCTTTAGAAATATCCAGTGCAACAACCCGAGACTCCCCATGTTGCTCGATTGCGTTGTTCCAAAGATGGGTGACATAGGCTAGAAGATCTCCAGGTGATCTGGACTTTCGAAAATCATATTGATGATCGCTGATAATGTTGAAGCCTTCCCGGTACTTCAGAAGATGTTGGTTAATAGCTTCCTCCATTACTGTTGATATAACTGAAAGCAATGGGACTGGTCGATAGTTGTTAGGCAGGGTTCTCTTACCTTTCTTTGGTATCGACTGGACTCGCGCCGTCTTCCAGCACGATGGAAATATTCCTTGTTTGTAGGATAAGTTAAAAAGTCTACAAAATACTGGCGTTAGTTTATCGGCGCATCTCTTGAGAACTATAACAGGAATTTCGTCTGGACCAGAAGAGTATAGAACATTGACAGGAGTTCATAGAATAAAACAGAAGAATGGTATATGATTGCTCATATAGCTAGAGTTATTTTAAACGATATTCATGACTAGTAGACAGGAACGGTGTTGGCTACTCCAGAAACAATGAATGACAAAAAAATTGTCAAATTACAGGAAATGTCAATATAATGGATATTCCTGAGTCAGGTAGACAAGAACATCACCATCTCGTCCTTATTAGGTCTCTATGGATTGTCATAACCTGAAGCAATTTCACCGACGATGGGAACACTGCATAAGGTTTCAATTTGATCAAGATGATCAATTTGACGAGAAAAACGTTTCCGTGTCGAATTAATCAGGCTAATTAAGAAAAAAATCCATAGTGGGATACCACTTGTTTTGTAAATAATATAGCACTTCATTAATAATTTATCAAAAATTATCCAAGCTGATTTGGGTTACCCTGTGTATACGTACTATCGATCGTTTTTGTTCATATTCTGATATATAACCCGTCTACTTATCGCTAGATTTACACAAAAAATATTTTAGCAAGTGCGGAGTGTTTCCAACTAATACGACAAAGAAGCGCTAACGCATGATCGATCACTTTCATATTTCTTACCATAGCTGATAATAATAAAAATATAAGCATAGAACATCTAAAAAAATGTTATGTTGTTGCAGAGAGTGTATTGAAGAGGGAATATTATACGATGGTGTATTTTTTGGGATAATTTTTTATGATAGTAAGCTGTTGTCTACAGAAACCTGTTTTTAAGTTTCCTGCACGATTTTCTTTAGAATAGGTCTGTGGAGGCTACTGTTTTTAAGTTTGTCAGCATCATTCTGCACGCCTTCAAGGTGGGTCTGTAACTCGAGCTCTTCAAGATCGAGGTTGCCAGAAGTCCTCCTGTTATTTGTACTTATTTAGAAACCACCAAAGCATTACACAATGTAAGTTTTGTGCGGTTTTGTCATACTTTTATTTATTTAACTAGGTATTTTAGCTGTAATCTGATGAAAATGACTTATTCTATTCTATATCTAAGGTGTCCTAGCGAAACTCTACATACTTTTTTTTAAATCGAATATCTAAAAACTAAGGTAAAAACTCGTTTTACCCACATACTGTTGCGCCGTTTCATCTGGATTCAGTTAGCATATGGGTCACTAGAGTATACTAACAGTGTTGTCAGATCACACCGCATGTTTCCCCTTGCTTGAATACCTGCCGCGCGCGACTATCGTTGCTTCAGTATGTTTCGAGACTCGGGGGTGGAATGACGCTGTCGAGGGTTCCACGTGCTTGATGTATACGAATTTTCAACGTTTTGTTAGTTGTAGCATTACCCGATTTATTTTCTGTTGTGAAATAATTCATTGTAAGAAATATTGTGATGTGATTTTAAATTGATGATGATTTCAAAGTTGAGTGATATTACCTATTGTTGGTTCTGTTGCAAAGCATACTTTTTGTGTTTTATTTTTTTATGGTATTTAATTATAAAACGGATTATAAGATCGAAGGTAAGAGAGTATGTACCTTAAAGTTATAGTATTTTTTTTCTAAAAGTTTGAAAAGAAGTGATAACGCGGGTCAAAGACGTCTTGTTGACAAAAACTGAACACGTGCCTTTACAATTCTGTGTTGCAATATATGACAACACCGCTTCAATAAACTACTGACTGCGAACGTCCTCAGTAGAGGCCACGTAAATTTTCAGATTTCATATAAAGTGTATATTTCGTACAATAATTCAAAGCGTCATTTAAGGTTATTTTTCTTTAATTTATTTTCATCTCAGGATTTGCCGGTTTAAATATAATAAGTCATTTCCATAACACTCTGTATATGAAATAAATATACCTAAATCCCATATTATTCTTTCATTTCATCAAACAATCAAATGCGTAATACCTTTAAATCAGAATTAAAAAGCTAACAGCAACGTGAATCTCCATAAGTAATTTAAAAATATCTCACCTCATGACGTCACTGCGAGCACCGGATTAAATTGGAACGGCTAGATACGAGCCTCTCTTGTTTATTAGGGAAGTACAGTGAAATGGTTAAAAAGTTACTTGAAGGAATGAACCCAAAATGTAGTAATTAATGTTGACCAATGTAACCGTTAATCCAATTCATATTTTATTAAGACGGGAGTGCCCCAAGGATGTATTTTGAGACCCCTACTATTTATAATTTAATTTGCCGATCCTGAGATAAAAACATAACGAGAAAAATCTGAGAAAAAACCTCGCAAAAAACTATTAAAATCATCCGGGAATTAAAAATTAAAAACTTACCATAGTAATATTAATTCCCACAGCTCTTTCGATTTCTTCTCGATGCATCAACACCATCCCGTTCAACCTCACTGGCTTATAGTAAGGAGAGCCGCCGTGCGCGGAGAACCTCACGTCGGTGACGGGCGGATGCTTTCTACGCAGTTGAACGCTGAAAACGTCGACATTCTCTCGGTCGATGTTGAGAAGTTCCGAGATTTTGTCCCTGAATTTCTCTGCCATGGACTTGGGTAGATCCTGGAAAAGAATTTTCGAATTTATAGGGTATAAATACATAAAGAAACTATACAGGGTGTCCCATAACTCATAGTACACAGGAAACCTGCAGATTCCTTGGGTAAAAATACTGCGATTTGGCCATATTTAGTTTAGTTCAATAGCTGGTAATAACCGAGATACAGGGTGTCCAATTAAAAATTTAATTTTCAATTTTCCTAAATAACTTATTTCTGAATCAATATTTTTGCACAAAATTTTGTGACTAGGGTTTTTTTGGGGAAAGGAATTTGAATTTGTTAATAATTTTTATGTAGATTATAGGGGGCGCTCTCTGCGGTACTCTGGATACATAAAAAGAAATGTAACTTTTTTGTGCCTTAGTATAATTAGATTTTTATTAAAAATATCAGTTTTTCCGTCATTTTTAAGCAATAATAAAGATATAATTTGTAAATGTTGCTCCGACTAATCGTTTTCGAGATATTTTCAATTACAATTTCCAATGCGCCCGTTTAAATTTTGATTTGTAAATGTGAAATTTGTCACAGTAGGCTTTGGTAAAAACAAATACAATGAAAGCACTTTGAAACCTCATTTCTGCCAAAGTTTATTTTCATTTGTCAGCATTGTGGGTGTTTTTAAGGAGTTTTTGAAGATATTGTTATCAAAAATTAAACTAAAAATACGGCGACATAATTGTTTTCTAACGGAGAAATGCGAGACATGGTATGTTTAATGTTTATACGCACAAGAAAACTTTAACAGACGCGGGGCACATCGGTGGCATTTGGAAATGTATCCAAATAGAAGGCAGCCAGATTTTAAAATTTTTAGAAGCCTATACGACAGACTAGGAGAAACAGGATCCTTGCGTCCAAAACGTAATAGTGGATCACCCCAGTCTGTCGTATAGGCTACTAAAAATTTTAAAATCTGGCTGCCTTCTATTTGGATACATTTCCAAATACCGCCGATGTGCCCCGCGTCTGTTAAAATGTTCTTGTGCGTATAAACATACCATGTCTCGCATTTCTCCGTTAGAAAACAGTTATGCCGCGGCATTTTTAGTTTAATTTTTGATAACAGTATCTTCAAAAACTCCTTAAAAACACCCACAGTGCTGAAAAATGAAAATACACTTTGACAAAAATGAGGTTTCAAAGTTTTATTTGTTTTTACCAAAACCTGCTGTAACAAATTTCACATTTACTAATCAAAATTTAAATGGGCGCATTAGAAATTGTAATTGAAAATATTTCGAAAACGGTTAGTCGGAGCGACATTTACAAAGTATACCTTTATTGCTTAAAAATGACGGAAAAACTGATATTTTTAATAAAAATATAATTATACTAAGGCACAAAAAAGTTACATTTCTTTTTATGTATCCAGAGTACCGCAGAGAGCGCCCCCTATAATCTACATAAAAATTATTAACAAATTCAAATTCCTTTCCCCAAAAGAACCCTAGTCACAAAATTTTGTGCAAAAATATTGATTCAGAAATAAGTTATTTAGGAAAATTGAAAATTAAATTTTTACTTGCAAACCCTGTAAGTCGGTTATTACCACCTATTGAACTAAACTAAGTATAGCCAAATCGCAGTATTTTTACCCAAGGAATCTGCAGTTTTCCTGTGTACCATTAGTTATGGGACACCCTGTACATGATTCCTTGTTGTGGTTTACGTTACAATAATAAAGTGGCTGAATGATTAAGTTGAGTTGAAGAATGTAAATAGAATTTTGATGTGCAATAGAATAAAGTTATATTATCATAAAAATAAAATTATTTTAACAGGAAAAATATTTCTTACATGTAACTTATAGTCCCACACTCGTATGAACTGCTCGTCAGTTATTCCTGCTATTCTCACTGATCCAGAATTGACGATAGCTTCATGCGGTATTTCCTTTACGGTTACCGTTACGTTTGCCGGTACATCAGTTTGAGTGTGCTTCCTATCGTAAACCTACAAAAATAAAACTATTGTAATTATATTTTTAAATATGTATTTTTAAATAGAATCTGCCTAGTCGTCAAAATCAAGGAGTATTTTGACAAGGACCCATAAATTGTATACGTAATAACCGGAAGTAGGTACATTATAGCCATAGTTTACTTAAGTTCTTGTTAATTTGTTTAATTAGGAGGAGAACATTCTATCACTACAATTGTAAAAGCTTATCATATACAAATTATTATTTACGCCATAGATACAATCTTACCTTAAATCTCAAGTGATAAACCCCGTCTCCGGTCCCTTGTTTCATGGATATCATCCCGGTGTCCTCGTTTAATTTGAATCGAGGATGCTCAACGCTCTCCCAATAGAATTTCTTATCGGGCAGGTCCCAATCGTCCAAGTCGTCGACGTATACGCGACCGATCTCCGTTTCCGGTGCCTGACCTGGAATAATGATTCGCCCTTTAATTCTGGAGTGTAAATTACGTGGTAATTTTAAGTAGCACGGTGAGATTTGATCCGAGTCAGCAGTTTTGCAATGGTTATCGCTTCTCAAGCTTAATTCTTTAAGAAGTAACGGTTCAGAAATATAGTTCAACTTTAATTAAAAGATAGTTTAAATTCTTTAAAAAATAACATTTTTACCTTGGTAGTTATAGACGAAAATGTTCTTCGATCCAGGCTGCATCTTGTTGTCATTCACGTCTCCAACCACAACTGTAAGGGTACTTGTACCCGTCATGGCAGGGTTACCATGATCTTTTATCACAATCGGAATGTGGAACTCCTTTTGCTGTTCGCGGTCAAAGGACCGAAGAGAGGTCACTATGGCCATACCATCACCATTGGCACCCTCTGGAAGTATAGAAAAAATTGAATCAGAATCATTATTAATTAGATTGAGAATCTATTTCATCATGTTTGTAATCAAAATGAGTGGCTCATGGTGTGGTGAGGAGGGCAGTTTCCACCTTACTTTGGACAAATAGTTATAGTTTAATAGTTTAATGAACTTATAGGGAAAAAAAAAGGAATAATGGTACCATTATAGAGCGGCGAGAAACAAAGGCCCGAAAATCTTCATAGTTTTTGGTTCAATTTTGTTCCACAATAATACTACTCACTTTGATCCTGCTCGACCCTAAAACTGGCTCGTACGAGATCACTAGCACTAGGATCTAGTCTAAATTGGAACGGCGGACCGTTACTTTTTGATCTGTCGTCATCATCTGTAGCTAGAATTTCCACAACCTGCAAAATATTAAATGTTAACCAGTATTCCTTCCCTTGCACAATCAATCACTAATTGAGGGCATTATTTCGGATATCTGTTGGTCAGAGACTCATTATTTCCAATTATAGACCGATAAATAAATCTTGTGTTTTTGCAAACGATGTGGTTTCTTTTCCGGAAGATCCATTGAAAGTAATCTTTTAACATGCACAGAAGACATTAAATTAAATCTTGATAAACGCATTCAAATAGATTCAGTTTACACCGATTTTAGTAAAGCGTTTGATAAAGTTAATCATCTTTATTATTTTGAATAAACAGAGCCGTCAGTCTGTGTAGATGGGCTCTTTTTTTTTTAACTTCGATTCATTCCTATCTCAAAAACCGCAAATTTAACGTTCTCATAAATGGGCTCCCTTCTAACACATACTCTGCCGCATCAGGTGTTCCTCAGGGTTTCCATTTGGGACTATTAATATTCATTAATGATATAAGTAAATGTTTTCTTTATTCTAAATTTTTACTAAGCAGATCACTTCAAATTTTATAGACAAATTAGAACTCTAGTTGATTGTGATCTTACTCAGGATGATCTGACCCGCCTTGAAAATTATTGTAAGCTTATTTCTTATTATAAAAAAATGTTATACAGGGTGGCCCATCGAAAACAGTCCAGCAAGATTTACGGCTGTGTACGTGAAAATTAAAAAAAAACCTCGGACCCGTTGCACTATTAATTTCATCCCTGTAGCCTCAACCCCCCTAGCGGGGGCGACTACTGCCCTTGTTTTTTCAAATGGAATGGGTATGTTGTGATACATCTTTTTAAAGGGCATTAAATTCTCTTTAAAATGGCGCTTCGTTTTGTAAATTTGAGCTACGCGCCGCCGAGCAACGGAATTTGAAACATTTCACTGCATCTCTTATCAAGTACACAGGTTTGTGCGTAAACAATTTTTTTTTAAGTAATAAGTATCAGTCAATTCAACTTTATATTCAGTAAAGTGGTTGATTCAGATCTACATACGTTATTTCTGCGCTATTATTTTCTTTTGATTTGATCGTAACATAAAAAATGGTTTATTCTATTGAGGAGAGGGTGGAAATTATTGAATTGTATTTTATAAACAATCAATGTGCAAGAGTAACGGCAACTTTGTTTAATGATAGGCATCCAGATAGACACGTACATCATGGTTATATCCTAGAATTAGTGGCAAAATTTCGGCAAACTAGTTCAGTGGCAAATAAAAAAAGGATCATTGAAAATCCGGTAAGAAATGAAGCAGGAAAGTAGCTGTTCTGGATCAAATTAGTATGAAATTAGTATGAATTCAACATTTTCTGAATGGCACTGTCAATCGACATAACTGTCATTACTGGTCCGACACGAATCAAAGGATTTACCACGAGGTTCATACTCAAAATCCTCAGAAATTAAACGTTTGGGCTGGTATTTTCGGTGATCACATAATTGGACTATTTTTCTTACCGGGAAATTAAATGGAGATACTTATTTAGACTTGTTGGAGAATGCTGTCAACCCAGCGCTGATGGAAATTATGGAAAACGACCAACGTTACCAGGAAGAAAATCTAATATTTCAACAAGACGGGCCTCCCCCCCATTATGCATTACCCGTACGCCATTTTCTGGATGAAACGTTTCCTGGTAGATGGATTGGGAGGAGGGGTGCTATTGAATGGCCCGCGAGATCGCCCGATTTATCTCATATTGATTTCTTTTTGTAGGGACATCTAAAATCCAAAATTTATGGCACCCAACCCGAATCCTTAGAAGATTTACTGAACCGCATTACTAATGAATGTCAACAAATTACACCAGATGTTCTTCATAATGGCCGATAATACTTTGAACAGATATTGCACTATTATATGGACGTGAATGGCGGACATTTTCAACATTTAATAAGATAACATGTAAGTATTACTCAATAAAATTACATTTTTTAAAACGCAATTTCTCGGCGGCGCGTAGCTCAAGTTTACAAAACAAAGCGCCATTTTAAAGAGAATTTAATGCCCTTTAGAAAGATGTATCACAACATACCCATTCCCATTTGAAAAAACAAGGGCAGTAGCCGCCCCCGCTAGGGGGATTGAGGTTACAGGGATGAAATTAATAGTGAAACGTGTCCCCCTGAAAATACAAGTTTACGAGTCCGAGGTTTTCTTTTAATTTAAAATTTAAAAAAATTTAATTTTCACGTACACAGCCGTAAACCTTGCTGGGCTGTTTTCGATGGGCCACCCTGTATAATCGCTTTTACTAGGAATCGTGAGCCTATATAATTTAATTATTCAATCAGTAATTCTAAGCTGATCTGAAGTGAAGGATTTTGGAGTAATTTTTGATAGTAAACTGATCTTCGATAGGCATATTAATTCATTAGCTTGCAAAATATTTCAAATGTTAGGTTTTATTAATAGGCAAATTGTTTCAAAAATTCAAAATCATACTTAACTTTATATTCTGCTTTTGTGCAGAGCAGACTGAATTTTGCTTCAAATATATGGAACTCTCTCTACTCGGTTTACATAAATAGATTAGAATCAGTTCAAAATAAATTTTTAAGGACTCTTTCATTCGAGGCAAACCTTGGTAACTATTATTGTAAATTTATAAGTAGTGGTCATTTTAGAATTATGACTTTAGAAAATTGTCGGAAGTCATGTTTATGTGTTAAATTCTTTGCAACAAGGTGAATTGATCTGATTTGTTGGGTACAGTTGCTTCCAAAGTTTCTCCTCGTCAATTTATATCTTTTGCATAGCCTTCAGATGCACTGAAATGCTCAATGCCCCCCTTTATGAAGAATGACGAGACTATCAAACTTTCATTAGTGGAATCTATTTATTGACTTTTTCTACGATCGTTATAAAAACTAAACATTTTTTTACGCAAATGAATGAAGCGTGAAAAAATGCGTAACGTGTAATTTTTTTACTTCTCTCTGAATGCTTGTAATATCAAGTTCCCAAAAATTGGAAACATCAAAAATGGAATGAAATAATGCCGATTCCGAAGAAGAAAACTCATTTTAATGCGCTCCAGATGACATAAATAATAAAGCCAATGAAGCAACACAAATTGTATTACCTAAAATCATTAATTCTGAATAATCAAGTCGATGTAAGCAAATATACCAAACTTATTGCACTCCCAAGTGACAGTGAGTTTGATATACACCAATATATATTTTTTTAATTTCGAGAAAGAAAACTGATACGATCGTAGACAAAATATCGTATGATACTTATGCTTAAAGTTACTTTCTGTTACATACGAGATTGTAGCACTCGCCTTCGGCTCATTCGTGAACAAATGTAATAATTTATGCATTTGTTACAAAAATAACTAATTTAGTGTGTCTCAAGCCGTGCTAAGGAAAACAGTGAAAATATATTAGTTAGAATGATGTGTGTTTTTGTTTCTTGCATTATGGGTATATATTGTTATTTTTCGTACATTGTACCTTAAAATCTATTAATTTAATATATTTTTTTAATTAGCTACATAATATATTAAGCGGCTACTATATTTTGCTTTGCCTTTTTGTTATGCTGAATAAATAAATAATAATAGTATTGACAATCCAGTGTCTACATCACAAAATGTATATTTAGTATCGCCTATATCGTATTCTAAACCATATTAAGCTAGTTTTATATGTAGTACCTTCTTTGGCGCAACATGTTCAGTAATAACAGGCCTGTAGTCCTTCAGGAACGTCGGAGCATTATCGTTGATGTCCTGTACGATAACCGTCAATGTAGCGGTGGCAGTCTTCGGTGGAATGCCGTCATCGATGGCCAAGATCTTGACCTGGTGCCTCGGTGTGTCTTCTCTGTCTAAAGAACGTTGGATGCTGACAGTGCCTTCTTGGTTTATGGAGAATTGGCGTTTCCTGTCCGAGCTTCTGTCAATTGTATACGACACCTGATAATTTTGATGATTTTAATAAGGGTTCTGCGGGTTTCCTGTTGTTAGTTTTAAATTTTGATTATATTACCAAATGTAACATATTCCTTACCTTACTCTTTCCCCCCTGGTCGGGATCGGTCGCCTTAAACGTCTCCAAACTCTTTCCAACTTCGGCATTCTCCGGAACGCTCACTTCAATATTCGGCCTCTCGAAGATCGGCTTGTTGTCGTTAATGTCCCGAAGCTTAACGACCACCCACGAGTAAGCGACGTGATACTTGTCGTTATCGTTATCCTCGCCTTTATCGTTCACCTGGATACGGAAACGGAAACCGTTGCTTTGTAACAGGTCCTCGAAGTCCAGGGGTTGAACGATTTTCAATGAGCCGGTGCCGTCGTTGTTGCGAACCATGGTGAATTTGTCGGCTCCGTAGCCGCTGTTTTCGATAACCTGAAAAGATATGTTTAGGTTTGAAAAATAATAAGAACTTTTATTAAAAATATTATCATAAAATATTAAATGCGAGTCTTCCGATTTGAAGCATTAGTCAGACAATATTATTAGTTATGCAATCGCCAAGGCAGGTTCATTGTATACACCTCCACAACTCTTGACAAACTACAAAGCTAAGATTCGATAATTACTAGAATACTGTTCTCATTTCTGGAGCTCTGCACCCAAACATATTCTTCGGCTACTGGATTCCCTCGAAAGCAGAGCCATTTCGTCTGATCGAAGCCCTCGAGCTGACAAAGAACCTCGATAGCCTGGAACATGAAGACAGATTGGTGAGTTGGCTCTCTTTGCCAGCTTAATTCCACCTAGACCGACGAATAGCATCCAATGTGGTCAGCTTAAGAATTCTCTCATGTGATCCTTGTGGAGGGACCCTCCTGAGCTCGTGTTTCCCCATGAATATAACATTCAATTATTCAAAACCAACGTGTACTACTTCCTAGTGCCTTAAAGGATTTTTCCATACCTAGTGCTAGTGTTCGATCATAAGAAACAATCTCTACCCCATCTTTCAAAAGACAGCAGTTGTTCCGATAGGACCTACCGTATGTATCCGAACAAATGACTTTTTATGCTCCAGAAGATAAAATTTTAACAAAATGTTGAAAGTTAGGATGTAAAGTTTCTACGTTTCCCTCAAAAAATTAATTGACGTTTTGTTGCCCTTGCAGGAAACAAACGGTCCCTGCCGGAGATAAAATCTGGCCTAACAATTTAACTTGCTCGAACTTTCTTCTTAGTAATTCATAGAATTCTTAATAAAAGTTTTAAATTTCTAAGAAGGTCTAAATATTTACAAAATTACTTACCTTATACTGGAACTTGTTCGTCTCGTCCTCATCGTGCACCGTAACCGTCAAGATTGGCATTTCCGGCAACGAACTTCCGTCGGTCTCGTCCACTTCCGTGAACCACTCGTCTTTCGTAAACGCGGGCGGCATGTCGTTTATGTCCTTCACTCGTATACTGGCTGTCCCAGTTCCTTTCAACCCCCCGCCGTCCATAGCGACGACCTGTATGGAATAATCGGGGGTGCGTTCGCGGTCGAGACAACAGACAGCGGTTTTAATCACGCCCGTTTCCGGTTCGATCTCGAAGATCGGAGAACCGGTTTCTTCTTCGATGACGTTCTTTTCGATAGAGTAGACCAGTCTTGCGTTTGTGCCTGTAACAAAAATGATTAATAAAGTCTGTACGTTATATTTTTACACATACGTAATAGATGTAGGGATCAATGGCGGCTCGTGACCTATGACAAGACAGTTCACAAGTATGGTGAAATTATTTTTAAAATTTTATTTTTGTGTAACGACCAAACAATTATTACTTTCTAGGCGTTTTAAATGTAGAAAGAAAAAAAGTAATAAGAAAATGCGTCAGGTAAAACATATTTTATTTATTTTTTAATTTTACACAAGGAAATACAACGTTTGGAAAATAAGAAAGGTTTTCTTAGTGTGTATAGCTGTCGGATCTTAACGTCGTCGCATGCAACCCTCGTAACAATATTTATACAGTCCACTACTAATACTACTAAAGCCATCTACGAGCTATCAAGAAAACCGAATGATGTCCAATACTACTACCGCCATCTACGGCTACGTAATTAGGCGCAACCAAGACGAGAACAATAGTTAACTGTTTTATGACGAGAACGAATCGAGCCACGAGACTGACAAGTTGGCATTCTTCATATTTTCAGTGTTTTTTAGTTTAAATCCTTAAATAAAATGGTTTAAAATCATATCGAGTATCATTTATCGAAATACACAATATTTGTCGACCCTACACAATAGTGCTTAAACGTAAAGTCCATTCTTCGGTTCTTAATTGTAGAAAATTGATCAATAACAGCCTCATTAAAGTTTGGAATACCCTCTATAAATTTATTTTCTTATATATTTACGATATATATATGTACGATAAAATATTAGGGAGGGTCGGACTTTATACGATAAATAATATTCAATGAATATAAATTAATATATTTTATTCGGTTTATTTTGGGGGTGCACCTGCGAACAAAATTACAAATCTGAAGGTTTTTATAAAGCTGTTACACATCATAACGATTTGAACGTCCGTTTAATAAATAAGAGAAAAGACTGTATTGTTTTTCGAATTTAGGAATAATTTTAAAATTCCACAAAATAAACTAAATATACAGGAACCCCGATTACCAATAACGATCGGAAAGTAAATGATTTCCGGGAAACCTTTTAAATTATAGGTTGCGCTTGGTGCAGTAACGAAAATTCTATCTACAGTAGCGAGGAAATTCGCTAGTAAATTTTCAATTCAATATAGGAAAAGACGTTTTAGAGAATATTGAAAATTGTATTACAAGAAAAACTAAATCTTTTCACAGGCTACAGTATCTATGCAAATACATATTACACATACTGAAAATTAAATTAGAGTTTATAGCATTGTACAGGACGTTATGGAATTGTTTTACTATATTTAAACCCGCAATTCCTGAGATGAAACCAAAAAATCATGTTATGTCAGTGTGTTATGACATTGGCAACGTTGCGAAATCATTGAGAATCATCTTTACATATGTACAAAAAAAGTGGTCGTAATAGTTATCCCGCCTCGTCCGTTCTTTTTATTTTTTGACTCAGAGTGATGTTTTTTGAGATGAAAATAGTAACTGACATTTTCCGTGCGGTGAATAGCTTTGGTTTGAGAAAAATCCAAATTTGTTTGTAGCCGAGAATTCAACTATCACGCCTCGTCCGTTTTACTTGTCGGATGTTATTTTTCGTTATTCGTGACCGGAAAAAATGAGAACGGACACTTTCATCGACGCGCAACCGCAGTGTTGGATCTTAGGTATGTCATTTTTTTAACGCTGGTCGAGTTATCGCACCTCGTCCGTTTTCAAGCAGAAATCGTGTATTGTGGGGGAAAAATATGAACTGACATTTTTACACACGCATTTTTTAGCAGAACCATTTTCATTCAACACAGCACGTGTAACAATAATAATACAATATGGGGACATAGCTGATGCTGAGCTGTTATAGACAACCAAGCCATACCGCGATCATGAACTATACAGATAAGAGATCCGACTCCGCTGCCCTCCCTGCAGCTGCGCAACACGGAAAATGTCCGTTCGACTCGATTTACTATTTTTTAGAGTGATATCAACAATTTAAAAAACAAACCCGAACAAACCCGGGCGCTGTAACTTATTGATACCCCTTTTCTTTACATCTCTTAGAAAAACTATGGAATTTTTGCAGCAATACTCAAAACGTCCGTTGTCGATGAATTTACGTTTCTTTTTATATTTTTAATATGATTTCATCACGAATGGACAAGCTGCAGTAACAAATAGGCAAACGGACTGAAATCACTCTGACGGGTAAGCGCAGCATTGCCGAACTTTATCGCTCGAGTAAAACTTTCTTATTTTTTATTAATCTAGCGATTAGTCAATGACTAGATGAAGGCGTGATAACAGGATATTTTGGTAACGGGCTGCCGTACTAACAGGTTCCAATGGCACTATCTCTCTCTCGCTCTCTTGTTTCGATTTAAATTGAGCAGGGGGGAAGGGACGTGGAAGTTCCATCGCTCTTTATTGCGATAGTGAACGACGGAAGGTCGGAGCACGCGCATGTGGGATTTAAAATGTATAGACGATCGATTAAAAAAAGAGAGTGTGCGATTGAGTTGTGCCAGCGCTGGGTGATGTGGGCGAAAGAACTGATTTTAAATTGAAATTTTTTTTAATAAAATAAATTAGTTTTTTTAGGCGAGGTGAAAAATTACTTCCGAGAACCGGGGCAAAAATCTGCTTTTTAATTTCGTTCATTTAAATTAAGTGCGGGATTAAAATAAGCGATGGGAATTGTTTTCGTGTACAACTCGAGGAGAAATTAAAATCAAGCCTAACAGAACAAGTATAAAGCTTTATCTTTTATCCTTATTTGAATTCATCTTCCTCTCATATGTCTTATTGAAGATAATTAATTCCATAAGCGTTGAAATGATGAGAATTTCTAAAGGTATCGGATTACGTTCGTTCCTAAAATTCGGTGTTAATTTAGCAAATGCTTCCTAAAATGTTGATTCCGCAGTAAATTTTACTGATGGGTTTTGTTTCCAGCAAAGGCTTAAAGTATGTATAAGCACCCCGCATATTACCAATAATATATTACGTTTTGTAAATACAGGGTGTTCGGATATTGCATCAGGATTCTTGGAGAGGTGATTCTACATGTTAAAATAAAGGTAATAAGTCATATAACAAAAAGTCGAAAACTCAATATTTTTCGAGATAAAGCCGGTCAAAGTTAAATTTTTTTTCTTATTTTTAAAAACTCGCGAGTAGTTTTTAAACTATCAAGTTGATATTTGGCACAGGGTCTATGCTTAACGACTTCTATCATTCTGTTATAATAGTACCTATATTAAGATACAAGTTTCATAAGACATTATCTTAGAGCACGCGTCTAAAACAAGTGCTCTAATTGTCTTATGAAGTGTGTATTTTATAATACTTTTTCTATTTGGGTCTTTAGAGTCGGAAAAACTTTAAAAAATATAGTAGATTTTTTCCATTTGAATTAATATTTTCTTTTTTGGGTTGGCAATACTTTTACAATTTAATAAAATGTTACAAGTATCAAATATGCCATGATAGAAACAATTGAACACAACAAAGCTTCTTCCCATCCGTCATAATTAAAAATAAATATATTATTAAAGTTAATAAAAATGAGTCAGGAAGAAAGTTGTACTCCATCAGAAATACGAGAAATTGCAGAAAAACTTTTGAAAAGAGTTATGGTGCGAGCAGAACAAAGTTCAAAATATTGAACAAAATAATAAATAATATTATTGAACAAAATATTGTGTCGACACAGAATCTGCCAGGAATAACAATTAATGTCCAGGAAATGTCTACAGTAACTATAAATATGTATATATAAAGTAATATGTATAATACTATATTGAATTAAAAATAAAAATTGTACTTAATTGAATAAAACTTTAGAAATAGAGCATAAACTGGAAGCTATTTTTATTATTTTTAGGTTATGTTGTTTTATAGTTGTGACTAGAAATTAGTTGACGGACAGCCTCAGCATGTTCTATATTTCCGAGTATAGATATTTCGGATAAATATCTAGTAAAAATGATCTATTTGCAAGGTTAAAGGTTAGTATTTTAAAGTTTTCTATAAAGAAATTTCTGTCGAATCCATAATGCCTAAGAAACTAATTTCAACGACATCTAAGTAGGCCCAAAATTCGAACCCTACTTGTTGCCAATATGAAAAAAATAAAATTTAGTTTCATAAGTGGCAAGTTATTAAATTTTTTTGCATTTCATAATGTAGCCATTATGAAACCCAAATAGAAAAAATATTTATCTGCTTTACTACTAGAGGCCACTTTACCTAAAATTCAAATTTAATTTTTGGTATATTTTTTTTGTTTTGACAGGTAAAAACAAAATAATACCTAATAAAAAACCTACTCTTCGTCGATAAAGCACACCATTTCAGCGCAGAACTGGAATTAAAGTTATCGTCAGCAACTTGGTACAATAATTTTGAATTACCTTCAGATGGATCATCATAATCCACAGCCGTCATAGTCATAACGACCATGCCGGCCGTTCCATTTTCGGTGACGTTTCCAAAATACACCCCCTGAGGGAAAATGGGGGCGTTATCGTTGATGTCCTTTAAATTTACTTGCACGTCGGCGTATCCCACCAGACCTTCGCCACCTTCATCTTGAGCAAAAACTGTGAAACGCCACTGGGGTCTGCCGTTCGGTTGGTCCCGATCAAGGGGCTGAAACAAAAATAAAGTATATTAACAATGATAAATTGAAAATGGTAAAATTTTGAATCAAATTCCATAATAGGTTATAGGAAGGTATTCTAAAGCTATGGTCGCATGGACTGTGATTTATATGCAACTTTTTTACCCCACATAAATAGGAAATATTTTTAAATAAAAATCCTTGACGAATCCTGATGTTATTCTAGTTAGAAAAATGGTTAAATTAAAAAAAAATATGATTGTCATCCACCTGCTAAATTATCACAACGATAGGGAACTAAGCATTGATGCCGGCGGAAGAAAATTGAGGGCGATTAAACATACCATAAAATAAAATAATTCTAATGAAATTAAAAATCTCTACCTTTTAATATTAAAGGTCGCTGCTATTTTAGTTTGGGGTATTAATATTCAATTTGAAAATTGAAAAATACGGTATAAATTAAATAGCGTTATACCCGGATGAAAACTTGTCTCAATAACCAGCACATTTCTTATCCGCATTCTATTCATCAACACAGATTGAATTGGCCCTTTATATTTGGAGAATCGTCTTACGGGGAAAGCATAGTTGTTGCAGAATTATACCGTTGACTCTTACTGCCATAAATAAACTACCTGATTAAACCCTATTGTATACGCCTGAACCTCTTCAAAGCTCAATAAATGGGATCAGGGCCAGCTTGAAAATGTATACCACACCACATGATTTATTTTTATAATTTAAAATAAATAGATAGGTGTTTTTAGTTTTAGGTACCTATAATAAATGTAAAATAATGATAACAAGTAATGATAATTGAAAATAATATAATTTATAAGTATAACTATTAGGATAACAAGTACAATAAAAATTAATTAAACTTTAAGAAACTATTGATAATTTATTCAAAATTTAACTCTGTATCACTATCACTATCTTCATCTAAGCCTAAACTTATAATTAAGGGTTGAACATTTGTAATCATACAATTGTAAGAATTTTCCACCTTAAATACATGCTGTACACAGTTTTTCCAGCTGTCTGCAGAAATTTTTCTTACTTCGTTTTTAATTAATTCTACTACAGATGCATTTAATGTAGGAGAAATATTATTTCTCCTAATATTGGATTTTAATTGGTGCCATATTAGCTGAAATAGGATTGAATATACAATAGTACGGAGGAAGACCTGTATGTCCATTTTCTGATGCAAGTTTGTCACACTCGTATTCCTTATTTATTTTAAAAGCTTTTAATACTTCTAGCAGTTCTCGTTTTTTGTAAGTTTCTTCAAAATATAAATCATTTTTAATCATAAAATTTTTAATTTCTGCTTCTGTATTATTAGAATTAGGAATGATTTTTGCTGGCCGACTGTGATAACTAGCATTGTCCATTACAATGACGCTATTTTCAGTTATATTTTTAAGGAGTTTATGTTTAAGCCAATCTTCAAAAAGTTGTGCGTCGGTATCTTGATGGTAATCTAAAGAAGAATCTGCTATGTTTTTAGCTGAAAGCAACAGACAATTTGGAACAAACCCGTTCACTGAACCAGCATGTAATATTGTGATTCATTTACCTTTATTTGATGGTGCCTTGGCTTGACATTTTTTAGAAGAATCATCCCAACCTTTTCTTGGAGTGTCATGGGTATCGAACCATGTTTCGTCAAGGTAAATAATTGGACGATTTTCTTCTATACATTGTTCAACAGCTGTTAAATATTTAAGTCTCCATTCCCGTAAACATTGAGATTCCATTAATGTTTGTCTTTTATCAATGCTTCGGTATTTAAAACCCATTTTACGCAATATTTTCCTAAGGCTTGAAAGGCTACAAGAGATATTTGTTTCGTCTTTAATCAGCCGCTCTTTGAGGTAAATCAAAGTGGGTACAGTTTGTGCCTCATACATTTGGTAAATCTTTCTTCTTAATAAATCCATGTCATTTTCGGCAATGCTTCTAAATGTGCCAGAATCACTCCGATTTTTTCTAGGATTAACAGGTTTAAGTACTATGTCTCTTACCGAAGATAAAGGAGTTTTTGTCAAAGTAGACGTCACTGCTAAAGCATCCATCGAATTAAAAGTTCTACTCAACAACGATTGATACACATTTTTAATTATTAGTTTGGCATCGATAGATAAATGCTTTCTTTTAAAAATAACACTTGAAGATGCCCCCCTAACAGCACAATTCCAAGGACGCCGCATTCTACCAATAATAAGCCTAACTAAAAATTACTCGCCGGAAAACCCACTAAAAATTAAAATTATTAAAAATCACTTTGTATTTATATATGCATCAGGCATAGGTATAAATTGAATTTGTATACCTGGTCCGGCTCTGCTCGAAAAGGTTTTAAAATTTGGGATTTCCTTATTTATTTTATGGTCGAAGTGCTAATGAGGTTTTTATTGCAGTCAAAAGATCAACGGTATAATTCTGCAAATACTATACGCTACATTTCGCTCAACAGGCCAAACAACTCGCCCTGTATAATATCTGATCGCATCGATTTAAAACTACCCTGATCTGATGCATTTTAGATTAGAATTTGAAGCCGGTCCCCGCAATAACCCGTCAGCTATTTCTATTTTTATTTTAAATCCACATCGTGCAAATGGAACTGTAAGGGCGCTGCTTGAATGCTAAATTGCTAAAATAATGGCGATCATCCATTGAATTGGAAACAGCTTGCCATACATGTCAAATCAGTGCAATGTGTTTTTATAAAATTATTTTGATTGTTCAGCGCTCGGCGCTAAAACGGTTTGGCGTAGAAAACCGGATGTTTACTTATAGCAGAGAGGAATCGTGATAGGTCGATGCTGGACCAAAGAGGACATACACTCTGGCTTCTAGTGTATGCCAGTTTCTGAACATCGGAATTAACGTTAGCAGGGCTATGCCCGCCGTTAATTGTGTTGTAAAAATCGTAAACAGAAAAGAGTGTAATTTCCGATTAAAACAACTAAATTGACCAGTAATATAATACAGTTTATACATGTTATGCTGAGTGTTATGACAACTTTACCTTCTTAAGTAATATTAGTTATAACTAACTTTAAGAGTAGTTTTATTAACTTGACAGTTTTTGTAATAGGTTGACTTTCTGTAACATTATGTAGTTTTTGACATAAATAAACTTCTCCGTTCTATTCTTATGCAACAGTTTAGTTAAGTTTAGACGAACAGGATTAGCTAACAACAAACAACAGCTATCCTTTACTTCTGCTAAACTTTTTAAAAATCTGATTACGTAAAATGCGTTGATTAAGCTCTATACTTTCAACAACACATCAAATAAAATAAAGTGTTTTGCTGAAAATCCCATTGCAAGCTGATTTATCTCCCTAACAGTGTTGTTTGGCATTTAGTCTGTAATAAATCGTATCCGTATTTCCTGCTGAAAATCGATAACAAAAACCAAACTTCACATCACTTTCCTATTACTGCCAGAAAAAGCCAATACACTTACAGCAAAGCCGTACTTCGTAATATTTTAAATCACAGACTATGTTTTAAAGCAGGCGCTTTACATTTTTTATAGTAATAAAGTAGCAGATATATACAGGGTGATTCACGACGAGCTTGCATTAGAATTTTATGGAGAACTACTGAATGTATGTTTCTGAAACTTTGGGAATTTAGGTTTATCGATATGCTCTCTTTAACTAAAATATTCACATGTTGTTGTCATTTCCGGAAATACAACATGGCCATTTTTATTATATTTTTCGATTAAGCGTTAAATACTAAGCACATTTTATAGAACATGTTTTTGTCAGAGAATTTTTGAGATATCTGGACTAATTATTATTTGGCAAATGCATGACGATGAAATAATCCATATAATATTTTTACCTTAGCTATTGGACTAAAAATTTTCTCACCGAATAGCTAGTAGATCATCAAGTCTCAAAAATATTTCAAATTCGGCAGAAAATGTACAGGGTGGTCACAATTCAAGGTTTATTGTGAAATAATTCAAACATTAAAATCTTTCGTATTTTAAATGTAACATCCTGTATATTTTTGTTTAATTTGATGGCAAATTAGTTGTTCTTGATAAATAGTATTTACTGTCCTATACCAACATCAAAGCGTTTTCTTTCTCAAAAAATCCAATTTTATTCCGAAAATACTATTTGTTCAAGTGTGCTATGAAAACAATTGTACTTATACGTATACTGATGTACTGAAGGAAAATCTAATTGAAATAGTGAGGGCAGCATCTCAATCTCTCACTGCATAAGAAATTAGGAATGCTACAAGAAATAGTATGATGAAAAGAATACATAAATGCTTGGAAGTAAATGGCAATCATTTCGAACATATTTTAAAAATATAATCAAAATGTATTAGATATAATTTTCAAACACATTTTTAATTAAAGAATTTATATTTAAACCATTAAATTTAAAACAATTTCATTTTATTTATAAATTCAATTAAGAAACGCATTAGAACGTTGCATTTTCAAGCAATCAATCACTTTTCCTCCGTATAGACATCAGTATACAGTCCCTAAGTACAATTGTTTTCATAGCACACTTGAACAAATAGTATTTTCGGAATAAAATTGGATTTTTTGAGTAAACGCCTTGATATAGGTATACATTATAAAATCATTGATTTGAAGTAAATATTTAAAAATATTTTTCCTAAACATAAACCAATCAAATTCGTTGTCTGAAATATATTATCGTGCCATTATGCATGTATTTCAAGTAAATATTTTTTTTAGAAATATTTTTTGTGTATTATTGTTAGTGATACTTAAACCGTTTTAAGTCTAAACCGTATTTTGTAATCTATTTCCCAATGATTAGTTGTGTGTCAAGACAGACTGTTTCTCGGCAAACTTTTTACATTTTTTGTCGTAAAACCCCCCAAAAAGAAGTTTTTTCGATATAGAGTTTACGAAAAACTCAGTCTAAAGGTCTATACATTTAGGAGCCGGCCTGGTCCAATTTGACGATGAGCAATAGGGTGCTTGACAGAGGCGTGCGTAGTAACATTGACAAGAAGGAAAGCCATTTTTTATAAAATTGTTCATTAGTATATTGAAGTGCCATAAAATTCAATAAAGCCATTTATTTGCGCACTTCTCATCATAGAAAGTGGATGTTTCGATATACATAGGTAATTCCTTCACTTAATTACCCTAGGAGCAAGAATTGTTAATAATTCTTGCTCCAGATTGCACCTCTAAAAATACGTTAACCGATTGTTTTAACGCAAGAGACCGTTTAGGGTTAGGCTAATCAGAAAAATCCACATGGAAAAATGTTAGTTCCTTTTAACAATAATTTCAGAGGACATGCATGCTGGGACGCCATTGGTGGATTCATAGGATTACTTTCCTAGTTAAAATATGTGATCTTGTATCATCTACACACCTATCAAAATTGAAAATAAAGTCTAAAGTGCTGAGATATTAAAAATTAATGATTGAAAAAAGAAATTCAACCCCAGCCTTAAGCCGCTGTGGACTTCCAGATAATCCTTTTCTTCATACAATGACGCATAAAATATCGCATTTTTAGGTTCTTTTGAGATCCCTCTGAATATAGAGCAGTCAGTATGCTGATTATGTCTGTTTGAAGGTTGTAGACAATGGTGTTTCTTGAAAGTTTTGGACTTGCATTGTCTTTATTTGTTATATATCACAACGTTTCAACTGGTAAGTATCTCCAGTCCGAATTACTAATATCGCGCAAAACTGAACGCACGACTGCACCCATCTCAATTATGCTTCATTGCACATAGCTAGTGTAAATAGAGCTGTAGTTACTTTTCTTATTTAGTATTCACCTGAAGGCGACTGGAGATACTTACCAGTTGAAACGTTGTGATATATAACAAATAAAGACAATGCAAGTTCAAAACTTTTCTATCATGCTGATTATGCTGAAGCCAAGCCGTAGCTTTTTAACTCAAAGTTTAATATAAATGATCAGGTAACAGGTATTACACAGCTGTCTTATCTAAAATAGAAGTCGAAGTGATAATAAAGGGGGAATTCCCCCAGGGATAAACCCTGCCACTAAACTACGATTAGGCAGAAGTCGGCCTAACCTGACCATTGTGATAATTCCTTAAGCTGATAAATCTTGTAGGCATACTTAATAGAAATGGCCTTGTGTATTTTCTACTAACATGAAAGTAGGATTAATAAGGGTCTGCGGAACAATTTGTTTTGGCTTTGACATAATATACGTTTCATCAAGGCAGTTGGCTTTTGCAAAAAATATTCATTTTTGTGATAATAGTTCATCACTGCTAGTTTGGCGATTTAACAAAGACATACTTTCAATTTTTCTTTTCTTTTATTGCGTTTAATCATACTGTCCAAATAAAACCCTTAAGAGAAATATTTTTGACATGAGAGAAATTTTGACATGAAAGAAAAGGATATGTATTTATTTTTTAGCGATTCAAAAAAGTTCGTACTTGCCACCTTCGTCTTGATTTAAAGTAATAGTAATTTTGGTTGTGCTCTAATAGGCTTTTACCATGTCACCATAATCCTCAAAATCTCCTTGAATTCTCAACCATCGGCTGTCGACGCACATTTTCGTAGGCTCCTGAGATAGTAACCAAGTCGAATGTCTGAGAAAACCCTTGTAGAAGTTTTCTCTAAAAGAGTTAACATTACTTCGTCTATTACTTTGCGGCGCGTCAATCTGGGAGGAAATATGACTTGGCTTAACCACGTAGTGGCAATCGCCATGGCAGCTTCGCTTGAAATTTAGTGTACTTTTCTAGACCAAAAAGTCGTATAAACCTCAACAACTCGTGACGCTACAATCGACCATCACTAGAATACTGCTCTTATGTCTGGAGCTCTACACCCAAGCATAGCCTTCGGCTACTGGATTCCATCGAAGGAGCGTCATTCGTCTGATCGGAGACCACGAGCTGATCAAGAACCTGGACAGCTTATGTTGTCGAGCTTAGTACTCAGCCCGGTGAGACTGCTTATGGGGGGGATCGAAACACGTAAGAAGGCCATGCAAGTGACGTCACAGGCCCAGGTCGCCAGGCTGGTTACTCCATACGTTTATCCTTTTGTGTCGATCGTTCTGTGCCAATATCAGTTGTTTTTTGTTGCAGGTAAGTAATTTATGATTGAAATATTCATTTACTAATTTTTATTCGTTATTGTTATTTTACATCATAAAATTGTCCCATTATGTCCCAAACTTGTCACGCAAACTAGCAACAAACATATTTTTAAAGAATTTTACTTACATTTTACAATCTACAAGTCAAAAGCTAAAAAATAATATTTACAGCTTAGTTATATTAACCCGTAGTCAGAATTTTGATAAGTCCGGTAATATATCATTATGATAATTCTTTCTTTTCATAGTTTAATTGAGAATCCCATAATGACTGAACATTAACGAGGACTTCGATCACTAATGTTGCCAGGAGTATGCTACAAAACAAACAAATTGGAAGCCCATAATCATAATGATGGTGCATATATTTACTTGGTTAGTTGTACATATAGTATTGTATTTACCTTGATTTGTTTGAAGTTGAAGATGGTAAAATATTTTATGTAAATTATGATTTATTTCCTATTTTTTAATAAAACTAATTACAACCTTCAATCTCTGAATTCTTTATTTCTAGTTTCGTTACTTGTTCAATAATAATATAAAAGTATGTAAGGACAATTTTAAAGCGATATTTACAGCTGAAAACCTATGTCAAAATCCTAATATTTAATTTTCTCTACTTAGTAAATCAAATGAAAGGGTTTTGATGTTTTCTTTGCTTAAATGTCACTTTAAAATATTGACAGTAATAAAAATGTGGACAAAAGTGACATTTGAAAAGCACGTGCGCACCAGGCATAATGGAGGCCGCCGTATCATGCCTGCTTCGATTTTGTCTTCTTCCTGGTTATAAGTAATCGTTGTTAGTACTCCTCGAGCGTCATCTGGAGGACGTTATTCTGATAGAACGATCTTCCTGATGCCGTGGTTCCCAATGAATATAACTTCCAACGGTTCAAAACCAACGTGAAGCGTTCTATTCGTACACGCACCGCTTCCAGAGTGGAAGGATTCCTATAGTGCTGATGATGGATCGTAAAAAAGAGATTTTATTGAGACATGCAAAGCCAAAATCTAAGAACGAGGAGTCACAAAATCACGTAACTTCGAATCGTATTCAGTAGCCCATGTTATTAACCTAAAATTCGAGGAATTTAAAATTCAATTTAAATAATTAAAAGTTCCTTCACTCTGATTCGCATTCCGATTCAAAAAGTCCGTATTTTAGATTCCAATCTAAATCGGTCAGAAACAAAGCGTCAACTTTTTCTTTTTTAAATACCTCAGTTTTAATCCGTGGTGCTGATGCTTGAAAGTTAAAAACGTGAAATATTGGAAATATTCAGTAGACCGGAAATCACTTGACCTAAATATCGGATGGATGCAGTGTGTATATATTTAAAAATATGTTATCCAAACAATCTGTTCCGTTTCAAAAATTGTATGTACTCGATTTTTTGCGATTTTGATTTTGCAATTATTGTTACATTGTCTTTAAATATTCTGGTTCGCATTTATCGAGTGTCAGTAGCGTAAATTTTTTTTAATGTTTATTTTTGAGTATGTTATGAAATCAACCAAACTGCATAAACAACGAAGGCTACAAATATTCTTCAAAAGCATCCCCCTTTACAATAAAATTGACCTATATTGTTTACAGAAAGCGAGATTTTTAAGAAGTTTCCGATATAAGGTCAAATAATTTCAAAATTAATTTTTTAACATAAATTAATTCTATTCCGGTTTCTCCTCGGTTTGTAAACTGTTGTCTAGCTTGCAAAATAGTTATTCGTATAGGGTTCCTAAGTCGCCCGAGGGTATATATCTATTAGTACCCGTGGTGCATACAAACTTTTATGTCATACCAGTTCGTTTCAAATAATAAATATTTTTTTAAAATTTAATTTGATATACCAATTTTTAATTTTTACCTGCGACATTACCTTGACATTATTATAGCCTGCATTTTTGTTGCTAGGGAGATAAGTACTCAAACGTGTCAAAGTCAAAAATCAAAAGTGGAACAAGGTTTTAAAATACCCGACGAAATTGAAAAAAGGCTGAAAAGGCAACGCAAAATCTGTTACCGAGAAAATCCAGAGACTCAAACGACAAAGAATATGACTAATTTTTGAGGTGGACGTCAGAAAATGCTGTAGAAAACCTTAAGGAAACGGTGCTGTTGGGGTAATTTAATGATCTATCTGAAAAATTTTCCCCGAGCTCTCTGTGGGCTAAATATTCGATGATAAAGAAGACTTTAATGTTAAATAAGAATATTAATATATGTAATTTTCACAAATTATGCCAGTATTTAAATCCAGTGGTCGTATTATTATTTGGTGTATTTGGTGGATGTCGGCGGCAAGAACTTGTAAATATGTTAGTCACACATGTATAAAATAGAAAATCAGTCTTTGTTGTAACGCTGCCAGAAACCACACAAGGCAAAAAACGAGTTTTGATAAAGAGGAAATGAATAGTTTGAAACTTATAAGAGATTATATGTCTTTGCGGCCACATGGCTGCTCAGAAAAAATACTATTTTTAAGCTACATACAAGGCCGCTGTACTGTACAACCTGTTGGAAAAACACATTTGGGAAAATTCCCAGTATTATTGCAAAAATATTTGGGTTTGAACAACCCCGAAAGGTACACTGGTCATTGTTTACGTCGAACGTTGGCAACTCTTTTAGCAGAACCTGGAGCAAGTATGACTACGCTGAAGCGCCATGGTGGATGGAAGAGTACCTACCACAGTTGCTGAAGGATATTTAGAGGATAGCATGTTCTCAAAAAATGAGGTTTCAAGGATGTTGGCAGGCGTACCATCTGGATCTCGCATTTCCTCACAGAAACTAGATACCCAGACAATGAATCATGAGTCAACCTTTGCTGCAGGAAATTTAGCTATCAGCGGAACCTTCCAGAGTTTCTAGCTCTATGTAAATAGAACCAAATAATATATAAACGTAAATTTATATTTTGTTAATAAAGAATAAGTTAATCGAAAACTATTTTTTGCGTCTTAATGCCAGCGCGGGCCATAATGTGTACTTTATGTCCGCACGGGCATAAAGTAATCCATTATGTAGATGGTATCTAAGGTATAAAAACACAATAATGCACTGGTATGACATAAACGTTATTTTCGTCTTTTTATTAATACAATAAATGATAATATTAATACTAAAATGATGGAATTCTTGGTAACGCATGTATAATTTTCCTGGTCACTCCGAATTTGTACACAAGCATTGTGCGGTATTAAAAATTTAAATCGAACACTACGTGATTTGAAAAAGGAAAATATCGACGGTGATTTCTGACCAATTTAAAACAGCTCTCAGCAGTTTGAGGTTTTAAATTCAAATGATTTATTAGCGGCCCCGTCGTACTTTTTATCTCTCGCGGGTTAAAATCGGGATTTTTGTCTAAAAAAAGATTAATTGCTCTTGAAAACTTTTTGGTATTCGAGGCCTAACGTGTTTTTTTTTTAGTTCTACTTTCACCCGTGTGAAAAATGACAGAGCTGTCCGCTTGGCGTATCAGTGACTAGAAAAAATATAAAGAAATGCTATGTTATTCGGAAAAGATATGTAAAATCTACATGGGTGAATATTTTTAGATATGTCAGGACCTCTATTAATTTAAATAAATTTTAAATAGATAGATTACCGTTGAGCTGGAGAACGACTGAAAGTGTATCATAATTTTACAATAATACCAAGGACCTGTTAGGTTTAATATCTTTTTGTTTTATCAGTTAATGAAAAAGGATTAAAAGTGTGTGTATCAGGCGGAAATGGCAAAATTAAAATATTGTTATTATTCGTTATTATGTTCACAATTTTTTTTTTAAACGAAAGTAGATACTATATAGAATTTATGCGAAGGTAATATGAGCTCGTTTCTTCATGTGACTAGAATTTCAAAAGAAAACAAGTCAACAATGTCGGTAAATAGGAAAATACATCACAAGTAAAGAGTAACTACATATTTTTTTAATTAAATCCTACCTTTAAAGGAGGTTTTCGTTTGTGACGGGTAAATTAAAATGAAAATTTAAAGAAATATTCAGATTATTAAAGAAAAAGTCATCTAAACTTGACATTTATTAAAAGTAATTTTCTAGTAAAGTTAATATAGAATCTTCCCAATTTTCAATTGCAAAATATATCAAAAACGGTTGAATTTGGGTATAGGGTACAATTGGAAAATCAGTTAATATACAGGATATCACATTTGAAAAGAAAAAATTATTGACGCCCACTGTGCATCAACAGACCTAAAATGATATTTGATCGCCGTGCCAATAATACTTGAAAACCCCTGTATTAGAAAATCTTATTAATTTTTCTCAAGTATGAAAAATAAAAAAGTTAAGAGGGGGGGGGGGGGCATTATACGTGATCACCCTGTACAGGGTGTCCCATTTTCGACAATTTTATAGGGTATCTCGTAATGTAGGTGTCATGTCATCTTTTGGGGTCAAACTTAAAATGGTAAAATCAAAATTAAAAATTTTTCGCTCGCTTAAGAGATACGGGGGAAAATCAAAAAATTGACAATTGCAAAATTACCCTAAAGTTTCCTAGTTAAAGAGATATCGACAAATGTTTTATACAGAAGTTTCTTTATATTGATTGTTGAATAATCTGCCGTTTTCAGAATAAGTATACGGGGTCAGGTAAGAAAGTTATCGGACCTATCCTCATTTTTTAAAATGGAACACCCTGTATATTTTAATATAAAAATATACTATTTTAAATTCTCCTTTCAAATATATAACACACCATGGATGATATTGGTTTCCTAGGCGATTTATTCAAACTTCATTACTTTGAAACGAAATAAAAGATTCAGATTAAGGTAATAAATAACGGGAATCATCGCAAATGTTCGGAATATGTCCTTAAATGTTTACCGTCTTTCCGGATAGCGAACAAAATATACATTTTGCGCCATTTCTTCGTTTTTTCCACTTTCAATATAATATCATATCAAATGTTTCAAAATG
Organism: Barypeithes pellucidus; assembly: GCA_963991005.1. Lineage (NCBI taxonomy): Eukaryota > Metazoa > Arthropoda > Insecta > Coleoptera > Curculionidae > Barypeithes > Barypeithes pellucidus. The sequence goes on from OZ022557.1 coordinate 3,857,497, forward strand.
TTGATAGGTCATTTTCGCAAATGAATATGTAATTATTAAATTGATGTTAGATGTTAATAGTCAACATAGTTGTTTCTAGCATATTGGCTTTTGTTTCATGGTCTACTGTTGTTTAAAGTATCCATGGTGTGTTATACTTCTGACTGAACTGAAAGGAGAATATAAAATAGTATCTTCTTAGATTAACATATACAGGGTGTTCTATTTAAAAATAAACGATGTCAGGTTCGATAACTTTTTACCTGACCCCGTATACTTATTCTGAAAACGGTAGATTATTCAACAATCGATATAAAGAAACTTCTGTATAAAATTTTTTTCTGTATCTCTTTTAACTAAGAAAATATAGGGTAATTTTGAAATTGTCAATTTTTTGATTTTCCCCCGTATCTCTTAAGCGAGCGAAAATTTTCAAATTTTGATTTTACCATTTTAATTTTGACCCACAAAGAGCACATGACACCTGCATTACTTTTTTGATAGCACTAACAATTGCGGAGATACTCTATAAAAGTGTCAAAAATGGGACTCCCTGTACAATAAAGAATTTTTTTATATCGCCCAGTAGCTGCTGAAGTGGTTCTGTCTTATTTGATCGACATAATCTCAATTTGAATCATATTGTTACAAACTGTATTTAAAGTCAAAGGGAACTGAATGAAAGTACATGTTTTATTGAAATACTACTGCCGTATACAATTTGTGTGGTTTATATTTTATTTAGAGGAAAATTATTTTCCTTATTTTCCTTGTAAGATACTTAGTTTAACCTGATGTTTGCGCGAGATCTCAAAACTAGACAAAATTGAAAAACCTCTCCTTAAAAGATTAATTCGATTTTAGACTCAAAATAAACTGATTAAGTACCTTTCCGAAGGAAACTTCAAATCAAATAAAGTGTTTTGCCGAAACTCTCGTTTCGAGTTGATTTATCTTCCTCTTCCTTGCAGTATTGTTTCACATTTAGATAGTCCGTAATAAATGGGGACCTCTGGGGAATAATTTTACGAAAGGACAAGAACTTAATTTTACTTTACCAAATGAGGATGTACTTTTTTCGTAACTACATTACTTTGATGGTATGTATTGTCGAAATTTTTTGGCCGTTTTCTTTGATTCTTTTTTCTAATTGGAGCTTTTTCTGAAGAATATTATCTTTATTGTTTTGGTTATAAAATGAACTTTACTATTATATCGGGTGTTATAAAACATTTGTGTTTTTTGACGAAAAGTCAAAACACGCTGTGGAGTATATTAGACATTGCATGTTAATGCAGATTGCAGAAATTTCTTTTTTGATTCATTTGTCTATCTCTGTTACTTTATGAAATACGCAATTTTTATTAATTATGCGTAAATTTTTTAGTTAAAAGCCCCGACCCAAATCCCATTCAACATATTTGGGATATTATTGTTAGGCTGTTACAAAATCAAGAGCAAGAATCTCCCAAGTTACAAGAATTGGAAGGCCTCAACATTATCAGCGATCATCAATAAGGTTTTCGGAAGTCCAGATCAACTGGATATCTTCTAGCCTATATCACCCATCTTTGGAACAACGCAATCAAACATCATGGGGAGTCTCGGGCTGCACTCGATATTTCTAAAGCCTTTGATCATGTTTGGCATGAGGGACTTCTAAGTAAACTGCGATCCTATGGTATGCCCAGTCGATTCTGTGCATGGTTGTCTAGCTTTCTTAAGGACCGCTCTCTGCAAGTGGCGATTGAGACACCTTCACCATCAATGCCGGTGTTCCTCAAGGATCCATATTGTCTCCCACTCTCTTCTTACTCTACATTAATGATCTTCTAGTGGAAGCGAAAAATCCGATATTTAGTTTTGCTGACGATAGCACACTTATCTCATCTTTCTCTTTGAATGCACAAACATCGGCTGCCGACGCACATTTTCGCAGACAGCATGAAGTATCACGCCTCAACAAAGACCTGGAAGAAATTTTGGCTTGGGGTGACAGTTACAAAGTCGAATTTAACGCTAAAAAAATCCAGGCAGCAGTTCTCTCTAAAAAGGTTGACATTGCAGAACCGGATATAGTCATGGACGGACACGCAATCCCAGTGGCTTCATCTTTTAATTTGCTGGGCGTCAATTTGGGAGGAAATATGTCTTGGCATAACCACGTTGTGACAATCGCCAAGATAGCTTCTCAGAAACTTGGTGTACTCTTCCGAACCAGAAAGTTGTACACACCTCAAAAACTTTTGACACTATACAAAGCCCAGATTCGACCATCACTAGAGTACTGCTCTCATGTCTGGAGCTCTTCATCCAAACATACCCTTCGGCTATTGGATTCCATCGAAGGGAGGACCACGAGCTGACGAAGAACCTCGACAGCCTAGAACATCGAAGACTGGTTGAGGATTTGACTCCCTTTTACAGATATTTTCATGGAAAGTGCTCGGCTGACCTTGCCCTCTTAATTCCGCCCAGAGCGGCGAATAACAGAAATACACGACGAACCACTGCCGCCCATCCATATGTGGTAAAGCTTAGTACTCCTCGAACTTCATTATTTAAGAATTCTTTCATCTGGAGGACTTCATCCTTATGGAACGAATATAACCTCCAACGATTCAAAACCAACGTGAATCACTTTTTGCGCACACGCCTATAGTGCTTGTGTTTGTTGATCATAAAAAAAAAAGAATTGAGCAACGGCTCGTCGAACTATGGAATGGCTTAAATTAGAATGAAAATAATCTTAATTTTAAGTATGAATCAAAGAATCAAAGATGTCCAGAGGTCATGCGGGGCAGCGGGTGGAACCACCAAAGCTTATATTTTTTTAGCTTTTAAGAATTAGATAAATTTCTATTTTTGACTTTGATCTGCCGAAATGTAAATTACGGCTGACTGATCCGATACTTCTTCTTTATTTAGTTTTAATTTTGGGAACTTTTTGTTGTTGCGATAATTAAAGTCATTCGTTCATTTTGCGGTGTTATTTTTTAACTAAAAAATTAACTTGCAATGACTAGTATAACTCCACAAAGATTAAACATCTCGTACGAAAACACATAATTCAGTACTCAAATTTTTCAACATTGAGTTCAGAAATTTAGGGCAAAAGCTCCGTGTTTTTTTTTTTTGGAAATTGACAGTCGAGAACGATAACAATAAAAGGACCTACAACTTGACAAAAAAATAATCGTAATTGAAGCAAAAGTTAAAGAATTATTTAAGATTGAATTTGAACAAAATGTTGTTTGTCCGGTTAATTTTGAATGCCAGTATATTTTCTCGGAAACAAAAAAGATGTATTAATTTAATCCACCCTTTTTCCGCTAATAATCCCAGGTGATTTATCTTTGATTAAAAGAAGAAGAAGAGACGCCAAAGTTTATTTTAATGGGGAAATTTTGCTCATTAAGAAAAAAACCCACACAATAGGGTCCAACTTTTTCCGTTATTTGTTAAAGGGTGAGATAATTAAGAAATGAAGATAACAGCGAGAAAGCGGGCTGTGAGAAATTGGCGACTTAGGAAGGGATTAAAAAATAAGCGACTGTAAATGTGTCAAGTTTAAATTATATTCTATGCAACCCAATAGTTTATTTAATTTTTGTTTTGTTGGAATATACAGGGGTTACTTAATGATATTCACATACAGGGTGTTATGGAAATGACGTATTATATTTAAACAGGCAATTCCTGAGATAAAGACAAATTGAAGAAAAATAGCCATAAATGGCACTTTCAATTTATTCAGCGGTAAAAGTGACCTGACGTCAAACCAGAAACACACCTGTGTGGCACTGCGGTACATGTAAGCAATCAAGGAATTCTGGCCGGTGTTGTCATATGTACACCTTAAACTCTTTAGACAAAATAAAATAATTTAAACACTTTTCCATTCTGTAATACCTTTTTGTACTATTAATTGAAGAACGTTTACGACGGACTATGTTTTAAACAACCCGAAAAAACATATGGAATAGAAATAGCCACGTACGTCACTAGGTTAAATTCCAATGACCTCTTGACGCCTTACATCGTCTGAGCGAAGTAGTTTCATATAGCGCCGCACGCTTGCGTCTGTTAGTTGAAGACCAACCAGCGGCCGGATACGTTGTGTCTCGTCGATCACCAACACACTCTCAGCAATCCGCTCTGTTTTTTCGGTTTAAGCGTGTATCTTGCCCGTCCATAAATAATTTTTGAATATTGTTTTTATTGATGCGTTTCTTCCGGACGTCAAATTTCGTCGCGTGCAATAAAATCTAATAATCTGTAACATAATCTGTATTATTGTATTTTCAAAAGCTAACTATCGGTTCTGTTTCACTATTAATGTATGTACATAAAGTGTTTCCAGGAGTGTTCCCTTGAAAAAGAAAAAAAAATGATTGCGTTTATGCCTGGATTTCTTCGCTCTTTAGCTATAAGGATAAATACAAGTAGGTAAAAAATTATTTATTTTTATAATTTTATATGGAATTTCAGTTTTACATTAAGTTTGGCAACATTGCCATAGGCTCTGGGTGAAACATTGTACAGTAGCGCGGACTGACCTGTGAGTAAGAATGTTTATTACCCCACTTTTAAAACGGTCGATTTAAAAAAATAAAATATGTAGGGCCTCTCTAGGACACCCAAGGAGTCACCCATTTAAATAGTATACGTCATTTCCATAATACCCTGTATTTTAACAAAGCGTTTTAGGATATATGTGTATATGACTTTCTCGACTTAAAATTGCTCCATCAACCATTAAAATAACCACATATCATGTATAAAAAAAAAATTCGATGAGAAAAATCACGTTCCTATAAGATTTGAAATCAGTTCTTCATTTATTAGATTTGTAACCATAAAACTCTTACGACCATGCTGTTTTTTATATTCGTCAAAATATTCTTTTGATTCGAAATTAAATTCTATTTTACTAACTTCCATCATTTTTCCAACATAAACTTTATGAAGGTAAATCAAACGAATTGGCCATCAAATGTTTGTGAGCACTCAAGATTGTAAAGAAGGGACTACAAAGTTTATGTCGAATAAAGCAAAATCAATTTTCGACGGTGTTACCGTCTCTTTATTGATATTAACTTTTTTTAATTTGATGTCTGATGAGAGTTATTTTAATGATTCAATTTTTTAAAATTAATAAATAATTTTGTCCAAGTTTTTCTTAATAAGCAAATTTTCCCCATTAAAATAAACTTTGGCGTCTCTTATATTAAAATCGTCTCTTAATAATAATTTCTGCTACAATTTTGAGTATCAGGTATGTAAGTTTTGGAGTTATTATGGCCAGTGGAAATAATTTTGTGTATTGTTAATCACAAAAAAATTAGGCATGAGGCAGAAATAGAATAATAAGACTATTATAAAAAAATTTAGGTAGATGCAATCTATAGGGTGTAACAAACGACATTTCGGAAATGGCAAGAAATACGATATTGGTTAAATGGGGAAAAGTTGCGGAATTATGGGCTCAATAATATGTATAATAATAATAAAAAAGAAACATCTCCACGATGGAATGATTAGATCTTTAAAGCGACATTTCGTCTTTGGGCCACCATCATCAACTTATTTTTTTTAAATATTATGTAATACATTAATATTTGTAATTAATAATGGGCAGATTATGTTGCAGAAAAATGAATTTTTCCCCGTTGCTTCCAGAGAGTATATTTCTTCCTTTTTTTTCGTAGATATCGCCGGCCTCCGATAAAAGTCTTTCACTAATAAAACTCTTGATGCAGGCGCAGCTAAGTGTTTTTTTTTACCATTTTTGATTAAAATCGAAAATTATCTTCATGTTTTTTCCACCAGTCAAATGGATATCTTTTTAGAATATTTCATTATTGTAATAGTTAATAAACTGTAAGCAGTTAAAATCCATAGAGGTACAAACAAGGACAGATTAAAAAAATAATTTTTGCGTTAGGTTCAGGATCCGATTTCGATCCGGGATCCTGCCAAAAATCTTGGCGGTGGTATCCTGCGCTTGCAAAAATGGATCAGGCGGCATCACTACTCTCTTAAAATAATATTATTTTATACTTTTAGAGAGAGCAGTTGTTTGATTTTAGATTTATAAAGGTTATCATGCTGAATGTCCTCTATTACAACAAATTACAGTTTTCACTATTTTTTAAAATTTAATTATATTTAAACCCCATATCGGGACTCCGGGAATCAATTTTCTTGCATCAATTGTATCCAGGACACAAAAACTAAATCAACATAATAAAGGCCAATAAATTTTAAATTGTTTTGGTTTTATTGGCCAAGAACTTCGTTAGGACGATCGGTTCACAATATTGATCTTCAGAAAGTTCTGAAAAAAAATTTTCAAATATTTATAGTCCCTATAAAATAATGTCTAGGCTAGAAAGGCCCGTGACATAAAACGAGAAGGCAATAAACTCCAGTCGACGAGGAGCTATTAAAAACTTAATAAAACGATACAAAATCGACGAAAAATAAACTACCCGTAAAAGGGAAATATAATAGGAATAATGTCTGGACCAAGAATACATTAATAATTATTGAATTTGCTCTTTAAAAAAGATTTATTTGATTTTGAAGATAGCAGCTATTAAATACAGTATTAAAAAGGCGCCCAGGGCGGCTCAGATCAGGGGCCTGCCTTGTTGGAAGGGGGAAGGGGGGGCCAAGAGTAAAAATAAAAATAGCTTATTATGTAGGTAACCTTTATGGTGCTCACGTGCGTATATATATCTACAAAATTGTAAAGATGTCGATGGGTTTTTGACGAAACTTTGTATTGTAAGCGACATGCCTCAAACTTTAGGATTTTAGGCAACATTAGGATAAATCGTAATCACCACGAGTGTACGACACATACGATGTGTTGTCAAGGAGATATGGGTGCTTAGGATGTAAATAAGGCCGTTTTGAAAACCGTTAGGTAGATCATTTTAAAGGTTTTTAAAATCTAGTTCCAATAATAGCATATTTAGACCTTACCTTACTGATATTTAGGGATAGGTTATTGTGCTTAGTCGTCATTTAGTAGAATGGTTAGGGGACGGTAGGTAGTCACTCCAGATGACCTCCTTTTCAATTCTTTGCTAGCAGCAAAGTTACCGCCTCAAAATTTATATGAGTCTTTTTGAAACGCGATCTCCTGGAAACTACTACTCAAAAATATTAAATTACGGTATTATTGGAAAGAGATTTAAACGACCTTTAAAATAATGTAATGTTGACCCAATTTCCATTAAGATTTTAAGGGTAATATCTACCCCGCATAGGGGGTTAAGCCACGAAGGCTGCACATATTGTTTAAAAGCATCCCAATTCACAATGCAATTAACGTGTAACTCCGATTTTTAATTTTATTTACTGAAAACGAAATATTATGGGCGAAAAGGTTTCAATTTGACACCCTGTATACGTGTATAAATAGTTAAATTGAAGCAACATTTCGTTGCAAAAAACGGTTTCGGTATTTTTCAGGTTACAGTGTACCTTTTTCAAGCTTAGCTGTTATATTTCGAGATATTATGTGACATTTTCGAAAAAAAAAAAGTTTAATTCGAAAAAATTGAAATACGACCGGGAAACAAAAGTATTCAATATACAGAAAATATATTAATCTGTCTATGAGGAAACATAAAAAAAATTTAATTTACGAGATCCGGGCCGCAGGACTTTTGTTTCCAGCAAATTTATTGTTCCTCGAGAATTAACAAATCTCCGAGCCCATAAAAAATTAAACGGATTATCTGATTTTCATCCTCGGCGGTCTAATCGAAGCTGTGGAAACGAATTGATACGTTTTCGCTTCAAACAAAAAAAAAGACTATAAATAATTTTGAGATAAAAGCAAGCTGAATTAGTTAGGCTTTAGACAAAAGACAAAGAGGGATTTTTAACTAAATAACTTTCATTATATACATATATGACGTATTATATTTAATTGGGTGACTAATTGTGTGTCCTAGAGAAGCGCTACATATTTTATTTTTTTTTTAAATCGACAAAGTGGGGTTATAAATACTCTTACTCACAGGTCAGTCCGCGCTACTGTACAACATTTCACCCAGAGCCAATGGCAATATTGCTAAACTTAATGTAAAACTGAAATTCCATATAAAATTATAAAAATAAATTATTTTTTACCTACTTGTATTTATCCTTATACCTAAAGAGCACAAACACAATCAGTTTTTTTTTATGGGAACACTCCTGGAAACACTTTATGTACACACAGTAATAGTGAAACAGAACCCATAGTTAGCTTTTGAAAATACAATAATACAGATTATACTACAGATTATTAGATTTTATTACACGCGACGAAAATTGACTTCCAGAAGAAACGCGTCAATCAAAACAATATTCAAAGATAATTTATGGACGGGCAAGATACACGCGTAAACCGAAAAAACGGAGCGGATTGCTGAGAGTGTGTTGGTGATCGACGAGACACAATGTATCCGGTCGCTGGTTGGGCTTCAACTAACAGACGCAAGCATGCGGCGCTATATGAAACTACTTCGCTCAGCCGATGTAAGGCGTCAAGAGCTCATTGGCATTTGACACAGTGACGTACGTGGGCTATTACTATTCCATATGTTTTTTCAGGTTCTTTAAAACATACTCCGTCGTAAATGTTCTTCAATTAATTGTACATAAAGGTATTACAGAATGAAAAAGTGTTTAAATCATTTTATTTTGTCTAAAGAGTTTAAGGTGGACATATGACAACACCGGCCAGAATTCCTTGATTGCTTACATATATGGCAGTGCCACACAGGTGTTTTTCTGGTTTGACGTCAGGTCACTTTTACCGCTGAACGAATTGAAAGCGCCATTTATGGCTATTTTTCTTCAATTTGTCTTTATCTCAGGAATTGCCGGTTTAAATATAATACGTAATTTCCATAACATCATTTTATGAATGCTAAAAAAGTATTATTAGTATATCGTCTATACAGGGTGAATTTTGACGTAATTATTTCTTGTTACTTTAATGAAAGGCTATGGAAAAATCTTGCATGGTTTACCGCCGTAGCAAAAAACATACTCTCTCTTATTATCGTCTGTCTGTTTCTGTATTCATTCTAACAGGTAATCGGTTTGATATGTATTGATTATGTATTTGTTTAATTAACAGAAAACGACAAAGAAAAATTATACTCATCTTCAGAGTTCCTCGATTCTTTTTGTTGTTTACAACCTACTTAAGAATGGTAAATTGTTTATTCTTCAAGGGCTGTGATCTAAAGCCGTATTCTCCTTGATTTAAAATCCTTGCCTATTATCATATGCCGGGTTTGTTCCTATATGTTTCATTTTGATTCTGCGGATTAATACCCTCGATTCCATATCCTCCGCGTCCATTTTTTGCCCACAGACATGCAATAAATCACAAGTGTATTTCCCCCTACCAAATCGATAACAAAACCGAAATTCACATCACTTCCCTATTACTGCCAGTAGAAACCAATATAGTGCTAAGCCACATTTCCAAATCCATTTTCAGATAATTAGTTTTAGTCTCTTACACTACGGCTAGCTAGCTGAGCTTAGCTGAGCTGTATTTCTTTATTTTGGTTGAAAATCCGGCAGCGTATCTGTAGCGAGGCAGACAAGACAGTTTTGGCGTGATGGGATTGGATTAAATTTAAAGCAATCGACTGATGGTTGATGATGTCTGAACAACAATGCATTTTAACTGCAACTGTCGATATAAAGCAGGGGCTGAACTTGTAGGAGGGCTATGAATTGTAGCTTTAAATCAACGGTACATTTTTACAAATTATTGTCTATTTTACTCAAGATTCTAAAGATAAACAAGAAGAAGACTAGGTGCAAGTTACTTAATTTTAAGCAAAACCAGGTGGAAATAATCTAAAACTTTAGACAATCTTGAAGTCCAGAACTTTTTAAGCTCCTGAATTTATTCGGCGGACAACTTTTTACTAGTTTCCGAACTACAATGTTATACACCTTCAGGCCAAAAAAGAGTTCAAGGAAAATAAATTACCTAACATAAATATTTTTTTGGATGATCGAGAAAAAATGAGATCGCCGATTACTTTTTATGCTTTTACCCGAAAAGTTATTATCTCATTTTATGGCATGGAACCTTTTTCTAAGCGGATGTAACAATATTCTTATAGGTCCAAACAATGACTATTTTTTGCATATTTCGATGCTGGGGTCTATTTTTTAAAGAAGGTGGGAAAGGACTTGATTCCACTAAATACGTTTGTTTTACTTAAGTAGATTAGTTTAAAACTTTGAAATAAAACTTAACATACTCCACTTAGTAATATATAGCATTGTTTTTGTGTATGAGACATAGTTTGTACGCAATTTATCAGTATTCTTCCAACACTAATAAACTCCTGGACAAAATTAACGCAACATCATAAATTTCCCATATTTTTGATGCTATTTTTTTTCTGAATTTATGATCCCATCTGAATGATTTTATTTGCAATGTAGGTTGGTTCCTTGACAATGTTATAGTTTTCGCTGTTTATGATAAAATTTTAATTTTCGATTTATACTGGGTTTACTAAAAATGCTATGTTTTTTTCCGAAAATTCGTATCACCCTGTGGAGTATATTAGCAGTTGACATTAAACGGTAGGTCCATCTTTCCCCAACATTTTCTTTTTTGGTTTACTTCATTATCTCTGTTATTAAAGAAGATACATCGTTTTATTGCATAACATGTTTTTATAGACTTTAATTTTCAACACATTCATTGTTAAATGTTTTCAAGTAGGTTTCAAGATTAAAATACTCGTCGGGCAACTGGGCATACGAAACGAACGCTTAATAAGCAGTTTCCGAACAGTTTTTATCAGTATGGCGAATTTTACTTGACCTTTGTAACTTTAAAACACAACATCTGCTGACACATCGCTTGCAATGTCAGAAAAAGTCCATAGTCTACTTGAAAACATTTAACAATGAATGTGTTGAATATTAAAGTCTATAAAAACACGTTACGCTATAAAACGGTGTATCTACTTTAATAATAGAGATAATGAAGTAAACCAAAAAAGAAAATGTTGGGGAAAGATGGACCTACCGTTTAATGTCAATATGTCAATATGTTTCGGTTGCTAATATACTCCACAGGGTGATGCGAATTTTCGGAAAATAACATAGCATTTTTAGTACACCCAGTATAAATCGAAAATTAAATTTTTATCATAAACAGTGAAAACTATGACATTGTCAAGGAACCAATCCACAATGCAAAAAAAATCATTCAAATCGGATCATAAATTGAGAAAAAAAAATAGCATCCAAAATATGGCAAATTTATGATGTTGCGTGAATTTTGTCCAGGAGTTTATATATTATTCACTGGGTTCAGTTCAGAACGACCTTCCTGAGGTCGTGTTTTCCAACCAATATCCTCGAAATACAATGTTTAAGAATTCTTGCACTTGGAGGACGTCACCCTTGTGGAACGACCGTCCTGAGATCGTGATTTCCAACGAATATCCTCGAACTCCAATGTTTGAGAATTCTTGCACCTGGAGGACGTCACCCTTGTGGAACGACCGTCCTGAGATCGTGTTTTCCAACGAATATCCTCGAACTCTAATGTTTAGAATTCTTGCACCTGGAGGACGTCACCCTTGTGGAACAACCTTCCTGAACTACAATGTATAAGAATTCTTTCATCTGAAGGACGTTATCCTTGTGCAAATATCTTCCTGACGTCGTGTTTCTCAACGAATATAACCTTCAATGATTCAAAACCAACGGGAAGCGCTTTATTCGGACATGCATTAGTCCCAAAATGCCTTAAAGGATTTTTCCTACAGTGCTAGTATTTGATCATAAAAAAGATCTTCTTCAGTGAGCCCTACAAGACATAGAGACTGCTATTTGATAATTTGGGGTAAGGTTGGTTTGGAATTATAGGATTGCAAGAAAATATTACAAAAATGGAGAATCACCTAAATCACGTTTTATTCACTATGTGAGCAAACCATTTAGAACATTACTGCTTCCAAATTTCGAAACTTCCAAGAAGACAATTAATTTCTCCTTAAAAGAATTCATTATTCAAAACCGATAAATTTCTTCTCCCCATAGTTTCCCTACGCTAATAAATATTGACATAATTCGTCTATCGAGCTTAATAGACGGTAAATATTTGAAAAAGGGCTCATAGGATTATGGTATTACAGGCTATTCGATAGCAGTTCGAAGAGATAGGAATAAAGAAATGGGAAAATAATGTTAAGGGTATTAAGGACAAAGAAAGGAATGAAATGTTTTATTGAGAGGTTGTTAAAAAATCGTCTAATGGAAAAAATCTGATCCTAATATTTCCGGGGTATCTCGGGTAATAACAGTGGAACAAATTCGAAGTTCACTATTATGTTGCCGTAAAGGGTATCGGATGCAGCAGTTTGAATAGAGGGCGTCATCTAGAGCCAACCTATAGTTGAGACAACAATACAAGAAGGAACAATAATTCAGTGGCGACTCGTGGACCAAAATAAAGAGGACGAACCAATCGTCAATTCTCCACGAAATAAAATTAATAATTAAGACAACACGCTAACTATAATAGTTATATAATTAGCTACCATACTGAAGCAAAATATTCTTAAAAACACAGCGACAATATAATTCATGCCAAAGGCAAGGAAGTGGCACTTCCTCTGAATAACCACCACTACAATAAGTCAAATAATCATGGCATATCACAAACAAACATGATCTGATTAATTATTATTATTAAAACGTTTAACTAACTGTGTACTAACAGCTTCTTAGCTTTATGCTAGTTGTATAGATATTTCTGTAGTTGTTTAATTGGTTGCTCGTTGCTGTATAGCTTTTCGGTTAGCTGTTTCTAAGGCTGTTTAGTTATTTCTATTTATCAGACTATGTATATATGGAACTTGTTGTTTCGTACTGGTTCTAAAGGTGATCATTAGCTGTTTTAAGTGTTTGGTAACCTGTTTAGTTCTTCCGCTAGCCATTCAGTTATTCGGCCAAGTACTGGTTAGGGATCTGTTCGGTTGCAATTCTTCTCCTTCAAGTGCCTATCCGCTACCGAATGTTGACAATCATTCTATCATTCTAGCAATAATAATTTTATTTGTTGCTGCTCTGAATAGGTCTGTGGTGGATGTTTCAAACCAGGATCTTAAATTATTTAGCCAATATATTCTTCTTCTGCCAATACTTCTCTTGCCCTGAACTTTTCCCTGCAGAATGCATTTCAATAATTTATATTTTGTCTCGTTTCTCATAATGTGACCCAGATACTCCAATTTCCTACGTTTTACTGTGTACATTATTTCTCTTTCTTTATTAAGTTTTTGGAGTACTCGGGTGTTTGATACTTTGTCCATCCATGATATTTTGAGGATTCTTCTATATGTCCACATCTCGAGAGCCTCTAGTTTTGTTGTTATTGCTTCCGTCGAGGTCTAGGACTCCACACCGTATAACAAGATGGAGAATATGTAGCATTGGAGTAGTCTGAGTTATAATTTTAAATTCACATTATGTGTTCTGAATCATTTGGACATTTGGTTGAATGCTTTTTCAATTCTTGCGTTTATTTCTCTAGAATGGTCCCATTCTTCATTTAGTGTTGTGCCCAGATATGTGTATGTTGACACTTGTTCTACCGTTTTTTCATTGATTTTCATTCAGGATAGTCAACTGTACTTCTCCAATTCTTTCTTTGATGATTATCATTATTTTTGTTTTATTAGTGCTAACTTCTATGTTGGAATTAGCATTGCTAAAATTTGAGCTATTTTAGGTACTGGATACCGGAACAAAACCAAATTTCACTATTTTTGGGTAAGGAATTACTACATGAGCCATGGCACATGTTTTTTGAAACACACTGTATAATATACCATACTGAAGTGATTTTTCTGACATTTCATGTAATAATTAAATTCGGAAAGAAATATTTTATAGCCGCTGATGAATTGTGTTTTTTTTTCGTCCGTATCCTGCCAACAAGGGATTATTTCTCCACATTAAGTTTACCTTTTAATCTTAATAACTTTCACATCAAGAAAATAAGGCTTTTATATTTTGGCGCTGACCTTCGTTTCGTTAATATAAAATATATTAATAATCAATCTCAATTCCCAGTTTTTTTACAGACAAATAAGCTGCAGGACATAAAATGAAAAAAACAGTGGAAGTGTCCATATATTTCATTATAGGATTCATGCAATGAAAGAAACCGTGAATAAACGTGACCTTTTTATGTCGCTATAGATGCGCAAAACGTATCATTTATCATTGTGATAAAATACCATTTTATTCATTCCCATAATAACGAAAAGAATAGGCGATCTGTTGTCAAAAATTTTTTTAAAATTTAATAATGCTGTTAATTTTGTCTTGATTACAGGATTCATTTCTGTTTTTTACACACAACTAACGGTATTATAGACTAATTGATTGCCTGCATTCGTTCTGATGTTCAGAAACGGCTGGGCATACAATACCTAGCTATTGAATCGTTTGTTTTTGACAAATTTTTCTTTAAAAGAAACTCTTAGTTTTAGCCCTGTTCTATCAATAAATACGGATATTTTCTTAGGTGATACAAATTTTCACGAAATAATTCCATTTTATTTATCAGGGCAGTAATTTCGCCCCGCCTTTTAGAGGTTTAAGCCTGTCAAGTTATCCTGTTCCAATTCGTTAAACGCGAATTCGGATTTCGATTCTTTGGGAGAACAATGCGTCGGAAAATTTATTTCATCCGACAAAATTCCCGACAAAAAAGCCAAAAGGAAAGTGAAATATACACTGGATGGCTAAAAACAAAAATGTATAGTCGATGTAAAGAGTCGGATTTCGTAAATAGAGATCCGGAATATCCGATATCGAAATAAAACCTATAAGATGCTGAAGGCAAATGCCCAAACCTTGAATATGAAACGTTCTTATTTTGGTAAATTAAATAAAATATAATACAATGAAGTAAAGGTAGCGGGAAAAAATGCGACCAAAGCTTAGTTAAAATTTGGTTAATGATCTATAATACTTTTTATTTAAATTTAAGTATATGATATTGTTCAATATACTGGGTCATTCACGATGTCTGGCCTATTGAAAGATCTCGGGAACTAAAAAATATATTTGATTGAAATAATTGTAGTCGATATAAACGGGCCTGTATTTTTTTAAATGTTTCTCCAGAAACAAATCCTATTAAGAATTTTATCTGAGAAACGGTATACGAGTATAGGGAATTATCAACTAAAGTTATTTGGATTTTTACATAGAATAGAAAAATTCCGAAATATACAGGGAATATTTGAAATTTTTAATATTTGAAATAACAATGCTAAGCCTAACATCAATTATAGCCCGGATATGGTAGATACGTCGCAATATCTTCATTAAAAAGAGATCGGCATCTTGTATCATCTCTACTACTTACGCGCCTGGAACTAGGCCGGATGAGACGTGGGGTACAGAGTACGCACTCCTCCAATCGGTAGGCCATACCGCAATGCAAGAAACAAAGGGTTGATAACACTTGGGTGAGCAGTGGTTCGGAGCCTAAGTTAAGCTATAGGTTCCCCAGGGAATGATTCTATGAAGCGAGCGAGGAGGACAAAATAAGGGAAAAAAATCTAATGGGCATATTTTCAATGCTTCCTGTAATCTCCTATAATAATTCAGCAATCGCATGAACAGAACGACCACATTATTTATCACAACCCGCTCTGAAAACAAACTAATTATTCTCCCCCTGGAAATCCATAGATGCGGGATGCTCGGTCTAGTTTTCCGGAAAATCCCATTTTTATTATTTATCCAGAGTTTAATTCCGGCTCGTATTTTTGGGGTTTATAATCTGTCAATAGCCTTGTTCCAAATTCGTTTAACGGACATTTGGATTTCGATTCTTTAGAACAACAACCGGCTGGAAAATTTATTATTTTGTCACAAAACCCTGAAGTGACAAAGGGACGTGAATAAATCCAGTGTGCCTTTCCCGCAGTAAATTAATGTGGAATTTAGTGACATGCAGAGCTGTAACCACGACTAAATCCCAGGGGGAGGGGGCTTGTATACATGAGTTGTCCGTCCATATCCTGGTAATTCGACCAAAACTGTAGTCCTGCTCTCATGTCTGGATCTCTGTACTCAATCATACTATTGGGCTACTGGATTCCATCAAAAGAAGAGCCATTCGTCTGATCGGAGACCACGAGCCCGATAAAGAACCTCGACAGCCTAGAAAATCGAAGGCCGGTTGGAGATTTGACTATATTTTAAAGATATTTCCATGGAAAATGTTGGACTGACTTTTCCCGCTTAATTCCCCCCAAAGCGCATTAAAGGATTTTTCCTATAGGAGGAGCCCCTATGAAAATATTCTTCGCACTTGACGCATGACCCTGTGACGCAGATAGATAAGACTTAAGCGAATAAAGATTTAGGTGTAGATATGATTGCTGACATTAAATTTTATTTTATTTATAAATAATAAAAGGCCGAGTGGCTTCGTTATTATTAAACGAGACAAACGAATTTTTATTAGAAATAAAAATTTAAAAAAATAGATTTAAGGGTGTGCGAGTTGCAACGAAAAAGATTTGCTATATCATAAACTCTAACCTCTTTCATAATATTAGGGACTACACAGAATCAAGTTTTAAGCTTTCTAAAATCTCTAAGGATTCGGCAAGCTTAGACCGATTTTTTTCCGGTAAATCTAGTTTTTACTATTTGTCCATCGACTAATTCCAGATCTGGTCTATAAAGGGCGAATGGTTTATTTACTGTAAAAATATAGCTGAAACATAAATGTCTATTTGTATGCTTCTCAAAATCAACAACTATCCAATATAAAAAAATTTATGGCAGAAGCGAGGAATACATAGTCAGGGTGTTCCTTAATGACGTGCTAATATTTCAAGGTGTGATTTACTAGGTCATTTTATAAAGAAACCTTTATATGAACATATGTCCACAACGGCTTAAACTCTTTGCTACAGGGTGTTGAATTTTTATTTTTTAAATGGTTATTTTTTAATATCTCCGAAAGTACTTTAGATATTATTTTCAATTTTGGTATGTGTTAATAGGATATAGAACCACATATTTTAGTTAGAAAAGTTATTCATTGTTCCACCAGTTGCGTCCCTGTTCTCTGATATTTTTAACAAAAAAGATGGTACGCCATTGACATTTTTCCATGTGGATATTTTTTCTGATTCTGATTCTGATTTCTTCTGATATTAATTCTACATGAAAGTGGCCTCTTGAGTTTTTCTCGTCAGACGCACCGTTCTTGATTAAAAGCACTAAATTCATATTGAAACTCATTATTATTAACATAAAATAATTAATGATAAATTTTGTTTCATAAAAATTCTTGAAGGTGGCCATTTCCAACAATTTTTATAAAACAAAATTTATCATTAATTATTTTATCAATGTTAATAATTACGAGTTTCAACAAACCCTACATATGATTAATAAATTATAGAAACGCTTTTTCATAACTATAAATAATTATTAATAGTTTCCTTCGAATTTTATTATTGTGGCCTTCTTCGTCCAATAATATGTCAAATAGCAGTTCTATCAAGCTACACAGTATTTTTAATTCCCTGATGCGATTGTATCGCAAACGCGTTGACTTTCCTGTGATGAAGATCGCTATCCCAATCGCATATTATGTGTGTTTCTCGCTTAATAATTTAGCACGCGAGTCCAAATCTGTAACGCGTTACGTCAAACGTTGCCAATTCCAGTTTGGGTTCCTATTACCTGTTTTTTTGCCCTAGGATAAACGACTTAGAAACAGTTATTATCTAGCTACGTGATGAATGAAAAGGCTCCTTATTATCTACCCGACTATTTACATTTCATGGTACTTAAGCAAATGAAAACAATTCTTTATAAGTGCATCATTTTTCATTGCATCCCGGTGACGTTTGTCGCCGGCAATATGATACATTCACTGCGTTCAACATGCATTATTCTTCTTTAAATGTTCACGCTTTGCTTACTCGCTATATGTAAATTTACAGGGCCTTTTACCTTTTCACATTTAAACCGGGCGCACGATCCCATTTATAAAATTTTTTGATGTTTACTTACAAGCAGAGATTTATTTAGTAGTTCCGGCTGCTCTTGCACTAAGTTTTTATGTAAATTTAAATGTTTTCGGGGAACATAAAACGGCCGGGGTGTGGCTGTTCTGGATCCCTTCAGCTTATTATTGGTACCTAAACATTGATTAAGAGGATCCGATGCAAATTTAAACCTTAAAAATTAATAACAGTATATTATATACAGGGTGATTCACGACGAGCTTGTATTAGAACTTTATGGAGAACTACTGAATATATGATTCTTAAACTTTTAGAATTTAGGTTTATCGATATGCTCTCTTGAAGTAAAATGTTCACATGTTTCTGTCATTTCCGGTTATAATATATAATTTTTATTATATTTTTCGATTAAGCGTTAAATACTAAGCACATTTTAAAGAACATGATTTTGTCAGACTTTGTTAGTTTTTGAGATATCTGGACTTTTTGTAATTATTTGGCAAATGCATGACGATGAGATAATCCTTAATATTTTTTTTACCTTAGCTCTTGGACTAAAACTCACCGAATAGCTAGAAGATCATCAAGTCTCAAAAATATTTCAAATTCGGCAGAAAATGTACAGGGTGGTCACAATTCAAGGTTCATTGTGGAAGAATTCAACCATTAAAAACTTTCTTATTTTAAATGGAACACCCTATATATTTTTGTTTAATTTGATGGCAAATTCAAAATCAAAATCAAAGCGTTTTCTCAAAAAATCCAATTATATTCCGAAATACTATTTGTTCAAGTGTGCTATGAAAACAATTGTACTATTGTACTGATGTCTATACGGATTTTGAAGTGAATATTATTTAAATTTATTTACAGTTTACATTGAATGTGGCAAAATTAAGTTAATAGCATGTCGAATATATCGGGATAAATATCCGAATAGGCCGATTCCCACACCAGATATTATTAGAAGACAAAATAATAACTCTTTAATATTTGGATCATTTGAAGCCAAAGTACGAAGAATTAAACCAATACTGGACAATGAGGTATTTGAAGTTACCATTTTATTCTAAGAATTTAAAGTTTATAAACTTGTTTCCTTGTTATTTAAAAAAAATATATATTTAAACCATTAAATTTAAAACAATCAACTGCATTTTATTTATAAATTCAATTAAGAAACGCTTTAGAACGTTGTATTTTCGAGCAATCAATCACTTTTCCTCCGTATAGACATCAGTATAACCCTAAGTACAATTGTTTTCATAGCACACGTGAACAAATAGTATTTTTGGAATAAAATTGTATTTTTTGAGAAAACGCTTTGATATAGGTATAGGACAGTAAATACTATTTATTAAGAACAACTAATTTTCCAACAAATTAAATAAAAATATGCAGGGTGTTCTATTTAAAATAAGAAAGTTTTTAATGGTTGAATTCTTTCACAATGAACCTTGAATTGTGACCACCCTGTACATTTTCTGCCGAATTTGAAATATTTTTGAGACTTGATGATCTTCTAGCTATTTGGTGAGAAAAAAAATTTTGTCCAAAAGCTAAGGTAAAAAAATTATATGGATTATTTCATCCTCATGCATGACAAATAATTATGAAAAGTCCAGATATCTCAAAAACAGAGTCTGACAAAAACATGTTCTGTAAAATGTGCTTAGTATTTAACGCTTAATCGAAATATAATAAAAATTACCATGTTGCATTTAAAAAACGAAATTTGGCAGCTACTTCCGGTATAACCGGAAATGACAGAAACATGTGAATTAGTTCAAGAGAGCATATCGATAAATCTAAATTCCCAAAGTTTCAGAAACATATATTCAGTAGTTCTCCATAAAGTTCTAATGCAAGCTCGTCGTGAATCACCCTGTATATTGCAAGGCCGGAGAGTGTTGATTTTTTCAGAATCGTTTTGCGTATAACCAATTTAATAAGATCAGATTACTAAAAAATCGACTAAATGAAGTTTTAAAGAAACTCATGAAAATAGAAATTATACAAGTTGGGTAAACTACGTCTATTACAGGCACACGCCTAACGGACAGAAAAGAGAACGCAATTATCAGCTATAAATTAAAGAAAGAGAAAACAGATTTCCTTGTCATATCCTAATTTGCTCGCCTTTCCTCTACCACGGTAGGAGGACTCTCGTACTCTCCTCTCGCAGACACTACAAGGCCAACCATCGATACAGTGTTGCAACGTTTAGTAAAATTTCACTAGATCTACTGATTTAGTGATAACTTTTTAAAAAATGCAATTTTCTATTAATTTTTTTATTCACATCCAAAATGTGATAATTGTTATAAAGATTAAATCTATTTCTTTCCCATTTAATTTCCTTAAATACCTTTGTGTTGCTAAGTCTTCAACGTCCAATACTTTAATCAGTGGCGTAACCAGAAACTGACCCAAATTAGGTACTTATATAGAATATTTTTCGAATTTTTAAAATTTTGTTCTTCACTTTTTGTACTTTATTATTACGGAAATAAAATGTTATGTTATTTAATTGGACTTACCATTAATCCGCTAAAAACGACTGTTAAAGGTAAGCTAAATGTAAAATACAACACCCTTAGGGGAAAACGACAATTTTGTCTGGTCTACTGCAATGTTGGCACCTTCAGCCCCATTCATTACTGTCATCGATTTATGTGATTCTCTAAACTATTCCTTTTACCTCTGTTAATTTATAATGAAAAATGGAGGCAATTTTCCCGACGAGGCAAAAACACCGCATATTTAATTATATTTTATATCAAATTATGCATAATATTGTAGCTATTGGACTCTAAAAACAAAAATGTAGACCTTTATACAACCAATTTGGAAATCGAGAGCTTCCATAAAACTGTTATACGGCATAAATCTCTCTTAAATAAATCTCATAAGCGAAATCTGCTGGTAGGCAGTTCATCATTACTCAATTTTATCATTAATAATTTCGAATTCTTTAACAATATAGAACGACAAGAGATTTGGTTTGTTTTGGAAATTTTACCGACTAAAAAAGAGAATTAAATAAATATGCTCTTGGTCATAAAGCATGTGATTTACTTATAGCCCCGTTTATTAACTTTGGACGATTGTCTTTTATTTAATTTAGATTCGAAGTAAAACGGGAAACGGGGAAATTTCTAATTAAATTTTGATTTAACGCTCCGTTATCTCGCATTTTAAAAGAAAATTATTAGTACCATTAAAATAAGTAAGTAAAAAGTAGAATCTTCGCAAGAGGGATGATTTATACTGGGTGGCCCAGAAGTCCGGAATAAAATTAATATAGCCTTAACCTGTAACTTTTGAGGAAAACGCTCGGACACGTCAATTTAGTTTTATATATGCTCACATTTTGACATTATTGGTTTGTTTTTTGTAGACATTTGTCAAAGATATGACGACATCGATCTTTTTTTAAATAGAAATATACAGCTTGTGATACATCATCTCATAAATTTTAGCGCGATTCTGTCAAGCTATTTCAAAATGGCGACTGTTAAAAGTTTTAAAAAAATCTCTATTTAAATAAGCGAAAATGATAAATCATTGATGGTTTTTTTACCTTCCAAGGTAAGAAATCTTCTGAACGCGACACAATGAAGATTTCTTATCTTGAAAGGTAAAAAAACCATCAATGATTAATAATTTCCGCTTATTTAAATAGAGATTTTTTAAAAACTTTTAACAGTCGCCATTTTAAAATAGCTTCACAGAATCGCGCAAAAATTTATGAGCATACTGTACGAGATATTAGCTTTCAAATGATGTATCACAAGCTGTATGTTCCTGTTTTAAAATAAGATCGATGTCGTCATATCTTTGACAAATGTCTACAAAAAAACAAACGAATAACGTCAAATTGTGAGCATATATGAAACTAAATTGACGTGTCCGAGCGTTTTCCCCAAAAGTTACAGGTTAAGGCTATATTAATTTTATTCCGGACTTCTGGGCAACCCTGTATATAGTCGGTTGTGCAAGAACTTGTCTTCTATTTTGATTTCATATCGTTTTTAGTATTGTAAGAAGCATTTTATGAAAGAGTTTTTTTTTAAACTGAACACATCACTATAATATTTTACTAAATATATCAATTTAGAGCTTAATTTCCCTTAACTAAGGAGGAGTTAAACTAAAATCATCTCGGTTCATATTGTTTAATTTTTAAGAAAGTTTTTGAATTTTCACGAGAAAATAGCATACATAATCGACTTGAAACATGACAACAAACATGGACCCGATATTTCTATCTGCTTTGTACACGTCAATGCGACGTCTGTTATTACGAAAATAAATACAGCAAAATTCTATAGCTAGAATCCCCGTTTCTTTATAATCTTCCGTCTGTTCCTGTTCTCGTTCTAACAGCTGATCAGTTTGATATGTATTGGTCAGAAACAATCTACAGATTTGAAATGTGTCGTTTTTGGAACCGTATTATGAACACCCTGTATAAAATAGATAAACACTATTTGATTGATAGATATCTCTAGACCCTTTTTTATAAATCTCACCCAATCTCGTGGTTAAACAAATAATTTTTGAATGTTTTTTTTCCAGGACTATAAATCTTTTTTTTACTTTTTAATTTATTGCTCTAAAACTACGCAAGCAAATCAAATAATATTTTAGGTAATTAGAGAGAACACTAGTACGAACCTAAATATGCTATAAAATACTGGGTGTCCCATTTAAAAAAAATATAACTTTATGTTATCATACCTTTTTGGGCTACCCTATACATGAATTTTTTTTCCTGAAATACACCCTTTGTATAATTCGTATAGCAGGTGTGGACGCCTGACGCAGTTTTGCAGGACCATGTATAATGGTTTAAAAAAACTGTTACTTTAATAAACTATTTTAATTCGAAATTGAGTTAAGTTTCTCCGTATCTTGTAATTATTAAATATTAAATAATAGTAAACATAATTAGAGAATAGAGTTGGTGCCGATTCAGATGGATTTTGATTATAGTAACCATTCCGAACATATTTCGTTCGACTAGATAAATCCCAGTTACCGTAAACATGAAACAAATCCATTTTCTCGAATATTTTGGAACAAGTGAGCTCGCAAAAACTGTAATTCGCCCGTAAATCAGAACTGGCCTTAAAACACGGTCTGTAAACATCATAAAATTACATAAGTAGAATCGGTAGCCCAAGTTGGAAAGTCCTTTTTATCCAAAACATGGAACGGGCCATAAATCTCCATAAAAACAAGTGCAGCAATCCATGAAAATGTAAACGGGAACAAGGCTACGTCTTTTTATGTTGAGGCCTTTAAATTAGATTTTTAATTGTGTGTTTATCAATGGGGTAGAAAAAATTGCGGCATAATGAATGACGCAATTTAGTGTTGCTGTTTTTTTTTGTGGAATTTACTAGCGGAGGCAATTTAATTATACAGGGTGTTCCTTAATGGCGTGCTAATATTTCAGAGTGCGATTCCTTAGGTAATTTTTTGAAGTAAAGTAACATTACATTTTTCTTTAAACGTTATTTTTTTATCTTTGAAAGTACTTTTCATATTATTTTAAATTTAGGTATGTATGTGTTCATCAAATATCAAAACTATATAATCCACGCTTTCATGTGGAATTGACTTGGCTAATCAGAAAAAATATCAATAAAAGCCAGTGGCGTATCAATTTTTTTTGTAAAAAATATCAGAGGCCAGGACGCCACTGGTGGTGGATCGATAAAAGAACATTTATAACCTAATGTTAAGCGTCGCTAGTTAGGCAACCGTAATTTTCTGGGTTAAAGTTTGAAAACTAGTGAGAAGTTCGAAGTAGGTAAGGGTAGATACATTTTTTGAAATTACGGTGGACAAGTTAAACTTTAAAATCCCCGGAAAATTGAAATATAAATATGTTTACCCCGAAATTGTGTTGCAAAGTAATATTTCCGCCTAACAAATTTTAAAGTGAAATTAAATTTGCCAGGAAATTTGTTCGGAAACAGTATTTAAAAGTATAAGTTTAAAAGAGAAGCTTACTAACGATATCCAATCAAATTTTTCCTAGACGGGGGACGCAAAACCTACTCTTCAACAAAAAATGGACGTAAAACCTATTTTTGTAAAATTAATCGATTTGGTATTTAATGTCTCGGAAACAATAAACTGAGCTTTTCAATTTGGTCTTCTAAGCCTCTTCTTTGAAGCCTCAAAAAATTTCGATTTAAACATTTTTAATTCTGCCAATCTAATTTTTATAGTTTTTGGGGCTGGGTGCCCCAAAAACTATAAAAATTGCATGCACAATTTGCATAGTTGTGTAAAAGCATTTGGTTTACAGAACCCTATGATAAAACACTAACACTATAAAGAAAAATCCTTTAAGGCACTCTGGAAGTGGTGCGTGTGCGAATTAAGCGATTCACGTTAGTTTTGAATCGTTGGACGTTATATTCGTTCGGAAACGCGACAGATGACAGAATTCGCAAACAATGAAGTTTGAGGAGTCTTAAGCTGAACCACATATGGTTGAGTGGCAGTGGTTCGTCGTCTATTTTTGCTATTCGTCGCTCTAGTTAGTGGAATTAAGCGGGCAATATAAGTCGAACAATTGCCATGCTAAAAGAGAGAGACACCATGTTGTTTGGTTGGCTCTTCGTCAGCTCGTGGTCTTCATTCAGCCGCATGGCTCTCCTTTCGATGGAATCCAGTAGCCGAAGAGTATGCTTAGCTGCAGCGTTCCAGACGTGAGAGCAGTATTCTAGTGATGGATGAATCTCGCCTTTGTAGAGTAGGTATCAAAAGTTGTTGTGGTGTACACAACTTTCTAGTCAGGGAAACTACACCAAGATTAGCGGCGGTTATGCAAAGACATATTTTCCTCCAGATTGACGCCCGGCAAATAAATACTCAAACCCAGTGGAATTGCGTGTCATGTCGTGACGATGTCCGGTTCTGCAATGTTAACCTTTTTAGAGGAAACTGCTGGTTGGGAATTCTTAGTATTAAATTCGACTTGATTACTGTCATCCCAAGATAAAATTCTACCAGGTCCTTATTGAGGCGTGATTCTTCATGCTTCCTGCGAAGAAGTGCGTCGTCGGGCAATGTTTGAGAATTCACTCCTAACCGTTTTCGAAAAAACGGCATTTCATATACAAACATCATGTGCTTCGGGTATTTCAATAAAAGATACATCTTTGTTCCGATCCAATGTTCAACCTTCACGATTCCGCTTTTTCATATTTAGCCCATGAGCAGTTAGGGGACTCAGTGTAAATAAAACGACGTTTTCTCGAAAACGGTTAGGATTAGCGACATGAATGAAGAGTACTTAATTTTTAGCCAATAGTTAAAGGTATGTAAAAAACATTGTCCAAAGTTCTCATCATACAGGGCGTAGAAAAAATGGGCCCATGAGTGTTACAGCTAGTCCGTCCCTGCAGCTGTGAGTAATTCACAACAGTTTCTTGGGTAGTAATTTGACGGGTCTTACCTGGTATATATCATATTAAAAAATAATTGAAATATACCAGGTGGTTCAATAATTATGTGTAAAAAACTTGATTCCATTGGTGCTCTTTGGGAGCCCATATCTCCGAAGAGGAGGCCGATACGAAAGAAGTTTATATGAACCTATAGTATTCTTTTCACGTGTTTTCTTCATATCCGGGAGATTTCCCATATGTTCCCGGACACCCTGTATATTGGATTTTTGGTTTTCACTAGAAGGTCGTTAGTATACAGTAGGAAGAGGCTGGGAGACAGTATGGACCCTTGAGGACAATTTTTTTATAATTTGGTTATGCAAACATTTATACAAGAAACTTACGAATCGAGGGATGTTATAAAACTCGTAAATATCTATAACCCAGTCTTATCAGGGAAGTCATATCAGCTCATAAAAAATTTAACCAATCGAAATATAATTTTAAAAAATGACGTTTTTGACACTGAATTCTTTTTATACTAGAAAATAATCTACACATCCAACGGATTTGTTACAAACACTGTTTACCACTTCATATTAAATCTCCGCGCTACTTTTACGTTCTCTGCTTTAAAAGTTAAAAAAAAACTAGAGAAAAGTTTAAAGTATACAACAAGTTTCGCGAAGCTTATAACGGACGGACTTGGTGGCAAAAATCTACAGAAAATTGAAAATAAAGTTGCACTTTAAGTTCGCCCAGAGTGTAATCATAAAGTTTTATGGTTGTTTTGGATTCTGCTACAATTTTTCTTATGGTAAATTTTTTATGTTAATATTAGTGAAAATTTTATTTAAAATAGTTTTAGAAAATATGCAATTAAAAAATTTAAACCACATCTTCTCCATACTCAGTAGCAGTCAATTTCACTTCAGAAATAATAATTTCTATTAAAAATATGCCAATTCTATTTCAGGAAGCATTAAAATTCAGTTCATACAGGGTGATCGGAGGATACATGGAGAGGTGACAAAGGTGGTAAGTCATATAACAAAAAGTAGGAAACTCGATACTTTCCTAATTACAGCCAGTCAAACTCTATATTTGTAGGAGTGTAGAAAAATTAACAAAATACGTAATACTTGCATTTTTCTCCATTGTAACCTTATGAATTAGCGTTTGTTTGAATTTATGAATGAAAATAAATACAGATTTTACCAAAAACTATTTTCCAGACAAATGTAATTTTTTATCTTTCCTATAAAAATTTGTATCCGATTAAAAGCTAATAAAACTCACCTTTAGGACAAAAATCTCGCCCGTAGTCCTGTTGATGTCAAACTTGCTATTGGCTGGATTGTCTGGGTCGATTCCTTGTCCCGTCAAGAAGTAGACAATGTTCTGAGGTCGGTCTTTGTCTCCGTCAGTTGCAGTAACCTATTAGTAACAAATAGAGTTAGTAACAAAAAATATATTATATAATGAATAAAATAGCGCTATAATCATTCCTTTATTCTATTTATTTAACTTATCCATAGTATTTTCACATGCTTCCAAAAAAATATAAAATAAACTTGCTTTAATTAAATTAAAAAAAAAGAGAAGCTCTAATCAGCACGCCTATGCTTGGAAGAAAATTTGATTTTTGACCTAGCTTTTCCTTCCGTCCCTGTTTCAGACTCCTGTGTCGTACAATACATAAGTTTAGGCCTGCTTTTAATGTTTTATATCTAAAATGACTTTTGCAGACCTTAATTAATTATAAATTTAAAATTAAATATAACTATTAGACATGGTACGAAATATATCTAGAACCTTGCGTAGAATCTAGAAATATAATAATATATAGGGTATTCCCTTTAAGATAAGCAAGTTGATCATCATCATGAAAATTGAAAATTTTTAGCCGAGTTGCTCCCATCAACATTAACATACTGTCCAATTTTCAAAATATTCCTATGAATAGTTTTTCATATATAGATCGAGGCGGTTCTCGGTGGGACACCCTGTATGTACGATAGTATGAACAATTAATAAATCTTGCTATTGCCAGTTTATAATCATAGAGCTTAAAATCGAATTAGAAAATTAGTTTAATTTCAACATAAAATTAATTTGCAAAGTTAAGCGAACTGATGAATATAAAATTATTATGAGGTTTTTATAATTGGAATCTCCAAAGCCTCGAAACGACTTCCTAAAGTAATAAAAAGAATGATTTAAAATTAACGGGCGTTATAAAATCCTGAAAATTTTATTTTAGTGTCAGCCAATTGTAACATAGTATAAAATATTTGTTTACAGTGTTACATTGCTGATGCTTGAGGGTTTGAATGCAGTTTAACCAAATTAGTTTTTAACGTCAAAGATAAGCGTGAAGAATATAAAGAATCAGGAGTTTATAAGTTAAAGTGTTATGAATGTAATAGCTGCTATATAGGAGAAACCGCACGAAAATTTGAAACGAGGTTTAAAGAACATAATGCATGCTATAGACTTAATAAAAGATCATCTAATATTGCGAATCACTTTCTAGACACAAACCACACATTTGCAGATATAAGCAACCTACAAATCTTACACACTGAACAAAAAGGCCATAAATTAAATTTACTAGAAAACATTGAAATTTATAAACATAAAAAAGACACTAATATTAACCTTTTAAACACACAATTAGATCTCGGAAATTCCCCACTATTAAAATTATAGTAAAAATCCCATCTGGCACGTGCATTCTTAGATTTTTTGAATATTGACGGGTTTGTCCCTAATTTAAGTTTATTATACACTATTGTGTTAAACATTATTTATTATACCATGTTAATATTTTTATTTTTAGTACTACGTATATTATACAGTATGTCCGGGGATGGGGATTACAAGAGGACAAATGGACTAAAAATTGAGAGATACGAAAAAAAGTCACTCTTAATAAACGTTTTTGCTTGTCTAGAAAATACGATTTATCATAAGAAACTTCAATTTTTTTATACAGGGTGGGTAAAAACAAAGATATGAAAATAAGTCACTCTTAATGAATGTGTTTTCTACACAACAAACCGAAGTAGAACAATTCATCAATAGGTTTACCTATGTAAAAAATATTTCCCAAAAAGTATTCTCTGGCACACCTCTGACTGGTGAACCTAGTCAAAATAATAGTTACACTTAAGGTGATAGGTACTTGTTGTCAATGTCTTTATTTAATGAAGTTATTATTTAAGTAGAAATGCTATCTACTGAACAAAGAGTTTTTATAATATAATGTTTGGGGATGGTCAAGTTCCATACCGCTATGTCATGAAACAATTTACCGAGAAATTTGTAGGAATCCCAATAACAAGGATGGCAATCTGCACGTTAATAAAAAAGTTCAAGAGAACTGGTTCGGTTTTGGACCTCAAAAAAAAGATGATGCTGCTACAGTCTTAGTTCTTCATTCTGTTGAAGAAAATCCTATGACGTCCCTTAGAAATCGTATTACTCAGTTGGAAGTTGTGAAAAAAAAGTCAAATTCAAGCAAATAAATTGTATCCGTATAAATCGCACTTTAATCAAAGATTGGAAGAGGGAGACGACGCGAAACGACTTGATTTTTGCCTGTGGATAGGAGAAAAAATTTTAAGTGGAAATGTTGATTTTTATAAATGTAGCATGTTTTCTGATGAAAGTACATTTTCAACAAATGGAACCGTTGTAACCCAGCACGTTAGGTACTGGTCATTAGAAAAGCCCGAATTCAGAATTATGACGAGAAGACAATATTTCACAAAAGTGGGGCCATATTTTTTTGATAACACCTGCAATAGATTATCATATTTAGAAATGCTGGATACA
Organism: Barypeithes pellucidus; assembly: GCA_963991005.1. Lineage (NCBI taxonomy): Eukaryota > Metazoa > Arthropoda > Insecta > Coleoptera > Curculionidae > Barypeithes > Barypeithes pellucidus. The sequence goes on from OZ022557.1 coordinate 3,886,805, forward strand.
TTTTTCAATGATAAATTCGAAAATTTACCATTAAATTTTCGACAAAATAAGTATTTTCAGCAAGATGGTTGTATAGCCCATTTCGCTCGTGAGGTTAGAGAATGGCTTGATCGCAGATTTGGTCCATGGAGGATTGGCAGGAATGGCCCAGTTTGTGGCCTCCAAGAAGTCCCGACTTAACCTTGGCTGATATGTTTTTATGGGGCCGTTTAAACAAATTGTTTTTGCAACCGCAATACCAAATGATATTGAAGTGCTGAAGGGCAGAATTATCCAGGCTGTTAAATCGATATCTCAGAAAGAAATCAGAAATTCTTTCACTTATTTGAGAAAGTAATTAGAAAAATGTGTCGAGTATGGGGAGTGGAGTTTTTGAATTATGAAATCGTTATCGTATTCTTTTCATGTTAATAAAAATGTTCGTATTATTATTATTATTATTATGGGTTTTCTCACTTTTAATCAAGTGGTGTTTCGTTTCTGAGGTGACGGGCTAACCAAGTCATCTCATATTCTATTGATTGAATTGAGGAATGATCGTACTATATTACATGTTTTTAGGATGACAGACTTTTGTATATTTGTGTGGATATTTGCGTTTAGATTGAGTTGTTCAAGATGAGTATTGAAAATGTGTGGGGTGATGCCAGTAACTGAAATGATGAATGGTATGATGACTACTTTTTTCTGTTTCCAAAGTCTCTGGACTTCTATTGCCAATTCAGTATACTTTGCTATCTTGTCCCTATATTTTTCTCGGATGTTATGGTCATTAGGTATGGATATATGTATAAGATAGGTGCTTTCTTCTTTTTTGATTTGGAACACGATGTCTGGTCTATTACATGTTATTTTTTTATCTGTATGGATTTCTACGTCCCAGTATAGTTTGTATTCACTTGTGTCTATAACCGTTGTTGGGGAATATTTATAATATGATATTTCTTCTGTGACGAGTTTATATGTCTTTGCTAGTGCCTGATGGATAATTTTTCCTGCCATATTGTGCCTATCGGTATACTGAGTGCCTGCTAAGATTTTGCATCCACCCGTAATATGGTTGATAGTATATTTATATTGGTGGCAATTTCTGCATGTATCGGTTTGTATATTTGGGTCTTTTATTATGTATTTTTGGTAATTCCGCGTGGCTATGACCTGATCCTGAATTGCTAGCAGAAATCCTTCGTTCTCAGGGAAGATTCTTCCATCCATGAGCTATTTATAAGAGAGTTCCTTTGAGATCTGGTCTTGTTGTATGTTGTATCTATGTTTTCCATGTAATTGCTTTGTTGTCCATGAGCTAAGTTTATATTCTATATTTTGTGTTGTGGATAGATCAAGGGGGGTATAATTTTTGTCAACTTTGCAGACTACTTGGTGCAGGGATTTTTGCTTGTTATGGAAGAATTTTCGAAGTTTTTGGATCTGGTTTGCGTGTAGTGCTTGAATATCTATCATACTTCTCCCTCCTTCTTTCCTATTTATTGTGATTCTTCTTAATATTATTATAATTACTTCATTAAATAAAGACATTGACAACAAGTATCACCTATTCATTAAAAAACGTATATTAAGAGTGACTTTTTTTCGTATCTATCAAAATAAAGTATATTTACTCTTAAGCAAAATAACATTTTTGCAGTTTTTACCCACATAAAAAAATTGAAGTTTCTTATGATGAATCGTATTTTCTAGACAAGCAAAAACGTTTATTAAGAGTGACTTTTTTTCGTATCTTTCAATTTTTAGTCCATTTGTCCTCTTGTAACCCTCATCCCCGGACATACTGTGTACGCTTAGTGTGGGTTCACTCTCGTGTGAGCGTCTTGAAGATGTAGTTGTACTACGAAACGGCCGTAATGTCAAACCCTTTTAATATAGTGACAAATAACAAAGTAAACTATAGTTTGATTTTATATAATAAATTACTGTTTGAGCACGCCTACGGCCAGACGCTTTCTGGCATGGTTTCTATACCCTTTTCTTCCCTCGCTCGTTCAAACGAAACGTTCAAATGAAACAAAGCAAACAATACCCGAACAATTTTATACAGTCCGAAAGACACAATAAAATCATAAAATAATAAAAGTTGTCTTTAAAAAAGGACATAACAACTTAGTTGGACCAAGGTTTATCATTGTTGGGCTTGATTAAACGATTAAGGGCAATACTATAAGTAAGTAAGACAAGGGTCACAAGCGGTCAAGATAGGCTTCGTAAACTCCCTATTTCTCACAACATAACAAACGAACTTTCCCATAAAACGTATCCGCAAGTAGAAAGTTCCAACCCTGTTTCCTTAGACCAATAATCCGAAAACTTCAAATTAACTTTCTAAAGTAAACTTCATTTTAGTTTTGATGTATTATGCATGGTCGTTGCTAAGTTGCCCGATATTCAACTTTATCCTTTACACAAGGATGAGTGAATGAAATTTTCAGTTAGTTCTTGGTTTTAAGTTAAAAAGTCACATAAATCAATCAAAATAAAGAAGGTGTCACGAATAAGAATAAGAATGCACCATATAGGGATCTCATTAACCATAGGTCATACAAAAATGATCTAATTAGACAGCGCATTAGTGGGTACTGAAATGTCATGTCTTCTAATTTTAAAAATTCCTAAAATTTCCGAGGGTATTTGGGTAAAACCGATTTCGTTAATGTATTTGAAGAGATAATTTTTTAAATGGAACATCCTATATATTAATTTTTAAATCAATTAAACATCCTTTCGGCTTTGTTTAAATTTATCATCAAAATTTTATTTTTGTTACTATCTCAAAAACTAACCTTTTCATAGGAAACTTGGCTACGCCACTGAACTTTACGTAAAAATCTATATAAATATCAGTTTTCACCTTTTTGATAAATTACCACGTAACAGAAATACGATGGGTGTTTAAAAATAAACTGCTGGCCATTTGCTTTCGAGCAAGAAAAATTTCGCCTAAATTTAAAAGTTAATATTTTCTGAACCAGATATGACATCGATCTCCGGTTTTTAATGGTTGATAGATTTGTCCCTTAGGAAACAATTGCCAAAGTTGGATTGTCTTAAACTGTCAGAAAATTTTATATACAGGGTGTTAAAGAGGACGATGATTTTTACTCCAATTTCAATAGCATGTAACTTTCACAATAATATTTTTAAATTTTATCACTGTACGTCAATTGAATCACTGGTTAATAGCAAAGAAAGTAATTTGTCAAATTTTTTATATCTGCTATATTTTAAGAGATACCGCTTTTTTTGAAAAACTTTGCTTTTTTTCAACTTTTTGTTAGCTAGATCCCACTGTGCGTTGTATCGTGCAAACTTTTCAAGTGATTATTATACCTTATGAAAAGCTTGTTTATGTTCAGTAACAACAATTGCACCTAAATGTTGTGATGTGCAGTGGCGTACTTATAATCACTTATATGTCTATGCTTTATGAGTATCTCACAATTTTTTGTATTGGAAAGTACTCGCCCCTAGATTAGGCAAGTTTTTCCTTATTTTTTAGTTTTTCATATCGCGCTACAGGTACAGGTACAGTGTCTACAAAATTTTAAAAAAGATGATTTTTTTATTTAATTGTTTGAAAATTTTTTTTTTTTAAATTTTGTAGACACTGTATAATATACCTGTAGCGCGATATGAACAACTAAAAAATAAGGAAAAACTTGCCTAATCTAGAGGCGAGTACTTGCCAATACAAAAAAATTGTGAGATACTCATAAAGCATAGACATATAAGTGATTATAAGTACGCCACTGCACATCACAACATTTAGGTGCAATTGTTGTTACTGAACATAAACAAGCTTTTCATAAGGTATAATAATCACTTGCAAAGTTTGCACGATACAACGCACAGTGGGATCTAGCTAACAAAAAGTTGAAAAAAAGCAAAGTTTTTCAAAAAAATCGGTATCTCTTAAAATATAGCAGATATAAAAAATTTGACAAATTACTTTCTTTGCTATTAACCAGTGATTCAATTGACGTACAGTGATAAAATTTAAAAATATTATTGTGAAAGTTACATGCTATTGAAATTGGAGCAAAAATCATCGTCCTCTTTAACACCCTGTATATAAAATTTTCTGACAGTTTAAGACAATCCAACTTTGGCAATTGTTTCCTAAGGGACAAATCTATCAACCATTAAAAACCGGAGATCGATGTCATATCTGGTTCAGAAAATATTAACTTTTAAATTTAGGCGAAATTTTTCTTGCTCGAAAGCAAATGGCCAGCAGTTTAGTTTGAAAATCACCTTGTAGATTCAAAATTGAGAGAGGCATGACTAATTTGACAGCGGAATGTTTCATTTCGTTAAAAAATGGGAAATATAGTGGTAACCGCAACATTCTATCTTTGATAATAATTCTAATACTCACAGAAAGTGTCGAGAATGGGACCTTCTGTATAGTAAATATTTTTAGCTTCAAGCTGTATCTAACGTTCTTACAACCTTTAAAATATTAAGTCGCAGTTTAAAAACCCGAGATTCGGTATATAAAATTTGTGTATAACAGCCAAGTTATCTGTAAAAATTCTTATAGAACCATTTTGATGTGTAACGTGAATTCTATTGATGTTCTTACTGCTATTTAAAAGGTCTTCTATGAAGCTCTTTTAATAATTTGGTTGTAAGAACATTCTCACATCATAATACTTTAGCTAAAACAAAAAGATATCACGGAAGACTTTTATAAAGCTAGTAAGTATTCTGTTAAATTTCGAACATTATTTAAAATAATACTGAAATCACCTCGAACTGCAGCAAAGAAATCGGATTTAAAAGTTTAAAAAGAATCATTAAAAATTCAGACGCAAATTCAGAGAGATCATGAATTAACCATTCATGTAGAACCAAAAACCACTCTTAAAACTTTGTGTGAAACTTAAGGAAGTGTGATTGTACCAGAAACGACTTAAATATTTTATGAACGAGATATTTTTAGTATTTGAAAGTTTTAAAACGTTATTTCGTTTCAGCAAATAGAAGAATATCGTCCTGGCATATCTATAAAAAGAAGTCATCCAATAAGTTTTGCTGTCTGTTCTTGTGTAATGTACTGTCTCGAATATCACATTCTGTGTGAAAAAATTTCCCACAACCTACAATTTTTAGGTCTAACAAATAATAAACAATATAATAATTGTCATGGGATTTTCCCTTGAATAACATTGGAGGATAACATGATATCAATAGGGACTTATCCACAATACTTATAATAAAACAAATAATAACAAAATAGACTTCAATTTTTCCCTTCAATTATTATTGGCTCTATTGGATAAGAGATCTATCAGTGTAAATACCCGAGTGCGTCAAGGATGAAGATGAATGGAAAGTGGATACAGTACCCCGTGAAAATTGGGCACTCAAAAGCAATAGCTCTAATTAACGACGAGCTCTTGGAGAGGCAACCCGATCGTATGAAAACGATCTATAGCTTCATAAAACCATTCAAGATCAGGATATATGGATATACTGATGGATCAAAAACTACCAACGGTGTGGACGCAGGGGTATTTAGGGAAAAGCCCAGGATGGACATAAGCAAGGGTTCCTGGTCACTCAGCAATTAAAGGAAATAATAGAGCAGACGAACTAGCGAGAGCTGGATCTGCTCAAAATCTCAGAGGCCCTGAACATCAAAACAGGCAACAAACTCAACATTAGACAGATGGGCGCAAGAACAACATCTATCTCGATGATACGGGATACCTGCCCAATCACACACACTGACCGCTGTTGGAAAATCTTCGAAGAAACCATCAAATGGGATGCTACTACTAATGCGAACCCAGTTGAAACAGGTGACTGGCTTACTAACAGGCCATTGTCACTTAAGGAGGCATCTTCAACGTATATTATCTATAATGGAGACTCTGCGATGTAGAGGATGAAGCTGCCTTCCACACAGCAGGGCTTTTTCACTATTTCATAAAACGCATAATAATTAAGTTTCCCATTTGTGTAGAACTTCCTTTTGGACACGCTGTATATCACGGGAGACCTCAATAAAACAAAATTGCAACTCGAGAGCTCTAACCAAATTTAATTCGGGAAGTCTGGTAGCTGGAACGTGAGCTTATTACAAATAAGGACCAATTAAATAAATTTCCTCTAATTAAAAAGTTGAAAAATCAATCCTATCGTTACATTTCCACAGACCAACTTCTTCCGATAATATCCCTTGGAAGTAATTTAATATCAGGTCACGAATTCCAGAGAAAATCATAATCTTTTCAAGCAGCTTGATTTGGACTTTCATTGAAAAACGAGCGGAACTGGTTGTAAAATTTTCTTTTACTCCTGAAATTTAATATAAATTCTTCCTCGGTAATCCCTAAAACGTTTCAGACTTCGTGTTAGATCTTTTCCTTATTTAACTAATCGTGTTCTTTAATTAAACGAGGAAAGAATTTTTTAAATAGATAGAAACAGATTGAAATCGAAATGATTTAAGCCGATAGTAAAAGCCAGCGTCGAAAGAAGAAGAAAAGTCACTCTAAAAGTCCGTTCCTGACTTCCCTGATGATGTAAAACATCTACTGTAGTATGGTTTAATGACTCTTTGTGGCCTCTACAAAATATTAAAATTTTATTAAATTATACATGTCGGTTCAAAAGTTGCATCTGCGTTAAAGGGCACTGCACGATTTTTTTTCAATGACAAATTAAGCTTATTTTGACTTCCTCTGTATGCTCCCGAGAAATTAGAAGATACTTACCGGACATCCTGTATAAAAACAAATCCATCCCGGTAATTACCATAAACCTTAAGAACGTCTTTAACGTCAATACTTGAAATTTGTATCGAATTTACATTAATAAAATAACCAACGACAAGAGTTAATAAATAATTCATAACCTTTAAAGAATTCAGTAATTTAGTTTATTGAATAAATGGAACTAACTGACAAGTGTAAAAATGTAAATTTGTTCGCTTCCCAGTTCTTAAAACGCAATATAAATTCTTGCAGATAAATTATAAAATTTCGCAAGTGAACTATTTTCGATCGAGTTTTTTTTATCTTATGTTTGCTAATAAATGCCAATGGAAATTCTTAAGATATTTTTATATACAAAAAAACGAAAAAAGGGAGCTTCATCCCTCAAAGAAGGCGTTATTTTCTTTTGTAGTAAAAATAAAGAATTTGAAAATATTTCAAGATTATTATTTAATTTGGAAATATATATTAAAAATAAAATGCACACAAATAACTGCGAGGGGTTGTTATTCTCAAAATCTTAGATCTTAGATTAGGAAGGGGGATCAAGTGACACCCTGTGTATAGAAATTGTACCTCGTAGTTACGGATCGTATGTAAGTAACTGTGAATATCGAACCAAGAAGTTTTTTTTAACGTTTCGTCCTTTCCTGTCAAGTAGTTTTGGAGTTTTCCAGACATACAGAGAGACAAACCGACAGGGCGATTGACTGACGGAACTAAAAAAAGCTCTAGGGACCCTGGACCGTCAAGATATCGAGATGTACAAGGCAGCTTTAAAAATACATATAAACTGGCCAACAACGGGGTTTTTACCCTCGTTTGTAAAACTTGAAAGAAACTTAAACCATTTGAATAAAATTTTCGGATATTTAAACCTGGTTTTGTGGGAATTCAGCGGCGGGGAAAGCCTTTGACCAAGGACGACTTTTGAATATTATACAGGCCGAAAAAGAAAGTAATTTAAAAAAAAACAAAAAGTGAAACAGCCTTTTAAAGCTTAGATAAATATCGCAAAATATGTTTTATGCTTAATGCGTTGTGGCAAAACTTATCGAATATAAAAAAGAATTAAGCTTTTTAATTTCAAAATTAGTAGCAATCAGTTACAACACTTTCTTTATCGTGCTGTGTAATATTGAAAAATCGTTTCTTATCAAAACCGTTCCCCGCCACTCAATTCGCACAAAACCACGTTTAGTAATTAGAAAACTATATTTAAATCGGTTGAGCATGTTTCGAGCTATAGAATTTTAATAAAGAGGGTAAAAACCCTATTTGCGATTTTTTTGTTGCCCAGTTTAAAGATATAATAAAACCGCATTGTCGGTTGTTTAATAAAAAATGTAAGATAATATAAAATTTGTCGTTTTCCCAAAGGTTTGAACGTCCCAAATTAAAGCGAATTAAATTACTTATTCACGAATATTTTTTGGCATTAATACCGAAAAAAATGTCAGAGATGGCCGTTTTATTACTAAACATATATTTATACTTTCGAAAAAAATTAACCGCAAAAAAACAATAATGTGACCTCCGACCGCAATATTAAAAACGTTTTGGGACATTCCCAAGGGTATGGCGTATTCCTATTTAATTTTTTCTCGAAATAAATATCAGCGAAAAAAATTTAGATTAATTTAGATAACGATCGGCTGCTTAATCTGCTAAATGGCGTAGGATGGCAAAAAAATATATTTGGCTCCTGTTACACCTTCAAATGTATTTCTATTTTCTGAGAATAACAAGGCGTTAATCCGACATAATTTGAAAGAAGACACCTCACTTATCGTATTACAATTATACAGGGTCCTGCAATAATGCGTCAGGCTTCCATAGCTCCTACAAAAATTAAGGGAATTTGATTCATATGCTGCTTTACACTGTATCATAGGGTGTAATTCAGGAAGATATTTTCCATATACAGGTTGGCCCAATAAAGTTGTATTTTTTTAAATGATTTGCTTGGGGTAGTTTAAGAGAAAAATAATAAAAACTAAAAAAAAAGACGTCTGACGCACTATTGCAGGACCCTCTATGAGTTAGATCCTTTTGCTCATGTTCAGTATAATAATTTAATGATCTAAATAAAGAATATTTATACATACAGGGCTACCCAGAAGTCTGAAATTCATATTCACTGGATGAAAATTCGGGGCGGTGGCGGTGAGGGTTCGTTGAACTGTCCGAACACCCTATATACAGGGTGTTCCTTAATGACGTGCTAATATTTCAGGGTGTGATTCCTTCGGTCATTTTATAAAGAAAAGTTCATATGAACATATGTCCGCAACGGCTTAAATTTTTTGCAACAGGGTGTTTTTTTAATGGTTATTTTTTAATATCTCCGAAACTACTTTAGATATTATTTTCAATTTTGGTATGTCTTAATTGGATATAGAACCACAAATTTTAGTTAGAAAAGTCATTCAATTGTTCCACCAGTGGTGTCCCTGCAAACATGTCCTCTTATATTTTTTACAAGAAACGCCACTGACACTGATTTTTTTCTGATTAGCCTTGTTACATCTACATGAAAGTGGTCTCTTGAGTTTTTCTCGTTATACTTGAATAAAACCACTAAATTCATATTGAAACTCATCATTATTAACATTGATAAAATAATTAATGATACATTTTGTTTCATTAAAATTGTTGAAAATGGCCACCTTCACTTAAAAGGCATGCTTCCTTCCGCCCGTCTTCGTATCGAATTGCCAACTCCATCAATTTTTATAAAACAAAATTTATCATTAATTATTTAATCAATGTTAATAATAATGAGTTTCAATATGAATTTAGTGGTTTTAATCAAGAACGGTGCATCTGACGAGAAAAACTCAAGAGACCGTTTTCATGTAGAATTGACAAGGCTAATCAGGAAAAATATCCACGTGGAAAAATGTCAGTGACGTACCATCTTTTTGTAGAAAAAAATCAGAGGACATGTTTGCAGGGACGCCACTGGTGGAACAATTGAATAACTTTTCTAAATAAAATTTGTATTTCTATATCCTATTAACACATACCAGAATTGAAAATAATATCTAAAGTACTTTCGGAGATATTAAAAAATAACCATTTAAAAAATAAAAATTCAACACCCTGTAGCAAAAAATTTAAGCCGTTGCGGACATATGTTCATATAAACTTTTCTTTATAAAATGACCTAAGGAATCACACCCTGAAATAATAGCACGTCATTAAGGAACACCCTGTATATGCCTTAAAAGAAATAAATAAAACAGCATAAAAATGATCTAACCTGCATTAGTAGCATGGGATAAGACCCCGGCAATTCTTCCTTAATAACTCTATCGTACGAGCTACAGTTGAACTTAGGTGGAAGATCGTTCACATCCTTAATGTGTATCACTACAGTGGTGTAATTTTCGTTAAGGCTATCTGAAGCTACCAGGGTTAGCTCATACTAGGCATGCCAAACCAAAAACAAACGAAAATCAAACTAAAATGGTGGGTAAAGACAAAGAAAAATATTACTTTTAATATGCGAATCGATTGCTGATAGTGCAGGATACCATTGAGTTAACGAAAAAATTCTAATCTGTTGTTTGTGTCTGTGTGTTTGTCAAAATTCTGTAAAAGTGGAAGACGGAGGCTCAAAGGCAATACAAATCCATGTGCAGTCGCTCAACATAGCCGCGTGGAGAGAGACGGATACATTGATTTGCCACGATCATCACTGAGCGATGATGGCCTACCATGGTCGCCCGGAGGTAACCGAACCTTAAGGCTAACATTGCTGATGCTGAGGCGATGCTTGCTCGCACAGGATTACTACCTTAGTAATTTTCCTTGTACTCAATGATATAACTAAGCCTTGTGCGGCCGCTTAGACTACTAATATTTTCCTTTGTCTTTACGTAAAAATACTATATAAAACCAGACAAATAAAACATTCTAGTATGTGCAATAAATTCGAAATAAAATCATAAATAATATGATACGGTTCGAAAGTTCAGCCATGATAAAGTTTGGAAGCGACCGGGTGTAAAATACGTGATTTATTATTTTTAGAAGGGATGTGATTCTATGTCCTTCCTATTTTTGAGTAGTTTTCAGTTCTCGCCTTTTCTTGTTCCAGGAAGAATCGGCTTATTGTCATATGCGTTTATTCATTTGCCGCCTTCATCGTTCAGCTTTGTTCATTTACTAACGAACGGTTATTTCTAGATCATTAAACATTTTAATGAAAAAATAGGTGTCACGTTGTCTGACAAGTCCTTAAGTCCAATTAAATGGTCTATCATTTTTTCTCAACTATAAATTACTTTTTTTGGAACATGTACAGGGTGTGCCATTTTCGGTTTTATAGGGTATCTCCGTAACTGTTAGTGCTATCAAAAAAGTAATGTAGGTGTCATGTCATCTTTTGGGGCCAAACTTAAAATGATAAAATCAAAATTTGAAAATTTTCGCTCGTTTAAGAGATACGGGGGAAAATCAAAAAATTGACAATTGCAAAATTATCCTAAAGTTTCCTAGTTAAAGAGATATGGACAAATGTTTTATACAGAAGTTTCTTTATATTGATTGTTGAATAACCTGCCGTTTTCAGAATAAGTATACGGGGTCAGGTAAGAAAGTTATCGGACCTATCCTCATTTTTTAAAATGGAACACCCTGTATATTTTAATCTAAAAATATGCTATTTTAAATTTTCCTTTCAAATATATAACACACCATGGATGATATTGGTTTCCTAGGAGATTTATTAAACTTTATTACTTTAAACCAAAGTGAGGTTAGGCCGATAACTTTCTTACTTGCCCCCGTATACTTATTCTGAAAACGGCAGATTATTCAACAATCATTATAAATAAACTTATATATAGAACATTTTTCTGTATCTCTTTTAACTAAGAAAATATAGGGTAATTTAGAAATTGTGAATTTCTTGATTTTCCCCCGTAACTCTTAAGTGCGAGAAAATTTTCGAATTTTGATTTTACCATTTTAAGTTTGACCCAAAAAGAGTCGAAAATGGGACACCCTGTACTGTGTTACTTTAGTTTTGATTGACACCCTGTATATATATTTAACCTTGTCCAATGGCTATTGTTAAACAATTACGAATGACTATTTTAGCAAGGATAAGGATACATTATGCAAAATAATCATTCGTAATTGTTTAAGTAATAAAGTAGCCAGATCTTAGTCTATAACCAAAATTCGATATTAAAGCGTATTTTTTTGGTCTACATTTAGTTTTTATTGTCCCAAGTAAACTAACAGAAACGATTTTTCGAAAAATTCAATTTTATGAGCTTATGATTGCAACTCTACCATAAAAATACATATTATATTCGCCGAACTTCGACATATTCCACTTGAAATGTAAATAATATGAAAAATTGATATCCTTGTTTACTCAGAAATTTCTATATTCTAACTGAATCAGGAAAAATAACAGAGAATGGGACAAAACCGACAGAAGTTCGCTTTTTCCAACTTTATAAGCGTAGGCTTTCGACCGTCATGCAAAATACGGCTTTGCAGTGAAAACTGGACCAAAATTGGGATGATGCACTGCAAAACAATGGAAAACTAGCACTAAATCAACGGGGGAAATAATAACAACGACGATAGAGAGCGATTGTCATGAATACGGTATTAGCTTAAACGGTGGATGAATATAAATAAGTTTTAGTCCGATTTCAAAATACGCTTAAGTAATTATATACAGTGACAGGCAAAAAGTTGACCACATATCGGAAACTTTTTTATTAGTGATTGGTTAAAACTTATTTTCACATTTCATGTTCGGCTGGAAAATTGATATACATATATTTTGTCATGCAAAACTGGTATTAGATGATGAGATATCGAAAAAAGTTATTTGAAAAAAGTATTTAGATTTAAATTTTATGGTCTTTTGGAGTGTTTGAACCCAAATATACAAAAATTATATTTTCTCAGAAAAATATTCACTATTAGTTTCAAGTTTTATACTCCCAGCAATATCATGAAAATGTATTAAATGATCGAAAACCAACGTGAAAATCCATTTAAACGCTTATTTGCACATGAGGTGAGGATTAGCGACATGAATGAAAAGTACTTAATTTTTAGCCAATAGTTAAAGGTATGTAAAAAACATTGTCCAAAGTTCTCATCATACAGGGCGTAAAAAAAATGGGCCCATGAGTGTTACAGCTAGTCCGTCCCTGCAGCTGTGAGTAATTCACAACAGTTTCTTGGGTAGTAATTTGACGGGTCTTACCTGGTATACATCATATTAAAAAATAATTGAAATATACCAGGTGGTTCAATAATTATATGTAAAAAACTTGATTCCATTGGTGCTCTTTGGGAGCCCATATCTCCGAAGAGGAGGCCGATACGAAAGAAGTTTATATGAACCTATAGTATTCTTTTCACGTGTTTTCTTCATATCCGGGAGATTTCCCACGTGTTCCCGGACACCCTGTATATACTCAAGGATAAAATCATAAATTTGCCACATATTTGATATCCGAACAAACCTGAACGTGATACGATTCGAATGAGTTTTTTAGATTGTAGATTGGTTCCTTGACAATGTCATAAGTCTGGCTGCTTGTGATAAAAAGATAATTTTCTTTTTATACCGGGTGTAAAAAAAATGTTATGTTATTTTCAAGAACACTTATCACCCTGTGAAGTATACTAGCAACCATATACAACAGCAACAAGAACATATGGCAGTTGGAATTAGACTGTAGATATTTCTGTAATTAGAAGATCTACACCAATTTATAGCTCAACATGATTGTATACGTGACATTGTCAAGGAATAGTAGAATGCAAAAAAATCATTCAAATCTGATCAGATTAAAAAAAAATGGTAACAACTATGTAACACATTTATGATTAATTTTCTCCTGTTATGTAGAACAATCTGTTTCCAAAGCGACGATAAAATAAATTGCCTGGAGCAGGAAAGAACATAATTTTTTAGCTATTATGGAGTCAAACGCAAAAAGCAGTTCCTATTTCAAAATAGCATATTCTATTTCAACCGGTTTATTGCTTAAGCTAGACAAAATATATGAGTCTATTTCACTGCTGTAATAAAATAGATCCGTCCAGTAGGATTTATACCCGTCCTATTTTTCCCATCAAAAGCAATACCGTATTTCACCCAACGTCCCTCTAAATACGTTTAAACTGAAAAGGTCAAAGTATAAGAAAATTTAACTTTGCTGCAAAATAAATTAAAAAAAAAAGAAATCCAATCCATGCGAGTCTGGTATAATAATGCCCAATGGGGTCGCCATAGATCAACAGCTTATTTTCGATATCAATATTCGCGACACTAGTTGCTGTAGGTAGTTTATCAGTTATTTTTGATAATTCAATGTTTGTTTATACGCTTGAGAAAATATTACGGAAATCTTAAGAACGCCTGAAGCAAAATGTAAAAGACGGATTTGTTTTACGGGTAAAAAATCTTGTGCGACAACTTACGATAATATTTTTTAGGAAACGAGACGATAATTTTTGTGACACCGAACATGAAAATGTTGCTGGGTACCTACGTACATAAATAACAAATCCAATCTACCTCAACCAATTATTTCTTTTTGGAAAAAACGTATATTTTTATCTTTCGAAGCGTTTTAGAAGACAATGATACCGTCAGAACGCTACTGGCATACTAGAAGTTCTAAATTTGATAGCAAACTAAATCTTAAACCCGTTTAGCGAATAAGACCAGTAGTGTAACTATATCCGCTATTTTTACTAAAAGCAGCATCTCGCTAGCTGCACGACTAAGGGGGTAATATTTAACGACCCAACTATGGACATTATTAAACCAGAATTTTTGCCAAAAATTGACACTCGCCCTCAAAACAGATTTCGGCAGGTTCCGGTCGTCCTCCTCGGTAATTTGCGTTCTGTACGTAGGCCTTTCAAATACAGGCGGATTGTCGTTCACGTCCTTTACATGAATAACTACTGTGGTGTAGTTTTCCTTCAAGTTGTCTGAAGCTGCTAATCTCAGTTCGTACTGTAGGGAGAGATTTGGTTATTGTTACATTGGCTCGAATATAAAAACGAACACATTCTTTACACATGAAAAACTTTATTAGTATTAATTGGGTTACTATGTATATTTCTAAAGTTTATAACGAAGGGTTGATCGGGGATAGGGAAATCATGAAACCCATGAACTCAATTTGAGATACCACGACATGTTGTTAGTACGCTGCAAAACATATAAGGAAGGTAGATAGTTCCTTCCTTAAAGTATTACAGAAGACAATTACCTCGTAACTTTACACGGACCAAACCCTTCAATATAACCTTACATTTTGTTTTAAGATTTGCAAGACTTTTTTTAGAACCTTAAACGGCTAACTTTTATCAAATCCTTGAAGCTGTTGGCGAACCACAGTAAAAAAAGTGCTAGCAAATAAATTTATCGACTTTGTTGCGAGTATATACAAAAGTACTAGATTCCTCCATTAGCAAACACAATACTTGGGTAAATTACCGACGTTTACTAGCTAAAGTACAAAAATTTATGTATTTTCTTTTCAACGTCGCCATAAAAGAGAATTTATGTCTATCTCGTAAAAAGAAAATGATTCACGGTATGTATGCCAGGGCAATACACAACCTTGTTATGCATATGCACTTTCTCATGGCGTCTTATGCAGTTTAATAAAAATAAAATGGACGTACTATCCTTTATGATCAAAACAAGCTGATGGTGCATTAAAATAGGTTAATATTAGGGTTTTAGAATATAACAACTCCGTGCCTTAAAATAAAGCAATTTAAACTTAACGAACCTAGTTTAGATGAGAATTTTAAGATGTTACTGTAATTTCCTAGGATTATAAACATATTTCGCTAAAATAATGAAGCAACTTACACAATATATTTACATAACGTATATCCGGGCGTTGGACCCATTGGTATAATAATAACGCCAATTAATTATCGAATATTAAAAATTCACATTCAAATTAATAAGCTGTGGCTTCGTTAATAATGAACCAATTTTAGTAATTATATTTTAATTGACTTATTTTATCAAATACCAATGTATGGAAAAGTTATTATATTTCCCAGACCACGCGATGATACCTTATACCAGCGTTTCTCAAACATTTTTGACCGTGGACCCCTTTTGATCATATAATTTTGTTGTGGACCCCCCAGCCGCTCCCCAGAATTAATTCTAGGAGAGGACGTCATGCATATTTATTCGAATCTTATTCTTTTTAACAGATCAAAAAGCATTAATAAGCAATAATCTGAATAACATATCACTGGCTGCATTAAATGTTCTTAGTGAGATGGATGGTTCTGTTTCTACTTCCATACAGCTACTTTATGTTGGGCTTGATTTGAAGAAAGCTTGCAGCGTTATATACTTGGGTCGGCATTAAGTCGATTTCGATATTTTGTTTTTGTGACATTTTATTTCCACTTAGTGGTTCGCGGAGCCCGAAGTCATTGCTCGCGGACCCCCAAGGGGCCCGTGGACCCCAGTTTGAGAAACGCTGCCTTATATAATAAGGGTGCATTTAGTCTACACAGTAGCACTTTAAAATACTATTTCAGATTGAATGGTACTACCAAGAAAAGGAAGCCTTTTCCATTGATAGGATGTAACAACCTGCAGACCGGCTTCGAACTCATTTGTTCTTGTCAGTACAGGGTAGGTGTACATACCTATCATCAGAGAAGACTTTAATACTTCACGCTGTATTATCAACGGCAGTCGAGAAAATACAGCGCGCAGCGCCATCTCTTAGCAGTTGATTTATTCAAATAACGTCTGTTCAGATTGTGTGGGACTGCTAAGAGATGGCGCTGCGCGTTGTATTTTCTCGACTACCGTTGATAATACAGCTTGAAGTATTAGAGTCTTCTCTGATGATATGTATATTATACACCTATCCTATACTGACGAGAACAAAATAGTTCGAAATCGGTCTGCAGGTGGTTCCATCCTATCAATGGAAAATGCTTCCTTTTCTTGGTAGTACCAATCTGAAATAATATTTTAAGTGCTACTGTGTAAACTAAATACGCCCTTATAAGGTATCATCGGGTGGTCTGGGAAATAATAATTTTTCCATACATTGGTACTCGATATTAATACCACCTGAAAAGTATAGACTTTTTATTAATTGACTTATTTTAGTTTTTGTTCCATACAACAGCTGCATAATAATAGCGTAGGAAACTGCAAGAAACTCGGTATAATTAGCCTAATTTATTTCAATGGCAACACATCACTAAAGTTTCAGTCTACTTTATAGTTCCCTCGTGTCCCATATGATCGTATAAGAAGCAAGTGCCTCAGGACAAGCCATATATTTCAAACTAATTGCTCCTAAACTGGTCTATTGAGCACACTTAACGTATAAGGCTTGTCACTGGCCGGCATTTATTGTTCGTCGAATAGGAGGCGTTGACTGACAAATGTACGTCGAATAGCGATGTCATTTATTGATAATAAAGCGTTTTGTACACAGCCCACTTTGAGGTGTATGAGCTGCTGGATTTCTGGGAATTCCATGCAAGGTGTAAATCCTATTAAGACTTGACATATATTATAACTGATTTATAACGAAAATATTATATTTTAAAGCAAAAATAATCCAAAAATTCTCCTCTCCTCCTACTTTCTGTCGCCCTAAACCGCCTTCTAATACATAACGATAAATTATTATAACAAAAATGCAAGTCTAATGCCGCGCAAATTAATAAAATGTTTACGATCGTCTAAAATACCCCAGAAAAAGCCGAGTTAAAATTTTTAAAAAGACATTTTGATTTTATTTAAGCTACAAACTTAAACTGCAAAAATAATTAATTAAAAGTTTCTGCTAGAAACCCAATAAAGAAGACGCAGACAAGAGTATTATTTTATGTTCCTACTTTATTACTTCTTAGGAACTTTATTGGGTTTATGGAAAATACTGACACTAGAGTAATCAGAAAATTTTAAAAATTCACTTAGGAGACAATACCACATGGCGATGTACGAAAAGGGTAATTTGAAAAGTTCCCACCCTCAATATCGGATAGACACGTCAAAAGTTTAAACGTTTAAAGAGTATTAGCAGCCTTCACGGTTAAACCCGTGAGAGGAGTAGATGTTACCTTTAATATCTTAAATGGAAAGGGCTCAAGTAGCAAATCATTTTAAAGGTACTTTGAATCTCTTTCCAATAATACCAATAATTTATTATTTTTTGACCAGCAATTTCCAAGAAATCGCGGTCCAAACGTGGACTTATCCGTTTAATAAAAGAAGAGTCAACACCATAATGTTTTTTACAATAATGGCCATAAATGTCAGTACAGGTAAGTAAGTTATAATTACGTCCATTTTTGAAAGACGATTTCTTGGAAACTTGTAGTAAAAAAATAATAAATTATGGTATTAGTGGAAAGAGATTCAAGCAACCTTTAGAATAATGTACCATTTAATTCCCTTCCCATTTCAGATGTTAAGGGTAACGGCTACCTCTACCAGGGGGTAAAAACACGAAGGCTACAAATATTCTTTAGAAGCTTCCCTCTTCAGAATAAAATTGACTTGGATGTGGGTAGGAAGTTCTCAAATTGAGACACTATAATATCCTATGATAATTGTAAGAATAAGTCAACCAACCTTGTATTATAATTTAATCTTTCAGTTTTCCTCCCTAATTTATAAGGAGAAAATATCATCAGGTTATTACTAATCTATTTTGGCAACAAGGTCGCGATAAAAATATTCGGAGGGCATATAAAAATAAGGACACGTTGGAAACATAACTTAACAACAATAATATTTAAATATTTTAAAGCCATTTGTGAAAGATTTTTTAATGTTAGACGGTTTTAGGACAATTAATAAAATTAAATAAAAAAAGGACAGCATAAATTCACTATAATCTCAAATATATAAACTGATCATAAACCTTCTAAAAACTGTCTTGCAAATCTTAAAATACAAAATGTTATAAATTCGTTATACACTTTTGTTTTATTTATATGCTTTATTTCTAGACTTACCCTCTTCCGTGTTTCATAGTCCAAAGCGCCTGCTACGTAGATTGCCCCCGTCATATTTTTGACAGCAAAAGCGCCTCCTATGTTACCGCTTGTGATCTCGTATCGAATACGAGATGCTGAAACAAAAGAGAATGATACAATATAAATAATATAATAAACAGCGCCAGTCATAGACTCTTCTCAGGTACAATAGTATATGAAGATACAAGTTTCATAAGACATTATCTTAGAGCACGCGTATAATTTAGAAAACGACCCGCGAAGCGGGGAGTTTTCTAAAGTACAAGTGCTCTAATTGTCTTATGAACCGTGTATTTTATAATACTTTTTCTATTTGGGTCTTTAAAGTCTGAAAAAGTTAAAAAATATAGTAGATTTTTTCCATTTGAATTAATATTTTCTTTTTGGGTTGGCAATACTTTTAAAATTTCATAAAATGTTACAAGTATCAAATATGCCATGATAGAAACAATTGAGCACAACAAAGCTTCTTCCGTCATAATTAAAAATAAATATATTATTGAAGTTAATAAAAATTAGTCGGGAAGAAAGTTGTACTCCGTCAGAAATACGAGAAATTGCAGAAAATAATCTAGAAAACCTTTTAAAAAGAATATGCAAAACTTTGAGTTATTGTGCGAGCAGAACAAGTTCAAAATATTGAACAAAATAATAAATAATACTATTGAACAAAATATTGTGTCGACAGAGAATCTGACAGGAATGTCTACAGTAACTATAAATATGTATATATAAAGTAATATGTATAATACTATATTGAATTAAAAATAAAAATAGTAGTTTTATTGAATAAAACTTTAGAAATAGAGCATAAACTGGAAGATATTTCTATTATTTTTAGGTTATGTTGTTTTATAGTTGTGACTAGAAATTAGTTGACGCATGTTAGCATGTTATATATTTCCGAGAATAGGTATTTCAGAATAAAAATGATCTATTTGCAAGGTTAAAGGTTAGTAATTTAAAGTTTTCTATAAATTTTTTTTGTCGAATCCATAATGCCTAGGAAACTAATTTCAAAGAAATCGAAGTAAGCCTAAAATGTGAATCCTACTTGCTGCCAACATAAAAAAAATAAAATTTCACTTTCATAAAGTGACAGGTTATTCATTTTTTTTGCATTTCATAATGTAGCCATTATGAAACCCAAATAGAAAAATATATTATTTAATGTATTAGCTCTGTTTTTACATGATTATATATATAACACTCTGTATACTATTAACTCCGCAAAGCACGAGCAGCCACTGGCGTTGAACAACAAAAATAGTAAACTATTCGCGCAGTGAATCGAAATTAACCACATAAATATGTGCTATTAAATTTTAATGCCAACACAACATTTTTGAAATAGTTAATAAATTTATAATTTTCATTTATAGAAATATAGAAAGGCTTTCAAAATGTAATATTATATATGAAATTAATGAAATTTAGGGAATAATTAATTCGGTAAATTTAAATGTAAATTAGGTTTTGTTACGGCTGTAAGTGCAACTATTACAGATAACAAATAAATATCCAAATATACTGCTAGAATTTGGTGAATATTGTTTCAGAGAGAGAACAACGCAAGTCAATTTGTCATGTTTAATTTTACAACAAAATACATTACTATAATTTAATTATTTTATTTTCATATACCACCACGCAATAAAACCTAAAAGCGCAGACAATCTAACGATGTGGCAAAAATGGCGGGCGCTTACAAACCCTAGTTCCATCGTATCGTATACAGGGTGTTTAAAAAAACATGTATCATCGCTCGTGTGATTTTTCCTTACCTAAAAATAAGATAAATAGTTCCTTCATACATTTTTATTGCTAAACTATGTGCTATGGTACTATTGCATAACCAAAATAACTATTACTAAATTCGTTTCGGAAATATCTTGAAAAAATAGAAACATTTTTAAATTTGAATACCTTGTATCTTTCAAACACAGCATCTGTGGACGCAAGTTGATATGAACTACATGTCGTACTTTTCGGTAAAAAATCACCACACGAGCGATGATACATGGTTTTTGAAACGACCTGTATAGCTCGTTGTTCTCAGGGTAGCACGTCACCCGCAGCAATTCAATTAATATCGATTCTTTCGTACGTAGAAACTTATTTATTTTAAAACAAGATATAACTTTCAAACGGGCCAAAAATGTACTTTTAAACAAACTACAAATAAACACAGAATTGGCACCTATTTCCAACAGAGCACATATCGCTTCGACAGCATAAATATCAATAAAATTTGAAATTCAGTCGTATGCGATGCGATGGAGTTTGCTTTGCGATACCCAATATTTTGACTATTTTAAGATATTATTATGATTTGGGCAGTCTACAAATTTCTATACCTGTACGCAGTGGCGGCTCGTGAGCTATGATAGAGGGGGTTCACAGTATGGTGAAATTATTTTTGAAATTTTATTTTTGTGTAACGACCAAACAATTACTTTTTTAAATGTAGAAAGAAAAAAAGTAATAAAAAAATGCGTTAGGTAAAACATATTTTAATTTATTTTTTAATTTTACATAAGGAAATACAACTTTTGGAAAATAAGGAAGGTTTTCTTAGTGTGTATAGCTGTCCAATACAACTACCGCCATCTACGAGTCATCAAGACAACCGAATGATGTCTAATACCACTACGCTATCTACGGGCTACATAATTAGGTGCAACCAATACGAGAACAATAGTTAACTGTTTAATGACGAGAACGAATCGAGCCACGAGACTGACAAGTTGGCATTCTTCATATTTTCAGGGTTTTTTAGTTTAAATCTTTAAATAAAATGGTTTAAAATCATATCGAATATCATTTATCGAAATACACAACATTTATCGACCCTAAACAATAGTGCTTAAACGTAAAGTCCATTCTTCGGTTCTTAATTGTAGAAAATTGATCAATAACTGCGTCATTAAGTTTGGAATATCCTCTATAAATATTTATTCATATATTTCATTTTTAAACTTTCTAATAAAGTCCCCCCTTTGTGGTCTGCGTTAAATTAATTTCGGGTTTAGGTGTTCCCGCATTCTTCACTTCAATTTTTTGCTCCAAACTCAAAGAGCTAAAGTCATTTCTAAAATAGTACACCGTCAACTATTCATTTTAACTTAATAATTATATAATATTAAAATATTAAAACATACACGCTCGAATTTCTAACTAGATGCACGAACAGACAACAGCGCGGTGCATACAAAAACTGTGCGCATTTTCCATGTTAAATCGCCATAGCTCCCCTATCCCCCGCTGCCAATCGCCACCTGTTACTACAGAGAAACTGCACTACTTAATCGCACGTGCGAGCAAGTATCATCATTTACCTCGATCGAGGCACGGTTGCCGGATCTACACAGTTTGGTTTGACGGTATGATAAAATATTAGGGAGGGTCGGAATTTTTTAGTTTGATGGTACGATAAAATATTAGGGAGGGTCGGACTTTATACGATAAATAATATTCAATGAATATAAATTAATATTTTTTATTTGTTTCGTTTTGTGGGTGCACGTGCGCATGTGCTCCTGTGGAAGAACCGTCACTGCCTGTACATCATGGTAGAGTTGTCAATATTATTGTACAAGTAAACCATTCACAGGCAGGACGTGGGCAAGCATACGCCAGTAACAAATATTGGTCAAATACACCATGAAAATATTGATTCAAACATCTACGTTTATTATATCATATAATTTTACTGTATGCCATAAAACTAAAATATATCTAAATTTATCAGCATGTAGGTACTGCATAGATTGGATTTTTATCATTACATAATTTAGGTATGTATATTTTTGTTGGAACAGTATAATTGCAATTTTTATCAACGTTTTATTACCATAAAATTAACTCATTTGTCGAAAATATTGTGTATAAATAATCTACGTATAACAATTGGAAATTACTACGGCCTATGTACAGAAGAGGTAGCATTTATATTGCAATATTATGCGTTTCACAAAAATAATTTAAGGCCGGTTTTCACATATTTGAACTTATTTATGTAACAAATATATAAAGTATAAGCATACGGGATGGCGGCACTCGCCTTCGGCTCGTGCGCTCAAGTTTTCCTTTAATGAAAAATAGTCACGTTTATGCATAAGTTTCATACAATATTTGTCTACGGTCGTATCAGTTTTCTTTTCCTAAACTAAAAAATATATATTGGTGTATAACCAACTCACTGTTACTTAGGAAATGCAATAAGTCTGGGATATTTTCTTATATCGACTTGATTATTCAGAATTAATGTTGATTTGATTTGGAAATAACAAGACCATAAAGTCGAAGATTTAAAAATGTTTTGCCTTCCTTAACGATACCCGTTCGCTGAAACTCTTCCCTTGCTTTTGGTCCGTTGCAATTTAGAAAACTGATTGCATTGCTTTTTGTAAGGTTCTTTCGCCTTTTCAGGTAATAAATTCTGTGTTGGTTCATTGTCTTTATTAATTATTTCGTCTGGAGCGCATTAAAATTAGTTTTCTTCTTCGGAATAGGAATTATTTCTTTCCATTTTTAATGTTTACAAATATTATTGATATTTGTAAGGTAGTAACAACAATGCGGCGTCAAGGCAATGAACGACGCGGTTGCTGTTTTCATGGCAACTTGATATTATAAGCGTTCAGAGAGTGGTGAAGAAATGACACGTTACACACTTGTTAAAAAACTATCAAGTTTATACATTAATTTGGTTAAAAAAAATATAGTTCAATGGTAGAAGAAATCCTTTAAGGCACTCTGGGAGTGGTGCATGGACCAATAAAGCGATTCACGTTGGTTTTGAATTGTTGGAGGTTATATTCGTTGGGAAAGACGACCTCAGGAAGATCGTCCCACAAGGATAAAAAAATTTAGACAATGAAGTTCGAGGAGTACTAAGCTGAACAATATTGGATGGGCGCTAGTTATTCGTCGTGTATTTCTGCTATTGGTCGCTCTAGGTAGAATTAATTGAGCATTTGCCATAGAAATATCTGTAAAAGAGAGTCAAATCACCACCTGCCTAGTCAGCTCGTGGTCTCCAATCAGACGAATGACCCTCTTTTCGATGGAATCCAGTAGCCGAACACTATGCTTGGGTGCGGAGCTTCAGACGTTAGAACAGTATCCATCCTAGTGATGATCGAAGCTGGGCTTTGTGAAGTGTTTAAATTTTAAATATACAGTTACTCCATGGCTGGTTATTAAAAACCCACCACTAGGTGGTCGTTTAATATCTATTTCTTTTTTGGCGACCCTCTATAGAAAAGTTCTAAAGTTTCGACTAACTATCAGGAATTATAACTTAACTAAAAGTTATAATTATTAAAGTTTCGTCATTGACACGCTTCAGTTTTAATAACGAATGTATACCCAAATTTCAGCAAATCAACTAGTAGAAAACTTTCGGAAATAAAAAACTCTTTTTTAATAAATTAGAGAGTAATAAAATATTACCGGTTAAATCCAAAAGTTATTAAACCTATTAAACCTGTCACTTGCTATACGTGCACGACATTACTTTCCATGCAATCATTTTATTTAATTTTATGAATCTGACATATACCTCGTGTTTTAAAACGTTCGTGAATGCAATTTATAACGATAAATCTACCTTAAAACTTAATAAAAATATAACGAAACAAATTTAAAACCTTACACGTTTCAAATTGTATAAAATATTGACCTTTTGTGGCCTTAAATTAACGAAAACGCGCGCTTCAAAGTTATTAACTCTGCTTTAGATCTTGTAGATTAAACTATAAATTTTAAAATTATGGTCAGATCCAATAAAAATGGTCTTCCAAGTGGAACAGCGGGTTCGGAGTTAATTTGTGTTTTGCCTCTAGGAAGCAATTTAGTGCCGAGTAAACCGATAATTAGAAAAGTGAGAGGGAAAACAAAATAGCACGCGAAAATTGCAGTATTATTACCGAGTACAGGCTACAAACAGTGCGCCTGGTGGCTTTAAAGGAAACAAGACAAAGTTTATAATATCAACGGGGGTAATTGTAAACAGTAATTGTCGAATTCTGGAAATTAAAGGCTTACTTACACTAAGAATGCGAGGGTTTTTTAGGAAAGTATGTTCGCTAACAATTAAGCAAATTGGTGTTTATTCGTCGAAGTTTTGATAGTTTATTTTTATACAGTATGTATGTATATAGCATGTTGAAAAAAGGGCGGCACCCCGGAATAACTCCGGTGCATCGCATTGCAGCGGAAAATGTCTGGGGAAAAACTTGGGTTGTGGTAAGTTAAGATTATCAAATGGAACCCCATATTTTTTTATTGGCGTATCGTGTTCTCCTACCAAACCAAAAATAAACATCTTTTGTCCGAAAAATTTTTTTATTCGGGCCCATCCTTCACCAATAATCACCATGAGGTTCTGAGTTTTGAGTTCTGAGTTTTGTCTTTCGCATGGTGATTATTGGTGAAGGATGGGCCCGAATAAAAAAATTTTTCGGACAAAAGATGTTTATTTTTGGTTTGGTCGGAGAACACGATGTGCCAATAAAAATATGGGGTTCCATTTGAAAATCTTAACTTACCCCCACCCGTGCCAGGGGGTTGAGAGGGTTTAAATTGCAAACTATTCCTCCTTCAAAACCAAACAACTTTTTCCCCAGACATTTTCCGCTGCAATGCAATGCACCGGAGTTATTCTGGGGTACCGATCTTTTTCAACACCGTATATTTTGGGTGTGTCTTATAGGGGAAGGTACTATCGAGTACTTTAGATGCCAGATTATTCTTTCTGTATTCGAAAACAAAATGGCGGCGGTTTAAAAATTTCATAGTAATTATGTTCTTATTATCCTTTATTTCATTTACCGTCTTGTCGAAGAATAAATACAACTTGGCATAGTATTTATAGTAGGGATATTTTATGGTGCTCAAAGTCAAAATGGCGACTGATTAACGCCGAAGGCGGTAAATGACATGAAGGATAATAAAAAATTATAACTATACAATTTTTAAAACGCCGCCATTTTGTTTTCGTTGCTAATACAGAAGTAATATTCGGTCACATCGTAAAGTACTCGATAATACCTTCAAAATGATGTATTGCAAGACCCCTCTTCCTATTTAATTTTCTGTACCGAGATGGCGCCATCCGCCATTTTGACAGTTAGTACTGTCAATCTTCCGTCAAAAAGTAGCTGGTCAAAAGTTTTTAAGTCGTTTCCAGTCTATATACACACACTATATAATTGTTTAAAGATAGTTTGACCAGAGATATGTGTTTTTAAACGCGTCAGCAAAATATTGATTTCCATTATTTCTCCATGAATTTCTGTATTATATGTAACATTGTCACCTTTACGGTCTTTTATATTTATATTTGTAGTCCTGATGAAGACAACAAACTTATGCCGAAACGATGATTAGCAAGAAAGACACCTACCGACATTTGTCTCATAAAGGTTGTAAGGGTATTCTTACAAGATTAAGAATAGCTTCAAGTTGTATAAATAGGCCCTTAAAAGTGTAACAACACCAAATTTGCTATATAACAGTTGTGTAACACCAGTAGGAGATATTAACAATCAAGTTTTTCAAGTATTTCCATCTTGCTGGAAGACGGCGCGAGTCCAGCCTATTCCAAAGAAAGGTAAGAGAACCCTTCCTAACAACTATCGACCAGTCGCATTGCTTTCAGTTATATCAAAAGTAATGGAGAAAGCTATTAACCAACATCTTCTAAAGTATCTGGAAGGCTTCAACATTATCAGCGATCATCAATATGGTTTTCGGAAGTCCAGGTCAACTGGAGATCTTTTAGCCTATGTCACCCATATTTGGAACAAGAACAACGCAATCGAACATCATGGGGAGTCTCGGGTTGTTGCACTGGATATTTCTAAAGCTTTTGATCGTGTTTGGCATGAGGGGCTTCTAAGTAAACTGCGATCCTATGGTATGCCCAGTCGATTCTGTGCATGGTTGTCTAGCTTTCTTAAGGACCGCTCTCTGCAAGTGGCGATTGACGGATTTCTCTCAGACACCTTCACCATCAATGCCGGTGTTCCTCAAGGGTCCATATTGTCTCCCACTCTCTTCTTACTCTACATTAACGACCTTCTAGTGGAAACTAAAAATCCGATATTTAGTTTTGCTGACGATAGCACACTTATGTCATCTTTCTCTTTGAATGCACAAACATCGGCTGCCGACGCACATCTTCGCAGACAGCATGAAGTATCACGCCTCAACAAAGACCTGGAAGAAATTTTGGCTTGGGGTGACAGTAACCAAGTCGAATTTAACGCTAAAAAAACCCAGGCAGCAGTTTTCTCTAAAAAGGTTAACATTTCAGAACCGGAAATAGTCATGGACGGACACGCAATCCCACTGGCTTCATCTATTGGTTTGCTGGGCGTCAATCTGGGAGGAAATATGTCTTGGCATAACCACGTTGTGGCAATCGCCAAGGTAGCTTCTCAGAAGCTTGGGGTACTCTTCCGAACCAGAAAGTTGTACACACCTCAACAACTTTTGACACTATACAAAGCCCAGATTCGACCATCACTAGAATACTGCTCTCATGTCTGGAGCTCTGCACCCAAACATACTCTTCGGCTGCTGGATTCCATCGAAAGGAGGGCTATTCGTCTGATCGGAGCCCACGAGCTGACGAAGAACCTCGACAGCCTAGAACATCGAAGACAGGTTGGGGATTTGACTCTCTTTTACAGATATTTTCATGGAAGGTGCTCGGCTGACCTTGCCCTCTTAATTCCGCCCAGAGCGACGATTAGCAGAAATACACGACGAACCACTGCCGCCCATCCATATGTGGTTAAGCTTAGTACTCCTCGAACTTCATTATTTAAGAATTCTTTCATCTGGAGGACTGCATCTTTGTGGAACGACCTTCCCGAGGTCGTTTTTCCCAACGAATATAACCTCCAACGATTCAAAACCAACGTGAATCGCTTTTTGCGCACACGCACCACTCCCAGAGTGCCCTAAAGGATTTTTCCTATAGTGCTTGTGTTTGATCATAAAAAAAAAAAAAAAAAAAAAAAAAAAAAAAAAAAAGTTATACAGCATAAAAGGTTACATAACAAATATTGATATTCTCACAACTATTTTAGAAGAAATTCTATAAAACAGTTAGATATTTAACCTTAAAAATGCGAATAAAGCTGTTATAAATTATGAACATCTCTTGATAATTTGGAGGAATGTCATTTATTTCAAGCAAACAGCAAGAAAACCTGCTAAAATAACCCATTAGTGTTTCCAATTCAAACATATTTGGTCAGTTTTTTAATCATAGGCGCGATTTTCATATACATATATGACAAATTTAAAAGCAGTGCACACTTTTTCATTTAATTTACATTTTGAATTTAAAGAAGAGAGTTAATTTTGTTTGTGCGGTCGAGGACAGAAATAAACATAAAACTAGGCAGTTCCAGCAGTCCACATGTTTACGTATATTTTAAATCAAGTTCCTTTCGAGCTTTCATGCACGTGTTTTTTGTTTGTTTCATTTACCAGGATAATTTTAGGTTCTTGTCTCCGGAAAATGTTAGTTGCGGTATAATTTAAAGAGTAGAGAGGAATTTTTAGTTAATTACTTTTATGTTATGGAAAAGTGTATTGTTTTAAGGTTTACTACATATTTGCTGCATACATTAACTGTACTTCGTATCCATGTCTATTGAACATTAATTTTTAGAAAATCGTCAGGAAATGATATCTGTCATGTATCAAAATTAGTGATGCAGCGATTAGGATTAACCTCCGATTACTGGATTTATACGATTAACTCGTTATCCTCAATATAAATACGATTATTTTACGATTCTTTTATATTACAAAAAAACACTTTATAATCTTTTTTAATATGTTTTTGTTCCATAAATTAAGGTGTCAAATGCCAGCTTGCACCACACTTAATAGAAACACCTTTATGTTAAGTAGGAAATAAATTGCCTTTTTACATAGCACGGACATGTAAACACCATATAAGCGTCTCATACTTTAAGTAGCCAAATTTCTGTACTTAAAATTTTAAGCAAGGATTTATAATCTAAATTTTTAATTAAATCAAGTATGAACTTGTCAGTTTTTGTGTCGAATAATTTCTTTCTCATTGAGTTTCTCAATGACGATCTGGAGGTTTTCGATATCATTGAACGGCCGAAAGAACTTCTTATTCTTCGACAAACCCGACAAACCCGTATAATTTGGAGTTCTTTCCTGATATTTTTTGGTCCCATTAAGGAAAAAAAGTTGGTGGTGCAATGCTGCCACTGTTATTCGCTATTTTGTTAATTTTTTAAAATTTGCAGCTGGTGCAAGCAAATGCATTTTAAGGTAAAGTTAAAATTTACGCTTTCCTTGGTAATTCCATAAGCGGTGAGTTGGAAAAATGTAAGAACACGTTTTTATATAGAATTTTCTCTCACCATTGTAATTTTTCTCTAAAGATGGGCATATCTAAAAGCTTGGACCACCTTTAATGAGTGCACTTTCATTTGCTCCAAGCTCAATATTTCCTATTCTTTATATATGCATATATTTAACGATAGACCTTAATAAAAATATTTTATTTACAACCAAAATAAAATAAAATTATAAGAAAGAGATAAAAAAGACATAACAAAGAAATAATATTTAGGTCATGATATAAATACGGCATCTGACATTTATACCGACTGAAGGTAAGATAGAAATATTAAAAATACCAGATAAATTAATGAATTTGTATATTTTTCAAGTTAGGTGACGGGTGCTAGGGACACAAATAAAGCATGTTTGAGATAAGTAAGATTTTCTTACGTTCGATATAGTAAGCACCAAAAAATTTAAACCGTTGCGGACATATTTATGTGGAAAATGGAATGAAATAATAACGATTGCGAAATGAAGCCAATGAAGCAACACAAAATGTATTGCCTGGAACATCGACAGAAGATTGAAAAATACGTTCAATCAAATTGCATTGAACGAAAAGCAAGCGAGGAGCTTCAGCGAACGGGCATTGTTAAAATATTTTCAGGAAAGGTAAAATATTTTTAAATCTTCCTGTATGGGCATGCTATTCCAAGTTAAAATAAACATTAATTCATAATAATCAAAAACATACCTCAGTGAGAGTAAAGCCGCAAACACACTATTATCACGTCACGTGAATTCACGTGTTGTCATATCGGCAGAATAGCACATGCCTGTCACGGCTTAGAAACAGACTACGTACACTGCAGATCATTTTTATTACATATTTTGTGTTTGTCAAGATGGGCAAGTGAATCTTGTAGCTTTCTAGTATTAAACTCTGACACAGTGCTATCACGCGTGCCGAATATGTAAATTTGCAGAAATAAAATTATGCTGTCAAGTATGACTTGCCGTGAGCTGCATGAGGTGACCATAGTGTACTTCTAAACCTATTTATAAGCACGCATAAACCGCCTTGCAGATATTTCGGGTATGCCGTGACATTGCGTGATAGCATATGATCTCACGTGACGTGATAATAGTGTGTTTGCAGCTTAAGTTGGTTATACACCAATATATATATATTTTAATTTCGGAAAACGATCGTAGAAATAATATTGTATTATTATCTCCTCCCCCATGGTTCATCCCTGGAAACCCCACTGCGCAGCGCCGGAATCCCATTTAAAATCCAAATCTCCATTCAAATTTCTTTGAATGTTATTGACGAAACGCTAGCCCCGCGGGATAAGCACTGTTTAGACCCGAATAGACCACAAATATATCCAGAAACTAATGTTACTTCTCAAAATTTGTTTGAATGTTATAAATTCAACCTTTTGTGCAGGCAGGCCTGCGGCAAAAGTGAATTTTGTTAAAATCTAATCGAAATTCATAAACAATAGTTAATAGTTGGGTAAAGTAAACTTTTAAATTAGCTCGGGTTAGTGGAAATTGCGGATCGATAGACACCAGGGTAACTGAGTACAGAGTGTCCCAAATGCATGCTGTATCAACCGAATTTTTAAAACTTGAATGTACAGTGTCATCCAACCTGAGATTTAAAAAAATTCATAGAGCCAACATCATTCTTTCTTCATTCCAAAAATATACAGGGTGTATAACTGGAGATACTAAACATCAAACTAGACCGATTGAGTCACGTACATTTTTTCGAAATGTTTCTCGTTCTAGAAATACAGGGTGTTGAAAGTGGAAAATTATTTTCGAAAATAACCCATAATTTGAAAAAGGTTCAATGTGCCGGATTGAAAGTTGCCAATATGATGTTTTTATGAGTAAGAAATTAGAATTTATAGAAATTTTTAAGCTTCACATAAGAGGGAACTAGTTACATACACGTAGTTTTGAGAAATCTATAATTCTTCTCTCTTACCTGTTATGAAGTATTTTTACTCCAAGATTCTCAAAGAGGGACAATTTCAGAACTAGAACGGTATACAATGCTCAATCCTAAATCTCTAACCATTTTCGAAATATTTCCGTTTTTACTTTGATTTTTTGATGTACAGTGATTTTTAAATGGAAATATCTCGAAAACGGTTTAACAAATTTGTCGATTCCATGAAAACCTAGAAGTAAAATTTCTAAAGGAATAAGAAGGAACAGCAGCAGCCACAAACTAAAATACGGCAAATGTATGCCCGCAGTAATTAGCGCTCGACGGGGCCCGAATTGTAGTTTATTATGTTAAAAATATAACACCGACTCTGATTTATGCTTCATAAAGATAAACAATAAAGCTGTGTTTGTCCATGATTTTGAATAGGACACCCCGTATATAATGGATCCAATGAGCGGAAAGGGAGCAAAGGAACGTTTTGAGCCCCGTGTGTATTTTACCATATGCCCCAGGTCACGGTGCCTGTTTTTGACGGTAATTAATTTTAAATGAAATTCCTTTGTCGAGTTCTGTTGTCTTAGGAAAATATATGTGCTTTGTTATTTTGCCACTCTAAGTAGCTATCTAAGGCTTAAGTATGTTGAAAGTATATTATTTAATGTGAAACGGTAATGACAGTTATTATGTACGAGGAATTTTTTGGAACGGAAATTACAGGAGAGCGCCGTAAATTGCACATCACATCAACAAAGACATGGAAGAAGAAAAAAACCAAGGCAGCAGTTTTCTCTATAAGAAGGTTAACATTACAGAACCAGATATAGTCATGGCAGGATACGCAATTCCACTGGCTTCATCTATTAATTTGCTGGGCGTAAATTTGGGAGGAAATATGTCTTGGCATAACCACGTTGTGACAGTCGCCAAGATAGCTTCTCAGAAACTTGGTGTACTCTTCCGGACCAAAAAGTTGAATACACTTCAACAACCTCTAACACTGTACAAAGCCCAAATTCGACCGTCACTAGAGTATTGCTATCATGTCTGGAACTCTGCACTCAAGCATACTCTCCGGTTACTGGATTCCATCGAAAGGAGACAACGAGCTGACAAAGAACCCGTTTGTTTTGACTCTTTTTTACATATATTTCCATGGAAAATGTTGGGCTGACCTTGTCCGCTTAATTCCGCCTGAAGCGACGAATAGCAGAAATACACGACGAACCACTGACGCCCATCCATATGTGGTTCCGCTTAATACCCCCTCGAACTTCGTTATTTAAGAATTCTTTCATCTCGAGTAGGTCATCAGTATACTCTTCGGCTACTGGATTTCATCATTTCACCATTCGTCTGATAGAAGACCACGAGTTGACCAAGAACTACGGCTTAATTCCACCTAGAGCGACGAATAGTAACAATAAATCGCTCGACGAATCAATTATGGAACGACCTTCTTGACCTCAACGATTCAAAACCAAAGTGAATCGCTTTATTCACACACGCACCACTCCCAGAGTGCTTTAAAGGATTGTTTTCTATTGTATTCGTTCATTGCAAGCTTTTGATTGGATAAACCAAGTATGCAAAGACGGTAAAGATGTCTGCAAGTGTTTAATTTTTTATTATAAGTGCATTGTATATATTTTTTTTAACGCTTTAAATTTAGGGCTTAATAACAACAGAACAGTGTTAAAAATTGAACAAAATAGGTAAAAATTATTTTAAATTTGTAATATATACGTTCTTATACCTCTTGATGAATATCCTCTCCAATAAAACAATATATTATCGTGTACCATCTTGGAAAATCCTTCCGCTTACTTTTAAAAATTATGAGCCAACCGTCAGCAAAGTTTAACCGCGACGTGATCTATAGAAATTACGCTGTGCTTTTCCGGAATTAAGTTATTACTCTGGAAAAATGCCAATAACTTGCCCGTGGCTTTTAATAAAATGAAATTTTTATTAAGATGCTATTGGGGTTAATACGTTTTTAATAATCCTATAAACATGGATTAACAGGAGATAAATATTAAATATTAAGGTATTTTGTCGCAGTTTTCTCGTATTTACATATTTTAAAATCGATAAATCTTATCGGGTTTGTACGCTTTAACGGATAAAAGTTAAGAATAATTTCTATTCAGAAACGTAACTACCGGGGGGTGGTTTAACTTCCCTTGGCCCGCAAGGTTTAGGGGGCTCTTACTTGTCGTTGTCGTCCCCAGCCTGTATCTACAAAGGGGTCTTGCACAAATTGTTGCCCCCGGGCCCACTTTTTGAAGTGACGCCACTGTTTCTATTATACCGTTCACGTGGATAAAGTGTACAGGAACAAATGTATATCCCAGGGTCAGATCGTCTTAGCTTGAGAAAGCTGACAGAAACTTTTTTACAGTAAATAAACTGAAAACTAAAGTTATGAAGCAATTTTTTTTAAAATCTCTCGCGGTATTTTTCGTATTTCCTCGATATTTTGTAACTGGAATTAATAATAATAGTTGAATGTGATTCTAGTTTACGAGCGTAATTATCTATGTGGGCTTTAAACCAGTCAGCTTATTAAATTTAATAGAAAATACACAATTTCATTCCTTGGGATCGAAAATAACTGACCAAATCAAATCACTCCAATTTTATTTATTGCATTTCCTTGTTCCAGTTGTTGTACAAAATTATATGTTAAAGCCAAAAGAATACCTAATTAAAAGGTCCTCCTTATTCGTGTCGATAAGCCACACCATTTAGGAGCAAAAAAGGAATTAAAGTTTTTAGTTAGCAGTAAAATCAGTTTTTCAAATGAAAAAAAAAATGTGGAATTCTCGACTTTCATAATGCATTATCAGAATACCCTGTATCTACGCTGGGAAGAGCAATAAATTATGGAATAACACATTCAGAAGCTTATCGAAAATCAAACGAGTATTTGTGATGTTTATTATTGATAATTAGGTTATTATCTTAATAAAAATACACTAACCCGCCTGTGGCTGTTTATAACATAAATTTATATGGAATGACTTACTGTAGTTAATAAACCCATAAACACGAATTAATGGAGAATAGAGAGAGGTAGATAAAAGTTTTACGACATTACGCCACTTTCCATATTTTATGACTGAGAGAGACTAGTTTAGAGCTATTAGTTTTTGGTAAGATATAGGGAAAAACTAATAAACTTATAATCAATACACACAATAATTGTTTTATTATGGATATTTTAGAAAAAGCGAATTAAAATAGGAAGATATGGTAGGACTGTGCCCAGTCTGCCGTCAACTGGATAAAAATATAAAGATTTGAGTCACGTCCGTCGATTTTTTGTTTTTCCTAACCAAGACGTATCACACCGATCAACAGAACAGAAACAGACAGAAGATAACAAGAGATTGGGATTCTACAGATTGAACCCCCATCTATCTTTTGTTGTGTTTATTTTCGTAATATCAGGCGTGACATTGACGTGTACAACGCAGATAGAAATACCGGGTCCATATTTTGTTTCAAGTCGATGACTACCCCGTACAATTAGACGTATCAGCACGTAAACTACTCTGAAATTATTTTTAAAATTTTACTTTTGTGTAACGACCAAACAATTACTTTCTAGGCGTTTTAAATGTAGAAAGACAAGAAGTAATAAGAAAATGCGTTAGGTAAAACATATTTTTATTTTTTTTTTAATTTTACACAAGGAAATACAACTTTTGGAAAATATGAAAGGTTTTCTTAGTGTGTATAGCTGTCGGATCTTAACGTCGTCGCATGCAACCCTCGTAACAATATTTATACAGTCCACTACTAATACTACTAAAGCCATCTACGAGCTATCAAGAAAACCGAATGATGTTCAATACCACTACGCCATCTACGGCTACGTCATTAGGCGTAACCAAGACGAGACCAATAGTTAACTATTTTATGACGAGAACGAATCGAGCCACGAGACTGACAAGTTGGCATTCTTCATATTTTCAGTGTTTTCTAGTTTAAATCCTTAAATAAAATGGTTTAAAATCATATCGAGTATCATTTATCGAAATACACAACATTTATCGACCCTACACAATAGTGCTTAAACGTAAAGTATATTATTTGGTTCTTAATTGTAGAAAATAACCTCTATAATTTTTTTTTCATATATTTCATTTTTAAACTTTCTAATAAAGTCCCTAGATTTACCCTTTGTGGTCTACGTTAAATTAATTTCAGGTTTAGGTGTTCCCGCATTCTTCATTTCAATTTTTTGCTTCAAACTCAAAGAGCTAAAGTTATTTCTTAAATAGTCCACCGTCAACTATTCATTTTCACTTAATAAATATATAATATTAAAATACTAAAACATACACGCTCGAATTTCTAACTAGATGCACGAACAGACAACAGCGCGGGGCACACAAAAACTGTGCGCCATTT
This sequence comes from Barypeithes pellucidus, assembly GCA_963991005.1. Classification (NCBI taxonomy): domain Eukaryota; kingdom Metazoa; phylum Arthropoda; class Insecta; order Coleoptera; family Curculionidae; genus Barypeithes; species Barypeithes pellucidus. Next base: position 3,922,334 of record OZ022557.1, read on the forward strand.
CCATGTTAAATCGCTATAGCCCCGCTATCGCCCGCTGCCACCCGCCACCTGTTACTACAGAGAAACTGCATTACTTAATGGCACGTGCGAGCAAGTCTCGTAATAATCGTTATTTACCTTGACCGAGGCACGGTTGCCGGATCTATACAGTTTGGAAGAATCGCCACTGCACCTACGATATTTTCAATATGCGCCGATATAGGTACATCTCAAACGCGTCTAGTTTCTTTTCCATGGCTGGATCAAGAGTCCATGTTTCACATACAATATTATTATTATTTTATATATTTCCATTTACTCTTTAAATGGCCTTAAACAGTCTCTATCATTAAATCAAACTTCTCAATAATGAAAAAGTCTTGTTCTTTCTTATTCTTTTGCCGATTTATAAAAAAAATCGTCTTGGTGACCTTTGAAAGGAATTGTCAAGAAAAACAAACATAAATAACTCCTCTCGTCGATTTAGAATTCAATCGGACATAACTCTCGTTGACACTATGCTTTTATTTTATAAATGAAGAACCATAAAAGTCTATCGGGGCTTCTCCAACTTTGTGAATCTTTTAGCGAAGCGAATTTGTGATGTATTGCCTAACTTTTGTGTTCCAAACGTAAATGGTTTTAAAACTTACTTTGTATCAAATCGAATGATTTGACGTGATTTTCTTAAGGGGACACTTTTACAAATGTTACATTTTGGAATCGTACTTTGGCATTTTCTCAGATATTTTAAAAAAATGTGTAAAATGTTTTCAAAGCACGCTACTTCCATCTTTGATATGGTAGATTAGTTTTGGGCCGACGCGGCTGAATATTAATATAGAAACAATACAGAAAATGTTGATAAAGTGTACAATAAATGCTTCCAGTAAATAATATTAAAGCTGTACACACAATTCCAATTTTTATAGTACGGGTCAAAATTTTTTTACAGGCAACTTTCAGTTCTTAGCATATAACTTACTAAAATAAACTATTTGCCTGTAGAAATGGCAATTTTAAAAGTTTTTTTTTTAGATTATAGCTGCAGTATTCAAATTTGAATTTAAACATGTATCGCCGGTCACGTGTCCCTAGTCAATCATTTCTTACTTTACCCTTTTATATTTCACATAATTTTACTAAAGTTACTTGCTACAATTTGTATTGAAAATTAATGTTCAAAGATCAACAGTTTAGTTTCTCTAACGCAATTATTAACCAGAAGTTCCGTCCCCGCAGCTGCATGTATCGCCGGTCACGGCAGAACTTGCTTATAAATAATGCCACTACATTTCGGCCTAATAGTTTTACAAATATGACGATGTGTTTGAATTTGTGTAAAGCGTCCTCCTGTTTAGGTAAGTTCCTTATTATGTTTATTTAGGTACAAACTAGAACATTGCCTACTTTTTACCAAACGTATGTTTTTATGTTGTATCGCCGGTCACAGGGTTAACTCAGACCTAGTAGTCTTAATTAAGGGAAAAATACTACACGAAGTTATTCTCTTGAGTACAGATACTCATTTCAGTCTAGAAAAGATTAAGAAATAGTTTGAATTAGCTATTATCCACAAATTTGTGCATTTTTGTATCGCCGGTCCCGCATGAAAATGTTACCGGAGATAAATTGATGTGACGGTTTGTTATCCGAAGCTATATACAATATTTTTTTATTAACCATTTATATACCATTAAGGAAAAATATATTTTGATGTGTAAGTTTCGTTTACACCTTAGATAGATTAAAAATATGACTAATTTTCTTAGTATTGTAACATTCTATAAGGAACATTCCAAAAGTCAATATAAGATATGCTATTATAAATAATAGGAGAATGGTTATAGTGACTGATTAAAATAACTGAGTTCCAAATATTGACGTTATTCAGAAGAGTAAAATTAGCCAAATCGATGCTATAGACCAAAATCTTTGTGACGATGATCTTTTGCGCGGACATAATTCCTCTAATTAGTTACTATTAGAGACTTATTAAAAAATTAATACGTGTTTTTGAGATTATTTAAAATCCGATTTACTGAAACTTGCCAGTAAAAAAGTTTTGACTAGTACACGCTATGCCGCTCCGTGCCTAACTTCTCCATTAGTTTTTTAACATGCTATTTACGACTCTTATTACGCATCGTACTTCACCTACGATCATATTTTGTCCCTTTTCCTCGGCGTTTGTGATAGCAGCCGCCAACGACTCTCTTGTTATTCTTAAACTTTAACTTACTTAGATAGTATGTTTTTGCTATTTACGGTAGCGATCGTAGGTAATTATTATTTACTGGAAGCACATCGATATTGTACGATATCAATTTTATACTTCATGAAGGAACCGATACTCAAATGTTTAAAGCAGATACACTTCACAATAATTGGAAAGTAAGTGTCATCAAAACACTATCCTCATATCATTGTGTTTTTGATTATGTAATTTGTAATTTATAATGTTTAACTAATCCTGAAAGGGCAAGAAAGTTCTTTTTCTACAAATGCGTTAAAAACGAAACACCCCAAGAGCTTTAAAAAAGCATATATTATGTATATTGTATGGTATTTATGGAAAAGTACATTTTTAAGATACGAATGTAAAAACTTGAAGAATGAGCGAAGCGAATATCATAAATAACTATCAATTAATGAGTGAGAATCACCAGAATACTATAAACGGTGTATTTTTTATGATTCTCCTTAACATTATACAGATTATTCAAAAATACATGGTATTCTAAACTCATCTTAGTGCATATTATACTGGATTTCTAAATTAAGTAATTTTAAAACTTTAACTAACTAACAAATATTATGGACATAAACTATAATTCATTCAAGCAGTTTATCTCAATATCTATATTTCAAAAGAATACGGCTCTATACCTATAATATATTTTATAAATTCGTATATTCTCAGATTTTATAAATAACGAAAAATATGTAGACGATCCTTCCCCAATATTTTTTTGTTACAATCGGACAGATTTATTTACCGAATATTGAAATATATGGTGACAAAAATGCCTCCCATCCACGCCGTTTTTTCGTTATAAATTCAGTCGACCTCTAAGTTATTGGAAGATATTTGTCCCGACCTTATATTTCAAATTTCAGGCCGTGAACGCGAATTCTTCGCCGAACGCGAAATACATTATTCAAAGCCAACAAATGTTCTGAACAAATTTGTCCGAATTGTTTAAGTTTAATCTTTATTAGGAGTACCTAAATAGATATCCATTGATCATATAATGATAAACGGACCCCGTCAAGCGCTGAATTATAATTTTTTCAGTTTTCCAAATTTGTAGAAACTGTAAAAAATCGCGATCTATTTTGATGGTGTACTCTTCCACATCAAAAAGTTGTATACACCTCAACAACTTTTGACATTATACAAAGCCCAGATTCGACCATCACTAGAGTACTGCTCTCATGTCTGGAGCTCTGCACCCAAACATACCCTTCGGCTACTGGATTCCCCCATTCGTTTGATCGGAGTCCAAGAGCTGACAAAGAACCTCGACAGCCTAGCCTAGAACATCGAAGACAAATTGGTGAACTGAACCTCTTTTACAAATATTTCAATGGAAAATGTTCGATATCCATATGCGGTTCAACTTAGTACTCCTCGAACTTCATTGTTTAAGAATTCATTCATCTGGAGGACGTCATCCTCGTGGAAGGACCTAGCTGTGGTCGTGATTCCAACGAATATAACCTCCAACGAGTCAAAAATAACGTGAATCGCTTTATTCGCACACGCACCGCTCCCAGAGTGCCGTAAAGGATTATTCCTATGGTGCTCGTGGCCAGTGGCGTATCTACCAGTGTTCCATGTGGGCGAAGAACACGAGCCTAGGTTCGCCTTTCGGGGGTTTAATTTCGCCCTTCTTGAAAATTATTTTTGGCTATTTTCCAATAGAAAATTAAATACAATGATGTTTTCTCTTATATTCTTTTTTCAAGTTTCTTCAGTATTTAATTTATTAATGTAACTTTCATAATTTTTCCTTCTTTTTCTGTCACAAAAGTTAAGATATTTTACACTTTTTTCTTCTACCTTAATCTTCTGTTAATGTTTCCAAAATCATAATTTTCTTCTTTACATAAAAAATGTTCAAATATGTTTATTTACAACCATGCATGTAATAAGGATATTTCATCTACATATTTTGAAAGGTGGAAAGTTGACGTTTTTTTACTTTTAGTTTCCACCCGGGTGATAAGTAAATTATTTTTTTCTAATTTTTAAAAAATTGATATCTCAAAATAATATACGAACACACTCTTTTAAAAATGCTTGAGTGTTTAAATCTGTATACTTTTTCTTCGTCTTTTAATATTGTGACCAAATCGTTGACATCTTCTTTGTCTTGGCATTTTCACTGAAATAAGCTAGTAGCGCCGACTCAGAACCAGGATTTTTAACTTTGTTTCCCGTACACCATTCTTTGAAACAGTTATATGCCTTGTCATATCTCGGGCGACTTTTAGTTGGCGGAAGATCTTCTTCTACTATTTTTGCTGCTTCTCGAATTTTTGGTGGAGTAGCAGCAAAACCAAATTCCTAATCTGTGTCTAATATTGTTAGTGACATGGAAATCATAATCAAAAAATGATATTTGCCATCTTGATGTGTATTATTACCTACGCTATTTTACCACCTGCGGTTATTTGAAATTTCTGTCTAATTTTTCAATGGAAAAGTCAAAATGACATTTATCTTTCATTAATAAATTTAATTCAAAATAATAAGAAGTGGATGTAAGATGTGGTTGTAAATAAAATAGTATACAAACCTCGGTGAAAAGTTTCATTACTGTCTCGAGATTTCGTTAACTACCAACTCTATCGACAGAAATAAAACACTTTACACCTCGGTACGTAATATACTATTTTCCCCTTTTAGAGTTTGCATTAACAATTTCAAAAGTTTGAGTTTACAGGTGTATACTTTTTTCCTCTGCTTACGAAACATGTATGTAAATTAAAAACTGAACTTTTATTAACCTAGTGGACCAGACTACGAGTTTCTTTTCCTCTTAATTTTCTATTTGATTTGGAGCCCGGTAAAATTTTCGCACACAGGGCCGTGGCTCCGTTGTTACGGCACTGCTTGTGTCTCGAAATAAAAAAAATGGTACAATACGCAACTAGAAAAATATAATATTTTTATATTTCGCAAATCAAGATAGATACCTACCTTTCCCAATATTTTTGTTTTAGAACTGGACAGATTTATTCAGCGAATATTAAAATATATGGTGACAAAAACGTCTCCTATACAAGCCGCTTTTTTGTTCAGTCGACCTACAATATATGGGAAGATATTTCTCTCTAACTTATATCCGGAATTCCAGGCCACGGAGTCCCTGTTGAACGCGTAATACATAATGCATAGCTTACAATTCTTTTAGACAGATTTGGCAAATTATTGTGCAAGTTTGGGCATTATTTGGGGTAATTGTAAGTAGACAATTGCCGGAATCAATTGATTCAAATATCTCAACTTTTACTTTATCATGGAACAACAATGCAACAACGCGCTCATACTAAATAACGTATATTTTCTTCATTGGAACAAAGAGAATTTTAAGACGTTCAGAAAGTTCAGTAATGATTTTATTCTATTCAGTATATAATGCCAAAATGTGCTGCTTATTTCCAGCCTAATAAGCAGTACGAGAAATCATGCCCTACATTTATTTTTCTGACATTAATATAAAGAAAATACGGCTGCACTTTTAGGAAACCTATTACTTTCCGCAAATGGAAAAATGCTTTCCATTCATTATTGAAAGAGCACGATAAAGATACAGAATATCAACAGTTTTACTTTAATATAATAGAACTATTTTTGATAAGTATTGCCCCAATGGCAATCTTTATACTTAGTCAATCGGGAATATTCAGCTTTTCGTCCTAGGTATACAATGTACTATTTTTAAATTCCTCAGTGTCGTTTAATATTCCTTATTTTAATATAAACATCTTCCAATTTGATTTTTAGTGAAATTCTTCATCATTTCATTAAAAATTCTTGACGGTGTTTCACATCAATCCCCGTCAATTTTCCATTTAAATGAATCTGGTGGGACATTTCAAATTGTATTATATTTGTCACGATGGGGAATACGTAGTGAATATAAATTTTAATCGACTTTTAAGAATGGTTTCCTTCAGCTACTTTTAAAACTAAACAAGTATTATTTTTTCTAAAAATATAATCCATATTATATACAAGGTGTTTCTTAATGACAAATGGCTAATATTTTAGAGTGTGATTCATTGGGTCATTTTATTGAGAGAAGTTCATAATATAAATATACCACAACGCCTTATATTTTTGCGATATGGTGTTGATTTTTTTTAATCGTTATTTTCTATTATATCCCGAAGTACTTTAGATATCATTTTCAATTTTGGTATGTGTTAATAGGATATAAAACAACTTAACTTAGTTAGAAAAGTTATTATATCGATCCACCTTCAAACATATCATCTAATATTTTTTAACAAAAGAAGTTGTACGCCACTGAAATTTTTCCATGTGGACTGATTATGGGTCATTCTTTTACAAAGGACACACTTTTAACCTTGACATTTTAAAATACAATTAGTTGACACATATTTCAGGATTGGGCTGAAAAATAAATGTTTCTCAGCAAAATCCTGAAATACGTGTCAAATTATTGTATGTTCGGGTTTAATAATAATTTGTAAGAAAAATTTTGGACGATTCTAAAATGCAAAGGTGAAAAAGTGTGCGGTTTGTAATAGTATATTACGTACCGAGGTGGAAAGTATTTCATTCCTGTCGAGAGGTTAACTAAATCTCGAGACAGTAATGAAACTTTTCACCGAGGTTTGTATACTATTTAATTTACAACCACATCTAACATCCACTTCTTATTATTTTGAATTAAAATTATTAATAAAAGATAAATGTCATTTTGGCTTTTCCATTGAATAATTAGACAGACATTTCAAATAACCGCAGGTGGTAAAATAACGTAGGTAATAATACACATCAAGATGGCAAATATAATTTTTTGAATATGGTTTACATGTCACTAAACAATATATTATTTTAACAACAGAAAAATGCGGAATCAGATGAGGAATTTGATTTTGCTGCTACTCCACCAGAAATTCGAGAAGCAACAAAAATAGTAGAAGAAGATCTTCTGCCAACTAAAAGCCGCCCGAGATATGACGAGGCATATAACTTGCTTCAAAGAATGGTGTACGGGAAAGTTCAAAATCCTGGTTCTGAGTCGGCGCTACTAGCTTATTTCAGTGAAAATGCCAAGACAAAGAAAATATCAACGATTTGGTCACAATATTCAATGCTTTAACATATCAGTGACTACCTACACCAATGCCAAGGTAATATTTAATGTAAATAAGTAAAACAAAAACCATGTTAATTTTTTATTTTTTATAAACGTCAATAGGTTTATTGTAAAAAAATAAAAAATAAATTCATTGTCGTTATATTTGTGTAATGAGTTGTATGTTGTATATTATTTTGAGATCTCGATTTTCAAAAATAATTACAAAAAAATAATTTACTTTCCATCCGGGTGGAAAGTAAAAGTAAAAAAACGTCAACTTTCGACCTTTCAAAGATAGATGAAATGTCATTATTACATGCATGGCTGTAAATAGAAGAATGACCCATATTGAAGATATTAAAAAATTTCGTTAAGAAAAGTTATTCAAAATAATACCGATCAATAAACACAATCGGTTTATTTTCATCCGTCTATTAGATATTTAGATGATTGAAAATTGTTCACATGAATAGGTCGATCCGGGAACACACTGCATATAAAATTCAATAATTTTAATGCATCATTCAACGTTAAACATAATAAAATGATTGTTTATCCATGTTACACAACTCGCTAAATAAACACGAATTAAATGAATATAGTATATCATCGGGACACCCTTCGCTGAAACATTTATTAAAATTCATTCGGATTGACATTTATTGCTCTCTCTATTTAATAGATAGAAGTTTTGTTTCATTGATATCGGTAGAAACGGAATATTATTCATGAAATCATTCTACTTTTATACAAGCACGTAGCCAAGTTACGACCAGGTCCGGCTTCGGATCATAAAACCTAAATTTTAATTGAAACGTTCAAGAAGTACAGTGGTAGATTTATAGGTTAAGCAAGGAAGTCGACAACACCTCACGTGAAATTATAAACTCATTCAAAGTGAGAATACGTTCACGATACCCGTTCGCTGAAACTCTTCACTGGCTTTTGGTCCAATGCAATTAATATACCTAGCGGATGCTGTTTTCATCACATATATATAAACAGTATATTGCTAATAATAATTGCTAAAGGGGGCGTTGTGAGTTTGCGCAGGTCGGAAATTTCCTTGCGAAAGTAAACATTCGACAGGACCGGATTTCAACTTTTTAATGTAAATTTCACTGGTTAATTAGGATAAATATTGCAATCAAAATTTCGATTAGTTCGATTTAAGACAGCGTTCCGTGCATGCGATTTCTGACGATATGATGATCCGACGGTTTCCGAATATTTGTAACAATCGACACGATGAGCTTTATTTTAACTTTCATCCGACGTCGTATGTTTCCTTAATCTTACTTTTTTCTAAACCAAAAATTAAGAATCAATGACTATATTGACTATTTTGGGAATTATTATCAGCTACTAATGCACCAAATTAAAAAAAACATTAATTGGAAGGTTAGGTAGCGACCACATATATATTATATTGTATACGAGTGACACTCTCTTCATTTTGTACAAGCTCTTTAGTGAAATTCGGTTCCGAAGATCGGATAATGTAATAAGCGAAATATTTTCGTATATATATGTACATACCTGAAATACTTTATACCTGGTATTGATCCACGACTTTTCCAAAAAGCACCATGCACTTGTGTCCTTTCATCTTAAACAAAACAAGCACTAACCTATCAAACAGCGCATCACCACAAATTAAAAACTCCTTCACAAAAATTGTTGTTAGGTAATGAAAGTTTATAAGCACTAATATACCGACAACAATGTGGATGAACCACTTTTTATTGTGTAATTTGCAAAAACATCCAGAACCAAAGATGGCGACGAATAACAACAAACAAATAATTCGGGCCGGCTCTGACGCGATCGATAAAATGTCCACCCTACTGCGCAAACTCAATAGGCCCGCGCTATCTCCCATAGCGGGGACACTTTTTGTATTTTGGAACGTTCGTATTGGCAATATACTGTTTATATATATGTGGTTTTCATGGCTTGATATTATAAGCATTCAAAGAGAAGTGAAAAAATTACACGTTACGGCACTTTTTTATCGCTAAATTACTTTCTTTAACTTGTTAAAAAATGACCAATTTTATTCATTTGCGTTAAAAAAATATATAGTTTTTATAACAATCGTAGAAAAATGTATTGTTCCTATTTATTTATCATCGTGAGTACTGTTTGAGTAAAAAGTTGCTACTGCCCGTTTTACAACAAGCACGAAAATTCACCATTAAATTAAAAATAAATTTAGGGAAGATAATTTATTCAAATTACTCTTCTGTGTCGGGAATTTACTTAAGCAAAATTTATTGGGATCGTTCGTCAGAAATTTTAATATAAGGATAAAACTTCATTAGAAATCAATTAGGGATAAATCAACTTAAGTGCCCCTTAAGTGGGAGAGGCTCAAGTATTCGATTTTAGGATTAATTGGGTAATTTTTTATGTTTTTCCGTGGTGGGTCATATTTTTATTTTCGTTATGTAAAGGTAAGTAGATAAAATGTAAGACAACATAATTACATATCTTTTTGACTTTCTGTATGTTTTCCGTAGTATATAGAATTTAACCCGTCCGTCCGTCTACCAATATGCCAATTTGCAACATTTGTACATCGACTCTAACGAATAAGACACCGGGACTAAGATGTGCTGGCTCTTGTTCGAATTTCTATCACGGAAAGTGTGTTGGTCTGGGTAAGCAAAGTGTGGCAGACCTTCAATTATTGCCTGATGCCGTTTCGTATTGTATTGGCTGTAGAATTTCTAACCCAAGAAGAATATCGAATGTTATACCGGGAAGTGCGATTGACGAGATCGAGGATGATGTGGAACCTGATTCGTCCCTCACGCTAAAGATTGTCAAAGCTATCAAGGCCCAGATGGCAGATATTAATAAAAATTATTCTAATATGCTGGAGTCTGTTAACTTTTGTTCTGATAAAATCACAGCCTTCGAAGCAATGATGGGGAAGGTCAATGAGAAATTGGATGTGATGAGAAAGCTGTCTCAGGAGAACGTTCAACTCAAAACAGATGTAAAAACTCTCAATAGAAGAGTCGATGTCCTGGAACAACAAATAAGGGCAAACAACGTAGATATCCAGGGTGTGCCAGAAAAAACTGAGGAAAATCTTGTAAATGTTTTACAGAAGATCGGTGAACACATAAATTGTCCCATTTCTACCCAAGATGTTGACGTTATTTTCAGAGCCAAGTCACGCAATCCAGCTAACCCCAGACCCATAATCGTCAAACTACTTCATAAAAAGAAGAGGGACGATATCCTTGCGGCAGCCAACGCCAAACGGCGGGGTGTTGGTTCGAAAACATTTCGAACCGACTGTTTATCAATGAGCACCTGACAAATCTAACCAAAACACTTTTAAGACTCGCTAAAGATGCAGCGAAAATAAAAAATTATAAATATGTTTGGGTTCGTGATGGTTGTGTTTCTGTCCGAAAGGATTACCAGTCTCGCATTATTAGATTGTTTTCTGAGGATAATGTCAATAAAATGTAAGTTCCATTTATTCAAGACTAGTTTCATCATGATTTCATGACATTCTCTTTTCTATACCAAAATGTTCGTGGACTAAAGACAAAAGTAAACAATATTTATAAAAACTGCTTAAATTGTGATAATGACATCATATGTTTAACTGAAACGTGGCTTAATACATAACTACAAGGGCAAGAAAGTCTCTGGGTTTTATTATCAGAACCTGTAAAGGTTTTAAGCATATAGAATCGATACGTGCATTATATATGTCCTATGTTAATAGTACGCTTTGTTTTGGATCGGTCATCTGGAACCCTCAATACGACGTATATATTAATACAATTGAAAGAGTACAGGATAAATTTATAAAATATTTAAACAATAAGTTCTTTGACCCTCTTCTTGACAACTCTGCTTTAATTAAAAAAAGATTAGCATTACTATCACTTCAAGATAGAAGACCAATGTATTACATAAAGTTTACACACAAAATCGTCAATAACATGATCGATTCAATGGCAATTACTCACTTAATAGGTATAAACATTCCATCCTACAATACAAGAAATAGCAAATTTTTTCGTATCAAACCAAGCACCACTCATTTAAACGCGCCTTTGCAGCGCTGCCTAAAATCTTACAATTCAATTTCAAATATGATCTGGATGTTTGTTTCTTTTCCCTAACGAGTCTTGGTAGTGCGCTAAGACTTAATTAATTTAAAATAAAAATAAATAAATAATAAATAGCATACTTTGTTAAAACCTTACTTAGTTAACATTATACTTATGTTAAAATTTGTTAGTGAATACTGTCTCTGGGTTAGTCCCGTTTTGTATTCCTTTATGGTAAATAAATAAATAAATAAACCCTATATTTAAAATAAAATATTTCATAAAAATATTTAAAATTCTAGACCAGTTGGAGCATCAATCAAAACGTAAAGCTTTCCCGAGTGGGTACATCTCAAAAAATTTTAAATTACGTTATATTTGCCTCGCGAAAAACCCGAGGAATACAAATTTTAAACGATTTATAACAAGGCTTACCCGAAAAATAATAAAATTTATCTTACAAATTATCATTAATTACTAACCAGGGACTGTTTTTCTATAGAAGAGATCTTAATAGAAACGATTGTTCAGGTCATTTTTTAGTCGCTTAAACCCTACAAAATGACAGAAACAGGATAAAATTTTTATAATTTATTTTTACATACATCGAGTAGTGTATACTTACTTTATCCAAACCAAATAGAATTTATTTTCTTGCCATTTAAATTGACAATAAAAAAATTCAAAGAAAATATCACTAATATAAAATCCTGTTTTATATTTTTATGTCTCAATAGCGGCATCCCTTTGCATTCTTTTTCCAGTTAAATGCTGGGAATTTTTTATTTAAATAAATTTTATTTGGTTCGGATAAACAATAGGTATAGTTCATATTCTATTCTGCGATCGAATTCAAATTCAAATAAAATCTCTTAATAGTTTATATTATTTTTTGCGATCAGATATAACGAGCCGATGGCGCCTCCTGAACTAATTGGACCGATGCCGGCCTAGCAAGCGCGAAAATTGACTCATAGGTAAACTAGCGATCACGACCACAGTCGAACATTTAATAGTTGATTAAATTCGGAAGATACACAAATTTTGAAAATATTCGATAGTTAAAATTTAGTAGTTGTAGAACCACGCAATGTAATGCCACAAATATAGCAAACTTGAGTCATAAAATTTTTGATCAGGGTCGTAGTGTGCCACTAATAGAATATATAGTGGCCATAATGTATCCGATTCCCGCGCAATTTGTTATCAATCCGATAGGCTCGGCAATATAATTATCCTATAAAATGTGATATATGTTTCGACGTTTGCAAATATTTGAAATTTATATCTTATACGCCCAAAATAGTTCATGAAGTAATGGAAGGGGGGTCAGAAGCAGTGGCAGCTCGTGATTGGGTGACGCCAAGACCGTATCTGTGTTGCTCAGCTCCTCAGCGAACATTAGGAAATAGGTCAAAAGCCAAGTGGCTTTTTTTACGAATTAAGTTGCATATGAATAATAAATTTTAACTCATGCCCCTGATTTCGAGAGTGTTCAACATAATTTTAAGGAAAATTACAAAAAATATGCATACATGGCATAATATTTTTCAAAATTTTGCTTAACAAGCCGAATTTTATTTCGCTTAAGGAAACCATATTTGTAAAACAAAAAGAACTATAACTTGCCTCCAGTTAATTTTAATAGTTTTTTTTTATGATCAAACACAAGCAGTATAGGTAAAATTCTTTAGGGCACTCTGGGAGTGGTGCGTGTGCGCAAAAAGCGACTCACGTTGGTTTTGAATCGGAGGTTATATTCGTTGCGAAAAACGACCTCGGGAAGGTAAATAATGAAGTTCGAGGAGTACTAAGCTTAACCACATATGGATGGGTGGCAGTGGTTCGTCGTGTATTTCTGCCATTCGTCGCTCTAGGCGGAATTAAGTAGGCAAGGTCAGCCGAGCACCTTCCATGAAAATATCTGTAAAAGAGGGTCAAATCCCCAACCTGTCTTCGATGTTCTAGGCTGTCGAGGTTCTTCGTCAGCTCGTGGTCTCCGATCAGACGAATGGCCCTCCTTTCGATGGAATCCAGTAGCCGAAGAGTATGATTGGGTGCAGAGCTCCCGAACAAACCCGAATCTGGGCTTTGTATAGTGTCAAAAGTTGTTGAGGTGTGTACAACTTTCTGGTTCGGAAGAGTACACCAAGTTTCTGAGAAGCTATCTTGGCGATTGCCACAACGTGGTTATGCCAAGACATATTTCCTACCAGATTGACGCTCAGCAAATTAATAGATGAAGCCAGTGGGATTGCGTATCCGTCCATGACTATATCCGGTCCTGTAATGTTAACCCTTTAGAGAAAACTGCTGCCTGGGTTTTTTTAGCGTTAAATTTGACTTGGTTACTGTCACCCCAAACCACAATTTCTTCCAGACTTTATTGAGGCGTGATACTTCATGCTGTCTGCGAAGATGTGCGTCGGCAGCGGATGTTTGTGCATTCAAAGAGAAAGATGAGATAAGTGTGCTATCCTCAGCAAAACTAAATATCGGATTTTTCGTTTTCTCTAGAAGGTAATGTAGAGTAAGAACAGAGTGGGAGACAATATGGACCGTTGAGGAACACCGGCATTGATGTTGAAGAGAGCGGTCCTTAAGAAAGCTAGACAACCATGCCCAGAATCGACTGGGCATACCATAGGATCGCAGTTTACTTAGAAGTCCCCCATGCCAAACACGATCAAATTCCGATTCACGATTAGAAATATCCAGTGCAACAGCCCGAGACTCCCCATGATGTTCGATTGCCTTGTTCCAAAGATGGGTGACATAGGCTAGAAGATCACCAGTTGATCTGGATGTCCGAAAACCATATTGATGATCGCTGATAATGTTGAAGCCTTCCAGGTACTTTAGAAGATGTTGGTTAATAGCTTTCTCCATTACTTTTGATATAACTGAAAGCAATGCGACTGGTCGATAATTGTTAGGCAGGGTTCACTTACCTTTCCTTGGTATAGGCTGGACTCGCGAGCGAGCGTCTCATCTCATCGGCTATTACGAGGTGACCAAAAACCTCGACAGCGAAACTAGTCTGCCTTCTACACCTCTTAAAATTTGTATTCCACAAAGAAAATATACATTTGCCTAAACCGGTAAATTTTCGTTACAAATCTGCCCCCACTAAACGGTACAAAATATTCTACGCCTAATCCTTTATCTGGAATTCCAGTCCACGAGGTCCTGTTGAACGCCAAATACATAATTCAGGAGATACTATTTCGAACAGATTTGTCGAATAGTTTCGAATCGCTTTAGGATTATTAGGGTCAAAGTACCGTCTTGTTAATTTATATTCCGAATCAAATCGACCGGCATTCATTTCTTATCTGTTATGAAACGTTTGTCAAGACTTCGTCAGTGAACCCAATTGCGGCCAAGAAATGAAATCATCATTATTTTTGGATGGGGACGTATTTTTCTATTATGTTGAACATATTTTCATTTTCTATAGAAAGTTTCTTTTTAAAGCAGTGCATTATTGGCCAAACTAACAACAAACGTATTTAATTTCTCGTATGATAATTTCTAAAGCAGTTAGAATGTAAATGCATATTGCCCTTTTTACGAAGGTAAATAGTATAATTTTGACACAGTTATAAATGATCCATATTACCTGACCTACCGACAGATATTTCACTTACGTTAGAGTCTAATGACAAGTAACATTTAAAATCGTATTGGGACATATGCGACCCATTAGCTGCTTTATAAATTTTTCAACAGTTAGCTAGGACGCTATCCAGAGAATTAATAAATCGGGGACACAACCACTTCTTTCGTCGTATATTTGTTCTGCAATTAGCAAGTACATTGTCGTGGAGATCTATCCTTCTCAATACTGAAAATACTTTTCTATTTTATAACGTCAGGTTGTGGAAGTTGTATTTTATGTTCTTTACGATTGTAAAGATTGTTTCACGAAAAATGGATATAACTTAAGGACTGCAGTAAAAGTACCTGTGGCCATACCAACCTAAAAGTACTGGCGGCCAGGGGGAACAAGATAGAGCTCTTGTGGGTCCCTGGTCACTCTGGGATATTAGGAAATGAAAAAGCGGATGAACTAGCGAGAGCCGGATCCGCCCAAAATCTCAGGGGCCCCGAACCGGCCTTTGGGATATCAAAACAGGCAACGAAAACAACATTAGATAGATGGTCGAAAAAACAACACCTATCTCGATGGCAAGGGTTACCTGGTCAAATACACGCAAGGGCCGTAATTGGAAAACCATCGAGGATACTATCGAATGGGATGCTAGCCCTTACACGGCCCCAGTTGAAACAAGTGATGGGTCTGCTAACAGGCCACTGCCATTTGCGAAGGCACCTTCAACGGATGGGTATAAACAACGGATCCATTGAATGCAGACTCTGCGGCGAAGAGGATGAAACCGCCTCACACATAATATACCGCTGCGCAGCACAACCTGTGGCCATCCCATTATTTATGACCGTTTGTTATTATTATGTGGAAAGGACCGGATTGTAATAATTATAATTAAATATAGGCACATCAGGTGGTTAGGTTGCTTAATTTATATTTAAATATCTTTTTGTGGTAAAATTTGTTAGTTTTTGAGGAATGGTTCAAGAATTGTCTTTTACCAAACATTCCTCAGAATAGTAATGGACAATGCGAGCTATCACAGTCGCCAATTACATAAAGCTCCAAGCTCAAATAATACAAAATTGGAGATTCAGAACTCCATGACGGCGAATGATATATATTTTGAAAAAAAGTGATCTTTTAGAAGTTTTAAAGACATTTTGTATAAAAAAATATATGTTTGTGGCACATTGGCAGAAGAAATTAGACATACAGTGCTACGGTTCCCACCCTATTATTGCATTTTTAACCCCATAGAGCATATTTATGTGGCACCAGTTAAAATCACTGGTTAGGTCTGAAAATATTTCTCCGACTTTAAGTTCTAGTGTTGTAGAATTAATACGAAAATGCTTTAATGATATTCCCCCAGGTAGTTGGAAAAATTCAGTCCGTCACTTAATAACTGTAGAAAATTCGTATATTAGTCTGGATCGTATAATTAATCCAATTATAATTAATTTTGATGAGGATAGCGATAGCGAAACAGAACTATCTATAGAATGACATTATAAATGTAAATAAATATGACTAGTAATATTTAAAAAAAATGTTATTTCATTTGATTACATTACCCAGGAAATCATTAAGTCGTATCCATTTTTCGTGAAACAATGTTTACCTCTTGGCACTTATTATATAGGTTGGACAGAGAGAAACTGTAATAATAGCATAATTATCAGATGAGAGTAACTTTAGTATTTTCATCAAAACCATAGTCATAAACACTTCGACCTTCTTTTGTTAGGATTTTAGCACCATCTAGGGGAGCTTTATTGATTCGATTATCCCTAATAGTACCAGTGGCAAAATAATTCAGCTCCTGTAGTTTCGATGACGTTATTACTCGCTCGGAGAGCTATAATTCTCATACATATGCATCAGTTCGTTTTATGTAGTCATTTTAGAAATCTTAGACTTCATCTCATCAAAAACATTATAAAATTGTTTTATACAGTCGTTTACTAACGTCATTACATGCCAAATAGCCAGAATAGAATGTATGTATTATAATTTATTTTCAATTATATTTATTGAGATTTTCGACATTGAATAAATGAGGGACAAAATCGTAATATAAACAATAGCAAGTATGTACTTTGAGCAATACATAATCAAATTGATTTTTATTAAATGAGAAATAGTTTTTTAAAACAAAATAAATAATATTATGGTGCGTATACGCACAATTGACCGGAAGTGGATTCACGTGACATTTTTCTTATGTAAATTCGGCATTTTTATTTCAATCCGAGCAAAAGCTCGTGTGGGAACTTTTATTTTCTCACAGGTGACCGATGAGAACTGCGTTACACTCTAATAAAATTATTTTAGTATGTTCCTACTTAGAAACTTCTACATTCTATAAGCAATGCTTGGAAAGAACTTCTTTTAGAACGTTCGCTGGTAAGAAATATTTTTTTGATTTAAATATCTGTTAAGATATATATGGCTATATTTTTTTATATCATTCGTAAAAGCATTTTACGAGAACTAGATTACTTCTAGTTGAATGATGAAAAGATTGAGTGATTTTTAGCGAGATAAATTCATGAATTTATATATGAATAATAATATTTAATGTTTATTTTCTAACGCAAGTTCATTTTTATTAATTTTATCGCAAATCAACGGTTCTGTCACTGACAAAAAGCATCCGACAGCATCAAATTTAAGGACATTGTACGTGATGAGCCTGTACAGGGAGTCCCATTTTCGATACTTTTATAGGGTATCTCCGTAGCTGTTAGTGCTATCAAAAAAGTAATGTAGGTGTCATGTGCTCTTTTTGGGTCAAACTTAAAATCATAAAATTAAAATTTGAAAATTTTCGCTCGCTTAAGAGATACGGAGGAAAATGAAGCAACAAATTGACAATTTCTAAATTACCCTATATTTTCTTAGTTAAAACAGATACAGAAGAATGTTTTATACAGAAGTTTATTTAAAATGATTGTTGAATAATCTGCCGTTTTCAGAATAAGTATACGGGGTCAGGTAAGAAAGTTATCGGACCTTACCTCATTTTTTAAAATGGAACACCCTGCATATTTTAATCAAAAAGATAGCATTTTAAACTCTCAATTTTATAACACACCATGGATGATAGATATCATATCAAATTTATCAAAATGTTGATAAGTCATTTTCACAAATGAAAATATGTAAGATTGAAATTGACGTTAAATGTTAATAATAACAAGAATGTCAACATGGCTGTTTCTAGGATAATAGCTTTTGTTTCATGGCCTACTGTGGTTTAAAGTAATAAGGTTTAAATAATAGCCTAGGAAACCAATATTATCCATGGTGTGTTATATATTTGAAAAGATAATTTAAAATGGTATCTTTTTAAATTAAAATATACATTTAAAAAAAATGTGGTTAGGTCCGATAACTTTTTTACCTGACCGCGTATACTTATTCTAAATACGACAGATTGTTAAAAAATCATTATAAAAAAACTTTTGCATAAAACATTTGTCTGTATCTCTTTTCACTAAGAAAATATAGGGTAATTTTGAAATTGTCAATTTTGTGATTTTCCCCCGTATCTCTTAAGCGAGGAAACTTTTCAAATTTTGATTTTAGCAATTTAAATTTGGCCCAAAAAGAGCACATGACACCTACATTACATTTTTGATAGCACTAACAATAACGGAGATACCCTATAAAAGTGTCGAAAGTGGGACACCCTGTACTGTAGAATAAGTGACTATAAATAATAGTGTTCCTATAAACGTTATAAAACTGTTTATTTAATTTAAACTTTTACCCTTCCTCGCCCGCATTCTCAGAGCCAATACATGCTATACCTCTTAACCTATCATCTGGACTATATCAGTGAACCTGCTTACCCGAAAATGATATTACTTAATTTATGTAAAGCTACTTGAAATTTACTCCGAGCCTCTTTCTCCCCTCCCGTCATCATTAATTTACATAAGTCCTTGTTTAGGGTAAACCTAATTGTGTGGAAGCGGTTGTAAAGCTTATAATTTTATAATAATGTCAAGAACAAAAATATTACGTTATTTGGGGGACTTTTCACCCAAATCATTAATTAACAGGGATTAACAGAGACCATTATTTATGGGTCGTTTTAGACAGCGAATCTTTGACGATGACATTTTATTCACGGAGACGATTTCACTCTGCATACTATTGGTTGCTATTCATTGTTGAATCATAACGTTCCGTCATTGAAAAATCCGATGCATATTTCAGATATACAGGGTGTCCCAGATAAAAATGCACTCTATAGTGATCTGGTTAACTATAGGATATACAGAAACGAAATAAACGAAGATAAATTTGACGTAATCATTGAAATTTTTTCTCCTCTAGAAGACACTTTAATTAAATTTTTAATCGCACGTTTCGTTTTCTCGCAATGATCATCGGCTTTGTTTTCTTAAACCCGAACAAACTCCACTTTTATTCTGAATCCATCACGTTTTAAAAATTATGTGTATCTACAATATTATTCTGATACGGATTAATAATGAACATTGTGATTAATCTCTCTCTCTTTGTCAGCCTTATCCGGTCCACTCCTGGACATAGGCCTCTCCGAGTCTTTTCCATTCTTGTCGATTCTGAGCCAGTTGCGGCCAGTTTCTACCAGCGACCCCCCCCTGATATCATCCAGCCAACGCATTTGCGGTCTTCCCCTACTTCTTTTTGTTTCTCTGGGGCGCCAGTGGGTCACTTTGTTCGTCCATCTACCGTCTTCCTGTCTTGCAACATGTCCTGCCCACCTCCATTTCATCTCGGCCATGTAGCGGATCACGTCGGCCACCTTCGTTCGTCTTCTTATTTCTTCGTTTCTGATCCAGTCCTTTATGGAAACTCCAAGCATTGCCCGTTCCATTGCCATTTGTGTTGTTTTTAATCTGTCTGCACTGCCTTTTGTGATTGTCATTGTTTCGAGGCCATGTGTTGCTACCGGCAAAATGCACATGTCATAGACTTTGTGTTTTAAGTGCATTGGAATATCTGGATTTTTTAGAACGTGTTTTAGTTTTCCAATAGCAGCCCAGGTTAGCGTTATTTCCGATTTTTGATTCTCTTTTCCCAGTGTCCTAGGTATATGTATTCGTCAACGTTCTCGATGTTTCCGTTAGGTAATGATAATTGAATGTGATTGGGTGACATAATCTTGGTTTTATTGGTGTTCATTTTTAGCCCTATTTTTCTTGATGTTATGCCTAGTTGTTGCATCATTTCCTTTAACTCATCTGGGTCTTCGGAGATGAGAACAATATCATCCGCGAAGCGAAGGTGACTCAGGTACGATCCGTCGATTCTCATGCCCATTTGTTTCCAGTCCATTTCCTTAAATATCTCTTCCAATGCCAGAGTGAACAGTTTTGGTGATATCGTGTCACCTTGTCGAGTTCCTCTATTTAGGTTTATTTTAGACTCATGCTTTCGTTAATTTTAACTTTTATAACTGCATTGTATTTTGAGTCGATTCTGGCATTATTCATGGCGTTAAGGAAGGACCATGTTTCAATTGAGTCAAATGCTTTATGGAAGTCTACAAATGCCAGATGAATGGGTATCTTGTATTCAGTTGTTTTTTCTATTATGGTGCGTAAAGTTTGGTCCATGGTACTGAATATACTACGAAATCCTGCTTGTTCGACTGGCTGGTAAAAGTCTAGTTTTTTTGTTAGACGGTTTGTAATAATTTTTGTGTATAGCTTATACATAATATGTGACAGCAAACTAATATGACGATAGTTTTCGATGTTATTAGTATCGCCCTTTTTGAACAATATCACAACCTCAGCATTATAGTTGGTAGTTTTGCTTCTTGCAAACATCTATTTAATATTTTTTGGAAGTGTTTCTTCCAAATATTTTCCTCTGAACTTTATCATTTCTGACGTAATATGGTCTTCTCCAGGACATTTACCGTTTTTCATCCTTTTCAAGGCATACCTTATTTCCTCGCGTAATATTTCTGGTAGATCTTCTGACCCTACATTTAGTATTATCCTGTAATCAATTTGGTCTTTACTAGTTGTGGGCGTTGTTGAGTTGTATAGGTCGGTGTAGAAAGCTTCAATTATTTGGTCAATTTGTTCTGGGGTCGACACAATAACTCCTTCTTTATTTTTTAGTCTATTCAGCGTGGTATTTCCCTTTGACAGTCTTGATTTGAGAACTCTCATGTTTTTATTTTGTTCAATTGTTTCATTAATAAATCTTTGTTCTGTGGGTTCTTACATCCTTACGAACTCCCTTTTTCACCATTTTGTTTATATCTCTGTGTTCTTCTATTCCCTTTTCCAACTCTCTTCTTTGGCTCATTAATTGAGTGGTACTGGCGCTTAATTGTTGTTTTCGTTCTACTACCTTTGAGCATATTTTTTTAGTTGCTGCATGAATGGATGATTTGATTGTTTCGTTTAGTTGGTTTGTATCCATATTGTCAATGATTTCTATTGGTGGTAATCTTTTGATGGTATTCCACTTTACTTGCTGCCAGTTCCTCGTTTGTCGGGAACCTTGTTGTCTTGATTAGTTTATTCCTTTCCCGCCTTAGGTCTATGCGGAGACATGCTCTCACCATTCTACGGTCACTTCCTGTATCTACTCTGTTTAGGACGATTACGTCGCTCGCTACAGAATTTCCGGTTATTTGATAGAATAAAATCTATTTCGTTTTTTGTTATACTATTGGGGCTCGACCCATATAGTAACTTGAAATATGACATACATATTTATAATTGGTTTGTTAAGAAATTACTCGCGTACACCATAATATACATATACGCCCACATCACGCTCTGGTTCAAAACTTCATTAGGACGAAATTTGTATACGAAACAAATTCAGATATTGCTAAATACATTTTCTTTGAGTAGGTACAGGTGGTAAATATTAAGTGTTATTACAAGCTAAAACTGTGAGCGTGTTGAAATTTTGGTATATTTTTAGTTGACAGTCATTTAAATTAATAAACATTTTATTCTAATAATTATTTCCATAGATGATTCTGTCAACATAATTATAAATATTTCATTAAAACTTAAACGAAATGAATGTAATGTTGTTATATAAACTGAAATTAACAAATTTAAATCGAATCACTAACCTTGTAAATTATTAATATTATTATAATAAATTCTAATTTTTGAAATATTATATCCTGTAAATTTAATTAAAATCCGTAATTAAGATTTACAATACCATTGTTAATTTTTTTAAAATGTAAAATAACCATTTTAATTAGACATCTTATAATGAGGTCTCTTTTATCTGCTATTCCACAATCATGATGATGTTATTAAGTAAATAATCAATATTTATTACAAACAGGACGAAAAATTCACAAAGAAACAGCCTTATTTGCCCTACTTTCTTCTCCCTAAACACATTTCCTCAAAACACCGTCAGTATAAATACATTTGTTCCCTTATACTTCCTCTTTATAAATGATCAAGTAAAGGAGCAAAATTCTAAGACCCTCTTTTAACCTATCTGAAATCAACCTCTTTCTTGTCTCATATAACGTTATCTCTTTCAATAAAAAACAGAGCTCCCTCTTCGCGCTTTTTTCTTTTAAACCTTCGGATTTTTTTTTGCCTGAGAACCGCAAAATTATGCATGGAATTGTCCTTGAAAATGATCATTTATAAAAATGGATCATTTATCCCTGTTCGTTAATCCTATTTAATTAATGGTTTAGCCGAGGATTTTTTTAATAAATTGCAGATTAAAGTCGGGATAAACGGATTATCGAATTAGTTTATATCTGAGTTTTCGTAATAATTTATATACGCGTCCGTCTGTCCGCAGGCTAAGTCGAAAATTACGGAATCGATTTAGCCCAAAATAGCGGTACGAGTTAAATTCTCGGTGTCGAGAAATATGAAAAAAAGTTTATAATTTGATATGTGCAAGTTTCATAGGCTACTATCGGTTCATATCAATAAATTTAAGCAATGCTTCCTCTTGTCAAAACAAACTATGCAGTTTTCCTGTACAACTTAAGTTAAATATAACTTAAGAGAAGAAGCAATAATAAGTAATGGAATGGTCCTAGGATTGTACCTTGTGGAACTACATAATTTCTTTTTTTTGGGGGGGGGGGGGGGTTGTTCGGGTTTGTCTAGAGAAAGTCTATATATATTTTTTTTTAAATCGAATATCTAAATATTAAGGTAAAAACAATTTTTATCCACATACTTTTGCGCCGTTCCATCTGGATTCACTTAGCAACAATGTGGTTCACCAGAGTATACTAACAGTGTTGGATACCGGCAGCGCGCCACTATCGTTGCTTCAGTATGTTTCGAGGCTCGGGGTGGAATGACGCTGTCGAGGGTTCCACAATCCACGTGCTTGATGTATACGAATTTTAATCGTCTTGTTAGTTGTAGCATTACCCGATTTTTTTTCTGTTGTGAAATAATTCATAATAATAAATGTTGTGATGTGATTTTAAATTTTGTAATATTATTTACTGTTGGTTCTGTTGAAAAATATACTTTTTGTGTAATATTTTCTTACGGAATTTAATTATAAAACAGATTATTTAAAATTAAGATCGAAGGTAAGAGAGTATGTACCTTAAAATAGTAGTTTTTTTTTCTAAAAAGTTTGAATAATAAGTGATAACGTGGGTCAAAGACGTCTTGTTGTCAAAAACTGTAAACGTGCGTTTAGAATTCTGTGTTGCAATATGACAACATCGACTATAATGCGCTAACCTCATTTGAACCTCGAGACTGCCTCAATAAGCTATTGATTGGGAAGGTCCTCAGGAGCGGCCACATAAATTTTGATATTTCATATAAGTGTATATTTCGCTTAATAATAATTCAAAGCGCCATTTATGGTTATTTTTCTTCAATTTATTTTCATCTCAGGATTTGCCGGTTTAAATATAAAAGTAATTTCCATAACACCCTGTATATAAGAAAAAGTCGAAAACTCAATAATTTTATTTTTTTGCTTTCTTGAAAAACTGATTTTACCACTAACAAAAAATTCCAGGTTTGCGCCTATACGGTGTGGTTTATCGACCCGAAAAAGGATATATATTTTTTTAGGTATTCTGTTGACTTTAAAATATCATGCTATTTTCTCCAATAACTGTCAAAACAAAAGACATAGGCCAAAAATTAAATTTGAATTTCAGGTAACGGAACGATAGAAGTTGTTGGGTAGTTCCTGTGCCAAATATCAACTTGATGGTTTCAAAAACTAACCGCAAGATCCTGAGGCATTTTCCGAACACCCTGTATAGTCATACCGAAAAGAAATTATATATCGTTTGTTCCCGGTATGTACGCCTCTTAACGTCTTAACCATAAACGTCGAAAAGCGGTTTCCCATAATTAACTTCACCTTAAACGAGAAACTATGCAAATTAATGAGAAACGGGCCTTAGAAGCTTTGTGTAAATGTTAAGTAGCTTTACATACATTAAGTAATAATTTATTCGTGCAAGCAAGCTTATAATATAAGTTCGGAAAATACTCTGGAGCTTTATTCTGGCGAAAAAAAAATTACATTTGTTACGTCAAGAACTATTTAGATGGAGATTGATTTACCAAATATATATATATATGAAAGTTCGAACACCCTGTACCTATATTTCAACAAAATTATTAACCGAAAATATATTTCAAATAATAGCGAATTCATCTTCCTTATTAGGTAACCCTTCATTTGTTGCATCGTATTTTTGAGAAATAATCGTAAAAAGTATTGGAGGAAGAAAAATCCAAAAGCTTCAGTAAAGAGTTCTAACCTATAAGGTATAAATACTTTCTGCCTTTATGCTGAGTATAATAGAATTCATTTTCGGTCTTTTGTTAAAATATAGCGTATTTTCTCGGCCGGTTCTTCTTAAGCAAATTTTATAATGGGATCCCATAATGTACCGGTTGCTTGAAATTCCCAATAAATAATGCAACTATTTATTAAAAGTAAGCGCTGGCGTAGTTATGTACGCGCTTTTGAGGCCTATTTTGGTTTCATATCAAAGCAATTTCATATCGTTTTCAGTATCGAACTGTTATGAACTTATTATGAAATCGTTTTTTCCTTTTTAAAGGTTGATGATGCGGTCATGTATGTTTGGTTGCAGAAACAATTTCTAACTAAACTAACTGTCACGTTTACTTTCTTCTCACAGCTGAACATTGCGCTATATTTTTTTATATCAATTTAACGTTTTCCAATTTCCCATAACTCGATAGGAGTTAGGCTAAAATCATCTTGGTTCATATTATTACAGAAATTAATTATTTAAGAAATTTTTCAATAATCGCGCCAAAATGACAGACAAGGATAATTTATCAATCTACTTTGATCAAATCATAATTTGATAGTATATATACCAATATAAAATTTAGACTTAAATAATGCTTTTTCTATTTGGGTTTCAAAATGGCTACATTATGAAATGCAAAAAAAATTTAATAACCTGCCAGTTTATGAACCAGAAATTTAATTTTTTATGTTGGCAGCAAGTAGGGTTCGAATTTTAGGCTTGCTTCGATTTCTTTGAAATTATTTTCTAGGGATTATGGACCCGACAAAAAATTTTTATAGAAAACTTTAAAACACTAACCTTTAACCTTGCAAACAGATCATTTTTACTAGATATTTATCTGAAATACCTATACTCGGAAATATATAACATGCTGACGGTATCCATCAACTAATTTCTAGTCACAACTATAAAACAATATAACCTAAAAATAATAGAAATATCTTCCAGTTTATGCCCTATTTCTAAAGTTTTATTCAATAAAGTACTATTTTTATTTTCAATTCAATATAGTATTATACATATTACTTTACATATACATATTTATAGTTACTATAAACATTTCCCATTAATCGTTATTCCTGTCAGATTCTGTGTCGACACACGTTCAATTGTATTGTTTATTATTTTGTTCAATATTCTGAACTTTGTTCTGCTCGCACCATAACTCAATTATTTTCTGCAACATCTCGTATTTCTGACGGAGTACAACTTCTTCCTAACTCATTTTTATTAACTTTAATACTATATTTATTTTTAATTATGACGGATGGGAAGAAGCTTTGTTGTGTTCAATTGTTTCTATCATGGCATATTTGATACTTGTAACATTTTATTAAATTGTAAAAGTATTGCCAACCCAAAAAGAAAACATTAATTCAAATGGAGAAAATCTACTATATTTTTTAAAGTTTTTCAGACTTTAAAGACCCAAATAGGAAAAGTATTATAAAATACACGGTTCATAAGACAATTAGAGCACTTGTACTTTAGAAAACTCCCCGTCCTCCCGGTCGTTTTCTAAATTAAACGCGTGCTCTAAGATATGTCTTATGAAACTTGTATCTTAATATACTATTATAAAACTAGTACCTTCGGTTTTCACGTTCTTCAAACCAATCGTTGCTGTTTCACTGAGTAACTAATACAAAATTTCAATGATTCGGTCGCCTCTGAATAACAGATTTTCACACCACTATTTTTTTACTGCTACTAATTTTAAACTACTCATAATGCGAGAGTATAATTCAACCTATTTCGTTCAGAACGTTAACAGGTAAATATTTTTCTCTATATAACGACACGTTTCCTTTTCCATCCATTTGTCTCGTAAAAACCGTCAACGATTTTAAAAATTATGAGATATAACGCGGCAAAGTTTTATCCCATCGTTGATTTATCGGTAATATGCTGCAGGTTTTAAGTGTTGGAAAATCGTTTGGAAAAATGCCAATAACTCGCGTGAAGCCCTTTAATAATAT
Organism: Barypeithes pellucidus; assembly: GCA_963991005.1. NCBI lineage: Eukaryota > Metazoa > Arthropoda > Insecta > Coleoptera > Curculionidae > Barypeithes > Barypeithes pellucidus. Next base: position 3,949,132 of record OZ022557.1, read on the forward strand.
AAAATGTACGATGGTCAATAGCAATAAGCTGAAGGCGCCACATGTTATATACAAGGTGTTCAGTATACTTGAAGAGGTGATTCTACATGTTAAAATAAAGGTAGTATAGTAAAGTCGGAAACTCAATACTTTTTGTTTCCATTTCAAAACTTGATTTTACTGCTAACGAACACTTTACTTTTACTTTTAAATATTTTTGCATTAGATTGACGAGACATTTTGTCCTATGCAGTTCATACCAACGAAGATGATTATTATTCAAAGTCAATTCAAATAAATTGAAAAAAAAAATTTACTTACATTCATCGTGATCTTTGGCGGTGACAGTGAGGACGGTATGTTGAATATCTTCATTCTCGTCGACTTCCGCTTCGTAAAGGGCCTTGTCGAAATATGGTGGGTTGTCATTCTTGTCGGCGATGCCAATACGTATGAACTTGGTTACTAAAAGAAATAGAATTAAGTTAATAAAAGTATATTGTCAGTTTTTCAGAGAATTTGTTTTATTTAATCAAACTACGTATTCAAAATTCTCTATGGCGCAAAAACAAATTACTTCTTATAAAAAAGTACCCAACTAGAAGCTAATAAACCTATTTTTTGTGACCAACTGCTTGCTTTTATAAACTAATAAAAAAACTACACGTGAAGTTTATTGAACGGAAAAAAAGGTAATAAATTACATCTCTACGAGATAAAGTACGCAATATAAGACAACAATAAGAAGTTTCTTATATCAAATATATTATATATATTATACAAAATAGTTCAAAATTGATGAAGAAGTTCTTTGAGAGTTGTTTTATGCCTGTTCCGATATAAATATTTTAAAGTACATTTCAACCGCCAAGGCAGCATCGCAGAAATGTGGGGTATTGTCCAAACCAAAAACTATACATCTCAACCACTTTTATAATATAAATAAAACAGTAGAGATACCCGATGAACCACTGCCGCCCATCCATATATAGTTCAGGTTAGTATTCCTTGAATTTCATTGTTTCAGAATGTTTCCCAAGGAATATTATCTCTAATGATTCAATGCTGATGTAAATCGCTTTATTCGCACACACACCACTCCCAGCAAATGTAGCAAATAATTTAGGATTTTTAAGGACATATTATATGTTCACATGAATCAAATAAAAACTGGTTATGACTTATGTATCCAATGATTTTGTATTTTTAATGTTAATGAATTAAATGAATAGACAATTGGTACCACTCTGTATTAAGACTTTATTTGTTGAAATGATTTTATTTTAAATTTAGGTCTAGAATCGATTTTTAATTAGTTCAAACAAAAATTATTAAAATTGGTTCATTATTAACGAAATAGTGAATTTTTGAATACTCGATAATTAAATGGAGTAGTACATTTAACCACACAGGTGATGCAGCGTAATTACGTAAAAGGGACAATCAGTATATTTGAAAAAAATTGTATCAAAGTAAAAAATAGCGAGCCTTACTGAAAGTAAAATTACAGTAGTCGATAAATAACATTCACTCGGAAGCCTTACACTTGATTTGAACTTCGTTCAGCGATATTATAAAAAATGATTATAACAAAAAGGAATGAAGGAAAGAAAATGGAAAATGTAAGAAGGGCACGTACTTTACGTTTCTGGTTGTGACTTCTGGTTTGACATGGGTAATTTGGGTGAAAACGCCAAAAGTATTGTCGGAACGATTTTTCGAGGAATTTCTTTGTGATTTGAGATTTAAGAGGCTTAATTTAAAATCATTGAAGCGCAAAACTAGGCCTTTACATCGGAAAAACATTTATGCCAAAAATCCGCGGGATAAACTTTGACGAAATGGCACGTTTCATGGTAATTTTGGAAGCAAAAAAAACTGTTATTTCATTTTAAGTTTAATTAATACAGGGTGATCGATTTTTTGTTCGCAGGATTGAAGAGAGCCAGTCAAGAACTTTCCAGAAAAACAATCGGGGAGCTCTGAAGATTAGTGTAATTTATCTTTGTCTGTTTCTGTTAATTAGACTTAGTGGAACGGTCGTCTTTCATATCTGCTTTCACGTTTAACACTACCGTATTAACAACTGTCATATTTGTCGTTATCGTTAAATAACATTATTTGTTGTTTTTCAGTGTTTGTATGTTAAATTTAAGTATTGTTTGAAAAAAAAATAGTAATGATTAACTCAATATGGTAAGACTGTACCAAGTCCGCCGTGAACTGGATCAAAATATAAACTTTTGTATCACGTCCGTCCATTGTTTGTTTTTCCTAAACAAGACATATCAAACCGATCAGTTGTTACAATGAAAACAGACATAACATACATAATCGATATTTAATTCTATAATTAAAGCCAGCCCGGTGAGACCGCTTATGGCGGGGATCGAAGCATATAAGTAGGCCGTGCAAGTGACGTCACAGCCAGGCAGGTTACTCCATACGTTTATCCTTTTGTGTCGATCGTTCTGTGTCAATATCAGCCTTTGGGTTTGCTCGATTTAATCTAGGCCATATTTGTCTCCCTTTATTGAATCGGAGAAGGTTGATGCACATAGAGACAGACATAGAATGCGAGCAGCACTCGTTCTTAAATTATTTCACAACCGAACATCCTTCGTCTGGAAGGGGATAAAATCAAGTAACATATGATTTATAATGTGATTGAAAATGGTGGAGGAAGCGTCATTAAATTCTAAAATAATTTTTAATTTTCTATTCTTTTCACGAAAACGGACGTTTTCGTTTTGTTGCAGGTAAGTAATTTATGATTGAAATATTTTTTAACTAATTTTTATTCGTTATTGTTATTTTACATTATAAAATTGTCCCATTATGTCCCAAACTTCTCACGCAAACTAGCAACAAACACATTTTTAAAACCGAATTTTACTTAAATTTTACAATCTACGAGTCAAAAGCTACAACATAATATTTACAGCTTAGTTATATTAACCCGTAGTCAGAATTTTGATAAGTCCGGTAATATATTATTATAATAATTCTTTCTTTTCATAGTTTAATTGAGAATCCCATAACGACTGAACAGAGGACTTCGATCACTAATGTTGCCAGGAGTATGCTACGAAACAAACAAATTGGAAGCCCATAATCATAATGATGGTGGATATATTCACTTGGTTAGTAGCTGTACATATAGTATTGTATTTACCTTGATTTGTTTGAAGTTGAAGATGGTAAAATATTTTATGTAAATTATGATTTATTTCCTATTTTTTAATAAAACTAATTACAACCTTCAATCTCTGAATTCTTTATTTCTAGTTTCGTTGCTAGCTCAATAATAATATAAAAGTATGTAAGGACAATTTTAAAGCGATATTTACAGCTGAAAACCTATGTCAAAATCCTAATATTTGATTTTCTCTACTTAGTAAATCAAATGAAAGGGTTTGATGTTTTCTTTGCTTAAATGTCACTTTAAAATATTGACAGTAATAAAAATTTGGACAAAAGTGACATTTGAAAAGCACGTGCGCGCCAGGCATAATGGATGTCGCCGTATCATGCCTGCTTCGATTATTTAACACGGCAATTTGTCTTCTTCCTGGTTATAAGTATTCGTTGATTAAAGCTTTTTATGAAAGGTTGGGCATATATGTTCGGTTGCAGAAACAATTACTAAATTAACCTCACACCTACTTCTTTTTAAAGCTAGCACAGCCCTATAATATTTTATAAACGTATGAATTTAAAGTTTTGCAATTTCCCTTAATAGGAGGAGTTCAACTAAAATCATTGTGATTCATATTGTTGAATTTTTAAGAAAGTTTTCGAATTTTCCCTACAAAATGACAGACATGGATAGCTTATCAAAGGCTATTTCGATAAAATAATAATTTGATAGAATTGCCAACATAAAATTTAGATATAAAAAGACCTAAATAAAAAAAATAGTATAAAATACATGTCTTATAAAGCTATTACAATAGCAATTGTTTTAGTTTCAAAAATGGACGAGTGCTAAAATATGACGCTTTATTAAACTTGTACTTTAATATACTGTAAACAACATTAAAAAAAACTCTCTGGCTTTTCAGCGCGCCCAAAGCTTTCATAACAGTCAGCTTAGGTACGTGCAATTTAAAATTAGTTTTTTTTTTTCAAAGGCCTAATGTAGCCTATGAGTGATGATGGAAATGTAGGCAGCCTGCTGGCATGGCACATAACAAACAGAGAAATGCCTTTCACCGAGCTTTAGATTAAAAGCGATAAACTTTTTTCAGTGACTGAACTGCCGAGGGCTCGTGTTTTGAATTTAACAATATTTTACTAGGAATTATTTTATCTATTTTTTAAATCGGTCGTAATTTAATAGTTATTTATGACGAGTGAACGAAAAGTGCCATTCTATTGTGCGACCCGGGGAATTGGATAACGAGCGTAACGAGTGATCCAGACTTTCCAACGAAAACGTCATGATCTAATAAGATCTGGAAAAGTAATTTTATCGCGATTGTGCAATCCTTCTAAAAAGAAAAGTACACAATTGTATTTTTGATTCATCATTTGATAGATTAGTTTTAAAAAAATAATTTGATCCGTAAAGTGAAGCCCTAAATTCCGAAATAAATATATTTCACGTTGCTCCAGTACTCGCAATAACAGTACCCGTTCTATTCCCTCCAAAAGATACTGCTCTCCAATTTGTTTTAAAAATGACAACTTGAACCTGTGGAACCATGAAAGCTTTAAATTGATATATTTGTAAAATATTATAGTACTGTGTTCACTGTTAAAAAGAAAGTAAACTAGACAGATGTGAGGTAAGTTTAGTAATTGTTTCTGCAACCAAGCATATATAACCGCATTACCAACCTTTAACAAAGAACAAAAAACGATTTCATTAAAAGCTTATTGCGATACTGAAAACGATATCGAAATTGCTTTGAAATGAAACCAAACTAGAAAAATTAAATTACAAAACGTTATAATAAAATAACTGCATTGAAGCGTGCCATGAACCTATAAACCAGTTAACATTATTTGCGTTTAGTGTTTAGCCTGACTCTTTTTATATAGTAACGCACAAAGGCAATTATGAATATTTAATACAATTTGACATAATTTATACCAGAAACCTTCTAGGGCTCCGGGGTTTCATTAGTTAAGGCGGCAGTCGCTAGGAAGATAGTTTGTATAAAGTCCAGCGTCGGGCAAAAAATAGTGAAGGGGGAAAATGGACGTATGTCATCACCTGTAACAGTATGATTCAACTAGAGATTATGTAGATCGAATAAGACAAAACCAAGCCAGCATCTAATGCACGTGATTAACATTATGAAGGTCGCACATATAAAAAACGTCTTCTTGAATGGTAGGTGAAATATTTGACCTTACGGATGAGCCATTATACACTTCCGGGTCCTAGCACTGCTCGTTATAAGGTATTCAATCAAAATACAATTTTTTATAACTAAATTTACAATATTTAACATTACTTACAGAAAAGAAAGGAATAGTTCTAAAATTTGAATAATTTGTGAACCACACGAAACACAAAATATAAATGTCAATAATGACATACCAATATTTTAATTTTGCTTGTATTTTATTTTCAAAAAAAATATGTTGTCTGTTTCATCTTTTTTCAAGAACTGATGAAACAAAAAAGAAAAATTTTGGTTAAAGGACCCGCACGGGAATCAGCCCTCGGTTAACTTTAAAACTCGGTGATATTATCCAAAAATCGATGAGTAGTAGTAGTAGTTGTAACGGAATCATATAAGTTATTTCTAGTCGTTCTCGAAATAATTGCTTTCATTATGTTGTTTAAATACAGTTTTTATTATGAAAATGAAAATTAAGCATAAGCGACTAGATTATAAACTACAGTAAGTGTTCAAAATGCCTACCGTGTTGATCTGAGCACAAGTTAATACGCTCTTCAAATGATCTATTTTTATTCCTCAATATTTCAGATGAAATACTAGCAAGATGGCTCATTAGTGGTGGTTATACCTAAAAACCATGGCAGGATTTGAAATAAAATAAGAATTATATAATAAATAAATCCTTTACTATAAAATAATAAAACTAACCATAATTTATGGCTGTATACGTGACAGGAAAAACATTTATTAACAAATGTCATAGTAATAATTACAATAAATTTAGCAAAATTTTTAGTAATAATAACAATAAATTTTGTAAAATTTACTAAAAATCTTTTCTAATCATTTTAACACGTCATATTCTCGAGCGAGTGGATATTTACTATAATAATTATTCTATATTGTTTTTTTCATGTAGAAAATTAGCATACCTACTACTGACCGACACTTCACCCATAATTTAGGTGGCCTTAGGATAACATTCATTTAAGTATTTGCAATAAACTGGGCTACCTTAAGGAGCTACAATACAAAGACATGCATATTCACTTAGTTAATCTGTGGGATTTGTTGTTTCTAGGTAAGTGCCAGTCGTTTAAGTATAAACGCATGCTCTTAAGCAAGACAAAATAATGCCAGAGCCACTTAACACGTTTAAGAAGGGCATCAGAGACGTTTTTTCCCCAATTATGAGACCACAATGACATCTTAGTGTTAAAATAATTATCAACTTCCATTTTAAAATTTAGTTATTTATTTTGGTAAAGTAAGTTTCACGAAATTTGGATACGACTTAATGATTTCCTGGGTTGGTCCCATTGTGTCGACAAGAGTTTGGCAATAAACAAGTGAAGTATGAAGGGACGGACTAAGGAAAACAAGTAATGATATGATTATATTAATGTAATCAAATGAAATAACATTTAAAAAAAATATTACTAGTCATATTTATTTACAATTATAATGTCATTCTATAGATAGTGTTGAGTAAAGAAGTATATACTCTTTTTACAATTTCCCTAGCATCGAGAGATAAATGCATTTTCTTCACTGCAACTAGAAGAAGCACCATCAATGTTTTTCCATACATACTGTTTTTTTATACGTTTGGTAAAATAATATCGGTAATACAACTAAACTCTTCCAGCAAGAAATAAAAACTAACAAATTTTACCACAAAAAGATATTTAAATATAAATTAAGCAACCTAACCTACCTGATGTGCCTATATTTAATTATAATTATTACAATCCGGTCCTTTCCACATAATAATAACAAACGGTCATAAATAATGGGGATGGCCACAGGTACTTTTACTGCAGTCATTAAGTTATATCTATTTTTCGTGAAACAATCTTTACAATATAGAAGTCTACGACCTCCATAATGTTAATCACGTCCATTAGCTACTGACATGGTATTGTCATATTTGATCTACATGATCTCGATTTAAATCATACTGTTACAGGTGATGACGCCCAATCATTCATTCGTCGGTTCAACTGTACGTATTTTATCGATCCATTAACTCTTTCGCCAATAAAAACCGGAAAGTTAAAGTTGCTGTCAACTTAAACCGGCCCTAGCCATCAAATAACCATTGGCTGATAAACTTTTTATGATAAGCGTTTTGTGTGAAGGACTTCATGTCACACACATGTGATTTATTATCTTTTTCACTCTCTTCTTTTTCCACTTCATATAGAACGTTTCCATTCTTTTATCAACAGACACACTTGTGCAGGAAAAAGTATTGGGGTATTCAACAAAAGGGGAGTTTTTTTTATTTATATACTCTTTTATAAAATTATATATGCAGCCGTGAGTACATTGTGAGCTTATTTTTTGATACTTTCATACAGTGAAGGGATCGTTATTTCGGAAATTTTATGCCTGTTAGTTGTAGCCAATCAGATGCTTGCATTTTGATATATTGCTATGACAACAGCTGAATTTTTTTTCGGAAATCACCCTACCTATATGCACCTAGCTGTAAGATTAATAAATGGAAATCTCCCTGGCTTAACAGCTGTAATAAATGCAGTGACGTAACATATTTTTAATAAATATTTAGTTAAATATACTTGTTATTTTTCGACAACATCGGTTATAATAATCAAAAGTTGTAGACATTTTTTCCACCCTAAATAGTGAATAAAGGTGCCACCGGTATAAAATCATTAACGCCCGATAGAAGTAGGCCTGACTTTTTTTCCCTTTTCTCTTGTACAATTAAATAATATTATATTTAGCTATATATTATATTAATAACATTAATTAATATTAATTATTTAATTATATAAAGCACATTTTATTAGAGCGCAGGGAAATTAAAAAATTTAGCAACTAAACTTTTTACTGGAATATGGAAAAATTATTATTTCCCAGACCACCTGATGATACCTTATATATACAATAAGGGCGTATTTAGTCTACACAGTAGCACTTTAAAATACTATTTCAGATTGAATGGTACTACCCAGAAAAGGAAGACTTTTCCATTGATAGGATGTAACCACATGCAGATGGGTTTCGAACTCTTTTGTTCTGGTCAGTACAGGGTAGGTGTACATACCTATCATCAGAGAAGACTTTAATATTTTACGCTGTATTATCAACGATAGTCGAGAAAGCACAACGCGCAGTGCCATTTCTTAGCAGTCCCACAAAATCTGAACTATATTTTCTCGACTACCGTCGATAATACATCATGAAGTATAAAGTCGTCTCCGCCTCTACTGACGAGAACAAAATAGTTCGAAACCGGTCTGCAGGTGGTGGCATCCCATCAATGGAAAAGGCTTCCTTTTCTTGGTAGTACCATTTAATCTGAAATAGTATTTTAATGTGCTACTGTGTAGATAAAATACGCCCTTATTGTATAAGCTATCATCGGGTGGTCTGGGAAATAATAATTTTTACATACATTGGTATTTGATATTAATACCACCTGAAAAGTATATACTTATATTTTTACTGGTTTTTAAACTTATCAGGAAAAACGAGCCAAAATGGCCACCATTCCTATGCAATACCAACAACATACAGCCCCTACTATGATGTTCATTATATCTAATTTAATTCTATTTTCAAATAATTTTAGCATACAATTTTCTTACCGGATCTCCCAAGACTTCGGAAATTTCTCAGTTGCGAATTTTTAAAGAAATTTTCAAAATATTCGCATCTCGAAAAAATCTCCGGAACTAATTCATGCTCTAGAGAGATTATAAGTGAAAAATTGTCATGATTTTTTTAAAATATAAGGTTGCCTTTCCCAGTCTTTAAAGTTTAGTTGTTAAAACACGCTGTGAATTAAAAGCATGAAGGAAAATTGGATTTTATTAACGAATTGTATGTCGGAAAGCTTGGGATACAAAAGTTGGCAACAACCAGTAACACGTATTTTTCCAAACATGGCATTGGGATTACACCTTTATTGTTTGCACCACGTAAACTATTGCGTAACAGGCACTGATGTGTGAGTATAAAATGAGACGTCATTTGGAAGGAACTTTTAAATATACTTTAGATCTAAAAGCTACAACAAAGAGCTATACCGATAAGGAAAACATGCATTTTTACTTAAAGACAAGGAGGCTCCCTACTCTTGGGGCGACTAAATACTCCCGAGTAGATAATCCATTTTGGTTTGTATCTCTTTAGAATCAGACTATTCTACAGGGTGGCTTTTTAGTTTAGCAAAGTAAGTTAAGTTATGTTATTTATTTAAAAATAGTAATGAAGAATTTAAAAACTTAAAGCAAAGCTGTGAGAGAAGAAATTATTCATTTTTCTGTCCTACGATTTATCTTGGTGTGAAGGTAACAGTTCGAAATATTTGACTTCGACAAATTTTAAAGAAAAGATTAACTGGACCACGCCACACCGGTTCACCCTGTATAACAAATTGGCTAGAGGTTCAAGTGACACGAAATATTCCTTTGTAGAAGCGGACTGTCTACGAAGGAAATTTACCTAACGATATATTTTAGCGAGAAATTAGATTTAAAATAACCCACAAGCTAAAGTGTAATATATTACTTAGAAAAGTGGCACTCCAACATTGCAGGTATAAACGGTACAACAAAAGGGCGTAATGGCGGAATGAAACACGTATATTTACTTAAAAATACGACGCAAACTGCTATTTTTCAGAAAAGTTTTGTACTGTTATGGCTGGAATAAGTTTAAAATTTTGAAATAAATCTGAAAGTCTTTATCTATCTATCTAATGGGTGAAATACAGAGTATACAGAGTGTTCCTAATTAGTAATGCAAAAGGGTATACATAAACTAATTAATAAGTAATTACATCTTTCCAATTATGGCGGGTATTATCACTTTAATAGCCCTTTTATTAGATTTAATTAAATTAGTTTAATTTGGTGGAACGGACCATTATTATCCTGCAGTGCAGGCTGTTGTAAGTGTGCTTTAAATTTATATGTAAAACATTATTTATACGATTATGCGCTTAATAAAAGAAAAAATTATAAATTTTGCTTGGAAATTTCATTTTGCTACTAACCTAACCATTAAAAGAGGTATGTAAAAAGGCCAGATTTGCTAAATAAAAGTTGTGTAAGAACTTTTGACAAATATCAAGCACGTTCTACAGAAATAAAATTTACAGAACCATTTTACTGATATTCTTATAGCTATAAAACAGTTTCATAATTTGGTTGTTTGAATAGAGGAAATAGGTATAATACGGCATACTAAGATAAAATGGTACACTACCTGTATTTTAAATTACGCGCATTTTTTGAATTCCACTCTGCGATTTTAGACATTGGTGGGTAGCATACGGCAACTGGAAATTGAAATGAATTCGATGTCAGTCGACATTTGGTAGCGGTAGGTGCTACTTTGTTTTGTATGATTTAAACTTATTTTAAGATAAAGATAAATTGCCTGCAAATAAATAAACTACACCTTATTAAACAATTATTTATAACTTCACCGGTAAGCAGGATACTAAAGCATGTTTCTGTATTATTGTTATTGTTTAAAACTTGTTTAATAAATATTTAATAACAAACAAAATTAATTTAACCGTTTTTGGATAATATGGCACACGCACGATATGTTTAAAATGGTACTGTGCCGCTTTATCCACGCTATCTGTTTTTTTTTTAATATTATTTTCTATTGTTCTTAGATGGGGCGCTCTGACCGCGCTTTGTTTGATATCCAAAAATGTTTGGAAAACATACCTTCGCCGACAGTAAATGAAAATTCTACACCAGAACAAGTCAAAAACACAACAGAAGACGAAAATAAAAATAAAACTAATGGCACAGCATATCACATTTCTTTGAAAGAAATCGTAGTATTGCCTAAACTGCAACAATTGCCGCGTAAAAGGCAACGAAAGAGCCAGGGACCAAATATTTAAAATTCGACTCCAGATTTAATCGTAATGTAAGAGAAGGCAGAAGAAAAAAGAAATTAGAAGGAAGGAGATCAAAAAGAAAATGACAGGCAAAAGTAAAACTTCAATTCAATTCCCAAAGATCTGATTCCGAAAAGGAAGATCCGTTTCATCAAGATGATGATCAAGCATCTTGTATGTATTGTAACGAACTTTTTTCAAGGAGATTTGGATTTGCTGTCAAAGTTGTAGAAAATGGAGCCACTGTGAGTGTGCAGGACTTTCTCCGAAAACAAAAATATTTATTTGTGAACTTTGCCAACCATTTAATTCTATTTTAATTTAAAAATATTTTTGTTTCAACATATATTATATGGGCAGGGATGTATGCCATTTTATCCAACTGGTTCGATAAAATGGCATGCTTGGCAGCTATGTATGAAGAACATATATTTTCAGGTTTTGTTCTGAATACGTAGTATTTATATTTTTGTACCCAAAGGTACACAAAGGAATGTAATGTTTTTTTTTTCAGTATTGTACCTGCATATTTAGAAAATATATTTTCAGTTTTGTAAAAGTATGCCATATTATACCAATTTCCCCTAATATTGTAGCTATTTGGTCCAAAAATGGATTACGTGAGACCTTTATACTACAAATTTGAATTATCACGCCTCAACAGAAACCTTGAGTAACCAAGTCGAATTTAATGTTATGCGGCCGACTAACATTTGCTCACGTTCATGCATGCAAATGTGAAATGCAATATGATCTACTGACTATTCAGGTAGAACGTAGTCTTTGGATTGAGAAATAATTCCGCTAGCTTCATCTATTGATTTGCTGGGCGTCTATCTGGGAGGAAATATGTCTTGGAAATCGCCAAAGGTAGCTACAGTGTACTTTTCCGGAGAAAAAACTTGCATGAACTTCAACAACTTTCAACACTCTACAAAGCCCTGATTCAACCATCACTAGAATACTGATCTACAGTCTGCTGCTGGTCTACAGCATCGAGCCATTCGTCTGATAGGAGACTACGAGCTGACAAAGAACCTCACTAGCCTAGAACATCGAAGACAGATTGGTGATTCGAGTCTCTGTTACATATATTTCCATGGCAAATGGTCGACTCACATTGCACGCTTAAGAATTCCTGAATCTGGAGGACGTCATCCTTGTGGAACGGTCATCTCAACGAATATAACCTTCAATGATTCAAAACCAACGGAAATCGCTCCACTCCCAGAGGGCCTCAATGGATTAACGGCTCCACCTGTTTAATAAACACCCCATTCGGGTTTAAATCGAAATTATACATGTTTCGGCGGTAAAAACACCCATCTTCAGCAGTAAAGACTAAAAAGACAGTATTATTAGAAAAATTTCACAAAAATAATTCCTGCTTAGCCACAATAGAGGCACAGAAAGCCCATAACCGCTTGTTGCATAATTATCGTGCATTACCAAATACTTTTTAATTATGTAGAATCGCAAGTTCCTAAAGTGCGGTTAGCTAATACATCCCGAGGTTAACTAGAGTGTTAATTGATATTGCTAGCAAAGCACATTAAGCCCGCTTAAATGCAATTTCAGCTATATACTTACAGTTTCCCTGTAAACCGGGACATGAAAGAAGTAGTAAATCCAGTGTTTTAAAACTTGGGGCGAAACGGGAAGCGAGTTCTAAACTCGAATTTCGCACTAATTTATAGTTTACATGTAGTATATAGGCTAACCTTGTTAGACACATACCGCGCGGTATTCCTTATTTATCTTCTATGAATTCCAGCTCCATTAATTTAACATTATGTCCAGAAATATAGTTATTTATGTAACTAGATGGGAAAGGCGAGTTTTATACAGGGTGTTAATTTGAAAACTTCCCACCCTAAAAGGGATCATTTCGAAGATGAATTCGGAAGAAATGGTCCCGTCCCGTCCATCAAAAATCAAGTAGTCCTAACAAGACAACATCTACCTGCAAACATGGTATAAATAGGACAAGGTAAGATTCCACGTGGATAGAGGCCGAAATTTTGTATTATTTTAGTGGTATTTTAGCTTTAATTGTATTTTATTTTTATGAGACCATGAGTGACTTCTAAGTAAACTGCGATCCTATGGTATGCCCAGTCGATTCTGTGCATGGTTGTCTAACTTCCTTAAGGACCGCTCTCATCACGTGACAATTGACGGATTTCTCTCAGACACCTTCACCATCAATACCGGTGTTCCTCAAGGGTCCATATTGTCTCCCACTCTCTTCTTACTCTACATTAACGACCTTCTAGTAAAAAAAATCCGATATTTAGTTTTGCTGACGATAGCACACTTATCTCATCTTTCTCTTTGAATGCACAAACATCAGCTGCCGACGCACATCTTCGCAGACAGCATGAAGTATCACGCCTCAACAAAGACCTGGAATAAATTTTGGCTTGGGGTGACAGTAACCAAGTCGAATTTAATGCTAAAAAAACCCAGGCAGCAGTTTTCTCTAAAAAGGTTAACATTACTGAACCGCATATAGTCATGGACGGACACGCAATCCCACTGGCTGCATCTATTAATTTGCTGGACGTCAACCTGGGAGGAAATATGTCTTGGCATAACCACGTTGTGGCAATCGCCAAGATAGCTTCTCAGAAACTTGGTGTACTCTTCCGAACCAGAAAGTTGTACACACCTCAACAACCTTTGACACTATACAAAGCCCAGATTCGACCATCACTGGAGTACTGCTCTCATATATGGAACTCAAACACACTCTTCGGCTACTGGATTCCATCGAAAGGAGGGCAATCGTCTGATTGGAGACCACGAGCTGACGAATATATAAACTCCAACGATTCAGAACCAACGAGAATCGCTTTTTGTGCACACGCACCACTCACAGAGTGCTCTAAAGGATTTTTCCTATAGTGCTTGTGCTTGGCAATAAAGAAAAAATTAAATTAATATACCTAAATACCATGATATTATTCTTTCATTTCACATACTATTAAATCCGTAAAACATTCTAATACCTTCAAAATACAATTAAAAACGCTCAAATATATACAAATAATTATTCAAATGGTGACTACTTAGTTTTAATAAAAAAACTGGAATGTACAAAAAATATAAATATTTAGTGTTACGAGTGTAATAGCAAACAGTAAAATAACTATGCAACACTGCATCTCGAGTACAGTGCTTACAGAACAATTTTATAAAACTTCCAATTGCGCTTTAGCTGTTAACATAACGAAAAACCAACAATTATACTTCTGGGAAGCTTGTAAAACGGCAGCAAATGGGAAAAGAACCAAATGGCGCAGAAATTGTGATAATTATTTTCCAGGGCTATTTCAGTAGTTTGTATTAATTTCTTGGAAAACAGGAATAACTAAAGATCTCAAAAAAGATAAAAAAATGCTTCCTAAGTTTTGGCAAGGCAATGAAGTCGGTTAGGCTAATTTTAATTAAAAATTATTTTCCGTGTACGAAATATAATCAAAAAAAAACATTCAGATAATAATGTTCATAACTTTCTCCGATTTACTTTCAGTCTTTTGTGTGTCATATCCAAGATCCCACAGGAATTTGATCTAGTCATTCCATTGCCCTTTTACAGCCATTTTATTGTCGAAAGTTCCACAAACTCTGACCCCTTTTATTGCTCAACACATATAAAATCCCGCTTAATCAGAAATTTCGGTGAGATGTGTCGGACCGATCGTTTCTAGGTCGCATTTAAAGATGCGACAAACTTGTACACTTTGTGTTATTATAATAATAGTTATAACTTGTTGTTTTAAATCGAACACAGAGATATAATATCATATTCCTATAACTAAACCTTCAGCTTTCCTTTATACAGGGTGTCTCATAACAAATGGTACACACGAAAACTGCAGATTACTTGGGTAAAAATACTGCGATTTGGCCATACTTAGTTTAGTTCATTAGCTGGTAATAACCGAGATACAGGGTGTCCAAGTAAAAATTTAATTTTCAATTTTCCTAAATAACTTATTTCTGAATCAATATTTTTGCACAAAATTTTGTGATTAGTGTTTCTTTGGGGAAAGGAATTTGAATTTTTTAATAAGTTTGATGTAGATTATAGGGGGCGCTCTCTGCGGTACTCTGGATACATAAAAAGAAATGTAACTTTTTTGTGCCTTAGTATAATTATGTTTTTATTAAAAATATCAGTTTTTCCGTCATTTTTAAGCAATAAAGGTATACTTTGTAAATGTCGCTCCGACTAACCGTTTTCGAGATATTTTCAATTACAATTTCTAATGCGCCATTTAAATAGTGATTTGTAAATGTGAAATTTGTCACAGTAGGCTTTGGTAAATACAAATACAATGAAAGCACTTCGAAACCTTATTTCTGTCAAAGTTTATTTTCGTTTGTCAGCATCGTGGGTGTTTTTAAGGAGTTTTTGAAGATACTGTTATCAAAAATTAAACTAAAAATGCTGCGACATAACTTGTTTTCTAACAGAGAAATACGAGACATTGTATTACGCACAAGAAAATTTTAACAGAACAGACGCGCACATCGGCGATATTTGGAAATATATCCAAATAGAAGGCAGCAAGAATTTGAAATTTTTAGAAGCCTATACTACAGACTGGGAGAAACAGGATCCTTGCGACCAAAACGTAATAGTGGAGGATCCTGTTTCTCCCAGTCTGTCATATAGGCTTCTAAAAATTTTAAAATCTGGCTGCCTTCTATTTGGATACATTTCCAAATACCGCCGATGTGTTAAAATTTTCTTGTGCGTAATACCATGTCTCGCATTTCTCTGTTAGGAAACAAGTTATGTCGCGGCATTTTTAGTTTAATTTTTGATAACAGTATCTTCAAAAACTCCTTAAAAACACCCACAATGCTGACAAACGAAAATAAACTTTGACAGAAATGAGGTTTCAAAGTGCTTTCATTGTATTTGTTTTTACCACAGCCTACTGTGACAAATTTCACATTTACAAATCAAAATTGAAATGGCGCATTAGAAATGGTAATTGAAAATATCTCGAAAACGGTTAGTCGGAGCGACACTTACAAAGTATACCTTTATTCCTTAAAAATGACAGAAAAACTGTTATTTTTAATAAAAATATAATTATACTAAGGCAGAAAAAAGTTACATTTCTTTTTATGTATCCAGAGTACCGCAGAGAGCGCCCCCTATAATCTACATCAAAAGTATTAATAATTTCAAATTCCTTTCCCCCATAAAACCCTAGTCACAAAATTTTGTGCAAAAATATTGATTCAGAAATAAGTTATTTAGGAAAATTGAAAATTAAATTTTTACTTGGACACCTTGTATCTCGGTTATTACCAGCTATTGAACTAAACTAAGTATGGCCAAATCGCAGTATTTTTACCCAAGGAATCTGTAGTTTTCCTGTGTACCATTAGTTATGGGACACCCTGTATAGCCAGGTTTTTTGAAAATTTTTGAGGTTCCTCATAGGCCCAATTAGTACAAATCTCTAAAGATCTGAGACTGAAATACTTAGTCTCTTTCCGCAAAACATTGAGCGGTGGAACTATAATTGTAATATTCACAATATTGTTCTCGGATCCCGAATATTATCTTTGTTGATGTTTGAACGGAAATATTGTGATTACGATGGCTTTCATAACTAAGCTCTTTGTGTTCCTTAGAGGATGTTCAAAATATTTCGGCTTTGTAAAAAATACATCTAATGATGATGTCCTAGGGGAAGAAAATGGCCTAAATATCAACAAATTTTTAATTTAATTAACTCGTATTGTATTATAAAGAGAAGCAAATTACGATTCATGCTATTAAAAGAATAAAATACCCTGTGTACAGGGTGATTGATGGTGGATGGCCTATTAGACCTTTATGAAGAATTCGTAAACGAATCACTTTGAAAATTTAGTGCCTTATATGCCTTCTCTTTTAAAAATATTTTTAGCCGTACCCTACTGCCCCTTTTACTAGAAAGTACAATGAAATCTCTCATAACGGACACCTCTAATAAGCGGATATCTCTATTAAGCGGAAATTTTTTCATATTCCGGAACTCGGTATATGAAATTCCATGAAAATCAACCTCTCTTGTGCGGACGCGGACAGGCTGTTTTCATACAAAGAGTGCGAAAACCCTCCTTTATACGGAAAAACATTTTTAAAAAGTATTTGGGAGACGAATAAGTACGGTGCAAAATTTCTCTGAAGACAGACCGGCAACCAATCGCGTGTGCGTGGCAGAGCGAAAGGACTTCGCCGAATGAAAGTATGTGTGATTGTCCGACAGCAGGCCGCCGTTTATTTGTGAGTTGTAAGGTTAAAATTGTAAACATTGGCACAAAAACGTCGCGTTTTGAGTCTGAAAGAGAATATTGATGTTGTGGAAGTTTCTAATTTGATAACAATGATTTGGGCGAGTTCATTAACATTGATAGCAATGCGCTATGAGAAGATGATAGTGACCCCATTCCTACCGATTATGTAGTCCAAACTGAAACCACATCACTATCTGACGACGCTGATGAAGAAGTTGAATGCAGTAATCAAACAAATGTCACTAATTATCAACAAGTCATTAGTATGGTAAAGGAATTATAAGAGTATGCAAAGAATAGATGAGACTCTACAGCAATGGAATTGTTATCAGACTTGGAATTACATTTTCTAGATTGCAAGTATAAAACGCAAACACGTCAAACTACGTTATTACATGTTATGTTTATTTGTACATACATATACATAGTAATAATTTTGCATTTACACATTACCTAATAACAAATTTCTTATGGGCAGACAACTCTATTACGCGGACAAATTTAGACGGTCCCGTAGGTGTCCGCCTAAGAGAGGTTTCACTGTATTAGGAACTTTAATTGAAATAGGACACTCTGTGTATTATATTTTTTTTTAGAATCCGTGATAATTTCTTAATACCTTTCCTGTCTATTTATATAATTTAAACGTTTTTACTATCTTCAATAGGGATAGGGAAGAAAATAACGCAAAATATCAAACTAGGTATAGGGCTTAAAAATTTTGTACTCGTACTCAGTTTTTCTTTCTGATCATCTATTCTTAATAACATTTTTTCGTGTTAGTTTCTATTCAAGCACTTGATGAAGTTCCAACTAAAAATTTTTAGTCTTTTTCACCTATCTATGCGTCGATCCGGAGACACACACTGTATATGCCTTCTAAGAAAAAACAATTTTCAAATTATAATATACATAGAACGTTTGCGTGATTGAATAAATAAAATAAGAAGAAAAAAAATCACGTCTTTCGAAAATAAAATGTGTTTTCAATGCTCGAACAAGGCCCATTACAGACATAAAAACTCCATTTTCGAATTGCTTTTGTACATGAATGGATTATTTACCTTTTTCTTGTTACCCAAGGAGAAGTTATATACATACCTTGAAAAGTTTCTTTGATAAATTTCTTGTCCTTTCCCTTATATCGGAGAAAGCAAAGGGGGTGCATTTTTTTTGTGTCTTTTTAGGTCAGACCTCGTTTGTAATGCTTGAAATAGTGGAATTTATTTTAAAGATACCGAAGAAAAAGTCCAGTTCCAGTAAATAATATTAAAAAAAAAACGAACAAACCCACGTCCGTTCTATTGAAGGGTTAAAGAATATTTGCAGCCTTCGTGGTTTAACCCCCTATGCGGGGTAGATCTTACCCTTAAAATCTTAATGGAAAGGTCGTTTAAATCTCTTTCCAATAATAATTATTTTTTGAGTAGTAGTTTTCAAGAAACCGCGTTCCAAAAATTTAACGTTCTAATTACTTTCATTTTAGTCGTAATATAACCTACACTCGCCGGCACAAAACTCCGCCATCCTGATATTTCGGTCAAGTTTGATATTTCGTAACTTTTTTATTTTTTATGCGATTTTCATGATTTTATTATCAGTTTGTAGATTCGTTTATTGTGTTTTCCTTAATTATTTTATAAAGTAACATTTTTTTTCGATTAGACTATATTATACAGGAGTAAATCGAACTGTTGTTTTTTATCCTAATTTCAAAACACCCTGTAGAAACATTGATGTGGATAATTTTATTTACATACTGTTTCTTGTAATCTTTGATGTATTCTAAACATTTTCTTCTTTGATTCATTCCATTACCTCATTTCTGTTGCAAGCTGCAAAATTTTAAATGAAACGCTAATTTGAAGTCACAATTTTAATATCGTGTATTTCCTCCTCTAGCAGCAATGACAGCTTGCAATCTTCGTGATATCGAACGAATAATGTTACTTATCCTTTCTTGAGGGATAGACTGATATTTTTCGGTCGCCAGTCGTAAATCTTGCAAGGTTTATTGTTGTACAGGACGACGACAAACGACTATTTTAAGTTGATACCAAAGATGTTCGATTGGGTTGAGATCCGGGCTACATGCGGGCCATTACAATCTTGATTCATCCTGATATTCGCTCACTACATGTGCAACGTGAGGTCTAGCATTATCATGCATTAATGTAAATTGGTTCCCAATGAAAGTAGCAAATAGAGCAACAACTTTCTGGAGGATTTCCTCGTGATTAGAAATACCCATGACATACATTTTCTAAAAATAACATCGTTTCATTTAAAATTTTGCAGCTCGCAGCAGAAATGAGATAATGGAATGAATCAAGAAACGAAATATTTAGAATACATCAAAGATGCAAGAAACAGTATGTAAATAAAATTATCCACCTCAATTTTTCTACAGGGTGTTTTGAAATTACGACAAAAAACAACAGTTTGATTTATTTCAGTATAATATAGCCTAATCGAAAAATTATGAAAATCGAATAAAAAATAAAAAAGTTATAAAATATCAAACTTGATGAATGCATAAAATTAGTAATTGGTAATTTTTTGACAAGTTAAGAAAAGTAATTTAGCGTTAAAAGTGTCCTAACGTGTAATTTTTTCACATCTATCTGAATTCTTATAATATCATGTTGCCATGAAATAGCATCCATGTGGTTGGTTGCCTGGGCACCGCATTGTTACCTTAATATTTGAAAACATCAAAAATGGAAAGAAATGATTCCGATTCCGAAGAAAACTCATTTCAATGCGCTCCAGACGAAATAATTGATAAAGCCAATGAAGCAACACAATATTTATTGCCTTAAATCGCAAGAAGCTTTCAAAAAGGAACAAAATGCATTTTTGCATTGGACCAAAAGCAACTGAAAAGTTTTGAGCGAACGGGCATTGTTAATGTATTTTCAAGACATATAAGAAATTTAAAATCTTCCGACTTTATGATCATGCTATTCCAAGCTAAAATCAACATTAATTCTGAATAATCAAGTCGATATAAGCAAATATCCTAAATTTGTAGCATTCCTAAGTGACAGTGAGTTGGTTTATACACCAATATATACAGGGTGGCCCATAGAAAACAGTCCAGCAAGGTTTACGGCTGTGTACGTGAAAATTAGAAAAAACCTCGGACCCGTAAACTTGTGTTTTCAGGGGGACACGTTTCACTATTAATTTCATCCCTGTAACCTCAACCCCCCTAGCGGGGGCGGCTACTGCCCCTGTTTTTTCAAATGGGAATGGGTATGTTGTGATATATCTTTTTAAAGGGCATTAAATTCTCTTTAAAATGGCGCTTCGTTTTGTAAATTTGAGCGACGCGCCGCCGAGCAACGGAATTTGAAACATTTCACTGCACCTCTTATCAAGCACACAGGCTTGTGCGTAAACAATTTTGAATATCAACAAATTACACCAGATGTTCTTCACAATGTCCGAGAACACTTTGAACAGTTGTTGTACTATTGTATGGAGGTGAATGGCGGACATTTTCAACATTTAATAAGATAACATGTAAGTATTACTCAATAAAATTACATTTTTTAAAACGCAATTTCTCGGCGGCGAGTATCTCAAGAGAATTTAATGCCCTTTAAAAAGATGTATCACAACATACCCATTCCCATTTGAAAAAACAAGGGCAGTAGCCGCCCCCGCTAGGGGGGGTTAAGGTTACAGGGATGAAATTAATAGTGAAACGTGTCCCCCTGAAAACACAAGTTTACGAGTACGAGTTTTTTTTCAATTTTCACGTACACAGCCGTAAACCTTGCTGGACTGTTTTCGATGGGCCACCCTGTATTTTTTAATTCGATTCGAGAAAAAAATATTGTATGAAATTTATGCATAAAGTTGCTTTTTTTATTTTACGAATGGGAAATTTTAACGCACGAGTGCCGTAATCTCGACGTATGTGATTACTTTATGAATTTGTTACATAAATAACCATTAAAGCGTCCATAGTCCGATTTTTAATATTATTTACTAGAAACGAGGGTCAAGTTTTTGAATTTAAGAAGATTATACGATGGGCTAAAGAAAATAGGAGCTGCTTCCTTGCTTTAACTTCGCACTTGCGCCCCATGTGATGCAACAACCTTACTCACATCAGGAAATGATCAATGATTGATAGCGCACTATCCAATAAGGGAAGTTAAAAACAATCAAGATCAAGAGAATGTTAAAATTTTGGAATGACGAAGTTATGAAATATTGGGCACGACGTTTACCCAGAAAGGTGACCCCAATTAACTTCACAAAGACATCCAGGTCGGAAATGGTCCTTGTTAAAATGTCACGGGGTGAAATTATAATTGGAAGATTTGCAATGTAACAACAGCATACCCTAATATTCGAAGGATATTGTCACCAGACCTTCCATTGTTCCCTTGTCCTATTTATTAGATACAGGATGTTCCTAAGGATGTTTATAATTTCCGGCTTAATAAAATTTATACAGAGGGGTATTATAGCGATACTGTTAGACAATCATGGAAGTGTGTCGTCTGAGATTATACAAGTTAACTAAATAAGACGTCACTTAAGGCAATTTAGCTAAATAATAGGGCAGTTAAAGGAATTCAGTTAATTGACAAGATATTTAAGCCAATTTAGTGCCTTAATACGGCAGTTGCATCAATTTAGTTAGTTCAGATAGCAGTTAACACTATTTAAGATGGCGGTTATGTGAATTTAGCTAAATAAGAGAGCAGTTAAAGGAATTCAGTTAATTGACAAGATATTTAAGCCAATTTAGCGCCTTAATACGGCAGTTGTATCAATTTAGTTAGTTCAGATAGCAGTTAACACTATTTAAGATGGCGGTTATGTGAATTTAGCTAAATAAGAGAGCAAGTTAAAACAATTTAGTTAATTACTACGACAATATGACAGTTAAACCAATTCAGCTCACTAAGATGGCAGTTAAGCCAATTTAACTAAATAACAGGCTAGTTAAGCCAATTTAGTTAATCAAGATCAGATGGCACTTAAGCCAATTTAACTAACTAAGAGTTCAGTTAAGCCAATTCAGTTAATTAAGATGGCACTTATAATTAAGACGACGTAAGCCAATTTAACTAAATAAGAGGACAATTAACGAATTTTTCCATTAAGATGGCATTTAGCTAAATAAGACAGTATATGTTACATTAAAACTTACTTGCTATCACTTTTTAAATAAAATCCTCAAGCTTAATTAACAAAAAGAGCTATTTACTTACATTACATCAGGGGATTGCTAAGGATGCAGTTCTTTTAAAGCTCTTACCTGAAAAAAAAACAAATTTATATATTTTGTTAATTTCTATAAATGACTACAATTTTTTTATAATTTGCCGCTGTTTAGAAAGCTCAGAAAAGCTAGAAAATTCCAAAAACTATGCATAAATGTATGGCGCAGATTTATTCGGAAACTTCCACTGTCAGTAATAGAGGTAGAGATGGTTAATTTAAAAATTAATGGCTATAATGAAAAATACGCTTTACGCATTTTTATTTTACCCAATGTAAAAGCTTTTCATTGCATTTCAGCTCGAAAAAAAACCGGAGTTAGGTTTCAAAAGTTTTCATATTCGTTAAAACGTAATTACAATTTTAAATTTGGCGGCGAACGCTTGTAATACATATATTATTCTCTAGAAAGAAAAATATGACGCAAATTAAACTTTGCCTGGCAGTTTTTTTGTTAATTTGCATACTTTTATTCCCTAAAAGTTTTTTGTAAATCCATAAAAAAGCTTTTAAATTGTAAATATAATTATTCAGGGTATAAAAAGTCGTATCTTATTTCCAAAATTACATAAATTTTGTATTGCTACCGTTTTAATAATCTGCATCGTATGAAAAATATGGGAAATAACTGTTTTGATTAACCTACTCATTTTTTTGCATTAGTTACATTAATTGGCATTTTACCGATGACGAAATAATACACGGAGTCAATTTGAAAACTTCCATTAATATCTCGCTTTCAGTTAATATTATTAAAAATCGGAAACATGCGTCAATGTTATTATTTATATATGCAGTGGTTGAACACTCTAGCAGACGGATACGGATGTTACCCTTAAAATCTTGAATAGGATAGGGGGTCAAGTCAAAGGTAATTTAAATCTCCTTCCAATAATACCATAGTTATTATTTGTAAGTAGTAATTCTCAATAAATCCCATTCCAAAAATTATCGTGATTAGAAATTATCTTCACTTCATTTAAACAATTCCACACCCTTTTACACAAAAGCGCAGTTGGTAGTATTTTTTATGTATGTATATTTGCCATATGCCAGTGCTAACCGGATTTCCGTATTATAACTTAAAATGGTTTTATGCTCCCAAAGCATTTACGTCCATTTAACAACAATAATAATTCAAAATTGTGAGGGGAGTTGCACGAATTTTTCACGAGTTTTTAATTTGTTTGAAGAGCAAAAATCGTTGGTGAATTTTTCGCTTTAAAGTAGTAAATGATTTGATTACTTATAGAATTACGCAAGCAAAAGTATTATACTCTACAGCTGCCTGCCGTTCACGTAGTTAAAGTTACCTTACATTATAACCAAAGCTTGTAAATATAAAATTGTAAAATATTCTTGATTTATGCCAAATGTAACAGATCCAAACGGTGGACAATTAATTTGGATAACCTTATAGATAAAATAATCGCTATTTTGATTAAAAACATTTTACATACAAAAATATTATTATTTCCTTATATACCGGCGTTGAAGGAAGGTCGGTATCCCGGAATAACTCCGGTGCATCGCATTGCAGCGGAAAATGTCTGGGGAAAAAGTTGTTTGGTTTTGAAGGAGGAATCGTTTACAATTTAAACCACCACCCCACCCCTCAACCCCTGGATGCGGATGGGGGTAAGTTAGCATTTTCAAATGGAACCCCATTTTTTTATTGGCGTATCGTGTTCTCCGACTCTCTCTGTCTTGTACTAAAAAATGCCCGTGAAAACAGTTGTTTATATTCCACGGGAATTTTTTAGTACAAGACAGAAAAATAGTATTTCCGGGATAAAACTTGATTTTCGCACGGTTCTGATTTTGTTTTCCTCATGGTGATTATTGGTGAAGGATGGGCCCGAATAAAAAAATTATTCGGACAAAAGATGTTTATTTTTGGTCGGAGAACACGATACGCCAAGAAAAAAATATGGGGTTCCATTTGAAAATCTCAACTTACCACCACCCGCGCCCGGGGATTGAGGGGTGGGGGTGGTTTCAATTGCAAACTATTCCTCCTTCAAAACCAAACAACTTTTTCCCCAGACATTTTCCGCTGCAATGCGATGCACCGGAGTTATTCCGGGGTACCGACCTTTTTTCAACACCCTATATAAAAGATTCAATATGATACGAGATTTTCCGGTATATTTTTAAATAATGATGTTTTCCTTCGCGAATTGTTATCTTATAATGCGAAAATAAGTACTTGTTTTTTTCTTTACAAACCTTTTGAAAAAAGTATCGGCAATTCTCACTGATTACCCCTCTACATCTACATATATATTTATAAAACGAAGTTAAATGACAATTTTCTTATTGTCACTTGAAATACTAAATGATGTTGCAGAAAGTAAGGAAATAGTTCTGTTATATAGCCAGTAAGGAAAAACTACTTTTGTATGACGAGTGTGCTGTTGCAGGACGATGAATAATTAATTATTTTTCAGCACAAATTAAAAAGGAAGCATATTATGTATATTAATAAAAATTAATGAACTGTACTTAAATAAAATCATTTTTTATACCTCCTTAAAACTGATCAAGTCATTTTCTTTTTAAGCCAATTAAAAATGTATGGAAGAAATTTGATTCAAATTTTAATTATTGTAAGAGCGTACATTTCTAGGTGTATACTCGTTAAATATAGAATTTTTTTAGATTTCTAGCTACCTGGAGATCAGGTTAGATTTTTTTGTAGCATGCAATCTAGTTTGTTCAGAAAAATTCAAGTTAATATTTGCCTTAAATTGAGTTTGTTTCCTTGAGGTCCTAATTATTAATATACTGCGAATACATTAATTATTAAATATGGCAAATTTGATTTGTAACAGAAGAAAAAAGTATTGGATTTGGAAAGCTTAGGAGGAGATATCACTGTTGATTTGGTATGGCAATGCCTGATGGGAAAAAAGGCGTCGGAGTCTTCTTCTAACTTGGCATTATTATATCAAGATCTTTTAATAAAATAAAGTTATTTTTATTAAAAAAATTTTTTACTACGTAATGTAATTTACGGGTATGTATAAAAATTACTTTCACGCACTCATATAAATACCATCCTTCAATTTGTGTGAAAAACGCTCAGTTTTTTGGTAACCAGGCCGAATGAGTCCAGATATCTCATGGGGTATGGGGGACAGTACGCTGTCACATAACCTACGTCTCCTCAGGAACTTGGTGAACGCAGAGAAAAAAAAAATGAGAATAAAAAGTTCTGATATTATACAAATTTAATTCGATCCAAAATATTGTATCTACAAAAAGATTGTCCATACTTTTTGTAGATACAACTTGTTTAAACCCTCCTCATAAAAGATAATTATATTATTGTGTACATTAACAAATATTTATTTAGGACTAAATATTTGCCAACAAGCTTTATGTCTATAAATTAATTCCGTTTTTTATTTTGGTGGGCGTTTCGGATAAACGGTCAAATTTTGAAAATTATTAGTTTTGTTTATTTGGTAATTTAAATTTAGATTGGCAGCGGTTCATCTGTATACGCTAATTATGTTAGTCCATTTGCTAAATAGATAAATAATAGTGATGCGTAGTCGATTGGTTCATTGCAAATTGCTTCATTCGGGTGATGAATTTGATTATAACACAAAATGTATATTATGTATGTACATATAACATTCATTTTAATTTATACAATGTTTTTATTTTTTCTCTTCCATATGTCACCAAGTTATAAGATTCACCGATTACATATTTATAATTTATAGCCCAGATTAGTGCCTGTAAGCACTAAGCTTTTTTGGTAAGGGCTTAGTATTTTGTGCTTGAAGCTCGGACTAGAAACGAAAAAATTTTACATTAAAAATTAATTCTAGTTATTTCAATCTCAATTCAATAAGCAGATTGCCTAAGCCATTTTTTTTACCCCCACAAACATAAATATCGGCAGCAAAAAATGCGTAGCTGCCAATCCATTTGAAAACTTTATAAAAGCCTTTAATGTTAAATATGGTAGATTGAAATATTTCTCTATAGTATGTACAAAACATAACCGAGTTAATTTTATTTAGATGTAAAGTAATATTTCCAGAAAGTTTCAGAGCTCCTATGTTTAGGCACAAGAACATTTATAAAAAACATCTCTGTGAAAATATACTTTGATATAAAATATCCAGTTTTTAATACTCTTCACTTGGAACACTCAAACATCGACTACCGACGTACATCCTCGCAGACAGTATGAACTGTAACGCCTCGACAAAGGCCTGGAAGAAATTTATCTTAGAGTGAGTCGAATTTAATGCTAAGAAAACCCAAAGAGCAGGTTAACATTAAAGAACCGAATGGCAGGACAAGTAATTCCACTGACTCGTCTATTAATTTGCTTGACATAACAACGTTGTAGCAATCACCAAGAAACTTGGTGTAATCTTCCAGTTTCAATAGTTATACATTTCAATAACTTTTGACACTCTACAAAGCCCAGTCACAATCTCACGTCTGGAGCTCTGCGCCCAAGCATACTCTTCGACTACTGGACTCTATCGAAAGGATAATCATTCGACTGATCGGAAACCATGAGCTGACCAGAAACCTCGACAGCCTTGAAGATCGAAGACAGGTTGGTGATGTCACTCTCTTTTATAGATATTTATATGATCGACAGACGTTGCCCACTTAATTCCATCTAGAGGGACGAATACCAGCATACAGTGGTTCAGCTTGTGGAACGACCTTCTTGAGGTCTCGTTTCCAGATGAATATAATCTCCAACGATTCAAATATACCCTGAATCGTTTTATTCGCACACGCATCACTCTCAGAGTGCTTTAAAGGATGTTTCCTATAGTGCTTATATTTGATTACGAAAAAAGGCGGTATATACACTGTAATATATATTTTTTATAAAGTCATTAGTAGGATGTAACCAGTGGTGACATCTAGTAGCAGAGAATATTTTTTTATTTATTATTAATACTTATTATGTACTTAGGTTTAATCATGGATCTTCATCATAGGCTACTTCGATCGAATACTTTAACTTATATGTTATAACAAAAATGATTAATGGATGTGATAAATAATAGATTGAGTAATGTTTTCTACCTCAACAAACGCATGTTATTTATACATATAATAGTTCACGCATCGATAAATATACTTTACCTGCTTGTGTGAATCTAATAGAAGGAATTTTCATATTGAAAAATAAATACCAGCTTGTATGTATCTATTCATGAGAGAACAGGTTTTATTTATAAAGGAAATTAATTTTTTATTTGGAATAATATAAAAGCTAACCATGTACAAAGTTGACCATGGCCTACTATTATAAGTAACGTCTAATCTAACTATGAGGGGTGAAGCCCCTAAAAATGAATTTTAGTTAGAGAGCTTGTTTTTTGAAGGAAGGTAGTAGACTTTATAATGTGAAAGAACATTTGAGTACTATTTTAAGTCTATCCCTTGCACAAAAGTTAAAAAACCCTCCAAATGGGGCTAGAAATTATTTTCTGGTCTATAACTCTCAAACGAAAAATAATATGGAAAATAGTTTTTTACAAAAGTTATAGATCATTAAATTTCGCACTACTTTTTTCTTATCTACAACCGACAAGCCGTACGAGGTCCGAAAACAATTTTTCGACTAGGTCTTTAATAAATGGAGCTTAATCACAATATGGCACCACTGTGGCACCTGGAACTAGAATTGCAACGTCAAAGTGTGGCATTTTACAAATAGCAGAATATGATCGGATTTTTAAATGCTGAATAATCCCATAAATGATTTTTTGCGGAAACAGGGTGCGCAAATAATATATTTATATCTATACGTTGGTTTAGATGAATTTTGGTGGGTAGATTTAATACCTCGGCATCGCACATAGGGTAGTTTTCAGAAAAACTAGTACATGTCGGACGCCGCGCGAAGCTACTATATTATATAAATCGATAAAGGCATTAATATGAAACAAAAAATATTCCAGAATAACACAACGTAGCTTTCATCTCGTAAAAATCGGTGAAGTGCGTGTCGGACATCGGTCGAAGCTGCTATATTAGATAAATCGATAAAATTAACACTACAGATATTTTATGGCTATTATAGGTAAAGAAGCTAATAGAAGCTATATTTTATACCCCCAACAGTTAAAACATTGAGGGGGATTGATGTTTTCGTATACTTGATAACGCTCCCATTTTTATTTTATTTTTTATGCTTTTTATTAAGAGCTGCGTTTATAACAGGTTGCCGAACAGGCACTCTTTTATGTGAAGCTTTAGCCAAATATACTTAGCTTTTTCTAATCTAAAAATGGATTCGTATAGTTAAAGGATTGGAAAATTGTGTTAAAAAAATATAATTTTATAAGAATAATAATGCCAATTTCAAATCTGACCAATTTGAATTATTATGCAAAATACACCCCAATAAAATTATGATATTATGTCAAATAATTACAAACCATTTAATATTTTTCATTTAAAAATGAATATTAATTTTTTTTATTCAGACTTACATTATCTACAACTTTTGGCTGAAACTTTTTTTTTCTAGTGTGTTTTGTTTCCCTTATGCAAGGGATAGACTTAAAATAGTATTCAAATGTTCTTTCACATTATAAAGTGTACCTTCCTTCAAAAAAGCAGCTCTCTAACTAAAATTCATTTTAAGGGCTTCGTTTATTGGACTAATGCCAAATTGTTTCGTTAAAAAGTGGAAAGCCGCAACATTCTATCTTTGAAATAACTCTAATACCCCCAGAAAGTATCGAAAATGGAACCCCAAACTCGATCTATGCTATGTAAACACAGGTGACGCACATAAATTATATTGAAATCCAAAAAATAAATTCTTTAATTTTTAGGGAACTGTTCTGGTGCCCTCGTATATACAGCCTTAAACCTTAAATCATCGCCCGTCGCTGCTTATAATAACATTAAACAGAGATCAAAATCAACTGTAGTCTAACGGTAATTCGTTTAGTTAACAAAAGCCTTTTATACGACGCAACGCGCCCCGACATAATAAATATAATAATAAATTTAAAACAAAGTAACTTTCGTTTTATCGCAACAAAAGCTTTTATTTTCGAAAGTAATTAATCCCTCTTAAACTTTCTGTTTATGCAAATTGACATCAAGTAGGCTAACCTTAATTATTTATTTTTGAAGTTCCGAACTTTAATTAAGCGACTAATCAAGTTCTGAAGGGTTGCGGCAACATAAACTGACTCAACTTGTTTTTTTATGCTTCGACATTCTCAACAATTTCCATTATTTTACAACCAAACATTTCTTAATAGATATTATTTTTTAAAAAGCCGCCATTTTATTTTGGGTACGAATAGAAATACAATATTCTGGGATCGTAAAGTACTCGATATGAGAGAATAGCTGACAGCCTTTATAAAGAAAAAACTGTTCGTTGGGCTGTATTAATTTTATTCTTACTTATCGCATTACTCGAACAACGCAGTACAGCGAGCTAATTTCGAATTTAGAGTTTATAGTTTATTTAACAAATTGCGGCAATTTGGTTTAATTGCATCCGGTTTGAAATTAAATAGGCAACTAAACAAAACTAAACATTTTAGATATTTGCTTGATTACCACGAACCACTAATTACAATAGTATGAATCTGAATGAATAATGTTTCCGTTAGAAATTGGAAAATCTGGATTTTGTTGTTTGTTTAGGGTCTCGAATTACTCCCTGGCTGGAGTGCGTTGTTTAAATTAGCAATTTCGTGGTGCTGTGGAGGTATATAATTGGAAAATGCTCTCCTGCTGTATAGTGATAATTTTTTTTAATGTTTATGTGATTTTGACGAACAAAATATGAATACCACCTATCTTTATAAAATAAGCATTGGTACTTAATTATAATTCCAGGGAAAGCATGGACCTAACAAAGCCTAGCTTGAGAAAATTAAATAAACATCGCCAGTTCTCAGGGAACTAAAAACTACATTTTTGTTACCATTCTTTAATATCTCTAAAATTCATTTTCAGACATAGCTCGATATAATTTTGAATTCATTGAGAATTTCCTATCTATAGCGGTACAGCGCCTCTCAGCAACGCTCAACGGCATTTCATCAAATATAAAAGTTGTAGACGGCGACCTAAACTCCACGAAAAACTAAATTACTGATATTCCACTTCACATACCCCCTATTGCTACCGTCTCTCGAACTATGAGCTTTAATGTTGCACTTGCTCCAACGACTTCATTCCTATCACCCTGTATATTTATTTATAACAAAACCACATAAAAATGACACAAATTTTATGAAGTAAATACTTGAAAATCCCTATAAAGTACATTCTCTTGACATAAAAATAAAAACTAATTAAACAAAGTTTAATAATTATACGAACCCTAATTCATATGTCTTTTCCAACAAGAAGTTTGAATTCTAGTTCCTTATAATTACAAGGAAAGTTTCCATTAATGAAACCAAACTTAAGGGAGTTAAATAAGGGCTAGCGGTCCTAAAGGGATGAAAGTAAATACATTCTGATGCGGACCCTTTATTTTTTGTTGCAATAAAATTGTTTTAGGCCAAAGAAAACATGAGACATCTTTACAGTATTTTGGGCCTGATAAATAAGGATTTTGTGACTATCCTGCGGGAACTTGTCTATTCCTTCGGTAAAATATCTCTTTTTGGACTAGTCCCTTAAATACTTTTAACTGTAAATCCTTTTCTGCAGTTCTTGCGGTATGTTTCATCCCATAGTGTGTACATTTCAAGAAACTGCTCATACTTAAATATAACCTAAACTACGCTAGTTAAAATTTTCTAGACGCGCACCTTCCTGCGATTCTAAAGAATTTGTCTGCGATTATACAGCGAATTGTGCGATTAGTGCACATGTAAGAATGAGAATCCGGAATGTGATTCTGGAATTCCAGTGTGAAGCGGCGGATGTATTAGATAGTATATATGATAATTACAACCCTCATCTCATGATTCTCGTGGAATATAACGTATATTATAAGCTAGTTAAATAATATACATATTACTATATACTACACGCTGCGTAAAAGCTGATATCAATTCTAATTTTTTATCTTTATTAATTCTATTTTATGGTAAATTGAAATTTTTTCACTGATGTTCGACTCTTTTAAAACCCTAAAAAAGGAAACGTCCTAATTATGAAGAAAACAAGCCGGCTCTCCAATCAAAGATTTTCCATTCGACATTGGGGACAAGCTAAGAATCTAATATATATTCACATCGTCCCCTTACCATGTCTTAGGATTAAGAAAGGGGTGCAAAATGAAACTTTCGACATAAACTCCATTAACAAGGGGCTGAAAAGGTTCATTGAATAAGAAACTAACAGCTCTATTCAATTTAATGCTTTGTGGACCGGTTTATTTTTTTCTTGGCCTTTATTAAGCAAAGAATTTCGAAATATAGCAATTTTTGAAGTATAGATAAGTCTACGTGCCTATTCAAATACGCATTCATATTATACAAGGTTTTTCGGGTTTATAACGTTCAAAATATATGAGTCTAGCACCGCGGCGCCGCCGTGGAGAGTAAACAGTGGCGCCACGAAAACCTCCTCTTTCCTCCGGACACTAAACTTACTTCTATTTGGATTGGAGCGCCTTAACAAAATATTAAACCTCTAAGTGTGCCGCGTACTGAAAACGTTTGGGAACCCCTGGTCTCAAAAAGTCACACTATAGCAATTGCAATTACGAAATACCATTTTAATGTGTGCCATCCTGTACTATGTAATATGTAAAATTTAAACAAGAATTACAATAATTTCAGTCTGTATCGAGCTCGACAAAGATTTTACAAAAGGGCTTGAAGCACAGTGAGCCCTAAGTACTATATTATTAAACGCTATCAATTACTTTTAAAAGTAAATATTCTTTAACTACTATTTTAGTTTCAACTAGATAATTTTATTATTATTAAAGGGTTTGCAAGACCACAAAATGGACTTGAAGCGCCCTGAAAAGGTTTGAAGCATACCAACCATAATTTATGGGAACGTGTCATCTTATTTTTATGAGATTGCAAAATACCTTGTTCTCATTTTGACCCAAAAGACAGACAGAGTAACAGCAATGCTTTTATCTAGAGACTCTAAAAAGGTTAGGGAAGCAATTTTTTCAATAATTTTCCTCGTATGAGGAAAGAAAAAATGGGCACTATTTTAAACAATAAAGTAAATTGTTCAACAAGTAAAGAAAAGTGACAGTTTTCTATTAAGCGGAAATATCTTTATTTACGAGCGTCGCGATTGAATCAAATTTCCACGAGATAGAAAACTCACTTTTCTTCTGCGTTGAATCCGTCTTTCGTATTTTTAATGGAAAAACATTAATTAATAAAAATCACCATAGATTATTATAATCGCGCTTCGTATACTAACATTCGTCAGGTACATAGATGTCAAATAGATAATTAAATCAGTCAGGTATGGAAGTGCAGGCAATAACAAAATATCATAATGTAAATGAAGTGTTGTTAACCATAAAAGTTGTACTTTTCTTCACGACTTTCTCTCAACAAAGAATGCTCTTTTCCATTAGAAATTCGAAAAACAACTTTTATAAAATTGCAATTTATTCTTCCATTTTTAGTAAAAAAAGGAGAAAAATAACCGGAAACCGACCTAAAAGCTTCATGTTTACAATAAAAGATCTTAGAGACTAGCGCTTACAATGCATTGGGGCTTGAGGCAAGATAAAATATCTTTTATTCAAAACATCCCACAATACAATAAAAATATAAGACGATATGCAACACCACAGAAAATTGAATATTTATTGCCGATAAAGTTTGTAGCGTTGACCAGAAAAGTCTACAAATGTACCAACAATATGACAATTCTTTTTATTGCTAGACAAGGATGTATATTAATAAATTATCGATCCGCTCTAAGTAAATTACTACGCTATGATTAAACACTAATATATGAAACTTTGTTTATTTGTAATTCTGCTGAGTTTTTTACATTATTTTCACGTGTACACACACTGCTGGAGTTTGGTCCATATGCAAGAGAGAAAATGCCGGATAAAGAGATTTATTTGCCCATCCATTACTAGGTCATTTGTGAATATAAAAAAGAAAACCCGTAGAGATTCACGGACCTAATAATAACTAATAATAAATAGATGATCATTCTATTTACCCTTGTTTAAATGAAATCCTACTATATATTTATTAGTCACAGCGGTCCCTCGAGATTAAGAAAGGGATACAACAAAAACTTCAAATACACGCTTCGTTACCAAAGGTCACAAAAAGGTTTGCTCTTTGGGTGATTAGACCTTTCTATATAACCCTAATGTGTTGTTTAGAAAGACTAGAGTATTGCTAAAGTTAATAACGTTTAATGAGATATTTAGTTTTGTAAACTAGTTGAATTGACTAACTAACACGCCATTGAGAAAACGCTTCGAGTGACCATACTAATGAAGCAAGTAAGCCGTCCTCAGTTACCTGAGGTAAGCGGACATGCTTTCTTAACATGGATTTGGTTATAGACATACAGGGTGTTTCAAAAAGTATGTGCCGTCGCTCGTGTGGTGATTCCTTACCTAAAAATAAGATAAATAGTTCCTATCAACATGGGCCGGAAAAATTGTAACACCCTGTAACTTTTGAACAAAGCATCTACGGATCCACTTATTTGTGGGCAAGGACACACCATGGTACAACTTATGGTAGTTCTTCATAATTTGGAGAAATTGACCATAATTATTGTTATTAAGAATTGATCCAATTATTATTAATGTTATAATATATTCCACATTAAATTGGAATTATTCGATTCATGCTTTCAGATTTAGTGTGTATCCTATCTCTAAAATTAAAGGTCTAATTCAAATGCAATTTCAAATTTATTGTATTGCAGGAAATGAAATTTATAACTGTTGGGGATTACTTGCAGTTTAATGCTACGAAAGCATAAACGGCATAGATAACGCTAGAATTATTCCTTGCTTGAAACCCTGCTTAACAAACAATAACACTTAAATGTTTAAGGCTCAGTTTTGAACCTTGCTGTTATGTTTACCATGATGATGACAATTACAGCACTGTACAAGTAAACTTAATTAGAAAATGATAAACATACAGGTTACCCTGTTAGTAGGATTAAATGCCAGAGAAAAAAAGACGCAGCCTTATGTTTATAAAAGCTAGAACAAAGTAGAATAAATTCAAACATTTCAAATCTAACGATACTTTCTTGTCCTCCATCTGGGTTTTATTTAGTATTAAAGTAAGGTGTGAAGTAAGATTCACGTTGGTTTTACATCGTCAGAGGTTCATTCATTGAGGAACATAACCTCCAGATGAAAGAATTCTTAAACAATGAAGTTCGAAAAGTACTAAGCCACATATGGATGGGTGCTATTCATCGCTCTGCGGCAATATCAGTCGAACATTTACTATGAAAATATCGGTAAAAGACTGTCAAATTACCAACGAGACTCATGGTCTCCGATCAGACGATCCTTTCCGGAATCCGGTAGCCGAAGAGTATGCTTGGGTGCAGAGCTCCAGACATAGGAATAGTATTCTAGTGATGGTCGAATGTAGACTTTGTAGAGTATCAAAAGTTGTTAAGGTGTAAACTTATTGGTCCAAGTATCTGCGAAGTTGCCTTGATGATTGACACAACTTGATAATGTCAAGACATATTTCCTCCCAGTTTGATGCCCAACAAATTAATAGACGAAGCCACTGGAATTGCGTGTCCGTGTTAACCTTTTTAGAGAAAACTACTGCATAGACTTAGCATTAAATTCGACAGGTCCTTGCTGAGGGGTGATACCTGCTACCTGCGAATATTTGCGTTGGCAGTCAATGTTTGAGAATGAAAAAATGATGATGAAATGTGCTGGCGTCAGCAAAGATATATTTTGGATTTTTGGTTTTCACTAGAAGGTCGATATAAGCGTTTGTTTAGGTCTCATTTTTGCAATCGCTTAGGATACTCTTCCTTTTAGAATAAACCTATTTCTAATCATACAAGGGATATTTATAAAAGTATAAAAGTATAAAAAAAAATGATTGCTGAATATTATAAATACAAAGCGCATATCATGCGGCGGCTTATGCAACGTGTTTTACCAGTATATAGCTGGAGGCAAGCTGAAAGAGCTTTTGTCTAGAAAATGGGCTGTAAAATGATACAAATATGTCACACTATAGAAAATGGAATATTTAACGACCACTGCTTGTGACGTGGTATTTCTATCGTAAAATAGAGGGAAAATTTACATTCAATCTTATTGTCGCATTCTAGCTAGATTTCCCATGTATTAAAACTTTTTAATAATATACGAAACTGAAATTTAGACCATTATATCTTAATTATTAGTTCCAAAACAATTATTTTAGAAAGTGACAAATTCTTTCACCATAATAATAATACTTAGTTTATCAACATACTTCCTAACATTATTGTATTACCTAGTCGAAGATAATTCCACTTTATACTAAATAGCGTAATAACAAATAATAACCAATACCAACATTTTATTAAAATATCCAAAATTTGAAGATCGACACAATATATTAATTTATGATTCTCAATTAATTATATTTACACAATACATTATATTACGACTTGCACGATCTATTCTTACGAGATACAATTATACAGTTATTGACATTTTTAGTTCATGTTGAATAAAGAATTAGGTAAAGTATTATGACTATAGTCCCTAAAAGCCGGTATATAAAATATACCTTAATTTAATATTTATTATTTTTATATTTATTTATAAAAATTTCAAATATTTAATTATAAATAGTTTAGAACTATGCTTTATCTATAGATCTCGAACAAATATATTAGTGTAATCTAACACAAATAGGTCCTGATCAAATTTAGAAATTTTATTTAATATGTACATAATACGTAAACATTTCGGCTCGCCCTTGAGATTAAGAACAAGTAAGAATATTATCATACAAAATCTAAACATAGAAAAATGAACCGCGAAAATCTAATACCTCGCTAAAAAACTTATTTACAAAAAAATAAGCTGCAAGTAACAAGCATTTTTTGTGCTTTACGTCTGTCTTCTATCTGCCGATAAAGCTGCTTAAATATGTTCAGCATCAAAAGATATTTGGATTAGAGAAAAATAAATCTTGTTTTGTATATTAAATCAATTGGTTGCATCTGATTTATAAGAAAGAAGCAACGTTCCTGCCTTATTAAATTTAAACCCGTAAATCCTCTGATTAAAATTAATTGAAGAAAAATAACCATAAATATCGCGTTGACTTAATGAGCCTTATCTCCTTACGATTAAAACCCGTACGCGCCAATGCCGACATCTGAACAAACGAATATGGTATGTCCGTTACGATGTAGAATATAATTGTGCTGACATGTGCACTTCATTTAACAAATCCTTACCTTTTAGCGCCCTTTAAACAAGTTTGTATTAATCACTAATACACTCAAAATTATTAACTTAAAATTGACAAACAGTTAACGACGGCTGTCGACGCAATACTATACTACGCCAATTAACTATCGATTATTCAAATGTGCACATCCGAATTAATACGTTGCTATTTCGTTAATAATGAATCAATTTTAATAATATTTGTTTCAACTGATAGAAAATAGATTCAAGAGTTTAAGGCAGAGACTTTACGTCCTGATGCGTCTAATTCTAAAGTAAAATCTAGATGCATGTACAACGTAATATTTAATATTAAAATTTAAATTTAATCATCTTACATATAAATTGAATTTTATTTATTTTTAAACTCAACCAATTATCTATATGGATTAGACACTGGCCGAAAAGTATCGCTATGTCACTAGAGGTAACAAGAAACAAATTATCATTTCTTCTAAAAACGTTGTATTGTCGAAAAAACATTTCGTATACAATCAATGTGACATCTTATCACTTTTGCCTTTTGCTAAATTAAAAATAAAAATTAA
Organism: Barypeithes pellucidus; assembly: GCA_963991005.1. Taxonomy (NCBI): domain Eukaryota; kingdom Metazoa; phylum Arthropoda; class Insecta; order Coleoptera; family Curculionidae; genus Barypeithes; species Barypeithes pellucidus. The sequence goes on from OZ022557.1 coordinate 3,986,854, forward strand.
TTCAACAAATAAAATATATAATACAGAGCGCTACGCAACTAGCTTTTAATTTAATTCATTTATTTAACTTTAAGAATTAGAAATAATGATCAGGAAGAGAATGCTTTAAACGCTATAATTCATCATCAGTTAAAAAAATTTAAAATTGGTTCAGTGTTAACGAAATAACAGCTTATTAATTAGGACGTGAAGTTTTCAATATTCAAGTTACTCTACCAGCTCTGACGTGATGAGGTCAAATTTTGCCAAATTTTGGATGAAGTCTGAAAAGCACGAATAATATAATACCGTTTTCCATTTTCAGAACTAAACTCTGTGGTGTGTCTCTAGGACAAATATAATAAACCATTTCCATAACAATCTATATTTGTCCGCGAACCACGAAGCTACTCGTATAATATACTCGTAACAAACAAAACTAATAAAAACTTTATATTTTGAAAAGTTAATTTAAAAACATATACTGGTATAAAAATCCCCTTTTCCTGTAAATTATAAATTATTAACCCACTTTCCATTTAAACCCACAATACGCCCTTAATAAAGTTTTTAATACAAGTGTATTGTGTGGAAAACCTGACCAATTTTCTTTAACGGCTGTAGGAAAAAATTGAGGTGCTGAACCGGCAAAAAAACTTTCCTTGTTAAGGGGTCTGCGGCGCTGTTTTATCCAGACGCAATACCGGGTGACCTCAAGAAGAGTTTATGGATACTTTTTAGGTGTCAGTTTATATTGACTATAAACAGTAAATAAAATCAAACATAAAACTAAAAGCAATTTAATAGTTCTTTATACTAAAAGTTATTAAATACAGGTATTGTCCGCAAGCAGCACACACTAAAGCATCTAGACAACAAGATAATTCAGAAAATGTTTTAAAAGTTTTAAATTAATCGTATGTTCTCATCAGTACAGGCTAGGTGTTCACACCTGAACAAACCATAACCTAAGTGAATAAAATACAGCTTTCACCGGCAATCTCATAATAGTCCCATACAATCTGAAAGTATGATCACCAATATGACGTTTATTTTTATAAAACACAATTTGTTTAGGTTTCATTACTTTTTGATTAATTATGTTAATTAAATTTCAATTTTTAATTATTCTAATTGCGCTATGCCAGAAAACTACCACCCAAAGGTTCCTTTCTCCAGGAATTAGTGGTGGCGACCTAGACATTTTGTTCTTCTGTATATCACACACCGAGGTGGTAAGTATTTAATTGTTGTTGAGATAATAATTCTCGTGACTGGAATGAAATTTCCTACTGCGGTTTGTATACGATTTTATTTACAAACATTTTGTAACAGTAATAAAGCTTACGTTTTTAAAATTGCACAGGTTAATTGATTTTTGAAACAGTTAAATAGTTGCTATGAGATGAACAATGAGGCATAAATAAGTCATAAACTTGGCATGCATGACGAATTGTCAAATTTTGTGGTGAAAAATTAAAGAAAATATGTCTAGCGATAGTGAAGAAGAAGTGCACTCCACCAGATGTTGTGACAAAAAACTGGGAAAGCGGAAGAATGTTTAATTCTATACATTGACCAAAGTGTACACGGTTTCTATTTTTATGTACATTTTTTATCACTTCCCGTCTACGACAACAAAGTACAAACCCGTGGGCGGGAAATCAAATTTAAAGAAATGACATTTTCCAATTTTTTATATGCTTGTAAATACAATATTTTTCATACCGTTACACTTTTTTTTTTAATTCTCACTCTATATCTGCTTTTTACGTATTCCGATTCGGGCAAATACCATTTAAAAAACATGTGGCGTTCTTGAAGCCCGGGTTTAAGATGTTTTTATCCCCCCATTTATCGTGAAACTCGTTTAAAAAATGTTCTCCAGGAACGTTGTTTTTCGGTTGTTTTCCTTAAGGAAGTTTAAAAATTGGGTTTAGGGGTTTTAAAGGGAAAGTTTGACAACAGTCGGTAATCTCCTTTGTGTGTGCTTCAATTTAAATGAAAGATTACACAGAATAATGAACACTGGTGCCTTTAATTTAATAACCTCAGTTTTGTCCGAATGGGTAATTTTTCACTTGTAATCTCCCTAGTGCTTGGATTGCTGCAGGAGATATTCGAGTTCGTAGAAGAAAAGGTATATTCTTGTCAAAATATTCGTTTTTCCATTGCCGTTTCCATGATAACCAAAAAAAACAAACAAGTCTTTGATTGACTTAAAAACGCCGGTGTGAAATGTGCATAAGTTTAAAATCCAAATACTTTTTTCAAATATCTTTTTTCGATATCTTCTCATCTAATACCAGTTTTCCATCACAAAATATATATTTTTTCAATTTTCCAGCCAAACGAGCAGTCACGCGACAAATGTGAAAATAAGTTTTCAGATTACCAATCGTGCAGACAATCGACGTAAGAAGTTTTTAATATTTCAATAATAAAAATTTTTCCGTATGTAGCCAACTTTTTGCAGGTCACTGATATGAACTTTTCTTCATAAAATTACCTAAGGAATCATACTCTGAAATATTACAAATAACCCCCAGTATATAATATCAATTCAATTACAGCTTTCAAAAACAGGATTACAATTAAACTGAAATTGACCTTTTTTGCTCGATTAAAAACCAATTTACATTCAAAAATTCTTTTCCCAATTACGGAGAAACTTTCTTTGACACGCTATTCATTTTGAACCTTTTAATTTCCATTTAAATGTTAAAGGGTCCTTTGACAATTATCATTTGTCGGGTCAAATATCGTTAGTGTAACTATCTAATTTATTAAACACGTAAGCCTAAAAGACTGCAATCCTGATGAAGTTTATGCGCAGAACGCAAACCGATCGGTTAAATTAAGCGCACGCGCGTTGGCGAATCCAGAAACCCCGTTCAATTATGATCCATGAAGCGGCGAGGTTGCAGGTCCAGCGCAAACTTTGTTAAATAACAAGTTATGTGTAAAGTGCGGTCGCTTTTGTTTTGTGTAAATTTTGGCGGATTTAAATAAAAATTAATTCCGTTCAAAGATTAAGAGCCATTTAGCCATTTACTGCAATAAAAGTTAAATTTATTATAAAAATAATACAACTAACCATAATTCATGGCTGTATATGTGACTGAAATTAAGAAATATCATTAAATTTTTTGTAAAAATTTACTAAACTCTTGTGTAAAAATTTTGAAGATTGCACGTTATATACAAAAGTGGTCACCCATCTAAGTATTGCCCTCGCTTGACTTGTTCGAACGTATGGTATATTTGCTGTATTATGCTAATTTATATTTTCATTCTTGTAAGGAATCATTTTTGCACCAATTAATTTAAACTTGGTCTTTTTAGATGACATGATGAGATGTCAAAAATGTTCTCTTCACATTTGCTTCACTGCTTGTTGGGTGACACGTTTTTTGTTTTAGCCTTTTATATTCGATTGCGAAACACTTTTGCATTCTGAAATGCAATCTCGAATGCAAAAGCTGCATTCCGCAATGTAGCACGAAAAATAACTGTTTTTAAAATCCAAAGAGAAGGATTGTATTTTATTGAAGCATAAATTCTAAAATAAAAACTAGGTCGAGTTATTTACGGCATCCTGTTCATTCATATTAGCCGTCAAATTTGATTATTTGCCCTTCGCTCCCTATCCTGCTCAATTTTAAAAGGCTCCGATAAGACATAAAATTTAATTAGATTTGAAGCTTCGGGCTATAAGATCCTTAACATTAAGAAATTAAAGTAAAATTATTGTTTAAAATTTTGCCGAAATTATGAACGAGAGTTGAAATAACAATTTTCTCTTACGAAACAAGAAATTGTATTAAAAATTTTAATTAATATACTTTACGAGAAGAAATTTTAAAATAATATTTCAAATCATGTCAGAATTCTGTATTTAATCCAAAAAAATTAAATTGTAAAATTACATATTGGTCTTCTCAATTAACTAAATGCCACTATACTTTCCGTCTAATGTATTTCATTTCCAAAGGAAAAATGTTGCCTGTTTTATTCTTCTTCATTAACTAATACAAAAAGATATTAAAGATTTCAGGTTTATGATATTACTGTAAAGTTATGATAGACGTTCATTCTTTCCCCGACTCAATAAATATATAAAAAACATAATCATAAATAAAAATATCCAACAGAAGATACCAAAACGTTGGTGAAAGGTTTACTATCCTATTAATGTCAGAAGTGTTTTTTTCTGAATACAATGAAATCTATTAAATTTACGGGGACAAAAACTGTAGTAAAGCTTTGTCAGCAATTCCCCCATTTTTAAGGGTTTTACCACACGCCAAAACATGTTATTATATTCTAGTTCAATAGCTTACTTTTTACAACAATAAACTTGAACAGAAAATAGTTTTTAAGAGATTTGGTCCAGACATACACACACATACAGGTGTAAATGATAAAAAATTCTGAAATGGAAATGTGATGAACTTTTATAAAAATCAGCCTACATTGGTTTTTTCTTTTTATGTAATATTTTCCCCAGTAAGGTATTTCTAATTTCGTCATCCTTGTTATCATAATATTAGAGTAGGAAATAAAATTTGGTCATCAAATATTATTTCCGAAATAATCTTTTCTAATAAATGTATTTAATACCATCAAGAATTTTTTTTCTGTTTGAGATTTAAAAAATGCAAAACAAATACGTCTGAAGGTTATTAATTCGGCACGCTTGCATGATCTTGAACTCTGAGCAAATTTTCTTTCTCCGGTCAAGGCCTGCTTGATTTCATAAAAATCCAAATATGTTAAATTTGTATTTTCTACCCAAGCAGGAATTGATCTCAAATGATCATCATTTTTTGTCATTTACACCTATAGGTTTGCGCTTATCCTCGGACACACTGTAGAGCCATGAATTGGACCCCTTTCTGCAAAAAGGAACCAACTGACAAAACCAAAAAGGGAGAAAAACGGTATTAAAAGAACTGTCTTTAAAAAAAATTGGTAGTTGTTTCTTAACTGGTATTTATTATCAAAACATTAGAATGTAGTTCTTCATCTAAAAAAAATATTTTTTTGTCGTATATTCTTAAAGAAAAATCACTTGGTTCTTCTTTGAAAAATGCAATTTATTGAAAAAGAAAAACGCATAACGGAAACACAATGAAAAGCAAGATATAAAAACACAACAAATGTGATATTAGTCATCTATTAAATTTGGTCTTCAAAATCAATTAATCAATATCTCCATTAAAGCCCTAAGAATTCTCCTGTAGGGTTTCATGGCTCATAAGCTCAGTATAAAAATGTTGATCCGCAGCGGGAATCAGGTCCATGCAAGATTTGATATCCTTCAGTTTAAGTGTTGAGGTATTACAAAATACTACGCCTAAAGTTGGTATCATTCCCTTTCTATTTTTAACGTTTATCCAGTTTATGTTGCTCTCGTAATCTTTTTTTATAAAAATGCTGTAAGGTTTATTTTTGACAATTTTAATTTTTCTTATATGTAACCAGTTAATCTTTTCATCTAAAACGTATTTTTTTTTATTTGTAAATTTTTTTTAATACTCTGAAATAAACAAAATTGACTAAATACCTAAATCAGCAACATTTAAAAACACATTTGCAAAAAGGATCCGAATTACATTTTAGCAAAAAAGATCCAAATTACTTTATTTTATAAAATTAGTCTTACCGACGAGGCATTATCGCCTGGGTTTGCCACATTGTTTAATAAATCAATATTTAACAAATTAACTTTATTGTTAACATCTTAACAGGTCTAAAATTTAAAAAATAGTTCTTAGAAGAAGCTTGTTATTGCGAAACTTGAATACAGGTTTCTCTAATTTTCAATTAGGTCATATTCCTCATCTCTCTCTTAAATGTAATAGATAAAACACCTTTTTGTGATTTTAAAGAACCAACTAACTAATTTTAGCAAAAATTGTTAGTTGGTTCCTTATTGGAGAAGGGGGTTTCTTTCAGTTTAGCCATTCGAGAAGAAATAACAGCGGAATAAAACCGTCCAATCCTTAGCTTCTACCTACGCCTTTATTTAAATTTGAAATTTGTTTTGATAATCTTTTCTTCTTTATTAAAAGTTAAATAACATTTTTAAGCGGATTATTCAGGGAAGTTTTAAAATCCATCAACTTTTTGTATTGAAATAAAACAAAGAAGAATAAAAACCATATTCTTCGTAATTAGCGTCCGCTTGGCTGTTTTGAACCTTTCATTCAATGCAGTTATCATTTATTCCAAAGTTGAAATCCCGATTTTAAAGTTCCCATTTTGCAGTCCACATTTTAATTAAACTTTGGGTAACGAGATTTTAATCGAGATAAAGCTATGTTTGTTTCTTATGTAATTTCAAACTAATTTACTTTATTTTTCGGCTTTTCTAATCCAAGTCCAAACTTTTGGGCTTTAAGTACAAATTAAACTTTTTAGCTCCTTAAACAAATTAGAATGAAATAATTATTTTAAAAGGAATTACTTAAGTAAGCTGAAATAAACCGTGGAAAATCTAGCGCTGCAAATAAAGTTATTTAAAGCCTGGTTTCCAAAATAGCTTTGCTAATTTTAGGGAAATTTGGGTTATGAAAAGTACCTAAAATAGCACATATTTTAACAATAAAAATGTGTGAACAGGTTTAGCACGTGCGTATGTACGATCAGGCGCATTAATAATTTTTAACAGAAAATAGGTGCGACACTGACTTGTTAATGTATTGACACACAATTTACTTAAAATTTAAATGACTAAAAAAACATTTCTAAATATTTATTTGAGCTTCGTTTACCAGATAAATGCAATTTTATCAAAAATCTAGCTTGCCCAGTGATATTTGAATGTATCCGCATGAAGAGCGAGGGAAGAAAATTAGTGTTGGGAATAACCGATGATTTTAATAATCGAGTACTTGATACTCGAGCAATTTTAATAATGGAGTAAATCGCTCGAGCGATTAATTACTTGACATTTTTATAACTAAGAAGAATGTGTTGATAAAACACCAGGGGTTGTTTTTGTAAGTTTTAGAAGTTTAGTCGACTTATTAAGGAAGAACAGTTAATTCTGATTTAAAAAAAAATACATCCTTTAATTTTTTAAGAATTTAAAATAGCCGCTGGCTAGCCAGTCAAAACAAAGCCGCTAAGGGATTTGGCATACTTTTTTATATGCACCTTCTCGTTTATGTGCCTTTCTAGAGAGACGTATGTCGTGTTTACCTTCTCATCGTCAAACTCGGCACAGTTCGGGTGGTGAGGCGCGTAGATCGAAGATCGGGTATCAAGTGACAGGCGATGATTTTAGGTTTTTCGCCTGAATTTATAACTAGAGTATTTCCTATCGAGCGAAAAATTGTTCAAATATACGAGCAGTTTTTTTAACTCGATCACACTACAGCGGTATATTTCCGTCGGCGTCAAACGAAGCTCGGGTATCGAGTGAAAGATAATAAGTGACGAGCGACGGTTTTCGCGTGAATAGATAACTCGAGCGTTTTTTTTTATAATCGAGCGATGTCGGTTATTTCAATAATCGAGTAATCAAGCGGTGTTTCGCTAGAGCGATCACAACACTAGAGAAAATTGTATGAAAACCATGCCAGAAAGCGTTTTACTATAGGTGTGCTTAAACAATACTTTACTAAGGCCGGTATTAGACTATCAAATATATTTGACAAAGATCTTTTATAAAATATTTTGTAGCATTTCTTTGATAATATTTCTTTTATAAAAGTTTTCACTAGTATTACACTGTCAAAGAACTTTGACAATTTTTGAAGGAACTTGTCAAGTTTTTACAATTAAAAATGAACGATAGACGGGCATTAGCTTGTCTAGCGTTAAGTGCTGTCGTGATTACAATGTGTTTAGTATTAAAAAACAACGCCTTTGGGTAAGGCCCTGGATGGCAAGACGTAATTTAAGGGGTGTCCGCCATAATCTCCTTCAGGAGTTACGAGTTGAAGGTATTAGGAGTTATAAAAACTATTTAAGAATGGACAATGACACATTTAACTTTATTGTTATAAAGATATCACCATTGATATCCCGACAGAATACACATTTAAGGAATTGTATCAGCGTTGAGGAATGCCTTAGGGTTACCCTTCGGTTTTTGGCAACAGGAGTGAGTTATGCCAGTTTACAGTACAGCAGTCGTATACCTCAATGTAGCCTTTCAGACATAATCCCAGAAACTTGCAAGGCAAAAAATTAAAATAAATAAATAAATATATCCAGTCTTTTATTTCGGTTTTTGTAATCCGGGTGTTGATGGTTGTACAATATTTCGAACCTTTATACTCCGAAATTAGCAATTTTGTTGTTGAAATGCACCAGACAAACTTATTTGCCGCCATGGTATTATAAACCAATACCAGTCGCAGTCAATGTCAAATTTATGCCATATTGTCAAAAAATGAGGTTACTACCGTTACCAATCAACTGTAAAATCTTTTATCAAAGATAATCGTCTGTTGTTATCTTTTATAAAATATCTTTTATAAAATAAATATTTTATAAAATTTCTTTTATAAAATATCTTTGTCAAATATATTTGATAGTCTAATACCGGCCTAAGTGGAAAATAAATAAATTCACTGTGTTGATTCGGCAGTTGGATTCATTAATTCAAAACTATGCTTTTTTGCCTCAAAATATCCTTCTGATGAGTTTTATTATTTAATTATTAGTCCCCTATTCTTTTCATACGTTATAAATATTTATCACGATTTATTTTATATGACTCTTGAAATGTTTATTTCTAATAATTATTGTCTGATCAATCACGTAATTGATAGAAGAAAAAAAAGAGAAAAACGCCAACGCCGCCGGTATAATACACAAACACACAAAACTTCCTCGCCGCGTTTCACGCCACTAGAGACAAATTTCTGTGTGTTTTAACGACGCCTACATAAAAAATAAAATTAAAGTAATGAAGTTCTGGTTTTAGCGTAGAATGTCAAATTTGATAAAATATATTTAATGATATATTTTATGGAACTTATAATTATCTTGAGTTTAGAGTTAATTTTGACCTAATTATTTCTCGTTAGCGTAATGGAAGGCTATGGAAAAATCTTGCATGGTTTCGCACGTCAGCAAAAAAACCAGAACGCGGCTACAGCGTTGCCATATATCTGAAGACAATGAATAGAGATTTATTCTATTCGTTTAAATATTGTGGAAAAGACCAGAAAAGGCTTCTTGGTGATCTCAACACCCAATCATAAGCGTGTAAGAATGACTAACGGTACTAACACAATACCGCAGGGAGTTTAATCGGTCGGTATCTCTCCTTCAGAGAGTTAGGTATCTCCTTTAGAGGGACCGGTTTCTCCCTCAGAGAAACAGAGCCATCCTCGCTACTATTCACACATTTGTATTGCTAAAATGTGCTATTTTTGTTTTTGATACTTTTCATAACAAATATGTGGGAATGATGCTTTTGCAGGTAAGTATAAAAAAAATTAACTACAGAGGACAAGGCAAACTTACTTGCTGAACTATTTTCTTCGCATTCCACTGTAGATTTTCAGGGAAGAACACCACCCGACATTCCTGCAGTTCAATCCGAAATGACCGAAATCGTGTTCCGTCAAACGAATCCTGAAAGGACTGGACGTCAAAAAAGCTACTGGTCCAGACGAAATTCCTATTATAGTTCTCAAGAGATGCGCCGACGAACTAACACCAGTATTTTGTAGACTTTTCAACTTATCCTACAAAAAAGGAATATTTCCATCTTGCTAGAAGACGGCGCGAGTCCAGCCTATTCCAAAGAAAGGTAAGAGAACCCTGCCTAACAACTATCGACCAATCGCATTGCTTTCAGAAATATCAAAAGTAATGGAGAAAGCTATTAACCAACATCTTCTAAAGTACCTGGAAGGCTTCAACATTATCAGCGATCATCAATATGGTTTTCGGAAGTCCAGATCAACTGGAGATCTTCTAGCCTATGTCACCCATATTTGGAACAACGCAATCGAACATCATGGGGAGTCTCGGGCTGTTGCACTGGATATTTCTAAAGCTTTTGATCGTGTTTGGCATGAGGGGCTTCTAAGTAAACTGCGATCCTATGGTATGCCCAGTCGATTCTGTGCATGGTTGTCTCGCTTTCTTAAGGACCGCTCTCTGCAAGTGGCAATTGACGGATTTCTCTCAGACACCTTCACCATCAATGCCGGTGTTCCTCAAGGGTCCATATTGTCTCCCACTCTCTTCTTACTCTACATTAACGACCTTCTAGTGAAAACGAAAAACCCGATAGTTAGTTTTGATGATGATAGCACACTTTTATCATCTTTCTCTTTGAATGCACAAACATCGGCTGCCTACGCACATCTTCGCAGACAGCATGAAGTATCACGCCTCAACAAAGACCTGGAAGAAATTTTGGCTTGGGGTGACAGTAACCAAGTCGAATTTAACGCTAAAAAAACCCAGGCAGCAGTTTTCTCTAAAAAGGTTAACATTACAGAACCGGATATAGTCATGGACGGACACGCAATCCCACTGGCTTCATCTATTAGTTTGCTGGGCGTCAATCTGGGAGGAAATATGTCTTGGCATAACCACGTTGTGGCAATCGCTAAGATAGCCTCTCAGAAGCTTGGTGTACTCTTCCGAACCAGAAAGTTGTACACACCTCAACAACTTTTGACACTATACAAAGCCCAGATGCCCAGATTCGACCATCACTAGAGTACTGCTCTCATGTCTGGAGCTCTGCACCCAAACATACTATTCGTCTACTGGATTCCATCGAAAGGAGGGCCATTCGTCTGATTGGAGACCACGAGCTGACGAAGAACCTCGACAGCCTAGAACATCGAAGGCAAGTTGGTGATTTGACTCTCTTTTACAGATATTTCCATGGAAAGTGCTCGGCTGACCTTGCCCTCTTAATTCCGCCCAGAGCGGCCAATATCAGAAATACACGACGAACCACTGCCGCCCATCCATATGTGGTTAAGCTTAGTACTCCTCGAACTTCATTATTTAAGAACTCTTTCATCTGGAGGACTTCATCATTGTGGAACGACCTTCCCGAGGTCGTTTTTCCCAACGAATATGACCTCCAACGATTCAAAACCAACGTGAATCGCTTTTTACGCACACGCACCACTCCCAGAGTGCCCTAAAGGATTTTTCCTATAGTGCTTGTGTTTGATCATAAAAAAAAAACAGGTAATTCTGAATATTATTGTCATTCTACTTTTTCTGAACATTTTCAAAAACTGTTTAACTTCTAACTATCAAATACTAGTATTATATTGTTAAAAATCTTGATTTTGGCTGACGAATATAATAATACAATAATAATATACATGTCTTCAGCACTATAATAGCGGCCTATTTTCGTAATGCCCCAAAAATATTATCACAAAAATAAACAAAGAGAAACAACGGGGGAATTATGAGCTTCATTTTATCTCATCTTTATCAAACGACGTTTACTCTAATATATTTCTCCCTGGGGTATTATTTCTAACCTTGCCTCGTTTCCTTTAGTAAACGATTCTTTTGACATAATAACTGTAATAAATTTAATAATAAATTTTAGCCACTTTTGTGTCTTTTATTGTAAGTGGCCTCGTTAGTTGGCTTCTGCTTCCAAAATAATTCAATTTTCTTTTCTGCTTTAATTTTATGACAATATAATAAAGCAGTAGCTAGGTGTCTATATCATAAAAGCTCGTTTTCTAGGGTCGATCAAACTCGATACAGATTTTTCCTCTGGCCAATATGTGGAAAATTTGCGAACTATTGTACAATTATTCGACTTAACTCAAAATAACTTTTAAATTTCGCTAAAAGAGGCCCCCAGGGTCATCGTTATGTAAAATTGATAGTACAGCTCTGTATAAAATTGATATTTAATTCGCGAATCAAAATTTCATGGAAATTTTATTTGCACCCTAGTAGAAATATTTCCTTAAAAAGATCCTTATCCTCTCCTGGAAGAAGATTTCTAACAGAATCTGAAAGTATCCATATTTCCGTCTCCAGGATATCTGAGACAGCGCTTATCCCGCGTTAAAGGCTGAGTTGCTTATTCAAAATGGCAGATTTAATGGGTCACTCTCCACAAAGTCGACCTTTTCGCTAGCCTGATTAGAAAAATGGAATATAAACGGAGAACAGGGCACATATTTTTGTTGAGATATTCAAATTTAGTCGCAAAGGAAAAATGATAATGATAATTTTACGCCATTTTAACAAGGCTAGTACTTTAATATACAGAGTGTTTGGATAATACATCAAGGTATTTGGAGAGGTGAGTCTACCTGTTAAAATAACGGTAGTAAGTCATGTAACAAAAAGTCGAAAAATCAATATTTTTTGAGTTACATCCTAAGATCAATTTTTTTCTTCTTATATCTAACAGCTTACGGCTAGTTATTAAACAATCAAGTTGATATTTGGCGATTAGGGACTACGCTTAACGACTTCTATCATTCTGTTATAAAAATATGCCACTAGAAATCACTTTACTTGAAATTCAAAATTTTATTTTTTGCATATGTTATTTGTTTTTACAGTTATTGTACAAATAATGGATATGCCATTCTAATGATAAAAAATACCAAAAAAAGGCACTCTTTATTCGAATCGATAAACAACACCGATTAGGCGCAAATTGGAATAAGATTTTTTGTTTCCAGTAAAATCCGTTTTTCAAATCGAAAAAGAAAGTATTGAATTATTTTAACATGTAGACTCTAATCTAGGAGTATCCGGATTCATTGAATACCCTTACCTATACCGAATACCTATTATGCAAAGTAATCGTTTGTATTTAAAATAACACTTTAATTATAAAATCTACTCTAAAGCTTTTTACCCAAATTTAATAATGTTTATACTATAAATTATGTATAAACACCCTCTTAATTATAATTTAAGATAATTATGGAATGTTACACTTTTATTACGGGTTGGAATAGAAATTAATTAAAAATTTAAATTTCATAATGTAGTGGATTCTGTGAGTCGGGCGAACCTATACGGATTTTCTACTTCAATATTGCACCCGATGCAATGGATGGGGGGGTGGTTTGGTACCGGAGACCATTTTCGAGGCATCGATCGTCTTCAGCGACCTCAAAATGGGCGGTCAGACGATTTTGCCGGTTTAAAGCCGTCAGCAGTCGATGCACCCCCTTGGAGGGTAGTTTCATCGCTCTGTGGGGGGGGGTAGTTTTGCATCGGGTGCAATATTGAAGGGTGCGAGAGTACTCCCGAAAACGGAAGGTATTCGAGATCGGGCAGCTTCAAGCAAATATTTTCAATTTTCCCGCTTGGGGGTGGTTTTTGGCCCATTTGAGGGGGTGGTTACTGTAGAAAATCCGTGTGTATTTCGGCCTCTATCCCGACTCACAGAATCCACTAATGTTATAGGTCAGGTCCAACTCGCAAAATATTTATACTTTATTATTATCATTATTTTCTCAATTTTTTCCTCCTCGTTTGCCATGCAGGGCCATTCCCGAGGAAACCTACACCTTAACGTGGACTCCGAACCACGATCCTCTTTCACACGTTGCACCTCAGGACCATCAACCCTTGTTTCTCGTATTGCAGTATAACCTACTGATTGGAGAGTGCGCATCGTCTCCAGTACCCCATAATCTATCCGAAACATTTTTCACTCTTCCCTTTTTCTTCCTGACGCCGGACACTAACGCCATGACTTATAGCACTAGAATCCACCTAGGGCGAATCGGTTTACAAGCCGTAGGGTTTGAACCCACGAACTCTCGTCCTGGAGTTCCCAGTGACTGCTGCTTTAACCACGGACCGAACGGAGCCTTAAATAGTATATCGATTCTAATTCAAAAAATTTAGGAAGTAAATTTAATATTGACTATCAGAACATTACTACCGGTGCTAATAATGGAACAAGGTTATTCCGAAATATAGGAAAGGTTATTCCAGAATATAGGAACTAGGAATAGGAGAATAAATATTATTTTATATATTTATATATCAATAAATATTTATTGATATTTGAATAAGCCAGGAAATTGTAAATTTAAAGCAGCATTTGCTTTACTCTAGATAAGTAGATTCCAATATGAGAAAATGAAAGAAGGTAATTTTATTTAAAAGTTTTGCTTCCATTTAATTCCATAATTCTTAGCGACGATTTGGAAAACAATTTTTATTGTTATTCTATCTGTTTTCATAAAAATTCTCATAATTTCGTAATGGCCGTCGTTTTTTCCAAACTATCGGGACCTATGTCGGCTATCTTCTCGCTGACCATCATAACGTGGACATCCATCAACGATTGGTCGAGGAGAACAAGATGAGATAATTTAAGGTATAGGAAATAGAAAGGCAAATAGCGTGACACATGAACAAAATAGCGTACCTTTGGTTGATTGTATCGCTTCCTAGGTAACCACAATCGTGTAGACCAGGAATCTCGCAAACTGCTCTACTTTGGGGGGTAGTTTTACTATACCACGTGGAATCGGAAATTCGAACGGGTTTTAATCAAGACTTGATAGCAGCTCGGCGAGACTGCTTATGGGGGGGATCGAAACACGTAAGAAGGCCTTGGAAGTGATGCTAAGCCTACTCTGCTCCATACGCTCACAAGTAACCTACTTTCATCTATCTGTTTCACTCAGCGTCAAGCGTCAATATCAGACTTACGTAGGGTTAATATGAAATGCCAAAAAGTGATTGTTTATGCAGGCGACTTGATCCTGGTCATATTTGTCTCACTTTACTGAATTAGGGAAGGTTGCTGCAGACAGAGACAGACATGGAATGCGAACAGCATGAATTGTTAAACAAGCTAACTACCTTCGTCTGGCGGGAATGAAAATCAAGCAACATCTGATGTGATTTAAAATGGTGGAGAAGACGCATCATCTTTAAATTTTAAAATAATTTTTAATTTTCTAATCTTTTCACGAAAAACGTCGTTTCCTTTTTGGTGCAAGTGAGTAATTTGTAATTGAAATATTCATTTAGTCATCTTTACTTAGAGTAAGCATCAATAATAATTTCTTTTCCTAAATCATATGGGGCCCAAAAATATGCTTGGCCTTGAAGCTTGAAATATTTGCTAGGACCTACAGCCCAGTTGAAGATGGTAAAATATTTTATGTAAATTATGATTTACTTCCAATTTTTTAATAAATCTACTTACAAGCTTATTTCTGAAGTTTAATTTTTCATTTGTAGTTACGTTACTAGTTCAAAAAATTATATAAGAATGTGTAAGGATTATTTTAAAGTGATATTTACAGCTTAAAACATGTCAGAATCCTAATATTGATTTTCACCACATTAAATCAAATACAAGGGTTTTGAATGTTTTTTGTTGGTTAAATGTCACTTTAAAATATTGACAGTAATAAAAATTTAAAAAAAAGTTACATTTGAAAAGCACGTGCGTTTGTCAGCTGATGCCAGACGTAATGGATGCCGGGTTTGTTCGTTTGTTCATACTTGCTTGTCTTCTTCCTGTTTATAAGTATTCGTTGCTTGATAGTCTGAAAGTATATTTGCAACTCAAAGTTGCGAACTTTCGAGAGTCAGTCAATATGTCACGTGAAAGATGCGATAAACGCGCGAAGGAATATAGAGATTAACATTTTCTGACACAACACAATTAAAAAGAATAGAAATTGAGATTTAATTAATAATTAATAAAAGTAATGGACCCTAAATACGCGTTGTATACAGTTATTAATGCACTGCAACCAAAGAGCTTATAAATTGAACCGAAGTACACCTACAAATATTAAATCAGATTTGTTAAAAAAAATGTAGAAGAAGGAAAAATATCGTTTTCATAATTTATATGTTGTTTGTGTTATTTACGACGAATACTTCTAAATATGTCATATATAGATACGTTAGTTGATCAATTCCAGTTCAAAAAATATATAAAGGAACTTTTAAATTTAACGTCCGAACATTTTTACCGTAGAAAATAACCTGGCTTCTTGTATTTCATCATTAATTGCGTGTTCCAAAGAAAACCTTCTTTGCTTTCTTTTCGGGAAGTTCCTTTATAGGTCGCCAAAATAAACGGACCGTATTCCGTAAAAATTGGAAAAATATAAACCCAAAGCCAAAAACGGGGAAGTTCCAAATATAGAAACTAGAATAGGAGAATATCATGTTTTTTTTGATATTTAATAAATATTTATTGATAAAGATAGATATATATATAAATAAATAAGTAAAAATATGTTTTTACATCACAGGCGCATATACAGGGTGGTGCATCATTAAATTGATATAGGAAATCCAATGTAATTTTTGAGGTGGCTCCTCTGTACATTTTATAAAAAAACTGCATTATAACTTGTTGAAGAGGCCGGCATGCTAAACCCACATGTAGAGTTTGAATACATTTTGGTGAGGCAATCCTAAGCTATTCAATTAAAAGTGATGACAAAACCACGAAACTCTCATAGTTCAGGTAATACAGCAAATACTAGCAAAATAATTTCTATGACGCTATTGCCCAAAATTGACTTAAAGCTGAACATAACGATATTGTCACTGACACTAATTTTCGTTCTGTCAATGTAGTTTTTCTATAAAATGTACACAGGAGCCAATATTCAGCCACCTCAAAAATTACTATGGATTTTCTATGTTCAACTCAACGATGCCCCACCCTGTATAATAATTGTACATTGACTTCTGATCAAATTTTGTAGACAAGAAAAGAAGGACGTAAACAACAATACCCAAAAGAAAGCATAATATATTAAAGATAACGATACAATAGAGTCATTATTTCATTCCTGACTCCCCAACGAAAGCCAGCTTTTTTTTTGTAAAAGGATGATAAATCAGAAAAAGCGTGATGATAAAACTTTGGTTTTTGTGAGAAATTAATGTTATACTAATGTTATTATGATATATTTCAATTAGTTAGTATGTTAGTATGTGTTAGTATTAGTTAGTTTAGTATGGCATAATGGGCTGCAGAAAAAGTGTATTCATGTAATTTCTTAGAGAGATGGAGTGAGCAGTGAAGGTGATACTTCACACAACCCCTTAAAGTGGAAATCGACATTTAACATAATAGTTGCATTTTGACGTGTTACATTAGTTTTTTTTAGTATTTGGTGTTTTCAGGCAGTATTTGTAAATTGTTTTGTTTAATCGATGCTTATTATTGGTTTATACCTTGACACTGAATTAAGGTTTAACGAACATTTTAAGCATACGTTCTTTCTTTAAAAATGTTATTCAGCGTGTGTGGTAGAAAGCGAAACAAATGGAAAAATTCTTTATTCTTCATTTTATCGAAAAGAGTCATTTTTGGTAAACAGTTTTGTTTGGATGGAAACCTCCCTAGTTCTAGAATTATATCTCTATACTAGCTGACGAGAAACAACCACCATAATTAGGGTATTTTATTGTTATTTTATTCATTTATTTTCCTCCATTGAGTACTTTCCTGAGCAGATGGATAGGACGTGGTAGGCATAGAGATAGACAATTTACAAATTGGACTGCGAGAGTAATTGATTTGACGCCCCTAGACTATTTTATGGGGTAGATTAAAAGAAATTATCCGACGAGAAAGATCAGCAAGTGGTGAAATTCTACAAAAGAGAATAATGCAAACCTGCAATGAGTTGCCCAAGGGCAGAAATAGGAAGAACAAGAAGAAAAGCTAGAACGATGTATCGAAAATGATAGTGGCCAGCAGAAAATTGCCAGTTGTGTTATACAGGGTGTTCCCCAAGGGTCCATATTGCTTCTCACTCTCGTCTTACTCTACATTAATGACCTTCTAGTGAAAACGAAAAATCCGATATTTAGTTTTGCTGACGATAGCACAGCTATCTCATCTTTCTCTTTGAATGCACAAACATTGGCTGCCGATGCACATCTTCGCACACAGCATGAAGTATCACGCCTTAACAAAGACCTGGAAGAAATTATGGGGTGACAGTAACCAAGTTGAATTTAACGCTAAGAAAACCCAGGCAGCAGTTTTCTCTAAAAAGGTTAACATTACAGAACCGGATATAGTCATGGACGGACACCCAATCCCACTAGCTTCATCTATTAATTTGCTGGGCGTCAATCTGGGAGGAAATATGTCTTGGCATAACCACGTTGTGGCAACCGCCAAGATAGCTTCTCAGTAACTTGGTGTACTCTTCCGAACCAAAAAGTTGTACACACACCTCAACAACTTTTGACACTATACAAGCCCAGATTCGACCATCACTAGAGTACTGCTCTCATATCTGGAGCTCTGCACCAAACATACTCTTCGGCTACTGGATTCCATCGGAAGGAGGGCCATTCCTCTGATTGGAGACCACGAACTGGCGAATAATCTCGACAGGCTAGAGCCCTAGAACATCGATGACAGGTTGGGGATTTGACTCTCTTTTACAGATATTTTCATGGAAAGTGCTCGGCTGACCAGAGCGGCGAATAGCAGAAATTCACGACGAACCACTGCCACCCATCCATATATGGTTAAGCTTAGTACTCCTCGAACCCATCGCTAGGGAGGTTTTCTACCAAGCAAAACTTTTAGCAAGAGTGACTTTTTCGATAAAATGAAGGATAAAAGAGTTTTACACTTTCTACCATACACGCCGTATAAAAAATTAACAACTGATCTGTGTGAGTCTTTGTTCAAGTTCAATTATTGTGACAACGTTTATAGTTTGTGCCTGGATGCTGAAAGTGAATCTCGAATACAGAAAATTTAGAACTTCTGATTACGTTTTGTGCGAACGTTTGATCATATTTCGTATTTATACAGAATTATTAATTGGCTGATGATGGATGAGCGTAGCATCCTTCATTCCAGCACATTCTTGATAAAAATAATGCATAATACAAATTCCCCTGTCTCGATTCGTTAGCGCTCGCTTCTCCGTAATGACATTCGCGATAGGGGCGTCACGGGGTAAATTAACTAGGTATGCTTCTTCATCAGAGTGTCATGTTCGCACATTCATTTTCCTATAATGCTGTCTGTCAAATATTATAACTCACTGCCCATCTGAAATGTTGCTATTAAATGTGGATCTATTTAGAGTAATTATTATGGCATTGCTCGCTGTTGCGTATTCTTTTTCGGAAATTAGTTACGAACTATAAAATTATTGGGAGGTAAAGAAACTAATAATCTGCTCCACTTGTTTAATGAAAAATTAAAATTAAAAACCATACATGTTTCGAAGGTTTAAACCTTCATCTTCAGTGGAAAAAATGAGAACATTACATTACACATGACATTGTTTTAAACTGTAAGAAAATTGTTTGTATAAGTTGAGTTCCTTTTATTTTTAATTAAGAATATTTTTGCTTAAACTCAACTTATACAAACAATTTTCTTCTTTCTTACAGTTTAGAAACAATGTCATGAGTGCCTTCTAATGTTAGTGGAGCAGATTATGAGTTTCTTTACCTCCCTATAGCTTCATCCACTTCGAGATGGACTACTTCAATAAAAAAAAAAATATAAAATTATTATTTAAAATAACTAACAAAATTAGCTTATCTTCTTAAAGTAGCAATAATGCGTACCCGACGGGTTCAATAGAGTAGCTATGATAGCTAGATTGCCCCAGCGCTTTATGCCTTCTTCTTTTTTGTAGAGACTTTTTTTTCTCATATTTTTTTTAAAGCCGTATTAGAGTCTCGCAATTCTTCTCTTACGGCTGCAATTGTAATAAAAATTGCACGTAAACGTGCGCAGTAAACCGTTCTCGATCAGCGTGCGCATTGCCAAAAGTCAGAACAACAGTTGGTAGTGTCGAAATCCCTAAAATACTCCCAGAATTAGAGATGGGCAAACCTGTTCATTTTGATAAGCAGTTAAAGCAGCTACTGCTACTTACACATAACAGTTCAAAAAAGTTGCAACGAATTAGCAGTACATATGCTTAATAAAGACTGTGAACTGCTAATTTAAGTAAAGATTGTTTCACGCAAAATGGATATAACTTAATGACTGCAGTAAAAGTACCTGTGGCGATCCCATTATTTATAACCGTTTGTTATTATTATGTGGAAAGGACCGGATTGTAATAATTATAATTAAATATAGGTACATCAGGTAGGTTAGGTTGCTTAATTTATATTTAAATATCTTTTTGTGGTAAAATTTGTTAGTTTTTATTTCTTGCTCGAAGAGTTTAGTCATATTACCGATATTATTTTACCAAACGTATAAAAAAACAGTATGTGGCGTCCATGGAAAAACATTGATGGTGCTTCTTCTAGTGTTGCAGTGAAGAAAATGCATTTATCTCTCGATGCTAGGGAAATTGTAAAAAGAGTATATACTTCTTTAGTCAACACTATCAATAGAATGACAGTATAAATGTAAATAAATATGGCTAGTAATATTTAAAAAAAATGTTATTTCATTTGATTACATTAATATAATCATATCATTACTTGTTTTCCTTAGTCCGTCCCTTCATACTTCACTTGTTTATTGCTAAGGTCTTGTCGACAGAATGGGACCGACCCAGGAAATCATTAAGTCCAAATTTCGTGAAACGTACTTTACCAGTTAGTTTTAAATAGCCATCAGCAGTTCATAGCTGCTTCAACCAAATATAAAACAGTTAAAAATATCAGGAATCCATCTCCACCCAGAATTGCAGCGGCAATGACAACTGAAGAATCCAATTCTGGCAATGCAAGACGTATTGCGCCAGCTGATCGAGAACGGTGTACTGCGCATGTCTTCGTGCAATTTGTATTGCCGAGAAAAAATTGCCGACTCTAATACTGCTTTTATTGTGATTATTTTCCTGTTGTAAATTATTGGGCTATTCTTAAAATAAAATACGTTTATTATTATTAGTATTACTTTTAATATTATTCAACTTTGTGTATCTGTAAGTAAAAGATAAATTCGCGAATATTCCGGAAAATTTGTACATTTTTGCAGAATTTTTAAACTGACGAGAATTTACATCACTAACAAAAATCATAAAATATACCTACTTTTTTAAATATGGATCTTGTTACCAATTACAAAAAAAAAACAATTTTTTAGTCCCCTTCTAATTAGAGGCAGTTCCAAACTTTACTCGATAATAAAAGACAAAAAAGAGGAAAATGATAAAATAACTTCTCCGTCATAATGGATGGGCTGTTTGTGAGCTGTTGTTTTTAATAAAATTATTTGTTCAATAAATTATATTACTGAAAGGAGATAAGTTAATTAACTAATAAGTTAATTATTGTCATAATAATTTAATTAAAGAAAGTTTAGGTTTACGACAAAATATTACATGGGTATTTACTTCTTTGAAAATGGTTTAATATAAGTATCTTGGAAGCAATTGCTTCAGATATAGGTATGTTTACAGCTATAGGTCTAACCAATAATCAGCAATTTTTGATGTTGGTGTGGCGACCTTAAAAGGCTTAAAAAGTATTATTTTGTTTATTGGTGTAAATGTAGACAAAAAGGTACATACACAAGTTACAAATATAACAAAATACCTGTGGTAGGGTAGTAATATAATGATTTATAATTGTAACGGATTCTTGCTTGGCATTGCTTCGTTCCTTTCGGAAGTATACAATACGTCATACTGGGACACGATTTTCACAAGTCAGTTCCTTGTAGAGATATACACCAAGAAATCTGACAGCTTATGAATCATGGTTATAATTTTCGTCTATTTATTCAATGATAATCTGTTACTTTTACCCAATATAAGGTTGACAGGCATTTTATGTATCGTTTAACTTCTATGGCTTAATCACGATTCAGACTTTATATTCGGTCCCACAGGTGCTCACGACATTTAGGAAAATAATATAAACAAGAGCATATTCAAGGAGATTTGTGAGGGGATGGAGGGAATGTGGGGGGGGGGGGGTCAACTACGCCCCTGGATCGATTTTGAAAAACAGGTGCAGGATAATTGAAATCGAGTGACGTGCCGTTCCTGTAAAACAATGACGCAACTGCTAAACTATTAATTGTTCAGGATAGACGAAAAACGAATGTCAAGGTTTTATTATTAGGTTTAAATAACGTGAAGAAAATATATTGGTATTTAAAGTAAGGGCATTGGTTTTGTCGCTTTCGTCGTTATTTTACTATACAGGGTGTAACTAAATAAGTGTAAAACATTTAAGGGGGTGATTCCTCATCGAAAAAAAGATAGGATCTTTCATATAAAGAAACTTCATTGGAGCATCCCTTGTTAAGATACAGCCCCTTAAAGGGGGTACATAAAATGTGTTTAACAATTTTTTTCACAAGCACTAAAAAAGTTACAATATTGAAATTAACCTGACATTTTCTACTACCAAAAAGACACTTAGCCAGTAATTTATTTGGTTTACCCCATGGTTATAAGGGTGGAAAACGCAACCCCTAAAATTTATTTCCAATGTAAGTTCCTGTCTTATTATTTGTTTACCATCTAAAAATTTATTTCCGATAGCCTGTTTCATTCTAAACAAAAAATGTCTCTTGAATTTTTTGCCCAAAATAAACCAGTTCGCAGCAAAAAATTATTTTACGAACAAGATACATATCGCCATAAAACGCGCGAATACGTTGCTCAATGCGCCGACGTCTAGACGCATGCGTAATGTCTGAAGGTAGACATATTGAACATTTACTATGATTTCTAGATGTTGTATGTTTTGTTATTAATAAATTAGTTTTGTTTATTTATAGATTTTATGTACCCCCTCTAAGGGGCTGTATCTTAACAAGGGATGCTCCAATGAAGTTTCTTTATATGAAAGATCCTATCTTTTTTTCGATGAGGAATCACCCCCTTAAATGTTTTACACTTATTTAGTTACACCCTGTATAAAGGAATTAATTAAGAAACAAATCACAATATTAACTAAAAATGTCATAATTTGCAGTTGCGTCATTGCTTTGTGGGACCGGCGAATTTACATTTCGTTTTACATCACTGTTAGTTCACCTTTGGTGGTGGTTCAGTGGTTAAAGCGGCAGTCACTACGAGAGTTCGGTGCATTTTAGTGGTATAAGTATGGCGTTACTCTCCGGCGCCATTCAAAAAATAGGGAGGAGTGAAAAATGTATCATCCCCTACCCCATTCACGCCGGTCGCCAGGCCGGATGAGATCGGATATCACGTGAGGTATGTGGAGACGGTAGGCACTCCCCAATCGGTAGGTCATACACAATGTGAGAAACCAAGGGTTGATATCCTTGATCCTTCCTATTTATCTTTGGCCGTGAAGCTTAGACTCTTACGTTGATACGTTCTCTCTGTCCTTCTGTATGGAGTGGAAACCTGGACACTCACTAAGGAAACTGCCAGGAGACTTGAAGCGTTCGAACTCTGGATGTACAGGAGAATACTGAAAATATCTTGGACATAAAGAATTACCAACAAAAAAGTAATGCGACGAATGAATAAAGAACCAGAACTATTAAATACCGTAAAATGCCGGAAACTTCAGTAGTTCGGACACATAATGAGGAATCCAGATAGATACGGGCTATTACAACAAATCCTACAAGACAAAATTAACAGCAGGAGAGCACCTGGCCGAAGTTTGACAAATCATCAGCAGAACTCTTCCGAATCGTCATCAACAAAGTAAGAATAGCCATGCTGATAGCCAACATCCGGAACAGATAGGCACTTCGGGAAGAAGATCCTTCCTTAGCCCAGATTGGCTGGTTCAGTGCTCCATAGATGTGTTTGATCCAATCTAGAGATATAGATTTTTGCGGTGGTGCATAATTCTGCCCACTCCATACAGTAACGCCCCTGCATATTGGACTAAATTCGATTAAAAAGTGTTGTAGTTCTTTCGAAAAGTCCGTCAATTTTGTAAATACTCTTAATTACGTAATCCTTATTATACTACTTCCATTTTTGAAATTAATAGAGTTTTAAATGTTCGGGTTTGTTCGCCAATTTTCTATGTGTAGTCGTGTAGTCTACTGCTGACTTCGCTCTATACAAACATTAATTCCGAAAGTTCCGAATTGTTGACAAATCTGTTGAAAGCGTTGCATAATTACTTCTATTACAGTATATTTTGTGCGGAAACAAATGTTGCGTTGTTGTTTTGTTTGAAAATTGTAGTCTTCGATATTATTTCTTTATTTAACAAACGAAAACGAACAAACCGGTATGGTTAAAAAAGGATTCCTAATGGGATTTTTAATACAAATTACAAAAATACTAAGCGAAATATCGCATAGAGGAAATATAAACATAACTGGTTTGCAAAATATTCTTATTTTTGCGAATAAAAAAATGTAATCGGTCAGCCAAAATGGCTAATTGGTCAGCAACTTATGGACAGCAAACATTTCTGAATCGTGACAGTGCCCTGGGAAGACAAGTGAAAACCCGCCCCCGCTACACCTTTTGTAGCCGATTTCCTTCTGTATTCGGCAAAAGAAAACACAAGAAAGTTACATAAATTAACAGTGCCCTGGGACCTTTGAAGTAAACTGCTTCTAGACATGTTTGTTTCTACTGACCAATTGTAAACTCATGATGACCAAGTAATCATTTCGCAGCTCGACTGTTAATAACGCCAAACCATTTAATTACTTCTCGTTAAAAAATGCTTCTGTTAAACGGTAGCATAATTTGGTGGTTAGGAGTTTAGAATGGCAACACTGTAAGCTGCGCGTCCACTCGCAGTTAGCCTTGTCAGTGCAGTGCAGTGCTTGTGTTTTTTTATAAGATTAAGTTATTTAAGTGCGAACAAAATGCTGACCTCTGCGAAAATCCAGGTTCATTGCGCTGCATTTAATATAGGTGCAATAAAATTATTTACTGTTGTGAATTGGGAAATCCCGCTTGGAATTTTACAATAATTTTATTAGATCGCAATTAGATAATTTCGGTCTAAAATTAGACATAAACAGGTAAGTTTTTTTTAAAGAAATTCAGATAATATAAAAAATCCATATATTTTGCAACATTTACTTAAGTTTAAAAATAGCTGCATCACTGCTGAAGCTAAAAAACATAACCTCAATAACGTCACTTACCAAATATTAATTTGAGGGTTAGAATAGTCGAGTTTCTTACACACCACACAGTGATGAACCATTGTAGATAGATACGATAAATCAAAAACATAGCTGAACGACAAGGTAGCATGAGAAATGAATGACTTGTGACAAATTCCTAAAATTCAGGATCGCCCATAGTAGAAATGCCGGTACAGCGTTGCCACAATGAAACGTAATTTCATGTTATTAGGAAACTCTAAATAACTTTACTAGTCGAAAATTACAAACACATATACATATGTATGTATTTAGTATAATATTGTTACTTAATCGATACACGTGACAAATGCATTTTAAAACACGAGCTACTGGCAGGTATATGTAGATATAGAGTTTAGTCATAAAACAACGAGTTTAATATTGTGAAACACACATCAAAGTAATTTAGTTAATGTGCACCTCCAGCCGCAATAGCTTTCCATAATATTGCAGTTTAAATAAATAAAATACATCATCGACATTTTTCTTTATAATATGCAGATGCAGGAAGGTAAAGTTTGTCCTGTTTACATTTATATTTCTCAAACTAAGACGTATTCCTTGAATAGAGGGCCATATATCTTTTAGTATATTGGACAAATATACGATTGGCCATTCAGACTGGCTAGAATCATAAAACTAAGCCCGACGGCTTCGTATTCTTAAATAATTGTTGTTATTTTTCTTTATTCGGGCCAACTCTTATATAGAAATATTACGTAATATTTTACATGTTTGTTATATTTTCTCTTCGGATAATAATATAAATCGTTTCGTTTATTTGAGCTGTAAAACTAGAAATATATTCTTGTCGTATGTAATATTTTAGGAACGGCGTTGTTATTTTTAGTATCGTCATGGCGACAAATTACTTTTTCGAGATCCTACAAGATTTTAACGTTTTAGGGCCTCTAGACCATGTTTTCTAGTTCTATTCGATAAATTGAACAATACGGCCTTTGCGCCACTAACGCCATAAAAATAACAGATGAACGAACGAAACCCGGTGATTTTCGGGCGTGGTCTCTTTCTAGTCACTAAGCAGCGCTGAGCTAGCACTTGCGGCCAGTCCCAGTACTCGTAAGTCATTGCCAGGGTATTGTACGCTCAGCCGTTTCTGAACGTCGGGAGGAATGCAAGCAAAAAAATTAGGCTATGCTGCCCTTAGTAGTGTTGTAAAACTAGTTAACAAAAAATAACCATGTAATTTCCCCTAAGGGGCGAAACGGATGATTTCTTTCTAAATTGATTATTATTAAGACTGTTTTCACTATCTATATGCCTATTTCGTACCTTCGCTTGGCACCGTTAAAACGCACAAAAATTTGACAGTACAGTGATGTAACTTTTTTCTCTCAATTACGTGATTGAACAGACAATAATTAGAAATAAACATTTGAAGCTTGAAGAAAACTATATCCATGGCAAATATTTACAACGCATGTAATGAAAAGGGGACTAATAATTAAATAATGATACGCGTCAGAAGGATATTTTGAAAGAAAACTAGTTATGAATTCTAAGGAAGAATCCAGCTGCGGAATCGGCACATGGCTTTTATAGATTTTTCTCCCCTCGCTCTTCATATAGAAACGTTCAGAAACCATTCGGCAAACAACAGTATAAAAGCAACAAAAAAAATTATTATCGTTTTTTTTTTAATTTTTTTTTTATGATTAAAAAAATGATGAAAAGAATTGCTTGGCCCCCCTTCAGGTCCTTTACAAAAATGCAAAAAAGTCATCTAACCAGTCGAAATTATCGATTTGCCAGGGCCATTCCGAGGGGAACCACAGCTTAACCTGGGCTCCGAACCACGATCTCCGACCATACGCTGCTTCCAAAGGGCAAGGGCAATAAATAAACCCTTAAATTCTCGCATTGCGGTATGACCTACAGATTGGGGAGTACCGTACCCCACTTATCCGATCTCGTCCTGCCTGGTTGCCGACGTGAATGGGGCAGGCATGTGGGATGATATATTTTTCAGTCTTCCCTATAACTTATACCAATAAAATCCCCCGATTGCGAGTCGGTTTACGGGCTATGGGGTTTGAACCTACGAACTCTTGTCCTATAGTTACCAGTGACTGCCGCTATAACCGCGGAGCCACCAGAGCCACGTATCCATTGTTATTTAACAAGAAAAAAACCTAATGTGGAGACATTTGAATCTCCAAATAGCTCGGAATAACCCACGTGCAATTTTACTCTGTACAATTTTATTAATATCTTCTGAACGATGAACACAGTTTTAAAATAAAAGGATATATATTCGATAAAAATATTTTCCTCAACAAAATCCATTAAACTTTTAAAATTGCTCCAGTCATGCTTTATAAGATCGGATAAAATTAAAATTCAAGAAATTAAATTATTTGAAAAGTAAGGAAAAGCAAAAAGAATGATAATTTCGTTTCCTGACTCTAGAGTCTGCAAAAATTATGAATAAATTTATTATCGTTATTATATCAAAGGAAACTCTTGCATTCAAAAATTATGAGGGTTAAAAATAAGATTGAAAGAAAATTACAATATAAAATACAATATATAATAGAGGAATATAATAATTCTTTTGAGTTAAGATTTTTTGTTATTTATTTTATTATACTGCAAGTATGTATAAGAGAGAAAAGGACTATCTACACCAAATACATTATATACCTTGTTTTGAAGCCAATTTTTGAAGGAGAAACAGACAAGTAATTAGTGAAGGACAGATACTGATTTGTCTGTTTGATCCAAAGACCAGCGGTGTGGAAACTTCAGCAGTTATTTAAAAAAAAATTAGTAAATAATAATCGTTTATTATCCATTACCTGGACATGGAAGAAATATTGTCTTGGGATGATAGTAAAGTATAGTCA
The DNA here is from genome assembly GCA_963991005.1 of Barypeithes pellucidus. NCBI lineage: Eukaryota > Metazoa > Arthropoda > Insecta > Coleoptera > Curculionidae > Barypeithes > Barypeithes pellucidus. The sequence goes on from OZ022557.1 coordinate 4,014,703, forward strand.
AATTTAATGCTAAGAAAACCTAGGCAGCAAGCATTCTCTAAAAATGTTACCATTGACCATTGCTGGCTGTTTGTCTAGGCATAACCAGGTTGTGGCAATCGCCAAAGTGGCCTCGCAGAAACTCCGTACCAAAAAGTTGGATACAGACCTCATTGACCTCAACAACTTTTGATATTTTACACTCCTAGATTCTACTAAGTCCAGATTCGACAGTCATTAGAATTACACCCAAGCATACTCTTCGGATACTTGATTCCATCATAAGGAGAGTCATTGTTCATCTCGGAGACCATGAGCTGATCAAGAACCTTAACAGCCCAGAACAACAAAGACAGGTTGGTGGTTTGGCTTTCTATTACAGATATTTTCATGGCAAATGATCTACTGGCTTACTTACACCTAGCGCAACGAACAGCAGAAATAAACGACAAACTAATGCTCCCATCCATATGTGGTTCAACTTAGTAGTCTTTCAACTTCATAATTTAAAAAATCCTTCATCTAGAAAACGTTATCTGCCTGGAACGACCGTCCTCTGAGGTCGTCTTCCACAACGAATATAGCCTCTAACGATTCAAAACCAACGTTAATCGTTTTATTCGCACACGCACCACTCCTATCGCCTTAAAGGATTTTTTAGAGGTAAAGACCTACGTTATAATCGCTAATCTACTTACCCAAAACAAAACACAAATTTCGTGTCGACGAAAAATAAAGACTCACAATATGATAAATCCAATACAACTTTCGTGATTACCTGAGTCATTTTTCATATTCCGAAAAACACCATTTTACTACCTGTAGATAAATCCTCTCATGTAATAAAATGCCCATTTAAATATTTCATTTTTGTCACGCCGACATCGATAAAAAAGCTGTATCATTTTTCAGAGGGATAAATCCATTCACGTATTAAAATGTCTATTTAAATACACTGTGCAACTTATTTAAAGCACAACCAAAAATTTGCTTTAATGTTACTTATTTTGTTCGTAATTTTAATTGATTTGTTTTCTAGTTGTAGGTTTTTTTCTTAAGAATATCACTGTCTTTATTGTTTTGCTTAAAAAAGTTACTTTAGTATTATAACGGGTGTTCTAAAACTGTTGTTTTAATGAAAGAGGAGTATGCTAGGCATTGCAGATACAGCCAAATGAAAGTCTAATGATTCCTTCATATTTTCTTCTTTGATTCATTTCTTTGTCTCTGCTACTTCATGAAATACACAATTTTTATTAAATGTGCATACATTTTTTAGTTCAAAATCCAAACAAACACCGCAAAAGGAACGGATTGCTTTAATTATTGCAACAGCAATAAATTACATAAAAAATACCCAAAATTCAAAGGAAATAATGAATCAGTATCTGATGGTTCCATCCCTACCTCGAATGACCTCCCGATATCTTTCGTTCATACTTAAAATTAAGGTCCTTCTTATTCTAATCTAAGCCAGTCCACAATTCGATGAGCCATTTCCAATTCTTGTAAGTTCTGACATTATCGTTCTTGATTTTGTAACAGCCTACCAATAGAATCCCTAATGTGTTCAATGGGATTTATTTCGGGGCTTCTAACAAAAAAATCTAGTCGTATTTAATACAAATTGTGTATTTCATGAAATAACAGAGATAAACAAATGAATCAAAAAAGAAAATGTAAAGGACATATGAGACTTTTATTTGTATTTCATTTTTGTCACCTTGCCAATATCATTGAAGCCACAAAGTTTAGTTAATTATTGATTAAGATAGTCTCACATTCAATCATCATTGTGTTGTTGATATATTTTTGAACCTTAATTAAATCCTGTATAAATCCTTTATAACATACGGTAGACATTACCATATTAATTTCGAAAGCAACAACATTAAAGCAACGCATTCTAGCAACATTCATTAGCACAGCTATGAAGCAATTATAATTTGCAATTTGTTTGATCTCGATGTTATTCAAACACTGAATTCTAAAGTTACGTTTGCTCCACTCTATGCGATTAAATAATGTTCAGTTTCCTTAAATTCTAATTATCATCTGGAGGGAAATATTTACTTTTCAAATTATTACATGTAATATTCAAAGCATTACGAAATTACTTATTGTCAGGAACTCTTATTTATTATCCAGTGGCGTATCCAAAAGGTATCTTTTTAACCAAAGTTTAGAAGAATGCCGAAAGCAAAGCGCCAACGGATGTAAGAACCGTGATTAATATAATATTTTTTCTATTACTAAGCCATTTACAAAATCTTGCTGTAGTTATTAATTTAATAATTTCCCTTCCTTATCGGCTCTATTAATCATTTCAGTCATTTGAAGTTTCACAGAATGTGCAGTAATCGGGTTGCCTGCTTTCGAAAGTTTGATAGTTTGTTTTGCCAGATGCTTCTATTATTGATCGAGATCAATAATGGAGGTAAATAAGATTGCCTTCTGGCAGGAGCTTAAGCAAAACAATTTATTAAGCTCAAAATCAGTTAATAATATGCAATTTAATGGTTAGTAGTGGAAAAAAGTGCCTTTCCACCTAAATACCTGTGGTTATTATCGATCTTAAGCCAAATGGTACATTGAGCATATCGTTTCCTTATCGTCATCATTTTCCCACTTAGCACCCAAACAAGGATTATTATTCATGTATTTAAGTTTGCAGTTACTAAGCAATACAACATTTTTTATTTTTTTTTGATCAAACACAAGCATTATAGGAAAAATCCTTTAGGGCACTCAGGAAGTGGTGCGTGTGCGCAAAAAGTGATTCACGTTGGTTTTGAATCGTTGAAGGTTATATTCGTTGGGGAAAACGACCTCGGGAAGGTCGTTCCATAAGGATGAAGTCCTCCAGATGAAAGAACTCTTAAATAATGAAATTCGAGGAGTACTAAGCTTAACCACATATGGATGGGTGGCAGTGGTTCGTCGTGTATTTCTGATATTCGCCGCTCTGGGCCGAATTAAGAGGGCAAAGTCAGCCGAGCACTTTCCATGAAAATATTTGTAAAAGAGAGTCAAATCCCCAACCTGTCTTCGATGTTCTAGGCTGTCGAGGTTCTTCGTCAGCTCGTGGTCTCCAATCAGACGAATGGCCCTCCTTTCGATGGAATCCAGTAGCCGAAGAGTATGTTTGAGTGCTGAGTTCCATATATGAGAGCAGTACTCTAGTGATGGTCGAATCTAGGCTTTGTATAGTGTCAAAATTTTTGAGGTGTGTACGACTTTCTGGTTCGGAGAGTACACCAAGTTTTTGAGAAGCTATCTTGGCGATTGCCACAACGTGGTTATGCCAGATTGACGTCCAGCAAATTAATAGATGAAGCCAGTCCTTATGGAACGACCTTCCCGAGGTCGTTTTTCCCAACGTATATAACCTCCAACGATTCAAAACCAACGTGAATCGCTTCTTCCGCACACGCACCACTCCCAGAGTGCCCTAAAGGATTTTTCCTATAGTCCTTGTATTTGATCATAAAAAAATAAGATATACAGGGTGTCCTAAAAGGTATGGTCAATAATTATTAGGAATTAAGTATAAGTAAGGTATAAGTAAGGTAAGGAACTTTAAATAATATTTTGTCTTTTGTCCCCTCATTATCGAGCTACAGCCCCCCTTTCTTTTCTTCCCTTCGCAAGGTAAATCTCGAAAACGGTACATTAATAAATCGTATCTAACTAGGAATACATTTTTTTAGCTTAACATAAGAAGGTGCAAAGTTTAGTGTTACAAATAAGTTAAGTCTATTTTCTTGATTTGAGCCAATATACTTTATACTTAATGACTAATTATTATTAATCATACCTTCTAGGACACCCTATATAATTTAGCGGTACACTGAGGAAAATGGTTACTGAAAATCGACTTGCCACAGCTAGAAATCGTAATAACATAGGGGACAGATGAGCACAGTTGCTGTGGTTACAAAAATAAAAATGCTGGTCCATCTGACTTATCACAAGTAGCATCCACATAAGTCGATTGAGCTTGTTGTCGTTACTAAACAATTTTGCTGTTGTTACTAAACAATTGTTTTGCCGTTACAATAAACGTTGTTACCGGTAGTATTACTTTTAACTGACGCAAGTAATATAAAAAAATAAATTGCTGTCATAAGTAATGCGTTTATTTGTCACAACTAATTATTGCTCCTGCTGTAGCAACATTCTCGACTTAGAAAATAAAGTTAAAGTTTGCGTTTCTAGGTAGTTTTTGCACTACTAACGTAATAAATAGGAACCTAATACTTGATAAAAAAAATTACGAAATTTTTGAAAAACTTCATTTATTCCTGAAAGCTTAATAACTTTAAATAATATATAATATATACATATATATAACAATGGATTATACAGGGTGTATAATGAATTCTTGAAATTTGGGTTAGGAACATTATTAGCTCTACTAGTAACCAACTATAACCATATCTATCTTCAATAAATTGAAATTTAAAAAAATATCTGTAATCGTTCTCTCAATATTTTTAGTGCACCCTGGATAATCATATTATTATATTTTTAATCCTTAATACAGAACTTAACATATTATGAGATAAAAAAAATCACTGGAAATACGACAGGCATAATTATTACATAATAAATAATTACTGATAATATATACAATTGTGCAGTGGCGTATGTAGGGGACCCCCCCCCCCCCCCCCCCATTATACTCCACTGGTCATATGAAGAAAAAATAATGTATAACATAAAAATGTGCAATGGAATTCTTTATCTCACTGATCCTTTTCTTGAAAATGAGCCGCGGGTCACTTTTCATCCTCATCAATCATTAGGGGAAACCTTTCATCGTCGATACATTCTTCTATAATAGGTTTTTTTTCTTTGGAGTTATATTCGTTGGGAAAAACGACCTTGGGAAGGTCGTTCCATAAGGATGAAGTCCTCCAGATGAAAGAATTCTTAAATAATGAAGTTCGGGGAGTACTAAGCTTAACTACATATGGATGAGCGGCAGTGGTTCGTCTTGTATTTCTGCTATTCGCCGCTCTGGGCGGAATTAAGAGGGCAAGGTCAGCCGAGCACTTTCCATGAAAATATCTGTAAAAGAGAGGTGTAAAAAAATAAAATAAATAAATAAATAATGGGACGTTGTCTCAAGCATTTATTACGTTCGAGTGCCTCAACGTATCTGTCTAATCCCCATTCTAGTAATGTTAATTTGTACGCCATTGCGAAATTTTAAATAAATCTAAAAATATAATAATAAAATAACCACCAATTCCTTGCTATTTAAAAAAATATATATTCACCATCCCAGGAAATGAAACAACTGGATAATATCAATTTGTGTTTGTGCATCAACTTTCAAGCGATTTCTGTGGTTTTAAAGAACTACGTAACTCGATCACTCACAGAAACTCAAGATATTTACGAGTATGTAAAATTGCAAAAACTTCCTATATTTAACAGAAAAGCATACAAATACTCACACCCATGCACACACGGTAGTATACTCGTATATAAAAACACGGTTGGCCATCTTAAAACATCGTTATTTTTTATTATATTTAGAATTTAGCTAGAGCAGTGCATTTTTAACATATTTTAGTACCCAATTGACTATTTTTTATATTTTTATATAAAAACTTACCTTAATTCTCCACAAAAGAAATCACAAAAGCGTCTTACTCTCTTTGCGACGAAAACATATGAGTTACTAATTGATAAACGCGTTTCCCGCCAGTAGCACGACTATATCCCGACTAGTCCCGAAAATCTCCGAGCGACACATAGCTGCGATTTTTAGTTCTCGCTACTCGCTATTTTGCTGTCGCTACTACTCTTCGACTTGTGGCAAACCTGGTATATACTTGCAGTAAGTCCAATAATATTAAGTTGGGTATTCAAGTAACTACAGCAACATAGTAAGTTGTGGTAATTGAATAATAATTTTCAGTTGCTACAGTAATAAGAATTAGTATTAATCATTAATAGGTGGTTTCAAATAAAAATATTAGTAACTATAAGTAATTCGGTTTAGTTATAGCAATTAAAATATAGCAACCATTGCAATCATTTGCTCTGTGGGTACTAAGAATTTTCAGCATAGAAATCGAGCTGGTCCAATTTTCTCAGTGTAGTTATGGTTTCCCCAAACATCATTTCTTTCTTTGTAAGAATATTCATATACAGCAAATATTTTGAATTTCAAGCAATTGTTACCATCATATTTTAAGTTTAATAGCAAACCAAAGGTTTACAATGTTTAAATTTAAAAACTCTACGTTACCTGTACGACTTGAATCATTCTCTTAGTTATTAATTAGTATCACATTCTTTTAAGTAATTAATTGATCCAGTCCCATCAGTAAAGAAACGGAGGGGCAAATTCCAAAACGAAATTATTGAAAATTTTACCTAAAGAGATAAATTACCATTGATTTATGCATCCCCCTTTTTCAATTTTACCCGGAAGGAAGAAAAAGAGCAGATTTAAACGTGACCCTATTTGAATATCGTTTTATTTTTAAATTTCTACCTTTTTTATATCTCATTTACTACGTATGCGATGAGCGTCAGGAGCTGGCAAGTAGATCCAGTTGATGTTGCAACAATTAAGTTTAATAATATGTCGCTGCCTGACATGTTAGGAAGAGATGGAGAGCCATCAGTTAATTACGTGGTATAAATGGACACCGTTATTTGCACCATGACCTGATTAGGATTCTTTTTAACCAACATTGACGGCTGCAAATCAGTTGGCAATCGATATATTTTGCTCTACGAACACCGAGTTTTTGGTCAGCTGTCACAGATTTTGCTCCTGTGGATACTTTAAACCAATTGCGCATGCCTCGGGCAGTTTGTAACTATTTCTGAACAAACCAGGCCAATTGTAAATCCTTAAGATTTCCTGTATCTACACAATATTTACACGATCCAAGAAAATAAATGCAAAATTCATGGCTCGGAAACTTTCACATTGGCAAATATAAAATGCAACTTCCTTGAAACTATCCTAATGAGGGTAAATAGTGACTTCATTTTAGCCAATAGAAAACTTTACTTGGTTCTTTATAGCAACTTTTTCAAGAAGTTATTGCGATGCCGAGCCACTGAAAAATTATTACATATTCTAAAATCGGGTGAAACTTACCTTCAAATTTATTTGGAATTGGTAAAAAATGTAACATGCTATTACATTCCCAATATATTTTTTAGGTAGTTTGTTCCTGAGTTTCGGTCACTTTTGAAATGAAAATCCAATTTTCAGTTAACGTCTCGGTTCACTTTATTTAACCATTGTCAGAACTATTTTAGCAAAAATAAAAAAGGCGTGCAAACAAAATAAAAAAAAAGCAACATTATTTGATGGGGTTTAAAAGCAAATTTCCTATTTTGTGTTAGAGTTAGTCATGTTTAGAACGAAAACAAGAAAATATATAAATGACAGAATGGACATACCTTGTACAATTCTCACCCACTTACACTAAGATAGCATTGAAATTAGAAGCATTTTGTCACGTTGTTTAATGGATGTGAACTAAACTATTTTAGCAGTAGGGCAGGTTAATATTTAGTTACAATAACATAGAAGGTATGCATATTTAAATAATTTACATTTTGGGTTTTTGCCCTGTTTATACCTTTACAATAGGGTTTGGGAATTCCTATATTAAAATTATTTGGTGACATCAGTGTTCCTTTTATGATGGTAAACATTTTGCATTTAGTTTGATGTAATTATATTATTGTAAATATTACTAAGGTTATCTGTATCAGTTACGATTAATTTTAGAACCAGAATCCATTAAACAACGTGACAAAATGTTATTTTCAATGCTATCTTAGTGTAAGTGGATGAGAATTGTACAAGGCATGTCCATTCTGTCATTTATATATTTTCTTGTTTTCGTTATAAACATACTAACTCTAACATAAAACAGGAATTTTGCTTTTAAACCGCATCAAATAATGTTGCTTTTTTTAAATTTTGTTTACACGCCTTTTTTATTTTTGTTAAAATAGTTCTGACGAGGGTTAAATAAAATGAACCGAAACGTTAACTGAAAATTGGATTTTCATTTCAAAAGTGACCGAAACCCAGGAACAAACTACCTAAAATTTGTTCAAAAAACGGTCAAGAAAACATAACTATAATTCCCAATATAATTAAAATAAATATCTAAAATAATTAAGAAACTTTACCTATATAAGTGCTGTTCGTCAATACCCAAAATACTTTAAACGGGTCAACCATCACCCAAAATATATCCAAAAATATATCACATTGCATATCACACTTATCACGATTTAGTTATCACCTCCACTATATATCACACAAGAATTCTACACTTTGTGGTGATTTATGAGGTTATTTGATAAATTCATTTAATAAAAACGGTAGATATATTTAAAAATTCTGCGAAAGACGAACAAATTAAATTCAGTAAAAAAATCAATATATACTAATTAATAATATTTCAGTGAAAACAAAAAATGGCCTAATTATTTTTCAATGAACAAAATTGTGTATTTTTAGTTTTCTATTCTACTACCACCAAATAAAAATTAAGAAATACGGAAATATTTTTTCTTTCTGTTAGTCCATTCTGTTCAGGTAACACAGCTTGGCTTATTGGAAACTTTCATGGTGGAAAAAATCAGTTATAAATACAGAATTTGTGTAGAAGCTCCCACAAATTGATTTCAAGCGCAGATTTATGCACAATTATGTAAGAAAATGCAGTATATTATTGAGGTTAAAATTTGGTTTCAACAAGTGTCGTATATTCGAGTTTGTAAGGATTTATGTAGTACAAAGCTGCGTCCACACCGAAAGAAACATTGTGTTTAAGTTTCTTGTCCGTGGAACTTTTTTTGAATTGTTCCTGATTGTTGTGTGGTTGCAAAAACTAATGTTCCTATAAATTTAGTTTAGTCATATTTAGTTTAGATCAAAGGAAATATGTCTGTTCCCTGGGTGAGTACACAGATTCAGCTTAAATATATTTTTCATCATAAATATAGAAACAATTACGGTAAATCATACACGTTTATGTATCCGCATTTACAAAAAAGCGTTAATTTAAAAATGAGGGTCTAGCTCAAAATAACAAGTATAAATATTAGAAATCTTGTTTACAGGGTGGCCCATCGAGAACAGTCCAGCAAGGTTTACGGCTGTGTACGTGAAAATTAAAAAAAAAAACCTCGGACCCGTAAACTTGTGTTTTCAGGGGGACACGTTTCACTATTAATTTCATACCTGTAACCTCAACCCCCTAACTATACTTCTTCTTAAAGGGCATTAAATTTTCTTTAAAACGGCGCTTTGTTTTGTAAATTTGAGCTACGCGCCGCCGAGAAATTGCGTTTTAAAAAATGTAATTTTATTGAGTAATACATGTTATCGTATTAAATGTTGTTAACGCACAAACCTGTGTACTTGATAAGAGGTGCTGTGAAATGATTCAAATTCTGTTGCTCGGCGGCGCGTAGCTCAAATTTACAAAACGAAGCGCCATTTTAAAGAGAATTTAATGCCCTTTAAAAAGATGTATCACAACATACCCATTCCCATTTGAAAAAACAAGGGCAGGAGCCGCCCCCGCTAGGGGGGTTGCGGTTACAGGGATGAAATTAAAAGTGAAACGTGTCCCCCTGAAAATACAAGTTTACGGGTCCGAGGTTTTTTTTTTTAATTTTCACGTACACAGCCGTAAACCTTGCTGGACTGTTTTCGATGGGCCACTCTGTATACTAATACAGTATATTGATTGATTGATTGACTAAGTGTCAAATTTGCTACTTTGATATTTGCTAGTTAAAAAATGGAGAACAATAGAAGCTTCTTACAACAGCAAGCTAACATGATGATATTAAATTTCCTAAATTATTATCAAAAAGATTATATTTATTTACAAGCATGATTTTGGCTATTCTATACTTTGTACGACTATTTTGAATTAACAACAGAGACATTACTCAATAATTTAGCACACACCATCGTTTCATAGCTCTGTTATCCTATCTTCAAAACTTTTTCATGACATAAATATGTCACGAATTTTTAAAATTCTTTCGACAATGAATAATGAGTTCATCGACTACCCACCTCTGTATTTTAGAGTTTATAAAAGAGTACGCATGTTGGCGATACTTTTAAATTTATGATTTAAAAACTATTTTATAAATTCTCTCGGGCTGAGATTTCAGAATAATTTAAACCAAATTATGCGCATAATGGTCAGTTGAACTTTTTTGTTGATAAATTGGGGATCAACTGGTTCATAACTTATAAAAATTTCCATAGGGACATTATTGAAATGGGTTGAAGAGCTATCCTTTCACTCGCTTTCAACTCTCATTTCTGCTCAGTGAATAATCTAATGTTACAGTACAGGAATGGATATTTACTTATGGCTAGTTTTCGTTACTTAGCAACAACTAGAGAGAGATACATGGCTTTTCACTTGAAACTTCTAGGTCCTATATCTCGAAAACGAATGGACATATTTTGATTTCCTGAAAACCCTTTGAAACGAATAAGGAAACAAACGGCTTCTACGTTCGGTAGCATTCAAATCTGTCTAAGTGCTCCTGAAATGCACAGAAGATGTGCGACGCGGCTCTTCTCTGCAGTACAGTAGCGGCATATACAATTTTTGTAACGCTATCGACGTAAGAGTCGTTTGTTTTCTTATTCGTTACTCAAATTTTCATTAATTTTTACATATTTGCATGTGGTTTATGTTCCTATTTTTATATATATATGTGTATATTTTATATATAATCAACAATTATGCGGTTCATACATTTTCAAAAATTTAATAAAGTGCCAGGTGAATTGTTTATTCCTCAAAGACTGTGAACCAAAGCCCTATCCTCCTTGATATAAAATCCTAGGGTTACTCGCTTACTTTATGGAAGGTAAAGTATTTACCTTAAAGTAGGTACCTATTAAAATTAATAGAAATTTGATGTACTTGCGAAATTCCTGCAATCGATTTATATTTTTTGGGCGACTCGGCGCCCAAGGCGTCAAAGGCTGATGTTATCTTTAAAAAATGCTATCTATCGACGGCTTTTTACAAAATCAAAATATATGCATACGTTTTGGAGCTTTAAATGAAAACCTCTGGATATCGAGAAGAAAATAATCATGGAATATTATATTACCAACACCTATATAACGTTATTACTTTTTCAATAAAAGCAGTCGATGAATATGACGTTAAATATTGTCCTCCTTTTGTTACTAAATTTAGTGCTGGAATATACTGGCATTTCCTAAGGGAATGCGGTAAAAGCTTTAGCCAATTTGTCCTAAATTGCAGCGTGAGCAGCGAGATAAAAGAAATGTTAAATAATACTAGAATTTTTGAGAAAATACATATTTCTTTATTAGAAAAGACATGAAAGTCCTCGTACTTTAAAAGGTTTTATTTTAAATGCAATTATTAAAAGGAATGGGGGAAAAAGGGACATTTGTGGCAAATAGTTTCATTCTTTAAATCTTAAAATGACTTAAAATCTTTGTGTTGTAACATTTTATCACAATTTAAAGTCGCATTAAAACAGATAATGATTATTTTTTTTATAAAGCAGAGAGCTTTATCAGCGGTGTCACCAAAAGCATCAGTGTTTTTATTAGTTCCTATTCTCTAAAGCCTCATCAGGTAGTTATTTCAAGGAACGATAACAGCTAATAATTACTATGTTCATTTAATCTTCCTTTGTGCATAGTTAACGAGCATGTTGAATATGTCACCAAAAAGAAAACAATAAAACCTAACAGGTAGTGTCAACATTAAAGTTGGAACCATATGAGGAAAAATTTCTAGATTTCGGTGAAATTTGACTTCACCATAAGTTTTTGCTTCAATAACGACCAAAAATGACGTAATCAAATAGAACCGATAGGCTTTTGTTAACTGTCAAAATGTTAAAAAGTGGCATTTATTGACAGAATATTAAAAAAGTTCATTTTGTAAAGTTATATCCACAGTTATGTCCACATACCAAATTTGAATAATTTAAGATAATTTTTGGCGTATATCTATTATCGTAGATCTATTTATTTATTCAATACTAATCATATAAATTCATTCTTCATGCCAAAAAATCTACCAACATGTTAATTTTCCTCAAAAAATGAAATTGCAGTTTAAAAATGTTGCCATATGTGGAGCAAACTTCTCATAGCTTTAAAGATTCAATCAATGAAGAGAAGAGTTTTGTATTTTTCAATAATAAATACGTCGGCAAAAATGGAAATATTAGAATAAAAGTGCCGTTGTTTATTAATTAGGTTCTTACTTTATCTCATCTCAGCCAAAAATAGATAGATAATACAATGTGATCAGTGATTCAAATTTGGTATGTGGGCATAAAATTACAATACAAACAAATTTCCCAAATTCGATCAATAAATGCTATTTTTCGACATTTTGTGGTGAAAATGTCAAATTTGACAGTTAACAAAAGCCGCATGGTCCCATTTAATTATGTAATTTTTGGTCCTTATTGAAGCAAAATTTTACATAAACCGAAGAATACTCTCACTTCTTTTTTTCCCATATGGTTAAAAACTTTACTTATTACACTGTATAGAAACATAACCAACAATTCTTTACGTACATTATTTTATTACGTGCGTTTGACCATACAAAAATTATATATTTCCATGGTTACATCACCAATATTTTCTAGGAATTTCAAGTGTTTTTTTCAAAATTAAAAGACATTTTAATATTTCCTTCAATTTTTATACGACAGGCGGGAAAAATCGTATTTCTAGGACACTGTGCTCAATTTTTCAGAAACGCCTGACTTTATTCGGTTTTGAAATTCAGGAAATGGTAGAATTTACAGGATATCCCATGGGCCAACAACTGGAGATAATAAACAACATTAAAGTTGGCGGAATGATGTTTTTATGAGTAAGAAATCAGAAATTGTAGATTTATTTAAAGTTTCCAACTAGAGGGCGCTAGTTACATGAACCGACTTTAATAAATCTATGATTTTTCTCTTACCTATTCATAAGTATTTGCAGATTATACACGGTGTTGAAAAAAGGTCGGTACCCCGGAATAACTCCGGTGCATCGCATTGCAGCGGAACATGTCTGGGGAAAGAGTTGTTTGGTTTTGAAGGAGGAATAGTTTGCAGTTTAAATCACCCCCCACCCCCTCAAACCCCGGACACGGGTGGGGGTAAAAAAATAAAAAAAATTTCAAATGGAATCTCATATTTCTTATTGGCGTATCCTATTCTCTGACCAAAAATAAACATCTTGTGTCTGAAAATTTTTTTTATTCGGGCCCATCCTTCACCAATAATCACCATGAGAAAGACAAAATCAGAACCGTGCGAAAATGCCCGTGGAATACAAACAACTTTTTCCACGGGCATTTTTTAGTACAAGACCAAGAAAAAGAGTATTTCCGGGATAAAACTTGATTTTCGCACGGTCCTGATTGGGATGTGGGGTTCCATTTGAAGATCTTAACTTACCTCCACCCGCGCCCGGGGGTTGAGGGGATGGTTTAAATTGCTAACTATTCCTCCTTCAAAACCAAACAATAAAACAACTTTTTCCCCAGACATTTTCCGCTGCAATACGATGCACTGGAGTTATTCCGGGGTACCGACCATTTTTCAACACCCTATATATAGATTCTCAAAGAAGGGCAATTTCTAAAAAGGTATACTTACTTAAGCGATCTTAAATCTCTACCCTTTTTCGAGATATTTCTATTTTTATTTTGATTTTTTTAATGCATTATGATGTTTAAATAGAAATATCTCGAAAACCTTTAGATTTATAGATACATGCATCAAATAACATTGTAAGTGACATTTTGACCAATTTCAGAGTTTAAAATAAATTTCAATGTTTCAAACCTAAAATTTGGTTTTTTAGCTTATTTTTTTTTAAATGCCTCTTTCATCACATTTGTATTTGATTATTTTGGTATTTTGCCTGTAGTATCATGGTAAAGTAATATACCCGAACCTTTTATGTCTTCTCCTGTAAGAATACGATTTGTCACTTACAATGTTATTCGATGCATGTATCGATATTATGATCGAGCCAAGTATACCTTTCAGTTTAGAAATTGCCCTTCTTTGAGAATCTCGGACTAAAAATAAGTAATAACACGTAAGGAAAAAACCGGAAAGGATTTATTAAACTATGCATGTAACTACACCCCTCTAATGTGAAACCTGAAATATTCTACAAATTCTCATTTCTAGGTTAAGAACATCATTATGGCTTATTTTCGAAAATAAACTTTCACTTTCTAGAACGAGAACATTTCGAAAGAACGTATATAACGTAATCGGTCTAGTTTGCTGTTTAGTATCTCCAGTTGCTCTATGGCCTATAAGTTATGGGACACCCTGTATTGAATGGTACATTTTTCTAAATTAAAAGGAAAATTAATTTAACTTGTGGAAAGTATACAGCAAGAAAAATTTAAATACATTTTAATAAATTATTGTTTTATATAAGTTATTCCAGTTGTATTTACCAATCCGCTAAATTAAACATGAGCTAATAAAATATTCGTAACAGATTTAACAGCCGAAACCTTTTAGAATTGCTGAATTATAAATTATTTGTGGGATTTAAAGTTAACTTATACTCAGCAACGAATTAAACATTTAAATACTTATTGTTTCGTTGTAGGTAATGAATTACATTTGATTGTCCATGTTTTTATTTTCGTAATAACAAGCATCACATTGACGTGTACAAAGCAGATAGAAATACCAGGCCTATGTTTGTTTTATATCGGTGGTAATTTTAATAAAATTTTCAAGAAGTGGTACCAAACAATTTCCTAATCTAATTGTGTCAAAATTACTTTTACAATTTATAAATTAATGATTATCTCTTTACATATAATTTTTTTTTGTTTCTTCTTAGTAGCGTATTAAACTAGAGTTAACTACTGACGATGCACAGAGGAATGATAGGTGGCATTTTATTTATAGTATATGTTTTTGATAAAAAATAGTCTTAGAAAAATAATAGGATCATACTCGCGGTGGACAATTAACGAAAACATAACTCATATCATTATCGCTCATTGAATAATATACTCTTATTGCACGGAACATAGTTGTCTCATTACACTTGTCAATTTAAACCAGCCATCTTATTTTCCAAAGAGGTTTAAGATTTAGTCTACCATGAAATTGAGATCTTCCACTTCGCCAGTTGTGTATTCACAGTGTCATTGTTTTTATATGACATTCGAAACTTTCTTTTTATCGTGTTGTTTTGAGACTAGATGGCTTACAATCGAATATAAGCTTCGTTCCATTTTTCATAAGTAGTACAAGCTTAAACATGTTTTTCCAAATTGAAAGAAAAAAATGCTTAAAATTGAAAATGTTGTATTTAATATTTTAACAATAATTAACTACACAGATATCTTTAATTCTGACATTGGCAGAAATTACTCGCTCACATTCAGTCACTCAGTCGCGTGGTTAGAAAATCCATAAGTGGCTCACCGGGGTACTTTGATTGTGAGACAATCAGTTCAGCCATAGTAACTTATGGCACAGTCAAAGTTGTCTGATTAGTTATTTATTGAAAAAAATCTTTTTGCAACTTTTTCAAAGAAATTAATAATGGCGAAGTATTTTTAAAGACACATTTTTTAGTGCATACAACTAATCAATGAATAACAATACATTCAATTGTATAACTGGTGGCAAAGAAATGTGTATCATGCATAAATAAGTAAGTATCACTTGAAGAATTAAAATGTAAATCATATTTTTTTAAATTATGCTCATAAAAAATAATAGATTAATTTAATTAATAAACCTTCTAACAAACTATAAGTCCTCGAACGTACTCGAACTCATTTAACAAATGACAAAATACCGTAAGTACCGCAGACTCATTACCGTAATCCCGAGTTGTCGTAACGCCATACAGCCTCGTGACGCGGAGATGGGTGCTATACGAACGCGTAAGCTACACTGACAAATTATAGCTCCTGTGGGAAGAGGTCGGGCGCAGTCACGGCGTTGCCGAGTTGAGCAATCTTTATACTA
This sequence comes from Barypeithes pellucidus, assembly GCA_963991005.1. Taxonomy (NCBI): domain Eukaryota; kingdom Metazoa; phylum Arthropoda; class Insecta; order Coleoptera; family Curculionidae; genus Barypeithes; species Barypeithes pellucidus. The sequence continues at coordinate 4,030,744 of OZ022557.1, forward strand.
ACAAGTGGGCCGACAGCGGTGGTCACAGTAGATTTTGATGAAATTTGATATAGACGTAGAACAACAATTATATATAAATATGGGGTATATTTTCTATCTTTACTTTTCTTTTTGGTGACGTGGTATAACTAAATGCATCGCGTTAGCTGCTATGGCCACAGACACATTCAACGCGAGTTATTGACTACCTAGTGTGTAAGTGCAGTTAAAAATACCTTTGAATGTTCTATTAAATTTCATTAATATCAAGGAAGATTTGTTTAAATATTTGTACTTACTAACGAAGTTGCTCTACTTGGAGTTAAAAGTGATCCTTACCTGAAATATAAAAAAAAATCGTTAGACTAAATAATAATATATGTAGATACAAAATAACGTGTTTAAACTTTCAACACACATATTTTTGTGACTTAAAGATACCATTTTCCTACGACCATCTACGAAAATGAGCAAAAAGGCACGGCTAACTTGGCCTATATCATACGCGTGTTAAAAAAAATTGTGTTCAAACAGATGACAGATGGAACCAATTTACCAGTAAAACTGTTTATTTAAAAAATACTTTCGGGACCCCGTGTCACTCGAGCAATACTGCAAAAAAATTACATATATTTATCTCCTTTTTTAATTGTGAAAACCCTTTTAAGTTTTTCATGATAAATATAAAAATATAAGTAACAGAGAATTGTTAGGCAATCCATTAAACATAATTATCAAGAATAGAATATCTTTACAGGGTAATAAGTAAACATGATTATATTAGTTTTGATAATAGTTTGAATATTATTTTAAGCAAATCCCACGTAAAACTAACTTTATCTCCATAAATCTTGAGGTTAAGTTATGAGTTTTATTATTTCCTTGGAACGATGTATTTAATTTTATCAAAGCTTTAAAGTCGTATACACCACAGTACCAACATAATAATTAGCATAAGCAAATAAGAGGAAAGGTATTATTTTAATTTATAACCAGGTAAGTTAAATTGTTGAAATAATTTCGATTGATTTGTGGTCGTAGGAAAAACGATGTACATTACTTGAGTTGTGTGAAAGGGGTTTTCTCAAACTCGGCGGATTTCCGCACTCAACTGGCGCATCGAGATAAGTACCTCCTCGCTTGAAATCTGTCCCGTCCAACACTAGTTATGTAATATACTATTACCATTATACAGAGTTATTTATCCCTTGATGCATGTTACCGCACGAAAAACCTTCAATTGTAAAAATTATTACACAATTCTAAATAGTGTTCGTACTCACGAAGGCGTAGAGTGTAAAACTGCACAACAATTTTCCAAATCAGTGAAAAGTCCTGGAAAGCTCTGAAAACGGACCCAAATAAATAGTTCTGAAGCTCTTTCGAGGTCTAAGTTTTCCACTCGGTTCACAGTTCACTGACAACACATTCTTTTAGTTCAGTTAGTTTCCTTCAAACGATTTCTATATGCCAGAGTCTAGCAGCATGGATAAAGTTTAAGATCTTACGGATTTCTTAAGACTATTTATTACTAGTTCTACTTTTATGTTATTTTTAGTAAACGGATACAAAATTGAAGAACATTAACAACTTTCTTCGACTTACTGCCTTAAAACCTACAATATTCCATAATAATAATTATTGACAGATAAAATATTCAACATAATTACCAATAATAATAAAAATTATTGGTAAATTCCGGATTTTAAAAGAATTGTCATTTCCACTCTGGTGATGGTTTAAGAGAATTTTTAATCTTAAAAAACTCCGATGCGCCGTTATAAATTTTATGCATAGTAACCTCTGCGTTTGCATACGATAATCTAATTACCAAGTGAACGAAAGAAAAATCTCCAGGATTTTGACAATGTCGGAAGGGTTTTAAAGGGTTTTCAACTGCATAATCTGATCCAATTTTCTTTATGCCGAAAGTTTTATGATCTAACACTAGCACTATAGGAAAGATCCTTTGCACTCTGGGAGTAGTGCGTGCGCGAATAAATACGATGGTTTTGAATCCTTCGAGGTTATATTCGTTGGAAAACACGACATCAGGAAGATTGTTCCACAAGGCTGGCGTCCTCCGGATGAAACTAACTCTTCATCAATGAAGTTTGAGGAGTCTTAAGCTGAACCACATATGGTTGGGCAGCAGTGGTTCGTGATGTATTTTTACTATTCGTTGCTCTAGATGGAATTAAGCGGGCAAGGTTAGTCGAACATCTGCCATGGAAATATCTGTAAAAGAGATCCAAATCACCAACCTGCCTTTGATGTTCCAGGTTGTCGAGGTACTGGGCCAGCTCGTTGTCTCTGATAAGACGAATAGCTCTCCCTTCAATGTAATCCAGTAGCCGAAGAGTCTGCTTGGGTGCAGATATAGTTCTAGACATGAGAGCAGTATGCGAGTGATGACCGAATCTGGGCTTTGTAAAGTGTCAAAAGGTGTCGAAGTGTATACTACTATTTGGTCCGGAAAAGTACACCAAGTTTCTGCGATGCTGTCTTGTCGACGCCCAGTAAATTAATTGATGAAGCCAGTTGAATTACGTATAATGCCATGATTATATCCGGTTACCTTTTCTAAAGAAACCTGGTTAAGAAAATAAAGGCCGTCCTCCATGGTAGAGATAGATTTATAAATAATACAGTCGTCAGCAAACTCTTGATGTCTCTCTGCCACATTGTTAATAAAGACTAAAATAGCCAGGGGATCCACAATACTACCTTGCGAACCCCCGGCGAAACCGGAACTTGATCAGATAGAGAATCCACCGTCATTAAATGAATAAATGCTCTGTTATTTCAGGGATTGCTTTATTTTATTCGTTGGGATAAATAGATAAATTATTTCAGATTTTTCAAGATCTATGTTTACTAATTTTATTTCCTAGTGAGTTTTGAACTAAAACAAACTTCAATATCGTTAAAAGAACATTTTCAACTATTTATGAACGAAGGAAGAATCTATAATAAATTCGATTTGAATATTTTCGACCTCATAACCTGTAAAATCAAAGGATCGACGTTATTCAAACATAAAATAAAAACTTTAGAATATAAATCACAACCGATATCAAAATTTGTTTTGAAAACTCAAAACTGTGTGTAATAAATGACACCATTATTAAAATTTATGTTTTAACTTTTAATAATAAAATGGCTTGTTGTTCATTTATCTTCAGCAGAGGCATTTTTAAACAAAAATATCAATATTTTATTATTGAAATTAATTTTAAAAAATTGCAATCAAACGTTTATTGTCTATTTCAACGAATTAATTTCAAAAATGAAGTATACCGGGTGAAGCATCGTTGAGTTAAGCATAGGAAATCCCATGTAATGACTGAATATTGTCTCCAATGTACATTTTATAGAAAACCTGCATTATAACTTCCTGAAGAGGTAAACCCATGTGCTGAATTTGAATATATTTTGGTGAGCAAATCCCAATATACTCAAGAAAGCGTAATGAAAAACCCACGAAACTCTCATAGTTCAGATAATACAACAAAGACCAGCAAATAATTTCTATAACGATATTGTCAAAAATTGACGTAATGCTGAACATAATGAACATATTGTCACTGAGTCAAGTTTCTGGGATTATGCCTGAAAGCGTACATTGAGGTATGCGACTGCTGTACGGTAAACTAGCATCACTCTCCTGCTGCCATAAACCAAAGGGTATCCATAAGGCGTTCCTCAACGCTGATACAATTCCTTAAATGTGTATTCTGTCGGGATATCAATGGTGATATCTTCATAATAATAAAGTTAAATGTGTCCTCGTCCATTCTTAAATAGTTTTTATAACTCCTAATGCATTCAACTCGTAACTTCGGAAGGATATTGTGGTGGACACCCCTTAAATTACGTCTTGCCACCCAGGGCCTTACCCAAAGGCGCCTGGCTCTTTTATTTTTATTTTTTAATACTAAACACATTGTAATCACGGCAGCACTTAACGCTAGATAAGCTAATGCACGTCTATCGTTCATTATTAATTGGAAAAACTTGACAAGTCCCTTCAAAAATTGTCAAAGTTCTTTGACAGTGTAATACTTGTAAAAACTTTTATAAATTAAATATTATCAAAGAAATGCTACAAAATATTTTATAAAAGATCTTTGTCAAATATATTTGATAGTCTAATACCGGCCTTAGAATAAATAATATGCAACACGAAAATCAAAATTATCAAATTTATGGAACCTGTTCCCGTAATTATCTGTTAGTAGAGTTTTTAGTTTTTACGTATTCATTTTTCTATGTTCAGAAGCTAAGGAAATGCAAAATTTTACATGACAATTTATTGATGAAAATCAACCTGTTATTTTTTAATACTATTCAAAACTGGATTTAAAAACTTCATTTCATAATCACTGGCCTTTTTATCGATAAATAATTATTTCTGCTTAAATAGATCAATGATTAACAAACCTACATTATAACTTCTGGGATATCGATGCTCTTGTATATTTAATATAGTTCGACGGGCTTTCCTGCTTACTAGTTTTTGGAAAAAATATCTACCTAGCCTATGATAAAATCAATTAACTGTACATCGCATGATAACGTTAAATAGGAACAACCTTTTTCTACTCTCAAATTTGATTTCAATTTGTTCATCATTTTGTGTGTTATGAAGTGCTTTGCAATAGAAAATGAGTTTTGCAAAATGAGAATATCGCAGTTTGTTTAACAAAGGAACAACACAAAATATTTACAAATGAATGATAGCAATATGTGCGGGACAAGGCTAAATTATATTCTAAAGAAAAATATAGGTAAAAACCAAAGATATTAAATCAAAGAGGATATGGGTTTGCTTCACAGTCTTTGAAGAATGAACAATTCATAAACAATTTACCGGCAAAATAATAGGAGAGCCCTGAAAATTAGTCTCATTTTTCTTTGTCGTTTGCTGTTAATTAAACAAAGACATTACGTCGCCTTCGAGCGTTCGGAACGAACTTTTTATAAACCCTTATTGGTACGGCCGTCTTATATACCTGCTGTCACGTTTGACACTACCGGATTAACAACTGTCATATTTGTCGTTATTGTTAAATAAAATTATTTTCTTGTTTTCAGTATTTGTGTGTTACATTTAAGTATTGTTTGTGGAAACTCAACATGGTAAGACTGTGCCAAGTCTACCGTAAACTGGATAAAAATATAGTTTTTGAGTCATCTCCGTTTATTGTTTGTTTAACCAACTCATATCAAACCCATGAGCTGTTAGAATAAAAACAGAAACAGACAGAAGATAAATAGTGGGATTCTAGATATAGAATCCATTAATTTGTTGTTGTTTATTTTCGTAATAACATGCGTCACATTGTCGTGCAGAAAGTAGATAGAAATGCCGGGTCCATGTTTGTTTCAAGTCAATGGTTAAAACCGTTTCGGGTGTCTTTTAATTTTACTCACGCCACTGTTCTTCTCACCCCTTCCTCACACCAATCACGCTGGTAACCAGGATGCATGAGATCTCGTGGGGTGTTGAAAATAGTACAATACCACTCAGCAGAGCATACCATGATGCATGGAACCAAGGATTGATAGATAGCTTTTAGGGGGTGCATTGTATGATTTAGGATCGTAGTTCAAAGCCTAAGTTAAGATTTAGGCTCTCTGGGGAATAACTCTGGCAACGAACAAAGAAGAAAAAATAAAATGAAGAAAAATGCTGTTTAAATCAGATCATAAGCAAAGGAGAAAAAATAATACGTTTTGATTAGAAAATAAAAACTTTTCTTAGTCATCTTAAAAACTCCTTCACGAGGAACAAAGAAAATTAATTTTATTTTTTATTAAGGTTATAACTCTTAATTTAAAATCTATTTTTTTAAAGGCTAATGAAAAAATGGTTCATATTATTTAACGGCCGAAATTAAGGGACAATACTTTAAAAGTTCTTCTTCTTTAAAAGTTTCATTACATTTTTATTCTTTTTAATTTATTTAATAGCCCTTTTGCGACTGATTAATGGGAAGCAAACAATGCGGTATGTATTCTGGGCAAACATTTGCAGAAAAATAACCATAAATGGCGCTTCAAGTTAATAAGAGAGAACAATCGCCTTTTTTACTGACGCTTCTTACGTTACGGTCGATTTAAAAATAGTATATTACGTACCGAGGTGGAAAGTGTTTCATTCCTGTCGAGAGAGTCGGTAGTTAACCGCAGCGCGAATGGCGAGGTTAACTAAATCTCGAGACAGTAATGATATGATATTTGCATATATCGACTTGAATATTCAAAATGAATGTCGATTTTTAACTTGGAATAGCATGAATATAAAGCCAATAGAAGATTTTCTTGAAATTTCGTTAAGAATACCCCTTCGCTGAAGCTCTTCATTTGCTTTCGGTTCAATTCAATTTAATAATCATATTATATTCCCTTTTGTAAGCTTCTTTAGGCAACACATTTTGTGTTGCTTCATTGGCTTTGTTAATTACTTCGTCTGGAGAGCATTGAAGTGAGCTTTCTTCTTCGGAATAGGAATTATTTCTTTCCTTGATATTATTGGCATTTGTAAGATAACAATAACAATGCAGGCCCCAGGCAGCGATCGACGCGGATGCTGTTGTCATGACAACTTGATATTATAAACATTCAGGGAGATGTGAAAAAATTATACGTTACGCCATTTTTTTTTAACTCTAAATCACATCTTTTTTTTAACTTTTTAAAAAATGTCCATTCATTTGCGTAAAAAAAGTATAGTTTTTATAACGATCGTAGAAAATACATATATATGCTTACTACATCCACGGAATTACCGATTTAAATATAATTACTATTTCCTTAACACTATATTTCGTTTGAACTAATAAAAGTCTACATCAGTTTAAAAAAAAAATCTCAGTAACATTTTTTTCCTATATTGATAATTTCTAAGCTGATTGCACCTTTTATTAATACGTTAACAAGTCAGTGCCGTTTCAGATCATGATGTTATTGATTTGCCTTTTTTTTAAATTTAATTTAATTTTACCGTCGAATTTTTCTTAACATCACACTTATTAAATCGAAATGAGAAACTAAACTTTTAAACATAATGTGTTTGCATTAGAATTTGAAATCCATTAAATTGCAATCAATCATATACCTAAATTACAAAACAATGACAGACCTGGCCTGCTCAAGGGTGGAAGGGCCAAAACTTTCCCCATTTAGTTTTCTAGCACACGACCTAACATTCACTTTGAACCAAGATCTCGTAGTGTTAAGTAATTTATTGAAGTGTATAGTATTTAATAATTTCCTCCCTGAGATTGTCGTAATTTTAAAAATCTATAGGGTGTTCCAATAGTATGATAAAGTAAACATGGTTGACTAAATAAACATTAAATAGGATAATTAGGTAAAAATACATGTTTAGGTACAGTGTTAACCTGTAATATAAATGCTCTACTTTCCAGTACGTCGTAAAAATTATACCATATTTTACTATAATTAGATTAAAAAAGTATTTTATATGTCACATTTGTAATGGATTTTCACCAAATATTGCCGATTCAATTTTAAAGTTACATCTGACTAACAGGGCAAGCTCTCAAAATCAGCGTGTTTTTGTTTAAATTTATAATAACAATTTTCTGTATACGTCACTGGATTGGGTCTCCTTATTCTATTTGGCGTTTAAATAGGAAAATAAATACAGCAGGTATTTTTGGTTGCCGTGTGTGCTATTTTGGTTGATCTGGTTTATTTTGGCATTTGCCAATGTATTTGTTCAGGATGGTATACGGTAATTTAAACAATTGTATTGTTATCTCATAGAACAAACAAAGGACAATATTGATTTGATGAGTATGAAACAATATTTAGCTTTTGGGAATGTATAATAACAATTATATATGTCGATTATAAATGTCGACAATAAAAATGTTTGCGAGTGAGGGAATAGTTTTGTAATGTTCTCGAGGCACAGAATATATCCCGAGGTGGAACTAGCTCATGATTTCTGTCGAATGATAACCAAGACGCAAAGGCTAATTGTTGATTTAACGAAGATATAATTATCAAGGTACCTCGTAGAAATATCTATACCAAGCTAGATGATTGATTAGATTAATTTTTTAGCAATTTTTCCCTCATATTATACTTAATGTTTCCTATAAACCTCTATGTACTATATAATAATGTCTAGAGAAAGGCGTTACTATTGTATAATGTAATGTTCCCAAATTCAATCGAACAAATTCAACCTCCGATAAGTGGCTATCAAGGCTATTATCAACAACGTATCAAGGCTTATCAAAAGGATAATTGAATTGGAGTTTGTATTACACTAGTCGGTATTAGTGGCGTTGCACCGGACTGTGACTGTAAAGAGGAATAATACACATTAAAAAAGAAATACTCCCTTTATGAATTTTCTTTTTCTCAGAATTTTATATTAAATTTGAAAATGTGGATACATGTTTTTATAAAAACTATTCGGTATGAATAAAATCATTTTTTCAACAGTGATATTTAAAATAGTCATATTTTTGTTTTAATTTGAATAAATATTTTTATTTTGAGTAACTTTGAGTATTTTGAGTAATCTTGAGAAATACGTATAATTTTTATTAATATTTCTCATTCTCGAAATTAATTATTTGTTTATTTGTGTTGTTTAATTACATGCACGAAAAAGATAATTTCTTGATTTTGAAAATTAATGGATTAATGGGAATCTGTTGGTTAGAAACCATATTTCTTAGCGTATTTGCAAAGCTAAATGTCATTAGGTTGAGTATTTTATTTTTAAACTAAGTAACTCTATTTTTGTGTAGTAATTCCAATATTATACAGATGTTAATTTGTTATCACCAGAATTTTTTTTTAAAAGCATGGATTAGAATTCATAGTGGGTAAGAATATAATAATAACAAGGTAAGATGCTCTGTATCAATACCACAAAATCCACCAGTAAAAACTAACTAATTACCAGGCCGGAAAGTACTAAAAACATTTTTTCTGATTATTATTAAACGGGTTATAATTAGAGTTGATGAAGCATTGGAAATAACGTTCAATATACAATTATTTAAAAAATAAAGAAAGAAGTATCCTCTACCACTATAGGCTGCGAAAATATTTTCGAAATCCTAACTATTGGCCTAAAATAAATTTTGATTTATTAGCCCTAATTCAAGAAGCATAAACCGCAAGATATAAAGTAAATTTTACGACCAAGTGCGCGGATACTGCTAAGTTGACACTTTTTTGATTTAAATAACGCCCCGAAAAAATAATGTGCCTTCAATTTAATAAAAAGCGTGAAGCAGCCCTTTTTTATTAACCGTTTTCGCAGGAGTTATGACATCATTTAGAGTTATGACGGTAATAAAAAAATAATTGACTTTGTTGTGCGACAGTAAAGGGGTTTAGGGGTAATTTGGTGTTCAACATGCCAGGTTTTAAGCAATCTTTTTTCTTTTTAATGTCATAATTTTATCCAGCTTGGATGCTTATATTTGAAATTTTTAATTATTCATACGATTAAATGCTTTAGTCTGGTTTGTAACAAGACTGCACGATTTATCTACGTCCGGAATACTTATTATTAAGACTATACTCAGGAAAATGTATCGTAAATCTCGCACATGTGTGAGACTTTAAGAAAGTAAAGAATATGTCCATGATATATATATTGAAACAAGAACTATTATTTCACTCAACCTTAAGACTCTATGTAGAGTGATGGAGATGTCAAACTATTTGTTTTGTAATTTAATTATCAAGTGACATCTATTCTTAACATTTTCGTTTCTGGTTCATTTCAATACTTTAATTTTTATAGCAGACACCTGCGATTTTTTAAAGAAACACTAAAATTTCCATTTATTTTCCCGTAGAAGAAAGAACTAAAGTGATGACAGCGGCCATATCCCAAAAAATGAATTGGCCCCCACGTAGTCCCATATTAAACCCAATAGAACATGTCTGCAAAAAATACAATTTCTGATACCTGCTCCTGGAAATTTACATGCGCTCAGTACAGCTCTTATTGAAGAATTGCAGCAAATTGACCAGAATTACATACGGAACCTTATCGAAGGTATGTCAAGGCGTATGGAAGGTATACCGAGGCATATTGTAGCTGGCATTTGTGCTCGCGGGGGAAACACCCGCTACTGACGTCGATGTTATCTTTTAAGTTGGTTTTCATTTTTGTTATGTTTGGAAATTAATACAATTTTCATAAAGAAGTTTGTTACTTTAAATAAATCTGCTACAAAAAATAGTAAGTAAAAAGTACTAATTCAAAATGACGCGAATGAAATATCACTAAAATTGTAGACGTAGAATTTTTATTTAAAAATGTGGTGTAAATTAAAAATTAGAATTACACCGATAAACAAAGGGCGAATCAGCTTTTAATAAGGTCGTATTTAAAAGCGTAGATTCTAAAATATTCGTGTTTTTAGTTAAAAGAAAAACTAAGGATTTTTAAACTTTGACAAAGGAAGGTAATTAACAAGGTCAATGTAAATAATTCTTCTAAAAATATTTCAACTTTAGAATCTAACAAAAATGCCCCTTTATAGTTTTAAATTAAAATTTGCATTCGCATAAATTAAAAGTTATTTTTTGCCTGAGAATACTTGACGTTAACAAGCACATTTTCTAAGTTTTGATGAAGAAACTTAATTATAGGTATTTTTCTTCCGTAACACAACTTCTTGGGTGGCAGTTTCCTTGAATTTATTTCATTACTTAAAGCGTCAAAACACCAACCGCTTATTAATATTTGAATCAAAATGTTTAATGTTGGGTTACAGAAATATTTTAATGAATAATTAACATCAGACAACTTTGACTCTGATATAAGTGAAGTTGACAGATATTATTTTCTTACAATCAAAGAAATGGTCAATTTTCTCCAAGAGACCTGTTTAATTAATTATTAAGAAGTAAACTCAAAGTCACGATCTCCCGAATTACATATACAGGGTGATTCACGACGAGCGTGCATTAGAACTTTATGGAGAACTACTGAATATATGTTCCTGAAACTTTGGGAATTTGGGTTTATCGATATGTTCTCTTTAACTAAAATATTGACATGTTTCTGTCATTTCCGGATATACCGGAAGTAAGCTGCCAACTTTCGTTTTTTAAATACAACATGGTAATTTTTATTACATTTTTCGATTAAGCATTAAATACTAAGCACATTTTATAGAAAATGTTTTTTGTCAGACTCTATTAGTTTTTGAGATATCTGGACTTTTTGTAATTATTTGGCAAATGCATGACGATGAAATAATCCATATAATTTTTTTACCTTAGCTCTTGGACTAAAAATTTTTTCTCATCGAATAGCTAGAAGATCATCAAGTCTCAAAAACATTTCAAATTCGACATAAAATGTACAGGGTGGTCACAATTCAAGCCTAATTGTGAAATAATTCAACCATTAAAATCTTTTATATTTTAAATGGAACACCCTGTATATTTTTATGTAATTTGATGGCAAATTAGTTGTTCTTTATAAATAGTATTTACTGTCCTATACCTATATCAAAGCGTTTTCTCAAGAAATCCAATTTTATTCCGAAAATACTATTTGTTCAAGTGTGCTATGAAAACAATTGTACTTAGGGTACTGATGTCTATACGGAGGAAAATTAATAATGACGGCAATATTTTCTAGTGTGCTTTGACAAGAAAAACAATTGTCTGATATTTCTTGGCATATTTTCAAACTGTCAATTATTCTGTTACTAAAAAATGTCACGCTCCGTATTTTCAAGTGAAGCTTTTTTAATTTTATTTACGGTTTACATTGAATGTGGCAAAATTAAGCTAAGAGCTTGTCGAATATATCGGGATAAATATCCGAATAGGTAAATTCCCACACCTGGTATTATTAGACTAAATAATAATTGTTTAAAATTTGGATCATTTGAAGCCAAAGTACGAAGAATTAAACCAATACTGGACAATGAGGTATTTGAAGTTACCATTTTAGCCTATTTTTACGCTTTTCCAACAGACTCAATTCAATTAAGAGTTTCGTATTCGAGTATACAAAGAATTTAAAAAAAATATATTATGATATCAGTACCCTAAGTACAATTGTTTTCATAGCACACTTGAACAAATAGTATTTTCGGAATAAAATTGGATTTTTTGAGAAAACGCTTTGATATAGGTATAGGACAGTAAATACTATTTATAGAGAACAGCTAATTTGCCATCAAATTACATAAAAATATACAGGGTGTTCCATTTAAAATAAGAAAGTTTTTAATGGTTGAATTATTTCACAATGATGCTTGAATTGTGACCACCCTGTACATTTTATGTCGAATTTGAAATGTTTTTGAGACTTGATGATCTTCTAGCTATTCGGTGAGAAAAAATTTTTAGTCCAAGAGCTAAGGTAAAAAAATTATATGGATTATTTCATCGTCATGCATTTGCCAAATAATTACAAAAAGTCCAGATATCTCAAAAACTAATAGAGTCTGACAAAAACATTTTCTATAAAATGTGCTTAGTATTTAATGCTTAATCGAAAAATGTAATAAAAATTACCATGTTGTATTTAAAAAACGAAAGTTGGCAGCTACTTCCGGTATAACCGGAAATGACAGAAACATGTCAATATTTTAGTTAAAGAGAGCATAACATAGCATATTATCGATAAACCCAAATCCCCAAAGTTTCAGGAACATATATTCAGTAGTTCTCCATAAAGTTCTAATGCACGCTCGTCGTGAATCACCCTGTATGTATATTAACGAAGTACTAAAAAGGTTAGGTACATGTTTCGCCCAACTGGGAATCATCAGACCTAGAATTTTAAAAATTTGAATAAGAAAGAAGATAAAACCACGAAATAACATCAGTAAATTTCCTTAAAATAATATCAACACCACAATACAAACAACTTCTCAATGACGATATGGATGTTTTCGATATCATTAAACAGCTAAAATAATGCTGGTGGTCCAATACCTGTTATTCGCCAGTTTGTTAAGTTTGAAAAATTTGCAACTGATGCAAACTGATTCGTTTTAAGGTAAAAAGCTCTACTAGCTCATCTGATACTTTGTTGTTTGTAACTAAGCAGTATTGCCGGTTACGTTGCGAAACAAAAACAGAACTAATAATAAATGCTGCGTGTTGCTCTCCTTGTTGCAATTTTGGCAAACATTTCCCAAATCATAAATATCCAGATTTCTCCCAATTTATTATTGAATATATCATCGACGGAGTTACACAATTGCACTTGCTTTGAAAGTGTAATTGAATGCATATTTCTGCCGAATTTGGTAATCTAGGTTACATAGAAACCGATAGAACGAAAATGGGCCGTTTACCATTTTGCCGAGTCGCAATGTTTACATTCCTTTATCGAGCTTTGGCATGGCCAAATCAGTCAGTAAAATTGTGCAGATTCAAAATTAACAATGGTAAGTTTAATAGGTAAATAGTTTTCTTATTTTCTTACGTTATCAATTAGAGAATGGTCATTTTTTTTATACCAATAAATGCAATTAAAAAAAATTATTGAGAATAACATGAATGAAACTTTTGTTTCATGAAAGAGGCAGTTCACTTTATGTAATTTAATTCGAAATCTTGTTTAGTAAGTTACAGTTTAGTGACACTATAAAGAGTCATTATAAAGTGTAAGTGGATTTGAATTTTGAACGAGAATTCGTAATATTATAATTAATGAAACTCACCATGAGACAGAGGAACTTGCTGAATAACTAAGTTAAATTATGCATCCTTGAAGGAAAAATTAATCTTACTAGCATCTTATCATGCCAGATCTCTTGGGTCCATCCAAACAGTTTGAAATTAGCCTCCATAAAATTAATTATCAATTTATTGTATATAGTTAGAGAGACGGTGACAATAGGGGGTCCGTGAAGTGGAATATCAGTAATTTGGTTTTTCGTTGAGTTTAGGTCTCCCTCTACAACTTTTATATCTGATGAAATGCCATCGAGCGTTGCTGAGAGGCGCTGTACCGCTTTAGATCGGATATTCTCAATAAATTCACAATAATATCGTGCCATGTCTGAAAATGAATTTACAGCATCTGCGTGACCCCAAAGTCACGGGTTTGTTCTTTTTCTGACAAGTCAACCCTTGCATATACTTTTCCGAGCGTGTCAAAAAAATTAAAATTTAAAAAAAAAGCGAATTTGAAGGTGAAACTTTCTAGAATGGAACATTATATGTTAAAGATTATGTGAAAAAAATTTTGTCGTTCCAGGTCTCGCCATTTCATTATTGGAATTTTTTAAAAATCTCCTCGGAGGAAAGTCGGAAAACTATCGTGACATGTCAGAAAATTGTCACACTACATTCAGCAATCCTTGAAAGTATGCTGCACTTTCGCAATATTCTTTTTATCAGATAATTGTTTACGAGTCATCTCCATGTGAATACAAATCGTTTAAGCCCACTTGGACCCATGTCACTTGAGACGATATAATTTTTCCATTCATTTTTTTTTGACACGCTCGGAAAGGTATATGCAAGGGTTGACTTGTCAGAAAATGTGTTTTCCGTGACTTTGGGGTCAGGCAAATGCTGTAAATTAATTTTCAGACATGGCTCGATATAATTTTGAATTTATTGAGAATTTCCTATCTAAAGCGGTACAGCGCCTCTCAGCAACGCTCTACGGCATTTCATCAGATATAAAAGTTGTAGAGGGGGACCTAAACTCCACGAAAAACCAAATTACTGATATTCCACTTCACGGGCCCCCTATTGTCACCGCCTCTCTAACTAATAGAAATTCGTTTGAAACGTGGTGTATTTTAAAGAAAGCATTTTTACTTTTGGAACAAACCCGGTTTTTTATCAAGTTTTAATTTTAAATAACAAAAAGTGTCACTGTCACTTTAAAAGTACAATCATTTTATTTGTCTAAGTAATATACCGCCTCGGAATAATGTTATCCTATAATTTCCATGATTAGCGCCTCCAACTTTAAGAAAATAAACCAATTCCTATGAGAGCTTCTGATAATAAAAATTATCCTTATTTGCAAGTTTCATTCGGAGATTTTTCGCTGAAAAGTTGAACTTCATTTCATCTTTTAAAAGTCGACAAGCGGATTGCCGATTCATTGTTTGTTGTTTTTTTATATTTATTATCCAATACGATCAAGCATAGGGAAAGGAAAAATAAGGTATTTACTTTTACCCACACAGGTTGTTATTTTTAGATACAAACAATATCCCCGGCTAGATAAGGCTGATCGACAAAAATAAGTTATTTAGTACTAATTATGGTCGTCCTATTGGATCAACCTTCGATCTTTGTATCAACATCTGATTGAAATACACATAAATATATAGGGTGATGCATCGTTGAATTGAACATAGGAAATCCTATGTAATGTTTGAGATGGTTGACTATTGACTTATCTGTACATTTTATAGAAAAACTGCATTATCACCTCTTGAAGAGGCCGATATGGTAAACCCATGTGCTGAGCTTGAATACATTTTGGTGAGCCAATCTTAAGCTATTTAATAAAACGTGGTAATACAGCAAATTAAATTTGGACATTGACGAAACGAAAATTAGTGTCAGTGACAATATTTTTATTATTAGTTATGTTAAGCTTTACGTCAATTTTTGGCAATAGCCTCATAGAAATTATTTGCTGGTGCTTGCTGTATTACTTGAACTATGAGAGTTTCGTGGTTTTGCCATCACGTTTAATTGCAGCTTAGGATTGGCTCACCAAAATGTATTCAAACTCGGTACATGGGTTCACCATATCGGCCTCTTCAAGAAGTTACAATGCAGTTTTGCTATAAAATGTACGGGGGAGCCAATATTCAGCCACCTCAAAAATTACTTTGGATTTCCTATGTTCAACTCAACGATGCCCCACCCTCTATGTATTTCATTAAAAGAATATACAGAGTGTTCGGATAATGCATCAAGAAACTTCGAGAGGTGATTCTATACAGGGTGTTATGGAAATGACGTATTATTTAAATGGGCGACTCCTTGGGTGTCCTAGAGAAGCGCTACAATTTTTTTTTAAATCGACCTTCTTTAAAGTGGGGTCCAGCCCCATTAACCCACAGCTCATCCCGCGTCACTGTAATAAGTCACCCTGTGTGGCATGTCAGAAAACCGGTGTTACGTGGAATGTTGCCAAACTTAATGCAAAATTGAAATTATATATAAAATTATAAAAATAAATTATTTATCTACCTACTTGTATATATCTTTATACCTAAAGAGCGAGGAAATCCACGCACAAACACAATCAATTTTTTTTCCTCTTCATGGGAACGCTCCTGGAAACACTTTATGCTCGAAACATTCCATCAAGTCAAACGTCCAAAACAAACTACTCGTTTTAGGTTCGTCAATAAAAACAATGTAAAATTATATACAAAGTTTGGACGCGTAGACCGAAATTCATTACAAAACAATTCTTATACGCGTACCTTCTGAAAACAAAGCGGATAGCCGAGAGTGTAAATGGTAAGCAACAGAACCGACCGTATTCTAACGCGTATCTTCTAATACTGACACTTGCAGGACGCACGCTTATACGCCTAGACTTACGTTGCCCCGGCGCCCAGTGGATTGTTTGAAAGAGATTGAGAGATGGCCGTGTGAGGAAGAAAATTAAATCTTCGTTGGTCTTTTCATTTGGAGTAGAGATGTGCTAATTTAATTTTTTGAGCTTCTCAAGTACAGCCGCAGTACTATCCCTTACCTTAATTGATGGATATATCACTACTATCATTTTATTCAATTTAGGGAAGAATCTCTTTTATTTTTAAATTAGTTAAATAAATAAATCTAAGCGAGAAAAAAGGACCAAAATTAAAACAGTTTTCCCGTGTATTTTTTCCATGTGAATAGCGGCTATTTATCAGGTTATGTGATAGGTTTTTCCTAAAACTTAGATTCTGTGTGGTTTCTGTAAAATTATGAAACTAATATTTAAATAAGTAAAGGTTAGGAAGCACGGGTCTTAAATAAAATTGCATTTTTTTTAAAGAGTTTGAAAAATAATAGCAAGGTCAATGACGTTTGACCTATTTACTTTCCTGTGTGACGAATTTGAAATTTGTGTGTAATATTGCCATTATTTGTTTTGCAAGACATCTTTCGCCGTCGATTTTCTGGAATCATATTTGTCCAAAAATGATAGAATGAAAAATTGTTAAAATTATAATTTGTTTTCTAAAGAGTTTGCGGTGCAGATATGACAACACCGACCGTCGTCAGTAGCGGCCATGTAAATTTTCAGATTTCATATAAAGTGTATAATTTCGCTTAATAATTCAAAGCGCCATTATGGTTATTTTTTTTTTCAATTTATTTTCATCTCAGGATTTGCCGGTTTAAATATAATACTTTATGTATATAAGAAAATGATATTTTATCTCCTGACCTAGTTCTAGTCGACAATAACTCGAATAATTTCAAATTATAATTTAGATTATATTCCGTACACAACGCCATAGTAATTTAATACATGGAATAGATATATAATTTCCTATGCAGAATATACAAATATTATATTATTTTTCTAACAGTGAGTAATAATATAATTTTCAACAAGAATGGTAATTGGTGCATAAAATAACCGAGAACATTGCATGAAAGCGTGTTATCTTATTATTCATTAGTGCGTAATTGGTATTAGTATTAATATCAAGGAAAAATACCATGTATAATGTATATTTTATACAATACTTACTCGTGGACAAAATTAATTTAAATTTAATTTTCAACATAGACTACAAGCTACATTTATCTATAATTATAATCTTTTAGCGCCGATTAATCAACTGGTAAAATGGCAGCTTCACAATAGCACAGGATAATATATAGCTTGACTGGGATGTAAATGATAACCTGGATATCTGATTATGAGTCTTGTATATACGGGGCACGAGAAAAGTATTTTCAATTACATTGAAACAAGACAACAACTTTATTTTTAAAAAATACTCTCTATAAGCACAAAAATTGTCACGTCTGTCTTCAAAATAGTCAACATCAGAAAGAAAGAAAAAGGAAGAAAGAGAGAAAGAAGACAACTAACAATAAAACTCAAAATCAGCAGCCAAAAATACTGTCTTTGGTCAACACACCAACCACAATTTGTATCCAACGATTTTCGATTCGTGTAGATAAAGTATGATTTCTTTACCGTCATACTGCACAATACTACATCGCAATATTCCCCCAACAATGTACCAGAAAAGGTCGACACGATCGATTCGCATTCGAGCTTTGTTCTATCCATTATGCTATGTTAAACAAGAAGATCATTAGGTTGCAGAAATTCAATGGTAAACATCTAATTGAATTTGCGTGTGGCCGGATAGCAATGGAAAATTCAACACCCTACACAAGCGATAAGGTTCATTATTGAAGTTAATCAGCGAGCATGTGAAGGTTGGATAAAGGTGACAAGTTATTGTATTGTTCGGAGATGACTAATTGCTTCGAAATTATGAAAAGCAACAGTTAAAACCTTGAAAACAAAATTTTCATAGTTTAAAAAAGGAATAGTAACATATCTAAATAGTGCCCAAGGAATGTGAAACTTTTCTATTATGCGTTTTATGAAAAAATGTGTTTCTAAAACGCTCTGCTTGGCTAGAATCTAAGATTTACGAAGATAAAAATGTATCTATTTATTATACAGGGTTTTCAAAAAGTACACCTGAGAACATTGTATAATATAATAAATTCTTGTCTTCGTAAATCTTAGCTCCTTGCCAAGCTGAGCTTTGTAGGAGGAGCCATTGATTTCACAAAACGCAAATAAAAAAGTTTCCCAACTTCCTCGTACATGTTGTATACCCCCGTGCAACATCCGCAACTCACACACACACACACTTTGTTTGATTTTCTATTTGCAAGAAGAAAAATAATTTTCCTAAATGTAGAGAAATGGAATTTCATTTAAACAAGTTAATGGAAAAGATGCACAGAGGCATTTTTATTTACTGCGAAAATACAAGTTGTGCAAAATGTTGCATGTAATGCACAAACGTATAAATTTATTATTTAGGAACATTTTTAGATGTTTAAATGCATTTTGGATTGAATTTAATGTTCAGAAATGTTCATGTTGTACGTATATAAAGTGTATGTAGCATAAAACGAGGTTTCCATCGTATTCTGCAGATTTGATCAAAATTTCAAAGGGTTTTATGGAATTAAGGGTTTTAAGGAATCTAGGTTATTTTATGCAATTTCCCGATTTTGTTCTAGATGAATGTGAATGTGCTAGATGAATTTAACATGGTATTTTAAATTCATTTATGTTTTTCTAGGACCTCAGTAAAAGTTATCAGTCTTTCATTTATCAATTTGTTGCCTACACTTAAAATATCGAAGGTAATATAACTTGAGCTCGCTTTTTATCTCAACTTTCATGGTCACGAAAAGTTTTCTTTCGGAAAATTTACGAAATGTCATTGGTATGTTCTTCCTGATTAAACCTCGAGAGCGAAGCTATACTCCAGAAGTTATACATCAGATCGGCAATGGACTGGACTTAGCAAGATTAGCGTGGCATAAGGTATATGGGGATGGAACCCTTTTTATGAAAAAGATGAGAAAACCGATGAGGTTGGAAAATCATACAGATCAGCCATTTGCTTACCTGCAAAAATCCAAACCTAGAAGGAATACCCAAATAATAAAGTGATTAATATTACTACTTAATACAATGGTAATGTGTCATTAGTGTCACAAATCACAACGTAATGAAAACATGTACCACTGCCTGTTACACCCCCATGTTATTATAAATATTAAACAGCTAATCAGATTGGTTTCTCATGTAGACTAAAACTAAACCAACGTAAAAATATGCTCTATTAATTATTATTATTATTTATTAACAGAGATAATAAATTTTAAATCGAATACCTATATTTTAATATTATTATTTTATCTTATTTATGACTCCGACAAATGCAATTAACACAAAAACAACCGTATTTATTATTAAATGCTTCAATATATATCACATGCAATATACAGTAAATAATAAAATTAATTGTTAGGGAAAGATTTAAAACGATTTAAAAAAAGTGTGGAATTTTTCGATTTTCAAAAAAAAATTTTTTTATTATTGAGGCATATTATAAAAAAAAATAATATACCGATAAAACCGGTTTTATGAGTTTAGCAGTTAAACGCTCGTACTTGTTAATAGTCAATGGGAACATAGGAATGTGCAAACCGGTCTTCAGCAAGTTATAACATAAAAGAGTGTGAAAAATGTAATTTTCGAATGCCAATATCTTATAGATTGGAGATTTTCGCTATGTTTGGGTTAGTTAGGAATAATTATTTATGTAACAATGCCTAAAGTATTACTTTTTTTATGAACGGGAAATTTATGCGCACGAGCCGAAGGTGAGTGCCGCAATCCCGTATGTGAAAAGTAACTTTATGCATAAGTATAATACAATATTTTTTCTACGATCGTATCAGTTTTCTTTTTCGAAATTAAAAACATATATTGGTGTATAAGCAACTCACTGCCACTTAGAATTGCAATAAGTTTGTGATATTTCCTTATATCGACTTGATTATTCAGATGTTATGTTGATTTTAGCTTGAAATAGCATGACTATAACTCGATGATCTAAAAATGTTGTAGCTTTCTTGAAAATACGTCAACAATTCCCGATCGATGAAACTCTCCACTTGCATTTGGTCCAATATAATTTAATAAACGTATTATATTTCTTTTTGTAAGTTTGTTTCGGTTCCTCAGGCGTTGGCTAATTAATTATTTCATCTGAAGCGCAAGTGAAATTAGTTTCCTTCTTCGGCTTTTTCTTTCAATTTTTGATGGTTTCAAATATTATTGACATTTGTAACAATAACAATGCAGGGCCCAGGCAACGAACGACTCGGATGCTGTTTTCATTGCAACTTGATATTATAAGCATTGAGAGAGAATGAAAGAACTAAATTACTTTTTTTAACTAGTGATAGTCGTGTAGTTTCCGAGATATTATTACTAACCGTGAATTACCCTGTATAGATATTATTGAATTAATGGAATTAGAGCTATTATGAATATCCCACAAACGACATAGGGATATAATTCCTTACAAGGGGGCGTCATCATCATAGCTTTCCTACTTGGAGACGACGAGAATTAGCTTTCTGGCAGAATAGCTCGCGGAGCGACTTCAAAGGGGTTTACTTTACAAAGGGCCTTGTGTCGCTAGTGCCAAAATACTGTTCTGATTAATATCAACATGTATATTATTGTTAAAAATGGTATAATGGGAAATGGAACACTATGGAGTCGTGATGAACGGATCAAATTCCAGAAGCGTATTGTATACGCGAAAATAATGTAAAAAAACTCATATGTATATACGATTAATTTTTTTCAAGTTATAGCATAATGGTCTATAATTATTTAATTAGCCCTTCTATTTGGGAGGATCACCTTATGGGAGAGCACTACTCAATTTTTTGACAAAATAAGCTACAATGACTACTAAAGGATGGGAGGATGTTGCTATAAACATCAGCTGTATTATCAGGACGACGATGGAGCTCCTGCACATTTTCACGCCGCATCCAGGGCGTTGGCCTCCAAGATCTACAGATCTCACACCGCTAGATTTTTGTTTATGGGGCTGGTTTAAAAATGAAGTTTACAACGTAAAAGTCGACACTAGGGATGCACCAATTCGACGTATCAGAAATACTGCAGCTGATATTAAAGAAAGACATGAAAAAAATCAGGAGATCATACAATTTTGCAAGTTTTATTCAAAAATACATATTGCTGCTAGGTTTGCATTAAAGTACGCATGGAATCCCAAAAATGACGACAAAAGTGAACTCAGCAATTCAGGAGGATTCATCAATAAATCGCCCTGAAGATCCCACCATAATGCGGGCTAGTCCCCTTTTCGCGTGGTTTGAATGGTAGAAGGAACTAGGTCTCTGCTGTATCTACATTTAAGTACCCAGAGATATCAAAATAATCGACATTCAATATTCGATGCAACATCAACACAGTATTAAACTAAACATGGACCTGAGTAAGCAGTTGTGCCAAGTCCATATCCCAAAAATAAAGCCTACCGAATACATTTCAATTGAGGTCTGGTGACCAATGTAACACACTCAGAGACCACTTGAAACAAGGAATCGTGAATATCCGAAACATAAACTAAAACATATTGAAAGCATCAGATTATCTTGTGATGATTCGTGAAAATTTCACCAATATTAATCCAGCATAATCGTATATCTATCTGTGGAATAATTGAAACCACATTTCCAATAATTAGATATATTTACGTGTAGATGGCTATGGTAGAATAATTGGAACTAATTTGTCAACTAATTGGTTGGCATTCGGAGCAAAAGAGGACTTTAATTTGTCCTAAATAACTGATTGGCTGATGTGGGATAATATATAATTTATCAGATAACGATGATTATTTTGGTTTTATGTGTCATGTCATGTTGATATATAAGATTTTAACTAAGTTAACTAACAGAACTTTACCCTTAAATCCCATAAAACATAACCAAAAGCCGTACAATATGTTTCAATTTGTTTCAGAGGTTTCATAACACAATTATGCCCCATTTTGTCTATTCCATACTTACGATTTGCGTGGAATTCCAGAAATTATGAATATTTGTGGTAACGGCGTCTCCGAAGAGAGCATAGTTGTGTTGGAACGCTTATTAAGCATGTGGTGTAACAAGGACCTAAGCCAACAATATAATATGACAACATACTGTTCATCGTGGTTGGAAAACGGTTTATGGTTTGTTTGTGTTCTCTTATACGAAATTGTCTTTGTTTGTTTTCCTTTGCGACATGAGAGGAATATACTATTTACTATTACCAATAAACGCACTCATTTTCTTATCTTTGTTTAATTTTATATGTGCTTTACATCCTAAGTGAGCATGACATTTATGAAACTAGGGCGCTTTGCAGGGCACTTAAGTGAGAATGGAAATATTAGAATCCGTATTATGAAAACAATGCAATGAAAGTTTATGCAGGAACATAAAACAATATGGTACCAGAATGATGTGTAAACCGAGATGTAAAATTATATGTGCTAATATTATTTGATGTTGTATTTTCTTTAGCATGTTTCAACGGATAATATTATGGAACTGTCTACATGCATAATAACAAACTGTTGTTTAGTTGCAGCACATCGAGTTACAATTTTATTTCAATTTTTATTTGCGTTTCGTTTAATCTTTTGGACATTATTGATTCTTGTGGCTACACAACAGAGTTGCATTATTTGCCTGAAGGTAAATATTTGTAATGGCGTATACTTGCCAAGTCTTGTGAATGGTTTACTACATAGTACAATAACTGACAATTCTACCATCCACACGACCCTTGGCAAAGTATACGCCATTACATCGTGTGACCCCGGCTTAAGAACATGTAATTTATATACCGGGTGATGCATCGTTGAGTTGAACATAGAAACTCCTACGTAAGTTTTGAGGTGGCTGCGGTTAGAAACTTGAACAAATTGTGGCCCACACGAAACACAAAATATAAATATCAATGATGACAAATAATGACATGCCAATATTTTAATTCTGCCATCTCCGTCAAATATATTATGTCGTTTCCAAAGAAGACAATTATTTTTAAATGTTGAAATTTTTAAGGATACCCAATTTGATCCATATCAGACGAAAAACCCATTGACATCACGTCGAGTTGTGTCTTGTTCCTATCCATCCGGCTTTCTATAGAGGATTGAAATTCAAAGCTAACAGTGACAGGGTTTTATTTTAATTAGGCATACAAAGCTTAATAATTATCATCACCAAAGGAAAATTGCAAATTAGCAGATTTAACCATATTCCTTTTGTACAACGTAATTATTATTTATCCTGTGCCCTTAATACAAACAAGCCTACCTATAACATAGATATATGTATTTTAGTTTAGTCCCATATTTTACTAATTAATGGGTTGACTCTGGAAGGAAAATTACAGGTTCGGTTAAATATGATAACTTAGTTTAAGTATCTATCATTCGTAATAATCTTACAGCGATGTAAAAATCGGCTACATAATAGCATCTAAAGGCATCTACACACAGATATGGATATCTTCAAACATGTACGTACATACATGATCGCGCTAGCAAAAACGTTAATGTTTATGTAAAATACATATACATTGACGTATTTGTTTGCGCGTTCATGTATGTACGTACATGTTTTAAGACATCCACGTCCATGTGCAGTTTATTTCAAGTGCTCACACAAGCAAATTCCGTGTTCAGTCGTTATTTTATTCCCAAGTAGATAAAAAAAATCTACTTTATCTAATTTAATTACTGTATCTATAAAACAAAAAGTAATAGTTTGGAAACTCAAAATCCTATTTAACCGATACGGCCACCCAATTTGGTCATTGTAAATTTTCCTCATACCGTCGTTATTCCTGTTGCTTTTGTGTTATTACCCAAATCGTCTCTTTGACAGTATAACGGATCTATGTAGAAAATGCATATATTTGCATTACTGTCGCGTACACCGCAAAAAAATGGTTTAATTGAAAATTACCTTTGGAAATACTCGGTGGTTCACTCAAGACTTAACCAAAAACGGAAAATTCTTTGATTTATTTTAAAAATAGGCTCGTCCTGGCTAAAATAAAGCTGTGATGGTTCAGATCAAAACCAGGTGGTGATATAGCTGATTGAATTTTGACAAATCGAAATTAGCAATTTTCTCAGTATCTTAACTTTAGTTTCCTATAAACCTATTTCGATATCGTTTCCAGTATCGTAATAACCCTTTTATGACACCGTTTTTCTTTCATTTTTAAAGGTTGGTCATGTATGTTTAAGTGCAGAAACAATAAGTAAACTAACCCCACACCTGTCAAGTTTACTTTCTTTTTAAAGCTGACCACACACAATACTATAATGTTTTGGTTGGTTGGTTGGTTGAAGGAGGGCATGGCATGCTGCCGCTAAGATCTTGTGTACTGAGGATACACCTACTCTGGGAATCGAATCCGGATCGCCGGGACCGAATGCGGTAGTTCTATTACTAAGCTACCATACACGGCTATAATGTTTTAAAAATATATCAATTTAAAGCTTTGCTATTTTGGTTTAACTCTACTTGAGTTAAGGCAAACTCCTTAACTCAAGAAGAGTTAAACTAAAAATTTTGAAGAAAGTTACGATACGGATAATTCATCAACGGTTACTTTGAATGAAATTCAGACATAAAATTTATATGGTATATATTTTTTTAAATATGGGTTTATTATTAAAAAAGAAGTAAAATAGAGAAGATATAAAGTTCATGTTTTATAAAGTTTTAAGCGACTTGTGTTCTGATACGGACGCGCGCTAAAATATGATACTTTACAAAACTTGTACTTTAATATAGGTACTGGTTTTTACTGTGTATCCACACCAGCACACATGTATGCTTGACAGTGGAACAGTGACAGGAACTATGTAGAATTATTAATGTATTTGCATCACTATGGCCTACAATGGATGTAATGCTGATGCTAATTACAAAATAATAACGACGCTGCCAAAGAGACGAAACAATTATTATGAAATATGTATTGTAAATCGTATCGGGTGACAAACGCGCTCGCATTGTGCGAAAATGGGCCCCATTCGCGGCGTCACACAATCAGACCGTTAACAACAGGGACGCTTTAGAAAAAATAGTATAGGTATTGATATTTTGTCTAAACGGCTGTACTTACTCTTCGCAATAGCAGACTTCCCTTATAAGATTTTGAGAGAAATTTATAATTTATAATAATTTTATAGAAGCTGCCGATTTACACATATGTTGTATAAAGGTCTTCCGTGATACATTGTTCATGTCGTACTAGTTCATTATTGTGGTTTATTGCGAAGTTACCAACTACATAAAGCGTGAATCCGATAACGACACTGTTTGCCAAAACAATTGTTATGCTACAATAATAAATTTCGTGAAGATGTCCACACATTGTATGGTCTTATTTGCTTAGTTGTAAAATTACATGCATTTTTTTACTCTCATTATTCACTGTATTTTTTTAATTCTGGAGTTTTCCAGTCTCTCGACAGTTCAGTAAAATTTTAACTACTTTCTATAAAACGAACAGTAAACCATCTTTCTAATTAACCCAAAGAACTCGGCATTTTGCAACAATATATCAACTATTTTGCGGAGACAGATGTCACCACATATTCTTATTAACCGTTCCAACATTTCTATCTCCCCCCGAGCTATTTATCCCACGAAGTGTCCTAATTTCTCGAATTTCATGCACATTTCAAGTTTACAATACACAAAATGAAGCAAAACACAAATACGACAAAACTTGGAACAAATGAAAACAAACAATGAACCGGTCATGACATTTTCAATGTAAAGATAAATAGAGCCTTCAGTAAAAGTTTGCATCTCGCATCTACCTAATATTTTTTAGTTGACGTTAAATACAAATTTTATTGAGATGATAAGATTGTTCAGGAAAAAGACGGTCAACCTCTACAAAGAGGCTTATTTTGTGCACTTATTTCAAATTCTAGGGTATTTCATTTACTACCTGTCAAATACTTTATATACTACACATATACATATAATACTTTCTTGAAAATCTGTTAACAATATCCGTTCGCTGAAACTCTTCCCTTACTTTTGGTCCAATGCAATTTAATAAACGTGTTATCTTCCTTTTTGTAAGCTTCTTTCAGGCAATGCATTTTGTATTGCTTCATTGGCTTTATTATATAACATCTGGATCGCAGTGAAATGAGTTTTCTTCTTCGGAATCAAAATTATTTCTTTGCATTTTTGATTCTTTTGAATATTATTGACATTGATAAGGTAATAATAACAATGCGGTGCCCAGGCAACGAACGACGCGTATGCTGTTTCCATGACGACTTAAATTATAAGCATTCAGAAAGAAGCGAAAAACGTTGACACGTTATGGCAATTTCTTTAACGCTAAATTACTATTTTTAACTAACTTTTATACATTCATTTGCGTAACAAATATACTTTTTAAAACGATCGTAGAAAAAATCTTCTAAGGCACTGTGGAAGTAGTGCGTATGCGAATAAAGCGATACGCATTGGTTTTGTATCATTGAAGGTTAGTTTTGTTGGGAAACACGACCTCAGGGCGGTCTTTCCATAAGGATGACGTCCTCCGGGCTTAACAAAGGAATGTCGAATAGTACTAAGTTGAATTACGATGGAATTAAGCGGGCAATGTCAGTCAAACATTTATCATGAAAATAACATTAAAGGAGAGTCAAATTATCAACCCTGTCTTTGATATTCTACGCTGTCGTGGTTCTTTGTCTGCTTGTGGTCTCCGATCAGACAAATGGCACTGCTTTGGATAGAATCCACTAGCCGTAGAATATGATTGGACGCAGAGCTTCAGACATGAGAGCAGTACTCTAGTGATGGTCGAATCTGGGCTCAAGTTTTAAAAGTTCTTGACTTTTTGGTCATCTTACCACCACATTATCAAGGTACTTACTAGCAATTATTTTATTATTATTATTTATTTCAAGATATTACTTATTTTTTTAAGCTTTAACCTGTTCTGTATAAACTTTTAGGAATCTCAGGACAACACTTTCTCTACATCCTGTAGAAGACCATTGATTTTATTCCCATTATCCTAGATTTTCTACAATATGACCTACAAATTCGCCAGCAGCGAAAGTTTGATTTTCCGCAAGTAGAAAACATGACTGCCATTAGGCTCATAAGTTGGAGAATAACATTAATTGTATAAATGGGATCTGAAGTTACCTTATACAATAAGGATAAATAAATAATGACTCATTAGTGGAAGATTACAAGGGCTGTGCGTTGTTAGTTCCGTCTAAATCTAAACCAGGCTTAATGCACCACATCAACATGTAGCATGAAGCCTGCGGTGTATATCTATTAATCCGCTTGTTAGTTTAGAAAATATATACTAAATGGGTAGTTCCAATCGTTTAAATTGTAAAAATATGGCAGTCGGACTTAAAATATTCTGTATCTTATACACCGAGTAACGAAAATTACCGAAAAATAATGTTACCTTATATATGAATTAGGCATAAACAAAGTAACACAAATATTAGCGCTTAAAATTAACTTTGACGTAAATTGGGTGCGATCATATTAAGGTTTATTTACTTAACAATACATAACAATTATTATTAAAATTAACATTTTTTAAATTTGAAAAATTATTTGTAAATATAGAGTCTCAATTTGTCGCTTTCATCACCTTTCCTCCTCTTTTCATTCCAAGCCATTAAAAATCTGTTTTCTCATCGAGTTTTCTTTTTGTACGATATTTTGAAATCCATTAATATTCGTGAAGTCACGAGAGATGATCAAAAAAGATTTAGACGTTCTTATTCATACGGTGCTATTTACGAAAACATAAAAACATAAATTGTATCGTTCATAATGACGTTGACATTGGGGTGTGGTGACATTAACGGAAGTATCGCCAAGATGAGAGGCAACAGATGCATTCCTCCTAGGTATAAAAGTGTTAATTACAATAATTGATTTTTTTAGCAATGTATTATTAATAGTCGATAAGTAGACAAATATTTATAATTACATTTATTTAATTTTCATTACTACAATTTTAATTAAATAAACAACTATAGCAGTATTTAAATACTTTATTTTAATTAACCAAACTGCATGGCATATTTGAGAGAAACTTCTGGAAACTGTGGTTATTCTATCAGAAATTAGGTTAAACTTGTATACAAATACGGCTCGAAGTAAATTGGAATGTCAAATGTCGGTTCTTAAGGAAAACGTTTTAACATTAAGCGTGTTTGTTATAGAAACTTCTCTGTACATTTTTCTTGACTTAGTTTTTATTTATTTATTATATTAATTTAGACATTTTCTACAATTTAAATTTCATGATTTAATAATTATTAATATTTTTTCTGATCAGCCAGGTTAAGTAAAAATTATATTCTAGTCAGACGCAATGTTATTAAATAAAACAATCTAGCAAAAAACAATATGTTTGTTAAAGAGGTCAGCGATCTACACGCCCACAATTTTGTGGTTTAAGGGTCGTCAACCCCGGAACTTACAACTTGACGTGGATTCCAGTGGAGTCATTAGAACTTGACCAATTTCAAGTTCCTTTATGAAGGTGTCGATCCCTTATTACAGTTTGGAATATACCTACCATACGGTATGGACTTCAATTAATAGTTAAACTTTGGTGACTACCGCACGGTAGCATATATAAACTATGTAAATCCCTAACAGAGTTTTATGGAAATTGAACCCGTGACGATGTTATCACGAATAGGCTAGCACCAAAGACATATCTATTAATTTAATTGTTGATACGTGGACCATATCTCTCTCTCTTCCTCAATCTGCGAGGAAATATGTCTTGGCATAAATACGTTGTGGCAATCGCAAAGACAGAGAGCCATTCGTCCGATCAGAGACCACGAGTTCACGAACCTCGAGAGCTTAGAACATTCAAGACAGATTGGTCATTTGACTCTCTTTTACAGATATTAATTCCACCTAGAGCGACAAATAACAGAAACACGCGACAAAACACAGCTGTTCCTCCATATGTGTTTCAACTTAGTACTCCTCGAACCTCATTGGTTAAGAATAATTTCATATGGAGGACGTCATCCTGGTGGAACGAACTTTCTAAGGTCGTGATCCCAAACAATCTAAACTCCAATGATTCAAAACTAACGTGAATCGCTGTATTCGCACACGCTCCGCTCTCAAATTCTTCCTATGGCTGATCATAAAAAGAAACTACTAATAACCGCTGATAATTCTTTGCTATTGTATAAACTATTTAAATATTTTAACATGGGACAATTCTTGTGACAATTGTTTAAAATAGCAACTAGTAACACACATATTGTAGTTTATTTCATTCAGAGCGATAAGGGTAAAGAGTTTTTCAATTATAAAATTATAAAGCGACTAATACGCTCTCGATTAAATTATGGTCAAACAAAATATTACCGACCCAATGATATTCAGTTCGTTATTTAACTCTACCCTCTACATCTACCCAGAACAACTTAAGATCCCAATATTATTAAAGCAATGTCTACAGAATCCTGTAATTTCGAAAAGTTTAAATCAATACCTACAAGCCAATGCGATTCGACTTGAGAAGCTGTCGCTCGCAAGCACGAAGTGTTCTGTAAATAAAATTACTTAATATCGATAATCAGAAGCATCAGTGTAAATTTGAATATACATTGATCCGAAGCAAGCGCCCTCGCCCAGGAAATCCTTAAAGTTTCAAAAATCCAATATAGAACGGTTGTATGTTGTAGAGATGGCGCTGTGGGTCAGGAATTTACTGTGGGCTTATATATTGGATAGTAGGCACAAGTATTAAACTATAATAATATGAGCCGATATACATGGTGTCCCGAATAAGAATGCACTCGATAGGAATCTCGTTAACCGCGGGACAATTTGCGCATTAGTGAGTTTTTTTAAATTTAAAATATTTCCGAGGAAATTTGGGCAAAATCAAATTTTTACGATTTCGTTCTTTCTGTTTTATCTTCAGAAAGTTGATAACATTTTTGGCATCGTCTTATCAAGCAATAAATGGGCTTTTTCTAATTAAACTACAAGATAGCTGATTATAATTAACACCCGCTTTAATAATCTTTCCTAAAAATTGTACTTTCAGGAAACTCCGTTCAAGAAAATTAATTTTGTCGTAAAGACAAATTTTTAGCTCCGGTCTTAAAATTAATAATGGTCATTTTACAAAGGACTGGAAAAAATTACTTCGAAAGGAGAGACACGACGTAGCTTTCAGAAATTAAATAAAAGTGTTGCCGGAATTAATTTTAAAAAGTCCTACTAACTTCTAAGCTCAGCTTATAAAAGAGCGCTAAATCACGGCCTTGGCTAAATCTTCAGATTAGGAAAAATGTTTTCAGGTAAAATCAAATAATACAATAACCGAGATGAATATAGAAAACCAGGAATGGAAGGAACATGAAATGTGTAAAAATAAGTAAAAAAAGGGGAACAAAGAGGTATGTTACATTCAATTTTAAATAAAATATATGAAATAAAACAGAAATCATATTTTGCCTTATAAGATAATATATTAAAGTACAAGTTTTATAAAGCATCACATTTTAGTACGCTTCCATGTTAGAGAACGGGCCTCTTGCGGCGAGTTTTCTAAGGGACAACATACTATAATAGCTTTATAAAACCTGTAATATATACTATTTTTTCTATTTTGTGCCTTGTTTAATAAAAAAATATGGCATATGAATTTTGTAAATTTTATGTCTAAATATTATGTTGGTAATACCATCAAATTACTTATCATAGAAGCCTTTGATAAACTATCAATCATTTTATCACGAATACTGGAAACTTTCTTAAATAAATAAACAATGTGATTTTAGGGAAACAATATGAGTTAACGGATAATTTATTTATTCGTGTCAGAAGCATCATAATTTAACAATAAATAACAATAATAATAATAATGATAATAATATACATATACAAATACAAATGTCTATCGTCACTTCAGACGTGAGCTAGACACTTTTTGCCCAGAAGCGGGCGACGTCAATTGCGTTCGGCTGCGCTGCCATAAGGTCCTCTATGGTGCATCTAGCGGGGCACAGTGGGCAAGTGTACATATGTTGCGTGGTTTGCAGTTCTCCACAGTCGCAGAGATTGGAGTCTACGGGGTAGCCCCACTTATTTAGGGTATCTCTCGATCTCGCCGTGTCCGTCCGCAGTCTGTTTAGCGCCTTCCAGGTTTCCCAGTTTTCACCGTCTCCTGGTGCCAGTTCTTCATTCGGCTTCATCCAGTGTTGGTTTGAGGTCTTCCCCCAAAGGTCAACTCTGGTTTTAGGCTCCTCGTAGTCTTCTGTCGATCTCAGGAAGCTTCGCCTTGATTTTAGTTGCTGGTGGGCCGGTTGGAGACCGTAGAGGAGGTGGCGTTCAGATACTGCTGCTTTGGATCGTTCTTTGAGTGCAGCTGCTTCCCTACGGATGGCAGGAGGAGCGATGCCAGCTAGGTGGTGGATTTTGTTGAGGGGAGTTGGCTTCAGGCATCCGGTGATGATTCTGCTTGTCTCGTTGAGGGCGACATCAACTTGATTTGCATGCGCTGAGCTATACCAGACCGGGCATGCATACTCGCCGGTGGAGTGGCAGAGGGCGAGTGCCGAGGCCTTGAGAACCCAAGGTTGGGCTCCCCAGTTAGAGCCTGTCAGCTTGCGGACTATATTGTTTCTTCCGCTAACTTTCAGTTTGGTGTTTAGGCAGTGACGCTTGAATGTTAAGGCCCTGACCAATGTTACGCCCAGGTATTTAGGGTTAGGGCAGTGTACCAATGGTACTCCCTTCCATTCGATCTGTAGTTTTCTGCGGGCCTGCTTGTTCTTAAGATGGAAGGCGCATACCTGCGTTTTTGTTGGATTTGACTTCAACTGGTTCTTTCTATAGTACGAGTCCAACGCCACTAGGGCCGCGCTTAGAAGTTGTTCCACCTCTTCGAATGTTTTCCCTTGTGCTGTGGTTGCCCTATCGTCTGCATATATATAGCTCTTGGTTCCTTCAAGGTGGGGTTGGTCGTTGGTATATATGTTAAAGAGTAATGGTGCCAGCACGCTTCCCTGTGGCAGGCCGTTTCTCTGGTTTCTCCACCTGCTTCGCTTTCCCTGGCACTCCACCAGGAACCTCCGATTTTGGAGCAGGTTCCTGATAATGTTTGTGAGATTGATATCCTTGGTTATATGGTATATCTTCTGCGTCAGGAGCCGGTTGATGGTGTCATATGCCGCGGTGAAGTCGATGAAAACGGCACCCGTTATGTTTCCACGGATAATGCAAAGCATTAAATACGTATACATTGTAAAATATTATAGCCTTAAAAAGACGGTAAACTTGTGGATCTGAGGTTAGTTTAGTAATAGTTTCTGCAATATATGGCCGCATTACCAACCTTTAAAAAATAAGAAGGGTTCACAAAAAACTTATTACGATAATGAAAACTAATATAGCAAAATAGAAAAAAGAAGTTATAAACCTCCTGCACTAAAATTAGAGACACACAGTACATCTATCCTGTACTGACCAGAATAAAAGAGTTCGAAACCGGTCTGCAGGTGGTGATATCCTACTAATAGAAAATGCTTATTTTTCTAACAAAATAAAAATATATTACCAATAAATCATAATTTCATTATGTAATTAGTTATTTTTCCTTATTTCAGTTGAGAATTTTCACGTTTTAACGAAATGTTGGCTGAAATAGCGCAATATAGCTACAACATACTCCATTCTATAGAGCACGAAAGTTTCAACTCTCGCTAGAATAACTGATTAAAGTTTTGTTTAGGTCTGTGGTGTTACACGTATATATTTTAAGGACCAACTTTACATAAGATGTCAATAGCCAAGTTATGTAGTTTAGATTTTAATGCATATTTGCATCGAAAGAGCCCCAAGCACGTTTATAACTGGTTTTCGCCATGAATGTATCAGGAACTTGCAAGAGTACATAATTGCAAACTATAATAAAATGCAAGCGGAGATTTAGCAATAAACCTATTTTGTGTCACCCAAGAATTGAAGAATCGAAACGATATTTTCCGGTGTCAAATTTGTCATGGCTCTGTTCTTTTTTAATCTACAGGGTGATTTAGAAACCCTTCGCTTTTTAGATACCGTTAATATTTCCATTATGTGTTAAGTGTTAATGTAAAACCGATCTTGTTAGAATGTCACATTTTTACGTAAAGTTCACTGGCATAGACAGTTTTTCTCTAAAATGTTTAGTTTTTGAGATATTAAAGAAGTAATATTTTTTTTAAATGGGACAGCTTGTATATTATTTTTCAATCAATTGCACATACTTTGGGCTCTACAAAAATATATAATATAGTTGTTTATATTTATCTTCCAAATTTGACTTCTTTTCATCTCAAAAAGTAAACTTCAAATCGCAACCTTCTATTCTATAATAACTCCAATACCCCCCAAAAATATGATACCCTGTACTGGGGTCCTGTTATATAATAGATATTTATCTTATAAGGATCATAATAACGACGTGTTATTAGACTCGGCTGACGCCTCGTCCCATAATACTCACGGCTAGTACCATAATGATTGTTTATGATCCGAATTTCATACAATATTTTATATTCCGACGATTTTTGTGTTTTTGTGTTTTTGATGAATTTTAAGTTTTCGTCAGTAAACTAATAGCTTGATTGTAATAAAACCAGGTAATTATAGAAATATTTATTTGTATTGTCATTGTCAGAATTAAATTTTTAATTTTAACGTTTATATAATATTTCATTACAGTCCTATAATGAAATCATTATAGTACTCAGTCCTATAAAGTATGTCATTTTGACACTGAAAATGAAATCCATAATAATGTCATTATGACACGTCGGAATATAAATACATTTTATCAAGCCTCTAAAAAAATATAAAGGATAAGTAAACTACTTACATGTGTGTATTTGTATTTTATTCTTCAAGTAAAATTCTTACCTGGAAAAGAAAAACAAAAATTACTAAAAAAAGACACATATATGGAAACTTTTTCTACTCTACAGGGTGTTGCTCAATTCCGTGCTAATATTTCAGTGTGTTATTCTTTAGGTCATTTTATGAAGAAAAGTTTATATGTCCCCAATGGCTTAGTTTTTATTACAGTATTGAAATTTCTTTTAAATCGTTGTTCTTTAATATCTTCGAAAGTACTTTAGATATTGTTTTCAATTCTGGTAAGTGTTAACAGGATATAAAGCTACATGTTTTAGCTAGAGAAGATATTCCATAAAGATTTACCACTGGCGTAAATGCAAATATAATATGTGATTTTTTTTTATAAAAAAAAAACAATGTGTCAATTTGAAACCCACCCTTAAATATTATTGTAAAAGCGGACGCTTTGAGGGGATTTAACTCCCTGGAAAGGGTAGGTGAAATCATAACGACGAAGGGAAGTCAAGTGTAACATCATTTTGTAAGTAGTTTAAATCTTCCTTCGGGGTCCGTAGATAATCACCCCGGGCGACACTCTTTTCAATTCTTTACCAGAGGCAACATAAATAGACGTGTCTCTCCCAGTTTTAATATTACTTACTGGAAGCGAGATGTTTAGCGTGTAATGTTTTGAAATCAACACCCTATATATGATCTAAAAACCCCAAAACGCCAAGATCTGATAAGATCTTTTCGTGATCATAATACGTTCCTTCTGAGACGAAGGGAGAAAAGACAAATAATTAATTATAGCCTAGAATTTCGCTATTAGAAAAACGAAACGAAATAAAAGCTGATTCTTGTAAAATAAAAATAAAACATTTTCTCTTGGTCACGCTGAAAACGTAACGAGCTTAAATCTTGTACAATTTTAAAGAAGTCACGAGACGTGAAAATTTGCTGGGATAATTAACGGTATTTTCTCTAGAAATGGAACTGTATTGTCAGAGCATCCGACGCTTTTAAAAGATATGGCGGTATTTAAAATCTGTTTCGCTTAGTCCCTAGAGGGACCATTTAAAGAAGAAGCCCACGTTCTTTCAAAAATATGCTTTAACAGTTCTATTAATAAATAATATTTACTTCTGAGGTATATTTAACAAGCTGTGATAGTGATAATGGACCAAAAATTGTTTGCCCAGATTTATTTGAACGTTCCCGTATGAAGAGCGAGGGTATAAAAATATATGAAAACCATGCTAGGAAGCGTCTTACCACAGGCGTGCTCAAACAATAATTTATTAGTGGAAAATAAATAAAAATACTGTGTTTATTCCGCAGTTAGATCCTTCCTAAAAATGCAGAACTATATTTTCTTCTCTCAAAATGTCCCTCTGACTGGTATTATTATTTAATTATTAGTCCCTTTTCTTTACATACGTTGTAAATATTTGCAACGATTTATTGACTCTTCAACTGTTTACATCTATTTATGGTCTGATCCATCACGTAATTGATAGAAAAAAATATCAGCCAAACGCTAACGCCACGCCAAACAGAAAATTTCGTCTCCCTGCGTTTCACAAGACAAATTTCTGTGCTACATGAGACATAAAATTAAAGTAAGAAGTTTTTGTTCCCTTAAGCAGAGGAAAATCGGGACGGTAACCAATACTTTTTGATCCAGAATTGTATACAGAGTTTCTGTGAAGCTGCCTTAGCGATTGTCACAACGTGGTCATACCAAGACATATTTCCTTCCAGATTAACGTCCAATAATTTAATAGACGAAGCAAGGGGATTTACGTGTGCTACCATGACTATATCTGATTTTACAAAGTATTAGCTTTCTTAGAAAAAACTGCTGCCTTGATTAACTTAGCATTAAATTCGACTTGGTTATTGTCACCCCAAGACAAAATTTCTTTCCGATCTTTGTTGTGGCGTGATATTTCATGCTCCCTGTTAAGATGTGCCTCGGTAGCCGATGTTTGAGATTTAAAGTGAAAGGTGAGACAAGTGTGCTATCATCAGCAAAGCTATACATTGTATTTTTTGGTTTTCACTAGAAAGTCGCTGATGAACAGTAAGAAGAGAGGGTGAGACAGTATAGACCCTTGAGGAATAACGGCATTGATGGTGACTATGTCAGAGAAATCCGTCAATTGCCACTAATGATAGAGACAGGATACTGTCTGTCCTTCCATAAAATAAAAACGTTTATAAAATATATTTAACTTAGTCTCAAAGGGCCTTTAAAAGAGGAGCGAACATTGTTTTAAAAATAAGCCTTTAAATATTAATTGGGATAGCCTTGGGCTCGGAGCGATAATTTATTAAGGCCCGAAAACTCTTGCTTTCCAGCCGTGTTAAAAGGATGGAAGTGAACCACCTAAATATTTACTAGCAAGGGTTAAGCGGGACTGAACGATATTATTAAGACTGCAGACATCTAAGAATTTTAAAAGTTTTGCTCCCGTATTCATTCAGCGGATCCGACCTTTATAACAGTTTATTTAACTAAGGTACCGAAAAACTAAAACAGACAATGAATCTTCAAAATATTACAGACCAATATCAGTCTTACATATGTTGTGTATAAACTGTAGACACTATTTAATCATTATGCGAGACGCGTATTGGAACAGTGGTATCGCCTGAATGAATGAATAAGTTTAAAAAAATCCATCTAAAAAATAAAAAGTCTATGCTTGTCAGGTGGTATTAATATCAAATACCAATATGGAAAATTATTATTTCCAGACCACCCGATGATCCTTATACAATAAGGGCGTATTTTTGTCTACACAGTAGCACTTTAAAATACTATTTCAGATTGAATGGTACTACCAAGGAAAGGAAGCCCTCTCCATTGATAGGATGCAATCACCTGTAGACCGGATTCGAACTTAATTGTTCTCGTCAGTACAGGGTAGGTGTATATACCAATCAACCCATATATATTCCATCAACCTTTTTATCATCGTCTTGCCTATCAAGAGAGGACTTTAACTTAACGCCGTACTATCGACGGTAGTCTACTAAGAGATGGCGCTGCGCGCTGTATTTTGTCGACTACCGACAAAAATACGCCCTTTTTGTATAAGGATCATCGGGTGGTCTGGAAATAATAATTTTCCATATTGATATTTGAAATGAATATAAGTTTAGACATATTGATCCTGTAATGTTTGATTTCCAGAAGGATGTGGATGTGGTTGCCTGTGATATCCTAACAAACAAGCTTCGCAGCATCGCAATTCCAAAAGTTCGTAATTACTTGATTGGCGAAATCCAGCTGTTGTAACTTCTTTAAAAATGTTTTATGGTAAATGCAGCGTATATGATTTATTTAATCTTAATTTTTTTATACGTGAAATTTATTCTAAAGTGTTCTTATATGCCGACAGCCACACCCCTTTTACCATTCTAAGATACCATAAATCTAGCTCCACTAAAACGCCGGTACACTAAAAACCTTTTTTGCCGAACGATAGTGTTCTCACTCCTATTTTCTCAGGATTAATTGGAAGAAACTTTAAAAGTTTTTATTTTTACGACTCCCACATTTCGTGGAGTCGCTACTTTGGACAAAACTAAAATTTATTACTGGCGTAGAAATCGCGATACTAGAAGGAAATATTTTCCTATTTTAAGAAGCTTTATTATTGTATAAAATGTTTAACATGTCATTTAACGGAAATACGATTTTAATTTGATTTTTATGTGACACCAACGAAGCAGTGAACGAGAGAAAATATTTCTTTACAAAGAACAAAGCACTTATCAAAAAAACACGAGAATTTAAAACCAGAATTGAATAAAATTTGGTTGTTACGCGGTTTTAGTGGATTCGCTTGTAGAGCTAAGTGTGTCGGTTGCCAACTGATTTGCAATCGTCAGAACAATCGGCATACTGGTACGGAATTGTGGGTTTCTATTTGTTTACTTTTTACTTCTTGTTTTTGCCGATTTGTTTTATTTTCTTTAATTTTTATATGTTTTGGTTAAACTTACTTTACATTATAATATATATATATCCATTCCAAAAAGAACGGCAAATAATAAAACAGAAATGAGCCAGAATAAGAATACTCGTAGGTTAAGTTACGAAGTCATTTCTTAAATTTGACAGTTGAAGGGTTCGCATTTGTACCCGTTTACAGAGACAAGGAGCATCAACCAATTAGAAACTCATCCACAACGGAACATGCGCACGACTAAGTTTGCAACAGGTTGGAAATTTTGCTCTGTGAACGAATTTATGGTTTCAATTTTTTCAATTGTCAATATTAAGCTGTGACACAGAAGAATGAAAAATCGACGTTGCGTGATGTCCGTTGACAGAAATTTGTATTTATCTCGAAACATATTGTCACCAATTAACCCTAATTAACGAATATCGTAGCCTTCTGGCTAACCCGTAGCCCAGCTCGAGTATGACGCGCAACATTTGCGCGCGGTACTAAGACGCTGCCGGAAGCTTGCTGGGGAGCGTCCGGTGACGCGATACGATACTTCAATCGTGTCTACTTCCATAATGACGTCTTCTACAAGAACTTTCTCTCGGACTTTTTAGTGCGACGACTGAAAGACATTAGCAATTATTCAATATGAACCTCCCGCAGCAAGCTATTAAGTTATATAAGAATTGGTGACAGAGTAACCCCCCATCCAAGGTGATTATTCAGATTATACAACTCCATGTATATTTTTCCCATATAGAAGGATGTGATTAATAAGTGATAATCATTTAAGTGATTATCACTTGGTGGTCACATTGTTGTAATTGTCATTTTTTGACAAATTACTTCAGAAGTAATTTCTGTCAGTTCTTGTTACAAAATGGCAAAAGAAAGATTTGGTAAAATTTTGTTGTCTAAAGTCGACGATGCTATTAAAAATGTGAAGCCCAAAAATACCGAGCGTTCCGACAAATATGTATGGAAGCAGTTTACTGAGTTTTGCCTTGCGCGAAGTTTCGAAATTGAGAAAATGTCAACAGACAAGGATTTGTGCAACATTTTAAAAGACTGGGCATATAATATGCGAAAATCCGACGGAAGCGATTATAAAGAAGGTGTGGTCAAGCTTTTATGGAACAAAACGGCCAAAATGCTCCAGGAAAAATATAATCGCCACATAGATCCATTCAATGACATGGTTTTTCAAATCGCCCGTTTTGCCCGTAATGCAAAACGAAAAGAGTTGCAGGCGGTACCTGGTGCACGAAAGGAGAGTTCCACGGGTTTGACGAGACAGGAAATAGAAAAAATGGCCTTTAGTTTGGATGAAAATACCCCAGATGGGCTTCAACGGAAATTTTTCCACATAGCTGCATCCGAACTAGCATGGAGGGGAAATGAAGCAGTTTTTTTGCTATTGGAATATTTTAAGGAGGAAAAATATAATAACGGGTCTAGTACCGGTCGTCTGGAATACAACCCAATATTTTCTAAAACGGCGCAAGGAGGAGCAAGTCGAACATGCGAAAGTAAGTGGCTTGTAAAAAATCTTGTGAATCCGGATTTATGTCCAATACGGTTATATTTTAAGCTAATGTCCAAAAGAGGCGAAAACATTAAAACTAATCGATTCTTTTTGACGGTCAATCAGAAATGGAAACAGAATGATAATTTCCCATGGTTTAAGAATTGTCCAGCAGGTATTAACATTATAAGAAACTGGACAAAAATGGGAGCAATCAACATCGGCCTAGATACGAAAAATAAAAAGATTACGAATCACTTTAATAGAGCTTCAACAGTAAGTGCCCTTAGCAGTTCAGGTGCTAATCTCCAGGAAGTTATCAAAATAACGGGCCATAGTTCTATAAATTCTGTTACTCCCTATCTCCAGCTCAGCGAGCAGCATCATCTGAAGATTTTGTCGCAAATGAGAGCCGAAAATACATCGTCATCTACTTCTGATGCTGAAGCCCAATTTCAAACACCTCCAACCTATGATAATAATTTATCCAATAGTTCAAGTTTTAACTATAATAATTGTAATTTCGTAATTAACAATAATTACTGTAA
The DNA here is from genome assembly GCA_963991005.1 of Barypeithes pellucidus. Taxonomy (NCBI): domain Eukaryota; kingdom Metazoa; phylum Arthropoda; class Insecta; order Coleoptera; family Curculionidae; genus Barypeithes; species Barypeithes pellucidus. Next base: position 4,071,306 of record OZ022557.1, read on the forward strand.
TAAAAATGTTTAACTCAGAAAGATATATGTACTTTATTTCGTTGTATAATCCTTTGAATACAACTCGATGTTTCGGGATTACCGAATAATACTTTTACCTGACACGAAACGCGTTACCCGGCAACAACACTACGACTCCGAAGGACCATCTTGTGGTATTACATTCGATAAGGTAGGACTGGGTTTTTGTTATTAAATGTAATTAGAGTAAAAGGACAATTAAATAAGTTGCATTGAAATGATGACTCTTTATTTTAAACGTTCCCGTGACAATATAACAAGAAGAATAATCTAATCGCGTTACCAACAAACCAACTTTAGCACTACTTTACCAATTTATCATTAATAAGTTTTCAAAATGATTGTTTAGTTCTATTATCGTTGTCAGAAACCAAGAAAGTGATAAGTTTATGGTGGCATTTTTGAAAATATTTATAATGTTTCTAATTTAGAATTTTCAATAATCAACACCAGTTTTACCGGATTTATTCTGGCTCCGGGGTTTGGGGCAGGCAAACTGGTTCTAGCCTGGTAGATTTTAGTGGTATACGTAATGCCCTTGCTATGTGGCGTCATGCATAAAATAGGGAAGAGTAAAAAATGTATCATAATACCATTTCTATCCCATTAGATATATCGTGAGACGATTCACTCTCCCCAAAGCCGTAGATTCCCTCGAGTAGCAGTAACAGAAAAATTAAAAAAAAATTATTTTATGAAAAGTTTGTTCTCAGAAATAATGCAATTACATACACACAGTATAGCTAAGTACTAATTAACTATTGTTATTCGCCATGGCAACTAAATTATTTTTGTTTTCCTGTAAGTAAATTACTCGTTATCTTCTCACTGATAAAATGCAGTACATGGTTATTCGAGTTTTACAGAAAAATATATGCGGTGGCTTCTCCATGCCAAAAGAAATCTCATAAATTCTATTGCACTAAGCCCTATGAATTTTAAATTTCGAAATCGTTCATTTAAATTCGTGTTGAGTCTGAATTTTAATCTAAAATGACTGAAAAATGTTTTGAATGCTTAAACTTATCATGTGTTTTTTATAATGTTTTTATTTTATGTGTTTTATGAATAACATAAAATGTAAACATGACAGTTATAATGAAAAACTCGTATTCTTTTGATGAATGTACAAAATTGTTAAAATATTAATTAATTCGTTATTTTGTCATAGAAAACCTCCCTTATAAGATTTGGTTAAGAGATATTTATGATATATAAAGTTTTATAGATTACCTCAAATTACAAATTTGTTATTCGCCATTGGGATTTCGGAAACGGCAAGTGATACGAAGTAGGACAAACAAAGTTGCGTAATTATGGGTCCAATAATATTCTGCAAAAAAATCAAAAATAAATACAAGGGTTTTCAAAATATTTGGAAAAATCTAAAATTTTGCATCTCGGTTTTTATTTTTTCCTGGCTTTGTTCGAAAAGGCGTTCAAAAATAAATTTCACTTCCTCATTGCTACTTATTATTCTCCACAAGATGGCATAATCAGATCTTCGACGTTACGTCTTTAGGTCACCATCGTCAATTGACTCTCTAAATTAATCTAAAATATAGTTTTTTTACCATAACGTTAAGGATACCTTAGCTAAGGTCTAACTAAAGGTAACATTCCAATATCGACTCTTAAACACGCTGAGGCGTACCTACTTTGAATAAGTATTATAGGGTACCAATAAAAAAATATTTTAAATTAGAAAATTTTTTCGTCACTCGAGATAAAATTTCGTAAACAAATAAAGTTTATTGCTTCTAGGCAATCCCGCTCATGACATTTCATTCGAAACCACTCGACTGACGTCTCATAGCTTTGTTAAAAATGTCTTCCTCGAAATTGTCAAGCAACATACTTTTATAACAATCGAAAAATTTTTTCCATAAAATGTTATGATGTTATGTCTGAAAAACTTCTAGTTATAAAAGTATTATATTCTGTAGGACGCGTCGTGAACGAATGATACTTTTATTATCTTTTCACGTCTCTCGATGCTTTTATAAACTACAAAACATTTTTCTAAAAACGGACACTTGCAAGAAACAATTCGCCTCGTATAAACTTCAGGCGGTACGTGACCGAAGATGCAAGTAGTAATTTTGAAATATCCCGACACTGTTGTTAATATTTTATGATGTCAGGCCAACTTTAAATGTAAACCATACTTGTGTATGTGGACTAACATGAAAAGAAGGTTTAGAACACACATTAGGAAGTAAATAAGTTAATGGATAAGTCTAAAATTACAAGATGAGTAGAGATATTTGAATATTAGGGGTATGTTCAAAAATCAGTCTCGAGCTGGACAAATCCGTATATTTACGGAATTCTAGTCCCTCTACCTTATTGATAATTTGCATTACCTATTTATTCACTGCGAAAATTTGTTATCATATATCAGAGTTATTTTTATAATAAAAAATACTACAAATACAATAATGGTCAGTAATGCACCACACATTTTAAAATATTTAACTACTGGAGTTATAAATAAATTATTTTCACTTACATACGTTGCAAACTATATGTAATAGTATATTAAGATACAAGTTTCATAAGACATTATCTTAGAGGCGTTTAATTTAGAAAACGATCCGCGAAGCAGGGAATTTTCTAAAGTACAAGTGCTCTAATTGTCTTATGAACCATGTATTTAATAATACTTTTTCTATTTGGGTCTTTAAAGTCTGAATAACTTTAAAAACCATAGTAGATTTTTTCCATTTCAATTAATATTTTCTTTTTGGGTTGGAAATACTTTTACAATTTAATAAAATGTTACAAGTATCACAACACAATTGAACACAGAAAGCTTCTTCCCATCCGTCATAATTAAAAATAAATATATTATTAAAGTTAATAAAAATGAGTCAGAAAGAAAGTTGTATTCTATCAGAAATACGAGTAATTGCAGAAAATAATCTAGAAAACCTTTTAAAAAGAATATGCAAAACTTTGAGTATGAGAACAAAATTCAAAATATTGAACAAAGTATGATGTCGACACAGAATCTGACAGGAATAACAATTAATGCCCAGGCAATGTCTACACTAATACTATAATGAATTAAGAATAAAAATAGTACATTATTGAATAAACCTATGGAGCATAAACTGGAAGATATTTTTATTATTTTTAGGTTATGTTGTTTTATAGTTGTGACTAGAAATTAGTTGACGGACACCATCATTATGTTCTATATTTCTGTTAAATATCTAGTAAAAATGATCTATTTGCAAGGTTAAAGGTTAGTATTTTAAAGTTTTCTATAAAAAAAATTTCTGTCGAATCTATAATGCATAGAAAACTAATTTCTACGAAATCGAAGTAAGCCTAAAATTCGAACCCTAATTGTTGCCAACATGAAAAAAATAAATTTTCAGGTTCATAAAGTGTCAAGTTATTCAATTTCTTTGCATTTCATAATGTAGCCATTATGAAACCCAAATAGAAAAAATATATTTTAGTATTTCCGTGATTGTAGTAAATTTATTAGAAACACTAACTATACTTTTTTATAAATTATGTGGTTTCTTGGAACGGATTATTTAGTTTTTCCGTATATTATGGTTGTCAATTTAAACAAAACCAACAGTCCATTTATTTTATGTTAGGGCTTGTTCAGATGTGTGGGAGAAAACTTCTCTGCTGCACCTTGTTAAAAACGCATTCATCCGACGTTATTTTTATTTCATTGTACTTCTAGTTTTATGTTCATATGCAGCAATGCAGACAGACTATTACTTTGTAACCTACAACCGTGGAAAAGTACATGAAATCTACGTCGGAAAATTGACATTTTAATTAAAATCTTCTTGATGCACTGGTTTTATTACAAGTCATAATGGAGCGCGTTTCATTTAACTCGTTTTACTTTGTCTTGATTTGACTTACGATCCTTTTCAAGTCATAACTATAAGAAAATATACGATTCAAACCCCACGGCCGGTTCTCCGATTGGCACTAGGTGGATTTTAGTGATATAACTCAGTGTGTTTACTGTCCGGCATCATGCAAGAAATAGGGAAGAGTGAAAACTGTATCATTTCCCAATCCTACCCTATTCACGTCTGTAACCAGACCGGATGAGATCGTATATCACGTGGGGTATAGGGGACGGACGGAAACACTTCCCAATCGGTACGTCATACCGAAATGCGAGAAACCAAGGGTTCATAACCCTTCGGAAGCAGCGTATGATCGAGGATCGTGATTCAAAACCCATGTTAAGCTGTATGTCATCTCGGGAGTGGCACTATTGAGCGAACGAAGAGGAAAAAATGGATGAAAGTTCATGTAAACATGCCTCTAATAATCTAAAAATATCTTGTAAGGGGAGCTAGAGCCCCTTAAAGGGGACACCCTGACGATGGATTTTTCCCGGTATCTCCGAAACTCCTCAATATAAAATTAGGATAATTGTTAGATCTTATATCATTTGTTTCATTTTTCTTTTTCGGTTGAACTAAAGTATTACTATTGTTTGGAAATTTGAGTATAAGAGCCAAAGGCGACGCGCAATCCCTTATGTGAAAAAAAATTGCCTTTATGCCTAACTTCCATACATAATTTTTCCTACGAAATTAAAATATGTATTGGTTTATAACCAATTCACTGTTCTTAAGAGTTCAATAATATTTGCTTATATCGACTTGATTATTCAGAATTAGTTCAATTTAATAAACGTATTATATTACTTTTTGAAAGTTTCTTGCGATTTTTCAGCGCATTGAAATGAGTTTTCTTCTTCGGAATCGGAATTATTTCTTTCCATTTTTGATGTTTTTAAATATTATTGACACTTGTAAGGTAACAATACTAATGCGGCGCCCAGGCAACGAACGACGCGGATGCTGTTTTATGGAATTTTATTGGAATGAAATTATGGAGGCTAACTTATAAACTAACTCATTATATCAGTGTTGCCAATCTAAATTTGTGAAATTACACAATTAGCTGAAAAAATTACACGCTTTAGCACACTTTTATTCACACAAATACACAATTTCTACATACCATTAATATTTTGTAAAAAAGCAAGTGACTATTGGGATCTGATTTCGAAACGTTACCCAAAAAAAAAGGTCAATAGTAACACTTCGGTGGTGGATGTCTAATTACACAAAAATTACAACACGCAAATCGTGTAATTACACGTTAATTGGCAACACTGCATTGCACCGCTAGCTAGTTTGATATCTACAAAATGATAATAATTAGTCACCATTTTCAGATATTCACTCGAGAAACAATTACATTTAACGCCCGAAAGATTAAACGGGCTTTCTGTGTCTCGGACTCTATTAAAAGCCACTTTACATTCACCCATACTGCCGTTTAATTGATAAGAGCATTGGCGCTCTGGAGTACATGAATCACGGCTGATAATTTATTATGAAGTTGACTACTGGAAATTTATTGAAATGTATTTTTTCTACGATCGTTATAGAAACCAAATTTTTGTTATGCAAATGAATGCCTAAAATTGGTTATTTTTTAACCATTCCATTTAAATTATCAAAGTTGCTTAAGTGTCAAGTCAAAGTGACTAGTGCATCTAAACGCCTAATAGGCCATCCACCACCAATCACCCTGTATAGATAGAAATTTATTCTAAAATAAAACCAATATTATAAATGAAAATTTACATGCTGTTTCCATCTGCAAGATCATATTGAACAACCGAAGAACATATATTTTCACAGCCCAAGTGCCCTTTTTCTTTACGATTCCCACTTGTCCTATTCATGTAAGCTATTTAAAGCACTCCTAACCGGCCAATAAAAAACATTCGGAAAAATGTAAGAGCACCTAAAAACACACATTATATTCCGCCCAGGCTCGTATTTTTCCTTTTCTCTTTAAGTACACCCACTTAGATTATCGTTTTTCCTAATTTTCCTTATTCAGGATTTTTCCGGGAATAAGTGAACCCTTACCTAGGGATAAAAGATAGGGGTTCATTATTTGTGGTCTTGCGGCCACCTTTTTCTGACCTTTAAAAAAAAAACGAGTTAGATTTATAACTTAATAAGAAATATTTGGTCGAATAGTTGCGACATACTGCCCTTTTAATGTCAACAGAAAATATAATTTTACATATTTTCCAAATACCTATGTTTTTCATCGTAAAATATTAAATTAATTTTCTCTAGGAAATAAGTACGGCCAATTTGCTTAAAACGCTACAATTATAAAACATTAGCTAATAGAAAGTTATATAAAACTAAAATTACCGTCTTAAAAGATCTGTGAAAGGAAGCTAAATTGCACGAAAAATTGTTAAATGAACTAAATTATTTTAGCTAGCTACAATTTAGCTATCTTTTTATAAACTGTGTAGAAATTTATGTCGAAAATAGTATAAGATCTTCAGTAATTAAATTTGTTTAAAAACTATGTATAAAAGAAATAAGCCAAAAAGCATAGTTGTCATTTCTAGGTCCATTTATTTTTTTGAGTAATTTGAAAGAAAAAATACTAACAAAACCCCATTGGATTACAGTATGTTTCTCATTTCTTTTATTTACAAGACTTTTAAGAAGTTAGATTTCTAACATGTCTCTTGGCATAACCACGTTGTGTGTAAATTTCTGGACCAAAAACTTTTAACACTCTACAAAACCCAGATTTGGTCATCACTAAAATTACTGCATGTCTGGAGCTCAGCACTCCATCACACTCTTCGACTACTGGACGCCATCGAAATAGGAGCCAATCATCGTGGAGACCACGAATGTCGAAGTTGGTGACTCTCTTTTACACATATTTGTAAATGCTTGCCCGCTAAATTTCACCTAGAGCGACGAATATCAAGAATATAGAATGAACCACTGCCGACCATCCATATGTGGCTCAGCTTAATACTCATCGAACTTCATTGTTTAAGGATTCTTTCATCTGGAGGACGTCATCCTTGTAGAGTGGGTTCCTGAGGACGTGTTCCCCAACGGATATAACCTACAACGATTCAAAACCAACGTAAATCGCTATTTTCGCACACGCACCACTCCCAGAGTGCCTTAAATTTTTATGCAAGGAGATTTCTTCACATTTAGTGTGTTGCATAATACCATACAAGAAGCGATATTATGTTATTATCTAATAAAAGGACATTTTAGTTTCTTTATTTGTCCACTTGGACTCTTTGGCTTTTATTGCACACTTCTAAACCACCGTGAATACGTAGTAATTTTGTAGCCATAGTGTTAATATAGTAGTTTACCGCCAAGACAAACAGTGCTATATATATATATGGATAATCGTCTCTAACCTCTATTGAGCGTTAAGGAAATTTATTATTCTATAAACATTTACAATTAATTTCGCCACCCTTTTCGTTGTCATGTATCTTAGAGACGTTTATTCCGATGAGATTTATTTTCTCACTTTCTCACAACGATATTACGGTTTTGTGGACATTACTACAGCTAACTGACGACCCGAAAACAATTCGTTACATTCAATAGATGATGGCGTTGTGAAAAGTCAAGTTTGTACAAGAACTATCGAGTCAGTTAAAGAAACGTAAAATTTAGATGAAGCTAATGTTAAAAACGTAACGTTAAACTTTGCCTTTTCGTTTATTGATCAATATATTGTTGCTTTTTAGTTTTATCCGAATATAACTATTTTAGGTGAGTTTTAAAATTTCTGATTAAAAAATTAATGGAAGCAGGAAACGAAATTTCGTTCCTTCGAAGTAATAAGTCGTAATATAAAAAAAGGTCGTGGTAGATTCACTTGATTGGTGGCCATTATTAGATCACCCCGTTTGTTGCACGCAAACAAGATTTTCCTGTTGCAGATCCTGCTGTTTACCTACATACATATCTCATTTCTAAAACAAATATTTGCTTCCTATCATTGCCAATTTCGGAATCTATCAATATTCACAAATTCCAGGTCTGTGTAAAATAAAGCTAGTTATTTTCAATTTCTTTGACAGAATAAAACCTCATTCTTGGGGATTTCCGGAATAACAAATATTATTTACCTTACTTTTACCAAATCCGACACTGCGTCTTATCTAATAGAATACTATTTGTCGCGAGATTTCCTTATAGACGTGTGCTACATACAGGGTGTTCATTTGAAAACCACCACGGATTTATCGAAAATCACTGATTAAAAGAAAAAACGCCGAGACACGTCAAAAGATTTGCCAAAGGGGACAACTTTTTAACTAAAAACTACTTCACCCCTTTTACCCTCTGGCCCCCGGGGTCATCCCCTTAAAAATTTTAAATGATAAGGGGTAGCAAGTAATAGCTTGTTTGAAAGGTCTTTCAAAGGGCTTTATTTAGACGTTTGATTTTTTAAAATTGAAATAAATCAGCTTCGTTGCAATAATTAATTGCTGTTATATCTTCAAACGTCAACATTCCGGAAATCGCTACTTCTAGTGGTATGGTGGATTATATCACTACAACTAAACCTTCTTCAGAAGTATTTACACGCGTATTATCGTGAAGAAGGACAATTTTGTGACGCAAACCACGTAACTTGCGTTTTGAAAATAAATTATATTTTCCTACTTTCCATTATACTTATTTAATAAAACATCCGATGTTCACACCTGCATAAACACATGCTTGCAAATAGAACGAAAATAAAGGGAATTCTTCGCGAGGAATCGTAGTTGTATACACAATACCAAGCATGCACTTTATGTAAACTCCTTATTTGCTTATAGAAAATGCAGCGTCTGTGATGACAAGAAAACAATAATTTATATAAAATGAGAGGAAACCCTATTTTGTCTAAATTTCATATACCCTTTTATCATCAGAAGACTGTTAATAACAACGCAACGAACAAACCTTGAATTTAGTTGAAAATATCTACAGAATACTTGACGTAACAGAGCAATGAAGGTGCATATTCGAACAAATATGTCAAAGTATAATTTTTTTTCTTATTTCTCACATCTTGCCGTTAATGTTTAAAGTATCAAGTTGATATTTCGTACATGCACTACGCTTAACGACTTCTATCTTCTATTATAAAAATGTTTCTCTACTATCCCACCAGAGTCCACTTTGCATGAAATTCAGATTTTAATTTTTCTGAATATCTTTTTTGGATTTGTCGGTAGTAAGATTGCAACGAGGTATTTAACAGTGAAGTATATCTTAAGCGATAAATAATTTATAAAACTTTTAAAAAAATCTACTAACAACATTGTAATCGTAATTGCAAAATTACCCGAAAATATTGAAGTTTACTAAAATTGACTAGTTTAAGCTAAACTATAAAAATACAAACTAATACGTAAAAAATTAAACAGGTTTATATTCAAGAAAAACAACTAAAATTTCTGCACTCAATCAATCACTCATCAATTATTAATTCTAAGGTTAATTCCACTTTAGACTAGCGTCACTTCTTACACTCGAGACTTTTTTTTTTATAATATAAGTTACTTAATTAATAGCTTAAGAAAGTTACAATATCCCTTACGTAGAAACTTTCTGACGTTTTGATAGTTACTTGCATGGAGTTCTCGAACAACAAAGGGTCTTTCCATAATACAAATTAAGTAAAGAAGGGGCAAAGTTTGAATAACTTGATTTTCGTTTTAACAAGCTCCTGGGGAAGTTCCAACTTATTTACGGGTCGATTTTTTAAGAAAGCAAACTTTAAAATTTTGTTTGGACACTTGATTCGTATACTTTAAGCTACCTAGACGTCGGTTTTCTAATTAGCATTTTAAAATAACTGATATAAAACGTCTACTTCCTAATTCACAGTAACTTAATTATCATGAAAAGTAAAATGGTAATTCCGGGCACAATACGGCATTTCTGACAGAGGAAACCTTTATAAATAGGTTGTAAATAAATTAAATTAACTCCGTCTGAATAATAAATAGATTTATCCATGAGTATTGCGTAGTATGATCATTGTACATGTATTGGCTTAATAATGAAAACTTTTGACACTCTACAAGCCCCAGATTAGTCCATCACTAGAATACTGATCTCATGTCTGGAGCTCTGCACCCAAGCATACTCTTCGGCTACTCGATCGAAAGGAAAGCCATTAATCTGATCGAAGACCACGAGTTGAGCAAGCACTTCAACAACAGTCTAGAAGAGAGAGATGGCAACCTGGTGCGGCTCAAGTCAATTAAATCAGTTTCCAATTTACAGAAAAGTAGTAGACGCTTCTTTGTTTGGCACAATACTAAAATGAAAAGTGCACCAATACAACTTCAAACTGCGTTTAAAAACCGGTTTGCTGATTTAAAAAAGATTTCACTTAAAATGGAGATTTTCGAAAATCCCTTCTTATGGGATATCGATGATGCACCAAGCGATTTGCAAGTCAACATGAGAGATTTGCGAAGTGATATCACACTAAAAATAACTTTTAAGGAAAAAAACTAACTTTATATGTATTTCTATGGGAGTTTGCCTTCTGAAAGCAATTAATTACTATGTGTGGTCGTAAATGTATTTGTGAGCAACCTTTTTGAGTTATGAATTATCGTAAAACCAAACACTGTTCTCGGTTATCATCAGATTCAAATTTAGATGCAATAAATAGCGTTTTATAATTAAAACTGAAATACTTGTACACAAATATTGCAGGTAATGACATATGGTCGATGCAGTTGGCACTAATCCCCACGTAATACATTCGGCTAACTTACTACAAAAGATTGCCGACCCATGCTAGAACATCGAAGACAGGTTGGTTATTTGACTCTCTTTGACTGACATCCATCCATATGTCGTTCCGCTTAGCACTCGTGGAACTTCATTATTTAAGAATTCTTTCATCTGGAGAACGTCGTACTGGCGGAATGATCTTACTAAGGCCGTGTTTCCCAACGAATACAACATTCGCTTTATTTGCACATGCATTACTCCCAGGGTGCCTTAAGGGATTTTTTCCTGTACTATTTATTCATTAATTCCATTGATTTTTAAAATCAACCTTTTTGAATGGGGCGTTCTTAGCCGCCCTGAGATAGTGGACTGTAATTTTTTTAGGGTTCCGCAGATCCCTAATAACCTCGATCTTCCTCGTTCCCAAATCCGCCCGTCTCAACCTGGCAACTTTAGTATAGCGCAAATGTTAAGTGAATGAAATTATGTTTACAACTTACCTTAAAGGAAAGTAAAGGATGACTTGATCACTTGGGTGGAAAATGGTCCACGAAAATATCTTCCCCAAAATGGTTGGTGAAAGATTGTATCTGTACTGTCGAAAGGTCGACTAATGAGTCTGTGTATGCTTTCTCCGTCCAGCCCGTACATCACATCGGAGTGACGTCGCACCGCGGTGATTCTTAGAGGGAAAGGGATGGGAAAAGGTATGGTACGAGGACTAGTGAGAAAGTTGTATAGCATGTACATAAATATGTGAAAAAAACTGTAATTAAAACCGCGTAATTTTGAATGCAACTAAATTGTAACATAAATAGAGAAAATTAAAAAAAAAATGCAATTATTCCTTGATATCTAACATAATGTGAGGACGAAACATTGAATAATATGTAAACTTTTTGTAATAAATGTGAGAAAATCATTTTATTATGTACTTGTATTCAATACCCACAAAAAATTATATACAGAGTGTTCCATAACTTATGGACGATAGAGCAACTGGACCGATTAAGTCATATAAGTCTCTCGTGCTAGAATAGAAATACAGGTTGTTCAAAGTGAGAGTTTGTTTTCGAAAAGAAGCCATAATTTGAAAACGGTTCAATGTAAGGGATTGAAAGTTGGCGCTATGATGTTTTTGTGAACAAGAAATAAGAATTTGTAGAAATGTTTTACATAGACACATTGGGTTTAATAAATCGATGCTTTTTTTTTTCTTACCTGTTATTAAGTATCATTAATTAAAAATTCTTAAAGAAGGGCAATTTGTAAACTAAAAAGGTATCCTTGTTTGATCATAATATCTCTAACTGTTTTCGATATCTTGCCATTAAAAATTTTTAGCAGCGTAACTGAAAATTTTCTACAAATTCTGGCTTAAACAACACACTGTATTTCTAGAACGAGAAACATTTCGAAAAAACTTATATGACTTAATCTGTCTAGTTTGATGTTTAGTATCTCCAGTTGCTCCATGGCCCATAAGTTATGGGACACCTTGTATAGAGGACTGAAGGAGGAAATGTAAATAGAGAACTAACATTTAATTTTTTTATTCATGTTCAGTTCGAATAATTTTCCATAGTCTGACCCCCATCTGTCTTTAAATAACTTTTTCAAAGGGTCAAAGAAAAGTAGTAATGAACCTTTTATCTTAGGTTATGTCCAGTTCACCAGGTAACGTTTCCCTTATCGAAGAAAACTAGCGAGCAAGAAAAATTAGGAACAAATCTTAGACGGCTGCTATTCGGTGCAAAAGGAAAATAAATGGTTTGGGTCAAAAGAATGTTTGCTTTTAGATGGTCCCGCAGTATTCCCAAAGTATTACTTTCATGCAAGTGAAGTTTAGACATTTTACAGCAAAAAAAATAGGACGAAATTATACGTATACAAAGCGGTTAATACGATATATCCTCTCTAGGTTCCTGAAATAATAAAATCCAGTTCTACTCCTAGAAAATTTTCCAAAAATATTGCTTTACGTTTTACGTAATAAGGTCATGTTTTTCCTTAATTGTTCGTGGTTGTATAGTCAATATTTCATCAATTTGGCGTGAGGCCTCGAGCTAAATCTTATTTCTGTAATAAGAATTAAGGTTAGGGTTTGTTCGTAAAAAAGTGATATGTTTCGCACGTCGCTGCTACACAGAGTAGGCGTAAGTTCGATAATCTGGTGCTGCCAGAAAAAAATTAGGTCATGGAAGGTGAAAGCATCTTAATGAATATTACCGTAATTTAATGTAGCTTTTTACGTGTCAAATTCAAGGGTTGCCAGCCATTGAATGACAAGTCAACGACATCATAGTTATTATAATTCTCATCACTTTATCGAATCTCGCATCAAATTTCTACCAAAAAATGAGGGATTAACAAAAAACCCGTTCCCTTTTAAAAAGTAATTTAGTGTACAGGGTGTCCCGTAACTTATGAGCCATAGAGCAACTGGAGGTACTACTAGACATCTCGTTCTAGAACTACAGGGTATTGAAAAGTGAATTTGAAAACGTTTCTTTCATATTTTTTCAAATCTGTTATTAAGTATTTTTAATCCAAAATATCTTCTTTGAGATCGCACTTTTTAAACTAAAAAATTATACTTGGTCGATCTTAAATTTCTTACCGTTTTCGAGATATTTCCATTTTTACTTTGATTTTTTTTGATGCATTTGATTAAATGAAAATATCTCGAAAACGGTTAGAGATATTTAGATCGGGCCCTTTTAGTTTAGAAGAGACATTAAGATCGAAACCTTTTTAGATTAGAAATTGACCTAATGACATGTAGGAAAAGGGCATAGATCAATTACGCGTAATAATGTCAAACATTTCTACAAATTCTTATTTCTTACTAATAAAAACATCATACATTTTCAAATTATGGCTTATTTTCGAAAATAAAACTTCAATTTCGAACACCCCCGTATTTCTAGAACAAAAAAACTTATGAATGACTTAATTGGTCTAGTTTGATGTTTAGTATCTCCAGTTGCTGTATGATACATACGTTATGGGACACCCTGTATGAAATAGAACCTAAAAGCAATTTTTATTTGGCTCGAGGTATATCGAATTTTTCAAAAAACTTCGTATAAACCTCGTACAGACCTTTTAAACTCCACTCAATTCCGACAAGTATGAAAGACGACATCTTACACAAGGGATTTAAAAGAACCACTCGACAAATGTAAAAGAGAAGCAGTTTAATGCGTGTTGAAAAATACACCGAAACCATCTGTGAAGTATTATCCTCTGAAAGGTTTAAAATATACATTCCGTGATGGTTTCAAGGACTTTTAGGTGGTTGTATCTAATATAATGGTGGCGATACAGGTGCCATAATAGAGGTTTGCTATAATAAGTGATAGAAATGGATAGAAACAATTAAATTGGTGGAATACATACAATGTAAAATTGCCCTTTACTCAAATAATTTCTCAGACTAGTAAAATACTCGCAAATGTGAGGAATTACTGACAAGTTGGCAACCCCGGTCTCATTGGTAGGAAGAATACGTTTCTAGTACGCCTTGTAATACACGAACATTTTAGTTCTCCCAACCGTGAGACTCGTCAATTACTTGCCCAAATCTCGTATTTGCACCAGCGAGTTAATTCCAGAACTAACCTATTTAACTCAGATTATACGGAAGTGCACGCTTATAGAGTAACATGAAACACTAAAACACACGTTTCCATATGAACCGAGAGAAGCGACTTTGTTTATCTGGAATGAGTTAATCTTATTTAGGAAAAGTGAGGTGCATAGCGGAACGAACTTAAAGCTGGCTAAGACTGTGCCTTAGAAAACTAGAGAATATAAGCTGCTTAGGTTTGAAGTCATAATGTTATCTTCCTAGAAACTAAGCTTATTATATTGTGAGTAATATATTAATCAAAATATAAATCAGTCGTAAGAAATCGTAAATATAAAGCTATAACTTTAGGAATATCGTATAGCCCCGCCATCATTGATAGTTGAATTTGTTTCTCGGGACACTCCGCCCACATGACCCTTATTAAACATTTTTTTTATTCGTATTTTCAAATCAGTCCTCGAACTTTTATTATTCAGTCGAGGTGCATTTGCTTGTTAGTGCCATCTCCCATCTCCTAACTTTTCCCCCTCAATTTACAAACCCGAATTTCATGAATACGGCAGTCTGAAATAAAATGTATGTCGGTGGAACGAGTGATTTAGGAAAAAAATATTTTAAGGTCATTTATACAAGCTCGACTCAAGAATCTGAAAAATGGAACAGAAAACTTTTTCTATAATTTAATTTTTTATCATCTCGCTTAACTGCACAGCACTTCCGCCACCTGTGCTGATTCCTGTTGGCCTCCTCCTTAGTCTCAATGAAAGCTAACGAAACCAAGGAAGCAGCTTTCTCCCAGAAGGTTGATATTTTATAGCACTGGTTTCGTATATTAATTTGCTGGACGTTAATCGGGGAGGAAATATGAATTGGCATAAACACGTTGTGGGAATCGCCAAGACAGCTTCACAGAACCTTGAATTACTTTCTGGACAAAAAAGTTGTATACACCTCAACAACTTTTGATACTCTGCAAAACGCAGATTCGTCTATCACTAAAATACTGCTCTCACGTCGGGACCTCTCCACACAAGCATACTCGTCGTGTACTGGATTCCATCGAAAAGAGAGCCATTCGTCTGATTGGAGACCACGAGCTGATCAAAAACCTCGACAGCCTTGAATATCGGTGACAGGTTGGTGATTTGACTCTATTTTATAAATATTTCCATGGCATGACTGATATTGCCCGCTTAATTCCAGCTAGAAAAAGCAGAAATGCACTACGAACCACAGCTGCCCATCCATATGTGATTCAGCTTGTTCTTGTGGAACCATAATATACGAATACTTTCATCTGATTGACGTCATTCTTGTGGAAAGACCTTCTTGAACTCGTGTTTTCCCAATGAGTTTAACCTCCAACGATTGAAAATTAACGTCAATCGCTTTATTCGCATCTCCCAGAGTGCCTTTAGGGATTTCTCCTATAGTGCTAGTATTTAATCATAAAAAATATTACTGTTGTACTATTGTATTGGCCAAACACAGAAGAAGTTTTTAGTGTTTTGAGTAGAAATAGAGAGTAATTATTTATTCTCTCCCCCTCTCCTCTCCCCCTAGCTACGCCACTGGACGAAAAGACTATAATTTTCTAATGCGTCGCGATGTAAAATTTGTAATTAATATTTTGAGCAGCATCTAAAACTTTTTCCTATATTTGCCTTTGTGCCCAATATAAAATCCGATAACATAAATCAACTTTACAATAATTGCATGTACCCGAAAAATGACAAAACACAAAGGCTAAAAAACCGGGCGCTTTACACCATGTCACAACTTTTTGACAAGTTGAACCTCGTTTTTACGTCGCAGGTAGTGGAAAGATTCACTAGCGTCTGCATTATGACTGTCACAATTTCACGCGTTGCCAAATTGTCTTAAAAATAACTTAGACTAAAGATTTACTTCCCGATTCACGTTGGTTTTGAATCGTTGGAGGGTTATATTCGTTGGGATACAGGGGCCTTAGGAAGGTCGTTCCATAAGAATGACGTCCTCCAAATGAAAGAATTCTTAAGCAATGACGTTGAAGGAGTACTAAGTTGATCCACATATAGATGGGCGGCAGTGAACTATCAGTCGAACATTTGCACGGAAATATCTGCAAAAGTCAAATCACCAACCTGTTTTCAATGCTCTAGACAGCCGACGTTCTTGGTCAGCTCGTGATTCTTCTTTTCATGGAATCCAGTAGCCAAAGAGTATGCTTCCGTGCAAAGCTCCAGACTTGTGAGCAGTACTGCGCTTTGTAGCATCGAAAGTTGTTGAGGTGTATATATGTGCTTAGATGAAATGAGTGGAATTGCTTTGGTTTTCTGCGCATTAAATTCTACTTGGTTACTGTCACTCCAAGGCAAAATTTATTCCAGGTCTTTGTTGAGGCGTGATACTTCATGCTGCCTCTGAAGCTATGCATCGGCAGTCGAGTTAAGAAAAGAAGCAGCGAAGCTGGCAACGCAATGAAGCCACTAGTATGGCTGAATGATTTGTGACTATCCAGTTCTAGACGATAATAGAGAGTTCGCTCTGAAAATTCCAGAGACTGGAATGGTGCCAAGCCGGTCGAGTTGCAGTAAACGGTTTCGTAAATTACTTAATTTACATAACTATTATTCAGGAAGGTTATTAGTCATAAAACTACGCTTGAAGGGCCTTACTTTACATTAATTTTCGTGAAATAAACGCTTGGACTCCTGGACAAGTTTAACAGAGAATTTAGAGCGGTTTCCTGGCAAACAGATGAGTCTCCAATGGATAATAAACAAATAATCTAGATACATAAATATCTTGTAATAGGCTCCATATAAAATAATCTTGCTTAATACAGGGTGTTATAAAAATGGTCTTATTTAATCCCACAAATCCTGATATAGAAACAACTTGTAGAAAAATAATTATAAATGGCGCTCAATAATCACAAGAGACAAAAGTCAATATATGCCTCTTCTGACTTTTCATATTTCATTTATTATATAGCGTATGTAGCAAGATGTTAGCAAATTAGGTATTTATTACTATGAAAAGATCTCTACCTAAATAAAATTACAGTAACTATTTAAAATGACCATGACCATCATCGTCATTACAAGCATTCGACCTTCTGCGTTAAAATATTCTCGCTTTAACACAAATATGACGATTTTACCGGACTTTGACATTATTAGAGTGCATTTTTGGATAAAGATCACCATACAGCGATGGCACATGTTTCTGTAACATCCTGTACATAGAACATCAGGATTAGAATTTCTTAAAATAAGTTATAAAATGTAAGTGAAAAATATTTATTGCATCTAAAGTGATAAAAGTTCAGCTCACCAATTACCTCATTTGAAGAGAAAATTCATACGACTATTACTAAAAGTTCGTTTTCTTTCCCTTGAATTGCAGAAGAAATTTAACGAATAAATAATCTGTCAGTCACAACTCGACAACATTTCACTTTTAACTAAGACCACCTTGAATAACTTTCGTATGATTTGTTAACGTCCAGGTACTTAATAGCTTAATTTGGTAATTTCAGGAAGATATATTTAAATCCTTCCGCATATATTAGTCATAAAACTGTGATTTAGGGGCCTTACTTTCCATTAATTTTCCGGAAATAAATGCCTAGAACTTCCCGACAAATTTAACTAACAGAGAATTTAGGCACGGCCTTAGTAAACAGAAGCGCCTTAAATGGATAATTAAGGTTAGTATATACTTAGAAAAAGGAGATAATGGACAAGTTTGTATGTATTGAATTTTGTTTTAAAGTTTGCAGCACACAATATTTTGTTCCTGAGAAGTTTTTACTAAATTTGAAAATGTGGATATATGCTTGTATAAACAATATACCGTTTGAATAAGACCAGTTCTTCAAGAATAAATTTCGATAGAATTTTATTTCGTTACGCATATTATAGAATAACCCACAATAACAATCGCAATCGCTGTTAATACTATTTCATCCCGTTTTACGAACGACGGGGTTGCCTGAAAAGCACGTGTATTTGCTTTTACCAAATAATTCAATATTTAACCAAAAAGAAAAATAAATATAGGCTTACTGTCCATTAAATACAATGCAATGTGCACAATTTCGCGGAAAAAATACTATGTTCGTTCAATACCATTATTTGCAGCGAAGCTCGAAGTATTATACAGTAAATTAATACTGGATAGTGGATAAGTGAATTAATTATTGTGAAGGTTGAACACATTTGCTGGGCGTCAATATGGAAGGAAATATATCTTGGCATAATCACGTTATGGTTCTCAGAAACTTGGTGTACTCTTCCGAACCAAAAAAATGTACACACCTCAACAACTTTTGATACTATACAAAGCCCAGATTCGACCATCACTAGAGTACTGCTCTCATGTTTGGAGCTCTGCATCCAAACATACTATTCGGCTACTGGATTCCATCGAAAGGAGGGCCATTCGTCTGACCGGAGACCACGAGCTGACGAAGAGCCTCGACAGCCTAGCCTAGAACATCGAAGACAGGTTGGGGATTTGACTCTCTTTTACATTTATTTTCATGGAAAGTGCTCGGCTGACCTTGTCCTCTTAATTTCGCCCAAAACGGCGGATAGCAGAAATACACGACGAACCACTGCCGCCCATCCATATGGTTAAGCTTAGTACTCCTCGAACTTCATTATAGAATAGAATAGAATTCTTTCATCTGGAGGACTTCATCCTTATGGAACGACCTTCCCGAGATCGTTAACGTCAAGCAAATAGGTCTGTGCCATTCTTTTTTTCGACGCTTTTTTACATGTGAGGCTCGGTCTGAGTAATGAGGCGCCACAAAACATGTAAAATAGTACGGGCAATCTATCGTTAGGGGACCGAAAAGAACGGAGATATTCTGCTGTCCTTGTTGACGAATCATGAAATAGGCGTCTCTCTAAAATAATTTGAATATTTCACACCGACTAATGTAATATTAAAACATAATTTCAATATCCTTGTTTTAAAAAAAAAAACTTATTTAATTACCGAGATTAAATTGATATCAGGAAACCTAATTAAAAAAGTTTTTTAATTTTCTTTTGAACTTGCTAATTTAAATTATAACGGTATAAACTGTACAGACTGATAAACCGTATACAATTAGGTTTTACAGAGAAGATAAAAATGTCGAGATTACGGTGCATGTCCGTTTCAATAGCTATCAAAACAAAAATGATATGCCAAAAATTAAATTTGAATTTAAAGTGGTCTCTAGTGACACTGTAGAGAAACAGCTTTATAACAGAACGATTGAAGTCGTTAATCGTGTCTCTGATAGTTTAAAAACATACTAAAACTAAACTAAAAATTGAACTTTAACAGGCTGTAACTCGAAACGCATCGAGTTCGCGACTTTTTGTTATAAGAATTACTACCTTCATTTTAACATGTAGAATCACATCTCCAAGTATTCTGATCATTATCCGAGCACCCTGCATTTGCTTGGGCCCAAGGGAGTGGGATCAACGTGACATCATCCTATACAGGGTTTTCCACTTAAAACTCCCGGGGCCTATATCTCGAAAACGAATGGATATATTTTGATTTCGTAAAAAGCCGTCGTTAGGTAGGATCAATTAGCATTTTTTAAAGACAACATCGCCCTGGGCATCGAGGGCGTCGTTCGCTACATAAATATAAATTCATTGCAGAGATTTCGAAAATAGGTACCTACCTAAATATTTTTATTTATTTAAAAAAAATTTTGAACAGAAAAAAGAAACCACGAAAAAACGTCACTAAATTTTCCCTTCACCACTGCTTTAATTTTTTTTTTGTAAAACGATTTTTTAGGATGAATTTTAGCATTCAATATTTATTTTATATTAAGTAACACATATTTTTAATTTTTTTAAATGTAACTGCTTGTTGTTTGTGCAGTTATCTGTGTTGTGGTGTAAATTTTTATTTTAAGGTAATTTAGTGACGTTTTATCGTGGTTTTACCTTTTTTCTGTTCAAATTTATTTAGGTCTGATGATGCCCAGATAGGCGGTTACATAACAACACGTAAACTTTTTTAATATACTGAAAGATAAGTTGTGAGACCGTGACTTTGAGTTCACCCCTTGTTAGATGCTAAAGTTACTTTAAAACGAGTGAAGTAATCGAATTAAGGTAAATTAAAAAAATCGTAAATGTACTTATTTTCTAAATTCCTGCAATCGATTTATATTTTTGGAGAGACACTACGCCAAGGGCGTCAAACGCATCGCATTGATGTCATCTTTTAAAAATGTCAATTGATCCTACTTAACGACGTTTTTTTTACAAAATCAAAATAATATATCCATTCGTTAAGTGAAAACCCCTGTATACACCGGGGCATCAAAATCAATTTTGCTACTCCTAAGTAAGTAGTAGGATTTCATAAAAGAACATTATTCGTTTAGGCTCATGGTCGCAATTAGGCGTCTTTTTACCTAAGCTAATCATAATTAGACCACTTCAAGTAAAGTTCCAGAAAACCATTATATAAACGATCAAACTCTATTAAAAATAATACGAAACGTTAACGCAAAGTTACAAGTGTGAAAAGCATCAAGTTTCCATCCCCACGAATTATACAAAGTTGTTTGAATCATTAACCTCACTATCCCTAGATGTAATCCAAGAGTTATTGTTTAAGATTCCGTTCAGTCGAAGGCAATTATACTTAAACAAGGGTTTTAGGTGTCATACGTTTCGAAGTCTTAATTGGACACGCCAAAATTGCAGCCAATCGCAAAAAGGATCCAAATAGGACCGATAACGACTGATTGAATCTGCCACAACCAATTTAGGGTCCCATTTTTAGGCCCGACATATTTTGGGCCGTGTTAGAAACAATAATAAAGATTTAAGGGTAATTTTCGACGAAAAGATGTTGTAGATATGGGCCCTAAAATTCTACGATTTCTAAGGGCGTACGACAAAAAAATTTTTTAGCGAAAGCATAAAATTTCAAAAATATAATTTATGTCAAAAACTCGAAAACATTTGCTTGGAGCGACATTCACATGGAACACCATTTTTGGGTGAAAATGATGAAAAAATTAATATTTTTAATAAAATCATAAATACATTAAAGCACAAAAGAGTTGTACTTGTTTCTATGTATCCAGTATGCCGCAGAGAGCGCCCTCTACAATCTACATCAAAATTATTAACAAATTCAAATTTCTCGGCCCAAGAAACCTCCAATCACAAACTTATATGCAAAATATTAGTTAATTGGAAATTACAAAATAAAATCTTTGTCTGGAGACCCTGTATCTAAGTTATTATCAACTTTTGAATTAAGTTTGGCCAAATCGCAATATTTTAACTCAAAGAATCTACATACTATTAGTTTTGGTACACCCAGTAAAGAATTAATGGATCGTATAAAGCATCAGGATATGTACTTATTTTAATGGGTAAATGCTTTGTTTTCGATATTAAATTATGGTGTATATTTACCCGAAAATTAGACAAATGGTTACAATCAATATGGATCCGATCCGCAGATACTTTGTTTGAAAGATACAGGGTGTTACCGTATTATTTTGGAATACGGAATCACCACATGATCGCAAGTGTTTCTTGAAACATCCTGTATATATCGACATTGCAGTACAATGTCAAAAACAGCAGGAACTGTACCTCCGCCTTTTCAGTTAAAGCTCTCCTAAAATTCCAATTATCTCGATTGTACTCTCTGTCCGTAATTTATTCATTAAATGCTTCGATTGGTCACAGACTCTGCCAATACAAGTTTATTACCGACATAAAAAGTATCAAAGCTTCAGATTAAATTGAAACAAAGAGTTGCATATCCATTGTCATTTAAAAATTCGGTATTTCAGCTGAACAAATTTATCGCCCCCAAAAAATAAAATGAAATAAACACCGTTCAATGTTCCATTACAAAGACAAAAACACGTAACCTAACCGCCCGTCCAACTAAACTTTTTTTAACTCTATTATCCTCAATTTTGCTCTATCTCTATCTATTGGTAATTCATCACCCAGACTGTCCGGTAAGATTAAATTTGTAATTTATCACCTTCACTTTGTAAATCATTTCAGACCGGTTTTTCTAACACCTGCGTGTGTGTGTTCTATATATTTGATATCTTGTATATCAGATTGTGTCTGGACGAGAAAATAAATATAACTTGGTTTAATAGTTTTAAAATTTATGTAGCATCATGCAGTGTCAGTTATACTTAGAAAGTGCAATAAAAGAGCGCAGTTCTCAATATATATTGTGTATCTTATATATATATTTACTAAGTATCTCGGAAATCATTAAATTTACTTATTCAACCTAATATTAGTAAGTGAGTGATTTCTTCCTGAGAAACAAAATGAAATGTAATGAGGAATCCAATGCCTTTTTCAGCTTTGACTTTTTTTTGGATCGCTTTTTCCATGTACTCTTCAATTTTTCGTTTACCTTTTTTAGCCTGTTCCGACTCAATGATTTCAATTTAAAATATATGAGCAGGAAGGGTATGGTAAAACAAACACTGAAATATAATGAAAATTCGATAAACTAATCAGAACGAGCGTAAAGGTTGCTCTTGCAAACCGTGCAATCTAATCATATGATTTGCTGCTATAGTGCAGTTTATGTTGATGATGAAATGGGCATGTCATATAAATATGTCACAACTGGCATGTGAATGTGACAAACAACATAAGGATATACTCACTAGGCTGCTCATACAACAACAACCATTGTACGGAATACACATAAGTGAGAGTCATAATCTGATATATTGTTGAGACCACATTTAAGTGAGAGTCATAGTCTGATATATTGGTACGAATACGTTTAAGTGAGAGTCATAATCTCAAATATGGTTACGAATATATTTAAATGATGATCATATGATCTTCAGTATATTTCGATTAGCGAAAGAAACGTGCTAACATTTTCCTTCTATTTTTTTCCTTCATATTATTTATGATGCATATTTTATACAATCTTATAGACTTTATTTTACAGCAAATGAAACAAATCCCCCCTTTAACCTAGTTTGCATGCCTCAATAATTTCAGTTTAAAATACGGAACAAGAAAAAATATGTAAAATAAGCACTGAATTCTAATGAAAATTCGATACTCTCATCACATCGTGAGCATACATACAGTCACTCTTGCATGAAGTGCTCTTTAATCATATGATTTGCTCCTTTAGTGCAGGTGTAGTGTAGATTATACGTAAAACGGATATTGCGATTTATATTGTGAATTGGCGGGGAAACGCTTGCTGACAGAGATTTTCATATGAAGG
This sequence comes from Barypeithes pellucidus, assembly GCA_963991005.1. Lineage (NCBI taxonomy): Eukaryota > Metazoa > Arthropoda > Insecta > Coleoptera > Curculionidae > Barypeithes > Barypeithes pellucidus. The sequence continues at coordinate 4,094,811 of OZ022557.1, forward strand.
ATACCGAGAATGTAGCGGAATTTTCCTAAGTAACTCAATTTACTATAACTATAATTTTCTTAGTAACGATAAATTATACATCACAATTGAATCCTTTATATGCCTCGTTGAGTTGAACAAAGGAAATTCCATGTAATTTTTGAGGTGGCTGAATATTGGCTCCCCTGTACATTTTATAGCAATTAAAACCGCATTATAACTTCTTGATGAGGCCGACATGCATGCGCCTAGTTTAAATACATTTTGGTGAGTCCAATTCTAAGTTATTAAATTGAACATGATGGCAAAACCACGAAACTCTCATAGTTCAGGTAATACAGCACGCAAATAATTTATATTACGCTGTTGCCAAAACTTAACAGAACTTAACGAACAATGAAAATATTGTAACGGACACTAATTTTCGTTTCATCAATGTCAAAATTTAATTCCAGCTTGAATAGCTTAGGATTGACTCACCAAAATGTATTCAAACTCGGCACATGCGCGTGCCATGTCGGCTTCGTCAAGAAGTTATAATTCGTTTTTTCTATAGAATGTACTTCTGGTTCTATGTTCAACTTAACGCTGCATCACCCGGTATATACTTAAAGGGAGGGCAATAAAAAATTAAAAGGAGAACATAATATTCAGTTTTAGCTTGAAATACACGAAAGCATCATTGCGTCGTTCACATGTTCCGTAGGATGTGCAAAATTTAATATAACATCTATAATTTAACAAAATAATATCACAAGAGCTCGTTTGATTAATTCTCGATATAATCTTATATATTTTTTGCATATTAATCATGTCAATGTGGCAGTTTCTAAATTAAATTCTGACAGCTTACGGGAGGGCTCTAATGTCAAATTTCCCATCGAGTGTAATTACCCAATCTTTTGTAAAAATTACGAATAATTTTATCGATAAAGAAGAATGAACTCGTCTGTTAAATGGAAAGATTATTTTCTGAATCATAAAATCACTTGTAGTCAAAAATATTTACATTATATTCATTTCTATATTTTAGATAACAAGGTAGTTATTGTACTTTGCCATATTAAAATTCACTCCGTATGAGAAAGAAGAATATTTAAGATTAATACTGTGTATTAAAAACACTTTTTACCTAATTAAGTCTGCATGATTGATATACTAAATACTTATTTTGACATATATCACGTGACTACTCGTTTGGTCGGAAAATTGAAAAAAATATATATGGAAAACTGGTATTAGATGACGAGATATTGAAAAAAGTTAGTTGAAAAAGTGTCGAGATTTTAATCTTATGTTCTTTTGCAAAGTTTTGGAGCCAAAATTCCAAAAGTTCCAATATTTTTTTCAGAAAAATATCCAGTATTAGTTACAAGTTTCATAATCTACATTTTTCACATAACTTTTTTCCAAATATCTCGTTATCTAATGCCAGTTTTTCGTGACTATATAGATCTTTTTCAATTTTCCAGTCAAACGTAACGAATATCAAAATAAGTTGTTATGATACGAATCATGCAGAGGCAATCGGTGTAAACATTTTTTTAGTATTTCAATAATAAAAAGGTTCCCATATGTGGCCAACTTTTTGCCGCACTGTATAACTACAATAAAGGAATATCATGCTTGCTAATCATATGATATGTTACGTTCATGCAGGTGTAGTGTAGATGATACGGACATGACGTAAAATGGATATGAAGATTTATTTTTACCTACATGCGGTAAAATATTCTTTTAAAATTTGCTCGAAGAAAAGATAGCGTATGGAATTTATGAAATAAAGGCCATACGTGTTGTATGGATCATCGAGCTTAGAAATCTTGTTGCATGCAGTATTAGTTACTCTTCTTTATTATATGTTGTTTGTTTAATTTGATGACAACATTTTCACCATAGTCAAAATCACTTTGACGGCTCTACCAATCGACACCGAATTTTCTTGTTTGTTCGTGTTTATACAGAGTTATGATAAAGAAAAGGATCAGCCTTTTATATAGAATACCGACAATTTAATCAAGAATCGCTCGGACCCGTCAAACTTATTTTTTGAAATATATTATTTTTTAGAAAAAGAGATCATATACAAGGTCGATCATAAGAATGCTGCTTGTATCAGCTTCAACTTTTCTAATGGGGCATATTATATATTTTTACATTTTCACATTCTACAATCAATTCTAGACGTTTTTCATAAATCATGTCCTATACCTATCTTAAATTGTTTACGAAACATTAATATGTTCTTTAATGCAATTTTGCAAATTTGACTAATATTCACTCACATTTTTAGAGGTCTCACATATAAATAGTATTGTCATTGTCAATGCCTGCAAGATTGTTAGTTGAGTTCAGAAGTTGCCGAGTTGTCGAGAAACATATCAATGGTGCCTACCAGCATTAAAGCATTAATATTTCGTAAACGGTTGAAGATAGGTATAGGACTGATTTATAAAAAATGTCTAGAATTGATTGTATAATGTAAAAATATACAATATGTTCCATTTAAAAATTAAAGTTGGTAGAAGTAGCGGTTTTATGATCTACCCTGTATAATATCTTTTTTTTTAAATTCATTTTAAAAAAATTAATTTGCCCGGTCCGAGCTTCATTAAGTGGGCGGTATTCTATATAGAAGCCATATCCGTTTCTTTATCATAATCCTGCATATAGTTATATAACTTATCATAACCCTGCATATAGTTATATAACTGAAATTAATTTAATTAATTATATCTAACTAATATACAGGTTGTTAAGAAAATGGCTTATTATATTTAAATGCGTGACTCCTCGAGTGTCCTAGAGAACCACTATATCAACTGAAAGCGCCATTTATCGTTATTTTTTACAATCGGGTTTCATCTCACGATTTGCGGGTTTAAATTATTTCCATAACACCCTGTATATAACATTTTTGAAATTTACATTACATTTTACATACACGAGAAGGATAACCATAATTTTCAGCGGTTCAAACCACCTGTTACTTTGCCATTTATACAATGACATTTAATTCACTGATAGGGAATATTTACCATCCCTGGCAAATTATTTGTTCTCAACATGCCCTCCTTAGGGCGTTTTAGAAAATTAATTTAAGTTTAGTCCCTATTTTAACTATTATTATAATTAATTTCAACTAATATTAATGTATGCGCATTATAAAATACGTATTGTATTAAATATACTGTGAATCCCAGAAGAAATGTCTAAATTCATTTAAAATTCAGCGGTAAGTTTTTTCAAAAAACGCTCGTACCCGTCGTTTTTTTTTTTTTTTTATTTCTTTTTTTTTTGTGGTAATTTCATGTATACAGGGTAGCTCAAAAATAAGTTACCACCATCAACTTCATTATTCAAATGAAAACATATATGTTTTATTTCATTTTTGAATTTTGCATTGAATTCTAACCATTTTTCATGTACCATGTCCTATACATAAACTCAACAGTTGAAAAAATTAGGATTGAACATATCATTTAGGGAATCCAACGATCTATCAAATCTTCTGGCAATAGGGCAGTTTGGGCTCCATAATAAGTAAGAGTGTACTGTCTCACTGTCCCGTTTATTTCCATAGAAACTGTATGACAATTTTATTTCAAATAAGTATAATTATTGTCAAGCGTAGTTTCAAAGTTGCGGTTTTCACAATAATGGTGAAGTTAACGGAACGGGAAAAAGAAATTCTATGCATGGTTGGGTTTGGTGATAAAACACGTACTCAAATAGAAACAGCCCAATTATTTAATGAAATCCATCCTGATCGTCCTCCCATATGTCAAAAGATGGTGAGTAGAATAGAGGCTAAGTTTAGAGAATTCGGTCATGTTAGAGATTTGTCTAAATCTGGTCGTCCTACTCGAGATGAAAATGAACAACTTGACGTTTTGCTTTCCTTGGAAGAAAATCCCCTGTCGCACATTGGGGCCGATTTACACATGCCGAAATCTGTTGTTCACCGAGTAGTTCAAAAGCACAAATATCACCCATACAAAGTTATTCCAGTGCATGAGTTATTTGAAGATGATTTCGATAGGCGAAGTGAGTTTTGCGGACGCATGCAAAATATGTGCAATCTAGATAATAATTTAGTAAAAAATATTATTTTTTCGGATGAAGCTACGTTCTATTTGAATGGTAATGTGAACAGACAAAATTGTCGATATTGGGCAACAGAAAATCCGCATTGGATGATAGAGGTTCACAACCAATACCCTAAGAAAATAAATGTTTGGTGTGGAATCGTACGCGAAAGAGTAATTGGTCCATTTTTCTTTGAACAGTCTTTAACTGGACAAGTATATCTCGAATTTCTCCAACTAGAATTAATTCCAGCATTAGTGGCTTTATTTCCGAATCCATTGGATCCAGACTCCCCTGACGAAGAACTGATATTCCAACAAGATGATGCTCCTCCGCACTATGCGGTCACTGTGCGCACATTTTTGGATGAAACCTTTCCCAATCGGTGGATTGGAAGGAGAGGACCTATCGAATGGCCTGCTAGGTCGCCAGACCTAACTCCGCTGGACTTTTTTTTGTGGGGTTACCTCAAATCAAAACTATTTGTTAACAGGCTAAACAATATGCAGGAGTTGAAAGAAAGGATCCGAAGAGAAGTGCGTGTCATAACTCCGGAAATGGTTGGAAACGTGCAAAGAGAGTTTATTGATCGTCTTGTATATTGTCAAGCCGTAAATGGCGCACATTTTCAACATTTAATTTGATTTTGTTGTGTTTTTTTTTAATAAACAGGTCTTACTTATAGATATGTTCAATCCTAATTTTTTCAATAACTGTTGAGTTTATGTATAGGACATGGTACATGAAACATGCTTAGAATTCAATGCAAAATTCAAAAATAAAATAAAAAATATATGTTTTCATTTGAAAAAATGAAGTTGATGGTCGTAACTTATTTTTGAGCTACCCTGTATATATGAAATTACCACAAAAAAAAACAAATTAAAAAATCAAAATCGACGGGTACGAGCGTTTTTTGAAAAAACTTACCGCTGAATTTTAAATGAATTTAGACATTTCTTCTGGGACTCACTGTATAAACCACGAATATTATGCTGTTGTGATTTAAACAAGTAAAATAAAGTCTAATGAAATCTTGTACGAATTCACTTTTAAACAAATTTACATGAACTCTTACTTTTATATTTTACATATTTAACAAACATTCAATTTCCTCTCTTTGCCCGGGCAAATACATAAAAATAAATCCCAATATCCGGTTTACTTTCCGACATATTGTACACACAATACTTGCGCCAAAGCAACAACGCCCGCAGTCATGATTGGATTATCGAATTTTCATAAAGATTCAATATTTATCGCGATAGGATTCTTTTTACCCATTTTCTTTAGAAATCACTGATCTTTTATGAGCTGAGAATTGTAAATATACGCTGTGGACTAGAATAAGATAATCCCCTTTTTTAAAGCTAGTTTTATCAGAATTTAACAAATTTTGAGCGCAGTAAGGTGGCAACATTTCTACTAAACACATTGCTGCAGTATTTAAGCTATCAACCAAAATTTATTTTCTAAGAAGGTTCTAAAAATATTTTTTTCAATTTTGGTTTCATATGAAAGATTTTTCGATACCGTTTTCAGTATCGTAATAAACTTTTTTTGATACCGTTTTTTTCATATTTTTAAACGGTTGGTGGTACTGCTGTGTATGTTTGGTTGCATAATAAACAATTCCTACACTAACCTCACAATCACAAGTTCAGATCAACACGTAATATATTCTGTTACAAAGATATCAATTTAAAGCTATTAAATACACTGTACACTAATTATACTTATTTATTATTAAAAGTGCGTTGTTATAAACATTTATTGTGACCGTACTTGTGTCTGCAGCGTTAATTTTAAAATCGGGCATAGTTTGTGTGTTTGAAACGTTTTGTTCAGGATTAATCCTTATTTGCGGATCCAATAATCCACTTTTATTAAGAACTGGTTGTAAAAAATTAATGTATAGGTAGGTATTGTAAAATTTTTTTTTACCTTTAAACCTAACTATATGCTATTTTCAGCCTCAGTTATAAACTTATTGATATCCTCTAAATCTAAAATTGAAGATTTTTTGGGCTAGTAGCCCTCAGATTGCCTTTTTAAAAAGGCTTGAAGTCTTTCATAATTTCTTATATCTGTGTTTTCATAAATGGTAATGCAAGCTCTTAATTTTGAGTATAAGGACCACAAAGTCGACGACTTCTTTGTTTTACTTTCCTTCTCAAAATAAGCGATTAGAACATTTTCACTACTTCTAGAAACACCCTTCGCAGTACACCAGGTTGTGAAGGTCTTGTAGTCTTTTTCGTATACTTTCTTGGACTTTTTTGGTAAAAGTTGATCCAATGTATTATTTGCAATTTCCCTTAACTCAGGAGGAATTAAATTAATAGTATCTTCTTCATTTTTGAATTTTGAACTTGAATTTTAAGAAAGCTTTCAATATTCGCGACAAAATTGCGGACACGTATAATTTATCAACGCTTACTTGATAAATAATTTGACTATGGCCAACATAAAATTTAAACATACAATTTTACAAAATTTTTATGGCATTTAATTATGTGTTTTTTTTACTGAGAGAAAATAGATTCGAGAGTTCAGGGCAGAATAGTTTATGTCTATCAATACGTGTAAAACCCCCAAATTTGCCACGTAAAAGTTATGTAACAGAATTTAGGAAATATTAACAACCAACAAGAGTGGTCTGATATCCGATTTCGGTACGGGTCCGCCAATACGACAAGGAATTTAACCTTTTGTTAGGAGTTAACTAAACATTAAAATTCCACCCAAAGTTATGCCTCCTTTCGTTTCAATCGACTCGAGAACTATTTTGTCTTATTTTATTATCATTCGTCAACTGCTTCACTGTTTTTATGTGCTACAAAAAACTGCCGTTTTATTCTGCTGTTTTACACAATAAATATGTTTCCCAAATGAACATTTGGGGACAATATAAATTTATTTTAATGCTAAATCTAAATATATCTTCCCATGATTTACTAAGTTATGAGCTGGACTGTTCTTCTTAATATCGATGAAATGCGATAATACTGTTATAAACCCGGAGGAATATCCATTTGTTTCTTACACCTAGCATTCGGAAACTGATCTCAAACCCATTCACTATCGTAACGAAAGTGATCGGGTTAACTCGATCGGTAACATTTGTTGATTTGATCTCATTAATCCTGCTTAATGCGAGGGTAAACGCTAAATCCGGAAATCACTTGCTCGAAGAATTAGAATTCGTCAGAGAGAATTTTAACAATAAATTAAAAAATCTCGTTCATTATATGAAACAATAAGATAAACTTCAAAAAAGAAACATTTAGTAAACCTAAGCTTTACTAGATCACAGTCCTAATAACCAATTATTTTCATTTATCCTATTTCCTTCTTCTTTGCTGGTTAATTGCTCTGTACATTGAAATACAATTTCTGTCAAAATTAAGATATATTTTTTTACATTTCTTCCAGAAGTTCCACGCACGACCCTATATATTCTCATCATGGTATTGTATGCCCAGCCGGTTCTGAACATCGGAAAGAATGCGAGCAAAAAATTAGGTTATGCTGCCGTTAGTTGTGTTTTAATACAATGGCCTCGTGTTATCAAATCAACCTAGGCAATCGTAAAGATGTGTAAAAATGATCATTTCCACAACATTTAAATGACGTATTATATTTAAACCGGCAATTCCTGAGATAAAGACAAATTGAAGCAAAATAGCCATGAATGGCGCTTTTAATTCATTCAGCGGTAAGTGACCTGACGTGAAACCAGAAAAACACCTGAGTGGCACTGCGATACATGTAAGCAATCAAGGAATTCTGGCCGATGTTGTCATATGTACACGTTAAACTCATTAGACAAAATAAAATAATTTAAACACTTTTCCATTCTGTAATACCTTTTTGTACAATTAATTGAAGAACATTTACGACGGACTATGTTTTAAAGAACCTGAAAAAACATATGGAATAGCCCACGTACGTCACTAGGTCAAATGCCAATGAGCTCTTGACGCCTTACATCGGCTGAGCGAAGTAGTTTCATATAGAGCTGGACGCGTGCGTCTGTTAGTTCAAGACCAACCAGCGGTCGCATACGTTGTGTCTCTCGTCGGTCACTAACACACTCTCAGCGATCCGCTCTGTTTTTTTCGGTTTACGCGTGTATCCTGCCCGTACATAAATAATCTTTGAATATTGTTTTTATTGACGCGTTTCTTCTGGACGTCAAATTTAGTCGCGTGTAATAAAACCTAATAATCTGTAGTATAATCTGTATTATTGTATTTTTAAAAGCTAACTATCGGTTCTGTTTCACAATTACTGTGTGTACATAAAGTGTTTCCAGGAGCGTTCCCATGAAAAAGAAAAAAAACTGATTGTGTTTGTGCCTGGATTTCCTCGCTCTTTAGGTATAAGGACAAATACAAATAGGTAGAAAATAATTTATTTTTATAATATATAATTTTTACATTAACTTTGGCAACATTGCCATTGGCTCTGGGTAAAATGTTGTACAGTAGCGTGGACTGACCTGTCAGTGAGAGTGTTTATTACCCCACTTTTAAAACATGCAATGCAATATTGTTCCATAGCCTTTCATTAAGATATACTTAGTTCTAAAATTCTATTCTATATTTCTCTTGAAATTTATAGGCGCAAATTGAAATTAATATTCGAAACAGTCGAGTTCAAAATTAAGCCATTTATAATTCGATTTCGTGTTGTCGGGTAGTCGATAAACGGACGAGGAAGAAAAAACTCCTACTTACGTCCATAAATTTTAAATATTATCCTTTTTTACAGAACGTTTTATCAAACGTCAGGTTTTACCAAAACAGTTACATACATCATTTATTTTTTTCTTTTATTCGGTTTCCTTTATAATATTACAGCTGAGTAAGCAGGGGATATTTATTACATATTCAGGAGAAAACATTAATTCAAAAGTAATAAATTATTAGAGATGTTTTAAAAGACAGCCAGATACGGGTATAGTTTAGTGTTTATACATTTTTGTACGTAAGCATGGTCTCTCGGAATGAGTTCTTCTTTTCCTACATTATTTTTCCTCTTTCAGCCTCGAATCGTTTACCCTGGTCGATTAGTTCGTGTCGGAAAATCACTAACTCAGTGGAATAAACAGTAACGGATCCTTGTTGGAAGTGTGTAGAATGGTTCGAAAATAGACCGTTATAGTATCCTTTCCTTGCTGAACTGACTTCTGTTTTATGTACCCAGAAATTGGATTGGCACCCTTAAAATAAGGATAACTCAAATATCATTTCAATTGCGGTGCTAAGATTCTTAATGGATTTATCTAAACCTGATCAGAAAAAGTGTAGGGAAGAATTCATGCATAAGACAAGGAAAGACGTTGATAAATCGAACTACTGCTAGTTCAATAGAAGGAGTTGTTAAGGAAATAAATTTAACATAAATGTTTGTAATTTGTTAATTTTGCCATTTCCGTCTAATATACTGGAAATGTATTCCATTTTCAACGAAAAATGTTATCTGTTTTATCATTTATCATTAACTGGTAAAACAAATAGACATAAAAAATAACCGGTCTTTGATATTAATGTATGGTTATGAAAAAACATTCATTCTTTCCCCGGTTAACTGTATATTATGTTCATAATAACTTTTCTACATAAAATGGAATAAGAAATCACACTCTAAAATATTAGCACGTCATTAAGGAACATCTAAATGACGTGTATATACAGGGTGTCCGGGAACATGTGGGAAATCTCCCGGATATGAAGAAAACACGTGAAAGAATACTATAGGTTCATATAAACTTCTTTCGTATCGGCCTCCTCTTCGGAGATATGTTCTCCCAAAGAGCACCAATGGAATCAAGTTTTTTACACATAATTATTGAACCACCTGGTATATTTCAATTATTTTTTAATATGATGTATACCAGGTAAGACCCGTCAAATTACTACCCAAGAAACGGTTGTGAATTACTCACAGCTGCAGGGACGGACTAGCTGTAACACTCATGGGCCCATTTTTTTTACGCCCTGTATGATGAGAACTTTGGACAATGTTTTTTACATACCTTTAACTATTGGCTAAAAATTAAGTACTCTTCATTCATGTCGCTAATCCTAACCGTTTTCGAGAAAACGTCATTTTATTTACACTGAGTCCCCTAACTGCTCATGGGCTAAATATGAAAAAGCGGAATCTTGAAAGTTGAACATTGGATCGGAACAAAGATGTATCTTTTATTGAATTACCCGAAGCACATGATGTATATGAAATGCCGTTTTTTCGAAAACGGTTAGGATTCGCGACATGAATGAAGAGTACTTAATTTTTAGCCAATAGTTAAAGGTATGTAAAAAACATTGTCCAAAGTTCTCATCATACAGGGCGTAACAAAAAATGGGCCCATGAGTGTTACAGCTAGTCCGTCCCTGCATCTGTGAGTAATTCACAACAGTTTCTTGGGTATTTCTTTCTTTCTGGTATACATCATATTAAAAAATAATTGAAATATACCAGGTGGTTCAATAATTATGTGTAAAAAACTTGATTCCATTGCTGCTCTTTGGGAGCCCATATCTCCGAAGAAGTTTATATGAACCTATAGTATTCTTTTCACGTGTTTTCTTCATATCCGGGAGATTTCCCACATGTTCCCGGACACCCTGTATGTTTGGAGTAATTTTATCACCGTTTAATTTAATAAATGTTATAAGCATTATATTACAAATACCAGTCATAGTTATATTTTACTGTATAGTAATATAAATCTTCCGTTTTAAAAAACAGCATATCATCAAATTGAAATGAGTACAAGATCCACCCTAAATTGAAACAGTCCAAATTCCCATAACTCAAAACAACCAGAAAGTAATTAAAATTTGATGGGTAATTTATCTTTTAACCGAATTTAGTGTAATTTTAAACCAAGAAACTTTTTCTGACAAGTGCCGAACACTCGGCTCGGTAAAAGTAAGAAAACTCAACTAGCTTATTTAAGTTAAAATCGAAATTTAAATGACTTGGAATATTTAGTTAAAAAATGTAAATTTATGTTCAACTCAAGCCCGTGTTCATTAAAATTATAATTTACTTATAAAGTTTCATTTTCGCGGTCTTGTTACTATTTTGATTTTTAATTATATTTCTCATTACGGCTAAGACATCTCGTGCAAGTACAATTTTCCATTGTGCAACTATTTTATCTTGCAAACAAACTTGCGAGCAAACCTAATGAATTTTATGGAACCAACTCGATGTTCTAGACTGTCGAGGTGTTTGATCGTGGTCTACGATTAGACGAATGGCTCTCATTTCGATGCAATCCAGTAGCCCAAGAGTTATACTTTAGTGCAGAGTTTCGGACATGAGAACAATATTCTCATGAAGGTCAAATATTGACTATACAGGGTGCCCCAAGTAAAGCGGCCTATTAGAAGTATCTCGAGAACTAAATGAGATTTTTTTTTGAAAATTTGGCCGTGGCTATAAGAGATGGTTTTCTACGTTTCTAAAATATTTTGGATGATGCGGTGTTGCCGGATCATACCGAAAGTGGTAGCAACTTCGGAATTTTAAATGAATTACCCTATATATTATACTGTTTTTGGCATCTAGGTAAAAATCTAGAACAGTTTTCTGTATAATATCATATACCTATGGTGAAGAGTTTTTGAATTATAAATAATCTTGTGATTTTTTAACGCCGTATCGAGACCTGAAAAGAAAATCATATCTTTTTAGCGGTTACAGCTAGAAAGCCGAAAATTTTACAATAGTTTCACAAGACCATCGTAATTTTGTAATTTTGAACAGTATTTAATTCGTTTTATACAGGGCGTCTCCATAACAATATTTCTGAAGCAGATGAATTATTGCAAAAATCTTATTTTTTTTAAATGGGACACCCTGTATTTGATATGTTTTTCTAATAGAGGATCAAATTTTCTATCTAATGATATTATGTGTTCCTATACCTATCTTCACTATTTTCGGACTTATAGCGAAATTTATAAATTATCTTATAAAAATATATTTTTTGGTAGTTGGCTGTGGATTCATAGAAACAAAATAATGAAAAATCCATGTGACGTTATGTCTGTGTTGTTGTAAAAAAAAATAGTTAACCAATAAGGAATTTATTAATAAATAAATAAACAAAATGAAAATTACATCAATAAAATAACTAATAACTAAATTGTTTAAAATGCCCTCCGTTCGCTCTTAAACATTCATAAATTGTGGTTATAACATGTTCATTTGTCACCTCTTTCATTTCTTTCTCTTCTAGAGACCCCAAAGCTGTTCGTACTCGATTTTCTAAATCTTCCCTTGTTGTGACGGGTGTCTTGTATACTATTTCTTTAATCCTATCTCATAGATATAATTCTAGGGGGTAAGATCCGGAGACCTTGGGGCCATTTCCATGGACCGCCTCGGCCAATCAACTTTTAGGGAGTCATAGGAGCTGCATCAGGATGCAGTTCATTAAATTTTCTGCAAGTTCTAGATAAAACTCTACCACACTCCCCATGAATATAAAATAAACTTAAAATATCTAAGCTCGAATAATGTGAATTAGCCATTTTTATTACAATAACTCAGACATAACGTCAAATGGATTTTTCATTATTTTGTTTCTATGAATCCATTCCACAGCCAACCACACTATCAAAATATATATTTTTATAAGATAATTTTTAAATTTCGCTATAAGTCCGAAAATAATGAAGATAGGTGTAGGAATATATAATATCATTTGATAGAAAATTTGATCCTCTATGAGCAAAACATATCAAATACAGGGTGTCCCATTTAAAAAAAGTAAGATTGTTGCAATAATTCATCTTCCTCAGAAATATTGTTATGGAGACGCCCTGTATAAAACGAATTCAATACTTTTCAAAATTATAAAATTGCGATGGTCTTGTGCTGTCTTCGCGATTGCCACAACGTGGCTATACCGAGACATAGATGAAGCCAGTGGAATTGCATATCCTACCAAGACTATAAACCGGTTGTGTAATGTTAACCCTTTTAGAAAAAACTGCTGTCTGTGTTTTCTTAGAATTAGATCTGACTCGGTTACTGTTATTTCAAGACAAAATTTCTTCCAGGTCGTTGTTGAGGCGTGGTACTTAGAATTAAATAGGTTGCTGCGCTGCGCAATTTCCAATATTGACACAAAATAAACTTAAAAATAAAGATATATAATTTTGTGGTTAAATATATGAAAACTTAACGGACTTCCTGTTAGCTTTTAAACGACACATCTTACAAATTCTCACATTCCTTCCTCCATCTTAGTTTTTATCTCTCTCGTGAAAAATTCAGTCCAACCCGTATAAATCGACATGACTTCTTCCTTTCTTACTACCTTATTTGCAGTGGAGTTTCATATATTTTAATATTCCCTATTATTTTATGGAATACCTCTATTTTATTAAATACTTAATTCGTTTTAATAGTTAAACTTTTAATACCAGAATTAATAAATTTGTAATTTTGTAATGAAAATATTATTCTATTCAGCAGCTAATTAACTGCTCTACTGTTTGCAAATTATGAATATATGATGCATTACAATAGTAAATAGGCTCGTGCGTGATATAAAATATTTAATTAATATTATATTTTCAGTTCTCAGAGGGATATGATTAATATGTTTGATTTTTAATAGTATATTAAAATACAAGTTTTATAAAGCATCATATTTTAGCATCCGTCAAGCCGCTTGCGTCAAGTTCTCTAAGGGGACAAGTGTTTTAATAGCTTTATAAAACATGTGCTTTATACTACTTTTTTCTATTTTACACCTATTTTAATAAAAAAAAATCCATATTGAAAGAAAGTATATGCCATATAAATTTTGTCAATTTTTATGTCTAAATTTTGTGTTGGTAATAATTTCAAATTATAATTTTATTAATGTAGCCCTTTTATAAGTTATACGTGTGTGTACCCATTTCGTCGCGAAAATTGAAAACTTTCTTAAAAATTAAAACAATATGAACCAAGATGTTAACTCCTCCTGAGTTAAAGGAAATTGCAAAGCAGCTCAACTTGATATATTTTGTAAAATATTATAGCGCTCTGTTCAGTTTCGTATTGGAAGGAAGGCCTTCGAAACATGTATGGAATGATTAAAATTTTTTAAACATTGATATGACATTATACATTACTGGTAGAACAGATTTTGAGTTTTTTCCCCATCCCAAACTAATATAATCAACCATCATTTAGTAAAATGTTCTTTATTTTAAATTTCGAACAAAATTTTTCTATATTTCCCAAATGTCACCAAAATGGCCAATTTGATGATTTTGTTTTATTTGTTTGGTTTAATTAAATGCTGTTAGCGTTTCATGGTTGCCGATGAATAAATCTGCAATGGCCTCAATTACCCACTCTATTTTTATTTTAAACTAAATGATTGTCAATCATTGATTGATCTTGCATGCGAACGTGACCATTCTGATAAAAATTATGTGGCGAAATATCGAGGTAACAAACAAGATTTTGAAATTTAATATTATGGTGCTATAGTTAAAATCGGTGTTATTAGAGCGAGTGAACAGATCAGTTTGTTTGAAGGTTAGAGACAATACTGTATCAATGATAGATTTATTTTGGACTGCCATTGTCTTTATTTCTTTAGGTCTTCAGGTGAATACTGAGGATATGTTTACCAGTTGAAACGTTGTGATATTAAGTTCCAAATACATCTATCACTCATAAAAATACAGAGTATTTTGAACTTCTATTGTCCTTTTTTTTATGATTAAACACAAGCACTATAGGAAAAATTCTATAGGGCACTCTGGAAGTGGTGCGTGTGCGCAAAAAGCGATTCACGTTGGTTTTGAATCGTTGGAGGTCATATTCGTTGGGAAAAACGACCTCGCGAAGGTCGTTCAACAAGGATGAAGTCCTCCAGATGAAAGAATTCTTAAATAATGAAGTTCGAGGAGTACTAAGCTTAACCACATATGGATGGGCGGCAGTGGTTCGTCGTTTATTTCTGCAAGGTCAGCCGAGCACCTTCTATGAAAATATCTGTAAAAGAGAGTCAAATCCCCAACCTGTCTTCGATGTTCTAGGCTGTCGAGTTTCTTCGTCAGCTCGTGGTCTCCGATCAGACGAATAGCCCTCCTCTCGATGGAATCCAGTAGCTGAAGAGTATGTTTGGGTGCAGAGCTTCAGACATGAGAGCAGTACTCCAGTGATTGCCGAATCTGGGCTTTGTATAGTGTCAAAAGTTGTAGAGGTGTGTATAACTGAAAGCAATGTGACTGGTCGATAGTTGTTAGGCAGGTTTGTCTTACCTTTTTTGGAATAGGCTGGACTTGCACAGTCTTCCAGCAAGATGGAAATATTCCTTTTTTGTAGGATAAGTTGAAAAGTCTACAAAATACTGTGTTAGTTCATCGGCGCATCTCTTGAGAACTATAATAGGAATTTCGTCTGGACCAGTAGCTTTTTTGACGACGATTTCGGTCATTTCGGATTGAACTGCAGGAATCTCGGGTGGTGTCTTCATTTATTTAATATCACAACGTTTCAACTGGTAAACATATCCAGTCGTCTTTAGTATTCACCTGAATATTAAAGAAATAAAGACAATGGCACTCCAAAATACATCTATCAGTGATACAGTATTGTCTTTAACCTTCAAACAAACTCTGTATTTTTAGTTTTGATTCATACACATACATAGGTGATCTGTGCACTCGCTCTAATAACACCGA
Source organism: Barypeithes pellucidus (assembly GCA_963991005.1). Lineage (NCBI taxonomy): Eukaryota > Metazoa > Arthropoda > Insecta > Coleoptera > Curculionidae > Barypeithes > Barypeithes pellucidus. The sequence continues at coordinate 4,110,599 of OZ022557.1, forward strand.
TTTTAACTATAGCAACATAATATTAAATTTCAACATTTTGTTGGTTACCTCTATATTTCGCCACATAATTTTTATCAGAATGGTCACGTTCGCATGCAAGATCAATCAATGATTTAGTTCTGTAACAACTCTGTATTTTTACGAGTTCACCGAAATTTTACTAATTTCTTCCTCTATATTGGTAAATGCATATATCTTTTTCGGTCTCAAAATAATTTAATATTTTCTTTGTAGCTTTGGGATGAAAAACCCTGAAAACTGTTTCTTATTCTCCCTCTTAGAACATGGAAATGCGAAAGCAATAAAACTGACAACCATTCAAGATGGCAGGTACATTTGTATTTTTATGTGGTTGACAGCTACTGCAAATTATTAGTACATTCTCATTTTATTTATGAATTTTATAAAAGTTTGTAAACTTTATTATATTTACACCGATTTTATAATACTTTTTTACAATATGAATTATAAGAAGTTCTAGAGGTTCCGCCATAGAGTAACCACAGATTCACATTAAAATAATGCAGTTGAGCTAAACAAGTCTTAGTAGAAATAATGGTCGATAAAACAGGTCCAATAATCCATTCATAAAACTCTTGGAAAGTGAAGCCGCGATTGTGTGAAATGGTATTGAAAATCAGTAATGGGTGGAAGAGGGAACTACATGTGTGTACGCTGATTGGCAACAATGTTGAAGTCTGGTTTTATCAAATGGTTAACTATTAAAACATAACCATACTTACCGATGAACAGATAAATCCTTATTCAAATGATCCACTATTTTACAAACTAGACATGAATGATGTTTATATTAAAGACGCCTTTTCACCAATAATCATAAGAAAACACAAAACAACCCAAATATATAAATACTACGTTAGAACACAGCACCAACGCTGTAATTTTTACGAGATTTTTAGTCCATTCATAGTTTGCCTCTTGGGTCCTAGCGCATAGTAAAATAAAAATAGATGTCGCCAGAGTGCAGTCGGATTAGCCCAAGATTCGTTTGATACTTTTAAGTATAATAATATTTTTTTAAAGAATCTCTCGTCGCCTGTTCACAGTTTATAGTAAAATTATTGGGAAATAAATTTATTTTAAGGGCAATTGCGGATTAACCTTTGTAATTGTCAAATTAACAAAGTTTTAATTGGGATTTTGCAGATACCTAGCGATAAATAGGACAATCTGGCTATGCTGCAATAACAACCGAAAGAGATGGGAAAGGTTGTTTGTATTTATTGCGTAGGCTAGAAATGTACACTGTTCTATCTGGAGTTTCACAAGATCGTTGGTTGTTAATTAGATACAGGGTATTAAAGTTTAATCTCTAAATTAATTTCTTCGTCATAGCTCAAGCTGTTTTTGAGATAAAGACATTCCTATTTGTAAATTATTAAAAAATTTAGGTTGTTTTTGAATATAAATATAAACAACTATACATTTTTGTAAAGCCCAATTGATTTAAAAAATAATATAATGTGTTCCGTTTAAAAATTTATACTTTTGTAACTATTAGGAAAACTTATTAGAGAAAAACTGGCTATATCACTGAACTTTGCATAAAAATATCTAACAACATCAGTTTTTACTTTTTGATAAGTAACGCCTAACAAACGTACGAGGCGTATCTAAAACCACCCTGTAGATTTAAAACTAAACGGCCAGGACGAATTTGACATGGGAATTTCATCGTTTCGTGAGAAAGTGGCAACGGTAAATATATCTTTGATAATAACTCTAATACCCACAGAAAATGCCGAAAATGGGACATCCAGTACAATTATTAATGGTTTCTGAGATACAGCCGGTTTGTCGGCTGATTTTCCCACACCGATAGTTAATCTATTTCCTGCTATTTCGTAAAAATGTTAAAAATTAATTTACCAGTTTTTTTGTTATTGAAAAACTGTTTTCTTGTTTGACGGTTCGCTGAAATCGTTTAAGAGCGCGGCCTAGTCGAGCGGGACATCAAGATCGATTGCAACGACGCCGCGCGGTTAGAACTGCAAACCGTTAACTTCTGGTTGTAAAAACTAATAAACTTTTACTTTGAGCTACATCTGGCAACCACGGTCAAAGGTCGTGCTGCCAAGTGCCGATTTACGCGCAATGCACAAGGAGCAGGGTGAAATTCCGAGAATTATGTCCAGCCGGCCTACTGCCTGGTCTGCCAAATATAATTAGATTTTATTTTTATATATTTGCATTTGCATAAGTATGAGGAATATAGAAGATTAATTGATTATTAGGTTGTAATAAAACGTCAATTTACTAATAAATATAATTTTATTGTCAAATATTAATTATAATAGGTACAAAATGTGTAAAAAGAATATAATACATATGTATGTACAGGTTATGGTCAAAAATTTGTTTAGGTAGTTCCATTGCAAGCAATTAAAATAATAAAGGGGAGCAGGGGTACGAGAGGATGAAATATAGCGTCGATATTTTTTCATCGTAAATGTTGAGTCCTTGGCCAATTTGGGGGGCTTTGAGGTCTGAAAATCCAATTTGAAAAAATAAATTTCAAAAGTCGGTGAGGGTAACAGTAGACGAAATAACGTTTTTATACGTATAAATATACATATATGATGTCGTTTTCGGGGTTATTGATAGGTATCTGAGTAACCATCACACTAGATGTATATAGTTAAATAGCCTGTCCAAACGAAGGGTGTGTCAAAATCAAAAGTAAATACCATTTGTAGTTAAAAATTTGAGGTAGGGGTGAGACGGGTAAAATAGGACTTTGAAAAAATGATTGGGTGGTACCTATCTTGTTTCTCGGTTTATTTGCATCAGACAAACTAAACTTGTGTACCATTTGTCAAAAACAGTTACAGATTCGACGTTGGGGTGACATGGGTAAAATAGGACATTTACGACATGTTGGATGGCATTTTCTTTTCCGGATTATTGTCATCAGAAAAACTAAATGTTTGCACTATTTGTCAAAAATAGTTAGAGATTAGATATAGCGGAAATATAGGTAAAATAGAACATTTTTTGGTGGTATCTTGTTTTCTGGATTATTCGCTAAATGTGTATACTATTTGTCAAAAATAGTTTAAAATTTGGCGTAGGGGTGAGACTGGTAAATTAGGCCTTTTATTCGAAATGTTGGGTGTTATCGTGCCTTCGGAGTTATTGACATTAGAGAAACTATACATACTTGTGTATAATTTGTCAAAAATAGTGAGCGGTACAAGCGCGGATCCAGGGGGGTGGTCATTGTGGTCATGACCCCTCCCCCCCCCCCCCCCCCCAAAAACCAACAATTTAACACGAAAAATATCATATACCGGTTTGATTAACGCGGCAGGGTATTACTTTTCGTAACTTGTATGACACCCGGATTATTGGTATCAGAAAAACTAAATATGTGTGCTATTTGTCAAAAATGAGCGGAAAGACGGGTAAAATAGGACATTTGTTGGGTGGTATCTTGTTTTCCGGATTATTGTCATCAGAAAAACTACATGTGTGGTGCACTTACTATTTGTTAAAAATAGTTTAAAGAAACTCGAAGTAGGGGTTAGACGGGTAAAATAGGACCTTTATAAGAATATCATAGGACATTCAGGTAGGTAAGTAAAAGAGTTTCTAAAATATCCCCAAGGGGCGTAACAGTCATGAGCAAGGTTAAAATTAAGATTTTCTTCGTGTTTTGACTAATTAGGTATCGAATATATCTGTACTTTAGTCCATACATATTTCCTAATGTTTCTTCTCTTACAGAAATTTTCCAACCTAGTAAAATAAAGTGGTGGGGGGAATTCAAATGTTTAATAAACAGCGGTTACTCTGGTTTGGGTTAACCGATATTAACAAACTGCTCATTTGGGAGATCTTTATTTGCGCTCCGCTAGATGGCGTTAACTAAAATATTAGGATTTTTCTCAAAACGGATGGATCATCACAAGAGAAGCATCCAAGGGAAAGTGCGAAAGTGGTTTTTCAGGTCTTCCCACTTTGCCGATCTGTAATGCCATATCTGCGAGGTTTAGGAGGTTGTTGAGAATTAATTGGTAGTTTGCTTAGAGTTGAAATAAGTTCGTGATCGGACGATCCCAACGGAGGCTGTACGGTGACTGTATATACATCAGGATTTGACGTTAAGAAAAGATCCAAAAGACTAGCAAAATCTCCAGCTCGGTCTGGAATCCGCGTTGGTTCTTCTACGAGTTGAGTTAGATCAGAACTGATCGCGAAGGATTCGGCCTCGCGGCCTTGCTCATCGTCTGTATTTGAGTATTTAAGCCAGTTGACATTATGGACGTTAAAGTCGCCAAAGATAGCAATCTCGGCATTTGGATGGTTGGTTTGCAAGAAGTCAATTGTATTGGCTAGTGATGAGAAAAGGTCTCTGTAATGGGTATCGCTGTCATGAGCAAGGTTAAAATTAAGATTTTCCTCGTGTTTTGACTAATTGAGAGGTATCGAATATATCTGTATTTTATTCCATACATATTTCCTAATGCCTTTTATCTTACACAAATTTTCCAATCTAGTAAAATAAAATGGTGGGGGGAATTCAATCGTTTTTAAATAAATAGCGTATATACTCTGGTTTGGGTTAACCGATATTAACAAACTGCTAATTTAGGAGCTCTTTATTTACGCTTCTCTAGATGGCGTTAACTAAAATATTTGGCTTTTTCTCAAAAAAAATTAAATGGGAAGATATGTTTATTTTAAGAAGATATAATAGAGAATTAAATCCTTAACGTTTCGATGAAAAATGCTAGTTTGTATCTTTTTTAGAACCGGAGTTATTGACCAAAAAAATTACATATGCGAATTCTTCCGTTTTACGGGGGTTTAAATTTTATTTATCGGGTAATTTTAACATATAATAAAATAGTAAATTAATGAGGAGTAAATTAATAAAAAGTGATAACAATCTTCAAACTACAAATTTCTAAAAACACTATTTTTAAATTCCAAAATACCTACCCCAATTAATTATTGAATATTCAAAAATCCATGTCCAGATTATTAAGCTGTTATTTCGTTAATAATGAACCAAATTTAATAATTTTTATTTTAACTAATAGAGAAGAGATTCTACAGTTTAGAGCAGAGTACTTTACATCCCGAATCATCTAGCTGTTTACCTACTCAATTTATGATTGAGCTAGTAGATTTTTTTTCATTTTTCATTAGCTGAAATTAAAATTGACCATACATACGTGGCAGCAGTAATAAAATTTAAAACAACCAAAAGAAACACTTATCTCACTTTTAATGTCCTCGAGTGTACAGTTAAAAACGGTGATTCCATATACTGAAGCCTCACAGGAGGGAATAAAAATGTGTATAAATCCTCTTTTCCGCTTTTGTGTTTTATATTTTAACTTTATGCGGCGATATCCGTGGAATTTTGCCGAAATCACATTCTCCGTGTATAGTAACACACATACAATTCGCCAGTATTAAATTCTAATTCCCTAAGCCCAAAGGGGCCTTAGCACTCTTTTCTGCGTTATCTCCAAAGCCAGGTTCTTTTATCTTTGGGCAAAGCTTTGGAAAATCCTGCTTAAATGGGTTTTTTACGTTTAGCCGTATACGTACGTGTAGATTTAACTCGGATTTTTTCAAACGGAAACTTCAATAGGCTATAAAAAAGGGTTTATGTTACTTTTTAAAGTATTTTCGGCCACTATTTAATCACACTAATGTCTATCATAAGTAATCATATAGATTAAAAGATTTGACGGTGCTTAAGGAATATACGCTAGAAAAATAATCGCATTGCAGATCAGTTAGAAAGTATTAGCAACTTTGATAATTTAAATGGAACACCCTATGTATTATTTTTTTAGAACTCAATATTAATTTCTTAATATCTTTCCTTAACATTTTCCTATGCCTATCTGTTATCGTTCTCGATATAATAATTTAACTTTTTTTTTTGGAAAACATATCCTTCAAAAAGAGCTGATATTTTTGAACTCTGACAAATTAGAGCAGTAAAATTTGGTTGAGAGTCATTTAATACCCAGAGGCCTTTCACTCTGTTTCCAAATATTAGTTATCGTGGTACAGGGTGTGTCCAAATATATTTTGACAGCCCCTGATCTTCTTGTCTCATGCTATTAGGCCCATAATTACGGAACTTTGCCCCAATTTAACCGACTTCATATCTCTTACCTTTCCCTAAATCCGAATGGTGAATTTGTTGCACCCTGTATACAAAGTGACGCACCTAAATAACTGCCTCGATATTTATGTAAATATTGTCCCTTTATTAAAGTTTTATTACGATGGAAAAACCTTCCTAAAGTACTACTTTATTAACTATAAACTTAAAAACATCTCTTTACTGTAGAATTTTAAGATTTTGTAAGTTTCCTTAATAAAATTTTTTATTACTAGATAATAAAACTACGTCATCTCCACTGTTTCTACCTAAAACGGCATAAGCAATAAAATTTTGGTCTATACTTTAGAAGAACGGTGGAAATTTAAATCGTTACATTTTATGCAGGACCTGAATTAATTTTCCTTAAATTTAAATGTATATATATACAAATTGAATTTAGGCAAAATTTGGCGATTTGAATATTTAAGGATTTAATTCTTTTGATCTCCAATGGACAATAAATTATTGTTTTATTAAAAAAGTGTGTTTGTTTCTTAGCAACCAATTAACAGATTCCTTAGGTAACAGTATAGTATGAAAATATGTACAGAGTGTCCATTTTTGGATAGTTTTACGGGGTATCTCCGTTATTAGTAAATATAGAAAGATTTCGCAGCACTTTGCTACTTTTTTGTCAAACATAAGATGCCGTAATCAGAATTTTTCTAGGGCGCCTTGTTTTTGATATATGGGATGTTTTTGAGAATTGTGCATTTTGGGACACCCCCCATATTTCGGTTATCCCGTAACGTATGAAAAAGAAATAAAATGTTCTTTTTGTAGTTTTTTTACGTAGAATCCAGTGACGTACTCAGATTTTTCTACATTCAATAGTTCTCAAGGGAAATAAACAAATTTGCTTCTTTTAAATGGGTCACCTTATATATTTTTTAATATTATAATTTAGTCTCAAAAATATATAAAACTTTATTTTTAGTCTTCGAAATATACGTTTTTCAAAAATATAACATTTCTTTTTAGTAGGTCATGACGGATATAAGAAAAAGTACTGGTGTGATTAAATATTAGACACAAAAATTGAAAATTTATTGAACTCCCTCATAAATATTGCTCAAATTGTTCTACATTATGCCTTAGACATTTTCACACATGGTTTTTTGGTGGTCTCCACACATGGTTGGTATTTTATTTTGATGGTCTCCTCATAAGAAGAAATCCAAAACCGACAAGTCGGATGACCTTGGTCGCCATCTTACAGGTCCATTAGTTCTTACAGGTCCATTAGTTCCAATTCAGCGACCTGGGAAGTTATTATCTAGGTAGGCCCTTACAATTTGGGCATTGTGAGCGGGCGCTCCATCTTGTTGAAGATGGAAGTTATTGAGACAAGCTAAGAGCACATCATCTATTATTTCTGGCACAACGTTTTCCAGAATTTCAAAATATTTATTTGCATTAAGGCTTCTTGCAAATATATTATAAACTATTTCGCTATTCTGCATTGCAGTTCGATTGGAAATATTACATGCTGATTTTCCTGAGACCAAAACTAGTATTGTGTCGATGAAACATGCCAGCACTGGTCAAATGAGCCTCATCAGACCATATAACGGTTTTTTCAAAATTGTTTTCCCTGTTCAGATTTTGTAAATACCAATTGCAGAACTCTATACGACGCTGTGCATCACCAGGATGTAAGTTTTGTACAAGGTGGAATTTATATGGCTTAAAATTGTGTTTTTTAGGATTGTTTGCACTCTTGATTTAATTATTCCGACCGAACCATCAACTCTTCTGCAAGAACTACTTGAATTTGTTTCAATTGAAGCTAACACATTTATTTCATCAGTCTCGTGATTATCCTTGTGGTAGATTTTAGGGCGAGGTTTAGAAAATGAAACGTGTTCAATTAAATTTGATTTTATTCTTGAAAAAATTCGTTTATTCGGGATATCTACAAGTAATTTAAGAAAATTTATAAATTTCATAGAATGACTACATAAGGGCTTATATTTACCTATTCAAATACACTTCTAATGCTCCATCTGCATTTTCGTTACACTGGATATTAAGAAACGAGAATGTCGTACTTCTCAAAGTTTACATGCTCTGCTATAATTAGGACAAACTGATTTTTCACTATTAATTAGAAATTTTAAAACAACTTAGAGAACCTGAATGCTCTAACAGAATTAGAAGATTTCATAGGACTGTGTTCTTTTCTTTTTTTTAATATCCGTCATGGCCTACTAAAAAAAAAAATGGTATATTTTTGAAAAACGTACATTTCGGGCCTAATACTAAGACTAAAAATAAAGTGTTATATATTTTTGAGAAGCTTGTTACAAACTAAATTATATTATTAAAAAATATATAGGGTAACCCATTTAAAAAAAGCAAATTTGTTTATTTTCCTTGAAAACTATTGAATGTAGAAAAAAATCTGAGTACGTCACTGGATTCTACGTAAAAAACTACAAAAAGAACATTTAATTCTTTTTGATACGTTACGGGGTAACCGAGATATGGGGTGGTGTCCCAAAATGCACAATTCTCAAAAACATCCCGTATATCAAATTCAAGTGGCCTAGAAAAATTCTTACAAACCCCGTAAAACTACCCAAAAATGGACACCCTGTATAGTTTAATTATTCAAGTATGAAAATATGTACATATATAAAATAATACAAACCTCATCGATTCGAGGTTTAATCAAATTAATTTGGCTGAAACCACCGGCAATAGGCCTCCAATTTTTTTAAAATTTTTTATGTAAAATTTTATTAATTGCTCTCTGGGATTATACGCATCAAAGCTTTAATTTTCCAATCAACATGCACGATATTTACAAAAAAAAAATCAAGTTTTGTAAAATTAACTGAAAAATATCTGCGTTATAAAATGAACATAGGAAAAACAGCAAACACAGCATCACCCGTTTTAATATTTATATGAAGGTTTTGAACAACGCAACTATATTTTTAACGATCATTTTATTGCGAGCCCGTGCGTTGACTCAGCAATTATTATTTCCAATATGTATATATTTTTTGTATCGTTTAGTTAAAAAGTCGGGTTTGTCGTACCGACTGTGTTTACAAATCAAATTATATATTTTATAAAAGCAAAAAAGAAGCAAATAAGGACACATATTGGTTTAGCTAATAAACATGAATAACAACTATACAGTGTGTAAATTTAAAAAAATCCCACCCTTAATATGCCCTTTCCAGTAAAAAATATTAAAAATCGGTAAGATAATTTTATTGTGAAGGGGGCTCTTTTAAATAATATGTGGAGTATGTGTAAAGATATAACAACACACAGACTTTATAGGGATTTCGATACAGTGAGGCCAGTGAGGCAGCGCCTCACTACGTAATTTATAAAATAAAATATTTTTTTCATTTCTCTATAAAATAATTGATTGTCTTCTTTACAAAAAAAAAAACATTAACATTAGCTCAATCAGAAAATTATTGCACATTCATATACAGTGAGTCCCAGAAGAAATGTCTAAATTCATTTAAAATTCAGCGGTAAGTTTTTTCAAAAAACGCTCGTACCCGTCGGATTTGATTTTTTAATTTTTTTTTTGTGGTAATTTCATGTATACAGGGTAGCTAAAAAATAAGTTACGACCATCAACTTCATTTTTTCAAATGAAAACATATATTTTTTATTTCATTTTTGAATTTTGCATTGAATTCTAAGCATGTTTCATGTACCATGTCCTATACATAAACTCAACAGTTATTGAAAAAATTAGGATTGAACATATCATTTAGGCAATCCAACGATCTATCAAATCTTCTGGCAATAGAACTTTTATAAAATCGATACTAAGCAACAACCTAGCAAGGTACTCTACTAGATTTTTCCTTTTCACGGGAGGTCTGAGGACTAAAAAATCCTACTAGATAAAAGTAAAAACGTCATGGGGTAGTTATAAATAACATGTTGATAACATATCATCCGAGAAATCGCATCACCGCCTCTAACGGTCGACACAAGATTGAACATTGATATTCATAAATCGCCAGGTGACATCTGCTCGGGTTTGAAACTGAATATAAAAATAGCAGCATTCCTTTAATGATATTGCAACGAAGCTTATTACTATTGTTCCGTTTTACGAGCATATTTCCGAGGGAAACGCGATGTTAATGGAATGCGCCAACCAGTATAAAAGTTTATAACCTTCAGTTCGGCATCCAAATGGATAGTGCGTGGTTTTGCCGACTTCATGTTAAGCAGTTTTAGGATATGTCCAGTTCATTTTGAAACAGATATTGTGGGATTAGTAAAGTGAGTTAAATAATACGCTTATCTTAATAATACACAGGGTGTCCGGTAAGTACCTCCTAATGTCTCTGGAGCATACAGAGAAGGTCAAAATAAACCCAACTTGTCATAGAAAAAATTCCTAAAATGTCCCTGAACGAAGATACAGAGTCCCAAAGGGATACCCAGTGATTTACATTTTTAGCTCTAACTTTTGCATCGACCGGTATAATTTAATGAAATTTTAATATTTTATAGAAGCCATAAAGAGTCATTAAACCATATTATATTAGAGGTTTTACATTATCAGGGAAGTCAGGAACGGACTTACCACTACACTCGTTGGGCCAAAATTATGACCGGTGTCATTTGAGAGTGCTGAAAACTATTTTTTAAATACTTTGGTCATTCCTTTTAAAAAAAAGGTACTCTTAATTTATTGCGATAAAACTGGCTATTTTCGAGATCAATTGGTTTTTATTCGAGACGCTCAAAAGTTACTAATGCTAAAAATCAAGTCGAAAATAAATTAAGAGCCCCTTTTTTAAAGAGGAATGGCCAAAAGGTTAACATTACAGAACCGGAAATAGTCATGGCCGGATACGTAATCCCACTGGCCTCATCTATTAATTTGCTGGGCATTAATCTGGGAGGAAATATGTCTTGGCATAACCACGTTGTGGCAATCGCCAAGATAGCTTCTCAGAAGCTCGGGGTACTCTTCCGAACCAGAAAGTTGTACACACCTCAACAACTTTTGGCATTATACAAAGCCCAGATTCGACCATCACTAGAATACTGCTCTCATGTCTGGAGCTCTGCACCCAAACATACTCTTCGGCTGCTAGATTCCATCGGAAGGAGGGCTATTCGTCTGATCGGAGACCACGAGCTGACGAAGAACCTCGACAGCCTAGAACATCGAAGACAGGTTGGGGATTTGACTCTCTTTTACAGATATTTCCATGGAAGGTGCTCGGCTGACCTTGCCCTCTTAATTCCGCCCAGAGCGACGAATAACAGAAATATACGACGAACCACTGCCGCCCATCCATATGTGGTTAAGCTTAGTACTCCTCGAACTTCATTATTTAAGAATTCTTTCATCTGGAGGACTACATCCTTGTGGAACGACCTTCCCGAGGTCGTTTTTCACAACGAATATAACCTCCAACGATTCAAAACCAACGTGAATCGCTTTTTACGCACACGCACCCTCCCAGAGTGCCCTAAAGGATTTTTCCTATAGTGCTTGTGTTTGACCATATAAAAAAAAAAAGTTCAGTTGTCAACTCTCTTAAATGACACCGGGCATCTACTGTAGTATGATTTAATGACTCTTACTGGCTTCTATAAAATATTAAAATTTCATTAAATTATACCGGTCGGTTCAAAAGTTACACTTTAGGATTTTTTTTTCTTTGATAAATTAGGTTTATTTTGACCTCCTCTGTATGCTCCAGAGAGATTAGGAAGTACTTACCGGACACCCTGTATAATATTCATTTGTTGTATTTTTTGCAACATTTAAATGTATAACCAACGAACAAGACCATTTCATCAACATGAAGTTATGCCTAATTACCTTTACAGATGCCACCTTTTATCATCGTTCTGCTAAATGTTAGGCTATTAGCCATTTTGAATATAATTCTACTAGAATGCGTACGTCATTAGAATTTACGAGAAACAATGCAAAGTATATTCCGGAAACTAAACCAACTTAGTTTTGCAACATTTAATTTAATTTATTTCATATGAAATAAAATGGTTTATGACTATGTTGTAGTTTGCAGTGAATTCGCGTATTACCATTTAAAATTTAAGTTTAAGATAACAGAATAGATATAAACTGCTGGCTAGACGAAATGGATACTACAAATTTCGAGATAAATTTCGTAAGTGTAATATTTTTTATAATAACAGAAACAGACGCCTGCGGTTTTCAAGAAATCCTTCGCAATTTCATCGGCAAAAGCTTGTTTCGATAGTGAGACCTGAATAAAATTGAAACTGTTGCATACAGGGTGTTTATTAAACCCATTACAGTTTGTCTAAATTTCACATTGCTTCCGAAAACTTGCACACATTTTTTTAGGTATTGCTTCACCATACGCAAATGAACACTAGACAAATTGGACAAACCGATTGGGGTGGTTTTATCGAATCTTTGATAGTAAAAAATATATATTAGTTTTCCTTACGAAATAAAACATTTAAAAACATTTGTATGATATATCTGGTTTTCACCGGACTAGTGAAAACTATTTTTGACTAAAATATTATTAGCCAAAACTAAAATTAACTGGTAATGTTTGTTAATTCTAGTTTTAACTCGTTAAAGTTTTAATTAGTTAAATCTAGAATTGACTAAAATATGTTCAGTCAAAATCAGAATTAACTGAGAATGTTTGTTAATTCTAGTTTGAAGTTAAATCTAGAATAGACTAGGGGAAATAGTTAAAGCTAGTTTTCCCTAGGAAAATCAGGTTTTAACTGAAATCGGGTAACATACCTAAATAAATTAGAATATGGCGAGTTTCATTTATTACGTGACAACCACAGAAATGTTTTGAATATTTTCGCATGTTACTAGAAATTGATGCTTTCCTTTTAAAAACTCCCAAAATTAATTTTTCTATACTTAATCAGAAATTTAAATAAATAATATGTATAGTGAACATAATTAGTCGCACGGACAAAACAGGTAAGTTTGATTTTCAAAATCGGTAGTGCGTACACATTGAATATATCCGATACAATGTGTAAAAACGTGTTTGTTTTGGTCGTACGACTCGATAGTCGTCAGAGAGTACGCGTCCAATATGACCGTACGCTAAGCGCTTACCTGCCAAAGAAGATGTTCTAGGTTCGATCCCCAGCAGATACATAGAACTTTCCCATTTTCAAAAACTTTGTACGCCGTTAAAAATTATTTAATTATCATAATATTCAATCTACTTACCCAATAAGGAAAGTACAAATAGTACCATACTAACTATTTTTCATAAGGCTGGAAACTTACCTGAAAACAAATGAAAAAAAATTAGTCCAAAATATGGATCAGCTGCAAACTGAGAAAGGTAATACAGATTATAAACGTTTGCTTGCAATTCATGGCTCATTTTTTGTATCTTGGGTTTGTTCACGTAGGCAGTTTTCTGACTTCGACTAATTGACTTTTCGACAAGACTTTATTATTAAAAAAATATTTCATATGCTGAGAGATTTCTACGAAAGAATAGATAATTTAATGTGTTCAATATTTTGAGCATCAGGTCAGTTAATAAATTGTTATTATTATTATTATTGCTAAAAAATTGCTTAATATTATGTATGAAAATGTTTGTATGTTTGTTTGTTCATAGAAAGATATATTACGAGTCTCACCCTGCTCATCGTCTATGGTATATTAGACGTATATGGATTGTTTCAAAAATTTGGTCTCTTTATACAGGATGTCCGGGAACATGTGGGAAATCTCCCCGATATGAAGAAAACACGTGAAAAGAATGCTATAGGTTCATATAAACTTCTTTCGTATCGGCCTCCTCTTCGGAGATATGGGCTCCCAAAGAGCACCAATGGAACCAAGTTTTTTACACATAATTATTGAACCACCTGGTATATTTCAATTATTTTTTAATATGATGTATACCAGGTAAGACCCGTCAAATTACTACCCAGGGAACTGTTGTGAATTACTCACAGCTGCAGGGAAGGACTAGCTGTAACACTCATGGGCCCATATTTTTTACGCCCTGTATGATGAGAACTTTGGACAATATTTTTTACATACCTTTAACTATTGGCTAAAAATTAAGTACTCTTCATTCATGTCGCTAATCCTAACCGTTTTCGAAAAAACGGCATTTCATATACATCATGTGCTTCGGGAATTTCAATAAAAGATACATCTTTGTTCCGATCCAATGTTCAACCTTCAAGATTCCGCTTTTTCATATTTAGCCCATGAGCAGTTAGGGGACTCAGTGTAAATTAAGTGACGTTTTCTCGAAAACGGTTAGGATTAGCGACATGAATGAAGAGTACTTAATTTTTAGCCAGTAGTTAAAGGTATATAAAAAACATTGTCCAAAGTTCTCATCATACAGGGCGTAAAAAAAATGGGCCCATGAGTGTTACAGCTAGTCCGTCCCTGCAGCTGTGAGTAATTCACAACAGTTTCTTGGGTAGTAATTTGACGGGTCTTACCTGGTATACATCATATTAAAAAATAATTGAAATATACCAGGTGGTTCAATAATTATGTGTAAAAAACTTGATTCCATTGGTGCTCTTTGGGAGCCTATATCTCCGAAGAGGAGGCCGATACGAAAGAAGTTTATATGAACCTATAGTATTCTTTTCACGTGTTTTCTTCATATCCGGGAGAATTCCCACATGTTCCCGGACACCCTGTATATTACGAGTCTCACCCTGCTCATCGTCTATGGTATATTAGACGTATATGGGTTGTTTCAAAAATTTGGTCTCTTTATATAAACTGCATCGATCTAATGTATTTTTAGCATTCAGTTTGTTATTTTAAATGGAATGTAATAATCTTGTAATTCTAATATTTTCTTATAACTTTCCTAATACTTATGTCTTACTAATTCCAAGATAAAAAATTATTTCTTCTTATACACAAAAAATAAATGCTTTGTTTAAAAATATAATACTCAAATAGAACGCAAAGAAATATATTTTCAAAAACAAGTATTTAAATAGATAAATCCATGTTATGATTATTATTTTGAAGAATGAATTCCTTGCTACGAGATTAAGTGCTCGCAATTCATAAATAGTTGTTTTGAAATTATATTTCTTTAGTTAAGATTTATTCTATTTGAGTATTTTATATAAATTAAGTAAATTTTTTTTGCGTGTAATATTGCTTAAAACATGACCTGAATTACACACTTGTAAAGTTGGGGTCTGAATCCATAGAAAGTTGAAATTTTGGTTATAGTTTAAGGAAACTCAATATATTCAATCACTATAGATCGATTCAATGTCATATCGGGTAGGTTAAAATTATGTTTAATTCCGTTACTTCTAAAAAGCGGCCAATGGCGTCTAACCTACCATAGACCCTAAACACCCTGTATAAATGTTCCTTAAAACAACTTAAACTTATTATGCCATGGTTCCTTGATTTTACTTCCGCTCATACAAGCCCATTTTATTAGTTCTATATATCTTCAACATCACTATAAATCATCAAAATTACAAAAGTTCCATTTTATTTTTACCGGCAACCAACCACAGAGTTTATTTAATTGGGATTAAATATCCTGCAATATTTTAGGGGTCTCGAATTGTGTCATCGACACAGGGTCATAAAACATATTTTGGTATTTTGATATTTGATATATGGCGGTTTTTTGGCTCTAGGAAAACGATTATTTATTTGATGGTCAATGTATAGTATTTACACATTTAAAAAAGGTGGGTATAGTTGGAAAAATATATATGATGTTAAAAATATCGGATTTTAGGTCATTTTATAAAGAAAAGTCCACAACGGATTATGTATTTTGTCACATTTTTTTTTTGCAAATTATTAAACAATTTTTTAATATCTTCAATTTCGGCATGAGTTTATAGAATATAAAGTCACATATTCTATATATTTTTTACAATAAACTGGTACAGGGTAATTACGTATAATGTTTTAACTTTTTTATTTTTCTACTAAATACTATTGCAAATACAATTTTAAGAACCTCGTATACCAATCTTCCTAATTTTTCGTAACAATTAAAAATAAAAACGCTAAGATGGAGGATGGAGGGTCCATTATACGTGATCCCCCTGTACATCAATCACACTACACTATTTTCGGAGTTCGATTTAAAGGTAAGGTTCATATGACCTTTCCTTAATAAAATAACCTAATGAATCACGCTATGACATATTGTCCCGTCATTAAGCAACACCCTGTGTAATCAGTATTTAATTAGATTTGAGCAATTCTTAATTAGGGCTTGACATGACAATAAAACTTACCGACAAGAAGCCTTAGAAGTGAAGCCACCAGGTGTACATTGTAATCAGAGAGAGCCATAGGAATCGCCATATTTACCAAAATGACCGCCGTCTAATGTCACTTCTTGGTTTCTTCATTGTTGACAAGATATGCGAGAAGTGTTCTCTTTTATTATACGGACGAAAACGATTATGTACTTAGTCGGTGACAAAAAGTTTAAATTGTTTTTTAAAGTTCTTAAGAATAAATTATGTAATACTTTAATATTTAATTCAGTTTATTTGTGCTCCAGACGTGAACTTACTCTTCCGCTTAAGTATTTTTGTATTATCCAGGAAGCCAGAGTATTTAGTGATGACGGTCTTAATTATTATTCAAAAATTAATATGATTTCTTAACTAATTATGTTATAAAAGAAATAAAGGTGTGTTTATAAACCACAAATATAGAATGTCTGCCTTTCTCCTTTTGTCAAACTAATCCTTAATCGTTTCGCCGTATCACGGCTCGTCGGTAAGGCTACAATCTGACAAAAGGAGAATGACTTTTGTAATGCTATCAAGTGCCCAGAATAAATGTCAACGGCAGTATAATACTCGCCATGACATCTCGCGGTGTACGCCAACTCACGGCATCTTAGAAAAGTTCAGATGCAGTGGGCGGTTGTTAATAATTGGCGGACCAAATTGGCCATACTGGCGAATTAAAGGTAAGGTAAAAATAAAAGAAATAAAAGTCTAAACCTCAAATATAGAATTATTGCCCTTCTCCTTTTGTCAAACTCATCCTAAGACGCATTTCGCCGTATTACGGCTCGTCAGTAAGGCTAGTCCCCTCCAAAAGTAGAAGGGTATATTTGTGGTTTAGACAGGCCTTTATTTCTTTTATTTTTAACTTAACCACTGTGAAATGGACGACTTCATGAACCTTAAATTATGATATTTTTACAGACTCGAGAAAGTGTAATTCGACCTGCAAGTGCTCAATTATTATTATGCGATAAGCAAAATAAAGCAATCTTTTGTTATAATCAATTGACGCATTCTTTTCGTACTGAACACTAAAAATAACAAATTTAGGTAATTTGTGTGTTTACCAACATTTTAAATTCAATTTTTCTCAGGCACTAGCTTTTAGCGGAAAAATGAAAAAACCAAAAAAATGTTAGGTGAAAAATGGGGCCGGTTAAAAAATTCGAGCATACTTTCCGGAACGGTTTAGCTTTCGCGAGCAAGCAAAACGCATTATATTTTCGAAACTAATGAAGATTTACGAGCACATGTGTTTAGCCGATCCTGATCATATTTTGTTTATTAGCTTTTTGTCTGCGTTTGCTTATTGAAACTTTTTTTATTCCTACGTGAAAGCATAATATTGAAAATAACATACAATGTTCTTTATTGGCCCACAATAACATCTACTAGGCGGAATGTTTTATATTGTTCAGGTAATATTATGGTTATATTATTAACGTTCCTCCGTGGCTAAAGAGGCAGTTACTGGGAATTTTTAATTAAATCAGGAGTATACTGGGTGTGTTAGTCACGTTACAGATAGATAGAAATAACAATGTACGATCTTATATCTGTTTACTAAAATGATTTTCTTTGGATCCAGCTTTTCTATTCTTTTCTATGCCGCTGGCTGTAATTTAAGCGATGGCTTACAAACAAGAAAATACTATTAAAATTCTCTTTTACTTAATTTTTTTCTCTCTTTAAAACATCTGGAACGAGGAAAGTTTTTAAAATAAATTTAAAAGCTTTTAAAAGGGGTTGCAAAGTGTTTTTATAAGTTTGTTTACAGCACAAGAAAAAAACAGGAAGAAAAATATTTGTTTGTGTATAGGATTAGCTATAATACCGGAAATTAAATTTATCACCAGGATATATACTGGCCCGACAATAAATTCCGGACAAAGATAATGGTAGTCGGGTTTACAGTCCTGTAATTATTTAAATTATTTTCCGATTTTAGCCTGAATTTTAGTTTTCAAAAAATACTTGATATTTTGATCATTATACAGGCATACAAAAGTTAATTTTTACCCTTAATTTCTTAACACCCTGTGAAAAAATTGAGCATTAAAGTTTAGCTTCGTTAAGTATTAGTTTGAAGTGTGATCATTTCTTCACACAATGTTTTTTGGTTCACGTCATTATATGCTTCTTAAAAGAAGAAATTTTTATCGATCGATCGTATTGCAGTTTTTCGATTTTATACAATTCAGAACATTATATATTATGTCAAATAGCATAAACTAATAGCCAAAAATTAATAGCCCGTATTGCATTAAAAGCATATCACGTTCCATGCTAGAAGTGATAAGAACATGAGGTGGCAGCTACACCCGCTATTAATTTTTGAATATTTGTTTATGCTACTCCATAAAATAATGTAAATATTCTCAATTGTGAATAAAATTGAAAATCTACAATACTTTCTTTAAAAGTTTGCTTTTAAGAAACAAATAATGACGTGAAACAAAAAACATTATGCTAAGGAAAGGTCACACTTCAAAACAAAATATAACAAAGCTAAATTTTACAGTTCGATTTTTCCACAAGGTGTTAATAAATTAAAGACAAAAGTAATTTTATTTACAACCATGCATGTAATAATGACATTTTATCTATCTCTGAAAGGTGGAAAGTTGACGGACCCGGGTGGAAAGTAAATAATATTTTTGTAATTTTTTAAAAATCGAAATCTCAAAATAATATACCAACACGCTTTTTTAAAAATTTGCGTGTTTATGTCTACTTTTTCCCTAATTGATATACTGATCCTCAGCATTGAATATGGTGACAAAATCGTTGATATCTTCTTTGTCCTGGCGTTTTCACTGAAATAAGCTAGTAGCGCCGACTCAGAACCAGGATTTTGAACTTTGTTTCCGGTACACCATTCTTTGAAACAGTTATATGCCTTGTCATATCTCGGGCGGCTTTTAGTTTTACAGAAGATTTTGTTCTACTGGTTTTGCTGCTTCTCTAATTTCTGGTGGAGTAGTAGCAAAATCAAATTCCTCATCTCATAGCATTTTTCTGTTGTTAAAATAATATATTGTTCAGTGACATGGAAACCATATTCAAAAAATGATATTTGCCATCTTGATGTGTATTATTACCTACGTTTTTTACCACCTGCGGTTATTTGAAATTTCTGTCTAATTTTTCTATGGAAAAGTCAAAATGACATTTATCTTTTATTAATAATTTTAATTCAAAATAATAATTGGCTGTGAGATGTGGTTGTAAATAATAGTATATTAGAATAAAAGTACGGTAGGTATGTGCTTACCGTATGTGCGTGATGTTTAACAAAACGAGTCGAAGGCGAGTTTGGTAAATCACGCAAATCCGGTAAAGACACCTACCGTAAGTGTATTGTACGATATTCTATCTACAAGCGTGTTTTAGGGCACCAATATTAAAAACTAAAAGAGCATTGTTTTAATTTACCCCGTATGTGCCTCATAAGTCGTTATCAACAATGCATTAATATCAGGTTGCTAGGGAAATAAATTATAAAAATTTATTGACTAATATAAAAACTTGTTTATATAGTATGTAATTACTTACGGCATCAGTACGGTAAGTGCTACTTACCGCACTCAAATCAGTGCGGTAAGTAGTTACTTACCGCACGCGAATAGATAAAATAATATACAAACCTCGGTGAAAAGTTTCATTACTGTCTCGAGATTTAGTTACTATCATCTAGAAAAATTATTCCACGTTTATAAATACCACTGCAATTGTCAAAACAAGCTCTTAGAGACGAAGAAATTATCCTTACCGACGGAACATCAGATACTCTCGATTCCCAGCACTAGTTATAGATTATTCAAACAAAATATAATTTTTTCTAACTAAATATACAATATTTTAGCACTACTTACAGAAAACGAAACAAATGTGTAAGTAATAGTTCACATTAATTAACTGATTTTCATGATTAAATTCTATATAACAAGATAATTTTGTTTAGAAATTTGTAAACCCCACGGAACACAAAATATAAATGTCAGTAATGACAAATAAATATTTTAATTTTGCCATTTCCGACTAATACACTGGAATTGTATTTCCTGTCCAAAGACTTTGTCTGTTTTATCATTTTCCATTAACTTAAAAAACAAAGGGACATTGAAAATAACAGGTCTTTGATGTTGTAAAGTTATGACGCACGTTTATTCTTCCGCTTGGAAAAAAAGGAAAACGACATGTGCCGGGTACGGTATTAAATCAACTTTTTTTAATATTGTAACCCTGAATATTACAGCCCCTTAGTACTTTGTTAACCCTATTTCCCGCAAAATATATTCCATTTCACGTACACACACATTTAATCTGAACTTCGCTGAGGTTTCTGGGGAAAAAGTTTGCATTTCATTTTAAACGTTTCTTAATGTCCCATGTGACTTTCAGAGTTTCCTTTTTGGGGTTTCCAGCAGGAAATAAAATACTTTTAACGGAGTGGTCGGGATCGTTTTTATGATTTCGTGGGTAAATAAAATAAATATAATGTGATGAAATGAAATAAAATGAAAAAATATTTAGTTATTATTGCATAAATTTCTTTATTGCGACTTATTTCAAATTTTGACTTCTTATTTCGAGTAAATATGTTTCCCTTACATGGAGATGTTACTTCTTAGCTTTAATATGTAAACGCGCCAGAAGAGTAATGACGACAACTGACCAGCATGAGCTGACAAATCCGGGTGCGCCATTTTTTTGCAATCGTTATTAATTATTACTATTTCTTAAACATGGTCAATTAATATGTCAAATCTGAACACGATAAATTAAATTTCTGTGGTTCGAACGTTCTCCCACTAAAAGTTAATATCACTAGTTCAATTGTTTCTAGCTGATCGCCATGATTTTCCCGGGTGGAAAGTAAGTATACTTTCCACATAGATTTTATACTTAATGGGCCTAATACCGATCCTTGCGCTACACTGGAAAATATATTCTGCTGATATGCGCGGCTATTTAACTTTACCAATCGACTGGCACTGTCTGCCATAGACAATTTCAAGGGTTATTAAGAAACACTAACAAATATTTGTAATATCCAAACGCTCAAGAGTTTCGCTTCTCCGCCGAGGGTTATGTTTACTTGGAGCAAGCAGGCAGTCCAGATACGGGTTATTTTGGAGTAAGCGCAGCACCATCAACGTAATAACGTTAAGGGACCAATGCTTACAGATGCCAGTTCTCTGCTATATTCAGGGAACGGCGTTCTGTTGTTGTTAAAAGTTATTAGAATAGTTTAAAATGGACATTGAACACGAACATATGGAATGAGTCGAAACGATAATATAACTTTTATTTAGATAAGCGAATCTCAACAAACTTGTCAACCTCAAGATTAAGTGGAAAAATATAGATCAAAGCTGTGTGTATTACACACTACAGAAAAATTATTTAAGACACTCTGGGAGTGGTACAGTTGTATTCATTGAAAATGGCGACACCAAATTTGTTATAATGTAAATCGGTTTTCGTTGATTTTGACTTCCTCAAAATTTATGGTTGACAACGCTGTCAATGTCAGAATTCGCAAAATGTCTCGCAATTTAACAGAACATGAAAAAATTCAAATAGTAGCCAGAATTGAAGATGGGTGGTCAATACGTGCACTAGCAAATTTATATGGAAAAGGCAAGAACATAATTTTAATGTTAAGCAACTTTGGGGACAAGAAAGGTCTTTGAAAAGAAAAACTGGTACTGTTCAGGCCCGCATTTCCGACCCAAAAGAATCGGAGCTAAAAAACTGGGTAGCTGCGTAAAAAAATACTGCTCACAGCTGAACATAGACAGTCTCGGATAGTTTTCTCCTTAAATTATATATTCCGCGACTGTCAGTTGTGGAATGCGGCAGTGTCTATTTTTCTAAATATAGGTACTAAATTCGGGTACCTATACGTTATTAGTTATGTTACGTTGAGTAAAAAATATGTCTCATTACAGAAATACTTTTATACATTTAATTAGATTATTTTATTTTGTTTAGCGACAACAATGCTTATTGCTCATAACCTTAAAAAAAGTATTAGAAAAGCCTGATTTACACAAATAGGGCAAAACTAGTCATAAGACCATCCTCATATTCTATGAATACAACTGTACATGTGCGAATAAAGTGGTTCACTGGTTCTAAATCGTTGGAGATTATATTCGTTAGAAAACACGACCTCAGGAAGGTCGTTTCACAAGGATAACGTCCTTCAGATTCGCCAGCCAAACATTTGCTGCAGAAATATATGTAAAATAGTGCAGTCAAATCACCACTCTTGCCTTCGAAGTCCTACGATGTTGATGGTCTTCGGTCATACGAATGGCTCTCCTCTCGATGAAATCCAGTAGCCCAAGATTATGCTTGGGCGTAGAGCTCTGGACATGAGAGCAGTATTCTAGTGGTGATCGAATCTGGGCTTTATGGATTCTCAAAAATTGTTGTGTATATAACTTGTAGGACCGGAAAAGTACAGCAAGCTTCTGTAAAGCTACCTTGACGATTGCCACAACGTGGTTATGCCAACACATATTTCCTCCCAGATTGACGCCCAGCGAATTAATAGACGAAGCCAGTGGAATTGTTTATCCTGCCATGACGACATCCGGTTTTGCAATGTTAACCTTTTTAGAGAAAACTTCTGTCTGGGTTTCCTTAGCATCAAATTGGACTTGGTTACTGTCACCCCAAGACAAAATTTATGCTAGGCCTTCGTTGAGGCGAAAGACACTATGCTGCGTGCGCAGATATGCGTTGGCGGCAGCCGATGTTCGAGCAGTAAAGGATGAGACGAGGTGTGCTGTAGTCAGCAAAGCTATATATTGGATTTTGGTTTGCATTAGAAGGTCGTTATTGTACATAAAGAAGAAGGTTGGGGAGCCAAGGACAACCCATGATGCTCGATTCTAGGAGAAGGTTCCCGGTTTGACTAATTTATTATTTATAAATTATAATGCTTATTTTCTATAAATTATTATACTGAGGAGCGCAACCCCAGCATTTCCATTTCTAAGACACGAGTCGCCATTGCAGCCGCAACGAATGCCATAGATATTTTGAGAGGTTATTAAGAAACTTATACAAACAAATATTTGCAACAGATAAACGCCGAAAGATATTTGCTTTCCCTTTAAGGGGAATGTTTATCTGGAGCAAGCAGTCACTTCAAATATGGGTAATTCCGGAATAACTACTGAAATAAACCACCAGCAGTGACGTAATAACGTTAGTGTGCAGATGTTTATAGATATGAAATGCATTTTATATCTAAAGTGGAACGTGACGTTCATATAAAACAATTTAGAGAGCAGCTCTATAGCGGACAAAAATTGTTGAAATATTAATACTCAAATAAATAGCATCATAAATATAAATGTTTATGAAACTCATGTGCCATCCCCATCAATATTTTAAAAAGTAGTCGAATGCTTTTTATGTTGCCGGCACTTGATGAAGATCCATTTTAAAATTACGTAAATACTGCCACAATATCTACTTAAACTTTTATTATCTGCAATGACAATTTTTTCGACATACAATATATTTTTCTGATGGTTACAACAAGCAACCAATGGATGGCATAGGGTGGCGACCAGGCCTCTTAAATACCTAACAAAAAGGAGATATGTACTAATTTTAAATGCTTAAATGATATTGCCTATCCAAATGAAATAGAATTAATTGGAAGGTAAAGGTAAGTTTTGTTTTGGAAATTTTACGAAATTTCGTTGGCATGTCTATTCAGATTAAATCCCGAGAGTGAAGCTAGAGTGATTTAATCTATGAATAAACATGCTCAAAGGATCATTGAGTAAAATTTCCAAAAAACAAAACTTAAAATGAAAATTTTTATCGCTGTTCGAGCTATATTTGATAATATTAATTCCAGAACCTAAATTAAATATTATAATAATTCGAGAAATACTTTTAATACATACAATATCGATAGTAGATTATGCTCTCTACTCTTGAGATCAAACCTTTAGCATTTCGCAACTTTCAGGTTATGTGACTAAAATTTCAACGTCAACAATATAAATATGAAAACAGAAGGGGAACTGTATTCGCCGGTGATGTTGCTACGGTACAGCCAATCGGAGTCATCATGCCTTAGCGACATCGCTCGAGAGAACGTTCCAAGTCAAGAATAGTGCTGTTGGATTGCTCGCTACCACACGCCAAACGCTCGATATTATGAACATTCCTCAGTTATATAGTCCTGGTACATTTCTAAGTATGTCAGCCGTGTTGTTTTCACTTGAAGTTATAATATTATCGCATGTATTAATTGAGTCGCCTAGTTGCAAAAGCTCCTTTGAAGATTTGTTAAGAAAAGCTTATGAAGTTGATCGGCTTTGAAACTGATTGAGTGGGAGGTGGAAGGTTTTGTACTTAAAACCGCCTATACAGGATGGGATTGGAAAAGGTGTATACTGCATATTTATTCTACTCTATTCGTATTGTTAAGTGTAGATTATGATGTGAATTACTAATAAACTTTAGACGAGTACCTGTTATTATTCAATTTTTTTGGATCTTTGGTAACGGTTACTTCAATGGAATATTTAAAAGGTCTTAAGAAATAGCGACTTAAACGTTGATTATTAACATATTAGAAGACGAGAAATGTCATACAGAGATTCGTTTTATGAAACGTTGTAAATTGCGAGCCTCTTTCACCGTAATATACGGAGGAATTTACGGAACTGACATGATAAATATTACAGTTGTTTTTCAATTACACATTCATGCTAATTACAGAGAGCCGGGCTTTTAGCGCATCACAAAAAGCTCATATGCAACATATTAACTGGACGAGCTATTCAAATGTATATAACTCGTTTATCTTCATTATAAACGAAAATATAACGCATTCCACTCGCGAATGTTTAACCATTACGAAAAATTTGTTCGGGTTTTTAAAAACTGTTTTTTTTTAGTTTTGTTTTTTAACGTTGTTCGTTGCTCTTAATTCAATTTTGATGGGAACATTTGTAGGCTTGTTGAAATTATTCTTTAATTGGATATGATATATTATACACAAATTCAGCAAGGTTACACAGGTAAAACTCTAATTTGATATTTTTTCATTATTTCAAGTTTGATTTTTAACAATAACACAAGAGGATGTTGACACTTTTAGTGTGAACAATATACAAGGTTATCCAACTAAGTGGCAACTTTCTTATTATTATAGGTACAAATTGTTTATATTAACAATTAGTAGTTCTTTAACTGAGATTCGTGGTTTTTGGTAGTAATCCTTTTTACCCACATACTGTCGCGCCGTTCCATCTGGATTCACTTAGCAACAATGTGGGTCACTAGAGTATACTAACAGTGTTGTCAGATCACATCGCGTGTCTCGCCGTTGTTTGAATACCGGCCGCGCGCCACTTCATACTTTAGTATGTTTCGAGACTCGGGAGTGGAACGACGTTGTCGAGGGTTCCACGTGCTTGACGTATACGCATTTTAAACGTTTTGTTAGTTGTATTGCCCGATTTTTTTTGGTTGTGAAATAATTCATAATAATAAATGTTGTGATGTGATTTCAAATTTGTGTGATATTACCTACTGTTGGTTCTGTTGCAAAACATACTTTTTGTGTTTTATTTTTTTTGGACTTTAATTATAAAACGGATTATTTTAAAACAAGATCGAAGGTAAGAGAGTATGTACCTTAAAATTGTAGTTCTCTTTGTCTAAAAAGTTTGAAAAAGAAGTGATAACGCGCGTCAAAGATGTCCTGTTGTCAAAAACTGAACACGTGCGTTTAGAATTCTGTGCAATATGACAACATCGCCTATAATGCGCTAACCTCTTTTGAACCTGGAGACTGCCTCAATAAAATATTGATTGCGAAGGGCCTCGTAAATTTTGAGATTTCATATAAAGTGTATATTTCGTATTTCATATATAACTTAAAGCGCCATTTATGGTTATTTTTCTTCGATTTATTTTCATCTCAGGATTTGCTGGTTTAAATATAATACGTCATTTCCATTACACCCTATATGTTGATATAAGTGAAAATTGTTAATAGTGGCAACATTTTAAAGGATTTTTAAGGTAAATGGTATCAACGTTAACAAATTTCGGTAATTCCCCGACCGCCCGACAAACCTAGTCGAAATACTAGCAGTGATTGCCCATTTTAGTCACCGCCCGCGCCATAGATAAGGAGTAGAAATTGGTGGAGAACCCCCCCCCCCAGAATCGGTAATTTGCCTCAAAGTAAGTAGAAGTAAAGCTTGAGATTATGGGAATCATAAAAACAAATGCTAGAATGTCCGAATTCCAATATTATCTTTAAAATAGTTCGAGAGAAGTTATCTAAAACAAAAGATCTTTTAATAGGCCCTGTATACTACTACTTGTTCTAGAAACGACGTACACGAACTACATGACATGCACGTTAGTCAGTATGGATTTACATCGTGAAAATGCAAAACCCAACCCACTCAACTTTAAAAAAACATGTCGCATCTCCACCAGCTCCTGAGACTTGATATATTATTCCTTGTCCTACGACAAAAATCACCCTAAAATGTCCTTATTTATATTCGGGCGGCATGAAAACAATTGACTTAAAAGTTAATGCACAGCTAAATTATGAAATATTGCCACCCGATCTCCGTAATGAGTTACGTGCCCACGCCGTCAATATAAAAGATTTAAAGCCCGGAACTAAAATATATTTTCGCTACTTTTAAAAGGGGAAGCAAAAAGAATAGGACCAAACGCTAGAGCTAAAACGGGGATAATTTAACTTGAATAAGACTTTGTATTTTTGTGATTATTTGGGCGGTTCGGCGGATATTTTTCAAATTCAGTTTGAGTCATCCAATCAGATAGTTAATTTTTTCCTACTCTAAATCTGGAATTGCCAAGCTTAATATTTTTTATATATATTTAAACATTGTGTTACTTAAGAGCTGCGTTTGTCACAGATTGCCAAACAATCACTATTTTATGTGAAGGTTTACCCAAATATACTTAATTTTTTTCTACTCTAAAACTGGGTTCGTAAAGATAAAGGTTTAGAATACAATATGAGAAAATTGCGTTAAAAAATATAATGTAATAAGAATAATAATAACAATTTTGGACAATTTCCAAATTATTGTAACAAATAACCCCGAAGCTTGCTATATACCCGAGTCAACATGTCAAACAATCTAAATATCAATAAATTAACTAAAAAACCTTATTATTAACGGCTCTAAAACTTCACGAAATAAATATTGATCAGCTGATGACTCTCGTCTTTTTGTTGCAACTTAGTCTGATGGCTAATTTGGGATCCTCATCTTAATGATATTTCTATTTGGCCCTATATAGAAACAAAAATCTATCAGGGGAGATCTGTATCCAGCAAATTGGCAAATTAACAAAATCTTCTAGGAAAGTTGTTAGTTGTGAATGTAATTCACTACGTGCTAAGCTAAGAAAACGGCCTTTACAAAATATTGGTAAAGTTTTAGGCTTAATAACTTTTTATTTTTACTTCGATAGTAATAATTTTTTTTGTAGAACTGTAGGTACAACTATCAGTTTTATGGTATCTTTTACAAACATTGGTTATTCGACATATTATACAAGGATAATCAAAATGTTGTTTTTTTTTATCTAATTTCGAAACATCCTGTGGAACAATTTAGTAGCAAAATTATTTCAAAATACTAGTTTTCTTTAAGGGCCGGTTGTATAAAACAATTCTTCAACGGAACGCCGATCAACCTGTGAACTACGTTCAGTCAATATTATGTTGTTCAATATAAATTGAACGTTAGTTCAGCTGAACTAAGATCAGTTTATGTTGGCATTACTGTTATTTAGTTACTTTTATTTAATTTTTTAGATTTTTTAAATAAAATATAACCTTTTATTTGATTTGGCGTTTGGTAGGCTTGCTTTCCAGGCTCTTGTACTAGGTGTGCTTATAAAATAGGTACGTCATAATAGATTAAAACAAACAGCTGTGTTTTTCGTTAAGCATAATTTTTGCAAGTATTCATTGTTTTTAGATTTAGTAAAGATCAGAACTTTTTCGGTATATCATAGCATTGAACAAACCCGAACAAACCCGAAGTATCCACAAGACCTAAAATTATTCATCATCAGTTATAATTTCCTTTAATTCATACATTTTTGTAAACAATAAAGTAACGATAATTTACTGTATTGTATAATATGACGCTGACTTGACACAAAAAAAATATTTAAGGTTAGAAAATGGGTTGGATCGACAGTTCAACTTCTGAACCGCCAAAAGTGGACGTTCACGTGAACTCCTGATTTGAACTGAGATCAGTGTAAAATTCACATAAACAAAAGGTTATCAGGACGCAGAAATTATTTTTATAGGATTTAAGCTTTAACTACAAATTCATTTAGAAACAAACTTAACAACCAATTTACTTAAATATGCTTATTAAATTAAATATGCTATATTATTTAAAAACAAATATTTCAACATAGATATGCCTCAATACTTTGTGTTGCCTCCTCTATCCCTAATTACTCCCTGTACACGTCGGTTCACACCATCACGGAACCTCCTCTTTGTCAAAGAAAATGTCGAATTCGTATTGCACTAGAAATTATCTTAAAGTGTAAATTATTGATAACCAAAATCATTTTGCAGTTGTGTGAATAAATGCAGAGAATAGATGACTTTACATGAAAACTGGTATTTTGAAATAATTTTGTTACTTTATTATTTGTAAGAAACAAGTTGAAACTGATAGTTGCATCTACGGTTCTCTAAAAAAATTACTAATATCATACTAAAAATAAAAAAATTATAAACCTAAAACTTTATCAAAATTATGTAATGCCCTTGTTCTTTGCACGTGAGTGTATATTATTTAGACAAATTTGTCTTGGCGTGGACTATACGACGAGAACGATCGTCTTTTTTACTTTAAGGGATAAAAAAACGGGGCAAAAATACGGTTAGGGCAGGCAAGAAATTTTTCTCGAAATGGTAAAACGAAGGTCACGGGTCCATAGGCTTAAATCGAAAAAATTTTGTATCTTCTTTATGTGATTTTTATAATAAAATTTGGCAATATAATATGAACATAAGAATAAATAGCTTCCGAATCGAAAAGTTATGCGACCTTTTTCAATTTCGCATCTGCTCATAAATACAGAATACTAAGTAAGTGTTATTGGGCTATGTTGTTCAATTTCGTTGATTTATTGAAAAAAAGATACACTCCTCTCTGATTAAATCGATACGGAAGTAAAAATAAAAATATTACATACACAAGACGATGACTTTTAGTTTTCTTTCTGATTGGTAGATTCTGAATAATGAAAGGGCTCGATATGACAAATCGAACAACTTCCTAAGTTCTCCAAATTGGTAGAGCGTCGGATTCAGCAGATTTCAGCCGGTTTTTTTTTATAGTTTTAAACTGTTTCTGAATGTTTTTCGTGCTGTGCAAACCCTGGATATTTAATTTTGAACTTTCATTGACTATTTTGTTATTGGATATTGTTATAAAATTACCGGTAAGTAAAATTAATTTTCACCCAAAATATTTGAGGTTATAAACCTTTGTTATTATTTTAGACCTTAATTATGGATGGTAATAAACAGTATTTCAGCTGAAACCGATGTGAAGAAAATAATAAGGTATTTTTAGACCTAGTCAATTAATTGTTTAACAAAAATATACTAGTTTTACAACAATAGACTTGTCAGACAATACATTTATACGGTTAACCTGGTTTGTTAGATCACATAATGTTAAATACTTTAATTCAGTCAGATATTTAATTTTACTGTAGAAGAAGAGAAAAATTTATAACCCAAAAGACATACTGTAGCCCCTTAATATACAGTATGTCCACGGATGGGTTTTACAAGAGGACAAATGGACAATCATGATACATTTATAAAAATCAACATTTCCACTTATCCACAGGCAAAAATCAAGTCGTTTCGCGTCGTCTCCCTCTTCCAATCTTTGATTAAAGTGCGGTTTATACGGATACAATTTCTTTGCTTGAAGGATTTTCTGAATTTGACTTCTTTTCACTACTTCCAACTGAGTAACACGATTTCTAAGGGACGACATAGGATTTTCTTCAACAGAATGAAGAACTAAGACTGTAGCAGCATCATCATGGTCGTATTTCTTCTTTTTTTTTTTGAGGTCCAAAACCGAACCAGTTCTCTTGAACTTCTTTATTAACTTGCAGATTGACATCCTAGTTATTCGGATTCCTACAAATTTCTCGGTAAATTGTTGCACGACGTAGCGGTATGAAACTTGACCATCCCCATAACATTGTATTATAAAAACTCTTTGTTCAGTAGATAGCATTTCTACTTAAATAATAACTTCATTAAATAAAGATACACAACAAGTACCTATCACCTTAAGTGTCATTATTATTTTAACTAGGTTCACCAGTCAGAGGTGTGCCAGAGAATACTTTTTGGGAAATAAACCGTTTAATGAATTGTTCTACTTCGGTTTGTTGTTTCGTATCATTCAAAATAAAGTATGTTTACTCTTAAGCAAAATAACATTTTTGCAGTTTTACCCACCCTGTATAAAAAAATTGAAGTTTCTTATGATGAATCGTACTTTCTAGACAAGCAGAAACGTTTATTAAGAGTGACTTTTTTTCGTATCTTTCAATTTTTAGTCCATTTGTCCTCTTGTAAATCCCATCCGTGGACATATTGTATATGCTATTTTTTTAAATATTTGTATTAATAAAGAACAAAAAAGTATTTGTTCTTGTATGTAGTTGCCATGTACTATACTTTGTCTTTGCGTTGATGACCCCGCCTTTAATGTTGCCTACGAAAAAATATTATTAACTTCTCTGAAACGAACAAGTTCCCACGAAGTAGAAGACTTTGTGATGCGTGTGCGAATAAAGTGATTCACGTTGGTTTTGAATCGTTGGGAAACACGACCTCGGGAAGGTCGTTCCATAAGGATGAAGTCCTCCAAATAAAGGAATTCTTAAATAATGAAATTCGAGGAGTACCAAGCCGAATTACATATGAATAGGCGGCAATGGTTCATTATGTATTTCTCGTCGCTATAGGTGGAATTAAACGGGCAATGTTAACCGAACTAATTGTGAAAAGTAAGACATTATATCGATCGATGTGTCATAGCCTAGCTCTAAGACAACCCAGGTTGATGTTTAAATAACAAATACAAGTAATTATAATGCCATCATTAGATAAAAAAAAATATTTAAAATTATTCCGCTTACGAACTTTCTGATAAACCGCCAAAATAAATTAACTATAAGGTATTTAAATTGTACGTTTACCTGCTTAAACTTTGTAATTAATATTAAAAGTCTCCGAAAGTATATTTTCCTTCGAGATTTGAGCCAAATTAAACTTTTAGGATACTTATTTAAATATTAATGCTTCCTTAATACCTCGACAAAACTTTTATATAGCTCTTAAGACGACCAAAGCTTTAAAGTTTTTTTGTAGCCGTTTCAGACAAGGATGTGTTATTTAGCGGGTAATTTTATTGTGTTTTACTCTGCAATATAAAGCGCCGTTATATTAACAGAGGAATAAAATTATGCTCGCAGGAAAAAACAAGTTATTTAAAAGACCTAATGATAGAATAAACAAAATTTAAATTAAACCAAGTAACATATCCTTGCAGATAATGTCATTATGTTACCAATTATAAATTTTCAAATAAAGAGCACACAAGGATACATACAAGGCCAGCTGACTTAATTAGTTTCTCAAGGCTCCGCAACTCTGCATGTATCCTTTAAACTAAGGATTCAAAACTAGGGCAACTTGACAATAAAAACATGCGTTCATTAATTTTTAAATGTTCGGAAATAGAGGGCAAGAAGGAATACTATAGATGCTTAGAAATGTAGGAACGGCAGAAACTTTATAGTATTTAAAAATATTTAGCTATTTGCATTGGGAAACATGTCTATTAAAATAATCTAAGGTGGCAGAAAGCCGAAATTAAATGAAACTTCGAACTTGGGTCGCTCGTTTTAAATAAAAATATATGGCCGTTTTCGAGGTTTGCGATGTTGTATAACTTTTTTAGTTTTCATCCGATATTCATGATTTTTTAACCAGTTTGTAAATAAATCTATTGGGATTAGTCTGTTTTTGGAAAATTTACGAAAATCTTTTCTAAAAAGCATTTTTACAACACTTCCTTTCAACTTGACCATTTTTACAATAAGAAATACTTAAATAATAGTCAGTGTACCATACATTTGAAAATATTCAACTGCTGGAATTATAAATAATTAATTTCGCCTACATTCGTTGTAAAACTTAAAATATAGTATAATAAAGTTTAAATAAATCGCCTAGGAAACCAATATCATGTGTGTTATATATTTGAAAGGAGAATTTAAAATAGTATCTTTTTAGATTAGAATATACAGGATGTTCCACAAATTATTCAACAATCAATATAAAGAAACTTCTGTATAAAACATTTTTCTATATCTCTTTTAACTAAGAAAATGTAGGGTAATTTTGAAATTGTCATTTTGTTGACTTTTCACAGTATCTCTTAACCGAGCGAAAGTTTTCAAATTTTGAATTTACCATTTTAAGTTTGACCCAAAAAGAGGTAGGTGTCATACATTAATTTTTTGATAGCACTAACAATTAAGGAGATACCCTATAAGAGTTTTGAAATTGGGACACTCTGTACATAATCCATTAAAAATACTAACTATACTTTTTTTATCAATTATGTGTATCTACAATATTATTTTGGTACGAATAATGAATGAAAAATATAATTAATACTATAGAAAATCGTAGAAAAAAGAATATATATTTATTATAGTGTTTTCTCCATGTGGCTATAAAATAAGGTATCAACAACGATAATGAATATTTTTCTCTATCGAGGACCTCTAATAAATAGTTCTATAATATACAGGGTGTTCGGATAATGCATCAGGATACTTGGAGAGGTGATTCTACATGTTAAAATCAAGGGTAGTACGTCATATAACAAAATATCGAAAACTCATCTCGCACGCCAATAAACCATATCCCAGTAAGAAATAAAGAGAAGAATTATATATAAAATGACTTACCTACGTATTAGCTTTATCAAACAGCAGTATCTTTGAGAACAATATAAATAAAACTAATCAGGTCGTACAAAAAACAAACAATTTGAAATTTCCAGAAAATATCAATTTATTCTCACGTCATCAAAAATTTCATTTCCACGTAACAGTCACTTAACTTCTGTCACCAAATGACCTGCAAAGCCGTCTAAAATACAAAAAGACATAAAAGGTAGCACGCCGAATTGTAAAACGGCACCCCCTAAAATTTTATTACGCAGGGTTAGCCGGATATTTTGAAAATTCTATTAGAAGGGGCCTAAAATATTACGCCTGTCTCATTAAAAACGCTTTTGTAAACCATTTACGGGACTATTAGAATTCCGAAGCGACAAAATTGTTGTTTGAAATTGAATTTGGCTTCTGTTTTTAATTTTAATCTCGCTGGAGGATAAAAAACGGAGACAGTTGAGAGGTCTTTCGGAGGTTATAGGTTCTCTTGTTGTCTAATTTAAACTACGTAACTGTTTTAGGTACAAGTTTTATTACAACTTTAAGTACCATTTTATTAGGAAACTATACCGGCTTGTCCCCATAGATTCATTGGCTCTCTTTTCTTCTTTTAGGTATACAGACAGTATCCGTAAGCAAAAATCACGTCCAAATTAATATGCTGTTATTTCGCTAATAAACTAATTTTAATAACAAATACCAATGTATGGAAAAATTATTATTTCCCAAATCACCCGATGATAACTTATACAATAAGGTCGTATTTTTGTCTACACAGTAGCACTTTAAAATACTAATTCAGATTGAAAACTAGGTTTGGCCGCCCTAAACTCTAGAATCTGTATTCCATTAGTTATTAAAACAAAAATTGTTAAAATTGGTTTAATATTAATGAAATAACGGCTTATTAATTACAACGTGAATTTTTTAATATTCGATAATAAATTGGCGAGGCTTTTATGGAACAAATAATAGACAATTTTCAAGAGATCCAGAACGTTGACTAATTCTATAATTAATAAGACTCGTATACCGTTTCTAAAGCATTCCATTATTCATTTGTATGCTGATGGTTCTAAGATCTACTTGTCTTTCAAGATTTTACCACAGCAGCATTAGCCTTGACCTTATATTTACGGTCTTTGAGTCTCATATTAAATTAAACATAGATTTCGTTATTTGATAGAAACGGTAATCTGCTTTAACAAAATAATGTCTTTATACTTAGTTTGAATGGTTCTGCTTTAAGGTTTACAAATAGTTGGGAGCGCAATTTCATTTCCAACAATAATTTATAATATTATCCCCGAAGGGATTAAGAATTCTTTCAATTTTCCAATGTTCTTTGTCAGGAATAATTTCATTACGCTTGTATTGGGAAAGTGTTTGTACTTTGATAATTTTTTTTTCATTTAATTACTTTTGTCTTAATTAATGTTTTTTTTATTATTAATATTAAAAATACTATTATTATATACAGTTGGGTAGGGAAAAGAATGAACGTGTGCCATAACTTTACAGTAACATCAAAGATTTTTTTTTTTATCTTCTTTTTTTAGTTAATGAAAATGGAGAGAAAACATCCGTTTTTCTTTGGAAACGAGAGACAATTCCAATGTACTAGACGGATATGGCAAGATTGGCTTGTCTCGCTTAGGTTAGCATGAACTGTTGCTTTTAATTAAAAAACACATTGTAAAATGTAAATAACATTAAAAATCACATCTGACCTGAAATATTCAAAACACGAACTGTCAAAAACTAGAAATGTATTATAATGCAATGCATGTTTTCCGGTAGATTCCTGCGCATTCACCAAAAAAATTATCTACATATATATTTTGTGTTTCATGTGGTTCACAACAGATTCTAGACGTCTGTCATTGATATATATTTAATCATCAAAATCCGTTTATAACCACTATTAGTTAAAAACTTGTTTCCTTTTCCGTAAGTAGTGTCAAATATTGTATATTTAGGCATACAAAATTGTATTTTGTTTAAATAACCTATAATAACCTGTGCTGTGAACCGGGAGTATTTAATGTCCCATCGCTAAGGACAAATATTTCATCTCTCAGAGCTTTGTTCCTTCGAAGATATTTGAAAAATCGAAATAGTATTCATAACCGTGAAATTATTTTTCTATATGAAATGTGGATTTATTCCAAGGGATGGCATGCTCTGTAAGCTGGCTGTCTTTGTCAGGCAATATTGTTATATTTCAAACAATAAGTCATATTTTAATTGACGTAATTAAATAAAATTTAAAATATATGTAACTCATCATTTTAATATTTAATTTTTTTACTTTGGTACAATAAAGATATTTTTATACCTGCAACCTTCATTATGCTAATCACGTCCTTTAGCTGCTTTTGTGGTTTTGTCTAATTGCATCTATATAATCTCGATTTTAATCATAGTGTTACAAGTGATGATATACGTGTATTCTGTCCCCGGTTCAAATGTATCTACTTAAAAGTGATCCCAATGATATAATATTGTACCTTATTAACACATCAGAGCAAACCTTCAATTTAACACAATATTATTTGAAATCAAACAAATGCCGCCAGATTTACACTCAATTTCCTTCATCTCTCCACATATGTATTACCAACTAATATCCAAATCTTGGAGATAATTCGTCAGCATTTACCCTGCAGAATTACTACTGTAGTCAGTGGCGCAACGATAATATTTTATTTAAAGACAATGGTGTTTCTTAATTGGTGAATTTTCTACTTTCCTTATTTATTTAAATTACAACGTTCCAACTAAACTGCTGGCCATTTGCTTTCGAGCAAGAAAAATTTCGCCTAAATTTAAAAGTTAATATTTTCTGAACCAGATATGACATCGATCTCCGGTTTTTAATGGTTGATAGATTTGTCCCTTAGGAAACAATTGCCAAAGTTGGATTGTCTTAAACTGTCAGAAAATTTTATATACAGGGTGTTAAAGAGGACGATGATTTTTGCTCCAATTTCAATAGCATGTAACTTTCACAATAATATTTTTAAATTTTATCACTGTACGTCAATTGAATCACTAGTTCATAGCAAAGAAAGTAATCTGTCAAATTTTTGATATCTGCTATATTTTAAGAGATACCGATTTTTTTGAAAAACTTTGCTTTTTTAAACTTTTTTGTTAACTAGATCCCACTGTGCGTTGTATCGTGCAAACTTTACAAGTGATTATTATACCTTATGAAAAGCTTGTTTATGTTCAGTAACAACAATAATTGTACTTAAATGTTGTGATGTGCAGTGGCGTACTTATAATCACTTATATGTCTATGCTTTATGAGTATCTCACAATTTTTTTGTATTGGAAAGTACTCGCCCCTAGATTAGGCAAGTTTTTCCTTATTTTTTAGTTCTTCATATCGCGCTACAGGTATATTATACAGTGTCTACAAAATTTTAAAAAAGATCATTTTTTTATTTAGTTGTTTGAAAAAATGTATTTATTAATTTCTAACTTTCTAACACATGGTTAGCTTTGTTGCTAAACGCATTAGCATGGCTGACTTGATATTGTTTTTTTTTTCGTGATAATCTCGATTCAAATTAATACAATCGGATGGACGGGGTTTGGTTTGACGGCAGCTAGTGTCGTGTTAGAAAGTTAGAAATTAATAAATAAATTTTTTCAAACAATTAAATAAAAAATATTTCTTTTTTAAAATTTAGTAGACACTGTATAATATACCTGTAGCGCGATATGAAAAACTAAAAATAAGGAAAAACTTGCCTAATCTAGGGGCGAGTACTTTCCAATACAAAAAAAATTGTGAGATGCTCATAAAGCATAGACATATAAGTGATTATAAGTACGCCACTGTACATCACAACATTTAGGTACAATTGTTGTTACTGAACATAAACAAGCTTTTCATAAGGTATAATAATCACTTGCAAAGTTTGCACGATACAACGCACAGTGGGATCTAGCTAACAAAAAGTTGAAAAAAAAGCAAAGTTTTCAAAAAAATCGGTATCTCTTAAAATATAGCAGATATCAAAAATTTGACAGATTACTTTCTTTGCTATGAACCAGTGATTCAATTGACGTACAGTGATAAAATTTAAAAATAATATTGTGAAAGTTACATGCTATTGAAATTGGAGCAAAAATCATCGTCCTCTTTAACACCCTGTATATAAAATTTTCTGACAGTTTAAGACAATCCAACTTTGGCAATTGTTTCCTAAGGGACAAATCTATCAACCGTTAAAAACCGGAGATCGATGTCATATCTGGTTCAGAAAATATTAACTTTTAAATTTAGGCGAAATTTTTCTTGATCGAAAGCAAATGGCCAGCAGTTTAGTAAATTCGTCAGTCGTCTTAAGTTGAATACTGTTAGTATTCAGTATTCAGAATTTTTATTTCAGTTTTCTACATAACCTCTCTTAACTTTGAGCAGTAAGAAATAGTTACAAACTGACAGAGGTTGGGCAGTTGGTTTAAAGGATTCACAGAAGCCAAATCTTTGACCGCTGACCAAAAATTCGGTGTTCGTAGCGCAAAACTTATCGATTGCCAACTGATTCGCAATCGTCAGAATATTCCGTGTACCGGTGCGGAATTGTGGGTTTGGATTCTGATCATTTACTTGATTGGCTGCTTGTTTAATTTTGACCTATACGAAGCCTGGCCTAATGAGCAAGACTAAGAAAACTTTTAGGTTAAGAAGTCGATGCTCAGATTTGACAGTCGAAGGTATTGGCATTTGTACTCGTTTACACAGACAAAAAAAACAGCAACCAGTTAGAAACTCGTCCAGAACCGAACATGCGGAGAACGAAATTTGCAACCGGCTGGAAATTTCGCTCTTCGCACGAAGCTAATATGAATGAATATCGGAAATAATTATCGTAAGTATTTACCACACAATTTATAAGCGAAATAAACTACGGATTATTTGTTATAATTTATACATGCATATTGTTAGTATAATGCAGAATTGACTTATATTTATGATTTCGTATAATAATTATACGAGAGCCATTAAAATCGTTTTTCCCAAACAACGTTAAATTTATTACTCAAGATATTATTCTCCATTAATTTCAACGAACTTGTACCGTCTGTGCTGTTACAAGATCTAGTAAAGATTTAATGGGAGTTTATTTTATATATTAAAGCCAAGATTCGACCATCACTAGAGTACTGCTCTCATGTCTGGAACTCTGCACCCAAACATACTCTTCGGCTACTGGATTCCATCGAAAGGAAGGCCATTCATCTGATTGGAGACCACGAGCTGACGAAGAACCTCGACAGCCTAGAACATCGAAGACAGGTTGGGGATTTGACACTCTTTTACAGATATTTTCATGGAAAGTGCTCGGCTGACCTTACCCTCTTAATTCCGCCCAGAGCGGCGAATATCAGAAATACACGACGAACCAATGCCGCCCATCCCTATGTGGTTAAGCTTAGTACTCCTCGAACTTCATTATTTAAGAATTATTTCATCTTGAGGACTTCATCCTTATGGAACGACCTTCCCGAGGTCGTTTTCCCAACGAATATAACCTCCAATGATTCAAAACGAACGTGAATCGCTTTTTGCGCACACGGACCGCTCCCCAAGGTGCCCCCTATAGTGCTTGTATTTGACCATAAAAAAAACAAATATTATACAGCGCGTTCGGAAATGCTTTAGAATACAGTTTTTTAACAAAAAGTCGAAAAATCAAAACTTTCTTTTCCATTTGAAAACCTGATTTTACTGCTAACAAATAAAATAAAGAATACCTTTTTATTAAGTACCTATTTGTTATTAAAATGGCATATCCTTCTTCGAATAACTTCTAAAGAAAGCACTATTCGGTCCTGGTACGCCGCCCACCTTACTACTGCTATATGAAAAATTAAATTTGAATTGCAGGTAAAATGGCCTTTGGTGGCACAGTAGAGAAACAGTTTTATAACCGAATGACATGGTGTAACTCTAAAAGTATTGAGTTTTCGACTTGCAGAATCACCTCTCCAAGTATCGTGATACATTATTCGAATACCCTGTATATAAAAAGAACACAACTTTACATGTATATAGTGCGAGGCTGCACCACTGGTTATAGTAAATCCTAACGCCATACTGCATTGCCTGTGTGGTAAGCAAACTGTATTAATTGGGGAGCAGCTTGAGGAGGGGCAGGAAAGCCTCAGGAAATGGCGTATTGTGGGCTTAATACAATGACATTACTGTCTAAATAGCAGTTTCCTGCATGGAAAGCCGACAAGAAAAACTTAATAGTTCGAAATTCTTACAGTTGATTGGGTTGCCATTGTGGTGTTATCAAACTA
Organism: Barypeithes pellucidus; assembly: GCA_963991005.1. Classification (NCBI taxonomy): domain Eukaryota; kingdom Metazoa; phylum Arthropoda; class Insecta; order Coleoptera; family Curculionidae; genus Barypeithes; species Barypeithes pellucidus. The sequence continues at coordinate 4,150,437 of OZ022557.1, forward strand.
AATATTAGAGAGATATAAAATATTCTTCAGACACATAAATGTAGTAGTTTCATCATCTATCGTTGGATTCAAAATATAAAGTGGCTTTAACAAAGCATAAAATATTATTACCGTTCAAAAATGAAAAATCGAAGCGTCGGATTGAAAATTTAATTAAATTGTCTTATAGAGGAGAAAAAGTGGCAATGAAAATAACTCTATCTATTCGGAATTTTTGAAATTTGACAACATGACGTTGCAGAACTTACTGATTGCCAACTTTTGTCTAATTTTATCATTTCCGTATATCCAATGGTTAACAAGATCCCTGTAGACTGCATTGGTATCTGGAACACCCTGTAGATGCCTATTTTCGACTATCAAAGAATTATGACGGAAAAACATTGACATTTAGTGATATTGTTTCTTCGGGTTCGAATAAACCCGAACAGAAGCTTTGAAATTAAGGGATATTGTTGAAAAATAAAATTATTAAAAATTATTTCTTGTGTTCAGGATTTATTCGGGCTTAGGAAGATGTCTAGCAACAACTTAGCTTCCTATTTTATTCAATCTCCTCAAATTCATAAAGATTGTCAAGTGCCTATTCGAAAACCTTCCACTTTCAGCACCCTTACTTCGGAAAAAGCGTCCTTATATTGATGGGGAAACAGAACTTCTCCAGAAACTTTCAGATAATCGGATAAGAATAGTTTCAGGAAGTTGATTTATTAAAGCCATTTGGCAACTTCCTGCAGACGAATATTGGCGCAGTTTTCAACAGATTTGTTACCCACCGTTTATAACTTCGGAGATCTATGGGTTTTACGGTGATTGCGATCTCTGTGTAAACAACCGTCTTATTGTTTTAGTCATATACAAGATTTATACAAGCCGTTTTTATTTTTCCGTTTCAAAAATGAATTTGTCAGGAGTACATTTGTCTTTCTAGATAGTTTTCTTTTGTATGAATGTTAAAATTTTATCAGCAACTTGGAAAAATCGTTTTGGTGGAATGTTTGGTCTGATATATTGCTGGTTAAGCAGTTTTTAGATAACATTTTCAAAATAAAATCTCACACGTGTGCGAGATTTTCAATCTACAATATAAAAAAGGAATAATGAAAATAGGATTTGAAATAGATTAAAATCCATCCAAATATTGCACGGGTCGACTATTTTAGCTGTGAGTGTATGAATCTAATTATAATAACAAATTGAAACGCAGGAACAATGCGAAACGTTCTTTCCTAATATGCTTATCTTAAATTCAGACACGACACGCCGTCTCCGCATATTACCTTAAGCAGATCAATTCGACGGCAATGCTTCGTCCCTCGGTATTTAATATCGGATTGAACTATCAACTCGATACATTATTCAGCAAAATTGAAATGCAGCCTACCCATTTCCGTTCCGGTCTTATTTTCAGACAGGAAATGGCAGATATTTGTTTATACAAGATGTCCCTAAATGATTATGACAATGAGGATACTATCTATGTATTTTTGTTCCAATTTTGTGAAGGCCTCCTAAACAAATTGTAATTTGTGGGTTGCGTGACGTTACTGTACCAAACCCACCGATTAGTTATACACAGTGTGTAAAAAGTCCCGGAACAGTAAATTATTTCAAAAATGGTGCACAATATAAAAAAACTTTCTGTATAAAAGTTGTTGGTCTTAAAGAAATTTATTAAACTTAGATCCCTGTAATTATACAGGGTTGCCCAAAAAGTCGTGGTAACCGAAACTTCATTTTTTTTAAATGGAATGACCCTTTTTTGATCACATTTTCTGATTCATCTAAACATTCTAAACAACAATTATAGAACATGTCATATGGCTAAACCTATTAGTTTTAGAAATAATTTGAGTTGAAGGACATAAATGCGATAGATACGATATTACCTTTTGCATTTTTATAAGCTGGTACTAGAATTTTTTGCGTCACTGTCAAAGTAAATTCTCAAGATGTCGCTCAGCAAAAGGGAACGTATAACTTTACTAATAATAAGAGGTTTTGGAGACCGACAAAGATCAGTTATCGAGACAAAGGAATTATTTAATACAACTTTCCAAACCGGGAGCCTATATCAAAATCTACAGTTGTGAGAACAGTTCAAAGGTTCGAGGTAACCGGTTGTTGCAGAGATAAACTTCGTTCCGGAAGACCAAAGTCGGCAAGTAGTGATGAAAAAAAATTAGAGACATTACTTCATTTTGTTCAGAATCCACATTTGTCACTCAGAAAAGCTGCTACCCAAGTTGATGTTTGTTTTAAATCAATTGACAATATTTTAAAAACCAGTAATTTTCATCCCTATAAAATAACTCTTGTCCAGGAATTATCAGAAGACGATTTTGATCGTAGATTGGAATTTTGCGAAGTAATGATGCAAAAACATGAAGAAAATAACAATTTTTTTAATCAAATAGTTTTTACGGATGAGGCAACATTCATGTTGAACGGGTCTCTCAATCGCCATAATTGTCGTTACTGGGCTGATCAGAATCCACATTGGATGAGAGAAACACATACTCAACACCCCCAGAAAGTAAATGTGTGGGCTGGAATTATTAGCAACAGATTAGTGGGGCCTTTCTTTATAGAGGGGAATTTGAATGCCGAAATGTATCTCCACATGCTGCAAAATGAAATTGTGCCAGCAATAAACAATGAAGTAGGACCACTATTACGCAATACGTGGTTTCAGCAGGATGGAGCTCCTCCTCATTTTGGGCTAGCTGTTAGAAATTATTTAAACAACACTTTTCCTAACCGCTGGATAGGACGAAGAGGCCCCATAGAATGGCCTGCTAGGTCGCCAGACTTAACGCCCCTTGATTATTTTCTTTGGGGACACCTAAAAAATAAAGTATTTGTGACAATACCTGCAGATCTGAATGAATTAAGAGGAAGAATTATTGAAGAATGTGCATCTATTAACCAAGAAATGTTACAAAACGTCATCGACAAATTTTATTATAACCTAGCCCATTGTCAAACTGTGGGAGGAGGACATTTTCAGCATTTAATTAAATAACGACTTACACTTAATTTTATTTTTGTTCTTTTCAAGTTATTGTTAATTTTACTGCTTGTATTTAATAATTTAGTTGTTATTAAAATTTTGACACAACTTGAGTGAGGTTCATTTTACACGAGTTTAATGTTTTTCTTTTAATTTTAACGTAAAACATTTGAGCCGACTCGAAACAATGCAAAAGGTAATATCGTACCTATCGCATTTATGTCCTTCAACTCAAATTATTTCTAAAACTAATAGGTTTAGCCATATGACATGTTCTATAATTGTTGTTTAGAATGTTTAGAGGAATCAGAAAATGTGATCAAAAAAGGGTAATTCCATTTAAAAAAAATGAATTTTCGGTTACCACGACTTTTTGGGCAACCCTGTATAATTACAGGGATCTAAGTTTAATAAATTTCTTTAAGACCAACAACTTTTATACAGAAAGTTTTTTTATATTGTGCACCATTTTTGAAATAATTGACTGTTCCGGGACTTTTTACACACTGTGTATAGAGGCAATATTGCCTATCGCGTATCTTGATATCAAACTTTTTAGCTTGATATAGACTAAAATTGGACAGATTTTTATCTGTTTGCTTTACCCAATTACAAAAAAAAATTAAATACAAAATATTTTGTTTACAATCGAGGATAACGCGTGACTTTGCCGAAGATTTCATAAATATGGCATGAACCCATTTAATTTAATCTCAAGATATACAGTTGGGTCGAAAGAATGAACGTATGTCATAATTTTACAGTAATATCAACTATATTATTTTTAGTTAGTTAGTTAATGGAAAAGGATAAAACAGATAACGTTTTTCATTGGAAACGAAACTTGTCATTAATTGTGCTTATTGACATTTTGGGTTCCGTGGAGTTCACAAATTTTTTTAGTTTTGTAAACGAAAGTACTTTGCTATGTAGAATTTATCAAAATCCGTTCCCTTTTAGTTACAAATTTGTTTTATTTTCTGTAAGTAGTGTTAAATGTTGTATATTTAGTGTTTGTTTGAAGGTTAGAGACAATGCTGCATCATGAGTGATAGACTTATGTATTTTGAACTTCCATTGTCTTTATTAATTTATAACACAACTGGTAAACATCTACAGTCGTCTTCAGGTGAATGCTGAATTGTCCTGAAAACGACTAGAGATGTTTACCAGTTGAAACGTTGTGTTATAAATTAATAAAGACAATAGGAGTCGAAAATACTCATTGTATATTTAGTTGTAAAAAATTGTATTTTGCTTGAATCATCTATAACAACGAGTGCTGGAAACCAGGAGTGACATCGGTAAAGACAAATATTTCAGCTCTAAGAGCTTGGTTTCTACGAAAATATTTTGAAAATCGAAATAGTATTCGTAAATGTGAAATTATTTTTCTAGATGAACCGTGGATCTATTCGAAGGGTAACGGCATATTTTCTTAGCATATTCTTTAAGCAATTGGTTACCTTTGTCGAGAAATATTATTGTATTTTAAACAGCATAGCTATTGGAATAGATATAATTAAATAAACTTAAAAATACGTATACTGTATCACCTAACATTTTAAAATTTAATTTTTGACTTTACTACAATAAAGAAGTTCTTTAGACTATCTACGTAGTATTATTCACGTGCTGTCTTATTTGATCTACATAATCTCGATTTTAATCATACTTTCCCCGATTCAACTGTATACCAGTGCACATCAAGGCCGGAAAAAATTGAAGCAGTCCATCTACTGAATCAAAGCGTGGCTTAAATAATTGGACCGCTATAATTTGCCATAATTCCTTCTACCATGCCTGTCGACATAAATAATACTAAGATGTATTTACTTCAGTAACACAAAGTAGCCCATTCTAAACCCCCATACCTATCTTATCAGACCAGAACAGGACACACCGTCTATTCGTTAAGCAGATCAAGCCGATTCGGATGCTTCGACTGGCGGTATTTAATATCGAGTTGAATTATCACGGGATTCATACATTATTCAGAGAGTCTGGAGGCAAGAAGACGACCCATTTTAGTTTTGGTCTTATTTTAGTTTCGGAAGTTGTGGGCATTAGCATGGGGTAGTTGGCAGTTTTATGAAATCATTTTATATTATAGCAGCTTTATTTACGACAGAGCTTTCAGTTAGAAGCGCGTCTAGTGTGATAATAAGATATTTAGAGACAAGTGTAAGAGAAAGTCAAATTTAGATGAATTTATGGGATACTCGCAAAATTAAAAGGAATCCTTAATCGATTTATAAAACTTAGTTATAGGATAGTTTTTCAAATATTTTATCTGAACTTGTAAATTTTTTAGGGTTTTAGCGCCTAATAATAATAATAATAATAACAATAAAATCCCAATAAAATGTATTATGCAAAATAGAATTGTCAATTTTTATACAACTTGCTGATCATAAGATTTCAGTCAGTGACAGTCGTAATGAAAACTATACTTTGTAGAATCAAAGGTGTTAAATTTTATAGTTTATTTCAATAATACACGTTATCAGAATATTATAAACTGCAAATCATATATCTGTAAGTTAATACAAATATAAAAGAAATGTGAGTCATATATGTATGAGTTGTTATCGATCTAATAAAATGTAAGTCGTACTATTATGAATTGGTAAAATACCATATCAATTCATTTGTTAATTAAAATAAAAAATTAAATAATGTGATTTATAAAAATATTAGTAGCTACCTACTGTATATAGAAACCCAACAAACATTTTATTCAGGAGAATACCAGGCATATTCTTGTTGAAAGCTTATTGATGCTATTCTCTAAATAATTGTAGAGCACTGTAAACTTATGGTTATTTTAGAATGGTTGTAAACATCACAAGACAAGTACTGCAGCTAGTAATCATATTGTTCGTCATTGTAAGCTTATTTAAAAGCAAATAGGGTATAGATGGTTTATGTATATGGTAAATAATATCATAACCACTCGGTGACATGCTCTGTTACGTTAAACCACAAGATTCATTGTAGCCAAGCAGTATTTTTGTCCTTAATTATATTATATAGGAACGTACCTACGTGAAACAAGAGTACAATAAAAAAAATTCATAAAACGAAGCCCATCGAAATCCGGTCTAGGCAAATAGCCTACATTCTCCTGCAGTTAAATAAGATCCTAACCCAAATGGGCCTTCCAAAAGTTCCCACCACTAGCTGAATAATGCATAAAACGGTATAATCCAGGGACTCAATCCGATATTAAATACCGAGAGCGGGGAAATGAAGCATTGTCATCGACTTTGTATACCCTTAAGTGAATAAGCGACGTGTCCGATCCGGACTTAATACGGTACAGTTAAATAAATAAATTATTCAAAAAACAATATAACTCCGCTACGAAAAAGGAAGCATGAATAAAGAATGTAAAATAAAAGACAAACTGACGCTGTTGCTTTTAATCTAGTTTAATTACGTCAATAAAAATAGATAGGATCAACATCTATAGCCTTTATCTTCAGGGACATGTATCGTACATTTTAATTCATAATCTATCGAATTTTTTTTTTAAAGATCCAGATATGCTGCATAAAAGTTGTGTAACGTCATTTACGAAATAATAAAGTTATAAACTAAAGTGTTGGGGAATCTTGATTGTTGTCAAGGCATTATAAAACTAATGCTGGTCCTGAATTACATATATTGGAGATCTTATGAATCAGGTAACGGCTCTGATGGCTCCGTGGTTAGCCACCATCACTGGGAATTCTAGGAGTGTAAACCGATTCGCATTCGGTAGACCATACAGCAATGCGAGAAACCCAGAGTTGATAGCTCTTAAAAGAGAGAAAAATATAAACAAATATATGACCGATATGATTTTAAATAAACAAAAATCTAATGTTTATCAATACATTTTATGTTCATTTAATATTCCATTTTAAAGCAAGGGGTTTAAAGGTTTGCAAACGAAACGATACAATAGAAAAACACTGAAAGACAATTAATATTCAACAGGCTTTGTAATTGTTTTCAACCAATTATAAATGGACAAGAATAATTAATCACTAACCTCCGCTTGGGTTTCTCTTCCTTAATGTATAAGAACATTATTTAGCGCAAACAATCTTATAAATTCCGACTCCTTTCTGACAAAATATATTTTAAAAAACTCTTCTTTATTTCATTGTTAAGAATCCTAAGAACTTCCTAAGCATAATATAACCGCTTATGTTAATAATAACTTATTATTAATCCATTTATTAAGGAAGGAAAGCTTTGTTCCTAAGCAATATTATATATTTACAGCAGAAACATTCAAAGGCCTTCAAATCCACCTTAAAGTTATGAATAATAGTATAATTTATTAGAAGTGTAGCAGAAGCTTTAAATTAGACAAATAGCTTTAAAGTTTAGTTAAAGATTTTGAGGGTCGTGCGTGTTCCATTGTTAGACTCTGAGTTCAGAATGTCTAAATTATGCTTATTTTAACTTCGAGAATCTTCGTTGAAGGTTTAAATATTTTCAATGCGAACTTTTTAAGCAGTTATTATAATAATTTCTGTTGTATGTGAATGTGTATATGTTTACATATAGTATACTTGAACCGGAGAATGAATAAATGTGCGTTATCACCTGTAACAGTATGATTCAAATATAGATTATGTAGATCAAATAAGACACAGCCACGTCAACAGCTAATTGACGGGAATTAACATTATGAAAGTAATAGATAGCATAAAATAACCTTTATTCTACTAAAAGGCACATCGACAATTTTTTATAACTAATAAGTATACAATATTTAACAAAGCCCACAGAAAAGTAAACAAATTTGTCATTAATAATTCTAATAAGAACTGATTTTGATGATTAAATTCTATTTAGCAAAGTACATTCCTTTAGAAACTAGAAAAAATTATGAACCACACGAAACAAAGTATAAATGTTAATAATGACATATCAATAACTTATTATTTCGTGTCATTTACATGTTTTCGTTAACTAACAAAAGAAGACATTAAAAATGACAGGTGCTTGATTTTACTGGCCCCGGTCCAACCGTCTACTGAAAGCGCCAAAATACAGGGTTCAAGACGTACTAATATTTCAGAGTGTGATCAGGTCATTTTGTGAAGAAAAGTTCATATGAACATAATATAACGCCTTATATCTTCTGCTACAGGATGTTTGTTACCAGTGGCGCAGTCAAGGGGGGAGGTTTTGGGGGTCGGGACGTCCGCCAAATTATAATAATATAAACCACAAATTTAATAAACCGCCGAAATTTTTATAAAAGCTTAACGAAAAAAATTTCTGGCTGCACCACTGCTTGTTACAATACATTAGATTATATTTTCAATTCTGGTATGTAAAGGATATAAAAGCACATATTTTAATTAGAAAAGTTATTATATCTACCAGTGGCGTCCATGCAAATATGTCCTTTGATGTTCTTGATTAAAGCAATCAAATTAAAATTGAAACTAATTATATTATTAATATCGATAATGATAAATTTTGTTTTATAAATATTTTTGGAAATGGTCACCTTCAATTAATATTATATGCAAAATAAATTTGTATGAACGCGCCAGCCTTTGCCAATTATAAAAATTAATCAAGTTTTTCCGATATCCCTATCGAAAATATTTCCGGAAAATTCCTTGTTGTTTTTTATTCAAAAGGCGCCTTTACGTCGTTTAATTAACAGCATAAAACTGGCACAGTGTCTTTGCCGCTCGGAAAAATAATGAGCTTCTGCCGACCTAATTCCCGTCTTACAATTTAGTTCCCACAGTTGGGGCGTAATAAACTTCTCTAGGAATGCAAGGAAAACTTGAGGGTCCCGAAAAAGTAATATGTCTTATGGGCAATCGAAACTAGAAGATTTTGTTTGTGTTTTTTTTTCTCGGAGAACGAATGGGCTCCAAGTTGAAGCTCGCAACTTGGCAATTCTGCTGTTTATTGATCTATAATGTTAATATACATCTCCACCTTGCGGTAAATAAACTTACCGCACTATTTCGATAAGGTACTGTCAAGATGGAATCCGTTTAGGTATACTCTGAATTTCTTAAAAGTAAATAATACCACCAAAGGACAAATTTCTATATTTTTCGGTTAATTCGAAAATTTCTGCATATTTCTAATACTTGGTATATTTAGTTACATATTATGTTAAGTTAGAAATTTCAATCCCTATAACTCTTTTATCAACAGAATGACTCACAAAGAGGGAAAACGTTTTTATTTGTGTGTTTAAGTTAAAACTCATTCTTCATAAAACTCTTGTTTGTGCTTAAACGACCCAAAAGCATATTATTTTCTCAAATGTATATACCGGGGGTTCAGAATTTAGAAAAATATGAAAAAAGCTAACAACAAAGTACCCTTATGTGTAAATATACGATAAAAAGTAATTGGTAAAAGTTGTTATGGTTGAAAAGCTTACGCCTTAGACGCCTACGACCCAATTTCGCCTCATTGTCTAAATGTACAGCATAAAGTTCCACCCCTTATAAAATATGATTTGCTTTAAATTAACTCACATTTTTGTAAATAAGTTAAAACCTTGTTGGTATTTAAACAATTTCAACAGTATTATTTTGTAAAAGCTTTATAGTATACGTTTCGAGAAAAAAAGTAAAATGTGAAAAAATGTAAGACCCAGGCAATAAGTCAAAATTTTGTATTCAGGGGTAGCTAATATTAAGTTAACTTTTGATTTTACTATTGGATTGAATAAAAGTGATTGTTTATTAAATTGTTTGTTATTAACTATTAGGTTTGTCATTTAGAACTGATCACCATTAGTTATTGCTAATTAATATTATCAGTGGCGTAACTATATAAACAGGGGCCCCAGACAATTTCTCAGAAGGGGGCCCTTACCAGGGAAATATGTAACATTATTTCACCCCACCCCCTAAAATTCCCGTTACATTCCCGCGGGAACTTGACGGGAATATCACGGGAATCCAACGGGTTCCCGTTTCCTTCCCATGAGGTTCCTAATGTCTCAAGACCGGGAATTCCATTCAATATTACGGGATCCGAACAAGGGTCGAAGGGGAATCGATCGGGAATTTCGGGGACATTGATTTTTTCGGTATTCAAGTTGACGATAATTTGGTGCTGTACGAGATTCGAGGTATGGATCCCGTTGGTGTTCCAACCAAATTTGTGATCGTTCGCAAACCAGTTCCTGAACGGTGAAAACGATACATGGCCAAGAGCAGGAACCGTTTGTACTGACTTGCGCCATAAGAATTTTAACAGTTGTTTTTGTATTCCTGGTATTTGTGTAGTTATTTTAGCCTGTTTTGTGGGAGTTGTTGCTTAACCCTCGTTTATATTCTGATTATTTAATTTATTCTTATTAAATTTGTATAATCCGGTTCCCAAACTTACAAGATATTCTTACCATTAAACATGTTATTCTCTTCCATAATTATTAAATACAACAAAACGAAACGACAAAAGATAATACTCAAGCTTAGACGAAGAAATTAAGCAACAAAAGTAGGGTTATGATTTATGATAAGTAACTAATCTTCTTTCCTAGTCTAAGCACTAATCAGACAGGCGATCAGGATCAGCTGAGATTTTTACAGAGAATGGTCATAAAAACGTACCAACCTTGCTCCCCTTGTTCATCGGCAACAAACAGTGCAAAATTAACACCTGCGCACAAAATCGATCCCAACAGTTTCGTGACGGTTCTAGAATTATACAAAAATAGGGTGTTGGAACAAACCTAATATATGCATGTCCGCAATGGCGCGCAAATTTTAAATTGAGAACATAAAAAACGTAAAAATATAAAAGGTAGATAATGAATATGAAAAACTGAAAAATCAGCTTTTTCACTAAAAACTTTTATTTGATCGTTTCAATTCTACAAAAAGTCAACACAGCAATGTAAAAAAAATTTTTTTTTTCGTTCACCACTTTTGGGGCCCCCTGATGTTCGGGGCCCCAGACAATCTAACCGACCAGACCGACGGTAGTTACCCCACTGAATATTATGTATTAGTTGAGTAGGTCCAGTTAGCAACACTTCGCAACCTAAAGCCGGTCTCAGACGACTGGTGTACTTGGCCAATATTTGTTACTGGCGTATGCTTGCGACGTCATGTGAATGGTTTACTTGTACAATTATTGTAACAAATTAAATAATAAACACATTTAGTTTAAACAAAAATAATGCGCTCTCATTTGAAATGTAAAATAATTTTAACTTGGAAGCTAGTTTGTTAGTAAATCCTGAAAAGAATTGAACAAAATAGAGAATTTAAGCTGCCTTACAACAATGCCTATTTTAAAATTAAAGAGGTTGAATTATACGAGGAAAATTTACTAGAATGAGTTTTCGCCATCGAACGTCTGTTGTTTTACCTATAAAGGGCATCTATGAATAAGAACTATTATTTAAGGGAGTACTATGAATTGTAATAAAATGGGCGTAATTTTCAGAAACTTTTACATACTTATGGCACGGATTCTGAATTTATTTATTTATGAACGCATTTGCATTCATGCATGATTCTTGTACCTTAAAACAATAAGTATTAATTTTAAATAAAAACTTTTTAAATGTCTGGCAACGGAACAATGCCAAAAGAAAACTCAAAAGAAAATAAATTAATATTCCCAAAGCTTTCTAAATTGTTCTCGACCAATTTAAAATGTGGCTGAATGATAAATTACCCTTACGCGCTTTTTGTGTGCTTTTAGTACGCATAATTTTACTAAATCAAAAGCAGGAAGCTGAAGATACTTGGCTAATAAAGTGGCAAAATATTAACAAAAATAAAAATGACCTATCTTGTCAGTAATTGCTTCATACACTGTAACAAGTAAAAACGGATTTTACACATATAGAGAAGGACGAGAATAAATTGTTATTATTGTAATTTGACAATTATTTCACCTCAATACACCCAATTATATAATATAAGGTGTTATTTTATTACCATAAGCTCAAGTAATAACCCAATTAAACCACAATAAATAAATCTAGTAATTCAGTAGGAAGCAAACCCGAAATTACATTAAATGTTTAGAATTGTTGTTGCCCTTATTAAGTCTTGTAGAAATGAAGGGATGGAGCAAGACAGTAGATAAATGTTACCGTAAAATCCCGATTACAGTTAAAACCCGATCTTCCCAGGAAAAACTAGTTTTAACTATCCTCCTTAGTCAATTTTAAATTTAATTTATTACAACAAGAGATGTTTTATAAATTTAGTTAAAACTAAAAATTTCATACACGTTTAATTGAAAACTGGTTTTACTAGTTAAAATTAGTTTTTTACTAAGATACTGAACTGATAGAACTATAACAAACCTATGATTTATATTGGTTGTATTTACCACTTAATTTAAACTTCGTTCATCTAATTTTCGTTCATATTGCTTAATTTGTAATAAATTAATTTTGAAAGGTTTACGTGTAAACATATAAATAACCCTAAGCAGGGAAAAGGTATATTGTGTTGTGTGTGTGTATTTTAGAACACATTCTGAATAAAAAAAATTAGCAAACATAACTTGGTGTTTTTCTAGGAGTAAGAAATAGTATATTAAAGTACAAGTTTTATAAAGCATGATATTTTCCATGTTAGGAAACGGCGAGTTTTCTAAGTGGACAAGATATTATTAATTTAACTCCTCCTGAGTTAAGGAAAATTGCAAATAATACATTGGATCCACTTTTACCAAAAAAGTCCAAGAAAGTATACGAAAAAGACTACAATCCTTCACAACCTGGTGTACTGCGAAGGTTGTTTCCAGAAGTAGTGAAAATGTTCTAATCGCTTATTTTGAGAAGGAAAGTAAAACTAAGAAGTCGTCGACTATGTGGTCCTTATACTCAAAATTAAGAGCTTGCATTAACATTTATGAAAACACAGATATAGCAAATTATGAAAGACTTCAAGCATTTTTAAAAAGGCAATCTGAGAGCTACAAGCCCAAAAAATCTTCCATTTTAAATTTAGAGGATATCAATAAGTTTATAACTGAGGCTGAAAATAGCATTTACTTAGGTTTAAAGGTAAAAAATTGTACAGTACCTACCTATACATTAATTTTTTACAACCAGTTCTTAATAAAACTGGATTATTGGATCCGCAAATAAGGATTAATCCTGAACAAAACGTTTCAAACACACAAACTATGCCCGATTTTAAAATTAACGATGCAGACACAAATCTTTGTAACAGAATATATTACGTGTTGATCTGGACTTGTGATTGTGAGGTTAGTTTAGGAATTGTTTATTATGCAATCAAACATACACAGCAGTACCACCAACCGTTTAAAATGAAAAAAACGGTATCGAAAAATGCTTATTACGATACTGAAAACGGTATCGAAAAAGCTTTCATATGAAACCAAAATAGAAACATATCTTTATTGTACCAGCAAAGTATTTTTTCAATCGATGAAAGTGGCTTTGAATGTTGGCTAAAACATGTTTATTTACTCAATACTAAAATTAACTGCGAATATTTGTCAATTCTAGTTTTAACTAATTAACTAGTTAAATCTAGAATTCGTTTCCATAAAATTCTGCGAAGGATAGTTAAAACCAGTTTTCCCCAAGGGTTTAACTGAAAACAGATTTTTAAGGCATCATAAATTTTAGTTATCTGGCAGGAGACTGATTTTTCAAACTGAGTTGACCTATGAGAAAGTTAATATATCTTGAGTACTTATTTTTACTTTATATGTTTACTTTTAACACTATTTTATATTTCCAATATTTGTATAATCGCCGGCGCCAAATCGCCTCCTTCTTTTAATTAAGAGCGCAAACTAGGACAGCCGTGTCTGTTCCGAAAAATAATTAACTTTGGAAATTTATTTATTTTCTAAAATTAATTAAATCGTCGGGACAATAAACTTTTCTAGGACCAAAAAACACCCACTGATAAAATCAACGTTATGGAGCATCGTAAACTTTGATTTGGCCAAAAGCATTAATTTTTTAACTTTTTCTTATAAAGGTCTATTCTCTGCTATAAACGAAAAAGTGTCAACAACAGTTGCCGTATACGCTCTTGTAAGAAATAAACGGAACAACTGATTTTAAAGATAAAAATAAAAGTACTTTTTATCTTTTAATAAAAATATTTGTTGTTCAACTTGTTTATTGAGATGTCAATCATTTTTCCGTTCAGTCTACCGATAAAATATTTTTATTTTAGGATGTTTTGATTTATATATCTTCTTGTTATGTAATAACAAAAAATATCAGATCGGTTTTGTTTCCTTTACGTCACTTCAAATAAAATTTCAACTCCTCGTCGATATCTTTTATAAGCAAGGGTTTAGTAATGCGGACATAAAGAAATACAGGGTGCGAATTTGAAAACTTCCCACCCTTATCCGCTTCCAGTAAGTAATATAAATCGGAAAGACACGTCTATTTTATTGTGAAATAGACAAGCTCTCCGGGAACACACACTTTCCTATTCGTCACTAGGAGCCAAATCACCGCAACGATCGCAACCACCTTCCCATTTAAGATTTTAAAGCCCCTTCCAGGGGGCTAAATCACAAAGGTTGCAAATATTCTTTATAAGCGTCCACCGTCTTTCCAATTTTTAATATTATTTACTATTATTATGGATGGGAAGTTTTCAAATTGACACCCTGTATAGTTTCCAAGTGAAAATACAGCGTATTCTTATCCTTAAACACTTAATACCGAATTTGAAATTAGCTCAGTGTCAGAAATAAAATATCTGGATTCTCAGCTTTTTTTTGCGAGTCAAGTGGATTATCTTTGTAAGAAATGTTTTCTCTCGCGTTTCGAATTCTTTCTCCCAATGGGCCAAAACCTAAGTTTATAACACATCATTTTGCCTCACTTTAATTACTGTTGTTCGTTATTTTTTTAGGGAGTTCGTCTTTTTAGTAACCTCCCAGACGGAATTAAAGATGCAAATGGGTTAAGTGATTTTAAAAAATGATGGTTTTAGTATTTGAAGGACATATAGAGTAGGGTTTATAATTTTTATGCATGTAAACACTGTTTTGTAACTTTTAACAATAATTAATAAGTGCTAGATAAAGATTATTATTATTTTTATTAGTTTGTCAATTATTGAAAACACAGAAACAATCATGATTAGGTTTACAGGCAATACCATAAGCATCCTGCTATACATGATTAACAATACTATTTTAATGACAAACAAAAAGCTGGAAGGAAATACGGGTTGGTGATATATTATAATAATAATAATTTATTTGGAGGATATAAACAGAAAAGATTATTGTGGATAATGGTTCCCAAATTCATTTTTATTTAGGTTTATTTCAATCCCTTAAAACTCAATCAAAGTAGTTATATAAGTAGTATATGTCTCTTTATTTAAGTGCGGCGTTACACTGTCCCGCAAAACGCATTATTTTTACAAATACATTTTAAAATCTACTACATGTTTTAAAGTAAAGCTTCCTTAAGGAAATCTATCGTGGAATAAAATACCTTAAAACCTCTCTGGAAATCCTAGAGAAGTTTATTAAACCGACTTGTGGGAAGAAAAGAGACCTAAGTATCCGAAGCTCATTATTTTTGCGATCGGAACTGTTCCAGTTTTACGCTTAATTAAAGGATACGATGGCGTCGTTGAATAGAATAATAAAATAGAAGTGGCTTAGCAATTTTTCAACAAGAAGTTCTGTTGGGATATTTTATGACATTCGAGATTAATTTTCTGTTAAATAACACTTTTTCAAGTATTAATAAAAATAATTGTTTTACTACTTTTTAAGTTATGTCTTGTTTTCGATTTCATGATATTTGCAAATTAATCGGTTCTGATATTATATCAGATGTAATGATATAATGTTTACTTTAACAACAAATCCTCCCGAGACTCTATATGGCGAACTTTCAGGCTCATTATAACTAACTTGTGGAATTTAGTCGATATGATACACCAGATCAGCTCCTCGAACTGCTAGAACCCTAATCGAAATAAATTGGTTGACAGGGTGTTCCATAAGGGTGAGTTCTTGAGCCTGTCATGGAAATGAAGTAGAGCCATTTATTGATTACTAATCAAATATTTATTAGGTAATAGGTTCGTTCTAAGAGCGAAATTTTCAACCGGGTGAAAATTTGGTTATGCGCATGCTCGGTTCTGGACGAGTTCCTAACTGGTTGATGCTTCTTATCTCTTGCGAACGGATACAAATGTCAGACCTTCAACTGAAAGTGACTTTAACCAAAATATGCCAAAAACTAAAAAAAATAAAACGAATCGATAAAAACAACAAGCCAAAAGTACACAAACAGCGGATCGAGCAAATGCGCAAAATCGCATCGCACTAAAGAAAATGTACCTCTATTATATAGCAGGCTCCAATTCCTGCTGATAAGCAGGCAGGATATTTAACAAAATGTTGCCTTCTTCTTTAATTCCACATAATCAAATTTCCAAACATTTTTAATTACTTCCTAATAAATGATACACCAATCCATTAATCAGAGGCCGCTAAGAAGTTTTCTTTTCCTTTAAAAAAATCTATCAAACTTTTTATATTATTTTAAATTAAAATTGAAGAAAAAATTTATTAGGCGGTTAATATTTTGATTAATTTTTTATTCCCGTTTTTTTTTTTAATAAAAAAAAGTTAAACAATTACAGGTTAAGAAGTTATCAACGAAAAATATATTTTCGGATAATAGTGCCTTATGATTTATAACAGTTTAATAATAGCTCTCGATATGTCAATTTGTTGTATTCTAGGCTGTCGAGGTTATTGTTCAGCTCATGATCTCCGATCAGACGAATGGCTGGCTCTTCTTCTTGAATCCAGTAGCCGACGAGTATCCTTGGTGCAGAGCTCCTCATATGGGAGCATCAGTATTCTACTGACGGACACATCCGAGCTTTGTAGACTATTAAAAGTTGCTGAGGTGTGTACAACGTTTTGGTTTGGAAAAGTACATCATGGATATGCCAAGACGTATTTCCACCCAGATTGACGCCCCAGCAGATTAATAGATGAAGCCAGCGGAATTACGTGTCCTGCAATGACTATACTATATCCTGTTCTGCAATGTAAACCTTTTTAGAAAAAAACTGCTGTTTGGGTTCTCTCGGTTACTGTCACCCCAAGACAAAATTTCTTCTATTTCTTATTGTAGCGGCATTTGGGATGTATTCAATCAAAATAACTCCTGCTCTGTCCCAATAGGCCATGGCGCTGAGCTTTCCACCTAACGATAACCAATTAAAAACGGATATCAATAGCCGCCAAGA
The DNA here is from genome assembly GCA_963991005.1 of Barypeithes pellucidus. Taxonomy (NCBI): domain Eukaryota; kingdom Metazoa; phylum Arthropoda; class Insecta; order Coleoptera; family Curculionidae; genus Barypeithes; species Barypeithes pellucidus. Next base: position 4,167,705 of record OZ022557.1, read on the forward strand.
GAAACTTTCCTAGAACAATTTTTCAATCACAGCATAAGCTCCCATTGTATAATGAAAAATCTGCAATTGCTGATTGGACTATAACAAATTTCATACGAAAGAACAAAGCTAAAACGTGCAAAGTCAATTATTTTTCAAGAAACTTTTTAATTGACTTTCTTTTCAATTAAAAATGGACGTAAACAATTTATCGCGATTCATTGGAGTGCGTTTTTTTGTTGTCATTTTGTTTTTAATTTAAATTCCGTGTTTTTAATTAATTATTTGATAAGCGTGTTTAAATGTTGTTTTTAAATTGAATTTACATATATGTATTAACCACAGAATTTATTGTTCGATTTGTACACGTTTGTTAAATTATCAATCTATACAGGGTGATGTTAAAATGGTTTATTATAATTTAAACCAACCAATCCTGATATGGAAACAAATTGCAGCTTATCCTTAGGTATAGGACCTACGAGATCTATCTAGAATCTTGCGTAGAATAGAATTTAGATATAGATGTAGATGTAATAGTATATAGTATGTTCCATTTAAAATAAGAAAATTGACACCGATTTCCGATATAACCTGACATACCACTATAATAAAAATATTTTACCCGAGTTGCCCCCTTCAATATTAACATAGTGTTCAATTTTCAAAAATTTTCTATACATAGTTCCTCATATACAGTGTCACCATTAAAGTTGGGACAATATTTGGACAAAATTTATTGTTCGATTTAGTTAAAATTTGACTTCAACATAAGTTTTTGCATCAATAAAGACAAAAAATCACACACACATTAAATGGGACCATGAAGTTTTTGTTAAATATCAAATTTGACATTTTCTTTCATTGTGCTTCAAATTTGGTACGTGGGCATAAAATTACAATACAAACAACTTTTCCAAATAATTTTTTTTGAAATTCGATCAGTAAATACCATTTCTCGATATTTTGTAGAGGAAATGTCAAATTTGACAGTTCACCAAAGGCGCATGGTCCCATTTAATTATGTAATTTTTTTAGTCTTTATTGAAGCAAAAACTTATGAAAAATTTAAATTTTACCTATATCAATAAATAAATATTTTCCCCATATGGTTCCATCTTTAATAGTGTATAGTAGTTTATACATCGCGGCGGTTTCCGGTGGGTCACCCTGTATGTAATTTTTCAGATTTTCGGCGTTATTTTACGATTTACAATTTTTCTAAATTAGGAAGATTAGACTAGATTAGATTATACTGGAGCTGGTCGTCCGACCTTGTCCACCGTGACCTTTTCAGAGCTATTGTGGAGACTTCGTTTGATTAGAGTTTCTTGTCTAGCCCTACCTTTTTTATTAGACTCATTAGTTTTGACAGTGGCTCCTGCATATAGTTGGATGCATTTGGCTTTTCTTCGCCTAAACATAGGAATCTTAGTCTTGTCAGGCCTTCACGTTGGCATAAGACATGGACTGGCGTTTCCTCTTCTTCTTCACAGAATCTGCATAGGGTTGCTTCTTCTGTTCGGTTAATGATGTTCATGTGCCTTCTTAGTCGGCAATGTCCTTTAAGTAGACCTACTATGATTCTTACTGTCGGCCTTTTTTGGCTTAGTAGATCTGCTATGAATTTGGCTAATGGTCCTTTAATGAACTGTTTAGCCTGTCTCATTCCTGGTTGATTAGTCCACCATGAATTGGATTGGTCTTCCAGCCATTGTTTAATGGCTGCATTCTTTAATGCTTTCGCACAGCCCCCAAACGGTTCAGGGCCTATCATGGCCATGTTCGAGCCTTTACGGGCTAATTCGTCGGCCTTCTCATTGCCCTGGTGACCTTCGTGGCCTGGTACCCATGCCAAGGTCAAAATTAGGAAGATACCTTACATACACAGCTTCGCCAGCCTCCATACAGTCCCGACGTTGCTTCCTGAGATTTTTGGCTGTTTCCACGATTGAAATTGCCGCTTAAAGGACACCGATTCGACGACAAAGGGACTGTTGAAGCTAATGCGACGAATGCACTAAAGGCGATTCCAAAAGCTGACTTTGAAGAGTGCTTTACAAAGTGGAAACGTCGATATGAGCGTGATATCAAATCAAATGGGGACTACTTCGAAGCCCACAGGATCACGAAGGATAAATCAAGTGCCGAGAAATCGAGATAGGTTGGATACTATTGGGACAGACCTCGTATTTAGTACTATGTATATCCCTTTACTTTTTAACTCATCCAAGAAAATAAAAATAAACTCTGCGATGAAGCGAAAGTTATAAACTCGCCGTCAAATTGTCAAAACTTTTAAACATAATAAATGATAAATTGAAATGTTAATAATCTTTTACAAGATTCCAATTTGGCAAAGAATATAATATTCTCCAAGTTTTAAACATAACCCCCCTTTAAGGCAGAAATAAAGTTAGATTATTTTTTACGTGGTTGTTTGGCTTTTGCCGAATCTGCGGTTAAATCTACGAAGAGAAAAAATTGTCGTTTAATTTCATAGCTAATGTAACAGGGGGGTCCACAACGAATGAGCGTTAGCGACTAAGGGAACTATACTAAAAAAATATCGATGTTATGACTTCCGTTTGAACCGGAACTACCTGCCAACTTTATACGCCTATAGAGGGTGGTTCGGAAAATATGTGCCATCGCTCGTGTGATGATTTCTTTCCGAATAATAAGACAAGTAGTTCCTATCAACATCCTTTTTAAATTCGATCAATAAATACCATTTCTCGATATTTTGTGAAGAAAATGTGAAATTTGACAGTTAACAAGGGCTGCATGGTTCCATTGAATTATGTAATTTTTGGTCTTTACTTTATTGAAGCAAAATCTTATGGTACATTTAAATTTTACATAAATCGAAAAATGCAATTTGGTTGGTATTTTAATCGTAACACTATACAGGGTGTTCCTTAATCACGTTATAATATTTCAGGGTGTGATTCCTTAGGTTATTTTATAAAGAAAAGTTCATATGAACATATGTCCGCAACGGCTTAAATTTTTTGCTACAGGGTTTTGAATTTTTATTTTTGAAATGGTTATTTCTTAATATCTCCGAAAGTACCTTAGATATTATTTTCAATTTTAGTATGTATTAATAGGATATAGAACCACAAATTTTAGTTAGAAAAGTTATTCAATTGTTCCACCAGTGGCGTCCCTGCAAACATGTCCTCTGATATTTTTTACAAAAAAGATGGTACGCCATTGACATTTTTCCTTGTGGATATTTTTTTTCATTAGCCTGGTCAATTTTACATGAAAACGGTCTCGTTGAGTTTTTCTCGTCAGGCGCACCGTTCTTGATTAAAACCACTAAATTCATATTGAAACCCATTATTATTAACATTGATAAAATAATTAATGATAAATTTTGTTTCATAAAAATTGTTGAAAATGGCCATCTTTACTTAAAAGGCATGATTCCACCCGTCTTCGCATCGTATTGCCCACTCCAATAATTTTTATAAAACAAAATTTATCATTAATTATTTTATCAATGTTAATAATAATGGGTTTCAATATGAATTTAATGGTTTTAATAAAAAATGGTGCGTCTGACGAGAAAAACTCTAGAGACCGTTATCATGTAGAATTGATCAGGCTAATCATAAAAAATATCCACATGGAAGAATGTCAATGGCGTCTTTTTTGTAAAAAATATCAGAGGACATGTTTGCAGGGACGCCACTGGTGGAACAATTGAATAACTTTTCTAAGTAAAATTTATGGTTCTATATCCTATTAACACATACCAAAATTGAAGATAATATCTAAAGTACTTTTGGAGATATTAGAAAATAACCATTTAAAAAATGAAAATTCAACACCCTGTAGCAAAAAATTTAAGCCGTTGCGGACATAGGTTCATATGAACTTTCCCTTATAAAATGACCTAAGGAATCACACCCTGAAATATTAGCACGACATAAAGAACACCCTGTATGTCATAATCTGATTTAAACAACATAAGCGCAGACATCAATTCGCATCCCATTCTATTGTCTAATTTCAATCACTTTAACGGGCCCCTAAATTTTACTTAGGTCCGCATTAAGCCTGTGCGGAGATATCTAATATGAACGATGATGCCATTTATCCCTGAGATGGATGCAGATAGAACAAACCCTTCCAATTTCGATAACTCATTAGTCGAATCGAACAGTGGTGTGAATATTCATATCTTGTCGAACAAATCGAGATCTATTATAATAATTGTTGTGAACAGATAGTTTCTGTTAACAGCAAAAATATCCACAATCCCAGTTGTGTCAACGCTGACTTTTTATTCTGCGGTGAATACTTCTCGTTGAACCGAAAAATTTTCTTTCGGGAATTGGCACAAGTCGCGTTTAAAGAATCGCGACGGAAGTGTTTGCAAAAACTGTCTGTTTGTGACATTTTCCTTAGTAAGCTTCTTCTTACAAATAATACGTGGAGGTCTTGAAATTCAATTCGTACTTATTCTCTGAAGTCGTTTAAAATTTAATCCATTAAGAAATTTAGAACTTATAGTCTCACATAAAATTAATTATAATAATAATTAAAATATATTTTGGGATCCTCGTCACATACACAGAAGTAAGAAAAATAGATTTTTATAGTTAATAATATATGATTAAGCACTAGCACTATCCTTTAAGGCACTCGGAGAGTGGTGCTTGTGCGAATAAAGCGTTTCCCGTTGGTTTTGAATCGTTGGAGGTTATATATTTTACCTCGGGAAGGTCGTTAAAATAGTCAAATCACCAACATATCTTCGATGTTCTTCGAACAGACGAATGGGTCTCCTTTCGATGGAATCCATTAGCCAAAGAGGATGCTTGAGTGCAGAGCTCCAGACATGAGAACTGTATTCTAATGATGGACGAATCTGGGCTGGTCAAAAGTGTCAAAAGTTATTGAGGTGTATACTTGTTGGTCCGGAAAAGTAAAGTCTATACGAAGCGGCATTGGCGAAGAACATTTTGTGCTTCATTATTTCTAAATAAATAACATAACATGGCATTCTCCTCTCGTCGATTTTACAGAACTATAAGGAAAGCCAGCCATACATTCAAATTATCCGAAGCCTGGCTTACATTCGAATGGTCTTTTCCAATTTTGAACCACTGCGTACTGGTGAATTCCCGATTTTGCGGTCGCAGTCTCTAAATCATAGAATGGAATTAGGACTGACCGAACGTTTGGTCCAAAAGTTGTAGTTACCCATTTATCGAGATATATGGCGATCTATTGCGATTGAACCAGGTAAATCAATATCAGAAATATTTTATTTACGAATACTATTGATGTTACAATAAAATTGCATCACGCCCTATGTAAATTATTATTAGTATTGTTATTTTAATGAGATTCAAACGACCTTTAGAATTATCTGCTAAAGATTGTTTCACGAAAAGTGGATATAACTTAATGACTGCAGTAAAAGTACCTGTGGCCATCCCATTATTTATGACCGTTTGTTATTATTATGTGGAAAGGACCGGATTGTAATAATTATAATTAAATATAGGCACATCAGGTAGGTTAGGTTGCTTAATTTATATTTAAATATCTTTTTGTGATAAAAATTTGTTAGTTTTTGAGGAATGGTTCAAGAATTGTCTTTTACCAAACATTCCTCAGAATAGCGTGATAGTAATGGGCAATGCGAGCTATCACAGTCGCCAATTACATAAAGCTCCAAGCTCAAATAATACAAAATTGGAGATTCAGAACTACATGGCGGCGAATGATATATATTTTAAAGAAAGTTATAAAAAAAGTGATCTTTTAGAAGTTTTAAAGACATTTTGTATAAAAAAAGTATATGTTTGTGACACATTGGCAGAAGAAATTACCTACCACCTATTATTGCATTTTTAACCCGATAGAGCATATGTGGCACCAGTTAAAATCACTGGTTAGGTCTGAAAATATTTCTCCGACTTTAAGTTCTTGTATTGTAGAATTAATACGAAAATGCTTTAATGATATTCCTCCAGGTAGTTCGAAAAATTCAGTCCGTCACGTAATAACTGTAGAAAATTCGTATATTAGTCTGGATCGTATAATTAATCCGATTATAATTAATTTTGATGAGGATAGCGATAGCGAAACAGAACTATCTATAGAATGACATTATAAATGTAAATAAATATGACTAGTAATATTTAAAAAAATGTTATTTCATTTGATTACATTAATATAATCATATCATTACTTGTTTTCCTTAGTCCGTCCCTTCATACTTCACTTGTTTATTGCCAAGCTCTTGTCGACAGAATGGGACCGACCCAGGAAATCATTAAGTCGTATCCAAATTGCGTGAAACGTACTGTAATTTTGATCCCATCTTTCCATCATAAGGATAACATTTACCCCTCCCAGGGGATTAAGCCACGAAGACTGCAAATACTATTTCTCTACTGTATTCTTTTATGCAAATGAATGAAAAAATTCGTCATTTTTTCAAGTTAAAGAAGTAATTTAGGGTGAAAAAAAGTGGCGTAACGTGTTATTCTTTCACTTCTCTCTTAATGCTTATAATATCAAGTTGAAATGAAAACAGCATCCTCGTCGTCCGTTGCCTGGGCGCCGCATGGATATTGTTACCTTAAAAATTTCGATAATATTTGAAAACGTCGAAATAATCCATATTCCGAAGAAGAAAACTAATTGCAATGCGCTCCAGACGAAATAATTACTAAAACCAATGAAGCAACACAAAATTTATTGCCTGAACAATCGAAATAAGCATACAAAAAGGAATATAATACGTATATTAAATTGCATTGGACCAAAAGCAAGTGAAGCGAACGGATATTGTTAAAGTTATTTCAAGAAGGGTAAAACATTATTAAATCTTCGACTTTATGGCCATGCTATTCCAAGCTAAATTCAACATTAATTTTGAATAATCAAGTCGATATAAACAAATATTCCAAACTTATTGCAGTGACAGTGAGTTGGTTATACATCAGTATATACTTTTAATTTGGTAAAAGAAAACTGACACGATCTTAGAAAAAATATTGTATGAAACTTATGCATAAAGTTACTTTTTTCAAATACGGGATCGCAGCCCTCGCCTTCCACTCGTGCGCTCAAATTTCCCGTTCGTGAAAAAGTAATACTTTATGCATTTGTTACATAAATAACTATTATTTACAACCATGTATGTAATAAAGACATTTCATCTATCTTTGAAAGGTGGAAAGTTTACGTTTTTTTACTTTTACTTTCAAACCCGGGTGGAAAGTAAATAATTTTTTTGTAATAGCTTTGCGTATTTAGATATTTCTCTTTTTCCCTAATTGATAGAGTGGTCCTGAGCATTGAATATTGTGACCAAATCGTTTATATCTTCTTTGTCTTGGCAATTTCACTGAAATAAGCTAGTAGCGCCGACTCAGAATCAGGATTTTGAACTTTGTTTCTGGTACACCATTCTTCGAAACAGTTATAAGCCTTGTCATATCTCGGTCGGCTTTTAGTTGCCCGAAGATCTTCTTCTACTATTTTTGCTGCTTCTCGAATTTCTGGTGGGGTAGCAGCAAAATCAAATTCCTCATCTCATAGCATTTTTCTATTGTTAAAATAATATATTGTTTAGTGACATGGAAACCATATTCAAAAAATGATATTTGCCTTCTTGATGTGTATTTTTACCTACGTTATTTTACCACCTGCGGTTATTTGAAATTTCTGTCTAATTTTTCAATGGAAAAGTCAAAATGATATTTATCTTTTATTAATAATTTTAATTCAAAGTAATAATAAGTGGATGTTAGATGTGGTTGTAAATAAAATAGTATTCAAACCTCCGTGAAAAGTTTCATTACTGTCTCGAGATTTAGTTAACCTAGCCGCTTCGCGCCTCAGTTAACTACCGACTCTCTCGACAGAAATGAAACACTTTCCACCCCGGTACGTATTATACTATTAATTGCGCCCCCCCTTCACGATAACATTGCCGTCTCTTCTGGACCTTTAATATTATTTACTGGAAGCGAGATATTTTGGGTGAGAAGTTTTAAAATTGACACCCTATATTTATAATAGTGAATAAATATTTCCATCACTATTTTATTAATTATTTCTAACTACCTCGGCAAGCAACCACTTCCCGGACTAGTCCGGAAGGGAGCAACTATCTCAAGTGAAGTTTACGAAAAGGACGTATTTTCCGGACTGATGCCGACAAAAGTAATTTTGATTTAAATTTATGGGTCGTTTCTTTCATAACTACACCTACACATCATCTAGAAACACAAATATACATTTTATATTACCACAGAACCCAGAACGCAAATTTGTCATTCCCAAAACTAATACCCTTTATATAAAAAAAAGGCGAAACTTACGGAAATTGTAACACTGTTGTTGGCGGGCTCCAATTTTTTGCGCTCCCGTACGAGAAATAAAGAAATATTCTCACCGGGGAGCTACAATTTACGTTACATTTTTTGCTTATGCCTCTTTTGGGATTGTCTCTCGTATTTTGTAATTTACACGTCTGAGAGACGGAAATGCTAAAATTCTGTAATGCAGATGTCTGTGTATAAAGGGTAGCAGATGACGAAAAAATATATACGAAGAGATTTTATGTAACGCTAACCACAGAATTTCCGAGGGTGCTAACATGAATTTAGGTTTTTGAATTTTTCTTAAATTGAAAAATGATATGAAAATTTTTTTTACATGTGCCCCGAAAGTGCCTCTTTTCATGCATGTTCCCTTCACCGAAAGTGGCATTTTCCAAGAGAACCGGCGGGTTTGTTCGGAAAAATCTTTCCCGCACTTCGAGTCACCATGTGCTCATAAATAAATAAAACCAGAATTGTCGGTGCGGGATTTGAACCCGCGACCCTCAGATCGCCAGGCGGACACTCTACCCACCGAGCCATACTACAAGCGATAATAAATAGCGGATTATATATAAATGAAATTGGCAGTTAATTTTTCAAAGATGTTTTAGAAAAATTGTCTGAAGAATTTCTTTATTTATATTTATTTTTTTAATTTAAGAACACCGGCTTGTAGAGCAGAAAAAGTGGCAATGAGAATGTGAAATTTATTTTGTCATATCTTTTTAAATAGAGTCAGAAAAAATAAAAACGAAATCGGGAAAATTCGGTTTTTCCCAAATATCTTCGGAAGTAATCGGATTTTTTTAGATTTCGAATCGTGACTTTGAAGGGTTTAGCAAAGCGCAACTTTTCTCTAATTTAACCATCTCTGTATCTCCTGTGGTTTACGAGATCCCTGTACTGTGCATTCTTATATGGGACACCGTGTATATGTGCATATCTCACATACTTTTGGTTGCATATAACCCGTTCTCTAATGATTAGATAACACCCAATCATCGTAAACAGTTTTTCTAGTACACTTCATATTATAGTATTCTACAGTTTCAAAAATCTTTCCATTTCGTCAAATTGCTCAAACAATTGAATACAAGCACCAAATTTCAGCTAAATAAATATCATGTTCCCCGCTTCATTATCCCGAAGCGAAATTCGAAATCTCTCGGGAACGTTTACTCTAAATAATTAAATCCTAAATGATCATATTTCACTATTTATTTTCCTTTAATAAATTGATCGTTAGAGGCACTCCAAGAATTTCGTCCTATTTCTTTCGAGGCAATTTTAAATCGGCGGAAAAATTCCCCAGGTAGCCGTTTCAGTTGATTTAAGTATCGTATATTTTATTCAGGGAAGTTATATTTGTGGAAAATAAATAGCGGGAAATGCATGTATAAGAAACTTTAATTTTGCATTGACTAACTTTAGGCCTGCTTTTAGGCGATCTCTTGTCCTAAATTACAAAAAAAAAAATAAGCAAAATATTGTACAGTGGCGCCTGGTGTCATGTAGATGCAGGGATTGCATCCATTGGTATCATAATATACAGGGTGTCCCACTAAGTTCGACGAGGTACGATATTATAGAAGCCATAAACCTTACGTCGTTGAGAAAAAAATATCATTGACTAAATCGACCAAGAAAAATTGATTGAGAAAATTGTCTCGTTTCCAAAATAACCATTAATTAGTTTGTTATAACTAAACATTCACAATTCTTCGAATTATCGCTGTTAAGGTTTCCTATGAATCTTTGATATTAGGGTGGTTCCACAGATACGGAACAATTTCGGTAACTATCGAAAATCTACGTAACTATTGGAAATTAATTAGCGTGTTTATTTATTTTAAGTACATAAAGATGTTCTCCTCCTGAGCCATCATTATAGTATGTCAATTATTATGTTATAAGTTCATTTAAATACCCAAAATATCAACTACGAGGCTGTCACCAGGCATGTTTTTAATACGATGGCACACTGGTTTTCGGATACTATTTGGATTATACCAATAAAAATATGCAATTTAATTAAGCTAGTCATTATACTAGCACTACGGATGATCTAATTTAGCCGTACATTCGAAATAAAGGAAAAATGTAGCTTCTTATTTTGCAACTCTATATCACGATCACGAGGTACTCGATAAATCCTTAAAAATTGGCAACATGGCACATCCCCTACTTTATACGCTATAAGGAATGAACCAATTTCGTAGAGTTGACAAAGAATTTCCAGGAGGAGAGACCGTCTATTTTCTCGTAAAGCAGGAGTGACGTGGTTTTTTGTTGTCAAGGTAAGAAGAGTATGCTTTTATGTAATCAACTCCCATATTTCGATAAGTTTTATTTATTATTTAGATATTTTTATATGTTAGGTGCATGTATTATCAAGTATAATCCCTTTTTATTAGACAAAATCTTATGTGTCTTGGGTATATATATTTTTATCGAATATGTCTAAAATATCAACTCCGAGGCAATCAACTCCGACGCCAAGGTTGTGCTTCAGAGTTGATACGTGGTTACATTTGCCAACTCCGAAGCATTCTGAATTTTAAAGAAATCCTGTAACATTATATGTTTGGACTAATGTTTATTCATAAAACATCAACTTAGAGAAAAATGTTAAAGAAAATTACTTAAAATTTGCATATTTTTTCAAGTTTTAATATCATTAGTCAACTCCGAAGAAAGGTGTTCAACTCCGAAGCAACTGACATTTTAAATTTTGAAGAAATAATTCCAGATGATCTCTGCCACCCTTCTAGTAATATTACTGAATATATATTCAATTAAATAAATTTGTAATAAGTAATTTTTTAGCCGAAATAAATTTTATTTTGACTATTCACAAATTGTCCCCTATTGGTGGAAACAGCCATAAAATGATCATTCATTTTTGATATAGTTTGTTCCTTCGACTTTTTCCTATGGTCGATAATAAGGGTGGAGGAAGATTATAAAAAATATTTTTAAAATTGCTGTACCTTCCATGCCAATATACAGCTGTGATCGTTCACTTTGCATCTTCTAAAGGGTGCTGTTTACCCATGATTGTGTTTTTTTAATTTTTGTTAGAGAGAGAACATAATTCTAGGAAGATCTACAGTTTGATGTATTTTTAAAACTAAAGGTATTTTATTCTTAGATCAATTTTACATTTTTTTGGTCACTCTGTACAATACGTCGGATACTCGACTATGCCTAGGGAGGTTTTCAACCAAGAAAAACTTTTTAGCAAACGTGACTTTTTTCGATAAAATGAAGGATAAAAAAAGTTTCCCATTTGTTTCTTTCTACCACATACGCTGTATTTTTCAATTATTTTGACCATATATTTCTACTTTGTTTTTTGGGGATTCCGTAAACATGCAAACCAGAATTGCAGCCGTCACATCGCTGCTATTGTATAACAGTAAACCTAGTCAAATAATTTCGGAATTTATTTTCGTTGCTGATAAAACAATTTCAATTTATAATAATTTTAAATCAAATTAAAATTCCATTCATTCTGTATTAGTAAAAGGTCCCCAGGAAGGAGAATCTTTTAATTATACCTTCCAGTCCAAATCCAGCAGCAGAATTATTATTAGAATGTAGAAAATAATTTAAAACTCTCTTTGTTCTCTTGTCAAGAAATAAATGGAAAGCATCGGAATCAACATATCAAAGGAAATTAGATAATTCCTATTGAAATGAATTCCATATGAAAGTAACAAATAGATATTATTTAAAACTATTTTATATCTATGTTGGAAGCGTTAGTAGTACTAGTAGTAGATAATGACTAAGTAGGTCGTACCCAAGTAGCTAGTGCTCAAGAAGTAGATGTCACACATATTTAAAATTTTTCAACGACGATAGCCATCTCGGGGTTAATGAACTGAAAATTCGCAGCAAAATCGCTCTCTAGACAGTAACCAAGTCGAATTTAACGCTAAAAAAATCCAGGCAGCAGTTTTCACTAAAAATGTTAACATTACAGAACCGAATATAGTCATGGACGGACACGCAATCCCACTTGCTTCATCTATTCATTGTTGGTGTCAATCTGGGAGGAAATATGTCTTGGCATAACCACGTTGTGGCAATCGTCAAGATAGCTCTTCAGAAACTTGGTGTACTCTTCCGAACCAGAAAGTTGTACACACCTCAACAACTTTTGACACTATACAAAGCCCAGATTCGACCTTCACTAGAGTACTGCTCTCATGTCTGGAGCTCTGCACCCAAACATACTCCATTCGTCTGATTGGAGACCATGAGATGACGAAGAACCTCGACAACCTAGAACATCGAAGACAGGTTGGAGATTTGACTCTGTTTTACAGATATTTTCATGGAAAGTGCTCGGTTGACCTTGCCCTCTTAATTCCGCCCAGAGCGGCAAATAGCAGAAATACACGACGAACCACTGCCGCCCATCCATATGTGGTTAAGCTTAGTACTCCTCGAACTTCTATATTTAAGAATTCTTACAGATGGAGGACTTCATCTTTATGGAACGACCTTCCCGAGGTCGTTTTTCCCAACGAATATAACCTCCAACGATTCAAAACCAACGTGAATCGCTTTTTGTGCACACGCACCACTCCCAGAGTGCCCTAAATGATTTTTCCTATAGTGCTTGTGTATGATCATAAAAAAAAATCTAAAAATATTCAATTGGTAGTATTTCGAAAACTACAAATTTTCGGAATAGACAACCTTATACAAACTTACCCTTATTTTTAATGCACCTGCGATACATCATTTTGCAGGTCTTATCGAGTACTTTACGATGCCAAAATATTACTTCTCTATTCGCACCCAGAATATGATGGTTTAATGTTATAAAATGCAAAATAATATCACATACAAACCCACCAAATTTTATTTCAGTAATTTAAAGAATAAAAAAAGTTAAAGTGGTGAGAGTTCCTCCTAAAACATCAGGTATATCTGTATAAAAAAATACTCTAAATATGGAGAACCTGTATAATAGGTTGACTAGAAATTAGATCGACCTTTACTCAATATGCACTAGCAAATTAGTATCAGAACAATAACAAATTGCAATTTCAAACTAAATTAGTTCCCTCTTTGTGCCATAATTAGTCTTAGTTTGAAACTATATTGGTCCCCGATTAATGCTGGCCAATATTTTTTCCAAGAACTTACGAAACTTTGACAGGAAAGGAGGAAGGACAATATAGTGTCTATTGACTACATCTAAACTATGGTAACAATTACATCATTTCTGGTCTAGCATTTAGTAAGGAAACAATACAAAACAGAATGATGTCACGACGCGTAGAGATGTTGAGGTATTTTTTAATGAGAAGAAAGTTTTCTTTAATAATTTTCCAATTGCTTCTTTCTAAATCAGGTATGTTAGAAGGTAGTTTAGTCACAATCACCGAGGACCGATAAAAATTACCAGGGTATGAAAGACTTAAGAGGCCTTGCGCACTTTGTTGCAAAACTATTCCCTATCAATTGTGACAATTTCAAAATATTTAAGCGACTTTATCCTCCTATTATTCTATATGGATGCAAAAAATCAAATAAATACCGTTTGAATTCACCAAAGACGAGAATATAAAAAGGTTTTCTTTCAGAAGATGTCTTGAATTATTTTTTCTGCTATGTGAACCCATTAGTCAAAAAGATGAACACAAAAAAGCGGAAAAATAGAAACATTTCGCCAGATTCGCAAACAAGAAGGAAACAAATTTTCCTAACAGTTTTACGCTGTCTAAACGATACAAAGCGTTAAGGGCGTTTCTTGTTTGGATATATATAATAGTCCAACGGAATTGGAATTTAATATCGAAAACATTTCCAGAATTAAAATTTTCCATGATCAACTATAACTGAAATAACTGGAAATGCTAAATCGGAGAACGTAATTTAAATCTTCCGAAATGTTATATACAGGTTGATCAATGCATCATGATAAAGATTGTTTCAAGAAAAATGGATATAACTTAATGACTGTCGTAAAAGTACCTGGGCCATCCCATTATTTATGACCGTTTGTTATTATTATGTGGAAAGGACCGGATTGTAATAATTATAATTAAATATAGGCACATCAGGTAGGTTAGTTAGTTGTCTTTTACCAAATATTCCTCAGAATATTTTACCAAACATTCCTCAGAATAGCGTGATAGTAATGGACAATGCGAGCTATCACAGTCGCCAATTACATAAAGCTCCAAGCTCAAATAATACAAAATTGGAGATTCAGAACTACATGGCGGCGAGTGATATATATTTTGAAGAAAGTTATAAAAAAGTGATCTTTTAGAAGTTTTAAAGACATTTTGTATAAAAAAAGTATATGTTTGTGACACATTGGCAGAAGAAATTGGACATACAGTGCTACGGCTCCCACCCTATTATTGCATTTTTAACCCCATAGAGCATATGTGGCACCAGTTAAAATCACTGGTTAGGTCTGAAAATATTTCTCCGACTTTAAGTTCTAGTGTTGTAGAATTAATACGAAAATGCTTTAATGATATTCCCCCAGGTAGTTGGAAAAATTCAGTCCGTCACGTAATAACTGTAGAAAATTCGTATATTAGTCTGGATCGTATAATTAATCCAATTATAATTAATTTTGATGAGGATAGCGATAGCGAAACAGAACTATCTATAGAATGACATTATAAATGTAAATAAATATGACTAGTAATATTTTTTTTAAATGTTACTTCATTTGATTACATTCATATAATCATATCATTACTTGTTTTCTTAGTCCGTCCCTTCATACTTCACTTGTTTATTTCCAAGCTCTTGTCGACACAATGGGACCGACCCAGGAAATCGTTAAGTCGTATCCAATTTTCGTGAAACGTACTGTACTTAGAGATGTGATTCTAGATGTTAAAATAAAGATAGTAAGGGAGGTCACACACTTGGAATACATTTCTGGGGCCAGATTTCTGGCTTGATATACAGTGTGTCCCAGGATAAGAGGACAGAACACCCTATATATATTGTAAATAATTATATACATGATTTATATATGTAATATTTACATAAAATTAGTAAACGACATGCATCTGAAAAAGCTCGCAGGTAATGAAACGCGCCACGTAAAATAAAGTGGAAATTTGACAAATAATTTGTCTTTCTAAGTATCAAACTTATTCTTTTATAAGTCGCTTGACATAAATAAATAACTAATATTTCATGAAATGCATAGTAAACTGCTTACTAGAACATTTTCTCCGGTAATAGTACAATCTTAAAGCAAGGGAACAATTGTAAAGGTTTCCGTTTTACGAAGGTGTAGCCTGATTTCCGTTTATTGTTTTACTTGTTGTGGTTTCGATGTTTTTAATTCATTTGTAGATAAAAACCCCGAAGTCGGTTTGATGAAAAACTTATGAAAATTGAATTGCGAAGAGAATGTATTTAAAGGGAAAGGTTGTTTCGGGACTCACTTTAAGGTTAACGAAATGTTAGGAAGACAAAGAATCCTACCTTTTGTAGCAAGTTAAAGCAAAAAGGGGATACACAAAAAGATATTTTTGTGTCCTAAAGAAACCAGACCCTTTCCACGTATATGTGAGGGTTATATACCTTAATACTATTACCATTCAATGTTAAAAAGATCCTTCATCACTAGAAACAGACATTTCAAGAAAATAAATCATTAGTTGATCAAAAAAGTATCGACATTTTGGTAATAAATTAAAGCATACACCTTGGCGTATTATGGATTTTTTTTTCTTTATTCATGTTTACATACAGTTCGACAAGCAAGTCTATAGCTACGCGGTATCGGTAAGGGGGAAGCAATATCTTTTAAAACATGGCCGAGTCATGGGCGTGCTATTATTATCTTAATAATGTAATAATATATATTTTTTCATAACATGAATATATTTGTATCACCAGTGCAATATATTAGGCCTTTTCATTAATATTCCTCGCTTATTTTGGCATTTTCGCCAATAAAATCCATTTGATTTCAACATGCACCTCAAAGTTTCACGGGAAAATGGAAAGTTTATGTCACTTCTCAGCTGTTGTAGCAACTTTTTTAAGGTTGGAAATACTTTTAGTTTATGTATTATTCTCCTAACAATGCCAAAGTCGAAGCCTTCGATTTTTTCGACAGCAGAGAGACGGTCACTTTTTTGACAGGAGATGACAACAATTGATTCGGGATATTTTCTTCCTTTCAGTATCTTCTTTGTGCATGTTTTTTACTGCACCCACGCTTACTCCCGTATACATTGCGAGCCTTTCTAGCTTTCGCTTAAGTGGCAATTTAAATGTATTAATTTGTGATTCCTCTTCACACACCCTGTACACATTGGCAATCACTTCGCGGGTTTGACTATGAAGGGTTTTACCAGGGTATATTCATTCATTATCACAGTTCTAAAACAAACCCTGTCACTACGCAACTGGATGAAGCATATTGGACATCGCCGAACAAGCACGCTGGCACTATAGGCGTGTCACCAGGCGCGTGACGTCATCCTCTGTCTGGGTGACCTATCAAATTAGCTCTAGCCACCAGTTACCCATGGTTACCGTTGATATTGTACCATGTTGCCCTATTTTTAGATTAGAAGTACTTTAATGAAAAAATATTTTATTTTGCATTTAAATATTAAAATAAATAGTATGAAAAGAAAGTTTTAAGACCATTGAAACTATAACAGAATATTAGTTTCTTATATACTTATAACAATTTACTTTAAATGGGTAAATTTAATTTTAGGGTTTACTTGGTAACATGATATTAAATTAAAATTTAATATATGTGACAACATTGTTATCCCAAGAATTTTTTTTGCCCGCGTTCCTTTTGTAGCTACAGTTAAAGTTGTCGACCTGTACAGTATTTGTATTTATATTCATATTTAATTAAAATTTAATATAAGATACTTATTTATAGTTTACATTGAAAGTCATATGTTCTAGTCTAATAGGTTTCCTAAAGTGATAATTAGGTTGGGATGTAACTTATTTAATCTAGTATACCTTGTTTTTATTAACTCTTTGTAATCGCTAAGCGTGGCATTAACTCCATTGCTTAAAATATATTCTATGGTTTCTATTGCAAGATACAAGATACAGAGTTCGATGGTTTTGTCTTTTGGTGTTATATTTAAATGCTAGGTTTCATATTGTAGATAGTCTACTTTTCGTTTCCGTTATTCGATTGACCATTTTTATGAGGAGAATTGAGATTAATCGCGAATGCTGTGTGCATAAGAATCTGTGCATTAAGTTATCCATATTCATGTATCTGATGGCGCTTTGTTTATTTTTTTGAGATTTGTAAGAAATGGGTATGCTTGATGTATTAATTTAAATATTAGGCTTCGTTGTTCATGGTCTAGTACTTTGTTATCTAAGTGTTCGCATATATTTTCTACAAGGGCCGTATCGTTAATTTTTTTAAAAGCACTGGGAGTTTGTCTATTTTGTTTAAGCAGGGAGAAATATATATGTCCTGTGGCATATGTTTTGGCATATACGCAGCTTCTTGTATAAATCTTCTAATATGTGGATATTCGAAAGGGTAGAGGAAAGGGTTAGGAGGGTTTAATACCTGTAAAATATTAACGTTTTGAATTGTTCCTTTTTTTACATTTAGAACTATATGTTTGATTAATAGAGTGTTACATTTTAACCACGGATCAGTCAGAGCCAGACCACCTTCGTTCTTTGGCCGTATCAAGGTTGTTCTTGCGACCATTAAATAGCTACCCCGCCACAAAATCCAGCCGCAAGTTGAGTTTATCCTCTTAGTGACCCATACGGGAATCGGTAAGATTTGCACCAAAAACCAAATTTTTGATAGTGCATAGATATTTACAAAAGCCACGCGCTGTAACAAACTTAAGTCCCTGTCTATATTCGTCATAATAATATTACGCACTTCGTTAACTTTATTATACCAATTGTTTTTGATCATTGTATGCACTGTTGAATAAAAATGTATTCCCAAAATTACACTTTCAACAAGACGGCTGTCCCGCTCATTCCACGATAATTGTTCGTAATTGTGTGTAATCAGTTTGGGAATAAATAGATTAGAAGGTATGGTCCAACTGAGTGGCCACCTAGGAGTCCCGATCTCACAATTATGGACTTTCATTTGTGGGGATATCTGAAGCAACATGTGTATAAAACCTTCAATAATAACTTGGATCTCTTGAAAGAAAAAATAAGAGAAGTAATTGTAAATATCCCAATGCAGCAAATTAGGAACAATTGTCGGGAATTCAGATATCGAGTTGAACTATGCGCTGAACTCGGTGGTACCACGCTTAAATAGAACTTTATTTATTTTAACATTTTATACTTTATAATTGAATGAATTAAAGAAATATGACATGTAATAATAAAAATACAAATAAAAAATAGTTTCCTTACAACAAAATCGTTATTCGGCCAGATATAAAATTATATTTTAATAAGAAAGTAACAATAGTTGTTTGTTTTTACGTAAATCTGTTTCAAATGAAATCCAAAAAATTAAAAATGTTATTTCTGACTAACCCTGTATAGTAATCGTAAATTTGGTATTAGAAATTGCAGTTTCGATACAAGCAGACATTTTTATGAAGAGTGACTTTCTCTTCTAAATCTACAAATAAAGAAGTTCTTCCTCTTCCGAACTCTATCCGTGGACACATTGTATAGTTAAAAACATGTAGTTACAAAGAAAGGCACATGTTCCTTTGAATCATATCAACATCAAGAATCTTTTGAATTTGGAACTTAAGGAACTATTATTTGTTTCTGAGGAAATGGTTTTATTTTCGTTTTATTTTGGAAAACAATAAACAGAGGATCGAAAGAAACTGTATAATTTTTATCTTCAATACTTCCATTTCAAGAAATAACAAATACTTTTCATTTCAGTCGGTATGGTTGTATCCCAAATGCTTGTCATCCGGCTAATTCAAAACCTACCTATACATCTACCATAGAAGAAACTATTTTTAAGAGATTTAAAATAAGATGAAAGAGAGACAATAATACAAAAAAAATATTTTAAGTCATAATGTATTTAAATGGGTATACTAATATATTGATTATTAAATTATAATAATAAAGAAATAATATTTATATATAAAGCATCCAATGCTCAACAATTTAGAATAATGGATAGTTAAGAGAGTATTTGTACAAATTTTCTAGAATCCTTAACTTTATGGTTTAATTAAATTTGACAACAGATGCTCCGGACGTAGCTTTCAGTTGGGGATAGTATAATTTTAGTGTTTATATAAACCCTCGGAGTTATATACAGTGATAGTTTAAGTATATTTCCGCTCATGTAAGTATTGTCTTAATACAGGGCCATTCATAATGAGTGGCCTATTAAAAGATCTCGGAAACTATAAGGGAGATTTGTTGAAATATTGGTATTCGCTATAAAAGACGCCGAGCTTCTTAATGAAGATATTTTGACTTGTCTATCTGCACTTTCGGATATACTGGATGTTAGGCTTAATATTGTTATTTTAAATAGACTACCCTGTACATTTCTGGATTCTATGTAAAAATGCAAGTAACTTTTGTTAATTTCCTATACCGACCTTCAACCATTTCTAAAATTCATTACAGGAATTTTTTATATAAAACAAAGGTAATTTTACGTTACTTTGTAATTAACGCAGCTGAAGATTTAAAAATTTGAGAAAATTTAAAAAAGGTGTGGGTCTTTTTATTCTATAAAAATACCAGACATTTTTATACAGAATATTTTAAGAATTATACCTTCTCGGTCAATAAACTGTTTTTATGTACATACTTTGCTCATTTTATTTAGTCTTAGAATATAATAATGAATAAAGATAATAAGAAATGTTAACCATTCAAAAATAATCACCTACCTTTGTTTTAGCTTCAGATATGTCAAGGAAGTCAAATAACTTTTTAGGAATACACCAACACAGAAACGTGGAAAAGCTAATGATGTGTATACAACGAAAAACATGTTCTTTATACTTTTTAGATATTATACTATATAAGTAATGAAATAATGTTGAATTTAATGGTCTGCTTTATGTTTTTTTTTTTTTCGTATTTCTAATGTGAAAGAGCATACTAAAGGGTTTTCCAATAAGAGGTGTTATTTTGAATAGCCCGCTATTTCGGTAGATGTCACTTTTGGAGCTGTAATTTTTTTGTCATTTGACAAGTAGAAACTACGCCATTAATAAAAATGGAACGATACACGCTTCAACAACGCATTGAAATTATTAAAATTCACTATAAAAATGGTGAAAATTTGGCAGAGACGGTTCGTAAAACTCTAACATTTTTAGGTCGTCGTGAAGCACCTTGTCGGACCGCAATACAGAAGTTGGTGGGAAAATTCGAGCTGTTGGGACAAGTTAGTGATGTGAAGAATAAAACCCGTGCACGTCGCTCAAGAACAGCCGATAATATTGCTGCTGTAGCCGAAAATGTTGACGAAAACCCAGGTTTGTCCATTCCTCGTCGTTCTTTGGAATTAAACATTCCACAAACATCATTACACCGTATTTTGCATAAAGATTTGGGCCTTAAGGCTTATAAAGTTCAGTTAACACAAGAACTCAAGCCGGCCGATCATCAACAACGGCGTGTCTTTGCCGATTGGGTCCTTGAAATGCATGAAAATGATCCGGAATTCCATCGAAAAATCATCTGGACTGATGAGGCCCATTTCCACCTCGGTGGCTTCGTCAACAAACAAAATTGTCGCATCTGGGGCTCGGAAAACCCAAGAGTTATTGTTGAAAAGCCTCTCTATCCTCAACGTGTGACTGTTTGGTGCGGTTGATGGTCCGGCGGGGTCATTGGACCTTACTTTTTCGAAAATGAGGCTGGAGCACCAGTTACGGTGAATGGATTGCGCTATCGAGAGATGATTAATGATT
Source organism: Barypeithes pellucidus (assembly GCA_963991005.1). Lineage (NCBI taxonomy): Eukaryota > Metazoa > Arthropoda > Insecta > Coleoptera > Curculionidae > Barypeithes > Barypeithes pellucidus. The sequence goes on from OZ022557.1 coordinate 4,188,946, forward strand.
TTTTATGGCCGGAATTGGATGGTATTGATCTGGACAACGTTTACTTTCAACAAGACGGCGCTACGTGCCACACAAGCAACGAAACCATTGATCTTTTACGGGAAAAGTTTCCGGACCGTGTTATCTCTCGAAGAGGTGATCACAATTGGCCACCGAGATCTTGTGACTTAACACCTTGCGACTTCTTCCTTTGGGGCCACGTGAAAGAGAAGGTCTACGCCAACAGCCCAGCGTCGATTCAAGACCTCAAAGATGGAATTCGTGAGGCTATGGAGGACATAGGTACGGCAGCCACTTTGCGACTTGGTTATGGAAAATTTCATGAAAAGGATATGGTCCTATAGGCGTGGTCGTGGTGGTCATTTGGCAGATGTTATTTTCCATTATTAACGGCATACCTTCCTCTGTATAATGAAATAAACATTCGATCATTTATCTCAAAAAATGGCATTTTCCTTTCAATATCAAAATAACACCTCTTATTGGAGTTTTATGGTTAGCAACAATTTAGTAGTTAGCAACGCTTTATTACTCGTCGTTATGATATTTTGCACTTCCAGACTTGACTGTTTGTTTTATTTATCTATCTGACAGATTTTTAATGTCTAATTTTAAGCCTCAACATTATAATATTTAGTTGAAATTCGGTGGTAGGAGTCTTACGGCACTTGACGCGCTTTTATTAGCTATTCGGTCAATTTCTAGATCTGTTTGTCTGATTCCAGACCTGTTTAGCTGCTGCTAAACCTGTTTATCTGTTTACAGACCTATTTTTCTACAGCTGTTTAGCTATCTTCAGACTACAGTCAGTTACGGTCAGCTCCTGGAAAAGACTCGACCTCTACTGAGATTACCGTTTGAAATGATAAGTTTTATTTAAAATGGATTGGATAAAACGGACCAATTATGTTCGTTTTTAAGGAATCGTAGCTTTAAATTACTAAAATCAATATTTGCCAGAAATTTGTGGGGGAATTCCTAATTTTAGAGCGAAACGAACGTGATAAGCACAAACAGGGGTTGATAATAATATTTTAAGCCATTAGGTTCAATTTTGAGGAAAGTAAATATTTATTTAATATTTTATTATCTAGATTAGTTGAAAACGACTAGACTAAATATTTTTTTTAGTTAAAGCAATTTAAACAGCATTATAGATTAGGATCAGTATAATAGCGGGAATGAGAGGAAGCAATGAAATAGTTCAATTTATACAAATATGATGGAATAACAGACCCATCAATATTCTTACCACCTTGCTACTTTATTCGTTAAGTAATAAGTAACATTTTGGAGGAAAGACAATGAACATTGTTTAACCAATAAGGGTGTCAATTTGAAAACTTCCCGCCTTTAATACCTCGCTCCATTGGACGGGTAGTGTTGCCCTTAAAATCTTAAATGGGAAGTCATATCTTTTTAAAAATCATTTAATTCATGTTTAAATCTCTTTCCAATATCACAAATTATTATTTCTTGAACACTTAGTACTTTCCATGAAATCGCGACTTTATGTTTTTAGGTTATTATTTTTTTTAAAATATTATTGTATTGACTCCTCTTTTATAATTATGGGTCCACTTCAGGTGATACTCTTTTCAATTATCTACGAAGGGAAAATTCACCGACTAAAAATTTAAATGAATAAGTCCATTTTTACAACGCGATTTCTTGGAAACTACTACTCAAAAAATAATAAATTATGGCATTATGGCAAGAGATTTAAACTAGATTTAAATTAAAAAATATGTCTGTAATAATAATATTATGAAGCGAATAACGGACAAGTGTATGTGCCTCTTGCATTAAAGTACATAGAAAACAAAGAGCATAATGTATATTCTCTGGGTCAGACAGACATTGATGAACCCTTTCATCCTTATTGATATTCTACAATATAACAAGAGCAAAAAATAATATCTGGCTTCCACTAAATAATATTAAAAATCGGGAAAGACACGTCAGTTTTATTGTGAAGGGGGGACGTCTTGAAGAATATTTGCAACCTGCACCTGTAGTTTACACAGTAGACAGGTATCACAAAAACATGAAATGAAATAGCGTCACCTCTATAACTAATGCGTATACTTATAACTAATGAATATACTACGTGCCAAAATAATCATTTAAGCTATATGGTTCTAAATTTTACTAGAAGTTGTTTGGTTTTTCTCTTAAATTGTATACTATTTTGAATAATCCTTACATTATTTGGAAACTTATTAAATATTTTGATGCACATATACATTATTTGGAAACTTATTAAATATTTTGATGCACATATATGATGGATTTTTTTGTCATTGTAAGTCTATAAATGGGGTAATTTATATCTAATGATCTAGTGTTGAATTCGTGTTATTAGTTATAAAAGTATATTTATTATTAAATAAATACATTAAACACTCATGTATGTATAGGCCATACAACGTTAGAAGCCCTCTCGCCTTAAACATACCTCTGCAGCTTTACCTAAAGTTCATTTTAAAAATTATTTCTAAAAATCTTTTTTGAATTTTGAAAACTGTTACTGCAGCTGAACTCCCCAAAAAATAATTCCGTATCTGATTAGAGACTCGAAATTAGCGTAGTAAATTATTTTAAGTACATCTTCATCTAAGTAACTTCTCGATATTCTGAATGCAAAACATATTTGATTTAATTTTCTTGATAAATGATCAACATGTGGAGACCATTTCAAGAACTGATCGATAATAACACCTAGAAATTTTGTCTGTGTTGTAGTTTTAACATCCTGATTATAGATAGAAATCTATGATGGTTTTTCTTTCGTTGTTCTATTGGCACTAAAGGTGATAATGTTAGTTTTATCATTATTAACAACCAGCTGGTTTATGTCAAACCACTGTTTTGCCTTTAAATAAATATTGTTGATATCCTCGATCAGTTCTTGAATGTTTCGTTTACCCACTAGCAAGTTATATCATCCACGAAGCTAGTTAAAGCCTGATCTACATGGTCCGTTATTAAATGTATATCGTTAATATATATTAGGAACAAGAGTGGACCTATGATACTACCCTGTAACCCTATATAACCCTCTGGGAGGGAAAATCTAAAATGATATATAATGATAAAGTGCGTTAAAATTTAATTTATACCGAGTGTTTGATCGGCACTTAATCGTTTAGAATCGAAGAAGCGAGAACCTTATGATCAATGGTCATGAGTATTCCTTTATATAATAATAACTTCTCCCGATTTAAGATCGCCGAAAATTCCAAGCTGTAACGTAAATATTGATCGAATTATATGGCTGTAGGTGAAAAAAAAATTGAAGTCCCTGTAGCGCAATTAGCTAACGCGTCCACGCGGGGAGCCAGATATTCCTGGTTCGAATCCCAGAGGAGCTTTTTCAATTTTAAAAACCTTTGTCGGTGATGAAACAATTTCTAGATAATATTTTTAAGTTGTACGGTTGCCGTTAAAACGAATGATTGATGCTTGTGTGCGATTATGAACATATTTCTTTCCAATGAATAAATCCGATTTTATTTTTCATATTTTTATTTTATCATATTGTTTTAACAAAAAACAGGACACGAATTGTTACTATTACATTGATTAATATATTTTATATAAACAATAGAATTATCGAAAACAATCGGATTTATGAAACAAAACAAATTTAATTGTTAAAATATTACTAAAACCGTTTTTTTTCTAGAGCTTTTGAGAGATTTGTTAAATGCGATGAATACAATATACAAATTTTGTAGAAGAGTTTAATTTTAATGTTTTAAAACATGTATATTTCGTTTAATTTATAAATAGCCCAATCATCAATGTAAAAACAAACTCAAGAAGAATATTATATTATGCTGCTAAGAAAACCCAGGTAGAAATTTTCTCTAAAGTCATGGCAGGACACGCAATTCTGGCAGAAGTTAGACTGACATTTCCCGCTTAATTTCACCCAGAGCGACGAATAGCAGAAATACACGACGAACCACTGCCGCCCATCCGTATGTGTGCAGCTTAATGCTCCTCGAACTTCATTGTTTAAGAATTCTTTCATCTGGAGGACGTCATCCTTGTGGAACGATCTTCCTGAGGTCGGGTTTCACAACGAATATGACCTCCAACGATTCAAAACCAACGTGTATTCTAACACACACCACTCCCAAAGTGTCTTAACGGATCTTTCCTATATAGTGATACTGTTTGATCCGTTTATTTTTAAATAATATCTATTGACATTCACAATTCTTATTGAATATCAAATCCAGAGTATTTGCCATCTTCAGACAACGAATCATAATCTTTGGTTGAATTAAACGGTATTTTAAAAAATCATTGCACGCATTAATATCACAATTATGACATCATCGTATAAGTAATTACTGTAAGCTTTTTAATTTTATTGAGTTGTTATACCTTTAGAAATTACTTACTTTGGATATTCGAATGGGAAAATACCAACGAAAGATTTCCGGTAGGGGAAATTTGTTATTTGAATCGTTATACAAACGCGCACAAATATAAATCTCGAGTATTCTGCCTAATCTAATTAATTCGCCTGTTTAAATCTTGTTAGATTGAGAAAAGTAAACCAAGAGATTGAAGAAAATAGAAACAAGATATTACATCAGTAACTACACAAGTTTACGCATTTCCTTACGGGTGAGGTTAGTAGAAATATTTTCTTTTGTGGGACAAAAATTATAATTTCAGTTTACTAACCTTGAAGGTCGCTAAAAGTTATTTTGTATGAATATTTACAATATATGCCTATAAACGAATTAATAATCACATAGATTGTGCCATGTCTTATAAAGACGTGCAAGAAATTCTCAAAATCATTGCCTATGAATATTAGTTTGATCGATATACAAGCAGCAACAAAAGTTAATTGAGCTTTAGAAGTTAACCTCATAATGTTTTGTTTTAAAGTGTGACATTTTCTTAAAACAATGTTTTTTGGTTCATGTCATTATCTGCTTTTTAAAAGAAGATACACATTTTTAAAGAAAGTATTGCACTCTATCAATATTATTCACACAGAAGTATTACCAGCTGTCGCATGGTAGAAGTATTTAGAACATGAGGTGGAAATAGGCACTATTAATTGTTTTTGATACTCGATAAAATAATGTAATGGTCTCAATTGTGAATAAAATTGCAAAACTGCAATACTTTCTTTAAATATTTGTATCTTCTTTTAAAAAGCAGATAATGACGTGAACCAAATTTTTTTTTGTTGAGAATATATTACAATTCAAAACCAATAATAATGAAGCTAAAGTCTACCGCTAAAATTTTTCCACATGGCGTTAAGAAATTAAAAAAGTGGCTTTTGTTTCTGCCTGTATAACGATCAAGACGTTGGCATTTGTTGAAAACTAAAATGCTGGTTAACATTGCCAGACACAACTCTACATTCTAGTAAAAATTTCATTAAGATCGGTAAACAATTTTAAAAGTTACAGGACTATAAACATGACAAACATTATCTTTATCCGGAATTGTCAGGGAATGTACAATGTTTAAATTAAATCAAAACAACGCCAAGTAATAAGGAAAATTTAGGGTTATGTACTTGGTATGCGTTATTTTCGTTCAAATGAAATGAAACGGAACTTTACGACGTAGATAACCGGAATTGCATTTCAGTCATTACCCAGCCAAATCATTTAAAGGATCTGGCAAAAAATATCCAGCTCATCGTTTACTGCTGAACCTCTTTTTTGCAACAGTGCCAGTGGTGTAATTAAAATTACTTTAATTAAAATTCATTTCAGAAAAATACGCATTTTAAGGGGAAAATAAACTCTTTCATTGCATGCGACGTGAGTCTTCTTCCTTCTCTAAGGTTAAGAAAGAAGTAATATTCGTTATTTTTAAATTTTAACAAAAAAGTGTTACATCACTGACATAAAATAATTATATTCAAATTGAAATCAATATTCTTATTATCAATGTTACAATCGCACTCTGAAAAATTAGTACGTCATTAAACAACACCGTGTATATAAGGTTTAAATTGCTATGTAATATAATTTTTTTTACATGTGCCCCGAAAGTACCTCTATTCATGCATGTTCTCTTCACCGAAGTGGCGTTTTCCAAGAGAGCGGGCTGGAAAGTATCGAAGCGGGTGGGAAAGTATCGAAGCGAGCGGGAAAGATTTTTCCCGCCCGCTTCGAGTCACCATGTGCTCATAAATAAATAAAACCAGAATTGTCGGTGCGGGATTTGAACCCGCGACCCTCAGATCGCCAGGCGTACACTATACCACTAGGCCACCGAGCCTATTTGTCAAAAATAATAAATAGATATTTACATTCTCCATGCGCGAGTGTTTTCATGTCATGTAGACAGGAAAACTGTCTGAAGAATTTCTTTATCGGACTCGTGCGTAAAAGCCTCTTTTCGGCCCTTGATACGTAATGTACTATTAGAGTTTAGGAGGTTAGATGCGTAAATCAATTTTACATATTGTTTTTTTTTATTTTGGTTTCAAATCAAAGATATTTCGCTATCGTTTTGAGTATCAGAATAAGCTTCTTATGAAGCCGTATATTTTTTTAAAGGTTGGTAATGCGGATATGTATGGTTGGTTGCAGAATCGATTACTAAACTAAAGTGCATGTTTAAAGACCTGTTACATTTATTTCCTTTTTATAGCTGAACACACACTATTTTACAAATATATCAATTTAAAGCTTTGTAATTTCCCTTAACTCAGGAGGAAGTAAAGTCATCTTGGTTCATATTGTTTAATTTTTTAAAAAGTTTTTGAATTTTCGCGACAATACGGCAGACACGGATCATTTCTCAAAGGATATTTCGATAAAATAATAATTTGATAGTATTGCAAACATAAAACTTACAATTTACAAAATTGAAATATGGATGTTCTTTATTAAAAAAGACGTCAAATAAAAAAAATAGTATAAAGTACATATTTTATAAAGCTATTATAGCAACATGGATGCGTTCAAAGATATGATGCTTTATAAATCTTGTTCTTTAATCAACTATTACGTACATACTTATTTTAAATGTCATAACAACTACCAATTATTAATAATTGGGTTATAATGAGGATAGAAAAAGATAAGAAATATTAACTTTTATATAGGAAATGGCAATCACCGTTTAATAAATTCGTTTTTCTTAGTAATTTCTATTTATATAAAATAATTTTAAATATTTTAATCAAGACAATGAATACATTCAAAGGTTTTTTATTGGCATATGTTTCATCCCGGCGTTTTTTTTATATAAATAACTTATGCTAACGCATTGTAGGCCAAGCCATTTCTGAATATCGAAAGGAATGTGATCAAAAAACTAGGCTGTGATGCCAATAGTTGTGTTGCAAAAACCTTTAACAGAAAAGAATCATGTAATTTCCAATTAGAACAACTTACCAGTAATATAATAAAATTTAATATAATATTGTGCATAGTGTCATGAAATCAATCAAGACAAACGTGTAAATGTGTAAAAATGGCCATTTTCTACAAAATTTAAACGAATAAAATAAATTTATATTCATTGTCTTCAAATATGTGGCAACGCTGTAGCCCCTACAAGATTTCTCCATAGCCTTTCATTAAGCTAACAAGATATAATTAAATTAAAAATGTACTCAAATGTAAATAAATTGAAGATAATTTGTTATACCGATTCGTTATAAAATATATCATTAAATGTGTTTTATCAAATTTGAATCCTACACTAAAAATTTTATTTCTTATGTAGTTCTGCTCTTTGTAGAGCCGTTAAAACTTACAGAAATTTCTCTCTACAGTGGCGGGAAACGCGGGGAAGAAATTTTGTATTTGTTGATTATACGGCCGTTCACATTTTGCTCATATTTCTTTTCTATCAATTGCATGATGGATCAGACAATAATTAGAAAAAAACATTTGGAAAGCCAAGCAAGATAAATTGTGGCAAATATTTACAACGTACTAGGTAAAAAAAAGGGTAAAGATTGTTTCACGAAAAATGGATATAACTTAATGACTGCAGTAAAAGTACCTGGAGCCATCCCATTATTTATGACCGTTTGTTATTATTATGTGGAAAGGGCGGGATTGTAATAATTATAATTAAATATAGGCACATCAGGTAGGTTAGGTTGCTTAATTTATGTTTAAATATCTTTTTGTAGTAAAATGGTTCAAGAATTGTCTTTTACCAAACATTCCTCAGAATAGCGTGATAGTAATGGACAATGCGAGCTATCACAGTCGCCAATTACATAAAGCTCCAAGCTCAAATAATACAAAATTGGAGATTCAGAACTACATGGCGGCGAATGATATATATTTTGAAGAAAGTTATAAAAAAAAGTGATCTTTTAGAAGTTTTAAAGACATTTTGTATAAAAAAAAGTATATGTTTGTGACACATTGGCAGAAGAAATTGGACATACAGTGCTACGGCTCGAACCCTATTATTGCATTTTTAACCCCATAGAGCATATGTGGCACCACTTAAAATCAGGTTAGGTCTGAAAATATTTCTCCGACTTTAAGTTCTAGTGTTGTAGAATTAATACGAAAATGCTTTAATGATATTCCCCCAGGTAGTTGGAAAAATTCAGTCAGTCAATCCAATTATAATTAATTTTGATGAGGATAGCGACAGCGAAACAGAACTATCTATAGAACGACATTATAAATGTAAATAAATATGACTAGTAATATTTAAAAAAAATGTTATTTCATATCATTACTTGTTTTCCTTAGTCCGTCCCTTGTCGACACAATGGGACAGACCCAGGAAATCATTAAGTCGTATCCAATTTTCGTGAAACGTACTGAACTAATAATTACATTTTTCTCCCTCAATCTTCATACGGAAACGTTCAAATACCACTGGACAAACAATACACACAACACCTTATCGGTTCGTGTGTTTCTTGTACTTTGGTAAAAAATGGCTAGATTTTAGCAGGTTTAAATTTAGATTTCTATAGTAAATGAGACGGGGCTTAAAACTTAGCTAAGCTAATCGAATAGTGTACACAAAACACTCCTGTGGGCGTTTGTTTACTCGAAATATGTTCAGCGAATAATAATTTTATAATCTAGCCCATTCAGTCTTGAAGTAGGGCTCATATTTATTTATAAGTCCTCTTTATGACCCGGATAAGTCCTTATTAATAGATTCCAAGTCTGATTAATGAAACTTTCGGTGTTATTTAATCTGCCTTTGGCGTGTGTTCCGTGCGGAGAACGAGGATTTAGCTTCCTAGAGATAAATGTTCTCTTATGAGTAATTATGTACGTATCATTCTATAAACAATAATATCAAATTATTTCCCCCTGCGAAATTTGCTCGAGCGATTTGGAATATCTTGGGGTGGGCGATAGTCTCGAAGTCTGCTTATATATATATGTATGGTTATTTTACTATGTCGCTGTTGAAACAGCGGGTAACAAAACAAACGCAAAATAGCGATATATCAAGTTCGCGATGTGCCGAATAGTGACACGCAAAATCTCGACAGACAAAATGGCAATGCAATAAAATTATATCTACTTAATTTTTCGAGAAGAAATTGCGACATATATTGTGAATTAAGGGTGCCGCCACGCTTGCGAGTGATTTGTCGCGAGAGAAAAATCGCCGACGGCAAAGTAACGGGCGACAAGCGACAAGCTGGCCACTGTAAAAGCGATAAATAACCAATCGACATTAGTTTCCGTCATGCCTCTGTCACGGACGCGTCGATTTATTCTTATTTTTAAAAAGTTTGTCAGCATCCCGCCATAGGTCTACTTTGTACTTCTAATATCAAAAATTTCCTTTTGACAAGACGTTGTGGCATGATCCTTCTGATCAAATAAGTGGTACGGGTGGCAACACAAAACTGAATAAAAAATCGCTCAAGAAATCAAACAACTACAATGGCCACTCTAATGAAGTTTGATGTGTTTGCAAAACTTTTTTGTCGTTCAATCGTCCGCGATTTATCTCTCGCGATAAATCGCTCGCAAACGTGGCGGCACCCGATATTTTTTCCTTAACAATGAAACAACCAGACCAGATAATCATCTTTCTTATTAATTCCGGTAAGGCTTCAAAATTCTCAATATTATACGCGAGATTGGAAATAGATACATCAGGTGTCAGCCACGAATAACGACGTGAATGTCGTAACACCGAAATATGTTAAGATGTGGTTTCGGTGGCCCAGTTGGCGGCCACCGTCAGCGGCCGCAGGCGACCGCGCCGAACTTCTGACATGAATTTGTGTGTAAATGGTTTAGGTGGAGCGCCGCTCCTGTCGCTGTCAGCTGCCGGGAACCGGCAGCAGCATTTCGATTGCTAGTGGCGTCTCAGCCCTCCCCCCCCCTGTTTTCGAGTTTGCGATGCTGAACACGATAGCGGCGTCAGAATTTCTCTTTTGGGTTACGCAACCCCTCAAAACGGCCAAAAACCACCCCACAGAGGGGTTAAAAGCGCTTCAAGAGGTTTCCCTGCAAATAAACACACTTTCCCCCCGTTTTCGAGGATGCTGAGCACGGTGGTGGTATTGGATATCGCGTCCGACCCCTTCCAACCCCTCCACCGGCCAATATTCGCCCCTGAAAGGGGGTGAATTTTTTTTCAAGTAGCAGCGGCAAATAAATATACCCCCTGCATATCTGCAGGGAAACCTCTTGAAGCGAGTTTAACCCCTCAGGGGGAGGGTGGTTTTTGGCCGTTTTGAGAGGTTGCGCAAACCAAAAGAGAAATTCTGACGCCGCCATCGTGTTCAGCATCCTCCAAAATGGGGGGGTGGCTTGTACTCTTGTTCCGGCTGAAAATATTTTGATTTTTCGGGGTTTTTTCCGTCTCACAGACGCCACTATGCTATTTGGACCAGTCGAGCAGCCAGCCGCGGTAGATAAATGGGATGATCTTCTACCCCAGATGATGAATTACAATTCAATAGTATTCATGTGTGGTAAGTCGATTATGAAAGCGGTAAAACACAAATATTAGATAATTTTAACACCAGTAAAGGCAGTACAAAATACACACACTGGTCTGCTTGCCACTACCCTTTTTCTTCTAATTTCAAGAAAATATTAAACGCTTCTAGCGACCCTCGTAATAATGTTACTAATTTTTATTTCATTCATCAAGTACGATAGACCACTGAAAAGCTTAAAAACATCAAATAGAATTAATTAAAATAAAATTGAATTTCCAAATGAAGTCGACAAAACCAACTGTTTTAATTAGCTTATTCCAACAATTTGTATTTATTTTGTTGTGATTTAGTAAGGTTGTTTGGAACAATTATTATTTATTTAATTATTATTATAGTGCATCTGCTACTTGGGGCCATTGCCACATACATAATTTACATAAATAGCAATTTATACAGTAATAAGGAAAATGTTTATTAAAAACAGTTAAATTGTGAGAAAATAACTGGCGGAGGAACAAAATTTTGTTCAAGTTTAAATAACTCTTTAACCTTTGCATCAATTTCGATAATTTTTTGCCAAGTTGTAGGTACTATCATTGTTATGACTGTCGGTTATCCATTTTGCAAAAAAAAACTCAAAAATATTGGTTGTTATCAGGTTATAACATATGACATTGTGCCCAAAATTTCTGAACACACTGTGAAGAAATTTGACTACTGAATGATGTGTCTTCGTACGTAGTTATTTATCTCGTATACCTTTTAAGTAAAATATACCTTGTAAAAAATATAAAGGAATAAAAATACTTCAAATATCTAATATTTAAAATAGAAACGTAAACCTGATACGTGCTTATTGACAAAAGAGATACATCTAAATTCCATTCAAATGTGTAGAGTACCCACTAAGAGAAAGGTTTTTGTTTACACAAGATATTTTATTTCCGTTTGTCTCAACATTTTAGAAAAAATAAATGCATTAAAATGATTTATTTACAACTACTAACCAAACTTTTTATTCAACTTACTTATCTGAAATTGCCTCGTTTTCACCTGTCTTTGCAATAATGATATTGTGTGATATATAGTGATATTTTTAGAACAGCGCAAGGTTTCCCCCCAATCTCTTTTTCCGTGCGTCAAATAACAATACGTTCAGATTAGAAGTCAGTCAATATTGCATCCTTGTCATTTATTACAAATTAAACAAAGAGATTTTTTTTTTTTTATGGTCAAACACAAGCACTATAGGAAAAATCCTTTAGGGCACACTTTGGGAGTGGTTCGTGTGCGCAAAAAGCGATTCACGTTGGACTTGAATCGTTGGAGGGTATATTCGTTAGGAAAAACGATCTCGGGCAGATCGTTCCACAAGGATGAAGTCCTCCAGATGAAAGAGTTCTTAAATAATGAAGTTCGAGGAGTACTAAGCTTAACCACATATGGATGGGCAGCAGTGGTTCGTCGTGTATTTCTGATATTCGCCGCTCTGGGCGGAATTAAGAGGGCAAGGTCAGCCGAGCACTTTCCATGAAAATATCTGTAAAAGAGAGTCAAATCACCAACTTGCCTTCGATGTTCTAGGCTGTCGAGGTTCTTCGTCAGCTCGTGGTCTCCAATCAGACGAATGGCCCTCCTTTCGATGGAATCTAGTAGCCGAAGAGTATGTTTGGGCGCAGAGCTCCAGACATGAGAGCAGTACTCCAGTGACGGTCGAATCTGGGCCTTGTACAGTGTCAAAAGTTGTTGAGGTGTGTACAACTTTCTGGTTCGGAAGAGTACACCAAGTTTCTGAGAAGCTATCTTGGCGATTGCCACAACGTGGTTATGCCAAGACATATTTCCTCCCAGATTGACGCCCAGCAAACTAATAGATGAAGCCAGTGGGATTGCGTGTCCGTCCATGACTATATCCGGTTCTGTAATGTTAACCTTTTTAGAGAAAACTGCTGCCTGCGTTTTTTTAGCGTTAAATTCGACTTGGTTACTGTCACCCCAAGCCAAAATTTCTTCCAGGTCTTTGTTGAGGCGTGATACTTCATGCTGTCTGCGAAGATGTGCGTCGGCAGCCGATGTTTGTGCATTCAAAGAAAACGATGATAAAAGTGTGCTATCATCAGCAAAACTAACTATCGGGTTTTTCGTTTTCTCTAGAAGGTCGTTAATATAGAGTAAGAAGAGAGTGGGAGACAATATGGACCCTTGAGGAACACCGGCATTGATGGTGAAGGTGTCTGAGAGAAATCCATCAATCGCCACTTGCAGAGAGCGGTCCTTAAGAAAGCTAGACAACCATGCAAAGAATCGACTGGGCATACCATAGGATCGCAGTTTACTTAGAAGCCCCTCATGCCAAACACGATCAAAAGCTTTAGAAATATCCAGTGCAACAGCCCGAGACTCCCCATGATGTTCGATTGCGTTGTTCCAAATATGGGTGACATAGGCTAGAAGATCTCCAGTTGATCTGGACTTCCGAAAACCATATTGATGATCGCTGATAATGTTGAAGCCTTCCAGGTACTTTAGAAGATGTTGGTTAATAGCTTTCTCCATTACTTTTGATACTACTGAAAGCAATGCGACTGGTCGATAGTTGTTAGGCAGGGTTCTCTTACCTTTCTTTGGAATAGGCTGGACTCGCGCCGTCTTCCAGCAAGATGGAAATATTCTTTTTTTGTAGGATAAGTTGAAAAGTCTACAAAATACTGGTGTTAGTTCGTCGGCGCATCTCTTGAGAACTATAATAGGAATTTCGTCTGGACCAGTAGCTTTTTTGACGTCGAGTCCTTTCAGGATTCGTTTGACGGGACGCTGACGGAACACGATTTCGGTCATTTCGGATTGAACTGCAGGAATGTCGGGTGGTGTTCTTCCCTGAAAATCTACAGTGGAATGCGAAGAAAATAGTTCAGTAAGTAAGTTTGCTTTGTCTCCGGCTGTGGATGCTATTGTACCATCGGCACGTGTTAGAGGTGGAATACTTGATTTTGTGAAATTTTGGCTGACGGCCTTAGCGACTGACCAAAAGGACCTTGATCCATTTGGACTGGCAAGAAGTTTGTTTTTGATCCTCACGTTATGGGCTTCTTTGCTTTGATCTATTGTTAGCTTATATAACCACTATTATTGATATATTTTATTTTCTGTCAATTTTAAAAAATTGACTCAGATTTAGAGGAAAATCCCGATATTCCTGATAATATATTAAAGCAAGGGGAGAAGTGAGTGCAGATTTATTAGCAGTGACATCCAGGTGGAGATATGAACACGAATATGACATTGTTACTGAAACTAAATAATATTCCGAAGAATCCAATCATGAAAACCAAAGCATTTATGAACACTCCGCTTCAATATCTTTAGTTCTATACAAAAAGCCGAACAATCCGGTTGCAAATTTCGTTCTGCGCATGTTCGGTTATAGACGAGTTTCTAACTGGTTGCTGCTTTTTGTCTCTGCCAAATGCCAAAGCTTCAACTATCAAATCTGAGAAATGACCTCGTAACTGAACCTATACTCTTGTTCTTGCTCATTTCTGCTTTGTTTAGAGCTAGCCTTTCGTTTTGGAACGAATATTTAAAGAATAATGGAAAATAAGTTTAATCAAAAGTAAATGAAACAAAAACAAATAGTCGCTCGAGCAAATGCGCTGAATTCAAACCCACAATTCCGTATCAGTACGCTGATTATTCAGATGGTTGCAAATCAGTTGCTAATCAATACATTTGACTCTAAGAAAACCGATTTTTTTGTCAGTGGTCACAGATTTTGCTTAGCAATAAAACTTGAAGCTTGCGTAAGTAAAAATGGCGTCAGCTTGTAGATCCCCCCCCCCCCCCCCCCCCCACCAAAGGCAAATTTCATGTTTGTCGCATTTGTCTTGTATTGAGTAAAGGCAGGAAATAAATAAAGGAAAAGTATTTCCAATCTAATATGCAGAAGAAATATAAAAACAAGCATAAAACTCGATACGTGTTTACTGGCAAATAAAAATAAATTCACATTCTCTGCATTTTTACGAAAATGCGTAAAAAGCTAAAAGAAAATTTGTCTCGCTCTGTGTTTACTAATGCGATATTTAGTTCCGATTTTCTTTATTTCCATTGTTGTTTAGACCATCAAAAGTTAACAAATAAGATTAGAAGGCCCATTTAAAAAAGTGCATTTTTTAAAAAATAATGTTCAATTAGTTTTCCGTCTCTGCCAAAAAATTTTTTAGCGTTACAATGAAAACTTTAACCGATAATTAACACGACGCTCGAGTTATATTTGATAATATTATTTACAGAACCTGAATTAATATACAGGGTGGCCCAGCGAAAACAATCCAGCAAGGTTTACGGCTGTGTACGTGAAAATTAAAAAAAAACCTCGGACCCGTAAACTTGTGTTTTCAGGGGGACACGTTTCACTATTAATTTCATCCCTATAACCTCAACCCCCCTAGCGGGGGCGGCTACTGCCCTTGTTTTTTCAAATGGGAATGAGTATGTTGTGATACATTAAATTCTCTTTAAAATGGCGCTTTGTTTTGTAAATTTGAGCTACGCGCCGCCGAGCAACGGAATTTGAAACATTTCACTGCACCTCTTATCAAGTACACAGGTTTGTGCGTAAACAATTTTTTTTAAAGTAATAAGTATCAGTCAATTCAACTTTATCTTCAGTAAAGTGATTGATCCAGATCTACATACGTTATTTCTGCGCTATTGTTTTCTTTTGATTTGATCGTGACATAAAAAAAGGTTTATTCTATTGAGGAGAGAGTGGAAATTATTGAATTGTATTTTATAAACAATCAATGTGCAAGAGTAACGGCAAATTTGTTTAATGATAGACATCGAGATAGACATGTACATCATGGTTATATCCTAGAATTAGTGGCAAAATTTCGGCAAACTGGTTCAGTGGCAAATAAAAAAAGGATCATTGAAAATCCGGTAAGAAATGAAGCAGTACAAGTAGCTGTTCTGGGTCAATTTAGTATGAATCCAACATTAAGTACCAGAAAAATATCTGATGTAACGGGAATTTCGCGGACCACTGTACAGAGAATTCTGAAACATTATAAATGGCACCCATACAAAATTCAACTTCTCCAAGAATTGAATGAAGATGATAATGACAGCCGTTTACACTTTTGTGAAGTTATGTCAGAACAAGTATTAAATTATCCGAACTACCTTTTTAACGTTTGCTTCTCAGACAAATGTTCTTTTTTTCTTAATGGCACTGTCAATCGCCATAACTGTCGACAATATAAATAGGAAAATACAATGCAAATAAACCGTAAAGAGATATTCTTTACTGAAATCCTTTTGGGTAAATAACAATGAACATCGAAAATCTGCAGATATTAAAAGAAAAAGTCATTCAAACTTGACTCGGCCTAATTTGAAACACTTTTTAAAAATGTCGTGGGCCAATGAGGCAGTTTTATCACTTATAAGGAAAGAAAATTTTATCAGTATAATCACATGACTGGTGTAAATGAAACAATGTAATCGAGAAAATATATTTAACAGGTATCAGTTGAAATAATCAGCGAAAAATGCTACTAGTTTAGTACTAATTTAACCAACATCGTAGGTCTAATTATAACGGAGTTAAGTCAATTTATAGGCATCCTGTATATTCTGTGCTATATCCTTTAGTGATAATTATTTCTATTCTTTGAAAACTATGTCACTAATATCGTGGAAATGAGCTTTAAGAAATACATATTTAGAATGAACTTCATATGCAAGAAAATATATCATAACGCTCGGTATGTGTTTATTGACAAATAAATTAATGTGGTATTCTACGAAAATACAAAGCTAAAAGAAAATTTGTCTCGCCTTTTGTTTGCTAATGTGATATTTTGTTTCGATTTTCTTTGTTTCCTTCAGACCAACAAGATTTAACCGATGGAATTACTTTGATTAAGTTGAATGGCCGAAATTTATATCATTCAGCCTTTATATAACGATCTAAATAACAAACTTTCCTTATCAAAAATCTATTGTTGAGGAGAAATGATTTCAGCAATAAAAAGTATTGTTAGTTCTGCCAGGAAAAAGGCATTTGAAAAAATGTTCAATAATTTCTATAATAGTATCATTTACAATAGGCGTAGAGAAGTTATATCTTTATATTTACTACATTCTATCCTTAAATCCTACAGTCAAAATCAATCTACTTAATCGAATCTAAAGGCCGCTTAAAGCAGCCCTCACTCGATCAATAATATTGTCAATATTTGATGATATTGACAATAATATTGATCGTTTCCTATTCCTT
This sequence comes from Barypeithes pellucidus, assembly GCA_963991005.1. Taxonomy (NCBI): domain Eukaryota; kingdom Metazoa; phylum Arthropoda; class Insecta; order Coleoptera; family Curculionidae; genus Barypeithes; species Barypeithes pellucidus. Next base: position 4,206,135 of record OZ022557.1, read on the forward strand.
CGATATTGTGGGCAGAGCGACTATACAAGGTGTGACAAATTCGTCCATCACCAATAGAATTTCTGGAACGGTAAGAGATACGAAGTCGGTTAAATTGGGGCAATGTTGTGTAATTATGCACTTCAAATTGGTTGACCACCCACCGTTTTCACCAGATCTGCCCCCCAGTGACATTTTTAACCTTAAAGCTTGATTCAGAGCACAGAGGGTTTTATCAAAAAAGGGGGTTATAGCATCTGTATAGACGTATATTTGCAGAGCAAGACTCCAACTATTACTTGGAAAGGCTAAATTATCCACAAAGTCTTTTAAAATTTAAAACATTTTACATTTTGACAATATTTAGTTACTCCCCTATGCTAAAACAATCGGCTAGTTACTAGCAACTAACATGGTTATTGACAATTAGGGACTTTTATTTGTCATTCAGATCAGTCACTTCGTCAACATATAGCAACACGCCAGCTATCGTGAAAGATTGCACAAAGGAATTTGCTAATATAAAATTAAATAAGAGTGAAAATACTCGGATGAATTCGTGACCTGATTGGTTAATGGTTGACGTGTAATTCTGAAAAGAAGCAAAAAAAGGAATTTGTACTTTATAAGATTTAAATTTAAATAATTGAAATATGCATTGCTTTTTTTACAATATAGAACGAATTAACAATTCGTACCAAACTAATTATTTTGGTTACCTTTTTGTTAGCCTAACATAAAAAGAGAATTTTCAAAATCGAAACAAAACATCGCATCAGTAAACAAAGGGAGAAACGAAATTTCTTTTAGCGTTTTACTCGTCGTCGTAAAAACGCAGAAAATGAATGTAAATTTATTTTTTAACACGTATCAAGTGCTGTTAAATCCACATCAAGTAATTCAATAATTTTATAAAACATACGGGGTTTCATTTAAAAATACTGACATATTGCATTCGTAAGTACGGCAGAATAGTGCTTAGTACGCAGAACCAAATAATGTTTCTAGTTTTGATGTATGGCCAATAGTTATGGAGTTATGATTTTGTATGAGGTGTGAGGATGATAAATCCCTAATCTCCATCTACTAATTCGTATCAAAGTGAAGGTACCTATACTAAACATAGATACCAACTGCGTGCATGCAGAATAAAAACATTTCTTGGTAGATGAGGATAACAAATTTTGTTACCGAATACCAGTAAAATGTCTGCTTTCTGATGCATAAATTACTTTCTTTTTACTGTTTATTGTAATACATAATACAAGCACACACAATAACGTCTCCACAACGACTATACGTCTGAAATTTTCAATGAAATGAGGTAATTGAATGTGAAATTTTACAAGATATTTCAGGGAAATTGTAACAGTGACAGAATTTCTCTGAGATAAATGAAAAGTTATATTCTTAAAACTTATTCGTGCCCACGCGCGAATTTTAAAATATTGTTGTGTGCTTCTTGATGTAAATCATCAGGAAATAGGTTTTTAGGGAAACGTCTCTTTGTTTGATTAAAGCTAGTATGCTTCTGGACAATGAAACTAAAGAGGACAGAAGAGAGTTTATTGATAATTTTATTTACATCATCGCAATAAACTTTAGTCTATCATAAAATGAATTATTCAATTGGTTATATCGTTTGCAAATCGCATTGCAAGATTTACCATAAGGAAATGGACAAAAAGTGGGTTTAATATCTTTGGATTTGCGGGATCAAAGGAAATAATATGCTCTGTTAAATGTCAAAATCCCCTTAGAAAGCGATATGGAATGGCTCTGGTGGCCCTGTGAATAAAGCAGCAGTGTCTAATGCGAGAGTTCGTACGTTCAAACCCCATGAACGGTAAACCGATTCGCACGCTGTGGATTTTAGTGGTATAAGACAAAGCGTTACTGTCCGGCGTCATGTAAAAAATAAGGAAGAGTTGAAAATATCCAGGCAGGATGAGGTCGGATATCTCTTGGGGTACGGTACGCAGTCCCCAATCGGTAGGTCATACCGCAATGCAAGAAACCAAGGGTTAATAGCCATCAGGGGCGCAGCGTATGACCGAGGATCGTGGTTTGAAGCCCACGTTAAGTTGTAGGTCTCCTCGGTAATGACCTTGCAAGGTGAGAGAATACGAAAAAAGTGAGAAAAAAAACAATTTTATATTCCTTGCGTCCACGTGGGCCACACGTTAAATATGTCATAGTTTTGTGCATATTTGATTTATTCTAAATTTGAGAATGTAAACAGAACCATTTTTACGAAAATATGAAATAATTTAAAAGAACTATACGAGACAAAAGAATGTTACGAAACGCCTTTTTTCTAATTTATTTTTACCGACGTCAAAATCTTATAGTTACACCGTTTTTTGAAACAGGAAATGTGACTTTACGAAATTTAGAATGTATAATACAAACAAAGGAAACGGATATATTTATACATTATCTCTATTGTTTTAAGTTTTAAAATATACATTCAGCGAGCATGATGCAAAATTGAAACTCATATGTGTGTGGTTTTATATGACTGTGTTCTATATAATATAAAAATACAAAAAGTTTTAAATTAAAATTTCTTTGTAATTTTTTAAGCTTTTAATTTCAATATTAAATTTTCAATAGATGAAAGTAGCCTAATATTAGGATTGGTACTTAAATGGGATAAATATGTATTTATAAAATTATTCTGTATATCAACCATATGCTGGGCTACATCTTAAAACACCACCATAGATTTGCGGGGCTCTACAATTGATAACTTTAACTGAATTACTGAAAACAAAGTTTTTATTGCTTCGTATTTAAAGTGGTGATTTATTGGTGACAAGTTAAAAATTTGAAATATTTTTTCGATCTTTTATATTACAATTTTGTATGTCTTTGCTAAAATAATTCTACCCAAAATGTTATCGGGTGTCTAAAATTGGACAACTATACGTTCCCAATATTGGATGCGGTTGTTAAAGGCAAAAAATATATCGGTGATCTTTGTATGGATGAATGATTCTGCCTTTTTTAAATTACGCTCTGAATAGATTTTTTTCAATTTTGTATTTTACTCAAAAATATACTGAAATCATTAATTAGTATATATAGTATTTGTATATAAAAAAAATGCATCCCAATATATATCCAATTTTAGGCCAAAGGTTGATAGCCATCTGGGGCGCAGCGTATAACCGAGGATCGTGGTTCGAAGCCCACGTTAAGTTGTAGGTCTCCTCGGTAATGACCTTGGAAAGCGAGCGAATACGAAAAAAGTGAGAAAAAAACAATTTTTATATTCCTTGCGTCCACGTGGGTCATACGTAAAATATGTCATAGTTTTGTGCATATATCTAAATTCACAAAATCAACAATTTTCAAAAAATATTTAATTATTTCCCAAATAAGCCTTTTATTATCTTGCTGCACATCTCAAGTAATAATACATGGATACGCTATAACTTTACTAAACTAGCACAAATATAACAAAATATCGTTAAACAAAAATGTATCCAATATTCAGCGCTTTTGTTCTAGAGTTTTTTTGGATCCTCAAATACAGAATTTGATTTCATATTAATTTCAAAAATAAGATTCAATTTTTCAAACTCCCTGGAGAAATTATTATTACGAATAAACCCGAACAAAATAGAAAAAAAATATATCCAATATTCAGCGCTTTTGTTCTAGAGTTTTGTAGATCCTCAAATAGAGAATTTGATTTCATATGCATTTCAATAATAAGATTCACTTTTTCAAACTCCCTGGAGAAATTATTATTACGAACAAACCCTAAATAATAGCATCTATTCAGAACTAAATTCAAAGTCACGAATTACATTATTTTAGTGTTTAGTGTTTTTTTTTTTTAGTTTTAGTGTTTCGCCCAACTGGGCATCATCAGACCTAAAAAATTTTAAATTAGAATAACAAAGAAGATAAAACCACGAAATAACGTCTCTAAATTACCTTAAAATAATAATAATAAATATAATTCGTGAAACCTACTTTGCGGTTTTATTCTAATTTTTAAAATTTTAGGTATAATAGGTAGGGCGAAACATGTAACCTATTTAACATTTCGCTAAAATACATATATGTAATTCGTGAAACCGTGGCTTTGAGTCTACTCTCTAATAGTTATTAGACAGGTCTCTTGGAGAGAATAGACTATTTCTTTGATTTCAAATAAAAACATGCCATTGGGCTTTAGGTACTTAATTATATGACAGAAAAAACTATGAATAATAATATAAAGAACCACATGAACTTTTGGGCATAGCTTCTCAAATTGTTATAAATTAGGCACTTATTATTATTCAATATTTAATAAAGAATAATATAACTCAATAGGGCACCAACAAAAATTCTTAAAGGGACATTTATTCGTTATTTTTGAAATATACATTTACTAAAATGTTTCGTGTAACTTTTTTGTTACGACAAAACACACTGACGTGTAACGTATTATTTTTGATATACTTTCAAGCAGAGAAAATGCTCCCAGAAATGTAATATATTTTTTGGGGATTTTATAATAACATTCAAATCAGTTAATTATAAAATTTAATATTATTGTCGCCATTTGGATTGGATATGGCAGAATTGAATTTAACTTTCTATTTCAAAACTAGGTTTTAAACAAATATTAATATTATAAATTTACACGTTTTATATTATGTAAATATTCAAAAATAAATTTCTAAATTAAAAAAAACATCTGGCACATTACGACTAAATACTCAAAACTCTGGAAAAAAATTCACGTCACAAACCACAAAAATTCCAAACCACAAATATTTCACTGTCAAAACTCGAAAAACTTTACGGTCAACCCGAAGTTTGTTTTCCACGAATCACGGCCCCGTTGGAAAATTCAACGCAGACTGGATGAGAACGGTCGGATTCTGTTTTAAAGGTTGAATCGGGATACATCCCGACTATTGCCGAATGACAAGTGCGATTTTGGTTAAAGGACATAGAAATGTTGGGAACCTAACACTTTTCAGGATAAAAAGGTCTTGAAATGTCCTTTTGACCCTTTCAAATCGTAGAAAAAAGATTTATCTTGGGGGGCTTTTTTAGACTGATATGAATGTAAAAGAAATTTGCATAAGGATATGGGAAAATGTAATAAACCAAGTCTGAATTGGAGAAGGATACGACTGGAAAGTAAAAATGAAATTTGGTTGTAGTAAAAAACTATATCGGGTGTTTAGTTAAAGGTGAATAAAAAAAACAAATAATGGAAAAATTATATCAATAAAAAAACACTGTAAAAATAATGTTAGCGGCTCCATTTTATTACATAAAAATGAGCAGGGGGTTAACAGACAAATGTAAAAATATTCAACTTAGTATGTGGTGTCCGTTACACTATTCATAAACACGAATTTGAAATTTTTACTATTGTTGCTATAACTATCTCGAACGATTTTTGACTTATTTAGCAAAATTAATTTTTACACAATAAGATTTCTTGCTTATTTTTTCATAAACTTAATAATTTTTTGTAAGAAGTAAAAAATATATGTCGCCCTTATATGCTGCAACTTTGATTTGGGTCAGGTAATCTTAAGGTTTTACGAATTAATTTGTGATTGTGATCTGTAATAATTAATTTTCCTATATGAATGCTCTGAAGTCAGAAAACTATTCGAGACAGATATAACAATATTACAAATAGAAAGATAGACAATTTCAAGAGCCTTTAAGACCATAGATAAAATACATGGTTTTCATTTAAAAAACATACTTCCTCATTTTTCCTAACAATCAAGATATTTGTATTTTGAAACATCCTGTACTATCATAACTAATATTTGAAAACAGAGTGAAAGGCCCCTGGGTATTACCTGACTCCAAACCAAATTTCATTGCTCTAATTTCTGAGACTTCAAAGTTATCAGCCATTTTTGAAGAATATTTTCCAAAAAAAAAATTAAATTAATTTATTATCTCGAGAACGATCACCGATTGGTATAGGAAAGTGATTAAGAAATTAATAGGGATTCTAAAAAACAATAATTTATCAAAGTTGCTAATACTTCCTAGAGGAAGCGAAAGCACTGAACGGCCAAAAATATTTTTAAAAGAGAGCTCAGAGCCACTGGTATAAGCTACCAAATTTTCAAATTTTCAATCTGTTGACTAATTCTACATAAACGTCTAATAGATCATCCGCCAACAAACCTTATATGTGAACTTCATTATTGTGGATATGATACACGTTTAATGAACCAGTCACAACTTCTATGGTCTTGATATACATTTTTTATGAAATTTAATTTCCATTTATATTAACACTAAAATAGCTTTGGTGTAAAATTAAATTTCCATTTAAATTGTTATTATGTCAACACAAAAATAGCTTCGGTGTAATTATAGTTACTAAATTATCTTGTAAAGAAGATAATATGTAAATTTCACTCATTTTTGTAAGTTTCCAAAATCAATAAATTAATAATATCAAATTTTCAAATTAAAATATTTCAGGAACAAGGAAAAATAATAAATATTGAAACTAATTAAAATATACAGGGTACTCGCTACAAGCAGTATATATTTCTTACTACATTCTAAGATTCATAAAGCAATATAAACAGAACTAAACAAATTTAAAACTAACCCAGAAATTTAATATACAATATTTCCTCATAGAAACGCGACTTTACTCGAAAATCGTCCCTTTTAAATCAGAATATAATTTTATAAGGTTGAAAAGTTATTCCGGAGTAATCATAGGAAAATTCAAATTTTAAAAACATCGGGCAAACATTGAGGGTTTACTGGGAAAACCAACTTACAAGCTTTCGGAATTATTCCTGCATTGATTGAAAAAAGTGTAAGATTTACCATCAGTTGCATTTCAATTTTTGATTAATATTTGGTTTCTTCGTTTCATTCCAAAAAAACTTTTCCTTATCTTTTTTTGGCATATACAGGGTGTTCCTTAATGACGTGCTAATATTTCAGGTTGTGATTCCTTCGGTCATTTTATGAAGGTAAGTTCATATGGACATATGTCCGCAATGGCTTAAATTTCTTGCTACAGGGTGTTGAATTTCTATTTTTTAAATGGTTATTTTTTAATATCTCTGAAAGAACTTTAGATATTATTTTCAATTTTGGTATGTATTAATAGGCTATAGAACCACAAATTTTAGTTAGCAAAGTTATTCAATTGTTTCACCAGTGGCGTCCTTGCACACATGTCCCCTGATATTTTTTGGCAAAAAAGATGGTCGCAACTGACGTTTTTCCAGATTCTTACAGATATTTAGAGAAAACTTCTATAGAAAAGTTTCATACTTTGGTTGTAAAATCATTCTTACAGAGTCATATTGTAGCTGCTTGACCCTAAAATCGCAAAATCTATCAAGGGAGACCTTTATACAACAAATCTTATAAGAGAAGTGAGATTGCTAGTTGGGTGTTAAACAATTTTAATAGTAAAGAGTATTTTTAAAAATGAATTTTACTCAATTTTTTATAGGTTCCTTTCTCATATTTCATTTCATTGGCGATTTAAAAAATTAAAATATCGCTTATTTTCTTTTAAAAGACCGCTGGATTTTATCGCTGTTAAATTATCTGGTAGTCGTAACTGAATTTTATTTTTTTTTAAGAATGAATCCATACATTTGTTTGAGTTTGCTTTATTTCTCGTTACCTTAATTACTACTTAATTATCCAAATAAGCATAAAAATGCAATTTCACAATCAGTTAATTTTCCTATTTAAATTAACGTTACATAATTTCCTCTGCTTTGAAAATGAATTTTTCTTTTGCGGTAATCATCAGAAATTCTAATTTAAACAGGGTTCTGCGAACGAAAAAGATTTCATGTGGTTAAAGATATTTATTTCAGTTAAAAGTACGCGCAGACAAATAATATTTCTTTTAATTTCTTTACAAATTTTTATATAATCTTTTTTAATTTCATTTAATTGCTTTCTTTTTGTTGCCAATTTCAACCAGGAAAGCTACTACGACAGTGCAGTCTTTAAGTAAGCTATAAAAAAGCCGTCTTCTACGAATATAATACTATTAAATTCGCTCATGTATAAAAAAACGCAATACAAAATGTAATTATCGCCGAATTATAGAGAATATTTTCCTCATGTATAAATGAAACCCATAAGAACAATATAGTTATAGCGCAAATATGAACATCCTGCAATATTACCAATAATTTGTATTTAATATGTGGTTTGTTGTTGTTTTAATTGCTTAAGTTGTGGCTATATCTATTGAGTCCGTAAGTCGGGCGCAGACGACTGGTGTACTTGGCCAATATTTGTAATGGCGTATACTTGCCTAAGTGTCATGCGAACAGTAGAATTGTCAATTAATGTACAAGTGAAGCATTCACACAACCTTGGCAATTTTACGTGCATTCTTAATATTCGATAATTAATTTAAATAGTGTATTATGACAAACAAATATAAAATTCGAAACATGATAACCTGGTCATTTTAATTTAACTGTATAAACCGTATATAATGTATCTATCTATCCACAATTAAAATAAATATGAATAGGAACTGACAAAATTTAAACACATAGATTTTAAATATTAATTAATTACCATATTTAAATTTAAGTAAACATTTATTTTACAGTTTTTGTGCAGCATGCATAATTACAGAGTAATGTGTCAGCAGAATACAGTTTTTGTACAATAATTATTTTGCACGGGTTTGAAAGAGATCGGTCAGTGGCGTATCCGCCAAAAGGGGGCAACTAAAATTTTACATAAGAATTGGACCGCCTCGATCTACAAATGAAAAACTATACATAGGAAAATTTTGAAATTTGGACAGTATTGTTAATGTTGATGGGTGCGCAACTTGGCTAAAATATTGTCAATATGGTGGAACGTCCGGTTACAATAGAAGTCAACTTGCTTATTTTAAATGGAACACCCTATATACATTTTTGGATTCTACGCAAGATTCTAAGCAGATTTCGTAAATAATGTCCTATACCTAAGTCTAAAGTCTGGATTCCTTGTTGAGAAGGAAATGAATTAATATATTTTTTATAATATTTTTTACAGGGTATTCAAAAATAAGATTTGAATTGAAATTGAGAAAACTACAAAAAATCTACACTTTCAATGGAAATCCCCAAATCTTATAATTATTTCCTGAACGAACATTATTTTGTTTCAATTCAAAAAAAAATCGCCAAATAAATATTGACCAAAGAACTGAAATCATCTCCAAGGTCCTCTGAATCCCATAAATTGATTGTAAATGAAAAAAATACAGCTGATGGTTTTTGATAGGTGTATTACAGCCGAAACCTAACTAAACGCCATTTGCTTTCGAGCAAGAAAAATTTCGCCTAAATTTAAAAGTTAATATTTTCTGAACCAGATATGACATCGATCTCCGGTTTTTAATGGTTGATAGATTTGTCCCTTAGGAAACAATTGCCAAAGTTGGATTGTCTTAAACTGTCAGAAAATTTTATATACAGGGTGTTAAAGAGGACGATGATTTTTGCTCCAATTTCAATAGCATGTAACTTTCACAATAATATTTTTAAATTTTATCACTGTACGTCAATTGAATCACTAGTTCATAGCAAAGAAATTAATTTGACAAATTTTTTATATCTGCTATATTTTAAGAGATACCGATTTTTTTTAAAAACTTTGCTTTTTTTCAACTTTTTGTTAGCTAGATCCCACTGTGCGTTGTAGCGTGCAAACTTTGCAAGTGATTATTATACCTTATGAAAAGCTTGTTTATGTTCAGTAACAACAATTGCACCTAAATGTTGTGATGTGCAGTGGCGTACATAGAATCACTATGCTATGCTTTATGAGTATCTCACAATTTTTTGTATTGGAAAGTACTCGCCTCTAGATTAGGCAAGTTTTTCCTTATTTTTTTAGTTATTCATATCGCGCTACAGGTATATTATACAGTGTCTACAAAATTAAAAAAAAAAAAAATTTCAAACAATTAAATAAAAAAATTATCTTTTTTAAAATTTTGTAGACACTGTACCTGTACCTGTAGCGCGATATGAAAAACTAAAAAATATGGAAAAACTTGCCTAATCAAGGGGCGAGTACTTTCCAATACAAAAAAATTGTGAGATACTCATAAAGCATAGACATATAAGTGATTATAAGTACGCCACTGCACATCACAACATTTAGGTACAATTGTTGTTACTGAACATAAACAAGCTTTTCATAAGGTATAATAATCACTTGCAAAGTTTGAACGATACAACGCACAGTGGGATCTAGCTAACAAAAAGTTGAAAAAAGCAAAGTTTTTCAAAAAAATCGGTATCTCTTAAAATATAGCAGATATTAAAAATTTGACAGATTACTTTCTTTGCTATGAACCAGTGATTCAATTGACGTACAGTGATAAAATTTAAAAATATTATTGTGAAAGTTACATGCTATTGAAATTGGAGCAAAAATCATCGTCCTCTTTAACACCCTGTATATAAAATTTTCTGACAGTTTAAGACAATCCAACTTTGGCAATTGTTTCCTAAGGGACAAATCTATCAACAATTAAAAACCAGAGATCGATGTCATATCTGGTTCAGAAAATATTAACTTTTAAATTTAGGCGAAATTTTTTTTGCTCGAAAGCAAATGGCCGGCAGTTTATTTCAAAGTTCGATTAATTGAATAACTTAATTTAAGATCAAACTATTGAAATAATAGAAGCAATACAGAAAATGCTTCCACCTGGGATGGCGATTAATAGTAAATATGTACAAACAAAAACTATTTATTTTGATACCGAACAATAAGGTCAACGATCGAAATCCGGAACGACTCGTTTACCAATAACCCCTGTCCAATTTTAAGCAATATCAATGATTGTAATTATTATTAAGTTCGGTTTATCCAATTTCGCCCAATCCCAAAACTAATCGCATAACCAACTAGACAACTCGGATTTAAGCACATTCCTAACGAAATGGTCCAAAATTAAAGTGGCTTTGATCGGGTTAAGACCTACAAAAGACACAATTTCGATCCCCAATTACTTTTAAACCATAATTCTAACTCCTCTCTTAGTCGGGCTCGGGAACTTTAACAAGAGTGCTTAAAGTCTAGAGGACTCTATAGGTTTCCAGTTTTACGGTTATGGCAAAGCGATATAGAATCGTGTTTATTATTAAACTAGGTGAAATATAATAAATGGCATGAGCGGTATGGTCTCAAAGCATAATTCGGACTAATCGGTGACTACTGGGTGAAACAGGAAATACCTCCTGCGCTCAAAGAATTTCATCAATATTCCCCATAATTAGTAAAATCACCGGATCCATTTTTTGAAAATTCTGAATACCGAAACCAACAACAACATTTTGGCAGGAGCCAGATCCGGAATGTACAACGAAACGTCCTGAGAAGAAATCAAATTCCATTTGACTGATGGAAAGAAACAAGAAGAAAATTTTCCATTTTTATCAAAAAATACAGTAAAATATTAATCTGCGCCTGTATCAAGTGTTCCTAGTGAAAGGCGATAAACAAAAGACTCTCTGGGAGCAACGGGGAAAATTAATTTTTCTGCACCATAATTCATTACAAATATTAATGTGTTCATAATTTCTACTACATATTATTTTATATTCTGTTCCAGCCAGATCCGATACAATAACTGACCGAACCGGATAGTGAAAAGATCGGATTCGCCGGATGCCAGATCCGGTTCCATCTTCCGTTCAGATCTGGCATTTTCAGTATAAAAAACTGACTGAAATCATCTCAAAGGTCTTTTAAAGCCCATAAATTGATTGTAAATGAAAAAAATTTAGGTGGTGGTTTTTGGTAGGTATATTATAGCCAAAAAGCAACTATTTCAAATTTCCGTTAATGGAACTACTTATTGTAAACTCAAATTTTTGGAATAATGATAACAATTTTGACTCGGTTACCAAACTACACTTATCTCATATCTAATTAACTGGTTAATCACATCTGGGTTATTGTGATCCTCCAGAAGGATAGCATTAGATTGATAGACGAGAAATAAATTAATTAGAGATTTTGATACAACACGGCCACCGTGTATATACATAATACCACTTCGTAGTCTTGGGTCGGTAAGAAATTATCGCTGCTTGCAGTATGCATGGTGTATTCATGCAGCGTTAAATAGTAGCTATTTGAAACCACTTTAATATAAAACCAGATTCATTTGAGAGGGTTTAAAGGTAAGTTGACTCCTTTGCCAGCCCTTGACGTCGTATACCAAGGGTAAAATGATTTTGTCTGATCTATGTATTCGTACTAATTTTAATAATGTGTTGTACTTACAATTATATAAGCTGCTTAGGGGTTGGAAACTGTTGAAATCTTACCTAGAAAAAAAAACATGGGTTAGAAAAAAATGTTCTATTTATGAATTTTTAAATGTGTTTGTTTTATGCGAAGCTTCCAATTGTTCTTGTAATAAGAATTATAAATTAAGGATTTGACAATAGAAGAAAAAACGGGTCGAGATTAAAATATTATTTATTTGAAAGACAATTTTGTTGGAGGGAGATGATGACACATGGTGAGAAAAATCGAACGATGACATCGATGATTATATTTTGAATCAAATTATTAATTGCGTATTATATGGTACATTTTACTGACAACTATTATTGTACTTTAAGTATTTTTAATTGTAAAAATTACCACGTTTAAATAAAGAGTTGTATTAATGTAATTTTACAAGAATGAAAGGCTTAAATTAGATGCAACGTATCACTCGGATTTCACTCAAGTTAAGCGATGCGTAGTACTTGGATGAGTGACCGCTTGGGAATATCAAGGGTCAAAACTTTTACAAAAGATTTTAATAAATTTTACTGAAGATTTTATTAAATTTTACAAAAGGTTTTATTAAATTTTACAAAAAATTTTAGTAAGTTTCACAAAATATTTCATATTAATGGTTTACTAAATATTTTTGTAGTTTTTAATAAAAAATTAGGTTAAAATTTTGCTATAATTTAATTTTTTTATAATATAATGGCAGTTCTTAATAAACTTTATTCCAGTCACATATAGAGCCATTAATTTAGGGTTAGTTTTACTATTTTCATACTAAATTTAACTAAGTTTATCTTTCCGTGCAGATTTTCTACTTAAAAGTTGCTGTAACAGCAGCAAATATCAACAAAAGTTATTCAGCAAAAAAGCTTACAGAACCTGTTTGCTGCATGTTCCCACAGCTTTAAAAAGACGAATATGAGACAGTTTTATAATTTGGTTACACCATTCTTACAATGTAAATTAAACTAGTTATAACTAGTCCGAAAATTAGGGCCTATTTCATGAAGTTAATTTTAGTTCAAAATTAGACAGAGAGGAAACCTATATTTTACCTCACATGAGAAAATAGGCACGAGCCGCCACTGCTAAAAAATACCAATCTTATAAACCTCTTTACCAAAGTTTACCAGAAATAATTATTATTTTACCCAAATTAAATACAATATATCTTCCTTGCCTTCCTTCAGGCTTAAGACATTTCGGTTAAATTCCTTGCTTATTCCCTTTTTAAAGTAAATAGGCTTTCCTAAACAGTTGCCGCCATACTGCTTTTTAATAATCCATCAAATTTGATGCGTGATGTAAAGTATATAAACGATTATGTATTAAAAAGCTATCAATATATTTTGACGTTGAATTTATATTGTTCTTACACACCAGAGACTTGGTGTAAATAATAAAAAGGCCGATATATCAAATTTGTTGTAAAATATTTCATATCGGCCATTTAAAAATAATAAAAGTATCTTTTTAAGCGGCTGCCACGAGAGAAGATATAGCGTTCTCGCCTAGCATACGAGGTTACATAAAAACTACGTAGATCCTTTAACCTTCTCGGTTCGAGTTGCATTCTTAACTCTATGATTGCTGGTATAACTGATCGTGCAAGGAACAATACTGACGAACTGTTATTGTTTGCCCAATGTTTTTTGAACGTTTCCATATGAAGAGCGAGGGGAGAAAATGTATAAAAACCATGCTAGAAATCTCCTTATCATAGACATGTTCAAACAATAATTTATTAAGTGGAAAATAAATAAATACACTGAACATAAAATGCAAATCTGTTTCATTGTTGTATATACTATATTGGACGTTATGGTTACACCACGTTCTGTTTTAGCCAGTGTCACCGACGAGGAGCTTTGAAATTATTATTGAAAATGTTAATGAGACTTTAATAGAACTCCTCCTCTCTATGTCATAAACAGGCCGTGGCACAATATGTGAAACTTACTACAGAGGCATCAAGTATTGTGAAAAGACGTGAGATGGATTTATTCATGTACAAGTTAATTCACGTGAAATCATGCCAAGTTTCCAACACAGAAGTTAATATCGTCACCCTAATTGTAATAATACCTAATTTCATATTTTAGTCAGTTAAGACACCTGAAAGCTTCTAAATAAACCTAGGAACCTGGTGAAACGTAAACCTCGTATCTAGTATTTTTCTGCGTTCAAGGCACACAAACAGTTTTTATATTCCCCGTTTTACAATTATGATACCGATATAACGTTGCTTAAAGTGTCTCCATAAATATTTTTACTTGTTTCAACATGTTTATTTAATTAATAAATCGTTTTTATTTGTTATAGTTTTTTTATAGTTTATAATTCAAATATTTTTCAAAAATTCCAGGTTTAAGTCGCTATAGAGATTTTATAAAGAAAATAAAACAAAATATATATATATGTGTCTTTTCTTTTAGAATACCTCCCGCACTCCCCCTCCTATTGCATTTTGAAATTTAAAAAAATTAAAATTTGTTATATATAATCGACCCACCATACTGCTTAACCTCGCTTGATGTACAGACTTTATCATTCACACGTTTGTTCCAATAGGAACAATCAAATTCGCTATTTCCACAATTCAGAAACAGAGACTACTAATCAAGGTGCTACCTTGTATATACATAGATAACAAAACTATAGAAGTAAAGATTGTTTCACGAAAAATGGATACGACTTAATGATTTCCTGGGTCGGTCCCATTGTGTCGACAAGAGCTTGGAAATAAACAAGTGAAGTATGAAGGGGCGGACTAAGGAAAACAAGTAATGATATGATTATATGAATGTAATCAAATGAAATAACATTTTTTTAAAAATATTACTAGTCATATTTATTTACAATTATAATGTCATATAGATAGTCCTGTTTCGCTATCGCTATCCTCATCAAAATTAATTATAATTGGATTAATTATACGATCCAGACTAATATACGAATTTTCTACAGTTATTACGTGACGGACTGAATTTTTCCAACTACCTGGGGAATATCATTAAAGCATTTTCGTATTAATTCTACAACACTAGAACTTTAAGTCGGAGAAATATTTTCAGACCTAACCAGTGATTTTAACTGGTTCCACATATGCTCTATGGGGTTAAAAATGCAATAATAGGGTGGGAGCCGTAGCACTGTATGTCCAATTTCTTCTGCCAATGTGTCACAAACGTATACTTTTTTTATACAAAATGTCTTTAAAACTTCTAAAAAATCACTTTTTTTATAACTTTCTTCAAAATATATATCATTCGCCGCCATGTAGTTCTGAATCTCCAATTTTGTATTATTTGAGCTTGGAGCTTTATGTAATTGGCGACTGTGATAGCTCGCATTGTCCATTACTATCGCGCTATTCTGAGGAATATTTGGTAAAAGACAATTCTTGAACCATTCCTCAAAAACTAACAAATTTTACCACAAAAAGATATTTAAATATAAATTAAGCAACCTAACCTACCTGATGTGCCTATATTTAATTATAATTATTACAATCCGGTCCTTTCCACATAATAATAACAAACGGGTTTAAATAATGGGATGGCCACAGGTACTTGTACTGCAGTCAGTAAGTTATATCCATTTTTCGTGAAACAATCTTTACCACATATTTTCAGTCAAGGACTCTGGTAGCCATAAATATATTTTGCGGGTTAGTTCCTGAACGAAATTCTTACTTACTAAAACCGTTTTTATAAGCAACTTCACACAACACCAGATATTCTTACAATTTGTCCCCTGTCCTGTCATGTTCTTTCCACGTTTCTAATCAAAAATGCGTTCGCAAACCCGCTAATTATAATTAATAATTTTATAACAAACACGAAATAAGACGCGACCGCTGCCATAACTCACGCCAACTTTCAATGCAGGTAGGTGTCACTGACGTTCCCGAAGCCGCCTTTGTTTATATTGGCAAATCATTGCACTCTACGTGAAATGTCTGCGGTTGCCTTTTGGGAGATTTTTTTCTAGGATTGAAAATATTTTATGTGCATTGTAATTGTTTAGTTATTAATACTGATCATTATTTTATTAAATGGGAACAGAAAATTGGGAAGTGGATTAAATTTGAATTTATTTATACAAGGTGTTACACATTCGGACTTCACCATTGGGATTGCGAAAATGGTAAGAGATACGAAGGTGGTTAAATTGGGACAAAGTTGCGTAATTATGGGTGCAATAATATGCCGCAGAAAAATCAAAAAGAAATACAGTGACTTCCAAAATATTTGAAAAATCTAAAATTCTGCGTTTCGGTTTTTATTGTTTCCTGACTTTGTTCGAAGAGATGTCCAAAAATAAATTTACTTTCTGATTGCTGTTTTTATCCTCCACAAAATGGCGTTATCATATCTTTAATGCGACGTTTCATCTTTGGGTTACCATCATCAACATATTTTTTTTTATATGTGGGACTGGATCTTTTTGTTCAAATTATGAAAGAGTATCGAAATCTACGTTCAGTGGTATACAACACTTGCCGGTTTTCCGACGTTTTGTTCCCCAAATTGACAATCTTCATTAATATGCCCCTAGTTTGTTTCTACATAACACAAAGACACTATTTTTTAAAATTTAAAAGTGTAAAGCTCTCGTTAAACAATTCCTGCAACGTCGAAGCGAACCTTGTTGTCTCGTTTCACGTTGAACGGAAATTAAAAACCTGTAAGAAGGTAAAGGAGATGATTAAAGATGCCAATTGTTTTCGGGGCAATCATTTCCTCCGATTGATTTACCGACAAAAGCTCTCCAATCCGTAATGGATTTTATTTTCGAAATCTTGATTTAAATTAAAAAGTCTTTCTTCCTTTTAAAATTAGATTATAATCTGATCCTCTGGAGTGCACCTTCAAATTTATTCATTAGAAAACTTTATCCACCTCTGATTTTCTTTTATTTGGTTTAATATTGACTGAAAGAACATTTGGAATAGAAATAATTAAAACATGTAATAAATAAGTGCTTGTCAACATCTGAAAATAAAAATAAATCCTTGTAAATTTTTAGGCAGTGTCCATGGTAAAGAATTGGAAACGGCGTCATCCGGACTGACTACTTATCATTCGATTCAAAGAGAAAGAACATTATATTAATAGTATATTAGATACAAGTTTCATAAGACATTATCTTAGAGCACGCGTTTAATTTAGAAAACGATCCGCAAAGTGAGGAGTTTTCTAAAGTGCTCTAATTGTTTTATGAACCGTGTATTTTATAATACTTTTTCTATTTGGGTCTCTAAAGCCGGAAAATATTAGTAGATTTTTTCCATTTGAATTAATATTTTCTTTTTGGGTTGGCAATACTTTTATAGTTTCATAAAATGTTACAAGTATCAAATATGCCATGATAGAAACAATTGAACACAACAAAGCTTCTTCCCATCCGTCATAATTAAAAATAAATATATTATTACAATAGAAATGAGTCAGGAAGAAAGTTCTACTCCGTCAGAGATACGAGAAATTGCAGAAAATAATCTAGAAAAACTTTTAAAAAGAATATGCAAAACATGAGTTATGCTGCGAGCAGAACAAAGTTCAAAATACTGAACAAAATATTGTGTCGACACAGAATCTGATAGGAATAACAATTAATGACCAGGAAATGTCTACAGTACCTACAAATATGTATATATAAAGTAATATAATATGTAGAATACTATATTGAATTAAAAATAAAAATTGTACTTTATTGAATAAAACTATAGAAATAGAACATCAACTGGAATATATTTCTATTATTTTTAGGTTATATTGTTTTATAGTTGTGACTAGAAATTAGTTGACGGACACCATCAGCATGTTATAATTTCCGAGTATAGGTATTTCAGATAAATATCTAGTAAAAATGATCTATTTGCAAGGTAAATGGTTAGTATTTTAAAGTTTTCTATAAAAAAATTTTGTCGAATCCATAATGTCAAGAAAACTAATTTCAACGAAATCAAAGTAAGCCTAAAATTCGAACCCTACTGGCTGCCAACATAAAAAAAATAAAATTTCAGTTCCATAAAGTCGCAGGTTATTCAATTTTTTTGCATTTCATAATGTAGCCATTATGATACCCAAATAGAAAAAATGTATTATATCACTGGTAAGTTTAGTTGTTCTAATTGCAAATTACATAATTCTTTTCTGTTAGCGATCCTAATTTTTTGCTCGCATTGCTTCCGATATTCAGGAACGACTGGGCATACTATAGCTAGCTATGTTATCAACCGACATCGCACCCATATATTGCGGTTCGGAGATATTGGGATCTATACAATGGGAGCTTAAACTGGTAACTGTTTTATTGCAATAAAAGTCAACATTATAATGTAAACTATACTATACTCCTAAAATACACTTTAATAAAGTAGAAGTTCAGGTAGAGTATCTTATTAAAGTACCTATATAGGAGATACAGTGATTCCTTGGAGTAAAATATCAGAGGACTAAACTTTTAAAACTTAATCTTCTTTAGTTAGTTAAATGAGATTAAGCCGAGGGATACGACTCATATTGAATTACGGACAACTTTGAAAATCTTCGGAAACTTTACTTCCATTGGGTTAATTAAATTTTCTATAAAGAATAAAATGTGATTGATTTGACGAGGGAGTGCCTTAACTTTTATGTCTTAAGTTAATAACATAGTATTTTTGAACATAAATGTAAAACAATATAATATGTTCTCCCAATACGGTCATCGTTATCTTTAGTTAATTTTTTATTATGATCAAGACACTAATTGGGGAGAGGACGCATGTGCGAAGAAAGCGATTCACGTTGGTTTTGAATCGCTGGAGGTTATATTCGTAGGGGAAACATCCACAGGAAGGTCGTTCCGCTAGGATTCTGTCCTCCAGATGAAGGAATTGTTAAATAATGTAGTTCGAGACGTACTAAGCTGAACCACATGTGGATGAACGACAGGGATTCGTCGTGTATTTGCACTAATCGTCACTCTAGGTGGGATTAAGCATATGGAACATTTGCCATGGAAATATCTGTAGAAGAGAGTCAAATCGTCAACGTATTTTTGATGTTCTATGCTATCGAGATTCTTGGTTAGCTTGTGGTTTCGATCAGACAAATGGCTCTTCACTCGATGGAATCCAGTAGCCGGAGATTATGTTCGGGTGTAGAGCTCCAGATATAAGAGCAGCAAGGCTCTGGTCCGGAAAAGTACACCAAGTTTCTGCGAAGTTGCCTTATTGGCAAAGGCCAAGCACGACGTGGTTATGCCAAGACATATTTCCTCTGAAATTGACCCCTAGCAAATTAATAGACGAAGCCAGTGGAATTGCGTGTCCTTCCATGACTATATCCGGTTCTACAATGTTAACCCTTCTAGAGAAAACTACTGCCTGGGTTATTGTAGCATTAAATTCAACTTGCTTAACTGCCACCCCAATACAAAATTTCTTCCAGGTCTTTATTGAAGCGTAATACTTTAGGCTGCCAGCGAAGATATGCGTTATAATATATCTTTGATATTTCTGTTGTTTATATTAACTCTAGGTAGCTCAATAGATGTAGGATAATATTTATATTTAATGCAAGTCTTTTATTATTTTTGCACAAGCAAGTTGCTTGTGAATTCTCCCTTAAACGAACAGCACCCATAAGGCATAAAGTGTCCGTTGCATTGAGGTGTCCTCCTTGTTGAGTAAGGCTCGAAAAAAATATATCCCACGTTATCTATGTGAAAAATATGTCGCTTATAGCAACTGCTAATAGAACTGTAGAACTTTCTTGGACACATTGGAGAAATAAATCTGAAATCACCAGCAAGTTATATCTATCTATAAAACATTAACAACGAACCTCATTGGTAAAATTTTAAACGAAAAAAATAACTAATTATTTGGAAAAATGCAAATTTCACTAATTTGAAAATTGTTCAGACGCTCCCCTTTAAAATCCCAAGAGTTTAATTAAAGCCATTATTGATTTAGTTTAAAACTATTTAAAATTGCAAATTTCAGCTTAGTATGTATTGGACCGACCACCGAATTTACGCCTTGGAAGATACTAAGCGTTTTATCTCGTTTGTGTGGGGGTTTATTGAACTTTTATGTTTATAATACATATTTAAGAATCCATTAGAATTATGTTAAAACCGCGCATAAAAGGATTCTGTGGAGCTAATGCTCAGTTTTTCTGCGGATTTTACAGGTTAACGTAAAGGGTACTTAGCATTCCTGCATAAAAAACATATTTTTTTGTTATGGTCGTATCCCGGACCCGGTTGTTTTTACTCCGCCATTAAAATAATTATAATAGATTTGGAATTACATATTAATTCAAAGACACGCAGGCTGAATAGAAAATTATACAGTGTATGCGGTAGAAAGTGTAACAAATGGGAAACTTTTGTATCCTTTATTTTATCGCTATTGCGAAAAAGTTTTGCTTGGTTGAAAACCTCCTTAACCATAGTCGAGTACCTGAAATATTGTACAGAGTGGCCAAAAAATGTGACACTAATCTCATAATGCAATGCCCTTATGTCTAAAAATACATCAAAATGCTGGTTTGAAGCTTTTTCTAGCTTTATGTTCTCTGTCTAAACCACATATATATAAACAGTATATTGCCAATACGAAAGTTCCAAAATACAAAAAGTGTCCCTGCTATGGGAGATGGCGCGGGCCTAATGAGTTTGCGCAGTACGGTGGAAATTTTATCGATCGCGTCAGAGCCGGCCCGACATTATTTGTTTGTTGTTAATCGTCGTCATCTTTGGTTCTGGATGCTTTTTCAAATTACAGAATAAAAAGTGGTTCATCCACATTGTTGTCGGTATATTAGTGCTTATAAACTTTCATTATCTAACAAAAATTTTTGTAAATGAGTTTTTAATTTGTGGTGATTCGATTCGCTGTTTGGTAGGTTATTAGTGGCTTGTTTTGTTAAAGATGAAAGGACACAAGTGCATGGTGCTTTTTTGCAAAAGTCGTGGATCAATACCAGGTAAAAGTATGTCAAGTATGTACATATATACGAAAATATTTTGCTTATCACATTATCCGATCTTCGGAACCGATTTCACTAAAAAGCTTGTAAAAAAAGAAGAGAGTGTCACTCGTATACAATATAATATATACGTGGTCACTACCTAACCTTAAAATTAATGTATTTTTAATTTGGTGCAATAGTAGCTGATTATAGTTCCCAAAATAGTCCATATAGTCGTTCATTCTTAATTTTTGGTTTAAAAAAAAGTGGTTAAGAAACATACGACGTCGGATGAAAGTTAAAATAAAGCTCATCGTGTCGATTATTACAAATATTCGGACGGAATTTGGCACCAAAAGTTTACACCCATGAGGGCACCGTCGGATCATCATATCGTCAGAAATCGCATGCATGGAACGCTGTCTTAAAACGAACTATCGAAATTTTGATTGAAATATTTTTCCTAACTAACCAGTGAAATTTACATTAAAAAAGTTGAAATCCGGTCTTGTCGAATGTTTGCTTTCACAAGGAAATTTCCGAACTGCGCAAACTCACAACGCCCCCTTCGATGCCCATAGCGAGGACATAATTGCAGATGGTATTAGCAATATACTATTTATATATATATGTGGTCTAAACATGCTGACGAAAAACAGGCACCTATAAGATAATTATAATTAGGTAATTTTATTTAAAATTTCAATTTGTTCAAGACGAAACATAAAAACAATGATTTAGATGTCAAATTTCTGCTGAGCCACCCTCATTTTTTATTGTTCTTCCTGTTGCCCTAGGCATCTCAGTAGAACCTTACACTATTCTGCTTTATAGAATTTCATAAATAATAGTCCATTGGCATCAAATCAGGTACCTCGCAGGCAAATTTATAAACCCTGTTTCTATGCGAACCATGTACGTCTTCTGATGACATTGTGCTCTATCTTTCCATACGGCTTGGCTATTATAGCCTGTAGAATCCTTGTTTCGTCTCAAAATTCATAAAATATGCAAACGGTTTTCATTTAGCCGAATTTCTGGCCCGACTTAACGTTTCTCATTTAATACTAAGCACTATCTGAAACTGGCTGTGCCTCGGCCTGTATCTAATAAAGAAAGCCTATCCCTTAGTATTTCCATTTACCCCAAACTGTGACCTTACCAAATCATAAACATAAACGCGCCCCAGAACATTCTAAAAACTGTCTAAAGTTCTAAACAAAGCATTTAAAAGGCGTAGGAAATAACGGGCTGATTTTCGTTAAAACTGGTAAAGGCAAAAAGTGCTCCCTCAAGAACCATTTTCAAGTAACTGCTTTGATTTAATCGAACTTCGGGGTTTTCTATATAAAGAGATAAGAATCGGACGCCGAGATTTATTGACAATTATCTTTCAGGGTTTGGGTTAGTAGTATTGTGTTCGGCGGACGATTATAGTTAATAGACGGTGCGGGGTTTTATTTAGTTGGGTTAGGATAACGGCGGTGTTATATGGGGGTTTGCGTAATAAAATTTCAGGTTTTTGTTTAATTTTCAATTATTTTGACAAACTATTTAGACGGGAATAGAATGTGATTTCTTTATGAAGAAAAGTTTATATGAATATACCGTACGAGTTAACGATTTTGTAATACAATTTTTATAGGACTTTGAATGCACAAACATCGGCTGCCGACGCACATATTCGCAGACAGCATGAAGTATCACGCCTCAACAAAAACCAGGAAGGAATTTTGGCTTGCGGTGATAGTAACCAAGTCGAATTTAACGCTAAAAAAGCTCAGGCAGCAGTTTTCTCTAAAAAGGTTAACATTATAGAACCGGATATAGTCATGGACGGACACGCAATCCCACTGGCTTCATCTATTAATTTGCTGGGCGTCAATCTGGGAGAAAATATGTCTTGGCATAACAACGTTGTGGCAATCGCCAAGATAGCTGCTCAGAAACTTGGTGTACTCTTCCGAACCAGAAAGTTGTACACACCTCAACAACTTTTGACACTATAAAAAGCCCAGATTCGACCATCACTAGAGTACTGCTCTCATGTCTGGAGCTCTGCACCCAAACATACTCTTCGGCTACTAGATTCCATCGAAAGGAGGGCTATTCGTCTGATTGGAGACCACGAGCTGACGAAGAACCTCGACAGCCTAGAACATCGGAGACAGGTTGGGGATTTGACTCTCTTTTACAGATATTGCTCGGCTGACCTTGCCCTCTCAATTCCGCCCAGAGCGGCGAATATCAGAAATACACGACGAACCACTGCCGCCCATCCATATGTGGTTAAGCTTAGTACTCCTCGAACTTCACTGTTTAAGAATACTTTCATCTGGAGGACTTCGTCCTTATGGAACAACCTGCCCGAGGTCGTTTTTCCTAACCAATATAACCTCCAACGATTCAAAACCAAGGTGAATAGCTTTTTGCGCACACGCACCAATCTCAGAGTGCCCTAAAGGATTTTTCCTATAGTGCGTGTGTTTAAAAAAAGAAAAAAGAAAAAAAGGACAAAATTTATCATTATCAACGTTAATACTAATCAATACTGATTATTCACGTGATGAATCCTTATTTCCCTGAAGACGACTGGGTTTACTAACTGAAACGTTGTTATTAAAATAAATAAAGACAATATAAGGCAAAAATATGTCTATATATCACTTACTAATACTGAGTTGTGTGTGAAACGACGTCACATAATATACGATTTTTTTTAAATTTTAAGACCTTCCTAAACATTCATTCTCGTGATATTTTCAAGCGACTTAAAAAAAAATCATGGAATAGAGCTGCTAACCGAACACGTCAACTAAAATATAAAAATTAAGTCCTTTGCGAACGAACTAGAAGATATGGACAAATATTATGAGAAAAACAATATAAAATAACATTTATTTTCTGTGAAGGATCTAGGAAAAGGGCATAACAACTTAATGATGAAAAATTACACCCTTTCTCTTACGTTGACCTTTTGGGAAATGTGAAAATTGCGCCGTGTGACGATTAACAGGTTTATGGATGGCAGTTATTGCTTTACTGCTTCAAAAATGGGGTTAGATAGTTATATGGCCACAATAATATATACTGGATGACTTTTTTTACGATTTCGTTTATAAACAAAGGTAAGAAGTTTTGACGCATTTTTTTATGAATACGCCATTGACATTTTAAGCGTAAAAACTTTATCTCATGTGAATGGATTTTTGGGTATGAAAAATGGTGTCAATGTCACTGATTTTGCATGTAAAAAGTTTTTCCATTTTGGTTTCATATCAAAGCTATTTTTATATCGTTTTCATTATCGTAAGAAGCTTTTCATGAGACCGATTTTTTCCCTTTTTAAAAGTTTGTCACTTATGTTTAGTTGCAGCAGCAATTAGTAAACTAATCTGATACCAGTCAAGTTTGCATTCTTCTATCTCTTCTCTCATAATGGACACGTCTAATAAGCGGACATCTCTATTAAGAGGACATTTTTTCATAGTCCGGAACTAGGTATATGAAATTCCATGGAAATCAACCTCTCTTGGGCGGACGCGGACAGGCTGTTTTCATACAAAGAGTGCGAAAACCCTCCTTTAAACGGACAAAAATCTTTTTAAAGTATTTGGGAGACGAATAAGTACGGTACAAGATCTCTATGAAGACCGGCAACCAATCGCGTATGCGTGGCAGCGCGAGAGGACTTCGCCGAATGAAAGTATGTGTGATTCCCCGAAAGCAGTCCGCCGTTTATTTGTGAGTTAAAATCATAAAAGATGGTACAAAAATGTCGCGTTTTGAGTCTGAAAGAGAATATTGATGTTGTGGAAGTTTGTAATTTGATAACAATGATTTGGGCGAGTTTATTAACATTGATAGCAATGTGCTATTAGAAGATGATAGTGACCCCATTCCTACCCCTTATGTAGCCCGAACTGAAACAACATCAATATCTGACGACTCTGATGAAGATGTTGAATGCAGTAATCAAACAAATGTCACCAATTATCAACAAGTATGGTAAAGGAATTATATGAGTATGCAAAGAATAGAGGTGACTCTACAGCAATGGAATTGTTATCAGACTTGGAACTACATTTTCTAGATTGCAAGTATAAAACGAAAACACGTCAAACTACGTTATTAGATTTTTTTAGTACTACATCTTAACTAAAACTAGTGTATTTTTGTTATGTTATGTTTATTTGTACATACGTATACATAGTAATACTTTTGCATTTACATATTACCTAACAACAAATTTCCCATGGGCGGACACCTCTATTAGGCGGACACATTTAGACGGTCCCGTAGGTGTTCGACTAAGGGAGGTTTTCACTGTATATCAATTCAAAGCTTTGCATTTCCCTTTACTCAGGAGGAGTTAATCTAAAATCATCTTGGTTCATATTGTTTAGGTTTTTAGGAAGTTTTAGAATTCTCGTGACAAAATCGTAGACACAAAGATTGATATTATAATAATTTGATTCTATTACCAACAAGAAATTTAGACATAAAAATTTACAGAAATTATATTCTTTAAAATATGATTTTTTTATTAAAAAAGATGTAAAATAGAAAAATATAGTACATATTATAAAAATAATTATGATGATTTACAAAACTTGAACTTTAATATACTATTTTGGGAGCATTGCAGGAAAGGTTCTGACTAACTGACTTTATTGTAAAAATAAGCTTCCCTTTAATACCACACTATACTACTAAGGTATAATATTATAATAGTAAACATTCGGGGTAGTTTCCTAAACTATTTAACCAGTTGTGTAAATATCCACAACCGGCAGGAATTTAAGCCTATCCAAACAAATTATTGCTCTAGTTATTCAACAGAAGTCTTTAAGATATTTACTTATGTATATATTCTCTCCAGCCTTTGCACTTTAGAGAACAGACAGTATATTTCAACATGTCGAAATTTTATTGAATTGACGCACTTATACATGCACTCCTGGACAAAAAGATGTATTTTAGTTAATTATACTACCGTATATACAGGGTGTCCCAGATAAGAATACACTCTACAGGGACCTAGTCAAACCTAGCACATTTAGAAACGATCAAATTAGACAAAAGTTGCGGATTAGTGAGTTTTACAAAGTCAAATTTAGAAAATTCCGAATAATTACGAAGATATTCGGTAAAAAAAATAATTTTATTTACAACCATGCATGTAATAATGCTATTTCATCTTATCGTTGAAAGGTGGAAAGTGCTCACTTTCCACCCGGGTGGAAAGTAAATTATTTTTTTTGTAATTTTTTTAAAAATCGATATCTCAAAATAATATACGAACACACTTTTTTAAAAATGCTAATAGCTTTGCGTGTGTAGATAGAGTGGTCCTCAGCATTGAATATTGTGAGCAAATCGTTAATATCTTCTTTTTCTTGGCATTTTCAATGAAATAAGCCAGTAGCGCCGACCAGAACCAGAATTTTGAACTTTGCTTTCCGTACACCATTCTTTGAAACAGTTATATCCCTTGTCATATCTCGGGCGGCTTTTAGTTAGATCTTCTTCTACTATTTTTTCTGCTTCTCGAATTTCTGGTGGAGTAGCAGCAAAATCAAATTCCTCATTTTTCTGTGGTTAAAATAATATATTGTTTAGTGACATGGAAACCATATTAAAAAAATTATATTTGCCATTTTGATGTGTATTATTACCTACGTTATTTTACCACCTGCGGTTATTTGAAATTTCTATCTAATTTTTCAATGGAAAAGTCAAAATGACATTTATCTTTTATTAATAATTTTAATTCAAAATAATAAGAAGTGGATGTTAGATGTGGTTGTAAATAAAATAGTATACAAACCTCGATGAAAAGGTTTCATTACTGTCTCGAGATTTAGTTAACCTCGTAGCCTTGCGACTGTTTTAACTACCGACTCTCTCGACAGGAATGAAACACTTGCCACCTCGGTACGTAATATACTATTTACGATTTCATTATTTTTCTATTTCAAGAGATATGTGAAAACAGTATTCACCTGAAGACGACTGGAGATACTTACCAGTTGAAACGTTGTGATATATAACAAATAAAGACAATGCAAGTCCAAAACTTTTCTAGTATTCACGTAAAATCAAATTTTACATTCTCATTGCCACTTTTTCTCGTCTATGAGATGATTTATGTAAATTTTCAATCCGACGCTTCGCTTTTTCGCAACCATCTTAAAAACTATTTTTATTATTTGATTATATTATTTTGATTTTACAATAATAATAACATAAATTATTTTTCATTTTCAAAAACGCATAATTTTTTAGCACAAAATAATAATAATAATAATAATAATAAATAATAGGTGTGATATACCGTTGGAATCAGAATATAAAGTGGAATTCATAAAAAGAATCTGGAAACAAAAAGAACGAAATCGAAAAAATCCCATTTTGCCCAAATATCATCGGAGATATTTGAAAGTTTTTTAAATGTTCCAACTCACTAATGCGATCCTTTTGTCTAATTTGATAGTTGCTCTATATCCTACGGTTAACAAAATCCCTATATACCTAGTGCATTCTTATATGGGACACCCTCTATAATACAAAATATGGTATATCTGCCAGAATTTTAATTAAGAAGAATAAGAACCGAATAGGTCGAATATTTTCTTTCAAAATAACTAAAGAATGTTTAATTTTAGAGCCTTTGCGAGTAGGCTTTATTATTTTGTATGCACGCCCGTATTTGAATAGAGAACAGATAAAAAGAAGAAAATGAGAAGAGAATGACCTGTTTTGTGAGATACGTAATTTTCTTTGACCTACTATTGTACGGGCCACTATTTTCTGTTAATAAAGGCTTGTTTATTTTTTTCCAAGTTTTCGTATTGCTCTTTATTGCAAGTTTAATGTATACATAGGTAAATTATATACGATTCGATTCTTAGATTTTAGTTAAGTGAGACTAAAATTTCATTTACTAAAGAGAGTTTAACGTTTAGGTTCTAATGAAAACTTCTAGCAACTTTGTTAGTATACATGGAACATCCTGTATATTATTAAGTTTTTAGAATAATCTTTTCGTTCTAATAATATTATCTTATAACTTTCCTATACCTCCTGTTTCCGAGATAAAAAATTATTTCTGCATAATATTGCCCTTCTAAATTCATGGAAAGTTGCAATTTTGGTGATAGACTCAATGTATTCAATCCCCATAGAAAAATGGATTCGATATGACACAGGGTAGGTTAAAATTATTTAATGTTATTTCCGTTACTTCTAAAAAGCTGTCATTGGCTGTTTTCTTTTAATGGAATATGTTAATGGAATGGTATATTATTTTTTTTACAAGTGCCCCGAAAGTGCCTCTTTTCATGCATGCTCACTTCACCGAAAGTGGCGTTTTCCAAGAGAGCGGGCGGGAAAAATCTTTCCCATTATTATAATAAATATATATTTACATTCTCCTTGCGAGAGTGTTTTCATGTCATGTGTAGACAGGAAAACTCTCTGAAGAATTTCTTTAATTATTTGGCACCAAAGCCTCGGAGCACTTGTAAAAAAAAGTACGGTACATATCTCGGGCCGTCGGAGGCTTTTACAGACTCGTGCGGAGGCCTATCACCTTCGGGTCGGTCGGCCATCTTCGCATCTCGTCCGTAAAAGCCTCTTTTCGGCCCTTGATACGTAATGTACTATTAAAATGATATTCCTATACCTTTATCTTTAGGTTTCCTCCCTTTAAAAAATTGCCAGATTGTACTTATTCTTCAGGAAATGACTCTTGCTTCCCGTTTATTTATAGATATGTATTTTTGTTGTAGGCTAAATTAAATTCTTGTTACGGTTGGACCAAATAAAATTATACGGCGCAGATGATTTATTGTCGTAATATATTGTACCCTGACATAGAAGGCGTTGACTGACAAGTGAAAAAATATTTATCAACGAGCTGTCATTTATCAAAAGTAATGCAAGTCAAATTTTGTTGGCATCGAATAACTGGAGCCCTTTTCCGCGTTCATCATTAAATTACACCATATTTGCGAAAGAATTATTTTAATCAACACCCGTGAAAATAAGAAAAATAGTAAATGATAGATAGATAGATTTCGATTTTATATAAATAAATATCGAAACAGTTGCCATTGCGTTTCCCCGCTTATAATTAGTAGTATTATTTATTCAAACATAGCCTGTATTTTAATAAAACCTTTACCATGATTTGTAGAAATAGTAGAATATTTATTGTCCGTAAAGGAACAAATCAAGAAGAGAGCTTCCTGGGACTTTAAATGCCACACCAGATAGTCATAACCTAAAGCAACTCCACGAATAACAAAATTCCATACTCAATACTCAATTGTATAGTAGCATCACTACCGAATAAGCAATAGCATCATCTAGTAAGAATGTACTCTATGGTAAGAGACAATTCACCCCAAAATACTGAGTACAAGTCTACGAAGCACCAGATACCTAGGGTGGTATGCAGAGTCATCTGAGGACACCGTGAATGCTTCCTTATCCATACATCATAGGTCAAAGAAGCCACCAAGGAGTCCTTAGACCACTTCAGTCTGCAATGTTAGGAAATAGATCGGACTAAAGATCTCATCAAAGTGCATGCCAGTAGGATTTCTTTAAATTTAGTAATGAATTCTTTCACAGCAAAATTCACTCTTTCAGGAAAGAAAAAGAGTTCTCCTCAAAAAAGTTTGTGACTGGAAGTGACAAGGAAATGTACACATTTAGAAAAGTATCCTGTATTTCATTGGCAACAATAGTTTGAAACATTCTCAATGGAATAGAGGTCGCCTTATTTTCATTTTCAGGTTCAGATTCATTCACGTTCTATTGAAAATGAACAATTTCTTCGTTGTTCGTACATTGCCGGTTTAATCTCGAAGAGGTATGATCTTATTATTGATAAAATCTAGTAGATCGTGGCAAATCCGTCGAGAAATCCAGATACCAGAATCCTTCCAACAGGTGGTATTTTTTATACATATAATCAAGCACAAGCAGTAGTTTTGAATCGTTGATGGTCATATTCATTGGGAGGGAAACACTACCTCGGGAAGGTCGTGCAACAAGGATCACGTCCGTCACTTACTCTTTATAGTTGTCAACATAAGCATATTATGTATTATGTAGCGTATTCTATAGCTACGCTCTGTTATTTAAACACGTATTAAAAGCCTCGTGCATTATTTCATCAATGCCACGTCGAACATCTTCTCTTTCTCTTTGTTTCCATAAGCTTCCTTCACCTGATGGCAAATTACATTAATATTTCCACAGCATCTAAAAACGATTTTCCCGATCAATAGCTCCGGAAACTCTAATTCCCAGCAAAACCTAGAGACATTTTCTCCGAGACCTGCGATGCAGCTGACACGTTTCGTTTTACACCATAAATCTGTCCCTTTCAAGCAAATTTTCGTCGCTCGCTGCAACCTTAGAATTATTTGCTCTCCTCATGTTTATGCAAGCAAACATTGTGTTGTGTCCTTCATAACTTTCGGTGGGACGCTGATTTGTGGTTAACTTAATTTTGCACATAAATTATCTGCTCTTGGCCTATATAAAGGCTATATTTTAAGTGCTACGGTTAAACGTGAAGCAAAAACGTTGCCTTCTTAGTCATCAGCATTATTGTAAATACTTATTTATGTAACAAATGCATTTACGTTCATGAAACAAATTAACTTTATACATTTTTTCTACGATTGTATCAGTTTTCTTTTTCGAGATTAAATATACAGGGTGGCCCATCGAAAACAGTCCAGCAAGGTTTACGGCTGTGTACGTGAAAATTTAAAAAAAACCTCGGACCCGTAAACTTGTGTTTTCAGGGGGACACGTTTCACTATTAATTTCATCCCTGTAACCTCAACCCCTCAAGCGGGGGCGACTACGGCCCTTTTTTTTCTAAAGGGAATGGGTATCTTTTTAAAGGGCATTAAATTCTCTTTAAACTGGCGCTTCGTTTTGTAAATTTGAGCTACGCGCCGCCGAGCAACAGAATTTGAAACATTTCACTGCACCTCTTATCAAGTACACAGGTTTTTGCGTAAACAATTTTTTTATTAAGTAATAAGTATCAGTCAATTCAACTTTATCTTCAGTAAAGTGGTTGATTCAGATCTACATACGTTATTTCTGCGCTATTATTTTCTATTGATTTGATTGTGACATAAAAAATGGTTTATTCTATTGAGGAAAGAGTGGAAATTATTGAATTGTGCGTAGCTCAAATTTACAAAACAAAGCGCCATTTTAAAGAGAATTGAATGCCCTTTAAAAAGACGTATCACAACATACCCATTCCCATTTGAAAAAGCAAGGGCAGTAGCCGCCCCCGTTAGGGGGGTTGAGGTTACAGGGATGAAATTAATAGTGGAGCGTGTCCCTTTGAAAACACAAGTTTACGGGTCCGAGGTTTTTTTAAATTTTCACGTACACAGCCGTAAACCTTGCTGGACTGTTTTCGAGGGGCCACCCTGTATATTTGTGTATTTGTGTAAACTGTCACTTAGGAATGCAATAAGTTTCGGACATTTGCTTATATCGACTTGAATATTTATTAATGTTGATTTTCGCTGGGAATACCATGACGATAAAGTCAGAAAATGTAAAAATGGTTTACCTTTCTTGAAAATACGTTAACAATAGGCGTTCGCTGAAGCTCTTCACTTGTTTGTGGTCCAATGAAATTTAATAAACGTATTATATCCCTTTTGTAAGCTTATTTCGGTTTTCCGGCAACAAATTTTATGTTACTTCATTGGCTTTATTAATTATTACGGTTGGAGCGGCATTGATATGAGTGTTCTTCGGAGAAATATTTTTAACGTTTAATTGCATTTTTAACTCGTTAACAAAATTATCAATTTAATGCATAAAATTTGCGTAAAAAAAATATAGTTTTGACGTGACCTATACTAACTTTGACAGCGCTTCTTCCTACTAGCTTGTAACATATAATTGAGCGCATAGCATATCATTGAATTTACACTTTATTAAAATTCCACGAAACGGAAACAATGTACAGTATTTATATAAGCAGTTGGACACCTTTTTTATTCTATATCAAATTGGAGAATTCCGTTTGGCTCCAGACGCAGAAGTTCCGTTTCTTTCTGTAATCGATGAGCAGTAAAATGAGTTGTTGACTGAATATGCTAATTTTGAACATGATCTGAAGAGTGATGGCAACAATTAAGGCCGTATTAGACTAGGCAATTTTTTCTCTTGCGCCGGCAATTATAATGGCACGTATTCATCCGCAGTAAACCGTTTTCGATCAGCTGGAGCATTGTCAACGGTCAGAACAGCAGTGGGTACTGTCGAAATCCCTAAAATATCCCCAGAATTAGAGATGTGCAAACCTGTTCGTTTTGATTACCAGTTAAAGCAGCTACTGCTATTTACAAATAGGAGGTGCAAAAGTTGCTGAATTAGCAGTCCATAAGTTTAATAAAGAATGTAAACTGCTAATTTAAGTACCAGTGGGTTTAAATGGCCATTACCTGTTCATACCTGGTTCGGCCAAATAATAAACAGTTAAAAAAATATCAGAATAATCAATGTCTACCCAATTGCGCCGGAAAGGGCAATTAAAATGGCGCCTGCCCCATTTCTGGTAATGAGAAACAGCTGATCGGGAACATTGTACTGCGCATGAATCCGTGTCATTTTAATTGTCAGAAGAGTAGAATTTCTGACTGTAGTACGGAGAACGGTGTACTGCGCCTGAATCCTTTAATTATAATTGCCATTGCTGGCGCAATAAAAATTCCCAAGTGTAATACAGCCTTTAGGAAAGTCTGTTCATAACAGAAAAATTGTTAGTAATAAGCACGTCGCATGGCATCATAGTCATAGAGCTTGGAGGCCCGCGTGACGTCACATCATTCGATCTGGTCCATCAGAAGTCTCCGAGCCGATATTTACAGTCACAAACATAATGCGCTTTATGATTTAATAGTTGGAGATAAGAATCTATTTACTGAAGGCAGGACATTTAAGCTTAATTCTCAAACCATTCAAACCGAAACCCCCTAAGCCGTAAAAGGGCTTATGCGCGAATTATGGCTGCATATGAAGCTCAAACATCGCAAAAGCAATTAACGGGTAATGTCAGAAATTAACAGAACAACTGCGGCCGGTTAAATCAGGATAAATTTCAGGACAATAGTTTGGGTTTGTCAACTGCCCTTTGGGTGTTTTTTTTGCGGAGAGATTTTGTGGACGTTTCAGTTTTATGAAAGGACATAAAAGAGGTTTTTGGCAATTTGTAAAGCTCATGATAAACCAATGAGTCCGTAAAACATTGGAGAGTCTTGGACAACGCGATATGAGGAGCGCCAGCAAGTGTTCTACAAATGGTCCAATACAATTTAATACACGTATAATATTCCTTCTTCTATTTGGGTTTCATAATGGCTACATTATGAAATGCAAAAAAATTTAATAACTTGCCACTTTATGAAACTGAAATTTTATTTTAGCAACAAGTAGGGTTCGAATTTTAGGCCTACTTCGATTTCGTTGAAATTAGTTTTCTAGGTTATTATAGATTCGACAGAAATTTTTTAAAACTTTAAAATACTAACCTTTAACCTTGCAAAAGATTATTTTTACTAGATATTTATCCGAAATACCTATACTCGGAAATATATAACATACTGATGGGGTCCGTCAACTAATTTCTAGTCACAACTATAAAACAACATAACCTAAAAATAATAAAAATATCTTCCAGTTTATGCTCTATTTCTATAGTTTTATTTAATAAAGTACCATTTTTATTTTTAATTCAATATAGTATTATACATATTACTTTATGTATACATATTTATAGTTACTCTAGACATTTCCCGGGCATCAATTGCTATTCCTGTCAGATTCTGTGTCGACACAATATTTTGTTCAATAGCATTATTTAGTATTTTGAACTTTGTTCTGCTCGCGCCATAACTAAAACTTTTGTATATTTTTTTTAAAGGTTTTTCTAGATTATTTTCTGAAATTTCTCGTATTTCTGACGTAGTACAACTTTCTTCCTGACTCATTTTTTGATTAACTTTAATAATATATTTATTTTTAATTATGACGGATGGGAAGAAGCTTTGTTGTGTTCAATTGTTTCTATCATGGCATATTTGATACTTATAATATTTTATTAAATTGTAAAAGTATTGCCAACCCAGAAAGAAAATATTAATTGAAATGGAAAAAATCTACTATATATTTTAAAGTTTTTCAGACTTTAAAGACGCAAATAGAAAAAGTATTATAAAATACACGGTTCATAAGGCAATTAGAGCACTTGTACTTTAGAAAACTCCCCGGTTCGCGGGTTGTTTTCTAAATTAAACTCGTCCTATAAGATAAGGTCTTATGAAACTTGTATCTTAATATAATATTTTGTAAGCTTCTTTACATTTTTCAGGCAATAAATTTAGTGTTTCTTCATTAATTAGTTCTTTCCATGTTTAATGTTTTCAAATATTATTGACATTTGTAAGGTAACAATAATAATGCGGCGCCCAGACAAGGAACGACGCGGTTGCTGTCTTGATGGGAACTTGATATTATAAGAATTCAGAGAGAAAAGAAAAAATTTGAAGTTACGGCACTTTTTTAATGCTAAATTAATTTTCTGAACTTGTTAAAAAGTTATGCATTATTTGCGTAAAAAAAATAAAGCTTTTATAACGATAGAAAAAATGTATTGTAAAAATAAGGACAATAGATAATGCGGAAAATAATCTTGTTTGTGTACATATAAATAAGAAAAATGTGTATTTGGACGTTCCCACAAAAGAGGAAAGGCAGGAAAGGATAAAAATACTCGCCACTCGTAACATAACGTTAAATGGTTTTGCGTTATCTTATTCTAGGGCCATTCTCGTTGGGTATTTTATTTTATAACATCAGTACTAGTGCAGCTAATCCGTTTAATATGCAATGCAAATAATATCAGAATCACTTGCCATTTATATATTTGTCAACGATCAACAGTTTCAGTGAGTTCAAACGCACAGGCAGGCGTTGCAGAGCATGTTCGGGTATGTTTACCTGAAATGTTGAGGGATGTAAACAAATCTTTTTACGGGCGTACTTACTTATACATAGATCAAAATGGAAGATTGAACATTTACTGTAGTTTACAATCATTAGTCAAGGCGCCTATGGTATTTAAACAACATAATTTATAAAATTTGAAATTTCTTCGAAAACGATTGGAAATAACGTACACAGGGTTTTATGGAAATGACGTATTATATTTAAACCGGTAATTACTGAGATAAAGACAATTGAAGAAAAATAGCCATTAATGGCGCTTTCAATTCATTCAGCGGTAAAAGTGACCTGACGTCAAACCAGAAAAACACCGGTGTGGCACTGCGATACATGTAAGCAATCAAGGAATTCTGGCCGGTGTTGTCATATGTACACTTTAAACTCTTTAGACAAAATTAAATAATTTAAACACTTTTCCATTCTGTAATAGCTTTTTGTACAACCCGAAAAACATATGGAATAGTAATAGCCACGTACGTCACTAGGTCAAATGCCGCGAAGTAGTTTCATATAGCGCCGCGCTATTGTGTCTGTTAGTTGAAGACCAACTAGCGGCCGGATACGTTGTGTCTCGTCGATCACCAACACACTCTCAGCAATCCGCTCTGTTTTTTCGGTTTACGCGTGTATCTTGCCCGTTCATAAATAATCTTTGAATATTGTTCTTATTGACCCGTTTCTTCTGGACGTCAAATTTCGTCGCGTGTAATAAAATCTAATAATCTGTATTATTGTATTTTCAAAAGCTAACTATCGGTTCTGTTTCACTATTACTGTGTGTACATAAAGCGTTTCCAGGAGTGTTCCCATGAAAAAGAAAAAAAACTGATTGTGTTTGAGCCTGGATTTCCTCACTCTTTAGGTAAAAGGATAACTAGAAGTAGGTAGAAAATAATTGATGTTATAATTTTATATGGAATTTCAGTTTTACATTAAGTTTGGCAACATTGCCATTGGCTCTGGGTGAAATGTTGTACAGTAGCGCGGACTGACCTGTGAGCAAGAGTGTTTATTACCCTACTTTTAAAACGGCCGATTTAAAAAAAATAAAATATGTAGCGCTTCTCTAGGACACCCAAGGAGTCACCCATTTAAATATAATACGTCATTTCCATAACACCCTGTATGTTTGTAATATAAAAAATATGCTTATTAAGTCTACATCAAATAAACAAATAATATACGGGAAAATCTTGATAGTTTGAAATGTGTCTCTTTTGAAACCTTATTATGAACATCCTGTATAAAACAGATAAATATTATTGAACTCATAGTATCTCTAGACTCCTTGTTATAAAGCTCACCCAATCCTGCGGTTGAAAAATAATTTAAACTATTAATAATAACAAATTATGCCTTGTATTTATTCGACAAGAATAACTTTCGCTCGATTCTAAAAGACGCCAGCTTACGATTAAATTAAACCGAAAAATAAAATTATCTAAGAAATACGAAACATTTCGTAAAGGGGGAAAAGCTTTGTAGTGGAGTTCATAATATATTTATTTAATCAGCCAGAAGTTTAAAAGGTAAAAACGTTGCCCAGTCTGAAACACCCTGGGCCCGATATTTTTGAATACTAGAAATTAACAGAACATCTGTGACCCTCAAAACCATATAAATTTACATCCAACAGTCTAAATCGAACTGGAACGACCCTTTTGGGGGTTTCTGGATGGGTGACTTTGCAGAAATTATTATTTTATAATTAAACCTGGGACCGTGTAAACATTGTGCTAAAATTGGTACAATTGCAGAATATTTGCTAATAAACGCGTATGTGAGTCCACATGCATACATTTAATGTAGTTATTATAACAAATAAATAATTAACTTGGTTGCCATATTAAAATTTAACCAGCGAATGGAATTAATACGATAAGGTAAGTTTAAGAGGTAGAATTAATATAAATAATCTATTACGTTATAGTAGAACCGATAACAGGAGTTTAGAACCCTCTGTATCAACTAGTAGAGTGTTCCGATATATGATTTGGCTAAGAGATATTTATCATTTATAATAGTTTTATAAAGACTGCGAATTGCCAAGTTGTTGTATAACCGTTTCTCGTAGGTTGCCAGGGAATGAACGGTCACCAGTAAATGAACACCGTGTCAATTTTTCACAAATTGTAAGAAATACGGTATACTAGCGACAATGACCCTTATAGCAAAGATATGTATCTACAAACACTAACTATATACTGGAATTATTTAATGTTTTCTTATATACAGGTTGTCTCACCGAGAAGCGCCTCAATATACAGGGTGTCCGGGAACATGTGGGAAATCTCCCGGATATGAAGAAAACACGTGAAAAGAATACTATAGGTTCATATAAACTTCTTTCGTATCGGCCTCCTCTTCGGAGATATGGGCTCCCAAAGAGCACCAATGGAATCAAGTTTTTTACACATAATTATGGAACCACCTGGTATATTTCAATTATTTTTTAATATGATGTATACCAGGTAAGACCCGTCAAATTACTACCCAAGAAACTGTTGTGAATTACTCACAGCTGCAGGAACGGACTAGCTGTAACACTCATGGACCCATTTTTTTTACGCCCTGTATGATGAGAACTTTGGACAATGTTTTTTACATACCTTTAACTATTGGCTAAAAATTAAGAACTCTTCATTCATGTCGCTAATCCTAACCGTTTTCGAAAAAACGGCATTTCATATACATCATGTGCTTCGGGTATTTCAATAAAAGATACATCTTTGTTCCGATCCAATGTTCAACCTTCAAGATTCCGCTTTTTCATATTTAGCCCACGAGCAGTTAGGGGACTCAGTGTAAATAAAATGACGTTTTCTCGAAAACGGTTAGGATTAGCGACATGAATGAAGTGTACTTAATTTTTAGCCAATAGTTAAAGGTATGTAAAAAACTTTGTCCAAAGTTCTCATCATACAGGGCGTAAAAAAAATGGGCCCATGAGTGTTACAGCTAGTCCGTCCCTGCAGCTCTGAGTAATTCACAACAGTTTCTTGGGTAGTAATTTGACGGGTCTTACCTGGTATACATCATATTAAAAAATAATTAAAATATACCAGGTGGTTCCATAATTATGTGTAAAAAACTTGATTCCATTGGTGCTCTTTGGGAGCCCATATCTCCGAAGAGGAGGCCGATACGAAAGAAGTTTATATGAACCTATAGTATTCTTTTCACGTGTTTTCTTCATATCCGGGAGATTTCCCACATGTTCCCGGACACCCTGTATATAGTATGTCCACGGATGGGGTTTACAAGACGACAAGTGGACTAGAAATTGAAAGATACGAAAAAAAGTCACTCTTAATAAACGTTTGTGCTTGTCTAGAAAATACGATTCATCATAAGAAACTTCAATTTTTTTATACAGGATGGGTAAAAACTACAAAAATGTTTTTTTGCTTACGAGTAAACATACTTTATTTTGAAAGATACGAAAAAAAGTCACTCTTAATGAATCTGTTTTCGACATAACAAACCGAAGTAGAACAATTCATTAAAAGGTTTATTTCCCAAAAAGTATTCTCTAGCACACCTCTGACTGGTGAACATAGTTAAAATAATAATGACATTTAAGGTGTCTTTATTTAATGAAGATATTATTTAAGTAGAAATGCTATCTACTGAACAAAGAGTTTTTATAATACAACTTTATTGGGATGGTCAAGTTTCATACCGCTACGTCATGGAACAATTTACCGAGAAATTTGTAGGAATCCCAATAACTAGGATAGCAATCTGCAAGTTAATAAAAAAGTTCAAGAGAGCTGGATCGGTTTTGGACCTCAAAAAAAAAGAAGGAATACGACCATGATGATGCTGCTACAGTCTTAGTTCTTCATTCTGTTGAAGAAAATACTATGACGTCCCTTAGAAATCGTGTTACTCAGTTGGAAGTAGTGAGAAAAAGTCAAATTCAGAAGATCCTTAAAGCAAATAAATTGTATCCGTATAAACCGCACTTTAATCAAAGATTGGAAGAGGGAGACGACGCGAAACGACTTGATTTTTGCCTGTGGATAGGAGACAAAATTTTAAGTGGAAATGTTGATTTTTATAAATGTATCATGTTTTCTGATCAAAGTACATTTTCAACAAATGGAACCGTTGTAACCAAGCACGTTAGGTACTGGTCTTTAGAAAATCCCGAATTCAGAATTATGACGATAAGACAATATTTCACAAAAGTAAACGTATGGTGTGCGATATCCATCCATGGCATTATAGGGCCATATTTTTTTGATAACACGTACAATAGATTATCATATTTAGAAATGCTGGATACATTTTTCAATGATGAACTCAAAAATCTACCATTAAATGTTATTAAAAATTAAATTAAAATAACATTTTTGAAGTTTTTACCCACCCTGTATAAAAAAAAGTTTCTTATGATGAATCGTATTTTCTAGAAAAGCAAAAACGTTTATTAAAAACGGCTAAAAAAGTAGAAGATTGGATGTTAGAAAACAATATTCCAGTTTTAAAATGGACGTCGAGTAGTCCAGATCTATCGCCGATTGAAACGTTGTGGCATATCATGAAGAAAAAGCTCCGATCGAATCCCGCAAGGAACAGTTTTACATCAGATGACTGCCAAACATTAGTTTTGCCACTATGCCAAGGCGTGTCGAAGCAGCAATCGATCGAAAAGGCGATATAACGCAGTGGTGATTTGCTGCTATATCGTTTCGTTGATTTTTATTGATTTGTAAGATATTTTTTTCTCTCTGTTACAAAAAATGTAGTATTTTAGGCTAATATTAAATAAAAATATCGTTTGTTATCTGAAATACATTTTAGTTTTTAATACGTTTTCGCTAATATAACAAATTTCATAAAAAAATGTCATTTTGATAGTTGGGCCAACTTCACTGAGACAGGGCTCGTACATCATATTAAAAAAAAATTAATTTTAATTAATAATTATGTGTAAAAAACTTGATTCCATTGGAGCTCTTTGAGAGCTCATATCTCCGAAGAGGAGCCCTTTATTGTAATACTCTGTTCACTTGTTTTCTTCATATACGGAAGATTTCCCACATTTTCCCGGACACAAACCTGTATTGTATAATATTGAAAAATAAATTAAATCAAAAATTGTTAGGCAAAAGATTTCCCAGTGCCATATAGTCTAGTGCTTAGTATTCCTTCACATTATTCAGAAAGAGGATCTTTGGTTGGGAAGTTTCATCATTCAGATAGATCTATTTATTTTGACAAAAGCATTACTGTATACGAGAAAAATTACATAAATTTTATATCTCTTCTTCCAGCAACATCTGGCAATACAAAAAAAAAGTTGAAAACAACTTTATAAAATCATGTTCGAACTGTCGATGGCACCCTTCTGTTTTGTTTTCCAAGATTTACGACTTCAGGTCACCGGGGCCTCGTCGCTCATATAAATTTAGTTTAGACAAAAGAAGGTGTGGACGGACTGGACGGGTCCCCGAAGTGAGAAACTTTTTCATAAATAAATAGGTGAATGTAGACGAGTGTAGAGTGTAGGCGCAAACAAAAAAGGGTATTTTTTTTGATAGAGTATATGGAACGGAGGCTTGGACACTGACAAGAACTTTGATGTATACGTTTTGGGATCTTAAATATAAAGACCCTCCTGGGTGTAGAAAGTAATTTATATTTTGACAGAGGAAAATTTCGAATCGTGTATATTTTGCGTTTTTAATTTAAAATTGGATATAAAAAAATGTCGAAGGGCTTCGGCATTGCGCCCTGTGTAAATAAATAATATATATATAACAACAGTGGAAGACAGCGAATTTAGAGGAACAAACACAAAAAAACACGTCGCAATAGTTTTAAGAATATTTTTTTAATAAGGGAATTCGTTCATAAGTTATCGTGGAATCCGCCGCAATAATAGAAATACCAGAATTATCGTCGCACGCTGGCCAGTTGTTGCCATTCTGGACCATTTAGAAATTAAACTGCAGTCTTTCTCTGTAATGCCGGAGCGGCAAGACCTAATGTAAGCAAATAAATACAGACACGTCAATCATATTTTAATGGGTGAAGCTTCTAAAGGATATTTGCAGCCTTCGTGGTGGAATACCCTGGGAAGGACATATGTTACCCTTAAAATCTTAAATGGGAAGGTTTCAAGTAGCACATCATTATAAAGGTCGTTTAAACCTCTGTATAATAATACTATGACTTAATATTTAAGCAGCAATTTCCAAGAAATCACCTTCCAAAAATGTAAATTTTTTGGTGGTGAGTTTGTCGCTGGTAAAGAATTGGGAAGGGTGTCACCCGGAGTGACTACCCACGGACCCCTAATCATTCTACTATAGGAGAAGATACAATAATGTTTTTAAATAACCTAAAAACTATAAATGTCAGTGCAGCTAAGTTTTACTTCGATTATTAGAACGCAATTTCTTGGAAACTACTACTCGAAAGTAATAAACCGTGGCGACCTTTAAATTAAGGTACCACTTGACCACCCTTATCATTTAAGATTTTAAGGGTAATATACACTGTTATGGAAATGACGTATTATATTTAAATGGGTGACTCCTTGGGTGTCCTAGAGAAGCGGAACATATTTTATTTTTTTTAAATCGACCGTTTTAAAAGTGGGGTAACAAACACTCTTACTCACAGGTCAGTTCGCGCTACTGTAAACATATATCACCCAGACCCAATGGCAATGTTGCCAAACTTAATGTAAAACTGAAATTCCATATAAAATTATAAAAATTAATTATTTTCTACCTACTAGTATTTATCTTTATACCTAAAGAGTGAGGAACTCCAGGCACAAACACAGTTTTTTTCTTTTTCATGGGAACACTCCTGGAAACACTTTATGAACACACAGTAATAGTGAAACAGAACCGATAGTTAGCTCTTGAAAATACAATAATACAGGTTATACTACAGATTATTAGATTTTATTCCACGCGATGAAATTTGACGTCCAGAAGAAACGCGTCAATAAAAACAATATTCAAAGATTATTTATGGACGGGCAAGATACACGCGTAAACCGAAAAAACAGAGCGGATTGCTGAGAGTGTGTTGGTGATCGACGAGACACAACGTATCCGACCGCTGGTTGGTCTTCAACTAACAGACCGTAAGCGTGCGGCGCTATATGAAACTACTTCGCTTAGCCGATGTAAGGCGTCAAGAGGTCATTGGCCTTTGACCTTATCATTCCATATGGTTTTTCGGGTTGTGTAAAACATAGTCCGTCGCAAATATTATTCAATTAATTGTACAAAAAGGTATTACAGAATGGAAAAGTGTTTAAATTATTTTATTTTGTCTGAAGAGTTTAAGGTGTACATATGACACCACCGGCCAGAATTCCTTGATTGCTTACATGTATCGCAGTGCCACACAGGTGTTTTTCTAGTTTGACGTCAGGTCACTTTTACCGCTGAATGAATTGAAAGCGCCATTTATGGGTATTTTTCTTCAATTTGTCTTTATCTCAGGAATTGCCGGTTTAAATATAATACGTCATGTCCATAACACCCTGTATACCCCTCCCAAGGAGTTTGTTCGGGCTTGTTCGAACAAACCACAAAGGCTGCAAAATATTCTTCAAAAGCGTCCTCGTTCATAATAAAAATTGACATGTCTTTCCTATTTTTAATATTATTCACTGGAACCGAGATATTAAGGGTTGAGAGAACTTTATTTCAATCACTTCGTTGGCAGACCCTGATTGTGTACAGGAATCGACAAATTGTTCAATACAAAACACCCAAGGATGCTGTAACTGAAATATAATGGTTTTAAAATTTAACAGCGCACTGTCGGAAAATAGGAATCGAATAACCTAAACCTTACCAAGCCGGGTCATTGGATTTTACGAGCCTTGCTCGTTGTGAAACAATAAACGGCGTCACCTGTACTTTCAGAATGACATTGATAATGCTATCATGTGAATATTATTTGTATTTCATCTAATACCGTAAAATTGTAATAGAGTATATCATGTAATATAGTCTATTAGGGCCGCGCAAGAGCTATTGTCCGCTCAGCGGTATTTAAACGTTTCCCTATGAAGAGCGAGTGGAGAAAAATGTGTAGAAACCATGCTAGAAATCGTCTTTGTCTTGAGGTGACGCTAACCAAGTAAAATTTAACGCTAAGAAAACCCAGGCAGTAGTTTCCTCTAAAAAGGTTAACATTGCAGAACAGGAGTTATGGGAGGAGACGCAATTCCACTGGCATTGTCTATTAATTTGCTGGGCGTCAATCTGAGAGGAAATACGTCTTAGCACAACCACGTCGTGCATGGTAATCGCCAATATGGCAGCTTCGCAGAAACTTGGTGGACTTTTCCCGACCAAAAAGTTGTATACAACTTTTGACGCTCTACAAAGCCCAGATTTGACCATCACTATAGAATATTGTTTTCATGTCTGGAGCTCTGCACCCAACAATCCAAATGTCGTTCAGCTGGTAACAAACTCGAGGTTGTGATTCACAACGAATATAACCAACGAGTCAAAGCCAAAAAAGGTATAAAAAGTAGAAAACTAGGTTGGATATTTTAAGTTTACCTTGTGAAAACGAAAACATTCAAGTTATAAGTTGTTAAGAACATTAGTCCAAGTGTCGAACAAATATTAAACTTTCAAAACAAGTTTACTTAAAAGTTTGTCTGTCAAAAAGAGCAGACGTTCACGGCAAACAAGAAAATGAGGTGATTTAAATGTGTTTTTATAAATTATAAAACAGAAACGAAAATAATTAATTATTTTACGAAACGGCTTAGAAATTTATTCAAAGTTTTAATTGAAAATCCAGAAACGAAATATATTTTAGAAGGTAATTATACTACTTAAATTATATCTAATTAAACTTTTAGCAGCGTTTCGATTCGAAATTGGAAAATCAAAATACCACTGGCGTCTTTTTATCTGTCTATCACAGTTTTCTTAGAGAGATTCGGAAGAAATTGGGAGGAAAATCACATGAGGCAATTCGTGATCGGATTTCTTCCCAAATTGTTTTGTAAAAAGAACAAGTTTCAGGAGACGGAACTATACAAATGCTATATAAAGGGATAAAATATATTCAGGCGTTCTTTAAATGAGTGTTTTACGGTTTATATGTGATCAGTTAGTCAGGAGCGTAGCTACCGCTGTAGCAGGTATATCAATGATACAGGGCCTCCGAACTACGAACAAACCCGAGCTAAATATTATCCATACTCAAATAATATATGATAAATGAATTCTAAATCTGACGACAGGATTATCTCCTATCCTTTTGAGACGAAGTTATAAAAAAGTAAGCAACAAGACTGGCTAGTAAATACTATAATGACAATGACTTGTCAGTTAATCTATATGATCATTTAATTGCTTTGGAAAGTTGTTTATCTGATATTAAGAAAATTCATACAATTAAAAAACTCGCAGAGGTATTGTCGATATACCGGGTGATCCATCGTTGAGTCGAACACATGAAATCCCATGTAAATTCAAACTCGACACATAGGTTTACCATCTAAAGAAAGGTTGGTATGGATCTAGTTTGTTCATGAGTCGATGTGTTATAATTTTTATCAGGAGCTTATTATATATCTATGCGACAATAATCTTGGAAGATAAATTATATATATTCGCAATAACACCCTTTTGGAATAGTAAGATAACTTTCTGCGTACCGCCATATTTTTGC
Source organism: Barypeithes pellucidus (assembly GCA_963991005.1). Taxonomy (NCBI): domain Eukaryota; kingdom Metazoa; phylum Arthropoda; class Insecta; order Coleoptera; family Curculionidae; genus Barypeithes; species Barypeithes pellucidus. The sequence continues at coordinate 4,251,125 of OZ022557.1, forward strand.
CATAAATTTTTTACCCTTGTAGAGATTTGTTCAGCATTATTTTTATTTGTTTTTCTATGATCTCGCCGCCCATCTTTAACACAACACATAGGCATCTCGACATATTTGACATTTTATGAATATTTCATCACATATTTTCTTTTTATATCAAGCAGGGTCTTTTAAAAAAAATTAAACTTTTTCTGTAATGCTGCCGAGCTCCTGCTATTTGTAAAATCAAAAGGTTATTGTTTTTTTTTTACTTCCTGCGATAAGTTATTTTTATAAAAAATATATATCACGAACTACGTAAAAGGAGAAGAAAACAAATTTGATATTAGGTTCGATCGCAGAGCAGACAGAAAACAAACTGGCCGAGGCATGCGCAGTCGGTTTAAAGTGTTCACTGAAGCTAGATCTTTGTTCGCCGACCACAAATTCGGTGTTCGCAGAGCGAAATGTATCGATTTCCAACTGATTTGCAACCGTCCGAATAATCCGCTTGCTGTTACGGAATTGTGGGTTTGGATTCTGCGCATTTGGTCGATCGGCTGTTTGTGTGTTTTTACCGATAAGTTTCATTTTCTTTAGTTTTCGCATGTTTTGGTAACTTACTTTCCATTATTTTACTTTACTTACTTACTTACTTTCCATTCCAAAATGAAAGGCTAAGCTCTCGACCTAGAATAAGAATATTTGTACACGGAAACAAGACTATATTAAATTTATTATAATAACAGTTTATTGGAAATTTCCTATTAAATACAGGGTGTTATGGAAATGACGTATTATATTTAAATGGGTGACTCCTTGGATGTCCTAGAGAAAAAAACCGTTTTAAAAGTGGGGTTCAGCCCCATAAACCCACACCTCATCCGGCGTTTGTTCGGGTTTGTTCGTCATGTCACCCTATGGTGGCATATCAGGAAACAGCTGTTATGTGCAATGTTGCCAAACTTAATGCAAAACTGAAATTCCATATAAAATTGTAAAAATAAATTATTTATCTACCTACTACTACTACTACTACTACTATTTGACTTATTCGTTGGCGACATTCCATTTTTCTGTCAAGTCAAACGTCCAAAACAAACTACTCGTTTTAACTCAGCAACTTAGGTTCGTCTATAAAAACAATGTCAAATAATATACAAAGTTTGGACGCGTAGCCCGAAAATCATTACAACTATTATACGCGTACCTTCTGAAAACAAAGCGGATAGCCGAGAGTGTAAATGGTTGTCAACAGAAGCGACCGCACTCTAACGCTGTTCTTCTATTACTGACACTTGCAACTTGCAAGACGCACGGTTGTACCCATAGACCTACGTCGGCCCGGCGCCCAGTGGTTTGTGTGAAGGAGATGGAGAGATGGCCGCGTGAGAAAGAAAATAAAATCTTGTCATTTGGAGTAGAGCTGCGCTAATTTAATTTTTTAAGCTTCTCAAAAGAAAAAGTACAGTCGCAGTATTATCAGCTACCACTATCATTTTATTTAATTTGATCGAAATTCCATTAACGCCATATCAATTAAACGCCTTGCAAGAAATCTCGCGGTAAATAGGCAAGTAATAGAGAAGAATCTCGTGAAATATCAAACTGTCAAATATTGCCAATCTTTATTGCGAGTTTTGAAGGTATCTATTTCGTTCGTTCGTAGGTTAACTGTTTTATGGTTCAAAGATAAAATGTCATTTTTAAATTGAAGGATTGCATTGTCTGTATTTAAAATGTGTGTTTTTTAATTAGTTAAATAAATAAATCTACGCGAGAAAAAAGGACCAAAATTAAAACAGCGTTCGCGTGTATCCTTTCCATGTGAATAGCTGCTATTTTTGAGGTTATGTGAGAGGTTTTTCCTAAAACTTAGATTCTGTGTGGTTTGTGTGAAATTATGGAACTAACAATTGTATTTAAATAAGTAAAGGTAAGAAAGCATGTGTCTTAAATAAAATTGCATTTTTTTTAAAGAGTTTGAACGATAATTATTATTTAAAATGCCAATGACGTTTGACCTATTTACTTTCCTGTGCTTGTAACGAATTTGAAATTTGTGTGTGATATTACCATTATTTGTTTTGCAAAACATCTTTTGCCGTCGGTTTTCTGGAATCATATTTGTTCATAAATGATGAGAATTAAAAATTGTTAAAATTATAAAAAAATTTCTAAAGAGTTTGCCGTGTAGATATGACAACACCGGCCGAAATGCGCTGACGTCTTTTGACCCTGTAGACCTCAGTGTTGATTGTTTACATATTACGCCAGTGCCCCACATGTGTTTGTCTGATTTGACATAAGGTGATATAATCCGGTCATTAATGGAAGGCGCCATTTATGGGTATTTTTTGTTCAATTTATTTTCATCTCAGGATTTGCAGGGTTTAAATATAATAGTAAAATCAAGTAAATAAGTACTAAAATATATTGTAAATTTTATAACGAATATATGTGCATGGAACAAACACTATACATAGTTTAGTTTCCAATGAAGTATTGTACTATTTACAATTTTCATTATTAATCCGTAACAAAATAATTTTTTAGATACACATAATTTCTAAGAAAGTATAGTTAGAATTTCTAATAAATTTAGAACGAATATATGGTGAAAATAATGTATTTATAACTCCAGTAGTTAACTATTTTTAAATGTTTGGTACATTTCACTGCCTATTATTTAAGTATTTTTATTCTAAAAATGACCAAAACTTAAATGAAGTGTTCTAGAAAACACATAATAGCGATCGATGAAGTCAAGCGACTTTGGGCACGGTTAGTACTTGGATGGGTGTGAGCAGTTAGGAATACCATGGCGTGTCAAAATTTTTACAGAAGATATTAGTAAATTTTACAATATCTTCTCATATAAATGGTTTACTAAATATTTATGTAATTTTTACTAAAAATTTAAATTGAAATTTTGCTATAATTTAATGGCAGTTCTTAATAAAAGTTTTTCCAGTCACGGCCATAAATTATGATTAGTTTTACTAATTTTATAGTAAATTTAACTAAGTTTTTCTCTCCGTGTAGATTAAGTTAAGCAATCCCGTTCACAGAGACCCAAGACAGCATCCCATTAGAAACTCGTTCACAACCGAACATGCGCAGAACGAAATTTGCAACCGATTGGAAATTTCACTCTGCGAACGAACTTATTATACCGTGCTCGCTCGATGCAGAACTCACCAATATTTTGCTTTATTATACGTCTTTTTGGCAAGAAACTCTTAATCTTATAACAAAATATCCACCCCCCTCCCGAGACTGCTAATTAAAAGTTGAAATACATTTAATGGGAATTATAAACTTTCCCATTCAAAGTTCCGATTTACTTCTTCCTAAACACAACAAACTGTTTTTCCAATTGGAAAAGTCGAAATACTGTCGCTGGCAGCGCAAAACCAAGAATTTCCGGTGCCCAGATAAGAAGCAAAAAGTTTTAAGTAAAGTTGTTTCAGAAGTTTAAATTTAGTCGGACGTTTAGAGTAACCTTGTCAATAACTTTGCAATATTACTTTTATTCGCATAGAACTTGAGAGTTAAACTCTCAACTCTCTGACAGATTAGATTAGTTTTATAAATAATTAGATTTTCTTCATTCATATTTATTGCATTTCAGTGGCGATCGACGTTTCTAAAAATAACATCAAAAAGCTCTTGGATTGGGAAGTAGAATCATTCTAACAGAAGTAAAATCGAAAAACATCGAATAGGTACAATAAGTATACAGTTAGCCAACCCTTGTTATCCTATTGGATCTTCCATTATAAAGGGTAAGAAATTCATTCCAGTAAAGATCAAAGACACCACAAACAAGGTAAGACAGAAAGATTGAGTACAGTACAGCTCGACAAGCGAGTCTATAGCTGCGACGTATCGGTAAGGGGAAAAATGGCCGAGTCATGGGCGTGCTATTATTATCTTAATAATGTAATAATATATTTTTTTTACGGCATGAATATATTTATATCACCAGTGCAATATATTAGGCCTTTCCATTAATATTTTTCGCTTGTTTTGGCATTTTCGCTAATAAAATCCAGTTAATTTCAACATGCACCTCAAAGTTTCAAGGGGAAAACGGAAAGTTTATGTCACTTCTCAGCTGTTGTAGCAACTTTTTTAAGGTTGGAACCCCTTTTAGTTCCAAATAAAATGTTTGTATTGTTCTCCTAACAATGTCAAAGTCGAAGCCTTCGATTTTTTCGACAGCAGAGAGACGGGCCCTTTTTTTGACAGGTGATGACAACAATTGATCCGGGCTATTTTCTTTCCTTTCAGTATCTTATTTGTGAATGTTTCTTACTGCACCCACGCTTACTCCCGTATACAGCTTTCGCTTAAGTGGCAATTTAAATGTATTAATTTGTGATTCCTCTTCACACACCCTGTACATATTGGCAATCACTTCACGGGTTTGACTATGAAGGGTTTTACCAGTCATTCATTATCACAGTTTTAAAACAAACCCTATTACTACGCAACTGGATGAAGCATATTGGACATCGCCGAACAACTACGCCGGCAAAATGGGCGTGTCACCAGACGCGTGTCGTCATTCTCTGTCTGGGATATAACCTATCAAATTAGCTTTAGACACCGGTAACCAATGGTTACCGTTGATATTGCACCATGTTGCCCTATTTTTAGATTAGAAGTACTTTTAGCATTTAAACATTAAAATAAATAGTATGAAAAGAAGGTTTTAAAAACATTGCAACTATAATAGAATATTAGTTTCTTATATACTTATGACAATTTACTTTAAATGGGTAAATTTAATTTTAGGGTTTATTTGGTAACATGTTATTAAATTAAAATTTAATATATGCGACAACATTGTTAACCCAAGAAATTTTCTTGCCGCATTCCTCTTGTAGCTACAGATAAAGTTCTCGACCGGTATATAGCATAGATATACAGGATGGGGCAAATGTTCCGGAACGGCTGAATTAGTTAGACCTCAGCTAAGGTAGCCTTAACGGTATGGTAAACCTTAAGAAACGATGTTTTATTTAAATTAATTTAAGGGTCAATTGACGCGTTAAGTCTAAGAGTACCACTTCCTTAAGATCTATTCCTTTAGATAAGAGTTAAAAAGATCTTTAATATGCTATCAAACTAGTGTTAAGGATGACTTATGTCATTCTGTATCTTAAGATGACTTTGAAATACCGGCCCTTAGTTCACCACTCATACGCAACACTAGCAACATACAGTCTACCATGATGTCCCTTATCGCCAATTTAATTCTATTGTCAAATAATTTTAGCATAAAATTTTCGTACCGATGAAAATGTGGATACTCAAGGAACGGGATTTTACAGATTTCTTTACTCAGCCATACAATATTAATTCTCCTTATGTACAAAAATTATTACAAAACTTCCTCAAGCTGTTTATCATAATTTAATTCCAATTGTTGTATATCAAAACGAAAAAATAAGTACATTTTTGTTCTCGGGCTTAACAATATTATTTTACAATTTTGGAACAAAAAGTTTTCGGAAACTCCTTATGAAAGAAAGTTTCTGCATACTTTGTATATGCGAAACGCTACATAAATAATCGCAAATGACAATAAGATGGTGGTGTTTTTTCAAAACGTATACGAGAACTTTTAAGTAATTTCTTAGAAAACTCGAGTTTAGGAATACTGCGAAACAAACTCATCGTACAATTTAGGTTCTAAATTTCTTTTAAGATTTCTTTTGGCGATTCTTAGTAAAAAGGTATTTTAATTTGCTAATGAGCTATAATTAAAGACAAACTACACGATACGTTTTGCGCATCTTCGGTTGGACGAGTTTCCAACTTTTTTTTTTTTAAAGCTTGTGACACACATGATGGGCATAATATATATTTTCTTTTTTTTGTGTTTGTATATATTTCGGTTCATATCACTTAGTTTGAATTGTTTTAAATTAATTTTTAACTTTAGTTTTGACGTTTTCTTCAATTCTTCTCATGTCTCTATGTCGAATTATTACCTGCTGGTATCTTTATACCTCTCATTATATCATATTTTGAGAAAAACAAATTTAATTACATTTTTTTTAGTGAAAACTCGTACATAATTAAAATTTATATTGAGTTTCATATTGTAATATTATATTTCCTTTCGGGGCTTTTAATTAAAAGTTTACGTCATTATTGATCCAAAATTAAAGTTCGTTTAATGCCTTAATTTACTTTTTAAAGATGTTTTCTGACAAAGGAAGGTAATGTAATTTCTTCTTTAAGTTTAATTTATGACTGTGCTAATTATTTATGGCCCTTCGGACTAGGACTACACTGCGCAATAGTATTTTGAAAAGCCCCGAGTTGCCTCATAGCCAATTGGAAACAAATTAAAAACTGAGTAACTCAAAAAAAAAACATGTAATAAAAAAACATATTATCCTAGAAATAAATGAATCTTGACATAATTTTCTTGGGTGGTTTAACAAAAACTAGAAATAACGCGTAATTTAATTTACTACCTTGACTTTAACATGTAAAGTAAATCCTGTATAGGCGACAAAAATAACACTGAATTTTACATACATATATGTATTGTGAACATTTCATTTTGATATCACTACACAACCTAATATTTTCGGAAGTTCTCCCTTATTCATATCGTTCTGTTACTGACAAGGATTTATAATCTCGGTGTCGTTGCAGTTAAAATTTCCCCCCTTTCCTTGTTTATAATATACTACAGATCGTCATAAGCTTTAACCATTAGTTATATTTTTTGATTTAGAATTCGTTAATATTTTTTATTAAGTTGATTGTCGCTAAACCACTTTTACAATTAAATTTAAATTAATGATACATTTTAAAGTTTAGCCTTGATTCAAAAAGGCCGTATTTGAATTAAAAAGGAATAAAACTAGGAAGAAGTTATATTTTTAAAGTTTTCGGAAAGTACAGTAATCTTTTTCCCATTTGCGAATATTTATGCAACTTTGTTTTGCGCATACAGCTTTAGTTAAAAGTTTCTTCCGTATCGTCTTAAATTAAGCTTGCCTAGTTTTTCATTGGTTGAGCAATAAAATGATTTAAATATAATTAAATGGTTGTTTCTGGATCCTAGGTCGATTTTTCATTAGAATTGCTTAGTGGCTTGCTTATTAGGTATCCTATGTCGCTAAAACATCTTGCATGCTTATATATACAGGGTGTTGTGTGCATTTCAAAATTTCCCACTCTTAATATCTCACTTCCAGTATTTTATGATCAAACGCATGCACTATAGGAAAAATCCTTTCGGGCACTCTGGAAGTGGCGCGTGGGCGAATAGAGCGATTCACGTTAGTTTTGAATCGTTGGACGTTATATTCGTTAGGAAATACGATCTTAGGAAGGTCGATCAACAAGGATGACGTCCTCCAAATGAAGGAATTCTTAAATCATGAAATTCGAGAAGTACTAAGTTGAACTAAATATACAGGGTGTTATGGAAATGACGTATTATATTTAAACCGGCAAATTCCGAGATGAAAATAAATTGAAGAAAAATAACCATAAATGGCGCTTTGAATTATTAAGCGAAATATACACTTTATATGAAATCTCAAAATTTATGTGGCCGCTCCTAAGGCCCTTTGCAATCAATATTTTATTGAGGCAATCTCCAGGTTCAAAAGAGGTTAGCGCATTATAGGCGATATTGTAACACAGAATTCTAGACGCACGTGTTCAGTTTTTGACAACATACGTCTTTGACGCGCGTTATCACTTCTTTTTCAAACTTTTTAGATAAAGAAAACTACAATTGTAAGGTACATACTCTCTTACCTTCGATCTTATTTTAAAATAATCCATTTTATAATTAAATTCCATAAAAAATAAAACACAAAAAGTATGTTTTTCAACAGAACCAACAGTAGATAATATCACACAAATTTGAAATCACATCACAACATTTCTTATTATGAATTATTTCGCAACAAAAAAAATCGAGCAATACAACTAACAAAACGTTTAAAATTCGTATACGTCAAGCACGTGGAACCAACGTCGTTCCACTCCCGAGTCTCGAAACATACTGAAGTATGAAGCCGGTATTCAAGCTACGGTGAGACACGCGGTGTGATCTGACAACACTGTTAATATAGTCTAGCGACCCACCTTGTTGCTAAGTGAATCCAGATGGAACTACGCGACAGTATATGGGTAAAAAGGGTTTTTACCTTAGTATTTAGATATTCGATTTAAAAAAAAAAGTATGTAGACTTTCTTTAGGACACGTTCTAACAACACTTTCTCTAACAAACCCGAACAAACCCATTTAAATATAATCAGTCATTTCCATAACACCCTGTAAATGAGCGGCAGTTAATATGGATGAGGGGCAGATGTTCGTCGTGTATTTCTGCTATAGAATGATGACCAGCAAATTAATAGATTGCGTGTCCTGCGATTATATCTGGTGCTGGTAAAGTTAACCTCTTAAAAGCCCATCCAACCCCGTACAAAATACTAAAATATTAATTTAATTTGTATTTGTTATTTATGCTTACAAGCGTCCATATATTTGAATGCCTATTTTAAAATAAAACATTCATTGAAACAAAATTTCAAAAACTGATTCGCCATATCAATCCCAACCAACTCTACCCTTTCGGAACGAAACTTTTAAGTAAAATTGTTTTGAAACTTGGGATTTCGTTTGACATTTAAAGTAACCTTTTTAATAACTTCCAAGTTGGAAGTTGTTTTACCGGTGTTTTCACGGAGTTGAACTGAACTTTTGAAACTAGTTATTTTGGTTTTTAGAAATGTTTTCTGACGTAAATTAAATAGAATGAAATTTGGCAAAAACAACGTGGTCTTGATATGTTTCAAATATGTTTTAGGTTAGCTTTACTGGTTAATAAAGTTCATAATGAACTTTTGATGTTATTGTGCTTAGTCCCTTTATAACGACAGACTACAACGTGTCCAAGATAAGGAGGGCCAGACAGGGATCTCGAAAACCGTAAGAGATACGAAGTCGGTTTTTAAAATTCCGAGTAGTTCCGGAGATATCAGGAAAAAACGAAATTCTGAAAAATCGTTTTATTGATTTCCTGGGTTTTCTTGAGATCGAATTCTAAAGTAAATTGTACTTTCGCATTGCCACTTTTTCCGTTCTATCTAACAGCGTTAATTGTTTTGTAATCCGACCAGTCGTCTTCGACCATTACCAACTTTATTTTTTTAAATACGGTCCTGTTTTCCTGATATTGGAATTTGAGACCTTCATTTCTTCCGAATGCAACGATGTATGACACAGTGTGGTTTAATGACGTTTCGAGGGTTTGTTGAAGAACATCAGGAAATTTTGGGATCCGGTCCTGTATTTCTCCTAATTTTATAAACAATATCCCATAAGTAAACTCTAAATTTTTACTTATGTTGGACTAGTTCAATAAATAACAAATAATTTAATAATAAATCACAAATAAGTGAACAAAATACAGAAACATTATTTCAAACTTCTGTTGATTCGGGATTTAAAAGAAAAGTAGGCGCTTAAAACAAACAAATTAAGATGGTGACGCGTGATTTGTTTCACTTGACATTCTCATTGTGATCGTTTGAGAGTGATTTAAGAGGATTTATATTTTCCAGAAAATATGGAACATAAATTTACAAATGCTGAAAAGTTTGATATTCTATCGCATGTTTTATTTTATCTCAAAAAAACTGTTATGTGGCTGTTAGAAGATTGTTTGTTTTGATCACCTGATTATGTAGTTCCTTACTTTTTTCGTTGTTCGTTTTATTACTGTTTTGGAATGATTCTTGTTCACTTATTTGTGGTTTATTATTAAATTATTTGTTATTTATTGAACTAGTCCAACATAAGTAAAAAATTTAGAGTTTACTTATGAGATATTATTTATAAAATTAGGAGAAATACAGAACCGTATCCCAAAATTTCCTATTGTTGTTCAAAAAGCCATCGAAACGTCATTAAACCACATCGTTGCATTCGGAAGGGAAAAAGCTATCAAATTCCAATATATATATATTCCAAGAAAGTTGATAATGGCCCTTCGAAGACGACTCGTCGGATTACAAAACAATTAACGCTGTTAGATAGAGCGGAAAAAGTGGCAATGCAAAAATGCAATTTACTTTAGAATTCGATCTCAAAAAAAACTTTCTAAACGGCATATTATTAGGCACGTAAATGCGCAACTTTACCTCTATTTAACCGACTTCGTATCTCTTACGGTTTCCGAGATCCCTGTACTGGCCCTCCTTATCTTGGGCACATTGTATAGCCTTGAATATCCATGTAAAACAAAAAGTTAGGTACAGTCTACGTAAAAAGTATTTTTCGCTTCTTATCATATTATTATCTATGACATACCAGCTATCTGAATCAACCCGTTTAAGCTTGAACATCGTATGAAAAATTTTGGTGTTCTGATTACTATAAGAACATCAAAATTTTTCGTCGCTACTGCGACTCAGATCAATCAACATATGTAAGAAAGGCTTCCAGTGCTCTGGAATGGTCGCTTTGATCTTATTAGCTGGCCTCCAAGCTCTCCAGACCTCACACCACTAGACTATTGTTTATGAGGCTGGTTCAAACATGAAGTTTACAAAGTAAAAATGCACTAATTCGACGTATGAGAAATACTACAGCCGAAAGAAAGACATGAATCAATCAGGAGAGCAACAGGGGCCTTTGTAGATGAAGCAGCAAATGTTTAGAAGCCAATGGCGATATTTTTGAATATTTATTAGAAGAAAGCTTTGATTAAAAAATATGAATGCATGAAACTTTGTTTATTTATAGTCACGCTATAACTTTAAGGCATCGGTACGAGTTCTTTTTCACATTGTTTTCACGTATAAAATATATGTTCATTAAGAAAATTTTAGCATAACAACTCCGCTAATTCGCAAATAAAAACTCCATTGTCCATTGCTCGCAACATTGGCACATTATTTGTATTATACGTGAATCGGACACAATTTAACTAATATGCTAGCTCTACGTGCTCGTTTCATCGCTTTGATCGAAAGTTTATTAATTTCAATAATTGCGAACTAAGCTGCTTGTTTAGTATGTCAATAAAAGACATAGACGTGTGGTCATTCTAACCCTCGGCTGCTGGTTAAGTATGTAACAAGCCATAGCTATTTTTTTTTTTGGAAATTGTTAGTTAAACTAGTATCCTGGTGTTCTGTATTTTGTTAATTGCTTATTATTACTGTTGTGAATGTAAATATTTCGAATTTCATTGAAATTATTAAAAAAAATAGAAAGTGTCAATATTTTATTAAAAATTTGCCACGGTATTAGAAGAACATGGTTGTGACTATTTCCCGGGATAAATATATGCCAAAAAATAAATTTATTTTTATAAAATACATCTTGCAGATCATTACCAACGCTAAATGCCTGTTCTCACCAAAGCAACTGGCAACCGCAACGCAACATCAACGCGACACAGCACTAATGTGCAAATACACGTGTTCGCACTGACTTAAGGCAACTCAACTGCAACGCACTAGTTGCTTATGAGTTGCCCGGCATACCGCGTCGCCGTTGTCAGTTGCTTCCAATCGCGGTGTCATGGCGGACGAGACAGCAAAATATTTCACTTTTGTGGCTCATTCGGTAAAACCCATGAAATTTAACCGGATCATTATTTAATTCCTGTGCCACTATATACGAACTATGTCTCTGGTAAAAAAGGGTGAACCCAAAATTGTCGCTCAGTTTCTGACGAAGACGACATTTGCTCACGTCAAACGAGACTTCAAACCAGTTGATTCCAGTGGGAACGCAAGAGCAACTCAACTGAAGTTGCGGTCGCGTTGCACTTGCGTTGCTTGCCAGTTGTTTTGGTGAGAACAAGCGAGCACCTCAACTGAAGTTGCGGTTGCGTTGCGGTTGTGTTGCGGTTGCCAGTTGCTTTGGTGAGAACAGGCACTAAGATGTAATACATTCGGGTTGTGCAGGCGTAACCTTCTGAAAAATGATAAATCAGCAACAGGGTCAAACGGATTCTCTCGCTTATAGATTCCCCTGATCTATAATATTCCCATCGTCCTCAGTAAATATTTTATCTTCTAATTCCATATTGTTGTTATATAAATAAATCATCATCATAATCATAAATGTTTTATAAAATGGATATTTTATAATAGCTATTGTCAAACTACACGGTAGTGCGCAGATGCTAAGCAAAAGCCTCGTAATTAGGCCTTAAATATTGTGGACTTAAGGTTAATTCAACTTAAGTCTCTTTACCAGGAATACGAAAACATGACCTTAAACTTTCTTCATTTTTAAGCAGACCTAAAGCATTACGAAGACTATGGGCATAAATTGAATAATAGTAAATAAATCATCAGCCTTATATTAAAGCCTATTCAATAAAACGAAATAATTCGAACCGATCTGAATGGCCATATTCCTACACTGGACGAATTCCGTCGATTTCCAGGTATAATTTAACAGACAGTTCACGGAAAATATATGCGATTTATTTGACGAATTTATTGGACAATTTCTGTTTGTTAAGTTATAGGCTGCGGTTTTAATTAATATCTCTAATTACGCCGAGTAAGTAGGATGGAATTAATGCAGGACTGGAATGTTGCCACCACTAGATTTACGAATGGTAATGATAATGTAGTTTCTAGTAATACTAGTTTCCTCAATGTAATTTCGAACATAATTGTTTTCAGTTGTCCGATAATGACTCTTCAATTGGTTTAAAAACTCTGAGTAATAAAATTGTTTATATATAGATTAAACGTAGCCAATGAGCAGTGCATTATTACCCAAGGTCACGAAATACTAGTAAATTTTCCAAAAATATGACGAAAATGATTATTTTACGTATTTAACATATCGGAAACCAATCATTTTAGACCTCTCTTAGACGGACACCTACGGGACAGTCTAAATGAGTCCGCCTAATAGAGGTGTGCGCCCATGGGAATTTTGTTATTAGGTAATATGTAAGTGCAAAATTATTACTATGTATATGTATGTACAAATAAACATAACATAACAAAAATACACTAGTTTTAGTTAGGATGTAGTACTAAAAAAATCTAATAACGTAGTTTGATGTGGTCGCGTTTTATACTTGCAATCTAGAAAATGTTATTCCAAGTCTGATAACAATTCCATTGCTGTAGAGTCACCTCTATTCTTTGCATACTTTTATAATACCTTTACAATACTAATGGCTTGTTTATAATTGGTGACATTTGTTTGATTACTGCATTCAACTTCTTCGTCAGAGTCGTCAGATAGTGATGTGGTTTCAGTTTGGACTACATAATCGGTAGGAATAGGGTCACTATCATCTTCTAATCAATGTTTATGAACTCGCCAAAATCATTGTTATCAAATTGCAAACTTGAATAATGAATAGGTGATACTTGTTGTCAATGTCTTTATGTAATGAAGTAATTATAATAATAATAATAATAATAATACGAACATTTTTATTAACATGAAAAGAATACGATAATGATTTCATAATTCAAGAACTCCACCCTCATACTCGACACCTTTTTCTAATTGCTTTCTCAAATAAGTGAAAGAATTTTTGATTTCTTCCTGAGATATCGATTGGACAGCCTGGATAATTCTGCCCTTCACACACATATCTTTTGGTATTGCGGTTGCAAAAACAATCTGTTTTAAACGGCCCCACAAAAACATATCGGCCAAGGTTAAGTCGGGACTTCTTGGGGGCCACAAAATTGGGCCATTCCTGCCAATTCACCTTTGACCAAATCTGCGGTCAAGCCATTCTCTAACCTCACGAACGAAATGGGCTGGACAACCATCTTGCTGAAAATACATATTTTGTCGAAAATGTAATGGTAGATTTTCGAGTTCATCATTGAAAAATGTATCCAGCATTTCTAAATATGATAATTTGTTGCACGATGGATATCGCACCCCACTTTTGTGAAATATTGTCTTCTCGTCATAATTCTGAATTCGGGATTTTCTAAACACCAGTACCTAACGTGCTGGGTTGCAACGGTTCTATTTGCTGAAAATGTACTACAGGAAACAGGATACATTTATAAAAAATTATCGTATTCTTTTCATGTTAATAAAAATGTTCGTATTATTATTATTATTATAATTACTTCATTAAATAAAGACGACAACAAGTATCACCTATTCATTATTCAAGTAAAAACGTTTATTAAATTAAGAGTGACTTTTTTTCGTATCTTTCAATTTTTGGTCCATTTGTCCTCTTGTAAACCCCATCCGTGGACATACTGTATACCTAGTTCCGGACTATGAAAAAATATCCGCTTAATAGAGATGTCCGCTCATTTGAGGTGTCCTTTATGAGAGGTTTCACTGAATATGAACTTTTAGACTTAAAATTGGTCCAGAAATAACCCATTAGAGTAAGTAGATATCATTAAGTAACACTCTATATAGTCTAGGGTTTCATTCTTACTTAAAATTTTAATGAGAATGCCCACATTTTCCATATCTATCACCGTAGGTACTCAAATTACAACAGAATATACCTCGTATCATGGCAATCGTCAGCACAACATAATCATTCTAAACGATTTGCAACGCAAAATTCGCACAAACGAAACGAATTCCTTAAATTTCGCATCCGAATTTAACAGATGGTTCTCGAAAATATGTAATTCATTTGACGAATTTATTGGTTAATTTGCGTTCGTGTTACTATAGTCTAATTTAACTGCGGTTTTAATTAATATCACTAATTACGCCGAGTAAGTAGAATGGAAATAATTCAGGAATGCGCTAATGCTAATGTAATATCGCCATGTTTCCACGATCCCATTCGCTAATGGAAAAAATAATGTTTTAGTATTTAAAGGAGTTTTTAGAGGTCGTCTGGGGGCGAACAGATGTGCTGAATGGCTTTTTGGGATAAAAGTTTGTTTTATAATTAATTAGGGCTTTCGGGGTTTGTTACGCAAAAATGGCATTACGCTTGTTCCGTAATATTAGACCCAAAAGTTTGGCAGATAAAAAAAATGTCAGGGATTATAGGGATGTGCGGATAATTTAATGTAGCGATACGGATTCGTTTTGTTGCATATGGTATAAGGATTGTGTCATCTAACATGAATTGTCAAACAATTAAGACTTTGTATCATGCAAGTTTTGAGTCGATTTTAAGATACGGTATACTTTTTTGGGGAAGTAGTTTGGGAGTACAAAGAGTATTGGTAATGCAAAAAAGAGTGGTGAGGTCGATGCACCTCGAGACATGTAGAGGCATTTTTAAAAGGCTAAATATAATGACAATACATGCACTTTACATTTACGAGTGTTTAATGTTCTTATTCAAAAACAAAGAAATTTTCCAGAAACTTAATGAGCATAGCTACGGTACTCAAACTTTGAATTTTTTGTATCTACGTCACCATTTAACAATTTCTGAAAAAGCCCATATTACATGTGCGTTAAATTATATAATAGATTGCCTATTAACATTAAAGGGATAAGTAATATAAGAGTATGGAAAATGTCAATAAAGAGGTTATTAATTGAAATGGAACCATATACCTTGAGAGACTTTTTTGATTGGGACTTTTGACTTCAGTGAGTTCTTGTCGTTATTGCGTTTTGTGACGTCATTTCACTTCATAGTTACCTTGTAGTTTGTAATTACCTAGTAACTTGTAATTTGAAATAAAGAAGTGTTATTATTATTATTATTCATAACATAATATACTCGCCGATATTAAATTCGATCATTCCAAAATTTTGTTCAACTTTAAGATTTTAATTTTAATTGTAACATAAAACTGCTGAGATAGTAACACCGATCTATATCTATGGATAGGCAAACTCTTAAAGCAAAAGTGGCAAATTTATGTAAATAATCCGTTCGTCAGATGTCATGCGCAATGCCGACTGATAAACTACATACAGGGTGTTATGGAAATGACGTATTATATTTAAATCGGCAATTCCTGAGATGAAAACAAATTGAAGAAAAATATCTAAAAATGGCGCTTTAATTTAATATGCCCTGTACATGACCTTATGTCAAACCAAAAATATCCACGTGGTGCCCCTGTCAGGAAGGTAAACAAAGCAACATATGTCAACAGTGTTGTCATATCTTCAGGGTAAACTATTTAGAAAGTCAATAACCGTTTGACAGATTGCAAGTTATTTATTTTTCAGGGTACATTATTATAAACTTTTACGTTCAGTTCAGTTCGCTGGGAAACAATCTCTGATTTATAAACTTGAACTGACTCGAACGAACCGCCGCGGAGTTTTCAAATGGTCAGGTATGTTCTCATTTGTTCAATTCGAACGACACCCGTCAGATCTGGACAACTTAAAAGTTTATAAATGCCACTTACCCTTTAGAAAAAAATGCAATTTTATTTACCTTTTCGGACTTATTTAAAACCAACTTAATTTATAAAAAACACCAAGTACTCACAACACAAAATCACATAGTTTTCGCGTCACAACACATCTAAGTACCGTTCAATCTGAATTAGTATTTTAAAGTACTACGAGGAACAGCGCTGATCTGCCAAACGCTGACATATTAGTGCTGGGCGATGTTCATCGATGTTTCTGAAACATCGATGTTCTGTTACCGATGTTCGATGTTTTCGACATCGATGTTAGAGATCAAACATCGATGTCGACATCGATGTTTACCTTTCGATGTTCAATGTTATAACAAAACAAGAAAACTAATTTGTAATCTTAAACTCAATTTTCCCAGCACAAGAAAATAAGAGCGAAAACTTTTGATTTCATTTGCTAAAAGCCTTATTAGAGTCGACAATAAAAATTCCCGGTGCAATGGCAATTATAATTGCACGAATTCATGCGCAGTAAACCGTTTTCGATCAACTGGCGCCTTGCTAACAGTCGTTTTGACTGGCAGTTAAAGCAGCTACTGCTACTTACAAATGGCAGTAGCCATTAGCTGTTCATAGGTGCTTCGTCCAATTAATAAACATTTAAAAGTAACAGAATAATCCATCTCTACCCAGACTTGCACCGGCAATGGCAATGAAAGTGGCGCGTGCCCCATTTCTGGCAATGCGAGACAGCTGAGAACGGTGTACTGCGCATGAATCCGTGCAATTTTAATTGACAGAAGATTAGAATTGTAGACTGTAATACGGATTCCATTCTAGCGGCGCAATTGCGAGAAGTATTTGGCCAGCTTATCCAGAACGAAATTTTTTTTTCCAAAGCCGGCGAAACTATGGCCCCAAAAACGAAATAGCTTGTAAGGAATCATCATTAATCTAGTTTTACAAAAAAAAAATAGTTTACAAGTTGTTAGTGACTGGAATTCATGCAGTTTTAAAATATTATGTTTTAATTATTGCTTTATTTTTTTGTTTATATTATTTTTTAAAATTTTTGTTATTTTGTTTTTTGACGTTTCATAATTCTTTCTAATAACAAGTTTATTTTTATTTTTTATAATCTAATTTATTCCTAATCGCAAATATACTTTTTTAAATGTCGATGTTTGAACATCGATGTTTTACATCCGATGTTTCTACGCCATCGATGGTCAACATCGATGTTCCGTTTCGATGTCCCAGCCCAGCACTATTGCATATTCGACGAGTCTATTTTTATTTTAAAGGGATAGTAGCTAGCTTAGACTGGAAGGGTCTCTCAACATAATTATGTCATCATTCTTCTTCAGTAAAGGATTAATAAATTAGCGTTTTTATTATTTCTGAATTTCTATTGCGAAATAATTTGTATCCTATAGTGCTGTTGTTTTATGTGTACGGTAGGTTATTGTAAAGTGTAATTATGCGTTAGTATTTATTGCTTTTGTGTAATCTAATAATAAGTGTATCTCTTCAAAAAAATAATAGGAAACTCGTGCGTGTTTGTGTGTTTCTTTAAGTGATTTAGTGCAAATGTTCCGAGAGATTGGAAATAAGAGGCCGAATGGGGTTTAGTGGATATAAGCTTATTATGCAGTTCCACATTTTCATCAGGGTACGTGATGAGCATGAAGCTTTTCCCATAGAAAAAAAAACAAAAATCTGAAGATGTCTGTGCCCTGGATTATTTGCTAGTGTACTGGCACCTGGATTCACTTCTATTTGGATACTAGGTAAACTAAATATTATTTTTATAAGAATCTATAGTTATTTTCTACACAGTTGGCAACATTGGGCTTGAACATCTGTTGATTACACAGCTTGGCAATGTAATATGATCGTATATGAATGTGCTGAGGAGTAACCGGGTGGGTTTAGGGGTGAATTACCCCACTTTTTAAACGTTCGATTTAAAAAAAAAAATATATGTAGCGCTTCTCTAGGACACCCCAGGAGTCACCCATTTAAATATAATACGTCATTTCCATAACACCCTGTATTTACCTTAAAAATTTTGAAGACCGTAACCGAAAAAAGCAATTCAATTTTTAAAAGGCGCTCAACATTAGAGTTTTATTAGAAAACCATCTCTTATAGCCACAAACAAACTTTCAAAATAAAATCTCATTTAGTTCTTGAGATACTTCTAATAGACCACTTTACTTGGGATACCCTGTATACAGAGGCTTGAGCATGTGCAAAATAAATTTCTCAAAATATTGGCTTATAGAAATAATATAAACTATAATTTATTGCGCAAAACGTTCAAAATCTTAAGTTTAGAAAATCGTAGGGCATTAAACGATATATTGTTTTTATATAAGACTATTAACTCGAGTGGACTTTTTAATGTCAATACCAGTGCCTGTGCCACTTTAAGACTTACACAGACATTTAATGTGCCGTTTAGTGCAAATTTACCTTTAAATAGACTGCTAAAACTCGCAAATACGTACTGCAACAATATAGTAGATCTATTTTTCAGATCCCTTAATACCGTTAAAAAATCACTGCTTTTCTGGAAATATAATTTTTTTGAATAATTTGATCATTTTTTTTTTTCATTTATAATGTAATATTACCCTAAATGTGTATTGAAACCTTTTATGCTTATTATTAGTTGTAGAACTTAAACTAAAATGTAAATTGCGGACACTCCTGTTGGATATATCGTGTTTGTGGACCAAATAAATAAATAAAATCTCCCACGAGCTAATATTTCGAAAAAATTTTCTCGTTGCGAATTTTTTAACAAAATTAGCATTTCAGAAAATTTTCCGGAAATACTTCATGCTCTTAGATTATAACTGATATGTTTTCCCTTAAGTACCTGTTCTCACCAAAGCAACTGGCAACCGTAACTACAACGCGGCCGCAACTTCAGTTGAGTTCTTCATGCGTTCTCACTGGAATTAAAGCAACTGCAACTGCAACGCGACCGCAACTTCAGTTGAGTTGCTCTTGCGTTCCCACTGAAATCAACTGGTTTGAAGTCTCTTTTGACATGATCAAAATGTCGTCTTCGTCAATCTAAAGATATAGCCGCAACATACTTGCTCGTTAAAAAGCTTCAAAAAAACTGAGCTACAATTTTGGGTTAACCCTTTTTTACCATATATTTGAGACAGTTCGTATATAGTGGCACAGGAACTAAATAATGATCCGGTTAAATTCCATGGGTTTTACCGAATGAGCCACAAAAGTTAAATATTTTGCTGTCTCGTCCGCCATGACACCGCAACTGGAAGCAACTGACGATGGCAACGCGGTATGCCGAGCAACTTATAAGCAACTAGTTGCGTTGCAGTTGAGTTGCCTTAAGTCAGTGGGAACATGCGTATTTAAATATTAGTGCTGTGTCGGGTTAATGTTGCGTTGCGGTTGCATTGCGGTTGCCAGTTGCTTGAGTGAGAACAGGCACTAAGAGTTAGATGGTAAAAACATAGATTTATATTAGAACTATTAGAAGCAACGTGTGATATAGGTACGGTATGATATCTGCACACCGAGGTGATTATCGACAAAATAAACCCCAACAAACCTGTGATAAGAGCTCCAAAACTTCTGAAGAGGTCTGGTTACATGTATTTTACATTCATGCGTTTCCCCTTCATTCAAATCACATAGGAACACTAATTCCATAATAAAGAACTTTAGAAGCTTGACATAAAACAACCCGTCAAATAAAAAACGCCGTTCCCATTTCCTGCCACTTGTATATTAAGTTTAGCAACATAAGGAAAACTAGTTACAACTACAAATGCTCTTAAATCCCTATGGAACAGTATTTTTATTATATTTTATTACCCCCATGTAGCTGCGTTTTCTGCGGCAGCCATACAGTTTTAATTTTCTTTCTGCCATTTTCACAATTTAATGCTGTCAAGCTGTCTGGAGAACGAGAGACGGAAATTATTATTATAAAGTGATGGAAAATAAAAGAGGTTTAAAGGGATTTTGATGGAATTTAATAGCGTGTGTAGTAAAGACAAATTATGTTCGTTAAATTTAGAACTTTAAAGAAATAAACAAACGGTTCTACAGTGTGAGCACCAAATTGGAATTTGTTTCTAGTTACACATCCAAAGTTTAAGACCGCCAAAAACTATTTCAGGTTCACTTAGAATACCTTCAAGGCAAACAACATATAGGATAGGGTAAAAAATATGAAAATTGTTCAATAGTAAAGAAGCCTTATGTCGACTAATAGAGAAAAACGTTACTACGAAAAGTGGATTAGAATCTTATTAAAAAAAATATGTCCAAATACAAAGCAACAGCCCTTGGTTCACAAATTTTTCAAGTTTCTAAACGAAAGTACTGCGCCATATAAAATAATATAGGATGCTGTGAACCGGGACTGTATACACTCTCATCGGTAAGATCAAATATTTCATCCCTTCGAGAATATTTTGACAATCAACAACAGTATTCATATCTCTCTAGATGAAACGCGAATATCTATTCCAAGGGTAACGAAACATTGTATTGGCATGATTTGCAAGCACTTGGTTACCTATATCAAGAAATATTATTATATTTCGAGTTTGTTCGGGTTTGTTCGAATAAATCACTTTTTTTTTATGATCAAACACAAGCACTATAGGAAAAATCCTTTAGGGCACTCTGGGAGTGGTGCGTGTGCGAATAAAGCGATTCACGTTGGTTTTGAATCGTTGGAGGTTATATTCGTTGGGAAAAACGACCTCGGGAAGGTCGTTCCATAAGGATGAAGTCCTCCAGATGAAAGTATTCTTAAATAATGAAGTTCGAGGAGTACTAAGCTTAACCACATATGGATAGGCGGCAGTGGTTCGTCGTGTATTTCTGCTATTCGCCGCTCTGGGCGGAATTAAGAGGGCAAGATCAGCCGAGCACTTTCCATGAAAATATCTGTAAAAGAGGGTCAAATCCCCAACCTGTCTTCGATGTTCTAGGCTGTCGAGGTCCTTCGTCAGCTCGTGGTCTTCAATCAGACGAATGGCCCTCCTTTCGATGGAATCCAGTACGAAGAGTACGTTTGGGTGCAGAGCTCCAGACATGAGAGCAGTACTCTAGTGATGGTCGAATCTGGGCTTTCTATAGTGTCAAAAGTTGTTGAGGTGTGTACAACTTTCTGGTTCGGAAGAGTACACCAAGTTTCTGAGAAGCTATCTTGGCGATTGCCACAACGTGGTTATGCCAAGACATATTTCCTCCCAGATTGACGCTCAGCAAATTAATAGATGAAGCCTTTTTGGAGAAAACTGCTGCCTGGTTTTTTTTAGCGTTAAATTCGACTTGGTTACTGTCATTGAGGAACACCGGCATTGATGGTGAAGGTGTCTGAGAGAAATCCGTCAATCGCCACTGGCAGAGAGCGGTCCTTAAGAAAGCTAGACAACCATGCACAGCATCGACTGGGCATACCATAGGATCGCAGTTTACTTAGAAGTCCCTCATGCCAAACACGATCAAAGGCTTTAGAAATATCCAGTGCAACAGCCCGAGACTCCCCATGATGTTCGATTGCGTTGTTCCAAAGATGGGTGACATAGGCTAGAAGATCTCCAGATCTGGACTTCCGAAAACCATATTGATGATCGCTGATAATGTTGAAGCCTTCCAGGTACTTTAGAAGATGTTGGTTAATAGCTTTCTCCATTACTTTTTATATAACTGAAAGCAATGCGACTGGCCGATAGTTGCTAGGCAGGGTTCTCTTACCTTTCTTTGGTATATATTTGAATTAATATAAGTAAGTAAAAGTTAAAATATGTATAATGCATCAACAATCGACCAATGCGCTTTCATATCTACAGCATTCATATTGTTAATCACGTCCATTAGCTGCTGATGTGGTTTCGTCTTATTTGATCTGCATAATTTATCCATTTAAGATGGGATACATAAATATATCGAGTGCAATACAAATTAAAGGAAATTTTTGGACAAATCTGTATTCATACGATTTAGATTATAGAGCAAGAAAAATCGTCCACAAAAGAATCGCTTACAAAACAAGAGATAGGGAGATAATAACGTGCTTGATTACATCGCGCGAAAATAAAAATATAAGAAAGTTAGTCTTTTCTTTCGGATCCAAATGTGAATCCATCGGGCCTTAAACACACGTTTTTCAACTCGTTCCAATAAAACACAGACCGTCAGCTTTTCCCAAGGAGGGCATTAAGAAAAATTACTTCCTGCTCGCGAGTTCACTGGCGATTGATCTGCGAATGCGCTTCGGCAGACAGATGGCGCAATGAACGGGGCCACGTTTCGTGAATACTGAATTGAGATGCCTCCGCGGGAAATGGGTGTAATTACCTCGGATTCGTGAATATGTATGACGTAGGGGGTAAATGACGGCTTTCTCTATTGTAGTATATCGTTTCTTATATCCTTTTATGCACAATGATGTTTCCTATACAGGGTAGACCAAGTAAAGTGGCCCAAAAATCTAGAACGGTACAATAGGTATAATATCATATACCTATCTTGAATAGTTTTTTAATTAAAAATAATGCTTCTGATTTTTTAACGCCGTATCGGGACCTGAAAAGAGAATTTAGAAAAGTATTTAATTAGTTTTATACAGGGCGTCCCCAAAACAATATTTCTGAGCGATATGAATTATTGTAAAAATATTCTATTTTAAATGGGATATATTTTTTTTTTGATATGTTTTGTAAATGGAAGAACGAATTTTCTATCCAATGATAGTGGCTAGTGGCAAGTGGCTAACGAGAATCGCTGCAAATAATTTGTAAGTTTCTCAGTTGGCCACTAGAGGGCATAACACTAATGAACAACTAGGGAAACTGTTGCTTTATTAATAAAATATAATTTTATATCTGGCCGAATAACGATTTTGTTGTAAGAAAATTATTTTTTATTTGTATTTTTATTATTACATGTCATATTTCTTTAATTCATTCAATTATAAATTATAAAATATTAAAATAAATAAAGTTCTATTCAAATATGGTGCCACCGAGTTCAGCGCATAGTTTAACTCGATATCTGAATTCCCGATAACAGTTCCTAATTTGCTGTATTGGAATATTTACAATTACTTCTCTTATTTTTTCTTTCAAGAGATCCAAGTTATTATTGAAATTGGTTTTATACACATGTTGCTTCAGATATCCCCAGAAATTAAAGTCCATAATTGTGAGATCGGGACTCCTAGGTGGCCACTCATTTGAACCATACCTTCCAATCCATTTATTCCCAAACTGATGATTTAGCCAATCACGAACAATTATCGTGGAATGAGCGGGACAGGCGTCGTGTTGAAAGTGTAAATTTAATCGATCAGCTAAAGGAATATCTTACAAATGATCATAAAAAAGTGGTCAGAAGATTCAAATAAGTTGATTGAAATTGTTTTCAATAAAATATGGTCCAATTATTCCATTGTAAGAAATAGCACACCACACGTTTTTTGAATACTGTCTTCTAGAGCGAATAGGAAAATTAGGGTTGTCGCGGCTCCAATAGCGACAGTTTTGCGAAATGAATACCCCATTTGTGTTAAAAGTGGCCTCGTCTGAGAAAATAATAATATTAACAAAACTTCTTTGTCTAAGAATATTTTCCCCTATCCACAAACAAAAATCGAAACACTTAATGTCGTCATTTTCTTCCAGAAAATTAATAAATTTAGGTTTGTACGGACGAATCTTATTGAATTTTAATATCTCTTCTAATAGAGATTTACTAACATTGCGCATTGAGAAGATCTTTTCCTTAAAGACAGTTTGGGAAAATTTCTAACCGAATCCATTATCATTACAGTTACAGCATCATCTTCATCATACGTTTTTTTCTCCCTTTTTTTATTCAAAACACTACCAGTTCTCATGAATTTCATTACAATTTTTTTTAATCCCACGACCGTGAGAGGAACGTTAGGCCATATCTCATGGAATTGTCGGAGATCTGCCATATAGCTTTTTTCACGTCCTAAACCATAACTTCGGATAATATAAATTCTTTGTTCTAACGTAAGCATTTCCTGTTTTCACTATTATGCAAATGTATGAGAAAAGTATGACACAACCGTCAATAATTAGAAACAGACAAAGAAACTAAACATTTCATTTATTTAGAACAGGCTACTTGATATTTTATTATTTTAGTATTAGCTATGAAATTAACCACTTTGAAAAAATGTCTATTAGGTTTTTTGCACAATTGATGAAATAAATCACCGGTTGGAAAATATTTTCATAAAATTTGAAAAAAAAATCGAAATCGAAAAAACTGAAAATGTTATTTCTGACTAACCCTGTATAGTCATCGTAAATTTGGTATTAGATATTGTAGTTTCGACACAAGCAGACGTTTTATGAAGAATGACTTTTTCTTCTAAATGTACAAATACAAAAGTTTTTCCTCTTCCGATCTCTATCCGTGGACACATTTTATATGACCATCATCAAATAAAGTGGTAAGGTGAGGACAAACATTTATTTTTTTGGTTGTTGTCAAGGATATGTAGGAAACTGGGTTTCATACCAGCTTTAATAACGACACCTTTTGGTTTATACGGTAGTTGCAAATAGCTGTTGAAACATCCATGAATTACGACGCTCATTAAAATTTAAAATAGAACCATTCGAATTTTGCACTGTTAAAAGGAGTACCAAAATTGGAAAAAGTCAGTGAAAACTGCAATTTATTATCCATTTCTTGTACAACTAAATGTCAAAATACGTCGTCGCTCTTTTCCGAAAATTTTTTCTCTATCTATTGTAATTGATTCACCGTTTGAATAACAAAGATAAATTTGTACTTGAAACCAGAGGAATTCGTTCTTTAACTTTCTTAAGTAAAACCTATATTTATGAGAAAACTTTAGTGAAGAACCGTTATTAAATTTGCCGAAGTCATATTATTTAACCTCTTATTGAAAAGTTAAGTGGAATTTTTATCGTAAAAGTTTGCTCAAAGAGGAAGTTTTGACCCATTTTATTGATTTTTAATGGCCCGGTTTTACGATTGGTCGGAGGAGTATATTTCAAATGGGTATTTTACGTCGGTAAACAATTGTTTTCTTTTTATCTTTATTTTCCTGTTATCGAATTTTTATTCGTTAAAAGATTAAAACAGTTGCATACTAATTGTTGTGTTTGTTTCATTATGGCGATTTGATAAATGATAAGTGGTGACTGACCAGGTGGAGAGCTTCAATGAGGGTGAGACGCGATGCCAAATCTATTGAAAATCTTTTTTCTACGATTTTATAGAGACTATATTCTTTACGCAAATGAATGCATAAAATTGGTAATTTTTTAACAAGTTAAAAAAAGTAAGTTAGTGTTAAAAAACGTGTGAATTATTCACTTCCCTCTGAATGCTTATAATATCAAGTTGTCAAGAAAATAGCATCCGCGTCGCTCGTTGCCAGGGCGCCGCATTGTTATTGTTATTGTTACCATACAAATGTCAATAATATTTGAAAACATCAAAGATGGAAGGAATTAATTCCGATTTCGAAGAAGAAAACTTATGCCAATACCCTCCAGACAAAATAATTAATAAAATCAATGAAGCAACACAAAATATATCGCCCTGAAAAGTCGAAAGAAGCTTATAAAAAGGAATATAATCCGTTTATTAAATGGCATTTGAGCGAAAGCAAGTGACGAGTTTCAGCGAACGGGTAATGTTGTTTGTTACCTAAATAACGAACTATACTAGTGTGGCATTAACAGTCTCCTGCAGTCTTATTAATGAATCGAAAGCAAACTGTCGCGTCTAATGGACAAATATGTAACCTACAGGAAGTGAGACTGCGTCCCACAAGGATCAAAACAGGAGATTCTCATGTCTTAAAAATAGTGTCTCGCAAATGGCCGCTTTCCTAAGCAATGAATTATTCTAAATTCTTGATACATCTATCTAGCAATTCTTATGTTGGTTTTCAGTTAGCGCAAAGCATTGACGGTTACGGATCATTTTCTTCAAAAAAATAAGGTCTAACAAGCTTGGAACAGGAAATGACACAGCACACGGTTACCTTTGGAGTATGTGAAGGTCGCTGGTGAATTTCTCTTGGGTTATTTTCAGGCCAATAACGGCAATGTTTACATCACCGTTCAGTTAAAAATGTACTTCGTCGATTATGGCAAGGTGAATTTCTGTATTTTGATGATTTTTCCGCTGATTCATAAAATTGCGGTGAAATTCACGTCTACCTATTACTTTTACCTTAACTGAATTCCTGAACTATGGTAATTTTATATGGGCTCATTTCTTTAATATTCTTCTCATACTCCTGTCTATCAAATTAAGGACTACATCAGCATATTGATCAACGCATCTTGTTGGGCTAGCAGTAAAAGCTGCTCTTACTCTTTTCTGTCCGACAGGATGTATATCTTTTGGTAGTGTTAGCCCTTTTCAAGATTCTGTAGTCCGAATACTTGGCATGAACTTCCACTTGGTATATTGTGGCGTAGTTCCCCAGTGGGATGTTTATGCCCATCCTTACATCTGTACACACACAGTTGGAGTTTTGATCCATCGGTGTACCAAACTAGACCCTTGTCAAACGACAGGGGTGCACTATTCGTACATTTATCAAAGTCCCAGTCAGCAGACCCTGGTGGTCTTCTACTCGATTTTTTTGTCCAAACTCTTTCCATTTAAGATACCAAGATATAATGGGTTTACGTTGAGAGCATCGGCGAATGTCAAAATTTAGATATAATATTAATATTTCCTAAGAGTTTATTAAATTTAAATATAAACTAAAATATTTTTTAAATCGGGCAAAATGATGAACAAAATAGGTCATTTAGAAGACGCCAGAGTTTCTTATATTTCATTTAAAGTATTCAACGAGATTAAGCTTTGAAATTGCATGTCTTACTGGAATGGAAAGGAGAGTCGAGTTCACTGTAATTGAGTAAAAACATAAAATAGATTTATTTTATGGGCCTACGCCGGATCTAATTTAAAAAGATCAGGCCCGATGCTTTGAACTCGACTAATGTATACAAAACATTTTCGTCAGCTGAAGTTAATTTTTTTCTATATTCCGGTTTAACTAATATTATTTTTAATAGCATTTAAAATAAATTAGGAATTTGTTGGTAGACCGCCTGTAAATTTAAGAATGTATACACCACCCAGAGCGGCTCCGTGGCACTGGGAATTCAAACCGATTCACACTCTAGGTGGATTTTAGTGGTATAAGTTAGTAAGAGTGAAAAATATATCATCTCTATCCCATTCACGCTGATAACCAGGCCGGATGAGATCAGATATCTTGTGTGGTACGGGAGACGGTACGAACTTCCCAATCGATAGGTCATTCGCAATGCGAGAAACCAAGGACTGATAGGGGAGCAGCGTATGGCCGAGGATCGTGGTTCGGAGCACACGTTAAGCTGTAGTTGAAGAACGAAGAGGAAAAAATTGAAGAAAAAAAAAGAATATATATTTTTGAGAAACTTTAAGTTCCGATTGTTCCCTTTTTAAATATGTTTTTATTCGTGTACATCACGTTATTAGGATGCTTTATATTTTGTGCGATCAGCCACTTTTCTAAAAATACATTCTCTTATGAGCAATGTAACCAAACCTCAAAGATTAATAATCCTGAGTAAATTTATGAACTTAATGTTACCTGGCCATTGCAAACCTCGAACTTCATTATTCAAGAACTCTTTCATCTGGAGGACTTCATCATTGTGGAACGATCTTCCCGAGGTCGTTTTTCCCAACGAATATAACCTCCAACGATTCAAAACCAACGTGAATCGCTTTTTGCGCACACGCGCCACTCCCAGAGTGCCCTAAAGGATTTTTTGTATAGTGCTTGTGTTTGATCATAAAAAAAAAAAAAAAAAAAAAAACCTCCATATTATATTGGTATGTAAAAATAATGAAATTTCGAAAAATAGTTTCCATTCTTTTTAGCCATTATTTGAACGGATGTTACTCTCACTATTCTTTTCTGTAAATAGTATTACATTTTGTATATTTAGTTATAAAAAATTTCTTGTTTGAATAACACATAATAAACCTGTGCTGGGAGTCGGGAGAGTTTAATACTCCATCGGTAAAGAGTTTCGTCGCTAAGGGCTTGCTTTCTACGAAGATATTTTGAAAATCGCAATAGTATTCAGTAACGTAAAATTATTTTTCTGGGTGAAATGGGGATCTATTCCAAGGGTAACGAAAACATTCTCTTGGCATGTTGTGTAAACAATCGGCTACAGTTGTCAAGACATAATTTAAACAATAAATAATACGTATAATTAACCGCAACTTTAATTTCAAAATTTAACTTTTACCTTTAGTACAATAAAGAAGGTTAATCACTAATCACGTCCAACTACTGACATGGTTTTGTCTTATTTGATCTACGTAATCTCGATTGGAATTTAAATCATACAGGGTGTTATGAAAATGACTTATTATATTTAAATGGGTGACTCCTTGGGAGTCCTAGAGAAAGTCTACATACTTTTTTTTTAAATCGAATATCTAAATACTATGGTAAAAAACCTTTTTGCCCACATACTGTTGCGCCGTCCCGTCTGGATTCACTTAGCAATAATGTGGGTCACTAGACTAGAGTATACTAACAGTATTGTCAGATCACACCGCGTGTCTCGCCCTGGCTTCAATACTGGCCGCGCGCCCTTCATACTTCAGTATGTTTCGAGACGCGGGAGTGAAATGACGTCGTGTCGAGGGTTCCACGTGCTTGACGTATACGAATTTTAAACGTTTTGTTAGTTGTATTGCTCGATTTTTTTTTGTTGTCATTCAATTCATAATAAGAAATGTTGTGATGTGATTTCAAATTTGTGTGATATTATCTACTGTTGGTTCTGTTGAAAAACATACTTTTTGTGTTTTATTTTTTTATGGAATTTAATTATAAAACGGATTATTTTAAAATAAGATCGAAGGTAACAGAGCATGTACCTTAAAATTGTAGTTTTCTTTGTCTAACAAGTTTGAAAAAGAAGTGATAACGCGCGTCAAAGACGTCTTGTTGTCAAAAACTGAACACGTGCGTTTAGAATTCCGTGTTGCAATATGACAACATCGCCTATAATGCGCTAACCTCTTTTGAACCTCGAGCCTGCCTCAATAAAATATTGATTGCGAAGGGCCTCAGGAGCGGCCATGTAAATTTTGAGATTTCATATAAAGTGTATATTTCGCTTAATAATTCAAAGCGCCATTTTATGGTTATTTTTCTTCAATTTATTTTCATCTTGGGATTTGCCGATTTAAATATAATACGTAATTTCCATAACACCCTGTATCTACTATTACAGGTTTTTCCATGTGCAATTCTATATTTCGTCGTATTTTGTTACTGTTCAAAAAAACAATGAAAAATGCGACCATAAGTTATGTTGTAAAATAGTGGTAAATAACAATATGGCTGGAAGTAAACTTCAATTCAAATAACTTAAATGTTTGAACAAATATGCATTAATTGGCAAAAACGAGCTCCCAGTCCATGTCTGACGGAACTTCTATTAGAAATATCTTCCACTCTGCCAGAATTTAATTCGCATCTAGCAAAACTTGTCAGGACAACAAAACTAATTTTACGAAATGTCACCAACTGTTTCGATTCGCAGCTATAGACCGGCATTAGTCTGTAATTCTATTGAAATATTTAATATCGTGAGCAGTGGACCGTTAGCAAAGTTTAATTTAATAATGACAGTCTTAGTTATAGGTATTGCATTAGTTCATATTTCAAGTAGTTCATTTTGTAGTATATCATTATCTCCAATATACCCCAGAATGGCCAAACTA
Organism: Barypeithes pellucidus; assembly: GCA_963991005.1. Lineage (NCBI taxonomy): Eukaryota > Metazoa > Arthropoda > Insecta > Coleoptera > Curculionidae > Barypeithes > Barypeithes pellucidus. The sequence continues at coordinate 4,281,263 of OZ022557.1, forward strand.
AACCCCTCTTGATATTCAGTTAGTTGCTAGCTGCCCGAGGCATGTGCAATTGGTTTAAAGTGTTCACAGAAGCAAAATCTGTGACCGCTAACCAAAACTTAGGTGTTCATTGAGCAAAATGTATTGATTGTCAACTGATTTGCAATTGTTACAACAATCCGCGTGCTGGTATGGAATTGTGGGTTTGGATTCTGCGCATTTGCTCAATCGGCTGTTTATTTACTTATTATTTTTACCGATTTGTTTAATTTTCTTTAGTTTTGGCATGTTTCGGTTAAAATTACTTTCCATTATCCTTTAAAATTAAATATTCATATTCTAAAAAAAGTAGAAATGAGCACGAATAGGAATACTTGTGAGTTAAGTTCAGAAACCAACTGTCAGATTTGATAGTTGAAGGTTTGTCATTTGCAACCGGTTGGAAATTTCGCTCTACGAGCGAACCTTATATTTTAAAAAATAATTTTTGATGTTTATTTTTCATTATAATCTCCATTATAACGGATTTGTGCCACCTGTACAATTACACAACAAATTGGTTCTATAAAATCATTGTTTGCTGATTAGCGTGCTTGTTGATTTATTCCTAAATGCTGTTTACTTTTATGTGTAGAGATTTTACACTTATAGATCTTTTAAACGTTCTCAGTGAATAATACATTGCGTAATAAGTGTTGTAAATACCATATTACGCACGAATGGAAAACTTATGCACGGAGCCGTGTACCGGCGGATTGCGCAATTGTATTACAACTGGAATTACGTGCCATACTTTACCTACGATCAAATTTATTAAAACTAAAAAGATTTATCTTCATTATTTCTTTCAATAATATTTTTCAGTAAACTGTTTAATCGTTATCATAGTTTAAGAACGCGACGGTTGAAAAAGTTGTGCTTTTCCTCAGCGTTTGTGATAGCAGCCACTCTCTTGTTATACTTTAATAAACTTAAGTGCCTATAATGATAGTAGAAGGTTGATACGCAATGTGTACTTTCATTGAAAATAAATAAGGTGGTCTTAATTACTGTGCGATTTACTTTACAGTGCGTAAAATGTAACGTAGGTAGTAGCTAGTATGTTTTTTGCTATTTATGCAAGTTATCGTAGGTAAAGGAAGTTTTTCTACTCCTATATTAGTAAACATTGTTTTACGTACAGTTCACTCTATAAGTAAATCATTTTTACGCACAACTGTGCATAAAAAATAAGAACGCACAACTGTACGCGATGTCTAGTATAACAATCGAAAACTATTGAATGTAGAAAAAATCTGAGTATGTCACTGGATTCTACGTAAAAAACTACAAACAGAACATTATATTTCTTTTTGATACGTTACGGGGTAACCGAGATATGGGGGATGTCCCAAAATGCACAATTCTCAAAAACATCCCGTATATCAAAAACAAGGCGGCCTAGAAAAATTCTGATTATGGCATCTTCTGTTTGACAAAAAAGTAGCACAGTGGAAAGCCGCATCCTTCTATCTACTAATTACGGAGATACCCGAACAAACCCGTAAAACTACCCAAAATTGGACACCCTGTATATCTAAATATGAGAAACTCCCGATATTGAAATAAGTGCAACGCCACCGGAACTTATTCTTCAGGCTGCTTCTGCTGTAGAGGACGTTAGTTACCTTCGTTTTTATTACTTAAGGCTTGAACAACCGCACCACCCAGTATGTAAAACTCGTAGAAAAAGTATAGTATACAACTTCAGTGATGTGATAGGCTTCTTGCTACTCTTGGTATATAATATATTTATTACTGGTTAGGTATTTAACGAGTCCATAGCCTGCTTGTAAGAAATATTGTCTTATCTTATCTCATTAAACCAAAATCATTAAATTATAGTATATTACAAAAAAATCAACTATTTTTAACCACACGTTTCAATAAAAAAAAAAGTTTCCAAATATCGTTTACCATTTACTCATCAAGCTTTGAAATGAGTATAAGAGAAATAAGGAGAAGATCAAACAAACCTTTCATTCATTGTATTTATAAGAAAAAATACTAATAAACTTCCGGAGTCATTCAAGACAGATTTACCACATCAATCTAATTAGTAAAATCGACATAATTAAAAGAGAAATTAGGGAAATTGGGGACTAAATGAAAATGAGAAAGCTCACGCTATTTCGTTAAAAAAAAAAGAATCTGACCCTAATTAAATTTTTGGGCGCAATGCCGTTCGCTTTTATGGTAAATAAAATTGGATTTTTAAATGTTTGTAGAAAGTTTCCGGGAATTGTGTCTACAAATAATTTTAATATTGGGGAAGCAATGTCACTGAAATATTTATACCGTGACGAAATTGGAAAAATCCAACATTTATGGAATTAATTTGGTATTTGTCTATCTGTCTGTTACATTATTCTGTAACGGCAGTTTTTTAACTGTAAATTCTGAAAAAACCCGAACCAGAATAATAATAATTGTGAGTACGCTTTGATCGATAAAATTATGAGAATTTACCGCAATAAGATTACAGGGACGGAGACCAATGCGACAATTACATAAAAACGGTCTAAAGTCTGCTCGTTTTATGAAGTCCAATATCGGAATAAATCATTAAAGGTTGTTAAACAGTAAGACGGTTAAGTTAACAATACCTTCGCTATACTTGATCGTACCGAACATTCCACTGGTTCACTGTAGTCGGCTGAGCAAAATCAGCGGTTCCAAAACAAAATTATCTTAGAATTATGTACTGCGATATATATATTTTTATCTAATTTATTTTTCACTCATAGTTTTTTTTATTTATCAAATGAAAATGATTTTGCGTCAATAAGTTAAAGATGTTCCCGGGTACGTTTTCCTAGAATTTAGTTATTTTGGGATCATTATAGTTAAATCTATATAATAATCACTATTTTCCAAGAAATAATTAAAATTTGCTCAAGTGCAGGATGGTATGTTCTATTTTAAATAAGTAGTTATGCTTTTTGCTTTTAGTTTGTTTCTTATTATTGTGTATGAATTAAAAGTTATGGAAAATGTTCAGCAAGGTGACCCATAGAAGGTATTTATCTCCAGATGAACGCCGTTTGGTATTACAAATGGAACGTTATTTTACTTTGGAAAAAGATAACTCGGGCCCGTTAGTGTCTGTTTTGGCAGTGCAAAAACGAACATCTGATACTTGCGGCATTTCAGATAAGACCTTAAGAAGACTTCGAACAAAGAGTGAAGAGGAATTTGGCAGACCATATAAAAGGGTTCGACTCGATGTATGTGCCCTGGATTACTTGCTAGTGTACTGGCACCTGGATTCACTTCTATTTGGATACTAGGTAGGTAAATATTTATTTTTATAAGAATCTAAAGTTTTACACTAACAGTTTGGCAACATTGCTTCAGAACATCTGTTTATTACACAGCTGCTCAGTGTAATATGACTGTGCCGAGGAGTTCTGTATGGGTGAATTACCCCACTTTTTAAACGTTCGATTTGAAAAAAAAATATGTAGCGCTTCTCTAGGACACCCCAGGAGTCACCCATTTAAATATAATACGTAATTTCCATAACACCCTGTATATGTCACTCGATAATTAAGTCACAAAATAACAAGTCTGACATCTCCATCGCTCTACAGAGTGCTTTAAAGTTTGAGTCAAATACAGTTCTTAAATTAACCTGTATATTATCGACATATTCTTACTTTCTTAAAATTTCACACATGTGCAACATTTTCGTAAGAAAGAATAATAAAAATCGGATTGACATAAAACAATTATTCCCGATCAAAATCCATCCAAATATTGCATTGGTCGATTATTGGATGCGGGTGTATTAAATAACACCGATTTTTTTTTAAATTCTCAATACCCTGTAGCAAGAATTGAAGCCTTTTCGGACATATGTTCATAAGCACTTTCCTGCATAAAATCACCTAGGAATCAGAAATCACTCTCTTAAAATCAAGAAACACCCTGTTCAACTCGATCGTAAATATTCTTCGATTCCTTCGGTATTTATTTTTACGATTTTGATAAATTTTTCAACCACAAAACTTCTATTGCAAAAGTTTAAAGCAAAATAAAAAACACTTTTATGTCTCGCGCGCAAAGAACGGATGAGAGGTATAAGCCGTAAAAATTGAAATAAATGTAGAAAGTAAAATTGACGTCTTTGTTTTAGGAGTTTCGCCCATTAATATCAATACAAACTGTCGGTTATCGATATAAAAAAAGTTCTGAACTTTTCGAGTTTGCTTTAGAATTTGCTTAAAAAGCCGATTTTATTGGTGGAACGTAAAAAGATATTGACAAAATCGTTAAAGATTTCTCGCAAACCAATACATCCCTTTTACGCGTATTATAGACTTTATTTGTTGAAACTGTTCTTATTTTTAATTTAGCAGAAGCCAAAAGTGATAAATTGTTTGTTTACGAAACGTTCTTAGTATACCGGGTGATGCATCGTTACGTTTAAGGAACGAAATCCCTAATTATTAATGTGGCTGAATATTGGCTCCCCTGTATATTTTTTAGAAAAACTGAATTATAATTTCTTGAAGGGTGCATGGCCGACATGGTAAACCCATGTGCCGAGTTTGGACATATTTTGGTGAGCCAATCCTAAGCTATTCAATTAATCGTCATGGCAAAACCACGAAATACGCATAGTTCAGGTAATACAGCAAACATCAGCAAATGAAAATTTGACATTGACGAAACAAAAATTAGTGTCAGTGATAGTGATATTTTCATTATTCGTTATGTGTCAATTGTTGGAAATAGCGGCATAGAAATTGTTTGCTGGTATTTGCTGCATTACCTGAACTATTAAAAAGCTTGATGACAGAATTTTCGTAATATATTAGAAACAGTATGTGTAAAAAAGTTCAAATTTGGCAGACTTTTTACTCAATATGGGTTTGTTCGCGATGCGAATATAGGGAAACCTCTCGTAACGGACACCTCTACTATAATTAGCGCACATTTTTTGATAGTCCGAAACTAGGTATATGAAATTCCATAAAAATCAACCTCTCTTGGGCGGACTCTCCTTTGGGCGGACGCCGACAGACTGTTTTCATACAAAGAGTGCGAAAACCCTCCTTTAAACGGAGAAAAAAATTTTAAAAGTATTTGGGAGACGAATAAGTACGGTGCAAAAACTCTCTGAAGACAGACCGGCAACCAATCGCGTATGCGTGGCAGCGCGAAAGGACTTCGCCGAATGAAAATATGTGTGATTCCCCGACAGCAGTCCGCCGTTTATTTGTGAGTTGTTGATGTTGTGGAAGTTTGTAATTTGATAACAATAATTTGGGCGAGTTCATTAACATCGATAGCAATGTGCTATTAGAAGATGACAGTGACCCCATTCCTACCGATTATGTAGTCCAAACTGAAACCACATCACTGTCTGACGACTCTGATGAAGAAATTGAATGCAGTAATCAAACAAATGTCACCAATTATCCACAAGCCATTAGTATGGTAAAGGAATTACAAGAGTATGCAATGAATAGAGGTGACTGTACAGCAATGGAATTGTTATCAGACTTGGAATTACATTTTCTAGATTGCAAGTATAAAACGCAAACACGTCAAACTACGTTATTAGATTTTTTTAGTACTACATCCTAACTAAAACTAGTGGATTTTTGTTATGTTTAATAAATGTTTATATGTACATATACAGGGTGTAACTGAATAAGTGTAAAACATTTAAGGGGGTGATTCCTCATCGAAAAAAAGATAGGATCTTTCATATAAAGAAACTTCATTGGAGCATCCCTTGTTAAGATACAGTCCCTTAAAGGGGGTACATAAAATGTGTTTAACAATTTTTTTCACAAGCACTAAAAAAGTTACAATATTGAAATTAACCTGACATTTTCTACTACCAAAAAGACACTTAGCCAGTAATTTAAAAAAATTATTTTACGAACAAGATACATATCGCCATAAAACGCGCGAATACGTTGCTCAATGCGCAGACGTCTAGACGCATGCGTAATGTCTGAAGGTAGACATATTGAACATTTACTATGATTTCTAGATGTTGTATGTTTTGTTATTAATAAATTAGTTTTGTTTATTTATAAATTTTATGTACCCCCTTTAAGGGGCTGTATCTTAACAAGGGATTATCCAATGAAGTTTCTTTATATGAAAGATCCTATTTTTTTTTCGATGAGGAATCACCCCCTTAAATGTTTTACACTTATTTAGTTACACCCTGTATATACATAGTAATAATTTTGCATTTACATATTACCTAATAACAAATTTCCCATGGGCGGACACCTCTATTAGGCGGACACACTTAGACGGTCCCGTAGGTGTCCGCCTACGAGAACTGTATTTGAAATTACATGAGAATTCCCATGTGTCCTGTTCGTAGACACCACTCGGTATATCAAACAAAACTTAATATTTTGGCTTAAGCCCGGGAAAATCGGCACGAGCCGCCACTGATTTCGACCATTATATTCTCTAATTATAAACTGTAGCCCACAGCTACATTTTAATTCGTTTAGCGAAAAAACTTGTTTACCGTTCGACCGGGAGTTCGACAGTAAGCCGGAAAATTGCGTTAACTTCGAGCAAAGTCATAATTGTAAATATGAACGTAAACAGTGTAATTCGATAATTGTTTTGTTAAAAAAACTGTTAATCAAATATAGTCAGCAGTGAGTTAGTTAATCGAAAGAAAAATAAAAAATTGATAATAACAAATAAATAAATGTTACAAAATGTACCCTCGATGTTTGTGTGTACCTACAAGGGGATCCAATCCTGGGAATGACATGATTATACTTTCAGATACCGGGATTACATAACTGTAAATTTTTAAGAAGCGCAAGTAGTGATAGATGGGGTGTTCAACGCCACTTTGCACACACCCTACTGCGCATGCGTGTCAGTGGTTTAACGGTTTATAACAGTGGTTTACCTGTTTATAACAGCTGTTATAAACCACTAAACCACTGTTATAAACCACTAAACCACTGTTATAAACAGGTAAACAGCTGTTATAAACAGGTAAACAGCTGCTATAAACAGGTAAACAGCTGTTATAAACCACTAAACCACTGTTATAAACCGTTAAACCACTGACACGCATGCGCAGTAGGGTGTGTGCAAAGTGGCGTTGAACACCCCATCTATCTCTACTAGCGCAAATTCTATTAAGAATGAATTAGTGACACTATTAAAAATACTATATATTATTATTGAAAATTCACTTCAACTTAAAACAAAAGCTTTTCAATTACAATAGTAATATCCAATACTAAAGGTTTGGAAATTGAATATATCTCCAGAAATGGAAATATTTCAAAATGGAGGCCAACGTGAAAAAAAGAACAAATAAATTTATAGATCTGAAAACTAAATGCATGATTTATCCGACAAATATAACAGCGAAGACATGCTTCTCGCCAAAGAGCTTGATTGGTGTGGAAAAATGACATTTTTTTTATTAACCTGTTAATTTACTTATTCAATGGAAAACTTGTTATCTTCAAATACCAACATATAGAAAAATTATTATTTCCCAAACCACCCGATGATAACCTTATACAATAAAGCGTACTTTTGTCTACACAGTAGCACTTTAAAATACTAATTCAAATTGAATGGCGACACCAAGAAAAGGAAGCCATCTCCATTGATAGGATGTCACCACCTGCAGACCCGTTTCGAACTCTTTTGTTCTCGTCAGTACAGGGTACAGGCATCTATACCTATCATCAGAGAAGACTATATACTTCACGCTGTATTATCAACCGTAGTCGAGAAAATACAACGCGTACTGCCTCTCTTAACAGTCCCAGAATAGATATTATTGGAATAAATCAAAATGAATTTATTTTGACTTTTTATCTTATTTGTATACCAAGTATATTTATCTACAATTTTTAGGCTGCCATTCTCTAAATATTAAAATGTTGGTATAACAAACATTTTACGCAAATATACAGGGTGTCCGGGGACATGTGGGAAATCTCCCGGATATGAAGAAAACACGTGAAAAGAATACTATAGGTTCATATAAACTTCTTTCGTATCGGCCTCCTCTTCGGAGATATGGGCTCCCAAAGAGCACCAATGGAATCAAGTTTTTTACACATAATTATTGAACCACCTGGTATATTTCAATTATTTTTTAATATGATGTATACCAGGTAAGACCCGTCAAATTACTACCCAAGAAACTGTTGTGAATTACTCACAGCTGCAGGGACGGACTAGCTGTAACACTCATGGGCCCATTTTTTTTACGCCCTGTATGATGAGAACTTTGGACAATGTTTTTTACATACCTTTAACTATTGGCTAAAAATTAAGTACTCTTCATTCATGTCGCTAATCCTAACCGTTTTCGGAAAAAACGTCAATTTATTTACACCAGTCCCCTAAATTCTCACGGGTTAAATATGAAAAAGCGAAATTTTGAAGGTTGAACATTTGATCGGAACAAAGATGTATTTTTACTGAAATACGCCAAATACATGATGTATATGAAATGCCGTTTTTTCGAAAACGGTTAGGATTAGCGACATGAATGAAGAGTACTTAATTTTTAGCCAATAGTTAAAGGTATGTAAAAAACATTGTCCAAAGTTCTCATCATACAGGGCGTAAACAAAATGGGCCCAGTTTACCCATTGTTACAGCTAGTCCGTCCCTGCAGCTGTGAGTAATTCACAACAGTTTCTTGGGTAGTAATTTGACGGGTCTTATCTGGTATACATCATATTAAAAAATAATTGAAATATACCAGGTGGTTCAATAATTCTTTTCACGTGTTTTCTTCATATCCGGGAGATTTCCCACATGTTCCCGGACACCCTGTATACATACATATTATTACATAAAAAAAATCACCTATTTTGTTGACACTGATAAACTATTCAATCTGCCAACGTTGTGATTATACGGAAAAACAAAATAAAGAAAAATAACAATCTGCAGCGTTCTATTAAAATAAATCCAACGATATGTATTTATTATTCCTTATACGAGAAATAATTTAGACGTAAAGCCTATTAGCCTCTAAACCAAAAAGCACCAAGCTCATTATTTAACGAAAAAAACTTATTCCCAGCAAATTCGCTCACTAGAGGAAAGTAGCCTAATATACATAAGAATACTTTTTATATTCATTTAAGTATTTAAGGGGTACGAACGAGTATAAGTTATTTAAATCCAACTGAACTGGAAACCCCGAAAAAAAATTATTTTATCGTTCGAAAAGTCGGAACAATTGCTTTTTTGAATTGGAGTATTTATATTGGAGTAACAGCAATGGAATCCTTCATCAGGAAGAAGAAGAGGGATCGACAAGAGCTTTTATTGATCCTGATTCAGATTTTACGATCTTATCGTCATGTAAACCTAAATTTTCTCGTGGTTGGTCGTCGTGTACAACGCCTTCCTTGCCCTCTTCAATAAAATACAAACAACGGTCAATACATGAGGCCCATTTATTCTTTCTTTACATGCATCCGACTCATTAGGTATCTGTCTGATATTAGGCTACTTTCCTCTATAACGGGCGCATGAGGCAAAAACAAAATTCCTCCTCGTTCGAGCTATATCCAGTGGAATGCCGTTATAGACAAAATGAAATTTGGAATAAGGGATATTGCCATGGGAGCGCCATTACTCCGTACTATTGTGAAAACTAGCTAGATTCTACATTAAATCGTACAGCTTGCGCAAATCGACAGAATGGATTCGCGAATTTAATAAAAGATATCAGCTCCAGAATCTTTTATAGTTGTCGGTATAAAAGAATAAGAAAAATTAGTCGTTCAAAGGAACACGTTCGTAATTTAGTGGCAGTTTTCTTTAAAATTCGTTTCAATTCATAACAAGCTGAGGTTATACAGGGTGTCCGCTAATTAATGGTACATGGAAAAACCACATACTCCTTACGTAAAAATATTATTAATTATACTTATCTATATCCGAAAGTTGATATTAACTGAGATACAGGGTGTTAAAGTTAAAACTTAATTTTTGTGTTCCTCTAATAATTTCGCAGGAAACCAACGATTTTTTACAAAATTTGGCAATTATGGCTTTTCTAGGACGAGAAATTGATTTTTTTATGAAATTTTAATGTACAAAGTAGGGGGCGCTGTCTGCGGCATTATTTGTTCATTTATTAGGTCATAACTTTTTGTGCCTCAGTTTATTTAAGTTTTTAATGAAAATAAAGTTTGTGTTTTCATTGCTATTGGTTTCTTTCGACAGGATATTTTCTATGGTTAAAGTTATTTTAATTAAAGTAAGTTAAAGAACAATCCAATTGTTGTATTTATTATTCCCAATTACCATTACTAGAACATTAATTAGCATGTAAAAGTGAAATGGTAAGAAATAACAAAATATTATTTGCTTGCATGAGGTAACGCACAAACAAGTATACTTTTTTTACTTAAAAAATATGAGAAAAGTATTATTTTCATTAAAAACTTAAATACACCAAAGCACAAAAGTTATGACCGTATGAATGTGCGAAAATGCCGCAGAGAGCGCCTCTATATTGTACATTAAAATTTCACAAAGAAATCAATTTCTCGTCCTAAAAAACCATAATTGCCAAATTTTGTAGTTTGTTAGTTTCTCTCAAAGTTATTACAGAAAAACAAAAATTTTTAACTTTAACACCCTGTATCTCAGTTAATATCAACTTTCGGATATAGGTAAGTATAATTAAATAATAATATTTTTACGTAAGGAGTCTGTGGTTTTTCCATGTATCATTAATTAGCGGACACCCTGTATATAGACTATTAATTGTCAAGAACAATATTTGATTTGGTCATTGTAGTAACTAGAACCAGCTGAAAAACCTACTGCCCGAACAAATATACTACGTAATTTAAAAAATACTTACATTAATGCCGACATGTCTGTATTGGTACGATCATTAATCAATAAAAGCCTTACCTGAAAAAAATAAATATAATTATTAATTAATTCAAAATCATGGCCTACTCAAAAAAATTTTTTTTTTTGAAAACTTAAATTTCGGGAAATATAATCTATAAAGTATTATATATTTCTGAGAAGCTTGTTAAAAACTAAATTATATTATTAAAAAATATTCATAATATTTAAAAACAGGTTTGTTTGCACGTAGAAAAAATCTGAGTACGTCTCTGGATTCTACATAAAAATTATACAAACAGAGCATTAATTTATTTCCTACATCCCCTATGTCAAAAACGAGAAGGCCTAGAAATATTCGAACTAGGGCATTTTTTGTTTCACAAGAAAGTAGCACAGTGCTGCGAAAACCGCATCATTCTTTCTTTACCAATAACGGAGATACCCCGTAAAACCATCGAAAAATTGACACTCCTGTAGTTTTGTCCGTTCCTTGCCACCTGTATTCCACAGTGAAACATATTAAGTGGTCTGTACAACATCCCGTTTTGGAGGTTGTGTCGCGTAGTGCCGGACCGCATAAAAACGATCTTATAAATTAAAAATTATCTCACACGTCAGGGGACAGATAAATTTTTATGATGACAAGACAACCGGGAGTTATCTTTTAATTACCAAAAGCCGCCTGGAGTAAAATTATTAATGATAAGTAAACAAAAGGGAACGGTTTTTTAATTGTCGGAGATTTTAGGATATTATTAGGTAATTAGTAAATAAAAATATGATTTAATAAATTTTCGAAAGAAAATTTAGTTTTTGTGCTTCTGGTAGATTTATTTAATTTTACGACGGGTCAGGGGCAAGCGTATATACAAGAGGGGGGGGGGGGGGGGGGGAGGTAATTACCCCAAAAATTTTGTGACCATGTGGGATATGACAGTTTTAGTAAGCAGGTAGGAACTTACTGTGCTATCCGAGTTAAAAAAAATAGGTTTAATTTAATTCACCAAATAAAATTAAATAGGTGAATTTTTGAAAAACTGGGCGTGGCCCTGAAAATTTTTCACCTGCGGCGCTGTTTTACTTCCAAATCTATATGCTGACCTGCGAACCGTCACTGACTAACTAGTCTCAAAAGTCAAAAATTAACACACCCACAACTTAATTGTAGAAATAGTTTTAACATGCTCGCCCACCACCTTAAATTAAATTTAATAAATACCGCTTCGTTCTTTATCCTATTATCTATAAAACCCATTTTACGAAAGAGTGGCACCTCTATTAGATCGGTAGTTAATAAATATTTTCGATCGTAAGTCACACAGAGCGCAGGTAATATTACATAAATGCTAATAAGTAGTTTATTAATCGAGCTACGGGAATCAGGCCGGATTCAATTTGTTCATTTTTTTATCAGCTACTAGGGGGGATTAGCGACAAAATTATTTTCGCAAATGCGCGCTTGTTGCGGCATACAAGAAATGGGCACTATTGAATATCTCAGAAAATACTTTTGGTATGTGTTAATAGGATATAGAACCACACATTATAGTTAGAAACGTTATTTAATTGTTCCACCAGTGGCCGAAACAAAATTTATCATTAATTATTTTATCAATGTTAATAATAATGAGTTTCAAAAAAAAATTACTCGATTTCGTCAAGGGATTTTCGTAAACCGGATCGACTCCACTACAACTAATTGTAGGAAGAAAAGTTAGGTCGATTCGATTCGATGTCAAGGTTTAACAGTGTGCGTTTGTAAAAGAATGATCCAAATACAAAATTCTAAATAAATGCTGATCGCTCGCAAACACGACTTTCCAAAATACCAATTACTCGGCCCGATCGCGTAATCGTCTACAAAACTTGTATCTGAACTGAGAAATCTCACTGTTCCAAGATACAACGATAAATTTTAAAATTTCTTAAAAACCACAACTTCCCACCGCCTCGCCACGCCTCACGCGTCCAAACCGCATCTCCTCGTTGTTGCGTATTTCATCTTCGAGACATGAACAATAGTGTGATAAATTTATCGCGGAAGTAAGTTTAGCAACTGTGATAAATTAGAGCAGTCAATGGTTTATAACATGCCAAATTACTTAATAAGTTTCATTAAGGTGATGGGTTAACTTGAGGAGACACATAAGGAAAACTTCGTATTAGAATTCCTCTTACCTTGCGTCTTTTGTTTAATAAGTTATTGATGTGTCTATATTATAATTTATTAGCTATATGGAACTTTAGACGCAAAGTTCATTTGTTACATTATTTATTACTTAGTCGTCGAGAATGTTTATTATACGAAAATTCCTACTCTCCCCTACTTGATGTTAAAAAGCACAGTAAAAATCAATAAACTACAGGGTATCCATTTTTCGGTGGTTTTACATGGTATCTCCGTCGTTAGTAAAGAGAGAAGGATGCGGCCCATTTTACATAATTAATACATAATATGATATTTAAAAAAATCGAATATCAAAAGTAAACACAGTAATTTAAGAAATCTAACCTGTTTGAAAATGATGGAACGTCAAATTTTACTCAACTTGTATATCTCAGTCGAAAATTCGAGTGTCTTAGCAGGGGCAAGGGGGGAAGTCAGATTTTGGCTTAGTCGTGTGTCGCCGACTTTGTAAGAAGATTGTATTTTACCATTCAAGATTTTAAGGGTACGTCGTAGAGTGGCGTACGTGTGAACAAACCCTTAACGTCCGTCCGTTTTGCGCTCGCTCAAAGGTAGGCAACTCTAACGTTTTCCTACGGCGCGTTTTACGTAAGACGTTTTTCGATAACCCCTGTATAACCAATTTTCCCCTTAAGTTTGATTTGAATTTAATCAGATTATTAAGTATATGGCTATTTTTTGGATTTTAATTTTTCCCCATTTTTTGGTTCCCATCCAAAGGTGAATTCCCCACCCAGGAATTAGTTATTAAGGCCAATCTAACTTTTAGTATCATTTAAATTTTGAAGATATGAAGACTGGTCGGCACTATCAGTAATGTCGCCAATCATAGGTAATGAAAAATTAATCGTAAACCGAAGACGTTCGTACTTAATTAGTTTTACGGACGCTATGTTCGATTTTCCATTTTTCGTTGTTTATTGGTCAGGGATGCCAGGTATTAATGCCATTGCCGACTTGACACGCACGTATCAGTCGGTCTTGGGTAGGCCCACCATCCTTTCCCCGCTGACTGGAAACTGTCAGCAGTCCACCAGAGCAATTGAAGAGATGAGAGCAAATTTGTCATAAGAAAGAATGAATGATTTTAATTTAAAAGTATAGTTAGTTGAACGTTGGACGAGGCCTAACTGATGTTCAGACTATACTTTTGATTGTATTGGCTCGGGCGCGTTCAATGAATATAATAACAATGCAAGTTATTGTATTGAACACGGGGGGCTTTTATCTATTTTAATTTTAATGTCTTTTGTCAATGAGGGTGAATTTAAGGGGTTAGTCTTATGTAGGTCAAGTCTCGCGAACCGAAGTACTCATAATTAAGTATGTACATTTTATACAATACATAATTAACCTATACTAGCATTCTGCTCTTTTCAATCCAACCTATCATTCCTTCTATCACGTACTCTCATTTTTAAATTGAGTTATTTACAATCTAAAATAAACCTAAGCTAGCATTTTGCTTTTTTCCCAACTAAAAGGATCCCAACTACCCTAATAATTTCCAAAAGAAAATTATAACCCGCGGTAGTGACCACTAATACTAAGAATTATTTATACTCGCACTGAAATATAAGAGTGTTTGGGGAAATTCTAGTATCATTTAAACTCGCCCGAACCATGCGTATGCGACGATGAAAATTTTCTCAGGGAAAATCCGCGACTGGCTGTTCTCGGAATTACTTGGTGTGCAAAGACACTCTGAAACCTGTAGCCACCATTGCGACACCCGTTTTGAAAAGATCGAATCGCTGGTGAACGCGGTTCTGGGGATACCAGAAAACCGACTGACCCGTCTCTCAACTGCTTGACAAATTATTAAAAAACAATTTGACAGGGAAATGCTTAATAATTTTCTTTAATTGAAAAAGGGTAGTTTTACAACATGTGTCAAATCGTACGTACCGGGTGGTCATATAAGCGAGGAAGCCGGCTATATCTCGGTAACCATCAATCGTACAGCTTTCAAAAAAGTTTTTTTATAGGAAAAGTGGTCAAGAGAAATCGCTGGAAATAATTTTTAAGTTTACCAGTTTGCCGCTAGAGGGCGTAATACCAATACCCAACTGGGAAATCGAGGTTTTCTCTTTAATACGCCCACTTATGCCTTATTAAAAATATATGTGTAGTAATCAAGGGGGAAGTATGAGCAACTTCGGTTTTATACTTATTGCTTCAACTCATCAAATAAAGTGGTGGGGGAAGGACAAACATTTATTTGCAAAAAACTAAGTAACTCCGGTTAAGGTAAACGAAATTTATCAAACATAGTCTCGCTAGAAAGAGACTTTATTGCTTTATCAATTGCATTATAAATTACGCTCTTTTAGTTTTAGCGGTAACCGCTAGAGAGCGCTTTTGGGAAGGTCAACGATATTTGCTGTTTTTCTTCAAAATTGTAAATGGAAGCATATGTTGGTTTTCACATAGTTAAAAGGAGAACTAAATTTTCAAGAACTTAGTGAAAACCGCTAGTTGCTATGTCTTCTCGAACTAAAGATATCAACAAAACATTGTGAAAAAAAATTATTCAGACTACTATCATGTCGGATAAAAATAATGGGTAGGCTTTGATACAAGAATATTCTAAAACTAGTAGGCTTTGAAGCAAAAATTGCGCAAAACATGTGTCACTTTTAATTAGATTGCTTTTTAAAATGTCGATTTCCAACGAAGAAGCTTTTGATATGCTTGCTGCTTTCCTTGAGTATATGCAGAATGCAATCATTGCCTCAAGAGTATATGCTGTACGGTACCCGAGAAGACATCGACAAACGATTGCGCACTACAGGAAATATTCACCGTCCTCTATATCGAAGACGAGGTAAGGGCCGCTCGGAAGAAAATGTGATCAATGTATTAGGTTATATTGAATGCAATCCTCGTGTCAGCACTAGAGTAATCTCCAATGATGTTTCAGCACGATGGATGTCCAGCCCATTTTTCTGCATCTGTCCGAGAACACCTAGATTTAATATTCCCTTGTAGATGGATCGGACGGGGAAGTTTATTTCCGTGGCCAGCCAGATCACCTGATCTCACATGTTTAGATTTTTATTTATGGGGAAGGTTAAAAGTTTTTCAAAGTAGACCAACTACTCGAGAAGCCATGATTAATAGAATTAGAAGTGAATGGCAGAAGTAGAGACGGCCGTATTTTCAACTCGGGATAGACTCAAATCCTGCACTGAAAATGATGGAAAACAATTTGAACATCTGCGAGGCATTAGTAAAACAATTTTAAAATTTTACAATGCAATTTTTGCTTCAAAGCCTACTAGTTTTAGAATATTTTTGTTTCAAAGCCTACTAGTTTTAGAATATTTTTGTATCAAAGCCTACCCATTATTTTTATCCGACATGATAGTAGTCTGAATAATTTTTTTCACAATGTTTTGTTGATATCTTTAGTTCGAGAAGACATAGCAACTAGCGGTTTTCACTAAGTTCTTGAAAATTTAGTTCTCCTTTTAACTATGTGAAAACCAACATATTATGCTTCTATTTACAATTTTGAAGAAAAACAACAAATATCGTTGACCTTCCCAAAAGCGCTCTCTAGCGGTTACCGCTAAAACTAAAAGGGCATAATTGATAAAGCAATAAAGTCTCTTTCTAACGAGACTATGTTTGATAAATTTCGTTTACCTTAACCGGAGTTACTTAGTTTTTTGCAAATAAATGTTTGTCCTTCCCCCACCACTTTATTTGATGAGTTGAAGAAATAAGTATAAAACCGAAGTTGCTCATACTTCCCCCTTGATTACTACACATATATTTTTAATAAGGCATAAGTGGGCGTATTAAAGAGAAAACCTTGATTTCCCAGTTGGGTATTGGTATTACGCCCTCTAGCGGCCAACTGGTAAACTTAAAAATTATTTCCAGCGATTTCTCTTGACCACTTTTCCTATAAAAAAACTTTTTTGAAAGCTGTACGATTGATGGTTACCGAGATGTAGCCGGCTTCCTCGCTTATATGACCACCCGGTACAACTAAGTTACTTTTCTGGAAGGTAGGTTAGAAATTCTGCTGCTCGTAAGCAGCCATTGAAAATATTGTAACTGATACTAATTTTCGATTCGTCAATGTCAAAGTTTAGTTTGCTCTATTACCTGAACTATGCGAGTTTCGTGGTTTTGCCATCACGTATATGTGAATAGCTTAGGATCGGCCCACCAAAATGAATTCAATCTCGGCATATGGGTTTACCATGTCGGCCTCTTCAAGAAGTTATAATGCAGTTTTCCTATACAATCTACAGGGGAGCCAATATTCAGCAACCTCAAAAATTACAAGGGATTTCCTATGTTCAACTGAACGATTCATCACCCGGTATATACGACTTTACATGACAAATTTCATGACTAAAGATAACAATGCAGAATATAACATAATATACAGAATAATAATATATATTATATATCCAACAAAATCTAAGTACGAGGGCGGTTTGATAAGTCAGTGACTTTTTGAATAAAATATATTTTTTTCGGCAAAAAAACGTTTTATTTCTCTACATAATCTTCTTTTAACTCTATACACTTAATCCAGCGTTTTTCCAATTTTTTTATTCCTTCCAAATAATAGCTTTTCTCAAGACTCTCAAAATAGGCGTTTGTTTCTCTGATGACCTCTTCATTTGACCCAAACCTCTTACCACCCAGCCATTTCTTCAGGTTTGGATATAGAAACTAGTCACATGGGGCTAAATCTGGAGAATATGCGGGATGCGGAGCAGTTCATAGCCCAATTCATGGATTTTTTCCATGGTGACAACACACGTGTGCACCCCTGCATTACCTTGATGGAACAACACTTTTTTCTTCGCCAAATGCGGTCGTTTTTGCTTCAAATCAATATCAAATCTGTCCAAAAGCTTTGAATAATATTTACCGGTGATCGTTTTACCCTTTTCGAGGTAATCGATATGAATTATACCGCGTGCATCCCAAAAAACTGTAGCCTTGACTTTGTTGGCTGACAAACATAATTTCGCCTTCATTAGTGCACGTTCACTTTGAGAAACCCACTGTTTTAATTGTTCCTTGGTCTCTGGTGTATTGTGATGGATGTATCCATGTTCCGTCAACGGTTATGATTCATTCATGTAAAATGTGATGTACCTGTTCAGTTGAGATGCCTACCGCTTCAGCCACCTCACGCACTTTCATTCTCCGGTCATCCAAGGATTTTATCGGGGATTTCCGGTGTAACGACCTCTTTTGTGCGACCTGAACGTTCGGCATCACTTGTGCTGATACGACCACAACGGAACTCAGTAAACCACTTCTTAACCATTGAAATTGATGGTGCAGTGTCCCCATAGTATTTATCAAGCCTTTCCTTGGTTTCGGTGATGTTTTTTTTACGCAAAAAATAATGCTTAATCAGCACATGAAATTCACTTCTTTCCATTTCGGTTAAAAGTCAAGAGGTTGTCTGCTTTCAATGGCTGTCAAGCATAAACTAAATGACTCGGCTTGCTCAAAATTGGACAGTAGGCTATAATAGATGACAGTTAAGGACAGCAGTGATGAATTTAAAATATCGGCGCGGGAAATTCAAAAAGTCACTGACTTATCAAACCGACCTCTATTATAGTTAAAAGGTACAGAGTTTTAACAGCTGTGACCAAGTCATAGTAATTTAAATTTGTATTGTTTTGTAACCGGACCATAGGTATTTAAGAGCTCTCAAGTGCCGGTTCTGTTCCACCGGGTCGAGTTCAGTATCGAGTTTCCACCACTATCTCTTGTGCCATAAACTAAGACGAATTCACTTCTCGATCGATAGTAAATCGCGCAAAACTGCAAATTTAAAATCTTTGAAGTCCCATAATGCACAATTTCCAGCCACACAAATCGAGTTGCAATACTTTCTTATGTTAAGTCGTTCTCGTCAAGTCGAATTTATTCGAGCAACCTAAAAGCCGTTTGCTTTGTCGCTAGGTGGGATTTGTCAAGAAATTATGTATTGCGGACAAAGTTTGAAAGGGTTATGGTGGACCAAAAAAAGTCACCACTCTTCTGAATACTTTGAAATAAATTTTAAACAAAATCTGCAGGAAATATTTACAATAGAATAAGTTCTCGTAAAATCAATGTAAAATTAATAAGAACCAATTAGAATATCATACAGGTCAGGTGAAAATAGGAAGTTACTTTAAACAAATCGCAAAAACCAGTTCTTTTACAATAAAGTTATTCAGCAGCTCTAAAAAGGTTAACATTACAGAACCGGATATAGTCATGGTCGGACACGCAATCCCACTGGCTTCATCTATTAATTTGCTCGGCGTCAATCTGGGAGGAAATATGTCTTGGCATAACCATAATATAACCTCCAACGATTCAAAACCAACGTGAATCGCTTTTTACGCACACGCACCACTCCCAGAGTGCCCTAACGGATTTTTCCTATAGTGCTCGTGTTTGCTCATAAAAAAAAAATCAGGAAATAATAATGTGGTCTCTTTTTTGTACATTTGCCGTTCCATATCTATATCCACATGGAAATATCTGCCCTCTAATTTGATAGTAATCTGTTAAATATCTATCTTAAGAGCGAATACAAATCTTTTAATTTAATAATGGATAATAGGTTTTTAAAAAAAATGTTAAACTTTGCTTTCAGAGCTTCTAACTTAAACTGGGGCTAAATTTCATTAAAAAGCATTAACTTCTTTACGTCTAGAACTTTTAAAATAAGTGCTTTTCTTGAAAACTAGACGTATCTTATGAAGTCACGTCTTGTACAACTGACGCACGAATTATTCTGCCAAGTATCTTGTGCAAACAAAATTTCAGGCCAAATAAAACTAAGGGATTCATGGAATATTTCCGACATCTTCTCGATAACGCGGTAGCACCCGCGATCTAAATAGAAATACGGAATTTATGGTCGCGCGCTGACTAAATACCGGAGCTGCAAGACGTGACATACGTTTTAGGAATAAATGCACCAAAGCACCATCTGGCTATAAATATGAATGATTCGCATCAAAACTAGAACTTATTTGCCTTCTTTTAAAATATTTGCATTTATACACTAAGCATGAACAACTTATTATGAAATAAAGTGTTTACCATGATTAATATAACATATTTAAGATTTCTTGTTTCAAGTATAATTTTAGGCTTCCGTTGAAAATAACAATAGTTATTTCAAAACCATTTTTGCTCTCTTAGAAAATATCTTAAAATTTTAAAATTAATTTTCTTAAAATAAGTTTATTTTCAAAATGATAATATACTTCAATTAAATTGTATCGGTGCATGGGTCGAAGAAGATTTATTTAAACGAACTACGATAGCATTTAGTCATCATCATCATCATCGCAGGATACGCAATTCCACTGACTCAGTCTATTAATTTGCTGGCCGTCAATCTGGGAGGAAATATGCCGTGGCATAACAACGTTGCGGCAATCGCCAAGCCCTTGGCAGACACATTGGGGCACTTTTCCCTACCAAAAAGTTGTGTACACCTCAACAACTTTTGACACTCTACGAAGCACAGATTCGTCCATCGCTAGAATACTGCTCTCGTGTCTGAAGCTCTGCACCCAAGCATACTCTTCGGAGGAAAGCCATAGAACATCGGACACAGGTTGCTCATTTGATTCTCTTCTACAGATATTTCCATGGCAAATGTCGACTGATATTGCCCGCTTAATTTCACCTAGAGCGACGAATAACAGAAATACACGTTCATCCATATGTTGTTCAGCCTAACACTCCTCTAACGACGAGGACGTCATCCATATGGAACGGCCTTCCTGAGGTCATGTTTCCCAACAAATATAACCTGCAACTATTCAAAACGAACATGAATCTCTTTATTCGCATATGCGAGAGTACCTTAAAGGACTTTTCCTGTAATGCTAGTTTGGCAAAAAAATCTACAACGTTCTGGCAACATAAATATTATTTTTTCCGTGTGGCCTCGTATATTAAACCAGACACATTTTCTCATTTCCTAAATAAATCTTCTAATTTTAAAACTTTAAAGATATAGTTCAAATAAAAGTATACGGATTAAGTCGAGCTTAAAGTACAGCGTTCAGCTTAAAGTCGAATTACAACAATGTATTTTGTCAAGTAGTTTTCGACAAGTTAAATTTCTTGGAACAGCCTAAAAGCTCTTTGCCGTTTGGTGAAGCTTTACTAGGAGATTGCGTAATAACTTTTTTAAAGCGGTAAGACACAGTCTAACTGATAAACTTTTTAATGAAATAGTATAAAATTACCGTCCATAGTTTGTGCTTTCCTGCTGTATTAAGATAAGAAAAGAAACATTTTACCTATAATAAATTTCTAATTCATTTTTTAATAATTTTTTTTTTTACTGATGGTAAATTTAGACACATACAAAAAGGTTTTGTTCTTATTAATTTAAAGCTATCGAAAACAACCCCTCTAGCTATTGAACGCAAAACCATAGTAACCTTCTTACAACGCCATTATTGGAATAATATGTCAGTCTGACATTTGTTTATTGACAAAGATAATGACACTTTTTCACGTTTAAAAAAATAAATCTTATATTCCCTGCATAGTAACCCCTTAACAACGCCCTTCATTTGAATAATGTGCCAGTTTGACAATTTCATTATTTTAAAGATTTTTCGAGTAAAAAAAATGTTGCGCTTTGGTGAAGAAAGAAAAGTATATTTTAACGAGGGAAACGCCGATCAAACAACTTGCAGGCATACTCCAAGTTTGGGCTTTCAACATGAAGAAGCAGAGCGGTGAGGAGTACAAAGATTTTACCATAAAAACGTTATGGAATTTAACTGCGAAATTACTGCAAGAAAAGTATTATAATGAGTATCAAATCAAGTTTGATCCATTTAAAGACATTGATTTTAAAGTTGCTCGTAAGGCGAAAAGCGCGAAACGCAAGCAAGTTCAACAAACGCCAGAAAAAAGAAAAGTTAGTTCAGTTTTTTTTAAATATAATGATTTCAAAGCAATTGTTGATAGTTGCGACGAAAGTACGCCGCATGGTTTGGAGAAAAAATTGTTTTTCGTGCTTTCCTATGAACGGGCTTGGAGAGGCGGTGAAGGAGCTCGGTCGCAAGTAAGCTACTTTAAAAAAGAAACCAGCAGCATTGGAGAAAATACGGGGCGTATAGAGTACAATCCAGTGTTCTCGAAAACGGCGCAGGGAGGAGATAAGCCCTTGTCAAGCTCCAAATGGTTGATTTCAAACAGAAATAATCCCGACATCTGCCCAGTACGCCCTTTTGACAAATATTTACTAAAACGAAGTGAGATCAAACATGAAAGATTATTTTTAACCGAAAATCCCTTTTGGAATTCATCTGGACACTGGTATAAAAACATTCCAGTTGGAGTAAACACCATTGGTCAATGGACCATCAAGCAGGCGAGGAAAACAGGCCTAGATACAAAAAAACTGAAAATTACTAACCATTCTTTACGGACAACCTCAGTTTCAAAACTGGCGAAGCAAGGAGTTGGAGAGCAACAGCTCATAAAAATAACGAGTCACTCAAACACAAAATCAATCTCTTCTTATCTTCAAATGGATGAGGAACATCATCAGCATATAATTCAAGAAATGAGATTAGATGAAATGGATGCCCAACCTAGCTGCTGTAAAATATGAAAATGAACTATTGTTGTTTTTAGGCAATACGCTTTCATGCAAAATTATCGAAAATTTTTAGGCACTAGTGTAATTACCTCCGAAAATCAAATCGTAAGGTTGAAAGGCATCTTCTAACGGCGATAGAACCATTCAAAATGCCTTATTCCCTATGAAAAAAGCAATATCTAAACAGGAATTTCATACAAAAAGACATATTTCCACAAATGGTTTACATAATTGGTTCATTTAGTATGTTAGCTACTAAATTTGTAACAAAACGCCACAGTTCTTCAATAATTTCTAACATGGTCGTATTTAAAGTTGAACAAAGGGTCATATTTCCTTTACATTATGTTAGAACAATAAAACTCGATTCATTGATCATAGAAAACGTGAGTCGTGGAACGTAGTCGAATGTTTCATGGTAAAAATGTACTGTGCCGCGAGAAGTGTTAATAAATTTCCTACAAAAGGTTTTCATTTCCTGTAGTATAGAACAAAAGGTCTTATTTCCAAATAATTATTGATAATAACATCTCTATTTTTTTTTAAATTCAAACCACCAATAATACATTTGTTCCGAAGTAGTATTGTACATTAAAAAATTTTTTAACTTTTCTAAATTTCCCACCATCTACAGAAATATGCGGTTTCTGAAATAATGGAAATATGGCCCTTTGAAAAATAACTTCTCATTTGTTGTTCCAGTCAATACTTGTGTTGCAGTATGACCACTTTCAATCAAAAATTATAATCATTAACAGACCTTCCTCGAGGTCTTCAAGACTTCAAGAATTTAAATAATTCGTCTATTGCTGCCTTTTACACATTGAAGGACTGTGTATTTTAATTTTCATAGTTTTGTGTTTTATCGGTTAGAAAGAACATGTCTGGGACCAATTGGGCAAAAAATACTGTCTCTGATACCTGCTCCTGCAAATTTACATAAGCTCAGTGCAGCTCTTCCTAAGAATGGCAACAAATTGACCAAATTTATATACGGAACCTTATTAAAAAAGATGTATTTGTGCTCGTGGGGAAACGCCCGTTAATGAGGTCTATATTATTCTCTCATTATTTGCGTCTAGTTCGAAATATTAATCGAATATCGTATATTTAATTACTTCCGATCCAAATGAGGTACCATCCCTTGCGATCGAAAATATTTATTAACTGCCGATCTAATAGAGGTGCCACTTTTTCGTAAGATGGATTTTGTAGATAAGAGGATAAAGGACAAATCGATATTTTTTTTTAAATTAATTTAAGATGGTTTCAGAGCATGTTAAAACTATTTAAACAATTAAATCGTTATTATTTTTAATTTGTTCACAATGACATTTTTTTAATACACGTCGAAAGCTAATGTAACAAACAGTAAAATAAACGAAGACCGATATTGATCCAATCAGTACAACTAGAGATATTAAATTTCAAATATGAGAAATTGGAAAAAAATACAGCAATTTATCAAAAGGTTATTTTTGGATATTTTGAAAAAAAAATTTTCATCAAATCCTGAAATATGTGTCAACTAATTTTACGTATACAGGGTGTTATGGAAATCACTTATTGAGATAAAGACAAATTGAAGAAAAATAGCCATTTCAAGCCGATTTCAATTCATTCAGCGGTAAAAGTGACCTGACGTCAAACCAGAAAAACACCTGTGTGGCACTGCGATACATGTAAGCAATCAAGGAATTCCGGCCGGTGTTGTCATATGTACACCTTAAATTCTTTAGACAAAATAAAATAATTTAAACACTTTTCCATTCTGTAATACCTTTTTGTATAAGTAATTGAAGAATATTTACGACGGACTATGTTTTAAACAACCCGAAAAAACATATGGAATAGTAATAGCCACGTACGTCACTAGGTCAAGTGCCAATAACCTCTTGACGCCTTACATCGGCTGAGCGAAGTAGTTTCATATAGCGCCGCACGCTTGCGTTTGTTAGTTGAAGACCAACCAGCGGCCGGATACGTTGTGTCTCGTCGATCACCAACACACTCTCATTAATCCGCTCTGTTTTTTCGGTTTACGCGTGTATCTTGCCCGTCCATAAATAATCTTTGAATATTATTTCTATTGACGCGTTTCTTCTGGACGTCAAATTTCGTCGCGTGTAATAAAATCTAATAATCTGTAGTATAATCTGTATTATTGTATTTTCAAAAGCTAACTATCGGTTCTGTTTCGTTATTATT
This sequence comes from Barypeithes pellucidus, assembly GCA_963991005.1. Taxonomy (NCBI): domain Eukaryota; kingdom Metazoa; phylum Arthropoda; class Insecta; order Coleoptera; family Curculionidae; genus Barypeithes; species Barypeithes pellucidus. Next base: position 4,306,165 of record OZ022557.1, read on the forward strand.
GTGTGGACATAAAGTGTTTCCAGGAGTGTTTCCAGGAGTGTTTCCATGAAAAAGAAAAAAAAACTGATTGTGTTTGTGCCTGGATTTCCTCGTTCTTTAGGTATAAGGTGTGGGTGAAATGTTGTCCAGTAGCGCGGACTGACTTGTGAGTAAGAGTATTTGTTACCCCACTTTTAAAACGATCGATTTAAAAAAAAATATATATGTAGCGCTTCTCGAGGACATCCTAGGAGTCACCAATTTAAAAATATAATACCTACGTCATTTCCATAACACCCTGTATAAATAAGTTGTAAAAAAATTTCAGAAGTTTCTAAAATGCCAAAGTTAAAAAGCATGCGCTTTGTAAAAGACTGACCCCATATAAAAAAGAATAATAAAAATCGGAATTAAAATAAAAGAATTATTCAGGATCAAAATCCATCCAAATATTGCATTATTTTGGCTGTGAGTGTATTTCTCATAAAACCACATGTATTCCGTTGGGTTTAAAATATCCAAAAGCGCACAGTTAACAAGTTTCACAAAGCGAAACTTGAAGACCACAGTTAAACTGCAACTTCGCCCCGACGTCAAGGAGTTGTCTACAAGTGGAATTTCTTAAAGCTGTGTAAAAGCCACTTGCCGATCGACAAAGCTTCGCCAAAAGCGTATGCGACAAAGTTTTCAATGTTCTGGAATCATCGCTGTTGGTCCAGATAAATATTTAAATTCTACGGGAATAATAATGTAAAAAGTGCCGATTTATAAGTGTCTGGTCCGTTCTGTAATATTGCAAAAACCAGCATGTAAATGTTTGTTGTCTGTCTGACCTGTTAAAAATGTAGGTTTCAAAGTAATATTGACTCAATTATTTGGGAGTTCTAATACTTTTATTGGCTTGCTGCCATATTTTGATCACTCTCCGATTGGTTTAAATAAATGGGAGCAATCAAATTGTTTTAAAGTAATTAGGCGCAACCGTACTGACGTAAGTTAGTATTGCCTAACAATGGAACAATAAGGAATATCTTAATATATAGGGTGTTCCGGGTTTGTTCGTAGTAATAAGTCATATAACAAATTTTTTATTTTTTTTTAATGATCAAACACAAGCACTATGGGAAAAATCCTTTAGGGCACTCTGGGAGTGGTGCGTGTGAGCAAAAAGCGATTCACGTTGGTTTTGAATCGTTGGAGGTTATATTCGTTGGGAAAAAACGACCTCGGGAAGGTCGTTCCACAAGGATGAAGTCCTCCAGATGAAAGAATTCTTAAATAATGAAGTTCGACGAGTACTAAGCTTAACCACATATGGATGGGCGGCAGTGGTTCGTCGTGTATTTCTGCTATTCGCCGCTCTGTGCGGAATTAAGAGGGCAAAGTCAGCCGAGCACTTTCCATGAAAATATCTGTAAAAGAGAGTCAAATCCCCAACCTGTCTCCGATGTTCTAGGCTGTCGAGGTTCTTCGTCAGCTCGTGGTCTCCGATCAGACGAATGGCCCTCCTTTCGATTAAATCCAGTAGCCGAAGATTATGTTTGGGTTCAGAGCTCCAGACATGAGAGCAGTACTCTGGTGATGGTCGAATCTGGGCTTTGTATATAGTGTCAAAAGTTGTTGAGGTGTGTACAACTTTCTGGTTCGGAAGAGTTGGTGTATATTTTTTAAGAAACGAGAATTTCGGGCATAATATTAGACTAAAAATAAAATATTATATATTTCTGAGAAACTAAATTACGTTATTAAAAAATGTATAGGGTTGTCCATTTAAAAAAATGCAAATTTGTTTCTTTTTTTCTTTTCTTTAAAACTGATATACGTAGAAAAAAACTCACTCAAATCACTGGATTCTACGTCAAAAATTTAGAGAATATTTTATTCCTTTTTTATAACTTCCAGGGTAACCCAAAATGTAGAATTCTCAAAAATATCCCGGATATGAAAAACAAGGAAGTATAGAAAGAGTTTAATTGCGCTTTTCTTTCACAAAAAAGTAGCACAGTGCAGCGAAAACCCCATCGTCCCATATTTACTAATAACGGAGATATTCCGTATACCCATCGAAAAATGAACACGCAGAATACTCGTCGGTCTAGTTGATAACTTTAAATCATTGACTTGAGACAAACATGAACCTGGAATTTCTATCTGTTTTGCAAACATCAAGGTGATGCCTGTTATCGCGAAAATAAACACAAAAACAAAGATATGGGGATTCTATCTGTAGAATCCCCAACTCTTTTTATCTTCTGTCTTCGTTAGGAAAAACAAACAATCGACGGGCGTGACTTAAAAGTCTATATTTTTATCCAGTTTACGGCACACTTGGCACTGTCTTACAATATTGCGTTAAGAATTACTATTTTTTCCACAAGCAATACTGAAATTTAACACAAAAATACTGAAAAACAACAAAGAATTATTGTATTTAACAATAACGACAAATATGACAGTTGTTAATACTGTAGTGTCAAACGTGAAAGCTGGTATGAAAGATGGCCGTTCCAAAAACGGGTTTATAAAAAGTACGTTCCGAACGCTTGAAGGTGACGTAATGTCTTTCTTTGTCTAATTAACAAAAAACGACAAAGAAAATGATACTAATTTTCAGAGCTCCCCGATTGATTTTTTGGGAAGTTGTGCTTTGTGGAAGACTGTGAACCGAAACCGTATCCTCGTTGATTTAAAATCCTTGGATTAAATAACATCTACCTGCATTTTCCTTTAATTTTAAGTTGTTTAAATATGAGCTGCGGACGAAATAAAACATGCTAATCTAAAACTACTCCGGCTCCTATTTTTAATCAAAACAAACCGGAGTATCTGCGAAAATCTCGACCACGAGTGTCTTTAATAGAAAAATTGAATATTCATAAACCAACCTGTGTATCCCAATCTCCATATTCAAATTTTTCCAGGCTGTGGTTTACCAGGAACGCAATCTGTCTATCTCGAACATAAACAAAGAAAAATTGTAAAATTTCTGTTCCGGGGAAAAAAATTAATTGGATTAGATTTAACGGTATTTGCAACCGGAGACATTTACACACATAAACGTTACGGAAAACTACCACTATTGATTTAAATAACGTGTTGTTCTTTAAAAATGAAACAAACGAACGTTTAAAAAAAACATTAATGGATATCATCATCATTTTTTCTACGAATATGGGTCATTCTATCGAAAGCTAACATAACAAGTTTCTAATATGAGAAGATTTGAGAAAATCCAGCAAATTATTAAAAATTCATGTGTGAATATATTGGACAATAATTTTTTTCCCGTATATGAGTTTTTTACAGGGTTATAAGGGGCGATATTTCAAAATAGTATCTATATTAAGATACAAGTTTCATAAGACATTATCTTAGAGTACGCGTTGTTGAGTGCTCTAATTGTCTTATGAACCTTTTATTTATAATACTTTTTCTATTTGGGTCTTTAAAGTTTGAAAAACTTTTAAAAATATAGTAGATTTTTTCCATTTGAATTAATAGTTTCTTTTTGGGTTGGAAATACTTTTACAATTTAATAAAATGTTACAAGTATCAAATATGCCATGATAGAAACAAAATAAATATAGTATTAAAGTTAATAAAAATGAGTCAGGAAGATAGTTGTACTCCGTCAGAAATACGAGAAATTGTGGAAAATAATCTAGAAAATTTTTAAAAAGAATATGCAAAACATTGAGCTATGGTGCGAGCAGAACAAAGTTCAAAATATTGAATAAAATAATAAATAATACTATTAAACAAAATATTGTGTCGACACAGAATCTGACAGGAATAGCAATTAATGCCCAGGAAATGTCTACAGTAACTATAAATATGTATATATAAAGTAATATGTATACTATACTATGTATATTGAATTAAAAATAAAAATAGTAATTTATTGAATAAAACTTTAGAAATAGAGCATAAACGGGAAGATATTTTTATTATTTTTAGGTTATGTTGTTTTATAGTTGTGACTAGAAATTAGTTGACGGACACCATCAGTATGATATATATTTCCGAGTATAGGTATTTCGGATAAATATCCGGTAAAAATGATCTGTTTGCAAGGCTAAAGTTTAGTATTTTAACGTTTCCTATAAAAATTTTTTGTCGAATCCATAATGCCTAGAAAACTAATTCTAACGAAATCGAAGTAAGCCTAAAATTCGAACCCTACTTGCTGCTAACATAAAAAAAATAAAATTTCCGTTTCATAAAGTGGCAGGTTATTCAATATTTTTTCATTTCATAATGTAGCCATTATGAAACCCAAATCGAAAAAATATTTTAACGACATTTTGGCACATTTTTGACATGACTAGATTACTATTTTTTGTTCAGGTTTGTTAATAAAATTCGAATCTATGTAATTTTGGCTGAAGGTCGTTTAAAGTCGTGTTCGGGTTTGTCGAACAGAGTACAATTTTATAGGTCGGGTCAGGTGACAGTTATAACGGTGGTGAGAACGATTTACTATACAATTCCGGTATATTAAACGGATATAGCAAAAATAAAAAGATTGATACCTACATATGCCATTATTTGTCCTTATTGGTCATAACGCACCTTCATTCTTTCCCCGATTCAACTGTATATCACTTTCGAACTATGTATAATATCCTTCGTATTCTATCTTGGTAACATTTTTATAAGCAACTTTTGTTATATTTCGGCACCAACATTTCACTAAAAATCCTTCATAATAAATAACACGGGCTTGACGTAAATTTTCACGCTATATTAATTTATCAGCTTTATAAAAAATGACCTAACTAATGGATTTTTTTCATCATAAAAAAAGAAGCATTAAGCTTTTAATGAATAAACTGATCCTTATGGATATTTTGATATGAAATAAGTAAAATGGAGTTTCACACACTGTCGTATATCGTAACATTTGTTTCAAACGAATAATGACTACAGATGAAAGAAAACAATTTTCATAGATCCGTAAAATCATTACTAGCGAGATAGAATATGATAGAAGCCATAAAATTTAAATTATAACTGTCAAATTATATCACTTGAAAATACACTCACCGGCACAAAATTCCGCCACTCTGAAATTTTGGTCAAGTTTGATATTTTATAACTTTTTTATTTTTTATGCGATTTTCATGATTTTGTTGTCAGTTTATAGATCCGTTTATTGTGTTTTTCCTGAATTTTTTTTTTATGATCAAACACAAGCACTATAGGAAAAATCCTTTAGGGCACTCTGGGAGTGGTGCGTGTGCCCAAAAAGCGATTCACGTTGGTTTTGAATCGTTGGAGGTTATATTCGTTGGGAGAAACGACCTCGTGAAGATCGTTCCATAAGGATGAAGTCCTCCAGATGAAAGAATTCTTAAATAATGAAGTTCGTGGAGTACTAAGCTTAACCACATATAGGCGGCAGTGGTTCGTCGTGTATTTCTGCTATTCGTCGCACTGGGCGGAATTAAGAGGACAAGGTCAGCCGAGCACCTTCCATGAAAATATCTGTAAAAGAGAGTCAAGTCCCCAACCTGTCTTCGATGTTCTAGGCTGTCGAGGTTCTTCGTCAGCTCGTGGTCTCCAATCAGACGAATGTCCCTCCTTTCGATGGAATCCAGTAGCCGAAGAGCATGTTTGGGTGCAGAGCTCCAGACATGAGAGCATTACTCTAGTGATGGTCGAATCTGGGCTTTGTATAGTGTCAAAAGTTGTTGAGGTGTGTACAACTTTCTGGTTCAGAAGAGTACACCAAGTTTCTGAGAAGCTATCTTGGCGATTGCCACAACGTGGTTATGCCAAGACATATTTCCTCCCAGATTGACGCTCAGCAAATTAATAGATGAAGCCAGTGGGATTGCGTGTCCGGCCATGACTATTTCCGGTCCCTGGATTCATCAGTGAATAGTACGTAAGAATATTGTCACTGTCAAATATGCAGTCACAATAATCGCGTACTTAGCCAACGTCGATCATTTAAAATTTTGCAGCTCGCAGCAGAAATGAAATAATGGAATGAATCAAAAAACGAAATGTTTAGAATACATCAAAGATTACAAGAAACAGTATGTAAATAAATTTATCCACCTCAATTTTCCTAATCGAAAAATCTTTCTTGATAAAATAATTAAGGAAAAACACAATAAATGGATGTACAAACTGATAACAAAATCATGAAAATCGCATAAAAAAATAAATAAGTTGTAAAATATCAAACTTGACCAAATCTTCAGGGTGGCGGAATTTTGTGCCGGTGAGTGTAGTTATGTGTCCCGAGCCGATTCCTATATGTGTATATAATGACAGTGACTATCCATCCAGTTCCTCCCGAAACGGTTTCGTTATTAAAATTTTAAAATGGCTTTGGGGAACATAAATTTGCTCAACAACACTATTCCGTTCCGATTTTTTTCCGGAAACGATTCTACTCCACAGTCGACAAATTGGAGATCGAAAAAAATAATAACCGTTTTTAACGCCGAGGTTTTTGTTATTTCGCCGCTAAAATATCTCTTTTTCTTCTTTATTTAAAAAAAATACAGTTGCTTGACAACTCGCGCGAGAGCTTACCAAGAAAATACAGCTTAAATTTTAAAAGTTAAATTTTTTTTTTAATAGATAGATAGATATTGAATTGGATAATTTGCGCCTTGGCTTGGAAATGATTACAATATTTAAACAAATTTAAAAATAAGGGACGTTCCTTATTTAATATTTAAAAAAATTAAAATTAAAACTTCGATTTCTGCAGACCCTTATTATTTTCAAAATACCAGTTTCTTACCCTACTTGGTTTTAAAATTGAAAACAATAAAAATGTACTTAAAGCAAACTTCCATTTTAACTCAATTTTGTGGAATTTAATAAAAGTTTTAGACAGGAAAATCTAACCAAATTAACTATAAAAATAACCTATAAATAATTAATTTTTAATTCCAACCATTTTATTGCCAAAAATTAAAATTTATTTCTCTTTCAAGTTCTAGCAAAGATTTCAAACATACAAACAAATAATACATAACAATTTGAAACTATCCGCTCAGGTTCCTTGCAGTTTTCTTTAGTAAAGGCCGTATTACAGTCGGGAATTTTTATGGCGCCAGCAATGGCAATTATAATTCAAGGATTCAGGCGCAATACACCGTTCTCCGTACTACAGTCAGAAATTCTACTCTTCTGACAATTAAAATGACACGGATTCATGCGCAGTACACTGTTCCCGATCAGCTCATTACCAGAAATGGGGCAGGCGCCATTTTAATTGCCCTTGCCAGCGCAATTGGGTAGACATGGATTATTCTGTTATTTTTAACTGTTTATTATTTGGCCGAACCAGGTATGAACAGGTAATGGCCATTTAAACCCACTGGTACTTAAATTAGCAGTTTACATTCTTTATTAAACTTATGGACTGCTAATTCAGCAACTTTTTGCACCTCCTATTTATAAACAGCGGTAGCTGCTTTAACTGGTAATCAAAACGAACAGGTTTGCACATCTCTAATTCTGGGGATATTTTAGGGATTTCGACAGTACCCACTGCTGTTCTGACCGTTGACAATGCTCCAGCTGATCGAAACGGTTTCCTGCGCATGAATACGTGCCATTATAATTGCCGGCGCAAGAGAAAAATTGCCGAGTCTAATACGGCCTAAATACTTATGTGAAATGCATTATCGAAAATTTTTCATGCAAATTTGTTGCTAAGATAAGGTAGAGGCCACTATTAATCTTAAGGTCCCTTTAAGCCCCCGAGGTGTTAAGCCCCCGTACATGTACATCCGAACAACCCCCCCCCCCCCTCCCATACATGTATGGAGGGCTTAATTATTCGTGGTTTTTCATCGGTGATCGTGACAAGCCGTCGCGCGTCGTATCTAATCTAGCATTTTCAGATCTCCAACGTGACTGTACATTGCCCCTCCACTTCGGCATTGTTATGATCACCAATGAACCAATGAAAAATCACGAAGTGTCCAAGTCCAAGCCCACAATTCCGTACCAGTACGCGGATCACTCTGACCGTTACAAATCAGTTAGCAATCGATACATTTTGCACTACGATTACCGAATTTTTGGTCAACGGTCACAGATATTGCTTCTGTGAACACTTGCCTCGGGCAGGTTGTGACAATTTCGGACTGCTCTGCGAACGAACCAAGTGTTTGTTCAAATTTCTTGCCGTTTTCAAATATTTTTCTCAAGTTTCCGTCAAATCGATACAAAACGTAAAATAAACACATAATAAGAGTGTCTCCAAAGAGAGAAATTCGATTTTTCGAAATAAAGTAACATTATTTGTAGCACAGCTTAAGGGCCCCATACAAAAACTTCCATGTACCGAGAAATTTTATTGGATATTTTCTATTTAGGGGCGAGAACTATGCGACACAATATAAAAGACCTTTCAGTGTGAAATAAAAAGGCGGGTGTAATACATTTTTCGGACAAAATGCTTCGAACGTGCAATTGAGGTATTAAAGGAAGGTTTCAAAAGGATTTTTAAAGGATATTTTTTTTTTAAATATTGATTTATCAATAGGTTTAGACTGGGAAATTATGCCCGGTCCAATTTTATTTGAACGTATCCGTAAGAAGAGCAACGGGAGAAAAATTTATAAAAACCATGCGATCACACGTTTTATTTGTTCCCGAAATATAAACCCCCACCACCCCCATAAACGATGTCTGTATACGCCACTGTTGACACAACCAATTTCGATTTGTAAATTTATAAAATCGTATCGCCTATTTCGGAATATGTGCACATGCTGCCATTTTCCAAAAGCACTACTTAAACAAGAAGATCACAAGCACATCGCGGCTCAAACTAAACATATCCGGGAAACACACAAAGCTAAATAAGACAAGCAAAAGGACAAAGTTTAAACAGTCCGTTGCCTCGTATTCTTTTTGTTTTCTCAGTGGTTTCCTTAGTTCTCTGCTCGGGATTTTCTTCCAGATTGAAACCCGTAGCGGGCGGCTTCAAAAAAAAAAACTATTGTTTTTCGTATGTAAGCGTTTCTTTTTTCGGTAGCGTTTATTTTTTTGTTGGATTATTACGATAGGGGTTTTTATAAGCTATATGTGGACTAATCTACAGAGGACCAGAGCTGCACAGAAAATAATCATTATTATTATTAAATCTTAATTGGGAATTATCAGTTCATTAAAAAAGATGCCGTCTGCGGTTACTCTGCATATCACGTCTACTAGTTGCGATCAGAATGCAAATATACAGGGTGTAACTAAATAAGTGTAAAACATTTAAGGGGGTGATTCCTCATCGAGAAAAAGATAGGATCTTTCATATAAAGAAACTTCATTGGAGCATCCCTTGTTAAGATACAGCCCCTTAAAGGGGGTACATAAAATGTGTTTAACAATTTTTTTCACAAGCACTAAAAAAGTTACAATATTGAAATTAACCTGACATTTTCTACTACCAAAAAGACACTTAGCCAGTAATTTATTTGGTTTACCCCATGGTTGTAAGGGGTGGAAAACGCAACCCCTAAAATTTATTTCCAATGTAAGTTTTTGTCTTATTATTTGTTTACCATCTAAAAATTTATTTCCGATAGCCTGTTTCATTCTAAACAAAAAATGTCTCTTGAATTTTTTGCCCAAAATAAACCAGTTCGCAGCAAAAAATTATTTTACGAACAAGATACATATCGCCATAAAACGCGCGAATACGTTGCTCAATGCGCCGATGTCTAGACGCATGCGTAATGTCTGAAGGTAGACATATTGAACATTTACTATGATTTCTAGATGTTGTATGTTTTGTTATTAATAAATTAGTTTTGTTTATTTATAAATTTTATGTACCCCCTCTAAGGGGCTGTATCTTAACAAGGGATGCTCCAATGAAGTTTCTTTATATGAAAGATCCTATCTTTTTTTCGATGAGGAATCACCCCCTTAAATGTTTTACACTTATTTAGTTACACCCTGTATAGATCACATTACGTCGACGTATAAGCAAATTAGGTAATTTTTAATATTTGATTTTATTTAGGTACGTTTGGAACAATAAAAGTTTGTGTTAGAGTATTCTACAACTTTTAGATCTGATGAAATGCCGTAGAGCGTTGCTGAGAGGCGCTGTACCGCTTTAGATAGGAAATTCTCAATAAATTCAAAATTATTTCGAGCCATTTACATCATCTGCGTGATCCCAAAGTCACAGGAAACACATTTTCTGACAAGTCAACCCTTGCATATACTTTTCCGGGCGTGTCAAAAAAAAATGAATGGAAAGATTATAAAGTCTCAAGTGACATGGGTCCAAGTGGGCTTAATCGATTTGTATTCACATGGAGATGACAATTTTCTGATAAAAAGAATATCGTGAAAACGAAGACTATGAAAGTCGGTACGAAGGTGCACGAAGTAAGACTGCAGCGAGATCTCTTTGGACAATTGCTGACTGCATCGCTCTCTCAAAAAACAGATTTAGAGATAGTTTTGCAGTACCCGATTACTGCAGTCCCGCTTTCTCTCTGTCATACCTTCCGGTATCTCTGCGTAATATTGTCAGAATTCCGCCTAGCTAGGTGCGATTCTTCTGAAATTGTAATGTAGTGTGACAATTTTCTGACATGTCACGATCGTTTTCCGAATTTCCTCCGAGGAGATTTAAAAAAAATTCCAATAATGAAATGGCGAGACCTGGAACGACAAAATTTTTTTCGCATAATCTTTAACATAATGTTCCATTCTAGAAAGTTTCAACTTCAAATTCGCTTTTTTTCTTATTTTCATTTTTTTGACACGCTCGGAAAAGCATATTCAAGGGTTGACTTGTCAGAAAATGTGTTTCCCGTGACTTTGGGATCACGCAAATGATGTAAATGGCTCGATATAATTTTGAATTTATTGAGAATTTCCTACCTAAATCGGTACAGCGCCTCTCTGCAACGCTCTACGGCATTTCATCAGATATAAAAGTTGTAAAGGGGGACGTACACTCCACGAAAAAACAAATTACTGATATTCCACTTCACGGACCCCCTATAGTCACAGTCTCTCTAACTATTAGAACTAGTGATCGGCCGATACGATTTAAATTTGCCGACACCGATATATTAGTTGCCAATACCGATAAACGGTATAGGCACCACATTCTTAAATCATCTGTAACTATTCAATATACATGGATATAAATGAAAATTGTTAATACTGGCAACGTTGTAAAGCATCTTTAAGGCAAATGCTATCGACGCGAACGTTAACAAATTTCGGTAATTCACCGACCGCCCGACCAACAGAGTTCAAATACTAGCAATGATTGCCGATTTTACTTACCGCTCGCGTCGTAGATAAGGGGGAGGGGAGAGTAACTGGGGAGCACCCCCCCAGAATCGACAATTAGCCTCGAATAAAGCTCGCCATTTTAGGAATAACGTCTGAATTCCAATATTAACTTTAAAATAATTCGAGAGAAGTTGAAATCACACCATTTGGCGCATCGGATTGGTTGCTTTTGCTTAATGGCATAATAAGGTGAAGGACACCATCCCAGTACCCCCGAAGAAAAAATGCTATCTGCGGCTATGACTCAGTTCGTGAATCGAATTAGTATTGGTACACATTATATCATTGCTTCAGATAACGATCGTGTCCTGCAATTCAAGTAAAAATACGATTGGAGAAAGAGTTCACACTTATTAAATAAACAAGTATTCACAAAGCCGTTAGAGACCCTTAAAACTGGGGTTTCACTTACAAATTAATAAAATAGTTCTTTTCAAATAGTACACCGATATATATTGCCGATATTTAGATAGGTCGCTCGATCACTATTTACGACATTATTTGATGTCTTTATTTTATAATTTCTTTTAAATGTGATTGGACATTCTTTTCTCCATAGGACACAAAGCCCTACGTTTTTCAATCCAATTATAATAATTTTTTATTGCACGGTACCACTGAACCACCGTATTTCTAAAGGCCGTATTAGACTAGGCAATTTTTTCTCTTGCGCCGGCAATTATAATGGCACGTATTCATGCGCAGTAAACCGTTTTCGATCAGCTGGAGCATTGTCAACGGTCAGAACAGCAGTGGGTACTGTCGAAATCCCTAAAATATCCCCAGAATTAGAGATGTGCAAACCTGTTCGTTTTGATTACCAGTTAAAGCACCTACTGCTATTTACAAATAGGAGGTGCAAAAAGTTGCTGAATTAGCAGTCCATAAGTTTAATAAAGAATGTAAACTGCTAATTTAAGTACCAATGGGTTTAAATGGTCATTTCCTGTTCATACCTGGTTCGGCCAAATAATAAACAGTTAAAAATAACAGAATAATCCATGTCTACCCAATTGCGCCGGCAAGGGCAATTAAAATGGCGCCTGCCCCATTTCTGGTAATGAGAGACAGCTGATCGGGAACAGTGTACTGCGCATGAATCCGTGTCATTTTAATTGTCAGAAGAGTAGAATTTCTGACTGTAGTACGGAGAACGGTGTACTGCGCCTGAATCCTTGAATTATAATTGCCCTTGCTGGCGCCATAAAAATTCCCGACTGTAATACGGCCTTAAGATCACTCCTAAACACAGAAAAAAAAACTAAATGAACCAAAGTACATTTTCTTCAGTACACAATTTTTCTTTAGTTCCACAAACACGACTTTCACCAATACCTATGTCAAACGGTAGCTTAATTAAAAATGTATGTAAATCATTTTCGGCATCAACGTTTCCTCTGCTGGCACAAAACCAATTTCCTGATTTATCACGAAACAGTATTGAGCTGTTTTATGCTTGTTTGGCATGATTTACGCGTGCTACTGTAGATATACAGGATTGTTTAACCTATTTTTGCTTATCTTCCGAGTAAAATGAAATATACTGTACTATGGTTCGGTAGAGAAATTTATAATTTAAAGCTAGGTAGGTGAGTGTTTTCCGGCTCGTATATTGACTCCGTAATGTTGTTGCCCTAACAGGGCCTACTTTGGTCATTATTTTATGTAGGTCCGCCCTATTTTTATTGCTACCTATTGTTAAACTTAAGAATTTGCTATTGTAGCTGCAATTTAAGGAATTGCTTACTCCTTTGCTTGCTTTAGTAAGTTATTGGGGGCGGGGGTCTCCCTGGTGTCTGGTGGACTAGTGCTGAGACCTTTGCCCCAGTGTTGCCAGGTGGAAAAAATTTAAATCCCCAGAGAAAGTTTCCAGATTCAATAAAAAATCCGCAGATCCTCGTCTGAATATATAATTATAATATATATAATTTTATAAAAAGGGCAGGGGGAATATAAAAAAATGTTTATGAACAGTATAATTTAAATTAACTGCACCTGAACATTCTATCAACACATGCGCTACGCTGTGTGGTATTTAATGTAAAATTAGAATTAATGAATCTGGACATCCATGGAAAAGCAAAATTACTATTGGGAGTTTTACAATCACATATATGTCTCCAAAGTTAAATGTTTTGAGGTAGGGCTACAAAGTATTAAAAATTAGTTATTTAAAGTTTATTACGATCTAACAAACTATAAATAGAGGATTTTTAATGTTAAGAAGTCATATGGAAAAAAATTTCCAGAATATGTGTTTTCTTAAGAGGTTTTACCCAAATCACCAGCAGTGTCCAAAAATCGTCAGATCTAGGGAATTTCCCCAGACCAGGCAACGCTGCTTTGCCCTAAAATTAACATACTTAGGTACTAATACGAATATATAATTTATCAGAAGGCTTAAGCGCGAGATAGCGAGCCTAAGTAAACTTGGACATATGCACGAACATACGCGTTTGAATTATAAAGTATTAATTTTCGCTATAGAGACACTCCGAATGTAATTTACAATGGAATAATTTATCCAAGAGACTATCTAGTCTGATCCACTCCAAAGACTTAGATATACATACATACATACTTACATACAAAACCTTTGCATTAATTTTGGATATTAAATTGGTTTTACACTTAGGAAAATGCATGAATAAATTTTCATAGTTTTTTCTCGATTTTTGGAAATTATAGGAAGTAAAAATGCATGAATAAAGTGTGTTTGTTTCAAAGATTTTAAGGGTCAGGAAACGGTTGGGTTCCAAATGCCTTGTGTGGACTACCATGAAGATACAACGGACGAACTTTTTGAGGAATGGTTCAAGAATTGTTTTTTACCAAACATTCCTCAGAATAGCGTGATAGTAATGGACAATGCGAGCTATCACAGTCGCCAATTACATAAAGCTCTAAGCTCAAATAATATAAAATTGGAGATTCAGAACTACATGGCGGCGAATGATATATATTTTGAAGAAAGCTATAAAAAAAGTGATCTTTTAGAAGTTTTAAAAACATTTTGTATAAAAAAAAAGTATATGTTTGTGACACATTGGCAGAAGAAATTGGACATACAGTGCTACGGCTCCCACCCTATTATTGCATTTTTAACCCCATAGAGCATATGTGGCACCAGTTAAAATCACTGGTTAGGTCTGAAAATATTTCTCCGACTTTAAGTTCTAGTGTTGTAGAATTAATACGAAAATGCTTTAATGATATTCCCCCAGGTAGTTGGAAAATTGCTACCCTGTACATTTTATAGAAAAAGTGCATTATAACTTCTTGAAGAGGCCAATCCTAAGCTATTCAATTAGACATTATGTCAAAACCACGAAAGTCTCATAGATCAGGTAATACAGCAAACATCTCAAAAATTACCTGGGATTTCCTATGTTCATTCATCTCCACGATGCATCACCCTGAATATGTTCATATGAATTTTCATACAAAGAAAATCGCCCTCTGATATATGAACACATCACCCACCATCCTGTATAAAAATTTTATTGAAATAAAACGGAAAACATGTTGTCGATGATGAATTGAGGAACCCGCCAAGTATGAATATCCTTCGCTGAGCTAGCTGCCTGCGTACTCCGATATTCCTTTACCAATGTGAAACAATAAATCTCCCGGCGGTAATAAAGCATTTCACCTGACCTTTGGCACTAATTAGAAACCGCTAGTGCTGCATTTCCAACCGGAAATAAATATTAAATATTCCTAAATGTCGTTTATTTAGGGGAAGTTCAATTAAGGTCGGACTGCATCTAACACCGAGCGTATAATTACCAGATAAACTGGTTAACAAGAAAATCGGCAAACAGGGTTTTTTACATTCATTTTTAAAACTCTATAGTTCAAGTAATACAGCAAACACCAGCAAATAATTTTTATGCGCTATTGCCAAAAATTGAAGTAAAACTGAACATAATATTGTCATTGACACTAATTTTCATTTTGTCAATGTCAACATTTAATATGCGCTAGTGTTACCACAAAAGTAACATGGGAATTTCTATGTTCAACTTAACGATGCATCACCTGGTATAGATTGTAACATTTTTTTAATGAGTAGTATCACAGTAATATCATTGAGATCATCTTCTGTGTCCGATGCTAGGAGAACTTCCCCTATTCCTAACCACATTTCATTTTGACAATATAATCCCCCCCACTTCGAATAAATTTAATTCCACGTCACGGTCCTTTTTTGCAAAAACTCCTATTCTGCGTATTCTTATTTTTATTTGGCCACAGCTCAGCAAAAATTTGCTTGAAATTTTAAGCCGCTTAAGATAAAAAAAATACGATGATTTATTTTCTCATAAGCGGACCAACGATGCAACGGTGAGGGGGGGGGGGGCATACAAGGAACAGTTACGAAAAGTAATACCCTGTTAGTCAAACAGGTATATATGGTATTTTTCGTGTTAAATTGGTGGTTGGGGGGGGTTGTTCGGGTTTGTTGAATGATCTCCTCATGGATCCGTGCTTGCAACGATGGCCAGAATATTTACTTTATATTTTATAGTATTATCCGATACCTATTATTTTTAATAGTCTTTGTTGTATCACTTAACAGGATTCCGGCATGTAAACGAGGTTTCTTCCCAAGCGTTTATTCCTGTTTTAGGGGAAAAATGTCAATGGGAAAAAACATTTGTAATAGAACTAGAACTCGCGGAAAGTCTATATTTTTTTGTTTCGGAAGACTTTTAGATTTAATTTTTTTTACTGCTCCATATAGAAAAAAATAATGGACTTTCCTCGAGTTGTCAACAAAATTTAGACATCTTTCGTTAAAATTTTTTTTTTTAAATGTACCGTTTTTATAGGAAGCGAAAACTCCGTTTCGTGCCTATACAGCGCGAAATGAACACTGGTCAAATGTTCGGAATTTACTTATTGTCGGCGAAGCTACTTGTAAAAAGTTATTTCCTTCCCCGAAATTTCAACGCACGCCTCTGAAACGTGCTTATGGAAAACCTGGCTCCGCGGCGAAGCTACGTAAATGTTTATCTTTTGAAGAATTAAAATAAAAGTTGCGATAAATTTATGAGCTAACAACTCACATAATATTTGTTATGTTCACTACGCCGCTTTAATGCCATTTCGGTGGTTCTAAAACTTTTAAAATTTATGGTGGCTTAATGTTAATTATACTTGTTCATGTGGCTGTGTTCATAAATTATAATAGCCTGCATCGTTTTTAATGTTTGAAAAATTTATTTTATTTTAATTTATTATTTATTTCCAATCACGATTTATGTGAACATAAAATTGTCAGTGTTCGACTTTAGACAAAAAAAGATTTTTATATATAAATTGAAAGATGATGGCTGGGTAACTCATTTTCATACATCATACAGAAAAAAATTGCGAGCAAAAATATGATATATGTGTGAACAATTAAATTCAAATTCGATCTCATTATTATGCCTAATAAGTGAAGGTAGACATATTTTTGTGGAAATTCCACTAAAATATTCGGCCTTTATTTCCTGAAATTTCCTTTTACATTCTTACGGTTGTGAAGATTCGTATATTTTTAGATAAAAGTATATCGAACAAATCAGATTAGACTACAGATATACGAGATATTCTTTCAAATTCGAAAGTGCATTTGCTCAGAATATATTGAAAGTTATATAAACTGTCTACCATGTAAATTTCTTTAGTGCCATATTAGTAGGTATTTCAAAGACTCTAAATGCATTTTCCGTCTTTCAGATTGAGTAAAAAGTTTACTTTAGGAATTAAAAAAAATTAGCTATGCTTTCACAAGGATGATATCGAGATATCATCGTCAGGTCAACCCGAAATTGCTATACATATACAGTAGTAACAAATATTCAGTAAAAATGTCTGGTCAATCCCCAGTCAATTATTTTAAAAATTCGTCGGCAAATATTTTTTTATATACACGGTGTAACAAATTCGTCCTTCACCATTAGGATTTTGGGAATGGTAAGAGATACGAAGTCGGTTAAATTAGGGTATAGTTGTTTAATTATGGGCATAATAATATACCGCAAAAAATAAAAAATAAATACAGGTGCTTTCAAAATATTTGAAAAAATCTAGAATTTTTTCCTGACTGAGAGATGTCCAAAAATAAACTTCACTTTCTCATTGCTACCTTTTATTCTCCACAAGATGGCATCATCGGATCTTTAATGCGACGTTTCGTCTTTGTGTCACTATCATCAGCTTAATTTTTTTAAAGACGGGCCTGAATTTTTCTTGTTTAAATTATGAAAGAGGATCTGAATCTACGTTCGGCAATATATAACAATTACCAGGTACTCGGCGTACAAGTAATTAATATAAATAAAATTTGACTATTAAAGCCAGCACTTTCAAAAGACTTTTAAAAAACATTGAGTTTTACATTTTCGAATTATACCGAGTTTTAGAAAAAAAGAGGAAATTACAGGAATGCACTAGGAGTATTTTACTCAATTTAAGGAACAAAATGTTGAAAACCTGGACCACTAGTAAGTGTTGTATACCGCTAAACGTAGATTTAGTTCCTGTTTCATAATTTAAACAAGAAACTGACACGTATTTAAAAAAATTAAGGCAATGATGGAGATCCAAAGATGAAACGTCGCATTAAAGATCTGATGATGCCATCTTGTGTAGAATAAAAAGGAGCAATAAGGAAGTGAAATTTATTTTTGAACATCTGTTCGAACAAAGTCATGAAAAATTAAAAACCGAAACGCAAAATTTAAGATTTTTCCAAATAGCCCCTATATTTATTTTCCATTTTTGTGCGCCATCATAATTGGCCCCTAATAAGCAACTTTCCCCCAATTTAACCTACGTCGTATCTCTTACCATTTCAGAAATCCCAATGGTCAATTACACTCTGTATAATCTGGATGTTATGGTGTATTGTATAATGGGGTAAAAATATTTCCACTACATCAGTTATTACCTACTGTAAGAAATAATTTATCAAAAATGTATTAATCTGAAATAGCATACACAACACTGTTGCCTCTTGTCAAATAACATGAGTTATTGGTTCCTTAGTTGGCAAAAAGAAACAGCGGGAAATTATGAAATATACTGGACGGTTTTCCTATTCATATGTCAAGCGACCATTCTCAATGCAAAGTGAGAACGGTTAACATCCAAGAAAATATTTTTATATACTTTTTTGACCTGTTTAAGACGGGATAATAGTATTTATTATTTACACATAAATTTTAAATTGGATTGGCTCAAGATTTATAGAGTGACCGGCAGAATTCTCGTTCCATAAGGAAAATTTTCTTATTATTGATTTCTCAGAATATTATATTCTGGACAAGTTTCTGACTTCCCTTAAACTCATTAAAATTTAATTTTTCGAAAGTTACTCAAGAGTATTTTTCGTTTTAGATACAATTTTCATGTGTAAAAGTTGTTTAGAAATAAGAGTTATATTAGGATACGAAGTCACGGCCTTCTATTAAACGAAAACAACAACAAAAAACGGTTCGTCTTACCCTGTATACTGCCGTTGTAATAAAGAGTGCCGTATCTGCATTTTTTTCAAAAATTTACTTAAGTTCAATTTCTGGGTTCCAGGCGTGTCCTAAATCGATTTTTTTATGTTAAAATGCCGTATCTACATCCTAAGTCTACTGAAATCCATATATGTTTTTCGCGAAATGACGTAATATATCAAGTTTTTAAGTTAAAAAACCTTAACTAACAAATCTTTCTTATATTACCGTATCTGTCATCTTCCCAAAATTACTTTACGTTTTATTAAATTTTTCTAAAGCAATTCATAGCTTAAAAGCACGTATCGCGACTTACAAGCTTTAAAAACCATAACTACTTTAGTGCTAAGTAGTTACGGTTTTTTAACCTACAATTAGGTGTGTTCTCGATCTAGCATTTTTTACAATTATTTGGTTAGTTACGATTTAACCACCGAGAGAATAACATCTTGTTGAGCACGTGCATCTGTTAATTTTTTATAATTGTTTTACATAGCCTCCAGATAGACTTAGATTTTGGGAAAACATTCCAGTTTCAGATACGTCTAACGATTTAGTTGAAACTTTCGACTAGGTCTATAGAAAATAACTTTATTTTATTTTTATTTATTATTTTTTAAGTACTAAATACTTTTTTACTTCTTTATGGCTTAAAAAAGTATTTGCGTTTTTCGATAACTATATTTTGCTCATATTATAAAAATTTTGGTTCCTAATACATATGTTCTGAAAAAAAAATGTTTTATATTATGTCTTTTACATTGCAAAAAAGTAGCTAACTTGCTCAAAAGTGCAAAGACCAAATTAATACTTTGTAATAACTTAGAATACCATAAGTGTTTTTCTTTGCAAATACGATTATCTCAATTGTTTGAGTTACTCTACAAATTGTGTTACAGTAGCCTTAAATGCCGTAACTGCGCAATTAACGAAAAAATATGCATTTAGAGTTTTAAAATTATTTCCATCGCTTCCTGAATGTAAAATGTCATGGATATAAAATATTTTCGAACCATTTAGTACATTATATAAAACAACAGAGAATCGAATAGAATACACGTTTGTATCGTTTTCTGAAAATGACAATTTTGCAGATACGGCACTCTTTGTTACGACGGCAGTATAGATGTAGACACGAATTATTTTTAAAAATTCTTTTTAATGTTTACTTTTAGAATATTGGTCAAACTTTAAATTTATGGTTTTTTCTAAATGATTTTAAACCATTCAAAAAAATTTTACCAAGGTATTAAAACATGAATTCTTCCTTATTAAACATTCGTCAATTTGGGAGGAAATATGTCTTGGCATAACCACGTTGTGGCAATCGCCAAGATAGCTTCTGAGAAACTTGGTGTACTCTTCCGAACCAGAAAGTTGTACACACCTCCACAACTTTTGACACTGTACAAGGCCCAGATTCGACCATCACTGGAGTACTGCTTTCATGTCTGGAGCTATGTACCTAAGCATACTCTTCGGCTGCTGGATTCTATCGAAAGGAGGGCCATTCGTCTGATTGGAGACCGCGAGCTGACGAGGAACCTCGACAGCCTAGAACATCGAAGATAGGTTGGGGATTTGACTCTCTTTTACAGATATTTTCATGGAAAGTGCTCAGCTGACCTTGCCCAGAAATACACGAGACGAACCACTGCCGTCCATCCATATGTGGTTAAGCTTAGTACTCCTCGAACTTCATTATTTAAGAATTCTTTCATCTGGAGGAATTCATCCTTATGGAACGACCTTCCCGAGGTCGTTTTTCCCAACGAATATAACCTCCAACGATTCAAAGCCAACGTGAATCGCTTTTTGCGCATACGCACCACTCCCACAGTGCCCTAAAGGATTTTTGCCTATAGTGCTTGTGTTTGATCATAAAAAAAAAATTCTAGAATTGATTTCTAGCAACTTCTCAGCTTTCACAATAAGAAAACAACAATCAGTATTTTCCAATGCAAAGTCGCGATTAAAAGCTTTCAAAATGTAAACACCTTCCCCAATGTACGTTCATAACTTTTGTTTACCTAAAAGGCAATGTACTTACACTTAAAACTATGGATCTTCTTGAAAATTTCGTAAAACTTTGTTATAAAATAACAACATATTGGATTCATTTAGAAACCTTTAAAAATATGCTCATTTGAGCCAGTTTAGCTTTTGGAAACCTTGTGGAATTATGAGAAGTATTCTTTTCCGATTAAATTTTCGTTAAAATAAATTACCGCTGATTACCTATAAACTGATATAGCCATATTCACCCTGTGGAAATATTACGATTATAACACACAAATTAGCTTACCTGAATTGGGTTCGTTGTCGCTGTTCGGCCTGGCTGACGGTGCCCCATCGCGAGCTTCCACCTCGAGGGCATACGCTCCCTGCTTTTCTCTGTCGAAGACGATCTTGGTGAAAACTTCACCAGTTTCTTTGTTGATTTCGAAAAAGTCTTTTCCCTCGTTTCGCGGAGAGTCGACGATGTAATAATAAACCTGGAAAAAACATTACAATGTTAAGAGTGTCAATATTTTTCGCTGTAGAACAGAACACTATAGAACAGGGCGTTAGAGAACATAGTTACAGGGATACCACTTTTCGAACTAAAATATGTGACATTATCTTCTATTAACACCGCAGAATAATTGAAAATAGGGTCTATAGTAGTGATTGGCCGATACCGATATAAATATCGGTACATCGGTATTTTTCAGCATATCGGCAAATAATGACAATAATCGGTATCGGCAGAATTTTGATCGGCATTTTTAAGATTTGAAAATTATTAATAATCATGCTAGGGCGCTTAAATTATACAAACCAAGATTATTTAAACGTTTTGATTATTTATGGAGAATCTGACAACGTAATAACAAGAACATGTGACAAGCTTAACCATATTTTTAATGCTAAATATAAAATAATTATAAAATTTAGGGGTTTCCATTTGAAAATGTAGATTTCTAAAAGTTTTCAAAGATTCCTTTTTAATCTTATTGTTTGAATATCCTGTATTAATATTTTAAAAATATTATAAAAAATCTATAAAGCAAGTTTCAACAAGAAATCCAACTCAAATTAAACAATAAAGGAAGGAATAAGAAAAATTCTTAATTCATAAGTTCTGCAAACGTAATTTTAGACATAAAACATTAAATATGTCAAACATGCTCAGACTTAGGTATAAGACATGATATATAAAAGCAGCCTAGAATATTGCGTAGAATCCAAAAATGTAATAATATATAGGGTGTTTCGTTTAAAATATGCAAGTTGACACTGATTTCCTATATAATCGGAAGTGTCACTACATGGAAAATAGTTTAGCCGAGTTGCCATCATCAACATTAACATACTATCTAATTGTCAAAATTTTCCTGTATAGTTTTTCATTTATAGATCGAGGAGATCCCGGTGGGACATCTTGTATATTGAGTAGTTACATATCTTTTAAGAATGTGATTCCAGATACCGATATTAAAATTATCGGACGATTACTAATCTATGGTATTTTCGGAAATATTAAAAAAAAAACACGAACTATCCACACTTTGAAATATTCTGTATGTGAAATTACTCAATTTGACAAATTTTTATAAAAATATTCGCCTGCGGCGTATTGTTTATTTTGATATGGGAGTCGCTTCCCAGTACCCGTTTAGTAATCGATTTATTTCCCTACATTTGTCTTCATTAGGTTCGTTCGCGAAGTAGTCAGAAAAAATCACAAACTGCCCGCAGTTGGTTTAAAGTGTTCACAGAAGCAATATTTAGTCTCGGGTTGTTGCGCTGGATATTTCTAAAGCTTTTGATCGTGTTTGGCATGAGGAGCTTCTAAGTAAACTGCGATCCTATGGTATGCCCAGTCGATTCTGTGCATGGTTGTCTAGCTTTCTTAAGGACCGCTTTCTGCAAGTGGCGATTGACGGATTTCTCTCAGACGCCTTCACCATCAATGCCGGTGTTCCTCAAGGGTCCATATTGTCTCCCACTCTCTTCTTACTCTACATTAACGACCTTCTAGTGAAAACTAAAAATCCGATATTTAGTTTTGCTGACGATAGCACACTTATCTCATCTTTCTCTTTGAATGCGCAAACATCGGCTGCCGACGCACATCTTCGCAGACATCATGAAGTATCCCGCCTCAACAAAGACCTGGAAGAAATTTTGGCTTGGGGTGACAGTAACCAAGTCGAATTTAACGCAAAAAACCCAGGCAGCAGTTTTCTCTAAAGAGGTTAACATTACAGAACCGGAAATAGTCATGGCCGGACACGCAATCCCTCTGGCTTCATCTATTAATTTGCTGGGCGTCAATCTGGGAGGAAATATGTCTTGGCATAACCACGTTGTGGCAATCGCTAAGATAGCTTCTCAGAAGCTTGGGGTACTCTTCCGAACCAGAAAGTTGTATACACCTCAACAACTTTTGACACTATACAAAGCCCAGATTCGACCATCACTAGAATACTGCTCTCATGTCTGGAGCTCTGCACCCAAACATACTCTTCGGCTGCTGGGTTCCATCGAAAGGAGGGCTATTCGTCTGATTGGAGACCACGAGCTGACTAAGAACCTCGACAGCCTAGAACATCGAAGACAGGTTGGGGATTTGACTCTCTTTTACAGATATTTTCATGGAAGGTGCTCGGCTGACCTTGCCCTCTTAATTCCGCCCAGAGCGACGAATAGCAGAAATACACGACGAACCACTGCCGCCCATCCATATGTGGTTAAGCTTAGTACTCCTCGAACTTCATTATTTAAGAATACTTTCATCTGGAGGACTTCATCCTTATGGACCTTCCCGAGGTCGTTTTTCCCAACGAATATAACCTCCGACGATTCAAAACCAACGTGAATCGCTTTTTGCGCACACGCACCACTCCCAGACTGCCCTAAAGGATTTTTCCTATAGTGCTTGTGTTTGATCATAAAAAAAAAAACAGAAGTAATATTTGTGACCGCTGACCAAATATTCGGTGTTCGTATAGAGCAAAAGGTATCGATTGCCAACTGATTTGCAACCGTCAGAATAATCAGTGAACTAGTACGACATTGTGGGTTTCTCCGCATCTGCTCGATAGGCTGTTTGTTTACGTTTGACTTGTTTTTTACCGATTCCTTTTAGTTTCTTAAGTTTTAACATGTTTTGGTTAAAATGACTTTCCAAATGAAATACTCGAAACAAAACAGAAATGAGCAAGAACAAGAATAACTCGTGGGTTAAGAAATCTATTCACATAATTTACAGTTGAAGGTTACAGTACCCGTTCATAGTGACAAAAAGCAGCAAACCAACGAATACTTATAAACAGGAAGAAGACAAACAGCCGTGTTAACACATCGAAGCAAGTATGAACAAACCAAGCATCCATTACGTCTGGAATCAGCTGACAAACGCACGTGCTTTTCAAATGTCACTTTTGTCAAAATTTTTATTACTGTCAATATTTTAAAGTGACATTTAACCAACAAAAAACATTCAAACCCCTTTTATTTGATTTACTAAGAAGTGAAAATCAAATATTAGGATTCTGACATGTTTTAAGCTGTAAATATCACTTTAAAATAATCCTTACACACTCTTATATAATTTTTTGAACTAGTAACGTAACTACAAAAGAAAAATTAAACTTCAGAAATAAGCTTGTAAGTAGTTTTATTAAAAAATAGGTAGAAAATCATAATTTACATAAAATATTTTACCATCTTCAACTGGGCTCTAGGTCCTAGCAAATATTTCAAGCTTCAAGTCAAAACATATTTTTGGGCCCCATGTGATTTAGGAAAAGAAATTATTGATGCTTACTCTAAGTAAAGATGACTAAATGAATATTTCAATTACAAATTACTCACTTGCACCAAAAAGGAAACGACGTTTTTCGTAAAAGATTAGAATATTAAAAAATTATTTTAAAATTTAAAGATGCGTCTTCTCCACTATTTTAATTAAATCATATCAGATGTTGCTTGATTTCCATGCCCGCCAGACGAAGGAAGTTAGCTTGTTTAACAATTCGTGCTGTTCGCATTCTATGCCTGTCTCTGTCTGCAGCAACCTTCCCTAATTCAGTAAAGTGAGACAGTGACCAGAATCAAGTCGCCTGCATAAACTATCACTTTTGGGCTTTCCATATTAACTCTACGTAAGTCTGATATTGACGCTTAAATGATAGAGTGAAACAGATAGATAAAAGTAGGTTACTTGTGAGCGTATGGAGCAGAGTAGGCTTAGCATCACTTCCAAGGCCTTCTTACGTGTTTCGATCCCCCCCCATAAGCAGTCTCACCGGGCTGCAGCAAACAGTAGGAACTCGTTCACAACCGAACATGCGCAGAAGTTGTTACACTTGAAGAGCTTAGGCAAGAAACCCTTGAATTAATTGTTATTCCTATCAAGCGGTCTCTAATCCATTCCCTGATGTTTAAAACAAAGGTTTTTACAGAAGGTTTAACAACGAATACTCATTTAAGTCCCTTGTAAAATATTTTTGGAAATACACCTAAGTAAGTAACACTTAAGTTTTAATACATTTTAATGTGTAATAGTAGTCTTAAGATCTAACGTAATCGTGTTAAAATTTCAACGGGCGTGCTACAAAAGATAATAACAATTTAATGCTCTTATGTCCTGAAAGTTTGAAATTAAAATTTAACGATATTTTAACAAGTACTTATGTTTATCTTAGTTTCGAAAGGATTAAAGGAGAAATTATGTCTAAGAGGCGTTTATAAAAGATTGAAGCTTATAAGGAATTAGTTACGCTTTTCCGATGCTTTTTTCCTTTCTTAATAACGTTTAAACTATAATTAAAAGAGAGTAGAAGCGATGGCAAGCATGATTGCGCCACCTGTAATGCATGGTATATTTTTTAGGGTAGGCAAGGAGTGTTGGCAAGGTATGCAGAAGTTTAAAGTACCGAAATAGAAAAAATATGTTCAAAATCAAACAAGACAGAATTTAAAACCTAAAATTGGCTCATTTTCATCACTTTCTGGGAGTTATTAGAGTTATTATCAAAGATAGAATGTTATGGTCTCCCTTTAGAGTCCCACTTTTTAACGAAGTGAAAGATTCCGGTGTCAAAATGACCATGCTCTCGTAGTTTTCAATCTACTTTTGACAATCTTCTCTTTTTAGAGCCCTAACCCCTCGTATTTCCTTAATTAACTTATTTATCAAAAATGTAAGAACTGATCTCGTTAGAGATTTTTACGTAAAGTTCAGTGGCGTAGCCAGCTTTTCTCTAAAAAGTTTAATTTTTGAGATATTAACATTAATAAAAAATTTTAAATGAGACACCATTATTACTTTGGAATTTACAAAAATGTATAGTTGTCTATAATTATATTCAAAAATACCCTAAAAATTAAATATTTTTCATAAGTAATAAAAATATGAGAGATCTGTCAAGTTTTGACAATTGACCATCGTTTCTAATAAATTGACCATGGTCTACTGTTATCACTGAGCGAAATTTCGAGTTGATATAACTCAAATATGAGTTGTCCTAGACCGAAGCGTGTTGCTAATAGGGGACAGCACAGCCCAGACCTCTGAATTACGGGCAACCAAATCGAAGAAATTGCACGAACTCACTATTCATAAGTTATGATAGCACAAAAGATGAGTTATTTTATTGGAGTAGCTCACGCCCCACCGTCTTAAATTATTGATGGGCTACCGTAGCTACCAGTATGTGAATTGTGATGCGTTACTAGTCGGGCTAGATTAATTCATGATTCGAGCTATCAAAACTTGACATTTGAGTTGTTGTAGCTTACGATGGTGGCTGGAATAACTCACTCTTTGGGCTACCAGACTCCAAATTTTGGACTACCCGTAC
Source organism: Barypeithes pellucidus (assembly GCA_963991005.1). Taxonomy (NCBI): domain Eukaryota; kingdom Metazoa; phylum Arthropoda; class Insecta; order Coleoptera; family Curculionidae; genus Barypeithes; species Barypeithes pellucidus. The sequence goes on from OZ022557.1 coordinate 4,332,797, forward strand.
CTAAATTGTGGACTATCGGAACTCAAAATATTTCTTTTATTTAACGCCTACATATTGTGGACTTCAATTGCCTTTCGCTTTTCCAAGATATGACATTTTTGTTGTATATTTAAAAAAATTAATCAAATTAATTATAGACAGGAGAGCATACTACGGCTAAGAAACCATGCGGACGAAGTGCTGACGATTGCTTATAAATAATAAGGCCTCATTCCAATAATAACAATTTGTATGCATCTCCCTCCTGTTCCTCTATTTTACGCCAACTGACCAAAATTATGCAAAATACAAATTTTCATGCACGGAGAACAAAGATGGAAAATCCCGCAAACGGTGCAACGGCCAACAGGTGTCTATACGCGCGATCGAAGGAGAATTGACGAATAACAATGGAATGAACCGCGCCAAACTTGCACGAGCACGAATTCGGAACTTTCCGTGACCTTACGATTTTGCGATTTACCCTCGATAAGGGGTTTTGGAGTACGTTTCCTGAATTATTCCAACTCAAAATAATTTACACATGGTAATGAGTTAAAATAATGCACGTCCGGGTTAAAACGACACTTTATAATCAATTAGTAAGTTTTCCCAACCCAGAAACTGAGTTCAGGTAACTCATAAAATAGTTACAAGATGAGGAATTGTGGCAATCCCAAATATGTGTAAAATGTTGATAAAAAATCTCTTTCTGGGTTGAGGCGAACCAAAAGAACCTGAATTACTGTAGCGTTTTTAAATAATTTGTGATAATTCGTAGTGCCAATTAGAACAACATAGAGAGGTGGGCTGAGGTAGCTCTAATTTTGTAACCCACGACATTGGTAAATGCATTTTTGTCAGTGTAACGTAAATTATTAAAAATATCGCATTTTTAGGTTATTTTTGAATATAAATATAAACCAACTATATATTTTTGTGAACCTTAATTAAGTTAAAAAAATAATATGTAGTATCCCATTTTCGTTTTTGTTAATATTTCAAAAATTAAACTTTTTACAGAAAGACCGGATAAAGCCACTGAACTTTACGTAAAATGTCTATCAAGATCAGTTTTACCTTTTCGATAAGTTAACGTGTAACGGAACTAAAAATTTTCATAATCACTCTGTGCATTGAAAACTAAAAGAGCCATGACAAATTTGACATCAGAATCTCACGTTTCGTTAAAAAGTGAAAAGCGCAACGATCTATCTTTGATAAAAACTCTAATGCCCCCCTAAAACTGTCGAAAATGGGACCACCCTGTACTATTAACATCGCTAATAGTCCTGTTTTTCAAACGCTTGAAACTTAAAAATATAAAACGTTGCAAAAGAGCTAACATTTCCTTAAATACTCTTTTAAAGTGCACTAGAAGAATAAATGTATACACGTATTTTACCGACAGTTTCCACTTAAAATAAAATTAGACAAAAAGTTTAAAACTAAAACCCGTTAAAACAATAGACCTTTACAGAAAAATATTCTACAAAGTTTCCAGCTTCCATGTTTTCAGCCACATGTAGCTTTTTTCTATTAAACCAGATTGAATTTAGTAAAGTTTCTGGCAAAAATAATTCCCCTTAATTAACCAAGTTTACTACCTCGGAGAGTCTAGCCGGAAGCCCAATAACAAAGTCTAGGAGCTCCAATTTCACTTCGGGAGCATAAAGTATCTTCTGTGCGGAGTTTAAAATTAAATTCGGCCCTTAAATTAACACCGTTCCCGTTTCATAAAGAAAAACACGACGAACTCCTTAATTTTGGGTGGCATTTAATGATACACAGCGGAGGAAACTTTGTAAAAATTGTAAAAACTTGTTTTTCCTCAATTTTTTTCCACTTTGCTCAAAATACTTTAATTAATAAACTGAAAAATACAATATTTCTTTTAACACCCTGTATTTCGAAAACAAAGCGACATGCGAAAAGCTTTTATACCACATTTTCGTCTTAAAATAAGGTAAGGATTCACCTCCTTCATTTTTTCAGAGAGGTTAGGAAACACCCTGTATAGTTCATGTTTATGACTATAGTTTTTAAAGGAAACGATCGAACATTCTATAACCATTTCCACGAAATAACTAGTTAGGAAGTCAATTTGAGGAAAAGGAATAATTTGTTTTTCATAAATATAGCGTCTCCACCATGGAGGTATTGCTTACGCTGTATAATAATGTGATAAACATTTAAAATTAATGTACTTGCCCCCAAGACGTTCTCGTTTATGTTCTGTGGTGGAAAACGATACGCTAAAATTGATAGTTCGACCACTTTTTTTACATCACTTATAGGAAATGTCACTTTAAACAACGGGGTACTGTTTTTTATAAGTTTTCGCACAAAAATTAAAGTAGTATCCGAACCTAAACGATAAACATGTCGAAAACCGCTTTTTGATTCATTTGATGCTATCTATCATCGGCGATAGAGCCAATCACTGGTATAGATTTGGGTGCGCGGTGAGCCGATGAAGCTGTTGCACTTTTAATTTGGAGATCCTGTGCATTTCTTTCACCGATCGCGATGCCGCGATGGGTCGGTCAGCTTTAATTGTTATTGTTGTGTTTGCGCTCGTTCGATATACAGGGTGTCCCAAAAACATCTAATATAATAAACAGACAGAATTGTTTATATTCTGTCAGAATCATACAAATTTTTGAATGGAATGTTTTTATTCTATCAATTACATGATGGATCAGACAATAATTAGAAATAAACATTTGAAGAGTCGAGAAAAATATATCGTGAAAATAGTATATTAAGATACAAGTTTCATAAGACATTCCCTTAGAGCACGCGTTTAATTTAGAAAACGGCCCGCGAGGCGGGGAAGTTTTCTAAAGTACAAGTGTTCTAATTGTCTTATGAACCGTGTATTTTATAATACTTTTTCTATTTGGGTCTTTAAAGTCTGAAAATATAGTAGATTTTTTTCATTTGAATTCATATTTTCTTGAACTTTTCTTCAACTGGTAAGTATCTCCAGTCGTCTTCAGGTGAATACTGATACTCTTATTGGGTTGGCAATACTTTTACAATTTAATAAAATGTTACAAGTATCAAATATGCCATGAAACAATTGAACACAACAAAGCTTCTTCCCATCCGTCATAATTAAAAATAAATATATTATTAAAGTTGATAAAAATGAGTCAGGAATAAGTTGTACTCCGTCGGAAATACGAGAAATTCCAGAAAATAATCTAGAAAAAGTTTTAAAAAGAATATGCAAAACTTTGAGCTATGGTGCGAGCAGAACAAAATTCAAAATATTGAACAAAATAATAAATAATACTATTGAACAAAATATTGTGTCGACACAGAATCTGACAGGAATAACAATTAATGCCCAGGAAATGTCTACAGTTAGTAACTATAAATATGTATAATAGGGTGCTGAAAAAAGGTCGGTACCCCGGAATAACTCCGGTGAATCGCATTGCAGCGGTAAATGTCTAGGGAAAAAGTTGTTTGGCTTTGAAGGAGGAATAGTTTGCAATTTAAACCAACCCCCATCCCCTCAACCTCTGTGCGCGGGTGGGGGTAAGTTAAGATTTTCAAATGGAACCCCATCCTTCTCCGACCAAAAATAAACATCAGCTCGCCTATGATACGACGTTTTCTATCATAGTTTTTAAACATTTTTCTTCCCTCGCTCTTCATACGGAAATGTTGAAATACAACTGGGCAAACAATAGATATTTGACAAGTTCCTGCGACTTTTTACATCTTACTGTTACACGATAATGTTAAAATAAAGAGGTCTACAAAAACATTTAACTTTTCAGAAGGGTACTAATGTCATTGGACTAAGTAAGTATAACTATATTTTATAGCATTTCTTCCACTGCGTAGCGTGGGTTACAATCTTAACTCAAAGCTATTTAATTCTCGACTTTTTAACGTATTTCGTCATGAATTTTAAGCAATCTGGAAACAGCAATTCATTTGAATGAAAGGTGGGTATATTAATAAAATTCTAACCTTGAATTGAGCCCTTGAGGAATCCAATTAATATGTATCATGCAAATTTGCTATTTACGTAAAGAATCTGCGCTTACAGTGAATATCACGAAAAATTTAATATATTAAATTATTTCTAAGGAAATCCAACGTCTATAGAATTGCATTTCTACTTTATTCTTAGTTTGTACTTCACTTGATTTAATGGGAAATCGAATTCTTTCCGATTTATGGAAAAGGATTAATATACAGGGTTATTAATTTTTGACACTTTTGCTGAGTATCTCGGTAATTATTGAACTTATCATTTACGTGCCATGAGATGTATTTGAGAGAAACTAAAATGTTTGATAGGGCGCTAAATAAAATATGATGTCACCTAAACATCGCATATACCAAGTCAGGTCAAAAAGTTATCAGACCTAACTTACTTATTTTTTTAAATGGCCACGCCTCCTTGTGCGATACCTTACCTTCCGTTTATTTAATCATGGGTATTGCCTTAGTTTCTTATAACAGATGTTCTGGCCCGTATGGTATGATTTTTATGGGCAGATATTAAAAATGGAATTCACTTGATAAAGAACAAATGTAATGGAATATTGTATTGAAAAGTGATAAAAGTCACGTAAAGCATTAACATTGTCATATTCATAAAAGGATTAGAAAATTATCTCCAACCAAAACCATTGCGTAAATCAGACAAATTTGGAACTTGCTTCTAGGCATCTCTATATCAGATCCACCTTGTTAAAGAACAATGAGCCATTTTGAACAAACTAGATGGTAAAAAGTGTTTGCTTTATGGATGAAACGATAGACCAAATAAACGTGGACTGACTATCTAAATGGACAGAGAATATATTTAAACACCGAGAAGCAAAGTTATTGAAAAATTGGCTATCATTGTCAGCGGTCCCATAGTTGTACCCAGATTACCAAATTACATGATTTATTTGTTTTTCTCTATGATAAAACTCACCTGGTTATTAGGAAAAGTCCCGTCCTTATCGATGGCATTGACCTGGGTAACTTTTGTTCCTATGGGCTCGCCTTCCAAGACGGTTTCCTGCTCTCTTTCAGTGAACAGGGGAATTTCATCGTTCACATCTTCCAACTGGATGTACACTGTCGCCTCAGAAGCTAGTTGTTGAGCGCCATTATTCTACAACAGAAAAGTAGATTGATTGCGACAAAAAGTACTGTACAGAGTATAACATTTGCAGGTAAAGCTATGGTTCCTATCCTCGTCCCATTGACATTACCCAGACATAATGGATGGATTATTGACGCCTGCAGTGAAGGAAACTAAACTGTGCACTTACCTCTACACGAATTGTCAAGTTGTACTCCTTAATAGTTTCATAATCCAATGGATGATTGACTTTGATGTCGGCCCAAGTGAAACCATTGTCGGGTCTTTGTTGAAGGTAGAAAGTATGGAATTTATTCGTTTGGGCAGTAGATCCGGGCATGAGTCGGTAGAACACGGTGGGGTTGTTTTCGATACCAGAGCTAAATGGGAAAAAATGTTGCAAAAATTTTTGTTCCGTGAAAATTCGGGCAACTTCAGTTTACCAAAACAAAGGAAATGTTTCTTTTAAATAGATAATAAGCGGCAAATATTAATAATAATGCACAACTATTAAAAATCATGTTTTTAATTTTAAAAATTTCTCAAAACAGTTTTTGAGTATTACATTGGTACCATTTAACAACATGACATCTATGTCAAAACCAAGATGGATGATGACATCACAGAAGAGATGGGGCTAATGACGTGATTAGTGGTGGGAATAACTCTGTACCATCTGATGAATAAGTGGATAAGTCAAGTGTTGAGTGAAAAATGAGACGGCTCACCATGACTATGAATTGATATCAAACGTGAATAAATTGGTAACGCAAATTATCAATAAGGTTGAGGTGCTAGGATTCCGTACATATATGGACTTGTCGAGATCGAGACTGATTTTGGAAAATCTCTCCAATATTGAAATTGGAATTTTAGCCTTATTCATTTATTCAAAGGAATTATTTAATTTTTTTTAACCAACGTTTTCATGAAAATGAAATCTGCATTTTAATAGATATTGTTTGTTTATTTTTGCTCTATTGATACTTTATTGTAAAATATTAAACCGTTTCCTAATGTTTTGCAAAAAAAAACTGAAGCAGTCCAATGAAAAAAATGACGCTTACAAAAATCTATCGCTTTAACAAACGATCAAAAAGCAGCGTCCAAAAATTCATGGCCGACAAAAATATATAGCCACATGCAAAAATAGTTTTAAAGTCTGTAAAAAAGCCACGAAACGTTAAAAAACATTATTTCAAAACTAAAGGTGAGTCACGATTTATATGTTTCATTAGTAACGATAATTGATTACTGAACGCTATAGAATATACAGACAGACACGAAGCGTTGGATTGCAAGCTTTAGATAGCTAATAAAGTTTCATGTATAATAATGTGGCTTGTTTACAAAATAAACATACATGCAAAAAATATACTATTTAACTAAGGACACTGGCATCCGATTATTACAAATTATTTTAAAAACATAGTTTCAAAAATGACATTTCTAAATCGTCTACTGTTACAGACAGAAAAATTCATGCAAAAATATTTAGAACAAAAAAACTGTTTTATGTTTTCGGGATGCCAATTACCTCATTTTAAAAATGTTTTTGACGTTAGTAAAAAATTGATCCATTTTATTAAAAAAAAAATTGTTAAAAAATTCCAAAAATCGTCGCAAGTAAAATAAAAACCGATGATTTTTAAGTGGGTAGCGACATCTTTGTTTGGAGTGAAAAACTCAACGATACTGACAAAGGAAAATCAATTATGTCGCTGGAAATAATGGGGGAAAAAGGAAGTAAAGAGAAAATTGGCTGATTTTTATACAGAGTCTACCATAATGTTAACAATTTCCGATTTTTATATTATCTTAGTATTTTCGACATTTGAATACATATCTGCCAAATAGAACAATCTTGAAAACATTAAGGTGGTACATATAACAAATTACTAGATATACTAGGTTTTCTGGCTGAATGCTCCTGCATGTACTATTGTGCCCTCGGTCCCATTTTAGGAAGCAATGTGTGTTATTTTTTGCGTGAAGTGCAATTTAAAGAGCATTCAGTCTTTTTTGCCAACGGACACAGGTATGGTCAATATGGAGGACACTAACAAGTATTAACATCCTGAATCGCATTATTCTAAGTGTAATGATTTTGTTTTTGATCTAAAAATTGGTTCCAAGTTTATTTAACAGTGTATTTCTCAAGTTTTATACTATGCTGAAGAAGCCCTGATAAATATGGTAAATAAAGAAATATTTTATCGCTCGAGTCAAATAAACTGCTGGCCATTTGCTTTCGAGCAAGAAAAATTTCGCCTAAATTTAAAAGTTAATATTTTCTGAACCAGATATGACATCGATCTCCGGTTTTTAATGGTTGATAAATTTGTCCCTTAGGAAACAATTGCCAAAGTTGGATTGTCTTAAACTGTCAGAAAATTTTATATACAGGGTGTTAAAGAGGACGATGATTTTTGCTCCAATTTCAATAGCATGTAACTTTCACAATAATATTTTTAAATTTTATCACTGTACGTCAATTGAATCACTGGTTCATAGCAAAGAAAGTAATTTGTCAAATTTTTGATATCTGCTATATTTTAAGAGATACCGATTTTTTTTAAAAACTTTGCTTTTTTCAACTTTTTGTTAGCTAGATCCCACTGTGCGTTGTATCGTGCAAACTTTGCAAGTGATTATTATACCTTATGAAAAGCTTGTTTATGTTCAGTAACAACAATTGTACCTAAATGTTGTGATGTACAGTGACGTACTTATAATCACTTATATGTCTATGCTTTATGAGTATCTCACAATTTTTTTGTATTGGAAAGTACTCGCACACGACACAATTCCTAAAATTAAACTTACATTGAAAGGCACTTTAATATTAAATATCACTAGCTGCCGTCAAACCAAACCCCGTCCATCCGAGTGTATTAATTTGAATCGAGATTATCACGAAAAAAAAAACAATATCAAGTCAGCCATGCTAATGCGTTTTTTTTCAAACAATTATATAAAAAAAATTAATTTTTTAAAATTTTGTAGACACTGTATAATATACCTGTAGCGCGATATGAAAAACTAAAAATAAGGAAAAACTTGCCTAATCTAGGGGCGAGTACTTTCCAATACAAAAAAAAATTGTGAGATACTCATAAAGCCTAGACATATAAGTGATTATAAGTACGCCACTGCACATCACAACATTTAGGTACAATTGTTGTTACTGAACATAAACAAGCTTTTCATAAGGTATAATAATCACTTGCAAAGTTTGCACGATACAACGCACAGTGGAATCTAGCTAACAAAAAATTGAAAAAAGCAAAGTTATTAAAAAAATTCGGTATCTCTTAAAATATAGCAGATATCAAAAATTTGACAAATTACTTTCTTTGCTATGAACCAGTGATTCAATTGACGTACAGTGATAAAATTTAAAAATATTATTGTGAAAGTTACATGCTATTGAAATTGGAGCAAAAATCATCGTTCTCTTTAACACCCTGTATATAAAACTTGCTGACAGTTTAAGACAATCCAACTTTGGCAATTATTTCCTAAGGGACAAATCTATCAACCATTAAAAACCGGAGATCGATGTCATATCTGGTTCAGAAAATATTAACTTTTAAATTTAGGCGAAATTTTTCTTGCTCGAAAGCAAATGGCCAGCAGTTTAGATTTATCAGGACATAAAGATTATGTCGAGACAGAAAAATAAAACAGTATTGCATAACTAAGCAACTAAATCGAAAGGTACAATTTTAGTTCCCTATCTAAGCCTTAACTTAAGGATCTCGCGATACTGGATATTAATAAAAATCATTATTTATAAATAAATTACTATCTACACCTAAAATTAAGAAATATTTTCTGTTTTTCCCTACTTTTAAATGAACTTGGACTAAACTAAAACAAAAAAAAATGACAAGTCTGCAAGGTCTCTTTTGACTTGTATAAAAGAGCTCGTGCTGGCCCAAAATATATATGTATATAAACTTAAAGATTTTTGTAAATATAAGCGTGCAGATTACGTCTCCAACAACTACGCGGCGCTGCGTGCTGCCGCAGTGGTTCAACATTGACACCATTTTATCGATTTTCTAGGATAGTTGAAGATTGTGTAAACTGTATAAAAATATGCACAATAAATTGCATAATTCTCTACTAGCCTAACAACAACTGAATTTGTAAAGTCCTAAATTAAAATGGTAAAAGATTCTCTTCTTGTTCCAAGTTGATAGTTTTTGGCACAAACGCCAAGAGATGGCGTTTGGGAAAAGATGGAGAAAGGTTAGTAGGTAGGCTAACGGGATACAACAACAAATAAATTTCTCCATCACAAAAAGTTATGTTTTAAAAAATATGTTGGGAATATACTACGCTTAATAGCATTGTCACCATTTAAAACATTTTACGCTGCTAACGGTAAAAATATATCATATTTTATAAAATATTTTGGCTTGGCAGGTAGAAAAGTTAAAGTTTATACAGTTTACATTTTTCAACAAACATGATCTTAAGGAAAACCTTTTTTATAACATTTAAATATTTTGTTAGTACACTGGAACTTTTTAACCGAAAATAAAAATTGTCTTTATTTGTGCGAATTTGTTGTTTTAAAGTTAACTTTTAAATTTAACTTAGATATTTATATACATCAGTGACTGATATTGACAGATCAATAAACTGATATTAACATTTACTAGTAACAATAATATTACCGGTTTGTCACTATTTTTAGCCATACTAGGTAAAGTGTGTAACTTATTTAAACTTATTTTAAAAATGTTGGTATCTTATGTTATGTACTATGCAGCAGCAACATGACTACAAATTATTTGTAAAAATGAATGATAAAATTCATACATATACAGGGTGGCTCATCGAAAACAGCCCAGCAAGGTTTACGGCTGTGTATGTGAAAATTGAAAAAAAAACCTCGGACCCGTAAACTTTTGTTTTCAGGGGGACACGTTTCACTATTAATTTCATCCATGTAACCTTAACCCCCCTAGCGGGTTCGGCTACTGCCCTTGTTTTTTCAAATGGGGATGGGTATGTTGTGATACATCTTTTTAAAGGGCATTAAATTCTCTTTAAAATGGCGCTTCGTTTTGTAAATTTGAACTACGCGCCGCCGAGCAACGGAATTTAAAACATTTCACTGCACCTATTAGCAAGTACACAGGTTTGTGCGTAAACAATTTTTTTTAAAGTAATAAGTATCAGTCAATGCAACTTTATCTTTGTACAGTTGTACTATTGTATGGAGGTGAATGGCGGACATTTTCAACATTTAATAAGATAACATGTAAGTATTACTCAATAAAATTACATTTTTTAAAACGCAATTTCTCGGAGGCGCGTAGCTCAAAACAAAGCGCTATTTTAAAGAGAATTTAATGCCCTTTAAAAAGATGTATCACAACATACCCATTCCCATTTGAAAAACCAAGGGCAGTAGCCGCCTCCGCTAGAGGGGTTGACGTTACAGGGATGAAATTAATAGTGAAACGTGTCCCATTGAAAACACAATTTTATTGGTCCGAGGTTTTTTTTTAATTTTCACGTACACAGCCGTAAACCTTGCTGGACTGTTTTCGATGGGCCACCCTGTATATATCGACCTATACTAATCTCTATTATATAAATATAGACCTTCTAAAAATGGTTTCAAGCAGCTCTGCTATTATTTTATTAATATTATCAAAAATTATGAGACTCTAATGTTAAGCTGCAATAAATATATGTTTTCTTTAAGGGTTAAACAAAAAACTTTACAAATCTAATTATCGTCAATAATCTCAACTTTGTTAAATTTGTACGACCTTTTAACCTTTAATTAATCTTTCACGTTCCGAGTAACAGAATAATTCATCCAGTTTAAATAAAAATAAAGGTTTTCCTTCAGATCATGAATATCCAAATTATCTTCCTGCTTGGACAGACCTGGCTTTGACCGAGACCACCTTAGCGCCAACCGGGAAATTCTCCCGGATGAAGATCGGCCCGTAGACCACGTGGTCCCAAACGGGGGGGTTGTTGGCCCGATCGACAACGTCGATTTGCACCTCTACTGACCGGGAGAGGGGAGGAAACCCCTTGTCCTGTGCGGTGGCTTCGAGGCGGTACGTCTCACGCTGTGCGTACCCGTCGAGTTGAAAAAGAGCAAGAGCCGGGATCGGCGTTAGATTTGGTTGGTATGATGATGGTTGTGGGGGATTAAAACGGTTGTAGGATGATAGGTCGGAACAATATAGTTCAGGTTTTGCTAGTTTATTGATTTTTATCCAATAACCAAACCGAAAGAAATAAAACGTAACAGCTAAGCATTGTCTCAAATAATAACTACAAACAGGACGCGGTATTTTCATCCTAGACGACGGATTTGTAAAAGCAGTGTTTTTTTAGCAAATAAATATACATAGAAGTGAAGTAAAACATCGAAACTGTACAGGTTTCGGAGGTAAAACTCTCATTCTGACTGCTGAAGATGATAATAAACATATGCATAATACAATAAAAGCAAAACCTTAACTGTAATTTGGAGAAATATCAAATATAAATATTAAGTAAAACATACCGCCAACGTAATGAGAGTATATTTTAGTTAATAATAATATTGTATATTCTAGGTTTTAACAGAGTGGGGAACGTAGTTTAAATCATTAGGTTGGAAGAAAAAATACTGTAATTACACTTAATATTACTGTAAAGTTTAAATAATCATTAAAAATACCTTATATAAAAAAATGGATCATATTATTTTCTCGGTTCGCTGTTAAAGAAATATGGTTAATAGCCTCAAAAAAATGTTAGCCATAACCCATATTCGCAATTCATTTATTATATTGTTTAGCTTCACAACATACATATTTCTTATAACTAGATAAGAATTATATAGGTTTATGGCTAAATAATAAATATTAGGCCTATCTATGTTCAGAGAACGAATTTATATGTCTTGTACGCTATTAAAAAAGACGCATTTTCAAAAACGCTAATATTAAAACAAGATGTGCACACTTTCTGCATGTTAGTATCAAATCGATTAATTTGAGATATCTATTTTAGATTAATTTTAATTCACACAGATCGGTTCATTTTAAGATTATACATGTTATTACTGGCCAGATACGTTTAACTTACGTTAGGTTTACATTTATATTTATGTGTACAATATAAAATTGAGGTTCTCTATGATATCATGTTTAAAAATTTTCTCCCTCGCCCCAGGATTTGAGTTTCGTTAATATCGTATGACCAAAATTAATAAATTCATTCTACCGAGCCATAGAAGCCCAGAATCCAAACCTTCTCCTGATGGTCGTATACAAACCTGGCCTTGACCGAAGTCAGCACGGTCCCCACTGTGACATTTTCTTTAATGTGGATGGGGCTTAAGGTATCTCTGTCCCACAGCGGAGGCTTGTTGTTTCTGTCTACCACATCGAGCTCGATGTCGACATCGGCGAACGATGGCGGAACTCCCCGATCGGATGCGCGCACGCGCAACCTGTATTTGTCTTTCTGCGAGAGGGAAATAGACAAACGGCACGTTCATGAGTGGGCGGGGAAAATAACCAAACATAATTTCATATGGTTTTAACGGAAAGATAATTTGGTTGCATGTGTATCAGTATCTATGCCAAACTAGACAATTTATCTAGAATAGCATGAGGCGTAATTGAAATATACTTTGAAATACTTTTCGCTTAAAATAAGGTATTTATTATATTTTCAGACTGACTTGGGAGAAGAATTTTATGATTTTTTTTTTGTTCATTCTAGCTGAAAATTATACGAAAATATGTTGTATTATTGGTAGCAGTTTTCGTTTATGCGCTACCATGTATAATTAATTAGACATATCAGGACGTAAACTACTCTGCACTAAAGTCTAGACTCGATAATAATTATTTGGCATAGTGTATCTTACCTATGAACATTAAATTATTTTATTGATGGTTAAGTTTATTCAGCTTTGTTTGTTGTATATTGACTTGCAATGCAAACAACAATATAAAATCATAAGCTAAAATTAGCAAGTTTTAGATTTTTCATAATAATAACTAACATGTGAATAACTACTAGAAAAACCACCATATATTTTATTATAAAATTCGCAAAACTTGTTGAATCGACTTTATAACAAAGTATGATATTATTTAATGAAACATGTTGTCTTATAAGATACTGGTACACATCAAACGTCAAACAAAAATAAAATAAATCAATATAATAATCAAGTAATCAACATATACGTAATAAGTCAACTCAATCACACAACTGAACTTAAAGATAAATGGTAGATGACTAGGCCGATATAATTTTTGCTTTATGGTGAGTAGACTGTGTTTTGGTTGTATTTTGCAGAAATATTTTTTTTGTTAATAAATGGTAATGAATAATAAAGAAAGTATATGCTTTTTTCGCAACGACAAGAGAGGTTCTTTAATTTCCAATATTCTTCAGTTAAAATTTTTCATATCGATAATAAATAATGGCAACCCATAATCAATGGTGCCAGTAGTAACATTTCGTTTCTAACAAAGTTATTTTATCTAGCTGAAAGGGATATACCCAAATATAACTTTCTTCCAGCATAAGCTAACACAAATCTAAAATGTTCTGATAGTATTTAGAATTTCTATTGTGATAGACGGTAGATTAATAACTATATTTAAAGGTCCACAATAACAGTAAATGATTAAATATTATTAACCTGGCACTTTGCCTAAGAGTCCACAAGTATATTTTTGATAATATGAATCGAGAAAATATTTAATTCACTCCCGACAATAAATTCCGGACAAAGATAATGCTGATCAGGTTTATAATCATCTAACTTTTTAAATTGTTTTCCGATCTTGGTGATATTTTTTAGCAAATGCTTATTTCTCGGAATGTTAGCCTGAATTTTAGTTCTCAAAATATACTGTGTCTTGAAAGTTAATTTATTACCCTTAACTTCTTAACGGCGATCACCTTAAGATACAGAATGACATAAGTCATCCTTAACACAAGTTCAACAGTATATTAAAGTTCTTTTTAACTCTTATCTAAAGGAATAGATCTTTAAAGACCTTGAAATCGTAGACTTAACGTGACCCTCAAATTAATTTATAACATAGTTTTTTAAGGTTTAACGTTAAGGCTACATTAGCTAAGGTCTAACGTAACGTAACATTGAGGGGTAGAATTTAAGTTCATTATATTTTGTTTTAAAGGGTAACCTTTTCTTAACACAATAATTTTTGGTTGTTAGTCATTAACAAGTTTTTAAAGGAAGATACACCTTTTTAAAGAAAGTATTGCAATTATAATGCATAATTCACAACATGACATTATTTTATCGAGTAACATAAACAAATATCCAAAAATTAATAGCGCGCATTGCCATCTCGTGTCTTATCACTTCTACCATGCGACGTGGCATACTTTCAATGTAATACGTGCTATTAATTTTTGGATATTTGTTTATGCTACTCGATAAAATAATGCAATGTTCTCAATAAAATTGAAAAACTGCAATACTTTCTTTAACAATTTGTATCTTCTCTTATAAAGCAGATAATGATGTGAACCCAAGAACATTATGTTAAGAAAAGGTCACACTTCAAAACAGAATATAATAATCAATTTTTCCACAGGGCGTTAAGAAATTAAGGGTACAAAAGTAACTCTTGTTTCTGCCTGTATAAAGATCAAGACGTCAATATTTTTTAAAACTAAAATTCCGTCTAACATTTCGAGACACAAGGGTACACTTTGCTAAAAATTTCACAAAGATCGGAAAACAATTTCAAAAGTTACAGGACTATAAACCTAACATCATCTTTGTCGGCGAGTGTATATTAATTTAAAAATTTTCGTTATACTGAAAAACATTTATAATCTTCCACACATAGCATTGTTAATATAGTGTATCAAACTATTAAAATTCGTCGCATGACTGCTAATTTTTTGACACATTAAAAATATACAGGTTTGGTAAACAACTATAACAATCAAATGCCTAACGGGCAGAAAAGAGAACGTAATATACCAGAGCTATAAATTAAATAAAGAGGAGAAAATATATTTCCTTGTCGTATCCTAATTCGCTTGCATTCCCCTCTACCAGTAGTTCATACTCTCCTCGCGCAGACTTTACGAGGCGAGCTGTGGATACAGTGTTGTCAAGTTTTAGTAAAATTTCACTAGATTCTAGTGACATCGTAGTGAATTCTTAAAGCCCTATCTCGTGCTAGCAATTTTTTACCTGGCAACATTGCGACAATATGCACGAGCCGCTTGCAGGATGTCCCTTCCTCACATGACTGCGTCACGTCATATTGGTCGACGGAGCAAGGAGAAATCAATGTTTTAAAATACGACGGGGAATTAGGCGAATTATTTGGTTCATAGCCGGTACATATTACGCTCTCTTTGCTCTCCCGTTAAGCGTTTTGTAATAGACGGTTGCCAAATATATTTACTTACCTTAACATTAAACCATACCTATGTAAATTATAAAGAACGTTTATTTGTTGTATAGTATTTACATTACTATACAACAGACTAATAAAATATTGTATTTCAAGACTCTAAATATAATAGGAAATAATAAGATAATTTCATGATGAATTTTATATACTTCTTAAGATATTCTTTATATTAATTCACTTCCTGCAAATTACGGAGACAGGTTCAATTATTTTAGAAATTAATGAATTTTTAGATATGTCCATTACTACGGCATATTTCGATAGGTTTTTATTAATGGAATATTTATTTTTTATTGTTTGGGGGTTAACGTATTTGAGATATATGTTTATCCTGCATTTTTAGACCAGTAAGAAATAGTTACAAACTATTCTTTTTTGCAACCGTCAGAATAATCTGCGTACTGGTACCGAATTTTCGGTTTGGATTCTGCGCATTTGCTCGATCAGCTGTTTGTTTACTTTTGCTGTTGTTTTTAACAATTCGTTTTATTTTCTTTAGTTTTGGTATGTGTTCATTAAACTTATTTTTCATTATTCTTCAAATATCTGCTCCAAAACGAAAGGCCAGCTCTAAACAAATCAGAAATGAGCAAGAATAACAAATATTTGTATGAATAATAGAAAAGTTTTGGACTTTCCTGGAGGAGAAACGGAAAAATCTGGTGCAGCTGACCATGCCTGGACACACGGCCATCACATCAGGTGGACAGAAGCCGAAATCCTGCTCAAAGAACCACACTGGAGGAAGAGGAAGTTCAAGGAAGCTGCTACCATACACCAGAACCCTGGCTGTTTTAGTAAACCTTCATTAGATTTAAGAAATATCTGGAAGCCCTTGTTAAGTAGATGTAAGCTTAGAATTACTAATATCGCGCAAAACTGAACGCACGACTGCACCCATCTCAATTATGCTTCAGTGCACATAGCTAGTATAAATAGACCTGTAGTTACTTTTCTTATTTAGTATTCACCTGAAGACGACTGGAGATACTTACCAGTTGAAACGTTGTGATATATAACAAATAAAGACAATGCAAGTCCAAAACTTTTCTATTATTCAAGAAACACCATTGTCTACGACCTTCAAACAGACAAATATTTGTATGTTAAGTTAAGAAGTCACTTCTCGGATTTGACAGTTGAAGGTTTGGTATTTATATCCGATCACAGAGGCAAAAAGCAGCAACCAGTCAGAAATTACATAACCGAACATGCGCAGAATGAAATTTGCAACCGGTTGGAAATTTTGCTCTGCGAACGAACCCTGTATGAAATTGTTTAAATGTTAGGCAATTTTTAACATATACCAACTGGTTACTGTCCGCTGTGGTAGTTCCTGGATAAAAATATGTCACACGGAGCTAAGTCTGGAGTAAACACCAGTGGACTGTGGCTGCTTTGTGACTGACGCGTGTTGGGCGATAAATTTTATAAACTAAAATTACATAGTTAGTATAGTTAAGCAAGCAATCATCCTTTAAAAAATATAAGATCTAATTGTTTTGTATGCAAAATTTAATCCTCTTTCGGGAATAAGAAGGTAAAAGTTTAGAATTGTTTGTTGTTGCCGATGTTATCATCAGGCACTTTGGTTTATTCTTGTTCCATTATAAACTAACAATTTTAAAAATAAAGTAGATTAGCATTAGAGAAAGAAGCCCAGGTAGCTATTGGCTCACAAAAATTCACCATCTTACAACGTAATGCAGCCGAGTCGTATTTTCCAAGAACTATATATTTCCTAGTATATTTAGAGAATAAGTCTATGTTCATCACAACCATATTACCGTACATAAACCTGAAATTTAAGTAAATTTATTTTTAAAATTTCATTTTAAAAAATCACCAATCGTATTCATAATATATATATATACACCAATATACACACATTTTGGATTCATATTCAAGCATGTAAATACTATTCAACAAATAAACGTAAAAGAAAAATGAACAAAAAAGTGCAGATAAAAATAAAATAAATATTTTGTATAGGACAGATTCCACCTGAAAATGGCAAAAATATAACAAAAATGTTTGTTCATAGACCTGATAATTTGGTAATAAACAAAATATATCGCAAAAATTAATCCAAAACACAGTCTTAAAGCAAAATTGGTGGCCATTGTTCCAAAATTTAAATTTTTTAAAACTTCACCAAAAATTCGTCCACCTTAGTTGATAAAATTCTATGAAGCAAAATTACCGTGAGGCTAGCCAAAAGGGCAAATAGCGCTTCTACGGTACTATGCTTTACTTACGGGGTAACATCCCTGTAATCCATTGGTCGGTGGTTTTTAGTGAACAACAGAAAAAGTGCAGTTAAATAAAAATAATAGTATGTAACAGTGTGCATATCTGTCGTAAGAAAAACTATAGTTTCTATCTATTTAATAAAAAAAATTCAGACGTACAGACGTTTTGCAACTTTCTTGTAATTTATAGTAAACATAAAACAAGTCATAATAGTTAGAGAGACGGTGACAATAGGGGGTCCGTGAAGTGGAAGTAATTTGGTTTCTCGTGGAGTTTAGGTCCCCCTCTACAACTTTTATATCTGATGAAATTAGATAGGAAATTCTCAATAAATTCAAAATTATATCGAGCCATGTCTGAAAATTAATTTACAACATCTGCGTGACCCCAAAGGCACGGGAAACACATTTTCTCACAAGTCAACCCTTGCATATACTTTTCCGAGCGTGTCAAAAAAATTAACGGAAAAATTATAAAGTCTCAAGTGACATGGGTCCAAGTGGGATTAATCGATTTGTATTCTCATGGAGATGACTCGTAAACAATTTTCTGATAAAAAGAATATTGCGATTGAATAGTGAATATATATAACTCAACGATACCTGCCTTCCGGTAACTCTGCGTAATATTGTTAGAATTACGCCTAGCTAGGTGCGATTCTTCTGAAATGTTTTCTTTTTCCACAATATTTGGGTGTCAAGGAATGTAGTGTGACAATTTTCTGACATGTCACGATCGTTTTCCGAATTTCCTCCGAGGAGGTTTTTAAAAAATTCCAAATATGAAATGGCGAGACCTGGAACGACAAATTTTTTTCACATAATCTTTAACATCTTAATGTTCCATTCTAGAAAGTTTCAAGATTTCTTATTTTTTTAATTTCAATTTTTTTTTTGACACGCTCGGAAAAGTATATGCAAGGGTTGACTCGTCAGAAAATGTGTTTCCCGTGACTTTGGGGTCACGCAGATGCTGTAAATTCATTTTCAGACATAGCTCGATATAATTTTGAATTTATTGAGAATTTCCTATCTAAAGCGGTACAGCGCCTCTCAGCAACGCTCTACGGCATTTCATCAAATATAAATGTTGTAGAGGGGGACCTAAACTCCACGAAAAACAAAATTACTGATATTCCACTTCACGGACCCCCTATTATCACCGTCTCTCTAGCTGCAACACTCACACATTTAATATATTTTTTATACGAAATTCATTAGAAAAGTGATACGTGTAACATCTTCAATTTATTAAATGAGATATCCTATACATTTTTAGATTTTACAGTCAATTCTAGACACATTTAATGTAACATGTCCTATACCTTATCTCAAACGGTTTTTATCCATACAGTTGACTGTCTGCCCTTTTCCTTACGATTTCGTACATTTTCTTATTTCAATTGTGTTTCTTTTTAAATTTAATTTCGATTCGAACAGAAGAAGAACTACAAGGAATTGTAAACGTCTGTGTTTAGTTCTTCTTTGTAGTAAAGTTGGTAAATTTGATTAAGTAATTCTAAAGAAATGTTCGCAATTGTTACGACGTACATTTTAGCAAATGCTTTTTATCTTGTACAAAGTAAGGATTTTCTTATCATCAAAGTAGAAAAATATAAAGAACTTATTTTTTAGTTCTGCTTAGCCACGTGTTATAAACTGGTTATAAACTGGCCAACAAAAAGATCGTCAAGTCTCATTTTTAAAACTCTATAGTTCGGAAGAAACTGGACCGATTTGAATGAAATTTTCCGATTTTTAAACATGGTTTTGTCCAATTTCAGTGGCGTGAAAAGTAAAAAAAACCTTTTAATGTAAATATCTCAAAGCAATCTTCGAAGTTTTTGTTTGATGCCTTGTGGCAAAAGTTATCGAATTTACAAAAAAGAATCTACTTTTTTATTTCAACAGAAAGTAGCAATCTTACAAAACATATGAAATTTGATTTCGACTTGCCCTGTATAGTTTAAACGTTAATAAAATGAATTTAGGTCACGATGACTTTTTATTAATAAATGTATAGTAAAATATTGTGGCTTATATTTCCCATGATGAAAGTATTCTGCTTTGAGTGAATATTGTGGGTCATATTTTGGTACACACCCGGTATGAACTGGATGGTTATTTCTAAAAGAAATTATTCAATATTGAACCATGAATAATGGAATACAAATCTGGATGTACAAAAAAGCTTCTATTTTTTGAGAACTGCCAAACCCATGTTTAAAAATAGGAAACATTTATTCTATAGAGTATTAACAATAATCTCGTTTGCCGATTCTTTTGTTGACAAGTTTCATTTCACTTGGTTCCCTGTGCTATTCTCTACTCATTTTACCAATTCAGGAACATAAATAAACGTCAGCGCGTGATAGCCACATGCTCGATGAATAAACTCATTCGAATTCGTCAATCGGCGATAGAACTTCCGATGCTGGCGAGATGCATTTCTAACAGGGTAGCAGTTAGCTATTATTTCAGGTCTATTCATGCGTTGTTCGACTGTTATATTGTTCTTAATGCGACCCTGTGTGGTGTTCACGTGCTCGTCGGGTGTATTTGTTTTGATCTACTGAATTGGGAAAATGAATAGACTATAGACAACTATATTAAAATACTTTTGGGTTTGTTCGGGTTACTATAAAGTACCACTGCTGCAATAGTTGAGACACACTTTAGCAATTCTGCAGATAAAAAATATTATTTTAAAGTAAAATATCTCAAAAAATCATTTGTGATACAATTATTAATTATTCTTATTTGTAAGTTATTATTTGGTTGGATTCAGATGTGTCAACAATATTATTCCTAAGTACGAGAACGATTAGGTACCTGCTTAGAAATCAAAAAAATTATCAATTAGTGATTAATTAATACCATAATTAAGTTATTGAAGAAAGTTGCAAAATATTCTTATTTAAAATATCTAAATTTTGATATCTGCGTATAACACAAAAGCTAGCGAACAATTTAACATCATAACCGAATTTCCCAATTTTAACTTATGACAGACTGCACACAAATATAACGGAAAGAAAATCAGTAAGCAGGCAAAAAATGCATGCAGAGATCAAATAAACAAAAGAACAAAACTTGAGGGCAGGTCGGGAGCAAGGACGTGCATCAAAAAGTTTTTCCTCTTCGTTAAACGACCTTCAAAAACCGGGTAGACGTTTAAGTTCGTTAATTTGCGTTAGTTTTCGGTTTGTATCGCCGCCCCATACACAATACAAAAATGTCACAATGTTAAAGGGGGGGAGGTGTTTGATATATTAACCATTATCTGGGAAAACTTCGATCCGATTAATCGGATAACCATGTAAATGGTTAGTTATTGTTTTCTAGAATATGTATATTAAAAAAAAATAACTGCTACCAGATAATAATCAGATCAACTGGTTCGTAGTTTTCACATAACGACTAATACAATCAAATACCAACCTGGCAAAAGAGTATATTATAAAATTTTTTTAGCAAACTTATTTCTCGTTTAATAGGATTTTAAAGTATTTAAAATTAAATATTAAGTTAATATACCGGGTGATGTATCCTTAAGTTGAACATAGGAAATCCTGTGTAATTTTTGAGGTGGCTGAATATTGGCTCCCCTGTACATTTTATAGAAAAACTGCATTGTAACTTCTTGAAGAGGCCGACATGGTAAACGCATATGTCGAGATCGAATCAATTTTGGTGAGCCAATCATAAGCTATTCAATTAGACGTGATGGCAAAACTATGATACTCTATACTAGGAAATACAGCAAGCACCAACAAATTAAATTTTGACATTGACAAAACGAAAATAAGCATCAGTGACACTATTTCCATTGTGTGTTTGCGGTATTACCTGAACTACGAGTGTTGCGTGGCTTTGCCATCACGTTTAATAAGCTCAACAAATTGTATTGAAACTCGGTACATGGGTTCACCATGTCGGCCTCTTCAAGAAGTTATAATACAGTTTTTCTATAAAATGTACACGGGAGCCAATATTCAACCACTACAAAAATTACATGGGATTTCCTATGTTCAACACAACGATGCATCACCCGGTATATTGTTCCAATATTTTAACAGTTTTAAACATTTATAGTCGTAAAGAGAGCCACTACCCAAACAACATAATATTTTTCTTTATAAAAGTTGTAAAAATATACTTTAGCAAATATTTTTTGATTCCCAAGCAAACATTTTCCCTCAAAACGCTCTTATAATAAATAAAAGAGATGTATAAAAACCACAAATCTGCTACACAAAAGTTGTGTAACAGGACGCTATACAGCAAAAGAATTTACAGAAAAAGTTCTATATATGTTCTTACAGTTATCCAAAAAGAAATTATCAAACAGTTTCATAATTTGGTTGTCCGACATTCTTCTTACTAATATTGTAGCTATTTGATCATAAAAAGAATATTTCTCGAGAGCCCTTTACTTATACAACTAATTTGCAAATCGAAACCTTTATATAACTATTAACTGTGTTAACTTAAAGAAATTGTTGGACAAAGGAATGGTTAAGGAAAATCAAACATTCTGTTTGTTAAAGTAAAAAAATCCAGTTATATGAAATCCATTCCTGTAATTTATTAAGTAAATATTATTCAAAAGTTTATTTCCATTATTAATATGTATTATCACAGAGCTATGCTAAATTCTCACTATTGTTAAAGGCCGTCATAATTTTAAAACTAAAAAAAAAATTATAATATACTCTTTTCTTCCCGTAATTGGAGCCCCCCCTTTAAGAAAGTAGGAGTACACCAAAAATGGTGTTCAAAAATAAATACCTCCTACCTTCTTGTTCGTTATTTATAAAAATGCTATAAATATAAAAATAGATATCTCTAGCCGTGGCACCTGCAAAAATCACTCTCAAAAATCACAAAAATCACACAATCAAAAAAGTATACTCCAGTCACGGTAGCTAGGAAAGTTATCAAATTTGAAAATTTCAATGGAATATTTTTTCAAGATCATAGGTTCGATATTTTTAAGTTAAAAAATAAGTAGAGATTAATGTAATGAAGATATAGTATTGAATGTACATTACAATAAAGTTGTTAAGCAAGCAGGACGAACGTTTTGTTAATCCTTATTTTATCATCGTCCAAAATAAATTAGAAATTCGGTTTTCATAATTTTGTATAACTTTCAAAAATTGTAAATCAAAAAAATTAATTGGATCTTCATCCATAGTGTTCTTAATGTTCGGAAGCAAAAGATTTTAAAGAAATAATTAAATTATTTATAATGCCTAAATGCTCCATTAAACCCATTCAGAATTTGCCAATTTCTTTAGCTACGCTTTCCATTGACCAGAGTATGTAAAAATCCAAGTGGCGGCCAAAAATTGTAGGTAGCACCTGGCAATACAAAACAAAAAAGGACAGCGCTCCTTGCTACTCCAAAATATACAGAAAAGGGTAACTGAGTTGAGGTTTGGCAGATGACAGTGAAAATATCTACTATTCATTTTTTCTGATTTTAGAACTCTATGTAAAAAGTCTCTTTGTTTTAAAAATATTTATTATTAACGTTAATTAAACCATAATGCAATACTAAACAAACAGTTTAATATAGATTACCGGTTACAATGATCTTAGTGCCAGTTAAAAGTTGGTAGACAATACGGGTCTTTTTAATTGAGTAAAACGGCAATGATATTTAAATACCATTGCTATGCAAGCAAGAGACCAGAAGCTAAATTAGGAGGTTGCAAACGAAAGTGTGAACCACTGAACATCGAACACATACATTAAAGGAATGTTACCTGATGTCGAAATCTATAATCTAGCGTAAACAGGTACTGTAAAAATTCAGGCGTCATACCAACAATCTCGAACGTACATCGTCATTATTAAAATTGTTGTAAGAATAATTTACTCTGGTAATTCTCTATAATTACTAATAAGCAAACGTTAATTTTAATTGTTCATAATGTACCGCTTTTATAATTAAATAATTTTAAATCTTCAAATATAATCATAAGAAAACCTTAGGTCATATTTGAGGAAATTGTGTTAAGGTTTCCTAAATAATTGTTGAATAATAATCGAGTAAGGGGTGTGTATATTGTGTTCAATTATCATTAAGCAATGCATATAATGGTTTTTTGAAAAAAAAAACGGTGAATCGTACCTCTCAAAATTGTGTCGAGCATAATTATAACAACAAAGTGCCTATCATACTTGTAGAAATTGTAACCATAGTTTAATGTTTTAATTCGGAAAATCTTAAAGCCAGCAAAAATATGAAGTAGTATTCGACTGTCAGCCTGCCAGTGTACAACTTGACCAAAAAATCAAAAAACAAAAAAGTACGGAAAGAAATCGATGAAAGTACTAGTAACTTTGTAAATGTATGCAAGGTGTGCCGTATAAACCAACTTATCGAATAAAACGACAAAAATAGAACGGTGCAATTGGCCGTGACTCCAGGGCAGTCGCCGGACCAATTTGAGCAACTTAAAGATAAGGTGCGCTGTAAAATTATTACAAAAAAGCTGCTAAAGGACATTCCCAGTTGGTTGTTGTCTCTCTCTATTTATATATAAAAAAAAATACAAGCAAGTAACTTAAATTTACAAAGTTAGCAGTTTTGGTGATTTAGAGCTTATAATTTATATGTTAATGAATTTTCTCAGGAAAACAATCACTAAGTTATGTTTAACGATGCACAGGTCAGGACCGACTTATTTACACGATCAATTCAAGAATAAATGCAATTGAATTGTTTTAAACTTGCTTGTATTTTATTATTTATCTTTGTTTCGTTTGAATTATTGTTTTAATAGTAAGTAGACATTGCCAATGGAATATACTTTATGAAGTATGTCCACTCGTACCTATCAGTGTTCCGGACATTTTTGGTATTTAAGGCCCCCTACAGATTTTTTTCCTGGAACTTTCAATCACTCCCTCTCACACGCACGCAAAATTTTGTTAGTAAATAGTAGATAAAATATTAATTCTAAATTACTGCAGATTTCAGTTGCAAGGAAGTTTTAATGTAAGATATATGCTTTAGAGTCAAGGTAAGAATTAATCTATAATGTTAATATTGTATTTAAATATATTCCTAAAGTTTCTTGCTGATAGCTGTATTTAAAAATATAACAAAGAATATCAATTTAAATATATTATATATTTTTAAAAACTGACCATTAAAAACGATAAACAATTTCAGTATTTAGTACAAAGACAACTATAAATTAAATTTTGAAACTTTAGGAATATATTTTAAGAACCAATGCATTATCTGTTAATATAATGATGATGAAAATATGTATTTCTTCAAGATTCCTGGTAATATTTGTTACCAGAATTTAGAACATATATTTATAGATAACAGAAGCATATATAATAATTATGAAACACTAAAAGATAAAAACTGGACAAGAAAAATGTTGTGTCGCCGTCATATTTTAGTCGTATGTATCCATATTATCACCTGCGTTTTGAGTCTTACATTAAAGAGATTATCAAACTTTTTATTGGCGTATCATCTCACCACACATCAAGTCACGGAGTGTGCATAATTGAAGGCCAGATAAATAACATTTTATCCCCCTAGTATATTACAAATAGCAATATTATCGTACTCGTATCAAAAAGCAGATTTAACATATATTTTAATAAAAATAATTTTAGAACAAACAAGTTATTAAATACATTTTTTTTGTCCATGAATTCATTAAAGTGAAGTAGAAAATTCCAATAACTATCCTTACAGATAATTATAAGATTTTTTCTACATAATTTACTTATATAATATAATATTTACGCTATAGAACGAGTCAATCCACCCTAAATCATAATACTTACGTCCAATGGCTTTCTCAGAATGATCCAGCCACTTTCCGGCTGGATCTCAAAATACTCCAAATCGGCAGGGTTCGAACCAGCGTTTAAAGTATAGATTATGGCGCCATTATTATCGGCGTCTTCGTCAGATGCCGATACACGAAGGATGTTAGTGCCGATGCTGGCGTCTTGTTTCACGTTTTCAACGTATTTCTTAAAATTAAAAATTAGTATTTAATGTCTATAAATTGGCATTCCAACAGGTGATACCCACGGCTTCCCTGTTTGTGCGACAATCGGTATTTCGTAATCATTAAATTAAAGCCCTTTTCTATTTTTTATTCGCGGCTTGGCCTGTTAGAGAAATAGCTTATTAACTGTGAACGGGTGACTCTTTGGGTGTCCTAGAGGAAGCCTTTCTTTATTTAAATCAAATGTCTAAATACTTAAATAAAACCCCCTTTATTCCAAATGTTAACGGGCCATCATCTATTTTCAGTTTACAAGTGTATGTTGGTCAGTAGGCAAGCAGTGATGCCAGATTACTACGCGGACCTCAACCTCGGTCGTTGGAAAATGTTAATCAAACGCGACTTGGCGCGGCTTCTCATCTGTTCATTTGCGAAAAGGATACGTGGCGCGCGCCCTTCCCTTGAATTCCCACGTATACAAATTGTAACGGTAAGGTGTTTCTGGCTTACTAAGTTAATTTTTTTTTATCTGTACGTTGAAATAACAAATGTTGTGACGTGATTTTAAATTTATGTGATATTACTGTTGTAACAAAAAATCGTGGCAGCATAATATACGATTTGTAAGATATTTATCATTAAGTAGATTTGTACAATATTTTAGATATCTTTATCTGGATGCGGCCGAAATGTAAATAGAACCACCAGATTTATAGTCACATGATGGCCAGTTGTTTATAAAATTGAAAACGATAAGCGTACCTGACTAATTTACATAGAAAATTTATGGTTCAGGGTAAATGGCGCAGATATAAAGTAACAACATAACCGTCTTACACCAGCGAGAAATATACGGTTTAGTAATAAAAAGGACATATTTATTTCCCTTTTGCAATTTTATTTGTTAGATAAGCCGTAGAGCTAAAGCGTTAAATCCAAAACGTGGTTTTATGTTCGAGTTTAAAACCAAATTTGCAAATGCAAATTATCATTAGAATGTTTAGCAATGTTTAGTTAAAAATAGGTCTAAAATAGTATAAAGGTCGCGTAAATTTCTCTATTTCTAGGTATTCAGGATGTTATGGAAGTTACTTATTATATTTAAATCTGTAAATCTTAAGATGAAAACAAGCTCAAGAAAAATAACCATAAATGGTGCCTTGAATTTAGCAGCAAGATAAGCCACCTTAGGTCAAATTCATAAAACCACGTCATAGGCACTGGCGAGGGATGTAAATAACCAATGTTAAGGTTATGTTACGCTCTCAAAAGACATCAGTGACCGTTTGAATGTTACCGCATAATTTGTGTTGCAATACAATCAAGAGTAATATCACACAAATTAGAAATCACTTCACATTTATTTTTATAAATTATTTCACAACAAAACGGTAATTTGGTAAACTTAACACCTTATTATTAGGCCAGAAACCCTAATTAACGTTTACAATTCGTGTACAAATACGTGGGAATTCAGGATAAATCTGCGCGCGACGTTTTTCTCTCGCATATCGAAACAAACTGAAGGCGAGTAACTGTTTCCAACGACCACGGTTGGTGTACGTTTTGTGACCTGGCATCACAGCTAGCGTGTTAACCTAGATACACTTATTAACTGAAAACAAATGTCGTTTTAATTATGAAAGTCAATTTTGTGGCTGATTAGCATTATTTTGTAAAGAAATTTAAAGTAGTCGTATATCATAGTCTGAATCAAAAAAATGTAAAGTTATATTTAATAACGCCTTCGTTGATTGGATAATTTGTATCTCATTAAACCTTCCCTTACCTGTCGATCAAATAACGGTGGATTATCATTAACGTCCGTTATTTCCACCGTAAAGGAACAAACTCCCTCCAGGCTCGGCTCGCCTTGATCAGTAGCTTTGATTGTGACCGACACGAATTTGCCATCGTCGCCCTCCCTGTCGAAAACTTTATTCGTCGAGACTTCGCCAGTTTCTTCGTCTACAGTAAACTTGGTTCCTTTCTGATTCGGCTGTTGAACGATGGAGTACTTAACTTGCCCGTTCACGCCTTTGTCTTCGTCTGTTGCATGTACCTAGACAAAGAAAGTAATATTATGAGGTATTAGACCTAAGATTCAAGTGAGTGACATCGTATCTCTACTATAAAGTACTCGCCTAATTGCTTTTATGTTAGGCGACAAAAACCAAAAATGCCAATTGTCGATATTTTTGTTTAATCTTCGGATTGGACGTTTTAATGCGACCACCATACCAGGCAAACCTAGAACTGTGCATTTACAAAACGACCAAAGCTTGACAGACATATTTAGTAAATCGATAGAAATTCTAAAATTATAAAAGTCTGTAAGTTGGAACCATTATTTAAATATATAGTATAGTTCATTCAAAGTCAATTCATAGAAACATGTAAACACTAATGTTGCGGGTAGACAGTTTTCCAAATCAGAGGTAAACTGTGGACAAGTAAATAGGCAGGTACCTGGCTACTTCAATATTTACAAAACAAGGTCGGTTTAAAGGCCCGAACTTCAAATCACTACAGTCTTTCGGCTTATTGTGTACCCCGATCTTGTTGGAAGATGTTTGTTCTTTCTATGAGGTCCAGTAACCTTCTACCAAGATTGTCATGTGGGAGGTTGTCACCACGTTGTATGTTCCCGAAGATATTTTGTCTTCTACGAGACAGCGCTACGCAGCGGTATATTATGTGTGAGGCGGTGTCATCCTCTTCGCCGCAGAGTCTACATTCAATGGATCCGTTGTTTATCCCTATCCGTTGAAGGTGTTTTCGCAAGTGGCCTGTTAGCAGACCGATCACTTGTTTCAACTGGGGCCGCGTCAGGGTTAGCATCCCATTCGATAGTATTTTCGATGGTTTTCCAATTACGGCCCGTGCGTGTGTTTGACCAGGTAACTCTTGCCATCGAGATAGGTGTTGTTTTTTCGACCGTCTATCTAATGTTGTTTTTGTTGCCTGTTTTGATATTCCAA
The DNA here is from genome assembly GCA_963991005.1 of Barypeithes pellucidus. NCBI lineage: Eukaryota > Metazoa > Arthropoda > Insecta > Coleoptera > Curculionidae > Barypeithes > Barypeithes pellucidus. The sequence continues at coordinate 4,361,567 of OZ022557.1, forward strand.
AGGCCGGTTCGGGGCCCCTGAGACTTTGAGCAGATCCCGCTCTCGCTAGTTCATCCGCTTTTTCATTTCCTAATATCACGGAGTGACCAGGGACCCACAAGAGTTCCACCTTGTTTTCCCTGGCCGCCAGTACTTTTAGGTTGATATGGCACTCCAGTGAAAGTTTCGAAGTAAACCGATCAGAGTTCAGAGCCTTAAGAGCAGCTTGGCTGTCCGAAAGGATGTAAATCTTTTGGTCGTGGTAGCCCTTTTCAAGATTCTGTAGTACATATGCTTGTATGGCATGAACTTCCGCTTGGTATACTGTGGCGTAGGTCCCCAGAAGAATGCTCATGTCCATCCTGGGCCTTTCCCCAAATATACCTGCGCCCACACCGTTGACGGTTTTTGATCCATCGGTGTACCAAACTAGACCCTTGTCAAACGACGGGGATGCACTGTTTGTCCATTTATCAAAGATCCAGTCAATCTTGAAAGGCCTTGTGAAATCGTATGTTGCTTTCATACGATCAGTTTGCATATCCAAGAGCTCATCATAGTAGGATAATAGAAGTAAGAAATATAGAAAACACTGCGACATCTAAGATTTGGCTGTTTGGAGCCTTTCTTCTTTGATTATAGACGATTGTTTGTTTAATCATTCATCGAATTCAAGCGAAACAGACACTCAGGGCAGCGCCAATCTCTGAACTTTATTAGCTGGACAAATTTCACACTGTTTCACACTCATTAAAATGATCGAAATATTGTTGTCATATTCAATATACATCTGCAATAAAACATACAAAATGTATCTCGTACTTTAGGAAAGTTGGAGAATAATGATGATTTATAAAGGTCTTCCTGAAGAAAATTACCTCCGCCTCTTAAACGCTGCCAATAGACCTGTTCAAGTAGAACATAATAGGAAATTTTCTTGTAAGTTTACGATCAATCAGAGAAATAATATCCGACTGTTCAACTAAGTGTTCTCGAAGCAGTGAAAGCGTAAACGAAACCTGTTAATATCTGGATTTAATATGAAATAAGGAATAAAAACAATCTCGAAAACAAAGAAAAGATACGTTTTCAATATTGCTTCATCGTGAAAAGAAAAGCCCGAGTTCAATGTACTAAAGCCTAGGATTTCCTTCCATAACAAAATTGGGAAAACAAACAAAAATTTATGGGATTGTCGTTAATTTAATAAATTGTCAGAAATTTTAGTAAATCCATAGGAATTATTGGAAATTGATTACTGCTATTTTCTAGTCCTAAAAACTGGCATTAAGGGATTGTGAGCATTTTGATTACATGCATGGTTGAATTTTGCCCCTATAATTAGGACCCTCGGAAGTCTAGGGATATGTTAACAATATTAAATGGCTAGGAAAATACTACTAATAATACTAAAATAACAATAAAAACCATGAAAGTTCTAAAAAGTCAAAAACAGCCTTATTTAAAAGGAAGAATAATACTTCCTAAAATGAAGATAAAGCCGCAGTGATAGCGAAACACGTGACATGTCAATTATAAGTGAAAATTGTTTCTTACTAATTATTGTAGGTATTGCGGATTTCCTAGAACAGGGTGAAAATAATATCGCATGATCTATAAAAGTCAGAATGTTGGTGCAGAGTTGCATTAAGGGTCAACCGGAATTTTATTAAATTTTTGAAAAATGTATAAACTGCAAAATTGTTAATTAGGAATATAAACGACATGCAATTATGATGTATTATGTATATAGGATGTTGAAAAAAGGTCGGTACCCCGGAATAACTACGGTGAATCGCATTGCAGCGGAAAATGTCTGGGGAAAAAGTTGTTGGTTTTGGAGGAGGAATAGTTCCCAATTTAACCCCCCCCCCCCCCCCCCCCCAAACAACTGGGCGCGGGTGGGTGTAAGTTAAGATTTTCAAATGGAACCCCATAATTTTTATTGGCGTGTCGTGTTCTCCGACCAAAAATCAAAATCGTTTGTCCAATACACCAATAATCACCATGAGAAAGACAAAATGAGAATGAAGGATGGGCCCGAGAAAAAAAAAATTCGGACAAAAGATGTTTACTTTTGGTCGGAGAACACGATACGCCAATAAAAAATATGGGGTTCCATTTGAATATCTTAACTTACCCCCACCCGCGCCCGGGGGTGAGGGGGCGGGGGGTTGTTTAAATTACAAACTATTCCTCCTTCAAAACCGAACAACTTTTTCCCCAGACATTTTCCGCTGCAATGCGATGCACCGGAGTTATTCCGGGGTACCGACCTTTTTTCAACACCGTGTATAGTATATGATAAATATTTAAAAAATTAGTAACAGAGAATTGTTAGGCAACCCATTATACATAATAACTGATTGGGTAAAGTAGAAATGGAATAAGTACCAATTTACTTTCGACTTTTACAATTAATTTATGTATTTACATTAATTTTGTCTTAATAATAATTTGAATATTATTTTAAGCAATATCCATGTAGCGCTTTCATAATTAATAAATTAACGATATCTAACTACATCTGTATAAACATTGAGGTTAGGTTATGAGTTATATTATTTTCTTGGAACGATGTATTTATTCAAAGTTAAAATTGGTTTAATTTAATTTTTTAGGTATTAATCCAATTAAAAAATCACAAACTATAAAGTTTTATACACGGTACATAATAATTAGCATAGGCAAATAGGATTATTTACAACCAGATAAATAAGTTAAAGTGTTCAATTAATTTGGGATTGTATTTATGGTCGTAGGAACAATTGTGTACCTACATTACTTGTGTGTAAGTGATTTTCTGAAATTCGGCGGATTTCCGAGCTCGGCTGGCGCCTGGTGCTAATTACCTCATGGCTTCTACCACTTTCAACACTCGTTATGTAATAGAATATTTCAGTACCGAAAAATAAAAATTGAGGGCGTGTACAATCTTACAAACCTTGATAACAGGCGATCCATTTGGTGCTCCTTCTTCTACTTTCGGATAATAAGTCCCGCAATCTTTGAACATGGGCTTGTTATCATTAACATCAGTAATAAACACAACGACAACGGCGGTACTGGTATGAATGGTTAAATCCCCATTGACACAACACGCTCCATCGTCCATTGCCGTCACGTTCAGTTCATACTTGTCCCGGTCTAGTGAGATGGGTTTGGAATGTAACCGGATGACGCCGGTTATTTCTTCGATTACGAACTGACCTGAGCTTGTTCCGCCACCTAAAGGAAATTTGCCGTTATTAAATGAAATTAAAAAAATGTCAGTTATAGGTTCTTATGGTAACCACTCAAACAAAAAACTTACCGACAAATCCAAATCGGACATTATCACCGTCTTTATCGGAAGCGACCACTGTTGTTACCAAAGTGTTCGGTCCGGCATTTTCGTCCACATTTGGAGTGTAGACTTGTTGTGAAAACTTGGGTTCTTCGTCGTTCTTGTTTTTAGTGTAGATTCGAACCTGCAAGAAAAGATTATAGAAAACACTAATTTGGGGTTTTTATTTCTTCTTAAATAATATTTTAGGTGTTAACAGGGGATAAAGGATAATTATTTCAAAAGATAAACTGAACTGACCATCGCATTTCTTGTTACTTACCGTTGCTGTGCCGGTTTTTGGTGGCTCTCCTTTATCTTTAGCAGTAACAACGAATTCATAATAAGCATTGTTGTTATCGGCGTCCAGTTGCTTGTTGTTGCTAATAATACCACTTGGATCGACGCTGAAGTGATCGTCCGATACCAAATAGTCTATTTCGGCGTTCGTGCCGGAATCGGCATCCATTGCTTTGACTTTTAAAATTGAGGTTCCTATATAAGAAAAAGGAAATGAATTAACAGAAGATCATTCAGGCTTTGTACAGGGTGTTCCATTTTCGACACTTTTATAGGGTATCTCCGTAACTGTTAGTGATATGTAAAAAATTGAGGTAGGTGTCATGTACTCTTTTTGGGTCAAACTTAAAATGATAAAATAAAAATTTGAAAATTCTCGCTCGCTTAAGAAATACGGGGGGAAATCAAAAAATTTACAATATCAAAATTACCCTATATTTTCTTAGTTAAAAGGGACACGGAAAAATATTTTATATATACAGAAGTTTATTTATTGATTGTTGAATAATCTACCGTTTTCAGAATAAGTATACGGGGTCAGGTAAGGAAGTTATCGGACCTAATCTCATTGAACACCCTGTATAGTTTAATATAAAAAGATAAATTTTAAATTCTTTTCACAAATATATACACACCATGCATGATATTGGTTTCCTATGCAATTTATCTAAACTTGATTACTTTAAACCACAGTATGCCATGAAACAAAAACTAATATCCTAGAGACAACTATGTTGACATTATAGTTGTTTTAACATTTAATGTCAATTTCATTTTTTCATATTCATTTGTGAAAATGACTTATCAACATTTTGAAAAATTTGATAAGATATCTATCATCCATGGTGTGTTATAAATTTGAAAAGGAAGTTTCAAGTGCTATATTTTTAGATTAAAATATACAGGGTGTTCCATTTAAAAAAGTGAGGTTAGGTCCGATAACTTTCTTACCTGACCCCGTATACTTATTCTGAAAACGGTAGATTATTCAACAATCATTATAAATAAACTTCTATATAAAACATTTTGCTGTATCTCTTTTGACTAAGAAAATATAAGGTAATTTAGACATTGCCAATTTTTTGATTTTCCCCCATATCTCTTAAGCGAGCGAAAATTTTCGATTTTTGATTTTACCATTTTAAGTTTGACCCAAAAAGAGCACATGATATCTATATTACTTTTTTGATAGCACTAACCCTATAAAAGTGTCGAAAATGGGACACCCTGTAAACGTCAATCCCTGTTATTGCGAAAATAAAAACATTCTATCTGTAGAATGGTCGTATTCTGTAAATGGTCCTAATGGCATATGTATTACATCAGGTGCGGTTGGTTGGCTTAGTTATTTCTATAGTGCGGTATAATTGCAAAATATCACAAATAACATTTATAAAAACTGTTAACAAACCTGGCGGTATATCTTCGTCCACATTGTGTGCCTGATAATCTGGAAGTTCAAACTTAGGAGCATTGTCATTGACGTCTGTTACTCGGATTGTTAGCTAAAAATAAATATATTACTTTTATTTAGTTACTACATACAACATATTATGAAGATAGATCCACAATGCCCCAATCAACGTTCTTTAAAAGCATATGTCACAAACCAGTTGTATAGTTTATATGACCTTGTAGTACTCTTTTCACTTATTTTCTTCATATCCGAGAAATTTCCCACATTTTCCCGGACACCCTATATATGAATATTATCATATTTTTGCTTCCGGTCTAAAGGCCGCATTAAAGTCTGCAATACTTTTATACTGTAAGTTAGTTAACTTTTGGCACGAGAGTTGAAAGCAATATGTCATGCAAATGGTTTTACAGTCGGCAATTCTATTGCAGTTGCAGTTTCAACGGCGAGGGCTGCCAACCCAGCAAAAAAAGTACCGTTAAACTATCAAAATATGACGTTAAAACTACGCAAAACACAACTAAAAGCTGAATAAGAATATATTATATAATCACCACTATACGACCAATAATATGTTTCCCACCAGACTTGCAGCAGAGGCTGCAACAAAAATCGAGCAGATCCGTTTTTGGCAAGTTGCAAAAATATTGCAAAAAGAAACCAACTGGATACCTTCCTTCAAGTTTATTGCAATTGCAGAAAGACTTGCCGACTGTAACGCGGCCTTAAGAAGTAATAACCAAATTGCACAAGTTGGCTTTATTTACGTAATCATTTCAAATAGCGGCGACCTATCATATATTTTAAAATAAAATTTCTATATAATTCAGAAAACTATAATCCCCCTAGAAAAATATCAGCAATAAATAGCACAAATTTATTATACTCAGCAGTTTCTTAACTCAGATTTATGAGGAAAAATACAGCCAGAAAAACGGTGTGTCAAGTGGAAGCGATCGGGTAGATTTATATTATAAAATAACGAGTTGAAATGTTGAAATAAAAATTGCCATGCCATGGAACGAAGCCAATTATTATAAAAATCCGTAATATGATTAAAATTCAAAAATTTTAAAATATATAGGTATATATACAGGGTGTTCCATAATGACTAATATCTCATGGTGTGATTCCTTAAGTCATTTTATAAAGAAAAGTTCGTATGAACATATGTCTGCAACGGCTTACATTTTTTTCTACAGGGTGTTGAATTTTTATTTTTTAAATGGTTATTTTTTAATATCTCCGAAAGTACTTCAGATATTATGTTCAAATTTGGTATGTGTTAATAGGATATAGAACCACAAATTTTAGTTAGAAAGGTTATTCAATTGTTCCACCAGTGGCGTCCCTGCAAACATGTCCTCTCATATTTTTTACAAAAAAGATGGTACGCCATTGACATTTTTCCATGTGGATATTTTCTCTGATTAGACCTGTCAATTCTATATGAAAACGATCTCTTAAGTTTTTCTCGTCAGATGCGTCGTTCTTAATTAAAATCACTAAATTCATATTGAAACTCATTATTATTAACATTGATAAAATAATTAATGATAAATTTTGTTTTATAAAAATTGTTGGAAATGGGCACCTTCACTTAATATACATACATACATTAACCGAAAATTGCTGTTGGAAATGGGTTTCGGTTATGGCATGGGGTTTTCGTCCGCCCACACGTAAATACTGCTAAATGAAGCAATTTGAATTTAATTGTTTTAATCAAGAACGGTGCGTCTGACGAGAAAAACTCAAGAGACCGGTTTCATGAAGAATTGACCAGGCGAATCAGAAAAAATATCCACATGGAAAAATATCAGTGGCGTACCATCTTTCTTGTAAAAAATATGAGAGGACATGTTTGCAGGGACGCCACTGGTGGAACAATTGAATAACTTTTCTAACTAAAATTTGTGGTTCTGGTATCCTATTAACACATACCACAATTGAAAATTATATCTAAAGTACTTTCGGAGATATTAAAAAAATAACCATTTAAAAAATAAAAATTCAACACCCTGTAGCAAGAAATTTAAGCCGTTGCGGACATATGTTCATATGAACTTTTCTTTATAAAATGACCTAAGGAATCGCACCCTGAAATATTAGCACGTCATTAAGGAACACCCTGTATATGTATGTATGTAATAGTTATTTACACAATGTAAAACATGATATATACACATCAAGTCAGTCACACACTACACTAGTGTTGTGATCGCTCGAGCGAAAAACCGCTCGAGTACTCGATTATTAAAATAACCGACAACGCTCGATTATTAAAAAAAACTGCTCGAGTTATAAATTCAAGCGAAAATAGTCGCTTGTTACTTATTACCTTTCACTCGATACCCGAGCTTCGATTGACGCGGACCGAAATGTGCTGCTTGGTAGTGTGATCGCTTGAGGTAAAAAAACTGCTCGTATATTCGAGCAGTTTCTCGCTTGATAGGAAATACTACTCTAGTTATAGATTCAAATGAAAAATAGAATAGTTTCATTTAACCTAATCTTCGCGCGCCACCCGAAATGTGCCGATTGGCGACGTTCGAGTTTGGCGCTCAGAAGGCTGACATGACATACGTCTTTCTTAAAGACACATAAACGAGAAGGTGCATATCAAAAATAATGCCAAATCCCTTAGTGGATTCATCGTGACATAGGTTTTGTTTTGACTGACTAGCCCGCGGCGATTGTAAATTCTTAAAGAATTAAAGGGTATAATTTTTTTTTAATCAGAATCAACTCTTCTTCCTTAATAAAAACTCTACACTTAGCTTCTAAAACTTACAAAAACAACCCCTGGTATTTATCAACACATTCTTCTTAGTCATAAGAATTGCAAGTGATTAGTCGCTCGAGCGATTCACTCGATTATTAAAATCGCTCGAGTATCAAGTACTCGATTATTAAAATCATCGGTTTTTTCCAACACTACGCCAATTAAATATCGGATATTAAAAAAATCGCGTCTTAATTAATAAGCTGTTATTTCGTTAATAATGAACCAATTTTAATAATTTTTGTTTCAGCTAATAGAATACAGATTCTAGAGTTCAGGGCAGAGGAGTTACGTCCTGATACATCTAATTCTACAGGGTAGCGCATAAAACCTAGATGCATGTAAATTTCCTAAAATTTAAATTTTACAAATCTTACATAAAAATTAAATTTAATTAATTTATTTAACTAAACCGCAGACAATTAGACTTATCAGGACTAAAACTGCGCTAAACTCAGTTAAAAAATTATTAAAATTGATCCATTATTAACGAAATAACAACATATTAATTAATAAAAGTTCCACTTTGTGAAACACAATTTAAAAAGTTGCCCATTTTGCACCTCTCAAAGTAGAGAGGAAAAGATAAAGATAAAGTTATGTGGGCATAGCACGTCATTAATTTATGTATCGTATCGTTCTACCGGCACGACGCGAATTCAACCCGAACCGACTACAATGACAACGTTGGACTGTGTATTATGCAGTCACATTTATACAGGAAATGTCACAGTTCTACCATTAAGATCGATACGAATGCCATTAGAGAAATGGAATCGATAACTGTAGGATTAGAAAAACAATTTTGGAAGATGTATTTGTATTTCTAAGGGGGCGAAATTTGGAGACTTCGAGTAAATGTTTGCGTTATCGATTTTGTGTCCGTTCGTCACATTTCGAGATTTATTAGATGTGAAATCGGTTGTTTGTTTTAGGAAGGAATATATCTGTGTTAATGGAAACGTGCTCTATTAGAATACATTCCTTATTTTGAGTAAGATCTCGTATGGAAATAAATGATGATAGATTAAAAATTGAAGTATTAGCGCATTTTGTAGCTCAACTAATTAAAAAGTAGTAGGGGGCAGTTTTAACGAAACGGTTGCAAACTATCAACATCTCTATTTTGCAGGAGTGAATTTGTAAAATATCTCTAAAACAAGGCTAATCTGTTCAGGAAAAATAGAAGCGAGACTAAATCGATCGAATTTGATGTTTAGTATCTCCAGCTGCTCTATGGGATACCCTGTATAAGTAAAATACTATCACTTCGTCATCGAAGCATACTTTTGAGTCTTTCTCGATATTTTTACAATATGGCAGAATTCGTTGGGCGCTATCGCAATACTTTTTACTAGAGCTAACCCCACTTCTTTATGCTTTAATTGCATAAATATTTATTATGGGATAAGCGCATCGACAACATTGACTTACCTCCACCGACGTAGAAAACCCTCCAGAATCTTCCGTGGCGGTAACAACCAAAGAATAGACGTGAGGCTGTCGTAAATCCTCAAAATCCAGCTCCTTTGCTAACTTCACGATGCCAGACGTGGGGCCTATGTTGAAGGTGCCAGCTCCCTGTCCTTGCGCCTTGAGAGTATAGCGGATTTCACGGTCGGCGAACGATTTGGCTTTTACGGAAATGATACTGAAAACGAAATAGGTCTGAATATTTTTTGGTCAATTTTTGATAATATTGTCCGTTTTGTCAATAATAAAATATAAATCCTAAAGTGCTCCTTAACGGAGATACAGCGCCCCAAAGGGATACCCAGCGATTTATTTTTTTGGCTCTAACTTTTAAACCAACGGGTATAATTTAATGAAATTATAATATTTTATAGAAGCCATAAGGAGTCATTAAACTATGTTACAGTAATTATGTTTTACAATCTCAGGGAAGCCAGGAACAGACTCGCCACCACACTTGTTTTTATTTTATGTTTTTTTAACACCCCCCCCCCCCCCCCCCCCCGAACAAACCCCCCGGTTGAACAATAAGGGGTATGTTTCACTAGAGATAAAAAAATGGAATGTAGAGAAATGTGCATAAATTTCATATAAATAAGTCTCCAAACCCCCCTTCAATTATACAATTTCATGTCAATGATAACTCAAAATACATATTTGATTTTTTCAAACAAAATTATTTCTTGATAAATAGAAATTTTGATTTACTCGAGTTCTGAGTATACCAATTTTATATCGGGTTTGTTCTTTAGCGCTTTTGGATGGACAGTCTCTTAACCATTCCACGAGCTGAATCCTTGTGAAAGATACTGATTTTGCTGTGGATCATGCAAGAACAACAAAAGATTGACAAACCGTATGATTTTTTGTAAAAATTTATATACTCAGAAAGAGAAAAAAATCGAAACATTTTTGTAGCCTGTTTAAAAGTATGTTTAATTCTCCATGAAACTATGTACGTTTAAAAATAAACGTAATAAAGTTATTCAAAATTGGTTCGATGTCGTACTCACATATTTGTTAACATGTACCTAAGCAACTCTCAGTTGGACCTTATTCAGGACCCTTCAAAGAATAGTAAACAAATAGTTTGGTCGCGTTCCAACGCTCCCTTTTTTACATTTTGCCTGATACAAAATTTTTAAAAAAATTGTTTAATTTATTTTAACTTATGTTAACAAAATGTATGAAATCAAAAGTACTAGTGTAAATATTTTTATTAATTTGAAAAATTTATAGGATTGTACTTACCACCAGCAATATGCTACATGATGGTTTTTCAAAATTTTTACAAAAACTTAGCGGAATAACAGACGGATTTTTTTCAACCACTCTAGTTTAATTGACACACCACACTAGAAAAACAAACTTTGAACTGAAATAATTTTAAGGTTGGCCATAATATAAATATAACAGTGGTGATTTATGACACCCTGGTTAAGTGCTAATGATTTTACGACATAATTAAAACTTTGGTTTTATCTATTTTGACCAGCTTTTACCTGAAATTCGCTTGTGTGCGGAGTCTTTTAACAGAGCTAAAAATAGATTTTTTGAATGCTTTGGTAATTTCCCTTTAAAAAAGGCACTCTCAATGTATTGCGATAAAACTGGCGGTTTTCGAGATAAATCGGTATTTATGCGAAACGCTCAAAAGTTATTAACGCTAAAAATCACGTCGAGAATTTCATTCATCGACAAAATTAATATTTTAGCAATAATATAAGAGTAATTTATTGTATTTAAAAAATCAGTTTTCCGCTTTTCAAATGACATTAGTCAAGATTTTGGTCCAATGAGTTTGGCGGCAAGTCCGTTCCTGACTTCTCTGACGAGATAAAACATATACTGTAGTATGATTCAATCACTTCTATAAAATTTCATTAAATTATACCTGTCGGTTCGAAAATTAGAGCAAAGAAAGTATAGGTACCCATTTAGGGCTCTGAATCTCCGTTAAAGGGCACGTTAGGAATTTTTTCTATGCCAAATTAGGTTTATTTTGACGTCCTCTGTATGCTTCCGAGAGATTTAGTGGTACTGTATGTACAGTAACCCTGTATTTCTTTGTAATGGAAATTAATTAATAGAGATTTGTAAAAATTAATTGATTTTCCTATATAGACAGGAGGAAAGGAAAAACTACCCATTAAAAGGCAGGTCTTATTTTATCCCACGAAAAACCTAACGTATGTTGTAAAAGCAAAGTCAAAGTAATTAAAACGTCACAAGCATACCTGTCTGGGCCGCTCTTTATTACTCGTTGTATAAAGACCAGATATATGCGAAATGAAGCATTTCCAAGGGCTTTTTGTTTTCGTGTAATTATCTGGCACAATTTACTGGGGAAATTTGCAATAGCCGATGGTAACAAATTAGATTCGCTCGTTGGTCTCGTATTGGTTTGCGATTGTTTATAATTTATACTCGTGAAATAGAGTCCGAATCATTTTTATTTGGCAGCTCTGGCATGGATCATGGAAAACTTTTTTTATCCTCTCCCACGGATATTTTGATTAATATTCAAGGGAGGAAACGCATCTTCCTCTTGAGGTATATACACGGTGTTATGGAAATGACGTATTATTTTTAAATGGGTGACCCCTTGGGTGTCCTAGAGAAGCGCTACATATTTTTTTTTAAATCGACCGTTTTAAAAATGGGGTAATAAACACTCTTACTCACAGGTCACTCAGCGCTACTGTAGAACATTTCACCCAGAGCCAATGGCAATGTTGCCAAACTTAATGTAAAACTGAAATTCCATATAAAATTATAAAAATAAATTATTATCTACCTACTTGTATTTATCCTTATACCTAAAGAGCGAGGAAATCCATGCACAAACACAATCAGTTTTTTCTTTTTCATGGCAACACTCCTGGAAACACTTTATGTACACAGAGTAATAGTGAAACAGAACCGATAGTTAGCTTTTGAAAATACAATTATACGGATTATTAGATTTTATTACACGCGACGAAATTTGACGTCCAGAAGAGACGCGTCAATAAAAACAATTTTCAAAGATTATTTATGGACGGGCAAGATTACACGCGTAAACTGAAAAAACAGAGCGGATTGCTGATAGTGTGTTGGTGATCGATGAGACCCAACGTATCCGGCCGCTGGTTGGTCTTCAACTAACAGATGCAAGCGTGCGGCCCTATATGAAACTACCTCGCTCAGCCGTTTTAAGGCCGCAAGAGGTCATTGGCATTTGACCTAGTGACGTACGTGGCTTTTACTATTCCATATATTTTTTCGGGTTGTTTAAAACATAGTCCGTCGTAAATGTTCTTCAATTAATTGTAAAAAAAAGGTATTACAGAATGAAAAAGTGTTTAAATTATTTTATTTTGTCTAAAGAATTTAAGGTGTACATATGACAACACCGGCCAGAATTCCTTGATTGCTTACACGTATCGCAGTGCCACACAGGTGTTTTTCTGGTTTAACGTCAGGTCACTTTACCGCTGAATGAATTGAAAGCGCCATTTATGGGTATTTCTCTTCAATTTGTCTCAGGAATTGCCGGTTTAAATATAATACGTAATTTCCATAACACCCTGTATAAACGATGATGCATCATTGCGTTCATCATAGGAAATCCCACGTAAGTTTTCAGATGGCTGAAGATTGGCTCCCCTGTACAATTTATAGAAAACCCGCTTTAGAACTTCTTGAGGAGACCGACATGGTAAACCCATATGCCGAGTTTGAATACATTTTGGTGAGCCAATCCTAAGCGATTTAATTAAACGTGATGGCAAAACCACGAAACTCTCATTGTTTAGGTAATACGACAAACACCAGCTATATCAGATTTAATTGAATAGCTTAGAATTGGCTCACCAAAATGTATTCAAATTCATCAAATGGGTTTACCATGTGGGTCTCCTCAAGAAGTTATAATGCAGCTTTTTTATAAAATGTACAGGGGAGGCAATATTCAGCCACCTCAAAAATTACATGGGATTTCCTATGTTCAACTTAAGGATGCATTACCCGGTATAGTCCTTTTTTACTACTACTACAACTATTATTAATATATCAAAAGCGATTCAATTTAATCATATTATGGTGCTCTATACGAAACAGTATTGAAATTTCGGGGAAATTTCAAATATGTAAAAATATGCAGGCTGTTTTATTTAAAATAAAAAAGGGTAGTATACCTATACTTCCGGTGTGACCGGACGTGGCATTATTTTTGTCGGATGAACACAGACGTTTAAAATACATCGAAATTTCAGAAAATTCGTACATACAGTTCTTCATATATCGATAGTGGCCCATCGAGGTAGGACACCGTGTATATTTTTGAAAAATTTTGCTCTAAAATTATAATGCATGTATACTTATAAGAAGAACGGCAGAAAATTTTAGAACTATACGCGACTATACCGAGAGGAAGAGAAAGGACCATTTTTTCCCTTGTTTTGGGGTCGAAAATGACGTTTCCTAGTAAGAAAAAAATTATTTTGACTATCTTGTTTCTATTTTACAGGATATATCTGAAGTTTGAGAAGTGATAGACGTATTTTGGACTTCCATTGTCACAACGTTTCTATCACTGATGATACAGTAATGGCTCTAACCTAAACTACTAAACTAACCAAAAATACTCTCGCAGTTTAGTAACTTATTCAGTATTGACCTGAAGATGACTTGCGATGGTTACCAGTTGAAACGTTGTGATATAAATAAATGAAGGCAAAGAAAGTTCAAAATACTAAATTGTTTTAATCAAGAAACGCCCGAAAAAATCGCAAGATACCGTTTTTATGTCGAATTGGCCACGCTAAATTTCTACAGGACAGGACATGTTTACAGGGAAGCCACTGGTGAACCGATAGAATAAATTTTCTAAGTAAAATATATGGTTTCATATATTTCTTGTGGCTTTGAAATTAAAACTTACTCAGAGTCCTTTTTCTGGTTTTCCGGAATTTCGGCTTCGTAACTGGGCATATAAAACTGTGGCGCTCGTTTACCGCCGACGATGGAGAGTCGTTCCTCTGGGGTACTCTGAAACCTTCTGTCGTCTAGCCTACCGTTCTGATCTTCTGCTTTGACGTACAGGACGTATTCCATATCCAACTGAAAGAGATCGGTTCCACGGGTGCGAACAACACCAGATCTAAAAGTAAAAAAAAAATAATTTGGGACGAATTTTTTAAAATTTTTTCTTTATAAATTCAAAATTTAATGAAACAAGATCACTCACGCTGAATTCAATGGAAATAAATAAGACTTCTCGCTGGATCTATTGGAAAAAGCGCGTAAAAGGACTAAAATTATAAGCTTTTATAATCCTATGAACAATAATGATAAATTAGTCCTCGTTCAAAATATTAAATAACTGGAACTGCCATTTACAAACCCGTCGATTATAAAATTATTTTTTGTCCTTGTTTTGCCAAAAAAACTCGGTCTCGTAGTAATTTCGGCTTTTTTACCCAGAAGTTCCTGAATGTCGGAAGAAATGCGACAAAAAATTAGGCGATGCTGCCGTTAGTTGCTTTGCAAAAATCGTTAACAGAAAATAATCATGTAATTTCCAATTAGAACAACTAAACTTAGCCGTAATGTAATACATTTTTATATAACGTGCAAACCTAGATAAACTTCAAGATGTGTATGTGATTTAAATAAAAAAGTTTTAACAAAATAAATCTCTATTCATTGTCTTCGGATATATGGCAACGCTGTAGCCGTCATCAGTCTTTTTTACGAGATGCTATATGCCACTGGCGATACCTCACGATTGTGTAATCGGAACTCGTTCGGAAAATGGTTACTTGTCTTCTATGGAATGCAATATGCAACCAGTTAAACAGGAGAAAATGGAGGACTATTGATACTAATATTTTTTCTGGGGTTTCGTTTCGGTTTGTAATTCCTGCAGTCTTCAAAATGGGGCATAATACAATGTGTATGTTTTAAAAGTATACCGGAGGTTTTCTTATTTTAGTGCTATTTGTCCAGGTATTTTTGTATTAAAGTAAATAACCTCCCCGACAATAAATTCCAGAGAAAGATAATGTTAGTCCGGTTTATAATCCTGTAACTTTTTAAATATTTTTCCGATCTTGGTAAAATTTTTAGCAAACTGTAGACTTGCGTCTTGGAATGTCATTATACAGGCAGAAACAAAAGTTACTTTTTCACCCTTAATTTCTTAACACCCCTCATCCGAAATTAATAGCGTGTATTGCACCACCCAGTATAGTGTTTCTGTAGTAATTTTTCTCTAAGAACGTTCTTACAACCATGAGAAGAGTTAAGTATAAACACCACAGACTTTCTACATAAAATCATTTAGGAAGGTTTATCAACCCAGGTCACAGGGTCACATATTTCGTAGCAAAATTAGGAGCAATAAAGGACTATATTCCAGATAATATTAAAAATATCACGAAGTATAGACCATTTTTAAAACAACTAAAATTGTACATAGATTCATACTAATCGGAAGAAGTAGTCAGCTAGGTGCTTCTTGTTTTTGTTTCATTACTTACCCTCTTGTTTTCTGTTCTTTAAAATGAATCAAAAAATAATTATGGACTGTTAATATATAGTAATTGATTCTGATACACTGATTGCTTATTATATGATTTATCCTTGTTACCAGTGTTCTAAAGCACTGATTAGAGGATCATTAGATTATGTATAAATTTGTAATAATGTATTGATAAATAAACAGTTGTAGGCAAAAAAAGTTTTTAGAACAATTTTGCTATATACGAAAATATTATTTACCTTCTATTTTTAAAAAGACAGTAAAACAGTTTCCTATTTGGTTTTAAAATCATTCTTACAGTGTAATTTTGTAGCTGGTGAAACAATTTGCGGTAGCCTTTATAAAACTGTTATAAATCATAACATCTCGTAACCAAATCTGCTAGTTAGGGTAAGAAATGCAGAAAAAAAATAGTCACCAGAAAAATTTTAAAAACAATTTACCTGTAGGCCAACGTTAAGTCAAAAATAATATACCAATTCACTCTGATAATGATAAGATTATCTGAAATTAGTAAAAATTAAATTCGATTTAATTTTAACGCCATTACGTATGTAAATTTAAAGATAAGTATCGGATAGGTCCGATCTTTTATTCCCCTCTGGCATTTTTCAACAGTCAATGGTAATCGTGGGAGATGCCAACTAGATAATAACACTTCACACCCCATTTTGTTTTGTTTCTTTGTTTATCGACTATTATAGGTTTCGGTTATTCTTTAAATAAAAAATGTATTAATTTAAAATGACATCTTCACGAAGTTAGGAACTGATTTTCCATGTACAGGGTGTTCCTTAATGACGTGCTAATATTTCAGGGTGTGATTCCTTAGGCAATTTTATAAAGAAAAGTTCATATGAACATATGTTCGCAACGGCTTAAATTTCATGCTACAGGATGTTGAATTTTTATTTTTGAAATGGTTATTTCTTAATATCTCCGAAAGTACTTTAGATATTATTTTCAATTTTGGTATGTGTTAATGATATAGAGCCACAAATTTTTGTTAGAAAGGTTATTCAATTGTTCCACCAGTGGCGTCCCTGCAAACATGCCCTCTGATAATTTTTACAAGAAAGATGGTACGCCCCTGACATTTTTCCATGTGGATATTTTCTCTGTTTAGCCTGGTCAATTCTACATGAAAACGGTCTCTTCAGTTTTTCTCGTCAGACGCACCCGTTCTTGATTAAAACCACTAAATTCATATTGAAACTCATTATTAACATTGATAAAATAATTGATGATAAATTTTGTTTCATTAAAATTGTTGGAAATGGCCACCTTCACTTAAAAGGCATGCTTTCACCAGTTCGCATAATTGCCCACTCCAACAATTTATTATTTTATCAATGTTAATAATAATGAGTTTCAATATGAATTTAGTGGTTTAAAATCTAGAACGATGCGTATGGCGAGAGAAACTCAAGAGACTTTTCTCATGTAGAATTGACCAGGCTAATCAGAAAAAATATCCACATGGAGAAATTTCAGTGGCGTACCAACTTTTTTGTAAAAAATATCAGAGGACATGTTTGCAGGGACGCCACTGGTGGAATAATTGTACAACTTTTCTAACTAAAATTTGCGGTTTTATATCCTATTAACACATTTCAAAATTGAAAATAATATCTAAAGTACTTTCGGAGATATTAAAAATAATCATTTAAAAAATAAAAATTCAACACCCTGTAGCAAGAAATTTAAGCCGTTGCGGACATATGTTCATATGAACTTTTCTTTATAAAACTACCTAAGGAATCACACCCTGATATATTAGCACGTCATTAAGGAACACCCTGTATACAGTGTGTCCACTGATTGACTCCCGAAGGGAAGAGTAATTAATAAAAGGTGTTGGGGTTAAAGCTACGCCTCATTGCAAAATTTTTACTCATTGCCTAAATGTACAGGGATTGGCTAAAAGTTTCACCCCTCATAAAACATGATTATCTTTAAATTAGCTTACATTTTTGTAAATAGATTAGAACCCTGTTCGTCTTGAAACGATATTACTCTGTTTTAGCTTCATAGTATACCTACGAGAAATTGCCAAAAACTGCTCACTAAGCCCATGTTATGAAAAAATCATTACAAAATAAAATCCGGTCCACGATTCGTAATTAAACGAATTTATTAGAAAATGAATGGAGAGTAAAAAAGCTTTTACAGAGTAATGCCATTTGAAGATAAACAGAATTTTAACTTATTTACAAAAAAGTAAGTTAATTTAAAGCAAATCGTATTTTGTAAGGGGTGGAACTTCTCGCCAGTCCCTATACATTTACACAATGAATCAAATGGCATATAATTTTAATTACAATAATAATTTATTATTTTAGAGTAGTAGTTTATTCGGGCTCATGTTCCAACAATGTACTCATTCAACTAAATATAATATTAAATATATACATAAGTAATTTTTAAAGATAGAAAAATGTCTTTACCTACGACTACATTATTCTTCATTCGAGAGTAATAGGCTTCTTACAATCAAACGACATTACGCAATATATTTCTAATTTTAATGAAAAAAAATTATTTAAGAGGATTTTTCTTAATTGGACTTCGTAAGGTAAAACTGGCTATCCGTCCATATAATCTTAATAATTTAAGAAAAATCTAAAGCTTCTAATTCAACAAAAAGGGCTCGAGTTGCCAGGCAAAATCTCAAAGTTTTGAAAGTTCTGTTTAGCAAACTACGCTTTTTCAACGATAGTAATTAAGCTTCTTCTGTATGTTCTTTTTCACCTTTTGAGACAAGATCTTAATAAGTAACCAATCTAAAATATGATACTAAAAAAACGATTTTTTAAATTTTTTCAGCATAATATCTACGCTTATAAGGTTTTTTAAAGAGATATTGATGATTTGTAACAGTTTTATAAAAGCTCTAGATTTGCAAATTTGTTATATAAAGGTCACCGGTGACACCTTTTGTTTTCAAGGCAATATAGCTACAAAGTACGTTGCAAAAATGTTCCTACAATCAAATTATATATAACACTCTTTTATAGAAGTTTTTAAATAGCTGTAAGAACATCAGTAAAACTAACATTATACAGCTAAGTAGTCATGTCTGCTTTGCACCTGCTTTATAATTGGGTTGTTGATGATTTCTAAATGCTTTTACACGACTTTTTTGTAGCAAATCTGGAATGTTATACTTGTAGGTCTCTTTAATGATTGTAGGAACGATTCCCAGTGATAAATTAAACAGCTTGAAACTAAAAATATTTGCCGCATTCATACAACCTTTAAGAAAGAAGTAATGGTTGGTCGTACTCCCATCTGTGTGCCGTTTTCTGTTGGCATTTAAAAAAAATCAATATTTGCTTAGTTCAGTTGCAATTTGAGTCCGAAACTTCACCGCGATCACATTCTCTTCAGAATTACAAATGGTTTTATAAAAAAAGAACACTACTTACCTTTCATCGACTTCAAATCTCCCGCCAGTTCTATCCCTTACAATAAAATAATGAATATTGTGGTCCGTATCCGGATCTCTGGCTTGGAGGGTAAAGACGGGGGTGTTTGGGGGGGCGTTCAACTGTACCACTGCTTGCATGGGGAGGGGGCGGTTGATGAAGTACGGAGGTTCGTCGTTCACGTCCCGAACGTGGATGATAACGCGTTGATTGTCGGTATCTGAAATGCAAATATTAAATTTAATTAATGTAATTTTATTGTAGCTCTACAGAAAAATAGCAATAGACACCCAGTATAATCAACATACAGTGACCTGCAGAATTCTCACTCCATATGGAAAGCTTTTTTATTATTGATTTCTCAGAAAATTTTATTCTTGATAAAAATTTCTGCATCCCCTTAAACTAAAAAAGCGCTCATTAAAATTGAAGAAAACTATAGTGAATACGAGGGAGATTCAACTTTTTAAAATTGGCTCAAGAGTAAAGTATGTACTCTTATTTTTCGTTTTAGGTACAATTTCTATTTGTAAAAGTTGTTTTAGAATTAAATACGAAGAACGGCCTTCCATTCGAGAAACGAAAAATACTTATTTTTTGCCTTACCCTGTATAGAGACTAGATTGAAGAGATCAAATTATTTTTAAAAGTTCTTTCTAATGTTTCATTTTAGAATATTCGACAAACTTATAAAATTTTTCGTTAATTCTAATTTTTCTAAACCCATTCAAAAAAATTTTGCCAAATCTCGTTTATTTTTGGAACTATTTTGGTACAATTTTATTTGAATGGTTTGAGAAAAAATAGAAATAATGAGAAATTTAAAGCTTGATCAATATTTTAAAAGTAATAGCTGTACAGGGTAAGACAAAAAATATATTTTCTTCGTCTTTTTGAATAGAAGGATATAATTTTTATTTCTTCTAATTTTTAATGCTAAACAACTATTAGAAATGAAAATTGTATCTAAAACGAAAAACTTTACTCCTGAGCAACTTTTGGAAAATTGAATCTCCCTCATATGCACTACAGTTAATTTCAATTTTAATGAGCACTTTTTTAGTTTAAGCGGACGCAAAAACTGTTATCAAGAATAAAATTTTCTGAGAAATCAATAATAAAAAAGATTCCAATATGGAGCGAGCATTATGCCAGTCACTGTATAATATTCTATTATCCATTTATTGGTATCCGTTACAACTTATTAATTATGATACATAGGTAGAATAAAATAAAATCATCCATTAATAATTACTTCAGGAAACAATTAGAACCCTTTCTTCCTTAAATCAAAATAAACCATCGCCCAAAAACCTTTTCCTACCTGGCACGTGCTTTACTTCTCAGCCTTTTATTATGAGACCCTTTGTTCTGATTTCTGCCCCTATTTAACTAATTCGAGGCCACCTTTAGCCCTTATTGACCCTTCTAAAAAAAAAGACCGGAAACGTATGGCTTCATTTTTTTATACTTGGAACCAGTTAAGGCAGTTAAAAGAGTCTGTGAACTTTCTTTTATATCGTTAATGGGTCCCTTTAAAAATGTCGAAGTGAAGGAAAACCATAATGAAAAAAAAATATTCATTATCGAATAGAAAATAGATTCAAGGGGGTTTAATTATACGGGGTTGAGCATAAAATTTAGATGCATGTAACTTTTCCTAAAATTTAAATTTTACATAAGTATCTACAATAAAAATTGAATTTTATTTATTTATTAAACTAATCCAATTAGATATATCTTCTAAATACACTATAGCGGCGAATAGCAGAAATACACGACGAGCCACTGTCGCCCATCCATAGTGGTTAAGCTTAGTACCCCTCGAACTTCATTATTTAAGAATTCTTTCATCTGTACGACTTTATCCTTAGGGAATGGCCTTCCCGAGGTCGTTTTTTCCAACAAATATAACCTCCTGCGCACACGCACCACTCCCAGAGTGCCTTAAAGGAATTTTCCTATAGTGCTTGATCATAAAAAAAAGTGAAATGTCGCATTGATTGTTTCGAAACCCTTTTTTCAACAATATAACGTATTTAGAAGAAATAGTATTCTTTTTTGTTACCTACAGTGCCATCGGGATACTTTTATGCCAGTATCTAACCCAGATATATCAATTGGTTTAGTTTAAAAGAAGGAATTAAATTCAATTTTCATGTAAGATATATGAAATGTAAATTTTAGGAAATTTACATGCATCTAGATTCTATGCGCTGGCCTGCTCCATTAGACGTATTACCAGGATAGTAGAAACCATCGACTTGAAACAAGCATGAACCCGGTATTTATATCTGCTTTGTACACGGCAATGTGACGCCTGTTATTACGAAAATAAACACAACAAAAATGAGATGCGGATTCTATCTGTAGAATTCCCATCTCTTTTTATCTTCTGTCGGTCTATGTTTTCATTCTAACAGCTGATCGGGATTGATATGATTCATTTGTTAATTCTAGTTTTAACGAGTTAAATCTATAATGGACTGGGACGGATAGTTAGAACTAGTTTTTCTTAGGAAAACGCCGTTTTATTTGAAATCGGGTGTTTACGGTAATATACAGGGTGTCCCAGAATATGTGGGCAATGTCCCGGGTTCAGATAGAACACTTAAAAATAGTAGGAAGACAAATTTATATGAACTTCTCCTGTTATTTTTAAGTGTTCTATCTGAACCCGGGAGATTGCCCACATATTTTGGGACACTCTGTATATAAATGTCCTCACATGGATGTTTAAAATCAATAGAACGTTTTACTTTGTAAAGATATTACTACAAAACTGTTGTTATAAAACCCGTCATCAAAGACCTTATTAGTTCCGTCAGATTTAGAAGCCTAGGCATAGCATATTTGCGGTTTTGCGTCAACTATATAATTAACAATCGCAGCTATGCAAATGCATAAAACACAGGTAAACTGGAGTATATTCCTAGCTCGTGTGTTATTTTAGTTAAATACGGGTCAGAATAAAGGGTGACTGACAAAAAAAGAAAAAAAGGGATGTTTATACGAAGGGGTTATGCATGCACGCACGGTCGGAATTCAATCCTCCTGTTAAGTTATTAACGTAGGGTAGATACAATCGAACGGGTTAATTTAAGTGCGAGATAAATTAAAGTAACGAGGTGGACCAATTTAGTCGGATACTTTGGTAAATTCTGAAATGTTTTGAAATTCTTGCAATACAGGGTGTTCAGATAATGCATCAGGATACGTGGAGAGGTGATTCTCCTTAAAATAAAGGTAGTAAGTAATATAACAAAAAGTCGATTCAATATTTTTCGAGATACAGCCTATCAAAATATTTTCTTATTTTCAACATCCTGACGTTAGTTTTTAAACTATCGAGTTTACATTTTGGCACCAGTGACATTCTGCTATAAAACTGTTTCTCTACTGGGCCACCAGAGGGCACTTTACCTGAAATTCAAATTTAATTTTCGGCATATCTTTGTTGCATGCCATTTCACAGAAAAAATAATACGTATTTGTAAAATGTACCCACTAATCGACTAATGAAAAAGGTACTCTCTACTCGAATCGATAAACAATACCGTTTAGGCGCCAATCTGAAAGTTTTTGTTACCAATAAAATCAGTTTTTCAAATGGAAGCAAAAAAAACTATTGAGTTTTCGACTTTTTGTTATATGACTTATAGTCCGGCAGCCCATTACCAAATGTCCAGTTGATAACACTCTAAAAAATAGTAAATCGAGTCGAACGGACATTTTCCGTGTTGCGCAGCTGCAGGGAGGGCAGCGGAGTCGGATCTCGTATCTGTATAATTCATGATCGCGGTACACGGCACGCGCATGGGACGGCTTGCTGTGTGGCTTGGTTGTCTATAACAACTCGGCATCAGCTATGTCCCCATATTGCATTATTACTGATACACATTTTTTCTAAATATACGTGTGTAAAAATGTCAGTTCATATTTTTCCCCCATTTTCCGAGCCACAATACACGATTTCTGCTTGAAAACGGACGAGGCGCGATAACTCGAACAGCGCTAAAAAAAATGACATACCTAAGATCCAACACTCCGCTTGCGAGTCGATGAAAATATCCATTCTAATTTTTTTCCGGTCACGAATAACGAAAACTATCATCCGACCAGTAAAACGGACGAGGCGTGATAAGTTGAATTCTCCGCTGTAAACAAATTTCGATTTTTCTCAGACCAAAAGTATTCACCGTACGGAAAATGTCAGTTACTATTTTCATCTCATCAAAAACATCACTCTTAGTCAAAACATAAACAGAACGGCGCGATAACTATTACGACCATTTTTTTACATATGTAAAGATGATTCTCAATGATTTCGCAACGTTGCCAATGTCCGTTCTTGTTAATTTCCTTATTAAGTCCTTATTAAATCACAAAAAAACTAGGTCGTGATCAGTCTTAAATCCTGGTAACGGGCTGCCGTACCATTACTTGGCATATAGAATCACCTCTCCAAGTATCATAAAGCATTATACGAATACCCTGTATAAGACAACATCCCAAACAGCAAGGGATAGTCGAATCAACGTTGATTAAAGGTTGATTTGTGTCGTACGCGTTGATATACAAAAAATCGGACAAGAGGAAACATTTTCAACGTTGATTCTACGTTTATTCAACGTTTAGTAATCGACTAAATAAAACTGATTAAAACCAGTGTTACTTATAACTATTTAAAAGTTGCTATACCTAATTTAGATTTGGAAACTATTTAGGTACTACCAATGGGTTAAAATTATTTTTACGGCAACCCATATTTAAGATTTGCATAATCGTGACCTACGTTGATGATTATGTTGCTTCTATAATATCTATTAAACGTTGATTTTTCGTATATCAATGCCTACGACACCGATCAACCTTTGATCAACGTTGATTCAACTATCCCTTACTGCTTGGGATTTTAACATTGGTAATAATTAGGAAAATCGGATATGAGCTAGCGAAAGCTCTGTGGGCACCTCCTAGCGGAGTTACCATTAGACCAGCTATGGTGGCTCCTTAGTTAAAGCGACAGTCGCTGCGAAAAAGAGTCAATCCAAAACTGCCTCTAAGCAGCGTCCACACATAAGGTTTTACCTGACTTTTTACCTGACGTTTTGCTTGACGTTTTACCTGACGTTTTAGGTATTCAAGTAAGACTGCAGACACCGGAAATCGGGATTTTTTAAAAAGTTTTTCACCAATCACCAGATTATTCATAAAATTACCAGATCTCGTAAAATTTCACCTGACTTGGTAACACTATTAGACTGTTAGGTAAAACGTCAGGTAAGACGTCAGGTAGACGTCAGGTAAAACCTTTGGTATGGACGTCGCTTTACAGAATTTAAAAAAACATTGTTAAAATATTTTTATCACAAAACTGTGTTTTCTTATAGACATTTCTGTGTCACGTCAAAAAGGAAATAATTAGTTTAAAAATATATATAGTATCCATTTGTGCATTTAATTACTTATTTTGTTCCTTTGCGTAAGATTTATTCTATTTGAGTATTATATTTTTAAACTAAGTATTTATATTTTTGTATACAGAAAATATCTCAATCGTCAGTCGTATGTTGTACCCGGCCGATTATCTTTTTTGTGTCGCTAACTCGAATGTGCGAGGAGACGCGCACGATACTTTCGTTAGTCACATTTAGTTAGTTATCGCATAAAGAATGTATAACGCTGATTTAAAATTTTTTTAACCACATGCATTAACATAATATTCGTACAGAACAGAAATACACATTTTAAACATTAAATATACTTACATTTGAGTCCTGAGGGAGCAGCAATGAAAAAGAGGAAAAAGAGAACATTAGTCACAGGCTCGTACGAATTATGACGTCATGCAAAAACAAATTAAAAATTCCTTTATCCATTGAATTCGGTTATTTTACAATGTAGGAATTTTAACACAATATGGGGAAATAAAAATGTTTAAAATATAAAATTGACCCTTTTTTTTATTGTGTTTTCCGTATGTAAACCAATGAAAATAAATTTTTACAATGTATTAGCATTCTCATTCTCATAAATGATGGGATTGTGCTTTATTTCTGCGCTCGATTTGACAGGTTTCTAAAATGTTTATCATATTTATACTGGATGTGACGGGAACAGGAGTAGGGGACCTGTTCGCGATTTATACGACCCCCAGATACATGAGCACACATGTTCATTTTTCAACTTTTGCTCCCTGTGGTCCTTGCCAGGCGATAATAATTAATTCAATTTATCTCCAGAGTAACGTCGTTACCGACATATGCGCAAAAATTTATTTTTTTATTGAATACCTATTTATTATTATTTATTATACAGTATAATTATATTATTAATAATTCATTTGGATGATTTAATTAACATTTTCCGAAATAGGACAGAATATGCTATTTTTGACCCTCGGTAATAGCATACATCAGTAACTCATCCATATATTTTTTTTAATTTTGCTGTTTATATAAACATGTATAGTTAAATGTTACATTTACTTAACAAACAAATGCAAGTAAATCGGAGAGGGAGGAACGGGGGCTCGTCCCCTCAACCCCCCCCCCTTTGCTGCGCCACTGGCATACAAGTTGTGTCATACAGAAATATGAATTAATATATATAAAATGTATTTGAAACAATTATAAAAATTAACATATTTATGCCATTAAGTGTTAATTATAGCTGGAGGGTACGCCCATATACAATTATTTCAATGATAAACCATCGTTTTTGCAGATTCAATTTCCTTTGGGAACAATATACACTTAATCCTACCAAACCTTTTTCCCAATAATGCAACAAGAGATCCAAAAATAGAAATCTAAACCTTCTAGACAAACTTTGTAGTCGCCCAAACGAAACTACAAGGGTGCGGTAAAGAACTTTAATCTCGCAACAAATAAAAGAAAATTGTCTTGAGTGGAAACGAAACGAACCGAACTTCGTGAAAAACTTATAAACCAGGGAAAACACCCGAAATTAACTTCTAAAGTTTTCAGACTATTTCCACGTGAAAAGACTCGGCAAGAAGATATACTTACATATGTTTTATTTCCATCAACTATCAACGTAGGAAATATTCGCGTCCGCGAGGAAAGTTGGAAAATTTATTGCGTTGTGATGAGATGACTACTTTTTTCCTTTTTATTCAATTGCTGAAGTTAGAAAAGTCATATCAGTGAAATATAGATACAGTGATCGGCAAAAAGTTGGCTACATATTGGAAACGTTTCACTGGGGAATGGGGAACAGTGCCCTCCACCCCAAGAAGTGGGAATACACCCCTCCACCCCCTCGGGAAACTTATGGAAACCGTAAAATAAACTAAGGTGGCTATGTCAGTACCCCCCCCCCCCCCCCCCCCCCCTCCAGGAGACAAAGCTATCTACGGCACTGTCATTCAGCATATTCGTGCTAAACAACACGGATATACGCCTTCGTAAAAAAACAGTAACCAAACAAGACTGAAAACATCACAAACAATATAAAAACACTTTAATAAAAATCAATTTAATATACAAAAGGTTTTTGATAATAAAAATCCACGTACTTGAAAAATAAATTCAGAACTTTTATGATTTTGTTCTATTTTCCGCATTAGCTCGAAGTTAAGGCCTGAGCCATGCTTACAAATAAGGCTTTAATGTTGAGAAACCTTTAAAAGTTATTTTTATAAGCTACCTACAATAAAGGCGAACGACGCAGTAAAAAAATAAAGAACTCTGCCTTTTAATGGGGTTGTAACAGCGGGGTGAAGGTAATTTTTACGAAGTAAAGCGGAGGAAAGGCGTTAGGATTATTTTCAATTTATCACAGCCTAATTTTAGTCTCAGTGGCTTGGGTTAGAGATATTCGCCTTTTGCTTATATCCCTTCTGAGTAGGAAGTCTTACTTACAACAGATTTTTTGCAAAAATAAGTATTTAAATGAAACTAATTACGTCCATTTTTGGAACGCGAGCTCTTGAATCTCTAATAATCAAAAAATAATAAATTATGGAATTATTGGAGACAGATTTAAACGCCTTTTAAAATGATGTGCCACTTGATACCACGAGATCTTCGCAAAGATTTCAGAAATACTTCAGGAACATGCAAATTTCGGTTGAATCCTTTTATAGCCTTCTTTGTCAAAGTTTATGCCGAATTTGCATAAATCCACAATACCGTTGTTCTAACAAGCCTTTTACCATATGAAAACATTTAAAAAACACCCTCAAATCTCTATATTAAATTATAAAGTTTGGAAGCGGCGAAAATATTTTAATATTTAATATAAACTTTATATTTGAGCAGAGTACAAGCAGGTTCATAAATATTCATCGGCTGAAGCGGGGATGATTTCTCAGATGAGTGGGTTTTTTGAGTATGCATAGTATTGATGTCGAGGGAAAATACGGTTAATAATTTTAAAACCCCCAAAAATTAATTAAACTTGAAAATTGATAAAATATATTTTTATCGAAGCTAATTAATATCGTAAGAGCTTAAATTTTTCGCACAAACTTAATAAAACGGAAGTTTGGTGATTATGAGTGAACAAATATACAGGGTGTGTGATAAACCGCACCGTTTGGGAAGAACAGTGTGTGGAATTAAAGTTCTTGTTAGCAGTAAAATAGTTTTTCAAATGGAAGGGAAGAAACAAATATTAGGTTTTGGACCCTTTGTTATATGACTTACTGACTTTATATTAACACCCCTACAAACAGTCTGATGCGTTATCCGAAGGACCAGTGGCGCCGCCAAGGGGGGTTTGGGGAGTCGAAACCCAACTTCTTTGAAATATTGTCAGTAATAGACATTTTTTAAGTAAATGAAACATATTATTATATATTCATTTTCTTTTCATGGGAACACTCCTGGAAACACTTTATGTACACACAGTGTACAAACACAAACAGAACCGATAGTTAGCTTTTGAAAATACAATAATACAGATTATACTACGGATTATTAGATTTTATTACACGCGACGAAATTTGACGTCCAGAAGAAACGCGTCAGTAAAAACAATATTCAAAGATTGTTTGTGGACGTGCAAGATACACGCGTAAACCGAAAAAACAGAGCGGATTGCTGAGAGGGTGTTGGTTATCGACGAGACACAACGTATCCGGCCGCTAGTTGGTCTTCAACTAACAGACCGCAAGCGTGCGGCGCTACATGAAACTACTTCGCTCAGCCGATGTAAGGCGTTCTTCTGGTTTGACATCAGGTCAAGTTTACCGCTGAATGAATTGAAAGCGCTATTTATGGTTATTTTTCTACAATTTGTCTTTATCTCAGGAATTGCCGGTTTAAATATAATACGTCATTTCCATAACTCCCTGTATAAACCACAAATTTAATAACTTCCTCCCCTCCCAAATTTTTGGCTGCGCCACTGATCCGAACGCCCTACATAATATTACGCTATATTGGATGAAATGATTTTTTGCACTGCGAACTGGAAATATATTTTAAATTAGTTTTTTTTAAATTGTACACAAATATGTCAGAAACGTAACGAACTAATATGGACAGCGAACATTTTAATTGAAAATCACCAAAATTCGGCAATATTGTTAGTTTTTTTAGTATATTTTTCATAGGTTTTGTTTGTGTAATGTAATTTTTAACCATTTCCAGATATAAATGTTATCTAATTCATGTAATTTTAAAATAAAAACAATAAGAGATGATTATCTTATTATTTTAAAACTGGATGTATTGCCGAATAGAAATCTTAAACAAAAGCTGTCTATTATTTAATCGTTTTTGTCGGTAAATTGCAAATAAAAAATGTATGGTTTTGACAGAAGTTTCATTGATGTGCAAATTAAAG
The DNA here is from genome assembly GCA_963991005.1 of Barypeithes pellucidus. Taxonomy (NCBI): domain Eukaryota; kingdom Metazoa; phylum Arthropoda; class Insecta; order Coleoptera; family Curculionidae; genus Barypeithes; species Barypeithes pellucidus. The sequence continues at coordinate 4,390,619 of OZ022557.1, forward strand.
TTTATACAATTTTTATTATACCCAGTACATAATTTTGGAGTTTTGTGTTCTTAACAGAAAAAAAGTGATTAATTAATATTTATAAAAATAAAGTTCAATTTAAGTTGATCCGCTACGTATATTCACGTTACAATAGCCACAATGTATGATATCTAGAAGTTATGAGTTATTTTTAAATTGCTTATGGAGATTCGTGTTGTTGTTAACGCTTTTAATTCTCTTTTAAAGATATTAAAATGTTTTATGCATTTGATAGCAGAATGAAATACTATCATGGTATTTAGGTATGTTTATTTCATAAAGATACATCGTGGATTATACCTAAATACTACCTACAGTTAAACAAATAAAAGTACGTAAAGGAGGAAAATGCCATAATGATAAATATTTTGCTGGTTTACACTAAAACCGGACACAGTGCACCTCATATTATTAATATTAGGATATTTATTTTGACAAATACACAACTACCTGAGCAAATACCACTAAAATAAGAAAAAATTCCGGAAATCTTTCAAAACATCTCCGCCAGCCACGTCTATTCCTACGCAATATCATACCTTGTGTTTATTGTATCATGACGTATACTCTATTTAAAGTTACATAATATATTCCACAGAAAATTGATGAAACTATGTTAAAATTTATAGTTTTAAAGTATTGTTCAACGTGAAAACTCATGTTAAATCACAATCCATTTTACTTCCTTTATAAATTTATTATTTTCCTGCACTGTCGAATGGGCAACGTAATGAAAAATTAAAGAATCTGCAAGATAAGTTTTCCTTCGGCATGAATTGATTTTAAAAATTTTATTAAAGTTATGAAACCGGATATAATAAAATTGCATCGAAGAAATGTTGAGTCGTACATTTAATCCATTTAGTTGTCATCACAGTAAATAGTAGTCATTATCGAGAATAGAATACTATATTTGTTCAACGAATTAAAAATTTTAAGAGTCGGCGACATCTTGTAATTTCTCTGTGGACATAGTACCTAGCTAACTTCATGAATTCAGTTATGGCGCGCCACCAAAAGTAAAAGAGGAGATTGAACACACTAAAGCCAATATTATTATTACTTCGTGTTTGTTCAGGTTTGTTGGAATTATTTGTCGTGGTAGTATATTGGATAAAACTTAAATTATTTTCATTAAAAAACTTTACTATAATGCTATTTTTAGTAATACAGTGAAACCTCTTATAACGGACATCTCTATTAAGCGGACATTTTTTCATAGTCCGGAATATGAAATTCCATGAAAATCAACCTCTCTTGGGCGGACTCTCCTTTGGGCGGACGCGAACAGGCTGTTTTCATACAAAGAGGACAAAAAATTTTAAAATTATTTGGGAGACTAATAAGTACTTTTCAAAAACTCTCTGAAGACAGACGGGCAACCAGTCGCGTACGCGTGGCAACGCGAAAGGACTTCGCCGAATAAAAGTATGTGTATATTCCATGACAGCAGTCCATCGTTTATTTATAAGTTGTAAGGTTAAAATCGTAAACAATGGCACAAAAATGTCGCGTTTGAGTCTGAAAGAGAATATTGATGTTGTGGAAGTTTGTAATTTGATAACAATGTTTTGGGCGAGTTCATTAACATTGGTAGCAATGTGCTATTAGAGGATGATAGTGACCCCATTCCTACCTATTATGTAGTCCAAACTGAAACCACATCACTATCTGACGACTCTGATGAAGAAGTTGAATGCAGTAATCAAACAAATGTCACCAATTATCAACAAGCCATTAGTATGGTAAAGGAATTATAAGAGTATGCAAAGAATAGAGGTGACTCTACAGCAATGGAATTGTAATCAGACTTGGAATTACATTTTCTAGATTGCAAGTATAAAACGCAAACACATCAAACTACGTTATTAGATTTTTTTTAGTACTACATCCTAACTAAAACTAGTGCATTTTTGTTGCTGTTGTTATGTTTATTTGTACATACATAGTAATAATTTTGGCGGACACCAATATAGGCGGACATATTTAGACGGTCCCGTTGCCGCCGAAGAGAGATTTCACTATATTCGTTTTTATTAGAGCAAGTAAGTACACGGAAACAAAAATCATAATTTTTTTTGCTCTTAAGAGATTTAATAAAATATCGTTATCCAAAAAATACTTCCCTCGACTTTCAACATGCCTTTCAAGTCAAACGGCAGACACCAAAAAAATCTGGCTTTCGTGCAGACGAAAATTTCCATTCGCACAACCGGGAAAATTCGTTCCGTGACAGGAGAAAACGGCTGTTCTTTTAGCTTTTTCGTCTGATGAAATTGAACAAGTCATTGACGCGTTATCAGCGTTCAAGACAAGATAACTGAAATAATGGCATACGTGTAGTAATATAGATATTACCAAATATTTTGAATTATTTGAAAAGCCTTTAATTTGAGAATCAAAATGACGGCGTCTTTTCTCAAGACTAACGGACTTGCCCTAAAAGAACGAAATCTTCCTATAAGATATAAAAATTCTAGCTCAAGACTGGGGAGTTTGCTCTAAAGGTGGCACCATTCATTTGACATATATTAAAATTCATTTGATACAAATGATCTCTTTTTTCGTGCGAAAGTTATTTTCATTTATATAAAATAATTTAATAATATATTACGTACCGAGATGGAAAGTGTTTCATTCCTGTCGAGAGAGTCGGTAGTTAACCGAGGCGCGAAGCTGTGAGGTTAACTAAATCTCGAGACAGTAATGAAACTTTTCACCGAGGTTTGTATACTATTTAATTTACAACCACATCTAACATCCACTTCTTATTATTTTGAATTAAAATTATTAATAAAAGATAAATGTCATTTTGACTTTTCCATTGAAAAATTAGACAGAAATTTCAAATAACCGCAGGTGGTAAAATAACGTAGGTAATAACACACATCAAGATGGCAAATATCATTTTTTGAATATGGTTTCCATGCCACTAAACAATATATTAGGTATTTTAACAACCGAAAAATGCAGATGAGGAATTTGATTTTGCTGCTACTCACCAAAAATTCGAGAAGCAGCAAAAATAGTAGAAGAAGATCTTCTGCCTAAAAGCCGCCCGAGATATGACAAGGCATATAACTGTTTCAAAGAATGGTGTACGGGAAACAAAGTGCAAAATCCTGGTTCTGAGTCGGCGCAACTAGCTTATTTCAGTGAAAATGCCAAGACAAAGAAGATATCAACAATTTGATCACAATATTCAATGCTAAGGACCACTCTATCAATTAGGGAAAAAGTAGACATATCTAAACACGCAAAGCTATTAGCATTTTTAAAAGAGTGTGTTCGTATATTATTTTGAGATATCGATCTTAAAAAAATTATAAAAAAATAATTTACTCTCCACCCGGGTGGAAAGTAAAATATGTTATATGAAATGTCATTATTACATGCATGGTTGTAAATAAAATATATTTAAATACTCTATACCTAATTTACTTATTTTCAAGAATCATTTTTCCCATAGAAGCAACTTTTTTACACCAACATGGACTATCTTCTTCCATTGGTGCGATAGGGAAATTCAATATATTGCTTCCATTTTTCGTAATTTGCGTAAACACGACTGGAAACGTTTGTCGATAAAACCATAAGCTTTCATGTTGTTATGGTTCATATTTTAAATTGCTGTACTAAAAATATTCGTTATAATATTATCGGCAACAGCGTTAATAACCTCCGGCAATCTTAAAACTTCCCTTTAATTAAAGGTTGGTAATAAATTTCGCCGTCGGCGTCGCGTCGCTAAGCCGTATATTCCTACATAAATATTAAATCAGTTTCAAAACTTACCTCAGCTTATGATCTACGAATATTATGTTTTCCTTTAAAATAACGAATATACGGGGTGTAATAGAAATGACTTATTATATTTAAACCCATTAATCCATGGCTTGTCCCGAACCCAAACAAACCTGATTTTCACTGGCCTAACACACGGGAAGTCCTGGTCGGCTTTAACTAAAAATACATTCCGTTCAAAGATAAACCTAACTTTTATATTTGCTTATCCAAAATCACGTTTTCGTAACACGACACGACTGACTTGTCAACAACAACTTATCGGGGTAAACAGAGGCGTGCACGGGGATAAATTCAAACCAATAAGAAGCTAAGCGGCGGTAAATCTCAAAGGCCACTACGAACACTTCTATATTTTGAGTAATTTTGTCCGCCAGTTGGCAAGTACGATTAAAAATATAGCGTTTCTCTAGAATACTAAAGGTGCAGTGACTCAGGGGGCGAAGGGGGTTGCCATCTCCACCGCCCCCTTGTCCATACCACCAAAAATCAAATAGCAAAGCTTGTATTGATTGCCCACTTTTATTTGAACATTTCCGTATGAAGAGGGAGGGGAGAAAAATGTATAAAGACCATGCTAGAAAGCGTCTTACCATAGGCGTACTAAAACAATAATTTATTAAGTGAAAATAAATAAATAAATAGGTATAGTATTTGCAGAATTATACCGTTGATCTTTTGAATGCAATAAAACCTCATTATCCCTTCGACCATAAAATAAATAAGGAAATCCCAAATTTTAAAACCTTTTCGAGCAGAGCCAGACCAGGTATACAAATTCAATTTATACCTATGCCTGATGCATATATAAATACAAAGTGATTTTTAATAATTTTAATCTTTAGTGGTTTTCCGGCGAGTAATTTTTAGTTAGGCCTATTAGTGGTAGAATGTGGCGTCCTTGGAATTGTGCTAATGGGGGGGGGGGGGGCATCTTCAAGTGTCATTTTTAAAAGAAAGCATTTATCTACCAATGCCAAACTAATAATTAAAAATCTGTATCAATCGTTGTTGAGTAGAAATTTTAATCCGATGGATGCTTTTGCAGAGACGTCTACTTTGACAAAAACTCCTTTATCTTCGGTAAGAGACATAGTACTTAAACCAGTTAATCCTAGAAAAAATCGGAGTGATTCTGGCACATTTAGAAGCATTGACGAAAATTACATGGATTTTAAGAAGAAAGATTTACCAAATGTATGAGGCACAAACTGTACCCACTTTGATTTCCCTCAAAGAGCGGCTGATTAAAGACGAAACAAATATCTCCTGTAGCCTTTCAAGCCTTAGGAAAATATTGCGTAAAATGGGTTTTAAATACCGAAGCATTGATAAAAGACAAACATTAATGGAATCTCAACGTTTATGGGAATGGAGACTTAAATATTTAACAGCTGTTAAACAATTTAGTAGAATTAATTAAAAACGAAGTAATAAAAATTTCTGCAGACAGCTGGAAAAACTGTGTACAACATGTACTTAAGGTGGAAAATTCTTACAATTGTATGATTACAAATGTTCAACCCTTAATTATAAGTTTAGGCTTAGATGAAGATAGTGATAGTGACACAGAGTTAAATTTTGAATAAATTATCAATACCTAGTTTCTTAGAATTTAATTAATTTTTTATTGTACTTGTTATCCTAATAGTTACCTATACTTTTAAATTATATTATTTTCAATTATCATTAATTGTTATCATTATTTTACATTTATTATAGGTACCTAAAACTAAAAATACCTATCTATTTATTTTAAATTATAAAAATAAATCATGTGGTGCGGTATACACTTTCAAGCCGGCCCTGATCCCATTTATTGAGCTTTGAAAAGGTTGGAGCGTATATAATAGGGTTTAATCAGGTAGTTTATTTATGGCAGTGTTCATTCCGCAGTTGGATTCTTCCTGAAAATTTCTTTCTCAAAATGTCCTTCTGACAGGTATTATTATATAGTTATTAGGCCACTCTTCGTTTCACGCCACTGTAGAGACAAGTTTCTGTGCATTTTAACGGCGCTACGAAGAGCGGAACTACATAAGAAATAAAATTAAAGCAATGAAGTGTATGTTTTACTGTAGGATGTCAAATTTGATAAAACACATTTAATGATATATTTTATGAAACATGAAATGAGTCAGTATAACAAATTATCTTGAATTTATTTATAATATTGATATATTTGATAGCATATAGAGCAATTGTGCCCTTTGCTTGACACCCGCAGTAAGCCCCTGTTTCAGTTAGTGTTTCCCAACTAACCAAACACAAAATTAAAATTTACGATGTTAATTTATTAAAATGGACCCGTCTAATTGCATTTGTCGGGGACGACGGTTTTCTCAGGGACAATATGAATTATCTTGGAGCACCATTACGGCCAAACTGTAGCGACACCATCGGCTATATGCTTACGCGGGATGGAAAGGGATAGATAGAGGTGGTTAGTTTGACGTAACTTACACAAATACAGAGTAGGGTGCCAGATGGAAGTAAATTTACTAATTTTAGTTACGAGGTCAGATAACGGTATCCGAGGGTTTGTTAGCCAGTGCAGTTCCCTGATTGGCTGGGAAGTTGTTTTAATCTAAATCAGCTATGGGAGAGTCAGAAGAAATTGCTATTTGTCAAAATTATATTGATTTCAGTGGCGGATGCCCATTGGGAGGGAAACCCGAGGTTTGATCATAAAAAACAAAAATGTATTATTCCCCATAAGCAAGAAAATAAAATAAGCATTTTTTATTAGAATATTTTAACGTTCCCGATAATTATAATTACTTCGAGCTATTTTAGAAAAAATTAATATGGCTTCCATATACAGTGGTCGCCATTAAAGTTGGAATCATATGGGGAAAAATAATTTATTTTTTGATTTACGTTAAATTTAAATTTACCATAACTCTTTGCTTCAATAAAGACCATGCGGCTTTTGTTAACCGTCAAATTTGATATTTTCTTCACAAAAGATTCCATCTTCGTTGGTTAGATCTTCAAAGTTATGAGGAGTTTGCTCCACAGATGGCAACATTTTTAAACTGTAATTTAATTTTTTGACGAAAATGAACATTTTGATAGAATATTGTGATTCTTCTGCCTTTATTTGATGGTGCCTTGGTTTGACATTTTTTGGAAGAATCATCCCAACCTTTTCTTGGAGTGTCATGGGTATCGAACCATGTTTCGTCAAGGTAAATAATTGGACGATTCTTCTCTAAATTGTTTAACAGCTGTTAAATATTTAAGTCTCCATTCCCGTAAACGTTGAGATTCCATTAATGTTTGTATTTTATCAATGCTTCGGTATTTCAAACCCATTTTACGCAATATTTTCCTGAAAGGCTACAAGAGATATTTGTTTCGTCTTTAATCAGCCGCTCTTTGAGGGAAATCAAAGTGGGTATAGTTTGTGCCTCATACATTTGGTAAATCTTTCTTCTTAATAAATCCATGTCATTTTCGTCAAAAGGGTATCATTTAACTGATAAAGCAAAATATTCTTATTTTAGCGAACAGAAAAATGTAATCAGTCAGCCAAAATGGCTAGTTGGTCAGCAACTTATGGACAGCAAGCATTTCTGAATCGTGACAGTGCCATGGGAAAACAAGTGAAAACCCGCCCCCGCTACACCTTTTGTAGCCGATTTCCTTCTGCATTCGGCAAAAGAAAATACACGAAAGTTACATAAATTGACAGTGCCCTGGGACCTCTGAAGTAAACTGCTTCTAGACATGTTTGTTTCTACTGACCAATTATAAACTCTTGCTGACCAAGTAATCATTTCGCAGCTCGACTGTTAATAACGGCAAACCATTTAATTACTTCTCTTGTTAAAATGCAATACCTACATCCTACATACAATAAAATAATTAAAGGGAAGAGGGATAAAATATATCTAATCCCAGTTTGACGTTTCTAGACGACGAAGGTTAATTTTACCTCACCCATATTAAGTGTAAGTCATGGCGGGGGACTATAGCTCCTCTAGCCCCCTCCCTAGATCCACCACTGACCCTGTATATAGGGTATTATATATTGATGTGTTGTGCACAATGTCCTATCATATTTTTACAAAAAAAATATCATATTTTAAATAAAATAAAATAGGTCAATAATAAATAAATCGTTCTTATACAGTATATATATATACAGTCAGAAATAATTACAAACAGTCTGAGGCATGCGCAGTTGATTTAAAGTCCTCACAGAAGCAAATGTGTTCTTATTTCAACTACCCGCGATTAAGCGAATATCACAAATGAAAAACTACCCCATTAAAATGATAATTCCCTAAACCACCGAAGGCAAAGGGGGATCACCGATGACAAACGGCTCAGTCTGTTAATTTGACGAGAACATAAAATGTATAGGTGGCTGGGGGGGCCTAATCTACCCGTGGGGATCGAGATACGTATGCAAGGGTCCTTAATACCATTATTTGCTGGCCATTTTTGAAATTAAAAATGCAAAGTTTCCATGAGGAAAAAAAAAACGATAAAAAACCTTTTAGAATAATAATACGCCAGATGAGCGATTCATTTTGAATTTGTCTAATTTTTTTATGAAATTGACTTTTTATTAATTATACTGACACGAAAAGAAAAACTTCAGTCAAAATTACTATAAAACTAACCATAATTTATGACTCTATAACATGGAATAACTTTTATTAAGAAATGCCATTAAATTATAAAAAAATTTCCGGAAAAATTTTGAAGATTGTACGTTAGATTTAGTGTTGTGATCGCTCGAGCGAAAAACCCGCTTGATCACTCGATTATTGAAATAACCGACATCGCGCGATTATTAAAAAAACCGCTCGAGTTATCTATTCAGACGAAAACCGTCGCTCGTCACTTATTATCTTTCACTCGATACCCGAGCTTCGCTAGACGTAGTGTGATCGAGTTAAGAAACTGCTCGTATATTCGAACAGTTTTTCGCTCGATAGGAAATACTCTAGTTATAAATTCAGGCGAAAAAATGAAAATCATCGCCTGTCACTTGATACCCGACCTTCACTCTACGCGCCGCACCACCCGAACTGTGCCGATTGGCGACGTTCGAGTTTGACACTGAAATGGTAAACACAACATACTTCTTTCTTAAAGGCACATAAACGAGAAGGTGCATATAAAAAGGTATGGCAAATCCCTTAGTGGAGTCATCGTGACTGGCAAAAACAACCGCCAGTGTTTTATCAACACCTTAGTCATAAAAATGTCATGTGATTAATCGCTCGAGCGATTCACTCGATTATTAAAATCGCTCGAGTATCAAGTATTCGATTATTAAAATCATCGGTTTTTCCCAACACTAATAATAACCTAGAAACCATAAATCTAAGTGCAAATAAAATTAATTACGTTCATTTTTGTAACGCAATTTCTTGCAAGCTAGTAAGTATCTACTGAAAGACTAATAAATTAGAATATTTTTGGAAAGAAATTTAAAATAATATGAATTTGACCCCCTCCCTATTTCAACTTTTAAGGGTAAAAATCTACCCACGATTTATTCTTTAAAAACATCGCCCTTCATAATAAAATTGGCATGTCCTTCCGATTTTTAAGGTTATTTACTGGAACATTGGAATTGACACCTTTTATATGCAATTTAAATTAAAAATATTCCGACTGAAATTAAATATAATGCCATCTTTTTGACATACTCGATACCTTCTCTTTTGACAAGCCATCGAGTCATTTCGTAAGCAGAGAGAATAGATATCAATATCTCCTACGTCTAAACAACCATTTTAAATTGTACTTTGCGTAGGTTCTGCTTGAGTATCAGAAATTTAAAACCGTTAAAATTCATTTCTACATGCATTGTTCCGGCTTTGTTCTCTTAAATTTCTATACCCTTTGTATTGTTTCATTTAACTGTAAAGTAGATAATTTTCAAAGGGTTTTCTTTCTGTTCCTCTTTTATTTTAAATTCAAATTAAACTGTTTTAAAAGAATATCAACTTTCTAGAATACATTATAACATCGTAAGTGTAATACGGCGTAAAAAGAACTCGTAATTTAAAAGTTAGTTGAAAGATGATGCGAAAGTTAAACTTTTAAAAGGCTCGTTTTGTCTGTGTTGTCTGGCGACAAAAATTTCCAACCATTTTTTTATCTGTTTTCGTCATTTAAGTTTTATGTTCCAGCAAGGTGGGCCATTATTAATACTGCAAATTAGTTATATTATACACGGTGTTAATGAAATAGCTTCCTATAATTAAATTAGTGACTCCTTGGGTGTCCTAGAGAGCTATAAACTTTAGGTAAAAACTTCAAAAATGATTGTGTGTGCGTGTGTGTTCACTTAACAACTATAATCTATGTCAATCATCCCATTTTATTACGATATTGTCAGAGCACTGCGCGTAGTCCGACAATGCGTCGCTCGCTACCACAATGAGGCGCGATGGCACTTCCCCAACTTTCTTCCCCTCTGCTCGATATGGATCGAAGCTTGAGAGACGGACATTGCCGCTAGAAACTGCGTGAAAGCAACTACACGTTGACGTAATATGATGGTTCCCTTTAAATCACGATTGTATTACTCTTAAACCTATACGGTTTTAAGGGGTTCATGCTCAATAAATATAGTGTAAAATTTACCAGTTATTATTTCACCATGCAGATACAAAATGTAACCGCGTCGTGTCGATCATTATCGTAAAGTTCTGTTGTGAAATAATATGCTTCCATGTGCTTCAGATTTGAAATTTGTTTTACAAAAAAGTTAAATTAATTATTAGCTCAAGAACAATAAGAGATATCTATAGGAATATTTTAAGAAAAATTATTATGAAATTAATAGGCATTCTAAAAAAAATAATACACAAGGTGTTCCACTTAAATTGTAAAAGTTCCTAATACCTTCTAGTGGAAGCGGCACCACTGCATTGCTGAAAATATAGAGAGCATGTCTACTTATGTAAGCTACCAAATTTTCCATATGATCCGTTAAATAGTTCTTCATAAATCAATCTTCCAAAGAAAGGTAAGAGAACCCTGCCTAACAACTATCGACCAGTCGCATTGCTTTCAGTTATATCAAAAGTAATGGAGAAAGCTATTAACCAACATCTTCTGAAGTACCTGGAAGGCTTCAATATTATCAGCGATCATCAATATGGTTTTCGGAAGTCCAGATCAACTGGAGATCTTCTAGCCTATGTCACCCATATTTGGAACAAAGCAATCGATCATCATGGGGAGTCTCGGGCTGTTGCACTGGATATTTCTAAAGCTTTTGATCGTGTTTGGCATGAGGGGCTTCTAAGTAAACTGCGATCATATGGTATGCCCAGTCGATTCTGTGCATGGTTGTCTAGCTTTCTTAAGGACCGCTCTTTGCAAGTGGCGATTGACGGATTTCTCTCAGACACCTTCACCATCAATGCCGGTGTTCCTCAAGGGTCCATATTGTCTCCCATTCTCTTCATACTCTAGATTAACGACCTTCTAGGGAAAACTAAAAATCCGATATTTACTTTTTCTCACGATAGCACATTTATCTCATCTTTCTCTTTGAATCCGCAAACATCGGCTGCCGACGCACATCTTCGCAGACAGCATGAAGTATCACGCCTCAACAAAGACCTGGAAGAAATTTGGGCTTGGGGTGACAGTAACTAAGTCGAATCATCTGTTAATTTGCTGGGCGTCAATTTGGGAGGAAATATGTCTTGGCATAACCACGTTGTGGCAATCGCCAAGATAGCTTGTCCGAACCAGAAAGTTGTACATACCTCAACAACTTTTGACACTATACAAAGCCCAGATTCGACCACCATCACTAGAGTACTGCTCTCATGCCTGGAGCTCTGCATCCAAACATACTCTTCGGCTAGTGGATTCCATCGAAAGGAGGGCTATTCGTCTGATCGGAGACCACGAGCCATCGAAGACAGGTTGGGGATTTGACTCTCTTTTACAGATATTTTCATGGAAGGTGCTCGGCTGACCTTGCCCTCTTAATTCCGCCCAGAGCGACGAATAGCAGAAATATACGACGAACCACTGCCGCCCATCCATATGTGGTTAAGCTTAGTACTCCTCGAACTTCATTATTTAAGAATTCTTTCATCTGGAGGACTTCATCCTTGTGGAACGACCTTCCCGAGGTCGTTTTTCCCAACGAATATAACCTCCAACGTGAATCACTTTTTGCGCACACGCACCACTCCCAGAGTGCCCTAAAGGATTTTCCCTATAGTGCTTGTGTTTGATCATAAAAAAAAATCAATCAATCACCCTGTATAGTAAGGCAATTCCAATAACACCCTGCATAAAATAGTCAGTGGCAAATTTATTACACGTAAGCCGACTAGTGAATCTATTATTTTTCCAAAAAAAAAACATAGAAATGGGCATATTTATTATTTTCAGGTAACCCTACGCTATATTTACCATAAACAAAAATTAATAGCCCTAACAAGCCATTCCTTTGCGTGGATAACCCATAATTTTCCTTAAACGCCTCCATTCGATAATAATTCTGGCAAATATACGTACAATGTTTGTCTGACCGATGTGAGTAACGACATGCAATGGATCAAATTTAATCCAAGAGTATTATTCGAAATTGTATAGGTTCGCGGTCGTGAGAATTTCATCAAGTTAAGAGCGGTTTAAAAGTTTCTGCATCTGTCGCCAATTTTGCGAAAAGTTTAATGCTAAATAACTCATGAATCATTCATACTACGACAAAAATACAGTGAGGTTCTTTAATGTCCTTTTCCGCGAGTTTTTTTTTACAAAATTTGGATGTGGTCTATAGGTAAACGTAAATTACTTTTTGACGGAAGAGTGACAGTTGTAAATGTCAAAATTACGGATGGGCACCATCTTGGTAAAGAAAAAATAGGAAGAGGGTTCTTGCGATACATCATTATGAAGGTACTAGCGTAATATTGTGTCCTATCCCTATCTAAAAGAAAATGGCTATTTTTTCCTGTGATTATTTTAGTTCTACTTTAGTTTGGACTTTACAACTTGGCATAAAGCAGTAAGTATCAGCCATATGATAAATTGACTTTTTACAAAGTTGTAAAATCTAAACTAAAATAGCTAAAGAAAAAATACTAAATATTATTTTTTAAAAAGCAGCCATTTTTGTTGTTGGTACGAATAGGGACCCAATATTTTGGAATCGTAGAGTACTCGATAGTATTGTGATGTATCACAAAACCCCACTTTCTGCTCAACTTTCATTATCCAGGTGGTGTCCACCCGCATTTTGAATATGGGCACCATGAAATATGCAAGAAAGTATAGCTCTCTGATCATACTACATTATGTATTGTATTTATTTTTCTAATACGGTAAATGAAATAAAGAATAATAAATAAGTAATAATTATGCAATTTTTAAGATGCAGCCATTTTGTTTTCGTTTCGAATTAGAGAAGTAAAAAGTACTCGATAGTATAGTTGTTGCAGAATTATACCGTTGATTCTTACTGCCATAAATAAACTACCTGATTAAACCCTATTGTATACGCCTCAACCTCTTCAAAGCTCAATAAATGGGATCAGGGCCGGCTTGAAAATGTATACCACACCACATGATTTATTTTTATAATTTTATATTTTTAGTTTTAGATACCTATAATAAATGCAAAATAATGATAACAATGAATGATAATTGAAAATAATATAATTTAAAAGTATTAGGATAACAAGTACAATAAAAATTAATTAAATTCTAAGAAACTATTGATAATTTATTCAAAATTTAACTCTGTATCACTATCACTATCTTCATCTAAGCCTAAACTTATAATTAAGGGTTGAACATTTGTAATCATACAATTGTAAGAATTTTCCCACCTTAAGCACATGCTGTACACAGTTTTTCCAGCTGTCTGCAGAAATTTTTCTTATTTCGTTTTTAATTAATTCTACTACAGATGCATTTAATGTAGACGAAATATTATCTCTCCTAATACTGGATTTTAATTAGTGCCATATTAGCTCAATAGGATTCAATATACAATAGTACGGAGGAAGACGCAACACTGTATGTCCATTTTTTGCTGCAAGTTTGTCACACTCGTATTCCTTATTTATTTTAAAAGCTTTTAATACTTCTAGCAATTCTCGTTTTTTGTAAGTTTCTTCAAAATATAAATCATTTTCAATCATAAAATTTTTAATTTCTGCTTTTGTATTATTAGAATTGGGAATGATTTTTGCTTGCCGACTATGATAACTAGCATTGTCCATTACAATGACGCTATTTTCAGGTATATTTTTAAGGAGTTTATGTTTAAACCAATCTTCAAAAAGTTGTGCGTCGGTATCTTGATGGTAATCTAAAGATGAATCTGCTGTTTTTAGCTGAAAGCAACAGACAATTTGGAACAAACCCGATCTTTAATGAACCAGCATGTAATATTGTGATTATTTTGCCTTTATTTGATGGTGCCTTGGTTTGATATTTTTTGGAAGAATCAACCCAACCTTTTCTTGGAGTGTCCTGGGTATCGAACCATGTTTCGTCAAGGTAAATAATTTGACGATTTTCTTCTCTAAATTGTTTAACAGCTGTTAAATATTTAAGTCTCCATTCCCGACACTTGAAGATGCCCCCCTATCAGCACAATTCCAAGGACACCACATTCTACCGCTAATAAGCCTAACTAAAAATTACTCGCCGGAAAACCACTAAAGATTAAAATTATTAAAAATCACTTTGTATTCATATATGCATCAGGCATAGGTATAAATTGAATTTGTATACCCGGTCCGGCTCTGCTCGAAAAGGTTTCAAAATTTGGGATTTGCTTATTTATTTTATGGTCGAATAGATAATGAGGTTTTATTGCAGTCAAGAGATCAACGATATAATTCTGCAAAAACTATACCTTTAAAATGATGTATTGCAAGCCTATTTAATTTTCGGATCAAAAGTTAGCAGGGGGCCCGGGCGGGGGGACATTAAAGAACCTCACTGTATATGTAGTGTTGTGAATAATATTGGCAATTTCCAAAGGTCTCTCGGAAATATTCGAAATATTGAAAAATAATATTTAAAAAATGTTTTAACGATTCAAAACAAAGGTAGGTATATATAATATACCTTTATATACATATAAGATATATAAATATAACTTCTATAATTTTAAGTAGTAGCAACATCACACTAGAAAAATAATTTCATCTGCAGCAGTGCTGAGCGCAGTTTTAACATTCACAGTCTCATTCATTCCAAAAAGATTAACAGATTTACTAATGCCTGACGAGTTAAACTACTCTACGTGTCCCAGAAAAAAATAGGTAAGTGTAAATAGATCAATTTTTATTTTTGACACTGTTGAAGACTTAGAGGAAGTTGGCAGGTATGAATATTATATATGAATACATAATATTAAAGGTAATGATGACAGCCATGAATATGCCTCTTGCTCGACTGGTTTCTCAAATTTGACTTTATTCTTTTTATTTTCTAATATTTTACCTTTTATTTGTGTTCATGTGTTTTTTTGAATTTCTCAATTTTTACAACAATAGTAATGACCTTTTTTTGACGAGCATATTCTGTTAGTTTGCTTTTAAGGCAGATTCCATAGAACTGTTTATGAACGCACAGAGCGATTTATTTCTTCTGGAAGAACATAATATGTTGCTCAAAAAGAACCATATTAAAAATTTATCACTCTTGAAAAATAAAATCCAATCATGATTGTTCAATTAAAATTTAAAATTGAATTGGGGCCAACGACTTCATCTTCCTGGCTATTCAAGATTAAAAAATTACTTTCCAATTTTTCATAACCTTTTAAGCGTCAAAAAGAGATTCGTCAGTTTTAGGAAATGTGACAAAATCTGAAGACGTATAATTGGATTCTTCAAATAAAAGCTTGCTGATTTAATGGAAGGAAATTAAAATAAAATATTATATTATTCGCCGAAAGATTATGTCAGATATAAGGTACGAGGATATGTATTTCTGAGGATTCGATAATTAATTAGGATGGTGTGCATCGATCAAGAATATTTTAGAATCTCCCAAACCGACATTTTTCGATCTAATCCCATAACCTAAACATTTCAGACCTCAGATTACTAACTAAACCGCTGGCATGACACATAATCCGATATAGATTGTATCTCATATTGGCGAGGAAGACAACGTAACTGCCAGGGATTTTGTCGAAACACGAAATTTATCTAGGAAAATTGTAGGGTACGAAAGGATCGATCTTGAGGGCACCCTTTTCGTAAACTATAAATTTAAATAAGGGTTTATAAGTACATGTATGTAAATACTGTGTACCTAGATAGCTGAAACAAAATCAAGAAAAGCAGTGGCCGGCTACAGTAGCGTCCATGATAAAGGCTCCATCACCTACCAAGTTTTATTTGAACATTTCCGTATGAAAAGCGAGGGCGGAAAAATATATAAAAACCATGTTAGAAAGAGCCTTGCCATATGCGTGCTTAAATAATAATTTATTAAGTAGAGAATAAATAAATACCTTGTGTTGATTCAGCAGTTGCATTCTGAAAATTTAAAACTGTAGTTCTTTTCTCAAAATGTCCTTCTGATGAAATTATTATTTAATTATTACTCCCCTCTTATTTACATACGTTGTAAATGTCAGGTTTATTTTGCTTGATTCTTCGAACGTTTATTTCTAATTATTGTCTGATTCATCACGCAATTGACACAGAAAAAATATTACAAAAACGCCAACGCGCCGGTATAATAAACAAACACATTGCGTTTCACGCAAGTGTATATAGAGACAAATTTGTGTGCATTTTAACGGCGCTACGAAGAGCGGAACTACATAAGAAATAAAATTGAATTTGAGTCAATTTTGATCTAATTATAACTTGTTAGCTTAAATGAAAGGCTGTGGAAAAATCTTGCATGGTTTTGCCCCTTAGTACAAAACATACAGCGGCCACAGCATTGCCATATATTTGGAGACAATGAATAGAGATTTATTTTATTTATTTAAATATTGTGGAAAATGATCATTTTTAAACATCGTCACGTTTGTCTACGTTGATTTGATAACACTATACATAACATTATATTAAAATCTATTATACAGGGTGTTCCTTAATGACGTGCTAATATTTCAGGCTGTGATTCCTTAGGTCATTTTATAAAGAAAAGTTCATAATGATGATGAATGATTTGATGAATAGGATTTACAGGGTGTTGAATTTTTATTTTTTTAAATGGTTATTTTTTAATATCTCCGAAAGTACTTTAGATATTATTTTCAATTTTGGTATGTGTTAATATAATATAGAACCACAAAATTTAGTTAGAAAAGTTATTCAATTGTTCCACCAGTGGCTTCCCTGCAAACATGTCTTCTGATATTTTTTACAAAAAATATGGTACGCCACTGACATTTTTCCATGTGGATATTTTTTCTGATTAGCCTGGTCAATTCTACATGAAACAGTTCCTTGAGTTTTTCTCGTCAGACACACATTTCTTGAGTAAAACCACTAAATTAATATTGAAAAAATTATTATTAACACTGATAAAATAATTAATGATAAATTTTGTGTTATAAAAATTGTTGGAGTGGGCAATTCGATGGGAAGACGGTAGAAGGTAGCCATTTCCAACAATTTTTATGAAACAAAATTTATCATTAATTATTTTATCAATGTTAAGAATAATGAGTTTCAATATGAATTTAGTGGTTTTAATCAAGAACTGAATCTGAATCTGAACAAACTCAAGAGATCATTTTCATGTAGAATTGACCAGGCTAATCAGAAAAAATATCCACATGGAAAAATGTAAGTGGCGTACCATCTTATTTTTTGTAAAAAATATCAGAGGACATGTTTGCAGGGACGCATATCTGGTGGACAGATAGATAACTTTTCTAACTAAAATTTGTGGTTCTATATCCTATTAGCACATATCAAAATTGAAAATAATATCTAAAGTACTTTCGGAGATATTAGAAAATAACCATTTAAAAAATAAATATTCGACACCCTGTAGCAAAAATATTAAGCCGTTGCGGACATTTATTCATATAAACTTTTCTTTATAAAATCACCTAAGGAATTATACCCTGAAATATTAGCACGTCACTAAGGAACAACCTGTATTACTGATAAGTTTAGTTGTTCTAACTGGAAATTCTATTAACGAATTTTACAATACAACTAACGGCAACATAGCACAACTTTTGCTCGCATTCCTTCCGATGTGTAGGAACGGCTGGGCATACAATACCTCACCCACCCAATACCCGTAATATATTGTTAAAATTTTAATTTCGACTAGTGAATGAAATGAGTGAAAAAATCATTTTCGCGGAGGTAACTTTCCTATATCTAAGATTGCCTAACAAAAAAAGGAGTTAATAAAAAAGGAAGTCGTTAATAAAAAGATTAAGTAGATTAGCTATGTCGTCTTAATAAATGCTTTCCCTGGATACATAAGACTTTAAATCTGCAAGAAGAAAATTGATAAATGGAAAAGAATTACGTTCCACACACCAACGTTTGTCGTAGAAAAAATTTATACAAGACTCAGAAGGGTAATCCATTTATCATATAGGATTTACAAAAATACTGACACCATCTTTGATTGTTGGAAATGGCCACACAATCTTTATCAATGTTAATATTGTATGCCCAGCCGTTTCTGAACATGGGAAGGAATAAAAAAATTACGCTATGCAGCCGTTGTGTTGTAAAAATCGTTAACACAAAACAAACATATAATTTCCAATTAGAACAACTAACAGTAATATAAGGAACTTCAGTATGATGTTATGCATTTATCCCACTGGCTTCATCTATTAATTTGTTGTGGCAATCACCAAGATAGCTTCTCAGAAGCTTGGAGTACTCTTCCGAACCAGAAAGTTGTACACACCTCAACAATTTTTGACACTATACGAAGCCCAGATTCGACCATCACTAGAGTACTGCTCTCATGTCTGGAGCTCTGCACCGAAACATACTCGTCGGCTACTGGATTCCATCGAAAGGAGGGCCATTCGTCTGATTGGAGACCACGAGCTGACGAAGAACCTCGACAGCCTAGAACAACGAAGACAGGTTGGAGATTTGACTCTCTTTTACAGATATTTTCATTCGGGCTGACCTGACACGACGAACCACTGCCGCCCATCCATATGTGGTTAAGCTTAGTACTCCTCGAACTTCATTATTTAAGAATTCTTTCATCTGGAGGACTTCATCCTTGTGGAACGACCTTCCTGAGGTCGTTTTTCCCAACGAATATAACCTCCAACGATTCAAAACCAACGTGCATCGCTTTTTGCGCACATGCACCACTCCCAGAGTGCCCTAAAGGACTTTTCCTATAGTGCTTGTGTTTGATCATAAAAAAAAATGCATAGTGTCATATGGCAACGTTGTAGCCGTGGTCTGCTCTGTGCTAAGGGGCGAAACCATGCTAGATGTTTCCCTAGCCCTTCATTAAGCTAACAAGAAATAATTAGGTCAAAATTCACTCAAATGTAAATAAATTGACTCATTCTACGTTTATAATTACAAATAACAGTTGAAGCGTCAATCAAAATAAATCATGGCAAATAGTTACAACATATTTAAAGAAAAGGGGACTGGTAATTAAATAATAATACCGGTCGGAAGGACATTTTGATAGAAAAGATTAAAGTTTTGAATTTTCAGGAAGAATCCAACTGCGCAATTAACACAGGGTATTTATTCATTTTCCACTTAATAAATAATTGTTTGTTGAGCACGCCCATGGTTTCTCACATGGTTTTTATACATTTTTCTACCCTTTTCTTCATAGGGAAACGTTCAAATTAAACTGAGCAAACAATAATGATAATAATGAGTTTCAATTTGAATTTAATTGTTTCAATCAAGAACGGTGCGTCAGACGAGAAAAACTCTAGAGAGTGTTTTTATGTAGAATTGACCAGGCTATTCGGAACAAACCCGCTAGAAAAAAGTATCACTGGCGTACAACTTCTTTTGTAAAAAATATCAGAGGATATATTTCCAGGAACGCCACTGGTGTGTAATTTTTCTAACTAAAATATGTGGTTTTATATTCTATCAACACATACCAAAATTGAAGATAATATCTAAAGTACTTTCAGAGATATAAAAAAATGGGTTTAACTGGTTAGCAAAATATTCTTATTTTTGCGAACAGAAAAATATAATCGGTCAGCCAAAATGGCTAGTTGGTCAGCAACTTATGGACAGCAAACATTTCTGAATCGTGACAGTGCCCTGGGAAAACCAGTGAAAACCCGCCCCCGCTACACCTTTTGTAGCCGATTTCCGCCGGCAAAAGAAAACACAAGAAAGTTACATAAATTGACAGTGCCCTGGGATCTCTGAAGTAAACTGCTTCTAGACATGTTTTCTTCTACTGACCAATTGTAAACTCTTGCTGACCAAGTAATCATTTCGCAGCTCGACTGTTAATAACGGCAAACCATCTAATTATTTCTCTAAAAAAATTACGATTTAAATATACATTGAAGCAAAAAATTTAAATATTATGTTCATGTGAACTTTTCTTCATAAAATGACCTCAGAAATCACACAAATAGCACACCATTAAGGGACATCCTGTATGAACAGAAGGGCAAGTCGTTCCTAAATACACATTTTGCAATGTTGTCGTGCGAAAAACAGGAATGACCCCTCTCTGTATCTCAGCACAGCGTTAAAAATTCACCAACTAATTTTGTGTCGAACGAAGTTCGATTTAAATTCACGTTGAGCTTGTTTGACTGTTAAAATTTGCTTTTTCCATCCCGGGGTCCTCTTTCCATTAGCTATGCCTCTTTTATCCTTTCATGAATAAATTCAATATTCCAGTAACGAGGTATTTGTGAAAGTTTTCGATTTTTAATTTTTAATTTCGATATTCGAAAGAGCTCTACTGTTACTTATTCTAGTTTTAAAAGGAACTTATTTAATTTTTCTTTATTGGAATCTAATGGCATCTTAAATGATTAGCAAATTATTTTTCAGGATAAATCAGGCAGTTTTCAGGCCGAGATAATCGTCAGACGATACCAATACAGCTTACCAAAAGTGCACTAGCGAGGAATGAGTTGGATGCTTGTGACTCACATTAAGAATAAGGCCTAGAGAACTAGGCTATTTGGTAAAAAGGTTATTCCTTCATATTTGTAAACCAACAATAATTTCTCAAATCGTCAATGTTATGACGTGTTGTCATTAAATTAAGGGCTTTTAGCCTCAAAGCGCAACTCCATTGGCTTCGCCTATTAATTTGCTGGGAGGAAATACGTCTTGGCATAACCACGCTTTGGCTATCACCAAGGCAGCTTCATGGAAACTTGGTGTACTTTACTGGACCAAAAAGTTGTATCTATAGACCTTTTACAAAGCCCATATTCGTCCATTATTAGAATATAATTAGAATGCTGCTCTCATATCTAGCGAAAGGAGAGCCATTCATCTGATCGGCGACAACAAGCTGAAAATCGAAGACAGCTTGGTGATCTGACTCTCCTTTACAGCCATTTCCATAACAAATATCCGATTGACATTGAAAGCTTAATTTCACCTAGAGCGCCAAATAGCATAAATACGCCACGAACCATATGTGGTTCAGCTTCATTGTTTAAGAATTCGATCAGTTGGAATACAGGTTCACAGGAACAACCGACAATGAAACGTGATAACATTCGCGATTTTTTCCCGTTCCAACTTCAATTAATTTATCACCCTCTGAATTTATTTATTATTGACGCGTAGCTCGCATTATTTTGAATAATGGGGGACGGACCTCAAAATGACCACAACGGCCGAACAGGCCTCTACTCTGGCATTCTAACCCATTATTCGGCCCGGGGTCATACTCAAAGATTAATGACTGTATCAATTATGTTATTAGTACGAGCCATCTGTTTTAAA
Source organism: Barypeithes pellucidus (assembly GCA_963991005.1). Taxonomy (NCBI): domain Eukaryota; kingdom Metazoa; phylum Arthropoda; class Insecta; order Coleoptera; family Curculionidae; genus Barypeithes; species Barypeithes pellucidus. Next base: position 4,412,344 of record OZ022557.1, read on the forward strand.
TCCCTGTTTTGGCATATTATGAGGGACATTTATTTTTCATTTTTTTTTATGGTGAAACACTAGCACTATAGGAAAAGTGGTGCGTGTGCAAATAAACGGATTCACGTTGGTATTGAATTGTTGGAGGTTATTCTTGTTGGGAAACACGACCTCAGGAAGTTCAAGGCAAATGGATTACGTCCTCCAATTGATGGAATTCTTAAATAATGATGTTTGCAGAGTACTGTGCTGAAGCACATATGGATGAGCGGCAGTGGTCCGTCCTATTCGTCGCTCTCGGTGGAATTAAGCAGGCAAGGTCAGTCGAACATTTACTATGAGTCTTTCACAGTCAAATCACCGACCTGTCTTCGATGTTAAGGCTGTTCTTGGTCAGCACGTGGTCTCCGATCAGACGAATGGCTGACCATAGAATACAGTAGCTGAAGAGTATATGCTTGGGTGCAAAGATCTAGTGACGGCGTTGTCGTAGGAAATTACCTTATTCGTAGGGAAAATTTGCCAAGAAATGTGGCAAAATTATTCGTGTTTTGTAGGGGAAATTTCAATTTTTACTTAAAAACTCCCATTTTTTAGGAGGATTTCAATTTTCAGTATTCTGAAATTTTATTTTTAATTTTTAACCAGGCTTTGCTATTGCGACCTTCTTCTTGTCAATTTGGTTGTGTCACACTTTTTTACCTTTGGCGACCTTTTTTTTAGATATTCAATAATTCGGGCATCTTGTTTTGGCCACACTGATGTACCGTAGGGAAATGTAGGGATCTTCTCGCTTGGTGGCGGGGGAAACTTGGTTAAAAGGTTAACAGCACTGCGTGATGGTCGAATCTGGCATTTATAGTGTCTTAAAAATAGTTTTAAAATAAAAAAATCGTTATTATAATCTGTGATGTATTTTTAAATCCCTTTTAGTCTATGAATGGTAAATAGGTCAAGGGATAACAAGAGTGCTACTATTTTCTCATAAAAATGTATGAAAAACACAAAATTCATCAAATACCAATGTATGGAAAAATTATTATTTTTTCAGACCACCCGATGATACCTTATACAATGCGGTCGTATTTAGTCTACACAGTAGCACTTTAAAATACTATTTCAGATTGAATGGTACTACCAAGAAAAGGAAGCCTTTTCCATTGATAGGATATAACCACCTGCAGACCGGTTTCGAACTCTCTTGTTCTCGTCAGTACAGGGTAGGTGTACATACCTATCATCAGAGAAGACTCTAATACTTCACGCTGTATTATCAACGGTAGTCGAGAAAATACAGCGCGCAGCGCCATCGCTTAGCAGTCCCGCACAATCTGAACAGACATTATTTGAATAAATCAAGATTTTAGAAATCTATTTAAAAAATAAGAAGTGAAGTCTATGCTTAGCAGGTGGTAGTAATATCAAATACCAATGTATGGAAAAATTATTATTTTTCATATCAATAATCATCAATCATTCAATCTGAAATAGTATTTTAAAGTGCTACTGTGCAGCCTGAATACGCCCTTATTGTATAAAGTATCGTCGGGTGGTCTGGAAAAATAATAATTTTTCCATACATTGGTATTTGATATTAATACCAAATGACAAGTATAGACTTCTTATTTCTTAAATAGATTTACAAAATTCATATTTAACCTCGATACAATTAAGAAATAAAAAAATGAGTCCCTGTATGTGACGCCTTCCAAACGATATAAGACCTATTACCAATTGTACTTGTTTTATATCGAGCAGGTTCGGAGAAATGTGGAAAATATTCAGGACCATATTTATTTTATATGAATATCTTGTTTAATTTGGACGTCTATATTTCCTAAACCTTCTAAATATTGGGCGTTAATTTCGAGACACTCTGTATACAGTGAGTCCCAGAAGAAATGTCTAAATTCATTTAAAATTCAGCGGTAAGTTTTTTCAAAAAACGCTCGTACCCGTCGATTTTTTATTTTTTTATTTGTTTTTTTTTGTGGTAATTTCATGTATACAGGGTAGCTCAAAAATAAGTTACGACCATCAACTTCATTTTTTCAAATGAAAACCTATATTTTTTATTTCATTTTTGAATTTTGCATTGAATTCTAAGCATGTTTCATGTACCATGTCCTATACATAAACTCAACAGTTATTGAAAAAATTAGGATTGAACATATCTATAAGTACACCTGTTTATTAAAAAAACACAACAAAATCAAATTAAATGATGAAAATGTGCGCCATTTACGGCTTGACAATATCCAAGACGATCAATAAACTCTCTTTGCACGTTTCCAACCATTTAATTTGATTTTGTTGTGTTTTTTTTAATAAACAGGTCTTACTTATAGATATGTTCAATCCTAATTTTTTCAATAACTGTTGAGTTTATGTATAGGACATGGTACATGAAACATGCTTAGAATTCAATGCAAAATTCAAAAATGAAATAAAAAATATGTTTTCATTTGAAAAAATGAAAGATGGTCGTAACTTATTTTTGAGCTACCCTGTATACATGAAATTACCACAAGAAAAAAAAATTAAAAAATCAAAATCGACGGGTACGAGCGTTTTTTGGAAAAACTTACCGCTGAATTTTAAATGAATTTAGACATTTCTTCTGGGACTCACTGTATAATAAAACGGACAGTTTTAATAGGCACGTTTATCGAAACCAATGGCAACGCATAAAAATCGGAAAAGGCCGACAAAAATAAAAGTTCACGGCACACGCGTACATCTTGTTTTCATCCGTTCCCACCCCGGCTTCGTTAAAAGATCAAGAAATATCCCTCCTGAATTTTTTATGTTCCTCTGAGATTTTTTTTCCTGAACAACAGGCTTTTAGGGGTATTTACTGTCGGGTGAAGGTGACAGCTTTCGGAAATTTGATTTAAATTAAAAAAGACAATTTGTAACGGTAATTGTAAGGGTCTTGTGTTTCCAACTTCGAGGTTTAAATCGGATTGAACAACGACTTTAATTATTATTTTGAAATATTTTATTAAAGTAGACAGGAACTCCCTATATTGAGAAAAAGTTTTTCCAAACAGAGTCGTTGGCAATTTTGTTACCGTTGACAGGTTATGTAAAATACACTACGCCAATTAGTTATCGAATATTTAAAAATCACGTCCTAATTAATAATTTGTTCGTGTTTGAATACTGAATACTGAACCTGAGGACGACTGGATATGTTTACCAGTTGAAACGTTGTGTTATGAATCAATAAAGACAATGGAAGTCCAAAATACATGATACAGCATTTTCTCTAAGATTCAAACAAACAATAAATTAGGTTAGCGCATAAAATCTAGTTAGTATTGGATTCCATTGCATTACAGTTCCCGAACAAACTCGAGCAAATCCCTTGAAACTCTCCCGTTACGCTCTGTTCTTCTTCAATCCAACTTTTTACCGCATGCATATACCGGATGATGCATCGTTGAGTTGATCATAGGAAATCCCATGTAATTTTTGAGGTGGCTGAATATTGGCTCCCCTGTATATTTTAATAGAAAAACTACATTATAACTTCTTGAAGAAGCCCACATGGTAAACTCATGTGCCGAGCCAATCCTATGCTATTCAATTAAACGTGATGGGAAAACCACGAAACTCTCATAGTTCCGGTAATACAGCAAACACCAGCAAATAATTTCTATGAAGCTATTGTCAAAAATTGACATAACAGTGGCATGTGTGAGTCGGACGACCATCGAAATATTTTCAGCCGGAACAAGAGTACCTCCTCTCCCCGCTTTCGAGGATGCTGAACACGATTGCGGCGTTAGAATTTCTCTTTAGGGTTGCGCAACCCCTCAAAACGGCCAAAAACCACCCCCCGGAGGGGTTAAACGCGCTTCAACAAGTTTCCCTGTAGAGAAACACACTTTCCCCCCGTTTCCGAGGATGCTGAGCACATCCTCCACCGTGCTCAGAATCTTTGAAATCGAGGATAAATATGTTTCCCGCTAACATTTTAAAAAAAATTCACCCCTTTCGGGGGCGAGTATTGGCTGGTGAAGGGGTTGGACGCGATATTCCACACCACCACTGTGGTCAGCATCCTCGAAAACGGGGGGGAATATAAATTTGCCGCTGATACTAAAAAAAAAATTCAGCCCTTGCAGGGGCGAGTATGGGCTGGTGGAGGGGTTGGAAGGGGTCGGACTCGATATCCAACACCACCACCGTGTTCAGCATTCTCGGAAACGGGGGGAAAGTGTGTTTCTCTGCAGGGAAACCTCTTGAAGCGCGTTTAATCCGTCTGGGGGGTGGTTTTCAGCAGTTTTGAGGGCGCAACCCCAAAGAGAAATTCTGACGCCGCGATCGTGTTAAGCATCCTCGAAAAGGGGGGGGGGGGGGGGGGGGGAATACTCCTGTTCCGGTTGAAAATATTTCGATTTTTCGGTTTTTTTTTTCGACTCACACACGCCACTATAAAGCCATAACGAATAATGAAAATATTACCACTGACACGTCTTGTCATTGTCAACTGAACTGTGATAGTTTCGGCGTTTTGCCATCACGTTTAATTGAATAGCTTGGGATTCGCTCACCAAAATGTATTTAAGCTCGGCACATGGATTTAACGTGTCGGCTTCTTCAAAACGTTATAATGCAGTTTTCCTATAAAATGTACAAGGGAGCCAATATTCAGCCACCTCAAAAATTACATGGGATTTCCTATGTTCAACTCAACGATGCATCACCCGGTATGTGCATGCGGTAAAAAGGGAGATTTTCAAGGGATTTGTTCGGGTTTGTCCGGCAACTGTAATGCAATGGCATACAATAATAACTAAACGCTGGTTCTTGGCGTGCGATGCGATCACTTTTCCATCCCCTTAAGGTAAATTATAACGTAATATTTTTCACGTAATGTAAATCAGAAACAAGAGGTATTCTCGATGCACGTACTACATTAATGGAATATACTGTCGTGTATACGTCACGGTAATAAGGATTAATGTCTGTGTTTTTTCGAGTGCTGTCCTCTGTTTTTATTCTTCATTTCCATACTACATCATTTCGGGATATGTCACTGAAAAGGAATGAGTGTGTTTTGAATAATAACCGGGACATTTTTTTATACAGAGTGTTCTTTAATGACGTGCTAATATTTCAGAGGTTATTTTATGAAAAAGAGTTCATAATATGATAATATTTATGTCCGAAACAGGTTACATTTTTGGCTACGGGCTGTTAAAATTTGAATTTTGGAAAGTAGGTACTTGAGATATTATTTTCAATTTGGTACGTGTTAATAGGATATACAATCATATATGTTAGTTAATTTTATCTACCCATCAGGGGCGTCCACGCAAACATGTCCTCTCTGATATTTTTTACAAGAAAAGTGCTATGCCACTGACACTTTCCCTTGTGCATATTTTTTTGATTTACTGACCAATTCTACATGACACCGGCATCTTACGTTTTTCTCGTCAGGCGAACAGTTGATTAAAACTAGTGGTGCAACCATAATCGGATCTGAATTTTTAAACATCCCGTTCAGCCGGATTTGGTACCGGATCGGGCAGGTACTTAATTTTTTAAAAATGTGTGTTGTAGAAATTATGAACAAAACTTCGACACGGTCGAGCTGTTTCATGAATGAATGAAATTAAGATAAAACAAAAACCGCAAACTCTGGAACAAATGACGTAATTAATAAATAATATGTAACATATTAATATTTGTAATTAACACTGGGCAAATCATGGTGCAGAAAAATTAATTTTTCCCGTTGCTTGCAGAAAGTCGATTATTTTTTTGTAGATATCGTCGCCCGCCTCCGAAAAAGTCTATATAAACGATTGATGCAGTCGCAGTATTTTTTTGCCTTTTTTGATCAAAATTGAACATTTTCTTCGTATGCCTCCTCCAGTCAAATGGATGTTGATCTCTTTTTACAGCATTTTGTTGTAAATAGAGGATCTGCTTCCGGTTTGGGATCCGACCAAAAATTTTAGCCTTGGTTCCGGTATCCCGCATTTTCAAAAAGTGGATCCGTGGCATTACCATATATAACCATTATATTGCCAATACAAACGTTCCAAAATACAAAAAGTGCCCCCGCTATGGGAGATAGCGTGGTACTATTAAGTGTGCGTAGTAGGGTGGAAATTTTATCAATCGCGTCAGAGCCGGCCCGACATTATTTGTTTGTTGTTGGATCAAAACCAGATATAAAGTATTTCAAGTATCTATATATAAATTTTAGTTTTATTTTACCATAGCTTATACCTTCTGCTGGTAGTATTTAAAGTTCCAATAAACTATACAACATCTACTACTGTCGTAATTAATCGAGCCTTGTTTTTAAGAATTCAGTGTGCGTTTATGAATTAGGCCGGATTTATTTAGCTTATCTTTTATAGTAACAAATTTTTGGTTTAGAAAAAAGTGAGGTTAAAAAACATACGACGTCGGATGAAAGTTAACGTAAAGCTCATCGTATCGATTGTTACAAATATTCGGACGGAATTTGGCACCAAAAGTTTACACCAATCAGGGCACCGTTGGATCATCATATCGTCAGAAATCGTATGCATGGAACGCCGTCTTAATTTGAACTAATCGAAATTTTGATTGGAATATTTTTCCTAAACAGTGAAATTTACATTAAAAAAGTTGAAATCCGGTCCTGTCGAATGTATACTTTCACAAGGAAATTTCCGAACTGCGCAAACTCACTATTACCCTATCGATGCCCATAGCGGGGAGATAATTGCAGATGGTATTAGCAATATAATGGTTATACATATATATGTGGGCATTACTAATTAAAATAATTTAATTGAGTCTGAGACCGAAATTTTAATTTTTGTCCCACATAAGCCTTTCTACTAAACCCCACCCTTAAAACACATTTTGTTGGTACAACTTTTCAAAACGCACCCCCACCTTCTCAGCATGTAATGAATATTTTAGGTCTTGAACGCCCATAATACACTTTAAAAATTTTTAAAAATTAAAAGGAAACAAAATAAAACTCTTTTTAGTCCAGCATAAATAAATAAGGAAAAATATGTATGTAGGTGAAACGAAACATAAGCCGAGTAATTCATTATTAATCTCTGTTAAAAGGGTGTATTTTATTTTTTCCCGTGACAGACGAAAGGAGGCTTATAATATAATTTACGAGAAAAACCAGTTTTAAAGTTGTTAGGGTAGTCGCTATGTAAAAATAACCGATAATTCCGATAATTTTGCATAAAAGCACGAAGCAACGAATGCAGTTTTTAAAGACAACATGCTGAAATGCAACATTATCAGCAGTTTCGCTCACGTTTGTTTGTGTACGTTTTGTAGCCATTTCGTAGTCGATCTTATAAAGAGTTGTGTGTTAAGTTGAACATAGGAAATCTCATGTAATTTTTGAGGAATCTGAATTTTGGCTCCCCTGTACATTTTATAGAAAAACTGCATTATAACTTCTTAAAGAGGCTGACATGGTAAATCCATGCGACGAGCTTAAATACTAAGCCATGCAATTAAACGTGATGGCGAAATCACGAAACTCTCATAGTTCAGGTAATATAGCAAACACAAGCACATTAAGTTTTGACATTGGGCGTATTCAGCAGAACCCATCGATTTGTAAGCGATTAGTAATTATTTGCTAAATGCGCTAAAAAGAAAATCGATTTCACAAATCGATGGGAATTTGGACCCCTTTTTTCCATCGAATTTAAGAAGCGATTTGTAATTTGACAGCGATTTATGTCAGTTTTGATTGTCAGGTTGAGGAGTAAAATTTATTAAAAATTACGACAGAAGTGATATATAATTACAATAGTATATTAAGATACAAGTTTCATAAGACATTATCTTAGAGAACGCGTCTTTAGAAATTAGAAAACGACCCGCGAAGCGGGGAGTTTTCAAAAGTACAAGTGCTCTAATTGTCTTATGAACCGTGCATTTTATAATACTTTTTCTATTTGGGTCTTTAAAGTCTGAAAAACTTTAAAAAATATAGTAGGTTTTCTCCATTTCAATTAATATATTCTTTTTGGATTGGCAATACTTTTACAATTTCATAAAATGTTAAAGGTATCAAATATGCCATGAAAGAAACAATTGAACAAAACAAAGCTTCTTCCAATCCGTCATAATTAAAAATAAATATATTATTAAAGTTGATAAAAATGAGTCAGGAAGAAACTTGTACTCCATCAGAAATACGAGAGATTGCAGAAAATAATCTAGAAAAATGGTACGAGCAGAGGATTTCAAGTTCAAAATATTGAACAAAATAATAAATAATACTACCGAACAAAATATTGTGTCGACACAGAATCTGACAGGTAATGGTAATGCCCAGGAAATGTCTACAGTAACTATAAATATGTAGGTATATATATATGTATAATACGATATTGAATTAAAAATAAAAATAGTACTTTATTGACTAAAACTTTAGAAATAGAGCATAAACTGGAAGATATTTTTCTATTATTTTTAGGTTATGTTGTTTTATAGTTGTGACTAGAAATTATGTAGCCATTATGAAACCCAAATAGAAAAAAACATATTATACACTATCTCGGTTAGTGAATAAAATTATCAATTTCGTACAGAAAAAAACGTAATAATTGATGAAAACATTTAGAAGGGATCCTAACCAAACAAAAAACTGGCAACAAAATGCATTCAACAGAACTACAAATCGATAAGCATCGTGACGTCGTCCATTAAAAATCGGTTATAAATCGATGGGCACTGCTAAATGCAGCCATTGCCAAAACGAAAATTAGTGTCAGTGACAATATTTTCATTATTAGTTATATGCAGCTTTACGTCAATTTTTGGCAAGAGCATCATAGAAATTATTTGCTGGTGTTTGCTGTATTACCTAAACTATGAGAGTTTCGTGCTTTTGCCATCACGTCTAATTGAATAACTTAGGATTGGCTCACCAAAATGTATTCAAACTCGGCACATCGGCTGAACAAGTCGGGCTCTTCAAAAGTTATAATGCAGTTTTTATATAAAATGTACAGGGGAGCCAATATTCAGCCACCTCAAAAATTACATGGGATTTCCTATGTTCAAAGATAAATCACCCGGTTATTATATAGGTAATAACCTTAAACTTTCTCTCCTGTAATACTGTTTTTAGTTTGTTGTTATTTATATTTATTTAGTAGTTTCATAATTTACAGAAATTTTTATATTTATTACCTCAAATTATGCATAATGAGCCGTAAGGTCACTTTTAACCACTTTTGCGTGCAATATTTAAACAACTTACGTCATGTATAAGAATGCAAGCGGCATAGCACACTAACACCAATCAAAAAGGCGACGCGACGGTTCATAAATTTAAAAATCGGAAGGAAGTACTTAAAATTACAGTTTATTAAGTACCCCTATGAGAAAATAATAAACTAGTTAGTTGAACCAGGTTAAAAATTATAAAAATATTTTTTTTTATTTTCCCGCATTTAATGGGACTAAATAAGGTTGATTATAGGGTATTCTCATGCAGTGGTCTACTGCAGGGACTTCAAATTTCAGACAGTTCTAGCAATCGATATAAAAACACTTTTTTTAAGCAATGAATGTATAAAATTGGCCATTTTTTAAACGAGTTAAAAAAGTAATGTAGCGTTAAAAATGTTCCGCAACGTGTCATTTTTTCACTTCTCTCCGAATGCTTATAATAGCAAGTTACCATGAAAATAGAATCCGCGTCGTTCGTTGTCTGGGCGACGCATTGTTATTGTTACCTTAAAAATGGCAATAATATGTGAAAACAGCAAAAATGAAAAGAAATAATTCCTACTCCGAAGAAGAAAACTCATTTCAATGCGCTCCAGACGAAATATTTACTAAAGCCAATGAAGCAACAAATAATTTATTAAAGTATAATTCTAATTAGTCTAATTAAAAAATCAGAAACTATAAAGGTTTATACTCCGTACATAATAATTAACGTAAGCAAATCGGAGAATTAGAGCGAGATTTAAAGAACACGATGCATGCTTTAGACTTAATAAAAGATCATCTAATTTTGCGAATCACTTTTTAGATACAAACCACATATTTCCAGATATAAGTAACCTACAAATCTTGCACAGTGAACAAAAAGACCATAAATCAAAATTACTAGAAAACATTGAAATTTATAAACATAAAAAAGACAGTAAAATTAACCTTCTAAACACTCCTCGCTATTAAAGTTATTGTAAAAATCCCATCTGGCATGTGCATTCTTAGATTCTCTGAATATTGACCCGTTTGTCCCTAATTTAAGTTTATTACACTATTGTGCCAAACATTAATTATTATATCAAATTAATATTTTTTATTTTTTAGTACAGTAGAACCCCGATTATCCGTGCGCGGATTATCCGGGCTGCGGATTATCCGTGCTATGATTTCCCATCATCGAAATTTTGAAGTTCTCTATTATAACCAGCAAGCTGCTTGGATAACTTGTGATATGTTTCAAGATTGGTTTCATAAAAAGTTCATTCCTGAGGTAAAGTCTTATTTGAAGCAGGAAAAGTTGCCACAAAAGACACTTCTTCTTGTGGATAATGCTCGTTCTCATCCCAATGAGACAGTCCTAAGATCTGACGATGGAAACTTTTTTGTTGTTTTTTTCCCACCCAATGTCACTTCCATTGCCCAACCAATGGATCAAGGCGTTATTGAGACAATGAAACGCCTCTACCGGAAAGAAGTTATGATGAATTTGTTGGATGAAGTCGATCTAATGAAGTTTTGGAAATTGTTTACGATCAAAGACGCAATTTTTACAGTGGCAAATGCATGGAATGGAGTGAAAGAAACAAATTTTAAAAGAGCTTTTTACAAAATAATGACGCTAGAGGAAGATGAAACCATCGTGGAATCTGAGGAGGAAGAAGCGACCACAACTGAATTAACTGCATTAGTGCGCAGCGCCGATGAGTTCAAAGAAGTTGGCGAAACCGAAGTTGAAAGATGGATTCAGTGTGACAAAAATGAGCCAGGTTATCAACTCTTCAATGACGACGATATTGTCGTACAAGTTTTGAATCAGCCCGGTACGTCACAACCTGATTCATCCGAAAATGATAGTCAAGACGAAGAAAATGATGGGACGGTATCAATCAAAAGAGTTTCTAACCGAGAGGCTGAAGAAGCTGCCAACGTTCTACTAGATTATTTTGAGCAACGAAAATCTTTGGACCTTACCGACATTTTGAACTTGCGCAGAATACGTCAGACAATTAAAAAAGATCGACAAATTTTAACACAGACCAAGGTGACTGACTTTTTTTCAAACGCATAGCTATATAAAATACCATATCCGCTTTATTTAAACGCAAATTAACATTATGTACCTATGATGTAGAGTTTTTATTTTTCTTATTTTGTGTAGTTTACTTTTTACCTTATGTAGAATTATATTTTTTGTTCTGCTATCTTTTTATGTAATACATACATATAAATTTAGTTTGAAATTATGAGATCTTTTTTTTTCTGTCATATTTTGATTATACTATATACATAATATGTACATAATATGTATGTATGTAACATGTAATAAATGAATGTTCGGATTATCCGTGCTTTTCACTTATCCGTGCCTCGTCCGGTCCCGTGGGGCACGGATAATCGGGGTTCTACTGTACTACCTATATTATTATATACACTTAGTTTGGGCTCACTATCGTGTGAGCGTCTTGAAGATGTAGTTGTACTCACATATATATAACCATTATTGCCAATACGAACGTTCCAAATTACAAAAAGTGTCCCCGCTATGGGATATCGCTTGGCACCATTGAGTTTGCGCAGTAGGGTGAAAATTTTATCGATCGCGCAGAGCCGGCCCGACATTATTTGTTTTTGTTATTCATGGCCATCTTTGGTTCTTGATGCCTTTTCAAATTACAGAATAAAAAGTGGTTTATCCACATTGTTGTCGGTATATTAGTGGTTATAAACTTTCATTACCTAACAACAATTTTTGTAAAGGAGTTTTTAATTTGTGGTGATTCGATTCGCTGTTTGTTAGGTTAGTAACGTGTTTTGTTTAAGATGAAAGGACACAAGTGCATGGTGCTTTTTTGCAAAACTGGTGGATCGATACCAGGTATAGAGTATTTCAGGTATGTAGGTACATAATATATATGAAAATATTTTGCTTATCACATGATTCGATCTTTGGAACCGAAGTTCACTAAAAAGCTTGTGAAAAAAGAAGAGAGTATCACTCGTATATAATATAATATATGTATATGTGGTCACTACCTAACCTTAAATTTAATGTATTTTTAATTTGGTGCATTAGTAGCTGATATTAATTCCCAAAATAGTCAATATAGTCATTCATTCTTAATCTTTGGTTTAGAAAAAAGCGAGGTTAAGAAACATACGACGTCGGATGAAGTTAAAATAAAGCTCATCGTGTCGATTGTTACAAATATTCGAAAGGAATTTGGCACCAAAAGTTTCCACCAATCAGTGCACCGTCGGACATCATATCGTCAGAAATCGTATGCATGAAACGCTGTCTTAAATCGAACTAACCACTGAAATTTGCATTAAAAAAGTTGAAATCCGGTACTGTCGAATATTTATTTTCACAAGGAAATTTCCGAACTGCGCAAACTCACTATTACCCGTTCGATGTCCATAGCGGGGACATAATTTCAGATGGTATTAGCAATATAATGGTTATATATATGTGGTTGTACTACGAAACGGCTGTAACGCCAAATCTCTTTTAATATAGTGACAAATAACAAAGTAAACTTTAGTTTCATTTTATATATTTAAAATGTATTGTCAAAAAGTAACGGACGAGTCAATCAATTCTCATCAAAATAAATGTCACTGTCATTGCCTCCGAATGATACTGCATACTTTAATGCAATAGGTAGTACACACACATACACCATCACATCCACATACACACACCCAAATTCATTGGCCGAATGATATTAGTTTCCTAAAATTACATTTACTGCCCCTAACTACATACAATAATAATTATATCCATTCTTTCCATCGTTTTCTCTTGCAGTTTTATTACATGATCACGTATTTTTCCCAATAATTCCCAGTCCACAACATAATTCAATATCTGGTTTTCAGACCACATCTTGAAAATAATCCAGAGTAATTTCGTTTGAAACCACTTAAAAGTTTAAGGAAGTTCAGGAAGAGAATAAACTTTTCCCGAGTTTGGTTAAAACCTCATTTTGGTTTCATCTAATAATAATGCCATTAAGTTAATTACAGGAAAATGATAGTTGTACAAAAGCAATCCGAATAATAGGTCTCTATAAAGTTAATGTATATGCAAGTAATTTTTATGATCAAACCCAAGTACTCTAGGAGTGGTACGTATGCGAATAAAGCGATTCACGTTGGTTTTGAATCATTTGAAGTTATATTCGTTGGGAAACACGACTTGCAACCTGCCTTCGATGTTCAAGGCTATCGAGGTCTCCGATGAGACGAATGGCTCTCCTTTCGAGGGATCCAGTAGTCGAGGAGTATGCTTGTGATGGTCGAATCTGGGCTTTGTAGAGTGCCAAAGGTAGTTTAGGTGTATTGGTCCGGAAAAGTACACCAAGCTTCTGCGAAGCTGTCTTGGTGGTTGCCACAACGTGCCAAGATATATTTCCTCCAAGATTGATGCCCAGTAAATTAATAGACGAACTCAGTAGAATTGCTTGTCCTGTCATGACTATATCCGGTTCTGCAATGTTAACCTTTTTAGAGAAAACTGCTGCGTGGGTTTGCTTAGCGTGACATTCGACTTGGTTACTGTCACCCCAAGACAAAATTTCTTTCAGGTCTCTATTGAAGCGTGATATTTCATGCTGCCTGCGAAGATGTGCATCGCCAGCTGATGTTTGAGACTTCAAAGTGAAATATGAGGGTGCTGTATCAGCAAAGCTATACATATATATTGGATTTTTGGTTTTCACTAGAAGGTTTATGGACCCTTGAGGAACACCGGCATTGATGGTGAATGCGTCTGAGAGAAATCCGTCAATATATAGCTACTTGCAGAGAACGGTCCTTAAAGAAGCTAGACAACCCAGCACAGAATCGACTGAGCATTCGGATTGCATATTACTTAGGAGCCCTTCATGCCAAACACGATCAAATGCTTTAGAAATATCCAGTGCAATAGCCCGGGATTCCCCGGGATTCCCCGAGATGTTCGATTGCGTTACTCCAAAATTGGGTGACATAGGCTAGAAGGTCTCCCGCTGATCTCGACTTTCTCCATTACTTTTGATATAACTGAAAGCAATGGGACATAGGCTAGAAGGTCTCCCGTTGATCTCGACTTTCTCCATTACTTTTGATATAACTGGAAGCAATGCGACTGGTCAATAGTTTGTCAGGGATTCTCTTACCTTCCTTTGGTATAGGCTGGACTCTCGCTATCTTCCAGCAGGATGGAAATATTCCTTTTTGTAGGATAAGTTGAAAAATCTATAAAATATAATCGTATGCATAGAACAGAAAGAAATATTTAGCTGAAGACGATTGGAGAGACTTAACAGCTGAAACGTTCTAATTTAAATCAATAATAAACGAAAGCCCAAAATCGATTCTCAAATATCAAAAAGTTAGAGCTTTCGCTTCGGCTTATTTATAGTAATTGTGATAAAGCGAAATTCAAGCAATTTCTTGCCTTAACGATTATTCTGACATAAATAGGACGTCGGAAAGACCGAGCTTTTTCTCTAAATTCATTTTATTTGGCTTTATAGCTCCTCGCCCTGGTATTTTGTAGCTTTTTTCCTTTTTGTTTGAAGCAGAATACATTTCCTTGGACAAGGCTCACCTGAAAGAACCGGAGAAAATAAAAATAATCTGATGGCGCATCAATCTTCTCGGCTAAATGGCTTTAAATTTACTTGGATTTTTCTTTTTGTGGGTTTTTACACAACGTTGAATACAGTTTTTCCAATAGACTTTTAAATACGAGGTGAATTTAAATAATTCAGAATCATTTTTTATAAATAGTACAAAATGCAAGAAATTTTGAGACAAAATAATTAAATTCATTCGTTGTTATTCGGGTTTTTAGGTTTGTTGTACAGACTTAAATTACAAAGAAACTAACTACTTGGATTTTTTACCATCGATGGAAAGTGGATGGTTGTGCCAAAATATATACAGGCTATTTCATAATTGATTGATTACTGATTCTGCGATACAGGATGATGAAATAAAAAGAAAATCTGTTTTCCCCAATATCACTTTGTAATTTTTTTCAATTTTGGTTCATATGCAATGTACACATAAAAACTATTTTTAATTTTCATCAGTGGCGTCCCTGTCAACATGTCCTGCAATATTATTAATCAAGAAAATGATACGCCACTGTTTTTTATAAATATTATTTTTATAATTGCCGTCTATCTTCTCATTAAAAGATAAAATGCATTCATTTGCTTGTTCCTATGCGATTTTTTTACAGAAATAAGGCGGTTGCGGACCTATGTTCATATAAAGAATTTTCCTTAAAATCAAGACCTTAGGATCATCATTCAATTATAAAACACCCGGTATATCAAAGATACTCCAGAACGCTTTATCAAAAATTAAGTTCCACTTTCCAAAGAGTATGGCGAAAGCGTGATAAAGACCCTTTCTATGAGCTTGCTCTCATCATATCCCTTGGCAACGGGGCCGGTCCTAACTTTCTACGTTATTTATCAAACAATTCTGTACTATCCAACGTTGGCACAATGTGTCTGAGTGGTTACAGCCTAATTAGAAAAGTTGTCAGTTGTATTATAAAATAAAAACGGTTGAATAAACTATAATTTACCGAATTTCTTATTGAATAATAAAAATAAATGTCGGTTATAGCATCAGAATGTAACGCGCGGATTAAAATTTACATCGCTACATTACTTACGCTAATACTTACATCAATGACATATTTCAAGGGGGGGGGGGGGGGGGTTGTCTGGCCCCCTCTCCCGAAAATCAATTAAAACTTTTCTTCGTATTAAATATGAATAATTTTCAAATTATAACTATCCCCAAAAAATATTTTTTTTCTAATTTATTCTAGTCTCTTTCATGATTTATTAATGAATTATTTTTCACAAATTGTTCTGTTACAAAAGGTAAGATAATCTACATATTTTTTTCTTCTCTCTTAATTTCTTCAATCTTTCATTAGCCTAGTTGAAATGTTACTAAAATCATAAATTAATTTTTTTTTTTAAATATTTAATTAGTCTTTCTGTTTTAAAATGCACCTTATGTCAAAAGTTATCCACAAATGTAAATATTTTTTTTCACTGAAGATGAGGGTATATGCCTTCGAAACATGTATGAAATTAAAAATTTAACTTTTGTTTATTAACCTAGTTGAACAGACTATGAGTTTCTTTTACATCTTCTTAAAAAAAGAAATAAACAACAAAGATTGATTTATTTAATTTACGAAACTAAATAGTAATTGGGTGACTTCTTGACGGATATGACGGACTGAATATCATCTAAACATGCAAGGAAAATTATTTCCTAACCACCTGAAAGAATAAATATATCGGTATCGATCGATCGAGTCGCTACTGCTTTCCAGACATGTACCCTATGGATATTTACGTAAAAATACAAATATTCTTAGCTTATTAAATAACTACAAGGTATTAAAAACAACCTTACATTTTATATATTGCATGTGTTATACGATACAATTAAGGAAGATACGACAAGGGATCATGGTTTTATTAAAGCCAGGGTTTAAGATTACTTTAATATGTGATATTATACCCTAGATCAACTCGATTGTTGCGGACTGACTATAATGGTAACGGATACCAAGGAATGCAATACCATGCCACCCAAGGAGGAAGCCAAAGGAAACAGACCGATTATATTATGTATTGTCAGCAGATTGGTGTACATGTCATAGGACATAGCAGGAAATTTTTATCGGTAGGATAAGCAAGGAAATAGTTCATTCCCTCCTTTTTGTCTAAATGAAGATAGCACACTACAAATTCGTGAAATATAATTTCACACACCAATGCTTGAAGAACAAGGTATTCCTTATGCGATTTATTTCACGTATACTTCCAAGAGCCCATGTATTCAAAATTAATAAGTGGATATGCTTGTTCTATTTTTATTCTTCATGTTTTGCGAGCTATGAATGATTGTCATTATTAAAAATAAAAATTAGGCTTGCCGAAATTTCTTTAACAAATTTTAAATGGCTTATAAATACTTTTTTCTACTCCTATATTAGTAAGAACCTACTTAAGCACTGTCTACTGATGTTGACTGTTACTTAATATATAACAATATATATTACGTAACAGTTCCACAAATCACATTACCCGTGATACGCCAATACCGTCTATGTTTCCAATAGATTTTAAAAAAGTTGACTGTGAAATCCATCGAGTGGCCTGGACAACGAAAATGTGAGGAAATTTTAAACTTCAAAATTTTTTATCTTGATTTTATTTTTGGGTATATTAGTAAAGTATGAGCGATATTCAGATTGAGGGAACGCCAAGAGAAATTACATTACAAGCTGCTTTCGCAGCAAATAATTATTACTAGAAATATCCAGGGAGCAATATGAAAAAGTGTATCAAAAATGTTTGACTGGTGTACTGATAATCATGTGAGTACCGACTCAGAAAATGTTTTATTAGCATATTTCGATAATAATTTAACATACAAGTTGGTTGGTTGGTTGGTTGGTTAAAGGCGGGGGTCAGTTTAAAGACCCGAACTTCTATCACTGCAGCGTTTCGGCTTATTGTGTACCCCGATCTTGTTAGAAGATGTTTGTTCCGTCTATGAGGTCCAGTAACCTTCTACCAAGCTTGTCATGTGGGAGGTTGTCACCACGTTGTATGTTCCCGAAGATATTTTGTCTTCTACGAGACAGTGCTACGCAGCGGTATATTATGTGTGAGGCGGTTTCATCCTCTTCGCCACAGAGTCTGCATTCAATGGATCCGTTGTTTATACCTATCCGTTGAAGGTGTTTCCGCAAGTGACAGTGGCCTGTTAGCACACCCATCACTTGGTGTTCTTTTTTCGACCATCTATCTAATGTTGTTTTTGTTGCCTGTTTTGATATTCCAAAGGCTGGTTCGGGGCCCCTGAGATTTTAAGCGGATCCGGCTCTCGCTAGTTCATCCGCTTTTTCATTTCCTAATATCACGGAGTGACCAGGGACTCACAAGAGCTCTATCTTGTCCCCCCTGGCCGCCAGTACTTTTAGGTTGGTATGGAACTCCAGTGTAAGTTTTGAAGTAAACCGATTGGACTTCAGAGCCTTAAGAGCAGCTTGGCTGTCCGACAGGATGTACATCTTTTGGTTATAGTAGCCCTTTTCAAGATTTTGTAGTACGCATGCTTGTATGTCATGAACTTCCGCTTGGTAAACTGTGGTAGTAAATATGAAGTCGTAGAAAAAGTATAGTACACAACTCTTGATATGTAATATACTCATAAAAAAACACCCAGTATAATACGGAAATTGATTTAGTATTATTACGATTCGATGTTCCAAAACTAAAAGCCGATCTAGCGCTTTCTATCAGACCGACGACGCGATAGGCAAACTTGGCATTAACCAGAATAAAAATAAGAAATAAAGTTGGAAGATACGGAAGTAAAACAAAGAGGGAAAACGGAGTAGATAAAGTAACAAAAACGAAATACTGTGGCGATGCAAGTTTTGAAATTGAGCCAAAATACGCGCCAGATATGCAGGAAAGCTTCTGAGGAATATAAATGACACTGTCTGTCTTTCTCTATTTGCAGAGTTTTCATGTGCGACGAATAAAGAGGACTAATGGCAATTTTATTAGGAGCGTGTTTTAGTATGCCGGTGTCGCAGTGATTTTCTGCAAATTTAGTAAAACTGACGGTTTGGCGCAAGAAAGTGCAGTTTTTATAATTATAAATTGATGGGTGTGAAAATACAAGAAACACGAAATTATTACATTTATTTTATTTACTTTTTGTATACACGTTTTATCTTTCACGAAAGTTCTCTAACCTTTTTTTGCCTTCCGTAAACGGTTTTTAAGTGGATTACTCAAAAATGCAATAAAAGAGAGAAAAATTCAAGAATATTCACAGTATTCTTAAATTCTCGAGAATTCTAATTTACAACTTACTGTCGCAATTATTCTTAATAAGAAGAAATATACAGGGTGTCAATTCGAAAACAACCCATCTTTAATATCTCGCTTTCAGTAAATAATATTAAAAATCAGAAAGATATGCCAATTTTAATGTAAAGCCTTCGTGGTTTAGTAATCTGGTAGGGGTAGTTCTTACCCTGAAATATTAAATGGAAACAAGTGGCACATAATTTTAAAGGTCGTTTAAATCTCTTTAATTTATTATTTTTTTAGTAGTATGGATAGTTGTATTCATTGAAAATGAGGGCACTAAGTTTGTTATAATGTAAATCGGTCTTCATACTTCCTCAAAAGTTTATGGTTGACAACGCTGTCACTGTCAGAATTCGCAAATTGCCTCGCCATTTAACACTATTTGAAAAAGTTCAAATAGTGGCCAGAATTGAAGGTAGTGTTGGGAAAAACCGATGATTTTAATAATCGAGTACTTGATACTCGAGCGATTTTAATAATCGAGTGAATCGCTCGAGTGAATCGCTTGAAATTCCAATTCACCGAGCGATGATGTCACCGACTGCTCGATCGGCAGCCTAGTCGTTTACACGTGATCAGGTAGGGTATTTAGCAGGCACGTAACTACGGGTGGGCACAGCTTTAGCTAAAAAATTGTAGTAGTCACCAAAACAATTCCAGAAATTTATTTATTTGTGAATAATAAATTTTTACCACATGTCTCGATACCAAACAAAAAACTGCAAAAAATCACCAAAATATGTATTTATTGTTCGGGTTTATTCTTGTGCTATTTTAAAACAAAAAGTAATAAATACCAAGAGTTATTTTTCTTCACATCTTTCTCAATCTGCGAGCATAAAATAACTAGATATTTAAAATGGCTTGTCAAATTCTTCCACTCTAAATTGTGCCCTTCAAAATGTCGGCTTAGTTACGCGACTGGCAAAATAAGAAAATAGGTGATTATATTTTTAAATTCATGTTTATAGGTACCTAAAAGTTCCTGTTTAAATTTAAGAATGTTTACTTTTGGTTACCAAAAAATTTGTCGATACCTATGTTTTGTTAACTATTTTGCTCGTTTTCTCATTTACCATTTTCATTTTCTATAATGTATGTTATTTTTAAGAAGTCTTCTTGAGTTTAATAATAAAAAGTTCCTGTTTAGATTTAATAATGTGTACTAAAAGATTACAAACGAATTTTTCTATATATTTTGTTAACCATTTTGTTCGTTTTGTTATTTTTATTTACAATTTCTATTATTATGTTATTTTTTAGAAGTTTTCTCGAGTTTATAGTAAATAAAAATTTAAAAATTATATCCTTTAATTTTTTAATATTTACAATCGGAGACCTAAACTACGCCGCTGGCTAGCCAGTTAAAACAAAACTTTACAAAACCCATGTCGCGATGACTCCTCTAAGGGATTTGGCATACTTTTTATATGCACCTTCTCGTTTATGTCCCTTTAAGAAAGGCGTATGTCGTGTACCTGCTCAGCGTCAAACTACTGGTCAGGCCCGCATTTCTGACCCAAAAGAATCGGAACTAAACAACTGGATAGCTGCGTAAAAAAATAATGCTCACAGATGAGCATAGACAGTCTCGGATAGTTTTCACCTTAAATTATATATTCCGCGACTGAAACGCGGCACGAGTAAAAATATGTGTTATTACAGAAATATTTTTATACATTTAACTCATTTATCACATTTAATTAGATTATTTTATATTGTTTAGCGACGCCAATGCTTATTGCTCATAACCTGAAAAGCAATAAATCAATCAGAAAAGCCTGATTTACGCAAATATGACAAAACTAGTCCTAAGACTTGTCCCCATTTTCAATGAATACAACTGTACCTAGTTATCAATAAATTAAGTTCCAAAAAATTGACGTAATTAGATTTTGCACTGATATTTATGTTTAAAAAAAAACATTATTGTATTGACTCTTTTAGTAAAATGATTGGAGGTCCGTCCCTTTTCAATTCTATACCAGGGGCATTAAAAAAGTTCTAATTACTTCCATTTCTGAAACTCAAAAAATAATAAATTAAGGACATTATTGCAAAGAGATTTAAACGACTTTCAAAATGATGTACCATTTCCCATTTAAGATTGTAAGGGTAACATCTACCCCTCCCAGGAGGTAAAGCCACGGAAGCAATCAAACGTGTGTCATTCCTATTTTTAATATTATTTACTGGAAGCGCGGAAAACTCTTCAAATTGGCACCCTGTATACGAGTTATTGTTCGACACAGGTTTGCACAACATTTTTCAAATTTAATAAACATCTCGATCCCTATCTCACGTAGCGACGTAACCGCCCTTTCGCCAATTTTCCAGGAAGTATAAGGAACAAGCTGTTGGCATTCAACTGTGCAGAATGATTGATAGACATGCCGCCAACAGACTTGACGATTGCTGCGAACCATGGACTTCGTGACAAACATCAGAGAAATGATTAGGAGAATATTTTATTCGGTATCTTCTCAGTATGTACCGGGTGGGCAAATCAGTATGCTTATAGGACGCTGACTGTATCTCGAAAACGTAGAATTGTACAATAAAAGTTGCTAATTTATTCATTATTTTACTAGTTGCTCTCATGTACTGCTCTCATGTCTGGAGCTCTGCACACCATACTCTTCGGCTACTGAATTCCATCGAAAGGAGGGCCATTCGTCTGATCGGAGACCACGAGCTGACGAAGAACCTCGACAGCCTAGAACATCGAAGACAGGTTGGGGATTTGACTCTCTTTTACAGATATTTTCATGGAAGGTGCTCGGCTGACCTTGCCCTCTTAATTCCGCCCAGAGCGACGAATAGCAGAAATACACGACGAACCACTGCCACCCATCCATATGTGGTTAAGCTTAGTACTCCTCGAACTTCATTATTTAAGAATTCTCACTCCCAGGGTGCCCTAAAGGATCTTTCCTATAGTGCTTGTGTTTGATCATAAAAAAAGTTACACATTTAAATGATGTAAATTAAGAAATTAAAAGAAAGATATAGTAACTTTCTAGGACAGATTTAATCTTTTTGTCAGCACAAATAACATTTTTTTTATAAAGGTTATAAGAATATCAGTACAGCAAGTACTTTGAGTTTCAAGGGAAAATTTACCCTGCGCGGAAAGAAACATAGTAAAATTTACTATAAAAATAGTGAAACTAAGCATAATTTATGGCTCTATATGGGACAATCAAAAAAAAACCACAGACTCCTTACATAAAATATTAGGATTTAATTATATTTACGTATATCCGAAAGTTGATATTAACTGAGATACAGGGTGTTAAAGTTAAAATTTCATATTTGTTTCTCTCTAATAACTTTGAGAGAAACTAACGTTTTTTTACAAAATTTGGCAATTATGGTTTTCTTAGGAATTTCTTTCATTTTGAAATTTTAATGTACTGCATATTTCGCACATTCATACCGTCATAACTTTTTGGTGCCTCAGTGTATTTAATTGTTTAATGAAAAAATGCTTTTCTCATATTTATTACGTAAAAAAGGTATACTAAGTTCAGGTCGCCCAGAGTTACCGTTTCGGAGATATTTGCATTTAAATTGTTTAGTGCGTTAGCTCAGGCAAGCAAATCATATTTTGTTACTTCTTACCAATTAACTTTTACCTGATAATTCAAGTTCTAGTAATGGTAATTGGGAATAATAAATACAACAATTGGATTGTTCTTTAACTTACTTTAATTAAAATAACTTTGACCTTAAAAAATATAGTGTCGAAAGAAACCAACAACAATGAAAACACAAACTTACCATAAACTCAAAAATGAAACATTTTCTATTCCACAGCAACTGCATCTCTAAATTTTATTTGTTTTCTCATAAGTTGCTTTAAGAAAAAATATTTGTTGGCAAATTAATAGTAATAGGGCACTAAACAATTTAAGTGCAAATATCTCCGAAACGGTAACTCTGGGCGACCTGAACTTAGTATACCTTTTTTACGTAATTAATATGAGAAAAGTATTATTTTCTTTAAAAACTTAAATACACTAAAGCACAAAAAGTTCGGATCTAATAAATGTGCGAAAAATGTCACAGACAGCGCATGGTACATTAAAATTTCAGAAAAAAATCAATTTCTCTCCTAAAATCCGTAATTGCCAAATTTTGTAAAAAAAAACGTTGATTTCTCTCAAAGTTATTAGAGAAAAACAAAAATGAAGTTTTTACTTTAACACCCTGTATCTCAATTAATATCAACTTTCGGATATAGGTAAGTATAATTAAATCCTAATATTTATATATAAGGAGTCTGTGGTTTTTCCATGTCCCATTAATTAGCGGACACCCTGTATAAAACAGATAATTTGCAAATCGATAGCTTTTCTGAAACCGCTATAAATCAGAAATCAGAAACAAACAAACTTTAACTATTCGGAATAATAGAACTAAAGATACAATGAAAACCCTTTACGACAGATGCAGGTTTACTGGAGCGGGAAAACTTGAATTTTTGAGTGGTACACTTCAATCCGTCACTGGCAATCTTCGTACTGGCTCTCTGACCGACTAATATTTAATATATTTTAAGGCGAATTATTCCCTTTTATTACTCAAGCGAATCGCTAAGCTATCCGTCGGCAAATACCGAAGTCACAAAGCCCTTTGGGCGTGAGGACGAAAGGAATCAGCGATCCGAGTAAAATCGTGAAATAAGATATCTTTCTGGGTCTTTAGATGAACTATTTGGCCATTGCGGTGCGGTTTGGTTCTTTTAGAGCAGAATTTAAACTCAAAATAAATTATTATTTAAAAGCCTCTCTGTAAATATCATGTTTAGAGTTCCTTGTGAATACCCATCAACTAACATTTATTTCTTTATAAAGGTTGTAAAAGTATTCTTACAGCACATATTTTAAGCTTCAAGCTATATAATCCCAGATTTGTTAGCTACCCAAGAGTTGTGTAACAATATTTGGGAATTATCAACAACAAAGTTATACAGCAAAAAACCTGATAACCATGTTGACGTATAATATAAGTTCTAAATTGACGTTCTATAAAAGTTTTATAATTTGGTTGTAAGGACAGTCTTAATGGTAATATTATAGCTATTTGACGATAAAGCTGACCATAGAGCTGACGAAGAACCTCGACAGCCTAGAACATCGAAGACAGGTTGGGGATTTGACTCTCTTTTACAGATATTTTCATGGAAAGTGCCCTCTTAATTCCGCCCGGAGCGGCGAATAGCAGAAATACACGACGAACCACTGCCGCCCATCCATATGTGGTTAAGCTTGGTACTACTCGAACTTCATTATTTAAGAGTTCATTCATCTGGAGGACTTCATTCTTATGGAACGACCTTCCCGAGGTCGTTTTTCCCAACGAATATAACCTCCAACGATTCAAAACCAACGTGACTCGCTTTTTGCGCACACGCACCACTCCCAGAGTGCCCTAAAGGATTTTTCCTATAGTGCTTGTGCATGATCATAAAAAAAAATAAAAAAAAAATAAAGACAACAATATGTAACGAACAACCCTGAACAACAAATTAGTCAATCGAGGGCTTTTATAAAACTATTAACATAACTTTTGCTTAACCGAATTTTTACTTTATATAAGGAAATCTGGTAGTTAGTCAGTGATCAAGTGCACGACAGGTCGGGATTTTACTTATTCGGATTAAAAGTATTATATAGGGTGTCTCACACCTTATGGGCCATAGAGCAACTGGAGTATAATTTTCATCCATTATCCAAAACATCCCTAAAATTTATCGTTCTTCCTCAAACGCCCTTTTTTTCGTCTTATTTCGTCTCCACACCCGAAACTAAAATGATATCCAATAAAACGGCGATTTAATATGCCGGGCTCGTGGCTTTATTCATCGACGCGTCCCATCTCACACATAAAATTCGGGAATTTATTTCGGGGCATATTGACATATTGCACCATCTTTCCCATAAATCGTTTTAATAGGGAGCGTGCAAAATTGACTTTTAAACGTTATGGTGAAGAATAAAATTAATGGATTCTTTAAGCGTATTTATATTCTTCGATAAAATCTTTGCCGATAATTTTTGATGGATTTTAGATGCATCCTCACTATGCCTCCCGACTTCTACAGTACGACCCAGGAGTCTGACGCCGAGACGGAAGGTCAGAAAGTAATCAAATTTTCAGTCAAGCATGGGCGTGCTAAATTCATAAAATTAACGTGGAATCCCCATCAAATACTAACAGCAAAACACAATATTAAAACAATAAAAGGCTTTCGCTCCGCTACTGGTGGTTGGCACACGTTATGGTCACTTTCGACCGGTATCGTCACTTTCGACGGCGAACTGACGCTGTGGTGTCAGATCTCTGTTCTGTCTCTCATTAAACAATTATTTCCACAATTTGAAACTACTGCGAAAAATGCATGTGTAATTTAGCACAAATTTGAAATCACATCACAATATTTATTATTAAAAATTATTTCACAACAGAACAAAAAAGCAGTAATGCTAGAATTGGTACATTTAACACTTTATTTATTAATACCTTAACGTTTAAAATTCGAACAAACCCGAACACGTGAGAATTGATGGGAAAGAGGCGTGCGCCGCGACTTATCCCTTGAATTCCTTGCTGCTTTCATAGTAATATAACTTACCATAATACATTGAAACCTCTCATAACGGACACCTCTAATAAGCGAACATCTCTATTAAGCGGACATTTTTTCATAGTCTGGAACTAGGTATATGAAATTCCATGAAAATAAACCTCTCTTGGGCGGACTGTCCTTAGGGCGGACGCGGATAGGCTGTTTTCATACAAAGTGCGAAAACCCTCCTTTAAACGGACAAAAAAAAAATTTTCAAGTATTTTATAGACGAATAAGTACGCTGAAAAAACTCTCTGAAGACAGACATCGCGTATGCGCGGCAGCGCGAAAGGACTTCGCCGAATAAAAGTATGTGTGATTCCCCGACAGGAGTCCGCCGTTTATTTGTGAGTTGTAAGGTTACAATCGTAAACAATGGAACAAAAATTTCGCGTTTCGAGTCTGAAAGAGAATATTGATTTGTGGAAGTTTGTAATTTGATAACAATGATTTGGGCGATGATGCAATGTGCTATTAGAAGATGATAGTAACCCCATTCCTACAGAATTATGTAATCCAAACTGAAACCACATCACTATCTGACGACTCTGATGAAGAAGTTGAATGCATTAAAACAAATATTCCCAATTATCAACAAGCCATAAGTAAGGTAGAGGAATTATAAGAGTATGCAAAAAATAGAGGTAACTCTACAGCAATGGAATTGTTATCAGACTTGGAATTACATTTTCTACATTGCAAGTATAAAACGCAAACACGTCAAACTACGTTATTAGATTTTTAGTACTACATCCTAACTAAAACTAGTATATTTTTGTTATGTTATGTTTATTTGTACATACATATACATAGTAATAATTTTGCATTTACATAGGTATTACCTAATAACAAATTTCCCATGGGCGGTCACCTCTATTAGGCGGACACATTTAGACGGTCCCGTAGATGTCCGCCTAAGAGAGGTTTCACTGTATTTAATAAACCTATTTTTACTTTATTACATACTTATTTTTTGATTCACACTATTATGCACGTCCATGCACTCTTGAGATATGTCTTCTGGCAAATGATCGAAATTTTAACAGGTTTATTCTCAAGAAGCTTTTATGGGAAGAAAAATTCGATATTGAATTTGGATTATACGGTATATGCGTGAAAAATGATTTTCCAATACGAGAATCGGGACTTTTCTCAATTTTTATGGATTCGAATGCGATAACAGACTTACAGGACTCTCCATTCCTAATGGCCAATCGATAAGGCGGGTTTAAAGTTAAAGGGGTTCAGTAATGTCGGATAATTTGTTGAAAATTAAATATAAACAACTTATCGCTACAGTTTATGCGGATTATCCATAAAATTAAACAAATACTTATTTTTAAACAATAATAACTACAAATATACCATTTATATTTAGTGTATACGTTCAACCGAAGCGAATACCACTCTTTATGTTAATTATATTCTTCCTTTTAGATATAATGGTAATTACAAGGAAATAACTATATTACAGGTAATTGTAAGGTAACACGACCTTAAAGGTGAAATTAAAGAGATAATTATTATAATTATTTTACTATTTGGTAAAGGGTGAAATACAGCAACTGGTTGAAATAACAATATAATAAAATTGTATCTTGTAATTAATTTTAATAGCTGTACTGGATGATTTTATACATATTTTCGTCATCCCTTTAGTTTATTTTTTACATTGACACAAAGGGATTACATAATAAAGTAATATCAAAGTTATTTGTTATGTATATTATCAGTTAGGGAAACATGATAATACGTTATTTGTCATTATTGAGATCATATTTTGTGTTTCGTGTGTTCCCCCAATTTATCAAGTTTCTAAGAGAAAGTACTTTATAAGAATTATTAGTTACAAATTTATTTCCTTTCCTGTAAGCAGTACTAAATACTAATAACTCATTTTCTCCACTATATTTACACGTACACCTTACTAAAAACCAAATTCTTTGAAAATTTGCACCAACACGCAATGAAACCTCTCTTAAGCGGACACCTACGGGATCGCCTAATGGAGGTGTCCGCCCATGGGAAATTTGTTATTAGGTAATATGTAAATCCAAAATTATTACTATGTACAAATAAACATAGCATAACAAAAATACACTAGTTTTAGTTAGGATGTAGTACTAAAAAAATCTAATAACGTAGTTTGACGTGTTTGCGTTTTATACTTGCAATCTAGAAAATGTAATTCCACGTCTGATAACAATTCCATAGCTGTAGAGTCATCTCTATTCTTTGCATACTCTTATAATTCCTTTACCATACTAATGGCTTGTTGATAATTGGTGACATTTGTTTGATTACTGCATTCAACTTCTTTTCATCAGAGTCGTCAGATAGTGATGTGGTTTCAGTTTGGACTACATAATCGGTATGAATGGAGTCACTATCATCTTCTAATGGCACATTGCTATCAATGTTAATGAACTCGCCCAAATCATTGTTGTCAAATTACAAACTTCCAACATCAATATACTCTTTCAGACTCAAAACGCGACATTTTTGTGCCATTGTTTACGATTTTAACCTTACAACTCCCAAATAAACGGCGGCCTGCTGTCGGGGAGAATCACACATACTTTCATTCGGCGAAGTCCTTTCGCTTTGCCACGCATATGCCGGTATGTGCTCAGAGAGTGTTTGCACCGTACTTATTCGTCTCCCAAATACTTTAAAACATTTTTATCCGTTTAAAGGAGGGTTTTCGCACTCTTTGTATGAAAACAGCGTGTTCGCGTCCGCCCAAAGGAGAGAGAAAATTGTATATTGTTTGAATAACCTACAAAAATCAGTGATGGGAACCGGGAGTGTCTAATGTCCATCGGTAAGGAAAAACATTTCATCTCTAAGTGCCTGGTTTCTACAAAAATCGCAATAATATTCATTCATAACCATAAAATTGGGTTTCTAGATGAAACGTGGATCTATTTCAAGGACAACGAAACATTTTATATGCATGTTTTGTAAGTAATTGGTTACCTTTGTCAAGAAATCTTATTAAATTTTAATCAATAAACCTTATTTAAATGTTCAAAGTAGTCCATTTCTCAGGGCCTGATTTTAGTAATAAAATATCCAAACAACAGAAAGTAGGTTTTAACTTTTTACTTTTTAATTGCGATTCGTTGTATGTTAGGTCTGATGATGGCCATTTAAGGGCGATACAAGTAATCAATTTGAAAAACCCAGTGATGTCGACTTTGTGTTTTTTTGGTTCTTATGTTTTTGTTATTACATATTTAAATGGACATAACTAAGAAAAATTTAAATTAATGCATGTTGATACTATTTTAAAATTCAATTGGCTTTAGTACAATATTTGAATTTCGAAACGCCATAGCAGCAAGTCAAGCGACGTTGGGCACGGTTAGTACTAGGATGGGCGACCGCTTGGGGATACAATGGATTTTAGTAAATTTTACAAAAATATAAATGGTTCACTGAATATTTTGGTTTCTACTTTATGTTAAAATTTTGCTATAATTTTAGGGCAGTTTTTAATAAAAGTTATATTTATAGTAAATTTAACTAATATTTTCTTTCCGTGTAAGGTCACAGAACTAAAACACATCGCGTACCAACGCAATTTCAATCACAACATTTTATTACCCAAAATTTAATGGATTAGATTACAATTGAAGCAAATTAAATCATTAGAGAAGTATTCGGCACGAACAAACCTAATATATAGAACAAAGCCATTCATTCCGGCCCATTTTCCCCGAAAACCGCAATTCATTCCGGGATAATGTCGAACAGAAAAGAACGAAACCGCAACACGAACACTAGTTCGCAGTGCAAGTGCAATAATTTAATAGGGCGTTTTGGCTAATAAATTATTATTAAACAGCAATAATTATCAGTTAAAGCATTTCGCAAAAGCCAGCGCTCATTGGGACATTAATAACCTACTAACAATGGCTTTTACTGTTGTTGAACCGTTAAAAGTTTACTTTTTGGGAAAATTTACAACTTGGAAATAGTACGAGGAAAGTTTTTACTTTAAAAAATATATATCTCCATTTGAGATCATATAATTCCTCTGTGCATAGTTTGTAGTGAACGTGGCACGTTTAGAAGACGGAAAGAAGAACATTTAATATGTATATAACAACATAACCAATAATTTATGATGTATGTGTATAAGTAATTTTGACCCGATGCTTTGAGAATTTCACTAGAATGACTAGTGACTGATGATTGGCTTTAGAAAATCTTAAGTAATATAAATGCTAGGATGTAATTGGTCATATTCCGTGAGTTATGAATCCCCAAACAACATTGTTTATTTGTGAAATAATTTTATTACAGCAATTAAAAAAAATCAGCAAGCAAGAAGCATTTGGCTGAATATTGTTCTATTGATGTCCTATCTAGATTGTTTATTAGTGGTTTTCCTGTCTTGTGGAACAATTTAACCTATAATTTTCGCGGTTTTAATAAAGGATTATTAAGCAGGCACTGCCTGTCAGATAATTATTGCAGTTTACACCAAGAACTAGTTTCGCTATTATAGTTTCTTTGCTTTTTGCTTTGCACCGGTCTGGAATGATTTATGGACCTTTGGTAATTGAGCTGAAACGTGCCCTTTTCCCTACACTATATTGCACTTTATTATTAAACTTCCTATAAATTATATTTTCAAGCAAATCATTTTTCTTTATAAGGCCTTAATTATTGTATTTGTTCGCATACATTTACCTGTACTCACACGGAAAGAAAAACTTAGTTAAATTTACTATAAAAATAGTAAAACTAACCATAATGTATATACGGCTCTATATGTGACTGGAATAACTTTTTATTAAGAACTGCAATTACAGCAAAATTTTATCTACATTTCAATAAAAATTACAAAAATATCTAGTAAATCATTTATATGAAAAGATTTTGTAAAATATACTAAAATGTTTTGTAAAAATTTTGACACATGATATTCCCAAGCGGTCACCCATCCAAGTACTAATCGTACCCAACGTCGCTTGACTTCATTGATCGATGATATGTTTCCTGTTAAGTTCTACACCTATTATTTGTACCAGAAACGAAATACCCCAATAATCCATTGGAGCCCATTTGTGTCTTTTATTCTTGTAAGAATATTTTTACAACACTTCGCTTAAACCTGGTCATTTATACAATAAAATATACTTAATAATAGCGATTTAACTATTATAAATTATATTTATAGTTTATAGTTATAAATAAATTATTTTCACTATACATTCGTTGTAAAAGTTACAATATATCTTAGTAATTACTTAATATTACTAAATTTAT
Organism: Barypeithes pellucidus; assembly: GCA_963991005.1. Taxonomy (NCBI): domain Eukaryota; kingdom Metazoa; phylum Arthropoda; class Insecta; order Coleoptera; family Curculionidae; genus Barypeithes; species Barypeithes pellucidus. The sequence goes on from OZ022557.1 coordinate 4,443,385, forward strand.
AACTATACTTTTTTAGAAATTATGTTTCAACAATATTATTTTAGTACAGATAACTAATAAAAAATGTAATTAATACCTTATTTTATTGGAAATTTTACAATAAAATCTTTACTATTATATAGGGTGTTATGGACTCCTTGGGTCTCCTTGGGTGTCCTAGAGAAACGCTACATATTTTTTTTAATCGACCGTTTTAAAAGTGGGATGCAGCCCCATAAACCCACATCTCATCCGGCGTTTGTTCGTCATGTCACCCTGTGGTGGCATTTCAGGAAACAGGTGTTACGTGCAATGTTGCCAAACTTAATGCAAAACTGAAATTCCATATAAAATTATAAAAATAAATTATTTATCTACCTACTTGTATTTATCTTTATACCTCCAGGCACAAATTTTTTTTAAATACACTCAGATCAGATCAGACTTATTCGTCGGCGACATTCCATTTTTCTGTCAAGTCAACCGTCCGAAACAAACTACTCGTTTTAACTGAGCAACTAGGTTCGTCTATAAAAACAATGTCAAATAATATACAAAGTTTGGACGCGTAGCCCGAAAATCATTACAACTATTATACGCGTACCTTCTGAAAACAAAGCGGATAGCCGAGAGTGTAAATGGTTATCAACAGAAGCGACCGCCCCTAACGCTGTTCTTCTATTACTGACACTTGCAAGTCGCACGCTTGTACCCATAGACCTACGTCGGCCCGGCGCCGAGTGGATTGTGTGAAAGAGATGGAGAGATGGCCGCGTGAGAATGAATAATAAAATCTTCGTCGGTCTTGTCATTTGGAGTAGATCTGGCTAATTTAATTTTTTAAGCTTCTCAGAAGAAAAAGTACAGTCGAAATTCCATTAACGAAATATCAATTAAATGCCTTGCAAGAGATCTCGCTGGAAATAGCCAAGTAATACAGAAGAATCTCGTGAAATATCAAACTGTCAAATATTGCCCATCTCTATTCCGAGTTTTGAAGGTATCTATTTCGTTCGTTCGTAGGTTAACTGTTTTATGGTTCGTAGATAAAATGTAATTTTTAAATGGAAGGATTGCATTGTGTGTATTTTAAATTAGTTAAATAAATAAATCTACGCGAGAAAAAAGGACAAAAATTTAAACAGCGTTCGAGTGTAATCTTTCCATGTGAATAGCTGCTATTTTTGAGGTTATGTGAAAGGTTTTTTCCTAAAACTTAGATTCTGTGTGATTTGTGTGAAATTATTAAACTAACAAGTGTATTTAAATAAGTAAAGGTAAGCAAGCAATTTTTTAAAGAGTTTGAACGATAATTATTATTTAAAAGGTCAATGACGTTTGACCTATTTACTTTCCTTTGCTTGTAACGAATTTAAAATTTGTGTGTGGTATTACCATTATTTGTTTGGCAAAACATCTTTCCCCGTCGGTTTTCTGGAATCATATTTGTTCATAATGATTTCATAATTTTTTTCTAAAGAGTTTGCCGTGTAGATATGACAACACGGGCCGAAATGCTCTGACGTCTTTTGACCCTGCAGACCTCAGTGTTGATTGTTGATATATTACGCCCCACATGTGTTTGTCTGATTTGACATAAGGTGATATAATCCGGTCATTAATTAATTAATTAAAAGCGCCATTTATCGGTATTTTTCTTCAATTTATTTTCATTTCAGGATTTGCCTGTTTAAATATAATTCGTCATTTCCATAACACCCTGTATAGTATTTTTCCCGTGTATTAAGTAGTAGAGGTATAAGCAGCACGCGATAGTCGTTAATCATGCGAGTAAATAGTAATCATTAATTAGCGCGAGTAATATACTTTTTCTATATCTGGCTAATGCATGCGATTATTTATTGTATAAGTCCTCTTTAGGTATCACTGGAGAATATCAAATAACCTTCCGGGTTTGTATGATATAAAGCAGATTTAGTTCCACGTTGCAACGATCCCAAAGTCGAGAGGTTGCAATAGATACTTATTGCCGCGTTTTCTAAGAGACGATGTTTATAGGTCGCGATATGAAATAATGTGAGAAAGTTGGATTTTCATTATTTGATCGAATTTAAAATTTATTGTTTGGGTTTGTTCGAGTTTGTTCTACTGGACAAATGTCTTAACTGGAAATGTTACTTTTTGGAAAAAACTTTAGTTTAGAAACAAATTGCCCGCATCACGTGCAATTTATCCTACTACTTACATTAACAGTACCCTTTCCGTTAATTTGTCCCATTGTACCGCCTGAATCGTCGAGATAAATAACGTCAAGAACATCACATTTATCTAAGCGTCAAGTGAAATATCTCTTTTTTAAACGGCCCTAATTAATTTCTATTTGTCCTGTGAATGCTGAAGCCAAGTTTATTCCCCTTTCACACTTATTAAGACTAATTAAAAGAAATGAAAAGAAACGAAGAATAAGCGAAGATTAGGCCGTATTGTCTTAGTTTCAGATCATTAGCTTAGTTTCTTGGATAATTGTGACTAAGAATGGTGGTATGATAATTCTTATGTATGTATCACAATTAACATTCTAACCACCTGCTATCCTTTTGCCATATGAGCAACTACAGAATAATTTTTTTTTGAATTCAGTTTAATATTTTGTTAGTTTTGCTTCTAAATGTGCTTGACTTTTTTAATTCTGTTTTGTTTCCACATGCTCAAATCATAAAAAAAATGGTTCTGTATGATTTGGTTGCTTTATGTAGCAAACATGGGCGTAGCGAGCATTTACTTCAGGATGGGGCAAGAAAACGCAATAGATATTATTAGTTAAAACATGATCGTTATTTGCTAGCAGCAGGTACAAAGGGGAAAGGCGTACAAGCGCGGCAGGCGAAAAATTTCCAGGGTCACGCCCACAATTCGTCAAGAATTCACCCAACTACTATTTAATTTCGTAAATTAAATAATTACTTTATGTTTTATATCTTATTTAAGGTTGTGCGAGTGGGTTTATTACCCCCTGCCTCCTTTAACTTGTTTGAATGTGTTTACTTTTTTCTTGATACTCCTAGGGGACTCCTGTAGGAAATCCCTACCCTACCCCATTCAGGCCGGTAACCAGGCTGGAGGAGATCGGATATCTCGTGGGGTACGGTAGATCATACCGCAAAATCAAGGGTTGATAGCCCTTAGGGAGCAACGTATTACCGAGGATCATGGTTCGGACCCCACGTTAAGCCATGGGTCTCCTCGGAAAGAACAAACAATAATCATTTATCCAAATAATAAATTCAAACCAATTTAATGATTTTGATGTTTTAATAACAGGTTTTAGTGATATAATTTATTAAAAATTTCAATTTCAATTTATTTAAAATTAATAATAAAGATTTACAATAATTATTGATTCACAAGTTTCTAGAATACATATATCGCAAAATATAACTTCACCTCGGTATGTGACACCTGTATGTGCAAGATTTTTATCACAGTTGTATATATGTTTCAAGATGGTTTATCATAACTTATCCGGAAATCAATTAATCACATTAACAATCACAATATAGGTGAGCGAAATGATACTTTATTTATACTATACTATATATACTTTATATATACTATTAATAAGCAATATAAAAGGGGCAGGCCTAAAACCATCCGAAAAGCTGTAGATTCTGAAAATAAAATTTTTTGTACAAGACATTGATGAAACGTTTTTTGTTATTTACCTTTTTTATGTTATCAGAAATAAGATTGTACAATTTAGGACCCAAATAGGAAACAAAATGCTGAACATTACCATTTATACAAAGAGTCACATTAAATAAGTCATGTGTGTTCCCTTTAGTAGCATAGTTGTGAGATATATAGTTTAGCTCAAATTTATCGGTACAGTGAACAAAATTACATGCTGTAAGCATGTACAATTGTACAATCCTTTGAGATTGGGCACATCCTCTGAATAAATTAGATTTGTTGGATATAATTTGGTTTTTTAAAAATTATTTTAACTATATAGTTTTGAATTAGTCTAATCTGTTCTCGGTGAGTATTATAAGCTCCTCCCCAGACAAGAATTCCATACCGCGGTAGTGGTTGAATAAGTGTTTTGTATAAATTAAAAGTTTTTTACATAAAGTTTCTTTGAGAATATAGGTTTTAAAAATAGAACATCTAATTTTTATGCACATATACAACACATGCTGGTCCCATTTAAGGTGGTTATCAATAATAATACCCAGATACTTGGTTTTAGAGCTTTTTTTAAGGGGTTGGGCTATATTCTCTATTTGTATAGAATCAAAAACTGGCCTAAATATAAGCTTCTGTTAGAGAAAATGGGTAAGAAGGTTTTTATCTTTGAAAAACCAGATTTTAATTGCTCCCTTACCCTATCCCATGTTCCCTCTGAAAAAATTATGACAGTGATATCAGCATAGGATATGACGACCCCTCACATCAAGACAACAAAATCCATTAATGTATAGGTTAAACAATATAGGTCCAAGCACTGTACCCTGCGGTACTCCATGCTCTACTACTTTTGGGTCACTAATTACATTTCCCATTTTAACATGTTGTGTTCGATCTTTTAAGAAGCTGGCAAATACCTCCAACACGGTACCTCTCACCCCATACGCCCCCAACACGTCAAGGAGCAGGGTGTGAGAGACCGTATCGAATGCCTTCGCCAGGTCAAGAAATATTATAATTTCTTTAACTTCATAAATGATATATTTAAAGACGACTCGCATTTCCACGATCATCAAATTGTAGGGCTACGCATGATATTGAATTGAAGCTACAAAATTATCTTGTTCTTATCCAGTGTGATTCGACAGAGAAAGGGGATTCATAAGAATGAGTTCGTTAAAAATTAACTCCATCCAGGAAATATTAAGGGGGAGGGTGGGTGGTGGAGGAAATTTAATAATTCATTCATTATAGACCACCAAGAAACCTAATAATCAATTCAATGAGGAAATCAGATAAAACTTAAGATAAACCTATTCACAAAAAATTATATCATTTTATAAGCTAAGTAGCCTAACTACAATGACTATTCTTTTGTGAGCATAATCCTGGTATCTCATACATCGTTAATACATAATGATAAAAAGTGATGCATGAATGTTCTAGAGTGGGTTTTTACTATGAAAGTAACGTCAAGTAATGTCCTTTAAAAAAGGCACGTTTCGTCCAGGAACGACCGACGTTGATGGATGGTTTTTATAGTAAAAATGCATTCTTTACGAAAGTTGACGTAATTTTACCATATTTTTATGAATATAAAGTTAATATTATAGAGCGTCTACCCTTCACGTGCTTTAAGCATAAATCTTACATTGAAATTCAGCCTTTAAGCGAAGCTTTAGAAATATAACGGTAAATGAATTTTAATTTTACTCGTGAAGACTTTTCGTCGCCTCCCTCAAAAAAGTTAAGGCAATTGAGGCACTGGCTACCTTAAGCATAGTTCAGATTAGTCAAGTTAATTGAGTTCGTCGCTTCAAGTTTTAAGTAACTTAAATTCTGAAAAAAACATGTAGATAACTATAATATCACAAATTATATAAATTTCTCTCTTGGATTTAGATAGCAGCACCAGAAATTACTTTTTTCTATTCCATGTACAGACGTTTTTCATCTGTTAGTATCGGTCGCAGAATTCAGAGTAGCAGTACACCCTACGAATCATAAAATTAAATGACTCTATCACATATCATACTCTATCGTTCAGTATATGAAATATCGTTCGCTTTAAACAGTTTAAAACGCTGCCTTAGGAGAGATTCAAAGATATCAATCTTATCTTTAACTCAATGTAGAAGCCATCAGTACCTGAATTACCCTGCCTGATTAATATTAGAGATATGAAGGTTCAATTAAAGGCGAGGAAGGAAGAAAGTCGTTGAGATACTCTGTAAAAAGGAAAGAGTTTTGCTCTGTGAAAGGAATATGTCAGTTTCTGCAAAATATTAAAGTTATTCATATCCTAAGTGACAATGTAAGAATAAGAAAAAAGTATTACAGGATATGCTGTTGTCGTTAAAGCTGAACTACAACATTATAACGTAGAAATTTTTTAAAACCAATTAATTGCAAATTTATTAAGATAAGACAACATTTTAAATATCTTTAGTGAATGAACGGATGCAAAAATTTCGAAATTTTAAAGAAAAAACTACCTTATTATAAACTTACATCCAGTAGCTGTTAGATCCAGATAACTTGGGCAAAAAAGAAGATCACAAAATACCATCTAGTTCAAAACCTCTAAGCGGTAAAAATCACTTAATTTAGAAATTATACAGGGTCCGCACACGAAGCGGGGACGGAAGATTAAATCGTTATCGAAGAACCAAAAAGGTGTGACAGCATAAAGTTATAATTTTTTAAATGGGACATTCAGTATTTTATTGCATATTTAGGTTCGTATTGGCATCGTTTATAAGTGCCTCAAATTTTAATTAATTTGGTTTTGTAGTTTCGGAGAAATAAATTAAAAACTAAAAAAAAATAAGTTTTAATAAAAAAATCAAAAAAAACAATCCAGAACTATTTTCTTAACCTCGGCATTGGGTAAAATTTATGACAAGAGGTCTAGAGATACTATGAATTTAATCGCGTTTATCTATTTTATACAGGGTGTTCATAACAAGCTTTCAAAAACGCCACATTTGAAAACAATTTTTCTCAATTATTTTTTTTGATGAATATCAGCACAAGAAACCAATATAGTCCTTAATTCTTGGACCAATATGTGTCTATTGCATAAGTTAGTTAAACAATGCAATATCATTAGTCATTTTATTCCGTTTGCTAAGCGTTAAAAGAAAACTTCTCGGAGAACAGCAATTTACCGCTTTATTTTTGAAAGCGTACGATTATAGAAAATAAAAATGTATTTATCTTCCTTCTACCCATACAAATTCGTTGCAGATTCATAAATCGCGACAAAATAGCACTTCCAATACGGAGTCCCTTAATTTCGACAACAATAGCGACTTGGCAGCATGAGCATTGTGCCGGGGTGGGTCTCACCCCAAAGGCACGTTGCACCCCTGTCTGGCTCAGAAAGGGCGTTTCGGACATGCAATGATTAAGCAAGTTCGCCCGGAAGAGAACACTATTATTGCGATTGAGGTAAATAAAGAAAAACGGAGTTTTATTGAAAATATTCAGCCTAATTTTATCAGCGTCCGTTTAAAATTGTAAAAATTAACCCCTTAAGGTCGATTCACACACATCAGTAAAATCGAATAAATACTTCAAATATATTTTAAATTTTACAACAAATATGTGCACGGAACAAACAATATAGTAAACATATTAGAGTAAAGGTTTTATTGTACGATTTGCTATAAAATATAGTATTAATTACATTTTTCTTTATTAATCCGTACCAAAATAATATTGTAAATACCAAGGATCTTAATTCAATGAGGATCCGACTTAGGTTCACAGTTTTTGAAGAATAAACAATTCACATTCTTAGGTAGGTTGTAAAGAACTTTCCAAAACAAAATTAGTCTACTTTCGAGGGTTCGGAACGTACTTTTTATAAAGCCCTGATTTGAACGGCCGTCTCTCATACCTGCTTTCACGTTTGACACTACCGGATTTACAACTGTCATATTGGTCGTTATTGTTAAATAAAATCCTTGGTTGGGTGGTTAAAATTTAACTTAAGTTTTTTTCCCATGTACATAACGTTAGAACTATAGGAAAAATCCTTTAGGGCACTCTGGAAGTGGTGCGTGTACGCAAAATCCGCTGCCTTCTTCGCACATCTTCGCAGACAGCATGAAGTATCACGCCTCAACAAAGACCTGGAAGAAATTTTGGCTTGGGGTAACAGTAACCAAGTAGAATTTAACGCTAAAAAAACCCAGGCAGCAGTTTTCTCTAAAAAGGTTAACATTACAGAACCGGAAATAGTCATGGCCGGACACGCAATCCCACTGGCTTCATCAATTAATTTGCTGGGCGTCAATCTCGGAGGAATGTCTTGGCATAACCACGTTGTGGCAATCGCCAAGGTAGCTTCTCAGAAGCTTGGGGTACTCTTCCGAACCAGAAAGTTGTACACACCTTAACAACTTTTGACACTATACAAAGCCCAGATTCGACCATCACTAGAATACTGCTCTCATGTCTGGAGTTCTGCACCCAAACATACTCTTCGGCTGCTGGATTCCATCGAAAGGAGGGCTATTCGTCTGATCGGAGACCACGAGCTGACGAAGAACCTCGACAGCCTAGAACATCGAAGACAGGTTGAGGATTTGACTCTCTTTTACAGATATTTTCATGGAAGGTGCTCGGCTGACCTTGCCCTCTTAATTCCGCCCAGTGCGACGATTAGCAGAAATACACGACGAACCACTGCCGCCCATCCATATGTGGTTAAGCTTAGTACTCCTCGAACTTCATTATTTAAGAATTCTTTCATCTGGAGGACTACATCTTTGTGGAACGACCTTCCCGAGGTGGTTTTTTCCAACGAATATAACCTCCAACGATTCAAAACCAATGTGAATCGCTTTTTGCACACACGCACCACTCCCAGAGTGCCCTAAAGGATTTTTCCTATAGTGCTTGTGTTAGATCATAAAAAAAAAGCGATTCACGTTGGTTTTGAATCGTTGGAGGTTATATTCGTTGGGAAAAACGACCTCGGGAAGGTTGTTCCACAAGGATGAAGTCCTCCAGATGAAAGAATTCTTAAATAATGAAGTTCGAGGAGTACTAAGCTTAACCACATATGGATGGGCGACAGTGGTTCGTCGTGTATTTTTGCTATTCGCCGCTCTGGGCGGATTTAAGAGGGCTAGGTCAGCCGAGCACTTTCCATGAAAAATCGGTAAAAGAGAGTCAAATCCCCAACCTGTCTTCAATGTTCTAGGCTGTCGAGGTTCTTCGTCAGCTCGTGGTCTCCAATCAGACGAATGGCCCTTTTTTCGATGGCAGCAATAGCTGATTTCTATTCAAAAACTAAACAAAGTTTGCACTAAACGTGCAACCTAAGGTAAAACATCAACTGCAAATAAACTCTAAATATAGAACTTCAATGATGCACCGTTTGTTTGACGCATTAATGTCGTGTCATGGTTAAATATTGTGCACGGTCATGGTGTATGATTGACCTACGGCTTTTGTACCTTCTAATGATCAATCGGAAGTTGGAAATTGATGATCAAACGGCTGTTTCTTCATTGTATAGTGTTAAAATAATTAGTAGAATAATAATTAGCAACGTTCAGTTAACATCGTTTTAAATAACCATATCCTTTTACGGCATGATTGTTTTAAATACGTTTCTTATGAAAGAAAGTATTATAAACCCAAGCGCGAATCATAGTAAACACATACATGTTCTGTGAAACACATAATCTAAATTGGTGTAAAATAATGTAAAAAACGCAACCGACTATGTATATTGTTCCCTTCTATATTATTATGCATATGCGTATCCCGGTACCTATAATTTAACAACTTTATTCGATGGGTTTAACAATTCACTGCATAAAAATGCATTTTAGGATTTAAAGAACTGGAAAGTTTGATATGGATCATTCACGAATTTTAAATCAAGAGGGTTATGGCTTTGGTTCACAGTCTTTGAGGAATAAACAATTCACATTCTTAGGTTGTAAACAACTTCCTAGAAAAACAATCATGTAGCTCTGAAAATTAGTACAACTTTTCTTTGTCGTTTTCTGTTAATTAGGTCGCCCTCGAGCATTCGGAGCGTACTTTTTATAAAGCCCTTATTGGAACGGCCGTCTTTCATACCTGCTTTCACGTTTGACACCGATTTGTCGTTATTGTAAAATAAAATTATTTGTTGTTTTTCAGTGTTTGTGTGTTAAATTTAAGTATTGTTTGTGGAAAAAATAGTAGTTCTTAACCAGTAGCGGCTCGTGACCTATGATAGAGGGGGTTCACAAGTATGGTGAAATTTTTCTAGGCGTTTTAAATATAGAAAGAAAAAAAATAATAAGAAAATGCGTTAGGTAAAACATATTTTTATTTATTTTTTAATTTTACACAAGGAAATACAACTTTTGGAAAATAAGAAAGGTTTTCTTACTGTGTATAGCTGTCGGATCTTAACGTCGTCGCATGCAAGCCTCGTAATAATATTTACACAGTCCACTAATAATACTACTAAAGCCATCTACGAGTTATCAAGAAAACCGAATGATGTCTAATACCACTACGCCATCTACGGCTACGTCATTAGGCGTAACCAAGACGAGAACAATAGTTAACTGTTTTATGACGAGAACGAATCGAGCCACGAGACTGACAAATTGGCATTCTTCATATTTTTAGTGTTTTTTGGTTTAAATCCTTAAATAAAATGGTTTAAAATCATATCGAGTATCATTTATCGAAATACACAACATTTATCGACCCTACACAATAGTGCTTAAACGTAAAGTCCATTCTTCGGTTCTTAATTGTAGAAAATTGATCAATAACAGCCTCATTAAGTTTGGAATACCCTCTATAAATTTTTTTCATATATTTCATTTTTAAACTTTCTAATAAAGTCCCTAGATTTACCCTTTGTTGTGGTCTGCGTTACATTAATTTAGGGTTTAGGTCTTCCCGCATTCTTCACTTTCACAATTTTTTGCTCCAAACTCAAAGAGCTAAAGTTATTTCTTAAATAGTCCACCGTCAACTATTCATTTTAACTTAATAAATATATAATATTAAAATATTAAAACATACACGCTCGAATTTTTAACTAGATGCACGAACAGACAATAGCGCGGTGCACACAAAACTGTGCGCCTTTTCCATGTTAAATCGCCATAGCCCCGCTGCCACGCGTCACCTGTTACTACAGAGAAACTGCACTACTTAATCGCACGAGCGAGCAAGTCTCGTCATAATCGTCATTTACCTCGACCTAATACGGTTGCCGGATCTATACATTTTGGTTTGACGGGATGATAAAATATTAGGGAGAGTCGGACTTTTTTATGTTTGTTTCAAGTCAATGGGATTTATTCATGATCCAAAAAAATTTTCCATTAATTTTCTGGCTAATTCATGCTTTCTGTTAATATTTAAGAACAACGAACATTCGTAAATGTTTATTTATGGTTGCTAGTAGCCCAACCAAACATTTCTTTCTTAATAAAGGTATACGAATATTCTTACACCAAGTATCTACCTGTCAAAACCCCAGATTTGCAACATAAAAGTAAAATGTAAAAGCATTTTTAGGAAACATCAACAAGTTCTACAGTAAAAAAACTTAGAGGACCATATTTCTGTATGATGCTCTTACAGCTGTTTAAAACCACTTTTATAAAATAGCTTTATATTTTGTCTAAAACAGACTTACAACGTAATTTTGTAGCCATTTGATTCTCAAAACAAGAATGTATCACGAAAAACTTTTCTAAAAGGAATTTTGCAACCGAAAGCTTTTATAAAACTGTTATAAATCATAAAATCTCTTATCGGAAGTCTTGGAAGTTGGTAGTGCCGTTCTTAGAGATCCAATTTAAAAAAATTACATGACACACCACTGACAGTAGAAGAACTTACAAAACAATCCCCTCGTTTGCTTGAAAATGCCACCAGCAACTCCCCACATCAGGACTTGAAAACGGAGCTCGACAATACTTCCTGAACTTATCTGATAAATCACGTTTGATTTATGCCTGAAAATTGATTTAGGTTTGTAGATATCGGTGACTTTCCGACAAGCATGCAATTGTTTTTTTATTTAAACGAAAAGTTGCATTGAAATTTAAGGTTACATTTCGTGTAAGTTTTCAACAAGGTGGGTAATTCGTGTAAATGTTCCATACAAGGTGATTGACAGTTCCCTAAACACTGTATACGCTATTCTTCCGGGAAATCCTTTAAATGCTTTTTTCTATTTGGGTTTCATAATGGCTATATTATGAAATGCAAAAAAATTTAATAACCTGCCACTTTATGAAACTGAAATTTTATTTTTTTTTATGTTGGCAGCAAGTAGGGTTCGAATTTTAAGCTTACTTCGATTTCGTTAAAATTAGTTTTCTAGACATTATGGATTCGACAAAAAAATTTTATAGGAAACTTTAAAATACTAACCTTTAACCTTGCAAATAGATCATTTTTACTAGATATTTATCTGAAATACCTATACTCGGAAATATATAACATGCTGACGGTGTACGTCAACTAATTTCTAGTCACAGCCTAAAAGTAATAGAAATATCTTCCAGTTTATGCCCTATTTTTAAAATTTTATTCAATAAAGTACTATTTTTATTTTTAATTCAATATAGTATTATACATATTACTTTATATATTATACATATGTATAGTTACTGTATAGACATTTCCTGGGCATTAATTGTTATTCCTGTCAGATTCTGTGTCGACACAATATTTTGTTCAATAGTATTATTTAGTATTTTGTTAAATTTTGAACTCGCACCATAACTCAAAGTTTTGCATATTCTTTTTAAAAGTGTTTCTAGATTATTTTCTGCAATTTCTCGTATTTCTGACGGAGTACAACTTTCTTCCTGACTAATTTTTATTAACTTTAATAATATATTTATCTTTAATTATGACGGATGGGAAGAAGCTTTGTTGTGTTCAATTGTTTCCATCATGGCATATTTGATACTTATAACATTTTATTAAATTGTAAAAGTATTGCCAACCCAAGAAGAAAATATTAGTTCAAATGGAATAAAATCTAATATATTATAAATAAAGTTTTTTAGACTTTAATGACCTATAGACCTATAATAGAAAAAGTATTATAAAATACACGGTTCATAAGACAATTAGAGCACTTGTACTTTAGAAAACTACCCGCTTCGCGGATCGTTTTCTAATTTAAATGTCTTATGAAACTTGTATCTTAATATACTATATAATTTTCACATTATGGCAACGCTGTAAGTATCCACAAATAAAAAAGCATCAATAGAAACCACTCTGGAAAACAGCACACTTAATATCTGCCACTGTGTTCTTAAACATAAAATTTCGGAATTTATGTATCGTCTGAGAATTTTGTATCCGAGCCAAAAAATCCCCAGCGAATCAAATGACAGATATTTCCTAACTTTTTAAATAATTTATTACTTGGTTATGGAACTTTATGGTGTAATACGGGAAATTGAGGTAAGGAAAACAGAATGTAGAGTACATATGGCATATATGAGAAAATAGAATTGAAAGGTTTCGAAAATTAGGTGCATTTTCAAAATTTCGTAAAAAAATAAATTATTATATCATGAAAACTAAAGATTCACAGTGACCTACAGGGTGTCGATCTATATATGGAAAACTCTGCATAGGAAAATATTGGACAATTGGACAGTATGGTAAACAAATGGTAAGTGACAGCTTCATACATTTCTTTGGCATTTGACTATTTTTCAACGCCGTCATAGTCAACTAGGGATTAACTGAACTTAAAATCCGCATCAAACTCGCTATATTAAAATATCATTGGCGGAATAGACCACCTTATACAACCTTTTTTGCCATTTTCTCAATTGGCTTAGGGTGACAGTAACCAAGTCGAATTTAACGCTAAAAAAACCCAGGCAGCAGTTTTCTCTAAAAAGGTTAACATTACAGAACCGGATATAGTCATGGACGGACACGCAATCCCACTGGCTTCATCTATTAATTTGCTGGGCGCCAATCTGGGAGGAAATATGTCTTGGCATAACCACGTTGTGGCAATCGCCAAGATAGCTTCTCAGAAACTTGGTATACTCTTCCGAACCAGAAAGTCGTACACACCTCAAAGACTTTTGACACTATACAAAGCCCAGATTCGACCATCACTAAAGTACTGCTCTCGAACTCTGCACCTAAACATACTCTTCAGCTACTGGATTCCATCTAAAGGAGGGTCATTCGTCTGATCGGAGACCACGAGCTGACGAAGAACCTCGACAGCCTAGAACGTCGAAGACAGGTTGGGGATTTGACTCTCCTTTACAGATATTTTCTTGGAAAGTGATGTGTGTGTGGTTAAGCTTCATTATTTAAGAATTCTTTCATCTGGAGGACTTCATCCTTATGGAACGACCTTCCCGAGGTCGTTTTTCCCAACGAATATAACCTCCAACGATTCAAAACCAACGTGAATCGCTTTTTGCGCACACGCACCACTCCCAGAGTACCCTAAAGGATTTTTCCTATAGTGCTTGTGTTTGATCATAAAAAAAAATCATTTTTAATCTTATAGTATTCAAATTATTATAAAAAAATCTATTAAAGCAGGTCCTTTTCAACAGGGAATCACACCTAAATTAAATGCTAAAGGCTTCCTTATAGGACAAATGCATATTTCTGTAATAGTCTGCAAACGTAATTTTAGTCATAAAACCTTAAATTAAAATACGTTTAACTTAGATATATGACATGATATACCAAATCTTCCTAGAATCTTTCGTAAAATCCATAATGTAATCATATATAGGGTGTTCCATTTATAATAACCAAGTTGACATCGATTTCCGGTAAAACCGGAAGTGCTAGAAATCGGAAATATAGTATATGATCTAGAGACCGAGGAAATTTAAACCGTAAACGCAGAAGTTGCACTCTATAAACAAAAAGGCTCATTGAATATACAAAATGCGACCATATCGTTAAAGTCGATCGCAACATGGATATATTTATAAACAGAATGCAGCTGAATAGTTCCGGTGTTTGTTTTTAGTTTGATTTTGTTTAAAACAGTGCAAGACGAACAAAATGCCGATAGTATTTGCGATTATAACCGACAAACATGCGAAGCGTGCATTAGCAGTAGAGTTTTTCTAAATAATTTGTTATAATTTGCCCGGTAAAAAGCCCTTTGTAGTTAATGGCACACGCTGGGTTGCTATTCTTAAACCACGAGAATACCTAACTTTATTTCAGTTATTACTGCTGGTAACAATTTGAAACTTAGGTTTGTTAGGATCTGTTTGTTTCATTTACTGATTTAAAAACAATTGCCTGTAGCTTCCGGGTTTACCGGATTTTTTTTAGATAGGAGCGTAGGAGCCTACCCACAAATTATAGATGAATTTACTTTGCATTTGAAGTATTGGTGAAAATTTTAATCAAAAAATTGGTGAAAATTTTATTCAAAAATTGGTAATTTTACAATATAAGGGTGTCCCACTTATAATGGAAACAAGCTTACTTATTCTTTATTCTGCCTATAGGTTATGTTATTGCGAAAAGTTATCCTAAAAGCCGTATTAGAGTCGGCAAATATTTTCTTGCGCCTGCAATGACAATTATAATTGCATGTATTCATGCGCACTAAACGGTTCTCGATCAGCTGGCGCATTGTCAACAGTCAGAACATCAGTTGGTACTATCGCAATACCTAAAATATCCTAAGAACTTGAAATGGGCAAACCTGTTCGTTTTGATTTCCAGTTAAAGCAGCTACTAGTCCAAAAAAATTAACAGCACATATGCTCAATAAATAATGTGAACTGCTCATATCAGTACCAGTTAGTTTAAATAGCCATTAGCTGTTCATAGCTGCTGCAACCAACTAATAAACAGTTAAAAATAACAGAATAATCCATCTCTACCCAGACTCGCAGCGGCAATAGCAATTAAAATGGCGCTTACCCCATTTCTGGCAATGAGAGACAGCTGATCGGGAACGGTGTACTGCGCATGAATCCGTGCAATTTTAATTGCCACAAGAGTAGAATTGGCGACTGTAATACGGATTCCATTCTCGCATTGCGCCCGCAAGGCGAGCAGTGTTGGGTCAGCTGATCGAGGACGGTGTACTGCACATGAATCCGTGCAATTATACAAGCGCAAGAGACACAAATTGCCGACTCTAATACGGTTTTTAGCTTGAACGACATTTTGCGCAGATTCGAGAATAGCTCCCCGATTTTCATTAATCAAAACCCACAAAATGTCCTGCCAAGTAGTGAATTCTTAAAAAAGTGTAATAACAACCATTTTACTTCCACACATTTCATAGCGCCGGAACGGTAATCTTCACCTTCCTAAGCGGTCATAAATAACGGCCTCTTGTAGGAAAAAAATATTTTTTAATTTATATTTAATACATTAATTCTCTCTTCCTAATTATTTTTATGACACCCCTAATTATCGATAATATTGTGTCATTTTTTTAATTCTAAAATATTGCCCGACCGAAAAGCAGTAAATTAGTAAACTACGAATAAGAATAAGGAGCCTAATTGAAAAATAGATTTATTAGAAGACGTAGCTGTAAGTCCGCCTTAAGAATATTTCAAAAGCTAGTTCCTTTCCGCTAGATTACGGCTTTCTTTTGCATTTAGATTTCTTGGTGCAGTAATAAGTTCTTCTTTTTTAGATGGAGATTCAAGTTTTGAATAGAAAATTAGTTAACTTGTAGTTTGAGCAGTGGCGACCTGTAAGGGACGGCAGTGCGGACCCAGGATAGCTGGCTAGTAAATAATCAATTAAAGATTATTTATATTTTACCATATAATCCGTTATTCCACTACAATATTCAATAAATTATCGTATATTTAACAATTAATAAATTTATTGTTTCCAAATTTCCCTATTTTTTTTATATATGATCAAACACAAGCACAATAGGAAAAATCCTTTAGGGCACTCTGGGAGGGGTGCGTGTGCGCAAAAAGCGATTCACGTTGGTTTTGAATCGTTGGAGGTTATATTCGTTCGAGGAGTACCAAGCCTAACCACATATGGATGGGCGGTAGTGGCTCGTCGTGTATTTCTGATATTCGCCGCTGTGGGCGGAACTAAGAGGGCAAGGTCAGTCGAGCACTTTCCATGAAAATATCTGTAAAAGAGTGTCGAATCCTCAACCTGTCTTCGATGGAGTCCAGTAGCCGAAGAGTATGTTTGGGTGCAGAGCTCCAGACATGACAGCAGTACTCTAGTAATGGTCGAATCTGGGCTTTGTATATTATAGTGTCAAAAGTTGTTGAGGTGTGTACAACTTTCTGGTTCGGAAGAGTACACCAAGTTTCTGGCGATTGCCATAACGTGGTTATGCCAAGACATATTTCCTCCCAGATTGACGCGCAGCAAATTAATAGATGAAGCCAGTGGGATTACGTGTCCGTCCATGACTATATCCGGTTCTGAAATGTTAACCTTTTTAGAGAAAACTGCTGCCTGGGTTTTTTTAGCGTTAAATTCGACTTGGTTACTGTCACCCCAAGCCAAAATTTCGTCCAGGTCTTTGTTGAGGCGTGATTCTTCATGCTGTCTGCGAAGATGTACGTCGACAGCCGATGTTTGTGCAGTCAAAGAGAAAGATGAGATAAGTGTGCTATCATCAACAAAACTAAATATCGGATTTTTCGTTTTCACTAGAACGTCGTTAATGTAGAGTAAGAAGAGAGTGGGAGACAATATGGACCCTTGAGGAACACCGCCATTGATGGTGAAGGTGTCTGAGAGAAATCCGTCAATCACCACTTGCAGAGAGCGGTCCTTAAGAAAGCTAGACAACCATGCACAACCATCCAAGATTACTATTATCATAAGTACTAAACACCCGAACAAGCCAGCCGTATTCAGCCGTCTAATTTTAAAATAACAGCAGTCTCATTGGCACCCATACCCTGTTGACGATATGCAACCCAACATACAACAACTAATTTAGCATATGGAATCCGATCCCAAGGTCACCGGAAATTTTGTTCCTACCGAAATGGGACGCAATCTCGGAAATCGAAGTGTTTAATTTGTGTCGTTAGCAGTGCGCTTTGTTTTCGATTTCTTCGAAAAAAAAATGAAAAAAAAATTAAATCAGATTTAATTTACGTGATAATATAGTTGGGCCAAAATACATATTTTGCCTCTTCGACTTATTAGAAATACTGCAGAAATATATGAAGCAATCAGGACAGCAACAGGTGCTCTGCGTAGACGAAGCTGAGACTGTTTAGAGCTCAATGGCGATATTTTTGAACATTTATTAAAAGCAGGTTAGGATTAAAAAAATGTTATTCTATGAAACTGTTTATTTGTAAACAAATGCAAAGCGGATTCACCATTAATTCATTTAAAAAACAAAAAAGGGGCCGAGTTAAATATACGGTTTACAGATTACGTAACATAAAAATCATGATTCTTTTATTTAAATTTCATTCACATCACCTTTTATGCTGCACTGATAATGCTGGACTTTCATGTACTATAAGTGATATGTGTACCCAACAATTAGTTCGATCCCATTCGAGAATTTAAATCGATCGGTCTATCCATGTGGTTAATATCTCGAGAAGGAATGACGATATGCATGCAGGTATGAATATCATACATAAGTTCAATTGAATAGTACGAATGTATGTACTCAAGTGGATTAAAATAATTACAGTCGTTGATGGAAATGGAATTGGAAATTAAGAACAACAAGTAATAAACAGGTACGCTATTTCATTGATGTAAACAGAAAATGGTACTTTGTTTGGGTTTCGGGACTTTCCCGATCAGTTATAAATATAACGTAACTTATGGTAACATTTAAAAATATTGCTTAATTAAGGAAAATAAAATGAAAAGTAATTAAATGGTTTGCCGTTATTAAAATTGGTTCGCAGCAAAAAATAGCCACTAAATCATTTGATCAGCATAAAAAGAATTTGCTTGCAATAAATAAAAATCGGGCTGCAACAATTGTTCTGCAAAAAATGCTACAAACTGTCAACAATTTAACCGATATCAGTTCGCTTGTAATATCATGTGTTCGCTCAATTAACAGTCGAGCTGCGAAATGATTACTTGGTCAGCAATATTTTACAATTGGTCAGTAAAAAAAACATGTCTAGAAGCAGTTTACTTCAGAGGTTTGCATATTAAAAGAATGGTTATCAATATAAATCATTGGATTGCGTTTGTTTTGAATAATCGGCAAAGTTCGTTATTTTGGGCGGAGCGAAAGCAGTCGCGTCATACGAGTAGCTAATTGCGTGCGTGTGTTTTCATTCTTTGTAGCAGTCAAGGCCCAAAAGGTAGCTGGGGCGGGTATTCACTTGTTTTCCCAGGACACTGTCAATTTATGTAACTTTCTTTTGCCGAATACAGAAGGAAATCGGCTAAAAAAGGTGTAGCGGGGGCGGGTTTTCACTTGTTCTCCCAGGGCACTGTCACTATTTCACGTTTTATTGCCAATGATGACCAAGATTAAATATTTTGCTTACCCGCTGATTGCTTACCAATATCTGATTAAAAGTGGATCGCTCATAGCAGCTTATATATTTAATTTGCGTACCAAAATAATTTAGAGCATTCTAGTATGACATTAATTACTGACCGATTCAGAAATGTTTGATGTCCATAAGTTGCTGACCAACTAGCCATTTTGGCTGACCGATTACATTTTTCTGTTCGCAAAAATAAGAATATTTTGCTAACCAGTTAAATGATACCGAAATAAAATGATAGGGACTTTCATCCGTCCGGTTAAGCTGTGTCCACACATGAGGTTTTACCTGACGGTTCAGGTCTTCAAGTAAGTCTGTCTGGAAAATCTAGAAACGTGCCTACATGCTTCATAAGCACCTCTTATGGAGAACGATCATATCGAGAGAAGCGATTATTCCTTTCTCTCTCTTGCTCTGCGTTCCTTAGAGAAAGGCACAATCTGTCTCGATATGATCCAGTCAAGAAATAGACTTCCCGAAAAAAAGGCCTTCAGTTTTCTCCTGGCTGTGTCCGTCTTCATTCCGTTCAAGTAAAACGTCCGCTATGTCGTCCACACCTAATGTCTTAACTCATACGTTTCACTTGAATAAGTAAAACTTACTTGCGGAAGGTAAAACCTTATATGTTATAATATGTCCACACTTAATATTTTAACTGATACGTTTTAACAAGTAAAACCGAGGGTAAAACCCATTGACTTGAAACAAACATGGACCCGGTTTTGCAGAAACAAAACAAAAAAGAAATGGGAATTCTATCTGTAGAACCACCATCTCGTTTTATCTCCTGTCTGTTTCTGTTTTCGTTCTAACAGCTGATCGGATTGACTCAACAATCTATATTTTTATCCAGTTTAAGGTCATACTATACGACAAATATGACAGATGTTAATCCGGTAGTGTCAAACGTGAAAGCAGGAATTAAAGACGGCCTTTCCAATAAGGACTTTATAAGAAGTATATTCCGAGCGCTCGAAGGCATCGTAGTATCTTTGTTTAATTAACAGAAAATGACAAAGAAAAATTATACTAATTTTCAGAGCTCCCCGATTATTTTTCTGGGACGTTGTTTACAGTCTATACCTAAAAATATGAATTGTTTATTCTTCAAAGACTGTGAACGAAAGCTGAACCCTCCTTGATTTAAAATCCTTGATAAAACCTCATGTGCGGACAAAGCTTTAGGCCAACTGGTATAGTATTCGTAATGTAAACGAACCGGCAAAGTTTTGGCTGAATTGGCCACAATCGACGGCGGTGCAATTAAATAATTTGTCTTGTGTATACGGTATGGTCGAATTGCAGTAGGAAGGAATTGATACTAAACGCTATAGAACGGTATAGAAATAAAACATTTTCCATAAAATAAGAGACGAGCAGTATTTTAGCCTTTACAGTTGCCACGCATCCGACACGTCTTATAGTTCATGAATTTTGCAAAAAATAATCAAGGCGTGTTACGCCCGGTTCCCCAATGTGTAATTTTCTTACGGGATTACTGATAGATAGTGCCCTTTTACTAGATATATCGATTGATTCGGACGGTATGAATCATATATTACTTCAGGCCTATGGAGAATGGGAAATTCTACGAAAACTAGCGCTAGACTGAAAGATACTAAATTTATGAAAACCATGGGTGGTATCTAGACCTATACAAATGCATATAGAGCTGGATTTTTAGTCCTTATTCAAATTTGAATAGAAATAAAAATTATCTTCAAAAATAAGGTAAGTAATAAAACCGTCGACGGCCAACCTATTAAGTGAACACCTTTTGGACGGTGATCCGATATCACGTCAAATAATTTCCAAATTATTATATAAGTTAATGCTTTTTAAGGAATGCGCAGAAAAATAAAAATATCCCAAATTATTAAATATTTGCTATTAACACAATAATACAGGGTGTTTCGGGAGGAAAGGGAAATATTTTGGGAACATGTTCAGAAGGTCAAAATAAGAGAAATTAACCCATATGTTTTAATCCGATTCTTAACCGTCTCTGAAATAATCGGTTCTAAAGTTTTTCTTGTAAAGTTTTAGGGTAGTTAAGAAGTTTTGTATTTCTAACTCCAGTTTGTAGGTATTTCATTGCTTGTCAATACCTAATTTAATTGACAAGCATGGTTGTCAGTGTCATTTATTCTGAGCGTTTCGACTCGAAAAGAGAAAAGGTTCCATACGTAATGCCTCACACATTCACCCATAGGGAGTATCCCCAAGCAATTCAACGCGCAACACGAGCGATTAACAAACGTGGTGCAGCTTGTATTGAAGTTGGTGGGGGTATTTTCGAAAACATTCTAAATTAGTGGAATTTTGTTGTTTAACTAGTATCTATTGGTGTTGCTTTTGAAATAAGAAATAGTTACAAAAAAACTTTAGAACCGATTATTTCAGAGACGGTTAAGAATCGGATTAAAACATATGGGTTAATTTCTCTTATTTTGACCTTCTGAACATGTTCCCAAAATATTTCCCTTTCCTCCCGAAACACCCTGTATAACAATATTTTCGAGTGTGAAATGGTAGACAATGTATGATTTTATTTAACTCTGCAACATAATTTTGTAATTATTTTTACACTTACCGAACCTACTAAAGAATTTAAAACTGTGACAATATTCTTTTGGTACGGATTATTAATAAAAATGTAATTAATACTATATTTTATAGGAAATCGTATAATAAAACCTTTATTATTGTCTTTTTTCAATTCAGTGTGTGAGTAGTCTCCAGCTCGATAAGGTCAGTGTGGATTTTCATCCATTATTACTAATAATTATTTCTTTTGAATTTGCCGTCTGGCTCGATGTTGGAACTGTCGAGTTCCAATAAACATGAAATTAAACCATTTTACGAGAATAGCTCATTGCTTTACGCCTTCATATAGCAGCTCCTCTAGGTCTTATTTTGCCCTCTTATAGAAAATTACTTCATTTATTAGGTTGGCTTGAGCTGCATCTGTGGAATTTTCCAGGAAACGTTGGAAAAATAATAGTGCACAAGATATTACTCGATGGGGAATATAAGTAATGTAATTTGCTCTGCTCGATGCTGTTACCGACAAAAAGTAATTGTTATGATACTAAAATAACAATGTAAAGAAGAAAATAATAAACTAATAATGCCTAACAAATAGCAAAGCCAACAAAGAGACTCAACATCAAGAATAATAACTAACACAAAGATCGCGTTGGCCTGAAATAATTGGCCCGATAAAAATTTTAAAATCAGCTAAATTTCGTTGATTGTTCCCAATTTTTTTCAATTTGCAAGAATGTGTTCTAGGAATTTATTTTCTTCAAAAAAGTTACTTTCGCACATTCACATGACCTTATTTATAACAAACAATTATAACAAATGTAGCCTCTTAAGGCGAAATTTTAATATCAAATGTATGAAGCCCTTAGCTACACGGAACAAACACTATAGTAAGAATATTATAGTAATGATTTATTGTACGATTTCCTATAAAATATAGTATTAAGTACATTATTCTTTATTAATCCGTATAATAATAATGTTAAATAAACTATAGTTAGTATATCTAAGGAATTTAGTACAATCAAGTAAATACTAAAATATATTTTATATTTAATGTAAGTGAAAATTATTTATTTTTTAACTCCAGTAGTTAAATATTTTAAAATGTATGGTGCGATACTATTATTGTATACTTTCATTAGTTTTTATTGTAAAAATGATTAAGTTTAAATTAAGTGTTGTAAAAATGTTTATTTACATGAATGAAAGGTTTAAATTAGATGTAACGGATCCTTGGGATTTCCATCTTCCTAAAGTCGGTTCGTTTTATGAAGCCCGATATTGGATTAAATCATTAAACGATGTTATCGCATTTTCAACAGTAAGACGGTTAAGTTAACAATGCCTTCGCTATACCGAACATTCCACTGGTTCACTGTATTCGGCTAAATGTTACTGGGCGAAATCAGCGGTTCCAAAACAAAATTATCTTAGAATTATGTACCGCGATAAATATTTTTATTTTGTTTATTTTTCGCTCATAGTTTTTTTATTTATCAAAATCATTTTGCGTCAATAAGTTAAAGATTTTCTCAGGTACTTTTTCCTAGACTTTAATTATTTTGGGATCATTATAGTTAAATCTATATAACAATTACTATTTTCAAAGAAATAATTAAAAGTGTAAAGAGCAGTGGGCAAAGAAGAATGACGCAAATGCATTGAACACACGGAAAAATTATTTTTGAATCTTATGAGACAGAACAGGTTATAGACGAAGTAAGACCGTTAATTATTAGGGATGATGATAATGATTCTGATGAGTCTGGAAGCATGGATGAAATTTCAAATGCAGAGAAAGACTGTTTTTAGTAAAGTACGTATCTACAAGTAGGTACTACAACATCGGTTCTTTTTAGAACCAAAACTTTATAAAAAAAGAATTCGTAAAACTAATAAATGCTATAAAAGGTAACAAATAATTAATTTTCTTTGCCTAAACTAATTTTTTATTTACTTTAAATTATTTTATTTAGAAAATACCTAAAATATAAGCCACCGACTGCCCTGCTCCAGAGGTTGCTTAGCGGACTTCATATACCATACCGACTTAACAAATATTCAGTGGAGAACATATACAGGGACCATACCATCGGTCAAAGAAGTCAACCAACGCAACGCGAGGTTACCACTTGGATGGGTGATCGCTTGGGATACAGTTACAGTTATTCCAGTCACATTTATGGTTAGTTTTATAATTTTTATAATAAATTTAACTAAGTTTTTCTTTCAGTGTATATTACAGTGGTTTAGAAATTAAATCCATCATAACTGTAAACTAGAAATTTTTGGCAACCGCCCTATTAATTATTATTCCACATTCATGTCGGAATTCAGGATATTTAGGTTAACCATGCAGGATTCGTGTTTTACCTAGAACTTCTTGTTACCCGGTTTGAATTAAATTATAGGTGTTTTGTACCGTGTATGATAATAAGGTTGGCACCCTTATTCCCACAAGTATCTACTATTAATTTTTTTTCCTTAAAAAAACATCCATTGTAACATGAACATATCGGCCTCATAGAATTAATTTGTGTTTTTTTCATACTTGTACAATTGTTTATTAAAAAAAATAATTATAGCTGGTGCACTATCGTAATAATCTACTGGCAGTTATTTAATATATATTTCAGGTTATAATTTTGTGACATTATTTTTCATTTTATTTAAAAAAATTAATTTGATGCTTTATTTCAGCCAGTATTCACAGCCAAAATATTGTTTGGATGGATTTAGATCATGAATAATTGTCTTACTTTAAGTCCGATTTTTATTATTCTTTTTTTATATTGTAAGTTAAGAATAGAGAATACATAATACAGTGAAACCTCTCATAACGGACACCTCTAATATGCGGACATCTCTATTAAGCGGACATTTTTTCATAGTCCGGAACTAGGTATATGAAATTCCATGAAAATCAACCTCTCTTGGGAGGAGTCTCCTTTGGGCGGACGCGGACAGGCTATTTTCATACAAAGAGTGCGAAAACCCTCCTTTAAACGGACAAAAGATTTTTTAAAGTATTTGGGAGACGAATAAGTAAGGTGAAAAAGTCTCTGAAGACAGACCGGCAAACAATCGCGTATGCGAAAGGACTTCGCCGAAGGAAAGTATATGTGATTCCCCGACAGCGTGAGTTGTGAGGTTAAAATCGTAAACAATGGCACAAAATTGTCGCGTTTTGAGTCTGAAAGAGAATATTGATGTTGTGGAAGTTTGTAATTTGATAACAATGATTTGGGCGAGTTCATTAACATTGATAGCAATGTGCTATTAGAAGATGATAGTGACCCCATTCCTACCGATTATGTAGTCCAAACTGAAACCACTATCTGACGACTCTGATGAAGGAGTTGAATGCAGTAATCAAACAAATGTCAGCAATTATCAACAAGTCATTAGTATGGTATAATATAGGAATTATAAGAGTATGCAAAGAATAGAGGTGACTCTACAGCAATGGAATTGTTATCAGACTTGGAATTACCTTTTCTAGATTGCAAGTATAAAACGCAAACACGTCAAACTACGTTATTAGATTTTTTTTAGTACTACATCCTAACTAAAACTAGTGTATTTTTGTTATGTTATGTTTATTTGTACATATATATGCATAGTAATAATTTTGCATTTACATATTACCTAATAACAAATTTCCCATGGCGGACACCTTTATTAGGCGGACACATTTAGACGGTCCCGTAGGTGACCGCTTAAGGCAGGTTTCACTGTATACAGGTTGAAACAAGAACCGTTTTTTTACTCAAACTTTAAAACACTCTGTAGAGTAATGGAGATGTCAAACTTTTTATTTTGTAATTTAATTATCAAGTGACATCTATTCTTAATATTCTCGTTTTTGGTTCATTTCAATACTTTAATTTTTATAGCAGATATGATTTCTTTAAACAAATCATTATTTCTATTTTCGTTAATTTCTATAAACAACAATACTGTCTAGATAACTATACGCCATCGATCCAAAAGACACTTTTAAAAAACAAATATCGATATATTTCTATTGTTCGTTTCCATTAAAACAATTTCCAACTCATTAAACTTACGAGGTTTTAATATCCATTAAAAAAGACAATCGAGAACCCTTTAATAGCTTACCTTCGATCTTTTTGTACTTTGGTATATATAGATATACCGCTTAACATCGAGTTAGAGAGTGATAAATGATGAAAATGGCAAAGAGGTCCTAAATAGGTCGAAAAAAGAAGAAATTCACATTAATCAAGTGGTTATTTGTTATTAGGGATGTTCCATACAAGATTTTACCGTAATCGTTATTCTCCTAACGATAATAGCAATTTAAAATAATAGAAGATGTAACGTCCGTATATAAAAATTATAAAATAAATTGCATTTGCATTTTGTATTCAACTATGCAAGAAAAATCCGTACCAAAATAATATTGTACACATAATTTATAAAAACTATAGTATTCCTAATAAATTTAGTACAATCAAGTAAATACTAAAATATATTTTAAATTTTACAACGAATGTAAGTGCACTGAACAAATACTATAATAAAATTGTTATAGTAAAGATTTTATTGTACGATTTCTTATAAAATATAGTATTCATTACATTTTTCATTAATAAATAATCCGTACCAGAATAATATTGTAGATAGATACATAATTTCAGAAAAAAGTAAAGATTCCTGGGATTTAGATCTTAATAACACAATAATGGGTGGAGAACTTATACAGGGAACATACCATCGATCGAAGAAGTCAAGCAACGCAACTCGAGATTACCTCTTGGATAAGTGACAGCTTGGGAGACCGCTTGTGTCAAAAATTTTTACAAAAGACTTCAGTAAATTTTATAGATTTTAATATATTTTACATAAATTTTACAAAAACTTTTCTTATAAAACTTTAGGTTGACATTTGGCTATAATTTAATGGCATTTCATAATAAAAGTTATTCCAGTCATTAATTCTGGTTAGTTTTATTATTTGTATAGTAAATGTAACTTTCCGTGTAGACAATGATGGAACTGTTTCGTTACAACTCTACCGACTGACATAACCTGAAGTAAGTACAATAAGCAATAAAAAGACAGTAGCGTACTAATATACTCGAATGCAATAGAGTCACTAATATTAACGGTAATTCGACAACAAATCTCTAATAAGATAAAAAGATTTCATTAATCAACGCACCATTAAAGTAACAGCAGGTACGCCTTATTGACAAATGACTAATAAAAGAAATTAAGGGCCTATCGGGAGCATCGTTAAAGTAATAAGTTATCGATCATCTCAATTATTCTTATACTTGACATTTGAAAATGTGGTGTTGTAACTTTATCGCCCTTTTTATGGCTATAGGTACTGAGATTCCATTTTCCAGAGAAATACCAAAAAATCTACGCATATTTAATAAAAATTGTGTATTTCACGAAATAACAGAGATAAACAAATGAATCAGAAAAATCTGGAAGGTTCCGCTGATGGCTAAATTTCCTGCAGCAAAGGTTGACTCATGATTCATTGTCTCGGTCTCTAGTTTCCGTAAGGAAATGCGAGATCCAGATGGTACGCCTGCCAACATCCTTGAAACATAATTTTTTGAGGATATGCTATCCTCTAAATATCCTGCAGCAACTGTGGTACACTTCCATCCTCCATGGGGCTTCAGCGTAGCCATACTTGCTCCAGCTTCTGCTAAAAGAGTTGCCGCCGTTCGACGTAAACAGCATTTTCCGACATCCACTTCAAAAATTGGTCATATTCTTTGTCGTATGAGTCTCTGGATTTTCTCGGTAACAGATTTTGCGTTGCCTTTTCAGCCTTTTTTCAATTTCGTCGGGAATTTCAAAACCTTGTTCCATTTTCGATTTTTGACTTTGACACATAAATATTTGAATACTTATCTCCCTACCAACAAGAACGCCGGATATAATAATGTCAAGGTAATGTCGAAGGTAAAAATAAAAAATTTTTAAATCAAATTAAATTTTAAAAAAAATATTTATTATTTAAAACGAACTGGTATGACATAAAAGTTTGTTCAGGTTTGTTCGGGTACAGATAGATATATACCCTCGGGCGACTTACGAACCCTCGGGCCAGAGGCCCTCGGCTTTGTAAGGCTGTCACCCTCAGGGCATAATAATCTACTTAGTACCCTTGATACATAAATAACCATTTTGGTTGTGAGTTAAACAAGTTGCGCAGTGTAGGAACCTATAATCTATATTAATTTAGAGTAAATATTTTAATTTGGAATTTATTTTCCTATGGGATTATTCCACCTTTATCAAAATACGATTTCAATATAAACTTCAAATAATAATTTATTTGTAAATTTATGTACAAACTTAACAAAATTTAATAAATTATAGATTGAACCTCCCGGCTTTCGGTTAACACAAACAAGATTTTGCCGAGTTTGCCTTTCCAATTAAAGAAGTTTGGGAGAACCAGAAAGTTTTGTTTGAAAATTTAAAGTTATTAATTAAAAGTAAAAATGTATTAATTAAATTCATCATTCATCGAAAGAACATTTAAAAACTTTAAAAATTAAAATATTCGTTTTAGAATATGGAAATTTATGACTAGTGGGCTAATTTGAAAATTTCTGATATTATGGGAAAATCGACCATTACATTTATATACAGGGTGTCCCATATCAAAATGCAGGACATACAGAAACGTTCAAATTAAACAAAGGTTGCTCATTACTTCTTCAACGTCTGCATTGTGTTATCAAATTTAAAAAATCCTAATATTTCCGAAGATATCTGGGAAAAACCGAATTTCCACGATTTCGTTCTTTTTGTTTTGTTTGTGTTGGTTTGAAGAGATATGTGATGATAAATTATACATTCTTATTGCCACTTTCTCTCCTCTATGAGATAATTTAATTAAATTTTCAATCCGACGTTTCATTTCTTCGCAACCATCATCAGCTTTATTTTTTTTATACTCTGAATCCAACGATATATCACACCTATTATTTATTAGACGTTTCGGACTAAAAACACTCATCTTCAATGCAAATAAGCACCTTATTGAAAACGTATTTGTTTTTATTGTTATACAATATCACCATTAAAGTTGGAACCATATGAGGAAAAAAACTTATTAAATTTAAAGTTTTTGCTGCAATAAAGAACAAAAATGACTTAATTCAATGGGACTATGCGGCTTTTGTTAACTGTCAAAATTTGACATTTTCTGCACAATTTGTTTTTTGTATCTATTTTTGGCCTATAGCAATTTCCATTTAAAATAATCAAGTTGTCTAGTATACAACGTGTCCAAGATAAGAAGGGCCAGTACAGGGATCTCGGAAACCGTAAGAGATGCGAAGTCGGTTAAATGGAGGTAAAGTTGCGCATTTACGTGCCTAATAATATGTCGTTTAGAAAGTTTTAAAATTCCGAGTAGTTCTGGAGATATCAGAAAAAAAACAAAATTCTGAAAAATTGTTTTGTTTTCCTGGGTTCTTTTGAGATCGAATTCTAAAGTAAATTGCGCTTTTGCATTGCCGCTCTATCTAACAGCGTTAATTGCTTTGTAATCCGACGAGTCGTCTTCGAAGGGCCATTATCAACTTTCTTTTTTTTTTTTAAATACGGTCCTGTTTTTCTGATATTGGAATTTGAGAGCTTTTTTTCTTCCGAATGCAACGATGTATGACACATTGTGGTTTAATGAGGTTTCGAAGGTTTTTTGAACAACATCAGGATATTTTGGGAGACGGTCCTGTATGTCTCGTAATTTTATAAATAATATCTCATAAATTAAGCTCTAACTTTTTACTTATGTTGAACTAGTTCAATAAATAACAAATAATTTAATAATAAACCACAAATAAGTGAACAAAATACAGAAACATTATTTCAAACTTCTGTTGATTCGGGTTTAAAAGAAAAGTAGGCGCTTGAAACAAAAAAATTAAGATAGTGACGAGTGATTTGTTTCACTTGACATTCCCATTCTGATCGTTTTAAGAGGTTTTCTATTTTCCAGAAAATATGGAACATAAATTTACAAATGCTGAAAAGTTTGATATTTCTATCGCATGTTTTATTTTATCTCAAAAAACTGTTACGTGGCAGTTAGAAGATATTATTTGTGCTTAACGGAAATCATTTTGAACACCTGATTATGTAGTTCCTTACTTTTTTCGTTGTTCGTTTTATTACTGTTTTGGAATGATTTTTGTTCCCTCATTTGTGGTTTATTAATAAATTATTTATTATTTATTGAACTAGTCCAATATAAGTAAAAAATGTAGATCTTACTTATGAGGTATTATTTATAAAATTAGGAGAAATGCAGGACCGTATCCCAAAACAATTAACGCTGTTAGATAGAGCGGAAAAAGTGGCAATGCAATAGTGCAATTTACTTTAGAATTCGATCTCAAAAAAATTTCGTTTTTTTCCGAATATCTCCGGAACTACTCGGAATTTTAAAACTTTTTAAACGGCATATTATTAGGCACGTAAATGCGCAACTTTACCTCCATTTATCCGACTGCATATCACTTACGGTTTCCGAGATCCCTGTACTGGCCCTCCTTATCTTGGACACGTTGTATGTAACTTTTTGGATTCTGCTTTAAATTTATAAAGGAAAAAGGATTTCAGCATGTCCCAGCCAACATTGTAAGACCTTTAGCAGACTATAGAATCTCTACTCATACCCCTTAAAAGGAAATAATTTTCATTTATAAATTAGATCATAGGACCATCCTCCTCAATATATAAAATAAAGCTGCTCACCGGGAATTACGACTGTGAGGAATTTTTTTACCAACCTTTACCTTACAATGGTTCTTGTATTGGCTAACATGACGCTACTAAAATCCAAGAAAAACAATGAGACTTTTAGATAATCGTATTCTGTATATTATTCTCCACTTCACATACTATTCTTTTCAACGATAATCTTCCTACCTAATAGGTCTGTTGCCATATAAAAAATAATATGTCCTCATCCAATACAATAAAGATAAAACTCCCAATGTGGCAACGCCGCTACTACACTACTCCACTTCAAAATCAAGTTATAGCATCCAGACTTCCACGAGTAACCCCCGCTCGGCCGTCTTCACGGCTCTATTGATTTTTCCGGCGAATTGTATCCAACCACGCCTGTGTCCGCCTCCCCCCAACCCCACCGCTTTTCCGTGAGACGTCACGAGCACAACGGCCGTCGTCATAAAAGGAAAATAAGGTAGAGAGGGATGAAAGGAGAGATAGAGATGATGGCGAGAGTGCGAGATTGTCGGATTGTTGGGAAATTGGAGTTAATTGGGTATATTTGCACCTTTTGTGATATTATATATATATATATTGCGGATGTCTGAGAACTAATGTAGGACAACAAACTGGATTACAATATATGCATCGCTATAGATATGTTTGTCGATTTTATTACGACAAATGTTTGTTGTAGAGAGAGCATTTAAGGACGAAGCAAGCACCAAGTAGCGACCAGGATCTCACACTGGAGCAACCAACCAACAGTTAATAACCGGGATATTGTTGAACAGGATTCAGAATTAACACGCAAAATCAGATCGCGTAGGAGATTAGGGGAACTTAGTAAGCGATTTCATAGTTGCCACTATTATTTTAGAGGTTGGTGACTAATTAAGCCTATTTCCTGTCAATATCAAAAGACCAAATACAGTAACTTTTCATTTAAAAGCCATTTCTCCTATGGCTCTTATTCTCTCTAGTTATCATCCATCGAAGTCGCGCTTGCTTTTTCAATTTAAACAACTCTTAACTCTGAAAACAGTTTTTTATAGCGATCGTAAATGGCTACGGAAAGATGTTTGTCGTCAAGATAATCTTCTAAAAGTCCTTCAAGTGCCCATGTTGTGCTGTTCGTTTCAGATTTATTTGCCTCTGTCAATTTTAACAACTCTTCGGCCGATAGAGATAAAATTTATTTGTATGTTTTACATGGAATTTATAACATACATTCAGGAAATTTGAGATCAGATGAATAGTTCCCTTTTGTAATGTTCCGTACGAAAATCGAATCTCTTACAACCGCAAGATAATGAACAATGTCTCAACCAAAATTGTTCAATGGGCAAATTTTAATTAGGTAAGTATACAGGTTGCGTTCGAACAAGAAACATGGGATTTCCCATGTCAATTCCAAGGTGGTCAAATATATTCTTCCGTATTGATTTTAAAATAACTCTGAAATTACTAGGAAAATACACTTTAGATCCTCCAGTCCTGACTTTAAGCACTACCCGGTATATTTATTGGATCAATGTACTATATGTACTATTATTTAATGTTCTAAAAAGTCAAAGGTTACAGAATAATTGAGTACATACAATCGCAAAATAAACATCGTTGCCCGTTGGACAGGGATAACAACTGTTTCACCCAGATAGACTGATCGATACAAAAATGTATAATGCCAGTATTAATGGCTAAAACCATCAGAGATCGCCATGAAGATATATTCATGTGCCTTTTTGCGATGAGCCGAACAACAACAACAGTCTATTCGCTTTTTAATGATGATGGCATGTTCTCGTACTCGTGGGAAAACAAGAAGTGAACACCGAAACCAGATGGTACACAAAACCGTAAATAAGTGATTTATCGTGGAAAGTAAGGAGAATGAGTTTTAAAACGTATTATTTAAATCTAATGAAGCTTGAATGAATCGTTCATATTTTATTAGATATACAGGGTTGACCCTTTTTCAGTATCTAGTGTAATATTAGGTTCGTTTAATGTATTCTCAGAACCAAAATCGGTGATCGTAGAGCAAAATGTATCCATTGCCAACTGATTCGCAACCGATAGATAGTCGATATGGTTACATACATGCGCACGTGCACCCCCAAAACGAATTAAAAAAATATTAATTTATATTCATTGAATATTATTTATCGCATAAAGTCCGACCCTCCCTAATATTTTATCGTACCGTCAACCAAACTGTATATTATAGGCTCTCGATCCGGCAACCGTGCCTCGGTCGAGGTCAATGACGATTATGACGAGATTTGCTCGCATGTGCGATTAAGTAGGCGGGGCATAATGCAGTTTCTCTGTAGGAACAGGTGGCGGGAGACAGCGGGGGATAGCGGGGCTATGGCGATTTAACATGGGAAAGGCGCACAATTTTAGTGTGCGTCGCGCCGTTGTCTGTTCGTGCATCTAGTTAGAAATTCGATCGTATATGTTTTAATATTTTCATATTATATATTTATTAAGTTAAAATGAATAGTTTGACGGTGGACTATTTAAAAAATAACTTTAGCTCTTTGAGTTTGAAGCAAAAAATTGAAGTGAAGAATGCGGGAAGACCTAAAGCCGAAATTAATTTAACGCAGACCACAAAGGGTAAATCTAGGGACTTTATTAGAAAGTTAAAAATTAAATATAAGACAAAAATTTATAGAGGGTATTCCAATCTTTAATGAGGCTGTTATTGATCAATTTTCTACAACTAAGAACCGAAGAACGGACTTTACGTTTAAGCACTATACAAAAGTTGTATTTCCTTGTGTAAAATTAAAAAATAAATAAAAGGGCCAAACTATGGAATAAAAATATACCGAAACTGCTGCAGAAAAAGATATTCCATGTCGTTTCTTATGCGCTTGCTTGACGTGGTTGAGAAGTTGTAAACAGTATATAACAACTTTTTAAGGAAGATGGATTAGATCGTTTACTGTAGAGTTTCAAAAGCCGCATTTGATTACCAGAACTTCAATAATAAATAACATTATTTAGGATATTAGATATTTTTTTCTCAATTTTTTTCCTCTTCGCTCGCCTGATTCCCGAGCCTACCTATACCTTAACGTGGAGTTCGAACCACGATCCTCGTTCATACGCTGCTCCCAAAGGGCTATTGTTTCTCGCATTGCGGTATGACCTACCGATTGGGGAGTGCGTACCATCGCCCGTGCCCCACGAGATATCCGATCTCATCTAGCCTGATTACCGGCGTGAATGGTCGTCCTAGTTACCAGTGACTGCCGCTTTAATCACGGAGCCACCAGAGCCTTGAATATTAGATAGTTTGTTCTTAATTTTCCATAGAAAAATAAAAACATTGTTTACTCACTTAGCCATTTTTCCGAATGTGGTTCTAACAGAAAACTTATCCGGGTAAATTTTTCAACAATATAGCTTGCGGTAACACGGTACCAAATACCAGTATTTTATTGTTAAAAATTTAGATTGTTTGGTTGATTGTTATTGTCTTTTATTCCGCGTACTGCCTATGTGTGCCGATGGCATTCAGCTTAAAGAAGAAAATTCCTCCATTGTGACTTCCCACTTAGTGTTTATACGGAGAGGTAGGAACATTCATAAATATAATACGCATTGATATAATGGGGTGACATAGGCACTCTTAGGGCGATTTAAAAATTGGGGAAAAATGCGGGAGAAGATGTTTTCAGAACATAAATCATCATAATAATGGTGGGTATTGACGTTCAAATCATAAATTTCAAAACGGAAAGTTCAGTTTATTTATACTTTTTACGCAAATATTCTCTCTTTAAGAATAGCTATAAAACCGATTCCGAGTTAAACCTAATGATGTGAAAATAGTTCTGCAAAATTAGATCGTTAAGCTGGATCCGATTAAAAATAGTTTTTGCGAAAACAAAATTATACTCTTCAGAAAAAAAATAAAAATTTTATTAAGAGTTGAAAATTGGTACGTCGATAAATAATGGAGACACAAACAATGTCATATTTTGTAATTCTTGCACAGAACGTCAAATTTGACAGTAAAAATGTCACGTGACTACTTATGTCCATGTCATTTGTGTGACCCTGTATAAGTCAAATGAAAAAGACTCAAAGTTTTGGCCTCAAACAAAAGTTTATATTTTTGATTAAATGTTTAACGGCTCTGGTTCAAACTCCACGGCCGGTAAACCGATTTGCACTCGGTGGATTTTGCTGCTATAAGTCATGGCGTAACTGTCTGCCGTCGTTCAAAAAATAGGGAAGAGTAAGGGTGAGGGCACTGTATAAATAACAACTTTGTACCGTGGGGGACGGTATGTACTCCCCAATCGGTAGGTTATACGGCGATGCGAAAAAACAAGGGTTGATAGCTCTTGGGGAGCATCGTCTGATAGAGTATCGTGGTTAGTATAGCCCACGTCTACTCTCAAAAATGTTATGCATCGGCAAATTGGCGAAAATTTTTTTTTTTAAATCTCGAAAGGGTGGAAGTTTCTTCTTCAAAATGTTGCTAATTTATAAATACAGGGTGTCCATTTTTGGGTAGTTCTACGTGGTATCTCCGTTATTAGTAAAGATGCGGTTTTCGCAGCACCGTGCTACTTTTTTCTCAAACAGAAGATGCCGTAATCGGAATTTTTCTAGGCCGTCTTGTTCTTGATATACGGGATGTTTTTGAGAATTGTGCATTTTGGGACACCCCCATATCTCGGTTACCCCGTAACATATCAAAAAGAAATAAGATGTTATTTTTGTAGAATCCAGTAGTACGTAGACTCAGATTTTTTCTACATTCAATAGTTTTCAAGGAAAATAAACAAATTTCCTTTTTTTTTAAATCGGTCACCCTATATATTTTTTAATAATATAATTTAATTTTTAGTCTTAGTATTAGGCCCGAAATATGCGTTTTTTCAAAAATATACCATTTTTTTTAGTAGGCTATGAAGGATTTTAAAAACAAACAAAAGAACACAGTCCTATGTGTCATAATAATAAAATCTTCTAATTCTGCCAGACCATTCAGGTTCACTAAGTTGTTTTAAAATTTCTAATTAATAGTGAAAAAATCAGTTTGTCCTAATTATGGCAGAGCATGTAAACTTTGAGAAGTACCACATGCTCGTTTGTTATATCCAGTGTAACGAAAATGCAGATGGAGCATTAGAAGTGTAGTTGAATAGGTAAATATAAGCCCTTATGTAGTAATTCTATGAAATTTATAAATTTTCTTAAATCACTTGTAGATATCCCGAAAGGCGTGAGCGTTTCATGCTTTATACTGAATAGCAAAATAGTTTATAATATATTTGAAGGAACTCTTAATGCAAATAAATATTTCGAAATTCTGGAAAACGTTGTGCCAGAAATAATAGAAGATGTGCATTTAGCTGGTCTCAATATCTTCAACAGGATGGAGCGCCCGCTCACAATGCCCAAATTGTAAGGGCCTACCTAGATAATAACTTCCCAGGTCGCTGGATTGGAACTAATGGACCAGTAAGATGGCCACCAAGGTCACCCGACTTGTCAGTTTTCGATTTCCTCTTATGGGGATACCTTCAAAATACAATTTATTCCATTCAGTACCAAACAATGGCAGATTTAAGAATTGCCATTGACAGAACTTTTAGGGAGTTACAAACGCGGCCGTTTATTATTTTTAATTCATTAAAGCGAATAAGAATCATGTGTGAAACATGTCTAAGGCATAATGGAGAACAATTTGAGCAATATTTATGAGGGAGTTCAATAAATTTTCAATTTTTGTGTCTAATATTTAATCACCCCAGTATTATTTTTAATATCCGTCATGCCCTACTAAAAAAAAAATGGTATATTTTTGAAAACGTATATTGAATACTAAGACTAAAAATAAAGTGTTATATATTTTTGAGAAGCTTGTTACAAACTAAATTATATTATTAAAAAATATATAGGGTGACCCGTTTAAAAAAAGCAAAATTGTTTATTTTCCTTGAAAACTATTGAATATAGAAAAAATCAGAACATTTTATTTCTTTTTGATACGTTACGGGGTAACCAAGATAAGGGGGGGGGTCAATCAATATTAAGGCGGCCTAGAAATTCTGATTACGGCATCTTCTATTTGACAAAAAAATAGCACAGTGCTGCGAAAACCGCATCATTCTATCTTTACTAATAACGGAAATACCCCGTAAAACTACCCAAAAATGGACACCCTGTTATATAAGACGTTTAGACTGGATATTTTCTGACGAAAATATCACAATATAATTTTTATTATCATTAAAAATGTTTTTAATAATTTTGAACTCGTTGAATTTCGTTATTTAGATGAATCCTCGTCTAATAAAGGTTCGCCGCGTAGATAGTGTCAAGTTCATGAGGCATAGAATTATATCACGACAGTATATCGTCGTGATTTCATGATAGTCTCGTATTGTGTCACAAATAACTTCTAGCTAAATTAACCTTACCCAGTTTATGTAACTGAGCGATGCCTATTAGGCATGTCTCTCCTAGGGCTTTATATACAAGAGTTGCGGAAATTCCTACTAGTTAGATGTTACTGGAAAAGTAATAATGACTACATAGGCTATGAATATTACTGATTTCAATACTTCTATTAAATTAGTGTAGATTTCAGTGGCTGTTCGTGCTGTGGTAACGCGAGGGTTGCAACCATTACTTGTCAAGCAAACCGAATGAATTGAAACGTATTCGGTTTGCAGTACACTGAAAAAGAGCTACGTTTAGAATTGAAGAAAGTATTGATGCATTTGCCGTTTTCAGCGCAAAGGAACTTCGTTTGACTTAAAATATTTACACTTGGGATTAATTCATTCAAGATAAATCGATTCTTCTCAGAACCTTCTGTTTCGTGCTCGTCTATCAAATTCTCAATCGCTTGCGCTAAAAGCAGTAGCCCTTCTCATTAGATATGCATCTTGCGACTTCGTCGCAATTCGACCGCGCACACAAGCGAATTTCAGGTAAAAGCTGGTCAAAATAGATAAAACCAAAGTTATAATTATGTCGTAAAATCATTAGCACTTAACAACCAGGGTGTCATAAATCACCCCTGTTATATTTATATTATGGCCAACCTTAACATTATTTCAGTTCAAAGTTTGTTTTTCTAGTGCGATGTGTCAATTAAATTAGAGTGGTTGAAAAAAATCAGTGTATTTAGTTCTGTTATTCCGCGGTTTGTCAATTTTTGAGATTAGGGTTTCAAAAACTTATTTATATGAAATTTATGCACATTTCTCTACATTCGAATTTTTTTATCTCTAGTGAAACATACCTTATTGTTTAACGGGGGGGGGGGGGGGGGCTCAGGGTGCTGGGGGAGATTAAAAAAACATAAAATAAATCTTTCTCCAATGATAATATCGTAAAAATAAACCACCTTTGTTTATTCCAATTTCTATACTTTAATAACCATAAAAAGGGGTGTGGAGGGGGCAAAGATGTAAGATATTAAAAACCAAATGCAATGTTACCATATTTATAACGGTTTCTTACAATTAAAAACATTTTTTGTCTTATATTACCAAGATAATCTTTTTGGCCACGATTCCGTCGAAATTCGCCTGTGTGCGGCGCGAAGCCACACGGGTTTTAACAAATAACAACCGACTATTAAATAAACTCTAGTGTGGGTACATATTTATATTAATTTTTGGTAAAGTCGAATTCTCTAGAAGTTTTAATACAATTTCGAAACTTTCTATGGTCATCCGCAAGCAATTCTCCAAATAACACAAATCAAATTATAAACTCATTATAAATTCTTAATCATGCGAATATTATACAATATTTTTAAAACCTTCTGAGATAGTCATTACTTTTGTGTCAATATACTTTTCTTACAGTTATATTTAGAAAATTTAGGCCAAACCAAACTCTCCACTAGATCTTTGAGTTCGATACTCTATTTTCAAATTAAATATATCACACTCTAATGTTCGCTTATAACGTAATGTATCTTGGCTCGATATAGAGCTGCTGCAGACATGTAGCAGCTGTGGTAAACCTCTCTGGAAACAACGGCCCATAACTTTCATCGGAGATATTATAAATAGAAAAATAAATCGAGAAAGAGTTTCCTAACTTAGTGACCCGTATTCTGGTCAAGGAGGTAATAACATTTCTTCTGTCAAGAAGAAGGCAGCCTCGAAGAACGTCAAAAAAGTCAAATCGGTTACGTAAAGATAAAATGTGGAACGTCAAAAAATAATACTTGTGCAAAAGCCAAAAATTCTTACACAAGTAAAAATTTAAGTTGTATATAGGTACGCAAAGATATATCAGATACAATTAATAATTTAATACCATATTTTCTGCTAAATTTTGGTCATTTTGTTTTAAGAATGAAAAATTTTCGACCTAATTTGTTTGGATTACCAACTGGCTAAAAATACGAACGAGCCATATCAAAAGAAAAACTTATCTGAACTTTGTGCTTTTAGAATAATTTCAATATCTTCAAGTTTATGAATACATGAGTTTAAAAAATTACTGTCTAGTAAACTGTGATAAATATAGAAAATGAAACCAAGAATCGGTTGGTCTCACCGAGTTACATAACTCGGAGATTTTATTGTTTCCGTATTGTATAATAAAGACGTGCCTGTGGCACAAAAATATTGTAGATAGTTCTTTCAAAGCTTTACAGATTACAATGTCACTTTTATGACTTTTACATGTAAAATAGGGCGAACAATATTTACATACTTACAACATAAAGAATACAAGTATTGTGGCAGACTAGTATTAATTTTTTCTAAATATGCATCCCCAACTGGTCATCTCGATTCATTTTTAAAACAAGTGAGGGCTTGAAAAGAAGCCAGCTCAACAAATAATAAAATCATAATTTTATTTCGATTGGAATCGGCCAGAGAATAAAACAAGTAGTATACAAATTAATAATTGATTTTTAGAAGTGTTTTCCACCATGATACAATAAACACAATGCCTGATATCTAGCGGTTCCAATTTCATATGGCGCGCGCAGCAACGTTATGGGGTGAGATATTGTTAAACTGATTATGGAGATTCACGTTGTTGTTAGCGTTTTTAATTCTCTTTTGAAGGTATTAAAAGGATTTACGCATTTGCGCCTTATCATAGCATACCATATGTTTATTGTCCGTTGGAAGAAAGTATTTCTGGGTGGAAAAAAATCATCCACAAGTTTTTTACATGGATTACCCACCGGATAGTCCATTTTAGCCAATAGAAGGACGGAATTGATGGCTATCTTGAAGTCCAACAGTAATACTAGTAGAAAATTGCGAGTTGAAGCTAACGGAAAGCATACAACCAAATCTTCCGTCTTCTTTTTAGAAACCATTTAGCATTACAATAAGTTTCTGTCTCACTCTCCTTTGAGAATAGACTACGTGATGCTTAAAGTTATTTGTGCTCTGACTTAATTATATAGGCGACTAAGTTTGGTCTTGCATACACAACCGCCCAAATTTATCCCAACCTCTAACCATATTTCGCAATAAATAGCTCAGTTACTCCACATCAGCGCTCTATAGACAATAACCACAATAGTCTGGGAGTCAAAACCTTAAAAAACGAACAAACATCATCACTATGATAAAACGTTATTTAAAAAAATCTTTAGATCAAGATCGATTTGTAGTTAGTTTTATATTTAAGTGCCGATTTCTTAGGTGTTCTAGAGAAAGCCTCCGTATTTGTTTTTACAACGATACTTAGATAGAACACCTTTATGCCACGTGCTGCCGTGCCATGCACATCTGTTTTCAGTTAACAATTCAAAAAAATTGATTTTTTTTAGTTATAACACACTAATTGCGCCCCCTAGTGGTCATTTTGGAAATGTAAAAATATTCTCAATCAATTTTTCTTGATCTATTAGTCTGAATGATGAATTATTTTTCCCAAAGACGTACGGTTTATGGCTTGCATAATATCGTACCTCGCCGAACTTAGTGGGACACCCTATATAGGGATGGGGTCGTAAAGCGACCAGTGGCGGTTCTTCCACAGGAGCACATGCGCAGGTGCACCCCCAAAACAAAACGAATAAAAAATATTAATTTATATTCATTGAATATTATTTATCGTATAAAGCCCGACCCTCCCTAATATTTTATCGTACCGTGAAACTAAAAAAGTCGGACCCTCCCTAATTTTTTTATCATCCCGTCAAACCAAACTATATAGATCCGGCAACCGTGCCTCGGTCGAGGTAAATGACGATTATGACGAGACTTGCTCGCACGTGCGATTAAGTAGTGCAGTTTGTATGTAGTAACAGGTGGCGGGTGCCAGCGGGGGATAGCGAGGCTATGGTGATTTAACATGGAAAAGGAGCACAGTTTTTGTGTGCACCGCGCTGTTTTCTGTTCGTGCATCTAGTTAGAAATTCGAGCGTGTATGTTTTAATATTTTAATATTATATATTTATTAAGCCAAATATTAAGTTAAAATGAATAGTTGACGATGGACTATTTAAAAAATAACTTTAGCTCTTTGAGTTGGAGCAAAAAATTGAAGTGAAGAATGCGGGAACACCTAAACCCGAAATTAATTTAACGCAGACCACAAAGGGTAAATCTAGGGACTTTATTAGAAAGTTTAAAAATGAAATATATGAGAAAAAAAATTATGGAGGGTATTCCAAACTTAATGAGGCTGTTATTGATCAATTTTCTACAATTAAGAACCGAAGAATGGACTTTACGTTTAAGCGCTATTGTGTAGGGTCGATAAATGTTGTGTATTTCGATAAATGATACTGGATATGATTTTAAACCTTTTATTTAAGGACTTAAACTAAAAAACACTGAAAATATGAAGAATGACAACTTGTCAGTCTCGTGGCTCGATTCGTTCTCGTCATAAAACAGTTAACTATTGTTCTCGTCTTGGTTGCGCCTAATGACGTAGCCGTAGATGGCGTAGTGGTATTAGACATCATTCGGTTTTCTTGATAACTCGTAGATGGCGGTAGTAGTATTGGACATCATTCGGTTTTCTTGATAGCTCGTAGATGGCTTTAGTAGTATTAGTAGTGGACTGTATAAATGTTGTTACGAGGGTTGCATGCGACGACGTTATTTTCCAAAAGTTGTATTTCATTGCGTAAAATTAAAAAATAAATAAAAATATGTTTTACCTAACGCATTTTCTTATTACTTTTTTTCTTTCTACATTTAAAACGCCTAGAAAGTAATTGTTTGGTCGTTACACAAAAATTTTAAAAATAATTTCATCATACTTGTGAACCCCCTCTATCATAGGTCACGAGCCGCCACTGAAAGCGACACTAAAAGGGTTGAGAAATGCTGCTCTACGATATCGAGTAAACTACTAAGACTCTTTAACGATCAAACACTTTTTGGCCACTTTTTCCCGAATCATTTCCAGGCCCGGACTAATAACTTATTTATTCCACACCAGCGCTCCATATAGTACAATAACCCATATAATAATAGGACCACGTAAGATGCTGCAGCAAACACCATTCTACGCTCCGCCGATTTTCGTCAAGCACGATAATTGGGCTTTTCTCCCCGACAATTTACATATTTTTCCCGCAGGCAGACACCGGAAATTGCCAAGGAAATTCTGGTGTATCTTGGCGAAATTTATTTCAAGTTGGGCTACACCTATATTACATTTTTTTAGGTTTTTTCAGGTGGATAATGGACGCTTTTCTTGAGCGTTTCGTCGAGGGATGTTTACATAATACTCAAATCGACACTCGGAGGATAAACTTAAGAGAATTGAACCCCCCTAAAATCTGTCAGTTTTAGACTGTATTAAGGAACCGTTTTATTGTATACCCTATAATGTATTGATGTTCTTACAGCTAAAGTCGGTACGATAAACATATTCCTTGGCTTAATACATATCATAAACAATATTCCTAATCGATAATTTGATTCCTTGGGATAAATCAAAGGTTTTAGAATGGAGTCGAACCCTTTTATATGGTCTGTCCAATTCCTCTTCACTCTTTTTTCGAAGTCTTCTTAAGGTCTTATCTGAAATGCCGCAAGCATCAAACGTACTACCAAGGTTCACAAGTATGGTGAAATTATTTTTAAAATTTTTTTTTGTGTAACGACCAAACAATTAGTTTCTTGGCGTTTTAAATCTAGAAAGAAAAAAAGTAATAAGAAAATGCGTTAGGTAAAACATATTTTTATTTATTTTTTAATGTTACACAAGGAAATACAACTTTTGGAAAATATGAAAGGTTTTCTTAGTGTGTATAGCTGTCGGATCTTAACGTCGTCGCATGCAACCCTCGTAACAATATTTATACAGTCCACTACTAATACTACCTACTAAAGTCATCTACGAGCGATCAAGAAAACCGAATGATGTCCAATACTACTACCGCCATCTACGAGTTATCAAGAAAACCGAATGATGTCTAATACCACTACGGCATCTACGGCTACGTCATTAGGTGCAACCAATAATAGTTAACTGTTTTATGACGAGAACGAATCGAGCCACGAGACTGACAAATTCTTCATATTTTCAGTGTTTTCTAGTTTAAATCCTTAAATAAAATAGTTTAAAATCATATCGAGTATCATTTATCGAAATACACAACATTTATCGACCCTACACAATAGTGCTTAAACGTTAAGTCCATTCTTCGGTTCTTAATTGTAGAAAATTGATCAATAACAGCCTCATTAAGTTTGGAATAACCTCTATAATTTTTTTTTCATATAATTCATTTTTAAACTTTCTAATAAAGTCCCTAGATTTACCCTTTGTGGTCTGCGTTAAATTAATTTCGGGTTTAGGTGTTTTCGCATTCTTCACTTCAATTTTTTGCTCCAAACTCAAAGAGCTAAAGTTATTTCTTAAATAGTCCACCGTCAACTATTCATTTTAACTTAATAAATATATAATATTAAAATATTAAAACATACACGCTCGAATTTCTAACTAGGTGCATGAACAGACAACAGCGCGCGGTGCACACAAAAACTGAGCGGCTTTTCCATGTTAAATCGCCATAGCCCCGCTATCCCCGCTGCCACCAGCCACCTGTTACTACAGAGAAACTGCACTACTTATTCGCACGTACGAGCAAGACTCGTCATAATCGTCATTTACCTCGACCGAGGCACGTTTGCCGGATCTGTACAGTTTGGTTTGACGGTACGATAAAATATTAGGGAGCGTCGGACTTTATACGATAAATAATATTCAATGAATATAAATTAATATTTTTTATTCGTTTTGTTTTGGGGGTGCACGTGCGCATGTGCTCCTGTGGAAGAACCGCCACTGATCATTTCCCATGTCTAAACGCAACAAACGTGCCAGCCACATCGGCAAAAGGAAATTTCCCATTTGCGAACGTTCAAGATATTTCTCATTTCGGCTTCTCCACATCGTTTATGCGCCGACAGGCCCCTCCGCTTAATGCCCCGTCGTATAAATTACCTTGGATTAAAAGGTCAATTCGCACTAAGTGCCGTGGTCATTTTGATTTGATTGCGAGAGCAAGAACGGCATTATTCGCGGAAGAA
This sequence comes from Barypeithes pellucidus, assembly GCA_963991005.1. Classification (NCBI taxonomy): domain Eukaryota; kingdom Metazoa; phylum Arthropoda; class Insecta; order Coleoptera; family Curculionidae; genus Barypeithes; species Barypeithes pellucidus. The sequence continues at coordinate 4,487,339 of OZ022557.1, forward strand.
ATAAGAATTCTACTAGCAACATTTATCAAGTGGTTGACTATAATACATGGAATTTAAACAGCAATCACAAAAATGAGTGTCAGTGTAGTTTAGAAAGACAATAAAGGTTCAAGTTTAGTTTGGAATAATTTTTTTAAGTCTGAAGGTGGTCTTAAAGTTATGCCCTATCATTATCAAACTCTCTGCTTGTTCCACCAAAGCTCTGCACACCAACTTACAAACAAAGCATAATATTAATTTGAAAGTCCAGAGCAGCAGCGGTAGTGTTGATATTGATAAAATAACACAGAAAATGAAAGCTAGTACCCGCAGTTCGAGTAGTTCATTAAGTTCTATTGCTAAGTGCTCAGATGGTAGTGGTTCTTCTGTGCTTTGGTAGCTAAAGATGGTATACCCTTTGGAAAGTTTATCACATCGACCAATATGCGCCAACTATTCCAATCAGAGAGCCATAAATTATGTAAAAATCTATTCCGCCGACAAGTGTCGAAGCTGAACGTGCGTTTTCAGCCGCAGGATACATGTGCAATAAAATAAGATCAAATCTAAAAGATGAAACATTAAACATGTTATCTTTTCTCCGAAAATACTTTCAAAATCAATGTAACATGTAACAGTTAAACTAGTCGTACTATTGTATTGTACCTATATGCAATAAATATTTTCCTGCTACTCTACTCCGTTTCTAATTGCATTAAACAACTTTTTATTAACATACAGCACCCACATCGAGTCCCGCAAATCCTGCAAATCCCGCACTCTTAATCCCGCAATGTTAATTCCGCGAAATCACCGCGGGATCCAGCATTTGCGGGATTGGATTCCCTACTTATGTCTTGCAATGAATAAATTTTAGTTTTCAATTCATGTGAATTGTGAATAAAATTGAAATACAGCACGGCTTTATTTCAAAATTTGTATCTTCTTTTAAAAAGCAGTTAATGACGTGATCCAAACAATATTGTGTTAAGAAAAGATCACACTTGAAAACAAAACATAATTCAGCTAAATTCTACCGCTCAATTTTTCCACAGGGCGTTAAGAAATTATGGGTGAAAAAGTAACTTTTGTTTCCGCCTGTAAATGATGAAAATCAGTATTTTTTGAAAACTAAAATTAAGTGTATCATTCCAAGATACAAATCTACACTTTGGTAAAAATTTCACCAGGATCGGAAAAATATTTAAAAAGTTACAAGTCTATAAACTTATCCGGAAATTATTGTCGGGGAGTGTAATAACGAACTTCCATATCACCCTGTATAGTATTTTTTCGTAATTCACTGTAGAAATGAACTTCCCTATAAGGCAAACAAAAAATAATTCAAACACTCAGCCGTCAAGAGGTCGTTCTAACACACTTTGTACGTATCGTAAATCCATTAACGAACTTCACAATTAAAAATGTAATTCTGTCACTCCGTGTAAAGGATTATTTATTTTTTTTATTTTCCTTACAAAAATACCATCAAAAAGCGTCCAAGTTGAAAGACGAGGCGTCTCTAACACAATCATAACAATGTGTTTATTTAACTGCTTATAACATTTCATTTTATTGCATCAAAATGGCCTTTTAAACTGCTTCTGACTGTGTTAAATCATTTAAGGTGAACATAAATAAACACCAACGAATATCAACATAAAGAGAATGCAAATTAGACGAAATTACGAATGATTTTGTTATTTTAAGCGTGCACGTTGCCAGAATGCTAAAAATTCAGGAAATATAACTGTATGTCGACCCGTTGCTTATGCTATGCTGCCCTTAGTTGTATTGTAAAAATCGTTAACACAAAAGAATCATGTAATTTTCAATTAGGACAACTAAACTTACCAGTAATGTAATAAATTTTAATGTAATGTTATGCATAGTGTTATCAAATCAACCTAGAACGTAGCAGATGTGTAAAAATGATCATTTTCCACAATATTTAAATGAACAAAATAAATCTCTATTATATGGCAACACTGTAGGCCGCGGTCTGTTTTCTGCTAAGGGGCGAAACCATGCAAGATTGTTCAATGGCCTTTCATTAAGCTAACAAGAAATTATTAGAAAATTGATTCAAACGTAAATAAATTCAAGATAATTCGTTATACCGACTCACGGTAGGTTCCAGAAAATATATATTTAAATATGTTCTCTAATTTGACAGCTTTCATTAAAACAAAAGCTTCATTACTTTAATTTTATTTCTTATGAAGTTCCGCTCTTCCTAGCGCCGTTAAAACGCACAGGAATTTGTCTCTACAGTGGCGCCAAGTGCGGATAGGAAATTTTGAGTTTGTTTCTTACACCGGCATTGCCGTTTTGCAAATATTTTTTTATCAATTACGTGATGGAACAGAAAATACTTTAAAATAAACATTTAAGCTTATTACTACCAATTACATTTCGATTCTCATGGTGGGATTGTTCGTTGTTAAAAACGCAGTCTGGTCGTTTAAGCTTAACATCTCTAACCATTTTATGGTTCAATGAATCAACTGAAAAAACACAAATACAACAACAGAACAGGAAAACTACACTGAAATCCAATAATTGTTTCGTATTGTGAACTAAAACTTACCATGAACATCCACAAAATAAATCGGTTTTCTTTCAAAGGTGATCGAACCCGAATAAAACGGAATGAAGCTTTTAAGGGGGAGATAAATAAAAAACGGTAAATTTAAATCAGAAGGTACATGGCTCTCCTTATTATGGAAATAAATTAGGCACTTTTCAATTAGATTACCAAAATTATTAAGTATGAATATTGGAAGAAAGGATATGTCATCTTAAAGATAAAAGAATAAATACCCAATAAAAAAGGTACTCTGTACTGGAGTCGATAAACCACACCATTTAAGCGCAAAACTAGAATTATAGTTTTTGTTGTCAGTAAAATCAGCAAAATAGTATATTAAGATACAAATTTCATAAGACATTATCTTAGAGCACGCGTTAATTTTCTAAAGTACAAGTGCTCTAATTGTCTTATGAACCGTGTATTTTATAATACTTTTTCTATTTGGGTCTTTAAAGTCTGAAAAACATTAAAAATATACCTAATGGATTTTTTCCATTTGAATTAATATTTACTTTTACTACTTAATACAATGTTACATGTATCAAATATGCCATGATAGAAACAATTGAACCCAACAAAGCTTCTTCCCATCCGTCATAATTAAAAACAAATATATTATTAAAGTTAATATAAATGAGTCAGGAAGAAGTTGTACTCCGTCAGAAATACGAGAAATTGCAGAAAATAATCTAGAAACACTTTTAAAAAGAACATGCAAAACTTTGAGTTATGGTGCGAGCAGAACAAAGTTCAAAATATTGAACAAAATAATAAAAATATGAACAAAATATTGTGTCGACACAGAATCTGACAGGAATAACAATTAATGTCCAGGAAATGTCTACAGTAACTATAAATATCTATATATAAAGTAATATGTATAATGCTATATTGAATTAAAAATAAAAATAGTACTTTATCGAATAAAACTTTAGAAATAGAGCATAAACTGGAAGATATTTTTATTATTTTTAGGATATATTGTTTTATAGTTGTGACTAGAAATTAGTTGACGGACACCGTCAGCATGTTATATATTTCCGAGTATAAGTATTTCAAATAAATATCTAGTATAAATGATCTATTTGCAAGGTTAAAGGTTAGTATTTTAAAGTTTTCTATAAGAAATTTTTGTCGAATCCATAATGCCAAGAAAACCAATTTCAACGAAATCAAAGTAAGCCTAAAATTCGAACCCTACTTGCTGCCAACGTAAAAAAAATAAAATTCCAGTTTCATAAAGTGGCTGGTTTTAATTTTTTTTTGCATTTCATAATGCATAATAGAAAAAAAAGTATTGAGTTTTCGACTTATTGTTATACGACTTATTACCTTTATTTCAAGATGTAGAATCACCTCTCCAAGTATCCGGATGTATTATCCGAATACCCTGTATATATCCTCCAAATTTCTCTATTTTTGTCGCCACAAAAGGAAAGATACTGTCTGCTGTATCGGCCCCTTAATATATCTTAAATTACCATGGCAACTCCGTTGAGATCATTTCCTAAGAGTGCCCAACAGTTCTTATAGGAAAAGGGTGTTTTTTTTTCTTTACGAGGGGAATAAATGGCTTGGGGCGCGATAGATTTTTACTCGATCATATAAATTAATATTGCCGGCAGGAACACGACGGTCTAGTGCGAGTCGACGTATCGTGGTAAGTATTCCGCTCAATTGCGCTGCTGTCGGGCCTGGATATACCGACCCCCGCCCTCTTGTTAACAGAGCCTATTTTCCCACTAGGCTGGTAGCCCCTGGCCTGAAGCCGTACTTTCAGAGGGGTCCCGCGCTCGGCCTGTGCTACACTATACTTATACAAATAAACTGGCCACCAAGAAGATCGGCAAACGGGTGTTTTACCCTCATTGAATTAGATTTTCGGATTTTTAACCATGCCAAACTTGTTTTCAGATATTTTCCTAAGCTTTAAAAGGCTGCTTTATTTACTCCTGGTAAAAAATCCGTTTGTCGATATTTTCGTTGTCCAGTTTAGGAAAATACAAAAACTTACGTTATTTGCAAAACTGATACTTATGCAAACAAATATCAGTACTAATTTAATTTCTTTATCTTTGTTATTAAATCATAATAAATGGAATGGTGAGAAGCGCCGGATTGCTTAACAGGCCTAGAGCCCCCTATAACCAAGAATAAGTATATTATGTTGTAAATACATTGCTTTTAATTTATCGAATAGACTTAAGAAACATTTTCAAAATTAACTTATCGCAACTAATTTTACATTATTTCCCGGTATCCCCGCGCAATGTCTAATCAAATAGCGAATTTCAGCAAGTTCAAAGCACCATCCTAAAGTAATTTTTCCTTTATAGATTTGAAAAAAAAAACGAAAAATGTTATTCAAATATAAAATTTGGTATACTGATTCTTACAGTCGTAATTATTTTAATCCCTGAACTCCCAATTTACGACGCACAGTTTCAAATTTATAACCCTTCAATAATGAATATTTCCCTTATTTCTAATTAAATATGGAGAACCAATTTTTTTACTTTACTTGCTTACAATGAACATAAAAAGTTTGGGGCCGTCTCTACCACAAAATATAGTTCGTATTTTCCTGTATACAAATCCTGTTTAACCTCACATGATGCAACTTTATCTTCTACACGTTCGCGTTGTTCTAATACGAAAATTCAGAAACAGATACTACTAATCAAGAAGCAACCTGGTATATACATAGATAATAAACCTAGTACCTCATATAATTATCTTCAGTCAAAGATTCTGGTAGCCATTTTTTGGGGTTCGCCGTTCTTGCCTGAATGAAATTCGTCCACACTAAAACCACTTATATAAGCAACTTCACGCCGCACCAGTTATTTTTTCAATTTGTCCCTGTCCTATCATGTTCTTTCCACGTTTCTAATCAAAAATGCGTTCGCAAACCCGCTAATTCTTAAATAATAATTAATAATTTTATAACAAACACGAAATAAGACGCGACCGCTGCCCTAACTCACGCCAACTTTCAATGCAGGTAGGTGTCACTGACGTTCCCGAAGCCGCCTTTGATTATTGTTACTAATCATGGCACTCTACGTAAAATACCTGCAATTGCTGTTTAGAGATTTTTCTCTAAGATCGATGATATTTTATGTGCATTGTAATTGTTTACTGGATTAAATTTGAATTTATTTATCCTTATATTAAGCTGCATTTATTAAAATTTATATTAATAATCATATTATTATAAATAGCTGTGTTTATAGTCTAACTTCTATATTTTATTGCTGAAAGAAAATAGTATCTTAGTAGGTATTATAGCTATGCGGATACGGATGTTGTGTTTAGTTTTGAGTATGAGCTACACCGAGGACAGCGTATACAGGGTGTCCCACCGGGAACCGCCTCGATCTGTATATGAGAAACTATAGGTAGGAAAATTCTTAAAATCGGACATTATGCTAACGGTGATGGGGGCAACTCGGCAAAAATATTGTCAATATCCGGATATATCGGAAGTCGATGCCAACTTGCTTACTTTAAATGGAACACCTTACATATTATTACATTTTTGGATTCCATGCAAGATTCTAGGTAGATTTTGTATATCATGCCCTATACGTAAGTCTAATCATGATTGACATATTTAAGGTTTTATGTCTAAAATGACAGTTGCACACCTTAAATTAATTATTAATAGATTTTTTATACTATTTTGACAACTATTAATGAAATTGAGAAAACTGCAATAAATTTTCAAATGGAAACCCGCAATTTTTTTTATTAGTTCGTATTAAGCATAATAAGTTTGTATATTCCGAAAATTTGTAGTTTTCGAGAAATATTGCCAATTTAATATTTTTATATGGCCATTTTGTTGCGGATTTTAAGTTCAGTTAATCCTAGTTGGCTATGACGGCGTTGAAAAACAGTCAAATTCTAAAGATGTGTATGAAGCTGTTACCATTTGAAAATGATTAATAATCAATAAGTTTAAATAATCTTCCACAGCATGATTACATACAGAGTACACCAAGTAAAGTGGCCTATTAGAAGTATCTCGAGAACTAAATGAGATTTTATTTTGAAAATTTGGCTGTAGCTATAAGAGATGGTTTTCTACGTTTATGATGTGGTGTTGCCGGATCATACCGAAAGTGGTAGCAACATCGGAATTTTAAATGAATTACCGTATATACAGGGTGTCCGGGACATGTGGGAAATCTCCCGGATATGAAGAAAACTCGTGAAAAGAATACTATAGGTTCATATAAACTTCTTTCGTATCGGCCTCCTCTTCGGAGATATGGGCTCCCAAAGAGCACCAATGAAATCAAGTTTTTTACACATAATTATTGAACCACCTGGAATATTTCAATTATTTTTTAATATGATGTATACCAGGTAAGACCCGTCAAATTACTACCCAAGAAACTGTTGTGAATTACTCACAGCTGCAAGGACGGACTAGCTGTAACACTCATGGGCCCATTTTTTTACGCCCTGTATGATGAGAACTTTGGACAATGTTTTTTACATACCTTTAACTATTGGCTAAAAATTAAGTACTCTTCATTCATGTCGCTAATCCTAACCGTTTTCGAGAAAACGTCATTTTATTTACACTGAGTCCCCTAACTGCTCATGGGCTAAATATGAAAAAGCGGAATCTTGAAGGTTGAACATTGGATCGGAACAAAGATGTATCTTTTATTGAAATACCCGAAGCACATGATGTATATGAAATGCCGTTTTTTCGAAAACGGTTAGGATTAGCGACATGAATGAAGAGTACTTAACTTTTTGCCAATAGTTAAAAGTATGTAAAAACATTGTCCAAAGTTCTCATCATACAGGGCGTAAAAAAAAATGGGGCCATGAGTGTTACAGCTAGTCCGTCCCTGCAGCTGTGAGTAATTCACAACAGTTTCTTGGGTAGTAATTTGACGGGTCTTACCTGGTATACATCATATTAAAAAATAATTGAAATATACCAGGTGGTTCAATAATTATGTGTAAAAAACTTGATTCCATTGGTGCTTTTTGGGAGCCCATATCTCCGAAGAGGAGGCCGATACGAAAGAAGTTTATATGAACCTATAGTATTAATTTCTCGTGTTTTCTTCATATCCGGGAGATTTCCCACATGTTCCCGGACACCCTGTATATGTTTTTTGGAAACTAGGTAAAAATCTAGAACAGTTTTCTGTAAAATATCATATGTGGATTTTTCATTATTTTGTTCCTATGAATCCATTCCACAGCCAACTACCAAAAAATTATTTTTATAAGATAATATTAAAATTTCGCTATAAGTCCGAAAATATTGAAGATAGCTTAAAATCTTAGATAGAAAATTCGATCCTTCATTTAGAAAAAAGGTTTTTGAAATAATTCATCTCCCTCAGAAATATTGTTATGGAAACGCCCTATATAAAACTAATTAAATACTGTTCAAAATTATAAAATTTCGATGGTCTTGTGGAACTATTGTCAAAATTTCAGCTTTCTAGCTGTAACCGCTAAAAAGATATGATTTTCTCTTCAGGTCCCCCGATACGGCGTTAAAAAATCACAAGATTATTTATAATTCAAAAACTCTTAAAGATAGGTATATGATATTATACAGAAAACTGTTCTATATTTTTACCTACTTTCCAAAAAAATATATATATACGGTATCGGTATGATCCGGCAACACCGCACCATCCAAAGTATTTTATAAACGTAGAAAATCATGTCTTATAACTACAGCCAAATTTTAAAAATAAAATCTCATTTAGTTCCCGAGATACTTCTAATAGGCCACGTTACTTGGTGTACCCTGTATATATTTTCCCAACGGGCCCGATAAGCCCGGACCTGGTGCCCCCTGGGACCCAGGCCCCGCCTGTATCCGTGCTTGTAGGGGCCCCTATAACCAAATAGGCACTGACTGTTAACTATCACTACTTAATCTTACTAGTCACTTGAAGCCTTAATCAACTGATTTTGCCCGAATTCATTAAATATAAAGAGCGAAATTTTAATTTCAATAATCTAAAATCTAATCTTGTTCTGTTTATTTAAACTGCCTTTCCTCCGTTTACTTAACACTTCGCAATTTACATTAACAGAACGCGTGCCTTTTGTTCCAATTGTCATCTCGAACTGAACTCGTATTTGACAAACGGGCTGTCGTTATACATTTGCATAATTTAAATTTGCATGTTTCTCCCGATAGATGTCACTTGGAATTTATTGAAGAAGCCTTACGCTATTATAGTTAGAACCATACAAAAATATTAAAAACTACAGATAGAAAAATGTACATTTCTAGCCTACGCAACGACTGCAAACAGTATTTCCCACCCTCTTGCACCATAGCCAGATTGTCATATTTATCGTAAAATCCCCAATTAAAAGGTTGTTAATTTGACAATTACAACTGGTTTAAGGTTAATCCGCAATTGCTCTTAAAATAAATTTATTTTCCAATAATTTTACTATAAACTGTGAAAAGGCGATGAGAGATTCTTTAAAGAAATATTATTATACTTAAAAGTAGCAAACGAATCTTGATCTAAACCAACTTCTCTGGCAACATCTATTTCTACTTTACTACTGCGCTACGATCCTGGAGCCAAAATATGAATACTAATCTAACGGATTGTTTATATATTTTGGTTGATTTGTATTTCTTTGTGATTATTGGTGAAAAATCGTTTTTATTATAAACAATCATGTTGCAAACATGTGTAGTTTGTAAAAAAGTGGATCATTTAAATAAAGCTTTATCTTATCGTCCGTAAGTATGGTTATGTTTTAATATTTAACCATCTGATATAACCAGACTTCAGCATTGTTGCCATTCAGCCAACAAACGTGTAGTTCTCTCTTCCACCCATTTTCAATAACATTTCATATAATCACAGCTTCACTTTCAAAGAGTTTTATAAATGGATAAGGATATGAAACTCATAGTCTGGCTCCACTAGTTTAAGAAATGTTCAGTCTTCAATTTCAATACATGTTTCGAAGCCACATACATCTTTAGTGGAAAAATTATAGATAAGCAGAAACTTTTGTTAAGGTAAACATATTCAAGCAGTTTTTATGCGGGTGAAGAAGGAAATTATGATTTTGGAAATATTAAAAATGGTTTACTGAAAGTTCAGAAAATTAAGGTAGAAGTGTCATCCTTAACACAAGTTTGACAGTATATTATAGTTCGTTTTAACTCTCATTAAATGGAATATATCTTTAAGGACGTGGATAAACTTCCACTTAACGAATCAATTGACACTTTTAAAGTTTGCAATAACGTTAAGGCTACCTTAGCTAAGGTCTAACTTAAGGTAACATTCAAATATCGGCCCTTATATAATACCAAGACGCATTTCCATTTCCTCTGTTGTATATCCAGGTAGTATCATAAAATGAGAAGTGACTGTGCAGAAAATAACTATTCCTTCTCGAAAATAAAACAACGTCGTTCTGTTTATATTTCGAAAGATGGATTAGGCAAATGCGTGACACATTTTGGTTTGTCATCATGCAAAAAGGGCCTATTAAACAGGCAGGTACTTAATAACTTGCTTTTTGGAACATAAATTATTTGAATAATGTATTTATTTAAATGGAGGGCCGAAACAAGGACTAAGGTTGTTGTAATGTTTCTTTATATAAAAGGGATTGATTAATGAGTGCAGGAAAAAGTTCATTTGTAGAGCTCGGTATAGTTGGAGTTACCGAATCTATTTAATTCAACGAGCTTGCAAACTGTAAAGATCGTACACAATAAAAGACATTTGAGCTTGTTTCCCATCATAATTCAATTATTATTAAAAAAAATCATTGTTCCTTACATTTATTTATTTTCTTTCTTACGTTTTGGTCGTGAGAATATGAACTTTTTCAAATACTATGATTCTTCAGCCAATTTGATCCGCAAGACCACCATTTGTGATCAGTCAAGGGTAAAGAATTGAAATTGAGATCATCAGAATGAAGATTTCATTATGTAATTCGTTTCTTTGTAGAATTCGATACGATATTTTATAGAGAAGCGATAGTCGATTTGGTATCGAATCAAATATTATATTCCTCAACTATTATTGATTGACATGCACGCCACTGTTCCACACTTAGTATAAATTTAATTAAATAAGCCTTAATTAATAGACAAACCCACATATTTCTTTAATAACTGCAATATGTTATTATTAAATTATTAATTTTTAAAATCTCCTAATAGCATTATTTATGAGCTTAAAAAAACAACTACTCATTTCTTAAAGATATGGCTTCCCGCTAAGAATTTGATATATTATTATTATTTGTGGTAGTGTATTTGAGAATAATAAATACAAACTCTATGATATCCTGATTGTTTCGTAGGAAATAGTAATTTCGCTATTGGTTCATAATCCCACTGAAATATTTTTATTATGGTAAGTGCTTTAAGGCCGTTGTACAGTCGCCAATTCTACTCTTGCAGCAATAAGAATTTAAAGGGGGCATCCTCAGTAAAGCTTTCGCGTACGCAAAAAGTCAGAACAGCAGTTAATAGTGTCGTGAAATCCCTAAAATGCCCCCAGAATTAGAGATAGGCAACATCACAGTTGCAAATCAGTACATTTGGCTCTACGAATACCGAATGTTTGGTCAGCACTTACACTTGTGACTAATTCTGACTGCTCTGCGAACAAACCTTGTGCGATAAGAAAAAAGAAATTAATCAATTTGTCAAGTTTAAAAACCTGTGTTTCTAGTTTCCATTATCTGCTTAAATTTTTAATAAAAGTTTAACAAAAGTTCATAAATTTCGAATAAATATTTATGCGTTTCTGTTAAAAGGAATCCCTTTTTAAAAAACAAACATCTACCAAACAAAACCGTAAACCATACCGGCATTGAAATAAGTTCGGAAAGACAAGCTAATTTATAAACATGTTAACGCGGTCTAATTTTAGTCCCCCCATGTTGTCTAATTTAATATACACACTAATTTTATGTTATAGGTGTTCTTGCTACGTCGGCTACAATCTGCCCCATCTTAACATTATAATGTACCATGTTATTACGAAGAAGAGATTGCCGTGCCTGGCGAAATAAAATAATTCGTAAGCGATCGAACAAACCCGATCGATAAGTTCGATTGTGATTTTACTGATTTGTGATTCGAGGGTTTTTTGAACAACATCAGGAAATTTTGCAATACGGTCCTTTATTTCTTTTTTTTTATAAATAATATGTCATAAATATTTATTTATGTTGGACTAGTTCAATAAATAACAAATAATTTAATAATAAACCGCAAATAAGTGAACAAAATACAGAAACACTTCTGTTGATTAGGGATTTACTAGAAAAGTATTCGCTTGAAACAAAAATTAAGATGGTGACCCGTTATTTGGTTCACTTGACATTCCGATTGTGATCGTTTGAGAGCGTTTTAAGAGGTTTTCTATTTTCCAGAAAATACTGAACATAAATTGACAAATGCTGAAAAGTTTGATGTTCTATCGCATGTTTTATTTTATCTCATGTTATTGAGTATAACGGAAATCATTTTGAACACCTGATTATGTAGTTCCTTACTTTTTTCGTTGTTCGTTTTATTACTGTTTTGGAATGATTTTTGTTCACTTATTTGTGGTTTATTATTAAATTAATTGTTATTTATTGAACTAGTCCAACATAAGTAAAAAATTTAGAGCTTACTTATGAGATATTATTAATAAAATCAGGAGAAATACAGGACCGTATCCCAGATGTTGTTCAAAAACTCTCGAAACGTCATTAAACCACAATGTGTCATACATCATTGCATTCGGAAGAAAAAAAGCTATCAAATTCCAATATCAGAAAAACAGGACCGTATTTAAAAAAAGAAAGTTGATAATGGCCCTTCGAAGACGACTCGTCGGATTACAAAACAATTAACGCTGTTAGAATTCGATCTCAAAAATACCTCCATTTGACCGACTTCGTATCTCTTACGGTTTCCGAGATCCCTGTACTGGCCCTCCTTATCTTGGACACGTTGTATATTCATAGATTATATCCCTCGAGGTTCGCTCTCGTGATTTAATCAGAATAATGCCAACAGCATTTCGTAAAATTTCCAAAACAAAACTGTTCGTCAGTTATATTATCTAAAAATGTGTTTCTGTCAAAAAATTATCCTGCAGTATACAGGATGAGGTAACAATAATATCAGTCATCGCAGGATACACAATTGTAACGATTCAAAACAAACATGGATCGCTTTGTTCCAACATGCGCCACTCCCAGAGTGCATTAAAGGATTTTTCTTAAATTCCAGTATTGATCGTAAAGAAAATAATAAGATATTATTTGTAATATTTCCCATTAAGATATTGTATCCAGTGGCGGCCCGTGACCTACGATAGAGGGGGTTCACAAGTATGGTGAAATTATTTTTAAAATTTTAATTTTGTGTAACGACCAAACAATTAATTTCTAGGCGTTTTAAATGTAGAAAGAAAAAAAGTAACAAGAAAATGCGTTAGGTAAAACATATTTTTATTTATTTTTTAATGTTACACAAGGAAATACAACTTTTGGAAAATAAGAAAGGTTTCCTTAGTGTGTATAGGTGTCGGATCTTAACTTAACGTCGTCGCATGCAACCCTCGTAACAATATTTATACAGTCCACTACTAATACTACTAAAGCCATCTACGAGCTATCAAGAAAATCGAATGATGTTCAATACTACTACCGCCATCTACGAGTTATCAAGAAACCCGAATGATGTCTAATACCACTACGCCATCTACGGCTACGTCATTAGGCGCAACCAAGACGAGAACAATAGTTAACTGTTTTATGACGGGAACGAATCGAGTCACGAGACTGACAAGTTGGCATTCTTCATATTTTTAGTGTTTTTTAGTTTAAATCCTTAAATAAAATGGTTTAAAATCATATCGAGTATCATTTATCGAAATACACAACATTTATCGACCCTACACAATAGTGCTTAAACGTAAAGTCCATTCTTCAGTTCTTAATTGTAGAAAATTGATCAATAACAGCCTCATTAAGTTTGGCATAGCCTCTATAAATTTTTTTTCGTATATTTCATTTTTAAACTTTCTAATAAAGTCCCTAGATTTATCCTTTGTGGTCTGCGTTAAATTAATTTCAGGTTTAGGTGTTGCCGCATTCTTCACTTCAAATTTTTGGTCCAAACTCAAAGAGCTAAAGTTATTTCTTAAATAGTCAACCGTCAATTATTCATTTTAACTTAATAAATATATAATATTAAAATATTAAAACATACACGCTCGAATTTCTAACTAGATGCACGACAGACACACAAAAACTGTGCGCCTTTTCCATGTTAAATCGCCTGTTACTACACTAGACACAGACTGCACTAAATAATCGCACGTACGAGCAAGTCTCGTCATAATCGTCATTTACCTCGACCGAGGCACGGTCGCCGGATCTATACAGTTTGGTTTGAAGGGATGATAAAATATTAGGGAGGGTCGGACTTTTTTAGTTTGACGGTACGATAAAATATTAGGGAGGGTCGGACTTTATACGATAAATAATATTCAATGAATATAAATTAATATTTTTTATTCGTTTTGTTTTCGGGGGCACGTGCGCATGTGCTCCTGTGGAAGAACCGCCACTGATTGTATCTAGTACTAAATATGTTTTTAACTATTGTCTAGATTTTTTTCTCTGCAGGGGATCCTAAGTTTATGTATTGTGCAAATTATCTCAAGGAAAAACGATGCGAATCATGTTAGTTAAATAATAAACTAATATAGGAAGAGGAAATATGTATATGCCGCTAGCGAGAATGCCGTATAAATATTGTATAAATAGAAACTGGTTGCTCACAAATGTCAGAAACAAATTAATAATAATCATCTTCTGAAGGTAAAAAATAAATAACTCGCCAGCGAAAAATCCGTCGATCAAGTTTTCGTCGTCAGTGTGAAAATCATTTCTTTTTAAATTTTATACTGCAGCGGTCGATTTGGAACTTTTTCGAAATAATTTTATCAATAAAACACAAAAAATGTGAACTATTCTTCAACTTTCCCAATCAAAAAATAATTAAACTCCCAAAAGTCCAATCAAAACTTTAAAATTGCAAGAAGATATAAATCTGAGGAAGTTCAATACCAAAACTTCCTTATTACGTTCCTTTTCTTGGAAAATAATTGGAAAACTATAGAAAATTATTTCTAAGAAGGAAATAGGAAAAGTGAGCATAGAAATTCCACTATTTTAGTGTAAAAATCGGTTCAGTTTGTTCTTTATCTTCCTTATTTAAAGTTTTTAGTGTTTGAACGGCGAAATCGTTCCATATATGCATTTGACAAGTTCATTTTATTTATACAGGGTGTCGATTTGAAATCTGCCAAGCTTCCTGTAACTAATATTAAAAATCTGTTGCATACTCATCGGCGTCGTTTATAAGAAGCAAGAGGGGGCAGTCCCCCCCCCCCCCCCCCCCCCCTTGGACCGTGGAATTTGATAACTTAATAACACATCAAAAAACTTTTAGTTCGTTTGCGGAAAAGGTAGGTAGTTCGTATGTTTTTTCTATTTTTCTTAAATTTGATAGTTGCTAGGCATTCGTCCCACATTCTGGGGTTCATCCTAAACATAGCAAGCATTTTAGCATGCGTGGTTGTAACCCAATGTCAAAATTATACATCAATAATCTTTTATTTCGTTAGCGGAAAAGATGTACGTTATTTCTATTTTTTCTCAAATTTGGTACGTATTTTTAAAGTCTAAAGTAAATTTCACATTCGAGGCGGTGCATAGTCGGATATTGTTTCTTCAAAATATTTCTCTTAATCGAAGCTAAGCCAAACGAAGAAAAATTATTGTAATGTAGCAGATTCGAAGCTGCTATATAGTGTGTCTACTTAAATTGGAACCATAAGGAAAACTTTTTTATTATTGGTTTTATGAAAAAAAGTTATTCTTCATAAAAAGTTCTGCATGGTCCAAATCTCAAAATGCAACCTTCAGTTATCAAAATTTCCCAGTCATATACGAGGTATATCAGAAATTACGAATTTTGCTCAAGAGTAAAGTACCTTTATTTTTGATAATACAGAAGAATGTTATGAAGAAAAGTTATTTCGAATTAAAAGTTATATTCAAATATGTATGCAATTACCGTGATTTAGCATGAAAATTTAGGTTTTGTGGTTATTTACTAATCATTCCGTATTAATTATTCTGGCTTGATACCATTTAACGTAATCTAGGATGCACTGACCAGAAATATTTGACACGGAATGTCATAGTGCGTTGGTATTGATAAAAAAACATTAGAAATGGCAGCTTTACTAAGGTGTGAAGAAAAAATAGAAATTGTCTTAATAATTAATTCGGAATGATTAGTAAATAACCACAAAACCTAAATTTCCAGGCTAAATAACTGTAATTGCATATTTGATAACTTTTCTTCATAACATTCTTCTGTATTGTCAAAAATAAAGGTACTTTACTCTTGAACAAAATTCGTAATTTCTAATATACCTCGTATATGACATTTTTAAATTTTGATAACTGAAGGTTGCATTTCGAGTTTTAGACCATGCAGAACTTTTTATGAAGAATAACTTTTTTTCATAAAACCAATAATAAAAACGTTTTCCATATGATTCCAACTTAACTAGACACACGGTATAAACAAATTTATGAAGAAATTTTTGGCACCGTTATTATTTAAATTAAATCTAGATTTTCGGACATTTTTTTCAATTTATCGGCCAAAAGTAATTTTAAATCCTATTCACATTTGTTTCCGCAAGAACTATTTGACATTGAAGCAATTTACGATGAAATTATTGCATATTTGTCATTACAACCGGAGAATACCATTAAAATACAAATAAGCATACTAATCAATGTTACTTAAAATCAATAGTTATGGAGTTATTTTTTTGTTTGTTTTCCGCTGTCTCTTTTTATATATACAGGGTGTCCGGGAACATGTCGGTAATCTCCCGGATATGAAGAAAACACGTGAAAAGAATACTATAGGTTCATATAAACTTCTTTCGTATTGGCCTCCTCTTCGGAGATATGGGCTCCCAAAGAGCACCAATGGAATCAAGTTTTTTACACATAATTATTGAACCACCTGGTATATTTCAATTATTTTTTAATATGATGTATACCAGGTAAGACCCGTCAAATTACTACCCAAGAAACTGTTGTGAATTACTGACAGCTGCAGGGACGGACTAGCTGTAACACTCATGGGCCCATTTTTTTTACGCCCTGTATGATGAGAACTTTGGACAATGTTTTTTACATACCTTTAACTATTGGCTAAAAATTAAGTACTCTTCATTCACGTCGCTAATCCTAACCGTTTTCGAGAAAACGTCATTTTATTTACACTGAGTCCCCTAACTGCTCATGGACTAAATATGAAAAAGCGGAATCTAGAAGGTTGAACATTGGATCGGAACAAAGATGTATCTTTTATTGAAATACCCGAAGCACATGATGTATATGAAATGCCGTTTTTTCGAAAACGGTTAGGATTAGCGACATGAATGAAGAGTACTTAATTTTTAGCCAATAGTTAAAGGTATGTAAAAAACATTGTCCAAAGTTCTCATCATACAGGGCGTAAAAAAAATGGGTCCATGAGTATTACAGCTAGTCCGTCCCTGCAGCTGTGAGTAATTCACAACAATTTCTTGGGTAGTAATTTAACGGGTCTTACCTGATATACATCATATTAAAAAATAATTGAAATATACCAGGTGGTTCAATAATTATGTGTAAAAAACTTGATTCCATTGGTGCTCTTTGGGAGCCCATATCTCCGAAGAGGAGGCCGATACGAAAGAAGTTTATATGAACCTATAGTATTCTTTTCACGTGTTTTCTTCATATCCGGGAGATTTCCCACATGTTCCCGGACACCCTGTATATAGTTCGTAAAATCGGGATCATATCAAAAATACTGAAAAATCCTCAAAAAAAGGAAAACTCTTCTTGAAAAAAAATTACTATTGTTCGTCTGCTGTAACTTAAGTAAAAATGTCGCGTGGGACGTGGTCCATAAATAATTTCGCCTGAGGCTTCTCTAACTAAATTAATATTATATAATATTTAAATATAAAATTATCCAAAAATTCTTTCTGATTCATTGTTCTACGTATGCTGACGATAACAAACAAAAATATATCTAAAATTCCTTCCATTTAACCAATTACAACATTTTTCGTCTCTCGTTGTCTGTATCTAATACGTTTTATTTACCCAATTAATATTTCCATTTGCAAGAACAAAGAACGGGGCAAGTAGCAACTATTACCTCGTGGGAAACAAACATTCTCGCATCATTTTTTGATGGATTGCGCTGATAGATAGGCTTACAGTATCAGAGAGGAAGTCCGAAGAAATTCGAGAAATAACTCTCTTCAGATGACTATGGTAAATAAAGTATTTGGTGTCTGGGAGTGTATTCTTAACTCTAGATAACAATATCGGATAGTTACTATTTTCATTCTTTTTAAATGTGTTGGCACTAATTTTCGTTAAAAGAATAGAGAGGACACTAATACTAGGACGCAATAATTTAATCAAATTAAAAAAGTTAATGTCGATAATCACGCAATAGAGACGCCAAGCAAGAACAAGTCTTTCAAGCTGAAGAATAGACCCGCTAATGCTCGTTATGGAGATATTATGCTAAGCTATTCACCTTCACCACGTAGCACACCCACGTTATTTATTGGAAAATTATGAGACGGTACCGCATTTTTGACATATAAAAAATCAGGTTTCAAATTCTCTGGGCCTTTGAATAGCTTGAATTTTTATTTTCGATGATTCATCGATAGAATCAGCATACATTAATGTTAACAGTCAATTATTTTTAAATGCGTTCGAATTTCACATTATATCTCAAAAAAATATACCAGATCTAATAGCAAATTCCATTATTTTTCATCTCATCAATACCAAATCATCGTAATATTATATATTATATTATATTTATATATATTTCGATCGTGCTGTAAGACGGACCGAGTCCAGCCTATATCAAACAAAGGTAAGAGAACCCTGTCTAGCAACTAGTATCACGCCTCAACAAAGACCTGGAAGAAATTCTGGCTTGGGGTGACAGTAACGAAGTCGAATTTAACGCTAAAAAAACTCAGGCAGCAGTTTTCTCAAAAAGTGAACAATACAGAACCGGATATAGTCTGGACGGACACGCAATCCCACTGGCTTCATCTATTAATTTGCTGGGCGTCAATCTGGGAGGAAATATGTCTTGGCATAACCACGTTGTGGCAATCGCCAAGATAGCTTCACAGAAACTTGGTGTACTCTTCCGAACCAGAAAGTTGTGCACACCTCAACAACTTTTGACACTATACAAAGCCCAGATTCGACTATCACTGGAGTACTGCTCTCATGTCTGGAGCTCTGCACCCAAACATACTCTTCGGCTACTGGATTCCATCGAAAGGAGGGCCATTCGTCTGATTGGAGACCACGCACCACTCCCAGAGTGCCTTAAAGGATTTTTCCTATAGTGCTTGTGTTTGATCATTAAAAAAAAAAAAGTCACTCGTTCAGATCTCGATCATGTTGGAACTGCAAACATCGCATATACAGCTACGAAACATCTGATCAATTTCACCTTCTCCAGAAGAAGACGGCCAAGATATTTTACACACAACACCGATACTGCGGATATTGGAACGAGTATAAAAAGGCCCTTAATATTAATAATGTTATTTTTATGTTTTTGTAATACGGTCCTGTAGAATCGATGTCAAAGTCAATATCAGGCAGTCATAATAGTGCCATTGTGATTAAGTATGATATTATCATTGCAGTTAATAGAAGATACGGTTGAACTAGGAAATAATTAGCATGTGTCATCACTTGTAACAGCATGATTCAAATCGAGATTATAAAGGCCTATCCGTACTATGCTTGCTCATCCTGCAATTTTGAATTATGGCTGCATAAGGTGATATCCTCATATTAAATGGATATGAATCAAAAGTCCTGATATGTCCACATTTATGATTTTTTTTACTTGAAATTTAATTTTTGGCAACACAAAATCGGTTCATTTGGATACCGTTTCATAAGTTGCTCCAGATAAATCGTCCCTTATTTCACTCATAGTCAAATTAACAATCCCCAAAAGCAGCAGGACGACTGATGGATTTCTTGTTTATTCTGTTGTCCAAATGAGTGGCATTTGAGTGAAAACCGCTGCAACTTTCGCTGACGTTAACATGCATAAATGTGAATACAAAATTGCATGCAATTTTAACGCAGGATTAAAAATGCAGAGTGAACATACACAGATGCGGATCGGACTGAATAGATCAAATAAGACAAGACCATGGCCGCAGCTAACGAATGGTTTTGATCTTTGAATATCCCAAGAAAAACGGATCAACGTAAAAATCTAACAACTTATACTAGTTTACATCATGATACAACTAGGTTTACATGGATTTCGATCTATCTCAGACAGACCGCGTTGGATATTCATGCGGTAAGCCCCCTAAAGTCATGTCTATTTGTTATAATAGCGTTGTCTGTTTTATTCTTTTTCATTAACTGATGATAACTCTGGCCCAACTGTATCGAAAGTATTAGTGTAGCTGGTAAAAAGATGACGAACCTGATATCATTTATGATCTGTAGTGAATAAATAAATATAACAGAGGAACAGCGCCTCAATTATTAAATCGGAAATTCCTGATGCTCAGGAATAATAATAAATTCATAATATCTACGTTTAAGATTTTATCGGATTTATTATTTTGTTCACCCATGCTTTAAATTTCAACACTACAACATCTAGAACACTCACCTCCTTTCTCAGCATTGGTAATGGTCACCCAGAAATCGATGGTTTTTTCGGGTCCAAGTTCCTCATAGTCCCACTTCTTCCTAACTTTAACCGAACCGTTAGGTTCCACGATCACCCAACTGTTTTCGTCGCGAATTTTAAATGTCTCTTTGTCCGTTTCTTTTTCCAATTGGAAGACGACCCTTCCTTCGGTCTCACCATCCGTTTCCGTAAACTCGATTCGTTTCGTAGGGCGTACCGCGCGAGTTACCCTACGTTTATCGCGATGCAAGGCTTGGCCATCTGAAAGAGAAAAAGAGATGGTTATACACAGTTAAAATAATCGATCCATCCATCGTCAATAATTGTTTTATTTTAATTCCCATTTTTAATATTCTCTTTTTATATAAGATTTTAAGAAAATTAAGAATATGTCCATAATATACAGGTTGAAACAAGAACTGCGTTTTGACTCAAACTTTAAAACACTCTGTAGAGTGTAGAGTGATGACGATGTCAGACTTGCCAAGGAACATCTATTCTTAACATTTTTATTTTTAGTTCGGAAGTATCGGAACACATTTTATGCTGATGCAGGATAATCCTCCACCTCATCTTGGCAGATGATTTTTTTAAAAAACAAACTCGTTTAGAAAGTTGTTTTAATTTCCAAACATAACAAGAACTTGAACCTAAAATTACGAGAATGGAGTGAATGAAATGAAAACCAAAACACACCTCAGCAACGGGTTTGTTCGTTTCCCCGCAAGCACGAATGACGGCTACAATACGCCTTGGCATGCCTTCAATGAGGTTCGATATGTAATTCTGATTAATTTGCTGCCATTTTTCAACAAGAGCTGCAGTAAGCTCATGTAAATTTACAGGAGCAGATATCAGAGATCGTATTTTTTGTCCAGTGTCTAACAGAGATATTCTATTGGGTTTAAGTCGGGACTGCGTGGGGACCAATTCATTTTTGGGATTTCAACCTCGTCTAATACTCGTTAACAATTCTCGCAACATGAGGCGGAGCATTATCCTGCATCAGCATAAAATTTGCTCCGATAAATGGCGCGAATGGAACAACACGTGGCTCTCAAACATATCTAATGTACCTATCCGCTGTCATAGCTTCTCTCCATTGACCATTACCATCTCCATCCGTGGAAATTCTGATGTTTTTAAAAAATCGTATCTGCTACAAAAATTTAAGTATTGAAATGAACCAGAAACGAAAATATTAAGAATAGATGTCACTTGATAATTAAATGACAAGAAATAATGTGTTACCTGAATCATTCTACATAGTGTGTTAAAGTTTGAGTCAATGAACAGTTCTTGTTTCAACCTGTATATTATGAACATATTCTTAACTTTCTTGAAATCTCACACATATGCAAGATTTTCGATAAATTTATCTACGATATAAAAAAAGAATGATAAAAATCGGAATTAAAATAAAACATTTATTCACCATCAAAATCCATCCAAATATTGCGTTGATCGATTATCTTGATGGTGAGGTAGTTGGACACGTTTGGTATAAGTGTAACTTATTAGAGAAAGAAAAGCAATAGCAAGTATGAGACCTATCACAAACCTATACCCAATAAAATAAAGAAGAAGTAAGTATAGAGAAAATACAATTTGTATATTTCGTCCTTCAAATTAATTTTCAGGCATTTACATTATTATTCTATAAAAAAATATATCAGGTTACAATATCCAGTATTACTGTTTCGCCATCTCAAGAGAATAAAAGAAGCTTTGTTTTCATTGTCTTCAATGCTGAAATAGACCTTGCGTTACAATAAAATGCAAATATAGCTCTCCACTTTTCGTACACATTTTTATTTTTGTTTATTAACTGTTTACGTCGTCGTTCGCTTTATATTACAGTAACTGTATACTTAGCGTGGGGTTGATAAAAATATGTTTAATAATAACGAGACCAGCAAAAGACATATTAGTTATTAAAAAGTATAAACCTAAATTTTAAGTACATTTGTTTCGCCGCGCATTTTCCTTTAGAGCGTCTGAACTTTAATCGTGTTTGTATACTAACCTTCCTCGAGCGTCTGCAAATCCAACGCCGTACACTCTTCCGAAGGTTTGAAGTGGAAAATCACCTGCGCGGGCCTTGGAGAAGTCCGACTCGGAATCCGTAGATCATGCGCTTCAACAACCAACTCCAACTCCATTTCCTCAATGGGCTCCAGTGCTAGAAGAAGATCGCCAGTTTGAGGAACGATCACTAGAAAGCTGGTTGGAGTTACTAGTTTGTAGGCTACCTTATCACCATCTGCGTCTGTTGCCTCTACTTTTCCTATAGAGGAAAATCGTTTCCAGGTCGTGGTAACGTTGTCACCTTCTATAGAATCGTCTCCAACGATAAATCTGTAAACTTTCTGCGTAAACACTGGACTATTATCGTTTTCATCTTCGACTTCCACCACAATATTCGTCACAGCCTTATTTATTCCGCTAGGATCACTTGCCTGAATCGTTAGAACATATCTACTAACATCTTCTCTGTCCAGGACTGCAGCGGTGACAATGTAGGCTCCCCCAGAGTTATCTACCGTGACGTTACCCATATTTTCTCCCGTCACACTGTTCCTTAATTCATAAGCTTGACCCAAATTACCGGCTATAATACTGTAGGTTACCGGTATGTTGATCCCACTCGAGGCTTGAATTAAAGACAGCCCAGCAACTCTAGTCCCGGTGGGTTGATTTTCTGCAACCCTGCCGACTATTTCGTCGCTACCCTCATCTTTAAAAGTCAACATGTTTCTCCTATCAAGCACATAGAGCTGTACTAAGTGCTTCTTGGTAGCGTTTCCATTGTTTTCCAGTACTAGGAGATCAACAGGTCGGTCCACAAGTGGACTTACATCGCTTACAGTCATTATCGAGCCATCTTGCAGCATTGTAAAAAACTGACTAAAACTAGAATTGACTAGGGAAAAGTGTTCGTTGAATTTTTTGACGCTGTAGCCCGGATGAGCGTCGTGGGGTATTACCGATACAGTGTCGGACCTCGCCGACGACAGGATAGTCATGGCTATAAGAGCCATGGCTTGAATGGCCTTCATCGTGGCCTAAGAGACTTTTTTGGGTTTCAGCTTGTGGCGTGGTTGGACATTGGAACTTTTTCGATGGACCTGTAACAAGAATAAAGGATTTAAAGACTTTTTAAGAAAATAATTGGGTTTTACAGTTTCGAATTAAACCGAATTTGTAAAGCAAAAGTAAATTACAGGAACGTAGTAGGGGTATTTTAATGAAGTTAGTCATTTTATCCGACTTCGTACCTCTTACCGTTCCCGAAATCCCAATGGTGAAGGACGAATCGGTTACACCATGTATGTAATTATATCATTATACATTTTAATGGTAATCAAGATGTCTTATTTACAAAAACAAGTATTGTAAACACTACTGAAGTGTGTAAAAATCGCCTATCTTGGCCGACAATCTTAAATTTACATAATTGTTCCGTTTAAGAGCAAATAATTATGATAATGAAGACCGTGGCTAAATAAATAACTTAAACATACAAAAGGATGGAATTCATCAGTACAGAAAATGGCAGCAGTTTATGACCTTACTGATACGTGAAACCTGTCTATGGATGTGTCGTACTACGTGACAATTTTTGCTAGGATCGATATTTGTTTACGCAAATGAATGCATAAAATTGGTAATTTGTTAACAACTTAAAAAAGTAATTTAGCGTTAAAAAGTGCCGTAACGTCTCATTTCTCTTTGAATGCTTATAATATCAACTTGCCATGAAAACACCATCAGCGTCGTTTGTTGCATGAGCGCCGCATTGGTATTGTTACAAATGTCAATAATATTTGAAAACATCAAAAAAGTAAAGAAATAATTGCTATTCCGAAGAAGTAAACTCATTTCAATGCGCTTCAGATGAAATAACTAATAAAGCCAATGAAGCAACCCAAAATGTATTGCCTGGAAAATCGAAACAAGTTTACAAAAAGGATACGTTTATGAAATGGCATTCGACCAAAAGTAAGTGAAGAGTTTCAGCGAACGGGTATGTTAACGTGTTTTCAAGAAAGGTCAAATATTTTTAAATGTTTGACTTTATGTTCGTGCTATTCCAAGCTAAAATCAACATCAATTCTCAAGTCGTCAGGTCGATATAAGGAAATATCCCAAACTTATTGCCTTCCTAAGCGACAATGAGTTGGTTATACACCAATATATTTTTTCTATTTGGATTTCATAATGGCTACATGATGAAATGCAAAAAAATTGAACAACTTGCCACTTTATGAAACTGAAAATTTATTTTTTTCATGTTGGCAACAAGTAGGGTTCGAATTTAGTTCTACTTCGATTTCGTTGAAATTAGTTTTCTAAGCATTATGGATTCGACAGAAATTTTTTACTTTAAAGTGCTAACCTTTAACCTTCTTTAAAGTTTTTCTAGATTATTTTCTGCAATTTCTAGTATTTCTGACGGAGTGCAACTTTCTTCCCTAATCATTTTTATTAACTTTAATAATATATTTATTTTTAATTAAGACGGATGGGAAGCTTTGTTGTGTTCAATTGTTTCCATCATGGCATATTTGATACTTGTATTAAATTGTAAAAGTATTGCCATCCCAGAAAGAAAATATTAATTCAAATGGAAAAAATCGACTATATTTTTAAAAGTTTTTCATACTTTAAAGACCCAAATAGAAAAAGTATTATAAAATACACGGTTCATAAGACAAATAGAGCACATGTACTTTAGAAAACTCCCCGCTTCGCGGGTCGTTTTCTAAATTGCATGCGTGCTCTAAGGTACTATCTTATGAAACTTGTATCAATATACTATTTTAATTTCGAAAAAAAACGATACGATCGTAGACATACGGGATTACGGCACTCGCCTTCGGCTCGTTCCCTCAAATTTCCTGTTCGTACAATATGTAATACTTGACAAAATTTCGGTGGTATCCCTAGTTATAATACACTTAAAAGACGAAGGTGATTGTTAAATGAAAAATTCCTTATTGGGAGTTAAAAAAGTAATATTTTTACAATATGTAACTACAGTGAAACCTCTCATAACGGACACCTATATTAAGCGGACATTTTTTCATAGTCCAGAACTAGGTATATGAAATTCCATGAAAATCAACCTCTTTTGCACGGTGCAAAAACTCTCTGAAGACAGATCGGCAACCAATCACGAATGCGCAAGGACTTCGCCGAATGAAAGTATGTGTGATTCCCCGACAGCAGTCCGCCGTTTATTTATAAGTTGTAAGGTTAAAATCGTAAACAATGGCACAAAAATGCCGCGTTTTGAGTCGGAAAGAGAATATTGACGTTGTGGAAGTTTGTAATTTGATTGATAACAATGATTTGGGCGAGTTCATTAACATTGATAGTAATGTGCTATTAGAAGATGATAGTGACCCCATTCCTACCGATTACGTAGTCCAAACTGAAACCACATCACTATCTGACGACTCTGATGAAGAAATTGAATGCAGTAATCAAACAAATGTCACCAATTATCAACAAGCCATTAGTATGGTAAAGGAATTATAAGAGTATCCGAAGAATAGAGGTGATTCTACAGCAATGGAATTGTTATTAGACGGAATTACATTTTCTAGATTGCAAGTATAAAACGCAATCACGTCAAACCACTTTTTTAGTACTACATCCTAACTAAAACTAGTGTATTTTTGTTATGTTTATTTTGTACATGTGTACATATACATAGTAATAATTTTGCATTTACATATTATCTAATAACAAATTTACCATGGGCGGACACCTCTATTAGGCGGACACATTCAGACGATCCCGTCAGTGTCCGCCTAAGAGAGGTTTCACTGTATAATTTTTTTCTTATTTTAGGGAATCATTAAGATTAAGGATTACATTTCTCTAATTATCTATTAAATTACTCCTAAAACCATTAGGCAGTAAAACCATTAGGAAGCCTCACGTTTGACATTATGAACTGAGTGAGTTAGTTATTCTGTTCTGGGAATGTTTAAAATATACCTTCTTATTTTGAGACATAATAAACTTGCTTTGTATATATATGTACGTACAGCTGCTGTCAATAAAATCTTTATTAGTATTCGGCACCAAAAAAGGGGAAACGGAAGATGCAGCAGAGTCGACTGTAGATGCATTCTTTACAGGTTCAACGGTGAACTTTTCTTCAAAAAATTATCTAGAGAATCACTCTCCGAAATATTAGCTCGCTCATCATTAAGGAACACCATGTATATTGGTGGTATAAATATATTTTGCTGCAGCTGACAATACCCAATATAGGTGGCGTCTGTGAGTCGGACGAACATCGAAATATTTTCAGCCGGAACACGAGTACCTTCGAGGATGCCGAGCATGGTGGTGGTGTTGGATATCGCGTCCGACCCCTTCCAACCCCTCCACCGGCCAATAGTCGCCCCTAAAAGGGGGAAATTTTTATTTTTCAAGTATCAGCGGTAAATATATATTCCCCCACGTTTTCAAGGATGCTGAACACGTTGGTGGTGTTGGATATCTAGTCCGACCCGCCGAGGGGCGAGTATTGGCTGGTGAAGGGGTTGGAAGGGGTCGGACGCGATATCCAACACCACCACGGTGCTCAGCATCCTCGAAAACGGGGGGGGGGGGGGTACTCTTGTTCCGGCTGAAAATATTTCGATTTTTCGGGTTTTTTTCCGACTCACAGACGCCACTAATACTGAAAATCAACTATTTGCGCACGCCGCCGCCGTGTGAAAACGTTTACGCACACTAATTTATTATAGGGACGTTAAAATCTTCTCTTATCCTTAAAGTTATTCAAACCCAACTGTGTTAAATATTATGCATGCCTACCTCGGGCCTGCACCGTCCCAAACTTGATGTCATAATAACCGTTCACGTCAAGTCATTTGTTGTCCCAACTTTGGGTTGATATATTTTCAAACTTATCACGTGTGACGTGCTATCATTTTTGATCTTAATTGGTTGTCGCCTTATCTGAAAAGGAGGTACAACTTTGCTTATCTATTACCGGAACATCCAATGAATTTTGAGATATTACGATAAAAACAGCTTGTGTGTAACAGCGAAAGGGTAGGACCTTGATGTTTTTACTCTTGTGAAAATGCCATTCATTTAATGTCATATTAGGATCAACAAAGGCGTTAATTGTACGGTAGTGCAAATTATCACTAAGTTGTATTTAACAGTGCAGTACAGGGTGATTTTGAAAAACTTCGTGTATAACCTCTCGTATTTCCGTTACGCGTTAACTTCAAGCAGGTACCTGGAAGGCTTCAGCATTATCAGCGATCATCAATATGGTTTTCGGAATTTCAGATCTACTGGAGATCTTCTAGCCTATGTCACAAATCTTTGGAACAACGCAATCGAACATCATGGGGAGTCTCGGGCATGAGGGACTTCTAAGTAAACTGAGATCA
The DNA here is from genome assembly GCA_963991005.1 of Barypeithes pellucidus. NCBI lineage: Eukaryota > Metazoa > Arthropoda > Insecta > Coleoptera > Curculionidae > Barypeithes > Barypeithes pellucidus. Next base: position 4,515,198 of record OZ022557.1, read on the forward strand.
TATGGTATGTCCAGTCGATCCTGTGCATGGTTGTCTAGCTTTCTTAAGGACCGCTCTCTGCAAGTGGCGATTGACGGATTTCTCTCAGACACATTCACCATCAATGCCGGTGTTCCTCAAGGGTCCATATTGTCCCCCACTTACTCTACATTAACGACCTTCTAGTGAAAACGGAAAATCCTATATTTCGCTGACGATAGCACACTTATCTCATCTTTCTCTTTGAATGCGCAAACATCGGCTGCCGACGCACATCTTCGCAGACAGCATGAAATATCATGCCTCAACAAAGACCTGGAAGAAATTTTGGCTTAGGGTGACAGTAACCAAGTCGAATTTAACTCTAAAAAAACCCAGGCAGCAGTTTTCTCTAAAAAGGTTAACATTACAGAACCGGATAGAGTCATGGACGGACACACAATCCCACTGGCTTCATCTATTAATTTGCTGGGCGTCAATCTAGGAGGAAATATGTCTTGGCATAACCAAGTTGTGGCAATCCCCAAGATAGCTTCTCAGAAGCTTGGTGTACTCTTCCGAACCAGAAAGTTGTACACACCTCAACAACTTTTGGCACTATACAAAGCCCAGATTCGACCATCACTAGAGTACTGCTCTCGTCTGAAGTTCTGCACCCAAACATGCAATTCGGCTGCTGGATTCCATCGAAAAGAGGGCCATTCGTCTGATTGGAGACCACGAGCTGAGGAAGAACCTCGACAGCCTAGAACATCGAAGACAGGTTGGGGATTTGACTTTCTTTTACACGCACCACTCCCATAGTGCCCTAAAGGATTTTTCCTATAATAGTGCTTGTGTTTGATCATAAAAAAAAATGCAAATTATCACGAATTTGCATTTAATAGCGCAATTCTTTGGACTGAACGATTTCAGGAAGCAGAAAAAAACAAGTTTAAATACCTAAAGTCAACAACGGCAGAACTATAATTATAGAAATCTAAACTAAGATCGGCGGAGATGAAACTGTTGAAACAAAACTATCTCGAACGTGGGATGACGATATTTTTATTTTACGGCGAGCCACACACCTCGATGAACTGTGTAAGGAAACATTTCGGAATGCCTAAATAACTATAATTTAGTTTTTTTTATGGCTTATTCTACGGATCAAAATTTGTTATTCGGTGTGTAGATAGAGCATCTATGTTTTACGAACACAAATTTCGACTAAATTGGGTAATTTGAAGTGTATTCTGTTTAAAGGACCGATCGAATAAATTAAAAATAAATGAATTGATTGACTCGTCCGTTACTGTGTGACAATACATTTTAAATATATAAAATGAAACTAAAGTTTACTTTGTTATTTGTCACTATATTAGAAGAGATTTGGCGTTACGGTCGTTTCGTAGTACAACTACATCTTCAAGACGCTCACACGAGAGTGAACCCAAACTAAGCGTATATAATATGGGTGGGTAGTACTAAAAAATAAAAAATATTAATTTGGTATAATAAATTTTTCTCTAAAAAGGTTAACATTACAGAACCGGATATAGTCATGGACGGCACGCAATCCCACTGGCTTTATCTATTAATTTGCTGGGCGTCAATCTGGGAGGAAATATGTCTTGGCATAACCACGTTGTCGCCAAGATAGCTTCTCAGAAACTTGGTGTACTTTTCCGAACCAGAAAGTTGTACACACCTCAACAACTTCTGACACTACCCAGATTCGACCATCACTAGAGTACTGCTCTCATGTCTGGAGCTCTGCACCCAGACATACTCTTCGGCTACTGGACTCCATCGAAAGGACGGCCATTCGTCTGATTGGAGACCACGAGCTGACGAAGAACCTCGACAGCCTAGAACATCGAAGACAGGTTGGGGATTTGACTATCTTTTACAGATATTTTCATGGAAAGTGCTCGGCTGACCTTGCCCTCTTAATTCCGCCCAGAGCGGCGAATATCAGAAATACACGACGAACCACTGCCGCCCATCCATATGTGGTTAAGCTTAGTACTCCTCGAACTTCATTATTTAAGAATTCTTTCATCTGGAGGACTCCATCCTTATGGAACGACCTTCCCGAGGTCGTTTTTCCCAACGAATATAAACTCCAACGATTTAAAACCAATGTGAATCGCTTTTGCGCACACGCACCACTCCCGGAGTGCCCTAAGGGATTTTTCCTATAGTGCTTGTGTTTGGTCATAAAAAAAAATTATGTTTGGCACAATAGTGTAATAAACTAAAATTAGGGACAAACGGGTCAATTCACAGGATCTAAGAATGCACATGCCAGATGGGATTTTTACAATAATTTTAAACTTCCCGCTATTAAAATTATTGTAAAAATCCCATCTGGCATGTGCCTTCTTAGATTCTCTGAAACACCAACAAATAATTTCTCTCTACCAAAAATTGACGCAAAGTGAACATAATGAATATATTGTCACTGACACTAATATTCGTTTTGTCAATGTCGAAATTCAATTTGCTGGTGTTTGCTATATTATCTGAACTGTTAGAGTTTCGTGGTTTTGCCATCACGTTTAATTGCATAACTCAGGATTCACTTACCAGAATGTATTCAAACTCGACGCATGAATTTACCATGTCGGCCTCTTCAAGAAGTTATAATACAGTGTTTCTATAAAATGTACAGGGGGGGGGGGGGCGCAATATTCAGCCACCTCAAAAATTACACGGGATTTCCTATGTTCAACTCAACGATTCATCACCCGGTATAGAACTTGTAGATGTTTACGAAATACGGTTACACAACTTTTAGGTATCCAATTACCACCAGCTCATGGTAGATCGATTAGTATTTGACCCCCTCCCAGTCCCTTTTTTAGGAAGTAATGATAATACTAAATAAAAATTTTATTTCCCACACGCGTAGGTTTAAGCCCTAAATAACCCTAAATACCCAATGACCAGCGAATTAGCATATTCGGAACAAGCCGCTTGATTTGTAGACATTTTATAGCCTAAGGCCTTTTTTACTCTATCGAATAAATCAAGTTGTAGTCGCGTTTCTGTAGCGGTTGCTTTTACGTTCTGAATTCAAATTAATATGGCATAACTATTGGATAAATGTACAGTCCGGCGTCGGTCTTCATTGCGCCAAGGTACAATAGCTCAGTCATTATTTAAAATATATTTAATAAAGATGGACTTGCACTTGACCGTTGCGCCGCCTCCGAACGACGTGATTCAGCAATGTTAATTTTCAACTTAAACATAGGCCTATAATTTTGAGAGTTTCTGACGTACTTTCAAACAAAAAAAACAAGAAAATTAAGCTTGAATCGTGCTATAGAGGCAAATTGCTGCTATATACAGTGTGTCCCACTTATAATGGAAACAAGCTTATGTTTTCTTTATTTCTGAATTGATTGTTTCCAATTTTGGTATGGTTATATACAATCCCAGGGCGCACTTTTATATGCTTAAAATCTTAGTTCATTCATTGGTGTACGGATTTACAGCGGTTTTAAAATAATAATTTAAAGAGTAAAGCACCTTTAGCGGTTATTTTATTTTTTTTTATAATCAAACACAAGCACTATAGGAAAACTCCTTTAGGGCACTCTGGGAGTGGTGCGTGTGCGCAAAAAGCGATTCACGTTGGTTTTGAATCGTTGGTGGTTATATTCGTTGGGCAAAACGACCTCGGGAATGTCGTTCCATAAAGATGAAGTTCTCCAGATGAAAGAATTCTTAAATAATGAAGTTCGAGGAGTACTAAGCTTAACCACATATGTATGAGCGGCAGTGGTTCGTCGTGTATTTTTGCTATTCGCCGCTCTGAGCGGAATTAAGAGGGCAAGATTAGCCGAGCACTTTCCATGAAAATATTTGTAAAAGAGAGTCAAATCCCCAACCTGTCTTCGATGTTCTAGGCTGTCGAGGTTCTCCGTCAACTCGTGGTCTCCAATCAGACGAATGGCCCTCCTTTCGATGGAATCCAGTAGCCGAAGAGTATGTTTGGGTGCAGAACTCCAGACATGAGAGCAACGCGATTGCCACTACGTGGTTATGCCAAGACATATTTCCTCCCAGATTGACGCCCAGCAAATTAATAGATGAAGCCAGTGGGATTGCGTGTCAGTCCATGACTATACCCGGTTCTGTAATGTTAACCTTTTTAGAGAAAACTGCTGCCTGGGTTTTCTTAGCGTTAAATTCCACTTGGTTACTGTGGTCTTTGTTGAGGCGTGATACTTCATGCTATCTGCGAAGATTGGCGTCGGCAGCCGATATTTGTGCATTCAAAGAGAAAGATGACATAAGTGTGCTATCAGCAAAACTAAATATCGGATTTTTCGCTTTTACTAGAAGATCGTTAATGTAGAGTAGGAAGAGAGTGGGAGACAATATGGACCCTTGAGGAACACCGGCATTGATGGTGAAGGTGTCGGAGAGAAATCCGTCAATCGCCACTTGGAGACAGCGGTTCCTAAGAAAGCTAGACAACCATGCACAGAATCGACTGGACATACCATAGGATCGCAGTTTACTTAGAAGTCCCGCATGCCAAACACGATCCAAGGCTTTAGAAATATCCAGTGCAACAGCCCGAGACTCCCCATGATGTTCGATTGCGTTGTTCCAAATATGGGTGCCATAGGCTAGAAGATCTCCAGTTGATCTGGACTTCCGAAAACCATATTGATGATCGCTGATAATGTTGAAGCCTTCCAGGTATTTTAGGAGATGTTGGTTAATAGCTATCTCCATTACTTTTGATGTAACTGAAAGCAATGCGGCTGGCCGATAGTTGTTAGTATTACAAAACTAATATCAGAAGTCGATTTGGCATCCCTCAAAATGACCAAATGCAAAATTTCAATAAATTGATACAACCCATGGAGTGTGTATGACTTATCTATATTTATTTTTAATAGTATATTACATACCAAGTGTGGTAAGAAGGCTATTACACACGACTTCGAAACTTACGGTATGAACGAGTGCCGTACTTCGAAACAGTGTGTAATAGGCTTACCATTCGAGTTGTGTACTATACTTTTCTACGACATCATATTAACTTTTATGTTAAACTATCGAAATATGCTAATAAACTATTTTCTGAGTCGGTACTCACATGATTATCAGTACACCTGTCAATACATTTTTGGTACACTTTTTCGTACCGCTCCCTGGATTTGCATAAATCTATTGGAAACGTTGACGGTTTTGGCACACACACGGGTGATGTGATTTGTGGAACTGTTACGTAATAGTACATAATGTATATTACGTATAACATATAGGAGTAGAAAAAACGAATAACGATCCATTGTGGGTGCTTTGCTTACTTGCACCTAAAAAAAACTACCTGACCTACCTGAACCCTTCCAACTTTTAATTTACATAATTTCTTTTAAAAGGGATCAGACCGACCGACTTTAGGAATTTTATCCGCCTATTAACGTTTTATTCAGAACAAGACAATGTGTTGACAGATTTGTGTTTTTTTTTCTTCTCGGCGAGTGTCCTTTTTGTACTTTTGAACGATGAGATGATCGGGCCTTATCTTGTTAAGGATCGGAATACAAAATGATATATGGTGGTCAGTTACCGAGTGTTGATGAAAGGTGATTTTTATTACGGTGCTCCTCCGTGTTTGGAATAAATAAGTATATACCTAGACTTCCCTTATAAGGTTTGGTTAAGAGATATTTATGATTTACGATAGTTTCATAAAAGTTATCGATTTGCACAGTTGTGTGTGTGTAAAGGTCTCCCGTGACATATTGTCGTTTTCAGGGTCGAGAAGTCCTGCAGTTTTTGAATTTTATTCACAATTCACAACATTGCATGATTTTATCGAGTAGCATGAACAAATGTCCAAAAATTAATAGCGTGTATTGATTGCAACCTCCTGTTCGTATCACTCTCATTGCAGTTTTGAATTGCTTCTTGAGGTATATTTTTTCATTCTTCAGAACTATTCGCAGATCTGGCAATATTTCTGGGTGTTCATTGCGGACACGTCAACATAGCATATCCCATACATGTTCTGAATGTTCACCTCGTCTAAATACCCAGTTGCAACCCGTAAACTAGGAAGAAGGTGTTTTAATTACTAGTCTTGCTATATTATTAAATACAGCAGCCGTTCCTGAAGAATGGGAAAATATTCCTCAAGAAGAAATTCAAAACTTTATTACATTATACAGCTCAATTTTTCCACAGGGCGTTAAGAAATTAAGGGTAAAAAAGTAACTTTTGTTTTTGCGTGTGAATAACTAAAACTCCTTTTTAAATCAAATTTGCAGGAAATATTTCTCATAAAATTAATTAGATCGAAATAATTGGGAGAGATCATTAGGAACAATTAGTATTCTCTGGCACACCTCTGACTGGTGAACCTAGTTAAAATAATAATGACACTTAAGGTGATAGGTACTTGTTGGCAATGTCTTTATTTAATGAAGTTATTATTTAAGTAGAAATGCTATCTACTGAACAAAGAGTTTTTATAATACAATGTTATGGGGATGGTCAAGTTTCATACCGCTACGTCATGGAACAATTTACCAAGAAATTTGTAGGAATCCCAATAACTAGGATGGCAATCTGCAAGTTTAAGAGAACTGGTTCCGTTTTGGACCTCAAAAAAAAAAGAAGAAATACAACCATGATGATGCTGCTAGAGTCTTAGTTCTTCATTCTGTTGAAGAAAATCCTATGACGTCCATTAGAAATCGTGTTACTCAGTTGGAAGTAGTGAGAAAAAGTCAAATTCAGAAGATCCTTAAAGCAAATAAATTGTATCCGTATAAACCGCACTTTAATCAAAGATTGGAAGAGGCAGACGACGCGAAACGACTTGATTTTTGCCTGTGGATAGGAGACAAAATTTTAAGTGGAAATATTGATTTTTATAAATGTATCATGTTTTCTGATGAAAGTACATTTTCAACAAATGGAACCGTTGCAACCCAGCACATTAGGTACTGGTCTTTAGAAAATCCCGAATCCAGAATTATGACGAGAAGACAATATTTCACACAAGTGAACGTGTGGTGTGCGATATCCATCCATGGCATTATAGGGCCATATTTTTTTGATAACACGTGCAATAGATTATCATATTTAGAAATCCTGGATACCTTTTTCAATGATGAACTCGAAAATCTACCATTAAATTTTCGACAAAATATGTATTTACAGCAAGAAGGTTGTCCAGCCCATTTCGCTCGTGAGGTTAGAGAATGACTTGACAGCAGATTTGGTCTAAGGTGGATTGGCAGGAATGGCCCAGTTTTGTGGCCCCCAAGAAGTCCCGACTTAACCTTGGCCGATATGTTTTTATGGGGCCGTTTAAAACAAATTGTTTTTGCAACCGCAATACCAAATGATATTGAAGTGCTGAAGGGCAGAATTATCCAGGCTGTTCAATCGATATCTCAGGAAGAAATCAGAAATTCATCACTTATTTGAGAAAGCAATTAGAAAAATGTTTGGGTGGAGTTTTTGAATTATGAAATCGTTATCGTATTCTTTTCATGTTAATAAAAATATTCGTATTATTATTATTATTATAATTACTTCATTAAATAAAGACATTGACAACAAGTATCACCTATTCATTATGTTCAAGTAAAAACGTTTATTAAGAGTGACTTTCTTTCGTATCTTTCAAAATAATATGTTTCTCTTAAGCAAAATAACATTTTTGCAGTTTTTACCCACCTTGTATAAAAAAATTGACGATTCTTATGATGAATCGTATTTTCTATACAAGCAAAAACGTTTATTAAGAGTGACTTTTTTTCGTATCTTTTAATTTATAGTCCATTTGTCCATACTGTATACAGGGTCCGCAAACGAAGCGTGGACGGAAGATTAAATCGTTATCGAAGAACTTATCAACAATACTAAAACAGCTTGAGATATTGGATTAAAAGCGGCATGTTTTAAAAATATTTTACATTATACAGGGTGGCCCAAAAAAGTGTGACAGCATAAAGTTATATTTTTTTAAATGGAACACCCAGTATTTTATTGCATATTTAGGTTCGTATTACTATCGTTTATAAAAATAAAAAAAAACAATCCAGAACTATTTTTTAACCTCGGCATTGAGTGAAATTTATGACAAGAGGTCTAGAGATACTATGAATGTAATTGCGTTTATTTATTTTATACAGGGTGTTCATAATAAGCTTTCAAAAACCCCACATTTTAAAATAATTTTTTTCGAGTTTTTCAAATGGAACACCCTGTATATTTTTTGCCTATTTGACGTATAATTCATAGACAATTTTTTTTTGTAATACAAGCATATAAGTTATATCCAGCCGTTTTCGAAATAATTATAAATATCATAAACTATGTTGTTTAAATAGAGTTTTTATTGGGAATTTTTGTTATAGGCGACTAGACTAATAATTGTAAACTAAAGAAAATGTTCAAAATAGCTTCCTTTTACTCTTAGAGTTTACCGTATTTTAGTTATTTCGATATAAATTTTAAAAGCCTACATTTTTGCTACTTTTATTTATTTAATTTTATTTTTTATTCTTAATCGAGTTGCCATGATTTTTTTTGTTTAGATTGTCACTATGACAGCCAAATAAAATTATTTACATTTGTTCAGTCGTCGAAATTAAGTACTAACTTACACAAAATGTCGAATTTTACAACTTTAGAAATGGTAAATATGATTTTTATACTGGGTGAATGTGCAAGAAATTGCCTCCTCTTGCTGAAAGATATCCAGATATTGAGAGAAAGCCGAGACCAGAAACCTTCGAGAAGTTGTTGCAAAGATTTGTAGCAACAGGAAGCACTGCGTACACATAAAGGATGATAATCAATAAACCCGTTATTAATGAAGCAAATGAATTAAGAGTTCTGTTGGCAGTAGAGGAAAATCATTAAATTAAGTAAAAGGAAACTATTTTGAACATTTACTTTAGTTTGCAATTATTAGTCTAGTCGCCTATAACAAAAATTCCCAATAAAAACTCTATTTAAACAACATAATTTACGAAATTTACAATTATTTCGAAAACGGCTGGATATAACTTATATGCTTATATTACAAAAAAAAATTGTCTATGAATTCTACGTCAAATAGCCAAATAATATACAGGGTGTTCCATTTGAAAAACTTGAGAAAAATTATTTTAAAATATGGGGTTTTTGAAAGCATATTATGAACACCCTGTATAAAATAAATAAACGCAATTACATTCATAGTATCTCTAGACCTCTTGTCATAAATTTCACTCAATGCCGAGGTTAAAAAAATTGTTCTGGATTGTTTTTTTTGATATTTTTATTCAGGACTGCAAAACTTTTTTTTTTTAGTTTTTAATTTATTTCTCCGAAACTACAGAACCAAATTAAATAAAATTTGAGGCATTTATAAACGATAGTAATACGAACCTAAATATGTAATAAAATACTGGGTGTCCCATTTAAAAAAATATAACTTTATGCTGTCACACTTTTTTGGGCCACCCTGTATAATGTAAAATATTTTTAAAACATGCCGCTTTTAATCCAATATCTCAAGCTGTTTTAGTATTCTTGATAAGTTCTTCGATAACGATTTAATCTTCCGTCCACGCTTCGTTTGCGGACCCTGTATATGTCTTTTTTGGTTGATTATTACTATTAAGCTATTTTTTGACGTTAATAATGTTTGTCTATTGTGGTTTCATATACCACATATCTTGTACAATTCTCACTCACTTACACTACATACAACTTACACTTACCAAATTTAGTGTAAGTGAGTGAGAATTGTACCAAGGTATGTTCATTTATATATTTTTTTCATTTCATTCTATACAAAGCCATATTAACATAAAATAAGAATTTTGTCACTAGCACCGTCAAAAAAATGGCTTCTTTCTATTTCATTTATACGCCTTTTTGCTTTATTACAAATAGTTCTGACGATGGTTTAGTATAATAAACCGAAACGTTAACCAAATATTGGAATTTCATTTCAAAGTGACCGAAGCCCGAAAACAAACTACCTATAAAAACCTGAAAAGTTTGTAAATCCGATTCCTTCTACACGTCTTTGTTTGTTTTTATTTGCATAATATGTTTTTAAGAGGTTATTCGTTATCCATACATATATTTTCATACAACTGTTTTAAACTTATACACGTGCAGAAAACATGTATGCTTTGAGCTATTTTAAGGCCCTTTTAACTTTTTAACCTTTGAGCATCAATGTGCCTAGATACATACGAACTTGTATAAAGGTGGTATATTTTTGATGTTAGGGCCAAACAGCTACTATATTATTCTGTAAGAATGTTTTTGCAACCAAATTATAAAACTTTTACGTAGATTTTTTAGATAGCTATCATAACATCGATAGAACTTACATTATGCGGCAAAATTGGTATGTATGTACGCATTTTTGTTGTATAGCTTGATTGAAATGCTACTATACATGTTTATGTAGAAAATCTGGGGTTTTTCCATTTATAGATCTCTTCTAATGGTTAAAATGGTTAAAATAATAAGAAGGTGATCAGGAAAAATTTATACATATTGAGGCTCAAAATGTTTGATGTAAGTAATAATATTCCTACGAGCTTTATTTAATTACTCATGGCCATTGATCATCCAAGATTATCGGTAGCGTATACTACGGAACATCTATCACACATGTTCGACTACAGATCAGATCGCATTTTGATCTGGAATTATCTGTGTTTATTGCTGTATCTAGTACCTTTAAATAGTCCAATATATTTATTTTCCTGTGCGCTGTATTTTGCGCCTTTTGTTACATATTTTGGTACCATTCCTGTTCATGCCATGCATCTGCATTTGCTTAATTAGTTTTTTTTATTAAAGAGACCAAATGGCGACAAAATTTTATTTCTTTCTGAGAAAACATAATAAGAGAATCATTATCATTATTAAGAACGCTTAAACCTATTTTTAATAAACTTCAAAAAAGGAGTGGTTATGTACAGGGTGTCCCACTATGGCCGGCGAAGTACGATATTATGGAAGCCATAAACCATACCATAAAAAAACCATAAAGGAAAAAAATTTCATTGACTCAATTGACCAAGAAAAATTGATTGAAAATATTTTCACGTTTCCAAAATGACCGCTAGGGGCGCAATTTATATTATTAACCAAAAAAATCAAATTTCTTCAAATTACCGCTGTTAAGGTTGCATTTAATAATGGATATAAAAATATCAATAATATTTCCGAGAATTTGTTCGTAATAGATTTTTCGTATCGTCGATAATAAGGATGGGGAAAGCGTTTAAAAAATATTTTTAAAATTACTGTATCTTCCATAAACATTATTCAAATTTAATCACCTTAGGCTCGTTTTAAAGATAATTTTACACTGATTAAATATCAGATGCTCAGAAGATCAGATTGATCGTGAGCGCTAGTTCACACTACGTCTGAGGGTACTATTTACCCATGATTCTGTTTTTCTTTAATTTTCTTAATAAAATAACATATTACATAATAGGTACGTTTTGGTGTAATCTGTAATTCGGTATCAGTATTCCTTCTCGAGTTATTTAAAAATATCCAAGTTCGTTTATTATTTAAAAAATAACAAAGTTAGTTTAATTGTCTTTAAAGTTTTCAATTATTAAAAAAAAATTGAGAAAATTATGTTTTTATTAACTTTCCCGCGCCAGTATCGGCGTTCTACACAGTAAAAAAGATAAAATTAGATTATTTATTTTGGAAGCCGACATTACATAAATTACTGTCTAAATTAGTTTGATTAATTGCACTCGTATTTCGGGTCAATAAACGAAGTCACGAATGCAGAAAAAAAAATCAGAAATAATTCGACTATATTTTATAATCAACTTTAAAGGAACAGTGGTTGTTTACTCAGGTCCAAATTGAGTTCCGATTACTAGTGATCGGCAGATAAAGATTGTTTCACGAAAAATGGATATAACTTAATGACTGCAGTAAAAGTACCTGGGGGCCATCCCATTATTTATGACCGTTTGTTATTATTATGTGGACCGGATTGTAATAATTATAATTAAATATAATAGGCACATCAGGCAGGTTAGGTTGCTTAATTTATATTTAAATATCATTTTCTGGTAAAATTTGTTAGTTTTTGAGGAATGGTTCAAGAATTGTCTTTCACCAAACATTCCTCAGAATAGCGTGATAGTAATGGACAATGCGAGCTATCACAGTCGCCAATTACATAAAGCTCCAAGCTCAAATAATACAAAATTGGAGATTCAGAACTGCATGGCGGCGAATGATATATATTTTGAAGAAAGTTATAAAAAAAAGTGATCTTTTAGAAGTTTTAAAGACATTTTGTATAAAAAAAAAGTATATGTTTGTGACACATTGGCAGAAGAAATGGGATATACAGTGCTACGGCTCCCACCCTATTATTGCATTTTTAACCCCATAGAGCATATGTGGCACCAGTTAAAATCACTGGTTAGGTCTGAAAATATTTCTCAGACTTTAAGTTCTAGTGTTGTAGAATTAATACGAAAATGCTTTAATGATATACCCCCAGGTAGTTGGAAAAATTCAGTCCGTCATGTAATAACTATAGAGCCCGGTATGGTAGCTCAGTAAGCAGAACTACCGCATTCGGCCGTGGTGACCCGGGTTCGATTCCCGGTAGGTGTACGTCAGTACACAAAATTTTAGTAGGCAAGAATGCAGCATGTTGCTAGTTTAGTTCTGAATAAGACCCACTGACTGGAGCGGATAATCCTGCTCCTTTGGGGACTGATGGACAGACTGGGGGTTTAGTCCTGAATAAGACCTGACTGGAGCGGATAATCGTACTCCTTTGGGGACTGATGGACAGACTGGGGGCATGCGCGTGGTTCGGATCCCACGTCAAAAACTGTAGGTCCCGTCTGGCTGACATTTCCCAGACGTTAAACAAAAGGGATACAACAAGCCGTTCGGCTGCAGTATAATGGCAACATGCCAGCCCTCATTCAACCAACCAATAACTATAGAAATTTCGTATATTAGTCTGGATCGTATAATTAATCCAATTATAATTAATTTTGATGAGGATAGCGATAGCGAAACAGAACTATCTATAGAATGACATTATAAATGTAAATAAATATGACTAGTAATATTTTTTAAAAACGTTGTTTCATTTGATTACATTAACATAATCATATCATTACTTGTTTTCCTTAGTCCGTCCCTTCATACGTCACTTGTTTATTGCCAAGCTCTTGTCGACACAATGGGACCGACCTAGGAAATCATTAAGTCGTATCCAGTTTTCGCGAAACGTACTGTACATCTTGGATGAAATGTGACTCAACGTTTGGAAACCTGTTGATATGCTGCTCAATTATAAACCTAAAATGGGTTCCTTGTACCACTTTCCAGAATATAACATTTTACTTTATTTCCTTCACTAGAACGTTTACACCTATCAGTTTTAAGTTCAGTGGAAGATTAAATATTTTGTGACCCATCTTCCCAAAGTACAAGCACATCCATTATTTAAAAATCGAAAATGATTACCGACAACATAAAACGTTTACACATAATATTTTTTCTTGATTCTGAGCTTACGAATTTTATCAGTTACGTCCCTACGTGAGATAGGAGTCGATATGGGTATAGGCACCACATTATTATATATTTAATATACAGGGTGGCCCACCGGAAAATAAAAAGCCCCCAACCGCTTCGTGGTCTCATGTTTTTATTAAATGATTTTGCTATTTGCCCAGCAAAATCATGTTCAAAATATTTTGAAATTAATATTTACCACACAATTATTTGTATATACTATACTGGCTTAGTGTACAATTCCTTTTAAGTTACCGAAATTGCAAACACACTTACCACGTACCCTCTATAAATAAAAACTATACTAGACCAAGAGCAAAACCTAACCCCAAATTTGAGGGTGTTTTTCACCCCCCTCGCGGTCTCCACGAGGCCGGGCCATGCCGAAAGCATGTTGCCGACACCGCCACGCATCTGGATCAAAAATCAATACGCGGCCGCTGCACGGATAAAAAGCAGATTTTCAGTTTAAGATAAGAAAAAAGGAAAAGGATTGACAGAAACTAATAAAAGCCTCCTGGTACACCCAATACCTCTGCCAATAATTATTAGTTAATAACTAATACCGCTTGATGTCAGTAGCATGCAGCCAGAAAAGGAGGGGGGAAGGTCGTGAAACCCCCCCCCCCCCCCCCCCCCCGACAGAGGCACTTACAAAACACCATATAGCGAACATTAGAAATATTCAGTTATTTTCATGAAAGGTCGCTACTATTTCTTGCGAATGTGCGGTATAAATTCGTTCCTTGAAATTGTATTTATAAAGGCCGTATTAGACTAGGCAATTTTTTCTCTTGCGCCGGCAATTATAATGGCACGTATTCATGCGCAGTAAACCGTTTTCGATCAGCTGGAGCATTGTGAACGGTCAGAACAGCAGTGGGTACTGTCTAAAATATCCCCAGAATTAGAGATGTGCAACCCGGTTCGTTTTGACTACCAGTTAAAGCAGCTACTGCTATTTACAAATAGGAGGTGCAAAAAGTTGCTGAATTAGCAGTCCATAATTTTTATTAAAGAATGTAAACTGCTAATTTAAGTACCAGTGGGTTTAAATGGCCATTAGCTGTTCATATATGCTTCGACCAACTATTAAACAGTTAAAAATAACAGAATAATCCATGTCTACCCAATTGCGCCGGCAAGGGCAATTAAAATGGCGCCTGCCCCATTTCTGGTAATGAGAGACAGCTGATCGGGAACGGTGTACTGCGCATGAATCCGTGTCATTTTTAATTGTCAGAAGAGTAGAATTTCGGACTGTAGTACGGAGAACGGTGTACTGCGCATGAATCCTTGAATTATAATTGCCATTGTTGGCGCCATAAAAATTCCCGACTGTAATACGGCCTTTAAAATACGTCCACAACGCGATGGAATACAGGTTACTTATTATAGCGAACATTTGAAGTAATTATAATAATAATTAATCCCTATCTCCTTTTTGACGTAACGAAATTTATTATAATCTTCTTCTTCCACCAGAATATGCTTTAAATTTTGATCTATATATATAACTTTTTACGGCCTTTTTATATTCTTACTAAATAATAAACCAAGATCATAAAATAACAAAACTTCCAAGAAGTGAGCGCTTCCTTTATTTCTTCTTTCAGGAATCTAATATAATAAAATTATTATGAAAAAATGTTTCGAAAAAAAAAAGTATCTTTATTTTGAAGAATACTGCTGGAATTAGAATTATTATTTCTCTTTAGGGTGCTAAAGTCAATCTGAGCATTTAATTTATAAATTATATGTATGGGACGAGTGAGAAAGGGGGAGGGGGGGCTGAAAATATTTCGATTTTTCGGGTTAACAGGAACAAGAACTCGCAAGCAATAAATCAGTATACGTATCAGTATATCAACTAAACAATGTGAGTTTCTGTTTCTTTTTTAAATATAAATTAAATAATTCACATCTATTTCTATAATTTTGAAATAAAATTTGAAAATATCTTCATATATTTCCAAAATTCTGGAATTATACAGGGTGTTCCTTGATGACGTGCTAATATTTTATTGTGTGATTCCTTAGGTCATTTTATAAAAATATGAACATGTCCGCAACGGCTTAATTTTTTGCTACAGGGTGTTGAATTTTTATTTTTAATCGGTTATTTTTTCATATCTCCGAAAATACATTACAATATATAATATATTTAGATATTATTTTCAATTTTGGTATGTGTTAATAGGATATAGAACCACAAATTTTAGTTAGAAAAGTTATTCAATTGTTCCACCAGTGGCGTCTCTGCAATGTCCTCTGATATTTTTTACAAAAAAGATAATACGCCACTGACATTTTTCCATGTGGATACTTTTCCTAATTAGCCTTGTTAATTGTACATGAAAACGGCCTCATGAGTTTTTCTCGTCAGATGTACCGTTCTTGATTAAAACCACTAAATTCATATTGAAACTCATTATTATTAACATTGATAAAATAATAAACGATAAATTTTGTTTCATAAAAATTGTTGGAAACGACCACCTTCACTTAAAAGGCATGCTTCCGCCCGTCTTCGCATCGAATTGCCCATACCAAAATTGAAAATAATATCTAAAGTACTTTCGGAGATATTAAAAAATAACCATCTAAAAAATAAAAATTCAACACCCTGTAGCACAAAATTAAAGCCGTTGGGGGCATATGTTCATATGAACTTTTCTTTATAAAATTAACTAAGGAATCACACCCTGAAATATTAGCACGTCATTAAGGAACACCCTGTATTTATAAACTTACTCGTAAATTACCCAAATTGCCGGTAACCTAACTCTCAACCTGAAATCAATTTTTTTTTATTAATTTTGTTTCTTTTGCACGAAATTATTCTACAAATCGTTATGCAGGTGAAGCGCAAACGCGAATTTTATAACCCTCCTGGGTTTGACAGAATCCTATAAAATCGCAACTTGCAATCTATACTTTATTTAAATAGAAAAAAATTAGGTAGATATCAAAAAACAGCTTTATTTAATTCGAAATTCATACAACTGTTGCGAAAAATGTAAATTATGGAGGTTTTTACAGGTGCGCCAATTCGCGCAGGCGGGCGTCCCCGCAACCCTTATTTACTATGCCTTGAAATGTCACTCAATAACCAAAAATTCCGACAAACAAATATTCAACCGAAAGGCTTTTAGTTCTCTCTTATCCTGTCAATATTTAAGAAAAAAAAATCATTAATACTTACTGAAAATGCGGCCGAAAAGGGCGCTCCAGTTATTGGTCACACTACCCCGAAAAAGATCACTTTAATCAAAAAATAACTCGAAACTACACTAGAAAAATTCACAATTGGTCTTCACACGCTCACAAACCGTCCATTTCGCCCCCAAAAAGTCCAAATATCACTTGAAAAACACCGATTTTTAACGCTAAATTCAGTCTGTCAACCCGCTGTTGTCAAACCTATCAAAATCTTTGCAGCATTTTACTCTGCCTTGGACCCGCGTCGCATCGATACTATGAGCCCAAGTGAGTTTCACGCGCATTCGGGATCGGCGATGCGAGGTTGCCGGACGTCCGGGAACAATTTCGGGGGTGGGTAGCCTACTCGAAGAACTAAAGGTAGGGGAAGAATTGAGGGATAACGGGGAGAATCTGATTGGGATAGTTCATTATTATGTGGAACTGCAGTAAGGAAAAAATCTAGTTGTAGTTTTTGCAGAATTATATCGTTGATCTTTTGACTGCAATAAAACCTAATTATCTATTCGACCATAAAATAAATAAGGAAATCCCAAATTTTAAAACCTTTTCGAGCAGAGCCGGACCAGGTATATAAATTCAATTTATACCTATGCCTGATGCATATATAAATACAAAGTGATTTTTAATAATTTTAATCTTTAGTGGTTTTCCGGCGAGTAATTTTTAGTTATGCTTATTAGTGGTAGAATGTGGCGTCCTTGGAATTGTGCTGATAGGGGGGGCATCTTCAAGTGTCGGGAATGGAGACTTAAATATTTAACAGCTGTTAAACAATTTAGAGAAGAAAATCGTCCAATTATTTACCTTGACGAAACATGGTTCGATACCCATGACACTCCAAGAAAAGGTTGGGATGATTCTTCCAAAAAATGTCAAACCAAGGCACCATCAAATAAAGGCAAAAGAATCACAATATTACATGCTGGTTTAGAGAACGGGTTTGTTCCAAATTGTCTGATGCTTTCAGCTAAAAACAGACTCTTCTTTAGATTACCATCAAGATACCGACGCACAACTTTTTGAAGATAGGTTTAAACATAAACTCCTTAAAAATATACCTGAAAATAGCGTCATTGTAATGGACAATGCTAGTTATCAT
The DNA here is from genome assembly GCA_963991005.1 of Barypeithes pellucidus. Lineage (NCBI taxonomy): Eukaryota > Metazoa > Arthropoda > Insecta > Coleoptera > Curculionidae > Barypeithes > Barypeithes pellucidus. The sequence continues at coordinate 4,533,064 of OZ022557.1, forward strand.
AGTCGGCAAGCAAAAATCATTCCCAATTCTAATATTAATACAAAAGCAGAAATTCAAAATTTTATGATTGAAAATGATTTATATTTTGAAGAAACTTACAAAAAACGAGAACTGCTAGAAGTATTAAAAGATTTTAAATTAAATAAGGAATACGAGTGTGACAAACTTGCAGCAGAAAATGGACATACAGTGTTGCGTCTTCCTCCGTACTATTGTATATTCAATCCTATTGAGCTAATATGGCACCAATTAAAATCCAATATTAGGAGAAATAATATTTCTCCCACATTAAATGCATCTGTAGTAGAATTAATTAAGAACGAAGGAAGAAAAATTTCTGCAGACAGCTGGAAAAACTGTGTACAGCATGTACTTAAGGTGGAAAATTCTTACAATTGTATGATTACAAATGTCCAACCCTTAATTATAAGTTTAGTCTTAGATGAAGATAGTGATAGTGATACAGAGTTAAATTTTGAATAAATTATCAATAGTTTCATAGAATTTAATTAATTTTTATTGTACTTGTTATCCCAATACTTTTAAATTATATTATTTTCAATTATCATTAATTGTTATCATTATTTTGCATTTATTATGGGTACCTAAAACTAAAAATATAAAATTATAAAAATAAATCATGTGGTGTGGTATACATTTTCAAGCCGGCCCTGATCCCATTTATTGAGCTTTGAAGAGGCTGAGGCGTATACAATAGGGTTGAATCAGGTAGTTTATTTATGGCAGTAAGAATCAACGGTATAATTCTGCAACAACTATACACTCACATTTATGATTTCATTAAAACAGTTTTATTATTTGCAGTATTATAAATAAATAAAGACAATGTCAAAATACGTCTCTCACTTATATTAATTTTATTACAAGGACAATTCAAATATCTCATCAAATAAAATAGATTTATTGACTTGGTCTTATTTGTTATTTACAAGTTAATTTTAACCTAAGGTATGTAGTAAGTACCTTTAATCAGTGCCCGATAAGTCAGTATCCTACCATAAGATCAGAATGTGCCCAAAGCCTAATAATAGTAGCTCTCAGGTCTCACCAATATTTCCTCAATTTTTGCCTGTTGGTCTCTTGTCAACGTAACAAGTTCTTGGGGTTTAACCTTAGCCAGGATGCTGTTGCAGAATTCTCTATGGATCCTACATCCATCCAGCGCTTTGCTCTGGAGTAACTCGTGATGCATGATCTCTTTCTTAAACTGAGCTTTTTGTTTTGCACCTGAATGGCGGTATCTCATGCGACATATTACGCTACTAGAAACATAAAAATAATAAACATCTTTATGTCAGTTGTAAAAATTTAAAATTGAAGACCTAAGTACAAGAGCCCGGTATATTCCATTCCGGTCCATTCGTTATTTTACACGATTTTTGGGTGTTTATTCCACGGAGGATCGTTTGGTGTAAAAATCAGGTAAGTCAAGAAGATAGGTACCTGTTTCTTCCCTAAACTTTTCAAAATGTGACTTATCTGGTTTTTGCACCGAGATTTTCAATTAGAGTCCGAAAAGCAGGCTCTAATTCGATAATAGTTGCCAGGAAAATGTACAAACCACTTAAAAATGTATTGATATATAGTCGAATAACTTCGCCATAAGGGCCAATTTTATAAAGTGGGTTTAAATCGCACTATACGGTTTAAACCTCAGATTAGTGAAAACGGTGATTTTATAAACTAGGATTGACAGCGAGGCTCAACTTAAGAGCAACCATCCTGGTAATAAGTTAATCGGTAGAAAGAGTACCGCTTAAACTCACAGTATTATAACTAGGGATCGACCGATACCGATATCGGTATCGGTATATCGGCCATATCGGCCTTCTTGGCCGATATCGGTATCGGCCGATATGTAACCACGATATCGGCCTAAAAAAATTAAAATTGCTTAATATTTCAGTTGTTAAGCCTTTTTTTAAAGAAATTAAAACAGAAATACTAAATAAAAATCAAACAACAAACAAACAAATTTATTCTTATTGAAAATTTAACAAAAAAGTCATTAAAAATGTAGAAGTAAAGTAACACACTAAATTAAACAAATTAATATTTAAACTGAAGTTTTGGCAAGTTGTAATGTAACAGAATTAGGCTTTCTGCTCTTTCCGGAGTTAGACGATTTCTTGCGCTTTCATAAACATTTCCGACTGAAGAAAATAGCTGTTCACTAGCAACACTACTTGGCGACGACGCTAAATATATTATTGCAACTTTATACATCAATGGAAAAATGTCTTTTTTTTGCGCCCACCAAGTCAAAGGATTTTCATTTCTTGATATTTTTTCTAATTTCTTATACAATTCAATCTCATCATCAATTTTATTCATCATATCATCAGTACTTCTCTTATATGACACTGATTTACTTCATACCAGTAAGTTCATCAAAAGTATTACTGCCATCAACATTTTTTTCTTTTGACTCCTCACTTAATTTTTCAATGTGAAACTTCGCCATATGATGCTTTAAATTGGTGGTATTTGCTGTTTTGCCTTTAACTCCCAAAGAAACAACAGCATTACATAATTTACAGGTGGCATTTGCTTTTATTGTAAGGGCATTAATTTCATTCTTGGAGAAATACTTCCAGTAAACACTTTTACTACTATAGTTATGTTGCCACTAATACTGCTACTTATTGAAGATAATGAACCAGAACCAGACTCTTGTAAAGATGACGACGACGACTGTATGCATGGAGAAGAGACTACAAACCGATCCATGTTTGTGAAAAATCAGAGCAATACTACGAATTTTATTTACTTACTGTTTCCAACCGTATTCGGAAATTCTGGTATTCCCCGACCGAGCAAACGCCGCGTCGCCGAATTACGGTTGCTCTTCTCGGGCCGAATGGCCGGGCTTTGTTGAATTCGGGGAATTACCGTATTTATTTTTATTCCGTTAGGTGATTTCACAAAATATTGAATTTGCTCTGCATTTTTTTTAGTGATTTTATGGTTAATCCATGTAACGGTAACAGTATATCATTATAAATCACTTTTACCTCATTTATAAAGCAAACAAATTACGACAAAATTTTATGGCCGATATATCGGTATCGGCCGATATCGGCTATGAGTATATCGGTATCGGCCGATATCGGTATCGGCCACAAAAAATCATATCGGTCGATCTCTAATTATAACCCTAATATTTGAGTTTGTTTTTTATTGTTTCTGGCTGTACCAATTATTTTAATAATAAATGGATATTTTTGAAATTTTGAATGAGTTATTAACGGATGACGAAGATGATTTTGTAAATATTATTGAGCAGCGTAGGCGGCACAGAAAATTTCGGATACGCCCCAATTACATGAAAACCTTAACTTGTTAGGCCTCCTAAACAAGGCACCTTTTAACGTACTTCTGAGTATCCTTTTTGTAGTTTTTTACGTAGAATCCAGTGACGTACTCAGATTTTTGCTACATTCAATAGTTTTCAAGGAAAATAAACAAATTTACTTTTTTAAATGGGTCACCTAATATATATTTTTTAATAATATAATTTAGTTTGTAACAAGCTTCTCAAAAATATATAACACTTTATTTTTAGTCTTAGTATTAGGCCCGAAATATACGTTTTTCAAAAATATACCATTTTTTTTAGTAGGCCATGACGGATATTAGAAACAAACAAAAGATCACAATCCTATGTGTCATAATAATAAAATCTTCTAATTCTGTCAGAGCATTCAGGTTCTCTAAGTTGTTTTAAAATAGTGAAAAATCGGTTTGTCCTAATTAGGGCAGAGCATGTAAACTGTGAGAAGTACGACATGCTCGTTTGTTATATCCAGTGTAACGAAAATGCAGATGGAGCGTTAGAAGTATATTTGAATAGGTAAATATAAGCCCTTATGTAGTAATTCTATGAAATTTATAAATTTTCTTAAATTACTTGTAGATATCCCAAAAGTACTGCGAAAACCGCATCCTTCTATCTTGACTAATAACGAAGATGCAATGTAAAACTACCCAAAAATAGACACCCTGTACAAAGACATAGACATTTTGAAATTTAAAAAAGCTTTTTAAGATATTTACCTACCTAAGCTTTAAAAGGCTGTTTTACTTTTAAGTGCAATTTTTTTTTACAAATTTCCAAGTTTTTTTACTTTCACTTTTTCGCCCTGTATAATATTTTTCAACCTCTAAAACGTGAGAAATGTACACATTTATGCAATTTATGTAACGTTTTTCTTGTAAATAAAATACATTTTATATACTTACTAGTTCAGAGTCAAGTTGGTATAGCTAGGTGAATTGCTATCGTTTGGCGTCATAGCAAATTGAGACATATCGACCCCCCCGGCCGGTTCTGGATTTGCCCTGTCACAAAAATCTACTATTCTCTGCCTCGAATTGTCAGTTGATTTAGCTCTACACAATCCAGTTTCTATTATACTGAGCTTACGCGAACCCTGGATAAAGAAAATTAGGATATAAATGAACACAAGAAAAATTCTATACCAAATAATGTATGACGATATGACAGTGTTCTACCAATCTGATTATACTTATCATATTGTGTTAGTATTGGCAATAGTTACAGTAAAACTGTTGTATAAATTCCGGAATTCCCAATAAGAAAATATCTTATTAATCATTAATTTGATTAGGCGAAACTAGTAAGTATTTGGTCCGTTAAGATGAGGATCCCAAACAATCCCAAATTAGCAATCACAGCCATCTATGTTGCATCAATTTAATTAAAAAATACGGCGCTTTTTGGCAGGTTAGAAAGAGACGAGAGTCATCAGCTGATCAATGTTTATTTTCGTGAAGTTTTAGCCGTTAATAATAAAGTTGTTTAGTTAATTTATTGATATTTAGATTGTCTGACATGTCGATTGAGGTATGCAACAGGAAGATGTGTGACAAAAAATTGAAAATTGTTCATATTTGAAATTGTTATTATTATTCTTGTAACATTATATTTTGAACGCAATTTTTTCATAGCGTTTTCCAATCCTTTAACTATTACGAATCCAGTTTTAGATTAGAAACTAAGTATATTTGGCTAAACGATCGCATAAAATACTGCCTGCTTAACAACCTGTGACTAAACGCAGCTCCCAATTGATATCCTTCCATGATCTGTAGCTGGTTGCAGTTGTTTCTTCTTGGAAACTCCAAAGTATTTAATAACTTCTAGAATTTGTACAGTTGTTGCAGAATTATACCGTTGACTCTTACTGCCATAAATAAACTACCTGATTAAACCCTATTGTATACGCCTGAACCTCTTCAAAGCTCAATAAATGGGATCAAGGCCGGCTTGAAAATGTATACCACACCACATGATTTATTTTTATAATTTAAAATAAATAGATAGGTATTTTTAGTTTTAGGTACCTATAATAAATGTAAAATAATAATAACAATTAATGATAATTGAAAATAATATAATTTAAAAGTATAACTATTAGGATAACAAGTACAATAAAAATGAATCAAATTCTAAGAAACTATAGATAAATTTATTCAAAATTTAACTCTGTATCGCTATCACTAATCTTCATCTAAGCGTAAACTTATAATTAAGGGTTGAACATTTGTAATCATACAAACATGTACATGTACATGTGTACATGCTGTACACAGTTTTTTCAGCTGTCTATAGAAATTTTTCTTACTTCGTTTTTAATTAATTCTACTACAGATGCATTTAATGTAGGAGAAATATTATTTCTTCAAAATATAAATCATTTTCAATCATTAAATTTTGAATTTCTGCTTTTGTATTATTAGAATTTGGAATGATTTTGGCTTGCCGACTATGATAACTAGCATTATCCATTACAATGACGCGATTTTCAGGTATATTTTTAAGGAGGTTATGTTTAAAAAATCTTCAAAAAGTTGTGCGTCGGTATGTTGATGGTAATCTAAAGAAGAGAATCATTTTCGTCAATGCTTCTAAATGTGCCAGAATCACTCCGATTTTTTCTAGGATTAACAGGTTTAAGTACTATGTCTCTTACCGAAGATAAAGGAGTTTTTGTCAAAGTAGACGTCTCTGCTAAAGCATCCATCGAATTAAAATTTCTACTCAACAACGATTGATACACATTTTTAATTATTCGGTAGATAAATGCTTTCTTTTAAAAATGACACTTGAAGATGCCCCCCTATCAGCACAATTCCAAGGACGCCACATTCTACCACTAATAAGCCTAACTAAAAATTACTCGCCGGAAAACCACTAAAGATTAAAATTATTAAAAATCACTTTGTATTTATATATGCATCAGGCATAGGTATAAATTAAATTTGTATACCTGGTCCGGCTCTGCTCGAAAAGGTTTTAAAATTTGAGATTTCCTTATTTATTTTATGGTGGAAGGGATAATGAGGTTTTATTGCAGTCAAAAGATCAACGATATAATTCTGCAAATACTATATGCCAGGATTTATTTAACAGTTTTATAAGAAAGAAGTTATTATGTTTTACCGTGCTGTCCATATCACCGCTTGAGAGAATGGGAATCATCCTCATCATTGAATCTGTCATTTTAGACTTGAATTGAAAAAAATTGCACAAGCGATTCTATGTGGTGGACCTATTAACATTAAAAATATATTTAAGGACATTTAAAGCACTCAGTGACCCCAAGTGTAACGGGGGCGACCATGACAATTCGTTCATCCTTATTCGAACAATTTGTATATTTCCTGAATATTTTCACACGCAACACTTACTGCAGGTTTCCCAACATCTTCATTAAAATACCCCTAGTACGCTCCTGTAATTTATTTTTGTTTCAAAAAAATTCGATTTAATTCGAAACTACAAAACTCGATGACTTATTAAAAAAGTCTATTAAAAAGTGCTGGCTTAAGAGTCAAATTTTATTTGTATTAATAAAATAATTTACTTTTAGTTACCGTAAAACGGGGATATATGGAACGAATTTTACGCATTTTCTTTGATATCTTCTTTAAATGAAATATATTAGCACTACACTTTTTTATTATCAGTAGCTTCATGTTTAGGCTAACGAGTTCCGATATGTAAAATTGTTTTTTGAGCCGCCATCATGTTTTTTTTTTGGTTTTTTGTCGTTCCATATAACCCCGTAGTCGGGGATATATGGAATTACCTCTTTATCTCCGTTATGAATGACAATTTTCGATATTTGCTTGCATATGGGGCTTTATGAAACATGCCGACACCGAAAAAACACGCAGCGCCATTTTTTTCTGCATCTGTAGGCCCCAGGAGGCATTCAAAAAGAGGGTTAATAATTAATGTATAAAAAATAAAAAGTTTAATCATAAAAAATATATAAACACAGACAAAAAGTAGGATTTTATAAAATAAAATAATATGAACTTAAAAACAAAGCAACAAATTGTTTAAATTAAAAAAAAAACGAAAAATCTCTTCAAATAAATTTAAAAATTAAAAAAGGCATAAATGGCACTTAAAAGACGTTGTCGTTAAACGTGTGAATTCCTCGGAATATTACCGGCTCAGAGAGTTTAAATTGTGCTTGCGAGGCATCGTTCCATATAACCCCTACAAATGACGAATTTTTATAAATATGCATGTATCAAGGTCGTAGAATAAAAATTTGACAATGAAAAGGATCCCGCCTAATAGTTGAGGTTATATACTACAATTAATTTATCTTGGAGAATTTCGTAACTTCAATAGTTTCTGAGGTGCAGATGAGACTCTCAGGACATCGAAAAATTTTTTTATTTTCTACCAAATATTAATAACTCTCTTAATAGCTTAACTGAAATATTTAGTCACAACAATGATAACCTGTTGGTCGGCTGAGATGTTAGCAACAGTGCACCAGAACGACAAGTTACTAAATGTCAAACATATGCTCGCAGGGCGCGAAATTTGAATGATATGCACAATATTCCATATAACCCCGTGTATTCCATATATCCCCGTTTTACGGTACTTACACTAAGTTGAAATTTAAGAAAACAGCAGTAGTAATAAGTAGTAGTAGTAATAATAATTAAGGACTCCAATAATAGCTTAAAAATCGCCAGTTGTTTAGAAGCAGAAGTAAATTAAAGTAACGTACTAAGGGTATTTTAATGAAGTTGGTCAATTTAAGGACCAAAACGTCGGAAAATCAGTAAGTTTTGTATACTGATAACACTGGGGAACAGCAAAAATGTTTCCGAGACCAAAATAGCAAAATCTTACTTATTTTATTATACTAATTAACAATCTGTCTTGCAAAAGGCTCAGTTGGCTCCGGTTTTATAGATCCATCCCAATTATGATAATTTACCTACCTGCCCTTAATATATGGGAAAATTTCACCATTAAATGAGAAATACCTGGATTTATTATAACAGGTGTACTTTATAAGGGGTTTAAATACATATAATATAAATCCTAAATTGTTAGTTAGTTGTATTTCAACCACCAGTTGATCGAGAGCTGTTCGTATTTGAGAAATTAGAGAGTTTTGAGCAACATGTCGCGAGTTTGTGTAAATAAGCCGGATCATTTTTGTTATATATGTGGTGAAATGACTTTTGTGAAACAAAAACGTACGCTTAGCCCTTTAATAAAAAAGGCTTACCACTTGTATTTTGGCTGCAAAGTTGGAGACCAGGATAAAAATTGGGCTCCCCATATCTGCTGCTACAAATGTGCGTCCAACATTCGCGGCTGGCTAAGTGGAAAAAACCGTAAGATGCCCTTCGCTGTTCCTATGATCTGGCGAGAACCGAAAGACCACGTTACTGACTGTTACTTTTGTTTGACACCTCCCATCAAAAAAGGCTTTTCAGAGAAAAAAAGGTCTGCGATACAGTATCCAAATTTACAATCCGCCATACGCCCGGTGCCTCATAGTGACGAGTTGCCTATACCTAATCTACCTCAGGAATATACCCTTCATTCTGATGATGATCAAGAGGATTCAAACGGTAGTGTACCGGAAAATGTCGCCGGCCCATCAACCTCGCAAGACTCCGATTTTGTCTGTGAACTTCCAAGTAAAAAGCCTCACAAAATAAGTCAAAGTGAATTAAGTGACCTTATAAGGGATTTGGAACTGCCCAAGACAAAAGCAGAACTATTGGCCTCTCGATTGCAACAATGGAATTTACTTGAAGATGAAGTAAAAGTTTCTGTGTACCGAAGCCGTCAGAAAAACCTAACACCATTTTTTAACATGGATAACAATTTGGTAGCCTGTAGGGACATTGAGGGATTAATGGCAGCTTTAAATCTGGACTATGATCCAAAAGACTGGAGACTTTTCATTGATTCCTCAAAAGTAAGTCTTAAAGCTGTGTTACTCCATAATGGAAACAAATTGCCTTCAGTCCCAATTGGTCATGCAGTCCATATGAAAGAAACATATAGCAATTTGAAATTGTTACTTGAGACCATACAATATGAAAGATATAAATGGCAAATTTGTGGGGATTTAAAAGTTGTGGCGATCTTGCTTGGAATGCAGCTAGGTTATACCAAATACTGCTGCTTCCTCTGCGAATGGGACAGTCGAGCACGATCGGATCACTACAGAAAGAAAATTTGGCCACCGAGAGAGTCTTTTGAGCCAGGAAAGAAAAATGTGACCAGCGCGCCATTAGTTGCCCCAGAAAAGATTTTACTACCGCCACTTCATATAAAATTGGGACTTATGAAAAATTTTGTGAAGGCAATGGACAAAGAAGGCCGTGCTTTTAGTTATTTAAAAGAAAAGTTCCCTAGAATCAGTGACGCTAAAATTAAAGAGGGAATATTTGTGGGTCCCCAGATTAGGAAACTTTTCGGAGATGCGCAATTCGATTCCATACTTGAAGGCAAGGAAAAAGACGCTTGGGATGCCTTTAAAATGGTTGCAAAAAATTTCTTGGGAAACATAAAAGCAGAAAATTATAAAGACCTGGTTGCCCAACTTCTTTTGTATTACCAAAACCTAGGGTGTAATATGTCGTTGAAAATTCATTTCCTGGATTCTCATCTGGATTACTTTCCGGAAAATTGTGGTGCTGTAAGTGACGAACACGGTGAGAGGTTCCACCAGGATATTTCGAACATGGAAAGAAGATATCAGGGAAAATGGAACTGTGAGATGTTAGCCGACTACTGCTGGACTATTACGAGAGATGCCCCAGAGGCTGCTTTCAAAAGGCAAGCTAAGAAGCGCAAAATGAGTGTCTAAACTTTGGATTCAATGATAAAAATGTGCTATTTAGTTGCTTTTGTTGAACCAACAATATATTGTTATCTGTATTTTGTATGTCCATTGTATATGCCTATGAATTAAAATTTTGTAACAAATAATTGAGATTTTTTTTTTTGCGAGCCAACTAAAATCTTTAATAGGTATTTTTTAGTTACTTGGGTACAGTTTAATCCAAAAAAATAGGTTTTGTTCATGAAACAAAAAAAAAGTTGAAATTTGTTTCCCAGTGTAATCTTTTCATAATTTTCCAGATTTTCCGTATTTAAAAAATAAGTTGATGATGGTGACCTAAAGAAGAGACATTGAATTACTGATCTGATGATGCCATCTTGTGGAGAATAAAAAGTAGCAACAAGAAACTGAAATTTATTTTTGAATATCTCTTCGAACAATGCCAGGAAATAATAAAAACGGAAACGCAAAATTTTAGATTTTTCCAAATATTTTGAAAGACCCTGTATTTATTTTTCTACGGCATCTTATTGGGCGATAATGTTTTGTTTTTTTTTATATCTAAATGTAGGGTATTTTCAAAAAAAAGTTGTTCTTTCAAAAGAAAAGGTTTTATTGAACAGGGTGTCCCATTTTCGACACTTTTATAGGGTATCTCCGTTGTTGTTAGTGCTATCAAAAAAGTAATGTAGGTGCCATGTGCTCTTTTTGGGTTAAACTTCAAATGGCTTAAGAGATACGGGGGAAAATCAAAAAATTGAAAATTTCTAAATTACCCTATATTTTCTTAGTTAAAAGAGATACAGAAAAATGTTTCATACAGAAGATTATTTATAATGATTGTTGAATAATCTTTCGTTATCAGAATAAGTATACGGGGTCAGGTAAGAAAGTTATAGGACCTAACCTCACGTTTTTAAATGGAACATCTTGTATACTTTAATCTAAAAAGATAGCATTTTAAACTCTCCTTTCAAATTTATAACACACTAAGGATCATACCAAATTTTTAAAAATGTTGATAAGTCATTTTCACAAATGAATATGTAAAAATAAAATTGACGTTAAATGTTAATAACAACCAGACTGTCAACATAGTCGTCTCTAGGATATTAGCTTTTGTTTCATGGCCTACTGTGGTTTAAAGTAATAAAGTTGAAATAAATCGCCTAGGAAACCAATATCATGCATAGTGTGTATATATTTGTAAAGAGAATTTAAAATGCTATCTTTTTATATTAAAATGTACAGTGTGTTCCATTTTTAAAAATGAGCTTCCTGAAAACGGCTGATTATACAACAATCATTATAAATAAACTTCTGTATAAAACATATTTCTGTACTTATCTCTTTTAACTAAGAAAATATAGGGTAATTTTGAAATTGTCAATTTTTTGATTTTCCCCCGTATCTATTAAGCGAGCGAAAAGCACTAACAGTTACGGAGATACCCTATAAAAGTGTCGAAAATGGCACAACCTGTACTTGTTAAATATATTTTTTTTTAATTTTTACTGCAATTCCATTTCATTCGAATTCAAGGAGTTTTACACACTTCACTAAAATTATAAACGGATCCTACCTACCTTTAGTTGATTATCCAGGTCGACTATCTCAAAAGCAAAGTTTTCGATCAATTTTGGATTTTGCCTTCTTTTTCACAAAACAGAAACAGGTATTTTCAGAAACTATTGCGGCCTGTATTCCAAGGGGTTCGTCATTAGTTTTAGACTATAATTTTTCTTAATAAATACGCAACCTCGTCTTGGGATAAAATTGGAAAAAAATACGTTTACATTGACAAAAAATAGACGTTAATAAGAATTTGGATTCATTCAGAATTGACTTTTCGATTGTTAGGGTTACCATGGTGATTGTCAGACCCAGTTGATAAATCGAATTTCTAATAAAAGTATATGGAACTACAGAGGCGTACCTGGAGCGGATAAGAGGCCGAGCCACCCAAAGTAAAATTCACAAATTTTTTTTTGAGATGTGAGGGCTTTCTAAGCCGTGGCTAATATACTATTTTTCAACTATTAAACATTATCCATTTCAGTCAAGTTACGTATGATTTGAAGTTTTACTGAATTTTTTATAATTTGCAGTAGTCGGGGACTGCCTGCTTTCAAAAGTTTGATAGATTGTTTTCCCAGATGTCTCTATTCTTGACCATGGTGGAGATAAATAATAATGATTTCTGGCAGGAGGCTATGAAAAATAAAAGCTCTTAATAATACGTGATTAAATGGTTAGTAGTGAAAAAATATTTTATTTGACAGAAATCATTATTATTTACTTCATATCTCATCTTTTCAATAATAGGAGCATTTTGCAAAATAAACTATCAAACTTTTGAACGCAGGCAACCCAATTGCAAATTATTTCACAGAAAAACTAAGAATGGGATATAGTCATGGACGGACACGCAATCCCACTGGCTTCATCTATTAATTTGCTGGGCGTCAATCTGCAAGGAAATATGTCTTGGCATAACCATGTTGTGGCAATCGCCACTCAGAAACTTGGTGTACTCTTCCGAACCAGAAAGTTGTACACACCTCAACAACTTTTGATACTATACAAAGCCCAGATTCGTCCATCACTAGAGTACTGCTCTCATGTCTGGAGCTCTGCACCCAAACATACTCTTCGGCTACTGAATTCCATCGAAAGAACGGCCATTCGTCTGATTGGAGACCACGAGCTGACTAAGAACCTCGACAGCCTAGAACATCGAAGACAGGTTGGGGATTTGACTGTCTTTTACAGATATTTTCATGGAAAATGCTCGGCCGACCTTGCCCTCTTAATTCCGCCCAGAGCGGCGAATATCAGAAATACACGACGAACCACTGCCTATATGTGGTTAAGCTTAGTACTCCTCGAACTTCACTATTTAAGAATACTTTCATTTGGAGGACTTCATCCTTGTGGAACGACCTTCCCGAGGTCGTTTTTCCCAACGAATATAATCTCCAACGATTCAAAACCAACGTGAATCGCTTTTTGCGCACACGCACCACTCCCAGAGTGCCCTAAATAATTTTTCCTATAGTGCTTGTGTTTGATCATAAAAAAAAGAAACTTTAAATCACTTGACTGAAATGATTAACAGACCCGATACTGCAATCAAGTCGTGTAACAAACCCCACCACTGCAAAATCCGAGATTTGTTGACATAAGGCTTGTAATTACAAAGCGTACGGTCGAAACCTTAAAATATTGCCAACTTAGTTCACATATTTATCGTCGTGTTTAAAGCATGAAAACCCTTAAATCGAAGAATAAAATTAGATCAGGCAACTTCGCTTTAAGGCCGTGTACAAATTGGAGAAAGGCATATCGTTCCCGAAAGGGGCCGACAGGGCCAAAAAGGCACTCGATCAAACCCGAAAGGGCCGAAAATGGCGTCCACCCTCGCACTCTTCTAATAATTATTGTTTCTTCGGTCCTTCCGTGAACGGTGCATTGCCACTAGATGTAGTGGAGGCATGGGAGACGAGGCGACGTGACTTATTAAAAGTGGCATGAAGAGTGGACAAGTGGACTTAAAACGGGGATCGAATTGGGAACACACATTCCGGTTAACAGGAATCGTAATAATTTAAACTTGACGAAGATGAGCAATTAATGTTTTCTATTGGAACACAATTTAGACCCCCTGGAACGACATTTCGTAAAATTTCCAAAACTGTTCGTGAACATAAAAAATTTTATCAATAAAAAAACGAGCTCTACCTTTATTACCTTCGAATAATTTTTTAAAAAAATTTCTGCTATAAAAGCGCGAAAAATATAAAATTCAGGAGTTTATAAGTTAAAATGTAATGAATGCAATAGCTGCTATATAGGACAAGCGGGACGACATTTTGACACGATATTTAAAGAACACAATGCATGTTTTAGACTTAATAAAAGATGATTTAATATTGCGAATCACTTTTTAAATACAAACCACACATTTCCAGATATAAGAAACCTACAAATCTTACACACTGAACAAGAAGGCCATAAATTAAATTTAGTAGAAAACATTGAAATTTATAAACATAAAAAGTACAGTAATATTAACCTTTTAAACACACAATTAGATCTCCCAACTCCCCGCTATTAAAATTATTGTAAAAATCCCATCTGGCATGTCCATTCTTAGATTTTCTGAAGTTTTATCTGTTTGTCCCTAATTTAAGTTTATTACACTATTGTGCAAAACATTATTTATTATACCAAATTAATATTTTGTATTTATTAGTATAGTATTTGCAAAATTATAGCGTTGATCTTTTGACTGCAATAAAACCTCATTATCCCTTGAACCATAAAATAAATAAGGAAATCCCAAATTTTAAAACCTTTTCGAGCAGAGCCGGACCAGGTATACAAATTCAATTTATACTTATGCCTGTGCATCTATAAATACAAAGTGATTTTTAATAATTTTAATCTTTAGTGGTTTTCCGGGGAGTAATTTTTAGTTAGCCTTATTAGTGGTAGAATGTGGCGTCCTTGGAATTGTGCTGATAGGGGGGCATCTTCAAGTGTCATTTTTAAAAGAAAGCATTTATCTACCGATGCCAAACTAATAATTAAAAATGTGTATCAATCGTTGTTGAGTAGAAATCTTAATTCGATGGATGCTTTAGCAGAGACGTCTACTTTGACAAAAACTCTTTTATCTTCGGTAAGAGACATAGTACTTAAACCTGTTAATCCTAGAAAAAATCGGAGTGATTCTGGCACATTTAGAAGCATTGACGAAAATGACATGGATTTATTAAGAAGAAAGATTTACCAAATGTATGAGGCACAAACTGTACCCACTTTGATTTCCCTCCAAGAGCGGCTGATTAAAGACGAAACAAATATCTCTTACCTATCTATTTATTTTAAATTATAAAAATAAATCATTTGGTGTGGTATACATTTTCAAGCCGGCCCTGATCCCATTTATTGAGCTTTGAAGAGGTTCAGGCGTATACAATAGGGTTTAATCAGGTAGTTTATTTATGGCAGTAAGAGTCAACGGTATAATTCTGCAACAACTATACTATCTATATTATAATTATACACTTAGTTTGGGTTCGTGTGAGCGTCTTGAAGATGTAGTTGTATACAACGGGCGTAACGCCAAATCTCTTTTAATATAGTGACAAATAACATAGTAAACTTTAGTTTCATTTTATATATTTAAAATGTGTTGTCAGAAAGTAACGGACGAGTCAATCAATTCTTTAAAGATAAGATAATCTAGATATTTTTCCCTCTTATTTTTTTTCAAACTTTCATTAGCCTTTTTGAAATGTTACTAAAATGAATAACCCAGCATCCCCCCCCCCCCCCTCTTCCCCGAACAAATTCCTAAATACCCCACAGACACAACAAATATATTATTTAGTCTTTTTATTCACTGATAAAATAAATCTTACTATATACAAGAAATATATAAAAAAATGTTCTTAAAGCATAAAGTAATGACACAATGTTACTGATGGAATACTCAATAGGTCAAATCCCACTCCTGATTTTGTTAAAATATCACGATAATAGAAATTTGGAATTAAAGAAATGGAAACTTAAAAATATATGTCGGAGCGTCTAAAAGACAATTTTATCAACGGACTTTGCAGCTTATAAATATTGCTTTTGTTTCCTTAAGATTTTGTTTTACAACGGACAATGCCATTTAAACATTTGGCAGGAATTCGGCGGATTATAAAATAAAGATATTAAAGAAAAGTTGGAAAATACACTGCGTCAATTAATTAGCTGTTATTTCGTTAATAATGCACCAATTTTAATAAGTTTTGTTTTAACTGATAGAAAATATAATCTAGAGTTTAGAGCAGAGTAGTTTCATGTAGATTTCCTGAAAATTAAATTAAACTTAATTTATTTTTTAAACTAAGCCAATTAGAGTTATATCTGGGTTAGATACTGGAACGAAAGTATCGCCATGCTACTCGAGGTAACAAAAAAAATTATCATTTCTTCTAAATATTTAATATTGTCGAAAAGGCGTTTCGTAAATCATTTTTAGCTTCTGCTAAATAAAGAATAAAAATCATTTCATCACTTAAAGTCAAGTCAAAGTTAAATTTTAGGAAATTTACATGCATCTAGAATTAATGGCTACCAAGTACAATTAGATGTATCAGGACGTAAATTACTCTGCCTTAAACTGTAGAATATGTTTTCTATCAGTTAAAGCAAAACTTATTAAAATTGGTTCACTATTAATTCAACAATTAATTGGCATAGTGTAATAGGATCATTTGCACCTGGCAAGTATTGTGTAACGGTATCTATTGCATTATAGTTTACTACTAAATTCAAAAGTTTTTGGATTTAGATTCTAGTATTGCTTAGAAATGATAAAATTGTGTCATTACATTAATTAGATTACGACCTTTAGGTAGGTATTACTACTAGTGATTTTCGTATTTCTAGTATTTCGTTCTCATAATGTATTCAATTTTCTGCTGTTGTTTTTCAGTTAGCTGGATTATCTCGTCGGGTATTATGCTTTTGATAACCCCCTTGCAAAATTGTCTATGGATCCGGACTCCGTGTAATGAAGTGTTTTGAAGTACCTCGTGCTGCTTCAATTCATGTAAGAACTGTTTCTGCATCTTGATATGAGCTTTGATCATTCGTTGGCGACAAATTGCTGTACTGGAAAAATAATTGTATTTGATTGTAATTGTGAGATTTTCCTCAAATAATATAATAATGCACTTGCAACTCTTGTATAGTATTTGCAGAATTATAGCGTTGATCTTTTGAGTGCAATAAAACCTCATTATCCCTTCGACCATGAAATAAATAAGGGAATCCCAAATTTTAAAACCTTTTCGAGCAGAGACGGACCAGGTATACAAATTCAATTTATACCTATGCCTCATGCATATATAAATACAAAGTGATTTTTAATAATTTTAATCTTTAGTGATTTTTCGGGCGAGTAATTTTTAGTTAGGCTTATTAGTGGTAGAATGTGGCTTCATTGGAATTGTGTTGATAGGGGGGCATCTTCAAGTGTAATTTTTAAAAGAAAGGATTTATCTACCGATGCCAAACTAATAATTAAAAATGTGTATCAATCGTTGTCGAGTAGAAATTTTAATTCGATGGATGCTTTAGCAGAGACGTCTACTTTGACAAAAACTCCTTTATCTTCGGTAAGAGACATAGTACTTAAACCTGTTAATTCTAGAAAAAATCAGAGTGATTCTGGCACATTTAGAAGCATTGACGAAAATGACATAGATTTATTAAGAAGAAAGATTTACCAAATATATGAGGCACAAACTGTACCCACTTTGATTTCCCTCAAAGAGCGGCTGATTAAAGACGAAACAAATATCTCTTGTAGCCTTTCAAGCCTTAGGAAAATATTGCGTAAAATGGGTTTTAAATACCGAAGCATTGATAAAAGACAAACATTAATGGAATCTCAACGTTTACGGGAATGGAGACTTAAATATTTAACAGCTGTTAAACAATTTAGAGAAGAATATCGCCCAATTATTTACCTTGACGAAACATGGTTCGATACCCATGACACTCCAAGAAAAGGTTGAGATGATTCTTCCAAAAAATGTCAAACCAAGGCACCATCAAATAAAGGCAAAAGAATCACAATATTACATGCCGGTTCAGAGAACGGGTTTGTTAAAAATTCCTAAATAAGGAATACGAGTGTGACAAACTTGAAGCAGAAAATGGACATACAGTGTTGCGTCTTCCTCCGTACTATTGTATATTCAATCCTATTGAGCTAGTATGGCACCAATTAAAATCCAATATTAGGAGAAATAATATTTATCCTACATTAAATGCATCTGTAGTAGAATTAATTAAAAACGAAGTAAGAAAAATTTCTGCAGACAGCTGGAAAAACTGTGTACAGCTGTACTTAAGGTGGAAAATTCTTACAATTGTATGATTACAAATGTTCAACCCTTAATTATAAGTTTAGGCTTAGATGAAGATAGTGATAGTGATACAGAGTTAAATTTTGAATAACTTATCAATAGTTTCTTAGAATTTAATTAATTTTTATTGTACTTTTTATCCTAATAGTTATACTTTTAACTTATATTATTTTCAATTATCATTAATTGTTATCATTATTTTACATTTATTATAGGTACCTAAAACTAAAAATACCTATCTATTTATTTTAAATTATAAAAATAAATCATGTGGTGTGGTATATATATTTTCAAGCCGGCCCGGATCCCATTTATTGAGCTTTGAAGAGGTTGAGGCGTATACAATAGGGTTTAATCAGGTAGTTTATTTATGGCAGTAAGAGTCAACGGTATAATTCTGCAACAACTATATGTGCAACTATTTTAGGTCAATATGATTGACCCATTGGGATTATTTATAGTACAATCAATTTGTGTCTACAAGAGCCAATAGCGGGATAGTTTTGGGGCAGTTTTGATTTCTTCAATTAATAGGTATATGTTTGCTGAATTCGAATCTAAGGTTTGCTAACAATATTTCGTCACGCAACATTGAAAAAATCCAAAAAAAGTAAAAAATCTCATTTTTTGCCGTTGTTTCCTTTCGGAAACTATCAATTTTTCCTAAAAGTCCTATTTATTCAAAATGAAAATAGATCAAATCAAATTTCCTACAAATTATTAAGTTTTTTTCTCCGACGAACCGTTCGGGTCAAGCGGTATATTATTCGTTATATTATTCTTAGTGCGACCCTGTGTGCTGTTCACGTGCTCGTAGCGTGTGTTTGTTTTGGTCTTCTGAATTGGAAAAATGAATAGACTGTAGATTTAGTGTTATAAAATATTCAATTCAAGTCGGTCCAATACTCACTAGGGCAATACCAATTTAGTATAACTTGGATCGTTACTGTCCTTTTCTGTTGGCATATATGGCGTCAAATCAACCGATGATCTCATACCCTCCGTAGATAATTCAGAAGAAATTTCACTGGAGCGCAGAAAAGAGCACTGCTGACTAGCGCTTCTCGGAACCCTTTGCTTTTTGGCTGAAAACAAAATCGAATCTTACATAAGAAAATGGATGGTTGTCGACAAGGATGTTTCAATTTCTTATATTATATGGTATAATGTATACTTATTTTAATGGGCGATTCCTGGTCGAAAAGTTCATATACTATTTATATATTCTTAATATTTTTTAAGATTTTTTTTTAAAAGTTGTAGCAAGTTGACCCTAAAATTATACTTGAAACTTAAATATTTTGTATTAAGACAAATGGTATTTATTTTAATAATATTAGATCCTTAAATAAAATAATTCCTAAATATAGGTACAACGTGTCCAAGATAAGGAGGGCCAGTAAAGATTGTTTCACGAAAAATGGATATAACTTATTGACTGCAATAAAAGTACCTGCGGCGATCCCATTATTTATGACCCTTTGTTATTATTATGTGGAAAGGACAGAGATCTCGGAAATCGTAAGAGATACGAAGTCAGCTAAATAGAGGTAAAGTTGCGCATTTACGTGCCTAATAATATCCCGTTTAGTTTTAAAATTCCGAGTAGTTCCGGAGATATCCGGAAAAACACGAAATTCTGAATAATCGTTTTATTGTTTTCCCCGGTTTTTTTGAGCCGTTTCGTAGTACAATTATACATCTTCAAGACGCTCACACGAGAGTGAACCCAAACTAAGAGTATATAATATAGGTAGTACTAAAAATAAAATATTAACATGGTATAATAAATAATGTTCGACACAATAGTGTAATAAACTTAAATTAGGGGCAAACGGATCAATATGCAGTGAATCTAAGAATGCACATGCCAGATGGGATTTTTATAGTAATTTTAATAGTGACTCGCGAATCACTTTCTAGACACAAACCACACATTTCCAGATATAAGCAACCAACAAACCATACACACTGAACAAAAAGGCCATAAATTAAATTTACTAGGAAAGATTGAAATTTATAAACATAAAAAAGACAGTAATATTAACATTTTAAATACACAATTAGATTTCGGATATTCCCCGCTATTAAAATTACTGTAAAAATCCCCTCTGGCAAGTACATTCTTAGATTCTCTAAATATTGACCCATTTGTTCCTAATTTAACATTGTGCCAAACATTATTTATTATACTAAATATTTTTTATTTTTAATACCTATATTATATACACTTAGTTTGGGTTCACTCTCGTGTGAGCGTCTTGAAGATGTAGTTGTACTACGAAACGGCCGTACCGCCAAATCTTTTTTAATATAGTGACAAATAACAAAGTAACCTTTTGTTTAATTTTATATATTTAAAATGAATTGTCAGAAAGTAACGAACGAGTCGATCAATTCTTTGAAATAATTCCTACTTTAATTATGATAAATACTTGATTTAAGCTTAAGTATTTGCCCAAGATATGGAGGGCCTGTATGTGGATCTCGTTAATGGTAGCAGATATAACTGCGATTAAATGAGGAAAAGTATCGCAATCAAAGCATGAACAATATGCCGCACAAAAAATTTTGGTAAGATTTTAAAGTTTTAAGTTATTTAAAAAAAGCTGAAATTTTGGATTTTAAATATAATTTTTTCCCACGTTAATATTAAAATTAGAGCAAAACTGACAAAACGTTCTCACAGCAACTTTTAGTGAACTCGAAGATTACACAACCAATTATTTATACGACGTTTCGTTTTCAAGTAATCACCATCAATTTATTTTTTATAATACGACCCTGATTTTATAATGTAAAATTTTAAGACCTTTTTATTCTAAATTCCATGATGTACTCCACACATTATCGTTTCGAGTCTCTTTAATCATCTTCATGAAATTTTCAGCATACTGACCTGTATTTTCCATAATTTTTTAAAAACAGTTCAATGCAGTACGTACTAAAATGAATATTTTTTACATTATTTTATAATAATGCACTACATAATAATAAACAAATAAGATAATTTGTTAACAATAACAAAACAGCAAGTATGAAGAAATAAACACAACAAATAGGTAAAGATTGTTTCACGAAAAATAGATATGACTTAATGACTGCCGTAAAAGTACCTGGGCCATCCCATTATTTATGACCGTTTGTTATTATTATGTGGAAAGGACCGGATTGTAATAATTATAATAGTAGGTAGGTTAGGTTGCTTAATTTATATTTAAATATCTTTTGTGGTAAAATTTGTTAGTTTTTGAGGAACGGTTCAAGAATTGTCTTTTACCAAACATTCCTCAGAATAGCGTGATAGTAATGGACAATGCGAGCTATCACAGTCGCCAATTACATAAAGCTCCAAGCTCAAATAATGCAAAATTGGGGATTCAGAACTACATGGCGGCGAATGATATATATTTTGAAGAAAGTTATAAAAAAAGTGATCTTTTAGAAGTTTTAAAGACATTTTGTATAAAAAAGTATATGTTTGTGACACATTGGCAGAAGAAATTGGACATACAGTGCTACGGCTCCCACCCTATTATTGCATTTTTAACCCCATGAGCATATGTGGCACCAGTTAAAATCACTGGTTAGGTCTGAAAATATTTCTCCGACTTTATGTTCTAGTGTTGTAGAATTAATACGAAAATGCTTTAATGATATTCCCCCAGGTAGTTGGAAAAATTCAGTTCGTCACGTAATAACTGTAGAAAATTCGTATTAGTCTGGATCGTATAATTAATCCAATTATAATTAATTTTGATGAGGATAGCGATACCGAAACAGAACTATCTATAGAATGACATTATAAATGTAAATAAATATGACTAGTATTATTTTAAAAAAATGTTATTTCATTTAATTACATTAATATCATCATATCATTACTTGTTTTCCTTAGTCCGTCCCTTCATACTTCACTTGTTTATTGCCAAGCTCTTGTCGACACAATGGGACCGACCCAGGAAATCATTAAGTCGTATCCAATTGTTGTGAAACGTACTGAACATGGGCAAACAAAAACATTAATTAAAGTAAAACTAAGAGTAGATTATTAGAAATGAATTTTCCAAAGAATGTTCGAGATATTTCCGTCATTTTTCAGAGACCTTAGACGACTAGTAAAGTTATTGAAGCCTTTCAACGCGTAACGCCACATAATAATGAATGTTTTATTTAAAGGCTGCAGTTTTATGATGCTATTTATGTTCGGAGAATAACGGAAATTATTACTTTATTGTGGTAATACGAACAATCGTGGTATTATACAGGGTGTTGTGGAAATGACGTATTATATTTAAACCGACAATTCCTGAGATAAAGACAAATTGAAGAAAAATACCCATAAATGGCGCTTTCAATTCATTCAGCGGTAAAAGTGACCTGACGTCAGACCAGAAAAACACCTGTGTAGCACTGCGATACACGTAAGCAATCAGGAATTCTGGCCGGTATTATCATATGTACACCTCAAACTCTTTAGACAAAATAAAATAATTTAAACACTTTTCCATTCTGTAATACCTTGGTACAATTAATTGAAGAACATTTACGACGGACTATGTTTTAAACAACCCGAAAAAACATATGGGATAGTAATAGCCACGTACGTCACTAGGTCAAATGCCAATGACCTCCTGACGCCTTACATCGGATGAGCGAAGTAGTTTCATATAGCGCCGAACGCTTGCGTCTGTTAGTTGAAGACCAACCAGCGGCCGGATAAGTTGTGTCTCGTCGATCACCAACACACTCTCAGCAATCCGCTCTGTTTTTTCGGTTTACGCGTGTATCTTGCCCGTCCATAAATAATCTTTGCCTATTGTTTTTATTGACGCGTTTCTTCTGGACGTCAAATTTCGTCGCGTGTAATAAAATCTAATAATCTGTAGTATAATCTGTATTATTGTATTTTCAAAAGCTAACTATCGGTTCTGTTTCATTATTACTGTGTGTACATAAAGTGTTTCCAGGAGCGTTCCCATGAAATAGAAAAAACTGACTGTGTTTGTGCCTGGATTTCCTCACTCTTTAGACAAGTAGGTAGAAAAGATTTTATTTTAATAATTTTATATGGAATTTCAGTTTTACGTTAAGTTTGGCAACAATGCCATTGGCTCTGGGTGAAATATTGTACAGTAGCGCGGACTGACCTGTGAGTGAAAGTGTTTGTTACCCTACTTTTAAAACGGTCGATTTAAAAAAAATAAAATATGTACCGCTTCTCTAGGACACCCAAGGAGTCACCCATTTAAATATAATACGTCATTTCCATAACACCCTGTATATGTATACTGTATATACTGAAAACCAGTGCGGAAATAAAGATCGTAACAATAATGAGTCTGTTAAATACCCTGAACCATTTTTGCATGCTTCTCATCTTCCCGGTCCTTGTTAAATTGAGCTTCAAGAAGTCCTTCTCCCTCCATGTGTATATCTAAATTAACGTATCCTGAATAATTACTGCAGATCGAGTTAGTGTCGTCCATAGTGCTTTAGTGCTTTACAAAAATGTAACTAAGAACTTTCCCTATATAAAGCAATCTTACAAAAAGGGAAAAAAGGCAACGACAAAAAATGTCACACTTTTTGACAAGAAGTCAAAGGTGGAAAAGTTTTGGATAGAAAGTGACCACCAGTTTATTGTAATCTGGATTTTTCAAGGTAGATTGAATCAATATTAAATAACTAAGTTTGTAGGAAATTTTATTTACTTTCATTTTGAATACATGGGTTAGTTACGAAAAGATAGTTTCCAAGTTAAGTAAAAAACCACAAAAAGATGAGATTTCTTTGGAGAACACAATTTAACTTGAGTAAGAAGGGTTTGAGAATCTAAAGGCATTTTCTTAAGGCCGTATTACACTTGTGAATTTTTATGGCGCCAGCAATGGCAATTATAATTCAAGGATTCAGGCGCAGTACACCGTTCTCCGTACTACAGTCAGAAATTCTACTCTTCTGACAATTAAAATGACACGGATTCATGCGCAGTACACTGTTCCCGATCAGCTGTCTCTCATTACCAGAAATGGGGCAGGCGCCATTTTAATTGCCCTTGCCGGCGCAATTGGGTAGACATGGATTATTCTGTTATTTTTAACTGTTTATTATTTGGCCGAACCAGGTATGAACAGGTAATGGCCATTTAAACCCACTGGTACTTAAATTAGCAGTTTACATTCTTTATTAAACTTATGGACTGCTAATTCAGCAACTTTTTGCACCTCCTATTTGTAAATAGCAGTAGCTGCTTTAACTGGTAATCAAAACGAACAGGTTTGCACATCTCTAATTCTGGGGATATTTTAGGGATTTCGACAGTACCCACTGCTATTCTGACCGATGACAATGCTCCAGCTGATCGAAAACGGTTTACTGCGCATGAATACGTGCCATTATAATTGCCGGCGCAAGAGAAAAAATTGCCTAGTCTAATACGGCATTTATTAATTACTTACGGAATGTTTCAAAAAACATGGGCCACGTGATTCCCTTTGCCCAATAATAAGGCAAATAGTTCCTATCAACATTGCTTTGTTTTAAAGATATAGGGTGTTAAAATTTTCAGGCTTTAGTAATTTTGGTGAAATTTGGATTACCTATGAAAGATATCGAACTAAATACAGTAAATGTAAATATTTCTCAAATACGTGGTATTTTAGGTACTTTCATACCCCAAAGTTCACTAAAATTACTAAAGCCGTTTCGGAGATATCTGGGAAACATTGAAAAAATTTTAACACTGTATCTCTTTCAAACAAAGCAACTGCGGACCCATATTGATAGGAACTATTCGTCTTGTTTTTAGGTAAGCAATCACCAAACAAGCGATTGCACATGTCTTTTGAAACCCCCTGTATATCTACTCGCTATATTTACTGTTTTGAACAAGGTTAATGCCTAATATTTCGTCCTTTTTGTCTAGTAGTTCTGTTCACAACAGCGCACCGACCCTCGCCCATAGCCTTGTACCATAGTACCGCACAGTTTCGCTTGAGCTTCGCATAGTAGTCCCTCGACATCGATATATAAACATGGACTGTGCGTTGTTATCTTCTTCCGATGAAGAAGTTATTGTTTTAGACTCTAATATAACAAAGTGGTACTTATATGCTTAAACAAAAGTCTAGTATTTATATGCCTTCTCATATATTAATAAAAACGTTGGAAATCTTTCATTGGATCTTTATAAAGGTGATATAATTCTCCATAGAATCTTCGCTTTGCGTTAATAGGATGTACTGGTAATTTTGATTTCTGTTTAAACATATTCCACTTGGTTATATTGGCGTCTTCATCGGAAGAAGATGACAACGCACAGTCCATGTTTATATCTCGATGTCGAGAGACTACTGTGCGAAGCTCAAGCGAGGCTGTGCGGTGCCATGGTACAAGGCTATGGGCGAGGGGCGGTGCACCGTTGTGGACACAGACTAAGGCATACTTCGCTTCGCGTATTTCCATTCTATGGCAGTCGTGTGAAGATAAGCTACTTTACACCAGAGCTAGAAGAACAGATTTAATTTTAACCAACAATAATTACCAAAATATTGAACTAAACAACACGCATAGTGCGGAAATGTACCCTTTTCCAAACCATTACGTTTTATACACAGGGTTAAAGATGATGTGCGGAAGTGAATTGAATTTAATATCCACGACAAACATATGAACCAATGAAAAATGAGGCAACGTGATTGATGGCTCAAAAGAGTTACGTAACCTTAGTAGTTACGTACCTTTTAAAAGAGTTCAGAAATATTGTATAAATCCACTTAAAAGTTCTTTAGTAGTTATTTTAAAACGCGACAAACCTATAGATCACATTCTATTTAAAAGATTATCCCAACCCACACCATCCAAAGAAAGGATTTATCAAAATGTTAAAAAAATTTTACATAACATCCACGCCTTCTAACCTAAGCGATAGCGGATTAAAAAAAACCGTCGACAAAGGAATTTTAAGTATTTTTATTATTTTAGTTGTTCATTTATCATAATAAATAGGATATTTTTGGTCCATGGATTTTCTGTAAACCGGATTCTTGGTACAATTAATATTATAAGTAAAATATTAAATAATATTTAGCGAATATCAAGTACGGAAACAAACAGTCTTACTCAAAACTTTTCGTGTCCTCGACCAAATCTTTCTTTCTGAAACCACGGACAGACACGTCCAATTTATTGAAGTGGGAAGGGGGATGCCTTTAAAAAAATATTAGCAGCCTTCGTGGTGTTACCATTAAAATCTTAAATTGGAAGGGTAGGTTGGGGGGGGGGGGGGGTGGTCAAGTGGCACTATTGGTCGGATAAATCTATTTCTATAAATTTGTAGGCGGTGTCACCCGGAGTGACTGCAAGAAGTTCTTCTTGATGATAAGGAAAGATAAGGGGATTATTTTAGTATTTAATCGCCTAATATTTAGCTCAACTAATATTTGGTATTTTTTTGAAAACTTTTTAATAAAAGTTGTGCCAAAATATATCGCACATCCCAAACAAAAGTGTGTTATCTCTTAAAAATTTTAATTTCACTTTATGGCAGAAATTGTAAGTAAACTCTTGGCTTCGCTTGGGGTGACAGTAACCAAGTCGAATTTAACGCTAAAAAAAACAGGCAGCAGTTTTCTCTAAAAAGGTTAACATTACAGAACCGGATATAGTCATGGACGGACGCGCAATCCCACTGGCGTCATCTATTAATTTGCTGGACGTCAATCCGGGAGGAAATATGTCTTGGTATAACCACGTTGGGGCAATCGCCAAGATAGCTTCTCAGAAACTTGGTGTACTTTTCCGAACCAGAAAGTTGTACACACCTCAACAACTTTTGACACGATACAAAGCCCAGATTCGACCATCACTAGAGTACTGCTCTGATGTCTGGAGCTCTGCACCCAAACATACTCTTCAGCTACTGGATTCCATCGAAAGGAGGGCCATTAGTCTGATTGGAGACCACGAGCTGACGAAGAACCTCGACAGCCTGGAACATCGAAGACAGGTTAGGGATATGACGCTCTTTTACAGATATTTTCACGGAAAGTGCTCGGCTGACCTGCCCTTTTAATTCCACCCAAAGCGGCGAATAGCAGAAATACACGACGAACCACTGCCGCCCATCCATATGTGGCTAAGCTTAGTACTCCTCGAACTTCACTATTTAGGAATACTTTCATCTGGAGGACTTCATCCTTATGGATCGACCTTCCCGAGGTTGTTTTCCCAACGAATATAACCTCCAACGATTCAGCACCAACGCGAATCGTTTTTTCCTATAGTGCTTGTGTTTGATCATAAAAAATCAAACAAAACCACAACTTCGATATTTCAAAACTCCCCCGTCAGAGGCTGGTACTATTTTATAATAAGTGCGCAATATTTATTTCCGCAAAACAGAGTAGTATTTTGAGTTAGTACACGTTTCCATGACAACTTGTATAAAATTATAGTAAATGCCTATCGATTTAAATTAATGTATTTTTGTAGGGAATATTATAAATCAGCTTTGAATATTTTTTAAATTTAAATATAAGAAAAACTTGTATTTACCGTTAAAGTTCTTAAAGTGTCAGTATTTTAATCAAGTTCCTTTGCATCATTTCTTGTTTAGCTTTTTTTAGTATCAATGCATCAAATGGTGAAAGATTACAGTTTATTCACTAAATCTGTTCTATAATCCAATTTCCGAGCAAACGTGTAACAGATCAGCAAAATTATCAAAAAATAAATTTTGTTAAAGTATTATTTTTTATTTAAAAACAGATTTTGAATACAGCCCAACCTCAAAGTCGAACTATATTAAAATATATAAATAATTATGTTAAAAACAAAATAAGATATGACCGATTTAAGTATCGAAATAATTTATACTGCTTGTCCTGTAAAATTAACTTTCCTTTGAGTTAATACGCTTTTGTTCGTGATGTGCCATATGAGTAATAAAATATACCTACATGAAATCGAAGAAGTTGATGATTCCATATTTAATGTTTTCATAGTAAACTTTGACTTGGGTGCATAATAAGTAGGACTCCATATCAATTCTCCAGTAGGTAATAGGGAACCCTCAATCATCGTATTAATATGTTGTTTTTTTAATTTCTTCTGGAGAAAACCGTCGATTTGACAATATATGACAATTAATGTTAGCATCAAAATGTGACTTTTATGACAGATATCGGCGAATAACAAGAATGTTTGCGAACTCGTATCAGAGCGGTTTTATATCGATATTTTTTAGTGTTGGAAGCAATCCTTTAGCTATATGGGACAAACAGGTGAATGTGTTATTTTAAAAAATTATAATTAGCTATAACACCAGGATCGAATTATTTATTTCAGTATGAAAAAGATTATTAATTATCAGAGCTAGGCAGGACTTGAGGGTTTGCAAGGCCCTTTTAGTACCTCAAACCCTTTGAGGACTTGCAATCACTGGGTTTTAAGCCCTTTTAAACGATTTACAAGTCCTCTTTCTCAACCCAACCTAACTAATTTGTAAGTAAATAATCACAAATGTGGTATAGTTTTTGCAGAATTATATCGTTGATCTCTTGACTGCAATAAAACCTCATTATCTATTCGACTATAAAATAAATAAGGAAATCCCAAATTTTAAAACCTTTTCGAGCAGAGCCGGACCAGGTATGCATATATAAATACAAAGGGATTTTTATTATTTCAATCTTTAGTGGTTTTCCGGCGAATAATTTTTAGTTAGGCTTATTAGTGGCAGAATCTGGCATCCTTGGAATTGTGCTGATAGGGGGGCATCTTCAAGTGTCGGGAATGGAGACTTAAATATTTAACAGCTCCAAAAAATATCAAACCAAGGCACCAGCAAATAAAGGCAAAAGAATCACAATATTACATGCTGGTTCAGAGAACGGGTTTGTTCCAAATTGTCTGTTGCTTTCAGCTAAAAACATAGCAGATTCTTCTTTAGATTACCATCAAGATTACGACGCACAACTTTTTGAAGATTGGTTTAAACATAAACTCCTTAAAAATATACCTGAAAATAGCGTCATTGTAATAGACAATACTAGTTATCATAGTCGGCAAGCAAAAATCATTCCCAATTCTAATAATACAAAAGCAGAAATTCAAAATTTTATGATTGAAAATGATTTATATTTTGAAGAAACTTACAAAAAACGAGAACTGCTAGAAGTATTAAAAGCTTTTAAAATATATAAGGAATACGAGTGTGACAAACATGCAGCAGAAAATGGACATACAGTGTTGCGTCTTCCTCCGTACTATTGTATATTCAATCCTATTGAGCTAATATGGCACCAATTAAGATCCAATATTAGGAGAAATAATATTTCTCCTACATTAAATGCATCTGTAGTAGAATTAATTAAAAACGAAGTAAGAAAAATTTCTGCAGACAGCTGGAAAAACTGTGTACAGCATGTATTTAAGGTGGAAAATTCTTACAATTGTATGATTACAAATGTGCAACCCTTAATTATAAGTTTAGGCTTAGATGAAGATAGTGATACAGAGTTAAATTTTGAATAAATTATCAATAGTTTCTTAGAATTGAATTAATTTTTATTGTACTTGTTATCCTAATAGTTATACTTTTAAATTATATTATTTTCAATTATCATTAATTGTTATCATTATTTTACATTTATTCTATGTAGCTAAAACTAAAAATACCTATCTATTTATTTTAAATTATAAAAATAAATCATGTGGTGTGGTATACATTTTCAAGCCGGCCCTGATCCCATTTATTGAGCTTTGAAGAGGTTCAGGCGTATACAATAGGGTTTAATCAGGTAGTTTATTTATGGCAGTAAGAATCAACGGTAATAATTCTGCAACAACTATACTGTGGTTTTGTGGACTTACATTTCCTCTAGTGGAGTGGTCCTGAAAGGAAACCTTAATTCTATTGTGAAGGATAGGGGTAGGGGGTGATAGGGGTAGATGTTACCCTTTAAATCTTAAATGGGAAGAAGGGTGTGTGCAAGGGTATACAAGGAAAGGTTACGAAAAGTAATACGCCGGCGTTTGTTTAAAATTAAATCCCCCCAAAGAATCACCCACTCCTAAAAAAAACTCCATGCCAAACCGTCCTCACATAAAACTTACTGAGTTATCAAAAAACCGCATAAAAATAGCTTCAAAAATAACATAATTATTTAACATATAATTTACGCGATTTTCTGTAGAATCAACTCCTGTCGAGCCAAAATTGCAAATAAACTATCTTTAACGGTCCTGTTTGGACACTGTGATTATAATTTATCTGCATATTTTTTTGTGAACTGAATAAATTCAGCGGAACTAAATTTAAAAATTATTTTTTTAATAAATTTTAAAACATAAAATTTTTTATTAAAAGAGGAGTCGGCACAATAATATTTTTGAAATAACAACCTAAAAATCGTTAATCTCAGTGCATGTAAGTTTTAATTACGTTCATTGTTTGAACTCGATTTCTTCGGAACTCAAAACCGCAAAAATATAATAAAAATATTATCGGAAAGAGATTGAAACGACCATTAAAATGATGTGCAACTTAATCCTCCTTCCCATTTAATATTTTAAGGGTAACATCTACCTCTCCCAGGGGGTTAAACCAAGAAGGCTACAAATATTTTTTAAAAGCCCCTTCACAATAAAATATACGTATCTTTTATTATTTACTATAGCGAGATATTAAGGGTAGGGAGTTTTCAAATTCGTATCCTGTCTACGTTTCTGTTACTCACACATAAACAGGGGTGTCTCAAATTTGAATAATTGAACAGCATTATTTAAAAATCAATTTACAGATAATTCCTCATTTATTTTTGTAAAAGTTTCGTATTAAAATGTTTAAGGTCAAAAATGGTCACATAAGAAGAGTCATCGACGACGAAGTCAAATCGTTAGTCCTTGATATCGGCGGAACAAACGTAGCCACAACATACATAACATGTCCGATCAAACCTAGGGCATCTCTAGGTGTGAAACTGCCATATTTCGTCATGGTCATTAAAAACATGAAAAAATATTTCTCATTTGAAATACAGATTTTAGGTAAGCTATTAAGTTAGGTGCAAGTTCAGTAGAACCGGGGAAATAATGAACAACATTTGTGTGGTGCCGGTTTTAAAATTAAAAAAAAAATATACAAAAACAGGGTGTATAATGGAAATAAGCTTATATATTTTCGATATTTCTGAATTGATTGTTTTAAATCTTGATGTGGATACGTATGATCCTAAGGCGAACTTTTCTATTGCTCGAAAGTAAAGTACCTTTAGCCAGTGGCGGTTCTTCCACAGGAGCACATGCGCACGTGCACCCCCAAAACAAAACGAATAAAAAATATTAATTTATATTCATTGAATATTATTTATCGTATAAAGTCCGACCCTCCCTAATATTTTATCGTACCGTCAAACTAAAAAAGTACGACCCTCCCTAATATTTTATCATCCCGTCGAACAAAACTGTATAGATCCGGCAACCGTGCCTCGGCCGTGGTAAATGACGATTATGACGAGACTTGCTCGCACGTGCGATTAAGTAATGCAGTAATGTAGTTCCTCTTTAGTAACAGGTGGCGGGTGACAGCGGGGGATAGCGGGGCTATGGCGTGTATGTTTTAATATTTTAATATTATATATTTATTACGTTAAAATGAATAGTTGACGATGGACTATTTAAGAAATAACTTTAGCTCTTTGAGTTTGAAGCAAAAAATTGAAGTGAAGAATGCGGGAACACCTAAACCCGAAATTAATTTAACGCAGACCACAAAGAGTTAATCTAGGGACTTTATTAGAAAGTTTAAGAATTAAACATATAAAAAAAAATTTATGGAGGGTATTCCAAACTTAGTGAGGCTGTTATTGATCAATTTTCTAATTAAGAACCGAAGAATGGACTTTACGTTTAAGCACTATTGTGTAGGGTCGATAAATGTTGTATATTTCGATAAATGATACTAGATATGATTTTAAACCATTTTATTTAAGGATTTAAACCAAAAAACACTGAAAATATGAAGAATGCCAACTTGTCAGTCTCGTGGCTCGATTCGGTCTCGTCATAAAACAGTTAACTATTGTTCTTGTCTTGGTTGCGCCTAATGACGTAGCCGTAGATGGCGTAGTGGTATTAGACATCATTCGGTTTCCTTGATAACTCGTAGATGGCGGTAGTAGTATTTTACATCATTCGGTTTTCTTGATAGCTCGTAGATGGCTTTAGTAGTATTAGTAGTGGACTGTATAAATATTGTTACGAGGGTTGCATGCGACGACGTTAAGATCCGACAGCTATACACACTAAGAAAACCTTTCTTATTTTCCAAAAGTGGTATTTTCTTTTGTAAAATTAAAAAATAAATAAAAATATGTTTTACCTAACGCATTTTCTTATTACTTTTTTTCTTTCTACATTTAATACGCCTAGAAAGTAATTGTTTGGTCGTTACACAAAAATAAAATTTTTAAAATATTGTATACCGCTAAACGTAGATTTAGTTCCACTTTCATAATTTACACAAAAACATTCAGGCTCGTATTTAAAAAAAAAATAAGTTGGTGATGGTGACACAAAGACGAAACGTCGCATCATCTGATGATGCCATCTTGTCGAGAATAAAAAGTAGCAATGAGAAAGTGAAATTTATTTTTGCACATCCTTCGAACAAAGTCAGTCACAAAATTTTAGATTTTTCCAAATATCTTGGAGGCTCCCGCATATATTTTTGATTTCTTTTGCGGCATATTATGGGGCCCATAATTATGTAACTTTTCCCTAATTTAACTGACTTTGCATCTCTTACCGTTCTCGAAATCCCAATGGTGAAGGACGAATTAATATATAATATTAACAAATAGTGATGATTATAGCTCCAGCACTCGATAATAATGGTCAGATAAACACTTCACATTATTTTAAAATAATAACAATGATAATCAAAATTTCCATTTACTCTCGCATTTTCGCCCAATCGGTACTAAACCTATAAATTTATTATAAGCAAAATCAATTCGGTAGTGGATTTAAAGGAAGATTGACGCGTTTCAAATTAATATTGTATTTGGAATTTCAGTTTTCAGTTCAGGTCTAATTTCCATATCGATTATGTTCAAATAATCAACGGGAATTGTACGGGAGTTGGGCGAAACGTTAGGGCAACCCTAGACGATTTTTTTTAAATAAAATAGGTACTTATATACAGGGTATATTAAAAGCTCTCGGGAACTCAAAAAGACATTTGTTTGAAATATTGCTACTCGATATAAAAAATGTCGATCATTTTAATGACGTTATTTTGACATCAAATCAAATTCAAATTTATTTCAAATTAATAATAAAGATTTATAGTTTTTTTTTTGAAAACAATTTTTATTTCAATTTACATAACTACATAAATATACATTTAATAATCTCTAATCAGTGTTTGAAACACTGGCCTCGAGAATAACATTTTGCACTTTATTTAAATCTAGATAATGGATTCTTTTAGCAGTTCATTAAATTCGATTACAAAAAATGTCTACATTGATTATGATCTGGCAATTAAACTTTGATTAGTCCCTTTAACTTTTTTTACAAATAAGTTAATTGATTTTATATCTTTGATTGTCTTTGTAAGGTTATTGGTTACACGGCAACCAAAATATGGGTGTTGTCCCAAAATGTAAATTTCTCGAAAACCGCATCCTTCTATCTTTACTAGTAACGGAGATACCCCGTAAAACCGCCCAAAAAATGGACACCCAGTACTGTCCACCATTAAACTATTAATCGAACCACAACATAGCAGTGTGGGAAATTCCATGCACTGACGCCTTTCTGCATCCCTATCACAACGTCTGGATAGATGGATAAACTCATTCATTTCAGGCCATTAATTATGCTTATTGAAGCGGATTTGTATGGATAATTGAATAGCAATTGGAAATTCGATAATTACATTGCTACCCTAATAATAATAATATTGACGATGAAGACATGTTTCAATTTATTAAAAAGTGTTTAATTGATGACTATTGGTATGTTTTGAACGAGGTTGGAATGTGCAGTTTTTAAGCTTCTTTAGAATCTCGTATCGACGACGTTGAAAAAACGAAACACCATTTTATAGAATAGAGAAAATATATAAAACTCTTATTTAAAGGGCGTTTTCCTAAAATCAAATCCTTTCGAGTTATTAAAGAAATTAATTTTAGACGTTTTTAACAAATCGCCCTGTATCTCATGAATCAAAAACAATTCGGCAACGTCGATACTGGAATCTAAAAAAGCTTCAAAAACTGCACATTTTCTCTAATTTAACCAACTTCGTAAATAAACTCCTGGACAAAATTAACGCAACATCATAAATTTGCCATATTTTTTATGCTATTTTTTTTTCTGAATTTATGATCCGATTTGAATGATTTTTTTTGCATTGTAGGTTGGTTCCTTGACAATGTCATAATTTTCGCTGTTTATGATAAAAATTTAATTTTCGATTTATACTGGGTGTACTAAAAATGCTATGTTTTCGCATCACCCTGTGGAGTATATTAGCAAGCGAAACATATTGCAGTTGACACGGTAGGTCCATCTTTCCCCAACATTTTCTTTTTTGGTTTACTTCATTATCTCTGTTATTAAAGGAGATACACCATTTTATAGCGTAACATGTTTTTATAGACTTTAATATTCAACACATTCATTGTTAAATGTTTTCAAGTAGACTATGGACTTTTTCTGACATTGCAAGCGATATGTCAGCAGATGTTGTGTTTTAAAGTTACAGAGGTCAAATCAAATTCGCCATACTGATAAAAACTGTTCGGAAACTGCTTATTAAACGTTCGTTTCGTATGCCCAGTTGCCCGACGAGTATTTTAATCTTGAAACCTACTTGAAAACATTGAACAATGAATGTGTTGAATATTAAAGTCTAGAAAAACATATTACGCTATAAAACGGTGTATCTCCTTTAATGACAGAGATAATGAAGTAAACCAAAAAAGAATATGTTGGGGAAAGATGGACCTACCGTTTAATGTCAACTGCAATATGCTTCGGTTGCTAATATACTCCACAGGGTGATACGAATTTTCGGAAAAAAAAAGCATTTTTAGTAAACCCAGTATAAATCGAAAATTAAATTTTTATCATAAACAGCGAAAACTATGACAGGGTCAAGGAACCAACCTACAATGCAAAAAAAAATCATTCAAATCGGATCATAAATTCAAAAAAAAAAATCAAAAATATGGGAAATTTATGATGTTGCGTTAATTTTGTCCAGGAGTTTATTACCGTTCAAAAGATATCCATAGTTATCGATTAAATAGTCACCATCCTGGATACTATCAATTCCAGGACACAGTGTGTCTTTGGGGAAAGGAGCTATCGACAGACGATTAGAACGATCCTAAAGTATTCAGTTCCATTCCATGTTGATACGAAACATAAATAAATAATAATTAATGTTGCAGATGACAAAGACATGCGTAGAAGATTCAGAGTGTCCAATTTCCAGTCCACCACAAAAGTGAGACCGTTTTGCACGACAATGCCGATTGGTCTGAGTGCCGGATGGAATCAAGTCCAATTTAATCTGGCCGATTTTACCAAAAGGGCATACGGTAAGCCTTAATTTAAGGAAATTTGGTTGTTGTAGGTTTTTGTGTAAACAATATTTCGACATACAGGGTGTTACGGAAATTACTTATTATTATTTAAATGGATGACTCATGGATGTCCTAGACTCCTAGAGAAACACTATGTACAAGGTGTCCCACTTATAATAGAAACAAGCTTATATTTAGTGTTGGGAAAAAATCGATGATTTTTAATAATCGAGTACTTGATACTCGAGCGATTTTAATAATCGAGTGAATCGCTTGAAATTCCAATTCACCAAGCGATGACGTCACCGACTGCTCGACCGACAGCCTAGCCATTTACATGTGATCAGGTAGGGTATTTAGAAGGCACTTAACTACGGGTGGGCACAGGCTTAGCAAAAAAATTGTAGTAGCCACCAAAAAAATTCCAGAAATTTATTTATTTGTGAATAATGAATTTTTACCACGTGTCTCGATTCCAAACAAAAAAACTGCAAAAAATCACCCAAATATGTATTTATTGTTCGGGTTTATTGTTGTGCTTTCTTAAAATAAAAAGTATTCCAAGAGTTATTTTTCTTCACATCTTTCTCAATCTACGAGCATAAAATAAGTAGATATTTAAAATGGCTTGTCAAATTCTTCGACTTTAAATTATCAGGTGCCCACTGTATGCCTTTCAAAAATGTAGGCTTAGTTACGCGACTGGCAAAATAAATAGGTGATTATTTTTTTTAATTCATGTGTATAGTTACCTAAAAGTTCCTGTTTAAATTTAAGAATGTTTACTTTTGGTTACCAAAAAATTTGTCGATACCTATGTTTTGTTAACTATTTTGCTCCTTTTCTTATTTTCCATTAACATTTTCTATAATGTATGTTATTTTTAAAATTACCAACGAATTTTTCTATATATTTTGTTAACCATTTTGTTCGTTTTGTTATTTTTATTTACAATTTCTATTTTTATGTTATTTTTGAGAAGTTTTCTCCAGTTTATAGTAAATAAAAATTTAAAAATTATATCCTTTAATTTTTTAATATTTACAATCGGAGACCTAAACTACGCCGCTGGCTAGCCAGTTAAAACAAAACTTTACAAAACCCATCTCGCGATGACTCTGCTAAATGATTTGGCATACTTTTTTATATGTACCTTCTCGTTTATGTGCCTTTAAGAAAGACCTATGTCGTGTACCTGCTCAGCGTCAAAATCGAACGTCGCCAATCGGATGGCGCAGCGCGTAGACCGAAGGTCGTGTATCAAGTGACGGGCGATATTTTTCGGTTTTTCGCCTGAATTTATAACTAGAGTATTTCCTATCGAGCGAAAAACTGTTCGAATATACGAGCAGTTTTTTTAACTCGATCACACTACAGCGGTACATTTCCGCCGGCGTCAAGCGAAGCTCGGGTATCGAGTGAAAGATAATAAGTGACGAGCGACGGTTTTCGCCTGAATAGATAACTCGAGCGGGTTTTTTAATAATCGAGCGATGTCGGTTATTTCAATAATCGAGTGATCAAGCGGTTTTTCGCTCGAGCGATCACAACACTACTTATATTTTCGATATTTCTGAATTGATTGTTTTCAATCTTGGTGTGGTTGCGTATGATCCTAGGGCGCACTCTTCTATTGCTTACAATTTTAGTTAACTCATTGGCGTACGCATTTATAGGGGTTCTAAAATAATAATTTAAAGAGTAAATTACCTTAGCGAATACAAAATTTCAATAAATCGACACAACCAGGGGCCAAGTATGACCAATTTTATTATTTACACGTCAACGAGAAATTGGAAAAATTGTGTGGGACTGCTATGTACGCCCATATAGTATAAGGTTATCTTCGGGTTGTTAGGAAATAATTTTTACCACACATTAGTATTTGATATTCATACCACCTGAAAACTCTTTCTTTTGATTGTATTTAGAATATGTGGTTACTTTTCCAATATATTTCCTTCAACATTTGACTAAGTTCCCGTTAGATGTCGCTAGCAATGTATTGAACTTTGTGGTGTCGGAGTTGTTCGAATTATTGAGATTATGTTGAGTATTTATAAAAGTGTATTAAGTACACTATTTTTTCAGGGTCGGCCTATTTAGAAACAATACGAGTCCAAATTCACGCTAACGTCAGAATACGAAGGATCTACTTCACAGATCAGCTTCATAGTGACGAAGATTTGCCGAATGAATTCAAACTATTCGCTCCAGGGCCTCGTGACAAGGGCAAGGGTAAAGAACCGAGGAAGGCATCTAAGGAAGTTTTAGGTAACAATCAATTAAACGAATGAAAATGTACGAAATATAGTAGGGTTTATTCGTTTGTTCGTTGTATAAGTAAGTACCTCCTAATCTCTCGGAAGGATACAAAGAAGGTAATTTGTCACAGAAAGAAATTCTAAAGTATCCCTTAACGGAGATACAGAGCCCCAAGGGGGAAGCGTCGGTTCAAAAGTTAGAGCCAAAAAAGTAAATCGCTGGGTACCCCATGGGGGCTTTATATCTCCTCCATCTTTAGGAATTTACTAAATTATTGTAATTTGCTAAATTATTGTAAAACTATCAGCCTTTTGAACGTTTATACTGTTACTGGTATCTTCTTGAGCGCAGCGGCAAGAGACCGATACCAGACCGTATACTCGGGATAAATAGGAAAGTGCTGTCTGAATAAAAATATACAAGATATCCCGTTAACTTATCTGCTAAACCGTATATCATAGACACATAATAAAAATAAAGTTTTTATTGCAATAACTTTAAAAAGCAAGAAATATGCCGACAAACTGTACTAATATTTTATAGATGACATACCACCAATCAAAACCGAGCCGAAACCTGATGAAGAGATGCCACCTCCACCGAGCCCTGCAGAAGAATCCCCAGTCAGAGAAGAACGACCAGAAACTCCAGAAGGTGAGATTGCGACGATCGAAGAAATCGAAGAGTTAGGGGATGTTATAACGGAAGTTGAAGAAACGCTAGGTGAGGATACTGCAGACGTTAAAATTGAAGGTGAAGAAGGAGCTGAGGGCGAACCTCCTGCAGAGGAATCGGAAGTTCCGGCAGAAGGTGAAGGAGAAGGGGAAGGTGGAGAGGTTAAGATAGAAGGGGAAGAAGGTGAAGCGCCTGCTGAAGATGAGGCACCGGCGGAAGAAGAGGTAGCGCCGACTGAAAGTGGAGAGGCACCGACTGAAGAAGAGGTGACTGGGGAAGGTGGAAATTTGGACACAACTGAAGGAGCTGAAGGTGATGGTAATCTCAAATAAATTTTATTGAATGTAAAAAAATTGATATAATGTTCCTCAATAGTTTCACCAGAACCGTTGGCTGAGGAGACAATAGAAGCATCTGAAACTGGAATTGAACCGACGGAAGTAACAACTGACGTTACAGAGACGGAAGCGTCGCCCAGCGATGTACCGACCACTGAAAATGAAGAATAGGAATAATTGTTCACCTAATGGTTATACTACATACATTTATTTTATAAATAAAATATTTAATACGAGTATTATAATAAAATTATTGTTTTTATAGAAGCTGCATTTTTTGTTTTAAAACTAAAAATTATCTTACTACGTCAATGGCTAAATAGTAATCAAATTATTCCCATCAAGGGACGCCTCTGGTCTAATTAATTTGTCGTCTCGCTACTAGATGGCAAGATGATCGTTTCTCATAGCAAAGAAAACTATTCTTATGTTATACGATAATTTGCGGAAAGATGGCGCCATAATTGTTTATTGCATTTAGTATAAATGAATGGCAACAGCACATTTGGCATTACCTACCGCCTACCTGACGTCAATTCTTGACTTAGGAGTACGGTAATATCGAGAGAAGTGAACATTGCTTTCTCTCTTCCCCTACGTTCCTTAAGAAAAAGGAATAATCACTTCTCTCGAGATGATCGTTCCTCTAAGTCGAGAATAGACACCCTGGATAGTCTTGACTTGGGAAAACAATCATATCGAGAGAACTGATTATCTCTGTATATCTCTTCGTTCCATAGAGAGAGGAATAATCATATCGAGAGAAGTTACTATTTCTTTCTCTGTGTTCCTGTGAGAACGGAATAGTCACTTCTCTCGAATTCTATATGCATCTCCTAAGTCGAGAATATACGTCTTCTTCCTCTGGACTAAGCTCACAGTTCAGTGACAGTGAGATGCCCGAACATTTCTTTGCCCGAACCGCGACAGAAAATAGGAATTAAATTTCAGGCGTTTTTAGCACAACCTGTTTGAACCAAATACCGGAATGCATTAGAATTAGAATGGCATTAGATTTCCATTTGAAAGGGCTTTGTTTAATTTTTTTATCACGTCACATTTATTGCAAAATAATAACTACTTACAAAATGTAATAATACAACATTAAATTAGTACTTAGTTTACTAAAAAGTACTGATTAGCTCAAAATATAATCAAAATTCAGTTTTTTTTTAAATTGAAATACACAGCAACTTTAAATTTCATGTAAGAACTGAAAAGAATGGAAAGGTAAGAATATAGTGCCAGGTTACAATTTAGTTCAAATTATTTAGTTTATTAGGTGCATGGCAGAGTTAACTACACAAATATGTAGTTATTTGGTATACTAGAAGAAAATGTACTTAATCAGACCATTTCAAAATCCTGACATAGATTTCAAAATAATTCAAATAGTATAGTCGCATAAGAGACAGTCAAACTTATCCATTTACTGCATTACAACATTGTTTTTTCAACATAAACATAAAGCTGTCTATAATTATATATCATTAAAAAAACGTCATATTGTTATTGAATTGCAATTTGAAATTTGTAGGAATGAAACTGAGCTCATGAGAAAGAACACGGCCTTGACACAGCAATGGTTAGAAACACTAAATACACTGCAACACCACCAAATGAATCAAACTCAGAGTCGACCGTCAATTCCTAATGTATTATCCTCTCCACATTCTCCACAAGCATTAATAAATAGACAGAAATATTTTCTAAGGTAACTACTAACTATCTAGACTTTGTTCAATTTGTTCATTATCCTGTATTATCTTAAATCATTGACATGCATCCTACCAAAGCAGAATTTAAGGGTACAATAATAACATGGCTACGAGCAAATAATCTGATGTTAAATAAAATATTTCAGTTCTATATACTTTTGCCCATACAGGGACTCATCATTTCAATCAGATGACAGCCATTGTAGCAGCGTAGAATCAGTTTTAGAATTAAGAAAACCTGACCCAGAAGAAGTTCTTCTTGGTTTAGGTTTTGGACCTAGAAGACATTCCAATACTGTTGGAAGGATACCCAGCAGGTTTTTACAACCATCAAAGGTAGGAAGATATATCCTTATTCACTGAACTTTCACGTTTATGCCATTTGCCTTTGAATATTTTAAATTATGTTCATTCCCCATTTTTTCCAGTTGATAACAAACATTGACATAAACAAGTTCCTTGAGCAGTATGGTGAAAACTATGCCGACCTTCCACAGTAAGTAGTACAATAAATTCAATTTACTTACAGTGGTGTTTCTACAGACAATAGTTATATTTTGTGGACAAGAGACGCTAAAGAAATTGGACAATTTTCACTGTTTCCTTTCACTTCCTCTATCTCAGGCAGGGATACTTGTAAAAAAAATACAAAACACCCACAATTTCAAGATTTCTTTGGTGGAATTTAATACTGTAAATATTTGGTATAGCCAACTGTAGTAAATTTAATAATAACAAACTATTTTTTAAATCATATTTTTTATTTGTAAAGTGAGCTTTCCAAAGGATTATTAGTACCGTAAGTATTTAACATTTTTTTTTAACAATATTAAGCATTATATTTGATAATTAACTACACTCACAGCCAAAGTAATCGATCCACTCAATATTTAGATGGATTTTGATCATTTGTTTTATTTTAAGTCCGATTTTTATCATTCTTTTTTTATATTGTAGGTAAATTTATCGAAAATATTGCTCATGTGTGAGATTTGAAGAAAGTTAAGAATATGTTCATAATATACAGGTTGAATCAAAGAACTGTTTTTTGACTGAACCTTTAAACCGTTCTGTAGAGTGATGGAGGTCTCGAACTTTTTATTTTAGCATTTAGTTATCAAGTGACATCTATTCTTAACATTTTCGTTTTTGGTTCATTTCAATACTTTAATTTTTGTAACAGATACGATTTTTTTAAAGAAACATTACGATTTCCACCATTTAATTCACGTCATTCTCGTTAATTTTTGGTTTAAGTTCTTGTTTTGTTTGGAAATATTTTTGGGAATTAATACAATTTTCTTAAACGAGTTTCTTTCTTTACAAAAATCGTATCTGCTACAAAAAGTATTGAGATGAACCAAGAAAGAAAATTTTAAGAATAGATGTTACTTGATAATTAAATGATAAAATAAAAAGTTTGCCATCTCCATCACTCTACAGAGTGTTTTAAAGTTTGGGTCAAAAAACCGTTCTTGTTTCAACCTGTATACAACGTCGGTTAAATGGAGGTAATGTTGCGCATTTACGTGCTTAATAATATGTCGTTTAGAAAGTTTTAAAATTCCGAGTAGTTCCGTAGATATCCGGAAAAACCGAAATTCTGAAAAATCGTGTTTTTTGAGATCGAATTCTAAAGTAAATTGCACTTTTACATTGCAACTTTTTCCGTTCTATCTAACAGCGTTAATTGTTTTGTAATCCGA
This sequence comes from Barypeithes pellucidus, assembly GCA_963991005.1. NCBI lineage: Eukaryota > Metazoa > Arthropoda > Insecta > Coleoptera > Curculionidae > Barypeithes > Barypeithes pellucidus. The sequence continues at coordinate 4,575,478 of OZ022557.1, forward strand.
CGAGTCGTCTTCGAAGGGCAAAACAATTAACGCTGTTAGATAGAGCGGAAAACGTGGCAATGCAAAAGTGCAATTTACTTTAGAATTCGATCTCAAAAAACCCAGGAAAACAAAAAAACGATTTTTCAAAATTTCGTTTTTTACCGGATATCTCCGGAACTACTCGGAATTTTAAAACTTTCTAATCGGCATATTATTAGGCACGTAAATGCGCAACTTTACCTCTATTTAACCGACTTCGTATCTCTTATGGTTTCCGAGATCCCTGTACTGGCCCTCCTTATCTTGGACACGTTGTATTATGGACATATTCTTAAAATCTCACACATTTGCGAGATTTTCGATAGATTTACCTACAATATAAAAAAATAATAATAAAAATCTGACTTTAAATAAAACAATTATTCACAATCAAAATCCATTGAAATACTGCGTTTAATTATATCAATTAAATATTCTGGTTTTTGAATTTATTTTACTTCGTTAATAAATCAAATCAAATCAAATCAAAAAGTACTTTATTAGTCAAAAAACATAAATTTTTGTTGACAAAGCATGATGTAATATTCCTAAAATAACATTCAAAATTAAAAGGGGAAAAAAAAAAAAATTATAAATAGTAGCAAGCTTAGTAAAAAATTATTAAAAATTTAAACATACAGTCAATAACACAAAAACACTAACTAAAGAACATAATTTAGGTACAATACCCACAAGCATGTACTTGCTTACATTATCAGATTATAAGTATGTGCAAATACTGTAAATATGCGTTACTCATTTTCAGATCAGCACCATCTTCACCGGCAAAGCCACGACCAAAATCACATTAGACGATTTTAGATTGGAGTTTAGTGTAGCTTTAAAAAATAATTATTTATTACCTATTTTATGTGACGTTAGATTAGGAGCAAACAATTACTGTGCCATGCCAATGCGACCATTCCATCGAAAACCATCTAGTGTTTAAGTGTGTAGTATGTTTATCCTTCTTGCTCAATGTAATCGATTCCCTACACCCTCCGATGGCTTTCCCGTGGCGAAGTCTCGGGCGGAAAATGAATTTAATTTTACAAATTTTGATGTGAAAAATGCCTCCTTAAATTTTTTAAAAGGACTTTTTCCGATAAGATATCAAAAGTAAAGGTAAGGTATTGATCGATAGTTGTCCGTACGGAGCATGTAAGATAAGACCTGTGCGAATAGTAAGTTTGTATGATCGCGGCACTAAAGTAGGTACAGTACGTTTCACGAAAATTGGATACGACTTAATGATTTCCTGGGTCGGTCCCATTGTGTCGACAAGAGCTTGGCAATAAACAAGTGAAGTATGAAGGGACGGACTAAGGAAAACAAGTATAATCAAATGAAATAACATTTTTTTTAAATATTACTAGTCATATTTATTTACATTTATAATGTCATTCTATAGATAGTTCTGTTTCGCTATCGCTATCCTCATCAAAATTAATTATAATTGGATTAATTATACGATCCAGACTAATATACGAATTTTCTACAGTTATTACGTGACGGACTGAATTTTTCCAACTACCTGGGGGAATATCATTAAAGCATTTTCGTATTAATTCTAAAACACTAGAACTCTATGGGGTTAAAAATGCAATAATAGGGTGGGAGCCGTAGCACTGTATGTCCAATTTCTTCTGCCAATGTGTCACAAACATATACTTTTTTTATACAAAATGTCTTTAAAACTTCTAAAAGATCACTTTTTTTATAACTTTCTTCAAAATATATATCATTCGCCGCCATGTAGTTCTGAATCTCCAATTTTGTATTTTTTGAGCTTGGAGCTTTATGTAATTGGCGACTGTGATAGCTCGCATTGTCCATTACTATCACGCTATTCTGAGGAATGTTTGGTAAAAGACAATTCTTGAACCGTTCCTCAAAAACTAACAAATTTTACCACAAAAAGATATTTAAATATAAATTAAGCAACCTAACCTACCTGATGTGCCTATATTTAATTATAATTATTACAATCTGGTCCTTTCCACATAATAATAACAAACGGTCATAAATAATGGGACGGCCCAGGTACTTTTACGGCAGTCATTAAGTTATATCCATTTTTCTTGAAACAATCTTTACAATCTTATACATTCGCGCCTTTGGCATTTTACCAACAGTACACTATTATTATTAAACCTCTGTAGGGAGAGACTTTTTCTATTAGAAGACATTCCGTCGTGAAATTCCATCTTGCCAGGTTTTTGTATCGCTTGTGTGATAAAATCCTTCTAAAATGGTCATGAAATTTATTTAATAGCATTTTTGTACATAGTTAAGTATATAGTTTACAATTGCACGTGTTTCCATCGTTAGCCTTAGCCAATGTTTATATTTTTTGGAAGTATTAGTAAGTATAAACAGCCAGATTTTTTTGAGATTTTTGCTGTTCATTTTCCAAGTGATGTTTCAGACGGACAGCTAAGTTGCGGAAAATCGCCGCCGTTTATGGACGGACAAAGAAATTCCGTCATTCAGGGAAAAATTGAATTGTACGTGCAACAATTTTGACACGGTCAAGTTCCATCTCGGAGCTATTTCTGTTGTAGAGAGCGACAAATATCGTCTGTTAATAACGGCTTTCGGTTATCTACATTTAATTCTCCCTCGCAGCTATTACCCATCAAACTTTATACTCTTTTGTTCATTGCACAGAGGAATGTTGCACTGGAGATGCACGTCACCCAAAAGCTTTCGTACCGCACTGTTTTCAATCGTCTGAAACGGCACTAAAGCTGCAAACACACTATTATCACGTCACGTGAGATCACATGCTATCACGCAATGTCACGGCATACCCGAAATATCTGCATGAAGGTTTATGCGTGCTTATAAATAGGTTTAGAAGTACACTAAGTCACCTCATGCAGCTCACGGCAAGTCATGCTTGACAGCACAATTTTATTTCTGCAAATTTACATATTCGGCACGCGTGATAACACTGTGTGAGAGTTTAACGCTAGAAGGCTACAAGATTCACTTGCCCATCTTGACAAACACAAAATATGTAATACGTAGTCTGTTTCTAAGCCGTGACAGCATGTGCTATTTTGACGATATGACAACACGTGAATTCACGTAACGTGATAATAGTGTGTTTGCGGCTTTGTCTCCTGAGTAGCGTAGTGTATGTGAAATATTTTACAAAATTTAAAATAAATACTTGATAATCAAAATTACAGTATCTAGGACCACTTACAGTCAATTGTAGTTTAGCGAGAGTAAATTTGATGCTTGAAAGAAATATGCGACAAGTTCACGATGTTAGATGGACGTGACCCGGACCGCCACACGTCCACGAGGCAGCTGATGAAACTGATTACCTAAAGGCCGGGGATCTAATAGTTAGAGAGACTGTGACAATAGGGGGTCCCTGAAATGGAATATCAGTAGTTTTTTCGTGAAGTTTAGGTTCCCCTCTACAACTTTTATATCTGATGAAATGCCGTAGAGCGTTGCTGAGCTGAACAAACCCGCTTTAGATATGAATTTCTCAATGAATTCAAAATTATATCGAGCCATGTCTGAAAATGAATTTACAGCATCTGCGTGACCCCAAAGTCACGGGAAACACATTCTCTGACAAGCAAACCCTTGCATATGCTTTTCCGAGCGTGTCCAAAAAAAAATGAATGGAAAAATTATAAAGTCTCAAGTGACATGGGTCCAAGTGGACCTAATCGATTTGTATTCACTAGGAGATGACTCGTAAACAGTTTTCTTATAAAAAGAATATTGCGAATCATTCATACAACTGATCGATACCTGCCTTCCGGTATCTCTGCGTAATATTGTCAGAATTCCGCCTAGCTAGGTGCGATTCTTCTGAATTTTTTTTTTCTACAATATTTGTATGTCAAGGAATGTAGTGTGACAATTTTGTGACACGATCGTTTTCCGAATTTCCTCCGAGGAGATTTTAAAAAAATTCCAATAATGAAATGGCGAGACCTGGAACGTCAAAAATTTTTTCACATAATCTTTATATAATGTTCCATTCTAGAAAGTTTCAACTTCAAATTCGCTTTTTTTCTTTTTTTTTTTGACACGCTCGGAAAAGTATATGCAAGGGTTGACTTGTCAGAAAATGTGTTTCCCGTGACTTTGGGGTCACGCAGATGCTGGAAATTCATTTTCAGACATGGCTCGATATAATTTTGAATTTATTGAGAATTTCCTATCTAAAGCGGTACAGCGCCTCTCAGCAACGCTCTACGGCATTTCATCAGATATAAAAGTTGTAGAGGGGGGGGCCTAAACTCCACGAAAAACCAAATTACTGATATTCCACTTCACGGACCCCCTATTGTCACCGTCTCTCTAGCTATAAGAATCATACGCCAGGAAAAGTTTAAAGGTTTTGGGACCAACGTAAATATTTCTCTATGGTTACAATTTAAAAAATTTAATATTTTAACGATATCCCAAGGAAGCCGGGAATTTTATACAAAAAAAAAACATCAGCAAGACAACAACGAAATAATCGTATAAGAACCACAAAAAATTACGATGAAAATTTTTTAATAGTGGCGCATTTTTCCTTTCAAGCGTTATTTTACTCCGTCAAAATTAAAGACGTGTCAATTTGAAAACTTCCCAAATTATTTTAAAAATCGGAAAGACACATCATTTTATTGTAAAGGGCGATGCTTTTACAGAGTATGTGCTGCCTTCGCGGTTTAGATGTTACCCTTAAAATCTTAAATGGGAAGCGTGTCAAGTGGAACGCGATTTCTTGGAAAGGACTCCTCAATAAATGAGGGTATTATTGGAAAGTGATTTAAACGACCTTTAAAATAATAAAATAATTCTATTAAAATTAAAATTCGGCTTATGAAGGGTTGTTATAATAGTTTAAGGTACTAGTATTCAATTTGAAAAATACAGTATAAATTAAATAATGATTTATCAGGAGGAAACGTGGCAATGTCTTAATAACCAGCCAATTTTTTATTCGCATTCTTTTCATCACGTCAGTTTCGTGATGTGGACAATATACAGGGTGTTATGGAAATGACGTATTATATTTAAATGGGTGACTCCTGGGGTGACCTAGACTCGACCTAGAGAACCGCTACATATTTTTTTTTAAACGTTTAAAAAGTGGGGATTGCCCAGCGGGGTAATCAACAGATTGGCACAATGTTGCCAAAATGTTTAAAAGTGTAAAACTTTAGTTCCTTATAAAAATAAATATTTAGCTTACTTAGAAAGTAAATCCAGGACGCGATTAAGGAATCCAGGGCACAGACACTTTCAGTTCCTTTTTCTATGGGAAAAACTTTATGCTCATCCCGTGTCCTGATGATAGTGTGGGAGTGCATAATAAGCTTATCACTAAACCCCAACACTAACGCGTAATTACACTTTACAATAACACACATAGAACAAGAGCACTTCACATCATTTCGCAATAGAAATACCTAATAACCCCCCCCCCCCCCCCCTCAATTTACGATTGTAAGGGTAATATCTAACCCTCTCAGGGGGATAAATCGCAAATATTCTTTAAAACTGTCCCCATTCAGAATAAAATTGACGTGTCTTTCCGATTTTAATGTTATTTACTGGAAGCAAGATTTAAGGCAAATTGACTGCCTGTATCTATAAATGTACTCTATTTTCCTATTCTCGTGTAGCTTCCACAAAAAAACTATATTTATGTGTTAGAGTTTAGTTGCAAAAAGTCCATCCGTGCATCGAGTTGAAAATGTAATTTTTATCTTTAGATCGTCACAATTTTTGTAGAAGTATTGGAACACAAACCTAAGGTGGACTTTTTGGAATATTTTTACTATACTATTTCAGGGTAATTAATAAATTAAATTAATGTAAAAAATTCCATTCCAAATTCTTATGATTAGAAAATGTTATTTATCTCTCTAGGGAAACCCTGGAGGATTAAACTATTGAATTTAGACTGTGGTTATTTTTATATATTTTATATAAGGTGTTCTCTAACGTTCCAACAGGTTATGAAAAGAAATGACTGATAACCTTGCCGCGCGTCCATTCTAAACCCTAATCTTGGTGCTCCGTTTAGACTGTTATAACCTGTTGTTGGTGAGGACACTTTACATTAAAACTGCCTTTCGTTTTTAAAAATCTTCGACGCTGCCTGTATTTTTTTTTTAAGATATTTTTTTGATTGAAGAGTTTGATTTACAAATACTAAGTGTCACTTTAAATACATCTTTTTTTCTCACGCTCCTACCGTTCATTATTTTTTGTTCACAAGTAACTGATGGTGGTGTGTACTTTTACTGCCTAAGCAGTACTACTGCTATGGGCGCCAAAATAGTTGATTTACCGATAGTCTGAGAAAAAAATTGGTTTTTATTGCCACTTTATTTTATAAATTAAATTTTAAAAAAAGCTTATCCAACTGTGTCGAGTAGTTCCGGAGATACAGCCGGATAGTATGCGACGAATTAAGAACCTTTTTTTTCTTTTTAAATCTTAATCTATTGTATTTTATAGACATATGAACCGTTACACTTTTCATTAATTATTTTTCCCTTTTTGTATAAAATGTATACTTTATTCCCTTTTTGTTCTATTAAATTTTATGGACCAAAATATATAACTGCAAATCTGATCAAAACGTTTTACTTATCCCTCAAAAAACCGAAAGTTGTCGGGTAGAAACTGCGGACATGTGGAAAACACTTTCGCTACATGGAAAAAATATACAGGGTGTTATGGAAATGACGTATTATATTTAAACCGGCAAATCCCGCGATGAAAATAACCATAAATGGCGCTTTGAATTATTAAGCGAAATATACACTTTATATGAAACTCAAAATTTACGTGGCCGCTCCCGAGGCCCTTCGCAATCAATATTTTATTGAGGCAGTCTCAAGTTTCAAAAGAGGTCGGCGCATTGTAGGCGGTGTTGTCATTGTAATTCTAAACACACGTGTTCAGTTTTTGACAACAAGACGTCTTGGCGCGCGTTATCACTTCTTTTTCAAACTTTTTAGACAAAGAAAACTACAATTTTAAGGTACATACTTTCTTACCTTCGATCTTATTTTAAAATAATCCGTTTTATACTTAAATTCCATAAAAATCGGGCAATACAACTAACAAAACGTTTAAAATTCGTATACGTCAAGCACGTGGAACGCTCGACGTCCTTCCACTCCAGAGCCGCGAAGGCTACTGAAGTATGAAGGGCGCGCCGCCAGTATTCAAGTAAGCGCGAGACACGCGGTGTGATCTGACAACACTGTTAGTATACTCTAGTGACCCACATTGTTGCTAAGTGAATCCAGATGTAACGGAGCGACAGTATGTGGGTAAAAAGGGTTTTCACCTTAGTATTTAGATATTCGATTTGACTTGGACTCCGTAGGAGTCTCCCATTTAAATATAATAAGTCATTTCCATAACACCCTGTATATACAGAGTCCCATAACTTATGGGCCATAGAGCAACTACAGATACTAAACATCAACCTATACTTAGTCTTACAAGTTGCTCGGAATGTGTCTCGTTCTAGAAATACAGGGTGTTGAAAGTTTCGAAAATAAGCCATAATTTGAGAATGCTTTAATGTATCAGATTGAAAGTTGGCGGTTTGATGTTTTTATGAGTAAGAAATATGAATTTGTAGGATTATCAACCGGAGGTGACAAAATTAAGTCCGTCATGTCATAAAATGCAAAATAATATCGCATACACATCCACCAAATTTTATTTCTGTCATTTAGCGTGAGCGTTCCTCCTGAAACATTCGGTAGATAGGTATTTTTCAAGCCGACCCGCCCTGCACCCATTTATTGCGGTTTGACGATGTTGGGATCTGCATAATGGGGTTTAAACAGGTAATTAATTTATAGCAGATAAGGGCGACGGTATAATGTATACTTACTATACTTATTTACTTCTTAGCATGGTATAGATGTACTTATCCTACTAGTAAATTAAACAAGCGATTATTATAAATCCTATCTATTAGAAAACATTAGATCTTAGAATAAACAACAAAAGAAAGAGCATTGAGTTAACAATGAAAGGAAAACATGTATACGTATAACTGTTCCAAGCGGCATGGCGTGGTCATAAAAAAATAAAGTCCACCAAAATTCGGAGAACTAATACGGCATAAAAAGTAACGCAAATAAGAACTTACATTTAAAAAAAAACATGTTAGATCATAACAAATGATAACAAGGAATAAAATAATAGAAAACGTGCCACCGCACGATAAAATCAATAATAAGATCCTTTAAAAAAAGTTTACCATAATATGAGAGGGAACCTTCGCACAAAAATTATCGTATCAAAAAGAGTATCGTAACTATATTTACCCCCTGTATTAGACAACACATTTTTGGGCACCCCGTACAGGGTGTCACAAAGTTAAGGGGCGATACGTTACCACCCTATTCTCCGGCTAAAAAGTTCGTAAGTGCTAAGGGAGCTACGGCCTTTCGAAAGGGGAATCCTAAAGACGTTTTTTCCTAAATATTTTCGAAACCGTTCATAATAAAATTTTGAAATTAGATAAGGTCTATGAACTTTTGACGCTTAACAGTTTTTGAGTTCAGAATTTCTAAATTTTAATCATAGGCGTCACATACCGGGGTTATTAAGGGTTAAAATAATCGCATTTTTTTTCAATTAGTAGTGTTTTTTTATTTTCTTAAAAAATATTTCAAACTATTTTACGCAAAACAGGTAAGTTCATGTTCAAAATCGTTTTGAAAAAAATTACGTTAATTAATAAAAATAATAATCAAGTTCTGCATCAGAAATTCTCTCAACCCATTTTCGTTAAATAAGGGTAGTTTTGTCATTATTACCCTGTAAGTAATTATTTTATATAAAAATAAAATTAGTAACTTCATTACAATTTTCAGGTACTAATTTTATTAGTTAACTCTTTTATGGACGTAATTATTTCAAACGATTTTACTCACAAACTGTACATCCTATCAAGTTGAACGAAGGGTACCTTTTTTACGTAAAATACTTTGAAATTTCATAATTTTTAAGAAAATTAAAAAAAAAATACTTGGTGAAAAAATGGGATTATTTTAACCCTTAACCACCCCGATATGTGACGCTTGCGATTAAAATTTTGAAATTATGAATTCAAGAACTAATTTAGCGTCAAAAGTTTATACACCACACCAAATTCCAAAATTTTATTATGAACGGTTTCGAAAATATTTAGAAAGTCTTCAGGGTTCCCCATTCGAAGGGATGTAGCTCAATTCCGCACTTATACCTATTTGAAAAAAATCTAATATTTTTAGCAGGAGAATATGGTTGTAAAGTATTGCCCCTTAATTCCAGGACACTCTGTATAAATAGGTAATCGCTTTAACCAATACAAATAAATTTTATTTTCGATAATACAAATGTACGAGTTTCGTAATACTTTTTTTTATAAGACAAAGTTTGTGCGAAGCAAAATATATTTATCAAGTCCAACTAAAATACTACACTTATTGGCTTTCGGATTCATCGGGTATCGGCGTTTGAGGCCTAGACAAAACGGCCGGTAAAATTCGATCGTCGTGGTTTATACGACCCCCTTCCGCACTGGTAGGTCGGCTGTACGGCTCTTCCTTTTCCTCACTGGCCGTAACAGTACGTTCTTCTATTTGCTCAGCGGGCGTCACTGTACACTCGTCGATGTCATCTGGTAAATGTGGACTTTGAGGCGCAGAACAGACGGCCGGTAATATTCTATCGTCGTGGCTCGTGCGTCTTCCTTCTGTACTTGATGGTCGACTATGAGGATCTTCTTTTTCCTCATGTGGTTTTGCCTCTACTTTAGATTCTTCGTTCTTAGAAGCCGTCGTGGACGTCGCTTCTTTTGGCTTACTTGTATTCGACTCTTCTTTTTTAGTGATAGTCTTTTTTATCGCTTCTTTTTTGGGGCTAGTTGTAGGAGTCACTTCTTTTTGCGCACCTTTAACAGGTTTTGTCGCTTCTTTATTAGAACTAGTCACTTTTTTTTGCGCCACTTCAACTTTTTTCGTCACGTCTCTTTTAGTCACTTCTCTTTTAAGGCTAGTGTTAAGTGTGGTTTCTTTTTGTGCTGCTGCAACAACAGTTTTCGTCGCTTCCTTTTTTCGACTAGCCACTTCTTTTTGTGATGCTTCAACTTTTTTCATCGCTTCTTTTTTAGGACGAGTGTTAAGAGGCACTTCTTTTTGCACACCTGCAACAGTCTTTGTCGCTTCTTTTTTAGGACTAGTCACTTCTTTCTCCGCTACTTCAAGAGTTTTCGTCGCTTCTTTTTCCCGACTAGTAACTTCTTTTTTCGCTGCTTCAAGAGTTTTCGTCGCCTCTTTTTCCGCTACTTCAAGAGTTTTCGTCGCTTCTTTTTCCGGACTAGTAACTTCTTTTTCCGCTGTTTCAAGAGTTTTCGTGGCTTCATTTTCCGAAGTAGTCACTTCTTTTTTCGCTGCTTCAAGAGTTTTCGTCGCCTCTTTTTCCGCTACTTCAAGAGTTTTCGTCGCTTCTTTTTCCGGACTAGTAACTTCTTTTTCCGCTGTTTCAAGAGTTTTCGTGGCTTCAATTTCCGAAGTAGTCACTTCTTTTTTCGCTGCTTCAAGAGTTTTCGTCGCCTCTTTTCCCGCTACTTCAAGAGTTTTCGTCGCCTCTTTTTCCGCTACTTCAAGAGTTTTCGTCGCTTCTTTTTCCGGACTAGTAACTTCTTTTTCAGCTGTTTCTAGGGTTTTCGTCGCTTCGTTTTCCGAAGTAGTTATTTCTTTTTTCGCTGCTTCAAGAGTTTTCGTCGCTTGTTTTTCCGGACTAGTCACTTCCATAAGCGCTTCTTCCACGGTTTTAGTCGCCTCCTTTGTAGGACTAACTTCAGGAGTCACTTCTTGCGTCTCTAACTCACCGACTTTATTGGCTCTTAATTCTAGACTTTCTGAGGACGCAATGCCATCTCCTGTAGAATTATCACTGACTTCTGCCGTTTTTAACTCTTCCTCTACTTGAATTTCATGCGCAACTTCAAAAGATTTCGTTACCTCTTTTTCCGTGCAAGTCACTTCTTTTTGCGCTACCTCGACTGTTTTCGCCGCTTCTTTTTTAGGACTAGTCACCTCCTTTTGCGCTACTTCAACTGTTTTAGTTGTTTCATTTTTAGGACTATCTTCAGGCGACACTTCTTGTGTTTCCTTAGTATCTTCAGACGGCAGAGCGACAAGCTTCTCCCTTGACGCTAACAATGAGCTACTAATTAGGGTATCTTCTTCAAGAATATCACTAGATTTAAGGTAATCTTCTTTTTTTGAACTATCTGTATCTTCAGCTAACTTATGTTCCTCTTTAGGAACGTCATATTCTGAATGATGCCCTGAATCCGTTTCCGATTCCAGAGTCTTGTTTTTTATTTCCTCTGTAACCTTTTCATCACTTGTATCTGCATTACCAGACTCTTGACGGTGATTTTCTCCAGGGATATTTCGTCCATCACAAGCTTGGATTATTTCAGATATACCTTCTTCGTTCGTCGATTCTTCCTTGCTTTCATTAAGTATTTGTTGTGTAATGTCCTCATTGGAATGCTTAGTAGTATTTAATGTATCACCACCTGAAAAAATGTTACTAATACAAATAAATCCTATTCAGTTTAATGTCAAGATTGTGACAAAATTTCACAGCTATTTTACCTCCTTCATAATCAATCACATGTTCCTCACTAACGTCTACATTTTCAGTCGTATCTTCCTGAGTATTGGACAGATTTAAGCTACTTTTGACACCTCCTAAATGAACCCTAATATCAGCGTCGCTTTGGTACAAGCGGACCATGTCTTCCTTTATTACCTCTACTCCAAATTTGGTCCCTACAAAAAAAAGGTAAGGTGTAAGTTGAAGAATTATAATATTACGTATTAAGGAATAACAAATTTTAGGTATACAGGGTCCGCAAACGAAGCGTGGACGGAAGATTAAATCGTTATCGAAGAACTTATCAACAATACTAAAACAGCTTGAGATATTGGATTAAAAGCGGCATGTTTTAAAAATATTTTACATTATACAGGGTGGCCCAAAAAAGTGTGACAGCATAAAGTTATATTTTTTTAAATGGGACACCCAGTATTTTATTGCATATTTAGGTTAGTATTACTACCGTTTATATGTGCCTCAAATTTTATTTAATTTGGTTCTGTAGTTTCGGAGAAATAAATTAAAAACTAAAAGAAAAAGTTTTGCAGTCCTGAATAAAAAAATCAAAAAAAATTATCCAGAACTATTTTTTTAACCTCGGCATTGAGTGGAATTTATGACAAGAGGTCTAGAGATACTATGAATGTAATTGCGTTTATTTATTTTATACAGGGTGTTCATAATAAGCTTTCAAAAACCTCACATTTTAAAATAATTTTTCTCAAGTTTTTCAAATGGAATACCCTGTATATTATTTAGCTATTTGACGTAGAATTCATAGACAATTTTTTTTTGTAATACAAGCATATAAGTTATATCCAGCCGTTTTCGAAATAATTATAAATATCATAAATTATGTTGTTTAAATAGAGTTTTTATTGGGAAATTTTGTTATAGGCGACTAGACTAATAATTGTAAACTAAAGTAAATGTTCAAAATAGCTTCCTTTTACTCTTAGAGTTTACCGTATTTTAGTTATTTCGACATAAATTTCAAAAGCCTACATTTTTGCTACTTTTATTTATTTAATTTAATTTTTTATTCTTAATCGAGTTGCCATGATTTTTTTTTTGTTTAGATTGTCACTATGACAGACAAATAAAATTATTTACATTCGTCGAAATTAAGTACTAGCTTACACAAATTTTACAACTTTAGAAATGGTAAATATGATTTTTATACTGGGTGAATGTGCAAGAAATTGCCTCCTCGCGAGCCGAGTGTATGCTGAAAGATATCCAGATATTGAGAGAAAGCCGGGAAACCTTCGAGAAGTTATTGCAAAGATTTGTAGCAACAGGAAGCGTTGCGTACACAAAAAGGATGATAATCAATAAACCCGTTATTAATAAAGAAAATGAATTAAGAGTTCTGTTGGCAGTAGAGGAAAATCATTAAATTAAGTAAAAGGAAGTTATTTTGAACATTTACTTTAGTTTACAATTATTAGTCTAGTCGCCTATAACAAAATTTCCCAATAAAAACTCTATTTAAACAACATAATTTATGATATTTATAATTATTTCGAAAACGGCTGGATATAACTTATATGCTTGTATTACAAAAAAAAATTGTCTATGAATTCTACGTCAAATAGCTAAATAATATACAGGGTGTTCCATTTGAAAAACTTGAGAAAAATTATTTTAAAATGTGAGGTTTTTGAAAGCCTATTATGAACACCCTGTATAAAATAAATAAACGCAATTACATTCATAGTATCTCTAGACCTCTTGTCATAAATTCCACTCAATGCCGAGGTTAAAAAAATAGTTCTGGATAATTTTTTTTGATTTTTTTATTCAGGACTGCAAAACTTTTTCTTTTAGTTTTTAATTTATTTCTCCGAAACTACAAAACCAAATTAAATAAAATTTGAGGCACATATAAACGATAGTAATACTAACCTAAATATGCAATAAAATACTGGGTGTCCCATTTAAAAAAATATAACTTTATGCTGTCACACTTTTTTGGGCCACCCTGTATAATGTAAAATATTTTTAAAACATGCCGCTTTTAATCCAATATCTCAAGCTGTTTTAGTATTGTTGATAAGTTCTTCGATAACGATTTAATCTTCCGTCCACGCTTCGTTTGCGGACCCTGTATATTGTATACAATACCTTCTGGGTAAAGTTCCAAAAACTTCTTGTGCGACTCCTCGCACCACTCCATCCCCGGCATCGCGTCCAAACTAAAACATTGCGGCAACAATTCGCCGGATTTCTCTATGCTAAACTTGTCCAACGTTTCGAAATTCTTAACGTACCCTTCTTCAGTCACCGGTAAAATTTTGGCAACCACATTCTCGCCGAGCAGCAGAAGTTCTACCGTGGCAGTCTCACCGGAGGTAATTTTTTTCATTTCAAATATGGTCTGACCTATGAAACGTAAAAATATTATTAGTATTGGTGTTTTATTCTTGCCTAATTACTATATAGGTTTTTAAATTAATTTAGGGTGAGGGGTCAGCATTTTAACCAATTAAATTGTAATACATTTCGAAAGCTGAACGTAACAAAGTGTAAAATAAAAAGGACCAACCAAAACAACTAGAGATAATAAATTTATAGTATGAGAAAATCCAAGAAATTATCAAAAATTAATGTGGATATTTTCGAAAAAAAAAATTTTTTTTGATAATTTTTCAAAAAGAAACGATGTAGAAAAAAATGTTTCATCGCATTTGAAGAAGTCGAGTTTTATATTTCCTGAAATCCATGCGGTTCGTAAAAGAATGACCCATAAGCGAAACCGCAAAACTATACCTTCAGCCGAAATTTCAGCAAACTTGTCTTGAGCCTCCTTGGTCCAATACGTTATGCCTTCGGGTCTTTGCAAGCAACACTTCTGAGCCAGGGGCGAGGTCACCACCAGGTCTTCGGATAACTGCCGAAGACTGCTGCTGACGCACGAGTTGCCGTAGTCGATGAATATGAGTTCTATGCCTAAAGGTTAACAAAGAAATTGTTTCAACTGTGTCTAGTAACAAAGAGAATTAAATTTTTAACAATTTGCATCGAACCAATATTGGATACCAATAATTACCGGCAACTGTGTTGGATAGAATCCTAGCTCTGTACCACATCTCGTCATCGGGAAAGAGGGCTGCACATAACATTCCAGGGGACGTATCTTCAAGTTCCGGGAATTTCTCTGCACCGGAAAGCTACAACAAAAAAAGAAAAAAATAAATCAATTATTAAACAATTTCAATACTAGGCAGGAGGGTGAATGAGGAGCTACACAGGTGTTATGGAATGGTATTATATTTAGGGCCGGTTGTATAAAACAATTCTGAACTTAGGTTCAACGGAACGCCGATCAACCTATGAACTACGTTCATTCAATATTACGTTGTTCAATATAAATTGAACCTTAGTTCAGCTGAACTAAGATCAATTTATGTTGGCATGACTATTATTTAGTTACTTTTATTTTATTTTAGATTTTTGACGTAAAATATAACCTTTTATTTGATTTGGCGTTTGGCGGGCTTGCTTTCCAAGCTTTTCTATTCGGTGTACTTATAAAATATTGTCAAAAATAAGAACTTAAATATTTAAAATTGTATTTGCAGACTGGCGATACATTTGTAAAGCGAATAGAGCTTATTGATTCCATAAAAAAAATATATATATTATTAGATACGTACGTTAAAATAAATAAAAACAAACAGCTGTGTTTTTTGTTAAGCGTAATCTTTGGAAATATTCATTGTCTGTTCATTTAGCAAATTGATAAGGATTTTTTCGGTATATCCGTGTTCACAGCATTGACTGCAGTATCCAAAAATCTTCATCATCAGTTATAATTTCATTAAACTCCTACATTTTTATAAACAATAAGATAACGATAATTTACTGTGTTGTATAATATGACACTGACCTGACACAAGAAATATATTTGAGGTTAGAAAGTGCTTGGATCGACAGTTCAACTTCTGACCGCCAAAAGTGGACGTTCACGTGAACTCCTGATTTGAACTGAGATCAGTGTAAAATATTGTTTGTACAACAACTTTTTTACTCTGAACTAGAGTTCAAGAGTGAACTACAGTTCAAAGTGTTTATACAACCGGCCCTTAGAGGCCCCCGTTGTGACCTAGCATCACTGCTCGCGTACTGACCTATACAGGGTGTTCCTTATCACAAGTGTTACCGCGCCATAAACATCTGTTTTCAGTTAACAAGTGTATACAGGGTGTTCCATAATGACGTGCTCATATTTCAGGGTGTGATTCCTCAGGTCATTTTATAAAAAAAAGTTCATATGAACGTATGTCCGCAACGGCTTAAATTTTTTGCTACAGGGTGTTCAATTTTTATTTTTTAAATGATCATTTTTTAATATCTCCGAAAGACTTCCAATATTTTCAATTTTGATATGTGTTAATAGGATATAGAACCACAAATTTTAGTTAGAAAAGTTATTCAATTTTTCCACCAGTGGCGTCCCTGCAAACATGTCCTCTGATATTTTTTACAAGAAAGATGGTACGCCACTGGCATTTTTCCATGTGGATAATTTTTCTGATTTGCCTGGTCAATTCTACATGAAAACGGTCTCTTGAGGTTTTCTCGTCAGTTTTCTTGTTCTTGATTAAAACCACTAAATTCATATTGAAACTCATTATTATTAACATTGATAAAATGATTAATGATAAATTTTGTTTCATAAAAATTGTTGGAAATGGCCACCTTCACTTAAAAGGCATGCCTGTCTTCGCATCGAATTGCCCACTCCAACAATTTTTATAAAACAAAATTTATCATTAATTATTTTATCAATGTTAATCATAATGAGTTTCAATATGAATTTAGTGGTTTTAATCAATCTGGCGAGAAAAAAGTCCGTGGCGTACCAGCTTTTTGTAAAAAAAATATCAGAAGACATGATTGCAGGGACGCCACTGGTGAAACAATTGAATAACTTTTCTAACTAAAATCTGTGGTTCTATATCCTATTAACACATACCAAAATTGAAAATAATATCTAAAGTACTTTCGGAGATATTAAAAAAATAACCATTTAAAAATTAAAAATTCAACACCCTGTAGCAAAAAATTTAAGCCGTTGCGGACATATGTTCATATGAACTTTTCTTTATAAAATGACCTAAGGAATCACACCCTGAAATATTAGCACGTCATTAAGGAACACCCTGTATACACTTGTTAACTGAAAACAGATGTTTATGGCGCGGCAACAGTTGTGATAAAGGGGTTTTTACCGAAGTATTTAGACTTCCATTTCAAAAATTAAGTAAATTAGTGTAGATCATTGCAATTTGGTAGCTGAATAAGGGATCGCGTTTGTTCGGGTTGGAGTTATAATAAATATGAAAATAAATTATCATAAATGGTCGTGTGGCGGTTAATTTACAACACACTGTATATTTTTATTAACTAAAAGCTGCAATTAAATGTCACCAAAACAGTAGTTGGACAGAAATTCTTCCAACAGTCCTACTTGGTATGCGTGCGTCTTGGAAAGACGACCTACAAGCTTCCACTGCCGAACTGGTATATGGAGAACCTTTACGGCTACCAGGAGAATTTTTGGACATCAAAGCTGGAGAAAGCTGTCAAGACACCAATAACTTCGTAAATGACTTACGACACCATATGCAGCAGCTGCGTCCAGTTGATGGTTCACGACACGGAGAGAAGAAGACATTTGTATTCAAGGACCTCGCCACCACTGACTATGTTTGGACGTACTGATGCCGTTAAAAAACCTCTTCAGCAACCATACGAGGGACCTTTCAAGGTGATTCAGCGCTACGACAAGACATGTTGTGCATCTGCGGGGCAAAAACACCGTAGTGTCAATCGACCGCCTCAAACCGGCATACGTGGTTACCGAAGAATACACACGTGCACAAAATCACAATGAACCACAGGCATTAACAGAAGATGTATATAGCGATACCCCATTTCACCCTCAGCGCGACGACACTGCTCCAGTACCAACTACACGTGCCGGTAGACGAGTACGTTTCCCTGACCGCCTACAAGTTGGATTTTCGTAATTGCTTCAATCACTGGCAGGGGGGTACTGTGGCGGTTAATTTACAACACACTGTATATTTTTTTAGCTTTAAGAAATTTGTACATCTTGTAAATTATTTTAGAAAGTTAAGTGTAAATAAAGAATATCATAAAATAGATCCATAAAACACCAGATGGTCACTTTGGACCCGATGGTCACTTCTGACCTGAAAATAAGGGGACTCCGGCTTGAACCTTCAACTCGAAAGCTTGTTTCGGTTTTTCTGTAAATATTAAAAATAAAGTCTATATTTCCGTTTTCCGACGAATGTGTATTATTTCGTAGACAATAGCTGCCCAACCAAATCAAAACCCTAAAGTCGAAAACAAATTTTACCTGTTCAGCAACCCATTCCAATTCATCGACGCAGTTTTCCATTTGAACCCAGAACTCGGACGGCGAGTTGAGATGGCTCACAAAGCACGTCGTTTTGCTTTCTATTACTATTTCACAAGGTACCTAGAAACAAATAAACCGCTAGTTATCGAAACAATAACACTGAAAAACCGGTCGGTTGTTGTTTTTTTTATACTTACCGCCAAACCCTGCTCGAGAAGCACATCCTTAACGTTCTGTCCGCTCGCATGCAACTCTACAATATTCGTCTTCTCGTCCTGTACGATGAATTCGGCCACGACGTTGTCCTGATTGGCCAAACCTTCGAACAATTCCTGCGCCGGTTGGCTCCATTCGTCCTGGATCGCTTTTAATTTTAGGCTGCAGCGCGTCGCGTAAACCGCGGGAGTTAGTAAATTCGAAGGCAGGGTTTTTACTTGGGTGTTCATGTTGTTGATAACGTCCGTATTGCCGTAGTCCACGAATCGTACTGTCGTTATGTCGTCGTCTGCGTCCAAGACTTCAGCTCTAAAATTCAAATTTAGTTTATACGTTTTCAAATTCAATATCGTTATTTAGTTTATACGTTGCAAAATCAATATTGTTCTCAACTTACCTATACCACTGATGATCTACGCTATACGGGGCAGCGCACAACACACCGACAGATATATTCTCCAATACGGGCAGTTCGTCGGCAGTATCCTGTAGATTTTGTTGCAAATCGAACAACGCCGTCGCCGATTCGGCAAACTGGACGTAAAACTCCGTAGGGGAGTCGATGTGACTTACCAAGACCGGAGTACCCTTTTGGTCTACGATGGCTACGGCCTCGGTAGCTATAAAATAATATAAAATTCGTCGTATATAAAAAAAGATAAATGTTAGGACAAACAATATTTTTCCTCTCCTTGTATACATATACAGGGTGTTCCCTAATGCCGTGCTAAGATTTCAGGATGTGATTCCTTAGGTCATTTTATAAAGAAAAGTTCATATGAACATATGTCCGCAACGGCTTAAATTTTTTGCCACAGGGTGTTGAATTTTTATTTTTTAAATGGTTATTTTTTAATATCTCCGAAAGTAATAAAGATATTATTTTCAATTTTGATATGTATTAATAGGATGTAAAACCACAAATTTTAGTTAGAAAAGTTATTCAATTGTTCCACCAGTGGCGTCCCTGCAAACATGTCCTCTGATATTTTTTACAAAAAAGATGGTACGCCACTGGCATTTTTCCATGTGGATATTTTTTCTGATTAGCCTGGTCAATTCTACATGAAAATGGTCTCTTGAGTTTTTCTCGTCAGGCGCACCGTTCTTGATTAAAAGCATTAAATTCATAATGAAACTCATTATTATTCACATTGATAAAATAATTAATGATAAATTTTGTTTTATAAAAATTGTTGGAGTGGGCAATTCGATGCGAAGACGTGTGGAAGGCCTTTTAAGTAAAGGTGGCCACCTTTACTTAAAAGGCCTTCCACACATTCCAACAATTTTTATAAAACAAAATTTATCATTAATTATTTAATGTTAATAATGAGTTTCAATATGAATTTAGTGGTTTTAATCAAGAACGGTGCATCTGACGAGAAACACTCAAGAGAGAGACCGTTTTCATGTAGAATTGACCAGGCTAATCAGAAAAATATCCACATGGAAAAATGTCAGTGGCGTACCATCTTTTTTGTAAAAAATATCAGAGGACGTGTTTGCAGGGACGCCACTGGTGGAAAAATTGAAAAACTTTTCTAACTAAAATTTGTGGTTCTATATCCTATTAACACATTCCAAAATTGAAAATAATATCTAAAGTACTTTCGGAGATATTAAAAAAATAACCATTTAAAAAATAAAATTCAACACCTTGTAGCAAAAAATTTAAGCCGTTGCGGACATATGTTCATATGAACTTTTCTTTATAAAATGACCTAAGGAATCACACCCTGAAATATTAGCACGTCATTAAGGAACACCCTGTATAGTAAATACATCATTATGACATTATTTTTCGGTATACTCTATTTACTCACCGCCATCTGCAATTTGCTCTACAGCTACTAAATCTCCATATTCTTGTGAAGTCGTTTGACTACATTCTTGTCCTTGGACGGATTCCTGCACCAAAGTACCATCATCTTGAGGTAATGGTTCTATTATCTCAGCAGTCACTGGTACCGATACTTCTTCAGCAGTTTCTCGAGTGTATTCCTCTACTGCTCCCTCCCAGCCGCTCTCGCCGTAGCAAATCGATACCACTACGTCTTTGTCTAGGAACGATTGAGCAGAGCCTGTTGTAACGGTCAC
Source organism: Barypeithes pellucidus (assembly GCA_963991005.1). Taxonomy (NCBI): domain Eukaryota; kingdom Metazoa; phylum Arthropoda; class Insecta; order Coleoptera; family Curculionidae; genus Barypeithes; species Barypeithes pellucidus. The sequence goes on from OZ022557.1 coordinate 4,595,879, forward strand.
CTATACACAAAATGTGTAATTATTTATCAACTATCGACAATGATCAAAGGCTAGACAAGGAAAGGAATGCTGCCTAGTAATTATATAGAATATTTTTTTGTTAAAGAAATCGATTCAATCGATTAACAAAACGAGTTTTCCGTCTTTACCTGCAGGCACATAATATTAGGCATATTAAATTCACTCTTCAGCTCTCGCAAGGTGTTGAAACCGACGCTCTCGCCGTTACCATAATCGATGTAGATAACTGTAGCTTTATCGTCGTCGAAGCTGATAACTCTACCACGGTACCAGTTGCCATCTTCGCTACGTACCGCGTAGACGAAACCTAGTTTGGGAAAAAAATTAAAGAGCGTTAATTAAACAAGAAGGTATTTACAGAGGGAATCAAACATTTTTTTAATGAGACATCCTGTCATATGTAAAAATGCAGGAATGAAAGAAAAATCAAGATTGCAATAGAAAATAAAGACCTTGCAAATGCTACTTTAAAAACTCTATACAGTGAAGCCTCTCTTAGGCGGACACCTACGGGACCGTCTAAATGTGTCCGCCTAATAGAGGTGTCCGCCCATGGGATATTTGTTATTAGGTAATACGTAAATGCAAAATTATTACTATGTATATGTATGTACAAATAAACATAACATAACAAAAATACACTAGTTTTAGTTAGGATACAGTACTAAAAAAATCTAATAACGTAGTTTGACGTGTTTGCGTTTTATACTTGCAATCTAGAAAATGTAATTCCAAGTCTGATAACAATTCCATTGCTGTAGAGTCACCTCTATTCTTTGCATACTTATATAATTCCTTTACAATACTAATGGCTTGTTGATAATTGGCGACATTTGTTTGATTACTTCATTCAACTTCTTCATCAGAGTCGTCAGATAGTGATGTGGTTTCAGTTTGGACTACATAATCGGTAGGAATGGGGTCACTGTCATCTTCTAATAGCACATTGCTATCGATGTTAATGAACTCTCCCAAATCATTGTTATCAAATTACAAACTTCCACAACATCAATATTCTCTTTCGGACTCAAGTGCGACATTTTTCTGCCATTGTTTATGATTTTAACCTTACAACTCACAAATAAACGGCGGACTGCTGTCGGGGAATCACACATACTTTTATTCGGCGAAGTCCCGTCGCCCTGCCACGCATACGCGATTGGTTGCCGGTCTGAGTTTTTGCACCGTACTTATTCGTTTCCCAAATACTTTTTAAAAAAAATTTCCGTTGAAAGGAGGGTTTTCGCACTCTTTGTATGAAAACAGCCTGTCCGCGTCCGCCCAAGGGAGGTCGAGTTTTGATGATGTTAGATTGGGGGACCAGTCAGTGGCCAGGGAGAGTGTAAGTAGATTTTTAGGTTTATACATAGACAATAAGTTGAAATTTGAGGTACACATAACTAATCTGGCTAAGAGACTGGCATCCAATTGTTATGCAATCAGGATTATAGCAGATAGTTTGGATTTGGAAGTGGTGAGAAGTACGTACTTTGCACTGATGGAATCTCATCTTAGATATGGTATATGTTTTTGGGGGGGATGTTCACGTTATTTGTTTGATATGTTGTTTGTTCTGCAGAAGAGAGCCGTGAAATATATGTTTAGAGCCAGACTTAGGGACTCAAGCAGACCATTATTTATTTCACATAAGATCTTAACCTTACCTTGCCTGTTTTTGCTGGAGTCTTCATGTCTGGTATATAAAAGATTCCGAAATGAAATTATTTCGGTTTCTGTGTGTAATACGCGCCAGACATATGTTACTCATCTACCTATACCAACTTCTAGCCAAACCAGGAACTCTGTTATGTACAAGAGTAAAAAAAATTTTAATCATCTTCCGTTACGCATTCGAAGGATTAATGGTTATAAGAGATTTAGAAGGGAAGTAAAGGCTCTGCTATGCACAAAAGCATATTATTCTGCTGATGATTTATTTATGGATGATCTTAGCGGTCTTTGAGCTTCTGATATATGTGTATATGTTGTATTATTGTAAAATGTATCATCTTTTAGCTTTATCTTGATAATGTTTAATGTTTTAATTATGTTTAATGTTTTAATTCTGTATTTTAATTTAGTATATTATGTGGTTACTTGTCAGAGTTATTTTATTCTATATATACAGGGTCCGCAAACGAAGCGTGGACGGAAGATTAAATCGTTATCGAAGAACTTATCAACAATACTGAAACAGCTTGAGATATTGGATTAAAAGCGGCATGTTCTAAAAATATTTTACATTATACAGGGTGTCCCAAAAAAGTATGACAGCATAAAGTTATATTTTTTTAAATGGGACACCCATTATTTTATTGCATATTTAGGTTCGTATTACTATCGCTTATAAGTTCCTCAAATTTTATTTAATTTGGTTTTGTAGTTTCGGAGAAATAAATTATAAACTAAAAAAAAAAATTTTGCAGTCCTGAATAAAAAAATCAAAAAAAAACAATCCAGAACTATTTTTTTAACCTCGGCATTGAGTGAAATTTATGACAAGAGGTCTAGAGATACTATGAATGTAATTGCGTTTATTTATTTTATACAGGGTATTCATAATAAGCTTTCAAAAACCCCACATTTTAAAATAATTTTTCTCAAGTTTTTCAAATGGTACACCCTGTATATTATTTGGCTATTTGACATAGAATTCATAGACAATTTTTTTTTGTAATATAAGCATATAAGTTATATCCAGCCGTTTTCGAAATAATTGTAAATATCATAAATTATGTTGTTTAAATAGAGTTTTTATTGGGAAATTTTGTTATAGGCGACTAGACTAATAATTGTAAACTAAAGTAAACGTTCAAAATAGCTTCCTTTTACTTAATTTAATGATTTTCCTCTACTGCCAACAGAACTCTTAATTCATTTTCTTCATTAATAACGGGTTTATTGATTATCATCCTTTTTATGTACGCAATGCTTCCTGTTGCTACAAATCTTTGCAACAACTTCTCGAAGGTTTTTGGTCTCGGCTTTCTCTCAATATCTAGATATCTTTCAGCATACACTCGGCTCGCGAGGAGGCAATTTCTTGCACCCAGTATAAAAATCATATTTTTCTAAAATTCGACATTTTGTGTAAGTTAGTACTTAATTTCGACGACTGAACCAATATAAATAATTTTATTTAACTGTCATAGTGACAATCTAAACAAAAAGAAATCATGGCAACTCGATTAAGAATAAAAAATAAAATTAAATAATAAAAGTAGCAAAAATGTATGCTTTTAAAATTTATATCGAAATAACTAAAATACGGTAAACTCTAAGAGTAAAAGGAATCTATTTTGAACTTTTACTTTAGTTTACAATTATTAGTCTAGTCGCCTATAACAAAATTTCCCAATAAAAACTCTATTTAAACAACATAATTTATGATATTTATAATTATTTCGAAAACGGCTGGATATAACTTATATGCTTGTATTACAAAAACAAATTGTTTATAAATTCTACGTCAAATTGCGAAATAATATACAGGGTGTTCCATTTGAAAAACTTGAGAAAAATTATTTTAAAATGTGGGGTTTTTGAAAGCTTATTATGAACACCCTGTATAAAATAAATAAACGCAATTACATTCATAGGATCTCTAGACCTCTTGTCATAAATTTCACTCAATGCTGAGGTTAAAAAAATAGTTCTGGATTGTTTTTTTTGATTTTTTTATTCAGGACTGCAAAACTTTTTTTTTTAGTTTTTAATTTATTTCTCCGAAACTACAAAACTAAATTAAATAAACTTTGAGGTACTTATAAACGATAGTAATACAAACCTAAATATGCAATAAAATAATGGGTGTCCCATTTAAAAAAATATAACTTTATGCTGTCACACTTTTTTGGGCCACCCTGTATAATGTAAAATATTTTTAAAATATGCCGCTTTTAATCCAATATCTCAAGCTGTTTCAGTATTGTTGATGAGTTCTTCGATAACGATTTAATCTTCCGTCCACGCTTCGTTTGCGGACCCTGTATTGTCTAATTGTTTTACCAATTGTTGTTATATTATTTAATTTTTATATTTCTTTTTTTTCATATACTTTTTCTGATTTGATTTATATTTTCTAAAATAAATTTTTTTTTTTATATATAGCTTTGTTAACAAGAACAATATTCTTATGACAATAAAGCATATTTTGATTTGATTTGATTTGATTTCATGGAATTTCATATACCTAGTTCCGGACTATCAAAAAATGTCCGCTTAATAGAGATGTTCTCTTATTAGGGTGTCCGTTATGAGAGGTTTCACTGTATATCAATCTTTGTAATTTTTCACAAGTATGAAAAATAAAATGGTTAAGAGAGAGAGACATTATACGTGATCGCCCTGTACATGTAGGCAAGAGTCAAAATTTTCTATTGAGGCGTAGCTTTTCAATCCCAACAACTTTTACTAATTATTTTTTTATCGTATCATACACATCAGGGTACTTTGATCTTAGCTCCTTTTTTATATTTTCTTAAATTCTGAACACCCGCTATATATATTTGAGAAAATAATGCACTTTGGGGTCGTTTGAACACAAGCAGGATTGTTTAAATAAAAAAAAGTTTTCCCCCTTCGAGAGTCACTCCATGAGAAACAGTCTGTATGTTTAGTTCCTTACCTTCTTCAGGAATTATAGTGGTCTCTTCAGTTATATTTTCGTAAGTGTCGTACATTTTTTCTAGTAAAATGGTAACTTGCTCGGCAAATTCACTGGGCTGAATGAAAACGGACGTTTCATCGGCGTGAGATACATAGCCATACACATGGGAACTAAAAGTAACAAAATATTTCGATTTTATGAAGTAGAAGAACCTTGAACAAGTTACCTGATAATTAGTATGGGACACAACGGCTCCACATTATCCAGGGCCCCCTCGTCCGGATTCAAAATAATCAACTTATTCCCCTCGACATCATAAAATGTCACATCCAAAACATTGTCCTCCAAAATATTGTCGACGTAGACAATTAGAACCTGCTCCAGGCAGGCTTTAAGCACGTCCTCGAAGGATTCGGAGGCCATTTCGAGGTTGTGCGCCTTGCAAGTCAATGCCAAGCCGCATTCGAGGGCCACGATGATGTCGCTCAGATTATTCACGCTCTTTAGGATAACTCTGAATTGTTGATTCAGAAGAAGCATTACCTCAATGTCTTCGGACGGTTTCTGCAGTGGGATCGCTAGGTTCTCTTGGACTAGGAGCTGGGAAATTTCTTCTTGGCCGTCCCATAATTCAAGGGAAGTCCTTAAAACGGTTAAAACATTATATACACTACACGGGGAAAAAAAACTATAGTAAAATTGTTGTAGATAGTAAAGATTTTATTGTAAAATTTCCTATAAAATATAGTATTAATTATATTTTTTTTTTTAGTAGTCCGTGCCGAAATAATATTATAAATATAATTTCTGAAAAACGATAGTTAGGATTTCTAAGAAATTTAGTAAAATCAAGTAAATACTAGAATATACAACGTGTCCAAGATAAGGAGGGCCAGTACAGGGATCTCGGAAACCGTAAGAGATACGAAGTTGGTTAAATAGAGGTAAAGTTGCGCATTTACGTGCCTAATAATATGCCGTTTAGAAAGTTTTAAAATTCCGAGTAGTTCCGGAGAAAATCTCGAAATTCTGAAAAATCGTTTTATTTTTTTCCTGGGTTTATTTGAGATCGAATTCTAAAGTAAATTGCACTTTTGCATTGCCACTTTTTCCACTCTATCTAACAGCGTTAATTGTTTTGTAATCCGACGAGTCGTTTTCCAAGGGCCATTATCAACTTTCTTTTTTTAAATACGGTCCTGTTTATCTGATATTTTTGATAGTTTTTTTTTCTTCCGAATGCAACGATGTATGACTCATTGTGGTTTAATGACGTTTCGAGAGTTTTTTGAACAATAACATTTCTCCTAATTTTATAAATAATATCTCATAAGTAAACTCTAAATTTTTACTTATGTTGGACTAGTTCAATAAATAACAAATAATTTAATAAGATGTTGTTCAAAAAAACCCTCGAAACGTCATTAAACCATAATGTGTCATACATCGTTGCATTCAGGAGAATGGCAATGGCAATGCAAACGTGCAATTTACTTCAGAATTCGATCTCAAAAAAAAACTCAGGAAAACAATAAAACGATTTTTCAGAATTTCGTTTTTTTCCGGATATCTCCGGAACTACTCGGAATTTTAAAGCTTTCTAAACGGCATATTATTAGGCACGTAAATGCGCAACTTTACCTCCATTTAACCGACTTCGTAACTCTTACGGTTTCCAAGATCCCTGTATAATGAAAATAATTTATTTATAACTCCAGAAGTTAATGTTTTAAAATTTTAAAAAAGATTTTATTCAATTTTACAAAAGATTTTAGAATTTTTGAAAAATTTTTTCAATCTTTACTAAAAATTTATGTTAAAATTTTGCTATAATTTAATGCCAGTTCTTAATAAAAGTCACAATTATGGTTAGTTTTAGTATTTTTATAGTTAATTTAACTTTTAACTAAAATCGAAAAGCAAGATAATACGTTATTGTTAAGAGCCAACTACTTACAAAATACCACTATTAGTTCGGGAGTAACATCCAACAGAGAAAAGGAAAACCATATTAGCCCATCATATCGCAAAGGCAGGTTAATAAAAAAAAGTAAAACAATTATGTAATTATTTTAAAAAAAAAGGTCTAAATTAACCCACTTATTCACTAAAGAGGTTTAAATTTAATCCATCGAAATATTTAGATCGTAAGATCTATAAAGCCGCCCAGTTCTGTTTTCACCTTGTCATTATTTCTATATGCCATACGAAATTTTCGTATGACTGTCCTGTCTAAAGAAAACCACATTCGTTTGTTTTCTGTTTTTTTTTTTCGAAAGAAGAGCCCTCCTTCTTCAGAGTCGAGCTCTTTTAACTTCCGAGATATAAAGAAAACAAACTCATGCAGTTTTCACGCCCTTTGCCGAATTATCTGGTTAATTTTAAGCGCACGGCAATATTTTTTCAGAACTAGATTAATATTTCTTTATTTAACAAAGTTACAAAAACATTGACGAGAAAATTATCCATTAATTTTAGTGACTTAAGGCCGTTTGTCCTAAATAACGTTATGTTGACAACGACAATTGGGTTTCTATGGATATATATGCGAGTTGAATTATTGCTGTAATTCTTGACGTTCGGTTCCATCGAATTATCATTTATAATCTCCCTAGTACTTGAATTATTATAGGAAATTTTTCGACCACACGATTTTTTGAAAATTATCCCGGGTCGAAGACGAGGGATAATTTTCTGAAACAAAACCGTATATTAATTCAAGAACGAGGGAGATTCGGTAAGAAAATTTCGCACTAAATTATTAATTTGAAGGTAGAAAAAAATGAGGATTGCGTTAGTTGTTAGTTCGAACAGCAATAATTTCCTATTTACCAACTTTAGTTGCATGAAATTGCAAAATAAAAATAGTTTAAATATTTATTTTTATTCTTATTTAACGTACTAAAGTTGGTAAAACTTATATTATTTAAAAAAAGCTGTGTTACGAATTTAAGAGCTGATGACTTATGCTAGTTGTTAGTTCGAAGAGCAAAAATTTCCTATTTACCAACATAATTTGAAGGTAGAAAAAAATTAGGATTGCGTTAGTTGTTAGTTCGAAGAGCAATAATTTCCTATTTACCAACTTTAGTTGCATGAAATTGCAAAATAAAAATAGTTTAAATATTTATTTTTATTCTTATTTAACGTACTAAAGTTGGTAAAACTTATATTATTTAAAAAAAGCTGTGTTACGAATTTAAGAGCTGATGACTTATGCTAGTTGTTAGTTCGAAGAGCAAAAATTTCCTATTTACCAACATAATTTGAAGGTAGAAAAAAATGAGGATTGCGTTAGTTGTTAGTTCGAAGAGCAATAATTTCCTATTTACCAACTTTAGTTGCATGAAATTGATATTGACAAAATAAAAATAGTTTAAATATTTATTTTTATTCTTATTTAACGTACTAAAGTTGGTAAAACTTATATTATTTAAAAAAAGCTGTGTTACGAATTTAAGAGTTGATGACTTATGCTAGTTGTTAGTTCGAAGAGCAAAAATTTCCTATTTACCAACATAAGTTGAAGGTAGAAAAAAATGAGGATTGCGTTAGTTGTTAGTTCGAAGAGCAATGATTTCCTATTTACCAACTTTAGTTGCATGCAATTGTTATTAACAAACAGATTATTTAAAGAAAGTTGTATTCAGTAAAGCAAAATGTCATTCTATACACAAACGTCAAAATATTTCCACTGTAATCACTTCCTGCTGCCTCGAGGAGGAGAATAATTTCCGGAAATTTTCTTAGTTGCCGTGAAAACGGAACAAAAAGCAAGCTCCTGATTGGCTGAAGAATGTTAGTGCGAAATTTTCACCGTAATTCGGTATAAATTGCCATGCTTGTTATGTCGAATTTTATACACGATGGAAATATTCGTTTTAATTTAATATATTTGCAATTAATTCGTTTTTCCGATAAATCATTTTTTACCAGGATATTGTCGACGAAATGGTTTTTCTATCAGCGATATGATAACAGCTAGTCCAAATATACCTTTGCTCTATAAAATTTGAAGAAAAACGCAATATTTAATTATTATACAAAACTTGGTCGACTTACGTTGTCATTTTAATTTTAGGTTTTTAATTTAAAACCCTTTAGTGAATACGGCTATAAAAACTTAAATGATGTCAGATTTGTTCAGAATTGTGACTAAATTGTATTGTTATTATAATAAAGTCACAGTGGCAACACTGGCAGTGTCGTCAAGAAATGTCAAACTTAGTTTTAAAAAAAAAACGCAGCTGCAAAACAGTACCTTAAAAGTGCTCAACGCGACTCTTTAAAAAATCCTTTTACAACTCAACTCACTCATTATAACGTCTGATACACTGCCAGTTATGAAATGAGAATTAGTACGGGTTACGTAATTTATCAATATTCTAAATGATATGATTTATATACAAATTATTTTTATAATTTACCTGATCTCGTCCTTCTTCAAAAATCTAGCCATATACTGATCTTTTTCGAACCATTTACTGAAAACGGACGTATCTGGCCAACTGTCTCCATTAGGACCTATCCCGCTTAGCCCGCTACAGATCGCTTGGGCAGGCATTTTCATAAACTTTTTTTCTAAAAATTACAAAAAAAAAACGATAATTTTAATCAACATTCTGATTTTTTTTTAAATTTTCTTTCTTTTATTTTCTATTTTCTGTATTAACCCATAAAAGACGACCCCATTGAACCCACTTCTGCAATAAGGAACCAACTGACAAAACCAAAAAAGCGAAAAAAACTGTATTAAAAAAAACTGTCTTTTAAAAAAAAATTGATTTGGTCTTGCAATTCAAAATCAATATCTCCATTGAAGTCCTCAGTATCTTCCTGTAGGGTTTAATCGCCAATAAGGTTAGTATCAAAATGTGGATCCGCAGCGGGAATCAAGTCCATGTAAGATTTTATATCGTTCAGTTTAAGTGTTGGTATTGCTTTACCTTGAGGCCCTGTTCTAAGCTATTACAAAATACTTCTCCTAATGTTGGTATCCTTCCCTTTCCTTTTTTAATGCTCATCCAGTTTATGTCGCTCTCGTAATCTATTTTTATAAAAATGCTGTATTTTTGACAATTTTAATTTTTTTTTATATGTAACCAGTTGTTAATCTTTTCATCTAAGACAAAATTGACTAAATACCTAAACCAACAACATTTTAAAAACACATTTAGCAAAAAGGATCCAAATTAGCAAATTAACTTCTTGACACGTCTAAAATTAAAAAAATAGGTTAACCTTTGTTGTGGAAACAGTACCCGTATCCATTTAACAACCCGCTTAAGAATTCGCTTATTACATTTAAAAACTCATAAAACATGTCCATGCAACTTATAACACGTCACAATAGGTACGGTTCGATAATAGTCAAATAATCTATCAGTTTAATCATTAAAGTAACTCCTTTCGTGTAATTATTAGCATAATCAAGGAATATTTAATATATAAATACACAAATCACCATTAAAACCATATTTGCATATTTTGACATAACTGTACTAACATTCCAAACTCCTAGACACGCAAATAAACATCTCCCTTATTATTACCCAAATGCATGTATCGGAGTGACACACAATATATCCGTTCTTTGTCACACCTGTTAGCAAAGAATATTTAAATTCATTTTAAAACACGTGCAAATGAACTATCGATTATTCTCGCAGACTGTCCAGTCGACCTGTCTATTTTTCACCCACATTTGACCTATTGCACATGATTGTTTAGCGTTCCAACTACATCTCGTGGCCAGCGCGTATCATGTCCCAACAGGCGTCTCGTCTTTCTATTGGCCAATTAACTAGCGCGTCAACCCTTGAGGCTCGAACACACCGTTTTTAATACCATTGTGAAGATATACTCCAAACTGTGTGTTACGGAACGACAGGGTCGTACGGGCGAGTGCAGGGGGCTTTGCAATCATTAAAGTCAGGGACTTTTCTTAACTACCAGAATTAAGGTCAGGGACCATTTATCTACCAGAATTAAAGTCAGGGACTTTTCTTAACTACCAGAATTAAGGTCAGGGACCATTTAACTACCAGTATTAAAGTCAGGGACTTTTCTTAACTACCAGAATTGTTACGGTCAGGGACCATATTACTACCAGGAACTACCAATTTCACTACCAGTTTAACGTCTAAGTACTGAGTCATAACAGGTCGTCTCACACAACAGATTAGTGAACCAAGTGTAAAGATAATTATTAGTACTACCATGTAAGTAAGCCTACCATCACAGATTGTTACATATTCAAGGAAGTGTGCTTTCTGTACAATATTACTACAAGAAGTCAATAGATTTATTAAACCTTACAACTTGTTTGACCTTACAATACCTTTAAAACAAACCAGCGACCAAACCTATAGAAATACAGTAATAACCTGCTGAGTTCGAGGATTGAACCACCACGGACCCATCAACCTTAAAAACAAAAGTTTTTTTTAACTGAATACAAACTGAACACAAATGTTAAAAACTTTCTGACAACACGATATGTAAGAAGAAACCGACTACTTGTTGGTTCCGTCTTGCATAACGCTCACTGCCCAGTACTTTATTGCGAAACTTGAATACAGGTTTCTCTAATTTTCAATTAGGTCATATTCCTCATAAATGGCGTCCATAGGTATTTCAAGACGGATCTTAATGGCAAATAGATAACACACCATTTTGTGATTCTAAAGAACCAGCTAACTAATTTTAGCAAAAATTGTTAGTTCGTTCCTTATTGCAGAAGAGGGTCACTGCGCAACTTATTTAACGTACGAATAAAAAAAATTGAAATGAACCGTAATTTTAAGTAAAAAACAAACCGGAACGAACCACCAGATACCGATTTTTACTGTCAATTTTAGGGTTTTTAAATGTTGTTGTTGTTGTATTGACAATTGAAGCTACTCGTTCATTTTACGATGTTGTTATTAATTAATAAATTAATCTAGGCACATTTAATAAAAAATTGTATATTTCATGAATCAAGAAAGAAAATGTAAAGGAAACATGAGACTTTCATTTGGCTGTATCTGCACTGACATGAAATGCCTAGTATACTCCACAGGGTGTTTTTAATTTTTGAAAAAAAAAAACACGAGAGTTTTATACCACTCGGTATAATATTAAAATTACCCTTTTTTAACCAAAACAATAAACGCAGTGATATTCTTAAGAAAAAAACATACAATTAGGAAAAAAAATCAATTAAATCGACAATAAAATTTCGAAAATACCTAACATCAAAATTGAGGCGAATTTTTGGTTGTGGTTAGCTGAAACGCTAAAAATTATCTACTTTAATAATATGTTGTCTACTGGCAGACGTTTCGACCCGCGGACGGTGTCATCGTCAGGACCAAATTGCACTTTTAAATATTTATTTAAGTTTTGACGGGGCACATAAAAATTACATATTTAATCTACTCTCTTACCTATTGGCCAGACCTTGCTAATGGTTGAAACGTTACCAAAATCGACATAAAACACTTTAAATTGCCCGCCCAAGGCCTCTAAAACTTGAGCCCTGTACAAGACGTTGTCTTCTGGGAACAAGCCAACGATCGGCGCGCCTACCACGCACTTCTCTGGTTTACGGCTCTTGTAGAACTGTTGGATCTCTTCCATTAAAGTTCTAAATTGCGTCTAGAAAAAATATGGAAACCGAATTTAATTAACAGGATTCCGTAGCTGCCTGCATTTACAGTAATGAGTATTTTTAGAACGAGAAACATTTCGAAAAATCTTATATGACTTAATCGGTCTATTTTGATATCTAGTATCTCCAGTTCATGCTCTATGGCCCATACGTTATGGGTCACCCTGTATAGTATACATATACAGGGTGTTATGGAAATGTATTATATTTAAATGGGTCACTCCTTGGGTGTCCTAGAGAAACGCTACATATTTTTTTTTCATATCGACCATTTTAAAAATGGGGTCCAGCCCCATAAACCCACACCTCATCCGGCGTTTGTTCGTCATGTCACCCTGTGGTGACATATCAGGAAACAGGTGTTACGTGCAATGTTGCCAAACTTAATGCAAAACTGAAATTCCATATAAAATTATAAAAATAAATTATTTATCTACCTACTTGTATTTATCTTTACACCTCCAGACACAAGTTTTTTAAAAATACACTCAGATCAGATTATTAGATTTTATTACACGCGACGCGACGAAATTTAACTTATTCGTCGGCGACATTCCATTTTTCTGTCAAGTCAAACGTCCAAAACAAAGTACTCGTTTTAACTGAGCAACTTAGGTTCGTCTATAAAAACGAATGCCAAATAATATACAAAGTTTGGACGCGTAGCCCGAAAATCATTACGCTGTTCTTCTATTAATGACACTTGCAAGTCGCACGCTTGTACCCATGGACCTAGGTCGGCCCGGCGCCGAGTGGATTGTGTAAAAGAGATGGAGATATGGCCGCGTAGGAAAGAAAATAAAACCTTCGTCGGTCTTGTCATTTGGAGTAGAGCTGGTAATTTTTTAAGCTTCTCAAAAGAAAAAGAGTTTGAACGATAATTATTATTTAAAATGCCAATGACGTTTTTTTTTTACTTTCTTGTGCTTATAACGAATTTGAAATTTGCGTGTGATATTACCATTATTTGTTTTGCAAAACATCTTTCGCCGTCGGTTTTCTGGAATCATATTTGTTCGTAAATGATAGAATTAAAAATTGTTAAAATTATAAATTTTTTTCTAACCTTTGCCATGTAGATATGACAACACCGGCCGAAATTAGCAGACGTCTTTTGACCCTGCAGACCTCAGTGTTGATTGTTTACATATTAAGCCAGTGCCCCACATGTGTTTGTCTGATTTGACATAAGGTGATATAATCCGATCATTAATTGAAAGCGCCATTTATGGGTATTTTTCTTCAATTTATTTTCATCTCAGGATTTGCCGGTTTAAATATAATACGTCATTTCCATAACACCCTGTATGACCAAAAAAGGACTTTCCAATATTCTTTGTTTAATTTCTAAAAACTTTTATATACATTTTTTTCTTAATCGAATAACAAACCCGTGGGAGGAATCTCATTTTAAAGGTGTACAGAGTCTCAAGTAGAAAAGAGGGAGAATAATAAAAATAAAAGCCATACTATACCTGTGCGCTCTGCAATTGGCAATAGAAATGTCCGGGATTATGGAACCAACTGATCACTACAGCTGCTTCAGTACCGACCACTTCCTGTTGCTCGAAAGTAGCCGTACTGGGGGCGGCGTCTATTGGCGTACTGACGTCGCTTACACTCCAGGAATCGTTCACTGTCGCGTTGCCGAACGAATTGTTGGACCTAAAACATTTGTATAAGCTAAGGTTGCAGTGTAATTTCGATCCAACCAAGGTCAATCATTTGATGTGGTTGAATAATATATACAGAATGGCAACACTCATACAATAAGAATTAAAAAAAAAATACTTTGCAGTTTATGAATTTTAGTATTCAAAGAATACTGATGTTTTAATCGTTATACAGGCAGAAATAAGTTACTTTTTTAACCTCAATTTCTTAATGCCCTGTGGGAAAATTGAGCGCTAGAATGTAGTTTCATTATGTTTTGTTTTGAAGTGTGACCTTTTCTTAACACATTGTTTTTTGGTCCACGTCATTGTCTGCTTCTTAAAAGAAGCTACAAATTTTTAAAGGAAGTAAGTATCGCAGTTTTTCAATTTATTCACACTTTCAGACCCGATCAAGAGCATAAACAAATATCCAAAAATTAATAGCGTCACGAGGCTGTTCACAAATCTGGCAATGTTTCTGGGTGAACAAAATTGAAAATCTGCAATACTTTCTTTAAAAATTTGCATCTGCCTTTTAAAAGCAGGTATAACATGAACCGAAAAACATTGTGTTAAGAAAAGAAGTCACACTTCAAAACACAACTTAATGAAGCTAAATTCTACCGCTAAATTTTTCCACTGAGCGTTAGGAAATTAAGGGTAGAAAAGTAAATTTTGTTTCTGCCTGTATAATGATCCAAGACATCAGTATTTGTGGAAAGGTAAAATTCACAAAGATCGGAAAACAATTTAAAAAGTTACAGGACTACAAACTAACATTATCTTTGTCCGGAATTTTTTGTCGGCGAGTGTACACTTAAATTGAAACTGACGAAAATTTCAAATGTTTTACGGTATAAAAAGTACTCCAGTACAATTTTACATACCTATTTTGGAATTTACTTCCGTGATCATTTCTAGAACTCGTCCTGGGTCCTTTATTGAAACTCTTTTCGGAACCACTAGAACTCATTTCACTGCCATCTCTAAACATACAAAAAAAGAGATAAAAATAATTAATTAAACAGAAAGCGTACTACAAGGACCGTTTTAAAAAGCACATAAATAAGCACCTTGCACAAGGAAACAGAATGGTTTTAATTTTTTTCTTTTTCGATAACTATTAACTAGCCTTAATTGTTTAAAAGTTGTACTCAATTATTAAAAACCCTAAATTCTTTAGAAAATAATTATGCAGTGCATTTTTAGTTTGTCGTCGGATCACGATACTCAGGACGAGTTAGTGTCAAATACGGATAGATACATACAGGGTCATTTACGGTGAGTGGCCTGTCAAAAGATCTCGGTAAGTAAAAAAGATATTTGTGTGAAATATCGGTACTCACTATAAAAAAGGGCCAATCTTTTGAATGAAGATATTTTGACGTATCTACCGGTTATACCGGAAGTTAGGTTTAACATTGTTATTTAAAATAGAATGCCCTGTATATTTTGACATTTTACAAGGCAATCCAAGTAACTTTTGTTAACAATTTCCTATACCCATCTCGAATCGTTTCAGAGATAAAATTTATTAAGGGAATTCTATGTTATTAAAAACATGGGAAAGGTAATTTGACCTTACTGTGTAACAAATGCAGTTAAAGATTTAAAAATATGAGAAATTTTAGCAACGGTATGAGTCTTTATATTTCATAAAAATACCAGACATTTTTTTATACAGGGTATGTCAAAAATTACACCTTCCTGGTATAATATAATAATTACTCATAAATTAATTTTCTAACTTAAAAACTTAAGATAGAAACATGTATGTAATGAGCAATTAGATAAAGAATTTAATTCTACACATAATAGTAAAATAAAATACATTGTGATCGAAATTGACTTATGAGTATTTATTATTTTATACCAGGAAGGTATAATTTTAAAAACACCTTGTATGAAAAGCCTAGTATTGTTATGAAATAAAATGGATCCATCATTTTTAAATCATGCATTAGTTGCACAACAAGGTTCAATTTCCTTCGACATGGTTTTTTATAAACAATTCCTTCAATTAATTTTATCGCAGAAACGGTTGGAGATGGGTATATGAAATTGTCAAATGTTACTTGGAATTGTACTTAAAATTGAAAATTGCCAAAATATACAGGGCATTCTGTTTAAAATAACAATGTTAAGCCTAACTTCCGGTAAAAATCGGTATCTTGTATATCAAACAAATATTTTTTTAATTTCCCGATATCCTTTAATATGCAACTCATCGCGAATGGCCCTGTATAACACTAATGACAATTTAACACAGTGCAAGCAAGACATACACCATTTTAAATTTGCAGTCGCTTCACAAAAAAACCAACACAGTCACAACTGAGCATTTTTTACCTTTTGCTTTTGTGAAGCTGCGTCCTAAAAACATAACTTAAATCAATCATAGTCAATAATAAAAATAATTGTTTCAAAATGTTTATTTCACTGCTCTCTCAACGAATAGTTAACTGTTAGTTGAATAAATGGTTATCTTTGGTTACGTCGTAATTAATTAGCCTAGCTTAGGATAAAATCGTTGCGAATATCACCCTAATTACCAAATTACTTTTTAAATGTCAAATCAGATTAAACACGTATTTAAACATCAAAATAAGGTAACTATATTTTAAAAACCCGGGTACCCGGCTATGAAAATTAGCAGGGTAATAACCCCATTTTGTGAGATCCCTCTCTGGGGCTTAATTTATACTCTTCTTTTAAATTGTTTTAGAGAAATGTATGGACATCCAATGATAGAGCCACTAAATAAGACCGATTTTTGCACTAATAGTTAACTATATATTGAGAACGTCAATCTATCGTACGAGTTTTAACGTAAAGAGAGCAATCACGTACTTTCGATAATCTTTTTTGAATCCATCATTTTTAAATCCTTCACTTTTGAATCCTCCCCTAAGGCGATCACGATCTCCTCTATCTCCTCTGTTTCCCCCGCCTCCCCTACTGTTTCCATCTCTGTCGCCTCTATCAAATCTAAAAGTAATAGCACAATGAGAAGAAAAAATATCAGTGAATATCTTAAAGTATTCAAGCCAACGCAAATAAAAATATCGGCTATATTACAGTGTAACGTCAATTCTAAAACAAAGTGTTCTTGTTCTATTTTTCTCTGAAATCATAAAAGCTTCAATTATAATATATCGAATGGAAACGTACATTTCCAAAGGCGTCTCCGAAATATTGAAAAAAAAATTTAAAACGCGTTTTAAACGATTCAAAGCAAAGATTTATGTATCTTTTATAATTTGATGCACTAGAAACATCACACTAAAAAAATAATTGCATCTTAAGCAGCCATTGGCATTTACAGTCACAACCAAAAAAGATCAGGCTTATTAATAACAGAGCATCTAAACTACTCCAAGTTGTTCGTCTTTCTTTTAATTACAGCCCACTCATATGTACATTAACCCTAATTTATTTATTTATTTATTTACAAAATAGGGATACAACAGGCACTGAACCCAATATAGCATCCACGTTGTGGTATTGGCTAGTGGGAGTTATTAAATTAAGTATACATTAAATTATATTAACCTAAAAAATCTATGAACCTTTATAGCATTGATTTTACACATTTTTGAAATCTAATTATAGACATATCGAACATTTTCATCCCTAAAGAAAGCCTATTACATGCCCTAGTCGCTCTACAGAGAGGAGAATTTTTTCCAGAATTTGTATTTCTGAGTGGGATATTAAAAATATTTTGAAGCCTTAAGTCCCTAACCGGAACATTAAAGCTTAACTTTGACCTCAGCGTTGGCGAATCAACAAGACCATTCACCAACTTGTAGATCATAACTACATCGGAAACCATTCGTCTCTCAGTAAGTGGCATTACAAAAAATTTTTCCATTATAGGCTTATAGTTGCTATTGACTATAGCTATGTCTGTTTTTCGTGACAAGAACCGTAAAAATTTGTTTTGAATACTTTCCAGCCTTCGCTGGTAAACCGCGTACTGAGGGTTCCAAACAACCGATGCAAAACTAAGTTTACTAAATATAAACGCATAATACAAGTTTAGAACGGTTTGAGGATTATTAAAATTTAAACTGTTTCTTATAATAAATCCTAAAAATCGATTACACTTATTGATAACCTGTTCAATGTGAGAGCTAAAAATTAACTTAGTGTCCATTATAACACCCAAATCGCGTATTTCATTAACTGATTCGAGATCACTATTATTAATAGTATAACGAAAATTGTGTACATTCTTATTTCTGGTAAACGTAATCGATACACACTTCCCTAGATTAAGAAATAAACTCTGACGTTCACAGAATCTTACTAAGGCATTAAGATCATTTTGCAGCAAATGGCAATCCCCTGGCACCCTGATTATTCGAAAAAATTTTAGGTCATCTGCGTACATCAAAAATGTAGAAAATTTAAAACATTGTTGTATGTTATTAATGTAAATGATAAAAAACAGGGGACCAAGGTGACTGCCCTGAGGCACACCAGACGGCACGTTAAAAGGTTTAGAATAGAAACCACCAACGGAGACTATTTGTCGTCTATCACTATAGTATGGAATGACTAATTTTGTCAAATGCCTTGCTGAAGTCCGTGTACACAACATCAATCTGCTTCCGATCATCCATACTTCTTAAAATAAAATCTGTAAATTCCACCAGATTGCTCTCAATCGACCTACGTGGAAAAAATCCGTGTTGTTGTTTTAAAATAATATCTTTAACTTGCTCCAATATAATGTTGTGAATAATTTTTTCAAATATTTTCCCAAAAATGCATAATTTACTTATGGGTCTGTAGTTTTTAACGTTATGTTTATCACCTCCCTTGGGTAAAGGAGTTATATGAGATGTTTTCCACATTGTAGGAAAGATACCCTGTATTAATGAGAGGTTACATATGTGCAAAAGAGGCTTAACAAGATAAGTACTACATTGTTTAATAAATATGCCAGGAATATTATCTGGACCGGGACACTTTTTATGATCCAGAGCAGCGATGGTATCACATATTTGTTTTTCTGTAATTAAAAGTTGATTATTACCACTAGTATCAGAAAATATTGGTCGATTACCATGCTGCCCAGGGACATATACCTCCTGAAAATAATCTGCAAATAAGTCACAAATTTCCTTACCCTCGCTTGCAAAGCGATTGAGAAAAAGCACAGAATTAGGAAAATTTTATTGCTTTTCTTTTTATTTTTCATAAATTTCCAGAACATTTTTGAGTTTGAATTGATTTCAGTTTCAATATTACTAATATAGTCTTTATAATCCCTACGCATCAACTGTTTGGAGGTTCTCCTCAGTAATGAAAATGTTCGATAATAATACCAATGTTACAAATACCTTGTAACCCCGTATATTATAATTAACTTACTTTCCTTTGGTGTCGCCGAATCCCCCATCTCTGGGCTTTTTAAAATCGTGATTCGGGACGGGAGATGTTTCCCAATCGGCCGTTGCTGCGGGCGGGGCATCGTTCGTGGGGCTACTCCAGGAATCCGCACCAGCTTGGAAACCATCTGAAAATAATATACCGGTACGGGTGAATATGATATGGCATGTTTACGACTTTGACATCGGCGGTTCCACACGGTCCCATTTGCGACACTTTTATAGGGTTCTCCGTTATTGTTAGTGCTATCAAAAAAGTAATGTAGGTGTTATGTGCTCTTTTTCGGGTTAAACTTCAAATGGCTTAAGATTTACGGGGGAAAATCAAAAAATTGACAATTTCTAAATTACCCTATATTTTCTTAGTTAAAAGAGATACAGAAAAATGTTTTATACAGAAGTTTATTTATTATGATTGTTGAATATTCTTCCGTTTTCAGAATAAGTATATGGGGTCAGGTAAAAAAGTTATCGGACCTAACCTCATTTTTTAAATGGAACACCCTATATATTTTAATCTAAAAAGATACTAATTTAAATTCTCCTTTCAAATATATAACACACCATGGATGCTATTGGTTTCCTAGGCGATTTATTAAACTTTATTATATTAACCCTCGAGCGGGCGCGCTGGCGCACTCAAAGTGATCATGATTCGAATTCTGAACAAGATTTTACGGAGAATGAGAATTCAGAATCTGACTCGGATGATGAAATACCCCCAAATATTTTTTTTGGGCAAAGACAAAACATCAAAATGGTTCAAGACCAATGTATCAACAGTTTCCAAAGTGAAAAACAAAAATTCTCCCAGGACCAAAACAAGTTGCTAGAGGACTGACATCTGAAATTTCTGCGTTGGAATTGATTATTGATTCATTTATGATTGAGAACATTGTAAAATATACCAATCTTTACATTGACTTCAAAAAAAATTCAGTTGGATACCAAAGAGCTCGTGATGCAAGAAATACTACGAAGAATGAGATTGCGGCTCTTCTTGGATTATTGTATTTCATAGGCGCTAAAAAGAACAATCATTGCAATGTTGAAGAGATGTGGGATACTGAGACTGGATCCTATAAACGATCAACTGAAGAAGTAGCCAATGAAGCAGAACCTGACCCAAAGAGAAAAGGGCGTTGTGTCACGTGTGGTAGATCTAAAAATAAAAACACGACTATAAGATGCGATACATGTAAGGAGTTTGTATGCAAAGCTCATTCTGTTGTTAAAACTAGTTGTCCAAAGTGTTCCAGAGAAACTGAATCAGCCAACGAGGATAGCTACTAATTTATTTTATTTATTTCCCTTATTCATTTGTTCTTATTGTTATTTTCAAGGTTATAATTAAAATTTTACAGGGTTTATATTATATAACATAAATATAAAAAAAAGTAATTTAAAAAATAGTTTTATTGAAGTCAAACTGCAATATATGCTAATGGCGCACTCGGTGCGCCGCGCGCCTGCTCGTGTTCTAATTTAAGGCGCGCCCGCTCGAGGGTTAAACCACAGTAGACCATGAAACAACAGCTAATATCCTAGAAACAATTATGTTGACTATTAACATTTAACGTCAATTTCATTTTTACATATTCATTTGCGAAAATGACCTATCAACATTTTGAAAAATTTGCTATGATATCAGTTTATATTGAAAGTGGAAAAAACGAAGAAATGACGCAAAATGTATATTTTGTTCGCTATCCGGAAAGACGGTAACCATTTAAGGACATATTCCGAACATTTGCGATGATTCCCGTTATTTTTTTACTTAATCTGAATCTTTTATTTCGTTTCAAAGTAATAAAGTTTAAATAAATCGCCTAGGAATCCAATATCATCCATGGTAAAATATATATAAATATATTTGAAAGGAGAATTTAAAACAGTATCTTTTTAGATTAAAATATACAGGATGTTCCATTTAAAAAAAAATTAGGTTAGGTCCGATAACTTTTTTACCTGACCCCGTATACTTATTCTGAAAACGGCAGATTAATCAACAATCAATATAAAGAAGCTTCTGTATAAAACATTTTTCTGCATCTCTTTTAACTAAGAAAATATAGGGTAATTTTGAAATTCTAAATATTTGGATTTTCCCAATATCTCTTAAGCGAGCGAAAATTTTCAAATTTTGATTTTACCATTTTAAGTTTGACCCAAAAAGAGCACATGACACCTATTTTTGATAGCAAACAATTACGGAGATACCCTATAAAAGTGTCGAAAATGGAACAATGTGTACAATGAAAAAAAACTTACTGTCTTTTTTGTTCCAATTGTCGCTGCCGCGATCGGGTTTGTTCCTATTGAATCGGTCGTTTATATTCGGTCGGTCGCCCCTTTGGTTTCTATCACCCCTGTCGTCTCTATCGTTTCGATCTTGATTTTGACTAAAAGAATATATAATTGAAAGAAACAAATTTACAGTAAAGTCGGGGAAAGCATGAAGGTGCGTCCATCACCTGTTATAGTACGATTCAAATCGAGATTATGTAGATCAAATTAGACAAAACCACGTCAGCAGCTAATGGACGTGATTAACATTATGAAGGTCGCAGATATAAAAAGCTTTTTGTACTAAAGTTGATGCATTATACGTATTTTTAATTTTATTTAATTATATTAATATTCTTCATTGTTCAAAGTATAATAACAAACTGGTTAACAAAAAGATCGACAAACTGGGTTTCTACCCTCATTTTACACAACTCTATAGCTTGAAAGAAGCTCAGCCGATTTGAATGAGCTTCTTTCAAGCTGTAGACTTAAAATGACACAACCCGTCTGCCGATCTTTTTATTGACCAGTTTAGTGCACTATAAGTTAAAGCTTACTTGAATCCTTTGTTGTTATGCCTCCAAGAGCCACCGTCGGGTGACGGGTCGTTTGAATTAATATCGTTTTGTCTACAAAATAAAATCCAAAATTACTAACTTATTTTATAGAATTACACAAGAAGCATACAACTTACAAGTTGGTATATTTTTTTATTCTCCAAGATAAATCCGAGCTGCTTGCATTAAACATACATGACTAATTATTACTATTTGTAGTGCGATAAGGTATACTATATACAGGGTACACCAAGTGAAGTGGCCTAAGTATCTCGAGAATTAAATAAGTTTTTATTTTGAAAATATGGCTGTGGCTATAAGAGATGGTTTTCTACGTTTATAAAATACATAACATAACGTCAAATGGATTTTTCATTATTTTGTTTCTATGAATCCATTCCAAAGCCAACTATCAAAAAATATATTTTTTAAGATTATTTTTAAATTTCGCTATAATCCGAAAATATTGAAGATAGGTATAGGAACACTTACACTGGTATGCATAGTTAATCGCCGGCGAGTTGCCGGAGATATCGCCCGGCGTAGAGCCGAGAGGGCCGCCAGCGAATTGGTGGCGACCTGTTTGCGTTGCATAGTCGTACTCTACTCCACGTGTTCGCCGGCGTCACGCCAGCGCTTCGTCTAGGTATTCCGAAAGTGGCCCATACCAAATAATAATCATTTTCGCGCGCTAAGAAGAGCGGAATTGGTTGTGGACCGCTGTAATCTTTTTATTTGTTTCGTCGCAGGTAGTTTCAGTCGTTTATAAGTATTTATCTATGGTTTCAGTTAGTAGTTTATATTTTCCATACCCATAGTTTTTGAATGTACGTGGGTGTTTAGAACAGTGATAACAGTTCGGGCCGCTTGCAAATACATTTCAAGATGGCAATTAAATATTCTGTCGCAGACAAAGAACTTTTCATACAAATTATAGGGAACTACCCGATAGTTGAAGATAAGAAGACGGACGCTCATCATATCGAAAAGAAAAGGAAAGCTTGGGATCAAATTACTGTGGATTTTAATGCTACAACATCTGAGACGGTATGTATGTACCAGGAGACCCATTAATAAAGGCCGCCGGGTATATTTCGAAAAGTAGTAATATAAATGCTTTCAAGTAAATTTTTCTTAGTAAAATCGCCCAAGAGTAAAACGCTCAACTTATTTTCGAGTTTTTATTTGTATTTACAGAGAACAATGACTCAACTGAAAAGGCTGTGGGATAAGATGAAGAGAGCGAGAAAAGCTGAACTAGCTCAAGAGAGACGGGATCTGTTGGCAACAGGTGGTGGGCCGCCCCCTCCTGCACCCCCACCTCAACCAGTTATTGATGAGTTGGTTCCTCATATTGCCTTTGAAATAGACGTCATAGATGATTCCGATGGAATCAATTTAAATAAAATAGAAGGTATGACATACATTTATACTAAATTAAGTTGCACGTTGGTTTTCTTTTATTTAAACGGTTACACTCCTTTATAACAACATGAATTATGTTTTAACTACTGCCAGGCAATATTATTGATCTTTTGAAAATTCTAAACTTGTATCCTTTCAGATATGCAACCATCTGGAGCAGCAATTGCTTCATCCTCGGGTAACATTACACCGCCTCTCCCGCCAGTGATTGTTATTGAGCAAGACAAACCTTGTTCAATCGCACTCCAACCAGTGGTTGTTACGCCATCAGTTTCCTCACCAGGAATTAAAAAGTTACGTAAGTACTTAATAATAATTAAGTATAGTAAAAGAAATTTAGGTCAATGTTTCCAGGAAAAAAAATTCCAAGGGAAGAAGTGAAACATAAACAGATCACAGAACTAACTGAAGCGAGGCTGGAATTAATAAAAAAAGAAGCACAACAGATGGACGAACTGCATAAAATCCGACTAGAAGAAGCAATTTTTAAAAAAGAAACGTCCAGATTGCAGATGCTGCAGGAAGATGTAAAATTGAAAAAGTTGCAAAATGAGATTAAACAAATGTAGTATTAGCCAAGTGTATACTTAAAAACTTGTGTTTGTTTACGCGAAATAAATCTCTTTAGTAGTTTTTTATGTATTTTATTCCTCTAACGTATTCAAATACATTGTTTATATTATCCCTGTAGGCCAATAAAAAATTATTATTTGCTATTGGAAATGATTTCGCACTATGGTGGCTCTCATTAATTGACCTAAACGATTATTGTTTCCAGCATGGAATGGGATCGCTGGCAGGTCATTAATAATTTCTTCTTCAGGCTCCATTATCTCACGATGTGTCAGTGCTATATTGTACAATACGGAACAGGCAACTATGATATAACAACTCGTAGAAATTTTATTTGCAAGTCCTCTTCGTAAACAAGGAAACATTCGCTTTAAAACCCCGAATAAACGTTCTACAATATTCCTTGTTTTTATCTGGGCTTCATTGTACCTTCTTTCCCCTTGGGTTTGTGGGTTTCGGAAAGGGGTTAAAAGATACGGCAGACATGGATATCCAGCATCGCCTAGCAAATACCCTGGTAGCTGCCTTCTTTCAAAACTGGTTTTAACGGAAGATCTGTTAAAAATATAGCTGTCATGGTAGCTTCCCGGATATCTAGCAACGATATCGTAAATTTCTAAATTAGGCCCAGCAACTGCCTGTACATTGATTGAAAATGTTCTTTTCCTATTCCTGAAGAGTTCCGCATTTGGTCCACCTGGATTAATGATAGGAACATGGGTACAGTCAATACATCCAGTCACATTTGGAAAGTTTGCAATTCTCTGGAAACGCATTTCAACTGTTTGCAAATTGTCTGGAAATTTTATATGTTGTCGACTGTGGGCTGAAATTCTTCTAGTAACTTTCGTTATTACACGGCTTATAGTGGCCTGGTTAAATCCTCTTAAATCTCCACACACTATCTAAAAATAATTTTAAATTATGTTTGAAATATCGCAAAGTGGCAATATGTATCTAGTTGATTAAATAATGTAATTACCTGGAAACTTCCAGTCGCGTAAAAGCGCAATGTGACTAGTAAACCTATTACTTGTGGAACAGGTAGCCCTCTGTTGGTTGTATGTTCCTGATCTGCAACCATGGGTAATAAACTTTGTTGAACGATTGCTTTCGAGAATCGAAATCGTTTTTTAAAGTCCAGGTCATTAAATTTTTCTATGGGATTTTCCATGTCTCTAATATATCTATTAAAAAAAAACCCTTTCCTTTAGTTAATATACTGCTATAGTATTTTTAAATGTCAATTGAAAATGTTTGAATGGTTTGACTTTAAAACTACTAGAGGTGAGATATTTTTTATTACTTACCTACGTGGTATGTTTATTACAAATTCGAGATCCAAATTATCTCTAGCTGCATTATAAATCATGTCAAGATCGCGATCCATTATTTTACTGCAAATATTATACACACCATTCTTGACACTCAATCAACAAAACAACTGCTTTCCGGCATACTGGCGAGACGACGGAGATGGTCTTTTCCACCTCCAACAAATCTCCAGCGCGGCGCCGAGGAATATCGAAATACGCATGCGTCAAGGCGGCGAACGAAGAACTATGCACTGCAAATTTCGTTCAGCGCACGGCGACTCTCTGGCGACTCGCTGGCGATTGACTATGCATACCGGTGTTAATATCATTAGGTAGAAAATTCGATCCTCCATTAGCAAAACATATCAAATACAGGGTGTCCTATTTAAAAAAAGAAGAGTTTCGCAATAATTCATCTCCCTCAGAAATATTGTTATGGAGACACCCTGTATACAACTAATTACATACTGGTCAAAATTATAAAATTTCGATGGTCTTGTGAAACTATTGTCAAAATATCAGCTCTCTAGCTGTAACCGCTAAAAAGATATGATTTTCTTTTCAGGTCCGGATACGGCGTTAAGATATAACAAGATTATTTATAATTCAAAATTTCTTAAAGACAGGTATATGATATTATGCAGAAAACTGTTCTAGATTTTTATCTAGATTCCAAAAAAAAAATATAAATTTAAAATTCCGAAGTTCCTACCACTTTCGGTATGATCCGGCAACACCGCACCATTCAAAGTATTTTATAAACGTAGAAAACCATCTCTTATAGCCACAGCCAAATTTTCAAAAAAAGTCTCATTTATTTTTCGAGTGTACCCTGTATAAAGTAAGTATAAAGCAAATAAGTGTACAAGACGATACAACCGGTTTAAAAAAAGGGTATCATTTAACTGGTTAGCAAAATATTCTTCTATTCAGCCCAAATGGCTAGTTGGTCAGCAACTTATAGACAGCAAACATTTCGGAATCTTGATAGTGCCCTGGGAAAACAAGTGAAAACCCGCCCCCGCTACACCTTTTGTAGCCGACTTCCTTCTGTATTCGGCAAAAGAGAACACAAGAAAGTTACATAAATTGACAGTGCCCTGGGAAAACAAGTGAAAACCCGCCCCCGCTACACCTTTTGTAGCCGACTTCCTTCTGTATTCGGCAAAAGAGAACACAAGAAAGTTACATAAATTGACAGTGCCCTGGGAAAACAAGTGAAAACCCGCCCCCGCTACACCTTTTGTAGCCGACTTCCTTCTGTATTCGGCAAAAGAGAACACAAGAAAGTTACATAAATTGACAGTGCCCTGGGAAAACAAGTGAAAACCCGCCCCCGCTACACCTTTTGTAGCCGATTCCCTTCTGTATTCGGCAAAAGAAAACACAAGAAAGTTACATAAATTGACAGTGCCCTGGGACCTCTGAAGTAAACTGCTTCTAGGCATGTTTGTTCCTACTGACCAATTGTAAACTCTTGCTGACCAAGTAATCATTTCGCAGCTCGACTGTTAATAACGGCAAAAAATATACAAATAAAGAAATTTTGATCATACCGGGTATTGTTATCGCTTCTCCACGATTTTTCGTTTGTTCTATCTGCATTTCGGCCGTCGACTTTGTCGTTTCTGTTGTTCCAGTCTTTATTTAGGTCTCTGCAAATAAATAATAAATTGAAGAAAAAAAGATGAAATTCGTAAATAAACAACACCCGCCCCAACATTTCTTTATGTATAAAGGTGGTAATAATATTCTTACAACAAATATGAGAACGCCATTATAACCATTAAAATCATAGACAAAGGAAGAGAGGGGACGAATAATTCCGGTTTACGGGGGCCGTCTCAGAAAGTGTTACCTAAAATTGATCGGCCGCCATTGATAGGGAGCCAGACAATCAAGGTGACACCCAATGTATTTTGGTGATTTGTGGTGAGAAGAGCTATTATAAGAATTCAGTTTATTTACAGAAAAATGGTGAATTGTTGTGCCTATAGCTGTAAAAGCCGTAATGAACGAAAGAAGCTTGGAATTACTTCCCATCGGTAAATATTCAAATTGTATTTTTTGCATGCATTTATTTTATATTAGATATCTCCCTTGTAAGTTTAGCAGTATATATTATTTGAAACTATGATTAAGGCCATAGTTAAAGCTACCTTCCTTTGTAATTTGTACTAGATTTGTTGCACTTTTCATTCAAGATTTCTAATAAGAACCAGGTAATTGCCCTTGGAGAGGGTGTGTCACTCAATGGCGTACCTGCATGATTTATATATTTTGACAAAATTAAATTATTTCTTGTTTAATTTTGGTTAATTATTAGTGAAAGCATTATATTATTTCGAATGTATACCAGTGTTATTTTTTTAAAGAAAGCGATTAACGTTTGTCTTGAATCGTTGAAGGTCATAGTCTTTGAGAAACACGACTTCAGGCGAAGGTCGTTTCACAAGGATGGCGTCCTGTTAAAACTTATTTTAAACCACTAATCTCACACATTGTTGTATTGTTTTTAGATTTCCGAAAGATCCACAAAAAGCAAACATTTGGGTGCAGAACATGGGACTTAGAGATTGGACACCTTCTCCTGCCTACAGGATTTGTTCAGAGCATTTTGAGAAGTCCTTTTTTATAAAGTTGAGGAAAGAGTACGATTACTTGGAGGTGCTGTGCCAACAATATTTTCAAACCTACCAGTAATTACATTTTGTTGCTTCTTTGTAATAAATTTTGAATCGACCAATTTTGTTTTTTATCTTACATTTTCCCTAAAGTTGAAAGATATTTAAATTTCACAACCTTTCCTATATGAAATTATATTTTTGGCTAATTAAATTAATATTTACTAAGCATTCATAAATTATTGAGAAGCAGAAGAACATTTGTACTCAGTAAGGGACACAATATACAAATTCAATTCAATAAAAAATATTACTTCCATATTCCATAAATAATAAATTTGTACTGGGATAATACTAAGAAAATATTAATGTAACGCCACTGCTAAATCCGATAAGGAGCCAGGCGGTAACAAAATAGCTTCTGGTTTTACGCGTCCCCTCTCTTCCTTTGTCTATGATTAAAATACATTTATGTGTAAAAGCCCCAGATTTGCCCTATAAAAGTTGTATTACATTTAGGAAACCTCACCAATCAAGTTATAAAACAAAAAAGTTTACAGAACCATTTTGTTGTATAATGTACGTTATATTATTGCTATTAAAAAAAGGTATAAGACAGTTTAAAACCTAAAGCGTAAAACAAAACTGTAAGACCTTTATACAACAAATTAGTAAAATCCAGGGCTTCTATAAAACTGTGATAATTCATAAATCTCTCTTAACCTAATCTTATAAGGGGAAATTCTAATTGGGCAGGACATGTATGGTTAGTAAACAATAGACTTTTTTTTTACATGTGCCCCGAAAGTGCCTCTTTTCATGAATGTTCTCTTCACCGAAAGTGGCGTTTTAAAAGAGAGCGGGCGGGAAAGATTCGAAGCGGGCGGGAAAGATTTTTCCCGCCCGCTTCGAGTCACCATGTGCTCATAAATAAATAAAACCAGAATTGTCGGTGCGGGATTTGAACCCGCGACCCTCAGATCGCCATGCGGACACTCTACCCACCGAGCTATACTACAACTACAATAAATAGCGGATTATATATAAATTAAATTGGCAGTTAATTTTTCAAAGATGTTTCAGAAAAATGTCTGAAGAATTTCTTTGTTTATATGGCCTCAAAGACTCTGGCACTTGTAAAAAAATAAATAAAACCAGAGATGCCGGGATTTGAACCCGCGACTCTCAGATCACAAGGCGTACGATATACCACTAGGCCACCGAGCATATTTGTCAAAAATAATAAATAGATATTTACATTCTCCATGCGCGAGTGTTTTCATGTTATGTAGACAGGAAGGAAATTTATTTTTTTATTTATTTCGCATCAAAGCTTCGGAGCACTTGTAAAAAAAAATACGGTACATATCTCGGGCCGTCGGAGGCTTTTCGGCCCTTGATACGTAATGTACTATTCTGCGATTTCTGTAATTTTCTAAACGCAAAAATCTTTAAAACTCCACATATTATTTTAGGCTATGACTTTTTTTATTTTTTGGTAATTTTTTTAGAGAACTGTAAGACAGACTGAAAAATCATTAATATCGGACTAAAAATAAAAAAATTATTAAGCCTAAAACTTTATCAAAATTTTGTAATGACCGTTTCTTTGCACGAGAGTGTATAATTTTTAAAAAAATACCTTGCCGGTTTTTTCTGCCCTCTAAAATTATCGCTGGAATCGCCCTGGCTACTCTTCCTATGTTCAATCTTGTTCCCAGCCTGTACCAACATGGGACTGACTTGACTTTTAGCGGCCGCTATTTTTTCCAACAATAGCGATGCTACGTTGTAGTTGTTTGTATCGATCAGTTCGACGAGCGCCTAGATCAAGTTATGAATTAATAATTTATCTATGTATATAAGTAGTGTATAAGACAAATACCTTTTTTCCAAGCATTTCGCTGACTTTCATCGTAAAATTCTGTTCTAAAATCAGCTCCTCTAATGAGTTATCTCGCGTGTCGTCTGGTCCCATATTTTGATATCCATTTAGACAGCATTCGATTGCTTGGGGTCGTAGTACAGTCAACTAGAAATATGTATTACTAAAATGTGTCTAAAACCTGTAAAAAGATCGATAAGCTAAACAATCAAAATTCGCTTACCAGTTCTCCTTCGACCATCCTCAAATGTGAAACAGGCACCACCTCTTCATTCCCATAATCTATGTATCTTACTTTGACTTGTTCTTTATCTACAACATCTACTATCTCGCTTCTATACCACAGCTGATCTACTTCGTACAGAGCGCAACATGGTAGTCCTAGAAAAAAAATTAACAATAAAAATTTCATAGACAAACCGCATTTTCCATAAAACATAAAATACAACTTGTATTTAAAATAATTATGTTATCTTACGTTATGTAAGATGTTACATACCTATCTTGATGTCATCAATAGTATCGCTTAACTGACAAGAGATTTGTAGATCCTCCATTAATTTACCAAGTTCCTGTTCTCTATTAACTAGCTGCACAAAGAATCTGTTGCAGCTGAAGACATAGCTAACTTTGACAGGCTGCGTAAATCCCCTGTTAAGGAGCAGGGGCTCTGGATAGGCGTGTTGGGCTGCCCTAAAAAAATGTATATACCATATATATCTCGTAAATATTTATGTTGGTAATACTATCAAATTATAATTTTTTCAAAGTAGCCTTTGAAGAATTATGAGTGTCTACCATTTTATCGAGAAAATTGAAAATTTCATAATAGTATATTAAGATACAAGTTTCATAAGACATTATCTTAGAGCACGCGTTTAATTTAGAAAACGACCCGCGAAGCGGGGAGTTTTCAAAAGTACAAGTGCTCTAATTGTCTTATGAACCGTGTATTTTATAATACTTTTTCTATTTGGGTCTTTAAAGTCACAAAAACTTTAAAAAATATAGTAGATTTTTTCCATTTGAATTAATATTTTCTTTTTGAGTTGGCAATACTTTTACAATTTAATAAAATGTTACAAGTATTAAATATGCCATGATAGAAACAATAACTGAACACAACAAAGCTTCTTTCCATCCGTCATAATTAAAAATAAAATATTTATTTAACATCAACATTAAATCAAGAAAGTTTAAATATTACAAAAAGACAAAATGGTGTCTAAGTAATAAAATTACTTGTATGCACCATAATACTATCTTATAGACTAACTACTTGACAAATTAGTGTTTGGTTATTTCTTTGATATGTACATAATACAGTATATTATGAGGTATATTATGAGAGAATAATTTTATTTAAAGATATGTTTGAGGTTATTAAATTCCCTCGTTATATGATCTTTGCATGTTTAATAGAACTCTTCATTGTTGCTGGAAGCAAATTATATATTTTAGGACCTAAATAGGCCACACTTTTAAAATTAATATTATTGTTGTTTACTGGGATGATCTGGTCATTATTCATTCTAGCCCGTGTGAAGTAACCGTGATCTATAGTATTTTTCAAAGATTTATTATTATGAACAAAGGCTGATACAGTGACCATAGTTCTAACTGACATTTTTGAACAGTATTCAATCGATAGAGAGCATTATTGTACGTATATTATTAAAGTTAATAAAAATGAGTTAGGAAGAAAGTTGTACTTCGTCAGAAATACGAGAAATTGCAGAAAATAATCTAGAAAAACTTTTAAAAAGAATATGCGAACCTTTGAGTTATGGTGCCAGCAGAACAAAGTTCAAAATATTGAACAAAATAATAAATAATACTTTTGAACAATATATTGTGTCGACACAGAATCTGACAGGAATAACAATTAATGCCCAGGAAATGTCTACAGTAACTATAAATATGTATATATAAAGTAATATGTATAATACATATTGAATAAAAATAAACTGGAAGATATTTAAGATATATAAGAAGGTTATTTTGTTTTATGGTTGTGACTAGAAATTAGTTGACGGACACCGTCAGCATGTTATATATTTCCGAGTATAGGTATTTCAGATAAATATCTAGTAAAGATTGTTTCACGAAAAATGGACTTAACTTAATGACTGCCGTAAAAGTACCTGGGCCATCCCATTATTTATGACCGTTTGTTATTATTATGTGGAAAGGACCGGATTGTAATAATTATAATTAAATATAGGCACATCAGGTAGGTCAGGTTGCTTAATTTATATTTAAATATCTTTTTGTGGTAAAATTTGTTAGTTTTTGAGGAATGGTTCAAGAATTGTCTTTTACCAAACATTCCTCAGAATAGCGTGATAGTAATGGACAATGCGAGCTATCACAGTCGCCAATTACATAAAGCTCCAAGCTCAAATAATACAAAATTGGAGATTCAGAACTACATGGCGGCGAATGATATATATTTTGAAGAAAGTTATAAAAAAAGTGATCTTTTAGAAGTTTTAAAGACATTTTGTATAAAAAAAAGTATATGTTTGTGACATATTGGCAGAAGAAATTGGACATACAGTGCTACGGCTCCCACCCTATTATTGCATTTTTAACCCCATAGAGCATATGTGGCACCAGTTAAAATCACTGGTTAGGTCTGAAAATATTTCTCCGACTTTAAGTTCTAGTGTTGTAGAATTAATACGAAAATGCTTTAATGATATTCCCCCAGGTAGTTGGAAAAATTCAGTCCGTCACATAATAACTGTAGAAAATTAGTCTGAATCGTATAATTAATCCAATTATAATTAATTTTGATGAGGATAGCGATAGCGACACAGAACTATCTATAGAATGACATTATAAATGTAAATAAATATGACAAGTAATATTTAAAAAAAATGTTATTTCATTTGATTACATTAATATAATCATATCATTACTTGTTTTCCTTAGTCCGTCCCTTCATACTTCACTTGTTTATTGCCAAGCTCTTGTCGACACAATGGGACCGACCCAGGAAATCATTAAGTCGTATCCAATTTTCGTGAAACGTACTGTAAAAATGATCTATTTGCAAGGTTAAATATTAGTATGTTATAATTTTGTATAAAAATTTTTTGTCTAATCCATAATGCCTAGAAAATAAATTTCAACAAAATCGAAGTAAGCCTAAAATTCGAACCCTACTTGCTGCCAACATAAAAAAAAAAATTCAGTTTAATAAAGTGGCAGGTTATTAAATTTTTTTGCATTTCATAATGTAGCCATTATGAAACCCAAATAGAAAAATAATTAAACAATATGAACCCAGATGATTTTAACTCCTCCTGAGTTAAGGGAAATTGCAAAGCTTTAAATTGACATATTTGAAAAATATTATAGTGCTGTGTTCACCTTTAAAAAGAAAGTAAATCTGACAGGTGTGACGTTAGTTTATATTAACTTACCTATTAATAACATCTAAAGCATTAGTCTTAATTAAGGGATCCCACAGTTCACATTTCGGTAAAGCGATTTTCTTCTTAGAGGGCAGCACTTTCATATACAACAGTCTGTTATCTACAAATTTTTTGAATGCCATCAGCATCTCCAGCGTTACCGTAGATTTTTCGACGCCATCTAGCGCCAGCCTTATTGCCATCACTTTGGGAAGCACATATTTGAATGGAATTTGGTACAGCGCTTCTAGAGGTAGTGCTTCGTAGTTGCCAAAATCAACGTAAAAAACCTGCGGAAAAAATTCTGGTTAGTTCAAGGGCTAAGGACCAATATTTCAATGGTATAGAATGACATAAGTCATGCGTAACACAAGTTTAACAGTATGTTAAAATCTTTTTTAACTCTCATCTAGAGAAATAGATCTTTAAGGACCACTTAACGCCAATTGACCCTCTAATTAATTTAAAACATAGTTTTTTAAGGTTTACCATAATGTTAAGCCTACCTCAGCTAAGGTAACATTCAAATATCGGCCCTAATACCCCCTAGAAAGGTGTGAAAAAACCTTACCTTATACTGATTGTCCACTTCATTCGTGACAACCGCTCTGCAAATGTGCCCGTCCTCTTGGCACCTAGCCAAGCAAATTGTCCCCGGGAGGGGCACTTCTTCCAACATCCTAAGATTAATCTCGTTGATTTCCTTCATCAGCTTCGCCAACATGTGCTCGGACTGCTGAAGTTGCACGGAAAAATGAGCCGGACCCTCGTTGATAAAAGACACGTAAACGGCATACTGTTGGTTCGCCTCTAGAGTGCACGCTTTAAAGGTGTTGATCTCTGAAGATAGAAGGGCTTGAGCGGGGGGAGTAGGAGCTTTTCTCTCCATACTCATGCTTAACAGGACGGCTTGTTGGGAGTGTAATGGGATTGGTTGCATAAGACCACGGCTTATGAACAACGCTCCGATATCCGTGTTGTCTATAAAAAGCCTAATAAGGTAGTATTGAGTGGCTTGAGTGACCAGATGGCATTGGACTTCCCTATAACGTAGCTCCTTTGAAATGATATCGAATATTTGATCGGTCCATGCTCCGCCAGCTGAAATGGAGATTTATTTTAAAGAAATGTCAATGTTAAAAAGTGATTTAACATCAAACTTGACCTTTACAGAATTTTATTGCAAAGTTAAACCATATTAATAATATATTCATTCACATTAACACTACAAAAGTTCACGCACCTTTTCTACTACATTATCATCGCGGAATAAAAACACCACGTTGTTATGATTAACCACGCTATATTACTGTTCATCCGAATCGTTATAATTTAATAGGCGAGACCTTGAAATTGTAAATATCATATAATTACAGAGCAAAAAGGTCGTTATTCTTCGGGAAAACATCATATAATTATTATAAATAATATTCACACACAATATTTGAAATAATTACTAGTGAATAAGACAGTTTATGGTTAAAGACAGTTTTATGGTAAAAAGGAAGGAAAGAAGAAAATATACAGGGTGTTATGGAAATTACTTATTATATTTAAATGGGTGACTCCTTGGTTATCCTAGAGAAAGTCTACATCCTTTTTTTTTAATCGAATATCTAAATACTAAGGTAAAAACCCTTTTTACCCACATACTGTCGCGCCGTTCCATCTGGATTCACTTAGCAACAATGTGGGTCACTAGAGTATACTAAGAGTGTTGTCAGATCACACCGCGTGTTTCGCCGTTGCTTGAATACCGGCCGCGCGCCACTATCGTTACTTCAGTATGTTTCGAGACTCGGGGTGGAGTGACGTTGTCGAGGGCTCCACATTTTAAACGTTTTGTTAGTTGTAGCAGTATCCGATTTTTTTCCTGTTGTGAAATAATTCATAATAATAAATGTTGTGATGTGATTTCAAATTTGTGTGATACTATCTACTGTTGAGCTATTGAAAAACATACTTTTTGTGTTTTATTTTTTTATGGAATTTAATTATAAAGCGGATTATTTTATAATAAGATCGAAGGAAGAGATATGTACCTTAAAATTGTAGTTTTTTTTTAAGTTTAAAAAGAAGTGATAACGCCTGTCAAAGATGTCTTGTTAAAAACTGAACTCGTGTTCTGTGTTGCAATATGACAACACCGCTTATAATGCGCTAACCTCTTTTGAACCTCGAGACTGCCTCAATAAACTATTGATTGCGAAGGTCCTCAGGAGCGGCCACGTAAATTTTGAGATTTCATATAAAGTGTATATTTCGTTTAATAATTCAAAGCGCCATTTATGGTTATTTCTCTTCAATTTATTTTAATCTCAGGATTTGCCGGTTTAAATATAAGTCCATAACACCCTGTATATAACCAAAATCAAGCTTTTTTAATTTGCTGTGCCACTTGACCTCTTTTCCCATTTACGGTTTTAAGGGTAACATCTACCGCTCCCATTGGGTTAAACCATGAAGGCTGCATATAGTCCTGAAAAACCCCCTCATAATAAAATTGAGGTCTCTTTCTTATTTTTAATATTATTTACTGGAAATTAACATGGTAAGGGTGACAAAGGTAACAAATTGACACCCTGTATCATTCAGTTACAAAAAAAACCATTTTTTACACAAGGCTCACCCTGAAAAAATATTGATAGTATAACCAGTTCTAATATAAACAAATTATGAATTTATATTTAACGTTTCGCAACACAATGTTCTCCCGGCCCTAATTATTAATTGCTCCGCAACACCTACCACCCACCCTGCAACAAATTTAGTGACCCTAAAATTTTAAAACTATTAATAATCATAAATTTAGTTACATAAACATAATGAAAAGACATATGCCCCATTATAATAATATGGATAATTTATTACCACTTCAGAGTTTAATAGGTTATTTATTATCAGGAAAAGGTTAATTTCACCATTCCTAGCAATAAGTATTTTTAATAAACAAATAATTTAGCTTATAGTTTCAAATAAATAAGCTTGACAGAGCGCGTAAGCTTGAACAAACCTAATCCCGATATCTCAATGAGTTCGCGAATTATCGCGATTTTTAACTGCAAAAACAACAAAATTTAATTAATTATATTTCGAAAAGGGGTCGAGTTGGGGCATCAATTTTTCGCGAATCACGGGTGACACCGAGTACTTTGATGGGCCACTATTTAATATCTCCGAAAATACTGTCCCCTGATATCTGATAAATTTTGTTTTATAAAAATTGCTGGAGTGGGCAATTATTGTCCCATTGTCCCACCACACCCAGCCTCCGGCCCATCAAAAACAAACAACAAAAGGTGTATGAAAGGACAAACAAACAAACCCGAACAAACCCCTTCTCGAGATATTATTGATTAAATTTTATTGTTTTTACAGTTGAAAATCGCGACAATTCGCGAACTCATTGAGATATCGGGATCAGGTTTGTTCGAGCTTATGCGCTCTGTCAAGTTCTTCAATTTTGCCCTTCACATTTTTTTTGTAGCATCAGAACCGGCTGAGTTATCTAGGAAAATCCGTTGTTGGTTAGATTTACGCCCCCCCCCCCCAATGCGGCGCCCACTACAAATCATGTCAGAATGTCGAGAAGATCCTACTGTATTGATTGGGGAAAAAAAATTACTCGATTTCGTCAAGAGATTTTCGTAAACCGGATCGACTCCACTATAGGAAATCCCCTGTAATTTTTGAGGTGGCTGAATATTGGCTCCCCTGTATATTTTACAGAGAAACTTATTATAGCTTCTTGAAGAGGCTGACATTGTAAACATATGTGGGGAGCTTGAATACATTTGGGTGAGCCAATCCTAAATTATTAATAAAGAAATAAATATTGAATTAAACATGATGGCACAAGCACAAAACTCTCATAATTCAGGTAATACAGCAAACACCAACAAATTAAAATTTGGCATTGACAAAATGAAAATTAGTGCCAGTGACAATATTTTCCTAATTCCTTATCTTCAGCTTTACATCAATTTTAGGCAATAGAGTTATAGATATTATTTGCAGGTGTTTGCTGTATTATCTAAACTGGTTTGGCCATCATGTTTAATTGAATAACATGTTTACCAAATTATATTCAGACTGGATACATGGGTTTACCATGCCTGCCTTTTCAAGAAGTTATACTATAAAATAATTTTAAGATATAAATCCCTGCTACCTGATCAGATTTGATGAGCTTATTTATAAAACAGTTCCGGTGCAGCCCATATTAAAATGTTTATATATATTTACCTGGACAATGGGCCTCGGCAAAAATAAATCCAGTCGCTAATGGGGGAAGAGATATAAACGAAGGTGGGAAATTCTGTAAGCTCCTGATATTCTCACTAGGCACTAGGTCTTTATTTCCATAGTCGAGAAAATTCACTTCGACAAAGCATTCATTGAGATAATCAATACTGAGTATCTTTGCTCTAAAACATAATACCTGGATAATTAAAGTATTTTTAATGATGATTGAACAGTTCCCTTTTCTTTATATTTAACCTCTAAGCTATTAACGAGTAGTTTATTACATACCCCTTATAATTTATTACTAAATATTGCTTTAAACTAGTACCATTTGCTACTTTATACAGTTCTACGATAACCATAGAACGAGACCAATAAAAACTAATACAACCTAACAAGTTAGCGAAAGCATTGGACAATTACCTGTAATACTTATTGTCTTTATATTTGGCGCATACCAGCGAGCCGATCTGCAGAGTCTCGAACGGTATTTTGCCGATGCCCGTGTCGAATGACTGCGATGCACCATGAAGGAACTGTTCCACATAAATTGAATTGTTTTTTTCAGCTTGCCCCCACACTTTTAGAAAGGGACCCTCTTTGTCCACGTAAGTTATGAATAGATTCAGCGTTTGAAGAGTAGGATCCATATTTCGTGTTTCTTAATGTCTATCTACCATTTAGATAATTTTTTGCTGTTAAAAACCGGCATCAAACTTTCTTTCGATGGACCAAAAATTCCTCGTTGTTGCTGGACCGCCGAGCTAAAACGCGCACGAATCGCAGAAGATAAGAAATGTCAAAAGTGATATCGTTTCATTGAACGAATTGGACATGGAATAGTAATGCTTTTAATTTATTGGCCCGGCTATATCATGTGATGGCTAGAATAGAAAAAGTTTAACAAGATGGACGCCATGTTGATTTCAAAATATTAAGGCCGCTTCCAGAATTTAAAAGATACTGTACGGACTGTTTGAAATATTTTTGATTATGTTTTACATACATTTCCGTATCTTGAAGCAGGAAGTTGCACCAAAGTCTTTAAAATATTTACAAATAATTGTAGAGATTATAGTAGATTTTAAATAAAAATTCAGAGCATGTCTTGCAGTTTGAAAGAGAAACGGTGGTTTTCCGATTGTGTGGACCTATTATTCCTCTGTAGTTCAGGGCTGCCACCCTATCATTCCTTCGTGGTTCAAGCGTCTTCTTTTACATACGGGTATCACTGACCTGGGCTAACCACAAAGAAGTGATTGGTCGCTATAAGCGAAATAAGCCCTTCCTCTGTGACCCTGTATATTTGGTTGCCTGTAATTTTCATAAATCCTAATATTTGGAAAATTTGATTTATTTTCTAAAAAAAATATGGATAGTCTATAATAGGAAACAGAAATTTATAATTGGTATTACATTTTAGGAAAGCAAGTATATTTAACACCTATTTCTTTAAAGTAACAATGTAAACCACGAATATTCGAACTAAGCTGAAAAATATTTTTAGTTCGCTTGCGAACCGCGCGTTTCTATTGATCAGGAAAAATACGCGCAAACGCTTTCGAAAATGAAAAGCATTGTCGATCCAAAAATCGAAAAAGGAAAATAGGAGTAAACAAAACAGAATAATGTGCCGTGAATAAAGAATTTTAACAAAATAACGAAAACAAACAGGTCGGTATATATAGTGCGAATTTTCAAAGTGCAGAAAGAAACATCGAAAACATGGGTTCTCCAGTGCTTAGGAGTTTATCCATCCTTTTAGGTCTTTTCTTTATTTTTGTAGGAATTATAAAAATTTCTAGTGCTATTTCGAAGGAGTTACACAAAGATTTGGTAAGATTTATTGCATTTTTCTTTAACTCTACTGTATAATATTTTCACGTTTACTCACAAAAAAATTGTGCGGTGCGTATACTGGTTTCATGTTTTTTAAACGAAAAACCCATTTTAAAAATATTTCGTTCGGTTTTACTTCTTTAAAAATAATTCAAAAATTTTGTCATTGTCCCTTTATAGATCTGAAATTTAATATATCTAAATAAAAAATCGATATCATTTTTTTACGCGTTGATATTAGTGAGTTTATTACGAAATATAAATGATTTTCTTAATATACTATATGTAAGTATAGCAACACATTGCTTTATAAAAAAAAACTATTACACAATACCTACATCATTTTGTCATATTTAAAATTTTTGGCGGAATGCCTGCCCAGGTTGCGCGAATATTATCTTTTTGTCCGTGTTTTTATTTTTTATAATTAGTATTTGCTCATCGCGTGTTATTACGTTCGGATATATTTATTTTCGTATTAATATGAACAAATCTAATATTTATTACAAAAAAATACATATAGGATATTACTAAGGATAGATTTATTATTTAAGTGCTATAAAAATATCAATAAATCAATGAATGATTTATTTTTAAATCAACAACGAAATATATAAGCCATGGAAAATTATTAATAAATAAAAATCTGCCGATTTTAGCCAAGTGTGGGGCGCGCGAAGATATTTTCACACAAAAAAAAACGATAATAATATAAGGCAATAAAAACCTGTAAAAATGAGTTTCTGTTTGTAAAAATTCAATTTCCTATATAGTCTAATAAAAAAAAATCCAAAGGAACCCAGGTACAGCTTAACGTGAGCTTCGAACCATAATCCTCAGACTTACGCTGCTTCCCCTAGGGTCACCTATCCTGGGTTTCTCGCATTGCAGTAGGAGCTACCGATTGGGAAGTGCATACCGTCCCCCACGAGATATCCGATCTCATCATGTTTGATGATTACCAGCCCGAATGGGGAATGATACATTTTTCACTCTTCCCTATTTTGTGTATGAGGCCGGATAGTAACGCCATGACTTATACCACTAAAATCCGCCGAGTGCGAATCGGTTTACCGGCCGCGTACATACGAAATGAATGAAAATCGAAGTTTGGAACATATGATGAATCCTGTTACAATTTTAAATTAATTAAAATCCTCATGTAACTACT
This sequence comes from Barypeithes pellucidus, assembly GCA_963991005.1. Taxonomy (NCBI): domain Eukaryota; kingdom Metazoa; phylum Arthropoda; class Insecta; order Coleoptera; family Curculionidae; genus Barypeithes; species Barypeithes pellucidus. The sequence continues at coordinate 4,636,563 of OZ022557.1, forward strand.
TAATTTAACAAATTTGCTCTATTATTTTTTTTTTAGAGGAAAGAATACGTAAAGTACGCAAAAGTGTTTCCATTAGCGGAAGCGCTAAATTTTAAAATTCCTTCAAAATGGTACCGAAGAACGGTGGGAGTGTTGGAAATAGTTTTTGGAGCAGCTTTGGCATTTTACCCAAATAGTAAGTATAGCTTTAGAGTTTAAATGGGTGTCTGTCGGTATACAACGTGTCCAAGATAAGGAGGGCCAGTACAGGGATCTCGGAAACCGTAAGAGGTACGAAGTCGGTTATATGGAGGTAAAGTTGCGCATTTACGTGCCTAATAATATGCCGTTAAGAAAGTGTTAAAATTCCGAGTAGTTCCGGAGATACCCGGAAAAAAAAACGAAATTCTGAATAATCGTTTTATTGTTTCTCTGGGTTTTTTTGAGATCGAACTCTAAAGTAATTTGCACTTTTGCATTGCCACTTTTTCCGCTCTATCTAACAGCGTTAATTGTTTTGTAATCCGACGAGTCGTCTTCGAAGGGAATGGCCCTTCAACTTTATTTTTTTAAATACGGTCCTGTTTTTCTGATATTGGAATTTGATAGCTTTTTTTCTTCCGAATGCAACGATGTATGACACATTGTGGTTTAATGACGTTTCGAGGGTTCTTTGAACAACATCAGGAAAGTTTGGGATACGGTCCTGTATTTCTCCTTATTTTATAGATAATATCTCATAAGTAAGCTCTAAATTTTTTACTTATGTTGGAATAGTTCAATAAATAACAAATAATTTATTAATAATCCACAAATAAGTGAACAAAGATCATTCCAAAACAGTAATAAAACGAACAACGAAAAAAGTAAGGAACTACTACATAATCAGATATTCAAAATGATTTCCGTTATTCTCTAAGCACAAATAACATCTTCTAACTGCCACATAACAGTTTTTTTGAGATAAAATAAAACATGCGATAGAATATCAAACTTTTCAGCATTTGTAAATTTATGTTCCTTAATATTCTGGAAAATAGAAAACCTCTTAAATCGTTCTCAAACGATCACAATGGGAATGTCAAGTGAAACAAATCACGCGTCACCATCTTAATTTTTTTTGTTTCAAGCGCCTACTTTTCTTTTAAATCCCGAATCAACAGAAGTTTGAAATAATGTTTCTGTATTTTGTTCACTTATTTGTGGTTTATTATTAAATTATTTGTTTTTTTATTGAACTAGTCCAACATAAGTAAAAGTTTAGAGCTTACTTATGAGATATTATTTATATAATTAGGAGAAATACAGAACCGCATCCCAAAATTTCCTGATGTTGTTCAAAAAACCCTCGAAACGTCATTAAACCACAATGTGTCATACATCGTTGCATTCAGGAGAAAGAAGCTCTCAAATTCCAATATCAGGAAAACAGGACCGTATTTAAAAAAAGAAAGTTGATAATTGCCCTTCGAAGACGACTCGTCGGATTACAAAACAATTAACGCTGTTAGATAGAGCGGAAAAAGTGGCAATGCAAAAGTTCAATTTACTTTAGAACTCGATCTCAAAAAAATCCAGGGACACAATAAAACGAGTTTTCAAAATTTCGTTTTTTCCGGATATCTCCGGAACTACTCGGAATTTTAAAACTTTCTAAACGGCATATTATTAGGCACGTAAATGCGCAACTTTACCTCCATTTAACCGACTTCGTATCTCTTACGGTTTCCGAGATCCCTGTACTGGCCCTCCTTATCTTGGACACGTATGTCCGTAGGTATATAAAGAATATTATAAAGGGAAGGGCGTTCCCGAGGGTACCTACAGATTAACGTGGGCTCTGAGCGAAGGAATATCAACCCATTGATGATAACAGTGGTGTACTCAGGGAGAGTTGGGGGTGGACCCCCCCAATTTCTTATATTTGTTTGTCATACACATTTTAAAGTAAATGCAACATTAACTATACATTCATATAAACCTTAGTAAGTTCTACAATTTCATGTTTTCAAATTAAAAAAAAAAACATTTCGTTTGCAATGTTTTCTTCTCTATAAGATAATTAAATTACATTTTTACGTTTCGCTTTTTCGCAATCATCATCAACTTTGTCTTTTTAAATAGAAGTATCATTTATTTTCTGCCTTATGAACTCCACTTTATATTCTGATTCCAACGATATATCACAGCTATCGAGTGCTTTCCAGCCCTTAAGAGCTTGGTGCTGGAATCCCTTTAGCTAAGTTCTATGCCCAAGTGTGTGCAACGTTAAGGGAAATTCAGGTAAAAAATATCAAACATATCGGAGAGGACTTTTTTACCATTCCTCGCATAGTAAATATGATTTTTTACCGTAGATTAGTTTTATAGTTTAATCGGTTCTTGCTTAATATAATCTTAATTATTTTTGGTTTTAGTTATAAAATAAATATCTGCATCCGCGCGAGTATGTTTTCGAAAAAGTTCTATTTTTATCTTTATCTAACATTGACAATTTGGATGTAGGTTGCGGTCGGATATATTTTGGTAATATAAAAACTAAAATTATCACGAATTGCTCATCGGTTTTTAAATAAATTCGTAATTTATTAAATTAACCACGAATGGGCGATCCCAAATAATATTTTTAAATTTCAACACCAGTATTTTTTGATCCACTCGAAACTTAACTCGAAAACACCTACTTTTGGTTGAAATTTAATGTAGTACTGCCGTGCAATACAAGAACCTTACTATAAAATAGAGTAGTAAGTTTTTAATATTTATTTAACTGTTTATTTGTTAATAAAGATCAATGATTTTTTGGAAAATGAAACTATGTAACAAGAGCTTACTGTGTATAAAATTTTAGAACAATAAATTAAATATTACAGAAGTTGTGCAATTTTTAAAGGGAATGTCTTAAAATTTACTTTTACGACTTACTAGGCTCTTGTATTGCACGGCAGAGTACTGCTATAGAATGAAATTCCAATTCTGGGAATCCTTAAGTATGGCGAATTTCAAGCCGTTACCATAGAAAATTGGAATAACTTTTAAAAAGCTAGCTTATCAGGCTGTTTCAAAAAAACATATGCCATCGCTCGTGTGATGATTCTTTACGCAAAAACACACCCTGAATTTTTCAAACAAGGCATCTGAGGACCCAAGTTCATAGGAACTATTAGGTCTTCTGTTTGGGTAAGGAATTACCACACAAGCACACGTTTTTTTAAACACCCGGTATATGATGGCTCTTCTCATTATAAAATAAGGTAATAATCCGATTTTATAGAAAAATCGTACTATATGTAATGGATGTAAGAACTCTATCCAAGGCTTTACGTGTTATAACTTTAAACATATCTTTTTGTGAAAAGTTTATAGTAAAATACTTTCAGTACCACCCCTTGGCTGATCTATTTTCGATGCGCGTTTAGATAAAAAAAAATGCACATTTATTTCGGGATCCACAAACACACACATACATTTTATGTTTTTGGACCGACGAAAACCTATTTATTTACACTGAGAGAACCAAAAATCGTATTAACTTCAGGGTCGCCATTACCGAGGAGATCGTTCAGCTTAACGAGGGCTCCGAACCACGACCCTCGGCCATACGCTGCCCCCAAGGGCTATAAAACCTTGGTTTCTCGCACTGCGCTATGACCTACCGACCTGGCAAACAAATAATTTGTAAATTTTTTTAGATAAAATAAAAAACGGGGCCAACATAGGCTTACTCGTCCTAACATTCATGGCCGTGTATTCGCACTACATGGTAGCGGATCATTTCGAGAGGACAGCGCCGGCCTTAGTCTTCTTATTCTTACTCTGTGGGAGGCTTGTAGTGTTCTTCCAGGTCCAGAAGAAGGAAGAAATGATGGCGGAACAGCCTGCGACCAATGGATTTAAACAGGAATAAATAAAACCGACTGAGATTTCTAATAACAATTTAATAGGAATAAGGACGACATAAAAAAGGATTTAATTTTCTTTTAAATAGACAATTTTTTTAACTCGCTCGTTATGTAAGGAAGCGATATATTATTGCCTTAGAAACAGACTATTCTATGTGCATCATTACAAAATTTACGGGACTTCGTTTTAATATTTCTGTAGCTTTATGTGACAGCCTTAAATATTCCCTCGTGATTCTTCCAAAACTCATTGGCGCCTTGGGATTTAGCATTGGCTGATTGTGATTCACCCATTGGCGCCCTAGGGTTTAGCATTGGCTGATTGTGATTCTCCCAAAACCCATTGACGCCTTGAGGTTTAGCATTGGCTGATTGTGATTCACCCATTGACGCCTTGGGGGTTTAGCATTGGCTGTTTGTGATTCTCCCCAAACCCATTGGCGCCTTGGGATTTAGCATTGGCTGATTGTGATTCTCCCAAAACCCATTGGCGCCTTGGGATTTAGTATTGGCTGATTGTGATTCACCCAGTGACGCCTTGGGACATAGCATTGGCTGATTGTGATTCTCCCAAAACCCATTGGCGCCTTGGGGTTTAGCCATTGCCTTCTAAAGGAGTTTTAGAAGGCAATGGTTTAGCATTTGGCTGATTTGTGATTCTCCCAAAACCTATTTATATTTATTTAAAAAAAACTTAACTTAGAACCTATCAGGATACCATGTTAAACTTTTATATATTAATAAATAAAATGATGGCAATTGTTTTTAAAATAAGGAATATTGTCGTATATATGGAGTTAAACCGATCGCATAATAAAAGAAAAATAATTAAGACCTAAAAATGTTCGAAGACCAACAGTTTGCTTTTATATAAGCTTAAAGTTCTGTGTTAAAGTTTTTACTGGTAATAAGGGCCAAAAAGAAGAAAACCAAAAAATAATATTACTGAAACAATAGAATAAGAAGCTAGCAGGATATAATTTGCGGCGATATCTAGACTCCTACTATACGCGGTATACCTGCATCTATAATATAAACTTCGGTAATTGTAGTGTGTAACATGTGATTTTCTATTAATATTTTCTACTTATCTGAGTCCTGGAAATCAATGACATCTGAACTCTTCACTTAGGAGATTCCTTTCTGTTTCTTAGAGAGAGAAATAATATCTTCTCATGATATGATTGTTCTCCTAAGTCATGAATAGACGTCCTGAAGAAATGTTGCTTTGTGATATGAGTGTGTGTTATCCAGTGTCTATTTACATCACTAGATATCGCCACGAGATGCATTCTGCTATCTACTTATGTTACTTACCTTCATGACTTGCTATATTTAGTAGTTGTTAATGGCGTATGCTTGCCATGTCGTGTGAATGTTTTACTTGTACAATGATTGATAATAATTGTACCATTCACATTAGCCGTCTGAGTCCGGCTTAACACGAACAAGAACAGAATTTTTTTCTTCATTACCATTCAACCTAAAAACATCTAGGTGTAATGATAATTGTATATAATAGCTTTGCTAACCATATTATAGTTAATAAAATATGTAAGTATAAACCTAAAAACTGGTAAAAGGTAAGATGTTCTTCATGAATTATCGGTTTAAAATGACAAAAAGTGGTTTTGAATTTTTAGATTTCATCAAAATTAAGAACAAATTAAGTTAAAGCAGTGGCGGTTCTTCCACAGGAGCACATGCGCACATGCACCCCCAAAACAATACTATACATTACTTATCGTATAAAGTCCGACCCTCCCTAATATTTTATCGTAACGTCAAACCGAACAAACCAAACTGTATAGATCCGGCAACCGTGCCTCGGTCGAGGTAAATGACGATTATGACGAGACTTGCTCGCATGTGCGATTAAGTAGTGCAGTTTCTCTGTAGTAACAGGTAGCGGGTGGCAGCGGGGGATAGCGGGGCTATGGCGATTTTACATGGAAAAGGCGCACAGTTATCTGTTCGTGCATCTAGTTAGCAATTCGAGCGTGTATGTTTTAATATTTTAATATTATATATTTATTAAGTTAAAATGAATAGCTGACGGTGAACTATTTAAGAAATAACTTTAGCTATTTGAGTTTGGAGCAAAAAATTGAAGTGAAGAATGCGGGAACACCTAAGCCCGAAATGAATTTAACGCAGACCACAAAGGGTAAATCTAGGTACTTTATTAGAAAGTTTAAAAATGAAATATATGAAAAAAAATTTATAGAGGGTATTCCAAACTTAATGAGGCTGTTATTGATCAATTTTCTACAATTAAGAACCGAAGAATGGACTTTACGTTTAAGCACTATTGTGTAGGGTCGATAAATGTTGTGTCTTTCGGTAAATGACACTCGATATGATTTTAAACCATTTTATTTAAGGATTTAAACTAAAAATCACTGAAAATATGAAGAATGCCAACTTGTCAGTCTCGTGGCTCGATTTGTTCTCGTCATAAAACAGTAAACTATTGTTCTCGTCTTGGTTGCGCCTAATAACGTAGCCGTAGATGGCGTAGTGGTATTAGACATCATTCGGTTTTCTTGATAGCTCGTAGATGGCTTTAGTAGTATTAGTAGTGGACTGTATAAAGATTGTTACGAGGGTTGCATGCGACGACGTTAAGATCCGACAGCTATACACACTAAGAAAACCTTTCTTATTTTCCAAAAGTTGTATTTCCTTGTTTAAAATTAAAAAATAAATAAACATATGTTTTACCTAACGCATTTTCTTATTACTTCTTTTCTTTCTACATTTAAAACGCCTAGAAAGTAATTGTTTGGTCGTTACACAAAAATAAAATTTTAAAAATAATTTCACCATACTTGTGAACCCCCTCTGTCATAGGTCGTGAGCCGCCACTGGGTTAAAGTTACTTTTCAAAAACTATTCAGTTTACCAAAATATGTTTAGACTTTTGAACTCATTTAAAAACCCAAAGTTACCAGCAATTCTTGTATGACAAAACGGAAATGCCAAACTGAAAGTTTTAAATTTCACATAGATTAAGTTCTATCGTGAGTGATAAACGTCTTTATATTTTATCAGTTCTTGACGAAATATTTATAGTGATAATAATAATATGTGTAGGTCAATATAAACAAGGTTGTGTGAAAAGGTTTTCTAACAAAAATCAAGGTTTCTGTTTTCCTAAAATAAAACCTTACTGATAAGACGTGTCAATTCCACACATGTCAAGCAAATGTTAGAAAACTGTTTTGATACATAAATAGGAAATAAAGGATGTACATATTTTTGAAAAATTTATTTAGTCTTTAAGGTTTAGTTATTATTTTTTGTTTTTTAGGGTTACTTGCTGTAAGTTTTATAAAAACGAACATTATACACAATAAAATTAGTTTTTGTGTTATTTATTTGCTTTAACCCGGGCTTAGATGACTGGTACACTTGCCAAGTGTCGTGTAAATGGCAGAATTGTCAATTATGGTACATTCACATGGCAAATATACGCCAGTAACAAATCTTGGTCCAGTACACCAGTCGTATGAGCCCGGCTTTATTTTTTTTTAAATATTTGTTGTGATGGAAACAATTATTTTTTCGAACTTTTTTTAATTGACTGCTTCGGGTATACAGAGATTGCATATAATAATTGTTAAACAATATTTATAAACATAAGCAATTACTATATAAGAATGAAAAATTCTCCAAGGAATAGTGGGAGTAGAACTACGAATGTATTTCTTCCGAACGACGATTATTTGCAATCTTTTTTTATTAAAATTTATATTAATTAAGATCCACTAATTTAACATTATTTATATATTATAATCTTTAGGGAAAATGTTAGGAAATTTGTATCTACGTTTTAGGAAAAATGTATTTAGAATAAATGGATATATAGATGAAATTAGGTAAAAATTAGCTAAATTGAAATGCACTAATAAAGTACAACATTAATATAAAAATATAACACACCCCTATAATTTGAAACAAACTGCGATTTTACATATACTTAGAGGTAAGAAATATTCGTTATAATAACTTTGCAATTTTTATTTGTGTTGTACGAGATAATTTGTAAGTTTCTGTGTACTGCCGTGTTAATTCTATGGGGCGTATCTACTGAAAATTTAATTGTGAACTCCTCGACAAAATTAACGCAACATCATAAATTTGAAATATTTTTGATGCTATTTTTTTTCTGAATTTATGATCCGATTTGCATTGTAGCTTGGTTCCTTGACAATGTCATAGTTTTCGCTGTTTATGATAAAAATATAATTTTCGATTTATACTGGGTGTACTAAAAATGCTATGTTTTTTTCCGAAAATTCGCATCACCCTGTGGAGTATATTAGCAACCGAAACATATTGCAATTGACATTAAACGGTAGGTCCATCTTTCCCGAACATTTTCTTTTTTGGTTTACTTCATTATCTCTGTTATTAAAGGAGATACACCGTTTTATAGCGTAACATGTTTTTATAGACTTTAATATTCAACACATTCATTGTTAAATGTTTTCAAGTAGACTTTGGACTTTTTCTGACATTGCAAGCGATGTGTCGGCAGATGTTGTGTTTTAAAGTTAGAATGGTCAAATAAAATTCGCCATACTGATAAAAAAAACTGTTCGGAAACTGCTTATTAAACGTTCGTTTCGTATGCCCAGTTGCCCGACGAGTATTTTAATCTTGAGACCTACTAGAAAACATTTAACAATGAATGTGTTGAATGTTAAAGTCTATAAAAACATGTTACGCTATAAAACGGTGTATCTCCTTTAATAACAGAGATAATGAAGTAAACCAAAAAAGGAAATGTTGGGGAAAGATTGACCTACCGTTTAATGTCAACTGCAATATGCTTCGATTGCTAATATACTCCACAGGGTGATACGAATTTTCGGAAAAAAACATAGCATTTTTAGTACACCCAGTATAAATCGAAATTAAATTTTTATCATAAACAGCGAAAACTATCACATTGTCAAGGAACCAAGCTACAATGCAAAAAGAAATCATTCAAATCGGATCATAAATTCAGAAAAAAAATAGCATAAAAAATATGGGAAATTTATGATGATGCGTAAATTTTGTCCAGGAGTTTATATAGATTATTATTTAGGCTTAGTCTCAATTACGCCCCTATTTGTAATTACAAACGTATTAATAGGTGTTGGTAGCATACAGGGTGTTATGGAGATGAATTATTGAAAATAACCTGTAATGGCGCTTTGAATTATTGTACGAAATATACACTTTATATGAAATCTGAAAATTTACGTGGCCGCTACTGAGGACGTTCGCAATCAATAGTTTATTGAGGCGGTGTTGTCATATACTGCAACACGTTCAGTTTTTGACAACAAGACGTCTTTGACCCGCGTTATCAATTCTTTTTCAAACTTTTTAGAAAAAAAAATACTACAATTTTATGGTACATACTATTTACCTTCGATCTTATAATCGGTTTTATATAAATTCCATAAAAAAATAAAACGCAAAAAGTATCTTATGCAACAGAACAACAATAAGTAATATCACACAAATTTGAAATCACAATATTTCTTATTATGAATTATTTCACAACGGAAAAAAAATCGGGTAATGCTACAACCAACAAAACGTTCAAAATTCCTATACATCAAGCACGTGGAACCCTCGACAGCGTCACTCCACCCCAGAGTCTGGAAACATATTGAAGCAACGATAGTCGCGCGCGGCAGGTATCCAAGCAAGGGCGAGACACGCGGTGTGATCTGACAACACTGTTAGTATACCTACTCTAGTGATCCACATTGTTGCTAACTGAATCCTGATGAAACGGCGCGACAGTATATGGGTAAAAAGGGTTTTTACCTTAGTATTTAGATATTCGATAAAAAAGAACTATGTAGACTTTCCTACAGACACCCTAGGAGTCACCCATTTAAATATAATAAGTCATTTCCATAACACCCTGTATACTGCTTTCGAATTTAACATACATGGCACGGTATAAGTAACTTATAACGACATTTGAAGATACGCCCCTTTGAATTAACACCACGGCAGTGTATTCATTCGATGACAGCAATCACGACAGCGTATTGATTGGCTGACAGCAATGATTTTTCGTGATAAATAAATGAACAAAACTTTTTATAACTTTGTTGACATAGCCGATTCAAAATTTAAAAAACCATGGTCAATAAATAGAAAAAAGTTTCTGTCATATAACATTTAGTGCATCTTAAAAGTATAACTGATAGTCTATATAGTCAAAAATGAAAGTGTAGAGAAATTTTCGGTAATTAATTTCTGTAGTAGTTCATGTATACAGGGTCAGTTTTTTTTTTAAATACAGGGCGATATCTTGAGAACGGCCTAAATATTGTCATGAAATTCTGGGATTAAAATTAATTAAATTATATAATATAATTTATAATTAATTAATTAATATAATAGAAGAATGGAGATGGGTGGCCATTTTCGACACTTTTATAGGGTATCTCCGTTATTGTTAGTGCTATCAAAAAAATGATGCAGGAGTCATGTGCTCTTTTTGGGTCAAACTTAAAATGGCAAAATCAAAATTCGAAAATTTTCGCTCGCTTAAGAGATACGGGGGAGAATCAAAAACTTCACAATTTCTAAATTATCCTATATTTTCTTAGTTAAAAGAGATACAGAAAAATGTTTCATACAGAAGTTTATTTATAATGATTGTTGAATAATCTACGGTTTTCAGAATAAGTATACGGGGTCAGATAGGAAAGTTATCGGGCCTAACCTCACTTTTTTAAATGGAACACCCTGTATATTTTAATCTAAAACGATTTTAAACTCTGTTTTCAAATTTATAACACATCATGGATGATAGATATCATGTCCAATTTTTCAAAATGTTGATAAGTCATTTTCACAAATGAATATGTAAAAATGAAATTGACGTTAAATGTTAATAACAACTAGAATGTCAACATAGTTGTCTCTAGGATATTAGCTTTTGTTTCATGGCCTACTGTGGTTTAAAGTAATAAAGTTTAAATAAATCGCCTAGGAAACCAATATCATGCATGGCATATTTGTAAAGAGAATTTAAAATCTTTTTATATTAAAATATACAGGGTGTTATTTAAAAAAATGAGGTTAGGTCCGATAACTTTCTTATCTGACCCCGTATACTTATTCTGAAAATGGCAGATTATTCAACAATCATTATAAATAAACATCTGTATATAGAACATTTTTCTGTATCTCATTTAACTAAGAAAATATAAGGGTAATTTTGAAATGGTGAATTTTTTGATTTTCCCCCGTATCTCTTAAGCGAGCGAAAATTTTCAAATTTTGATTTCATCATTTTAAGTTTGATCCAAAAAGAGTACATGACACCTACATTACTTTTTTCATAGCACTAACAGTTACGGAGATACCATATAAGTGTCGAAAATGATACGCCCTGTACGTAAAAGAAACTACGTATGTATGTGAAGAAAACCGAAAAGAAATCAAAAATTTATTTATACGGGTCCGTAATTTTTTACGTAGATTCGAAGATAAAACTAAAACGTAACCCTTCAAAATAGAGAGAGACAGAGAAAGAAAAAATATAAAAACTTTTAAATACAATTTTTCCAATATTTAGTACCTTATCAACATTTCATGAAAATATTTTAATCCGTTTTTGAGATATTGCTTCGTAACAAAAACTTGGCCAATATATATATCGGATATTTGAATAATGCTTCAGGATACTTCCGAGTGATGAGTCTACATATTAAAATAATGGTAGTAAGCTCAGCGACGCTCAATATTGCTAAATGTGTTCAATAATTTACAGTAAATAGGTACTAGACCGATGCGGAAAGATGTGAATTCGAGTTATACTCAAAATAAAGAGCTTCGGTCGTGAGCCAGGGGGAGGGGATGGAATTGCCCCCTGTATCCGCGATTGACTGTGCCACTTTACCTGAAATTCAAATTTAATTTTTAGCGTATCTTTTTTATTTGGACAGTTATTGGAAAAAGGGACATGTCATTTTAAAGACAAAAGAATGCATAATAAAAAGCTTATAGGCGCAAAACTGGAATTAAAATTTTTGTTAGCAGTAAAATCAAAAGTATTGAGTTTTCGACTTTTTGTTATGCGACTTACTACCTTTATTTTAACATATATAATCACCTGTCCAAGTATACTGATGCATTACCCGAACATCTTGTATAGGAAACTATATCTTGGATTAGAGTTGATGCAGCAGAAGACCCCAAGTCGAAATATAAATGTTACAAAAATTCTGTCTCGCCCTTCACTTCAACACGTTTACACCATTTATGATGGAATGACTTTATTTCATCGGAAAATATTGTATTCTCTTAGCGGCATCAATATATCCTCCATCAAATGATTATCATCATGTGTCCAAGATAAGGAGGGTCAGTACAGGGATCTCGGAAACCGTAAGAGATACGAAGTAGGTCAAATGGAGGTAAAGTTGCGCATTTACGTGCCTAATAATATGCTGTTTAGAAAGTTTTTAAATTCCTAGTAGTTTCGGAGATATCCGGAAAAAAACGAAATTTGGAAAAATCGTTTTATTGTTTTCCTGGGTTTTTTTGAAAACGGATTCTAAATTAAATTGCACTTTTGCATTGCCACTTTTTCCGCTCTATCTAACGGCGTTAATTGTTTTGTGATCCGAAAAGTCGTCTTCGAAGGGCCATTATCAACTTTATTTTTTTAAATACGGTCCTGTTTTTCTGATATTGGAATTTGATAGCCTTTTTCTTCCGAATGCAACGATGTATGACACACCGTGGTTTAATAGCGTTTCGAGGGTTTTTTGAACAACATCAGGAAATTTTGGGATACGGTCCTGTGTTTCTCCTAATTTTATAAATAATATCTCATAAGTAAGCTCTAAATTTTTACTTATGTTGGACTAGTTCAATAAATAACAAATAATTTAATAATAAACCACAAATAAGTGAACAAAATACAGAAACATTATTTCAAACTTCTGTTGATTCGGGATTTAAAAGAAAAGTAGGCGCTTGAAATAAAAAAAATTAAGATGGTGACGCGTGATTTGTTTCACTTGACACTCCCATTGGGATCATTGTCAACATTTGAAAGCGTTTTAAGAGGTTTTCTATTTTACAGAAAATATGGAACATAAATTTGCAATTTGTTGAAAGGTTTGATATTCTATTGCATGTTTTATTTTATCTCAAAATAACTGATCTGTGGTAGTTAGAATATGTTATTTTTGTTAGAGACTAACGGAAATCATTTTGAACACCTGATTATGTAGTTCCTTACTTTTTGGGTTGGTCGTTTTATTACTGTTTTGGAATGATTTTTGTTCACTTATTTGTGGTTTATTATTAAATTATTTGTTATTTATTGAACTAGTCCAACATAAGTAAAAAATTTAGAGCTTACTTATGAAATATTATGTATAAAATTAGGAGAAATACAGAAAAAAAATTCGAAAAGTCATTAAACCACAATGCGTAAATACATCGTTGCAATGTCAGGGAAACAGGACCGCATTTAAAAAAGAAAATTGATAATGGCCCTTCGAAGACGACTTGTCGGATTACAAAACAATTAACGCTGTTAGATAGAGCGGAAAAAGTGGCAATGTAAAAGTGCAATTTGCTTTAGAAGTCAATCTCAAAAAACCTAGGAAAACAATGAAACGATTTTTCAGAATTTCGGTTTTTCCGGATATCTCCGGACTACTCGGAATTTCTTTCTAAACGGCATATTATTAGGCACGTAAATGCGCAACTTTACCTCCATTTAACCGCCTTCGTATCTCTTACGGTTTCCGAGATCCCTGTACTGACCCTCCTTATCTTGGACACGTTGTATTATTATTTACACTGTGTCCTTGGTGAAATTAAGCATTGAATACATGCGAAAAACAGCAGTTTATTACGGATTTGTATTTTGAAGACAAGCAGAAATATTTTTTTCTGATGGAATAAAGTCGTTGCCTGGCAGATAGTGTTCCTCGTATCATATAGAAAGTAAAGCTGGATCGAAACGCAATGATAAAGTTTCGCATCATTCAATATAACTGTTACGGGTTCCACTGCATCAAACCCAAATCTAAAATAAATTCATTCAGTCATCCACACTGCCACGTGTAAAAATACCATCGATTTTGTGTGTAAAGTAAAAATATTAGTGATATAATTAAAACATTTCACAAATAAAAGCCGTCAGAAAAGCAGAAAATTTATTTTTATTAGCGTGTCTGTTAGTTTTCGAAACCGCTTGTTTGTGACCGTTTCAGATCCGTCAATTTTCAAAACTTTCTATTTAGAAAACCTTGTCCTCGGTTATTCAAGTTCACAATGAAAATAACTGTTTCGGTATTTTATTTTAAACATGTTACTATATATTTACAGGGTGTCCCATTAAGGAATCAATTCGATTTAGGGAAAAATATACATAGGGAAATGGGACAGTATGTTAATGTTTATAGGGGCAACTCGGCTAAAATATTTTCAATAAGGTCGCACTTCCGGTTATATGTGTTATGGAAATGACGTATTATATTTAAATCGGCAATTCCTGAGATGAAAATAAATTGAAGAAAAATATCCAAAAATGGCGCTTTAATTTAATATGCCCTGTACATGACCTTATGTCAAACCAAAAATGACCACGTGGTGCCCCTGTTAGGAAGGTAAACAAAGCTACATATGGCGAAAAACGTCACTGAATCTTGAACAGTGTTGTCATATATTCAGTGTAAACTCTTTTTAAAGTCAATAACCGTTTGACAGATTGCAAGTTGTTTATTTTTCAGGGTACATTATTATAAACTTTTACGTTCAGTTCAGTTCGCTGGGAAACAATCTCTGATTTATAAACTTGAACTGACTCGAACGAACCGCCGCGGAGTTTATAAATGGTCAGGTATATTCTCATTTGCTCAATTCGAACGACACCCGTCAGATCTGGACAACTTAAAAGTTTATAAATGCCACTTATCCTGTAGAAAAAAAATGCAATTTTATTTCGCTTTTCGGGCTTATATAATACCAACTTAATTTATAAAAAAACACCAAGTACTTAGGTAACCCGAACAAAAACAAACCGGCACAATAATCTCACAGAATCGCGTCTCATGAACACATCTAAGTACCATTCAATCTGAATTAGTATTTTAAAGTGCTACTGTGTAGACAAAAATACGCCCTTATTGTCTGAGTGGTCTGGGAAATAATGTATTTAACATCTAAAAATTTAAAAAATAAATAACACGTTGGTTCCGTCGATCGATATTGAACTGCTGGACTGGGGCACTGCCGTCGCGAAAAGAACAAATAACTTAATAATTTAAACTCGGGTTTAAGTATTAACATAAAATTTAACACACAAATCTGCTTGAAAAAACAGTAGGTAACCGGCCGGCTTCTTTAAACAGCTGATCTTGAACAATCAGTTTGCCTATTTTTTACGCGACTGCAGCGGCTGGGGTTAATACTTAAAAATACAGCCTTCCCACTTTCAATGTTTTATAAGGTTATATTCATAAAATGCAGAATTTCCTTCTGTAATACTTTTCTGTATAATGATAGTCTCGGAAATGGCAACCGCGCTAGTTGGACGAGACTATTGATTTTGAGAGGGTTGTCCTGTCTATCAACATAATTATTTCATCATTATTCTTCAGTGAAGGATTAATAAGTTTGATTAGCCCATTAAAAATTAGCGTTTTTATTATTTCTGAATTTCTATTGCGAAATAATTTGTATCCTATAGTGCTGTTGTTTTATGTGTACGGTAGGTTATTGTAAAGTGTAATTATGCGTTAGTATTTATTGCTTTTGTGTAATCTAATAATAAGTGCATATCTTCAAAAAACTATTTGGAAACTCGTGGGTGTCTGTGTGTTTCTTTAAGTGAGTTAGTGCGAATGTTCCGAGAGATTGGAAATAAGAGGCCGAATGGGATTTAGTGGGTATAATTATTATGCAGTTCCACATTATCATCAGGGTAGGTGATGAGCATAAAGCTTTTCCCATAGAAAAAAAAATAAAAACCTGAAAATGTCTGTGCTCTGGATTACTTGCTAGTCTACTGGCAACTGGCACCTGGATTCACTTCTATTTGGATACTAGGTAAACTAAATATTATTTTTATAAGAATCTAAAGTTTTACATATTTTACACAGTTGGCAACATTGGGCCTGAACATCTGCTGATTACACAGCTTGGCAATGTAATATGATCATATATGAATGTGCCGAGGAGTAACCGGGTGGGTTTAGGGGTGAATTACCCCACTTTTTAAACGTTCGATTTAAAAAAATATATGTAGCGCTTCTCTAGGACACCCCAGGAGTCACCCATTTAAATATAATACGTAATTTCCATAGCACCCTGTATTTAAGGTTATATGTCTAAAATGACGACCTTAAAATAAGTTTCTTTTTTATTTAAAAATATTAATGACAATGTGCCTAAGGAAACTAGTTTAATTTTATTTAAGTAGAATAGAGGCACCTTTTTAATAATTTATGCAGTCGCACAGCAACCAGATCTAAATTTGGTATTTCCTATTAGGATATACGAAAGATATGGTTCCTAATTTAAATATTGTGTGAAAGGTGTGTTGTTGGTACACATTTACTAACGGTTTTCCATTAGACAGTGTTATGTCAATGAATTTTTTTCAACAGTCTAGAATCTAAAGTTATTTTAGGTACAGTCAAAAAGTATATCGTTCATATTGTAACATCTGATCGAATTATAAATAGAAATAAAAACCCTCGTTTAAATTATTTATTTTAAATGTTATTTTTTGCTAGCGACGGCTTCTTTACGACACCGCCAATATTTGACATACCCGTCTAAATAATTCCTTAACCATTCAAGTTTTACTGTTGCGGAATATAGTTTAATCGATTGTTTTTTCTATTTCATACTTAACCTATCGCTATTTGTTAATAATGATAATAATACATTTCATAAATTTAATATTATTTTACTGCAAAAATCGCAAGATAATTTCCTTTATACATTAACATTAATTATTAATTCACATTCGTACGAGACAGTGGCATTCAGTTCAGTCGTGTGAGACATATCATTGATCTATGTTGCTGATTAGTCTCCGCAATGACCCTTTCGGAACAAGGAATACGCTTTAATTATAAAGAATAAAAATAATTTAAATTGAAAAATATATTGGTTCTGAAAATAATTTGATATTGGGGACGTATTGTAGTTTAACGTTACTTTCACAGTTTCGTTTCATCACCAGCAATGAGAGACGGAAACAGTTTACTTAATACTATTTTTAAACCATATCTACAGTTGAACCGGGGAAAGAATCACCTCTAACAGTATGATTCTAATCGACATTATGTAGCGTTAGATAACGTCAGCAGTTAACGAACGTGATTAACATTAATATTTCCTAAAGGTAATCAATAGCTTACAAAACATGTCAAAAAACCTTTCGTTGTCCTTAAAATAGATCCACATTTCATCTAGGAAAATAATTTGATATATATGAGTTCTATTACTAGTTTCAAAATATCTTCGTAGAAACCAAGCTCTTAGAGATGAAATGTTCGTGCTTACCCGCAGTGGCGGAATTTCAAACGAAGTTTGACCCCCCAAACCGAAGTTTTAGAGAAAACTGCTGCCTGGGTTTTTTTAGCGTTAAATTCGACTTGGTTACTGTCACCCCAAGCCAAAATTTCTTTCAGGTCTTTGTTAAGGCGTGATACTTCATGTTGTTCAAGTGTGCAAAACTAAATATCGGATTTTTCGTTCCCACTAAAAGGTCGTTAATGTAGAGTAAGAAGAGAGTGGGAGATAATATGGACCCTTGCGGAACACCGGCAATGATGGTGAATGTGTCTAAGAGAAATCCGTCAATCGCCACTTGCAGAGAGCGGTCCGTAAGAAAGCTAGACAACCATGCACAGAATCGACTGGGCATACCATAGGATCGCAGTTTACTTAGAAGTCCCTCATGCCAAACACGATCAAAGGCTTTAGAAATATCCAGTGCAACAGCCCGAGACTCCCCATGATGTTCGATTGCGTTGTTCCAAATATGGGTGACATAGGCTAGAAGATCTCCAGTTGATCTGGACTTCCGAAAACCATATTGATGATCGCTGATAATGTTGAAGCATTCCAGGTACTTTAGAAGATGTTGGTTAATAGCTTTCTCCATTACTTTTGATATAACTGAAAGCAATGCGACTGGTCGATAGTTGTTAGGCAGGGTTCTCTTTTTGATATAGGCTGGACTCACGCCGTCTTCCAGCACGATGGAAATATTCCTTGTGTGTAGGATAAGTTGAAAAGTCTACAAAATACTGGTGTTAGTTCATCGGCCGGCGCATCTCTTGAGAACTATAACAGGAACGTTACGAAATACGATGATTTATTACGCTATTACGCTGCTTAGAAATCTATTAAGTTTTGCAATTATCGATAACATAGTAAAATTAACCAAAATGGACATCTAAAACAAAAGAGGGGCTCGATCTTGTAAGGCCTAAGGAAAAAGTTACACTAGTCAACTAAAAAAAAAAATATGTGCCCCGTCAACGTAAAAATAAATTTATTACGGAAAACCTTCATCTATTACGAAATGTGAACCCAATTTATTACGAAAAAAGATCGCTGCTGGCAACACTGTCATTTATCCCTTAACTGGCAAATCAACATACAAGACATTAAAAATAATGGGTCTTTGTACTTATGACATACTCCCCCTTTTTTCTGTACGTTATGACGGTTTTCAAATTAATAATAAGAATAAATTCTGCACTAGATCTTCCACCGATAAATTCGAAATAAAGAATTGTCACTTATCAGAGTTACAATAATATTGTATCTCAAGTTTCGATTAGCGTATTTTCCAAAAGTCTCTATTATAATTCCTATTAATTTCGATGTTCTACTTGGAAGCAGTCTATACAGTCTATTAAATAAAGTGTAGTAGATATTGAACATCACTCTGTTATTAAATATAATTATTTTCTGATGATTTCGGACTAGCGGTGAATCATTGCTACCAATTGTTGATTAAGTGTATTGATTGTTACGTGCAAAAAAATTGAAAATTGAGTTAAATGTTGTATTATTAGCTATTTAAGTAGAAAAAACACCGTATTTTAATATATTTTACTTCAATTCCCAATTTTCCAAATTCCAAGTCCCAATTCCCAATCCCAACATTCTTGCAGTTCAATCCGAAATGACCGAAATCGTGTTCCGTCAGCGTGCCGTCAACGAATCCTGAAAGCTTTCGACGTTAAGAAAGCTTCTGGTCCAGACGAAATTCCTGTTATAGTTCTCAAGAGATGCGCCGATGAACTAACACCAGTATTTTGTAGACTTTTTAACTTATCCTACAAACAAGGAATATTTCCATCATGCTGGAAGACGGCGCGAGTCCAGCCTATACCAAAGAAAGGTAAGAGAACCCTGCCCAGCAACTATCGACCAGCCGCATTGCTTTCAGTTATATCAAAAGTAATGGAGAAAGCTATTAACCAACATCTTCTAAAGTACCTGAAAGGCTTCAACATTATCAGCGATCATTAATATGGTTTTCGGAAGTCCAGATCAATTGGAGATCTTCTAGCCTATGTCACCCATCTTTGGAACAACGCAATCGAACATCATGGGGTGTCTCGGGCTGTTGCACTGAATATAAAGCCTTTGATCGTGTTTGGCAGTAGGGACTTCTAAGTAAACTGCGATCCTATGGTATGCCCAGTCGATTCTGTGCATGGTTGTCTAGCTTTCTTAAGGACCGCTCTCTGCAAGTGGCGATTGACGGATTTCTCTCAGACACATTCACCATCAATGCCGGTGTTCCTCAAGGGTCCATATTGTCTCCCACTCTCTTCTTACTCTACATTAAGGACCTTCTAGTGAAAACGAAAAATCCGATATTTAGTTTTGCTGATGATAGCACACTTATCTCATCTTTCTTTTTGAATGCACAAACATCGGCTGCCGACGCACATCTTCGCAGACAGCATCACGCCTCAACAAAGACCTGGAAGAAATTTTGGCTTCGGGTGACAGTAACTAAGTCGAAGAATTTAACGCTAAAAAAAACCAGGCAGCAGTTTTCTCTAAAAAGGTTAACCTAGGGACTTTATTTGAAAGTTTAAAAATGAAATATATGAAAAAAAAATTATAGAGGGTATTCCAAACTTAATGAGGCTGTTATTGATCAACTTTTTACAATTAAGAACCGATGAATGGACTTTACGTTTAAGCACTATTGTGTAGGGTCGATAAATTAATGTTGTGTATTTCGATAAATGATACTCGATATGATTTTAAACCATTTTATTTAAGGATTTAAACTAAAAAACACTGAAAATATGAAGAATGCCAACTTGTCAGTCTCGTTCTCGTCATAAAACAGTTAACTATTGTTCTCGTCTTGGTTGCGCCTAATGACGTAACCGTAGATGGCGTAGTGGTATTAGACAACATTCGGTTTTCTTGGTGACTCGTAGATGGCGGTAGTAGTATTGGACATCATTCGGTTTTCTTGATAGCTCGTAGATGGCTTTAGTAGTATTAGTAGTGGACTGTATAATATTGTTACGAGGGTTGCATGCGACGACATTTAGATCCGACAGCTATACACACTAAGAAAACCTTTCTTATTTTCCAAAAGTTGTATTTCCTTGTGTAAAATTAAAAAATAAATAAAAATATGTTTTACCTAACGCATTTCCTTATTACTTTTTTTCTTTCTACATTTAAAATGCGTAGAAAGTAATTGTTTGGTCGTTACACAAAGATAAAATTTTAAAAATAATTTCACCATACTTGTGAACCCCCTCTATTATAGGTCACGAGTCGCCACTGATTGTTCCTCAGAACAAACCCGAACAAAACAAGGTTGCTAGGCAACACATTAGGGTATCTGATACTTTAATGTTTCATTTACCGGCCGCCAATTAGTACAGGGTAAGTAAATTTACTGGACAGTTTCTCAATCTCATTAGCCGCGGGCCGCCAAAATCGTGAAAATTTTGCGCAAAATTGGCTGTGCAATGCATCGCGTCACCTTGACAACGTAAATGTTTATATTAACAAATACAATTTAAACATCAACATTTATAAAAATTCTTTATACAAGCATGACAGGCTTAAATCAGATGCGACGGATCCCTGAGATTTCGATCCTCGCAATAGATGTAGGTGGAGAACTTATATAGGGCACATACAATCGATCGACGAAGTCAGGCGATGCAACGTGACCGCTTGTGTCAAAATGTTTACAAAACATTTTAGTAAATTTTATAAAAGGTTTTAGTAATTTTTCTTTTTTAAATCAGAAAATTTTATTCAAATCGGTTGAACCTCTTACGAGCTATAGAGTTTTAAAAATAATGATAAAAACCTTATTCCGATCTTTTTATTGTCCAGTTTGGTACGAACATTAAAGTAAAAATTACACTCATGCATTTAGCTACATATGTTGTTTTCGCATGATTACATCGAAAACAACCCCTCTAGCTATCGAAAACAACCCGCCAAGTTTTTATTGTTTATTGACAAAGATAATGACACTTTTTGACGTTTAGAAAAATAAATCTTATATTCCCTGCATAGTAACCCCTTAACAACGCCCTTCATTTGAATAATGTGTCAGTTTGACAATTTCATTATTTTAAAGATTTTTCGAGTCGCGCTTTGGTACAGAATCCATAGAATCCATAGAAGAAAAAGTAGCCGATAGTGTACCGAAAAACACTACAAATAGCAAGCAGTATGTATGGCGGCAATTCATGTCGTTTTGTGAAGAAAGAAAGTATATTTTAACGAAGGAAACGCCGATCAAACAACTTGCAGGCATACTCCAAGTTTGGGCTTTCAACATGAAGAAGCAGAGCGGTGAGGAGTACAAAGATTTTACCATAAGAACTTTATGGAATTTAACTGCGAAATTACTAGAAGAAAAGTATTATAATGAGTATCAAATCAAGTTTGATCCATTTAAAGACATTGATTTTAAAGTTGCTCGTGAGGCGAAAAGCGCGAAACGCAAGAAAGTTCAACAAATGCCAGAAAAAAGAAAAGTTAGTTCAGTTTTTTTTAAATATAATGATTTCAAAGCAATTGTTGATAGTTGCGACGAAAGTACGCCGCATGGTTTGGAGAAAAAATTGTTTTTCGTGCTTTCCTATGAACTGGCTTGGAGAGGCGGTGAAGGAGCTCGGTCGCAAGTAAGGTACTTTAAAAAAGAAACCAGCAGCATTGGAGTACAATCCAGTGTTCTCGAAAAAGGCGCAGGGAGGAGATAAGCCCTTGTCAAGCTCCAAATGGTTGATTTCAAACAGAAATAATCCCGACATCTGCCCAGTACGCCTTTTTGACAAATATTTACTAAAACGAAGTGAGATCAATCATGAAAGATTATTTTTAACCGAAAATCCCTTTTGGAATTCATCTGGGCACTGGTATAAAAACATTCCAGTTGGAGTAAACACCATTGGTCAATGGACCACCAAACAGGCGAAGAAAACAGGCCTAGATACAAAAAAAAATGAAAATTACTAAACTGGCGAAGCAAGGAGTTGGAGAGCAACAGCTCATAAAAATAACGGGTCACTCAAACACAAAATCAATCTATTCTTATCTTCAAATGGATGAGGAACATCATGAGCATATAATTCAAGAAATGAGATCAGATGAAATGGATGCCCAACCTAGCTGCTCGAAAATAGCATCAAAACTAAGCTCACAGGATTTTCCAGCTACCAAATATTAAATATTATTACAATTGCGTTATTAATAATTACTAATTTTTTTAGTTCTTTATTTAAAAGTTGTAATATAAAGTTGTTTTAACCATTATTCGAGTAATTTTCTCCCTAAATTACACTCGTGCATAAAAATTCTCAGAAAATTTTGCATTTAAGCGTATTTCCTTTGAAAAACAACATTGTAATTACCTCCGATAAGTTCTGCTGCTCAGCACTAATAGGAACCAAAAATACGTTCCACGGTCCAAAGATTAACGGTTCCAATCATCGGCATCGACTGAATGCTTTACCTGAGCCTGACAAAAAATGGCGACTTTTATTTATTTTTCTTAATATCAATTCTATGATTTCATGCATTTATGATAAATTAGGTACTAAAAAATACTTAATAATACCGATATTACAAAGTTTTCCATAGTGCACATGTTGTGAAGCAATTTGAATAATTAGACACGAAGAATAAAATTTTGCAATAAAATATAACGGGTGTTTCACAGTCTATGGTAGGTTGTCTATGGTAGGCTGTATATGGAAAATGAGTAATAGGATCGATTCAACAATTTGAACTCCTTTATAAATCTAAAATATTTCCAGGTTTGCGGCGTTGCTCTGATTCTTCTTCTAAAAAATTGTAGCAACTTTGTCATTTTAAATGGAACACCCCCTAATTTTTAGACTTACCCTTTATATACAGGGTGTCCCATAACTAATGGTACACAGGAAAACTGCAGATTCCTTCGGTAAAAATACTGGGATTAGGCCATACTTAGTTTAGTTCAATAGCTGGTAATAACCGAGGTACAGGGTGTCCAAGTAAAAATTTAATTTTCAATTTCCCTAAATAACTTATTTCTGAATCAATATTTTTGCACAAAATTTTGTGACTAGGGTTTTTTTGAGGAAAGGAATTTGAATTTGTTAAAAATTTTGATGTAGATTGTAGAGGGCGGTCTCTGCGGTACTCTGGATACTTAAAAAGAAATGTAACTTTTTTGTGCCTTAGTATAATGATATTTTTATTAAAAATATCGGTTTTTCCGTCATTTCTAAGCAATAAAGGTAGACTTTGTAAATGGCGCTCCGACTAACCGTTTTCGAGATATTTTCAATTACAATTTCTAATGCGCCCGTTTAAATTTTGATTTGTAAATGTGAAATTTGTCACAGTAGGCTTTGGTAAAAACAAATACAATGAAAGCACTTTGTAACCTCATTTATGTCAAAGTTTATTTTCATTTGTCAGCATTGTGGGTATTTTTAAGGAGTTTTTGAAGATACTGTTATCAAAAATTAAACTAAAAATGCCGCTACATTTTTCGTTTTGGACGCAAGGACCCTGTTTCTCCCAGTCTATCGTATAGGCTTCTAAAAATTTAAAAATATGGCTGCCTTCTATTTGGATACATTTCCAAATACCGCCGATGTGCCCCCGCGTCTGTTAAATTTTCTTGTGCGTATAAACATACCATGTCTCGCATTTCTCCGTTAGAAAACAGTTATGTCGCGGCATTTTTAGTTTAATTTTTGATAACACTATCTTCAAAAACTGCTTAAAAACACCCAAAATGTTGACAAATGAAAGTAAACTTTGACAGAAATGAGGTTTCAAAGTGCTTTCATTGTATTTGTTTTTGACAAAGCCTACTGTGACAAATTTTACATTTATAAATCAAAATTTAAACGGGCGCATTAGAAATTGTAATTGAAAATATCTCGAAAATGGTTAGTCGGAGCGACATTTACAAAGTATACCTTTATTACTTAAAAATGACGGAAAAACTGATATTTTTAATTTAAAAACATAATTATACTAAGGCCTAAGAAAGTTACACATCTTTTTATGTATCCAGAGTAGCGCAGAGAGCGCCCCCTATAATCTGCATCAAAATTATTAACAAATTCAAATTCCTTTCCTCAAAAAAGCCCTAGTCACAAAATTTTGTGCAAAAATATTGATTCAGAAATAAGTTATTTAGGAAAATTGAAAATTAAAGTTTTACTTGGACACCCTGTATCTCGGTTATTACCAGCTATTGAACTAAACTAAGTGTGGCCAAATCGCAGTATTTTTACCCAAGGAATCTGCAGTTTTCCTGTGTACCATTAGTTATGGGACACCCTGTATATAATATTTTTTTATCTAATAATGCGAAAACATGACACTAATAAAACACTTGTAAATTTGTGGTCTGAACTCATCGAAAGTTGAACCTTTAGTGACAGTTTAAGCAAACCCAATGTACATATTTAATCCCCATAGAAAAATCCGTTTGATATCATACAGGGGGTTGAAATTATGTTCATTTCCGCAAAACAAATAATAGGAGAACTTAACAGGAAACATACCATCGATCGATGAAGTAAAGCGACGTAGGGCTCGGTTAGTACTTGGATGGGTGACCGCTTGGGAACATCATGTATCCAAATTTTTTCAAAAATCTTTAGTAAAAGTTAACAAAAGAGTTTAGTAGTAAATTTTACAAAAACTTTTCACATAAATGGATTACTAAATATTTTTGTAATTTTGACTAAAAATATTGCTATAATTAAATGGCATTTCTTAATATAAGTGATTCCAGTCATACAGGGTGTTATGGAAATGACGTATTATATTTAAACGGGTGACTCCTGGTGTGTCCTAGAGAAGCGCTACATATTTTTTTTTCAAATCGACTGTTTTAAAAGTGGGGTAACAAACCCTCTTACTCACAGGTTACTCCGCGGTAATGAATCATAGCACCCTGTGGCAGTGTATAATAAACACCTGCTACGCGCAATGTTGCCAAACTGTGTAAAAGTGTAAAACATTAGTTTCTTATAAAAATAAATATTTAGCTTACTTAGAAAGTAAATCCAGCACGCTGTAAGGCATCCAGGGCGCAGACACCTTCAGTTCTTTTTTCAATGGGAAAAGCTTTATGCTCATCACGTGCCCTGATGATAGTGTGGTACTGCATAATAAGCTTATACCCACTAAACCCCATTCGGCCTCTTCTTTCAAATCTCAGAACATAACCGACATATCGCCGAGAGAAAAAAACACATAGTGAAACAGAACAAATTACACTAAATCACTTAAATAAACACACAGACACCCACGAGTTTCAAATCAGTTCTTTTGGAGATATGCACCTATTATTAGATTACACAAAAGCACTAAATACTAACGCATAATTAAACTTTACAATAACCTACCGTACACATAGAACAACAGCACTATACAACTTATTTCGCAATAGAAATTCAGAAATAATAAAAACGCTAATTTCTAATGGGCTAATCAAATTTATTAATCATTTACTGAAGAAGAATGATGAAATAATTATGTTGATAGACAGGACAATCTCTTCAAAATAAATAGTCTCGCCCAACTAGCGCGGTTGCCATTTCCGAGACTATCATTATACAGGAAAGTATTACAGTACAACGCTACTGTATTTTCGAATATGTCAAACGTGTTTAGTTACTTTCAAAATTTTTAGATGTCAAATACCAATGTATGGAAATTTATATTATTTCCCAGAACAATAAGGGCGTATTGTGAGGTTATTGTGTCGGTTTTTGTTCGGGTTATTTACTTGGTATTTTTTTATAAAGTAGATTGGTTTTAAATAAGGCCGAAAAGGTAAATAGAATTCCATTTTTTTTTTCTTCTAAAGGGTAAAGTGGCATTTCAGTTGTTCAGATTCGACGGTGTCGTCGGTGTCGTTCGAATGGAACAAATGAGAACATACCTGACCATTTATAAACTCCGCGGCGGTTCGTTCGAGTCAGTTCAAGTTTATAAATCAGAGTTTGTTTCCGAGCGAACTGACTTGAACATAAAAGTTTATAATAATGTACCCTGAAAAATAAACAGCTTCCAATCTGTCAAACGGTTATTGA
Organism: Barypeithes pellucidus; assembly: GCA_963991005.1. Lineage (NCBI taxonomy): Eukaryota > Metazoa > Arthropoda > Insecta > Coleoptera > Curculionidae > Barypeithes > Barypeithes pellucidus. The sequence continues at coordinate 4,663,075 of OZ022557.1, forward strand.
CTTTCTAAAGACTTTAGCCTGAAAATGTAACAACACTGCTCAAAATTCACTGACGTTTTTCGCCATATATTGCTTTGTTTACCTTTCTCCCAGGACCCAGTGTCACCACGTGCTTAATTTTGGTTTGACACTAGGTCATGTACAGGGCATATTAAATTAAAGCGCCGTTTATGGATAGTTTTCTTCAATTTGTTTTCATCTCAGGAATTGGTGGTTTAAATATAATACGTCATTTCCATAACACCCTGTATATAGAGCGATATATTATGGTTAGTTTTACTATTTTTATAATAAATTTAACTATGTTTTTCTTTGAGTGTATGTGTGTTATTAGAATTAAAAGAAGGTTCAATTTGCTTTCAAACGATATATCACATCCCTATACCTAAACCTTCAGATTTCCTCAATAGAGCCAATTCTTAGGAAAATTATCATCTTTTGAGTTTTTTTCTTGTTAGGCCGTCCAAGTGCGAGGGCCTCCCTGAATAGATACAAAATTGACTCAATTCGATCGCGCTGCCATCTGATTGACCAGACATATACATACATAATACATATGTGATGTGTTTTCCCAATGTAACTGATGTGCTTAATTAGCATGGCTATAATGAATCGTGTCGATTTAACATTACTTCTTGCAGTAACAAAAACCTCATTAGTTACTTAGCAGATGGAAATACGGATTTAATTAAGGTTTGTGTGATTTCTAAAGGCCGTATTAGACTCGGCAATTTTTTCTCTTGCGCCGGCAATTATAATGGCACGTATTCATGCGCAGTAAACCGTTTTCGATCAGCTGGAGCATTGTCAACGGTCAGAACGGCAGTGGGTACTGTCGAAATCCCTAAAATATCCCCAGAATTAGAGATGTGCAAACCTGTTCGTTTTTTACCAATTAAAGCAGCTACTGCTATTTACAAATAGGAGGTGCAAAAAGTTGCTGAATTAGCAGTCCATAAGTTTAATAAAGAATGTAAACTGCTAATTTAAGTACCAGTGGGTTTAAATGGCCATTATCTGTTCATACCTGGTTCGGCCAAATAATAAACAGTTAAAAATAACAGAATAATCCATGTCTACACAATTGCGCCGGCAAGGGCAATTAAAATGGCGCCTGCCCCATTTCTGGTAATGAGAGACAGCTGATCGGGAACAGTGTACTGCGCATGAATCAGTGTCATTTTAATTGTCAGAAGAGTAGAATTTCTGACTGTAGTACGGAGAACGGTGTACTGCGCCTGAATCCTTGAATTATAATTGCCATTGCTGGCGCCATAAAAATTCCCGACTGTAATACGGCCTTAAACAAATTCCGCCGATGTTTATAAAACTTATTAAACAATTATTTCGACGACAATGGGTAAAACTACACAATGTACGGTGGAATGGTTAATGATAAACCATTAAACTATGGTTATTAAAAGCTCTTTTGTCAATGCGTTCAAAATTGGTTCCACCATGTGTTATCAGATCAAAAGAGCCGATCTTTTGTGGTCCGGTCGGATTAGACGTTTCTTTTATTTTAATCGCTTGTATCTTAGAATCGATTCCACACAAATTAACACAATAATAAATCATATCGAGTTTTTGGCTTGCGAATGAAAAACTGATATAGAAATGTACAAATCGCTTCACTTAATCCATTTTAGGATGAAATCATTTAAGGCACTCTAGAGGTGGTACGTCCGCTAATAAAGCGATTCAAGTTGATGTTAAATCGTTGAAAGTTATATTCATGGGGAAATACGACCTCAGGAAGGAACCACACATGGATGGGCGGCAGGGGTTCGTCGTGTCAATAACCTGTCATCCACGTAGAAGGCTGTCGAGGTTCTCAGTCAGCTCGTGGTCTCCAATCAGACGAATGGCCCTCCTTTAGATAGAATCCAGTAGCTGAATAGTATGCTCTGGTGCTCCAGACAAGAGATCAGCATTCTACATTCTAGTGATGGTCGAATCTGGGCTTCGTAGAGTGTCAGAAGGTGTTGAGGTGTACAACTTTTTGATCCGGAAAACTACACCGAGCTTCTGCAAAGCCTCCCGGGCGATTGCCATACCGTGGTTGTACCAGGACACATTTCCTGTATTGCTTGTCCTGCCATGACTATATCCGGTTCTGCAATGTTAAATTGTAGTTAATACCTTTTAATTATAAATTTGAGAAAATAAATTGACAACTGGAGTTATTATTATTATTATTTTATTTATTACACAAAATACCGGGTCCGCAAACGAAGCGGGGACAGCAGATTAAATGGTTATCGAAGAACTTTCGACAATACAACAGTCTGAGGTCTTGGATTAAAAGCTGCATGTTTTACAAATATTTTACATTATACAGGGTGTCCCAAAAAAGTGTGACAGCATAAAGTTATATTTTTTTTTAATGGGACACCCAGTATTCTATTGCATATTTAGGTTCGTATTAGTATCGTTTATAAGTGACTCCAATTTTATTTGATTTGGATTTGTAGTTTCGGAGAAATAAATTAAAAACTAAAAAAAGAAGTTTTGCAGTCCTGAATAAAAAAAATCAAAAAAAAAACAATCCAGAACTATTTTTTTTGACCTCGGAATTGGCTGAAATTTATGACAAGAGGTCTAGAGATACTATGAATCTAATTGCGTTTATCTATCATAACAAGCTTTCAAAAACGCCACATTTTAAAATAATTTTTCTCAAGTTTTTCAAATGGAACACCCTGTATATTATTTGGCTATTTGACGTAGAATTCATAGACAGTTTTTTTGTAATACAAGCATATGTTACATCCAGCAGTTTTCGAAATAATTGTAAATATCATAAATTATGTTGTTTCAATAAAGTTTTTATTGGGAAATTTTGTTATAGGCGACTAGACTAATAATTGTAAACTAAAGCAAATGTTCAAAATAGCTTCCTTTTACTCTTAGAGTTTACCGCATTTTAGTTATTTCGATATAAATTTTAAAAGCCTACATTTTTGCTACTTTTTCTTAAATCGTTTTGTATAATGCAATGCTTCCTGTTGCTAGAAATCATTGCAACAACTTCTCGAAGGTTACTGGTTTCGGCTTTCTCTCAATATCTGGATACAATTGGCTCGCGAGGAGGCAATTTCTTGCACATTGACTTAGTATAAAAATCATATTTACCATTTCTAAAGTTGCAATATTCGACATTTTGTGTAAGTTAGTACTAATTTCGACGACTGAACAAATGTAAATAATTGTTTTGGCTGTCATAGTGACAATCTAAACAAAAAAAAATCATGGCAACTCGATTAAGAATAAAAAATAAAATTAAATAAATAAAAGTAGAAAAAATGTAGGCTTTTCAAATTTATATCGAAATAACTAAAATACGGTAAACTCTAAGAGTGAAAGGAAGCTATTTTGAACATTTAATTTAGTCGCCTACTATTTCCCAATAAAAACTCTATTAAAACAACATAATTTATGATATTTACAATTATTTAGAAAACGGCTGTATACAACTTATATGCTTGTATTACAAAAAAAAATTGTCTATGAATTCGGCGTCAAATAGCCAAATAATATACTGGGTGTTCCATTTGAAAAACTTGAGAAAAATTGTTTTAAAATGTGGCGTTTTTGAAAGCTTATTATGAACACCCTGTATAAAATAGATAAACGCAATTAGTCTCTATACCTCTTGTCAGAAATTTCACCCAATGCCGAGGTTAAAAAAATAGTTCTGGATTGCTTTTTTTTTTATTTTGACTGCAAAACTTCTTTTTTCAGTTTTTAATTTATTTCTCCGAAACTACAAATCCAAATCAAATAAAATTGGAGTCACTTATAAACGATACTAATACGAACCTAAATATGCAATAGAATACTGGGTGTCCCATTAAAAAAAAAATATAACTTTATGCTGTCACACTTTTTTGGGACACCCTGTATAATGTAAAATATTTGTAAAACATGCCGCTTTTAATCCAAGACCTCAGACTGTTCTATTGTCGAAAGTTCTTCGATAACGATTTAATCTGCCGTCCCCGCTTCGTTTGCGAACTCGGTATAATTATTTTTCAATACTAAGTACCTATCAACGTAGATATCGTTTTTAAGATACTTTATTTCACTTCACACCAAAGGAACTAATCGTTTGGCAAATATCCGTATTATTAATTTCTTCATTTACCGTCAACAATTTAATTTAAATTACACGACAATATAACGAATTGGTATCTCCAAACCTACTAGAAATAGGAGTCGGTCGTTACGTGCCATTTCCCCGCAAAGTGGCAGGCTATTTGCACTTTTGCGAGGCTAAAATGGCAGTAAATTCTATAATTTCGACAGGTTAGTGCAAAAGCGCTAACTTGGGATTTTTATTTACGGGCTAGCGTATACGTAGGTCTACTTTAGGAATGATAAAGTACCTTTTCGCGGCTAATTAAACGTAGAAACCGAGGGATTCTATAGGGCGATGTCTATAATAATGGTGCTGGTACGAATTTTTTTGTCCCATTAACTTGTATTGAATTTCTTTGTCACACCCATAACGCGTCCATTTATATGGTTTTAAAGACTTAAGTGGCTTAGTAGTACGGCTTTTAGTGTCTGTAAATTTTAGCTTCAACAGCTTTGTAATTTCACGCCAACCTATCAGAAAGAAAAAACCACGAGGAAACGATACATACAATATCAAATTTGAGTTATGGGAATCCAAAAATAGGGAACCAAAAATGTCAGAGAAACAACGAACATAATTTAATTCTGTATAGTTCAGGTTTGCTTTGAAAAATACACGGAAAAAATACTGTATATTGTATTAATTACATTTTTTATTAATAATAAGTACCAAAATAATATTGTAAATACACATAATGACCAACTTCAAATAAAGTGCTGTAAAAATGATTTCCACACGACTGAAAGGCTTGCACCAGATCAGTGGCGGTTCTTCCACAGGAGCACATGCGCACGTGCCACCCCCAAAACAAAACGAATAAAAAATATTAATTTATATTCATTGAATAGTATTTATCGTATAAAGTCCGACCCTCCCGAATATTTTATTGTACCGTCAAACTAAAAAAGTCCGACCCTCCCTAATATTTTATCATCCCGTCAAACCAAACTGTATAGATCCGGCAACCGTGCCTCGGTCGAGGTAAACGACGATTATGACGAGACTTGTTCGCACGTGCGATTAAGTAGTGCAGTTTCTCTGTAGTAACAGGTGGCGGGTGGCAGCGGGGAATAGCGGGGCAATGGCGATTTAACATTGTACAGTTTTTGTGTGCACCGCTCTATTGTCTGTTCGTGCATCTAGTTAGAAATTCGAGCGTGTATGTTTTAATATTTTAATATTATATATTTATTAAGTTAAAATGAATAGTTGACGGTGGACTATTTAAGAAATAACTTTAGCTCTTTGAGTTTGGAGCAAAAAATTGAAGTGAAGAAAGCGGGAACACATAAACCCGAAATTAATTTAACGCAGACCACAAAGGGTAAATCTAGGGACTTTATTAGAAAGTTTAAAAATGAAATATATGAAAAAAAATGTATAGAGGGTATTCCAAATTTAATGAGGCTGTTATTGATCAATTTTCTACAATTAAGAACCGAAGAATGGACTTTACGTTTAAGCACTATTGTGTAGGGTCGATAAATGTTAAACCATTTTATTTAAGGATTTAAACTAAAAAACACTGAAAATATGAAGAATGCCAACTTGTCAGTCTCGTGGCTCGATTCGTTCTCGTCATAAAACAGCATTGAACAACTATTGTTCTCGTCTTGGTTGCGCTTGGAATGCGTAGTGGTATTAGCCATCATTTGATTTTCTTGATAATTCGTAGATGGCGGTAGTAGTATTGGACATTATTCGGTTTTCTTGATAGCTCGTAGATGGCTTTAATAGGATTAGTAGTGGACTGTATAAATATTGTTACGAGGGTTGCATGCGACGACGTTAAGATCCGACAGCTATACACACTAAGAAAACCTTTGTTATTTTCCAAAAGTTGTATTTCCTTGTGTAAAATTAAAAAATAAACAAAAATATGTTTTACCTAACGCATTTTCTTATTACATTTTTTCTTTCTACATCTAAAACGCCTAGAAAGTAATTGTTTGGTCGTTACACAAAAATAAAATTTTAATAATAATTTCACCATACTTGTGAACCCCCTCTATCATAGGTCACGAGTCGCCACTGCACCAGATACAAACGGATCCCTGGGAATTCGATATTCGTAAGAAATAATTGGTGGAGAACTTATACAGGAAGCATAACATCAATCGAAGGAGTCAATCGATGCAACGCGCGGTTACTTCTTTGATGGGTGACTGTTTGGGAGACCGCGCGTGTCAAAATTTTTACTAAAGAAGCAAACACTTAGAAACTCATACACAACAGAACATACGCAGAACAAAATTTCCAACAGGGTTGGAAATTTCACTCTGCGAACGAACCGAATATTCGTTTGAAAGAAAACCGTTTATTGTCCGTCGTAATTGGCAATAAGGGCAATAGCATAAAAAATCAAAAGTATTTCCGTGCTGGAGGCAAAGTAATCGGACTAATTACTCGACCTTTGTAGCCTTTTAATTAAATAACGAAATATCATTACGTTTAAAACATTGGCGGTTACTGATCCTCGAGATAGTGAACCGTGCATTCCTCCTTTGAAAAAGCAGGCACTTAATCTTGAAAACAAGAAATATAAATCCATGTTTTAATGACGTAAGAAATAACTTTAAATAATATGAAATATATCGTCTAGTCTAATATTATCTAATAAGATTTGTTTTACAATTTATAACAGTTTTATAAAAGCACGCGATTGGCAATTTTGTTATATAAATGTGTCTCGTGATTAATTTTTGTGTTTAGGACCTAATAGCTACAATAGTACTGTTTTTATACATATAAGAAGTTTTTTTTTAAATAGCTACCTGATCATTAATAGACCTTACCTAATTTTTTTTTATGATCAAACACAAGCACTATAGGAAAAATCCCTTAGGGCACTCTGGGAGTGGTGCGTGTGCGCAAAAAGCGATTCATGTTGGTTTTGAATCGTTGGAGGTCATATTCGTTGGGAAAAACGACCTCGGGAAGGTCGTTCCATAAGGATGAAGTCCTCGAGATGAAAGAATTCTTAAATAATGAAGTTCGAGGAGTACTAAGCTTAACCACACATGGATGGGAGGCAGCTCTGGGCGGCATTAAGAGGGCAAGGTCAGCCGAGCACTTTCCATGAAAGTATCAGTAAAAGAGAGTCAAATCCCCAACTTTTCTCCGATGTTCTAGGCTGTCGAAGTTCTTCGTCAGCTCGTGGTCTCCAATCAGACGAATGGCCCTCCTTTCGATGGAATCCAGTAGCCGAAGAGTATGTTTGGGTGCAGAGCTCCAGACATGAAAGCAGTACTCTAGTGATGGTCGAATCTGGGCTTTGTATAGTGTCAAAAGTTGTTGAGGTGTGTACAACTTTCTGGTTCGGAAGAGTACACCAAGTTTCTGAGAAGCTATCTTGGCGATTGCCACAACGTGGTTATGCCAAGACATATTTCCTCCCAGATTGACACCCAGCAAATTAATATATGAAGCCAGTGGGATTGCGTGTTCGTTCATGACTATATCCGGTTCTGTAATGTTAACCTTTTTAGAGAAAATTCCTGTCTGGGTTTTTTAGCGTTAAATTCGACTTGGTTACTGTCACCCCAAGCCAGAATTTCTTCCAGGTCTTTGTTGAGGCGTGATACTTCATGCTGTCTGCGAAGATGTGCGTCGACAGCCGATGTTTGTGTATTCAAAGAGAAAGATGAGATAAGTGTGCTATCGTCAGCAAAACTAAATATCGGCTTTTTCGTTTTCACTAGAAGGTCGTTAATGTAGAGTAAGAAGAGAGTTGGAGACAATATGGACCCTTGAGGAACACCGGCATTGAAGGTGAAGGTGTCCGAGAGAAATCCGTCAATCGCCACTTGCAGAGAGCGGTCCTTAAGAAAGCTAGACAACCATGCACAGAATCAACTGGGCATACCATAGGATCGCAGTTAGAAGTCCCTCCAGTGCAACAGCCCGAGACTCCCTATGATGTTCGATTGCGTTGTTCCAAAGATGGGTGACATAGGCTAGAAGATCTTCAGTTGATCTGGACTTCCGAAAACCATATTGATGATCGCTGATAATGTTGAAACCTTCCAGGTACCTTAGAAGATGTTGGTTAATAGCTTTCTCCATTACTTTTGATATAACTGAAAGCAATGCAACAAAACGGCTCTACATGTGACGCAGGATAAGCGAACCTATAGGTGTAAATTACAAAAGAATTTCTAATTGAAATTTCATCATTTGGGATCTAGGCCTGCTTGATTACAAAATATTGTTTAACGTATTTTGATTTTTATGAAATCAAGCAGGCCCTGACCGTAGCATTATTTTTATTTTCTGTCTAGGTCTAGGTGCCCAAGTGCCTCTTCTTCGCAAAATATCGAAAAATTAAGAAAAGCTGATCAGAATTCAAAATCATGCAAGCATACCGAATTTAATAACCATCGGACATTTTTTTTGCATCTTTTTTAAATCTCTAAACAGAAAAGAAAATTCTTCATGGTATTAAATATATAAATTTTTTAAAAAGTATTTGGGAGGCGAATAACTACGGTGTAAAAACTCTTTGAAGACCGACCGGCAACCAATCGCGTATGCGCGGCAGAGCGAACGGACCTCGCCGAATGAAAGTATGTGTGATTCCCCGACAGCAGTCCGCCGTTTATTTGTGAGTTGTAAGTTTAAAATCGTAAACAATGGCAAAAGAACGTCGAGTCTTGAGTCTGAAAGAGAAAATTCATGTTGCGGAACGTTATTAGATTTTTTTAGTCTACATCCAAACCAAAACTAGTGTATTTTTGTTAAGTTTAATAAATGTTTATTTGTAGATATACATGTTTGTGTAAATAAGGGTGATTTTAAAAAATTGTAAATGTTTTACTTCTGCCAACAACAACTACAGGTAATTATACCCATTTTGTCTGAATCGTTTCTGTCTATATTTTTATATTCTATTGTACATTATCTAAGATTAATGTCGATTATAAATTATGTCTACCAGACATGTCTGCCTATACCTAAACGTATATTTCTGTATCGCTTTCTCCAATCAGTAGATAGATTTATCAGCTACAGACAATAAAGTAATTTTTTTGTCATATGCATATAAGTATTATTATACTGGATTGCTATTTCCCATTCGTGAAAAAAGTAACTTTTCTTTTTCGAAATTAAAAAACATAAACTCCTGGACAAAATTAACGCAACATTTATAAATTTGCCATATTTTTCATGCTATTTTCTTTTCTGAATTTATGATGCGATTTGAATGATTTTTTTTGCATTGTAGGTTTGTTCCTTGATAATGTCATAGTTTTCGCTGTTTATGAAAAAAAATTTCATTTTCGATTAATACTGGGTGTAATAAAAATGCTATGTTTTTCCTACCTATGGAGTATACTAGCAACCGAACCATATAGCAAATTGACATTAAACGGCAGGTTTATCTTTCCCCAACATTTTCTTTTTTTGTTTACTTCATTATCTCTGTTATTAAATGAGATACGCCGTTTTATAGCGTAACATGTTTTTATAGACTTTATTATTCAACACATTCATTGTTAAATGTTTTCAAGTAGACTATGGACCTTTTCTGATATTACAAGCGATGTGTCAATATCGAATACATTATTTGTTATCTGTATAACTGTAAAATTTCTGCTCGCTTTGATAAATGGAAACAAAATTAACGAGTTACTTTATTTAATAAAGTAATTACAATATTAAGATTACGTTTATTAAATAATTTTTTTTTGGAAACGAGTGAAACATGAAAAGAACAAAAAATCAGAAACAATAAAATTAATGGATTTACAAAGTTAATAACGTGTATGCCCACCTCTACTTCGAATCACTAGTGGCATTCATACGCCTCGGCATACTGGAAATTAAATTTTTAATTGTATCTTGGGGAATATCCTCCCATTCTGCAATTACTGCATCCACCAATTGATTGTGGTTAACCGGTACGGGATTGCGACTTCGAAGCTTTCTTTTAAGAGCGTCCCATAAATGCTCTATGGGATTTAAGTCGGGACTGTGAGGTGGCGATTCCATGGCGATTCCATCAATGGAATCGCTACAGTAGTAATATGACACATCGAATAGCTCTCATGCACCAAAGTTAAGGCTCTTACTGCTTCTTCTACCGATACATTTTTTAGTCGCTTCATTTTTCAAAATTAAAATACCCGTCGGGCAACTGGGCATACGAAACGAACGTTTAATAAGCAGTTTCCGAACAGTTCTTATCAGTATGGCGAATTTTATTTGACCTTTGTAACTTTAACACACAACATCTGCTGACACATCGCTTGCAATGTCAGAAAAGCTCCATAGCCTACTTGAAAGCATTTAACAATGAATGTGTTGAATAATAAAGTATATAAAAACATATTACTCTATAAAACGGTGTATCTCCTTTAATAATAGAGGTAATGAAGTAAGCCAAAAAAGAAAATGTTGGGGAAAGATGGACCTACCATTTAATGTCAATATGTTTCGGTTGCTAATATACACCACAGGGTGATGCGAATTTTCGGAAAAAAACATATCATTTTTAGTACACCCAGTATAAATCGAAAATTTAAATTTTATCATAAACAGCGAAAACTATGACATTGTCAAGGAACCAACCTACAATACAAAAAAAAATCATTCAAATCGGATCATAAATTCAGAAAAAAAAAATAGCATAAAAAATATGAGAAATTTATGATGTTGCGTTAAATTTGTCCAGGAGTTTATTATTATACGGGATTGTAGCACTCGCCTTCGGCTCGAGCGCTCCAATTTCCCATTCGTGAAAAAACTAACTTTTCTTTTTCGAAATTAAAAAACATATATTGGTGTATAACCAATTCATTGTCACTTATGGGACATTTGCTTATATCGACTTGATTATTTAGAATTAACGTTGACTTTAGCTTGGAATTACACGACCATAAAGTAAAATACGTTAACAATACCCCCGTTCGCTGAAACTCTTCAATTGCTTTTGGTCAAATGCCATTTAATATACGTATTATATTCCTTTTTCTATGCTTATTTCGATTGTTCAGGCAATAAATTTTGTGTTGATTCATTGGCTTTATTAATTATTTCGCCTGGGGCGCATTGAATAGGAATAGGAATACGGGGTCAGGTAAAAAAGTTATCGGACTTAACCTATTGTTTTAAAATGGAAGACCATGTATATTTTAATCTAAAAATATACTATTTTAAATTCTCCTTTCAGATATATAACACACCATGGATGATATTGGTTTCCTAGGCGATTTATTTAAACTTTATTACTTTGAAACGAAATAAAAGATTCAGATTACGGTAAAAAATAACGGGAATCATCGCAAATGTTCGGAATATGTCCTTAAATGGTTACCGTCTTTCCGGATAGCGAAGAAAATAGACATTTGACGCCATTTCTTCGTTTTTCCCACTTTCAATATAAAGCGATATTATATCAAATTTTTCAAAATGTTGATAGGTCATTTTCGCAAATGAATATGTAAATATTAAATTGACGTTAAATGTTAATAGTCAACATAGTTGTTTCTAGGATATTAGCTCTGGTTTTATGGTCTACTGTGGTTTAAAGTAATACAGTTTAATAAATCGCCTAGGAAACCAATATCATCCATGGTGTGTTATATATCTGAAAGGAGAATTTAAAATAGTATATTTTTAGATTAAAATATACATGGTCTTCCATTTTAAAACAATAGGTTAAGTCCGATAACTTTTTTACCTGACCCCGTATACTTATTCTCAAACCTGAAAATCTCTTTTAACTAAGAAAATATAAGGTAATTTTGAGATTGTCAATTTTTTGATTTTCCCCCTCTTAAGCGAGCGAAAATTTTCGAATTTTGATTGTACCATTTTAAATTTGACCCAAAGGGAGCACATGACACCTACATTACTTTTTTAATAACACTAACAATTACGGAGATACCCCATAAAAGTGTCGAAAATGGGACAATCTGTACAGTAAATATGTATAAATATACGTGTAGTTGCCTAGTTTATTTAAAGAAGACAACGAAGACTGGCGAAGATACTTGCCAGTTGAAACGTTGTGATTTATATTTAAATAACATTTCAATTTTTGTTGCAAACTCAATATCAATTTATTTCTCAAAGTATATCTACTTGAAACAAAAATTTGAAAAATTAAAACCACGCTTGAGACACTGACTAAAAAGTAAAAAGATAGGGAAAAATATTTAAACCGATTAAGCGGCCGAGAATACTCTCACACTAATTAAAACGAAAAATCTTAAAACCTATAAACATACCAACATACTTTCAGTATCTTCTTACACAAATATTCATTAAAAAATGAATAAACAGCATCACGCTGCGACTTAAAATTCAAGGAATTGTCAACGAGAAAAACAATTAAAAGAATAATATCTTTGCGGTCAAAGGTTATTTTTCTTGAGTTGCATAGCTTTAATTACCACGGGAATTTTTTTCTTTAAAAATACTGAAATTAATTGTCCTTTAGAGAGAAACATGGGTCCAGCGGCTGAAAGACGCAAGATATAGGGTGTAGTGACAAAAATGCATTTACAAATGTCGTGGGTTACAAAATTGGAGCTACCTCAACCCACCTCTCTATGTTGTTCTAACTGAGTCTACGTATTATCACGCCTCAACCCAGAAAGAGATTTTTTATCAACATTTTAAACATATTCGGGATCACCACAATTCCTCATCTTGTAACTATTTTATGAGTTTCCTGAACTCCTGGTTGGGAAAACTTACTAATTGATTATAAAGTGTCGTTTTAACCCGGACGTGCATTATTTTAACTCATTACCATGTGTAAATTATTTTGGGCTGGAATAAGTCAGGAAACGTACTCCAAAACCCCATATCGAGGGTAAATTGCAAGATCGTAAGGTCACGGGAAAGTTCCGAATTCGTGCTCGTGCAGGTTTGGCGCGGTTCATATCATTGTTATTCGTCAATTCTCCTTTGATCGCGCGTATAGACACCTGTTGGCCGTTGCGCCGTTTGCGGGATTTTTCATCTTTGTTCTCTGTGCGTGAAAATTTGTGTTTTGGCATCATTTTGGTCAGTTGGCGTAAAATGGAGAGACAGGAGGGAGATGCATACAAATTGTTATGATTGGAATGGAGCCTTATTATTTATAAGCAATCGTCATCACTTCGTCCGCATGGTTTCTTCAGGAAAGAGTTGCTCTCCTGTCTATAATTTATTTGATTATTTTTTTTTAAATATACAATAAAAATATCATATCTTGAAAAAACAAAAGGCAATTGAAGTTCACAATATGCAGGCGTTAAATCAAAGAAATATTTTGTGATCCAATAGTCCACAATTTAGGTACTGGTAATCCAAAATTTAGAGTCTGGTAGCCCAAAGAGTGAGTTATTCCAGCCACCATCGTAAGCTAGAACAACTTAAATGTCAAGTTTTGATCGAATTATGAATTAATCTAGCCCGACTAGTAACGCATCACAATTCACATACTGGTAGCTACGGTAGCCTATCAATAATTTAAGACGGTGGGGCGTGAGCTACTCCAACGCATAAAATAACCCATCTTCTGTGCTATCATAACTTATGAATAGTGAGTTGATGCAATTTCTTCGATTTGGTTGCCGTAATTCAGAGGTCTGGGCTGTCCCCTATTAGCAATACGCTTCTATCTAGGAGAACTCATATTTGAGTTATATCAACACGAAATTTCGCTCAGTGTGGTGACCATAAAAAAGGGATGTTGTTTATCCCTTTGAGGCCGAATTTATTTTTCGAACTATATTAACAATAAAATATTTGAAGATATGTTTATTAGACTACAAAGGGACCACCACCAATGAGTATAACTCGGATTGAGGGGTTGAATTAACCTAAAAATTATGGATACCAACGCTAACCACTAGGAACTTAACAAAAAAAAATTAAAAACTAATAATGATTAGTATAAGTTTGACTGAAAGACAATATGGTTGATCAGATCTTTAGGAAAAAGGTTAAAAAATTTAAAAAATGTAAATTAATTCTTTGAAAGTAATGGGTCTAGTAACAAATGTCGTATCTTCAGTCCATATGGTGGAAAGGGTAATATCAGACCTGTCCCATTGTAAATTATTAGTAGTTTGTTGATTTTGTAGCGTAGTGGGTTCTTCTGCAATAAAATCCATTTCCAAATTAGATTGATGAGTATCATTAATAATTTCCATTTCCATTTCATCATTTATTATATATTCTAAATCTTCAACAAGGGATTATTGCTGGGAATTTCTTCGATAAGAGCATCGACTTCTGTTTGACTCATTTGTTCCAACTGAGCAAAGCTCCACTTTATCAGCTAAAATTTTAAAAAAATGTATCATAATATTTTTTACATAATATTCCTAGTGGTTAGTGCTAGCGACCACATAACAAAAACATAAAATAAAAACAAATTTCTTTTCGTTTTAACATATTTTTTAAAATAAATTGAAAATTAATGCATTTCAAGTACCTACTTACAAGACATTTTTATAGCAGGATCTTCACAATTTTAGCAAAAAACACAAAAATCACACTTTATAACTCAAATATTTTTGATCGAAGAGAAAGGTTGTATTCAAATATTAGTAGCGTCTGCGAGTCGGACGAACATCGAAATATTATCAGCCGGAACAAGAGTACCTCCTCCCTCCCCCCTTTTAGAGGACCCTGAACACGATGGCGGCGTTAGAATTTCTCATGTTGGTTGCGCAATCCCTCAAAACTGCCAAAAACCACCCCCCCCCCCCCCCCCCCCAGAGGGGTTAAACGCGCTTCAACAGGTTTCCCTGCAGAGAAACACACTTTCCTCCCGTTTTCGAGGATGCTGAGCACGGTAGTGTTGGATATCGCATCCTACCCCTTTCAACCTATCCACCGACCACTACTCGCCCCCCGAAAGCGCTGAAATTTTATTTTTCAAGTATCAGAGGCAAACATTTATTCCCCCCCTCCGTTTTCGAGGATGCTGAACCAGATGGCGGCAACAGAATTTCTCTTTGGGGTTGCGCAACCCCTCAAAACGGCTAAAAACCACCCCCCAGAGGGGTTAAACGCGCTTCAAGAGGTTTATTATGCAGAGAAACTCGAGTATAGGCCGGTGGAGGGGTTAGAAGGGGTCGGACGCGACATCCAACACCACCACCGTGCTCAGCATCCTCGAAAACGAGGGGAAAGTGTGTTCACTGCAGGGAAATCTCTTGAAGCGCGTTTAACCCCTCTGGGGGGTGGTTTTTGGCCGTTTTGAGGGGTTGCGCAACACAAATGAGAAATTCTGACGCCGCCAACGTGTTCAAATATTAGGCAACACATTTAACGTTACGAGAAAAAACCATTAGGCAAGTAGTAAATTAATATTTGGAAGGTGGTTCTTCCTACTAACCAGCAGTCCTCAAAGGGTTATAAGGGCTCTGGAAATGATAGGGCCAAGTTGACATGTGACACTTCTAATCATTCAATATAATTGCATTATTTAGGTTAGTTCGTAGATCAGTGTTAACTGAAAAGAGTCATGGAATTTCCTATTAAAACAACTAAACTTAGCAGTAATATAATAAATTTTAATATAATTTTATCAAATCCATCTAGACAAACTTGAAAAAATAATAATTTTAAACAATATTTAAATGACTAAAATAAATCCCTATTCATTGGCAACACTGTAACCACGGTCTGATTTTACTAATGGGCGAAACCATGTAAGATTTATCCATAGCTTCGCTTTAAGGTTACAGGAAATAATTCCTTTAGTAAAAAGAGAACGAAATAATTCCGCCTATGGCGTTCTCTGCCTTTAATGACGCTAATGGCTCGACGCTGTTCTTATGTTTACCACCAAAACTGTTGAATTTACAAGTTCACCCTGTATTCTCCACGTCTTCACACCGAATTAGTTTTTATGTTCGTTTTAATTAAAGAAAACCCTCAGGTGTCCCACATGCAAGCATTTTAAGCGAAAAGTTTATGTCTTTCCTAATGGTCTCCGTAATTATGTTTATATACCGACTCACGGACATTTTTTAAAACTATGTTTTTCATGTCACAAGATACGCGGAAATTTGTTACAGTCAATATAACAACAAACATACCATAACCAGGACAGTTTTGTTCTTACGTCGTTACGTCAAGATGGTACATGAGTCTGTAATCGGACATATGCATCTTTTATAACGATCCACGTTAACAACAATAACTAAGTGCACTTAGTTCTGAGACTGAACGTTAACGTTAAATGAAGTTAACAATAATAAAAAGGTATTTTTCTCAAATTAAAACGCTGAAGAGCGTACTCTGCGGCAGTGCCGCATTATCATTAGGACGCACAGGTGCTCACAAGCTACTTGTACTTTATATACATACGTAAAATCAGTATATAGGGGCCCCATGGAAGGGGCCCGACAAGTCCTGGAACCTGCACAGCTCTGAAGTGTTTTTGGTATCCTAGCGATAAAATATATATCTCAATAGTATATTACAGTACAAGTTTTATAAAATATCATATTTTAGCACGCGTTATCTAATTGCACAAGTACTATAATAGCTTTATAAACTTTTTTTTCTATTTTACGTCTCTTTTAATAAAAAAAATCAATATTTAAAAAAATACATGCCATAACGAACGAACAACGAAAACCTTATACTTTGCTATAAAAATAGTAAAACTAACCATAATTTATGGCTCTATATGTGACTGGAATAACTTTTATTAAGAACTGCCATAAAATTACAGCAAAATTTTAACAAAAATGTTTAGTAAATATTACCAAAATATTTAGTAAACCATTTATATTTTTGTGAAATTTACTAAAATACTGTGTAAAAATTTCGACACATGTATTGCATCTGATTTAACCTTCTCATTCCTGTAAAAAAACATTTGTACAACACTATTTTTACAATAAAATTACAATACTTAATAGTCGTCAGTAAAATGTACCATACATTTAAAAATATTTAGGTATCTATTCGCGTGCGGTAAGTAACTACTTATCTCACTGATTTGAGTGCGGTAAGTAGCACTTTACCGCACTAATGCCGTAAGTAATTACATACTATAAAAACACATGTAAATCAACCTGATATTAATGCATTGTTGATAACGACTTACGAGGCACCTACGGGGTAAATTAAAACAATGCTCTTTTAGTTTTTAATATTAATGCATTTTCGTGATTTACCAAACTCGCCTTCCGCTCGTTTTATTAAACTTCACGCACATGCGGTAAAGACGTACCTACCGTACGTGTGTTGTAATATACTATTACCTACATTGGAGTTATAAATAAATTATTTTCACTTAAGTTCATTGTAAAATTTACAATATATATTTTCCTTCATTTTATTAAATTTATTAGAAATCCTAGCTACAGTTTTTGTATGTGTGTTTACCATATTATTTTGGTACAGATTAATAATAAAAATTGTAATCATTGCAATATTTTATAGGAAATTGTACAATAAACCATTTACTATAGTATATGTCAAAATGTATTATACAGGGTGACAATTTAAAAACTTGAAATGGCCATATATTAGAAACGAAAAACTGAAGAAAAAAACGCAGAAAACAGTTTCTATAAAACGAAGGGGGAACAAAAACAAGCGTATTAGCCCACCCCTATCTGCAACCCCTTGGACAGGGTGCCTTAAAATCTTAAATAGAAAGGGGGTCGAGTGATACATCATTTTGAAGCTCTTGAAAAATGCTTTCCAATGGTACCATAGAAAAGTACATTTCAGGAAATTCTTCTCTGTTTATTAAGGAAAACAATAAATGAAAAGACAATTTTGACATTTTTTATTATTAGTTAATTAAATGTTCAAAATGATTTCCGTTGTTTTGAAGACAATAATAAAGCCTACTTTCAAATTCTTCACGTACATTTGCAAAGGTTTCTCTGGATACAGCACGGCATTCCTGAACTATTCTATGCTGAAGTTGCTCTAGTGCATTTTAAAAATCACAGATTTTAGGTGACCCCACAAAAAGAAGTCAAGAGGTGTTAGGTCCGGGGATCTAGGTGGCCATTCAACAGGACCTCTTCTTCCAATCCACTGGTTGGGATAATTATCATCCAACCACTGCCTAACGGGAACTACATAATGCGGAGGTGCTCCATCCTGTTGGAAATGTAGTAAGCGTTCTTCTAAAGATAAATTTCCGAGTATGTTCCTCTGATTTTCTAATTCTCGCACTATTAGTGGTTCGATAGACCTCTGTAGTATTTCAGCATACCTGTCGCCATTTAAATTTCCTTGTATAAATATTGGGCCGATAATACCATCTCCCAATATACCAGCCCAAACATTAATTTTCTGGGGGTACTGGGTATGCCCTTCTCTAAATACGTGGGGGTTCTCGTCATTCCAATAACGACAGTTTTGCTTATTAATATGCCCATTTAAATAAAAGGTACACTCATCACTGAAGCAAATATTTTTAACTAGTCGAGGTTCTGCCGTAATTCTGCTCTCATTATTTCACAAAACTGTATTCTTCTGTCAGGGTCGTCGTCACCAAGTTCTTGCAGTATGTGCAGTTTATAGGGATAAAACTTATGCATTTTAAGTACCTTTCTTATTGATTCACGAGATAATCCAGTTGCTACAGCTGCTTGACAAGTTGATACAGTTGAATTCATTGCAAACTGCCCCAGAATTTCAATTTGCGCTGCTTCGTCGGCTAGTCTCGGTTGATTTCGCTTTATATTCGCGACAGAACCAGTTTCTTTAAATTTGGCTACTAGTTGGCGAACATACTCCGGGCTTACATTTTGACCTGGATGCCTTTCGTTAAAACGTTGAGCTGTGTGTAATAATACTAGTAGAAGTTACCTTTAAGGTAAATTCTGTGATAATAAAATGCGAATATTTATAAACAAATTTTTTTTTTCGACAAAAAAAAAAATAGCAAATAAACCAAAACGAAATACCGAGGCTTAAACTGTTTAGAATTCTTAAGAGATATCTCTTAATATGCCAGGATATTGGTAGCAATCATTTTGAACATTTAATTAACTAATAATAAAAAATTTCAAAATTGTCTTTTCATTTATTGTTTTCCTTAATAAACAGAGAAGAATTTCCTGAAATGTACCTTTCTATGATACCATTGGAAAGCATTTTTCAAGAGCTTCAAAATGATGTATCACTCGACCCCCTTTCTATTTAAGATTTTAAGGGTTTATATCACCCTGTCCAAGGGGTTGCAGATAGGGGTGGGCTAATACGCTTGTTTTTGTTCCCCCTTCGTTTTATAGAAACTGTTTTTTGCGTTTTTTTCTTCAGTTTTTCGTTTCTAATATATGGCCATTTCAAGTTTTTAAATTGTCACCCTGTATATTTTACTACTTACTTGATTCTACTAAATTTATTATACATTCTAACTGTACTTTTTTAGAAATTATATATTTATTTGGTAATAAAAAATGTCTTGGGGCCCCATCAAGCGAAGTTCAACATTTCCTACAATTTACTGGGTTCCTCTAACAACATTCAACGAACAAATGATGTTGCATCTGCAGTTGTATGTAGACTTTCTCTAGGACACCCAAGGAGTCACCCATTTACATATAATACGTCATTTCCATAACACCCCGTATAGCTTACCCATTGTCATCTGCTGTTTTAGAGGCATACAGGGCCGTTCCTGGCGAGCGTGCAGGGCGTGCATGCACGCAGGCGCAAAATTTTTAGGGGCGCACAATCGACGGTCATTCAGTATGCTTTATTACAAATTTAAAAAAAAAATCATATATTTATCATTTTAATATGTCTAAAAATGTTACCAAACGTTTGCTCAGTAAGTGACACTAGGTGGGAAAGTAGAATTAAAGCAATTCGTCCTCTTAGATATCAGTTAGAAGAAATTTGTAATAGCCTAGAATTTTTGACAAAAGATACATCACGAGACATAAAGACAAAACATAGTGCACAATCTTTATTGGATAAAATTAAGACTTTTAAATTTATTTGTTCGATTTTAATCTGGCATGATATTTTAGAAAAAATTAATATAGTAAGTAAAATACTACAAGATACGAATAGAAACTTAAATGACTGCCATAAAGAAATTGAAAATCTTAATCTTTATTTTAACGAAAAACGTTCAGACAAAAATTTTGATTTGCTCATCAATAAAGCTAAAGAAGAAGCAGCAAAAAACGATGTAGAGCAGGTATTCCCAATAGTACGGCAACGAAAATTTAAGCAACAATTTTCATATGAAAGGAAGGATGAATCTGTAGCAGATCCAAAGCAAAAATTTAAAATCGATTTTTATTTTCTAATTTTAGATACAACCATTCAGTCTTTACAAAAGCGGTTCGAGGGTATAAACAAATTTCAAAATTTATTTGGGTTCTTATGTAATTTTGAAAATTTAGAATCCGACTTAATTAAAGAATCATTTGTAAATTTAGATACCGAATTGCAAGTTGAGATTGATAGAGTAATATCTAAAGACATTGACGGCTTAGATTTACATAATGAAATTTTAACATATAAGATTCTTAATCCTAAAAATACTACTGATTCATCCTTTCCCATAGACATTTTAAATTATATAACTAAAAAAAATTTACAGTCTCTTTTTCCAAATTTATTTACAGTCTTACGGATATACCTTACATTACCCATTTCAGTAGCTTCAGGTGAAACAAGTTTTTCTAAGTTAAAACTAATAAAGAATTATTTAAGGACATCTATGAGTCAAGAACGCCTATCAGATTTGGCCATTATTTCGATCGAAAATGATATTTCTCAGGCTCTTGATCATAATCAGATGATCAACGAGCTTGCATCCGTGAAAGCCAGACGTGTATTATTTTAGGTATATCGTTCCTTTTTTGTTTTGTTTATTACAAAAATAGTATTTTTTCATTTTTGAAACGTTTATTTTTTTATCATTAAAATATTGCTGTTAGGTACCTACTATATAAGTATTAGGTATAATATTGTTTATGTTTTTGTTGTTTAATTTATTTACGTTAATTTTATTCTCTTTTAATTTTCTTGTGAATATACTTACCAAATATTTTTTGAATTTAATTAATAAAAATTTTTCTAATTATTTTTTATCAGTTTTCTTAAAATTCAAAACATTACCAGTTTTTCCCGAAATATATTTTTAAAAATAGGACAATTTTTTTTTAAACTAGGGCGCACCAAAGAAACCTGCACGTAGGCGCCAAATACCCCAGGAACGGGCCTGGGCATCAGTAAAAATGAATAAAATCTTTACTATAATAATTTAACTATCGGCTTTTTTCCGTGCACCCGGTACGAATCGCTTTACCCGCCGCCGTGTGGTTCGAAACCTACGAGCTAACAAAGTATATAACTGAATAAATTGAGTATAAGTATAGGATTAACGATTATGCACAAAAGGGTACTTCAGATAAATAATTTGAAGACGTGATTATTTAACGACGAATAAATTACATGATACCTCTTAAATCTCTCGAAGGATCCGGCCTACAATACGAAGCTGTTGAGATTTTAATTTAACCGTCCCTTTGGAGACAGTTAAAGTCTGGGTTATTCATCATAGAGACTAGGTAGGTAGAAGAACCTAGAACGAGAACCACAACGTAACTGAAAAAAGTTATAGTAGATTGTTAGTCCACACACGCATAAATGATTTTAAATACCTGCTCTAGATTGATTTATTAATGGTAATGTATTAATGAATTATTAATAAGATTGTAATGATATGGATAATAAATAAGTGGTAAAACTCATGTATGGCTTTCCTTATGCAATACGCGTAATGAGCTCTTAAGAAAATTTTAAAATCAAGACACTTACGAACAAAATGTAAAAGTCAGGAACGGTAAGTGACAATGATTAACAAGGAGAGTCAGATAGGAAAGCATTTAGGAAAAGGACTTCGCCCTTTCCTAAAGGGTTCAATTTCTTACTTCTCAAAGTAATTGCTCTTCAAGCACTAAGTACTTTTGAAAATACAGGGTGTTATGGAAATGACGTATTATATTTAAATCGGCAAATTCCTGAGACGAAGACAAATTGAAGAAAAATACGCTCTCAATTCATTCAGCGGTAAAAGTGACCTGACGTCAAACCAGAAAAACATCTGTGCGGCACTGCGATACATGCGATTTCTCGCCGGTGTTGTCATATTTACACCTTAAACTCTTTAGACAAAATACAATAATTTAAACACTTTTCCATTCTGTCATACCTTTTTCTACAATTAATTTAAGAAAGATTACTACAGAGATGTTTTTTGGAAGATCGAACAAACCCAACTCAAATAAGTTATACACCGAATAATATGAAACAACGCACGCAAGCACGTACGTAACTAGGTCAAATGTCAATGACCTTTTGACTTTTGAGTGATTGCCCATTGTTTATTTTTTAATGCAATTTTATTTAAGCCATACACATACACTTACCTTGTCGGTCTTATTTAAAAATTAGTGTAAATTTTGATTAAAACTAGTAAAAAAACCGGCACATCACATAACCATAATAATCTCAAAATGGCCGCCATAAAACAATCATCTTGCCTCACTTTAATTATTGTTGTTCTTTATTAATATCTTGTACTCAGGAAAATATACACAGGCTGCAGGTTCAGCAAAATAAGGTTATGCGAATTATTCTTAAATGCAACAGGTATATCCCGGTAAGAACTATGTTACAGAGGTTGAACTGGTTGTCTGTGGAACAGAACATTAGAAAGGCGAACTTGGTTTTAATATATAAAATTGAACATGAGCAGCTACCAATATATTTTAATGCTTTTCTTAAAAAAAGATCAAATTTTCATAGTTATGACATTCGCTCTGGGCAACATTATAACATTGAGTCAGTTAAAACCACATCTCTACAAAAATCGCTATTTTTCGAGGGAGTTCGTCTTTTTAATGACCTCCCTGAGGGCATTAAGGAGGCAAATGGGTTAAATGTTTTTAAAAGAAGATTGTTTCTTTATTTGAAGGGTATGTAGAGTAGAGTAGGATTTATCATTTTTGTAACTGACATATAAACACTGTTTTGTAACTTGTATTTTTTAGTAATAACTAGCCAAGTGCTAAATAAAGATTATTATTATTATTATTATTATTATTATTAAAACAGTTAGTAGACATCGCTTTTATTAACATTGGCTGGTCTCGCCTAGATTTGTATGAATTTTTGTTTTTAATTGACTCAAAATCACATTGTAATAACATTTATTTGATTTACAAATTTCATGAGATCTGAACTTCGTTCAAAACACGATCTGTCAAAAGTAGACATAGGCACTATTCTTAGCATCAATTAAAAGGGTCGTAGGTGTTCACGTATTCACCAAAAAAGGTTGAAATAAATAATAATCTACAGTTGTTGTTATTGTTTCTTTCACTGCTGATGCTGTGGTACCAATAAAGATCAAAAAACTTATTAATCGTTGCTCTGGTGCTCTTTTCATTCGAGAAGCCTAAAAAAATTAAATCGATCGTTTCACAGAGAGATTTTAAAAACAAAGATTATTCACCTCTACTCCAAATCGACAAAAGAAAGAAGTTTATAAGTTGACATTTGCTTGACAACAAGCGACGTCGCGTGTTTTCGAATCCGAAAGCGCGTTTTTTCGGGATATTTAATAGAAAATAATGTAGAGTGTGAGAATGTTTAGTACATACAGAAAAATCAGTCGAAGGCATATTAGAAAATGTGCCTTTAGTGAGAGACAATGAGCATCGCAAGGTCACCGGATTTTACAACCTGCATTCTATGGGGTACGATGAATAAAGAAATAGTTTACAGAGTCAATCGATGATATAGATCAGTTTCGAAATAAGATAGTGGATGCAGCAGTAAAAAATTGCAGAATGGTGTGTGTTTCTTTAAGTGATTTATGGTAATTTGTTCAGTGTTTCACTATGTGTTCTGTGTCTCTGACGATATACAGGGTCATGTTCTGAGATTGGAAGAAAAATGCCGAAGGGGTTTTAGTGGGGTATAAGCTTTACCCACTAAAACCAAAAAAACTGAAGATGTCTGTGCCCTGGATTACTTGCTAGTGTACTGGCACCTGGATTCACTTTTATTTGGATACTAGGTAAACTAAATATTATTTTTTATAAGAATCTAAAGTTTCACATTTTTACACAGTTTGGCAATATTGTGCCTGAACATCTGTTGATTACATAGCTGGGCAGTGTAATATGATCATATATGATTGTGCCGCGGAGAGACCTGTGGGTTTATGGGTTTGTTATGGGTGGGTTACCCCACTTTTAAACGTTCGATTTAAAAAAATAATATGTAGCGCTTCTCTATGAGACCCCAGGAGTCACCCATTTAAATATAATACGTCATTTCCATAACACCCTGTATAACTAACCAAAGAAAACATAAACATAGAACTCGTCACTCTGGGAGGAAATATATGTTGGCATACACCTCAACAACTTTTAACACACTACAAAGCCCAGATTCGACCATTACTAGAATACTGCTCTCGCGTATGGAGCTCTGCGTCCAAGCATACTCTTCGGTTACTGAATTCCATCGAATAGATCCACTGAGTTGTGGTACACCCTATATAATAATGGATTTATTTAGATCGACCACCTTTCCAAGATGTTGACGGCCCAGTTTCTAAATGATACGTACAATTTAACTATAAATAATTTTATGATAATGATGGTTAATTTTGTTGTAAAAACGTTAAATATGTAGTAAATTTTTATAATTGCATCATTTCAAAAGCCTTATTACTCTTTATTTGGCGACGATGACATCCAGATTAATTGGATTTTATAATAAATATGTAGTTTGACCGGCGACAAATTAGTATTTTTTGTTGTAAGGAGCATAAATTCTACAACTTGAACTTATAGTTCCGATACGTTTTCAATTTACGAGTTAATATTACGGTTGAATTATAGATTTATTGCCGAACGAGGAATAAGGCGAAACCGAGGAAAATACACATAAATCGATAAAAGGCAAAAAAACGCAGTCCTCTGTGTGCTGTGGTGGGTGTCCCGCATACCTTGTACTGCTTCGGAGGAAATTCATATTTGTTAAGGAGTTTCTGGTTTGGTATTGACGTAATTATTAGCTACGATAACTCAAAAATACAAGTAAAAAAATGGAGTTATTTGAACCCGAGTGACGTCTGTCCACATATATACAGGGTGTCCGGGAACATGTGGGAAATCTCCCGGATATGAAGAAAACACGTGAAAAGAATACTATAGGTTCATATAAACTTCTTTCGTATCGGCCTCCTCTTCGGAGATATGGGCTCCCAAAGAGCACCAATGGAATCAAGTTTTTTACACATAATTATTGAACCACCTGGTATATTTCAATTATTTTTTAATATGATGTATACCAGGTAAGACCCGTCAAATTACTATCCAAGAAACTGTTGTGAATTACTCACAGCTGCAGGGACGGACTAGCTGTAACACTCATGGGCCCGTTTTTTTTACGCCCTGTATGATGAGAACTTTGGACAATGTTTTTTACATACCTTTGACTATTGGCTAAAAATTAAGTACTCTTCATTCATGTCGCTAATCCTAACCGTTTTCGAAAAAACGGCATTTCATATACATCATGTATTTGGCGTATTTCAGTAAAAGATACATCTTTGTTCCGATCAAATGCTCAACCTTCAAAATTCCGCTTTTTCATATTTAACCCGTAAGAATTTAGGGGACTGGTGTAAATAAAATGACGTTTTTTCCGAAAACGATTAGGATTAGCGACATGAATGAAAAGTACTTAATTTTTAGCCAATAGTTAAAGGTATGTAAAAAATATTGTCCAAAGTTCTCATCATACAGAGCGTAAAAAAAATGGGCCCATGAGTGTTACAGCTAGTCCGTCCCTGCAGCTGTGAGTAATTCACAACAGTTTCTTGGGTAGTAATTTGACGGGTCTTACCTGGTATACATCATATTAAAAAATAATTGAAATATACCAGGTGGTTCAATAATTATGTGTAAAAAACTTGATTCCATTGGTGCTCTTTGGGAGCCCATATCTCCGAAGAGGAGGCCGATACGAAAGAAGTTTATATGAACCTATAGTATTCTTTTCACGTGATTTCTTCATATCCGGGAGATTTCCCACATGTTCCCGGACACCCTGTATAAACAGTCTATTGCTAATACCATCTGCAATTATGTCCCCGCTAGGGGCATCGTCATCGAAGGGGGCGCTGTGAGTTTGCGCAGTTCGGAAATTTCCTTGTGAAAGTAAACATTCGATAGAACCGGATTTCAACTTTTTTAATGTAAATTTCACTGGTTAGTTAGGAAAAATATTGCAATCAAAATTTCGATTAGTTCGATTTAAGACAGCGTTCCATGCATACGATTTCTGACGACATGATTGATGTAAACTTTTGGTGTCAAATTCCGTTCGACACGATGAGCTTTATTTTAACTTTCATCCGACGTCGTATGTTTCTTACCCTCACTTTATTCTAAACCAAAAATTACGAATGAATGACTATATTGACTATTTTGGGAATTATTATCAGCTACTAATGCACCAAATTAAAAATACATTAATTTTAAGGTTAGTTATACATATGTATATATTATATTGTATACGAGTGACGCTCTCTTCATTTTTTACAAGCTTTTTAGTGAAAGTGAGCACCATGCAGTCGTCAACAAGTCACTAACGCACCAAACAGCGAATCGAATCACCAAAAATTAAAAACTCCTTTACAAAAATTGTTGTTGGGTAATGAAAGTTTATAAGCACTAATATACCGAAAACAATGTGGATAAACCACTTTTTATTCTGTAATTTGAGAAGCATCCAGAACCAAAGATGGCGACGAATAACAACAAACAATTAATGTCGGGCCGGTTCTGATGCGATAGATAAAACTTCCACCTTACTTTGCAAACTCAATATGCCCGCGCCATCTCCCATAGCGGGGACACTTTTTGTATTTTGGAACGTTCGTATTGGCAATATGCTGTTTATATATATGTATGTCTGTCGCAATGGGGTACGTTTGATGTAATTTTTTTATTAATTTCAAAATTTCAAAAACAAAATGACTTCATGGAAAAATAATTATCGTTAATTTCTTATATATTTTTAAGAAAATTCTATATGTGGTTTGTCAGCTGTTTCGTTTTCCTCCTGATTTATATTTCTATGGCTGGGCTCTGGGCGATGTACATTTTTAGTCTGTTCCAGTAACAAGTTTATATAAGGTCGTATTTCAGTAACGGAATTGTCTTGGGGTGACAGTAAACAAATCGAATTTAATGCTAAGAATGCCCAGGCAGCAGCTTTCTTTAAAAACGTTAACATTCCAAAACCAGATATAGTTTTAGCACGACACGCAATTCAACTGGCTTCGTCTATTAATTTGCTGGGTGTCAATCTATATTATAGAGCGATGAATAGCAGAAATACAGGACGACCCACTACCGCCTATCCATATGTGGTTCAGGTTAGTACTCCTTGAAATTCATTGTTTAAGAATTCCTCCATTTGTTTGGATAAAAATATAGTTAGAGAGACGGTGACAATAGGGGGTCCGTGAAGTGGAATATCAGTAATTTGGTTTCTCGTGGAGTTTAGGTCCCCCTGTACAACTTTTATATCTGATGAAATGCCGTAGAGCGTTGCTGAGAGGCGCTGTACCGCTTTAGATAGGACATTCTCAATAAATTCAAAATTATATCGAGCCATGTCTGAAAATGAATTTACAGCTTCTGCGTGATCCCAAAGTCACGGGAAACACATTTTCGGACAAGTCAACCCTTGCATATACTTTTCCGAGCGTGTCAAAAAAAAAAATGAAAATTAAAAAAAAAGAAAAAAAGTGAATTTGAAGTTGAAACTTTCTAGAATGGAACTCTATATTATGTTAAAGATTATGTGAAAAAATTTTTGGAATTTTTTAAAAATCTCCTCGGAGGAAATTTGGAAAACGACCGTGACATATCAGAAAATTGTCACACTACATTTCTTGACACCCAAATATTGTAGAAAGAAAATTTCAGAAGAACCGCACCTAGCTATGCGGAATTCTGACAATATTACGCAGAGATACCGGAAGGCAGGTATCGTTCAGTTGTATGACGAGAAATATGATTCGCAATATTCTTTTTATCAGAAAATTGTTGACGAGTCATCTCCATATGAATACAAATGGATTAAGCCCACTTGGACCCACGTCACTTGAGACTTTATAATTTTTCCATTAATTTTTTTTGACACGCTCGGAAAATTATATGCAAGGGTTGACTTCTCAGAAAATGTGTTTCCCGTGACTTTGGGATCACGCAGATGCTGTAAATTAATTTTCAGACATGGCTCGATATAATTTTCAATTTATTGAGAATTTCCTATCTAAAGCGGTACGGCGCCTCTCAGCAACGCTCTACGGCATTTCATCAGATATAGAAGTTGTAGAGGGGGACCTAAACTCCACGGAAACCCAAATTACTGATATTCCACTTCACGGACCCTCTATTGTCACCGTCTCTCTAACTAATACACGGGGTACCTATCCCACTTAAAATAAGAAAGTTAGATCCGATAACTTTTTAACCTCACCTGGTAGATTATGAAACTTTTATTTGAAACATTTTCTTCTATTATTAATAGTAAAAAATATAGCGGACAAATCTAAAATCGACAATTTTTCAATTTACCCTCGTATCTGTTAAACCAGCGAATATTTTTTAGAATATTTTTTAAATTCTAATTTGAACTAAAGGTGCATTTACACATGCATGGATTTAGTGGCGCCAATAAAACTGGCTTGCCAGTAAATAAAATTAGCAATTGAAACATCGACTTGCATAAAAATTTATTTTTGCATTCATAGACCAAAAAAGTCTGCATCCTTCTGAAATCACTGGCGCCAGTGGTAACAAATTCGTACAGCAACTTCTAATTTTTGTTGATTATATAGTTTATTATGGCTGTTTCGATCTGTTTTTTTTTTATTATCAAACACAAGGACTATAGGAAAAATCCTTTAGGGCACTCTGGGAGTGGTGCGTGTGCGTAAAAAGCGATTCACGTTGGTTTTGAATCGTTGTAGGTTATATTCGTTGGGAAAAACGACCTCGGGAAGGTCGTTCCATAAGGATGAAGTCATCCAGATGAAAGAATTTTTAAATAATGAAGTTCGAGGAGTACTAAGCTTAACCACATATGGATGGGCGGCAGTGGTTCGTCGTGTATTTTTGCTATTCGCCGCTCTGGGCAGAATTAAGAGGGCAAGGGCAGCCAAGCACTTTCCATGAAAATATCTGTAAAAGAGAGTCAAATCCCCAACCTGTCTTCGATCTTCTAGGCTATCGAGGTTCTTCGTCAGCTCGTGGTCTCCAATCAGACGACTGGCCCTCCTTTCGATAGAATCCAGTAGCCGAAGAGTATGTTTGGGTGCAGAGCTCCAGACATGAGAGCAGTCCTGTAGTGATGGTCGAATCTGGGCTTTGTATATTGTCAAAAGTTGTTGAGGTGTGTACAACTTTCTGGTTCGGAAGAGTACACCAAGTTTCTGAGAAGCTATCTTGGTGATTGCCACAACGTGGCGAACGTTGTTATACCAAGACATATTTCCTCCCACCCAGATTGACGCCTAGCAAATTAATAGATGAAGCCAGTAGGATTGCGTGTCTGTCCATGACTATATCCGGTTCTGTAATGTTAACCTTTTTAGAGAAAACTGCTGACTGGGTTTTTTTAGCGTTAAATTCGACTTGGTTACTGTCACCCCAAGCCAAAATTTATTCCAGGTCTTTGTTGAGGCGTGATACTTCATGCTGTCTGCAAAGATGTGCGTCGGCAGTCGATGTTTGTGCATTCAAAGAGAAAGATGAGATAAGTGTATTATCGTCAGCAAAACTAAATATCGGATTTTTCGTTTTCAGTAGAAGGTCGTTTGCACAGAAAAATAATGCTGCAGTTCAACCCTATTCTTGCTACAACAATAATACTGATATAAATTTACGTTTCAAATTGTGCATTTTGGTACACTATACAAATATTGTAATAAAGCGAAATAATCTCCTGTTGCAAGATATCTTCGGAAAGTTCACTCAACATAATGCTCACTGTGAAAAACACTTTAAAAATGGAACTGGCGTGCCACTTATTTTTGTTTTCTCAGCAAAGTGTAAACCTCTACTGGCGTGCAAATAGAACTGGCGCGATCACTGGCGCCACTAAATCCATGCATGTGTAAATGCACCTTAAGCCACATCATTATACGTACCTACTATGGAATAATTTCCAATATAAATAACTCATTTAAGGATTTACATTATTTGTTCCTTGCACCTGGAGTAGCGTGCGGTTCGATGCAAAAACTGAAAACCTACGCGTTCTGGCGTACGACTATTAATTATTATACAGATTTTATTTATTTATTTTCTCGCGATTAATTCCGTGTTTCTGAATGGGAACTCGGTTTTCGTACGATTTTATAATTTCTCGCACCAAGCGTTCGAGGAAGTCATTATGTATTAATATTCTGATAATTGTTTATTTTTATACTTCACTCTGACATTACTTCCTTCATTTGATTCATGGTTTGTTATCAATGTGTGAATCATTGGTCGACAAGGACTAGAAAATTTGATGTATCGAGTTTTTGTTATACCGGATCGCTCTCTGCAAGTGGCGATTGACGGATTTCTCTCAGACACCTTCACCATCAAGGCCGGTGTTCCTCAAGGGTCCATACTCCAACTCTCTTCGTACTCTACATTAACGACCTTCTAGTGAAAACGAAAAATCCGATATTTAGTTTTGCTGACGATAGCACACTTATCTCATCTTTCTCTTTGAATGCATAAACATCGGCTGCTGACGCACATCTTCGCAAACAGCATGAAGTATCACGCCTCAGCAAAGACATGGAAGAAATTTTGGCTTGGGGTGACAGTAACCAAGTCGAATTTAACGCTAAAAGACCCAGGCAGCAGTTTTCTCTAAAAAGGTTAACATTACAGAACCGGAAATAGTCATGGACGGACACGCAATCCCACTGGCTTCATCTATTAATTTGCTGGGCGTCAATCTGGGAGGAAATATGTCTTGGCATAACCACGTTGTGGCAGTCGCCAAGATAGCTTCTCAGAAACTTGGTGTACTCTTCCGATTCAACCATCACTGCTCTCATGTCTGGAGCTCTGCACCATCTACCCATCCATATGTGGTTAAGCTTAGTACTCCTCGAACTTCATTATTTAAGAATTCTTTCATCTGGAGGACTTCATCCTTGTGGAACGACCTTCCCGAGGTCGTTTTTCCCAACGAATATAACCTCCAACGATTCAAAACCAACGTGAATCGCTTTTACTAGTACTAGTACCTAAATTGTGGAGTATCGGAACTCAAAATATTTCTTTGATTTAACGCCTGCATATTGTGGACTTCAATCCTGTCCCTCCATTTTACGCCAACTGACCAAAATTATGCAAAACACAAATTTTCACGCACAGAGAACAAAGATGAAAAATCCCGCAAACGGCACAACGGCCAACAGGTATATATACGCGCGATCGAAGGAAAATTGACGAATAACAATGAAATGAACGGCGCCAAACCTCCACGAGCACGAATTCGGAACTTGCCGTGACCTTACGATCTTGCGATTTACCATCGATATGGCCTTTTGGAGCACATTTCCTGAATTATTCCAACGCAAAATAATTTACACATGGTAATGAGTTAAAATAATGCACGTCCGGGTTAAAACGACACTTTATAATCAATTAGTAAGTTTTCCCAACCCAGAAACTGAGTTCAGGTAACTCATAAAATAGTTACAAGATGAGGAATTGTGGTGATCCCAAATATGTTTAAAATGTTGATAAAAAATCTCTCTCTGGGTTGAGGCGAACCAAAAGAACCTGAATTACTTTAGCGTTTTTAAATAATTTGTGATAATTCTTAGGCTCAGTTAGAACAACATAGAGAGGTGGGTTTGACGTAGCTCCAATTTTACAACCCACGACATTGGTAAATGAATTTTTGCAATGTTATAAAGCCATGTTTATTTATGTATTATTTAATGTCGAAAAATTAAAATTTGCGTCCCAAAAGGGCCCCCCTGGCATTTGCAAATTAAAATTTGAGAAGTCCCTTGTGTTTTATGTATGACTGTCGAATTCCTATTAATAATCGCGTACATTGTAGACTGGAAGTGTTTTTGTGCCATAAACATTTGAAACATTTAATTACACTGTGTATAAATTTATGACCATTATTAGTAACTTTATTAATGTAACGTCGGGAAGCCTTTAAGTCCTTACAATGAATTAGAACCCAATAAAATATACCGGGTGGTGCGTAGCGAAATTGAATGGAAGCGATGGTTAAATTACAAAGCCATTGACCCTACATTGCATAATTACAGCATATGGACCAATGATCTTACATCAAGAAGGATGCGACTTTGATTCACAGTCCTTGAAAAATAAACAATTCCCATTCTTAGGTGGATTTTAAGAAACTTTCCAGAAAAACAATCGGGAGCTCTGAAAATTAGTACATACTATAATTTCTCTTTGTCGTTTTCAGTTAATTAGACAAGGACATTATATCGCCCTCGAGAGCGTTCAGAACATACTTTTTCTATTTGGATTTCATAATGGCTACATTATGCAATGCAAAAAAATTTAATAACCTGCTACTTTATGAAATTGAAATTTTTTTTTATGTTGACAGCAAGTAGGGATCGAATTTTAGGTTTACTTCGATTTCGTTGATATTAGTTTTCTAGGCATTATGGATTCGAAAAAAATATTTTATAGAAAACTTTAAAATACTAACCTTTAATCTTGCAAATAGATCATTTTTACTAGATATTTATCTGAAATACCTATACTAGGAAATATATAACATGCTGACGGTGTCCGTCACAACTATAAAACAATATAACCTAAAAATAATAGAAATATCTTCCAGTTTATGCTCTATTTCTATAGTTACATTTTCTTAGTTATAGTTTCTATAGGTATAGTAGTAGGTGACAGTAACCACGTCGAATTTCACCCTAAAAAAACGCAGGCAGCAGTTTTCTCTAAAAAGGTTAACATTACAGAACCGGATATAGTCATGGACAGACACGAAACCCCATTGGCCTCATCTATTAATTTGCTGGGCGTCAATCTGGGAGGAAATATGTCTTGGTATAACCACGTTATGGCAATCGCCAAGATAGCTTCTCAGAAACTTGGTGCACTCTTCCGAACCAGAAAGTTGTACACACCTCAACAAATTTTGACACTATACAAAGTCCAGATTCGACCGTCACTAGAGTACTGCTCTCATGTCTGGAGCTCTGCACCCAAACATACTCTTCGGCTACTGGATTCTATTGAAAGGAGGGCCATTCGTCTAATTGGAGACCACGAGCTGACGAAGAACCTCGACAGCCTAGAACATCGGAGACAGGTTGGGGATTTGACTCTCTTCTACAGATATTTTCATGGAAAGTGCTCGGCTGACCTTGCCCTCTTAATTTCGCCCGGAGCAGCGAATATCAGAAATACACGACGAACCACTGCCGCCCGTCCATATGTGGTTAAGCTTAGTACTCCTCGAACTTCATTATTTAAGAATTCTTGCCTGTGGAGGACTTCATCCTTATGGAACGACCTTCCCGAGTTCGTTTTTCCCAACGAATATAACCTCCAACGATTCAAAACCAACGTGAATCGCTTTTTGCGCACACGCACCACTCCCAGAGTGCCCTAAAGGATTTTTCCTATAGTGCTTGTGTTTGATCATAAAAAAAAAATTGTTCAATACAAATTTTAGTAAGAGTGTAAATTATTTATATATAAAAGTAACTTTAGTAAAATGACGTGAAATATAAAAGGGTAAAGTAAGAAATTATTGACTGGGGAGACGTGACCGGCGATACATTTTAAAATTCAAATTTGAATGCTGCAGCTATAATTTAAAAAAAAACTTTTAAAATCGCGTTCTAATGCAGGAATTTCACAAATTATAATCCTTCCTACAGGCAAATAGTTTATTTTAGTAAGTTATATGCTAAGGACTGAAAGTTGCCTGTAAAAAAAATTTTTACCCAGGCAACAAATTACCTGAAATGCTTCACTGTCACTGATTTTTTTTTTTTTTTTTATGATCAAACACAAGAACTATAGGAAAAATCCTTTAGGGCACTCTGGGAGTGGTGCGTGTGCGCAAAAAGCGATTCACGTTGGTTTTGAATCGTTGGAGGTTATATTCGTTGGGAAAAACGACCTCGGGAAGATCGTTCCACAATGATGAAGTCCTCCAGATGAAAGAGTTCTTAAATAAGGAAGTTCGAGGAGTACTAAGCTTAACCACATATGGATGGGAGGCAGTGGTTCGTCGTGTATTTCTGATATTCGCCGCTCTGGGCGGAATTAAGAGGGCAAGGTCAGCCGAGCACTTTCCATGAAAATATCTGTAAAAGAGAGTCAAATCACCAACTTGCCTTCGATGTTCTAGGCTGTCGAGGTTCTTCGTCAGCTCGTGGTCTCCAATCAGACGAATGGCCCTCCTTTCGATAGAATCCAGTAGCCGAAGAGTGTGTTTGGGTGCAGAGCTCCAGACATGAGTGATGGTCGAATCTGGGCTTTGTATAGTGTCAAAAGTTGTTGAGGTGTGTACAACTTTCTGGTTCAAAAGAGTACACCAAGTTTCCGAGAAGCTATCTTGGCGATTGCCACAACGTGGTTATGCCAAGACATATTTCCTCCCAGATTGAATTATTATCAGGGTTTAACTTCAATAACTACCTTACAAACGAGCACCTGTTTCTCTAATAACAATAACAACCCAATCGTCATAATTACATAGTGGATACTTTTTTTCACAAGGTAAGTGTTCATTTAAAATAAATGATAAGCAACCTGTAATTTACACTAACAACCTTCTCCAAACTAAATAGCCAAAGAAAGTGATCGTATCAGAATGTTATCTAAGATCGTATTGCCATAATTGTTTAATTTTATATACGCGATATTATATGGTCATTGGAATGTATTACTGCTGAATCTTGTATTACTAAATAGCAACAAGTTATGTAATTGATATTTCTACATTAAGTTTTAAACGTATATGAAAATACTATATTTGGCGCTGGAAATTACGACATTATTCTCGATCTCTGGTGACACTGATTTTCTCAGGAACAGAACAAAGCAGTGGAATGACATATAGCGCCGCATACTTATATGTGGCAACGACGTGAAAGTGTCCTCTATAAAGACCAATTTATAAACTGCCGTTCGCAGTTCCCGTTCACAAATAGTAACCTTTTCAGTTCAACGGTTTAAAGCATGCGCGATGCCAATTTTAAGTGACTTTTCAGTCAGCTATCCGGTCTTGTTGGTGTTAAGAATCCATTATTATAATTTTTAAATAACCTTTTAAAAATATGATAAAACAGTGTAAAGTGGATGTAAGCACATGTATGATTACTGTTAACAGCAGTGGCGGCTCGTGACCTATGACAGAGAAGTTTACAAGTATGGTGAAATTATTTTTAAAATTTTATTTTTGTGTAACGACCAAACAATTACTTTCTAGGCGTTTAAATTTAGAAAGAAAAAAAGTAATGAGAAAATGCGTTAGGTAAAACATATTTTTATTTATTTTTTAATTTTACACAAGGAAATACAATTTTTGGAAAATAAGAAAGCTTTTCTTAGTATGTATCTGTCGCATCTTGCAACGCATGCAACCCTCGTAACAATATTTATACAGTCCACTACTAATACTACTAAAGCCATCTACGAGCTATCAAGAAAACCGAATGATGTCTAATACCACTACCGCCATCTACGGCTACGTCATTAGGCGCAACCAAGACGAGAACAATAGTTAACAGTTTTATGACGAGAGCGAATCGAGCCACGAGACTGACAAGTTGACATATTTTCAGTGTTTTTTAGTTTAAATCCTTAAATAAAATGGTTTAAAATCATATCGAGTATCATTTATCGAAATACACAACATTTATCGACCCTACACAATAGTGCTTAAACGTAAAGCCTATTTTTCGGTTCTTAATTGTAGAAAATTGATCAATAACAGCCTCATTAAGTTTGGAAAACCCTCTATAAATTGTTTTCATATATTTCATTTTTAAACTTTCTAATAAAGTCCCTAGATTTATCCTTTGTGGTCTGCGTTAAATTAATTTCAGGTTAAGATGTTCCCGCATTCTTCACTTCAACTCAGCTAAAGTTATTTCTTAAATAGTCCACCGTCAACTATTCATTTTAACTTAATAAATATATAATATTAAAATATTAAAACATACACGCTCGATTTTCTAACTAGATGCACGAACAGACAACAGCGCAGGTGCACACAAAAACTGTGCGCCTTTTCCATGTTAAATCGCCATAGCTTCGCTATCCCCCGCTGCCACCCGCCACCTGTTACTACAGAGAAACTGCATTACTTAATCGCACGTGCGAGCAAGTCTCGTCATAATCGTCATTTACCTCGACCGAGGCACGGTTGCCGGATATATACAGTTTGGTTTGACGGGATGAAAAAATATTAGGGAGGGTCGGACTTTTTTAGTTTGACGGTACGATAAAATATTAGGGAGGGTCGGACTTTATACGATAAATAATATTCAATGAATATAAATTAATATTTTTTATTCGTTTTGTTTTGGTGGTGCACGTGCGCATGTGCTCCTGTGGAAGCGTGGACAGCGTCATCCAGTGTGTTAATTTCTGATTGGTTGCATTCGGGAACGGCAACTGTAAGTTTATAAATAGGTCAATGCAAACAGCATACTGAGAAAAGTGCATAAATTGGCCTTAAGGGTGGCGCGCAAATTTGCTCAATCAAGTTTTCCCACGGATACAACTCGTACAATGAAAAACACAACAGTTAATAACCATAATTATATTCTTGTAATTAAATATTTGTACACACCGTGCCAAAAAGAATTCCCAAATTAATAAGCTAATTTCGACAAACGCATGTTGAATGTTTTTCATGCGTACAGAAATAATTATGGTTTTTAAAAAGCCACACGCACATCCGCCGTTTCTCTGTAGATCAAGTCCGAATAATTTATTTTTTCCATTTGACATATCTAAGGGTCATTTGAAGTTTCTATAATTTTTTGACAAAGCATTTTCGTTCACTGCCTCGGCGATTGCCATAACGTAGTTACGTCAAAACATATTCCCTCCCAGATTGTCGCCCAGCAAGTTAATAGATGATGCCGGTGGAATTGCGTGTCCTGTAGGAATTTATAGGAAAGTCTTACAGGGAATAAATAAGAATTATTATGAATAATTGTATCATAAAAAATTGCTGTCAATATTATCTAGTTAACGAATTATATTCTAGCGTCTTAATGAAATGCTCTTGCATACTTGCTTTACCGAATTTATTATACGAGCATCTTCAAAACTGAACCGACAAACTATTAGATTTTAATAAGTTTTGTTGTATCGCCAATAATTGTCGGTTTCCCTCCGTTAGATAGTTCACGCCTAAAATAGCAATAAATCAAGAACACAGTATTTTCATTCTGAGCAACCTTATACGAAATGTTAATTGTTCCTATCAATTCGCTTCTCTTATTATTAAATTTGAATAATTTTTGTTTAAAAGTAAGCCAAGAATACTATGTGCCATCATAAAATCACAATTAATTGTTGGTTTCCCTCCGTTAGATAATTTACGCCTAAAATAGAAATAGAGTGTTTTCATTTCGAGCAACCTTATAGGAAGTGTTAATTGTTCCTATCAATTCGCTTCTCTTATTATTAAAATTGAATAATTTTTTTTTAAAAGTAAGCCAAGAATACTATGTGCCATCATAAAATCACAATTAATTGTTGGTTTTACCTTCGTTAGATAGTTCACGCCTAAAATGGCAATAAATCAAGATAACAGTGTTTTCATTTTGAGCAACCTTATAGGAAGTATTAATTGTTCCTATCAATTCGCTACTCTTATTATTAAATTTCAATAATTTTTGTTTAAAAGTAAGCCAAGAATACTATGTGCCATCATAAAATCACAATTAATTGTTGGTTTCCCTCCGTTAGATAATTTACGCCTAAAATAGTAATAGAGTGTTTTCATTTGGAGCAACCTTATAGGAAGTGTTAATTGTTCCTATCAATTTGCTTCTCGTATTATTAAATTTCAATAATTTTTGTTTAAAAGTAAGCCAAGAATACTATGTGCCATCATAAAATCACAATTAATTGTTGGTTTTCCCTCCGTTAGATAATTTACGCCTAAAATAGTTATAGAGTGTTTTCATTTGGAGCAACCTTATAGGAAGTGTTTATTGTTCCTATCAATTTGCTTCTCGTATTATTAAATTTCAATAATTTTTGTTTAAAAGTAAGCCAAGAATACTATGTGCCATCATAAACTAGCCAATAATTGTTTGGTTTTCCCTCCGTTAGAAAATTTACGCCTAAAATAGTAATAGAGTGTTTTCATTTCGAGCAACCTTATAGGAAGTGTTAATTGTTCCTATCAATTCGCTTCTCGTATTATTAAATTTCAATAATTTTTGTTTAAAAGTAAGCCAAGAATACTATGTGCCATCATAAACTATCCAATAATTGTTTGGTTTTCCCTCCGTTAGAAAATTTACGCCTAAAATAGTAATAGTGTTTTCATTTCGAGCAACCTTATAGGAAGTATTAATTGTTCCTATCAATTCGCTTTTCTTATACAGATCGCAATGCATTAGACTTCCGAGTACCAGAACACACAAAAGCTAATGGACGTAAACTAGTGGCTCGATGACTCGAGATATAAACACGAACCTGTCAATTGACTGGAGGTGTATTAAAGTAGACGCAGTCATGCTTCGCCAAAGATCCTATCTTGTCAAGTGTTTATGTTGTAAGTTTAGTTCAGCAAGAATAGATCACCAGCACGCCACAATTACCTTCTTTAGCACCGCTTTATTATGTCATTCATGCGAAATAACAACAATGTAATTTATTTTACTATTAAAAATAAGTTCGCACCAGAAAGTAGCCGAAGAGTGACCAGTGTAAAGTTTCGAATCTGGGAGCTTCCATAATTATACAGTAACAGCAGATATTTTACAGAAACTAGTGATACTAACCGGATTTCTGGCACCTGTTCTTATTCATATACGTATTGGCAGTGCACATGACAAATGCTTTCAATATATAAGTTAATCATCTAATTTTTCTGAATAAACTTCGAGCCGTCGGTGCAGATGGCCCTTTTTTAACTTGGATTCATTCCTATCTCAGAAACCGCAAATTTAATGTTATCATAAATAGGTTTACTTCTAATACATTCTCCGCCACATCAGGTGTTCCGCACAGTTCCCATTTGGGACCATTGATATTCATTATATATATTAACGATATCAATAAATGTCTTTTTAATTGTAAATTCTTACTATATGCGGATGATCTCGAATTTTATAGACTCTACTTGAGTGTGTGCTTATTCAAGAAGATCTGACCCGCCTTGAAAACTATTGTAAGCGCAATAGCTTATTTCTTAATATAAAAAAAATGCTTTATAATCTCTTTTACTAGGAATCGTGACCCTATATCGTTTACTTACTCGATCAGCAATTCTCAGCAGAATCGAGTTTCTGAAGTGAAGGATTTGGGAGTAATTTTTAACAGTAAACTGATCTTCGATAGCCATATTCATTCATTAATTTGTAAGACCTTTCGAATGTTAGGTTTTATTAATAGGCAAGCAAGATATTTCAAAAATCCAAAATCATATTTAGCTTTATATTATGTTTTTGTGCATAGCAGATTGAATTTTGCTTGGATTGTTTGGAACCCTTTCTATTCAGTTTATATAAATAGATTAGAATCAGAACAGAATAAATTTCTAAGAACTCTCTCAAAGTCAAGTGGAATTATGACTTTGGAAAATAGGAGGAAACTGTCGGAAGTTATGTTCTTGAGTAAAATTCTTTGTAATAAGGTGGATTCACCTGTTTTGTTGAGTAAAGTTACTTTTAATGTTTCTCCTCGTCAATTTAGATCTGGTACTCTCTTCAGTATACCCTTTAGATACACAAATAATGCTCAGTATTCCCCTTTATGCAGAATGATGAGATTATCAAACTTATATTATTGCAATCTTGATATTGATTTTTTTAGTGTGTCACAAGCCGTGATAAGGAGAACAGTAAAGGAATATTTATTAGAGGGATTGTTTAAGGTTTTTTTGTTTTTTTCTCTGCACTATCAAAGTAACTAGATTATAGTTATTGTAGTTTTTATAAATTATACCTTAAAATCTATTCATTTAATTTATCTTTTTGTTATC
This sequence comes from Barypeithes pellucidus, assembly GCA_963991005.1. Taxonomy (NCBI): domain Eukaryota; kingdom Metazoa; phylum Arthropoda; class Insecta; order Coleoptera; family Curculionidae; genus Barypeithes; species Barypeithes pellucidus. The sequence goes on from OZ022557.1 coordinate 4,703,477, forward strand.
TCAATTAGCCAAATAACATATTAAGTGGATACTGTATTGGGCTTTGCCTGTTTGTCATCCTGAATAAATAAATAAATATAATTAATACTATAACTTTCGGTTTCAATGAGAAGAAATTTGTCATCATTTATTTCTGTTAGAAACCATCTCTGATCGGGACAAAATGTAAACAATTATGTCTCTCTTTTGTATGTCTTTGGTTGCAGCGCATAAGTGACTAATCCGATGAGAACGGTACTGAAGAGAAAATATTATGTCCTCATATGCATTCCTTGCACGTACATATGTATATTGTATACGAAAATTCAGGGTGTGCTGTTATTTTTTATGATTCGTTATATTTGCACAGCTTGCAGCGATTGTATCTGAATTGAAGGAAAAAAAATATTGTACGTAATTCTTTGAAAACTGCAACGAAGGAAATTTGCACGCAATGATTTTATCTCTGTAATTTATTTTACATTGCGTAATTTATAACAAATATATATATATTATATATGAAACTAAATTATTCTTTCATGTAGGCCTGACAGAACAAACCGATTGCATGGAACTAAAAGTTTTTGAATAAAAAATCAATTGCTCCAATCATCAATAGCCAGCCGATATAAAGAAAACATGACAAAGCAATTTTTACGCTTGCTGTAGGATAATTTGATTTCATTATTTTTTCTTTATAACGCCCAATAATATAAACAGAATACAAATAGGAAATTAATCAACAAACGGGGATTTAATAGGATCCAATCACAGTCAGTTTAACTCGCCTTTTGATCCAAATAACAGTTTTGTCAGCAAATTTATTATAAAACTAATAAAATTAACCATAAATTATGGGTTTGTTCGGGTTCGTTCTGGGCCTTTATGGGCCTGGAATAACTTTTATTAAAATATGCCATTAAATTATAGCAAAATTTTAACCCAAATTTTTAGAAATAATTACAAAAATTTTAGGAAACCATTTATATATCTTTTGTAAAAATTTTGGCACAGGCGGTCTCTAAAGCAGTCACCAATCTGTGGTAAGTGGTAACTTCGCGTTGCGTCGCTTGACTTCTTCGATACATAGTATGTTCCCGTTTTTTGTTACGAAGCCAAGAATACTATGTGCCATCATAAAATCACAATTAATTGTTGGTTATCACCTCCGTTAGATAATTTATGCCTAAAATAGTAATAGAGTGTTTTCATTTCGAGCAACCTTATAGGAAGTGTTAATTGTTTCTATCAATTCGCTTCTCGTATTATTAAATTTCAATAATTCTTGTTTAAAAGTAAGCCAAGAATACTATGTGCCCTCATAAAATCACAATTAATTGTTGGTTTTCCCTCCGTTAGATAATTTATGCCTAAAATAGTAATAGAGTGTTTACATTTCGAACAACCTTATAGGAAGTATTAATTGTTCCTATCAATTCGCTTCTCGTATTATTAAATTTCAATAATTCTTGTTTAAAAGTAAGCCAAGAATACTATGTGCCATCATAAAATCACAATTAATTGTTGGTTATCACCTCCGTTAGATAATTTATGCCTAAAATAGTAATAGAGTGGTTTCATTTCGAGCAACCTTATAGGAAGTGTTAATTGTTCCCATCAATTCGCTTCTCTTATTATTAAATTTCAATAATTTTTGTTTAAAAGTAAGCCAAGAATACCATGTGCCATCATAAACTCTCCAATAATTGTTTGTTTTTCCTCCGTTAGATAGTTCACGCCTAAAATAGTAATAGAGTGTTTTCATTTCGAGCAACCTTATAGGAAGTGTTAATTGTTCCCATCAATTCGCTTCTCTTATTATTAAATTTCAATAATTTTTGTTTAAAAGTAAGCCAAGAATACCATGTGCCATCATAAACCCGCCAATAATTGTTTGTTTTTCCTCCGTTAGATAGTTCACGCCTAAAATAGTAATAGAGTGTTTTCATTTCGAGCAACCTTATAGGAAGTGTTAATTGTTCCCATCAATTCGCTTCTCTTATTATTAAATTTCAATAATTTTTGTTTAAAAGTAAGCCAAGAATAAATACCATGTGCCATCATAAACTCGCCAATAATTGTTTGTTCCGTTAGATAGTTCACGCCTAAAATAGTAATAGAGTGTTTTCATTTCGAGCAACCTTATAGGAAGTGTTAATTGTTCCCATCAATTCGCTTCTCTTATTATTAAATTTCAATAATTTTTGTTTAAAAGTAAGCCAAGAATACCATGTGCCATCATAAACTCGCCAATAATTGTTTGTTTTTCCTCCGTTAGATAGTTCACGCCTAAAATAGTAATAGAGTGTTTTCATTTCGAGCAACCTTATAGGAAGTGCCCATTAATCCGTTGCATCTGATTTTTTATTCTTAAGAGCACTTTTACAAAACCTCATTTAATCTTTATCATTTTTACAAGAACAAATACTTAAAAACTACAATAATAGTCGTCACTAAACACTAAAATGTACCATACATTTAAAAATATTTATCTATTCGCGTGCGGTAAGTAACTACTTACCGCACTGATTTGAGTGCGGTAAGTAAGTAGAACTTTACCGCACTAATGCCGTAAGTAATTACATACTATAAAAACAAGTTTAAAAGCCAACTATTAAATTTTTATAATTTATTTCCCTAGCAACCTGATATTAGCGCATTGTTGATAACGACTTACACCTACGGGGTAGATAACGACTTACACCTACGGGGTAAATTGAAACAATGCACTTTTAGTTTTTAATATTGGTGCCCGAAAACACGCTTGTAAATAAAATATCGTACAATACACTTACCGCATTTGCGTGATTTACAAAACTGGCCTTCGGCTCGTTTTGTTACACATCGCACACATGCGGTATAGACGCACCTACCATACTTGTATTGTAATATACTATTAACTACTTCAGATATAAATAGATTATTTTAACTTAAATTTGCTTATTAAAATATACTTGATTGTACTAAATTTATTAGAAATACTAACTATACTTTTTATACATTATGTGTACAATATTATTTTGGTACCGATTATAAATAAAATATATAATTAATACTATATTTTATAGGAAATCGTACAATAAAATCTTTACTATAATAATTTTACTATAGTCTTTTTTTGTGCACAATATTCTTGCTGTTGAATAGTTAATTTGGTTGACAGTTATTTGCCTCTTCGTTACTATTTCCTGCTGAATACTATGAGCAGGGTTGTTAATGTCGCAGAAAAATAGAATTTATTACATTATTACATTTGCTACGTCGCAAACGTAGTGAATGTAATAAATGCAGTTATTATTTTCATTCGCTGAAAGTGTCAAAAACACAACATAACCTCAACATTATTATTATAAATTTCATGTTAAAAGTTGGAAACTCGAGTGGAAAAGTAGAAAATAGTTGCTTTTGGTTATTGTTCTTCTGTTACTTTTGCTTTACAATTTGATCCAAATACGACCCAAAAATCTAAAGATCTGATAAGATTTCGTAGACCTCGCATATAAATAACTAAATATAAATTTGTATTATTTTATATTGCAGGCAAGAGTTATTGACAAATAATTAGAGAACGATAATACATCAGAACCATTGTTCCTTCATATTATTTATATCAAGTTGTCACACCTGTCGTTGTTGACTATCTGGTTTACTCGCTTATCTGCTTGCCGACCTGTCATCGTTTATTGATTAATTGTATAACATTTCTTAATTATTTCATTGGAGAGTTTGAATCATACAGAGTGTTTCAAAAAACATGTGCCATCACACCTCTGGTGATTCTTTGCCCAAAAATAAGATTTTTTTTATGATCAAACACAAGCACTATAGGAAAAATCCTTTAGGGTACTCCGGGAGTGGTGCGTGTGCGCAAAAAGCGATTCACGTTGGTTTTGAATCGTTGGAGGTTATATTCGTTGGGATAAACGACCTCGGAAAGGTCGTTCCATAAGGATGAAGTCCTCCAGATGAAATAATTCTTAAATAATGAAGTTAGAGCAGTACTAAGCTTAACCACATATGGATGGGCGAAAGTGGTTCGTCGTGTAGTTCTGCTATCGGCCGCTCTGGGCGGAATTAAGAGGGCAAGGTCAGCCGAGCACTTTCCATGAAAATATCTGTAGAAGAGAGTCAAATCCCAAACCTGTCTTCGATGTTCTAGGCTGTCGAGGTTCTTCGTCAACTCGTGGTCTCCAATCAGACGAATGGCCCTCCTTTCGACGAAATCCAGTAGCCGAAGAGTATGTTTGGGTGCAGAGCTCCAGACATGAGTGATGGTCGAATCTGGGCTTTGTATAGTGTCAAAAGTTGTTGAGGTGTGTACAACTTTCTGGTTCGGAAGAGTACACCTAGTTTCTGAGAAACTATCTTGGCGATTGCCACTACGTGGTTCTGCCAAGACATATTTCCTCCCAGATTGACGCCCAGCAAATTAATAGATGAAGCCAGTGGGATTGCGTGTCCGTCCATGACTATATCCGGTTCTGTAATGTTAACCTTTTTAGAGAAGACTGCTGCCTAGGATTTTTTAGCGTTAAATTCGACTTGGTTACTGTCACCCCAAGCCAAAATTTCTTCCAGGTCTTTGTTGAGGCGTGATACTTCATGCTGTCTCAAAGATGAGATAATTGTGCTATCGTCAGCAAAACAAAATATCGGATTTTTCGTTTTCACTAGAAGGTCGTTAATGTAGAGTAAGAAGATAGTGGGAGACAATATGGACCCTTGAGGAACACCGGCATTGATGGTGAAGGTGTCTGACAGATTTCCGTCAATCGCCACTTGAAGAGAGCGGTCCTTAAGAAAGATAGACAACCATGCACAAAATCGACCATAGGATCGCAGTTTACTTAGAAGTCCCTCATGCCAAACACGATCAAAGGCCTTTGAAATATTCAGTGCAACAGCCCGAGACTCCCCATGATGTTCGATTGCGTTGTTCCAAAGATGGGTGACATAGGCTAGAAGATCTCCAGTTGATCTGGACTTCCGAAAATCATATTGATGATCGCTGATAATGTTGAAGCCTTCCAGGTACTTTAAAACATGTTGGTTAATAGCTTTCTCCATTACTTTTGATATAACTGGAAGCAATGCGACTGATCGATAGTTGTTAGGCAGGGTTCTCTTACCTTTCTTTGTTATAGGCTGGACTCGCGCCGTCTTCCAGCACGATGGAAATTTTCCTTGTTGGTAGGATAAGTTAAAAAGTCTACAAAGTACTGGTGTTAGTTCATCGGCGCATCTCTTGAGAACTATAACAGGAATTTCGTCTGGACCAGAAGCTTTCTTGACGTCGAGCCCTTTCAGGAATCGTTTGACGGGACGGGAACTGCAGGAATGTTGGGTGGTATTCTTCCCTGGAGCGCACCCTGTATATTTCAAACAAAGCGTCTGCAGATCCATGTTGATAGGAACAATTAATCTTATTTTTGAATAAGGAATCACTACACGAGCGGTAGCTCATGTTGCTTGAAACGCCCTGTACAATACAAGGTTATGATAAAGAAGCGGATCACCAATATGAATTGTTAAACTATCTATATCTATTTTTCTTTTAAGTAGTCCATCTTTCAGTGGAGCGAAATTATGAAGAGGAAAATAAATGCTTTGCTTCACTATAAAAAATAATATAAAAAATGTCCTCTTCATTTACATACTATATCTACCTCGCACTAGCTTGTGACATCTTCACCAGCGATGATATTATCTGTATTAATACTCAATTTTTATTTAAAATAGCCATGGAAATATTTGCTTAAAATAATTTATTTTTAATCTCATACTAACTAGCTATTTATGTCAATATATGCTGTGTATTTAACGGAACTCGTACATTGTGGATAATATACGTTAGACGGATTTAATTTCAAATGCCTCGTTACTTATTAGCATTAGAAATAGCTACAAACTGCCCGAGGCATGGGTAGTTGCTTTAGAGTACTCGCTGACCAAAAATTCGGTGTTCGTAGAGCAAAATGTATCGATTACTGTGATGATATTAACGGTGACTTCACATATTTGGGGAGAACACTCAGCATGGTTAGGAGATGCGCATGCTTGCGAATCAAGTTAATGATCCTTTTTATTGTCCACATGCCAATATAAACGTATTTTTAAATGTTTTATTACTTCTCAAATCGATTCAAACGTTAAAATTAATATTGTACCTTAAACTAATTCACAAACCTTATATAAACAACGTTTTGTCGAACGGAAACTGAATGACTTGAAAGATAATAATATAAAGTACATACATTTACATTTGTAAAAGCGGTTTCCTATTGTAGATTTAAGGTTGATGTATTTTAAATCTATAGATTCTCGTGTGTGTGGATTAGACCGAGTTGCTAATAAAATTTATTTATATATTATTAATAAATTTCATAATTATTACTATCTATACAACGTGTCCAAGATAAGGAGGGCCAGTACAGGGATCTCGGAAACCGTAAGAGATACGAAGTCGGTTAAATGGAGGTAAAAAGGCATTTACGTGCATAATAATATGCGTTTCCTGGATTTTTTTGAGATCGAATTCTAAAGTAAATTACACTTTTGCATTGCCACTTTTTCCGCTCTATCTAACAGCGTTAATTGTTTTGTAATCCGACGAGTCGTCTTCGAAGGGCCATTATCAATTTTCTTTTTTAAATAAGGTCCTGTTTTTCTGATATTGGAATTTGATAGCTTTTTTTCTTCCGAATGCAACGATGTATGACACATTGTGGTTTGATGACGTTTCGAGGGTTTTTTGAACAACATCAAGAAATTTTGGGATACGGTCCTCTATTTCTCCTAATTTTATAAATAATATCTAATAAGTAAGCTCCAAATTTTTACTTATGGTGGACTAGTTCAATAAATAACAAATAATTTAAAAATAAACCACAAATAAGTGAACAAAATATAGAAACATTATTTCAAACTTCTGTTGATTCGGGATTTAAAAGAAAAGTAAGCGCTTGAAACCAAAAAATTAAGATGGTGAGGCGTGATTTGCTTCACTTGACATTCCCATTGTGATCGTTTGAGAGCGTTATAAGAGGTTTTCTAATTTCCAGAAAGTATGGAACATAAATTTACAAATGCTGAAAAGTTTGATATTCTATCGTATGTTTTATTTTATCTAGCTTACTTATGAGATATTATTTATTAAATTAGGAGAAATACAGTACCATATCCCAAAATTTCCTGATGTTGTTCAAAAAACTCTCGAGACGTCATTAAACCTCAATGTGTCATACATCGTTAGATTCGGGCGAAAAAAAGCTCTCTAATTTCAATATCAGGAAACGTATTTAAAAAAAGAAAGTTGATAATGGCCCTTCGAAGACGACTCGTCGGATTACAAAACGATTAATGCTGTTAGATAGAGCGGAAAAAGTGGCAATGTCAAGTGCAATTTACTTTAGAATTCGATTTAAAAAAAAAAAACACGAAAAAAATAAAACGATTTTTCAGAATATCGTTTTTTTTCGAATATCTCCGGAACTACTCGGAATTTTAAAACTTTCTAAACGGCATATTATTAGACACGTAAATGCGCAACTTTACCACCATTTAACCGACCGTATCTCTTACGGTTTCCGAGATCCCTGTACTGGCTCTCCTTATCTTGGACACGTTGTATATAAGATATAGTATTACAAAGGAACATGTGGTTAAAGAAATTTAACAATGTGGTGCATCAAAATTTGCCTGTCTTCGACTCAAATGTCACTTTCAGAGAACAAAATAACTAGTTTAACAAACCTGCTCGTCAGACGGTGGGACTCGTGCGGATGGTTAAGAAACATATTACTGCGGACAGTATCTTTTTCAGGACAGGTATAAGTGATTATTTTGGGATGCAATTCGACCCCGGCCATTCTAAGTCAAGAAATCAATTCTCAGATTTGACAGTTGAAGGTTTGGCCCCCGTTTGGTATATCCGTTCACAGAGATAAAAAGCAGCAACCAGTTCGAAACTCGTCCACAACCGAACGAAATTTGCAACCGGTTGGAAATTTCGCTATGCCAACGAACCTATCAGTTTCATTCTCTATCTTGTCTATGACCGAATGTTACCTTGTTACGGTCGAACACAATCAAGGCCGCGGCCGCCTTGTGCCAACAATTTTCGGGGTTACCGCCTTATCTGATTGTCGAGCTCTCATCATTTTTAAATTTATTATTAAAGGTGTTAATTACTTTCAGGAAATAAAATGTACAGGATAAAGATGTTTGGGAGCTAACCGACTCGCATTGTTTGGCTCGTTTAAATTGAACGGAACTATAATACAGGGTGTCAATTTGGAAACTTCCCACCCTAAGGGCCGATATTTCAAAGTCACCTTAAGGTACAGAATTGACATAAGTCATCCTTAACAGAAGTTTGCCGGTACAGTGAAACCTCTCATAACGGCCACTTCTAATAAGCGGACATTTTTTCATAGTCCGGAACTAGATATATGAAATTCCATGAAAATCAACCTCTCTTGGGCGAACACGGACAGGCAGTTTTCATACAAAGAGTGCGAAAACCCTCCTTTAAACGGACAAAAAATTTTTAAAGTATTTGGGAGACGAATAAGTACGGTGCAAAAACTCTCTGAGGACAGACCGGCAACCGATCGCGTATGCGTGGCAGCGCGGAAAGACTTCGCCGAATGAAAGTATGTGTGATTCCCCGACAACAGTCCGCCGTTTATTTGTGAGTTGTAACGTTAAAATTGCAAACAATGGCACAAAAATGTCGCGTTTTGTGTCTGAAAGAAAATATTGATGTTGTGGAAGTTTGTAATTTGATAACAATGAATTGGGCGAGTTCATTAAAATTGATAGCAATGTGCTATTAGAAGATGATAGTGACCCCATTCCTACCGATTATGTAGTCCAAACTGAAACCACATCACTATCTGACGACTCTGATGAGGGAGTTGAATGCAGTAATGTCACCAATTATCAACAAGCCATTAGTATCGTAAAGAAATTATAAGAGTATGCAAAGAATAGAGGTGACTCTACAGACTTGGAATTACATTTTCTAGATTGCAAGTATAAAACGCAAACACGACAAACTACGTTATTAGATTTTTTAGTACTACATCTTAACTAAAACTAGTGTAGGTATTTTTGTTATGTTATGTATATACATATACATAGTAATAATTTTGCATTTGCATATTACCTAATAACAAATTTCCCATGGGCGGACACCCCTATTAGGCGGACACATTTAGACGTTCCCGCAGGTGTCGGCCTAAGGGAGGTTTCACTGTATATTAAAGTTATCTTTAACTCTTATCTAAAGGAACAGATCGTTAAAGACGTAGTAATCTTCGACTAAACGCGTCAATTTACCTCAAATTAATTTAAAACATAGTCTCTTTTAAGGCTACCTTAGCTAAGGTCTAACTTAAGGTATCGTTCAAATATCGACCCTAAGGACCGATATTTCAAAGTCACCTGAAGGTATAGAATGACTTAAATCATCCTTAAGAGCTGCGTTTAATCACAGGTTGCCGAGCAGGCACTATTTTATGTGAACGTTTAGCCAAATATACTTAATTTTTTTTCTAATCTAAAACTGGGATTCGTAAAGTTAAAGGATTGGAAAACGTTATAAAAAAATTGCGGTAAAAAATATAATGTTATAAGAATAATAATAGCAATTTCAAATATGAACAATTTTCAAATTCTTGTCACAGATCTTCCTGAAACTTGTTGATACCCCAATCGACATGGCGGACAATCTAAATATCAATAAAGTAACTAAAAAACTTTATTATTAACGGTTAAAACTTCACGCAAAGAAATATTGATCAGTTGATGACTTTCGTCTCTTTCTAACCTGCCAAAAAGCGGCATATTTTTTAATTAAATTGATGCAACATAGATGGCTCTGATTGCTAATTTGGAATTGTTTGGGATTCTCATCTTAACACAAGTTTGACAGTATATTAAACTCCTTTTCCGTGTAAAAAATCGGAAAGACACATTAATTTTATTGTGAAGGAGGGACGCTTTTAAAGGATATTTGCTGCCTCCGTGGTTTAATCCCCTGGGAGGCGTTGATGTTACCCTGAAAATCTTAAATGGTAGAAGAGGCACATCATTTTAAAGCTGGTTTAAATTTCTTTCCAATAATCTCATAGTTTATTATTTTTTGATTAGTAGTTTCCAGGAAATCGCGTTCGAAAAGTGGAATTATTCATGTCAATGTTTAGGCGGTAACTGGTAAAGAATTGGAAATGGTGTCGCCATTTATAACTACAATAACATTTTAAGAAATAATCTAAAAATCATAAATCTCAGACCATATAAGTTCTAAATATTATGATCTTCTGCATATAAAACACTGTTACATTAGAGTTGAGTCATGCCCAAGGATCCGGTAGCCATAACTTGAAATTTGGGCGTGTCCGTGTTATATAAAATGTTCAAAATCTCTCTCAACCTAGAATACGGTAAAAGTCCTTGCCGAAACTAAACCAATCTACAAAAATGATCGTACTAATAACGACTCCTTTTAAAAGTAACCCACATATTATTACTTCACGTGTTTCTTAGCTTGTCACTAATAATTAATTAAATATTATACAAATAACACAATATGATTCAATTTTAAAGTTAATTAATTTACATTCCAATATTGTTATTTAATTTGCGGTTCATATGAACTTGAGCAACTTAAGGAGGCGGGAATGGAACCGGGGAGGGGGGTAATGCTGTTATGCCTGCCCTCACATTCCAAAAACAAGTAAAGTCATTGGGAGATTGTGTCACTCAATTTTATCAAAAAAACACAGGGTTTGTTCAAAGATTAAGAAAAACATAGGTATTTCCAAGAACTTTCTCTCCAATACCATACCCTGCTGAGTTGTAAATGTTTTCTATTAGAGAATGCAGTAGACGGGACGACAGTATAGGTGCTGATTCCCACTATCGTGCAAGGCATGTGCTCGTAAACGGCAAGGCACCGGCTCGGCAAAATAGGTTAATCATTGCGTCTTATGAATTTTAACGGGATGTCGCTTGCCGAGACGTTGTGCGCATACACTGAGCAAAAATTCCAATACCTGGTATAAAAAATATTTTATCAGTTATTGGATTTCCACATACGTATTTGGATAGCGCGACAGTTGGCTACTGTAATAATCTCGCTTTTCTAAACTGTGGTTATAGTGCCAATAACTTACTTCTAATAGTAGTTATAATCTATAATTGGAGGTACTAATTATATTACAGCAGCGGTTATACGTTTTATACCCAATATAAAGATATTTTAATAACAGTTAGTGGCTGGATTGTAAATATTATAATACTGAATATCATAATGTTTCTTTCCACATAAAAGATAGCTTATACCCAATATATGAACGATTCTAATACCTATTACAAGAATCTTCTAATAGTGTATATTACACTATATCTGATATACTAAGTGGTCCACTTAAACAAGAATATATTGCATATATAAGCATCGAGTACTTTTTATACTAATATTAATATTCTATATTATAACAAAAAAACTATATATTGTATATATTACGAACATTTTTTTATTAAAGCTTAGAACATTAATTATATAACCATATTTTTCTTAAATTAAAAAAAAATAACATAATGCCTCTTATAACAGTATATATTTTTAATGATACGTATAACATATACATAATTCTATCACTTATTATAAATATCGAACAAACCAAATCCCAGAGAAAGCAACTTACTTAAATTATTGATGTGATCAATGTACAGGGTCACATTTTCGACACTTTTATAGGGTATCTTCGTAATTGTTAGTGCTATCAAAAAAGTAATGTTGTAGGTGTCTTGTGCTCTTTTTGGGTCAAACTTAAAATAGTAAAATCAAAATTTGAAGATTTTCGCTTGCTTAAGAGATACAGAGGAAAATCTGATCCCGTATACTTATTTTGAAAACGGCACATTATTTAACAATCATTATAAGGAAACTTCTGTATAAAACATTTTTCTGTATCTCTTTTAACTAATAAAGTATAGGGTAATTTTGGAATTGTCAATTTTTTGTTTTTCCTCCGTATCTCTTAAGCGAGTGAAAATTTTCGAATTTTGATTATACCATTTTAAGTTTGACCCAAAAAGAGCACATGACACCTACATTACTTTTTTGATATCACTAACAATTACGGGGATACCCGAAAATGGGACACCCTGTACAATGGAGCCAATATTTAGCCACCTAAAAATTACATGGGATTTCCTATGTTCAACTCAACAATGTATCATCACCCGGTATACAAATGTAAAAAATTACAAAAATGCATAGTATACAAGTTCGACCCGGCATGAGCTCTAAAACTTTTATATTAATCTTACTCCTACAAGTTCATGGACCTGTTAAAATCTATCCCAAGAAAACAGCCGTTTTGCATATTCATAAAAACGTTTAACATTATGCTAATTGAATGACAATTCTTAAAATATTTGTGAAATAGAAGAGATGCGAAGATTTATAATATTTTTACAGATTCTCGGAAATGTCGAGGGAGCGACAATTTTGTAATTAGTATAAAAACTAAAAAAACTATTGTTGGGAAAACCCGATGATTTTAATAATCGAGTACTTAATACTCGAGCGATTTTAATAATCGAATGTAATACCACAAGATGTGTCGGGATTACCGAATAATACTTTTACCTGACACGAAACGCGTTACCCGGCAACAACACTACGACTCCGAAGGAGGAGTAGTGTTGCCGGGTAACGCGTTGAGTGTCAGGTAAAAGTATTAGGTAATACCGAAACATCGAGTTGTATTCAAAGGATTATACAACGAAATAAAGTACATATATCTTTCTGAGTTAAACATTTTTATTACAGTAATTATTGTTAATTACGAAATTACAATTATTATAGTTAAAACTTGAACTATTGGATAAATTATTATCATAGGTTGGAGGTGTTTGAAATTGGGCTTCAGCATCAGAAGTAGATGACGATGTATTTTCGGCTCTCATTTGCGACAAAATCTTCAGATGATGCTGCTCGCTGAGCTGGAGATAGGGAGTAACAGAATTTATAGAACTATGGCCCGTTATTTTGATAACTTCCTGGAGATTAGCACCTGAACTGCTAAGGGCACTTACTGTTGAAGTTCTATTAGAGTGATTCGTAATCTTTTTATTTTTCGTATCTAGGCCGATGTTGATTGCTCCCATTTTTGTCCAGTTTCTTATAATGTTAATACCTGCTGGACAATTCTTAAACCATGGGAAATTATCATTCTGTTTCCATTTCTGATTGACCGTCAAAAAGAATCGATTAGTTTTAATGTTTTCGCCTCTTTTGGACATTAGCTTAAAATATAACCGTATTGGACATAAATCCGGATTCACAAGATTTTTTACAAGCCACTAACTTTCGCATGTTCGACTTGCTCCTCCTTGCGCCGTTTTAGAAAATATTGGGTTGTATTCCAGACGACCGGTACTAGACCCGTTATTATATTTTTCCTCCTTAAAATATTCCAATAGCAAAAAAACTGCTTCATTTCCCCTCCATGCTAGTTCGGATGCAGCTATGTGGAAAAATTTCCGTTGAAGCCCATCTGGGGTATTTTCATCCAAACTAAAGGCCATTTTTTCTATTTCCTATCTCGTCAAACCCGTGGAACTCTCCTTTCGTGCACCAGGTACCGCCTGCAACTCTTTTCGTTTTGCAATACGGGCAAAACGGGCGCTTTGAAAAACCATGTCATTGAATGGATCTATGTGGCGATTATATTTTTCAAAATATAGTTCCTGGAGCATTTTGGCCGTTTTGTTCCATAAAAGCTTGACCACACCTTCTTTATAATCGCTTCCGTCGGATTTTCGCATATTATATGCCCAGTCTTTTAAAATGTTGCACAAATCCTTGTCTGTTGACATTTTCTCAATTTCGAAACTTCGCGCAAGGCAAAACTCAGTAAACTGCTTCCATACATATTTGTCGGAACGCTCGGTATTTTTGGGCTTCACATTTTTAATAGCATCGTCGACTTTAGACAACAAAATTTTACCAAATCTTTCTTTTGCCATTTTGTAACAAGAACTGACAGAAATTACTTCTGAAGTAATTTGTCAAAAAATGACAATTACAACAATGTGACCACCAAGTGATAATCACTTAAATGATTATCACTTATTAATCACATCCTTCTATATGGGAAAAATATACATGGAGTTGTATAATCTAGTGAATCGCTTGAAAGTCCAATTCACCAAGCGATGACGTCACCGACTGCTCGATCGGCAGCCTAGTCGTTTACATGTGATCAGGTAGGGTATTTAGGAGGCACGCAACTACGGGCGGGCACAGGTTTAGCTAAAAAATTGTAGTAGCGACCAACAAAATTCCGGAAATTTATTTATTTGTGAATAAAGAATTTTTACCACGTGTCTCGATACCAAACAAAAATACTGCAAAAAATCACCCAAATATGTATTTATTGTTCGGGTTTATTCTTGTGCTTTTTTAAAACAAGAAGTATTACCAAGAGGTATTTTTCTTCACATCTTTCTCAATCTGCGAGCATAAAATAAGTAGATATTTAAAATGGCTTGTCAAATTCTTCCACTTTAAATTATCAGGTGCGCACTGTGTGCCCTTCAAAAATGTAGGCTTAGTTACGCGGCAAAATAATAAAATAGGTGATTATTTTTTTAAATTCATGTTTATAGTTACCTAAAAGTTCCTGTTTAAATTTAAGAATGTTTTCTTTTGGTTACCAAAAAATTTGTCGATACCTATGTTTTGTTAACTATTTTGCTCGTTTTCTTATTTACTATTAACATTTTCTATAATGTATTTTTAAGAAGTCTTCTTGAGTTTAATAATAAAAAGTTCCTGTTTAGATTTAAAAATGTTTACTATAAGATTAACAACGAATTTTTCTTTATATTTTGTTAACCATTTTGTTCGTTTTGTTATTTTTAATTACAATTTCTATCATTATGTTATTTTTGAGAAGTTTTCTCGAGTTTATAGTAAATAAAAATTTGAAAATTATATCCTTAATTTTTTAATATTTACAATCGGAGACCTAAAGTACGCCGTTGGCTAGCCAGTTAAAACAAAACTTTACAAAACCCATGTCGCGATGACTCCGCTAAGGGATTTGGCATACTTTTTTATATGCACCTTCTCGTTTATGTGCCTTTAAGAAAGACGTATGTCGTGTACCTGCTCGGCGTCAAACTCGAACGTCGCCAATCGGATGGCGCGGCGCGTGTCCGAACGTCGTGTATCAAGTGACAGGCGAAATTTTTCGATTTTTCGCCTGAATTTATAACTAGAGTGTTTCCTATCGAGCGAAAAACTGTTCGAATATACGAGCAGTTTATTAACTTGATTACACTACAGCGGTACAATTCCGTGGGCGTCAAGCGAAGCTCGGGTATCGAGTGAAAGATAATAAGTGACGAGCGACGGTTTTCGCCTGAATAGATAACTCGAGCGGTTTTTTTAATAATCGAATGATGTCGGAAATTTCAATAATCGAGTGATCAAGCGGTTTTTCGCTCGAGCGATCACAACACTAAAAAAAACTGTTCTTTTTACTCGATTATAATCCCGAGAATCGATTTCTGTCTTCATGTAAATGAAACCCAAGTTTATAATCAAATGCTTACGAATATTTCGATAATTATTTGATTGGAAAACCTTTTTCATGAAAACGGTAAACAGGTGTTATGTAAATGATTTGTTTATACTGAATTACCGAAAATCTCGTTTTCGGATAATCGTTTTAATGACCTCTATCTAGTTTTACAACAGTTATTATTTATAATTTGTTTTTTAATTCAATTCGTTAAATTTTTATGATCAAATACAGTGATCGGTCAATACCAACATAAATATCGGAATTTTATGAACATATCGTCAAATTTTGCCGATATATATATACAGTGTGTCTACGTAAGTTGGCGGCATAGGGGAAACTTTTTATTATTAATTTTACGAAAAAAAATTATTCTTCATAAAAAGTTCTGCATGGTCCAAAACCTAAAATGCACTAATCAGATGTTAAATTTTTTCGGTCGTATACGAGGTTTGTCAAGAAATGTGATTTTTGCTCTAGAGTAACGTACCTTTATTTTTTACAATATCGAAAATTGTTATAAAGAAAAGATGTTTAGAATTAAAAATAGATTTCAAATATTCAACATTGTTTATTTGCATTAAAAAACTATTTTTTCCTACATTTTCTTTGCGATTACGTTGGAAATTTAAGTTTGCACATTAATGCATAATTAATCTAGGATGCAGTGGCATTTCCAGACTTAATGTTGGTGGCATGTCTAACTTTTCATAAACAAATACGTATGTCAAACATAAACCTGTACAATACGGATCTCTAAAAACGCCGTTAGACTGCCTAAAAGAAAGTGTTTATACCGTGGCATTTTTTGAAATACGATTGTTGAAGTTTTTTCGAATTTTCGATATTTAGGCAGTTCGCAAAGCCTACTTTAAATATCAGTTTTAAAAATTGCCGGTGCATCTTAGATTAATTATGCATTAATGTGCAAACTTAAATTTCCAACGTAATCGCAGAGAAAATGTAGGAAAAAATAGTTTTTTAATGTAAATAAACAATGTTGAATATTTGAAAACTATTTTAAAATCTAAACATCTATTCTTTATAACAATTTTCGATATTGTCAAAAATAAAGGTACTTTACTCTAGAGCAAAAATCACATTTTTTGACAAACCTCGTATACGACTGAAAAAATTTAACATCTGATGGTTGCATTTTAGATTTTGGACCATGCAGAACTTTTTATGAAGAATAATTTTTTTTCGTAAAATTAATAATAAAAAAGTTTCCCATATGCCGCCAACTTACGTAGACACACTGTATATAGGCATTTTTAAGATGTATGAAGCTGTCACTTACCATTTGAAAATTAATAATAATCATGTTGGGGCGCTTAAATTATACAAACGAAGATTATTTAAACGTGTTTTTATTTATGGCGCATGTGACAAAGTAATAACAAGAACATGTGACAAATTTATTCCTTTGGCATTTCACTGTTTTTCAACGCCGTCATAGCCGACTAGAGTAACTGAACTGAAAATCCGCAGCAAAATCGCCATATAAAAATATTAAATTGGCAATATTTCGAAAATTACAAATTTTCGGAATAGACAACCTTATACAAACTTACCCTTATTTTTAATGCGTAATAGAAAATAATTATAAAATTTACGG
This sequence comes from Barypeithes pellucidus, assembly GCA_963991005.1. Taxonomy (NCBI): domain Eukaryota; kingdom Metazoa; phylum Arthropoda; class Insecta; order Coleoptera; family Curculionidae; genus Barypeithes; species Barypeithes pellucidus. The sequence goes on from OZ022557.1 coordinate 4,720,682, forward strand.
GTTTCAATTTGAAAATGAAGATTTTTTGCGGTTTCTCGTATTCATTTTTAATCTTATTGTTTGAACACCCTGTATTAATAGTTATCAAAATATCATAAATCTAGGTCGCTTTCAACAAGAAATCCAACTAAAATTAAATATATCAAACATGCTAAGATATAGGTATAAGGCATGATATTATATTGAAAACTTCCCACCACGGATTTATCGAAAACCACTGATTAAGAGAAAAAACGCCGAGATACGTCAAAAGATTTGCCAAAGGGGACAACTTTTTAACCAAAAACTACTTCACCCCCTTTTACCCTCTGGCCCCCGGGGTCATCCCCTTAAAAATTTTAAATGGCAAGGGGTAGCAAGTAATAGCTTGTTTGAAAGGTCTTTCAAAGTGCTTTATTTTGACGTTTGATTTTTTAAAATCGGTCGCTTCGTTTTCGAGAAAATTAGAAAACTTTTTACCGCCTTCTTTTTATCAACACAGATAACATGGGCGAACTGTTTTTATTCTTATACCTATTTAGTTTTTTATAGTTGCTAAAGGAAAGAAACAATTTAATTTGCTGTCATTTACCTTCGTGACAATCTTGGGATAGTGAAAATTAATTTATTGATTCAGATTTTACTTCCAAAATGGTTTACACACTAGCGGAAAGAGTGGAAATGATTCTAATTTATGGTGCCCAAAATCAATGTGCTCGGCAAACTGCCGTTACATTTAACGCCAGACATCCGGAAAAGATAACTTCGCATAGGTAGGTATGTTTTGGACCTTGTTACTAAATTTACTCAAACTGGATCAGTTGCAAATAAAAAACGTAATCATCGTAGAGTTTTGGATGAAGTCGCTCAAGTTGAAGTTTTGGGTTATTTTGCCATAAATCCTAATACTTCATTACGCAAAATTGTTGATGCGACTGGTATTTCATTAGGCTCTGTACACACAGTTACTAAATTACATAAATTTCATCCATTCAAAATGAAGATATTGCAAGAGTTAACCGAATATGATTTCGATAGGCGAGTTGAGTTTTGTGAACAAATGACTGTAGCGATTAATGATAATACCATTCATGTAAAGAATATCTGCTTCAGTGATGAATGCACATTTTGTGTAAATGGATTTGTTAATAAGCATAACTGCAGGTATTGGAGCAATGATAATCCTCATGCTTTTGTAGAAGGGCATACTCAGTTCCCCCAAAAAATTAATGTATGGGCAGGAATTTTAGGAAACAAAGTGATTGGGCCATTGTTTATTAATGAGAATTTAAATGGAGGCATTTATTTAGATATGTTGGAAAATACCATCAATCCGCTTATCACTGAAACCATTGAAAACCAAATCGAAGACGATGGAAACCCTATACTTGATGAGGCTGAAATATATTTCCAGCAAGACGGCGCTCCTCCTCACTATGTTCTTCCGGTTCGGCAATGGCTAGACGACGAGTTTCCAGATAAATGGATAGGGCGAAGAGGGCCTATAGAATGGCCTGCTAGAACTCCGGACTTGACGCCATTAGACTTTTTTCTAAGGGCCATTTGAAAACTATTGTGTTCACTCCCCAACCTAACAGTGGATGAACTTAAACAACGCATCACCGAAAGCTGCCATGATCTCCCACAACATGTTTTTGAAAATGTCCGTCAGGAATTTGAAAATCGCCTATATCATTGTTTGGCCAATAACGGGCAACATTTTGAACACTTATTGAAATAAAAAGTGATATTTTCGTGTGCTTTTTTTTCTATCTGAACAAATTTTCTCGAAAACGAATCGATCGATTTAAAAAAAATCAAACGTCTAAATAAAGCACTTTGAAAGACCTTTCAAATAAGCTATTACTTGCTACCCCTTGTCATTTAAAATTTTTCAGGGGATGACCCCGGGGCCCAGAGGGTAAAAGGGGGTGAAGTAGTTTTTGGTTAAAAAGTTGTCCCCTTTGACAAATCTTTTGACGTATCTCGGCGTTTTTTCTTTTAATCAGTGGTTTACGATAAATCCGTATTGGGAACTTTTCAAATGAACACCCTATATGAAATCTGGTTAAGGGGCAGCATTTTTCTGCAATATATGTCTGAAATATTAATGAACTATAGCCCGGCAATCTGTTTACATTATTTGTTGCAGAAAATTAAAAATACCAAAAAAAAAATTTCAAAACACAGAGTATGTTTCAAACAAAGCATCTGCGGACCCATGTTGATAAGAACTACTAGTCTTTTTTTCGCGTAAAAAATTACCACACGAACGATGGCACATGTTTTTTGAAACACCCTGTCTATCGGGCCATAACATTAAGATTAAGCTAATAAAACAATTTCTTCTTGAAACCGATAATCTTCCCATATAAAAAGTAATTTGTACCGTTGAAATTCTTCCAGTATCCGGCAGTACGCTAATTTCCCCTATTGTCGTCAATATAACCACGAAATGCCCAACAGGAGGTCCAAATACCAATCCTCCTTTACGCCGTTGAAAAGCACGAAGGCAACATTTAAAAGTAATTTGTCACTAATACGAACAACCACCATTTTTTATGCTTATCAAATCTGTCAAAAAAATTTCAGGTATCGAGTACAATGCTATCTTGGATGCGATATTGTATAAATCATTCCGATTTCATGCACGTCAAGAGTCTAGTGATTTGAGTAGTTTTTTCCTTGACGGAATATCTCGAATGATTGTATTTATTATTATATTATTTTAACTATTTGTAACTTTCCTGCGATTAATCAGGGCATTGTGTCCTCTTTTTTTAATACATAAAAAACGTTCCAATTATCTTCCATAAATATTTTAATGTAACGACTTCTCATATTTGAACTAATAACTTCTTTTGCAAAAATAACGTTTTCAATGTTCAATTGAACGATGGACTTGTTAAGATTCTTGGATACACTAACTAACCTACTTTTGCCGATAACCACGGGATATACCTATAAAAATAAAGATACGTAGTAATTTTTAATGGATTAATGCCATTCTAACTATATTATTCATCATCATCAGTCAATTATTATAGCGATCACTTAAAGTTTTCGATCGAAAAATAAAGAATAAAAGCATTAGATTAATCAGAAGATGATGAGCAGAACAAGCAGATAAGGCGGTAACCCGAGGTATTGGCCAACTGTAAATGACAGCTTAATTCTTGTAAAAAGAAACAACTATTCGATGTTATCTAGTTATGTTATCTGCTATTTTAGCCATGCCTACATATTTACAATGAAATATCGCTGGTAGATTTCGATAGTAGCACAATCCGAAAAAAACAAACAAACAATTGCAAGCAATCCGGAACAGAAATAGCGAAATGACAGATTGGATAAAGATTGTTTCACGAAAAATGGATATAACTTAATGACTGCAGTAAAAGTACCTGGGGCCATCCCATTATTTATGACCGTTTATTATTATTATGTGGAAAGGACCGGATTGTAATAATTATAATTAAATATAGGCACGTCAGGTAGGTTAGGTTGCTTAATCTATATTTAAATATCTTTTTGTGGTAAAATTTGTTAATTTTTGAGGAATGGTTCAAGAATTGTCTTTTACCAAACATTCCTCAGAATAGCGTGATAGTAATGGACAATGCGAGCTATCACAGTCGCCAATTACATAAAGTGCTCTTTTAGAAGTTTTAAAGACATTTTGAATAAAAAAAGTATATGTTTGTGACACATTGGCAGAAGAAATTGGACATACAGTGCTACGGCTCCCACCCTATTATTGCATTTTTAACCCCATAGAGCATATGTGGCACCAGTTAAAATCACTGGTTAGGTCTGAAAATATTTCTCCGACTTTAAGTTCTAGTGTTGTAGAATTAATACGAAAATGCTTTAATGATATTCCCCCAGGTAGTTGTAAAAATTCAGTCCGTCACGTAATAACTGTAGAAAATTCGTATATTAGTCTGGATCGTATAATTAATCCAATTATAATTAATTTTGATGAGGATAGCGATAGCGAAACAGAACTATCTATAGAATGATATTATAAATGTAAATAAATATCACTAGTAATATTTTAAAAAAATGTTATTTCATTTGATTACATTAATATAATCATATCATTACTTGTTTTCCTTAGTCCGTCCCTTCATACTTCACTTGTTTATTGCCAAGCTCTTGTCGACACAATGGGACCGACCCAGGAAATCATTAAGTCGTATCCATTTTTCGTGAAACGTACTGTACATTCTAATCCCACAAACAAAATACGGTAGTGAACCTATTGCCCTGTGGAGGTTTATTTTGTACTAAACAAGATTAGTCGTCAAACTTAAAAAAAAAAAATCGACAGTTACAAGGAAAGGTTACAACTAAAGCCCAGATTCGACCATCACTAGAGTACTGCTCTCATGTCTGGAGCTCTGCACCCAAACATACTCTTCGGCTACTGGATTCCATCGAAAGGAGGGCCATTCGTCTGATCGGATACCGCGAGCTGACGAAGAACCTCGACAGCCTAGAACATCGAAGACAGGTTAGGGATTTGACTCTCTTTTACAGATATTTTCATGAAAGGTGCTCGGCTGACCTTGCCCTCTTAATTCCGCCCAGAGCAACGAACCACTGCCGCCCATCCATATGTGGTTAAGCTTAGTACTCCTCGAACTTAATTATTTAAGAATTCCTTCCCGAGGTCGTTTTTCCCAACGAATATAACCTCCAACGATTCAAAACCAACGTGAATCGCTTTTTGCGCACACGCACCACTCACAGAGTGCCCTAAAGGATTTTTCCTATAGTGCTTGTGTAAGATCATAAAAAAAAAAATATGCAATAAATAGTTTTTAAAACAAAATTGCCAAATTTTGTAAAAAAACGTTGGTTTCCCGCAAAGTTATTAGAGAAAAACAAAAATGAACACTCTGTATCTCAGTTATATCAACTTTCGGATATAGGTAAGTATAATTAAATCCTAATATTTTTACGTGAGAAGTCTGTGGTTTTTCCATGCAGGTACCATCAATTAGCGGACACCCTGTATATGAACTTTTACGCATTTTTCTAAAAATAGGAATATAAACGACATTCAAGTATGCCTAATTTCCGCTTCTCTACTGCTTAGATGTGCGGCGTGGCTAAAATCGGGGTATATAGCCGATAACTTACGTGCACATAGAACAGCTGGAGATATTAAACGTCAAACCAGACCGATAATTAAAAGTTTTTTTAAAATGTTTCTGGTTCTAGAAATACTATGATGTTTGTCTTATCTGTTACGTATTTTTAATCCAGGATTCCCAAAGAATGGCAATTTCTAAACTAAAAAGGTATACTTGCTCGATCGATTATAATAATCTGCCAGAAATAATCCCCAATTTGCTGCAAAAAAGAATTTTTCCAGCAAACTCTGAAGTGAATCTGGCAACACTAATCACGGGATTACAACAAATTTTCAAATCGCGAGCTTTTAGGAAACTGCTATTGAAGTATGCCAGTTGGGTCCTTGTATGATAAACTGTGAATAAAATGTTTAAAATATGTATTATTAGGTTAAAATATACTTGTCTTTGCTTAAATGTATTTGGGCACAGTCGCCTATAAAATAATTAAATTAATAGTAATTATTTCTTTAAAATAACTCACAAGAATAGTAAACACAATTTAAAATATGCCACATTTAATTTAAATAAATAACTGTATTTACATTATCTAGTGCTCATTTCACTTTACCAAAGTGACTATTACGAAATAGGAAGTGTCAATTAATGGACAGTTTTTGCCAATATGCTAAATACATCTTTAAACGTAACTATTTCCAACATCACACGATCGATTAACGTGCTAATTATACAGGGTTCACTGAATGTACAATACTATAAACCACATTCGTACAGGTTAACCACAAAACGTTGTGGGTCTATTATGTTGAAACAAAGGTAATTGGAAATACTTCAAAATTATTACTCTTCAGAATGGGTAAGAAACTATTCTTTTCTTTTACGCTGTAACAAACCTATAATATTTCTAAAACATATTCCTTTTGGGTTTTTGACGTTTGAAAATTGACTTTTCTACACTTTCACAGACCAGCACATATTGTCTCCCACTTTCTTCTTACTCTACATTAACGACCTTCTAGTGAAAACGAAAAATCCGATATTTAGTTTTGCTGATGATAGCACACTTATCTCATCTTTCTCTTTGAATGCACAAATATCGGCTGCCGACGTACATCTTCGCATACAGCATGAAGTAGCACGCCTCAACAAAGACCTGGAAGAAATTTTGGCTTGGGGGACAGTAACCAAGTCGAATTTAACGCTAAAAAAACCCAGGCAGCAGTTTTCTCTAAAAAGGTAACATTACAGAACCGAATATAATCATGGACGGACACGCAACCCCACTGGCTTCATCTATTAATTTGCTGGGCGTCAATCTGTCTTGGCATAACCACGTTGTGGCAATCGCCAAGATAGTTTCTCAGAAACTTGGTGTACTCTTCCGAACCAGAAAGTTGTACACACCTCAACAACTTTTGACACTATACAAAGCCCAGATTCGACCATCACTAGAGTACTGCTCTCATGTCTGGAGCTCCATACCCAAACATACTCTTCGGCTACTGGATTCCATCGAAAGGAGGGCCATTCGTCTGATTGGAGACCACGAGCTGACGAAGAACCTCGACAGCCTAGAACATCGGAGACAGGTTGGGGATTTGACTTTCTTTTATAGATATTTTCATGGAAAGTGCTCGGCTGACCTTGCCCTCTTAATTCCGCCCAGAACGGCGAATATCAGAAATACACGACGAACCACTGCCGCCCATCCATATGTGGTTAAGCTTAGTACTCCTCGAACTTCACTATTTAAGAATACTTTCATCTGGAGGACTTCATCCTTATAGAACGACCTTCCCGAGGTCGTTTTCCCAACGAATATAACCTCCAACGATTCAAAGCCAACGTGAATCGCTGTTTGCGCACACGCACCACTCCCAGAGTGCCCTATAGGATTTTTCCTATAGTGCTTGTGTTTGATCATAAAAAAAACCACATCCCTTCTAAAGTAGTTAGTGTGTGCTTACCCATGCGTCATCACTTACAAGTCATAAAAATCATACGAATCAATCAAAATTACGCAGAAGAAAAATATGAAAACAAAAACTGATTTCATAAACATTATAATAGACGTGCTAGCGTTCCAATATACAAACAAAACAAACAAAAATGAAGTGATAACGGCGAAAAACTAGCGGTTTTTTTATCATAAGAGTATTATAATCAAATCTCGGTTGGCATTTATGTCGATTTCGAATCCTGAATACATCCATTTAACAGACTTTAGCCAGCTCTTACATTTTCGGCATGTTATGACATAACTTTACGTTATATTAGTAACAAATGTTCATAAATACGTACCGAAAACACAAAAGTACGATGAAATGGCTTTTGGGATTAAATCGACTTGAAGGCACAAAAACTTGGGAGTCACTGAAGAAGTCACACTCCATTAAAACCTAAGAAAAAATACCTTCACCTTTTGTCATCCAATCTCTAATCGAAAAAGCATACACACCATATATACAGGGTGTCGCTTAATGCTAATATTTCAGATGACTCTTAGATCATTTTATTTCCTAAAATTTTTATAGAACAAAATTTATGATTGTCAATGTTCATGTAGAATTGTCCAGACTAACCAGAAAAAATATGGAAAAATGTCAGTGGCGTACCACTTTTTGTCACTAATATCAAATTGACGCATACCAAAAATTGAAAATAATATCGATATCGTCAACGTAATATGAACAACCTGTAGCAAAAACGTAGATCGTTGCGGAAATACGTTCATGTGATATTTCCTTCATAAAATAACTCTGAAATATCATTAAGGAACGTATATAAATAAATCAGAAATTCAACAAATTTTGCTTCTAAATTAATAGGAATCATTCTTCATCAGTCAACTATCAAACAATGATAAACAATACATCAATAAAAAAGGAACGATTTTTTTATAGCATAAAAATTCCATAAATCTTTAATTAGAAAAAACTAGGCGGTACCGCCATACGCCCGACCTATCATCGTCTGGCGAAAACAAAAGAAGGTGTTTCTGCAGGTACCGGAAGAATTAAGAGTGCTCTAGACTCTAAAGTAACTCGATTACCCGAAGCGTTCCAATGTCGATTCGCGTAAAGAAAATCTAACTTGTACGCTACATCGCAGTCTACATAGATAACGCGGCGACAATAGTCACCTTTTTGGTCGGTAGATCACCGGCGGGCCAGCGGCCACACAATTCTATTGGTTAAGTGAGAACGGAGATGTGTATACTTCGATAGTCGTCGGATGAGAGAAAAACACAAATCGACGCCAAGTATATTTTAAAGAGACCAGCCATTTAACGTAAACATTTGGTGACTCTAAATTTTTTTTAAAAAAGTTTCTTTTAAGTAGCTGGGGCGAAATAAAATCCTTGATAATATTGATTGTGTATTGAGTTTTGTTGATAGTTATGGTGATGACATTGTAGTTACAAACCTGCAATAAACATTTCAGTGATTTCTCTGGTCCGGATTTCTTAAATAGTTTCTTGCTTTTAAAGGTAAGAGTTTAAAATATTTTACAAATAATCTTTATCGTTTAATTCTTAGTATCACCCAAAGAAATATTCTTAAAGGTTTTTGAATAGTGCAGTCGGTTTCCATGAAAAGTCCTATGATGATATATCTTCACAAAAATATAAAAAATATGCTGAAAAATACACAACCTCAATTAATTATGGAATATTGAAAAATGCACGTCATTTCGTTAATAATGAACTCAATTTAATAATTTTTGTTTTAACTGATAGAAACCAGATTCTAGGGCAAAGTAGTTGTAGATTGTACGGGGTAGATCTAGATGCATATAAATTTCCTAAAATTTAAATTTAATATCATTACATAATGAATTTAGTTATTTTTTTAAATAAACCGATTAAATATAATCGACTGATTCCGCGGTTGGTTCTTTATGAAACATTTTTTAAATATTTTAATGTAAAAAAAGAAGAAATTTGCTTATAAATGGTTCAATATATTGAGAGGATTACGCTACATGTTCCAGCATCTGCACAAATTGTATAGAAAACAACCACTTTATAGATACGGACAACATTAAACTATTACATAACGAAAGAAAGGACCAACGTTTAGATCTTCTAGAACAACACGAAATTAAAAAGTCTATAAAAAATAATCCCCTCACAACTAATGATCAACAAAATGTCGAAAACACGCCCTTGATAGACAGCTTTCTCAAGTCTACCTACACTAATCTGGGGGCTAATTCTTAGGCAATGAAAAAGTTTATTAGTAACTGTATAAAGACCCGTAAAATAATTTTTAAGTTTAGTATTCATCTTGCAATGCTCTTGAAAAAGGCCTAAAAAGCCGAAACATGTAGAGTAATCCTCTCAACAATATATTGAAATATTCTTTTTTTACATTAAAATAAAAAAATAACAAATTAATTAATTACCATTTCTTCTAAATCAAAAAACCATTTCTACAATAATTAAAGTCTATAATACAGAATGCTACTCAATTATCTATTCAATTAGTTTATTTACTTAAAACCATGAGATACATAAGCCATATCTAGTTGCACAGTTGCGCTCTTTTAGTTCAGATTCAAATTAGATAGAGAAATCATCTCGAGAGCCGATATGAGTTTTCAAATAAAACATTTAGAATGTAAAATTATTGTTCGAACAAAAATTAAATAGGAAAAGACTTTATTGCCCTCTTAATTCCGCCTAGAGCGGCGAATAGCAGAAGTACACGACGAACCACTGCCGCCCATCCATATGTGGTTAGCTTATTTTTTTTATGATCAAACACAGCACTATAGGAAACATCCTTTAGGGCACTCTGGGAGTGGTGCGTGTGCGAATACAGCGTTTCACGTTGGTTTTGAATCGTTGGAGGTTATTTTCGTTGGTAAAAACTACCTCGGGAAGGTCGTTCCACAAGAACGACGTCTCCCAGATGTAATTAATTGTTAAATAATTACCGTTCGAGGAGTACTAACCTTAACCACATATAGAAGGGCGTACTCTTCGAACTTCATTATTTAAGAATTCTTCATCTGGTGGACTTCATCCTTATGGCACGACCTTCCCGAGGTCGTTTTTCCCAACGAATATAAGCTCCAACGATTCAAAACCATCGTGAATTACTTTATTCGCACACGCACCACTCCTCTAAAGGATTTTTCCTATAGAGCTTGTGTTTTAAAAATCCTTTAGGGCACTCTGGGAGTAGTGCGTGTGCGAATAAAGCGATTCACGTTGGAGGTTATATTCGTTGGGAAAAACTCCCTCGGGAAGGTCGTTCCACGAGAACGACGTCTTCCAGATGCAATTAATTCTAAAATAATGAAGTTCGAGAAGTACTAAGTTTAACCACCTATTATAGAAGGGCGTACTCCTCGAACGGTAATTATTTGAGAATTAATTGCATCTGGAAGACGTCGTTCTTGTGGAACGACCTTCCCGAGGTAGTTTTTCCCAACGAATATAACCTCCAAAGATTCAAAACCAACGTGAATCGCTTGATTCGCACACGCACCACTCCTAGAGTGCCCTACAGGATTTTTCCTATAGTGCTTGTGTTTGATCATAAAATAAAAAATGAGAAAAAATTTTTTCCAAATAAAAATAAAATTTTAGAAAATTATTTCAAAGCAAGATATTTTCAAAAATATTTTATGCGCATAGACGCATGCTTTTTTTAATCATATGCGTACAATGTGTCCCCGGATCGACGCATGAATTGATAAAAAAGCACTAAAATCTTTTATGGTTGAAACTTCATCTTATGGTGTTCAGTCCTACTTGGTGTCATAATTTTATTTTAAAAAATTCAATTTAAAAAATTTCTTCAAGAAAAGTTATCAAAAACAATGAATTAAACACCGTAGGTTTATTTTCATGCGTCTGTAGACATTTAAGTAGATAATTTTAAAAAAAGCAAAATATTAAAGTAGGCATAGGACTTTTGGCCTGATACTGACTTTTCCTTTCGGAGTATCTTTTCTTAATAACATTTTGTCGTATCTGCTAGATAATATGCACTTTACTAGTAATACTAATAATAATAGTTTTTATTTAGCACTTGGCCAGTGGCGGTTCTTCACAGGAGCACATGCGGACGTGCACCCCCAAAACAAACCGAATAAAAAATATTAATTTATATTCATTGAATATTATTTATCGTATAAAGTCCGACCCTAAAATTTTATCGTACCGTCAAACTAAAAAAGTCCGACGCTCCCTAATATTTTATCATCCCGTCAAACCAAACTGTATAGATCCGGCAACCGTGCCTCGGTCGAGCTAAATGACGATTATGACGAGACTTGCTCGCACGTGCGATTAAGTAGTGCAGTTTCTCTGTAGTAACAGGTGGCGGGTGGCAGCGGGGCTATGGCGATTTAACATGGAAAAGGCACACAGTTTTTGTGTGCACCGCGCTGTTGTCTGTTCCTGCATTTAGTTAGAAATTCGAGCGTGTATGTTTTAATATTATATATTTATTAAGTTAAAATGAATAGTTGACGGTGGACTATTTAAGAAATAACTTTAGCTCTTTGAGTTTGGAAAAAAAAGTGAAGAATGCGGGAACACCTAAACCCGAAATTAATTTAACGCAGACCACAAAGGGTAAATCTAGGGACTTAGACAGTTTAAAAATGAAATATATGAAAAAAATTTATAGAGGGTATTCCAAACTTAATGAGGCTGTTATTGATCAATTTTCTACAATTAAGAACCGAAGAATGGACTTTTAAGCACTATTGTGTAGGGTCGATAAATGTTGTGTATTTCGATAAATGATACTCGATATGATTTTAAACCATTTTATTTAAGGATTTAAACTAAAAACCACTGAAATTATGAAGAATGTCAACTTGTCAGTCTCGTGGCACGATTCGTTCTCGTCATAAAACAGTTGTTTGTTGATTTGTTCTCGTCTTGGTTGCGCCTAATGCCGTAGCCGTAGATGGCGTAGTGGTATTAGACGTCATTCGGTTTTCTTGATAACTCGTAGATGGCGGTAGTAGTATTGGACATCATTCGGTTTTCTTGATAGCTCGTAGATGGCTTTAGTAGTATTAGTAGTGGACTGTATAAATATTGTTACGAGGGTTGCATGCGACGACGTTAAGATCCGCTATACACACTAAGAAAACCATTCTTATTTTCCAAAAGTTGTATTTCCTTGTGTAAAATTAAAAAATAAATAAAAATATGTCTTACCTAACGCATTTTCTTATTACTTTTTTTCTTTCTACATTTAAAACGCCTAGAAAGTAATTGTTTGGTCGTTACACAAAAATAAAATTTTAATAATAATTTCACCATACTTGTGAACCTCCTCTATCATAGGTCACGAGCCGCCACTGCACTTGGCTAGTTACTAAAAAATGAAAGTTACAAAACAGTGTCTATATGTCAGTTACAAAAATTATAAATCCTACTGTACTCTACATATCCTTCAAATAAGGAAACAATCTTCTGTTAAAAACATTTAACCAATTTGCCTCCTTGATGCCCTCTGGGAGGTCATTAAACAGGCGAACTCCCTCGAAAAATAACGATTTTTGTGGAGATGTGGTCTTAACTGACTCAGTGTTATAGTGTTGCCCCGAGCGAATGTCATAACCATGAAAATTTGATCTTTTTTAAGTGGCAATTTTTTTTGGAAATTTCCAAGGCATACTTGATTTTTCGAAATTAAATTTATGACAGAAATAGTCACTTTATCGATATTGATAAAGAGTACCTTTTTTTCGGTAGGAAGAAATATTTATATGAACTGAACCCGGGAGATTGCCCACATATTCTGGGACACCCTGTATATGCAGTAGTAAATTATTATTCAAAATATTTTGGTATTTATTTGTAATACGGTATCTAAACGATTAAAATATACATTTTCCTGCCTCAAGCTACACTAAATTAAATTTATCATCATATTTTATTACAAAAAAAAAAACAGTTACGTGCGTAGGTCACGCATTTTTAACTCCAGTTCTATAGGACTATGTGATAAGTAGGTAGTTAATATAACTTTTTGAAATTTGCTTCTAAGGTTAATAAAATCTGTTAAGAACCTGTTCTGGTGATAATTAGATTCCAGTATTTGTTTATATGTGTATGGAATACAATAGGAAATCCCGAGATTTCACTTATGACGAATTTAGATTTAGAAATCCCTAGAGTTTTATAGGAATATTTATCCGTTTTGACCCAAAAGTTCTCATAACAAAGATCCAAGTTCTCATATCAAAGATTCAAGTATAATGACCTTGCCCTCTTAATTTCGCCCAGAGCGACGAATAGCAGAAATACACGACGAACCACAGCCGCCCATCCATATGTGGTTAAGCTTAGTACTCGTCGAACTTCATTATTTAAGAATTCTTTCATCTGGAGGACTTCATCCTTGTGGAACGACCTTCCCGAGCTCGTTTTTCCCAACGAATATAACCTCCAACGATTCAAAACCAACGTGAATCGCTTTCTGCGCACACGCACCACTCCCAGAATACCTTAAAGGATTTTTCCAATAGTGCTTGTGTTTGATCATAAAAAAAGAACGCGTACACCGTGATTACGTATAATGTCCCCCCCCCCCCGCCATTTAACTTCTTTATGGAGAAAAAATACAAAGATTGCTACACAGCGGTTTTAAAATGGTATTTTATGGGATCTAATATAATTTTAGGTATGTTGATCTACAGGGGATCAAATATTTTTTTTCAAAATGGGACATGCTGTACAGGTCGACAACTTTATCTGTACGTATAAAAGGAATGCGGACGAGAAAATTTATTGGGTTAACAATGTTGTCACATATATTAAATTTTAATTTAATAACATGTTACCAATTAAACCCTAAAATTAAATTTACCCATTTAAAGTAAATCGTCATAAGTGTACAAGAAACTAATATTCAATTATAGTTTCAATGTTCTAAAAACTTTCTTTTCATACTATTTATTTTAATATTTAAATGCAAAATAAAATATTTTTTTATTAAAGTACTTCTAATCTAAAAATAAGGCAACATGGTGCAATATCAACGGTAACCATGGGTAACCGGTGGCTAGAGATAATTTGATAGGTTATATCCCAGACAGAGAATGACGACACGCCTCTGGTGACACGCCCATTGTGCCGGCGTGGTTGTTCGGCGATGTCCAATATGCTTCATCCAGTTGCGTAGTGATAGGGTTTGTTTTAAAACTGTGTTAATGAATGAATATACCCTGGTAAAATCCTTCATAGTCAAACCCCTAAAGTGATTGCCAATGTATATAGGGTGTGACTGTGTGTGAAGAGGAATCACAAATTAATACATTTAAATTGCCACTTAAGCGAAAGCTAGAAAGGAAAGGGTCGCAATGTATACGGGAGTAAGCGTGGGTGCAGTAAAAAAACATTCACAAAGAAGATACTGAAAGGAAAGAAAATAACCCGGATCAATTGTTGTCATCTCCTGTCAAAAAAGGGCCCGTCTCCCTGCTGTCGAAAAAATCGAAGGCTTCGACTTTGGCATTATTAGGAGAACAATACAAAAGTTTTATTTGGAACTAAAAGTGGTTCCAACCTTAAAAAAGTTGCTACAACAGCTGAGAAATGACATAAACTTTCCGTTTTCCCGTGAAACTTTGAGGTGCATGTTGAAATCAAATGGATTTTATTGGCGAAAATGCCAAAATAAGCGAAAAATATTAAGGAAAGGCCCAATATATTGCAATGATGGTACAAATTTATTAATGACTTGAAAAATAGATATTATCACATTATTAAGATAATAATAGCACGCCCATGACTCGGCCATGTTTTAAAAGATATTGCTTTCCCCTTACCGATACGTCGTAGCTATAGACTCGCTTGTCGAGCTGTATATTAACTGATTTTCCAATTCTACATAACATGTAATATACCTTAAACCAAAATTCAATAGTTTTCCATATATTGACGATGGAAAATTGTCAAGATCCAATACTAACATTATCTAAAAATGCAGGAATACAATGCGAACAACCCGAAAAAAACCCTAACAGCGAATCGTGGTTCGAAGCCCACGTTAAACTGTAGGTGCTCTCGGAAATGGCCCTATCAGGCGAATGAAGAAGAACAAATTGAGGAAAAAGGAAATATTCACCGACATAAACGCATATTGTTAATTACCTTTTTTTTAAATGGGAACCGTGCAAAAGAACCGTTGTACTTTGTTTCTTTTCGACCATTACTAATTCTCTATTTATAATAAGATACCGAAAATATAGGCACCACTTAATCAAAAGACAGGTGGATCACGAGATCGTGGTATTGCTTTGATTTATTCAACGCGTAACCATAAAAAACCCGATATTTACTACATTAGAAAAATAAATGATAGATTGGTCATATAAACAAATCATTAAAACCGATATTGCATTAAACCAGTGTCATTAAAATAAGCGTGGGCAATAAAAAACTTTTTCCTTTTTTTGTTTTGATGATGACAAAATTTTGAATTAAAATTACATTGTATACCTAAAAGGAAATTCTGGACATTCCACCATAAAGATTGCCTGTCAAGGCGCAAGGCGACACTAGCAATACGGAAATGCGACTTTTCCTAGGAGGTATACATACTATTTTTCCAAAAAATCGAAAATTAATCAAAGGGCATAAATTATTACAATCAACTTGTTAAAATTTTGAAATAAGTATTATTAATTTGATCCGCCAATAAAGGATCCCATTTAACTATATACGGTAATTATGGTAATTATGGAAACGAAGTAATATATTGTCAAACTTGAGTTTGGGTAAGGAAGTATTATTTTTCTATTTTGGTTTTATATCAAAGCTAGTTCGATACCGTCGGTATCGAACTGAGCTTATTATGAAACCCTTCTTTTCTTTTTTAAAGGTTGGTATGCGGTCATGTATGTTTGGTTGCAGAAACAATGACTAAACTAACCTCACATCTGTCAAATTTACCTTCTTCTTAAAGCCGAACACAGCATGCACTAAGATATTTTTCAAATATGCCAATTTAAAGCTTTGCGATTTCCCTTTACTCAGGAGGAGTTAAAATCATTTTGATTCATATTGTTTAACTATTTAAGAGAGTTTTCAATTTTCGCGACAAAATGGCAGACCTGGATAATTTATCAAAGGCTACTTTGACCAAATCATAATTTGATAGTATTAACGACATAAAATTTAGAAATAAATATTTACGCAATTTATATGGCATATATATTTTTTTTAAATATGAATTCTTTTTTATTAAAAACGACGTAAAATAGAGAAAATAGTATAAAGTACAAGTTTTTATAGCTATTATACAACTTGTCCCCTTAGGAAACTCGCCGTAAGCGGCTTGTTTCCTAACTTGGACGCTTTATAAAACTACTTTAATATCCACGGTGTTGAAGGTAGGTCGGTACCCCGGAATAACTCCGGTGCATTGCATTGCAGCGGAAATGTCTGGGGTTTGAAGGAGGAATCGTTTGCAATTTAAACCACCCCCCACCCCCGGGCTGTGTTCTCCTACCAAAAATAAACATCTTTTGTCCGATAACAAGATACGCCAATAAAAAATATGGGGTTCCATTTGAAAATCTTAACTTGCCCCCACCTGCGCCAGGGGGTTGAGGGGGTGGGGGTGGTTTAAATTGTAAACTATTCCTCCTTCAATACCAAACAAATTTTTCCCCAGACATTTTCCTGGTTTTTCAACACCGTATATACTATTCTGCACAGTTAAGTATAAGGAAATATTGCCTTTTTCTTTCAAAAATGTCAATACTTCTTATCGATTTTTGGAAATAAAAAATACAATTTTCATTCTTTCGGGGGTTGATTATTTGGTGATGAAATCAATACAATTTTGAAAATATGTTTTTGAACTTGTCTCCGTAAAATTGTTTTTCAAAAAGTTCATTACGTAAACATTTATAATGTAAGGTGTAATATTCTAATCTGTATTATTACAATCTATGTCATGTAAAATTACATTTCTTTTTCCGTTCAAGTAATTAGTACTTTTTTTACAATTTTTCAGAATTCAGTTTTTGATAATGTCTTTCAGTCGTATGTGTATTTTAATTGTTACAGTTACGGATTTAAAATGACAACTGTAGGAGTATTTGGTCTTAGTCAAATTTTAAAAGAGAAAAATATTTCGGGACGTTATTTTGTTTTTGGTAACACATCCAGCTACAAGTTTGGATCGTAAAAATGAATTAACCGGGAAAATATTAAATTTAAACGAAATCGCCATACGGTATACCAATGGGTAGACGTTCCGTTATAATATTTTATTAAGAGAGTTTTATAACAGTTTTATAGGACCTCTCGATTTGTAATTTTATTGTATAAAGGTCTCGCGTGATACATTTTTGTTTTTAGGGTCAAATAACTACAACACTGCTCTGTAAGAGTGCTCTTTCAACCAAATTATAAAACTGTTGCATAGAAATATTCTTTAAATAGCCTTAAGAATTTCAATAAAACTTATATTATACAGAAAAATAGTTCTGTAAGCTTTTTTGCTGTATAATTTGGTTGTTGATGTTTCCTAAATTCTGTTACACAACTTTTGTGTAGCAAATCTGGAGTTCTGCACTTATAGATCTATTTTAATGCGTGTAAGAACTTTTTCAAGGAAAATTTATACAGATCGAAGCTCAAAATATTTGCTCTACGAATATTCTTAGAGGAAATGTTGGTTGGGATATAAAAATAATAATGACACGGGGAAAATACAGCTGGGCGACTATAAGATTCAGGTACTTTGATGGACTACATTTTAACAACCTCTTTAGCGAGTAAGGAAGTTAATAAACTTGCCTAATATAATTAAGTATCCGAATAAATATTTCCTTAATTTTCTCAGAATCATTTTGGAACTAGAACCGTTTAGCATATCCGCTTTGGAACCATTAATTTCGTAAACAAACATTTTAGTATTGCGAATTAGTATTACTAAAAGCAGCGGTGTTTATTAGGTTCGTTCGCATAGCAGGTAGAAATGGTTACAAACTGCCCGAGACATGCGCAATCGCTTCAAAGTGTTCACAGAAGCAGACTATGTGACCGCTGATCAAAAATTCGGTGTTCGTAGGGCAAAATGTATCGATTTCCAACTGATTTGCAACCGTCAGAATAATACTCGTACTGGTACGGAATTGTGGGTTTGGATTCTGGGCATTTGCTCGATCGATTGTTTGTTCGTTGACTTGTTTGTTTTATCGATTTGATTTCTTTTTCTTAATTTGAACATGTGCTGGTTAAACTTCTTCTTTAAATAGTTTCTGCATGTTTTGGTTAAACTTATTCTTTAAATATCCATTATAAAACGAAACGATAGCTCTAAGCACAGAAATGCGCAAGAATAAGAATACTTTTGGTTAACATGAGGATCCCAAACGATTCCAAATTAGCAATCGGAGCCATCTCAGTTGCAACAATTCAGTTAAATAATATGCCGCTTTTTGACAGGTTAGAAAGAGACGAGAGTTATCAGCTGATCAATATTTCCTTTCGTGAAGTTTTAGCCGTTAATAATAAAGTTTTTTTAGTTAATTTATCGATATTTAGATTGTCTGATATGTCGATTGGGGTATCAACAAGTTTCATGAAGATCTGTGACAAAAATTTGAAAATTGTTCATATTTGAAGGTGTTATTATTATTCTTATAACATTATATTTTTTAACGCAATTTTTTCATAGCGTTTTCCAATCCTTTAACTTTAAGAAACTAGTTTTAAATTAAAAAAAAAACCAAGTATATTTGGCTAAACGTTCGCATAAAATAGTGCTTGCTTGGCAACCTGTGTTTAAACGCAGCTCTTAAGTTAAAAAGCCAATTCTCAGATTTGACAGTTGACGGTTTGACATTTGTACCCATTCACAGGGACAAAAAGCGGCAAACAGTTAGATACTCGTCAAAAACCGAACATGCGCGAAACGAAATTGGCAACCAATCTGAAAGCCATGCTATGACCTCATTAACTGAAGAACCATTTAATAAATACGAAGAAAATGAGAAGAAAAGCGATAATTATTTTGCAAATAAATTCATGGCAGAAGATAATGGGCCCATGAATCGCTATGCAGACGCTTTGAGGAGTTGTTGAAAATCTAAAGAAGTTTCCAAATAGTATATTAAGATACAAGTTTCATAAAGACATCATCTTAGAGCACGCGTTTAATTTAGAAAACGACCCGCGAAGCGGGGAGTTTTCTAAAGTACAAGTGCTCTAATTGTCTTATGAACCGTGCATTTTATAATGCGTTTTCTATTTGGGTCTTAAAAGTCTTTTAAACAATAGAGTAGATTTTTCCATTTGAATTAATATTTTCTTTTTGGGTTGGCAATACTTTTACAATTTATTATTATATATTATATTACAAGTATTAAATATGCCACGATAGAAATAATTGAACACAACAAAGCTTCTTCCCATTCGTCATAATTAAAAATAAATATATTATTAAAGTTGATAAAAATGAGTCAGGAAGAAAGTTGTATTCGGTCAGAAATACGTCAAATTGCAGAAAATAAACTAGAAAAACTTTTAAAAAGAATATGCAAAACTTTGAGTTATGGTGCGAGCAGAACAAAGTTCAAAATAGTGAACAAAATAATAAATAATACTATTGAACAAAATATTGTATCGACACTGAATCGACAGGAATAACAATTAATACCCAGGAAATGTCTACAGTAACTATAAATATGTATATATTATAAAGTAATATGTATAATACTATACTGAATTAAAAATAAAAATAGTACGTTATTGAATAAAACTTTAGAAATCGAGCAAAAACTGGAAGATATTTCTATTATTTTTAGGTTATGTTGTTTTATAGTTGTGACTAGAAATTAGTTGACGGACACCATCAGTATGTTATATATTTCCGAGTATAGGTATTTCGGATAAATATCTAGTAAAAATGATCTATTTGCAAGGTTAAAGGTTAGTATTTTAAAGTTTTCCATAAAAAATTTCTGTCGAATCCATAATGCATAGAAAACTAATTTCAACGAAATCAAAGTAAGCCTAAAATTCGAACCCTACTTCCTGCCAACATAAAAGAAATAAAAGTTCAGTATCATAAAGTGGCACGTTATTCAATTTTTTTGCATTTCATAATGTAGCCATTATGAAACCCAAATTGAAAAAAAAAGAGATTTTGTTGCTTATGAGCATTTAAATAATATTGAATCGCATTTGTAAAATTGTTTTCTGCAACAGAAGTGTAAAAAAATTAAGCAGTAAATATCAGATTTTTTTGGTACTACGTATGAAAATTACATATAAGTTGTGTCGTTTTGTATTGAACCTTTAAGTTCTGTGTTATTATTAAGTACATAAATGTAGCTTTTGAAGTATGTACATAATATGTGTGTATATATTTGTACCGGGTGTCCCGCTAAGGTCGACGACCGGCGGTATCTCGATAACTATTTGGTCTACAGCTTTCGGGAAAATAATGTATTACAAAGTTGACAATAATTTTATTATACTTCTAGAGAGCACTTTTGTAATAAACTTTTTTTCCCAAAATCTGTAGACCAAATAATTATCGAGATACGTCGACCTTACCGGGACACCTGGCATTTAAATATTCAATATTTTTTTAATAAAGAAAATAATGAAACATGTCTTGGAAGTTCTTTGTTCGGGTTTGTTCGAGTTACATTTTTTTTTTATTTCAGCTTCCTTATGAGCTCCATAAGCGGACAAAAAAATTAGAACTTCAGTCTCCGCTTATCGGAGCTTCCAATGCATTATGATTTATAAATATATTATTTGCTTCTTGTAGGTTTGATTGAGGTTAAGCTGAGTTTGTAAGATCTTTGGTTAAGATACTTAAAATTTCCTTTCCGTCCCCTGACTTGCCTGACCTTGTATGATCACAATGTAATACCTAAATGCCTAGCACACATTATCGATTTTAACGATGCGTAATTATCGATTTTACTAAAGCACTAAAATATGTCGTTTATAAGCGATAACTTAAGTATTAAGAACCCATAATAATTGGAGTATTTTATGATAACTTGAGAAGATGACTTTTGTAATAGGTATGAGAAACGGGAACGAATATTTTAATAAATTGACTTTTTCTATGTGAACAGTGAACACTGTGCATTAGAGTAAACTCTTAATAGAGGGGGCTACTCCATATCCGGAACTATTTAATGTTTACAATTTAGTGTTGAATAGGCAATAGATTCTAGGTTCGTTCCAGTGTTGGGAAAAACCGATGATTTTAATAATCGAGTAATTGATACTCGAGCGATTTTAATAATCGAGTGAATCGCTCGAGCGATTAATCACTTGAAATTGTTATGACTAAGAAGAATGAGTGAAGTTTTAGAACTTTAGTCTAGAGTTTTTACTAGAGCAGTTAATTATTTTTTTTTTTTGAAAAAATATATTCTTTAATTTTTAAAATATTTACTAACCAGTAAAAACAAAACCCGATGTCGCGATCAATCCACTCTAATCTCGTTTATGTGTCTTTAATATAGACGTATGTCGTGTCAGCCTTCTGAGCGTCAAAGTCGAACATCGCCAATCGGCCCATTTCGGGTGGCGCGCGAAGATCGGGTATCCAGTGAAACGCAACGTTTCGATTTTTCGCCTGAATTTATTACTAAAGTATTTCCCATCGAGCGTGAAACTGCTCGAATATACGTCGACGTCAAGCAAAGCTCGGATATCGAGTGAAAGCTAATAAGGAACAAAAATAAATCATTTTCAATCATAAAATTTTGAATTTCTGCTTTTGTATTATTACAATTGGGAATGATTTTTGCTTGCCGACTATGATAACTAGCATTGTCCATTACAATGACGCTATTTTCAGGTATAGTTTTAATGAGTTTATGTTTAAACCAATCTTCAAAAAGTTGTGCGTCGGTATCTTGATGGTAATCTAAAGAAGAATCTGCTATGTTTTTAGCTGAACGCAACAGACAATTTGGAACAAACCTGTTCTCTGAACCAGCATGTAATATTGTGATTCTTTTGACTTTATTTGATGGTGCCTTGGTTTGACATTTTTTGGAAGAATCATCCCAACCTTTTCTTGGAGTGTCATGGGTATCGAACCATGTTTCGTCAAGGTAACTAATTGGACGATTTTCTTCTCTAAATTGTTTAACAGCTGTTAAATATTTAAGTCTCCATTCCCGACACTTGAAGATGCCCCCCCTATCAGCACAATTCCAAGGACGCCACATTCTACCACTAATAAGCCTAACTAAAAATTACTCGCCGGAGAATCACTAAAGATTAAAATTTTAAAAAATCACTTTGTATTTATATATGCATCAGGCATAGGTATAAATTGAATTTGTATACCTGGTCCGGCTCTGCTCGAAAAGGTTTTAAAATTTGGGATTTCCTTATTTATTTTATGGTCGAATAGATAATGAGGTTTTATTGCAGTCAAGAGATCAACGATATAATTCTGCAAAAACTATACCCGTTCACAAAGACAATAAGCAGCAACTAGTCAGATCCACAACCGAACACGCATAAAGCGAAATTTGCAACCTAATAGGGTCGCCTGTGGAGTTGCTTAAAGATATGTCTTTCCGATGAGTACTAATGAAGACGAAACCCTATCGTCATCATTTATCTGATCGAGGTTTGTGCGGATCTAATACTTCGTCACTGTTATATTAAACAAACCCGAACAAACCCGAGTTAAGTTTTATTTAGTTTTAAACGTTTTTTGTCCCGATGGTTTTTGTTTAAAGTGGTTCGGATTTTCGTATATTAAAAGAATTTTTGTTGACTCACGACGGCTATTCGTACGGAATTAGCGTTAGGCGTTACCAAGGCGTGAAGTTCTGAAGAAGCCTCCATACAAAAGTGCCAGTAATCATGCACCAAAAAAAAGATGTAGCGTTAACAATTTAAGGACAAAGAAAGCTAACGATCGAAAAATAGGTGAAATTAGATTTTTAACCTTTGATTGACTTTAAATAGGAAGCGAAGATTAAAAAATAAAACCCTTTTACGAGGACTTAAAACCGTCGCCGCCGCCTAGCCAATAAGGTGGATACCTGCTGGGCGGTGGTCCGATATCAGGTTAAATAATTTCAAAATAATTTTTTTAACATAAGTAAATGTGACATACAATTCGAAAACTTCCCACCACGGATTTATCGAAAACCACTGATTAAAAGAAAAAACGCCGAGACACGTCAAAAGATTTGCCAAAGGGGATAACTTTTTAACCAAAAACTACTTCACCCCCTTTTACCCTCTGGCCCCTGGGGTCATCCCCTTAAAAATTTTAAATGACAAGGGGTAGCAAGTAATAGCTTGTTTGAAAGGTCTTTCAAAGTGCTTTATTTTGACGTTTGATTTTTTAATGATCTCCCACAACACGTTTTTGAAAATGTCCGTCAGGAATTTGAAAATCGCCTATATCATTATTTGGCCAATAACGGGCAACATTTTGAACACTTATTGAAATAAAAAGTGATATTTTCGTGTCCTTTTTTTCTATCTGAACAAATTAAGATAAATAAAGATTTTTCTAATTTTCTCGAAAACGAATCGACCGATTTTAAAAAATCAAACGTCAAAATAAAGCACTTTGAAAGACCTTTCAAACAAGCGATTACTTGCTACCCCTTGTCATTTAAAATTTTTAAGGGGATGACCCCGGGGGCCAGAGGGTAAAAGGGGGTGAAGTAGTTTTTGGTTAAAAAGTTGTCCCCTTTGCCAAATCTTTTGACGTATCTCGGCGTTTTTTCTTTTAATCAGTGGTTTTCGATAAATCCGTGTTGGGAAGTTTTCAAATGAACACCCGGTATGTATGATATATCTATCATTGGCCATACAGATGGATTTCATCTTTCCTAGAGATGATTTTAAGATACGATATTTTACTGAATGAATACCATGGACTTTTATGTAATCTGGTGCAGAATGCCGCGAAAGAATAGAATGTTAGAATGTTACGAATACGAATTTTAAAAAGTAAAATGTGTAATTTGTATTAAACCAGAAACTGATTTAAGGTCTTCCTGTGTGAACTTGTGGTGGGATGGTTCAATACCCCCCCCACCCCACCCCCCCCCCCCCCCTTCCCCTGATGTAATTTTTTTTTTAGTTGCCATTACTTGTATTATTGTTTTATTGGTGCTTACGCAATGGTTATTTTTGTTGAAAATAAACAATGCGGTCTTGTTGAATGTGCGATTTACTTTACAGTACATAAAATTTAACTTACTTAGATAGTATGATTGTTTTATTTACGGTAGTGATCGTAGATAAAGTACGTTTCACGAAATTTGAATACGACCTAATGATTTCCTGGGTCGGTCCCATTGTGTCGAGAAGAGCTTGTCAATAAACAAGTGAAGTATGAAGGGACGGACTAAGGAAAACAAGTAATGATATGATTATATTAATGTAATCAAATGAAATAACATTTTTTTTAAATATTACTAGTCATATTTATTTACATTTATAATGTCATTCTATAGATAGTGTTGAGTAAAGAGTATATACTCTTTTTACAATTTCCCTAGCATCGAGAGATAAATGCATTTTCTTTACTGCAACACTAGAAGAAGCACCATCAATGTTTTTCCATGAACGCCACATACTTTTTTTTTATACGTTTGGTAAAATAATATCGGTAATACAACTAAACTCTTCCAGCAAGAAATAAAAACTAACAAATTTTACCACAAAACGATATTTAAATATAAATTAAGCAACCTAACCTACCTGATGTGCCTATATTTAATTATAATTATTACAATCCGGTCCTTTCCACATAATAATAACAAGCGGACATAAATAATGGGATCGCCACAGGTACTTTTACTGCAGTCGTTAAGTTATATCCATTTTTCGTGAAACAATCTTTAATAGTATATTACATATCTCATATTTCCCTTTGAATGCGCAAGCATCGGCTGCCGACGCACATCTTCGCAGACAGCGTGAAGTATCACGCCTCAACAAAGACCTGGAAGAAATTTAGGCTTGGGGTGACAGTAACCAAGTCGAATTTAACGCTAAAAAAACCCAGGCAGCAGTTTTCTCTAAAAAGGTTAACATTACAGAACCGGAAATAGTCATGGCCGGACACGCAATCCCACTGGCTTCATCTATTAATTTGCTGGGCGTCAATCTGGGAGGAAATCTGTCTTGGCATAACCACGTTGTGGCAATCGCCAAGATAGCTTCTCAGAAGCTTGGGGTACTCCTCCGAACCAGAAAGTTGTACTCACCTCAACAACTTTTGACACTATACAAAGCCCAGATTCGACCATCACTAGAATACTGCTCTCATGTCGGGAGCTCTGCACCCAAACATACTCTTCGGCTACTGGATTCCATCGAAAGGAGGGCTATTCGTCTGATCGGAGACCACGAGCTGTCGAAGAACCTCGACAGCCTGGAACATCGAAGACAGGTTGGGGATTTGACTCTCTTTTACAGATATTTTCATGGAAGGTGCTCGGCTGACCTTGTCCTCTTAATTCCGCCCAGAGCGACGAATAGCAGAAATACACGACGAACCACTGCCGCCCATCCATATGTGGTTAAGCTTAGTACTCCTCGAACTTCATTATTTAAGAATTATTTCATCTGGAGGACTTCATCCTTATGGAACGACCGTCCCGAGGTCGTTTTTCCCAACGAATATAACCTCCAACGATTCAAAACCAACGTGAATCGCTTTTTGCGCACACGCACCACTCCCAGAGTGCCCTAAAGGATTTCTCCTATAGTGCTTGTGTTTGATCATAAAAAAAATACCAAGAGTGGTAAGATGCCTATTACACACGATTTTAAAAAAACCGTACTTCAAAACAGGCTTACCACTCGAGTTGTGTACTATACTTTTTCTACGACTTCATATTTACTTTTATGCTAAATTATCGAAATATGCTAATAAAACATTTTCTGAGTCGGTAATCACATGAATATCAGTATACTCCAATTAATACATTCTTCATGCCACTCCCTAGATTTTTCTAGTAATAAATTATTTGCTGCGGAAGCAGCTTGTAGTGTAATTTCCCGTGACGTTTCTTCAATTTGAATATTGTAGTCACTCATACTTTAAATATACAAATTAAAAATGTTGACGTTTAAAATTTCTTGACATTTACGTTATTAAGGCGACCCGATTTAATTCACAGCGGGCATAAAATCTATTGGAAATATTGACGGTTTTGGCATATCACGGGTAATGTGATTTGTGGAACTGTACATTACGTAACAGAAGACAGTGCGTAAGTAGGTTCTTGCTAATATAGCAGTAGAAAAATAGTACATTACGTATCAAGGGCCGAAAAGAGGCTGTTACGGACGAGATGCGGAGCCGACCGAGCCGAAGGCGAGGGAGTCCGGAAAAGCCTCCGACGGCCCGAGATATGTACCGTATTTTTTTTTACAAGTGCTCCGAAGCTTTGATGCCAAATAAATAAAGAAATTCTTCAGACAGTTTTCCTGTCTACATGACATGAAAACACTAGCGTTCGCCTTGTGATCTGGGAGTCGCGGGTTCAAATCCCGCACTCGGCGTCTCTGGTTTTATTTATTTTTTTACAAGTGCCCGAGTCTTTGAGGCCATATAAATAAAGAAATTCTTCAGACATTTTTCTAAAACATCTTTGAAAAATTAACTGCCAATTTAAATTATATATAATCCGCTATTTATTATCCGCCTGGCGATCTGAGGGTCCCGGGTTCAAATCCCACACCGACAATTCTGGTTTAATTTATTTATGAGCACATGGTGACTCGAAGCGCTTCGATACTTTCCCGCCCGCTCTCTTGGAAAACGCCACTTTCGGTGAAGTGAACATGCATGAAAAGAGGCACTTTCGGGACACTTGTAAAAAAAAGAATAATGTGGTCAATTTTAGAGACAGAAAAGGTCTGAAAATATCACTCTTCTCGACCTGGCCCGAATATATCGGCAATTTTAATTAATCGATATTAAAAAGCTTCTCGGATGTTAGATCATATTAATGAAATCTCCTTGTTTCGCTGATCTGCTAATTAAATCAGAAATAATTGGACTATCCACAATTAACACCGCCCTAAAAAAAAATTGATCGGACCAGATTAGCGTGTTGAAAATTTGTGTTGCCTGTGGCTATGGATCCACAAAATTACATTTGAGCAGTCTGCAAATATTACTATGATATAATGATGATATACAGGATCGAATCAATACTCAGTTATGTTCAAAATTGATGTTACCAAGTGAAGACAAGCTTTGAATATCGAAGGTTAAAGAAAAACGATTTATTGTAAAAATGTGACAGCATATATTAGGAAAAGAACGCCTGGTTTACCTGCACCGAAAAAGACTATAGTAAAATTATAATAATAAAGATTTTATCGTAAAATTTCCTATAAAATATAGCATTAATTATATTTAGTAATTCGAAGCAAAATATTGTAAATATTTCTAAAAAAGTATAGTTAGAATCTCTAATGAATTTAGTAAAGTCAAGTAAATACTAAAATGTATAGTAACTTTTAACAATAAACACTATAGAAAACTTATTATGTACGATTTACTATAAAATATTGTAATAATTACAATGTGATCATTAATACATGCCAAAATAGCATTGTAAACATAATTTACAATAAACTATAGTTAGGATTTCTAATAAATTTAGTAAAATCAAGTAAATAAACTCCTGGACAAAATTAACGCAACATCATAATTTGCCATATTTTTATGCTATTTTTTTCTGTATTTATGATCCGATTTGAATGAATTCTATGATTTTTCCGAGAATTCGTATCACCCTGTGGAGTATATTAACAACCGAAACATATAGCAGTTTGACATTAAACGGTAGGTCTATTATTCCCCAACATTTTCTTTTTTGGTTTACTTCATTATCTCTGTTATTAAAGGAGATACACCGTTTTATAGCGTAATATGTCTTTATAGACTTTAATATTCAACACATTCATTGTTAAATGTTTTCAAGTAGACTATGGACTTTGTCTGACATTGCAAGCGATGTGTCAGCAGGACATTATGAAATTAAAATAGAAATAGTATTATTATATTTGTATAAATGTATAATAAAACAAGATTTCATCACGTTTAATTTTCGTTTATTTTGATTTTAGTAATAAACAATATATACTTTTTATTACCATCGTATTTTTTATTATTCCTATATTGGTTAAAAAAAAAACCAAAAATTGTTCTTATATTGCTCACACCATTTTTTTAACTCGTAATTTCACAATTTATTAATTTCCATTTGTCCTCTATTTTAAAATATTGGCGCTTCATATATCTGTGAAACTACAACTACACTACAAAATGAAGCATATTGCAATAATAACAGAGATACTGACATTCCTTTCTGACGAAATTTTCATTTAAAAATCCGTGGTGTAGATTTATACATTTGCATATTAGAATCGGTTGACATGACAGCATTTATATTAAAAACAATCACATTACAACATACTCTGAATGAAAAATCCAAAATAATCACTCGATGTAAGTGTTCTTTCTATTCATAAACTAATAGACTAACAAATATTAATTTACAATCTTTTTTATTTTATTGCTGCGGCAACTCGAATGATACGCCACTGGCACTTTAACTTTGGTGCCAAATGGTAACAAACGCAGTCGGCGCGTTATCCGTCCTTTTTCTTTTCTAGTCTAAGGTTCGGAGCTTGTCCATAACCTTTTAAACGTCAATGTAGATATGCCAATACAGCAATATGCAGAGCGTGGACTTGACAACACTGACTGTAAGACAAAACTGTATAAAAACAAATTCCTAACGAATTTTGGGCGTGGCCCCGAAAATCGCCACCCCAATTTCAAAACTGCAATTACACCACTGCACCCAAGTCAGTCCATAAGTGTCCTTTTTCCCAATTATAATACGAAAAACATTTCACAACGAACTCGAACAATTAACAAACGGTTACGTGTCAATTCGGCCGAATTTTAGAATGTATAATATAAAAGTATTTTTTTTTCTTTATGAAGGAAGTCGAAACAAATCGCCGCGCCGTTATAAAACAATCTAAACCTAACGCAAGGAATGAAACTAACCCAGAAAATAAATTTAAAAAAGTTAATGTTCTCGACTTTAAGATCGGCCGATCAATAATCACAACGTATGTATGTTGACGTTAATTAAAATATTTAGAATGTTAAGAAAATCGTGCGTTAAAAAAAATCGGCCCGAGGCCGGTTTGCAAAAACAAACGATCATTTAATTATATTCAATTATTGGCTACGCACAATCCTAAAATTATCATGTACGGGGCCAACTATAAAAGTTTTCCTCCCGACACAAAAAATTTAGGCCATTGTCCTGCTCGTCTTCCAAGGTAGTGGCGTCTGTGAGTCGGACGAACATCGAAATATTTTCAGCCGGAACAAGAGTACCTCCCCCCCCCCCCTTTTGGGTTGCGCAACCCCTCAAAACGACCAAAACCCATCCCCCAGAGGAGTTCGCGCTTCAAGAAGTTTCCCTACAGAGAAACACACTTTCCCCCCGTTTTCGAGGATGCTGAGCATCGGTGGTGGTATTGGATATCGCGTTCGACCCCTTCCAACCGCTCCACCGGTCAATACTCGCCCCTGAAAGGGGTGAATTTCTTTTTTCAAGTATTCAAGTATCAGCGGCAAATATATATTTCTCCCCCCCCCCCCCGTTTTTGAGGATGTTGAGAATAAAGAAAATAGTTGTACTTCTCTTTTTGGTTGTTAAATTTTTTAAAAAATTTCAATTAAATAAAAAAAATCATAAAACAGAAAGAGTTTTTAAAAAAAAAATTTTAAACACTTTTCCGAAATTTTTTTTTATTGAAAGGTAATATCGTTCCATAATGGGTTTGTTCGGTAACTACCTCAGAAAAACTTGTGTTCGGTGACGGTAAGCCCCCCCCCCCTTATTTGATAGAAAACGACATTTCTAAGCGTAGACCATAAGTTTATTTGCAGCCGACAGTCACATTACAGGATTCATAACATTTAAAAACATTTTTTTCGACTCTTTGCATTCGCGCATTGCGAAGATAATTTTTTATTATCTTTAATTTCGAAAATGATCTTTCTGCTTTTGCGACGATAACTGGGATGGGGTGAGGAACAGACAACATGCTGTAACAATTTCAGAAAAACTACTGCTTGAGGAGTAAATTTTTTAGAGAATGAAATCAAGAATTTGTGCAGCAGAATTCATTGTTTTCAAATCATTTTTAAAGCACTCCTTAAAAGACAGTAGTTGGCTTGAAATTGTGTCTGGAACATCATCTTTATATTTCAGGCAAAATTTTTGGCCGGCAGAGAAAATCTCATCGTCAGACGAATCCAGCAAAAAATGGGAGAAATAATTCGAAAATCGTTGGCAATTTTTTTCAAACCAGTACTGCGTTCTTTTAACTGCGTAGAATTAATATCGAGGGTTTGACAGAATACATTAACTTTAAAAAAGTCCTCATCGCTTTCAATGTAATGATGTTGACTCAATTCATCGAAATGTATTTTGGGGCGACGTCTCCTTTTCGAAGATGTTGGACATTTCCATTTCACTGCCAAATCAACAGCAGTGCTTTTCAAACTCTCGTAGTCTTCACGGAGACTGCCCCCAAAGATCTGAATTGCTAAAAATGTGATTTTTCATGAATTTTCCGTAATCCACGACACCACAAAGGTGATGGTCACAAAAATTTGTGCAGCTTTCTAAAATTTCCCCGGCCCCAGCCTTGCAGGTGCCCGAGATTTGGGGGCCCCGAAGGGGCTGTTTTTCTCGGCTTTTCTATATTTTTATGTGATTACATTAATTTTGGTGTTTATGTGATCTGAATGATACTATCAACACTTATCAACAGTACACTTTAAACTGGTTAATAAGATGGTATAAAATAAAATAATATTTACTAAATATCACTTGACAGGCAAACACGATTTTGATTGGCTGTGGAAACTTGCTACGAACGTTGCTACGACCGTCCACCGTCAAAAGATAAAATTGGTCTATGTCTGCCGTCATCGTCAAATATAAATGGTCTTATGCATTTCAATATGTTTAAGCTGTAACGTCATCGTCAAACAGCACCGTCAATCGTCAACGTCAAGTTTATAAATCCAGTTTTAAGGCACCGTCAAACCGCGCATGAAAATGTCCTTTCTCATTTATTTTTCGGTCACGAATAACGAATGTAAACAAATTTCAATTTTTCTCAGACCAAAACTATTCACCGCACGGAAAATGTCAGTTACTATTTTCATCTCATCAAAAACATCACTCTGAGTCAAAAAATAAAAATAACTGACGAGTGATAAGTGATAACTATTACGACCACCTTTTTTTACATATGTAAAGATAATTCTCAATGATTTCGCAACGTTGCCAATGTCCGTTCTTGTTAATTTCCTTCTCAATTCCTTATTAAATCACCAAAAAACTCAAAAAAATTTAGGTCGTGATCAGTCTGGAAATCCTGGTAACGGGCTGCCGTACTAATAGCCTCGAAATCGTCGAGATTTGATTTGATATCAAAAATCGCGATTAGAATACATTCCTTCGTCCGATTAATCGAAACGGATTAGTCCTAGATTAGGTCTATCAGAACGTTTACTTTAATTTGCTTCATTTGAATTTTGGTAATCAATATTCTTAGAGAACAGACATTCCAAACTTATGTATCATTTTAAATATATTCAGTTATTAAAGTATACGGCCGAATAACAAACTGTTTTGCAATTTTAATTAAAACAAATAAAAAGATTTCCCTCGCCCGACAAATTGATTTTGTAAAAGCGCGGCGATTTTACCGCAAAATGTAAAATGGTACTTTATATAACTTTTTTCCGCTGGGTAACAGTTCTAAATCGAGTAATTTTGCAAATAATTTTAATAGATATAGATATGCCTATAAAATTTCTTAAGTAACGCGAGCGTATAATGTGTTAGACTCCTTACGCCATCGTCATGTAAAAAGTGTAGGAACAATATTAAATACAGGGTGAAGATAGCTCTAATAGAGAGCTCGAGTTCGCACGATAACGTAATCTATTTTCTTCTTTTCTTATTTTCTTAATAGGTCAAAAGGAAATTTTTAATAACCTGTAAGAAGAGTAAACATACTAGTGTTGTGATCGCTCTAGCGAAAAACCGCTTGATTACTCGATTATTGAAATAGCCGACATCGCTCGATTATTTAAAAAACCGCTCGAGTTATCTATTCAGGCGAAAACCGTCGCTCGTCACTTATCACTTACTATCTATCGCCTGTCAATTGATACACGACCTTACTGATTGTAAATATTAAAAAATTAAAGGATATAATTTTAAAATTTTTATTTACTATAAACTCGAGGAAACTTCTGAAAAATAACATAATAATAGAAATTGTTAATGAAAAATAACAAAACGAACAAAATGGTTAACAAAATATATAGAAAAATTCGTTGGTAATCTTATAGTAAACATTTTTAAATCTAAACAGGAACTTTTTATTATTTATTAAAATCGGAGACCTAAACTACGCCGCTGGCTAGCCAGTTAAAACAAAACTTTACAAAACCCATGTAGCGATGACTCCGCTAAGGGATTTGGCATACTTTTTTATATGCACCTTCTCGTTTATGTACCTTTAAGAAAGACGTATGTCGTGTTACCTGCTCAGCGTCAAATTCGAACGTCGCCAATCGGATGGCGCGGCATCATCAGAGAGGATACTTAATTTAACGCCGTACTATCGACGTTAGTCGACAAAATACAGCGCGCAGCGCCATCTCTTAGTAGTCCCACACAATCTGAACAGACGTTATTTGATGAAATCAAATTTTAAAAATCCGGGGTATGTACACCTACCCTGTACTGACGAGAACAAATAAGTTCGAAACCGATCTACAGGTGGTTGAATCCGATCAATGGAGAGGGCTTCCTTTTCTTGGTAGTACCATTCAATCTGAATTAGTATTTTACTATGTAGACAAAAATACGCCCTTATTGTATAAGGATCATCGGGTGGTCTGGAAATAAGAATTATCCATATTGGTATTTGATATTAATACCACCTGACAAGCATGCTGGAAATGTCCTCCGTGAACCAGTAAACACCCATGGAACGAAGCACAGCCTACTTGACGATAAAAATACGAAACTAAAAAAATATAAAATTAATCTTTTACCCATGAATTAATTGTAAAATTTAAAATTGACTCCTTGAATCCTTTATGTTTAACAAATATCATTAGAATATCGTTTGGCATTAATTAATAAAATGAAAAATACAATATTTTTTTAACAGCCTGTATTTCGAAAACGAGGCGACACGCGAAAAACTTTTATACTACATTTTCGTCTTAAAATAAGGTGAGGATTCAGCTCCTTTATTTTTTCAGAGAGGTTAAGAAACACCCTGTATATAACGAAAAAATTACAGTCCAATATTCTTTGTTTAATTTCTGAAAACTTTTATACAGGGTGTAACTAAATAAGTGTAAAACATTTAAGGGGGTGATTCCTCATCGAAAAAAAGATAGGATCTTTCATATAAAGAAACTTCATTGAAGCATCCCTTGTTAAGATACAGCCCCTTAAAGGGGGTACATAAAATGTGTTTAACAATTTTTTTCACAAGCACTAAAAAAGTTACAATATTGAAATTAACCTGACATTTTCTACTACCAAAAAGACACTTAGCCAGTAATTTATTTGGTTTACCCCATGGTTGTAAGGGGTGGAAAACGCAACCCCTAAAATTTATTTCCAATAAGTTTTTGTCTTATTATTTGTTTACCATCTAAAAATGTATTTCCGATAGCCTGTTTCATTCTAAACAAAAAACGTCTCTTGAATTTTTTGCCCAAAATAAACCAGTTCGCATCAAAAAATTATTTTACGAACAAGATACATATCGCCATAAAACGAAAATACGAAACTAATTTAGCGATAGTGACAATTAAATTGGTATCAAGCTGTCAGTTTGTAAATTTTTGAAATTGAAGTAATACTAATTGTGTATTGTTGTTCTGTTCTTAATTAACCGCATCATCGATGCGTGCAGGGTAATTAGAGAGACTCCAGGAATATTTGCGCGAATACGTGGCTCAATGCGCCGACGTCTAGACGCATGCGTAATGTCTGAAGGTAGACATATTGAACATTTACTATGATTTCTAGATGTTGTATGTTTTGTTATTAATAAATTAGTTTTGTTTATTTATAAATTTTATGTACCCCCTCTAAGGGGCTGTATCTTAACAAGGGATGCTCCAATGAAGTTTCTTTATATGAAAGATCCTATCTTTTTTTCTATGAGGAATCACCCCCTTAAATGTTTTACACTTATTTAGTTACACCCTGTATACAACTTTTTTTTTTCTTTCTTAATCGAATTAGAAATCCGTTTTAAAGATGGACGTAGTTCACTTGAAGGTTTAAAATATAGCCCAATTTCTACCAATTTGGGGAGTAGTTTTAAGTTTTGACTGCTGAGGTAAAATAATTTGTACCGTTATTAATTTTTACGACAAAATATTTTACAAGTTAATTTAAAACTAAAAAAATATTTAATGACAATTCCACGTTTTACGACTAATTATATGTTCTTGAGTTTATTTGCAGTAAAAATGGTAAAAATGCAATTATCATTGAACAGAAGCGTATCGTAGGTCAAGTGCTGCAAAGGCAACTAATTTTGTTAATAGATATACAGGGTAAAGATTCTTTCACGAAAAATGGATACGACTTAATGATTTCCTGGGTCGGTCCCATTGTGTCGACAAGAGCTTGGCAATAAACAAGTGAAGTATGAAGGGACGGACTAAGGAAAACAAGTAATGATATGATTATATTAATGTAATCAAATGAAATAACATTTTTTTTAAATATTACTAGTCATATTTATTTACATTTTGTCATTCTATAGATAGTTCTGTTTCGCTATCGCTATCCTCATCAAAATTAATTATAATTGGATTAATTATACGATCCAGACTAATATACGAATTTTCTACAGTTATTACGTGACGGACTGAATTTTTCCAACTACCTGGGGGAATATCATTAAAGCATTTTCATATTAATTCTACAACACTAGAACTTAAAGTCGGAGAAATATTTTCAGACCTAACCAGTGATTTTAACTGGTGCCACATATGCTCTATGGGGTTAAAAATGCAATAATAGGGTGGGAGCCGTAGCACTGTATGTCCAATTTCTTCTGCCAATGTGTCACAAACATATACTTTTTTTATACAAAAAGTCTTTAAACTTCTAAAAGATCACTTTTTTTATATCTTTCTTCAAAATATATATCATTCGCCGCCATGTAGTTCTGAATCTCCAATTTTGTATTATTTGAGCTTGGAGCTTCATCACGCTATTCTGAGGAATGTTTGGTAAAAGACAATTCTTGAACCATTCCTCAAAAACTAACAAATTTTACCACAAAAAGATATTTAAATATAAATTAAGCAACCTAACCCACCTAATGTGCCTATATTTAATTATAATTATTACAATCCGGTCCTTTCCACATAATAATAACAAACGGTCATAAATAATGGGATGGCCACAGATACTTTTACTGCAGTCATTAAGTTATATCCATTTTTCGTGAAACAATCTTTACCAATTTGCCGTGGCTCGCGCCCGGGGATAGAGGGGATGGGGGGGTGGTTTAAATTGCAAACTATTCCTCCTTCAAAACCAAACAAGTTTTTCCCCAGACATTTTCCGCTGCAATGCGATGCACCGGAGTTATTCCGGGGTACCGACCTTTTTTCAACATCCTATATGTACCAAAATATTTTGCTTATCACATTATCCGATCTTCGGAACCGAAGTTCCCTAAAAAGCTTGTAAAAAAAGAAGAGAGTGTCACTCGTATATAATATAATATATATGTGGTCACTATCTAACCTTAAAATTAATGTATTTTTAATTTGGTGCATTAGTAGCTGATAATAATTCCCAAAATAGTCAATATAGTCAATTATTCTTAATTGTTGGTTTAGAAAAAAGTGAGGTTAAGAAACATACGACGTCGTATGAAAGTTAAAATAAAGCTCATCGTGTCGATTGTTACAAATATTCGGACGAAATTTGGCACCAAAAGTTTACACCAATCAGGGCACCGTCGGATCATCATATCGTCAGAAATCGTATGCATGGAACGCCGTCTTAATTCGAACTAATCGAAATTTTGTTTGCAATATTTTTCCTAACTAACCAGTGAAATTTACGTTAAAAAAGTTGAATTCCGGTCCTGTCGAATGTTTACTTCCACAAGGAAATTTCCTGCGCAAACTCACAACGCCCCCTTCGATGCCCATAGCTTGGACATAATTGCAGATGGTATTTGCAATATACTGTTTATATATATATGCGACCTTGCCTTACTTAAATCGATCGAAAAATCACGTAATGTAAATCGGTATTAATATGATTGATTCTATTGGTCAAATTTAAGGAACCTTCGATAAAGTTTTAATTTTAGCGTAATAATGGCGTAGAGGTATTAATTTACTCATTCATAAGAAATTTCTTGGGAAAAAATTGTCCATAACGTTATTATGAAATTCTTGAGTAACTAAAGTAATCATTATCCACTTGTAGTTAGTGCTCTTGAGTAATGGAACATTATTAGTCATAGTCTGTGACCGATCATAGCAAGCTAATAAAAAATGATTGCTAAATCAAAATTACTTTTAATGTATAAATTAATGGCTATGTTGTGACTATTCTCGATACGCCCTGTACAAAATTTTGCAATGGCATAAGTGCAACCAACAGCTGACGTCTATATTCAATACAAATTTATTCCTTAAAGTGGTACTTACGCAATATGTACTTATATTTATCGCCTCACTTCTTACCAGAAGTGTTATAAAAGGAGCATGTTCCATTTGGACAGATTTATTGGCAGAACAAAAGTCTGTAATGGATTATTTCAATTAAAATTGCTAATTGGGCACTTGTACGCAATGTACCTTATCATATGCCCCGTAATGGCACAATTATAGCGATATTAATTTTAATAACGTCATAACGGAAGTCGAAGGTGTAGGAATATCCTTTAGGATGGATGGACAATAAAATCTCCATTGGAGTCCTTTTGGTTGCGTTACCTTTACACTATCCATACACACGAAGCACTTATATTTTTGCATTTAATGTTGTAATATTAATGTTTTTAAATGCAATTAGATGCGAAGAACACATATTAAGTATGTTTAAATGTGAAATTCACTCATGTAATAAAATGTCGATTTAAATATGTCATTTTTGTCACTTTGATATCGATCATAGGATATTACGTACCGAGGTTTGTATACTATTTTATTTAAAACCACATCTAACATCCACTTCTTATTATTTTGAATTAAAATTATTAATAAAAAATAAATGTCATTTTGACTTTTTCATTGAAAAATTAGACAGAAATTTCAAATAACCGCAGGTGGTAAAATAACGTAGGTAATAATACACATCAAGATGGCAAATATAATTTTTTGAATACGGTTTCCATGTCACTTAACAATATATTATTTTAACAACAGAATAATGCTATTAGATGAGGAATTTGATTCTGCTGCTACTCCACCAGAAATTCGAGAAGAAGCAAAAATAGTAGAAGAAGATTTTCTGCCAACTAAAAGCCGCCCGAGATGACAAGGCATATAACTGTTTCAAAGAATGGTGTACCGGAAACAAAGTTCAAAATCCTGGTTCTGAGTCAGCGCTACTAGCTTATTTCAGTGAAAATGCAAAGACAAAGAAGATATCAACGATTTGGTCACAATATTCAATGCTGAGGACCACTCTATCAATTAGGGAACAAGTAGACATATCTAAACACGCAATGCTATTAGAATTTTTAAAAAAGTGTGCTCGTATATTATTTTGAAATATCGATTTTTAAAAAAATTACAAAAAAATTATTTACTTTCCACCCGGGTGGAAAGTAAAAGTAAAAGAACGTCAACTTTCCACCTTTCAAAGGTAGATAAAATGTCATTATTAGATGCACGGTTGTACATAAAAAAGGTGCATCCTTTTTTATCGATAAAAATGTCTCTTCCGGAAAATGTTCCCAGCTCAAAATTAAGTAGACTATCTTTTCGGTTGCCCAACAACGCAACGTATTGTTACAATCAAATTTGATGTTGTCAAGCGCTTTTTGTCAATGATAGAACCGTTGATTTGCGATTTAGTTATTAAAAATGTACTTGCGTTAGAAAAGAAACATAGTATTATTTTATTAGTATAGGTAAGGGAGCAATTAAAATCTGGTTTTTCAAAGATAAACACCTTCTTAGATACTTTTAAACTTAGTTTAAACATCAGTAAAACACATTATGTCGCATTTTCTCTAACAGAAGCTAATGGGCCAGTTTTTGATTCTATACAAATAGAGAATATAGCCCAACCCCTTAAAGAAAGCTCTAACACCAAATATCTGGGTATTACCATTGATAATCACCTTAAATGGGACCAGCATGTGTTGTATATGTGCAAAAAAATTAGATGTCTTATTTTTAAATTCTATATTCTCAAAGAAATGTTATGTAAAAAACTTTTAATCGTGATATACAAAACACTTGTTGAACCACGGTATGGAATTCTTGTCTGGGGAGGAGCTTATAATACTCACCTACAACAGCTTAGACTAATAATTGAAAACTATATTAAAATAATTTTAAAAAGAACAAAATTATATCAAACAAATCTAATTTATTCAGAGAATGTGCCCAATCTCAAAGGGTTGTACATGTAATTTTGTTCACTGTACCGATGAAATTTGAGCTAAACTATATATCTCACAACTATGCTATTAAAGGGAACACACATTACTTATTTAATGTGACTCTCTGTAGATAAATAAATAAATAAATAAATAAAATAGCTTTAATTATCTAACAGTACAGAAACATACCGTTTAGAAGACAATTTAACTTAACCTAACTATCCTATACTTAACAACAGCATACAGCTCAATTTAATTACTCAACACAGCTCTTTTAATTTCATATTTATTTGTAAAAAATAGATCTACTTTGTAAAGCAAGGAGTCAAAGCTTGCACACATGCTGTAAATTGGGGATTTATGAACTATATTTGTATTTGGGGTATGCAGGTAGAACAGATTGCTTTTTGGTCTTAGATGTAGTATCGGAGTTATTACATATTTTATGTAATGTATGTATTTGGTGATATCTATGTCTGTCTTCAATGGTGTTTATTTTAAATCTTTGAAGTAGTAT
Source organism: Barypeithes pellucidus (assembly GCA_963991005.1). Classification (NCBI taxonomy): domain Eukaryota; kingdom Metazoa; phylum Arthropoda; class Insecta; order Coleoptera; family Curculionidae; genus Barypeithes; species Barypeithes pellucidus. The sequence goes on from OZ022557.1 coordinate 4,759,995, forward strand.
TTTGCTGTCATAACCCCTTGCAGGATAAATGTTGTCCACTTTTTATGCAAGGTATTTTAATAATTAACGCTGCACTGACTCCAACTCAACCATGTATTTGTCATAGTAGGGGGTCCAGACAACACAGCAATACTCAAGCTTTGATCTTACATAAGCAAAATACAGAGTTCTAATGGCTTCCACATTGGTGAAATGTTTGGAAACACGAAACATAAATCCTAGCATAAATGTAGAAATGGTAATGCTCAGCATTTTGTTTCCTATTTGGGTCCTAAATTGTACAATCTTATTCGTGATAACATAAAAAAGGTAAATAACGAAAAACGTTTCAATGTCTTGTATAAAAAAATTTATTTTCAGAATCAACAGCTTTTCGGATGGTTTTAGGCCTGGACTTTTTTGCAATGCTTATTAAGGTATCATTTCGCGCACCGATATTGTGATTGTCAATGTGATTGATTTTCGGATACGTTATGATAAACTATCTTGAAAATTGTGATAAAAATCTTGCACATACAGGTATCTCATACCTAGGTGCAGTTATATTTTGCGATATATTCTAGAATCTTGTGAATCAATAATATTATTGTAAATCTTTATTATTAATTTGAAATAAATTTGAATTTGAGTATCTATAAATTAATTCAATTTAGACTCGCACAAACGATGCTAGATAAACAAAGCCCATCAGCCCGTTTGTTCTCGTTAAATTTCTAAGCAATCTAGTTTTTGTAAAAAATAAAAGTTTATCCAAAAAAAAAGTTCTTGGGCTTTTACGTACGAAAAATATTTAGGTTCATTTAGATTTATGCTTGGAAATGTTTGTTTTCACACGGGATTTTAACAGTGTTGCTATATGTAGCAAGCTGCAATTATGCATTCTTTAGGTTGTTCTCATTTAGTTATATTGATATATTTTCGAGGTTGGTCCAAGTGATGTTTTTTCTTTTGTTAAGAGGATTAATTGAGTGTTTTCCTACTATGTAGTCAAACAATCCGGTAACGACATAATAATAAGAGAGATGTTTTACATTATTTTCACTTATAAGAGCAAGTTGCTTAATACCAATACAAAGATTTCTTAAGAAATTTAATTAAATGAGATGTTAAGATTTATAGTAGGAGGAGGCAGTTAGAAACATTCACCGAGCCATAAGGTAAATGAACATAATCGGACTAATAACTATTATGAACCATTAGGTATTAACTCAGCCGTGAACTCGTTAAAAAAATTATTATTACTATTGGCGATTTTTTAGAAGCGATTATAGATACGTATCTACGTCTAGAAGATGCCGTTACGTTTTTATTGTTAATATTTCGGCTTACTTTTTAAAGTCTTCATTTTAAGTGACACCTCATTCCATCACTGCAAAATCTATACTTATGTCTTTTGAATTCAGAAAACGGTAATTGCCATGGATCCATTAAAACAGCAAGCAAAAAAATATATTCACGATATACAGGGTGTTCCTTAATAACGTGCTAATATCTCAGGGTATGATCCCTTAGGTCATTTTATAAAGAAAGGTTCATATGAACTTATATCCGCAACGGCTTAAAATATTTGCTACAGGGTGTTGAATTTTTATTTTTTAAATGGTTATTTTTTTATATCTCCGAAAGTACTTTAGACATTATTTTCAATTTTGGTACGTGTTAGTAGGATATAGAACTACAAATTTTAGTTAGAAACGTTATTCAATTGTTCCACCGGTGGCGTCACTGCTAACATCTCCTCTGATATTTTTACAAAAAAGATGGTCCGCCACTGGTATTATTTCTGATTAGCCTGGTTAATTCTACATGAAAACGGCCCCTTAAAAGGCATTGGGTCATCTTAAAACTCTGCTGTATAAAACTCCCATTAACACTTTAGAACATTTAAGATAGTGAATAGTTACCTCGTGTGAAATAATAAGGAATACGCTGGGAATATTTGAACGAGTGGGCAATTCGATGCGAAGATGGGCGGAAGCATGCCTTTTAAGTGAAGGTGGCCATTTTCAACAATTTTTATGAAACAAAATTTACAAATAATTATTTGATCAATGTTAATAATAATGAGTTTTAATATGAATGTAGTGGTTTTAGTCAAGAAGAGAAAACCTCAAGAAACCGTTTTCATGCAGAATTGACCAGGCGAATCAGAAATAATATCCACATGGAAAAACGTCAGTGGCGTACCATCCTCTTTGTAAAAAATATCAGATTACATGTTTGCAGGGACGCCACTGGTGGAACAATTGAATACCTTTTCTAACTAAAATTTGTGGTTCTAAATCCTACAAACACATACCAAAATTGCAAATAATATCTAAAGTACTTTCGGAGATATTAAAAAATAACCGTTTAAAAAATAAAAATTCAACACCCTGTAGTAAAAAATTTAAGCCGTTGCGGACATATGTTCATATGAACTTTTGTTTATAAAATGACCTAAGGAATCACAATTCTTACATTATTTCTTTCTAACGTGTTTAATAAAATTTTCCCCTCAGGGATGAATTATTTTGCCTTTGATTAATAACGATAAGTTGTTGTTGACCAGTCAGTCTTGTTGCATAATTAATGGTGTATATACGAAGAGCTCTAGTACTCTGCGGCAAGATTCTGATTTCGGACAAGCAAATATACAAGTTTAGTGTGTTATTGAATGGACTGTATTTTTAGTTGATGTCGTAGTTTGTTATGTTTGTTCGAGTTTGTTCGTTTTCGGGACAAGCCTAATATTATTAAAAATATTTGTTTGTATCCATGTGCGGACCAAGAGATAATTTTTTTCTGTAATATTTAAGGGTTAAAAGGTTTTTTTTCTAAAGAGCTTGAAAGCAAACGGACAACACCGATTCACTCAAAAGGTAAATAAATGACGTATATTGACACTGAAGAGTGATTGTAATTATGATAAAAAAGTTTAAGTAAATTGTTTAAATTTTAACATCCTGTAGCTCAAAAATGAGGAGCTTTAGGACATATGTTAATATTAACTTTTCTTCTTAAAATCACCCAATGCACAATCTTAAGTATCGGCACTCAATTAAAAAACACCCTGTATAGAATTTGCGAGTTTAAATATAATAAGTAATTTCCCTAAAACCCTTTTTTTAAAGATCAAACACAAGCACTATAGGAAAAATCCTTTAGGGCACTCTGGGAGTGGTGCGTGTACGCAAAAAGCGATTCACGTTGGTTTTGAATCATTGGAGGTTATATTCGTTGGGAAAAACGACCTCGGGAAGGTCGTTTCATAAGGATGAAGTCCTCCAGATGAAAGTACTCTTAAATAGTGAAGTTCGAGGAGTACTAAGCTTAACCACATATGGATGGGCGGCAGCGGTTCGTCGTGTATTTCTGATATTCGCCGCTCTGGGCGGAATTAAGAGGGTAAAGTCAGCCGAGCACTTTCCATGAAAATATCTGTAAAAGAGAGTCAAATCCCCAACCTGTCTCCGATGTTCCAGGCTGTCGAGATTCTTCGTCAGCTCGTCGTCTCCAATCAGACGAATGGCCCTCCTTTCGATGGAATCCAGTAGCCGAGTAGTATGTTTGGGTGCAGAGCTCCAGACATGAGAGCAGTACTCTAGTGATCGATGGTCGAATCTGGGCTTTGTATAGTGTCAAAAGTTGTTGAGGTGTGTACAACTTTCTGGTTCGGAAGAGTACACCAAGTTTCTGAGAAGCTATTTTGGCGATTGCCACAACCTCGTTATGCCAAGACATATTTCCTCCCAGATTGACGCCCAGCAAATTAATAGATGAAGCCAGTGGGATTGCGTGTCCGTCCATGACTATATCCGGCTCTGTAATGTTAACATTTTTAGAGAAAACTGCTGCCTGGGTTTTTAGCGTTAAATTCGACTTGGTTACTGTCACTCCAAGCCAAAATTTCTTCCAGGTTGTTGAGGCGTGATACTTCATGCTGTCTACGAAGATGTGCGTCGGTAGCCGATGTTTGTGCATTCAAAGAGAAAGATGAGATAAGTGTGCTATCATCAGCAAAACTAAATATCGGATTTTTGGTTTGTTCGTTGTATTGTACAACAAGTATTGAAAATGACTCTTGAAGAGCTATTTTCAAACTTGTGGTAAACTATACTTTTTCTACAACTGTTGTAGTGATTTTTTTCTATGTTATATCTTTGTTCAAGAAGGTATTGAACATAGATTTCCGCACGGCGTGCGTAAATGTTTTCACTGTTTGAAATCATTGAATTTTAGTTGTAGTTAGAAATATGGTATATTCAAAGCTATGCTGTAGAAAAAATATTATGAAATTTAAATCTCACCACAGTCTACTAGTGAACTTGTAAGTTTCAAATATTCTCGACAGATAATATCAATCAATATTTCGATATGCTTAATAAATCTTCGTTAAAATACATACAGCCAACCTAATTATGTTAACCTATGACTGTGGATGGACCATTTTTCATTTCCTTAAGCTACGGTAATGAATCACTGAGCTTTATTAGCGGTAATGCCATTAGATAAACTTTTAAAAAGAATCAAATTTATTCATCAATTTGGTAACAGTAACAGTTATACCTATCATCATCCAAATGGCTTGTTATGAAGCCGTGGCGGAGTAAGGAGGGACCGAATTTAACTTATACAGGGTGGTCGATATGCGCCATTCAGGTTCTATACATGAAAGTATAAACTCCTGGACAAAATTAACGCAACATCATAAATTTCCCATATTTCTGATGCTCTTTTTTTTCTGAATTTATGATCCGATTTGAATGATTTATTTTTGCATTGTAGGTTGGTTCTTTGACAATGTCATAGTTCTTGCTGCGTTAGACAACAAACCCGAATCGGGTAAGTTAAACATTCCTTAGTAAAAATATTGATCGTTAATCAGATACAGGGTGTTAAAGTTAAATTTATAAATTAATTTTTTCTTCATAACTCAAGCTGTCTTTGAGATATAGACACGGAAATTTGTAATTGGGGGTTTTTGAGGACGAGTAACACAATTTATATTTTTCAACTAACTTATATAGGGCGCTAGTTAAAATTTTTAGTATTGGTATTCTGAATGAAATATATACAGAGTGTCCGCTAATTAATGGGACATGGAAAAACCACAGACTCCTTACGTAAAAATATTAGGATTTAATTATACTTACCTATATCCGAAAGTTGATATTAACTGAGATACAGGGTGTTAAAGTTAAAACTTCATTTTTTGTTTTTCTCTAATAACTTGTAGGAAACCAACGTTTTTTTACAAAATTGGGCAATTATGGTTTTTTTATTACGAAAAATTGATTTCTTTGTGACATTTTAATGTGCAATGTAGGGGGCGCTGTCTGCGGCATTTTTCGAACATTCATACGGTCATAACTTTTTTGGGCCTCTGTGTATTTTTTAATGAAAATATTACCTTTGTCATATTTATTACGTAAAAAAGGTATACTAAGTTCAGGTCGCCCAGAGTTACCGTTTCGGAGATATTTGCATTTAAATTGTTTAGTGCACCCTGCTCTATTGCTATTAATTTGAAAACAAAATTTTTTTCTTAAAGTAACCTATAAGAAAACAACTAAAATTTAGAGATGCAGTTGCTATGGAACAGAAAATGTTTCATTTTTGAGTTTATCGTAAGTTTGTGTTTTCATTGCTGTTGCTTTCTTTCGACACGATATTTTCTAGGGCAAAGTTATTTTAATTAAAGTACGTTAAAGAACAATCCAATTGTTGTATTTATTATTCCCAATTGCCATTACTAGAACATTCATTATCATGTAAAAGTTAATTGGTAAGATGTAACAAAATATTGCTTGCCTGAGCTAACGCAGTTCTACTGATGTTCTTACAGCGATTTACAAAAAAACCTGCTATAAAACAGGTTTATAATTTGGCTGTAGAAACACTTGACCCGGTAGGGGAGGGGAGGACTTTATACAACAAATTTGGAAATCGAGATCTTTTATACAACTGTTATAAATCTCTATTAACATGGGGATCCCAAATTAGCAATCAGAGCTATCTATGTTGCATCAATTTAATTAAAAAGTATGTCGCTTCTTGGCAGGTTAGAAAGAGACGAGAGTCATCAGCTGATCAATATTTTCTTTCGTGAAGTTTTAGCCGTTAATAATAAAGTTTGTTAGTTAATTTATTGATATTTAGATTGTCTGACATGTCGATTGGGGTATCAACAAGTTTCAGGAAGATCTGTGACAAAAATTTGAAATTGTTATTATCATTCTTATAACATTATATTTTTTAACGCAATTTTCATAACGTTTTCTCTAAGAAGGTTAACATTGCGGAACCGGAAATAGTCATGGCCGGACACGCAATCCCACTGGCTTCATCTATTAATTTGCTGGGCGTCAATCTGGGAGGAAATATGTCTTTGCATAACCACGTTGTGGCAATCGCCAAGATAGCTTCTCAGAAGCTTGGGGTACTCTTCCGAACCAGAAAGTTGTACACACCTCGACAACTTTTGACACTATACAAGGCCCAGATTCGACCATCACTAGAATACTGCTCTCATGTCTGGAGCTCTGCGCCCTAACATACTCTTCGGCTGCTGGATTCCATCGAAAGGAGGGCTATTCGTCTCGTCCGGAGACCACGAGCTGACGAAGAACCTCGACAGCATAGAACATCGCAGACAGGTTGGGTATTTGACTCTCTTTTACAGATATTTTCATGGAAAGTGCTCGGCTGACCTTGCCCTCTTAATTTCGCCTAGAGCGACGAATGTGCTTGTGTTTGATCATAAAATAACATTTTCCAATCCTTTAACTTTACGAATCCAGTTTTAGATTAGAAAAAAACTAAGTATATTTGGTTAAACGTTCGTATAAAATAGTGCCTGCTAGGCAACCTGTGATTAAACACAGCTCTTAACCAAAACTTATAAGGGTCTGCTAATTGGTCTGCTTAGCATTAACAATAATTTCCTGATCCTCAACTAATACTAAACAAAAAGCAGTAGAGACGAATAATACGGTACGAAACGAAACCACACGAGGTCAACCTGCATTTGACATATTTTTTTAGGCTCTGATTGGAGCTAATTAAATTTAGCCCACGTCGCCCATACGCACGCCATATCTGTCGAATTGATCTAGAACAGATACCTCAACTATTTCAGAAACCATTTGTATGATAAAACAAACCTAAATCTAATCGCGTTATACCGTATCTTTGCATAATCTTTCAATATTGACGTATGTATGTACCATTGTTAAAAAATTTCTATTATTCAAATGTTAGCATAAAACGGTACCATGTTACACATACGTAAATGAATGCTGAGCACGCACAGAACCTTATTGTCTTTAAATTGTGGGTACTGCGTGACACCCATAGGGTCATTCGAGGTAACTGAACGCCAGTGGGTAACCGTGTGAAAATAGGGAACCGGTTTGTATCCAGAGTGAGATCGGTCAAATAAGTGGCTTGTTCGAATTAATTATTTTAAAAAAATATATACTGACGGGCAGAATTGACGCACACGGGAATTTTTTTTTATCAGATTTCAATAAAAATCGAAGTTAGCAATCGGTCCTGCATCATCGGAACAAACCCCAAAACCATTAAACAGCGGCGTTCGTCACTAGGGGGTTTGGTGGGCAATAAAAAAAATTCTATTGTGTATTAATAATAAATCTAGCATGCAAAGGCAATACAAATATTTCGTTATGAAGCAATGGAGTATAGGTGTCCCATTTTCGACACTTTTATAGGGTATCTCCGCAATTGTTAGTGCTATCAAAAAAGTAATGTAGGTTTTATGTGCTCTTTCTGGGTCAAACTTAAAATGGTAAAATCAAAATTTGAAAATTTTCGCTCGTTTAAGAGATATGTGGGGGAAAATCAAAGAATTGACAATTTCAAAATTATCCTATATTTTCTTAGTTAAACGACATACAGAAAAATGTTCTATACAAAAAATTCTTTGTAATGATTGTTGAATAATCTGCCGTATTTAGAATAAGTATACGCGGTCAGGTAAAAAAGTTATCGAACCTAACCCCATTTTTCTAAATGGAGCACCCTCTATATTTTAATCTAAGAAGATTGCATTTTGAATTCTATTTTCAAATATATAACTATGTATAATATTGGTTTCCTAGGCGATTGATTTAAACTTTATTACTTTAAACCATAGTAGGCATGAAACAAAAGCTAATATCATAGAGACACCTATGTTGACATTCTAGTAGTTATTAACATTTAACGTCAATTTCATTTTTACATATTCTTATCAACATTTTTATATGATATCTATCAGCCTTGGTGTGTTTGAAAAGAGAGTTTAAAATGCTATCTTTTTAGATTAAAATATACAGGGTGTTGAGGTTAGGTCCGATAACTTTCTTACCTGACCCCGTATACTTATTCTGGAAACGGCAGATTATTCAACAATCATGATAAATAAACTTCTGTATAAAACATTTTTCTGTATATCTTTTAACTAAGAAATTATAGGGTAATTTAGAAATTGTCAATGTGTTGATTTTCCCCCGTATCTCTTAAGCGAGCGTAAATTTCCGAATTTTGATTATACCATTTTAAGTTTGACCCAAAAAAGAGCACATGACACCTACATTACTTTTTTGATAGCATTAACAATAACGGAGATACCTTATAAAAGTCTCGAAAATGGGCCAGAATGGAACAATTTTCTTTTTCTTGATAAAAATGACAACTACGAAGTATAATTTTAGGGAACGTGATTTGAAGTGATTATTTAGTGTAGTTAACAGTATTTTATTATATCATGTCGCGCTCTTCAAGAAGTTATAATGCAGCTTTTCTATAAAATGTACACGGGCCACTCCAAAAAATTATATCACCCGCTATATTTCTAAATATATTTTTAAATTCTCACTCAACCTCTAAAGACAAATTCCACTGTTTAATGGTTTTTGGAATTTCCGATGATGCAGAAACGAATGCCGACATCGCATTTGGTTGAAATCTAACAATACAATTTGTTCCAATATGCTGCGTACATTCTGCCTGTCACTGTATAATAATTTAATTCAAAATTATAATATCTACCTAGGAATTCATTGCGTTATCTGAAAAACCCCGTTCTTCTTTAGCCGAGAATACCAAATTGTGCAAACTTACCTAGGCTGACTCTATATGTGTGTTACTACCACGATAATGGGCAAACATGAGCTGCGTGTATCGCCAATAAACAATAAACTATTGTCACCGCTAAGAATTTTATCGTCGTAACTTCAGATTTAATAGGATTTTGTTGATATCACCGTTATATGTTTAACCAACACCGAAATCCATAAGAAAATTATTCCTTGTTGGTCTTTGAGCCATCAACATTCTGCAATCAAACTACTTTACGTAGCAAATCTGGGATGACGTTTTCCAGATGAAAGAATTCTTAAATAATTAAATTCGAGGAGTACTAAACATATGGGCAGCAGTGGTCCGTCGTGTATTCCCACGAGAATATCTGTAAAAGAGTCAAATCAGAGAGAGTTTTCAATGTTCCAGGATCAGCCATGGTCTCCGATCAGACGAATGATTTTTCTTCCGATGGAATCCAGTAGCCGAAGAATATGATTGGGTGCGGAGCTCCAGGCAGTATTCTATTGATGGTAGAGAGTCGTAGTGTCATGAGGTGTGTACACCTTTCTGGTCCGGAAAAGTACACCAAGTTTCTGCGAGCTGCCTTGACGATTGCCACAACGTGGTCTTGGCAAGACATATTTCCTCTCAGATTGAGGCTCAGCAACTTAATAGACGAAGCCAGTGGAATTGCGCGTCCTGCCATCACTATACCCGATTCTGCAATGTTCACCTTTTTAGATAAAACAGCTGTCTGGGGTTTCTTAAAGCATTAAATTCGACTTGATTACTGTCACCCCAAAACAAAATTTCTTTCAGGTCTTTGTTGATACTTCATGCTTCCTGCGAAGATGTGCGTCGGCAGACGATGTTTAAGAATTCAATTCGTAGCTTTGTGTGCAATAGTGTCGACTTCATTTCGAACAGGGCTGTATATCGGATTTTTGGCTCTCACTAGAAGGTCGTTAATGTACGGTAAGAAGAGGGTGGAAGACAATATTGACCCACCGGTATTGATGATGAAGGTGTCTGAGAGAAATCCGTCAATCGCAAATTGCAGAGAATGGTACCTAAGAAAGCTAGACTAGATGCAGAGATACGGCTGGGCATACCTGTGTTAAACAAAATACGACAAATTCTTTCTTATAGTTGAGTTCAGTACGTATGGGGTATATGTATCCCGAAGAATAGCTGTTTAGCATTATTTATTTATTCCTTATTCTATAAGGCATGTTTGAGTGGTTATTAAATTATATGCCATGCATATTTATTTATCATACTTTGTAAAAATTCTAAAGGATCCGCCATCTAACGTTTTTTTTTTCAACTAGTGCTTATTTCGTGAATGGTAACACTTAGCTCATGTCTGATTTGACAGATAATTAGTTTTATTATTCCGCTGAACGAATATGGTTGTGTATACGCTTGAACAACGCTGGGAAATATTGCGACATTTCTTTGAAAATCATGGTAATGTTGCAGAATGTGTGCGAAAATTGCGTACGGATTTTGGAAGAAGAGAAGCACCGTCAGCTCCGTATGTTCGTTATCTCGTGAAAAAAGTGAAAGAAACTGGCATCCTCATCGATAAACCAAAGCGTGAAAAGCCAAAAACAGTGCGTACACCCGAGAATATTGCTGCTGTGGCAGAAAGTGTGCGTGAAGCGCCATCAACATCAATTCACCGTCGTTCTCAACAATTGAACATTTCGGAGACATCATTGAGACGAATTTTGCATAAAGACCTTGGTATGACGCCATACAAAGTCCAATTGGTTCTGGAGTTGAAGCCAACTGACCATCCAATGCGTTTTGGCTTCGCTAAGTGGGCCTGAGATCGACTTACAGAAGATGCCGATTTTGCCAAAAAAATCATATTTTCAGATGAAGCTCATTTTGATCTTGGCGGGTATGTAAACAAACAAAATTGTCGCATTTGGGGCACAGAAAACCCGCACGCATACATTGAAAAGCCGACGCACCCAAAACGAGTCACTGTTTGGTGCGGATTTTGGTAAAGAGGCATAATTGGGCCATTTTTCTTCGAAAATGAGCAAGGAGTGGCCGTTACAGTCAATGGCGATCGTTATCGGGCCATGTTGAACGAATTTTTGTTCACAAAAATTGAAGAGGAGGATATTGGCAACATTTGGTTTCAACAGGACGGCGCTACGTGCCACACAGCCGAAGCTACACTCGATGTTTTGCGCCCTGTTTTTGAAGATCGCATTATCAGCCGCAGAGCTGATGTCGTTTGGCCACCTCGGAGCTGCAATTTGACACCGTTGGACTATTATTTGTGGGGAGCCGTCAAAGATAAGTGTTACGCCGACAAGCCAGAGACAATTGACGCTTTAAAGGACAATATTCGTGAAGCCATTGGTGAAATACAGCTGCACACAATCGATAATATGCTTAAAAATTGGACCGATCGTGTAGGCTACTGCATGGCCAGCCGAGGCAGCCATTTGAATGAAATTATTTTTCATTATTAACCGGAACGATTGTACTTTCAAATAAAAAAAGAAATTTTAGAAAATATTCAGTAGTTTTTTTTATAGCATTTTCAAAAAAAAAAAGTTATCTGGCGGACCCATTATTTTCTTAAAAGCCTCGTAACAGAACAGCGATACGAAATAGCAAGAACGTATTACATTTAGCGTATATGTCACTGACCTTAAAATTTTTACCAACCTAAATAATTTTAAAAAATTAACACTTACGGTATAAAATGATTTGTTACGCTTCCTAATCAATTTAGATAGAAATTATGCCAACTAAAATATTTGCGAAAATAATAAATCTTCAAAATAACGAAACAAAGAAAACGTTTCAAAACGGTACTTACTTTTTACGACTATGATTTGATCTCTAATGCACTTGGAAAGATTTATGAAACGTTTTAACTGCACAGATTTGCTTTCAGATAGTGCCGTACTTGTCAAAATAAACGTGCTTAGTGCGGTAACAAGAATTCCCTTTGAATTTAAATTAAGCTTGAAATGAAATAATGATTTGTTCAATTGTATCAAAGCATTCGCACTGCAAATTTCAACGTTGTTACAGTACGTTTCACGAAAATTGGATACGACTTAATGATTTCCTGGGTAGGTCCCATTGTGTCGACAAGAGCTTGGCAATAAACAAGTGAAGTATGAAGGGACGGACTAAGGAAAACAAGTAATGATATGACTATATTAATGTAATCAAATGAAATAACTTTTTTTTTAAACATTACTAGTCATATTTATTTACATTTATAATGTCATTCTGTAGATAGTTCTGTTTCGCTATCGCTATCCTCATCAAAATTAATTATAATTGGATTAATTATACGATCCAGACTAATATACGAATTTTCTACAGTTATTACGTGACGGACTGAATTTTTCCAACTACCTGTTGGAATATCATTAAAGCATTTTCGTATTAATTCTACAACACTAGAACTTAAAGTTGGAGAAATATTTTCAGACCTAACCAGTGATTTTAACTGGTGCCACATATGCTCTATGGGGTTAAAAATGCAATAATAGGGTGGGAGCCGTAGCACTGTATGTCCAATTTCTTCTGCCAATGTGTCACAAACATATACTTTTTTTATACAAAAAGTCTTTAAAACTTCTAAAAGATCACTTTTTTTATAACTTTCTTCAAAATATATATCATTCGCCGCCATGTAGTTCTGAATCTCCAATTTTGTATTATTTGAGCTTGGAGCTTCATGTAATTGGCGACTCTGATAGCTCGCATTGTCCATTATTATCACGCTATTCTGAGAAATGTTTGGTAAAAGACAATTCTTGAACCATTCCTCAAAAACTAACAAATTTTACCACAAAAAGATATTTAAATATAAATTAAGCAACCTAACCTACCTGATGTGCCTATATTTAATAATTATTACAATCCGGTCCTTTCCACATAATAATACCAAACGGTCATAAATAATGGGATGGCCACAGGTACTTTTACTGCAGTCATTAAGTATATCCATTTTTCGTGAAACAATCTTTACCTAGACAAATATGTTTATCTAGTTTATTTTTCACTCATAGTTTTTTTGTATTTATCAAATGAAAAAGATTTTGCGTCAATAAGTTCAAGATGTTCTCAGGTACTTTTTCCTAGAATTTAGTTATTTTGGGATTATTATAGTTAAATCTATATAATAATCACTAATTTCCAAGAATTAATTAAAATTTGCTCAATTGCAGGATGGTATGTTCTATTTTAAATAAGTAGTTATGCTTCTTGCTTTTAGTTTGTTTCTCATTATTGTGTGTGAATTAAAAGCAGTTATAAAGCAAAGTTATGGAAAATGTTCAGCAAGGTGACCCAATGCCTAGAAGGTGTTTAGGGATTGGACAGACCATATAAAAGGGTTCGACTCCATTCTAAAACCTTGATTTATCCCAAGGGATAAAACTATCGATTAGGAATATTGTTTTTCATATTATGTATAAAGCCAAGGAATATGTTACCCTCAAAGCTATTCTTGAAAAGATAAAGAAGAAAGAACTTTGCGATATTTGAACTACCAGTTTGTCCATCATTTTAAAAGAGCTGGGCTTCAAATACAAAAAAAAAACACAACAGAACAAAAAGATGGCGACATCGGTTCTTTTTAACCAAAACTTTATAAAAAAAGAATTCGTAAAACTAATTTACCTAAATACTATAAAAGCTAAAAAATAATTCTTTTTCTTTGCCTAAACTAATCTTTTATTTCCTTTAAATTATTTTATTTAGAAAATACCTAAAATATAATTTATTGTTTGAGAGCCACCGACTACCCGGCTCGAGAGGTTTTATTGCTTAGCGGACTTCATACTCCGTACCGACTTTATCTTCCAATTATAGCCTAAATATTATTATCAAAGTGTCAATCTGGGAAGACATATGTCTTGGCATAAGCACGCTGTGTCAATTTACCAAGGTAGCTGCGCAGGGACTTGGTGTACTTTTCCTAACCAAAAAGTTGTATCTCAACAATCTTAGATACTCTACAAAGCCCACATTCGACCATTACTAGAATACTCTTCTCATTTCTGGAGCTCTGCATCCAAGTCTTCGGCTACTGGATTCTATCGAAAGGAGAACCATTCGCCTGATCGGAGACCACGAGCTGACCAAAAACCTCGACATTCCAGAACATTGAAGGCAGGTTGGTGATCTGACGCTCTTTTACAGATATTTCCATGCCAAACTTCGACTGACCTTACCCGCTTAATTCCACCTAGAGCGACTAATAGCAAAAACACAATTTGATCCACTGCTCACATCCTTATTTGGTTCAGCTTAGTTCTCCTCGAACTTCATTGTTTAAGAATTCTGGAGAACGTCATCCTTGTGGAACGACCTTCCTGAGGTCGTGTTTCCCAACGAATATGCACAACAAGCATGCACCACTCCCCGAATACCTTCCTAAGGAGCTAGGGTTTGATCCAAAGGTATTGTAAACTACAGATCCCATAATCCACCAATATATAATCAGAAAAAAAACGCAAATCAACCAAAATATATAATCAAGCCGTATCCGCAATGTATACGAGATTAGAATTCACTCATCTTTTGGGTCCGAATCGTAGCGCAGTGGTAAAATAAAAATAGATGTTGCCAGAGTGCAGTTGGATTAGTTCGAGATTCGTTTGATACTTTATTAAAGTATAATAATATTTTTTAAAGAATCTCTCATCGGCTTTTCATAGTAAAATTATTGGGAAATGAATTTATTTTAAGAGAAATTGAGGATTAATCTTAAACCAGCTATAATTGCCAAATTAACAAATTTTTAATTGGGATTTTACAATATACCTTTGCGACAAATATGTCAATCTGGCTATGCTGCAATAATGACCGAAAGAGGTGGGGAGGACTGTTAGCAGTAGTTGCGTAGGCTAGAAATGTACATTTTTCTATCTGTAGTTTGTAATATACAGGGTTCCCCATAATAGACTACCCATTTTAATAGTCGAATTAAAATTTTTTTAGTTAACAAAACAAACTTTTTATCTTACTAAATTACATCTAACTCTTTGGGATTTATGATAACTTATAAATATTTGGCTAATTTAATTCTAACTTTTAAAAATCACGTCTTCTAAATGACCTCCACCAACTTCAACACATTTTTCAATATTGGATAAAAAGTGGTTCATTACACGGCGTAGCAAACCTTCGTCTATTCCTTCAAGTTCTTCACGAATTTTGACTTTCACTTCCTCGATAGTACCTGGATGACTCGCAAACACTCTGGCTTTTAAATATCCCCACAGGAAAAAATCGGGTGCCGTTAAGTCGGGGGACCTCGAAGGCCAAGGCAAATCTCCGAATCGAGAAATGAGTCGGCCATTAAACATTTCTCGCAGGACCCTCATTGAGTTTCTGGCGGTATGAGCTGTTGCCCCATCTTGTTGGAATAGTAAGGCATTGTTTAGTAATCCTCGTCTATTTAATTCTGGAATGAGAAATGTCTCTAGCATATTAACGTTGCGCGGTTATTTTCATCCTCAAAAAAATAAGGGCCAATAATACCAAAAGATCCTACTCCACACCACACAACAACGTTTGGATTATGGAGGTTCTGTGTAAAGATCTCACGAGGATTTTCATTTGACCAGTATCTAAAATTATTTTTATTGACCATGACGTTCAAATAAAAATTTGCTTCGTCGGTCATTAGGAGACTGTTAATCGCTCCTTGATGTAAATCCAAAAATACTTGACAAAATGCTAACCTTGCTTCTTTATCTTGATTGCTAAGGTGCTGTGCCATTTGGTATTTATAGGGATGAAATTTTAAATCCCTTTGAAGAATTCGATCTAAGCTTCCCTTAGGTACTCCTAGGATAAGGGTTTGTCGATTAGCAGACCTTTTAGGACTTCTCGTAAACGCCATTCTAACTCGTTCAATATTTTCTTGTGTACGAACTGTTCTTCGACGTCCAGGCTTCTTCAAATTTTGTACAGAACCCTTTTCACGCCAATGACGAACCCATAACTTAACAGTTTTACGATTTGGCGCGTGGCCCCTATTGTTGTTATTAAACTGACGCAGGAATGCACGCCTAACTTCTTCTATCGAATTGCTTCTTATGTAAGTTTCTACACAAAACACACGTTGTTGGACTGAGTAATCCATGAAAGTTAAAACGGATGTTGAAATAATGTCTCAAAGCAAAAAACTTAAATAATTATTGATGGAAACTAACAAACTTCTCGCGGAAAAATGACGGTCCACGAAATTATTAATTTAAAATTTATTTGTGACAGGCGCCTACTTGATTAATAATTTACTTAAATCCCAAAGACTACAGAAGATAATCCCACAGAGAACAACCTATTTAGTTATCTCGTAGGGAATTTATTAATAATATAAAATGGGTAGTCTATTATGGGGAACCCTGAATTTAGTTCGATCATAAAAAACATTTCACAACTGTCACTATCATATTTTAAGGTTTGTTGGATACTGAAGCGTGTGTGGTGTGAATGTCAGTATCAAAAATATAAAGTGCAGTAGCGGAGTAGAGAAGGATGAAATGGAATATGTATATGAAGCTAGCTAAGAAGAAAGCCAAATATCAGCGGTTTGTTATTTAGACTGGTAAGAAGTCGACGACGACATCTCGATGAAGTTACAATTCGATTTGTCCACGTAGGCTGGAACGAATTCTTATGACCATTTGTCCATTCCTGCAGCTACTAACTAAGCAGCGGTATCACAAAAACCGATTAAAATTACCACTATAAAATATTTTAGACCCACGCTTTAAACATATCCTGGAATATCACAACTTACTTTAATTGTCTCCGTGCACATTCTCTATATCAAATGATATACCATTACTAATTTTATTACCCATGGCCATAAGTCATGTGTTAAACCTGAAATGTAATATTACACCATGTAGTGTAACTAATAAAGGCGATAAAAATTTTAGAGGAAGACGGCAATAAAAGTGTAAATAATACAGGATGATGAAAAATAGCAACGCACATTTTTTATTTGTAATATTTACTTTTTCATGTGTCTAACTTTACCTCCTTCCACCTCCCAGAAATGAAAGTCTAGAAACAAGATCAATTGATATGGCCAAAGGTGTTTAGAAAGGTTGCTTTTATTACATCGTTCCATTCGGTTCGTTTTTCGCAAGTAATGCTGATTAAATCAATACAGTTAAAACTCGAATTAAACAATAACCAAACAGAGGTAGATCTGATGATTTAATAGGATGGCATCTTAATTTAAACTTATCAATAGAATGAGCATTATACACTCTCCGACTGTCAATTCCGGACAAGGATAATGATAGTCAAGTTTATAAATCGTTTTTTTAACTTGTTCAATCTTTTTAAACATCACAAGCACTATAGGAAAAATCCTTTAGGGCACTCTGAGAGTGGTGCGTGTGCGCAAAAAGCGATTCACGTTGGTTTTGAATCGTTGGAGGTTATATTCGTTGGGAAAACCGACCTCGTGAAGATCGTTCCACAAGGATGAAGTACTCCAGATGAAAGAGTTCTTAAATAATGAAGTTCGAGGAGTACTAAGCTTAACCACATATGGATGGCCGGCAGTGGTTCGTCGTGTACTTCTGATATTCCCCGCTCTGGGCGGAATTAAGAGGGCAAGGTCAGCCGAGCACTTTCCATGAAAATATCTGTAAAAGAGAGTCAAATCCGCAACTTGTCTTCGATGTTCTAGGCTGTCGAGGATCTTCGTCATCAGACGAATGGCCCTCCTTTCGATGGAATCCAGTAGCCGAAGAGTATGTTTGGGTGCAAAGCTCCAGACATGAGAGCAGTACTCTAGTGATGGTCGAATCTGGGCTTAGTATAATGTCAAAAGTTGTTGAGGTGTGTACAACTTTCTGGTTCGGAAGAGTGCACCAAGTTTCTGAGATGCTATCTTGACGATTGCCACAACGTGGTTATGCCAAGACATATTTCCTCCCAGATTGACGCCCAGCAAATTAATAGATGAAGCCAGTAGGATTGCGTTTCCGTCCATGACTATATCCGGCTCTGTAATGTTAACCTTTTTGGAGAAAACAGCTGCTTGGTTTTTTTAGCGTTAACTTTGACTTGGTTACTGTCACCCCAAGCAAAAATTTCTTCCAGGTCTTTGTTGAGGCGTGATACTTCATGCTGTCTCCCGAAGATGTGCGTCGGCAGCCGATGTTTGTGCATTCAAAGAGAAAGATGATATAAGTGTGCTATCATCAGCAAAACTAACTATCGGGTTTTTCGTTTTCACTTGAAGGTCGTTCATGTAGAGTAAGAAGAGAGCGGGAGACAATATGGACCCTTGAGGAACACCGGCATTGATGGTGAAGGTGTCTGAGAGAAATCCGTCAATCGCCACTTGCAGAGAGCGGTCCTTAAGAAAGCTAGACATCCATGCACAGCATCGACTGGGCATACCATAGGATCGCAGTTTACTTAGAAGTCCCTCATGCCAAACACGATCAAAGGCTTTAGAAACATCCAGTGCCACAGCCCGAGACTCCCCATGATGTTCGATTGCGTTGTTCCAAAGATGGGTGACATAGGCTAGAAGATCTCCAGTTGGTCTGGACTTCCGAAAACCATATTCATGATCGCTGATAATGTTGAAGCCTTCCAGGTACTTTAGAAGATGTTGGTTAATAGCTTTCTCCATTACTTTTGATATAACTGAAAGCAATGCGACTGGTTGATAGTTGCTAGGCAGGGTTCTCTTACCTTTTTTGGTATAGGCTGGACTCGCGCCGTCTTCCAGCACGATGGAAATATTCCATGTTTGTAGGATAAGTTAAAAAGTCTACAAAATACTGGTGTTAGTTCATCGGCGCATCTCTTGAGAACTATAATAGGAATTTCGTCTGGACCAGAAGCTTCCTTGACGTCGACACCTTTCATGATTCGTTTGACGGGACGCTGACGGAACACGATTGTGGTCATTTCGGATTGAACTGCAGGAATATTGGGTGGTGTTCTTCCCTGGAAATCTACCATGGAATGCGAAGGAAATAGTTCAGCAAGTAAGTTTGCTTTATCTCCGGCTGTGGATGCTATTGTACCATCGCTTTGTTTGTATTGTACCATTGCTATCCGATCTAGGTGAAATTTTTAGCGTCTTGCAATGTTATCCTGAATTTTAGTTCCCAAAAAATGCTGATGTCTTGACCATTATACAGGCAGAAACAAAAGTTACCTTTTTTACACTTAATTTCTTAATACCCCGTCGAAAAATCTGGTGGGTTTAGTAAATCGCCTGAAAACCAATATCATCCATGGTGTGTTATATATTTGAAAGGAGAATTTAACATAGTATCTTTTTAGATTAAAATATATAGGGTGTGATATTTTAAAAAATGAAGTTAGGTCCGATAACATTTTTTACCTGACCCCGTATACTTATTCTGAAAACGGCAGATTATTCAACAATCATTACAAAGGAACTACTGTATAAAACATTTTTCTGTATCTCTTTTAACTGAGAAAATATAGGGTTATTTAGAAATGATCAATTTTTTGATTTTCCCCCGTATCTCTTAAGCGAGCGAAAATCAAATTCAAAATCAAATTTTGATTAAACCATTTTAAGTGTGACCCAAAAAGAGCACATGGCACCTACATTACTTTTTTGATAGCACTAACTATTACGGGATACCCTATAAAAGTGTCGAAAATGGGACACCCTGTTCGTTAAAATTTTCTTAATAAAGTTATTGCAGTCACATATAGAGCCATAAATTAGGGTTAGTTTTACTATTTGTATAATAAATTTAACTAAGTTTTTTTTCCGTGTGGTCAAAAAATGTATCGAGATTGACAAGTTTCTCTCTTATAAATATCATAGAAATGTTAATATGATGATGGATAAATGATGTCGATGTAATTTCCATAAATTTCATTAAAATATTTCGAGATTCTCATGTCAATAAAACGACTATTAAAGGGAAATTTTTAATTGTCTATTGTAAACGGACACATATCTCTACGGTTCCGTACAAAGACCAAGCAATAATTACATTTTTTATTGACTGAAACATAAATATGTCAACCACGCTTAAGCTGGATTCATAGTAACCTATGAGAAACAAATGAATTTTAGAGATGCAGTTGCTATGGAACAGAAAATGTTTCATTTTTGAGTTTATCGTAAGTTTGTGTTTTCATTGCTGCCGGTTCCTTTCGACACGATATTTTCTAGGGTCAAAGTGATTTTAATTAAGTAAGTTAAAGAACAATACAATTGTTGTATTTATTGTTCCCAATTACCATTACTAGAACATTAATTGTCATGTAAAAGTTAATTGGTAAGAACTAACAAAATATTATTTGATTACCTGAGCTAACGCACTAAACAATTTAAATGTAAAGATTGTTTCACGAAAAATGGATATAACCTAATGACTGTCGTAAAAGTACCTATGCCCATCCCATTATTTATGACCATTTGTTATTATTATGTGGAAAGGACCGGATTGTAATAATTATAATTAAATATAGGCACATCAGGTAGGTTAGGTTGCTTAATTTATATTTAAATATCTTTTTGTGGTCAAATTTGTTAGTTTTTGAGAAATGGTTCAAGAATTGTCTTTTACCAAACATTCCTCAGAATAGCGTGATAGTAATGGACAATGCGAGCTGTCAGAGTCGCCAATTACATAAAGCTCCAAGCTCAAATGATACAAAATTGGAGATTCAGAACTACATGGCGGCGAATGATATATATTTTGAAGAAAGTTATAAAAAAAAGTGATCGTTTATAAGTTTTAAAGACATTTTGTATAAAAAAAGTATATGTTTGTGACACATTGGCAGAAGAAATTGGACATACAGTGCTACGGCTCCCACCCTATTATTGCATTTTTAACCCCATAGAGCATATGTGGCACCAGTTAAAATCACTGGTTAGGTCTGAAAATATTTCTCCGACTTTAAGTTCTAGTGTTGTAGAATTAATACGAAAATGCTTTAATGATATTCCCACAGGTAGTTGGAAAAATTCAGTCCGTCACGTAATAACTGTAGAAAATTCGTATATTAGTCTGGATCGTATAATTAATCCAATTATAATTAATTTTGATGACATTATAAATGTATATAAATATGACTAGTAATATTTAAAAAAAATGTTATTTCATTTGATTACATTAATATAATCATATCATTACTTGTTTTCCTTAGTCCGTCCCTTCATACTTCACTTGTTTATTGCCAAGCTCTTGTCGAGACAATGGGGCCGACCCAGGAAATCATTAAGTCGTATCCATTTTTCGTGAAACAATCTTTAAATATCTCCGAAACGGTAACTATGGGCGACCTGAACTTAGCATACCTTTTTTACGTAATAAATATGAGAAAAGTATTATTTTCATTAAAAACTTAAATACACTGAGGCACCAAAAAGTTATGACCTAATAAATGTGCAAAAAGTGCCGCAGACAGCGCCCTCTACATTGCATATTAAAATTTCACCAAAAAATCAATTTCTCGTTCTAAAAAAACCATAATTGCCAAATTTTGTAAAAAACCGTTGGTTTCTGTCAAAGTTGTTAGAGAAAAACAAAAATGAAGTTTTAATTTTAACACCCTGTATCTCACAGTTAATATCAACTTTCGGATATAGGTAAGTATAATTAAATCCTAATATTTTTACGTAAAAAGTCTGTGGTTTTTCCATGTTCCATTGATTAGCGGACACCCTGTATATCGAGGCGGTTCCCGGTGGGACACCCTGTATAAGAAAGACGCGGATATCTATTCACAACGCAGTTAATTCAAGAATCGACATACTTCATCTATCTCCAACGCAACAACTCGAAGAGACTCGTAAAAGAAATTCTTAATTTGAAATTTTTTTCTCATCAATATATTATCAGATAGTAAAAGTTATAGTTATGTTCTGTATGTAAATCGGATAATAATTCCATATAAGGTTACATTATTTTATAACTATGGCTTACGGAATGTTGTTAGTTTTTGTTATTTTGTATTGACCGGTCACTGGCACGGTTTCTTTTCTGGTATTTTTACGATGTTGTGATTTTTTTACAAACCTGAATCGGAACAACGCACGTCAGATGTTTCGATGTCATAATTTCCCTTTCTCGACCGCGATAAATCAGTAAAGACGTAGACGACATGCGTAACAATTAACATATTGCTGTAGGACATTGCTGACGGAAGAGTAGAAATAAAATATGCTGATATACCATATGTGCATCTGTGAGAAACGATGTATTTTATTTAAATAAATAAACCATGTGCTATATAAAGTTGCATTTAGGAAAATTTTCGAACAAAACAGTTTTTAATTTAGGTGTAAGGTCACTGCGGAACACGGCAGTACACGCAATTCCACTGGATTCTATTAATTTGCTGGGCGTCAATCTGGGTGGAAATATGTCTTGGCATGACCACGTTGGGGCAATCGCCAAGGCAGCTTCACAGAAACTTGGGGAATTTTTCCGGACCAAAAGATTGTACAGGGAAACCTCTCATAACAGACACCTCTAATAAGGCGGACATCTCTATTAAGAGGACATTTTTTCATAGTCCGGAACTAGGTATATGAAATTCCATGAGAATCAACCTCTTTTGGGCGGACGCGGACAGGCTGTTTTCATACAAAGAGTGCAAAAATCCTCCTTTAAACGGACAAAAAAAAATTTTTTAAGTATTTGGGAGACGAATAAGTACGGTGCAAAACTCTCTAAAGACAGACCGGCAACCAATCGCTTATGCGTGCCAGCGCGAAAGGACTTGAAAGTTGTGTGATTCCCCGACAGCAGTCCGCCGTTTATTTGTGAGTAAACAATGGCACAAAAATGTCGCGTTTTGAGTTTCAAAGAGAATATTGGTGTTGTGGAAGTTTGAAATTTGATAACAATGATTTGGGCGAGTTCATTAACATTGATGGCAATGTGCTATTAGAAGATGATAGTGACCCCATTCCTACCGATTATGTAGTCCATCACTATCACTATCTGATGATGAAGAAGTTGAATGCAGTAATCAAACAAATGTCACCAATTATCAACAAGCCATTAGTATGGTAAAGGAATTATAAGAGTATGCAAAGAATAGAGGTGACTCTACAGTAATGGAATTGTTATCAGACTTGGAATTACATTTTCTAGATTGCAAGTATAAAACGCAAACACGTCAAACTCCGTTATTAGATTTTTTTAGTACTACATCCTAACTAAAACTAGTGTATTTTTGTTATGTTATGTTTATTTGTACATACATATACATAGTAATAATTTTGCATTTACATATTAATTAATAACAAATTTCCCATGGGCGGACACCTCTATTAGGCGGACACATTTAGACGGTCCCGTAGGTGTCCGCCTAAGAGAGGTTTCACTGTATATAATGTATGGAGCTCCTGCACCCAAGCTCACTCTTGTGCCACTGGATTTCATCAAAAGGAGACCCAGTCGGAGATCTGACGAAGAACCTCGACCGCCTAAAACATCGAAGACAGTTTGAAGATTTTTACTCTCTTTTCCAGATATTCCCACGCCAAATTTTCTACTTTGAATTCGTTGCTTAGGCTAGAAATGTACATTTTTCTATATGTAGTTTGTAATATCTTTACTTGAATCGAACTAATGATGGACACCACTTCATCAAATTCCTAACTAAACACAAATTAACTTACGTTCATTCAATAAAAAAAATTCTTTACCATCATCGCTATTTCTCGATCTAGCTAGATGGAATTGCTGAACAGATAATGATAATATCAGATATACATATGTACGTAAGTGTGAGGAATACTTATTTTCATTATTTCTGACCACAGTGCGTAAACAATAAAATAATAAAATATAATGAACACAATCGACCTTAATAATTAAAATAAAACTTGCGAATTAAATTCATTACTCATAAAAAGCAAAGTAAGTGATTGTTCTGCACGAAAAAAAAATCTCGGTAAAAAAGCGGCCCAGTGCCTGCTAGCAGGGCCGGCCCCAGGGTAGGGCGATCCGGGCGGCCGCCCGGAGCGCAATGATCTAGGAGCGCAAAATCATGGAAAATGAAAATTAAAGAATATTTTTTATCATTCCGATATCATATCAATAAATTATTTTTCATAATATTGCATTGTCATCGGACCCTTGTAAGTATACCAAATTTCATTGAAATCGGTTCACGGGAATTTTCTCAAAAACGCGTTGCAAGATTTGACTGATAGTTGACAAGTTTAAGAGGCGGCAGGCGGAATTTATCATTTTTATTTCTAAGCACATAATTCAAATAATATAATATATTTAAACATTAAGGCAAAATCTAGTTGAGTTCAATTCAACCAACATGACAAAACCACTCAACCACCCACCGCATTGAAGTAGTTTTAACTGATGGAAATTCAAGCGATCTTAACGCCCTGGAACTAGCCGATGAAATAAGCATTGTTTCGTCATTATTAACAAAAAAGGAAACCCCTGTTGAAGTTCTCAAGTTTATCGCTACACTTAAATTCGCACCAAACCTCAGCATAGCAATAAGAATCCTACTTACATTGCCAGTCACTGTGGCTTCAGGGGAAAGAAGCTTTTCAAAACTAAAAATAATAAAAAATTATCTCAGAACGATGCAGACGCAAAATCGTCTCAATGGATTGGCAATGATAGCTATAGAACACCAAATTAGTGACAAATTAGACTTGAAATCACTGGTTCGTGAGTTTGCCGAAAGAAAAGTTAGAAAAAGGGCATTTTAATTACTTTGGTTGGTTAGAATTTATTTATAATATGGGATATTAGTTTAGTTAGCATTACTACATTTTAATTTTTGTTATTTTGCCTTAAGTGCTAAATTGCTTATCTTGTTATCTGATGATTGACTTTTTAATAAAACGTTTTTTTGTTATTTTTTTTTTCAATGTTTTCTTGACTTTCTGATATGGTCGCATGAGATTTACTTAAAAAAAAAGGGGGGGGGGGCGCAAAATTAAGGTTTTGCCCGGAGCGCCAAAATGTCTAGGGTCAGCCCTGCTGCTAGTCGATCTCTTTTTTTTTTCAATATGGACGTCATTGCACCTGTCGTTAAGGTCATTCCGTACCCTTTACCCGTACCCTTTAAAATGGGATTTCTTCTCAGCGGTTTATTAATTATTAAGAAAACAATTGTGTATATAAAATTAGAAATTAAACAAAGAATATTGGACAGTCTTGGGTAGAAGGTGTAACAAATGTGAAACTTTATATAATTAATTTTATCGCAAAAAGTTACTCTTGGTAAAAAGTTCTGCTTGGTTGAAAAACAGTTAATTTCTTAGGTATTTCTCTGACATCTTCACCATCAATGCCGGTGTGCGTTAAGGATCCATACTGTCTACCACCCTCTTCTTACTCTACATTAACGACCTTCTTTCTAGTGAAAACTAAAAATCCAATATTTAGCTTTGTTGATGATAGCACACTTGTCTCATCTCTCTCTTTGAATGCACAAACATCGGCTGCCGATGCACATATTCGCAAACAGCATGGACTATCACGCCTCAACAAAGACCTGGAAGAAATTTTAGCTTGGAGTGACAATAACCAAGTCGAATTTAACGCTAGGAAAACCCATGCAACAGTTTTCTCTAAATAGGTTAACATTACAGAACCGGATATAAAGATTGTTTCACGAAAAATGGATATAACTGCAGTAAAAGTACCTGGGGCGATCCCATTATTTATGACCGTTTGTTATTATTATGTGGAAAGGACCGGATTGTAATAATTATAATTAAATATAGGCACATCAGGTAGGTTAGGTTGCTTAATTTATATTTAAATATCTTTTTGTGGTAAAATTTGTTAGTTTTTATTTCTTGCTGGAAGAGTTTAGTTGTATTACCGATATTATTTTACCAAAATAGTATGTGGCGTCCATGGAAAAACATTGATGGTGCTTCTTCTAGTGTTGCAGTGAAGAAAATTCATTTATCTCTCGATGTTAGGGAAATTGTAAAAAGAGTATATACTTCTTTACTCAACAGAGGACTTTATGCTAGTGCTGCTGCGACTGAAACGTCTGATTTGACTAAGATACCTCTGACTACAGTGAAACGAATCGCGTCAAATCCCATTAAATCTAGAAAGAAACGTAAAGATGCCGGTTTCACCAAATGTTTCGACGAAAGTGACAAGGACTTGATAAGGCGAAAAATTTACACCATGTACGAAGAGCAACGCGTACCTACATTAGATTTTCTGAAGCAACGGCTCACCAATGATGAAACCCAAATAAGTTGTAGCCGCACTAGCCTTTGGAGAGTTTTGTCGGAAATGGGATTCACATACCGCAAATTTGACAAAAGGCAAGTACTCATGGAATCCCACCGTTTACAAAAATGGCGTCATGAGTATATAATTTCTGTAAGGAAATCCCGTTCTGAAAACCGTCCTATAATTTACCTCAACGAGACTTGGTTTGACACGCATGAAACACCATCCAATGGCTGGTCTGATTCTTCCGATAAGTGTAACACAAAAGCTCCGTCAAATAAAGAAAAAAGAATAAGCATTTTACATGCTGGATCAGAAAACGGTTTGGTTCCAAATGCCTTGTGGCTTTCTGCAAAAAGCATTAAAGACTCATGTGTGGACTACCATGAAGATACAACGGCCGAACTTTTTGAGGAATGGTTCAAGAATTTTTTTGTTACCAAACATTCCTCAGAATAGCGTGATAGTAATGGACAATGCGAGCTATCACAGTTGCCAATTACATAAATCTTCAAGCTCAAATAATACAAAATTGGAGATTCAGAACTACATGGCGGCGAATGATATATATTTCGAAGAAAGTTATAAAAAAGTGATCTTTTAGAAGTTTTAAAGACATTTTGTATAAAAAAAGTATATGTTTGTGACACATTGGCAGAAGAAATTGGACATACAGTGCTACGGCTCCCACCCTATTATTGTATTTTTAACCCCATAGAGCATATGTGGCACCAGTTAAAATCACTGGTTAGGTCTGAAAATATTTCTCCGACTTTAAGTACTAGTGTTGTAGAATTAATACAAAAATGCTTTAATGATATTCCCCCAGGTAGTTGGAAAAATTCAGTCCTTCACGTAATAACTGTAGAAAATTCGTATATTAGTCTGGATCGTATAATTAATCCAATTATAATTAATTTTGATGAAGATAGCGATAGCGAAACAGAACTATCTATAGAATGACATTATAAATGTAAATAAATATGACTAGTAATATTTTTAAAACATGTTATTTCATTTGATTACATTAATATAATCATATCATTACTTGTTTTCCTTAGTCCGTCCCTTCATACTTCACTTGTTTATTGCCAAGCTCTTGTCGACACAATGGGACCGACCCAGGAAATCTTTAAGTCGTATCCAAATTTCGTGAAACGTACTTCACGGCAGCACACGCAATTCCACTGGCTTCATCTATTAATTTGCTGGGCCTCGATCTGGGACGAAATATGTCTTGGCATAACCACGTTGTGGCAATCGCCAAGATAGCCTCTCAGAAGCTTGGTGTACTCTTCCGAACCAGAAAGTTGTACACACCTCAACAACTTTTGACACTATACAAAGCCCAGATTCGACCATCACTAGAGTACTGCTCTCATGTCTGGAGCTCTGCACCCAAACATACTATTTCCATCGGAATCCTCTTGAAACCCGGTTTATTTTTAATCCGATAGTCGACTTTTAGCCAGTTTGTAGGCATTAACATCTCTCATGTCAATCGGCAATAACTTTGTCTTTTCTCGTACAAAAAAATTTTTGGAATTTTTTTATTTTCTACAATGGTATGTGCTGTTAACATGCAATTTCTTCATCTTCTTATTAAATAATGTTCTGGTCATTTCATACGTATTAGTATAATAATACAAATCTTAGTTATAAGGTATCTTTAATATATCATAATTATACACCTCAGTTTACGTCTGAATTATACACCATAATTTCAAAATAAGGTATTTAAGCTCTATGGGAACTTAGACGACACCATTAAAGGTTCGATCGTAGAGCAGTCCGAAATAGTTACCAATTGCCCGAGGCATGCGCAGTCGGTTTTAATTGTTCACAGACGACAATTCCGTGACCGCTGACTAAAAATTCGCTGGCCGTAGAGCAAAATTGCCAACTGATTTGCAACCGTCAGAACAGAATAATTCGCGTATCGGTACGGAATTGTGGTATTGAATTCTGTAAACAAAGCAGAAATGAGCAAGAATAAGAATATTTGTAAGTTAAGTTAAGAAATTAATTCCTATCAGATTTGTTGAAGTTGATGGTTTGGTATTTGCACATGTCTACAGAGACAAAAAGCAGCAACCAGTTAGAGACTAAAGGCTAATAAATAATAGTATCCGTCAGAAAGATATTTAAAAAAAAAAACTATAGTTTTGAAATTTCAGGAAGAATCCAACGGCGAAATAAAACAAAGAGTATTTATTCATTTTTCTACCCTCGCTCTTAAAAATATTAGAAAACGCCATCGCCGATATAATAAAGAAAAATAAAATTTCCTCCCCACACTGCAGGGGCAAATTTCTGGTCGTTTTAACGGCGCTACGAAGAGCGGGACTACATAAGAAATAAAATCAAAATAATGTAGGTTTTTTTTAGTGTAGGATGTCAAATTTGTTAAATCAGATTTAATGATGTATTTTATGAACCTATAATGAGTCGGTATAACCAATTATCTTACATTTATTTACATTTGAGTCAATTTTCATCTAATTATAACTTGTTAGCTTAAATGAAAGGCTGTGGAAAAATCTTGCATGGTTTCGCCCCTTAAGGCCGTATTACACTTGGCAATTTTTATGGCGCCAGCAATGACAATTATAATTCAAGGATTCAGGCGCACAAACCCGAACAAACCCGAACAAACCCGAGCAAACACCGTTCTCCGTACTACAGTCAGAAATTCTACTCTTCTGGCAATTAAAATGACACGGATTCATGCGCAGTACACTGTTCGGGTTTGTTCGATCAGCTGTCTCTCATTACCAGAAATGGGGCAGGCGCCATTTTAATTGCCCTTGCCGGCGACATGGATTATTCTGTTATTTTTAACTGTTTATTATTTGGCCGAACCAGGTATGAACAGGTAATGGCCATTTAAACCCACTGGTACTTAAATTAGCAGTTTACATTCTTTATTAAACTTATGGACTGCTAATTCAGCAACTTTTTGCACCTCCTATTTGTAAATAGCAGTAGCTGCTTTAACTGGTAATCAAAACGAACAGGTTTGCACATCTCTAATTCTGGGGATATTTTAGGGATTTCGACAGTACCCACTGCTGTTCTGACCGTTGACAATGCTCCAGCTGATCGAAATCGGTTTACTGCTCATGAATACGTGCCATTATAATTGCCGGCGCAAGAGAAAAAATTGCCTAGTCTAATACGGCCTTTAACAAGAAACAGACCGCGACTACAGCATTGCCATATGTCTGAAGACAATGCATAGAGATTTATTTTATTCATTTAAATATTTTGGAATGTTGATTTGATAACAGTATGCATAACATTATATATTATATTTAAACCGGCAAATCCTAAGATGAAAATAAATTGAAGAAAAATAACCTTAAATGGCGCTTTGAATTATTGTACGAAATATACACTTTATATGAAATCTGAAAATTTACGAGGCCGCTACTGAGGACGTTCCCAATCAATAGTTTATTGAGGCGGTGTTGTCAGTTCATTTCGGTTTTTGACAACAAGACGTCGCTGACCTGCGTTATCACTTCTTTTCAAACTTTTTAAGAAAAAAACACTACAATTTTAAGGTACATACTCTCTTACCTTCGATCTTATAATCCGTTTTATAATTAAATTACATAAAAAAATAAAACACAAAAAGTATGTTTTGCAACAGAGCCAACAATAGGTAATATCACACAAATCACATCACAATATTTCTTATTATGAATTAAATCGGTTAATGCTGCAACTAACAAAACGTTTAAAATTCGTATATATCAAGCACGTGGAACCCTCGACAGCGTCATTCCACCCCCGAGTCTCGAAACATACTGAAGCAACGATAGTCGCTCGCGGCAGGTATCCAAGCAAGGGCGAAACATGCGGTGTGATTTAACAACACTGTTAATAAACTCTAAAGACCCAGATTGTTGATAACTGAATCCAGATGGAACGGCGCGACAGTATGTGGAAGAAAAGGGTTTTTACCTTAATATTTAGATATTCGATTTAAAAAAAAGTATATAGACCTTCTCTAGGACACCCTAGGAGTCACCCAATTAAATATAATAAGTAATTTCCATAACACCCTGTAATACTGGTTGAGTAGTTCTAATTGAAAATTATATGATTCTTTTCCGTTAACAATTTTACAACACAACTATCAGCAGCATTCGATTCGATGTTCAGAAACGACTGGGCATACAATATTTCCATTGGTAATAAAAAATCGTTTCGCTTACTTTTTGTAAATTGAATTTAAAAAAAGGGGGTCGATTTTATGGCGGTCGGATTAGATTAATCGGTTCAAATTGTACCTTTTACTGCATTGTCTTAAAAGTTGCGAATAAACTAGCGACCGTAAAAAGTTTATCTAGACCGTATCAGTCGCAGAATAACAATAAAAACGTCGACAAAAGAAACCTTAAGAAACAGGTACCGTTTTTCTGTTACTTTTAGTGGTTAAAACGAGGGCAAAGGTTATTGTGTTAATATTTCTTTTTGTATATGCCGAGAAAGCGACTGCTAAGAATATGAAAAAACATCTTGTGGTAGGTACCCTGTTCTACATTATATTATTAAATATTCTGTATACAGGATGCCAATTGTTGGACAAAATAAAATAAGTCGGTTATTTTTAATTAGAAGACAAGACTGCGAATAATGATTCGCCGAGGAGCCAGCGCTACTGACAGTCATTTACGAGGATGACATTTGCATTAATTATTAGAGTAAATCGTAATCATTACCGCGAGTACTACTAGCACTTTTCTACAACTATTTCAAAAAAGGTAAAGAAATAAAATGCCGAACTATCATTCGTCGATGCATAGTTGGTAGTTAATGCCTTCCGTTTAATACGCCACCAAAAAGAAAGGAAGAAAATTTAATATACATAGTGTTAATGCGATTATGTTACAAACTTCTAGAGTAGATAGAATACAGTTAACCGTTTATGTCTATACAAGAACTTATTAAATCTGTACGGAAAAAGAAACTGACCTCCCGTAGGTAAAGAATGGGCTTAAGTATAACAATAAAAACAAGTTCCTTACTACTTATACTGTTAATAAAATAAGCAAGCATTGTATTATATTCAAACGAGTTCTAAATCTTTGCGTGAGAAGATATAACGGTAACGTTATTTACATTATTTGTTTATCGGATTATTAGCAATATAATGGGCTATTATAAGCATGATTTAATAAAAAGAATAAACATTACACAGTCCAGTAATAAATCTTACATTTAACCCGTACAAGTTTTAAAACTAAAAAATTAGTGCTGGGAAAAACCGATGATTTTTATAATCGAGTACTTGATACTCGAGCGATTTCAATCGAAATTCATATTCATCAAGCGATGACCAGGTATTATAGCTAGGGTTGCCAGGTGGCCGGGATAGTCCAGAAATTTTTGCAGTTCCTGGTTTGCTGTGTATAATCCCGGAATTTATTACCTTTTCTTTTAAATGTTTCAATATATATTGACACGATTACTCTACATGTTTCGGCTTTTTAAGCCTTTATCAAGAGTATTGTAAGATGAATACTAAACTTAAAAATTATTTTACGGGTCTTTATAAAATCAATAATAAACTTTTTTTATTGATTAGTAGAGATTAGTAGCTATATTAACGACCTTCTAGTGGAAACGAAAAATCCGATATTTAGTTTTGCTGATGATAGCACACTTACCTCATCTTTGTCTTTGAATGCACAAACATCGGCTGCCGACGCACATCTTCGCATGAAGTATCATGCCTCAACAAAGACCTGGAAGAAATTTTGGCTTGGGGTGACAGTAACCAAGTCGAATTTAACGCTACAAAAACAAAGGCAGCAGTTTTCTCTAAAACATTACAGAACCGCATATAGTCATGGACGGACACGCAATCCCACTAGCTTCATCTATTAATTTGCCGGGCGTCAATCTGGGAGGAAATATATCTTGGCATAACAACGTTGTGGCAATCGCCTTCTCGCTTCTCAGAAACTTGGTGTACTTTTCCGAACCAGAAAGTTGTACACACCTCAACAACTTTTGACACTATACAAAGCCCAGTCACTAGAGTAGTGCACTCATGTCTGGAGCTCTGCACCCAAACATACTCTTCGGCTACTGGATTCCATCGAAAGGAGAGCCATTCGTCTGATTGGAGACCACGAGCTGACGAAGAACCTCGACAGCCTAGAACATCGGATACAGGTTGGGGATTTGATGCTCTTTTACAGATATTTTCATGGAAAGTGCTCGGCTGACCTTGCCCTCTTAATTCCGCCCAGAGGGGGCGAATACCAGAAATACACGACGAACCACTGCCGCCCATCCATATGTGGTTAAGCTTAGTACTCATCGAACTTCACTATTTAAGAATACTTTCATCTGGAGGACCTCATCCTTATGGAACGACCTTCCCGAGGTCGTTTTTCCCAACGAATATAACCTCCAACGATTCAAAACCAACGTGAATCGCTTTTTGCGCACACGCACCACTCCCAGAGTGTCATAAGGGATTTTTTTCTATAGTGCTTGTGTTTGATCATAAGGAAAAAAAGAATTGCGATGTTCTTTTAATCTTGTCTTGATGCTTCTACCAGTTTGCCCAACATAGACAGCTTCACAATCCTTACATTTAATCTGGGGTATGTAGTAATTCTCTCAATATATTGAAACATTTAAAAGCAAATTTCTTCTTTTTTTTACATTAAATTATTTAAAAAATATTTCATAAAGAACCAACCAATCAGTTGAGTATATTACCTTTTCATTTTATTTTACTTCTTTTTGCTAAATTATAATAATCTGATAATAGGACTACGTTGATATCACGGTTATGTTTAACGAACACCAAAATCCATCAGAAGAAAATTGTTCCTGGTTGGTCTTTTGGCCATCAACATTCTGCAATCAAACTACTTTATGTAGCAAATCTAGGATGACGTTCTCCAGGTGAAAGAATGGAATTGCAGGTTCTGTCATAATTATATCCGGTTATGCAATGTTCACCTTTTTAGAGAAAACTGCTGTCTGAGTTTTCTTAGCATTAAATTCGACTTGGTTACTGTCACTCCCAGACGATTTCTGCTTTCTTTATTCGGTTTTATTAGTTCTCGCTCGCATTGTGTGTACTGTAAGCGAATCCAACTTAGGAATTTAGCATGTTGGCAAGAGAAGTCGTCTTTGAATTGTTTGTTTGTATACGTTTTGTCGTTTTTAAATTGAATAAAAATGAATCCAGTTCAAAGTTTAACAGCCGAAGCTTATATTAGGGATAAATCCGCATTAAAAAGACTTAGAGGAGACTTCAAATTTATATTAAGTGCAATTCGTGTCCAGCAAAAATGATATTTTGTTTACAGTCGATTTGTCTATAATTTGCTTAACTAAGGTACCTATATTGAAAATACTGACAAATAAAACTGTCATGTTTCATGAATAACTTTGCTTACATACTTTTTTCTCTAACCCTTCAAATAAAGTGGTGGGGATAACGTAAACATTGATTTGGAAAAATGAAATATCTCAGCAACGCCTTATCGGAAAATATTAAAGTTGCTGTCATTTAAAACAGTTTTTTTTGCTCATTACGAGCGATGCCTATGTAATTTTTAACATATTTTATGATGTTTTTTCTCGAAAAATGTAAATGCTAAAGATGTTATTCCACCGGCATAGAAAGAGGGATAGAGGCCAAACCAAGCGGTGAAAACCGCACGTTCCCATCTTTTTTCTAACCGGAGATGTCAATGAAAACTTACATATTATACAGGGTGTAACTAATTAAGGGGGTGATTCCTCATCGAAAACAAGATAGGATCTTTCATATAAAGAAACTTCATTGGAGCATCCCTTGTTAAGATACAGCCCCTTAAAGGGGGTACATAAAATTTATAAATAAACAAAACTAATTTATTAATAACAAAACATACAACATCTAGAAATCATAGTAAATGCTCAATATGTCTACCTTCAGACATTACGCATGCGTCTAGACGGCTAACAGGCCTACTGGATACATTAGTTTCGTATTTTCGTTTTATGGCGATATGTATCTTGTTCGTAAAATAATTTTTTGCTGCGAACTGGTTTATTTTGGGCAAAAAATTCAAGAGACATTTTTTGTTTAGAATGAAACAGGCTATCGGAAATAAATTTTTAGATGGTAAACAAATAATAAGACAAAAACTTACATTGGAAATAAATTTTAGGGGTTGCGTTTTCCACCCCTTACAACCATGGGATAAACCAAATAAATTACTGGCTAAGTGTCTTTTTGGTAGTAGAAAATGTCAGGTTAATTTCAATATTGTAACTTTTTAGTGCTTGTGAAATAAATTGTTAAACACATTTTATGTACCCCCTTTAAGGGGCTGTATCTTAACAAGGGATGCTCCAATGAAGTTTCTTTATATGAAAGATCCTATCTTTTTTTCGATGAGGAATCACCCCCTTGAATGTTTTACACTTATTTAGTTACACCCTGTATTGTAAAACGTCGGAAGGGATTGGAAACAAAACACATATACAGGGTGTTCCTTAATGACGTGCTAATATTTCAGGGTGTGATTCCTTAGGTCATTTTATAAAGAAAAGTTCATATGAATATATGCCCGCAACGGCTTAACTTTTGAGATACAGGGTGTTGAATCTTTATTTTTTAAATGGTTATTTTTTAATATCTCCGAAAGTACTTTAGATATTATTTTAAATTTTGGTGTGTATTAATAGGATATAGAACCACAAATTTTAGTTGGAAAAGTTATTCAATTGTTCCACCAGTGGCGTCCTTGCAAGCAGGTCCTCTTATATTATTTACAAGAATGATGGCACGCTACTGACATTTTTCCATGTGGATACTTTTTCTGATTAGCCTGGTCGATTCTACATGAAAACGGTCTCTTGCGATTTTGGCGTCAGACGCACCGTTCTTGATTAAAACCACTAAATTCGTATTGAAACTCATTATTATTAACATTGATAAAATAATTAATGATAAATTTTGTTTTATAAAAATTGTTGAAGTGGGTAATTCGATGAGAAGACGGGGGAAGCATGCCTTTTGAGTGAATGAGGCCATTTCCAACAATTTTTATAAAACAAAATTTATCATTAATTATTTTATCAATGTTAATAATAATGAGTTTCAATATGAATTCAGTGGTGCGTCTGACGAAAAAAACTCAAGAGATCGTTTTCATATAGAATTGATCAGGCTAATCAGAAAAAATATCCACATGGAAAAATGTCAGTGGCGTACTAACTTTCTTGTAAAAAATATCAGAGGACATGTTTTCAGGGACGCCGCTGGTGAAACAATTGAATAACTTTTCTAACTAAATTCTATTAACACATACCAAAATTGAAAATAATATCTACAGTACTTTCGGAGCTATTAAAATATAACCATTTAAAAAATAAAAATTCAACACCCTGTAGCGAGAAATTTAAGCCGTTGCGGACTTATATTCATATGAGCTTTTCTTTATAAAATGGCCTAAGGAATCACACCCAGAAATATTAGCACGTCATTAAGGAAGACCCTGTATATGTATATAATAATAGGTAATAATAATATCGGAAGAAAAGTAAAATTATTTA
This sequence comes from Barypeithes pellucidus, assembly GCA_963991005.1. Classification (NCBI taxonomy): domain Eukaryota; kingdom Metazoa; phylum Arthropoda; class Insecta; order Coleoptera; family Curculionidae; genus Barypeithes; species Barypeithes pellucidus. The sequence continues at coordinate 4,795,877 of OZ022557.1, forward strand.
TTTTAAGATCGGTTTTCTTTGAATGTGAACATTATTTTTTTCCGAAAGCTGTACGGTTAACGAGATACAGCCTTAGTTGGGCACCCTGTATAATACTCTCCTGGAGTTTAGTCTGTTCCGCACTGTATTGTGCAAAAATCTACTGCAATATAAAAACTGGTTAAGACATTTTCACAATTTAAATTTTTGCTTTAACATGTGTTATTAGCCGGGAACTAATAACAGGTATAATAGTAGAAACCTACACGAAGTCCAACGCAACGGCACAGCACGATTAATGAAAAATTGGTGTAATTACACCCAATCGTTGGGTCCTATTCGAAAATCCTTACTTTGAATAGTCCGTTATACTAGTTTTTTTATTTACATTGATATAAAGGAGAGCTAATGATGCAATAAAAGTATAAAACATTAATATATTGATATATTGTTAGTTATTAAATGATTAAATAAAATATGATTAATTGAACGAAACTTGTTATAAGCTGATATTCTATTCTGTGATCGAATTCAAATACAAATAAATATTCTGGACTTAAAACAAGCTCTCGCCGGCGAAAAATAATATTTAAAATAAATTATTTAAGGAGAATTTTTATCTCCGTGGGAATTCGATCAGAGAATCAAATATCAACCATAATCTAATGTCATAAACGTTTTTTTTTGTTACCGATTGTTTTTTACGTCGATATTTTTTCCATTGTTATTTATTTCGTTGGGGCCTCGAGAGAAAATGCCGACAAAGGAGCCTCCAATACAAAGAACATCGCCGACAGAAGCGAATAAACGATAATTAAGAAATTAAGGCAATTAAATTAATTATTTTTTTTTATGATTAAACACAAGCACTATAGGAAATACCCTTTAGGGCACTCTGGGAGTGGTGCCTGTGCGCAAAAAGCGATTCACGTTGGTTTTGAATCGTTGGAGGTTATATTCGTTGGGAGAAACGACCTCGGGAAGGTCGTTCCATAAGGATGAAGTCCTTCAGATGAAAGATTTCTTAAATAATGAAGATCGAGGAGTACTAAGCTTAACCACATATGGATCGGCGGCAGTGGTTCGTCGTGTATTTCTGTTATTCGCCGCTCTGTAAAGGAGAGTCAAATCCCCAACCTGTCTTCGATGTTCTAGGCTGTCGAGGTTCTTCGTCAGCTCGTGGTCTCCAATCAGACGAATGGCCCTCCTTTCGATGGAATCCAGCAGCCGAAGAGTATGTTTGGGTGCAGAGCTCCAGACATGAGAGCAGTACTCTAGTGATGGTCGAATCTGGGCTTTGTATAGTGTCAAAAGTTGTTGAGGTGTGTACAACTTTCTGGTTCGGAAGTGTACACCTACTTTCTGAGAAGCTATCTTGGCGATTGCCACAACGGGGTTATGACAAGACATATTTCCTGCCAGATTGACGCCCAGGAAATTAATAAATGAAGCCAGTGGGATTGCGTGTCCGTCCACGACTATATCCGGTTCTGTAATGTTAACCTTTTTAGAGAAAACTACTGCTGAAAAATGGCGGCTAATGCCTGTTAAATGCAGGGGTTTGTTCGTAGATTCGCCTAACAGGGCCATTTCCTAGGGGACCTACAGTTTTACGTGGACTCCGAACCACAAGCTTCGATCATAGGGATGGGGGATGATACATTTTTCACTGTTCCCCTATTTTTTGCATCACGCCGGACATTAACGCTATTACTTATACCACTAAAATCCACCTAAGTAGTGCGAATCGGTTTACTGGCCGTAGGATTTAAATCTACGACCTCTTGTCCTAGAGTTGCCGTTTTAGTCACGAAACCACCAGAAGAACCTTATACAATATACAATAAGGACGTATTTTTGTCTAACACAGTTAGCTATTAAAATTCTAATTCAGATTGAATGGTACTAGCAAGAAAGGGAAGCTTTCTCCATTGATAGCATGTCACCACTTGCAAACCAGTTTCGAACTCATCTGTTCTCGTCAGTACTCTGATGATAGGTATATAGACCTACTCTGTGCTGACGAGAACAAAAGAGTTCGAAACCGGTCTGCGGGTAGTGACATGCTATCAATGGAGAAACCTTCCCTTTGTAAGCAGCACGATTCACCACTTTTTGTCTAAAATGCGTCCTTATTGTTTAGGATCTTCGGGTGGGTACGAAATTATTGTTCCATACATACTTATATATTATTTTTACTATTTTTTTAAATTCTCTCGATGGAAATGATCACTGTTCCACTCGGGACAGGAAAGTGTGATAATAGTATTCGGAAATTATAAAATATATATTCTATCGTAACCCCAACAAACCATTACCGAATATGAATGTGAAATGTTGATCCCTTTCTAATTATTTTAATGACTTATATAATAATATTCGTGATACATACCCATCTATCACGGTTTTATAGGCACTGATTCGCCAAAGATAATACATGAATACAATGTAATCTAATAAATTAAAATATTACCTTTACAGGTATTCCACCTACTTAATAATAAACTATTCGGTCTCACCTCCATTAAGGGTATAAAGTGGTGACTTCTATTATAAATTGAAGAAAAATTGTACAAAAAAAATGTTTGGAAAGTACCCAAGGACAACCTCTAAAAAGGTTTGTACCTACCTAAATTGATACATATTTTAAAAAGAACTTTGAAGCAATGAAACGGGTCGTGAGGCCTCGTCCTGCGAAGCTCGCAGGGCATAGCCTCACCCAGCTCTGCAGAGATTTACTGGTGTAGAACAAAACAGGAAAAATTGAAAAAAAAAAACGGAGAAATTGAAAAATATTAAAACAAAATCGGAAAACTGAAAAGATATTTTTTGCGCTATGTTATACAGTTAGTTCCCAGCTTATGGGAAACTTTTTGTTCTTATTATCGTCGTATACGAGGTTCGTCAAAAAATATGAATATTGGACAAGCGCAAAGTACCTTTGTCAGAATAGAAAAGATTTAAAAATGTAATACGTCCTTCTGCAGTGAAAAATCACGTTTTGTTATTTTTACAAATTTGTTTGCATTATAATAGTATAGATACTGCTTTAATTTTCATTTTAATTGTAGAGACAGGGTTCGAAAGGTAAAGAAAATAATTTTTTAACGCAAATGACTAGGATTGCATAGTTAAATGCAGTTTTTAAAATTGATTCAATTCATTCATAACAATTTTCGATATTGTCAAAAATACTTTTATATGGTACTTATCTCCGTAACTGTTAGTGCTATCAAAAAAGTAATGTAGGTGACATGTACTCTTTTTGGGCCAAACTTAAAATGATAAAATCAAAATTTGAAAATTTTCGCTCGTTTAAGAGATACGGGGAAAATAAAAAAATTGACTATTTCAAAATTACCCTATATTTTCCTAGTTAAAAGAGATATGGAAAAATGTTTTATACAGAAGTTTCTTTATATTGATTGTTGAATAATCTGCCGTTTTCAGAATAAGTATACGGGGTCAGGTAAAAAAGTTATCGGACCTATCCTCATTTTTTTTTATCTGAAAATATACTATTTTAAATTCTCCTTTCATATATATAACACACCAAGGATCATATTGGTTTCCTAGGGGATTTATTAAACTTTATTACTTTAAACCAAACTAGGCCATGAAACAAAAACTAATATCCTAGAGACAGCTTTGTTGACATTCTAATTGTTATTAACATTTAACGTCAATTTCATGTTTCACATATTCATTTGTGAAAAATACTTATCAACATTTTGAAAAATTTGATGATATCTATCATCCGTGGTGTGTTATAAATTTGAAAAGAGAGTTTAAAATGCTTATAAATAAACTTCTGTATTAAACATTTTTCTGTATCTCTTTTAACTTTAAGAAAATATAGGGTAATTTAGGAATTGTCAATTTGTTGATTCTCCCCCGTATCACTTAAGCGAGCGAAAATTTTTCAAATTTTGATTTTACCATTTTAAGTTTGACCCAAAAAGAGCACATGACACCTACATTACTTTTTTGAACTTTACAAAATTAATGTTTTTTGACAAACCTCGTAAACGATTGCAAAGATTTGATGTCTGATTATTTCATTTTAAGTTTTAGACCATGCAGAGATAACTTTGTTTCTTTAAATTAATAATAAAAGAGTTTTGCATGTGCTGTGATCTTAAGTAGTCCGTGCGCGAAAATTACATAAACATATTTTGCTTTTTTCCCAAAATTTACGTTTTTCGATTACTCCGGAAATACATCTATAATTTAACCTAACCACCGAGATGGTGATTAATAACAATAACCGAATCGTGAAAAAGTAACTACAGTCGGACAAGCAAGAAACCTCATGATAGCAAATTAATATAACAGTATTTTTTTTGTTATTAATATTCTGAACCCATTCGTTTTAAAACGTACATTTATTTTTACATATAATGCCAACTAAAGTGTAAAAAAAAGCGATTTATGTAGGTTAATGCTCCTAATATAATTTTGGCAGGTAATTTAGCGAACCGGCTCGGTGAAAATTAAAAGCAGTTTTTGTTCGGTAGTAACTGCGATACATTATTAATATAAATTAAAAATCCATTATCTGGTTTCAGCTAGGCTAGACGATGGCCAGTCGCAACGTTTCGTCGATTTTTTTTATTGATTTCTATCGCCGTAAAATAATAATAATAGCCTTTGACTCTTACACGTTACATTTGTGCACGTTTTTGACCATAGTACGAGGGACATTGTAACAGTACCATGTAAGTATTTAACACGAGCTTCTGGTTCAGACCAAATTCCTGTTATAGTTCTCAAGAGATGCGCCGACGAACTAACACCAGTATTTTGTAGACTTTTTAACTTATCCTACAAACAAGGAGTATTTCCATCGTGCTGGAAGACGGCGCGAGTCCAGCCTATACCAAAGAATGGTAAGAGAACCCTGCCTAGCAACTATCGACCAGTCGCATTGCTTTCAGTTATATCAAAAGTAATGGAGAAAGCTATTAACTAACATCTTCTAAAGTACCTGGAAGGCTTCAACATTATCAGCGATCATCAATATGGTTTTCGGAAGTCCAGATCAACTGGAGATCTTCTAGCCTATGTCAGCCATCTTTGGAACAACACAATCGAACATCATGGGGAGTCTTGGGCTGTTGCACTGGATATTTCTAAAGCCTTTGATCGTGTTTAGCATGAGGGACTTCTGAGTAAACTGCGATCCTATGGTATGCCCAGTCCATTCTGTGCATGGTTGTCTAGCATTCTTAAGGACCGCCCTCTGCAAGTGACGATTGACGGATTTTTCTCAGACACCTTCACCATCAATGCCGGTGTTCCTCAAGGATCCATATTGTCTCCCACTCTCTTCTTACTCTACATTAACGAAATTTTTAGTTTCGCTGACGATAGCACACTTATCTCATCTTTCTCTTTGAATGCACCAACATCGGCTGCCGACGCACATCTTCGCAAACCGCATGAAGTATCACGCCTTAACAAAGACCTGGAAGAAATTTTGGCTTGGGGTGACAGTAACCAAGTCGAATTTAACTAAAAAAACCAGGTAGCATTTTTCTCTAAAAAGGTTAACATTACAGAACCGGATATAGTCATGGACGGACACGCAATCCCACTGGCTTCATCTATTAATTTGCTAGGCGTCAATCTGGGAGGAAATATGTATTGGCATAACCACGTTGTGGCAATCGCCAAGGTAGCTTCTCAGAAGCTTGGGGTACTCTTCCGAACCAGAAAGTTGTACACACCTCAACAACTTTTGACACTATTCAAAGCCCAGATTCGACCATCACTAGAGTACTGCTCTCATGTCTGGAGTTCTGCACCCAAACATACACTTCGGCTGCTGGATTCCATCGAAAAGTGGGCTATTCGTCTGATAGGAGACCAGACAGCTGACGAAGAACCTCGACAGCCTAGAACATCGAAGACAGGTTGGGGATTTGACTCTCTTTTACAGATATTTTCATGGAAGGTGCTCGGCTGACCTTGCCCTCTTAATTCCGCCCAGAGCGACAAATAGCAGAAATACACGACGAACCACTGCCGCCCATCCATATGTGGTTAAGCTTAGTACTCATCGAACTTCATTATTTAAGAATTCTTTCACCTGGACGACTTCATCCTTGTGGAACGACCTTCCCGAGGTTGTTTTTCCTAATGACTATAACTTCGAACGATTCAAAACCAACGTGAATCGCTTTTTGCGCACACGCACCACTCCCAGAGTGCCCTAAAGGATTTTTCCTATAGTGCTTGTGTTTGATCATAAAAAAAAGCGCTTGTTTGGTCCTAAGAGAAGGTGACCATCATCTTTCCTACTGAAGATAGCCAACTGAAATAATACTATTTATATACTGTATGCATAAAATTGTCTTTTAAAATATTTTTTCTACAGTACAGAATATCTTAATAGGACAATTAAGAGATTATGATTGAATAATTATTATTTCTCAGTAACGGCTAATGAGGGGAAATAAATATATAATTGTCTTTGTCAAATCCGTCCACTAAAATTGACAAGCTCATTATCCCTTATATTCCTTGATTTTCAGAGGAGATAGATTCTTCATACCCTCAGGGGACCTAACTAAGTCTATATTCATCCTCTCCCTCTCACAATTATTTTTTAATAAAAATTTGCTGACTAAATTTACTACTAAGGAGAGATCTGTTTTTCACACCCCGCCCGTATTGTATTGTATCTTGTACATGATGTTGTTTATTTGTTGATTAGTACCACCTACTTAGCTTACAAAAGAACATTCCGTTTTGCAATAAATTAATTATATTATCGCTAGCTGTAAATCCTGGTTAATATTATGTCTCAAAATTGTATTCAAAGGTATTATAAAATACAGATCCCATAATCAAATCATAAAACTCTTGGAAACTGAAGCTGTGATTGTTTGAAATGTTATTGAAAATCAGTAATGGGTGGAAGAGAGCTCTACATGTTTGTTGGCTGAATGGCAACAATGTTGAAGTCTAGTTATATCAGATGGATAAATATTAAAATATAACCATACTTACCGATGAGAAGATAAATTCTTATTTAATGATCCATCCTTTTATAAACTACACATCAAAGCACCATGATTATTTATAATAAAGACGATTTTTCACCAATAATCACAAAAAAACACAAATTAACTAAAATATATAACAATCCGTTAGAACAAAGGACAAACATCGCAATCTTTACGAGATTAGTATTCATGCATCTTGCTTATCTTTTGGGTCCGAATCGTAGTAAAATAGAAATAGATGTTGCCAGAGTGCAGTTGGATTAGCGCCAGGGTTGTTTCGTTTTAAACATTTTGTATAAAACAATTGTTTTAACATGTTTTAAACAATCGTTTGAGTTTAAAACAATGTTTTGTTAAAAATGTTTAAAACAGGTAAATTAAACACACGTTGTTTTTTAACAGAAGTATTCTTAATTTATGCAACAACTTGGTGTGAAAAATATTTATTGATAAATAGTAATAAAACTACTTACTAAAACAGTAATTTCCATTCAAATTAACAAAATAATAAAAGTTAGGCACCTAATGAACATCATGCACAGAACTTTGGTATGTTCAAAAAATGTAAAATAAGTGTATAACCCGTAAGAAAAAAAAAAGAAAAAAGTAAATATGTATATGTATAATACACTTGACTCCCAGAACTTCTAAATCATGAACAAGTAAGTTGAATATATGAGCTGAACAACCATAAGTTTATTTATTTATTTATTTATTTATTTATTTATTTACCATTAAGGAATACAAACGGGACTAACCCAGAGATAGTATTCACTAACAAATTTTATAATAATTATAATATTACTTAAGTAAGTATTTAACAAAGTACGCTATTTAATATTTATTTAATTTTTATTTTAAATTATAAACAGAACAAACGCATGTGTAATGTTAGACTAGGTGGTTTAGGTACAAAAGTCTTAGTGCACTACCAAGACTCGTCAGAGAAAAGAAACAAATATCCAGATCTATCAAATTTGAGACTGAATTGTAAGATTTAAGGCAGCGCTGCAAAGGCGCGTTTAAATGATAATTAGTGGTGCTTGGTTTGATACGGAAAAAGTTGTTATTTCTTGTATTGTATGATGGAATATTTATACCTATTAAGTGAGTAATTGCCATTGAATCGATCATGTTATTGACGATTTTGTGTGCAAACTTTATGTCATACATTTGTCTTCTATCTTGAAGTGATAGTAATGCTAATCTTTTTTTAATTAAAGCAGAGTTGTCGAGAAGAGGATCGAAGAACTTTTTGTTTAAATATTTTATAAATTTATCCTGTACTCTTTCAATTTTATTAATATATACGTCGTAATGAGGGTTCCAGATGACCGATCCAAAACAGAGCGTGCTATTAACATAGGACATATATAATGTACGTAACGATTCTACATGCTTAAAACCTTTAGTTATTATATCCTATATATCCTAAAGTTATTATATCCTTTCGGTCTAATTCAAGAAAAAGGTTTTTCCTCACTTTAGTCATATTCGAAGTTCATTCACTTGACTTTCCGTCGCATTTTTGTATAGCTTTCAGTAGTTGCAATAAATACTCTGATGTGTGGCTACGGACTCTATTAGATGCACCCGTTCACTTTCTATATCTGTAACACATGTCTATTATATGTTCATGATGGACGTTACTCCAACGGTCAGGGCTAGACAAACTTTCTTCTGACACAAACTATCTTTCATTGTTGTTTGTACTGAGTTATAAACCGTATCGAGCAAATTGTTGGAAACAACATTTCTGTTTGGTGGTGAATATCCAAGACATAACAAATTAATCAACAGTTTAAACTTACGATATTCTTCTGCACGAAATGGTGTGTTCGTCGCATATAAATATCTGGCTATTTGTATATCCCTCTTTTTCTCGTCTGATTTGTTCGAATAATAAAACTTGACATGCTGCTACGTGATGCTGAACCAGTAGAAGTAGACGAATTCGAGAGTCCCACAGCGTTCTATCATCTAACAAACTAAGCATCTTGAGAATGTCATGATTCTCGGCAAAAATCGAAAATGTCGTAAAATTCTAGGAATAGAAAACATTCCGAGATGTCCACTGGGAGAGGAGTTTAAGTTATCTTTTAAATTCTACTAAAAACATTGAAAACATGTTTTAAATTATGTTTTAATAAGGTTTTAGTTGTTTAAAACAAGAACTTTAAAAGCAAAAAAAACATGTTTAAAACAAAAAAAAAAACCGTTTAAAACAAAAAAACACTTGTTTTGTTTAAAATTAAAAAATACATGATTTTGTGCAACCCTGATCAGCGCAAGATTCGTTTGATACTTTTAAGTATAATAATAATTTTTTAAAGAATCCCTCATCGCCTTCTTTCAGTTTATAGTAAAATTATTAGGAAATAAATGTATTTTAAGAGAAATTGCGGATTAATCTAAAACCAGCTGCATTTGCCAAATTGACAAATTTTTAATTGAGATTTTGCAAGATACATTTACGATAAATATGTCAATCTGGCTATGCTGCAATAATGACCGAAAGAGGTGGGAAAGACTGTTTGCAGTCATTGCGTAGGCTAGAAATGTACATTTCCATCTGTAGTTTTTAATATATTTTCCTTTGTCTGTTTGAAGGTTGTAGACAATGGTGTTTCTTGAATAATAGAAAAGTTTTGGACTTGCATTGTCTTTATTTGTTATATATCACAACGTTTCAACTGGTAAGTATCTCCAGTCGTCTTCAGGTGAATACATTCACCTGAAGACGACTGGAGATACTTACCAGTTGAAACGTTGTGATATATAACAAATAAAGACAATGCAAGTCCAAAACTTTTCTATTATTCATATTTTCCTTTGTTAATGAGATGTTTCTTTTATTGCAGAAGGAAATGGATAAAGTTATTAAAGAAGGCACGCTCCGAGTGCTAATTTCAGAATCCACATGTGACGTCATTCTAAGCTGCAAGGATCACCGTCTGATGGCCCATCGATTAATTTTGTCCATAGCAAGTCCCGTTTTTAGAGTAAGGATTTATACGAAACGTATAATTATTAAATTATATTTAAGATTGTAAGTCTGTAAAAAATTCTTTTATACAGGTGTCCTAAAAGGTATGGTCAATAATTAGACATTAAGTATATTGGGCCAAAACAAGGCTAGAACTTCATATAAATTGTTTGTCTTGTTAGTTACCATTTAGCTAAACTTTATAGTACAGCAGCCCGTTACCAGTATTTTAGACTGATCACGACCTAAATTTTTTTGAGTTTTTTGGTGATTTAATAAGGACTTGAGAAGGAAATTAACAAGAACGGACATTGGCAACGTTGCAATCATTGAGAATTATCTTTACATATGTAAAAAAGAAGTGGTCGTAATAGTTATCGCGCCTCGTCCATTCTCTTTATTTTTTGACTGAGAGTGATGTTTTTGATGAGATGAAAATAGTAACTGACATTTTCCGTGCGATGAATAGTTTTGGTTTGAGAAAAATCGAAATTTGTTTACAGCGGAGAATTAAACTTAACACGCCTCATCCGTTTTACATGTCGGATGTTATTTTTCGTTATTCGTGACCGGAAAAAATGAGAACGGACATTTTCATCGACGCGCAACCGAAGTGTTGGATCTTAGGCATGTCATTTTTTAACGCTGTTCGAGTTATCGCGCCTCATTCGTTTTCAAGCAGAAATCGTGTATTGTGGCTCGGAAAATAGGGGGAAAATATGAACTGACATTTTTACACACGCATTTTTAGCAAAACCGTTTTTAGTCAAGAAAAAATGTGTATCAATAATAATGCAATATGGGGACATAGCTGATGCTGAGTGGTTATAGACAACCAAGCCACACAGCAAGCCGTCCCATGCACGCGCCGTGTACCGCGAGCATGAAATATACAGATACGAGATCCGACTGCGCTGCCCTCCCTGCAGCTGCGCAACACGGAAAATGTCCGTTCGACTCGATTTACTATTTTTTAGAGTGTTATCATCAATTTAAAAAAAATTAACCCGGGCGCTGTAACTGTTTTATACCACTTTTCTTTACATCTTTTAGTTAAACTATGGAATTTTTGCAACACTCAAAACGTTGTCGCGTTGTCGATGAATTCACGTTTTTTTTTTAATATTTTTAATATGATTTCATCAAGAACGGACAAGCCGTATTAACAAAAAGACGATCTGCTTTCTTACGGACTGAAATCACTCTGACGGGTAAGCGCAGCGTTGCCGAACTTTTTCGCGCGAGTTAAACTTTCTTATTGTTTAATAATCTAGCGATTAGTCATTGACTAGATGAAGGCGGGATAACAGGACATTTTGGTAAGTGGAACCTTATCAAGGTGTACCTTACATTTAGGTTCAACTTACCTAGGAATAAGATTTAAGGCTAACTCGTGCAAATACCTATAAGTCGCCTTGCGAGTGTTCGGAACGTACTTTCTATAAAGCCCTTATTGGGACGCCCGTCTTTCATACCTGGTTTGATGTTGACATTACCGGATGTCAGATGTCGATAAAAAAAATTGTGGTTATGGAGTGTTTGTGTTAAATTTAATAATTTTTTTGTGGAAAAAGCGTAATTCTTAAAAGTTTTTTCGATGGAATGAATAACTTGTCTACAACTACTCGTATATAAATCAGTTTCTTCAAATTGAAAAGTTAGACTACATGAAAATAAAAAATTGAAACGGAACATGTTTTTTTTTCATTTAAACTCGTACACCTCCAAGCTGATGGACGCAACAGTTATAATATTGACACGTGACAGAAAGTACCTGTTCTAATTTAAGACGGTAGGGGTGTGGCATGTAGAACTGACGACTAGAATGATTTCAGGCGTGAAATTAAAAAGATTACTACCGTCCGGACGTGTACCGACCGCGGCGATTTAATTTTTAATTAATTGTGACTCTATACAAGGTGATCTAAAACCCCCCAAATATCTGAAACTGCTGCGAAACAAATTCAAAAGTTGTTTTACCGGGAGCGTGTTTTTATAATCGGCGAATAAGCTACCATTGTTTGTAGGCATTTATTTTTTGTTTACTATGAAAGTACGTTGCTTGGTAATTTCAAGAATAACAGTATTTACAAAGCTTCGAAAAAAATGCAACAAAACCCAATAATTACCATTTTTCAACAAGTCTAGGCTCCTAACTATTCAGAAACAATACGAAAAGTGTCAATTTAAATATTTCCCACTCTTAATACCTCGCTAAGGCCGGTATTAGACTATAAAAGATATTTGACAAAGATCTTTTATAATAGTACATTACGTATCAAGGGCCGAAAAGAGGCTTTTACCGCACGAGTCCGGAAAAGCCTCCGACGGCCCGAGATATGTACCGTATTTTTTTTTACAAGTGCTCCGAAGCATTGATGCCAAATAAATAAAGAAATTCTGCAGACAGTTTTCCTGTCTACATGACATGAAAACACTCGCGCATGGAGAATGTAAATATCTATTTATTATTTTTGACAAATAGGCTCGGTGGTCTAGTGGTATAGCGTACGCCTTGTGATCTGCGAGTCGCGGGTTCAAATCCCGCACTCGGCATCTCTGGTTTTATTTATTTTTTTACAAGTGCCCGAGTTTGTGAGGCCATATAAATAAAGAAAATCTTCAGACATTTTTCTAAAACATCTTTGAAAAATTAACTGCCAATTTAATTTATATATAATCCGCTATTTATTATCGCTTGTAGTATGGCTCGGTGGGTAGAGTGTCTTTATTTATTTATGACTCGACGCGGGCGGGGAAAATCTTTTCCGCCCGCTCTCTTGGAAAACGCCACTTTCGGTGAAGATAACATGAATGAAAAGAGGCACTTTCGGGGCACATGTAAAAAAAATAATATTACAAATCGGAAAGACACCTCAATTTTATTGTGAAGGGAGACTTTTTAAAGAATATTTGTAGCCTTCGTGATTTAATCCCCTGGGAGGGGAAGATGTTATCCTTGAAATCTTAAATTGGTAGGGGGGAATCAAACGGTCACCTCACTTTGAAGGTCGTTTAAATCTCCCTCAAACCATCAATTTAACATGAGATACCGGTTTGACTAACGCGGAAGGGTATTACTAATCACCCCAAACGACTTATGACCCCCCCCCCCCAACCAAAATTAGGGATCCGCCCTTACTGGGAGTGAGATATTTAAGGGTGGAAAGATTTGAAATTGATACCCTGTATATAGTTATAAACATAGGGTGACATTTCATATTTCCATAAAAAAAATATATAAAAAAAACGAACCACGCATGACCGTAAAATGACCTTATGCCTCTTTATTTTTTAGGAACTCTTGCGAAAAACCTCTACCGATTCTACAACAGTGATCATACTTCCCGATATCAACGCCTCCATAATGACTACAATACTAGACTACATTTACACGGGAACTAGTGTAGTCTACAGTAACTGTCTCAAAGAATTTATTTCCGTAGCCAGTTTTCTACAGATTACTGTAGATACCAGCAGCATAGATAGCGATTTGGAAAGTCCACATAAAGTTGAGGATGTGAAAAAGCTCGAAACAGAGTGTCATAATGAAAGGAGATTAGAGACGTCTACTTTTTCGGCGGGCGCGAGTGTTGAATTTTGTAAAATGCATGTGAAAAAACAGGATGTAGAAAATGTAGACGTGAGAAAACATTCTACAGAACCTGAACCTGAACGAAAGTCGGACGTTACAATTAATTCCGAGTTAAATATTGCACAGCGGAAAGTTCAGAAGAGGTTGCCGGATCTTCTACCGATAAGCAATAGAGTTTTTAGAAATACGCAACGAAAAATGTGCAATGCGGTTGCTCCTAGTCCATGGTGTCAGAGGAACGATAGGACTTTTTTAGGGGATCCCAGGGCAGTAACTTTGGGAAGTGCCGATAAGGAGGTAACTACATTTGTACAGTGTAACCGCTGTTACATGCATTTTCAAAACAAATATCCATTACTTGATAGAGATCCATGGTAAAGTCAATTGATTCGACACTCAATGTCTTCTTCGGATGTGTCGGTGTGTCGAAACAATTGTCATGGTGCAACAAAAATCGGCTAACATATTTTCAATATGGTGGTACTCCCGGCTATACCGGAAGTCAGTGTCATTTTGCTTATTTTAAATGGAACACACTATATATTATTATTTTTGGATTCTATGCAGATTTCATATATCATGTCCTATAAATCCTTTATTGTTTAATTTGGGTTGGATTCCCTGTGGCAAAGGACCTACTTTAATAGCTTTTTTATAATATTTTCATAAAATGCAGGGTGTTCAAAAAATAAGATGAAAAATGAAATTGAGAAAACTGCAGAATCCTATACAACGTGTCCAAGATAAGGAGGGCCAGTACAGGGATCTCGGAAACCGTAAGAGATACGAAGTCGGTTAAATGGAGGTAAAGTTGCGCATTTACGTGCCTAATAACATGCCGTTTAGAAAGTTTTAAAATTCCGAGTAGTTCCGGAGATATCCGGAAAAAACGAAATTCTGAAAAATCGTTTTATTGTTTTCCTGGATTTTTTGAGATCGAATTCTAAAGTAAATTGCACCTTTTTCTTTGCCACTTTTTCCGCTTTATCTAACAGCGTTAATTGTTTTGTAATTCGACGAGTCGTCTTCGAAGGACCATTATCAACTTTCTTTTTTTAAATACGGTCCTGTTATTCTGATATTGGAATTTAATAGCTTTTTTTCTTTCGAATGCAACTATGTATGACAAATTATGGTTTAATGACGTTTCGAGCGTTTCTTGAACAACATCAGGAAATTTTGGGATACGGTCCTGTATTTCTCCTAATTTTATAAATGATATCTCATAAGTAAGCTCTAAATTTTTTACTTACTCACTCACTTACTCAATAAATAACAAATAATTTAATAATAAACCAAAAATAAGTGAACAAAAATCATTCCAAAACAGTAATTAAACGAACAACGAAAAAAGTAAGGAACTACATAATCAGGTGTTCAAAATGATTTCCGTTATTCTATAAGGACAAATAACATCTTCTAACTGCCACATAACATTTTTTTTTGAGATAAAATAAAACATGCGATAGAATATCAAACTTTTCAGCATTTGTAAAATTATGTTCCATATTTTCTGGAATATAGAAAACCTCTTAAAACGCCTCTCAAACGATCACAATGGGAATGTCAAGTGAAACAAATCACGCGTCACCATCTTAATTTTTTTGTTTCAAACGCCTACTTTTCTTTTAAATCCCGAATCAACAGAAGTTTCAAATAATGTTTCTGTATTTTGTTCACTTACCTATTTGTGATTTGTTATTAAATTATTTGATATTTATTGAACTAGTCCAACATAAGTAAAAAATTTAGAGCTTACTTATGAGATATTATTTATAAAATTAGGAGAAATACAGGACCGTAACCCAAAATTCCCGATGTTGTTCAAAAAACCCTCGAAACGTCATTAAACCACAATGTGTCATACATCATTGAATTCGGAAGAAAAAATGTAATCAAATTCCAATATTAGAAAAACAGGACCGTATTTAAAAAAATAAAGTTGATAATGGCCTTTCGAAGACGACTCGTCGGATTATAAAACAATTAACGCTGTGCCGAAAAAGTGGCAAGGCAAAAGTGCAATTTACTTTAGAATTCGATCTCAAAAAAGACTAGGAAAACAATGAAACGATTTTTCCGAATTTCGGTTTTTCCGGATATCTCCGGAACTAACCGGAATTTTAAAACTTTCTAAACGGTATATTATTAGGCACGTAAATGCACAACTTTACCTCCATTTAATCGACTTCGTATCTCTTACGGTTTCCGAGATCCCTGTACTGGCCCTCCTTATCTTGGACACGTAAAAAAAGAATTATAAAAATCGGACTTTATTTCAAGTTTTAAAAATGTTATTATTTCTCTGACGAATATTGATGGGGTGCATTCTAAGAGGACATGCATTCGTTTAGTTGCAGTTTGCAGCGTTATATTGACTTTCCATGGCTGTACACCAAACCCCTCCCCACCAAGTTACGCTAATGCCACAAATATTAACTACCGCCCCCGGTACTGCATATCTGCGTGATTAAATTGAGACAATCTATTCTAAAATCAGTTGTTATATCATACCATTTCATGATTTATATTGCATCTGATCTATGTTAGGGGAGCCAGGGGTCAAAAGTAACACGAGTTATGTCTGTTTATCCTCGATTTATACGTAAAGGGATACACGTGGAAATATCCATGCGGTCTTATAATTGGAATTAATTATTAATATAAGGAACAAATCCAAAAATGTGGCAATCGGTGTTGACCATGTAACGAGAGCGCTTCTTTTCTTCGTGATAGGTCAAAGCCGTTTAAGTTAATCTCCCTTCTAACCGTCGAATATTATTTTTCAAATGCCAATATACGATATACATGTTTCAAGCACCAATGGCTTATCTTGTTAAAAGGCTTTAAAAGTGATTGTTAAAATAATAGTTCTTAGCACTAACCACATTTAAAATAGGCTTCAAGCACCTTAAGATCTCAAAAGGGAACACACCCGAAGTCTCCTTTAAAAGGTTTTGAAGCACCAATGCTTATAGCAGCATTGCTCTAGCTCTAGTAATAATAGTTATTATATACAAAATATATTGGTAGTTTTAACCATTATCTGTTGTCAGACTACATAAAAATAGTTAGTTTTTTCCCTGGTTTCCCCTACTTTAAAAAATTATAATTCTCTGCTACGCATAAAGATAATAATAGAGAAACTCAAATGGGTGGGCTGACTTTGTTTTATAATGCGAAATGGGCAAATCTGAAATTTTAAACAATTTCACAATTATAGTACTTTGTGCTTGGTTGTCTGTACTTTTAGAAAAATTAATTCGGGTTTAACTATCACCTATTACGGATTACGGTTACGATATGGTTTGAAAGATTTTAACTGGAGCATTATTGTAACTACCTTTCTCTTACCAGTTCTTCTTAATATAAGAGTTCAGTACGCATAAAAAAAAAACATTATAAATTTGTTTAATATTTCTATTGTTGACGTCGATTGGTAAATTATTAACCTTTTGCTTGAAAACATGGGTTGACACAACAATGATAGCTAAATGATTATGCGCATGCCGAAACCTGATTGACTTTGAAAAATCTGCCCACACAACCACAACCACAACCCACTTTTCATCTACAGTGACCGGCAAAAAATTGGTCGCATATGGGAAACTTTCTTTTTCTCTTATTAGTTAAATATTAAAAAATATTTTAACGCCTAATGCATCTGCATGATTGGTAATCTTATTTTGACATTTGTCACGTGACGACTGGAAAATTGAAAAAATATATTTTGTAATGGAAAACTAGTATTAGATGACGAGATATCGAAAAAAGTTAATTGAAAAAGTTTGTATTATAATTCTATGCCCTTCTGCAAAGTTTGGAGCCTAAATTACAAAAATTATACTATTCATATAGGGTTGGCTTACCTATACAGGGTTTTCCTTAATGACGTGCTAATATTTCAGGGTGTGATTGCTTAGGTCATTTTATAAAGAAAATTGCATATGAACATATGTCCGCAACGGCTTAAATTTTTTGCTACAGGGTGTTGAATTTTTATTTTTTAAATGGTTATTTTTTAATATCTCCGAAAGAACTTTAGATATTATTTTCAATTTTGGTACCTACGTGTTAATAGAAAATAGAACCACAAATTTTAGTTAGAAAAGTTATTCAATTGTTACACCAGTGGCATCCCTGCTAACATGTCCTCTGATATTTTTTACCAGAAAGATGGTACGCCACTGACATTTTTCCATGTGGATATTTTATTTGATCAGCCTGGTCAATTCTACATGAAAACGGTCTCTAGAGCTTTTCTCGTTCTTGATTAAAACCACTAAATTCATATTGAAACTCATTATTATTAACATTGATAAAATAATTAATAATAAATTTTGTTCCATAAATATTGTTGGAAATTGCCACCTTCACACGCATGCTTCCGCCGTCTTCGCATCGAATTGCCCACTCCAACAAAAAAAGTTCATAATGGCCCTTCGAAGACGACTCGTCGGATTAGAAAACAATTAACGCTGTTAGATAGAGCCGAAAAATGGCAATGTAAAAGTGCAATTTTCTTTAGAATTCGATCTCAAAAAAACCCAGGAAAACAATAAAACGATTTTTCAGAATTTCGTTTTTTTTCGGATATCTCCGGAACTACTCGGAATTTTAAAACTTTCTAAACGGCACGTAAATGCGCAAGACATCCCTGTACTGGCCCTCTTTATCTTGGACACGTTGTATACAGGGGAACCAATATTCAGATACCTCAAAAACTACAAGGGATTTCCGTGATGTTCAATTCAACGATGCATCACCCCCGGTATAACAAATCTGGGGTTTTTACACTCATAGATCTTTAAATGCTTATAAAAAAACCTTCTCAGGGAAAATTTATACGACCTGAAGCTCAAAATGTTTGCTGTAAGGCGCTTAGAGTGCGACCTTTCTTAAAGCGACCGCAGACTAGCACATGTATACCTAATTTAAAAAGCCGCTGAAGCCTCTTTTGTTAAAACACATTCGACTATAAGTGTTGACACAGTACGATGAAACCACGAAAAAAACTGGTATATGTACATACCCGTATCTATTAAAATATCTTCCAAATATTTACTGGCAACAAACACTAGATCTAAAATAAATATTTGAAAAAAATACAGTTGTGCCTACTTTTGAGGTGTCGCATTAATGCAAATCATAGCCGACATAAAAATTAATTGGTAAAATCAATAATATACATTCGCTAAAGATATTATTCAATTATTACATTCATGTATTTTTTGAAAGAGTTGAAAATAAATCATTAGTACATATATACATACAGGGTGTCCGGGAACATGTGGGAAATCTCCCGGATATGAAGAAAACACGTGAAAAGAATACTATAGGTTCATATAAACTTCTTTCGTATCGGCCTCCTCTTCGGAGATATGGGCTCCCAAGGAGCACCAATGGAATCAAGTTTTTTACACATAATTATTGAACCACCTGGTATATTTCAATTATTTTTTAATATGATGTATACCAGGTAAGACCCAAGAAACTGTTGTGAATTACTCACAGCTGCAGGGACGGACAGGCTGTAACACTCATGGGCCCATTTTTTTTACGCCCTGCATGATGAGAACTTTGGGCAATGTTTTTTACATACCTTTAACTATTGGCTAAAAATTAAGTACTCTTCATTCATGTCGCTAATCCTAACCGTTTTCGAGAAAACGTCATTTTATTTACACTGAGTCCCCGAACTGCTCATGGGCTAAATATGAAAAAGCGGAATCTTGAAGGTTGAACATTGGATCGGAACAAAGATGTATCTTTTATTGAAATACCCGAAGCACATGATGTATATGAAATGCCGTTTTTTCGAATAGGAAGTATATGTATAGTTTTTCATATACATATACCTTGTATATTTAAATATGAAATACCCTGTATAGTCGTACTGGTCTCCGAAATAAAGTTTTACGAATATGCAATGAATGAGCCTATATTACCAAAAAAATCGCATACATTTAACGCTATTAATCGCTAATACTATTATGTCCATAATCGCATGTTAATTTGAATTTAAAATTCGGCAAAACAAGGAAATTAAATCTTTCACTTTCAATATACAAATTTTACGGTTGTCGTTATTTTCACGTTATTCCGAACTGATCTCGGTTAACAATTTAATGGATCATATGTTGGCGATTGGCAATCCACAGAAGGAGTTTAACATAAAAATGAAGACCGCATTCCTAAACTTTAGGAATATGTTAAAAATAATCAAAGTCGTGCATTAACTTCGACTATAGAGATTCAGTTTTAAGGAAACCAGGTGACCCAAATAATGGAAATAGGCAAAATACCCTGTGAATTCATATTTCACGCTCACCCTCTATGGATTATCAAATATATATAAAGGATAATGGCCAGTGCTAAATTATATTTTTTCCTAAGAAAATATTTAAGCCAAAGGAACTCGTTTACGTAACAATCTTTTTTATAGTATTTCTCGTTTTGAGTAGTACTTTACCCCTCGGTGGAATCCCAAGGTGAAAGATTGACTCAGTAAAGATTGTGATTATGAGGTTGCGTCAGTCGTCAACAAATCTGTAGAGGCGACAGATGTCGAGTTTATTGGCGATCTACCTTCCCCAATTTTTGTTTTTTTATTCACTAAACTTGATAGGAATAAAGCACCACTACATATAACAAATAAAGCTGCCGTCTGTTCTTCGTCTCCTTTGGCTCACCGTTTACATGGTGTCCCATTTTCGACACTTTTATAGGGTATCTCCGTAATTGTTAGTGCTATCAACAAAGTAATGTAGGTGTCATGTGGTCTTTTTGGGTCAAACTTAAAATGGCAAAATCAAAATTTAAAAATTTTTGCTCGCTTAAAAGATACGGGAGAATATCAAAAAATTGACAATTTCAAAATTATTCTATATTTTCTTAGTTAAAAGAGATATGGGGAAAAATGTTTTATAAGAAGTTTCTTTATATTGTGTTGAATAATCTGCCGTTTTCAGAATAAGTATACGAGGTCAGGTAAAAAAGTTATCGGACCTAACCTCATTTTTTTTAAATGGAAAACCCTGTATATTTTAATCTAAAAAGATACTATTTTAAATTATTCTTTCAAATATATAACACGCCATGGATGATATTGGTTTCCTAAGCGATTAATTTAAACTTTATTACATATTTTGAAAAGAAATAAAAGATTCAGATTAAGGTAAAAAATAACAGGAATCATCGCAAATGTTTGGAATATGTCTTTAAATGATTACCGTCTTTCCCGATAGCGAACAAAATATACATCTTGCGCCATTTTTTCGTTTTTTCCACTTTCATATAAACTGATATCATATCAAATGTTTCAAAATGTTGTTAGGTAATTTTCGCAAATGAATATGTAAAAATGAAATTGATGTTTAATGTTAAAAGTCAACATAGTTGTTTCTAGGATATTAGCTTTTGTTTCATGGTCTGCTATGGTTTAAAGTAATAAAGTTTAAATAAATCGCCTTCGAAACCTATATTATCCATGGTGTGTTATATATTTGAAAAGAGAATTTAAAAGGCTATGTTTTTAGATTCAAATATACAGGGTGCATTTAAAAAAATGAGGTTAGGTCCGATAACTTTTTTACCTGACCCCGTATACTTATTCTGAAACCGGAAGATTATTCAACAATCAATGAAAAGAAACTTCCGTATAGAACATTTTTCTGTATCTCTTTCAACTAAGAAAATATAGGGTCATTTGGAAATTGTCAATTTTTTTGATCTTCCTCCGTATCTCTTAAACGAGCGAAATTTTTCAAATTTTGATTTTACCATTTTAAGTTTGACCCAAAAAGAGCACATGACACCTACATTACTTTTTTGATAGCACTAACAATTACGGAGATACCCTATAAAAGTGTCGAAAAAGGGACACCCTGTACAACTAAAAATAAAATCGACCTACCATGTGGAAAGGAAAAAATTCGAAAGAGGCTCGCGGCAGGTTCGTTGAAAAAAAGCTCGACCAAAGCACGGCTCAGGCGCGTCTCGGGCTCGTATCGCCATATTTATACGCACCTCAAGGAGTGCACCCAGTTCAATATAATTCTAATAACCCAGCAAATTGTAATTACAAACAACTGAATCTACGATTTTTTTTAGGTTCAGAAGTTGCATATAGAAGACACGAACAACAATTTCCAGATGTCCCATAACAGCGATACCCCCAAGTGTAGCCCAAAGAGCCTGGATAGCATTATACGACACCTGTACTTAAACAACCACGACAACGTTAAAGAATTGCCAAAAAATACAACCCAAGGTGAAGATTATTCGAAAAAAAGTGATTTTACGGCCCAGTGTAGTGAAAATTACCAAGAAGACATTTCGAAATCCGTTGAACTGTCTAACCAAAATAGCTTCTCGTTCTCGAGAAGTTTGGCTGCTTTAAAGCGACTTGAGAACAAGAGTCAGTCAGAAAGTCATATTTTAAGCAAAAAGTGTAGTGATAACAAAGAACTACGGACGTTTCAGAGCAATCCGTCCTCGGAACGTATTAGAAAAAAAATCTCGCTGTCGAATTTTGGACAAAACCTAAGCTTATCTAGAAAAAAGTCTTGTTTATCTCAAACTTCTCCGCCGCATCTTAGTAACATAACGGAAGATTCTCCGACAAATTTAGCACCAAAATCATATTATGAAACCTCAGCGACTGAAAGCAATAGACAAGCAGCGTCTATGTGTATCGAAATTAATTCGAATTCAAATGATAACAGCAACGTTTCAAATGATAATTCTCTGAGCAGTGATTCCAGCGCCGATGAGAAAAAAGAAGACGAAGCAACTGCAAAAAAGAAATCGTATAGCTGTAAGGATTGTGGAAAATCATTTAGTCAACTCAGGAATTATAAGTACCATAGGTGAGTAAAGGACGCTGGATGGGTAATTCCTAGAGAAATAGGATAATGTTGGTCAGAAAACCAGTTGTATTTACAACCATGCATCTAATAATGACATTTCATCTATCTTTAAAGGTGGAAAGTTGACGTGTTTTTTTTTCTTTACTTTTCACCCGGGTGAAAAGTAAATTTCTTTATGTATTTTTTTTAAAAATCGATATCTCAAATGTTATTAAAAATGCTAATAGCTTTGCGTGTTTAGATATGTCTACTTTTTCCCTAATTGATAGAGTGGTCCTCAGCATTGAATATTGTGACCAAATCGTTGATATCATCTTTGTCTTGGCATTTTCACTGAAATAAGCTAGTAGCGCCGACTCAGAACCAGGACTTTGAACTTTGTTTCCCGTACACCATTCTTTGAAACAGTTATATGCCTTCTCACATCTCGGGCGGCTTTTAGTTGACAGAAGATCTTCTTCTATTATTTTTGCTGCTTCTCGAATTTCTGATGGAGTAGCAGCAAAATCAAATTCCTTATCTGATAGCATTTTTCTGTTCTTAAATTAATAATATATGTATATTGTTTAGTGACATGGAAATCATATTCAAAAAATGATATTTGCCATCTTGATGTGTATTATTACCTACGCTATTTTACCACCTGCGGTTATTTGAAATTTCTGTCAAATTTTTCAATGGAAAAGTCCAAATGACATTTATCTTTTATTAATAATTTTAATTCAAAATAATAAGTAGTAGATGTTAGATGTAGTTCTAAATAAAATAGTATACAAACCTCGGTGAAAATTACTGTCTCGAGATTTAGTAGAACTACCGACTCTCTCGACAGGAATGAAACACTGTCCACCTCGGTACGTAATATACTATTTCAAAGATTTTGATGTCAGTTTTGATGTAGTTCCAACATGTTCTCGTTCCTCTGGATTCGAATATAGAAATTGAACTACTCAAAAATGAATAAGCACTGACATTTTTTCGCATCATTTGGAGGATAAATATTTTATAGTAGAATTCAGTGAGGGGGGCCGCTCTTCCAGGATTGGATAGATAATTTTGTCGCCCTTGATATAGCCCTAATTTATCATTAAGAAAGGTTATGTTTCTGTGTTATCAAGGCTGTTTTAGGAAGCATTGCAAATTTCAAAAATCTTTAATGTGCTACAAAATTTGGTAATGTCATTACTGACTTATTCCAGGGTATTTTTTGGAAAGCTTACTAGGTTCAGCCGAAACATTTTTGGAATCGTCCATTTATTCCGTAAAATGAGGAAGATATTAATTTTGAAATTAAACCATAAAATTTTTCAGCTGTTATGTCTTAAAGCGTCCCAACAATGGCCGTTCCCACGTAAATGAATTAACACCTTAGAGTTAAATCAGTTACCATTACCACCATATTCTCTGTCTAAACTTCTTCTCCATAGATTAATTGCCAAAATTGTTCTTTCTTAATAATTTGTATTTCTTAATCACACCAATTTAATTTTTAATCGTTTATTAAGATTGCTAGTTATCAAGCAACTACATATGTAATAATGTTGCCAATTAAGACCAAATAACACGATTCTTTATTTAAAAGGCGTGTTTCTGATGCCATTGGTGGAATTAATTGAATAAAATTCTAATAAAACAAGATCGTAAGTATACAAATTATAATTAAATCATTATATTAGATTAATTGGTTGGCAGAATTGCCATGTAATCTTTCAGGCTTGCTTTTCTACTTTCCTCGCATCGCTAAAAGTACATTTTTCAAGAAATGATGAAAAAGCATATTTTCCAATTCAGGTTTGTTTAATCTGTTAGCTCAAAAATTGGTGGGCAGAGAGAGATCCAGTTTTTAAGTGAATTAACCCTGCTCGAGATGAGAAATATCACAAAAAAAATTGTTTGGCTTAAATATTTTTTGCGGGAAAAAAACATTATTTAGTAATCGCATTATCCTTTAAGGTGGCTATTTACAGACTATGCGTCGACTCGTCATTCGTGAAGCGCGGTTGCATGACCTCTCCCTCCCCCCACTAAACAAACAGACCCTAGCAACCCCCCCCCAAACAAACAATGTAACACGAAAAAATAACATATACATTGACTCTTTTTTATGTTTATACACAAACACTATAGGAAAAATCCTTTAGGGCACTCTGGGAGTGTTGTGTGTGCGCAAAAAACGATTCACGTTGGTTTTGAATCTTTGAAGGTTATATTCGTTGGGAAAAACGACCTCGGGAAGGTCGTTCCATAAGGATGAAGTCCTCCAGATGAAAGAATTCTTAAACAATGAAGTTCGAGGAGTACTAGCTCTGGGCGGAATTAAGAGGGCAAGGTCAGCCGAGCACTTTCCATGAAAATATCTGTAAAAGGGAGTCAAATCCCCAACCTGTCTTCGATGTTCTAGGCTGTCAAGGTTCTTCGTCAGTTCGTGGTCTCCAATCAGACGAATGGCCCTCCTTTCGATGGAATCCAGTAGCCGAAGAGTATATTTGGGTGCAGAGATCCAGACATGAGAGCAGTGCTCAAGTGATGGTCGAATCTGAGCTTTGTATAGTGTCAAAAGTTGTTGAGGTGTGTACAACTTTCTGGTTTGTTCGGGTTTGTTCGTTTATTTGGAAGAGTACACCAAGTTTCTGAGAAGCTATCTTGACGATTGCCACAATGTGGTTATGCCAAGACATATTTCCTCCCAGATTGTTCCCAGCAAATTAATAGATGAAGCCAGTGGGATTGCGTGTCCGTCCATGACTATATCCGATTCTGTAATGTTAACCTTTTTAGAGAAAACTGCTGCCTGGGTTTTTTAGCGTTAAATTCGACTTGGTTACTGTCACCCCAAGCCAAAATATCTTTCAGGTCTTTGTTGAGGCGTGATACTTCATGCTGCTAACTAACTAACTAACTAAAGCGGCAGGGTATTACTTTTCCTTGTATGACACCCCCCTCCAAAATGAAATTCTGGAGCCGCCTTCGCCTGTACGACTATACAGGGTATTTTATATTCCTTAAGGCACATGCCATATTTCTTTTTAAAATCGATCATCTAAAAATCAAGTGTTGAAATATTTTTAACAAAGAAAATAATTGTAGTACTAACTTTTAAGGATTTTTTGCAAATAAATTTCACTAATGGATTAAAAACGACTCGATTTCCTCATTTTCTTCTTTTTTCCCAGATCGGTGCACGAAGGCACAAAAGAGTTTTCAGCAAAATGTCCGGAATGCGGAAAAATGTTCAACGACAGAGGATACCTGAGCAGTCATATGAAAATTCACAGAGACAAAAAGGAATACGCCTGTCCCAATTGCCCAAAAAGATTTAACCAAAGAGTAGCTTATAACATGCATTTGAGAATACATACAGGTAGGTCAATCAATCTCAAAAATCCCGGGATTAAGTCCTCAAATCCCGACATAAAACATATTTTTAAAGGAGTTCTTTAAAAGTGAACTTGTTTTCTAAATATTTATTTTAAAATTAGCATTTCGATAGCCCCTAATACAAATATACAATTTAAAAAAATATATATTTTTTAAGGTCGATTTTTGGGTTTTTAATAGTGCATTATAAACCTAGGGTGTAAAAATACACTTTAGTCACCTTGTTTATTTACTATTTTATGCACTGGGAGAAAATTAAATTTCATTAACGGTCAATAAATTAATTTTTTTTTTAATCCCTCAAGGATTAAATTTTTATCCCTTAAGGGATTAAATGTTTTTAACCCCTTATTATGAGGGCTTAAGTATAGGAACAGAACGCTGCTACTCATCAGCAGGTTATACTTGCCATAAGTTACGATCTTTTTTTTTAGAAATTTTTAATGTTATTTTTAGAAGAAGATTTCTATTTAGTGTATTTAGTAAACACAATCTTTCTCATGTTAATTTTTTTTGGGATTAGTCCCGAGATGGCATTAGGTACCCTTGATCCCGAAAATCCCGGGATTGGAACAAAGCTCCGGGACTGGAAACCCTAATCGCAATACACGCTGTTCAACTATCTCGATATGTTGTACAACTAGCAACTAGAACAAGAAAAGTCCAACAGGAAGATAAATGTTACATTATTTGTACAATACTGTACGATAATTAAATTCGGATAATATTTTAATTTTAAGAACTTAATTTATGCAAATAATTTATTATACTCGTACAGTTTTAATTTTACTACTTACTCATTAGCGGTTTGCTCAGCTTGCCCTGTAATTAATTTGTTATTTAAAATAAAATTAATTATCTGTAATGAGCGCATGTTAATTACAAAAATATACAATGAAATATTAAAGCTTAAGCAGGTGTCAAATATATAAAATGCCGATATAAATATTAACAAGATATAACATTTCTAAAAGTTCTTGGCCCGGCCGTGAAACAAACTTTTAAAAAGTTTAAATAGGCATGCCCACAGAAAGGACGAAAATTTAAAAAAAGTAAAAACATTTACATAAATATAATGTACATACAGTGGCTGTTCTTCCACAGGAGCACATGCGCACGTGCACCCCCAAAACAAAACGAATAAAAAATATTAATTTATATAGATAGATAGATATTATTTATCGTATAAAGTCCCTAATATTTTATCGTACCATCAAGCTAAAAAAGTCCGACCCTCCCTAATATTTTATCATCCCGTCAAACCAAACTGTATAGATCCGGCAACCGTGCCTCGGTCGAGGTAAATGACGATTATGACGAGACTTGCTCGCACGTGCGATTAAGTAGTGCAGTTTCTCTGTAGTAACAGGTGGCGGGTGGTAGCGGGGAATAGCGGGGCTATGGCGATTTAACATGGAAAAGGCGCACAGTTTTTGTGTGCACCGCGCATCTAGTTAGAAATTCGAGCGTGTATGTTTTAATATTTTAATATTATATATTTATTAAGTTAAAATGAATAGTTGACGGTGGACTATTTAAGAAATAACTTTAGCTCTTTGAGTTTGGAGCAAAAAATTGATGTGAAGAATGCGGAATCACCTAAACCCGAAATTAATTTAACGCAGACCACAGAAAGTTTAAAAATGAAATATATGAAAAAAAATTATAGATGGTATTCCAAACTTAATGAGGCTGATCAATTTTCTACAATTAAGAACCGAAGAATGGACTTTACGTTTAAGCACTATTGTGTAGGGTCGATACATGTTGTGTATTTCAATAAATGATACTCGATATGATTTTAAACCATTTTATTTAAGGATTTAAACTAAAAAATACTGAAAATATGAAGAATGCCAACTTGTCAGTCTCGTGGCTCGATTCGTTCTCGTCATACAGTTAACTATTGTTCTCGTCTTGGTTGCACCTAATGACGTAGCCGTAGATGGCGGTAGTAGTATTGGACATCATTCGGTTTTCTTGATAGCTCGTAGATGGCTTTAGTAGTATTAGTAGTGGACTGTTAAGATCCGATAGCTATACACACTAAGGAAACCTTTCTTATTTTCCAAAAGTTGTATTTCCTTGTGTAAAATTAAAAAATAAATAAAAATATGTTTTACCTAACGCATTTTCTTATTACTTTTTTCTTTCTACATTTAAAACGCCTAGAGAAATTTGACCATATCTACTTGTAAACCCCCTCTATCATAGGTCACGAGCCGCCACTGTGTACATATATGTTTCCGGGACAGGTTGTATACTTGTATAATGTATAACCAGTTGATTTTTTTTATGGCAAGTGTTAACTTTCTTTTGCAAACTAGTTCGTGTAAATTGTTATAAATAATAAATGGTAATATGTATTTTGTAACAAATACAAAGCACTTCATTTTTTTAACATTTGTATAAACAACCGGTGTAATAAATAAGAACTACTTAAGCCGGCTATCTATCTTAATAAAATAGAGTGTTATTTTTGCCCCCCAGAGATTTTTTTTAAATGAACTGCTGCGTACATATATCAATAATTTATGTAGTAATTATATAAATTGCATACGGGGCGGTCAAGAAGTTATTATGGGTCGGAAACATTGACTTGAAACAAACAGGGACCCTGTATTTCTATCTGCTTTGTACACCTCAACGTGACGCCTATTATTACGAAAATAAACACAACAAAAATTCTACAAATAGAATCCCCATCTCTTTTTATCTTCTGTCTGTTTCTGTTTTCATTGTGACAGTTGATCGGTTTGATACGTCTTTGTTAGGAAAAACAAATAATTGACGGACGTGACTAATAAGTCTATATTTTATCCAGTTTACAGCAGACTTGGTCGACAGTCTTACCATATTGTTAAGAATTACAATTTTTTTCACAAACAATACGTAAATTTAACACACAACCACTGAAAAACAACAAATAATTTTATTTAACAGTAATGACAAATATGTGTGTGTCAAACGTGAAAGCAGGTACAGAGTTCCCTACCCCATAATGTGAATTGTTTATTCTTCAAAGACTGTGACCTAAAGCCGTATCCTCCTTGATATAAAATCTTTGGTTGGAACGAAAAACTTACAAACAGCAAACCTGAATAAACCCTCCTTTGTAAAATGTTTTACTAGCAGTTTTTGTAAACTTTGGGAATCCGAATGTTAAGTCTTTATTGGTACTAAAATTGGTGACCCTTCTTTCAGGTGTTAAGCCGCATGAATGTCCCACCTGTGGAAAAAGTTTTTCTAGAAAAATGCTGCTGAAGCAACATCAAAGAGTTCATACTGGCGAGAGACCGTACACCTGTCCGGAATGTTTGAAAACTTTCGCTGATAGGTCAAATATGAGCTTGCATGCTAGATTACATACAGGTAGGTATAAGGTAACCCTATATATTGTGTCCCAGATCAAAATGATCAAATAAGACGAAGGTTGCGCATTAGTGACATCTGCAACGTCATATTTTCAAATTTAAAAAATTCAGAATATTTCCGAAGATATAAGAGTTCGTTCTTAAATTTTCCATCCAACGTTTCGTTTTTGGCTCACTCCACTTTCTATTCTGAATCACACCTATTATTTATTATTATTATCTTTGTGTTAGAAAATGATGCATTTTTGAAAATTAAAAATAATTCATGGTACTTTATTATTATTATAATTATTTACTTCACTTAGCACGTGCTTATTATTATTATTGAGTGTCAAATAAAGATAAGTATAGTTTTTAATGCCAATAATTAGAGTAAAAGAAGTTTGATAATCTATTTTGTGATCGAATTCGAATACAAATAAAAATTCTCTCTTAAATATTTTATATTAGTTTTTGCGAGCAGATATAACGAAGACGACGGCGCCTCCTGATCTAATTGGACACATAAACAAGCCACCGCCAGCAAAAAAATTATATTTAAAATAAATCATTTAAGAGAGATTATTTTGTATTGCCAAATTTACAAGGTCCCGACGTGGCAACTCTGGCAACTCAGCGCTATGCAGAGCAACCACAGCGTAGACTTGACATGACAACAGTGACTGTAAAGGCGCTGTTCTCACCAAAGCAACTGGCAACCGCAACGTAACCGCAACTTCAGTTGAGTTGCTCGCTTGTTCTCACCAAAGCAACTGGCGAGCAACGCAACTGCAACGCGACCGCAACTTCAATTGAGTTGCTCTTGCGTTCCCACTGGAATCAACTGGTTTGAAATCTCTTTTGACGTGAACAAAATGTCGTCTTCGTCAGAGGAAGATATAACCTCTACATCCTTTCTCTTTAAACAGCTTAAAAAATAAAAACTGAGCGACAATTTTGGGTTGTCAGCCATGACACCGCGATTGGAAGCAACTGACAACGGCGACGCGGTATGCCGGGCAACTCATAAGCAACTAGTTGCGTTGCAGTTGGGAACACGCGTATTTAAACATTAGTGCTGAGTCGCGTGGATGTTGCGGTGCGATTGCCAGTTGCTTTGGTGAGAATAGGCACCTAGTGCGCAAATCAACTGGCAACCGCAACGCAACTTCAACGCGACTCAGCACTAATATTTAAATACGCGTGTTCTCACTGACTTAAGGCAACTCAACTGCAAGCTCAGTTGCTTCCAATCGCGGTGTCATGGCGGACGAGACGGCAAAATATTTAACTTTTGTGGCTCATTCGGTAAAACCCATAGAATTTAACCAGATCATTATTTAATTCCTGTGCCACTATATACGAACTATGTCTCAAATTTATGGTATAAAAAGGGTTAACCCAAAATTGAGCAAGTATGTTGCGGCTATATCTACAACTGACGAAGACGACATTTTGCTCACGTTAAAAGAGACTTCAAACCCGTTGATTCCAGAGCAACTCAACTGAAGTTGCGGTCGCGTTGCAGTTGCGTTGCTTGAAAGTTGCTTTGGTGAGAACAAGCGAGCAACTCAACTGAAGTTGTGGTCGCGTTGCGGTAGCGTTGCGATCGCCAGTTGCTTTGGTGAGAACAGCGCCTAAAAGTAAAACCAAAATTCTTAACGAATTTTTGCCGTAGTCCCGAAAATTTTTCGCTCCCCTTACAATTATATCTTATAACCATATTGCTAACCCAAAATTAAAACTGAAATTACGCCACTGCATTTCTATAAACTGTCGTCAAATTCCTGGCAAAAATTTCATCCATCGATAATTGCTATAACTATCGCTTATTTTTTCAGGTATCAAACCCTACGGCTGTACCCTCTGTCCGAAAAGCTTCACGAAAAAACACCACTTGAAAACTCATATGAATTTCCACACAGGACTGAAACCGTACACCTGTGAGAACTGCGGTTTGGCATTTTCGCAAAGCAGCAACATGAGGACTCACTATAAGAAGTGCATTTTGAAAGATGGCAATGTAAAAAGTACAAAATCTGAGAGTGTGAGCTCAGCAGAAAATAACAATTCGTCTTGAGGTGCAACCAGTAGATATTTCGACATTCGATTTTTTGTATAATTAGGAATTATTGTTGAAAAAAATTTTATCGGAGGGAATTTTGATGTTTTTCATCAGTAGATTTAATTATGGGGAGAATTAATTGGTTTTAGTGAAGCTATGAAATATTTTAACGTTTATCACAAAACACACAGAAATAAATGCTATAGGCATGACGCTATTATTTATTACTTACTTTAGTGTGGTGTACGCGGGCTTTCTACTTACCTACGTATTTTTGGATTCTTGTAGGGTTGCTAGTACAGATGTTTATGTTTTAATATTCGCACTATTTTTACACATTTACACATACAATTGTCTAGAAATTAAATCAGTTTTCGTTTTATGAGTAATACAAGTTGTAAAAGACACTTTTGTAGTAGCATTTTCGCGAGATGCCAAGCCACTCTGACTCTGTCTCTGAGCACTGTCTTGCGCAGCGCACACGTTTTTTGCGGTGTAGGTTTTGAACTAATTTTGACGTTTGCGCTCTTGGCGACGCTGACAGCGTTGCCACTGTGAGCTTATTAATAATGAAAATAATGTATGTAACAAACATAAATTTAAAAAAACTAGAATTGTAACAAAAAATAATAAATGCATTTTACTAAAATGATCTGTGTTAGTCCGGAGAGTTGTAAAATTGACTATCGTGATAAATTTATATCCCTGCAAAAGAACTATTCGATCAAATTTCTTCCCAGAATTTGTCTACGAAACATAAAAAGTATTATAATATAAATATTAAATATAACCCCAATCTGTGATAAATGTATTATTAATTACTTTTATATTTACATCGTATGTAGCTAATTTATTATTTCACCAATAAGATCTTTCATTTTTTGTAATACCTTTTTGTAATTAAATTATGGAAATTACATTTATTTGTTTCATTTATCACGCGTATGTAAAATTTTAAAATGATTTGGCCTATTAGTTCCATCATAGGTATATTATTGTAGAATCTGGCCTGGAAATGTATATAGTTGGTCGATTCGGAAGATATTTTGAGTTGCCTATACATGAAACTAGGGGGGCATAGCCCCCCTAGGCGCTACCCGCGCAGGGGCCTCCGGCATCCACCTATATGTGTTTTGGTTATTACCTAGCCGCTCCGCGGCGGGGCTCCGCCGTTCACCTGCATGTGACAGATTCCCACTAGGCGCTACCCGCGCAGGGGCCTCCGGCATCCACCTATATGTGTTTTGGTCATTACCTAGCCGCTCCGCGGCGAGGCTCCGCCGTTCACCTGCATGTGACAGATTCCCACTAGGCGCTACCCGCGCAGGGGCCTCCGGCATTCACCTATATGTGTTTTGGTTATTACCTAGCCGCTCCGCGGCGGGGCTCCGCCGTTCACCTGCATGTGACAGATTCCCACTAGGCGCTACCCGCGCAGGGTCCTCCGGCATCCACCTATATGTGTTTTGGTTATTACCTAGCCGCTCCGCGGCGGGGCTCCGCCGTTCACCTGCATGAGACAGATTCCCGCTAGGCGCTACCCGCGCATGGGCCTCCGGCATCCACCTACATGCGTTTTTGTTATTACCTAGCCGCTCCGCGGCAGGGCTCCGCTGTTCACCTGTATGCGACAGATTCGCCTACATGTGTTTTTGTTATTATTACCTAGATTTAACCACCGATTTGAGTGGATGCACCGAGAAGCTTGAATATAGGTTGATGCTTTAATTCGTTGGCCACACTCCTGCGGACTGTGATGGGGGTACATAGCACCCAACTTCGTTCATTATAACATATGTGACCGTTTAACATTTTAAGAGACCAGCTATATCCGATTGCGAACGATTCGCTTACTATATTACGTATCGAATAGAAAAAAAAATGTCAAAAATGACAGCTGTAAAAAAATAAACAACATTTTCGGATTCCTTGCAATCGAATTACATAGAAACGATACCAAACTTTTGAAGTTCTGTTAACCTAGCCGCTCCGCGGCGGGGCTCCGCCGTCCACCTATTTGCGACAGATATCAAACCTTTGAAGTTCTGTTAACCTAGCCGCTCCGCGGCGGGGTTCCGCCGTCCACCTGTATGCGACAGATACCAAACATTTGAAGTTCAGTTAACCTAGCTGCTCCGCGGCGGGGCTCCGCCGTCCGCCTATACGCGACAGATATCAAACCTTTGAAGTTCTGTTAACCTAGCCGTCCGCGGCGGGGCTCCGCCGTCCACCTATATACGACAGATATCGAACCTTTGAAGTTCTGTTAACCTAGCCGCTCCGCGGCGGGGCTCCGCCGTCCACCTATCTGCGACAGATACCAAACATTTGAAGTTCTGTTAACCTAGCCGCTCCGCGGCGGGGCTCCGCCGTCCACCTATCTGCGACAGATACCAAACTTTTGAAGTTCTGTTAACCTAGCCGCTCCGCGGCGGGGCTCCGCCGTCCACCTATTTGCGACAGATATCAAACCTTTGAAGTTCTGTTAACCTAGCCGCTCCGCGGCGGGGTTCCGCCGTCCACCTGTATGCGACAGATACCAAACATTTGAAGTTCAGTTAACCTAGCTGCTCCGCGGCGGGGCTCCGCCGTCCGCCTATACGCGACAGATATCAAACCTTTGAAGTTCTGTTAACCTAGCCGTCCGCGGCGGGGCTCCGCCGTCCACCTATATACGACAGATATCGAACCTTTGAAGTTCTGTTAACCTAGCCGCTCCGCGGCGGGGCTCCGCCGTCCACCTATCTGCGACAGATACCAAACATTTGAAGTTCTGTTAACCTAGCCGCTCCGCGGCGGGGCTCCGCCGTCCACCTATTTGCGACAGATATGAAACCTTTGAAGTTCTGTTAACCTAGCCGCTCCGCGGCGGGGCTCTGCCGTCCACCTATATGCGATAGATATCAAACCTTTGAAGTTCTGTTAACCTAGCCGCTCCGCGGCGGGGCTCCGCCGTCCATCTATATGCGACAGATATCAAACCTTTGATGTTCTGTTAATCTAGCCGCTCCGCCGTCCACCTATATGCGACAGATGCGAAACATTTGAAGCTCTGTTAACCTAGCCGCTCCGCGGCGGGGCTCCTCCGTCCACCTATTTGCGACAGATATGAAACCTTTGAAGTTCTGTTAACCTAGCCGCTCCGCGGCGGGGCTCCGCCGTCCATCTATATGCGACAGATATCAAACCTTTGAAGTTCTGTTAACCTAGCCGCTCCGCCGTCCACCTATATGCGACAGATGCGAAACATTTGAAGCTCTGTTAACCTAGCCGCTCCGCGGCGGGGCTCCTCCGTCCACCTATTTGCGACAGATATGAAACCTTTGAAGTTCTGTTAACCTAGCCGCTCCGCGGCGGGGCTCTGCCGTCCACCTATATGCGACAGATATCAAACCTTTGAAGTTCTGTTAACCTAGCCGCTCCGCGGCGGGGCTCCGCCGTCCACCTATATGCGACAGATATCAAACCTTTGAAGTTCTGTTAACTTAGCTGCTCCGCGGCGGGGCTCCGCCGTCCACCTATATGCGACAGATACCAAACCTTTAAAGATCTGTTAACCTAGCCGCTCCGCGGCGGGGCTCCGCCATCCACCTATATGCGACAGATATCAAGTAGTAGTAGTTTACAGAGTGCGGAGTAACACGTGTTTTCGGAACCGCGCACTTTAAAACGTATTTTGAAGCGGACTAACGAAGAAAAATAGGGAAAGGTTGTGATGGAGGAAACCAGTGATGGTTTTAGATCATATAGCCGAAAGAAAACAGGAATATCGTTAACAAAATCGGAAAAAACGCGAAGTTTCTCACTAGGAGATTTGAACATACCAGAACGTGAAATAAATAAATGCTTATTTGTTGACCAAGCTGAAAAAGTACACAAAGGAGGACAAAAACAATCTGCGATAAGGAGATCGGATAGGAGCCAACTGATTCATAATAGTCCGGGCGTAAAAGCAAATGACAGTTTAAATTATGGAGAAGTGTTTACAGTAAACAACAAATTATCGCGGACTCCACCAATAGATAAAACACAAAATTTAGATAAACAGGAAACTGACAAAAACCTGGAGGAAATGTAACGCCACCAATTAACCCCCTTTACTCACTTTTTATTGGGCCTCCAAATCCCGTGGCAATTACAAGTTTCTGTTCTTCTTAGGTCCGGAATCTGCACTATGTTCTGTTAGAATTGAATTTATTATTTCCTTTTGTTCTTAAAATTCTCGAAAATTTTGAAAGGGAGCAAAGACAGAAGTCAGATTGATAAAATAATTATTGCCGAATGGATAAAAACAATAATGTCCACAAACACAGTTTATTGTTATCGAGAACCACCCTTTTCACAATTATAACACTAGATGCGTATTACAGTTTCGACTAAACTAGGTTAGAAACAGGCGCACTTACTTTTGGAGTTTTATTTATTGTTCTTTCCCGACTCTAGCGTTTATTAATTAATCGGTTCGTTGGTACGACTTCGCGACCGGACTTGCCCAAAGTTTCGCCGCGTCTTGAGGGCAGATATTATAAATAATATCTCGTAACTTGACTAAGTAACTCCGTTACTGACCAACAGACTGCGTAACTAACCGACTTGACTGAACTTGACTAACTTGACTGACTTTGACTGACTAACCGACTAACTGGACTGGCCCGGACTAACCCTTTAAACAAAGATTCTGGAGCTTTTATATTCTCTCGAATTACGTCAATTTCATCTTTTTCTTGCAGGCACCTAGGAATACCAAACAGCACCTGCTTAATTGCTCTTAATTGAATTTTGATATTCGAAGGAATTAAAACCAAACGCTTAATTGGTAATAATTGAATTTTGATGTAAGAAGGAACTAAAACCAAACTGCACCTGCTTAATTGGTAATAATTGAATTTTGATGTAAGAAAAAATCTAGAAACCAAACAGCACCTGCCTAATTGATCTTAATTGAAATTTTATATTAAAATTTGCCGACAATAACATACCCCAAATGGACCCTAATGGAGTTTTTCTGTTCTTAAACCGAATTTCTTCCAAAATATTAGGTACTTGTGTTCCTTTTAAAAATTTTGTATCGTGTGCAAACGAAACACCTGGGTTAAAACTTAAGAGTAGGAAAAGCAACTCTATATGCGAGAAACCTCAAAGTCTTCAGTATTTCGGTTCGCGATGACTCGATCAGTAATAAGCGGGCGGAAGTTTAAAGAATTTAAAAATCAAAATTTATTTAAAAAATTTTTTTTTATTTGTATTTATTTTTGAAAAAGTTTCGAAAGCTGATGGAGTTCTATGGTTATTATTTTCTTGGATCATTCATCAACTAATACACGGTGAGTTTCTTTAAAAGGTTCCCTATAATTTATTTCGAGTGCAAAATTTAATTTAATTTGGAAAATAAGATATTATACAATTTTATTTCTATAAGCAATAAATTAAATAATTTATTTAATTATTTATATTTATTTTTATATCCGCGTTACCGACTATTTATTCGATCGTTACATTTACTCCATCCCTGCGAAGTCAAAATTATAAACAAAAATGATTTTGACTATATTTAGATTATTGATCCATTTGTTTATGTCTATGAATAAAGTAGGCTAGGTGAAATTCTTTGCAAGGTCTTTAGGTCTAATTTGCTTTCTATGTTTTGTTTACTTATTTTAAGTAGACATCGACGGCGACGCGACGATAATAAGCCTAAGTAGGCTTCTCTAGTGAAATAAGTAAGTGTGCCTATTTCTTCAATTTAATTTTAATTATTTATTATTAAAATAATTTAAAAATATATTGGTAAAATCAAAACGTTTTAAATAATATAAAAATATATAAGTAATAAGAATATTTAGGTATTTTAAAAATATAGGTAATAAAATATTACGATAATCTAAAAATATTTAATTATTTAAAAATATTAAGGTATTAAAAAAAATATAT
Source organism: Barypeithes pellucidus (assembly GCA_963991005.1). NCBI lineage: Eukaryota > Metazoa > Arthropoda > Insecta > Coleoptera > Curculionidae > Barypeithes > Barypeithes pellucidus. Next base: position 4,833,044 of record OZ022557.1, read on the forward strand.
AGGTAATAGAATATTACGATAATCTAAAAATATTTAATTATTTAAAAATATTAAGGTATTAAAAAAAATATATAGGTAATAGAATATTACGATAATATAAAAATATTTCAGTAATAAAATAAAAAAAAATATAGGTAATATAATAAAATATTAGAATAATATAAAATTTATAAAAAATATTTTGAAATATAACGGCTGTTCTTTTTGTTCACTTACACTAAACGTCTTTTTTTTTTATTTTTTCTTTTGATCCTTTCGTTCTGTCCTGGTGGATTTTGTAAATACCGCCCTCAGTCCTTGAGTCCGGACAGTGAAACTGGGCGGGGTTACAACGTCTACATGTGGTGGCTCACTCGGTTGGAAAGGTCGTCGTGGTTCTCTTCGGCCATACGTAAGAACCATCTCTCTCATTGCTACTAGTGGAGGAAGTGGAGGCATCATTGGCTGAGTATTGTGCGGTGTTTGCACTTGATGCATTGAAGGAGCGCTTTCCATGGAGACAGCTGCTGAAGTTGATGGTTGTGGTTCGGAAAGAACAGTTGCTGCCGCTTGACAGGAAGGTATTTCTTGACAGATTGTACAAAGGCATGTTGGAACTCCTGCTTGACTAAATAGATTCCAGAAATAACTGGGTCTGAACATTCCTGGAGGCTGCGGGATACATATGGCACAGTCACACGTCACAATTGCAGCGTTATTATTGATAGACATTGTTACCAGGAGGGCTTGATATTCTGTGTGTATTAACTCCGTCCAAAGTGCCACCAGAGCTCTCAACGGCCAGATTGCAGGGTGACATGGGGCATCACCCCCAAATGCATCGAACAAGTCCTTACAATGGTATAAAGCTGTTCTAAACAATACGTTTTTCATAATCGGATCCTCGATCATTCTTACGTACGTTAAAAACAATACTAGCCACACTGCCATTTTTTTTTATTTAGGTTTCTTTTAAAATTTGGGTTTACAAATCACTTTCTTAATTTCACTTTGGCTCAAGATAACAAATAAAACTTAAGACTTTAAAAGGAAACAATAAAATTCCTTGCTATATTTTTGGTATTTATACTGTTAGTGGGGGAAATTTTCATAATTCCGTCCGTCCTTGTTTAGCGTCCCAATTTATCTCTTATCCCCTTTTAATCTAATGTTCTTCTCATTTTTCTATCCTTTTTCTCATGGAAAATTTTTTATCTTCTTGTCGTTAGCAAAATCTTGCTGTTTTCTAGGGTAAGGCTGGCTTTTATGGATTGTTGGAATACACTTAAAATTTGGCGGATTGTTTATATTTTCTTCTTATTCAAAGTTTTATCTAAACATCTTAAAAGCTTTTCTTGATATTTTCTTCTTACTCAAAGTTTTATCTAAACAACTTAAAAGCTTTTATGTGTCCTAAACAAGTATAGTGTTTTCTTTTCTTCACATTTTCTTGCAATGTTCAGGCCTTACAGTAATTTTTATTTTCTCTGTACTACGTTTCATTTTTTCTTTAATAAGACTCCTTTTTATATCTTATAGTTTACTAACACCCACTTATTCGCCCTTATGAGTTCCAAGTTCGCCTGATGAGCGTAGTGACGGAAGTTTGACGTCGCTAAGTCACACCTCCTTATACGATCTTGTGTAACATAATTTCGTCTAGAGAGTGAAATGACGCAACAGGAGACTGATTTATCCACGCCTTCTGGTATCGTAGCAGTTAGTGTTGTTTAATTTAAATGTATCCGTTACTGGTGTGCCTAAACGATTAGTTTTTGCGATTGTTTTTCTGTTGTAATTGGATCTTTTTTGTTGATGATTCCTGAAAGCTTTACTTAGCATAGGCAATGCATAGGCAAGTTCGTCGTTAGGAATATAATTTGTTTTCAGCATTTTCGGTATAGTGTAATTTCCTTCTTTATTTATTTTTAACTTAGAAGGTTTTTTTCGTAGATGTCCTTAGTTGTTGCGGGTTTCATTTTATTTTGAATTTTTCTTCTTTAATTATTTTATAACTTAAAAGGTTTGTTAGTAGATGTCCTTACGTGTTGCGGATTTTATTTTATATTGAAGTTTTCCTCTTTATTTATTTAATAACTTAAAAGGTGTGTTAGTAGATGTCTTTAGGTGTTGCGGATTTTATTTTATTTGGAAATTTCCTGCTTAGACGTTGCTTCACTACGGCCAAAAAGACTCCAATTTATGTTAGGAATAGTTCCTAACTCCTTTCGTAATATAGGAAACGTGTTTGTTTTTTCTTTGTTATATGTTGATTTTTGCGAGGTTTCTGGACTGTCTGAGTTTTCAATATAAAAAGTAACATGTTTTGAAGTTTGAGAAGCGCTATTTGGTGCTAACGCTTCTGGTGCATTGCTATTAAACATATCGGACGCAGGATCCTCGGTTTTTTCATAATTTCCGGTCGCATTTTCTTGGCTTTCGGACTTCATCTGTTGTTGCTGTTTATAGTGTAAAATAAAAAATGTTAAAGAGTCCCAGAAAGAGGCTACTAAATGTAATGAACATCCATTTAATCTGTGCAGTGCGACTGCATTTATGAAAGTTTCTATAACAAATTTTAACATCCGAAAAATGAAATAAAGTCCGAGAATTCCACTGGTCCATTCTCCGAGAACAGTAAAATATCCGTATAATTTACGTATAGTTGAGTTTGCCAGTTTTTCCATTTCTTCTTTATTAAACAACTTTAATGCAGAAAATCCTTGTGACTCAACATCTTGTCCTGCTACTTTTCGTACTAAAATATTATTTAAAGCATTTCTCTCCAAATTAAACATCATATCGTCCTGAGCTCTCTTTATTTCTTGATAAGTATAAAGTCCTCCAGCCCCAAGATCTCTTATTGTTTGAAATTTTGGTGGCTCTTCCGCGTCAACTTGTAATTCTTGAGGTGTTAATCCGGGAGTAGGAAAAGGATCAAATTTTGTTTGTTATCTATGTAGTACATGGAAGGCATTATCGTATTACACTCTATTTGCTCTCCGTGTTCTTGCAGTATTCGAGTTACAGGAGACATGAAGAAGCTTCGATTGTAGGCGGTGACCGGTAGCTCAATATAGCAATGACTCTCTCTTCGTACTTCTACAGAAATAGCAAGACATTTCATCAAATATAAAATTTCTCCATTTACTTTGGCGACATAACCTAATTTATTCTTTACCAAGGTAGCTACAGCATTTGGACTAACAGTTGCCATTATAAGTCGATTCTTTAAAATTTCTCTATGGAGTAGACATCTTCGGTAAATGGTTTGAGAAAACATTTCGTTAATACTTCTTTTAAATGACTGTTCAACATATAAAAATTTTGTATTCACATACGTAATAAGGTCAGCATCATTTGACTCTGCAGAATCGGTAAATGGAGTTGGTTCTAGAGCATTACTTTTTCTCAATATTAGCAGTCTTGGATGTTCGGTCTGCCAAATAGATACACCACATACAATATCCTTTCTTATTAGCTGAATAGCGAAAACCTTGGCTCTCTCTTCAACCACGACATACTGATGCCCATGTAGTTCGGATCTATTTTCTGTTACAAATGTAGCAATTCCTTCATACAATATGTTGAACTGTCGGCATAATTGTGGATAACTTTTCTCCCAGGTTGATTCTCCATTAATACTGTCCATACAAAATCCTTCAAGAAAGGGGCAAGTTAGACCATTTCTCAATTTTATTTCGTTACTATCTAAGTTTACTTTTGTGTAATAATCTTGTAAAGTTATTTTTACTTCGGCCTGCACCACTACATCATCCCACCGGTGTCCTTCTTCAATATACTGAGCGCCTTTACAATTAGAATTTGCATCTATCCTTCCAGCCAATGTCAATGATGTTGAAACAGTAGCATTTGGTTTTAGGTTGCTAATAATATGCCCATTTATGCCTTTAAATTGCCTATATGAATGTGTTTTTCTGCATTCTTCTGCACCTTGTTCATAAATATAAGACGATAGACCTCCATCGACAGCTGATTGATGGGAAAATGCTCCACAGTAGGTGATAAGACGAGTGACTTTTATAAGGCATGAAAATACATGTACATATTCAAATCTCCTTTTTTCTAAAATTTGCACAAATCCTTCTTGTGCAATGTATCCTGTTTCGGGGTCTGGGCATTGACTGACATCACGTAAGGATATGGCAGTTATATTCGTGGAAGGATTTCGGCAATCATAAGCTATAAGGTCGGTGTAGGCACCGTGGACAAATAATAACATCAAGCTGATTAGTGTTTTCACTGTAACAATAATTAGTATTTAGTCTTCCATATAATATAAGGTTATAATTTTTCTTAAAACTATTCTTTTGTAGGGTGGCTCTAGCGTAACTTCACTTTAATATAAAGTCCTTGTATCTTGCAGGCACTTTTATGTCACGGGTACGTGTCCGCCTGCCATTGTCAAAATTTATTTCTTGCAAAGGTTCTTCTGAGTCGTCTGAGGATTCGTAAGAGTTTTCAGACGGAGTCAGAGATTCTTCTTCTAGCTCTTCATTTTCTTCTGGTATTTCTGGTAAAATATCTCCAATTTCTTGTCCATAATTTAAAAATTCTTCTATATCGTCTTGTCTTTCTTCATCACTTAGCACAATCTCAGGTTCTTCTTCATTTTTCTTTTTAGGAGAAGTGTATTCTTCCAAGTAGCTTCTACATGGCTTAAGTCGGTTAGCATGCACCATATGTTCCTTTTTGCCATTTACTTCTTTAATTTTGTAGGTAACAGGTCCCTTTTTCTCAATTATGCGATACGGTCCTGACCATTTTGGATAAAATTTTGTTGCCATTTTCTTTTTTCCTGGTACTGCCGGAGTATATAAATATACAATGTCTCCTACCTTAAATTCTTTCTTTACCTTCTTTGAATTATGTTTTTCACATCGTACATTTATGCTTTTTTCAATGTTTAGTCTAGCTATTTCATGTGCGGCTTGCATTCGTGCCAATAATTCACTAGCATAATTCTCGTCGACATTATATTTAACTCTTTCAGATCTCAGAGTAAGATGTATAGGGAGTTCCATGTCGTGTCCAAACATAAGAAAGAAGGGTGACTCATGGGTTGCTTCATGGGGTAAATTTCGATATGCTAATAGACAATATGGCAATATTTCATCCCAGTTGGAATAATGGTCACTAACAAAGTGGCTTATCATGGTTTTTAGAGTTCTATGCATTCTTTCTACAATGCCATTTGCACTCGGATGATAAGGGGTTGTTTTTAGTTTCCTTATTCCTAGTAATTTACAAATTTCCACAAATAACTGTCCTACGAATTGAGTTCCGCAATCGGTAAGCAGCTCTCGAGGGGTGCCAAATCTACAGATTATGTTTTCCACGAATGCCTTGGCTACCGTTTCGGCTCTGATGTCGGGAAGTGGAATGCATTCTGGATATCTTGTTAAGAAATCTACGCACGTTAATATGTATTTGTTGTTATTGTCTGTTTTGTTAAGGGGACCCACTATATCCATGCTAATTCTTCCCCAAGGAACGTATGGCACAGGAGTTGCTTGCATTGCTGCAGGAGGCTGATAATTTGTTTTCCTTAAATTGCATGAATGACATTTTTCTACAAATTCTTTAACATCTTTTTTAATTGTATGCCAATAAAAATCCTTGGCTATTAACTCCTGAGTTTTCTTCTGACCTGGATGACAGGCATATAAGGAATTATGGTAAATTTTAAAAATTTCTTGTACTATGTTTTTAGGAGCAACTATTTGATCATGTCGTTGATGTTCTTCCCTTCGTCGACTTAGAAGACCATCATCATTGATGTAATAAGGATCTTCTTCGTTCATTCTTTTCGTCACCAATGTACTTATTGTTTCATCCTCTTGCTGTAATTTACGGAGTTCTTCCTTGGTCCATATAACACAAGATATTGGCATTATGTCCTCTCTTCCCTGGCTTTGTATTACTGCTACAATATTTTCTACTAGAGTTTCTCCTTCTGTCCTTAACCGAGTAAGAGAATCGACATTGTTGTTAAGTTTTCCCTTTCGGTATTGAATCGTAAAGCTATATTCCATTAGAAACATAGCCCACTTGGCAAGACGTGAACTTGCATCTTTTATTGTTAATAAGTACTTTAATGGTCTATGATCAGTCATAATTATAAAGTGAGTTCCAGTTAAATAATTTCGGTAAGTTTTAACTGCAAATACAATTGCGAGGCATTCTCTTTCAATCGTGCTGTATCTGCGTTCTGCTGCGTTAAGAGTTCTACTCGAGTAGCAAATTGGATGTTCAACTCCATTATGTACCTGTGTAAGTATAGCTGCGATTGAAGTTCCACTGGCATCAGTATTTACTAAAAATTGTTTAGTAAAATCTGGGTATTTTAAAACGGAAGGGGAGATTAAGGCTTTTTTCAACGTATCAAAGGCATTTTGTTGTTCCTCATTCCAATGATATTTTATATTTTTCTTCGTTAGCAAGGTAAGTGGTTGACTAATCTTTGCAAAATTCGGAACAAATTTGCGATAGAAACCACATAGTCCCAAGAATGCTCTGATTTCCTTTACGGTTTTTGGAATCGGATATGTCTCAATAATTCTGGTTTTCTGAGGGTGGGTGGTGTATCCTCCTTTTCTAATAAGATGGCCCAGATACTCAATTTCTTCCTTCATAAAGTGGCATTTTGTTGCCTTAAGTTTAAGATTACTCCCTCTAATTTGTTCAAAGACATGCTTTAATCTTTCTAAATGCGTGTCTGTGTCACTGGAAAATACAATTATATCGTCAAGGTAAACTAGACACTCCTTATAGGTTAATTTTCCTAAAATGTGATGCATCATTCTACTCCAGGTAGCAGGGGCGTTCTTCAAGCCCATAGCCATTCGTAGAAAGTGGTAATGATTATCTGGGGTAGAGAAGCCTGTCTTCTCTTGATCATCGGGGTGAAGCGGGACCTGAAAGTACCCAGACGCTAAGTCCATAGTGGAAAATATGCTAGCTCCTGTTAATTTATCGATAGTTTCTGATATATTTGGCAAGGGAAAATAGTCTGTCTTCGTAATTTCGTTAAGCGCACGAAAATCTATCACTAGTCTATACTGCACGTCTTCTCCGGGATGCCTTTTCTTTTCTATAAGTATGGCAGGAAAACTCCATGGTGATTGACTCTCTGTGATTACTCCATCGTCAAGTAGTTTTTGTATTTCGTTCCTCATAACTTCTTGCCTATGATAAGGTACTCTGTAAGGTCTTTTGAGAATAGGGGGTACCTCTTCTGTAATAATCCTATGCACAAGATTAGATGTGCAACTTAATTTTTGATCTGGAACCTTGAAAATATCAATGTATTCCATAATAAGTTCTCGTAACTTTATTTCACCCGTATTCTTTGGCTCAAATAACCCTAGTACCTTTAAAATTTCTTCTGTCTCTTTTAAACCAATCTGTCTTACAACTCCTTGTCTTTTAGTATTTCTTTGTTCTTGAATTTCTGCTTCGTAAACTCGAGCGATTATAGATTTTCTTTTAACTACAATTTCTTCATTAGTGACATTAATCATTCTAACTGGAACATTCTCTCTCGTTTTGCATAAAACTCGGGCCATAAGCAGTCCTGTCGGAATGTCCTCAATTGGTTCTAAAACCATATTTTGAGTCGTGACCCTGGTCATTCCTCGCACTGATGCTTGACATACCGCTTGGCAATTTGGTGGAATTATGATATCTTCAGGTAAGTATACCTTACAAAATGTTTTATTTTCCTCACTATTCATTTTCTTTGATACGTATTCTCCTTCTTCTCGAAGTAAGTCTTCTTTTTCTTTTTCTCTAACATCTTCTAATTTCTTGTAAACTTTACCTGGAACAGATGAACATTTTGGAGAGGAGAAGTCGGCCGCATTCTCAGAAGAAGGATAAGGTTCTTCCTTGGAATTTGTAGGATGTTGTATTACGTTAGATTCCAGACGACCCCACATCGCCTGAAAACTATTTCCCTTCGTCGTGTGGGGAGACGAGGGATTTTCCATATCAGAACTCTTTGTCTCAATCTTCCTTTCTGTTTCCAATTCATCTTGTTCCATATTTCTCTTTAATGTACTGATTTCAGCCTCTAATTGAGTAAGTCTGTTTTCAAATTCTCGTTTTAGTTTTACCATCATAATTTCCTCATAATTCACTGGGTCTTCTTCACATAAAGGAATTATTTGTTCGAAGGCATACATACAATTATTTCCCCAGTCAATCTTAATTGCATGTTCTCTTAGAAAATCTATTCCTAATAAAATTTCAGCTCGAAATGTATCTGTATCTACCACAACAAACTTATGTTCCACTACTATATCTTTGGCTAAAGATATAGGCATGTTTGCCATTCCTCGTATTGGTATTTTATTGTCTTGTATATCTACTAAAGTAATGTCACTAAAATCATTTATGAACCCCTGGGCGATCTCTGGCTTAATAAGGGATATAACAGCTCCAGAATCAATTAAAGCTAGACATGGCTTACCACAAATTCTAACTTGAATCACATTACATGGTCTTGGGGTTCCTTCTTCGGAGCATGAATATATCCCTACCCTTAGCGGATTGTTTAATCCCATCCTGCCTCGTTGGCAGCCATACTCCGGGGTTGGAAAGGGGCTGCGCTGGAGTTTAACGGTGGAGAACTTCTCGGCTGGTATTGGTTTCTTCCTTGTGGTTGATTTCTTCCTTGGAAGTGGTTCCTTTTTGAAGGACAACTACGAGCAAAATGACCATGTTTTTGACACGCATAACATTGTACGTCAGTTAGCACTTTTTGATGTCCATTATTATTTCTTGGACAAGATGCAATAAAATGTCCTGGCTGGTTACATTTGAAACAGTTTTTGTTATTGGTTCTCATTTCCCTATTTCCATGGATATTCGGCTTATTATTTGTTCTACTAACCTCATTAATCGCTCTGCATTCACGGCTACTAGATGGATGAAGTAAGTTTTCTATTGATTGTTCTCTTTCTGCTATTGTAATCGCTTCATCTAAATCCTTAGGGTTTCCTGATAGTACTCGCTGTTTAATTGGCATGGTTAATCCTAAAGAAAACTGGGTGGTAATATCTTGGGCCAGTTTATTTTGTATAGGTAGGTCATTAGCAGGATCTCCTGTGAGGGTAATGGTTCGATTAGCTAAGATTTTAAGTCTGGTCAAAAACTGTCGGCAAGTCTCACCAGATCGTTGTCGGCATTCCATAAAGCTTTTCATTGCTGACCCCTTTACGTATTGGCGAGTAAATTGCCTTTTCAAATTGTCTTTTAATATTTTCCAAGTAGTTGTTGTTGTCTGCAAGGAAGGTTCAGATTCTATGAACTGTTTTGCTTTGTATCGGAGTTTAAGTCGAGCAATTGACAACATTTCTTTGTCAGTCCAATCAGCTAATACCCCTGTTTCTTCAAGAATATTTATAAATTCTTCTATGCTTGTAGTGCCATCATAAGTCGGTATTGAATCTATTCCGACCATGATTTTTGGTGTATTCATTACTATATGATTAATAGGAGCAGCGGGTGTTGAGTCAGTCATTTTGAATATTTAAAATTTTTCTTTTTATCTTTTGAACTAGGGGGTAGTTTTTACAATCCCACTTCTGACACCATTTGTAACGCCACCAATTAACCCCCTTTACTCACTTTTTATTGGGCCTCCAAATCCCGTGGCAATTACAAGTTTCTGTTCTTCTTAGGTCCGGAATCTGCACTATGTTCTGTTAGAATTGAATTTATTATTTCCTTTTGTTCTTAAAATTCTCGAAAATTTTGAAAGGGAGCAAAGACAGAAGTCAGATTGATAAAATAATTATTGCCGAATGGATAAAAACAATAATGTCCACAAACACAGTTTATTGTTATCGAGAACCACCCTTTTCACAATTATAACACTAGATGCGTATTACAGTTTCGACTAAACTAGGTTAGAAACAGGCGCACTTACTTTTGGAGTTTTATTTATTGTTCTTTCCCGACTCTAGCGTTTATTAATTAATCGGTTCGTTGGTACGACTTCGCGACCGGACTTGCCCAAAGTTTCGCCGCGTCTTGAGGGCAGATATTATAAATAATATCTCGTAACTTGACTAAGTAACTCCGTTACTGACCAACAGACTGCGTAACTAACCGACTTGACTGAACTTGACTAACTTGACTGACTTTGACTGACTAACCGACTAACTGGACTGGCCCGGACTAACCCTTTAAACAAAGATTCTGGAGCTTTTATATTCTCTCGAATTACGTCAATTTCATCTTTTTCTTGCAGGCACCTAGGAATACCAAACAGCACCTGCTTAATTGCTCTTAATTGAATTTTGATATTCGAAGGAATTAAAACCAAACGCTTAATTGGTAATAATTGAATTTTGATGTAAGAAGGAACTAAAACCAAACTGCACCTGCTTAATTGGTAATAATTGAATTTTGATGTAAGAAAAAATCTAGAAACCAAACAGCACCTGCCTAATTGATCTTAATTGAAATTTTATATTAAAATTTGCCGACAATAACATACCCCAAATGGACCCTAATGGAGTTTTTCTGTTCTTAAACCGAATTTCTTCCAAAATATTAGGTACTTGTGTTCCTTTTAAAAATTTTGTATCGTGTGCAAACGAAACACCTGGGTTAAAACTTAAGAGTAGGAAAAGCAACTCTATATGCGAGAAACCTCAAAGTCTTCAGTATTTCGGTTCGCGATGACTCGATCAGTAATAAGCGGGCGGAAGTTTAAAGAATTTAAAAATCAAAATTTATTTAAAAAATTTTTTTTTATTTGTATTTATTTTTGAAAAAGTTTCGAAAGCTGATGGAGTTCTATGGTTATTATTTTCTTGGATCATTCATCAACTAATACACGGTGAGTTTCTTTAAAAGGTTCCCTATAATTTATTTCGAGTGCAAAATTTAATTTAATTTGGAAAATAAGATATTATACAATGTTATTTCTATAAGCAATAAATTAAATAATTTATTTAATTATTTATATTTATTTTTATATCCGCGTTACCGACTATTTATTCGATCGTTACAGAAACAGTGAACACAATAAATAAACGAATAAGATCAGAAGAGAGCCCAGCAAGCGGAAATGATACAAAAAGACAACGTAACCATCTCCCAATGACCTTGACACAAAAACAACATCGAACTACTGATACTGAAAATCTCCTGTCGGAAATTCACGAACAACTAGACAAAATAAGGTCGGCAACTAGTAAAGAGTTAGAAAACGGAGCCCCCATATTCTCTAGAGATGACAGAGATTCGGTCAGAAATGCTCACACAAATTTACAAAAAATTATTAGTATTCTGGCCTATAGGCTCGGAAGTAAGGAAAAGGAGGAGAGCATGAAGGAAAATCATTCAGGCGATAAAAGTCATTTCCCGATTTCAACATATGCTGCGGCTATTCAAAAACCAATAGAAAATATAAATCAAACACCAGACAAAATAGTACATGGAGAATGGAAAACTCCAGAAATACCAAAAAGAAAATTCGAAACAATCATTAGAATAGAAAACGTATCAAACCCAAAAGAAACAATAAATCTTATAAAAAAAGAGATCACATTAAAGGATATTGAGGGAGGCTTAAAAAATGTTAGGTATCTGAAGAGCGGCGCAGTAGTGTTAGAAAGCTGGAGCAAAACCCAACAGGAAAAACTAAAATTAGCCCTAGAAAACAAAAATAACATAGACGCCAATGAAATATCAAGACAGGAGCCAATGTTCATAGTCACAGGAATATTAAAAGGATTCTCTAACACAGAATTTGTCGAAGAAGTAGTTAGATTGAATAGTGACATTGAACCCGATCTCCAAATACCAAATATTGCTGATAAAATAAAAGTAATTGCCAAAAAGGAATGTCGAAACCCATCCAAAGAAAACTGGATATTGCAAGCCCAACCTGATATCGCTAAATGGTTCATAAAAAAACAGATAATAAATTTCGACCTTGTAAAAGTGTTCGTTCAGGAGCACTTGAACTTAGCTTTTTGCTTTAACTGTTGTGGTTTTGGACATATATCCAAATATTGCAAAGGGAAAACAATCTGTCATAAATGTGGAGGGGAACATACCGGAAAAGATTGTACATCGTTAAATCTACTGTGTCCAAACTGTGTTAAAATGAATTTCAAAAAAGAAGACAGTAACCATTCCGCAAGAAATGAAAATTGCCCTGTATATATTAGAAAATTAGCAGTATTTAGATCTCAAATTAAATATTCAAATAGTTTTTTATAAAGTTCATAATAAACCATAAAAATAACTGTGACCCAAAAGAAACTATTAAACTTGCCCATCAAAATATCCAATCTTTCAAAAACAAATTAGAGTTGATTGAAGTTTTTCTAGACAATGAAAAGTTGGATGTTTTATGTCTGACAGAAAGTTGGTGCTCGGACGGTGAAATCGATTTCCTCAATGTTAATGGTTTTAAAATAGCAGATTATCGCAACAGAACAATTAATAAACATGGTGGAGTGTTAATTCTAGTTAAAAACTCTCTAATATTTAATAAAGTAGATGTCCACAATTTTTACATTGAACTAGTTTTTGAGTGTACTTGCATTAGTATATCTGTCGGCAAAATAGAGGTATGTATTTTATGCATATATCGCTCGCCACTAGCACCGGCGGATGATTTCTTTCATCAGCTTGAGCAGTGCCTGGCGTGTCTGTGTAGGGCGCATCCTCTTTGCAGACTAATTGTAGTTGGTGACTTTAACATTAATCTTTTTCATGATAACAATGACAAAAACGACCTCTTAGATATCCTTCATTCTTATAATGTAACTCCTGTATTTAACGAGGCAACCAGGACTACTAACACATCTAGTACAGCCATTGATTATATATGTACAAATTTTAATAATAGTCTCATTACCTCTGTGGTGGCCGAAAACGGACTATCTGATCACAAATTTCAAGAAATTGAATTCGAATCTGGAAACGACATCTCAAACGAAACTTACTTGGCAAGATCCTTTTCTATAAAAAATAAAGAAACTTTCCTTAACTTTCTAAAGGCGGAAAATTGGTCAGAACTCTACAATGGAGGTAATGATATAAATAATGTTTTTTCTATCTTTATAAAGACTTTAGATTACTACTACAATAGTAGCTTTAGGTATATAAAAAAAACAAAGTCTGATTTTAACTGTAAAAAATGGTTAACATTAGGTTTAAGAATATCATCCAAAAACTTGAAAATACTGCATGCAAAAGTAAAAAGTGGCCTAATCACACTAGATTTTTATAAGAGATATAAAACAATTTATAGGAGACTGTTAAGAGCGGCCAAAAGTAAATATTATGACAACAAAATTATTTATTCTAATAATAAATCAAAAACGGTATGGAATCTGATAAATAACACAATGAAAAACAATCAAAAAAATAAAACTAAATATATTGTAAAGGACGGTATAAATTATACAAGCCCAGAGCACATAGCTGAAGAATTCAACTCATATTTTGCCAACATGCCAAAAAAATTACGTGACAAACTACCAGCTCTTCACAATGTTACTGACCAAGAAAATAAATTGAACTTCTCTAATGACAAATATATTTACTTGTTTAAGGTGACTGAGAGTGAGATGAACGAATCAATACACGATATGAAAAACACTAATTCATGTGGCCATGATGAATTTTCATCCGCTATCATAAAGTTCTGCAGTAAACAGTTATGTAGTCCTTTAACTCACTTGTTAAATTTATGTTTTCTTGGAGGGGTCTTTCCCAATTTTCTCAAAATTTCGAAAATCATTTGCTTATTTAAAAAAGGGGATTCCAGTGACATTGTAAATTATCGCCCGATTTCACTTTTGTCCATATTTTCAAAGATATTTGAGAGGATAATTTTAAAACGTATAGTTAACTTTCTGGAAGCCTCTAACATATTATCACCTACGCAACATGGTTTTCGCAATAAAAAGTCAACAACTACAGCATTATGCTCTATTCTGGATACCATATATAAAAGTCTAGATGCAAGTAACAAGGTTATGGCGCTGTTTGTCGACTTATCCAAGGCATTTGATTGTGTAGATCAGGATCTCTTACTAAAAAAGGTATATCATTACGGCATTCGTGGAAACTGTCATGACTTGTTAACAGCATATTTAAAAAACCGCAAACAATTTGTTCTTTTTGAGAGGTCTAAATCAGAGCATCTGGATGTCACTTTTGGCGTTCCACAGGGCAGTGTTCTAGGCCCTTTACTATTTTTAATGTATACAAATGATTTATCTGCGTATTTGTCGGCATATCACTGTGAATTCGCGGATGACATAACAGTTCTGTCAGCCGAGTCATATGAAATGGAAATGAAAAATAACTTGCAAAACAATCTAAACCTACTATCCCATTATTTCAACGTAAACAGACTTACGCTAAATCAAAGCAAAACATACACCCTACAATTTCATCCAATAAATGCAAACTACAAAAAAAGTCACTTAATTAAACTAAATAATACATCAATCGAACAAGTAACGTCTTTTAAACTGTTGGGTATTCACATTGATATGTCACTAAATTGGAAAGAGCATGTTAACTATACATGTAAAAGATGCTCAAGCCAATGTTTTGCACTGGGTCGCCTGAAACAATTTCTAACCAAGAAAGTCGTAAAAATGTTTTACTTTTCATGTTTTGAATCCATAATCAGATATGGCATCGTTCTCTGGGGTGGAGCCTCAGCTGCTATCAGAGTATTTCGAATGCAAAAACGAGCTGTTAGAGCCATGTTTGGCCTTGGGTATCGCCAATCATGTAAAGATACTTTTAAAAATGAATTAATATTGACGTTGCCCTCGTTATATATTTTTGAAATTCTCAAATTTGTAAAACAAAATATATATATGTTTAGAACACAAAATTTCCACCATGTATATAATACAAGATTTGGCACTAATCTACAACATGATCTTCATCGCCTAGAATTGTATAAATTAAACCCCTATTATATGGGTACTATTATGTTTAATAAAATCCCAAATAACATGAGAGAGCTTAGCAACAACAAATTTTATACTACTTTAAAGAGTACATTACTAAATAATGCTTTCTACAGTATTGATGAATTTCTGAACTATACTTTCTAATCTTATTATCTTAGCAATATTGTTACTATTTATCTCTCTTAATTCTTAGTTGTTTTAGCTTTTAGGATCTCTATGACCTGTCCTATATCCATTATTGTGATCTTTGGATTAATAAATGCATTTCATTTCATTTCATTTCATTTCATTATCAAACGTTTGAAGTTTTGTTTACCTAGCCGCTCCACGGAGGGGCTCCGCCGTCCACCTATATACGACAGATATCAAACTTTTGAAGTTCTGTTAACCTAACCGCACCGCGGCGACGCTCCGCCGTCCACCTATATGCGACAGATACCAAACTTTTGAAGTTCTGTTAACCTAGCCGCTCAGCGGCAGGGCTCCGCCGTCCTCCTGGCAGTGACAGATTCGCCTACATGTGTTGTTGTTATTATTATTATTATTATCTAGATCTGACCACCGATTTGGGTTCAGCCTGAATGTAGGTTGATGTATTAATTGCTTGGCCACACTCCTGCGGACTGTGATGGGGGTACATAGCACCCAAGTTCGTTCATTATAACCATGTTACCGTTTCACATTTTAAGGGACCAGCTATAACCGATTGCGAACAATCCGTTCACTATATTACGTATCGAATAGAATAAAATATGTCAAAAATAACAGCTGTCAAAAAATAAACAACATTTTCGGATTCCTTGCATTCGAATTACATAGGAACGATACCAAACTTACAAAATTCCGTTAACCTTGTACCTATTATTGACCTAAGAAACGTCAATTTGACAGCTGTCAAAAAATAGATAAAGATTTCGCATTCCTCATACTAAAATTGTATAGAAATGATACTACACTTGTTAAAATATTTTAACAAAAAAATGTAAAAATGACAGCTGTCAAAAAATAAATACATTTTTCGGATAACTTATACTCAAATTATATAGAATCGATACAAAATTTTTGAAATTTTGTTAACCTTGCACTTATTCTTCACTAAAGAATCATCAATTTGACAGCTGTCAAAAAATAAATTTTATTTTCGGACTCCTTACACTTAAATTATATTGAGACGTTACTAAACTTGCGATATCTTGTTCACCTTGCACATATTACTAACCTAAGAAACGTTAATTTGACAGCTGTCAAAAAATATATAAAATTTTCGAATTCCTCATACTCAAATTATATAGAAACGATACCAAACTCGTGAATTTTAGTTAACATTGCAACTATTACCAATTACCAAATTACCAATATACGTCAATTTGACAGCTGTCAAAAAATTTATAGAATTTTCGGATTGCCTGCATTAGAATTATACGAAATCGACACCAACTTTGCGAAATTATGTTACCATTACGCCTATGATCGACAGTTAACCGAAATCAAAGAATTGTTAAAAATGACAGCTGTCAAAATATGAATTAAATTTTCGGATTCCTTGCCCTCGAATTATACGAAAACGACACCAACTTTGTGAAATTCTATTAATCTTGCACTTTTTACTAACCAAGGAAACGTTAATTTGACAGGTGTCAAAAAATTTAAAATATTTTTAAAATCCTTTTAGCAATATTAACATAACGTACTAGTTGAATTTTCTTCAAATTACCAAATTATCAAATTAAGCCTATTTTTCCAAATTTTTATTCAAATCTGATGAATTTAAACACTTGCCCTTGTCTAATTTTCACTAAATACTGTAAAAACCACGCTTTTCATGCATTTCGAGCGAAAGTTAGAAATTTTGCTGTCACCGTTACGAATATTCTTAATTTTCTCCAAGTTCGAACATCTTTATGATAACTTTATATATATCAAAATGTTCGGAAAAGATGAGGGAATCAGATAAACCTAGAAAGAAAACTCTAAAAGAAAGGGTATAGAAGAAATAGCAGAGGAAACTTGACTTTTAATAACAAAAATTTCGAAAAAATTTATAAAATATTTTTTTATCCGCCAAAGGATATTTTTGGGTCACACAGTCGATGTGGAACATAAAGGTAATTTATTCCTTTAAACGATAGGCTAAAGAACGATTGAAAAAGTTACATACACTAGCGTACAGCCGGCTTTTAGTAAGAGGATGTCAAAATTAGTGATTCTTGCCTAATCGATTGTAGTTATTCTTGTATAAGAAATTAAGAAACTAAACTATGGTTTTTAATCGTGTTCTGATGTGCTCTTTCCGATGACCTATATAACATTTCCATGAAATATTATTTTACCCCATAAATAGCAAAAAAAAAATTTTGACAAAATCATCAAGTTCAGTTTTTCGCAAATTTCTCCATTTTATAGGCCTTTCAGCATGATATGATGTATTGTGAAATATTACTATTTGAGATGACCTATTCACCGGTTCAATCCCGGAGCCAATCTATGCTACTCAAGTCGATTAATTCATTATCGAAAATGACCTTGCATTGCCCATGATTTACAACATTAAAAAAATCGAGAACCTGACTTCCCGACATTTTATCAAAAAACTCTCGCGACGAGTTTTTCTAAATAAGTTTCTTGATAACATACTAGAATATAAACTGAATCGCTTAAGTTTTACGAGACCGGCAAGTCGTAGAAAAAAATATTTAATTTTTTCACATTTTCTGAATATTTCGTTTAATAACTTATGAACGGAACACCCTGTATAATGACGTACATCGGCTAAGGATACGCCATATATACCAAAATATACCCAAAAAGTTTCATTGCTCCAACGTGGACCGATTAGAAGAAATGAAATAAATTGTGTCAAGATGCACCGTTTTTGGACCCTCCCATAAGCCCAATGTAAATAGGTCGTTGCAGACCATTTTGGAAATCGGGAAAATGGTAGGAAATTTTCCATTTTGGGCAACGATAGGGGTCATTATCGAAAGCCGAAATCCCATAGAATCTTTTCCATACCATTTCCATCCTCAAATCGTTCAATTAACTTCAGGATCTCGCTAAGAAAAAGGCCATTTTGGCCCATTTCGGCCGAATTTTGACAGTCAACAATTTGGGTTAATTTTATTCCAAGGCATGCTAATTAAAATCGACGAAGTGTGCAGATTTGCAAAAATTGACCGTCCCAGCTCGGAAAAACGTCATTTTTCTCCCGATTGAAAGGAAATTTCGAAAAGTTTGAAAAATAATAATGTTTAGAGAAAAGATGGACGGAAAGAATACGCCTATAAAGAACTCTCCGAAATGATATTTGTAGGAGTTATTCGTGACTAAACCGATCTTTTAGTGAAAAATGGTTGAAAATGGATATACTTAATTTTTTTTAACCCTTTAGATCGTAATTCGAAACGCGCTCTTGGTATTAATCTTAAAGTACCATCATTCCGCTTGACGAAAAAGCAAAAAAATATGGAAACTGTTAAATAGGAAAGCGTATAGACGAAATTAAGTGTAGCGGTGACAAACTTCTGCATTTCCAAAAAACTAAAATTCATTCTTTAATAGTAATTTCGGTATTTAAATCGAAGAAAGCAAAATATACGTATCGAATGTGAATTACCTAGATCTTTCCGGTAACGTAAACTAAAATTCGATCAAAAGCCGTTTTTACCTCGAAAAAAATGAAAAACCGTCCATTTTTACCCCGAAATATCAACTTGTTCAGTATTTTCAAATTTTTCCCATCTTCTAATAACTTTAGGTATAGATAGATGTATTGATGGCACCTAGTTTTTGAGATGGGAAATCTTAAATTTTAAACCGCGAGACGCTCGGACGCACCCAGTTCGAGCTATTCGGTACCCGAAATGACCCTTTTTTGCCAAATTTCGACTTTCAAAAATTCTTTTAAATTACTTCTAATCGTCGTACGTTACCCAGTTTCAATAGGGTTCTGTAGCGACCGGTCCACTCCACACTCCGAAAATTTAAATCGAAAAAATTGAGTTTTGCGACTTGAAATGGATTTCAACGGGAATCGCCGAAAAGTCGACTTTGACGTTTAATAACTTCGAAACGGTTCACCCTGTATATTTTAAAATTTGAGACAACACGCGCGCACTATCCAAAATTAAAACCAGAAAGTTTCGTCGTTTCGACTCTGATAGTTTTCTCGCAAAAAATTCGCAACCGGAAAAATGTCAAAAGATACGACGACGACGACGACAACGGACGTTCAAGGTCACCCACTGGCCGTAATACATAGCACCAGAATTGGTGCTATGTAACAAGAGTATCATTATCATAGTGCAAAAAGGAGCTTCTTCTTCAGTAGATGGCCATTGAGCCAATATGTAAACCTTTGTGATTTAGCGTGTAATACACGATTTGCGAGTATTTTCTTTGCATTGGTATAATTTTTGTGAAGTCACAATGTTGTGTAATTTACGTGTATTTTAAATCCTCAGTTTTTTTTACAAAATAAATCAGAATCTACATAAAGTGTATCATTATTCAGTTTTATTGACCTTATTTTCAGTTTTATAGACCATTTCTTTACAAATCAAGACCCCAACAACACCTGTAAACTTGCTTTCACAAAAGTGTGTAATTTGGGTAATTTTTCAGCAAATCGTGTAAGTTCATCAATTCAGATTGGCAACACTGGTACCTAGCTTAATCTCCTTAGCCCAAACTACTAACGCCACGAATAATTAGTTGTTTTTTGCGCCTATATTCACTATTGTATGTCCTCTTGAATTTGTCACTCTTCAAAAATAGTTTTTCAAATCAGAGCAAATTTTGTGTTTTTTGTGGAATCTGTAAAAGACCGTGGATTAAAATGCCTTTTTCTCCCGTGCCCGCTGAAATTAAACCTGTGGCTCATTTGATGAAGATAGCTGATGAACATGATGCTAGAAATGTCGTAGTTGCTTACTGGGGTAAGAAACTTTTACAAATCATGAAATCAACCTCTGATATAGATCGAAGCATAAGGTGATCATTTTCCTCTTGCAAAGGACGTTGGAGCTGGACTCTTGAGTATTATTATGTAATCTTTATTGCTTTAACTACGAAGATACAATACTTCTGCAAACTTCAGTTTTTATTCTCTATAGGTACCGTGATAATAATGCTATTTTCATAAAGCCCTCTTTACAATTATTTTTCTCTTCAGCCCGTATGGCAGCCTGCCAACTTGCCCTAAAAATGGTACCAGGCAAGAAATCTCCAGAAACAACGGCTTTGCTAGGAGAAATTATAAACTGGCTAGAGAAAACCAAACAAGAAAACAAGGACAATGATGGAATTAAAAGTGAAACAGCGGGACAAGCGATTATTGAAGAATACGCCCTTCGTTTATTTGAATTTGCTGAGCAGCAGGATGCTGCAGAGATTTTTAATAAGTAAGATTTATAATTAGTAATTTAAAGGAGAAATTTTTTACTTTTAGTCCCCTTTACAAAAAGTTATTTTTTCACAAAACCTATAGAAAAATAGACCTACGAATAAATAAAATAAGTTGTAACATTTTAAAAAACAAACTGAATTGAATATTGGCTTGAAATGGTAACAAATTTTCGGGTAGATAACCGAATATTTCCAATGTTTTCTGTATAATCTTGGCTGCCAACTTACTTACTAGTTCCAACTGATTAGTCATCCATCCAATTCAGATAAGTAGGAACCTAAATGATTTTAGATTTTGTGGTGAGTTTGTCTGGGTTTGTCTAAAAATGTGTAGGTTTATATGATTTATAAAACAATTATCCTTATTACTGTATATAACCTAGATTATACTTGTTATTATTAGTCATAATTTTTAGAAAAAGTTGTGGGAGTAATGGTATTGTTAATGCTATTCTAATTATCTAACCTTGTTGGAGATTTATATTATGCGAAAATTTCTGTTGAAGTTTTTTCCTCGACTGATTTAAGCTTTTGAAATTTAGTATGCTTTTCCTGTATTTTACCCTTCAATTAACTGTCATTATTTTTTTCAGAAATACTGTTAAAACATTCTACACGGCCGGCATGCTATTCGATGTTCTGGAACAATTCGGCCTCTCCGAAGATCTTCATCAGAAGCAAAAGTATGCCAAGTGGAAAGCCGCCTATATTCACAACTGTCTGAAAACTGGGGAGAAGCCCCAATCAGGGCCTCCTGGTTCAGGTACTGAAGATGACACGATGGTTCATATTAGTGATTTGCCGGAAGAAGAGCAACAAAGGTAAAGACAATTTTTCCATTAATATTCATCTTGAGCTAATCATGTATAGTGTAAAGCAATTATAATGCTTATCAGAGAGAATGATTTAGTGTAAACAATAAGTTAATTTGGCTGGGGTGTGCAAGTTGGCAATTATGCACACCATTGATATTTTAATTTTATGAGTATTACAGAAGATACTTTTCATTCAATACCTGACATAAGGTGTCCTTCAAAATTTTTTTCTAGTTAAATAGGCACTAAACCAATTTATTTGCTGTTTTTCTGTTATTGTAGACTCCTAGAAGAAAAACGAAGAATCCAAGAAGAACAGGACAGAAGAAGAAGAGAAGAGGAGGAAGAAGAATTGAAAAAATTGAATGATTTCGGCAATATTACTCCAGGTTCTGGCAGCAATGCAATGGATAATCGTGGTGGTGGAAATGAGGGATTCCAATTTCCAAAATACTCACCAGTAAGTAATATCACATGAACAATATGGAAATTATTGTATTTTTTAATATTGTCTTTATAAGAACATGCACGTACATGTTCGCCAAGGCCGCTCCGAACAGTGTTTTCTCTGTTTTAGGTTAGTCCTAGCATTCCCCAGCAGCCAGGATCCGTTACCCCAGTAGTGCCCACAACGCCCCAACCCGCCCCTCAGCCTACAACATACGATTTGCCCCCAGCTACTTATGGGGCTCCCAGTGGGGCACAAGTAGCCCTAACCTCTGAGCAAATCCAAAAAGCGCAGAAATATAGTAAATACGCCACCAGTGCCTTGAATTACGACGATGTCAAAACGGCCGTTGAAAATTTACAAAAGGCGTTGAATTTGTTACAGTGTGGCCGAGAATAATAAGTGAGTAGAAATTTAAAGTTCATACACTTTTATATTTTAAATTCTAGATGAAAATATTTGTGCGTTTAAAAAATATTAAAATGTTTTTACTGGTATTCATAATGAGAAAGCCCTTCGTAGATGAGATGAAATATTCATAGCTGATATGTCGCCTACATTTATTGTCAATAACCCCATAATATGTTTACAATGGCCCTGCAATATCTGCATCTATTTTAATGGAATTAAGAATTCGCTTCTCCAAGTTCAACAAGTCGTGTAAGGATTTAAATTTTTTTTTTGTTATTTCTATTTTGTTGTTTTGTATTTATAATATTATTTAGTGTAGATTTAATAAGCTTATTTTTATTAATAGATTCCATACTATATTTTCTTGAGAATTTCAATTATTTGATTCCTTCATTCGCCTGATCCTCGGCCATACGCTGCTCCTTCAAGGGCTATCAACCCTTGGTTTTTCCCATTACGGTATGGGGAGTGCGTACAGTATCCCACAAGATAGCCGATATTATCCGGCCTGGTTTATGGGGTGAATTTCCCTACATTATTGTGAAATTACTAATTGATGAGTTTTTGATAAAACGTATTCTTTTGTATTGTTATAGTTAAGTGTAGACTAGTCAATTTTTAGTAAACTTCAATATTTTCAGGTAATTTTGGACCTTTTGATACTTTGTTAATACTTTTTTTGAAAGTTTTATATATTTATTTGTCACTAAGACTAAGATAGATTTTACTCTTAAATAGGTTGATGCAGCCCAGTCGTAACCACATATATATAACCATTATATTGTCAATACGAACGTTCCAAAATACAAAAAACTGTCCCCGCTATGAGAGATGGCGTGGTACTATTAAGTTTGCGCAGTAGGGTGGAAATTTTATCGATCGCGTCAGAGCCGGCTCGACATTATTTGTTTGTTGTTATTCGTCGCCATCTTTGGTTCGGGATGCTTTTTCAAATTACAGAATAAAAAGTGGTTCATCCACATTGTTGTCGGTATATTAGTGCTTATAAACTTTCATTACTTAACAACAATTTTTGTAAAGGAGTTTTTACTTTGTGGTGATTCGATTCGCCGTTTGGTAGGTTAGTGGCTTGTTTTGTTTAAGATGAAAGGACACAAGTGCATGGTGCTTTTTTGCAAAAGTCGTGGGTCAATACCAGGTATAAAGTATTTCAGGTATGTACATATATTCGAAAATATTTTGCTTATCACATTATTCGATCTTCGGAACGGAATTTCACTAAAAAGCTTGTAAAAAAAGAAGAGAATGTCACTCGTATACAATATAATTGTATATGTGGTCACTACCTATACTACCTAACCTTAAAATTAATGTATTTTTAATTTGGTGCATTAGTAGCTGATAATAATTCCCAAAATAGTCAATATAGTCGTTCATTCTTAATTTTTGGTTTAGAAAATAAGAATCATATCATACGACGTCGGATGAAAGTTAAAATAAAGCTCTTCGTGTCGATTGTTACAAATATTCGGACGGCATTTCCGTCGGCGTCAAGCGAAGCTCGGGTATCGAGTGAAAGGTAATAAGTGACGAGCAACGGTTTTCGCCTGAATAGATAACTCGAGCGGTGTCGGTTATTTCAATAATCGAGTAATCAAGCGGTTTTTCGCTCCACACTAAACAAATTGTATTTGATAAATAATGTTTATTACTTTAGAAATTAATACCTACATACATAATATATAGGCTCCTATTGCACATAGATACAAATTAATTATAATAAATATTTTATATCTACATTTAACAAAAAATATAACAGATTTTATTGGTTTTCTACGAATTGTTGATGTTATCCGTGGTATTGGTTAAAGCTAGAGATGTGAGGGCACTTCGTCTTCCCGGTGTAACTCCCAAGTTCTCCCAATTTATCCATGATAGTCTTGCTGTTAAGTCTGAAAGAGGCAATATTATGAAAGAAATAAGTAACATGTTTATCTATCCAGGAAAGTATGATATACAGTAGTCGGCAGAAAGTTAGCCACATATGGGAAACTTTTTTATTGTTGAATTATTGCTTTTATTAATTTTACGCCGATTGGCTCTGCATGGTAAAAATCTTATTTTGACATTTGTCACGTGACGGCAGGAAAATTGAAAAACATATATTTTGTCATGGAAAAGTGGTATTTGATGACGAGATATCGAAAAAAGTTATTTCAATAAAATGTTTAGAAATATGCCCTTTGCAAAGTTTGGAGTCAAAATTCGAAAAATTATATTTGTTTAGAAAAATGTCCAGTATAGCTTCATAAGTTTCATATTCCGAGAAATATAATTAAAATGTGTTAAATATTCTAAAACCAAGGTAACAATCATTGTTTAAGCATTTTTGTTTTTTTTGAAAAAAAAATTGTTAAAATTTAGCTTTTTACCATGTAACTAACTGGGTGTAGTCAGGCCCTGTATCCGGCAACCATATGTACTATTTATAGTTATTTCTGAAACAATTAGCTTACGAAATGCCGTTTTTTCTAATTTGAACGTTTAATTTCTTGGATTTATTTATTTTTCGAAAAATAATTTTTGGAAATTTGGCTACAAATTTTGCAGCAGAGCATAAAATTAAAATCTAAACAGTTTTTTAAAATATCTTTTTTTGATTCTCATCTTATAATACTGGTTTTCCATAACAAAATATACAGCTTGTATGAAAATATTGGCACCGTATGGAAAACTTTTTCATCTGTGATATTAGGAACAAAAACTATTCTTCATATAAAGTTTTGCCTACCTTAAAAACTCCTAATCCCCGAAAAAATCGCAACTATAATGTACCGGGTGGTCAAGAAATAAGAAAATGTGCTGAAATGTTAAGAGTAAAGTAACATTAACATTGTACAAAAAAAATTATTAGAAAATGCTTGTTCCCATATGTGGCCAACTTTTTGTCGGTCACTGTAGGTATATAAAATTTTGATTTTTATCTCACGAGAAGAGAAAATGGAATTTTTTGATTTTTCCTTTTCCCTTAAAATTTGACACGAAATTATATTTCTTATCTCAGAAACTATAGGTGATTGAAACACAAAGGAAATAGTTCCCTATGAGAATTTCCTTACCGCTAGTATTCCAGTTCGCTCTATCGGCTTTTATTTCTCCTCTCAAACACCTCTCGACGTACGTCAAAGGGTCGCAGTCAGCTGTGAGAACTTCCCGCAAGAGGGCGATATAAGCGATGGCCAGTCTCAAAGTGTCAATTTTTGACAGTCGTTTTTCGTACGGAAAAGTGGGTACGTGCATTCTTAATTCGTCGAAAGCGGAGTTTATACTGCTGCAAACCCCCAAGAAGATTAGAATATAGAGTAAAAGAGTATTTGTGGTTGAGAGTAGAGTTCCAACATATGGTTGCAGTTTATTTCTTAAAAAGTATTCGATTGGAATGCAGGTGTTTTTATAATGTTATGCTTTTTATTTAATTATTCTTCACAAATGCCTTTTATGCTAATAATCATGAAAAGTATGATATATATTTAGAATAACTGTCAAAATTTTGAATTTGTTTGTAATAAACTGACTATAGCCTACTGTTTAAGTAACATAAATTAAAAATATCTCATTTTTAGGTTATTTTTTGAACATAAATTTAAATAACTATACTTCAAAGTATACTTAATTAATTTAAAAAACAATATACTATAAGGTGTTCCACTTAAAAAAAAATTACTTTTGTTAATATCTCAAAAACTAAACTTTTTAGAGATAAATTGGCCAGCCACTGAATTTTACGTAAAAATCTCGTAACAAGATCAGTTTTTACCTTTTTGATAAGTTAACGCAAAACAAGTATATCATAAAAAGCGATTTTTTTTCAAAATCACCCTATTAAAAACTAAGTGAGCCATGACAAATTTGACATCGGAGTCATTTGTTTCGTTAAAAAGCGGGAAAATAAAGTGAAATCCGCAACATACTATGTTTGATAATAACTCTAATACACCCACCCCCCAGAAGGTGTCGCAAATGGGACACCAGGGGGTCCCAAATTCAAGCGTCATCATTAAGATCGGTAGGGACATAAGAGTAAAATAATAAAAAATTTTAGATAAAATTGTCTTTTGTAAAGGTGTGTATCGAAAATGAAGATGGCTTTTGAAATACAGACCCATAATAATTGTGTTAAAACCTATAACTAAACTAAAACGCAGTAAAAATAAATGACCCAGCAAGTGGAAGAATACTTGCCAAAATATAAACAATTAGAAAGAAAAATAAACAAGACAAATAAAAAGAACACAAACACACTAAATGAACTAAGATAAAGACATCAAAGATTAAAGGAGACCTTTGTTCTCTGATTTCCTTATGGGACGAGTAAAACAATTTCTACGATTTGACAGGATTTCCTCTTCTCTAACTAACTGCACAACTTGTGAATCTTTTTCTATTTGTATTTCTTTTGAAAAAATGTGAATAGCTGTTAAGATGAGGATCCCAAACAATCCCAAATTAGCAATCAGAGCCATCTATGATGCATCAATTTAATTAAGAAATATGCCGCTTTTGGCAGGTTAGAAAGAGACGAGAGTCATCAGCTGATCAATATTCGTGAAATTTTAGCCGTTAACAATAAAGTTGTTTAATTAATTTATTGATATTTAGATTATCTGCCATGTCGATTGGGGTATCAACAAGTTTCAGGGAGATCTGTGAGAAAAATTGGAAAATTGTTCATATTTGAAATTGTTATTATTATTCTTATAACATTATATTTTTTAACGCAATTTTTCCATAGCGTTTTAAAACCCTTTAACTTTACGAATCCAGTTTTAGATTAGAAAAAAACTAAGTATATTATCCTGTGATTAAACCCTGTTTTACTATTAAACCGGAAGTTGTCATTCTCAAATAAAAATATATTAACATTCAACACCCTGTAGCAAAAATGTAAGCGGTTGCGGACATATGAACTTTTTTTTCATAAAATTACTTAAGGAATCGCACGCTCAAATATTAACACCACGTCATTAAGGAGCACCCACCGACCTATAACTATGGATACGTGCAACTTATGGGATGCGCAGTAACAAGTTAAATTTTATCAGGGAGAAAATGGGTTGGTGCGCACGGTTTACCGGTCATATTTTTAAAGGTTGCTCGTCGGTTGTCTTGCGCACCGTCCAGCATCGAAATCAGTCGTAGAGATGTAACGATATTAAAAATCTATCGATACGTGGGCAATAGATATCAAAACTAATTCTAAAAGTGGACTTTCAGTGATTGCCACAAGTCCTTCTTTTATGCGAGAAAATAGATGGTTTATTGCCCAGTAAAGAAGGTCTTGATGTGCCAAAATATTGCCGTGAAATCATTTTCATTAAGGGCGAAGTACGGTCTTGTTCGTCGGTTAAAGTAAATAGTTTATCAGTCGGCAATGCGCAAGACATCTGACGAGCCTTTGTTTACATGCGCGAGATC
The DNA here is from genome assembly GCA_963991005.1 of Barypeithes pellucidus. Lineage (NCBI taxonomy): Eukaryota > Metazoa > Arthropoda > Insecta > Coleoptera > Curculionidae > Barypeithes > Barypeithes pellucidus. The sequence continues at coordinate 4,860,526 of OZ022557.1, forward strand.
ATAAATTTGCTTTTGCTTTTAGAGTGTGCCTATCCATAGATATAGGTCGGTTGGAACACCCTGTATAATGAAAGTCATGCGTAGTCGTGCAATATTTACAAAATCGTTCAACAGACAAAATCAAAAGTATTTAAAAAACGAAACTAACCAAACGAAAAGGGAACAAAAAAAAACATAAATGATCGAGCAAGACGGAGAGTACCCGGTGGGTCCAATAGCAGACCTCAGCATGCGTTTCCTTTCTCTGATGTTGGCCGCGTGGCGCTGCACTCGATAGGGAGAGGAGCCGTAGAAGTCCGAGGAGCTCAGGGTGCCGCCGGAGGAACCACAGGGACCGTTATCTGGAGAAGAGAAAAATAATGATAATATTTAAGTTTTGCCTAAAAGAGAATAATGATTTTTAACAGTTTTATAAAAGTTGTCGATTGGCAAATTTATGTATAAAGATACATTTTGTTCTTATTAGAATTTTCTTACAGCCAAATTATAGATCTGTTTTATAGAAGCTGTACGAACATCAATAGAAGTTGTGTTATACAGCAAAATAATTGTATTGTAAACATTTTTGTTGTAGTACTTGGTTGTTGATCTTTTCTAAATGCTATTACATAACTTTTATATAGCAAACCTAGAGCGTTTACTCTTAGAGGTCTCTTCTCATGGTTTTAGAACTTTCTAAGGGAAACAGTCATACAGCTTGAAACTCAAAATATTTTCTGCAGAACATTCTTATAACCCTTATTTGGGAAACTCTCTGAAGACAGACCGGCAACCAATCGCGTATGCGTGGCACCGCGAAAGGACTTCGTCGAATGAAAGTATGTGTGATTTCCCGACAGCAGTCCGCCGTTTATTTGGCACAAAAATTTCGAGTTTTGAGTCTGAAAGAGAATATTGATATTGTGGAAGTTTGTAATTTGATAACAATGATTTGGACGAGTTCATTAACATTGATAGCAATGTGCTATTAGGAGATGATAGTGACCTACCGATTATGTAGTCCAAACTGAAACCACGTCACTATCTGATGACTCTGATGGAGAAGAGGTCTCTTCTCATGGTTTTAGAACTTTCTAAGGGAAACAGTCATACAGCTTGAAACTCAAAATATTTTCTGCAGAACATTCTTATAACCCTTATTTGGGAAACTCTCTGAAGACAGACCGGCAACCAATCGCGTATGCGTGGCACCGCGAAAGGACTTCGTCGAATGAAAGTATGTGTGATTTCCCGACAGCAGTCCGCCGTTTATTTGGCACAAAAATGTCGAGTTTTGAGTCTGAAAGAGAATATTGATATTGTGGAAGTTTGTAATTTGATAACAATGATTTGGACGAGTTCATTAACATTGATAGCAATGTGCTATTAGGAGATGATAGTGACCTACCGATTATGTAGTCCAAACTGAAACCACGTCACTATCTGATGACTCTGATGGAGAAGAGGTCTCTTCTCATGGTTTTAGAACTTTCTAAGGGAAACAGTCATACAGCTTGAAACTCAAAATATTTTCTGCAGAACATTCTTATAACCCTTATTTGGGAAACTCTCTGAAGACAGACCGGCAACCAATCGCGTATGCGTGGCACCGCGAAAGGACTTCGTCGAATGAAAGTATGTGTGATTTCCCGACAGCAGTCCGCCGTTTATTTGGCACAAAAATGTCGAGTTTTGAGTCTGAAAGAGAATATTGATATTGTGGAAGTTTGTAATTTGATAACAATGATTTGGACGAGTTCATTAACATTGATAGCAATGTGCTATTAGGAGATGATAGTGACCTACCGATTATGTAGTCCAAACTGAAACCACGTCACTATCTGATGACTCTGATGGAGAAGAGGTCTCTTCTCATGGTTTTAGAACTTTCTAAGGGAAACAGTCATACAGCTTGAAACTCAAAATATTTTCTGCAGAACATTCTTATAACCCTTATTTGGGAAACTCTCTGAAGACAGACCGGCAACCAATCGCGTATGCGTGGCACCGCGAAAGGACTTCGTCGAATGAAAGTATGTGTGATTTCCCGACAGCAGTCCGCCGTTTATTTGGCACAAAAATGTCGAGTTTTGAGTCTGAAAGAGAATATTGATATTGTGGAAGTTTGTAATTTGATAACAATGATTTGGACGAGTTCATTAACATTGATAGCAATGTGCTATTAGGAGATGATAGTGACCTACCGATTATGTAGTCCAAACTGAAACCACGTCACTATCTGATGACTCTGATGGAGAAGTTCAATGCAGTAATGGAACAAATATCACTAATGATCAACAAGCCATTAGTATGGTAAAGGAATTATAAGAGTATACAAAGAATAGAGGTGACTCTACAGCAATGGAATTGTTATCAGACTTGGAATTACATTTTCTAAATTGCAAGTATAAAACGCAAACACGTCAAACTACGATATTAGATTTTTTTAGTACTACATCCTAACTAAAACTAGTGTATTTTTGTTATTATGTTTATTTGTACATACATAGAGATAGTAATAATTTTGCATTTACATATTACCTAATAACAAATTTTCCATGGGCGGACACGTTTAGACGGTCCCGTAGGTGTCCGCCTAAGAGAGGTTTCACTGTATTTAACACTACTTGCAGAAAAGGAAACAAATTTGTAACTAATCGTTCTTATAAACTTATTTTGATGATTAAATTCTATTTAGCAGAGTACTTTCGTGTAGAAACTTGCTAAAAAATTTGTGAACCACACGAAACACAAATGACAAATGTCAATAATGACACACAATATTTTAATTTTGTCATTTCCGTCTAATACACTGGAATTGTATTTCGTTTCCCAAGAAACCCGTTGTTTGTTTTATTTTCTTTCATTAACTATAAAACAAGAAGCCGTTAAAAATAACATCTTTGATATCACTGTAAAGTTATGACACACGTTCAGAAAGAAATGATATCTGTCGTTCTTCAAAATATGCATCAGTATCCTCTTTCCATTGCTTATGACATTGTCACCTGTAGAAGAGACCAGCGATGCTGCGCTGTTGCCAAATGTTATTTTATGATATTTCGAAATGGAATGGAATTTAAAATGCAGAACATATGAACTGTATTTTTTTGTCACAAAGTTTTTTTACGGACGAAATATATGAGGTATAGTAGCGCAAACACTTTTAAAATCCTCTACACAAACCCAGGAAACACGCTATTAACGTTTTCATAAATATATGTACGTAATATCATTAAAAATAACTGCAAAATATATTTCGCGACCGACGACCACCGATTTGACAAATGCACTAAAATGACGGCTGACGTACCATAACGGCAGTGTTGCCGGAATGCCTACACCATGGCTTCTTAATACAGGTGGCATTGCTTATGATCTGCAGAATGACGTCCTTTAAGGTAAATTTTCAAATTTATGAATAAGAAAGAAATCGGACTGAGCGAAATCGAAATTAAAATCGAAAATTATCAAGAAAATTGTACGTAGTCTTTCACTTTTAGGGGGGGAAACTTTTTCAAGTGCCCTCCTGTGTGTACCTACCTGCATTGTGATGTAAAGATGTTAAATAATGATGTTGAATGTTCGAATTTGAAGCTCTCGATGCAAACGCACAGCTTGGCAAATCGGAAACTTCGTCTTCCGATAAATCGCCCGTATTGTACCCATAATGCATGCTAAAAATATTAAATTAATGTAAATTATTTACAGTTGGATCGGGGAAAGAATAGACGTGCATCATAACTTCACATTTTGAAAGCCTGTTATTTTCAATGTCTTTTTGTTTTATCTGTTAATAAAAAAGGATCAAACAAACAACGTGTATCTTTATTTTCTTTTCTGTAAGCAGTGTTAAATATTGTGCACTGTTAGTGGTGAGCGATATCGTGATTTTTCAATCACGGTGTGCAACGTGATTGTTATTTTTTGGTATCAGTGAAATTACAGCGTGACGTGATCACGGTTTATGATTTTTAACACTACTAAACTAGATATTAACTAGATAATATACGTAAGAGTACGTAAATATTGCGCGCATCGTGATGGTCGATGGATTTAAATTATTTGTTATGTATACTACTTTACTTCTAAAAGAACTCTAACAAAAAAAAACTAAAATCGGTAAAAAATATTACACAACAAAGAATAGAAATTTCTACCTAGATTAAAGTAGAAACTATGATGAACTAAACACTGTGTACTTTACAACAAGCTATTTGTTCATGCAAATACGCATGGTTTCTTAATCATTTTGTTCGTTAATCATTTGAGTTTTCTTATTACTTAGCTTGTTTCTTACAATGCCCAGAGCTCGCTAGTCTTTCGAATATTACTACTCATTTTCATTTCACGGATTCAAGTTCAAAATTCAAAAGTCACGTCACAGTCAAGTACCAAGTAACGACCTGACAACTTCACGGGATAACATTTTAAATAATAGGTCTATATGAGATGTGATTTTTAGAAAATCCACCAAAAGTCAATAAGGCACGAAGTCAAATGTAATAAATGTATTTCTAATGGTGTTACAACAAGTCAACCCCATGGGAATAAATTTTAAACACAAATACGTACTAAAAAGTGATTTGTTTAAACTGTGATCATATGACGCTTTCTATTGCTGCTAAGAAAATGTGACTACCTGTGATTTGTTGATATCAGTGATTAAATCACAGTTCGTGAAATACCGCTCACCACTATATACTGTAGAATAACCAATAGCAACCAGTCATGGGAACATAGAGTGTCAAATGTTCCATCGGTAAGGACAAACATTTTATCTCTAATGGTTTCTACGAAAATATTTTGAAAATCGCAATAGTATTCATAAAGGCGAAATTATTTTTCTAAATGAAACGTGGATCTATTCCAGGGAATCCAATCCCGCACCCAAACTTTAATCCCGCAAACCTGAGGGATAGAGCCCATCGATCCCGCGGATTTGCGGGATGGCAAACAATGAACTGCGGTATTTTTGGTCGACGCGTCGGGGATTCCCCGCCATGCTGGGCTATTGAAAATACGTTAAACAGAACAGTTTTCTTGCGTACTTTCGAAAGTAAGGGTGTTATTCTACTAGTATCTAGTGACATTTATCAAGTGGTTGAATGTAATACATGGAATTTAAACAGCAATCACAAAAATGAGTGTCAGTGTAGTTTACAAAGATAATAAAGGTTCAAATTTCGTTTGGAATTATTTTTTAAAGTCTGAAGATGGTCTTACAGCTAAATGTAAGTTATGCCCTAGCATTATCAAAATGCCGCTTGTTCCACCAAAGGTCTTCACACCCACTCAAAAAAAGCATAATATTAATTTGAACGTCCAGAGCAGCAGCGGTAGTGTTAATATTGATAAAATAACACAGAAAATAAAAGCTAGTACCAGCAGTTCGAGTAGTTCGTTTAGTTCTATTGCTAAGCGCTCAGATGTTAGTGGTTCTTCTGGGCTACCTAAGAAAATGAAAATTACAGATTTTTTTCATCTGAGAAAAAGTTTCGATAGAGGACAGAGTGTCTCGAATGGTAGCTAAAGATGGTATACCCTTTGGAAAGTTTATCACATCGACCAATATGCGCCAACTATTCGAATCAGAGAGCCACCAATTGTGTAAAATCTATTCCGCCGACAAGTGTCGAAGCTGAACGTGCGTTTTCAGCCGCAAGATACATGTGCAATAAATTAAGATCAAATCTAAAGGATGAAACATTAAACATGTTATCTTTTCTCCGAAAGTACTTTCAAAATCAATGTAACATGTAACCGTTAAACTAGTCGTACTATTGTATTGTACCTATATGCAATAAATATTTTCCTGCTACTCTACTCTGTTTCTAATTGAATAAAACAACTTTTTATTAATATACAGCACCCACATCGGGTCCCGCAAATCCCCCACGGTTAATCCCGCAATGTCAATCCCGCGAAATCGCCGAGGGATCCCGCATTTGCTGGATTGGATTCCCTAAATATAATTAAATAAAATTAAAAATACGTTTCTCTTTAGTACAATAAAGAAGGTTTTTATATCTACGGCCTTCATAATGTTAAGCACGTCCATTAACTACTGATGTGGTGTTGTCTTATCTGATCTACATAGTCTCGATTTGAATCATACTGTTACAAGCGATGACGCTCTTTCATTCTTTCCCCGGCTCAACAGTATGTAACCGAAGCAAGTTCGTATAAATAGGACATATAAGAAGTTCAATATATATATCACATGTATAGTTCCACGAGGTTCTACTCTAGGCCCTTTTATTCACTTCAATTCAATATAAGTACAATTATACAAATGCTACTGTGAACTCCATGCTTACGATTTTTCTAACCCCTTAATTCTTCTTATCCAGATTTTTGGCCCAACATAAAATAAGTACAGATTTAATACTACCTAACTGTTGTAACAACGAAAGCTTTTGTTCAAGAATAGATACCTTAGAAGGGTTTAAAATATTTTTAATTAATTTATGTTATTCTAATTTTTGACACTTACTTCATCGGTGGAGAACTGGAGGAATCCGGCAGTTGACCCCTGCTCATAATTTGACAAAATGTAACTAAACAAACACAGACTAAATTATGGTTCACACTTTTTACCCCTTTGTTATATTTATTTATATTTAATCCTCAGTTTAACCGGAAGACAAAATTATCTCTCTCAGATACCGGAAATACTACGAACGAATAAATAAAGTGACGTACTATCCCCAGGGATACCGCGTTTTATACAGTTATCAAAATTAAAGGCATTTTAGCCATTTATCTTTGCTTTAACATATACCTACCCCTGTACAAACTAAAAACACCCTTATCATATACCCTCCTTTAGTATCAATATTACTTGACATATCCTCTACGTCCACGATCGATTATATCTCTCCAGGGGTGGGCACCCTTAACTTTCCATCCAATCGGATCCCTTCCTATAATAGCCTTTTTGGCAAACCGTTTCTATTGGCTACAGGCTGGTGCCGGATGTAAGGGTGGTTATGCAAAGGATTCTTAAGGGTGATTTTGAAATTTGTTAAGGGATGCTGTGAAGTGTTGTGGTAACGACAGGTCTGGATAAATGTTAGCAAAGCTATCAAATCCAGAGATTTAGGGGTGGTTCATAAATGGGGCTAATTTTTTTTTCTGACAGTCGTTTTAGACAGGAAAATGTGTTTATTATAATTATACAGGGTGATTCGAGAGATACGGACCAAACTACAGGAGCGTATTGTATACTTGAATAAATGGGACTCCCTTGTATTATTTTCGACACTTTTATAGGGTATCTCCGTAACTGTTAGTGCTATCAAAAAAGTAATGTAGGTGTCATGTACTCTTTTCGGGTCAAACTTAAAATGATAGAATCAAAATTTGAAAATTTTCGCTCGCTTATACGGGGGAAAATCAAAAAATTGACAATTTCAAAATTACTCTATTATTTTTTTAGTTAAAAGAGATACAGAAAAATGTCTTATACAAACGTTTCTTTATAATGATTGTTGAATTATCTGTCGGTTTCAGAATGAGTATACGGGGTCAGGTCTTTTATCTAAGAAAATATAGGGTAATTTTGAAATTGTAAATTGTTTGATTTTCCCCCGTATCTCTTAAGCGAGCGAAAATTTTCGAATTTTGATTTTTTCATTTTGTTTGACCCAAAAAGAGCACATGACACCTACATTACTTTTTTGATAGCACTAACAATAACGGAGATACCCTATAAAAGGGTCGAAAATGGGACACCCTGTGCATGGCACAGTAATTATTTATATACATTCTTGCAACGTTGCCAAAATTGGAAAATTCCTTAAATTTGTAAGAAAATATGGTTTCCCCTAAGAAAACATAGATTAAAATTTTTGTACAGGGTGCTTTCAATGTCGATATTACGAATTTCAAGCCTAATTTTCGAAAAAATATCAGACTTACGTAGCTATATCTGAAAGTCAAAAACGTGAGTGTATTTGTTCGGGATTGTTCGATTTGATCTAGGCTATATTTGTCCACTTTAATGAAGCGGGGAAAGTTGATGCTGACAGAGAGACATAGAATGCGAGCAGCACACGTTCTTAAATTATTTCACAACCGAACATCCTTCGTCTGGAATGGAATAAAATCAAGTAACATAATAATGTGATTGAAAATGGTGGAGGAAGCGTCATTAAATTCTAAAATAATTTTTAATTTTCTATTCTTTTCACAAAAACGGACCTTTTCGTTTTGTTGCAGGTAAGTAAATTATTATTGAAATGTTTTTTTACTAATTTTTATTCGTTATTGTTATTTTACATTATAAAATTGTCCCATTATGTCCCAAACTTGTCACGCAAACTAGCAACAAACACATTTTTAAAGAATTTTCCTTAAATTTTACAATCTACAAGTCAAAAGCTACAACATAATATTTACAGCTTAGTTATATTAACCCGTAGCCAGAATTTTGTCAAGTCCGGTAATATACAGGGTCCGCAAACGAAGCGTGGACGGAAGATTAAATCGTTATCGAAGAACTTATCAACAATACTGAAACATCTTGAGATATTGGATTAAAAGCGGCATGTTTTAAAAATATTTTATATTATACAGGGTGGCCCAGAAAAGTGTGACAGCATAAAGTTATATTTTTTTAAATGGGACACACAGTATTTTATTGCATATTTAGGTTCGTATTACTATCGTTTATAAGTGTCTCAAATTTTATTTAATTTGGTTTTGTAGTTTCGGAGAAATAAATTAAAAACTAAAAAAAAAAGTTTTGCAGTCATGAATAAAAAAATCAAAAAAAACAATCCAGAACTATTTTTTTAACCTCGCCATTGCGTGAAATTTAGGACAAGAGGTCTAGAGATACTCTGAATGTAATTGCGTTTATTTATTTTATACAGGGTGTTCATAATAAGCTCTCATAAACCCCACATTTTAAAATAATTTTTCTCAAGTTTTTCAAATGGAACACCCTGTATATTATTTGGCTATTTGACGTAGAATTCATACACAATTTTTTTTTGTAATAAAGCATATAAGTTATATCCAGCCGTTTTCGAAATAATTAGAAATATCATAAATTATGTTGTTTAAATAGAGTTTTTATTGGGAAATTTTGTTATAGGCGACTAGACTAATAATTGTAAACTAAAGTAAATGTTCAAAATAGCTTCCTTTTACTTAATTTAACAAACTCTTAATTCAGTTTCTTCATTAATAACGGATTTATTGATTATCATCCTTTTTGTGTACGCAGTGCTTCCTGTTGCTACAAATCTTTGCAACAACTTCTCGAAGGTTTTTGGTCTCGGCTTTCTCTCAATATCTGGATATCTTTCATCATACACTCGACTCGCGAGGAGGCAATTTCTTGCACATTCACCCAGTATAAAAATCATATTTACCATTTCTAAAGTTGTAAAATTCGACATTTTGTGTAAGTTAGTACTTAATTTCGACGACTTAACAAATGTAAATAATTGTATATGGCTGTCATAGTGACAATATAAACAAAAAGAAATCATGGCAACTCGATTAAGAATAAAAAATAAAATTAAATAATAAAAGTTGCAAAAATGTATGCTTTTAAAATTTATATCGAAATAACTAAAATACGGTAAACTCTAAGAGTAAAAGGAAGCTATTTTGAACTTTTACTTTAGTTTACAATTATTAGTCTAGTCGCCTATAAGAAAATTTCCCAATAAAAACTCTATTTAAACAACATAATTTATGATATTTATAATTATTTCGAAAACGGCTGGATATAACTTATATGCTTGTATTACAAAAATAAATTGTCTATGAATTCTACGTCAAATAGCCAAATAATATACAGGGTGTTCCATTTGAAAAACTTGAGAAAAATTATTTTAAAATGTGGGGTTTTTGAAAGCTTATTATGAACACCCTGTATAAAATAAATAACCGCAATTACATTCATAGTATCTCTAGACCTCTTGTTATAAATTTCACGCAATGGCGAGGTTAAAAAAATAGTTCTGGATTGTTTTTTTTGATTTTTTTATTCAGGACTGCAAAACTTTTTTTTTTTAGTTTTTAATTTATTTCTCCGAAACTACAAAACCAAATTAAATAAAATTTGAGGCACTTATAAACGATAGTAATACGAACCTAAATATGCAATAAAATACTGGGTGTCCCATTTAAAAAAATATAACTTTATGCTGTCGCACTTTTTTGGGCCACCCTGTATAATGTAAAATATTTTTAAAACATACCGCTTTTAATCCAATATCTTAAGCTGTTTCAGTATTGCTGATAAGTTCTTCGATAACGATTTAATCTTCCGTCCACGCTTCGTTTGCGGACCCTGTATTATTATAATAATTCTTTCTTTTCATAGTTTAATTGAGAATCCCATAAAGACTGAACATTAAAGAGGACTTCGATCACTAATGTTGCCAGGAGTATGCTACGAAACAAACAAATTGGAAGCCCATAATCATAATGATGGTGCATATATTTACTTGGTTAGTAGCTGTACATATAGTATTGTATTTACCGTGATTTGTTTGAAGTTGAAGATGGTAAAATATTTTATGTAAATTATGATTTATTTCCTATTTTTTAATAAAACTAATTACAACCTTCAATCTCTGAATTCTTTATTTGTAATTTCGTTACTAGTTCAATAATAATATAAAAGTATGTAAGGACAATTTTAAAGCGATATTTACAGCTGAAAACCTATGTCAAAATCCTAATATTTGATTTTCTCTACTTAGTAAATCAAATGAAAGGGTTTTGATGTTTTCTTTGCTTAAATGTCACTTTAAAATATTGACAGTAATAAAAATTTGGACAAAAGTGACATTTGAAAAGCACGTGCGCGCCAGGCATAATGGATGCCGCCGTATCATGCCTGCTTCGATTATTTGACACGACAGTTTGTCTTCTTCCTGGTTATAAGTATTCATTGGTGACAATTTGAACTATTTTCTTTGCACGTAAGTGTAGTTTCTCTACGGTTCTATTTTTAGTTTGTCTCTCTATTTTTAATTTGCCCCTCGTAGACTCAATCGGAACTGCCTCCGATCACTGCCCATTAATTCCTCCTAATTACCAAGCCACACTTCTGTCATCCGCAGCAATATGTTCCCGTCATTGTTCGAGCGGTTAGCGAAAAATATTATCGCCCCACTTTCGGATGGAACGGCCCCGACTGTCCCTATTTAAATAGCGGAAAGGCCCCCCCCTCATGGGAAAAAGCGGCGCTCTATTGAAATTCATTGTTGCCGATTGTTTGGCAACAATTTTAAGTGTGGAAGATTACTGTCATTTTAAGGGTGTGGATTGCCGTGACAAATTAATAGGTTTACGGAAAAAATGCGATAAAAATCGACGTTATGCCCGTAATACTTGAGCCCTTTTAAGTGTACGTATGGAGGATAAAGATCAAAGACCACACACTGTAAAAATGGCAACGTATGCGGGGTGTCCCACCGGGAACCGTCTCGATCTATCTATGAAAAAACTATGCTAATATTTCGAAAACTACAAACCGTTATTTTTAATGCCAAATATAAAATAATTATAAGTTTTCATTCGAAAATATAGATTTTTCAGTTTCCTGTCCATTGATAGTTTCAACAAGAAATCCAATCCAAATTAAATAATAAAGCATTCCTAATAGAAAAATTAATAATTAATTTAAGGTCTGCAAACGTCATTTTAGACATGAAACCTTAAATATGTTAAATATGCGTAGACTTACGTATATGATATAGGTATGCCTAGCGAATCCAAAAATGTAATAATATACAGGGTGTCCAGGAACATGTGGGAAACCTACCGGATATGAAGAAAACACGTGAAAAGAATACTATAGGTTCATATAAACTTCTTTCGTATCGGCCTCCTCTTCGGAGATATGGGCTCCCAAAAAGCACCAATGGAATCAAGTTTTTTACACATAATTATTGAACCACCTGGTATATTTCAATTATTTTTTAATATGATGTATACCAGGTAAGACCCGTCAAATTACTACCCAAGAAACTGTTGTGAATTACTCACAGCTGCAGGGACGGACTAGCTGTAACACTCATGGGCCCATTTTTTTTACGCCCTGTATGATGAGAACTTTGGACAATGATTTTTACATACCTTTAACTATTGGCTAAAAATTAGTACTCTTCATTTATGTCGCTAATCCTAACCGTTTTCGAGAAAACGTTGTTTTATTTACATCATGTATTTGGCGTATCTCGGTAAAAGATACATCTTTGTTCCTATCAAATGTTGAAACTCAAAATTCCGCATTTTCATATTTAACCCGTGAGAAGTAAGGGGACTTTGTGTAAATAAAATGACGTTTTCTCGAAAACGGTTAGGATTAGCGACATGAATGAAGAGTACTTAATTTTTAGCCAATAGTTAAAGGTATGTCAAAAACATTGTCTAAAGTTCTCATCATACAGGGCGTAAAAAAAATGGGCCCATGAGTGTTACAGCTAGTCCGTCCCTGCAGCTGTGAGTAATTCACAACAGTTTCTTGGGTAGTAATTTGACGGGTCTTACCTGGTATACATCATATTAAAAAATAATTGAAATATACCAGGTGGTTCAATAATTATGTGTAAAAAACTTGATTCCATTGGTGCTCTTTGGGAGCCCATATCTCCGAAGAGGAGGCCGATACGAAAGAAGTTTATATTAACCTATAGTATTCTTTTCACGTGTTTTCTTCATATCCGGGAGATTTCCCACATGTTCCCGGACACCCTGTATACGGCAATCCGTTTAAAGTAAGCAAGTTGATACCGACTTCCGGTATTACTGGAAATGCCACCATATTGACAATATTTTAGACGAGTTGCGCCATCAACATTACCATATACTGTCCAATTTTCAAAATTTTCCTATAGTATAGTCTTTCATAATATAGATCGAGGCGGTTCCCGGTGGGACACCCTGTATAAACCGAATATTTCAGAAGAAGCAATATTATAATAGCATATTACATAACGAGTGCTGAAAGGGGCATATTTCAAAAGCGATCCGCCGTTTTTCCAAAACATCTCCGTAATTGTTAGTGCTAGCAAAGAAGTAATGTAGGTGTCATGTGCTCTTTTTGGGTCAAGCTTAAAATGGTAAAATCAAAATTTGAAAATTTTCGCTCGCTTAAGAGATACGGGGGAAAATCAAAAATTTACAATTTAAAAATTACCCTATATTTTAGTTAAAAAAGATACAGAAAAATGTTTTATACGGAAGTTTCTTTATATTGATTGTTGAATGTTATTTTTTAAATATATAACAAACCATGGATGATATTGGTATCCTAGGCGATTTATTTAAACTATATTACTTTAAACCACAGTAGACCATGAAACAAAAGCTAAAATCCTAGAAACAACTATTTTGACTATTAACATTTAACGTTAATTTCATTTTTACATATTCATTTGCGAATATGACCTATCAACATTTTGAAAAATTTGGTGAAATGATATCAGTTTATATTGAAAGTGGAAAAAACGAAGAAATGGCGCAAAATGTATATTTTTTCTCTATGTGTTTTTCTCTATCCGGAAAGACGGTAACCATTTAAGGACATATTCCCGCTATTTTTTACCTTAATCTGAATCGTTTATATCACTATACAAAGCCCAGGTTCGACCATCACTAGAGTACTGCTCTCATGTCTGGAGCTCGTCACCCAAACATACTCTTCGGCTACTGGATTCCATCGAAAGGAGGGCTATTCGTCTGATCGGAGACCACGAGCTGACGAAGAACCTCGACAGCCAAGAACATCGAAGACAGGTTGGGGATTTGACTCTCTTTTACAGATATTTTCATGGAAGGTGCTCGGCTGACCTTGCCCTCTTAACTCCGCCCAGAGCGACGAATGGCAGAAATACACGACGAACCACTGCCGCCCATCCATATGTGGTTAAGCTTAGTACTCCTCGAACTTCATTAGTTAAGAATTCTTTCATCTGGAGGACTACATCCTTGTGGAACGACCTTCCCGAGGTCGTTTTTCCCAACGAATATAACCTCCAACGATTCAAAACCAACGTGAATCGCTTTTTGCGCACACGCACCACTCCCAGAGTGCCCTAAAGGATTTTTCCTATGCTTGTGTTTGTAAGTAATAAAGTTTAAATAAATCGCCTAGGATACCAATATCATCCATGGTTTGTTATATATTTGAAAGGATAATTTAAAGTAGTTTATTTTTAGATTAAAATATACAGGGTGTTCCATTTAAAAAAAAATTAGGTTAGGTCCGATAACTTTTATCTGACCCCGTACACTTATTCTGAAAACGGCAGATTATTCAATAATCAATATAAAAAAACTTCTGTATAAAATATTTTTCTGTATCTCGTTTAACTAAGAAAATATAGGGTAATTTTGAAATTGTCAATTTTTTGATTTTCCCCCGTATCTCTTAAGCGAGCGAAAATTTTCAAATTTTGATTTTACCATTTTAAGTTTGGCCCAAAAAGAGCACATGACACCTGCATTACTTTTTTGATAGCACTAACAATTACGGAGATACCCTATAAAAGTGTCGAATATGGGAGACCCTGTACTGTGTATAAAAATGTATAGTGTAAAAACAAATTTAAACTAATTTTAACCTTGAATAAATACATCGTTCCAAGAAAATTATAAAACTCATAACTTAACCTTAATATTTAAAGAGAAGGGGTTAGATATCGTTAGATATATATCTCTAGTGAAAACACTCTGTGTGTGGTTTTATTTAATCGACCCTCAGCAGAACATAATAATTAATTCCCATCATAAACTAATCATCATGAGAAAAAACAACAAATTCAACCACCATCAATGCAAATATATAAAAAAATCGTCTTAAAAAGGCCGCCACACGCACTCAAACAAATCCGGATAAACCAGAATAAATAATTTAGCCGGCCGGCGACGACAAAACAAAATAAACTACGGCAAATAAATCCGGTTGGCTTATCTTTCCGAACAATTGAACAAAGAGTCGCTGGTTAAGATGCAACATAGGAAATTGTATGTATAGTATTTGTATTTCGGCTTTCAATAGGGTTGATCAGGAGTGGGATTGCACCAATAAGATATTAAGTCCGTACATGCATTCTCATTTCCGATACTATATGGCTTAGTTATCCTCAGTTCTCCTTTTGTCGGCGCTATCATCAATTCTGCTTTTGTCGGCGCTATTATCATAGCTGACAGATCTATTGCCTTTAGCGGCACAAAAAATAAATATGAGATAATACATTTCAATGGAAAAAATATCGACTCTACCTAGCTAGACGATAGATATTTGATCATGGTGCAGACAGGCCAAATAATTCACCATCCCTAAGGCCTGTGCCACCAAAACCATGTTTGACACATGTAAGTGGGGTCTTTCGTGTCACGCACGTGACGAAATAGGTCACGTGGACCATCGGAAAAATCACAGGGCTCCAGGCATGTGCGGAAGACCGGCCACGCGACCGTTGAAAGTGACACACCCCCACGGGCCAATTTAAGGGTTGCGATTATAGTTTCGACGACGGGGTGATAATTCGTCTTATTCGGGGATGTGTGAATTGTTTGTTTTCTGTTTTCGGAGTGGAACTAATTTTATTGATGGTGTTTTTTTGCGGTTAATTTTAGGGATATGTTTGGTGTAATGTTTTAGACGATCCTGAACAAATAGGAACGCGAACATGCGCCGAGATATTTATTTATATTAGTTCCTTTTAGTGTTCCCGAGTGATCCGTACCATTAATCTGATGTCCTCCACCTGTCAAAGGTCAGAGGTCGGTCGACATAGAGAGCTAAAATTTGGTATGGTAAGTTAAGTACCAGTCATGATTTTCGAAACGGATTATATATACACATAGATTCAAAAGTTTTGCATCACTCTGATTCTCGAATAAGTAATTACGTCATGGTGAAAATAAACTAAATATTTAAACATTTTAAACCTTCCAATAAAAAAAACTTAACAAAAATAAAATTTGAGAAATTTAAAAAAATATAGCTTCTAATAAAGTGTATTTCCTCCTCTGGCCTCAATGCAAGCTTGAAGACGACGCCGCATGCTGTGCGTAAGGTTAGCAATCCGTTCTTGTGGAATAGCCTGCCAACACACAAAATTGTTACCAACAGCCTCTCTCCACGTTCTAACATAAGGATGTAGAATATCCCTAATGTACCTGTCGCCGGTCATCGTGCCTTGAACGTGGACTAACTCAGTACGCCCGTCAGACATAATACCTGCCCAAAACATGGTGCTTCCTCCCGCGAGGCAAGGGGCCAGCATGGGCAAGTTGGCGGCTCTTGTTGCATGCGTAACATCTCTCTGAAGTTGTGGGACTGGCATAGTACGATTTCTCCGATTGTTAACGTAATATAGCGGTTCTGATGTTCGTTAGTAACACGCCTTCTAACACTTGGTGGTCTGTCTCGTACAGAATTGATCTCTAGATAGCGATTCCATATATGAGAGACATCACTTTGAAAAACCCCTAGTCTTTCAGCAACAAATCTTTGGGAATGACCTTCTTCAACTAAAGCTCCTATTCTTGCACGGTCAATTTCGGATATAACTCTGCGATTCATTTTTACACACTGAACCGAAAAATTTAACTGGCCAGCGCCAACAAAATACAACACTGAAAATGTTATCTTAAACAAATGTCTTGATAATATTTTTGTTTGCTACAAAAAATGGTATCGTTTTAACTGATAAACATAAATAAACATTTAGAAAAAAACTGTATTCCTGAAATTATCTTAACATGCCAAAATCAGAGTGATGCAAAACTTTTGAATCTATGTGTATATTCGTATTGACATGGACATTATGGTAAACACATAAATTGCATAATTGGTTGTACAGGATCATCCAACCTGGGCTCACCAGGGATCTATTTTTGAGTTTCTCTGTATTTTTTAGAACTAAACTAACTAATCATCAAACTGAACCGATTAAGTCGTATTACGTTTTTTGAAAACGTGAGAAAAAAAACATAGTTATGAAACCCAGTGTATGTAAGTAGCGCCATCTAATGTGAAACTTAAAAAAAAATTCTACCGACATGAAGATTTTGTGTAATTTTCGAAAAAATCCCATATGTCCATTCTAAACAATAATCGTGGGAATCTTAACCAACCTGACGTCCACAGATAATAATTTAATGACAAATTACCAGCGATCTGGAGGGCTATTAACAAATCACTACCACGACATATTATTTCAACTCCCGGCGCTCTTAAAACGAACCTTAGAACTTACCCTTAAGCCGAATAGTTTTCGTTTTGAAATACCCATTCTAAGGGTGACGAATCCTGCGATTTACTTTAGCTAGAGAAGCGTGAAATTTGCGAGGTTGCCCTTTGTGATGAAAATGCCGCAATTGAATAATCGATAGAGCACAGATACGCCCGGATCTCTGGCTGAAGAGGGTGGTGAATTACGAGGGGTGAACTATTTTTTCATAAGATTTTTTATACAGGGTGCACCAAGTAAAGTGGCCTATTAGAAGTATCTCGAGAACTGAATGAGATTTTATTTTGAAAATTTGGTTGTAGCTATAAGAGATGGTTTTCTACGTTTCTAAAATATTTTGGATGGTGCGGTATTGCCGGATCATACCGAAAGTGGTAGCAACTTCGGAATTTTAAATGAATTACCCTATATATTTTTTTTTTTTTTTTGAATCTAGGTAAAAATGTAGAACACTTTTCTATATAATATCATATACCTATCTTTAAGAGTTTTTGAATTATAAATAATCTTGTGATTTTTTAACGCCGTATCGGGACCTGAAAAGAAAATCATATCTTTTTAGCGGTTACAGCTAGAAATCTGAAATTTTGACAATAGTTTCACAAGACCATCGAAATTTTATGATTTTGAACGGTATTTAATTAGTTTTATACAGGGCGTCTCCATAACAATATTTCTGAGGGAGTTGAATTATTGCAAAAATCTTCTTTTTTTTAAATGGGACACCCTGTATTTGATATGTTTTGCTAATGGAGGATCGAATTTTCTATCTAATGATATTAAGTGTTCCTATACCTATCTTCAATATTTTCGGACTTATAACGAAATTTAAAACTTATCTTAAAAAATATATTTTTTGGTAGTAGGCTGTGGAGTTTTGACGTTATGTCTGTGTTAGTGTAATAAAAATTAACTAATTCACATTATTCGAGATTAAAGTTTATTTTATATTAATGGGGAGTGTGGTAGAGTTTTATCTAGAACTTGCAGAAAATTTAATGAACTTCATCCTGATGCAGCTCCTATGACTATCTATGGGGTAGGATTAAAGAAATAGTATACAAGACACCAGTCACAACAAGGAAAGATTTAGAAAATCGACTAAGAGCAGCTCTGGGGTCTCTAGAAGGGGGGAAGAAATGAAAAAGGTGACAAATGAACATGTTATCACCACAATTCATGAATGTTTAAGAGCAAACAATTTCGTTATTAGTTATTTTATTGGTGTTGATGCGTAATTTTAATTTTGTTTATTTATTTATAAATAAATTGTTCATTTGTTAACTATTTTTTACAACAATACAGACATAACGTCAAATGGATTTTTCATTATTTTGCTTCTGAATCCATTCCACAGCCAACTACCAAAAAATATATTTTTATAAGATAATTTTTAAATTTCGCTATAAGTTCGAAAATATTGAAGATAGGTATAGGAATACTTAATATCATTAGATAGAAAATTCGATCCTCCATTAGCAAAACATATCAAATACAGGGTGTCCCATTTAAAAATAGAAGATTTCTGCAATAATTCATCTCCCTCAGAAATATTGTTATGGAGACGCCCTATCTAAAACTAATTAATTATTGTTCAAAATAATAAAATTTTGATGGTCTTGTAAAACTATTGTCAAAATTTTAGCTTTCTAGCTGTAACCGCTAGAAAGATATGATTTTCTATTCAGGTCCCGATATGACGTTAAAAAACCACAAGTTTATTTATAATTCAAAAACTCTTAAAGATAGGTATTTGATATTATACAGAAAACTGTTCTAGATTTTTACCTAGATTCCAAAAAAATATAATATATAGGGTAATTCATTTAAAATTCCGAAGTTGCTACCACTTTCAGTATGATCCGGCAACACCGCACCATCCAAAATATTTTGGAAATGTGAAAATCATCTCTTATAGCTACAACCAAATTTTCAAAATAAAATCTCATTCAGTTCTCGAGATACTTCTAATAGGCCACTGTACTTAGTGCACCCTATATTGTCGAAGGTATACAGGGTGTCTTTTTTATATCTTCCCATCCTTAATATGTCAATGAATGTCTGACGCCAAGGCTGCCATTTTTACGACTCTCCCATAATGCTTTTATAATTTGTGTTAAACATGCAAATAAACAATAGAAACAAATATCATTTATTCAAAATTCAAGTTATACATTAGAAATAATAAGATCTATCATATTACAGGTAAGTATTTGTAACAATATAACTTGTTGCAAATATTACAATGACCAATGATAATAAATATCTAATAATATTTTAATAACGTTACAAAATTCACAATATTACAAATTATTTTACAAATTAAAATGTTAACGGAAGACTTGGACATACCTCTTAGTTCGCGCAACTAGAAAAAGTACGATCGACACTTTCTCAATTGTTTCACAATTTTACAAATCATGATTTACGTCTCTTTATTTATTTCGTCATTATCCGGGAAAAATGTTATGCCAAAACCTAACCTAAACTCAAAAGTAACAGCGTTATTTTGTCGAATAAAATATGTTAAAATAAACAATATAGTATGCATAAAATTACAGGCATTATTTGTGTGATATCAGTCTTTTAGTGGTAAAACTTTATTGTATATTTGGACTGGTCGTTTGTTTACGCAGGCACAATCTCCACGTATGTCGCAGGAAAAATTCCAACGTTACCATTACATTCGCCCAACCACCAACCATCGTCTTGCTGTCTGTAAACCTAGAAAAATAGATGGTTAACCAAATTTATAAGAAAAAAATCGTTAAGAACTGATTGCGGTAAACATGATGCAGCAAATGTAGAAATTACACTTCCTCGTTATTTTGAATATATCCCTATGGGATCCTACCGACTGCGCCATCACATTGGCACATATTAAACAACGTTTCCCAACAGAACATTATTCAGTTATTCTCTTAAAAATAACAAACAGAATCGATCACGGTGTCATATTGATACTACCGATAACTACATATATTCTGGATGATCTACCTGATTCCTCAATGAGGAGGAGGAGTAGTAGTAGGTATCAGGTAAGGCCACCACAATTACATATTATTACCTTTAATATATCCCCTGGTTTTAATGTGAGCTCATCAGGTAAATTGGGCGTGTAAACGTAAATTGCTCGACATTTTGCGATAGGATGAACGTTTTCGGTCTCCGCAGGATTGTCTGTACTGCTACATTGAGAGGAAAATTCATCTGCAAAAGAAACTCCTGAATATCGTCTCGTGTGGTAAATTCTTACCGACAAATAATATAAAAATATTATTATTATATAATTTCTATCTCTATGAGTCCGCATATGCTTTGTTTGATAGATACAGGGTGTTTTCGGTATTTTCAAAATATTTCCGAAACGGCTTCAGTAATTTTAGTGAAATTTGGGTTATGAAAAGTACCTAAAAGCACATATTATTATTCATTTGTTTTGTTTCAGAATCGACCATAACATACTAGATTTTGTAACTTATATGCTTGATATTTAACACAGTTTGATAAAATTGCATTTTTATCTTGTGATCGAAGCTGACTTCAAATAAATTTATTTAAGAGATTTTTTTTTTATAATTAAATTTTTTTTTATGATCAAACACAAGCACTATAGGAAAAATCTCTTAGGGACCTCGGGAAGGTCGTTCCGTAAGGATGAAGTCCTCCAGATGAAAGAATTCTTAAATAATCAAGTTCGAGGAGCACTAAGCTTAACCACATTTGGGTTTCTGCTATTCGCCGCTCTGGGCGGAATTAAAAGGGCAAGGTCAGCCGAGCACTGTCCATGAAAATATCTGTAATATAGAGTAAAATCCCCAACATGTCTTCGATGTTCTAGGCTGTCGAGGTTCTTCGTCAGCTCGTGGTCTCCGATCAGACGAATGGTCCTCTTTTCGATAGAATTCAGTAGCCGAAGAGTATGTTTGGGTGCACAGCTCCAGACATGAAAGGCTCGCAAGAGTACACCAAGTTTCTGAGAAGCTATCTTAGCGATTGCCACAACGTTGTTATTCCAAGACATATTTCCTCCCAGATTGGCGCCCAGCAAATTAATAGATGAAGCCAGTGGGATTGCGTGTCCGTCCATGACTATATCCGGTTCTGTAATGTTAACCTTTTTAGAGAAACCTGCTGCCTGGGTTTTTTAGCGTTAAATTCGACTTGGTTACTGTCACCCCAAGCCACAATTTCTTCCAAGTCTTTGTTATGGCGTAATACTTCATGCTGTCTGCAAAATGCTAAAAAATCAGTGTTGTACCTGTTTTTTTGTTAAAAATCATTAGAGGGCCTGATAGCACACACGCTCTCCTGTTAAACCTGTTCATGCATTTTTATTGCTAAAATATGTGCTACTTTAGGTACTTTTCATAACCCAAGTTTCAATAAAATGATTAAATCCGTTTCGGAAATATCTTGAAAACAGCCAAAAAATTTGACACTATCTTTCAAACAGAGCATCTGCGGACCCTTCTTGATAGGAACCATTTATCTTATTTTTGGATAAGAAATCACACCGCACGAGCGTGGGACATGTTTTTTGAAACACCCTGTATGAAAAGAAATAATGCAAATAATAATAAACGGTTTACCAAAATCTGAATCCGGTTGATTCGAATTCCCATCCCCGGCTCCCCGATCTATCCAGTCGTTCAGAATATGATCGTCTACTTCATTTACGTGCGGGTCTGAATTATCGGATTTGTCCGATTTTAGAGATTTCTCGCTTAAGGGGCTCCGGTCCGTTTCAAAGAATTCTTCCCGTAACCATTGCGGTACCTAACAAAATAAACTACTTCAGCGAACAATAACGGCAATTGAATTATTGCAATTTAGTTTGTACATGTGTTTTGCTGCATTGATCGGCTTTTGAACTAAGGTTGACTTTTCGCGTTCGTGCCGACGTTGCCAGTGTTGCCACTGTGAATTATTTATTATAATAAAATATTGCAATATACAGTGTTACCATTGAAGTTGGAACCATATGGGGAAAACATTTTTTTATTCGATTTAGGTCAAATTTGAAGTTTTTGCTTGCATAAAAACCAAAAATTACATAATTTAATGGAACCATGCAGCCTTTGTTAACTGTCAAATTTGACATTTTCTCCACAAATTATCGAAAAATGGCATTTATTGATCGAATTTTAAAGAAATTATTTGAAAAAAGTTGTTTGTATTGTAATTTTATGTACACATACCGAGTTTGAATCACATTGCAACATTTTTTAAATGTAATTTAATTTTTTGTGCAAAATTAATATTTTAGTATATTTTTTGATATAAAGAATGAATTTAGGCGATGAGTATTAATTTTGATATTCGGTGGTAGGGTCGACTACCGTTTGCAATGAAAATATACAGGGTGTCCGCTAAGTAATGGGACATGGAAAAACCACAGACTCCTTACATAAAACTATTAGGATTCAATTATACTTACCTATATCCGAAAGTTGATATTAAGTGAGATACAGGGTGTTAAAGTTAAAACTTCATTTTTGTTTTTCTCTAATAACTTTGACAGAAACCAACGGTTATTTACAATATTTGGCAATTATGGTTCTTTTAGGATGAGAAACTGATTTTTTGGTGAAATTTTAATGTACATTTATTAGATCATAACTTTTTTGTGCCTCCGTGTATTTAAGTTTTTAATGAAAATTATACTTTTCTCATATTTATTACATAAAAAAGGTACACTAATTTCAGGTCGCCCAGAGTTACCGTTTCGGAGATATATGCATTTATATTGTTTAGTGCCTATTATTATTTAGCAAATAAATTTTTTTTTTAAATAACCTATGAGAAAACAAATTAAATTTAGAGATGCAGTTGCTAAGAAACCAGTATGTTGTTATTTGCTTGTTGATTATTGTAAAATAGCTGTGTAAAAAAATGTTTCATTTTTGAGTTAAGTAACAATGCCGAAACACAATAATCAACAAACAAATAACAACCTGGAGGTTTCATAGCAACTGTATCTCTAAATTTCATTTGTTTTCGCATAGGTTACTCTAAAAATTGTTTGCAAATTAATAATAGGCACTAAACAATATAGTTAAATGCATATATCACCGAAACGGGTTTGTTCGGGTTTGTTCTCTGTAACTCTGGGCGACCTGAAATTAGTGTACCATTTTTACCTAATAAATATGAGCAAAGTATTATTTTCATTAAAAACTTAAATACACGGAGGCACAAAAAAGTTATGACCTAATAAATGTGCAAGAAATGCCGCAGGCAGCTACATTCTACATTAAAATTTCACCAAAAAATCAGTTCCTCATCCTAAAAAAACCAAATTTTGTAAAAAACCGTTGGTTTCTGTGAAAGTTATTAGAGAAAAACAAAAATGAAGTTTCAACTTAACATCCTGGTATCTCAGTTAATATCAACTTTCGGATATAGGTAAGTATAATTAAATCCTAATATTTTTCCGTAAGGAGTCTGTGGTTTTTCCATGTCCCATTACTTAGCGGACACCCTGTATATTGGCCAAAAATAGATAGGAAACAAAAATTATTCAAAATGATTCAAACTTGGTATGTGGGCATAAAATTACAATCCGAACAACTTTTCCAAATAAAATTATTTAAAATTCGATCAATAAATGCCATTTTTCGACATTTTGTGGAGAAAATGTCAAATTTGACAGTTAACAGAAGCCGCATGGTCTAAATGAGACCATGGAGCATTATGCCATTTTTAGCCTTTATTGGTGACACTGTAGGTGTAGGTTCATTATTTCTATATTTTTTACCTTTAGTATGCTTTGCTGTAATCCCGATTTATCCCTGGTAATCGTAATATGCGGTCCCAGAGGATGACCCGATCTAGGCCTGCTATCCAGTTCAGCCAAGGCACTTTGTACTTTATATCTGGCACCTTCGAGATAAGTTAACATCGACTTCATCTAAAAGAAAATGGTGGAATTTTCCAAAATCTATTTAAATTATTTATAAAAATAACATTAAGATGTTATGAATGTTTCTTCGCTTACATGGTACAGTTTTTCGATAACGCTCTGTTGCGAATCTTCAGTCCCAAAATTTGGCGTTTGTTTTATGGCTTTCGATAAGTTTTCCAATCCGTTCTTCGATTTTCGTTCTCTTTCTATGTCTTGCCGGATCAGATGAAGCAATTTTATTAAGGCCTAAAAAAGGCATTTGACCATAAAATATTATTAACCAATAAATATTAGCAGTTCATTAACAGAACCTATGTCAATGTATAAATCAAAAATAAGTGTTATACCTGTTTCCGCCTTTCACGATTCATCGCCAGGGTAATGTGTTCGCAGTAGAAATCGGGTAAAAGTTGTTCGGATACTTGTTGTGAGGTCTGTCTCAAATTCTGGAAAGGTATGAGGTCTTTTGAAGGCTCTGCACATTCAATGGGCGGCCTCAGTCTTTCTGTGGCCTAAAAGATTATAAATCTTTACCTTCGGTTAACATAACCCTTATTTTTAATAAAAAAGGGACCGCTGTATCGTTATTTTTAGAGCCAAATTATGTTTATTGACCATAAATTGAATTAATCATAAAAAGAATAAAAAGTTGTTTCTATGTACCCGAAGTGCCGCAGCGAGCGCCCTTGTACAGGGTTAGTCAACGATTGCGCGGAGTAAGTTTATGCATTGAAGATAAGATTTGTCGATAATGAGCTATTGTGTTGAGGTATGGTTGTATATTCTGCACATTTTAAAAATATTTTCAATTATACAGGGTGCGTTCAAAAAGTAGGGTGGCAGAAAGTTGTATTTTTTTAAATGGGACACCCAGTATTTTATTGTATATTTAGGTTCGTATTAGTGCCCTCTCTCTATAAATATCTAAAATATTATTTAATTTGCTTGGGTAGTTTAAGACCAATAAATTAAAATCTAAAGAAAAAAAGTTTTGTAGTCCAGTAAAGAAAAATCAAAAAAACATTCCAAAATTATTTTTTTAACCACAGGATTGGGTGAGGTTTATAACAAGGGGTCTAGAGATACTATGCAATTAATAGTGTTTATGAATTTTATACAGTGTGTTCATAATAAGGTTCCAAAAACGAAACATTTCAAAATCATTTTTCTCAACATTTTCAAATGGAACACCCTGTATATTTTTATGCCATCTTATAGCTAGTATAATATTCTTCAACTTTTGTAGGAAGTATCCAATTCCTATCTCTAATGGTTTTCGAACTATTTTGGTTTTTCTGGTTTTTACCATTTTAAATAATTTGTCAATCGAACGAGGTAGCCATGGAAAACAAATTGAAAAATGTAAATGTCACTTTAATCAGTGCACAACATCAAGAATCATAATTAGATCGGTTTCAAAGTCAAGGGTTTCTACTGTAAAGTTTATTATCCAGTTACTTTTCTTGAAAAATGAATTTTTCGAAAAATGTATTAATTGATATGATTTATGTTTTGGGCGAGGCAGATAGAAATAGTCTTTTCGCCGAAAGATTATACAAGATGAAATATCCAGAGCGGCGAACACCCAGTCCTCGGTGTTTTCATAATTTAATGGAACGATTCGATTCAACCGGCAGTGTGGAAAAATCTAAACGTAAAGTTGTTAATAGAATAGCTACTAATGATGAAAAAGAACTCGAAATACTCTCAACACAATTGCTCATTATCGACAAATCTTATCTTCAATGCATAAACTTACTTCGCGCAATCGTTGACTAACCCTGTACAGGGTTATCAATTTAGTTTTTCCCACTTTTAAGAGCCTGTAACTTTTTGTATTTTGAGTTACCGCACAGTAGGTGCCATAATATGTCACACCGAAAAGCAATTATATATTTTTTTTAATGGGACACTATATATTAGAAGCGCATTAGATGGCGCCTTTTCTCCCGATCTCAAAAATATAATACATATGCATTATTTTCTTCAAGTGAGTAGTAGAAAAACAATTTTATTAATATTGGCATAACTAGAAAATAACAAAAGTTTATAACAATAATTTAATAACTAGAATTATATAATAATTATTGCATAATCTATATTGTTCTACATGACCACCTCCATTTTCGAGACATTTACGAAACACTTTTACAATGTGACTATTAATTTTTAATAAAACTTCTCTATTAGTTTGAATCTGAAGAATGGCGTTTTCAATTCTCGGTGTATTATAAACAATATTTTTAATATAACTCCAAAAGCAAAAATCACAGGATGTTTGTTCTGGGATGTTCTGCGGCCATTTTATAGTACCGGATTTTCCAATCCATTTGACATATACATATATACAATATCAAACATAAAATACCTGTCCCCCACTGTATAATAATATCTCATATTGGTTGGTTTTTACATACAAAATAACTTTGCTACAAAATTCTGAGAATGACAGACTGAAATATAAATAAAGATAAATTCCAGCAACCAAAACAATTGCACAGCTATCTTGAAGCTTCTTAACAATAATATATTTTTGTCAATGTTTGATGGATTGAAGAAAATAATGCATATGTGCGTTATATTTTTGAGATCGGAAGAAAAGTGCTTCTGATATATAGTGTCCCATTTAAAAAAAATAATAATTGCTTTTCGGTGTGACAGATGACAAAAAAACCCACCATCACAAAATGAATGCAAAACTATTGTTTAATATGTAATTAGTAAATTAGAAAATAAAATTTTCACTTGGACACCCTGTATCTCGATTATTATCAACTTTTGAACTAAGGAAGAAGTGGCCAAATCCCAATATTTTGGGACACTGTATTTAATTTTTGTAATACCTTTAAAAAGAATATCTCGAATATATTGTTGAAATTTACTGTTTCTAAATTATATCCTTAAGGTAAATACAAAGGCGTACATTCTATAAAATATAGGTAACCTGACCACGATGTTATTATAGTTTACACACTTACATAAATAATTGGTTAAACAGTTATTTTCGTATTGTAGTAATCTGCTTAAGAGCACGAATATTCCATAAAAATAGTCATGTTATATGTTTAATAGCATGCGAGTGTGCAATGCAGCATTCAATACATAAATTGTATTCGTAGTTATATATTTGTTTAATAATTCTTATGAGTTTAGCAGTGGAGGCTCGCCAGAGAAAACAGGAGAGGCAGTGCCTCCCCTACTACAACTTCAACTTTAAGGTAAATTTTTTTAATATGAACTCTAAAACTCTCTAATAGTTTCCTAGCGTCTCTAATAATATTCAATTGTTCAAATGTCTGGGAACAGCGCACCGCGTTCTTATGCGCTCCCACGTCCGGGTATTTCCTCCGCAACAAGCCGATGTTTTTAGAATAAATTGACAAATAAGCATTATGTCTTAAAACAGATAATACGTTTCTTCTCTTGGAACGGAGACGAACACGCCCACCTTGTAAATTTAAAAACTCGTTAGGTCGTTACGTATTACGGTGTTTGTGTAAGTTGTGGATTCAAATTTCTCCACCAGAGGCCACTTTACTTGAAATTCAAATTTTATTTTTGGCATATCTTTTTTGTTTTGGCCGTTTTTTTGACCCTAATAAAAAAAAGAACTGTTTATTCGAGTAGATAAGCCACACCGTTTAGACGCAAAACTGGAATTAAAGTTTCTGTTAGCAGTAAAATCCGTCTTTCTAATGGAGGCAAAGAAACCTTTATGTTATATAATAGTTAGAGAGACGGTGACAATAGGGGGTCCGTGAAGTGGAATATCAGTAATTTGGTTTTTCGTGGAGTTTAGGTCCCCCACTACAACTTTTATATCTGATGAAATGCCGTAGAGCGTTGCTGAGAGGCGCTGTACCGCTTTAGATAGGAAATAAATTCAAAATTATATCGAGCCATATCTGAAAATGAATTTACAGCATCTGCGTCAACCCTTGCATGGACTTTTCCGAGCGTGTTAAAAAAATTTATGGAAAAATTATAAAGTCTCAAGTGACATGGGTCCAAGCGGGCTTAATCGATTTGTATTCCCATGGAGATGAGTCGTAAACAATTTTCTGATAAAAAGAATATTGCGAAAGTCCGGTATTTTTTCCTCAAAATTTTTTTTATTAAAAGTATGGTTTATTCTGCCATATTTTCTAAAATATTGCGCTTGGAGAATTATTTCTAGGTTTATCTGATTCCCCTATATTTTCCGAACATTTTGATATATATAAAGTTACCAGAAACATGTTCTATCTTGGAGAAAATTAAGAGAATTCGTAACGGTGATAGCAAAAATTCTAATTTGGGTGTCAAAGAATCTAGTGTGACAATTTTCTGACATGTCACGATTGTTTTCCGAATTTGCTCCGAGGATATTTTTAAAAAGATTCCAATAATGAAATGGCGAACCTGGAACGACAACATTTTTTTCACATAATCTTTAACATATAATGTTTCATTCTAGAAAGTTTCAACTTAAAATTCGCATTTTTTATTTTTTTTTTATTTTCATTTTTTTTTGACACCCTCGGAAAAGTATATGCAAGGATTGACTTGTCAGAAAATGTGTTTCCCGTGAATTTGGGGGTCACGCAGATGCTGTGAATTCATTTTCAGACATGGCTCGATATAATTTTGAATTTATTGAGAATGTCCTATCTAAAGCGGCACAGCGCCTCTCATCAACGCTCTACGGCATTTCATCAGATAGAAAAGTTGTAGAGCGGGACTTAAGCTCCACAAAAAACCAAATTACTGATATTCCACTTCACGGACCCCCTATTGTCACCGTCTCTCTAACTATAACTTACTACCTTTTTTAAATATGTAGAATCACCTCTGCAAGTATCCTGATACATTACACATACGAACACCCTGTAGAGTTAAAGTGGAATTTTTCCGCATCGACTTATTTTAAATCGAAACATAAAATATTAAAAATTTCCGGCAGGAATCTCTGCATACTGGCAATGCCCTTAAGCTAATTCCTAGCGGTTCTATTGCGAAAGTAAAAAAAATTAATATTATGCAACTTTCGGCATCGGGCCCATAACTCTGACCTATTCTAAAATTGGATGCTGCCGGTAAAAGTAGTTCTGTTTGCAGTAAACTGTAATTTTTCTTTTATATGCAGGTGTTGGCTATGCAAATTCGAAAATTTAACAGGTATTGGTTTATAACAATAATTATATGTTGGCACAGCAATCGGAAATAGTTCCAAACTGCCCGAGGCATGCGCATTTGGTTTAAAGTGTTCACAGAAGCAAAATCTGTGACCGCTCAAGTCAATTGTCAGATTTGACATTTGAAGATTTCGCATTAGTACCCGCGTTCACAAAGACAAAAAGCAGCAACCAGAACTCCCGGATTTGACAGTTGAAGATTTGGCATTAGTATTCGTTCACAGAGACAAAAAACAGCAACCAGAATTCCCGGATTTGACAGTTGAAGATTTGGCATTAGTACCCGCGTTCACAAAGACAAAAAGCAGCAATCAGAATTCTCAGATTTGACAGTTGAGGATTTGGCATTAGTATCCGCGTTCACAGAGACAAGAAGCAGCACTCAGAATTCTCAGATTTGACAGTTGAAGATTTGGCATTAGTATCCGCGTTCACAGAGACAAAAAGCAGCAACCAGTTAGAAACTCGTTCGCAACCGAACATGCGTGAAACGAAATTTGTAATCGTTCGCTGTGCGAACCTATTATTAAGATAATAATAAATCAAACGTAAACCCACAACCAACATTATAAAGAAAAGGTTATAAGAATATTCTAACAGCAAATATTTTCAGCTTCGAGCTGTATAAATTCTCTCCGAGAACGTTATTAAACCATTAAAATTATCACCTTTTCAATTTCATTGTTACGAACGAAAGCTCTATACGTACTTACCTCGATAATTCTAGGTTGAAGTTCAGTGTTATGCCTAAGATACGATACTAAAATTAATTTTAAATTGCTGAGTCGCTCTTCCTCCAGCGACTGGAAAGTGTTCACTCCTCGTAATACTGCCGATTCCCATTCTAACCTAAAAGTGATGTATCGTTTGAATATCCCGAAAAATTTAGAGCTTACTCTTACATAAATATGTAAATCATTTCCCAAACACCTGAAGGGTTACGGAAATAGTCATTATACAGGGTGAGTCGTTAGGAACGGACAAAACTGGTGAAAATAATGTAAAAAAACTCATATGTATGTCCTTATGCGAATTTCATTTGTTCTCAAGTTATAGCATAATTACAAATGAATAAAGTTTCATAAATTGACATTTTTTTATCATAGCGTTATTTTAATAAATGTTCAAAAATATCGCCATTGATATCTAAACATTTTCTGCGTCGTCTACTGAGGTGTTGGCTCTTCTGATTGCTCCATATCTTTCTTTAATATCAGCTGCAGTATTTCTAATACGTCGAGTTAGTGCATCCCGACTGTCTGCTTTTACTTTGTAATCTCAATTTTTCAACCAGCCCCATAAACAAAAATATGCTCTCCCGAGCGCTCTCCAGTGAGGCGATTCTCCAAAATAAAAGGCCAATTAAATAACTGTGGCCATACCACACATTTACCGCAAAAAACATTTTATTACACCATAACTTGAAAACCAATGAAACTCGTATAAGGACATATGAGATTTTTAAATTATCCGCACGTATACAATACGCTCCTGGATTTTAGTGCACTCCTCCCGACTCACCCTGTATACAATATGTCCAAGAGTCCAAAGAAATTTTATGAAACCCTTTTTTATTATGCGTTTTATGAAAAAAGTGTCTCTCCCTAAAAAGCCCTGCTCGACAAGAGATTTACGAAGAAGAAAATGTATTATATTATACAGGGGTCTCAAGAAGACAAAGAATCTAACAAGGGTCCAAGGGACAACTACCTTTATATTTAATTTTTGAGCAAGACGACAAATAAAAAAGTTGGTTCAAATCTTGCTGAGGGTACAAGTATGAAATTTGAATTAAATATTAATATTTTTAATGATCAATCTAAATTTTTAGCACCCCAACACCAAGGGGTAGTTTCTCACATATATATAACCATTATATTGCCAATATGAACGTTCCAAAATACAAAAAGTGTACCCGCTATGGAAGATGGCGTGGTACTATTAAGTTCGCGCAGTAGGGTAGAAATTTTATCGATCGCGTCAGAGCCGGCCCGACATTATTTGTTTGATGTTATTCGTCGCCATCTTTGGTTCTGGATGCTTTTTCAAATTGCAGAATAAAAAGTGGTTCATCCACATTGTTGTCGGTATATTAGTGCTTATAAACTTTCATTACCTAACAACAATTTTTGTGAAGGAGTTTCTAATTTGTGGTGATTCGATTCGCTGTTTGGTGCGTTAGTGACTTGTTTTGTTTAAGATGAAAGGACACAAGTGCATGGTGCTCTTTTGCAAAGTCATGGATCGTTACCAGGTATAAAGTATTTCAGGTATGTACCGAATTTCACTAAAAAGCTTGTAAAAAAAGAAGATAGTGTCACTCATATACAATATAATATATACATATGTATAACTAACCTTAAAATTAATGTATTTTTAATTTGGTGCATTAGTAGCTGATAATAATTCCCAAAATAGTCAATATAGTCATTCATTCGTAATATTTGGTTTAGAATAAAGTGAGGTTAAGAAACATACGACGTCGGATGAAAGCTGAAATAAAGAACATCATGTCGATTGTTACAAATATTCGGACGGAATTTGGCACCAAAAGTTTACACCGATTAGGGCACCGTCGGATCATCATATCGTCAGAAATTGTATGCATGGAACGCCGTCTTAATACGAACTAATCGAAATTCTGATAGAAATATTTTTCCTAACTAACCAGTGAAATTTACATTAAAAAAGTTGAAATCCGGTCCAGTCGAATGTTTACTTTCGCAAGGAAATTGCCGAACTGCGCAAACTCACGATTACCCCTTCGATGCCCATAGCGGGGACATAATTGGTTATATATATGTGGTAGTTCTCCATTGGACCTTTTTTACATTCTTGTACTTTTTGTGCACCCTGTATAATATAATACATTTTTTTTAGAAAGAGACACTTCTTTCATGAAATGCATAATAATGTTTTTTAAATATCGTCAGTGTTAAAAATTCTATGTTACATATACAGGGTACATTTTTTAAATTGTCGCAACGCCGATATTTCGAAAATTGTTTAAAATATATTCAGGAAATTTGGAAAATCGTTTGTTAACACCTTAAAAATTTACCCAGTATAATAATAAAAATATGTTTTCGATATGGTACGTACTCTCTACCTCTCGGTATATTTACCTTGATCTCTCGGCTCGAACGCAAAGCGTATAATATTCTATGTCTGCTTTTTTCACCGCGTCTTCTGCTTTTTTCTTTTTGCCTTCCAACTAGAAATAAAAGAACAAGTCATTGAAAAATACGGCATTTCATTCGATAAGCTGGCCTATTAATTCCCATAATGGTAATTTAACGTTTAACACGTCCAACTGTAACCGAATTTAAAGTACATTCACTTTCGTGAAACCGCAAGTTTTCAAATCCATAGAATCCACCTCGTAAAATTTTATGGTTCAGTGTTTTTCTGCTTTGTCTATAGAAAAATTGATACGATTTGCTTAATTTACTATTAAATTGGGATTATTTTCATTATTATTTCGAGTAAAATACGAGTTGCACTGTACTGCAACGATGTAATTCAATTAGGAAAAAATTAGTTCTGTTGTACGTCAAAATCTGTTTCCAATAATACCATAATTAAGAGTTAAAAAATATTCGTAGTCTGCCCCACTAGTTTACTAAATGCTATTAAAAATTTATAGACTTCCTTAATGTTCGTTCTCCTGTACGGTGTTGGGGCATGGACGTTGAAGGCAACAATCATTAACAAAATTGGATTGGTTTGAAATGTGGATTCTACGACGAATGTTGAGGATACCTTGGGTCGGGAATGAGGACATACTGAGCGAAATTTCGAGTTGATATATCTCAAATATGAGTTGTTCTAGACCGAAGTGTGTTGCTAATAGGGAGACCTCTGAATTACGGCAGCCAAATCGAAGAAATTGCATCAACTCACTATTCATAAGTCATGATAGCACAGAAGAGGTTATTTTATGCGTTGGAATAACTCACGCCCCAACGTCTTTAATTATTGATAGGCTACCGTAGCTACCAGTATGTGAATTGTGATGCGTTACTAGTCGGGCTAGATTAATTCATGATTCGAGCTATCAAAACTTGACATTTAAGTTGTTCTAGCTTACAATGGTGGCTGGAATAACTCACTCTTTGGGCTACCAGACTCCAAATTTGGGACTACTAGTACCTAAATTGTAGACTATCGGAACTCACAATATTTCTTTGATTTAACGTCTGCATATTGTGGACTTCAATTGCCTTATGTTTTTTCAAGATATTACATTTTTGTGGTATATTTAAAAAAATAATCATATGAATTATAGAAAGGAGCGCATACTACGGCTAAGAAACCATGCGGACGATGTGATGACGATTGCTTCAAAAGGCACCTTGATTTAATATACTGTAAAGAAGCTCGTGATTATTTACGCCAACTGACCAAAATTATGCAAAACACAAATTTTCACGCACAGAGAACAAACCTGTACCAGTACGAATTCTGAACTTTCCGTGATCTTACGATCTTGTGATTTACCCTCGATATGGGGTTTTGGAGCACGTTTCCTGAATTATTCCAACGCAAAATAATTTACACAATAATGCACGTCCGTGTTAAAACGACACTTTATAATCAATTAGTAAGTTTTCCCAACCCAAAAATTGAGTTCAGGTAACTCATAAAATGGTTACAAGATGAGGAATTGTGGTGATCCCAAATATGTTTAAAATGTTGATAAAAAATCTCTTTCTGGGTTGAGGCGAACCAAAAGAACCTGAGTTATTGTAGCGTTCATAAATAATTTGTGATAATTCGTAGGTTAAGTTAGAACAACATAGAGAGGTGGGTTGAGGTAGCTCCAATTTTGTAACCCACGACATTGGTAAATGCATTTTTGTCAGTGCATTCTTCGAAGAACCGGCCTAGCGGACCGAGGACTTTTCGAGAATATCAAAAATGGGAAAAATAGGTTATCTCGGACACATACTGCGCGGAGATCGTTACCACCTTCAGCGCCTCATTCTTAAGGTAAAAGTGAGGGAGGAAGAAGAGGAATGGGCAGAAAGAAGTTGCCATGTCTCAGGTATATACGCCAATGGACAGGGATGAAGGACTTCCGAGCTTTGCAGAATGCTGCAGCTAATAGAGACATATGCTGGTAGCAGGAGAGGATGAACGCCTAAGCAGGAATCTGCACGGCACTGGAAGACGAATGCTCGAATTTCTTGGGCTATTTCATTTTTAAAAATTAAAATGTAGAATAACAGTGCTTCTCCCTATTTTTTTTTTTTTTCGGTTTTCTGTATGTTCTTAGATGCCATCTATCTACGTTCAATTACTATGCAGCAATATTGTGACTAAGCAGGACGTCGTAATAACTAATTTTATAGGTTTTCTAGGTAATATTTGTACTCACTTTTGCATTTTCCTTATCCACTGAATTTTGTCTGTGGGTTAGCTGAATCAGACTGGCACTTTTTGATAATCTAAAATAGAACAAAATATTTTAACCGAAACGTTATGACGAAAATAGTTTTAGTTCTAACCGAACCACTTTATATTTTTTTTTTATAAAATGGAATAAAATAGTGAAACCTACGTCTGTTTTCCAAATTTCGTCGTGTCTATTACAGCTGCGTCTTGTAACTTCTCATTGTCCCTTGCGCAAGAGTGACTCTGCTTCTTTCCCTTAGCTTCAGCTGCTCGCCAATCGCCCAGAAACCTGGCCGCTTTTTCCACGGCATTTTCACATTGTTTTCTTGATCTAAACAGAGACAAAATAACTAGTTATAAATTACTTTTATTACTAAAATTTTATTGTATTAACTGCATATTATACAGGGTGTTATGGAAATGACGTATTATATTTAAACCGGCAAATCCCTATATGAAAATACATTGAAGAAAAATAACCATAAATGGCGCTTTGAATTATTAAGCGAAATATACACTTTATATGAAATCTCAGAATTTACTTGTCCGCTCCTGAGGCCCTACGCAATCAATATTTTATTGAGGCAGTCTCCGGGTTCAAAGGAGGTTAGCGCATTATATGCGATGTTGTCATATTGCAACACATAATTCTAAACACACGTGTTCAGTTTTTGACAACAAGACGTCTTTGACACGCGCTATCACTTCTTTTTCAACAGACAAAAAACTACACTCACACAAATTTGAAATCACATCACAACATTTATTATTATGAATTATTTCACAACAAAAAAAAATCGGGCAATACAACTAACAAAACGTTTAAAATTCGTATACGTCAAGCACGTGGCACCCTCGACGTCGTGTAACCAACGTCGTTCCACTCCCGAGTCTCGAAACATACTGAAGTATGAAGCGGCCGATATTCAAGCTACGGCGAGACACGCGGTGTGATCTGATAACACTGTTAGTATACTCTCGTGACCCACATTGTTGCTAAGTGAATCCAGATGGAACGGGGCGACAGTATGTGGGTAAAAAGGGTTTTTACCTTAGTATTTAGATATTCGATTTAAAAAAAAAGTATGTAGACTTTCTCTAGGACACCCTAGGAGTCACCCATTTAAATATAATAAGTCATTTCCATAACACCCTGTATAGACAGATATTTAGCTAAACTGATAGCGGTCGAATTTTATTTATTTGACGTTTCACAACTATATCTTTTAACGTATCGAATTTTATTATATTCTTAACTAAAATACGACCCACAAGGAAAGAGTAATTCTGTCACATCACCATAAGCTTACGGTGTTTTCTTAGACTGAATGTAAAGTTGACAGGTACGTCATCTAGTTGTCACATTCTTATAGCGATGTAAATATTGTTACAACATCGGCCCATAATTAATTTTTATTACCTATGTTGGCTTTCGGTCAAATTCCTTAGCGGTTTGGCAGTTTCCTCCAAAAGGGCGGTTCCGGCTATGCGATGGGCTTCAGCTTTGGCTTCCAGTTCTAGCGCCACCGTTTTCCAAGCTTCGTTGATGCCTCCAATACCATCCCGGCAGGCTCTCGACAGTTTCGCGCTCAATTTCGACAAATTTTTGGCGTACTGAGTTTCTGCCTCGGCTCTAAAAAACGAAAAGTTATCAGTCTTTTAGGAAGGATTTTTTTTTATCGACTGGGGAGTACGTAGCCCCACGAGATATTCGATCTTATCCGGTCAGGTTACCGGCGCGAATAGTCCTCAGTGCCTCTAACAGCACACTCAATTCGGAAAGATCCTATATTACCATTATACCATATTATGAAACGCGTAATTTATAATTTAATTTTAAATAATCATCGCTCACCTTTCCTGCAATATCGTCGCCAATTCTTTGCAGAAATCCCCACCCTGCTTCACATATCTTCTCAGATCTTCAAAGCCGTTTTGACCCTGAAACAAAATAATTTTTATAAAATATTTGTGCATCGTGCATGAGAATCGAGAATCGCATAGAAAACAATAAATACGATTTACGGATAGGAATGCAAATTTTTTCATTTTTTATGGTGAAAATAAATAAAGAAATGCTTTCGTTTATGCTCTATTTGCCTCGGAGCCTGCTTTTTCTTTCGCGTTCATCGTGATCATTCATTGTTTTTTTAAACTACGATAATTTACAACATAATCTAAAATCAATCAGTTCATATTTAATTTAATATACTGCCATTTTACAGTGGCGGACGAGGAATAAAACATGAAAACACAAATTATTATTTCTTTCATCCCTTCCCACCCTTAGCCGCCACATTTGCGAGCGACTTGTCGCGAGAGACAAATCGTGGACCAAAAACGATAAACTGGCCACTGTAAAATCGATTAATAACCAAGCAAATTAGTGTCATTCATGCCTCTGTCACGAACGCGTCGAATTATTCTTCAGCAGAAGCAAGTCCAACTTCTGTCTACGGCTTGTCGAATACACTTTTATTTTTTGAATATTTAGTAGCATTCTGCCATGGGTTTACTTTAAACTTCTCATATTAAAATGATCTTCAAAAATGTTTGAACCACACGAAACACAAAATATAAATATCAATAATAACATGCCAATATTTTAATTTCGCCATTTAGACGTAAATACACTATACAAGAAATAGTATATTACGCACCGAGGTGGTTCATTCCTGTCGAGAGAGTCGGTAGTTAACCGAGGCGCGAAGCGGCGAGGTTAACTAAATCTCGAGACAGTCATGAAACTTTTCATCGAGGTTTGTATACTATTTTATTTACAACCACAGCAAACACCCACTTCTTGTTATTTTGAATTAAAATTATTAATAAAAGATAAATTATACAGAAATTTCAAATAACCGCAGGTGGTAAAATAACGTAGGTAATAATACACATCAAGATGGTAAATATCATTTTTTGAATATGGTTTCCATGTCACTAAACAATATGGTATTTTAACAACAGAAAAATGCTCAAAATCAGATGAGGAATTTGATTTTGCTGCTACTTTCACCAGAAATTCGAGAAGCAGTAAAAATAGTAGAAGAAGATCTTCTGCTAACTAAAAGACGCCCGAGATATGACAAGACATATAACTGTTTCAAAGAATGGTGTACGGGAAATAAAGTTCAAAATCCTGGTTCTGAGTCGGCGCTACTAGCTTATTTCAGTGAAAATGCCAAGACAAAGAAGATATCAACGATTTGGTCACAATATTCAATGCTGAGGACCACTCTATCAATTAGGGAAAAAGTAGACATATCTAAATACGCAAAGCTATTAGCATTTTTAAAAAAGCAAAAGGAGGGATACAAGCCGAAAAAATCGATTTACTAATAATAATTTACTTTTCACCCGGATGGAAAGTAAAAAAGCCAACTTTCCACCTTTCGAATATAGATGAAATGTCATTATTACATGCATGGT
This sequence comes from Barypeithes pellucidus, assembly GCA_963991005.1. Lineage (NCBI taxonomy): Eukaryota > Metazoa > Arthropoda > Insecta > Coleoptera > Curculionidae > Barypeithes > Barypeithes pellucidus. Next base: position 4,898,649 of record OZ022557.1, read on the forward strand.
TGTAAATAAAGGCATTTTATGCTTTTTCATTGGAAATTGAAATATTGGCCAAATATAGATAGGAAACAAAAATTATGATAAGTGATTTAAATTTGATATATGGACATAAAATTACAAAACAAACAACTTTTCCAAATACAATTTTTTAAAATTCGATCAATAAATCTGATTTTTCGCTATTTTGTGGAGAAAATGTCAAATCTGACAGTTAACAAAAGCCGCATGGTCAATTATGAATTTTTTTTTTTGGTTATTGGAGCTAAAACTTATGATGAAGTCAAATGTTACCTAAATTGAACAATACATTTTTTCTCCATATGGTTCCAACTTTAATGGTGGCACTGGTAGATCGATATGTAAGTTATTATTAATATTGCCTGTAATGAACTTGGTTTGGAATAATGAAATTCAATTATACATTTGAGTGAAATAAAACTAGGGGATTTTGACTATAACACGCTATCACAATAAATAATTTAACTTTTACCGCGATATCGATGCCAAGAAGGTATATTTTCTAATTATTTCTAAAAATACCCGTGATAAAATTAGGCATCTCCCAAAAACACGATTCTATTTAAAACATGGCAACATTATAAATAAACCCACCCATAAAATTCGTTTATTTGTTCCATAAATAAAAACTAAAAATGAATTACCGAAATAAATTTTATTTAAATACTTTTATAAATTAGGAATCGGACAAGAAATGAAAGTTATCAAAACCGATTGTGGTTTTAGCGTATTTGTAAAAATATTAGAAAAAATTATTAAAAAAATCAGTTAAAGTATAAACCGGTACATTATTGGGCAACCGCCATAATGTTATTTTAGCATCATTCACCAATATACCTAAATAATAAAAAGAGTTGTCATTATTTATTTAGTACAATATGCATATCACAAAATGGTCGAAGCGTGATATCCAACTTAACAGACACTATTGTTACATGACAGACTTGATTGTTATATATTTCATTGTGCTAATTTTTTTGTTTTATTATTTATTTTCTATTAAAAGCGAACTGGATTAAATTATATATTTAAACTATCATGCCACGGCTACATTTTATTAATTTGATATCAATGGATATAAACAAATATTCCCAAATTCCGTAATAATTATTGCCTTATAATACTAGAGAGACGGTGACAATATAGGGGGTCCGTGAAGTGGAATATCAGTAATTTGGCTTTTCGTGGAGTTTAGGTCCCCCTCTACAACTTTTATATCTGATGAAATGCCGTAGAGCGTTGCTGAGAGGCGCTGTACCGCTTTAGATAGGAAATTGTCAATAAATTCAAAATTATATCGAGCCTTGTCTGAAAATTAATTTACAGCATCTGCGTGACCCCAAAGTCACGGAAAACACATTTTCTGACAAGTCAACCCTTGTGTATACTTTTCCGAGCGTGTCATAAAAAAATGAAAATTAAAAAAAAAGAAAAAAAGCGCATTTGAAGTTGAAACTTTCTAGAATGGAACATTATCAGGAGGAAATTCGGAAAACGATCGTGACATGTCAGAAAATTGTCACACTACATTCCTTGAGACCCAAATATTGTGGGAAAGAAATTTCAGAAGAATCACACCTAGTTAGGCGGAATTCTGACAATATTACGCAGAAATACCGGAAGGCAGGTATCGTTCAGTTGTATGACGGGAAATATGATTCGCAATATTCTTTTTATCAGAAAATTGTTTACGAGTCATCTCTTTCTCTTGGACCCATTTCACTTGAGACTTTATAATTTTTCCATTAATTTTTTTTGACACGCTCGAAAAAGTATATGCAAGGGTTGACTTGTCAGAAAATGTGTCTCCCGCGACTTTGGGGTCACGCAGATGCTGTAAATTCATTTTCAGATATGGCTCGATATAATTTTGAATTTATTTCCTATCTAAAGCGGTACAGCGCCTCTCAGCAACGCTCTACGGCATTTCATCATATTAAAAAGTTGTAGAGGGGGACCTAAACTCCACGAGAAACCAAACTACTGATATTCCACTTCACGGACCCCCTATTGTCACCGTCTCTAACTATTATAAGAAAAATGGTTTATGATTCATGCCAGTTATAAAATAGCCACCCTGTATGTTTACCCGTGCGTCATGACTGACACGCCATACAAAATCATACTAAACTGCTGGCCATTTGCTTTCGAGCAAGAAAAATTTCGCCTAAATTTAAAAGGTAATATTTTCTGAACCAGATATGACATCGATCTCCGGTTTTTAATGGTTGATAGATTTCTCCCTTAGGAAACAATTGCCAAAGTTGGATTGTCTTAAACTGTCAGAAAATTTTATATACAGGGTGTTAAAGAGGACGATGATTTTTGCTCCAATTTCAATAGCATGCAACTTTGACAATAATATTTTTAAATTTTATCACTGTACGTCAATTGAATCACTGGTTCATAGCAAAGAAAGTGATCTGTCAAATTTTTGATATCTGCTATATTTTAAGAGATACCGATTTTTTTGAAAAACTTTGCTTTTTTTCTTAGCTAGATCCCACTGTGCGTTGTATCGTGCAAACTTTGCAAGTGATTATTATACCTTATGAAAAGCTTGTTTATGTTCAGTAACAACAATTGTACCTAAATGTTGTTATGTGCAGTGGCGTACTTATAATCACTTATATGTCTATGCTTTATGAGTATCTCACAATTTTTTTGTATTGGAAAGTACGCGCCCCTAGATTAGGCAAGTTTTTCCTTATTTTTTAGTTTTTCATATCGCGCTACAGGTATATTATACAGTGTCTACAAAATTTTAAAAAAGATAATTTTTTATTTAATTGTTTGAAAAAATTTATTTATTAATTTCTAACTTACGATACAATGCAAAGTGGGATCTAGCTAACAAAAAGTTGAAAAAAACCAAAGTTTTTCAAAAAAATCGGTATCTCTTAAAATATAGCAGATATCAAAAATTTGACAGATTACTTTCTTTGCTATAAACCAGTGATTCAATTGACGTACAGTGATAAAATTTAAAAATATTATTGTGAAAGTTACATGCTATTGAAATTGGAGCAAAAATCATCGTCCTCTTTAACACCCTGTATATAAAATTTTCTGACAGTTTAAGACAATCCAACTTTGGCAATTGTTTCATAAGGGACAAATCTATCAACCATTAAAAACCGGAGATCGATGTCATATCTGGTTCAGAAAATGTTAACTTTTAAATTTAGGCGAAATTTTTCTTGCTCGAAAGCAAATGGCCAGCAGTTTATAACGATTTTCTTTACAATATCTGTACGTATACAATACGTTCAATTTCACTTGTGTCCCCTTGAGGCGAAATCCAGAACTTATTAATTTTCCCATAGCCACTATAATAATGAATTTTTATTCCTGAATTTCTATGCCCAGCAGTTGCCGAGATATGGCTGGTGGCCGGCCTTAGTGAATCACCCTGTATAGCCAACTAATTAAACATACACCTACAATAGTCAGTAATAATTACATAGAGCAATTCCAACGTAGACTGTTAACATTTGAACTTTACGTTTAATTGACCTTCTCAAGTAGTCAGATAATGTATATACGTACGTATTTTACTACATACTATCTTATATAATTTGATAATATCGTTTACTGAATAAATTTAATAGTTTTCAGTGTCTACTTGGCTTTTTAAGTGTGTCGTTTCCTCGGATGACATTTAGATCTCTTTGAGATAAATACCTATTTGTTGCAAAAAGTAGGTAATAATCCGTCGATTAACGGCTAGTAAATTACTCGCCAAGTTTCACTGGTTTACGCTTAAAAGTGCAAAGATTAATGACTGGTTTCTTGCGTTTGGTTGCGACATAACATGGGCGAATCTAGGCAACTTTTCTATGTGGGGCAAAACAGAAAATATAAGTTTTTTAAATTTTTTCTTTCTTTATACGGTACATTTTTAGTCGTTTTGGCGGTTTTTCTCCATTAAACACCCCAACTCCACAGATCCTTGGACTTATAAGAATTATAAAGGATCAAAATAATGATGACTAAGATTACATTAAAGTAAATAAACCATATACGGAAATCCCGTATGGAATGTTTTCCTTAAATTTTGGTTCCTTTTACGTATAAATTTATTTTTTAAGCTTCAGATAACTTAAAGCTGTTTATCCAGACCTTGTTTACTCCATTAAATCGTACCTAATTAAATATTTTTGAAAAATATAATTATTCTTTAACAGATTATTTATATTCCCTGAATTATCGTACCGATTTCCTTCTGTCAAATTTTAACGCACAACAACTAAATAATAATGAACCTGATCAATTCCAAACAGATTAAACTTTTTAGACTTTTACGAAACTTAGAGCAATTTGCCGAACAGGAATCTTAGTATTACTCATTTTTACAACGGTTTCTAGGCGATTTATTAAACTTTATTACTTTAAACCACAGTAGACCATGAAACAAAAGCTAATATCCTAGAAACAACTATATTGACTATTAACATTTAACGTCAACTTCACTTTTACATATTCATTTGCGAAAATGATCTATCAACATTTTGAAAAATTTGATTCCGCTATTTTTTACCTTAAGCTGAATCTTTTATTTTGTTTCGAAGTAATAGAGTTTAAATAAAACGCCTAGGAAACCAACATGATATGTGTGAAAGGAGAATTTAAAATATTATCTTTTTAGATTAAAATATACCCATTATACCATTTTAAAAAATGAGGTTAGCTCCGATAACTTTTTTACCTGACCCCGTATACTTATTCTGAAAACGGCAGATTATTCAACAATCAATATAAAGAAACTTCTGTATAAAACATTTTTCTGTATCTCAAAATTAATAATAATGAGTTTCGATTTGCATTCAATTGTTTCAATCGAGAACGGTATAATGAGAAAAACGCTAGAGACCGTTTTCATGTAGAATTAACAAGGTTAATCAGGAAAAATATCCGCATGCAAGGATGTAAGTGGCACACCACAATTAACACATACCAAAATTGAAAATAATATCTAAAGTATTTTCGAAAATATTAAATAATAACCATTTAAAAGAAACATAAAAGCAGATATACGTATATGAACTCTTCTTCATAATGACCAAACGAATCACACTATGAAATATCAGCACGCCATTAGGAACACCCAGTATATAAATTTATTTTGACAGTAATTGATTATGGAAAATTTGTGGCAAACATTTTTATCGAAAAAATGTCACTGTGCCAAATTCTTTAAGCGTGGGCGTGAATAACCAGTTTGATTCATTCAGATAAGCAAACATTTTACAACAATTACAATTTAGTATAAACATTAAAAAATATCAACATGTTTACCTTCCAATCACAGTTGATCAGTAGTCTTCTAAATACACTATATCTCGGTTGATACATACTATGAGAGACTATTTTTAGAACGTTTGACACTGCCGCTTGCACCGAATAATAAACCTATACTATTTTGGTCCTACGACTAAGTATTTTTATTATTTTAGAGATAAACTGATATAGGTCATAATGGTTATCGAGACATAACCTGACAAGAATAATTTACAAGGTGTGTTTATTTCTCTATTTTATCAATAACAAACAAATATACACAACAAAATACCTTACCTCTGGCATAAACAACTTCTTCCTAAAAGCACTCTTGATTGTGGAGAAATCGAACTCCTCCTTACTCCTCTCATCGCTTAATTCACTCCCGAACTTACTCATAGGCGAATAGTCCTCACAGTCACTCGCACCATTGGTCATTGTTTCATTTTCCTCACTAAAGTTCAGTTGGTATTCGATATCACTAGCTTGTAGTTTAGATTTTGGGTAATTAGTCACGTTATCATAATTGGAACTAATGCTGGGAGAATTTGGAGCGCTGTGACTGATACTGTCAATGTCAGAAGCGTTATCTTGACTAGTACCTCTTTTGCCGTGAGTTGATTTAGAAGTGAAATATTTCCCAGTGTTCTGAAACACCTTCCTGCACTTATTCTTCGAACTTTTGTACATTTCTTCTATATTAATACCAATCTTGTCCTTGTCCGCAAAAGCTCCCACTCTTTGCTGTGCCGCCTGCTCAGAAATCATATTGCTCACTTTGCTTTTGAAATTATTCCACGAATCTACGGCTTTCTTCGGTTTTCTGAGCAACGTTGGCCTTCTGAGTCTTATAGGCAATTTGCTCCGCGCTTTACAGTATTCCAGCTTCTCCGAGTCATTAGGACTCGATTCGCGATTGTTCAGAGCTAAATTCCGACGGGCCATATTTATTTGGCTGCAAGAAATATGTTCTATGCTCGAGTGATTAGATTTTGAAATCTCTAGGTTCATATTTTCCGGATCAAAATCGTTCATGGATTGAGATAGTCGATGCTGAACCTTAAGACTTCGTGGGACTTTATAAAAACCATCTTCTTCGTCATCAGATCTTAAGGTCAAATTCGGATCGCTTCCGCTTTTCCTAATTGATAAGTGGATGTTTTCGTGACTTCCATGCACTATAATTTCGCTTTGACTACCGAATTTTTCTGAAGGGTGAATTTTAGGTTTATCAGCAATATATTCATCTAAATCATTAAGATGTTCTTCTTGTATCTTACTTTCCTCGCTACTTAGCTCTTTAAGATTATCGCTTATATTATTTACTGCTTTGCATTCACTTTCCTCTTTGCCGTCATTTTCCTCGTTATTATTTTGTGGCGTCTCTAATTCTTCATTATCTGCGTCAGTACTCTCTGGTTGTATTAGGGTAATCTGCATTTCACTTTTTACAATGTGTTTAACCAATACTGGCTCATCATTACGCGGTACCTCATTCTCGTAAATATTTTCCTCAGGTTCCATGTTTTTTCTTTCACAAAACTTGAAACTTATTCTTGGTACGTCATATTCAAACTTGCTGTTGTTCTTGTCAATGTTCGTCGGTTCCTCTACGTCCATATATAGCTCTTGGTCAGTCTCAGTCTCGCTAGTGCTTTTCCTAACATCTTGTGAACTTATTTTCTCCCTGGCGTCGTGAAAGTTCTCGTCCGCCTCGTTATCTGAGGAACTGCTTGACGATGCGCTTTCTACGTAGATACTGGTCGGCAAACTCGTCGATTTGTCGAATTCCAGTTGTGCCTCTTGAAAATCGTAGAATCCAGATGATCGTTTTGACGTCTTGTCGGAATTTTTCGAATCGCTGTCATTTGTCGACGGCGATTTTCGGAAAAGCGGCGAGCTGAGGTTAGGAATAGTGACTCTCCATTCTTTCTTTGTGATCTTGTTGCAGAACTTTTTCATTTTCGGTGCGTTTGCAGAATGTCACATCGCTTTAAAATGTCTCACTAAGGTTTTATGTTGCACATTGTTAACCGTTTTTCTAAATTTATGTCATCGTTTCTATATATACAGCTGATTGTGTCAATTGTAACTAGTTAATAAATAGTGTAAAAACGAGTTTAGTCTAATCAACAAACGCTATCGACGTACGTAGGTACTTAATGGTAAAAAAATAAGGATCGAAGGTATACGGCATGCTCGCGAAACAAATAATATAATTGACATGGTCGGTAGTTTCATTATAGAGATACTTACGATGGAAGTTTAGAAAGAAATATAAAATTTTAAGTTGTAGACTAAAGAAGGGGATTACCTCCTAACATGAGGGGAAAACCTGGGGACTCAAGCCCCAGATGATGCAATGTGATGCGAGATAACTTCACAGTAATATTAACGGCCTCTTATTTTTAATGTCTTTTTGTTTTATCACTTAATGAAAAAGGATAAAACATACAACGTTTTTCTTTGGAAACGAAATACAATTAGTATATTAGGGACGGTATGCAGCCATGCAGGAGATTAGAGCAAGAATAGAACAAACCCGTGTTTCGTTCCTGAGGAAGCATAATGTACTTTGCAGTAGAGATTTAAGCATGCCTCTGCTCATCCGAATGCCTCGATGTTACGTGTTCAGCATAATGTTCTATGGATGACGGACGAGATGTGCAAAAAATTGGAGGCCTTTGAAATGTAGACATACATACAGAAGGATCATGAGAACTTCCTGGGTAGAAAGAGTGCGTAACACAGAGATACTTCAACGTCTCGATAAACAACTGGAGGTTCTAGTCACATTGAAGAAGCGGAAACTGGAGTATTTTGGTTACATTTTAAGGAATAACAAGTATCTACTCTTAAAACTCATTATATAAGGGAAGATCGAAGGGCGGAGAGGCCAAGGTAGAAGAAGAACATGCTGGCCGTACAAAAACATAAGGCAATGGTGAGCACCACCACATTGTTCCGTCGAGCTGTAGACAAGGTTCAGATAGAGCTGATGACCAACGTCCGAGGCGGATAAGGCACCTGAAGAAGAAGATATTAGACTGAAATGGTAAAATTAACATATTGACATGTGATTTATTTGCCATTATTGATATTTAAATTTTGTGTTTCGTGTTCAACCACTGAACAAGGAATTTTATATAACAATAACGACAAAAATGACACTTGTTAATCCGGTATTGTCAAACATGAAAGCAGGCGACGTAATATCTTTGTCAAATTAATAGAAAATGACAAAGAAAATTTCAGAGCTCCCCGATTGATTTTCTGGGAGGTTGTTAACAACCTATCTAAGAATGTGACTTGTTTATTCTTCAAAGACTGTGAACCAAAGCCGTGTATCCTCCTTGATTTAAGATCCTTGGGACAAACACTATTTGGCTCTTGCCAAAAATTTGCTTAAAAGCAAGAGATGGGGAAACAATGTATAAAATACCTGCATCTTGATCTATTAACTACGAGAAGAGAAACATCACATAAGAAAGTCTGTTTTTCGAAAATTTGTCTTCGAATGGAAAATTTTTTGTCCACAATTATTTAAATCTGAACAACGATCGAATAGTTTTGATGCGTCCCCCATACCTGTTTCAATAGCGAGTGTAAAAAATTGAATTTTGCACTGTGTATTGTATATTATGTAAGGTTGGTTCTATTTAGGAATATGGTAAAGCGAAGGCCGTCTAATATGGTAGTTATCAAACGGATGATAATGACACCGCTGCGTTTAAAAACGTGATTCCTTATTAAAATATGTGAAATTCGCAACGATTTTATATTCAGGATAACAGCTTTATAGTATATTAAATATGAATGGTCAATTTAAATTTACAGGTATTTTATCGAGTAGTTATCTCAAATTAAGGTGAATGTAATGTAGGTAATATCAAGGTTTTTAAATAAACGGAAAATTTCATCTATTTTGTGATTATTAATCTGAAGTTAGTAACTTTAATCATGTATGGCAATTATAATAATGAAATCATACAATCGTACGATGTAAAAAGTCAGGGATCATTGAAGAAAATTAAAAAACAATATGAAGGAAGCTAGAAAATTAAATATGTAATACGAAAATTTAATGCAGTTAAGCCAGGCAATGACTGAAAAACAAATAGAAGTAAGATGAAAGTACAGAACGCATTTTGGAAAAAGAATCAAGTGCAATATTAACAGAATAAAGTAATGCTTCTGAAATAGAAGAAACGAATTTTCATGTGGTACAACCATAGCCGGACTTAAACATGGGCATTTATAGGGAACTGCCCAAGATGACAAAAAAAAAGGGGGGGGGGGGGGGGGTTGTTCGTGTTTTTTTAAAAAGACTTGAAATTTCTTGGGAATTGAAAAGTGTAATTCTAATCTAAACTGATTAGACAACAATTTTGGGATTTTTTGAATCTCAATTTATACATTGGGCAGTAAAAATTCAAACTTTCGGCGCCCCTGGCAGTCATATTGTTCCGAACCAAAGATCTTACAAACTCCAGATAGAAATGTTTACATTTGAAGTCGACGTAAGGACTGTAAACGTGCACTCCCCACCTTGCTGTTATGCTTGCAGCATAGCCAGATTGTCCTATTTATCGCTAAGGTATCTGCAAAATCCCAATTAAAAATTTGTTAATTTGACAATTGCAACTGGTTTAAGGTTAATCCGCAATTGCTTTTAAAATAAATTTATTTCCCAATAATTTTAATATAAATTGTGAATAGGCCTTGAGAGATTTAGAAAAAAAATATTATACATAAAAGTTTGAAATAAACCGACTGCACTCTGACAACATCAAGTTAAAAGATAGTACGCTCGACGGCAAACGAACAAACTTTATCAATGGAAGAAGAATACACTGTTGCTACTCGCTACCTCGCTACTAACCGCTTTTAAGGGAGTGTTTATATATTTGATTGTTTTTATTTTATTTTTTTGTGAGTATTGTTGAAAAATCGTCTTTATTATAAACAATGATGGTGCATTCATGTATGGTTTGTAAAAGAGTGGATCATTTAAGCAAGGATTTATCTTTTCTTCGGTAAGTATGGTTATGTTTTAATATGATTGTATTGATATGATTTCCGACTCACAATTGACGTTTAAAAGGTTATGGACCGGTCCGTGGTGCTAGTCCGGGCAAAAAGCAGTCGAGTTGGTTTATTTCTTAATATAAATCTTGCATTTACAAGATGGTTGAGTCTTGTGCGGCCATAAAATACTTCACTAGAAGATGCAATGGTGTTAAATTAAAATTTCACAGGTTAGTAAATATATTTCGAAATTTGATTTTGAGTTTGCATCACTATGAAAATTCGGTTTGTTTAAGAATGTACCAAATGTTTATCCACTTCGTTAGGATACTAAAGGGCCGTAGCCTACGGCAAATTTGGATACATGCCCTTAGAAGGAATAATTATAGTCCAGGTGATACAACAGTTATTTGTGAGAAATACTTCACAAAAGAAGATTATGTAGGTAATGTACATGGGAATAAAATACTGAAGAAAGGAACAGTCCCGTCAAAATATTTTACATCTTTATTTTTCTATATTTAAACAACGTTTGCAGTGTAACAAGTACGTGAAGACAGGTTTTATATAATTTATTTATTTATTTTTATATATTTGATCTAACTTGTTTAGGTACATAATATTTTAATTTACTTATTTAATTAATCACTTTAGTGTACAATATGCCTTAGTGGCTTGTGTGTGCATTACTAAAGTAATATGGTACTATAACTATATGTAACATCGTTTCACAATATATTATTACTTTATAAATCACAGACATTGTTATTTTATAAATTACAGACAGTGGAAAACCAGTTATACATCACAATGGTAACATTCATCTACCCTCAAAAAATATCAAAGTATCGTATATCAATCTGCAATAGCCAAATTATTAGAAATAAACTTATTTTAAGAGCAATTGCGGATTAACCTTAAACCAGTTGTAATTGTCAAATTTACAAATTTTTAATTGGGATTTTGCAAGATGTCTTAGTGATAAATATGACAATCTGGCTAGAAATATACACTTATATCTGGAGAGTATCATCCAGTAATGAATACACCAAAAATATTGATGCTAAGCATAAATAGTTAAATCCATCCTTGGATACACTGTATATAAAAACTGGATCAATATTTCTATCTTTTTTATAAATATCCAATATTCGAAACTACACTTTTTGAATAGATAATATAGTTAAACGTAAAGAATCTCAAAGTAAATTATACGCCCTTGTTGGGCTTTTTGCCCAGACTAGTGATAGCGATGAAGACCGCTCCATAACCTTTTAAACGTTATTGGATTTAACCTTGTAAGATCTTTGATTTAACCAGACTTCAACATTGTTGCCATTAGGGAGACCAACATGTTTTGTCACTCTTCCACCCATTACTGATTTTCAATAACATTTCAAACAATCACAAACTCACTTTCCAACAGATTTATGAATGGAGTGTTGGCCCTGTGTTCCGAACAAAGATCTTACAAACTCCAGATAGAAATGTTTACATTTGAAGTCGACGTAAGGATTGTAAACGTGCACTCCCCACCTTGCTGTTATGCTTGCAGCATAGCCAGATTGTCCTATTTATCGCTAAGGTATCTGCAAAATCCCAATTAAAAATTTGTTAATTTGACAATTGCAACTGGTTTAAGGTTAATCCGCAATTGCTTTTAAAATAAATTTATTTCCCAATAATTTTAATATAAATTGTGAATAGGCCTTGAGAGATTTAGAAAAAAAATATTATTATTATACATAAAAGTTTGAAATAAACCGACTGCACTCTGACAACATCAAGTTAAAAAATAGTACGCTCGACGGCAAACGGTCGAACTTTATCAATGGAAGAAGAATACACTGTTGCTACTCGCTACCTCGCTACTAACCGCTTTTAAGGGAGTGTTTATATACTTGGTTGTTTTTATTTTATTTTTTTGTGAGTATTGGTGAAAAATCGTCTTTATTATAAACAATGATGGTGCATTCATGTATAGTTTGTAAAAGAGTGGCTCATTTAAGCAAGGATTTATCTTTTCTTCGGTAAGTATGGTTATGTTTTAATATGATTGTATTGATATGATTTCTGACTCACAATTGACGTTTAAAAGGTTATGGACCGGTCCGTGGTGCTAGTCCGGGCAAAAAGCAGTCGAGTTGGTTTATTTCTTAATATAAATCTTGCATTTACAAGATGGTTGAGTCTTGTGCGGCCATAAAATACTTCACTAGAAGATGCAATGGTGTTAAATTAAAATTTCACAGGTTAGTAAATATATTTAGAAATTTGATTTTGAGTTTGCATCACTATGAAAATTCGGTTTGTTTAAGAATGTACCAAATGTTTATCCACTTCGTTATGATACTAAAGGGCCGTAGCCTACGGCAAATTTGGATACATGCCCTTAGAAGGAATAATTATAGTCCAGGTGATACAACAGTTATTTGTGAGAAATACTTCACAAAAGAAGATTATGTAGGTAATGTACATGGGAATAAAATACTGAAGAAAGGAACAGTCCCATCAAAATATTTTACATCTTTATTTTTCTATATTTAAACAACGTTTGCAGTGTAACAAGTACGTGAAGACAGGTTTTATATAATTTATTTATTTATTTTTATATATTTGATCTAACTTGTTTAGGTACATATTATTTTAATTTACTTATTTAATTAATCACTTTAGTGTACAATATGCCTTAGTGGCCTTAAACCAGTTGTAATTGTCAAATTTACAAATTTTTAATTGGGATTTTGCAAGATAATTTAGTGATAAATATGACAATCTGGCTAGAAATATACACTTTTATATCTGGAGAGTATCATCCAGTAATGAATACACCAAAAATATTGATGCTAAGCATAAATAGTTAAATCCATCCTTGGATACACTATATATAAAAACTGGATCAATATTTCTATCTTTTTTATAAATATCCAATATTCGAAACTACACTTTTTGAATAGATAATATAGTTAAACGTAAAGAATCTCAAAGTAAATTATACGCCCTTGTTGGACTTTTTGCCCAGACTAGCTCCGCTCCGACACAATGAAGAGCGCTCCATAACCTTTTAAACGTTATTGGATTTAACCTTGTAAGATCTTTGATTTAACCAGACTTCAACATTGTTGCCATTAGGGAGACCAACATGTTTTGTCACTCTTCCACCCATTACTGATTTTCAATAACATTTCAAACAATCACAAACTCACTTTCCAACAGATTTATGAATGGAGTGTTGGCCCTGTGGTTCCGAATAATTATTCCATCTTTGCTTACTGCGTCCAACGATCACATTGCTTATGTTACTGAACAGTCTTCCTCGTTACATATACAGGGTGTCCATTTTTGGGTAGTTTTACGGGGGTACCTCCGGTATTAGTAAAGATAGAAGGATGCGCTTTTCGCAGCACTATGCTACTTTTTTGTCAAACAGAAGATGCCATAATCAGAATTTTTCTAGGCCGCCTTGTTTTTGATATACGGGATGTTTTTGAGAATTGTGCATTTTGGGACACCCCCCATATCTCGGTTACCCCGTAACGTATCAAAAAGAAATAAAATGTTATTTTTGTAGTTTTTTACGTAGAATCCAGTGACGTACTCAGATCTCACTATTAATTAGAAATTTTAAAACAACTTAGATAACCTGAATGCTCTGACAGAATTAGAAGATTTTATTATTATGACACATAGGACTATGTTCTTTTGTTTGTTTTAAATACCCGTCATGGCCGGCTAAAAAAAATAGTATATTTTTGAAAAACGTATATTTCTGGCCTAATGCTATGACTAAAAATAAAGAGTTATATATTTTTGAGAAGCTTGTTACAAACTAAATTATATTATTAAAAAATATATGGGGTGAGCCATTTCAAAAAAGGAAATTTGTTTATTTTCCTTGAAAACTATTGAATATAGAAAAAATCTGAGCACGTCACTGGATTCTACTTACTGGAAACTACAAAAAGAACATTTTATTTCTTTCTGGTACGTTACGGGAGTGTCCCAAAATGCACAATTCTCAAAAACATCCCGTATATCAAAAACAAGGCGACCTAGAAAAATTCTAATTACGGCATCTTCTGGTTGACAAAAAAGTAGCAAAGTGCTGCGAAAACCGCATCATTCTATCTTTACTAATAACGGAGATACCCCGTAAAACTATCCAAAAATGGACACCCTGTAAAATCGTGTCGTCGGGTTTGTTCGGAAAAATGTTTATTAATCAGAACAGAAAAATACGACGTATCATCATTATTGAAATTAATTTAGATTTAATTAAATAATTCGTTCGATCCTATTCAAAGCAAAAGGTGGCCATGTCCAACAATTTTTATAAAACAAAATTCATCATCATCAATGTTAATGATGATGTGAATTTAATTGTTCAATCAAGAACGGTGCACAATAAATCGGACTAGACCATGTTCATGCAGAATAGACCAGGCTATTCAGAAAATATATCCATATGAAAAAATGTCAGTGACGTACCACTTTTTTTGTAAAGATATCAAATGACATGCTTGCAGGGACGCCACTGGTGAATGAGTAGAATAAATTTTCTAAAAAAGTAAGGATTTAACAAAAAAATTAAAGCTCATATGATGAACTTTCTTTGATAAAATGATCTAGGCTAGGGGTTTCCCACGGGTAGAATGTACTATTTTTTTATGTTCAATCTGATGGGGGCGTAAGTAACGACATTTCTTTTTTCTTTGGATATTCTTATTACTATGGTCACGAGTCCTTTAGGAGGGTCGTCGTGGCAAAAGACTGCACCTCTAAGTGCGCCGCGACCTGAAAAAGTTGGGAATTCCTAATATAATATAATAATGATACCTAGAAGTAGTGTACATTGTAGGACAATGACTGATAAAAATCGAATGAAACATTTATTTACAAATCAATCAAATGAAAATAAAAGTAGGTAAGAAAGTGATGCAACCAATCGAATATGGCGTGGCCATTCAATTGTCTAGCGATCATTGACTTTTCAAGTAACTACTTACAGCGTTTAACGCCTACGATTATCTAGGGATTACCTTTATTTGATTAATTAATGGATATGTCAGGGGCGTGCTCTGTCCATGGAAGTAAGGGAAGCGACGCGTCCTCTAAAATATTAAGCGCTAGCCGTAATGCGATAGATGAACGTAATAATTGTATTCGTAATTAGGCCATCTTCGATATCCTCTGACTTCTCCTGTACGCGTGGCTTCCACGTGAAAGCAAGTCGAGTACGTGACAAAAAGTTTTTGGTGTCCCCAATTGTTGATTATATGATTTTAACTGCGACACGCTAATTTTGTAACTATTTTTACACTTACCGAACCCACTAAGACTTTAA
Organism: Barypeithes pellucidus; assembly: GCA_963991005.1. NCBI lineage: Eukaryota > Metazoa > Arthropoda > Insecta > Coleoptera > Curculionidae > Barypeithes > Barypeithes pellucidus. The sequence goes on from OZ022557.1 coordinate 4,914,316, forward strand.
AGCAGACAGTGTGTTATGGAAATGACTTATTATATTTAAACCAGGAAGTCCTGAGATGAAAATAAATTGAGTAAAAATAACCTTAAATGGCCCTTTGAATTATTGTACGAAATATACACTTTATATGAAATCTGAAAATTTACGTGACCGCTACTGAGGATGTTCGCAATCAATAGTTTATGAGGCGGTGTTGTCATATATTGCAACACAGAATTGTAAACGCTCGTGTTCAGTTTTTGACAACAAGATGTCTTTGACCCGCGTTATCACTTCTCTTTCAAACTTTTTAGAAAAAAATACTACAATTTTAAGGTACATACTCTCTTACCTTCGATCTTATATATAATCCGTTTTATAATTAAATTCCATAAAAAAATAAAACACAAAAAGTATGTTTTGCAACAGAACCGACAATAGGTAATATCACACAAATTTGAAATCACATCACAACATTTCTTATTATGAATTATTTCACAATAGAAAAAAATCGGGTAATGCTGTAACTAACAAAACGTTTAAAATTCGTATACATCAAGCACGTGGAACCCTCGACAGTGTCAATCCATCCCCGAGTCTCGAAACATACTGACACAACGATAGTCGCGCGCGGCAGGTATCCAAGCAAGGGCGAAACATGCGGTGTGATTTGACAACACTGTTACTATACTCTAGTGACCTACGTTGTTGCTAACTGAATCCAGATGGAACGGCGCGACAGTATGTGGGTCAAAAGGGTTTTTACCTTAATATTTAGATATTCGATTAAAACAAAAAACTATGTAGACTTTCTCTAGGACATCCTAGGAGTCGCCCATTTAAATATAATAGGTCATTTCCATAACACCCGCAAGTAATAAAGTTTAAATAAATGACCTAGGAAACCAATATCATCCATGATGTGTTATATATTTGAGAGGAGAATTTAAAATAGTATCTTTTTAGATTAAAATATACAGGATGTTCCATTTAAAAAAATGAGGTTAGGTCCGATAACTTTTTTACCTGACCCCGTATACTTATTCTAAGTACGGCAGATTATTTAAAAATCATTATAAAGAAACTACTGTATAAAACATTTTTCTGTATCTCTTTCAACTAAGAAAATATAGGATAATTTAGAAATTGTCAATTTTTTGATTTTCCCCCGTATCTCTTAAGCGAGCGCAAATTTTCAAATTTTGATTTTGCCATTTTAAGTTTGACCCAATAAGAGCACATGATCGTCAGCAACATTACTTTTTTGATAGCACTAACAATTACGGAGATACCCTATAAGTGGCGAAAATAGGACACCTTGTACAGTTCGTGTTTCCTAAACTTGAAAACAAGAATGAACTTTACATTATGTATTATGTAATATTATAAAACCCAGAATATAATCCTTTTATACCCATATTATGTATTTAGGTACATAATAAAATATCTAAAAAAAAAACACAAATTTACAGTTTTATCTCGACAGTTATTTTCTCGCGTAAAGGCGTAATATTGACTCTCGACAAACATGATACAGGATCATTAAATTTAAAGCAAATATTAAAATATACAGACCCGAAAAAGTTATCATAAAAACACTTGCAGCATTGCGTCAAAAATAAGCAGTCAGAATTAGTTACCAACTGACCGAGGTGTTCACATCAGCAAAATCTGTGACCGCTAACCAAAAATTCGGTAAATGTATCGATTGTCAACCGATTTGCAACCTTCAAAATAATCCGCGTACAGCAGTCGAAGTTGGAAATAAAATTTTTTCGGTTCGCTTGAAATCGTTTCGAAGAGTTCGATAGATGCCATTATTTTTTAAATATCCATTCTAAATCGAACGGTCGTCTACACAAAGCAGAAAGAATAAGAATATTTGTAGGTTAAGTTAAGAAGTCAATTCTCAGATTTGACAGTTGACGGTTTGGCATTTGCAGCCGGTCACAGAGACAAAAAGCAGCAACACGTCCACAACCGATCGTGCCCAGAACGAAACTTGCGACCGGTTGTAAAAAAAAGCATTGAAGTTAATAATGTCACGTAACCTCACTTTTACACTTGCGCTATGCATTCTGTCATATCAACATGACCATATGATAAAAGCATATCCCTGGAATAAGAGAAATATAGTTACCGGCTGATAAAGAAAATATGAACTTCCACAAACACCCACTTCTCTGACCGAAATGACAATTAACGATGCCTATGATATTTATAGTTCATGGCACACGAAAACAGAAACATTTTGTTTAGAATTTGCAACGTATACGCACCCGAACTTTGCTGCCAAATGTTTTAAAATATCTCTCGTTTGCCAATATTGAGATTTTGCCCTGAATTGAGCAGGATTTTTTAAATTATTATAACGATCCACCAGTGATACTTTTTACAAGAAAACTGGTACGCCACTATAAAACAGAAAAAAAAATTAGTAATAACATTATTCTCTATATTAGAAAAATCTCAGCTAATTCCATACAGGATGAACCTTTAAAACTATCAATAATAGCTAGAAAAGTGGAAATTTATTTGTCTATTTTGTATTTTTTTTATGATCAAACACAAGCACTATAGGAAAAATCCTTTAGGGCACTCTGGGAGTGGTGCGTGTGCGCAAGAAGCGATTCACGTTGGTTTTGAATCGTTGGAGGTTATATTCGTTGGGAAAAACGACCTCGGGAAGGTCGTTCCATAAGGATGAAGTCCTCCAGACGAAAGCATTCTTAAACAATGAAGTTCGAGGAGTACTAAGCAGGCAGTGGCTCGTCGTGTATTTCTGCTATTCGTCGCTCTGGGCGGAATTAAGAGGGCAAGGTCAGCCGAGCACCTTCCATGAAAATATCTGTAAAAGAAAGTCAAATCCCCAACCTGTCTTCGATGTTCTAGGCTGTCGAGGTTCTTCGTCAGCTCGTGGTCTCCGATCAGACGAATAGCCCTCCTTTCGATGGAATCCAGTAGCCGAAGATTATGTTTGGGTGCAGATCTCCAGACATGAGAGCAGTACTCTAGTGATGGTCGAATCTGGGCTTTGTATAGTGTCAAAGGTTGTTGAGGTGTGTACAAGTTTCTGGTTCGGAAGAGTACCCCAAGCTTCTGAGAAGCTATCTTGGTGATTGCCACAACGTGGTTATGCCAAGACATATTTCCTCGCAGATTGTCGCCGAGCAAATTAATAGTTGAAGCCAGTGGGATTGCGTGTCCGGCCATGAATCTTTCTGGTTCTGTAATGTTAACCTTTTTAGAGAAAACTGTTGCCTGGGTTTTTTAGCGTTAAATTCGACTTGGTTACTGTCACCCCAAGACAAAATTTCTTCCAGGTCTTTGTTGAGGCGTGATACTTCATGCTGTCTGCGAAGATGTGCGTCGGCAGCCGATGTTTGCGCATTCAAAGAGAAAGATGAGATAAGTGTACTATCGTCAGCAAAACTAAATATCGGATTTTTAATTTTCACTAGAAGGCCGTTAATGTAGAGTAAGAAGAGAGTGGGAGACAATATGGACCCTTGAGGAACACCGGCATTGATGGTGAAGGTGTCCGAGAGAAATCCGCAAATCGCCACTTGCAGCGAGCGGTCCTTAAGAAAGCTATACAACCATGTACAGAATCGACTGGGCATACCATAGGATCGCAGTTTATCTAGAAGCCCCTCATGCCAATGTAATTATCCGCATTAGAGCAGAACATTAGCAATATTCAATAAACAATGGTAATCAAATAAAGTCGTATATGACAATAAAAGAACACAAACGATAATGGACATCATTAATTTCATATGTTCCTTGGTTGAAATTAAATTGGACTTATATTCGGAAATCGCACTATAAAAGCTTTATTGGACTATTTGTCGTTCTTAATAAGCTTCTTAATTTATATTGTGATGTTCTTTTAAGCATCTTTAATTTATGTTATAAATCCTTTATTAATTAGTCCTACTTCACCCTGCTATTTATTGGTTTCGCATTAACACTAATATTTAATAGATGGATGGTATTAATTTATGAATTTATTTCGTACTGATGTCAAAATCTTTGTGTTTTAATTCAGATCGGGCATAATTTTTCAGGTTATTGTTATTTTATTACTGATATATTTTCCTAGTATTATACGAGGTGTTCGGATAATGCTTCAGAATAGTTGATTATACATGTTCAAATAAAGTAAGTCATATAACAGAAAGTTGAAAACTCAATAATTTTTTGCAGTTACAGCCTCTCAAAGTTCTCGGTTAGTTTTTGTTCCTACTGTGCCACTTTACCTGACAGTTTTTCAAATGGAAGCAAAATAAAGGAACGAGTTTTCGACTTTTTGTTATATGACTTACCACCTTTATTTTAACATGTAGAATCACCACTCTAAGTATCCTGATTCGTTGTCCGAGCAAACCCTGTGGAAGATAAGGGATAAAAATGGAACAGTCTGAAATTTATATAAGTTATTTAAAAATATAAAAGTTGTATTTAACTGAAATTCGGCATCGGCAGACAAAGTCTCCAAGGAACAAAATCATAAAGTAGATAAATCAAACAATGATCAAAGGTATGTCTAAATTTATAATAAGATGTGCAATTTAAAAAAATAAGCAGTTAACTGTTACTTTTTATGTGCATGTGCCAAAAATCCTTTTAATCCTAATCAAATTTCAAATTTCCTGAATTCAAAACTAATTATTGAACTTGACACACTGACACATCAGCTGTAAATCGTATTTTAATCCAATTTGGTTTAACCTGTATAATTTCTGTATGCACTAAAATCAAACACACTTTGTATAAACTGTTTCTTTTTTTTTATGTCGACATTTTTTTTTAACACAGCACCACTATTTATTAGAATTTATTACACTGATTTTAGCACGGACGATTTCCTGTATTATTTTAAACTCGCGAAGTAGATACCCTATTTATCGTAAGCTTTCTTTTATTTCCGTAACTTTTCCCGATTTTCCGGACGAACTGAGGCCAACGCAATGCCGTCTGCCGATGAGCTAAAAATTCATTCTCGTATTCGTGGTTGACGACGCTATTATTATCACATGTGGGAACCTCCTTTGCTAATAACACAGATATAGAGTAAAACCGATGTGGGAACGACTGCACGAAAGGAACAGTTTTTAATTAAGAAAGCCTAAAGAATGATGAAATTTGGCGTTCCTGACAACCGGATATGAAAACATATTGGAACAATAACCATACTAATAAACAAAAAAAGCTCTTTATGTCATCCGCGTAAAACCACGTGGGTTCACACGCACCACTCCCTGAGTACCCTAAACTTTAGGATTTTTCCTATAGTGCTTGTGTTTGATCATAAAAAAAAATGCAGTAAAGTCAGTCACTTAACGTAATTTTGCTCGTTTTCATCAAGAGGCCGAAGCAGGCAGACGTTTCATGTAACGTCTACAATTTATAGCCTTTTGGCGCAATAGTTATTTGTTTAAGTGTTTGGCAGCGTTTCATGAAAAGGCTGATTACACTAAAAGGCTGCGACATATTACTGATTATTACTGATTTGATAAAGATCTTAAGTTCATTTCTTTCATGCAGTTTGTCCGAGCCCGCACGTTCAACACTGAAACGCGCTGATATATTTACGTTTTTTTTTCAGTAAACATGCCCGAGTTAAAAATCTTAACAGCCGATCGAAGTGTATTTAAATACCCAAGTAGCCTATGAAAATATCCATAATAGACGGGTATAAATTACAAACTTGATGGCATTCTTCAATAATAAATGGTAATTTAACAGACTGTTGTTCAATTTTTTTTTAAATTATAAGGCGGGTACACTTAATTTAATAAATTGAATAGCATCGTGCATTAATAAATATTATTACATGTTATCAGAAAGTCGAGCTGTCAGTGACCTATCGTATAAGGGGCGACTGCCCCTTAAATGTTAAATTTAAGTATTGTTTGTGGAAAAATAGTAACTAACGTCGAAATGACCGAAATCGTGTTCCGTCAGCGTCCCGTCAAACGAATCCTGAAAGGTCTCGACGTCAAGAAAGCTTCTGGTCCAGACGAAATTCCTGTTATAGTTCTCAAGAGATGCGCCGATGAACTAACACCAGTATTTTGTAGATTTTTTAACTTGTCCTACAGACAAGGAATATTTCCATCGTGCTGGAAGACGGCGCGAGTCCAGCCTATACCAAAGAAAGGTAAGAGAACCCTGAAAAACAACTATCGACCAGTCGCATTGCTTTCAGTTATATCAAAAGTAATGGAGAAAGCTAGTAACCATCATCTTCTAAAGTACCGGGAAGGATTCAACATTATCAGCGATCATCAATATGGTTTTCTTAAGTCCAGATCAACTGGAGATCTTCTAGCCTATGTCACCCATCTTTGGAACAACGCAATCAAACATCATGGGGGGTCTCTCTGGATATTTCTAAAGCCTTTGATCGTATTTGGCATGAGGGACTTCTAAGTAAACTGCGAGCCTATGGTATGCCCAGTCGATTCGGGGCATGGTTGTCTAGCTTTCTTAAGGACCGCTCTCTGCAAGTGGCGATTGACGGATTTCTCTCAGACACATTCACCATCAATGCCGGTGTTCCTCAAGGGTCCATATTGTCTCCCACTCTCTTCTTACTCTACATTAACGACCTTCTAGTGAAACCGAAAAATCCGATATTTAGTTTTGCTGATGATAGCACACTTATCTCATCTTTCTCTTTGAATGCACAAACATCGGCTGCCGACGCACATCTTCGCAGACAGCATGAAGTATCACGCCTTAACAAAGACCTGGAATTGGTGGGGTGACAGTAACCAAGTCGAATTTAACGCTAAAAAACCCAGGCAGCAGTTTTCTCTAAAAAGGTTAACATTACAGAACCGGATATAGTCATGGACGGACACGCAATCCCACTCGCTTCATCTATTAATTTGCTAGGCGTCAATCTGGGAGGAAATATGTATTGGCATAACCACGTTGTGGCAATTGTCAAGAAACTTGGTGTACTCTTCCGAACCAGAAAATTGTACACACCTCAACAACTGTTGACACTATACAAATCCCAGAGTCGACCATCACTAGAGTACTGCTCTCATGTCTGGAGCTCTGCACCCAAACTCTTCGGCTACTGGATTCCATCGAAAGGAGGGCCATTCGTCTGATTGGAGACCACGAGCTGACGAAGAACCTCGACAGCCTAGAACATCGGAGAGAGGTTGGGATTTGACACTCTTTTACAGATATTTTCATGGAAAGTGCTCGGCTGACCTTGCCCTCTTAATTCCGCCCAGAGCGGCGAATAGCACGACGAGCCACTGCCGCCCATCCATATGTGGTTAAGCTTAGTACTCCTCGAACTTCACTATTTAAGAATACTTTCATCTTGAGGACTTCATCCTTATGGAACGACCTTCCCGAGGTCGTTTGTCCCAACGAATGACTATTGAGTTACGTCCGTCGATTGTGTGTTTTTCCTACCCAAGACAGAAGCAGACAGAAGATAAAAAAAAGATGAGGATTCTACACATAGAATTCTTGTTGTGATTATTTTCGCAATAACAGGCTTCACATGGATAGCACAAAGCCGATAGAAATACCGGGGTCCATGTTTGGTTCAAGTCAATGCTTACAACCTTTATAAAGAAGGAAATGTTGGTTCAATACGTTCCGGTTCCGGCCTTGTAACGTTATGAACTATTGCAGGTAACAGAAATTAAAATTTGCGAAATTAAACAAGAATTTATGTATTAAAAACACATCGGTGCATTGATGGTTATTCTACATTTTCGTAGCACAATACCTGCAAGGAATTCCGTAATATGTTGCATGCTAACGATGTTTTTGCCATTTAAAAATTCCTGAATGCAAGAACGAGTCCTACTAACCTTAATTTAAAAAAACAAGAATTATTAACAATCGACAAGTTAATTATAAAATCGTTAAAAAAAGATCTCAATCTCTTTTATAATTCAAATTTTTGATAGAATCGATTTTCAACGGCAACCGATTCTCTGTATCTTTGGTGGTTAGACGTTTACACAAGTCCTTCCTTACGCTCTCTAAATTATATCGGCGATTTATCTAAATCTTTTCGAATTATGCGGATTATGTGCTAAAAGTAACAAATCGTGTATAAATATGTTTTATTTTTTATTTGAAGGCGTACAATTTAAAGGATTATTGCTTGTAGGACGGTGCTACCTTGAAAAAAATTATGCAGCTATACAAATAGGTGTTTAGTCAAATTAACAGGAACGGACTCGATATACTGTCAGGTCTTGAATGTGAAATTGTTTTCTGTATCTTCCTCAGATAACCTGCAGGTTATAGTTGAAATACTGATAGGTATTTAAATACAGTGAAACCTCTCATAACGGACAAGTCTAATAAGCGGACATCTCTATTAAGCGAACATTTTTTCATAGTCCGGAACTAGGTATATGAAATTCCAAGAAAATCAACCTCTCTTGGGCGGACGCGGACGGGCTGTTTTCGTACAAAGAGTGCGAAAACCCTCCTTTAAACGAACAAAAAAATATTTGGGAGACGAGTAAGTACGGTGCAAAAAGCTCTCTGACCGGCAACCAATAGCGTATGTGTGGCAGCGCGAAAGGACTTCGCCGAATGAAAGTATGTGTGATTCCCGGACAACAGTCCGCCGTAAATTGTGAGTTGTAAGGTTAAAATCGTAAACAATGGCACACAAATGTCGCGTTTTGAGTCTGAAAGAGAATATTGATGTTGTGGAAGTTTGCAATTTGATAACAATGATTTGGGCGAGTTCATTAACATTGATAGCAATTAGCTATTAGAAGATGATAGTGACCTCATTCCTACCGATTATGTAGTCCAAACTGAAACTACATCACTATCTGACGACTCTGATGAAGAAGTTGAATACAGTAATCAAACAAATGTCATCAATTATCAACAAGCCATTAGCATGGTAAAGGAATTATAAGAATATGCAAAAAATAGAAATGACTCTACAGCAATGGAATTGTTATTAGACTTGGAATTACATTTTCTAGATTGCAAGTATAAAACGCAAACACGTCAAACTACGTTATAAGATTTTTTTAGTACTACATCCTAACTAAAACTAGTGTATTTTTGTTATGTTATGTTTATTTGTGCATACATATACATAGTAATAATTTTGCATTTACATATTACCCATGGGCGGACACATTTAGACGGACCCGTAGGTATCCGCCTAAGAGAGGTTGCACTGTATTTTGAATTTTAGATGGGTAGGGGATAAACCGATTTAATATATTTAATTTTAAATATTCTATATTAAACCTAATATGTTTTTATTTTAAGAAACATATTGTTTAAAACTCCCCAACATAATAATTTTAAAAATAAAGAAATGAGTTATTTTGAAACGAAGTAGGTATAAAATATCCATAAAACAATTTTTTTTTCTTATTTCAAAATATTCTAGTTACAAAATACCAAATATCTGTAACTCTGACAAAGTTTTTAAATTACTCAAAATAAAAATATTTATTCAAATTACAACAAAAATATGAGTATTAAAATTCCTATTGAAAAAATAGTTTTATTCATACGGATTATTTCTTATCGAAACATGTATGCACATTTTAAAATTTAGTAACAAATTCTGAGAGGAACAAAATACTCCCTTTATGTATTTTTTTTATGTCATTGAACTAAATTAAATTACTTACCCTTACAAATTTCTATTAATATTAAAATTGTTATAAGAATGCAGATAGATACAACAAAACACCACACAACTTCCTATAAAAGCCATAAACATAACTTTTTTAAATTAAAACCGGAAACAAACTGTTCTATTGAAACAACAAAACTGCAAATTGTGGATATTATGACTTGTAGGTACTCAGACAATGCATTCCAGCAAGGTCCCCCAAGGGTTTATTATAAAAAATAGACCCAATATTAATCGAGCGAAAATAAAGACCATTAAATTGCGCAGTTTTTGGTACAATAAATATTGATTAGCTTCTTTCATAAGGAAGTTACGGCGAGATGCATTTAAAAAATTATTTTGTTAATTTTTCTTATAATATTTATAAAATATTTGTGATAAATCACACACTAAGAGCAAGAGAACTGAGTAAGAAATAGAACAAAAAATATATTTTTTGGAAGAGTTTAAATTTAAAATTTGAATTTTTGTCTATATCTTCGGTCTCGACCAATAGAGAGTATCGTCAAATTCCTTTTCATATGTAAAAAAGTATGCTTTTTATGTCAAGTGGTGGTTTCATTTGTTTATACCTCGTTTTTTTCATCTCGGGAACTAGAAGGCTTTTCACGCTCCATCCGACTGACTAATATACCAACAAAGCTGTTAGTCTTCAAGTCGACTGCGCGACACGGCGAGTGTCGACGCTGAACGGCAACGTCAAATTAAAAGCGTAGGAACTCGGGTAGTTCCATGTTACCGTGACCACCCCAGGATCCCAACTGCTGTATTTTGAAAAGTATAACGTGCACGTTGAACTTATACGGATAAGAAAAATATCACATATTTTTTCTAGTTTTTATCCACTTTGTATCATCAGGGAATTTATAAGAAATGTATGACCTAATTATTTTCTATAGTTATTATCGACCTTGTATGTATTCATCGTTTTAATCATCATTTCAGTGATTTCATTTGGCGCTAGGTCCTATTCTTTCCCCTGTGATTATTGGCATTGTCACCTTTTAAATTTCAATGGATATAATCAAATTTATTGTCAATATTAAAATACAAAATGCCAAAGGCTGCCAAGGTTGGTTGTTATTTTATAAATGAAGGGTCTATTGTTAAAAGGGATCTAAGACACTTTTTCGGTCATTTTGAATTATATGTGGACTTGATATCTTTAGAAATATGCGGGCATGTTGGTGTCAAAAGGGACCCGCTGCTGGAGCTCTGAACATTAGTATAATTTTTCATTGGGCAAACACATTACGTCTAGGCACTCCAATCCCGCACCCAAACTTTAATCTCGCACCCAAACTTTAATCCCGCAAACCTGCGGGATTGAGCCCATCGATCCCGCGGAATTGCGGGGTTTCCCGAAAGATTTCTTGCGTCGTGCGAAAGTAAGAGCGTTATTCTACTAAAGTCTGTTTCGTTGCCGTTGATAGCTCGATACCCTCATTAAAGATTCAAAACAAGGGCCCGGTGGCCTAAAATATTTTACCTATAAAATGGTCTTTTTACGTACATCTAGCATAAAGATGAAGAAATTTTGACCTATTCCACCGGGTAACAGATAAAGTAACAATAGAGCCATAAAATGAAATGAAAGGATAATGATTAAAACGGCCCATCATGGTCGGAGAGTTGGGTTTTTAATGTAACCGCTTATTATTTTATTTAAATGTAATAGATTTTATGATTTTATGAATTTATTTACAAGAAAACTAATTTATTTACAGATCAAAAAATATTGACAATTTCAATAATTAATTATAACTCGATAAAATGGTCCTCAGAAGAATCTGAAGAGTCATCATGTCCTACGCTTATTACTAAAGGCTCAATTTCCATAGTTATGTCAATTACGTTGTCAAGTTCCCACATTTTTTGTTCCTCTACTATAGCATGTTTTATGGCGTTTTGCCAATTTTCTGATGACACATTTGCTAAAGAATGAAGCAAGAGGTGTCGCACTTCTTGCATTTTAAAAGTTTTGTTATTTCTAGCAACATATCCTTTTACTTGAGCCCATATTAATTCGATAGGATTTAGCTCACAATGGTAAGGTGGTAAACGGAGCACTATAATACCTCGATCTCTTGCCATCTCGTCAATAACATACTTTTTATACTGTGATTTATGTAGCCTAACAATATCCAAAAGTTCTTTTTTTACCATGGTATTATCGTAACTCAATTTCTTTCGTTGTAACCAGTTTACGATTTCCGCCTTTTTCCATGAAGTTGTGGGAAGATTCTCTTTTAGCCTAGAGTGATAGCTGGCATTATCCATCACTATTACAGAATTAGCGGGAATGTATTCTATCATTTGCTTAAAATATTCCTCGAAAACATCAGCAGTCATTTCTTCATGATAGTCTTTAGTAGAATTCGACTGGAATTGTAATAATCCTTGATCCAAGAAGCCATTTGAACTTCCTATATGAGTTATAATAAGTCTGCGTCCCTTTCCAGATGGTGGTCTAAGTCCTGTTGACCAGCCTTCCATGACAGCTTGTCGAGAACTTAGGACATTTTTATCTTGCCAAACTTTAGATACGGTGTGCCCTTCGTTCAGCCAAGTTTCATCCAAATAGAAAATGTTTTTGCCTTCGCTGCGGTATTTTCGGATGGACCTTAAGTATTGACGTCTCCAGCAAATAATATCTGCTCTATCAATAAGAAAAGATTTTCTGTTTTGCTTCTCCCATCGAAAGTTCATATCATGAAGTATTTTCCATAGTTTCGTTCGTGATAGCTGTGGTAAGTCCTCGTCGTAGTTAATGGCTTGTAAAATTTTGTCTATAGTTGGTATTTCCTTGGCAAAATAAAAACTATGTACTTTTCTTCTAATACCATTTTTAATGAAATTGTCAATTTCTAACGGTTTCTTTCCTGGGAGTGGTTTTGGCTCACTGAGGTTCTTAGATTTTCTTTCACGCAAGAACCTATATATAGTAGCCTCTCCAACTCCTACCATATTGGCACACTCTGCAATGATGCTACGAACATCACTTGCAGGTTTCTGGTACACTAGAGCATCATGCACGTTTAATATTAATGTATTTTCTCGGAGAGAATATGCACTCTTGCTAATTTGACGAAGACACGTTGGCGAAAAACTTGAAGCCATTGTTACAAGTATAGGAAATAATTCAACTTTGAGATAATGCAGTATCTAAATACAACTAAATACATAGTTTGACAAACGCACATCAAATGGCGTAATAACATCCTAAAGCAGGCAAAAATAGGTAAATTAATTACCCCTGTTGTACCTACTTTAACCCTAATCCTACTTAACAATGGACAGAGGCCAATTTTCTTATTAAATAAGGTAATTACTATTGGCAACGCCTATAGTTTACGGTTGTTTTATGGCTTCAACCCTCGATATGAGCTATCAACTGCAACAAAACGGACTTTAGTATCTAGTGATATTTATCAAGTGGTTGAATATAATACATGGAATTTAAACATCAATCACAAAAACAAGTGTCAGTTTACAAAGACAATAAAAGTTCAAGTTTAGTTTGGAATTAGATTTTAAGGTCTGAAGATGGTCTAGCGAAATGTAAGTTATGCCCTAGCATTATCAAAATGCCGCTTGTTCCACCAAAGGTCTTCACACCCACTCAAACAAAGCATAATATTAATTTGAAAGGTCAGAGCAGCAGCGGTAGTGTTGATATTGATAAAATAACACAGGAAATGAAAGCTAGTACCAGCAGTTCGAGTAGGTCCTTTAGTTCTATTGCTAAGCGCTCAGATGTTAGTGGTTCTTCTGTGCTACCTAAGCAGCCTCTGCCGGTTTCTGACTACTCTGCGAGCGGACCTGTTAAGTTTCAGATAGTCATAAAAAACACCGAACAAACCCTCAAAACCCACACTGTCACTTGCTGTACTCATAAGTACAATAATTATGATTAGTTTTGAGCTAGTACGTCGCTGACACGTAATATTTCACAATAATTAAAACTATAATTAAGAGATACCCGGGAGGAAGGATACAACAAAACTCTTGCATTTATTTCGACAATAATTATTAGAATATTTTAGAATTTTAATGGATTAATCGTGGCTGTAATTCGCCTACCTAAATGTTAATTGGTAACCCATTTCGACATTTGAAAATAGATAGCCGGCTGCTTAAAAGAATATTTTTTTAAATGTAGTTGTTAATGGGCGAACACCTGAACCAAAATCTAAATGGCCTGCAATTAAAAAGCGAGCGACTGGTAAGTACCTTGATAAGTACCTAGCTAATACAAGCATGAACCAGTTCCTAAAGAATATGCACCTATATTATACAGGATGTCATGGAAATGGTATATAAACCGCCATCCACACAAAAAGTTTTATCTGACGTCGTACTTGTTCAAGTAAGACGTATCAGTGGGGACAGCGTCTAAAGCGGCGTCCACACATAAGGTTTTACCTGACGTCTTACCTAACAGTCTAACAATGTTGCCAAGTCTGGTGAAATTTCACCAGATCTGGTTGAAATAATTTTGCTACTCGATTATTCCGCAGGGTGTTTTGAAATTAGATACAAATAACAACATCTCAATTATCCTCGCATAATATGTCGAATAACCAATGTTATTTAAAATTTGTAAAAGACACGTTAAAACTGATAGATGTTCCTACAGTTCTCTAAAAAAATCATTAAAATCGGAAGAGAAAAATGAAGAAGAGGACTGCCAAGTAAAGCTAAGAAAGCCTTAATGGTGCAATAATGGTTGATTCATTTTCATTTTTGTTTTGTGAATGTTGTGTTGTGTGATTTTATGTTAAAGAATTATATTGTTTTATTGCCAAGAATTCTTCAGACTTATTTCTATGTCTCCATTTGTAAATGAGATCTAATAACACATGATAGCTTTTTCTTATAAGTGATATTTAGGCTAACAAGAATTTAAATCTGGGTATACTTTTGAAATTAAATGTGGTGTAAAATATAGTAAACATTGTGTATTTTTGCTAAACAAATAGAATTTCTTAACTGCTAAATAATATAACACACGTTATTTAATAACGCTAGGAAGCACTTTTAAATTTTCGAATAATTAATTTATTTTAAGCTGCTACTAAACGACAGCCTGATGCTAAGCAAACAACAGGAAGACATCGTAACTGGATACATTTATTTTATAACGAAAAGAAGGATGCACAAATTATAGGGCGCTCAATCTTGATGACGTAGTCTAGTATATCGAATTTCTCAGTTTTTCAGTGCATTACACTTTGTTTCACCCAAGCGAAACGATGTTTTTGTCTCTGTCGCCGACACTCCTTGTTCGCTTTATCATTGCACAACGGGTAGTCGACTATACGGGGCATTCCGTGCTAATTAATATTTAAATTCGTTATTTTTTAATATCTCCGAAAGTACTTTAGATACTATTTTCAATTTTTATGTATCAATATCATATAAAACCACACATTTTAGTTTTAAAAATCTATTCTATCTATTCAGCAATGACTACCTTACTGCCATGACCACTGATTTTTTTTTACAAAAAAATGGTACGCCCCTGACCTTTTACCATGTGAATATTTTTTCTGATCAGTCTGTTCCATTCTACATCAACACAAACTACGTTCTTGATCAAAACTAAAGTTCAAATTATGCCTATTAAGTGAAGGTACTCATTTTCAACCAAAATAGATTCGTCCAACTATCAAATTTGAGAATTTACTTCTTCGCTTCACCTACAAGTATGCTTATTCTTCCTCATATATGCTTTGTTTAGAGCTAGTTTTGGAATGGATACAAAGAATAATGGCAAGTAAGTTTAACCAGAACATTCCAAAACTAAAGAAAATAAAACGAATCACACTTCAAAAGTAAACACAGCCTATTGACCAAATGTACAGAATCCGAGCCCGCAATTCCGTATCGGTACGCGAATTATTCTGACGGTTGCAAATCGGTTGACAATCGATACATTTGGCTCTTCACGGCCATGGAAACGCCGCTGTCTGAACATAAACAATGAACCATAAAAATAGATTACAATCCTAGACAATTGTCACTGTCGTAACTCGAGCGTGAAAAAACTTTCTTCGCCGGTTAATTTACGAACGTTACCGTGATTTGTATGCCGACTTGATTTAAAAACGCATTTACTGTGATTTAAGAAAGTACCTAGTTTTGCAGGTGTCGACATATGGATGCAACATGTGCCAATGGCAAAGAAGCAAATCCAATCGATATACCTACGTA
Source organism: Barypeithes pellucidus (assembly GCA_963991005.1). Lineage (NCBI taxonomy): Eukaryota > Metazoa > Arthropoda > Insecta > Coleoptera > Curculionidae > Barypeithes > Barypeithes pellucidus. The sequence goes on from OZ022557.1 coordinate 4,930,178, forward strand.
TGTTCGTTTATCATTTAATTGAATGCGGAATTAGTTCCTGCAGTAATCTCTTCGAGAGGATTCCGATTTCTTCCCGACACGATTATGCCAATTGTTCGGGTTTGTAATATAGTATTCCCATTTTAAAATAATAATTTTTGAAACTATTAATTTTAAGAAGAAAGTTTTTAATCCTATTAAAATAATGTATCACTGGCTTTGCCAAAATAAATTAAAACTGAACACATCAAAGACAAAGTGTATGATAATAGGTTCAAAACTAAATTGTAAGAAGTATGCCGAATTAGGATTAACCCTTAACATAAATGAGTCTGAAATTAGTTTAGTGTCGGAAATAAAATATTTGGGAGTCTTTTTGGATCCTCAGCTTGTTTTTACGAATCACGTTGATTACCTTTGTAAGAAATTAGGGAAAAAAATTGGTTTTTTCTGTCGCGTTTCGGATTGTTTGTCCCAGTGGGCCAAGACACTGGTTTATAATACAATCATCTTGCCTCACTTTAATTATTGTTGTTCTTTATTAATATCTTGTACTCAGGAAAATATACACAGGCTGCAGGTTCAGCAAAATAAGGTTATGCGAATTATTCTAAAATGCAACAGGTATATCCCGGTAAGAACTATGTTACAGAGGTTGAACTGGCTGTCTGTGGAACAGAACATTAGAAAGGCGAACTTGGTTTTAATATATAAAATTGAACATGAGCAGCTACCAATATATTTTAATGCTTTTCTTAAAAAAAGATCAAATTTTCATAGTTATGACATTCGCTCTGGGCAACATTATAACATTGAGTCAGTTAAAACCACATCTCTACAAAAATCGCTATTTTTCGAGGGAGTTCGTCTTTTTAATGACCTCCCTGAGGGCATTAAGGAGGCAAATGGGTTAAATGTTTTTAAAAGAAGATTGTTTCTTTATTTGAAGGATATGTAGAGTAGAGTAGGATTTATCATTTTTGTAACTGACATATAAACACTGTTTTGTAACTTGTATTTTTTAGTAATAACTAGCCAAGTGCTAAATAAAGATTATTATTATTATTATTATTATTATTACAGTGAAACCTCCTTCACACCTACGGGACCGTCTAAATGTGTCCGCCTAATAGAGGTGTCCGCCCATGGGAAATTTGTTATTAGGTAATATGAAAATGCAAAATTATTACTATGTATATGTATGTACAAATAAACATAACATAACAAAAATACACTAGTTTTAGTTAGGATGTAGTACTAAGAAAACCTAATAACGTACTTTGCCGTGTTTGCGTTTTGAACTTGCAATCTAGAAAATGAAATTCCAAGTCTGATAACAATTCCATTGCTGTAGAGTCACCCCTATTCTTTGCATACTCTTATAATTCCTTTAGCATACTAATGGCTTGTTGATAATTGGGAACATTTGTTTGATTACTGCATTCAACTTCTTCATCAGAGTCGTCAGATAGAGATGTGGTTTCAGTTTGGACTACATAATCGGTAGGAATGGGGTCACTATCATCTTCTAATAGCACATTGCAATCAATGTTAATGAACTCGCCCAAATCATTGTTATCAAATTACAAACTTCTACAACATCTATTCTATTCAGACTCAAAACGCGACATTTTTGTGCCCTTGTTTATGATTTTAACCTTACATCTCACAAATAAACGGTGGATTACTGTCGTGGAATCACACATACTTTCATTCGGCGAATTTTTTTTTCGCGCTGCCACGCATACGCGATTGGTTACCGGTCTGTCTTCTGAGATTTTTTGCACCGTACTTATTCGTCTCCCAATTACTTTTAAAAAATTTTTGTCCGCTTAAAGGAGGGTTTTCGCATTCTTTGTATGAAAACAGCCTGTCCGCGTCCGCCCAAAAGAGGTTCATTTTCATGGAATTTCATATACCTAGTTCCGGACTATGAATTTAGGTCAACATTGACTCAAATGTAAATAATTTATTATTCTGACTCCATTATCGTTTGATAAAATATATAATTAAATTTTACATCCTACACTAAAACAAAAACTGTATTGCTTTAATTTTATTTCTTATGTAGTTCCGCTCTTCGTAGCGCCGTTAAAACGCACAAAAAATTTTCTCCCCAGTGGCGTGAAACGCGGGGAGGAAATTTTGTGTTTGTTTATTAAACCGGCGGCGTTGGCGTTATCGTGGCAAATATTTACAACGTATCATTTAAATATAATAAGCCAATTCCATAACACCCTGTATATTCCATAATCTCCAAGTCAGCCACGTTTTCCTTATTAGTTTTTTTCTACGTCTAAGATTTTATTACACCTATTAGACTTACACTGATTTGAAAGGTGTTAAAATTAACGCCCGATGCAAAAACGAATACTGTTTGTTAACCCAGTTTGTATGACATTAAAAAATAAATTACATCTTTTTGTATACGGGAACTTTTAAGTACTTTGTCACGAAACCGTTTATTACTATTACGTTTCGTTCGCAGTATATGTTGCAATAAAAACGTTTTAATCAAGGGCTTTTTTAAATATTCATTTTCTTATTATGATTGTTATTATTGAAATTTATATAAAAGAATCCACGACATAAAATTGTCCGCCAAAGACCAACCCAGGTTATTTTGCGCAAAATGCTATAAAATTATCCAAGTAACCAGTGGCGGCTCGTGATCTATGATAGAAGGGGTTCACAAGTATGGTGAAATTATTTTTAACATTTTATTTTTGTGTAAGGACCAAACAATTACTTTCTAGGCGCTTTAAATGTAGAAAGAAAAAAAGTAATAAGAAAATGCGTTAGGTAAAACATATTTTTATTTATTTTTTAATTTTACACAAGGAAATACAAATTTTGGAAAATAAGAAAATTTTTCTTAGTATAGCTGTCGGATCTTAACGTCGTCGCATGCAACCCTCGTAACAATATTTATACAGTCCACTACTAATACTACTAAAGCCATCTACGAGCTATCAAGAAAACTGAATGATGTGCAATACTACTACCGCCATCTACGAGTTATCAAAGAAACCCGAATGATGTCTAATACCACTACGCCATCTACAGCTACTTGATTAGGCGCAACCAAGATGAGAACAATAATTAACTGTTTTATGACGAGAACGAATCGAGCCACGAGACAGACAAGTTGGCATTCTTCATATTTTCAGTGTTTTTTAGTTTAAATCCTTAAATAAAATGACTTAAAATCATATCGAGTATAATTTATCGAAATACACAACATTTATCGACCCTACACAATAGTGCTTAAACGTAAATGCCATTCTTCGGTTCTTAATTATAGAAAATTGATCAATAAGAGCCTCATTAAGTTTGGAATACCCCCTATAAATTTTTTTTCATATATTTAATTTTTAAACTTTCTAATAAAGTCCCTAGATTTGCCCTTTGTGGTCTGCGTTAATTTTGGGTTTAGGTGTTCCCGCATTCTTCACTTAAATTGTTTGCTCCAAACTCAAAGAGCTATGTTATTTCTTAAATAGTCCACCGTCAACTATTCATTTTACTTAATAAATATACAGGGTGTCCGGAAAAAGGAGGTCAATCCGTTAACCACATATTCCTTGAGCAAAAATAATATAACTTTTATAATGCCATTTTTCATTTTTGACCCTCATGTGCGATATACAGGGTGTTAAAGTTTGAAATTAAAAACTGATTTTTTTGAATAATTCGACTATTTAATGAGATATTAATTTAAAATTTGGTACATTACGTCAGCACAAAATGATACATCTTTTGAGAGGAACAAAACAAGAAATGTTTGTCAAATACTCAAAATAGGGGGGGTTCAGTTCCCGCTGACCACCCCTATTTTTTAGTGTGTGCGCCAGTGACTTCTAAACTATATTTTTTTAAGTAATCATTTATTTTTGATTATTTTTTCTCCCTTATAAAATTTCGATCAAATCATGTGTTTTGGAGATAATTTGAAATGCATGGATTCTTACCAGATGCCAGCGCGGCTGACGGTAATCCAATAATTTTCAAATGCTAAATCAAGTTAGCAGTTGTAGCATTACCATGGATACGGCATCGTTGTTTTATTTGCTGTCAAATTAAATATTACTTTTCACTGTGTTTCAAGATTTAAAAAATTTATTTTATGCCCGATTTACTTGATGATTTGCCTCTAATAGTAAAACAAAATATTTGGTTTCAACTAGACGGTGCTCCCCCGCATTTTGCTATAAATGTTAGGAACTATTTACACCAAATCTTTCCTAATCGCTGGATTGATCGGGGCCATGATGCTCATGTTAAATGGCCACCCCGTTCCCCAGACCTTAATCCTTTGGACTATTCAGTCTGGGGGTGTATGAAAGATTTTGTGTATATGGTTCCGATTTTGAGCGAGAATCATTTAATAGAAAGAATACTTCAAGCTGGACAGCAGTTCAGGTTAAAACCACATATTTTTCAAAGGTTAAGATTTTCTTTAATAAAGAGAGCTCGCATGTGTATTCAAATAAATGGAGGTCATATCGAGCAATTCCTTTAGACTATTTTTTTTTTTTGTTACTAACGTTAATTTAAAAAAATAATATTTGAATATAGAAATTTGTTTCCATTTTCCTTCGTCAGACTAATACCCAGACGCGTTTCGCCGTTTTTATGTACCACCGCGAGATGTCGCGACGATTATTATACTCCTTTCGAAAATAATATGTTTTGAGTATTTGTTATCTTGTTATGATGTTTCAAATTTATTTAATAAGTAATAGTAAATTATTGTCTTAAGAACAAATGATAACAATGGTGTTTACTGTTATATGAAGATTAGCAATAGTAGGTTCTTAGTAGGTCAATAAACTAATTTCATTTAACTGAATTAGTACTACAGGTTTTTATCTGTACGCCACTGTCCTTATTTTTGGTTAGTCTTTTGTTTTCGGTATTGTCACTTATTGCAAAGTTTTACTTAATTATATCTTTTATCCATGGTAATGCTACAACGGCTAACTTGATTTAGTATTTGAAAATTATTGGATTACCGTCAGCCGCGCTGGCATCTGGTAAGGATCCATGCTTTTCAAATTATCTCCAAAACACATGATTTGATCGAAATTTTATAAGGGAGAAAAAATAATCAAAAATAAATGATTACCTAAAAAAATATAGTTTAGAAGTCACTGGCGCACACACTAAAAAATAGGGGTGGTCAGCGGGAACTGGACCCCCCCTATTTTGAGTATTTGACAAAAGTTTCTTGTTTTGTTCCTCTCAAAAGATGTAGCTTTTTAGGCTGACGCAATGTACCAAATTTGAAATTAATATCTCATTAAATACTCGAACTATTCAAAAAAATCAGTTTTTAATTTCAAACTTTAACACCCTGTATATCGCACATGAGGGTCAAGAATGAGAAATGACATTATAAAAGTAATATTATTTTTGCTCAAGGAATATATGGTTAATGGATTGACCTCCTTTTCCCGGACACCCTGTATAATATTAAAATATACACGCTCGAATTTCTAATAGATGCACGAACGGACAATGTTAAATCGCCATAGCCCCGCTATCCCCCGCTGCCACCCGCCACCTGCTACTCCAGAGAAACTGCACTACTTAAACGCACGTGGGAGCAAGTATCGTCATAATCGTCATTTACCTCGACCGAGGCACGGTTGCCGGATCTATACAGTTTGGTTTGACGGAATGATAAAATATTAGGGAGGGTCGGATTTTATACGATAAATAATATTCGATGAATATAAATTAATATTTTTTATTCGTTTGGTTTTGGGGTGCACGTGCGCAAGTAACAAATGTAAGACACTTTTGATTTATTTATGGCGTAAAAGTGCTCGTGTGTGTTCAATAAAAAGATGTTGGTTTTAAAGTTACCTTAAAATAAACTAACAGTTCTTAAAGACCACTTATTCTTATGCAAAGAATTTAATACACACTTTAAAATTTAAAAAAAAACTATTTGGTCTTAATGCCCTATTGATCTTATACTGGTTTTATAATACTCGTGACATTGGCTAATAAAATAAAAGTTAAGAAGAAATTAATTAAGAATATTTTAAAACTCAAAGGTTTTAATTTAAGTCAATTTGGTTAAAAGAAATGCCTGTCGAATTTTTGACGACTTTATTAAAACTAATTCTAGTCCCTCCACATTCGGAGAAAACGCCATCTTCTCACTAAGCTAATTTAGTGAACCAGTGCAGTCCGTGTACTTACTTTATGCGTGAAAGAAAATTAGAACACAATCATATTTAAAATGAAAACAGAACTAAAAATATTAATTTTTTTAAGACAATGAAACCTCCTCTTAACGGACACCTCCAATAAGCGGACATCTCTATTAAGCGGACATTTTTTCATAGTCCGGAACTAGGAATATGAAATTCCAAATCAACCTCTCTTGGCGGACGTGGACAGGCTGTTTTCATACAAAGAGTGCGAAAACCCTCCTTTAAACGGAGAAAAAAAAATTTAAGGCCTTTGATAGACGCATAAGTACGGTGCAAAAACTCTCTGAAGACAGACCGGCAACCAATCGCGTATGCGTGGCAGAGCGAAAGGACTTCGCCGAATGAAAGTATGTGTGATTCCCCGACAGCAGTCCGCCGTTTATTTGTGAGTTGTAAGGTTAAAATCGTAAACAATGGCACAAAAATGTCGCGTTTTGAGTCTGAAAGAGAATATTGATGTTGTGGAAGTTTGTAATTTGATAACAATTGAGTTCATTAACATTCATACTAATGTGCTATTAGAAGATGATAGTGACCCCATTCCTACCGATGATGTAGCCCAAACTGAAACCACATCACTATTTGACGACTCTTTAGTAGAAGTTGAATGAAGTAATCAAACAAATGTCACCAATTATCAACAAGCCATTAGTATGGTAAAGGAATTATAAGAATATGCAAAGAATAGAGGTGACTCTACAGCAATTGAATTGTTATCAAACTTGGAATTACATTTTCTAGATTGCAAGTATAAAGCGCAAACACGTCAAACTACGTTATTAGATTTTTTTGTACATACATAGAGATAGTAATAATTTTGCATTTACATATTGCCTAATAACAAATTTCCCATGGGCGGACACCTCTACTAGGCGGACACATTTAGACGGTCCCGTAGATGTCCGCCTAAGAGAGGTTTCACTGTATATGTAAGTAAACACGTCTACTCCAGCTGATCGCTGGATGAAACCTGCGGTTATTCGTTTTATACAAGAATGAAAATGTATCCTGTGAATGAATAAACCCGCTGTTTATTCGGTTAATACCGAATAATGCTGAAAACGTGCAGTATATTTCCTTGTGAACCGAACCTTAGCCATTCAATCCATGATAACAATTTAGACAATTTGTAACAATTTTAGCGTTGAAAGCTCTCACTAAATAAAATTACGACAATTAAAACTGCTTTATTTGATCGCAAACATGATTGGATAATTTTTAATTATATTAAGAACATTTTGTGAGGATGCATATTCTTCATTAGAAAGTTTTTTTAATTACTATTATGATCTTTTCTGTTTCTTAGTTATAGGAAGTTTTGCGATCATTTCCGGTTAGGGAATTATCATTATTTAATTAAAAAAAGGCAAATGAATACAGACCTGTCAATGAACCCGCTCTATTCATTTGGGTGATATTTTATTTCATGTTTAATGCCATTATGTTACTCTTGAAAACGCAGTAAAACCAAAAAATAGTATGTTAAGATACAAGTTTCATAAGACATTATCTTAGAGCACGCGTTTAATTTAGAAAACGACCCGCGAGGCGGGGAGTTTTCTAAAGTACAAGTGCTCTAATTGTTTTATGAACCGTGTATTTTATAATACTTTTTCTATTTGGGTCTTTAAAGACTGAAAAAATAAAGTAGATTTTTTTTCATTTCAATTAATATTTTCTTTTTGGGTTGGCAATACTTTTACAATTTAATAAAATGTTACAAGTATCAAATATGCCATGATAGAAGCAATTGAACACAACAAAGCTTCTTCCCATCCGTCATAATTAAAAATAAATATATTATTAAAGTTAATAAAAATGAGTCAGGAAGAAAGTTCTACTCCGTTAAAAATACGAGAAATTGCAGAAAATAATCTAGAAAAACTTTTAAAAAGAATATGTAAACCTTTGAGCTATGGCGCGAGCAGAACAAAGTTCAAAATATTGAACAAAATATTGTGTCGACACAGAATCTGACAGAAATAACAATTAATTCCCAGGAAATAAAAAAGTTTTCCATTTGGTAACCAAATCTGGATCTAGACGCTGTATAAACACTTCGCTTTGTGTTGAAGAATAATCTCACTTGTACTCACATACCTATATTTTTCCCTATGTCGATTTGTTTAAATATTTAAACCCATTTTCAAATGTTAAAGAGTTAATAATTTACCTCTCATATTAATCACTTTTTCGTGTTCTCGCAAGAAATCGTGAGAATTCCATTTCTATTTCACTACTTTACGACCTTTTCCAGCAGGTGAATTAAGAGGTCCACTACTCACCTGGAACAAATAAAAGAAAATTATAGTGTTGGCCGAGAATAATTAAGCTAAAGTAAGAGCAATATACAGGGTGTTATGGAAATGTTGAGTATTATATTTAAACCGACAATTCCTGAGATAAAGATAAATTGAAGAAAAATACCCATAAATGGCGCTTTCAGTTTACTCAGCGGTAAAAGTGACCTGACGTCAAACCACAAAAACACCTGTGTGGCACTGCGATACATGTAAGCAATCAAGGAATTCTGGCCGGTGTTGTCATATGTACACATTAAGCTCATTAGACAAAATAAAATAATTTAAACACTTTTCCATTCTGTAATACCTTTTTGTACAGTTAATTGAAGAACATTTACGACGGACTATGTTTTAAACAACCCGAAACAAAAAAAAGTGGAATAGTATTAAATAAGTTTGAAATAGACACGTACGTCACTAGGTCAAATGCCAATGACCTCTTGACGCCTTACATCAGCTGTGTCCATAACGCGCCGCACGCTTGCGGGCTGTTAGTTGAAGACCAGCCAGCGGGCGGATACGTTGTGTCTCAGCAATCCGCTCTGTTTTTTTCGGTTTACTCGTGTATCGTGCCCGTCCATAAATAATCTTTGAATATTGTTTTTAATCTGTATTATTGTATTTTCAAAAGCTAACTATCGGTTTTGTTTCACTATTACTGTGCGTACATAAAATGTTTCCAGGAGTGTTCCCATGGAAAAAAAACTGATTGTATTTGTGTCTGGATTTCCTCGCTCTTTAGGTATAAAGATAAATACAAATAGGTAGAAAATAATTTATTTTTATAATTTTATATGGAATTTCAGTTTTACATTAAGTTTGGCAACATTGCCATTGGGTCTGGGTGAAATGTTGTATAGTAGCGCGGACTGACCTGTGAGTAAGAGTGTTTGGTTACCCCACTTTTAAAACGGTCGATTTAAAAAAATAAAATATGTAGCGCTTCTCTAGGACACCCAAGGAGTCACCCATTTAAATATAATACGTCATTTCCATAACACCCTGTATTTAGTATTCTCCGATTAAAGATAGTAAAACGGACTCTAATATTTTCGTCAAAAATCAATCGAAATATCTTAAATTCAGTGGCTCAGCCAGAAATTTCTTTCGGGGGGTGTTGGGGTTTATTAAATTTGTGGTTTATATGAATATATAGTATATAATATTATTACAAATTTTGGAAGTCTTAATAAGAATAAACTATGGAACTTTTCCCCAATCATAGAAGCAAATATTTATTAGTAGTTTATCGTAAATATGTTACCTCAACTTGTGCAATTATTTAGTTGCAATTGTGCAGGAAAATTTACGTCGACCGTATGTTTATTCTCGTTTAAATTATAATTATTAGTTAATTTAACCAAACAACATTAAATAGGATGAAAGGTTGTAATCGGCCGCTCAGATGAGACCTTGGGCGTCTGTCTGTCATTGTATTAATAAGCAAAAGTTTAAAAGACCGTCATTAAGGCGGCTGGTCACTATTCAGGATTATTTCCGGCATCATCGCTTATCTACCTTTACATATCCGAGTCAGAAAAACCTTGTAGGAAGAAAAAAATGTATAGGTTAAACAATATACGTCCATAGGTCCCTGCGGTACTCCATGCTCTACTACTTTTGGGTCACTAATTACATTTCCCATTTTAACATGTTGTTCGAACTTTTAAGTAGATACACGTGTACACTTTCCTAAAAATTCCACCAAGATTGGAAAACAATTTAAGAAGTTACAGTACTAATAACCTGACTAACATTATGTAGTTCTTTTAGGCATACTTTGAGAAATACTTGTTCCGAATTGGGGATATCGATTGTTAAATATTGAATATGTAAGTGAGATTAGACTGTTCCTGAGGCAAACTACTCGCAATCTAATAATAATTATACAGCACATGACTGAAACGACCAAAAAAGTAAAAGTGTAATTTTGCACAAACGGCAATCTATAAGCAGTAAAATTATAATACTAACCTATTACCCAGAAGAGAAATAAATAATAACCAGTTTCTTGTTCTGGTCTAGCCACTTAGAAAAAAATATAAAAATATTGCCTTACAAGTTAAATAAGTTCCTTTATTGGCAACCTACTGATTGCGATATATTTACATACGCATATCAATTTATTACAAAATATGGAAAATTATTTCATTTTATTGTAACAAAGCGGTCGAACTTCTACTATCGAAACCACTATATAAGTACATAATTTCGTGTTTCATTGTTTTTTTTAACCACTGGCCACTATTTATTATTTATTGGTTGACCTAATAAAACTTTATAATAGGCATATTACTCAAATATCCAGTTTCTATACCTATAATTTGTAACTTTACAGGAAGTTATATATAGCTGATTGTAATTATTCGAATAATGTGCACAATTTCTTTTGTAGTTTTTTTTTAACTGTAATTATGATCCACAGTCAATAAATAACTTTCCATTTTTGAAATTCTATGTTTTTTAGGCAGATAAGCTCAATTATTCGAAAAATAATTCAAAATTTGAAATACAGTGAAACCTCTCATAACTGACACCTCTAATAAGAGGGCATGTCTATTAACCGGACATTTTTTCATAGTCCGGAACTAGGTATATGAAATTACATGAGAATCAACCTCTCTTGGGCGGACTCTCCTTTGGACGGACGCGGACAGGCTGTTTTCATACAAAGAGTGCGAAAATCCTCCTTTAAACGGACAAAAAATGTTTTAAAGTATTTTGGAGACGAATAAGTCCGCAGGCCGACAACCAATCGCGTATGCGTGGCAACGCGAAAGGACTTCGCTGAATGAAAATATGTGTGATTCCCCGACAGAAGTCCGCCGTTTATTTGTGAGTTGTAAGGTTAAAATCGTAAACAATGGCAGAAAAATGTCTCGTTTTGAGTCTGAAAGAGGATATTGATGTTGTGGAAGTTTGTAATTTGATAACAATGATTTGGGCGAGTTCATTAACATTGAGAGCAATGTGCTAATAGAAGATGATAGTGACCCCATCCCTACCGATTATGTAGCCTAAACTGAAACCACATAAATATCTGACCACTCTCATGAAGAAGTTGAATGCAGTAATCAAACAAACGTCACCAATTATCAACAAGCCATTAGTATGGTAAAGGAACTATAAGAGTATGCAAAGAATAGAGGTGACTCTACAGCAATGGAATAGTTATCAGACTTGGAATTACATTTTCTAGATTGCAAGTATAAAACGCAAACACGTCAAACTACGTTATTAGATTTTTTTAGTACTACATCCTAACTAAAACTAGTGCATTTTTGTTATGTTATGTTTATTTGTACATACATGAACATGACTGGACATGGACATGAACTTCAACTCAACAATAAGACAAAATGTTTTAGTGTAAGTGAGTGAGAATTGTACAAGTTCTGACGATGGTTTAGTATAATAAACCGAAACATTAACCAAATATTGGAATTTCATTTCAAAGTGGCCGAAACCCAAAAACAAACAACCTATAGTTATAAATAAATTATTATCACTTACATTCGTTGTAAAACTTACAATAAATTTTCTTGATTTTACAATAAAATCTTTACTATAATATTTTTCCGCGTACTGTTACAAAACCTTTGTGTAGCAAATATTGTGGGTTTTTTAAGTGTATCATCAGAATCCGATATATCATGAGATCTGATCTCATTTAATGGTTATAAGAACGTGCTGAGGTAAAGTCTACAGCTTGAAGCTCAGGATACTTGGTGTAAGAATTCTTACAACCTTTATAAAGAAGAAGTCCGATTGGTTGTGCCGGCTTAGCGGTTTTACATTATACATACAACAACTAATTTCTATAATAAATAGAAAATCCTCAGCCTCAATCCTTTTAAACATAGCGGGCGTTCCAATTTGGCGAAACAACAAGGAAATCGGATCTAGACTAATCGTTATCATTTACTTATAATAAGCCGCAATGACAATTGTATCACAGATGTTCTAAAGCTTTAAATCACGCCTATGTACGACACGGGCAAGTCGTCGAAGAAAGTAGCCTTTTATGTTATTAATGTTGATGTCGTTAATCTTAACATCTATAATGGGTTTAATTCATTTTACTGTTAGGATATTATAACATTGTTGTTCGTGGACAGCTGCTCACGGGAGTCAATTGAGAATAAGTCCCCTTTAATGTTCTTCTTAGAACGACATCGTTAGTGAAACAACAAACCCGCCTTTGCCGTAAATAGCAAAAAACATGCTACCTAACATCGTACTTATAAATAGTTAAATTTTGCTCACTGCAGAGCAGGCGGCTGCTATCACAACGCTGGGGAAAAAGCACAAATAAAGCTCTAACTTTTTTCGTCCTTAAAACTACGATAACAATTAAACAGCTTGCTGAAAAATATTTTTGAAAGAAATATTAAAAATAAATACGTAACAGACACCTTATATTTTCGTCCAATATAAGTTTTTTGTTTTAATGTGGACAGCCCTTATGTTATATACTGTAGAAAATCCATGTGCCTTCTTTTATTGCACCTTTTGTTATGAACGTATGGATTGTAGGTTGGTTAGTTAAAGGCGGGGGTCGATTTAAAGGCCCGAACTTCTGCACACTGCAGCCTTCCGGCTTATTGTGTACCCCGACCTTGTTAGAAGATGTTCGTTCCTTCTATGAGGTCCAGTAACCTTCTACCAAGCTTGTTATGTGGGAGGTTGTCACCACGTTGTATGTTCCCGAAGATATTTTGTCTTCTACGAGACAGTGCTACGCAGCGGTATATTATGTGTGAGGCGGTTTCATCCTCTTCACCGCAGAGTCTACATTCAATGGATCCGTTGTTTATCCCTATCCGTTGAAGGTGTTTTCGCAAGTGGCCTGTTAGCAGACTCATCACTTGTTTCAACTAGGGCCGCGTCAGGGTTAGCATCCCATTCGATAATATTTTCGATGGTTTTCCAATTACGGTGCGTGTATTTGACCAGGTAACTCTTACCATCGAGATAGGTGTTGTTTTTTTCGACCATCTATCTAATATTGTTCTTGTTGCCTGTTTTGATATTCCAAAGGCCGGTTCGGGGCCCCTGAGACTTTGAGCAGATCCGGCTCTCGCTAGTTCATCCTCTTTTTCATTTCCTAATATCGCGGAGTGACCAGGGACCCACAAGAGTTCCACCTTGTTCCCCCCTAACCGCCAGTACTTTGAGGTTGGTATGGCACTCCAGTGTAAGTTTTGAAGTAAACCGATTGGAGTTCAGAGCCTTAAGAGCAGGTTGGCTGTCCGAAAGGATGTAAATCTTTTGGTCGTGGTAGCCCTTTTCAAGATTTTGTAGTACACATGCTTGTATGGCATGAACTTCCGCTTGGTATACTGTGGCGTAGTTCCCCAGAGGAATGCTTATGTCCATCCTGGGTCTTTTCCCAAATATACCTGCGCCGACACCGTTGGCGGTTTTTGATCCGTCGGTGTACCAAACTAGACCCTTGTCAAACGACGGTGGTACACTGTTCGTCCATTTATCAAAGTTCCAGTCAATCTTGAAAGGCTTTGTGAAATCGTATGTTGCTCTCATACGATCAGTTTGCATATTCAAGAGCTCATCGTCGATTAGATCCGTGGCTCTTGTGTGTCCAATTTTTACGGGGTGTTGTGTCCATTCCCCATCTGTGATCATCCTTGAGGCGCTGCAATTAGCCTCCATTCTGATGTGGATGGATGGTGGATGGATTGTAACATGGGGATATCACCTGTATAGCCATGTGAGGATGACCTCATCGAAGTCGAAACGTTGGTCAAATACATATTTTTATTTGGTTTATTTTATTGACCTTCACCCAACTCATAACCCATTTATTGACGCATTGCACTGTAGAATATAAACTGACAAAAATAGTTTCTGTCTTAGGGAGAAAACTTGTCTAATGTCTATTGTATTACATGGACATTTTAAACACGGAACTACTACTTTAAAAAGGTGATTTTGTTTGTCGTCAGCAGTACTAACGAGCAATTTTGTGTTAAATTCTAATAACCTAAATTTTTTAATTATAAGGTCAGAAGTTCTACTTTAAAATAATAAAACACTTGACCTGAATGAACCTACGTGTAAAAAATACTCAACTTTAATAACAATGAACTGAACCTTCCTAGGAATAAATGATAAAGAATATACGGCTATTCGCGACTAGAATTAGTTCCTTTCATTTATAGAATATTAAATGGGGAAGAAAAAGAGGTGAATCCTCACCTTATTTTAAGACGAAAATGTGGTATAAAAGTTTTTGCATGTCGCTTCGTTTTCGAAATACATGATGTTAAAAAAATATTGTATTTTTAATTTTATTAATTAATGCCAAACGATATTCTAATGATATTTGTTAAACAACTCCTATTGAAGCTGAAGAAGACCTTCGACTTTTGTTCATATTAGTTCATTATTCAAAGTTTTTAAATCATATGCATTATCAAATAATTGGCATTAATAATGAAATGAAAAATACAATATTTCTAAAACGAAGCGACATGCGAAAGACTTTTATACCACATTTTCGTCTTAAAATAAGGTGAGAATTCACCTCCTCCATTTTTCAGAGAGATTAGGAAACACCCTGTATAAGTGCTCAGTACAGATTGACCCATTTTCTGAGGGTATTTAGTGTTATTATAAAAGATAGAATGTTGCGGTTTTCACTTTCCTTAGTGATATTTACGTAAAGTTCAGTGGCATAGTCAGTTTTTTTCTAAAAAGTTTAGTTTTTGAGATATAAACAAAAATAAAATTTTGAAGATAAATATAAACAACTATACATATGTATTTGTAAAATCCAATCCTAAGCTATTCGATTAAACGTGGCAAAACCACGAAACTCTCATAGTTCAGGTAATACAGCAAACATCAGCAAATTAAATTTTTAAATTGACAAAAAAGAAATTTGTGTCAGTGACAATATTTTCATCAATCGTTGTGTTCAGCTTTACGTAATTTTTGGCAATCGCATCATAGACATTATTTTTTGGTGTTTGCTGTATTACCTGAATTATGCGAGTTTCGTGGTTTTCCCATCACGTTTAATTGTGAATAAAGTCGGTACGGTGTATGAAGTCCGCTAAGCAATAAAACCTCTCGAGCAGGGTAGTCGGTGGCTCTCAAACAATAAATTATATTTTAGGTATTTTCTAAATAAAACAATTTAAAGTAAATAAAAAATTAGTTTAGGTAAAGAAAAATAATTATTCTTTCTATTATTATATTTATTTAGGCAAATTAGTTTTACGAATTCTTTTTTTATTAAGTTTCAGTTCTAAAAAGAACCGATGTTGTAGTCTTGCGACATACCCCACATCAATTCAATTGCGGGATTGGGCGGCAATGGTAGGCCGGTAATCTCACGGATACTGGAATAGCAATGTTTCGAATCATCCTGCCGAGACGATTTTATTGAAGTTCCGTTTGCATATATCCATGTTTCGTCAAGAAAAACAACTTGCCTTGACAATGCCGATTTTTTGTTTCTTAAATATTCCTTTAATCCATTGCCATCTTTTTGAAACATTATTGGACAGCTCGCAAAGCAATTTTATGTTGTTCGTTTTTTTGTATTTAAAGCCCAGATCTTTTAAAATGAGCGAGAAACTGGTAGTTCCAATATCACAAAGTTCTTTCTTCTCTATCTTTTCAAGAATAGCTTTGAGAGTAACATATTCCTTGGCTTTATACATATCATAAACAATATTGCTAATCGATTAGTTTTATCCTTTGGGATAAATCAAAGGTTTTAGAATGGAGTCGATATATGTATAGTCTGTCCAAATCCTCTTCACTCTTTTTTCGAAGTCTTCTTAAGGTCTTATCTGAAATGCCGCAAGCATCAGACTTTCGTTTTTGCACTGCCAAAACAGACACTAACGGGCCCGAGTTATTTTTTTCTAAAGTAAAATGACGTTTCACTTGTAATACCAAACGGCGTTCACCTGGATATAAACACCTTCTAGTAGTTGTGTCACCTTGCTGAACATTTTCCATAACTTTGCTTTATAACTGCTTTTAATTCACACACAATCATAAACAAACTAAAAGCATAACTAGTTATTTAAAATAGAACATACCATCCTGCACTTGAGCAAATTTTAATTATTTCTTGGAAAAGAGTGATTATTATGTAGATTTAACCAAAATAATTAAATTCTAGGAAAAAGTACCTGAGAATATCTTTAACTTATTGACGCAAAATGTTGTTCATTTGATAAATAAAAAAAACTATGAGTGAAAAATAAACAAGATAAAAATATTTATCGAGGTACATTTGTTTTGGAACCGCTGATTTTGCCCAGCCCACTACAGTGAACCAGTGGAATGTTCGGTACGATCAAGTATAGTGAAGGTATTGTTAACTTAACCGTCTTACTGTTTAACAACCTTTAATGATTTAATCCGATATCGGACTTCATAAAACGAACAGACTTTGGCTGAGAATTGGCTTATCAAAATATACTCAAACATGGCACATGGGTTTTTGATAGTTTTGACAGTTTTTCTATAAAATGTACAGGGGAGCCAAGATCCAGCCACCTCAAATATTACATGGGATTTCCTATGTTCAACTCCACAATGCATCACCCGGTATAATAAAAAATAGTTAATGGACCTTCATACAGCAGTTGCAGATCGGAAGCATTTATGAAGCTGTTATAAAAAAGGAAAGTCCGAGAGTTGGAATGTGGAGTGTGGACGTTTTGAAAATTATGAAGAAAATTACCCGTAAACAGCTAGGAAAGCGCTCGTTTTCTTTTAAATGCGAAATATGTGTTAACAGATATTTAAGTACGTTTAAAGCTTCGATTAGCATTCAGAAACTGTCTATTATAGCAAACGCTACCATTAAAAAAAGATGAAGCAAATTGCAAATAGTGCAAAATGTCCCACATATTTTAGAAAGAAATAGCAAAGTGTGTAGAGCGTACCGTAGCGGTACTTGGAGTACTGTACGTACCATTTGTGGTGTGGTCAGTTATACTAATGGCCATTCTACCTCGTAATAAATGTTAAATAAGTATAATAAGGCAGCGAGGTCTTATACATAGAGGCAATCACTTAGTTTTTAATATTATATAATTTATATTATATGATAGATAATGAGTACGCCGTACATAATCTCATCTAAACGTTACTTGCATGAACTCTTAAACCCATATGCTAATACATTCATTGCAGTGGCGGTTCTTCCACAGGAGCACATGCGCACGTGCACCCCCAAAACAAAACGAATAAAAAATATTAATTTATATTCATTGAATATTATTATCGTATAAAGTCCAACCCTCCCTAATATTTTATCATCCCGTCAAACCAAACTGTATAGATCCGGCAACCGTGCCTCGGACGAGGTAAATGACGATTATGACGAGACTTGCTCGCACGTGCGATTAAGTAGTACAGTTTCTCTGTAGTAACAAGTGGCGGGTGGCAGCAGGGGATAGCGGGCCTATGGCGATTTAACATTGAAATGGCACACAGGTTTTGTGTGTCTGTTCGTGCATCTAGTTAGAAATTCGAGCGTGTATGTTTTAATATTTTAATATTATATATTTATTAAGTTAAAATAGTTTACGGTGGACTAGTTAAGAAATAACTTTAGCTCTTTGAGTTTGGAGCAAAAAATTGAAGTGAAGAATGCGGGAACACCTAAACCCGAAATTAATTTAACGCAGACCACAAAGGGTAAATCTAGGGACTTTATTAGAAAGTTTAAAAATGAAATATATGAAAAAAACTTTATAGAGGGTATTCCAAACTTAATGAGGCTGTTAATGATCAATTTTCTACAATTAGGAACCGAAGAATGGACTTTACGTTTAAGCACTATTGTGTAGGGTCGATAAATGTTGTGTATTTCGATAAATGATACTCGATATGATTTTAAACCATTTTATTTAAGGATTTAAACTAAAAAACACTGAAAATATGAAGAATGCCAACTTGTTAGTCTCGTGGCTCGATTCGTTCTGGTCATAAAACAGTTAACTATTGTTCTCGTCTTGGTTGCGCCTAATGACGTAGCCGTAGATGGCGTAGTGGTATTAGACATCATTCGGTTTTCTTGATAACTCGTAGATGGCGGTAGTAGTATTGGACATCATTCGATTGTCTTGATAGCTGGTAGATGGCTTTAGTAGTATTAGTATTGTATTGTATAAGAATTGTTACGAGGGTTGCATGCGACGACGTTAAGATCCGACAGCTATACACACTAAGAAAACCTTTCTTATTTTCCAAAAGTTGTATGTGTAAAATTAAAAAATAAATAAAAATATGTTTTACCTAACGCATTTTCTTATTACTTTTTTTCTTTCTACATTTAAAACGCCTAGAAAGTAATTGTTTGGTCGTTACACAAAAATAAAATTTTAAAAACAATTTCACCATACTTGTGAACCCCCTCTATCATAGGTCACGAGCCGCCACTGATTCATTATCATCTAAATAAATCTAAAACGCACCATTAATTACCAAGTTCTACCAATCTTTAATTTTACTAAGACCCCTCGATCACTTGCAACATTCTGTTACGCGCTAAAGTTTCCTCCAATCGGCTTAAACGCTAGAGTAAAATAATATGTAGTTAATAACTGTAAAATCCGTATTTTTTCTTTACGTTCGCTTCAGCATTAGCTCATATTAAATTATTATTCGTGTTATAATTATTTCAAATCTGTCAGTATAGATTATGCAAAGTTGCAATTTTGATTAAAATTTGGCCTGATTTGAACTATGGGACTATCATCGTACCCAGCAGGGGTTCAACCAAATCAAACCGCTCCTTCTTTCATGTTCGTCGCAAAAAAGTATATACAGGGTGATGCATCGTTGAGCTGAGCATAGGAAATCCAATGTAATTTTTGAGGTGGCTGAATATTGGCTCCCCTGTACATTGTATAGAAAAACTGCATTATAACTTCTTGAAGAGGCCGACATGGTAAACCCATGTGCCGAGTTTAAACATATTTTGGTGAGCCAATCCTTAGCTATTCAATTAAGCGCGATGGCAAGATTGGCTCACCAAATTGTATTTAAACTTGACACATGGGTTTATCATGTTGACCTCTTCAAGAAGTTATAATGCAGTTTTCCTATAAAATGTACAGGGGAGCCAATATTCAGCCACCACAAAAATTACATTCGATTTCCTATGTTCAACTCAAGGATGCACAACCCTTTGTATATAAAAATAATTATTTTAAGAAAATAATTTTTTTGACGATCGAAAACTAATGTTAAACCTACATGTTCCTTTTTTTATATAATTATATACCAGTTCTTTTAATTCAGCACAGAAGTTTTTGGTTTTTACCAGTCATGGTTCCTTTTTACTTATTTATTGTTTCTTGCTACAAGTCAAACATTGTGAAGTTGTTGCCCCCTTTTAAGCAGACGACGAACCATCTGTTCTAGTTTTCCTATCATCCTTCCTGCTGTATGTGAACACTCTTTCGAAGGGATTTGCTGCTGGTCTACTCTGTCAGTACGCGGACTATTCCACTGTGATGCTGGGTGGGGTTGATGGGGCTCAGCTGTCGGGGAAGTGTTCGCATGCAGCTGGGAACATGCAAGGCTGGTGCATCGGGAGCGGCTTGAGGTTGAACTGTGAGAAGACGGAACTAGTAGCTTTCAGCAAGACCATAAATTCGACAGACTCACTCTATGTGAAATTGAATGTCAAGACCATACCACTGCTAAATTCAGTTAAATTTTTAGGAGTCACACTTGATTCCGCGTTGCACTGGGATCTGCATCTGCCCAGGTTTCAATCCAGATTAAATAGCCTTTGTGCTCTGGTAAGAAGGATTAGAGAGGTTCTTACGGACTTCAACTTTGCGCCAATTTTACTTTGCGGCAGTGCAATCGCTGATAAGCTATGGCATAGTGCTCTGGGGCTCTTCTCGTGGTGCCAGGGACATGTTTCTAAGGAAGCATATGGATCTCTTTGAGCAAAATTTTCATCACTATGCTAATTCAATGACTACTGTAACACGGGGAAGGAGTGGCCTTCATATACCAGCCCATTGTTCGACGATTTTTGAAAAGGGTCCACACTATATGGCAATTAAGGCCTATAATATGCTCCCCTCAGATATTAGGGGTAGAGGGTTGGTTGGTTGGTTGGTTGGTTAAAGGCGGGGGTTGGTTTAAAGGCCCGAACTTCTATCACTGCAGCCTTCCGGCTTATTGTGTACCCCGACCTTGTTAGACGATGTTTGTTCCTTCTATGAGGTCCAGTAACCTTCTACCAAGTTTGTCATGTGGGAGGTTGTCACCACATTGTATGTTCCCGAAGATATTTTGTCTTCTACGAGACAGTGCTGCGCAGCGGTATATTATGTGTGAGGCGGTTTCATCCTCTTCGCCGCAGAGTCTACATTCAATGGATCCGTTGTTTATACCCATCCGTTGAAGGTGTTTCCGCAAGTGGCAGTGGCCTGTTAGCAGACCCATCACTTGTTTCAACTGGGGCCGTGTTAGGGCTAGCATCCCATTCGATAGTATCCTCGAGGGTTTTCTAATTACGGCACTTGCGCGTATTTGACCAGGTAACCCTTGCCATCGAGATAGGTGTTGTTTTTTCGACCATCTATCTAATGTTGTTTTCGTTGCCTGCTTTGATATCCCAAAGGCCGGTTCGGGGCCCCTGAGATTTTGGGCGGATCCGGCTCTCGCTGGTTCATCCGCTTCTTCATTTCCTAATATCCCAGAGTGACCAGGGACCCACAAGAGCTCTATCTTGTTCCCCCTGGCCGCCAGTACTTTTAGGTTGGTATGGCACTCCAGTGTAAGTTTGGAAGTATACCGATTGGAGTTCAGAGCCTTAAGAGCAGCTTGGCTGTCCGACAGGATGTAAATCTTTTGGTTGTGGTAGCGGGACATTGACGTCATTTAAAAGAGCCACATAGGACTTTCTTCATAATAAGTGTTTTTATGATTTTGATTTTAGGTTTTAAAGTTATTGGCGTGTATAGGATTGTTTGTATGCTATTTTGTGTTCCTATATTATTATTTATAATTAAAAATTTTCCTATTGTGTTTCCTTGGATGGCACATATTAAGATGTATGCTTTTTTATGCTCCTATATTATTTATGACTTAAATTTTTTAAATTTTTAATGTGTTTTTAAATGGAATATATTAAGATGCTTAAATCGTCCTCTTGAAGGCGATTATTATTATTATTATTATATTCCATAAAATAACTATGTTTAGGTATTACAATTATGATGGTCAATGTCGCGTAGCGATGTATCCATTTCCACTGGCTTCGTCCATTAAGTTGCTGGGCCTCAATCTGAGAGAAAATATGTCTTGGCAGAATCACGTTGTGGTAATGGCCAAGACAGCTTCGCACAAACTTGGTGTACTCTTCCGGACCAAATTGTATCCACCACAATAACTTTTACCACTCTACAAAGCCCATATCCGTCCATCACTAGGGTGACTCTCTCACGTCTGGAGCTCTGCGCCCAAGCATACTCTTCCGCTACTGGATTCCATCGAAAGGAGAACCAGTCGTCTGATCGGAGACCACGAACTGAACCAAGAAGCTCGAGCACCTTGAACATCGAAGACTGGTTGTTGATGTGACTCTTCTTTAAAGATATTTGCATGGCAAATATTCGACGAGAGCGACGAATAGCAGAAATCCACAACGAACCACTGCCGCCCATCCGTATGTGGTTCAGTTTAGTACCTACTTATCAAACTTCATTGTTTAAGAATTCGTTCATCTGGAGGACGTCGTCCTTGTGGAACGAGCGATTTATATAGATGAAAAAGATATTCAATTTGATATTATCCAAAACAGAGTATTCAGTCGTCTTCTTTGGGGTTCTTATTTAATGCGTTCAGTAGGAATCAATTTCTTTTCCTACGGAAAACGTTTGACTAGCTCTACCCCTACATTCAAGCGTTTTCTCTATGACAATGAAGCTGCAAATTATCTGATGAAGTGTGTCGATAAAATGCATCAAGTCCGAACGCGGTCAAAAAGGCAGAAATAACATATATTTTATTGCTTCGTGGAATGGAACAAAAGTCACGCTCGACAGCAAAAATTATTGTTGATATTTTACCTGGTCAGGTTCCGTTGAAGTTTAACTGCACACAATGCGTTTTTATTTCATAATTAATTAATAGTAAATACCGCGACGCAATCACCATCAATTTTTTTTTAATTTTACTGTACTTTTAATTTACGATTAATAACCCAAATAATCGTACGATTACGACGAACAATATATACAGGGTGTCCTCGAATATTTGGGCAATCTACCGGGTTCAGATAGAACACTTAAAAATAACAGGAGAAGTACCTACAAATTTTGCTTCCTACGGCCTCGCCTACGGAGATACTGGCCCATAACGGATGTCCCTGGAAATCGTTGTTTTTTCAATAATTTATTAAGTACTAGGTGTAATTTAATAATTTTTTAGTATAATGGTTACTAGATGAGTCTCCTTAAAATTCGCCCTTTTAAACACATTTGACTTACTTAGTTTGGCAGGGACGGACTAGAGTTATTTAGGCTTAATATTGTTGTTTTAAATAGAATACCCTGTATATTTTGGTATTTTTCGATTGTATATATAAATCCGAGCAATTATTTCCTATACCCATCTCCAACTGTTTCTGAGATAAAATTTTTATAAAAAAACATTAGCTAATTTGATCTTAGTTTGTAACTAATTCAGTTAAAGATTTAACAATTTGAAAAAATATAGAGAAGGTATTTTTATATCATAAAAATTATAGACTTTTTTTTAACACATGGTGTTTTAAAAATGAGACCGTTCTGATAGGTATAATATAATACCATATACAGGGTGTTCCTTAATGACGTGCTAATATTTCAGGGTGTGATTGCTTAGGTTATTTTATAAAGAAAAGTTCATATGAACATATGTCCGCAACGGCTTGCTACAGGGTGTTGAATTTTTATTTTTTAAATGGTTATCTTTTAATATCTTAGAATGTACTTTAGATATTATTTTCAATTTTGGTATGTGTTAATAGGATATAGAGCCACAAATTTTAGTTAGAAAAGTTATTCAATTGTTCCACCAGTGGCGTCCCTGCAAACATATCCTCTAATATTTTTTACAAAAAAGATGGTGCGCCCCTGACATTTTTCCATGTGGATATTTTTTCTGATTAGCCTGGTCAATTATGATTAAAACCCCTAAATTCATTTGAAAATCATTATTATTAACATTGATAAAATAATTAATGATAAATTTTGTTTTATAAAAATTATTAAAAATGGCCACCTTCACTTAAAAGGCATGCTTCCGCCCGTCTTCGCATCGAATTGCCCACTCGTTCAAATATCAAATTTTTATGAATCAAAATTAATTCATTAATCATTAATTATTTTATCAATGTTAATAATAATGAGTTTCAATATGAATTTAGTGGTTTTAATCATAAACGGTGCGCCTGACGAGAAAAACTCAAGAGACCGTTGTCATGTAGAATTGACCAAGCTAATCAGAAAAATATCCACACGGAAAAATGTCAGTGGCGTACCATCTTTTTTGTAAAAAATATCAGAGGACATGCTTGCAGGGACGCCACTGGTGGAACAATTAAATAACTTTTCTAACTTAAATTTGTGGTTCTATATTCTATTAACACATACCAAAATTGAAAATAATATCTAAAGTACTTTCGGAGATATTAAAAAATAACCATTTAAAAAATAAAAATTCAACACCCTGTAGCAAAAAATTTAAGCCGTTGCGGACATATGTTCATATGCAGTTTTCTTCATAAAATAACCTAAGGAATAATCCTTGATCCTCAGTCATACGCTGCTTGCCAAGGGGGTTCCATGCGTCCGGCCTGGTCACCGACGGGAATGGAGTAGGGATAATACACCTTTAACTCTTCCCTATTGCGAATCGGTTTACCGACGATGGGGTTGAAACCTACGAATTCTCGTCCACCGGAGCCACCAAAACCGTGCATAAAAGATATTCTTCTTATTATAGAGTTATTAAGCAATTTTTTAATTCAAAAATCAATATTTCTTAACTTAAAACTTAAACGTTTTAATTTTTAGGTCAGTGGGTATTACCTTAATGCCGAAACGACACACCTATATTTGTATAACCAAATACATACACAATTAGCCAACTTTTGACTACGCCCACAAAACATACAGTTACATAGGCTATAAACCCAGAAATTATCCATAAAATTAATTTAGCCATTTTCGGCACGGACCGAAATTTACTTTCGTTTGAATGATTCGACGAAGACACTTGGTCTGATCTGAATTGGCTGCGAGCGTGCTGAAGTCGTTACCGATTGTTGAGCAATATTTTGTAGACCGAATTCGTGAGCGGTTTTTGTTTCTTTGACTTCCTATTCGGCAGTGGAATTTGAGATTTATAATATTAAAGTGCGAGTTTTAGAAAGCATCATATTTAGCACGGCGTTTATGTTAGGGAACGAGCCGCTTGCGGCGAATGTTATAATATCCTTATAACCTACCTACCTTATACTATTTTTTCTACTTTACGTCTTTTTTAATAATATGCTACGTCAATTATTTATCGAATATTCAAAATTCCGGTCCTTGTTAATAAGCGGCTATTTCGTTAATAATGTACCAATTTTAATCATTTTATATATTTTAACTTATAGAAAGTAGATTCTAGAGCTTAGGGCAGAGAAGTTTACATCCTGATACGTCTTACGTGTGTCATTTTCCACACTTTTATAGGGTATCTCCGTAATTGTTAGTGCTATCAAAAAAGTAATGTAGGTGTCATTAGCTCTTTTTGGGTCAAACTTTGAATGGTAAAATCAAAATTTGAAAATTTTCGCTCGCTTAAGAGATATGGGGGAAAATCAAAAAATTGACAATTTAAAAATGACCTTATATTTTCTTAGTTAAAAGAGATACAGAAAAATGTTTTATACAGAAGTTTCCTTATATTGATTGTTGAATAATCTGCCGTTCTTAGAATAAGTATACGGGGTCACGTAAAAAAAGTTATGGGACACCCTGTATATTTTAATCTAAAAAGATACTATTTTAAATTCTCCTTTCAAATATATAACACACACGGCGATTTATTAAACTTTATTCCGTTAAACCACAGTAGACCATGAAATAAAAGGTAATATCCTAGAAACAACTATATTGACTATTAACATTTCACGTCAATTTT
This sequence comes from Barypeithes pellucidus, assembly GCA_963991005.1. Classification (NCBI taxonomy): domain Eukaryota; kingdom Metazoa; phylum Arthropoda; class Insecta; order Coleoptera; family Curculionidae; genus Barypeithes; species Barypeithes pellucidus. The sequence continues at coordinate 4,955,883 of OZ022557.1, forward strand.
GTTTTGACATATTCATTTTGAAAATTTTGATATGATATCAGATTATATTGAAAGTGAAAAAAACGAAGAAAAGGCGCAAAATGTATATTTTGCTTGCTATCCGGAAAGACGGTAACCATTTAAGGACATATTCCGAACATTTGCGATGATTCCCGTTATTTTTTACCTTAATCTGAATCTTTTATTTCGTTTGAAAGTAATAAAGTTTAAATAAATCGCCTAGGAAACCAATATCATCCATGGTGTGTTATATATTTGAAAGGAGAACTTAAAATAGTATCTTTTAAGATTAAAATATACAGGGTGTTCCATTTAAAGAAATTAGGTTAGGTCCGATAACTGTTTACCTGATGTCGTATACTTATTCTGAAAACGGGAGATTATTCAACAATCAATATAAAGAAACTTTTGTATAAAACATTTTTCTGTATCTCTTTTAACTAAAAAAATATAGGGTAATTTTGAAATTGTCAATTTTTTGATTTCCCCCGTATCTCTTGAGCGAGCGAAAAATTTCAAATTGATTTTACCATTAAGTTTGACCCAAAAAGAGCACATGACACCTACATTACTTTTTTGATAGCACTAACAATTACGGAGATACCCTATAAAAGTATCGAAAATGGAATAACCTGGTAGCGCATCAAATCTAGATGCGTGTAAATTTCCTAAAATTTAAATATCTTATCTTACATAAAAGTTGAATTTAATTTCTTTTTTTTAAACTAAATCAATTAAAGATATATCTTGGTTATATGCCACTTGAGGTAACAAAAAAAAACTACCATTTGTCTTTTACCAAACGTTCCTCAGAATAGCGTGATAGTGATGGACAATGCGAGCTTTCACAGTCGCCAATTACATAAAACTCCAAGCTCAAATAATACAAAATTGGAGATTCAGAACTACATGGCGGCGAAAGATATATATTTTTAACTATAAAAAAAGTGATCTTTTAGAAGTTTTAAAGACATTTTGTATAAAAAAAGTATATGTTTGTGACACATTGGCAGAAGAAATTGGACATACAGTGCTACGGCTCCCACCCTATTATTGCATTTTTAACCCCATAGGCCATAGAGCATAAATATGTGACACCAGTTAAAATCACTGGTTAGGTCTGAAAATATTTCTCCGACTTTAAGTTCTAGTGTTGTAGAATTAATACGAAAATGCTTTAATGATATTCCCCCAGGTAGTTGGAAAAATTCAGTCCGTCACGTAATAACTGTAGAAAATTCGTATATTAGTCTGGATCGTATAATTAATCCAATTATAATTAATTTTGATGAGGATAGCGATAGCGAAACAGAACTATCTATAAAATGACATTATAAATGTAAATAAATATGACTAGTAATATTTAATTTGATTACATTAATATAATCATATCATTACTTGGTTTTCTTAGTCCGTCCCTTCATACTTCACTTGTTTATTGCCAAGCTCTTGTCGACACAATGGGACCGACCCAGGAAATCATTAAGTCGTATCCAAATTTCGTGAAACGTACTGTACCTTATATGTTGTTAATAGTACAGGGTGTTATGGAAATGACTTATTATATTTAAATGGGTGACTCCTTAGGTGTCCTAAAGAAAGTCTACATACTTTTTTTTAAAATCAAATATTTAAATACGATGGAGTAGAGTCCTTCCAGCACACACACGCACAAATGCACCGGAGTTAAGGAAATTATTTTGAAAAATAAAATAATTAAAAACTTATTTTCTTCCATTGTTTCATTACAGTATTATTATATTCGCTATATTTATCGAGACCCAGATCTACGCTGCCGTTACCCTATAATACGTGTGAAATTACTAGACCTAAATGTTGTCAACAACAAAACTTCCTTTCTTATAGCAATGTAATTACTATTTATTATAAAATTATGTAATATCTTATAATTCCATCACCTTATTTAATAATTAATAAAAGTGTTTTAATTGTTAGTATTAAATCGTATGCATGTACTATATCGTACGTACAAATAGAGAATTAAATGTGGATATTATATAGGTGTGACCAGGAAGCAATGGCGTTATATAATTTTTTTCTCTTACTGTCAACAGCTATTTTGGTACCTATACTGCCTAGGCAATAAAGGGTCTATTGTTGCTGCTTGCACCGAAGAAAGTATAGTTATTTTTTACTTTTATGATCAAACTCTAGCCTTTAAGGCACTCTGGGAGTGGTGTGTGTACGAATAAAATGTTTATTCGTTAGATGACGTCCTCCAGATGAAGGAATTCTCAAAAAATGAAGTTCTAGAATTAGCAGGCGATATCAGTCAACCATTTGTCAACGAAATAGAGTCAAATCACCAACCTGTCTTCGATGTTCTAGGCTGTCGAGGTTCTTCGTCAGCTCATGGTCTCGATCGATTCGAATGATTCGATGGAATCCAGTAGCCGAAGAGTATCCTTCGCGGTTGCCACATCGTGGTTATGCCAGCATATTTCCTCCTAGATTGACGCCCAGCAAATTAATAGACGAAACGAAATCAGTGGAATTGCGTGTCTTGCCATGACTATATCCGGTTCTGTAACGTTAACCTTTCTAGCGATAAAGAACAAGAAGAAAGATTCTTAAGGCCGTATTACAGTCGGGAATTTTTATGGCGCCAGCAATGGCAATTATAATTCAAGGATTCATGCGCAGTACACCGTTCTCCGTACTACAGTCAGAAATTCTACTCTTCTGACAATTAAAATGACACGGATTCATGCGCAGTACACTGTTCCCGATCAGCTGTCTCTCATTACCAGAAATGGGGCAGGCGCCATTTTAATTGCCCTTGCCGGCGCAATTGGGTAGACATGGATTATTCTGTTATTTTTAACTGTTTATTATTTGGCCGAACCAGGTATGAACAGGTAATGGCCATTTAAACCCACTGGTACTTAAATTAGCAGTTTACATTCTTTATTAAACTTATGGACTGCTAATTCAGCAACTTTTTGCACCTCCTATGTGTAAATAGCAGTAGCTGCTTTAACTGGTAATCAAAACGAACAGGTTTGCACACCTCTAATTCTGGGGATATTTTAGGGATTTCGACAGTACCCACTGCTGTTCTGACCGTTGACAATGCTCCAGCTGATCGAAAACAGTTTACTGCGCATGAATACGTGCCATTATAATTGCCGGCGCAAGAGAAAAAATTGCCGAGTCTAATACGGCCTTTATACATTGACCAGGAAATTTAGAGGGAAAGATTTTTCGGAGGCCGGCGTTCTCTATATAAAAAAAGAGGAATAGACTTTCTGGAAGCAACGGGGAAAAATTAATTTTCCTGCACCATAATATGCCAATTATTAATTACAAATATTAATGCGTTACAAATTATTTATTAATTAGGTATGCCATTTGTTCCAGAGTTTGTGTTTTGTTAGTAAAAAACCTGGCCAAACCGGATATTAAAACAGAAGGTCGGATTCGCCGGATACCGGATTTAGATCCGATTCTGGCGGCATCACTAATTATAATAAAAAGAATCAAGTTTTCACAACTTATTTTAATTTGTATCGAAAAAATGATATAAACTTAGAAATCTCAATCACTTGGTGCGCCCTAGTAATTGGATTTTAAATTATTGTGCAAAAAACGATGGGATGCATGACGGGCAATTATTTTCAATGTAAAACAAGGTAATTGAGACGAACGCATTATTATGTAAAAACCTTCATGGTTACCCTTAAGCTATGTATAATATGTACCTATTTGAAAATGCCTACCTATTTATAATGCAGATGCAATGTACCGTGAGTATTCTACCGGTTGATTTTTAATTTTTTTTTATCGGAAAAATAAATTAATTGAATTAAAATTAATTTCAAAGTGTGATTCCTTGGGTTCTATGAAATAAATTCCTATGAATACATGTCCACAACGGCTTCAATTTTTTGATACACGGGGTTGAATTTTTTATCCAGGGTGTCATGGGGGTCATGATCCACAAAATGTATAAAATAGATATACGCAATTAGATTCATAGTATCTCTAGACCTCTTGTCATAAATTTCACCCAATGCCGAGGTTAAAAAAAATAGTTCTGGATTGTTTTTTTTTCGATTTTTTTTTGTTTTTAATTTATTTCGCCGAACTACGGAACCAAATTAAATAAAATCTGAGGCACTTATAAACGATACTAATACGAACCTAAATATGCAATAAAATACTGGGTGTCCCATTTAAAAAAATATATATGCTGTCACACTTTTTTGGGCCACCCGGTATAATGTAAAATATTTTTAAAACATGCCGCTTTTAATCTAATATCTCAAGCTGTTTTAGTATTGTTGATAAGTTCTTCGATAACGATTTAATCTTGCGGACCGGACCCTGTATATGTATATATACCGGTTTGATAAACGCGGCAGCGTATTCTTCCTTTTCGTACTTTTCCTTGTATTCCTTGTATTCCCCCCCCCTCCCAAGCCGAAGTTCTGGATCCGCCCTTCACCAGTGGCGTCTCTGCAAACATGTCCTCTGACTCTTTGTACAAAAAAAAGGTATACACTGATATTTTTTCTGATCCACTTTTTGTTGTACGACTTACTATCTTTATTTTAATTTGTACAATGACCTCTCCAAGTATCCATGCATTATCCGAACACACACCCTGTATACGACTAAAAATCAAAAAGTGAACTAACTCGAGCAGAATCGAAAAAACACGAAAAAATTTTTTGTTATATATGAATATGTGAAATAGTAATGTAAATATGATGTGTGTAAGTGTAAAATTATCCTCGAAACCACTAATTAAGAGCAAACACGCTTTAACGTCAATTTAAAAGAAATCTAGCAGTAGAAAGTAAATAATACTTCATATTATACAAAAGTTCTTTAAAAATGTATCGTATATAAATAAGTATGTTAATGCTCATAATAGCGAAACTTTTCAACTATTCAAGTAAAAAACATTGTTTAAAATATGATTTACGAACGCCATGTGACTGGACGTTATGTTTATGTTAAATTCGAGATAATTTAATTTGTTAAAATTCTATGCTGGTGAAAATAAAATTAAATTAACAACTTTGAAACTGCTCACGAAAGGTAACATGTGCGAGTGCCAACTTATAGAAAATCTGTATATTCAAAATGCTAATTATTATGATTAATAATTTTATGTAGAAAGTGAACGGCTTTTATGAAAAAACGTTTAAAGATTACTGCACTGTTTTATATGAGACATATTATACATGTACTTTTTCCAATATATGTAGATTCCCGATCACAGAGTCTTACTGTAAAACAGGGGTTCCCAACATGTGCGTCGCGGCGCCCAGGGCACCATAAACTGACGAGCGCATGTGACGAATCAACCATTTGAATACCTCTTTGATGTTCAACCTGGGGAAGATTTCCATAAGAAAGTAACGACCTTTTTTGTGTGCGTGCCAACTGAAAATGATTGGGAAACCCTACTGTAAGGTATAGTTTCTTAAAATGCAATAATTGATACAGGTTCACGTGTGTATTTCTATGTTAGAGGTTTGACGTGCCCCGGGAATGAACTCCGGCAAAGACAAAAACTTTTATTTACAATCTTGCATGTAATAATGACATTTCATCTATCTTTGAAAGGCGGAAAGTTGACGTTTTTTTATTTTTACTTTCCACCCGGGTGGAAAGTAAATTATTTTTTATTTCAATTTTCAATATTCTCCATAGACAGTGTGTTCGATTTTTTTGGCTTGTATCCTTGATTGGCTACCTTTTCCCTAATTGATAGAGTGGTCCTCAACATTGAATATTGTGACCAAATCGTTGATATCTTCTTGGTCTTGGCATTTTCACCTGAAATAAGCTAGTAGCGCCGACTCAGAACCAGGATTTTGAACTTTGTTTCCCGTACACCATTCTTTGAAACAGTTATATGCCTTGTCATATCTCGGCTTTTAGTTGGCAGAAGATCTTCTACTATTTTTGCTGCTTCTCGAATTTCTGGTGGAGTAGCAATAAAATCAAATTCCTCATCTGATAGCATTTTTCTGTTGTTAAAATAATATATTGTTTAGTGACATGGAAACCATATTCAAAAAATGATATTTGCCATCTTGAAGTGTATTATTACCTACGTTATTTTACCACCTACGGTTATTTGAAATTTCTGTCTAATTTTTCAATGGAAAAGTCAGAAAGACATTTATCTTTTATTAATAATTTTAATTCAAAATAATAGGAAGTGGATGTTAGATGTGGTTGTAAATAAAATAGTACAGGGGGTACAGGGGGTCTGGACCCCCCTAAAAAGAAGAAATTTTGATATTAAATAGGTTCAAATTTTCCATTATAAGAAGTATTGGAGGAGATAGCAAAGATGCCAAGAAAACATGTTCTTTATTTGTTTATATTGTAAAATTACTACTACTAGGAGTAGCAGGAAAAAAGGAATATTCAAACAACCCAGTTACCCTATTCTTTAAAAAAAAATAAAAAACATCAAAGATAAATTTACTTAATTTACGAAATCAAATAGTAGGGTGTAGGGTGAATCCACGACAAATAGTGGGCGTAGCTCTGAAAATGTTTCGCCTGTGGCGCTTTGTCACTTCCCTTAATATCAGAGAGCCACCCAAACAAACAAATTCTTAACTACGCCACTGCGTGAAACTGTATATTTAATAACACAGGATTTAATTGGTCATATAGGGAAACAACCTTCCCAAGAAATACACCTCTGACTGACTACTCAACAAAAAAATTCCCGTATTAGAGAACGTTTAGGTATAAAACATGAAAATCGTGACGAGAATGCGATAAATTACAAATTTAATTAATTAATAATTTAAAGTAAGAGTTTGCCGACTTGATATTAATAGATTGAAATCTAGAACATCTCAAGCAAGAGTCTAGGTTATACAGTATAAAAGTGCAACATTTTTTAGGATAAGATTTAGCAAAAATTGTAAATTTCTACTAAAACCTCTGCTGTTCACACATATCAAAATTTTAAATAATATACTTTCGAAGATATTAAAAAATAATGATTATGATGAGATAATGATAATGATTTCTTCATAAAAAGACTTAAGAAATTACACTCTGAAAAACCCTGTATAATTATTTTTGTCCTTTCTTTTTGTACACTGTATAGGTCTATTCATGCAATATAATCTATAATTTTCCTATTTTAAATCGATTTGGCAATTGTCTTTTTTTAAGTACCAGGTATTTAAAATTGTATGCAGTAACCTAAAAAAAATGGGCTCAAGATCACTTGTAGACGTACCGAAAAAAATCCTAATTCTTCTGATAATTATAGATTTCCGTTTATCATTTTTAAACCTTTTAGGACAGATGGATGGATTGAACAATTCCATCAAGACGGAATAATATCATTATAATGCTATGTGTTAATGAAAATTAACGGCAGAATAATGAAAACAATGCTTATTGTTTACATTACGCAAACGATGTAACAGTTATTGAATAATTTCAATTTAAAAATGATAATAAGATAGAGAATCCTTAGTAACTTTTCTATTTTGGTTCCATAAGTCTACTTTATTCTACGGAATTTAGTCAGGTAGTCATTGAATATTATTTATCGTATAAAGTCCGACCCTCCCTAATATTTTATCGTACTGTTAAACTAAAAAAGTCCGACCCTCCCTAATATTTTATCATCCCGTCAAACCAAACTGTATAGATCCGGCAACCGTGCCTCGGTCGAGGTAAATGACGATTATGACGAGACTTGCTCGCACGTGCGATTAAGTAGTGCAGTTTCTCTGTAGTAACATGTGGGGAGTGGCAGCAGAAAAAGGCGCACATTTTTTGTGTGCACCGCGCTGTTGTCTGTTCGTGCATCTAGTTAGAAATTCGAGCGTATATGTTTTAATATTTTAATATTATATATTTATTAAGGAAAAATGAATAGTTGACGGTGGACTATTTAAGAAATAACTTTAGCTCTTTGAGTTTGAAGCAAAAAATTGAAGTGAAGAATGCGGGAAGACCTAAACCCGAAATTAACTTAACGCAGACCACAAAGGGTAAATCTAGGGACTTTATTAGAAAGTTTAAAAATGAAATATATGAAAAAAAATTTATAGAGGGTATTCCAAACTTAATGAGGCTGTTATTGATGAATTTTCTACAATTAAGAACCGAAGAATGGACTTTACGTTTAAGCACTATTGTGTAGGGTCGATAAATGATACTCGATATGATTTTAAACCATTTTATTTAAGGATTTAAACTAAAAAACACTGAAAATATGAGGAATGCCAACTTGTCAGTCTCGTGGCTCGATTCGTTCTCGTCTTGGTTGCGCCTAATGACGTAGCCGTAGCTGGAGTAGTGGTATTAGACATCATTCGGTTTTCTTGATAACTCGTAGATGGCGGTAGTAGTATTGGACATCATTCGGTTTTCTTGATAGCTCGTAGATGGCTTTAGTAGTATGAGTAGTGGACTGTATAAATATTGTTACGAGGGTTGCATGCGACGACGTTATGATCCGACAGCTATACACACTAAGAAAACCTTTCTTATTTTCCAAAAGTTGTATTTAATTGTGTAAAATTAAAAAATAAATAAAAATATGTTTTACCTAACGCATTTTCTTATTACTTTTTTTCTTTCTACATTTCCTCATTTTCTGTTTCATTACCTATTTGATTTTCAATATGTAGCAAAGCTAAGTTGGATATCGGTCTTGAAGCATTGTAGCTCGTATAGCCATGTTTTAAACGCAAAAAAAAAAACATAAAAAAAGTGCATAATTACAGTATTTTTGTAAATTATCAAGCATTGCAACGCCGCGCGGCGGGCTCTGCCTTTGTTTTATAATATTTAATATTGACCTGTGTGCGTTGGTTTCCGGATGGAATTGCCATTCTTCTGAACAATTACGTCAAGAAATAGTGCTTTATTTTCTTTCTTTCTTATTATATTAGAATTTCTAAAATAGCTTGGGTTTCAAATCACTCAATGGCCATTATAAGCCAAAACCCAAAACCTTACGCCACTGAAATGTAATTTTTTTCGTGTCCAAAGAGGACAGCAAATCGTTTAATCATGGCTTGTTTAAACTGCAATGAATAAGTGGTAAGATGCGAGAAAGTGAGTACAGCGTGTCCATATACTATTTATTAATTATTGTACTTAATATGTTGTCAGAGTTTACATAACACGAACAACCTTTGCTGGTTAAAATAATTCATTTGTTAATTGCAATTAACTCTGTGTGATTTCCGTATCTCTTTGTGATTTTAATGATTTACCCACAATAATATGTAAAATAGCACATTGCAGCATTTAAAAACTGCCAAAGCATTAGTTATTAAGTATAGTATATAATAACATACCATTTTTTTAAACATATGAATAGTTTATAGTTGAGTACTGGGCTATTTTTTGCCCTTATGCTTATAGTAAAAGATTTCACTCGAGCATACAGGGTGTTATGAAAATGACTTTTTATATTTAAATGGGTGACTCCTTGGGTGTCCTAGAAAAAGTCTACATACTTTTTTTTTTAATCGAATATCTAAATACTAAGGTAAAAACCCTTTTTACCCACATACTGTCGCGCCGTTCCATCTGGATTCACTTAGCAACAATGTGGGTCACTAGAGTATACTAACAGTGATGTCAGATCACATCGTGTATCTCGCCCTTGCTTGGATACCGGCCGGGCGCCACTATTGTTGCTTCAGTATGTTTCGAGACTCAGGGATGAAATGACGCTGTCGAGGGTCCACGTGCTTGACGTATACGAATTGTAAACGTTTTATTAGTTGTAGCATTACCCGATTTTTTTTCTGTTGTGAAATAATTCATAATAATACATGATGTGATTTCAAATTTGTGTGATATTATTTACAGTTGATTCTGTTGCAACAAAAATACGTTCGTGTTTTATTTTTTGATGGAATATAATTATAAAATGGATTATTTTAAAAGAAGATTGAAGGTAAGAGAGTATGTACTTTAAAATTGTAGTTTTATTTTTCTAAAAAGTTTGAAAAAGAAGTGATTACGCGCGTCAAAGACGTCTTGTTGTCAAAACACAACAATTCTGTGTTGCAATATGACAACACCGCCTGTAAAGCGCGAACCTCTTTTGAACCTCCAGACTGCCTCAATAAACTATCGATTGCGAAGGTCCTCAGGAGCGGCCACGTTAATTTTGAGATTTCATATAAAGTGTATATTTCGCTTAATACTTCAAAGCGCCATTTATGGTTATTTTTCTTCAATTTATTTTCATCTCAGGATTTGCCGGTTTAAATATAATAAGCCATTTCCATAACACCCTGTATAAAAACCTTATTTCGATATACCTAAACCTATACCGAATAATGCATCGTTAAGCTGAACATAGGAAATCCCACGTAATTTTTGCGGTGGCTGAATATTGGCTACCCTGTACATTTTATAGAAAAACTGCATTATAACATCTTGAAGAGGTCGACATGGTATATGCCGAGATTGAATACATTTTGGTGATCTTATCCTAAGCTATTCAATTAAACGTGATGGCAAAACCACGAAACTCGCATAGTTCAGGTAATACAGCAAGTACGGGGGATCCAAAGCCGAGCGACTGTGTCTATCGATAATGTCGACTCAGTGGGGACACGACTTAAGAAGCACCATCTTGCCACTAGCTAGAACCGACTTTAATGACTTTATTTTTAATTAAACCTGAACGCGTCTTATTTTAATGCATTATGCAGGCTCGAATGCATACACATCACTTGGTATATTATTTAATAGAGTATAATGACATAAAATACTTCCGACGTACCTACTTCCGTTAATTCAGAAAGAGACATACTTATACATTTGCATGTATGTGTGAGACAGTACTAGCAAGTGAATCACGAGGTGAAGGTACTTATTCAATAACAGTACTCTGTTCTTATTTAGTTGTAAATCCGCACTTTTTTTTAGTCTAAATTATGGGTGCTTTTAAGGATTTACCTAATTGATATGAGACAAAATCTAATTTAGTACACAATGAGTCAATGTCAGTACCCATGTGAACTAAATACCGGGTGTTATGGAAATGACATATTATATTTAAATCGGCAATTCCTGAGATGAAAACAAATTGAAGAAAAATATCCAAAAATGGTACTTTAATTTAATATGCCCTGTACATGACTTTATGTCAATCCAAAAATGACCACGTGGTGCCCCTGTCAGGAAGGTAAACAAAGCAACATATGTCAACAGTGTTGTCATATCTTCAGGGTAAACTCTTTAGGAAGTCAATAACCGTTTGACAGATTGCAAGTTGTTTATTTTTCGGGGTATGTTATTATAAACTTTTACGTTCAGTTCAGTTCGCTGGGAAACAATCTCTGATTTATAAACTTGAACTGACTCGAACGAACCGCCGCGGAGCTTTTAAATGGTCAGGTATGTTCTCATTTGTTCAATTCGAACGACACCCGTCAGATCTGGACAACTTAAAAGAATTTTATTTAGGTTTTCGGACTTATTTAAAACCAACTTAATTTATAAAAAAACACCAAGTACCTAGGTAACCCGAACAAAAACAAACCGGCACAATAATCTCATAAAATCAAGTCTCATGAACACATCTAAGTACCATTCAATCTGAATTAGTATTTTAAAGTGCTACTGTGTAGACAAAATACGCCTTTATTGTCTGAGTGGTCTGGGAAATAATGTATTTAACATCTAAAAATTTTAAAAATAAATAACACGTTGGTTCCGTCGATCGATATTGAACTGCTGAAAAGAACAAATAAATAATTTAAACTCGGGTTTAAGTATTAACACACAATTTAACACACAAATCTGCATGAAAAAACAGTAGGAAACCGGCCGGCTTCTTTAAACAGCTGATCTTGGACAATCGGGTTGCCTATTCTTTATGCGACTGCAGCGGCTGGGGTTAATAATTAAAAATACAGCGTTGCCACTTTCGATGTTTTATAAGGTTATATTCATAAAATGCAGAATTTCCTTCTGTAATACTTTTCTATATAATGATAGTCTCGGAAATGGCAACCGCGCTAGTTAGACGAGACTATTCATTTTAAAGGGATTAAAGGATGGGAAGGAAGGGTCTATCAACATAATTATTTCATCATTCTTCTTCAGTAAAGGATTAATAAATTTGATTAGCCCATTAGAAATTAGCGTTTTTATTATTTCTGAATTTCTATTGCGAAATAATTTGTATCCTATAGTGCTGTTGTTTTATGTGTACGGTAGGTTATTGTAATTATGCGTTAGTATTTATTGATTTTGTGTAGTCTAATAATAAGTGCATATCTTCAAAAAAACTAATTGGAAACTCGTGGGTGTCTGTGTGTTTCTTTAAGTGATTTAGTGCAAATGTTCCGAGAGATTGGAAATAAGAGGCCGAATGGGGTTTAGTGGGTATAAGCTTATTATGCGGTTCCACATTATCATCAGGGTACGTGATGAGCATAAAGCTTTTCCCATAGAAAAAAAATAAGAACCTGAAGATGTCTGTGCCCTGGATTACTTGCTAGTGTACTGGCACCTGGATTCACTTCTATTTGGATACTAAGTAAACTAAATATTATTTTTATAAGAATCTAAAGTTTTACATTTTTTATACAGTTGGCAACATTGGGCCTGAACATCTGTTGATTACACAGCTTGGCAATGTAATATGCATATATGAATGTGCCGAGGAGTAACCGGGTGGTTAGGGGTGAATTACCCCACTTTTTAAACGTTCGATTTAAAAAAAATATATATGTAGCGCTTCTCTAGGACACCCCAGGAATCACCCATTTAAATATAATACGTCATTTCCATAACACCCTGTATACTTATAAAGAACAATCAACTATTTATTAAATAGTCTGTGACCAAAATAACAAAATCATGACATATTTATGGTACAACAAAGGGGGGTGTCATGTTGGGTCATGACCCTATCCAAACAAGCAATGGAACACGAAAAATAACATATTTCGGTTTGACTAACGCGGCAACGTATTACTTTTCGTAACTTTTTCTTGTATAACCCCCCTCCAAACGAAGTTTGACCACCCCCAAACAGAAGTTCTGGATCCGCCCTTGAATTGTGTCTCCTCCTTAATAATGAAACAAAATAATTAATAGAATCAAAAATTAAATAAAGTATGTTTCACTCTCTTTCGTTGCTTTTCGACAAATTGTCAACTATCTCGATAAATATTTCAAGATTCCAAAAATTAATTAAAAGAACTTGTTCCTTAGAAGCTAACAAGTCCGAGATTATTTTCTTTAGTAAATCGTCAGCGTGATTTGCAATAAAAAACGATTCTTTTAATTAATAGTAAATTTAATTTATTCCAGCACGATTAGCCAAGAGGCGTCGATAACCAAATCAGAAGAAACTAGATTTTCGAAGTCAAATACCAAATGTTAGATAACCTGTTGCATTAGCAACCGTACCAAACAAATCTAGTCGAAATAGCTTGAAGCTACCACAAGAGGTCGAACGAGAATTTTACTTTTAGTTTGATTATTTAGCCCACACAGCAGAGATTATATGGGAAATTACGTAATACCATATAGTAATACTTGGCTTACATTGATTTTATATTCCTTTATTTTGTTCATTGCATTGGGAAAATTTTATTATTTGTATTGCTCCTTGTTGTTAATAAGCTGGTCCCAAATTACCATGGGGGTCATGACCCCCCCCCCCCAAACCATCATCAATTTAACACAAAAAATACCATATATACCTGTTTGAGAAACGCGGCAGGGTATTATATTTTTCGTAACTTTTCCTTGTATAACCCCCCCCCCCCCCCCAACCGAAGTTCTGGATCCGCCTTTGGATGATACTGACGCTACAGGAGATTGCGTGATCCAATAAAGCGATTCACTTTTTTTTATGATCAAACACAAGCACTATAGGAAAAATCCTTTAGGGCACTCTGGGAGGGGTTCGTGTACGCAAAAATCGATTCACGTTAGTTTTGAATCATTGGAGGTTATATTCGTTGGGAAAAACGACCTCGGGAAGGTCGTTCCATAGGATGAAGTCCTCCAGATGAAAGAATTCTTAAATAATGAAGTTCGAGGAGTACTAAGCTTAACCACATATGGATGGGCGGCAGTGGTTCGTCGTGTATTTCTGCTATTCGCCGCTCTGGACGGAAATAAGAGGGCAAGGTCAGCCGAGCACTTTCCATGAAAATATCTGTAAAAGAGAGTCAAATCCCCAACCTGTTTTCGATGTTCTAGGCTGTCGAGGTTCTTCGTCAGCTCGTGGTCTCCAATCTGACGAATGGCCCTCTTTTCGATAGAATCGAGCAGCGGAAGTGTATGTTTGGGTGCAGAACTACAGACATGAGAGCAGTACTCTAGTGATGGTCGAATCTAGGCTTTGTATAGTGTCAAAAGTTGTTGAGGTGTATACAACTTTTTGGTCCAGAAAAGTACTCCAAGTTTATGTGAAGCTGTCTTCAGTGTGACAGTATGACGAGACATATTTCCTCTCAGATTGACGCCGAGATAGATAAATCCAGTGGAATTTATAACAAACACGCTAAAAGTCTTTAGAAATGTCCAGCGCAATAGCTGTCTTACTGTAGGCTGTAAGTAAGACGGTGGTACAATCTCTTCTAGGGGCAAAAAATATACCGCAAATATTATTCTTACACAATCCACCGGATTGTGAAACCTCAATATTTAAGTTTGTATCGGTTTGTTCGATATACTGGGTTGGGTCGATAATATGGATTAGGCCTAAAGCCTTGTTGCAAATTCGTTATAAATCAATAAAAAATAAAAATAAATAATTGTTGGTGGGTTTGTTCGGGTTTGTTTTGAAATAATCGATAGTAAATAAACTAATCTACCAAAATGAAATATGACAACTTGATTATTTATTTTTATCTCTTTGTTTTGTATTATTTATTAAAAGTGACAGGTGGTTTATTACTTTTCGTTAAGAAATAAGATTTTAGAATAAGCCGCATAGTTTTTCTTTTTAATTTTGGAAAGCACTGAAAAACAACAAATAAGAGAACACTCGAAGGCGGGTTTGTTCGTAATGTTTTTGTCTAATTAACAGAACACGACAAAGAAATATTACACTAATTTTCGGAGCTCCCCGATTGTTTTTCTGGAAAGTTTCTTATAACCTACCTAAGAATGTGAATTGTTCCTTTTTCAAAGACTGTGAGCCAAAGCCGTATACTGCTTGATTTAAGATCCTCGGTGGTCCGTCTGAATCTCTCGGAATCTTGATTTTTTGTCCCATTTTATTGTTAGAATATCAATTTTTCTTGCTACGCCAATTAGAAGAAACGCGGTGTCGACAATACATATTTAAATTACTCCTGTAGAATTAAAACAATGGAATTAACTTTCTCTGTCGTGAAGACAAAACTGTTAAACGTGTGAAAATATTCTAATTCCCGAATTAAACCGCTTTGGTTCGTAATCTGATTCAAAATAGCTTGTTATTTTTTATGACCATGCAAATAACCGAAACGATAATGTGATGTTATGCTATCACTTTTTCTTTTTTAAATGCTAAAAATCATCATAGAAAGTGGTGCTTTATCATTGTTATATAAAGAATAATTTCATTTTTATCGATATTTATATGGACAATATGTTTTTTATACTCCATAAGTGATTATTCGCAGGCAAAATGTTTCAATATCAAAAATAAATCGGCAATTTTATTATGTGCGAATCGGTCCGCTGCTCTTGAATAAATAATTAAAAGAGGGTTGTTATTTCTATTGGAAATCGATCAGGGCATAGAATATGAACTTTAAATACAATTGGACCTATACGCCGTCACGTTGTCGGGCTTGATCAGACTGTACAGAATCCGTCGCCGGCTCGTAAAATAATGTAACCTTTATAATTTTTATTTCCATTGGAATTCTATCAGAAAATAACATACGATCATATTGGTCCGGTACACATATATATAAACAGTATATTGCCAATACGAACGTTCCAAAATACAAAAAGTGTCCCCGCTATGAGAGATGGCGCGAGCCTATTGAGTTTGCGCAGCAGGAAATTTTATCGATCGCGTCAGAGCCGGCCCGACGTTATTTGTTTGTTGTTATTCGTCGTCATCTTTGGTTCTGGATGCTTTTTCAAATTACAGAATAAAAAGTTGTTCATCCGCATTGTTGTCGGTATATTAGTGCTTATAAACTTTCATTACCTAACAACAATTTTTGTAAAGCAGTTTTTAATTTGTGGTGATTCCATTCGCTGTTTGGTAGATTATAAGTGGCTTGTTTTGTTTAAGATCAAAGGACACAAGTGCATGGTGCTTTTTTGCAAAAGTTGTGGATCAATACCAGGTATAAAGTATTTCAGGTACGAAAATATTTTACTTATCACATTATCCGATCTTCGGAACCGAATTTCACTAAAAAGCTTGTAAAAAAAGGAGAGAGTGTCACTCGTATATAATATAATATATATATATGTGGTCACTACCTAACCCTAAAATTAATGTATTTTTAATTTGGTGCATTAGTAGCTGATAATAATTCCCAAAATAGTCAATATAGTCGTTCATTCTTAATTTTTGGTTCAGAAAAAAGTGAGGTTAAGAAACATACGAGGTCGGATGAATGTTAAAATAAAGCTAATCGTGTCGATTGTTATAAATATTCGGACGGAATTCGGCACCAAAAGTTTACACCAATTAGGGTACCGTCAGATCATCATATCGTCAGAAATCGTATGCATGGAACGCAGTCTTAAATCGAACAAATCGAAATTTTCATTGCAATGTTTTTCCTAACTAACCAGTGAAATTTACGTTAAAAAAGTTGAAATCCGGTCCTGTCGAATGTTTACTTTCACAAGGAAATTTCCGAACTGCGCAAACTCACAATGTCCCTTTCGATCCCCATAGCGGGGACATAATTGCAGATGGTATTAGCAATATACTGTTTATATATATATGTGGTCCGATACCGATCTTCCTTATCTCTAAGACCCTAAGAATTTTAACTTTTTTTAACTTTGGAAACGTTCCAAATCAATACCAAATAAAGCGACAATGACCGAGACACAAAACGTTTCCTTTGTGTATGAAACAACTTACAAATAACATAGGAAGTAGATTTCAGATAAGTCAAAAATCTTAAAATTATAATCAGTCTTTGCATAATGAGTTATTTAAATAGTAATTAAAAATTAAATCTGCAGGAACTGGACTGAAAAACGACCTTTAAGGAGATACGAATCAAAAGAATAAATTTATGTACGTACAGATTAATTAATTAGATTGGATTAATGTTGATAATCATTTAATTCGAATGTTATTGTGGACAGAAGGTGGTATTTAAAATAAATGTGAATCGTTAAAAAGTGATCCATGATGCATTTTGGAAAAAAAAGTACTTACAAAGAAGATCGTGTTTGGCATAAAGGGATCCTAAGTAAACTGCGATCCTACACTGACAAAAAAATGCATTTACCAATGTCGTGGGTTGGAGCTACCTCAACCCACCTCTCTACGTTGTTCTAACTGAGCCTACGAATTATCACAAATTATTTAAAAACGCTACAGTAATTCAGATTCTTTTGGTTCGCCTCAACCCAGAAAGAGATTTTTTATCAACATTTTAAACATATTCGGGATCACCACAATTCCTCATCTTGTAACTATTTTATGAGTTACCTGAGCTCAATTTCTGGGTTGGGAAAACTTACTAATTGATTATAAAGTGTCGTTTTAACCCGGGCGTGCATTATTTTAACTCATTACCATGTGTAAATTATTTTGAGCTGGAATAATTCAGGAAATGTGCTCCAAAACCCCATATCGAGGGTAAAACGCAAGATCGTAAGGTCACGGAAAGTACCGAATCCGTGCTCGTGCAGGTTTGGCGCGGTTCATTCCATTGTTATTCGTCGATTCTCCTTCGATCGCGCGTATAGACGCCTGTTGGCCGTTGCGCCGTTTTTTCATCTTTGTTCTCTGTGCGTGAAAATTCGTGTTCTGCATAATTTTGGTCAGTTGGCGTAAAATGGAGGGACAGGAGGGAGATTGTCATTATTGCCTTATTATTTATAAGCAATCGTCATCACTTCATCGTCCGCATGGTTTCTTAGCCGTAGTATGCTTTATTGTCTATAATTCATTTGATTATTTTTTTTTAAATATACAACAAAAATGTCATACCTTGAAAAAACAAAAGGCAATTGAAGTCCACAATATGCAGGCGTTAAATCAAGGAAATATTTTGAGTTCCGATAGTCCACAATTTAGGTACTGGTAGTCCAAAATTTGGAGTCTGGTAGCCCAAAAAGTGAGTTATTTCATCCACCATCGTAAGCTAGAATAACTTAAATGTCAAGTTTTGATAGCCCGTCAATAATTTAAGACGATGGGGTGTGAGCTATTCCAACCCATAAAATAACCCATCTTCTGTGCTATCATAACTTATGAATAGTGAGTTGATTCAATTTCTTCGATTTGGTTACCGTAATTCAGAGGTCTGGGCTGTCCCCTATTAGCAACACGCTTCGGTCTAGAATAACTCATATATGAGTTATATCAACTCGAATTTCGCTCTGTGTATGGTATGCCCAGTCGATTCTGTGCATGGCTGTCTAGCTTTCTTAGGACCGTTCTCTGCAAGTTGCGATTGTCGTATTTCTCTTCTTTACACACCTTTACCATCAATACCGGTATTTCTCAAGGGTCCATATTGTCTCCCACCCTCTTCTTACTGTTGTACCTACATCAATGAAGACCAAAAATCCAATATTTAGCTTTGCTGACGATAGCAACGCTCAAACATCGGCTGCTGACGCACTTCCTCGCAGAGAGCATGAAGTGTCACGCATTAACAAAGATCTGGAGCAAATTTTGTCTTGAGGTGACAGTAATCAAGTCGAATTTAACTCTAAGAAAACCCAGGCAGTAGTTTTCTCTAAAAAGGTTAACATTACAGAACCGGATATAGTCATGGTAGGACACGGCAATTCCACTTGCTTCATCTATTAATTTGCTGGGCGTCAATCTGCGAGGAAATATGTCTTGGCATAACCACGTTGTGGCAATCGCTAGGACAGCTCTTCGCAGAAACTTGGTGTACTGATCCGGACCAAAAAGTTTTATACACCTCAAGAACTGTTTTTGAAACTCTACAATGTCCAGATTCGACATTACTAGAGTACCTACTATTCCAAACATACTCTTGGGTTACTGGATTCCATCGAAAGGAGAGCAATTATAGTCTGATCGGAGACTACGAGCTGACAAAGAACCTCGACAACCTAGAAGAAAGAGGACAGGTTGGTGATTTGACTCTATTTTACTGATATTTCCATATTTCCACCTAGAGCCCCACCATATGTGGTTCAGCTTGGTACTCCTCGAACTTCATTATTTAAGAATTCCTTCATCTGGAGTACGTCATATCCTTGTGGAACGAACTTCCTGATGTCGTGTTTCCCAACGAGAATAACCTCCAAGTGCCTTAAATGATTTTTAATACATTGCTAGTGGTTGATCATAAAAAAAAGAAATACTTGCGGTCGATTTCATCGAGCTAGAACATCTGCTGAACATTGCACATTAATCGATCTTAATAAATTCTACAGGAATTTATCACGTAAAACGGTTGAAATAAACTACTTTTATACATTAATTGACCCAGTTCATTAATAAATTATATAGATTTAATTTAATAGTTTAGCAAAAAATAGTAAAAGCGAGTATTTTGAATCGTTTATTCCACGTAATAATTAAATTATTTTTGTAGGTTAATTGAAAATCGAAAGTAGCGGTATAGAAAAAAGAACTATAAAATATATACAGGGTATTCCTTAATGACATGCTAATATTTAAGGGTGTGATTCCTTAGGTCATTTTAAAAGGAAAAGTTCATATGAACATAATTATGTCCGCAACGGCTTAAATTTTTTGCTACAGGGTGTTGAATTTTTATTTTTTAAATGGTTATTTTTTAATATCTCCGAAAGTACTTTAGATATAATTTTGAATTTTGGTATGTGTTAATAGGATATAGAACCACAAATTTTAGTTAGAAAAGTTATTCAATTGTCCCACCAGTGGCGTCCCTGCGAGCACGTCCTCTGATATTTTTTACAAGAAACATGGTACGCCACTGACATTTTTTCATGTGAATATTTGTTCTGATTAGCCTGATCAATTCTACATGAAAACGGTCTCTTGAGGTTTTCTCGTCAGTTTTCTTGTTCTTGATTAAAATCACTAAATTCATATTGAAACTTATAATTATTAACATATTGATGAAATAATTAATGATAAATTTTGTTTTATAAAAATTGTTGGAAATGGACACCTTCACTTAAAAGGCATGCTTCCGCCCGTCTTCGCATCGAATTGACCACTCCAACAATTTTTATAAAACAAAATGTATCATTAAATAATATTAATCAAAAAACGAAAAGGCGAAAGCTCCAATTTTGTATGTAATGCCCCCCCCCCCCCCCCCCCTAAGAAATAAATTCCTATATATGCCACTGATACAGGGTGTCAATTTGAAAACTTCCTACCCTTAATATCTCGCTTTCAGTAAGTAATATTAGAAATAGGAACGACACGTCAATGTTATTGTGAAGGGGGCCACTTTTTAAATAATATTTGCAACCTTAGTGATTTGACCCCCTGGGAGGAGTATTTAGATGACGAACAAACCCTTAAAATCTTAAATGGGAACGGGGGGTCAAGTGGCAAATCATTTTAAAGGTATTTCCACTAACTCCACTAAGAGCATAACTTATAATAAATTTTATTAGTATTACCTTCCAAGAAATCGTTCCACAAATGGAGGTATAGTTTGTTTCACGAAAAATGGATATAACTTAATGACTGCCGTAAAAGTACCTGGGTCATCCCATTATTTATGATCGTTTGTTATTATTATGTGGAAAGGACCGGATTGTAATAATTATAATTAAATATAGGCACATCAGGTAGGTTAGGTTGCTTAATTTATATTTAAATATCTTTTTGTGGTAAAATTTGTTAGTTTTTGAGGAATGGTTCAAGAATTGTCTTTTACCAAACATTCCTCAGAATAGCGTGATAGTAATGGACAATGCGAGCTATCACAGTCGCCAATTACATAAAGCTCCAAGCTCAAATAATACAAAATTGGAGATTCAGAACTACATGGCGGCGATTGATATATATTTTGAAGAAAGTTATAAAAAAAAGTGTTCTTTACAAGTTTTAAAGACATTTTGTATAAAAAAAGTATATGTTTGTGACACATTGGCTCCCACCCTATTATTGCATTTTTAACCCCATAGAGCATATTATGTGGCACCAGTTAAAATCACTGGTTAGGTCTGAAAATATTTCTCCGACTTTAAGTTCTAGTGTTGTAGAATTAATACGAAAATGCTTTAATGATATTCCCCCATGAGTTGGAAAAATTCAGTCCGTCACGTAATAACTGTAAAAAATTCGTATATTAGTCTGGATCGTATAATTAATCCAATTATAATTAATTTTTATGAGGATAGCGATAGCGATACAGAACTATCTATAGAATGACATTATAAATGTAAATAAATATGACTTTTTTTTTTATGGGTTTGTTCGGTGGTCTCCAATCAGACGAATGGCCCTGTATGGACTAGTAATATTTTTAAAAAAATGTTATTTCATTTGATTACATTAATATAATCATATCATTACTTGTTTTCCTTAGTCCGTCCCTTCATACTTCACTTGTTTATTGCCAAGCTCTTGACGACACAATGGGGCCGACCCAGGAAATCATCAATTCGTATCCAATTTTCGTGAAACGTACTATACAAAATGATTAATTTTTATTAGTTTTGTTCTGGTGAATAATAGATACGACACCCCCCCCCCCCCCTGATGGCACCGTAAAAATCTACTTCCTTTGGGGATCTTATCGACCTTACGGCATCGATGTGTCTTATCGCGTTGTTGACATTTTTTTCATAAATAAAATTTTGAAGACCGAATTTAAAGCATATATTCTCGAAAACTGACAGCGATTTTTCATGAAAATAATCTAATATTTGACTGTGCAATATTCGTTTTCAACTTCATTAGGTATAATAGGTATAGGTGGTCCATCCTTGACTTGGAACCGCTATTTGTTTTTTAAGTATGGCATAAAAAAGACATTCGAAAAGCTCCAACAATGTTATTAGGTACTTGAACAATAATAAAACTGTTTTATGTACATTTACCTTTTGTTAATGTCTAACTACGACAATGTTGCCAAATTTTACTTCCGTACGATGGCCCAGAAACTTGCGGATGTGCTAATTAATAACGGGACCGACAACGTTGCACCACAGTACGTATTTTTTTAAATACCTATTTATATACTATAATATTTTATTTTTATGCTGATTTAGGTAATCAACGGGTTAGAAATGTTTATAAAATTTATAGATTATAAAAGCAAGAAACTAGACGTTGTAAAATTTTATCAAGGAACATTGTAAAAACGGAAATTTTGTCAAAAATGTATACTGGGTGTTACGCAAATGACGTATTATATTTAAATGGGTGACTCCTTGGGTGTCCTAAAGAAGCGCTACATATTTTATTTTTTTTAAATCGACCGTTTTAAAACTCGTGTACTCAACACTCGTTACTCACAGGTCAGTCCGCGCTACTGTACAACATTTCACCCAGAGCCAATGGCAATGTTGCCAAACTTAATGTAAAACTGGAATTCCATATAAAAGTATAAAAATAAATTATTTTCTACCTTCTTGTATTTATCTTTATACCTAAAGAGCGAGGAAATTCAGGAACAAACACAGTCAGTTTTTTTTCTACTTCATGGGAACACTCCTGGAAACACTTTATGTACACACAGTAATAGTGAAACAGAACCGATAGTTAGCTTTTGAAAATACAATAATACAGACAATACTACAGATTATTAGATTTTATTACACGCGACGAAATTTGACGTCCAGAAGAAACACGTCAATAAAAACCATAGTCAAAGATTATTTATGGACGGGCAAGATAACACGCGTAAACCGAAAAAACAGAGCGGATTGCTGAGAATGTGTTGGTGATCGACGAGACACAACGTATCCGGCCGCTGGTTAGTCTTCAACAACAGACCGCAAGCGTGCGGCGCTATATGCTATAACTACGTCGCTCAGCCGATGTAAGGTGTCAAAAGATCATTGGCATTTGACCTAGTGACGTACGTTTCTATTACTATTCCATATGTTTTTTCGGGTTGTTTCAAACATAGTCCGTCGTAAATGTTCTTCAATTAATTGTACAAAAAGGTATTACAAAATGGAAAAGTGTTTAAATTATTTTATTTTGTCTAAAGAGTTTAAGGTGTACATATGACAACACCGGTCAGAATTCCTTGATTGCTTACATCGCAGTGCCACACAGGTGTTTTTCTGGTTTGACGTCAGGTCACTTTATCATTATTGGGTCTTGTTCTATTACTTTTATTTATGTGCAGCGGGTTGATCTTCTTGATCGGCTCTTGGGATTTTGTCAATGCTGGTTGTAGGTTGTGTCTGTTTATGGGGTGTAAGTTGTATTTTTAAGCTGTACTTTTAAGTTATATTTTAAGTTATATTTTTGTTAAGCCAATTTTTTTCTTTTAACTAGGTACCATGTACTAAATATGACATAGCATTTGATATTTATGCAGAGTTAAAATAATACAGACATCCAATACCTAGGTGCTTTCTAAGCTCAGACTAGAGACAAATTGGGTATAAGTATTGTAGTAATTAAGTTCAAATTGATAAATTTTATATATGTTTTGTTTGAATAAATTGAAATTGAAATTGAAATTGAAAACTGAAAATTGAAATATAATACGTCATTTCCATAACATCCTGTATTATCATATAAACTAGAAAGAAAGGTTTTTAATTACAAGACTTGATTTATATTACTAAGTTTTGCCTGCTTTATCGCTCATCCTTTTGCCTAATATATTTTATTTAATTTTATATTTTTGTACCAGAAATCACCTGAATTGATAATAATTTAAATGAATTTATGTTTGTCAGCGGAGAGTCAGTTAACTTTAAAATAAAGGTTCAGTAATATAAAATCACAGGTCACAACTTAGTAACCTAATAACTACTTTTTTCAAGTAGTTTGTCCAGTTCTGTGGTATGTAGATTAATTCGGTCTTTGCTTTTTAATTTATACTAATTGAAAGATACTGCGAAAATATAGTTATGTAATTTTCACTCATATACACATTATATCTATAATATTTATCACATAGTAAAGATTGTTTCACGAAAAATATATATAACTTAATGACTGCAGTAAAAGTACCTGGGGCCATCCCATTATTTATGACCGTTTATTATTATTATGTGGAAAGGACCGGATTGTAATAATTATAATTAAATATAGGCACATCAGGTAGGTTAGGTTGCTTAATCTATATTTAAATATCTTTTTGTGGTAAAATTTGTTAGTTTTTGAGGAATGGTTCAAGAATTGTCTTTTACCAAACATTCCTCAGAATAGCGTGATAGTAATGGATAATGCGAGCTATCACAGTCGCCAATTACATAAAGCTCCAAGCTCAAATAATACAAAATTGGAGATTCAGAAAGTTATAAAAAAAAGTGATCTTTTAGAAGTTTTAAAGACATTTTGTATAAAAAATGTATATGTTTGTGACACATTGGCAGAAGAAATTGGACATACAGTGCTACGGCTCCCACCCTATTATTGCATTTTTAACCCCATAGAGCATATGTGGCACCAGTTAGAATCACTGGTTAAGTCTGAAAATATTTCTCCGACTTTAAGTTCTAGTTTTGTAGAATTAATACGAAAATGCTTTAATGATATTCCCCCAGGTAGTTGGAAAAATTCAGTCCGTCACGTAATAACTGTAGAAAATTCGTATATTAGTCTGGATCGTATAATTAATCCAATTATAATTAATTTTGATGTGGATAGCGATAGCGAAACGGAACTATGTATAGAATGACATTATAAATGTAAATAAATATGACTAGTAATATTTAAAAAAAATGTTATTTCATTTGATTACATTAATATAATCATATCATTACTTGTTTTCCTTAGTCCGTCCCTTCATACTTCACTTGTTTTTTGCCATGCTCTTGTCGACACAATGGGACCGACCCAGGAAATCATTAAGTCGTATCCATTTTTCGTGAAACAATCTTTACCTATGTACTAAATAAAGAATATCTTTTCAGGGTTCCGGTTATGTTTTAATATTTTCGTTTTTTTTTTCAAATCCTCTGAAAAAAAAAACGATTTTGTCTGTTTTTTTTTCAAAATCCTACTCTCTAAAGGGTTTTCATTTACAAAAACAGTACAAAAGGTACCAAGTAAAGGACGTGGAGAATAGGATGATGTCAGTTCACAGTCAGCAATTTCTACTAGAGCACTGCTTTGTTATTATTGTAATCAAACAATTAGCTAATCTAACTAAAATCCGTAACAGAACCCGCGACCCGCAATGGTAATTAATCTTTTCAAAATTCACCTGCTATGTATGTTAACACAGATAATAAAGATCTATTAGTTCAATAGATATTGTCATGTCGTAACGATACCATAGCGTTTCTTTTTTTGTGGTCCACTTCAGGGTCATGTATGTTTTATAAATTAATATTTGTATGTTATCGACAAGCAATTTGCTACTTGATATATTTGTCTTTGTTCGGATTTGTTACGGTAGCTGGAAATTAGTTTGTCAATTTTATTGTGAATTGTAACAAAAAAGAGTAATCAATCAATATACCAGGTGTTTAAATTACATTCTAGTTCCCATGATTTCTGTTATGGGGTTACGCTCCTTTTCGAATTATAAGCTCCATTGATAACTGCCGCTTCTACGCCTAGCAATGGGATCCACACACTGTATATTAGTGTATACAGGGTGTCAACTTGAAAACTTCCTACCCCTAATATGTCGCTTACAGTGAACAATAAAACATCAGATAGATACGTCAATCTTATTGTCTAGGGGTTCGCTTTTGAATGTTTGCAGCTTTCGTGGTTTTACCCCCTGAGAGGGGTAGATGTTACCCTTAAAATCTTAAATGGGAAGGGGGTGAAGTGATACATTGTTTAAATCTCTTTTCAATAATCAGGTAAATTACGGTATTATTGCAAAGGGATTTAAACGACCTTTAAATCGATGTGCCACTTGCCCTCCCTTACCATTTAAAATTTTAAGGGTAATTGCATGTGTTGTATTAATTTCTTCTGATAATATTCCAACCGACTGAAAGCTGTTCTTATTGGTCGACACATCCTGTATATGTAATTCCCGTATCCTAAGTATTAAATTATATGTTGCAAATTTAAATTACTCAAGACAATATAAAAATATTTTTTTTAAAACTATAGGGAGATATATGAAAAAGTGAAGGTTGCTTTATTTCTATCAAAATTTCGGCAATTAATTATTAATTTTTTGTTGTTTATTACTTAGTTGTTTTCTTTAATGGAAACAACAATCTATTAGGTATAACAACTAAGTAAATATACAGGGTGTTATGGAATTGGTTTATTTTTTTTTGAAAACAAATTTTATTTCAATTTACATAACTACATAAATATACATTTAATAATCTCTAATCAGTGTTTGAAACACTGGCCTCGAGAATAACATTTTGCACTTTATTTAAATCTAGATAATGGATTCTTTTAGCAGTTCATCATTAAAGTCGATTACAAAAAATGTCTACATTGATTATGATATGGCAATTATACTTTGATTAGTCCCTTTAACTTTCTTACAAATAAGTTAATTGATTGTATATCTTTGATTGTCTTTGGAAGGTTATTGTAAATTTTTGAAGCACATACAATGGGGTTATTAAGGCCTATATTCGTTCTTGTAGCAGATTGATATATATTGTATCGTCCTCTAGTTTCATGATTGTGAATGTTACTTGAACAAACCAAACTAGTATTACACTTTTGCTTTTTATTCACCGCTTTATGAATTAATTTACACTGTTCAAGTCTTAGCAGCTCATTCAGTCTGTCACACCCCAGCCCCCGATACATGTCGTCAGTACTGGCAAGTCTGTTGTAGTTAAATAAAACCTTTAGAAATTTGTTTTGTAATGTTTTTGCTATTTTAAAGGTAGTTTTTCCACATGTGCCCCATACCGGCAGCAAATACCTCAAGCGCGACACAAAGAAGGCGTTGTATACATTTTGTTTTGATTTTTTTGTAAGATAGTCCCTACATTTGTATAGTAGTGTTATAATTGGTAAAACTTTACTCACAATATTATTTACATGTTGACGCCAGTTCAAATTATTATCTATAATTAGACCCAAATATTTTATTTTTGATACCTGTTCAATTGGTTGATTATTAATTTTTAATTCAATGTCACTTTTTTATTTTTTTGTTTAAACAACATATATTTAGTCTTCTCACAGTTGATTTTTAGTTTGTTTGACAGCAGCCATTCCTCATAGCGCTCAAGATCAGCGTTGACGACGTCACTGAGCTCTTCTTCATGTTCTCCGGTGTATACCAACACTATGTCGTCGGCAAACGTAAAATAGCGTGCATTAAGTCCTGCATATTTTAAATTTAATACGTAGAGTGAGTACATCAACGGACCAAGAACTGAACCCTGTGGCACTCCATATTCACTAGTACAACATTCCTCGCTGAAGTTATCACCCAATTTCACGTATTGCTTCCTTCCAGTCAGGTATGATTCAATCAACTTGTTTATATTTCCCCTAAATCCCATCTGCTTCAATTTTTTCAGTAGTATATCATGGCTGACAACATTATTATATTTACAACCGCAAATCCCGGTTCTGTTACAACATTTTTTTATCTTTCAGATAACAATAAAGTTTTTGTACTGTACCGCACTGTAAACGACCACCCTGTATATACAGGGTGCTACAATAGGTGATTTCTGGTTTGTTTTTTTTTTTTTTTTTTTTTTTTTTTATGATCAAACACAAGCACTATAGGAATCCTTTAGGGCACTCTGGGAGTGGTGCGTGTGCGCAAAAAGCGATTCACGTTGGTTTTGAATCGTTGGAGGTTATATTCGTTGGGAAAAACGACCTCGGGAAGGTCGTTCCACAAGGATGTCCTAAAATGCTTTGTTTTCGATATACAGGGTGCTAAGTTTTTATTTGGATTATTTCCTCTTTAATAGTGCCAAACACTACATATTTACCACGTGTCTCGATACCAAACAAAAAAACTGCAAAAAATCACCCAAATATGTATTTATTGTTCGGGTTAATTATTGTGAGTTTTTAACCCGAACAAAAAGTATTACCAAGAGTTATTTTTCTTCACATCTTTCTCAATCTACGAGCATAATTTAAGAATGTTTACTTTTGGTTACCAAAAAGTTTGTCGATACCTATGTTTTGTAATAACTATTTTGCTCGTTTTCTTATTTTCCATTAACATTTTCTATAATGTATGTTATTTTTAAGAAGTCTTCTTGAGTTTAATAATAAAAAGTTCCTGTTTAGATTTAAAAATGTTTACTATAAGATTACCAACGAATTTTTCTATATATTTTGAAAACCATTTTGTTCGTTTTGTTATTTTTCATTAACAATTTCTATTATTATGTTATTTTTGAGAAGTTTTCTCGTGTTTATAGTAATTAAAAATTTTAAAATTATATTCTTTAATTTTTTAATATTTACAATCGGAGACCTAAACTACGCCGCTGGCTAGCCAGTTAAAACAAAACTTTACAAAATCCATGTCGCGATGACTCCGCTAAGGGATTCGGCATACTTTTTTTATGCACCTTCACGTTTATGTGCCTTTAAGGAAGACGTATGTCGTGTACCTGCTCAGCGTCAAACTCGATATTTTTCGGTTTTTCGCCTGAATTTATAACTAGAGTGTTTCCTATCGAGCGAAAAACTGTTCGAATATACGAGCAGTTTGTTAACTCGATCACACTACAGCGGTACATTTCGTCGGCGTCAAGCGAAGCTCCGGTATCGAGTGAATGATAATAAGTGACGAGCGACGGTTTTCGCGCGATAACTCGAGCGGTTTTTTTAATAATCGAGCAATGTCGGTTATTTCAATAATCGAGTGATCAAGCGGTTTTTCGCTCGAGCGATCACAACACTACCCTATACGCATTTTAGGACATTCATGTATATTAATTTTTCGACTTAAAATTAAACCATGAATCACCCATTAAAATAACATTAACACCCTGTATAGATATACTTAATGTTAGATGTTATAGATATACTTAATGTTAGATGTAGAATGAACAATATATTAAATCAATCCAATCAATGAAACTTACCCAGTTATTGTCCTTAAATATCGACATCTTTACTTTTTAAATCAATTCCAAGCAACAAGAAAATCCAAATGAAACATTCATAACGCGCACAGTTTATAAAGTCCACTTCAATTGGAAGCCGGTTTAAAAACTGTTTTCCGCGCGAATAAAATGTTTTTGTAGATTTGACGCTCGTTTGTTTTACATGTAGTATATTCACTTGTTTCACAAAGTCAATTCGATCTTTGCAAAAATTTTGGCAAAGCGCGAGCGGAAAACAGAATCGGCGAATATCCGCACCATCAACGGAAGCAAACTGGAGTCGAATAAAAACAATACCGTGTTTTAACGACCTATCGTTTAAACCCGCCAATTTAGTTTAATAAACCAATTTAGGATATTTTTAAAAAATTTAAACTATCACGTTGGCCGCGACCGTTGACGACCTTTGCCAAATTATTGTTTATCTTGTTTCGGCTATTGTTTATGGTCGCCGAGACGACCAGTTTCGAAGCCTACTTGACGGATTGATTAATTTAAACAAACTTTTTAACTGATGTAAGTATGGTGATGTTTTAAGTTTAAAACGGGAATAATTTAAAAACGGTATTATTACGGCGTAAATTACATGAACGACGCGGTCGGGCGTAGGAAGTGGGTACCGCGACGGTTCTCGGGCACCGAACAAGGTAACATGAGCGGCAGAACTATTGTTTGTTCTATGCTACCTGCCGAGGTGGAAATATTTACTTTCTATACATC
The DNA here is from genome assembly GCA_963991005.1 of Barypeithes pellucidus. Lineage (NCBI taxonomy): Eukaryota > Metazoa > Arthropoda > Insecta > Coleoptera > Curculionidae > Barypeithes > Barypeithes pellucidus. The sequence continues at coordinate 4,985,910 of OZ022557.1, forward strand.
GTATACGTATTAGCAACAATAGGGGGGACCTCGATTGGTAGCGACCAAATAATATAGTATGACGCTGTGAACCACTGCCACGTGAAAACGGAGGTGTGTATACATATTTTTCGAGCAGCCCTTGTACTTATTTTCCACACAGAAAATATGTAGGGACGGCTTACCTTCTGAAAATTTAGGGGCGCGAATATAACTATCCCCGGTGAAAATGCATCGGTATCTATCTGGTTTTGCATGCGATTTGAAGAGGACGGTGGTATAATTATACCGGTTGATTGTTAATTGATTTGAAAAAATGATGAAAGCTGTCATAAATTGAACATTAAAAATTCTAAAGAAATAAATGCCAGTAAATTGTAATTTGGTTAAAAGTTGTCCTGTACGGTGCTAGTTTAATATTATATCTTATATTAGAAGATGTAGTAGACGTAGGTAAAGGGGATGCGACTTAAAATTGTTTCTATTGCACTTTTGAAAACTGATTTCCTCGACAAGATATTTTTTTAAAAAGATTCGTACAATATTTATGAAGTCTTGTTCAAGCCTAGGTATCATAGTATCGGCCGCGAAATAAAGATACCAGATTTAATGCATTGAGAGAATCAAATATTAAATGGATCGCTCCGGTATATTTATTACATACTTCTTATTATCATGCACTGGTATTACTATTGCTCCAAGCACAGAGAAGAAATACGTTTAAGCAACGTTTATCAAGACACAAAAACTTGTCTGGTCGGCGTCCCCATTTCAAACCACCTACTTTGTGCGGAGGATACATATCCAAATTTGCCTATTTATAGCCTACGTAGTTCTTGTTCAATCTATTATCTGAAATAATGAAGAGAGAACTGTCAAGTTAACCTCCTTTCTAAAAGAGGGGTTAGAAGTGAATGTGGTTAAAAAAAATTTTTCCTTTCACTTTTTACTATTTTTATCGACTTTGGCATCGTGGCACTAAATGAAATTACATGTAACATTGCGTCAAATATTTAGAATAAAATTTGTCAACAAACCTGTTTATCAGCGCATCCCCGGTATTCTGTTGTCGCGAAAACTATCGATACCATCGTATTGCAGCCAGCAATACGACCTAAAAACTAATTGGGGTAAAAATAAGAAACACAGACAGGTAAAATTAAATTGGTATTTTGATACCATGGCAGACCCCCAGATTGAACAGATTTTAGCTCCTTTGAGGGCCAAAGTTAAAGAACAGGTAATTTTTTTTTCTTCATTGTATGTTTTCTTTCAGATTTATTTAATTTATTATCATTATAGGGTGATATTGTTCGCAAATTAAAATCCGAAGGCGCACCTGATTTAGATGTTAAACGAGCTGTAGCAGAACTAAAAGCACGAAAGAAAATTTTAGAAGATAAAGAACTAGCTTTGGCTCCTAATTCCACTTTTGACCGATCAAAAATGGAAGATCTGTTGAAAAGACGATTTTTCTACGATCAGTCTTTTGCAATATATGGAGGTATTACCGGACAGTTTGACTTTGGTCCTATGGGGTGTGCTTTTAAGGCTAATTTGTTACAAGTCTGGAGACAATTTTTTGTTCTGGAGGAACAAATGCTTGAGGTGGATTGTTCCATTTTGACACCGGAACCAGTATTAAAGTAAGTTCAGGAAAAATTAAGTTAAGACTACTTTTTATAAATAATAATAATAATAATTTTTTTTCATTTTTAGAGCTTCAGGACATGTCGATAGATTTGCAGATTTAATGGTAAAGGATGTTAAATCTGGGGAGTGCTTTAGGCTCGACCATCTCATAAAAGGACATTTAGAAAAAATTGCTGCCGACAAAAAGACAAGTGCTGAAACTAAGGAAGAATGTGTGGATATTGTTATTAAAGTAAGTTTAGGCAATGTCATGATAGAGATTTAGTTAAAATTTGGAATTATTTTGTTCACAAAAATATGGTTTTCACCTTTAAAAGCCCTGGTATGGCATCATTCCATCATTCTTTCCTACTTTTTGTTATTTTGGAATCATTTTTATAGTTAGATGGAATGAACAAAGCAGAAATGGCAGCAGTAATGACAAAATTTGATATGAGAAGCCCTTTGACTGGAAATGAACTTACAGAGCCAATCGAATTTAATTTGATGTTTGCCACTCAAATTGGACCCTCTGGATTAATAAAAGGGTAAAAATAAATTGTTCTGTTACAGTTTTATTAGCCCTTATCTTATACAACGTGATGTAGATTAGCTGTAGGGTAGTTAACTATAATACATCAAAATGATAAACTATAGTTGGTCATTGAACTTATTTTTTTAAAGATTTTTAAGACCCGAAACAGCCCAAGGAATATTTGTTAACTTCAAGCGTCTCCTGGAATTTAACCAAGGTAAGCTACCGTTTGCCGCCGCCCAAATTGGAAACGCCTTCCGGAACGAAATCTCCCCCAGGTCTGGGCTCATACGAGTTCGGGAATTTACCATGGCAGAAATTGAACATTTTTGTGATCCGAACGATAAAAGACACCCTAAGTTTGACAGGCAAGTATAAAGATACATAAAAAATTGATTATTGAGTATTTATTGTTGTTGTTTTGTGTTTTCAGTGTCAAAGATGTAGAACTTTTGCTCTATTCAGCTTGTAATCAAATGGATGGAAAACCTGCAGAAAGAAAGACGATTGGTGAAGCTGTATCTACAGTAAGTGTTATTGTCACATTACTATTGTCTTGTTTAGCTAATGCCAATGAATGATAAGCTGGAGTAATGGTTTATCGATCAAATTAATTAACAAGTTTTCTATTAATATTTAATAATCATTTTTCTTATGTGCTGTGTTTATATTTCGGGGCAACATTTTCCTTCACAGATTTCTTTTTTATATAAAAGTATCCTTGTATATTGTTGGGTTCACTGATTCATACCTTTCCAGTAATACCAAAACCTGTTATTTTTAATGTCTTGGTTTTATCAGTTTACAAGAAAGGATAAAACAGACGTTTTTTTTCTTTAAATTAAATACAATTCGAGTGTACTGAAGCAAAATTAAAATATTGACATTCATTATCATGAAAAAAAAATCACATTTATATTTTGTGTTTCATGTGGATCACAAGTTTTTTAAGTTTCTAAAGGAAAGTATTTTGCTGTACAGAATCATCAAAATCAGTTTATAACCAGCAGCTAACACTTCAACAACAGCTAAAATACATAACCACGCACTGATTAGCCCGTCCTACGAGCTTGATTCCTCCGAAAATATTTTGAAAATCGCAACAGTATTCATAAATCTTCAATGTTTTTTCTAGATGAAACGTGGACTATGCCAAGGGTAACGAAATATTTACTTGACATGTTTTTAAGCAATCGATTACCGTAGTCCAGAAATATTATATTTTAAACAATAAATCATTTGAATTGATATAAGTAAAATTTTAAATACCTAGGTATCATGTTAAAATGTAATTTTTGACTTTAGCGCAATAAGAAGTTTCTATATCTACGAGCTTCATAAGGCTAATAACGTCCATTTCTTAGGTTTACATAATCTCGACTAGAATAACAGTTCCAAGGGATTAAGCTTGGTTCATTCTTTCCCGGACTCAACTGTATGCAGTTTTCAATTAATAAAAACACGTATTATAATTTCTATCATAGGGCTTGGTGGCCAACGAAACGTTGGGATACTTCATAGCCAGAATCCAGCAATTCTCGGTAAAATGTGGGGTCGATCCAGCGAGACTTCGTTTCAGACAACACATGGCCAACGAAATGGCTCATTATGCTTGCGATTGTTGGGATGCAGAATGTTTGACAAGTTATGTAAGTATAACTTTCAATGTGACTAAATACATATAACTGAACAGAAGTGTTGAAATTTAATATAACTCAATGTTATTCTTGTACTTAGCCATTTTATGCTGCATTTCCATATCCTGTAAAATTTATCGCTGTATTTCAATTGAGAAATAATTTTCCTGTTAACTATTTCCGCTTTTTTCTTTTCTCGCTTATTTATGTCCTAAAGGTGTTTTTTACGCTCTCTAGCAGCAAATCTATAAACTTTAGTCACTTTTACTATAAATTTTTTTCCAAAAAACGTTGTGTCCCATTTTCGACACTTTTATAGGGTATCTCCGTAATTGTTAGTGTTATCAAAAAAGCAATGTAGGTGTCATGTACTCTCTTTGGGTCAAACTTAAAATGGTAAAATCAAAATTTGAAAATTTTCGCTCGCTTAAGAGATACGGGGGAAAATCAAAAAATTGACAATTTCAAAATTACCCTGTATTTTCTTAATTAAAGGAGATACAGAAAAATGTTTTAACAGAAGTTTCTTTATATTGATTGTTGAATAATCTGCCGTTTTCAGAATAAGTATACGGGGTCAGGTAAAAAAGTTATCGGACCTAATCTAAAAAGATACTATTTTAAATTCTCCTTTCAAATATATAACACACCATGGATGATATTGATTTCCTAGGCGATTTCTTTAAACTTTATTACTTTAAACCACAGTAGACCATGAAACAAAAGCTAATATCCTAGATTCTAGGACCTAGAAACAACTATTTTTATATATTAATTTGTGAAAATGACTTGTCCAACATTTTGAAAAATTTGATATGTTAGTTTATATTGACAGTGGAAAAAACGAAGAAATGGCCCAAAATGTATATTTTGTTCGCTATCCGGTAACCATTTAAGGACATATTCCGAACATTTGCGATGATTCCCGTTATTTTTACCTTAATCTAAATCTTTTATTTCGTTTCAAAGTAATAAAGTTTAAACAAATCGCCTAGGAATCCAATATCATGCATGGTGTGTTATATATTTGAAAGGAGAATTTAAAATAGTATCTTTTTAGATTAAAATATACAGGGTGTTCGGGTTTGTGGTCCATTTTTTAAAATGAGGTTAGGTCCGATAACTTTTTTACCTGACCTCGTATACTTATTCTGAAAACGACCGATTATTTAACAATCAAGAAACATTTTTCTGTATCTCTTTTAACTAAGAAAATATAAGGTAATTTTGAAATTGTGTGAAATTTTTTTTATTTTCCCCCGTATCTTTTAAGCGAGCGAATATTTTCAAATTTTGATTCTACCATTTTAAGTTTGACCCAAAAAGAGCACATGACACCTACATTTATTTTTTTATAGCACTAACAATTACGGAGATTCCCTCTTTGTAAATTAACTAGGAAGAATATATCTTTAGGTTCTCTTTATACTAAAAATATAGTTCATTTTGTGTTCTTTATGTACCTGATCCACCTATCTTTGGTCATCATATTCTAAGGTTAGTAGAGTAACTAGATTTTGTTTATTGTAGGGATGGATAGAATGTGTTGGCTGTGCCGACCGCTCCGCCTATGACCTTACGCAACACACGCAGGCCACTGGCGTACGTCTAGCGGCCGAAAAGAAATTAGAACAACCGAAAACCATAGACGTAGTTGAGGCGTCGCCAAATAAGGGAACACTCGGAAAAGCGTTCAAAAAAGATGCCAAGGCTGTTACCGAAGCTTTGGCGGCGTTGAGTTTAGAGGATATTGAAGGTTTGGATAAAAGTTTGGAAGCTACAGGGTGAGCATACTGGGTAGTTTATTTATATGTACATTGAGTAGACCTATTGGAAGAATGTGGATTTCTCCTCCATCAGGGTCATATTACATTCAGACTTATTTATACCATGTCGCCGAATTGTAAAAAGAACACGGAGTTTTCAAGCGGAACGTACGTACATTATACCATAATACGATTGGAGTACGTAGCCCGAAACGTCCGTCCGTTTTGCGCTTAATAAATGATAGGTTACTCTAAACGTTCTCCTTATCTGCGCGTTTCACGTAAGACGTTTTTTGATAACCCCCGTATAAATTTAATCAGATTATTAAGTAGACGGCTATTTTTTGGAAATTTAATTTTGTCCCCATTTTTGAATTCTATCCAGAGGTGAATTCCCCACCCAGGAATTATTTATTTAGAGCCAATCTAACTATTTGAATCATTTTAAATTTAAATTTTGAAAATTTAAGAACTGGTCGACACTATGAGTAAAGTGGCCAGTCTTAGCAAGTAATGAAAAAACCATAGCAATATGAACCGTTTCCTAATTAACTATTTTCGTACGCGATTTTTCTTTGCTTCAATGAGTTTTTTCGATTTCTCGGTGCTATGTCAGGGATGCCAGGCATTTAATGCCATTGCCGACTTGACACGCACGTGTCAGTCGGTCTTGGGTGGGCCCACCATCCTTTCCCCGCTAACTGGAAGCTGTCAGCAGTCCACCAGAGCAATTGAAGAGATGAGGGCAAATTTGTCATGAAAAAGAATGAATGATTTTCATTTAAAAGTATAGTTAGTTGAACGTAGGACGAGGCCTAACTGATGTTCAGACTATACTTTGATTGTATTGTCCTTGTCTTGGAGGGTGAATTTAAGGTGCTGTCCTTGAGTATGTCGAGTAACGCGACCCGAAGTACTCGTAGTTAATTATGTACAATTTATATCCAATCAGAATTAACCTGAACTATCATTCAATTGTTTCAACCAACGTATCATTCATCTGTCGCGTACTCTGTTTAAATTTAGATTTATTTTCATTATTTACAATATAAAATAAACCTAAGCTAGCATTTTGTTCCCAACTAAAGGGATCTCAACCACCCTAATAATTTCCAAAAAAAAATTACAACTCGCGGTAGTGACTATTAATACTAACTTAAGATATTTTAACTCTTACTTGTGATGGCACAATCGGGTAATTTTTTATTTCGAAAATTATTCTAGGCTTTTGGCACAAAGTCTTTATAGATTAATTTTCCTCGCACTTAAGATTTATTTATACTCGCACGGACAGCTACGAGTTTTCGTAAATCAATATTAGTTGTTATTTAGACTCGCACTAAAATTCACGAGTGTTCGAAGATATTTCAGAGTTCTTTATACTCGCACGGAAACTACGAGTGTTTAAGGCGAAGATAAAAAATTTCTCAGGGAAAATCCGCGGTTCTCGGAATTCTTGAATATAAAAACACGCTGAAACCTGTAGTCACCATTGCCGGCTCCCGTTTTGAAAAAATAAAATCGCGAGTGATCGCGGTTCTGGGGATACCAGAAAACCGACCGACTTCTAAAAGAGTACGGTACATTGCGTCATTCTTAAACCATCTAATCTCTTGCCGTCGACGCCCGTAAACCCGTTCTCATGATTTGTGCGGATGAAGCATATTGTCACAAAAGGAACCATACTATTTTATAAATTCAATATTCAGATTTTTAATGAGTCTCTATGGTTAATGTTAAAACACAGGTCATTCCTATGTAACATTAAACCGGTATTAGATTTATTAAACAAACTGGGGAAGTTGTAGTTATAAAATAGTATACGTACAGCCTGATGAATCAATAATTTGTCAACTCATCATGTCAGCACAATTACAGTTGGACGACCTGAGTTCGTCGATTCCCAATAAGGGGGAAAACTGCTGACCTGAGGAGAAGGCACATTATTGGTAATAGGTAAATTTTAAAATCACTAGTGCTCGAGATTCCGTCGAATATATTTGTGAACAACTTTGCTGGTCGCCCGGTTCCCGATGTACCATCTAACCTTATTGTAAGTAATCATTATTTTTGTCAGTTTGAATCTTTGTTCCCACCGTCTTTTGTAAACCCTTCAGGTAATTATTTCGTTTGGCTTTATAATAAATCTTTGTTTTATAAATCGCATCGTTTTCTATTTAATAACTAAGATCTCGTCGATACCTTTACACCCCTAGTCACACCCTAAAACCTGGGCGTGACAATATTGAAAGATTACGTCAACCTTCGGTCCAAGTTCCTTATTAAATTATTTAGAATAATTTGACGGAAAATAAAATTCGTTAATTTTCTGGAATTGAAAAAGCCAGTTTTACAACAACCACAAGTTGGCGGTACTATGATAAGACTTGAGTCTCCTTTGTAAGGTGTAGAGCAATAATTGCTTCCTGAATATAACGTTTGAAAATGAAAAAAGGAGAAAATAATTAACTTCTATTTTTTTTAGTAATTACCAGTTGTCAGCTGGCGACCAGACATTCACTCTAACAAAAGACCACGTTGCTATAAAACGTTATCAAAAAACAGTTCATGTAGAAGAAATAATTCCTAGTGTTATTGAACCGTCATTTGGTAAGGAGACTTTTTTTATGATCATACACCCATTTTAAATATAACTTTTGAATTTATTTTCTTCTCAGGATTTGCGGGTTTAAATATAATAAGGCGATTCCAAAACACCCTGTATAGTAACAGAGAAACAAGTAGGAAGAAGTCACTTTATATGGCCCATTTGTCCATTAAAAAAATACTGTCAATAAAGTACACTGTTCTCTTAAAAAATGATTTAGCAAATAAGACATCCACAATTACTAACTAACATCAAATTTTAGGTGTTGGAAGAGTGATGTACGCTATTTTCGAACACAATTTTAAACAAAGAGAAAACGACGAACAACGAACATACCTATCGCTGCCGGCCATCGTATCGCCGCTGAAATGCAGCGTCTTGCCTCTGAGTGGAAATACAGAGTTTGTTCCATTTATCAAACAGTTGTGTAAGTAATGAATTATTGTACAAGTGCTGATTTCTATTCAGTTTGGTGATAATGTTCTTAAATATAAATGGAAATACAGCTCGTAGTATCGAACACTAATTACCGCGTGAATTATAATTATTTTTAGCCGCCGATTTAACGAAACTGGACGTTTCCCATAAAGTAGACGACAGTTCAGGCTCGATTGGACGTAGATACGCTCGTACCGACGAAATTGCGATTCCCTATGGCATTACAATCGACTTTGACACCTTGAAGGAACCGCACAGTGTCACCTTACGAGAAAGGGATTCCATGAACCAAGTTAGAATACCGGTAAATATATTCTTGTCTCATTGGCTAGTGACATGATGATTTTTTCTTATTGCTTGTGATATCGACTTGAAACAAACATGGACCCGTTATTTCTATCTGCTTTGTACACGTCAATGTGACGCGTGTTATTACAAAAATAAACAACAAAAAACAAATGGGATTCTTTTTTATTTATTTTTTTTTTATGATCAAACACAAGCACTATAGGGAAAATCCTTTAGGGCACTCTGGGAGTGGTGCGTGTGCGCAAAAAGCGATTCACGTTTGTTTTGAATCGTTGGAGGTTATATTCGTTGGGAAAAACGACCTCGGGAAGGTCGTTCCATAAGGATGAAGTCCTCCAGATGAAAGAATTCTTAAATAATGAAGTTCGAGGAGTACTAAGCTTAGCCACATATAGATGGGCGGCAGTGATTCGTCGTGTATTTCTGCTATTCGCCGCTCTGGGCGGAATTAAGAGGGCAAGGTCAGCCGAGTACTTTCCATGAAAATATCTGTAAAAGAGAGTCAAATCCCCAACCTGTCTTCGATGTTCTAGGCTGTCGAGGTTCTTCGTCAGCTCGTGGTCTCCAATCAGACGAATGGCCCTCCTTTCGATGGAATCCAGTAGCCGAATTGTATGTTTGGGTGCAGAACTCCAGACATGAGAGCAGTACCATTGCCGACAGGAGGCACTGGCAGTACTCTAGTGATGGTCGAATCTGCGCTTTGTATAGTGTTAAAAGTTGTTGAGGTGTGTACAACTTTCTGGTTCGGAAGAGTGCACCAAGGTTCTGGGAAGCTATCTTGGCGATTGCCACAACGTAGTTATGCCAAGACATATTTCCTCCCAGATTGACGCCCAGCAAATTAATAGATGAAGCCAGTGGGATTGCGTGTCCGTCCATGACTATATATCCGGTTCTGTAATGTTAATCTTTTTAGAGAAAACTGCTGCCAAAATTTCTTCCAGGTCTTTGTTAAGTCGTGATACTTCATGCTGTCTGCGAAGATGTGCGTCGCCAGCCGATGTTTGTACATTCAAAGAGAAAGATGAGATAAGTGTGCTATCGTCAGCGAAACTAAATATCGGATTTTCCGTTTTCACTAGAAGGTCGTTAATGTAGAGTAAGAAGAGAGTGGGAGACAATATGGACCCTTGAGGAACACCGGCATTGATGGTGAAGGTGTCTGAAAGAAGTCCGTCAATCGCCACTTGCAGAGAGCGGTCCTTAAGAAAGCTAGACAACCATGCACAGAATCGACTGAGCATACCATAGGATTGCAGTTTACACAGAAGTCCCTCATGCCAAACACGATCAAAGGCTTTAGAAATATCCAGTGCAACCGCCCGAGACTCCCCATGATGTTCGATTGCGTTGTTCCAAAGATGGGTGACATAGGCTAGAAGATCTCCAGTTGATCTGGACTTCCCAAAACCATATTGATGGTCGCTGATAATGTTGAACCCTTCCAGGTACTTTAGAAGATGTTGGTTAATAGCTTTCTCCATTACTTTTGATATAACTGAAAGCAATGCGACTGGTCGATAGTTGCTCGATCGATCTGTAGAATTCCCATCTCTTTTTATCATCTGTCTGTTTCTGTTTTAACAGCTGGTCGGTTTGATGTCTTGGTTAGGAAAAACAAACAATCGATGGACGTGACTCAAAAGTCTATATTTTTATCTAGTTTACGGCAAACTTGGCACAGTCTTTCCATATCGAGTTACTATTTTTTCCCCAAACAATACTTAAATTTAAGATACAAACACTAAAAAACAACAACCAATTTTATTTAACAATAACGACGAATGACAGTACGTGAAAGCAGGTATGAAAGACGGCCGTTCCAATAAGGGCTTTATAAAAAGCAGGTTCAGAACGCTCGAAGACGACGTAATGTCTTTGTCTAATTAACAGAAAACAACAAAGAAAAATTATACTACTTTTCAGAGCTCCCCGATTGTTTTTCTGGAAAGTTGTTTACAACCTACCTACCTAAGAATGTGAAGTATTTATTCTTCAGACTGTGAATGAAGTGCTAATGAATATTTTTTTTTAGTTGAATGAAATTGCTAGAGCAGTGCACAATTTGTCTTACAGCAAAGAATCGTGGAAAGATATCGAGAACAAGTATCCCAAGTTTGAGCAACAGGAAAGCAAAGGAAATTAAAGTTTTTTAGCAAATTAAAATATAAGATCAAAAATGCATTTTTACTGTTCAATCAAGTTTATACATTTTTCATAGTTTTATTAATAAATTATTATTTAAACCGATAGGTACGGTTTTATTCATCGAGCTAAAAGAAACATTGTATTGAATGATAGAAAAGTTTTGGACTTGCATTGTCTTCATTTGTTATACAGTATGTCCCCGTAAGATCGCACCATATGGAAAACTTTTTTATTATTAATTTTACGAAAAAAAGTTACTCTTTATAAAAAGCTCTGCATGGTCTAAAACCTAAAATGCCACTATCAGATATTAAATTTTCCCAGGCATATACGGGGTTTGTCAAAAAATATGAATTTTGCCCAAGAGTAAACTACCTTTATTTTTGACAATATCGAAAATTGTTATTTAAAAAAGTTGACCAAAACTAAAAACCACGTTTAAATATACCAAACATTTACCCATTTACGATGATAAAATAAGTTTTGTTATTTTTTTATTATGTAATTTTTATATTGCAAATAAGAAAACACATACAAATAATAAATTGTAACACAATAATAATAGATATAAATTAAATTTTCACTCATTCAACTAATGCCTCAACGTATCCACCCTCTCATTCAATACATTTCATCGTTCTAGTGGCAAATTTCCTTAATACTTTCCTTATCATTTCTGAAGAAATTTCCCGGCATGATTGGGTAATTATCCTCTCCGAATGATTAACATCATGGAAAGGCCATTGCTGGTAAACTTTTTGTTTTAAGTAACCCCATAAGAAGTAATCTTGTGGAGTTAGGTCGGGGGATCTGGCAGGCCAAAAATATCGGAAAATCTGTGCATAACTTTGCCATTGAACAACTGTTCAAGATATGCCCTAACATTCAATGTACTGTGGCATGTTGCACCGTCCTGTTGGAACCAAATACATTGACGTTCTTGTAAAGGTAGTTCGTTCATGAAGTCACTGATATGAGTTTGCAAAAATTGTAAATAACGTTCGGCATTCATAGATTGGTGAAAAAAATACGGTCCTATTAATCTGTCCTTGTAAATACCACACCACACGTTCGTTTTAAATGAATATTGGTCACGAGACTTTATTGTAAAATTGGGATTTTCATCAGACCACCAGCGACAATGTTGTGACGAGACAGTTCCATTTGAAGAAAATGTTGCCTCATCGGAGATTACATGTAACTACAGTTAAATTTGCATTGTTATTGTAGACATACGTTTCAAAAAAGAAAAAATGATTTTTTCATCGTAAATGGGTGTAATGGTATATTTAAACGTGGTTTTTAGTTTTGATCAACTTTTTTAAATAACAATTTTCGATATTGTCAAAATTAAAGGTAGTTTACTCTTGGGCAAAATTCATATTTTTTGACAAACCCCGTATATGCCTGGGAAAATTTAATATCTGATAGTGGCATTTTAGGTTTTAGACCATGCAGAGCTTTTTATAAAGAGTAACTTTTTTTCGTAAAATTAATAATAAAAAAGTTTTCCATATGGTGCGAACTTACGGGGACATACTGTATATCACAACGTTTCAACTGGTAAGTATCTCCAGTCGTCTTCAGGTGAATACTCAGAATCAGAATACACAGTATTCACCTGAAGACGACTGGAGATACCTACCAGTTGAAACGTTGTGATATATAACAAATGAAGACAATGCAAGTCCAAAACTTTTCTATCATTCAAGAAACACCATTGTCTACAACCTTCAAACAGACAAACATTGTATTGTTGTTATGTAGGAAACCTTTTTGGGAACGTTTGGATGTGCAATTTGGTGGCAACGATTTCAAAATGAGAACCAAGATATTTCAAATAGATTTTAGTGCAACACTGCATAAAGTATTTAAAGGTATTACTTCTTTATCTAATTTTTTTTATTTCTGGGTTTATGAATAAGTCATTCTTCATAAAAATCGATCCAGGAATTACTCATTTACAATTAGTAACACCATACATTTATTTAAGTACTTGTACTTCTCTACTTATTCAGTGCCAAATTTTAACTGTCTACGCCAAGCGGTTTCTAAAAAATACTATAAATAAAACGCTATAACAATGCGATTAAAAAGCCGAAATAAAACCAAAATTAATAGGATTTTTAATACCTTTTAATTACAAATTGGTTCAAAACTTACAATATACATTAACTAATGTATTATACACTATTCGAAACCTAATGCATAAGGTTTTAAACACAACATAGGTAAAAAAAATCTGTAGCAGAATTACAGCGACAGATAGATTAGAAGATCTTTGGAATTTTTGCAAGTTAAATTCCCTGAAATTTGATCGGAAATATTTTTGAGGACAGACTTTTTATATTTACCACTTAAATTAATTGGAACTGGGTATATACTGGGCGATTGGATAAATATCGTTTCAAATGAGTCTCGCCTTGATAGTAATTTTAAACGGATTGGTTCCCCTTTACAAAAGGCATTCTTTTCTTTGGATTCATATTCAGAATTACTATCACAGAGAACAGAAATTTAATGTATTGCATCGAGTACATATCATGTATTAATTTTCTATATACATACATTAATAACAAAAGTGATTATGAAATTAACAATGCCAGGCGCTTCGTATAAGTTAGTTAAAAATACGTATGTCTAAGCATGTCATTCCATCCGAACACAAAAAAAATTAGCAACATCCAATCCAATAAAATTAAGTTTTTTCAATGTTGTTTTTTATTGAAATAACTTAACAAAACTCATAAAAATAATAAACAAATCAATAAGAGGGGGGTAATTATTATTGTTATATTGTCCTATTTATTCTAAATCGGGAATGGGCTCGTCGTCAGAATCGCCCGCTTCGTCTGCCTCTAGGTCGTCGAAATTCGGTTTTGCCCCACCTCCACCTGCACATAATTATTTATTTATTTATTCATTCTCTTACAAACACACAGAAGGCAGTATTAACAAGTAAGAGAGCCTACAACTAAAGACTAGAAAAAACTTAAGGAAACTATCACAATTTCATAGTTTTACAGTAATAAATTTGCTTTAAACGATCCTATCAACAGAAATAAGATCTAATTTCATCAACACCTGTATTAAAAAACTCTATATTGGACATCTCTATCATAGGTTCCATTGCCCTAGCATATGATTAAGTGGTGAACAACATTATATTAAATATACCACCAAATTTACATACCCTATTTCAGTTATTACCGAAGTAATAACTGATTATTTATTACTGAAGTAATAACTGAAATGTAAAATGATTTCGTGGTCACCCGATATACTGCCGTTCTAGCGAAAACACCGCAAGTGCCAAAAAATTAAAAACTGAGTGAAATGTAATGGATTCAGAAGGGCCTATATGAGCTATTTAGGTAGAAAAAACACCTATTTAACAGTTAATATATTTTTTTTAAATTAAAATTCAGCTTCTGTTAAATTTGAGGCCTACACCAAATAAGAACACGGTACCGAAGGTACAATATATTATAATTATAGACAAAATAAATTAAATAGGTAGGTAAACTGACAGCTATTTTGAAAGTGTTCAAACTTTAAAACGCGGTTTACTCGAAAGGATAACAACGAACAGCCAATTCTATTCATGCTTGAATTTAATGCACATAAATCTTATGTATTATAAACTTTTCAAATTATAATGTTGACTTATCTTCTCATCATTGGATAAACCTGTATAATAATATTATACAAGTAACAATGTATTGTTAGAATTGGTACTCTACAGAGGTACAAAAACATACATATATGTTTTAATTTAACTTACCTAATCCACCCATTTGTCTCATCATTTCCTCAAAATCTCCTCCACCACCCATACCACCGAGTCCTTCGTCCCCTGAATCGTCTTCATCATGCCATTTGTTGAAATCACACTTCAGCCAATGGTGCTTCTTTTTGTCAGATGTCAAATATGGCCAGTAGGGCTCCTCGGGATTTGCCTAAAATAAACCATCTCTTGGTAAAAAAAAACTCTAGAACAATGTCCATGGCAAAAACTGAGATTTAGAAGAGCTTCTTGTCAGAAAGAATTCAATTAAGAATGAATTTCATAAAGTATTTTCTGTCTAAAAGGCAACTTACTTTGGCTAAAAGGACCTCAATACACCTTCCCCTGTTAAAACTTTTGCTTTTATCTGCATCAATCTCTTTGTATAGATTCATGGTTACTTCATAATCCTTCTGTTCTACACCACCTGTTCCTCGAAAATATACAGCATCTTTTGTAAATCTATAAGGAAAATATTATCGTAATATCTAAAAAAATTGTACTTTTCATAAATACTTACTTGATTTCAGGATCTTTCACATCTTCTAAGTTTATGGTGAGAAAAACTACGGGGGATCTCTGAGCCCACATAACTGGTGGAGGCGTTACTCTGCAACAAATATCGCCGAAAAGTTAGGTTAAAGGTAAACAAATACCATCATTTTTTGAAACTCTCATTTTTATGACACATTCTGCTAATGAAAATTCACGAGTATTTATGATAATGAATGAGATAGAATCTTCTGATATGTAAAAAAGAAAAATGCAAATTTAAAAAAACGAAAATTCTAGAATCGATTGCCCCTTGCTCCACAACATGGCGTAGAGATAAAGTTCGTTTTCAATAGTTTTTACCAAGAAATACCACGTAATAACATGTTGAACCGAATGAAAACTGAGGGGATAGATTAAAAATAAATTCATACTTACTTGGAGTCGGTCATTTTTACGATTTTTGCTAAATTACTCGATTTCTTGTTGAATAAAAGCAGTCGCGTCCCGGATAAAACGACAAAGCTTCGCTGAAGACTGAAGTGAAGTGAGCGACAATGGACAACTAGGCAACCTTCGTTGTTTGATCGATCAAATATTTAAAAGTTAGCGGGAAAACTATACCTTCGTGCTAAAATGCTTATTAATTCTCCTAAGTTTTAAAAATATTATATTATTTTACGTGACACAAAAGTTTTTGGCACATTTAGGTTGTTAAAAGGCTTCACAATCTGAGCATTCGTTTGTTTTAATCAAAGGTAACTATGCTAGACGAATCGAAATTCGACTTTTTTAAATCTCTTTCTTTTATTTTCCAAATAAATATTTAATTATTGCTTATTAATTTGGTTCTAGCTAGAGAATCGATATCTAAGAGATTTAAAAATTAATAATTTAGATTTTTCTATGACGTTGACACAGAGGAATGATAGGGTTCATGACATAGCCCATATTCTAAATGCCTCTATATTTTTATTTCTGCCTATGGTAGGTGTGATTGAGAATTCTAACCTCACTTTAAACCCGAACAAACAACAAAAACCCGGTAAAAACCAAAAATTATTTTAAAACTTAGGGAGAATGATCCAAGAATCAGAAACTACTGAATACGAAAATATACAGTGTCCAATATGTGAGAAATCCTTCTCGCAAGATGAAATTGAACAGCACGCCAACAAATGTATATTTTTAAATTGTCCTGAAAATCAACACAAACGGAAAAGATCCCCTTCGCCCGTTGTACCTATTTCAGGGGCTAAATCCAAACTATGTTCCAGTCAGAGAAGTCCTAGAGACTTACTAAACTGTTCTAAGATGATAGAGAGTTCACATAGTAGTACTACTAAAAGAAATAGCTTTGCCCCATTGTTTAAAAAAAATACAAGTACAAGTCATAGCACAATGTCAGATGTAGTTATAGAAGTAGATCAGGTTGAACACGAATCAGCAACTGATAATCCTAAGAAACCTGTTAAGAAGCCCTATGACCTCTCTTTCAAGGTACCGTTAGCAATACAAGTTCAACCAAAATCGCTTGATGAGTTTTTTGGTCAGAACCATATTTTAGGTGAAGGTACGGTGTTGCGCTCCTTGCTGGAAAAAGGGGAAATACCAAATATGATTCTTTGGGGTCCACCGGGTTGTGGAAAGACATCTTTGTCTAGGGTTGTTCACGAAATGTGTAAAAAGAATCTTACTAAATGGAAATTTATATCATTTTGTGCTGCATCATGTGGAATTAAAGATGTACAAAATGTTATCAGTTTGGCTAAAAATGATTTGAAATTTGGTAAGAGGACAGTGTTATTTATGGATGAAATCCACAGGTATTTATCCAATGTGAGAATGAAACTGTAAATGAACAAACTTTATGAGTGGATTATATTATATATATTAGAAGTTTTTCTTTTTGTAAATAATTATAAATTTCATTAATTGAATCACTCATTTCAAAAACCACATAAGTCAACATTTTCCCAAAATGGTGTTTTGCCATGAGATGACTTTTCAGGGCTATTTACCTGTTATGCGTAATAACCACAGAAGTCACATAAACCATTAGAGAAATAAACCTATTTAAAATTTTGCTTTTGTACAAAAACCACATAAGTCGCTGACTCACTGAACAGTTTTTTTTTGTCCCCTGAAAATTGTGTGGTTATTTGAAATGAGCTAATCAATTATACAATCAATATTGAGTTGAGTTTGAGTTGAACCTATTAACTATTTTGCCTTTCCAGGTTTAACAAGAAACAGCAAGATATTTTTTTACAAAGTGTAGAAAAGGGAGACATAATTTTAATGGGAGCAACAACTGAAAATCCCTCTTTTTCAATTAATTCAGCAGTTCTTAGTAGATGTAAAGTAATTGTACTGGAAAAGTTAACGTCAGAAGAGCTATATAGCATATTGGAGAATGCTGCAGAGTTTTTTGAAATTGATATTATAGATCCTGAAAATCCAGCCGGAACTTTTGAGGATAAGGATGGAGGGTAAGAAGGAAATTAAATAACTACCTAATGATTTGTGTCCTGTTTATCTATCTTGAATGAAAAATACAAGCACAGTATGACTTGAAACAGAACTAAATATATATAAAAGAAACAAACATAATTGAAATGAATTTTATGGAGTATTATTAGGTACCTGTTAGCGTCTTCCTTAGATCTGTAGCTGTATTCATGATGGCTAAAAGCCTTATATAAAAAATCATGATCTATTTAATCAGTGCAAGAAAAACTTACCATTGACAGATTTTTTCAGTTTAGCTATGGAAACAACTACACTAAAATGGATGGCTGGCATAAGTGATGGTGATGCTAGAGCAGCTCTCAGCAATCTACAGTTAGTCTTACATTATTTTGACAGAAACAGTGGTAAACTTATTACAGTCAAAGATGTGGAAGATAAACTTAAAGTAAGAAATTTGCAGTAATACCTACCTCTATAAAAATAAATATAAGTTCAATCATGTAACGCAATGCGCAATAAGTGTAAGTAGTGCAGCACAAACGGACCAACCTGCTACTGTTGGTTTATTTTTTTTAGAGGGGCCATCTTTTATATGATAAAGCTGGTGAAGAACATTATAACATAATATCGGCAATGCATAAGAGCATACGGGGCTCGGACGCTAATGCGGCCCTATATTGGACCACCAGGATGATTCTTAGCGGGGAGGATCCCAGGTATATTTCCAGGAGGATGGTTAGGGCCGCCAGTGAAGATATTGGTAAATTTTTATGTAATTAAAATTGTGTAAATAGTTTTTTATTGTTTCTTTTTATTTCATTGATCGAAGGGGGAACAATTTCGAGAATATCTTGGTTTATTTTTTATACAAATATACAAGTGTATGCATAGAATATGGCATTAGTACATTAATATCACTGAAAGTACTTGGATATTTTCACAAAAAAAAAACACATATGTTAGATACAAAATTCCATTCCATTCCATTTTACATTCTGATATATCGGCACGTCATTAAGGAACACCCTGTATTGTGTTTTTATTATTATCACTGCTAGCAACAGCAGGAGGCATAGCTGATGTGAATTGCTGAGCGTTTCTGTCTGATTTGGTTTGATTTACGTTAAGCTATTAATTAGTTGTCATTTTTTTGTAACAACAGGAATTTAAATTTTTCAAAGATTAGGTCTGTTTTTGAAAGTGTTTTAGTAGGTGCCCGTACTGCCATTCTTTTAATTCTTATACCTCAGATTACCTAAGTTACCGTTCTTTGGATTAGAAGTCATAAAGATCTTATCCTATCCCTCTACTATTTAAGAAATAAAAAGTCTATGCTTGTCATGCCAATGTATGGAAAACTATTATTTCCCAGACCACCCGATGATCCTTATACAATAAGGGCGTATTTAGTCTACACTGTAGCACTTTAAAATACTATTTCAGATTGAATGGAACTACCAAGAAAAAGAAGCCCTCTCCATTGATAGGATGCAACCACCTGCAGACCGGTTTCGAACTTATTTGTTCTCGTCAGTACAGTCTTGGTAGTACCATTCAATCTGAAAAAGTATTTTAAAGTGCTACAGTGTAGACTAAATACACCCTTATTGTATAAGGATCATCCGGTGGTCTGGGAAATAATAGGGTTCCATACACTGATAGTAATATATTAGTTTAAAATATCTAAACAAAATTTTGAGAAAATTTTCCACTGTAAAGAAATGGATAAAATACACAACTTACCCCTTACTTTTTTTGCAATTAATTCTACATTGCAGCTGATTGTGATTATTCTATTGAAGATAAAATAATGAAAGAATAGCTTTCAAAACTTCGGATAAACGTATGTTACTGTTCAACAAAATTATTTTTTAAATTTTCGCGCCTATACGCAACTGTAACCAGGTTGGTTAATTTAAACATGGCGCCATTATTTATCCAATCAAAAATGACCTTTCCGAAAGAAACCAATCGTTCGCCTTCGCACGCCATTTGACGTTAATTTTTCAAAGCGTCAAGCCGTTCGTGCTAGAGTTTAAGATTTAAGCAAAAACCCAATTTGGGACCTTATAAACCTATTTTAATAACGAATATTAGCAGTTGTTTAGTGAAGAGCTCGAAATTAAGCATGAACAGAACTGGTCCGGAACCCGATCTTCTTATGGGACCCTTCCCCAATGCAGTAAAGGAAAACTGGCCCCCAAAATCAGTTTTACAACTCGGGAATACGAACGATCTCCTAATACCTTGTGAAACACCACCGATTATTTTAGCAGATCAATCTAAGAAGTGTGTAATATGCCAAAACACTGTTAATGAACAGGAATCGTGCTACCTTATTTGGGAAGACATGTGCTTTTGTGATAGGATGTGCTTGCAATGGTATCAGAAGCAAAATCTAAGCGAAAGTTGCTCTAACTGTTTTAAAATCCTTTTGGAAGAAAACATAGGCAGATATGTGTTTCGTTTCGATCAGTTGTTGCAGTTTTGTTCAATACCCTGTTTTCAAGAATATAAGGGCAAAAGAAAGTCTTGCTTGTATTGCATGGGTAAAATATTAAACTTTACATATAAAGTAAGTCAGCACGACCCAAGATACTGCTCACCAGACTGTGTCATTAAACACCTAAAAGTTCAAGGACTCGCTCCCATCCCATTTTTGAGTAAAAATCCTTGTTGTGTATGTAAATCTCAATTGAATCCCATAACGATCCAGTACCAAATTGGAGAAGAGTTACAAAACATATGCAACCAATTCTGTCGGCAAAGATTTATTCTTTCCAACAAAAACAAATTTGTACAATGCAGTTGTTGTAAGACTTTTTTTACCATAATGTCTAGCACTCTTAAAGTAACTTCTGCAAATACAGTTTACATATTTTGCTCAAAGAAATGTGAAACTTATTATGTATTCACCAACTCCAAAGTTTATCCCTGTGATACTTGCAACACTACAAGATTTGATACTGATTTAATTAAGAGATGTTCCAAAATAGAGCCTCTGGTTTACATGTGTAGCATTGATTGCTATTTAAAAAGGTATCTAGTTCCTGAACAATCTTTTGTGGGTGAAAGAGCCTTATATACAGAACCGCCATCAAGAGTTCCTCTAACACCAATTTTGGAAAATCTTCAAGAAGCTGCTTTAACTCCTGGACACCCTAAAAATGTCGTCACAACTTATGTAGTGCCTGACAATGTTGCAATAAAAAAGGAAATCAGAAATACACCTTCACCAGCTAAAAACAATCCTAGAAATGACCACTCGCTAGTAAAAACTTGTTTTATTGTTAAATCTGTACCGTCTCCTGAGCAAAAAAATGTTGGTACTATGTGCTCTGTTCAGAAAGTTGACAAGAGTAGTATTATCAAACCAAAAACATTGGAACAAAGTATTCAGACAGATACTTACCTTCCAAAAAGAATTATAGTACCAGTGCCGGTACCAATTTATGTAGCCACTCCAATGCACATGTATTCAGTGCCCCTTCCCACTCCACTGCCCTTTCCATTGCCTATACCCGTACCCATATTTATACCCACTACAAGAACAGGGACGAAAAAAATCGCTGATGATATCAAGAAAATTCTGGCCAGCACTCCGAATAGTGCGGAGGAGGCAGATGTTCTAGCAATGGCTGAAGCAGTAGGTGCTGAAGTCGACAAAGATTTGAAAATTGATTTGACCTTATCTGAACAAGCTGTTAATGACATGTTTAGTGATGATTTACTTGAAAGTATAGGAAGTAATGACGCACCCGACATAAAGTCTAATGATACAACAGAAGCCTCATGTAGTGCCTTATCAGGGAAGCCCAATGAAGCTCCTGAAAGAAATTTCTTGGAAATACGCTTGGGAGTCCATGCTTGGCGCCAGTGGCTGAAAGTAACCAAATCTTGTGTTTTAACTGATCCAAATAATGTAGATCTACTCCAGTTCTCTCCGAAAGAGCTGGGAGATTCTTTGTCGTTTTTCGTTAGTGAAGTCAGACGACCCAATGGCAAGAAATATGCTCCAGATACTTTGCTCTACCTCTGCTTAAGTATTCAAAAGTACTTGCTTGAAACTGGTCGTGTTGACAATATTTTTTTTGACAGTACCTATAAGAACTTTGTGGAATGCCTCGATGAAGAAATGAGGACTTTTTCTTTGCTTTTCTTGGACTCCGCCTACATTATAACAAGAGTTGACGAAGATCATTTGTGGGAAAGTAAACAACTGGGCGCCCATTCACCTCATGTACTTTTAAACACAATCTTGTACCACAATATGAAGTATTTCAAGCTTTTCAATATTGAAGAAAATATCTCATTATTATTGTCATCGGTAATTAAAAGAAAGCATAAAACCGATGAATCTAAGACAGTGCTGCGTCTTTATAAGGATAGCACAGGGCATTATGAGATGCCTCAAAATCTGGATAATGCTGAACGATGTCCCTTAAGGCTTTTTGAAATTTACTGCTCAAAGTTGACCATGCCGGACTGTCTAAATATTGGAGTGTGTTATTTTGAGCCTCTCCAATGCTGTATGAGCAGTAACTACATTTGGTACTCCGCCAAGCCCTTCCAGAAAAATGAGCTTGATATGATGCTTAATCGTTTGAAAGTGGTTAAGGAGTTAAACGCTCCACGAGATCTAGAAGATTAGGTTATACCCAAGTTTTGTTCTTCTCGATGTTTTTGCATGTTAGAATCTAGGTTTAAGTAGTAAGTTGTTCGTTAACTTTATACTTTTTACAGACTGCTGTTGATTATTTTTTTTTTATGTTTGTTGTTATTTTTAGGAAATGCTGACCCCCATGCTCTACCATTAGCTATAGCGACTATGCAGGGTTGTCAACTGATTGGGATGCCAGAGGCTGATGTGCTGTTAGCCCAGTGTGCCATTTATTTGGCAAGGTATGTACTGTGTGAGCTAAGAAAGTTGCAGTTTTACAAATAAGACTATTTATTTCTAATGTGTGGGAAAAAATAAGGAAAGTATTTTTTTAGGGCACCAAAATCCCGGGAAGCCGACTCTGCTTTGGCGCGTGCTAAGACTTTAATACAGGGTCATAAGGGGTCCCAACCTGTTGTTCCTATGCATATTAGGAATGCTCCTACTCAGTTAATGAAAAATTTAGGTAAGGCCTCTGTTATTTTTGTTGCCATTTCAAAATTGAAAAACCAGACAGATTACGGTTATTTTTGGGGAACGAATTGAGTGACATACTTAGTTTTTGGGTTTTAAAGCCCTCGGTATGGGTTATTATATACAAGCTAATATGAGGAATCAGAGAATATACCGGTTGGCTCACTTTCAATGCATTGATTTTTTTTAAAAACAGGATCAAAATGTTATTGTTGAAGGCTGCTTTATATTTTACGCTTGGTTTATAGTGTAGCACATTAAAATCAAAGCGTTTTTGATATACAGTGTGTCCCAGTTATCATGGAAACAAGCTTATACATATTTTCGGTATTTCTGATTTAATTGTTTCGAATTTTAGTGTGGTTATGTATGATCCTGGGGCGCACTTTTCTATTACTCAAAATTTTAGTTAATTTTCAATCCATCAGAATTTCCAACTTTTTGAAATCTCGTATTTGGTTAGTTTGAGGGATGCCAAATCGACTCCTGATATTAGTTTTGGAATAAAATAATCGTTAATGGTACTTTGCTCTCTTAGTTCTTATTTTAAAACCTCTATAAATTCGTACGCCAATGAGTTTAGAATAGAAATGTGCGATAATACGTAACCACACCAAAATTCAAAACAATCAATTTAGAAATTAAAGAAAATATATTATAAGTGTTATACCCTGTATATAATATTAAAAATTACATCTACATTTTCCAGACAAAATATTCTCGTTCCTAACGTGTATTTTAATTCTCCATCCAAAAATTCCAACTTCTGGTTCAACAGACGTTAGTATTTTTGGATAGAGAATGAAAAACTATATACAAAAAGTGAAAATGGTTTTTCTCTAAAATGCCACCATTCGAACAACAAAACGAAAGATTTCATTTGTCGCCACATTTCATAACCTTTTCCTTTCAATTCCTTGCATGAATAAATAGTTTGCTGCTTAAAACATAGTTTGCCAGGTAAAATTTACTGAATTTCGTTGTTCAGCCCCTGATCCCTTGGTCAAGAAATCTGAAAAACTTCATGAAATATAGAAATGACGGACACGGGCACTTTTTTATATATTTATTTGTTTTTATGTATCATTTTAGGTTATGGTCAACTACAAGAAGGTACAGAATTTACTTTTATGCCACCAGAATACAAAAATGTTAATTTTTTCGGCTAAAAACCAACTTTTCGTTCTATTATATTTTGTTCTATAAAGTTTATGAATTAAAAGTTTATTTCTAATTCGTGTTACTTTTTTTTATATTCAATTATTAATTTGCTTCCCTAATGACATTTTTCTTAAGAACGAAAAATTAAGGTATCTCGTGCCAGAAACCCTGGGAGCAAACGGCGGATGGTGGTTCGGATCCCACGTCAAGCTGGACGTCCTCCCGGGAATGACCCTAACGCCGGGCTCAAAACGACTGGAGTACTTGGCCAATATTTGTTAATGGCGTAAGGTCGTGTGAATTGTTTACTTCTACAATAATTTTATCATTCACGACAGTTGGCAAGTATACGCCATTACAAATGAAGGGCTCAGTAGAAGAGGGTAAGTCACTGGAACTAGATAAATCAATATTTTTTAAGATTTTGACCTCCCTGTATAGAAAAACTAAATTTTCTAATTGACAAATCTTAATTTTTTTCCAAGCAAAGATTTTTCTAAAGAATAACTTCGTCAAGAAATTAAAAATTAGATCGATTTTGTGGTATAGGTTACCCCATCCAGGAACACCCTGTATATCCATGTGTTCATCGAATTCTAAGAAAACCCTCTCCGCTCGAGCTCTTCAAATAATATCTATTTAAGGGCCGATATTTGAATGTAACCTTAAGTTAAACTTTAGCCAAGGTAGCCTTAATCCTTTTAAAAAACTCTTAAGTAAATTAAGTTGAGGGTCAATTAATGCGTTCTTAAAGGTATATTCCTTTAGATGAGAGTTAAAAAAACTTTAATATACTGTCAAACCTGTGTTAAGGATGGTTTAAGTCATTCTGCACCTTAAGGTGACTTTGAACAAACCCTAAGGTCGACAACTTTAACTGTAGCTACAAAAGGAATGCGGGCAAAAAAATTTCTTGGGATAACAATGTTGTCACATATATTAAATTTTAATTTAATAACATGTTACCAAGTAAACCCTAAAATTAAATTTACCCATTTAAAGTAAATGGTCATAAGTATATAAGAAACTAATATTCTATTATAGTTTCAATGTTCTTTTCATACTATTTATTTTAATATTTAAATGCAAAATAAAATATTTTTCATTAAAGTACTTCTAATCTAAAAATAGGGCAACATGGTACAATATCAACGGTAACCATGGGTAACTGGTGGCTAGAGCTAATTTGATAGGTTATATCCCAGACAGAGGATGACGTCACGCGCCTGGTGACACGCCTATAGTGCCAGCGTGCTTGTTCGGCGATGTCCAATATGCTTCATCCAGTTGCGCGTAGTGATAGGGTTTGTTTTAAAACTGATAATGAATGAATATACCCTGGTAAAATCCTTCATAGTCAAACCCGCGAAATGATTGCCAATGTGTACAGGGTGTGTGAAGAGGAATCACAAATTAATACATTTAAATTGCCATTTAAGCGAAAGCTAGAAAGGCTCGCAATGTAGGTTTACGGGAGTAAGCGTGGGTGCAGTAAAAAACATGCACAAAGAAGATACTGAAAGGAAGAAAATAACCCGAATCAATTGTTGTCATCTCCTGTCAAAAAGGGACCGTCTGCTGTCGAAAAAATCGAAGGCTTCGACTTTGGCATTGTTAGGAAACAATACAAAAGTTTTATTTGGAACTAAAAGTATTTCCAGCCTTAAAAAAGTTGCTACAACAGCTGAGAAGTGACATAAACTTTCCATTTTCCCGTGAAACTTTGAGGTGCATGTTGAAATCAAATGGATTTTATTGGCGAAAATGCCAAAATAAACGAATGAAAAGGCCTGGTGATACAAATATATTCATGCTATGAAAAAATATATATTATTACATTATTAAGATAATAATAGCACGCCCATGACTCGGCCATGTTTTAAAAGATATTGCTTCCCCCTTACCGATACCGCGTAGCTATAGACTTGCTTGTCGAACTGTACACCAGTCGTCTGAGCCCGGCTTAACAGCGAACGAAAAAAAGTTTAAAGCTAATTTAAACCTCCCAAAAAAAAACACATATACTATACATTTTTTTATTGACAAATCTGTAATATACAGACCGCTACACTGCTCATTTCACTTTACAGTAAAAACGGAACTAAAAAAAAAAGTCGGTTACATAAAAAAATGTAATCCAACGTAATACACACGTCTTGCGATTTTCGCCTTTGTAAATTGAATAATTACAAAATATTTGAAGACATTTATTTAAAAATTAGATATTTTTAATAAAAGTAATATGCACTACGCCGATTTGATAATTGTATTAAACGTTTGTACATACAAAGACAGGCTCATTCATTCCCTTAATACCGTGGCGATTCATGAAGAACGTCCGCTAGAACTTTTGACGTTACGACCAAAGATATTTTCTTGCAACTGCGCTCGCGTTTATTTTTCCAATAAAATATTGGCGGTTTTCTATCCCCTCCGGGTTATATATTTAAAAATACAAGGGCGAAATTTCAAGTAACAGTTGCCTCAAAATCTCAACCGGACGCCCGTCGTGAATCGCCCTGTATACGCATTCAAAACATGTAAAAAATTTTAAAATCACGCTACGCAAATAATTTATACTTACAAAATAATTTGGGAGAGTGTCGTACGCAGATTGGTAGGTCCTTAGCTTTTTAAATTAAAAAATCAAGAAATTGGAGAAATCGATCAGACAATGACGAAACGTTAGGGCCAAATCGATTTATACAGGGTGTCTCTGGATGGGGTTACCTATACCATAAATGAACTTAATTTTTCGTTCCTCGACAGTCGTTCTTTATAAAAAATTAAGATTTGTCATTAGAAAATTTAGTTTTTGTATACAGCGAGGTCAAAATTTTAAAAAATATTTATTTTATCCTAGAGTAATTTTCCGTTTTTAAGAAAAATGCCAATACTCTTTTCATGATAATTCAAGATTTAAAGAAACAAAACAATGACTAAGAAATAGGTCCATTTGTAGTATAGGTTACCCCCATCCAACGACACGCTGTATATGTAAAAAAAAATAGCGTCAAGTTAATAGGTTTATAATAAACGCCATTATCACATTCCTATATTAAGATCACAGCTTTCAATGGTTATATTTATACCCAAAAATAAGTTTTAAAAATTTTAAATTTTATAAAGATAAAACCTAAAAGTAATTTGTTTGTGCTCGTTTTGGAAAAATCTCAAAGGCAAGAGACTTTTATTTTCCATGTTTCATATCGAAGGTTCGCGGTTTTTCTCGTTTCCGACCAAAAAAATAATATTGTTCTTAATTATTCCAAAATGTTTTAATAGTCCAACAATTTTCTCCCATTTCAAATAAAAATTAAATAATTTAACCACACCATAACCGACAGTCTAGTATGATGAACACTTCGATCCACTGGAAAATGCTACCATAAATACAGGATGTCCCATACTTATGGGCCATAGAGCAACTGGAGATACTAAACATCAAACTAAACCAATTAAGTAATATAAGTTTTTTCTAAATGTTTCTCGTTCTAGAAATACAGGGTGTTGAAAGTGACAGTTTATTTTCGAAAATAAGCCATAATTTGAGAACGGTTCAATGTATCGGATTGAAAGTTGATGGTATGATGTTTTTACGAGTAAAAAATAAGAATTTGTAGAATTATTTTTAAGTTTCACAGTAGAAGGCGCTAGTTATGATTTTTTTCTTATTATTGTTAATCCATGATTCTCAAAGAAGGGCAAACTAGAAATATAGACTTGCTCGATCTTAACATTTTGATGTTTAAATGGAAATATCTCGAAAACGGTTAGAGATCTTGAATCAAAAATACTTAATAGCAGGAAGAAAAAAAATCATAGATTTATTAACCCCAGTTTATGTAACTAGCACCCTCTAATGTGAAACTTAAAAATTTCTATAAATTCTCATTTCTTGCCCATAAAAACATCATACAGCCAACTTTCCGATCCGATACCTTGAACCGCTTATTTTCCAAAATAAACTTTCACTTCTAGAGTGAGAAACATTTTGAAAAAACTTACACGACTTAAATCGGTCCAGTTTGACGTTCAGTATTTCCAGTTGCTCTATGGCCCATAAGACATGGGACACCCTATATACGAATCTGCGAATCACTTGGGGAAAAAAGGAACTTTCAAAGTAAGATGGGAACAATTTTTTTCAAACAAAACCTATATTTTCCCAATGATATGGTCCTACCATTCGGCAATCGAAAACCCTCCCCCTAAAGAATTGGTTCCTAGGCGTGAGACGGATATTAAAAAAAAAACTCGAAATTATAACAACTTTCGATGTTTCCGTTTTTCTTTAGTTTCCTTATGTTCATTACAAACCATAATAACCTGAAACATTGTTATTTTTTAAAATCTATCTCACATTATGCGACTGTATTCCATACTGCACACAAACTAAAATACAAAATAAAAACTAAAGCTCGACACAACTATAAAGTACGATAAAACAGATGGAAAATAATATATTCAATGGAATTTCTAACTACGCCTGTGTAACAGTACAGAATATGTTTTCGGCCGAAAAATGGTTTTCAGTTTTTTATAAATTACGTGAGATCGTTTGGACCGAAATGTGTGATGATTAAAGACGTTTAAAGCTTTCTTAAAGCTCTGTTGTACCTAACGAGGTTTATAAAACCATTTTTTCACTAAAAACCGCAAAATTTTCGACATAGTTCGGCTCTTTCACAAGACCTTATTTGCACATAAAAAAATGTTTGTTTTTTAAGTCTAATCATCATCATCCTCCTCCTCCTTATCCTCATTTTTGTGATTGGGGGCGTCGATGTTATTGAATCTGTAGTTGGCACCCGCCATATCGATAGCCCATCTGAATTTGTCGCGCTGGGTCTTGTTATAAATTTTCTCTATGGGAACGCCATATTTCTTGCACCAAGCAACCGATATCCTGGGATCCAAATAGTTTAGTTTCGACGTACCTAAAGCGATAGTTTTATTTTCGTCGCGATCAGTTTCCTAAAAAAAAAAAATTTATGCAATTTTTTTTTGGATATTACAATTTTATGAAATTTCTTTATTTAAATTTAAAAAATGCGGCATATAGTATATATCACAAGAGCGCCGCGACGCTCTGGAGTGGCAAATGCGCAGAATTGATACATTAGGCTCTACGAACAACGAATTTGCTGCGCAGGCCTCGAGCAGCTCGTACCTATTTCTGGGAAGCACCTAATTAAACCTAATCATAAAAACATCTTTTTCTTACTTGAATTTCAAGTTTGGCCAGTTGATCCTTTAATCGTTCAAGCATTTTCTTCTTTTTGTCATAAACCACTTTCTCTTTGACGCTCCCGCGTTTGGCATCACGTTGCGCGTCCTTGACCTGCCTTTCCGCGTCTTGAATCGATTCCCTTTTCTGTTCTATTTTTTCTTTTAGTTTTTCCATAGACTTTTCATGGCCTTTCGGAACAGACCTGAAATATAGTATGGATTTAATTGTTTATTTTTTAACCACTTACAATTTCTTAGAATTAAACAGTATGCACGACATTTTGCCGTATAAATCTTATCATTGGGATTCCAACAAAGAAAATACCGTCGAAACCATAGACAAAGGAAGAGAGGGGACGAATAATTCCGGTTTACGGGCCGTCGCAGAAAGTGTTACCTAAAATTGATCGGCCGCCATTGATAGGGAGCCAGACAATCGAGGTGGCACCCCATGTATTTTGGTGATTTGTGGTGAGAAGAGCTATTATAAGAATTCAGTTTATTTACAGAAAAATGGTGAATTGTTGTGCCTATAGCTATAAAAGCCGTAATGAACGAAAGAAGCTTGGAATTACTTCCCATCGGTAAATATTCAAATTGTATTTTTTGCATGCATTTATTTTATATTAGATATCTCCCTTGTAAGTTTAGCAGTATATGTTATTTGAAACTATGATTAAGTTTATAGTTAAAGCTACCTTCCTTTGTAATTTGTACTAGATTTGTTGCACTTTTCATTCAAGATTTCTAATAAGAACCAGGTAATTGCCCTGGGAGAGGGTGTGTCACTCAATGGCGTACCTGCATGATTTGTATATTTTGACAAAATTAAATTATTTCTTATGTAATTTTGGTTAGTTATTAGTGAAAGCATTATATTATTTCGAATGTATACCAGTGTTATTTTTTTAAAGAAAGCGATTAACATTTGTCTTGAATCGTTGAAGATCATAGTCTTTGAGAAACACGACTTCAGGCGAAGGTCGTTTCACAAGGATGGCGTCCTGTTAAAACTTATTTTAAACCACTAAGCTCACACATTGTTGTATTGTTTTTAGATTTCCGAAAGATCCACAAAAAGCAAACATTTGGGTGCAGAACATGGGACTTAGAGATTGGACACCTTCTCCTGCCTACAGGATTTGTTCAGAGCATTTTGAGAAGTCCTTTTTTATAAAGTTGAGGAAAGAGTACGATTACTTGGAGGTGCTGTGCCAACAATATTTTCAAAACTACCAGTAATTACATTTTGTTGCTTCTTTCTAATAAATTTTGAATCGACCAATTTTGTTTTTTATCTTACATTTTCCCTAAAGTTGAAAGATATTTAAATTTCACAACCTTTCCTATATGAAATTATATTTTTGGATAATAAAATTAATATTTACTAAGCATTCAAAAATTATTGAGAAGCAGAAGAATATTTGTACTCAGTAAGGGACACAATATACAAATTCAATTCAATAAAAATTTTACTTCCATATTCCATAAATAATAATTTTGTACTGGGATAATACTAAGAAAATATTCATGTAACGCCACTGCTAAATCCGATAAGGAGCCAGGCGGTAACAAAATAGCTTCTGGTTTTACGCGTCCCCTCTCTTCCTTTGTCTATGGTCGAAACCAATGTCGATCATGTTAATGCATGCACCCCACTGGCATCGCTTCGTAGGTCGAATTAATTTATGTTTGTTATCTTTGTGAGATCTCTTACTACCTTACGTGGATTATCTTTTTAAGAAATTAAGGGAAAAAAATTGGTTTCTTCTGTCGCGTTTCGAATCGTTCGTCTCAATGGGCCAAAACACTGGTTTATAACACAATCGTTTTGCCTTACTTTAATTAATTAATATCTTGTACTCAAGAAAATCTACATGGGCTACAAATTCAGCAAAATAAGGTTATGCAAACAGATATACCCCCAGAACTCTGTCACAGAGCTTGCATTGCCTGTCTATGGAACAGAACATCAGAACCGAGTCTCTTAAAATCATATCTATATAATAGAAATTTATTTGTAGAGTGTAATGGGCATAAATCCAAAACATTTGTACAAACTAGTGGTGTGCCACAGGGGGGAGTTCTGGCTCCACTGCTCTTTGCTCTGTTTGTCAATGACATATGGCAGGTTGTGCTAAGCAATATGCTGTTATATGCAGATGATGCAAAAATATATCGTAAAATCTCTACCATTAATGACTGTTATGCGCTGCAACGTGACATTGACAGAATAGTGGAGTGGTGCCTGAACAACCGTTTAGAACTTAACATGGACAAATGTAAGACAATGACTTTTACTAAAAAACATACAAAACTTATTTATCAATATCATATAAATGCTAACGTAATATCATCCTGCAATAGCTATAAGGACCTGGGAGTAATGTTTGACACAACACTGTCATTTGCGGAGCATATAGAGAATATCTGTAACTCTGTCATAAGGATACTAGGATTTATATTTCGTGTTTGCAAACATTTCACCAATGTGGAAGCCATTAGAACTCTGTATTTTGCTTATGTGAGATCAAAGCTCGAGTATTGCTGTGTTGTCTGGACTCCCTACTATGACAAATATATGGTTGAATTGGAGTCAGTGCAGCGTAAATTATTAAAATACCTTGCATATAAAGTGGACAACATTTATCCTGCAAGGGGTTATGACAGCAAAGTATTACTTCAAAGATTTAAAATAAACACCATTGAAGACAGACATAGATATCACCAAATACATACATTATATAAAATATGTAATAACTACGTTGAGTCATCATATTTACTTGGTCAAATTAACTTTTATGCTCCGATACTACATCTAAGACCAAAAACCAATCTTTTCTACCTGCATACCCCAAATACAAATATACTACATAAATCCCCAATATACAGCATGTGTGCAAGCTTTGACTCCTTGCATGACAAAGTAGATTTATTTTTTACAAATAAAAATGAAATTAAAAGAGCTGTGTTGAGTATAATATGTTAATTTAAGCAACACAAAATTAAATTGAGCTGTATGCTGTTGTAGTTAGGTTAAGTTAAATTGTCTTATAAATGGCATGTTTCTGTACTGTTAGATAATTAAAGCTATTTTATTTGTTTATTTATTTATTTAGAACGGCGAACTTAGTTCTAATATATAAAATTGAACATGAGCAATTACAAATATATTTGAATGATTTTCTTAAAAAAAATATCAAATTTTCATGATTATAACATTGTTCTGGCTCTGGCCAACTATAACATTGAGTCAGTTAAGACTACATTTCTACAAAAGTTGTTATTCTTGGAGGGAGTTCGCCTTTTTAATGGCATTCCTTAGGGGATTAAGGATGCAAATGGGTCGAGTGATTTTAAAAGAAGATTGTTTCAGTATTTGAAGGGCATGTAGAGCAGGGTTATAATTTTTGTAACTTTAATTTTTTAGCAATAACTAGCCAAGTGCTGAATGAGGATGTTTATTATTAGTTTCATAGAGAATTAAATCAGTTTAGCAGTTTTCTAGCTATCGACTAAGACAGAAAACTGTAGGCGTATGTTTACTACGTACCGTTGATGGTTACACAAAATAGCTACAGCCCTATTAGCTCTGTTATATGAAAGGATTTTCTCAGACACGGTGTCATCCTCGTTCGTCAGAAGGTCCAGTTGTTGCTGTAGCGTCCACGAGGCGTTATAGGTACGGAACACTTTGGCCGTGAGTCCCTCCATCAGATCGTTTAGATGTTTGTTCATGATTGCTGTGTTCAGTCTAAAATATTCAATTATATGATTATGAAATATGCCGCTCTTGACGAACAAAGCCTATCAAAAAAAAAAACTCGTTCTTTTAGTAAAGGTTTGAAGACATAAGAAGATATGGAATGAAGTAATATTATTATGTATTATTCTCCTGCGACTGATAGCAATAACCCACCTATCAAAAAGGTCATCTTTCTTCTTTTTATTCTCCATAAAGAGTTGCAAGTTCTTAAACACCCTTTTCTCGACCGGCACCTCGTTGTAGTAACGGATGGAGTCTTTACCAAGGAAATCAAACACAACCACATAGTCTTTTCCATCCTTTTCCTCGTGGAGCTCGATATGTTCCACACGGAGCGAACAACAACCGACCGTATCTGCTTGATCTTCGTCTTTTTCATTACCTAGATAAGAGAGAGTGATATAATTTTCTTCACATATTTAATTACAATTATAACAAATTGCTCCGTTACATAGTAATGGTGGCTATGGTAATTTCTAGACTTTGCGTCTTTACTCGAAACTCGATTGCAAAAGAAAACTGGATGGTTGCATAATTCACTAGTATTCTCACCTATAATCAAAGATGATACCTCAAGCTACCGTTGGATAATTAATAAATCAAGCAACTCTAATCTAAAACCATATTTAATAGAAAACATACTTTACCTGCCCTTAGAGCCAATTTATCTATAAAGTACAAGGCCACAGCTCTCTGCCTGATTTTCATTTCTTTTGATTTCCAGTCGGCTTGGTAATTGTCTCTAATTTTACCAACTTTTTGATGCAGCTTTCTTGCCGTTTCATATTTTTGCCAATCTTTTTCACCTAATAATAAAAATCATAAATTACAGTCAAAGTATTCGGAAGAAATATACAAAATATCTATGAAAGAATGTTATAGTACTGTAATGACATATTTTTTTAAATATTGCTCAGTATTTTCAAACGTTGACAATGTTAACTATACTCGAAATCCGATATTTAGAATTTAACATTTTTACTGGCAGGCAATAAATCTTAATTTGTGTTTTTAAGGAACTGGGAACCTTTGTACCTTTCAATTTCGAACTTGGATTCAACATAATATATTTGACTTGATTTTGTACGTTTTCCGTCCATGAGGCCAGCCATGTGACCTTGTTATCGTGCCTAACTTCTCTCCACCTCTGCCCAGGAGGTGCCTCCGGTATCTTTGAACCTTTACTACAGTTAATAATGATATCTCTTGCTTGTACACGCTTTTTTAGTTTGCCCATCTTTGGATGTTCACCTCTACCTAAAAAAAAAATAACTTCAAGACCAAATTTCTCATAAATAAGTAAGAATTTTGTAAAACACAAGAATGTATTTTAGAAACCCAAGTTATTTGGTACGAAAATATTTACCTCGAAACAATCCTGGAGGTTCAATCTTGAAATTACCGATTTTTTCTTTGTGTCCATCGATGGTACAGAAACCATATTCTTTTAGTAAAGCTTCGTTTTTCAATTTGAGGGCTAATTTTTCCTCTTTGGTCCTGTTTCTATTTTTCTCAGCTTGATCCAAGAAATAAGCATGCATTTGTTTAAAGTTACATTTCTTCAGGTCTGTGATGATCTTCCGTTCTTCATGAGTCATGCCTGAAATATTGGTCTTTGTAAATAAAATCTAAGCAATTGCTTTTAATTTAAAGGTAAATAGCAAATAAATGCTTATAGTATATTTTATAAGGGTATTATTTAACTGGTTAGTAAAATATTAGTATTTTTGTGAACAGAAAAATGTAATCGGTCAGCCAAAATGGCTAGTTGGTCAGCAACTTATGGACAGCAAACATTTCTGAATCGTGACAGAGCCCTGGGAAAACAAGTGAAAACCCGCACCCGCTACACCTTTTGTAGCCGATTTCCTTCTGTATTCGGCAAGTGCCCTGGGACCTCTGAAGTAAACTGCTTCTAGACATGTGTGTTTCTACTGACCAATTGTAAACTCTTGCTGACCTAGTAATCATTTTGCAGCTCGACTGTTAATAACGGCAAACCATTTAATTACTTCTCATTTTATAAAAAGCATTTACCAGTGTTATTCATAAAGAGCAAATTTTACAGGAGGCGAAAAACTTTCTGTGAAAAATAGGTCCAATTTACTATGAAAAATGTCTAAATCCAGGTAACATTTCCAACGTTTTTATAACAAATAATACTTAAAGCACATTTATGTGTTAATTATAGGTGGGTACTTACAGTCTCTCCAATCAGCTAGGAAATTATTATTGAAAGCCTCTTTGGTAGTGTAGTCATGGTCCAACATTTTTGCATAAAAACCTGCTACTTCCTCTGCCTCTTCACTAAGTTTCATTTCTTTATCTTTATAAAAGAATTTGATGTTACTAGGGAGAGGCTCATATGGTGGAGCAAAAACGGGTCCCTTGTGTTCTAGGAAGTGCCACTTTACTCCGTCTTCTTTCTTTTCTTCCTCCCACCTAAAATAAAAAACAATATTGAAAATTTAATTCTTGTGATTCATTTTTAAACAAGTTCCAATACAAACCAGGTTTTATGAAAGATCATTTATCAAAGTGTCCTCAATTTACACAAAAGTTACAGTTAATTTGCTTCAACCCAATTATTTAAAAATAGAATAAATTACCTTTCTGTATTCTTTAATTTAATTTAAATTTTATTATTTTTTATAATTTATTTAATTTATTATTAATCCCTGTAAATACCCACTCATACCATACCTGCGAACCCTCATCGTCCTTTTACTTTTTTTAGTCTTGTCACTGGTCTGTTCCAAAAGAACATTTCCCCTAAATTCTTTTAAATTATATAACACATGGGGTGTACTGACACATAATTCACTATTATTATTCAAACGTTTAAGGGTACTCGTTGTATTCACAGTACTTTTTATTTGATCAACATTGTTCTGTTGGGGCGATTCTCTAAGCTGTATTTTAAAGTGAATATCGCGTTTCCAAGCAGGATATTGCATACAAATACAACTTGGACGATTAAATTTTTGTAAATTTCGCAATGAATAACATAACAGAAATATTTTTCCCATTATTTTCTACCAAATACAATTTAAACTAAGAAAATATCAGTGAAATTACCCAAACATGCACGATGAACGACCATTTTCGCCATTTTGATTTCACTCACTAACGCGCCTGTCAGAAAACAGCTGATTAATCCTGCAGCCAAAGTGAAGTTAGCTGCATAACGATCTTGGCGACAAACAAAATTAAGGGACACAGTTCGACCTGTCTCCTTTGTGATTAAACGAAGTCTCGTGTAATTTTTTTGAATTTGCTTTATCAGTCAAAACAGTAAACAGAGATTGACAGAACCATATTCAAAAATTTATTTTAACTTACCACTTCCAAACTTCTACTTCCTCCTCCTCTTTCTTTTTTCTACCGCCCTTCTTAGGACTCTCTTCCTGTTTTATTTCTGCTTTAACTTTCTTTTCTTTTTCCTTCTTTATCTAAAAACAAAATATTTATCACAATTACATTTTTATTTAATCAACGTAGAAAAAAGTATGTTCATTTGTACCAAAATTTCACACATCAAATTAGACCGGGAGGATTCCTCAAATAATGTATAATATCAATCTGACATTCTGCTTTAATTGGGTATATAGGGTGGCTTCTGACCAATCAGCGACTTTCTTAATGTTTTACCAATATGCCGGGCACATTACATTGAGAATGGGTCATTTCATTGGCTGGATGTGGCTTCATTTGTTCAATTATTAGGTTACTGTCAAATTGAACATAGTCCAGTAGTAAAATAAGGGTAAAACCAAGCATACCTTTTTCTTCTTCTTTTGTGGTTTAAAATCGTCTTCTTCTTCTTCTTCAGAATCTAGGCGCTTCTTCTTCTTTTTTTTCTTCTCTTCTTTTTTCACTTTCTTTCTGGCCATCAGTGGGATATCGTCGTCGTCATCTTCCGCTTCACTCTCGATCTTACGCTTCTTTTGACTAATTCGAGCAGACTGCAGAAAATTCAAATTAACATGTTAAACATAAATACCATTATTTTGAAGACAGTTATTATTTCGTTAAGCAAACTACCTCTTTCTTGCTCAAGATGACAAAACGTTACTTTATCAGATAATTAATAAATTTTTAAAACTTTAATAAAATCTTACCCTACTCTGCTGCTTGAAAGAGAAAAATACATAAATTCTAAAAAAATTAAGACAATATTACAATAATTATATTGGCATTTCAAAATTGACTATAGTTTCGAAATGTTTCAGTTTTCATAACTAGTTACAAAAAGTACAGTATGTGTTGGTATTTTGGTATTTCTCAACAGAAGTGCTTATTCAACATACCCCACACTTTTTTATTTTTATTGGCTATTCCCAAGTGGTTCGATAAATAGCTACTGCGGGTTGTTAGATCTTACCAATGGTATGTCCTCATCATCACTGTCCTCCGGTTCTTTCTTGGGCGTCTTCAAATTCCTTTCACCTTCAGAGCAATCGAAATCTGGTTCATTCTTATCAAACTGGGACAGGTTGTAATCACAACTTGAAGCCTGGAATAAGATGTATGTGAGAAAAAAGTGAAAGTAGTCTTAATTTGAAACTTTCCAAAATAGCACAAGGTTCAAAAATGAATTAATTATATATAACCAATTATATAAAAGGTATCCCATGTTGCATACCTACTCACCTGAGATATATTGTTGTAGTGCTCTTTTTCAGCTTCGTCTTGGCTGCTTGGTTCATCCTTGATGACAAGTTTGTCATCATCGTCGTCTGTGCTCATTTCTTCTTGCTTTATTCTCGCTTCTTCCATTTCTTTCTTATAGGTTTGTGGTGCCTCTTCTTGTTTTATCTCATCTTTTGATATACCTTAAGAAAAATTGACAATGAGACCAAATTTATATTTGACAATAAAATGAGACAAAGAATGATATTTTTTACTTGTGATTCTTGCTCTGATCTATACTATAAACAACAAAATTAACTTACAATTAAAGGCCCAACAGGGTAAGTGGCAATACGGGCAGTAATCTAGCATCTGAATGATGTGGTCAAACATATAGTTGAATTATAGACGAATTACAGACAAACAATGAATTTGAAAAATGAACAACAAATTTTGAATTGTAGTTTCTAATATTTGACGGTCATGATAGTTTAGTTGACTTTTGACAAGATATGTCAATTTTAACCTACCAAATTCTAATAAAAGGTATGTAAGTAATAACAGGTTGATTATATAAGTACAACAGTGCCTTTCAAAAGATTTAAACATTAATGATGACGTAGATGGTTAAGTATTTAATACTAACACTCCTTACCCAACTCCTTTTCTTTATCCTTTCTCTCTTTCTTTTCCTTTTCTTTATCCCTATCTTTTCTATCTTTTTCTTTCGAACTGCTGGAATGTCTATCCTTATCCTTTTCCCGCTCCTTATCCCGATGCTTGTCCTTCGAGCTACTACTGGAACTATGCTTCTTATCTTTATCTTTCGATCTCTCCTTCTCCCGATCTTTATCCCTACTCTTGTCCTTTTCCCGGTCCTTATCCCTATCTTTCCTATCCTTATCTTTCTCACGCTCCCTATCCTTATCTTTGGACGATGAGGAGCTGGATTTATGCTCCTTATCTTTATCCCTCGAGCTTTTATGCTCCCTATCTTTATCTTTAGAGCTAGTACTTGAAGACTTTTTATCTTTATCATCTTTATGTCTATCTTTTTCCTTGTCTTTATCTTTGTCACGATGCTTCTCTTTATCCTTGTCCCGCTCCTTATCCTTGTCCCGCTCCTTATCCTTGTCCCTACTTGAAGACTTATGGGAACTGCTATGCCTATCCTTATCTTTTGAGCTAGAATGCCTGTCTCCCCTGTCCTTCTCTTTATCTTTGTCCCTGTCTTTATCCTTTTCCTTGTCTTTATCCTTGTCCTTGCTGGATTTGTGATCCTTGCTTCGATGCTTATCTCTCTCTTTGTCCCTATGCTTGTCTCTAACTTTATCTCTGTCTTTATCCCTATGCTTGTCCTTGTGTTCCGACTTTGGCTTGTCCGAGTAACCATTCACACCATTTACCATAGTACTTCCATTTTCTTTGGCCTTGAAATAATGAAATTTGATTTAAATGAGACAAATAAATGTTAGGATTAAAAATAACAAACTTGTATTATATCTATTGGTTTGGATCAGTTTTTACCAAAAGAATGTTTAAAATAATCTCAGTAGACCGTCTCAGTACCTATTTTTAAAGGAACAAACAAAAATGTGCATACCTACCTAGGTACTTAAAAAAAATGTTAGGTATATATATCATATCATATCATTCAACCTTTTGGTAATATGTGAATCATTGGAAATAGGTACCAAAGCTATAAAAAGCTGCCTAACAAAGGTCAACTTTTACTTCAAAGGTATACCTAATTAACTTTACAAATAGTATGTCTTAAATACACCATGTAAAAATCCAGAAGGTGTTTACAGTATATAGATCTAGATCCTAATTCGTAGGATTTGTAAAGTATAAGAGTTGTTTTTTGGCATCAAGGAGAATAATTCATAAAGTATATTAATTACAAGATATGAAAATAGCTTATTTAACTCGCTATGTAATAAACGGTAGCAATATGGAAATAAAAACCCCACATTAAATATATGGCAGAAAAAATAGAAATAGGTAAACATAAAAATTCACCAAGGACTTTTCAAAAGGGTGTATAAGTTTTTTAACGCTTTATCAATACGTTTTAATGACCTTTAAAGAGGAAAAATATACACGTTTATTCACATATTATTAACTTAATACAAAGGAATATAAATCTGCCTTTCAGTTTTCGTATCGAGCTGTATATCTCGACTTTTGGCCAAAAAATCATGGAAAATTTTACGTAGAATAATAGAAAATATCTTATTCCAGCCTCGTGGCGAGTTTGCAATCGCAATACCCAGGATTAATAGAGTAAATTTTAAAAAATTGTAGCGCGTGCTTTGTACTAAGGTGAGACGTGGGACTTAGCCGCTGACGCCATTTTGGGACTTAGAAAAATTTCACGTTTTATCGAAGCAAATCGCCACCAGTAAAGCGGACTTACTAAAGCTTTTCCGAAAAAAGTAAACGAGTGAAAAGAAAGAAAATAAAATTTAGAGTAGTTGTAGATACTTACCAAACCGGAATCTCCATCAACAGCGGAGATTTCGACGTCCATATTCACAGGATTGCACCAAAATCTAACACTTTTGTCACGTCTTTTCGACTTTGCCGTTTCCTCGAACAGCAAGATCCACCGAGCAACGCTTTTTCGACAAAGTATCAAAATGTCTAATTGCGCATGCCCGAGAATTTTTAACTCGTTTAATGAGAACCAAGCTGAACTTTGAAACCTCACGTTCTTTCTCACTTTGACGCCTTATATTCTCATATAGAGCCTCTCGATTATGTGATCCGCGAGGAAAATACTAACAAAAACAGAAGCACGGCCGGATAGATCTGTCCTTTTCAGTTTCAGCACGTTAGATAAAAAGAGCATGAGAAACCGACCATCTATGCTTATAGTCTAACTAACCGATATAATCTTAAGGAGCATATAAACGATCTAACTAGGCTAGATCATTAACCTCGTTCCCGCCGAAATTCAAATCTTTACTTCTACACAAGAAAAATATATCATCATATCTTATAGAAGATTTTATACACTTCTTTGTTATACACCATACAGACTATTTTATTAAACAGGTTTTCTTGTAGTTAAGTACGTAAAGATGGGGGCGTTGACCATAATTTTAAAAAAGCGTCAAATTATTTGAAATTTTTATAAATACTTTTTTTGCGAACGGCGAGGTAACAATTTTACATTGTTCCAGATTTGATTGAGGTGTCAATGATTTAAAATCAGTTGTAAAAAATGCTGCTTTACTACCTAGCGTGAACCTTAACCTGTCTGAAGAAAATATAATAAATCACATCTGCTTGTGATTCATGTATTTAAAATTCTATAGCCAAAGGGAATTGTGTTATTCATATTATTTATTGTACCTATGTAGATTTTGATTGCATAATGTATAGGATAAAAAAATTAATGTTTATATGTACATATTTATTAAAACTTGGAACCTATATAAATACATATATAACAGGTTAACAGTAGGATTTAGTCTGTCCCTTAAATTGATTTAAGGGCAGTTTAAAAACAACACAACATAGTTAATATTAAAATAAGGTAGGTATAGGTATGGGTACCTACCAAAACAAGAAATCAACTTTGTTACAACAAAACAGATTTCCGCTCCAACGTATCTATAACATACAAAAAGCCAGAGCGAATAGTAGAACAATCTTTCAATAAATCATTTAAATAATTTTTCAAACTAGGCACGTTCCTCAATTTTTTAGTCATATTATAAATAAAAGTATTATCGAAAATCTTATAGATAAATGAATTTTGGATTGGAAAATCCAACAAATTGTTTAGATATTTTAAATGTAAAAATACACATTGAAATTCGGCAATGGAATGCATGATTCCTCTGTCATATGTCTTGTTATTATCATTTTCACTCATCTCAAAATATTTAACATAATTTTCCATAAAAATAATAGAATCTTTGGCAGATATTTTGGGAAATTGTTTTTCTTCATTCTGTATGTTAGAATCACTTCGATCCTCCTCATGAATGTGTTTAATATCATTGACAGTTCGATAGAACCCTTCAAGATTTGTATCAACAAAATTTAAAATAATAAAACACATTATGAGAGCATATTCAAACGAAGAATCCATTTCCGATTTCAATTTAGTGTACTTTAGAGAGAGCAAAAATAAATGCCATTCTTTGGGAAGGTCATTGAAAACCTGACGGAAGTTTCCATCAATTTCCAAAACTCTCAACAGTATGTCAAGTCGACTTTCTACTCGTAAATAGTCAATTTCGTCAATTGAAGGCAACTGCTCTTCCACAACAGGTAAAACATATTCTTCCAGTCTCAAATCGTGACTTCTCCTGAACACGGTCAGTCGTTTTTCAGCATTTTGCACCAGAATGTTGTGCATCGCTGCCATTATTGTATATCCTATGGAATTAGCGTCTGGT
This sequence comes from Barypeithes pellucidus, assembly GCA_963991005.1. Classification (NCBI taxonomy): domain Eukaryota; kingdom Metazoa; phylum Arthropoda; class Insecta; order Coleoptera; family Curculionidae; genus Barypeithes; species Barypeithes pellucidus. The sequence continues at coordinate 5,028,056 of OZ022557.1, forward strand.
TTATTGCAGTCATCTATATTGCACTGTAGAAAGTACCTATTTTCTTTTAGCATATCTATTAACACAGATGGATATCGGCATTCTCTGTGTCGTTTCATAAACAGTTCTGAACCTGAAAAATTAAAAGTTTCAGCTGTTTTACATAGCTACAAGTGTTTAATAAGACTTACCAGTATTTTCTCTGTTAACATCTGTTTCTTTGTTCTTTGCCTTGATATTAAAATGTTCCAGTAAAAGCGTAATAGGAACAGGTGAGTAACCAATAGTAGCATGGTTAATTTGTTCCGTTACTCTCTTTTTTTCTTCTTCATCATTAAAACACTCTAAAATTTTTTTTAGTGCACCCTCTAATGAATTTTGTGCTTTAATCCATGCAAAAATATTATCAATTTTCTCCTGTCTGTACCTGCCTTTAATCCCAGACCTCTTGAAGAACGGTTCGAAAATATCCTCAATATACTCACTGCCAAGTAAAACAGGTATAAGATAGGGTATGAAGTTATTGTTAGGCCGTTTATTTAATGCTTCCAAAAGGTGCTCGATCTTGTAAACTTTGCATGGAATATACTGGAAAAATTTTTTGGAAGAATTTCTCCAATTGGTATTATTAACTTCAATTTGAGAACCCAACGATGAAAACGTTATAAAGTCGGAACCTAACACAAAAAAATCAGAATTTGCACTCAAAACGGGGCATACCAGTTCTTTGGCAAGACAAGCGATTTCTCGATTAGGGTCCTCCTCGCATGTAAACATTTTTAAGTTTAGTTCAGTTAGGACATCTCTAAAAACATACTTTACAGTCACACTGGTTGGTCTTCTTTGGGGAACGAACCCAGTCCTAGGAGCCATTGATTTGTTTTTGGTTGGCAACCTGCTATTAGGAAATGATGGTTTGTTTCGAGCCGGAAACCTGCTCTTAGGGAATGATGGTTTGTCTTGAGCCGGAAACCTGCTATTAGGGAATGATGGTTTGTTTCGAGCCGGAAACCTGCTCTTAGAGAATGATGGTTTGTCTTGAGCCGGAAACCTGCTATTAGGGAATGATGGTTTGTTTCGAGCCGGAAACCCTCTTCCTGGATTTGTCGAGTCAAGTAGCTTACATCTTATGACATCTGGTGTTATTTCCATAGCAGTTTTCATTGTTTCCTCTAATCGTTGCTTAATCATTGATACTCTGTCAATCCCATTACGCCCACCAAAAACAATATACGGATCAACGTTGCACGCTTGCAACATTTGAAAAAAAATCCTAACTGTTTCCGCGTATTTATCGCAGTCTCCTCCATAGCAATCGTAAGAATATCCGGTCTTAAAAAAAGAATAATTCCAATTGTACAGGTTATAACAGAGACTCGAACCGTCTATTATCAGATTGCAGTCGTGAAGTTGGAAATCCTCAAAATATTGCGTTGATCTATTCTCTAAATATGTTGTTAAGCTTTTTATGCCCATTTTTACAAAAAAAACACACACAAAGGACGACAAGTAAAGACGTCTTCAAAAAACAGAAACATAACCTGTTCTCAGTGATGCCAACCAAATCGTAATTTTATAGTCATAGACTTTATAGTTGTACCACTGTTGCCAACCCGTAGGATAATTAGATCCTTTCGTGGGAATTTTTAAAAGTTTGAAAATAATTTTTTTAATCATAGATACCAAGTTACACGTTTCCTACATACTTTATCCTTAAGGCGGCGACTGACTTGTAACAAAACGGCGAGACGAGCTATTCGGGGCTCGGGGATCGCGTTCGCCACTGCTCCATCGGGTTGTAGGTTTTTTCGCGAATCCCTTTGATGTGTTCGGCTCTAGTCTCGTTGCGAGCGTATGGGAAAGTGGCGCTTTTTCTCATTTTATTATGTAAATAAAATTCATTTTCTGAGGTTTTGTATTTTTTGTGTGAATCGAGATGCAGTGGGATCGTCAGCAAACCCTGCTTCTTATTGAGAAGTACAGACAAAACGAAAATCTTTGTTACGACGAATGGTGTATCACTCGCGAACCGAGCATTCTCTACGATATAAAAATGACCTGAACGGGTTGCTGTAATGTAACATTCGTAGCGAGCCTTGTAATATGTTACATTACACCGTTTTGTTACAAGTCAGTCGCCGGCTTTATCGGAATTCATAACTTCTTGGTCATACTCGCATTTGGGATATTCTTCATGCCTAGGTTGGAAACACTGAGTGGTAGCGTTTGGTGATCGTTTTCGGGAGTATAATAGCAGTTTCCATTGACACAAATACATGTAAAAATCATAGAGTAAAATATTTGTAGATTTTTCTAATGCTAGAGTTAACCCGAAATCGCTCTCCCGCCATTAATTATAAAGGGGCAGGGAGGGAGGGTTTCTTTATAAAACTTACAGGGTGTTAATGGAAAGCTTCCCGAACCGACTCAAAAATCAAGCCTACAGAACTGGTGATCCGAGAATCAAAATACAGGCAAACCAGGCAACTCAGCGCATCAAAAGATTACTAAGGGATACCGAATCTGAAAATTTGGATAGAAAGGTCGAAGGACTTAATATTGTAGATAACAGCCTATACAGAATGACAAGGACACTGACAAAAGGCAGCAAACAGCAAATGCCTTACCTAGTAACACCCGACAACGTGACGATCACTGAGCCCCGAGAAAAAGCTGAAAAATTCGCTGAAGCCCTTTACGAGCAGTTCAGCGAAAACCCAACAACCAACCAAGCAGCAGAGGATCGGATCAACAGAACTGTGGAGATATTCAAAAGCATGGATCATCCGCCCGAGCCAAACCTGCAACACATCACAGCAGAAGAAGTAAAGGGTCTGATTGCCAAGACCAAAATCAAAAAAGCACCCGGTATAGATGGCATATCAAATAGATCTCTAAAAAATCTACCGGATAACACCATAAATGATATAGTCTGCATAACAGAAGCAATGCAGAAGCTTGGACACTTTCCTGTCGCCTGGAAGAAGGCAAAGATCATCATGATAGGAAGGCAGGCCAGAATAAAAATCTGATAGGTAGTTATAGGCCGATCAGTCTACTGTCTAACGTGGGCAAATTAGCGGAAAGGTTAATCTCGGGTAGGCTTTCAGCCTTTGTCGAAATTAATCACTGTTTACCAGAGGAGCAGTTCGGCTTTAGAGCAAATCTGTGCACAGTTAGACAGGCGACAAGATTCGCTTCTAACATACTTAAAGGATTTAACAAAAGGAAGCATACAGGAGCCGTGCTGTTTGACATCAGTAAAGCGTTTGACAAAGTATGGCACAACGGGCTAATATTAAAAATGATAAGACTAGGAGTGCCGAACTATCTGATAAAGCTAATAGCCTCTTATCTGGAAGATAGAACATTCCAAACTTGGATAGATGACGAACTGTCTACACTGAAAAACATAAGAGCTGGCGTTCCACAAGGTTCAGCAATAGCCCCCCTACTTTTCAACATTTGCACAGCGGATATTCCTCAGCTTCCCCAGTGTGACAAATATATATATGCGGATGACACGGGCATCGCAGTAACAGGAAGGAGCCCTCGATTAATAATGATCAGGCTAAAAAGGAACATAGTAAGAATGGCTGAACAAATGGAAGATAAAGTTAAACCCTGACAAGACACAGGCAATTTACTTTTCAAAATCGCGCCACAAATTCCCGGCGGGGAAAGTCAAAGTTGGAAACAAAGAAATAGACTGGCAACAAAGCGTTAAATATCTAGGTTTGCACTTTGACAGGAGGCTCAATTGGAAAGTAAATACAGCCAACACAATAAGGAAAGCCAACCAACAACTAGGCGCAATCTACTGTCTGCTGAACAAACGCAGCAAGATAAACATGAAAACGAAGGTCACCCTCTACAAAACATTCATCAGGTCAACGATGACATATGGAGCTCCAGCTTGGTGCACCATAAGTAAGAGTGACTGTTTATAAGTATTCGTTGAGTGACATCAAAAGAATTCAGGTTATGCAAAACAAGGTACTAAAAATCATAGTAAACGTGCCGCGATACACAAGAAATGACATCATACACAGAGATCTCGAAATTGACACAATTTCCGAGTTCTTTGACAAAACAATCGCAAAATACCACACTAAGGCTAATATAGCCAACAACAGTACGATACTTGCATCGCACATACACTCACAGCCTAACACTTGTTACAAGCTACCCAAAGACTGGATCACTCGAAACCGCGATTGATCCAAAACAAATGTCTCATAAACACAAGAATATGGCCTTGATTGCAGAACCAAAATTCGCAAAAACCCAAACTACGCCTACTCTCTACCCTATACGTTCGGAGCTCTTGATTGTTTGTTCATTCGATTAAATTCGAATGGAAAAATATCAAGAGCTGGCACCAAACATAAGTGTATAGCTTAGAAGCTAAAACCAAAGAAATCATACATGATTCAAAAATAACACTAGTTAGTGAAAAAGAGTAACAGGCTTCTAGCCTGGCTCCCACGGTGAGTTTAGTCGGTCGGCCCTCCTCATTCGATGCGGATCCTTCCCTTCAGGAAGGATGATATTGTCGGAGGTTCATCCCCACAGGTTGCTAAACCCGACACTACTTTGCATACTCTGTGCATCGTGTCTGTATGCAGATTCTCATCGGCTGTCCCAAAAAAAAAAAAAAAAAAAAAAATGGAAAGCTTCCCACCTGGGTTTTGCAGCAATAACTATTGCACTATGAATAAATCTACAAGAAAATTCTTTATTTTAATTCGTAAAGAACAACACTAATAATATAATCAAAATTAAGAATATTTAATATGCTTTCATCCTAGGGACAATTAAATTAACGTGTCTATAAAGTAAAGTATGAATATATGAAAGTAGGTTAATATGCTATCCCTAGCTATGAGCTTATCAGAACTATATACCTATACTTAAGTAATATAGGCTTATTCAACAGAATTAACTTTTCCTGCAGTAGCGATTTGTCATATGTCATAACAAGGGGTGCCATCTGGATTCCATGTATTTTTGACCTTTTGAAATGAAAAGGTAAGGTACAAAGCTAAAATATAAAAAAACCAGGTTTTAAATATAGAAGATATTATATTTTTACTTAAGAGATATTATTGAAAAAAGCCCACATGAAGGAACTCATCAAAAAAGATGGTGGCGAATAAATTGTCTTGTGGAAAATGTAATAAAGTCATAACTAAAAGTAAATTAAAAATTGGTTGTCGTGGTCCATGTGAAAGGTGGTTCCATGATGAGTGTACAGAACTTGAAGAACAAGCCCTAGTGAGAATCATAAACAAGGAATCTCCATGGACTTGCAAGTCATGCAAGCATGTGGATGAATCGGAACAAGGAAAACCGAATTCGGATAAAATTGAATTTCCTACAGACATACTAGGAGAAGACGATTTAAACTTATCGTTTTATGATGCAACGGACGAAAAGGTGGAAAATGAAGCATCTGTAGATAAGTTAAGGTTAGAAAACAAATACCTTAGGTTAATTCTGAAACACAAGAATTACATTATAAGACAAATGGAAGACCGTTTAAAAGCTCCGAATGGAGCCAAGAAGATTCATATGGCAAATAGGGGTGAAGAAGTCTCCGAGAACCCCAATGTAACCGGAAAATCACCGGCAGGAAATCCAGAGAAAGTGGCAACACCGCCAATAGTTTCTGTCGGTAAAATTGATAACTTCTCGAGGCCAGGGTCATCCAAACTACAAAATAGTTCAAATGTACAAGATAGGGTAGGCAACCAGCAATACAAGACCCAACGCTGGACTGCAGGCAACCAGCAAAATCAGAACCGTCAAAACAACAAATTATCATATAACCAAACAAATGAAAAAAGTCGACAATTTACTGATATCAAGCAAGTAAATTCAGCAGTCATGCAGGCACAGAGTCTCAGCAAATTTAAGGAAATTCAGCAGTTATCCGATGAATCGGATGGTTGGCAGGAGGTCCGGAGAAGGCCTCGCAGAAAATTCGTCATCGGAGGAAGTACCGAATGCAGCGATATAAGCACAGTCCCCAGAACAGTATCGTTGCATGTCACCAGGCTCTCTCCAACTACAAAACCGGAAGATCTAAAAGCATTATTGGTAAAGCTTTTCCCGGAGGTTGTCTGTGAGGAGCATACGTCACGACATCCAGAGATCTATAAATCACTAAAAATTACCATCAATCAAGAAAACGTTAGACATGCCTGGAAAGGGGAAATATGGCCAAAGGGGGCTATGGTTACTCGTTTTTTAGCCAGAACATCCCGAACCCCCCCAGTGAAATAATCCATAGTAGTTCCAGCCGCAACACTGAAAACTCATTTGACCTGATGTTACTTAACATTAGAAGTTTAAATATGGACAAAGCAAATCAGCTGCAAGTGGACCTAAGGGAATATAGCATCAAAATTTTGTGCCTTACCGAGGTATGGGCAGATATAGACATTCTACCACAGATTCAAGACTACCAACTGGTGAGCCACTTCTCTAGACAGGAATCTAGAGGGGGTGGAGTTGGCATATGGCTGAAGAACCAAATGAAATATGATACTATAGAATTGAGCCAGTACTGCAAGGAGAAAGAATTTGAGATATGTGGTATCATTTTAAACTGTGATAACGGAAAATTGTATGTATTGAATGTATATAGACCGCCAAATGGCAATTTTAATATGTTTTGTGATAGTTTAAATGTAATTTTAGATAGAATCTATAAGCCAAATAGGAAAATTTTATTATGTGGTGACATAAACATAGATCCAGATAGGGACTTCAATCTAAATTGTTCGCTTTCTGATATGTTGGTGGCATATGGTTTTTCTCCTAGGGTCGAAAGCCCTACAAGGGTGGGTCCCTCGTCAGCTTATATCATAGATCAAATATATACAAATTTTTCTTGTAATGGGGCAGTCGTTAAGTCTAACACTATGTCCGATCATGAAACAGTACTTATTGATGTGGAAATTGCTACACCTTCACAATTTATGAATAATGTAAAGCGTATCTATGACTATAACAGTACTGAAAATTTTTTCAGAGACTTATCACAGGAAAACTGGGAGGAGGTATACCAGAATCGTGGCTTTCAGGGACAATTCGACTATTTCTACAAAGCATTTCTGGGGTATTTTGAAAAAAATTTTCCTAGGACAACAGTTAGTGTTAACATGTCCGGTAAATCCTGGGTAACACAAGAAGTAAGGCTGTCAAGTAGAAATTTGAAGGATTTATTCTCTATGAAGAGAAACAATCCTGGATTAGAAAAAATTTACAAGACAAAAAAACAAGAGCACAATAAGCTAGTTAAGTTAACAAAAAAAACTTTCTATCAAAACAAAATAAAGTATTCAGACAACAAGGGCAGGATGGCTTGGTCTGTAGTCAAAGAAATCACAGGGCAAGAGAAACCAGAATGTGGTATTGAAATTGTGGATAACAACATTCTATATACTGAACCTGAAAAAATCTCAAATCTTTTTAACAAATTCTTTATAGAAGCACCTATTAATATTTTAAACAAAATTGAAACAGATCAGGTAACCGATAATGACATTGACCATGCAAATCCTAATATAATTTCTAGTATGGCATTAATTCCTTTTACTGAACATGAAGTTATGAATATTGTGAAAACAAAAATTAAGAATAAAAGGTCTTCTGGACCAGACGACATCCCAGCAAATTTCTTAAAGGATAGTATGCATAATATTATAACCCCCTTAACATACTTGATAAACAAGTCTTTTGAGTGTGGCGAATTCCCAAACTACTTAAAAACAAGCAAAGTGATTCCCATACATAAAAAAAATAATAAAACTGATCTGGAAAACTATAGACCTGTGTCATTAAATTCTTGTTTTTCCAAAGTTTTTGAGTATTGTATGCTGGACAGACTTCTTAAATATGTAAAAAAAAATAATATTTTATGCAAAGAGCAACACGGTTTTCTTTTGGGTAGATCTACAACCACAGCTATCCATGATTTTCTCACTGGGATGGTTGATTCTCTGGAGGCGGGCGAATGCCCTGCTGGGATCTTTTGTGACCTCAGCAGGGCGTTTGACTGTGTCCAGCATGATATTCTTCTGGAGAGGATGTCGGGATATGGTATTAGGGGGGTCGCACTTGCGTGGTTTGATTCGTTTCTAAAGAATAGACAACAATTTGTACAAATGAATTACAAAAGTAAAAATAAAATACTGCAGGCAAAATCTGAGATATGTGAAGTATGTGTTGGAGTACCGCAGGGCTCAATATTGGGCCCCGTCTTATTCCTGCTATTTGTAAACCCCTTGCCCCAAAGTTTAGCAGATTATAAATTTACAATGTATGCGGATGACACATCTGCCTCTGTGTCAGGCACAACCAATATGATGGTTGAGGAAAGGGCAAACAGTGCTATTGCTAAGCTTGATCTATGGTTTAAGAATAATAAGTTGTTTTTAAATGCACAAAAGACTCATTATATGCGCTTTCGTACCCATCAAAATCATAACAATTTGGACATTGATGTAATATGTAATGATGCAGCTTTAACAGAGAAACAATCAATCAAGTTTCTTGGCTTGGAAATTGATAGGAATTTGAGTTGGAACAGCCATTGTGGTCAGTTAACAACTCAACTCAGTAAATACTGCTTTCTAATGAGAAGCTTGAAGACGGTTCTGAATGAGTCCCAGCTTCTGTCATTTTATTATGCACAGGTTTACTCGCGACTCATGTATGGCATACGCTTTTGGGGTCTAGCTCCTCATGCACGTGAAGTCTTTTTATGCCAGAAAAGGGTGATTCGTTGCATGGTTGGTGCTGGAAGACAGGATTCCTGTAGACAGTGGTTCAAAAAACTTAAGGTTTTGACACTTATATGTATTTTTATATTGGAAATAAGTGTATTTATGTATGAAGGTCAAAATGTGAATCTTAAACATAGCGACATCCATGGTTATAATACCAGGAACAGAAATCAACTGCATCCAAACTTATGCAGGCTAAATATTACAAAGACTTTGCCAAAAAATATTGGAATAAAAATTTTTAACCATCTGCCACCTATCATTAGAGATTGTGAATCTTTGATATGTTTTAAAAGGAAGTTGAAATGCTTTTTATCAGAACAATGTTTTTATACTCTGGATGAGTTTCTCCATTTTTGAAAGTCGCCTCTTTTTAGCATGTAAATAAAATATGTTATAATGTCTTTTTAAGATTTTAATCTTTTATTGAGTAAACTTTTTGACGAGTTCAATATCTTGATGTATGAGATCAGTGAACAATAAATGATTTGATTTGATTTGATTTGAAATATAAATTGATGAGAAGAATCTGTCTGAATTTCTGCATTTTAAAAAATCATTAAGTATTATTGACTGTTATATCAGAAAAAACTTACAGGAGGCCTCCCACTCACTCTTAGAAAGAGTACCAATTTTTATATGACCCTTTTCCTCCTTCTCCACAAACTCTTTGGCATGGAGGTAGTCATCCTCACTATTTCCAACCAAAGATGTTCCCTCAGAAGGGGGATAGCTCTCCAGAGCTGTCATATTACTCAATAATGTTCTCCCTAAAAATAATGAATGTTTAGGTTTACTTTTCCCAGCAATACACCAGATTTATTGTGTATGAACCGAAAAGTTTGTAAAATATTACAAAAAGAATATACTTAAACCTGATGGACCTCGCTAATGTATTTAAAATTGCAATAAAAGCCAAGCAGTGAAAATTCAAAAAGTTCTGAATGCCATTTAACTTAGAACTGTTGAAATTTTGCTTCTTGTTATGAATTACCTTCACTTTTGACTCTCTCAAAAAACTGCTTAAATTTCTCTACCCTTACCAACTTTAACCCATATTTCTTTGCTAGTTTCACAAAAGTTGGAAAATGTACCAAGAACTCTGGGCAATTCACCACTCCATCTAACTGAAAATTATACTTGGCTCCAAATAAGGGGGGCTTCATTGAATCAAAATCGGCAGACACTTGAAAAACATTATTGCCAAATGAGTTACCTTGGGAGTTTCTTGTTCTGGCTATAATCTCATTTGAATCGGGCATTGTACCTAAAAGACAAAGAGACACAAGTATATTTATACAACATTCATTTTTTATAAATGTTTAGCTAGCAATTTTTTAGTATTAAATTGTATTCTAGCAATCAAGATAGTTGAATTAATTGTTTGTGACATAAGTGTAACAAAAATAGCTGTTTATCAACCGACATAATAATATAATCTATGTTTTCATACTCACCAATGAAATATCCACCTGGTTGTAAACACTCAGAGGCATTTCGCATCATGCACTCTGCTTGGGGCAAACTTTCAAAACTATAGTGGAAAGCAAATTGACAACTGACTAAATCTAACTTCATGGAGGGGTCTGAGTATCTTTCTCTTAACCTTATTTTGGTGCAGTCTCCAGGAACTACTTCAAGTGAGAATAAATTACCACCACCTTCATAAAAAAATAAGAGTCAGAAAAAACGTTTTATGTGTAATTATATTTTACCTACCTCTTTCTTTCTGTGCTCTCTGTTTCATATCTGCATATCTTTGTTTACAATGCTCCAATGACACCTCGGCAATATCACTGCATATCAAGTGACTAATGCTACCCTTCTTCCATTTTAACAAATCTCCTCCTTTACCACAACACATATCGTGGACCCTAAGGGGAGGGTTATGTTGTTTCTTTGAATCCTTAATTTTGGTAAGATATTTGTTAATCAACATACTTTTTATCCAGTTGTGAAAGTTACGCATATAAACAATTCTACTTTTCGATCTTTCGTCAAGACCCTTTTCTTCTATAAGATTATAATGAGTAGCAACTACCTGTGTGTGGCTGCCATCTGAAGGTTGAGAATCTTGGGGTTCATCACTATCATTGTCCTTCCTCTTTGTTCCCCCTTGCTTAGAGGTTTTGTCTGGATAATCTGAATCCTGCTCATTATGAGCTCGTTTCCTAGAGGTTTCCTTTCGTTTAGTTTTTAAATTTTCTGGTGATTCTGTGATCGTATCGGTTATAGTAGGCTCTGTGTAGTAATTTAAGTCATCCTTTATTTCAGTACTTTCTTGAATTTCGTCAGAGTTTTCCTCGTATTGCCTTAAATCTGCCGCCGCAGCCGCTAACATAAGAGTTTGTTCTAAATCGTCTGTGTTTTCACTCATTTTGTAAATCGTCCGAACGATTTCTACAAACAACCAAAATATAACTAAAATTTTAACTTACCGTAAAGAGAAGTGAAGTTAGAGGAGACAGGATTGACAGGCGTCACCGTCACCGACACTTCATTTTGTGCAGGAAGCATTATCTACCTAGGCTATCAATTTAAGTTATGACGGAGCGAAATTATATTGAATGTCTTAGAATGCTTCCCTCTTTGTTTGGATATCCTTACGTCTTATCCTATGAGTCTATTTAGCAAGCAGAAGAGATGAGTACTCAGACCACACATACATACTACCATCTATTTGGAAGATGAGTTACATAAGCAAGTTAGCTGAATGGAAACGAGACGTGCCGTGGGTGGTAATCCAGAACAGAACAATACGGCCAACTTCATGGCATTTATCAGTTAGAAATTTCTTGTCAATTTCACAGGACTAGGAGTCCTCTCCTAACTTCACAACGTATGTGACTTGTCAAAAAATAAATACTGAAAAGATGTCGTCCGTTTTATGCCCGGAAATTCCTGCTCCTGGTTTTTCTTTTGAAAACTGCCGAAGGTAATGCAATTTTAGATTTAACCTATTTTGTAGATATGGGGCATTTAAGTCATCAAAGTAAAATTACATCTTTCTCACAAGTTTTTTTGCTTCGTCACTACCTAAACCTAACTTTGTTTGGTGAAAAATTTTTCCTAATAAAGTAATAAAAAATAACCATTCCTACCCTTATGTTCTTAAACTAAATTAATTATAATAAACCGGTTTATATAAAAAATTCTTTTCTAGAAATGCTATGCTCGAGAGCAAAGGATTGGCAATGCCGAAAGCCCAGAAAACAGGTACTACTATCGTAGGAATCATCTACAAAGATGGGGTTATCTTGGGGGCGGATACAAGAGCAACTGAGGACACCACTGTGGCGGATAAGAACTGTGAAAAGATACATTATTTGGCTCCAAACATGTAGTAAGTATTCCATTTATATTTCTAGGAAAATTTATATAAATTATAAAAAATATTTTTTAGTTGTTGTGGTGCAGGAACAGCTGCAGATACAGAAATGACAACACAAATGATTTCTTCTCAGTTAGAGTTACACAAATTGTACACCAATCGTGTTGTAAGGGTGGCCACTGCCAATCAAATGCTTAAACAGTATTTGTTCCGCTATCAGGGATATATCGGTGCTGCTTTGGTTTTGGGAGGAGTAGACTCAACAGGTAATACAAAGTTTTCCTCCCGTAACTTTTTTTAGTGAGTTTCTAAATTTAGAAAAACATGTATTTCGAAAACAGCAAGGTTTAATATTTATCACCTGTCTATTATCACACACAGTGTAGTTTGTCCTAATTATAATATAATTTTAGGTCCTCATCTATACTGCATCTATCCCCATGGTTCTACAGACAAACTGCCATACACCACCATGGGCTCAGGATCTCTAGCTGCCATGGCTGTGTTCGAGTCCCGTTGGAAACCCGATTTAGAAGAGGAAGAGGGTGTGCTGCTGGTAAGGATATATTTTCCTACTTATTCATAAACATTACTTTTAAAATATTCTTTATATCATTATCGTTCCCTTGAAACTATGCATAAATTAGTATTTAAAACATATTGTTTAAACAGGTAAGAGATGCAATTGCCGCTGGTATCTTTAATGACTTAGGATCTGGTTCCAATGTGGATGTTTGCATCATCCGTAAAGGAGCTGTCGACTACAGGAGAACTTATGATGAAGCCAACAAAAAAGGACAAAGACAGAATTCTTATAAATATCCAAAAGGTAAAATGTTTGTTATTAATGTGATAGCAGGTAAAAAAATGTGTCCCTTAGGTTTCTATGTTGATACTACCTATGGAGCTCTAGAAAAACTTGACTGCTGAAAAGTACTAGCTAGGAATATTTATTGAAATAAATTTTGCTATCAATCAGTTAAAAGATATTTAAAAAAATGTATTTTACAGGGACAACAGCTGTTTTATCTACCAAAGTTCTAGACATAGAAGAAGTCGCGGTTAGAACATTTGAGCAAGAGGAAATGGACACTGCTTAGATTTATTCCCGTGTCCTTTATTTTTTTTTAATTAAGTATTCATTTATTTGTGGAGGCGCAAAAAATAAATAAATCGTTTTTGAATATGTCCAGTGTTTTTTTACATACCACAAAGTAAATTTTGCCATATATAAACTCCTGGACAAAATTAACGCAACATCATAAATTTCCCATATTTTTATGTTATTTTTTTTCTGAACTTATGATCCGATTTGAATGATTTTTTTTTGCATTGTAGGTTGGTTCCTGGACAATGTCATAGTTTTCGCTGTTTATGATAAAAACTCAAGTTTCGATTTATACTGGGTTTACTAAAAATGCTATGTTTTTTCCGAAAATTCGTATCACCTTGTGGAGTATATTAGCAATCGAAGCATATTGCAGTTGATATTAAACGGCAGGTCCATCTTTCCCCAACATTTTCTTTTTTGGTTTACTTCATTATCTCTGTTAGTAAAGGAGATACACCGTTCTATAGCGTAACATGTTTTTATAGACTTTAATATTCAACACATTCATTGTTAAATGTTTTCAAGTAGGTTTCAAGATTAAAATACTCGTCGGGCAACTGGGCATACGAAACTTTAATAAGCAGTTTCCGAACAGTTTTTATCAGTATGGCGAATTTTATTTGACCTTTGTAACTTTAAAACACAACATCTGCTGACACATCGCTTGCAATGTCCGAAACAGTCCATAGTCTACTTGAAAACATTTAACAATGAATGTGTTGAATATTAAAGCCTATAAAAACATGTTACGCTATAAACCGGTCTATCCCCTTTAATAACAGAGATAATGAAGTAAACCAAAAAAGAAACTGTTGGGGAAAGATGGACCTACCGTTTAATGTCAAATGCAATATGTTTCGGTTGCTAATATACTCCACAGCGTGATGCAAATTTTCGGAAAAAAACATAGCATTTTTAGTGCACCCAGTATAAATCGAAAATTACATTTTTATCATAAACAGCGAAAACTATGACATTGTCAAGGAACCAACCTACAATGCAAAAAAAATCGTTCAAATCGCATCATAAATTCAGAAAAAAAATAGCATCAAAAATATGGCAAATTTATGATGTTGCGTTAATTTTGTCCAGGAGTTTATTTCGTTTTCTGCTTTTTTAAATTATTTTTACTTTCCTAGTCATTGGCGTAACTAGAATGATTTTGTAGGGGGGGGCCTGGCCCCTAGTCTAGTAGGATTTTAATGGCAAGTGTCACTATGACGTATGTATGGCTTCGAACTTCGGAAACACGGGGGTGGGCACCAGAGCAATCTGGGGTGGGCACGGCCCACCTGGCCCCCCCTCTAGTTACGCCTATGTTCCTAGTAAGGGTTTGTTCGTTTACTATGGGGATATCATTATAATGGCGAGAAAATTACTTCACAGGTTAGGCACGGACATTTGAAATAAAACAACAATATGTATATAAGAAAAAAATTATTATAAAAATGATAAAAAATAGTACTATTATGATCTTTCAACATCATTAAAATATTAATTATGCAACAACGCTAACTTCTGGATATATATATAGATTTTTCAAATATAAACATTAAAAATAATTTAATAAGTACCTACTTGTTGGTAGGCACAGTCAGTCGATGTAACTTTAAATAAATTATGTATATTTTGTTATAATAAATATTGGGCAGACTCTGTAACCAAATTTACAGTGGAGGAGGAATATTAGAACTGTCCGACATACCTGCCACTATTACATTTATTGTTATAAAAACACAACACTAACACTGTAAAATTAGTTACTAAATCGCACCATGAGATTCCGACATAGTTCTTAGTTTTATTTAAAAGAATACCTTAAAAACAAAGTACCCTGTATATCAATAACGGTAATAGCCAATTCTTATAATCACTGAGGAGCGTATTATCTCTTTTACAACCGATACTATATAAATTGTTTTACAGTCTTTTTTAATGAATGAATTACAAACGAAACTATTTCTCTCTACCCATAGATCTATTTAATAATTTTCCTTCTATATTTTCTGCAATTAGAATTATGGCCAGACGACAAATTCGTCAAAAATCTACTACTATAGTCTTTGCAGCGAACCCTCAAGCTTTTTCGACAGTTCACATCAGCAATATGTCATCGATCAGCTGTTTGGGGACTTAATCAAATACCCCAGTTTTATAGGAACCGTATTGAGCGTGTTGTGTTTTTATATTTTTCCAGTTTGATTAGTTTTAGTTTTAAAAGTGTATTTCCGTCGTGTTAGTATAGTTTATTTTGTTTTGAAAACTTTGATTAACTACATATCGAGTTGTTTGTGTATCTGGTAAAGCACAGTAAGTACGAGTCACGTAACGAAAAATGTATAGGTTAATATTTTATTTATCTGTTTTTAGGCGAAAATAATAATTATGGAGCATAATTATTGTCTGCCTTCTACGTCAGCTGATGCCACCGTTAGAGAAACTAAGGTGAATTTTAATATTAATAAAAAAATTTCTAGATGTTTTATTTCTTTCCGTTGTGTGGCGACTTGAATGTAGACAGTTTAGTTAGCTGGGAAAGTAGGAAATATCTGCATGATATTTTTAATAGTTTTGGTCAGAATTCAAGTGCAATTATTGATCATGTAGTGTGTAATAATACAATGTGTTTGTGTGTTTTATTCCCTATAATAAATAAAAAAAAATGTATTTAAAAATATAAATAGACTCGTTGCATTTTTAAAATAAACGTAAGTACTATTGTAGTACGGCCCTGGAAGGTCCTAGGCAAAATAAATAACCAGAAATAAGCAGGAAAGTCATTAATGTCACGTGACACTTGACATATTTGGCGCGAGGGTTCGCTGCAACGACTATACAAACCCGGAAGTGCTTTGTTCAAAATTCTAAACAGGGAATTTCATGTGTCCATTTGGCAAATTTTTCCTACGTCTATTTCTCAAATTCCGATAATGATAACACTGAATTAATTCTAAACTTTGAATATCGAAGGTTAAAGAAAACCGAATCAATGTAAAAATCTGACAACTTACATTTGGAGACGAACGCATGATTTACCCGGATTGCGGTCTATCTCGGACAAACCCGCCAAAGTCATGTCGATTCTGGAGCTAAACGCGCGTGAATTGGTCATATATATCCGTCTTTCTTATAGTACATAGATAAAGCGACATAAAAAATAAATACTTGAGTTTCTAGCCTAAAAATATTTACCATAAACTTTAACTTTTATGTACAATAAAATCCCAGGTATCTTTCCATCTTAAACTTAAAATATCGCTTGTAGTTAACGGTACATTCCCGTAACTTAAAACGCTAAACTTCTTAAAGACATAAATAACGCTAAACATAGTGAATAGCGAAGTTAATATCAATAAATTAGCTAAAATCTTCACCTTGAGTATGTTATTGAAGACAGTATACACATGTTCGACTGTAGCTGCGAATAACAGAGTTTTAAACACAAACGCTGGCAGGTAATGGTGCAAAAACAACGTCCTTTCAACGAAATAGTATGGTAAATAGTGAAACAAATAACCTAGGAAAAATACAACGCCTATAAGTTGAAATTTGTCCCAGTTTTCTTGGTCTAAGTCGAAGCATTGGCGTCTGCGCCTTAGCAAATACAGAACAAGGAGGAAGAAGTATATTACAAGGCCTAGAGTTGCCAAATGCCATACTGCTAGATTTCCTAAGAGATGAATTTGTGCCTGGAAAAAAAGGGTTGTTGTTGTTGTTAGTGATGGAAAAAGTCTGTGAATATCTCAATCACAAGTATTCACTTTTAACAGTTGCGTCATAAAATTATATTTTAGACACTGGCAAAAAGCGTTAAAAAGTCTAATTTTAATAGTTTTTGTAGATAAATGTTTCTTAAATGTACATTATAGTGTTTACTTACATTACTATCTGAGGAAACCCAGTAAGCGATTCCTCTGGACATTAATGGCCATTCTAGTGGTTCGGAACTATACATATGGTTTTGAACACTTTCAGTGGTGGCGAACATCATTTTATAGTGAAGTTCAAAGAATTTCTCCCAAAACGAGAGTGATGTGGCCGCCGTTGGTATCATTTCTGCTGTAACTAGTTCCCTTTCTCGTTCTTTTTGATCTTCAGCTGAAAAACGACATGAATAATAGATTATGTTTTTGTTGTTTCTATAATTTCATGAAATTCAAAATATATTGTTACATTATGGCATTAAATAGGTTATTCGGTATAGCAATTTGGTAAAATATACCTACCCACAACTGAAGCGGTAGATTTTTACTTACATTTAGTATACCTGTGCTCCTCGACGTTCCAAACAGTGTCGTCCTGATTCAAAACTCTATCAGCAGCAACTTCATGTTGATGAAAGCCCCAATCAGGCAACTGCCTTCCAGTAAACTTCAGCGCAGTGTTGCTGTCGACGTGTATAAGTCTTATTTGGGACTGGATTGTATGCCACGTATTCCCTATTTGATCTCTGTTAGGAAATAAAATTAAACAGAATGTTAAACTTGACATAATTATTATGAAAGGAAAATCATCTCCTAACCACCTGAAGACGACTTATACCATAAGGAATACACAAACGACTTGAAACAAACATGGACCTGGTATTTCTGTCTGCTTTGTACATGGCAATGTGGCGCCTGTTATTACGAAAATAAGCACAACAAAAAAAAGATGGGGATTCCATCTGTAGAATCCTCATCCATGTTTATCTTCTGTCTGTTTCTGTTTTCGTTCTAAGAGCCATTGTATTAATTTTCGGTGCTCCCCGATTATTTTCTGGAAAGTTGTTTACAACCTATCTAAGAATGTGAATTGTTTATTCTTCAAAAACTGTGAACCAAAGCCCTATCCTGCTTGATTTGAGATTCTTGGAATAAACAAACAAATAATGCTAATTCCAAGTTCTGTATGCGTTTTTTCTTATCTCAACTTACCTATTAATAATATCAACTCTCCACAAGTTTTGAGCAGACATCGAAATGTTGTAATCAATGTAACATGAAACTTCTTGACATTGGGGGGACATGGCTGCAGCTACATCATGTGAATTGAGAGCTCGGCTTGTTATACCTTAAAACATTTAGGATTACTTAATTAAATTATGAAAAAACTATGCACCTTATTCAATTCACATTATTTTCTTTCAATTTGGACTAAAGGCTAAACTTAAACGTTTCCTGGGTCATTTAGGACTAGAAGTAGTATGAACATATATCTTAAATAACTTGCTTATTAATTTTTTGTGGGTCTTACCATGGACCAGCTGAATGACATCCCCATGCTTAATAGCATCTACAGGCTGCTCAACTACCAAGTCGTTTTTCTTCTGTCTTTTGACTATCCACCAGTTATTCACATCTTTAAATGAGTAGCATGTTACTTGTTGTTGATGACTGGAGCCCCGTTTATCCAGGTATTTTATAGGGTACATGGCGTTGTGAGAGTGAAGCCAGCATGTTCTACCATGGGTATGTCTGAAAATGCATGTATGTATGTAGGTAATGTAAACTGTGACAAGCACAACCATTGATAAAAAATTAAAAATGAAGTATCAGTCAACTTCTAAAACTAAAAGTTCTAATTTCCAATGTAGAGTGTGAACTACATGCCTACGTTTTTTTTAGCCACAGGAGTACATACTATACTATATTCCTAATGATCACAATCTGAACATACATATCAACAACAAAGAAAAACGAATAAACATACCTTAAAGTTATCTGTGATCCATGTGCAACCATCAGTGGCTGTCCTTTGGTTATACTGGCTAACCCTCCATCCAGAGAGGCTTGAAATGCACTAGTCATAATACTATCATGGGGCCCTGCTTTGTGGAGAACGCTTAGATGTATGTAAAATACAAAAAGATAGAGCAGCACAGATACAACACTACCTATTACAGTTTGAGCAATAAAACGAGTCATCAGAGAAACATCAGTGTTTTTCTTTGAAAGGAGATTCCAAAAATCGCGCAAAATAATGGCGATAGCTAAAAGGCACGAGTAAAAGCCAGCATACTTTACACTTAATGAACATGTCAAGGATATTGTTGCCGAAACTAACCAAAACAACCATGGTGCACTGTAAGGTTTATCGTAGTACTTCCTAAACTTCAGTATGCATAAAATACCAAACAATGAAAAAAACAGAAGCATGGAATCCATAAGTATAAATCTACTCTGTGTCAATAAAGAATTATCAAATAAAAACAATAAAGCAGCAAATATCGATGTCCACTCTGTAAGCCCCATTTCCAGCATTAAGTGGTATGTCGTAGGGACAATAAGACTTCCAAAAAATGCTGGTATAAAACGAAGGGCCACTAAGGGTACAGACTCACTGTAAGGACTGCCAATGCGGTCAAATTTGAACTTTCCATCAAAACCTGCAATGTATGCAGCCAGAGCAATAAGCTGTTTCCCTAGAGGGGGGTGTGAGTCAAAGAAAAATGTGTTTTTCATGTAGAGAGAGACATATTTGCCATAGTGAAGTTCATCAAACCTGGAACAAAATAAATTAAATAGGTATTTTATATGTATTAGCATACAAATACTGTAATATTAAAATACAAAAATAATAAATTCTACACTTACACAATATTTCTAGGCTCTTCGAGCTTGTACATTCTGGTCGCAATGGCCGCAAAGAGGAGTATTATCGATACAACATCAATTTCAATATTTACTTTAAAAAACTGCCTAATTTTGGTTGCCTTTATACTGAACCAATCCTGCTCTACAGTTTTCTCTTGCTGTTTGACCTTATCTTGAATATTTTCGAATCGGCCATTTATTTTTAGGTCATTTATAGAGCCCAGATTTATTTCTTCCATATTGTCTGAATGTTCTACAAAACCTGACACTTCCTTGTTTTTCTGCTTATTTTTTCTGTGCTTTACTGTCTCCATGGTGTAATTGAGAAAATATTCAGTTTAAATCAGCAAATTATCATTTCTCTAAGAATTTCTATTAGTTTTCAATTAATAGGCCATTAAAGACGTTGATGGACTTGTCACGTCATTATAATATTATTTCTTCATAAATTAGGTTAGGAATTTGTATAATTTACCTGGCTAACGATTAACTTGTTAAAACACCTTATATTTTGATTAATCCAAAAGTTTTTTTAACAAAAATATTCAACAAACAGAAATACACTTTTATTTATCAATTATTTTTAAATCTCAGTGACGTCGACTGTCCTATATAGTTGGTTAGTTTATGGCTTGGCAGTTGGCATTATCCCACTATCAGTTTTATATTCAAAGCACTATCACTATCTTATTACGAGTTACAGGCTAGTATTCCTCTGTGTATACAGCCCAGACAGTTATCGCTACTGACAGCCAATAGAAGAGTTGATCCAAAAACGAGTTTACCCACTCAGTTCTTAGTTTCTACCTGTCAAAATCACCTGATTTTTTTGACGTTGGGTGTTGTGCAAAAATATTTTTTGACGTGGGTGAACAAAGTAAATAAAATTAAATTTAAGAAGATAAAATCAGGTAATTATTTACATCTTAGTAAGAATTCTGTGCACTAGTTTAGCTAATTAAAGAGTTAACGGTAAGAGAAACCCAGGGCTAGACTAGGTGTGCTTGGTTATAAAAAAAAATCAATCCTTGATGATTAGAAAAATCAATTACCCCTTTTATCAGAAAGCAATAAATAATTCAAAAAATATATGTAGTATAATATGTAATAATAACTTAAAAACTACTTAGTTTAAATGAAAATACCATGGAGACAGAACAACCAGAAATCAGAAGGTCAACAGTAAAGTAAAAGGATAGAAATAACTAAAGTAAAATACATATAGATAGTAGAATATTTATATTATCAAAGTTATCATCTTTATAGTAGGTAAATGACTACAAAGATATAAAAGGTGCTTGCATAGCAGCAAGCCAATTATGTTTTTCTGAGGGTTAAAATTGGGTTTTTACAATGACCCACTTAGCTGCTCAAAGATACAAATGTCATTCACTAATTTTTTTAACTTTATCCTTGTAGTTCTTATGTGCCTATATTTGTTGATATTAAACTGTCAACTGATAAGTTCAGAGCCCATTATTAAAAAGATATTTGGACAGAAAAATAACTGGATCCTAGTTAGACTTCTGAGATCTGGATAGAATCTTTTTCACCGATTAGTATGGCTGTTGAAGTTTGGATTTTAATATTTTGTATTCCCCTAAGTCATTTGCTATGAGGATTGGAAGTAGTACTGTGTGCTATTTAAGGGTTGGGTTTTCACATTGAAATTACATGATTAAAATATTAGAAGCCGAGATTGTAATGAATTTAAAATAAATTTTAAATAACAAAGCAGCTATTGTAATTTCCCCAATAAACACCCATCCTGAGGTTCTCATTCAGGGATGGATAAACACTAGTCTTTCCAGCTTATTATGTTTGCTATATTGGTTAAAAAATTAATACTTGCCACACTAAATGCAGTAATTTAATAATAAAAACTACAAATAATTTCCAATCTGTTGCAGAGAAATATAAGAAATGTCTCAAACTGTTCCATTAATACTTTCCGAAGACGTAGAACGGGGTGGTAAGGAATATGATGAAGATGCCATAGAAAATGACTTTGTGTACAGGAACAATGTAACTCAAGCGACCAAGTCCATACGTCTAGGTTTTCTTCGCAAAGTTTATGGACTACTAACAATGCAGATCCTTTTAACAGTTACCATTGCTGCTTTATTTATGTTCACGCCAGCTATTAAAGGTTTTGTTCAAACCAAGTAAGTTTTAGTTGTGTAAATTTAAGATTAAATTTATTTTCATTATTATTGTGTTTGGTACGAGACATTATCATGCGAATTTACCTCGCACTTGCATTTTTTTTAAATTGATTTTCCTTTTAGTGATTGGATGATGATGCTGAGCTTCTTGGGAAGTCTTATACTTCTGATTCCATTGCACATCAAGAGAAGAGAGTCACCGATGAATTTGATTTTGCTAGCAGCATTTGTAAGTAAAAGATGCGATAATATTATGTGCATTTTCCATTGCTCACAAAATAAATTAGACCGCTTGTTTCTTATGTCTTCTTAATCCGTTTTCTTTTTAAATTAAACCTTATTCAATATGAATTAATTGTGTATTTTTAGACAGTTGTTCAAGCATACACGATTGGTGTAATAGTCACATTCTATTCAAAGGCCATTGTATTGGAAGCACTTTTGCTAACACTTATAGTTTTGGGAGGTCTTACTATCTATACATTCCAAAGTAAACATGATTTTTCTGCTATGCATTCCGGGTAAGTCGAAGGATTATTGTTATACTTTACAGTACTTTATTAAAATTTGTATAACACATGAAGAAATTAAAACACTTGTCTAATATTGTAGAATCAGACAAATACAGACTCCTGTTTTACAAATAAGGTTGTGTGTGTGTTTTTGGAGTGGAAAGATTCCAATTGTATTTTATTTTTTAGTTTATTTGCTGGCCTAATGATTTTGATTGTTGGAGGATTTTTACAAGTATTCATACAGTCCCCAATTTTCGAACTGCTCATAGGCTTTGGCGGAGCTTTCCTATTCTGCCTATTCATTATTTATGACACGAAAATGATTATGGACACTCTGTCACCTGAAGAGTATATTTTAGCTACCATTAATTTGTACATGGACATCATTAATTTATTCTTGTATATTTTGAGAATTTTGCAAGCCATGAATCGACAGTAGGACGTTGTAAAATTTGTTTTTGGATTTTACACAAAATACACAAGCAGCAGGAAAATGGGGGTAAAAAAATTTAAAAACCAGAAATAAATACTATATAAAAATATGTTCTTTACACAAAAATTGTTTTTTGGCCATATTTTTTTAATAACCGACAAAATTATGTTTATGTCACTGTTTTGTAGCACCCTACAGACAAAGTAATTGTGAGGTCCCTACAATAATAGGGATATTTAATTGATTTTAAATGAAAGTGTGCAATTTTATTATGATTGTATATATCTTATAAGACAGAATATGGCTATGAACTAAAAATCTGTAATAAAACCTGCTCTAGTTCATCTCAGTTTCATAAAAAATGACTACAGTTATTGTTAGCAATGCAACAATAAGTCATAAATAATTAATCAGTAATAATCACGGTGATCAAGTACATTCGAGATTTGCAAATTCTGTACCTTTTAACACATTGTGTAGTGAAATTATTGATGTGATATTTATAGCATTTAAAATTAGTTGTTATAAACTGCTGGCCATTTGCTTTCGAGCAAGAAAAATTTCGCCTAAATTTAAAAGTTAATATTTTCTGAACCAGATATGACATCGATCTCCGGTTTTTAATGGTTGATAGATTTGTCCCTTAGGAAACAATTGCCAAAGTTGGATTGTCTTAAACTGTCAGAAAATTTTATATACAGGGTGTTAAAGAGGACGATGATTTTTGCTCCAATTTCAATAGCATGTAACTTTTACAATAATATTTTTAAATTTTATCACTGTACGTCAATTGAATCACTGGTTCATAGCAAAGAAAGTGATTGTCAAATTTTTGATATCTGCTATATTTTATGAGATACCGATTTTTTTGAAAAACTATGCTTTTTTTCAACTTTTTGTTAGCTAGATCCCACTGTGCGTTGTATCGTGCAAACTTTGCAAGTGATTATTATACCTTATGAAAAGCTTGTTTTTGTTCAGTAACAACAATTGTACCTAAATGTTGTGATGTGCAGTGGCGTACTTATAATCACTTATATGTCTATGCTTTATGAGTATCTCACATTTTTTTTGTATTGGAAAGTACTCGCCCCTAGATTAGGCAAGTTTTTCCTTATTTTTTAGTTTTTCATATCGCGCTACAGGTATATTATATAGTGTCTACAAAATTTTAAAAAAGATAATTTTTTTATTTAATTGTTTGAAAAAATTTATTTAGTTTAATTTTAGGAATAGTGTCGCGTTAGAAAGTTAGAAATTAATAAATAAATTTTTTCAAACAAAAATTATCTTTTTTAAAGTTTTGTAGACACCTGTATAATATACCTTTAGCGCGATATGAAAAACTAAAAAATAAGGAAGAACTTGCCTAATCTAGGGTCGAGTACTTTCCAATACAAAAAAATTGTGAGATACTCATAAAGCATAGACATATAAGTGATTATAAGTACGCCACTGCACATCACAACATTTAGGTACAATTGTTGTTACTGAACATAAACAAGCTTTTCATAAGGTATAATAATCACTTTCTCAGTTTGCACGATACAACGCACAGTGGGATCTAGCTAACAAAAAGTTGAAAAAAAGCAAAGTTTTTCAAAAAAATCGGTATCTCTTAAAATATAGCAGATATCAAAAATTTGACAGATTACTTTCTTTGCTATGAACCAGTGATTCAATTGACGTACAGCGATAAAATAAAAAAATATTATTGTGAAAGTTACATGCTATTGAAATTGGAGCAAAAATCATCGTCCTCTTTAACACCCTGTATATAAAATTTTCTGACAGTTTAAGACAATCTAACTTTGGCAATTGTTTCCTAAGGGACAAATCTATCAACCATTAAAAACCGGAGATCGATGTCATATGTGGTTCAGAAAATATTAACTTTTAAATTTAGGCGAAATTTTTCTTGCTCGAAAGCAAATGGCCAGCAGTTTAGTTGAAAATTACATTACTATTTTTGCCCTCTTAGAGGTCAAAACACGAGTAATAATTTTTACAATTATTGTAATTTTAATAAAGGAAATTATGTAATATATGTAGTTGTTTTCTGTTTTTTTCTTGTTTTTTTTTTCAATTTAGAGCCATTTCTGAAAGGACCACAACACCTTTCTAATCGCCCAAGGGCGATCAACCCCTGGTTTATTACATTATCACCTACCGATTGGAAAGTACAGGGTGTCCCATTTTCGACATTTTCCTGGTTGTATTGAAGTTATTAGCAAAGATAGAATGTTGCGGGTTTCACTTAGTGTCCTATTTTTAACGAAAGAGCTCTCTTAGTTTTTAATCGACACGGTGATTGTGGAAATCTTCGCTTTTTAGACACCCCCCGTATTTCCGTTAACTTGTCGAAAAGGAAAAATCTGATATTGTTAGAGATTTTCACGTAAAGTTCAGTTGCGTACCCAGTTGTTTTCTAGAAAGTTTAGTTTTTGAGATATTAACAAAAATAAAAGATTGGGGCGCCCAATATGCATATTATTTTTTAATTAAGCATACTTTGGGCTTTACAAGACGTATTTTTACTTTTGTAAATATTTCAAAAATTTAAGTTGATAAGGAAAAACCTGCTAGGCCACTAAAATTTACGTAAAAATCTAACAAGATCAGTTGTTACCACTAACGGAAATACGAGGAGTGTATAAAAAGCGAAGTTTTTTAAAATCACCCTGTAGATTAAAAACTAAGATAGCCGCGACAAATTTGCCACCAGAACCATCCGTTTCGTTAAAACTAAAGTGAAACCCGCAATATTCTTTAATAATAACCCTAATACCACCAGAAAGCGTCGAAAATGGGACACCCTGTAAGAATTCCACTCCAACGACAGTTTTCTAGTCTTAAAAATGATTTAAAAAATATACTTAGACAACGTTTTTTTTATTAAATAATATCATTATTTACAATATTAAAGTCTAGGCGAATATTTGGCAATAAAACAATATATTAAGATTCATGCGTTTTTTCCATACACAGCCGTCGAGGCGTTGTCAAACAAAAAATATGTTAAGTTACGACACTTAATCACTTTTCTGGAAGTCAGATTTATAATATAAGTATTTTGGTGTTAATTAAAAAGAACAGTCTTGTACAAACTAATATTCCCTGTGTTCTAAATCAAAATAAGTTAAAACAAAAATAAATTCGTATGGTAACTGTGTAAATAAAGCTTGGCAATAATTTTTAAAAAACTTAAAAGCTACGATAAAATTGCACCAATCGAAGTTAGTAAAATCAAATTCGGATATGAAGAAAAGCGTAAATTATCTAAATCTAAAGGTAACAGACTTAAAATATTCGAGTTTTAACACAAAAAGTTAAATAAAATATATACAGGGTCCGCAAACGAAGCGTGGACGGAAGATTAAATCGTTATCGAGAACTTATCAACAATACTAAAACAGCATGAGATATTGGATTAAAAGCGGCATGTTTTACAAATATTTTACATTATACAGGGTGGCCCAAAAAAGTGTGACAGCATAAAGTTATATTTTTTTAAATGGGACACCCAGTATTTTATTGCATATTTAGGTTCGTATTACTATCGTTTATAAGTGCCTCAAATTTTATTTAATTTGGTTTTGTAGTTTCGGACAAATAAATTAAAAACTAAAAAAAAAAGTTTTGCAGTCCTGAATAAAAAAATCAAAAAAATAATTCAGAACTATTTTTTAACTTCGGCATTGAGTGAAATTTATGACAGAGGTCTAGAGATACTATGAATGTAATTGCGTTTATCTATTTTATACAGGGTGTTCATAATAAGCTTTCAAAAATCCCACATTTTAAAATAATTTTTCTGTATATTATTTGGCTATTTGACGTAGAATTCATAGACAATTTTTTTTATAATAGAAGCATATAAGTTATATCCAGCCGTTTTTGAAATAATTATAAATATCATAAATTATGTTGTTTAAATAGAGTTTTTATTGGGAAATGTTATAGGCGACTAGACGAATAATTGTAAACTAAAGTAAATGTTCAAAATAGCTTCCTTTTACTCTTAGAGTTTACCGTATTTTAGTTATTTCGATAAAAATTTTAAAAGCCTACATTTTTGCTACTTTTATTTATTTAATTTAATTTTTTATTCTTAATCGAGTTGTCATGATTTTTTGTTTGTTTAGATTGTCACTATGACAGCCAAATAAAATTATTTACATTTGTTCAGTCGTCGAAATTAAGTACTAACTTACACAAAATGTCGAATTTTACAACTTTAGAAATGGTAAATATGATTTTTATACTGGGTGAATGTGCAAGAAATTGCCTCCTCGCGAGCCGAGTGTATGCTGAAAGATATCCAGATATTGAGAGAAAACCGAGACCAGAAACCTTCGAAAAGTTATTGCAAAGATTTGTAGTAACAGGATGCACTGCGTACACAAAAAGGATGATAATCAATAAACCCGTTATTAATGAAGAAAATGAATTAAAAGTTCTGTTGGCAGTAGAGGAAAATCATTAAATTAAGTAAAAGGAAGCTATTTTGAACATTTACTTTAGTTTACAATTATTAGTCTAGTCGCCTATTACAACATTTCCCAATAAAAACTCTATTTAAACAACATAATTTATGATATTTACAATTATTTCGAAAACGGCTGGATATAACTTATATGCTTATATTACAAAAAAATATTGTCTATGAATTCTACGTCAAATAGCCAAATAATATTTGAAAAACTTGAGAAAAATTATTATTTGTTTTTGAAAGCTTATTATGAACACCCTGTATAAAATAAATAAACGCAACTACATTCATAGTATCTCTAGACCTCTTGTCATAAATTCCACTCAATGCCGAGGTTAAAAAAATAGTTCTGGATTGTTTTTTTTTTGATTTTTTTATTCAGGACTGTAAAACTTTTTTTTTAGTTTTTATTTTATTTCTCCGAAACTACAAAACCAAATTAAATAAAATTTGAGACACTTATAAACGATGCTGATACGAACCTAAATATGCAATAAAATACTGGGTGTCCCATTTAAAAAAATATAACTTTATGCTGTCACAATGTTTTGGGGCCACCCGGTATAATGTAAAATATTTTTAAAACTTGCCGCTTTTAATCCAATATCTCAAGCTGTTTTAGTATTGTTGATAAGTTCTTCGATAACGATTTAATCTTCCGTCCACGCTTCGTTTGTGGACCCTGTATATGTATACTATACGTTAATATCAATTCGAAAAGCATCACAAAAAAATTAACAAATATAGGAAGCATTTTGTTCACAACCCAAAAAATCACAACTTTTTATTCCATTGATTATTAAAATATGTTTCAACAATAAATATAAAATATATTTGAGCAGTAACGCATTTTTACCAGCCAGATTACAATCGCTTCTATGTTACTTACTTTCTGTTAAAATAGCGGACACGTTCAGCTTGACATTGATAAGAAGCGAAAAATAACCACATGATAGTAGTCGTGAAGCGAAGTCCCTGTGCCAAATATCAACTTGATAGTTTACAAACTAACCGCAAGATATTAATAATAAGAAGAAAAAGTCGAAAAGCATCGAGTTTCCGATTTTTTTCTCCAAAGTATCATTATGAATAATCCGAACACCCTGTATGTGCCTATGATAAGTGCTTAGGTTAAGTCCTGATAATGGCCTTGCGCATAAGGCCGAAACGGTGTGACGTCCGTAATAAAAAATATTTTTACATTGAAATACAATATTTGACGGTCCTCATGAAGTACGACCAACTTTCTACTTAAACCATATTTGTTATTATGTTTAAGACACCGTTCATTTAAATCCGGTAAGATTATTAACAAATTATAATTGTTTTTATTCTTACCTGGCACTGTATCGGACATATTTTTATTTAAGTACATAAATAGTGTTTTTTTATAGGAACATTAGTGTCATATGGAGCAAGGTGTTTCTGGGTCATGCGTTTGTTGTTCATCACCGTGCACCATCAGGTCAAATTCACTTTGGGACAATGACTTACTTATCAGCATATTCCATTGTTCGGGGGTAGACGGCATCTCATTTGTATCTCTTGGTTTTTCGGTTTTTTGTATTTCTTCTTCATTAGCATCTAAGAGAATTTTTATAAATTAATACGTAATACTTAAACAAAACATTTTGGACGATTTCCACAATTATCTCATTGCCTCAGAAATTGAAAGCAATTTGGCTACACCGTTACCATCTCCAAATGGTAATTTAACCAACTTTGTTGCTCTTACTACACTTCCATAACAATAAATCAGGACAAAGATAATGTTAGTCAGGTTTATAAGTACCTCTCAATTTTTCCAAAGGGCGTATAATGCTCAAGACATCCGTATTTTTTGGAAACCAAAATTCACACACTTTCCTAAATATTTCACCAAGATCGGAAAACAATTAAAAAGTTCCAGGACTATAAACCCCACTAACATTATGTCTGGAATTTATTGTCGAGGAATGTATTTCAATTAAATATGCTGAAAATTTGTCTTTCTCCGTAAAAATTATAAAAAAAATAAAATCCACAAAATGTACTTACACAAATTTCCATTTTCAGAGCGCAGACCCTCCTGTTTAATAATTATCTCATTGGTAATATAGGCCTCCCTCCTGATCCTGTCACGCAGTTCCCCTGACATATCCGGGATACACCACTTGACGATAATCATGACGAGTACAACTAAATTTTCGAACACCACCACGAAAATCAGTCGAGCCGCTAGAATATGCCAGTAGAGGGCGGTGAGTTCGTATTTTTGAGGGGAAGAGTAATGATTTCTATAGTCCGGATACCTTGAAGAGAAAATAAAGTCACACGAAGCCAAATCGGGAATATACGACGACTCTTGATGGAAAAAATTCGTTGCAGCACAGGTGGCAAAAGTACGTTGAAATTAAGGCAGATTGTGTGAAAAAACACATTTTTTAAAAGCTGTATTATCTACTTACCTACAAACTTTCACATCGCTGGCATTCTTAGGCAGTGAAAACGCTTCAAAATCGGACGTATTAAAATACGCCAAAGAATTGTCGAGATATCCATTCAAGGTACCGTTCGGGCTTATTGAGATTCTGTAGACTAGTCTTGGAATAAAATCAGATGTAAACGCGATGATCAAACCCTAAAAATAATTTAACAAAGAAAAAAAATTAGCCATTGACAGGTAAAAATTGTGTAAATATCTATTGTGATATTAAAACCCCAACTAGCAAACTTATAAGATTCGGCTAAGGGAGCTTCATGCTTTATAACCGTATTATAAAACTATCGATTTCCAAATTTGTTTTATAAAGGTCTTCCGTGATACGTTTTTGTTTTTAGGGCCAAACAGCTACAGTATTATGCCGAAAGAATGTTCCGACAGGTTGTCAGGGAAAATATCAGGGTTGCACAAAATCATGTATTTTTTAATTTTAAACAAAACAAGTGTTTTTTTTTGTTTTAAACGGTTTTTTTTTTGTTTTAAACATGTTTTTTTTTGCTTTTAAAGTTCATGTTTTAAACAAATAAAACCTTATTAAAAACATAGTTTAAAACATGTTTTCAATGTTTTTAGTAGAATTTAAAAGATCCTTTCCCAGTGGACATCTCGGAATGTTTGCTATTCATAGAGTTTTACGACATTTAGGATTTTTGCCGAGAATCATGACATTCTCAAGATGCTTAGTTTGTTAGATTTAGAGAACGCTGTGGGGCTCTCGAAATCGTCTACTTCTACTGGTTAAGTATCAAGTAGCAGCATGTCAAGTTTTATTATTCGAACGAGCGAATCGGACAAGAAAGAGATGGATATACAAATAGCCAGATATTTATATGCGACGAACACACCAATTTGTGCAGTAGAATATCGTGAGTTTAAACTGTTGGTTAATTTGCTATGTCTTGGATATTCACCATCAAACAGAAATGTTGTTTCCAACAATTTGCGCGATACAGTTTATAACTCAGTACAAACAACAATGAAAGATAGTTTGTGTCAGAAGAAAGTTTGTCTAGCCCTTGACGGTTGGAGTACCGTCCATAATGAACCTATAATAGACATATGTATCACAGATATAGAAAGTGAACGGGTGCATCTAATAGAGTCCGTAGCCACACATCAGAGTATTTATTACAACTACTAAAAAAAGTTATACAAAAATGCGAAGAAGAGTATGAATGTCAAGTTACCAGTATAGTAACCAGTTATGGTTATTCAGCTCATATATTCAACTTACTTCCTCATGATTTAGAAGTGCTGGGAGTCAAGAGTAACGTAAAGAAAGTTTGTAAATACTTTAGAAATGTGCATTTCGCTAGTGCAAAATTTAAAAAAGCTGGTGGCTCAGGATATTCGCTAGAACTTTATCAGACTGCTTGGAGAGTTATTTGCTAAACTGGCCAATATTATTTGATGTGTGTACTAACAGAAGACTTATTGAGAACGACATCATAAAATTAGTTACTGACGTTAATTTAAAAGTTAATGCACAGGAGTATCACAAAAAATTTAAATTCATTGCTAGATAAAGTTCAGAAAAACACTTGCACAATAGGAGAAGCGACAGAAATATGGCTCGAACTATTGGAGACGTTTGAAAACAAAAAATCAAAGGGGGAATTTTCAATGAGTGACGTAAATAAGGTTATAGAACGTTTGGAGATGGCCCTAACTCCAGTTCATTTTTTAGCAAACTTGCTTGATCATCGTTTTAGAGGAGATAGACTAACTCAAAGGCAATTAGAAATTGCCATGGAATATGTAGAAACCTACCATTCAGAGGCAACGCCAACGATTGTTAATTTTCAGGCTAGGTGTGCACCATTTATGCCATATATTATGTTTCCTCAACAGATACTTGAAAATGCAAAACCATTAGCATGGTGGCGCTCTATTAGACATTTAAATACAGGACCAATACTACAGCGTGTCTTCGGAAGTTCTTACCAAATGGGAAACTTTTTAATTATTAACTCTACGAAAAAAAGTGTCTCTTCCTAAAAAGTCCTGCTTGGTGAGAAAATAAATTTGCACAAGAATATTTGTATGTTAGACATACAGGGTGGCTTCAAAAAGTACCGGGTTTAAAATTTATAAAAGACGTCGGCTATATTTACAAAACTAAAAACTTGAAGAGTGCATGTTTAAAGGCTAACAGACTATAACGATTACACAATAAAAACTCTACTTAAGAGAACTACTTTTATGACGGATAAAAATTAGTTCACTAATTTCTATGAGGTGGCCAATTTCTAATTTCCCAATAACCAATAAAACTAAATGACTCCAAAAATAATCTAGGTCTCCACATGGCCTCCGTCTTTTTGCATACAAATGATTGTCCTTCTAGAAAACTCCGACACAGCGTTTCTGATCATATGAGGAGTAACTAGCCGGATACACTGCCTTATAGTTTCTTCTAGGTGATCAATATCACGGAATGGTCTGTGCTTGTACACCAATTGCTTCAAATGACCCCACAAGAAAAAATCTAGGGGTGTAATGTCCTGTGACCTAGGTGGCCAGGGTACTTCTGAATGGCGTCCTATCCATCTTTGTGGAAAAGTTCTATCCAAATATTCGTTGACCCTGGCTGCGATGTGACAAGGAGCTCCATCATGCTGATACCAAACAGCCTGTCGCGCGTTTAATGGCAGGCTGTTAATAAATATAAAAATTTCGGTTCTTAGGAAATTTAAGTAAATCTCACAACCGCTTGCAATACTTGTAATTGATTTTCTTCAGTAAGTGTTCGAACTGCATGTCTCTTCTTGAAATTATTTTCGACAGAGCCAGTATTTTTAAATTTATTGACGACATTGCCGACAGTAACGTGGCTAATATGTTTATTTGGGTGTCTAGTATTTAAAATGTCGGCAGCCTCGCGATGCGTCTTATAATTATCGCCAACAATAAGAATTTTTTCATTAACAGTCAGTTTAATCATCACTATTATTGTTTAAAGTAACTAAGAAACGGAAAAACCTTTTTTTAACAAGAAGTTCACGTTTTGAAACAGAAATTATAATTGCCAAACTGTCACTGCTAAAACGCCTATTCTGTTGCCAACAACAATCAATTGTTCAAAGCCTACTTATCCAGAAATACTTATTACCAAATCTTTACGACTATTAGTTTTGTAAATATAGCCGACGTCTTTTATAAATTTTAAACCCGGTACTTTTTGAAGCCACCCTGTATGTCGGACATACAACTATTCTTGTGCAAATTTATTTTCTCACCAAGCAGGACTTTTTAGGAAGAGGCACATTTTTGGTAGAGTTAATAATTAAAAAGTTTCCCATTTGGTAAGAACTTCCGAAGACACGCTGTATTTATCAATAAATATTTTTCACACCAAGTTGTTGCATAAATTAAGTATACTCCTGTTAAATAATCAATTTACTAAAAAAAAACAACGTGTTACCTATTTTAAACATTTTTAACAAAACATTGTTTTAAACTCAAACGATTGTTTAAAACAATCGTTTATATATATCGAAAATATATAGAAATATTTGCTATTAGAAAATTTTTACAATCTTTACAAGAAAGCTACACAAGTTACTTACATTTGTAACGACGGATAATTTTCCTATGGCATCCAGTATCCTGTACCACACGCCTATATCCCTGACTCTCTGCGATACGGGCCTTCGGTACAACGTCAATAATTTTTTTGCATCCAGTCGCATCTCCAAGATGTTGTTCAAAAGAGCGAAAAAAGGTGCCAACGGGAACGCGGCCACAAAAATGGTAACAAACCCGTACTGTAACACTAAAATAAAATAATAAAACCTTAAACATTTCTTAGTATCGTTTATAGCAATATAAATTAATCTACAAAAAATTGTTATCCGTTAAAAAATCAAGGAATCTCCACGACAAAAGGATAATCAAATTGCCTACCCATTTCCAAATATTCAGGAAACAAGCTTCTTGGTCCCCATTCAACTAACTTAAAGTCCTTTAGCCATTGAGGTCTGGATCCTTTTTGCGATTGATAATCTTTCGTTAGACCGGTTTTTACCTAAAAATATAGAAAAAGTAGATCAAAATTAACCACCAAACATACATATAGTCTTTTATTTGTTCTTTTATTGATAAACATGTGCATAAATCGTCTTTTTGTTAAATATCAGGCAGAGAAACTTTCCTCGTGCCCCTGGATATTAATAGTACATTACGTATCAAGGGCCGAAAAGAGGCTTTTACGGACGAGATGCGGAAAAGCCTCCGACGGCCCGAGATATGTACCGTATTTTTTCAACAAGCGCTCCGAAGCTTTGATGCCAAATAAATAAAGAAATTCTTCAGACAGTTTTCCTGTCTACATGACATGAAAACACTCGCGCATGGAGAATGTAAATATCTATTTATTATTTTTGACAAATAGGCTCGGTGGCCTAGTGGTATAGCGTACGCCTTGTGATCTGAGAGTCGCGGGTTCAAATCCCGCACTCGGCATCTCTGGTTTTATTTATTTTTTTACAAGTGCCCGCGTCTTTGAGGCCATATAAATAAAGAAATTCTTCAGGCATTTTTCTAAAACATCTTTGAAAAATTAACTGCTTAATTTATATATAATCCCCTGTTTATTATCGCTTGTAGTATGGCTCGGTGGGTAGAGTGTCCGCCTGGCGATCTGAGGGTCGCGGGTTCAAATCCCGCACTGACAATTATGGTTTTATTTATTTATGAGCACATGGTAACTCGAAGCGGGCGGGAAAGATTTTTTTGATACTTTCCCGCCCGCTCTCTTGGAAAACGCCACTTTCGGTGAAGAGAACATGCATGAAAAGAGGCACTTTCGGGGCACATGTAAAAAAAAATTACCTTGAGCGTATTTAACCATTTAAAGAACAGCGGAAACATCATTTCCAAAACCGTGTTCATGGCTTGTTTTCCTACCATGATCACTGCTAATTGGATGCATAATTCCAAAAGACAGCCTCCAGGTCCACACTAAAAGCATTGTTTTTTTAATTCACCGAAAACTTATTTGTCTACCGTACAACATTAACATGATTTGTAATATACCTCTTCTTGTCTATATCCAAAAACCCTATGGTATCCTTTAGGCGACCCGACAAATTTGCCTTTGAAAAAGGCAATGTAAAAAATGGAAGCGTAGTAATTTACGAACTGGAGAAGGTATATTTTTAAAGTGAGGGAGTCATCAAATTCCGTTTGTGTCCTTAATAATTCAAATTCTGTAAGGTATTGTGCTACAAATGTGTAAATCTAAAAAAAAATATTGGTTAAAAAAGTTTGGTCCAGTAGAAACTATGACTAAATAAAAATACCTGGTCTGGTCCTAACCAAACTTCAAATTCCGTAAAGGTCCCCTTAGACCTCGTGATTTAGTCATCGGTGATCGTGACAACCGATCGCGACAAAACCGAAGCATAGGGGCGCAAAACTATCACGATACAACGTCACGATGGACATCTTCCGATGCTTAATTTCACGACGGCTTATCACGATGACCGACGAACAATCACGTGTGTGAGTGTGCCTTTAGAATGAAGAACCCGGTCTGTTCCTGACCAAACTTCAAATTCTGTGAAGGTCCCCTTAGTGCCTGTTCTCACCAAAGCAACTGGCAACCGCAACGCAACCGCAATCCGACCGCAACTTCAGTTGAGTTGCTCTTGCGTTCCCACCTGGAAACAACTGGTTTGAAGTATCTTTTGACGTGAGCAAAATGTCGTCTTCGTCAGAGGAAGATATGACCTCTACATCCTTTCTCGTTAAACAGCTTAAAAAATAAAAACTGAGCGACCATTTTGGGTTGCAACGCAACTAGTTGCGTATGAGTTGCCCGGCATACCCGTCGCCGTTGTCAGTTGCTTCCAAACGCGGTGCCATGGCTGACAACCCAAAATTGTCGCTCAGTTATTTTTTAAGCTGTTTAACGAGAAAGGATGTAGAGGTTATATCTTCCTCTGACGAAGACGACATTTTGTTCACATCAAAAGAGATTTCAAACCAGTTGATTTCAGTAGGAACGAAAGAGCAACTCAACTGAAGCTGCGGTCGCGTTGCAGTTGCGTTTCTTGCAGTTGCTTTTGTGAGAACAAGCGAGCAACTCAACTGAAGTTGCGGTCGGGTTGCGGTTGCCAGTTGCTTTGGTGAGAACAGGCACTTAGACTTCGTGTTTTATTCATCGGTAATCGTTACAACCGATCGCGACAATGGGCCGCAATGAGATCTTCCGAAGCTTAATTAGTCACGACGGCTTATCACGATGACCGACGAACAATCACAACAAGTGTAAGGGTGCCTTTATAATGACCGGCCGGTATTAAACTATTCTGGGAATTGACGAACGTGTATCACAGAAAATACTTACGTAATTGAAAATAACGATGGCGACTAAATTTATAGACGCCGCAGTAACCGTTGTAAACAAAATGGCCGAACTATTATCCACTTTATCGGCGTGCACTTTCAACGACACCAAAATGGACATTCTGTACAATACCACTGCCACTACCGTCGCTAGAGCCATAAAAACCTGGAAAAATAATTAAAATTATGCGAAATTCCCCAAACTTTTCCTTCAAAACGGCTATTAAATATTCATGCTTACCAATAACAACACGATCGAAAAACTAAAAATAGTCATCGGCACTTTGATTTTCCAGAAAGGAACGTGCGGTTCCATGGTATTGGTCACGATATTGACAGATTTCCGTTTGACATGCGCCAATCGAGCCAAATACTGCGGTCTGGGGTGCTCTTCCTGTACATCGAACCCCGTCAAGTCCCATCGATGCGTTATCTCTGCAGAATACCTTTTCCACATTTCCAGAAAAGTGGTCGCCCAGAACGACATAAAAATAGCGAAAAAAACCGTAGTGGGATTGTCAAACAGGTACGTTATTCTGGAATGAACGCAGGTCTCTTTCAAGTCCCAGTAGTCGCACCATTCGTCGCACAACGGACACATTTTTTCTTTCAGTTCAGTGTTACAAATATCGTTAGTAATCTTGTTACTATACATCGTCGATAGGGAATAGATGAAACAGATCAGACCCACTATTGCAGGTGCCAATAAGATGTTTGTGTAGAACCCTAACCAAGCAAAATAGAGGGCTATCTTCACGCCAAAGTATTCTTTAACGTAGTCCAGTGGTTGGTATCGGTACCATTTCCCTATTGCAGCCCATTCGGTGAAGAGTAGGTTGCGAATGGTACCTTCGGTCTTTAGATCGCCCTAAAAAAAGTATTATTTAAGTCATGTATGAATTGCTGTACGTGCAAAACGAAGTGTAACTGGAGGTTCTGTTTTTTTATTAACTTAAATTCATATTATTTTCAACTACCCAAAATATAAAAACCTCAGAAGCCTTTACATTATTTTTTCTACGATCGTTATTAGTGTTGGAAAAAACCGATGATTTTAATAATCGAGTACTTGATACTCGAGCGATTTTAATAATCGAATGAATCGCTTGAAATTCCAATTCACCAAGCGATGACGTCACCGATTGCTCGACCCGCAGCCTAGTCGTATACATGTGATCAGGTAGGGTATTTAGAAGGCACGTAACTACGGGCGGGCACAGGTTTAGCTAAAAAATTGTAGTATCTACCAAAAAAATTCCAGAAATTTATTTATTTGTGAATAATGAATTTTTACCACGTGTCTCGATAACAAACAAACAAAACTGCAAAAAATCACCCAAATATGTATTTATTGTTCGGGTTTATTCTTGTGCTTTTTTAAAACAAAAAGTATTACTAAAAGTTATTTTTTGTCATACGTGCGCCGTAAGCGCCTCTTACGCGACCTCTTTTCGTGACCGTAAGTAGCTCTTTTCAAGCCTCTCGGAGACAGGGCTGTAATATATAGAAACAGGGCTGTAATGTTTTCATTACAGCCCTCTCGCGTTCACGCTGGAAGCACACACAAACACAACAAAGACGGCGCAGACAGGAACGAACCGGCTTGACTCGGCGTGGCGTGGTGGCAGAAGGACTCGACGCACTTTTGACAAAAAGTACGGTACGAACCTCGGGCAGTGAAGGCCTCGAGCGTTGCCTCCCCTCGCTTCGGGTTTGTTCGGGCCTTCTTACTGCCCTCGGTACGTAATGTACTATTTCATCACATCTTTCTCAATCTACGAGCATAAAATAAGTAGATTAAAAATGGCTTGTCAAATTCTTCCACTTTAAATTATCAGGTGCCCACTGTGTGCCCTTCAAAAATGTAGGCTTAGTTACGCGACTGGCAAAATAAGAAAATAGGTGATTATTTTTTTAAATTCATGTTTATAGTTACCTAAAAGTTCCTGTTTAAATTTAAGAATGCTTACTTTTGGTTACCAAAAAATTTGTCGATACCTATGTTTTGTTAACTATTTTGCTCGTTTTCTCATTTACCATTAACATTTTCTATAATGTATGTTATTTTTAAGAAATCTTCTTGAGTTTAATAATAAAAAGTTCCCGTTTAGATTTTAAAATGTTTACTATAAGATTACCAACGAATTTTTCTATTTATTTTGTTCACCATTTTGTCCGTTTTGTTATTTTTGAGAAGTTTTCTCGAGTTTATAGTAAATAAAAATTTAAAAATTATATCCTTTAAATTAAACTACGCCGCTGGCTAGCCAGGTAAAACAAAACTTTACAAAACCAATGTCGCGATGACTCCGCTAAGGGATTTGTCATACTTTTTTATATGTACCTTCTCGTTTATGTTCCTTTAAGGAAGACGTATGTCGTGTACCTGCTCAGCGTCAAACTCGAACGTCGCCAATCGGATGGCACGGCGCGTAGACCGAAGGTCATATATCAAATGACAGGCGATATTTTTCGGTTTTTCGCCTGAATTTATAACTAGAGTATTTCCTATCGAGCGAATAACTGTTCGAATATACGAGCAGTTTTTTAACTCGATCACACTACAGCGGTACAATTCCGTCGGCGTCAAGCGAAGCTCGGGTATCGAGTGAAAGATAATAAGTGACGAGCGACGGTTTTCGCCTGAATAGATAACTCGACTGTTTTTTTTTTTAATAATCGAGCGATGTCGGTTATTTCAATAAACGAGTGATCAAGCGGTTTTTCGCTCGAGCGATCACAACACTAATCGTTATACAAACTATATTTGAAAATGCGTAAAATTGGTGAAAATAGCTAACCTAGAAACTTCAGAAGTATGTACATTAATTATTAAAATAAAACTTACATCGTGGAGGGGATATGTAGATTCATAAATACCATCATTCAATAGCCTTTCGATTCCAAAAGCAAAGTCATTATTTAAGTTTTCGTTAAACCTTTTTCTATCTAAAATAAATTGCACTATTCTAGAGTGTATAGCGGGAGTAAAAAAACACGGAGATTCAGTGTCAAATCTGAAAAAAAAAATTGATTAAAATAGGGAAAATAGGTATACATAGTTTCGTATTAATGTTTGGTCTGTCATCTGTTGTTGATTATTTCTTAAGTTTGTGGACAAAAAAGGCCTTATCAGATATCTTCTTTCACTTACAGATATTCTCTATCTCTACTGTAAATAGCGGTAAAACGCTGTTGAGCTTTTTCAGGGAATTTATCTTTATCGACGAAAACCATGGCCTTCAATTGTTGCCATCGGTCGGTTAAGCCACTAATGAAAACATTAGTGTGCCGGGAAACTTGTCTCAAAGCTGGAATCTTAAAAAACAGAAATAAATTTTTAAAATTGTACGATTACTTTTTGCAAAATGTAAAACACATTATAGTTAGAGAGACGGTGACAATAGGGGGGGTCCGTGAAGTGGAATATCAGTAATTTGGTTCTTCGTGGAGTTTAGGTCCCCCTCTACAGCTTTTATATCTGATGAAATGCCGTAGAGCGTTGTTGAGAGGCGCTGTACCGCTTTAGATAGGAAATTCTCAATAAATTCAAAATTATATCGAGCCAATGAATTTACAACATCTGTGTGACCCTCAAGTCACGGGAAACACATTTTCTGACATGTCAACCCTTGCATATACTTTTCCGAGCGTGTCAAAAAAAAATTAATGGAAGTCTCAAGTGACATGGGTCCCAGTGGGCTTAATCGATTTGTATTCACATGGAGATGACTCGTAAACAATTTTCTGATAAAAAGAATATTATGAAAGTCGGTACGAAGGTGCACGAAGTAAGACTGCAGCGAGATCTCTTTGGACAAATTTAGAGAAAGTTTTGCAGTACAGTACGTTTCACGAAAATTGGATACGACTTAATGATTTACTGGGTCGGTCCCATTGTGTCGACAAGAGCTTGGCAATAAACAAGTGAAGTATGAAGGGACGGACTAAGGAAAACAAGTAATGATATGATTATATTAATGTAATCAAATGAAATAACATTTTTTTAAAATATTACTAGTCGTATTTATTTACATTTATAATGTCATTCTATAGATAGTTATGTTTGGCTATCGCTATCCTCATCAAAATTAATTATAATTGGATTAATTATACGATCCAGACTAATATACGAATTTTCTACAGTTATTACGTGACGGACTGAATTTTTCCAACTACCTGGGGGAATATCATTAAAGCATTTTCGTATTAATTCTCCAACACTAGAACTTAAAGTCGGAGAAATATTTTCAGACCTAACCAGTGATTTTAACTGATGCCACATATTATGCTCTATGGGGTTAAAAATGCAATAATAGGGTGGGAGCCATAGCACTGTATGTCCAATTTCTTCTGCCAATGTGTCACAAACATATACTTTTTTTATACAAAATGTCTTTAAAACTTCTAAAAGATCACTTTTTTATAACTTTCTTCAAAATATATATCATTCGCCGCCATGTAGTTCTGAATCTCCAATTTTGTATTATTTGAGATTGGAGCTTTATGTAATTGGCGACTGTGATAGCTCGCATTGTCCATTACTATCGCGCTATTCTGAGGAATGTTTGGTAAAAGACAATTCTTGAACCATTCCTCAAAAACTAACAAATTTTACCACAAAAAGATATTTAAATATAAATTAAGCAACCTAACCTACCTGATGTGCCTATATTTAATTATAATTATTACAATCCGGTCCTTTCCACATAATAATAACAAACGGTCATAAATAATGGGATGGCCCAGGTACTTTTACTGCAGTCATTAAGTTATATCCAATAATGAAATGGCGAGACCTGGAACGACTACATTTTTTCACATAATCTTTAACATATAATGTTCCATTCTAGCAAGTTTCAACTTCAAATTCGCTTTTTTAATTTTCATTTTTATTGACACGCTCGGAAAAGTATATGCAAGGGTTGACTTATCAGAAAATGTGTTTCCCGTGACTTTGGAGTCACGCAGATGCTGTAAATTCATTTTCAGACATGGCTCGATATAATTTTGAATTTATTGAGAATTTCCTATCTAAAGCGGTACAGTCTCAGCAACGCTCTACGGCATTTCATCAGATATAAAAGTTGGAGAGGGGGACCTAAACTCCAAGAAAAACCAAATTACTGATATTCCACTTCACGGACCCCCTATTGTCACCGTCGTCTCTATATTGCATGTAATGCCCATGAATAAACTAATAACTGAAAATAATACCTCAACCTTATCTTCTAAAAAATAACCCAGTAATAATAAAATAAAAAATATTCTAGTATTAAATCGCTTAAAAATAATGTACAAACATTGGAGGCAAAAAAATGTTCCTGTAATAGTTTTTTTTGGCGCCATGAATAAATAAGCAGCATAACAACAAAATTCACTCTATTTATATACATTTTTGGCTATTTATATAAGAACGCGCATGTACAACAAAAGGAGATTGTCTATTTAAATATATAATTTTTGTCGAATGTTTAAAAATCCTGTAAATATTTAATCATGCTTCTTCATTTAATTTATTTTTAATAGTAAAAATAGATTAAATTTCTTGCTTCGTCTTGAGTTTTCGATCATTATTCAATAGTGCACGGGCAAATGTTAATTAATAGCAAAAAAGGAACCCAAAAAAAGGTTAAACTACATGGATACCTATTATACTGTATAAGCCACATTACTTTTTTATCCCATGTTAGTAACATGCCAAAAAACTAAAAAGCGGACGGGGGAGCCTTCTCCTCAAACCAAAATTTTAAATACCTTTTGGGACAAATAGGAACTGGAATTACCAAATATATTTAGCTTGTATTCTTTGGGCAACTTACATAACTCCTACAGGCAAATAAAAAAAAATTAATAACCTACCCTGTATTAAAAAAAATATATAATAATGAGCTCGATTATTGGTCTTGCAAAGCAGTAGGCGACTTGAAAAGAGAATTGTTTTGAACGCCATGGAATTTCCGATAAGAAAACTTTTCGAACGAAATATCCATTTTGTCCGGGTAACTTCAATAATTCTCCGTTCAAGCGTCGATGGGAAACTGTGTCTATAATTTTATATGTATAGTCTATAGTCAAAGGTTTGTTAAAACTATCAAAATAGAGAGCGAAATGCTTCGTTGGTTATAATCATACACCTTCCCGTTGAAAGAAAATAATGACTTACCTCTCTCATTGGCATCCTTAACTTTAATATTTCACTGTATCGTCTCAATACCTCTTTGGGAGAGTGGACCTGTATATAATTATCCATTTAAGAAATAAAAAGTCTATGCTTGTCAGGTGGTATTAATATTAAATACCAATATGGAAAATTAGTATTTCCCAGACCACCCGATGATCCTTATACAATAAGGGCGTATTTTGTCTACACAGTAGCACTTTAAAATACTATTTCAGATTGAATGGTACTACCAAGAAAAGGAAGCCCTCTCCATTGATAGGATGCAACCACCTGCAGACCGGTTTCGAACTTATTTGTTCTTATCAGTACAGGGTAGGTGTACATACCCATCATCAGAGAGGACGGGTTTGTCGACTACCGTCGATAATACGGCGTTAAGTTAAAGTCCTCTCTGATGATGGGTATGTACACCTACCCTCTACTGACGAGAACAAATAAGTTCGAAACCGGTCTGCATTCTATCAATGGAGAGGGCTTCCTTTTCTTGGTAGTACCATTCAATCTGAAATAGTATTTTAAAGTGCTACTGTGTAGACAAAAATACGCCCTTATTGTATAAGGATCATCGGGTGGTCTGGGAAATAATAATTTTCCGTATTGGTATTTGATATTCTGTACATAATTATAATAATTCTTGGCTGATCTAATAAATATATTTAAAAAGTCTATTCGCGTTCACGCTGGCGATATTTATGCATACAAGAATTGCAGTCTACCTGTCGTCGGTCTCGTAACATCCAGAGCCATAGAAATGGCCAGCAAAAGGGGATAACTTCCCGTCATTCTAAAAAGGCTGAGATTGTGATATATAGGGTTTCAAATTTGAAAACTTCCTACCGTTTTATAATAAAAATCGGACAGACACGTAAATTTTTATTGTTTGTATATTTGCAGCCGTCGTGGTTAGACTCCCTGGAAGGAGTATATGTTACCCTTAAAATCTTAAATGGGAAGAGGGGGTCAAGTGGTACATCATTTTAAAGATGGTTTAAATATCTTTTCAATAATACTCTTTAAGTCGTAATTTCGAAGAAATCCCATTCCAAAAATGAACGTAATTAGAACGTAGGTGCACTGAGATTTATGTTTTTTAGGTTATTATTTTTTTAAAAATTATTATTATTATATAGGCTGTTCCTTAATGATATGCTAATATTTCAGGGTGTGATTTCTTAGGTCATTTTATAAAGAAAAGTTCATCTGACCATATGTCCGCAACGGCTTACATTTCTTGCTACAGGGTGTAGAATTTTTATTTTTTAAAAGGTTATTTTTTAATATCTCCGAAAGTACTTTAAATATTATTTTCAATTTTGGTATGTATTAATAGAATATAGAACCACAAATTTTAGTTAGAAAATGTATTCAATCGTTCCACCAGTGGTGTCTCTGCAAACATGTCCTCTAATATTTTTTACAAAAAACATGGTACGCCACTGACATTTGTCCATGTGGGTTTGTTCGGGTTTGTTCTGATTAGCTTGGTCAATTCCACATGAAAACGGTCTCTTGAGTTTTTCTCGTTCTTGATTAAAACCACTAAATTCATATTGAAACTCATTATTATTAACATTGATAAAATAATTAAGGATACATTTTGTTTCATAAAAATTGTTGGAAAGGGCCACCTTCACTTAAAAGGCATGCTTCCGCCCGTCTTCGCATCGAATTGCCCACTTCAACAATTTTTATAAAACAAAATTTATCATTAATTATTTTATCAATGTTAATAATAATAATAATGAGTTTCAATATGAATCTGGTGGTTTTAATCAAGAACGGTGCGTCTGACGAGAAAACCTCAAGAGACCGTTTTCATGTATACTTGACCAGGTTAATCATAAAAAATATCCACATGGAAAAATGTCAGTGGCGTAACATCTTTTTTGTAAAAAATATCAGAGGACATGT
Source organism: Barypeithes pellucidus (assembly GCA_963991005.1). Classification (NCBI taxonomy): domain Eukaryota; kingdom Metazoa; phylum Arthropoda; class Insecta; order Coleoptera; family Curculionidae; genus Barypeithes; species Barypeithes pellucidus. The sequence goes on from OZ022557.1 coordinate 5,072,380, forward strand.
TTGCAGGGACGCCACTGGTTGAACAATTGAATAACTTTTCTAACTAAAATTTGTGGTTCTATAGTATACTATTAACACATACCAAAATTGAAAATAATATCTAAAGTACTTTCGGAGATATTAAAAAATTACCATTAAAAAAATAAAAATTCAACACAATATGTTCATGAACTTTTCTTTATAAAATGACCTAAGGAATCACACCCTGAAATATTAGCACGTCATTAAGGAACATCCTGTATAAATGATTAGGGGTCCCTAGGTAGTCACTCTGGGTGATACCCTTCCGAATTCTTTACCAGGGGCAAAGCTTGCTGAAATAATGCAAGTACAAAAACGTTGCCAGCTGTTAGGTAGGCTACAATAAACATCCTAATTTTTTTTTGTTTTCCAAAAAATACAAGAGTGTCACATTAATTGTTATGTAAGAAATTTCAGTATAAAGCAACTTACTTTAATAAAATTAAAACCATTAGATTCCTCGGCCTCATATTCCAACTCCAAACCCTCAGCCAATAAATTTTTCTCAAAAATTTGTCTCTTTCCGTATGCGTCTGGAGTAATTGCACGTTCACTCAATGCATACCACACCAGAACAAAATCCACAGATCTGAAAATCCAAGGAAATTAGAAAATAGCATGTAACAAGTAAGAATAGGCATTCTAATTATCTAAGGAATTCTACAACATGCTTTATTTAACGACATATCAAAAAATAGTAAATATTTATCTCAACGAACAGAATCTGCTTAATAAGGAACGACAATCAGGGCTTATAATTTGAAAAAGTTAAATAAAATTTTTAAATGAGTGAACTCCTTGGGTGTCCTAGCTAGAGGAAGGAGACCACGAGCTGACGAAGAACCTCGACAGCCTAGAACATCGAAGACAGGTTGGGGATTTAACTCTCTTTTACAGATATTTTCATGGAAGGTGCTCTGCTGACCATGCCCTCTTAATTCCGCCCAGAGCGACGAATAGCAGAAATACACGACGAACCACTACCGCCCATCCATATGTGGTTAAGCTTAGTACTATTCGAACTTCATTATTTAAGAATTCTTTCATCTGGAGGACTACATCCTTGTGGAACGACCTTCCCGAGGTCGTTTTTCCCAACGAATATAACCTCCAACGATTCAAAACCAACGTGAATCGCTTTTTGCGCACACGCACCACTCCCAGAGTGCCCTAAAGGATTTTTCCTATAGTGCTTGTGTTTCATCATAAATATAAAAAAAAAGCCTACCATGACGCGTATCTCGACCTTTCGTCGTTCTCTAAGGAAGGAATAGAAAATATACATTTAAACTATACCCCGCCCTTGTTATTCTGCCTACAAATAAATTAGAACAAACTCCCTTACATACCTTATACCATCTTTGAAAAAAATTGTAGGCTTCGGACATTTCTTCATTTCCGAGTAACAACAGGTTGAGGTTGGGCCGTCTAAACCTACGTGATTTAGGTTGGGAAAATCGGGCGTTCCTAAATGGGCCGTATCACTACTGGCTTTCGTAACGGTTTCTGGCGTATCCATTTCCGCTCGACTAGAATTCTGTTCGATAACTATCTTTGGTTTTTGATGTTTTTTTTCATGTTCTAAAAAATCACTGAAAAAAACACGAAACAGTTGTAGGTACAGATTAACACGTATGCGCTCGAAACATAGAACCCGAAAAATATTTGATACACCAATAGAAATTAATTTTATTATCAAATTAGAAAATATTTTTATTTTTGATAAAAGAACGTAATAATAGAAATTACGCGATTGGTACACTTAAGATGATACAAATATAAAGGAAATTCAAATGCCAGAAAGTTATAGTTCTTATCTTCCACACAGACAAATATCTAGTTAGCATAATTTCTTAAAAATTCTTAATTAACACCATCATGCTAGTCAGTTGCTTATGTTAGTGATAATAAATCGATATTTAAAACACAAGATATATTATTGTTCCTTATTATCAAAGTATGTAAATTATTCATGTCATGCATCAACAAATCAAAGTATTTTGAAAATAATTAATTGCGATAATTATTGATTTAAAATTGTTTATTACTGGTTAAGGAGTTTCCTGTATTCATTAAATTTATACCGGACGCACTGAAAAAGTTTTCTTTACTACAATGAAACAAAACTTTTATCCATCAACGCACAAACAAGACGGTAAACGTGAGATTTTTGGTAAAATTTTGGTAAAAAGTTTGACCGTGGGAAGGGCGCATTAGTAAAAGTATATTAAGCAATAAGGAAAAATATATTCTTATCTTTGAATTGCAATAGTTTCCATATAGGAAGATACTAAAAAGGATAGAACTAAAAATTAGTATTTTTTATGTTCGATTATCGTTGAATTGGTATACGTAGTATTATGGTGGATTATAAATTATTTATGTATATTGATTGTATTTATATTGTTGCTTATAAACATATTCAAAAAAATTAATTACCTAATATGGAAATAAATACAGCGCACTACACGACAGGATGCGACACATGCACGCAAAATTGAAATAAGCTGAATAGCATATGTGTGTCTTTTAGGCGGAAAAAATCAATATTGATATTATGGACGACATAATAATTTATGTCGCATGTTATTAATGTACTTTCCCGTGGGAATAAAGAAATTTAATAATAATTAGCATAATGAAGAAATTAGACACATGGAAGAAAGTATTGATCAAACTGGATGAAGGAAATTAAATTCTGCAGGGTGTGTTCTGAAAAGTATTAAAAATTGTGTATGTAAAAATGTAGTAAAAAAAGGCAAAATAAGAGAGGTATAAGAGAAGTTTGGTTTTGATTTAGAATAAGATCTATTTTATATCATTTGTTGTCATTGGGTTTCCATTGAAAATCCAGTCTTTACTATTTAAAAAAACTGGATGTATTTTAGAACATAAAAAAAAGACTTTTGACAATAAATAACATATAACAATTTTTTTTGCCGTACTTAACTTTTAGCCTTCCTTAACAAAAGGAGAACTAGACAGGTAGAAACACTCGCAAATTAGAATTTATTATTGGTTGTTGCCTTCAATATATCATCTAAATGGATTAAAAAATGCAGTAAGAAAAGATAAATTTGTAAATATTATGAATTATTAAATTCCTGAGAATTTTATATCATTATTTGTACATATATACCAACATCTAAAAAATAAAATAAAAAATATGAATCGTGTCTGTGTTTCAAACATTATAAGGGCAATACCTATTTGTATCCATGTCTTTATCCAAATCCTCCCCACTTTTATAAAGATTGACCACCGACATGGCTGCAAAATCATTGGCAGGATTAGTGTTATCACTTCCACAATCAAAACTTTTATTTTTAAATTGCACACTGACCCTCTTATCTTTAATCTCCTCATTATGACTAATCTTTGGCATATCTAGAGGATTTGCAATGGTATTCCAATGACGGACCGAATAGGTATGTTTATTCTTACCCCTAAAAATAGAATAATATAAAACACAAACAAATCATATTTAATTCTTAGAAGCATTACACAAATTTTTGTAAGAAAACCCATTTTCTGTAAGCAAAAATGACTACTTACCTATCAATAAAAACAAGCATTAAACTTACCTTTTGGGTAAATTCCTATGTGAAATTTCAATCTCTGGAGATGAATAGGTTCGTAGCAATGGTGATTTATCACTAAAACTTGATTTCGGTTCATTTTTATTGAGCGTTTCGATATTAGACATGTATCTTCTAAAATTTGCACCACTGTTACGGTTTGGATATTTTTCTATCTACAAAGGGGAAAATAATGAGAATATAATTAATATTAGGTTTCTAAACTTCGGTTTATTGTTCAACAAATATTTACTTAATAGTATTTATTTTAATATAATTATAATCTGACATGCAAATATGCGGTGAATTGTTTTTCAGTGAAAAAAATTAATAATACCTCTGGCTATAATTGGCAGAATACCGAGAAATTTTTGTGTTTTTCTATTTTTAACACCAGGGAAAGAAAGGAGAATAAAAATGACCACCTTTGCATTTGAAGATTAATTACCATGTGCGAACTATAATTGACTTCAACGTGTTTAAGTATTAAAGGTAAATGAAACCCCTGGGATGCTCACCGTTAAAAAAAAAATTCATTGGTTGAGATTTATGAAATCACTAATTTTCTGAATTTTGTCATATTTTTGGCAGATTTCGAAATCCGCTCTAAATTTAACATAACCTCATTCTCTTCTTTCCTATTTTTTGGTCTCGACCAAAAAAATATAAAGCGTTTATTCGGGTTTGGCCTCAACTGCTAGGGCTATCAGCCTACTGACATTTGATTATAATCCGTTATTAGTGGCCTTGCCCGAAGAAACCCTATATTTTCTTTGCTGCCTACATAGTGCGATTTCATGCAACGAATAACCAGGATTTCATGTATGATCCGGGGTCTCCATACCAAACTACGGCGAGCCGTAGGCGAGTGTTTTAAATTAAACTTGCATAGGTTTATTAAAGTTTGTTTTCAGAAATTGGTGGAATCAGTCTCAATCCATACAATAATCGTACCCTGGACAGAGCAATAATTATTTGACAACCAAGGTCGTTGGGAACATATGATTCATTCTTCAATAATTATCTAATTATTGTAGGATAATTGAAAATATTGTTTAACATTATCTTTATATAAAGAGCTGTTTTTGTTTGTATATTGATAAAATAATTTAAATTATCTATAACTGGAGTACGTGGCCTGCGCCAGCCAGGAAAATGATTTTGCATAAATAGAAGCGGTATCAAAATTTACAACCAATAAGTATTGACGAAAGGTAAAAATACCCTAGAAAATAATAACAGGGCAAGATTAAAAAAAGCAATGTGTGAATTAGCTCTTCCAGAGACTTTTGTACCTGGTTTCCATGAAGAAGAAGTTGTTCGGCGGATGCCTTATGTGCCTTTGGGAAAGACTGGACTTGTAAGCAAAATATCCCTTGGCGGAGCCGGTTTTTCCTATTTTTACGGGTAAGTAATAAATTTTAATCTAATAGATAAATTATCAATATAATTTAATAATTATTTCCAAAATCGAGAAGGGACATATCTGTTCCATTATTACTTTATGTTCGTCAAATCGTACCCTAATTAGTACTGGACATACAGTGGTGCCGCGCTTTTTAATTGGATTTCTACCTAGGAACTGTAAATAACAGATTTGAATGTTTCTACATATTTTTATCAATACCTACTTTGTTTTCATAGGGACTGTGATATTGAAGAATGTAAAAAAACAGTATACGAGGCTATAAAAAATGGGGTCAATTTTATAGATACAGCTCCCTGGTATGGTCATGGTGAATCAGAAAGGATCTTGGGAATGGTAGGTTGTGGTAAAAATATTATACAATATCTTACATCAACAGCAAAAAAATTGTTTGTGCATTTTGTCGCATGTCTAATAAAATATTAATCCATATTTAAAGTATCACATCATACATTTTAGTGCCTGGAGGGTATCCCCCGAAAAGCATACTATTTAGCAACAAAATGCTGCCGTTATGAGAAAGATCCCGCACTTATGTTTGATTTCTCCGCTGAAAGGACTAGAAAAAGTATTGACGAGTCATTAGCAAGACTTAAACTTGATTATGTAGATTTCTTAGAAGTAAGAACTTATTACCTATTTATTTAGTTATACCGAATGAATTGTATAATTTTGGGGCATACATTTCCGTGTCTTGAAAAGGAAAATTCACCTTAAGAGCGGAGTCCCAAGCCCTGGGGCGTCTACAAAATTGCTTCCAAAATGTGTTAAATATTGCTTCCTAATGTATTTATCGGATGGCGCCTACTGTACTAATTTATGAAATTATTTGAATATTGATTTTCCAGATTTGCAATTTACCGAACCATGTGTATCTTTCAGTTCTTTAGAGATGGAGCGACCTCCGTAATAAATCTATATCCGCAGATATACAGTGTACCAAATTAATACAATACATGGGCGATCTGCACCAAACCATAAGAAATACATATAATGTTACTGATGTAGCGGACATACACACAAAATATCAAGATCAAGTATTTTGTGGGTATCCTAATCAATGCAGTGTACAGGGTGTTCCATTTTCGACACTTTATAGGGTATCTGCGTAACTGTTAGTGCTATCAAAAAGTAATACATAGGTATCATGTGCTCTTTTTGGGTCAAACTTAAAATAGTAAAATCAAAATTTGAAAATTTCCGCTCGCTTAAGAGATACGGGGAAAATCAAAAATTGACAATTTCAAAATTACCCTATATTTTCTTAGTTAAAGAGATACAGAAAAATGTTTTATACAGAGGTTTATAATGATTGTCGAATAATCTGCCGTTTTCAGAATAAGTATACGGGGTCAGGTAACAAAGTTATCAGGCCTAATCTCATTTTTTAAATGGAATACACTGTATATTTTAATATAAAAAGATAGCATTTTAAAATCTCTTTACAAATATATACACACCATGCATGACATTGGTTTCCTAGGCGATTTATTTAAACTTCATTACTTTGAAACGAAATAAAAGATTCAGATTAAGGTTAAAAAATAACGGGAATCATCTCAAATATTCGGAATATGTCCTTAAATGGTTACCGTCTTTCCGAATAGCGCCATTTCCTTGTTTTTCCACTTTTAATAAAAACTGATATCATATCAAATTTTTCAAAATGTTGATAGGTCATTTTCGCAAATGAATAAGTCAAAATGAAATTGATGTAAATGTTAATAATACATAGTTGTTTCTAGGATACTAGCTTTTGTTTCATGGTCTACTGTGGTTTATAGTAATAAACTTTAATAAATCGCCTATGATGTGTTATATATTTGAAAGGAGAATTTAAAATAGTATCTTTTTAGATTAAAATATACAGGGTGTTCCATTTAAAAAAATGAGGTTAGGTCCGATAATTTTTTTACCTGACCCCGTATACTGAAAACGGCATGTTATCCCACACCTCGAAAACGGGGGGGAGGGGAGGGGGTCGGACGCGATTTCCAACACCACCATCGTGCTCAGCATCCTCGAAAACGAGGGAGGGGGATATGTATTTGCCGCTGATACTTTAAAAAAAATTCACCCCTTTCAGGGGCAAGTATTGGCCGGTGGAGGGATTGGAAGGAGTCGGACGCGATATCCAACACCACCATCGTGCTCAGCATCCTCGAAAACGGGGGGAAAGTGTGTTTCTCTGCAGGGAAATCTCTTGAAGCGCGTTTAACCCCTCTGGGGGGTGGTTTTTGCACGCTTTCAGGGGTTGCGCAACCCAAAAGATAAATTCTGACGCCGCCATCTTGTTCAACATCCTCGAAAACGGGGGGGGGGGGAGAGGTACTCTTGTTCCGGCTGAAAATATTTCGATGTTCGTCCTATACTCACAGACGCCACTATTGGCGCAGACCAGCCATTACCCAGGCAACTGGAACAAAAATTCTCAAGTTGAATATAATGAATATAAAGAACGAGAATAGTCCTGACGTCACACGACCTTGTCTTTTCATGTCGACACAGAGATTGTTCCAGACGTACTTTTTGTACCAAATTAAGTACAGTAAGTTTTCGTTACTACCTTGATCAATATTTTTGTAAATAAATACGGCTGCATAATACTATTTAATAATCAACAATGTTAAAAAAAAACACATAAAAAAATACTTTACATTATTATTTGATCACTTTTTAAATTTCGACCTCGAAATAAAACTGCTTGAAATACGAAAGAAAAATGTAATTAACGTTCCATTGAACAATATCTTTAAAAAATGGTACATTTATACCACATTCGATACAATTAACACAATCAAAAACGTACAAAAATTTGGAACAGCTGATAGGACCAATGTACATAGGTATACGAAGACACGTGACTTTTCATCTGTCAATATGGTCTCGCAGGGCAAACAAACCTGTTGATTCAGATAGGTTTATTACCTTTCTTGGGAGTTTTAAACCATGTAAATTCTAAATATTTGTTAGTTCTGGCTAGTTCTTTTAAGACCATTTAATTGTGAAAACGTACCAGTGTGTTTTATCATGCAGAGTTCATATTTGAGGAAATTATTGCAATAATGCTCGGACGTAGACCAGAGGTATGTTTGTTTACATTTTTATTATTCATAACAATTTTTCTCATATTCTATGCTTCAATATCACATTCAAATCATATAAAATTTTAATTTGTTTTAGATTTCTAATGAAGCTGAAATTAATAAAGGATTTGGATCTTTTTACCATGGCAGTTGTTGATTTGGACTACACCATTAATGGGATTCTATTCTATTCTACCAGTGATCTATCATCTAGACATATTTCCATTTTTGTAGCCTTAAGATATAGGTTTCATACACATGAGCAGATGAAAGCCTACAAAACCCTTGAAGCTCATTAATATTTTTCAGCCAGTTTTGTTATAAATCTTGGAATGAAGGTTGTAAAAGAGTTTTATGTCATGGTTGGAAAGGTAATTATTTTTGTTTACTTCAAGTGTTTGATACCTAGTGCAGGAGTGACCAACTTTGTTATAAGATCTTCCACTTTTGAAATAAGAAAATTTACAGAGTGTCACTAATGTTTCGGAATGTAATACTTTAAGTTAATGTATATAATTTTCTTTTTCAGGTGAAACATTCACATAAAGTCGTTGCTAAACCAATTATTTCTGTGGAATATATCAACAGAAATAAAGGTATGATTTTTTGTACCGATGTACCTGCTGTTATTATGTCCATTGTCCCAATGCAAAAATGGACTTCGGCACAGTTTCTGCTTCGTTAAGACAGAGGTAGCTTTACCTTCAGTGTCCAAAGAAAGGATGTCCAGCATTAATGATTTCTTTGCACACTCTAATACAATTATGTAAGAAGGTGAAAAACTTTTAAGAGTCCCTCTGTTTATAAAAATACTTTGATTTGCTGCCAAGGTTTTATTAGAGGGAAAATATATGCTAGTATAGAGGATACTACCTATAATATTGACGTAAGCTGAGTATGTTTTCAGATTGTATTTTTTAATTAAACTTTACCTATATTTCAGATTATATTAAAAATGTAGTCGTCACTACAACACAATCAAGGTGCCAAAATTAATAATCACAGCAACGAACATTATTTTGTTATGGTTATTTTACGAAGAAAGACCTTACGGGTAGCTGAATTATATAATTCAACAATGACAACTGAAATGTACCTTCACGATAATGTTTTTATTAACGTTAAATATTTTATTCGTATTACCAAAAAGATTTCTTTTAGGGAGAAAGGACCCGAGATATGGTGCATACTTTGTCTGTCCATGTATAAGCAAGCTTACAATGTGGATTTATCAATTGAACTGAGTCAGATGATATAATAACTAAGTCTTTTTGAACTTGAATGATGAATGAAATTTGTTATTATTTATCGTTTTATGTTAATTAGTGTTACAGTATTTTAGAATAAAGGAAAACCATACTGTTTTATTAGTCAGGGATTGATATGCAATATACTTTACAAAAATGATATTTAAATGCATTTTTACAAATTAGATTTTGACAGTTCCAATTCTTTATCAATTATTTCCTTTGTGGTTATGTCTCGAAGAGCAGAAGATAATATGTAGGTACGAGTTGATGACTTTTACTGGTTAAATAAAGACTCTTGAGACTACATAACGAGACTTTTTTAATAATAGTGTGATAATCTTATGTAATAGTAAAATATTTTGAGGAAATAAATGCATTCATTAGTTTTTGTCGTTTTATTAATAATCGGTGTTAATTTTTTCGCTTCATGTGGTAAATAGTGATTGAACTTGCAAAAATTAAAAATACAAAAATTTTATGTTATATATTCAGGAAAAAAATGTCTGGCCTTTTATAAAAATTGAGGCTTTTTATACAATTATCCTATTTTTACACTTTGTCGATCTGGCAACCCTAAATACTACCAGAAATGACAACCTTTTAATGGTTCCTGATTTTCACAACTCGGCGAATAAGCAGTATCATTTTATAATATTAATTTTTAAAGAAATTTCTACATACTATTTATATTTGGTACACTGTATATTTACATGAGTAAATATACCCGATTATGAAATCGGGTTTTCACACGAGTATACACAACCGAGTCGAGCTACTTCGCTGCCCTCACTGACACAGTAGCTGAACTTTCAGTTGGTTCGTAACTCGACTATATGACGCGGCGAAGTGCAAATATGGCTGCCAAACGTCGTCCAGCTGATAAAATATTTCGATAAAAATAGACCATTGCTGTAATAGCGCGTTTCCTTGCCTAAAACTTATGTAAACCATTACTAATAATATTGCCTTTTAGGAGAAACAATATTTTTCGATTTTGTGTAAAAAATTTTGAAATTGTCATAATTTTTATTTATTTATTACGTGGTTATTTAGCAACAGTTTCCAATAAAAATTGGTTATCGCCGAGCCCAATCTTTTATCTTTGAATAACTGCCTCCACATGTCTCCAAAACTAAATAGTTTCTAAGAATTTTAAAATGGCGCGGAGCTTTACAATAGAAATTTCATGTAACTCTGATCTTAAGTTAGTTTACATACGAAGTAACATATTTTTTAAATTTTTCCATGTCCCAAAGTTATACATAATTATTATAAAAATTATATTTATTGTTTATTTTCCCTTATTCAGTGTCATGATATTGAATTTGCACCCAGCCTAGACATGGTCCTGAATGAAACTCTACCCACAGTGCAGGAAATTGTTAAAACAGGCAAAGCTAAGCACATTGGTATAACAGGGTACCCCGTGAGTACCTTGAAGGAATGCATAGAGAAAAGTGCTGTCCCCATTGAGACGATTCTCAGTTATTGTAGGTATACAATGACTGATAATACTTTGAGTGAATATTTTTCATTTTTTGAGGTAATAAGTAAATATTTTTTTTTTAATCGCGATAGAAAACATACATTTATTGCATCTATGAATTTAGTAGAATGATGTAATGCGATGAAGATAAAAATCTTTATTATTTATTTAGTCTAGGAACATAGGAGTTATAAATGCTGCAGTAAACTCGATGGGTTTACTGACGAATAACGGCCCACCAACTTGGCATCCTGCTAGCAATGAGATAAAAGAAGTATGCAGGGAGGCCAGCGAGTACTGCAAGGTAAGAATTTCAAGAGAACTTTGGTAAATATTCCTTGTAAATATCTATATGCCCCGGGCCACCAGTGTAACTTGTAATAACAGGAAAATAAATCTGAAATAGTGGAACAGAATAAATTTGTATTTTTCCATACTTGATCGTTTTTTACTTTGCAGAAAAATGATGTAGAACTTGGAAAACTTGCCGTGTACGATGGACTTCAGAAGCACGAATCCCATACCGTTTTAATTGGAATGAATTCCAGGAAACTACTCAATTATAATTTAGATGTTTTAAGAAATGGTATTACGGAAAAAGAGCGACGGGTATACAACGAAGTTAAAAAGTCAGTAGTATTTTTGCTATGGGAAAATCAGATTTGTATTATTATGAAGAGTGTTTAAGTTCCTGTTACTCAAAATTATTGTTCTAAATAGTATTTATTTTGTAGGATTTTAGGTAAATTACCTGCCCAATCTCACTGGGAAAATGTGGAAGTAGAAAACTTCAAGAAAAATGCATTTAACTTTGCTTGACCTTCTGATGATGTTGTTATTTTTTGATCATGTTCATTATAATCATATGAAAAAGCCCAGTTTATTATTTTGTACTTTATTAAGCCTAAAATTCTTTAATATACAGAGAGTCGTGGGGGGTTGTTTGTACAGTCTTAATGATTTAATCTCCTGGGAGGGGTAACCCTTGAAATCTTAAATGTGAAGGGGCGCATCGTTTTAAAGGTAAGATGATTCGACCAACCTTTAAAATGATGTGCCATTTGACCCCCACTTCCCATTTAACATTTTAAGGGTGACATCTACCCCTCCCCAGGGGGTTAATTCACGAAGGCTGCAAATATTCTTTAAAAGCATGCCCCTTCACAATTAAACTGACTCCTTTCCAATTTTTAATATCATTTTTTAAGCGAAATATTAAGGGTGGGAAGGTCGACACCCTGTATATAATTTCCGTAAACATTGAATCGACTTGGTGGTTGTCCGTCGCCCAAGCGTTCTTTTGCACCCTGTAAGGTTTAAGCAGAACTACTTTTCGTCTGTGATCAGCGTCACTGTCTTATTTTAAAATTTGCGCTTACTCTAAGCTTTGTTTTGAGTGTATTTTTGAAAATCATTATATTTTTATTTGTGTACTATTTGTAGTTTTTGGATCACCATCTTTTGAATTATCTTCTTGTTTTCTTTTAGCCACGTTTCTATCATGGCGTCGTTTTATCTCCAATATATCTTTCATTTCTTCCTTATCTTCATCCTAAAACACGTTCAGTTTAAGGAAAAGATTAATAATAAAATTAGTGTTGCGAAAAACCGATGATTTTAATAATCGAGTACTTGATACTCGAGCGAGTGAATCGCTTGAAATTCCAACTCACCAAGCGATGACGTCACCGATTGCTCGTTTTCTTATTTCCCATTAACATTTTCTATAATGTATGTTATTTTTAAGAAGTCTTCTTGAGTTTAATAATAAAAAGTTCCTGTTTAGATTTAAAAATGTTTACTATAAGATTACCAACGAATTTTTCTATACAGGGTCCGCAAACGAAGCGTGGACGGAAGATTAAATCGTTATCGAAGAACTTATCACCAATATTGAAACAGCTTGAGATATTGGATTAAAAGCGGCATGTTTGAAAAATATTTTACATTATACAGGGTGGCCCAAAAAAGTGTGACAGCATAAAGTTATATTTTTTTAAATGGGACACCCAGTATTTTATTGCATATTTAGGTTCGTATTACTATCGTTTATAAGTGCCTCAAATTTTATTTAATTTGGTTTTGTAGTTTCGGAGAAATAAAATAAAAACTAAAAAAAAAAGTTTTGCAGTCCTGAATAAAAAAATCAAAAAAAAACAATCCAGAACAATATTTCTAACCTCGGCATTTAGTGAAATTTATGACAAGAGGTCTAGAGATACTATGAAAGTAATTGCGTTTATTTATTTTATACAGGGTGTTCATAATAGGCTTTCAAAAACCCCACATTTTAAAATAATTTTTCTCAAGTTTTTCAAATGGAACACCCTGTATATTATTTGGCTATTTGACGTATAATTCATAGACAATTTTTTTTTGTAATACAAGCATATAAGTTATATCCAGCCGTTTTCGAAATAATTGTAAATATTATAAATTATGTTGTTTAAATAGAGTTTTTATTGGGAAATTTTGTTATAGGCGACTAGACTAATAATTGTAAACTAAAGTTAATGTTCAAAATAGCTTCCTTTTACTTAATTTAATGATTTTCCTCTACTGCCAACAGAACTCTTAATTCATTTTCTTCATTAATAACGGGTTTATTGATTATCATCCTTTTTGTGTACGCAGTGCTTCCTGTTGCTACAAATCTTTGCAACAACTTCTCGAAAGTTTTTGGTCTCGGCTTTCTCTCAATATCTGGATATCTTTCAGCAAGAGGAGGCTCGCGAGGAGGCAATTTCTTGCACATTCACCCAGTATAAAAATCATATTTACCATTTCTAAAATTCGACATTTTGTGTAAGTTAGTACTTAATTTCGACGACTGAACAAATATAAATACTTTTATTTAACTGTCATAGTGACAATCTAAACAAAAAGAAATCATGGCAACTCGATTAAGAATAAAAAATAAAATTAAATAATAAAAGTAGCAAAAATGTATGCTTTTAAAATTTATATCGAAATAACTAAAATACGGTAAACTCTAAGAGTAAAAGGAAGCTATTTTGAACTTTTACTTTAGTTTACAATTATTAGTCTAGTCGCCTATAACAAAATTTCCCAATAAAAACTCTATTTAAACAACCTAATTTATAATATTTACAATTATTTCGAAAACTGCTGGATATAACTTATATCCTTGTATTACAAAAAAAAATTGTCTATGAATTCTACGTCAAATAGCCAAATAATATACAGGGTGTTCCATTTGAAAAACTTGAGAAAAATTGTTTTAAAATGTGGGGTTTTTTAAAGCTTATTATGAACACTCTGTATAAAATAAATAAACGCAATTACATTCATAGTATCTCTAGACCTCTTGTCATAAATTTGACTCAATGCCGAGGTTAGAAAAATGGTTCTGGATTGTTTTTTTTGATTTTTTTATTCAGGACTGCAAAACTTTTTTTTAAGTTTTTAATTTATTTCTCCGAAACTACAGAACCAAATTAAATAAAATTTGAGGCACTTATAAACGATAGTAATACGAACCTAAATATGCAATAAAATACTGGGTGTCCCATTTAAAAAAATATAATTTTATGCTGTCACACTTTTTTGGGCCACCATGTATAATGTCAAATATTTTTAAACCATGCCGCTTTTAATCCAATATCTCAAGCTGTTTTAGTATTGTTGATAAGTTCTTCGATAACGATTTAATCTTCCGTCCACGCTTCGTTTGCGGACCCTGTATATTTTGTTGACCATTTTGTCCGTGTTATTTTTGAGAAGTTTTCTCGGGTTTAATAAAAATTAAAAAATGATATCCTTTAATTTTTTAATATTTACAATCGGAGATCTAAACTACGCCGCTGGCTAGCCAGTTAAAACAAACCTTTACAAAACCCATGTCGCGATGACTCCGCTAAGGGATTTGGCATACTTTTTTATATGCACCTTCTCGTTTATGTGCCTTAAGAAAGACGTATGTCGTGTACCTGCTCAACGTCAAATTCGAACGTCGCCAATCGGATGGCGCGGCGCGTAGACCGTAGGTAGTGACAGGCGATATTTTTCGGTTTTTCGCCTCAAACCGAACAAACCTGTTCGAATATACGAGCAGTTTTTTAACTCGATCACACTACAGCGGTACATTTCCGCCGGCGTTAAGCGATGCTCGGTTATCGAGTGAAAGATAATAAGTGACGAGTGAATGTTTTCGCCTGAATAGATAACTCGAGCGTTTTTTTTAATAATCGAGCGATGTCGGTTATTTCAATAATCGAGGGATCAAGCGGTTTTTCGCTCGAGCGATCACAACACTAAATAAAATATAATCGAGATCAAACCATAATTATCAGGTAAATTTTCGTTTCGTTTCTACTTACCGATTGGTTCAACCTAAGAACTAAAGCTCTTTTGCCGTCGCTCATTGGCTGAGAATAAACCATCAATTGTCTCAGTCGTTCCGGCGGACTGACTCCTCTCTCCACCACCAGAACTATGCGAGCCCATTGCCGCTGCCACTCGTTGCGAGTTTCAGCTATTTTCTGGTACGTGTTGCCCATCATGGCTATCAACATGTTTATTAGGAGAATCGCGACTATGGCCATGAATATTACGAAGAGAATCTATAAACATAAAAAAATTAAACAGGTGCGAGTCGATCACGAGTAGTAAGTGCCGCACCCAAAAATTGGGAGTTATTAAATAATACTTACTTTTGCTTCATACTCATGCTCGGTTTTCGCAAAGGCATTATAATAATCCCCAAAATTTGTCATCGACATGAGAAACATTGCCATGATAGATTCAGAAGGTGTGGACATCGGGTTGGTGACGGAGTCGTCTACTTCTTCGGGTGTCAGAGGGTTATCGAATGAAAGAAAAATTATATAGTAAGCTACAATAAAAAAAATATATATTGAAATACAGCATAATATGTAATTCAAATATTGAGATGTTTTTTTACATTTATATGTTGTGTTTTGTGTGGTTCACAAATATTTCCAGTTTCTAAGCGACAGTACTTTGCTGCTTGCTGATTTTAATCATCAGAATCATTTATACAGGGTGTTCTGGAAATGACGTATTATATTTAAACCGGCAATTCCTGAGATAAAGACAAATTGAAGAAAAATAGTCATAAATGGCGCTTTCAATTCATTCAGCGGTAAAAGTGACCTGACGTCAAAACCAGAAAAACACCTGTGTGGCACTGACATACATGTAAGCAATCAAGGAATTCTGGCCGGTGTTGTCATATGTACACCCTAAACTCTTTAGACAAAATAAAATAATTTAAACACTTTTCTATTCTGTCATACCTTTTTGTACGACGGACCATGCTTTTTACAACCCGAAAAAACATGGAATAGTAATAGTCACATACGTCACTAGGTCAAATGCCAATGACCTCTTGACGCCTTACATCGGCTGAGCGAAGTAGTTTCATATAGCGCCGCACCCTTGCGTCTGTTAGTTGAAGACCAACCAGCGGCCGGATACGTTGTGTCTCGTCGATCACCAACACACTCTCAGCAAACCGCTCTGTTTTTTCGGTTTACGCGTGTATCTTGCCCGTCCATAAATAATCTTTGAATTTTGTTTTTATTGATGCGTTTTTTCTGGACGTCAAATTTCGTCGCGTGTAATAAAATCTAATAATCTGAAGTATAATCTGTATTATATTTTCAAAAGCTAACTAAGTATCGGTTCTGTTTCACTATTACTGTGTGTACATAAAGTGTTTTCAGGAGTGTTCCCATGAAAAAGAAGAAAAAAACTGATTGTGTTTGTGCCTGGATTCCCTCGCTCTTTAGGTATAAGGATAAATACAAGTAGGTAGAAAATAATTTATTTTTATAATTTTATATGGAATTTCAGTTTTACATTAAGTTTGGCAACATTGCCATTGGGTCAAGATGGAGTGTTGTACAGTAGCGCGGACTGACCTGTGAGTAAGAGTGTTTGTTACCCCACTTTTAAAACGGTCGATTTGAAAAAATAAAATATGCAGCGCTTCTCTAGGACATCCAAGGAGTCCATTTAAATATAATACGTCATTTCCATAACACCCTGTATATTGTATATTTAGTTATTAAAAATTGTATTTTGTTTGAATAACCTATAACAACCAGTGCTGGGAACTGCGAGTGTCTGTCTCAATACAAACAATGCATCTCTAAGAGCTTGGCATGGTTTCTACGAAAATATTTTGAAAATCGCCATAGTAATCATAAACGTGAAATTATGTTTTTAGATAAAACGTGGATCTATTCCAGGGGTAACGAAACATTTTCTTGGCATGTCTGCCAATGGCGTTTCGTCCTATTTGATCTACATATATTATCTTGAACTGATTCATACTGTTACAGGCGATGACGCACGTTCATATATTTATACTGTGAAGTTACTGTATATTTTATGGTACTGTTACCTTGTGAGAAGCCCATTACAAAAACCATATAAATCGAACCGAAACGTAGTAAATCGCCCATTACCATTCTGTAAATCATGACCACAAAAGGTCCTACCGTCTTAAAACCCCTAAAAAATTTCAAAAGTTAAAAAACCATCCCTAAACTGTATTTTGGTAAGAAATGCATAAAGAAATTAATTGTTTTTTACCTGCAAAAAAATAAAAAGTATGGTGCCGTAGTTAACATTACACAGACAGCGAATACGTCTTCTAATTCATCCAGACACATTATTCTCAACCATGGAATTAGTCCAAAAACCAGAATGCAGGAGAAGAGGAACATTACTCTCGAAGGTGCAGTCATCTAAAAACATGATATTGTCAATAATCCTTACAACCGAAGGAGGTATGGGAAAAACCACCAGAGCTAATATCACTATATACGCGTAAGATAAAGAGTTCTTTTCCTATAAAATTGAATGATTTGATGATTATACAGGGTGTTGTGGAAATTACGTATTATATTTAAACCGGCAATTCTTGATATAAAGACAAATTGAAGAAAAATACCCATAAGTGGCGCTTTTAATTCATTCAGCGGTAAAAGTGACCCGACGTCAAACCAGAAAAACACCTGTATGGCACTGCGATACATGTAAGCACTCAAGGAATTCTGGCCGGTGTTGTCATATATGTACACCTTAAACTCTTTAGACAAAATAAAATAATTGAAACACTTTTCCATTCTGTAATACCTTTTTGTACAATTAATTGAAGAACATTTACGACGGACAATGTTTTAAACAATACGAAAAAACAATGGAATAGTAATAGCCACGTATGATACTAGGTTAAATGCCAATGACCAGCAATCCGCTCTGTTATTTCGGTTTACGCGTGTATCTTGCCAGTCCATAAATAATCTTTGAATATTGTTTTTATTGACGGAATTTGCAGTTTAAGACCGGTTGTTTCTTCTGGATGTCAAATTTCGTCGCGTGTAATAAAATCTAATAATCTGTATTATTGTATTTTCAAAAGCTAACTGTCGGTTCCGTTTCACTATTACTGTGTGTACATAAAGTGTCCAGGAGTGTTTCCATGAAAAAGAAGAAAAACTGATTGTGTTTGTGCCTGGATTTCCTCGCTCTTTAGGTATAAAGATAAATACAAGTAGGTAGAAAATAATTTATTTTTATAATTTTATATGGAATTTCAGTTTTACATTAAGTTTGGCAACATTGCCATTGGGCCTGGGTGATATATGTTTACAGTAGCGCGGACTGACTTGTGAGTAAGAGGGTTTGTTACCCCACTTTTAAAACGGTCGATTTGAAAAAAATAAAATATGTAGCGCTTCTCTACGACACCCAAGGAGTCGCCCATTTAAATATAATGCGTTATTTCCATAACACATCGGCACATCTTACCAAATTTTCAAAAAACATCCTCAGTCCCAGAAACCTGGCTTCGCGCACGGCCGCGGCCAAATAAAAAAACGCACCGAAGGTGATTCCGAGTTCAGCAGTAAACCTGACTTTGGCTTCGGTACTGTCCAAGGTCATGAGGCGACATTCTTCTTGCAAATTGTCCCACCATTCTTCTACATCATAGTCGTCGTCATTGTCATCTAGAATGTAAATAAATTTCCGTTTTTTATTGCTATACAAGGTGTTCCTCAATGACAATGATATTTCAAAGTGTGATTACTCGGGCCATTTTATGAAGAAACGTTCATGACACAATGGTTTGAATTTTTTTTAAATCTCCGAAAGTACTTTAGATATTATTTTCAATTTTGGTATGTATGTGTTAATATAGTACATTTTAGTTATAAAAGATATTCTATCGTTCCACCATTGGCGTTCTGGCAAATACATATGCCCACTGATATTTTTACAAAGAAAATGGCGTAATCAAACAGTATAGTGTCCTGAAACCATTTTTTAACTTTCAATCAAAAAAAAAGATATGCGTTCTGGACGTCTATTCTGGACTTAGGAGAATGATCATACCGAAAGAAGTGACTATTCCTTTCTCTTTCTTTCTCTGCGTTGCTTACCAAATGTAACTTTTTATGCATTCCAGTTTTTTACACTGGAACTACAAAGTGCAAGTATTTTCGGTATTTGATGATGATTTGTGACATCTTACCTATAAGATACGGTACTTTAATATGCTTACCTTTCTTTGCAGTTTCTATGCCCAATGGAGTATTTAGTATGCTATTAGTGACATTTATTATTGTTGAAATATTAACGTTCATATTTGTTGAATTGGTAGATTTTGTCGCGTTAATACTTGTGCTGTTTTTTACTGAATCGGAATGCATCGGGGGGCCAGGTCTTAACGTGAAAGCTATAAGGGAAAATATGATTAATAATTACCATTAATATAATATGTAAAGATTGTTTCACGAAAAATGGATACGACTTAATGATTTCCTGAGTCGGTCCCATTGTGTCGACAAGAGCTTGGCAATAAACAAGTGAAGTATGAAGGGACGGACTAAGGAAAACAAGTAATGATATGATTATATTAATGTAATCAAATGAAATAACATTTTTTTAAATATTACTAGTCATATTTATTTACATTTATAATGTCATTCTATAGATAGTTCTGTTTCGCTATCGCTATCCTCATCAAAATTAATTATAATTGGATTAATTATACGATCCAGACTAATATACGAATTTTCTACAGTTATTATGTGACGGACTGACTTTTTCCAACTACCTGGGGGAATATCATTAAAGCATTTTTGTATTAATTCTACAACACTAGAACTTAAAGTCGGAGAAATATTTTCAGACCTATCCAGTGATTTTAACTGGTGCCACATATGCTCTATGGCATGGGGTTAAAAATGCAATAATAGGGTGGGAGCCGTAGCACTGTATATCTAATTTCTTCTGCCAATGTGTCACAATCATATGCTTTTTTTATACAAAATGTCTTTAAAACTTCTAAAAGATCACTTTTTTTATAACTTTCTTCAAAATATACTTATATCATTCGCCGCCATGTAGTTCTGAATCTCCAATTTTGTATTATTTGAGCTTGGAGCTTTATGTAATTGGCGACTGTGATAGCTCGCATTGTCCATTACTAAAAGACAATTCTGGAACCATTCCTCAAAAACTAACAAATTTTACCACAAGAAGATATTTAAATATAAATTAAGCAACCTAACCTACCTGATGTGCCTATATTTAATTATAATTATTACAATCCGGTCCTTTCCACATAATAATAACAAAGGGTCATAAATAATGGGATCGGCCCAGGTACTTTTACTGCAGTCATTAAGTTATATCCATTTTTCGTGAAACAATCTTTACCTATAAAATAATTACTATTTTTTCTCTCAAATATTTACCTATTAAAGATACTATAAAGTAGAAGGCAAAAGTAAAGAATTGTTGGTAAAATTTGAACTTCACAAATGTGTTCCATTTGGCATTAAGCAAATCGATTAAAACACCATCTAACAATTCTAAATGTTCATCTTTATCCTAGAAAAAAAAACACTCTATAAAAGTTTTATTATAAAGATTTATAGCAGTTTTATCAACGCTCTCGATGTGCAAATTTGTTGTATAAAGGTTTGCATATTGATAAATTTTTATTTTTAGGGTCACATAGCAACTCTGTAAGAATGCTCTTACAACCAAGTTATATAACTGTTTTATAGAAGATTTTTTCAATCGCTGTAAAATAGTATATTAAGATATAAGTTTCATAAGACATTATCTTAGAGCATGCGTTTAATTTAGAAAACGACCCGCGAAGCGGGGAGTTTTCTAAAGTACAAGTGCTCTAATTGTCTTATGAACCGTGTATTTTAGAATACTTTTTCTATTTGGGTCTTTAAAATCTGAAAAACTTTAAAAAATATAGTAGATTTTTTCCATTTGAATTAATATTTTCTTTTTGTGTTGGCAATACTTTTACAATTTAATAAAATGTTACAAGGATCAAATATGCCATGATAGAAACAATTGAACACAACGAAGCTTCTTCCCATCCGTCATAATTAAAAATAAATATATTTTTAAGGTTGATAAAAATGAGTTAGGAAGAAAGTTGTACTCCGCCGGAAATACGAGAATCCAGAAAAGGTTAGTATTTTAAAGTAAAAATTTTTTGTCGAATCCATATAACGTATTGAAAACTAATTTCAGCGAAATCGAAGTAGGCCGCCTAAAATTCGAACCCTACTTGTTGCCAACATGAAAAAAATAAAATTTCGGTGTCATAAAGTGGCAAGTTATACAATTTTTTTGCATTTCATAATGTAGTCATTCTGAAACCCAAATAGAAAAATGAATATTATTATACTCTTACCCCAAAAACGACCAAATTTAAAGCAGACGTTTTACTGATCTGTCCGGTTTGAACATCAATAGTATCAATTTGGGATAGAGGATATGCCGCGCAGGTGATACTCCCTAAAAATAAAATAATGATATTTAATAATAAATGGTCAGTACACACACTTGTCTCCTGGAATGACTTACTATGTTTAACTGGCGGCTCCTTGGAGGAACAAAAAAAATTCGTATTTTGAAGATAGACAGACACTATTAGATTGTATCTATTTATTTAAATTAATAGTCATAAAATCCTATTTATCTTTTGCATTTTTAATCCTACTTGCAAACTAGCAGACAGAATTCCACGAAATAGAACTGTTCGCAGTTGCCTTTGAGATGTGTCACCGCTTAGCTTCTTATTGGCTTGAATTAAATCCCGTGCACGTCTCAGTTTACCCGGATAAGTTGTTGTTGACCAGCCGGTCGTGTCGTACAATTAAGGGTGCATGAAGAGTTTAGTAGATGAGCAAATGTAATAGTTAGGTTTGCTTCTGAACGGAATACATTATTAGTTTAAGTCGACACCACGACTTCCCGTGTGTTAGGTAAGTAAGAATCGTGTTCGCTTGGGTACGGAACAAGCCTAATATCCGTTTGTATTCATGTGCGGACCAAGATGGGAATTTTTTGCTGTAATTTTTTCGGATTAAATAAGACCAAAAGGTAGAACATGCGTGTTAAGTGTTTTTCTAAAGAGTTTAAAACTAACTGACAACGCCGAGTCACCCAAAAGGCTGTTGACAGACGAACATGACCTAACACATTGATTATTTACATCTCCCGCCACGTGGTTTCATGCAGATGACATAATGAGATTTTTCTCTTTTACTAATTCAAAGCTAGCCATTTATGGTTATTTTTTTCCAATTTGTTTTCATCTGGGATTTACGGGTTTAAATACAGGGTGTTATGGAAATGACGTATTATATTTAAACCGGCAATTCCTGAGATAAAGACAAATTGAAGAAAAATAGCCATAAATGGCGCTTTCAATTCGTTCAGCGCTAAAACTGACCTGACGTCAAACCAGAAAAACATCTGTGTGGCACTGCGATACATGTAAGCAATCAAGGAATTCTGGCCGGTGTTGTCATATGTACACCTTAAACTCTTTAGACAAAATAAAATAATTTAAACACTTTTCCATTCTGTAATACCTTTTTGTATAATTAATTGAAGAACATTTACGACGGACTATGTTTTAAACAACCCGAAAAAACATATGGAATAGTAATAGCCACGTACGTTACTAGGTCAAATGCCAATGGCCTCTTGACGCCTTACATCGGCTGAGCGAAGTAGTTTCATATAGCGTCGCACGCCTGCGTCTGTTAGTTGAAGACCAACCAGCGGTCGGATACATTGTGTCTCATCGATCACCAACACACTCTCAGCAATCCGCTCTGTTTTTTCGGTTTACGCGTGAATCTTGTCCGTTCATAAATAATCTTTGAATATTGTTTTTATTGACGCGTTTCTTCTGGACGTCAAATTTCGTCGCTGTAATAAAATCTAATAATTTGTAGTATAATCTGTATTATTGTATTTTCAAAAGCTAACTATCGGTTCTGTTTCACTATTACTGTGTGTTCATAAAGTGTTTCCAGGAGTGTTCCCATAAAAAAGAAAAAAAATGTCTTTGTGCCTGGATTTCCTCGCTCTTTAGGTATAAAGATAAATTCTAGTAGGTAGAAAATAATTAATTTTTATAATTTTATATGGAATTTCAGTTTTACATTAAGTTTGGCAACATTGCCATTGACCTGTGAGTAAGAGTGTTTATTACCCCACTTTTAAAACGGTCGATTTAAAAAAAAAATATGTAGCGCTTCTCTAGGACACCCAAGGAGTCACCCATTTAAATATAATACGTCATTTCCATAACACCCTGTATAATAAGTCGTTTCCATAACACCCTGTATATGTAATTTCTGTTACCTATTTGCCAATAAATTTCCCTCTCCAAATTTAAAATGTGGAAAAATATCTCGGTTCGAGCCAGTTTGGCGGCCAAAGTTAAAGGTGTCAAATGTAGAACATTTCTCACGGCAAGGCTCGCTCCCACTTCATACGCCATGTCGAATGCTTCCTTAAAATATTATTTATTATAACATAACTTTTCCCTATCTCAGTATTTTAATTTTCTTTTACTCACCAGTTTTATATATATCACCAATAAATGTAAAACGGTATTTCCGTTGGTGTCTTGGGCGTTAGGGTCAGCACCTTTAGCCAAAATAAGCCTAAAACATTCCTCTTGTCCCAGACAAGCAGCGAAAGATAAAGGATATTCGCCCCAATACACATATCTAAAAATATACATATTTCCAATAGTACGGAATATGATCTGAACGAGGAAATTACATGAATTCATCAAAATAAAAAGCGAAAAGGCCCCAAAAATAACTCTTGCTTGGTCTCGAAGGATGGCGGCAGTGAGATATGGTTGAAGAGTTCTCTTAAAAATTACAATTTTTAATCTTTACCCTAAATAGTTCGTCTCGGGACAAAGGTTGACCCACTCGTGGTCCAGACAATCGGTCCTAGACGATTTCTGATCTTCTGGACACATAAAATTTCCAAAACAGCGTTCCTGGAAATTGACGTCTGCTGCCAAAAGGTACTTTACCATCGACGGATCTTCGTTTACTATGGCGATGTGCAGAACGTTCTCACCTAAAACGGATATACAATGTGTCCACGGATAGAGTTCGGAAGAGGAAAAACTTTTTTATTTATAGATTTAGAAGAAAAAGTCATTCTTCATAATAACGTCTGCTTGTGTCAAAACTACAATTTCTAATACCAAATTTAAGATTACTTTACAAGGTTAGTCAAAAATAACATTTTCAGATTTTTCGATTTCGATTTTTTTTTTCAAATTTTATGAAATGCTTACGTTAGAACAAAGAATTTATATTGTCCGAAGTTATGGCTTAGGACATGAAAAGAGCTATACGGCAGTTCTCAGACAATTCCATGAGATATGGCCTGATGTTCCTCTCACGGACGTGGGATTAAAAAAAAATTGGAATGAAATTCATGAGAACTGGTAGTGTTTTGAATAAAAAAAGGAAGAAGAAAAAGTATGATGAAGATGATGCTGTAACTGTAATGATAATGGATTCGGTTAGAAATTTTCCCAAACTGTCTTTAAGAAAAAGATCTTCTCAAATCGGTCATGTTAGTAAATCTCTAGTAGAAGAGATATTAAAATTCAATAAAATTCGTCCGTACAAACCTAAATTTATTAATTTTCTGGAAGAAAATGACGACATGAAGCGTTTGGATTTTTGTTTGTGGATAGGGGAAAATATCCTTAGATAAAGAAGTTTTGTTAATAATATTATTTTCTCGGACGAGGCCACTTTTAACACGAACGGGGTAGTCCGTTCGCAAAACTGTCGCTATTGGATCCGTGACGACCCTAATTTTCGTATTCGCTCTAGAAGACAGTATTCAAAAAAAGTTAACGTGTGGTGTGCTATTTCTTACAATGGAATAATTGGACTATATTTTATTGAAAACAATTTAAATCAACAAACTTATTTGCATGTTCTGAACACTTTTTTTATAATCTTTTGCAAAATATACCTTTAGCTGATCGAATAAAATTACACTTTCAACAAGACGGCTGTCCCGCTCATTCCACGATAATTGTTCGTGATCGGCTAAATCATCAGTTTGGGAATAAATGGATTGGAAGGTATGGTCCAAATGAGTATCCACCTAGGAGTCCCGATCTCACAATTATGGACTTTCATTTGTTGGGATATCTGAAGCAACATGTGTATAAAACCAATTTCAATAATAACTTGGATCTCTTGAAAGAAATAATAAGTATAATTGTAAATATTCCAATACAGCAAATTAGGAACTGTTATCGGGAATTCGGATATCGAGTTGAACTATGTGCTGAACCCGGTGGTACCACGTTTGAATAGAACTTTATTTATTTTAATATTTTATAATTTATAATTGAATGAATTAAAGAAATATGACATGTAATATTAAAAATACAAATAAAAAATAGTTTTCTTACAACAAAATCGTTATTCGGCCAGATATAAAATCATATTTTAATAAGAAAGCAACAATAGTTGTTTGTAAATCTGTTTTAAACAAAATAAAAAAAATTAAAAATATTATTTCTGACTAACCCTGTATAGTAATCGTAAATTTGGTATTAGAAATTGTAATCGATACAAGCAGACATTTTTATGAAGAATGACTTTTTCTTCTAAATCTACAAATAAAAAAGTTTTTCCTCTTCCGAACTCTATCCGTGGACACATTGTACAGGGTCCGCAAACGAAGCGTGGACGGAAGATTAAATCGTTATCGAAGAACTTATCAACAATACTAAAATATCTTGAGATATTAGATTAAAAGCGGCATGTTTTAAAAATATTTTACATTATACATGGTGGCCCAAAAAAGTGTGTCAGCATAAAGTTATATTTTTTTAAATGGGACACCCAGTATTTTATTGCATATTTAGGTTCGTATTACTATCGTTTATAAGTGCCTCAAATTTTATTTTATTTGGTTTTGTAGTTTCGCAGAAATAAATTAAAAACTAAAAAAAAAAGTTTTGCAGTCCTGAATAAAAAAATCAAAAAAAACAAACCAGAACTATTTTTTTAACCTCGGCATTGAGTGAAATTTATGACAAGAGGTCTAGAGATACTATGAATGTAATTGCGTTTATTTATTTTATACAGGGTGTTCATAATAAGCTTTCAAAAACCCCACATTTTAAAATAATTTTTCTCAAGTTTTTCAAATGGAACACCCTGTATATTATTTGGCTGTTTGACGTAGAATTCATAGACAATTTTTTTTTGTAATACAAGCATATAAGTTATATCCAGCCGTTTTCGAAATAATTGTAAATATCATAAATTATGTTGTTTTAATAGAGTTTTATTGGGAAATTTTGTTATAGGCGACTAGACTAATAATTGTAAACTAAAATAAATGTTCAAAATAGCTTCCTTTTACTTAATTTAATGATTTTCCTCTACTGCCAACAGATCTCTTAATTCATTTGCTTCATTAATAACGGGTTTATTGATTATCATCCTTTTTGTGTACGCAGTGCTTCCTGTTGCTACAAATCTTTGCAACAACTTCTCGAAGGTTTCTGGTCTCGGCTTTCTCTCAATATGTGGATATCTTTCAGCATACACTCGGATCGCGAGGAGGAAATTTCTTGCACATTCACCCATCATATTTACCATTTCTAAAGTTGTAAAATTCGACATTTTGTGTAAGTTAGTACTTAATTTCGACGACTAAACAAATGTAAATAATTTTATTTGGCTGTTATAGTGACAATATAAACAAAAAAAACCATGGCAACTCGATTAAGAATAAAAAATAAAATTAAATAAATAAAAGTAGCAAAAATGTAGGCTTTTAAAATTTATATCGAAATAACTAAAATGCGGTAATCTCTAAGAGTAAAAGGAAGCTATTTTGAACATTTACTTTAGTTTACAATTATTAGTCTAGTCGCCTATAACAAAATTTCCCAATAAAACTCTATTAAAACAACATAATTTATGATATTTACAATTATTTCGAAAACGGCTGGATATAACTTATATGCTTGTATTACAAAAAAAAATTGTCTATGAATTCTACGTCAAACAGCCAAATAATATACAGGGTGTTCCATTTGAAAAACTTGAGAAAAATTATTTTAAAATGTGGGGTTTTTGAAAGCTTATTATGAACACCCTGTATAAAATAAATAAACGCAATTACATTCATAGTATCTCTAGACCTCTTGTCATGAATTTCACTCAATGCCGAGGTTAAAAAAATAGTTCTGGTTTGTTTTTTTTGATTTTTTTATTCAGGATTGCAAAACTTTTTTTTTTAGTTTTTAATTTATTTCTGCGAAACTACAAAACCAAATAAAATAAAATTTGAAGCACTTATAAACGATAGTAATACGAACCTAAATATGCAATAAAATGCTGGGTTTCCCATTTAAAAAAATATAACTTTATGCTGTCACACTTTTTTGGGCCACCCTGTATAATGTAAAATATTTTTAAAACATGACGCTTTTAATCCAATATCTCAAGCTGTTTTAGTTTTGTTGATAAGTTCTTCGATAACGATTTAATCTTCCGTCCACGCTTCGTTTGCGGACTCTGTATGTACGTTGAAGTGAAACTTAAAAATTTCAAAAAATTCTTATAAAAACATTATACCGCCAACTTTCATTCGAACTATTTTCAAATTATGGCTTATTTTTGAAAAAGAACTTTTACTTTCAACACCCTGTATTCCTAGAACGAGAAACAGTTCGAAAAGCTTATAGAGACAAAATTAGGGATGCAGGTAAATCAAATTTGTACTCCGGCTGTGCCCAAAAGATGTAAATTTGGAGTATTTTATGGTCGGATTGATAATTAGATATTTATGACAGTCAAAAGATCAATAGTATAATGTTGTACTATACCGTAATATTCATCCGACATATAAATGTCATTAATCAGCTTGGGATAGAATCTTAGTAATCTTTTGGCGATGTCTGCGTGGAGAGACGTTGCGTTCAACAGACAAAGATGTAATATTGTTTCTCCCACCGCACCTCTGTCTTTAAGCGTCCAACATACGTGTCTGTACATCGAGGGATCTAAAAAGTCAACCAAAAACGATTAGGAAGCGATTCCTTGTAAACTATAGAATATTTACAGCATACTTTTCTGATATTCTTCTTCGGTAACGTCGGGACCTTCATCGTCAATTTCAAAGTCTTCGGGATTTTCCATCGCTTTAAGTGGCGGCAACTACAAACGTTTCACTAAAAAATCCTTACTGGGACTTTGTGAACAAATCAGTGTCGCAACTATTTTTTGTTAAAAACTGTTATACACGGTGTTGAAAAAAGGTCGGTACCCCGGAATAACTCCGGTGCATCGCATTGCAGCGGAAAATGTCTGGGGAAAAAGTTGTTTGGTTTTGAAGGAGGAATAGTTTGCAATTTAAACCACCCCCCACCCCCTCAACCCACGGGCGGGGGTAAGTTAAGATTTTCAAATGGAACCCCATATTTTTTATTGGCGTATCGTGTTCTCCGACCAAAAATAAACATCTTTTGTCCGAAAATTTTTTTTATTCGGGCCCATCCTTCACCAATAATCATCATGAGAAAGACAAAATCAGAACCGTGCCAAAATCAAGTTTTATCCCGGAAATACTCGGAGAACACGATACGCCAATAAAAAATATGGGGTTCCATTTGAAAATCTTAACTTACCCCCACCCGCGCACGGGGGTTGAGGGTGGTTTAAATTGCAAACTATTCCTCCTTCAAAACCAAACAACTTTTTCCCCAGACATTTTCCGCTGCAATGCGATGCACCGGAGTTATTCCGGGGTACCGACCTTTTTTCAACACCCTATATAGAGCCAGTTCATACATTTTCATTGCTAAAATATATGCTATCTTAGGTACTTTTCATAATCCAAATTTCACTAAAATTACTAAGGCTACTAATATTTTGAAAAAATACCCCACACTACACCCTGTATCTATCAAACAACGAATGTGCGGACCCATGTTGATAGGAACAATTCGTTTTATTTTTGGGTAAGGAGTTACCCACGAGCGATGGCTCATGTTTTTTTTAAACACCTTGTATAGTGACATACTCGTTAGAAAATCCAATTTTTCGTGATCTACTTACCAATTTATGTTTGCCTCTTTCTTTATTTCGTAACAGTACTAACTGGGATATAGGAACGTATCTCCCCGCGCCTTTGTTATATAAAAAGTGCTCTACCTACAAAGTTATCGGCATTAATATAACAAATATATACACAAAGAACGGCAACTTACTTTAGTTTTAATAGCGTGATCGATCTCGGCGAATTGCTTATTTTGAGTAGCTCTCTTCATTAGTTCTACCAACAAGCCACCGCCTACAAATCAGTAAGATTATCCTGATACATTTTACGGTCAAATAGCTACAATATTACACCCTGTATGAACGTTTTATATACCATTTTTTTAAATAACAAAATGATTCTGTTAGCTTTATTGTTGCTGAATGCTGTTACACAGCAAATCTGGAGATTTTACACTTATAGATCTCTTTCAATCGTTGTAACAACGGTCTCGGGGAAAATTTATACGGGTTGAAGATCAAAATATTTGCTTTAATAATATTTTTACCTTTCAAAAAGTTCTTACCTTTCAAATCGCAGAGCTTGTATATTGGCTGCATAGCAGCACCCGCTTGCTTTTTGACACCGCTGGTAACATTTCCCTCTGTGTTTCCCATTTTAAATCAGCTTCAAGACGGAAGAAGTTTATAAAAAACTTGACTTAAAAGAGGAAGATGTTATAAATTTGGACATTTTTTATATTTGCGCATAACTTTTCATATTTAACTTACCATAGCTGTATTGAGAATCTAATCTTATCTTTAAAATAATATTATTTTATACATTTTAGAACATTCTTACCTTTTTAATATATAATTTTTGTTAAATCACAAACTAAATTTCTCATTTATGAATTCACTAGTCGATTATTATCGCCTCGATGCTTTGAACATCCTTCTTCAAATATCTGATATCATTTTACACCTAATAAAAAATTGGTGCAGGTTGGCCTTAATCTCCGCTATGTTTCCTGCAAGACATTATTATAAAAATACATATTATACTTTAATAGCATTTATATTATTATTTACCTTATTTATTAGAAATTAAATAAGTCGTCACGTATTACCGATCATTGATCAAACATATCATAAGTTTGATCAATAAAACATTCGGAACTAACGACAACGTCAATACAGCAGTATAGTTTATATTCTATTCTCTGATCGAATTCTAATCCAAATAAATATAAAATAAAAATACTGTCTTAAAATAAAATCTAGTTAACCAGGAATATAAGGGTGTTATTTGTTATTTTAACTGCAACAACCCAGAAAAGTTTTTTTTGTCGAGTCAGTGACGTAGGTACAGCTACCCCTCAATACAAGTTTAGAAGCCGTATTAAGGCCGTATTACACTTGGGAATTTTTATGGCGCCAGCAATGGCAATTATAATTCAAGGATTCAGGCGCAGTACACCGTTCTCCGTACTACAGTCAGAAATTCTACTCTTCTGACAATTAAAATGACACGGATTCATGCGCAGTACACTGTTCCTGATCAGCTGTCTCTCATTATCAGAAATGGGGCAGGCGCCATTTTAATTACCCTTGCCGGCGCAATTGGGTAGACATGGATTATTCTGTTATTTTTAACTGTTTATTATTTGGCCGAACCAGGTATGAACAGGTAATGGCCATTTAAACCCACTGGTACTTAAATTAGCAGTTTACATTCTTTATTAAACTTATGGACTGCTAATTCAGCAACTTTTTGCACCTCCTATTTGTAAATAGCAGTAGCTTGCTTTAACTGGTAATCAAAACGAACAGATTTGCACATCTCTAATTCTGGGGATATTTTAGGGATTTCGACAGTACCCACTGCTGTTCTGACCGTTGACAATGCTCCAGCTGATCGAAAACGGTTTACTGCGTATGAATACGTGCCATTATAATTGCCGGAAAAAATTGCCTAGTCTAATACGGCCTTTAGAGTCGGCAATTTTTCTCTTGCGCGTGCAATGGCAATTATAATTGCACGTACTCATGCGCACTAAACCGTTCTCGATCAGCTCGCGCATTGCCAAGAGTCAGAACAACAGTTGGCACTTTCGAAATCCCTAAAATACCTCCAGAACTAGAAATGGGCAAACCTGTTCCTTTTGATTACCAAGCAAGCAGCTACTGCTACTTACAAAAAACAGGTAAAAAAAGTTGCGACGAATTAGCAGTACATATGCTTAATAAAGAATGTGAACTGTGAATTTAAGTACCAGTTAGTTTAAATAGCCATTAGCTGTTCATAGCTGCCTCGACCAACTAGTAAACCAGTTAAAAATAACAGAATAATCCATCTCTACCCAGACTTGCACCCGCAATGACAATTAAAATGGCGCTTGTCCCATTTCTGGCAATGCGAGACAGCTGATCCAGAACGGTGTACTGCGCATGAATCCGTGCAATTTTAATTGCCAGAGGAATAGAATTGCCGACTGTAACACGGATTCCCGCAGAACGGTTTAGTGCGCATGAATACGTGCAATTAGAGACAAAAATTGCCGACTCTAAAACGGCTTTAACCAAAAAATGTTACGCCACTGATATTTTAGAAACAATTATTTTATTATTAATTATCTTTCAATTGTAAACAAAAAAGGTCTCTCGATCTTTCTCTTAAAACCAAATTATGCATCCATTTTGCTATATTTTATGGAAGAATCGTTTAAATAAAATCAAGATTGTTATTAGATTGAGTTATTTTTTTTTATTAACGTTTCTTGTTATCTAATGTTTGCCACTTAAATAAATAGCTAAAAAAATGCTTTTTGTGGTAAAAATGTGTAGTTTATATCAATTATCAAATAAATAATTCAAGAGGGAATTTTTTATTTCATGAGAATTCGATCAGAGAATAGAATATCCACTATATTCTCACATGAATATCCTATGTTGTCTTAAAGTCAATCACCGCACGGGTTTCTAATAATTCGACAAAGTAAAATAATTCCGTTCCGGGTGCCACCACGCTTAAAACAATACGACATGAACAAAAGCTTCAACAATTAAAAAAAAACTCTCTCATATTAAAACACGCCATTATATCTGTCTACTCACATGTCTAACCGCTCTTGTCAACCTAAACCTCATCAGCAATGACATTCGCTTATTTTTTAACATTTTTTTCAAGCGCAATATTTTATTCGTATTTTTTTGCATGTAATGTTTGAATTTTTGTATTCGCAAGGGAAATTTCTCGGGTTCTACGTCTGCGACAATAAACATGAGATATCGTTTAAACAACTTCCGGTTTTGTGGAGTGCGGCCCAGTCGCTTCTCCGCGCGGTTAAAGTGGTATACCCGGGCATACCATGGAAAAACCAGGTGGTGTATTTGGGAGCGGACCTGGACAGTCTAACAAGAGCTAGTCCTGAGGATGAGTTTGTAGAGGCCATTATCGAGGGTATTCCAAGTATTGCCAAGGAGAGAGGTATGTTCTGGTTTTTCTAGACGGGACTATTTTACAAAAGAAGAATTCTCGCTCGGTTTCAGGTGTTTACACAGAAGATGCACTAAAAGAAAGATTCACACAAATAGAAAAAGTTGCCAGAACATTAGATCTGGTTCCGAGCGAAGGAGCAAGTCTACCGATCTATATATTATCGTATCTACAATCACTATTGCTAATAAAATCGGCGACTCCCATTCCAGAAGCTGAACTATACAACGGAACGGTAGATTTCAGCAAATTCAATACAGATGATATTTTGCAAAGAGCGAAATACTGGCTCGAGAGAGGTAATTCATTCGAATGAATTTTTTCGTATTGAATAATACACTCCACACGACAATAAATTCCGGAAAAATATCATGTAAGTCAGGTTTATATTGCTGTAACTTTTTAAATTATTTTCCGATCTTTGTGGAATGTTTAGCAAAGGGTAGACTTGTGTCTCGGAATGTTAGCCTGAATTTTAGTTTCCAAAAATATTGACGTCTTAATAGTTAGAGAGACGGTGACAATAGGCGGTCCGTGAAGTGGAATATCAGTAATTTGGGTTTTCGTGGAGTTTAGGTCCCCCTCTACAACTTTTATATCTGATGAAATGCCGTAGAGCGTTGCTGAGAGGCGCTGTACCGCTTCAGATAGGAAATTCTCTATAAATTCAAAATTATATCATGCCTGAAAATGAAATCAGCATCTGCGTGACCCCAAAGTCACGGGAAACACATTTTCTGACAAGTCAACCCTTGCATATACTTTTGCGAGCGTGTCAAAAAAAAAATGAAAATCAGAAAAACAAAAGAAAAAAAGCGAATTTGAAGTTGAAACTTTCTAGAATTATATGTTATAGATTATGTGAAAAAATATTGTCGTTCCAGGTCTCGCCATTTCATTATTGGAATTATTTTTAAATCTCCTCGGAGGAAATTTGGAAAACGATCGTGACATATCAGAAAATTGTCACACTACATTCCTTGGCACCCAAATATTGTGGAAAAAAAAATTTCAGAAGAATCGCACCTAGCTAGGCGGAATTCTGATAATATTACGCAGAGATACCGGAAGGTATGACAGAGAGAAAGCGGAACTGGAGTAATCGGTTACTCCAAAACTTTCTCTAAATCTATTTTTTGAGAGAGAAATGCAGTCAGCAATTGTCCAAAGAGATCTCGCTGCAGTCTTACTTCGTGCACCTTCGTACCGACTTTCATAGTCTTCCCTTTCACGATATCCTTGAAAGTATTCTGCACTTTCGCCATATTCTTTTTATCAGGAAATTGTTTACGAGTCATCTCCATGTGAATACAAATCGATTAAGCCCACTTGGACCCATGTCACTTGAGACTTTATAATTTTTCCATTCATTTTTTTTGACACGCTCGGAAAAGTATATGCAAAAGGGTTGACTTGTCAGAAAATGCGTTCCCGTGACTTTGGGGTCACGCAGATGATTGTAAATGTAAATTCATTAGACATGGCTCTATATAATTTTGAATTTATTGAGAATTTCCTATCTAAAGCGGTACAGCGCCTCTCAGCAACGCTCTACGGCATTTCATCTGATATAAAAGTTGTAGAGGGGGACCTAAACTCCACGAAAAACCAAATTACTGATATTCCACTTCACGGACCCCCTATTGTCACCGTCTCTCTAACTATAATCATTAGACAGGAAGGGACAGAAGGCGGATGACGTGAACCAAAAACACCGTGTTTATAAAAGATCACACTTCAAAACAAAACATGCACTGTCTGTATAACGATCAAGACTCAAGTATCTTTGACAACTGAAATTCAGGCTAACTTCTTAATGATCAAGACATCGGTATTTTTTGAAAACTAAAATTCAGGATATCATCCCCAAACACAAGTCTACGCGTTGCTAAAGTTTTCGCCAAGATCGGAAGTTATAGGACTATAAACCTGACTAACATTATCTTTGTCCGGAATTTATTGTTGAGGAGTGTATGACTCCACCCACCGTAAGATCTAAAGACTTACTGATGATCTGTGATCGGGCGAAACGTATCGGAGATGGACCTGACGAGCGCAAAGATATTTTAGTGTGTTTTTATTTTTAAGGTGATTTTCTGCAAGCGTTGAAATACATGAATCTACTGAAAGGAGCTCCAAGAAGTATGGCAAAGGAGTGGATGCACGAAACCAGGATATTGATAGAAACGCAACAGGCGGCGAATATAGTGATGACGCACGCGGCGTTTAACGGTTTAATGTATCTGTAGGGCCAATTAGTAAAACAAATAAAATTACGTTGAAAATGAAACCTGAACTCTACGTCCTTATTTGGCTATAACCACGCCAACTTTTAGCCCTCTAGATAAAATGAACCCTCTTGTAACACGAAACGAAAAAAAATTAAGTTGATGATGGTGACCCACAGACGAAACGTCGCATTAAAGATCTGATGATGCCATCTTGTGGAGAATAAGAGAAAGTGAATAAAGTCAGGAAAAATGAAAATCGAAATGAAAAATGTTAGATTTTTCCAAATATTTTGAAAGCCACTGTATTTATTTTTGATTTTTTTGCAGCATATATAATATGCCATTTCCAAAACACCCTGTATACTCAATAAAACACGGCCTTTATAAAAAAAATACTTTGTATATTATAATTTTAATTATTGAAAATTGTAATTATGACAATATTGTAAAAACGTAAAAATACAAATAAACGTGTCACCGATTAAAATATTCTTGACAAAAAAAAAACACATCACTAAGCCTTTTACTACT
Source organism: Barypeithes pellucidus (assembly GCA_963991005.1). Lineage (NCBI taxonomy): Eukaryota > Metazoa > Arthropoda > Insecta > Coleoptera > Curculionidae > Barypeithes > Barypeithes pellucidus. The sequence goes on from OZ022557.1 coordinate 5,107,868, forward strand.
TAAACAAGTCATTTTATTCTATAACCATAAAGTTTCTTCTAAAAATGGGAACTTTTAAAATACTTGCAATTTTCGATTTACAAACTGAAGCTGGCGCAGATTTTTGAAACAAATATTCGAATATTTATTTTTTTCCTTTTCCTTTAGAACCTTTACCTTCAGCCGGTTTAGTAGTTTTTCCTTTGGCTTTGGTTTCCTGCTTCGAAGTTGAAGCCTTACTAGAGACAGCCTTTGTCTTAGTTTTAATCTAAAATCAGGAATTACCCGTTAAATAGGGATGTATCGGGTACCCGGCAGTATAGTGCGATTAGTGATAGGTTTTTTGCCGATACCGATATAATATCGATATCGCTACCACATTCTTAAAAGATATGTAACTATTCAATATACGTTGATATACAGCGTGTCCAAGATAAGGAGGGCCAGTACAGGGATCTCGGAAACCGTAAGAGATACGAAGTCGATTTAATGGAGGTAAAGTTTTGCATTTACGTGCCTAATAATATGCCGTTTAGAAAGTTTTAAAATTCCGAGTAGTTCCGGAGATATCCGGAAAAAAACGAAATTCTGAAAAATCGTTTTATTTTTTCCTGGGTTTTTTTGAGATCGAATTCGAATTTGTACTTATGTTGGACTAGTTCAGTAAATAACAAATAATTTAATAATAAACCACAAATAAGTGAACAAAATACAGAAACATTATTTCAAACTTCTGTTGATTCGGGATTTAAAAGAAAAGTAGGCGCTTGAAACAAAAAAAATTAAGATGGTGACGCGTGATTTGTTTCACTTGACATTTCCATTGTGATAGTTTGAAAGCGTTTTAAGAGGTTTTCTATTTTCCAGAAAATATGGAACATAAATTTACAAATGCTGAAAAGTTTGATATTCTATCGCATGTTTTATTTTATCTCAAAAAAACTGTAATGTGGCAGTTAGAAGAAGTTATTTGTGCTTAGAGAATAACGGAAATCATTTTGAACACCTGATTATGTAGTTCCTTACTTTTTTCGTTGTTCGTTTTATTACTATTTTGGTATGATTTTTGTTCACTTATTTGTGGTTTATTATTAAATTATTTGTTATTTATTGAACTAGTTCAACATACGTAAAAATTTAGAGCTTACTTATGAGATATTATTTATAAAATTAGGAGAAATACAGGACCGTATCCCAAAATTTCCTGATGTTGTTCAAAAAACCCTCGAAACGTCATTAAACAACAATGTGTCATACATCGTTGCATTCGGAAGAAAAAAAGCTCTCAAATTCCAATATCAGAAAAACAGGACCGTATTTAAAAAAATAAAGTTGATAATGGACTTTCGAAGACGACTCGTCGGATTAGAGCGGAAAAAGTGGCAATGTAAAAGTGCAATTTACTTTAGAATTCGATGTCAAAAAAACCCAGGAAAAAAATAAAATGATTTTTCAGAATTTCGGTTTTTTCCGGATATCTCCGGAACTACTCGGACTTTTAAAACTTTCTAAACGGCATATTATTAGGCACGTAAATGCGCAACTTTACCTCCCTTTAACCGACTTCGTATCTCTTACGGTTTCCGAGATCCCTGTACTGGCCCTCCTTATCTTGGGACACGTTGTATGTTAAAATTATTAATAGTGACAACGTTGTAAAACATCTGTAGGCAAGTGGTATCGGCGCGGACGTGACGTTAACAAATTTCGGTAATTCCCCGACCGGCCGACCAACCGAGTCCAAATACTAACTTGTGTGTGTGAGATTGCTCATCTTACTCACCGCCCACGCCGCAAAATATTGCCGATACCGATTATTGGCAAAATTTGCCGATATTCGGCCGATCCCTACGTGCTATACCCTTAAAATCATGCATGCAATTAGTTTATGTTACTGAAGAGTAGCATTTGTAGTATAAAGTCGAAATTGTATCTGCCATTTCTGGCGTAGTTAGTCAACCGACATTTCCGCTACAAATGTAGAATACCAATGAAGGGTTACTTACTTTAATAAGGGCATCGTCGTCAACTTTATCCTCTTCTTCATCAGATGACAATTCTTCTTCCTCGACAGGAAGTTCTTCATCCTTTGCGATCTTCCTTTTTGAAGCTACAGGTGGCGCGAAACTAAAGCTCATTTTCTTATTATACAATCTTGTCAACGCTGCTTTTACCTAAAAATTAAATATAAAACACTAACAACTGAAATAGTACACACAAATTCTATAAGAACTATTCGGAGATTGCTGTTTATAATTCCTCATTACTTTATTAGGAAAAAGCGATATAACTTATCGAGCAACACTCACATTAGCCGAAATGTCGTTCTCATAAACATTCGGTTGGCCAAATCGGTTCAAAAGTTCAAACAAATTCATAACGTCTTCTCGTACAAAAGAATAGCTTCTCATCACTTCGAGAGTTCCAGCCGCACCCGCCGATCCTTTTTCTTTCAGTGGCTTTATAAGAAGGTTGCCCAGATATTCGGCGTAATCGAAGAACATAGCATTTTTGTCACCTGAAATTCTAAAGAAAAAACATTCAAAGTTACACGGCTTACGAGAGACAATATATTATACTTATAGTCTACTCAGGGCCGGATCAAACAAATTAATGTCATGGGGCCAGGTGTGGTACTGGTTTGTTCGGGTTTGTTTGTAGTAGTAGTTGTAGCAAACTTCACAGTCGTCCAAGAATGTTAGGCATTTCCTACTCATTAAGAAAATGCGCTAGGTAAAACATATTTTTATTTATTTTTTAATTTTATACAAGGAAATACAACTTTTGGAAAAGAAGAAAGGATTTCTTAGTGTGTATAGCTGTCGGATTTTAACGTCGTCGCATGCAACCCTCGTAACAATATTTATCCAGTCCACTACTAATACTACTAAAGCCATCTACGAGCTATCAAGAAAACGGAATGATGTCCAATACTACTACCGCCATCTACGAGTTATCAAGAAAACCGAATGATGTCTAATACCACTATGCCATCTATGGGCTACGTCATTAGGCGCAACCAAGACAATAACAATATTTAATGTTTTATGACGAGAACGAATCGAGCCAAGAGACTGACAAGTTGGCATTCTTCATATTTTAGTGTTTTTTAGTTTAAATCCTTAAATAAAATGGTTTAAAATCATATCGAGTATGATTTATCGACCCTAAACAATAGTACTTAAACGAAAAGTCCATTCTTCGGTTCTTAATTGTAGAAAATTGATCAATAACAGCCTCATTAAGTTTGGAATACCCTCGATAAATTTTTTTTCATATATTTCATTTTTAAACTTTCTAATAAAGTCCCTAGATTTACCCTTTGTGGTCTGCGTTAAATTAATTTCGGGTATAGGTGTTCCCGCATTCTTCATTTCAATTTTTTGCTCCAAACTCAAAGAGCTAAAGTTATTTCTTAAATAGTCCACCGTCAACTATTCATTTTAACTTAATAAATATATAATATTAAAATATTAAAACATACACGCTCGAATTTCTAACTAAATGCACGAAGTGCGCCTTTTCCATGTTAAATTGCCATAGCCCCGCTATCCCCCGCCACCTCCTGTTACTACAGAGAAACTGCACTACTTAATCGCACGTGGGAGCAAGTCTCGTCATAATGGTCATTTATCTCGACCGAGGCACGGTTGCCGGATCTATACAGTTTGTTTTGACGGGATGATAAAATATTAGGGAGGGTCGGACTTTTTTAGTTTGACGGTACGATAAAATATTAGGGAGGGTCGGACTTTATACGATAAATAATATTCAATGAATATAAATGAATATTTTTTATTCGTTTTAAAGATGACATGTCACTCTGTACGTTAAGGTGACTTGCAAATATCGGCCCTAAGATAATGTAATTAAAGTTTCAATACGACGTTTTCTCTTTTCGGAACCATCATCAACTCAACTGTTTTTTGTTAGTTACATAGTGTAGGAACAAACCAAATACGTTCTTATCTGAGACATCCTATATAGATATGCATTCTTATTGTCAAAAACTTACGTTGTTCTGGCATGCGAATACAATTCACTAATAATCCTCATCCTCTTATTTCTCTTCGAGTTTTGGCCAAACCACCCGGGGAAGTTGCACTTCCCCAGTACTCCCGAGATGTAGTGACTCGGCAACACTGTGCTGTAGAACGCCTGGCTTTCCAGCAGCGACCAGTTATTGGTGCTGCGGATTTTCGAATCGATCACGTCGCTTCTACTCAGAGAGTCGGAGGCTAAGCTAAAGCGTTCCAGTTCTTCCTCAACTATATCGCCGCCACTGAAAAATTATTTAATCTAACAGACATATTTTAAAGGAAAAATAAAAATAAATTGTCTGTGGCTGCTCGCCAGGGGGTCAGAAAATAAAGAATAAGAAACAATCAATTTATTTTTATTCAATAAATTAAAGTAAATTTAATATCATTTTTTGGCAAATATATCTATTCCAAATAGAACTTAAAATTACCGTTCCTTTCTATGATGATATAATATTAAAAAAGTATATTTGGCTCTTCCCCTATACAGGGTGTTATGGAAATGACTTATTATATTTAAATGGGTGACTCCTTGGGTGTCCTAGAGAAAGTCTAAATACTTTCTTTTTTTTAAATCGAATATCTAAATAGTAAGGTAAAACCCCTTTTTACCCACATACTGTCGCCCCGTTCCATCTGGATTCACTTAGCAACAATGTGGGTCACTAGAGTATACTAACAGTGTTGTCAGATCACACCGCGTGTCTCGCCGTAGCTTGAATACCGGCCGCGCGCCGCTTCATACCTCGGTATGTTTCAAGACGCGCGGGAGTGGAACGACGTTGGTTCCACGACGTCGAGGGTGCCACGTGCTTGACGAATACGAATTTTAAACGTTTTGTTAGTTGTATTGCCCGATTTCTTTTTTGTTGTGAAATAATTCATAATAATAAATGTTGTGATGTGATTTCAAATTTGTATGATATTAGCTACTGTTGGTTCTGTTGAAAACATATTTTTCGTGTTTTATTTTTTTATGGAATTAACAAACCCGGATTATTTTAAATAAGATCAAAGGTAAGAGAGTATGTACCTTAAAATTGTAGTTTTCCTTGTCTAAAAAGTTTGAAAAAGAAGTGATAGCGCGCGTCAAAGATGTCTTGTTGTCAAAAACTGAACACGTGCGTTTAGAATTATGTGTTGCAATATGACAACATCGCATATAATGCGCTAACCTCTTTTGAACCTGGAGACTGCCTCAATAAAATATTGATTGCGAAGCGCCTAAGGAGCGGCCACGTAAATTTTGAGTTTCATATAAAGTGTATATTTCGCTTAATAATTCAAAGCGCCATTCATGGTTATTTTTCTTCAATTTATTTTCATCTCGGGATTTGCCGGTTTAAATATAATACGTCATTTCCATAACACCCTGTATTTTCACCCACCCAAGAGCCGCCACTGCAAATGAGGCATTTTTTCCGGCTACAAAGTCTTATCTAAACCTATACGTACCTTGTGCACAACGGCTTCACGTTAACATAATTCTCCTGCACAAACAAAGGCCCCATACTATAATCATAGAAAAAAAGCCTCGACATATCACCGATCGTCATATCCTTGTTCAAGCTCTTCGTTAAAACGGTCCTGATGACGTCCCACGGTCCCATAACGACGTCTTTTTGGGAATTTTTCGATTCTTTCTGGACAACGTCGGAGGAAATCGTTTTTTCTGCCGCAGACCACATGGTCAGGTGGTTGAGGGTTTGACGTATATCGCAGCCTGTTCCGGTTATGAGTCGAGCTAGGGCGTCGGGATCGACACTGAGGCCTTCTTTGGAGCAAATTGTCAGCATCGCATTCTTAAAATAATAGAGAGAAATCTTTTTTTTCACAAAAATTTACATAATTTCCGGGTTCTCTATCAAAATTGGAAAAAAAGGGATGATCTCCGTGTCTATAGGTATTGTATGCCCAGACGTTTCTAAACGTCGGAAGGAATGCGAGCAAAAATTGAGACAGAAGAGCCAAAAGTTATAATTTACACAATTTCTCAGTTTTTAAAGAGCCACTAACGGCCGCAATTTGATATCGAAAGAGACACAACTTGACATCGAAAGAGCCGCATGCGGCTGGCGAGCCGTAGGTTGCAGACCCCTGGTCACTGGTGAAGACGCCAAATTGTCTTGCGTCGAAAACGAATTAGAACCTACATAAAAACATCCGACGACGGCGTCATTCGAGAGCTTTTGACGGACTGACGACAGTAACGACGCGTGTCACGGGGGAGGGGTGCGGTGAAAAGCGAGTACAAGTGGCAGAGAGATACAATCGGCGCCTAATCCTCGTTAATCGATTCAGAACGAATTTTTAATGTTTTTTTTTCGATAAAATAAATAATATTTGCGTACGGAACTAAAGAGCCGCAGCTTCACATCCAAAGAGCCGCATGTGGCTCGCGAGCCGCAGGTTGCCAACCGCTGACCTAGACAAACGTGAAGCTGTGTAAAAAGGAACATTAGCCACAATATTTAAATTAATAAAATAAATCTCTATTCATTTTCTTCAGATATATGACAACGCAGTAGCTGCGGTCGAATTTTGCTAAGGGGTGATACCATATAAGCCTTTCCATAGCCTTTCATTAAAGTAACAAGAAATAATTAGGTCTACATTGACTAAAATGTAAACAAATTCAAGATAATTGTTATACCGACTCATTATCGGTTCCATAAAATATCATTAAATGTATTTTATTGAATTTGACATTCTACGATAATTTCTTATGTAGTCTCGCTATTCCTAACTTTGCATGGCACCGTTACAAGGCACAGGAATGTGTCACTAGAGAAAGATGAGATAAGTGTGCTATCGTCAGCAAAACTAAATCGGATTTTTCGTTTTCACTAGAAGGTCGTTAATGTAGAGTAAGAAGAGAGTGGGAGACAAAGATCTTACAAACTCCAGATAGAATTGTTTACATTTGAAGTCGACGTAAGGACTGTAAACGTGCACTCCCCACCTTGCTGTTAAGCTTGCAGCATAGCCAGATTGTCCTATTTATCGCTAAGGTATCTGCAAAATCCCAATTAAAAATATGTTAATTTGACAATTGCAACTGGTTTAAGGTTAATCCGCAATTGCTTTTAAAATAAATTTATTTCCCAATAATTTTAATATAAATTGTGAATAGGCCTTGAGATTTAGAAAAAAAATATTATTATTATACATAAAAGTTTGAAATAAACCGACTGCACTCTGACAACATCAAGTTAAAAGATACTACGCTCGACGGCAAACGATCAAACTTTATCAATGGAAGAAGAATACACTGTTGCTACTCGCTGCTAACCGCTTTTAAGGTAGTGTTTATATACTTGGTTATTTTTTTTTTTTTTGTGAGTATTGGTGAAAAATCGTTTTTATTATAAACAATGATGGTGCATTCATGTATAGTTTGTAAAAGAGTGGATCATTTAAGCAAGGATTTATCTTTTCTTCGGTAAGTATGGTTATGTTTTAATATGATTGGATTGTATTGATATGATTTCTGACTAACCATTGACGTTTAAAAGGTTATGGACCGGTCCGTGGTGCTAGTCCGGGCAAAAATCAGTCGAGTTGGTTTATTTCTTAATATAAATCTTGCATTTACAAGATGGTTGAGTCTTGGGCGGCCATAAAATACTTCACTAGAAGATGCAATGGTGTTAAATTAAAATTTCACAGGTTAGTAAATATATTTAGAAATTTGATTTTGAGTTTGCATCACCCATTCCGTTTCTCCCTCCTTGCTAATTGGCCACACCCAATGCATGTGAGCAGGTAATAAACTAAAGATAGATGACCAGAGTGCAGTTGGATTATTTCACGATTTATTTGATACCTTTAAGTATAATAATATTATTTTAAAGAATCATCCTTTTCACAGTTTATAGTAAAATTATTAGAAATAAACTTATTTTAAGAGCAATTGCGGATTAACCTTAAACCAGTTGTAATTGTCAAATTTACAAATTTTTAATTGGGATTTTGCAAGATGTCTTAGTGATAAATATGACAATCTGGCTAGAAATATACACTTTTATATCTGGAGAGTATCATCCAGTAATGAATACACCAAAAATATTGATGCTAAGCATAAATAGTTAAATCCATCCTTGGATACACTATATATAAAAACTGGATCAATATTTCTATCTTTTTTATAAATATCCAATATTCGAAACTACACTTTTTGAATAGAAAATATAGTTAAACGTAAAGAATCTCAAAGTAAATTATACGCCCTTGTTGGGCTTTTTGCCCAGACTAGCTCCGCTCCGAAACCATGAAGACCGCTCCATAACCTTTTAAACGTTATTGAATTTAACCTTGTAAGATCTTTGATTTAACCAGACTTCAACATTGTTGCCATTAGCGAGACCAACATGTTTTGTCACTCTTCCACCCATTACTGATTTTCAATAACATTTCAAACAATCACAAACTCACTTTCCAACAGATTTATGAATGGAGTGTTGGCCCTGTGGTGGGAGACAATAAGGACCCTTGAGGAACACCGGGATTGATGGTGAAGGTGTCCGAGAGATATCCATCAATCGCCACTTGCAGAGAGCGGTCCTTAAGAAAGCTAGACAACCATGCACAGAATCGACTGGGCACACCATAGGATCGCAGTTTACTTAGAAGTCCCTCATGCCAAACATGATCAAAGGCTTTAGAAATATCCAGTGCAACAGCCCGAGACTCCACATGATGAGGAGAGAGAAGAGGGGACTAATAATTAAATATTAATACCAATTGGAAGAACATTTTGAGAACAACAATAGTTTTGAATTTTCAGTGCGGTGTATTTATTTATTATCCACTTAATAAATTATTATTTGAGCACGCCTATGGTAACACGCTTTCAATCATGGTTTTTATACATTTTCCCCCCCTCGCTCTAGATTAAAATACTTACCCTAACTTGGGCCACATTGGGCTTACCAAATCGAAGCTCAAAGCAATGCGTGACTAAGGTTCTCATTTTCTGATGATCTCTGTTATTGCACATGCAAATAATTGGAAAATTTGCCGTTTTAATAAAACTGATCAGTTCTGCTATGCCTCCTCTATCCTCGTTGCCTGCCATCCCGTCGACTTCGTCCATAAGGAGGATTCGTTTCTTGTTCATATTTTTTTCACCTAAAATAATTTAACTTATCACTGGGGGAGTCCACAGATCCATATTTTATAGTCACGTTAAATTATCGAGAATTTAAAACTTTAAAATTAACAAAATACATTAGTTTAGAAGAAATTTAAACTTTTTTAAAATTACGCTCTATATTTTTAATTTGAAAATATGATTGAGAGAATTATTTGGTGTAAAATTTATAGAAAATATTGGCATAAACAGAAAATTTGTTTACCTGAAACAAATCCAGCCACTGTTTTCGACTTCATCATTTGTGAGATTTCTTCGTGCAATAGCTTTTTACTTCTAGTATCAGAGGCGTTAAATTCAACAATATCATATCCTAGTTCCTTAGCCACCAAAGTAGCAGTTGTAGTTTTGCCTAAAATAAATATTGGTTTCTAAAGCGATATTGGAAACATATATGAGGACAAACGGGGGTACAGTGTCCCATTTTCGACTTTAAGTAAGCCGGATTTTCTTAGGTTCTAATCTACAGGGTGATTTTGAAAATCCTCTCTTTTTAGACATCTCCGTGACGCGTTAACTTATCAAAAAGGTAAAAACTGATCATGTTAGAGATGTCCACGTTCACTGGCGTAGCCAGTTATTTAATTTTCGATTTATACTGGGTGTACTAAAAATGCTATGTTTTTTTCCGAAAATTCGTATCACCCTGTGGAGTATATTAGCCGAAACCGAAGCATATTGCAGTTGACATTAAACGGTAGGTCCATCTTTCCCCAACATTTTCTTTTTTGGTTTAATTCATTATCTCTGTTACTAAAGGAGATACACCTTTTTATAGCGTAACATGTTTTTATAGACTTTAATATTCAACACAGATTGTTAAATGTTTTCAAGTAGGTTTCAAGATTAAAATACTCGTCGGGCAACTGGGCATACGAAACGAACGTTTAATAAGCAGTTTCCGAACAGTTTTTATCAGTACGGCGAATTTTATTTGACCTTTGTAACTTTAAAGCACAACATCTGCTGACACATCGCTTGCAATATCAGAAAAAGTCCATAGTCTACTTGAAAACATTTAACAATGAATGTGTTGAATATTAAAAATATAAAAACATGTTACTCTATAAAACGGTGTATCTCCTTTACTAACAGAGATAATGAAATAAACCAAAAAAGAAAATGTTGGGGAAAGATGGACCTACCGTTTAATGTCAACTGCAATATGTTTCGGTTGCCAATATATTCCACAGGGTGATGCGAATTTTCGGAAAAAAACATAGCATTTTTAGTACACCCAGTATAAATCTAAAATTAAATTTTTTCATAAACAGCGAAAACTATGACATTGTCAAGGAACCAACCTACAATGCAAAAAAAATCATTCAAATCAGATCATAAATTCAAAAAAAAAATAGCATAAAAAATATGGCAAATTTATGATGTTGCGTTAATTCTGTCCAGGAGTTTATTTTAAATAATTTATGTTACTTATAACAGTAGGCCATAGGCAATTTATCAGCAACAACTTCAAAATTGTGACAGTTGTTCTGAATATTAAATTCTATTATAGCCTTGGAGAACGGTTTCCAGATTCATTCGGTCTACACGGACTTCTCCAAGGCGATTGATAGGGTCAATCATGCAGTTCTTCTGTCTAAGCTTAAGGGTCTGGGCGTTGGGGGTGCATTGCTGTCCTGGTTACGTAGCTACCTAACAAGTCGATCCCAAATTGTTTGATTCAAGAATTTTCAATCCAGGAGTATACTGGTGCCGTCTGGAGTTCCCCAAGGGTCCCATTTGGGCCCTCTTCTCTTTAATTTGTTTATTAACGACTTGGGGATGCAATTTGATTACGGTCAGTTCCTCCTGTTTGCTGATGATCTGAAACTGTTCATAAAAATCTCCTCATTTGAGGATTGCTTAAAGCTCCAGTCGGACTTCAATAAATTGGTAGCATGGTGTGGGATCAACGGTATGGAGATTAACGCCTCAAAGTGTCACTCGATAAATTTTCATAGGTCTAGGTCGGAGTTTGAACAGCATTATTTAATTGAGGGCAATATTCTTACTATTGTTCCCGAAGTTATCTCTCCAACTCCTAGGATTTATTAAGCACATAACCAGTGAGTTTACTAATACCAAAGCTATAAAACAATTATACTGCTCATTAACAAGAACCCATCTGGAATACTCCTTCTGTGTCTGGAATCTTTGCCGTACATATCTTGAATATTGAAAGGGTTCAACATAAATTTTTGAATTACATGCCCTATAAACTTAATACACCGCAACTAGATTATTCTCAACTTGAAGCAAGTATCCAGAACCAGAACCCTCAGGCTACGATCATAGGGATCTTATAATGACATGATGGATGACATATGTACTGTGGTGTCGGTGTATCGCTCTCCAATCGGTAATATGTCAGTTTTCTTGGAGGTAATGGGATGTCTGTTGGACGAAATTTTTGGTAAGAGTAAAACTTTGTATGTGTGTGGTGATTTTAATGTAAGGTTTGACTTGCCTGATAATGATGCCATGGATATTTGTGAGCTGTTTTTGACCTATAATTTGAAATCTAATGTCTCGGGTCTGTCCAGGGTAACAAATACAAGTAGCAGCCAACTGGATAACATATTCTCTACTTTGAATGATAATGAATTTACAGGTAATATTATAAAAACTGATATCTCTGATCATTATGCCTTACTGTTGAATGTTGCAAATTTAAGGATTAAAACAAAAAGAGCTACATGTTGGCGTAGACATTTTAACCAGAAAAATATTGAAAGATTTGCAAATGCTCTAAAAAATGAAGATTGGACTGAATTAGCGATGGCGCACGATTGTGATGAAAGATATGACGCGTTCTACAGCATTTTTAGGTATTTTTTTGACACTTTCTTGCCTTTAAATAAAATTGGTGTTAAGTCCAGTACTGATAAAAAGTGGGTGACGAATGAGGTGAGAGAATGGTCCTCGAATCTTCGTGACATGTATGCGCTGTATAACAGATCGAACAACGAACTAATTTTGAACCGGTACAAAAATGAACGAAAAATGTTTAGAAAATATATTAGGCATTATAAGCAGAGTTTCAACAGCAGCATAATATCCATTTCTGGAAATGTTACCAGATCGACATGGCGTTTAATTGATAGCATTAAGAATGGTAATAAAAAGACTGATCATATGGAGCTCTTGCATGAACGAGCTCAAATTAAGAATTCTAGTGTATTGGCGGGTCTTTTTTTGAATCATTTTGATGTTAGTAATGTCTATAGTGGGTTGGATGATCATAGATGTGATATAGTCATACAGCCTGTGCCGTATTCTTTTTTTCTTGTGCCTACAACTGCCGCTGAGGTTAATCAGATTATTGGCCTGTTGCCAGTAAAGTACTCCGTTGGTGTGGATGAGGTGCCTATCAGTGTTGTTAAGGCTGTTTCTGATACTATTTGTGGACCGATGGCAGATATCATAAATGAATGTTTTGAGTCTGGCGTTTTTCCTAACAAGTTAAAGTTTGCTAAAGTTGTACCAGTATTTAAGAAGGGGGACCATGGTGATATTTCTAATTATCGACCAGTTTCCATCCTATCAGTTTTCTCAAAGATTTTTGAAAGAGTATTTTATGTTAGATTGTTGGACTATTTTTTAAAAAATAATTTATTCTACGTTGGTCAACATGGCTTCTTGCCTAAGCGATCCACGATAACTGCCATTTTTCAGTCGCTTAATTATATTATTGAACAGGTGGATAGGGGAATGATGGTGTCGGGTCTGTACTTTGATTTGAGTAAAGCGTTCGATTTGATTGATCATGAAATATTGCTTCGTAAGTTAGAGTGCTATGGTGTTCGCGGTTCAACTAATGATTTCATAAGATCATACCTATCAAATCGAAAGATGACTGTTTGTGTCGGTTCTAATCATCAGACCTTTTTCTCACAGGTAATTACAGTTAATAAGGGTGTACCGCAGGGTTCTATATTGGGTCCAATATTGTTTCTAATATTCGCTAATGATCTCAGTGGTAAAATTGACATTTCATCTCTGTATCAGTTCGCAGATGATACGTCATGCATAGTGTCCTGTGCTGACAAAATTTTATTGTCAAGTAAATCGATTGAGATTGCTGCGAGCGTGTTGGAGTGGTGTACGTCCAATAAAGTTGCTGTGCTGTATTTGTAAAATCTAATTTTCATTTGTTTGTTACGAATAGCGATGTTTCGAATAATATTTTTACTAGGGGTAGAAACGATTTGGTTGTACCTGTCCACCGGACATCTCTTTTTCATAAGGGTCCTCTAATGAGTTGTATAAAAGTATATAATGCTTTACCGAATAACATTAAGGCCATTCAGAGGATACACTTATTTAAGACTCATTTGAAGAGGTTTTTGATTGAAGAGGAAGGAGTTTTACTCGCTCAATGATTTTTATGACTTTTTTTGAAAATTTTTATTTTTGGTTTATTGTTTTGTTCCTTAAAGTTTTATGACATGTCTTTATTATATTATTCTTTGTATGTTGATTTGTTTCTGTGTTTTGACTTATTTGTATTTTGTAAACATTTTTATTTTTGTCGATACTGTTAGTTTTTCTTTTTTTAATGTAGGTTTTTTTCTTTTGAAATTATTATGATTTTTTGTATGCATTTTGAAATTTGTAATGACGTTGTCAATGTTCACTTGTGAATGGTTTTTATGGCAATAAACGTATTATTATTATTATTATTATTATTATAATGTTGTATAACCTATTACATAACAAATATAACTGTCCTTTGTTACTTGACAGAATAGGATTGCACGTGCCATCTAGGGAAGCACGTCAGAGGAATACCTTTTCTGTACCACCTCATAGAACTAACTATAAATCACGATCATGCAGACTAGCTAATGAGTATCCCACGCTTGATTTCTTTTTAGATAGATCAGATTTTATGAGGCAACTACTGAATAGATTGACTTCTCTAGTATAGTATTTTTTTTTTTTTTTTTTTATGATCAAACACATGCACTATAGGAAAAATCCTTTAGGGCACTCTGGGAGTGGTGCGTGTTTATCACTGAATTAACATTATAAACTTTCAACAAACCCGAACAAACCCAAAGTATGGTTAATTAAACCAAAAATATATAGGGTGTCCCGTTTAAAATTTTTTATTTTTGTTAATATCTCAAAAACGGAAATATGTACAAATAAGTCTAGCTAAAATATAACAAGAACAAGCTTCTTACCTACTCCCGGGGACCCACTTAACAGGGCTGCTTTGAAATATTCCCCTGCTCCTACTGGTGCATAGGGATTTGGTTTCTTCATCTTTTGTCTCCGTTCAGGCTCCTGGTTCTTGAGCCAGTTTCCCAACCATCTTTTTAATTTGTTCATATTGCTGTTGGAATCTTGCTGACCTAAAAAAAAGATCAGTACAAATCATATAATATGTAGTTTTAATTCTAAACCACCAATTTTTCTAACAAATAAATTACCTATTACTTCCTTCGTGCTCGATGGTTTATATTTTTCTGTCCAACACAAGTTATCTAAGTGATCTGTCACAACAGATTCATTTTTAATATTTCCAACAGGCTTAATTTGATTGGAACCTTTCATCGATGAGAAATCACCTTCTTTAGGTTCAGCTTTTATTGCTTTATCTGTCTTATTTTGCGTAACAAATTTTTTTTCAATCACATGATATTTAAGTTCTACTTTTTCCCTTGGTTTGGTATCATCTATTTCTTCCTTAACTTTAGGGTGACTAGTTTCCTTCTTTATCAATTCCTCTTCACTATTCTCTTTTTTTACTAAGTCTTCCATCATTAATTCTTCTGATCCAGTTTCTGAGCCTCCCAAACCGAAATCTTCAGAATCATTCTTCACAGCATATGTCGGTTTCATTCCAGATTTCACCAAGATGATATCTAAGAATTGATCTTCATCTAGTTCTGGTATTTTATAGCTTCTAGCCTTCTCTAGCTTGGAGGGACCTGGCTCGTCACCAACTACTACATAATTGACTTTTTCTGAAATATAACAGATCATTTCTGGGGCAGTTTCCCTGTTACTATCGCCACCTGTAGTAACTTAAGGAAAGTTAATAGGAAACTATTGTAAAATTGAAATTTAATAACAATCTGTAAGTTTAAAATCAATACCCTTTTCTTGAGAATTTTGCAATTTAAATCATATACAAGCAGATATAGTCAATTGATAAGAAATTCTTACTTGATATAGAGTGCACTGATTTTCCACCAAGATCGCTTACAATTCTTCGAAAATCGTCTCCTTCTAGAGAATCTAAGACTCCTGTTTTTAAAAATGTTATACCTCTGAGACAACCAGGTTTACCCTAAGAAAAGGAAGATATGTTTTTAAAAATTCTTTTATAGTAGGTTGTAGCATACCTTTGGATAAACTTTTTGGCCTTGATTTTTTGGAGGGGGTCTGTGCAAGTAGGCTTGATAAGAGCTAGCTGCATTAATTTTCTTTTCCCATTTTTCTTGATCTGGATCAATTCCTGAATCGGTGTGTTCAATTTTTAGCTTTTTCTTTAGAGTTGGTGTTGCTAAAGGAAAAAGGAACAAAATGAAATCACAGAAATGAAGACAGGAATTCAATTAGAGTTCCACTTACATCCTGAATTTGTTCTCTGCCGTTTCACAGCTTTATTTGGTGTATCTTCTTCTTCATGTGTTGTTTTCATAAGTTTATCCTTGTCTATTTTACCTTTTTCAAGATTTCTATGTTGAACGGTTTCTTGTTTTCTGTCTTTTCCAGCAAATGGCTCTATTACATCCTTAATTTTCTCTTTTTTGTTTTCATTTTTATTTATATCCTTATTAAAATTGGAGTTATGTTCCTTCTCTTTACTGAGTTTATTAGTTTCATGCCGACTATTTTTTACGACTTCATTGCTTTCTTGAGCTTCTTCAATTGTTCTGTCCAAAATATCCATGTTATCTAGTAAAATTGTGTCATCGCTGTCTTCATCTAAATCTTCAAGAGTTTTTTCAAAATTCTTATCATTATGAATGCCTAAAATTTTTTTTTTTTTTAAACACTTTATTTTGAACTTAAAACTAAAAATAGGTAAATAGTCCTATTAGGTACAAAAATTACTTATTTTATACAATGAAACAGCTCTAAACTTCTAAATAATTTCATTTACTGACCTATTTCTGTGTTCTTTTTATTCTTCTTATTAACTTTCTTTTGTTTTTGACTACTTTTATTGTCACTTTTGCTCGTCTCTGGTGTCGGCACATATTCAACTTTACTTTGTTTGATGGGTTTATTCAGAATATCAAGGTTTACTGGTTTTAACTTTGGCTTCTCGTCCAATATTTTTTGCTTTTTTGGAGGTGATTTTGTCTTATTTAATATACTGTCATCTTCAGAATCTGAACTTAAAATTTGAGCTCTACGTTTCGATGGTAATGTTTTTTTGGGACTAGGTTTCTTAAGTTTATCCTTTTCATCCTCATCCGAGTCGTTTATAACGTTTATAACAGATCTTTTTGGCGTTTGGATGGGTATCTTATCACCGGTTTTTTTCGACAAAACTTGAAAGAACGACCGAATATCCTACAAAAAAGAAGGTAAGTAGCTTGTTAGGGAAATATAAACAAAAAAGCTTACTTTAGACATGTTACAATCAGTTGACGAGATATATTAATTATTAAATAAAGATAAGACTCCCGCGCACTAAAGTTAAACAAATTGGTCAAAGAGTCAAAGGTGTCAATGTCAAAATGGTCAGAATTGAGGTTAGGGTTTGCTGAGTCGTCAAGAGATTCTGTTGTCGACCATTTCTCCTCTGTGCATTTGGAGCTCTTTCTACTGTGTAAGTCTGCGTACTCCCCATAACAAGAAAAGTTTCTATGTATCCTTACCTAATCCTGTCACCAACAGGGAGATAAGCAGGGATTCATCCTGACGTGTTTAGCTAAAACGCGCTTATCTTAAAGCTAGAAGAAGCATCAGTCCCAGATGAATCATGGAAGCGAGCTTGTCCCATGCTGTGTTATTACAATATTCCTCTGTGTTCGCGCCAAGAGGCGAACAGTGCCTATAATTATTTGTTAAACCTATTTATCCTCTGTGGCAATGCGAAATTGGCGCGCATTTCGAAAAAACAATATTTGTGGTCCGAGCATTATTAACTGAAATACTGAAATTAAACATATCTAATCAGTAAACTATATACTATAGTCGGCCTCGGCCATAAAATCAGGAATTAGAAGATAGAACTTAATCAATTAAATCGAAAAAAGTCGTTATCAAACAATTAATTTTAATATGTTCTATAATCATTGTAATAAAAACAATTAGAATAGATATACCTACATATTTAAACAATTGAATTATATTTCTATAAATAACAACTTCCAGGTATTATAGTGGAATTAAAAATAATTTAAAAAAGTTCGTTATTTGTTTATTGTTAAACTTTGTTTGATTAATACGAGCAAAAGGCAAACCGAGGTCAAAGAAATGAAATAAAGAAAACGGAGCCGTTCTTAACAAGGTAACGGCCAGTCTCGCCCACCCAAAAACGGACAAAACGACTTCGTAGGTTTCCTTTTTTTATAGATTTATTATTTCTTAAATGGATATTTAACGGATACGGTCACATAAAGAAAGAGAATTGTCCTTAGTTGTTCCTTTTTCAAAATGTTGCCATTGTCCTTAGGACTCTTTGAAATCAATGCTAACACGAATGCTAAAAAGGGCACATGTTCTTGGTATAATCAGTATATAGTAAAATATATCAATAATACGCATTTATTATGAGACAATATTAATAAGAGAAAGTATGTTTATAATTAGCATCTAAAGAGTTAACTTTTTTTCACTGTTTTTAACGATTTGTTGAGAAAAGAAATAGGTACATCCTTTCTAATTTACAACCTGCGTATATATTAAACCGCTATAGTTCGATATAAACCTACATAATTAACTAATTAATAATTACTTCTGAATCATCGACATAACAAAACTGATTTTATGATAATACCCCAGAACCTAAAATCTTTGTTGGAAATTTTAAATTTAGCACCTTCAACATCTTTGTCCTTAACAACCAATCAAAACGCTGCATTTCAAAAATGTTGCCCAATTGAGCGGTCGGATTTCCCACGTGAGCTTCTTTACCGTTTGGACTTGCCTTATTCGATTTGTGATCACTTGCCCTGATCCTTATACTCCAAGTCATTCCGGGCAGATGTGATTCGAGACTGCAGATAGAATGGAAAGAGAGAGGGCTCAAGAGTATAACATAACGACAAAAGTTGCGAAATTAAACGAATGCGTATGTTGATGTTTATAAACGTCCGTTCTTGCTGGTTTTTCTGATTTCTTTCATCTGAAAGGTGCAGTGCATCATCTAAAGGATATCTTTCGTTGTGCAAGTGACTTTTCAGTGAACTTTTGTGTTAATTAGAATTCTTAAGCCGTTACAAAATCCTCAACAGGTAAGGTTTTATAAATAACAGTTCTTGTCGAACAATAAACTATTTTTCAAGATGTTAATTGACTTGACAAGACAGGCTCAACTTGACACCTTATTTTCTTAAATAACCCCTTTGAAAACGGGGCATTTTATATTTGTCGGGGTAGTTTACTGTTCGCTGAAGAAGATCTATTTGGTTTAATGAATATTTTCGATTTGGAAATCCATTAAAATTAGTTTCCAAGCTACAGGTGTCGGAAAAAATATCCTCTTGTGGATTTTGATATGAAGAACAGGGTTGCCATATTAACATTTTTAATAAATTACACCTAAGCCGATTATTAAATTTTCTTTTATTAATTTGTGCAGTAGCATTTATTTTATTTTTACCCTTTTGTTAGAATTTCCGTTTACCTGAATGAGTTCTCTGTTTTTTTTAAAAGTGTTGGTTTACCTTTAGTACCTAACTGGTTTTGGTTCTTTATTTTACGAGTAGAGGTTACCTATAGGTACACTAAATTTTAATAATTTTTTACTTGATTCTGTGGTGGATTTAGGTTTGCGCTCATTAGGTTCTGACTTGTTTTTAACCTTTTAATTGGTTTTATAAAAATTGTTTGGAATGGCCCCTAAAATTTATCATTGTCAATAATAAGTTTCAATTTAATTGTTCAATTCAAGAACATCTAACGATAAAAACCGCAAGAGACCGCCTTCATGTAAAATTGACCAGGCTAATTAAAAAAATATATATCCCCACTGGAGAAATGCCAGTGGCGTACCTCTTTTTTGTAAAAAATACCGGACATGTATGCAGGTACGCCACTGGTGTATCGATAGAATAGAACTTTTCTAACTAAATTATGTGGTTTTGTGTCCTATTAATACATACCAATTGAAAATACTATCTATCATACTTTCAAAGATATTGAAAAATAACAATTTAAAAAAAATTCATCACCCTGTAACAAGAAATCTAAGCCGTATTATGCATTTTTGGGAAAGTATTTGAAAAAATTATTCACAACATTATATTGGAGCAAGTTAAAGATATTATTTTAAAACAACAACACGGATTTTTTCCATGTAGGTCCATTGAGAGCAATCTGTTGTAATTTACAGATTTTATTTTAAGAAGTATGGATGATCGGAAGCAGATTGATGTTGTGTACACGGAATTCAGTAAGGCATTTGACAAAATTAGTCATTCCATACTGATGGAGCGTCTTGCTGATGTCGGTGTGCATAGCAGCTTGTTAAGATGGATTTGGCCCTATCTTAGTGATAGACGACAGATGGTCTCCGTTGGTGGTTTTTATTCTAAACCTTTAACGTGCCGTCTGGTGTGCCTCAGGGCAGTCACCTTGGTCCCCTGTTTTTTTATCATATACATTAATAACATACAACAATGCTTTAAATTTTCTACATTTTTGATGTACGCAGATGACCTAACATTTTTTCGAATAATCAGGGTGCCAGGGGATTGCCATTTGCTGCAAGATGATCTTAATGCCTTGGTAAGATTCTGTGAAAGTCATAGTTTATTTCTTAATCTAGGGAAGTGTGTATCTATTACGTTTACCAGACACAAGAATGTACACAATTCAATTTTCGTTATACTGTTAATAATAGTGATCTCAAATCAGTTAATGAAATTCGCGATTTGGGTGTCATAATGGACACTAAGTTAATTTTTAGTTCTCACATTGAACATGTTATCAATAAGTGTAATCGATTTTTAGGATTTATTATAAGAAATTTTATTAATCCTCAAACAGTTCTAAACTTGTATTATGCGTTTATATTTAGTAAACTTAGTTTTGCATCGGTTGTTTGGAACCCTCAGTATGCGGTTTCCCAGCGGTTGTTATCACGAAAAACAGACATAGCTATAGTCAATAGCAACTATAAGCCTATAATGGAAAAATTTTCTGTAATGCCACTTACTGAGAGACGAATGGTTTCCGATGTAGTTATGATCTACAAGTTGGTGAAAGGTCTTGTTGATTCGCCAACGCTGAGGTCAAAGTTAAGCTTTCATGTCCCTGTTAGGGACTTAAGGCTTCAAAATACTTTTAATATTCCACTAAGAAATACAAATTCTATAAATGTTCATAAATTTTAGGTTAACATAATTTAATGTATACTTAATTTAAGCATTAATGACTCCCACTAGCCAATACCACAACGTGGATGCTATATTGGGCTCAGTGCCTGTTGTATCCCTATTTTTGTAAATAAATTATGAACTTTTCTTCATAAAATGACACCCTGTATATACATACATACATGATTCATACATTTGCAGGTTGACTAACTGCTCTTTGCTTGGTTTTCATAAAAAAATAAGTTAATTACCACTATTAAATCTTATATTTATAAATGCTTGCACAATAGACTTATTTGCGAAATCATAACGTGTCAAAGACCTTAAAAAATATAAATTGTTGTCAATTTTTATTTTCATCATAAAAATAACAGCTGCTTTTTTTGTGACAAAAGTAACAGTGAAAGTGTGGAGGAATAAATTAATTTAAAATTATATGCAAAAATATGTATTGTTACTTAAATAGATGGTTTCTGTTCAAATAAAAACCAATAATTATGCATAATTTTTAGCTGCTATATTGTAAAATTACGAAATCGAAACCAAAATTAAACTTGATAATAATATTAGCATTCTCAATTATAACAGTTATACTATACGGTGTTGAAAAAAGGTCGGTACCCTGGAATAACTCCGGTGCATCGCATTGCAGCGGAAAATGTCTGGTGAAAAAGTTGTTTGGTTTTGAAGGAGGAATAGTTTGCAATTTAACAACAACAACAAACCCCCCCCCCCCCACCCCGCGGGGGTGCGGGTAAGTTAAGATTTTCAAATGGAACCCCATATTTTTTATTGGCGTATCGTGTTCTCCGACCAAAAATAAACATCTTTTGTCCGAAAATTTTTTTTATTCGGGCCTATCAATAATCGCCATGAGAATGACAAAATCAAAACCGTGTGAAAATTAAGTTTTATCCCGGAAATACTCTTTTTCTCTGTCTTGTACTATAAAATGCCCGCGATTATTGGTGAAGGATGGGCCCGAATAAAAAAAATTTTTCGGACAAGAGATGTTTATTTTTGGTCGGAGAACACGATACGCCAATAAAAAATATGGGGTTCCATTTGAAAGTCTTAACTTAACCCGCACCCGCGCCCGGGGGTTGAGGGGGTGGGGGTGATTTGAATTGCAAACTATTCCTCCTTCAAAACCAAACAACTTTTTCCCCAGACATTTTCCGCTGCAATGCGATGCACCGGAGTCATTCCGGGGTACCGACCTTTTTTCAACACCGTGTATAAAAGTTCTTAATTTACAAATTTGTTGTTTACAGGTATACTTACGCTGTATTAAGAATTTACTTACAATCAAATTATAAAACTGTTGGATGGAAGCTTTTTTTAAATAGCTCAATGGAACTTACCCTATAGTAGTAGTTCTATAAGCTTTATTGCTGTATAACTTGGTTGTTGATGCCGTTAAACAACTAATATGTAACAAACCTGCTGTTTTTACACTTATAGATCTCCTTGGTTATATAAGGACGTTCTCAGAGAATATTTATACAGCTTCAAGAACAAAAAAAAATAGTTGTTTGGTAATTGAGGCGTTTGGTCAATTGTGTGACCAATTATTTGATCCTTCTGTTTTTTTTTTTCAGACGAAAATGAGTGACATTATTGCCGAAATTCCCCTTCCCGATGAAGGTAAGTGCCTGCATTGAGAAAATAAAGTTTTAAGAGAGGGTTGCACTCAGGCACATACCCAGTATTTCCCCCCTCGAAACCGAAATAGGGTTCAGATAATAATATAAGCATATTCATTTTTGTTGTTTTGAGAGGGAAGACCTGACCCCCTAGTTACATGCCTGGGTGCGCTAAAAACTGTTTTAATAGAAAGCCGGGTAAAACCCACATTTTTTCAACTGCACCCTTTTGGGGACACAAACAATTTGTTTTTTTGACAATCTTATAAAAATTTGTGAAAGTTTCTTCAGCCTCGTCGGTACAGGGTAGGTATTCACACCTTATCACCAGAAAACGCTTTGAACTTCCTGGCGGCTTTACATATTGTTAAAGCACCAAGTATACAGAAGATATTTCGCTGACGCCCCGTATTAACGGTTAACTCTATAAAGTGCAGTGACATCACACAGGGTGGCCCATCGATAACGAAACAGAGACATTTACTGGCAGCTCAGTTCTTTTTTGGAAAAACGCTCAGACCCGTCGATTTTGTTTTCGAGGGGGACACAAAATCGGAACAAAATCACGTCAACAAGTGCAGCCCCCTGGGCGGGGGTGGCACCACCCCTAAAATCTTAAATGGAAAGGGGGGTCGAGTGATACCTTATTTTAAAAGTCTTTCAATTCCCTTTATAATGATCTAAAATTCATAATACTTCAGTTCAGTAGTTTTGGAGATTTATTGATTTTAAACTTAAATAAAACTTTAACACATCATTAGTGGAAATCAATACATTTGGTAGCAAAGTACTTTAAAAATTAAGAATGAACTGACCCGTCAGCCAAGTAAATGTTGGAAATGACCACCATGACTCTCCATGCAGTAATAAAGATTTTGCTCAAAACGTTGCCGCACATTTTGCAATATTTGAGGAGTAATTTGAAGGCACTCATTCACAATTCTTTGTCGCAAATCTTCTAACGATGTTGGTTGAGTAGCATAGATTTTGCTTTTTAAGTGACCCCACAGAAAGAAATGCAAAGGTGATAAGTCTGGCGATCTTGGGGGCCATTCAATGGCACCTCTTCTACCAATCCATCGACCTGGAAACGTCTGATCTAAATATTGTCGAACACGTAATGCGTAATGTGGTAGGGCACCATCCTGTTGGAACATCAACCTATTCGCAATGTACCGCCGATCATTCCCATTTTCAATTATGGCTGTTAATGCAGGATCTATGGCGTCTTGCAGTAATTCCAAATACATTTCACCGGTTAAATTTCCAGGCAAGAAAAAAGGACCAACTAAATGATCGCCAAAAATACCAGCCCAAACATTTAATTTTTGTGGCTGCTGTGTGTGTACCTCATGATAAACTCTGGGATTAGAATTTTTTTTTTTTTTTTTTTTTTTTTATTAGCAAACACAAGCACTATAGGAAAAATCCTTTAGGGCACTCTGGGAGTGGTGCGTGTGCGCAAAAAGCGATTCACGTTGGTTTTGAATCGTTGGAGGTTATATTCGTTGGGAAAAACGACCTCGGGAAGGTCGTTCCACAAAGATGCAGTCCTCCAGACGAAAGAATTCTTATATAATGAAGTTCGAGGAGTACTAAGCTTAACCACATATGGATGGGCGGCAGTGGTTCGTCGTGTATTTCTGCTAATCGTCGCTCTGGGCGGAATTAAGAGGGCAAGGTCAGCCGAGCACCTTCCATGAAAATATCTGTAAAAGAGAGTCAAATCCCCAACCTGTCTTCGATGTTCTAGGCTGTCGAGGTTCTTCGTCTCGTGGTCTCCGATCAGACGAATAGCCCTCCTTTCGATGGAATCCAGCAGCCGAAGAGTATGTTTGGGTGCAGAGCTCCAGACATGAGAGCAGTATTCTAGTGATGGTCGAATCTGGGCTTTGTATAGTGTCAAAAGTTGTTGAGGTGTGTACAACTTTCTGGTTCGGAAGAGTACCCCAAGCTTCTGAGAAGCTACCTTGGCGATGGTTATGCCAAGACATATTTCCTCCGAGATTGACGCCCAGCAAATTAATAGATGAAGCCAGTGGGATTGCGTGTCCGTCCATGACTATTTCCGGTTCTGAAATGTTAACCTTTTTAGAGAAAACTGCTGCCTGGGTTTTTTTAGCGTTAAATTCGACTTGGTTACTGTCACCCCAAGCCAAAATTTCTTCCAGGTCTTTGTTGAGGCGTGATACTTCATGCTGTCTGCGAAGATGTGCGTCGGCAGCCGATGTTTGTGCATTCAAAGAGAAAGATGAGATAAGTGTGCTATCGTCAGCAAAACTAAATATCGGATTTTTAGTTTTCACTAGAAGGTCGTTAATGTAGAGTAAGAAGAGAGTGGGAGACAATATGGACCCTTGAGGAACACAGGCATTGATGGTGAAGGTGTCTGAGAGAAATCCGTCAATCGCCACTTGCAGAGAGTGGTCCTTAAGAAAGCTAGACAACCATGCACAGAATCGACTGGGCATACCATAGGATCGCAGTTTACTTAGAAGCCCCTCATGCCAAACACGATCAAAAGCTTTAGAAATATCCAGTGCAACAACCCGAGACTCCCCATGATGTTCGATTGCGCTGCTCCAAATATGGGTGACATAGGCTAGAAGATCTCCAGTTGATCTGGACTTCCGAAAACCATATTGATGATCGCTGATAATGTTGAAGCCTTCCAGGTACTTTATAAGATGTTGGTTAATAGCTTTCTCCATTACTTTTGATATAACTGAAAGCAATGCGACTGGTCGATAGTTGTTAGGCAGGGTTCTCTTACCTTTCTTTGGAATAGGCTGGACTCGCGCCGTCTTCCAGCAAGATGGAAATATTCTGACCAATATCGGCAGTTATGACGGTTTACTAGGCCATGTAAGAAAAAGGAACATTCGTCGGAAAAGCAAGTGTTGAATAGAAAATGTTCATCGCTTATAATTCGTTCACTCATATCTTCACAAAATTGTAATCGCCGATCAAAATCGTCTTCATTAAGTTCTTGTACAAGGTGAATTTTATACGGATGAAAACTATGGGCCTTCAGAATCCGTTGGATACTACATCGACTAACACCACACACAGTATCCAATTTGCGGGTACTTAACGTAGGATCTACATAAACTTGCCCTAAAACCCCCACTTCTATTGCTTCGTTCCTTATGGGATTTTCAATGTTGCGTTTTTTATTGGCAACTGATCCAGTGTCGCGAAATTTAGCTATAAGTTCTAGGACATATTTTCGATGCACGTTACTGTTCTCATGTCGCTCATTAAATATGTGTGCTGTTCTATTAGCGCACTGATTATTTCCGAAAAATATTTCGATAATTTCAATCCTTTCATGCCGTGGAATATACCATGGTTAATTTATGAATAAAGCGGTAAAAGGTATTTTAACAACAAACTTTGGTCGAATCAATCGCAAACTATGTACAAATTCCTATTTAAAATAAGTACGAGACATTCCCTGCTTATCTTTCTTCAATAAACCACTTTTTTCGCGACAAAAACCGCTCCAATCGCTATTTTGAACACCAAAATGATAAACAAACCATGGGCGTAGTGAATAAAAGCATTAAATTAATAAGTAACTGCCTTTAGTCAAATTTCTTCTGAAAGTAGTACAAACTAATCAGATGTACCTATTAAAGTGTACTGTAAGCTTAAAATCAATAAATCTCCAAAACTACTGAACTGAAGTATTGTGAATTTTACATCATTATAAAGGGAATTGAAAGACCTTTAAAATAAGGTATCACTCGACCCCCCCCCCCCTTTCCATTTAAGATTTTAGGGGTGGTGCCACCCCCGTCCAGGGGGCTGCACTTGTTGACGTGATTTTTTTCCAATTTTGTGTCCCCCTCGAAAACAAAATCGACGGGTCTGAGCGTTTTTCCAAAAATGAACTGAGCTGCCAGTAAATGGTCTCTGTTTCGTTTTCGATGGGCCACCCTGTATACATCAATTCAATGATGGAGAGATAATTTTGTGTAGCATCCGAAAACAAAATTATACACTATATTAATGAGGAAAATCCAAATAAGACCCCGGTAAGTAAATTTTTTTTATTTATTTATTACAAAAAATATAAAACAAACTATTTGATACTTGGCTACCAAGTTATCTAGTTTAAGTCGATGGGATGCATATTTGCAATGAGCGATTTCATTTTCTTGAACATAAATAAAGCTGTCATGGTATCAGACCTAAAAGCAAGTTTACTTTATTTATTGCTTTTATGACGATGATTAATCGGTTTATAATTGGTATGTGAATTAATGTTGCATTAATAAAGATATGAAGTAAAATATATATGGGTTCACAGGACCCTTATCTTTCGTCTTATGGCGTTATTTATAAAACAATGCGACTATTTGAAACGTTTTTAAATTTCAACAACGAACAATATTCCAATCAACAGTTAAAAAATATATTTTATAATTAGGACAAGAACTTGTTTGTACAGGCGGATGTTACTTACATCCAATTGTCAAATAATCCAAGTCTGATATTTTTCAATCCAAGTCTCGAAGGTAACAGGGAGGGCAGGGCCGCCGTGTCACTAGTCTCGGTTTTTACATGTGCTTCATATATTCGAAGAAGAGATGTGAAAGAAACAATTAATCCTAAAAATAAAAAAGATTATACAGTACACGATGTCGCATTTTCGACACTTATAGGCTATCTCCGTAACTGTTAGTGCTATCAAAAAAGTAATGTAGGTGCCCTGTACTCTTTTTGGGTCAAACTTAAAATGATAAAATCAAGAGATACGAGGGGAAAATCAAAAATTGACAATTTCAAAATTACCCTATATTTTCTTAGTTAAAAGTGATACAGAAAAATATTTTATACAGAAGTTTGTTTATAATGATGGTTGAATAATCTGCCGTTTTCAGAATAAGTATACGGGGTCAGGTAAGAAAGTTATCGGACCTAACCTCATTTTTTAAAATGGAGCACCCTGTATATTTTCATCTAAAAAGATTTTAGACTATCTTCTCAAATTTATAACACACCATGGATGATATTGGTTTCCTAGGCGATTTATTTAAACTTTATTACTTTAAACCACAGTAGGCCATGAAACAAAAACTAATATCCTAGAGACAACTATGTCGACATTCTAGTTGTTATTAACATTTAATGTCAATTTCATTTTTACATATTCATTTGTGAAAA
This sequence comes from Barypeithes pellucidus, assembly GCA_963991005.1. Classification (NCBI taxonomy): domain Eukaryota; kingdom Metazoa; phylum Arthropoda; class Insecta; order Coleoptera; family Curculionidae; genus Barypeithes; species Barypeithes pellucidus. Next base: position 5,135,367 of record OZ022557.1, read on the forward strand.
TTACTTATCAACATTTTGAAAAATTTGATATGATATCTATCATCGATAGTGTGTTATAAATTTGAAAAGAGAGTTTAAAACGCTATCTTTTTAGATGAAAATATACAAGGTGTTCCATTTAAAAAAGTGAGGTTAGGTCCGATAACTTTCTTACCTGACCCCGTATACTTATTCTGAAAACGGCAGATTATTCAACCATCATTATAAACAAACTTCTGTATAAATTATTTTTCTGTGTCTCTTTTAACTAAGAAAATATAGGGTAATTTAGAAATTGTCAATTTGTTGATTTTCCCCCGTATCTCTTAAGCGAGCGAAAATTTTCGAATTTTGATTTTACCATTTTAAGTTTGACCCAAAAAGAGTACACGACACCTACATTACTTTTTTGATAGCACTAACAATAACGGAGACCCTATAAAAGTGAAAATCGGACACCCTGTACATATTGTGTAATCATTAATACATGATACATTGGAACAAAATAAATATACCTACCTATGTTGTACACCTTAAAAACAGACTCTCTCTTTAAAGTTTTTAACTGCTTGACGTAATCGTGCAATTTCCCAATCAATGGAGTCCATTGCTCTTCAGTTTTTTTTGAGAGACATTGAAAAGCTTGGCCTTCTTGCCCTGATGCCTTAAAAAACAAACAAATTGTATTTTAAATCATAGTCTACTAGGTATTTAAAGAGCAATAAGTCATGATCTAGTAGTGGTGGAATACTATCGATGGCACTATCGATACTATCGATAGTTTGTTACTATCGAAAACTATCGATTGTTTTAAGTAATCATCGATAGTTTAAACTCGCATGTTATTAGTATTTCTTAAATTTAAGTTCACGGAATTCGATTTAAAAAACTTAAATTAAAAATAAACCAAATTCAGCACTAGATCATAAATCTGTTTTAAAGGTTGTCTCTTTTTTAATCACATCCGCACTCTGCTTGCTGTTGGTGCTGCCATCTATTGCTTTATGAACAAATTAAGGAAAAATCCTACAGGGAATCCCCGGCCCGGTATTATGTGTGCTTTTTTGTTGTAGTGTACTACGTTTCGCTGTCTTCCATGATTTCGATTAATTTAATTAAAATTTTAAAAATGAGTAAACGCGGGAAGTCGTACGTTTTTTGGGAGTATTTTATAAAAAGTGTATGTCAACCATAAGGTCCATAAGTAAAATGTATTACTCAACAACTCTATCATGTATCAAGGCTGGTATAGTTTCGATAGTACTATCGATACTATCGATAGTAACTCTTTAGACTATCGGAAACTATCGATAGGGCTGACTATCGATAGTATTCCACCACTATGATCTAGCAGTCAAAGGCAAAGTTCCTCAAAATCGAATTGCAGTCATAATTTTCATTGGAGAATAATATAAAATTTTATTTTATAGAAATTGTCCTGTCCACTCTAGGCAGCGACTCTTAATTATTATAAATAATACTCACGCTTGACAATTGTGATATTAGATCCAAAACTCTGATGAATTGTATTGTCGGCCCACTATCGTCAAAATCAGGATGGCCGAGATCTTTTAGGTATTGTATTGCGTCCGCAGTTGTTCTGCTAATACTTTCAGTGTCGTAGCTCAGCTATAATGAAAATAATGTTTAAAAAAAAAGACGGAACAAGAAAGTATGAGTTACCCTTTTTCTTATGATCACCCAGTCATAAACCGTATTCATTCCATAGGATTGCATGTCATTTTCGTCAATCTTCTTAACATCAGTGATCAGATGGTACTCCAATTTATCTTTTTTGTAAACTAGATTTCTCTCTGCCGCCCAGTAGTTCCTTAGGGAACCTTACAAGGTAAATAGCCATTTATAATAAGTTATTAATATCTTTTAAAGGTGTGCGAAAGAGTGCCCAGAATCTTAGTTCAAAGAATTTCTGTCAATTATTTTGACTATATTGTTAGCAGGCCTCCTAGCATAGAAAAAACCGCTATTGTATAGTCAATTAATAATAATACTTTCTTGGCATCATAAGTATGGAAATTTTTTTATTAAAATCATAATTGTAGCCAACCGATTGCAAACCTTTATGCTTGAAAGTTACAGGGGCATTTAAAAACTTTGAAATGTACATGTAATTAACACTAAAATGGTTACCTAATAGAATATCCATGTCATAGATGATATGAACCATTCGCCCATGAATGGGATGAGCAAACCAGGGCTTCATACTCTTCGCTGATGTTGATTTTATAAAGTAAATTTCCGCACCTGAAATTTGTAAGTTATATTTAAACCATAAGGTCATGTATATTCCGATAGAGAATAGAATTTTTAAGGTTTATTGATTACCTAGTTCTTCAGCTAAAGCAAAACTTAGGTGCGGACTGATACAATTCAAAGTTACTGAAATGATGTCTATGTCTATTTTATCCAGTCTCGTCAGGGTCTCTTCTATTGTATCGGCGAAGTATTTTATATCTGGATTGTGAACGAAAAATAGGCCTATTGGAATTTTCCAATTTTCGGTTAGTGATATTACCTAAAAAATATTTAATCTTGTTTTCGTCATTTCAAAAATCCCAACTGTCAATTTAGGACAGTTTTTAAATCAAGTTTTTGTTTTTATCAGCCTCTATCAACTATACATTAGTATCATAAATAATAACAACGGCCCCATAATCCTTTTCTTACTCATTGTCAGTACCTAGACAAACTTACCATAAATACTACAGCCTTGCTGGCCATCCTTTTTGGTTCATTCAAGGGTTTCTTTCCCATTCCTGCTGTATACCCCCACACTTTACCCTAAAAAGATTGCAATAGAAAAATATTGCTGAATTACTATTGTTGCTTACCTGAAATTTTTCATATTTCTGAGTAAGTTTGGTTTCGTCTATCAGTAAAGCGCACAAAGTTTTTTTCTCGATTATTTTGTTGGCTTCGGAAGCATCTTTAAGAATGGCAAATGCCTCGTTCAAGATTCCCACTCGAAGTTCCAAGGGTTCACCTTTTTGCGCTTCGATTGATTCACTGCAATATTGATTAATTGATCGTAAGTGTCTAGAGAAAGAAAAATAAAACGACTACTAGGCAAGCGACTTAAAAGTGTGGAAAAGGGAAGAAAATTATACACACTACTAAAATAAGAGAAACTACAAAAAAATTTAGCCAAAATTCTATAATAATGTATATTTTAGACGAGGACCTACTTCGACGATTCATCAAGTAGATATTCTTCGCTGTTTACATCTGAATCTACAGGTGAAGGTTCACTTTCAGACCTATATAGGAAAATTTTATTTGCAATCTGTTATTAATTGTTGTATCAAATGCACAGCTAATTATGTCTATAGCTGGTTTATTACTGTCTAAATTTAAAAGTTATCTTGTATATGCAACCAGTTTTACCTAATATGATTTTATCGTTTTACTGACTTACCCCATAGCTATTAATATAATTTCGATACTAGGTTAACCATCTCTGTTTTAATTTGTCGTAATCTGACTAGTTTTTATAGTATAAAGTATACTTTCAAAATTGTAAACATCGTTGTTCTCGAACTGCATAAAAAGTTAGGTTAGAATTTAGAAGGTTCGTTTAGGACGACAGCTGTATTTGCTTAAAAATCCAATGTTGTCGACTGATAGTTCTGTAGTTCCGGCAACAATGTCGTTAGTGGGGAATGGCATTGATTTGTTTGATGTGTGTGGTTTGTATGGGCGGTGTTGTCATATGCGCCAGTTGAAATGTAGGTAAATGTGAACGATTAGAAGATAAACTCCTGGACAAAATTAACGCAACATCATAAATTTGCCATATTTTTGATGCTATTTTTTTTCTGAATTTATGATCCGATTTGAATGATTTTTTTTGCATTGTAGGTTGGTTCCTTGACAATGTCATAGTTTTCGCTTTATACTGGGTGTACTAAAAATGCTATGTTTTTTTCCGAAAATTCGTATCACCCTGTGGAGTATATTAGCAACCGAAACATATTGCAGTTGACATTAAACGGTAGGTCCATCTTTCCCCAACATTTTCTTTTTTGGTTTACTTCATTATCTCTGTTATTAAAGGAGATACACCGTTTTATAGAGTAATATGTTCTTATAGAGTTTAATATTCAACACATTCATTGTTAAATGTTTTCAAGTAGACTATGGACTTTGTCTGACATTGCAAGCGATGTGTCAGCAGATGTTGTTTTTTAAAGTTACAAAGATCAAATAAAATTCGCCGTACTGATAAAAACTGTTCGGAAACTGCTTATTAAACGTTCGTTTCGTTTGCCCAGTTGCCCGACGAGTATTTTAATCTTGAAACCTACTAGAAAACATTTAACAATGAACGTTGGCTATTTTCGAGATAAATCGACACTCAAAAGTTACTAATGCTAGAAATTACGTTGAAAATTTCATTCATCGGCCAAAATTAATTTTTTTTAGCAATAATATGCCAGTAATTTATTGTTTGTTTATTTTTAAAAATTACTTGTCAACGTTTAGAATTTTAAGACACCCTAATGCTAAATTTTATCTTTACCTGTTTGTGTTTTTCGTGTGGTTCTTTTGGATTTTTTCTATTTTTTTTTTATGGTCAAACACAAACACTATAGGAAAAATCCTTTAGGGCACTCTGGGAGTGGTGCGTGTGCGCAAAAAGCGATTCACGTTGGTTTTGAATCGTTGGAGGTTATATTCGTTCGAAAAAAACGCCCTCGGGAAGGTCGTTCCATAAGGATGAAGTCCTCCAGATGAAAGAATTCTTAAATAATGAAGTTCGAGGAGTAGTAAGCTTAACCACATATGGATGGGCGGCAGTGGTTCGTCGTGTATTTCTGATATTCGCCGTTCTGGGCGGAATTAAGAGGGCAAGGTCAGCCGAACACTTTCCATGAAAATATCTGTAAAAGAGAGTCAAATCCCCAACCTGTCTTCGATGTTCTATGCTGTCGAGGTTCTTCGTCAGCTCGTGGTCTCCAATCAGACGAATGTCCCTCCTTTCGATGGAATCCAGTAGCCGAAGAGTATGTTTGGGTGCAGAGCTCCAGACATGGGAGCAGTACTCTAGTGATGGTCGAATCTGGGCTTTGTATAGTGTCAAACGTTGTTGAGGTGTGTACAACTTTCTGGTTCGGAAGAGTACACCAAGTTTCTGAGAAGCTATCTTGGCGGTTGCCACAACGTGGTTATGCCAAAACATATTTTCTCCCAGATTGACGCCCAACAAATTAATAGATGAAGCCAGTGGGATTGCGTGTCCGTCCATGACTGTATCCGGTTCTGTAATGTTAACCTTTTTAGAGAAAACTGCGTTAAATTCGATTTGGTTACTGCCACCCCAAGCCAAAGTTTCTTCCAGGTCTTTGTTGAGGCGTGATACTTCATGCTGTCTGCGAAGATGTGCGTCGGCAGCCGATGTTTGTGCGTTCAAATTAGGTTTATTTAGACCGCCTCTATATGCTCCAGAGAAATTAAGAGGTACTTACCGGACACCCTGTATACGAAAAGCAAATCGTGCATACGTTGGTTTCATAAAATCGGCGACTAACCAACTATGAAACCGACAATTCCGCATTTGTTCGAACTGCAATGAGGATAATACATTTTCCCACAGAGTCTATGAAAAATATGTTTTAAATAAATTTCTATTTATTTTTTGTCCAAATGATATTTTGCAAAACAACCGAGCAGCGACCGTGATTTCAAGATTATACCGGTTCGGAGCTTTGACCCCCTTTGTCCATATATGGCCGGGCACTTTTGTCATTGTTGCCCACAAAGAACGGATTTATTTTTAGTTTCTCTCTTCCGTTTTGCCCGTCCACTTTTTACTTCCTACACATGACGGGCTTGCCAATAATTTTACATTTGGGTCAGATAAATACAGGGTGTCGAAACTTTTTATTGGTGGTTTTCTGCAAACACGCTGCTCCATTCTTTAAACTCAAATTTCTCGGAAATTTATTTTCGGGTCTCTGGAGAGTGTTATCTGCCGGCATTACCCTGGACTCCTTGGACCAATCAGCCTAATGAATTTATAGGGCCAAAAAATATTGACAAACCCGCTATCTATGAGAAGAGAACATGAAAAATAAACCTATAATGAAAGCAAAACAGTAAAATAGCTCGACATGTTTCTCCCCAAAAGCGCGAGGAGGATTTAGCCTGTTATCTCGTTGTATAGGTATTTCAAAAAATATATTTTACGATACTTGATGGTTTTCCCCTGAATGTGAATCGAGAAGTACCTAGATTTGCCATTAGATGGCACTGCTATCTCAATACGACCAAAAATTGACTTTTTCTATTGGGGTTTCATAATGGCTACATTATGAACTGCAAAAAAATTGAATAACCTGCCACTTTATGAAACTGAAATTTTTTTTATGTTGGCAGGAAGTACGGTTCGAATTTTAGGCTTACTTTGATGTCGTTGAAATTAGTTTTTTTTGGCATTATGGATTCGACAACAATTTTTTATAGAAAACTTTAAAATACTAACCTTTAACTTTGCAAATAGATCATTTTTACTAGATATTTATCTGAAATACCTATACTCGGAAATATCAATAGAGTATTAGACATATTACTTTATATATGCATATTTATAGTTACTATAGACATTTCCTGGGTATTAGTTGTTATTCCTGTCAGATTCTGTGTCGACACAATATTTTGTTCAATAGTACCTATTATTTATTATTTTGTTCAATATTTTGAATTTTGTTCTGCTCGCACCATAACTCAAGTTTCTTTATAAAAGTTTTTCTAGATTATTTTCTGCAATTTCACGTATTTCTGACGGAGTACAACTTTCTTCCTGACTAATTTTTATCAACTTTAATAATATATTTATTTTTAATTATGACGGATGGGAAGAAGCTTTGTTGTGTGCAATTGTTTCTATCATGGCATATTTGATACTTGTAACATTTTATGAAATTGTAAAAGTATGGCCAACCCAAAAAGAAAATATTAATTCAAATGGAAAACCCTACTATATTTTTTAAAGTTTTTCAGACTTTAAAGACCCAAATAGAAAAAGTAATATAAAATACACGTTTCATAAGACAATTAGAGCACTTGTACTTTAGAAAACGCGTACTCTAAGATAATGTCTTATGAAACTTGTATCTTAATATACTATTGCCTCTTTTTCCTGTATACCCTCCAGTTTTTTTTTTTTTTGGACAACCGAGAAGGAGAATCTGCTTACAGACACCTTACAGACGCGGCTACAAGGTAGTGTCGGGATGACAATTCTCTGAAGGAGATATTGCCGACCGACTAAACTCCCCGTGTAAGTCAGGCTAGAGGTATTCTTTTCACTAGCGTGTGTTATTTTTGCATAATTTGTGCTTATTTTCCTTGAATCTGTCCCTTTCCAAATTAATCGAATGAGCAAAGTTTAAGAGTTTCTAACGTATAGGGGAACGAACCTATTCGGTATAGTATAGAGCGGCGAGAAATAAAGCAAAAAGGTTGTTTTACACTATTATTTCTTTAATCCTATTTTCTCCATTATTAAATTCTCATCTAATACCCTTTATCGAAATGTCATGTGCACCGTTCAAAATATAGTAAAATCATTATTCTAAAAGCAATATTTTACAATGGAAACTCCGTTGCAGCAGAACCTTTCTCGTTCCGTGGAAAATACCTATAGAAAAGCGTTATTATAGATAATGGTTTTCCAATAATTTAACCGCTTTAGCCGTTCTAGCGGAAAGCCCTGGCAAAAGTTCTCCGCTGTGGAAATCCATCGATTTGAGGCAGGTTATGGCTTTGATATTTTAAATTTAAAATGTAGTTTAATTAAGTAAATTACCTACTTTTTTTTACGATAAAATAGTCTTTTTTGAAGAAGACAGGCGATGTGAAATTCTGAATATTTTAATTATAGTTTAATTTTATGAGTGAAAAATGAGTTGGTATGGGTGGTATTTTTGCATTGAAGATGAGTTTTTTTTAATACGAAACGTCTAATAAATAATAGGTGTGATATATCGTTGGATTCAGGGCCGATATTTATACTTTAATGTTACCTTAAGTTAGAGCAACGTTATGGTGTAGACCTTATAAAAAACTATGTTTTAATTTCATTTTAGGGTCAATTGACGCGTTATGGGGAAGACCACGTCCTTATTCCTTTTTCTATTTGGGTTTCATAATGGCTACATTATGAAATGCAAAAAAATTGAATAACCTGCCACTTTATGAAACTGAAATTTTATTTTTTTTTGTGTTGGCAGCAAGTAGGAATCGAATTTTAGGCTTACTTCGATTTCGTTGAAATTAGTTTTCTAGGCATTATGGATTCGACAGAATTTTTTTATAGAAAACTTTAAAATACTAACCTTTAACCTTGCAAATAGATCATTTTTACTAGATATTTATCAGAAATATCTATACTCGGAAATATATAACATGCTGACGGTGTCCGTCAACAAATTTCTAGTCACAACTATAAAACACACACACAACAAGTACTATTTTTATTTTTAATTCAATATAGTATTATACATATTACTTTATATATAGATATTTATAGTTACTGTAGACATTTCCTGGGCATTAATTGTTATTCCTGTCAGATTCTGTGTCGACACAATATTTTGTTCAATAGTATTATTTATTATTTTATTCAATATTTTGAACTTTGTTCTGCTCGCACCATAACTCAAAGTTATGCATATTCTTTTTAAAAGTTTTTCTAGATTATTTCCTGCAAGTTCTCGTATTTCTGACGGAGTACAACTTTCTTCCTGACTCATTTTTATTAGCTTTAATAATATATTTATTTTTAATTATGACGGATGGGAAGAAGCTTTGTTGTGTTCAATTGTTTCTATCATGACATACTTCATACTTGTAACATTTTATAAAATTGTAAAAGTATTGCCGACCCAAAAAGAAAATATTAATTCAAATGGAAAAAATCTACTCTATTTTTTTAAGTTTTTCAGACTTTAAAGACCCAAATAGAAAAAGTATTATAAAATACACGGTTCATAAGACAATTAGAGCACTTGTACTTTTTAATCGCGTGCTCTAAGATAATGTCTTATGAAACTTGTATCTTAATATATTATTAGATAAGAGTTAAAAAGAACTTTAATAACTTGAGTTAGGGATGACATGTCATTCTATACAAGGTGAGTTTGAAATATCGGTGCTCCGAGTTCATACAGCATAAAATAAAATGTTATTAGTATTTAAAAAGCAAATTTGATGATGGTTGCAATAAAACGAAACGTCGGATTGAAAATAAATTATATATAGAGGAAAAAAGTGGCAATGAGAATGTAAAATTTATTTTCACATATCGCTTCAAATAGAATCAGGAAGCAAAAAGAACGAATTCGTTAAAATTCGCACGCGGACACTAAAAAACGCATGAAATTGTAATTTTCATAAATTTTATTAAAAACTTGGTAGATGTTTCTAAATTTCGACCTACAACCTCTTTTGCCTTAAAAAAAAATTGCGAATTCATTTTATTTCAACCCTTTTATAGCCACAATAATAATAAACTTTTTCTATTGATACTAAAAAAGATTTTTCCTTTGTAAATATAATACAAATCTTTGGAGACTTAAGTAGCCTGTCTGGGGGTAATTGATGTAGTTGGATCCCGTTGTGAGTCATCTGGATCCGATAAAATTGAAGGTCAGTAGCGTTTCTACCGTATGAAGCATTGTTTTCTATAATTTTCTTATTAAATGCCGTATTACAATCGGCAATTCTACCCTTGTGGCATTTAAAGTTTAAAGAGTAACCGCAAGATGTCAAAAATTTTAAAAAAATTAAAAGGCTGTAACTCGAAAAGTATGTAAGTGTTCGACTTTTTGTTATATGACGTAATACCCTTATTTTAACAGATAGAATCATCTCTCCAAATATCGTGATACTTTATCCGAACACCCTGTATATGAAGGGTAAAAATTGACGGAAACAATTTTCCAGTTCCTAGAATTTAACGTAGTCCCGCCTATGGCACCCTTATCCTTAGGATTTTACTTGGTTTCCCTGTTCCTCACGCATCTGCTCACGCCACACGCGGAACTCGCCTGGACGGCGCCGCCAGACCACTCTCCACCATTTCTTTCCTCCATAGTACGTTTTTCAAGTTTTTATAAATATTGACAGGACATTGGAGTAACTCGAATATTATTTAACTAATGTGTGAGGAATTACTTTTCCGTGAAACTTGAGAGTACGAGCCCAAGGCGAGTGCCATGATCCCTTATGTGAATTTAAATAACTATGCATAAATTTCATACAATAGGTAGTTTTTCTACGATCGTATCAGTTTTCTTGTTCGGAATTGTGTGTGAAACCTCTCATAACAGACACCTCTAATAAGCAGACATCTCTATTAAGCGGACATTTTTTCATAGTCCGGAACTAGGTATATGAAATCCCATGAAAATCAACCTCTCTTGGGCGGACTCTCCTTTGGGCGGACGTGGACAGGCTGCTTTCGAAAACCCTCCTTTAAACGGACAAAAAAAATGTTTAAGTATTTAGGAGACGGCAACCAATCGCGTATGCGTGGCAGCGGGAAATGACTTCGCCGAATGAAAGTATGTGTGATTCCCCGACAGCAGTCCGCCGTTTATTTGTGAGTTGTACGGTTAAAATCGTAAACAATGGCACAAAAATGTCGCGTTTTGAGTCTGAAAGAGAATATTGATGTTGTGGAAGTTTGTAATTTGATAACAATGATTTGGGCGAGTTCATTAACATTGATAGCATTAGAAATATGCTATTAGAAGATGATAGTGACCCCATTCCTACCGATTATGTAGCCCAAACTGAAACCACATCACGATCTGACGACTCTGATGAAGAAGTTGAATGCAGTTATCAAACAAATGTCACCAATTATCAACAAGCCATTAGTATGGTAAAGGAATTATAAGAGTATGCAAAGAATAGAGGTGACTCTACAGTAATGGAATTGTTATCAGACTTGGAATTACATTTTCTAGATTGCAAGTATAAAACGCGAACACGTCAAACTACGTTATTAGATTCTTTTAGTACTACATCCTAACTAAAACTAGTGTATTTTTGTTGTTATGTTTATTTGTACATACATATTAATAATTTTGCATTTACATATTAATTAATAACAAATTTCCCATGGGCGGACACCCCTATTAGGCGGGACACGTTTAGACGGCCCCGTAGGTTTCACTGTATATCTTTTATAAAATTAATAATTTAAAGTGCCTTTTTTTGATAACGTTTATTAGTATTTTTCTTTACTTAATAGTTAGCTGCGTATAATAGAAGCAAATAATACACATATAATACTAATGTTATTTCAAGCAATAACGAATAAAACTAATCTATAATTCTTCCAATTTCTTTTCGGAAATTAGCATAAATAGGAAGTCATTAACAATTCAATAAAACGATAAATAAAATGCATTGTGCAAGCTTCCTTCAATTTTTTAGGCAATACATTTGGTGTTGCTTCATTGGCAGTATTAATTATTTCGTCTGGAGTGCATTGACATTAGTTTTCTTCTTCGGAATCGGTATTATTTGATTCCGTTTTTGATGTTTTCAAATATTTAATTTGACATTTGTCAGGCAACAATAACAATACGGCGCCCAGGCAATGAACGACGCGGCTGTTGTTTTCATGGCAACTTGATATTATTTCGCTTCGTTATTTACATTAAAGCATTGAGAGAGAAGTGACAAAATTACACGTTACGGAACTTTTTTTTAACGCTAATGCATTCATTCGCGTGAAAAATTAGAGCTTACTTATGAGATATTATTTATAAAATTAGGAGAAATACAGGACCCTCGAAACGTCATTAAACCACAATATGTCACCGTTGCATTCGGAAGAAAAAAGAAGCTCTCAAATTCCAATATCAGAAAAACAGGACCGTATTTAAGAAAAGAAAGTTGATAATGGCCCTTCGAAGACGACTCGTCGGATTACAAAACAATTAACGCTGTTAGATAGAGCGGAAAAAGTGGCAATGTAAAAGTGCAATTTACTTTAGAATTCGATCTCAAAAAGACCCAGGAAAACAATAAAACGATTTTTCAGAATTTCGTTTTTTTCCGGATATCTCCGGAACTACTCGGAATTTTAAAACTTCCTAAACGGAATATTATTAGGCACGTAAATGCGCAACTTTACCTCCATTTAACCGACTTCGTATCTCTTACGGTTTCCGAGATCCCTGTACTGGCCCTCCTTATCTTGGACACGTTGTATGTAATTTATTCCTGAAATATTTTGCATACAGCGTTTTTTTTTGCCAAATCTGGTCTAATTCCCGGTTTAAGATTCCCACTGCAATGAAAAATGTTACTGTAATTTTCCTCTCAAAATGCATATTCAAAGCGAGCATCGTATTGTCATTTTTTTCGTCGGCTAATCGACTAAGGTATATGAGGCGCACCCTTTCCAGATTATTGACCCACTTGAAACTTGACAGTAAGGGGTAAAATGTTGTTTCCTCAATAGAAATTCTACTTATTGAAAATCACCAATGGCGAAGATATATTTTCAAATGTTTTAATTTCCCTTTGCCCAATAATGATAGCTAACAAATAAAATTTAAAGAAATGTCATTGAGAAAGCTATTCGAGTCCAAAATTAGTTATTATTTTTTAAAAGATGTTTTTAAAATCACGGATTTTTGCGTCACAAACCGTTTTTATAGCGCCTCGACGTCAAGACTACGTCATCTCCGACGCCCGCAGCACCGGCGTCCAGTCAGTTTTCAACCCTCGTCGCGGCAACCCATCGTCTCCAAGGGTCGAATTTTTATAGCCCTTTTCCGCCCCAAGTATCTACACGATAGTACAAAAAATTGTTTATTTCGTTGCGGAAGAGGCCTTTAATTTTTAAATATTATTAGTAAGGGGTAAATCAAAGGGATTCAAAATGTTGATCGGATTAGTTAGGGAGTCGGTGATGCAGTGTTTCTGTCACACTTGCAGGGCACCGATACCATCTGCTGCCGGTGAGTAGTTTTTTTTTGCTTCTAAAATGTATAAAGTTTGTTAAAGCATTATTTTAAGACCCCTACCTAAGATTTCCATTGCATTCCTTAAATTGGTAAGTCAACGTTTTGGCTATCTATTTAGCCATCTTCAGGTGTCAATACTTTTAGTTTGGTTATGTGTCTATGTATGGTATGTCTTTACGATGTGAACATCATCACTCAACTATTGTCTTTACATGAAATGACCACAGTAGATCATTATTTTAGGTAGGTACACCCTGTTTTCATTGCTATTTATTGTTAAATTCGAGAATTTAACATTGTTATTGGGAAAATCCCTTAATCAGAACGTGTATTGAAGGATTTTTTTAGTCTAAAATATAATCTCTTGAAATTAAAAATACTATTTTAAATAATATTGTTAAAACAAGATATAAAATAAGAACTTACAAACAAAGCTTCTTTAAAAATGAAGTAATAGTTCTCTGAATAGTCTGATTCAGAAGATGAACTTTTACAGGGGTGGGGGGGATTATAGGGATAAAGGGGATAAGTAGGTATATCCCCCATGGAAATTATTGATAGTTTTGTGATTCTTCATATCAATAAATAAGCAGTTGCAATTCAGTTGATTTCAGTTCCGCCGCCTATCATTCGACTTGAACAAACGAAAACATACCAGTTCAAGTCTTGTATCATGAGTTCCAGGTTATAAATCAGAAATTGTTTTCCAGCGAACGGCAACTGCGAGCGCAGCGCAACTGAACTGAACGTAAAAGTTTATAAATGGACATTTACAGTATCCACCAACTGTCACTTGCTAAAAATATGATAAAAAAACTGATTCAATATACAGACACCGAAAACTAGAATTTAAAACGATTCCATCACCTGTCAAATTTACTGTTGCGACCAATCGAATTGTTTCATATACACCAATTGCACGTAATTATTTTGATAAAATTTTCATTTTCCTTACAAGTGGATAATCTGTCTCATTGGTCCACATTTTTTAAAAATGTTTTTAAGTAGGCCGAGCAATAGAGAATGAGTTTTAATAAATGTCAAGTTTGAATGACTTTTTTATTTAATATATTGAGATTTTCATTATTATTTTCCCATGACAAACGGAAATCTACTTTAAAAGTAGGATTTAAGTAAAAAAAATTGTACTTATTGTTTATTTGCAATGTATTTTCCTATACATATACAGGGTGTCCGCTAATTAATGGGACATGGAAAAACCCCTTACTCCTTACGTAAAAATATTAGGATTTAATTATACTTACCTATATCCAAAAGTTCATATTAACTGAGATACAGGGTGTTAAAGTTAAAACTTCATTTTTGTTTTTCTCTAATAACTTTGACAGGAACCAACGGTTTTTTACAAAAGTTTGCAATTATGGTTTTTTTAGGATGAGAAACCGATTTTTTGGTGAAATCTTAATGTTAATTTTTTGCATAACTTTTTGTGCCTCAGTGTATTTAAGTTTTTAATGAAAATATACTTTTCTCATATTTATTACGTAAAAAAGGTATACTAATTTCAGGTCGCCCAGAGTTTCGGAGATATTTGCATTTAAATTGTTTAGTGCGTGAGCTCAGGCAAGCAAATAATATTTTGTTGCTTCTTACCAATTAACTTTTACATCATATTTAATGTTCTAGTAATGGTAATTGGAAATAATAAATGCAACAATTGGATTGTTCTTTAACGTACTTTAATTAAAATAACTTTGCCCTAGAAAATATCGTGTCGAAAGAAAGCAACAGCAATGAAAACACAAACTTACGATAAACTCAAAAATGAAACATTTTCTGTTCCATAGCAACTGCATCTCTAAATTTTATTTGTTTTCTCATAGGTTACTTTGAGAAAAAAATTTTGTTTGCAAATTAATAATAATTGGGTAGGACACTAAACAATTTAAATGTAAATATCTCCGAAACGGTAACTCTGGGCGACCTGAAATTAGTATATTTTCATTAAAAAGTTAAATACACTGAGGCACAAAAAGTTATGACCTAATAAATGTGCAAAAAATGCCGCAGGCAGCGCCCCCTACATTGTACATTAAAATTTCACTAAAAAATCAGTCTCTCGTCCTAAAAAAACGATAATTGCTAAATTTTTAAAAACTGTTGGTTTCTGTCAAAGTGATTAGAGAAAAACAAAAATGAAGTTTTAACTTTAACACCCTGTATCTCAGTGAATATCAACTTCCACACACCCTGACACCCTGTTGACTTATTTTGTTTTGAAATTTTAGTCACATAACCTTAAACGTCAAAATCTTTGAAGTCTAAAGTAGAGAGCATAAGCTAGTATCGATATCGACGACTATCGATATTGCATATTTAAAAGTAAATTAGGTTCCGGAAATAATGTTATCAAATATAACTCGAGCGCCGTTTTAATTATCGATTAAATTTTTCACTCAAAATTGTTTTTTTTTTGGAAATTTTACTCAATGATCGTTTGGGTATGTTTATTCATATATTAAGAATAAACATGTCGACGACAAATCGTAAAATTTCCAAGACAAAACTTTATCGATAAAAAAACGAGCTCTAGTTATATTACCTTGGCTATTTCCATTATTGTTCAGTTATGAAATGTCCTTATCCACTTAATTTATTCGAGGTTTCAGACCATTAACATACTACACCACACGACCCGTAAAATCCTAATAATCCCGGGTAGACCGAGTCAATAGAGTGAAGTTATATTTAGTGCGAGCGGAAAATGGAGTGGAAAATTCACGTAATTCCCTGCCGTAATGGATCGACGAGCCATGATTATAAATGATTGATAGATCTTTGAACAAAGCCAGTCAAAATGGCTGCTACGAATTTGTAGGAGCAGACCTTTTGTCTGGTGGAAAGTGGGTTTATTATTCTTTGTCCATGACTGTTGTTTAAAATGTTCGTTATATCTGTGTTTTCCATTATTCACTGGATATTGATGAAATAATTATTCACTGGTTCCACTGATTGCTCTAAAATCCAGCTTTTTAATTTTTTAGTAAGATCGAACATTTTTACTCGCCTATAATATAATGACCTAAGAATCACACTTTGAAATATCAGCACATCATTACGGAACACCTTGTATAATTTTCTGAAGAAAATTTCATGAATGAACATATCCGCAACGTACCACCAAGTGGTGTCCCTGCAAACAACTAATTTTTTTACAAATTCAGATTTTTCCATGAGGATATTTTTTTCTGTTCAGTCTGTTTCTAACACACCAACTGCCCGAGTTATGCGCAGTTGGTGTGTTCCAGAAACAAAATCCGTTACCGCTGACCAAAAGTTCGGTGTTCGTAGAGCAAAATGTATCGATTACCAGCTGATTTGCAACCGTCACGATAAACCGCGTACTGATACGGATTGAGGGTTTTTATTCTGAGCATTTGCTCGATCGCCTGTTTGTTTACTTTTTACTTGTTATTTTTGCCCATTCGTTTTACTTTCTTTAGTTTTGGCATGTTTTGGTTAAACTTACTTTCAATTACAGTGAAACCTCTCATAACGGACACCTCTAATAAGCGGACATCTCTATTATGCGGAGATTTTTTCATAGTCCGGAACTAGGTATATGAAATCCCATGAAAATCAACCTCTCTTGGGCGGACTCTCCTTTGGGCGGACGCGGACAGGCTGTTTTCATACAAAGAGTGCGAAAACCCTTCTTTAAACGGACAAAAATTTTTTTTAAGTATTTGGGACACGAATAAGTACGGTGCAAAAACTCTCTGAAGACAGATCGGCAACCAATCGCGTATGCGTGCAGAGCGCAAGGACTTCGCCGAATGAAAGTATGTGTGATTCCCCGATAGCAGTCCGCCGTTTATTTGTGACTTGTAAGGTTGAAATCGTAAACAATGGCACAAAAATGTCGCGTTTTGAGTCTGAAAGAGAATATTGATGTTGTGGAAGTTTGTAATTTGATAACAATGATTTGGGCTAGTTCATTAACATTGTTATGTGCTCTTAGAAGATTATAGTGACCCCATTCCTACTGATTATGTAGTCCAAACTGAAACCATATCACTATCTGACGACTCTGATGAAGAAGTTGAATGCAGTAATCAAACAAATGTCCCCGATTATCAACAAGCCATTAGTATGGTAAAGGAATTATAAGAGTATGCAAAGAATAGAGGTGACTCTACAGCAATGGAATTGTTATCAGACTTGGAATTACATTTTCTAGAGTGCAAGCATAAAACGCAAACACGTCAAACTACGTTATTAGATTTTTTTAGTACCACATCCTAACTAAAACTAGTGTATTTTTGTTATGTTATGTTCATTTGTACATACATATACATAGTAATCACTTTGCATTTACATATCACCTAATAACAAATGTCCCATGGGCGGACATCTCTATTAGGCGGACACATTTAGACGGCCCCGTAGGTGACCGCCTAAGACAGGTTTCACTGTATTCCTTAAATACCCATTCCAAAACGAAAGGCTAACTCAAAACAAAGCAGAAATGAGCAAGAATAATAATAAACTAAAAAAAATAAATAATAAAACATTACATTACAGGCGACATTGTAAGAGTTCATTTTTTCAAGTAAAAATGACACTCTGAAGCCCTCGAACTCCTTTTCGTGGAGTTTGAGGGTCGTTGCGGTTTTTTTGCAGTTTTATGGCGAATTTATGGCTCACGAGCTATTTGATACCGTAAAAAGCATCTTAAAAACTAGTTTGGGGTAGATATGGAAAGGTACAGGCAGAAGGTAAATCCCCACGGTGACTTATCGTTATTTATGACGTACATAATAAAAAAACCCGTCAACTGCGGTCATAAGCTGCTGATCATTAGAAAAAAATCTCGCTCGCACTTGTCCGTTTTTTTTTTGTTTAACCGGCACACTTTAAACTACTCTGGTTACCAGTAGAAATAACATAAATATCGATCTGTACCTTTAGAAACAGTCGAACTGTGTTTCTACAATGCTTAATGCTTTTAATTTTCTTTATAAATTCTTCAGTTATATGAAAATCGATGTAATCATAGGATTCCGTAGCATTATTATTTAATTGCGTTGTAGGGAAAAATTTCCCTTGTCATATTTGGTATGCGGAGTTTTAATCCATCGGTCACGCATGAAATTGTTTTCCATCTGTCACACCATTTCTTTTTTCCCAGAAATTAGGCACATTTTTTGATATTTTAAGTAGATTTTTCAGATTTTCCCCGAAAATATAGTTTTAATTGCAATACAATCACTTTGTTACCATTAATTATTTTGTATATTTAAACATCATCAGCCCCTATACAGCTTAGAGCGAGACATAGTTAGATAGAACTTAATTTAGACCTGTCAAAAATATGAATATCAATTCGTAGATTCTTTCAATAATAAAATAAAGATACAAGTACATATACAGGGTGTCCGGGAACATGTGGGAAATCTCCCGGATATGAAGAAAACACGTGAAAAGAATACTATAGGTTCATATATACTTCTTTCGTATCGGCCTCCTCTTCGGAGATATGGGCTCCCAAAGAGCACCAATGGAATCAAGTTTTTTACACATAATTATTGACCCACCTGGTATATTTCAATTATTTTTTAATATGATGTATACCAGGTAAGACCCGTCAAATTACTACCCAAGAAACTGTGGTGAATTACTCACAGCTGCAGGGACGGACTAGCTGTAACACTCATGGGCCCATTTTTTTTACGCCCTGTATGATGAGAACTTTGGACAATGTTTTTTACATACCTTTAACTATTGGCTAAAAATTAAGTACTTTCATTCATGTCGCTAATCCTAACCGTTTTCGGAAAAAACTTATTTTTAATTACTATATCATGTATTTAGCGTAATTTTCCACTGTAACATATTTTCAATAAAAAGTTGAACTTTAACTGCTTAGTTAAAACCCTCGTAAGACCGTATTTAAAAAAAGAAAGTTGATAATGGCCCTTCGAAGACGACTCGTCGGATTACAAAAGAATTAACGCTGTTAGATAGAGCGGAAAAAGTGGCAATGCAAAGGTGCAATTTACTTTAGAATTCGATCTCAAAAAAACCAGGAAAACAATAAAACGATTTTTCAGAATTTCGTTTTTTTTCCGGATATCTCCTTAACTACTCGGAATTTTAAAACTTTCTAAACGGCATATTAATAGGCACGTAAATGCGCAACTTTACCTTTATTTAACCGACTTCGTATTTCTTACGGTTTCCGAGATCCCTGTACTGGCCCTCCTTATCTTGGACACGTTGTATATAACGAAACGCATCTTTTTTATCCCATGAATGCCATTTTAGATCCTTTTATCTATTAATTGATTCTAGATCCGGATTTCCCAATTTTCCTCCTGTTGCGCGTTTGTTCCCCTTATGTTGTTGACACCTCTTCTGGAATTCTCCAGAGCACTCGAGGAATTCCCGAGTTACGTTCCTCATGGACTGCATATCCCCAGGGGGATGTCAGTGTTGCCAGCTCTATCACGTAAAGTAAGAAGTATTTATAAATTTGCCATAAAATTTAAAATATTGGCACATGTCTTGTGGTTGTCGAGGTTTTTCGTTTATGATTCTGGTAGAGAGGAAGTGTTTATATTCCAAAATACGATGGATGTCGATTTTTTTGTTTACACAAAAACACTCGCTTTTCGATGGGGATTTTTGTCAGACCTGGCAAGCACGCTAGGCGGTGCCTACGACCCCGACACGGCGGCCCTATGTGCCTGCCTCTTTGCCCGGCAACAGCGAATGTTGCCAAAGAAGAAGAAAAAAAAAAATGAAAAAGTTAATGGAATTGAAATAAAGAATGCATTTTAAGACTTTGCTTTTAAGTGTCTCCCGAAAATTAATATTCAAGACGTGATAAGTAAAATGTGGGAAAAATTATTTTTTCTTTAAAATCCTTTAAGAGGTTTCTTGCTGTGGCTGCTCGGCATAGGAGGCCAGTGCTACAAATGAATAAATTAAATAAAAAAAAACAATTCTTATAAATATACAATTACAGCTATAAATAAACGTGTGTGGTGTGGTCCATAGTTATTTTTCTATTTGGGTTTCATAATGGCTACATTATGAAATGCAAAAAAATTGAATAACTTGCCACTTTATGACACTGAAATTTCATTTTTCTCATGTTGGCAACAAGTCGGGTTCGAATTTTAGGCCCACTTCGATTTCGTTGAAATTAGTTTTCTACGCATTATGGATTCGACAGAAGTTTTTTATAGAAAACTTTAAAATACTAACCTTTAACCTTGCAAATAGATCATTTTTACTAGATATTTATCCCAAATACCTATACTCGGAAATATATAACATGTCCGTCAACTAATTTCTAGTCACAACTATAAAACAACATAACCTAAAAATCATAGAAATATCTTCCAGTTTATGCTCTATTTCTAAAGTTTTATTCAATAAAGTACTATTTTTATATTTAATTCAATATAGTATTATACATATTACTTTATATATACATATTTATAGTTACTGTACACATTTCCTGGGCATTAATTGTTATTCCTGTCAGATTCTGTATCGACACAATATTTTGTTCAATAGTATTATTTATTATTTTGTTCAATATTTTGAACTTTGTTCTGCTCGCACCATAACTCAAAGTTTTGCATATTCTTTTTAAACGTTTTTCAACATTATTTTCTGCAATTTCTCCTATTTCTGACGGAGTACAAATTTCTTCCTGTCTCATTTTCATTAACTTTAATAATATATTTATTTTTAATTATGACGGATGGGAAGAAGCTTTGTTGTGTTCAATTGTTTCTATCATGGCATAATTGATACTTGTAACATTTTATTAAATTGTAGAAGTATTGCCAACCCAAAAAGAAAATATTAATTCAAATGGAAAAAATCTACTATATTTTTAAAAGTTCTTCAGACTTTAAAGACCCAAATAGAAAAAGTATTATAAAATACACGGTTCATAAGACAATTAGAGCACATGTACTTTAGAAAACTCCCCGCTTCGCGGGTCGTTTTCTAAATTAAACGCGTGCTCTAAGATAATGTCTTATGAAACTTGTATCTTAATATACTATTAATTGGCATAATCACGTGCTCGATGCATAAAATTATTGCTATTGGTCAATCGGCAATAAAACTTTCGATGCGCGCCCGCGCTGCCTATCTACAGGGCCGTTGTGCAGTGTAGGCTATTATTTCAGGTCGATTCATGCGTTGTTCGAGATTCTACTGTTATATCGTTCTTAATGCTACCATGTGTACTGCTCACATGCTCGTCACGTGTATTTGCTTTGATCTACTGAAGTGGGAAAATTTATAGACTGAAGGAGTTCTGGAGGATGTTCCTGTAAACGTCAGAATGCACCTGTCAATAGTGTTGGGAAAAACCGATGATTTTAATAATCGATTACTTGATACTCGAGCCATTTCAGTAACCGAGCGATCGTTCAGCCGTTTATTTATTAGTGATAGACGTGTTTTGGACTTCCATTGTCTTTATTTCGTTTAAATCACAACGTTTCAACTGGTAAGTATCTCCAGTCGTCTTCAGGTGAATACTGAGCAAGTTACTAAACTACGAGAGTATTTATACTAATAAGGGGGGTGAGAAAGTTAATCAAGTATGACCGAGGTGGGTGCAGTCATGCGTCAATACTAGAGGACGTACCTAAACTAAGATTACATTTGCTTAACAGGGGTTTCCAAATGTTCCTTATATCTAAAGAGGGTTTGCTAAAACAACCAGGATTCTGAGTGATGACAGCTGCTTCTTTGAATTTCCTCTTTCGCCAATGTTCTTCTTTGAGTATGATACTTGATTGTCCCCATTGTAAGTGGTGGCCGTGGGTCCAAGCGTGATCTGCTGCTCCGGATCTGTTTGTTTCTCCCTTTCGTGTGTGGCTCTGATGTTCCTTGATCCTTGTTTCCAATGGCCGTAGGGTTTCACCAACATAGGATTGTCCGCACTCGCAGGGTATTCTATATACACAATTCTTTGTGTCTTTGTGGTTGTTTGGTTTTGTCTTTGTCAGATGGCTTCTTAAAGAGTCTTTGGAGCTGAATACTGTTCGAATATTGTATTGTTGTCCTATTCGTCGAATCTTTTCAGAAACCCCCTTGACATAGGGTATGTTTATGGTCGGTCCAACTTCGGTGTCATCTCTTGTTCTTTGTTTATGATTTTGACGCTTTTTGATGGCTTGGTCTACCAGTCGTTGGGGATAACCATTCATTCCTAGGTCCTTGGTGATGTTGTTGAGTTCTTGTGTGATAGCCTCTTGTGAGTTGCAAAGCGTGAATGCCCTGTCAACCAATGTTTTAGCTATCCCATGTTTGGTATTATTCGAATGGTTCGAGGCATAATTAAGGTATTGTCCTGTGTGAGTTTGTTTCCTGTATACCGATGTGATGATGGTATTCCTGTTTCTCTGGACTACAACGTCTAGAAAAGGTAGTCTGTCATTATTTTCTTTCTCCATAGTAAATTTAATTGTAGGGGTCAGGTTGTTCATATGTTGTAAAAAAGTTTGAAGATCGTCATCGCTTCTGTTCCAAATAATGAAGGTGTCGTCTACGTAGCGGAGCCATAGTTTAGGTTTTATTATAGCTTTTTTAATGGCTTGGTCTTCAAACCATTCCATGTAAATGTTGGCTATTACTGGGGAGAGGGATGAGCCCATTGGCAGTCCGTCCATTTGCCTGTAGAATCTATCCTTTTCCTGAAAGTAGGAATTATTCAGGCAGCATTCCAGTAGGTCCATTATGGCTTTGATTGGTAGCGGGGTTCGTTCTTCGAGTGTCAGGTCATCTTCAAGTTTTTGTCGTATAATCTGAAGAGTTTCCTTTACTGGGACGTTGGTGTAGAGACTCTCCACATCGAAGCTAACCAATCGATCTTCAGGTTGTATTTCATTTCCACTTATTATCTCTACGAAATGCTGTGAATTTTTTATTGTTTTATTGTTTATCGTTTATTTATTGTCTATTCTTGACTTAGGACAAAGTGATGAGCAACGATTTTCGCTTGAATTTATCGCTCGAGTAGTATTTTCAATAATCCGGGATGTCGGTTATTTCGATAATAAAGTACTCGAGCGGTTTTTCACTCGAGCGATCAAAACGCCGATTATCAGCACGATGGAGCGTCTGGACATTTCGCTCATCAGGTCGAGCAACATTTGGTCGCCTCCAAGAGCTCCAGACCTCACTCTACGTTGTTTGTGGCGCTAGTTCAAAAATAAATGTTTACGTAGTAAAAATCGACACCGGGATGCACTAATTCGACGTATTCAGGGACCAGAGGCCATCCATATTATGTGCAATAACGGCGCCAATGCCTTTAAGCCGCCTGCGGTCGCCTGTGGGTTTGTTCCGTCCTCCCGGTTCACCTTATATTCAATATTTATCTGTTTTTTAAGTTCATACTTAAAAGATTTCTTAAGAAGGCATTTTTTTTCATTATTCCCCGAATATTTCAAGGTGTTTTTGATCCTTTGGGGCTCACAAATTTATTACTTACGGGAAATAATGGTCTCTTGAATATATCAACCTTAAATCAAGCACTGAAGGTAGAGAACTCCTTGAAGACACATTTATTATCATTTACATACTACCTAAACACCACCTCGTATAAAATATATTCTTTTTTGTAAGTATCATAAAAAAGCTAAAAAAATTAAATTTTTATTTTTCACCATGATCGCCATGTACCTCTCTGTACTTCAATGCAGTTGTAGCTGCATCAGCAAGAGGTGATTGATCATGGCCACCACCTTTTGGGACCAACTAGGAGTCATTTTCGTTTTTTTTTTATGATCAAACACAAGCAGTATAGGAAAAATCCTTTAGGGCACTCTGGAAGTGGTGCGTGTGCGCAAAAAGCGATTCACGTTCTTTTTGAATCGTTGGAGGAAAAACCGACCCCGGGAAGGTCGTTCCATAAGAATGAAGTCCTCCAGATGAAAGAATTCTTAAATAATGAAGTTCGAGGAGTACTAAGCTTAACCACATATGGCAGTGGTTCGGCGTGTATTTCTGCTTTTCGCCGCTCTGGGCGGAATTGAGAGGGCAAGGTCAGCCGAACACTTTCCATGAAAATATCTGTAAAAGAGAGTCAAATCCCCAACCTGTCTTCGATGTTCTAGGCTGTCGAGGTTCTTCGTCAGCTCGTGGTCTCCAATCAGACGAATGGCCCTCCTTTCGATGGAATCCAGCAGCCGAAAAGTATGTTTGGGTGCAGAGCGCCAGACATGAGAGCAGTACTCTAGAGATGATCGAATCTGGGCTTTGTATAGTGTCAAAAGTTGTTGAGGTGTGTACAACTTTCTGGTTCGGAAGAGTACACCAAGTGTCTGAGAAGCTATCCTGGCGATTGCCACAACGTGGTTATGTCAAGACATATTTCCTCCCAGATTGACGCCCAGCAAATTAATGGATGAAACCAGTGGTATTGCGTGTCCGTCCATGACTATATTCGGTTCTGTAATGTTAACCTTTTTAGAGAAAACTACTACCTGGGTATTTTTAGCGTTAAATTCGACTTGGTTACTGTCATCCCACGCCAAAATTTCTTCCAGGTCTTTGTTGAGGCGTGACACTTCATCTACATGTACATAATACAGACAACACAATAAGCGAAAGAAGAGCTACATCGCTAGATTGGCAACAGTTACAAAATGAGTCCGATCGAATGCAAGTTTATTTTATCGACAAGTTTTCTAAACCTCCGTTAAATTGAGGGAGGTTGAACGACCCCGTCATCGGTCTGACTTTTAAGCGTCTGCCATCGTTCCCCTTAACCTGGAATTCCCTGTGCGAGGCCGCCAGACGGCGCCACTATTGCGGACGCTCATTAAAACTGAAGCCGGGACTGACGATGAATCATCCCCCCTAGGGGCTAGGTTATTATGTCATCGGCGCCGCGGCTAAACATAGAACAACGAGTTCCGGGATCTAGGATTCTAGGATCTAAGACCTAAGACAACGCGATTTTGTGTGGTATACCCTTGCCAACGTTGATTAAAAATCGTATCAAAGACCCAGGTCGTCTATTGCCAATTTTTTAAAGTGAGGTTTACAGTTTCTTTTTATGATCAAACACTGGCAATATACGAAAAATCCTTTCACGCACCGCCGGAGGTTGGAGAACACGACCTTAGGAAGAACATTTGCCATCGAAACATCGGTAAAAGAGAGTCATATCACCAACCTGTATTCGATGTTCTAGGTTGTCGACATTTTTAGTCAGCTCGTGGTCTCCGATCAGACGAATGGCTCTCCTTTCGATGGAACCCAGTAGCTGAAGAGATTGGGTAGAGAGTAGGAGATCCAATCCCGCGAATGCGGGATCCCGTAGAAAAATAACGGATTTTTAATTTCGGGAAATCCCGGGTTTGTAATCTCCGTCCCGGGATTGCTATATTATTTTTTAAATTAACAGCACCGTCCAGTCTTTCCATAAATCATGCCCATTAGGAAATGTTTTCACACTAAATACTTATCGATCGATAAAAAACAAAGTGTTGCCTTAAAACTTTTAATTGAGGAGCTTAACAAACATCCATCACCTTTGAACAGGGACCTGAAAACTTCTATCGAGAAACGACTGCAGCAACGTTTGACCATATTTTCAGGGGTTTTACATTACTTAGGTCTTAGACGATCCCAATCAAAAAGAAACTAACAACTTATTTTAGCCATTAAAGCCAAAATACGTGAAGCAAGAAGTGCTAACTCTAGTGGAACACCTTCAAAACGATAAACTTTCAGCTCCGGAAATATCGATTAGCTCCGATGACGAAGATGATATACCACTTGCCAGAATAATTACTCTTGGAGAAGAAGAAACACAAGAAAAAACATTGTCATTAGCAGAACAACTAAATCAAGCATTACAGAAACAGGTGTTGCCTACATTAGTTTTCAAAAATCAAACTTTGGAAGTAAAGTTGTTCCAGGAAATGGAAATGTTTCAAAATGGAGGCCAACGTGGACCCAATCTCCAGCTAGCATACGATATCCTGTGCACCATACCTCCAACCAGCGTGGAAGCTGAAAGATGTTTCTCAGCCGCATGATTAATTTTAACTAAATTTCGCTCATCTATGCTAGACGATGCTAGACAAAACACTGGACAATTTAATATTTTTGCTTGCCAAGACAAAGAAGATATCAACGATTTGGTCACAATATTCAATGCTAAGGACCACTATCAATTAGGGAAAAAGTAGACATATCTAAACACGCAAGACTATTAACATTTTCTAAAAGCAAAACAAAGGATACAAGCCGACACAATCGAACACACTGTATGTTGGTGTGTTCGTATATTATTTTGAGATATCGATTTTTTTAAAAATTACAAAAAAATAATTTACTTTCCACCAAGCGAGCACTTTCCACCCGGGTGGAAAGTAAAGTAGAAAAACGTCAACTTTCCACCTTTCAAAGATAGATGAAATGTCATTATTACATGCATGGTTGTAAATAAAATATATTATATCCTTTCCATTTGTGACGATTTCTATTATTTTTATTAAGGATCGTTTGGTTAAAGAAAACAGTTTTCAAATTTCCAGTAGGTACCTTTAAGTTTACATTATTAAATTACAAAGTGTATCCTGTAACCAGGAGATTTATAAGATTCTGAAAAATGTGCGCCGACAACCTCCTTGCAGGGTAATTTAATTTTCCTCGACGAAAAGCTTCTCGCAAAATAAATTAGATGCAATGGAATTTACGTCGATGTAAACTTGCTGAAAAGACGCTGATTTCTTGCGTCAAGATGTGGAAATTGCCCATTTAGAGACGTAGTAAGAGTGCTTTTATGACCAAAAGCAATTGTTTCTACAAAGTAAATTCGTAAATTCCTTGCATTGTCCAATGCTAAATTCTTGCCGGCGCATTGCTTTGAAGTCATTGAGGACACGGCTTTGGTCACAGTCTTTGAAGAATAAACAATTCACATACTTAGGTTTTAAACAACTTCCCAGGAAAACAATCGGCGAGCTCTGAAAATTAGTATAATTTTTCTTTGTCGTTTTCTGTCAATTGGACAAAGACATTCCGTCCGCCTTCGGGCGTTCGGAACCTACTTTTTATAAAGCCTTCATTGGAATACCTGCTTTCACGTTTGACAGTACCAGATTAACAACTGTCATATTTGTCGTAATTGTTAAATAAAATTGTTGTCTTTCAGTATTTGTGTGTTGAATTTAAGTATTGTTTGTGGAAAAAAAAGTAATTCTTAACTCAATATGGCGAGACTATTGGGCCAAGTCTGCCGTAAACCGGATAAAAATATAGACTTTTGAATCACGTCCGTCGATTGTTTGTTTTCCCTAACCAAAACATATCAAACCGATCAGATATTAGACAGAACAGACAGAAGATAAAAAGAGATGGGAATTATATAGATAGAATCCCTATATCTTTTTTGTTGTGTTTATTTTCGTGATAATAGGCGTCACTTTGACGTGTACAAAGCAGATAGAAATATCGGGTCTATGTTTGTTTCAAGTCAATGTGTCGGCGTTTACTTAACCAACGGTTCCCAACGTTTTTCTCCATGAGAACCCCTTCTAAAATCTCTGGGGGTTCACGAACCACCGATTTGGAACTGCTTTAGACAATGACAATAAAAAAAAGACATACAACGTGTCCAAGATTAGGAGGGCCAGGACAGGGATCTCGGAAACCGTAAGAGATACGAAGTCGGTTAAATGGAGGTAAAGTTGCGCATTTACGTGCCTAATAATATGCCGTTTAGAAAGTTTTAAAATTCCGAGTAGTTCCGGAGATATCCGGAAAAAAAACGAAATTCTGAAAAATCGTTTTATTGTTTCCTTGGGTTTTTTTGAGATCGAATTCTAAAGTAAATTGCACCTTTGCATTGCCACTTTTTCCGCTCTATCTAACAGCGTTAATTGTTTTGTAATCCGACGAGTCGTCTTCGAAGGGCCATTATCAACTTTCTTTTTTTAAATACGGTCCTGTTTTTCTGATATTGGAATTTCAGAGCTTTTTTCTTCCGAATGCAACGATGTATGACACATTGTGGTTTAATGACGTTTCGAGGGTTTTTTTGATCAACATCAGGAAATTTTAGGATACGGTCCTGTATTTCTCCAATTTTATAATCTCATAAGTAAGCTCTAAATTTTTTACTTATGTTGGACTAGTTCAATAAATAACAAATGATTTAATAATAAACCACAAATAAGTGGACAAAAATCATACCAAAACAGTAATAAAACGAACAACGAAAAAAGTAAGGAACTACATAATCAGGTGTTCAAAATGATTTCCGTTATTCTCTAAGCACAAATAACATCTTCTAACTGCCACATAACAGTTTTTTTGAGATAAAATAAAACATGCGATAGAATATCAAACTTTTCGGCATTTGTAAAATTATGTTCCATATTTTTTGGAAAATAGAAAACCTCTTAAAACGATTTCAAACTAGCACAATGGGAAAGTGAAACATATCACGCGTCGCCATCTTAATTTTTTTGTTTCAAACGCCTACTTTTCTTTTAAATCCCGAATCAACAAAAGTTGAAATAATGTTTCTGTATTTTGTTCACTTATTTGTAGTTTATTATTAAATTATTTGTTATTTATTGAACTCGTCCAACATAAGTAAAAATTTAGAGCTTATGAGATATTATTTATAAAATTAGGAGAAATACAGGACCGTATTCTAAAATTTCCTGATGTTGCTCAAAAAACCCTCGAAACGTCATTAAACCACAATGTGTCATACATCGTTGCATTCGGAAGAAAAAAGCTCTCAAATTCCAATATCAGAAAATCAGGACCGTATTTAAAAAAATAAAGTTCATAATGGCCCTTCGAAGACGACTCGTCGGATTACAAAACAATTAACGCTGTTAGATAGAGCGTAAAAAGTGACAATGTAAAAGTGCAATTTACTTTCGAATTCGATCTCAAAAAAACCCAGGAAAAAAATAAAACGGTTTTTCAGAATTTCGTTTTCTTCCTGATATCTCCGGAACTACTCGGAATTTTAAAACTTTCTAAACGGCATATTATTAGGCACGTAAATGCGCAACTTTACCTCCATTTAACCGACTTCGTATCTCTTACGGTTTCCGAGATCCCTGTACTGGCCCTCCTGATCTTGGACACGTTGTATACAGCGTCTGCCCAAATGGAAAATCAGTTTTGTTTTTCGTGAAAAACTGTGGCATTACCGATAAGCCATTATATTACTATTGGAAATTTATCACGGAATATTAGTTTAATATAGCCTAACATTTAAGGTAATTCATTAGGGAAAATGAGCAAAATCCCTTAATGCCAGCAGTGAAATGACCGCTCCGAGAACCCGGAACACAAGTTTAATTGAAAATTTAATAAAGTCGCTGCTCTAAAGGGTCTTCTGTAATAAAACGCTTTGGTCTCTAAATAATGTAATGCTACTTTTAATGTTTCTGTGTAATTATGGCGGTGAATTTATTTTATGTGCATCTGTAAAAAAATACGATATTAAACTAGAACGTTTTCGTCCTAAAAATAAAACAAAATAAAGACATTTTTTTTGTATTTTTAGTTCACAGAAGAAACATTCCTATCACTAAGGTGAAAACGAAACCACGAACACATCAGCCTAAACGGGTGCAATTTGTCAGTAAGTATAGAAAATAACACCAATCCTTGTGTTTTTAGTGCACCTATTCACCATTTTATTTATTTTGTTCGTTGATTTTTATTTCTGTTTTATTTTGTATATAATTTAGTATTTTTAGAAATATACTTACACCATAGCCGTTAAATTATTGTTTTTTATTTTAGTACTTAGTTGATATAAGTAATAAATGATGAAAAAAGCTTATGATCTACATCCCATTCCACACTTTTTTGATTAGGCTTCTTTATTGTTTTCTTAAAATCTACATAGTTTAATTAAAAATTTTGGAAAATTAAAACCTCCTCAAGACAATTCCCTTCCCAAAAAGGAGGGAAGGGCGCACCCCAGTACACACCCCTCCCCAGGAAGGAGGGGAGCTCTCTTCCCTAATGGTACTAGACAAAAATTGGGTATTAGGGAGTTTACATCGGAGAAATGTCCGATTGTAACTTTTCTGATCAAAATAAGTAACTTTTTGGGACCAATAATCATTTCATTTGCTTAGAATTGTCTGAAATTTCATATAATGTAAAAAGAATGGAGAAAAATTTTTGAAAATCTTCTTTGTTACTCTATTTACGTCGACTTATTCCAGGTCTGTATTTTCCGGAAAATACCTTTTTCAAAGCAAAACTTTCGTTGCTGAATGGCAAAATGCCACACGAAGTTGCAGATTGCGGGGAAAACTTTTGTATTTTCCCGGTAACTGTGGCGCCTAATAAGATTTATTTCTATGTAGATTAAGAACAACCGACTTCCCCAAGCGGTCTGTCTCTAACCCATGTACACAATGTGTAGGTGGAGTAGAAAAGGGTAGAATAGTTCAAATCAAACACAAATTTTTGGTAGCTATTTTCTTAACCATTAGTGCCAAAGATTTGTTTTTGGTTAAACATCGTATGCTAGATACTAAGACACAATTTTGTATCGGGTATCTGCAGTAATCCTACCCCAAAATAAAGAAAACGAACCGTCAAATAATGGGAATAACTGCATGGTACTTCGTGGTTCCTGCAATGGTAAGTATAAAGCTAGTAGCTTCTTTAAAACGTTATTTATTCTTTGCCATGTTCTTGGTTTTTTTTTAGGTGATAATATTCCCTTTTTGGTTTTACTTTTTACGGTCGCCAAGCGTGTGTTTACTAAAAGCCGTATTAGAGTCGGCAATTTTTTCTCTTGCGCCGGCAATGGCAATTATAATTGCACGCATTCATGCGCAGTAAACCGTTCTCGATCAGCTAGCGCATTGCCAACAGTCAGAATAGCAGTTGGTACTGTCGAAATCCCTAACATATCCCCAGAATTAGAGATGGGCAAACCTGTTAGTTTTGATTACCAGTTAAAGCAGCTACTGCTATTTACAAATAGGAGGTAAAAAAGTTGCGACGAATCAGCAGTACCTACATAAGCTTAATAAGCAATGTGAACTGCTAATTTAAGTACCAATGGGTTTAAATAGCCATTAGCTGTTCATACCTGCTTCGACCAAATAATAAACAGTTAAAAATAATAGAATAATCCATCTCTACCCAATTGCACCGGCAATGGCAATTAAAATGACGCGTGCCCCATTTCTGGCAATGGGGGATCGGGAACGGTGTACTGCGCATGAATCCGTGCAATTTTAATTGCCAGAAGAGTAGAATTGCCTACTACAATACGGATTCCATTCTCGCATTGCGCCCGCAATACGAGCAGTATTGGGCCAGCTGATCGAGGACGGTATACTGCCCATGAATCCTTGCAATTATAATTGCCATTGCTGGCGCAAGAGACAAAATTTGCCGACCTAATACGGCTTTAAAAGCCGTATTGCAATGGCAATTATAATTGCACGTAAACATGCGCAGTAAACCGTTCTCGATCAGCTAGCGCAGTGTCAACAGTCAGAACAGCAGTTGGTAGTGTCGAAATCCCTAATATACTCTCAGAATTAGAGATTGGCAAACGTGGTCATTTTAATTAACAGTTAAACCTGCTGCTACTGCTACTTATAAATAGCAGTTCATAAAAGTTGCGACGAATTAGCAGTACATATGCTTAATAAAGAATGTGAATTGCTAATTTAAGTGCCAGCTAGTTTAAATAGCCATTAGCTGTTCATAGCTGCTTCGACCAACTAATAAACAGTAAAAAATAACAGAATAATGCACCTCTACCCTGACTTGTAGCGGCAATAGCAATTAAAATGGCACAAGACCCATTTCTGGCAATGCCAGCTGATCGAGAACGGTGTACTGCGCATAAATCCATGCAATTTTAATTGCCGCAAGAAGAAAAATTGCCGACTCTAATAAAAAATGGTCTGGTTATTGCAAGAAATACTAGAAAAATTATCTGCTCAATTTTTTCATCATCGTTCGCCTGATAGGGTCAGTCCTGAGAGTACCTAGAGCTTAGCGTGGGCTTCGAACTACGATCCTCGGTCATAAGCTACTCCCCAAAGGCTATCAACCCTTGATTTCTCGCATTGCGGTACGACCTACCGATTGGGGAGTGCGTACCGTCCCTCGCACCGATCCGGGGTTCGAACCCACGAACTCTCGTCCTAGAGTTATCAGCGACTGCCGCTTTAACCACGGAACCATCAGAGCCGTTAACCTTAAACGTAAATACCTTTAGATATACACATATGATTCATGAGGAGTAGGTTTATTGACTTCTGTTCTTAAGCATCGGGTATCTTTTATCATTATTTTCCCGTCTATAGAACTTGTCTGGCTGCAATATTTGTAAATAAATATTCAAGGTAGAAAACAGGACCTTGCTTTGGCCTTTTTATGTTTCAGGTGGAGTTTTTAAATCTGGTACGTTTTTTAGTAGGGGACGCTTATAAAATTGTCCAAATTTCTTATTAACGGCTTTTTACAAATTTTTACCAATAAAAGGCCTGGGCAACTGTAAAACTTCGTTCGCAGCAACGAAATGTGGCATGATTTTGACATGATTGTGGGCATTTAAAAAAATTATTTGTTAAAAAATGGAGAAAGTCAAGAAAATAATATGAAATCAGCTAGTATGCACCAGTCCTTATTGTGAGAAAGATGTAACTTTAATACTGTGCAACACATCACTTATAAATGCATGCACCAGTCCTTATTGTGAGAAAGATGTAACTTTAATACTGTGCAATACATCACTTATAAATTTTTTCCCGAAATCTATGCATAGAAGAACATAATTTTATTTCTGCTTTTCGTGACATTATCGATCAAAAAATTATTTAGCGTCGCACGACCGCGGACGTCGAGTGTGTATGTTCGACATCGTGACGCCTTGAAAAAATATTTCCTTCAGCGGTGGCGTCGCGGCGTCCTTTATTATACCAGACGTAAGGGCGCCGAGCGGACCAGCCATTGATGACGTCAACTTGAAAAAGTGGCGGTCGCTCAAGGATTTTTATACATTCGTAAATATAAAAGTATAAAAGGTCCCCTCGAAAGCAAATAATTTGTTTTTAGGGATTTTCAAACATTACGTCCATTTTCGGTTAAATAATTCAATAAATAAAAAATCGTTTTATCAAGGCATCTTTTAACGTACTTTTGAGTATCCATTTGGATACGTAGGCCTGGTATTTGGATACCCAGTACACATCAAATGGATCCAGAAATTTTTTAATTACTTAGTAATTTAAAAACTGGAGGAACTGGTCCGACGATGGGCTAGGCACTTAATATGGGCCCCCTGTCCATCTAAAAACCAAGTAACTCTATCTGCCAGGTGAAGCGTAAACTTACACATTGTCGATACCTATTTTGATCAACTCTCGGCTTGATCTCACGGTTGCGATTGATATGTTTCGCTGTTTCCCATAACTTTTTTATGTAAGTTTAATTAGCGTAATTTTCACATTTCTTCATATTATTTTGTGTTTGCTTAGATGCGATAGAGGGAAAGCTTAACATTACATTTCAGTATTCAATCTTATTCTAAAAATTACAGGTTTTTCCTAACCAGTAATTTTATAGTGAGTTGTACTGCGTGCAATGTGGGTGCCTTGAGTGTATTGAATATGGGCTGGGGCCCATATTCGGACCAAACTATTATTTCAACTTTTTTACTGATTTGGATGCTGATTTTATTTTCGAAAAAATTGAAGCCGAAAGGTCATGTAGTTAAGGATCAGAAAGTCAGCTGCAAGAACCACGATCTCAATCCACCGTTACTGCTGTTGGTTTAGGACCCACACAAAAGTGTTAAAAAAATCTGGCTTCTCAACCTTGTTGCTCAAAAGATCTAGGTTGCCAACCAGACTATTTCAAAGGTCTGGGCCCCAACCATGTTGTTCCAAAGATCTGGATACCCAACCAGGTTGTTCAAAGGACCTGGATCCTCAACCCGGCTGTTTGAAAGACCTAGATTCTAACCCAAGATTGGGAGAAGAGTCGGAGGCTCCAGAAACGCTGAAATCAAGGCATGTGGAATCAGATGACTGTCCGAGAACCTTTTAACTCCATTTGACCACTGGTTAGAAAGCGGACGAAAGTCTTTCAAATCTCAAATTATAACTTCATCTCCTTATAAAGCAGACATCGAAATATCAATCGACAAATTAACCAAAACAAGGGACGGAAAGGGAAAGAGGAGACTAGTTTCAGTAGAATCGAGTGAAATTCAGGAGAAGGCCAAAAAAACAACTATAGTTAAAGCCCAAGAATCAAATTTGCGCCTGCAGACGTTAACCTTGACATGGACCAAATTGGACAATTCGCCCCTGAAAATAATGACGCAAAATGCTTATTTTGTAGTCGACAATTTTCACAAGACACTAGAGGAGATCTCTGGGTCCAGTGTCTTATGTGTCTTTTATGGGCACATGAACAGTGCTCTGGGGCGGAGATGGATGCCTACGTGTACGATAGTTTTGTCTTCTGTTTATTTTTTTTTTGCTAAGAGGATTGTTTTTTATTTTTGGAGTATTTATTCATTTGTCGCCATAATATAAAACGTTTTTATTACAGTTTTTGAGGGGGCCCATATTCCAAACCCTCTAGGAAAGGTCAGAAATGTGCACTGTTTTACTGTTATTTTTTTTATAAATACATTATACTTTTTTAAGAAAAATGAATATTTGGGTTTAATTGCAACGTTATTATAACGTACATTATCATCAGAAGGAAAAAATAAAAAAATTATTTCAAAAAATAAAATGGGGCCCATATTAGGACCAGTTCCTCTACTGAACTGATACCAGTGATGACTGATACCTAACAATGCTTCAAAATGATCAGAGTCAGAGAAAATATTAAAAAAATAGGACTGTTTAAAAGACATGGATACGCAGCAAAAATTCACTAAAGACATGGATACGCAGCAAAAATTCACTAAAGACATGGATACGCAGCAAAAATTCACTAAAGACATGGATACGCAGTAAAAAATCACTAAAAGATGCCTTGCTGCGTTTTATAGAATATGTATTATGAAAAAATATATTTTTCTTCTCTATAAAATAAGTCGCAAAGATTTTTGTACCAGATACTGCCGTGCAATACAAGAACCTAGTAACTCGTAAAAGTAATTTTAAGACATTCCATTTAAAAATTGCACAACTTCTTTATTAGTAAATTTCTTGTTCTAAAATTTTATACACAGTAAGCTCTTGTTATATAGTTTCATTTTCCAAAGAAATCATTGATTTTTATTAACAAATAAACAGTTAAATATTAAAAACTTACTACTCTATTTTATAGTAAGTCGACCTTACTAGGTTCTTGTATTGCACGGCAGGATAGGTATAGTGTGCCCAGCCTGCGAAGTAATTTCTTATAGTTACAAACAGCGAAGCAGTTTTTTCCGATTTCGTTTCGCTTTTTCACTTCGCTTTAACAATTTTATTATTTTCTTATTTTAAATTTAATACTTTTCTTTATAAATAATTATTTTTGTATTTAATTTTCAGCTACCGAAGTTCGATGCCAGGAGAAAACGAGAGGTGGCGTCCGCTACGAGGTCATACTAGGGGAACCGGAGGTGAAGGCGAATCCTCCGAAGAAGCCCGTGTCCCCGAAGAACTCGATGTCCGTGCAGGATATCGAGGAGAAACTTAAGGCCGCCGAGGAACGTAGACTGGTAAGTCGACAGAGAATAATTTCATTGCTAGATAGCACAAGTTGTGGACATTTCTCTATTTTCAACACGCTATTCCTTCATTAGACACAATTGCGTCGTCACCTGAGTCGCAGTGACTTTATTACATTAGAAATAAGTACTCCTGTTGGAACTTAAAACAAATTTATCTTTGCTATATAAAAAACTGGTTTCGATTTTTTCAGGTTTTTGTCAGCACTAATTTTTTCCGTCAGTAAAAGTATAAGATGCAACATTTGCGCCAACAAGTCTTCAAAAGACATGTACCACTTTTTTTTAAACTTATCTAGAATACTCTACAAGCCTTAGGCCTATTTAATTGGACACATGTCTACAAATCATGCACGCCCATGGCGAAGATGGTTTTTATTAATTTTTGGGACCATTGATGTCATAAATCATGTTTACTGTAAAAAGGTAAAGGAGTGAGGAGGTGATAAAGAGGGGAGAACTCTATAATAAAGCCGTAAACATTGCAATAAATGTAATATTAATGAAATGAAATAATATATTAAGATTGATAATAAAACTATTAAAATTACCTACCAATAAAAACGTACCTATCGAGAAAACGCCTGAAGAATTAATTTGAAAGCTATTAATCATCCCAACGGCGCAAATGTGGTTTCTTTTCATATTCCTTAATGATATTTTTATTCCAGTAAGCGATCTTTTTTGTGAAAGTTACCGGAACAGAACCGCCTGGAGATTTATTGAGATAAATTTATTTTGGCGTTTCGGTTCCTAAAAGACGATGAATCATTTTTTGTGCGTTTGGGGTTTATGGATAAGCAGTAGATATGAGAAATATACAATAGCGGAATGTTAGTAGGGATTTTTTTTTGTGAAAAGCCTAAAAATCATATACAGGCAGTGGCGGCTTGTGATCTATGATAGAGGGGGTTCAAACAATTACTTTCTAGGCGTTTTAAATGTAGAAAAAAAAGTAATAAGAAAATGGTTAGGTAAAACATATTTTTATTTATTTTTTAATTTTACACAAGGAAATACAACTTTTGGAAAATAAGAAAGGTTTTCTTAGTGTCGGATCTTAACGTCTTCGCATGCAACCCTCGTAACAATATTTATACAGTCCACTACTAATACTACTAAAGCCATCTACGAGCTATCAAGAAAACCGAATGATGTCCAATACTACTACCGCCATCTACGAGTTATCAAGAAAACCGAATGATGTCTAATAGCACCACGCCATCTACGGTTACGTCATTAGGCGCAACCAAAACGAGAACAATAGTTAACTGTTTTATGACGAGAACGAATCGAGCCACGAGACTGACAAGTTGGCATTCTTCATATTTTCAGTGTTTTTTAGTTTAAATCGTTAAATAAAATTGTTTAAAATCATACCGAGTATCATTTATCGAAATACACAACATTTATCGACCCTACACAATAGTGCTTAAACGTAAAGTCCATTCTTCTGTTCTTAATTGTAGAAAATTGATCAATAACAGCCTCATTAAGTTTGGAATACCCTCTATAAATTTTTTTCCATATATTTCATTTTTCAACTTTTTAATAAAGTCCCTAGATTTACCCTATGTGGTGTGCGTTAAATTAATTTCGGGTTTAGGTGTTCCCGCATTCTTCACTTCAATTTTTTGCTCCAAACTCAAAGAGCTAAAGTTATTTCTTAAATAATCCACCGTCAACTATTCATTTTAACTTAATAAATATATAATATTAAAATATTAAAACATACACGCTCGAATTTCTAACTAGATGCACGAACAGACAACAGCGCGGTACACACAAAAACTGTGCGCCTTTTCCATGTTAAATCGCCATAGCCCCGCTATCCCCCGCTCCCACCCGCCACGTGTTACTACAGAGAAACTGCACTACTTAATTTGATCGGCTGTCCAAGAAAAAAATACACTACTTAATCGCACGTGCGAGCAAGTCTCGTCATAATCGTCATTTACATCGACCGAGGCACGGTTGCCGGATCTATACGGGCTTGTTGACGGGATGATAAAATATTAGGGAGGGTCGGACTTTTTTAGTTTGATGGTACGATATTATATTATTTATACGATAAATAATATTCAATGAATATAAATTAATATTTTTTATTCGTTTTGTTTTGGTGCGCATGTGCTCCTGTGTTCACTTGAATTTTTCTTCATTAAATATTATCACGTCATTAAGAAACACGCCAATTTTATGTGGTTTTGACTGGTAGCATATGTGACGCATTCTTTTTTGTTTTCAGCAATTGGAATCGAACAAAATCGCATCGCTCTCGGCGAAAATGCAGAAAATCGAAGATGCTAGTCGCAAAAGGGACGAACAAACCAACCAATTCATCACGGCCACTCGGGATGCCCTCGAACAGAAAATGGGGATCGTCACCGAGAAGAGGGAGGCTTACATCACCGATTTGAAGACCAAACTTAAGGTAAGGAAACTTTTTCTTGTAGAAAGTAAGTTTTTCTTGTAGAAAACGAACAATCAAAGCTGCGAGAAGCTAGTGGTAGCCTTTGCGCTAAATGCCACTTTAGAGTCTGCAATACTTTTGCAATTTTGTTGCTGCAGTTTCATTTTTTACTGTTTTACGAGGGCTCCAAACCACAATTTTTTTAGCAGCTGGTGTTTGTTCGGGTTTGTTCGACATTTCAACATTTAACTGTTATTTTTTTCTTTGGTATAGGATCATATTGAAAACGTCGAAAAAACCCGCCTCTCTTTGGAACAGCAGACCGACGAAGTCCGTACTGCCATCGAAGAGAAACTGAAGACCGCCACCATCCAAAGGGATGAAAATATGAAGAAAATGCTCGAACGTCTAAAGGAACATGTAAGTCGTTAGTGCCAAAACACACGAAAATGAAAATATCAAATTTTGACATCGGCATGAAAATGTTTGAGGTAAAAATAAAGATATTTCCTGTATCTGGCTTGTGCCTTCAAAATTAAAAAGAAAATTAAATACAATATCCCGGTATAAATATTGATTTGTCTGATAAAATAATAGCAAAAATATTCAAATAAAGTATAGTAACTTTAGCAATCTTGGAACTCCGATTATGCATTAAGTGGCATTTATAAACTTTGTCGCAGGAGTTCAGTTCAGTTGAGTTTAAGTCCGCCGCCTGGCGATCGACTTGAACAAATGAAAACATATCAGAACTCCGCGGCCGTTCGTTCGAGTCAGTTCACGTTTATAAATCAGAAATTGTTTAGCAGCGAACGACAACTGCGAGCGCAGCGCAACTGAACTGAACGTAAAATGGACCTTTTAGGTGAAGCGAATCTAAAACTCTAGTGGACTAAATTGACATCGCTATAAACTTATAGCTAAGAAATAATATCAAAACTAGTTGACGCGTTTGTTTTACAAGTAATCATGTTGTTTAAAAAACAGAACTCTCAAAATTTGGTATAGTTTAGTTATATTATAGTATATTTTCTTTATTTAGGCCACTTTGATGCCTGATTTTCACACAGCTTATGTGTATCTTATCTTCATGCCTTGTCCTACAATATAAGTTTTTTTAAACAAACTGTACTAGTATGTTACCGTAAAACCCAGTAAAAATCCGTTCTTCCAAGGAAAAACTATACAATTTTAGATTTAACTAGTTAAAACTATAATTGTCTTTAGTTAAAACTAGAAATTTCATACTCGTTTTATTGAAAACGGGTTTTACTAGTTAAAACTAGTTTTTACTAAGGTAAGTCAGTTAAAATTAATTGTCCTAGAATTGATTGAAGGTTACGGTTTTACTTGCTCGAGAAAAACTAATATTGACTAAAATATGTTTAGTCAAAACTAGAATTAACTGACAATGTTTGTTAATTCTAGTTTTAACTAGTTAAATCTAGAATTAACTAAAATGTGTTTATGCAAAACTAGAATCTGAGAATGTTTATAAATTCTAGTTCGAACTAGTTAAATCTAGAATTGACTAGGAAGAATAGTTCAAACTATTTTTCCCTAGGAAAATTGGGTTTTGACTGAAATCAGGTTTTAACGTTTACATAACATATATATTTAGTTAGTCGTTTTTAAGAGATAAAAGTTTAAGTTTTAAAATCTTATATTGGTTCAATATTCACCTTTTTGTTATTTTTTTAATATCTTTTATTTTTTGTTGCTTCTATTTTGTTCTGCATGTTTTTCTGCTTACTTTTAAAGGAAGAACAAGTTCAAAAGGTAAAGACCTCGAATAACAGCAAATTGCACGAATTGGGCGGTCAGATTCAGGAGAAATTGGAACATGCCAAGTCGCGTAAGGAACAAATCCACCAGGAAACGATCGAAAAGTTGAGGATTAGCGTAAGTAGTAGCAATTTGCTTGGTTTGCCAATTTTTTTCCCAAACGTTTTGTATTATTCCGCTAGCTTTTTCAATTACTTCATCTCATCTCACATTATTTGTATACATAAATTTATTTTGTCTGCTTAGTTATAAGTAATACGTCCTGTAACATATATAGGGTGTCCTAAAAGGTATGGTCAATATATTAAGCCAAAAGGTTAGAACTTTTGTTTTTTGAAAGGGGGGACTCTGGCGATGGTTTTCACTAAATATTTCGAAATTATCAAAGATAAAAAGATGAAATTTGGACATTTTGGTAAACTTTATACGCTTAGACGATCTATATTATCTTGAAAATGTGGCCACTTAAAAACAATTGTCAAGAGGAGAAATACTTTTTAAGTGCCAATATTTTCAAGATCGTTTCAGCTTACAGTTTTCAAATTTCATATTTTTATCTTTGATAGTTTCGAAAATATTTAGGGACAACCATCTCGAGAGTCCTCCCTTTAGAGGGGCTGTAGCTCGGTAACGAGGGGACAAAATGCAAAATTGTATATGAAGTTCTACGCCTGTTTTAGTTCACTGCTTAATTATTGGCCATATCTTTTAGGACACCCTGTATAATTTAGCTAAAAAGTTGGCGTTTTCTAACCAAATGGAACTTATACGCTGGCTATAGTTTTACTTGAGTTGTTTTAGCAAGATTCATGTTTTGTTGGGTTCTTTTAATTTATAAATCGAAAACAAAAAGTAATTCGCGTAATTTCAGCAAGGCCGGTATTTTAATATATTATGCAAAATAATCATTTTATAAGGGTTGTTTGGGATAACATTGTCTTACAGCTGGCTATACAGGGTGGTAAAAATTCCATGTTCACCATTGGGATCTCATAAATGGTAAGAGATACAGCAAAGGTTAAATTGGGACAAAATAGCGGACCAATATGCCATGAAGAAATTAGGGAAGTTCCAAGTATTTCCGAAGATATTCGTAAAAAACCGAAAGTCACCGTTTTGGTTTTAATTTTTTCTGGCTTTATTTAAAGAGATTATTTAATATAAATTTCACACTTTCATTGCCACTTTTCATCTTCTATAAAGCAGTGTTCTTAAATTTCGTGTCAGACGTTCTGTCTTTCAGATACCACCATCGTCAGGTTTATTTGTAAATAATGATAATATGTAAACTTGATATTCGATGTAATATTAATCAAAATTACTTTTATTAAATATCGACGATTCTACCCCATAAAAAACATCTTCAGCAATATCTTATTTAAAATCTTTTTGATTAGGCATTGAAGATCAGTAACAAGTGAAACTAATATAATAACAAATATTACATTCCATGCCTAACTATGAAACAGCATTTTTCGTTTTTTTTACGAATATTTTCGGAAGTATTCGGAATTTTCTTCCACTCGGAACTTTGCACCAATTTAAGCTTTGTTGTTGTAAAGATTGTTTCACGAAAAATGGATACGACTTAATGATTTTCTGGGTCGGTCCCATTGTGCCCACAAGAGCTTGGCAATAAACAAGTGAAGTATGAAGGGACGGACTAAGGAAAACATGATATGATTATATTAATGTAATCAAATGAAATAACATTTTTTTTTTAATATTACTAGTCATATTTATTTACATTTATAATGTCATTCTATAGATAGTTCTGTTTCGCTATCGCTATCCTCATCAAAATTAATTATAATTGGATTAATTATACGATCCAGACTAATATACGAATTTTCTACAGTTATTTACGTGACGGACTGAATTTTTCCAAACTACCTGGGGGAATATCATTAAAGCATTTTCGTATTAATTCTAAAACACTAGAACTTAAAGTCGGAGAAATATTTTCAGACCTAACCAGTGATTGTAACTGGTGCCACATAATATGCCCTATGGGGTTAAAAATGCAATAATAGGGTGGGAGCCGTAGCACTGTATGTCCAATTTCTTCTGCCAATGTGTCACAAACATATACTTTTTTTATACAAAATGTCTATAAAACTTCTAAAAGATCACTTTTTTTATAACTTTCTTCAAAATATATATCATTCGCCGCCATGTAGTTCTGAATCTCCAATTTTGTATTATTTGAGCTTGGAGCTTTATGTAATTGGCGACTGTGATAGCTCGGATTGTCCATTACTATCACGCTATTCTGAGGAATGTTTGGTAAAAGACAATTCTTGAACCATTCCTCAAAAACTAACAAATTTTACCACAAAAAGATATTTAAATATAAATTAAGCAACCTAACCTACCTGATGTGCCTATATTTAATTATAATTCTTACAATCCGGTCCTTTCCACATAATAATAACAAACGGTCATAAATAATGGGATGGCCCCCAGGTACTTTTACTGCAGTCATTAAGTTATATCCATTTTTCGTGAAACAATCTTTATCTCTTACCATTAATGAGATCCCAATGGTGAACATCGAATTTTTAACACCCTGTATAGTCCAACAAGCTGTGGTCAATACTTTTGGATGGGGTTGTTCGGACATGCGGTTTAATTTCCCGGCAAAATTCGTCGACAAATCATAGAATCCTGTTGGCGCATTGTATGGAATGTTTATACCTTACGGCGTAATACATTTTTTACTTTATATTGAAATCAATAGACCAAAAATACGACACACAATCCCCGATTTACCATCGCATATCTGACACGCAACGAAACATTTAACCTCTAACATGCTCTTTCTTCTTATGTCCGATCACGTAGAACACCAAAACGGCGGAGAAGCAG
This sequence comes from Barypeithes pellucidus, assembly GCA_963991005.1. Lineage (NCBI taxonomy): Eukaryota > Metazoa > Arthropoda > Insecta > Coleoptera > Curculionidae > Barypeithes > Barypeithes pellucidus. The sequence continues at coordinate 5,178,133 of OZ022557.1, forward strand.
AAAGCCATCGAGTCGATTATCGAGACCCGCAAAACGGAAGTGATCAATCTGATCGAAAATAAACTGTGCATCGCGGAGCAGATCAGGGAGAAGGAGATTCAGAAGAAACTGGAACAGGCTAAGAAATATGTAATTATCATTTTCGCAATGCATTAAATGATCTCTGACTAAAATTCCGGTAAAAATATGCAGGGTGAGAGGCGTCGTCGAGTTGAACATAGGAAATCCCACGTAATTTTTGAGGTGGTGGTACATTTTATAGAAAAACTGCATTATAACTTCTTGAAGAGGCCGATATGGTGAAGCCATGTGGCACGAAACCCTCATAGTTCAGGCAATACTGACAATTGTTTTCATTTTATCAATGTCGAAATTTAATTTGCTGATGTTTGCTGTATTACCTGAACTATGGGAGTTTCGTGATTTTGCTATCACACTTAATTGAATAGCTTAGGATTGGCTCACCAAAATATATTCAAACTTGGCACATGGGTTTACCATGTCGTCCTCTTCAAGAAGTTATAATACAGTTTTTCTATAAAATGTATAGGGAAGCCAATATTCTCCCACCTCAACAATTACATGGGATTTCCCACGTTCAAATTAACGATGCATCACCCAGTGTATAGATTCACGACGAGCTTGCATTAGAACTTTATGGAGAACTACCGAATATATGTTTCTGAAACTTTGGGGATTTAGGTTTATCGATATGCTCTCTTTAACTAAAATATGTACATGTTCTTGTCATTTCCGGTTATACCGGAAGTACCTGTCAACTTTCGTTTTTTAAATACATCAGGGTAATTTTTATTATATTTTTCGATTAAGCGTTAAATACTAAGCACATTTTATAGAACATGTTTTTGTCAGACTCTGTAAGTTTTTGAGATATCTGGACTTTTTGTAATTATTTGGCAAATGCGTGACGATGAAATAATCCATATAATCATTTTACCTTAGCTCTTGGACTAAATTTTTTTTCTCACCGAATAGCTAGAAGATCATCAAGGCTCAAAAGTATTTCAAATTCGGTAGAAAATGTACAGGGTGGTCACAATTCAAGGTTCATTGTGAAAGAATTCAACCATTAGAAACTTTCCTATTTTAAACGGAACACCCTGTATATTTTTGTTTAATTTGATGGCAAATTAGTTGTTCTTTATAAATAGTATTTACTGTCCCATACCTATATCAAAGCGTTTTCTCAAAAAATCCAATTTTATTCCGAAAATACTATTTGTTCAAGTGTGCTATGAAAACAATTGTACTCAGGGGCTATATACCGATGTCTATACGGAGGAGTTTCATAGGAAAAACTCGCAAAGTTCGACTCGAGCTGGAAAATCTTGTGGTTTTAGATATGGCTTCCAGCCATATTTTTTTACAATTCTTTGTAAACTCGAATACGAAACTCTTAATTGCATTGCAGCTTCGCGAATTGAGTCTGTTGGAAAAGCGTAAAAATAGGAAAAAATGGTAACTTCAAATACCTCATTGTCCAGTATTGGTTTAATTCTTCGTACTTCGGCTACAAATGATCCAAATATTAAACAGTTAGTATTTAGTCTTCTAATAATATCAGGGTGCTCTTAACTTAATTCTGAAATACTTGAAAATCGGAAGCGTGACATTTTTTAGTAACAGAATAATTGACAGTTTGGAAATATACAGCCCCTAAGTACAAATAGTATTTTCGTAATAAAATTGGATTTTTTGAGAAAACGCTTTGATATAAGGTATAGGACAGTAAATACTATTTATCAAGTACAACTAATTTGCCATCAAATTAAACAAAAATATACAGGGTGTTCCATTTAAAATAAGAAAGTATTTAATGGTTGAATTCTTTCACAATGAACCTTGAATTGTGACCACGTATTTAACGCTTGATCGAAAAATGTAATAAAAATTACCATGTTGTATTTAAAAAACGAAAGTTGACAGGAACATGTGACTATTTTAGTTAAAGACAGCATATCGATAAACCTAAATGTCCCCAAAGTTTCAGAAACATATATTCGGTAGTTCTCCATAAAGTTCTAATGCAAGCTCGTCGTGAATCACCCTGTATATAAGCATGAAAAAGCTCCAAATTAATATTTTTGCGATGAAAAACGGTTAATTTTAAGCTCTAGTTGAACTTTTTGGTACAATAATACATGGATCTCCATTATGACATTGTTATCCATACCTTTAGGGCAAAAATCCTCAAAATTTTGTTTCCTATCACGAGATTGGTACAGAACATTACAAATGTTATGAAATACTATTTTAGTTACTTTTTACATTTTTCGGTTACTTTTTACATTTTTCGGTTTCTTTTTTTTTGAGAATACGCAACGTAGCATAGTTTGTTTATTTTACCGTCACTCTTCCATTTCATTTAGAACGAGCACCTTAATGGGGTTAAGCAAACGTTGGAGAACAAAAAGACCGAGCAAGTGCAAAAGATCGAGACGAAATTGACGGCGGCCGAGCAAAAGAGGGAGGAGGAGATCAAGAAAAAATTGGAGAACATCAAAAAACACGTACGTATTGTGATGGCCGTTCCGAATAAAGCGAATCGGTTTATTTTTCGAGTGACCAACAATAATATAATTATTATTCAGGTAATCGTTGTTTTTTTGAAACAGCATGTATACCACTGAACCACGTGTCCACTGAACCATAATAATTTTTATGGTTAGTTAATTGTAATAAAGGTTTGACTAATTCTATACAGGGTGATTCATATGTCCTTACCCAATTTTAATTGGTTTTCAAGCGTAATTAGAAATGAAGAATGTGTCATACATTTTAATTATAGAGTTCTTTCAATAAATACAGGGTGTTTTTAAAAGCATGTGCCGTCGTGCGTGTGTTGATTCGCTATCCAAAAAAAGACAAATAGTTCCTATCAACACGGGTCTGTTATGTTTTGCTTAAAAGATACAGAGGGTATTAAATTTTTTCGGTAGTTTCAAGATAAACTCCTGGACAAAATTAACGCAACATCATAAATTTGCCATATTTTTTATGCTATTTTTTTCTCTGAATTTATGGTCCGATTTGAATGATTTTTTTTTCATGGTAGGTTGGTTCCTTGACAATGTCATAGTTTTCGCTGTTTATGATAAAAATTTAGTTTTCGATTTATACTGGGTGTACTAAAAATGCTATGTTTTTTTCCGAAAATTCGCATCACCCTGTGGAGTGTATTAGCAACCGAAACATATTGCAGTTGATATTAAACGGTAGGTCCATCTTTCCCCAATATTTTCTTTTTTGGTTTACTTCATTATCTCTGTTATTAAAGGAGATACACCGTTTTATAGCGTAACATGTTTTTATAGACTTTAATATTCAACACATTCATTGTTAAATGTTTTCAAGTAGACTATGGACAACATCTGCTGACACATCGCTTGCAATGTCCGAAAAACATTGTCAAGGAACCAACCTGCAAGGCAAAAAAAATCATTCAAATCGGATCATCAATTCTGAAAAAAAAATAGCATAAAAAATATGCGAAATTTATGATGTTGCGTTAATTTTGTCCAGGAGTTTATTTCCGACATTTGGTTTATGAAATGTACCTAAAATAATACATAGTACTAAGTCATAACTTCTTACTCTACATTAACGACCTTCTAGTGAAAACTAAAAATCCTATATTTAGCTTTGCTGACGATAGCACACTTGTCTCATCTTTCTCTTTGAATCCGCAAACATCGACTGCCGACGAACATCTTCGCAGACAGCATGAAGTATCACGCCTCAACAAAGACCTGGACGAAGTTTTGGCTTGGGGTGACAGTAATCAAGTCGAATTTAACACTAAGAAAACCCAGGCAGCAGTTTTCTCTAAGAAGTTTAACATACAGAACCGGATATATTCATGGCAGGACACGCAATTCCACTGGCTTCATCTATTAATTTGCTGGGCGTCAATCTGGGAGGAAATATGTCTTGGCATAACCACGTTGTGGCAATCGCCAAGATAGCTTCTCAGAAACTTGGTGTACTCTTCCGAACCAAAAAGTTTTATACACCTCAACAACTTTTGATACTATACAAAGCCCAAATTCGACCATCACTAGATTATTGCTCTCATGTCTGGAGCTGTGCACCCAAACATACTCTTCGGCTACTGGATTCAATCGAGAGGATGGCCATTCATCTGGTCGGAGACCACGAGCTGACGAAGATCCTCGACAGCCTAGAACATCGAAGATAGGTTGGGGATTTGACTCTCTTCTACAAATATTTCCATGGAAAGTGCTCAGCTGACCTGGCCCTCTTAATTCCGACCAGAGCGGCGAACAGCAGAAATACACGACGAACCACTGCGGCCCATCCATATGTGGTTAAGCTTAGTACTCCTCGAACTCATTATTTAAGAATTCTTTCATCTGGAGGACTTCATCCTTATGGAACGACCTTCCCGAGGTCGTGTTTCTCAACGAGTATAAAATCCAACGATTCAAAACCAACGTGAATCGCTTTTTGCGCACACGCACCACTCCCAGAGTGCCCTAAAGGATTTTTCCTATAGTGCTTGTGTTTGATTATAAGAAAAAACAAAAAAAACAACATTTTAGCAATAAAAATGTGTGAATAGGTTTAATATTTATTTGAAATCAGCTTCGTTAACAAGATGCAATGCAATTTTATTAGGTCAGCGGGACACGATTTTAGCAAATTAGGTATTTTTTTGCTATATAAATGAAATACAGTAAATGTAAATATTGCTAAAATATGTGCTATTGTAGGTCCTTTTCATAACCCAATTTTCACTAAAATTACTAAGCCCGTTCGGAAATCAAGATATTTCCACCGAAAAAACTTTAACACCCTGTATATTTCAAACAAATCATCTGCTGACTATTGGTGTCTTTTTTTTTGGTAAGGAATCACCACATGAGCGATGGCCCATATATTTATTAACACTCTGTTTAATTAAAGTTGTATTAAATACGTACGTTGCTGTCGCATTTTAAATGTCTGATATTTTTCTTTCAGGAAAAACATGCCGAACTTGTCCGTCTGAACAAGGCAGTTTTAGCGGCAAAGACTGAGTCCTCCGGCTAAATAACCGGCCCTTAAGTAGTTAACCTCGTCACCCTGTACTCAACCGCTTCTAGCCTTCAAACCGGAGGTTAAGTTATATATCATTGGAGGAGAAAAGTATTTCTTAGTTCTCCTAAGTATTGCTTTTAGACTGAAGTTTTTTGTGATTATTTTTTTTTTAAATACTTTCGTGGATTGTCGATTTTTCTTTATAGTTTTTTTACGTGTCATTTTTTTTAGTTTTTAGTACTTTTGTATCTATTCTATATATTTACTTTACTTACAATACGATTATTATAACTTTAACATTTGATTTAAATTTTTGGTTTTTGTTTTAGAGATCGGTTTTATAAGTGTTAATAGGTCATTTCTTCACATAATAAAATAGTTTTAAAACTTCTATACACAAATCTTAGTGCCGGAATAGTATGATCAGTGCTAGGAAAATTGTTTCATATTGCAGGTAGCAAGTTACCTGATGTCCGGGTTTGGAAATAAAATTCGGTTACCTTTAGTGGGGCTCTGATAACAATGGAAAAAGTGTTTTAGAGCGAAATTGAAACTCCGATCTCATTTCTTTTTACGTCAACAATTCATTCGCCAAGTATTTAATTCCTTTTCGATTGTATTGGAGGTCAACGAGAAAGAGCGAAACGACAATTTTGCTAAAGTTACGTCATTTTGCGATTATAAACCAGATTTCATTTGTCAGAGTCCCACCTTAAGATCGAAGCAATAAGTAAATAATTGCTCATATCAGCTGATCACCAAAAAAATTGATCTCGCCTTTGGTAGAGGCTCCAAACGTATCGAAGTTTTAGCTGTTTTTTTTTACAGTCTGCTCACAGTATCGCATTTTTTCGTAATATTTTAAAAGTCGACAATATACAGGGCTAGCAAACGATCAGTTTCAATTATGGAGTACAATACGATAATTTCAATTAATTTTAATAAGTACCTATGTCTCAGAAAAGTAAATACTTCCCTAAGGTAAGGCAATAATCACCTCTATTATTTTTCATAATTGACAATGTAACAAGTACAATGTCATAATTCATAGAGGTGCATGTGGGTACCTTAGGGAAGGTAAGGCTTTTTACGAAATCAAAATACATCCATTCGATTTCGAGATACAGGCCCTCGGAGTTTTAAGTGAACAAACCCGAACAACCCCTGTATGTCTTGAAAGTAGACTTACACCTTTCTTTTTCCATACTATTAAAAACTTCTTATTAAACCGATCTTTACCTCCTATTAATTTTTAAGTAGGCTTAGGACTTAAAAATATTACATAAATAATAAGTAAAACAATACAATATAGTTATAACAATGTTAAATGACCAGCTAGCTTAGCGATATAGGCGTGAGAATTGAGAAATGTAAAGCTTGAACGTTATTTTTCGCACATTTTTGGTAGCTAGGTATTTGAAATTTTACAAGAGGTCGGTTTATTTTTTAATGATCTACAATATGTATAGAAGAAAAAAATGGATTTTGAACTCATTTGAGGTAGAAAACATTGCTATAAGGTCGCATGCCAAGATTGGTTATAGTTAGACAGACGGTGACAATAGGAGGTCCGTGAAGTGGAATATCAGTAATTTGTTTTTCGTGGAGTTTAGGTCCCCCTCTACACTTTTTTTAGCTGATGAAATGCCGTAGAGCGTTGCTGAGAGGCTGTACCGCTTAAGAAATTCTCAATATATTCAAAATTATATCGAGCCATGTCTGAAAATGAATTTACAGCATCTGTGTGACCCCCAAAGTCACGGGAAACACATTTTCTGACAAGTCAACCCTTGCATATACTTTCCGAGCATGTCAAAAAAAATTAATGGAAAAATGATAAAGTCTCAAGTGACATGGGTCCAAGTAGGCTTAATCGATTTGTATTCCCATGGAGATGAGTCGTAAACAATATTTTGATAAAAAGAATATTGCGAAAGTGCGGTATTTTTTCTCAAAAATTTTTTTTTCATTTTCATTTTTTTTTGACACGCTCGGAAAAGTATATGCAAGGGTTGACTTGTCAGAAAATGTGTTTCCAGTGACTTTGGGGGTCACGCAGATGCTGTAAATTCATTTTCAGACATGGCTCGATATAATTTTGAATTTATTGAGAATTTTCTATCTAAAGTGGTACAACGCCTCTCAGCAACGCTCTACGGCATTTCATCAGATAAAAAAGATGTAGAGGCGGGACCTAAACTCCACGAGAAACCAAATTACTGATATTCCACTTCACGGATCCCCTATTGTGACCCTCTCTCTAACTATTACAATCTTTACGTAAGAAAACATTGTTGCTAATGGAATTGCAGCACTCGTCTGTGGCTCGTGCTCTCGTAAAATAACTCTTTGCTCGTTTGCAAATGCCTTCGACTATAACTTGAAAATATTAAGTTATAGCCGTCATACCGTTTTGTATCTTGGATGAGTTCTTAAATTCGGAAACTTGAGGGAAAGCTTATTTCTAAAATAATTTTAATCGTGCAGGAGTATTTTGCATCCAGAGTGCAACAAAAGTGATAAAATTAGATAGGATTTTACAACTAATTTTTTAAAAGTTGTCTACGTAGATAGAAAAGTAGGAATTTCGGCAACTTTTTTAGTCACAAAGTTCTATTGAAAAGACGGAACAATTCAAAACCGACAGAATCGACATGACTTTAATGGGGCGGTTCGTTTGAGATTCGGTACACCCGACGGTCATCTTCAAAAATAGATTGATTTTTACACTGTTCCGTTATTTTTAGCGTTCGAAAAGCACATGAGTAGGACGTAGAGGATATACCACAGGGCCAACACTCCATTCATAAATCTGTTGGAAAGTGAGTCTGTGATTGTTTGAAATGTTATTGAAAATCAGTAATGGGTGGAAGAGTGACAAAACATGTTGGTCTCGCTAATGGCAACAATGTTGAAGTCTGGTTAAATCAAAGATCTTACAAGGCTAAATCCAATAACGTTTAAAAGGTTATGGAGCGGTCTTCATCGCTATCACTAGTCTGGGCAAAAAGCCCAACAAGGGCGTATAATTTACTTTGAGATTCTTTACGTTTAACTATATTATCTATTCAAAAAGTGTAGTTTCGAATATTGGATATTTATAAAAAAGATAGAAATATTGATCCAGTTTTTATATACAGTGTATCCAAGGATGGATTTAACTATTTATGCTTAGCATCAATATTTTTGGTGTATTCATTACTGGATGATACTCTCCAGATATAAAAGTGTATATTTCTAGCCAGATTGTCATCTTTATCACTAAGACATCTTGCAAAATCCCAATTAAAAATTTGTAAATTTGACAATTACAACTGGTTTAAGGTTAATCCGCAATTGCTCTTAAAATAAGTTTATTTCTAATAATTTTACTATAAACTGTGAAAAGGATGATTCTTTAAAATAATATTATTATACTTAAAGGTATCAAATAAATCGTGAAATAATCCAACTGCACTCTGGTCATCTATCTTTAGTTTATTACCTGCTCACATGCATTGGGTGTGGCCAATTAGCAAGGAGGGAGAAACGGAATGGGTGATGCAAACTCAATATCAAATTTCTAAATATATTTACTAACCTGTGAAATTTTAATTTAACACCATTGCATCTTCTAGTGAAGTATTTTATGGCCGCACAAGACTCAACCATCTTGTAAATGCAAGATTTATATTAAGAAATAAACCAACTCGACTGATTTTTGCCCGGACTAGCACCACGGACCGGTCCATAACCTTTTAAACGTCAATGGTTAGTCAGAAATCATATCAATACAATCCAATCATATTAAAACATAACCATACTTACCGAAGAAAAGATAAATCCTTGCTTAAATGATCCACTCTTTTACAAACTATACATGAATGCACCATCATTGTTTATAATAAAAACGATTTTTCACCAATACTCACAAAAAAAAAAAAAAATAACCAAGTATATAAACACTACCTTAAAAGCGGTTAGCAGCGAGTAGCAACAGTGTATTCTTCTTCCATTGATAAAGTTTGATCGTTTGCCGTCGAGCGTAGTATCTTTTAACTTGATGTTGTCAGAGTGCAGTCGGTTTATTTCAAACTTTTATGTATAATAATAATAATATTTTTTTTCTAAATCTCTCAAGGCCTATTCACAATTTATATTAAAATTATTGGGAAATAAATTTATTTTAAAAGCAATTGCGGATTAACCTTAAACCAGTTGCAATTGTCAAATTAACAAATTTTTAATTGGGATTTTGCAGATACATTAGCGATAAATAGGACAATCTGGCTATGCTGCAAGCATAACAGCAAGGTGGGGAGTGCACGTTTACAGTCCTTACGTCGACTTCAAATGTAAACAATTCTATCTGGAGTTTGTAAGATCTTTGGGATATACACACTTCGACAATATACACACAAAAACGTGTATTAAATATACACACTTCTGCAATGTTTTGCGAGGAAGGAAAGACATACTCGTTGCAAAGACAATTCTAAAGGTAGAGGGTTTGATTATTTAAAACGTTTACCAAAAACGGTAAGAGCGTACCTACAAGAACTTCATGCTTATTCGTAGCAATTATACCCATTATAAGTATAAAATACCACCGATATAATCATAATAATTCAGGATTAACCATAGTTTTAAGTACTCTGATCCTTTTAATCAAGATCCAAGATCTTTATCAAGTGAAACTAAATACTATGCGGTAATTTTAAGAACTTCAGGGTTTTTTGTTTGCGATTGTGGTCAATCAAAGTTCTGTGCAACATAATTTGTATACACGTAATATGCACCTTTTCAGTTTTGAATGTTTGCGAGTATTAATTTTTCAGCTAAATTTTCAAAAATAACTTTTATGTGTGAAATTGTTATAATACAAATAATAAAACATTAGTTACAAATTATGTTAAATTGTAATAAATCTATAATGCAGCTTTTTTACGTAAATGTTGGGTATGATGTGTGAATGAGAAGTCATCGTTCAAAAAATGCTTATGCGAAATAAGCTTGGAGTGTTTTCTTAACAAGAATTGTCAGCTGCTCAATGCTTAGGTTTTGATGGTTTCAGTGATTGTATGTGCATTTTAAAACTTGTATTGGAAGAAACGTAGTTAAGTTCAAATCGCGGTAAGATTTTTTTGGTTAATTTTAAAACCTGTTGCTTCAGACAAGTAAGTTTATTTATCGAAAATATAAGAAAACAGTTGTAAGATTTGTCTGTCTGCTCGCTTCTGTGATGAGTTGTTTCGTTAAAAAAATTATAGTTAGGTAAAAGCAAGAATCTTATTAACTAGATGTAAATCATATATTAAAGACCTTATTAATTAATTCCGGTTTTGATAACTTTAAGTAGGCAGGTTAGTTTTGGTCATTTACGTTCGGTTTTTTTCCCTGGGAAAGTGTGAAATTTTGCAGATACATGAATGAAAGTGCGATGTTTTTTGATTTAAAAGAAAATTCCTGTATCTGTCCCGTTTTGTTTATCCTCGGTAAATAATTTTATGTAATCAATCATATTTTAACTTTTACGCTAAACTGTGAAATGTACTCGAGAAAGTAGACACGAGTAAAATTTCAAAGCATTTAAGAAGAACAGTCTAACCAGGAAGACAGGTCAATTAAAATTTCTACAAGTACTTTGAGCTCTCATCGGTAAAGAGATATAAAACAGTTTAGAAAAAAGGATTGGCAGCTCACCATCATATCCTGCTATAAATAGGTTTATTAGATACACAGTAAAAGCCGTTAATATCGAACACTTCAGTGTAATTTTTGTTTAAATATTAGGTTAGGTTACGTTAAGTTAGAAAATTTAGTTTTATTCCTAATACTGCTTGATAATAAACTAATAATAAACATATTATTGTGTTTTATTTACATTAAATGTATTTTGTTTATACACTGCGCAACTTGTTTAACGCACCAAAAATTTGCCTCAAGTTTGATGTAGGTACAGTTACAGTCACAAAAATCCGGGCAGCAGTTTTTTCTAATGTAAGCCGACCTTTATACATCTCGAATACCTAAAAATTACCTGTTTTTTGACAAGAATTGTCAACTAAAATTTATTTACGGCTAGTGAAATAAATTTAAAAAAAGGCCCCGTCATTTAAATGCTGCGGAAAAGGTCAAATTGTGACACTGCTAGAAGAAGGATGGGTCAGAGAGACGGGTGGCTCAAAGATTTCAAACGCCAAAAAGTACAGTTCATGATATCAAAATAAAATGGATGGAAACACATTCGCTGGAAAGAATAGACGGAACAGGCCTTAAAAGGGCAACGACAGAAGAACATGACACTACTCTAATTCAATACCTAAGGGAAAATCCTTTTAAAACTGCTGTTTTAGCTCACAATGTAACTGATTTTCCGGGTTCTGTTAGAACTGCACAATGAAGAATAAGAGATGGTTCAAATCTTCGCAATCACCCTGCAGCTAAAAAGCCTTTCCTAACGGTTACCAACAAAGAGCAAAGAGTGGCTTATGCCTTACAATATTACGGAGGTGGTATTAATGCTTGGGAAAATGTAATTTTCACAGACGGAAAATATTTTCCAATCATGTCACAGCGGGAGAGTAAGGGTCTATAGACCACCAAAAACCCGGTTTGATGAACGCTACAATCGGAATATTTCAACAAGCGGCCGTTTTTTTGTCAACGTTTGGGGGTGGATGAGTGCACAGGGTATAGGAGTTTGTACGCACATAGAAGGTGGATTTAATGCACAAAATTACATACAAATATTGGAGAACGTGATGTTGCCATCGGTTAATGATAGGTTTCCCCAATACTAATTACATTTACCACCATGATAACTGCCCGGTTCATACTGCCCACGCAGGATCTGATTGGATGCAACAAAGGGATATTCAAGTATTACCTTCTAGGAGCCCAGATTTAAACCCGATGGAAAATGTTTGGGGTTACATGATCAAGAGAATTAACAAATATAATGATTTTCGGCCAGAAAATACAGAACAATTATGGCTGAAAATACAAGAGACTTGGAACGCAAGAATACTGTAATGGTCTGGTGGCTTCAATGCCTAAAATATTAACTTCAGTTGTTCAAAGTAATGGAAGGGCAATAAAATATTAAATACTATTGGTTTTATTTCCTCCTCAGTTTATTTATATTGCCATAGTAATCTATGGTAGTAAATGTAAAAGCCTGAATTATAAAAATTCAGGAAAAATATGTTAGCTGTCAGATTAGTGCCTGTGACGGGAACTGTACTAACTGTATTTTCAAAATTTGTTGGTCGTTTTAATTCATTTTTTTTCTAATTGTAGTTTTTTCTCTTTTCTCTGCCTTTATTGTTTTGATTAAAAAAGTACCTTTTACTTTGTTTTGAATTTTCGTAAAAAACACAACAGTTTTATAACACCTGGTATAATATTAAGTTACTTTTTAACCAAAACAATAAAGGCAGTTATATTCTTAAGAAAAAAACCTATAGTTAGAAAAAAATCAATTCAAACCACCAACTAATTTCGGAAATACATACATCAAACTTGAGGCAAATTTTTGGTTCTGCATTAAATAAATTGTGCAATGTATTATTTAAGATAGTTTCCGAAGTGAGTTACATTCTTACCACCTGTTCAGTTGGTTCATATTTTACAATCGATCTAGTTGTGTTGAACGCTTACCTACTATAACAGTTCTACTGTTACTTTCTGGATGTACTTAAAAGGATTTTATGGATTCCACCACATATATAAATAAATTGTTATCTTATATTAACTTAGAAATACAATCCTTAATTACTGATTAGACCTAGATAGTCGTCCATAAGAGTACCAATAGCAAACTGAAATAAAAAATGTATTATTAATGATCACTGTAGGGTCTGCTATTAACAGTAATATGTACAGAACTAAAAATATATACATTCCTTAAACCTGAAAAGCTGCAATAAAAATAAGTATATTTTCACTACAGTATAACAAATTTTACTTACAATTCCACTAGCATCCACTCTCGTACCGACAATTTTAAGTCTAATCTCTCCTTCTGCATGAATAACTACATCTTCATCCTTGGTTTTGTAACATTGTGGATTTACGTTTGGGCAGAATTCCATTTCTGCTGGTATAGACTAAAAATTAAAAATAGAAATGTTATTGTAGAAAATATATCATTGGATTTGTGTATGTGTTAAAAACTTACATGATGAGAAATGAAACAAGATAGCGGGCCTATTTCTGCAAACATCCCCACCTAAAAAGAAGAAGAGTTCTTGGATAAAGTTACCGTTCATATTCTGAATCATTGTTACTACAATTGATAAAAGAATATTTACCTTGTTTACTTGTCGAACTACAGCATCTAATACTTCTCCTTTAAATGGTCTAAAAACAATTGCTTTATATTTGACAGGATATACCACAAAGCCTTGTCCGGGAAGAATAAGGCCTGCACCTATACTATCAATAGTGGTAACGGCTATTACAAAACCATATCTAGAAAAAATTCATATTTACTGTTAAATAAAAACATGATTCTCAAGTATTAAAAGAAGACTAATGGTAACATATAATGAAAAAAAATATTCCTTACTTTCCTGTACAAGTACCCTCTACTTCAGTATATAATTTGGTTTTGACTTTTTCTAGTAATTGGGGCCCAAAATATTGAGGGTGAAGTAAGATTTCGTGTTCCAAAGATATCTAAAATTAATTTTAAAAAATTATAAAATGCTTCGTATAGTACACAAAAAGCTCTTACGTGATAAAACATAATTATTTTCACTTAAAAGTTTTAATTCGCTTTAAAAATGCTTTAAAAGCAACGAGTATGTTCAAAAACTATACGTAAACAAGCCTTTACATTTTTAGGTTATGTTCAAAATTCAAATTCGTCTTGAGTTCGGCTTTGACTATATCACAGAGCAAAATTATGTCGTCTATATCCTGTTCAGATATTTGGCTTTGGCATGAACGTTTACTTTCAGTCAAACAGATTAGAAATAAGGGAGAAAATTTTTGCACGATTATTCCTGTCTATAAGCAACGCAGAGAAAGGAGAGACAGGAATACTCACTTCCCTCGATATGAAGGTCGCCTGTGGTAGCTTAGGCCAGTACGGAAAAATATTAGTGAAGAGAACATGACAGGGTCATGATTGTCATGAATGTCATGATTTTTGTTTATAAACTTCAAATTGCGTCATTTTACAGGAATAATTTTAGAATTATAATTACAATTTGGTAAAAGAAACACGCAATTACGCGACATAATATAGTTTACAGTATTGCGTGGTGTTTTACTTCGGAACCTTAGTTTTGGCAAAAATCATCCTAGATAATAATATAAGAATAGAACCTTTTGTGCAGCAATGGATGAAGACGTTCTGACAACGTTAAAAATATTAATAATAGGAGAAAGCGGAGTGGGAAAATCTAGTCTTTTGTTAAGGTTCACTGACGACAACTTTGACCCAGAGCAAACATTAACGATAGGAGTGGATTTTAAGACAAAGAAGTTAACAGTTGACGGGAATACTGTAAAACTAGCCATATGGGACACTGCTGGACAGGAGCGGTTTAGAACATTAACACCCTCTTATTATAGGTTTGTGAGGGCAGTTGTTACATTAGAAAGATATGACTGATCTATAGCAATGTCACAATTCTTATTGTACAACATTTAGAGTCTATCGTAACCATTAATGATTAGTCACACAACTCTCACCTGCAGATCCTGAGTCGCTCATAACTTTTTCCAGCCAGATCCCACCAGAACCAAATCATTTTTGAGATAGGAAATTATGGGGTACAAGCTGATTTAGATCCTGCAAAATTGTAGATAGGGTTTGGTTCTTTAAATGCCACTACAACAAAAAATTAACTACATTTTAACTCTTCGTTAAATAATAATTTATATGATGTCTTTTCTTATTTCTGTGTAAATTATATTTTATTTTAGGGACGCTCAAGGGGCCATACTAGTCTTTGACGTCAGTAGTTACGCGACTTTTGCCAAACTGGAAACATGGCTAAATGAATTAGATACCTACTCGACTAAAAGTAATATTGTCAAGATGATTGTAGGAAATAAAATTGATGTGGTAATTATTCTTTATTACCGTAAATGCATTTTTGAAAAATTAATAATATGACCTAATTTTTATCACCAATTGTTGGCGGGCTTTGTTCGCAAGGTTAAATATATTTTTTTAGGAACATCGAGAAGTAACCAGAGATCAAGCTATGGCATTTGCTAGGAGACATCAAACGTTATACATTGAGGCCAGTGCAAAAACCAAGCATGGTGTTGAGAGTGCTTTTGAAGAATTGGTTCATAAGGTGAGAATATTTGAATTGAGGAACTAAAAAATCCAAATAAAGAAATATTTATGATTAAAATTTTTCATTTTAATTAAAAAAAGTCTTTTGATAATTTTACTTATAAAGATCTCCAATATACATATCTGACTTTTTGTTTTAGATTATTCAGACTCCAGGCTTATGGGAATCCTACAATGACATCATTCAAGTTGGAAATAAAGACCACAGTCCTCAAAGTGGTTGTGCTTCCTATTGTAGCTTAACATAAATTAGTCTTAATAAATCATATATTTTATAATAATTTAAGTTTTAGGCTACTAATTAATTTATATCAATGTGAAAAAGGTTTTTTAATGTTAAGGGCACACTAAAATCAAAAATGTAGGGTGTTTTTTTATTAAATACACTCCAGCCACTATTAGTGTACTTTGTAAAGTGAATGTCATTAAAACCTTTAATTCAAACACATTTTGGTAAAAAAATAAGAACTCTTTCATCTGGAGGACTTCATCATTGTGGAACGATCTTCCTGAGGTCGTTTTTCCCAACGAATATAACCTCCAACGATTCAAAACCAACGTGAATCGCTTTTTGCGCACACGCACCACTCCCAGAGTGCCCTAAAGGATTTTTCCTATAGTGCTCGTGTTTGATCATAAAAAAAAAAAAAAAAAAAAAAAAAAAACATAGTCTATTTAATAATCAAGTTAAAAGATGAAACAAAAATTCAAGTAATGCTGATAATTTTCTAACAACCCGTAGAATTTATTTACAATTAAAATATTTATACCTATCTACCCTAGTTTGGTTAATATTTATAAAAATTCATGTAGTATCTTTAAATATGAATAATGTGAGAACCTATTTTATTACTCAAATTAAAGTCGATGAATAACCAAAATTGTGTTATTTCCCTAATCACAGCCTTATATGTATAAGGTATTTTTAATATTATGGCTACCTTTCAGTGGTAGTTTGTTTGATAAATTGTCCTGATTATTTGTTTCATCCATTTTTCTTTAAGCGGTTAAGGATGTCCCTTTTTCTTTGGGCTAGTTTCATTCTAGTTTCTTCTAGACTTTCGCATTCTGGAGCATAACATACATGTAGAACGCCTCCATAGAAAGACCTAGAATATATGGTAACTCAGAATATATTAAACCCTTCTCATTTGTAATAATGCTAGCAATTATTTATAAAAGTAAGGGATTTCTATAATATAAACACAAAATGCTTCCTGAATATTCCCAAAATATTAAAACTAGTGCTTACCTTGTATCAACTAATCGTTTAGCAATCCTAGCTGATTGAATTCTCTTAAACTGAATGTGAAAACATTCAGTAAACACTTCTGTTTCTACATCAGTTACAATATTTGCGTTAATAACATCTCCATATTTTGTAAAAAGGTGTTTCAGTTCTCTACGGAGGTTAATTTTTGGAACTCCGTAGACATAAAGATGCTGTGATTCATTGTTAACAGTATATACCTAAAATATTTCATAACTGAAGTATATTTATGGATAGAGCTACATCTACATCCAATACATAAAACTGCAGTTGTTCAAGAAGTTTTTGGGTTCTTAATGCTAAAATTATTTAATTCTTACTTTAACAGCAGTTAAATTTCTTCCTTGTCGATAGGCAGGTCTATTCGTACAATACTGGTCTTGTTTATGATGCTTAATATCTTTTAACTCTTTAATCTGTGTATTCTCCATTTAATTTTTAGAAAGTATTTTGAAACTTTTCTAGTAAAAGTTTTTAAAGCTGTCGGGAAAGTGGTCGGGAATGATTTACTAACCTTACTTTATCTTCTTTCAGTGGGCAAATTTTACGAATATTGACCCAAATTCGCCTCGAATTGATTTCAATAATCCGGAATCGACAATGCATGGTTAGTATGCATCGATTCTCGGCTTTAAACCAATAATAATTATGGAAATATTTGACTGGATGGTAGAGGTCATTTCGAACAGAACAGAACACACAATGCTGTGTTCTGAAATTTCAATGACCTCCTGCTTGTTATATTTTCTTTGCTCCTGCTTTCCAATTCCAATCAAATGAATTGGACAATCTTGTTGGGAACGTGGTTTGTTGTTGCTGGTTTTGCGATTCACTTTATAATTTATTATGCTACAAAATGAGAATTTCCACCCAAAGAATCTTTACTGTGTAAAAATTGAAAAGAAACGCTATTCAGTCTTTCCACAACATTTTTTTTTATTTTATTAAACATTCAATAAAAGGGTGAATACAAAAAAAATTTCATATATAAAAGAAACCATTCCGCAGTTAAATTAATTATTAAGGTATTTTTAAAACTTACATTACACATAAACATTCATGGTTAACAGGACATAGTAATGAGCATAGAAAATTGTGATCTCCAATTATCTTAAGTATATAAGATGAGGTCTGAATATGTACCTGAACAGATACAAAACATTTTATTGAAGTTAATCACACATCACCATCCACTCACGGTTACACCCCTGGAACTATTTTTCTTTGCGTTCACTCAGCAGCGAATTGTGTAGTCTTGTAACTTCATTTTCTAGGTGATCTTGACAAACAAGACCAGTTACATCTATAAAATTAGCGCAGCTTTTTTTGGACTTTGTGTGTCGCACTGTGCCAGTTTTAGGATCTTTTACAGATAAATGAAGTTCATATTTATCATCATACCTGTAAAATAAACTTGTTACTTTAATTTCTAAGTATACACAGGTAACATCTTTAAAAACTCAAGACAGCTAACAATTAATAATTAACTAAAATTACTAGTCACTTACTTTGCTAAATAAGAGCTAGCTTCCCATAGAGCCCCCTTTCGTGCACCTTCCTTCTGGACACAGACAGCAAAAATACCTTTCTCTTTATATGTTGTGTAAAGGGTTAAAACACCCATCATGAAAAAGTAAGTTGTTACACTGAATATCAGCACTGATCTAAAAATTATATTGAATATTGGATATTTACTTCCTCTACTTTTAATATTTATTTTAATGAAATACTATACAACCTAAACTTCAATGTAATATATTATGATTCAGGTTCATTAAGCAAATCTTCTTAGGAAATCAATGGCAGATCCTTAAGGATAAGTACGAACCTGGACTCCGGAAATGGATATAAGAAATCCCAAAGTAAAGCAAACATAGCAACACCGACTGCAATAGTACATATGGCCAATCTTCCATCCATGAGAGCAAAGCTTTCTGAATAGTTAAACTTTTTCGTTAACACCTATAAATAAATATTAGTTTATAAGCTTTCTCTAGAAAAATAAATAAAACAATATTCTATTCAAAGACATCAGTCCTTACTATAGTAATTGAAACAATTCAAAGGTCCAAGCCATATTGGTTCACTGTAAAGTTTTCAATATCAATAAAAATGAGGCAAAATTATCAGGTACTTAATTAATGTATTTTCTTACTTCTTTCACAGCATCATCCAAAGAGTTTTTTACAGCTGAACTGTCCCATTTGTTGATTTTCACAATTTCCTGGAAAAATATTTATAAAGATTGTCGTGTATCGCTTTTACTATGGAATAAAGTAAAATAATAAAGAAAAATGAACTTACCTTATCGTCTTTTCCCTTTACATCATTTTCTTTAGGGGGCATTGTAGATAACAATATCGAGAATTTTTTAAAATTATGAAAATTCGATGAAAAATCAAAGCGGAAGACACGTCAGAGTTCTGTTGACATGCGGCAAATTTGATACATGAAGTTAGGTATGTTATTAGAATCCAGCTATTATCGATACTGTAGACCTATCACTCCTCTGTGATATGTGGTATTTGTTACAAAAAGAATCCCATGTAGCAAATGTTTAAGCTATTGTGCCACAGATGCCGCACCAAAAAAACGTTTTGTCTCCTCAACATAGATGGCACCCCAACTACAGCAAAAGTAAAATGAATGCCCAACGGAAAATTTTTTGCGAGATAGTTTTTCCGAATCGAATTGTTTTGTGTGTAAGTTATTATTAACTATTACAATTATTGTTCTGATTTAGACTTGTCTATGTCAAATGGTTTTTCGGAATAGAAACTGGGATTGAGAGTGACAGACAGACAGACGGACAAGTTTTTTCGAAGTGTTCCGTCTTCGTTTCTGATAACATGGACGCTTGCAAGGGCAAGTGATTTAAACACCCTTATTACGCTTCAGGAAGAAAACTATGTAGCGTTGTCGTTTACTTAAGTGCTTTAGTTACGCATACAGCATTCTCTCAGCAAAAGGACCAAAGGCGTTTTAAGTCATTTTCCTTTTCAATCGTCGCTGTTTGACGCGTTGGTTTTACCGTATTGGGGCTCGCCAGTGTCATTAGAATTCTACGAAAGATGTCGCTGGTAAGTAGTTATATTTTTTTAAAAGATTTTTTGCCTCTTTCCCAGAATTTCTAATTAGGTTTAAATCAATCAAAAAAATCTAAAAATTGTCTGTCGCCCGCCCGTCCTATACTTTATGATTACTACAATTTATAATTTAATTAGGAGCTATAATAAATTTAATTGCCTTTACCCATAAATTAGACAGATAAATTAATTGCAGTAGTCAGTGGAGCTACCGAACTGCATCTACTAACCAGAAACTTGAACCGTTTTTAACGTTACTTTAAGACTGTTTTTTTTTCTGAATGCATGCTTAAAACTGAGACTGTATAGATGTCTATCAATTTTGTCCACTTTTTCTGTGGATTGGGAAATAATGTTTAAATTGCGTAATATTGTAGCTACTTATTAAAAATAAAAAGGTATCACCATGGAAGGAAGAAGACCTTATACCGGGGTGATGCATCATTAAGTTGGCATAGGAAATCCCATATAATTTTGGAAATCGCTAAATATTGGCTCCCCTGTACATTTCATAAAAAACTGTATTATAACTTTTTGAAGAGGCCCACATGGTAAACCCTTACGCCAAGTTTGAATCAATTTTGATGAGGCCAATCCTAATTAAGCTATTCAATTAAACGTGATGGTAAAACCACGAAACTCTCATAGTTCAGATAATATAGCAAACACTAGCAATTTAAATTATGACAGTGATAAAAATTAGTGTCACTGAGAATATTTTGTTTTGTTCAGCTTTACGTCAATTTTTGGAAATCGCGTCATAGAACGCATTTGCTGGTGTTTGCTGTATTACATGAACTATGAGAGTTTCGTGATTTTGCCATCACGTTTAATTGAATAGCTTAGAATTGGCTGATCAAAATTGATTCAAACTTGGCGTATGGGTTTACCATGTATGTCTCTTCAAGAAGTTATAATTCAGTTTTTCTATGAAATATACGGAGGAACCAATATTCAGCCACCAACATTTCATGGGATTGCCTATGTTCAACACAACGATGCATCACCCGGTATATGTTACAGGTTACAGTAAAAGTAGACTTTTACTAGTAATTACTAGCAGTCGATAGTGAATAGAGCAACATTTACTAAAAAGTCTGTAAAAGTTGAGGTCAGTACCCATCAGGTAAAGTGTGTGGAACAAAATAACAAAAACTTCAAGATGATTGATTCTTCTCAATTTTTAACTTTTATAATCTGATCCAGTCATCTTAAAATCAATAAGAAACATAAAACAACTTGCTATTGTTTTAAAAAGTCACAGGATTTATACACGTATAAAAATATTCAAAAGAAACACTGTGCTTCAGTGAAATGTATGCAACATTTACTAGTAAAAGTATCAAGGCATCATCAAATCACTAGAATATGCCTTGAAAAGTATGGTTATTGAGCTTTTACTGGTGTTGCTACTACCTATAATTGTTAACATTTACTGACTTCTCACTTTTACTGTAACATACAGTGTGTACCCGGATTGACGCTTGACGAGTTGACATTTCACCGACTTCGTATCTCTTACCGTTTCCGAAATCCCAATGGTGAAGGGCGAATTTGTAACACCCTGTATACAATCTATTTTTCTAGATTTCTTTCCCAGTACCTTAATTTTTAAGAAGTAATTAAATGGTTTGCCGTTATTAACAGTCGAGCTGCGAAATGATTACTTGGTCAGCAAGAGTTTACAATTGGTCAGTAGAAACAAACATGTCTAGAAGCAGTTTACTTCAGAGGTCCCAGGGCACTGTCAATTTATGTAACTTTCTTGTGTTTCCTTGTCGAATACAGAAGGAAATCGGCTACAAAAGGTGTAGCGGGAGGCGGGTTTTCACTTGTTTTCCCAGGGCTCTGTCACGATTCATAAATGTTTGCTGTCTATAAGCTGCTGACCTACTAGCCATTTTGGCTGACCGATTACATTTTTCTGTTCGCGAAAATAAGAATATTTTGCTACCCATTTTAATATCCAGTTTTCTTTATTTTTTTCAAATCTTAGCTAAAACTTTCTTCAATAACTATATGTAATATGTACTTTTACCTCCTATTTATTTAATTTAGTTAAAAACAAGCACGATCCAGACCCCTTACGACCATCCTTGCGGAACATGTTCACGGCTGGCTGGATTTGGCTACAGGTTGCCGGCCGGTGTTTCCGGACGATTCTCGTTCAAATAATGAAACCAACGAAGTTTTAATGAAGAGTAGACTAGAAAATACGAGTACTTTGTGTCTGTGTGTAATTTTGCAAACGTCCCACTTTTCTATGTAGACATTTTTGCAGTCGTTTAAAGTTCAGTAATATTTTATGTGGCCATATTGACTGAATCTACATTTGTTGCATTTCAACTCGAATACAATTTTCTTTCCTCGCATAAAAGATAGAACTCTAATCGCAAAATCGAAATTTTATCACATTTTTCAGACATTTTAGTGTCTTGATCATAAAAAACCATGTTTCCCATTTCCGTTCGTTTATCTCTCATAATCAGAGCTTATCTGAACTAAGATTTATGGTTTTTAGCTAATTATTATTAAAAAAAAACATTTTTGTGTTGACTCATCCTTTAGTAGAATGATTAGAGGTTCAGGGTAGTCACTCCGGGTAACATCATTTCCAGTTCTTTACCAGGGCCAAGTCACCGCCTAAAAGGAGCTCTACTACCGAAAACTAATAAACTAGAATATTATTGAAAAAGGATTTAAACGGACCTTTAAAATGATGTGCAACTTGACAACAATTACCATAACACCCTGTATAAACTCGTCTGCCAAAAGTAATATATATTTATAGCCGGTAATTAAAGTTATGGGAAAATTAAAAATGTTTATTTTCTCGAAAACCTTTTCATTCAGTTTTATAATCTTACCCAAGTTTCTGACAAAAATTCTATATATATATATATAAATTGATAACTAAAACAATTATTTTTGCCAATTACCTACAATAACGATGTTACAATTTTATTATTGTTATTCCAGGAAAACTATTGTATAATAGTACCTATGCTTTGGCGAATCAGAAGATAAAAATACCCACATAATTATAGTAATATAAATCGATTTCGTTATAAAGTAGAACATTTTAATTACTTATGAATATATTATCACAATATACAGGGTGTCCTAGAATAAGAAAGCACTCTACAGAGATCTCGTTAACCATAGGACATACAGCAACGATCAAATTAGACAAAATGGGCATTATAGTCATAGTCAGCAACTTGCTGAACTATTTTCTTCGCATTCCACTGTAGATTTCCATGGAAGAACACCACCCAACATTCCTGCAGTTCAATCCGAAATTAACGAAATCGTGTTCCGCCAGCGTCCCGTCAAACGAATCCTGAAAGGGCTCGACGTCAAAAAAGCTTCTGGTCCAGACGAAATTCCTGTTATAGTTCTCAAGAGATGCACCGATGAACTAACACCAGTATTTTGTAAACTTTTTAACTTATCCTACAAACAACGAATATTTCCATCGTGCTGGAAGACGGCGCGAGTCCAGCCTATACCAGAGAAAGGTAAGAGAACCCTGCCTAGCAACTATCGACCAGTCGCATTGCATTCAGTTATCTATATCAAAAGTAATGGAGAAAGCTATTAACTAACATCTTCTAAAGTACCTGGAAGGCTTCAACATAATCAGCGATCATCAATATGGTTTTCGGAAGTCCAGATCAACTGGAGATCTTCTAGCCTATGTTACCCATCTTTGGAACAACGCAATCGAACATCATGGGGAGTCTCGGGCTGTTGCACTGGACATTTCTAAAGCCTTTGATCGTGTTTGGCATGAGGGACTTCTAAGTAAACTGCGATCCTATGGTATGCCCAGTCGATTCTGTGCATGGTTGGTTAGCTTCCTTAAGCACCGCTCTCTGCAAGTGGCGATTGAGGGATTTCTCTCAGACACCTTCACCATCAATGCCGGTGTTTCTCAAGGGTCCATATTGTCTCCCACTCTCTTCTTACTCTACATTAACGACCTTCTAGTGAAAACGAAAAATCCGATATTTAGTTTTTGCTGACGATAGCACACTTAACTCATCTTTCTCTTTGAATGCACAAACATCGACTGCCGACGCACATCTTCGCAGATAACATGAAGTATCACGTCCCAACAAAGACCTGGAAGAAATTTTGGCTTGGGGTGACAGTAACCAAGTCGAATTTAACGCTAAAAAACCCAGGCAGCAGTTTTCTCTAAAAAGGTTAACATTACAGAACCGGATGTAGTCATGGACGGACACGCAATCCCACTGGCTTCATCTATTAATTTGCTGGGCGTCAATCTGGGAGGAAATATGTCTTGGCATAACCACGTTGTGGCAATCGCCAAGATAGCTTCTCAGAAACTTGGTGTACTCTTCCGAACCAGAAAGTTGTACACACCTCAACAACTTTTGACACTATACAAAGCCCAGATTCGACCATCACTAGAGTACTGCTCTCATGTCTGGAGTTCTGCACCCAAACATACTCGTCGGCTACTGGATTCCATCGAAAGGAGGGCCATTCGTCTGATCGGAGACCACGAGCTGACGAAGGACCTCGACAGCATAGAACATCGAAGACAGGTTGGGGATTTGACTCTCTTTTACAGATATTTTCATGGAAAGTGCTCGGCTGACCTTGCCCTCCTAATTCCGCCCAGAGCGACGAATAGCAGAAATACACGACGAACCACTGCCGCCCATCCATATGTGGTTAAGCTTAGTACTCCTCGAACTTTATTATTTAAGAATTCTTTCATCTGGAGGACTTCATCCTTATGGAACGACCTTCCCAACGAATATAACCTCCAACGATTCAAAACCAACGTGAATCGCTTTTTGCGCACACGCACCACTCCCGGAGTGCCCTAAAGGATTTTTCCTATAGTGCTTGTGTTGACCATAAAAAAAAAGTTCAAATTAAAAAAAATTGCTCAATTAGTGGCCATTCTAGAATACCCCAGAGTTAACGGATGTTGGGGAGATCGCAAGTGAATTCTTAACGCCGCCATAACGCTCATCTACAGTAAAAGCGATAATAAATAAATAAACATTAGTAACAACAACAGGCTGTTAAGTCATAAGACGCGCAAGGCAGCAGTTTATCGCTCTGATTATGCGAAAAATTTTTATCGCCATAATATCTGAAGGACATACCGGAACGTAAAATAAATAATATTTTATCCATTGTTATTCCTTGGAATTTTTTTAAATCAATTACCAGAACCGATCATTACATTTCTATTTCAAAAACATTTTATACGTGCATAGACGAGCAAACAGAGATTCATTTCTATAGTTTTATTTAGACCTTGAAATGTTTTTGAATTACAACAATATAAAACATTAGGTACATGTAATTTTCGACAAAATAATAAAAAAGGAAGTCGAACGTCATAGAAATGTTCACGAACCAGTTTTACTCTGAATTTTTAACATCCACGACATGCTATATTAATATTATTACATGCCAGACTTTAATTTTTGCTCGAGAAAGATGTCGCCGTCTTGCTTAAAAGGTTTATTCTTTTTTGGTAAATCATAAATTATGCTGTTTATAATCTATATTGCTAAATTAACGCAAAAAGTAGGGAGTTCTGTTTAAGATGGCATACTAGATGACTCCTTGTATTATTTAAAAATAATCTCGCCGTGATCCAATTGACATACTTTGTGTAACGTCGGTCCCCATCCCCCAACTGTATTTGTCAATCTTGCTCAAAAGACGATATAGTTGACAATATGGCACGTTTACTAACATAAAGAAAATACGTTGGTCATGAGCTTTTCAGCAGCTGAGTAGATAACCCAAAGTTCCTAACATGTGTGCCTCCTCGCCGTGGAGAGTAAGCAGGGGCCGTTTTTTTTTGGGACAGCCGATGAGAATGTGCACACAGACACCTTACAGACGCGGCTGCATGGTAGTGTCGGGTTTGTGCAACTTGTGGGGATTATACCAAACCATCAATATCTTTTTTTCTGAGGGAAAAGAACCGCCTCTGAAGGAGGACGGGCCGACCGACGACTAAACTCACCATGTGAGTCAGGCTACAGACCTTTGACTGCTTTTCACTAGAGTGTATTATTTTTGCATCATGTATGAGTGATTAGATTTAGCTTTTAAGCTATACATTTATGTTGGGTCTCTTGAATCTTTCCCAATCGAACTTAATCGAATGAGCAAAATTTAAGAGCTCCTGACGTATAGGGTAGAGGGTAGGCGTAGGTTGTCTTATTGGTTTGTTACGTGTTATTTTAGTTATGCTAGACAAGGTATTAGTGTTTTTCGGTCAGAATTGTTTTAGGATCAATCACGAATGCCATTGATCCAGTCTTTAGGTAGTGTGTATGTTGCGTCGAGCAATGCGTGTATGTGAGATGAAACAATCTTACTGTTGTTGGCTATGTTAGCCTTAGTGTGGTATTTAGCGATAGTTTTGTCGAGAAACTCGGAAATTGTTTCAATTTCGAGATCTCTGTGTACTATGTCGTTTCTAGTGTATCGTGGAGTGTTTACTATGATTTTTAGTACCTTGTTTTGCATCACTTGGACCCGCTTCAGGCTCCACTTGCTCATAGTGCACCATGCTGGTGCTCCATCTGTCATCGCTGATCTGATGAAGGTTTTGTATAGGGTGACCTTTGTCCTTAGGTTTAGTTTGCTGCGCTTGTTAAGCAAACTGTAGATTGCGCCGAGTTGTTGATTGGCTTTCTTTAGTATGTTGGCTGTATTCACTTTCCAATTGAGCCTTCTGTCAAAGGGTAGACCTAGGTATTTGAAACTTTGTCTCCAGTCTATTTCTTTGTTTCCAACTTTGATTTTCCCTTCCGGGATCCGATTTTGAAAAGAAAATTGCCTGGGTCTTGTCAGGGTTAATTTTTGTAGAATGGCTATGTTCCTTTTGAGCCTGGACATTATTATCCTAGGGGTCTTTGATGTCGCTGCGATGGCCGTATCATCTGCGTATATGTATTTTTCGTTCAGAGGAAACTGAGGAATGTCTGCTGAATAGATTTTGAAGAGTAGGGGGGCTATTGCTGAACCTTGTGGAACGCCAGCTTTTATGTTGTTGGATGTAGACAGTTCATCGTCGATACATGTTTGAAATGATCTATCTTCTAGATAAGAGGCTATTAGCTTTATCAGATAGTTAGGCATTCCTAGCCTTATCATTTTTAGTATTAGCCCATTGTGCCATACTTTATCAAAAGGCCTTGCTTATGTCAAACAGCACGGCTCCTGTGTGTTTCCTTCTGTTGAATCCTTTAAGTATGTTAGAAGCGAACCTTGTCGCCTGTCTAACAGTGCACAAATTTGCTCTAAAGCCGAATTGCTCCTTTGGTAAACAGTGATTAGTTTCGACAAAGGCTGAAAGCCTACCCGAAATTAACCTTTCCGCTAATTTGTCCACGTTAGACAGCAGACTGATCGGCCTATAACTAGGTACTTATTAGATTTTTGTTTTGTCCTGCCTTCCCTATCATGATGATCTTTGCTTTCTTCCAGGCGACCGGGAAGTGTCCAAGCTTCTGCATTGCTTGTGTTATGCAGACTATATCGTTTATGGTGTTCCCCGGTATGTTTTTTAGTGACTTGTTCGTTATGCCATCTAGACCGGGTGCTTTTTTGATTTTGGTGTTTGCAATCAAACCTTTTACTTCTTCTGCTATGATCCCTTGCTGATTTGGCTCGGGCGGGTGAGCTGACGAGAACAAATGACGAACTAACCAGTCGCGGCTATTCAGAGGAAGTAGGGGAAGTACCAGCCATCGCCTTTGGCGTGAATTATATTGACGCGTAACGATAGTCTGTGTGTTTAAGAATCCACGAGGCGCCACTGGAACTAACTTTTTGAGTACTCTTATTACTATGATCACGTGGCACAATACTAAATCTTTAAGGGCGTCGCGAATTGAAAATGTTTGGGAACCCCTGATATAAGTAATTGATAGAAAATTTTACCCCGTAAACCCATAAGAAAAAAGGAATGGGACACATAGCTAGACAGACCCCGAGGTGACTATACAGGGTGTTCGGATAATGCATGAGAAAGAGGTGATTCTACATGTTGAAATAAAGGTAGCAAAGTCGTTTAACAAAAAGTCGACTTACTACCTTTATTTTAACATGTAAAATCACCTCACCAAATATTCTAATTCTAATGCATCATCCTAACACCCTGTATAAATATAGAAATAGAGAAAAAATTAGCAAGGAAATTCATCATAATAATTCATTTTATTGTCGTTATTATCTTGGGAATTATTGTGTATCACGATAATTCAAACTTTCAGTTGTTATTCAAACTATCGATTCTTTTTTTACAAAAAAAAATTATTAACCGCAACAATACAACGAGCCATCCAACAGTTTCGCCGGACGATTTCAATACCTTATAAATTTATCAATTTATTCGATAGAATAGTTAATAGATTATCCGCTCCGGCTGCCATATTATTTTCATTTCCAGTTCGATTTTTTACGCCGTGTTTCTCCCATGACCCAGCAGTTTTATTTAACCATCGATCGTACGTACCATCGAAAAAAAAAACATCACTGTATGACCGCACTTTCTCTTTTAAGAGGCCTTATACATAATCATTTATGTACACCAACCAAGGACCCTTAAGGCCGTGCTGCAAGGTTACCTGGAAGACCCAATAAGAGATCTTACCACATAAACAGTATATTGCTGATACCATCTGCAATTATGTCCCCGCTATGTGCATGGATGGGGGCGTCGTGAGTTTGCGCAGTTCCGGAAATTTCTTTGTGAAAGTAAACATTCGACAGGACCGGATTTCTCCTTTTTAATGTAAATTTCACTGGTTAGTTAGGAAAAATAAAGTAGTGGAGTATAACTACTAACCATACTTAATCTAAAAAGTACTACTTGGTAGTTAAACTACCTTCCCAAAAATGTAGTTAGGTTACTAACTACTAGTAGTTAGTAATTAAAAATGTAACTACTTTTTTAACTACATATCTAAATTCGATCAGTAAATGCCATTTTTCGATATTTTGTGGAGATAATGTCAAATTTTCCCGTTTAATTATGTCATTTTTGGTCTTTATTGAAGCAAAAACTTATTATGGTAAATTTAAATTTTACCTAAATCGAAAAATAACTATTTTCCCCATAGGGTTCCAACTTTAATGGTAACACTGTACGTATAACAAGCAAATATCCACCATTCATTTCATATCATCATCAGTATACTTCTATGTTTATATTTTTTAAATATTCTACTTAATATCTCTATTAACTCTTCTAATGCATTTGTAAATGCCCATTTTTCACATTCTTGTTCTTGCAGAATGTATTTTACCAACACACCGGCTGGTATGGTGGTATAGTCGTTTTTCTCGAGTCTGTTCTTCTTAACCAGTTGTAGTGAATGTCAGCTGGTAGTTCTTCCTATAGACAAGATGCTCACGATGGTAACGGCACTCGGAGAAGAAAGAATAATGCTGGCTTTGCTTTCGCAAATGTTAGAAAAGGGAATTTCGAGTATCGGCCATATGGACTTTGAGCTAAAAGGTACTTGGGTAATTTCGAGCTTATGAAACCTTTGAAAATAAGTTTTATTTTTATTCCGTTAGAATAATAGTGTCATCTTTCTTGTTACCCATGTTATAGTAACATCCAACAATTTTTTGATGCCTCCCATGGGCGTAGCTAGGTCTTTTGTATTTGATGGTGGTAAGAATATCAATTTACTATCTTTACGAAAATCTGAAAACTTTCGTTCAACAAACAATTTTTTCCCAATTTTCCTGTTTTAAATCTTTTCATGGTTCTGATCTAAAAAAGCATTAAAATATCGTCTCTAGGTGGTTTAAGATATATCACAAGTAAAGATTGTTTCACGAAAAATGGATATAACTTAATGACTGCAGTAAAAGTACCTGTGGCGATCCCATTATTTATGACCGTTTGTTATTATTATGTGGAAAGGACTGGATTGTAATAATTTTAATTAAATATAGGCACATCAGGTAGGTTAGGTTGTTTGGGGATGGAATTGGATTCAGATACCGCAAAATTGACAAAAGGCAAGTACTCATGGAATCCCACCGTTTACAAAAATGGCGTCATGAGTATATAACTTCTGTAAGGAAATCCCGTTCTGAAAACCGTCCTATAATTTACCTCGACGAGACTCGGTTTGACACGCATGAAACACCATCCAAAGGCTGGTCTGATTCTTGCGATAAGTGTAAAACAAAAGCTCCGTCAAATAAAGGAAAAAGAATAAGCATTTTACATGCTGGGTCAGAAAACGGTTGGGTTCCAAATGCCTTATGGCTTTCTGAGGAATGGTTTAAGAATTGTCTTTTACCAAACATTCCTCAGAATAGCGTGATAGGAATGGACAATGCGAGCTATCACAGTGGCCAATTACCTAAAGCTCCTAGCTCAAATAATACAAAATTGGAGATTCAGAACTACATGGCGGCGAATGATATATATTTTGAAGAAAGTTAAAAAAAAAGTGATCTTTTAGAAGTTTTAAAGACATTTTGTATAAAAGAAGTATATGCTTGTGACACATTGGCAGAAGAAATTGGACATACAGTGCTACGGCTCCCACCCTATTATTGCATTTTTAACCCCATAGAGCAATGTGGCACCAGTTAAAATCACTGGTTAGATCTGAAAATATTTCTCCAACTTTAAGTTCTAGTGTTGTAGAATTAATACGAAAATGCTTTAATGATATTCCCCCAGGTAGTTGGAAAAATTCAGTCCGTCACGTAATAACTGTAGAAAATTCGTATATTAGTCTGGATCGTATAATTAATCTAATTATAATTAATTTTGATGAGGATAGCGATAGCGAAACAGAACTATCTATAGAATGGCATTAGAAATGTAAATAAATATGACTAGTAATATTTCAAATTTTTTTTATTTCATTTGATTACATTAATATAATCATATCATTACTTGTTTTCCTTAGTCCGTCCCTTCATACTTCACTTGTTTGTTGCCAAGCTCTTGTCGACACAATGGGACCGACCCAGGAAATCATTAAAAGTCGTATCCAAATTTCGTGAAACGTACCATACTATATACATCAGATGATCGAATTATTACTTATTGCTTCAGCAATTCAATGGAATATTGAAGATTAGTATCGGTTGTATTAAAACAGATGTTGAAGCTGGACATCGTAGAATGATAAGAGTCCAATTGCGTTTTAAATAGAGATCCGTAGAACTTATAGTATACATTGATTTTTGCTTCTATTTCTTTCAATTTTTAATATTCTTCCATTTTGGTGACGTTTCACGCAATGCGGGGGCCTAGTTTGTCTCCCACTCTCTTCTTACTCTACGATATCCGATACTTAGTTTTGCTGATGATAGCACACTTATCTCATCTTTCTCTTTGAATGCACAAACATCGGCTGCCGACGCACATCTTCGCAGACAGCATGAAGTATCACGCCTCAACAAAGACTTGGAAGAAATTTTAGCTTGGGGTGACAGTAACCAAGTCGAATTTAAAAACCCAGGCAGCAGTTTTTTCTAAAAAGGTTAACATTACAGAACCGGATATAGTTATGGACGGACACGCAATCCCACTGGCTTCATCTATTAATTTGCTGGGCGTCAATCTGGAAGGAAATATGTCTTGGCATAACCACGTTGTGGCAATCGCCAAGGCAGCTTCTCAGAAACTTGGTGTACTCTTCCGAACCAGAAAATTGTACACACCTCAACAACTTTTAACACTATACAAAGCCCAGATTCGACCATCACTAGATTACTGCTCTCATGTCTGGAGGTCTGTACCCAAACATACTCTTCGGTTACTGGATTCCATCGATTGGAGACCACGAGCTGACGAAGAACCTCGACAGCCTAGAACATCGAAGACAGGTTGGGGATTTGACTCTCTTTTACAGATAGTTTCATGGAAAGTGCTCTTCTGACCTTGCCCTGTTAATTCCGCCCAGAGCGGCGAATATCAGAAATACACGACGAACCACTGCAGCCCATCCATATGTGGTTAAGCTTAGTACTCCTCGAACTTCACTATTTAAGAATACTTTCCTGTTAATTCCGCCCAGAGCGGCGAATATCAGAAATACACGACGAACCACTGCAGCCCATCCATATGTGGTTAAGCTTAGTACTCCTCGAACTTCACTATTTAAGAATACTTTCATCTGGAAGACTTCATCATTATGGAATGACCTTCCCGAGGTCGTTTTTCCCAACGTGAATCGCTTTTTGCGCACACGCACCACTCCCAGAGTGCCCTTAAGGATTTCTCCTATAGAGCTTGTGTTTGATCATAAAACAAAACCTGTTATTAAACGCATAAATTATTTTTTCTTTTCCTTGACAATAAGTTTTCTTCTTATGTGTAATTTTCCACTGAAGATGAGGGTATATCAATGAATTCGAGGATCAAGAAAGTCGCATAAAACACCTTTGAAATACTAGAGCCCTACAAAACAATAACGAATAATAGATGGGAAAATTGAGACTGAGAATTCGATCGATTTTCTATAGAGGTTTATTTGCTACAATCGCGCGACGAAAGGTTAACGTTCTAAGTGCTCGGCGCAGCACCATTTTACCTTTGCTATGGTAGATCTTAATAAATTATTTATGGCTGATGAACCATGCAGACCAGCTTACGAACCAGCGCGCGGTTCGCATGGGTCTATTGTATCTTAATTTTTAAAATTTAGTTCCTACAGTAACTTATTTGGTATTATGATATGAATTATGATATGAAATAGCGCAATCTTGAAGGTTGAACATTGGATCGGAACAAAGATGTATCTTTTATTGAAATACCCGAAACATGATGTATATGAAATGCCGTTTTTTCGAAAACGGTTATTATTAGCGACATGAATGAAGAGTACTTAATTTTTAGCCAATAGTTAAAGGTATGTAAAAAACATTGTCCAAAGTTCTCATCATATAGGGCGTAAAAAAAATGGGCCCATGAGTGTTACAGCTAGTCCGTCCCTGCAGCTGTGAGTAATTCACAACAGTTTCTTGGGTAGTAATTTGACGGGTCTTACCTGGTATACATCATATTAAAAAATAATTTAAATATGCCAGGTGGTTCAATAATTATGTGTAAAAAACTTGATTCCATTGGTGCTCTTTGGGAGCCCATATCTCCGAAGAGGAGGCAGATACGAAAGAAATTTATATGAACCTATAGTATTCTTTTCACGTGTTTTCTTCATATCCGGGAGATTTCCCACATGTTCCCGGACACCCTGTATATAGGTTATCATAAATATTTATTCTTTCGGGTACTAGAAGTACTTGGTTGACTTAAAAAGAGTTATTAGTGACTTCAAGTAGAATAATCGTAGCAATAAAATTTGGCCTTCGATACTAAATTTCCTCTTATCACCAATTTCACAAAATTTTCTCGTTATTGAGACTAAAATCTTGGTATTCTCAACTAGACCATTTTTTACAGTGTCCAACATTTTTTTTACGTAATAGTAATTAATGGTGATAATGACGATGACTAGTTCTTCTAATACACCTAAATTTAGACACGTTCCCTATCAGCGTAAACATCACCGAAAACGAATACATTAGACACAAGTACGAGGTTGAACGTATTTTGTGACCATATTCGGAGCGTCCTACATCGGGACTGTTCTCTTGAATGGTTATTGTTCTCGTAGAAAGTCATAAACAACACAAGTGGCTTGTAAAGAAAACGCTATAACAGATGAGTAAATATTTATGTTATGTTAGAGTATGTGTGAATTATTACATGTAAATGTGCGGAATTAGATTAGAATTTGGTTGTTTTTTTGCAAGTGGAAAAAAATTAAGGGAAGTTTCCGTTATAATAGTGATTATAAACTGATTTTGATGATTAAATTCTATATAGCAAAGTATTGTCGTTTAGAAAAATTTCTGAACCACACGAAACACAAAATATGAATGTCAATAATGACATTTCAACATTTTAATTTTACCTTTTTCGTCCAATACACTGGGATTGTTTATCCTTCTTCATTAACTGATAAAACAAAAAAAAAAAACATCAAAAATAACAGGTTTCTGATGTTACTGTAAAATTATCGACGCAAGTTTTTCTTCCCTGTCAACTATACAGGGTGTCCCAGAATATGTGGTCAATCCCCGGGTTCCGATAGAACACTTAAAAATAACAGGAGAAGTTCATATACATATTTCTTCCTACGTAAACATACAAAGCCCAGATTCGACAATCACTAGAGTACCTACTGCTCTCATGTCTGGAGCTCTGCACCTAAACATACTCTTCGGCTACTGGATTCCATCGAAGGCAGGGCCATTTGTCTGCTTGGAGACCACGAGCTGACGAAGAACCTCGACGGCCTAGAACATCGAAGGCAGGTTGTGGATGTGACTCTCTTTTACAGATACTTCCATGGAAAGTGCTCGGCTGACCTTGCCCTTTTAATTCCGCCCAGAGCGGCGAATAGCAGAAATACACGACGAACCACTGCCGCCCATCCATATGTGGTCAAGCCTAGTACTCCTCGAACTTTATTATTTAAGAATTCTTTCATCTGGAGGACTTCATCCTTATGGAACGACCCTCCCGATGTCGTTTTGCCAAACGAATATAACCTCCAACGATTCAAAACCAACGTGAATCGCTTTTTGCCCACACGCACCACTCCCAGAGTGCCCTAAAGTATTTTTCCTATAGTGCTTGTGTTTGATCATAAAAAAAAATGTCGATAAAATGAACTGTTTCCGAAAAAAAAAATATTTTTGTTCAATATGGTTTTTTGCATTGGTTGTTTATTAAGGTTCATAAAATTCCCTCATTGTGGCTATGGTATTTTTCACATGAACCGATTTAATTAAGAATATTTATCCAGTGTCTTGAAAATTGCGCTTTTTGTCCCTTGTCTTATTAGTTACTAACTTAGTAATGGAATTTACGTATACCTACTGAATATGCATTTAATGTATGAGCAAAATTTTTTTTTTCGAAAACAGTTCATTTTATCATCGTACAGAGTGTAAAAAAGCATTTTTGTGTTACGTCTAGTCCGTCCCTGTCAAACTAAATAAGCCAAATGTGTTTAAAAGGGAGAATTTTAAGGAGACTCATCTAGCAAACATTATACTAAAAAATTATTAAATTACACATAGTACTAAAAAAATTATTTAAAAATCAACGATTTCCAGGGACGTCCGTTATGGGCCCGTATTTCCGTAGGGGGGGCCGTAGGAAGAAAAATTTATATGAACTTCTCCTATTATTTTTAAGTGTTCTATCTGAACCCGGGAGATGGCCCACATATTCTGGGACATCCTGTATATTTTAGTCCTAGTTCTTGGAAATTAAATTGTTAAGAGGTACTTACTATGTTTTTCGACCATACATTTATAATTAATTTTTTTTTTGATTTCCCTTTAAAAGTACGAAGCCATGGCTGAGTTAAATTTTACCATTCGTGAATTAAGTTCTAATCCCGACGGAGTTCTTTGCTGGACGGCCATTTTTTAACGACAATTATGATGGCGCCCAAAATTTCTTCAATGTCAATTTTAATTCAAATAATTATTCCTTACCATACATACCTCGACGTAATTGCATGCTAATTATATTCGGTAATAACTATTAACTACTGCGTTACGAGTCGTAATTTTGACAGGAAATAATCATACGATTTCGTATTCGACGTCATAATTTTCCTTACGCTTTAAATAATAATAAATAATTTTTTTTTACATGTGCCCCGAAAGTGCCTCTTTTCATGCATGTTCTCTTCACCGAAAGTGGCGTTTTCCAAGAGAGCGGACGGGAAAGATTTTTCCCGCCCGCTTCGAGTCACCATGTGCTCATAAATAAATAAAACCAGAATTGTCGGTGCGGGATTTGAACCCGCGACCCTCAGATCGCCAGGCGGACACTGATAGGTCCGGGTGGTTCAATCCTCGAACTTACTAGGTTACCACTGTATCTCCTTAGGTATTGGTCGCTGGTTGGTTTTAGGTAAAATGTAAGGTTAAACAAGTTGTAGGTTAAAATATATCTATTTTCTTCGGCAAGTAATAAATACAGAAAGTACAATTTCTACTGTATATACAATCTGTGATGTTGGGCTTACTTACATGGTAGTCTTAGTACTAATTATCTTTAACACATTGTTCACTAATCTGTTGTGTGAGACGACCTGTAATGACTCGGTACTTAGACGTTAAACTGGTAGTAAAATGGTAGTAAACTGGTAGTTGACCTCAATGTCGTTAGTAAAGTATTTGACCTCAATGTCGGTAGATAAGAAAAGTATGTCACTTTAATGATTGCAAAACTCCATCGCACTTGTCCGTACAACCCTGTCGTGGCTGTCGTTACGTAGCACACACGCTGAAGTATATCTTTACAATGGTAATAAAACGCGCGTCTTGGCCCGAAAAGGTTTGCACGTAGGCATTAGCTGGCCAATAGAAATGCGAGATTTCCGTTGGAACCCGCCGGTTGCCTCGTTGGTAATATAGATGGAACGCTAAACAATCATTAGCAATATGTCGAATGTAGGTGAAAAATAGACAGGTCGACTGGACCACGTGATGGAGAATAATCGATAATTCATTTTTAGGGTTTTTAAAATGCATTTAAATATTCTTCGCTAGCAGGTGTGACAAAGAACGAATATATATTGTGTGTCACTTCTATACATGCATGTATTTATTACGACGGAAGATGTTTTGTTTGTCGTGTCTGAAGTTGAAAAGTAGTACAGTTGTGTCAAAATATGCAAATATGGTTTTATGTTGATTTGGGCATTTATATATTAAATATTCCTTGATTATGCAAATATTAGGCTCTGAAAGTATGTTTATGATTGATATATAGCGCAAATTACTTGAAAGGAGTTATTGTTAATGGTTAAACTGATAGATTATTTGGCTATTCTCAAACCGTGCCTATTTTGACGTGTTATAAATTGCATGGACATGTTTTGTAAGTTCTTGAATATAATAAGCGAATTATTAAGCGTGTTGTTAGTGGGATACGGGTACTGTTTCACAACATTCTCCCCCCTGTTGAATCCTCCTGCGATTCAACTAAACTGACTCACAATATTTTGAACTTTAAATGAAAAATCGATCTGATGAGTTAAGCTCGAAGTAAATGAAGTTATGCTCGAAGTAAATGAAGTTATGCTCGAAGGACCAGTATTATTAAGCTAATACGACTGAAGAGAATATAAATAATAATGCCACTCTGGCGTTAACTAAAATAAATGTTAGATAAATGTAAATATGAATGAAAGCTCCAGATAGGTTGTAAATCTACCTAGGTTTCATCGAACAAGATAATAACTAAATAAAGGGTAGAAAGCTCAATCCGAGCGTAGTAATGGTAACATCTTACCATGGTGGACATCAGTACTCATGAACACCACCGCACAGGTTGTAAGGCTGAACTATGGGTTTCACAAGTAGTGAAGGTAGAAAGTAATGGATAGAAAATTGTGCCCTCTTGGCAACGGGTAGAAACTTGTGTTGCACACTTGGCAACGGGTAGAAACTTTTTTGCACACTTGGCAACGGGTAGAAACTTTTTTGCACACTTGGCAACGGGTAGAAACTTTTTTGCACACTTGGCAACGGGTAGAAACTTTTTTGCACACTTGGCAACGGGTAGAAACTTTTTTGCACACTTGGCAACGGGTAGAAACTTTTTTGCACACTTGGCAACGGGTAGAAACTTTTTTGCACACTTGGCAACGGGTAGAAACTTTTTTGCACACTTGGCAACGGGTAGAAACTTTTTTGCACACTTGGCAACGAGTAGAAACTTTTTTGCACACTTGGCAACGGGTAGAAACTTGTTTGCACACTTGGCAACGGGTAGAAACTTGTTTTTTAGGAATCCTCTCCTAAAAAGAACTTGCTGCCTAGAAGGATAGACAGGTAGAATAAAAGAAGGGTGCCTTGTTCCTGAACACTGACATTTTTGCTTGTAAAGACACTGTAATGCCCCAGTGAGAAAATTCAAAACAAAAAGGCTCTGAGAGCATGCTAGAGAGTCTAGCCGGTGTTGCGGACAGGTAAACTGTAACATACAACGAAAGTGCAGAAGAAAAATCTGCCGTGAAAACACGCTATTAAGTTTAGCCACTAGGAGCGTATCTAGTGTAGAAAAAGAAGATAGATTAAAGAGCTGTTAGGCGGTTAAGCTTAAGCAAACTCGGTACGATGTTTCACCTTGAAACAAAGGGCCAAATAAACAGCAAAGATCAATGACATGTTTAGGTTTCCCAGGGAGACAGGCCGTAGCTCCCAGTAACGTTTATGGTACGACACCAAACCGAAGTAATGATTGAGTAATGCATAGAAATGTGATTGGGAAGAAAAACTTGCTTGAATGTTACACTTGTAGTAATTAACTTTTGTATTAATACAACTTCTGTACGCCACGGGATACCACCGCTAATGGCCACCGGATTCTCCGATACCTCGCCTCTGTAAACTATGGGAATTCCTCCGCACCTAGCCTCAGGATAACTTCACGCCACGGGAACCACTCCGCTAATGGCCACCGGATTCTCCGATACCTCGCCTCTGCAGACTATGGGAATTCATCCGCACCTAGCCTCAGGATAACTTTTATTACATAACTTTCTAATTTGCTCTGTCAGCACATATCAAATACAAAATATACTTTACTAAACCCATAAAGCGCAAGACACTTTTTGTAGTCCTTCCTTTTTCGAACCAGCGCTCGCGTACAATATGCATTTAGCAATCTTATTGGTAGGAATACTCATGAAAATCGTAGGACAGGTTGTAAGGCTGAGCTACGTTAACCATGAGCAGTAGGTTAAAAGAGTTGTTGAAGGATTATACTTAGATTAACTCGTACGATGTTTCAGTTTGAAACAAAGGGCCAAACAAAAAAAAAGCAAAGATCATTGACTTGTTTAGGTTTCCCAGGGAGGTAGGCCGTATCTCCCAGTAACGTTTAAGGGTACGCTACCAAACCCAAATGTAGTAAGTAAAATGTAATATAAACACAATATCATTTATTGTATTTCAACGCAAGAAAAGTATACGCAATTTTCGTTGCTGCATAATTTTTAGTCAACATTTATATTTAAGTCATTATATAGAATCGGGGATACTTTAGTGATAGCTCTAGTGAACGTACTAGTGGGAGTTTTTAATTTAAGAACACGAACTTTACCGTCTTTACCGGGATATGTTTCTAACACTCGGGCTAAAGGCCACTGTAACGGAGGTACGTTGTCTTCTAGTAGTAACACGATGTCGTTTATTTTAATGTTCGCGGTGTTCTTCAACCATTTTGGGCAATTTTGAAGACGACTCAAGTAGTCTACAGACCATCGTTTCCAGAATATTTGTTGGATCTTCGTACATTGTTGCCAAAACTTTAATCTGTTATCTGAAATTTCACTTACATCTTTTTCCGGATAAGCCGTTAAATTTTCACCAATCAAAAAATGTCCTGGGGAAAGGTAACTGAAATCTGAAGGATCATTTGTCATTGGACATAAAGGTCGTGAATTTAAGATTGCTTCTATTTGCGTTAGGATCGTGTAAAATTCCTCAAAAGTGAAAGTTAAATTTCCGATTATTCTATAAATGTGATGTTTAGTGCTTTTCACTGCAGCCTCCCATAGACCGCCCCAATGTGGAGATCTCGGTGGAATAAATTTCCATTGAATTTCATTTTGTAAAAGATAATTTATAAAAGTATCACAAGCTGGCGAATTTTTGAAAAAAGTATACACGTCGTGTAGCTGGTTGTTAGCACCCTGAAAATTGGTACCGTTGTCGCTATAAATAATTGTAGGGTTACCTCTCCGTGAAATGAAACGTTTCAGGGTCATAATAAAAGCTTCAGACGATAAACTTGTAACTAATTCTATGTGAACTGCTTTTGTAGTCATACAAACAAAGATGGCAATGTAAGCTTTGATTTTTGGTGCTTTCTTTAACCGTGATGATTTTATTAGGAACGGGCCTCCGTAATCGATACCTACTTTCTGAAATGGACGTGAAATTTGAACTCTGTCTCCTGGCAAATCTGCCATAACTTGTTGTGCTGGAAGAGCTCGAAATCTACTGCATACTATGCAGTTCCGTATAACGTTTTTAACTTCTTTTAAACCGTTCAAAGGCCAGTACCGTAACCTAAAATTTGACAACACTGATTGTGCACCTGCGTGTCCTAACCTTAAATGTTCTTGCTTCAGCATGATTCTGACAGTGGCGTTGTGAGATGGTAGTAAATAAGGATGTTTCTGATCGAATGAAATGTCAGCGTTCTCTAGCCTACCTCCAACTCTGACTAACTTGTCTTCATCTAAGAATAATTTGAGCATTTTTAACTGATGGTGTGAAATTATTTCATTCTTTTTTAATTCTGAGATTTCTTTTGAAAAACATTGAGTCTGTAAAATGTTCACTATGAATGTTTGAGCCTTTGTTATCTCATTAACTGTAATGATTGAATCTGTAATTTTATTATTTTTATTTTTTGCATTATGAATAAACCTTAACACGTACGCCAATGAGCGTGTAAGTCGAGAAAATATTGAAAAATGTGAAAAATATTCCACCCAAAATTCGTACGCCTTTGGTTGTTGAACTGAAATAAGTGAGATTTTCTTTTGTTCGGGGATATTCTCTATCTTTACTTCCTTATCAAAGGAATCCAAAATTACATCAAAATTATGTAAGAACTTAGGACCGTGAAACCAAAAATTTGAAATTGTTATTTAAAACTGTGTTAATGTTAACCCCGTGATAAAAGTGTTTATAAAATTCTTTATGATGTGAAATTGTTTAATTTAATTTTGGAAAATATTGTCTGCTCCGTACGCCACTGTATAGACGTCGGCAAAACCTTGACTTGGGATGTCTCAATGTTTTAAGAGGCGGACAGTCCTCTTTACTCTTGTCTCTCTCTCTTGTTTGTGTAAAAAATGACACTTTGTTTTCCGAGTTTTTAACTGTTTTATTTTTCGGAATGTTTCCTCCTATTATCCAACCTAACGAGGTACAAACTAATGTCGGTTTGCCCTTCCCTAATGAATGAAGTCCATTCTGTAAAATGTCGCTGTACACATCGGCACCTATAAGTAAATCTAATTCTGATGGTACATGGAAAGTCGCGTCTGCTAAATTACTTTTCAAATCTTCAGGGATATCTAATGCGCTCACTTCTACTGCCACCTGCGGTAGCTTATAAGTTATGTGATCTAAAATCACGCATGACACGGAATAACTGTCTTCCTGTATTTTTGAATGAACAGTGACATCTGTCATTTTATTTGAAGGGAACCCGTGTTGAGCGATACCTGAAATGTTTAAATTATGTCTATATACGTCACTTCCTATCTTATTTACCAATCTCTGGGTTATAAAAGAACTTTGACTTCCGTTGTCGAGGAGCGCTTTGGCAGATATTATTTTTCCGGTTTTTGCGTTAATTAAGTTTACTTGCGCAGTCGACAATAACACTGTACTTTGTTTATTAACTGTCGCTGACAAAGCTACTGTTTCCGGTTCGGTATTTTCACTAGAGCCATCGCGTTCACGCCTCGGATGCGTCGTTACGTCACGTGTTAAACCAGGTGGTAAATGTGGTTCGTGTGTCTGTGTAGCTGGAAGAACGCGTTGTCTATTTAAGTTTGTAGGAGTCGCGCGCGGTTGCGATCTTAACGGTTGATTGTTTCTGTTTGTTAATGAGTGATGCTCACCTGCGTAGGTCGGGTTTTGATTCTGTCGCGGAGTATTGAAATTAGACTGAAACTGTTGCTTATGTAATAAAGTGTTGTGTGGGTTGTTACAATACGAGCATGTATTTGTTGACAAGCAATGTGCTGCTGAATGCGCGCCAAAACAATTTAAACATAAATTTTTCCTTTTAATTGACTCTGTGCGTTGCTCCACTGATAAATCTAAAAATCTTTGACATCTGAATACTATGTGGTCTGTCGAGCCACAGATATGACAATTACGTTTACTCTGACTGTTACTTGCAAATAAAGATATTCTGTCATTTTTAACTTTTGGACTACTACTTGTACTTGATAAGTTCTCAAATATAATGCAACGTTTTTCTAAAAATTCAAACAAGTCTTGTAACATGGGTAGTTCGTTTAAGTCCCTGTCTTGTTCAAATGCTCGTTTTGTCGCAAAGTCTAACTTGTTTTCCAGTATGTAAACTAACATGTACTCGAATAGTTGTGTCTCCGTTAATTTTAGTTTTTTGAAAGATTCAATTGTCTTTTTATTTGTCGCTACAAAATCCCGTAAATTACTTGAATTTGACCTTGTCATAACAGGGGCGTCCAACAGCTGAATTAAATAACTATTAAGCACACAGGTTAGGTTCTCGTATCTATTTGTTAAAATATCCCATGCCAAATCAAAATTGTCTGCTATGAGTTCAAGCGAGTCTACCAATTTAAAGGCTTCCCCTTTTAAGGCCGATTTTAAATAAATTAACTTTTGAACATCTCCAAGGGTCGAGTTCTGAATGATCAGAGCATTAAAAACTTCTGCAAAAGACCGCCATTCTGCGATACTACCGTCAAAAAAGGGTACCTTTAACTCGGGCAACTTGACATTGGACACTATTTGGGGTGTTTTATGTGAAATTATGATTGGCGCTGCGCTACTATCTTTAATCTTATCGAATTCCGCCAACATAGCACAGTATTTACTTTCAACCTCATCCCTGTCTCCGTCGTCTATATTTAAAATCTCAATTTGGTCTTGAATCTGTGAGTACGTCTGGAACGCTTTCCTCAACAGTTCTTCCCGGTGCGGGACCTGTAATAGTTCAGCTTGGTCTGTTTTGTTTAGGTCATACCACCTTTTTATTCGCGTGATTGCGCCCTTCGCCGTGCCACGCATTTGCACGAGTCTGTCTAGATCTAGTTCTTCCATTTTTTAATAAAAAGTTTACTTTACCGTACTGAGATTGAAAATAGTACTGTCACTTGTGCGCTTAAAAAATGGTTTTATAAACTGCTGTAAAAAATATCAAAAACAATATGCACTGAAACGTTACACTCTGTTAATATTACCAAAAAATCAATAAATGGTTAATAAATTTCCTGAAAAACAAATATCAAAACACTGTTTATGAAATACACTCTGTACGGTATCAGTAATCAAATAAATTCTCAATAAATTTCCTGCAAAAAATATATGACACTTTCCATGGAATACACTGTACTTGATTTTATAAATCAATAAAATAAATTTAAACTCTTTCCATGGAATACACTGTACTTTATTTCAACAATAATAAATTCCTGCAAAAAATGTACGATAACTGCCTGAAAGAAAACCTCCTTTTGTCACCTTTTGTTGAACTGACACTAACCTGTGCTTATTCTTTTCTTTTTGACTACTTTTAACTAAATTAAATTTGCTTCTTGGCTAGAATATTGTTGTTTTCCTTTGGAATCTATATTTATTTCTCACTATTGAGCTTGTTTTTATTAATTACAACAATATTCTACCAATCAAAATCTCAAAAAACCAGTTGAAAGTGTTTTATTGACCTTCCAACCTCGATACCTTGTACACTTGTTGTAAAATCCTGTTTTTGTTATCACTGGTCTCGTCTCTGACTGGAACCTGGAACTGGAAGTCTCTTTCACTGCACTTCTATCACGATCACTGCTTTCTGCACCTTGGCACTAATGACAGTTTATTTATTCCACTTCCACGGAATTTCTCTTGCTAATTTTCCACTTTATTTTTCTCCGTTTGAACTGCTCTGCTGAATTTTCACTATACTTGTCACTTTAGCTTTCACTTTGCTTCTTTTACTTTGTTAAACGTGTGTTACTGACGTTGGAGATTACTTTTATTTTGTTTTACTACTGGTACTTTATTTTTTACTCTTCTTGGGACTGGTATTTCTGTATTTTTTCCACTTCTTCGGACTGGTATTTCTTTATTTTTTTCCTTTTTCTGGGACTGGTATTGCTTTTATTTTTTCCCTTTTTCTGGGACTGGTATTGCTTTTATTTTTTCCCTCCTTCTGGGACTGGTATTGCTTTATTTTTTCCCTACTTCTGGGACTGGTAGTGTTTTTATTCTTTCCCTACTTCTGGGACTGGTAGTGTTTTTATTCTTTCCCTACTTCTGGGACTGGTAGTGTTTTTATTTTTTCTTACAAATGTTTAACTTTTACAAATCCGGCTCTAATGGGCCATATGATAGGTCCGGGTGGTTCAATCCTCGAACTTACTAGGTTACCACTGTATCTCCTTAGGTATTGGTCGCTGGTTGGTTTTAGGTAAAATGTAAGGTTAAACAAGTTGTAGGTTAAAATATATCTATTTTCTTCGGCAAGTAATAAATACAGAAAGTACAATTTCTACTGTATATACAATCTGTGATGTTGGGCTTACTTACATGGTAGTCTTAGTACTAATTATCTTTAACACATTGTTCACTAATCTGTTGTGTGAGACGACCTGTAATGACTCGGTACTTAGACGTTAAACTGGT
Source organism: Barypeithes pellucidus (assembly GCA_963991005.1). Classification (NCBI taxonomy): domain Eukaryota; kingdom Metazoa; phylum Arthropoda; class Insecta; order Coleoptera; family Curculionidae; genus Barypeithes; species Barypeithes pellucidus. The sequence goes on from OZ022557.1 coordinate 5,222,363, forward strand.
AGTAAAATGGTAGTAAACTGGTAGTTGACCTCAATGTCGTTAGTAAAGTATTTGACCTCAATGTCGGTAGATAAGAAAAGTATGTCACTTTAATGATTGCAAAACTCCATCGCACTTGTCCGTACAACCCTGTCGTGGCTGTCGTTACGTAGCACACACGCTGAAGTATATCTTTACAATGGTAATAAAACGCGCGTCTTGGCCCGAAAAGGTTTGCACGTAGGCATTAGCTGGCCAATAGAAATGCGAGATTTCCGTTGGAACCCGCCGGTTGCCTCGTTGGTAATATAGATGGAACGCTAAACAATCATTAGCAATATGTCGAATGTAGGTGAAAAATAGACAGGTCGACTGGACCACGTGATGGAGAATAATCGATAATTCATTTTTAGGGTTTTTAAAATGCATTTAAATATTCTTCGCTAGCAGGTGTGACAAAGAACGAATATATATTGTGTGTCACTTCTATACATGCATGTATTTATTACGACGGAAGATGTTTTGTTTGTCGTGTCTGAAGTTGAAAAGTAGTACAGTTGTGTCAAAATATGCAAATATGGTTTTATGTTGATTTGGGCATTTATATATTAAATATTCCTTGATTATGCAAATATTAGGCTCTGAAAGTATGTTTATGATTGATATATAGCGCAAATTACTTGAAAGGAGTTATTGTTAATGGTTAAACTGATAGATTATTTGGCTATTCTCAAACCGTGCCTATTTTGACGTGTTATAAATTGCATGGACATGTTTTGTAAGTTCTTGAATATAATAAGCGAATTATTAAGCGTGTTGTTAGTGGGATACGGGTACTGTTTCACAACAGACACTCTACCCACCGAGCCATACTACAAGCGATAATAAATAGCGGATTATATATAAATTAAATTGGCAGTTAATTTTTCAACGATGTTTTAGAAAAATGTCTGAAGAATTTCTTTATTTATATGGCCTCAACGACTCGGGCACGTAAAAAAATAAATAAAACAAGAGATGCTGAGTGCGGGATTTGAACCTGCGACTCTCAGATCACAAGGCGTACGCTATACCACTAGGCCACCGAGCCTATTTGTCAAAAATAATAAATAGATATTTACATTCTACATGCGCGAGTGTTTTCATGTCATGTAGACAGGAAAACTGTCTAAAGAATTTCTTGTAAAAAAAATACGGTACATATCTCGGGCCATCGAAGGCTTTTCGGCCCTTGATACGTAATGTACTATTTATTTACAATATAAAAATATTTCTGTAGAAAATGCAACATGCAAACTAATGTTGTATATGGGGCTATCTGCAATTGTCATAAACTTGAAGAAAGGCATGTACATTAAGGAGCCAGCCGAGTTCCTGCATGACTTGCCAAAAAACGAGTTTGCTCGATTTTTGTTTCAGGTTCTGCTGCAAGTCTGTTGGAAAACAGTTTCTTTTACATTACCATCCAAAAATAAAAGTTACTAAATATTAACTTTCAAAGACGTCTCGTTTGTTCATTGTTGATCGTGTATTCGTGTTTATTGATATTCTTATTCAGTTTCTAGTTGTGTTTTGCGGAGTTTAAGCGTCGTATTTTGATAGTTTCACGACACTGGGTTGGCAGCACATATATATAAACAGTATATTGCCAATACGAACGTTCCAAAATACAAAATGTGTCCCCGCTATGGGAGATGGCGCGGGCGTATTGAGTTTCCGCAATAGGGTGGAAATTTTATCGATCGCGTCAGAGCCGGCCCGGCATTATTCGTTTGTTGTTATTCGTCTGTTGTTATTCGTCGCCATCTTTGGTTCTGGATGCTTTTTCAAATTACAGATAAAAAGTGCTTCATCCACGTTGTTGTCGGTGTATTAGTGCTTATAAACTTTCATTACCTAACAACAATTTTTGTAAAGGAGTTTTTGATTTGTGCTGATTCGATTCGCTGTTTGGTAGGTTAGTGGCTTGTTTTGTTTAAGATGAACGGACTCAAGTGCATGGTGCTTTTTTTGCATATATACGAAAATATTATCACATTTTGCTTATCACATTATCGCATTTTCGGAACCGAATTTCACTAGAAAGCTTATAAAAAAAGAAGAGAGTGTCACTCGTATACAATATAATATATATGTGGTCACTACCTAACCTTAAAATTAATGTATTTTTAATTTGGTGCATTAGTAGCTGATAATGATTCCCAAAATAGTCAATATAGTCATTCTTTCTTAATTTTTGGTTTAGAAAAAAGTGAGGTTAAGAAACATACGACGTCGGATGAAAGTTAAAATAAAGCTCATCGTGTCGATTGTTACAAATATTCGGACGGAATTTGGCACCAAAAGTTTACACCAATCAGGGCACCGTCGGATCATCATATCGCCAGAAATCGTATGCATGGAACGTTGTCTTAAATCGAACTAATCGCAATTTTGATTGCAATATTTTTCCTAACTAACCAGTGAAATTTACATTAAAAAAGTTGAAATCCGGTCCTGTCGAATGTTTACTTTCACAAGGAAATTTCCGAACTGCGCAAACTCACAACGCCCCCTTCGATGCCCATAGCGGGGACATAATTGCAGATGGTATTAGCAATATACTGTTTATATATATGCAATAGAATTGCCGATTGTAAAACGACTTGCATGACGTATTTGCAACTTGCAACTTTCATTCCAAAAATTAACTTGCAGCAACAAAATTGCAAAAGTATTGCAGACTCTAAAGCGGCCTTAAACAAATTCGACAACAAACAACACCCTCATAAGTTAAAACTTATACAAAATTTCATACAATTATAATGTTATCCAGATGTTTGTCAAAGTACTTTTTAAATCACCCTGTATACAGGGTGTTTCCGCAGATGCTTTGTTCGAAATATACAGGGTGTTCAAATTATGAAAGATTTCCGCTGTTTTCGAGATATTTCCCAAATGGCTTTAGTAATTTTAGTGACATTTGATTTAGTACCTAAAGTACCTAAAATAGCACATATTTGTGTGGACAAGGGGAGTGCGTGCTATCAAGCGCTCTAATAAATTTTAACAAAAAATATCTACGACACTGACTCTTTCACATTCTCACAGCACAACTTGTTAGAAATTTAAATGACTAATAAAAAACATCTCTTAATATTTATTTGAAATCATCTTCGTTCGTACAAGATAAATGCAATTTTATTAGATAGCATAAATGTAGGCAGAGTGTCGCGATTTTAGCCAATTAGAGATTTATTGCTATGAAAAGACATTTACCTAAATAAAATTACAGTAAATATTGGACAATGGCCACCATCAGCTTCATTACAAACATTCAAAGTTCTATGTAACGACCTCACTCTGACACAAATACGAGGATTTTGTCCAGCTGTGACAAACGCCATTTCAATTGGTTTTAACACAATCGGCAATATAACGAATTAATAAAAATGACAGATTATTCATTTGTTTAGTTTTAGAATCGACCCTCTAGCATGACTTTTGCACTTATTTATTTTAAGGTTGATATTTAACTTATATTTAAAAATGTTTGATAAAATTGCATTTATCTTTTAAACGAAGCTGACTTTGAAAACACCGAGAATGAAACTATTTGTATTATTTTTGGGTAAAAGCCGTACTATAGTCGGCAATAAAAATTTCCGGTGCAATGGCAATTATAATTGCACGAATTCATGCGCAGTAAACCGTTCTCGATCAGGTGGCGCATTGCCAACAGTCAGAACAGCACCTGGTAGTGTCAAAATCCCTAAAATACCCCTAGAATTAGCAATGGTCAAACCTGTTCGTTTTGATTAGCAGTTAAAGCAGCTACTGCTACTTACAAATGGCAGTTGAAAAAAGTTGCTACGAATTAGCAGTACATATACTTAATAAGGAATGTGAACTGTTAATTTAAGTACCAGTTAGTTTATACAAGGTGTCAAAGATAAGGAGGGCCAGTACAGGAATCTCGGAAACCGTAAGAGATACGAAGTCGGTTAAATGGAGGTAAAGTTGCGCATTTACGTGCCTAATAATATGCCGTTTAGAAAGTTTTAAAATTCCGAGTAGTTCCGGAGATATCCGGAAAACAACGAAATTCTGAAAAATCGTTTTATTGTTTTCCTGGGTGTTTTTGAGATCGAATTCTAAAGTAAATTGCATTTTTACATTGCCACTTTTTCCGCTCTATCTAACAGCGTCAATTGTTTTGTAATCCGACGAGTCGTCTTCGAAGGGCCACTATCAACTGTCTTTTTTTAAATATGGTCCTGTTTTCCTGATATTGGAACATCAGGAAATTTTGGGATACGGTTATAGTTCAATAAATAACAAATAATTTAATAATAAACCACAAATAAGTGAACAAAAATCATTCCAAAACAGTAATAAAACGAACAACGAAAAAAGTAAGGAACCACATAATCAGGTGTTTAAAATGATTTCCGTTATTCTCTAAGCACAAATAACATCTTCTAACTGCCACATAACAGTTTTTTTGAGTTAAAATAAAACATGCGATAGAATATCAAACTTTTAAGCATTTGTAAATTTATGTTCCATATTTTTTGGAAAATGGAAAACCTCTTAAAATGCTCTCAAACGATCACAATGGGAATGTCAAGTGAAACAAATCACGCGCCACCATCTTTGTTTCAAGCGCCTACTTTTCTTTTAAATCCCGAATCAACAGAAGTTTGAAATAATGTTTCTGTATTTTGTTCACTTATTTGTGGTTTATTATTAAATTATTTGTTATTTTTTGAACTAGTCCAACATAAGTAAAAATTTAGAGCCTACTTATGAGATATTATTTATAAAATTAGGAGAAATACAGGACCGTATCCCAAAATTTCCTGATGTTGTTCAAAAAACCCTCGAAACGTCATTAAACCACAATGTGTCATACATCGTTGCATTCGGAGAAAAAAAGCGATCAAATTCCAATATCAGAAAACAGGACCGTATTTAAAAAAAGAAAGTTGATAATGGCCCTTCGAAGACGACTCGTCGGATTACAAAACAATTAACGCTGTTAGATAGAGCGGAAAAAGTGGCAATGCAAAAATGCAATTTATTTTAGAATTCGATCTCAAAAAAACCCAGGAAAATAATAAAACTTCAGAATTTTGTTTTTTCCGGATATCCCCGGAACTACTCGGAATTTTAAAACTCTCTAAACGTCATATTATTAGGCACGTAAATGCGCAACTTTACCTCCATTTAACCGACTTCGTATCTCTTACGGTTTCCGAGATCCCTGTACTGGCCCTCCTTATCTTGGACACGTTGTATAGCCATTAGCTGTTCATAGGTGCCTCGACCAACTAATAAACATTTAAAAATAACAGAATAATCCATCTCTACCCAAACTTGCACCGGCAATGGCAATGAAAATGGCGCGTGCCCCATTTCTGGCAATGCGAGACAGCTGATCGGGAACGGTGTACTGCGCATGAATCCGTGCAATTTTAATTGCCAGAAGACTAGAATTGCCGACTGTAATACGGATTCCATTCTCGCATTGCGCCGGCAATGCGAGAGTATTGGGCCAGCTGATCGAGAACGGTTTAGTGCAATTATAATTGCCATTGCCGGCGCAAGAGACAAAAATTGCCGACTCTAATACGGCTTTAAGGAATCGCCACACGAGCAATGGCACGTGTTTTTTGAAATATCCTGTATATTATATTATTTTTATATCATATTTTTTGGGTGAAAAAAGTATGTCATCTTGAACAGATCTCCCCTATGAAGATAATAAAGAATCTACTTAATTATTATATTTCCATGTTTTCACATCCGACTTCCAAGGCATTGAGGAACTGGTTTGTTCGTTTTAATATTGTAAATTTAATTTAGTAGACGTTATACAACACTTCTGGGTTTTGCTAAAGCCGTACAAACATACGTACATGGAAACGATCAACGCTTTAAATATAGTCACAGTCGTGGGAACAACAACTATACATCGAGTCAAAACCTACAGAAGTTCACATGAGTGTCTTTTGTTACAGATGGTATAAATGATTTAAGAATATAAAAGACATGTTTTAGGCGAAGAAGAACTGCGGTTTGTAAAATAAAGCAAATTTTGCGGAATAATCAAATGATACAGGGTGTCCTTAATGTCAGAGTGTGATTTCTTAGGTCATTTTATGATGAACAGTTCAGATGGATATAGTATTATATGTCAGTAACGGCTTAAATAAATTTTTTGCTACATTTTTTTTTAATCGTTATTTTTTATTATCTCCGTAAGTATCTTAGGTATAATCTTCAATTTTGGTTTGTGTTAATGGGATATAAAACCACATATTTTAGTTAGAAAAGTTATTTTATCGCTCCACCAGTAGGCCCCCTGTCCTCTGGTGTTTTTTCACAAAGAAAGTGATACGGAATTAATGTTTTTTCTTGTGGATATTTTTTCTGATTGGCCTGGTGAATTCTACATTAAAATCGTATCTTGCGTTTTCCTCGTCAGATGCACCGTTCTTGATTAAAACAATGAAATTTAAAATGGAAGCTCATTCTGGCTTAATAAAAATTTCCATAAAATATTATAATAAAATGGCTGCACGATTATTATTGTTATTTTTCGTCCAAACGTTTTAAGAGAAAGACGAAAGATATGTTTTTTGTTTAAAATTAAATGATAATTACTAATAAAATAATTATTTCGAAATTATCAGTGGCGTAACATATTTGTTTGTACCTACGCCACTGGCTTGAGAAATAACTTTTTGGCGTGAAAGTGTGTGGTTTTATATCATAATAGTTTATACCAACATTTAGTGTAATATCGAAATTTTTGATAAAAACCAAAAAGAGGGTTTTTGGATATAAACCTGTTTAACTTTTGACGTATTCTTTTGTACGAACTTTTCGACTTAAAATTGTTAAAATAAGTGCAGGGTATCCAATTTTCGACACTTTTATAGGGTATCTCCGTAACTGTTAGTCCTATCAAAAAAGTAATGTAAGTGTCATGTACTACTTTTGGGTCAAACTTAAAATGATAAAATCAAAATTTGAAAACTCTCGCTGACTGATACGGGGGAAAATCAAAAAATTGACAATTTCTAAATTACCCTATATTTTCTTAGTTAAAAGAGATACAAAAAAATGTTTTATGCAGAAGTTTATTTATAATGAGTGTTGAATAATCTGCCCTTTTCAGAATAAGTATACAGGGTCAGATAAGAAAGTTATCGGACCTAACCTAATTTTTTTAAAATGGAACACTCTGTATATTTTAATATAAAAACATAGTATTTAAAATTCTCTTTACAAATATATACGCACCATGCATGATATTGGTTTCCTAGGCGATTTATTTCAACTTTATTACTTTGAACCACATTAGGCCATGAAACAAAAGCTAATATCCTAGAGACGACTATGTTGACATTCTAGTTGTCATTAACATTTAACGTTAATTTAATTTTTATATATTCATTTGAGAAAATGACTTATCAACATTTTGAAAAATTTGAGGCGTGTTCTAAATTTGAAAAGAGAGTTTAAAATGCTAAAGTCCGTTTTGTTGCAGTTGATAGCTCATATCGAGGGTTGAAGCCATAAAACAACCGTAAACCATAGGCGTTGCCAATAGTAATTACCTTATTTAATAAGAAAATTGGCCTCTGTCCATTGTTAAGTAGGATTAGGGTTAAAGTAGGTACAACAGGGGTAATTAATTTACCTATTTTTGCCTGCTTTAGGATGTTATTACGCCATTTGATGTGCGTTTGTCAAACTATGTATTTAGTTGTATTTAGATACTGCATTATCTCAAAGTTGAATTATTTCCTATACTTGTAACAATGGCTTCAAGTTTTTCGCCAACGTGTCTTCGTCAAATTAGCAAGAGTGCATATTCTCTCCGAGAAAAGACATTAATATTAAACGTGCATGATGCTCTAGTGTACCAGAAACCTGCAAGTGATGTTCGTAGCATCATTGCAGAGTGTGCCAATATGGTAGGAGTTGGAGAGGCTACTATATATAGGTTCTTGCGTGAAAGAAAATCTAAGAACCTCAGTGAGCCAAAACCACTCCCAGGAAAGAAACCGTTAGAAATTGACAATTTCATTAAAAATGGTATTAGAAGAAAAGTACATAGTTTTTATTTTGCCAAGGAAATACCAACTATAGACAAAATTTTACAAGCCATTAACTACGACGAGGACTTACCACAGCTATCACGAACGAAACTATGGAAAATACTTCATGATATGAACTTTCGATGGGAGAAGCAAAACAGAAAATCTTTTCTTATTGATAGAGCAGATATTATTTGCTGGAGACGTCAATACTTAAGGTCCATCCGAAAATACCGCAGCGAAGGCAAAAACATTTTCTATTTGGATGAAACTTGGCTGAACGAAGGGCACACCGTATCTAAAGTTTGGCAAGATAAAAATGTCCTAAGTTCTCGACAAGCTGTCATGGAAGGCTGGTCAACAGGACTTAGACCACCATCTGGAAAGGGACGCAGACTTATTATAACTCATATAGGAAGTTCAAATGGCTTTTTGGATCAAGGATTATTACAATTCCAGTCGAATTCTACTAAAGACTATCATGAAGAAATGACTGCTGATGTTTTCGAGGAATATTTTAAGCAAATGATAGAATACATTCCCGCTAATTCTGTAATAGTGATGGATAATGCCAGCTATCACTCTAGGCTAAAAGAGAATCTTCCCACAACTTCATGGAAAAAGGCGGAAATCGTAAACTGGTTACAACGAAAGGAATTGAGTTACGATAATACCATGGTAAAAAAAGAACTTTTGGATATTGTTAGGCTACATAAATCACAGTATAAAAAGTATGTTATTGACGAGATGGCAAGAGATCGAGGTATTATAGTGCTCCGTTTACCACCTTACCATTGTGAGCTAAATCCTATCGAATTAATATGGGCTCAAGTAAAAGGATATGTTGCTAGAAATAACAAAACTTTTAAAATGCAAGAAGTGCGACACCTCTTGCTTCATTCTTTAGCAAATGTGTCATCAGAAAATTGGCAAAACGCCATAAAACATGCTATAGTAGAGGAACAAAAAATGTGGGAACTTGACAACGTAATTGACATAACTATGGAAATTGAGCCTTTAGTAATAAGCGTAGGACATGATGACTCTTCAGATTCTTCTGAGGACCATTTTATCGAGTTGTAATTATTGAAATTGTCAATATTTTTTGATCTGTAAATAAATTAGTTTTCTTGTAAATAAATTCATAAAATCATAAAATCTATTACATTTAAATAAAATAATAAGCGGTTACATTAAAAACCCAACTCTCCGACCATGATGGGCCGTTTTAATCATTATCCTTTCATTTCATTTTATGGCTCTATTGTTACATAGCACCAATTCTGGTGCTATGTATTACGGCCAGTGGGTGACCTTGAACGTCCGTTGTCGTCGTCGTCGTCGTATCTTTTGACATTTTTCCGGTTGCGAATTTTTTGCGAGAAAACTATCAGAGTCGAAACGACGAAACTTTCTGGTTTTAATTTTGGATAGTGCGCGCGTGTTGTCTCAAATTTTAAAATATACAGGGTGAACCGTTTCGAAGTTATTAAACGTCAAAGTCGACTTTTCGGCGATTCCCGTTGAAATCCATTTCAAGTCGCAAAACTCAATTTTTTCGATTTAAATTTTCGGAGTGTGGAGTGGACCGGTCGCTACAGAACCCTATTGAAACTGGGTAACGTACGACGATTAGAAGTAATTTAAAAGAATTTTTGAAAGTCGAAATTTGGCAAAAAAGGGTCATTTCGGGTACCGAATAGCTCGAACTGGGTGCGTCCGAGCGTCTCGCGGTTTAAAATTTAAGATTTCCCATCTCAAAAACTAGGTGCCATCAATACATCTATCTATACCTAAAGTTATTAGAAGATGGGAAAAATTTGAAAATACCGAACAAGTTGATATTTCGGGGTAAAAATGGACGGTTTTTCATTTTTTTCGAGGTAAAAACGGCTTTTGATCGAATTTTAGTTTACGTTACCGGAAAGATCTAGGTAATTCACATTCGATACGTATATTTTGCTTTCTTCGATTTAAATACCGAAATTACTATTAAAGAATGAATTTTAGTTTTTTGGAAATGCAGAAGTTTGTCACCGCTACACTTAATTTCGTCTATACGCTTTCCTATTTAACAGTTTCCATATTTTTTTGCTTTTTCGTCAAGCGGAATGATGGTACTTTAAGATTAATACCAAGAGCGCGTTTCGAATTACGATCTAAAGGGTTAAAAAAAATTAAGTATATCCATTTTCAACCATTTTTCACTAAAAGATCGGTTTAGTCACGAATAACTCCTACAAATATCATTTCGGAGAGTTCTTTATAGGCGTATTCTTTCCGTCCATCTTTTCTCTAAACATTATTATTTTTCAAACTTTTCGAAATTTCCTTTCAATCGGGAGAAAAATGACGTTTTTCCGAGCTGGGACGGTCAATTTTTGCAAATCTGCACACTTCGTCGATTTTAATTAGCATGCCTTGGAATAAAATTAACCCAAATTGTTGACTGTCAAAATTCGGCCGAAATGGGCCAAAATGGCCTTTTTCTTAGCGAGATCCTGAAGTTAATTGAACGATTTGAGGATGGAAATGGTATGGAAAAGATTCTATGGGATTTCGGCTTTCGATAATGACCCCTATCGTTGCCCAAAATGGAAAATTTCCTACCATTTTCCCGATTTCCAAAATGGTCTGCAACGACCTATTTACATTGGGCTTATGGGAGGGTCCAAAAACGGTGCATCTTGACACAATTTATTTCATTTCTTCTAATCGGTCCACGTTGGAGCAATGAAACTTTTTGGGTATATTTTGGTATATATGGCGTATCCTTAGCCGATGTACGTCATTATACAGGGTGTTCCGTTCATAAGTTATTAAACGAAATATTCAGAAAATGTGAAAAAATTAAATATTTTTTTCTACGACTTGCCGGTCTCGTAAAACTTAAGCGATTCAGTTTATATTCTAGTATGTTATCAAGAAACTTATTTAGAAAAACTCGTCGCGAGAGTTTTTTGATAAAATGTCGGGAAGTCAGGTTCTCGATTTTTTTAATGTTGTAAATCATGGGCAATGCAAGGTCATTTTCGATAATGAATTAATCGACTTGAGTAGCATAGATTGGCTCCGGGATTGAACCGGTGAATAGGTCATCTCAAATAGTAATATTTCACAATACATCATATCATGCTGAAAGGCCTATAAAATGGAGAAATTTGCGAAAAACTGAACTTGATGATTTTGTCAAAATTTTTTTTTTGCTATTTATGGGGTAAAATAATATTTCATGGAAATGTTATATAGGTCATCGGAAAGAGCACATCAGAACACGATTAAAAACCATAGTTTAGTTTCTTAATTTCTTATACAAGAATAACTACAATCGATTAGGCAAGAATCACTAATTTTGACATCCTCTTACTAAAAGCCGGCTGTACGCTAGTGTATGTAACTTTTTCAATCGTTCTTTAGCCTATCGTTTAAAGGAATAAATTACCTTTATGTTCCACATCGACTGTGTGACCCAAAAATATCCTTTGGCGGATAAAAAAATATTTTATAAATTTTTTCGAAATTTTTGTTATTAAAAGTCAAGTTTCCTCTGCTATTTCTTCTATACCCTTTCTTTTAGAGTTTTCTTTCTAGGTTTATCTGATTCCCTCATCTTTTCCGAACATTTTGATATATATAAAGTTATCATAAAGATGTTCGAACTTGGAGAAAATTAAGAATATTCGTAACGGTGACAGCAAAATTTCTAACTTTCGCTCGAAATGCATGAAAAGCGTGGTTTTTACAGTATTTAGTGAAAATTAGACAAGGGCAAGTGTTTAAATTCATCAGATTTGAATAAAAATTTGGAAAAATAGGCTTAATTTGATAATTTGGTAATTTGAAGAAAATTCAACTAGTACGTTATGTTAATATTGCTAAAAGGATTTTAAAAATATTTTAAATTTTTTGACACCTGTCAAATTAACGTTTCCTTGGTTAGTAAAAAGTGCAAGATTAATAGAATTTCACAAAGTTGGTGTCGTTTTCGTATAATTCGAGGGCAAGGAATCCGAAAATTTAATTCATATTTTGACAGCTGTCATTTTTAACAATTCTTTGATTTCGGTTAACTGTCGATCATAGGCGTAATGGTAACATAATTTCGCAAAGTTGGTGTCGATTTCGTATAATTCTAATGCAGGCAATCCGAAAATTCTATAAATTTTTTGACAGCTGTCAAATTGACGTATATTGGTAATTTGGTAATTGGTAATAGTTGCAATGTTAACTAAAATTCACGAGTTTGGTATCGTTTCTATATAATTTGAGTATGAGGAATTCGAAAATTTTATATATTTTTTGACAGCTGTCAAATTAACGTTTCTTAGGTTAGTAATATGTGCAAGGTGAACAAGATATCGCAAGTTTAGTAACGTCTCAATATAATTTAAGTGTAAGGAGTCCGAAAATAAAATTTATTTTTTGACAGCTGTCAAATTGATGATTCTTTAGTGAAGAATAAGTGCAAGGTTAACAAAATTTCAAAAATTTTGTATCGATTCTATATAATTTGAGTATAAGTTATCCGAAAAATGTATTTATTTTTTGACAGCTGTCATTTTTACATTTTTTTGTTAAAATATTTTAACAAGTGTAGTATCATTTCTATACAATTTTAGTATGAGGAATGCGAAATCTTTATCTATTTTTTGACAGCTGTCAAATTGACGTTTCTTAGGTCAATAATAGGTACAAGGTTAACGGAATTTTGTAAGTTTGGTATCGTTCCTATGTAATTCGAATGCAAGGAATCCGAAAATGTTGTTTATTTTTTGACAGCTGTTATTTTTGACATATTTTATTCTATTCGATACGTAATATAGTGAACGGATTGTTCGCAATCGGTTATAGCTGGTCCCTTAAAATGTGAAACGGTAACATGGTTATAATGAACGAACTTGGGTGCTATGTACCCCCATCACAGTCCGCAGGAGTGTGGCCAAGCAATTAATACATCAACCTACATTCAGGCTGAACCCAAATCGGTGGTCAGATCTAGATAATAATAATAATAATAACAACAACACATGTAGGCGAATCTGTCACTGCCAGGAGGACGGCGGAGCCCTGCCGCTGAGCGGCTAGGTTAACAGAACTTCAAAAGTTTGGTATCTGTCGCATATAGGTGGACGGCGGAGCGTCGCCGCGGTGCGGTTAGGTTAACAGAACTTCAAAAGTTTGATATCTGTCGTATATAGGTGGACGGCGGAGCCCCTCCGTGGAGCGGCTAGGTAAACAAAACTTCAAACGTTTGATATCTGTCGCATATAGGTGGATGGCGGAGCCCCGCCGCGGAGCGGCTAGGTTAACAGATCTTTAAAGGTTTGGTATCTGTCGCATATAGGTGGACGGCGGAGCCCCGCCGCGGAGCAGCTAAGTTAACAGAACTTCAAAGGTTTGATATCTGTCGCATATAGGTGGACGGCGGAGCCCCGCCGCGGAGCGGCTAGGTTAACAGAACTTCAAAGGTTTGATATCTGTCGCATATAGGTGGGCGGCAGAGCCCCGCCGCGGAGCGGCTAGGTTAACAGAACTTCAAAGGTTTCATATCTGTCGCAAATAGGTGGACGGAGGAGCCCCGCCGCGGAGCGGCTAGGTTAACAGAGCTTCAAATGTTTCGCATCTGTCGCATATAGGTGGACGGCGGAGCGGCTAGGTTAACAGAACTTCAAAGGTTTGATATCTGTCGCATATAGATGGACGGCGGAGCCCCGCCGCGGAGCGGCTAGGTTAACAGAACTTCAAAGGTTTCATATCTGTCGCAAATAGGTGGACGGAGGAGCCCCGCCGCGGAGCGGCTAGGTTAACAGAGCTTCAAATGTTTCGCATCTGTCGCATATAGGTGGACGGCGGAGCGGCTAGATTAACAGAACATCAAAGGTTTGATATCTGTCGCATATAGATGGACGGCGGAGCCCCGCCGCGGAGCGGCTAGGTTAACAGAACTTCAAAGGTTTGATATCTATCGCATATAGGTGGACGGCAGAGCCCCGCCGCGGAGCGGCTAGGTTAACAGAACTTCAAAGGTTTCATATCTGTCGCAAATAGGTGGACGGCGGAGCCCCGCCGCGGAGCGGCTAGGTTAACAGAACTTCAAATGTTTGGTATCTGTCGCAGATAGGTGGACGGCGGAGCCCCGCCGCGGAGCGGCTAGGTTAACAGAACTTCAAAGGTTCGATATCTGTCGTATATAGGTGGACGGCGGAGCCCCGCCGCGGACGGCTAGGTTAACAGAACTTCAAAGGTTTGATATCTGTCGCGTATAGGCGGACGGCGGAGCCCCGCCGCGGAGCAGCTAGGTTAACTGAACTTCAAATGTTTGGTATCTGTCGCATACAGGTGGACGGCGGAACCCCGCCGCGGAGCGGCTAGGTTAACAGAACTTCAAAGGTTTGATATCTGTCGCAAATAGGTGGACGGCGGAGCCCCGCCGCGGAGCGGCTAGGTTAACAGAACTTCAAAAGTTTGGTATCGTTTCTATGTAATTCGATTGCAAGGAATCCGAAAATGTTGTTTATTTTTTTACAGCTGTCATTTTTGACATTTTTTTTTCTATTCGATACGTAATATAGTAAGCGAATCGTTCGCAATCGGATATAGCTGGTCTCTTAAAATGTTAAACGGTCACATATGTTATAATGAACGAAGTTGGGTGCTATGTACCCCCATCACAGTCCGCAGGAGTGTGGCCAACGAATTAAAGCATCAACCTATATTCAAGCTTCTCGGTGCATCCACTCAAATCGGTGGTTAAATCTAGGTAATAATAACAAAAACACATGTAGGCGAATCTGTCGCATACAGGTGAACAGCGGAGCCCTGCCGCGGAGCGGCTAGGTAATAACAAAAACGCATGTAGGTGGATGCCGGAGGCCCATGCGCGGGTAGCGCCTAGCGGGAATCTGTCTCATGCAGGTGAACGGCGGAGCCCCGCCGCGGAGCGGCTAGGTAATAACCAAAACACATATAGGTGGATGCCGGAGGACCCTGCGCGGGTAGCGCCTAGTGGGAATCTGTCACATGCAGGTGAACGGCGGAGCCCCGCCGCGGAGCGGCTAGGTAATAACCAAAACACATATAGGTGAATGCCGGAGGCCCCTGCGCGGGTAGCGCCTAGTGGGAATCTGTCACATGCAGGTGAACGGCGGAGCCCCGCCGCGGAGCGGCTAGGTAATAACCAAAACACATATAGGTGGATGCCGGAGGCCCCTGCGCGGGTAGCGCCTAGGGGGGCTATGCCCCCCTAGTTACTTTATCTGTTACCCGGTGGAATAGGTCAAAATTTCTTCATCTTTATGCTAGATGTACGTAAAAAGACCATTTTATAGGTAAAATATTTTAGGCCACCGGGCCCTTGTTTTGAATCTTTAATGAGGGTATCGAGCTATCAACGGCAACGAAACAGACTTTATATTTTTAGATTAAAATATATAGGGTGTTCCATTTAAAAATGTGAGGTTAGATCCGATAACTTTCTTACCGGACCCCGTATACTTATTCTAAAAACGTCAGATTATTCAACAATCATTATAAATAAACTTCTGTATGAAACATTTTTCTGTATCTCTTTTAAATAAGAAAATATAGGGTAATTTAGAAATTGTAAATTTTTTGTTTTTTTCCCGTATCTCTTAAGCGAGTGAAAATTTTCGAATTATGATTTTAACATTTTAAGTTTGACCCAAAAAGCGTACATGATACCTGCATTACTTTTTTGATAGCACTAACAATTTCGGAGATGCCCTATAAAAGTGTCGAAAATGGGACACGCTGTACATATCATTAACTAACAGAATATAAATTCCCTGGATATGATCACAAATAACAGAATCATGCGAATTTTTATCTGAACGCAGTGCGCTTTTTTTCACAAGCACCTTCTTAACGGATAGTAAGTTCTAAAACCTTTCTTCTTCCGATCGCCAAAGATTAAAATCTCGAGCACGATTCCACTATCTGTCTTTCATGTTGGTACTCTCGGTGCTCTCGCGATGTTGCAACAATGATGGACAATGGATTCAGTTAGGCATATGGCCTTTTGACTTTTGGGCAATAGTATACGAGGTTGGGTTTATTTCGGTTCGAGTGTTGCAAGCTAATCAAAAATATACAAATTTAAATGTTTAGGTACGCTATGAATTCAAAGAAGGTAATTTTAAAGCAGTCATTACAATATTCTAAAAATTCTGAAATATTTACGTCGTCCGATCAAAATTTTGTAGTGTACACCAGCCCGGTGAGACTGCTTATGGGGTGGGTCGAAACACGTAAGAAGGCCTTGGAAGTGATGCTAAGCCTACTCTGCTCCATACGCTCACATGTAACCTACTTTTATCTATCTGTTTCACTCTATCATTTAAGCGTCAATATCAGACTTACGTAGAGTTAATATGGAAAGCCCAAAAGTGATTGTTTATGCAGGCGACTTGATCCTGGTCATATTTGTCTCACTTTACTGAATTAGGGAAGGTTGCTGCAGACAGAGACAGGCATAGAATGCGAACAGCACGAATTGTTAAATAGTTTAACAAGCTAACTTCCTTCGTCTGGCGGGCATGGAAATCAAGCAACATCTGATATGATTTAAAATGGTGGAGAAGTGGAGAAGACGCATCTTTAAATTTTAAAATAATTTTTAATATTCTAATCTTTCACGAAAAACGTCGTTTCCTTTTTGGTGCAAGTGAGTAATTTGTAATTGAAACATTCATTTAGTCATCTTTACTGAGAGTAAGCTTCAATAATAATATGGGGCCCAAAAATATGCTTGGACTTGAAGCTTGAAATATTTGCTAGGACCTAGAGCCCACTTGAAGATGGTAAAATATTTTATGTAAATTATGATTTACTTCCTATTTTTTAATAAAACTACTTACAAGCTTATTTCTGAAGTTTAATTTTTCATTTGTAGTTACGTTATTAGTTTAAAAAAATGATATAAGAGTGTGTAAGGATTATTTTAAAGTGATATTTACAGCTTAAAACATGTCAGAATCCTAATATTTGATTTTCACTACTTAAGTAAATCAAATAAAAGGGTTTGAATGTTTTTTGTTGGTTAAATGTCACTTTAAAATATTGACAGTAATAAAAATTTTGGCAAAAGTGACATTTGAAAAGCACGTGCGTTTGTCAGCTGATTCCAGACGGAATGGATGCCTGGTTTGTTCGTTTGTTCATACTTGCTTCGATGTGTTAACACGGCTGTTTGTCTTCTTCCTGTTTATAAGTATTCGTTGGTGTACACATGAAATAGTATATTGCGTACCGAGGTGGAAAGTGTTTCATTCCTGTCGAGAGAGTTAACCGAGGCTAAATCTCGAGACAGTAATGAAACTTTTAACCGAGGTTTGTATACTATGATATTTACAATCACATCTAACATCCACTTCTTATTATTTTGAATTAAAATTATTAATAAAAGATAAATGTTATTTTGACTTTTCCATTGAAAAGTTAGACAGATCAAATAACCGCAGGTGGTAAAATAACGTAGGTAATAATACACATCAGGATGGCAAATATAATTTTTTGAATATGGTTTCCGTGTCACTAAACAATATATTATTTTAACAACAGAAAAATGCTATTAGATGAGAAATTTGATTTTGCTGCTACTCCACCAGAAATTCGAGAAGCAGCAAAAATAGTAGAAGAGAATCTTTTGCCAACTAAAAGTCGCCCGAGATATGACAAGGCACATAACTGTTTCAAAGAATGGTGTACGGGAAACAAAGTTCAAAATCCTGGTTCTGAGGCGGCGCTACTAGCTTATTTCAGTGAAAATGCCAAGACAAAGAAGATATCAACGATTTGGTCACAATATTCAATGCCGAGGACCACTCTATCAATTAGCGAAAAAGTAGACATATCTAAACACGCAAAGCTATTAGCATTTTTAAAAAAGTGTGTTCGTATATTATTTTGAGAAATCGATTTTTAAAAAAATTACAAAAAAATAATTTGCCCGGGTGGAAGTAAAAGTAAAAAAAACGTCAACTTTCCACCTTTCAAAGATAGATGAAATCAGTGGCGGTTCTTCCACAGGAGCACATGCGCACGTGCACCCCCAAAACAAAACGAATAAAAAATATTAATTTATATTCATTGAATATTATTTAAAGTATAAAGTCCGACCCTCCCTAATATTTTATCGTACGGTCAAACTAAAAAAGTCCGACCCTCCCTAATTTTTTATCATCCCGTCAAACCAAACTGTATAGATCCGGCAACCGTGCTTCGGTCGAGGTAAATGACGATTATGACGAGACTTGCTCGCACGTGCGATTAAGTAGTGCAGTTTCTCTGTAGTAACAGGTGGCGGGTGGCAGCGGGGGATAGCGGGGCTATGGCGATTTAATATGGAAAAGGCGCACAGTTTTCGTGTGCAGGAATGAATAGTTGACGGTGGACTGTTTAAGAAATAACTTTAGCTCTTTGAGTTTGGAGCAAAAAATTGAAGTGAAGAATGCGGGAACACCTAAACCTGAAATTAATTTAACGCAGACCACAGAAAGTTTAAAAATGAAATATATGAAAAAAAATTTATAGAGGGTATTCCAAACTTAATGAGGCTGTTATTGATCAATTTTCTACAATTAAGAAACGAAGAATGGACTTTATGTTTAAACACTATTGTGTAGGGTCGATAAATGTTGTGTATTTCGATAAATGATACTCGATATGATTTTAAACCATTTTATTTAAGGATTTAAACTAAAAAACACTGAAAATATGAGGAATGCCAACTTGTCAGTCTCGTGGCTCGATTCGTTCTCGTCATAAAACAGAACTATTGTTCTCGTCTTGGTTGCGCCTAATGACGTAGCCGTAGATGGCGTAGTGGCATTAGACATCATTCGGTTTTCTTGATAACTCGTAGATGGCTTTAGTAGTATGAGTAGTGGACTGTATAAATATTTCTACGAGGATGGCATGAGACGACGTTAAGATCCGACAACTATACACACTAAGGAAACCTTTCTTATTTACCAAAAGTTGTATTTCCTTGTGTAAAATTAAAAATATGTTTCTTATTACTTTTTTTCTATCTGCTTTTAAAACGTCTAGAAAGTAATTGTTTGGTCGTTACACAAAAATAAAATTTTAAAAATAATTTCACCATACTTGTGAACCCCCTCTATCATAGGTCACGAGCCGCCACTGGATGAAAAGCCATTATTACATGCATGGTTGTAAAGAAAAATATAATGCTCCAATCGAATAAATCTTACGCAAAGAAGTATATTTTCAAAACATGTCGAAGTTGATGTTACTAAATTTATTAGAAATCCTGAGTATAGTTTTTTGTAAATTATGTTTACAATATTATTTTGGTACGGATTATTAAAATTTTGTTTTAAACTATTTAAATAAAGTACCTAATAATAAAAAAAACTAATAAAAAATGTAATTATACTATATTTTATAGGAAATTTTACAATGAAATCTTTACTATAATAGTTTTACTATGGTCTTTTTGCCGTGTAAATAAGACTGAAGGTCAATGACGCCTGTTGACAGGCGATGACATGGTTTGGTCATTTCAATCACCGGAAGGTTCGACGTAACCACGGAAGTAACCTTACCAGCATCCTATAACCTTATAAGAAGAACCGAATTTATTATCTCTGGAGGCAACGCGTCAAATAACGGATATATTTAACTGTTTGCAATAATTCATATTATTACCAGTTTACTGCCAATGACCTAATGGTGTTTGTATTTAACTATAGATATAATTAATCCAGTACTGGGTAACTAATAATTATCAACAGTTATCTCTGCAAATGAAAAATCAATTACTAATAAAATGCATAGGGGACAAACACAAAAGGTAATGTTTGTACTGTCGAGTCGTATTATATTGTTTTATCCACCGTCAACTTGCCGAAGTGCTTATTAGCTGATAAGGTGGAATTAGTTTGAAAGTTTTATGCCTGTGAATTGAAGCCAATCAGATGCTTGCATTTTGATATATTGCTATGGGTGGCAGTCCCGAAACTTCATTCCAATCCCGCGATTTTGGCCGTTAATGAAATTTAATTTTTTTAAAAATTATTTTAGAACTCAATTTTCCCTCTTAAAGTGCCTTAAAATAGTTTTCTATTTGGCTTTCATAATGGGTACATTATGAAATGCAAAAAAATTTTATAACTTGCCACTTTATGAAACTGAAATTTTATTTTTTTCATGTTGGCATCAAGTAGGGTTCGAATTTTAGACCTACTTCGATTTCGTTGAAATTAGTTTTCTAGGCATTATGGATTCGACAGAAATTTTTTATAGAAAACTTTAAAATACTAACCTTTAACCTTGCAAATAGATCATTTTTACTACATATTTATCCGAAATACCTATACTCGGAAATATATAATATACTGATGGTGTCTGTCAACTAATTTCTAGTCACAACTATAAAACAACATAACCTAAAAATAATAGAAATATCTTCCAGTTTATGCTCTATTTCTAAAGTTTTATTCAATAAAGTACTATTTTTATTTTTAATTCAATATAGTATTATACATATTACTTTATATATACATATTTATAGTTACTGTAGACATTTCCTAGACATTAATTGTTATTCCTGTCAGATTCTGTGTCGAAACAATATTTAGTTCAATAATATTATTTATTATTTTGTTCAATATTTTGAACGTTTTTCTGCTCGCACCATAACTCAAAGTTTTGCATATTCTTCTTAAAAGTTTTTCTGTAATGTCTCGTATTTCTGACGAAGTACAACTTTCTTCCTGACTCATTTTTATTAACTTTAATAATATATTTATTTTTAATTATGACGGATGGGAAGAAGCTTTGTTGTGTTCAATTGTTTCTATCATGGCATATTTGATACTTGTAACATTTTATTAAACTGTAAAAGTATTGGCAAACCAAAAAGAAAATATTAATTCAAATGGAAACAGCTACTATATTTTTTAAAGTTTTTTAGACTTTAAAGACCCAAATAGAAAAAGTATTATAAAATACACGGTTCATAAGACCCTTAGAGCACTTGTACTTATAAAAAAAAAACGAACTTTTTTCATAAATGCGTTTACAAAATATGTAAAATACAATAACCTTTTTGTTTAATTTTTGCGAACGCCAGTCCAATCAGTACCAATCAAATAAAACGCAAAAATAAACACCGATTATAAATTAAACGAGAAAAACAAACGACAATAACTTATTTATTTCCACAACAAGTAAAAATCTACTCTATACTAATCAAGACTACGCATAGGAACTTTTCCTGGTACTTACTACATTTAAAAATATAAAAAAATAAAAAATAACGAGCGATTTCGAGTGGTAATGGTAAATTTTCGTGGTTGATCGGTAGGCTCATTTGCTAGAAACGGAGAAGAGCAAAATCTCAAAAAAAGATATGTCGTCTGACAACGACTTAATTTTTTCGGAGATCATCCTACCCATTCTCTAAGACTAATAAGTGGAAATCTCACTGACTTGACAGCTCTAATAAAAACAGTAAAGTAATAGTATATTTTTTCGACAACCAAACAAACAAATCTACACACATAAAAAATTATTTTAACCATTATCCACATACAAAAAAAGTTTAGTTTCATTGGGATTTAAATCTCAAACCGCAAACATGCAAACCGCAAGCTATACCAATGAGCCATTGGACTGATCTATCGTACTTTTTCTTAATAGCTTCTGAACTGATAATAATTAGTGTGAGAATTATGCACTATTAATTGACTTTTAAAAACGAATAATTACCTGGGTACATAACTTTGATTGGTCAGTTTCATATCCTAACTAGAATGGATATAAAACTATACCCATTCAGAGTTAACTGAAATAGCCTTCATTCAATTCTGTACACTGACAAAAATGCATTTACCAATGTCGTGGGTTACAAAATTGGAGCTACCTCAACCCACCTCTCTATGTTGTTCTAACTGAGCCTACGAATTATCACAAATTATTTAAAAACGCTACAGTAATTCAGGTTCTTTTGGTTCGCCTCAACCCAGAAAGAGATTTTTTATCAACATTTTAAACATATTTGGGATCAACCCAGAAAGAGATTTTTTATCAACATTTTAAACATATTTGGGATCACCACAATTCCTCATCTTGTAACTATTTTATGAGTTACCTGAACTCAGATTCTGGGTTGGGAAAACTTACTAATTGATTATAATGTGCCGTTTTAACCCGGACGTGCATTATTTTGCGTTGGAATAATTCAACGTGCTCCAAAACCTCATATCGAGGGTAAATCGCAAGATCGTAAGGTCACGGAAAGTTCCGAATTCGTGCTCATGCAGGTTTGGCGCGGTTCATTCCATTGTTATTCGTCAGTTCTCCTTCGATCGCGCGTATAGACACTTGTTGGCCGTTGCGCCGTTTGCGGGATTTTTCATCTTTGTTCTCTGTGCGTGAAAATTTGTGTTTTGCATAATTTTGGTCAGTTGGCGTAAAATGGAGGGACAGGAGGGAGATGCATACAAATTGTTATTATTGGAATGGAGCCTTGTTATTTATAAGCAATCGTCATCATTTCGTCTGCATGGTTTCTTAGCCGTAGTATGCTCTCTTGTCTATAATTCATTTGATTATTTTTTTTTAAATATACAACAAAAATGTCATATCTTGAAAAAACAATTGAAGTCCACAATATGCAGGCGTTAAATCAAAGAAATATTTTGAGTTGCGATAGTCCACAATTTAGGTACTGGTAGTCCAAAATTTGGACTCTGGTAGCCCAAAGAGTGAGTTATTCCAGCCACCATCGTAAGCTAGAACAACTTAAATGTCAAGTTTTGATAGCTCGAATCATGAATTAATCTAGCTAGCCCGACTAGTAACGCATCACAATTCACATACTGGTAGCTACGGTAGCCTATATCAATAATTTAAGACGTTGGGGCGTGAGCTATTCCAACGCATAAAATAACCCATCTTCTTTGCTATCATAACTTATGAATAGTGAGTTGATGCAATTTCTTCGATTTGGTTGCCGTAATGCAGAGGTCTGGGCTGTCCCCTATTAGCAACACGCTTCGGTATAGGACAACTCATATTTGAGTTATATCAACGCGAAATTTCGCTCAGTGTAGATTGCGAAGGAAACAGAAAATATACATGTGGGAGTAGAAGAAATATTTTTAATAAATATTTATATTTTTTACTTAAATATATAGATAAATGTTATTTAGTGACAACATCGGTTATAATTGTCAAATGTTGTAGAAATTCCCTTTCCACCTTTATAATAATGAGTAAAGGTCCCAAACACGATGTCAAATCATTAGCTTCCGATAGAAGTAGGTTTCAAATTCGGGATCCCTTACTATTTTCACAACCTTGTCAGCCTTGACATGACTTGAATGGATTTCATTTTGTTTAAAATAATTGTTACTTATTTGCTTGGTATCTTGATACTTAACTTTGGTTATGACACTCGTGACCTAAGGGCATTTGAAATCCATTGTACGAATACATCTGTGGGTGGATAATAGTTTCAAAACAAATCTTAAAATTATTTAATTTGCTTATTTGAAAAGCATGTTCCACGTCAAGTTGTAACGGTATAGCGAGATAAAAAAAATGAAGGTATATTTAAGGAAGTGGAATCGCTCAAGTGGTTATAGAATTTTTCAGGATTTTTTAATTCTAGCTCATTATCACATCATCATTTAAATACTTAACGCCCGAAACAAATACCTGAGAACATTAATAATGCCAAATTATCCCCAATTTATTGCTTTATATCGAGCTTACCACCCTTAAAGCTGGATTTATAAACTTGACGCTGACGATTGACGGTGACGGTACAGCTTAAACATATTGAAATGCATAAGACCATTTATATTTGACGATGACGGTGCAGTTTGACGGTGGGTGACGGCCGACATGAACCAATTTTATCTTTTGACGATGGACGGTCGTAGCAACGTTCGTAGCAAGTTTCCACAGCCAATCAAACTCCTGTTTGCCTGTCACGTGATATTTAGTAAATATTATTTTATTTTATACCATCTTATTAACCATTTTAAAGTGTACTGTTGATAAGTGTTGAGAGTATCATTCAGATCACATACCCAACACCAAAATTAATATAATCACATAAAAATATAGAATATGGTGGATGTTACCCTTAAAATGATAAATCCCACTATCCTACAAGAAAGGAAAATTTCCTTCATGCTGAAGACGACGTGAGTCCGGTTTATACCAAAAAAAAGGTAAGAGAACCCTGCCTAACAAGTATCGACCAGTCGCATTGCTTTCAGTTATATCAAAAGTAATGAAGAAATCTATTAACCAACAACTGCTAAAGTACCTGGAAGGCTTCAATATTATCAGCGATCATCAATATGGTTTTCGGAAATCCAGATCAACGAGAGACCTTCTAGCCTATGTTACCCCTCTTTAGAACAACGCAATCGAGCATCATGGGGAGTCTCGGGCTGTTGCGCTGAATATTTCTAACGCCTTTGATCGTGTTTGGCATGATGAGCTTCTAAGTAAACTGCAATCCTATGGTATGCCCAGTCAATTCTGTGCATGGATTAAGGATCGTTCACACAGACACCTTCATAATCAATGGCGGTGTTCCTCAAGGGTCCATATTGTCTCCCACCCTCG
The DNA here is from genome assembly GCA_963991005.1 of Barypeithes pellucidus. Lineage (NCBI taxonomy): Eukaryota > Metazoa > Arthropoda > Insecta > Coleoptera > Curculionidae > Barypeithes > Barypeithes pellucidus. The sequence goes on from OZ022557.1 coordinate 5,247,064, forward strand.
TCCTACATTAACGACCTTCTAGTGAAAACTAAAAATCCGATATTTAGCTTTACTGACGATAGCACACTTGTCTTTGAATGCACAAACATCGGCTGCTGATGCACATCTTTGCACACAGCATGTGTATCACTCGTCAACAAAGACCTGGAAGAAATTTTGGCTTGGGGCGAGACAGTAACCCAGTCATATTTAACGCTAAGAAAACCTAGGCAGCAGTTTTCTCTAAAAAGGTTAACATTACAGAACCGGATATAGCCAGGACACGCAATTCCACTGGCTTCATCTATTAATTTGCTGGGCGTTAATCTGGGAGGAAATATGTCTTTCATAACCACGTTGTGGCAATCGCCAAGGTAGCTTCACAGAAACTTGGTGTACTCGTCCCAACCAAAAAGTTGTACACACCTCAACGACTTTTCATACCATAAAAAGCCCAGATTCGACCATCACTAGAGTACTGCTCTCATGTCTGGAGCTCTGCACTCAAACATACTCTTCGGCTACTGAATTCTATCGAAAGGAGGGCCATTCGTCTGATCGGAGACCAAGAGCTGACAAAGAGCCTCGACAGCCTAGAACATCGAAGACAAGTTGGTGATTTCACTCTCTTTTACAGATATTTCCCTGGAAAATGCTCGTTTGTCCTTGCCCTCTTAATTCCGCCCAGAGCGACGAATAGCAGAAATACATGACGGACCACTGCTGCCTGTCCATATGTGATTCATCCTCACACAAACTTCCTGAGGTCGTGTTTGTTTCCAAAGAGTATAACCTCCAACGATTCAAAACCAATTCATACGCATCACTCCCAGAGTGCGATAGATTAAGCTTTCAAATTGACGCTCTATATACAGAAACAGCTTTTCCTCAAGGTATATTCGTCAGAAATATTAAATGTGTTATATTTTCATAAAAGTTATATAAAATTTATGTTAATCGATTCTTTGTTTCCAGCATTGCTTCGCATACATCTTCGTTAATTTCATTCTGGTTGTTGTTTCGGGAAGTTAGTGGTTGCCAACAACTTTTTAATGATTGCTGCGGTTTTCCGCCCTTATCTGATTTACGAGCTGCGGCATTTTTGACGTGTTGATTAACAATTAATTATTTCTCAGCGTAAATCGAGACCATAGAGTCCGTAATTATTGTAAGAATCGAGTTATCTAGTTCAGGAGTTGTAGGTTCAATATACAACACAGGAAAAAGGGTTTGTTCGAGCTTACTTACAGATCTCTCTCTGCTCTGAAATCCGGGGTACTTTTCTTCGATGGTAAGAGTACCACCAGAGTAAGTTTTAACTACAGTTTAGATTCGAATTAGGTATGGAATTTGAAAATTTACTTAAAAGTATCTCTTTCTCTATTGTTCGAAAGGAAACTATGTTTACTGTTAAAATGAAAGGGTGGTGTATAGGAAATAATTTTTCGTTGTTATGTCAAAACCCTATTTTCTTGAAATACGTCACTAAGATCAACAACGACATGGAACTAACTCAAAGAACCTACAGGTTTTTTAGCCGATAGACTAGTGATTCAGTCAGATCCTTCATCTCTTCAATTTCTAGACACCCATTTTTATAGCGTTGTGATCGCTCGAGCAAAAAACCGCTTGATTATTGAAATAACCGACATCGCTCGATTATTAAAAAAGAAACGCTCGAGTTATAAATTTAAGCGAAAATCGTCGCTACCTTTCACTTGATACCCGATCTTCGTGCGCGACCCGAAATGTGCCGATCGGCGACGTTCGAGTTTGACGCTAAGAATGCTGACGAGACATACGTTTTTCTTAAAGGCACATAAACGAGAAGGTAAAGATTGTTTCACGAAAAATGGATGACTGCAGTAAAAGTACCTGTGGCCATCCCAGTATTTATGACCGTTTGTTATTATTATGTGGAAAGGACCGTATTGTAATAATTATAATTAAATTTAGGCACATCAGGTAGGTTAGGTTGCTTAATTTATATTTAATTATCTTTTTGTGGTAAAATTTGTTAGTTTTTGAGGAATGGTTCAAGAATTGTCTTTTACCAAACATTCCTCAGAATAGCGTGATAGTAATGGACAATGCGAGCTATCACAGTCGCCAATTACATAAAGCTCCAAGCTAAAATAATACAAAATTGGAGATTCAGAACTACATGGCGGCGAATGATATATATTGTGAAGAAAGTTATAAAAAAAGTGATCTTTTAGAAGTTTTAAAGACATTTTGTATAAAAAAAGTATATGTTTGTGACACATTGGCAGAAGAAATTGGACATACAGTGCTACGGCTCCCACCCTATTATTGCATTTTTAACCCCATAGAGCATATGTGGCACCAGTTAAAATCACTGGTTAGGTCTGAAAATATTTCTCCGACTTTAAGTTCTAGTGTTGTAGAATTAATACGAAAATGCTTTAATGATATTCCCCCAGGTAGTTGGAAAAATTCAGTCCGTCACGTAATAACTGTAGAAAATTCGTATATTAGTCTGGATCGTATAATTAGTCCAATTATAATTAATTTTGATGAGGATAGCGATAGCGAGACAGAACTATCTATAGAATGGCATTATAAATGTAAATAAATATGACTAGTGATATTTAAATTTTTTTTTATTTCATTTGATTACATTAATATAATCATATCATTACTTGTTTTCCTTAGTCCGTCCCTTCATACTTCACTTGTTTATTGCCAAGCTCTTGTCGACGCAATAGGACCGACCCAGGAAATCATTAAGTCGTATCCATTTTTCGTGAAACAATCTTTACATATAAAAAACTATGCCAAATCCCTTAGTGGATTCATCGGGACATGGGTTTTGTTTTGACTGAGACTGGCTAGCCAGCGGCGATTGTAAATTCTTAAAAAATGCAAGGATGTTTTTTCTGCTAAAACTTACTTAACCTGGTGTTTTATTAACACATTCTTCTTAGTCATAAAGATTTCAAGTGATTAATCGCTCGAGCGTTCACTCGATTATTAAAATCGCTCGAGTGCAAGTACTCGATTATTAAAATCATCGGTTTTTCCAACACTAATTTTTTTTACTTAACAAAATCCTGAATAGCTTAAGTTGTATTAGGTACTACAAAATTTCTTGCAAAAATGTTACCTCCTGAACGAATTCGCCCATGTAAATCTACGAGTAGTAGTTAATGTATCCGTTCATCCTGATATATTAGGTTGTCCTGCAGAGAAAAGATACTATCTTCTCGTGCAGGGACGATAGCCAGTACAATTTAACTGCTTCCTTTAACTTGTGAATAAAATTTAAATAATTTATAAGGAAAATTATTTTATTTATGTTGTTCGTTCGTTAACCAGAATGTTAATAATGCAAAACGAAATCGAAGATAAAATAGCAAAACTGAGGACAGTTTGTTAGCGGACTTTGTCGGAGTTTACAATTAAATTGTAATGTTTGTTTTAACGGTTGGATAAATTACACTAATCAACACAAAAATCCTCTTTATAAAAATATCGTGTATTTTGTAACATTTGGACTTGAACTAATATACAACTGACCCTCAAATGTTTATATTGGCCTCAGATTTCTTGGAAGGGTCGAATAGGCCCATTAATAGATAATAAACGGTCGCCCCATTGTTATTTGCAGCTTATTTGGATCTATGCTTGAAATATCCCTTTAGTCGTTACTATATAATCATTTAGTAAACATCTATTAATATTTTCGCTTAGATCTACGAGCGTGGTAAAACGGTACCAAAAATGTCGATGCGTGTTGCGTTAATAAAGCCGATACCTTCTGTTATATTTGTGGCGAGTACCAAAAACTGATATCTTCATTAGTAAAAAGGCTTATAAACTGTACTTTGGATGCAAAGTTGGCGATGAAGATAGGTCCTGGGCCCCAAAAATGTGTTGCAGTTCGTGCTCGAGAACATTGACTGGATGGCTGAAAGGTACTCATAAATCTATGCCATTCGCAGTTCCAATGGTTTGGAGGGAACCTCGTAATCACGTAGATGATTGTTATTTTTGCATGACGAATATTAAAGGAATTACTAGCAAAACCAAGCGTAGCATTCAGTACCCCAATATTCCTTCTGCAATGCGACCAGTGCCCCATGACAACTCATTACCCATTCCCCAGCCACCTGAGAGTTACACGCTTGATTCCGAATCAGACTCCGGAAGTATTTCACCAGAAGCCGGACCAAACTACATCCCTAGTTCTCATGATTTGCCTGATACACCTCATTTAATCACTCAAGGTGAATTAAATGACCTTGTTCGTAACAAAAGCTGAAGTTCTCGGATCCCGCCTGCTGCAGTGGAAGCTCTTGGGAAAAGGAGTGAAGGTGTCCATCTACAGGAAAAGGCAATCTACCCTCACAAATTTTTTTTGCAGTGGAAGGTGATTTAGTATTTTGCCATGACTTACCTGGCCTAATGACCGAACTGAACTTACCATATACTCCCGATAAATGGAGACTATTCATAGATTCGTCTAAAACAAGTCTAAAAGCTGTTTTACTTTTTAATGGAAACGAGCATCCATCGGTTCCTATAGGTCATTCGGTAAATATCAGTGAGGCCAAAATTAAAGAAGGAATTTTTGTTGGTCCCCAAATTAGGCAATTGTTTAAAGATGCGAACTTCAGGCAAATTTTAAGTGACAATGAAATGCGGGCATGGAATGCATTTGAAAGTGTTTGCAACAATTTTCTTGGAAATAATAAATCAGAAAATTATCGTGAACTCGTGGAAGAACTACTCACGGCCTATCATATTTTAGAATGCAACATGTCACTAAAACTTCACTTTCTCCATTCTCATTTGGACTTTTTTCCTGAAAATTTAGGAGCAGTATCAGATGAGCATGGAGAACGATTTCACCAAGATATTGCCTCCATAAAGAAAAGGTATACAGGACAGTGGAGCCCGAATATGTTAGCCGACTATTGCTGGACCCTAATACGAGACACATCCAGGAGTTCTTATAAAAGAAAGACGTTAGGGAAGTAAATATTAAATTTTAAGTTATTTATAAATGTTTATAATGTACCTAAGCTAACTGTTAATACAATATATTATAGGTTTTTAATTGTTCAAAGCATATGTCCCTCCCTTATCATTGGAGGCTGATATCGAAAATCTGAGGCCAGATCCGGATTCAGCAGGCCATAATCCAGCCAAAATCATTCCAGGGAGGAAAAATTTTTTTTTAAATGTTCGTCAGTGCTCGATTTAAATTTAATTGCTTTCATTTTAAGAGGCCGTTTTTAAGTTGAATTGCCCAGGTTAATCAGCAAAAATATCCACCCTCTATTCTATAAATAGTATAGTCGGTCTCGCTGCAAACAGAACTTCGTCACGAGCTAGCCACGAACCCGTTCCACTAGACGCGCCAAATTCCTTCGAGCTCTAGGAAAAAACCTACAGAAAATGAATCGCTGCTAGCCTCGGAGGAGCCTTCCTCGAGAGGCTCGTGTTAGGCGCGTCCGAGGCTCGCAACCCGTACCAAATGACGAACCAGGCTCGTTGTTGGCGCGGCTCAGACGCAACGAGCTTATCTCGCCCTTATTTATACGCACCTTATAGTCCGGCAGTCCATTACCAAAATGTCCTGTTATCACGAATTCATCTAGCCAATGACTAATCGCTGGATTAATAAAAAATAAGAAAGTTTAACTCGCGCGAAAAAGTTCGGCAACGCTGCGCTTACCCGTCAGAGTGATTTCAGTACGTAAGAAAGTAGATCGTCTTTTTGTAAATACGCCTTGTCCGTTCTTGATGAAATCATATTAAAAATATAAAAAAATCGCGAATTCATCGACAACGGACGTTTTGAGTGTTTTGCAAAAATTCCATAGTTTAAATAAAAAAAAGTTACAGCGCCCGGGTCAATTTTTTTTTAAATGTTGATAACACTCTAAAAAATAGTAATTTGATTCGAACGGACATTTTTCGTGTTGCGCAGCTGCAGGGAGTGCAGCGGAATCGGGTCTCGTATCTGCATAATTCATGATCGTGGTACACGGCACGCGCATGGGACGGCTTGCTGTGTGGCTTGGTTGTCTCTAACAACTCGGCATCAGCTATGTCCCCATATTGCATTATTATTGATACACATTTTTTCTTGACTGAAAACGGGTTTGCTAAAAACTGCGTGTGTAAAAATGTCAGTTCGTGTTTTTCCCCCATTTTCCGAGCCACAATACACGATTTCTGCTTGAAAACGGACGAGGCGCGATAACTCGAACAGCGTTAACAAAAATGACATACCTAAGATCTAACACTGTGCTTGCGCGTCGATGAAAATGTCCGTTCTAATTTTTTGCCGGTCACGAATAAAGAAAACTCCGACAAGTAAAACGGACGAGTGAGTGATAAGTTGAATTCTCTGCTGTAAACAATTTTCGAATTTTCTCAGACCAAAACTATTCACCGCACGGAAAATGTCAGTTTTTTTTATTTTTTTTTATGATCATGCACAAGCACTATAGGAAAAGTCCTTTAGGGCACTCTGGGAGTGGTGCGTGTGCGCAAAAAGCAATTCACGTTGGCTTTGAATCGTTGGAGGTTATATTCGTTGGGAAAAACGACCTCGGGAAGGTCGTTCCATAAGGATGAAGTCCTCCAGATGAAAGAATTCTTAAATAATGAAGTTCGAGGAGTACTAAGCTTAACCACATATGGATGGGCGGCAGTGGTTTGTCGTGTATTTCTGATATTCGCCGCTCTCGGCGGAATTAAAAGGGCAAGGTCAGCCGAGCACTTTCCATGAAAATATCTGTAAAAGAGTGTCAAATCCCCAACCTGTCTTCGATGTTCTAGGCTGTCGAGGTTCTTCGTCAGCTCGTGGTCTCCAATCAGACTAATAGCCCTTCTTTCGATGGAATCCAGTAGCCGAAGAGTATGTTTGGGTGCAGAGCTCCAGACATGAGAGCAGTACTCCAGTGATGGTCGAATCTGGGCTTTGTATAGTGTCAGTAGTTGTTGAGGTGTGTACAACTTTCTGGTTCGGAAGAGTACACCAAGTTTCTGAGAAGCTATCTTGGCGCTTGCCACAACGTGATTATGCCAAGACATATTAGTCAGTTACTATTTTCATGTCCTCAAAAACTTCACTCTGACTCAAAAAATAAAAAGAACGGACGAGGCGCGATAACTATTACGACCACTTTTTTTTACATTTGTAAAGATGATTCTCATTGATATCGCAACGTTGCCAATGTCCGTTCTTGTTAATTTCCTTCTCAAGTCCTTATTAAATCACCAAAAAACTCAAAAAAAGTTAGATCGTGATCAGTCTGAAATCCTGACAACGGGCTGGCGTACTATTAAGGTTAAGAGTTGTAACGGTAATTGGAAATTAAAAAATTGCCAATCTAATAGGATAGGGTTCAGTATACACCGTCCTATTAAAAAACACATAGAATATCTAAACATGATCATAAACGACTAAAACACGTGTATAACTTTACAGTAAGGGTAATATCGGAGACCTCTTATTTTTAATGTCTTATTGGAAAAAACAGATAGCTTTTTTCTTTGGAATAGAAATACAGTTGCAGTGTATTAGACGGAAATGGTAAAATTAAAATATTTACTTTTATATTTTGTGTTTTGTGTATCTATTATAAACTCGATTTGAATCATACGGTTATAGGTGATGACGCACGTTCTTTCTTTCCCCGATTCAACTGTATACCTTCCTTCTGATTTTTGTCCCGCAAAGGAAAATGTTATCGTTATAAATTAATTGTAGTTGGTAGGTACACGGTGATCATTTATAATGTGCTCCCCTCCTAACTTTTTTGTTTTTAGCATTAGATAAAATTGTTAAATACAAAAGTTGTACAGAACAATGTAAGCTATTTGCAGAATAATATATTTATATACAGGGTATTGCAGAAATTAGTCACAGGTTAATTTTTTTTTTTAAATGGCACACCCTATATATTATTATTTTTTTAGAATCTCCTAAAACTTCGAAACATTTATCTTATAACATGTCATATACCTAAATATAATAGTTTTCGAAATAATCGAATTTTAACTTAGCGCGGCTACATGCATTCAAAAATATATAATATTCTAGATTTTAGTTCTTAGGTGGCCGTGCTAATTGCCTAATGGCGGTGACGGAGAAACAAAAACGTTGTTTGTTACTGACAGTTACTGACATATTTAGTAAATATAACATTTTTGCGATAAAAATGCCTTATTTAGAAAGGGAAAAACAATTAATTTTGCAAACATTTATTAAAGCAAACAATAGCGTGAAATTAGCTAAAAGGGAACTGCTCAGAATTAATCCCCGGATGCACGTTCCACACAAAAACACATTTCATCGAATCTATGAAAAGTTTCAAGAAACATCCAGCTTGGCGAGAAAGAAGAGAACAATGGAAAGAGACGAAAATAGTGATTTAAATATACTACTAAAAGTTGAAGAAAATCCAAACATTTCTTTAAGAACAATATCGACAAGTTTAAAGGAAGAGCTTGATAATTCAAAAAATAGCTCTTATGGGAGAGTTCAAAACACTCTTAAAAGATCTGGATATAAACCTTTCAAAATTAGGCCTGTTACAAAATTAACGCAGAGACAACGAGAAAAAAGAGTTGAATTTTGCCAAACTATGTTGGAAAAAATTAATTTAAATCCTAGTTATTTCAAAAATATATTTTGGACCGACGAGTCATCATTTTCAACTAGTGGCATGATAAACAGAAAAAATACCAGACAGTGGGCAACAGTAAATCCCCACTGCTACAGGGAATTTAAATTTCAAGGTCGTCAATCTGTGTGTGCTATTTTAAACAACAAAATAATAGGCCCCCATTTCTTTAACGTTACTTTAAATGGAGAACGTTATCGGAATTTTCTTCAGCAAGAACTGGACTATTTTGATGAGCTTCCGTTGGAACAAGAGAGAAACATCGTCTTCCAACAAGATGGCGCTCCACCCCACAGTGTAGTAGCCAAAGATCTTACAAACTCCAGATAGAAATGTTTACATTTGAAGTCGACGTAAGGATTGTAAACGTGCACTCCCCACCTTGCTGTTATGCTTGCAGCATAGCCAGATTGTCCTATTTATCGCTAAGGTATCTGCAAAATCCCAATTAAAAATTTGTTAATTTGACAATTGCAACTGGTTTAAGGTTAATCCGCAATTGCTTTTAAAATAAATTTATTTCCCAATAATTTTAATATAAATTGTGAATAGGCCTTGAGAGATTTAGAAAAAAAATATTATTATTATACATAAAAGTTTGAAATAAACCGACTGCACTCTGACAACATCAAGTTAAAAGATACTACGCTCGGCGGCAAACGGTCAAACTTTATCAATGGAAGAAGAATACACTGTTGCTACTCGCTACCTCGCTACTAACCGCTTTTAAGGGAGTGTTTATATACTTGGTTGTTTTTATTTTATTTTTTTGTGAGTATTGGTGAAAAATCGTCTTTATTATAAACAATGATGGTGCATTCATGTATAGTTTGTAAAAGAGTGGATCATTTAAGCAAGGATTTATCTTTTCTTCGGTAAGTATGGTTATGTTTTAATATGATTGTATTGATATGATTTCTGACTCACAATTGACGTTTAAAAGGTTATGGACCGGTCCGTGGTGCTAGTCCGGGCAAAAAGCAGTCGAGTTGGTTTATTTCTTAATATAAATCTTGCATTTACAAGATGGTTGAGTCTTGTGCGGCCATAAAATACTTCACTAGAAGATGCAATGGTGTTAAATTCAAATTTCACAGGTTAGTAAATATATTTAGAAATTTGATTTTGAGTTTGCATCACTATGAAAATTCGGTTTGTTTAAGAATGTACCAAATGTTTATCCACTTCGTTATGATACTAAAGGGCCGTAGCCTACGGCAAATTTGGATACATGCCCTTAGAAGGAATAATTATAGTCCAGGTGATGCAACAGTTATTTGTGAGAAACACTTCACAAAAGAAGATTATGTAGGTAATGTACATGGGAATAAAATACTGAAGAAAGGAACAGTCCCATCAAAATATTTTACATCTTTATTTTTCTATATTTAAACAACGTTTGCAGTGTAACAAGTACGTGAAGACAGGTTTTATATAATTTATTTATTTATTTTTATATATTTGATCTAACTTGTTTAGGTATATATTATTTTAATTTACTTATTTAATTAATCACTTTAGTGTACAATATGCCTTAGTGGCCTTAAACCAGTTGTAATTGTCAAATTTACAAATTTTTAATTGGGATTTTGCAAGATGTCTTAGTGATAAATATAACAATCTGGCTAGAAATATACACTTTTATATCTGGAGAGTATCATCCAGTAATGAATACACCAAAAATATTGATGCTAAGCATAAATAGTTAAATCCATCCTTGGATACACTGTATATAAAAACTGGATCAATATTTCTATCTTTTTTTATAAATATCCAATATTCGAAACTACACTTTTTGAATAGATAATATAGTTAAACGTAAAGAATCTCAAAGTAAATTATACGCCCTTGTTGGGCTTTTTGCCCAGACTAGCTCCGCTCCGACACAATGAAGAGCGCTCCATAACCTTTTAAACGTTATTGGATTTAACCTTGTACGATCTTTGATTTAACCAGACTTCAACATTGTTGCCATTAGGGAGACCAACATGTTTTGTCACTCTTCCACCCATTACTGATTTTCAATAACATTTCAAACAATCACAAACTCACTTTCCAACAGATTTATGAATGGAGTGTTGGCCCTGTGGTAGTAGCTGTTACAAACTACCTTAATCAAAGGTTCAATGAATGGATTGGAAGGAATGCACCAATAAAATGGCCACCTAACAGTCCTGATTTGACGCCGATGGATGCATTTTTATGGGGAACGCTAAAAGATCGAGTGAATGCAAATACCATTGAAAACACTGAACGTTTAAAAGAACTTATTAGAACAGAAATTCTAATTCTGAATGAAGATTACTCCCAATCTATCACTGCCGCATTACAAAGGTTACGAAGAACGTATAGGAAATGTATTCAACAAAACGGTGGCCCAGTTGAACAATTTAATTTGTAATTACCACAAGTTTACCTATTTTTCTACATGTAAAATATAAAACTTATTTATGATTTTGCATTTCACTTTAAAATAAGAACATATATATTTATTTCATCGAAAAGTTCATAAATAGTGGTGTCGTATTATTGTAGTAGCTGGCTAATTAATTAGGTGGCTTAAGAACTGAAATCTAGAATATTATATATTTTTGAATGCATGTAGCCGCGCTAAGTTAAAATTCGATTATTTCGAAAACTATTATATTTAGGTATATGACATGTTATAAGATAAATGTTTCGAAGTTTTAGGAGATTCTAAAAAAATAATAATATATAGGGTGTGCCATTTAAAAAAAAAAAATTAACCTGTGACTAATTTCTGCAATACCCTGTATATAAATATGTTATTCTGCAAATAGCTTACATTGTTCTGTACAACTTTTGTATTTAACAATTTTATCTAATGCTAAAAACAAAAAAGTTAGGAGGGGAGCACATTATAAATGATCACCGTGTACCTACTGTTTAATTATTTATTGTGCGCTCCTGGTGTTAATGACTAGGAAATAGCTAAAGCACCAAGAGTAAACTAAAACTGTAGCAAAAGCGATTGTAAAGTCATTATACTCTGAAAAAGTCTTCACGAATCCTGTTACTAATTTCGTTGGACGTGCCTTTTTCACTTTTTTTATGTCTTCTTGACGATAAATTGATTTCATCGTAGATTACGGCCCCGCAATTGATCAGTTTTTGTATAGAAGGCATGAAATGGCTTTTATCTTAGAAACATGCAACAGATTTGGTGTCTTTGCACTCTAAACGTAATGGTTTCGAAGATGCGCAGAGTCTAGACTAGAGAAATATCCTATGGAATACAAAACATCAACAACCAAGCATATTATTTACTTACTTAGCCCTTTATTCTACGTGACCACGACAGTGGCGTATTTACGAATTTATTTCGGTGGGTGGAGGGCTTGGGCGGATTAGCCATTAAGCGGAGAAGTGAAAGATAGCCGCAAGCGATGAATATGCAGAGACACGCCCACAATTTGTCAAGAATTCGCCCAACTACTATTTGATATCTTAAATTAAAATAAATTAATCTCCGATGATTTTCATTTCTTTTTTAAGAAGAAACGAAACTCATAGTATGCTCCACTAGGTTAATAAAAAAAAGTTAATTTTTCAATTTCATACGTGTTTCGTAGTGATATGCCCTCCTCATTTTCAGAGGAAAAAATATATGTACAGGGTGTCCCGTTTTCGACACTTTTATAGGGTATCTCCGTAAGTGTTAGTGCTATCAAAAAGTAATGTAGGTGTCATGTGCTCCTTTTAAGAGATACGGGGGAAAATCAAAAAATGTTCTATTTCAAAATTATCCTATATTTTCTTAGTTAAAAGAGATACAAACAAAGTTTTATACATACGTTTCTTTATATTGATTGTTGAATAATCTGCCGTTTTCAGAATAGGTATAAGGCGTCAGGTAAAAAAGTTATCGGACCTAACCTCATTTTATCCTGTATATTTTAATATAAAAATATAGCATCTTAAATTCTCTTTTCCAATATATAACATACCATGATGATATTGGTTTCCTAGGCGATTTATTAAACTTTATTACTTTAAACCACAGTAGACGATGAAACAGAAGCTAATATCCTAGAAACAATTATGTTGTCTATTAACATTTAACGTGAATTTCATTTTTACGTCTTCATTTGCGAAAATTTTAAACATTTTGAAAAATTTGATATGATATCAGTTTATATTGAAAGTGGAGAAAACGAAGAAATGGCGCAAAATGTATATTTTGTTCGCTATCCGGAAAGACGGTAACCTTTAAGGACATATTCCGAACATTTGCGATGATTCCCGTTATTTTTTACCTTAATCTGAATCTTTTATTTCGTTTCAAAGTAATAAAGTTTAAATAAGTCGCCTAGGAAACCAATATCATCCATGTTATATATTTGAAAATTAAAATGCTGTATTTTTAGATTAAAATATACAGCGTTAAAAAAATGAGATTAGGTCCGATAACTTTTTTACCTGAACCCGTATACTTATTCTGAAAACGGCAAATTATTCAACAATCATTATAAATAAACTTCTGTATAAAACATTTTTCTGTATCTCTTTTAACTAAGAAAATATACGGTAATTTTGAATTTCCCCCGTATCTCTTAAGCGAGCGAAAATTTTCAAATTTTGATTTTTCCATTTTAAGTTTGACCCAAAAAGAGCACATGACACCTACATTACTTTTTTGATAGAACCAACAATTACGGAGATACAAAAGTGTCGAAAATGGGACACCCTGTACAATGTACATGCCGAAAACTTATGACATTGTGAACTTTAGAGGAAAACTTAAAAAATTAAGTGGGAAGAAAATATTTTCTTTTTCCGCAACGCATTAACCAAAAAAATGCTAAACTTGTTTTGAGATGTTTACCTAACCATTAAAAGGCTGTTTTAGTTTTAGGTGAAGTTTTTTTTAACAAAATGTCAACGAGTCAAACTTTTTGTTTTTTTACATCAAATTCCAAATTTTCTTCGTTTAATTGTTTTTTAATTTGCTTTATACGTTTTCCTGTATCGATGAGAGTTTTATGACTAAAGTTAATTAGCTTTTGATTTAACTATTGAATATACTAAACTGATTACGTTATTAAATCGGTTTTTATTATTGATTATTTGGTCTCATACCGGGCTGATAACCATTATTTATTGCTACTTATTTGATTATGTTAAATTCTTTATTATACATTTTTATTTTCATAATGCAAGTTATCATAACGGCGTACATGACGTCAGGGTTTCACTATAACATAACTTGAATATCTACACGGAAAAGAGACTATAGTAAAATTATTACGGCAAAATATTTTATTGTGAAATTGCCTATTAAATATAGGATTAATTACATTTTTTATTAGTAATCCGTATCAAAATAATATTGTAAATTAAAAAAATAATTTCTAAAAAACTATAGTTAGAATTTCTAATAAATTTAGTAAAATCAAGTACCTACAGTGAAACCTCTCATAACGGACACCTCTAATAAGCGGATATCTCTATTAAGGGGAACTAGGTATATGAAATTCCATGAAAATCAACCTCTCTTGGGCGGACTCTCCTTGGGCGGACGCGGACAGGCTGTTTTCATACAAAGAGTGCGAAAACCCTCCTTTGAACGGACAAAAATTTTTTTTTAAGTATTTGGGAGACAAATAAGTACGGTGCAAAAACTCTCTGAAGACAGACCAGCAACCATTCGCGTATGCGTGGCAGAGCGAAAGGACTTCGCCGAATGAAAGTATGTGTGATTCCCCGAATGCAGTCCGCCGTTTATTTGTGAGTTGTAGTTTTAAATTCGTAAACAATGGCACAAAAATGTCGCGTTTCGAGTCTGAAAGAGAATATTGATGTTGTGGAAGTTTGTAATTTGATAACAATGATTTGGGCGAGTTCATAAACATTGATAGCAATGTGCTATTAGAAGATGATAGTGACCCCATTCCTACCGATTATTTAGTCCAAACTGAAACCACATCACGATCTGACGACTCTGATGAAGAAGTTGAAAGCAGTAATCAAACAAATGTCACCAATTATCAACAAGCCATTAGTATGGTAAAGGAATTATAAGAGTATGCAAAGAATAGAGGTGACTCTACAGCAATGGAATTGTTATCAGACTTGGAATTACATTTTCTAGATTGCAAGTATAAAACGCAAACACGTCAAACTAGATTTTTTTAGTACTACATCCTAACTAAAACTATTGTATTTTTGTTATGTTATGTTTATTTGTACATGCATATACATAGTAATAATTTTGCATTTACATATTACCTAATAACAAATTTCCCATGGGCGGACACCTCTATTAGGCGGACACATTTACACGGTCCCGTAGGTGTCCGCCTAAGAGAGGGTTCACTGTAATTACTAAAATATATTGTAAACTTTACAACTAATTTATGTGCACGGAACACTAGATAATATAGTAAAATTATTATACAGAGTTCCCCATAATAGACTACCCATTTTAATAGTTGAATTAAATTTTTTTTAGTTAACAAAACAAACTTTTTATCTTACTAAATTACAGCTAACTCTTTGGGATTTATGATAACTTATAAATATTTAGATAATTTAATTCTAACTTTTAAAAATCACGTCTTCTAAATGACCTCCACCAACTTCAACACATTTTTCAATATTGGATAAAAAGTGGTTCATTACACGGCGTAGCAAACCTTCGTCTATTCCTTCAAGTTCTTCACGAATTTTGACTTTCACTTCCTCGATAGTACCTGGATGACTCGCAAACACTTTGGCTTTTAAATATCCCCACAGGAAAAAATCGGGTGCCGTTAAGTCGGGGGACCTCGAAGGCCAAGGCAAATCTCCGAATCGAGAAATGAGTCGGCCATTAAACATTTCTCGCAGGACCCTCATTGAGTTTCTGGCGGTATGAGCTGTTGCCCCATCTTGTTGGAATAGTAAGGCATTGTTTAATAATCCTCGTCTATTTAATTCTGGAATGAGAAATGTCTCTAGCATATTAACGTAGCGCTCGGATGTTACTGTTACAGCGCGGTTATTTTCATCCTCAAAAAAATAAAGGCCAATAATACCAAAAGATCCTACTCTACACCACACAACAACTTTTGGATTATGGAGGTTCTGTGTAAAGATTTCACGAGGATTTTCATTTGACCAGTATCTAAAATTCTGTTTATTGACCATGCCGTTCAAATAAAAATTTGCTTCGTCGGTCATTAGGAGACTGTGAATCGCTCCTTGATGTAAATCCAAAAATTCTTGACAAAATGCTAACCTTGCTTCTTTATCTTGATTGCTAAGGTGCTGTGCCATTTGGTATTTATAGGGATGAAATTTTAAATCCCTTTGAAGAATTCTATCTAAGCTTCCCTTAGATACTCCTAGGATAAGGGTTTGTCGATTAGCAGACCTTTTAGGACTTCTCGTAAACGCCATTCTAACTCGTTCAATATTTTCTGGTGTACGAACTGTTCTTCGACGTCCAGGCTTCTTCAAATTTTGTACAGAACCCTTTTCACGCCAATGACGAACCCATAACTTAACAGTTCTACGATTTGGCGCGTGGCCCCTATTGTTGTTATTAAACTGACGCCGGAATGCACGCCTAACTTCTTCTATCGAATTGCTTCTTATGTAAGTTTCTACACAAAACACACGTTGTTGGACCGAGTAATCCATGAAAGTTAAAACGGATGTTGAAATAATGTCTCAAAGCAAAAAACTTAAATAATTATTGATGAAAACTAACAAACTTCTCGCGGAAAAATGACGTTCCACGAAATTATTAATTTAAAATTTATTTGTGACAGGCGCCTACTTGATTAATAATTTACTTAAATCCCAAAGACTACAGAAGATAATCCCACAGAGAACAACCTATTTAGTTATCTCGTAGGGAATTTATTAATAATATAAAATGGGTAGTCTATTATGGGGAACCCTGTAGAAAAGATTTTATTGTACGAAAATAATATTGTAGATACACACCATTCCTAAAAAAAGTAGTTAGAATTGCTAAAAAATTTCCTAAAATCAAGTAATTACTAAAATATATTGTAAACTGTACAACGAATAGTGGAAATAATTTATTTATAACTCCAGAAGATAAATATTTTTAAAATGTGTTACTGACGACTATTATTGGTACTTTAAGTATTTTCTATTGTAAAAAAACGACCCAAGCTTCAATGAAGCGTTGCGAAAATGCTTTAAAAGAATGAAAGGCTTAAATCAGATGCAACCGTTCACTCGGATTTCGTTCTTGGTAACAAATAATAGGTGGAGAACTTAACAGGAAACATACCACGAATCGCTTAAGTCCTCCTTCGGAGTCGGGCTATTTCGCCAAAATATGAAAATGAACTCTTGTTGTTTTTAGGCAATACGCTTTCATGCAAAATTATCGAAAATTTTTAGGCACGAGTGTAATTTAGGGAGAAATTTACTCGAATAATGGTTAAAACAACTTTATATTACAACTTTTAAATAAAGAACTAAAAAAATTAGTAATTATTAATAACGCAATTGTAATAATATTTAATATTTGAGTTTGTAGCTGGAAAATCCTGTAAGATTTATTTTTTTTAAACGTCAAAAAGTGTCATTATCTTTGTCAATAAACAATAAAAACTTGGCGGGTTGTTTTTGATAGCTAGAGGGGTTGTTTTCGATGTAATCAATAGAAAACAACACCTCTAGCTTAATGTATGAGGGTAATTTTCATATAACTTCAAATTTTTCTGTAATTTAATGGCAGGTCTTAATAAAAGTTATGCCAGTCACATTTATGGTTAGTTTTACTCTTTCTAGGATAAATTTAACCAAGTTTTCCTTTCCGTTTAAAACTTTCGATAAAGGTGTATTAAACTCTGCGATATGTACATTATTCTAGTTCTATCCAAAATGACAGATATTATACTTTCAAATAAGGCACCGGCAATAAAAATGTTAATCGCTGATATGTAAATAATAACATACGTATTTTCGTTGTTAAAATACTCGGTGTACCAAGGTAAGGTAACTCCTGTTATTTGTTACAGACTTAATATATAGAATAACTTAATTGGGTAATAAAGTTTACATAAATTATCTTTTAAAGTTGTCGTGCTTCCCCTATTTAAAACGTATACTAATTAAGAGAATCACATCTGATAATATACTACTGTCAAAGAGACGTCGTCTTGACATTTATTTTAATATATTTTTTTTGCAAATAGGAAATAGTATATTAAGATACAAGTTTCATAAGACATTATCTTAGAGCAGGCGCTTCGCGGGTCGTTTTCTAAAGTACAAGTTCTCTAATTGGGTCTTTAAAGTCTGAAAAACTTTAAAAAATATAGTAGATTTTTTCCATTTGAATTAATATTTTCTTTTTGGGTTGGCAATACTTTTACAATTTAATAAAATGTTACAAGTATCAAATATGCCATGATAGAAACAATTGAACACAACAAAGCTTCTTCCCATCCGTCATAATTAAAAATAAATATATTATTAAAGTTAATGAAAATTAGTCAGGAAGAAATTTGTATTCCGTCAGTAATACGAGAAATTGCAGAAAATAGTCTAGAAAAACTTTTAAAAAGAATATACAAAACTTTGACTTATGGTGCGAGCAGAACAAAGTTCAAAATATTGAATAAAATAATAAATAATACTATTGAACAAAATATTGTGTCGACACAGAATCTGACAGGAATAACAATTAATGCTATAGGCGTAACTAGGGGGGGGGGCATGCCCTCCCCAGATTGCTCTGGTGTCCACCCCAGTATTTCCGAAGTTCGAAGCCATATATACGTCATAGTGACACTTGCCATTAAAATCCTACTAGACTAGGGGCCAGGCCCTCCTACAAAATCATTCTAGTTACGCCAATGATTAATTCCCAGGAAATAACTACAGTAACTATAAATATGTAATACTATATTGAATTAAAAATATAAATAGTACTTTATTGAATAAAACTTTAGAACTAGAGCATAAACTGGAAGATATGTTTATTATTTTTAGGTTATGTTGTTTTATAGTTGTGACTAAAAATTAGTTGACGGACACCATCAGTATGTTATATATTTCCGAGTATAGGTATTTCGGATAAATATCTAGTAAAAATGATCTATTTGCATGGTTCAAGGTTAGTATTTTAAAGATTTCTATAAAAAATGTCTGTCGAATCCATAACGACTAGAAAACTAATTTCAATGAAATCGAAGTAAGCCTAAAATTCGAACCCTACTTGTTGCCAACATGAAAAAAATAAAATTTCAGTTTCATAAAGTGGCAAGTTATTCAATTTTTTTGCATTTCATAATGTAGCCATAATGAAGCCCAAATAGAAAAACCCTTTAAGGTGCTCTAGAAGTAGTGCGTGCAGGTGCACGTTGGTTTTAAATCGTTGGTGGTTACATTCGTTGGGAATCATCTCAGGAATGCAATTCCACAAGGATGACGCCCTCCAGATGACGGAATTCCTAAACAATGAAGTTCAAGATGTACTAAGCTGAACTACACGTGGATGGGCGGCTCCTTTCGATGGAATCAAATAGGCGGGTGCAAAGCTCCATGACACGAGAATAGAATCTAGTGATGGTCGAATCTGGGCCAAAATTTCTTTCAGGTCTTTGTTGAGGCGTGATACTTCATGCTGCCTGAGAAGTTGAATTACCATTACCATATCCTCTCATATTCAATTTGCAACTTGTTCGAATTTGTTATTATAATGAAGGAAGGTTTTATTATCTTCTATGATGAAGTTTTATCCACCCAGTCAGTTTCGATTAATGAGCTTTCTATATGTGTTTTCATAGAGGATGCATCTTTATTTTTTATTAGATTGACATTTTTATCAGTTTTCACAATTGCAGCTATATTATAGGCATATAACTCATACACTATCATTTAAAGATATAAATCTTTACCGAACCAATCATAGAAAATGTACAAACTTTATAAGCATATCAATCATAAAACATCATGCAAACTATAAAATCTCATAAAATTATGTTTTAGCGGCATTGCAATTATAAAACTTCATACAAATGTATCCACTATTTTCTTTAATTGTCATAAAAACTATAATAAACACTCTTATGACAAAAATCAAGCTCCAAAAGTGTACAAAAGTGGTTCTTATAAGAACTGCCGTGCAATACAAGAACCTAGTAAGTCGTAAAAGAAAATTTTAAGACATTCCATTTAAAAATTGCACAAGTTCTTTAATATTTAATTTATTGTTCTAAAATTTTATACACAATAAGCTCTTGTTACATAGTTTCATTTTCCAAAAAATCATTGATTTTTATTAACAAATAAACAGTTAAATTAATATTAATAACTTACTACTCTATTTTATAGTAAGTCGACTTACTAGGTTCTTGTATTGCACGGCAGAGAACTATAAGTACCTTTATATTTTTTTCCCGCATGTTACCAAGGGGTTGTTATTAAGACTTCCTGTTAGTTTTGACATTTCCTGCTATCCACACTTTAGGAGTTAATTATTTCTGTTATCGGGACACTCTATAACCAAACAATAAAAAAACATTAACTTTTCAGTGTAAATAAAATTCGTGGATTTAATTTATTTTATTTTAAAAGTGGGTTGAGAAAATCGATTATTTGCAACGAAATTTATATAGAGTTTGCCTTTTTTTACTGCGCTGAAAATTAATTTTCAAATTAGTGATCGGCCAGTAAGGTTTTTTTTCAATACCGATAATCGGTCGATACCAATATTTTAGTTGCCGAAACCGGTATAATATCGGTATCGGCACCACATTGTTAGAAGATATATAACTGTTTAATATACAGGGTGTCCCATCGGAAACCACCTCGATTTGCTATATATTATTACATTTTTTGGTTCTATACGCAAGATTATAGGTAGATTAGATATATCATGTCTTATACCTAAGTCTAAATATGATTGACATACTTAAGGGTTTATGTCTAAAATGACGTTTGCAGAACTTAAATGAATTAATAATTTTTTCTATTAGGAAACCTTTACTATTTAATTGGTTGGATTTGGAGTTGGATCTCTGGTTGAAAAAGGCCTGCTTTACTAGATTTTTTATAATGTTTTTTAAAGATTAAAAATGAAGGTGAGAAAGTTGCAAAAGTCTAGAGAAAGAGATACGAAGTCGGTTAAATAGTGGTTAGGTTAAATATGCCGTTTAGAAAGTTTTAAAATTCCGAGTAGTTCCGGAGATATCCGGAAAATTACGAAATTCTGAAAAGTCGTTTTATTTTTTCCTGGATTTTTTTGAGATCGAATTCTAAAGTAAATTGCACTTTTGCATTGCCACTTTTTCCGCTCTATCTAACAGCGTTAATTGTTTTCTAATTCGACGACTCGTTTTCGAAGGGCCATTATCAACTTTCTTCTTTTAAATACGGTCCTGTTTTCCTGATATTGGTATTTGAGAGCTTCTTTTCTTCCGAATGCAACGATGTATGACACATTGTGGTTTAATGACGTTTCTACGGTTTTTTGAACAACATCAGGAAATTTTGGGATACGGTCCAGTATTTTTCCTAATTTTATAAATAATATCTCATAAGTAAGTTCTAAATTTACTTATGTTGAACTAGTTCAATAAATAACAAATAATTGAATAATAAACCACAAATAAGCGAACAAAAAAAACATAATCAAAACAGAAATAAAACGAACAACGAAAGAAGTAAGGAACTACATAATCAGGTGTTCTGAAACACCATGGCCAGCACGTTCGCCTGATATGACACCGTTAGATTTTTTCCTCTGGGGGTATATCGAAAATTATGTTTATAAACACAACTTCGAAACAGAAGAGACGAACTTATGAGGTTAGGGGTTGAAGCCTTTCAAAGTATTACGCCAGAAATGTTGTCAAATGTTTTAGAATCGACAGTTAGAAGATGTTATTTGTGCTTAGAAAATAACGGCAATCGTTTTGAACACCTGATTATGTAGTTCCTTACTTTTTTCGTTGTTCGTTTTATTACTGTTTTGGTATGTTTTTGTTCACTTATTGGTGTTTATTATTGAATTATTTTTTGTTCACTTATTTGTGGTTTATTATTAAATTATTTGTTATTTATTGAACTAGTCCAACATAAGTAAACATTAAGAGCTTACTTATGAGATATTATTTATAAAATTAGGAAAAATACAGGACCGTATCCCAAAATTTCTTGATGTTGTTCAAAAAACCCTGGAAACGTCATTAAACCACAATGTGTCATACATCGTTGTACTCGGAACCGGACCGTATTTAAAAAAAGAAAGTTGATAATATGGCCCTTCGAAGACGACTCGTCGGTTTACAATTAACGCTGTTAGATAGAGCAGAACAAGTGAAATGTAAAGGTGCAATTTACTTTAGAATTCGATCTCAAAAAACCCAGGAAAAAAATGAAACGATTTTTCAGAAATTCGGTTTTTTCCGGATAACTCCGGAACTACTGGGAATTTTAAAACTTTCTAAACGGCATATTATTAGGCACGTAAATCCGCAACTTTACCTCCATTTAACCGACTGCATATCTCCTACGGTTTCCGAGATCCCTGTACTGGCCCTCCTTATCTTGTATAGCATTAAAAATAATTGTAAGCTTGTATAAGGTTGTCTATTCCGAAAATTTGTAGTTTTCGAAATATTGCCAATTTTGGCGATTTTTAAGTTCAGTTACTCCTAGTTGGCCGTGACGCCGTTTTAAAAATCAGTGAAATGCCAAAGAAATAAATTTGTCACTTGTTCTTGTTATTACTTTGTCATATTCTCCTTAAATAATAAACACGTGTAAATAATTTTCGTGCCCCATAGCATGATTATTAATAACTTTCAAATGGTAAGCAGCTTCATACATCTTAAAAATGTCGATATATGTCGGCAAAATTTGCCGATATGCCGATAAAATACCGAGGTACCGATATTTATATCGGTATCCCGATCCCTAGTTAGACTTAATCAATAAATACGGCCTTATGTCAAGACGGCACGCAACGTGTAGATTTCAGTCTCTGATATTGGCAAAAAATCTGTCGAACGGCGTCACTTGTTCTATCGATGAACCGGACAACTTCCTGTTAAATTCGTACGCCACTGGTTAGCGGTTTGAAAACCCGACCATTGCGTGTCTAATGAATTTGTAATTACAGTTTAGAAACCAGTAAATAAAAGTTTTTCCCAGCTTTGAGTACCACGAGTAACAATTTTAGTCGTTTCAGACACCGCATACATTCTACATAAAAGTTGTAGGTAAAAAAAATATAATTTTATACTGCTTTTTTTATAATTAATTATTTGTTACATTTGTTTTGTAATCAAAATGATATTCTGTGTCTGATTATACATGTGACTAGTATCGGACATACTAAACTGATAACAATACTGATGCCCGATTATACGAATTAGGTTAAATATTTAGTATATTGTTAATTTCAACTTTAAAGGAAACTTCAGTTTAAATCAATCATTATTTAGGGCTACAACTGAGTTAAGCAGATTGGCTTAATAAAACGCCCAAAATGTTTGGTTGAATTAGGTTTAGAGCAACTATAAACTAAGAATAGAAAATATAACCGAACAAACCCACTGGCTTCATCTATTAATTTGCTGGGCGTCAATCTGGGAGGAAATATGTCTTGGCATAACCACGTTGTGGCAATCGCCAAGATAGCTTCTCAGAAGCTTGGGGAACCAGAAAGTTGTACACACCTCAACAACTTTTGACACTATACAAAGCCCAGATTCGACAATCACTAGAGTACTGCTCTCATGTCTGGAGCTCTGCACCCAAACATACTATTCGGCTACTCAACTCCATCGAAAGGAGGGCTATTGTCTGATCGGAGACCACGAGCTGACGAAGAACCTCGACAGCCTAGAACATCGAAGATAGGTTGGGGATTTGACACTCTTTTACAGGTATTTTCATGGGAAAGTGCTCGGCTGACCTTGCCCTCTTAATTCCGCCCAGAGCGACGAATAGCAGAAATACACGACGAACCACTGCCGCCCATCCATATGTGGTTAAGCTTAGTACTCCTTAAACTTCATTATTTAAGAATTCTTTCATCTGCAGGACTTCATCCTTATGGAACGACCTTCCCGAGGTCGTTTTTTCCAACGAATATAACCTCCAACGTTTCAAAACCAACGTGAATCGCTTTTTGCGCACACGCACCACTCCCGGAGTGCCGTAAAGGATTTTTCCTATAGTGCTTGTGTTGATCATAAAAAAAATATCTGCTAGAACACAATTTCATGGTATTAACAACGACATCGCCAGTAGGCATGATACAAAAACACCTGGTTAGTTTACCGGATTTTTCCCCTATTTTAGCTGTAATCTGTGTCACATTTTTTAAGAAATTAACATAACTAAATACCATGATATTATTCCTTCATTTCACTTAGTATTATATAAGACCTTTCAATTCATCTAAAAGAGAATTAACCGCTAACAACAACGTGAATCTCCATAAGCACTTTAATAATTGATCACCACTAGTCACTGATATCTTACATTGTGTTTATGGTATCGTGACCAGTAGTGTTTGCCCAGTTTTATTTAAACGTTTCCGTATGAAAGGCGAGGGGGAGAAAAATGTGAGCGCACGTTTCTCTCATATATAATGTCTAGGCATGCGTATGATGCGAATGACATAGTGAATTAGGTAATAACAAAGATTAAAAAGGATCTTGTACAGTGGTTCTTACTTGTTGGAGGTACTGAACCCCACCAGTTTCATATGCGCGTTCACCGAACCCTTCTTAATTGGAAAAAATTGGAGGCGTGTCTGAGTCGGGTGTGTGTTTTAACCCTCGCCGAACCCCTGGGGTTCGATCGAACCCAGATCTAGTAGGAAAGAAGTAGATTTTGTTTTATTAACATAAACAGTTTTGACAGTTTTCTACCTAGTCTAGCTGTCACGTAGTTAAGTCATTAACCTTAACAAATTATTAAAGATCCATGGAAATCTTTAACACCCTGTGTCTCAATAGTTAAGACGTTTAGGACATATTTTCATATGAAGATTTTTTCGGGACCAAAAATAACCTCCTTAAATATTAGCATGTTATTAAGGAACACCCTGTATAGACCCTTTTAAACATTTTCAAAGCCTAAGGATCACAGAACGGTAACCATAAAATTTTTCTTTTTTGCTTGTGGCTTTTGTAATAACCGCTTTATTACCACGTCAAGCCACAGCGTCGATCTATCGGTCCCCTGTTACCGCAAATATCCGACGTTGTGCAGAATTATACAGGGTGGTGCATCGTTGAGTTGAACATAGGAAATCCAATGCAATTTTTGAGGTGGCTGAATATCGGGGTTCCCATGTACATTTTATAGAAAAACTGAATTATAACTTCTTGAAGAGGCCGACATGGTAAACCCATGTGCCGAGTTTGAATACATTTTGGTGGGCCAATCCTAAGCTATTCAATTAAACGTGATGGCAAAACCACGAAACTCTCATAGTTCAAGTAATACAGTAAATAATTTCTATAACGCTATTGGCAAAAATTGAGAATAATGAAAATACTGACACTGCCTGATTTTCGTTTCGTCAATGTCAAAATTTAATTTACCTGTGTTTGCTGTACTACCTGAACTGTGGGTTTCGTGATTTTGCCTTCACGTTTAATTAAATAGCTCAACATTGGCTAATCAAAATATATTCAAACTTGGCACATGGATTTACCATGTCGGCCTCTTCAAGAAGCTATAATGCGGTTTTTCTATAAAATGTACAGGGGAGCCAATATTCAGCCACATCAAAAATTGTATGGGATTTCCTATGTTCAACTCAATGACTCACCACCCTGTATACACGATTGGCACCAAGAATGGAACACCCCCAATATTTTCATAACGCCGAATATTATCGAGAAACGCTCGGGCCCGTCAATTTTATATTTCACTTTATCAAATTTTGATAATTTTTAGTATTATTTATTTATTTATTTGGCTATAGTACACTACAGAATCAAAAATCCTAAATGGTACATATCATAAAACGATATTAACATTCCAACAAAAATAAGAAGCAAGAAAGAACACTGTCAATGTCTCTTTAATAACGCAAGGCTAATTCTAAAAATATATATAATTAGCGACATGTCTGTTGTAGTTATTCAACATCGTCTCCACAAATGCGCTGTGCTACGCTCAAAAAACAATTGGTTATTTATCTAGTTATTTATGCCAACAGGGATACAAACAGGTAAAAGAAATACCCAAAAGAGTATCCACACGATGTTCATACAAATTATATAAACAAAATTGAAATACATAAGAAATCCTAAATATACAACAAAACAATCAAAATATGAAGACAAAAGCAACATAAATACATTCTTAGAATATTCAGCATTGCAATTATTGTGCACATGACAGAGTGAAGTGGCTATGAAACAAATATTCAAAATATATTATTTACACATTTTTTAAGATGCTCTTCACTCTTCGTACAGAGATTGAAAAGAAATCTATATTAACAGACGCATTACTATTTCTTATAATCCTACACAATGGTGGTGAGCCGCATAAGTGTGCCTAAATGACAAGAAAAATAATTCGTTCATCCTTAGAGACCTCTGGCGGACATTGATATAGACCTTTGTTAGGATATCAGGACTTTGTACTAAGTTATTCAGAACTTTATATAAAAATAGTATATCAGAGGTTATGCCTGGTTATCCTCACTGGGACACGAAATGTAATTGAATGTAGCAGCCACTCGCAGTCCATAAGAGCATTGAGCAGTCTGTATAGAAAAAGCAAAAGTGCTTTCGTTCTCCCGATATTCTAGTGATTGCAAACCACACAGGAGCAGCCTCGTGTCATAAGGAACACCTTCATATGGGAAACCGAGCTTAAATAGCAGATACTTTGCAAACTTATTCTGTACCCTTTCTTCCAGTCTGCCAATATGGACTTGATAAATGGGGCTCCATATTACTGAACAATACTCCACAACACTACGCACCAAACCGTTGTTGAGGGCTGTCAAGACCTTGATGTCAAAACTATGGTTTGTGTCTCTCTTTATGAAACCCAACAGCCTTAAACTGTTCCGAACAATGTTATCCACATGTATAACAAAAGATAAATCGCTTTGAAATGTTACTCCGAGGTCGTTTAAATGTGATACAACTTCCAAATTGACACCATTGATACCATAAACCTCACTCTGCGGATTTGTACATTTGAAGAATCGTAAAACCTTGCATTTCTGTACATTAAGTTTTAGATAGTTCTTTTTGTACCAGTCGACAAAACTGTCGAGGTCCCTCTGCATATGCATTATACAGGATTGCTCAAAAAGTTTGGGCACACGTGTGCCCCGAAATTCCTGTATACTACTAAAAATTTGCAACATTTGTAAAAAATAAATTGACGGGTCCGTGCGTTTTTCGAAAATATTGGGGATGTTCCATTGTTTTTGTGAACCTTGTATACAGGGTGGTGCATCGTTCAGTAGAACATAGGAAATCCCATGTAATTTTTGAGGTGGCTGAATAATCTTTTTGCCAACCGTGTATAACATCAAGTTTATATTAAGGATTTCAATATACAATAATGAGAAAAATAATCACAACCAGGATAATAAAACAATATCCACATGGAAAAAGTCAGTGGCGAACATCATTTTTTGTAAAAAAATACCATTGGAAATGTGAGCAGGGACCCCACTGGTAGATCGATAGAATAAGTTTTCTGAGTAATCTAGAGATATTAAAAAAAAATCAGAATTTTAAAAAGAATTCAACACCCTGTAGTAAAATATTTAAGCCGTTGCGGACATATATTCATATGAACTTTTCTTCGTAAAATAACCTAAGGAGTCGCACTTCGAAATATTAGCACGTTATCCAGGAAGACCCGTAACGATGAAAATTTGTTGGATTTTTTTTTTGACAGCTTATATTGTAAATCGTAACAGTAAACATTGTTCTGCTTATGATGTATTACTTCCTGTTGAAACTGCGGACCGGTTAACAAACTCCGTAGCCCATTGAAAAACTGATTAAAAACTTTATTGTCATTTTGCTGTGTTTTTTTATGAAACATGTTGCGTTGTTGCGTACATAATATGTAAAAAGTGCAATTAAAAGGCATCTTAAGACGAACAATAAAGGTCAACAAGTTTAAATTACAGAACAATTATTGTTTTTTAGTCGACACTTGCAAGTAATAATATTTGATCGGCTGTAAAAAAGCCTCTATCGTCTTATCTGGAAACTGTTCCTGTTACGAGGCATGATTGTCTATCTAGCGGTAGTGATAACTACAATTTAACAAAAACTAACAAGCCTTGTTTTAGTTTAAAACGAAATACAATTCCGGTGCATTAGACGGAAAAGGCAAAATTAAAATATTGACATTTATTGTAATGTTTCGTGTGGTTCACAAATTTTTCATGTTTCTAAACGAAAGTACTTTGTTGCTATATATATGTCGGCGTCAATTAGTGAAATCTGCCATTCCCAGAAATGCCTAGTAATTTCACGTATTGCCGGCAAATAGTGTAACTCTACGTTTGGTACACCGTTTGCCTAAAGAGCATCAGGCATTCCCTGTAATGAATAAAATTCTTCCAGTCAAACGCTGTACTAGGTACTAAATGATTTAAGTTACCCTGTTTGCCGATTTTAGTCGAGCGCTGTAATTATTGTTGTTAACATCTGTGTAGTGATTTTTTTTTGAAAATGAAATGTTGAAAGATGACTATTACTCCAATCAAAGCAAGAAAAAACCTTGGAATATTACGGAATTGACGGAGGTAAGAAAATTCTTTTCAATTTTAAGGAAATTCCTGATAATAATCAGTTATTTACAAACTTTTTAATGTAAAATACATTATTTTCATGCACTACTGGCAACACTGTCTTTTTTTTTTTAATGATCAAACAAGCACTATAGGAAAAATCCTTTAGGGCACTCTGGGAGTGGTGCGTGTGCGCAAAAAGCGATTCACATTGGTTTTGAATCGTTGAAGGTTATATTCGTTGGGAAAAACGACCATAAGGATGAAGTCTCCATAAGGATGAAGTCCTCCAGATGAAAGAATTCTTAAATAATGAAGTTCGAGGAGTACTAAGCGTTACCAGATATGGATGGGCGGCAGTGGTTCGTCGTGTATATCTGATATTCGCCGCTTTGGGCGGGCAAGGTCAGCTGAGTACTTTCCATGAAAATATCTGTAAAAGAGAGTCAAATCCCCAACCTGTCTTCGATGTTCTAGGCTGTCGAGGTTCTTCGTCAGCTCGTGGTCTCCGATCAGACGAATAGCCCTCCTTTCGATGGAATCCAGTAGCCGAAGAGTATGTTTGGGTGCAGAGCTCCAGACATGAGAGCAGTATTCTAATGATGGTCGAATCTGGGCTTTGTATAGTGTCAAAAGTTGTTGAGGTGTGTGCAACTTTCTGGTTCGGAAGAGTACGCCAAGCTTCTGAGAAGCTATCTTGGCGATTGCCACAACGTGGTTATGCCAAGACATATTTCCTCCCCAATTGACACCCAGCAAATTAATAGATGAAGCCAGTGGGATTGCGTGTCCGGCCATGACTATTTCCGGTTCTGTAATGTTAACATTTTTAGAGAAAACTGCTGCCTGGGTTTTTTTACCGTTAAATTCGACTTGGTTACTGTCACTCCAAGCCAAAATTTCTTCCAGGTCTTTGTTGAGGCGTGATACTTCATGCTGTCTGCGAAGATGTGCGTCGGCAGCCGATGTTTGCGCATTCAAAGAGAAAGATGAGATAAGTGTGCTATCGTCAGCAAAACTAAATATCGAATTTTTACTTTTCACTAGAAGGTCGTTAATGTACAGTAAGAAGAGAGTGGGAGACAATATGGACCCTTGAGGAACACCGGCATTGATGGTGAAGGTGTCTGAGAGAAATCCGTCAATAGCCACTTGCAGAGAGCGGTCCTTAAGAAAGCTAGACAACCATGCACAGAATCGACTGGGCATACCATAGGATCGCAGTTTACTTAGAAGCCCCTCATGCCAAACACGATCAAAAGCTTTAGAAATATCCAGCGCAACAACCCGAGACTCCCCATGATGTTCGATTGCGTTGTTCCCAATATGGGTGACATAGGCTGGAAGATCTCCAGTTGATCTGGACTTCCGAAAACCATATTGATGATCGCTGATGATGTTGAAGCCTTCCAGGTACTTTAGAAGATGTTGGTTAATAGCTTTCTCCATTACTTTTGATATAACTGAAAGCAATGCGACTGGTCGATAGTTGTTAGGCAGGGTTCTCTTATCTTTCTTTGGTATAGGCTGGACTCGCGCCGTCTTCCAGCAAGATGGAAATATTCCTTTTTTGTAGGATAAGTTGAAAAGTCTACAAAATACTAATTACAATGATTGACTAAAACCGGCAAACAGGGTATTTAGTTAAGTACAGCGTTTGTCTGAAAGAATTCCGTCATTACAGGGAATGCCTGATACTCTTAGGCAAAAAAAAATGTGGCTTTTCCTACGAGGTAAACATACTATTTTTCCGAAAATCGTTTAAAAATCGACAGATATTGATTAATTTTGAAAAAATCGCGAATAATTTTATTCACAAATAAATGGTGCTTTGAAATTCGTAATTAAATTGGTTGTGTTACTATAGAAACGTATTAATGTTGAATTGTCAAATTGGACGCATATAAATTTAATTGCTGGTGTTTCCGAAAGCAAAACAGTATAAAATGATAAGTGATGATGAATTTTCCACTTCTGGGACTCCTCCAGAGCTTGCTGAGGCAGTGAATACTGCTTCATTAGGGTTATTGCCAAAGAAATCAAGAGAAAAGTACGAATATGCTTATAAACATTGAACTTGGTAAATCCGACAGAATATACTGGTCACTGCTTTCGTCGGTCTTCTGCAACAATATTGGTTGACTCTGGTGCCAACATAACTAGTTTAAAGAGGCATGGCGGATGGAAGTCATCAAACGTTGCTGAATGATATATTGAAGAATCTCTTAACAATAAAGTTGAGGTGGCAAATAAAATTTTCACAGTACAAAATATTCAACAAAATAACCCTACTACCTCGCATGTTGTCCAAAATGTTTCTCATAGTTCTAATAATGTTCCTCCAATTTTCAATAATTGTACTAACTGTCAAAAAACTGTGAATATAACAAACTAATTTCGATATGTATTCTGCAATGCATTGAGGTTTTCAAAATATAAATTAATTCCTTATGAACAACGTGTTTTCAATCATTTATGTAGAACACTAACAACTGTAAGAAAATATCATTTCCTTACAGTAAGGAAATGAATATTTCCTAACAGTTATTTTCCGTGGCATAGCAACGACTAAGTGTAGGGAAATATTGACTTTATCTTTCCAAAAATGTTATCAAAAATGTCAATATTTCCGAACGATTTTCGGAAAAATTCTTTGTTGTTTTTTCAGTATTTATGTGTTAAATTTACCTATTATTTGTGGAAAAAATAGTAATTCTTAACCCAATATGGCAAAATTGTGCCAAGTCTGCCGTAAACTGGATAAAAAATAAATACTTTTAGTCACGTCCGTCGATTGTTTGTTTTGCCTAACCAAATCATATCAAACCGATTAGCTGTTAGATTGAAAACGAAAACAGACAGAGGTTAAAAAGAGATGGGGATTCTACAGATGGAATCCCCCATCTCTTGTTTGTTGTGTCTATTTTCGTAATAACAGGCGGTTACACTGACGTGTAAAGATTGTTTCACGAAAAATGGATATAACTTAATGACTGCAGTAAAAGTATCTGTGCCCATCCCATTATTTATAACCGTTTGTTATTATTATGTGGAAAGGACCGGATTGTAATAATTATAATTAAATATAGGCACATCAGGTAGGTTAGGTTGCTTAATTTATATTTAAATATCTTTTTGTGGTAAAATTTGTTAGTTTTTGAGGAATGGTTCAAGAATTGTCTTTTACCAAACATTCCTCAGAATAGCGTGATAGGAATGGACAATGCGAGCTATCACAGTCGCCAATTACATAAAGCTCCAAGCTCAAATAATACAAAATTGGAGATTCAGAACTACATGGCGGCGAATGATATATATTTTGAAGAAAGTTATAAAAAAAAGTGATCTTTTAGAAGTTTTAAAGACATTTTGTATAAAAAAAGTATATGTTTGTGACACATTGGCAGAAGAAATTGGACATACAGTGCTACGGCTCCCACCCTATTATTGCATTTTTAACCCCATAGAGCATATGTGGCACCAGTTAAAATCACTGGTTAGGTCTGAAAATATTTCTCCGACTTTAAGTTCTAGTGTTGTAGAATTAATACGAAAATGCTTTAGTGATATTCCCCCAGGTAGTTGGAAAAATTCAGTCCGTCACGTAATAACTGTAGAAAATTTGTATATTAGTCTGGATTGTATAATTAATCCAATTATAATTAATTTTGATGAGGATAGCGATAGCGAAACATACCTATCTATAGAATGACATTATAAATGTAAATAAATATGACTAGTAATATTTAAAAAAAATGTTATTTCATTTGGTTACATTAATATAATCATATCATTACTTGTTTTCCTTAGTCCGTCCCTTTATACTTCACTTGTTTATTGCCAAGCTCTTGTCGACACAATGGGACCGACCCAGGAAATCATTAAGTCGTATCCAATTTTCGTGAAACGTACTGTACAAACTAGAGAAATACCGGGTTTTAAGTCAAAGGTTATTTTTTTTAAAAAAGTATGGATAGAACTGCTTTTCAAAAGCAATAAAAAGCGACATGGTTATTAAAAACCCACAAAGCTATTTATGGCAAGTGCCTATATTAGAGCTCCACTTTATTACATTCGTTAACCGAAAGTTGATACGTAAGTACTTATTAAAAGCCTTTAGGTACCTAGTCATAAAAGCATAAATATCAGAGTATCGTACCACAATTTTTTTTAGCAGACACTAAAGTATGCAATACTACTTTTAAATTTATGACTATTTATTTATCCTCTAGTTTATAACTAACCAGAACCTTGATTGTGAGTAAATTATTAATTTTCTTACCGGGTTGCGTTTGTGAGAAATTCATATGCCAATATCAATTATATTACCAGTCAAAGTAAAGTTAACTATTGTTTAAAATCCTTCCGCAACCCTACATACAGGGTGTCCCAGATAAGAATACACTCTACAGGGACATACAGAAACGATCGAATTTGGCAAAAGTTGCGCATAAGTGAGTTCTGCAACGTCGTGTTTTCGAATTAAAAAATTTCCGAATTTTTTCGAGGATATTTGGGCAAAACCGATTTTTACGATTTCGTTCTTGTTGTTACCAGGTTCTATCTGACGTTTCGTTCTTTCGCAACCATCATCAATTTTTTTTTTTTTTAAATAGTAGTGACATTTTATTTGATGTTTTATGAACTCCACTTTATGTTCTGAATCACACGATTTATCACACCTAATTTTTGTGTTCGAAAATTATACATTTTTGAAACTAAAAAATAATTTATGTTATACAGGGTGTTATGGAAATTACTTATTATATTTAAACCGGCAAATCCTGAGATGAAAATTAATTGAAGAAAAATAACCATAAATGGCGCTTTAAATTATTGTACGAAATATACACTTTATATGAAATCTGAAAATTTACGTGGCCGCTACTGAGGACGTTCGCAATCAATAGTTTATTGAGGCGATGTTGTCATGTTGCAACACAGAATTGTAAAGGCACGTGTTCGGTTTTTGACAACAAGATATCTTTGACCCGCGATATATAACTTTTTAGAAAAATAATACTACAATTTTAAGGTACATACTCTCTTACCTTCGATCTTATAATCCGTTTTAAAATTCAATTCCATAAAAAAAAAAGCACAAAAAGTATGTTTTGCAACAGAAAAAACAGTAGGTAATGTTACACAAATTTGAAATCACATCACAATATTTCTTATTATGAATTATTTCACAGCAGAAAAAAAAGGGAAATGCTACAACTAACAAAACGTTTAAAATTCGTATACATCAAGCACGTGGAACCCTCGACAGCGCCATTCCATCCAGTCTCGAAACATAGTCGCTGGCGGCAGGTATCCAAGCAAGGGTGAGACATGCGATGTGATCTGACAACACTGTTAGTATACTCTAGTGACCCACATTGTTGCTAACTGAATCCAGATGGATTGGGGCGACAGTATGCGGGTTAAAGGGTTTTTACATTAGTATTTAGATACTCGATTTAAAAAAAAATAATATGTAGATTACTAGGACACCCTAGGAGTCACCCATTTAAATATAATAAGTCATTTCCATAACACCCTGTATTATTATTGTAAGTAATGTCACATAAAAAAATTGTTTTTAATGCCAACTAGAGTATAACAGAAATACAAATATTTTCAATAAGGAGCTTATTTGCATTGAAGATAACTGTTCTTAATCCGAAACGTCTAAATAATAGGTGTGATATATCGTTGAATTCAGAATATAAAGGGGATTTCATAACGTATAACATAAAATATTTCTAGGTACTATTTAAAAAACAAAGTTGAGTGAAAAAACGAAACGTCGAATTTAATTACATTATCTTATAGAGGAGAAAAAGTGGCAATGAGAATGTAAAACGTATTTTCACATATCTCTTCAAATAGAATCATAAAACAAAGAGAAAGAAATCGTAAAAATTCTGTTTTGCCCAAATAGCTTCGGAATTTTTTAAAATTTGAAATCATGATGTTGCACGAACGCCCAACTTTCGTCTAATTCGATCATTTCATCAAAATGATATTGCGTGAACTATTTAAAAAAACGAAGTTGAAGATGGTTGCGAAAAAACGAAACGTCGGATTGAAAAATTAATAACATTGTCTCGTAGAGGAAAAAAAGTGGCATGTAACATTTATCTTCACATATCTCTTCAAATAAAATCAGGAAGAAAAAATTAAAATCGTAAAAATTCGGTTTTGCTCAAATATATTATCCTATGGTTAACAAGATCCCTGTAGAGTGCATTTTTATCTGGGACACACTGTATACCATTTTTGTACTTACTTGGGTCTACTTTAAATTAAGTTCTAAAATACGCCACGGCTACTTTGACTGTGACATAAATAATATTCTTTCGTTTAATTTTTTTTTTATTTTTCACCACAAATTTTCGGTCAACGTGTGGTGTGGCCCATAGTTATTTAAACGGTCCTTTTTGGAGAAACTACTAGAGGATGTTCCTGTGATGGATGTACTCATTGGAGGTTTTTTTGTAAATCCGGACGACCATTACTTCTGGAAGGCGGCAAAAGTAGCTAAATCCATCGTCAGGTTCTGCTTATGGAAATGGTCCGCCATTTTGTGATGGTATCATCATTCCCGGGGATGGCACCGAAAGACCACGGGACTCAAAATAACCCGTGAATTCTTCTAGTGCCATTCGCAGGTCGATGTTTTTTTGATGGTACTGCTGCCGTCTCCGTCGAAATTGAAGTTCACGTGATCTTCTCCAACTCTTAAGTGAGCGCTCTAGCAACGAGGCTGAACTTATATCTAATAATAACACTGGGGAACAGCAAAAATGTTTCCGAGACCAAAATAGCAAAATCTTACTTATTTTATTATACTAATTAACAATCTGTCTTGCAAAAGGCTCAGTTGGCTCCGGTTTTATAGATCCATCCCAATTATGATAATTTACCTACCTGCCCTTAATATATGGGAAAATTTCACCATTAAATGAGAAATACCTGGATTTATTATAACAGGTGTACTTTATAAGGGGTTTAAATACATATAATATAAATCCTAAATTGTTAGTTAGTTGTATTTCAACCACCAGTTGATCGAGAGCTGTTCGTATTTGAGAAATTAGAGAGTTTTGAGCAACATGTCGCGAGTTTGTGTAAATAAGCCGGATCATTTTTGTTATATATGTGGTGAAATGACTTTTGTGAAACAAAAACGTACGCTTAGCCCTTTAATAAAAAAGGCTTACCACTTGTATTTTGGCTGCAAAGTTGGAGACCAGGATAAAAATTGGGCTCCCCATATCTGCTGCTACAAATGTGCGTCCAACATTCGCGGCTGGCTAAGTGGAAAAAACCGTAAGATGCCCTTCGCTGTTCCTATGATCTGGCGAGAACCGAAAGACCACGTTACTGACTGTTACTTTTGTTTGACACCTCCCATCAAAAAAGGCTTTTCAGAGAAAAAAAGGTCTGCGATACAGTATCCAAATTTACAATCCGCCATACGCCCGGTGCCTCATAGTGACGAGTTGCCTATACCTAATCCACCTCAGGAATATACCCTTCATTCTGATGATGATCAAGAGGATTCAAACGGTAGTGTACCGGAAAATGTCGCCGGCCCATCAACCTCGCAAGACTCCGATTTTGTCTGTGAACTTCCAAGTAAAAAGCCTCACAAAATAAGTCAAAGTGAATTAAGTGACCTTATAAGGGATTTGGAACTGCCCAAGACAAAAGCAGAACTATTGGCCTCTCGATTGCAACAATGGAATTTACTTGAAGATGAAGTAAAAGTTTCTGTGTACCGAAGCCGTCAGAAAAACCTAACACCATTTTTTAACATGGATAACAATTTGGTAGCCTGTAGGGACATTGAGGGATTAATGGCAGCTTTAAATCTGGACTATGATCCAAAAGACTGGAGACTTTTCATTGATTCCTCAAAAGTAAGTCTTAAAGCTGTGTTACTCCATAATGGAAACAAATTGCCTTCAGTCCCAATTGGTCATGCAGTCCATATGAAAGAAACATATAGCAATTTGAAATTGTTACTTGAGACCATACAATATGAAAGATATAAATGGCAAATTTGTGGGGATTTAAAAGTTGTGGCGATCTTGCTTGGAATGCAGCTAGGTTATACCAAATACTGCTGCTTCCTCTGCGAATGGGACAGTCGAGCACGATCGGATCACTACAGAAAGAAAATTTGGCCACCGAGAGAGTCTTTTGAGCCAGGAAAGAAAAATGTGACCAGCGCGCCATTAGTTGCCCCAGAAAAGATTTTACTATCGCCACTTCATATAAAATTGGGACTTATGAAAAATTTTGTGAAGGCAATGGACAAAGAAGGCCGTGCTTTTAGTTATTTAAAAGAAAAGTTCCCTAGAATCAGTGACGCTAAAATTAAAGAGGGAATATTTGTGGGTCCCCAGATTAGGAAACTTTTCGGAGATGCGCAATTCGATTCCATACTTGAAGGCAAGGAAAAAGACGCTTGGGATGCCTTTAAAATGGTTGCAAAAAATTTCTTGGGAAACATAAAAGCAGAAAATTATAAAGACCTGGTTGCCCAACTTCTTTTGTGTTACCAAAACCTAGGGTGTAATATGTCGTTGAAAATTCATTTCCTGGATTCTCATCTGGATTACTTTCCGGAAAATTGTGGTGCTGTAAGTGACGAACACGGTGAGAGGTTCCACCAGGATATTTCGAACATGGAAAGAAGATATCAGGGAAAATGGAACTGTGAGATGTTAGCCGACTACTGCTGGACTATTACGAGAGATGCCCCAGAGGCTGCTTTCAAAAGGCAAGCTAAGAAGCGCAAAATGAGTGTCTAAACTTTGGATTCAATGATAAAAATGTGCTATTTAGTTGCTTTTGTTGAACCAACAATATATTGTTATCTGTATTTTGTATGTCCATTGTATATGCCTATGAATTAAAATTTTGTAACAAATAATTGAGATTTTTTTTTTTGCGAGCCAACTAAAATCTTTAATAGGTATTTTTTAGTTACTTGGGTACAGTTGAATCCAAAAAAATAGGTTTTGTTCAGGAAACAAAAAAAAAGTTGAAATTTGTTTCCCAGTGTAATCGATAGATTCCAATGTCGATAGTTTCTTGGTTACTTTTTAAACTAAGATTAAACTAAGATTAAAAACGTGTATGCAGAAGATAGAGGGTGTTTCTTAATGACCTGCTAATATTTAAGGAGGTTATTCTTGGGTTCATTTTCAGAAATAAACTTCATATGAACATAATGTCCTAAACATCTTAACTTTTGACATAGATTTTCATGTTTTTAGTAATTTGGTTAAGGTTAATGACTTCAATACGTGACAACTAGACTATGTGGTAGGCAACTGTCAAAACTGTTTATGTGTACAAAACAAAATCTGCTCCTTACCTACTAGATCCGTTTTAATCTTTGTTAATACCTAATTTCATAACAGAGTGCAAATGAACGAATTTAATTTTTTTATACGAATACTGTACGTCAAACGACAAAAAATCAAGAGACGACATTTGCTCAGCAAGGAATGAGAATATCAAAAATATTTTTTATTTAAAAAAAAAAGAAGTGGCGTACCATTATTTTCTTCAAAAATACCGAGGGCACGAACGCCACTGGTCGGAATAAAAAAATATGTTATACTTACACCATTAAATGCCTCTTGATGAATAGAAAGTGTGTACCAAATTTCACAAAAATATCTCAGATATTAATAAAAAAAGGTGATTTTTTGAAAATCTTTAACACCATATATCTCAAAAGTTAAGAGTTTTGGGACATATGTTCAAATGCACTTTTTTTCTGAAAATAGGCCCAAGAAAATTAGAACAATTTATAAATAGTGTCAGTACATTTATTATACGGGGTATTTTAAAACTTACCTATACCATAATATATCGTAAGTCAATATTTTAACTTAAAAACTACTTAAATAGATACATGTAAATACATATTATTATGTACTGAGGGCTTAGATCGAGAATGTAATTCACGTACTAATAATTAAAAAAGTTTACTTATAAGTAATTATTATTATATTATACCAGAAAGCTAGAATTTTTAAAATACCTTGTATAAAAATCTATACTTTTATTAAATACAAAGACCCATCCATACCTTCTCTAAATATTCTCAAATTTTTAAATTTTTAGCTGCAAAATAAGGTCGAATTACATTGAATATGTATTTCTATAAATCCTTTGATGAATTTTATCTGAGAAACGTTTGGAGATGGGTATAGGAAATTGTTAACAAAAGTTACTAGGACTTTTACATGGGAAAAGTGGAAATATACAAGGCATTCTATTTAAAATAACAATGTTAAGCCTAACGTCCGGTTTAACCGGAAGTGATGGATAAGTCAGAATATCTATATTAACAAGATCGGCATTTGTTATAACGACAAATAATATTTCAAACAAATATCTTCTATAATTACTGAGGTTTTTTTATAGGCCCCTTACCGTGTATGACCCCGTTTTTACCTATCCACGCAGAATATACGCCAGATTTAGTGAACGAAATTTTATGCTCGTATTTTGAGAGGAAAAATATATTTTTTGGCCATAAATGTCGTTTATGATCTGTCACTGTTGCATTGCATCAGTCGATTTCTTGTAATTCCATTTAAAAGCAAGAAACTCCGATATCAGGGCCCATTGATAACTAAGTATTGTCCTTAATTATTGTGATTAATTTATAATATGTGGGCAATCCCGGATTCAGATAGAACACTTAAAAATAATAGCAGAAGTTCCTATATAAATTTTTCTTCCTACGGCTTCCTATACGGGCCCGTAACGGACGTCCCTGGAAATCGTTGTTTTTTAAATAATTTTTTAAGTACTAGGTGTAATTTTAAATAATTTAATAATTTTTTATTATAATGGCTACTAGATGAGTCTCCTTAAAATTCTCCCTTTTAAGCACATTTGGCTTATTTAATTTACCAGGGACGGAGTAGATGTAGCACAAAAATGTTTTTTTTTACACCCTGTATGATGAAAGAACGGACAATAGTATTGTTGGATACTCTAAACCTTAAGCTGAAGAAAAGGCCCTCTTGATCAATGTCGATAAAATGCAGGTGCGGAACTTCTATGCAGCAAGACCAGGCAACGCAGGGGGGGTCCAGGGGGCCCTCGGCCCAAAGTGGCCTCCCGTTACGGAATGCGAGGCCCCTCCCAACTTCAAAAAGTGTTTTTTTCTTAGGCAACACTAATTTATTATGATTTTATACTATCATCAAGAAAAGGAGTTCCTATACACATCTGTCGATCGCCTTAGATTTTAAGAACCTTTACATTTTTTTTTGTAATAAAAAAGCATAAGTACCTATTCGTTTTGCAAATAAGTTAAGTTTTTGTCTTATTTGTGTTGAATAAGTTAGTGTCGCGCAAGCCAAGTGCTGAGCTCCTCTGAAAGTGGGGGCCCAGACCCACCGGGCCTAGCAGGAAAATAGGTTTATAGTAACAAGGAATTAACAACTACAACGTATTAAAGTTTTTATGACACCGTATGTATTTTGCTTGTGAGTCTAAATTATTTGAGGAAACAAAAAACTTTTTTGCGACTTGTTTAAAGTAACTTCTAATTTTAACCTGCCCTGTATGATATTCTAATTATTCGATCTTATTATGTATTTTTAAATTAATTTATACTTTTATACTTTTATTATATTTTTGTAAATATTTCCTGGAAATTTGGTTTAAAAGTATTTTAGTGTAGTGTGGTCACTTTTTAAATCATTTTATAGGGGGGCCAGTAAATAATATTGCGGGGGGGCTCAAATTTTGAAGTTCCGCCACTGATAAAATGAAC
This sequence comes from Barypeithes pellucidus, assembly GCA_963991005.1. Classification (NCBI taxonomy): domain Eukaryota; kingdom Metazoa; phylum Arthropoda; class Insecta; order Coleoptera; family Curculionidae; genus Barypeithes; species Barypeithes pellucidus. The sequence continues at coordinate 5,287,250 of OZ022557.1, forward strand.
TGTTTTCGAGAAAAAAATATTTTTGTCCATACATTAAATGCATGTCGGCATATTCAGTATACGTAAATTCCATTACTAAGTTAGTAACTAATAAGACAAAGGAGAAACACCGCAAATTTCAAGACGCTACCATAAACTGACACTTGTTCTTATTTAAATCGGTACATGTGAAAAATCCATAGCAACAATGAGGGAATTTTATGAACATAAATCAACAACCAATATTGAACAAAAATATATTTTTTTCGAAAACAGTTCATTTTATCGACATTGATCAAGACAAGGGCGGATCCAGAACTTCGGTTTGGGGGGGTCATGAATGGAAAAATTACGAAAAGTTTACCCTGCCGCGTTAGTCAAACCGGTATATATGGTAGTTTTCGTGTTAAATTGATGGTTTGGGGGGGGGGGGGGGGGGGGGGGGGTTGTGGGTCATGACCTCCCTCCTGGATCCGCGCTTGGATCAAGAGTACCTTTTTTTCAGCTTAAGGTTTACGGTATCCAAAAATATTATTGTCGTTCCTTAATTACACAGGGTGTACAAAAAAAAGCATTTTTGTGTTACGTCTAGTCCGTCCCTGTCAAACTAAATAAGCCAAATGTCTTTAAAAGGGAGAATTTTAAGGAGACTCAACCATTATACTAAAAAATTATTAAATTACACCTAGTACTTAAAAAATTATTTAAAAAATAACGATTTCCAGGGACGTCCGTTATGGGCCAGTATCTCCGCAGGGGAGGCCCTAGGGAAAAAAATTTATAGGAACTTCTCCTATTATTTTTCAGTGTTCTATCTGAACTCGGGCGATTGCCCACATATTCTGGGACACCCTGTAAAGATACTTATAAAGTAAGACATTTTTATGCATTTTTGTTGTATCAATTTTCTCTGAGAAGGTTCTTACGAACATTAAAAGAGGTTTATAAGTGTAGATCAGCTGGATCGCAACAGCGCATGTCCCAGGGTCAGATCTCTTGCATCTTACATGATCTTGCGGGATGTAAAACGGCCTTAACGAATTTATAATAACTTTTACAAAAAAAAGCAACAGTTGTAAACATACATGCTATCATATTTCTTCCTATTGTATAATATTCGTATATAATATATGCGTATGTAATATATGCTGACGACTCTGTTCCTTACATATAAAATTGAAATGTCCACAAACACAATGAACCATAAAAACTATACCTACTATTAAATTCTAAGTCATTATTATTGTTCGTTAATCGACTTTATAATGTGTCATTTCATTTTTCTTGTAGGTGCACTCGAGAAAATTACAAATGTAAAAACTAATTGTCGATTCACTCTTTACCGTTAGGTTCGGACCAATCAGGTCTTATTTAATGATTACTTTTTGTTCGATCAAATGATGTTTGAATTGTTCTATCGTTGAGAATCTTTCGGTAGAGCGGTACGATTTATATTCATTGTAAGCCTCATTGGAAAACCCATTTGCAGTCTGCGATTATTGGCACTGGGCGCATTCAGCAGAACCCCCCATAGATTTGGAAGCGATTTAGTAATCATCTGCTGAATGCACTAAAAAAAATCGATTACACAAATCGGACGCCATTTTTTTCCATCGAATTTAAGATGGCGATTTGTGATTTGACAGCGATTTATGTCGAAATATATATACGGGGTGTTCGGGAACATGTGGGAAATTTCCCGGATATGAAGAAAACACGTGAAAAGAATACTATAGGTTCATATAAACTTCTTTCGTATCGGCCTCCTCTTCGGAGATATGGGCTCCCAAAGAGCACCAATGGAATCAAGTTTTTTACATATAATTATTGAACCACCTGGTATATTTCAATTATTTTTTAATATGATGTATACCAGGTAAGACCCGTCAAATTGCTACCCAAGAAACTGTTGTGAATTACTCACAGCTGCAGGGACGGACTAGCTGTAACAATCATGGGCCCATTTTTTTTACGCCCTGTATGATGAGAACTTTGGACAATGTTTTTTACATACCTTTAACTATTGGCTAAAAATTAAGTACTCTTCATTCATGTCGCTAATCCTAACCGTTTTCGAAAAAACGGCATTTCATATACATCATGTATTTGGCGTATTTCAGTAAAAGATACATCTTTGTTCCGATCAAATGTTCAACCTTCAAAATTCGCTTTTTCATATTTAACCCGTGAGAATTTAGAGGACTGGTGTAAATAAAATGACGTTTTTTCCGAAAACGGTTAGGATTAGCGACATGAATGAAGAGTACTTAATTTTTAGCCAATAGTTAAAGGTATGTAAAAAACATTGTCCAAAGTTCTCATCATACAGGGCGTAAAAAAAATGGGCCCATGAGTGTTACAGCTAGTCCGTCCCTGCAGCTGTGAGTAATTCACAACAGTCTTGGGTAGTAATTTGACGGGTCTTACCTGGTATACATCATATTAAAAAATAATTGAAATATACCATGTGGTTCAATAATTATGTGTAAAAAACTTGATTCCATTGGTGCTCTTTGGGAGCCCATATCTCCGAAGAGGAGGCCGATACGAAAGAAGTTTATATGAACCTATAGTATTCTTTTCACGTGTTTTCTTCATATCCGGGAGATTTCCCACATGTTCCCGGACACCCTGTATATGTGTCTGTATAGTCTGATTTTTTGCTTATGTTGTTTCGAACAAGTTCCAGCTCAACTATATGTCTAGAATTAACCCGAGAACAGAATCTTTCCGTTCAGAATAGCGGACTCAAGAGAAACCAGAACAGGGAAGAATGATGGATTATATGTCTCCTATATTACGTCACACGTGACAAGTAGTATAGTATTTGCAGAATTATATCGTTGATCTTTTGACTGCAATAAAACACATTAACTCTTCGACCATAAAATAAATAAGAAAATCCCAAATTTTAAAACCTTTTCTAGCAGAGCCGCACCAGGTATACAAATTCAATTTATATCTATGCCTGATGCATATATAAATACAAAGTGATTTTTAATAATTTTAATCTTTAGTGATTTTCCGGCGATTAATTTTTAGTTAGGCTTATTAGTGGTAGAATGGGGCGTCCTTGGAATTGTGCTGATACTGGGGCATCTTCAAGTGTCATTTTTGAAAGAAAGCATTTATCTACCGATGCCAAACTAATAATTAAAAATGTGTATCAATCGTTGTTGAGTAGAAATTTTAATTCGATGGATGCTTTAGCAGAGACGTCTACTTTGACAAAAACTCCTTTATCTTCGGTAAGAGACATAGTACTTAAACCTGTTAATCCTAGAAAAAATCGGAGTGATTCTGGCACATTTAGAAACATTGACGAAAATGACATGGATTTATTAAGAAGAAAGATTTACCAAACGTATCCCGAACAAACTGTACCCACTTTGATTTCCATCAAAGAGCGGCTGATTAAAGACGAAACAAATATCTCTTGTAGCCTTTCAAGCCTTAGGAAAATATTGCGTAAAATGGGTTGCTAAATACCGAAGCATTGATAAAAGACAAACATTAATGGAATCTCAACGTTTACGGGAATGGAGACTTAAATATTTAACAGCTGTTAAACAAATTAGAGAAGAAAATTGTCCAATTATTAACCTTGACGAAACATGGTTCGATACCCATGACACTCCAAGAAAAGTTGGGATGATTCTTCCAAAAAATGTCAAGCCAAGGCACCATCTAATAAAGGCAAAAGAATCACAATATTCATGGTTCAGAGAACGGTTTGTTCCAAATTGTCTGTTGCTTTCAGCTAAAAACATATCAGATTCTTCTTTAGATTCCCATCAAGATACCGACGCACAACTTTTTGAAGTGGTTTAAACATAAACTCCTTAAAAATATACCTGAAAATATCGTCATTGTAATGGACAATGCTAGTTATCATAGTCGGCAAGCAAAAATCATTCCCAATTCTAATAATACAACAGCAGAAATTCAAAATTGTATGATTGAAAATGATTTATATTTTGAAGAAACTTACAAAAAACGAGAACTGCTAGAAGTATTAAAAGCTTTTAAAATAGATAAGGAATACGAGTGTGACAAACTTGCAGCAGAAAATGGACATACAGTGTTGCGTCTTCCTCCGTACTATTGTATATTCAATCCTATTGAGCTAATATGGCACCAATTAAAATACAATATTAGGAGAAATAATAGTTCTCCTACATTAAATGCATCTGTAGTAGAATTAATTAAAATTATTTTAAATTATAAAAATAAATCTTGTGGTATGGTATACATTTTCAAGCCGGCCCTGATCCCATTTATTGAGCTTTGAAAAGGTTGAGGCGTATACAATAGGGTTTAATCAGGTAGTTTATTTATGGCAGTAAGAGTCAACGGTATAATTCTGCAACAACTATAAAACCCTTTTTTTTAAACTTTCATTTTATACAACTGTGATTAGCAAATACACAGTAACACTCCTTTGTTAGTTTTGCTATCGCAGTGGTCATAAAGTAAAGTCCTTCCTATATTTATTATCCTAGGAAAGGTGAAATTAATTTATTTAAAACCCTTTTTTTCTGGTCAAAAATAACATATTAACTCTGAATTGCCCATATTAAGTAACTATTTTTATGATAATAATTGGTAAAATGGTACTCGACTTCCGGCGCACAGTTCCTGATCATTGACAATGAAAATAATACTCTCGAGAAACAGCTCATAGCTAATTGTTTTGGAATTACACTAATTAATATGAACGAATTGAGAAATAAGGTACCAACAGATTTGTACAACATTGGTGAAAGAGTGATAAAGTTGGCAAGCGTGATTCGTACATACCGGTTGAAACACTAAGAACCAATGTCAAAAACTAGATATAGATAACCATTTTGTTATAAGGTGGAACTGAACTTCCGGTATATACGCATTTATGTTAGTATTTCATTAATCTCATTTAGATATCGAATATTTTGAATCGTTTAAAAGGCGTTTTCAATACTACTGCCAACAGACCAGTTATAGATACTATCAGTAAGCAGGTAATTATTTTAAAAATTATACTTACCAAGGAAGAAATGAGTAATATAACTGTAACTTCACCGGTCACTAGTACGTTTCAACCGATTCAGCGGTACCTATACGAAAAAAAATGTGTTAAAAAATACTCGAACCGGTAAAATAGTAACTTCGCACAAACAAAGCCGAGTAGTATACTCGGTAAACTTTGGCAGTAACAAATCGTACCGGTTTTCCTTGGTACCACCTGCTCGGTGGGTGATTCGCGTGCGCTTGCCTTCGCCGACTGACTCACACTGAAAGTCAGGCCGGTGTGCGTCGACAGGTAGTACCCCTGCCCCGCGAGAGGTCTTTGCACCTGTAGTACCGTGACAGTGCTCTGATGGGCCGCTATTAGTCATAGTCGGAGCTCACTGGTTGTGACAAGTCGCTCGGAACGCTATTGCGGATATGCTCGGGACGGTGAATTTGGTACTACGTTTGATAATGGGAAATTAACTTGTTAACAACATATAGTGTGGTATAAGCAAGATATTATGCATTGACTTTTACTGCAATAAATCAACTACCTAATTAGTCTCTATTGTGTCTACTCTTAAATCTTTAAGCCCCAATAAATGGGTTCAGGGTTGGCTTGAAAATATAGCTATCTACATGTTGATTTATTTTTGTTTTGAATTCAGAAACATTTTGAACCAAATGAAAATAAAGATCAATTAATATTAATATTTTGACACATAGTAAGTATAATAAAAATAAAAACTAACGAAATACTGATTTATTCGCTTCAATAAAAATTAGGTTTTTATATACAGGCGTCATTTACAATGTTACAATTTAGACTTCACACTAATACAAGATGCCACACTCTCAGCACAAGCCCATGGACGTCACATTCTAATACTAATACAACCAAAAAAAACGCGTCGGGAGCTCTGCTGCTCTGCCCGAAAAGATTTAAATTTGATTGTATTTTATGGTCACAGGAGTGATTAGGGGGTTTTATGACAGTCAAACGATCAACTATATTAATAGACAGCTATTTCAGGTTGTAACATTCAGTATTTAACATATGACCCAAGATCGACCCTTGTGGAACTCCACAATTAACTTCTATATAATTTACGGTGTCAACTGCAGATCTAGAGGAACATTTTGGGTTACACTCAATGTTGAATCCAGACATTTTTGTCCGGGAGTGCATTTAATAATGTCGAGAGGGGGGCAGCATGTTCATACAGGGTGTTATGGAAATGACGTATTATATTTAAACCCTCAAACCTTGAGATGACGTGGTAGTGGAGCCACGTGGTAAGAACTGGCGAGAGATGTAAATAATCAATTCTGGTAGATCGTGTTACGCTCTCAATAGTCAGTGGCCGTTTGAATGTTGGCCGGTGTTGTCATATTTACACGTCAACATTTGTTCACTCGGTCACACCTTTTCGAACAATTATTTCCAACACATCACACAAATTGGAAATCACAACATTTATTGTTACAAATTATTTCACAGCAGAACAAAAGAACGGTAATGCTTCAGCCAGAAATACTTTAACCTTTAAAATTCGTAAGCAAACACTTGGGATTTCCAGGGAAATCTGACTAGTCCCTATCGCATATCAAAAGAGGCTGAAAGAGTGTTTAAGCAACGGATTCCAGTGACCATGGTCGAGGCACGCATTGTGATCTGGCATCACTGCTAGCCTACTGACCTACATACACTTGTTAACTAAAAACAGATGTGTATGGAATGGCACATGAGCAGTGGCGTCTCGTGGCCCTATGATAGAGGGGGTTCACAAGTATGGTGAAATTATTTAAAAAAAATTTATTTTAGAGTAACGACCAAACAATTATTTTTTAGGCGTTTTAAATGTAGAAAGAAAAAAGTAATAAGAAAATGGGTTAGGTAAAACATATTTTTATTTATTTTTTAATTTTACACAAGGAAATACAACTTTTGGAAAATAAGAAAGGTGTGTATAGCTGTCGGATCTTAACGTCGTCGCATGCAACCCTCGTAACAATATTTATACAGTCCACTACTAATACTACTAAAGCCATCTACGATTTATCAAGAAAACCGAATGATGTCTAATATCACTACGCCATCTATGGCTACGTCATTAGGCGCAACCAAGACGAGACGAGAACGAATCGAGCCACGAGACTAATAAGTTGGCATTCTTCATTTTTTTTGTTTTTTAGTTTAAATCCTTAAATAAAATGGTTTAAAATCATATCGAGTATCATTTATCGAAATACATAAAATTTATCGACCCTACACAATAGTGCTTAAACGTAAAGTCCATTCTTCGGTTCTTAATTGTAGAAAATTGATCAATAACAGCCTCATTAAGTTTGGAATATCCTCTATAATTTTTTTTTCATATATTTCATTTTTTAACTTTCTAATGACGTTCCTAGATTTACCCTTTGTGGTCTGCGTTAAATTAATTTTGGGTTTAGGTGTTCCCGCATTCTTCACTTCAGTTTTTTGCTCCAAACTCAAACAGCTAAAGTTATTTCTTAAATAGTCCACCGTCAACTATTCATTTTAACTTAATAAATATATAATATTATAATATTAAAACATACACGCTCGAATTTCTAACTAGATGCACGAACAGACACACAAAAACTGTGCGCCTTTTCCATGTTAAATCGCCATAGCCCCGCTATCCCCCGCTGCCACCCGTCACCTGTTACTACAGATCAACTGCACTACTTAATCGCACGTGTGAGGAAGTCTCGTCATAATCGTCATTTACCTCGACCGAGGCACGGTTGCCGGATCTATACAGTTTGGTTTGACGGGATGATAAAATATTAGGGAGGGTCGGACTTTATACGATAAATAATATTCAATGAATATAAATTAATATTTTTCATTCGTTTTGTTTTGGAGATGCACGTGCGCATGTGCTCCTGAGGAAGAACCGCCACTGCACGTGAGGTAATGTTAAGGGTTTTTACTTAAGTATTTAGGCATTCGATTAAAAAAAAAATTGTTACCAATTTTGAAGTTAAAAATTTATTTTCCCGTCATTTCCCGAAAAAATTATTATGACGAGACACGTGGTAAGAGGATCGACTCTAGATCAACAACGCCAAGTATATGGAAGAAGAACTGAACTATTGCTTTCTGCTAGGAAAAACAGTGGTGGGACTCGAACCGCGGTTTTGCTATGGTAAAACACAATAGAAGAATTTCTCGTTAAACCGTTTCTTGCTACACTTTTTTGTTCTTCCTTTCTGTTGATATTAATTCGTAAGCATTCTATTTAAAACTAGCGCTTTTAAGCTTTAGTGATTTTTATTTCCTTGTTTTATGAACTATGAGAACCTTTAAATAGTTTTTTGCGCTTTGTTAAGAGTCCATTATAAAATTAGCTATGGCTTTTTAGCATTGGCATTAGAATGAGTGTATTGTGTGTATACGACCAATGAATAATATGAATAATGAATAGTTGAGTAATGAGTTAAAAGTTATGATATTAATATAATCCTAGAAATGATTTAAAAACTGTTGTTGATCACGTGCACGGTTTTACAATTTCGATGCCGAATGTTACATAATGATTATGAGAATTCCGAAAGTCATAATAGTGAATGTACTTAATATGTTGAATACATTAATGATCATTATTATTTTAGGGATATAGATGGAATCACCTAGCTGTTGTTGTGTAATAGTAATAGTAAAAAATTTATAATATATTTAATTACTAAGATTGTTGATCACTAAGGAAAATCAATTTAAAGAAAGATATAACGAATAAAAAATATTTTTTATATTTGCTTCATTCTTAACAGGCATCTTCACAACATCGCTCTTTATGATATACCGTTTATAATTTTGTATTTACGACATTAAGTGGCTTCTTCGCCTGTAACAGTATGATTTAAATCGAGACAAAAATACACTAGTTTAAGTTAAGCTAATAAAGTAGTTAGACGTGTTTGCGTTTTATATTTGCAATCTAGAAAATGTAATTCCAAGTCTGATAACAATTCCATTGCTATAGTCTCTTCTATTCTTTGCATGCTCTCATAATTCCTTTACCATACTAATGGCTTGTTGATAGTTGGTGACATTTGTTTGATTATCGCATTCAACTTCTTCATCAGAGTCGTCAGATAGTGATATGATTTCAGTTTGGACTACATAATCGGTAGGAATGGGGTGACTATCATCTTCTAATAGCACATTGCTATCAATGTTAATGAACTTGTTCAAATCATTGTTATCAAATTACAAACTTCCACAACATCAATATTCTCTTTCAGATTTAAAACGCGACATTTTTGTGCCATTGTTTACGATTTTAACCTTACAACTCACAAATAAACGGCGGACTGCTGTCGGGGACTCACACATACTTTCATTCGGCGAAGTCCTTTCTCATGCCACGCATACGCGATTGGTTGCCGGTCTGTCTTCAGAGAGATTTTGCACCGTACTTATTCGTCTCCCAAATACTTAAAAAAGTTTTTTGTCCGTTTAAGGAGGGTTTTCTCACTCTTTGTATGAAACAGCCTGTCCGCGTCCGCCCAAGAGAGGTTGATTTTCATGGAATTTCATATACCTAGTTCCGGACTATGAAAAATATATCTTGGCAGAAGTATAACCAATTGCTTACAAAACATGCCAAGGAAATGTTTCGTTACCCTTGGAATGGATCCACGTTTCATCTGGAAAAATATATTTTCGTATGAACCAAGCTCTTAGAGATGACATGTTTATCCTTATCGATGGGACATTAGATACTCCCGGTTCCCAGCATAGGTTATTCAAACAAAATACAATTTTTTAAGTCGTTTTAAAAGTCGTCTACACAACAGTAAGTTTTATGATATACCGTTTTAATTTTGCATTCACAACAGTGAGCTTTATGACAAACCGTTGTTAATTTTATTTTCACTACATTATGACAATATCAGCCAATAATTTTAAAAAATGTTTTCACTTCTCTCTGAATGCTTATAATATCAAGTTGCCATGAAAACAGCATCCGCGTCGTTCGTTGCCTGGGCGCCGTATTGTTATTGTTACCTTCCAAATGTAAATAAGATTTCAAAACAACAAAATTGGAAAGAACTAGTTCCATTTCCGAAGAAGAAAACGCATTTCAATGCTCTCCAGACGAAATAATTAATAAAGCCAATGAAGCAACACAAAATGTATTGCCTGAAAAATCCAAAAAAGCTTATAAAAAGGAATGTACTTAATACGTTTATTAAATGGCATGGGACCAAAAACAAGTGAAGAGCTTTGGCGAATATAAGCAAATATTCCAAACTTATTGCATTGCTAAGTGGCAGTGAGTTGGTTATAGGTACATCAATATATATCGGGTGCTAAAAGAACCATCTAAAACTTAATGTACAGAAATGCAAGGTTTTGCGATTCTTCAAATGTACAAATCCGCAGATTGAGGTCTATGGTATCAATGGTGTCAATTTGGAAGTTGTATCACATTTTAACGACCTCGGGGTAACATTTCAAAGCGATTTATCTTTTGTTATACATGTAAATATCATTGTTCGGAAGAGTTTTAGGCAGGGTGCACACTGGAGAAACCCGTTTCAAGAAACTGGTTTCATGAAATTGGTTTCAAGGAAACCGTTTCTTTAAAACATGCACACAGAAGAAACGGGTTTCCATCAGTTTCGTGATGGATTCGGATGATGATGATGTGGTTATTTTGTGGTGGTGGCTAAAGAAAAAGAAAAGAAGGAAGTATTTGGTTCACCTGTTGATCAGGGATCGTCAACACAGTACTTACGTTGTAGCTCGTAAATTGTGTAGTGATCCTGTCAAATTTAAGGATTTTTTTAGAATGTCGAAGCCTCTTTTTGAACGTTTGGTGGAATTACTTAGCCCACTAATAACAAAGAAGGACACCAACTGGAGGTTAGCTCTGAGTCCTGAGGAAAAAATAACAATAACACTGAGGTAAGTCAAAACCGTTTTATCATTGCCAAATATATTGCATTAAACATAAAACAAATAAGTAAGTTAATTTAAGGGCTTATTAAGAAAAGGTGCCAGGTCAGTATACAGTCCATCATTTCCTTCATCACTATAGTTTGGAGGAAGTAGAAGCTGATTGGATATGACAATTGGAGAAGTTTGATTGGTTAAGGCATATTTCATGATTCCAGGCATAGCAATTCCAGCACAATGGGAGTTAACTCATGAAAACACGGATTAGGTCCAGCCCATGGTGTTGTTGGATAGAACTATGTACAAAGGCTTAACCGCTTTATCTAACAATGTATCTATCACTTAAAGTTGGCATATTGTCTATCGTTTACTTATTGAAATATATAATAAATATAAATACCTGATGAGTTCAATTCTTGTGCCACTTTCTCCCAAGCTCCTTGTACTTTATGCCTGTTGCTGTACTCCTTTAGATGGAAATCATATAAGCAGGGATGGTTTTCGACAGCTTCTGCTAACTTCCCTTGGAAACAAATGTCTGCCATACTAAAAACAGCACACGCGTGTCGTGGTAAGCACTTTGAAAACTTTATTTAATTTTGCGTTGTAGTAAATAAAACCACTAGAAACGTGAAACTGAAGCCTATACGAAATCTGTTTTTTGGATTTCATGTAACCCAGTTGCAAGAAACCAATGAAATTACAATTTCATGCAACGCAGTGTGCACAGCCCTATGTTAAACTAATCTATCAGTTGCATGCAACTTAAGTTTCCTGTTTCATGAAACCGGTTTCCTGAAACTGGTTTCTCCAGTGTGCACCCTGCCTTAGGCTGTTGGGTTTCATAAAGAGACACACACAAGGTATATTTTTGACATCAAAGCCATGACAGCCCTCTACAACGGTTTGGTGCTTAGTGTTCTGGAGTATTTTTCAGTAATATGGAGCCCCATTTATCAAGTCCACATTGGCAGACTGGAAAGGGTACAGAATAGGTTTGCAAAGTATCTGCTATTTAAGCTCCGTTTCCCATATTATTATGAAGGCGTTCCTTATGACACGAGGCTGCTCCTGTGTGGTTTTTTTTTTATGATCAAACACAAGCACTATAGGAAAAATCCCTTAGGGCACTCTGGGAGTGGTGCGTGTGGGCAAAAAGCGATTCACGTTGGTTTCGAATCGTTGGAGGCTATATTCGTTGGAAAAAACGACCTCGGGAAGGTTGTTTCATAAGGATGACGTCCTCCAGATGAAAGAATTCTTAAATAATGAACTTTCATTCATCAGTTCGAGGAGTACTAAGCTTAACCACATATGGATGGGCGGCAGTGGTTCGTCGTGTATTTCTGCTATTCGCCGCTCTAGGCGGAATTAAGAGGGCAAGGTCAGCCGAGCACTTTCCATGAAAATATCTGTAAAAGAGAGTCAAATCCTGTCGAGGTTCTTCGTCAGCTCGTGGTCTCCAATCAGACGAATGGCCCTCCTTTCGATGGAGTCCAGTAGCCGAAGGGTATGTTTGGGTGCAGAGCTCCAGACATGAGAGCAGTAGTCTAGTGATGGTCGAATCTGGGCTTTGTATAGTATCAAAAATTGTTGAGGTGTGTACAACTTTCTGGTTCGGAGAGTACACCAAGTTTCTGAGAAGCTATCTTGGAGATTGTCACAACGTGGTTATGCCAAGACATATTTCCTTCCAGATTGACGCCCAGCAAATTAATAGATGAAGCCAGTGGGATTGCGTGTCCGTCCATGAATATATCCAGTTCTGTAATGATAACCTTTTTAGAGAAAACTGCTGCCTGGGTTTTTTAGCGTTAAATTCGACTTGGTTACTGTCACCCCAAGCCAAAATTTCTTCCAGGTCTTTGTTGAGGCGTGATACTTCATGCTGTCTGCGAAGATGAGCGTCGGCAGCCGATGTTTGTGCATTCAAAGAGAACGATGATAAAAGTGTGCTATCATCAGCAAAACTAACTATCGGGTTTTTCGTTTTCTCTAGAAGGTCGTTAATGTAGAGTAAGAAGAGAGTGGGAGACAATATGGACCCTTGAGGAACACCGGCATTGATGGTGAAGCTGTCTGGGAGAAATTCGTCAATCGCCACTTTCAGAGAGCGGTCCTTAAGAAAGCTACATTTACAGTGTTCTTTCTTGCTTCTTATTTTTGTTGGAATGTTTATATCGTTTTATGATCTGTACCATTTCTGATTTTTGAATCTGTAGTGTACCTACTATAGCTAAATAAATAAATAAATAAATATTTTTTAATTTCGAAAGAGAAAACTGATACGATCCTAGAGAAAATATTGTATGAAACTCAAATCAAAATCAAATTTTATATTCTAGGCTAGAATCTAGCCTATCAGTTTATTCATTTTATTGGTACCATGACAATCTTAAATTTTCTCACCGTTTGTCTTTTCAAATAATGATCAAAACGATGCGCGGCGATCAGCGTTGCGGTGACGAAAAGTATAAAAATAAACTGTTGCGGCTGCTGGCCGCGGTTTCGTTCACAGACCAGCGATTTCCGACGATTTCTCGCCAAGAACAGGAAGCAAAAATAAATAAAACAAAACCAGGATACGTCGATTTACTTTATCAACGAACCTGTTACCAGAAGCTACAACATTTGAAGGGAGTAAGGGAGTAGTATCACAGATACGTGAACGTTGTTCTTCTAACGTTTTTCTATTTGGTTTCATAATGACTACATTATGAAATGCAAAAAAATTGGCACTGAAAATTTATTTTTTTCATGTTGGCAGCAAGTATAGGGTTCGAATTTTAGGCCTACTTCGATTTTGTTGAAATTAGTTTTCTAGGCATTATGGATTCGACAGAAATTTTAAAATGCTAACCTTTAACCTTTTTTAAAAGTTTTCCTAGATTATTTTCTGCAATTTCTCGTATTTCCGGCCGAGTACAACTTTCTTCCTGACTCATTTTTATTAACTTTAATAATATATTTATTTTTAATTATGACGGACGGGAAGAAGCTTTGTTGTGTTCAATTGTTTCTATCATGGCATATTTGATACTTGTAAAGCTTTATTAAATTGTAAAAGTATTGCCAACCCAAAAAGAAAATAATATATTAATTGAAATGGAAGAAAAATCCACTATATTTTTCTGTTTTCAAGACTTTAAAGACCCAATTTTTTTTATTTTATTATCAAACATAAGCACTATAGGAAAATCCTTTATGGCACTCTGGGAGTGGTGCGTGTGCGTAAAAAGCGATTCGACCTCGGGAAGGTCGTTCCATAAAGATGAAGTCCTCCAGCTGACAGAATTCTTAAATAATGAAGTTCGAGGAGTACTAAGCTTAACCATATATGGATGGGCGGCAGTGGTTCGTCGTGTATTTCTGCTATTCACCGCTCTGATCGGAATTAAGAGGGCAAGGTCAGTCGAGCACTTTCCAGGAAAATATCTGTAAAAGAGAGTCAAATCCCCAACCTGTCTTCGATGTTCTAAGCTGTCGAGGTTCTTCGTCAGCTCGTGGTCTCCAATCAGACGAATGGCCCTTCTTTCGATGGCATCCAGTAGCCGAAGAGTATGTCTGGGTGCTGTCTGCGAAGATGTGCGTCGGCAGCCGATGCTTGTGCATTCAAAGAGAAAGATGAGATAAGTGTGCTATCGTCAGCAAAACTAAATATAGGATTTTTCGTTTTCACTAGAAGGTCGTTAATGTAGAGTAAAAAGAGAGTGGGAGACAATATGGACCTTTGAGGAACACCGGCATTGATGGTGAAGGTGTCTGAGAGAGATCCGTCAATCGCCACTTGCAGAGAGCGGTGCTTAAGAAAGCTAGCCAACCATGCACAGAATCGACTGGGCATACCATAGGATCGCAGTTTACTTAGAAGTCCCTCATGCCAAACACGATCAAAGGCTTTAAAAATATCCAGTGCCACAGCCCGAGACTCCCCATGATGTTCGGTTGCTTTGTTCCAAAGATGGGTGCCATAGGCTAGAAGATCTCCAGTTGATCTGGACTTCCGAAAACCATATTGATGATCGCTGATAATGTTGAAGCCTTCCAGGTACTTTAGAAGATGTTGGTTAATAGCTTCCTTCATTACTTTTGATATAACTGAAAGCAATGCGACTGGTCGATAGTTGTTAGGCAGGGTTCTCTTACCTTTCTTTGGTATAGGCTGGACTCGCGCCGTTTTCCAGCATGATGGAAATATTCCTTGTTTGTAGCATAAGTTAAAAAGTCTACAAAATACTGGTGTTAGTTCATCGGCGCATCTCTTGAGAACTATAACAGGAATTTCGTCTGGACCAGAAGCTTTCTTGACGACGAGCCCTTCCAGGATTCGTTTGACGGGACGCTGACGGAACACGATTTCGGTCATTTCGGATTGAACTGCAGGAATGTTGGGTGGTGTTCTTCCCTGGCAATCTACAGAAATAGAAAAATAGAAACAAATAGAAAAAGTATTATAAAATACACGGTTCATAAGACAATTAGAGCACTTGTACTTTAGAAAACTCCCCGCTTCGCGGGTCGTTTTCTGAATTAAACGCGTGCTCTAAGATAATGTCGTATGAAACTTGTATCTTAATATACTATTATAATACATCTCCATTATACATCAAGGGGATGTTGTTTATTACGTAAATATACCACAAAAAAACCTTGATTATGGCTATTTATAAAATATATTAATTTATTATTAATATTCAAGATGGCGGTAATTTATAAGCTATAACGAATCATTTTATCGCTTGTCTAATGATAATAATAATTATATTTGGCCACGTCTCCGTAAATAAGAACAGGTTGTAGTTCCCCCATTCCCATGCCAACCGTCACAATTTTTAAAGAACACAGAAAATAGCCCATTCCTAGTCATCGATACCTTCACCCTCCCAGTGTGATCTCATTCTCTTTTTTTGTGCCGACTGCTCATGTCGTATCTTTACGTGTGTGTATTTCTGTGAATTGTGCCCGTATCGCTCTCCAGTCATTATGGATGATACTTACAAACGGAAGAGAAAGGACAATACCCTGGATGAAGAGTATAGACTTCAGAAGAAGTTTAAAAAAAAATTATAATCTAATTTAGATAATAAGAAATATACTCAGTCTTCCACGGGACGCCAGCGGTCCTTGTCACCCTTTGCACCGGTTGTTGTATTCCCGACAAGGACAGCAACAACTACATAGGAAGATCGAGTAAGCGGCGCCGAAAGGGATCTGTACCGTTACGTTGACGAGAGTGTCATTATGGGTGATAATAGTACCCAACAAGACTTTCATGGTAAGGGCTATTACTCAATGTCATACTTGTTTATGTATTTTATCGCATATGTTTTGGAATCCCTTTTGGGGGATTATAAATTTAGAGAACTTGGAAATTATTGCCTATAGAAAGTGAATATTATTTTGATGAGTGTTTTCTCAACTGTATTTTGATAACACTTAATTATTGTTTACAAATATTGTTCCTATAACAATATCTTTTACCCTAAGAACTAACTTTCTTATAGAAAGTGAATATATTATTTTGATAATAATATTTTAAGATGAAGTTTTAAGATATTTTATTCTGATGAGTGTTTTCTCAACTTTTGTGTTTTGATAACACTTAAATATTGTTTCTATAACAATATCTTGTACCCTAGGAACCAACTTTCGTATAGAAAATGAATATATTATTTGGATAATAATATTTTAAGGTGAAGGTTTAGGATGTTCTATTCTGATGAGTGTTTCCTCAACTTTTGTGTTTTGATAACACTTAAATATTGTTACTATAACAATATCTTGTACCCTAGGAATCAACTAGCGTATAGAAAATTAATATATTAATTGAATAATAATATTTTAAGGTGAAGGTTTAGGATGTTCTCTTCTGATGAGTGTTTTCTCAACTTTTGTGTTTTGATGACACTTAAGTATTGTTTACAAATATTGTTTTGATAACAATATCTTGTACCCTAGGAACCAACTTTCTTATAGAAAGTGAATATTATTTTAATAATAATATTTTAAAGTGAAGGTTTATGATGTTTGCTTCTGATGAGTGTTTTGATAACACCTACGTATTGTTTACAAATATTGTTTTGATAACAGTATCTTGTACCCTAGGAACCAACTTTCTTATAGAAAGTGAATATTATTTTGATAATAATATTTTAAGGCGAAGGGTAGGATGTTTGCTTCTGCTGAGTGTTTTGACAACACTTGTGTTTTAATAACACCTACGTATTGTTTACAAATATTGTTTTGATAACAGTATCTTGTACCCTAGGAACCAACTTTCTTATAGAAAGTGAATATTATTTTGATAATAATATTTTAAGGTGAAGGTTTAGGATGTTTGCTTTTGATGAGTGTTTTGACAACACTTGTGTTTTAATAACACCTACGTATTGTTTACAAATATTGTTTTGATAACAGTATCTTGTACCCTAGGAACCAACTTTCTTATAGAAAGTGAATATTATTTTGATAATAATATTTTAAGGTGAAGGTTTAGGATGTTTGCTTTTGATGAGTGTTTTGACAACACTTGTGTTTTGATAACACCTACGTATTGTTTACAAATATTGTTTTGATAACAATGTACCTTATATTCAATTTCAATATGCAATTTCTTCGCTCATAGAATCTTTTCGATGAAAGATCGGACGAAGACCAACATAACACTGGTCCTGATTTAGATCAAGCAGTGCTGTCAATTTTGGGCTGTGACACAGCACAAGACACGCGAGTGGTGCCTCCTTTTAAAAAAAAATATAGCCTTGTCCTGGACAAACATTTAAAAAAAGGCCTATCTGTAGAAGAAAGGACCTCGATCCTAAATAAATATAACCCTCCAGACAATTGTCCCTTGCTTGAAGCCTCAAAATTAAATCTGGAGGTAGACTCACGCAATTCGAGAGGTAGTGGCACGCAGAGACAAGATAATCCTTGACTTACAGAACCAAATGGGAACCGCTCTTTCCGCATTAGGTCACCTAGTCGCCTTCTATTGGAGGCTTAAGGTATGGAAAGAAGTGGAACGTTCTTGTGTGGACCTGAAGCAATAACCCAAGGCATTTAAGAAATAGTACACCATCGAGCACCTATATTGCAAATAGGAATTTAAACTCCAGAGGTCCACCCCGCCAACAAGGGAATATCAGGGTGGACGAAGACAATCACTCCAAGTCCCCAAGAACATCTCACATCAAAAATTTCCACACCAAAACGCAAGGAGAGGGGAGAACCAGAGAACCTACAGGAAGGATCAGCAAAGGAAAAAGAATCCAAGGGAGAGGTATTAAGAGATAGACAGGTATGCTTAACTAAATATGCAAGAAGATTACACGCAATTTTACACGCAATGGATGATCATCACCCAAGATATAAATAATCTTTCTTGAATATCAGGGCTTCCTTTCCTCTCCTCTCCAATACAGAGTCATATTCCAAAGGAACCTAAATGGTCTCAAAGTGAGAAACAGATTTTATCTGACTGTATTTACAAATTAATGGTATCCGGCGCTATAAGCCCCGTCAACTTTCAAGAAGGCCAGTTTCTTTCCAATATATTTGTTGTCCCAAAGTCTGATGGTTCTTATAGACTAATTATCAATTTAAAATCACTTATCACTTTTGTTAAGACCGAACAGAAGAATTATTTTCTAGCAACATTAGACCTCAAGGACGCCTTTTTTAATTCCTGTAGACAAGAAAGATAAAAAATTCTTGAAGTTTAAGTTTGAGGGGAAATTGTTTCAATTTAATAGTCTCACCTTTGGCTTAAATTGTGCCTCGCTGGTATTGACGAAATTAATGAAACCTCTGGTATCTTTTCTAAGGAGTAAAGGTTTATTGTCAGTCTTATATTTAGATGATTTTTTGGTATTGGGCGACTCTTATGACAGCTGCAAGAAGAATATCTGTTTTACCATTAACATCCTTGAAAAGCTTGGTTTGTTAATAAATTACACAAAGAGCATGCTTGTTCCATCCTATCAATGTCACTATTTGGGTTTCATTTATTATTCAACAATATATCAGTTCGAGGAATAACAAACAGGCGAATTCTGGTTCACGCTTACAGAAAAATTTTTTTAACCAGATATTGACCTTTTTGCCAGCAGATTAAATAATAAGTGTAAACAATTTATATCTTGGCACAGGAACCCAGATGCTTTTGATGTTGACGCTTTTACCATTAACTAGTCTTAACTAAAATTTTATGCTTTTCCACCCTTTCCTATTATTTTCAAATGCTTACAGAAGATTATCGCTGAAAAAGCCTAGCGCATCCTGGTGGTACCTCAGTGGCCAACACGACCCTGGTACCCTATCTTTCGATCCCTGTTAGTGGAAAAACCTATTATTTTTAGACTCAATATCGAATTACTTTTTTCTGTTGATGGGTCAGTTCCTCACCCTCTTTGGCGGCAACTTACCCTGGAGGTAGGAATCTTGTCCGGCAGGTTTTGCAGTTAGGCCAGATTCCACAATCGCTTCTAATACATGTTTTGCCTCTGTTACTCTGGCTACCTTAATCTTTTCATTTCAACAAAGGCTCATCTTATAGTACATTAAACTCCTACCGATCTGCCATTACCCAAGTCTGGATCTGAGTTGGGCCAAGACCATAGAATTAAAAGATTTTTTAAGGTGGTTTACCAGTTGCGGCCAAGCAAGCCCAAATACTCTTGTACATGGGACACAGCAATCGTTCTCAAATTCTTAAGTAGTTTAAAGTTAGCTTCAATTGAATTAGAAAACATTGTAAAGTCAGATAGGGGAATCGAGATACGGATCCATATAATTATTATAACCATATCTAATCCTACCTTACTTTGATGCAGATAAATCAGTCTATGTAGCAACAGTTTTTTTACGTTATATGAAGAGAACCAAAAGTTTAAGAACAGGTGATACCAAGTGTAGCAATCTTTTCTTGACTTTCACGAAACCTCTCTGCAATACATCAACACAGACTATTTCTAGATGGATTAAAAAGTTATGCAACTCTCGGGTGTTGACTTCTCAGTTCGGTTCCCATAGTACTCGTCATGCAGCTACTTCGACTGCATTTAGAAAAGTTGTTACTCTTGATACCATCCGTTTAGCGGCAGGGTGGTCTACTACCTCAAAGACCTTTGTAGTGTTTTTTAATCGCCCTATTCAAAATGAGTTTAATTTTGCTCAAACCGTTCTTAGCTCATAATGACGCTAATACATAGCCTTGATGTTCTCGGAACATAATTACGAATATTTATTATTGTCTTTCTTAATATTACATATTTGATTACCATTAATAATAGTATGTCTGTTTCTTTCTTATGTTTGCATTACAATGATACATGTATACATGGGTATTTTATATTTTATGTATATTCCATGTTATGTATGTATTATTATATATTAGATATTTTAGTTAATATAATAATCTTGACTTTATTTGGTTGTTATAACCACTATTATTTGGAATTACTAATAAATTTGTAATTTTTTCCAAAAAAGATTTAGTCTTTAAACATCTACAACCTGTTCTTATTTACGGAGACGTGGCCAAATATAATTACATGATCAAATGAACTTACCTAAGTGAAGTTTGATCTTGATTATATTTGGCCACGTCGAAGTAAATAAGTCCCAACCACGCCCTTCTTCTTATCCCCAAATTATCTTTTTTGGATATTGTGTAGCTTTAAAGGAATGAGATCACACTGGGAGGGTGAAGGTATCGATGACTAGGAATGGGCTATTTTCTGTGTTCTTTAAAAATTGTGACGGTTGGCATGGGAATGGGGGAACTACAACCTGTTCTTATTTACTTCGACGTGGCCAAATATAATCAAGATCAAACTTCACTTAGGTAAGTTCATTTGATCATGTAATTACAGGATACTTATAATACGGAATTATGTAGGTAGGTACCTTTTGTATGCTATATACGTGCTCAAGTGGCGAGGGCCTCGAGTCATGGATTCGGTTATCTTCCTATAAATAATATTTTTAAAATATGTTAGAAATGATACCAAGAAAGTATTTGTTGCTTTTACGGGCCTTTTTTATGATTCGAGCTCACGCACAAGATTTATTTATCATTTCTGCGAGAGGTCCGTTTTGTCAGTCTGTCTAAAATAGTTATTTATGTAACAAATACATAAATTAACTCTATGCATTTCATGCAATATTTTTCTACGATCGGATCAGGTTTCTTCTTCGAAATTGAAAATTATTTATTGGTGTAATAATCAACTTATTATCGCTTAGGATTGCAATAAGTTTGGGATATTTGCTTATATAGACTTGATTGATTGATTAATGTTGATTTTAGCTTCGAATAGTGTGACCATAAGGTCGATGATTTTAAAATGTTTTCCACCCGGGTGAAAAGTAAATTAGTTTTTTGTAATTTTTTTTTAAAATCGATATCTCAAAATAATATACGAACACACCAATATACAACTCATTACACAAATTTAACGACAATGAATTTTTTTTATTTTTTAAATTAAGCCTAATGATATTTATAAAAAAATAAAAAATTAACATAGTTTTTGTTTTACTTATTTACATTAAATATTACATTGGCATTATTGTAGGCAGTAACTGATATGTTAAAGCATTGAATATTGTGACCAAATCGTTGATATCTTCTTTGTCTTGGTATTTTCACTGAAATAAGCTAGTAGCGCCGACTCAGAACCAGGATTTTGAACTTTGTTTCCCATACACCCTTCTTTGAAACAGTTATAAGCCTTGTCATATTTCGGGCGGTTTTTAGTTGGCAGAAAATCTTCTTCTACTATATTTGCTGCTTCTCGAATTCCTCATCTGATAGCATTTTTCTGTTGTTAGAATAATATATTGTTTAGTGACATGGAAACCATATTCAAAAAATGATATTGGCCATCTTGATGTGTATTATTACCTATGTACGTTATTTTACCACCTGCGGTGGTAATATACTATTACCTTTCTTGAAAATACGTTAGCAATACTCGTTCGCTGAAACTCTTCACTTGCTTTTTGTCCAATGCAATTTAATAAACGAATTTTAATCCTTTTTGTATGCATCTTTCGATTTATAGGCAATAAACTTTGTGTTGCTTCATTGGCTTTATTAATTATTTCGTCTGGAGCGCATTGAAATGAGTTTTTTTTCTTCGGAATTGGAATTATTTCTTTTCATTTTTGATGTTTTCAATTATTTTTTAAATTTGTAAGATAACAATAACAATACGGCGCCCAGGCAACGAACGACTCGGATGCTGTTTCATTGCAACTTGATATTATAAGCATTCAGAGAAAAGTGGAAAAATTACACGTTATGGCACTTTTTTTAACGCAATATTACTTGATTTAAGACCAATTTTATGCCATTTGAGTAAAAAAAATATAGTTTTCATAACAATCGTATGTTTATACTGTTCTTTTTTTTTTAAATGTAATGTTGCAAATTCGACAAAATCAGTTTTTGACGACTCATTTTTGTTTCCTTCGACGATTTTTTGTTTCCGTTTTTTCTGAGAATATTAATTATTTATTTCGTTTAAACTCAATACCGAATCTTTAGGAAACGTAATGAGTTTTTTAATGCAATCTAATTATTTGCTTCGAATAATAGGTGTCATTTAAAAGTGGACTTTTCTTGGGAACTTTTTACTATTAGAAACAAAACTATGATAACTGTTTCTTTTTCAGAGGATATACCACTTTTACTACAATATCTAAAATTTTGTTATATTTTCACAAGAAAACTCATTGTGGAGAAAGATTTACAAATTTCGTTCATTCAAAGTTCATATAGGTACATGTTGTCCTAAAATGTGTTCTTTTCGATATACAATATAAAAATATTATATTAAGATACAAGTTTCATAAGACATTATCTTAGAGCACGCGTTTAAACTAGAAAACAACCCGCGAAGCGTTGTCTTATGAACCGTGTATTTTATAATACTTGTTCTATTTGGGTCTTTAAAGTTTGAAAAACTTTAAAAAATATAGTAGATTTTTTCCATTTGAATTAATATGTTCTTTTTGGGTTGGCAATACTTTTAGAATTTAATAAATTGTTACAAGTATCAAATATCTCAAGTATAGAAACAATTGAACACAACGAAGCTTCTTCCCATCCGTCATAATGAAAAATAAATATATTATTAAAGTTAATAAAAGTGAGTCAGGAAGAAAGTTGTACTCCGTCAGAAATACGAGAAATTGCAGAAAATAATCTAGAAAAACTTTTAAAAATAATATGCAAAACTTTGAGTTATGGAGCGAGCAGAACAAAGTTCAAAATATTGAACAAAATAATAAATAATACTATTGAACAAAATATTGTGTCGACGCAGAATCTGACAGGAATAACAAATAATGCCCAGGAAATGTCTACAATAACTATAAATATGTATATAGAAAGTAATATGTATAATACTATATTGAATAAAAAATAAAAATAGTACTTTATTGAATAGAACTTTAGAAATAGAGTATACTAAACTGGAAGATATTTCTATTATCTTTAGGTTATCTTGTTTTATAGTTGTGACTAGAAATTAGTTGACGGACACAGCATGTTATATATTTCCGAGTATAGGTATTTCAGATAAATATCTAGTAAAAATGATCTATTTGCAACGTTAAAGGTTACTATTTTAAAGTTTTCTATAAAAATTTTTTGTCAAATCCATAATGCCAAGGAAACGAATTTCAACGAAATCAAAGTAAGCTTAAAATTCGAACCCTACTTGCTGCCAACATAAAAAAAATAAAATTTTAGTTCCATAAAGTGACAGGTTATTCAATTTTTTGCATAATGTAGCCATTATGAAGCCCAAATAGAAAAGGTTTTTTTTTGATTTTTATGAAAAATCTCGAAAACAGTTTGATATATTACACTATTAAATTTTGGTATATATTAGATATAATACGCAGCTTCTAACCCGCTGCCGAGAAGCCGATTCGAACCGCGAAAAATAGGGAAGAGTGAGAAATGTATCATCCCCCATCCCTACCCCATTCACGCCGGTAACCAGGCCGGATGAGATCGGATATTTCGTGGGGTACTGGGGACGGTACACACTCCCCAATCGGTTGGTGTATGACCTATGCGAGCAACCAAGGGTTGATAGGCCTTGGATCGTGGTTCGGATCCCACGTTAACCCGTAGGTCCCCTCGGAAATGGCCCTGGCAGCGAGAGAAGAGGAAAACATTGACAAAAAGATGTATATTGGCGCTTTAAGAAGGGATCTCAAAAGACTTTTCGCCAAAAATCGTGAAAAAGTCATCAATTTTGGCGTATTTGATAGATAAATATATGAAGAGTCTGCGTATATTTAACGAACAGCTTATTGTTGTATCACTATTGGTATATCGTCTTATAATTTTAAAGCTCCGCTGAACATTAGTAGCAAAAAACTGTTACAGTTTAAACCATAAAATGATGTAAAAGAAGACAAAAACGAAGGAATCTAAGCATAATGTAAATAACCTCTGAAATGTCTTGTCTTGATGGTTGTTAAAATGAGAATTTCTAAAATGCCATAGCGGCTTGTGAATTTAAAGGTTGAAGTACTCGGTACCGCCGTTTGACTGATGTGCTGAGCATAAGGTGCAGTGCTGTACGTTAATTTTTAAAACATTTTTTCCATATTACGAAAAATGGGTCATCATCGAACTAGCGTCATTTTATATTATGAGATACAGGTTAGAAACAACCATTTTTAGGAGTCCTCTGACAAATTTTGAGTATGAAATTATTGTTTTACTATTTATAGGATACTTTCAGTTTATTTCCGATTTCCATACGAGTTACCAGGTCCGTTTGATCATCCGATTCATATATTAAAACATTCTGTATTTTATTTGCAATTCTTGAGCGGGTTCTTCTTGATTTTAATGTTCGTTCGTATATAATTTCCTTATGACTTTGTTTCCTTCTTGCTCGTTTTTCTTTTGTTAAAAATTCAACAAAATGTGTTTGTTTTAGTCCAGTGTGATGTCAACAAGGTCTTCTTTATGGGGATTTCTTTCTTCATCCATTTTGGAAAGAATAAAGTTATTAATTCATATACAGGGTGTTCTGGATAAGAATGCATTCTACATGGATCTCGGAAGAAAACCTAATTTCTACGATATGTTTTTTTTGTTTTATGATTTCATTTGAAGAAAATAAATTTTACATTCCCACTTTTTCTCCTCTATAAGATAATTTAAATTAATTTAAATTTTCAATTGAACGTTTCGTTTTTCCGTAACCACCATCATTTTTTTTTCAATACTACTACTGCTACTGGATTCCATCGAAAGGAGAGCTGACGAAAAACCTCGACAGCCTAGAACATCGGAGACAGGTTGGGGATTTGACTCTCTTTTACAGATAGTTTCATGGAAGGTGCTCGGCTGACCTTGCCCTCTTAATTCCGCCCAGAGCGACGAATAGCAGAATTACACGACGAACCACTGCCGCCCATCCATATGTGGTTAAGCTTACTACTCCTCGAACTTCATTATTTAATTCTTTTATCAGGAGGACTTCATCCTTGTGGAACGACCCTTCCGAGGTCGTTTTTCCCAACGAATATAACCTCCAACGATTCAAAACCAACGTGAATCGCTTTTTGCGCACACGCACCACTCCCAGAGTGCCCTAAAGGATTTTTCCTACAGTGCTTGTGTTTGATAAAAAAACATTTTATTTTATGGTTTATGAACTCCAATTTATATTGTGCATCCAACGATTAATTTATTATTATTTTGTGTTCGAAAATGATGCGTTTTTGAAAATGAAAAATAATAATTTATGTTACATTATTATTATTATTATTATTGTTATTGTTGTAAACAATGCAATATAGTTTTTAATGCCAACATAAATAGAAACAAAAATATTTGCAATAAGGTGCTTATTTGAATTGAAGATAAGTGTTTTTAGTCCGAAACGTCTGATATATATCACCCTGTAGACTAGCGAGATAAGCGCCTGGAAAACATCCCACCCTTAAAGTTTGACAGTATCTTAATAGTATATTAAGATACAAGGTTCATAAGACATTATCTTAGAGCACGTGTTTAAATTAGGAAACGACCCGCGAAGCGGGGAGTTTTCTAAAGCACAAGTGCTCTAATTGTCTTATGAACCATGTATTTTATAATACTTTTTCTATTTGGGTCTTTAAAGTCTGAAACACTTTGAAAAATATAGTAGGTTTTTTCCATTTGAATTAATATTTTCTTTTTGGGTTGGCAATACTTTTACAATTTAATAAAATGTTACAAGTATCAAATATGCCATGATAGAAACAATTGAACACAACAACCCTTCTTCCCATCCGTCATAATTAAAAATAAATATATTATTAAAGTTAATAAAAATGAGCCAGGAAGAAAGTTGTACTCCGTCAGAAATACGAGAAATTACGATTGTGCGAGCAGAACAAAGTTCAAAATATTGAACAAAATAATAAATAATACCATTGAACACAATTTTGTGTCGACACAGAATTGGAAAGGAATAACAATTAATGGGAAATGTCTAGAGTAACTATAAATATGTATATATAAAGTAATATGTATAATACTAAATTGAATTAAGGATAAAAATAGTACTTTATTGATTAAAACCCGAGTATAGGTATTTCGGATAAATATCTAGTAAAAATGATCTATTTGCAAGAGTATAGGTATTTCGGATTAATATCTAGTAAAAATGATCTATTTGCAGGTTAAAGGTTAGTATTTTAAAGTTTTCTATAAAAAATTTCTGTCGAATCCATAATGCCTAGAAAACTAATTTCAACGAAATCGAAGTATGCCTAAAATTCGAACCCTACTTGTTGCCAACATGAAAAAAATAAAATTTCAGTTTCATAAAGTGGCAAGTTATTCAATTTTTTTGCATTTCATAATATAGCCATTATGAAACCCCAATAGAAAGAGTTCTTTTCAACTCTCATCTAAAAGAATAGACCGTTAAGAATGTGGTAATCTTAGACTTAACGCGTCAATTGAACCTTAAATTAACTTAAAACATAGTTTTTTAATGGTTACTATAACGTTAAGGCTACATTAGTTAAGTTCTAAAACTTAAGGTAATATTAAAATATCGGCCTTGGGTAAATATAGTAGGTAGATTAGAAAAATTAAAAATATATTTATTAATAACCTAATTGGTTAATTATTTTTTTTAAATGTAACGTAATTTTTTAACTGCAAAACTTTAGTATATTGTGTATTATTAAATTTTTATTTAAGCCATGATAATTCACGGGCATAATATAATTAAAACTACAATATTTGAGCTCCAGTTACGATTAAAATGCACATAATTATTAATTTTTTAATTAATTCTTATGGTTAGTTATTAACGGGCAGCAAGGAGCAGAGACGGCTTCGCTCGTTTTTTCTGAACGTGGATAATTAACATCGGTCTTAATTGTTTTTGATCTTTATGATCAGAGACAAATTTTATTAGTTTATTTCAATCGAATTCGTATAATTAAATCCCATAAATAATATCAATGAGATATCTAAAATAGACCATCATACAGGGTGTTAATGTAGAAACTTCCCACCCTTAATATCTTGTTTTCAGTAAATAATATGAAAATCTAAAAGACACGTCAATTTTTTTAAATGGGAAGATGGGGGGGGGGGGGGGGGGTTCAAGTAAGTATTACGTCATTTTACAGGTTGTTTAAATATCTTTGAAATATTACCCTGATTTATTATTTTTTGAGTAGTAGATGTAAGTTATTGGAACCTTTTTAAGGCGGTGATTTCCCCTGGTAAAAAATTGGATCCCCCCCCCAAATTTGACAGACATCTCATATTTCTATTAGGCCACTCTGGGAGTGGTGCGTGTGCGCAAAAAGCGATTCACGTTGGTTTTGAATCGTTGGAGGTTATATTCGTTGGTAAAAACGACCTCGGGAAGGTCGTTCCATAAGTATGAAGTCCTCCAGATGAAAGAGTTCTTAAACAATGAAATTCGAGGAGTACTAAGCTTAACCACATATGGATGGGCGGCAGTGGTTCGTCGTGTATATCTGCTACTCGCCGCTCTGGGGGGAATTAAGAGGGCAAGGTCAGCCGAGCACTGTCCATGAAAATATCTGTAAAAGAGAGTCAAATCCCCAACCTGTCTTCGATGTTCTAAGCCAGGGGTCGGCAACCTTTTGAAACGGAAGAGCCAAAAGTTATAATTTACACAATTTCTCAGTATTTAAAGAGCCACTAGCGGCCGCCATTTGATATCCAAAGAGACATCGAAAGAGCCGCATGCGGCTCGCGAACCGTAGGTTGCCGACCCCTGGTCACAGCCAAAGCACTGGTGAAGACGCCAAATTGTCTTGCATCGAAAACGAATTAAAACCTACATAGAAACATCCGACGATACACATTCGAGAGCTTTCGACGGACTGACGACAGTAACGACGCGTGTCACGCTGGAGGGGTGCGGTGAAAAGCGAGTACAAGTGGCTGAGAGAGAGAATCGGGGCCTAATCCTCGTTAATCGATTCAGAACGAATTTTTAATGTTTTTTTTCGATAATACAAATAATATTTGCGTATGGAACTAAAGAGCCGCAGCTTCACATCCAAAGATGCCGCAGGTTGCCGACCCCTGTTCTAAGCTGTCGAGGTTCTTCGTCAGCTCGTGGTCTCCAATCAGACGAATGGCCCTCCTTTCAATGGAATCCAGTAGCCGACGAGTATGTTTGGGAGCAGAGCTCCAGACATGAGAGAGTACTCTAGTGATGGTCGAATCTGGGCTTTGTATAGTGTCAAAAGTTGTTGAGGTGTGTACAACTTTCTGGTTCGGAAGAGTACAGCAAGTTTCTGAGGAGTATCTTGGCGATTGTCACAACGTGGTTATGCCAAGACATATTTCCTCCCAGATTGACGCCCAGCAAATTAATTGCGTGTCCTGCCATGACTATATCCGGTTCTGTAATGTTAACCTTTTTAGAGAAAACTGCTGCCTGGGTTTTTTTAGCGTTAAATTCGACTTGGTTACTGTCACCCCAAGCCAAAATGGAATACCTATTACGTAAGTATTTATAATATGCTTTTAATGTAATTATTGTTAACAATGGACATTTATGATAAGAATTATGAAAAGTATGATATTATGTTGGCATGTTTTATATCGGTAATCCAATTTGGATAGCTGTAACAATATTTTGTTATAATATATATTTGTTTCTAATAAATTGACCATGGCCTGCTGTATATAACTAATGTAAGTTATTAAGAATATCGCATTTTTAGGTTATCTTTGAATATTAACATGAACAGAAACAATTAAACCTTAAATTAACTTAAAACATAGTTTGTTTAATGTTTACCATACCGCTAAGGCTTAGCTAAGGTCTAACTTAAGGTAACATTCAAATATCGGCCCTTGATAAATAAAACTTTTTAGAGAAAAGCTAGCTACTCCCCTAAACTACAGGGTGTTATGAAAATTACGTATTATATTTAAATGGGTAACTCCTGGGGTGTTCTAGAGAAGCGCTACATATATTTTTTTTAAATCGAACGTTTAAAAAGTGGGGTAATTCACCCCTAAACGCACACACAACTCCTCGGCACATTCATATATGAAGATATTATATTGCCCAGCTGATTCATCAACAGATGTTCAAGCACAATGTTGCCAAAATGTTTAAAAGTGTAAAACTTTAGTTTCTTATAAAAATAAATATTTAGCTTACTTAGAAAGTAAATCCAGGACGCGATTAAGGAATCCAGGGCACAGACACTTTCAGTTCTTTTTTCTATTGGAAAAACTTTATGCTCATCACGTGTCCTGATGATAGTGTGGAAGTGCATAATAAGCTTATCACTAAACCCCAACACTAACGCATAATTCACTTTACAATAACACACATAGAACAAGAGCACTTAATCATTTCTCAATAGAAATAATAAAAACGCTAATTTCTATGGGTCATTAGCCCCTTACTAAAGATAAAATGAAACAATTATGTTAACAATTGACAGGAACTACCCTCTGAAATAATGGTCTAGTCCGGACCAGTTGTCGAACTTATGATGTCGCTTATAAAACATCGAAAGTGGCAACGCTGTATTTTAAAATATTAGCCCGATGTAAAGCTAAATAAAATTGCATTTTTTTTTCTAAAGGGTAAGTGGCATTTATAAACTTTTAAGTTGTCCAGATCTGACGGGTGTCGTTCGAATTGAACAAATGAGAACATACCTGACCATTTATAAACTCCGCGGCGGTTCGTTCGAGTCAGTTTAAGTTTATAAATCAGAGATTGTTTCCTAGCGAACTGAACTGACCGTAAAAGTTTATAATAATGTACCCTGAAAAATAAACAACTTGCAATCTGTCAAACGGTTATTGACTTTCTAAAGAGTTTACCCTGAAGATATGACAACACTGCTGACATATGTTGCTTTGTTTACCTTCCTGACAGGGGCACCACGTGGTCATTTTTGGTTTGACATAAGGTCATGTACAGGGCATATTAAATTAAAGCGCCATTTTTGGATATTTTTCTTCAATTTGTTTTCATCTCAGGAATTGCCTGGTTAAATATAATACGTCA
Source organism: Barypeithes pellucidus (assembly GCA_963991005.1). Classification (NCBI taxonomy): domain Eukaryota; kingdom Metazoa; phylum Arthropoda; class Insecta; order Coleoptera; family Curculionidae; genus Barypeithes; species Barypeithes pellucidus. The sequence continues at coordinate 5,317,721 of OZ022557.1, forward strand.
TTTCCATAACACCCTGTATATGTAAAAATCTCTAACAAGATCACATTTTATCTTTTTGATAAGTTAACGTAACCCTGTAGATATAATTTTTCATGTTCACGAAAAGGTTTGTTTTGAAAATTTTACGAGATGTCGTTGGCATGTTTAGTCTGGTTAAATCCCGAGAGCGAAGCTCGAGGGATTTAATTTATGAATAAATATGTCCATTTAGTCATTCAACTTTGACATTTATTAAAAGTCATTCAATAGTACTCGGCCTACTAGAGAAACACTTTCTAAAATATTGTGGACCAATGAGGCCGTTTTATTATCACTTATAAGGAAGATGAAAATTTTATCAAAATAATTTCGTGTAATTGGTGTAAATGAAACAATTTGATTGGACGAAACAGTAAATTTGACAGATGATGGAAATAATCGTGGAAAAAAGTCCTGTTATAGTAACCGGTGGAAAACTTAAGTACGATTCTGTCAAATATCCCCATACAAAGCAACAATTTTTTTTCTAAATGCTAATTGGACATGCCATGGCATAATACCTATTCGGAGCGTCTTCGTTCTACGCTGTTAATTTCCGAAGAAGCGTACAAACAGGTGCATTGTACTTTAGAATTTTACCCTTGACTTACCAAGCGCGTCACCCCCGTAAGTATAGTGCGTTCAAAAGGCCTGGTTTTTCAGTAACGTTCGTGGAAAATTTCATTTTATTACTGATTTCGAGTGAAATGTCGATGTACAGCAGCAAGTGCGGTTCGAGTTTTAGGCTTTCTTCGATTTCGTTGAAATTAATTTTCTAGGCATTATGCATTCGACAAATTTTTTTTATAGAAAACTATAAAATACTAACCTTTAATCTTGCAAATAGATATATCATTTTTACTAGATATTTATCCGAAATACCTATACTCGGGAATATATAACATGCTGACGGTGTCCGTCAACTAATTTCTAGTCACAACTATAAAACAACATAACCTAAAAATAATAGAAATATCTTCCAGTTTAGCTCTATTTCTAAAGTTTTATTCAATAAAGTACTATTTTTTTAAAATTCAATTAGTATTATACATATTACTTTATATACACATATTTATAGTTACTGTAGACATTTCCTGGGCATTAATTGTTATTCCTGCCAGATTCTGTGTCTACACAATATTTTGAACTTTGTTCTGCTCGCATCATAACTCAAAGTCTTGCATATTCTTTTTAAAAGTTTTTCTAGGTTATTTTCTGCAATTTCTCGTATTTCTGACGGAGTACAACTTTCTTCCTTACTCATTTTTATTAACTTTAATAATATATTTATATTTAATTATGACGGATGGGAAGAAGCTTTGTTGTGTTCAATACTTGTAACATTTTATGAAATTGTAAAAGTATTGCCAACCCAAGAAGAAAATATGAATTAAAATGGAAAAAGCTACTATATTTTTTTAAGTTTTTTAGACTTTAAAGACCCAAATAGAAAAAGTTTTATAAAATACACGGTTCATAAGACAATTAGAGCACTTGTACATTAGAAAACTCCTGCTCCTGCTCGAAGATAATATCTTATGAAACTTTATCTTAATATACTATTTTAGGTATCTTGAATCAACTCAAAAAGGGTTACTCGCCTATACAATTGTTGTGATCACTTAAACTCGAATGAAGATGGTTTTCCTACAAACATTCTGAACAGCGATATACAAAAATCTATCTCTCCAGTTTCAAATTACATCTAGTAGAAATTCAGCTAACTTTCCATTATTGATAAAATTAGATTAGTTTCCTGCTCTTATTTATTTCCCCGTTAATCCATCTCCTAAATTGGTATTATAAGAATAACGATTTTTAATTCGAATATTAGGAAATGTATTAATTGTTCTTCAAAGTGTGATTCTTTAGATCCTTTTATGAACTAAACTGATATTATGAACATCATTATACCCGCAACGACATTTTTTGTTTGTGCTACAGGATGTTGATTTTTCTTAAATCGTTATTTTTTAATATTTCCGAAACTAGTTTAGATATTATTTTCAATTTTGGTGTTAAGATGGTATAAAATCACATATTTTATTTACAAAAATTTTTTTATCGTTCCACCAGTGGCGTTCCTGGAAACATGTCGTCTGATTTTTTTTTACAAAACATCTGGTACGCCATTGACATTTTTCCATGTGATTATTTTATTATAAAAAAAAGTAAGAAAAGTTTATGATAACGTCAAAAATTCTGGATTTTTGCCCACGATAGACTCGCTGTAACTATTGTGACTAATTTTGAAAAATTGTAACTTTAATGTTATTTTTAATTATGAAATTCTGCGTCTTTAATTACCCATTTTCAACTTAACATTACACAATAATATAATTTAAATATTAAACAAGCCTGATGTGGATGTAATTAAATAATAACTTGTTATTCAACTTAAAATATAGATATATATATATAAAAAACGTTGATTGTCTGACAAAAGAATTTTCCCATTGGCGATGGCAACAATTTTAATTGGCAGATAGAAAGACAGGAAGCGACTTTTTCCCAGGAGATTAGCGCAGCTTGGTCTGCACACAATATACAAATATTCTTTATATAAAGTCCATTCAAACACGAATCAATTTAAATTATGAAAAACGGAAAGTTTTTTCAGGGCAAGGTTCAATGGAAATTGTTTAGTGCCTACAGACTAGATATACAGTGAAATTCCCCCTCCCTTGAACGAGCGCTTTCTCATTGTCCCGACAGCTCCTCATATAATTTACTTTGTTTTAACTCCCTCTGGACGGACATTTCTCTTGAACGGACGCCGACATAAGAATATGTTAAATTGTTCTCTTAACCGGACAAAAAATAATAAAACAATACTAATAAACTCCTTCTGTGCAGTGGTGGCTCGTGATCTATAATTCACAAGTATGGTGAAATTATTTTTAAAATTTTATTTTTGTGTAACGAATAAACAATTACTTTCTATGCGTTTTAAATGTAGAAAGAAAAAGAGTAATAAGAAAATGCGTTAGGTAAAACATATTTTTATTTATTTTTTAATTTTACACAAGGAAATACAACTTTTGGAAAATAAGAAAGGTTTTCTTAGTGTGTATAGCTGTCGGATCTTAACGTCGTCGCATGCAACCCTCGTAACAATATTTATACAGTCCACTACTAATACTACTAAAGCCATCCACGAGCTATCAAGAAAACCGAATGATGTCCAATACTACTACCGCCATCTACGAGTTATCAAGAAAACCGAATGATGTCTAATACCACTACGCCATCTACGGCTACGTCATTAGGCGCAACCAAGAGGAAAACAAAACAATCCTTAAATAAAATGGTTTAAAATCATATCGAGTATCATTTATCGAATTACACAACATTTATCGACCCTACACAATAGTGCTTATACGTAAAGTCCATTCTTCGGTTCTTAATTGTAGAAAATTGATCAATAACAGCCTCATTAAGTTTCTAATAAAGTCTATAGATTTACCCTTTGTGGTCTGCGTTAAATTAATTTCGGTCCAACATAAGTAAAAATTTAGAGCTTACTTATGAGATATTATTATAAAATTAGGAGAAATACAGGACCGTATCCCAAAATTTCCTGATGTTGTTCAAAAAACCCTCGAAACGTCATTAAACCACAATGTGGTTTAACCGACTTCGTATCTCTTACGGTTTCAGAGATCCCTGTACTGGCCCTCCTTATCTTGGACACGTTGTATATATTTTTCAATACGTAACAAAAAAATTGACTGAAATATAATTTTATTATTTTAACTTGCAGAATATCCAACAGTGCAAATTAAGAGGCGAAATTATCGTCGCTTCTGCGAAGAAATAAAATGCATTCATGAGATGTAAATGAACCGCCGCGGTCTATAAACGCATCATCGGCAATACATTTGGAGGCGAAATGGCTGTCGCCGACGTCTTAAGACATTAATCACACACATAACCTTTAATAACCATAACAAAGTATATGAATGTGCAATAATTTGCTGATTGAGCTAATGTTAATCTTTTTTTTGCATATTGAATTATTTTATAAAGAAATGAAAAAAATATTATTTGATTATTTAAATATTTTATAAAATACGTAGTGAAGCACCGCCTCAGTTGGCTCACCGGACGAGTCGCCACTGAATGTTTTGCTGTTACACGACTTTTATATAGCAAATCTGCGGTTTTTACATTTATACGTAGATCTCTCAACGAGATCTACACGTAATTTTTCATATAGCGAAATAAATTAAGGAAAATAATAGAAGAAGCGGGAAAATAGATAATAATGATATATTATGTTATCTCACGCGTGCTAGTTTATCTGGAATTCATCGGTCCAAGAAGCGTTACGGCCGTAAGCTTGGAACAACAATATCACACACGAGTATCTTCGGATTTTAAACAATATCGCCCGTTTCTCTCGGAAAAGAGAGAAAATCTTTTCAAGCTCATTAAGGAGTACCTAAACTTTTTTATTCCGATAAAAATTAGTGATAAAAATTAGTATTTTGAAACACTATAATGTTAGAAATAGTATAGAAGAAATAGTGATAGTGATAGAAGAATAAGGCTAAGTGGCCAGCATTTAACTGTGTTGTCACATTATGGCGTAAGAGGAATTGTACTCAATTTAATAAATAGTATCTGCAAGAAACACCACAACCGGTTAAAATCAATAATATATTGAGTGAGAGGCGGGTAATCACAATTGGTGTTCCTCAGGGAACCGTTTTGGGCCCGATCCTCTTCATCATTTATCTTAATGCTCTTTTAACAGAAAATATAGCATACTTATACTGACGACACGGCTATAATATTTACTGGTAAAGATTGGGAAGAAGTTAAAAATAAGGCAATAGAAGGCCACAGGCAGATATTTTTTTATTCCAGGATGAAATATACCCAACTAATATAAAACTTTCTGTAAGTAGGATTGATACTGATACATATAATACACTAATTACGTAACTAGGTACCATCAAATAATAAAATATATACCTACCTATATAATAATTATTATCCTGATGAAAATATACAGGGTTATGATAAAGAAACGGAACAGCCCTTTATATAGACTACCACCCTCTTAATCCAGAATCGCTCGGACCTATTTCTTTGAAATGCATTTTTTTAGAAAAAATATATAACTACAGGGTGGATCATAAATATGCTACTTGTATTAACTTCAATTTTCTTAATGGAACACATTATATATTTTTACATTTTCACATTCTACAATCAATTTTAGACATTTTTCATAAATCATGTCCTATATCTATCTTCAACCGTTTACGAAATATTAATACTTTAATGCTGGTATGCACCATCGATATGTTCCTCGACATAGCAATTTCGCAAACTTCATTAACATTCACTGGCATTTTTTGACGTCTCAAACTTAAATAGAAAATTGTCAATGCCTTCCAAGATTGTAATTTGAGTTCATATCGAGAAACATATCAATGGTGCATACCAGCATTGAAGTATTAATATTGTTTAAAAAATTAAAGTTGATGCAAGTAGGTAGTCATTTTATGATCCACCCTGTATTTTTCTAAAAAAAAATGTACCTATTTCAAGAAAATGAATTTACGGGTTCGAGCGATTCTTGATTAAGTGGAGGATATTCTATATAAAAGCCTGATCCGTTTCTTTATCATAACCCTGTATATACAGGGTGTCTCATTTTCGACACTTTTATAGGATATCTCTAAACAAGTAATGTAGGTGTCATGTGGTCTTTTTGGGTCAAACTTAAAATGGTAAAATAAAAATTCGAAAATTTTCGCTCGCTTAAGAGATACGGGGGAAAATCAAAAAATTAACAATTTCTAAATTACCCTATATTTTCTTAGTTAAAAGAGATACAGAAAAAAGATTTATACAGAAGTTTATTTATAATGATTGTTGAATAATCTGCTGTTTTCAGAATAAGTATACGGGGTCAGGTAAGAAAGTTATCGAACCAAACCTCATTTTTTTAAATGTAACACCCTGTATATTTTAATCTAAAAAGATAGCATTTTAAACTCTCTTTTCAAATTTATAACACACCATGGATGATCATATCAAAATTTTCAAAATGTTGATAAGTCATTTTCACAAATGAATATGTAAAAATGAAATTGACGTTAAATGTTAATAACAACTAGAATTTCAACATAGTTGTCTCTAGGATATTAGCTTTTGTTTCATGGTATACTATCGTTTAAAGTAATAAAGTTCAAATAAATCGCCTAGGAAACGAATATTATCCATCGTGTGTTATATTATTTGAAAATAGAATATTAAATTCAATCTTCTTAGATTAAAATATACAGGGTGCTCCATTTAAAAAAATGGGGTTAGGTACGATAACTTTTTTTACCTGACCGCGTATACTTATTTTAGATACGGCAGATTATTCAAAAATCATTATAAAGAAACTTTTGTATAATTCATTATTCTCTTTTAACTAAGAAAATATAGGGTAAGTTTGAAATTGTCAATTATTTTGGTTTTCCCCCATATCTCTTAAGCAAGCCAAAATTTTCAAATTTTGATTTTATTATTTTAAGTTTGACCCAAAAAGAGTACATGACACCTACATTACTTCTTTGATAGCACTAACAGTTATGGAGACGAACAAACCCTATAAAAGTGTCGAAAACGGGACACCCTGTACATTGTTATACTGTGATTACTGCGATGGTTAAAAATAACAATATTTTTTTATAGTCGTTTTTCATCCTTAACTTGGAAATTGCATTGCAAGGTGACGCCGTCTCCAGACAATGACTGACTGGTGCTTCGCATATACATATTACTATGGTACATTTGAGCTCTTTAGGTCAATTGATTAATATCACTGGTAGGGTTTAAAGGAAGCAATTTATACGGCAGCGGTTTTAAGTAGCTCGAGTTTTTTTTTATTTTTATAGTCTTTTTTGCGGACACCTTAATACTCGCAAGTTCTTCGGGCTGCAATTTTCAAAGGTAATGAGCTCTTCTCCGGAGATACGCTCCGGTGGAAGACGGAGCGTTGCCCAGAAGAAGCGAAGATCGGTATCTGGTGCACGCACCAGCGGAGCGTCTTCGTAGGGCACCACTCGCACTGAGGAGGAAACGTGGAATAATTTGTCAATTTGGTAATTAGCCGTTTAGAAAGTTAATAGTCATTAGTATCTGGGACATTTAAAATAAAGCAACTTTATCACAATTGTTATTGCAAAGTTTTGAGCACCAATAATGAATCAAAATTGAAAAAAAAAACCGTACTTTGTAGGGGCGTGGTGGGCATTATCTGATAACACTGGACAACAACGAAAATGTATATACGGTGTTGAAAAAAGGTCGGTACCCCGGAATAACTCCGGTGCATCGCATTGCAGCGGAAAATGTCTGGGGAAAAAGTTGTGTGGTTTTGAAGGAGGAATAGTTCGCAATTTAAATCACCCCCCACCCCCTCAACCCCCGGGCGCGGGTGCGGCTAAGTTAAGACTCTCAAATGGAACCCCATATTTTTTATTGGCGTATCGTGTTCTCCGACCAAAAATAAACATCTTTTGTCCGAAATTTTTTTTTATTTGGGCCCATCCTTCACCAATAATCACGGGCATTTTTAGTACAAGACAGAGAAAAAGAGTATTTCCGGGATAAAACTTGATTTTCGCACGGTTTTGATTTTGTCTTTCTCATGGTGATTATTGGTGTACTATTGCTTATTGGCAATATTCTTCCGTCTATTCCTTTCGGATATGTAGTTCACACGAAGGAATCATACGACAATACGAAGATCCTATTGACAACCATAAAATATGATGAGCACCAATGGCAGATATATGGCGACTTAAAGGTTGTTGCACTGTTACTTGGGTTGCAGCAAGGCTACACCAAGTTTTGTTGTTTTTTATGTGAGTGGGACAGTCGGACAAGGAAGGTCACTTCATTACAATAGCCAATACTGGCCCGTTCGACAATCATTAGATCCAGGGCAAAAGAATGTATAACATAGGCCATTGGTATACTCCAAAAAGATTTTGTTACCACCTTTGCATATCAAATTGGGCCTAATGAAAAACTTTGTTAAGGCACTGAATAGACATGGGCCAGCATTTTCCGGGGCTAAGTGAAGCAAAAATTAAAGAAGGTATAATGCCACACATTCGAAATATTCTGAACGACGAACACTTTGACATCACAGATATGGAAAAAAATGCTTGGAATGACTTTCGTCTCGTGGTTACTAATTTCTTGGGAAATAAAAAGGCTGACAATTTACGTTACTCTTGTTGAAAATATGCTGTCGTCGTATCAACCAATGGGTTGCAATATGTCTCTAAAGATCCTTTTCCTGACAACTGCGGAGCTGATGAGCACCAACGAATACTTATAAACAGGAAGAAGACAAACAGCCGTGTTAACACATCGAAGCAAGTATGAACAAACCCGAACAAACCAGGCATCCATTCCGTCTGGAATCAGCTGACAAACGCACGTGCTTTTCAAATGTCACTTTTGTCAAAATTTTTATTACTGTCAATATTTTAAAGTGACATTTAACCAACAAAAAACATTCAAACCCTTCTATTTGATTTACTTAAGTAGTGAAAATCAAATATTAGGATTCTGACATGTTTTAAGCTGTAAATATCACTTTAAAATAATCCTTACACACTCTTATATCATTTTTTTAACTAATAACGTAACTACAAATGAAAAATTAAACTTCAGAAATAAGCTTGTAAGTAGTTTTATTAAAAAATAGGAAGTAAATCATAATTTACATAAAATATTTTACCATCTTCAAGTGGGCTCTAGGTCCTAGCAAATATTTCAAGCTTCAAGTCCAAGCATATTTTTGGGCCCCATATGATTTAGGAAAAGAAATTATTATTGAAGCTTACTCTCAGTAAAGATGACTAAATGAATGTTTCAATCAAAGAAAATGTTTCAATTACAAATTACTCACTTGCACCAAAAAGGAAACGACGTTTTTCGTGAAAGATTAGAATATTAAAAATTATTTTAAAATTTAAAGATGCGTCTTCTCCACTTCTCCACCATTTTAAATCATATCAGATGTTGCTTGATTTCCATGCCCGCCAGACGAAGGAAGTTAGCTTGTTAAACTATTTAACAATTCGTGCTGTTCGCATTCTATGCCTGTCTCTGTCTGCAGCAACCTTCCCTAATTCAGTAAAGTGAGACAAATATGACCAGGATCAAGTCGCCTGCATAAACACTCACTTTTGGGCTTTCCATATTAACTCTACGTAAGTCTGATATTGACGCTTAAATGATAGAGTGAAACAGATAGATAAAAGTAGGTTACATGTGAGCGTATGGAGCAGCGTAGGCTTAGCATCACTTCCAAGGCCTTCTTACGTGTTTCGACCCCCCCCCATAAGCAGTCTCACCGGGCTGATGAGCACGGCGAACGCTTCCATCAGGATATATCAACAATGGAGAACAGGTACCAGGGAAACTGGAATGCTTCCATGGTTGCCGACTACTGTTTGACTCTTGGTAGAGATGCTCCAGAAACAATTCACAAAAGAATTGCCAAACGACAGCGCATTTAGTGACTCTAAAAGTGTAAAATTATCTAGTTATATTATTTTGTTAAAAATAAATAAAAAAAACTTTTTTTTGAAAACGGCAACTAAGTTTTTAATTTCATTTTATCATTTTTGTATTCAGCATCCCAAAATTAACAAGAAAAATGCATTTTGATACAATATACAACCAATAACCTAAAATTTGTTGTCTAGTGTAATTAGACGATGCCACACACTTGGGGAAAAATACCTCTTTTTTAAATTGAAGCATATTTGCACCAGGCTACAATTTTTTTTAAAAGGATTTATTCAATAATACGCCATATCCATCGAGTGCTGAATCAACGAACCAGCACTAATAGTGATGTGAACGGAATGTGTTTAATTATGTATGTTTTTTGAATTTAACTTTTCGAATAATATTCCCCTTAAAACCGAATAAGCAAGTGAAATTTTTTTGCATCATTTCGAGGATAAATACTTTATGGTAGCAGTTAGTGAGGGGCTCTTCCAAGGTTCGAGAGAGAATTTTGTCGCCTTTGATATGGCCCTAACTTATCATTAAAAAAGGCTATGTTTCTGTTTTATACAGGGTGCTTTAGAAAACATTGCATATTTCAAAAATCTTTTATTTGCTACATAATTTGGTAATATGATTTCTGAATTATTCTAGGGTATTTTTTGGAAAGCTTACTATGTTCTGCCGAAACGTTATTGGAATCGTGGATTTATTCCGTCAGGAAGATATTATTTTTAAATTAAACCATACAATTTCTCAGCTGTTGTGCCTTAAAGTGTTCAACAATGACCGTTCCCACGGAAATGAATTACAACTCAGTTAAATCATTTACCATTACCACAGTGGCGTATACAGGAATTTGTTGCGGGGGGAGGGCTTACATAAAAAATTATAGTGGCGCTTTCGCCTTTTCGTTCAATATTTCGTTCCTTGTTAGTTTTATCCGAAAATACCCATTTTAGGGGTTCAATTACCTAAATTTAAAAATTTCTGATAAAAAAATTCGCGCCGGAAATGAAATTTGTGCAAATTGACAAAATTTCGTAGGTATATTGCTTCCATTAATTTATTAATTAAAAAAATTTCTATTCTAAACTTAAGGTAGGTAATTGGTTAATAAAAACGAAAAATATTGAACAAAAAACAAAATGGTGATTGCGTCACTAGCTCTGACTTAATTATTAACTGAACAAAAAATATACTGAGCATTTAAACAACAGCGAACAAAACAATCATCTACTAAAAACAGACATCTAGTAAATTCAAGATTTATATTTTTCCTAGCGAGTTCATCCTTGAATTTTTTTTTATGATCAAACACAATCACTATAGGAAAAACCCTTTGGGCACTCTGGGAGTGGCGCGTGTGCGCAAAAAGCGATTCACGTTGGTTTTGAATCGTTGGAGGTTATATTCGTTGGGAAAAACGACATCGGGAAGGTCGTTCCATAATGATGAAGTCCTCCAGATGAAAGAATTCTTAAATAATGAAGTTCGAGGAGTACTAAGCTTAACCACATATGGATGGGCGGCAGTGGTTCGTCGCGTATTTCTGCTCTTCGCCGCTCTGGGCGGAATTAAGAGGGCAAGGTCAGCCGAGCACTTTCCATGAAAATATGTGTAAAAGAGAGTCAAATCCCCAACCCCTCTTCGATGTTCTAGGCTGTAAAGGTTTTCGTCAGCTCGTGGTCTCCAATCAGACGAATGGCCCTCCTTTCGATGGAATCCAGTAGCCGAAGAGTGTTTTGGTGCAGAGCTCCAGACATGAGAGCAGTACTCCAGTGATGGTCGAATCTGGGCTTTGTATAGTGTCAAAAGTTGTTGAGGTGTGTACAACTTTCTGGTTCTGAAGAGTACACCAAGTTGCTGAGAAGCTATCTTGGCGATTGCCATAACGTGGTTATGCCAACACATATTTCTTCCCAGGTTGACGCCCAGCAAATTGATAGATGAAGCCAGTGGGATTGCGTGTCCGTCCATGACTATTCGGTTCAGTAATGTTAACCTTTTTAGAGAAAACTGCTGCCTGGGTTTTTTTAGCGTTAAATTCGACTTGGTTACTGTCACCCCAAGCCAAAATTTCTTCCAGGTCTTTGTTGAGGCGTGATACTTCATGCTGTCTGCGGCAGCCGATGCTTGTGCATTCAAAAAGAAAGATGAGATAAGTGTGCTATCGTCTGCAAAACTAAATATCGGATTTTTCGTTTTCACTAGAAGGTCGTTAATGTAGAGTAAGAAGAGAGTGGGAGACAATATGGACCTTTGAGGAACGGCATGGTGAATGTGTCTGAGAGAAATCCGTCAATTGCCACTTGCAGAGAGTGCTCCTTAAAAAAGTTAGACAACCATGTACAGACTCTACTGGGCATACCATAGGATCGCAGTTTACTCAGAAGTCCCTCATGCTAAACACGATCAAAGGCTTTAGGAATATCCAGTGCAACAGCCCGAGACGCCCCATGATGTTCGATTGCGTTGTTCCAAATATGGGTGACATAGGCTAGAAGATCTCCAGTTGATATGAACTTCCGAAAACCATATTGATGATCGCTGATAATGTTGAAGCCTTCCAGGCACTTTAGAAGATGTTGATTAATAGCTTTCTAAATTACTTTTGATATGACTGAAAGCAATGCAACTGGTCCATAGATCTTTGAATAAATTGGTTAAATTATTATATTTCGCCCCCCCCCCCCCCCCCCCCTATGTACGCCACTGCATTACCACCATATTCTCCAGACTTCAACCCGATTAAAAATAAAGTATGCCTTGGAAAATTACAAAAATATTTTTCCCACTAGTAAAGTGCTTTTTCATGCCCCTAGCCCGAAAGTGTCTACTTTCAAGCCGCGTTTCCGGCCCGAAAGTACCACTTTTCGGGCCGGAAACGCGGCTTGAAAGTAGACACTTTCGGGCTAAAGCCGCGTTTCCGGCCCGAAAGTACCACTTTCTTTAGGAGAGAAAAAATGTTATGAAGAAAATATGTTCAGGAAGAAAAACTAAGTAAGATACAAAATTTTAAAATTCTATGCCTACTTCTACTACTACTCTACACCAGCTTCTCCTAGTAATTTAGTTTCGGGAATGAGGCTTGACGATTGAAAGTTACCATATTAATAGAAGAACGCGATTTGTAAAACTCTGATAACATTTCTCAGGCCATATGGGTGTTGCATGTGGAGTACCTCAAGGATTTTTTACTTCACTAATAACCTACGATACCCAAATAAAAAAGTCCTACCCAGATTACATCTTGGAGGCAAATGAGACGCTATCGAGTGACGTCGATCTTTTTCTTAGTCTCTATTCATCAGCGCCTTGAACTAAATCCAAGGAAGCGCCAGATACTTCTATTGGGAGTAGCGTCTAAACCTACTTCGCGTTGATCTGGGTGGTCAACACTTAGATTGTTCAACCTTGACATGTTAATAACTGTATAAAGAAGGCATTTGCTTATTTTAGAAATTATCTTTAGTCAACTGAAATTTAGGAAATAGTTTATCACAAGTCACATTCAGTGAGACTTTATTCTGTCATACAAAATAGGTGTAATTACTGCTAAAATGAGATAAATCAGTTGATATAATATGACTTAAGAAACAGGAGCTCAGTTTATCTATTGAACAGTTTAAACAAAAATAGGGTAATAGCTTTAACAAAAACACATCTTCTTATAAACTCGCTCTTATTTAATAATCAAAAACAACAATCTTACTACTAAAATCTACCGTTAACACAAAGCAATATTTTTGACATCAAATAATTAAAACAAGTCAAAAACATTGCAACATTTTAAAGTTTCACATTTGTTTTATAAAAACACTTGACCCTTTAAAACTCTGTATCCCATACATACAAGTTTTTTACAACAGATCATATTTTAGAACAAGAATGAAATCGTTCTTTTTAATTCCATTCATACCAACTAAAAAAAATATATTTTGGAATATTTCAGTCCTACGGTTTTAGTCACATTACTCATTTACTTTCGCCAGAATATCTGTTTCTCGGTATAGGTGGAATTCCTCAGTGTCAGATACATCTACTTTGGTGCCGCCATATTCAGGAAGAAGTACTTGGTCACCTACTTGGACTGTTATGGGGATGTGTGAGCCATCCTAAAAAAATATTGTTTATTTAAAGTTAATAATTCAAGAAAAACAACAATTTTACTTCTACAAGGTAAAATATATAAGTACACATTTTACAGCAAAATAGAAACTTGAAAACAACACTTTTACTTCTACAAGGTAAAATATATACACATTTTACAGCAAAATAGAAACTTTACTTCATTAAAATTTACTTGTCAGAAACTTAATTTCACTGTACCTGATTTATTTATTATTCTCGGAGCACAAACAACGATTCTATGAAAAATACAGCGGGTCTGCAGAATATTACTAAATTTTCATAAAACTTACTTCTTTCCTTTGTCCGGGTCCTACTGCAATAACAGTGCCATGTAGAATTTTACCAGCAGCTTTTTCTGGGATTATGATTCCTCCTGTCGTTTTGGTAATGGCTTCGGCTTTCTTAATTAGGACTCTGTCGAAAAGGGGGACTAGACGCTTAAGGGCTCCACTCTACAACACCACGATTTAAAAATAACATGCTAAGAAAAGCATAATTTAAACAATAAAAGAGTCTGTGTGAGTGAGAATACTTAGATAATCATGATTAAACAGTAAAACCAATAAGATTCATTTGTACGGTTGTAGAATTTGAAAAAATACTATTTTCTATGTAGTATCAGTAATAAATATTGAGATTAACTCGAAAATTAAGAAGTAGCCTTCTAGAAACTCTTTAATTCCTGGGTGATCTTTTAAAACTTAAAATATCAGGTCAGGTTCAGAAGGTTTAGCTTCAAAATCAATGATTCTATGCTTAAAGAGCATGCGAATATATTAGAAAGACAAATAGTATTCTTACCATTTTATATATTTTTGGCTTACAAAATTTCTAAAACTAAAACTGCCTTTTAATTCACGAGGTGGGAATTTTCTGGAATTCGGCCGGCGCAACGAGGTTCTTTGAGAGGTTATCAATTTTGACATTTCCGTGAACTTTGATCGAACCCGAGCGTGCGTTAGTTGAGTTTATCTTTCTTCATTGCATCAAATGTACACAAGAGAGAAGAACACCGTTTAGCTTGGGAACAAAGTTGGGAACGGACGATTGATTTTCATTTGTTTAGGCATTTACTCGTAGGCAACTCGAAATACACATAGTAGCAGGAATCTGTTTTATAACGTCAAGTTCCTCTATAGATGGCACTTGCAACAGTGGCTATCTGCAAAGGCCTTATAGAGGTAGTGAGCACAATTGTTTTTTCTTAGGCAACATGCCCCTTTTTGAGACAGCGCTGTTCACTGCGCGTGAATTTTCATTGCTTTGTGTGTAATTCTTTTGGAGTCATGTGTGTAATTTAAAATTCACCACCTTCACCACTTGTTCCCTTCAGTATTGTTGACCTTTGTTTTCAACAACACCTGGAAACTTGCTTTCACAAAAGCGTGTAAAAGTGTAATTTTTCCAGCAAATCATGTCCCCATATAAAATTTATGTTCAATCTGAAGGTGGCCCCCATATGATAGGAACGACCCTTTTATTTTTTGTGGTACGCTTCTTAACTCTGCCGCCGTGTTTACTATTCTATATATTACTTTTAATCAAAGATTTCTGGCAACACTGAATGCTCCCCTCGACTACCTCCCCCTCCCCAAGCGAAATATCCACGCTCTTTGATACAATTTTCATGCACTACACTGCCTACTCAACCTGCTTGCTTGATCTCTACATAATTTTTTCGTCCGCAAGGAACGCTTAGATCAGAATCCTTAGGGCGAGTGTGCATTGGCGTAACTAGAATGATTTTGTAGGGGGGGCCTGGCCCTTAGTCGCATAGGATTTTAATGGCAAGTGTCACTATGAGGAATGTATGGCTTCGAACTTCGGAAATTCTGGGGTGGGCACCAGAGCAGTCTGGGGTGGGCATAGCCCACCTGGCCCCCCCTCTAGTTACGCCTATGCGAGTGTGTAAGACTGGGTAATTAGTATAGAATAGATAAGTGAAAAGTAGGTACCTATACTAGCTCGTAGAGAAACTACTCGAAATTTAGCTAACTTTAAACTTAGTTGGCGAGCGGTCTCTATTAAAAATATATCCGAGAGCTATATAGTTTCGCGGTTGCTTCTGCTAGATTTAGTTTACTGGCTGGGCTGGAGGAAGAACACAGCTACGTGAAAGTTACGATATATCTACTCGAAACTTAATATTGGTTCGTCGTAGCAAGATATACAGGGTTTTTTTTATGATCAAACACAAGCACTATAGGAAAAATCCTTTAGGGCACTCTGGGAGTGGTGCGTGTGCGCAAAAAGCGATTCACGTTGGTTTTGAATCGTTGGAGGTTATATTCGTTTGGAAAAACGACCTCGGGAAGATCGTTCCACAATGATGAAGTCCTCCAGATGAAAGAGCATAGGCGTAACTAGAGGGGGGGCCAGGTGGGCCGTGCCCACCCCAGATTGGTCTGGTGCCCACCCCAGTGTTTCCGAAGTTCAAAGCCATACATACGTCATAGTGACACTTGCCATTAAAATCCTACTAGACTAGGGGCCAGGCCCCCCCTACAAAATCATTCTAGTTACGCCAATGTGAAAGAGTTCTTAAATAATGAAGTTCGAGGAGTACTAAGCTTAACCACATATGGATGGGCGGCAGTGGTTCGTCGTGTACTTCTGATATTCGCCGCTCTGGGCGGAATTAAGAGGGCAAGGTCAGCCGAGCACTTTCCATGAAAATATCTGTAAAAGAGAGTCAAATCACCAACTTGCCTTCGATGTTCTAGGCTGTCGAGGTTCTTCGTCAGCTCGTGGTCTCCAATCAGACGAATGGCCCTCCTTTCGATGGAATCCAGTAGCCGAAGAGTATGTTTGGGTGCATCAGAGCTCCAGACATGAGAGCAGTACTCTAGTGATGGTCGAATCTGGGCTTTGTATAGTGTCAAAAGTTGTTGAGGTGTGTACAACTTTCTGGTTCGGAAGAGTACACCAAGCTTCTGAGAGGCTATCTTGGCGATTGCCACAACGTGGTTATGCCAAGACATATTTCCTCCCAGATTGACGCCCAGCAAACTAATAGATGAAGCCAGCGGGATTGCGTGTCCGTCCATGACTATATCCGGTTCTGTAATGTTAACCTTTTTAGAGAAAACTGCTGCCTGGGTTTTTTAGCGTTAAATTCGACTTGGTTACTGTCACCCCAAGACAAAATTTCTTCCAGGTCTTTGTTGAGGCGTGATACTTCATGCTGTCTGCGAAGATGTGCGTCGGCAGCCGATGTTTGTGCATTCAAAGAAAAAGATGATAAAAGTGTGCTATCATCAGCAAAACTAACTATCGGGTTTCTTGGAAATGAATTTAAATTGGTTTTCCTTGGGTGTCCTAGAGAAGCGCTACATATTTTATTTTTTAAATCGACCGTTTTAAAAGTGGTGTAATAAACACTCTTACTCACAGGTGAGTCCGCGCTACTGTACAACATTTCACCCAGAGCCAATGGCAATGATGCCAAACTTAATGTAAAACTGAAATTCCATATAAAATTATAAAAACAAATTATGTTATACCTACTTGTATTTATCTTTATACCTAAAGAGCGAGGAAATCCAGGCACAAACACAATCAGTTTTTTTTTCTTTTTCATGGGAACACTCCTGGAAACACTTTATGTAAACACAGTAATAGTGAAACAGAACCGATAGTTAGCCTTTGAAAATACAATAATACAGATTACACTACAGATTATTAGATTTTATTACACGCGACGAAATTTGACGTTCAGAAGAAACACGTCAATAAAAACAATATTCAAAGATTATTTATGGACGGGCAAGATACACGCGTAAACCGAAAAAACAGAGCGGATTGCTGAGAGTGTGTTGGTGATCGACGAGACATAACGTATCCGGCCGCTGTTTTTTTTTTTTTTTTTTTTTTTTTTTTTTATAGGGGATTAGGAAATCTCTCTCTAGACACCTAGTCAATATCGACCGTCTTTTGACCAGGTAGTGTCTGCCTCCTTGGACTAAAACCCTTCCCCCTCTCTCGCACTTTACACCGGTATCCGCTCTCGCATTACTTCGATGCAAATCCGGCCGCTGGTTGGTCTTCAACTAACAGACCCAAGCGTTCGGCGCTATATGAAACTACTTCGCTCAGCCGTTGTAAGGCGTCAAGAGGTCATTGACATTTGACCTAGTGACGTACGTGGCTATTACTATTCCATATGTTTTCTCGGGTTGTTTAAAACATAGTCCGTCGTAAATGTTCTTCAATAAATTGTACAAAAAGATATTACAGAATGGAAAAGCGTTTAAATTATTTTATTTTGTTTAAAGAGTTTAAGGTGTACATATGACAACACCGGCCAGAATTCCTTGATTGCTTACATGTATCGCAGGCCACACAGGTGTTTTTCTGGTTTGACGTCAGGTCACTTTTACCGCTGGATGAATTGATAGCCCCATTTAGGGCTATTTTTCTTCAATTTGTCTTTATCTCAGGAATTGCCGGTTTAAATGTAATACGTCATTTCCATAACACCCTGTATATCGTTAGGTTATACACAACCTCAATGGATTAATAGGAAACAAAAATCTGTGTTATAGTTAAACAAGTTAATATTGATTATTTTCGATTATTTATTTTTTGAGTCAATATAATGAGATCAAAATACACCTCGACTAAAGAACTTTTTAACATTACTTCTTGGATGAAGCTGATAACACCCTTACACTTAGTAGGTACTAATTTCCAGAACCCCGAGGAGAGGTCCAAAGTGTCCAAAGTTTTGCGATTACTATTCTGCGCAGAAGTATTATTTATTTACCCCTTGTTTTGGTTGCTGGTTACGGAGTAATTTTCCTTTCAAATCTCGTCCTCTAAACACATTTGTACTACCATCAGTGGCGGCTCGTGACCTATGATAGAGGGGGTTCACAAGTATGGTGAAGTTATATTTAAAATTTTATTTTTGTGTAACGACCAAACAATTACTTTCTAGTCGTTTTAAATGCAGAAAGAAAAAAAGTAATCAGAAAATGCGTTAGGTAAAACATATTTTTATGTATTTTTTTATTCTACACAAGGAAATACAACTTTTGGAAAATAAGAAAGGTTTTCGTAGTGTGTATAGCTGTCGGATCTTAACGTCGTCGCATTCAACCCTCGTAACAATATTTATACAGTCCACTACTAATACTACTAAGCTATCAAGAAAATCGAATGATGTCCAATACTACTACCGCCATCTACGAGTTATCAAGAAAACCGAATGATGTCTAATACCACTACGCCATCTACGGCTACGTCATTAGGCGCAACGAAGATGAGAACAATAGTTAACTGTTTTATGACGAGAACGAATCGAGCCACGAGACTGACAAGTTGGCATTCTTCATATTTTCAGTGTTTTTTAGTTTAAATCCTTAAATAAAATGGTTTTAAATCATATCGAGTATCATTTATCGAAATACATAACATTTATCGACCCTACACATTACACAATAGTGCTTAAACGTAGAGTCCATTCTTATTCGGTTCTTTATTGTAGAAAATTGATCAATAACAGCCTCATTAAGTTTGGAATACCCTCTATAAAAAAATTTTCCCTAGATTTACCCTTTGTGGTCTGCGTTAAATTAATTTCGGGTTTTAGGTGTTCCCGCATTCTTCACTTCAATTTTTTGCTCCAAAGTCAAAGAGCTAAAGTTATTTCTTAAATAGTCCACCGTCAACTATTCATTTTAACTTAATAAATATATAATATTAAAATATTAAAACATACACGCTCGAATTTCTAACTAGATGCACGAACAGACACACAAAAACTGTGCGCCTTTTCCATGTTAAATCGCCATAGTCCCGGTGCCACCCGCCACCTGTTACTACAGAGAAACTGCACTACTTAATCGAACGTGCGAGCAAGTCTCGTCATAATCGTCATTTACCTCGACCGAGGCACGGTTTCCGGATCTATACACTTTAGTTTGACGGGATGATAAAATATTAGGGAGGGTCGGACTTTTTTAGTTTGACGGTACGGTAAAATATTAGGGAGAGTCGGACTTTATACGATCAATAATATTCAATAAATAGAAATTAATATTTTTTATTCGTTTTGTTTTGGCGGTGCACGTGCGCATGTGCTCCTGTGGAAGAACCTACTGTTGAAAAAAAACCTACCGTTGAGAAAAATCAAAGGAATATCTGGCCTTTATTTCCTAACCTTAAATTACGTGGGCCGAAGGAGCCGTCTTTATCAAGAACTTTGAGCAGCACCGAGCTAGAGCTATAAAGTTTCGCGATTATTTGGTAGGATTTAACCGTGACGACAGAGGCCCTGGAAACAGAACGTAAAGTTACGAGATAGTCGAAACTGAAGCTAGGTTTCGCGAAGGCAGGACTAACCGGGTTGGTGGAGTTCCGGAACAGCTTAGCCAGATACAGTTTTCAGACAGGGCCTAAGGGAGTGCATTAAGTTATATCGTACTCGAAACTAATTACTAATTTTGTAAAACAAGGCCTTGTTCATATTGAAAACCAAGTTTTGTTGTTAACAGTGGCGGTTCTTCCACAGGAGCACATGCGCACGTACACCCCCAAAACAAAACGAGTAAAAAATATTAATTTATATTCATTGAATATTATTTATCGTATAAAGTCCGACCCTCCCTTATATTTTATCGTACCGTCAAACTAAAAACGTCCTATACCCTCCCTAATATTTTATCATCCCGTCAAACCAAACTGTATAGATCCGGCAACCGTGCCTCGGTCGAGGTAAATGACGATTATGACGAGACTTGCTCGCCCGTGCGATTAAGTAGTGCTTTTTTTTTTGGACAGCCGATGAGAATCTGCACACAGACACCTTACAGACGCGGCTGCAAGGTAGTGTCGGGTTAGCAACATTGTGGGGAAAGACCATCAATATCATCCTTTCTGAAGGAAAGGATCCGCCTCTGAAGGAGGACGACGACCGACTAAACTCACCGTGTGAGTCAGGTATAAAACCTTTAACTCCTTTTCACTCGACGTGTTATTTTTGTCTATCATAAGTATGATTTTTGGGTTAAGCCTTTAGGCGTTGTTGATGATGTTTGGTGTCAGCTCTAGTATCTTTCTCATTTGAATTTAATCAAATGAGCAAGATATAAGGGCTCCTAACATGTTGGCGGTAGGTGTGTGGTAGGCGGTGTATTTTTACAATAGTCGTGTAGTGTTTTGTGTATCGTGTGGTTGTATGCAGAACAAGTTCTTAAATAATTTTGATTAAGTAGTGCAGTTTCTCTGTAGTAACAGGTGGCTGGTGGCAGCGGGGGATAGCGGGGCTATGGCGATTTAACATGGAAAAGGCGCACAGTTTTTGTGTGCACTGCGCTGTTGTCTGTTCGTGCATCTAGTTAGAAATTCAAGCGTGTATGTTTTAATATTTTAAAAGTTAAAATGAATAGTTGACGGTGGACTATTTAAGAAATAACTTTAGCTCTTTGAGTTTGGAGCAAAAAATTGAAGTGAAGAATGCGGGAACACCTAAACCCGAAATTAATTTAACGCAGACCACAAAGGGTAAATCTAGGAACTTTATTAGAAAGTTTAAAAATGAAATATATGAAAAAAAATTTATAGGGGGTATTCCAAACTTAATGAGGCTGTTATTGATAAATTTTCTACAATTAAGAACAGAAGAATGGACTTTACATTTAAGCACTATTGTGTAGGGTCGATAAATGTTGTGTATTTCGATAAATGATACTCGATATGATTTTAAACCATTTTATTTAAGGATTTAAACTAAAAAACACTGAAAATATGAAGAATGCCAACTTGTCAGTCTCGTGGCTCGATTCGTTCTCATCATAAACCAGTTAACTATTATTCTCGTCTTTGTTGCGCCTAATGACGTAGCCCGTAGATGGCGTAGTGGTATTAGACATCATTAGGTTTTCTTGATAACTCGTAGATGGCGGTAGTAGTATTGGACATCATTCGGATTTCTTGATAGCTCGTAGATGGCTTTAGTAGTATTAGTAGTGGACTGTATAAATATTGTTACGAGGGTTGCATGCGACGACGTTAAGATTCGACAGCTATACACACTAAGAAAACTTTTCTTATTTTCCAAAAGTTGTATTTCCTTGTGTAAAATTAAAAAATAAATAAAAATATGTTTTACCTAACGCATTTTCTTATTACTTTTTTTCTTTCTACATTTAAAATGCCTAGAAAGTAATTGTTTGGTCGTTACACAAAAATAAAATTTTAAAAATAAATTTCACCATACTTGTGAACCCTCCTCTATCATAGGTCACGAGCCGCCACTGGTTGTTATGCTTGTCAATTTATTATCGTATTTTTTTTAAATACTGAGAAAAATAATCCAGAAACTTTAGAGCAGGTGTGCACAACTCAGATTTGTCAAGGACTATTTTAATGAAGCTGTGATTGGCAAGGGCCGCATGAGGAAGCGCTGCTGGTATGCCCTCCGGACTCCTGTGGACAGCAAGAGAGTAGACAAATAACAGGAAAAGGTCGCCAGTGGTAAACATAGTGACTCACAGTACTAAGAGTCCTAAAAAAACGGTTGGTTTCATATGGGACCGCACCACACCTCTACCAGAAAATCTCTCTTCAGCTCGCGGCGCACTGATAAAAAAGCCCTGACCTAAAAGGTTAAAGTAAGTTACTTATATTTGTTCAGTTAACTTGTTGACCATCAAAAAATCCAATTAAAAACTAAAAAATAGTTTCATTAACTTTCAAGTGTAAGAGGAAAAAATGAAGTTTGTTTTTGTTCTTAGTGTCATTAGTTCATTTAGTCTTCTTTTGGACACCAGATCCTCGTAGTTACGAACGAATTTCGACGTCGCTGTATGATAAGGCCTGACAGAAATCATAATGTTACAGAATATTCGAAGGAACGGATTAAAAAAATTAAAAAATAATGCTGGATTTTCGAACGAGTGCTTTATTTTAAAAGATAGAATCTTATCACTACCATAAAAAGACAGGAACTAACTAACAATAAAAATTTTAACATAAGTTTCAACAAATAATATTTTTTTATACAGATAGTTCTATACATTTATCAGAGATTTAGTTTTTTTTATCTATACAGGGTGTCCGGGAACATGTGGGAAATCTCCCGGATATGAAGAAAACACGTGAAAAGAATACTATAGGTTCATATAAACTTCTTTCGTATCGGCCTCCTCTTCGGAGATATGGGCTCCCAAAGAGCACCAATGGAATCAAGTTTTTTACACATAATTATTGAACCACCTGGTATATTTCAATTATTTTTTAATATGATGTATACCAGGTAAGACCCGTCAAATTACTACCCAAGAAACTGTTGTGAATTACTCACAGCTGCAGGGACGGACTAGCTGTAACACTCATGGGCCCATTTTTTTTACGCCCTGTATGATGAGAACTTTGGACAATGTTTTTTACATACCTTTAACTATTGGCTAAAAATTAAGTACTCTTCATTCAAGTCGCTAATCCTAACCGTTTTCTCGAAAACGGGTTTGTTCAAAACATTGTCCAAAGTTCTCATCATACAGGGCGTAAAAAAAATGGGCCCATGAGTGTTACAGCTAGTCCGTCCCTGCAGCTGTGAGTAATTCACAACAGTTTCTTGGGTAGTAATTTGACGGGTCTTACCTGGTATACATCATATTAAAAAATAATTGAAATATACCAGGTGGTTCAATAATTATGTGTAAAAAACTTGATTCCATTGGTGCTCTTTGGGAGCCCATATCTCCGAAGAGGAGGCCGATACGAAAGAAGTTTATATGAACCTATAGTATTCTTTTCACGTGTTTTCTTCATATCCGGGAGATTTCCCACATGTTCCCGGACACTCTGTATACAAAAGAGGTCTATATGTACATACAATATTTTGTTGTTTAGGCTCGTTTGACACAAATCAATAATTTTTGGTTAAGAAAATTAATAGTTTTTTCCGAAATTAATTTATACATTTTTATTACATTTAAATTATTAAAAACTGTAATTAACAGGGCCGGTCCTTTGGTTGTCCACGTGTACACGTGCCCAATCTAGCTGGATTCCTTCTCTTTAACCTTTTCTAGCTTCTTAAATTGTTTTTAATATGAAATGTAGTTTTTCTTACAGCCCACAACCTGTGTATTGAACGGGTATCTCATGCGGTTCAGAAAAAAAAACATTTTCAACTAAACCGTAACATTTTGAGCCACGTTTCAGAGTTTAGCTTAGTTATAACATGATGATGTGGGCAGTTCGCTTACAAAATCACGTGTACGGTGACATTTAAAAATGTCACCGGAAGGGGAGGATAGAAAGATAATTGTCTCTTAAAAATTGGGAACAGTGATAATATGATATAAGAATCTATAGTACAGGGTGTCCTAATTTCGACACTTTTATAGGGTATCTCCGTAACTGTTAGTGCTATCAAAAAAGTAATGTAGGTGCCATGTGCTCTTTTTGGGTCAAACTTAAAATGATAAAATCAAAATTTGAAAATTTTCGCTCGCTTAAGAGATACGGGGAAAATAAAAAAATTGACAATTTCAAGAATGCCATATATTTTCTTAGTTAAAAGAGATATAGAAAAATGTTTTATACAGAAGTTTATTTATAATGATTGTTAAATAATCTGCCGTTTTCAGAATAAGTATACGGGGTCAGGTAAGAAAGTTATCGGACCTAAACTAATTTTTTTTTAGATGGAACACCCTGTATATTTTAATCTAAAAATATAGCATTTTAATCTCTCTTTTCAAATATATACACACCAATCATGATGGTTTCGTAGGCAATTTATCTAAACTTTATTACTTTCAACCACAGTAGGCCATGAATCAAAAACTAATATCCTGTTGTTCTTCATGTTCTCTACATTCTAGTTGTTAATGTCAATTTCATTTTTACATATTCATTTGGGAAAATGACTTATCAACATTTTGAAAAATTTGATATGATATCTATCATCCATGGTGTGGTATAAATTTGTAAATAAAATTTAAAAAAAATGAGGTTAGGTCCGATAACTTTCTTACCTGACCCCGTATACTTATTCTGAAAACGGAAGATTATCCAACAATTATTATAAATAAACTTATGTATAAAACATTTTTCTGTATCTCTTTTAACTAAGAAAATATAGGGTAATTTAGATATTGTCAATTTTTTGATTTCCCCCCGTATCTCTTAACCGAGCGAAAATTTTCGCATTTTAATTTTACCATTTTAAGGGTGACCCAAAAAGAGCACATGACACCTACATTACTTTTTTGATAGCACTAACAATTACGGAGATAACCTATAAGTTTGTCGAAAATTGGACACCCTCACCCTGTACATATTTGATGCTGGGCTGGAATAATGAAGACCTTCTTTTGTTATAAAATGTACGAAAAAACATGTATGTATGTACCATCTTAACTTCCTACTAGAACTGACCCTGTAGATTACAAAAACATTTTCAACATATCTAAATCAAAACATAGTATTATATTAACAAATAACCATCAATCTGATGTGTCAGTTAAATTATTTTAAAAATCACAACCTAAAAATTCACATTGCAAAAATCACAAATACCAAAATCTAAATTACTAAAGGAATGAACCATAAAGGGTGGGAAGCAGTGGGCGAAAATATAGAGGAAGAGCCAAGCAAGAATGTTCTTAAACACACAGACAATCATTATGCGTCAATATAATTCACGCAAAAGGCGAGGAAATGGCACTTCCCCTACTTCCTCTGAATAACCACCACTGATGGGAAGAGTACAAAGGTATAGGAAGTGGTGCAAAAAAAGGAACCAATAAATAATTTAACGAAATTTTTTAGAGAAATAATTTGATATTGACGTTTCTATTTGCTTCTCCAAATAACCAAAAAAAAAATGTTTTACCACGGCCTCCACATAGTATCCACCTGTTCATTTCCCTTACTGTAATCCAATGGTTTCTCCATCTTTACTTTAACATCCATATCACTCTCCGCATTTTTACTCCCTGAAGGTCCCGGACTCGACATTCCCTCACTCGGTTGCCTCAAGTTTACCCCAAGAGCATTGGCTAGCTGCACATAGTGCTCTGGCAGGAGAAGGACGAAATTTCCATCGTAATTTTTTATGGCTTTCGGATCCTCGGTTTTTATTTCTACCCTAGACGGGTTGACGTTGTTGTTATTGTTAACTTCCTCAAGCGTAGACGAGTCTGGGTGCTGCAATCGTTCTTCCACCGGAGGAGACATAGGGGTTGCTTGTTTTAAATCCACGTCTACCTCTGAAATACAGTTATCCAGGTGCCTCAGAAGCCGCTGCCTCACACCGGAATCTATAACCGACATGGTCTGAGCATCCGGAGTCTCCAGATACCTCTGCACTTCCCTCACACAGTCTCCATAGCCCGCCTTGTACTGATTGATCCCCTTGACGTCCAGACTGCGGTGCCTCTGAAAGTGCCTCACGGTTAACTCCAGAATATCGGCCTTTTCCAATTTGGAATGCTTGGTGTTGTCCGCTTTGGCGGAGTCGAGGATAAGCGTTTTGAGGGCCGCCAGGCTCTGGTTGATTCTGGCTCGACGTCGTTTTTCCATGAGGGGCTTGTTCGCGCGTCTTGGCTCCGAGGGACGCTTGGTCTTGGCGGTCATTATTTGGTCATGAACGTCAGAGGAACTGTCGTCTGAAATTAAAAAGGACGATAGAAATATGTTGGTATTCTTTGGTGAAATATGTTTGTCGCATTTAAAAGAGAATATTCGTTTGCTTTGGTTTGGGTATCTTTGTTAAGAAATATTATTTTAAAATTTAATTTTGGACTTTTTGGACTTGGACAAGTACAATAAAGAAGTTTTTTATATTTACGACCATCATAATACTAATCACATTTATTAGTCAGCAGACTAGACTGTCTTATTTGATCTACATAATCTCTGTTACAGGTGACGACGCACGTGCATTCTTTGCCTCAACTGTATACAAGAAATTGCCTGTAAGTAAAAATTTTAGCTCACAAACCAAATATTTTGCCCCCTTGCTATCGGCGGGTCCTTATACAGGGTACATATTATTTACACTGCCTTAACTTATCACGGGTTAAATATGAAAAAGCGGAATTTTGAGGTTCAACATTTGATAGGAACGAGAAACGCCCAAAGATCTGATACGCCAAATACATGATGTAATTGAAATGTCGTTTTTTCGAAAACGGTTAGGATAAGTGACATAAATGAAGAGTATTTAATTTTTAGTCAATAGTTAAAGGTAGGTAAAAAACGTAGTCCAAAGTTCTTATCATACAGGGAGTAAAAAAAGGGGTCATGAGTAGGGAATCCAATCCCGCACCCAAACTTTAATCTCGCAAACCTGGGGAATTGAGCCAATCGATCCCGCGAATCCGCGGGATTTGCGTGATAGCAAACAATGAACTGCGGTATTTTTGGTCGACGCGTCGGGGATTCCCCGCCATGCTGGGCTATTGAAAATACGTTAAACAGAACAGTTTTCTTGCGTACGTGAGAAAGTAAGGGCGTTGTTCTACTACAAAGACAATAAAGGTTCAAGTTTAGTTCGGAATTATTTTTTAAAGTCTGAAGATGGCCTTACAGCTAAATGTAAGTTATGCCCTAGCATTATCAAAATCTCTGCTCGTTCCACCAAAGGTCTTCACACCCACTTACAAACAAAGCATAATATTAATTTGAAAGTCCAGAGCAGCAGCGGTAGTGTTGTTATTGATAACATAACACAGGAAATGAAAGCTAGTACCAGCAGCTCGAGTAGTTCATTTAGTTCTATTGCTAAGCGCTCAGATGTTAGCGGTTCTTCTGTGCTACCTAAGAAAATGAAAATTACAGATTTTTTTTCATCTGAGAAAAAAGTTTCGATGGAGGAAAGAGTGTCTCGAATGGTAGCTAATTGGTATACCCTTTGGAAAGTTTATCACATCGACCAATATGCGCCAACTATTCGAATCAGAGGGCCACAAATTGTGTAAAATCTATTCCGCCGACAAGTGTGGAAGCTGAACGTGCGTTTTCAGCCACACATGTGCAATAAAATAAGATCGAATCTAAAAGATGAAACATTAAACATGTTATCTTTTCTCCTAAAATACGTCCAAAATCAATGTAACATGTAACCGTTAAACTAGTCGTACCTAATATATGCAATAAATATTTTCCTGCTACTCTACTCGGTTTCTAATTGCAAAAAACGACTTTTTTTTAACATACAGCACCAACATCGAGTGCAGCAAATCCCGCGAATCCCGCAATGTCAATCCCGCGAAATCACCTCCTGATCCCTCGTTTGCGGGATCCAGCATTTGCGGGATTGGATTCCCTAGTCATGAGTGTCACA
The DNA here is from genome assembly GCA_963991005.1 of Barypeithes pellucidus. Taxonomy (NCBI): domain Eukaryota; kingdom Metazoa; phylum Arthropoda; class Insecta; order Coleoptera; family Curculionidae; genus Barypeithes; species Barypeithes pellucidus. Next base: position 5,345,718 of record OZ022557.1, read on the forward strand.
GCTGTGAGGAATTCATAAGCACTTTCTTGGATAGTAATTTGAAGGGTCTGGTATACATCATATTAAAAGAAAATTTAAATATACGTGGTGGTTCAATAATTATGTGTAAGAAACTTGATTTCATTGGAGATCTTTGGAAGCCCATATTTTCCGAAAAGGGGCCTATACGAAAAAAGTATATGAACTTGTAGTGCCCTTTTCACTTGTGTTTTTCATACCCGGGAGATTTCCCACATTTTCCCGGACACCCTGTATATGTACAATAGTTATTTTGTAATGTTTTTATTGCGGAAGTATTAATAACCATTTATTAACGGTACCAACCCAACGAGAAATATTAAAATAAGTTAATCCATATTGATCGGATTGTAGCATATCAATCGTTTTGTTTGGTTTTATCACAGAAGCCTATCGATGAGATAAAGTTTAATACGATGGCTTATCATACGTCTGCTTGTAGCTTCGGCAGTAAGTTTATGTGTTTGCTAGATCATGGAAATTATCTTACGTACTTTTAAAATAAATTACAATAGTTCTGGATCGATTTATGTGATAGAAACATTGACTTGAAACAATCACGGACGCGGTATTTCTATCACAACAAAAAAGAGATGGGGATTCTGTGTGTATAATCCCCATCTCTTTTTATCTTCTGTCTGTTTCTGTCTTGGTTAGGAAAAACAAACAATCGACGGAGGTGACGCAAAAGTCTATATTTTTATCCGGTTTATGGCCGACTTGCCAGTGTCTTACCATATTGAGTTAAGAATTACTAGTTTATTCACAAACAATACTTAAATTTAACACACATACACTGAAAAACAACAAAGAATTTTTCTATTTGGGTTTCATAATGGCTACATTATGAAATGCAAAAAAATTTAATAACCTGCCACTTTATGAAACTGAAATTTTATTTTTTTATGTTGGCAGCAAGTAGGGTTCAAATTTTAGGCTTACTTCGATTTCGTTGAAATTTTTTTCTAGGTATTATGGATTCGACAAAAAAATTGTATAGAAAACTTTAAACTACTAACCTTTAACCTTGCAAATAAATCATTTTTACTAGATATTTATCTGAAATACCTATACTGGGTGGCCCATCGAAAACGAAACAGAGACATTTACTGGCAGCTCAGTTCTTTTTTGGAAAAACGCTCAGACCCGTCGATTTTGTTTTCGAGGGGGACACAAAATCGGAACAAAATCACGTCAACAAGTGCAGCCCCCTGGGCGGGGGTGGCACCACCCCTAAAATCTTAAATGGAAAGGGGGGTCGAGTGATACCTTATTTTAAAGGTCTTTCAATTCCCTTTATAATAATCTAAAATTCATAATACTTCAGTTCAGTAGTTTTGGAGATTTATTGATTTTAAACTTAAATAAAACTTTAATACATCATTAGAAATCAATACATTTGGCAGCAAAGTACTTTAAAAATTAAGAATGAACTGACCCGTCAGCCAAGTAAATGTTGGAAATGACCACCATGACTCTCCATGCAGTAATAAAGATTTTGCTCAAAACGTTGCCGCACATTTTGCAATATTTGAGGAGTAATTTGAAGGCACTCATTCACAATTCTTTGTCGCAAATCTTCTAACGATGTTGGTTGAGTAGCATAGATTTTGCTTTTTAAGTGACCCCACAGAAAGAAATCCAAAGGTGATAAGTCTGGCGATCTTGGGGGCCATTCAATGGCACCTCTTCTACCAATCCATCGACCTGGAAACGTCTGATCAGACGTTTCCAGTCTGATCTAAATATTGTCGAACACGTAATGCGTAATGTGGTGGGGCACCATCCTGTTGGAACATCAACCTATTCGCAATGTACCGCCGATCATTCCCATTTTCAATTATGGCTGTTAATGCAGGATCTATGGCGTCTTGCAGTAATTCTAAATACATTTCACCGGTTAAATTTCCAGGCAAGAAAAAAGGACCAACTAAATGATCGCCAAAAATACCAGCCCAAACATTTAATTTTTGTAGCTGCTGTGTGTGTACATCATGATAAACTCTGGGATTAGAATCTGACCAATATCGGCAGTTAATGACGGTTTACTAGGCCATGTAAGAAAAAGGAACATTCGTCGGAAAAGCAAGTGTTGAATAGAAAATGTTCATCGTTTATAATTCGTTCACTCATATCTTCACAAAATTGTAATCGCCGATCAAAATCGTCTTCATTAAGTTCTTGTACAAGGTGAATTTTATACGGATGAAAACTATGGGCCTTCAGAATCCGTTGGATACTACATCGACTAACACCACACACAGTATCCAATTTGCGGGTACTTAACGTAGGATCTACATAAACTTGCCCTAAAACCCCTACTTCTATTGCTTCGTTCCTTATGGGATTTTCAATGTTGCGTTTTTTATTGGCGACTGATCCAGTGTCCCGAAATTTAGCTATAAGTTCTAGGACATATTTTCGATGCACGTTACTGTTCTCATGTCGCTCATTAAATATGTGTGCTGTTCTATTAGCGCACTGATTATTTCCGAAAAATATTTCGATAATTTCAATCCTTTCTGCCGTGGAATATACCATGGTTAATTTATGAATAAAGCGGTAAAAGTTATTTTAACAACAAAGTTTGGTCGAATCAATCGCAAACTATGTACAAATTCCTATTTAAAATAAGTACGAGACATTCCCTGCTTATCTTTCTTCAATAAACCACTTTTTTCGCGACAAAAACCGCTCCAATCGCTATTTTGAACACCAAAATGATAAACAAACCATGGGCGTAGTGAAGAAAAGCATTAAATTAATAAGTAACTGCCTTTACTCAAATTTCTTCTGAAAGTAGTACAAACTAATCAGATATACCTATTAAAGTGTACTGTAAGCTTAAAATCAATAAATCTCCAAAACTACTGAACTGAAGTATTGTGAATTTTACATCATTATAAAGGGAATTGAAAGACCTTTAAAATAAGGTATCACTCGACCCCCCTTTCCATTTAAGATTTTAGGGGTGGTGCCACCCCCGTCCAGGGGGCTGCACTTGTTGACGTGATTTTTTTCCAATTTTGTGTCCCCCTCGAAAACAAAATCGACGGGTCTGAGCGTTTTTCCAAAAATGAACTGAGCTGCCAGTAAATGTCTCTGTTTCGTTTTCGATGGGCCACCCTGTATAACGGTGTCCGTCAACTAATTTCTAGTCATAACTATAAAATATCATAACAACCATAAACAACAACCAGTTTATGCTCTTTTTCTAAAATTTTATTCAATAAAGTACTATTTTAATTTTTAATTCAATATAGTATTATACTATTACTTTATATATACATATTTATAGTTACTGTAGACCGCTTCGCGGGTCGTTTTCTAAATTAAACTCGTGCTCTAAAATAATGGCTTACAAAACTTGTATCTTGGTATACTAGTATTTAACAATAATGACAAATATAACTGTTGTTGATCCGGTAGTGTCAAACGTGAAAGCAGGTATGTAAGACGGCCGTTCCAATGAGATATTTATAAAAAGTACATTCCGAACGCCCGAAGGCGACGTAATGTCTTTGTCTAACTAACGAAAACGACAAAGAAAAATTATACTAATTTTCTTTTCAGATCTCCCCGATTGTTTTTCTGGTCTACAACCTACCTAAGAATGTAAATTGTTTATTCTTCAAAGACTGATTTAAAATCATTGTATGGGAACAAAAAATTCGCTTTTTCCATTCGAGGTGGAGAGGAGACATTGTGTATCGAAACAAGTAAAGGTCGCTACGCATTGTGGTACTAGTTAATTTGGCAAAAAAATATAGAATTAATAATTTTTTCTACTCTATTTATAGGGTAAGCAAGACCGAGATAAACAATAATACAGGGTGTTACTGTACTTATTTTAATGGATGATTTTTGGATCAATATTAAGTCGAAACGTTATTACATACAGGGTTAACAAGTTTTAAGTTTTTTGGTTTTCTTCAAAATCCTCGAAAACAGTTTGTATGGTGAGGAAACGGTGCCTGAACCGTTGACGATATTAATAGTGGAAACTTATTATAAAGATCTTTATTAGTGACGAATACGTAGCGGTCGGCGACTAAAATTGCTAGTTGGGAAAGTCTTATATTTTTAAACTAATTATTTCTTTTTTTGTGTGCAAAACCCAAAAGAAGAAATAAACCCTGTATATCGCAAACAAAGCATTTTAGGACAAAAAATAATTTTTTTAACAATTTTATTAGGAAAAAAAATTTTTAAATATTTTTTGATCAAAATGAAAAGAGAAACGCATACATCAACAAAAACTCACCCTTTATCGGCAGTAAGTCCGTAATGTTTGCTACGTATCCTCAATTTTTACGTTAAAAACTAGCGGCGTTTTCCACCGCTTTCAAACAACAACTGGTAACTTCAAAAAACAAAATCTATATTCAAAAAAAATATTTATTCGATTTGTTTGTTGTTTTTTTTCTTCAAAAAAAAATTCCTACCGCCGGAACGTAATTTCCTCAGTCGCAAAGTGCGTAAATTATTTCGCGCGATCCGTATTATTAACGTTGCGTCGCGGCGCTCGGCGTCCGGTCAGAAGCGTCGCTCTCTGGGCAATGAGGCGTCGAGTGAGCGTCGTCGTCAGGGCGCCCGAAAGGGGACGAGGGGCTGGCGGGAGCGTTTGGTCGCGTGCCGACACCGCCACATAGCGCTGGCACCGGGGGGAGCATCGGGGGGGCTCTAGCTGTGAAGAACTGTGATTTCCAAAATGTTGTTTGCGCTTCATATTTTAATGTAAAATGATAAAAAAAATGTTTATGTCTTTATTAATTTATGACTCGGGTATTGAGAATGTAAGTAAAGCACGAATTTCTGTTCTCTATAGAAAGCGCGTTCCTTGCTTTACTTACATGGCCGATTGCTTAGACGGAGTATTTTACTATTGGGAACTAAAATACACATACAGGGTGTTATGGTAATGACTTATTATATTTAAATGGTGACTCCTAGGGTGTCCTAGAGAAAGTCTACATACTTTTTTTTTAATCGAATATCTAAATACTAAGGTAAAAAGACTTTTTACCTATATACTGTCGCGCCGTTCCACCTGGATTCAGTTAGCAACAAGAGTCACTAGAGTATACTAACAGTATACTAACAGTGTTGTCAGATCACACCGCATGTTTCGCCCTTGCTTGGATACCTGCGGCGCGCGACTATCGTTGCTTCAGTATGTTTCCAGACTCGGGGGTGGAATGACGTTGTCGAGGGTTCCACGTGCTTGATGTATACGAATTTTAAACGTTTTGTTAGTTGTAGCATTACCCGATTTTTTTCTGTTGTGAAATAATTCATAATAACAAATGTTGTGAAGTGATTTCAAATTTGTGTGATATTATCTATTGTTGGTTCTGTTGCAATGCAATTTCTGTGGTATTTTTTTATGGAATTTAACTATAAAACGTATCATTTTAAAATAAGATCGAAGGTAAGAGAGTATGTACCTTAAAATTATAGTTTTTTTTCTAAAAAGTTTGAAAAAGAAGTGATAACGCGGGTCAAAGACGTCTTGTTGTCAAAAACTGAACAAGTGCGTTTATAATTCTGCGTATATGACAACACTGCCTCAATAAACTATTGATTGCGAACGTCCACGTGCCACGTAAATTTTCAGGTTTCATATAAAGTGTATATTTCGTACAATAATTTAAAGTATCATTTAAGGTTATTTTTCTTCAAATTTATTTTCATCTCAGGATTTGCCGATTTAACTATAATAAGTAATTTCCATAACACCCTGTATATTGAATTGGTATAAACCATGACGCGTTTGGACAATTTTGTACAAATGTTCTTATAACCTCTTCTAGGCTGTACTTATTCAACACTGCTTGGTCCTCCTGAATCAAGCTGTCGACATATCGACATTTTGCATCTAAATTGTCGTTATAATGTGGACGAACTTTTAATAATTAAAATTCTGCAATTTTTCCTATCAATTCGAACATTTTGGTAATTCCTGGTCATATCGGGGATTAGGGGGGCGGGTGGGCCGGTGCTTGTTAGACACGAGACGCGTCAGACACGCGCCGCAGCCGCCGCGTCCACGCCACCGCCACAGCCGCGACGCGACGCCAACGCCATCGAAAACTCGTCAGTTGCACCACCTCAATCCGTAAACTCACGAATGAATCATTCGATTTTTTAAAATTATTTGTATCTTGATAGTTATACAGGGTGTTCGTATAATGCATCACGATACCTAGCGAGGTGACTCTACATATGTTTAAATACGGAATACTCAATACTTTTTTTTGTTCCATTTGAAAACCTGATTTTACTGCTAACAAAAAAACTTGTATTCTAATTTTTCGCCTAAACCTGTGGTCTATCGACTCGAATATTGAGTACCTTTTTTATTAGATATTCTTTTGTCTTTAATTAAGATGACATATTCATTTTTCCAATAACTGTTAAAATAAAAAAGATATGCCAGAAATTTAATTTGTATTTCAGGTAAAGCGACCTCTGGTGGCACAGTAGAGAACGCACATAACATATTGATAGAAGTTAGTCTCAAATATTAACTGGAAAGTTCAAAAACTAAGTAACGCAATTATAAGATTTATGATACAATTTCATCATAATACCCTGTATGCATTAATATGTTGCAACTAGGGAATCCAATCCCGCAAATGCTGGATCCCGCGGTGATTTCGCGTGATTGACATTGCGGGATTAAACGTGCGTGATTCGCGGGATTTGCGGGACTCGATGTGGTTGCTGTATGTTAATAAAAATTTATTGCATATAGGTACAATACAATAGTACGACTAGTTTAACGGTTACATGTTACATTGATTTTGAAAGTATTTTTGGAGAAAAGATAACATGTTTAATGTTCCGTCTTTTAGATTTGATCTAATTTTATTGCACATGTATCCTGTGGCTGAAAACGCACATTCAGCTTTGACACTTCGTCGGCTGAATAGATTTTACACAATTTGTGGCCCTCTGATTCGAATAGTTGGCGCATATCGGTCGATGTGATAAACTTTCCAAAGGGTATACCATCTTTAGCTACCATTCGAGACACTCTGTCCCATGATACAATAAACTAAAGGTAGGATATCTAACCGTCCCAATTTCGTCTGCCGTGCGCATGGTGAGTAAGTTTTAAATCTCTTATGGAAGTTTACATTGCTGTCATCGTTTTTAACTCTTTTTTGAATGTATTAAAACGTTTTAAGCATGTAATGATATATGAAATGAAAGAATAATATATGACGAGTATTTACGTATATCAATTTCATAGAAATATAACACACAAATACCACTAAAAAAAGAAAAGATATCAGAGAAATTTTTCGCGGCCATTTGAGCCGGCGACAATAGCCGAAGCATGCCGAAAGCTGCTCGCCGACCACTGCTGGTTTTGAAACAGTGTTGCCAGACTTTTACAATTGTAATAGATCCACTACTATTTAACATTCTTGTTGTGGGGCTCCCCATATGAAATTTATGTTCAATCTGGAGGTGGTCCCTCATCTAATAGGAAAGTAACGACCTTTTTTTCGTACTATTATTACTCTGACGCCGTTTTAATTAAAAGTTTTTACGTTTAGTGGTATGTGAAATGAAAGAATAATATCATGGTATTTAGGAATATTTATTTCATGAACATACAACAAAGATTAAAGCTAAAATACGACCTAATTATCTTTCCGCTTACACAACTGTATCCATTTTAATTGTTTGTTTTTATCTTTAGGAAAGCGGAAAAACCTTATATTTCTATTAAATGTCTTTGCCTGGTTATCCATATCACAACCGAACATAGCGCACCTCATTTTATGAAAATTAAGATATTTTTTTTAATAAACACAAGACTATAAGAAAACGTTCTGGTAAACTTACAAAATGTCCACCAAAAACTACGGCAACCATGCAGCAGTGTTGCCAGACATCCGTTATCGAAAGAAATAGAGTGCCGGTTCGAAACCTAATAGGAATAGTAAAAAACGGGTCAGAGTAAAAAGAGTACGAAAAAAAGGGTCGTTACTTTCCTATTAGATGAAATTTATGTTCAATCTGGAGGTGGTCCCTCCAGATTGAACATAAATTTCATATGGGAAGCCACACAACAAGAATGTTAAAATACTAGTGGATCTATTACAATTGTAAAAGTTTGGCAACACTGTTTCAAAACTAGCAGTGGTCGGCGAGCAGCTTTCGGCATGCTTCGGCTATTGTCGCCGGCTCAAATGGCCGCGAAAAATTTCTCCGATATCTTTTCTTTTTTTAGTGGTATTTGTGTGTTATGTTTCTATGAAATTGATATACGTAAATACTCGTCATATATTATTCTTTCATTTCATATACCATTACATGCATAAAACGTTTTAATACATTCAAAAAAGAGTTAAAAACGATGACAGCAATGTAAACCTTCATAAGAGATTTAAAACTTACTCGCCAAGCCACGTGATCATCGGCGTGCAATCATACCTATAGTTACTTATACCATGACTCTGTCCTCCATCGAAACTTTTTTCTCAGATGAAAAAATCTGTAATTTTCATTTTCTTAGGTAGCACAGAAGAATCGCTAACATCTGAGCGCTTAGCAATAGAACTAAACGAACTTCTCGAACTGCTGGTACAAGCTTTCATTTTCTGTGTTATTTTATCAATATCAACTCTACCGCTGCTGCTCTGGACTTTCAAATTAATATTATGCTTTGTTTGTAAGTGGGTGTGAAGACCTTTGGTGGAACGAGCAGAGATTTTGATAATGCTAGGGCATAACTTAGATTTAGCTGTAAGACCATCTTCAGACTTAAAAAAGAATTTCAAACTAAACTTGAACCTTTGTTATCTTTGTAAACTACACTGACACTCATTTTTGTGATTGCTGTTTAAATTCCATGTATTATATTCAAATAGCTCAGCATGGCGGGGAATCCCCTACTCGTCGACCAAAAATACCGCAGTTCATTGACCATTGTTTGCTATCCCGCAAGTTTGCGGGATTAAAGTTTGGGTGCGGGATTGGATTCCCTAGTTGCAACAATTGCCTTAATTGTTCCGCAGGTTAGGACGTGACGATGAGCCATTGAGTATTCCTTTAAAAAGAAATCGCTCGACTAGAATTTCCTCTTAAAATCCACATGGAGCAACCGCCCTGCCTCCTGCCGGAGCCCCGCGTGGCGCTGAGCCCGCCGTATTCCGGCTGCTGCCTCCGCTGGCCGGCTTTATTACTGCTCATTTACCGGCCAACCTGTTCTGCGCCCCGCTCACGTCGCACGGTCCCACAGCGCTACGTGCCTCCGCTTCGGATGGGGCTATAAGTATCGCCTGGGTGTGGGCCGGGGAAATGGGGCGGAAGGGTTACGGAGAGCGTTTGCGGGGGGCGGCAGAAGTAGATACTTGGATATTGGATAGGTTTACGTATCAATCCTGAACGGGCGAAAATGTGAAACCCCAAAAAAAGTCGTTTTTTTTTATGAGAAACGCTCCGATTTTCTGCTTCTTAAGTTTCTAAATAGTTTGGTTTCAAAATTTATCAAATGTGTTTCACAATCGATCAGATATATTTCGGATTATTCGTTACATTTACTGTCTCAAAAGTAACACGCAAAAGAGATGCTAGAACACCAAAGAGACACTAAAGTCGTTTCATTATCGTCGCTGAAATACATTTGAAAACTATCTAAAATACAATTTACACTTTTCGAATATATCAAATCAAATCAAAATATGCTTTATTGTCTTAAGAAAATTGTTCTTGTTAACAAAGCTATATAAAAAAAACTATTTAGAAAACATGAATTAAAACAGAAATGGTATATGAAAAATACAAATACATACAAATGAAATTTATCAACAATTGGTAAAACAATTAGACAATACATATAGAATAAAATCACTCTGACAAATCAAAACCACATAATATACTAAATTGAAATACAGAATTAAAACAAATCAGAAATACAATAAGCAAAAATTAAACAGCAAGAAAAAAGACGCGCTGTGACTATAATTATCATTATAAATTTCCTGAAGGATATACTATGGTTTAGTGATTAGTTTCCTCTTCAATTTTAAAAAATAATACTAACAAAAATTGTATACTATACTAAATATAAATATAAACACAAATATACAGATTCAAACTAACAACAAAAATAATTAAAATATCAGAAAAATAACTCTGGTCAATAGTTTAGAAATTTTTGATAAAACAAATATGTAAAAATTAACACAAAAACATAGTAAAAAACACATTAAATCTTTTAACCAACTAGTGCTTGAGGATATCATTATAAAACTCCTGGAGAGAGTAGTATGGCCTTAAAATGTTTTTTAAGTTTCGTTTGAAAATCTTGCTGTCCCTGTATACTAAAATTAAATAAAAATTATTATTTCCCAGACCATCGGGTGGTCTGGGAAATAATAATTTTCCATATTGGTATTTGATATTAATACCACCTGACAAGCATAGACTTTCCATTTCTTAAATAGATTTTTATAAAAATAATTTAGTCACAATTGTCGTCAATCTCTCAAGAAAAGAAGACGTTCAGTAATGTGTAAGCGAAAATTTATCCACTGTGCGATATTCGATATTATCGGCAACACGGCGCTACGTGCCACCAAATCAGATAGGGCTATAAGTATCGCCTGGGTATGGGCCGGGGGCTTGGGAGATGGAGTGGAAGGCTTACGAAGTTTGGGGGGGAAGCGTTTGCTGTTTCTCTTTATAATGCTGTATTTCGTCAGAAAGAAATGATTCTCTTAAGACTTCTTTCGATAGGTTATTGCATAAAATCTTATGTATAAGAAGGATCACATTATTGTATGGCCAGCCGTTTCTGAACATCGGAAAGAATGCTAGCAAAAAATTAGGCTATGTTGCCGCGAGTTGTGTGGTAAGAATCGTTAACAGGAAAAAATCATGTGGTTTCCAATTACAAGAACTAAACTTGCCAGTAATGTAATTAATGTAATCTTCTGCATAGTGTTATTACATCAACCTAGACCAGGGGTCGGCAACCTGCGTCTCACGAGCCGCATGCGGCTCTGTTTATGTGAAGCTGCGGCTCTTTAGTTCCATACGCAAATATTATTTATTTTATCGAAAAAAAAAACATTAAAAATTCGTTCTGAATCGATTAACGAGGATTAGGCACCGATTCTATCTCCCAGCCACTTGTACTCGATTTTCACCGCACCCCTCCCCCGTGACACGCGTCTTTACTGTCGTCAGTCCGTCGAAAGCTTTCGAATGACGCCGTCGTCGGATGTTTCTATATAGGTTTTAATTCGTTTTCGACCCAAGACAATTTGGCGTCTTTACCAGTGCTTTGGCTGTGCCCAGGCAACCTAGGGCTCGCGAGGCGCATGCGGCTCTTTCGATGTCAAGTTGTGTCTCTTTCGATATCAAATTGCCGCCGTTAGTGGCTCTTTAAAAACTGATAAATTGTGTAAATTACAACTTTTGGCTCTTCCATCGCAAAAGGTTGCCGACCCCTGACCTAGCCAAACGGGAAGATGTGTAAAAATGATGATTTTCCACAATATTTCAATTACTAAAATAAATCTCGATTCATTGTCTTCAGATATATGGCAACGCTTTAGTCGCGGTCTGCTTCCGCTTTTAGCTTCCACTTAATAAATTATTGTTTCAGTACGTGTTAACATGGTTTTTATACACTTTTCTCTCCTCGCTCTTCATACGGAAACGCTCGAATAAATCTGGGCAAACACTACCAGAGCTTTGCCCCCCAAAACAAATAAAACAAGGATAAACTATAGCGAAAATATGCTGATGTTATGGTGCCATTTCACGTAGTTGTCTCGAATCCACCAAATCCTCCAAGTTTCCAAAGAGTGCATTTTATTGCCTTTTTCCTATTTTTATGGCCTCGTTTTTGTTCCAACTTAATCGAGATGAGACGGAAGGGTTGCGAACGGGGGCGTTGACAAATTAAGATAATTGAAGCCGGTCGCAATAAAAAACAGACAACGGCGATATCATTGCGAGTGTATTTTATTGCTTTATATAACCCAGAAGCGGCGGATTGCAGGTTTATTTACTTATCATAGTGCTAGAAAGCAGTGAGGAAAGTTTTAAATGAAGTGCAGGTCGAGCAAATCCAAACAAGCCACAAAATACAAATGTTATAATAAAATTCATCGTACATTTTGAAATTATGGATGTTATATTTGAGGGGAACATTGAACGTTCGGAAAATATGAATTTTATAATGTATGTCGTACGTTTCGAAATAATATATTTTATAATAAAGTGTGCGTCGTACATTCCAAATTATGAATTTTGTAATTAATGGGGCATAGTACGTTTGGAATGAATTTGGAATAAACGGGGCATAGTACGTTTGGAAAATATGAATTTTATAATAAAGTGTGCATCGTACATTTCGAAATTATGGATTTTTTAATTAAGTGGGCCTTGTACGTTTCGAAATTACATATTTTATAATAAAGTATGCATCGTATATTTCGAAATTTGTTAATTTTGTAATTAAGGGGGCATTGTGCAGGGTAGGGTGTCCCATTTTCGATACTTTTATAGGGTATCTCCGTAACTGTTAGTGCTACCAAAAAAGTAATGTAGGTGTCATGTACTCCTTTTGGGCCAAACTTAAAATGATAAAATCAAAATATGAAAATTTTCGCTCGTTTAAGAGATACGGGGGAAAATCAAGAAATTGACAATTTCAAAATTACCTTATATTTTCTTAGCTAAAAGAGATACGGTACAGAAAGTTCTTTATATTGATTGTTGAATAATATGCCGCTTTCAGAATAAGTATACGGGGTCAGGTAAAAAAGTTATCGGACCTATCCTAATTTTTTAAATGGAACACATATATTTTAATCTAAAAATATACTATTTCAAATTCTCCTTTCAAATATATAATACACCATGGATGATATTGCTTTCCTAGACGATTTAATTAAACTTTATACCTTAAAACCAAAGTAGACCATAAAACAAAAACTAATATCCTAGAGACAACTATGTTGACATTCTGGTTGTTATTAACATTTAACGTCAATTTCATTTTTTACATATTCATTGTGAAAGTGACTTATCAACATTTTGAAAAATTTTATATGATATCTATCATCCATGGTGTGTTATAAATTTGAAAAGAGAGTTTAAAATACTATATTTTTAGATTAAAATATACAGGGTGTTTCATTTAAAAAAGTGAGGTTAGGTACGATAACTTTCTTACCTGACCCCGTATACTTATTCTGAAAACGGCAGATTATTCAACAATCATTATAAATAAACTTCTGCATAGAACGTTTTTCTATATCTGTTTTAACTAAGAAAATATAGGGTAATTTTGAAATTGTCAATTTTTTGATTCTCCCCCGTATCTTACCATTACCATTTTAAGTTTGACCCAAAAGAGCACATTACACCTACATTACTTTTTTGATAGCACTAACAATAACGGAGATACCCTATAAAAGGGTTGAAAATGGGACACGCTGTACGTTTGAAAAACATTAATTTTACAATTAATTGCATGTCGTACTTTTCCAAATTATAAAATTTATAATCACGTGTGCATCGTATATTTCGAAATTATCTTGTAATTAAAGGGTCATTGTATGTTTGGAAAATTGAATTTCGTCGTTTCTCAATTACGAATTTTATAAGAAAGTGTGAATCGTACGTTTCGCAATGACGAATTTTGTAATAAAGTGTGAATCGTACGTTTCTCAATTACGAATTTTATAATAAAGTGTGAATCGTACGTTTCGCAATTACGAATTTTGTAATAAAGTGTGAATCGTACGTTTCTCAATTACGAATTTTATAATAAAGTGTGAATCGTACGTTTCTCAATTACGAATTTTATAATAAAGTGTGAATCGTACGTTTCTCAATTACGAATTTTGTAATAAAGTGTGAATCGTACGTTTCGCAATTACCCATTTTGTAATAAAGTGTGAATCGTACGTTTCGCAATTACCCATTTTGTAATAAAGTGTGAATCGTACGATTCGCAATTACGAATTTTATAATAAAGTGTGCATCGTACACTTCGAACTTATGAATTTAGTAAAATAAGGTGCGAATCGTACAATCCAAAATTATTTCTTTATTGTTTTTACAAAAAAATACTAAGCACATCACTCACGCTTCCCGCTTATCCCGCCACAATTAGTAATTCAATCGGACCAGACGACTGGAATCCGACCGCTCAATTTCGCTCCCCACGCAAGGGCGGCCGGATTATAGGGCCGCAGGGCATAAAGGGCGCGGCGGCGGAGCCCGTCATCGTAAATATTAAAGAAATAATAAGCACGTGACGACACGAGGAGCCAAGGCGTAACCCTTGGCTCGTGCACTTGTCAGGGGTGGGGGGAGGGGGATCTTACACAGAACAGGGGAGGATTTGAATAATTCATTTCAAAACGCTAACATCTAGAATAACAATTATTAAAATGTCATTGGGATATAGAAGCTCTAAGCAAGCAAAAAATCAAATAATGGCCTGGTGTTATTCACAGATATATAATAGACATATGGATAATCATCGCCTACTACATTTAATACAATTATGTAGTAGTTATCCCTTTGCATCGGACTCTTAATGCGAGAAAAATGCGTTTAATAGTATATTAAGATACAAGATTCATGATATTATCTTAGAGCACGCGTTTAATTGTCTTATGTACCGTGTATTTTATAATACTTTTTCTATTTGGATCTTTAAAGTTTGAAAAACTATATAAAAAATATATAGATTTTTTTTAATGGAATTAATAGTTTCTTTTTTGGGTTGGCAATACTTTTACAATTTCATAAAATGTTACATGTATCAAATATGCCATGATCGAAACAATTGAACACAACAAAGCTTCTTCCCATCCGTCATAATTAAACATAAACATATTAAAGTTAATAAAAATGAGTCAGGAAGAAAGTTGTACTCCGTCGGAAATACGACAAATTGCAGAAAATAATCTAGAAAAACTTTTAAAAAGAATATGCAAAACTTTGAGTTATGGTGCGAGCAGAACAAAGTTCAAAATATTGAACAAAGTATTGTGTCGATACAGAATCTGACAGGAATAACAATTATTGGCCAGGAAATATCTATAGTAACTATAAATATGTATATATAAAGTAATCTGTATAATACTATATTGAATTAAAAATAAAAATAGTACTTTATTGAATAAAACTATACAAATAGAGCATAAACTGGAAGATATTTATATTATTTTTAGTTATGTTCTTTTATAGTTGTGACTTGAAATTAGTTGACGGACACCGTCAGCATGTTATATATTTCGGAGTATAGGTGTTTTGGATAAATATCTGGTAAAAATGATCTATTTGCAAGGTTAAAGGCTAGTATTTTAAAGTTTTCCATAAAAAATTTCTGTCGAATCCATAATGCCTAGAAAACTGATTTCAACGAAATCGAAGTAGGCCTAAAATTCGAACCCAACTTGTTGCCAACATAAAAAAATAAAATTCCAGTTTCATAGTGGCAAGTTATTCAATTTTTTGCATTTCATAATGTAGCCATTATGAAACCCAAATAGAAAAAAGTGTCTTTAAACCAGAATTAGCAAAGTTTAAGAATAAATATAGTTCTATTTGAATAATCTATTTAATTCGGATGTTCCTTGATAAGCTTATGATTCTAAAACTGCATTAATCTCTAGATAGTGGGTAACAAGATCAAGTAGGACTTGCGGGACTTAAGAGGGATTTACAAATAATTTGTCTTACTTAACAGTTCGTTATAATAATAATATAATAAAGGAAGTTACAGTACTTTTGTGTAAGATGCGGTTATATTGCAAATGGTTGAACTATTCAAATTATGGTACAGAGTAATAGTATATTACGTACCGAGGTGGAAAGTGTTTCATTCCTGTCGAGAGACTCGAGACAGTAATGACACTTTTCACCGAGGTTTGTATACTATTTTATTTACAACCACATCTAACATCCACTTCTTATTATTTTGAATTAAAATTATTAATAAAAGATAAATGTCATTTTGACTTTTACATTGAAAAACTAGACAGAAATTTCAAATAACCGCAGGTGGTAAAATAACGTAGGTAATAATACACATCAAGATGGCAAATATCATTTTTCTACTACTGTATAAATAAATCAACTTTCGGGCCGTAGCAACACGAACGAAAACGAAAGTAAATGTTACAGTTACCTGAATATTATCCGTTGCTAGCTACGAAAGTAATACTTTCGGTGCCAGGACAAAAAAACAAGAATAAAATTTTTTATTGTATTTATTCAAGCGAATTAAAAAAAAATCTTACTTAATAATAAAAAGTTTATATTTATTGAAAAAACAAGTGGTATAATAACAATAATATAAAACTTAAATAACACTAATTTTTATTTACTGTCATTAAGGTTAATAGTGAAATTTGAACAGTTAGAAATATTAATTGATGGAATATTATTCAATTCAATACCTTCGCCGCTTCTTATTAGAGACTCGTTATTATCCTGGACTTGGACCATACAACTATTTGTCACTCTCGCGTCGTTAGATGGAATAAAAGTAGGAGATCGATTTAAGATCATTTTGGAAATTTCGATTTTATTTGTATACGAATCACCAATATATCCCTCCGCAACGGACGAAGATCTCCAACCGCCATGTCTTTTTAAATCCAAAATATCGATACCTGGAGCATTTGCAAGAAAGGTAGTTGATGTTCTTCTAAACGAGTGACCAGTGGGGTCCGTTACACTATTCGGACACACGAATTTTGAATTTTTACTTTTTTTTTCTAAAAGTATACATTTTTAGTAGTAAGATTCAATAAAAAAATTTGCGGAATACTCAGTAATTTTTAAGAAATTAATTAATAAAAATCCTGATTTTATGGTTTTTGAGTGATTTGACAAGGTTCTGACCCCAACATTTTTAGCGATGTTGCCGGATTTATAATTTTATAACAAGAAGAAAAAGTAAAGGTTCTGTGTAATGACTACACTTGAGCACCCACGGAATTTAACAATTTTTGGAAATGTAATGGAAAGATATGGTTGTAGAAAAAGAAAACATAAGAAAGTTAGGGTAAGTTACATAAATTGACTCTGCCCTGGGAAAACCACTGAAAACCCGCCCCCGCTACACCTTTTGTAGCCGATTTGTTTTTGTATTCGGGAAAAAAACACATGAAAATTACATAAATTGACAGTACCTTGAGAAAACAAGTGGGAACCCGCCCCCGCTACACCTTTTGTACCCGATTTCCTTCTGGATTCGGAAAAACAAAACATAAGAAAGTTACATAAATTGACAGTGCTCTGGGAAAACAAGTGAGAACCCGCCCTCGCTACACCGTTTGTAGCCGATTTCCTTCTGTATTCGGAAAAAGAAAACATAAGAAAGTCACATAAATTGACAGTGCCCTGTGAAAACAAGTGAGAACCCGCCCCCGCTACACCTTTTGTAGCCGATTTCCCATTCGGAAACAGGAAACATAAGAATGTTAAATAAATTGACAGTGCCCTGGGAAAACAAGTGGAAACCCGCCCCCGCTACCCCTTTTGTAGCCGATTTGTTTGTGTATTCGACTAAAGAAAACACAAGAAAGTTACAAAAATTGACAGTGCCCTGGGAAAACAAGTGAAAACCCGCCCCCGCTACACCTTTTGTAGCCGATTTATTTTTGTATTCGGCAAAAGAAAACATAAGAAAGTTACATAAATTGACAGTGCACTGGGAAATCCACTGAAAACCCGCCCCCGCTACACCTTTTGTAGCCGATTTCCTTCTGTATTCGGGAAAAGAAAACACAAGAAAGTTATATAAATTGATAATGTCCTAACAAGTGAAAATCCGCCCCGCTACAGCTTTTGGAACCTCATTCCGCCACGCGCCTCTTATGGACTCAGTGCAGCTCAACCGAGCCACTGAAAACGCCATCCCTCGGCCCATAAGAACTGTGTAATACAACATAGTGCCCGCAGCGTGTAGCGGCCACCGGCGGCGTGGCTGTGTTTGCGACCAGCCAGGCCGGTCGCAAACACAACCACTTTGTGGTCGCCACCGGTGTAGTTTAAATATCTGCCTAACAGGAATATTCATATTTTGAAAAAAATATCCCGAAAACAAAGGATAATCTTTCCGGCATTTGCAACAATAAAAGCAGGAATTCAAGGCATTTGCATTAACTTTCTGCCTAATAGTGCATACGAGACGACAATTTCTGGTTTTGCATCTGAAATTATCTCTAATCAATCCTATGTATTGTATTGAAAATATTTTGCAAAATCCACATCATACTTGCTTGTAATTGCGTCAACATTATCTATATTTGCTATTTCCATTTTATTTTGATTTCTTCTTTCCTTTTCCTTCAATGCCAAAGTATAACTGCTCTTGGCAACACTGTTATGCAATGTCAAATTTGTGTTCGACTTAAAAGTGACATCTTCAACAGAGTTGCCAGTTGTCTTTTATTAGCGACATAGGAAAAAAATATTGCACAAAAACGGATATTTTTGGGCCTTTCTATCGCAGTTAACCCTCTTAAAAGATATTTCTTAGTCGTGACATAACTACATTGACAATAAACTGCGGTCTTATATCGATATAAACAAACCCGAACAACCTAAAAACTGTATTATTGCAGAAAGCTTTTCTATGTGGCAACACTGTTAAAATACCGAATTTTGCAAATATACATGTCCGCAGCGTAAATTTTAAGAATCAACAATTTTACGACCATTTTTGCCTTTAAACTCAAATTTTATGAATTAATGTGTGTTTTCCGCATCTAATTTTATTTAAAAGTATTAATATTACACAATCAAACAAAAAAAAAGGTAAAAATACAAGTAATTAGTGTGTCCGAATAGTGTAACGAAACCTGACCAGTGTATTTATTTATATCTTGAAGTTTCAAAAATTTGGCAATTTCTTTGGGAACATTTGAAATAGTGTGTTTTCCAATCACCTGATTCACACACCTACCTCGTTCATAGCGATATAACAAGCGTTCGTCTTGTGCATTATTTGGCCTAAGTCTAATATAATCTTGAAGTAACCTCATAAAAGAAACT
Organism: Barypeithes pellucidus; assembly: GCA_963991005.1. Lineage (NCBI taxonomy): Eukaryota > Metazoa > Arthropoda > Insecta > Coleoptera > Curculionidae > Barypeithes > Barypeithes pellucidus. Next base: position 5,364,795 of record OZ022557.1, read on the forward strand.
GGACCTCCATCATCGGCTATCACAAAACTTCTTTGAACCTTGTTTTTGCTCTGGAGGATTTTAACAATAGCTACATCGTCCTTGATTTCGATGTCGTTCAATTTCATTTTATAGATCTCATCTGTCCGGCATGCTCCAGCTATCCCCATTACTGCTATCACTTTCATAGATAAATAGCTATGATTAGGAGCGTCAAGTAAAAACTTTATTATTTCTTCTTTTGTGAAAATTTTAGATTTTTTAGCTTCGTAACCATCATTTTTCCGTTTAATGAATGCAATAAGCTTCTTAAACTGCGAAATATCTATATTTTTGTTCACAGAAATAGTCAATTTAAGCATGGAATATTGTGACCATAAGGACGGAGGTGATAGGGCTTCAGATTTCTCTTGGAAGTACGCTAGCATTACATTTTCGTCAATTTGTGAAAGGTTTTTCTCCACGAACCATTCTAGAAACAGGTTGTACGTTTGACAGTACCTATCTTTCGACTTTACGGGTAAGAGTGAGGCACATGCCAACTGGGCCGCCTTCTGTATAGCTTCGTTTTGGTCTTGAAACAACATTTTCGACAATCGAAATTAAAAAATTCGAACTGACAGACTTTGACAGTACTCAAATAACTAGTTGTCATGGATTATTTTACAGGTGTATTTTATTATAATTTGAATAAAATCAAAGTTCATTACTTAATAATATAATTGATCAAAGAACAGTAGTAGAAAAAGTTTAATACATTACACGCTGCAAAAGCCCTTTCAGATGCTCGGAGTTTTTTAAATAGCCTCGGCTTCGCTACGCTTCGCCTCGCCTATTTAACACACCTCGCACCAAAAAGTAAACTTTCGCAGCTTGTAATGTAAATAACTATTATTTCTAGAAATACATCAAAACGCCGGTTTGAAGCTCTTTCTAGACTTATATTCTGTCTCTAAACATGCCGACGAGAAACACAGAATTCGTGCATAATATGCGATTTACAACTCTAATTACATCAATTCGGGATGGGCTTAATTATTAATGTAAAGTAACTTATATCTTTTTATAATATTTGCTATAAATACATCATGCCCTTTAATAAATATATCATAATCCCTTAACGCATGAAGCCCGCTTAATCATCAGAAGAAGAAATCTCTTTTTCTCCCTTATTTTTGATGCGATCCCTTATTTTTCCTCTCACCTCCGACCCCATAAATTACGACCTCTCATCACACAACTACACACACTTACCCTCGCTCGAAACCCGAGGCAGCGTGTCATAAAAATCCCGCTACCGTTTTACTTGCCCTCTATAAAATGGAGCTTTTGCACTGATAAAAACGTTGTATCGAACGGAAAATACACCATATCTACTGTTTTGTTATACCTAACCAAGGATCTGAAATCAAGGAGAATACGACTTTGGTTCACAGTCTTTGAAGAATAAACAAGTCACATTCTTAGGTAGGTTGTCAATAACTTTCCATAAAAGCAATCGGGCAGCTCTGGAAATTAGAATAATTTTCCTTTGTCGTTTCCTGTTAATTAGACAAAGACATTACGTCGCCTTCGAGCGTTCGGAACATATTTTTTATAAAGCACTTATTGGAACTACCGTCTTTCATACCTGCTTCCACGTTTGCATATTTGTCGGTATTGTTACATAAAATTATTTGTCGTTTTTCAGCGTTTGTGTGTTAAATTTAAGTATTGTTTGTGAAAGAAAGTAGTATTTCTTAACATAATATGGTAAGACTGTGCCTTAAACTGGATACCAACTTTGACTTTTGAGTCACGTCCGTTGTTTGTTTGTTTTTCCTAATAAAGAGATATCAAACCGATCAATTGTTATAATGAAAACAGAAACAGAAGAAAGACAGCGATGAGTGAATTAAAAAACAGCTGCTCACATGGTATAGATGATGTATGGAAAAAGGATATAGAGACACATCTTGATGTTATTGGTATGAAGATTGTTCGAATAATAAATGAAGTTTTTGGAAAATGGAAAATATCCAGAAGAACTAAAAATGATAAATGACAAATTTAAAATTTGATAAAAATCAGTATGGATTCCAGAAACAAAGTGGAACTCTTGGAGCAACAGTTGATCTCTTGGAGCCTATAACTAATGATGTTTATAGACTTACAAAAGGCTACGATTACTACAACGTGGTTATGCCAAGACATATTTCCTCCCAGATTGACGCCCAGCAAATTAATAGATGAAGCCAGTGGGATTGCGTGTCCGTCCATGACTATATCCGGTTCTGTAATGTTAACCTTTTTAGAGAAAACTGCTGCCTGGGTTTTTTAGCGTTAAATTCGACTTGGTTACTGTCACCCAAAGCCAAAACTTCTTCCACGTCTTTGTTAAGGCGTGATACTTCATGCTGTCTGCGAAGATGTGCGTCGGCAGCCGATGTTTGTGCATTCAAAGAGAAAGATGAGATAAGTGTGCTATCGTTAGCGAAACTAAATAGTGGAGTTTCCGTTTTCACTAGAAGGTCGTTAATGTAGAGTAAGAAGAGAGTGGGAGACAATATGGACCCTTGAGGAACACCGGCATTGATGGTGAAGGTGTCTGAGAGAAATCCGTCAATCGCCACTTGCAGAGAGCGGTCCTTAAGAAAGCTAGACAACCATGCACAGAATCGACTTTGCATACCATAGGATCGCAGTTTAGTCAGAAGTCCCTCATGCCAAACACGATCAAAGGCTTTGGAAATATCCAGTGCAACAGCCCGAAACTCCCCATGATGTTCGATTGCGTTGTTCCAAAGATGGGTGACGTAGGCTAGAAGATCTCCAGTTGATCTGAACCTGATCTGGAGTTGAAAACCATATTGATGATCGCTGATAATGTTGAAGCCTTCCAGGTACTTTAGAAGATGTTGGATAATAGCTTTCTCCATTACTTTTGATATAACTGAAAGCAATGCGACTGGTCGATAGTTGCTAGGCAGGGTTCTCTTACCTTTCTTTGATATAGGCTAGACTCGCGCCGTCTTCCAGCACGATGGAAATACTCCTTGTTTGTAGACTTGAAGAAGAAGAGGGTGGGGCGTTGCGCAGCTTAGTAAATACGCATTTAATCCATAATCTTACTTATAAATACGATTGCCCTTTATCCATCCACTGCAGTCATTCGTCTCGGTTTACAACTAGCGCCAAAGCCGGTTTATTTCACTATAAAACCTCGACAATAGAGCCGTGTCCTCGCAAAAACTCTTCTACATAGTCTCCCACTGCCTGCTCTGCGGTATAAATCGGTGCCCTAGGATTTTATGTCGTTACCCACACTTCTGTTGCACGTCCGGCTCCGCGTGGAGGCGATGAAGGCGAATAAAACTTTAGTGAGGACGTAATTTCTTATAATGGCGCAACTTTGGCTAAAATCATAAAATAAATTATAACATTCTTAGTTAGGTAGTAAAAAAAAAATATAAAATAGAAATGAAACCTTCATATTGTTAAACTGATTTTATTTTGAGGTATTACTTGAGAATACTCTGCTATTCCTTATAAGAGAGACTTATTGTGAAATTTGTTATTAACGCAGTCAAAAAATCTTCTTTCTATTTTATTTATACGCCTTTTTTTCTTTATATCAAATATTTCTGAAGATGGTTTAATACAATAAAAAAAAAAACGTTAACGAAATATAAGAATTTCATTTAAAAGGGACCGAAACCTAAGAACAAACTACCTATATTTTACTATAATAATTTTACTATAGTCTTCTGTCCGTGTGCAAATCCAATTTAAAGTAAAGTTTATTGATAACAGTCCAAATAGTGAAAATCCTTAATCGACAAAAATAAATCATGTGCTAGGTCCGCTAAACTACCTTGTTTACAAATCCCTTTAATCCACCGGGATAAGGAGCAGTTATCCCTTTCTCTGGGCTCGGGTGCACCCTAGTTTACGCCTAATTACCCCCGGACCCGAAAACGTCCACCGAATTTCCGGAATACGGAAGACTAGCTCTTTATCATGCTGATGCGGGGGTATGAATTTCAACCCCTCCTCCCCCTTCCGCTTCCTTACGACCTGGCTAAATTAGATGGCCGCAGTTCTTAATGGATGAAAAGTAGTTTTTCTACGACAGTTATTCTAACCATTATTCACTGTTAGGTGGTGTCCATGAGTAATAGTTGATTTCTAACGGTCTTGTCTGATAAATGTCTAAGAATAGAGTAGATCCTTTCTTTTTTTTTATAATCAAACAGAAGCACTATAGGAAAAATCCTTTAAGGCACTCTTGGAGTAGTGCGTGTGCGAGTAAAGCGATTCACGTTGGTTTTGAATCGTTGAAAGAAGAAAGAATTCTTAAACAATGAAGTTCGAGGAGTACTAAGCTGAACCACATATAGATGGGTGGCAGTAGTTCGTCGTGTATGTATTTCTGCTATTCGTCGCTCTAGCTGGAATTAGGTGTGCAATGTCAGTAGAAAATTTGCCATGGAAATATCTGTAAATGAGAGTGAAATCAGCTTCCATGTTCTAGAATCCAGTTGCCGAAGCTTATGCTTGGGTGCAGAGCTCCGGTTGTCAGAGCAGTTTCCAGTGATGGACGAATCTGAGCTTTGTAGAGTGTCAAAACTTGTTTAAGCCAACTTTTTTGTTCGGAAAAATACTCCAAGTTTCTGTAAATCTGGTGGCGATTGCCACAACATCGTTATGCCAAGACATATTTCCTCTCAGATTGACGCCCAGCAAATGAATAGACGAAACCAGTGGAATTGCGTGTCCTGCAGTGACTATATCCCGTTCTGCAAGGTTTTTAGAGAAAACTGATGCCAGAGTTTCCTTAACATTAAATTCGACTTGGTTACTGTCACCCCAAAACAAAATTGCGTGGTACTTCGTGCTACCTGCGAAGATCTGCAACGGCAGCCGATGTTGGAGAATTCGAAGTGAATGATGAGACAAGTGTGCTGTCGTCAGCAAAGCTATATGTTGGATTTTTGGTTTTCACCAGAAGGTCGTTAATGTACAGAAAGAAGAGGTTGGACGCCAATATGGATCCTTGAGGATCCCCAGCATTGATGGTGCAGGTGTCTTAGAGAAATCCGTCAATTGCAGAGAACGGTCCTTAAGAAGCAAGACTAGCTAGACAATCATACACAGAATCGACCATAGGATCGCAGTTTACTTAGGAGCCCTTCATGCCAAACACGATCAAATGCTTTAGAAATATCCAGTGCAATAGCCCGGGATTCCCCGAGATGTTCGATTGCGTTGCTCCAAAGATGGGTGACATAATATGCTAGAAGGTATCCTGTTGATCTGAACTTGTTTGGTTAATAGCGTTCTCCACTAATTTTGATATAACTGAAATCAATGCGATTGGTCGATACTACTAATGTTCCATTAGGGATATTTATGAAACGACAACGACAATGAAATAGAATGAAACCCGTTAAAACCACACAACTCATTCTCTATCGTAAGAAAGATAAATTCATACGGCCTTTGACTTTCTACCTAACCTCTTTTATAATCCCGTGCCGACTTTCCAGTTTCCCGTCTCCTCATTCCAGAAATTTTATGTCCCGAGGGAGTGACAATCCACGTCCTCTCGTCACCGCTGCTGCTCGGTCCGTAAAAAGGGCGCCCGGGCATAAATTTTCCGTTCTTCGTATCGGTTTCCGACAAACGATGTTGCCAGAATCTGAGCTCGTAGGAAATGGAGATAGATTTATTTTAATTACTATCGAATTTTGAAAAAGTTTGGTGGTATATGTGTTACAGTTACAGTTAAATCCCGATTTTCCTAGGGAGAACCAGTTTTAACTGTCCTCCCTAGTCAATTCTAGATTTAACTAGTCTACTAAGGTAATTCAGCTGTCCTAAAAGGGATTCACCGTTACGGATTCATTTGCTCGAGAAGACGAGCATATCTCGGGTTTGTTTGGGTATTTACCAGGCTAGTGAAAAGTTAATTTGACTAAAATATGTTTATTTAAAAGTATTATTAACCTACAATGTTTATTAATTCTAGTTTTAAGTAGTTAAATCTCCTAGAATTGACTAAAATATGTTTGGGCGAAACTAGTTGGTTAATTCTAGTTTTAACAAGTTAATTCTAGAATTGACTGGGGCGGATAGTTAAAACTAGTTTTTCCTAGGAAAATCAGGTTTTAACTGAAATCGGTAACACAAAAAAAGTAATCATCTTACCCAAAAAAATTTTGATGAGCAGGTCAAATGACGATGAAAGTATATTTTCTGTCATCAAACTAAAAAATAGTCATAATTCGGACTTTTTTCATCAAGCACCAGATTATTCATAAAATCACCAGATCTGGTGAAATTTTACCACCAGGCAACACTGGCTGAGGTATCAAGGGGAGGAGCTTATGTGTGGTATGTCAAATACACTGGTGGGGGATAAGCTCTAGCGACGGTATACCTACTGTAATGATCTTGGGTATCACTGTTCAATATATGTAGTTTCTATATCAGTTTTTTACTTTTTATATATTTCTGTTTACCCTAAAGTACCTTTGAATCAGTAAGAAGGATTTAATATGTAATTTTTAACATACAAATGCTCCATTTGTCCCGGCTCGTTTTTCCTAATCCAGTGGAAAGCGTGTTCCAGATCGTCGTAGCCAGCGCGTCCATCCGACCGGTTGACGAGCCGAATTTAAATCGGGATGGGATCGTGCCAGCGGGGCCCGACCGTGCGGATCGCTGCCAAATAACGGCATAGAAATTCGCATTTACATACGACAGAGGCGCTAATAGCTAATGCAATTTCCTGAATAATTTAGGACATATTTTATGCACGTATTGATTTGTATGATAATACAACGAGATCAAATTCTAAAGTAAATTGCACTTTTGCATTGCCACTTTTTCCGCTTCTTCTTCTTCTTCTTCTTAATCTTTAAGTATACCTTAAGGTCTGTTAATTTCGAAGGCCTCGCCGGTATTAGTGGTTTTCTTGTGAAATGGAGTTCCAACTGTCTTTACATCTCTTGGATGGTCTTCCTAATAGCCGTCGGCCTGCTGGTTTTCCGTCCTTAGCGATGTATGCTATGCTCTATCTAACAGCGTTAATTGTTTTGTAATCCGACGAGTCGTCTTCGAAGGGCCATTATCAACTTTATTTTTTTAAATACGGTCCTGTTTTTCTGATATTGGAATTTGATAGCTTTGTTTCTTCCGAATGCCACGATGTATGACACATTGTAGTTTAATGACGTTTCGAGGGTTTTTTGAACAACATCAGGAAATTTTGGGATACGGTCCTGTATTTCTCCTAATTTTATAAATAATATCTCATAAGTAAGCTCTAAATTTTTTACTTATGTTGGACTAGTTCAATAAATAACAAATAATTCAATAATAAACCACAAAAAGTGAACAAAATACAGAAACATTATTTCAAACTTCTGTTGATTCGAGATGATTAAGATGGTGACGCGTGATTTTTCACTTGACATTCCCATTGTGATCGTTTGAGAGCGTTTTAAGAGGTTTTCTATTTTCCAGAAAATATGGAACATAAATTTACAAATGCTGGAAAGTTTGATATTCTATCGCATGTTTTATTTTATCTCAAACAAACTATTATGTGGCAGTTAGAAGATGTTATTTGTGCTTAGAGAATAACGGAAATCATTTTGAACACCTGACTATGTAGTTCCTTACTTTTTTCGTTGTTCGTTTTATTACTGTTTTGGAATGATTTTTGTTCACTTATTTGTGGTTTATTATTAAATTATTTGTTATTTATTGAACTAGTCCAACATAAGTAAAAATTTAGAGCTTACTTATGAGATATTATTTATAAAATTTTATTTTTTATTTATTTTTATTTACCATTAAGGAATACAAACGGGACTAACCCAGAGATAGTATTCACTAACAAATTTTACAATAATTATAATATTACTTAAGTAAGTATTTAACAAAGTACGCTATTTAATATTTATTTAATTTTTATTTTAAATTATAAACAAAACAAGCGCATGTGTAATGTTAGACTAGGTGGTTTAGGTACAAAAGTCTTAGTGCACTACCAAGACTCGTCAGAGAAAAGAAACAAATATCCAGATCTATCAAATTTGAGACTGAATTGTAAGATTTAAGGCAGCGCTGCAAAGGCGCGTTTAAATGATAATTAGTGGTGCTTGGTTTGATACGGAAAAAGTTGTTATTTCTTGTATTGTATGATGGAATATTTATACCTATTAAGTGAGTAATTGCCATTGAATCGATCATGTTATTGACGATTTGGTGTGCAAACTTTATGTCATACATTTGTTTTCTATCTTGAAGTGATAGTAATGCTAATCTTTTTTTAATTAAAGCAGAGTTGTCGAGAAGAGGATCGAAGAACTTTTTGTTTAAATATTTTATAAATTTATCCTGTACTCTTTCAATTTTATTAATATATACGTCGTAATGAGGGTTCCAGATGACCGATCCAAAACAAATCGTGCTATTAACATAGGACATATATAAATTAGGAGAAATACAGGACCGTATCCCAAAATTTCCTGATGTTGTCCAAAAAACCACAATGTGTCATACATCGTTGCATTCGGGAGAAAAAAAGCTCTCAAATTCCAAAATCCGGAAAACAGGACCGTATTTAAAAAAAGAAAGTTGATAATGGCCCTTCGAAGACGACTCGTCGGATTACAAAACAATTAACGCTGTTAGATAGAGCGGAAAAAGTGGCAATGCAAAAGTGCAATTTACTTTAGAATTCGATCTCAAAAAAACCTAGGAAAACAATAAAACGATTTTACAGAATTTCGGTTTTTCCGGATATCTCCGGAACTACTCGGAATTTTAAAACTTTCTAAACGGCATCCATTTAACCGACTTCGTATCTCTTACGATTTCCGAGATCCCTGTACTGGCCCTCCTTATCTTGGACACGTTGTATATGGCATTATTTGTACTTAAAAAGGTCTGTAAATATGGATCAGTATCTAAAGTTTTGGCATACCTACTACTTGCCCTGCCCTGTTAAAATCTGTACATCAGAACACTTCTTGTCGCCTCAAAGATAACAAAGAGATGGAGAAACACTCCGAGTTGAGGATTTGCCAATAACAGACGTAACGTCATGTGTATGTGTCACGGAAAAACAAAGGAAAACCGGAAAACGTGTAATGCGACGCGCCACGACAGAATTCGAGACTTTTATGTCGTTTTGTTTCGGAGATTATTTCTTTAGAAATCGGTTTATTTGTTGGATTTTTATTTTGTTGAATAAAAATAAAGTCTAAGGAAAATGTGGTTAATGTTTCGTGAGTTTGTAGCTTGTGTCGCGTTAGCACACTTGTACTGTGTGTTCAGGAAATCGTTTATTGCATTCAAATGGGTGGTCCTAGAAAAAGTCGACATACTTTTTGTTTTTAAGACAACTGCAATTATAGGTTAGTCATAGATTGCGATGTTGCTAAACGCTGAGCATGTTCCGACCCCCCCCTCTCTCTTTCTGAGGTTTTTTCTTTTTGTTTGATATGAATCGAATCTGTGCAGTTTGCTTTTAGAAAACTGTTCACGGTTTCTTTGTGTTTGTACGATAAATTAACCTCAAAACCCTTATTTTGAGATTTCATGAAAGAACGACAACTTTGTCAGAGTCCTTGTGTGAGTGTCTTTTTATTACCAAAGTAAGTATGTGTAAACTGGAAATTCTAACTTTCTCCAACTTGCAGATTTTATTGTTTTTAATACAACAAATGCCTATTTCGAATCACGGTTAAATACTTATTTATGTCACAAATGCATATAAAGTAATACTTTTAGTCACGAATGGGAAATGTGCGGGCACGAGCCGAAGGCGGTCAGATTCTGCGTCGACACAATATTTTGTTCAATAGTATTATTTATTATTTTGTTCAATATTTTGAACTTTGTTCTGCTCGCACCAGAACTCAAAGTTCTGCATATTCTTTTTATAAGTTTTTCTAGATTATTTTCTGCAATTTCTCGTATTTCTGACGGAGTACAACTTTCTTCCTGTATAATTTTTATTTAACTTTAATATATAATATATAATCATATAGGTAGGTATCAGCTTTCTTATTCGAAATCAAAAAATATATACTGGTGTATAACCAACGCAATGTCACTTAGGAATGCAATAAGTTTGAGATATTTGGTGATATCGATTATATTCAGTATTAACGTTGATTTTAGCGAAGATTTAAAAATGTTTTACTTTTCTTGAAAATCCGTTAACAATACATATCCGTTTGCTGATGCTCTTTAATTGCTTTTGATCCAATGATGGCATTAAATGATGAATAAACGTATTATATTCCTTTTTATAAGCTTTTTTCGATTGTTCAGGCAATACATTTTGTGTTCTTTCATTGGCTTTATTAATTATTTCGTATGTAGCGCACTGAAATGAGTTTTCTTCTTCAGAATTAGGAATTATTTCTTTTCATTTTTGATGTTTTCAATATTATTAACATTTGTATGGTAACAATAGCAATGCGTCGCCCAGGAAACGAACGACGCGGATACTGTTTTCATGACAACTTCTTGACTGTTTTTTGCTTTAATAACGCTTATAGAATTCAACGGAAATTCCTTAGATGCGTCCCTGCAAGGGCCCGAGAAGACCGACCGAACACTTCGAACACAAGGGACTAATCAATTTCATGGAAACGCACCGCTCGTTAGCGATCCGACAATCTCGTGGCGCGGGGCCTTTTTTTACACTCTCGCTATTAGTCCGGGGCCTTTCAGCTGGAAAATCAGCGTCTTAATTTATGAATAGATGAATTGAAGGGGAAAATATTTAAAGTTGCATAAAGAGAGGGGGCCACCCTATATGTTGGGGGGCACCCTATGGGGGGGGGGGGGATTAGTGCGAAATTGTCAGGTTGTCTTATTTATTAAATTTATTAAATAATTTTCATTCGTATTTATTAGTAAAATATCGAATTTAAATTACCTTATAAATGAAAACTAGGATCACAATATACAGGGTGTCCCAGAATATGTGGGCAATCTCCCGGGTTCAGATAGAACACTTAAAAATAACAGGAGAAGTTCATATACATTTTTCTTCCTATTCTTCGAAAACAGTTCATTTTATCGACATTGATCGAAAGTACCACTTTTTCAGCTTAAGGTTTAGAGGTTTAGAGTATCCAAAAAAAATATTTTCGTCGTTCCTTCATCATACAAGGTGTAAAAAAAGAATTTTTGTGTTACGTCTAGTCCATCCCTGTCAAACTAAATAAGCCTAATGTGTTTAAAAGGGCGAATTTCAAGGAGACTCATCTAGTAAACATTATTAAATTACACCTATTACTAAATTATTTAAAATCAACGATTTCCAGAGACGTCCGTTATAGGCCCGTATCTCCGTAGAAAGAAAAATTTATATCAACTTCTCCTGTTATTTTTAAGTGTTCTATCTGAACCCGGGAGATTGCCCACATATTCTAGGACACCCTATATTTTATATTCATATTAATTTTTTTATTACAAAATTATTATTGAGAATGAATATTTTTTGGTAGAATTAAATTCATGTTAAATATTTTAAACATTTTTTTAAATTGTATATCGGACACCACATCGATAGTTCGCCGTCGAAAGTGACGACACCTGTGCCTTTCTGAGGCCTGATTGGTCAACGGGAGAGTAAAAAGATATCAAGTGCACACTGTAATTAGGCGTGCGCCGGCATCGGACACAACTTGTGTCAACCACCAGTGGCGGAGCGAAAACCTTTTATTGTTTTAATACTGTGTTTTGCTGTTAGTATTTGATGGGGAACGGTAACTAGCAATAAATTTTAGCACATCGTGTATGCTTGGAAGAAGATTTGACTACTTTTGACTTTGCTTTCCCTTCCCTCCTCTGTTTTAGACCCTTGTGTCGTACTGTAGCATTCTGCAAATATGTCCTATGATATTTCTATAAAGAAAGCAGGTACGCCACTGACATTTCCTTTCTAATTCCATATGGATATTTTTCGGATTAGCCAAATCTACTCTACATAGAGTATCTTGTTCTTTTCTCGTCTGTTCTTGATTGAAATAATTAAATTGAGTTTAAACTTATTATTATTAACATTGAAAATAATAAAGTCATATAATGCCATAACGAATCATAATCTGAAATATTTTAACGTCATTAAGGGACACCCTGTATTGTAATTTTAATCGAAATGATGTGTCTATCTCATAGCCAATGGGAATATGCTCTGAATTACTTTTATTGGATTAACATATTCGTGGCATGTTAAGTGCAATACTAAAAGCAAATACGGGATTTGAGAGTGCCTTCGTCTAAAACTGAATTACGCAATAAAATTTCCCGCATTTTGTCTAACAGCGTTAGCAAACGAGGTAAGGGGGCGGCGCGCATTCAATTGTGGTCATTTTCCGGGTGTGTATTTCCTTTTGCATGTGAGTAGATTCCCGCAAGATGGCCTGAATGTGGCTTTAACACTATTACCAATAGTTTGTGTTGAATTTGCGATTTGTCTGTTGAATTCTAATGAGGTTTCGATCTTGGTAATTTTTGATAATTTTCTTGAATTACAAATAATGCAGCTGGCATAAAATCTTGATGGTCAGTGGATACTTTAATTTATGACGATTTATTTTGGGAATTCCATGGCGTATTAGCCCTTTTTGCTTTCAAGCGTCGATACGTACCATAACACCCACCGTCCCCGAGCAGCCCGACCCCAACCCCCCCATCCCCCGTGCGGTTGGCATCGTGCCCCGAGCGACGACGGTCGGTCCGAACGACGCCACCGACCGACCCTGCTTTCGCCGCCGCCGCAACGCTTCACGCTCATCACGTTCACGCTAGCCTGCCAACCGACTGCTGCCTGCCAGCCTGGATAATGTTCAAGGGAACGCGTAAACTGGTCTGGATATGGAACTAGTCTGGAAAACACATAAACTCACATTAGTTTGAGTACCTTGGGTTAATATCTAAAAATACAGAGTTGCCACTTTCGATGTTTTATAAGATTATATTCATAAATTGGGGAATTTTCTTCTGTAATATTATTTCCTGTATCGGAAATGGCAACCACGCTAGTTAGTTAGTTATTTTCCGAGTATTCTACCCTTGGACGCGTCTATAATCTATATGAAAGGTCCGGTCTGTCAAATTATTTCATCATTCTTCAGAAAAGGATTAATAAATTTTATGTTTTAGGTCCGTCCATTAGAAATTAGCGTTTTTATTATTTCTGAATTTCTATTGCTGTTGCTAAGTGCTGTTGTTCTATGTGTACAGTAGTGTTATTGTAAATTATGCGTTAGTGTTTAGTGCTTTTGTGTAATTTGATAATAGGTGCATATCTTCAAAAAAACTAATTTGAAACTCGTGGGTGTCTGTGTGTTTCTTTAAGTGATTTAGTGTAATTTGTTCTGTTTCACTATGTGTTTTTTCTCACGACCCTATGCCGGAATCGGGTTTAGTGGGTATAAGCTTATTATGCAGTCCCATACTATCATCAAGGCACGTGATGAGCATAAACCTCTTCCCATAGAAAAAACAAACCCGCACAAACCCTACGGCCATTGGAAACAAGGATCAAGGAACATCAGAGCCACACACGAAAGGGAGAAACAAACAGATCCGGAGCAGCAGATCACGCTTGGACCCACGGCCACCACTTACAATGGGGACAATCAAGTATCATACATAAAGAAGAACATTGGCGAAAGAGGAAATTCAAAGAAGCAGCTGTCATCACTCAGAATCCTGGTTGTTTTAGCAAACCCTCTTTAGATATAAGGAACATTTGGAAACCCCTGTTAAGCAAATGTAATCTTAGTTTAGGTACGTCCTCTAGTATTGACGCATAGTATAAATACTCTCGTAGTTTAGTAACTTGCTCAGTATTCACCTGAAGACGACTGGAGATATTTACCAGTTGAAACGTTGTGATTTAAACGAAATAAAGACAATGGAAGTCCAAAACACGTCTATCACTCTGGATTCCTTACTCGTGTCAGCGGCGTGGATTTAATTTCTAAATAAGTTAAATATTTATTTTTATAAGAAACTAAAATTTTACATTTTTACACATAGCAACATTGCGCGTAACAGGTGTTTGTGGTACACTGCCTCAGGGAGTTATGATTCATTACCGCGGAGTCACCTGTGAGTAAGAGGGTTTGTTACCACACTTTTAAAACGGTCGATTTAAAAAAAAATTAGTAGCGCTTCTCTAGGGCACCCAAGGAGTCACCCATTTAAATATAATACGTCATTTCCATAACACCATGTATTTAATCTTAGATTGACGACCAGCAAATTAATAGACTAAGCCACTGGAATTGCGCGTTCAGCCATGACCATAACCTTTTTAGAGAAAACTACTCCCTGGGTTTTCTGAACATTAAATTCGACTTGGTTACTGTCACCCCAAGACGAAATTCCATCCACGTCTTTGTTGGGGCGTGATACTTCATGCTGCCTGCGAAATGTGCGAGAGAATTATTCAAAGATGAAAGAAGTGTGCTGTCGTCAGAGAAGCTATATATTTAAATATTGGATTTTTGGTTCTCACTAGAAGGTCGATAATGTAGAGTAAGAAAAGGGTGGAAGACAATATGTACCCTTGAGGCATTGATGATGAAGGTGTCAGAGAAATCCTTCAATTGCCACTTGCACAGAACGGTCCTGCTAGTGATAATAGGGGATTGATATAGTTGGAATTAGGCCCAATGGATAGGACGTCAATGATCAAAAGCATTTAGTCCGAGAGGGTATTACAAGAGCAACCAAATTATAACTGTCAAATTCTAACCTACCTGATGATAGGTTTATGTTAAGTCGGACTTGACGGATTTTCTGTAATTCCACTGCAATAAAATACACAGTTTCGGAAATAGGTCTATCTGACTGCTGCCGCTTACTTTATCTCGACACAGCTTTCCCGCATATTCCCTATTCTCTGTCCGAAGTTGTAGCACTTGAGCGTCAGCATCCTTATCTAACCCGAGGGACGACAGCTAGACCCACCCACGCTGGAACATAAGCAGACGCTTCACAGTCGAGGGAATAATGGAAGGGTACGAGGCAGAAAGGGGAATTGTAGGGTGATAGGTGATTGAGGCAATTAAGAGCAGTGGATTTCTGAGATTAAAGATAAAAATTCGCCAAATGTAAATGTATTATAACAAATTAGATATTGATACTTTAGAGGTCTGAGTTAGAGTTAAGTGTATGTACGAAGTTCATAAGTGGTGGGTAATTTGGTTGTATCTGTTTTTTTCATGGACTTGAAACAAACATGGACGGTATGTCTATCTGCTATGTATACGTATTATTACGAAAACAAATACAACAAAAAAGAGATGGGGTTTCCATCTGTAGAATCCCTATCCCTGTTAACTTCTGTCTGTTTCTGTCTTGGTTAGGAAAAACAAATCGACATACGTGACGCAAAAGTATATATTTCTATCCAGTTGACGGCAGACTTGACACAGCCTTACCATATTCAGTTAAGAATTACACAATACTTAAATTTAACACACGAACACTGAAAACCAACAATAGTATATTTAGATACAAGTTTCATAAGACATTATCTTAGAGCACGCGTCTAATTTAGACAACGATCCAACGAAGCGGGGAGTTTTCTAAAGTACAAGTGCCCTAATTGTCTTATGAATATATTTTATAATACTTTTTCTATTTGGGTCTTTAAAGTCTGAAAAACTTTAAAAAATATAGTAGATTTTTCCATTTGAATTAATATTTTCTTTTTGGTTTGGCAATACTTTTACAATTTAATAAAATGTTACAAGTATCAAATATGCCATGATAGAAACAATTGGACACAACAAAGCTTTTTCCCATCCGTCATAATTAAAAATAAATATATTATTAAAGTTAATACAAATGAGTCAGGAGGAAAGTTGTACTCCGTCAGAAATACGAGAAGTTGCAGAAAAACTGTTAAAAAGAATATGCAAATCTTTGAGTTATGGTGCGAGCAGAACAAAGTTCAAAATATTGAACAAAATAATAAATAATACTATTGAACAAAATATTGTTTCGACACAGAATCTCACAGGAATAGCAAGTAATGCCCAGGAAATGTCTACAGTAACTATAAATATGTATATATAAAGTAATATGTATAATACTATATTGAACTAAAAATAAAAATAGTAAGGATTGTTTCACGAAAAATGGATATAACTTAATGACTGCAGTAAAAGTACCTGGGGCCATCCCATTATTTATAACCCTTTGTTATTATTATGTGGAAAGGACCGGATTGTAATAATTATAATTAAATATTGGCACATCAGGTAGGTTAGGTTGCTTAATTTATATTTAAATATCTTTTTGTGGTAAAATTTGTTAGTTTTTGAGGAATGGTTCAAGAATTGTCTTTTACTAAACATTCCTCAGAATAGCGTGATAGTAATGGACAATGCGAGCTATCACAGTCGCCAATTACATAAAGCTCCAAGCTCAAATAATACAAATTTGAAGATTCAGAACTACATGGCGGCGAATGATATATATTTTGAAGAAAGTTATAAAAAAAGTGATCTCTTAGTTTTAAAGACATTTTGTATAAAAAAAGTATATGTTTGTGACACATTGGCAGAAGAAATTGGACATACAGTGCTACGGCTCCCACCCTATTACTTCATTTTTAACCCCATAGAGCATATGTGGCACCAGTTAAAATCACTGGTTAGATCTGAAAATATTTCTCCGACTTTAAGTTCTAGCGTTGTAGAATTAATACGAAAATGCTTTAATCATATTCCCCCAGGTAGTTGGAAAAATTCAGTCCGTCACGTAATAACTGTAGAAAATTCGTATATAATTCTGGATCGTATAATTAATCAATTTATAATTAATTTTGATGAGGATAGCGATAGCGAAACAGAACTATCTATATAATGACATTATAAATGTAAATAAATATGACTAGTAATATTTAAAAAAAATGTTATTTCATTTGATTACATTAATATAATCATAGCATTACTTGTTTTCCTTAGTCCGTCCCTTCATACTTCACTTGTTTATTGCCAAGCTCTTGTCGACACAATGGGACCGACCCAGGAAATCATTAAGTCGTATCCATTTTTCGTGAAACAATCTTTACTTTATTGAATAAAACTTTAGAAATAGAGCATAAACTGGAAGATATTTCTATTATTTTGAGGTTATGTTGTTTTATAGTTGTGACTAGAAATTAGTTGACGGTCACCGTCAGCATGTTGTATATTTCCGAGTGTAGGTTTTTCAGATAAATATCTAGTAAAAATGATCTATTGGCAAGGTTAAAGGTTAGAATTTTAAAGTTTTCTATAAAAATTTTTTGTCGAATCCATAATGCCTAGAAAACTAATTTCTAGAAAATCGAGGTAAGCCTAAAATTCGAATCCTACTTGGGTGGCAGGTTATTCAATTTTTTTGCATTTCATAATAGAATGTGAATTGTTTAGTTTATTCTTCAAAAGACTGTGAACCAAAGCCGTATTTTCCTTGATTTAAAATAAATTAGTGTTTCTATGACTTGTTTCCTATTTTCTATAACAACTCTTATAATAAACTAATGTATGTATAATAAACTAATGGTCATACCGTTTTTTGTCAGACACCTCGTCGCGACGTCCGCGCCAATTATTTCCGACGTTTCCTCGCATTTTAATTTTAGCCAGCGGTCGTGCTATTTCCGTGGAAATGTTTTTATTGGTCCTCGTTGTACAAAGTTCTCGTTTTTTACTTCAATATAAACTCATATATCAAATATTGTGTATCTTGGAAATACTTGCATCGAATTTAATAATCGAGTGAATCGCTTGAAATTCCAATTCACCAAGCGATGACGTCACCGACTGCTCGACGGCAGCCTAGCCGTTTACATGTGATCAGGTAGGGCATTTAGCAGGCACGTAACTACGGGTGGGCACAAGTTTAGCTAAAAAATTGTAGTAGCCACCAAAAAAATTCCAGAAATTTATTTATTTGTGAATAATGAATTGTTACCACGTGTCTCGATACCAAACAAATAACTGCAAAAAATCACCCAAATATGTTTATTCGCGTTTATTCTTGTGCTTTTTTAAAACAAAAAGTATTACCAAGAGTTATTTTTCTTCACATCTTTGTCAATCTACGAGCATAAAATATAGATATTTAAAATGGCTTGTCAAATTCTTGCACTTTCAATTATCAGGTGCCCACTGTGTACCCTTAAAAAATGTAGGCTCAGTTACGCGACTGGCAAAATAAGAAAATAGGTGATTATTTTTTTAAATTCATGTTTATAGTTACCTAAAAGTTCCTGTATAAATTCAAGAATGTTTACTTTTGGTTACCAAAAAATTTATCGATACCTATGTTTGTCAACTAAATTGAAAAATGTTTAATACAAGATTATCAACGAATTTTTCTATATATTTTGTTAACCATTTTGTTCGTTTTGTTATTTTTCATTAACAATTTCTATTATTATGTTATTTTTGAGAAGTTTTCTCAAGTTTATAATAAATAAAAATTTTAAAATTATATCCTTTAATTTTTTAATATTTACAATCGGAGACCTAAACTACGCCGCTGGTTAGCCAGTTAAAACAAAACGTTACAAAACCTATGTCGCTATGACTCCGCTAAGGGATTTGGCATACTTTTGTATATGCACCTTCTCGTTTATGTGCCTTTAAGAAAGACGTATGTCGTGTTACATGCTCAGCGTCAAACTCGAACGTCGCCAATCGGATGGCGCGGCGCTTAGAACGAAGGTCCGGTATCAAGTGACAGGCGATATTTTTCGGTTTTTCGCCTGAATTTATAACTAGAGTATTTCCTTTCGAGCGAAAAACTGTTCGAATATACGAACAGTTTTTTAACTCCATCACACTACAGCGGTACATTTCCGTCAGCGTCAAGCGAAGCACGGGTATCGAGTGAAAGATAATAAGTGACGAGCGACGGTTTTCGCCTGAATAGATAACTCTAGCGGTTTTTTTAATAATCGAGCGATGTCGATTATTTCAATAATCGAGTGGTTAAGCGGTTTTTCGCTCGAGCGATCCCAACACTAGTTTTTGTAAAGTAAATTGCACAGCGAACAAGGTCGCCTTGCTTATTTGCAACAAAAGTACACGTTGCGTACCAACGCTTCTTTTCCAGACACCTCGTCGCTCCACTTCAAACTTATTTTCATCACTTCCTGCCGAATTTAATTTTAGCCTGCGAATCTATTTTCGTGACCCGGTCCTGCGGCCATTACCGGTGCTCGCATCGTTGCGATAGATCCATCAAACGGGTGAACGCCGGCAGCCGCGAGGCGCTAACCGAGACATTTGCCACAGACAGGTGGCCTCCCACGCGATGGTGCTAAACAGGGTCGGAATAGGCGATAAAAAGTTCCCTTGCATAGACATATAATATAAAAAGAATTGTTTATATCGATGGGTCTGGTCGGACAAATAAAACATTGTAAGCGACCAGTTTCATGAAAAAATGTGTTGCTTATAATTAGTGGTGGAATACTATCGATGGCACTATCGATACTATCGATAGTTTGTTACTATCGAAAACTATCGATTGTTTTAAGTAATCATCGATAGTTTAAACTCGCATGTTATTAGTATTTCTTAAATTTAAGTTCACGGAATTCGATTTAAAAAACTTAAATTAAAAATAAACCAAATTCAGCACTAGATCATAAATCTGTTTTAAAGGTTGTCTCTTTTTTAATCACATACGCACTCTACTTGCTGTTGGTGCTGCCATCTATTGCTTTATGAACAAATTTAAAAAAAATCCTACAGGGAATCCCCGGCCCGGATCTATTAATTCAGTATTATGTGTGCTTTTTTTTTGTAGTGTACTACGTTTCGCTGTCTTCCATAATTTTGATTAATTTAATTAAAATTTAAAAAATGAGTAAACGCGGGAAGTCATACGTTTGGGAGTATTTTATAAAAAGTGTATGTCAACCATAAGGTCCATAAGTAAAATGTATTACTCAACAACTCTACCACGTATCTAGGTTGGTATAGTTTCGATAGTACTATCGATACTATCGATAGTAACTCTTTAGACTATCGGAAACTATCGATAGGGCTGACTATCGATAGTATTCCACCACTACTTATAATACGGCACTTTATAGCAAACTGTGGGTGGCCTGTAATTATTTAAGAAAGTATAGAAAGTCATATTAAGTTATAGTATCACATATAGTCAATATGATTACTAATGCTTAATTGTGTATCTAAAATTACCCCTAAATACTTTATCTCGGAGACATAATCAACAATATCCCCATTTATTTTTAAAAACAACCCTGAAATTTTAAATTTATGACAAATAGACCCTTATACACATCATTTACATAGATGATAAACAAAAGCGGTCCCAACACGCTTCCTTGTGGAACACCCCATTTATTGTCTGTTTTATTAGAAAGTTTATTGCCTAATTTAGTCTCGTGGTACCTATCTGTTAAAAAGTGTTTAATCCATTCTAGTGCGTTGTCCTTTAAACCATATAAAATTAGCCTTTTTATCAGAATATCCCTAACTAAGGGTGGGATGTTTTTTATTTGACTCCCAGTATACTTAGAGATTATTTAAACTGAGTTTCGACTACATTTTTAGCTTATATCTCTTTTTTTAATGTGTAATAAAAATTTTCCACTTCTAACCATTTAATCACATATTATTAACCGATTATCAGCTTGAGAAATCAATTTTTTCCACTACTAACCGATCACCGAATCACGTATTATTAACCAATTTTCAGCCTGCTAAATCATTTTTTCCCTACTAACCATTTAATTACGTATTATTAACCGATTTTCAGCCTGCTAAATCATTTTTTCCACTACTAACCATTTAATCACCTATTATTAACCGATTTTCGACTTGAAAAAACAATTTTTTTCCACTACTAACCCTTTAATCACGTATTATTAACCGATTTTCAGCCTGCTAAATCATTTTTTTCACTACTAACCACTTAATCACGTATTATTAACCGATTTTCAGCCTGCTAAATCATTTTTTCCACTACTAACCATTTAATCACGTATTATTAACCGATTTTCAGCTTGAGAAAACAAATTTTTTCCACTACTAACCCTTTAATCACGTATTATTAACCGATTTTCAGCCTGCTAAATCATTTTTTCCACTACTAACCATTTAATCACGTATTATTAACCGATTTTCAGCTTGAGAAAACAAATTTTTTCCACTACTAACCCTTTAATCACGTATTATTAACCAATTTTCAGCCTGCTAAATCATTTTTTCCCTACTAACCATTTAATTACGTATTATTAACCGATTTTCAGCCTGCTAAATCATTTTTTCCACTACTAACCATTTAATCACCTATTATTAACCGATTTTCGACTTGAAAAAACAATTTTTTTCCACTACTAACCCTTTAATCACGTATTATTAACCGATTTTCAGCCTGCTAAATCATTTTTTCCACTACTAACCACTTAATCACGTATTATTAACCGATTTTCAGCCTGCTAAATCATTTTTTCCACTACTAACCATTTAATCACGTATTATTAACCGATTTTCAGCTTGAGAAAACAATTTTTTTCCACTACTAACCCTTTAATCACGTATTATTAACCGATTTTCAGCCTGCTAAATCATTTTTTCCACTACTAACCACTTAATCACGTATTATTAACCGATTTTCAGCCTGCTAAATCATTTTTTCCACTACTAACCCTTTAATCACGTATTATTAACCGATTTTCAGCCTGCTAAATTATTTTTTCCACTACTAACCATTTAATCACGTATTATTAACCTGTTTTCAACTTGAGAAATAATTTTTTACACTACTAACCATTAACCGATTTTCAGCCCGCCAAATAATTTTTTTCCACCATTTAATCATTATAATTAAATAATATCTATCTATAAATATATATAATTAAATGGTTAGAAAGGTGGAAAAAAGCATTAGTTCGTTCAATATAAGTTGCAGTCGCAACGCCACCCCCCTCCCCCTGCTACTACGGCAACAATCAATTTAAAAAAAATACTACAGGAATGAATTTGTTTCAGCATAATGTTAAATGAAATTACGTTTAAAAATAAAATTTAAATTAAAACGATCGCTAGTCTACAGTCAAACAAACCGTTCCAGTTTCTAGAAATATCTATTTTTTACTTTTTATCTTTTATGAACAATTCGTCCAGAGTTTTATCCAGAACCTGGATTATCCGGCCGGCATGCGAACACGCTTCCCATATGTTTTTCCGCATCGGTAATTTCGTGTGCGCCAACGAGGCATCCGTATCGGCACGGCACGGTGCTTATTAATAATTTTAAAGCGACGCTGCAGGCCCTCCTGGATACGTCCGGATATCGCTCCATCCCCTTGAATCGTTTGGAGGCAAGCGACGAGCCACGTTTCGCGCTCGGAAAGAGGACAGGGTCGGATTTCGATTTGTTTACTTTCAAATAGCATAATAAAGGTACAAAGTAGTGATATGAATTTATTATTTGGCAAAATATTTATAACAGACTCAAAACAGGGCGACTTTTTTACAACATATTTCTTTGCGCATGACTTTTTTCTGGCTTATCCGGGTTTAATTATTTTTTTACATGCACGAAAAGAAAAACTTACCCAAATAATTTGTAAAAATTCTGAAACAGGCGCGAGGCTGTCACCTGTTTCGTTTCAAACATTTTGTATAAAAGAATCGTTTTAAACAATCGTTTGAGTTTAATACAATGTTTTGTTAAAAATTTTTAAAACATGTTGAGAACAAAACGCTAAATTAATCACACGGTTTGTTCGGGTTTGTTTTTTTTATTAGTAAATTGATTATTTAACAGGAGTATACTTAATTTATGCAAAAACTTGGTGTGAAAAATATTTATTGATAAATAGTTTTTTTTTTTTTATGATCAAACAGAAGCACTATAGGAAAAATCCTTTAGGGCACTCTGGGAGTGGTGCGTGTGCGCAAAAATCCATTCACGTTGGACTTGAATCGTTGGAGGTTATATTCGTTAGGAAAAACGATCTCGGGAAGATCGTTCCAGAAGGATGAAGTCCTCCAGATGAAAGAGTTCTTAAATAATGAAGATCGAGGAGTACTAAGCTTAACCACATATGGATGGGCGGCAGTGGTTCGTCGTGTATTTCTGATATTCACCGCTCTGGGCGGAATTAAGAGGGCAAGGTCAGCCGAGCACTTTCCATGAAAATATCTGTAAAAGAGAGTCAAATCACCAACTTGCCTTCGATGTTCTAGGCTGTCGAGGTTCTTCGTCAGCTCGTGGTCTCCAATCAGACGAATGGCCCTCCTTTCGATGGAATCTAGTAGCCGAAGAGTATGTTTGGGTGCAGAGCTCCAGACATGAGCAGTACTCCAGTGATGGTCGAATCTGGGACTTGTACAGTGTCAAAAGTTGTTGAGGTGTGTACAACTTTCTGGTTCGGAAGAGTACACCAAGTTTCTGAGAAGCTATCTTGGCGATTGCCACAACGTGGTTATGCCAAGACATATTTCCTCCCAGATTGACGCCCAGCAAACTAATAGATGAAGCCAGTGGGATTGCGTGTCCGTCCATGACTATATCCGGTTCTGTAATGTTAACCTTCTTAGAGAAAACTGCTGCCTGGGTTTTTTAGCGTTAAATTCGACTTGGTTACTGTCACCCCAAGCCAAAATTTCTTCCAGGTCTTTGTTGAGGCGTGATACTTCATGCTGTCTGCGAAGATGTGCGTCGGCAGCCGATGTTTGTGCATTCAAAAAGAACGATGATAAAAGTGTGCTATCATCAGCAAAGCTAACTATCAGGTTTTTCGTTTTCTGTAGAAGGTCGTTAATGTAGAGTAAGAAGAGAGTGGGAGACACTATGGATCCTTGAGGAACACCGGCATTGATGGTGAAGGTGTCTGAGAGAAATCCGTCAATCCGTCAATCCGTCAATAGTAATAAAACAACTTACTAAAACAGTAATTTCCATTCAAATTAACAAAATAATAAAAGTTAGGGACCTAATGAACATCATGCACAGAATTTTGGTATGTTCAAAAAACTACAAATAAGTGTAGGATAACCCGCAAAAAATAGGAATAAGGTAAAAATGTATTATAATCACTGATCGCAAGTGACATCAGTTAAAGTCGGTTCGTTTTATGAAGTCCGAATTAAATCATTAAAGGATGTTATCGCATTTTCATTCATATTCGTCTGATCGGAGACCACGAGCTGACGCAGAACCTCGACAGCCTAGAACATCGAAGACAGGTTGGGGATTTGACTCTCTTTTACTGATATTTTCATGGAAGGTGCTCGGCTGACCTTGCCCTTTTAATTCCGACCAGAGCGACGAATAGCAGAAATACACGACGAACCACTGCCGCCCATCCATATATGGCTAAGCTTAGTACTCTTCGAACTTCATTATTTAAGAATTCTTTCATCTGGAGGACTTCAATCCTTATGGAACGACCTTCCCGAGGTCGTTTTTCCCAACGAATATAACCTCCAACGATTCAAAACCAACGTGAATCGCTTTTTGCGCACACGCGCCACTTCCAGAGTGCCCTAAAGGAGTTTTCCTATAGTGCTTGTGTTTGATCATAAAAAAAAATAATTGTTTTCGGGGTGTAGTGTATGACAGCATTTGGTCACTCCTGTCCCCACCTGACATATTTTGATTATAGTCTATTACCACAGTTAGTTTCTCTTTTCCCCTTCCTTGTTTATTAGTCGTTTTTCAGATGCAGGTTTATGTAACGTCGTTATCATAATCACATATCACTTGTCCTTCCACTGCAGAACCATACTTACACAATATGTTCAAATCCAACGAAATAATGGAACACACTATTGCACATTTTTAACGTCTTTCTCGCAAACAGTACCAACTACGCACAGATCACGCAGCCCATATATGAGTCGTTTCATTCTATGGACCGTGCCCGGACCGTGCAATTCGCTCCCTCAAACCGTACCAATTTAAATCGTCATTACGTATAGTCTAGGACCACGGCTCAAGTGGGAGACGCTGGTTTGTGAGGAAAATTGCTGTCGCTTTGTAGCGAACGTGACATAGTGATTCCTTTCTAAATTAATTCTTTTATATGGTAATATAACGACGAAAGCGACCCAACCAATAATTCCCATACTTTCAATACCAATTCACGTTATTTAAACCTAATATCTGGCCGGATACTCAATCCCACTGGCTTCATATATTAATTTGCTGGGCGTCAATCTCGGAGGAAATATGTCTTGGCATAACCACGTTGTGTCAATCGCCAAGATAACTTCTCAGAAGCTTGGGATACTGTTCCGAACCAGAAAGTTGTACACACTTTGACACTATACAAAGCCCAGATTCGATCATCACTAGAGTACTGCTCTCATGTCGGGAGCTCTGCACCCAAACATACTCTTCGGCTACTGGATTCCATCGAAAGGAGGGCTATTCGTCTTATCGGAGACCACGAGCTGACGAAGAACCTCGATAGCCTAGAACATCGAAGACAGGTTGGGGATTTGACTTTTGACTCTCTTTTACAGATATTTTCATGGAAGGTGCTCGGCTGAACTTGCCCTCTTAATTCCGCCCAGAGCGACGAATGGCAGAGCTACACGACGAACCACTGCCGCCCATCCATATGTGGTTAAGCTTAGTACTCCTCGAACTTCATTATGTAAGACTTGATTCATCTGGAGGACTTCATCCTTGTGGAACGACCTTCCCGCGGCGGTTTTTCGAAACGAATATAACCTTCAACGATTCAAAACCAACGTGAATCGCTTTCTGCGCACACGCACCACTCCCAGAGTGCCCTAAAGGATTTTTCCTATAGTGCTTGTGTTTGATCATAAAAAAAAAATAATAAATATTTTTCATTCGTTTTTCGTCTCTCCTGAACAATTAATAGATTAGCAGTTGCGTCATTGTTTTACCGGAAAGGCGATATTATGGTTCCATTTTCTCTTTCCCCCAACGGCTTTCTTCCTTTCATCTCTATTATATCAACTAACTCAAAAGGGTCTTCATCAACCATGAACTATTTCCCATTTTTAATACTTTTGAAATTGTATTTGATCGAAACCTTATTTAAACCAAGAACTTTGGACGTTTTATTAATCCAGGATTATGATCTGAACAACCGGAAAAAAACAGGTACCGCCGGTATTTAGGGCCGTAGTTTCCAGCAAAGTTTCCAGCCTTCAACTACACTCAGCCCAGCGGTTCCGCTCTTCTTCATTTCCCCTTGTTCGTTCTGACGTATTTCTCTCTCGCAGTAGCAGCGGCCGAACCGTGCTTATGGCCTGACTCCGGGGTTAATGACGACGGCACACGTCCTCGGGGAAAATTGACGGACACGCTGCTGCGAGGCCTGTGCTACTCCAAGGATTCGGAAACAGAGTTAGGGTGGAGATTTCGCAATGGGGATCCTTTATTGCGGATAAAATGTTATATTTTTTTTAATGTTGCAGAAAGGGATATTATAAAAAGAAGTTTTCATCGTAATTATAAGATTATCTTTCAAGGGAGACATCTCTGTAGCTGTAGCTTCATAGTTAATAATTGAATTCTAATTCTAAATTCTAATTCTAAAAACGTATTAGTAGTAGGTAGGTATTGCTTTACGTAAGTTCGATCCCCTACCCCTCCCTCCAATCTCCTTATTATGATGTCAGAAGATACGATGATATGATCCTATCCTAAGCATTAGCTCCATATCATGTTGATGATTTGACTCTGTAGACAGTCTAGGAAGCCCAGATTCGGCACTCACCAGAATACGGCTATCAAGTCTGGAGCTCTGCACTCAAGCAAACTCTTCGGCTACTGACTTCCATCGCAAGGAGGGCTATTCGTCTGATCGGAGACCACGAGCCGACAAAGAACCTTGACAGCCTAGATCATCGAAGACATGTTGCTTTTACAGGCATGGCATGGCAAATGCTCGACTGGCCCTAGAGCGGCGAATAGCATATATACACGACGAACCACTGCCGCTCTTACATATCGTTGGTGTACGTGCAAAATGTCGTATATTGAAAACATTAAAATTTAGAATGGTACGACTTAAAGACATCTTGCAATACTGGTTGTTCACTAGACAAGCATCGGACATTTTGTAAATGGGAAATAGCTTGTCACCTATTAGACACAGATGGTACAATTAGTACACCGATGGTACAATAGCATCCACAGCCGGAGACAATACAAACTTACTTGCTGAACTATTTTCTTCGCATTCCACTGTAGATTTCCAGGGAAGATCACCACCCGACATTCCTGCAGTTCAATCCGAAATTACCGAAATCGTGTTCCGTCAGCGTCCCGTCAAACGAATCCTGAAAGGACTCGATGTGAAAAAAGCTACTGGTCCAGACGAAATTCCTATTATAGTTCTCAAGAGATGCGCCGATGAACTAACACCAGTATTTTGTAGACTTTTCGACTTATCCTACAAAAAAGGAATATTTCCATCATGCTGGCAGACGGCGTGAGTCCAGCCTATTCCAAAGAAAGGTAAGAGAACCCTGCCTAACAACTATCGACCAGTCGCATTGCTTTCAGTTATATCAAAAGTAATGGAGAAAGCTATTAACCAACATCTTCTAAAGTACCTGGAAGGCTTCAACATTATCAGCGATCATCAATATGGTTTTTGGAAGTCCAGATCAACTGGAGATCTTCTATTATATTATTATTATTACCATATTCCACCATATTTGGAACAACGCAATCGAACATCATGGGGAGTCTCGGGCTGTTGCGCTGGATATCTCTAAAGCTTTTGATCGTGTTTGGCATGAGGGCCTTCTAAGTAAATTGCGATCCTATGGTATGTCCAGTCGATTCTGTGCATGGTTGTCTAGCTTTCTTAAGGACCGCTCTCTGCAAGTGGCGATTGACGGATTTCTCTCAGACACCTTCACCATCAATGCCGGTGTTCCTCAAGGGTCCATATTGTCTCCCACTCTCTTCTTACTCTACATTAACGACCTTCTAGTGAAAACTAAAAATCCGATATTTACTTTTGCTGACGATAGTACACTTATCTCATCTTTCTCTTTGAATGCGCAAACATCGGCTGACGACGCACATCTTCGCAGACAGCATGAAGTATCACGCCTCAACAAAGACCTGGAAGAAATTTTGGCTTGGGGTGACAGTAACCAAGTCGAATTTAACGCTAAAAAAACCAGGAAGCAGTTTTCTCTAAAATGGTTAACATTACAGAACCGGCAATATTCATAGCAGGACACGCAATCCCACTGGCTTCATCTATAAATTTGCTGGGCGTCGATCTGGGAGGAAATATGTCTTGGCATAACCACGTTGTGACAATCGCCAAGATAGCTTCACAGAAGCTTGGGGTACTCTTCCGAACCAGAAAGTTGTACACACCTCAACAACTTTTGACACTATACAAAGCCCAGATTCGACAATCACTGGAGTACTGCTCTCATGTCTGGAGCTCTGCACCCAAACATACTCTTCGGCTACTGGATTCCATCGAAAGGTGGGCCATTCGTCTGATCGGAGACCACGAGCTGACGAAGAAACTCGACAGCCTAGAACATCGAAGACAGGTTGGGGATTTGACTCTCTTTTACAGATATTTTCATGGAAGGTGCTCGGCTGACCTTGCCCTCTTAATTCCGCTTAGAGCAACGAATAGCAGAAATCACGACGAACCACTGCCCCCCATCCATATGTGGTTCAGCTTTGTACTCGTCGAACTTCTTTATTTAAGAATTAATTGCATCCGGAGGACGTCTTCCTTGTGGAACGACCTTCCTGAGGTCGTGTTTCTCAACGAATATAACCTCCAACAATTGGACACCAACATACGCTTTATTCGTACATGCAAGCACCACTCCCATAATACCTTAAATGATTTTGTTTGTGTTTGACCCTAAAAAAATATTCCTAATACCAGGGTATTAGATACAAAGGCACTGTATTTCTTTCTGAGTTGTGACAGTTGCCCTTTACAGTGTGTCTTTGAAATCTGGGTTCGAACTCCACATCAGTGGCTTCCAGCAAGCTGTTGTTAGTAATTCTTAAATTCACAGATTATGAAGCATTTAATCTTGATCTTGATGCACATTACGTGACATTCGGAAAATATGGAAAAAGAGAGCATATCCCATTTTGGCATAGAACTTGTATTCGTGCAGCTATTTTCACGACCAGCCTCGACTATAGCTCCTGGTAATAACAAAAAAAAACACGGGTTCGCTTGAGCAGCAGGCAAGCCGAGTGTGAGATGGGATCCTGATGGCGTCGCGGTGGCAGCGGGAGACGGCGAGCGTCAAAAACACATACGACGGCTTAAGACGTTTTGCAATGATTCTTTCACCATTTTATTTGTTGGGGTGTATTATAATTATAAGAGTCGTTCCTAATTTGTGATAGAAAACAGACTTGAGCCAGTGGATCACATTTCATGCTAAGGTGTTCCACAAGGATGCAATCTAGTTACGAATGGAGGACGTTTAATTTGGACAACTCAATATATTGTTTATCACCCTTTAAAAATAATGTTTTGCTTTGTCTCGCGTTGAACTCAATGCTTCCATCGACCACACCATTGTTGTTTTCCTACACAACAAATTTTAATAGATCGGCAGATAATCTTCGAAACCCTAGCAATATCTGATTTAATAAGAGCATCTCCACTCGTATTTTGTTGCGACGTTGTTCGACCCTCCGCTCGCTCGATTTGAATTGCTAAGATTCTCGCAATCTGTTTACCAAGTAGTTTTGCGTAAAATTACAGCACGTGCAAAACCACAGTAAGCATTTTTACTTCTTGGTCATGTGTCACGACCACAGACTTCACGACACGTGAAACTTTAGGGATCCATTCAGCAAAAATTAAATACAAGTCAGCTTGTTTGGGTGGGAGATAAAAGAATTATAAAAAGAGGAAAGTTTTTACTTTGTTTCTCTTATATATTTTACAGATGCAATGAAAAATGTAATTACAATTAAAAAATGAAGTTGTCCGATTACTGCACTGGTCATTTATTGAACATTGAACCAACACCTGTTAGTAGGAATTAGCTATATTATTAATATCAAAAAGTAACATGGATAATTCCATAATATTATTACATATTATCAAAATGTAACATGGATAATTCTATAATATTATTATTATCAAAAAGTAACATGGATAATTCCATGATATTATTACATATTATCAAAAAGTAACATAGATAATTCCAGAATATTATTACATATTATCAAAAAGTAACATGGATAATTCCATAATATTTTTATTATCAAAAAGTAACATGGATAATTCCATAATATTATTACATATTATCAAAAAGTAACATAAATAATTCCAGAATATTATTACATATTATCAAAAAGTAACATGGATAATTCCATAATATTATAACATATTATCAAAGCGTAACATGGATAATTCCATAATGTTATTACATATTATCAAAAAGTAACATGGATAATTCCATAATATTTTTATTATTAAAAAGTAACATGGATAATTCCGTAATATTATTATTATCAAAAAGTAACATGGATAATTCCGTAATATTATTATTATCAGAAAGTAACATGGATAATTCAGATGGAAATTATAATTTTGAGGAAGTCGTGATTTATTTTAGACTCGATTGCTACATATATTCATTCATTCATTCAATATGACATGTTGACATCTCTCATCTGTACCCACCACGTGTTTTTTCGGGTTTTACATAAGGTGACTTCTCGCTTATTAATTCAAAGCGTCATTCATGGTTAATTTTCTTCAATTTATTTTCGTGATTGCGGGATATGTAATTTCCATAACACCCTGTATATGATACACGGAAAGAAAAACTTAAATTGACTATACAAATAGTGAACTAACCATAATTTATCTGGGCTCACTTTTATTAAAACTGCCATTAAATTATAGGATACCTTATTATCTTTTGTAAAATTTATTTAAATCTTTGGTAAAAATTTTAACACGTGGTATTCCCAAGCGGTCAGCCATCCAAGTACTAACCGTGCACAACGTCGCTTGACTTCATCGATCGATGGTACGTTTCCTGTTAAGTTCTCCACCTATTATTTCTTACCAAAATCGAAATACCAAAAATCCGTTGCATCGCATTTATGCCTTTTGTTCTTGTAAAAATATTTGTACAACATTTCATTTAAACGTGGTCATTTTTACGATAAAACAGTGAAATGTACCATCCATTTTAAAATATTTAACTACTGGAGATATTAATAAATTATTTTCACTATACTCGTGTATCCGTTGTAAAATTTACAATATATTTTAGTAATTACTTGATTTTACTAAATTTATTAGAAATTCTAAACAAAATCTTTACTATAATAATGTTACTTTCCGTGTATAAGATAATTTATGATTTAAAAACGACTACTCCTTATTCCATTGACGCCATATAAATTCGGCACAAATAAGTGTCTGGACGCGCGTGCCTGCGATGTATCAGTGATTGACATGCACACTCTTCCTACCCCCTCCCTTGCCCTTATCGATAAAAACACGCGATGATTTGACGCCACCGCTTTTCTACATCGATAGATTGATAATTGGAGTTCTTTGTTATGCGATAAATGGGTTTTTGTGTTATTTATCACGTGACCGCATTATTCCGGGTTATTAAACCGAGATTAATAGAAGAAGTGTTCATCATACAACCCTATAACATAGTATATAGTTTTTTCTGTACTTAATCCACGCGCCAGTCACACCAATCGAATGTGAGAATCCAATATGACTTTGGTTCGTGGACCTTCCTTCACTATTCAATAAATATTTCTGTAAAAGGAGATAATATATTACATAACGAGTGTCGAAAGTGATAGATTTCAAACGAGGAGGTATTTAGTACGATGCTCAAGCCGAATATAATTTAGACCTCGAAATAATTTTAGCGCAACGTTTCAGGCAGTAGTCCGCTGCCGAACTGCTTCTGACACTTCCGCTGTCATGTCCTCTTCGATCAATTGAAACCCTTTTTTGTCTCCTTCCCAGTCTTTGTGGAATATATGCCTCTTTAATGGAAAATATTTTTTCCATTATCACGCTTTGAGAGTAAATATGAATAATTGGGACCCCCAACGGATGTAATAGTTTATTGGGTATATTATTAACTTTAGAAAACACGTAATAAGTTTTTGACTGTTGGTTCTATATCCAAGGATCTTACATCAAGGGGGATACGACTTTGGTTCACAGTCTTTCAAGAATAAACAATTCACATTCTTAGATGGATTGTAAAGAACTTTGCAGAAAAACATTCGGGGGGCTCTGAAAATTAGTACAATTTAAGTATTGCTTGCGAAAAAAAAATTCTTATCTCAGTATGGTAAGACTGTGTCCAGTCTCCCATTGAATATTATTTATCGTATAAAGTCCGACCCTCCCTAATATTTTATCATCCCGTCAAACAAAACTGTATAGATCCGGCAACCGTGCCTCGGTTGAGGTAAATGACGATTATGACGAGACTTGCTCGCACGTGCGATTAAGTAGTGCAGTTTCTCTGTAGTAACACATGGCGGGTGTTATCGGGGGATAGCGGGGCTATGACGATTTAACATGGAAAAGGCGCACAGTTTTTGTGTGTTTTCGTGCATCTAGTTAGAAATTCGAGCGTGTATGTTTTAATATTTTAATATTATATATTTAATAAGTTAAAATGAATAGTTGACGGTGGATGGTAGTTAGAAAGTTTAAAAATGAAATATATGAAAAAAATGTATAGAGGGTATTCCAAACTTAATGAGGTTATTATTGATCAATTTTCTACAATTAAGAACAGAAGAATGGACTTTACGTTTAAGCACTATTGTGTAGGGTCGATAAATGTTGTGTATTTCGATAAATGATACTCGATATGATTATAAACCATTTTATTTAAGGATTTAAATTAAAAAACACTGAACATATGAAGAATGCCAACTTGTCAGTCTGGTGGCTCGATTCGTTCTCGTCACAAAACAGTTAACTATTGTTCTCGTCTTGGTTGCGCCTAATGACGTAGCCGTAGATGGCGTAGTGGTATTAGACATCATTCGGTTTTCTTGGTAACTCATAGATGGCGGTAGTAGCATAGGACATCATTCGGTTTTCTTGATAGCTCGTAGATGGCTTTAGTAGTATTAGTAGTGGACTGTATAAATATAGTTACGAGGGTTGCATGCGACGACGTTAAGATCCGACAGCTATACACACTAAGAAAACCTTTTTTTATTTTCCAGTTGTATTTCCTAGTGTAAAATTAAAAAATAAATAAACATATGTTTTACCTAACGTGTTTTCTTATTACTTTTTTTCCTTTCTACATTTAAAACGCCTAGAAAGTAATTGTTTGGTCTTTTGAGTCACGTCCGTCGATTGTTTGTTTTTCCTAACAAAGACATATGAAACTGGTTAAAACAGAAACTAAAAAGAGATAAGGATTCTACATCCCCGTCTCTTTTTTGTTGTGTATTTTCGTAATAACAGGCCTCGCATTGACGTGTACAAATCGGATATAAATGTCGGGTCCATATTTGTGTCAAGTCGGTGGTTGTGTCGAATCTTTCTTTGGGGACTTCCATCACAGAAGATGATATTATGCCGTAATTTGAACGATGTATACTTTTTGATGAAATTGTCGTAAGAAAACTACTACTCGCGATAATGATTACCTACTATGTGATGATTACCGACGCTCGCTTGGAGCTTCTAATTAATAATCATTGTCATTATCTATACTATTTCTCCGGTCGTTGTGAAAAGTGACAACACCCGTCCACCGAAAAACTAAATAATTTAATCACTTCGTCCATCGGCACGTCCGTCGCCTCGCAAATCCCAAAGGTCCTAAAAAGAACCCCCCAGGGACCCCCTGAAGTCCCCGGGGGCGTCTGTGGCCGACCCAGCCTGGTCCTATCGGTAATTAAGTCCCTTAGGCGAGGCGGGCCGGCCGTTGTGAAAAGACGGGAGAACCGGGAACACAAGAGGATTTCAAAGGCGACATAGGCGTAGTGTAAATCGAAAAATGTATTTTTTTTATTAAATAGGTATAAAAGTGCTAGATTTTGAAAGGGCGCGATCCTAAAGGCAAAAATGTATCACTCATACAAAGAATTTTTAAATCGAGAGCTTTTATAAAACTGTTATAAATCATGTTGGAACCTTTTGTATTGGAGTTGATTGGTATTAGATGACGCTGCTGCATACTCAGTATTGTTATCTACAATTTGGCGATTAATTAACGGTCGCGCTAAGGTTATCGCAGTCCATATAGAGACCTAATAGGAATAAATGGTTTCGTCGTTGTCTACATGGTCCAATATACGAAGGTTTATTATTTTGACTATACAAATAGTAAACTAACTATAAAGTATTGCTCTATATGTAACTGGGATAACTTCTATTGAGAACTGCCATTAAATTATAGCGAAAATTACCCTCATATATTAAGCTAGAGGTGTTGTTTTCGATTGATTACATCGAAAACAACCCCTCTAGCTATCGAAAACAACCCGCCAAGTTTTTATTGTTTATTGACAAAGATAATGACACTTTTTGACGTTTAAAAAAATAAATCTTATTTTCCAGCTACAAACTCAAATATTAAATATTATTACAATTGCGTTATTAATAATTACTAATTTTTTTAGTTCTTTATTTAAAAGTTGTAATATAAAGTTGTTTTAACCATTATTCGAGTAATTTTCTCCCTAAAATACACTCGTGCCTAAAAATTCTCAGATAATTTTGCATTTAAGCGTATTTCCTTTGAAAAACAACATTCGTTCATTTTCAAATTTTGTAAAATATGAAAATGAACTCTTGTTGTTTTTAGGCAATACGCTTTCATGCAAAATTATCGAAAATTTTTAGGCACTAGTGTAATTACCTCCGATAATTTAAATTTTTAGTAAATATTAGAAGAAAATTTAGTAAATTATATAGTTTTTGTAAAATTTATTCTTTGTCATTTTTACAATAAAAATAGTCAGTGAAATGTAACATACATGTTAAAATATTTAACTACTGGAGTTATAAAAAAATTATTTTTACTTATATGCGTTGTAAACTTTACAATATATTTTTTCTATTTGGGTTTCATAATGGCTACTCCTAACTTGCCACTTTATGAAACTGAAGTTTTATTTTTTTTATGTTGGCAACAAGTAGGGTTCGAATTTTAGGCCTACTTCGATTTCGTTGAAATTAGTTTTCTATACATTATGGATTCGACAGAAATTGTTTATAGAAAACTTTAAAATACTAACCTTTAACCTTGCAAATAGATCATTTTTACTAGATATTTATCCGAAATACCTATACTAGGAAATATATAACATATTGATGGTGGCCGTCAACTAATTTCTAGTCACAACTATAAAACAACATAACCAAAAATAATAAAAATATCTTCCAGTTTATGCTCTATTTCTAAAGTTTTATTCAATAAAGTACTATTTTTATTTTTAATTCAATATAGTATCATACATATTACTTTATATAATATACATATTTATAGTTACTGTAGACATTTCCTGGACATTAATTGTTATTCCTGTCAGATTCTGTGTCGACACAATATTTTGTTCAATATACTTATTATTTTGTTCAATATTTTGAACTTTGTTCTGCTCGCACCATAACTAAAAGTTTTGCATATTCTTTTTAAAAGTTTTTCTAGATTATTTTCTGCAATTTCTCGTATTTCTGACGGCATACAACTTTCTTCCTAACTCATTTTTATCAACTTTAATAATATATTTATTTTTAATTATGACGGATGGGAAGAAGCTTTGTTGTGTTCAATTGTTTCTATCATGGCATATTTGATACTTGTAACATTTTATTAAATTGTAAAAGTATTGCCAACCCAAAAAGAAAATATTAATTCAAATACAAAAACTTCGTTATATTGTTTAAAGTTTTCCAGACTTTAAAGACCCAAATAGAAAAAGTATTATAAAATACACGGTTCATAAGACAATTAGAGCATGAGTGATAGACGTGTTTTGGACTTCCATTGTCTTTATTTCGTTTAAATCACAACGTTTCAACTGGTAAGTATCTCCAGTCGTCTTCAGGTGAATACTGAGCAAGTTACTAAACTACGAGAGTATTTATACTAATAAGGGGGGGTGAGAAAGTTAGTCGAGTATGACCGCGGTGGGTGCAGTCATGCGTTAATACTAGAGGACGTACCTAAACTAAGATTACATTTACTTAACAGGGGTTTCCAAATGTTCCTTATATCTAAAGAGGGTTTGCTAAAACAACCAGGATTCTGAGTGATAACAGCTGCTTCTTTGAATTTCCTCTTTCGCCAATGTTCTTCCTTAAATAATATACTTGATTGTTCCCATTGTAAGTGGTGGCCGTGGGTCCAAGCGTGATCTGCTGCTCCGGATCTGTTTGTTTCTCCCTTTCGTGTGTGGCTCTGATGTTCCTTGATCCTTGTTTCCAATGGCCGCAGGGTTTCACCAACATAGGATTGTCCGCACTCGCAGGGTATTCTATATACACAATTCTTTGTGTCTTTGTGGTTGGTTGGTTTTGTCTTTGTCAGGTGGCTTCTTAAAGAGTCTTTGGAGCTGAATACTGTTCGAATATTGTATTGTTGTCCTATTCGTCGAATCTTTTCAGAAACCCCCTTGACATAGGGTATGTTTATGGTCGGTCCAACTTCGGTGTCATCCCTCGTTCTTTGTTTGTGATTTTGACGCTTTTTGATGGCTTGGTCTACCAGTCGTTGGGGATAACCATTCATTCCTAGGTCATTGGTGATGTTGTTAAGTTCTTGTGTGATAGCCTCTTGTGAGTTGCAAAGCGTGAATGCTCTGTCAACCAATGTTTTAGCTATCCCATGTTTGGTATTATTCGAATGGTTCGAGGCATAATTTAGGTATTGTCCTGTGTGAGTTTGTTTCCTGTATACCGATGTGATGATGGTATTCCTGTTTCTCTGGACCACAACGTCTAGAAAAGGTAGTCTGTCATTATTTTCTTTCTCCATAGTAAATTTAATTGTAGGGGTCAGGTTGTTCATATGTTGTAAAAAAGTTTGAAGTTCGTCATCGCTTCTGTTCCAAATAATGAAGGTGTCGTCTACGTAGCGGAGCCATAGTTTAGGTTTTATTATAGCTTTTTTAATGGCTTCGTCTTCAAACCATTAGTATTCACCTGAAGACGACTGGAGATACTTACCAGTTGAAACGTTGTGATTTAAACGAAATAAAGACAATGGAAGTCCAAAACACGTCTATCACTCATGATACAGCATTGTCTCTGTCCTTCAAAGAAACACAATTAGAGCACTTGTACTTTAGACGCGTGCTTTAAGATAAGGCCTTGTGAAACTTGTATCTTAATATACTATTAGAAGTTACTTGATTTTAGTAAATTTCTAAGAAATCCTAACTATATTCTTTTATAAATTATGTTTACCATATAATTTTTTTTGGTACGGATTATAATAAAAAAATTCTATATTTTATAGGAAATTTTACAATAAAATCTTTACTATAATAATTTTAGTGTAGTCTTTTTTCCGTTTAATATTATCTTTTAAAAACCATCAGGCGGTCTGACTGAATCTGACGCCAAGCCCACCCCGGACCGTCTCTGGAACAGAACTCTGGCCCGACAACGGCGTACGTTCCGGACGTTTTTCTGGGATTTATCATTTGGCACGTTTTTTCGTTTCCGCGGCCCCGCCGCCGCCCGCCTCCGGCAAAGCCGCCTTTGACTTATTGCGGCGCGGCGCTCTCGGCTCACGGATGATTTATTTATGACTGTGACGACTTCCGTTACGCCTCGAACTCTGGAGAGGTGTGACGTTGTAGGAGTTGTTTGTTAGGGAGTTTTGCACCGAGCATTCTATAACCGACAAATGATCTAGGATTTTCTTTGACGCGTTCAAATCGTAGATGTTTTAGAAATTAACAACAATGACAAGTGGGCGTCACGCACGTGATCTCTGGTGGGTCCATTCAGTGTCCATTCATTATAAAGTTTGAGGGTTTCCATTTGAATATGTATTTTTTTTTTTACTTTTCTCAATTTTCTTTTTAATCTTATTGTTTGAACACCCTGTATTAATAGTTTAAAAATATTATAAAAGCAGGTCCTTTTCAATAAGAAATCCCACACAAATTAATTAATAAAGGCTTCCAATAGGACAAATGAACTAATTTAAGGTCTGCAAACGCAATCTTTGACATATGTCAAACATGCTTAGGTGTAGGACGTGATATATAAAATCTGGCATGAATCTTCCGTAGATTCCAAAAAATCGAGACGACATGGTTAGATTTTGTATCTGCGTTGTTGAATTAATAACTGATAAATTTTACGCCATACAGAGAGCACCTTAAACGTTGAAAACTAATCAATTAACAAGGCAACCAGCCTAAAGCTTCAACATTTGGTTGCATTAACGCAGGTTCTAAGGT
Organism: Barypeithes pellucidus; assembly: GCA_963991005.1. Lineage (NCBI taxonomy): Eukaryota > Metazoa > Arthropoda > Insecta > Coleoptera > Curculionidae > Barypeithes > Barypeithes pellucidus. Next base: position 5,403,243 of record OZ022557.1, read on the forward strand.
AACTATTTCTATGTCTCTCCCTCTTGAGCTTCTATCCATATCGACCACAGGGGGGGCGGGAAGTGCCATCGCCTCATCATGGTCGCGAACGAAGGATTCAGGGCGCACGCGCAGTGATTCGGCAACATCTAGTTGGTACTCACCAACATGCCCCGTCAGACGTGTGTGGGATAGACACACACTTCGTTTTTCCCCATAAAATAAACGTAGTCGTCCGTAATCCCCCATACGAACCTCCTTGAAAGCATAACGACGGCAGCAGGTCAACTCGAGCGTCGCCGTGGCGTGCGCCCCCCCACCCGTCACTCCCACGGCCCCGTCACCGCTACCACAGTCTGCTGATTACCGAGCCACCCCCTGCGGCACACAACCGACACCCTGATAGGACCTATTATGGGCGTTCTCTGAGAGGCCGGAAAATATAGTGTGTCTACTAAAAGTCTTTATTGTTCTGGTGTTTCATAAAAATCAACGTTTAAAATAAGATAATATGATAGCGGTATTGCCCTTTACCTTTTACAATATTACAAGCCAGTTTTTAAAAATATCGTTACTGGTCTCATTATAGTATGTTGTATATACCATTTCTTAAAAATATTATTACTTTCCATAATACGGATATACCGTTTTCTAAAAATAACATCACTTGTCATAGTACGATACACCGTACGATGTACCGTTCCTTTAAAATATCATTACTTGGAATAGAACGAAATTGCAGTTTTCTAAAAATATCGTGACTTGAATTGAGAACGATAAACTGTTTTCTCGAAATATCATTACTTGCCATGGTACGATATACCGTTCCCTTCAAATATCATACTTACAATAGAATGAAAATGCAATTTTCAAAAAATATCGTGACTTGAGTTGGATAAACTGTTGTCTAGAAATATCAATACTTGCCAAAGTACGATATACCATTTTTCAAAAATATTATTACTTACCACAATACGATATACCGATTTCTAGAAATATCATTACTTTCCATGGTACGATATACCGTTCCCTTAAAATAGCATTACTTAAAATAGAATGAAAGTGCAGTTTTGTTTAGAAATATCATTACTTGCCATGGTACGATATACCGTTCCCTTAAAATATCATACTTACAATAGAATGAAAATGCAATTTTCAAAAAATATCGTGACTTGAGTTGGATAAACTGTTGTCTAAAAATATCAATACTTGCCAAAGTACGATATACCATTTTTCAAAAATATTATTACTTACCACAATACGATATACCGTTTTCTAGAAATATCATTACTTTCCATGGTACGATATACCGTTCCCTTAAAATATCATTACTTAAAATAGAACGAAAGTGCAGTTTGCTAAAAATATCGTGACTTGATTTGAGTACGATAAACTGTTGTCTAGAAATATCAATACTTGCCATGGTACGATATACCGTTCCCTTAAAACATCATTACTTACAATAGAACGAAATTGTAGTTTTCTAAAAATATCGTGACTTGAATTTAGTACAATAAACTGTTGTTTAGAAATATCATTACTTGCCATGGGACGATATACCGTTCCCTTGAAATATCAATACTTACAATAGGATGAAAATACAATTTTCAAAAAATATCGTGACTTGAAATATCATTTCTTAAAATAGAACGAAAGTGCAGTTTTTTTAAAATATCGTGACTTGATTTGAGTGCGATGAACTGTTTTCTCGAAATATTATTACTTTCCATGGTACGATATACCGTTCCCTTAAAATATCATTACTTACAACGGAACGAAATTGCAGTTTTCTAAAAATATCGTGACTTGAATTTAGTACAATAAACTGTTGTCTAGAAATATCAATACTTGCCATGGTACGATATACCGTTCCCTTAAAATATCATTACTTAAAATAGAATGAAAGTGCAGTTTTGTTTAGAAATATCATTACTTACCATGGTACGATATACCGTTCCCTTGAAATATCAATACTTACAATTGAATGAAAATGCCATTTTCAAGAAATATCATGACTTGAATTGGATAGACTGTTGTCTAGAAATATCAATACTTGCCATGGGACGATATACCGTTCCCTTGAAATATCAATACTTAAAATAGAATGAAAATGCCATTTTCAAGAAATATCATGACTTGAATTGGATAAACTGTTGTCTAGAAATATCAATACTTGCCATGGTACGATATACCGTTTTCTAGAAATATTACTTTCCATGGTACGATATACCGTTCCCTTAAAATATCATTACTTTCAATAGAACGAAATTGCAGTTTTCTAAACATATCGTGATTTGATTTGAGTACGATAAACTGTTTTCTCAAAATATCATTACTTGCCATGGTAAGATATACCGTTCCCTTACAATAGAACATAGTAAGACCGCAGTTTTATTATATCGTAGTTTACGGAGATATAAATATTTTTTAAATAATAATTATTAACAATATTAGTACAGACACTACAATTGCAAATTTTTAAAAAATATTTATGGGTTAGGGATATAGTCGTCAGGGAACAAGGCACAATAGTAGGCCGTGCCCCCGGGGTTGGCGCTCGTACCATTTTAACCGGGTCCCAGGCTGGCTGCCTGCCTGCCATCATGCCACCGCCACCGGCTCTAATACTCACGACTGCAGACGGGGCACACGCGGCTCACAAAGGCCCCAAAAGACTCCGGGGGATCTCGCATTCGGAAAATGTGGATGGGTAATTCCGAGCGAATATGGATATTCTTACAAAGACAAAAACTTGTGAGACAGTTGATAATAAACTCAATACAAATAGGAGACTTTTGTTCGGACTATAAAAATTGCCATTTTTTCACGGGCATATATTAGCGCTAATACTAAGCACACGCCTTTAATTTAGCTGGCTATTTGGGTTTCCCCGAAAATGGTTATTTAACGAAAAAAACACAAAGGACATACAAAACTCCTCTTTACTCGGAGCGACCCAGATGTGTACTGGAACGGAATCCTTTTTTATGGGGTACAGATAAATACTCGTAAAAAGAAGGTTGGTCCTCCGAGGACGACCGTAAAAGTTATTTTCTGTAAAGTTTATACTCGCTTGCGAAGTTTTTTTCTTGGTTTACGTTCTTATCTTAACAATAATTTATTTTTGACGTAATGTGGCAAGCGGCGGCAGCTACAATGGATCGTTATTGTATCGTCTAAGAACCGTTGCAACCTTGATCATGGCTCGTCCAGACTTCAAAATGTTGAGTGTTAGTTGAAGCGGCAGAAACGTTAGTCCAAATAAGTTGCTTCCTATTTTTATAATTTTACAATAGTAAATTTTGACAGTACTCTTTTCACTTTTGTCTTCACAACAATAAGCTTTACGACATACCTTTTATACAGGGTGTTCCTCAATGTCGTGCTAAGTTCCTTAACATAGTGTCATAAGTAGCATTTTTAGACACAAATTGGACACACATGCTTTGCTGAGAAACGTTTCGAAGCATTTTCGATTAAAATTATAAAGTTGTATCGAGGCACATGTGTTACGAAACTTCTGTGACACATTTTCGAATCCAGTTACTAGAAACACTTAAAGACGTGTTTGTTTCAAAATATTTTACAAACCATAGTGTCGATACATTACCGACACGCGAAGATAAATATTTTTCGAAACATTTTTAGTTAAAATTATAAAGTTTTGATAAGACACAAGAGCATTGAATTTCCCTTAAGAGATTTTTTATAGCATCGGTGCACGTTTATTAGCGATAAATAACCAACTTCTTGATATTATTTATATTTTAGGTGTTATTGATCAATTTTCAACCACAGATTGAGGTAAGTGTTTTAGGTAGATTTTTAATCGCCATCTGAACAAGTTTGAGGTTATGTTATTGTTTAGCGAGATTTAAATTGGTATTTTTCTTTAAAAAAAGCTTACTGTACTGTATTTATCAACATAAAGTATGCCGACCACCATACAGCTTGAAATATTTTTTATTGTAGATTCGAAATCTGCAAAAATAGTTATAATCGGGTACGAGACACAATTATTTTTGCAGATTTTCAATCTATAATAAAAAAAATATTCCAAGCTATAGGATGGGTATACTCTATGTTGATAAATAAAGTGCAGTAAGCTGTTTTTAACAGAATAATTACAATTTAAATATCCCTATGCAAACATTAATAACATAACCTCAAACAAGATGGTGATTAAAAATCTTCAAAAAAACACTTACGTCAATCTGTTTCTGAAAATTAATCAATAATAACATCTAATAAAAAAATAATATCAGATAATTGCTTATTTATCCCTTATAAACGTGCCTTATATCAATGTTTTAAAAAATCTCTTATGGGATTCTAGTTTGTTTGGAAAGGTTTTTCCTCTCGTGACGTCAGACTTAGGCTGTCCATACCCAACCTTTGTTTTCTGTGCATACAAGAAACCTTTTTTTTCTGTGGCATTCACCCCTAATAAACCTTTTATTTTTCTGTGCATCATACGAAACATTATAGAAGCCAAATACTAGAAATTGTGTGTCGAGTCCATTTTGGACCAGAATTAATTTATTACTTTTTAGCGGCCATTTTGGGAACTGAATTTTTATTTTGTTAAAATGAGTTTTAATGAAATTCCTGCATCTTTTGAAAACCCAAAAGTTGTTACTTAAGTTCCATTTTCCTAGCTAAGTCGATTTATAAAAGAAATAAAGAAAATTTTGAAAATATTTTAATTTTTATTTTTTTCTGTAAATGCAAATAAATCGAGGGCACGTTAAAAATATAAAGCCAAATTGCTAAACTGCACGATAAAATTTACTGCGACAATGATTTTTTGGTTCTTATGTGCAATAACTAGGTATATGAAATAAAATAACTTCTAGGAATTATACTACTCATCATGGCGAAATTATTGTTGCATATTGTTTTTCTTTTATTTTACAACAGTGAAGGTATCCTAATTGTTTTGCGCATGGTTTAACATAGCCCCGCCCCTTTATACTGTCATTTTTGAATATAAAGAAGTAACAGTTTAGAAATAGTTTCGAACATTGTCGAAACATTTTTGATAAAAGTTTCGATTGTGCATCGAAACAGCGAAAGTCACAGCTAGTACCAACCACTTGGAAACACTTGTAAATGTCCCATTTAAAATGTACCTATACGTTTCGAAAATATTTTCATTTTTGTTGCCAACAGTTTGCAATTTTGATCGGAAACAGAAACGATAGTTGACGATACATTGACCATAATGTGTCTAAAAATGCTACTTGGGTTAGATCATTAAATCATTGCTTAGATATTTTGTTGCAGGTTATTGATTTTTTTTAAATACTTTTTGGTTCGCGTCAGTATCTGTTTTTTAAAAGAAGAATAATTTTTCTCATATAGTCTAGTGCTCAGTCTGACATATACTGTCAGGGGAGTAGTCGTTATGGGTTTAGAGAGCTTTTTCTACTATGCTTCTACAAATTTGTTGTGTCGAAGCCTGTAAATTCGTTCGGGCTTCGGCAGCGCTGTTATATCACTGATGATCATGCCGTGCAGTTGTAAAACGGGCGCCGCTCGACTCTCCCCCCCCCCCCCCCCCCTCTCTGAACCGCCCCTCTCGTACCTGCAATAATTCCGGTTTGTTATCAAGTGGGCGCCGCCGACGCCGGCCGTGTACTGGGCCACGACTCGAGGGCAAAGGCGGGCGGGCGTCCAACCGCCCGAGGGGGGGTTTTGGGGGGTGTTAAATTGAAAAATGGCCCGGATTTTGTTTCCTCCTTTATTATAATTCGAAGAATTAATAAACAATTTAGGTTCACCGGAGGATATGATACCAATGATAAGGGGACTGATTGTAATTGTTTTAAACTAAAATGGGAAAATGTATCTCTGTCCGTCTGTAATCGTTCTTTTTGTCAGTTACTATTTGACATTAGTACGATATTAAATAGGGTACAGTGGCGGCTCGTGACCTATCATAGAGGGAGTTCACAAGTATGGCGAAATTATTTTTAAAATTTTATTTTTGTGTAACGACCAAACAATTACTTTCTAGGCGTTTTAAATGTAGAAAGAAAAAAAGTAATAAGAAAATACGTTAGGTAAAACATATTTTTATTTATTTCTTATTTTTACACAAGGAAATACAACTTTTGGAAAATAAGAAAGGTTTTCTTAGTGTGTATAGCTGTCGGATCTTAACGTCGTCGCATGCATCCCTCGTAACAATATTTATACAGTTCACTACTAACAAACCCGAAATTAATTTAACGCAGACCACAAAGGGTAAATCTAGGGACTTTATTAGAAAGTTTAAAAATGAAATATATGGAAAAAAATTTATAGAGGGTATTCCAAACTTAATGAGGCTGTTATTGATCAATTTTCTACAATTAAGAACCGAAGAATGGACTTTACGTTTAAGCGCTATTGTGTAGGGTCGATAAATGTTGTGTATTTCGATAAATGATACTCGATATGATTTTAAACCATTTTATTTAAGGATTTAAACTAAAAAACACTGAAAATATGAAGAATGCCAACTTGTCAGTCTCGTGGCTCGATTCGTTCTCGTCATAAAACAGTTAACTATTGTTCTCGTCTTGGTTGCGGCTAATGACGTAGCCGTAGATGGCGTAGTGGTATTAGACATCATTCGGTTTTCTTGATAACTCGTAGATGGCGGTAGTAGTATTGGACTGTATAAATATTGTTACGAGGGTTGCATGCGACGACGTTAAGATCCGACAGCTATACACACAAAGAAAACCTTTCTTATTTTCCAAACGTTGTATTTCCTTGTGTAAAATTAAAAAATAAATAAAAATATGTTTTACCTAACGCATTTTCTTATTACTTTTTTCTTTCTACATTTAAAACGCCTAGTCTTGGTCGTTACACAAAAATAAAATTTTAAAAATAATTTCACCATACTTGTGAACCCCCTCATAGGTCACGAGCCGCCACTGAATTGGTGACACTGTCTATGATAATATAAAAATCCGAGTCCGCTTTGCCCGCTATGAGCGCGACATTATCACCATGTCACTTCTTATGGATCTCCGCGGTCCGCACATAAATTTTTTTTAACTTTTTGTCATTTGTGATTGGCTGACGCAACATTTTTACCCTATTAAATTAAGCACTAAAAATTCGGAGAATAGTAACCATAAAATATCTTCTTTTTGCTTGCGGCTTCTGTAATAACCGATTTATTACCAATTCCACCTCCGACTAGAGGTGAGATTAGATACTTCAATAAAACTGCTTCGTTGTTAAAAATCTTGTTTTATTAGAAAAATACAAGTATAGCTCTTTACAAAAGAAAGACTTAATTGTGTATAGGACAGTATTGTCTAAATTAGGTAAAGTAAGTACAATAATAATAATATTAACTAATTAATATCAGATCTAAAAATTACACAAAAAAATATATTTTTCTATCAACACGCTAAATATTATAGACGGTTCTCTTTTTCGCAAATAAATATTGTCTATAAAAATTATTGCAACCAAAGATAGCAAGATTGGAATAGATACGACAAAGTTAAGACGGAAGCAACACAACGTTATAACTTCCAGTAAATCAGAGTGATTATAATCGCGAAAATAATACTTTTGGTTTTCGGTTCTCTAGATGATGAAAAAAGAATTATTAAACTTCTTCTTTCCCAATTGCAGCGACGTTATGAAATAACACTTTAGGTGTTCAAACACTACTACGACCATCATTATTTATATCTTACTATATCTTTGGTTAAAATTAAAACTGCTCTTATTAATAGTTAAAAATTTAGTTACAATTAATTTTCACAAGTAAAGCTTCTCTAAAAATATTGCCTTTTTCACTAGGATATCTATACACCAAAGCAACATCTTTTATATCAATGGGAGGTGCAACATATGTACTTTATAATTTTTTAAATATTTTATTGCTGGTAAAAGGGTAAATAAATCTTATTTTCTTATATATATACCACGACAGATATCACTGGGTAAAACTACATCTATTGTTTTTTAATTTACCTTCTACGAATTATTATTATTATTATTATATTTGTATATAATAAATAAGTTGCTCCAATTTTATAAAAATGTTTAAGACTTAAAATCTTTGGACCATAAGAAATATATTGACTTAACTTGAGCAAAGTTTTTTTTAACTTTACTAGTTCCAAATTATGAAATTTTTGCTATTTCAAAAATTCTCAATCATGAACTAATAAAAACTGTTCACTGGGCAATCAAAAATAGAATTATATAAATATATTAGAAAAAGTTATGGATATAACGAGTCCAAAAAAAAACGTGCATAGCTTAGTAATTCTAAACGACCATGGCTCAAAAATAACTGAATCTACATAATATGGTAAAGTTTACATTATACCCTTGACCTTCATCTGTTTAAAACCCCATTGTGTAGGTCCCACCCGCAATAAATGGGTGCAGGATCGGCTTGCTAGGTAAATAACACTTGTACCCCGGTCTGCCCGAAAAGATGTAAATTCGGAGCATTTTATGGCCAGAATGCCAATTAGTATTTTATGGCACTCAAAAGATACTTTGCGGTGTACAATTTTCGTTACAATTCGAAAGTAATATCTTGTACATGGTTTTCCGGTAGTACGTCTGATATGCACAGACTTTTTGGCAAATTTGAAAATGTAATACAAGTATGCGGTGGTAACTCGTGCCTTAGCAATGCGGAGGTTGTATATATCGATATAATAATATACAGGGTGTAATTGGAAAGGCAGTCACCCGGAGTGACTATCTACGAACCCCCTAATCATTCTACTAAAGGAGGCACTAAGGCAGATAAGTTCAAATTACGTCCATTTTTGGAACGCGATTTTTTTGAATAAAATTTAAGATTTTAAGGGTAACATCTTCCCATTCCTATGGGGCGAAACCACGAAGGCGGCAAATATTCTTTAAAAGGTTCCCCCCTTTACAATAAAGATTTGTAATATTACTTACTGAAAACGAGATATTAAGGCTGGGAAGTTTTCAAACTGACACCTCGCTTTGAAGAAAATCAGTTGCTATTCGTGGGACATTTCGAAGTAATCATTCGTGTGAATCGGCCCTCCAATATATTTGTGCGGAATGGAGGGAACAAAATCAAGGAAGGAGACATAGTGATTGGTGTTTTTGTGGACTTAAAGCGAGCCTTTGAGACAATAGATCGTAACATATTATTAAAAAAAATTGACAACTCAATTTTTTTGCTCATGTTGACTAACTCTGTAAAAAGTTGGCAAAAAAGATTGGGTTTTTTTTATCGAATATCGACAAAAAGATTAATTTATAAAACAATTATTTTGCCACATTTTAATTACTGTGCGTCTTTGTTAATTTCATGTACGTGGAAGGAGATTGGTAGATTGCAGGTACAGCAGAATAAGGCCATGAGGATTTTGCTCGGATGTAATAAATATATTATTTGTTCAGAGAGTTGGGCTGGTTGAACGTCGGGCAGTGGGTTGGAAGGGCGAACCTCATTTTAATATATAAAATGGAAAACAATTTATTGCCTCATTATCTTAACTCATATCTTGAGAGAAGATATGACCGTCACGAGTATGGTATCAGATCGGCAAGAAATTACAACATTCACTATGTAAAATCGGTTGGTCTACAAAAAACTCTTTTTTATGAGGGACTTCGCCGCTTTAATGCGCTTCCCGATGTGATAAGGAGCTCACCTAGTTTGACTGTATCTTGTACAAAACGTTTTGTGCATTTGCCAGAACAGAGTTTATGTTAGAATTCTGTATTTGTAAACAATGTATGTAAATATGTATTTATTTTGTTTCTTTTTACTAGCCAAGTGCTAAATAGAGTATATATTATTATTATTATTATTATATGCAAATTCAGGGATAGAATTTTTTAAAACAAATTAGTCAAAGGAATGAATTCAAAAAAAAAAAATTTGTAGTATTTATTTCATTTCTTTGTTCGGTCGTATTTTTTGGGAGGTTGCGTAACACCTGCAAACCTAACGATAATTCGCCATTGATTCAAATGACATAAGTACACCTTTTGGACCATTATTACTATTGTTACTTTATTAATCGGCAACATATTCACGAAAACTTATAAATAACATACAACGTATATGGCTAATAGACACCAAATTGGTAAAACAATTTAAAAAATCCCTATAAAATAAATTAAAAATTTTTACAAGAAAAATCGTTAATATTAAAAATTAAAAGTGATGATTAAAGAGTATAACATGATTTTTATTTATCACAGTTATATTTGTTAACGTTTTTTATTGGTAAAAAGCTTCTTACCTACATTGCGCGAACTTTACTAGGACACAACTCGACAAAAGCGAACAAAATGTCCGTTTGATCGAATGTATATTAAAAAAAATGGTGATCACGATAATTAGTATTTTTTATCCAGTTTATACGGTGTCACCATTAAAGTTGGAACCACTGGGGAAAATATTTATTCCTTGATTTATGTGAAATTTAAAGTTACCATAAGTTTTTGCTTCGATAAAGACCAAAAATGCCATAATTAAATGGGCCCTTGCGGCTTTTTTTAACTGTCAAATTTGACATTTGCTCCACAAAATGTCGAAAAAATACATTTTCCAAAAATCGTTCGGAAATATTGACATTTTTGAAAGAAAAAGTCAATATTTCCCTATACGTTGATAGGCAACGGAAAATAACTGTTAGGAAATATTAATTTCCTTACTGTAAGGAATAGTACATTACGTATCAAGGGCCGAAAAGCCTCCGACGGCCCGAGATATGTACCGTATTTTTTTTACAAGTGCTCCGAAGCTTTGATGCCAAATAAATAAAGAAATTCTTCAGCCAGTTTTCCTGTCTACACGACATGAAAACACACGCGCATGGAGAATGTAAATACCTATTTATTATTTTTGACAAATAGGTTCGATGGCCTAGTGGTATAGCGTACGACTTGTGAACTGAGAGTCGCGGGTTCAAATCCCGCAGTCGGCATCTCTGGTTTTATTTATTTTTTTACAAGTGCCCGAGTCTTTGAGGCCATATAAATAAAGAAGTTCTTCAGACATTTTTCTAAAACATCTTTGAAAAATTAACTGCCAATTTAATTTATATATAATCCGCTTTTTGTTATCGCTTGTAGTATGGTGGGTAGAGTGTCCGCCTGGCGATCTGAGGGTCGACGGTTCAAATCCCGCACCGACAATTCTGGTTTTATTTATTTATGAGCACATGATGACTCGAAGCGGGCGGGAAAAATCTTTCCCGCCCGCTTCGATACTTTTCCGCCCGCTCTCTTGGAAAACGCCACTTTCGGTGAAGGGAACATGCATGAAAAGAGGCACTTTCGGGGCACATGTAAAAAAAATTATATTTCCTTGCAGTTGTTAGCGTTTTACATAAATGATTGAAAATAATTTTGTCCAGTTTGATAATTCAACATTAATACGTTTCCATAGTAACGCAACCAATTTTATTACGAATTTCAAAACACCATTTATTTGTGAATAAAATTTCGCGATTTTTTCAAAATTAATCAATATCTGTTGATTTTTAAACGATTTTCGGAAAAATAGTATGTTTACCTCGTAGGAAAAGCCACATTCCTGCACTCTGTGTTGCTAAGTCTCGGCTTGCGCCTCGACTTAGCAATATTCACCCTCGTCCAGGAATGTTGGGCATTTCCTACTCGGTAAACAATGTACTATTATTCATCGAATTTAAAAAAAAATTAATCGGAAAAGTTGTTTGCATTATTGATAATTTTTGTTTTCTATCTATTTTTTGGCCAATGTCTCCAATGTTTGATAGTTAACAAAAACCGCACGGTCCCATTGAATTAGGTGATTTTTGATCTTTATTGAAGCAAAAACTTAACATTTTTTATACAGGGTGATTAAAGAAACATGTGCCATCGCTCGTGTGGTGATTCCTTACCCAAAAATAAAACTAATTGTTCCTATCAACATGGGTCCGCAGATGCTTTGTTTGAAAGATACAGGGTGTGCAAAATTTTCAGTGTTTTCACGATATTTCCGAAACCTAAAACAGAACATGTTTCATTTAGGTCATATCAATAAATACATAATTTTTCTAAAATGGTGTTACGCTGCCTAAATAAGCTACCTAATAAAATTGCATTTATCTTGTAAACGAAGCTGACAAATATGCTGATAATAGCTGATAAATATTAAGAGATGTTTTTTTATTGATTTCAATTTCAAACAAATTCTGTTTCGAAATGTGTAAAAGTCAGTTGTTGTACCTATTTTTGGTTAAAAATGATTAGAGCGCTTGTTCGTACGAGCGATTCTGGTAAAAATATTCATACATATTTATTGCTAAAACAGGTACTTTTCAAGGAACAAATTTCATTATAAAAATATCTTGAAAACTCTAAAAAAAAAATTGTTTTAACCACCGAAGAAAATTTAACACTATCTTTCAAACAAGGCATATGCAACCACCCACGTTGATAGGCACTATTTCTCTTATTTTTAGGTGAGGAAGCACCACACGAGCGATGTCACATGTCTTCTGAAACACCTTGCATATCTGCAAAATATGTAAAAATTGAGGTTTTTTATTTGTTCCATAATATTAAGTTTAATTATATTCCATATTTTTTTACAAAATTTGGCAGTTTCCTTCTCCAAAATACTAACTTCGGGAATCCGGTTCCAGATCAGAGAAAAATTTATTATATTTGGCTAAAACTAAATTTTAAAAAAAGTCTCTGTTAAAGCCCGGCCACTTATTTTAAATCTCGAGTTGTGGCACCATTAAATATTTTTAAAACTCTTTGGAACACTGTATAGAATTGCATTTATACTGGAAGAACACATATTTTTATTTAGCCGCTATTAGTTTACTGCAAACACGGTAAATTTGGTGGGAAATTCGGAAACGCTAATTCAACAAACAAAAACTAGGACTCGACCGATTGCCATAACCAGAGGCGGAACCAGGGGGAGGCATTGGCGGCACGTGCCCCCCCCCCCCCCCTGTTCATATGTATACACTACCTATTCCTAATCTTAGATTTACGAAAATATATTGTAACTTCCGTCCCCCAAAACTAAGATCTGGTTACGCTACTGGCCCGAACGCAAAAAAATGTACACTCCAGAATCACTAAACAATACATTACAGGGCGCACCACACGCCCAGTGCAGGGAACGACATTTTGCGTTAACTATAGCCGTTTGCCATCTTTTGCAGTACCTAGTCGTTAAAACATATGTGCATCCAGAAAAAATACTTATACAAAAGTGTCCCATCTTAGCAATTGCTACGACTTGGACTTTCCTTTTAGGGACTTCCCCGTCGAACCGGGATCGACGGCCTTCTTGGGACGTAAGATAAAATTGAGGTTATGTGCGGTATTGACTGCGTAATAGACGTTGGCATTGGAAGGAAGGACCATTTCTGAAATAATAAGAATAAATGTTTTTATTAATTTTTTCAAAGGAATGGTCATTTTATTGTTATCTCGAGTGGTATGGCGATATGCTTGTGCCAGTGTCCAATCCCGATATATCTCTAATTGGTTTAATTTAAAAAATAAATTAAATCAATTTTTGTCAAATTTAAATTTTAGGAAATTTACATGCGTCTAGACTTTATGCGCTATCCCATACGATTAGACGTATCAGAAGGTAAACTACTCTACCCTAAAGTCTAGAATGTGTTTTCTATCAGTTAAAACAAGAATTTCATTATTAACGAAATAACAGCTTATTAATTTGAATGTGAATTTTTGAATATTCGATAATTCACATACGAGAGTGAGAGAAAACCTTAAAACTTACCTTTTTCAGGTAATACTTGAGCAAGGGTATACTGATCTGGATTTCCTTCTAGTCCTAATTTATACATAGCGTTTCTTATGACTTGTGGCGCCCTCTCATTGTTGCTAAGCATTATACTCTTGTACATAACAACGCCCTCGGTTTCCGGATTGTCCGTTTCATAGGTAACCTATCAAAAAAATGTTTCTTTAATCAAATTTTATTCCAAGCATGGGCGTGCTAAAATTCATTTCGTATCGCCATTCCTCATCAAATAGTAGCGGCAAAACACAGTATTAAAACAATAAAAGGTTTTCGCTCCGCCACTGGTGGTCGACACAAGTTGTGTCCGGTGCACTTGATATATTTTTCCTCTGGCGTTAACCAATCAGAACTCAGTCAGGCACCGGCGTCGTCACTTTCGACGGCGAACTGTCGCGGTGGTGTCAGATTTACAATTTAAGAAGATGTTTCAAATGCAGGGTGTTACAAATTCGGCCTTCGCCATTGGGATTTCGGAAACGGTAAGAGATACGAAGTCGGTCAAATTGGGGCAAAGTTGCGTAATTACGGGCCCAATAATATGCCGCAATCAAAAGTAAATACAGGGGCTTTCAAAATATTTGGAAAAATCTAACATTTTGCGTTTCGGTTTTTATTTTTTCCCGATTTTGTTCGAAGAGATGTCCAAAAATCAATTTCACTTTCTCATTGCTACTTTTTATTCTTCACAAGATGGCATTATCGGATCTTTCATGCGACGTTTCGGCGTCAAGTTCCAATTCTCTAGGTGTTTAATTTTTAAAGACCGAAGAATTATAACGAAAATTACTTACTTTTATTATATAAAAATCGGGACTGCTTTTCTGAGAATTATTACTTAAAGTGCCCGAATTGTTCAGTAAAGGCACTTGTAGACGATTTGTCGCGCTACCTGAAAAATTCAAAAGATTATTGTTTTTTTTCTTTCAAATGCCAGTGAAAATTATTATTGTTTAAATCAAAATCTATTTAAATTTGATCAAAGAATAAAAGTTCAACTTTACTGCTATCATTACTTTGCTTACCTGAATGGGAACTATTTAAACTAATATCCAAACTGGGCAATGACGAATTACTGCTGGAATTTGACATTTGGCTAGGACTTAGTTTCCTGTCGATACTGTTATGCGGGGAACTAGTAATACTATCCACGTCCAAGTAAAATTGTGAACTATTGCTGCTGCTCGTGCTAGTGATCGAGTCGTTTTTCTGGTGACATGGAGTTGATTTTTTTCTAAAGGATAATAAGCATTTAGTGGTTTTTTATTGTACCAAAAGGAACGTAATACAGGGTGTTATGGAAATGACGTATTATATTTAAATGGGTGACTCCTTGGGTGTCCTAGAGAAACGCTACATATTTTATTTTTTTTAAATCGTGGGGTAACAAAACACTTTCACTCACAGGTCAGTCCGCGCTACTGTCCAACATTTCACCCAGAGCCAATGGCAATGTTGCCAAACTTAATGTAAAACTGAAATTCCATATAAAATTATAAAAATAAATTATTTTCTACCTACTTGTATTTATCTTTATCCCTAAAGAGCGAGGAAATCCAGGCCACAAACACAATAAGTTTTTTTTTCTTTTTCATGGGAACACTCCTGGAAACACTTTATGTACACACAGCAATAGTGAAACAGAACCGATAGTTAGCTTTTGAAAATACAATAATACAGATTATACTACAGATTACTAGATTTTATTACACGCGACGAAATTTGACGTCCAGAAGAAACGCGTCAATAAAAACAATATTCAAAGATTATTTATGGACGGGCAAGATACACACGTAAACCGAAAAACACAGCGGATTGCTGGGAGTGTGTTGGTGATCGACGAGACACAACGTATCCGGCCGCTGGTTGATCTTCAACTAACAGACGCAAGCGTTCGACGCTATATGAAACTACTTCGCTCAGCCGATGTAAGGCGTCAAGAGGTCATTGGCATTTGACCTAGTGACGTACGTAGCTATTACTATTCCATATGTTTTTTCGGGTTGTTTAAAACATAGTCCGTCGTAAATGTTCTTCAATTAATTGTACAACAAGGTATTACAGAATGGAAAAATGTTTAAATTATTTTATTTTGTCTAAAGAGTTTAAGGTGCACATATGACAACACCGGCCAGAATTCCTTGATTGCTTACATGTATTGCAGTGCCACACAGGTGTTTTTCTGGTTTGACGTCAGGTCACTTTTACTGAATGAATTGAAAGCGCCATTTATGGCTATTTTTCTTCAATTTGTCGTTATGTCAGGAATTGCCGGTTTAAATCTAATACGTCATTTCCATAACACCCCGTATATTCTAATAAATTTTAGGAAAAAAACATAGACATAATATAAAGGGGAGACAAAACATTAAGCTCATAAATCACCAATTGTTTACAAATCATACATACTCCCACAGTTTTAAGTATGATAGCTTTAAAAAATGGCAACGCTGTAAGCTGTGCCCCTATTCGCCGTTATCCTTGCCAGTGCAAATAAAGTTATTTTAATTTATCATATATACTAAAAAGAACCAGGTGACTTTTGTAGATTTCAAGGGTAGACTTCTTTAATATTGCTAATTATTAAAAAGAAATGTTGCTGAAGGCGAACAAAATGTGCAGTTTTTTTTGCAACATTAATCATTAATTTAAAATATAGAATTAGCTATACCGCTGCTTAAGCCATAAAAAAAAAGAACGTGAATAATCTCAGTTACCGCCGAAATATTAATCCGGGGTTAGAATAGTCGCGTTTCTTACACACCACGCCCTGACGGACCATTGTAGATAGCTAATAAATAACTCTAAATAGTCCTAGTTTGATAGATGACAGATCACAAACACAGCTCAGCAACACTGTAGCGTTAGAACTTAATGAATTATGACAAATTCCTAAAATTCAACGCCCTTTCAGCGTTGCCACAGTGATTTCCCTAAAACATTATAATAAATTCAATAATTCAATGTAACTTTCGGTTTCAAAGACAAGGCGGCAGATCTAGGAGAAGCCGCAGAAATTTGTCATCATTGATTTCTGTTAAAAAACGATCTTTGATTAGAACAAAATGTTTACATTCTGACTCCCTTTCATATTATTCTATGTCAATGGAAAAAACGCAATAGGAATGTTTCAGTAGATAGAATAAGCTCATTGGCACAGGTGGTGCAATAATCAAGTTAATTACCTATCTTTTTTGTATTGGCCGCCGGTCGGTGGCTCAATTTGACAACTAAGTTGATACGCCTCTCGGTCGTCCAATACCAGGATCGAATCGAACCATCTGTCAAAAGCAGAGTCTTCTACAAAATGGTAGGCATTGGCAGCACCCTGAAATGAATTAACAATGTTACATTCAGGATGGGAATGGATTTGGATCTTGGTAAATTTAAAAAAACGTAAATAAATAACGAAATTTTGTCGCAGTGATTGGTTGCAGTCAGTGACAAATGACTTGATTATCAGTTTATTCATATTATGTTGTTGTATTTTACCTGTAATAGTTTAATTTGTGCCAAAACTTCAAATTCTTTCCTCCTCTTATCAAAATTAATTAGCGCTTCGGCGATAATATCAGGTATGGCGGTATCTATCATTGTCAAATCGGTTAAAAATGTTCCTAGATATGGAATGGTTCCGAATGAGATGCTGGAAGTATGGTTGTTCTGTTTTTGAAACAGTTTTTGGAGTTGTTTGTCGTTCTCTCCTACAGTATCTACAAAAAAAATCAATTTTTTCTCACTCTCTTTTTTTTAATCGTAATAAAAGAAAATTTACTACTACTATTTAAAACCATTAATTTGATGACGGTCGCGAAAATCCGAAACGTTAGATCGAAAATCTAATCTATGATGCCATCTTGTAATGGCAATGAGCGAGTCGTATTTATTTTAACATATCTTGAAACGGAGTCTGCAAGAAATAAAAACCGAAATTTCAGTTTTTTCGAAAAATCTCTAATAACAAAATTGCATTTCTCAGACGGTATTTGCTTAGCCTCCCTATTAGGCGACTTTTTCCTAACTATGTAGATTGCATTCATTTATGGGACACCGGGTATACTATACAGGGTGTTCTTAAAGACGTGCTAATATTTCAGAGTGTGATTCCTTAGGTCATTTGATGATGAATAGTTCATATGAACATAATACGTAAGCATCGGCTTTTTTGCTACAGGGTGTTGCGATTATTTTTTTAAATCGTTATTTTTTAATATCTCCGAAAGTACGTTAGATATTATTTTCAATTTTGGTATGTGTTAATAGGACATAAAACCAGATGTTTTTTCATACCAAAATTGAAAATAATATCTAAAGTACAGCTGTGTCCCATTTTCGACACTTTTATAGGGTATCTCCGTAATTGTTAGTGCTATCAAAAAAGTAATGTAGATGTCATGTGCTCTTTTTGGGTCAAATTTAAAATGGTAAAATCAAAATTTGAAAATTTTCGCTCGCTTAAGAGATACGGGGGAAAATCAAAAAATTGACAATTTCAAATTTACCCTATATTTTCTTAGTTAAAAGAGATACAGAAAAATGTTTTATACAGAAGTATCTTTATATTGATTGTTGAATAATCTTCCGTTTCAGAATAAATATACGGGGTCAGGTGAAAAAGTTATCGGACCTAATCTCATTTTTTTTAAATGGACCACACCCTGTATATTTTAATCTAAAATTGTTAATATTATTTTATATTTTACTTTCAAATACATAACACGCCATGGATGATATTGGTTTCCTGGGTGATTTATTTAAACTTTATTACTTTGAAATAAAAGATTCAGATTAAGGTAAAAAATAACGGGAATCATCGCAATGGTTACCGTCTTTCCGGATAGCGAACAAAATATAAACTGATATCATATCAAATTTTTCAAAATATTGATAGGTCATTTTCGCAAATAAATATGTAAAAATGAAACTGACGTTAAATGTTAATAGTCAACATAGTTGTTTCTAGGATATTAGCTTTTGTGTTATGGTCTACTGTGGTTTAAAATAATAAAGTTTAATAAATCGCCTAGGAAACCAATATCATCCATGGTGTGTTATATATTGGAAAGGAGAATAAATAGTATCTTTTTAGATTCAAATATACAGGGTGTTCCATTTTAAAAAATGAGTTTAGGTCTTATAACTTTTTACCTGACCCCGTATACGTATTCTGAAAAGGGCTGATTATTCAACAATCATTATAAAGAAACTTCTATATAAAACATTTTTCTGTATCTCTTTTAACTAAGAAAATATAGGGTAATTTTGAAATTATCAATTTTTTGATTTTCCCCTGTATCTCTTAAGCGAGCGAAAATTTTGATTTTACGTTTTAAGTTTGACCCAAAAACATTACTTTTTTGATAGCACTGACAATTACGAAGAACCCTATAAAAGTGTTGAAAATGGGACACCATGTAGTTTCGGATATAAAAAATATTTTTTAAAAAATTCAACACTGTAGCAAAAAATTTAAGCTGTTGCGGACATACGTTTGTACGAACTTTTCTTCATAAAATATCCTAAGGAATCACACTGTGATATTATATTAGCATGGCGATAAGGAATACTGATTTTCGAATTTTATTAATAAAATATGTAATATCATTTACCTGCAAATTTGGCTGTTCCTTCTTTCATCAACAGCTCTCTCTGCGTCCACTGATTATTATCCTCGCTAAAAATGCGAGCCAGTTCATCGAATAACTCGATTTTTTCCTTCGGTATTGTTTGCCAAGTTTTTTGGAGCCTATAAAAAGATATATTTCTGTAAACGGTTTGCAAGAAAATATCCGCGCTTTTAAAGAAAAATCGTGGATGCTAATAAAGTAGGCGTTGGTGACGAGCCATTAATCCCCGTGCGATGTGCTTACCGTGCGTTTTGTTTACAATTATTAATAGTCTACTGGTTTTATTTCTTAGTTAACTAGTAAGCTAAAAATATGTTGTGAATTTAAATATATTTTAAGTTAGAGGTACGGGCTGGTCAATGTTCTTTCCGCTTTCAAATTTTTCTTAGGGAAAAATATTATTTAGTAACTTTATATGCAAATCCGAGTCTATTCGATACAGGGTGAACCACTAAAAAATACATATTACTTGTCCATTTTGATTGCTTACCTGTATACAGGACTACTCTGTAAACCGCTGATAATGGCCTTTAAACTACTGAAATTCTTGATAAGTCTTAACTCTTGTGCGATATCTATCCAACATATTATTAAGGCCGCTCTATCTTGTGTTCTAAGGCCTGGATCCACTAATATTGATGAAATAACCCTGAAAAAAATTTAATATTACAAAATCGTCAGGCGACACGTCTCCTTAGAATGTATTTTCAAACACGACATACAGCAAATCTATAAGAAGTGTGAAACCCCGAGATTTGCTACACAAAAGTTGTGTAACAGACGGACAGCACGGAAGCCTACAGAACAATTTTCCTATACAGGGTGTTTCAGGAGGAATGCTCACCCCTATAACTTTTTCATTGTATAAAATTACAGAAATAAAATTTGGTGGGTTTGTATGTGATATGACTTTGCATTTTGTGACATGGCGGATTCCATTCTGTCACTTCCGGTTTAGCCGGACAGAGAGTTCGGGTTGTTCGGATTATTATTATTATTATTATTATTATTATATTCCCGTATTATTAATTTGTTGCCACCGGCGAACGTATCAACGTTTCATTAACTATAAGTATTTAAAGATATTTAAAAATAAAACATTATTATTTTAATTTAATTTGTTGACAAAAACACAAATGTTTATTGCTCCATCTATTAGAATTATTATTTTCACACCAACGCGTTTCGGTCATTATGAGACAATCATCAGGATTAGAAAAAATATCTGTATACCAGTTTTAAAAATGTGTTACAGTTTAAGGAGAACAAATATTTTGCGTCAGTTTGGCAACACCGCCTATACTGAAATTAGCATGCGTTATATAGTTGATATTCGATTCTGTGATCGAATTCTCACGGAAATAGAAATACTCTCTTAAATTATTTATTTTAAACAACAATATTATTTTTTTGCTGGCGACGGCTTGTTTCAAGACACCGGTAGGGCGGCATCGGTCCAATTAGTGCAGAAGGCGCCGTCAGCTTCGTTATATCTGCTCGCAAAAAATAATATTAAATAAATAATTCAAGAATTCCGTGGGAATTCGATCACAGAATTAAATATCAACTATGTATACCAAAATCTAATCCGTTTATCTTTATTAAATACGGTTTTTTGCGAATAGTGATAAATTCGAATTCCAATATCAAATAATTAATCATTTTTTTTATGAATAAAAATTCCTGAACGCAAACTTTTAAAACGTATTCGTTATCTTATTATCAAATTTTCAAACTTCTCATTCGAGAAAAATGTGATAAGAATAATTATATGTATTATTATTATATACTTAAATTCTTATTTTTAGAATGTGTAATTCTATTGAGTGTACTAACTCGCAATGTTATCTAAAAGACTAACAAATTATTTACCTAAAAGATACAGCATTGAATTGGTTAACTGTCGCCAGCACCGTGGCAGCATCATGCGATCGACTTCGATCCCGTCTGGACCACACCGCTCCCAAACACTGGTGTGGGACTAGTTTTTTAAATAAATCCTGTAAAACGATAAATTCTAATTAATGGGGGCTTTAGCGGAAAGTATCACTTCAAATATTAACTGTTTAGAACGACTTTCAAGTCCTTTAAGTCCCTTCATAAGTACTTGCAAGTCCCTTCATAAGTACTTGCAAGTCCTATAAGAGGACTAATCCAGTTAAAAGGACTTGCAATTCCTTTAAAAGAACTTTCCTTTAAGAGAACTTCAAACCCTTCATAAGGACTTGCAAGTCCTATAAGAGGACTTTAATCCAGTTAAAAGGACTTCCAATTCCTTTAAAAGAACTTTCAAGTCCTCTGAGAGGACTTCAAACCCTTCATAAGGACTTGCGAGTCCTATAAGAGGACTTTAATCCAGTTAAAAGGACTTCAAATTTCTTTAAAAGAACTTTCAAGTCCTTTGATATTACTTCAAACCCTTCATAAGGACTTGCGAGTCCTATAAGAGGACTTTAATCCAGTTAAAAGGACTTCCAATTTCTTTAAAAGAACTTTCAAGTCCTTTAAAAGAACTTTCAAGTCCTTTAAGAGAACTTCAAACCCTTCATAAGGACGCAAGTCCTATAACAGGACTTTAATCCAGTTAAAAGGACTTCCAATTCCTTTAAAAGAACTTTCAAGTCCTTTGAGAGGACTTCATAAGGACTTGCGAGTCCTATAAGACTATGGACTTTAATCCAGTTAAAAGGACTTCCAATTCCTTTAAAAGAACTTTCAAGAGAACTTCAAACCCTTCATAAGGACTTGCAAGTCCTATAATCCAGTTAAAAGGACTTCCAATTTCTTTAAAAGAACTTTCAAGTTCTTTAAGAGGACTCAATGCTTTAAAGAGACTTCTTTTTGCTACGTGCTTGTTTACTACGGAATTACGCATGGATATGTTTAAATTAAATCAATAAATGTATCTGCTGTTGATAACTAAATCTATCTATTTAACTATGTTGGGTCGCTGAACTTTTAAACCTACTTATC
Source organism: Barypeithes pellucidus (assembly GCA_963991005.1). Lineage (NCBI taxonomy): Eukaryota > Metazoa > Arthropoda > Insecta > Coleoptera > Curculionidae > Barypeithes > Barypeithes pellucidus. The sequence goes on from OZ022557.1 coordinate 5,425,614, forward strand.
AAATTAGGTCTCCATCTCCATTTAAAGCGGCTCTTATTTTGTAACAATGACATCTTAATATTTGTAACATTAACCAATGATCTCTATATAAATCCGTTTTATTATAATTTATTTGAATACATTGTTATTTAAAGGACATACAACGGGCCCAAGTTATATATATAATTTGTAAAGGTTCTATTATACTATTGTATATTATTTCATTGTTTGTTTAAGGCGGGAAGGACATACCACATTTTGTATTTCTGAATGAGCTTGACGAAAATAGAATTTAAAAAAGGGGATTTCGGCTGGCAGACAAGTGCGTGTACTACCTTATGGTAGCCTTTATTTTGTTACTAAATGAATATTACCAGCCAGGTCTGGTGAAATTTCATCAGATCTGGCGAATCTATGAATAATCTGGTGATTGGTGAAAAACTTAGTTAGAAGGCCGATTTCTGGTGAGATTTTTAGTTCATTTTGATAGTTTGTTTTAACAGGATGACATAAAATAATGCTGGCCATCATATGACCTTTTTCTTTGCTCATCAAAATATGCTTTATCTTTTTGGCTCAGATATTAGGGTTTTTTTTTTTGCTAATACGGCCATAAAAATATGCGGGGGTAAACCCTCTTTTTTGCCTAATATTATGTATTTTTAAATTTGGTGATTTAAACCCCCCCCCCCCCCCCCCCAATCCCAAGGTCACCGGTAAATTGGTTCCTGCGAAAACGTGCCCTACATGCTGATCTGCGAGCCGCCACCGATTATTACTATTTAGAAATTTCTTATATTAGAAAAAGAATGGTATTCAAAAAAATGTTTGTTTTTATGAATAATTTAAAAAATCTAATTGTGTTTTTGCGTAATTAGTTCTAAATAATATTTTCATTACCACATCCATCCTGGTAAGCTGTTCGGCAAAATGCCTGACTGGTACTTCTGGTAACTTATAACTTCTCCATCCCGACGAAGCAATAGACCTCATGGCAAAAGCCGGTGGAGGGGCCAGGACGGGATCTATGAAGGCCTCCCTGGTATACCTAGAAACAATTCAGTTGTGGGCTTTCGCAAAAAAAAACTACCATTTATTATAAATAAAATACCCCTATATAAGAAATGTCTAGTATTTTTATGAAATAAAAAGGAATTGTCATTTTCAAAATTTTCTCAAATTTTTAAATCTTTAACTGCAGACCGGCAATCAATCGCGTATGCGTGGCAGCGCGAAAGGACTTCGCCGAATGAAAGTATGTGTGATTCCCCGACAGCAGTCCGCCGTTTATTTGTGAGTTTAGGTTAAAATCGTAAACAATGGCACAAAAATGTCGCGTTTTGAGTCTGAAAGAGAATATTGATGTTGTGGAAGTTTGTAATTTGATAACAATGATTTGGGCGAGTTCATTAACACTGTAAACCAACTGCTCATGACTCGGGCAGTTTGTAACTACAGTGAAGCCTCTCATAACGGACACCTCTAATAAGCGGACATCTCTATTATGCGGACATTTTTTCATAGTTCGGAACTAGGTACTTATATGAAATTCCATGAAAATCAACTTCTCTTGGGCGGACGCGGACAGGCTGTTTTCATACAAAAAGTGCGAAAACCCTCCTTTAAACGAACAAACATTTTTTTAAAGTATTTGGGATAAGTACGGTGCAAAAACTCTCTGAAGACAGACCGGCAACCAATCGCGTATGCGTGGCAGAGCGAAAGGACTTCGCCGAATGAAAGTATGTGTGATTCCCCGACAGCAGTCCGCCGTTTATTTGTGAGTTTAGGTTAAAATCGTAAACAATGGCACAAAAATGTCGCGTTTTGAGTCTGAAAGAGAATATTGATGTTGTGGAAGTTTGTAATTTGATAACAATGATTTGGGCGAGTTCATTAACATTGAGAGCAATGTGCTATTAGAAGATGATAGTGACCCCATTCCTACCGATTATTTAGTCCAAACTGAAACCACATCACTATCTGACGACTCTGATGAAGAAGTTGAATGCAGTAATCAAACAAATGTCACCAATTATCTACAAGCCATTAGTATGGTAAATGAATTATAAGCATGGTATAAGTAACTATAGGTATGATTGCACGCCGATGATCACGTGGCTTGGCGAGTAAGTTTTAAATCTCTTATGAAGGTTTACATTGCTGTCATCGTTTTTAACTCTTTTTTGAATGTATTAAAACGTTTTATGCATGTAATGGTATATGAAATGAAAGAATAATATATGACGAGTATTTACGTATATCAATTTCATAGAAATATAACACACAAATACCACTAAAAAAAGAAAAGATATCAGAGAAATTTTTCGCGGCCATTTGAGCCGGCGACAATAGCCGAAGCATGCCGAAAGCTGCTCGCCGACCACTGCTGGTTTTGAAACAGTGTTGCCAAACTTTTACAATTGTAATAGATCCACTAGTATTTTAACATTCTTGTTGTGTGGCTCCCCATATGAAATTTATGTTCAATCTGGAGGGACCACCTCCAGATTGAACATAAATTTCATCTAATAGGAAAGTAACGACCCTTTTTTTCGTACTCTTTTTACTCTGACCCGTTTTTTACTATTCCTATTAGGTTTCGAACCGGCACTCTATTTCTTTCGATAACGGATGTCTGGCAACACTGCTGCATGGTTGCCGTAGTTTTTGGTGGACATTTTGTAAGTTTACCAGAACGTTTCTGAACGTAGTCTGAATTTTCATAAAATGAGGTGCGCTATGTTCGGTTGTGATATGGATAACCAGGCAAAGACATTTAATAGAAATATAAGGTTTTTCCGCTTTCCTAAAGATAAAAACAAACAATTAAAATGGATACAGTTGTGTAAGCGGAAAGATAATTAGGTCGTATTTTAGCTTTAATCTTTGTTGTATGTTCATGAAATAAATATTCCTAAATACCATGATATTATTCTTTCATTTCACATACCACTAAACGTAAAAACTTTTAATTAAAACGGCGCCAGAGTAATAATAGTACGAAAAAAAGGTCGTTACTTTCCTATTAGATGGGGGACCACCTCCAGATTGAACATAAATTTCATATGGGGAGCCCCACAACAAGAATGTTAAATAGTAGTGGATCTATTACAATTGTAAAAGTCTGGCAACACTGTTTCAAAACCAGCAGTGGTCGGCGAGCAGCTTTCGGCATGCTTCGGCTATTGTCGCCGGCTCAAATGGCAGCGAAAAATTTCTCTGATATCTTTTCTTTTTTTAGTGGTATTTGTAGGGTGACCACCTCTCCGGGTTTGACCCGGAGTATCAGGGTTTGAACCTGTAATCTCCGGTCTCCGGGTTTTACAGTAATTTCTCCGGGTTACAATTTCGATCTATAAAAATATGATAATTAATTTAAAAAATTGCTTCACCGATTTTGAATGCGCCCCGAAAAAAAATCTCTGCACACATTCTCAAAGTTTGCATTTAAAAGGTTGCCTGCCCGAACCCCGAACCACAGATTTCTGTGCCCGAACACTACAAGCCTCGAGATTGGTTTATAATCAGGCCGATGCGGCCGTAATCTCTTAAGTGTCGACCAATTGTGTGTCTGCTTTTCGAGAGGGAAGATCCACGATTGGTCGAAAACTAAGAGATTAAAGCCACCGGCCTGATTATAAACCAACCTTAAACCAGCCTTCACTGTACACCGCAAGCCGTGGCCAGTGGCCTCTTATTGTATTGTTATGAAGCATCGATTGTGTGTCAGTACAGAAATTGCAATTACAAATACACATTACATAGTATTAAATTTGTTTAACAATCTGCAGTGAGTATATTCTGAGGTGATTTTGGAGAAATCGTGTACATGTCATATGGGTATATCGAACAAAAAGGTGTTCTGCGCAATGGCGTTGTGCAGGCACTAAAGCAATTGAATAATAGAAAAGTTTTGGACTTGCATTGTCTTTATTTGTTATATATCAGGCATTTGGCTATCAGGGTGTATACATTCGATTGGTCAAACCTTCTTTTGGGGACATTTTAAATAATAATTGGAATAATCGGATATCTGAAAATAATTAAAAAATGATATTAAGAATCTACATATTTTGAAGTAATTAATTTTTGTTAACTAATTCAATAACACACACACACACACACACACACACACACACACACACACACACACACACACACACACACACACACACACACACACACACACACACACACACACACACACACACACACACACACACACACACACACACACACACACACACACACACACACACACACACACACACACACGCGCGCGCGCGCGCGCGCGCTGAAAGTCTCAGGGTTAAGAACAAGTAAAAGGTGGTCACCCTAGGTATTTGTGTGTTATATTTCTATGAAATTGATATACGTAAATACTCGTCATATATTATTCTTTCATTTCATATATCATTACATGCTTAAAACGTTTTAATACATTCAAAAAAGAGTTAAAAACGATGACAGCAATGTAAACTTCCATAAGAGATTTAAAACTTACTCACCATGCGCACGGCAGACGAAATTGGGACGGTTAGATATCCTACCTTTAGTTTATTGTATCATGAATTATAAGAGTATCCAAAGAATAGAGGTGACTATACAGCAATGTAATTGTTATCAGACTTGGAATTACATTTTCTAGATTGCAAGTTTAAAACGCAAACACGTCAAACTACGTTATTAGATTTTTTTAGTACTACATCCTAACTAAAACTAGTGTATTTTTGTTATGTTATGTTTATTTGTACATACATATACATAGCAATTTTTGTATTTACCTATTACCTAATAACAAATTCCCCAAGGGCGGACACCTCTATTAGGCGGACACATTTAAACGGTCCCACAGGTGTCCGCCTAAGGGAGGTTTCAGTGTATTTTTTTTATTTATTTTGTGACCACTTTCACACAAAAAACCTACAGCTTACTAATCTCTTACCTATCTAATCTGTGCCGTACTTTCGCATCCAACTCGGTATTCGGTAAGTAGTCTTCGCAAAAGTTGAGCAACAGACGTAGCGCCGCGTAATTTGGTGGGTCCTTGAAATCCTCCGGGTAACTATCGAGCCACACATGGAGTGCGGAAATAAGCGTTCTATAAAATAAAAACAAAAGTTAGGTCCTAAAGTCTGTTTCGTTGCCGTTGATAGCTCGATACCCTCATTAAAAATTCAAAACAAGGGCCCGGTGGCCTAAAATATTTTACCTATAAAATGGTCTTTTTACGTACATCTAGCATAAAGATGAAGAAATTTTGACCTATTCCACCGGGTAACAGATAAAGTAACAATAGAGCCATAAAATGAAATGAAAGGATAATGATTAAAACGGCCCATCATGGTCGGAGAGTTGGGTTTTTAATGTAACCGCTTATTATTTTATTTAAATGTAATAGATTTTATGATTTTATGAATTTATTTACAAGAAAACTAATTTATTTACAGATCAAAAAATATTGACAATTTCAATAATTATAACTCGATAAAATGGTCCTCAGAAGAATCTGAAGAGTCATCATGTCCTACGCTTATTACTAAAGGCTCAATTTCCATAGTTGTGTCAATTACGTTGTCAAGTTCCCACATTTTTTGTTCCTCTACTATAGCAGGTTTTATGGCGTTTTGCCAATTTTCTGATGACACATTTGCTAAAGAATGAAGCAAGAGGTGTCGCACTTCTTGCATTTTAAAAGTTTTGTTATTTCTAGCAACATATCCTTTTACTTGAGCCCATATTAATTCGATAGGATTTAGCTCACAATGGTAAGGTGGTAAACGGAGCACTATAATACCTCGATCTCTTGCCATCTCGTCAATAACATACTTTTTATACTGTGATTTATGTAGCCTAACAATATCCAAAAGTTCTTTTTTTACCATGGTATTATCGTAACTCAATTCCATTCGTTGTAACCAGTTTACGATTTCCGCCTTTTTCCATGAAGTTGTGGGAAGATTCTCTTTTAGCCTAGAGTGATAGCTGGCATTATCCATCACTATTACAGAATTAGCGGGAATGTATTCTATCATTTGCTTAAAATATTCCTCGAAAACATCAGCAGTCATTTCTTCATGATAGTCTTTAGTAGAATTCGACTGGAATTGTAATAATCCTTGATCCAAAAAGCCATTTGAACTTCCTATATGAGTTATAATAAGTCTGCGTCCCTTTCCAGATGGTGGTCTAAGTCCTGTTGACCAGCCTTCCATGACAGCTTGTCGAGAACTTAGGACATTTTTATCTTGCCAAACTTTAGATACGGTGTGCCCTTCGTTCAGCCAAGTTTCATCCAAATAGAAAATGTTTTTGCCTTCGCTGCGGTATTTTCGGATGGACCTTAAGTATTGACGTCTCCAGCAAATAATATCTGCTCTATCAATAAGAAAAGATTTTCTGTTTTGCTTCTCCCATCGAAAGTTCATATCATGAAGTATTTTCCATAGTTTCGTTCGTGATAGCTGTGGTAAGTCCTCGTCGTAGGTAATGGCTTGTAAAATTTTGTCTATAGTTGGTATTTCCTTGGCAAAATAAAAACTATGTACTTTTCTTCTAATACCATTTTTAATGAAATTGTCAATTTCTAACGGTTTCTTTCCTGGGAGTGGTTTTGGCTCACTGAGGTTCTTAGATTTTCTTTCACGCAAGAACCTATATATAGTAGCCTCTCCAACTCCTACCATATTGGCACACTCTGCAATGATGCTACGAACATCACTTGCAGGTTTCTGGTACACTAGAGCATCATGCACGTTTAATATTAATGTCTTTTCTCGGAGAGAATATGCACTCTTGCTAATTTGACGAAGACACGTTGGCGAAAAACGAAATAATTCAACTTTGAGATAATGCAGTATCTAAATACAACTAAATACATAGTTTGACAAACGCACATCAAATGGCGTAATAACATCCTAAAGCAGGCAAAAATAGGTAAATTAATTACCCCTGTTGTACCTACTTTAACCCTAATCCTACTTAACAATGGACAGAGGCCAATTTTCTTATTAAATAAGGTAATTACTATTGGCAACGCCTATGGTTTACGGTTGTTTTATGGCTTCAACCCTCGATATGAGCTATCAACTGCAACAAAACGGACTTTAACCAAGGTAAATGGAAAATATCATGATGTTTATATAAATATCTGATATACAGGGTGTTATGGAAATGACCTATTATATTGAAGAAAAATATCCAAAAATGGCGCTTTAATTTAATATGCCCTGTACATGACCTTATGTCAAACCAAAAATTACCACGTGGTGCCCCGGCCAGGAAGGTAAACAAATGAACATATGGCGAAAAACGTGAGTGAATCTTGAACAGTGTTGTCATATCTTCATGGTAAACTCTTTAGAAAATTAACAAACGTTTGACAGATTTCAAGTTGTTTATTTTTCAGGGTACATTATTATAAACTTTTACGTTCAGTTCAGTTCACTGGGAAACAATCACTGATTTATAAACTTGAACTGACTCGAACAAACCACCGCGGAGTTTATAATGGTCAGGTATGTTCTCATGTTCAATTCGAACGACACCCGTCGGATCTGAACAACTGAAATGTCACTTTACCCTTTAGAAGAAATTTATTGTTTACAGTTTTATTTACCTTTTCGGCCTATTTAAAACCAACTTAATTTATAAAAAACACCAGGTAACCGAACAAAAACCGTCACAAATCACCAAAACAAAGTCACATAAATTCACATCGCGCATCTCGTGAACACATCTAAGTACCATTCAATCTGAATTAGTATTTTAAAGTGCTATCGTGTAGACAAAAATACGCCCTTACTGTATAAGATTTTATCAGCTGGTAGTCTGGGAAATAATATAATTCTTTCATACAATGGTATTCGACATCTAAAAATGTTGAAACTAACCTTTGAACCTGTTCCTATCTTTGCGTGTCTGTTGTCTATTTAAAAATACAGCGTTGCCACTTTCGATGTTTTATAAGATTATATTCATAAACTGCCTAATTTCCTTCTATAATATTACTTTCCTGTGTAATTATGGTCTCGGAAATGGTAACCGCGCCGGCTCTAGTAGCGGAGAGTTCTCGGAAAGAAAGTCCAAGGTGGACTAGACCATTTATTTCAAAGGGTAGTTCCTGTCAATCGTTAACATAATTGTTTCATTTTATCTGTAGTAAAGGGTTAATGGCCCATGGAAATTAGCGTTTTTATTATTTCTATTGCGAAATGATTAAGTGCTCTTGTTCTATGTGTGCGGTAGTGTTATTTTAAAGTGTAATTATGCGTTAGTGTTTAGTGCTTTCGTGTAATCTGATAATAGGTGCATATCTTCAAAAAAACTAATTTGAAACTCGTGGGTGTCTGCGTGTTTCTTTAAGTGATTTAGTGCAATTTGTTCTGTTTCACTGTATTTTTTTCTTTCGACTTTATGCCGGTTATATTCCGAGATTGGAAATAAGAGGCATGAGGTTTAGTGATAAGTTTATTATGCACTGCCACACTATCATCAGGACACGTGATGAAAGTTTTACACTTTTAAACAGTTTGACAACATTGTGCCCGAACATCTGTTGATTACCCAGCTGGGCAATGTAATATGTTCATATATGAATGTGCCGAGGAGTTGTGTGTGGGTTTAGGGGTGAATTACCCCACTTTTTAAACGTTCGATTTAAAAAAAAATATGTAGCGCTTCTCTAGGACACCCCAGGAGTCACCCATTTAAATATAATACGTAATTTCCATAACACCCTGTGTATCGGTGTTATACATATATCTTTGAATATCGAAGGTTAAAGAAAAACGGATCAACCTAATAATCTAACTATATAGGGAGATGAACGCCTGGTTTACACGGATTTCGGTCTATCTCAGACATACCGCGGTGGATATCTATGCGCTATAAAACGAAACGCCCGCTGAAGTCATGTCGATTTGGGAGTTCATCGCATCACGAATTGGTCATATCTATCCGTCTTTCTTATAGTTCGAAATTCAAAGTATATATCATGCCAACATTGGTCCCAACCCATTATTTCTACACAATTTGGGCTTTCTTTTATTCCTAAAATTACGATAATCCTTTATGCTTACTTTTTATGTTGATCATGTTGATCCGGCCGTCCATTTTGTGGAGCCTCGCTCAATTCCTCGTACCTTTCCAAAAGTAACTTTAAAACTTCCTTAGGAGTCGAGAAACTTCTGTACGTGGCTAAAAATACGTTTATGTAGGTCGTTTCGAGTTCGCCGTCGTCCGTGGACAGGGCCTCTACTAATTTTTTTAATGTGCCAGCCTTTACGAACCGAACACGGACCGTCTCCCATTCTAAGTGGGAAATTTCGTCATCCGAATCCTATAAATAAATAATTATTATATGAGAAGTAATTAAATGGTTTGCCGTTATTAACAGTCGAGCTGCGAAATGATTACTTGGTCAGCAAGAGTTTACAATTGGTCAGTAGAAACAAACATGTCTAGAAGCAGTTTACTTCAGAGGTCCCAGGGCACTGTCAATTTATGTAACTTTCTTGTGTTTCCTTTTGCCGAATACAGAAGGAAATCGGCTACAAAAGGTGTAGCGGGGGCGGGTTTTCACTTGTTTTCCCAGAGCACTGTCACGATTCAGAAATGTTTGCTGTCCATAAGTTGCTGACGAACTAGCCATTTGGGCTGACCGATTACATTTTTCTGTTCGCAAAAATAAAATATTTTGCTAACCAGTTAAATGATAACCTTATTATATAAACAATTTCTAGGGATCTGCCCGAAAAGATGTAAATTTGGGGCATTTTATGCTCAGAAGGATAATTAGGCTTGAATGGTGAGTTTGAAAAAATGTGCCGAGTGATTGAGTATCTTCACAATTTCTGGCTATGCAGATACGTCTTAGCACAGCCGAGTTGTATAATAGAAAAAGCAACTAACTTACCGAATGTGAGGAGGATATACTTCTGGTAGGCCGGTGGTAACGAACTTTTTTGAGGTAGACCGTGTAGAGGGCGCCGTCTGCCTTTTCCTCGCCCCAAAGCCGCCATGTAGGCTGCTGAAAAAACAGAAAAAGAAAGTAATATTTTATGTTCATTCCATTTCTATCTATCTATGTCTGTATAAATCACATTTCTCTGCTTCTGTCACTCTGAAAATGGAACAAAACGTAGATATATTAAACGATAAAAACCTTACACGAACACAATTCATAAAAATACTTTGTTTGATTGTTGAATATTTCAAGCAAATATTAAAAATATTATGTAAAAATATCAATTAGTGGTTGCGATTATTCAAGTTCTTATACATATATAATATATATGCCTATGTCTGTATCCTTTGTATGTAGTTTATTATTCTTTTTATCGCGCTTTCTACAGGGTGTTTAGAGTGACATAAAAGGAAATCAATATATTAATTAAGTTGCTCATCAGACACAGTAAAAGTGAGGAGGATTCTTAATAATGTGGTAATGTTTGGTGGAGATGATGAAGTTAGGTTATTTTTAAATACATATTGTATAATGTCAACTGGATTTGACCCTTCAGGTAATGAAAACAATCCTAGGTCTTTTATATCGTTAAATAAATCATTTTTCTCCACGTCGACCTCCTTTTCTACTGATCAGTTAGCTTTTGTTACAATTTCTTAAAAGATCCTCGTCATTTAATTAAAAAAATATCATTATCGTAATTAAATCAAATCATATCAAACTAGTGGAGTCGTTCCGGTATTCGAAAATCCCTTGACGAAATCGAGTAATTTTTTTCCCCCAATCGATACAGTAAGATCCCCTCGAGATTCTAAAATGATTTGTGTAGGGCGCCGCATGGGGGGAGGGGGGCACGCCCCCACGTAAATCTAACCTATAACGGGAAATTGAAAATAACTCTGCTGGTTTTGATGCTACAGAAACAATGTGAAAAGCAAAATTGAAGAGCTTGATAGAGCGCGTAAGCTCGAACAAACCTGATCCCGATACCTCAATGAATTCGCGAATTAACGCGATGTTCATAAGCGAACAATTTTCGTTTATTCCTTCGTCTAACAGTCATTAACGGAGGAAAACCCTGCTCTATCTCAAGAGCGATCGCTATTTTTCCAGCTTGAGCAAGTTTTTCCTAGAAAACGTTATCATCTCTATAATTTTTAAAATTGCCAACTAGATTATCTAAATAGTTTTGGCACACTTGAATATCAATCGTTACAAGCAGCATGTACAAACCTCCGATTTGACACTCTTGCTAAGTTTATAAGTCTAGCTATCGGACTTGTCAACGCAATGTATGTAAGTTAAACCTAGACTAAACTCAAAAGCACAATAGAATTTGTATTCCTTTACTTACAATATCATAGCAATAACAATGAAAAGTGGCACGTCGTTGGTTCGTATTACGCCTAACAACATTACACATTCTAACTTTGTCCCTGATTTTTTAACTATCCATAAAACAATGTAGTGAATCATTTCGTCAATACTCTCTTATCCATCAACTGACTTATCATCCGTACAATTCCTTATCAATTTGTTTTGAACGAAGCGAGTGGGAGATAATCCTACTTTCCGCATTTGATTGAATAGTACACGGAAAAAAAAACGATCCAAGACCAACAATTTCGAAAATGTCTTCATTTGTTAGCAGTTATTAGTTTCCTAAACCAAAAATTTTCAATAAGTATACGGTGACAATTTAAAAACTTATAATGGCTAAAGCGATTCACGTTGGTTTTGAATCGTTGGAGGATTCGTTGGAAAAACGACCTCGGGAAGGTCGTTCCACAAGGATAAAGTCCCTCAGATGAAAGAATTCTTAAATAATGAAGTTCGAGGAGTACTAAGATTAACCACATATTTCTGCTATTCGCCGCTCTGGGCGGAATTAAGAGGGCAAGGTCAGCCGAGCACTTTCCATGAAAATATCGGTAGAAGAGAGTCAAATCCCCAACCTATCTTCCATGTTCTAGGCTGTCGAGGTTCTTCGTCAGCTCGTAGTCTCCAATCAGACGAATGGCCCTCCCTTCGATAGAATCCAGTAGCCGAAGAGTATGTTTGGGTGCAGAGCTCCAGACATGAGAGCAGTACTCTAGTGATGGTCGAGTCTGGGCTTTGTATAGTGTCAAAAGTTGTTGAGGTGTGTACAACTTTTTGGTTCGGAAGAGTACACCAAGTTTCTGAGAAGCCATCTTGGCGATTGCCACAACGTGGTTATGGCAAGACATATTTCCTCCCAGATTGACGCCCAGCAAATTAACAGATGAAGCCAGTGGGATTGCGTGTCCGTCCATGACTATATCCGCTTCTGTAATGTTAACCTTTTTAGAGAAAACTGCTGCCTGGGTTCTTTTAGCGTTAAATTCGACTTGGTTACTGTCACCCCAGGCCAAAATTTCGTCCAGGTCTTAGTTGAAGCGTGATACTTCATGCTGTCTGCGAAGATGTGCGTCGGCAACTGATGTTTGTGCATTTAAAGAGAAAGATGAGATAAGTGTGCTATCGTCAGCAAAACTAAATATAGGATTTTTCGTTTTTACTAGAAGATCGTTAATGTAGAGTGAGAAGAGAGTGGGAGACAATAGGGACCCTTGAGGAACACCGGCATTGATGGTGAAGGTGTCTGTGTGGAATTATCAAATCCATACCCTGTATTTTCGTTCTTTCCGTTTTTTTTTTTGTAGTCTATCAGTGCGAAATAAAACATTATAATACAGTTTATTGATGCCGAACTCTTAAAACTTTATATGCGAATATTTCAAAAGCGTGTAAATATTTTAGATGTATTTCCCGTGTCGCTTGTGCAATAATTAATTGTTCCATGTGAATTGTCGCCCAGTGAGCATGAAATCACGTTTTAAAGATAGGCAATGTTATTGTTTTAACCGAATGTGGGAAACGCAAGGAAGTGATTTAATATCGTTTTGTTTATTATATAAAATGGAAAAATATTATTCAGTGGGGTGATAATAAAATATATTTGTAAAATATTGACGAGGAATTCCCCGATATACAACGTGTCCAAGATAAGGACTTACAGCCTCTTAACTTATCCAATTCAATTTACAACTTAAATACTTCCTCATCAGTTTTTTCTTCGTCCTTTGTGTTTTTGGTCTGCGACATTTCCCACTCATTACAAAAGTATTTGAAAAAATTATCTACAGGACGAAAAGATGCGTCATCGGCATCTTCATTGTTGGTAGTTTTTGAACCGTGCAGAAGGCGCTTGGACCCTACGGTATCATTATTTTTCGAAGGCCAGCTAGCGTGTGATTAACTATAATCATTCTACGGTTGTTGGACTTTAAATTTATAACGTTCGTAGGAAGAATGGGTATTTTTTAACAGGTTTTTAGAATATGTTACCTATAATAGTCAGTTTTTGCACGCGTTAATCAAATCCTCCAATATCTCGGTAACCCTATACGCAATAAAGAATGCACCCCCATCAGGGCGGTATCGCACCACCGTATTAGCTGCGAGATATAATTTAAAGGGAGACATAATTGTTTACATTTTGTCCCGATCATAGATCATTTTTAACAGAAATCAATGGTGGGAAATTTCTGCTGATTGCCCTAGATCTACCGCCTGTGTTGAAAACCGAAAGTTATATTAATTAATTATAACGAGTTTTATCATGTGTAGGTAGGTTACCTATTAAGTAAAACTATTATAGTAAATTAATGTTTCTACTAATAAAATTATAACTTCAAAGTGTGGCAACGCTGTACAGCCGTTTGTACTACGGGCGACCCTGAATTTTAAGAATATGGGATCTATCGTATTTTTGCATTACTTTTTATTATGTTTTCGAACTAGAACTATTTATTAGCTATGGAAATCGACTATTCTAACCCCGGATTAATATTTCGGCGGTAAGTGAGCTTATTGAGGTTTTTTAGCTTACAGTGGTGTAGCTAATTCTATATTTTAGGTAATGTTGCAAAATATATGAATTTTTCTATAGTATCTGAATTTAAAAGAAAATATCTGCCAGACAGCATCCATAGATAAATAAAAAAGTTTAATTCACAACAAGCCACGGCACTGGTAAGGATAACAGCGAGTGGACGCGCAGCTTACAGCGTAGCCATTTTTTAAAGCCATCATAATTTTACCATGACACTTGTTTCAACTCAGAGTCCTTCGGATGATGGTCGTACAGTAAAAAAAGAGAAGTAATTAAATGGTTTCCCGTTATTAAAATTGATTCGCAGCAAAAAATAGCCATTAAATCATTTGATCAGCATAAAAAGATTTTGTTTGCAATAAATAAAAATCGGGCTGCAACACTTGTTCTGCAAAAAATGCTACAAACTGACAACAATGTGTTCGCTTAATTAACAGTCGAGCTGCGAAATGATTACTTGGTCAGCAAGATTTTACAATTGGCCAGTAGAAAAAAACATGTCTAGAAGCAGATTACTTCAGAGGTTTGCATATTAAAAGAATGGTTATCAATATAAATCATTGGATTGCGTTTGTTTTGAATAATCGGCAAAGTTCGTTATTGTGGGCGGAGCGAAAGCAGTCGCGTGATACGAGTAGCTAATTGCGTGTTTTCATTCGGTGTAGCAGTCAAGGCCCAAAAGGTAGCGGGGGAGGGTTTGTTTTCCCAGGGCACTGTCAATTTATGTAACTTTCTTGTGATTTCTTTTGCCGAATACAGAAGGAAATCGGCTACAAAAGGTGTAGCGGGGGCGGGTTTTCACTTGTTTTCCCCGGGCACTGTCACTATTTCACGTTTTATTGCTTTTTTTTTGATGACCAAGATTAAATATTTTGCTTACCCGCTGATTGCTTACCAACATCTGATTAAAAGTGGATCGCTCATGGCAGCTTATATATTTAAATTGCGTACCAAAATAATTTAGAGCACTCTAGTATGACATTAATTACTGGCCGATTCAGAAATGTTTGCTGTCAATAAGTTGCTGACCAACTAGCCATTTTGGCTGACCGATTACATTTTTCTGTTCGCAAAAATAAGAATATTTTGCTAACCAGTAAATGATACCAAAAAAAAATAGTGACGATCTTTACACATTGTGGAATTATCTACGTAACGATAATATCGTTATCTGAAATATCTTCAATTACTATAATTAATTATTTGAGCTCTAAGATCTCTTTATAAGACAAAAAAATTCTTCTCACAGAATACTAATGCTGTACCAAGTAACATTATTATATTCTCGAGTTAAACTGTTTTTTATTGACAATTAAGCATTGTTTTCGATTTAGGTATAGATATACGTTCTTAATAAAGTAATTGTTTAATTGTACAGTATACATTCTATTTTTTTAAAACAAAGAAGTATGAACGGTACTTTAAAAATGTGCTAATTTCATTATTTGTCTATAGGAGTCTAGGTAGGCCGAGACGTAGTATATGACACATATAGGGTTGTCTAGGTGTTTTTGTTAGTGTTGTGATCGCTCGAGCGAAAAACCGCTTGATCACTCGATTATTGAAATAACCGACATCACTCGATTATTAAAAAAACCGCTCGAGTTATCTATTCAGGCGAAAACCGTCGCCCGTCACTTATTATCTTTCACTCGATACCCGAGCTTCGCTTGACGCCGGCGGAAATATACCGCTGTAGTGTGATCGAGTTAAAAAACTGCTCGTATATTCGAACAGTTTTTCGCTCGATAGGAAATACTCTAGTTCTAAATTCAGGCGAAAAACCGAAAAATATCGCCGGTTACCTGATAGACGACCTCCGGTCTAAGCGCCGCGCGATCCGATTGGCGACGTTCGAGATTGACGCTGAGCAAGTACACGACATACGTCTTTCTTAAAGGCACATAAACGAGAAGGTGCATATAAAAAAGTATGCTGAATCCCTTAGCGGAGTCATCGCGACATGGGTTTTGTAAAGGTTTGTTTTAACTGGCTAGCCAGCGGCGTAGTTTAGGTCTCCGATTGTAAATATTAAAAAATTAAAGGATATAATTTTAAAATTTTTAATTACTATAAAGACGAGAAAACTTATCAAAAATAACATAATAATAGAAATTGTTAATGAAAAATAACAAAACGAACAAAATGGTTAACAAAATATATAGAAAAATTCGTTGGTAATCTTATAGTAAACATTTTTAAATCTAAACAGGAACTTTTTATTATTAAACTCAAGAAGACTTCTCAAAAATAACATACATTATAGAAAATGTTAATGGAAAATAAGAAAACGAGCAAAATAGTTAACAAAACATAGGTATCGACAAATTTTTTGGTAATTAAAAGTAAGCATTCTTAAATTTAAACAGGAACTTTTAGGTAACTATGAATACATGAGTACATGAATTTAAAAAAATAATAACCAATTTTCTTATTTTACCAGTCGCGTAACTAAGCCTAAATTTTTGAAGTGCACACAGTGGGCACCTGATAATTTAAAGTGGAAGAATTTGACAAGTTATTTTAAATATCTACTTATTTTATGCTCGTAGATTGAGAATGATGTGAAGAAAAATAACTTTTGGTAATACTTTTTGTTCGGGTTAAAAACACACAATAATAAACCCGAACAATAAATACATATTTGTGTGATTTTTTGCAGTTTTTTGTGTGGTATCGAGACACGTGGTAAAAATTCATTATTCACAAATAAATAAATTTCTGGAATTTTTTTGGTGACACTATAATTTTTTAGCTAAACCTGTGCCCACCCGTAGTTACGTGCCTGCTAAATATCCGACCTGATCACATGTAAAGGGCTAGGCAGTCCGTTAAGCAGTCGCTTGGTAAATTGGAATTTCAGGCGATTCACTCGATTATTAAATTCGCTCGAGTATCAAGTACTCGATTATTAAAATCATCGGTTTTTCCCAACACTAGTTTTTGTTTTAAAAAAATATGAAATTACGAGTAGGTATATACAGGGTGTTCCCTAATGACGTGCTCATAAGTAATTTTATGAAGAATAGTATGTCCGTAACGGCTTAAATTTTTTTTGCTACAGGATATTTTTTAAATTTATATATTATTTTCAATTTTGGTATGCGTTAATAGAACCCAACATTCTAGTTAGAAAAGAAAAACATGCCATCTGATCTTTTTTACAAAAAAGTGGTACACCACTGACATTTTTTTAAGTGGGTATTTTTCTGATTAGCCTGGCCACTTCTAGGTACATTAATTCTCTTTTACTTTTTAAAAATCGACAGTCTAAAAAATTGGGTAACGACCTCTAAAATCAGACATCGCCATATATGATTGTCAACTACGGGATTAATTGACAAGTAATGTCAATGCTGGTTTGTTCACACTTGAACTTCGAATTTAATAATGTAAATAAAGGCTTTTTACTCAGAAATATGTGAAACAGAACTGCGCTTCAGCTTACCACCTACTCGGATTGCAATTTCGCGAATTACATTTCCATGAACGTATATATAACAATTATTATCGTATTATTTCATCTTTTAAAAATGTTTATCGAAAATATTTTCCTTGTATCCGCTGTAGAACAAGGTAATTGCGTTTCCGGTAAAAACACAAAATTGTTATTCGCGTTTGCAACAATAATAGAAATATTACGCAGTTTTCGCAAACAAGCACGCTAATCAATTCGCTAACCGTAAGTGCCGTTTCACAAAGGACCGAAGATCGGTCGCATCATTATTACATTTCGTTACGAAATATTTCGGTGGATTGGAACGGAGAAGTTCGTCGTTGGTCATTTGGTCACATGTGTGGTTTTTACTGCAGTACAAGTGCGTGGTTAAAAATGGACGATATTAGTAGATTCATTTGTACAGGGTGATCACGTATTATGTCCCCCCCCCCCCCACCCCCCCCCCCCCCCTCCCATCTTAACCTTTTTATTTTACGTACTTGAAACGATTGGTATACAAGGTTTTTAAAGTAGTCTTTGCAATGGGAACAAATATCATTTAGATCTGTTGATTTACAAGTAGGGTTGGTTTTACTTAACATGATGTTGAGGCCCTTTGTTAGACACCTATTTTATAATATGCAACCAAGTAATTTACGAAATAACCTATAGAGTTATGTACAGGATATATAAGACGACACTAACTTGTGATCGTATGATATTAGTAAATTATAATAACTTACTTTTGCATAACTTATTAAGGAAAAAACATTTTTTGAAGTGATAAGGGACGTATGAAAACAAAGAACGGATAACCCGTGTCACTTAATAATGACACACGTCAAGCGGAATAACTTTTCGTTGACGAAATTTCGTCGGTATCTAACCTTTTGGATTTGAACGGAGTTTTTCGGCTGCAGATTATTATTTTTGTGAACTTTTAAACTATGAGTGTAAAATACCATAAACTAGACTTTAGTGCCTTACAAGATGAATTGTTGATAGAAAGTAAAAGTAGATTAGATAGAGGGTAAAAGAAAATCCAGCCATATATGCAAAAAAATGAAAAACTTTTAAAGTAGGAAGTAAAGTAATGAAGGAGAATATTTGGAAAAAATAGCGGTAGAATTTGGGATCAAATAAAACAGGTATGTTGAACCCTACTTGTAAATCAACAGACCTAAATGATATTTGTTCCCATTGCAAATACTACTTTAAAAACTTTGTATAACAATCGTTTTAATTTTTCTCAAGTGCGTAAAATAAAAAGGTTAAGATGGGGGGGACATAATACGTGATCACCCTGTACAAATGAATGTACTAATATCGTCCATTTTTAACCACGAACTTGTACTACAGTAAAAACCACACATGTGACCAAATGACCAACGACGAACTTTTCCGCTCCAATCCACCGAAATATTTCGTAACGAAATGTAATAAAATCCAGGGCTTTAGAACGCCCGCGCGTACTGGCGGCGATAAGAAGGCCCGCCAGGCGGGTTTGTTCCGCCCGAATCTTTATCGCTGCCACTGCCCGCGTGTTGCTTAAGGCACCTTTTCCGCCCAAAGAACAATGTATTTAGAAGAAGCCGCGATAAGAAACGCGTGCATAAAAGGGGCCTAATGGTCGACCGATGTTAGGCGGGACAGTACAATTTAAAACAATAGATAGGACCGATCATCAGCACTGATAAAAATTGGGAACAAAAACTTATCGTTTCCATTTGTTAAAACACACAAATTTCCTTAGAAAAAGCACAATTAAAAGTATCATAGTCATAGTACTGTGTCATAAATTCATGCAAGAAAATACAATATCGTATTAATATACGTGCAGTTTTATTGTTTTTTTTATTTTGTTACTCCTTATTTGCGTATATCATTGTTAGTAATTACAAATACAGACAAAATTACGACACAGTTTGCTTGCTCATAGTACACCTGGACAAGGATTATTCAGTTTATTCCGAAATTTTAAAAATAACCCCAGAGGAATGTCACTAAAGCAATCGATACAAAGCTTTTTAACAATTCCTTAATGGAACCTACTTAAATAATAAATATAGCCTGGTTATTGGTTTACCCTAAAAACAATAATTGAAGGCTACAAGGCGTCAGGGTTGTTCGGTTATATAGAAAAAAACACTGAAAAAATAATAAATTCAGAGTAATTTCCTTCCCAGTGATTCTTTCTGACCTTTTATACTATAAGCAACATTTGAAGAGAAGAGTTTTTCTACAACCAACCAAAATTTTTCAAATCACAATTTTTTGACATATTATACCATCCTCTTAAGTCTTAACAGACAAAATAGACGTCCTTATCTTCTTCACATATTATAGGGTATTTCCTATAAGTAGGTACCATTTTGGTGTATAATGTTTTTTTTTTTTTTTTTTTTTTTTTTTTTTATGATCAAACAAGCACTATAGGAAAAATCCTTTAGGGCACTCTGGGAGTGGTGCGTGTGCGCAAAAAGCGATTCACGTTGGTTTTGAATCGTTGGAGGTTATATTCGTTGGGAAAAACGACCTCGGGAAGGTCGTTCCACAAAGATGTAGTCCTCCAGATGAAAGAATTCTTAAATAATGAAGTTCGAGGAGTACTAAGCTTAACCACATATGGATGGGCCGCAGTGGTAAAAGAGAGTCAAATCCCCAACCTGTCTTCGATGTTCTAGGCTGTCGAGGTTCTTCGTCAGCTCGTGGTCTCCGATCGGATGGCCCTCCTTTCGATGGAATCCAGTAGCCGAAGAGTATGTTTGGGTGCAGAGCTCCAGACATGAGAGCAGTACTCTAGTGATGGTCGAATCTGGGCTTTGTATAGTATCAAAAGTTGTTGAGGTGTGTACAATTTTTTGGTTCGGAAGAGTACACCAAGTTTCTGAGAAGCTATCTTGGCGATTGCCACAACGTGGTTATGCCAAGACATATTTCCTCCCAGATTGACGCCCAGCAAATTAATAGATGAAGCCAGTGGGATTGCGTATCCGTGCTTTGTTTAAAGCTAGCCCACAATTCCGTACCAGTATGCGGACACCGAATTGGTCAGCTATTGTGATTGTATCATTAAAGACCTTTAGACAAGAAATTGGCTAAACCAGAGCTGTTATAAATCGTATATCTTCTATTGACAAAAGATTTTATAAGGGAAGTCTTCTAGTGATATAAACTGGTGGTTTAAATTTTTGTGAGCTATGCCCCTATGCTTTAAGTTTACACTCACAGTGTATTATATTAATACTTTATAACGCCTTTTGTAAAAAACTTAAATGAATTCTTAGAAATAACTGAAACCGTAACAAAATATTATTCTCGAAGTTTAACTGGTATAATTTTCCGCAAATTAACGCCTTAGTGCGTTTATGTATATTTCTAGAAACAGTAGCATTGGTTAGCTTGCAATATTTTAATGATACTAACGTCTATAAAATGTATTTTATGCAATTTTTCAATGTTAAATTTAATTATACTGTTACGGTTGAACTATTTAAACGCAGTTAGTTTAAAATAGATAATATTTTAATATTCTTGAGTTCTACCAAATTTATTAGGTCTGGAATCGCAATGTATTTTTTTTTTAATAAATTAATTTTTTTTTAATTTCAGTTTCTTTTAGTTATTTACCTAAATTCCAAGAAATTAAAAGCATCAATTAAAAAAAAGGTTGATATTTAATTAGATAGAACTGGTAAGGCTTGTTCTGTTTTTGTGGTTAGGTGAAAAGCAGTAGTCTTGTGCAGAATACCGATATAAACAATTAAAAATGTAAGACACGTCTCATCGAAGCGTACTTTCAAGAGAAATTTTAAAATTTCTTTTATAACAACTTCTTAGACTATACATTATAGTGTAAGGCAATGAACGGACAAAAGCTGGTTTTATTAAAAATAGAAATTATTTATTAATTATTTCTTATAATAATGCCATGTTTTTTCCGACTATATACAACAGTATTTATTTCTATTTCAATACTTAGATATAAACATCATATTATGACAAAATTGTTTTTTTTTTCGATGAGAGGCCCAAGTAGATTTATTTCCCTCGTTATGAAATAGACCAAGACATCACCATTTTTTGAATAAATTTTGAGTGATTTAAATCCCAAAATCTGTTTAACTACTGTTAAATTTTTGTCTTCCATATTGGTTTTAGTTTCGTCGTTTATCACTAATTCTCACAATTCTTAGAACAGTTTATAAAAAAACATAATTTCTTAATCATTTGAATAACCTAATATTGATTTTTAGCATAAAACTCCATTTTCGATAGAATTTTTCTCGAAATGTTTTGATATACGGCGATGAAAATACGTCAGAATTTGAAATACATATGTCGCAGCCTTTTAGTGTAATCAGCCGTTTCATGAAAAGTCTGCTCTTTTCATGAAACGCTGCCAAACACTGAAACAAATAACTATAACGCCAAAAGGTTATAAATTGTAGGCGTTACATGAAACGTCTGCCTGTTTCCGCCTCTTGATGAAAACGAGCAAAATTACGTTAAGTGCCTGACTTTACTGGACTTTTCATGTAACGCTCCGAATCTACTTGGCACTTACTGAATTAACAACGAAATAACTTTTACTACAAAAGAAAATAACTTTTATTACAAATAATGTATCATAGCGGCTAGCTACAGTACAGGATCAACAAAAATACGAATGAAAGTAGAATCCTCAATTATTAAAAAAAATAAACAAACAATATTTGACTTATTAAAGCACGGCAAGCTATTATGGCAACGGCTATTACAAAGTACGCAATTTTTTTCACAGATACACTTATGGTTTGATAGGTTTACACATTTCAGTATGCCTTGACCACCTGATTCCAATGACACAGCTTCTCTTAGCTGAGTGATTTTTTCCAAGGGGATTTCCTCTTTATTAAGAAATGATGAAGCACCAAACCATCCCTTTATAGTACCGTGCTTACCAGCAAACACGGATTCAGCCGATTTTAGCGTTTTCCAAATACAAAAAAAATAAATATAAACGACTTAATACACAAATCTGATCAATTGAGATGGATATAATTTATTATTTATAAAATTTTATTTCTACTTGGACTTCTCATAACCGCTTCACAAATTTCCATAACACCCTGTCACAATATCCAGTAAACATCCAATCCTTGACCACATTTTTGCGAGAAAAATTAAAATAAACTTTATGCTCTACCATTTCGAATTTCAAAAGAATCCTTGTGTCAATAGAAGAACACAGTTGTTAAAGATCACATAAAAATACACAGAACTTGTCATAAACTTGAAGATAATCCAAATATTTTGGTACTTATAATCTTTTCGGTAATAAAATGTTGAATTTTAAAAGTTATCCAGATGTTTTGAAATATTTGTCGTGACTTTCTGTACTTCTGCTGATTATAAACAACAAAGGTTTTAGTTGCATACCTCTTTTAGGGCCGACCATTATTTGGTTTAGCTTAAAAAAAAACAAAAATTTGTTTTTGTACATACGAGAATACATATTTTATGATGCCCAGCCATATACATGGTGCAACAGAAAGGTTGGGAGTAAATTTAGCAGTGATTTGCTTTGCAAAAAAAATTTTTTTTTCCTTATAAATTTTTGCTCTACCGATTTTTGTTTCCAAACTACAGGGCAACATATGCAATATCAACGGTAACCATGGGTAACCGGTGGCTAGAGCTAATTTGATAGTGTTATATCCCAGACAGAGGATGTGACACGCGTCTGGTGACACGCCTATTGTGCCAGCGTGGTTATTCGGCGATGTCCAATATGCTTCATCCAGTTGCGTAGCGATAGGGTTTGTTTTAAAACTGTGATAATGAATGAATATACCCTGGTAAGACCTTTCATAGTCAAACCCGTGAAGTGATTGCCAATGTGTGTAGGATGTGTGAAGAAGAATCACAAATTAATACATTTAAATTGCCACTTAAGCGAAAGCTAGAAAGGGTCGCAATGTATACGGGAGTAAGCGTGGGTGCAGTAAAAAAAACATTCACAAAGAAGATACTGAAAGGAAAGAAAATAACCCGGATCAATTGTTGTCATCTCCTGTCAAAAAAGGGCCCGTCTCTCTGCTGTCGGAAAAATCGAAGGCTACGACTTTGGCATTGTTAGGAGAACAATACAAAAGTTTTATTTGGAACTAAAAGTGGTTCCAACCTTAAAAAACAGCTGAGAAGTGACGTAAACTCTCCATTTTCCCGTGAAACTTTGAAGTGCATGTTGAAATCAATAGATTTTATTGGCGAAAATACCAAAATAAGCGAAAAATATTAATGGAAAGGCCTAATATATTGCACTGGTGATACAAATATCTTCATGCTATGAAAAAATATATATTATTATACATTATTAAGATAATAATAGCACGCCCATGACTCGGCCATGTTTTAAAAGATATTGCTTCCCCCTTACCGATACCGCGTAGCTATAGACTCGCTTGTCGAGCTGTATATGGCAACGCTGTAGCCTGCTAAGGGGCGATACCATGCTAGATTTTTCCATATCTTTTCATTAAGCTAACAAGAAAATTGGCTGAAATGTGTTATACTGACATTAAGTATACGTTTCATAAAATATATCATTAAATGTATTTTAACAAATTTGACATCCTACCCTAAAAGAAAAACTTCATTGCTTTAATTTTATTTCTTATGTAGTCCCGCTCTTCGTAAGGCCGTTAAAACGCACGGAAATTTGTCTCTACAGTGACGTGAAACGCGGGGAGGAAATTTTGTGTTTGTTTATGATTTTTTCGTGATGGATCAGACAATAATTAGAAATAAACATTTGAAGAGTCAAGCAAAGTAAATCGTGGCAAATATTTACAACGTATGCAAAGAAGAGGAAAGAGAGAGAAAAAAATATAGTTTGGAATTTTCAGTTTTTTTCTCCCCTCGCTGTTCAAACGTACAAATAAACCTGGGCAAACAATAGCTTTTTTGTTATTAATATTAAAGGTATTTACCCCTAAATAAGAACGTCATTCAACACGTAACATTTTATGTAAAAGCGCTGTATATTTAAACGTAAACAAATTCTGTACCAATTTGCTTTTTGGAACACCCCAAGTAGAAAGTAATCTCCTAAAGGAATCATCTTATATATCCAAACAGGATTTCCATTTAATTTGCATCGGCAAACTGGAAACCCTTCCTTCCAGTAAGAGAGATTGAAAATATACAAACAGCTAAAAATAAATAAATAAATTTGATTTATACATTCGCCGTGATATAAAAATAATTGAATTTGTGTTGGGAGTCGCACAAACTCAAAAATTAGTAGAGCGTGTTCGATTTTCCAAAATACTTCGGCTTAACTATCGACAATCTACAGGGTCGACACTTTTATAGAGTATCTCCGTAATTGTTAGAGCTATCATAAAAGTAATGTGGGTGGCATGTGCTCTTTTTGGGTCAAACTTAAAATGGTAAAATCAAAATTTGAAACTTTTCGCTCGCTTAAGAGATACGAGGGAAAATTAATAAATTGACAATTTCTAAATTACCCTATATTTTCTTAGTTAAAAGAGATACAGAAAAAGGTTTTATACAGAAGTTTCTTTACATTCATTGTTGAATAATCTGCCGTTTTCAGAATAAGTATACGGGGTCAGGTAAAAAAGTTATCGGACCTAACCTCATTGTTTCAATCTAAAAAGAAACTACTTATTTAAAATTCTCCTTTCAAATATATAACACACCATGGATGATATTGCTATCCTAGGCGATTTATTTAAACTTTATTACTTTAAACCACATCAGTAGACCATGAAACAAAAGCTAATATCCTAGAAGCAACTATGTTGACTATTAACATTTAACGTAATTTCATTTTTACAATTCATTTGCGAAACAGTTTGAAAAATTTGATATGATATTAGTTTAAAAATGTATATTTTGTTCGCTATCCGGAAAGACGGTAACCATTTAAGGACATATTCCGAACATTTGCGATGATTCCCGTTATTTTTTACCTTAATCTTAATCTTTTATTTCGTTTCAAATTAATAAAGTTTAAATAAATCGCATAGGAAACCAATATCATCCATGGTGTGTTATATATTTGAAAGGAGAATATAAAATATTATCTTTTTAGATTAAAATATACAGGGTGTTCCATTTAAAAAAAATTAGGTTAGGTCCGAAAACTTTTTTACCTGACCCCGTATACTTATTCTGAAAACGGCAGATTATTCGACAATCAATATAAAGAAATTTCAGTATAAAACATTTTTCTGTATCTCTTTTAACTAAGAAAATATAGGGTAATTTTGAAATTGTCAATTTTTTGGTTTTCCCCGTATCTCTTAAGCGAACGAAAATTTCTTTTTTGATAGCACTAACAGTTACGGAGATACCCCATAAAAGTGTCGAAAATGGGACACCCTGTACAAAAACATTAATATCTCCGAAAGTATTTATTATTTATAAATTATAAAATTTGGCGTGTGTTAATAGAATATAAAAAATTGTTGGAAATAGCCAAGTTAATAGGCATACAAAATGAAGAAATTTAAATATAATTGTTTTAATCTAGAAAGGTGCTTCTGACGAGACAAACGCAAGAGACTGTTTCCATATAGAATTAATCAGGCTAACCAGAAAACATATCCAAATGGAAATGAGTATGACAGTGGCGCGCCATTTTTTTTATAACAAATATCACATTTTAAAAAATAATTCCACACCCTGGAGCCAAAAATGCAAGTTGTTGCGGATGAACTTTTCTTGATAAAATACTAAATAAACCTGAAGAACTTCATGCCAGACTTCAATTACCTCTTCAAGTAAACAGCATTTATTTTATGTCTAATCTTCGGTACGATCTCCGCGAACGCTCGGCTCGAGATACAAATATTTATGTGTTCAGAAAAGTAACAAGTTCGTAAATCTATATTTACACACCTTTTCAAAGTGCATACCGCGATAAATAGTTATAGGCCCGACCTATCGCAACATTAATTTGCATTTTCGTCGACTTGCATAGGATCGGCCGTTAATTTTGTACTGTGACTGTACACGTATTGATATTTTTTTAATCTGTATGTACTTGTATATATTTGGCATTGATTAATGCCCTCAAATGAGACACCAATACCTCAGCTTTATATTTTTTGACCCCTCTTGGGTCCGTCCCTGGTCTTTTGACACTAATATCCTAACACTAAAATAAATATACCGTCAGCGTTTGAAACCGAAAGATATAATATTAATATGCATTTCTCATGTGTACAGGGTTATCAATTTAGTTTGTCCCACTTTCAAGAGTCTGTAACTTTTTGTATTTTGAGTTCGCGCGTTCATTCAAAAAACATGATGTAGTATTTTTAGCCAAGTTGTTATGAGTGTTGTCAAAAATGACAGTAGGTGTCATATGTCACACCGAAAGCAATTATTATTTTTTTTTAAATGGGACACTCTATATATCAGAAGCGCATTAGATTGCGCCTTTTAGTCCGATCTCAAAAATATAACACACATAATATTCATTCCATCCAACATTGACAAAAATATGTCAAAATATATTATTGTTAAAAAGCATCAAGATTAGTGTTGGGAAAAACCGATAATTTTAATAATCGAGTACTTGATACTCGAGCGATTTTAATAATCGAGTGAATCGCTCGAGTGAATCGCTTGAAATTCCAATTCGCCAAGCGATGACGTCACCGACTGCTCCACCGGCAGCCTAGCCGTTTACATGTGATCAGGTAAAGTATTTAGCAGGCACGTAACTACGGGTGAGCACAGGTTTAGCTAAAAAATTAATTTTTACCACGTGTCTCGATACCAAACATAAAAACTGCAAAAAATCACCCAAATATGTATTTATTATTCGGGTTTATTATTGTGCTGTTTTAACCTGAACAAAAAGTATTACCAAGAGTTATTTTTCTTCACATCTTTCTCAATCTACGATCATAAAATAAGTAAATATTTAAAATAGCTTGTCAATTTCTTCCGCTTTAAATTATCAGGTGCCCACTGTGTGCTCTTCAAAAATTTAGGCTTAGTTACGCGACTGGCAAAATAAGAAAATTGGTTATTATTTTTTTAAATTCATGTTTATAGTTACCTAAAAGTTCCTGTTTAAATTTAAGAATGATTACTTTTGGTTACCAAAAAATTTGTCGATACCTATGTTTTTGCTCGTTTTCTTATTTTCCATTAACATTTTCTATAATGTATGTTATTTTTATGAAGTCTTCTGGAGTTTAATAATAAAAAGTTCCTGTTTAGATTTTAAAATGTTTACTATAAGATTTCCAACGAATTTTTCTATATACTTTGTTAATCATTTTGTTCGTTTTGTAATTTTTATTTACAATTTCTATTATTATGTTATTTTTGAGAAGTAAATAAAAATTTAAAAATTATATCCTTTAATCTTTTAATATTTACAATCGGAGACCTAAACTACGCCGCTGGCTAGCCAGTTAAAAAAAAACTTTACAAAACCCATGTCGCGAGAACTCTGCTAAGGGATTTGGCATACTTTTTTATATGCACCTTCTCGTTTATGTGCCTTTAAGAAAGATGTATGTCGTGTACCTGCTCAGCGTCAAACTCGAATGTCGCCAATCGGATGGCGCGGCGCGTAGACCCAAGGTCGTGTATCAAGTGACAGGCGATATTTTTCGTTTTTTCGCCTGAATTTATAACTAGAGTATTTCCTATCGAGCGAAAAACTGTTCGAATATACGAGCAGTTTTTTAACTCGATCACACTACAGCGGTACATTTCCGTCGGCGTCAAGCCAAGCGCGGGTATCGAGTGAAAGATAATAAGTGACGAGCGACGGATTTCGCCTGAATAGATAACTCGAGCGGTTTTTTTAATAATCGAGCGATGTCGGTTATTTCAATAACCGAGTGATCAAGCGGTTTTTCGCTCGAGCGGTCACAACACTACGATAGAGCTCTTGTCTAAACGCTGTTGGATCTGATACATTTAGACGAGAGGTTTCCAGGGCTTTGGAATGGCCGCTGTTTTCCTATTAGTTAGCCTCCAAGATCTTCAGAACCCTCGCCCACTATACTTTTATTTACGGGGC
This sequence comes from Barypeithes pellucidus, assembly GCA_963991005.1. Taxonomy (NCBI): domain Eukaryota; kingdom Metazoa; phylum Arthropoda; class Insecta; order Coleoptera; family Curculionidae; genus Barypeithes; species Barypeithes pellucidus. The sequence continues at coordinate 5,453,980 of OZ022557.1, forward strand.
TGGTCAAAAATGAAATTTACACAACGTCGACACTCGTGATGCCCTGATTCAAGAAATATATGAAACAATCAGGAGACCAAAAGGCGCAATTCGTAAACGAAGCAGAAAATGTTCACACTCCTGGAATTTTTGTTTGCGTAAAATAATTGTTAAGTTAAACACGCGTAATTCATTAATTTTATTCATCGTCGATTAATTTTTACGTCATTAGCGGTTTGGGTTCAAATTTCATAGCAAACAAACTTGACTTGCAAATATAGATAGTACTTATAACTTGTAAAAAAATGTATTTTATGCACTTTAATCTTTATTCAGCACTTGGCTAGTTATTGCTAAAAAATTAAAGTTACAAAAATTATATACCCAACTCTACATGCCCTTCAAATACCGAAACAATCTTCTTTTAAAATCACTTAACTCATTTGCATCCTCAAAGCGACCTCCCTCAAAAAATAACGATTCCTCTAGAGATGTATAGTTTTTGCAGAATTATATCGTTGATCTCTTGACTGCAATAAAACCTCATTATCTATTCGACCATAAAATAAATAAGGAAATCCCAAATTTTAAAACCTTTTCGAGCAGAGCCGGACCAGGTATACAAATTCAATTTATACCTATGCCTGATGCATATATAAATACAAATTGATTTTTAATAATTTTAATCTTTAGTAGTTTTTCCGGCGAGTAATTTTTAGTTAGGCTTATTAGTGGTAGAATGTGGCGTCCTTGGAATTGTGCTGATAGGGGGGCATCTTCAAGTGTCGGGAATGGAGACTTAATTATTTAACAGCTGTTAAACAATTTAGAGAAGAAAATCGTCCAATTCTTTACCTTGACGAAACATGGTTCGATACCCATGACACTCCAAGAAAAGGTTGGGATGATTCTTCCAAAAAATGTCAAACCAAGGCACCATCAAATAAAGGCAAAAGAATCACAATATTACATGCTGGTTCAGAGAATGGGTTTGTTCCAAATTGTCTGTTGCTTTCAGCTAAAAACATAGCAGATTCTTCTTTAGATTACCATCAACATACCGACGCACAACTTTTTGAAGATTACTCTTACTAACATAAACTCCTTAAAAATATACCTGAAAATAGCGTCATTGTAATGGACAATGCTAGTTATCATAGTCGGCAAGCAAAAATCATTCCCAATTCTAATAATACAAAAGCAGAAATTCAAAATTTTATGATTGAAAATGATTTATATTTTGAAGAAACTTACAAAAAACGAGAACTGCTAGAAGTATTAAAAGCTTTTAAATTAAATAAGGAATACGAATGTGACAAACTTGCATCAAGTTAATTTCAGATTCATTTATGAAGGGCCAATCCTAATTCGGCATACCTTTGAATCTATTACCATACATTTTGTCTTTGATGTGTTCAGTTTTAATTTATTTTGTCATACATTATTTCGCTGTTAAAACATCAGTTATTTCCCTCAAGTTGTTTCCTGATACACAAATAGGGGTATCATCCGCAAATAAATTAACAAACGATTTGAATGGCTGCAAAATAGACCGTTTCCACGGATTCTTTAAAAAGGAGAGGACTGAGTACTGAGCAAAAAACCCTTAATTAATGCTAGAAAAAAATTGTACGTTGTCAAGTTTATTAGTATTCAAATTTTAGACAATTAAATTAAAGGGTTTCTGAAATAAGTTTTCTTTTTCAAACTAGTTAATGACCCTTACAACCCCACGCCCTTTCACAACGATACAACGCCCTTTGAACCTTCCTTTATAAGTGTAATGACCTTTGAATGTGGGCTTATTTCATTTAGAGGAGGAGTAGACATGTTAATGGTTTATGTATCCAGGAATTATTGATTATTGTTTTTCAATCCAGACAATTTAACGATAGCGAGCGATGGCGGTTATTTTGAAATTTATTATTTTCTTTCTTTTTCTTACCTGTTATTAAGTATTTTTAATCCAAGATTTTCAAAAATGGGCAACTTCTAAACTAAAAAGGTATACTTGGCTCAATCTTAATATCTCTAACAGTTTTCGAGATATCTCCATTTAAACACTATCAAAGTAAAAATGGAATCAAGCAAGGATACCTTTTTAGTTTAGAAATTGCCCATTTTTGAAAATCTTGGATTAAAAATACTTAATAACAGGTAAGAAAAAAAATCATAGATTTACCAAACCAAGTGAATGTAGCTAACTCTGATGTGAAAATTAAACAAAATCTTCTACAAATTCTTATTTCTTACTCCAATCCAATACATTGAAGCGTTTTCAAATTATCGCATATTTGCGAAAATAAACTTTCACTTTCACGAGACCCCTAACGAGAAACATTTCGAAAAAACTTTTTTCTATTTGGGTTTCATAAATGGCTGCATTATGAAATGCAAAAAAATTGAATAACCTGCCACTTTATGAAACTGAAATTTAATTTTTTTTATGTTGGCAGCAAGTAGGGTTCGAATTTTAGGTTTACTTCAATTTCGTTGAAATTAGTTAGGCAATATGGATTCGACAAAAAATTTTGATAGAAAAATTTAAAACTTTAACCTTGCAAATAGATCATTTTTTACTAGATATTTATCTGAATATCTATACCCGGAAATATATAACATGCTGACGGTGTCCGTCAACTAATTTCTAGTCACAACTATAAAACAACATAAGCTAAAAATAATAGAAATATCTTCCAGTTTATGCTCTATTTCTAAAGTTTTATTCAATAAAGTATTATTTTTATTTGTAATTCAATATAGTATTATACATATTACTTTATATATACATATTTATAGTTACTGTAGACATTTCCTGGGCATTAATTGTTATTCCTGTCAGATTCTGTGTCGACACAATATTTTGTTCAATAGGATTACTTATTATTTTGTTCAATATTTTGAACTTTGTTCTGCTCGCACCATAACTCAATGTTTTGCATATTCTTTTTAAAAGATTTTCTGAAATTTCTCGTAGTTCTGACGGAGTACAACTTTCTTCCTGACTCATTTTTATTAACTTTAATAATATATTTATTTTTAATTATGACTGATGAGAAGAAGCTTTGTTGTATTCAATTGTTTCTATCATGGCATATTTGAACTTTATTAAATTGTAAAAGTATTGCCAACCCAAAAAGAAAATGTTAATTCAAATAGTTTTTCAGACTTTAAAGACCCAAATAGAAAAAGTATTATAAAATACACGGTTCATAAGACAATTGGAGCTTCGCGGGTCGTTTTCTAAATTAAACGCGTGCTCTAAGATAATCTCTTATGAAACTTGTATCTTAATATACTAATATGACTTAATCGGTCTAGTTTGATATTTAGTATCTCCAGTTGCTCTATGACCCATAAGTTACGGGACACCAAGTATATGCAATACATTAACTTTTTAAATGAAATGAAAATATTTAAAATCCGCAAAACTTTTAATTTTAACACAATATCGTCAACAGAGCTCCCAATGGTGAGCATTGAACCGACAGCATTTTTGTCTATAGAGAGCTGAAATTTTGACTGAAACATGTGACTAAATATTTTTTGTTTTTCAGTCATTGTATAGAGTTTAAGGTGTGGGTATGGTTTGTTTATTGAAAAGGCAAAATTTCGAAAAAGGTTTAATAAAAAAAAACTAAAATATTTGTCGACCTACCTTCACATACCACTTGGCAGATTTTTTATTTTTCCTCGGTCCGGTACAAACGCAAAACCTAAACTTCTGCCTATCAGCACTTTTACTTCTGGCGTGAGCGTTCTGATTTTTCGCGTGCTTCCCCGTGCACTTCAAAGTCAAAAATTTCGTTTTCTCCGCCACCTCGTGATAAATATCGTTTTGAAACCCAATCGGACAGTTTGAATTGGTAGTTGGCAGAAGCATCGTAATTTTTTTGCTCGAAGGTATGCGATTAGAAAAAGATGGCGCGCTCTTTTAAAATTTATTGCCGGTTTCTATAAAGGCCAGTAAATACTAGTGACCGACGACAAAAAAAAACAAACGCACAAGATAAATCACATTCACATGTAAAGAGGAACAAAAACGGTCTTTATAATCGACGCACACTTTAAGTCATAAAACTTACTCGAAAGTCTGAGAAGGCACTGAACACATAAAAAAAATCAATGCATAAAACAAAACCCTCCACTGAAACAAGTGACCGTCGAGGGATGAGCGGCGAATGAAGGGCAAGTCTCCCTTCGTCGGGGCATCCCTCAAATCGATAAGCACGAAAACTGTTTTACTCCAGAACGCTCCAGTGTAGCTCGTGTGCACTAACTAATCCGTGCGGCCTGTATATTTTCGATTTACTGAGGACTCGTAAGTGCCGAAACGAAACAAATGAGGCGCGATGCGCGTCTCTGCGTTGTGCACGAGTCCATGGCCGCCTACTATATGGAATAGTAGAAAAGTTTAGCGATGGGTGACGGTAAAATGCCCGGTATCCGGTAATTTAATGTACCCGTTGTTAAAAAAGCATAATTTTACATAACTAAACAATCAGCTTTTAACATAAAAGCGGTGTCTACTGCATTATGAATGAGTCGAACTTTCAATATACTTATATATATTTAATTATATTTGTCAACATCGTATCAAAGAAATTTAAGTTTTTAGTGAAAGTAACACATAAACGTATTTAATATTTAAGAGAAATAATTATCATCTGATAAAAAAAAGTGTACTCTGCAAGCAGCAGTTAAATATTTTCTCCTATCGTGTTTTACTTGTATTGCAAAAAAATGAAAATATTTCACTAATGGCCTCATTAGTCTGCAATACTTTTGCAATTTTGTTACTGCAAGTTAATTTTTTGGCACGAAAGTTGCAAGCAATATGTCAATGCAGTGCAATAATTATTTTACAGTCGGCGAGGGCTGCCAACCCAGCAAAAAAAAAATGAAACTATCAAAATACGACGCTAAAACTCCGCAAAACACAACTAAAAACTGAGTAAGAATATAAATAAATACTAATACACGATTAACAATAACACACGAGACTTATTTTAAGGTTCATATTTAGTAACTTATATTTTTGGTTGTGTAAATGTAAAAATCACTATGTTTTCCGCCATACTTGCAGCAGAAATTGCAACAAAAATCGAGCAGACCCGTTTTTTCCAGTCTTGTAAGTTGCAAGAATATTGCAAAAAGAAATCAGCTGGATCCGAGTACTCGATTATTGAAAAAATTGCTCCAGTTCTAAATTCATGCGATTCGCTTAAACTTTTCACTCGATACTCGATACTTTGACCCAGAGCTAACGTTAGCTCAGGGCTAAAGATAACACGCCACTGAAAAACCCGTTTAAAAGGTGTGATTTCAGATAACTTCTCGAATTATTTTAAACATTTATATTAATATTCGGACATTCTGGGATTATTTGTTTTATGGTTCCCATAATCTCAAGCTTTGATTCTATTTCGAGGCAAATTGCCGATACTGGGGGTATTCCCCCAGTTACCCCCCCTCCCCCCACCCCCCTCCCCCCTCCCCTACACGGCCGATCACTAATAATAATACGCTAACCGATCGAAAAACTTTTAAGGACGACAGGAATCATTTCGGATGAAATAAATCGTCGTTCGTTCCGTTAAAAAATATTAGCCTACCTTTCGAAAAGAACGGCCCTCTAAACAGTTTTGTCTAACTTAGCGGCTAAAGAGATCCTTAAAAGTTGAAGGTCCCTAACAAATAAATATATTTTCGTTAGGGACAATGCAATGGGTAAGGATTTACCTCGCCCAGGTACTTTTTTACGAGGGCTATCCTTTATGGGAAGATTCTCGTTAAAATCACAAACTGGGTTTAAATAAATACTAATCACTTGGTGGATAAAATAATGTTTTTATAACAAAAATTTCTAGAAATCGCTTATGATATATAAACAGATAAAAACTACGGATAATGCTTGAAAACAGTGAAAGGAAACGCGTGGTACCGAATCACAATCAAAACATAATTCAAAGAGATTTTAACACTTATAACAGCGAGTGGTTTATCTAATAAAATAAACTAATGGCCTATTAAATGTCATTAATCCAATGGGAAGGAACAGACTGTTTATCCAGACTTGGGTGTTATTTCAGATTTATTTGTAATTAATTGATTTTAAATATTGTTGGTAAATACAATAAATCAGCAATAATAATAGGCGCCATATTATTTATTAGAACATATTTTTAATAAATTCTTGATATTACATTAATATAGTATTTAGACAGAAACCAAGAATTCAAAAAATGGTAAGTAATTATAAAAACTTTCTAGTTTTGTTGCACGTACAGGGTATCCCATTTTCAACACTTTTATAGGGTATCTCCGTTATTGTTAGTGCTATCAAAAAGTAATGTAGGTGTCATGTGCTCGTTTTGGGCCAAACTTAAAATGGTAAAATCAAAATTCGAAAATTTTGCTCGCTTAGAGATACGGGGGAAAATCAACAAATTGACAATTTCGAAATTAAGTACCCTATATTTTCTTAGTTAAAACAGATACAGAAAAATGTTTTATAAAGAAGTTTATTTATAATGATTGTTGAATAATCTGCCGTTTTCAGTATAAGTATACGGGGTCAGGTAAGAAAGTTATCGGACCTAACCTCATTATTTTAAATGGAACACCTTGTATATTTTAATCTAAAAAGATAGCATTTTAAACTCTCTTTTCAAATTTATACCACACCATGGATGACAGATAGCATATCAAATTTTTCAAAATGAATATGTAAAAATGAAATTGACGTTAAATGTTAATAACAACTAGAATGTCAACATAGTTGTTGCTAGGATATTAGCTTTTGTTTCATGGCCTACTGTGGTTTAAAGTAATAAAGTATAAATAAATCGCCTAGGAAACAAATATTATCCATGATGTGTTATATATTTGAAAATATAATTTAAAATGCAATCTTCTTAGATTAACATATACAGGATGCTCCATTTAAAAAATGGGGTTAGGTCTGATAACTTTTTACCTGACCGCGTAAGTATACTTATTCTAAATACGGCACATTATTCAAAGAAACTTTTGTATGAAACATTATTCTTCTGTACTCTTTTAACTAAGAAAGTATAGGATCATTTTAAAATTGTCAATTTTTTTATTTTCCCCCGTATCTCTTAAGCAGCAAGCGAAAATTTTCAAATTTTGATTTTATCATTTTAAGTTGACTCAAAAAGAGTATATGGCACCTACATTATTTTTTTGATAGCACTAACAATAACGGAGATACCCTATAAAAGTGTTGAAAATGGGATACCCTACCCTGTACATGATATTTGATAAAGAAAAAACAATTAAATATTCCAAAATAATAAGAAAATGAGCGTCGACTTGTTATTTTAAAGGTGTATATTTTCTATTTTAGGACTTATTATTGTCCTGTATGGCATAGTTGTCTGGGGTGGTCTATACAATAATGCCCTAAAACCCTTAAATTTGGCACAAAATTATATTCTTAAGGTACTTTATAAGAAACATAAACGTTTTTCAACACAACTTCTTTACACGGGGGAAGTATTTAATGTCCGAGCTTTGTATGTCATTGAAGTGTGTTCTTTTGTTTATGAAAATCATAAACTGAAAAATTACATTTTCCATCCATATCATACTAGAGGCAAGGCTTAGGCCGGTATTAGACTATCAAATATATTTGTCAAAGATCTTTTATAAAATATTTTATAGCATTTCTTTGATAATATTTCTTTTATAAAAGTTTTTACTAGTATTACACTGTCAAAGAACTTTGACAATTTTTGAAGGGACTTGTCAAGTTTGTACAATTAAAAATGAACGATAGACGTGCATTAGCTTGTCTAGCGTTAAGTGCTGCCGTGATTACAATGTGTTTAGTATTAAAAAAAGAAAAAAAAAGAGCCAGGCGCCTTTGGGTAAGGCCCTGGGTGGCAAGACGTAATTTAAGGGGTGTCCACCACAATCTCCTTCAGGAGTTACGAGTTGAAGGTATTAGGAGTTATAAAAACTATTTAAGAATGGACGAGGAAATATTTAACTTTATTGTTTTAAAGATATCAACATTGATATCCCGACAGAATACACATTTAAGGAATTGTATCAGCAATGAGGAACGCCTTATGGATACCCTTCGGTTTCTGGCAACAGGAGAGAGTTATGCTAGTTTACAGTACAGCAGTCGCATACCTCAATGTACCCTTTCAGGCATAATCCCAGAAACTTGCAAGGCAAAAAATGAAAATAAATAAATAAATATATCGAGTCTTTTATTTCGGTTTTTGTAATCCGAGTGTTGATGGTTGTACAATATTTCGAACCTTTCATACTCCGAAATTAACAATTTTGTTGTTGAAATGCATCAGACAAACTTATTTTCCGCCATGGTATTATATACCAATACCAGTCGCAGTCAATGCCAAATTTATGCCTTATTGTCAGAAAATGAGGTTACTACCGTTACCAATCAACTATAAAATCTTTTATCAAAGATAATCGTCTGTTGTTATCTTTTATAAAATTTCTTTTATAAAATATATTTGATAGTCTAATACCGGCCTAATGTTAATCTCAGGTTTGTCAATTGTTTGGCGCCAAAAATCTTTAATCTTCTACCATTACACATAAAAAATGTCACTAGAATTAGATTGTCGGAAATGTCGAAGATGTCGGAGATTTATTTTTGACAATATGGAAGTCTTTATGTCACTTTTTTAGATGCTAACAGGTTTCCTGTTGTCTGTTCGAACTAACCGAGGTCTTTTTTTGTATAGAGTTTGTTCTTGTTTTTTTTTATATCATTCCTGTTTTCTAAGCACATACAGATGTTCAATCATGTTGTTCATAATATGCTGCCACTTTAGTCAAAACAGTACATGTTATTTTTTGTGCTCCACTGCTTGTTCCCGCCTGGATTCGCGCTTGGACGGCCTTATTGCCGCCACTGCCTCATAGGGAAGGCAACAAGTAAAATAAATCCTTATCGGAAAAGTTTCTACACCACACATAAAAGTTTATTTATTATTGATCTGCAAAGGACAATTAAATCAATAGAGAGTTTTTTCAGAATATAACCAGTTTTTTAACCATATTTTTCAAACTAAAAATGAAAACCTAATGATCATAACCATGAATCCGATTTTATTTATTTTTTAAATATAAATTCTCACAAAACCCATAACATAAATATTAAAAAATGTAAATTCTAATGATTAACCCAAATGAAATGTTTTAACTCGGTTTTAAAGGTTCATTGGGTTAATGTTTTATAGGGTTGCTTACGTGTTCTTATTAACTAAAACTTAGAAACGAATTTAAAGTGAATATTCTTTGGAGAAAATAATAGATAGATAAATGGAGACCATGCAAAGGCTCTTAAATTAGAATTTTCACACCTACATTTAGAAACTTTTAAATATTTACCCGTTCCATTTAAAGAACTAAGTAATTATGATGTTAAATTAATCATTTTAAATAGTGGGAAAGCATGGAATTCAGTTTCTAATTAGGTAAAAACTACGTCGTCCAAAGAATACCTTCATGTAAACCTATATTAATGTTGTTCAGTGCTGTGATAAAAGGTAAATCAATGGTGCTATTTTAAAGGTGCTTATAGTGCTGCAATTTCTCATAATTAGTACCCATCACCGTTTTCCAAAATCATGTATTGTTAGTGAACGTTGATATGAAATGTTGTACTGACCAAGCTATCGGCATCATTCATTTTTTTCTCGTCATTTTGATTGAAAAATATCCTATAGTTCTTTTCCTAAATTTGCACGAAAGAAAATCATACTTGCGACATACGGCCGCATAAACGTTGGGAAACGGAACACTTTTACTCCCAAAAAGAAATGTTGTAAAGGATACACCACAACATTAAACAAATATTTTATATGTTTCGTAAGCAAAAGACAGTCACAAAAGCTAAGCAACTCCAACGGTAATTTCTAAAAGTGAAACAACACAATTTATGAATGTAATTTGACAAAAGAAACACACTATTACGCTAAATTAATTTTAAAAATCCAAGAAAAATATGTGGTGATGTTTTCTCATGACAGCTTTCACTTTAGGAGGTGACGTCACTGACGTCACGTCAAATATACATATTTAGGAGATTTTATACGATCATGATTGAATCGCTCATTATGTTAACGACCGGAACATTGGTTCGAAATCGCCTTAACTATATATGCCTACTCTTCCTTAGGTTGAATTTGGCAGCAAGTCATGGGCTAATAATGTGAAGCTAGTAGAGAATTGCACCTGATATACGCAGGTGCGCAAATTCAGAACGCGCCGCAACCTGTCACGTGACCAAGATGACGTCAGTACAAACTAAAAATGGTTGACGTGTAGACGTTCCCGATGCGTTACAAGAAACTTGTGTTTATAAATCGTGTTGGTTTGTTGAATTTTTTTATTAAATGTTCAAGAAAACTAGATAAGGTGTTGTTTGTCGGAAATTAAGTGTTTTTGCAACAGGTCAGTGCGAATTTTATATTAAAATTTTAAGGAAGGGTGGACGCTCTAAACAAATAAACTTGTAGCCGCTTTGAGTGACCTTGAGGAATGATTTATGTTGATTTTTTCATTTTGAGAAAGCAAATTTTATCTTTCTGAGCTCTGAACACATTTCATCGGACGTCTTGTTTATTGTAAACAATAAATTTCCAGTTGATCAGTAACTAACCAAATTGCAAGAGCGGGTAACTTTTGAAAATGTGTTCTGCTCTACCTAACCATGTGCTTTAAAATTGTTTGTTGAAATTTAATAGGTAAATTAATGATAATTTAAATTCCTCTAATTAATAGCTTATTATACTTAAAGTTTATTAATTCAAATGTTTATATCAATTTTCCCGCTAGCTACAATGTTAACAATGGTTTGACTATTTTTTTTGTTTATTTGGTCAGAGTTCCACCATAGAGAGCCTAGCCTGCTGATATAGTATAGAATATATATCTCCTCTTCCTATACTATAATGATTCAGGTGTAAGGTTTAGGTATCTGTATCTAATAAAATTTTTAGTGGTAATTGCTTTTTTATAGTAACTGGACAGAAATGGCATTGTGGGCAAAAGCTCAGCAGCTGCCGGCAGACAGCATTCATCTGCAACAAATAAGGGCCATATATGGTGACCATTTTCCCATTGAAGTGAGACATTATTTAGCACAGTTTATTGAGGAGAAATTTTGGTAAGTTTAACAAGTTTAAAATTAAAGCATTGTCATAGAAATAAATACCTAAAATGAGCCAAAAAACGTCCTATCGTTATTATGTGCCGTCAAATGTTCTAGACCCTAGAGATAGCAACCTCCAGAAAACGATCCGGAATAATAATTCCGCACACTTAATAGTGTCAGTGACTTGGTCTGGTGAAAATCGCCAATATCTAAGCATAAATGAAGCTCACAGTGTTAAATGGCAGTGAACAGTATAGGTTTGGTTAGTATATGGCCTTGTTGTATCTGACCACAGCAGTGGTAAATTGGAAGGAAATTTGGGGTTTTAGAGAATTATGGTAGAAGTGTTTTTTGTGAATATGATTGTAAAATTCTTCAATTTTTTAATATGTTGTAAATATGTCCTGTTTAATCTAAAAACCTGTAACAGGGATTTTTGTAGAAATATTTCATATCGAAAAATAATTAAAAAAGAATCCTTTAAAAATTTGGACAATTGGCCACAGTATTAGTTAAGTTTTAAAATTAACCAACTAAGCATACTTTGTATGTATTGGTTCCATTTTACATCCTTCAGAAATTTCAAAACGTTATCAAAATTATCCTGATTAGATAGCTTTCTAATGTTTAGAGTAATCTAAATCTATTTTAATTCTGGGGACAAGATATTGAGAAACAATTTTTATATACCTTTGATTATGATATTAGAAAATAACTTAAAAATTCACTTGCAGCATTAAGAATTACATATTTATGTTTAGGTATAATTTATTTAAAGCCTGTATTTATGTATATTATTATAGTAATTCATATAGAAAGGATAGGCATTGCTCACCAGATAGGAAACAACCTAGGGAAATTTAATTTTGCAGCAAGAAAGTCAAACTCAATATTCCTTTTATTTTATATTTGTATACAAGGTGTTGTGATGTGATCATCTTACAAATTTCTAGGGTAGATAGAATACATGAAAAAAAGTTCTTATAAACATTGGTCCGGAAACGCTTTCTCATGGAACTAGAGTCCTTTGAAGATGGCCTTCATAAACTTTTCCTTTTGTAGCACTGGATCTACTTCAGCTATCGCAAACAGTTTTGGGACATGAATTACTGTTAGTAATTTCTTCTGTTTGAGCCTATTGTTCAAGGTTACCTTGAACAAGGAGGTAGTTTGGTAAATTTGACGCTATTCCGCTAAGATTTCAATTTTTTGTGTTTTGACATCACATTATGATTTTCCTATACCTTTTACATAAAAAGTTATACAAGAAATAGCATACAGCATTTGTGTAAAACTGGCTAGTGCCAATTACTGTCAATGGATGTCTAAGATGTTATCACGTGATCTAAAATGCAATACGAAAAATAAAAACATCATGTCAATTGTCTGAAATTAAGAATTTTTTTTTGTTTTTTTTTTTTTTAATCAAACACAAGCACTATAGGAAAAATCCTTTAGGGCATGCTTGGAGTGGTGCGTGTGCGCAAAAAGTGATTCACATTGGTTTTGAATCGTTGGAGGTTATATTCGTTGGGAAAAACGACCTAGGGAAGGTCATTCCACAAGGATGAAGTCCTCCAGATGACAGAATTCTTAAATAATGAAGTTCGAGGAGTACTAAGCTTAACCACATATGGATGGGCGGCAGTGGTTCGTCGTATATTTCTGCTATTCGTCGCTCTGGGCGGACCTTCCATGAAAATATCTATAAAAGAGAGTCAAATCCCCAACCTGTCTTCGATGTTCTAGGCTGTCGAGGTTCTTCGTCAGCTCGTAGTCTCCGATCTTCGATGGAATCCAGTAGCTGAAGAGTATGTTTGGGTGCAGAGCTCCAGTCATGAGAGCAGTACTCTAGTGATGGTCGAATCTGAAAGAATACTCAAATAGTGCCCAAAATTGAAGAAGGTTGGAAAATTCGTGAAATGCTTGAGCAGTTATAAAATAAAAGAACGACAATGAAAACTAAACGACACTGGGAGCAGGAGGAGTCAGTAAAAAGGAAATTGATTCAGATTGTCTCAGACTTTCAAGACCTGAACAGAAGAAGAATGCTGGGAGGAACATAACGCCAATATAATATGAAATATAATTCAGACAATGCCGAATAGGTTGACTAAAGTTACAGAGAAACAGATATTATATATTATTTTAAACGTTTTCGTTAATGCCGTTTTTATATACATTTTCAAATTAGTCTGTTATTATGATTTTTGCAATATTTTGCAATTTTTGCAAATATTTGCTTTCATTATCTTGATTCCACACCAATTGATGACATTTTTGATAACCTATTAGCAGCCGATCACCTCCAGTAGACACCAGCCGCTTTTATCGAAAGGTGTTGAAGAACGCTCTCATTTTAATTCTTGTACGATTCTTGTACGACGACTCTTCTATGAATATAACTGTAGTCCCGGAGCTACACAGCCAAAACTAGTTCATGAAGGCCATCTTCAAAGTATTGTAGTTCCATGAGAAAGTGTTTCCGGACCAATGTTCATATAGACTTTTTTTTTCATATGTTACCCTAGAAGTTTGTTCAGGTTTGTGTGGGGTGCAATTATTTTTATTTATTTTTGATTTGGTTATAGGAAGTCAATAAAGAACAAAAATTTTAATATTATAGAGGAACTGAATTTCTGTACGGTCATATTATTTGATTATGGCAACATGAAAATATAAATAATACCTTTGTAATAAGAATTGGTTTTATAACAATTTTTTGTAGGTCTGACATGGATCCGATTCCAGATAACCCAGCGTATGAGCCCTATGTAGCGAATTTGGTCAATCAGCTCATTCAAGAGATTGAAAACAAGGCCGAAGGATCGACGGACTCTTCAGAATATTTTTTAACTAAACTAAAGCTAGCCGAGGCAGCTAAAATGTTTAGGCTGCGATACAGGTGAGAAAATAGATTTTTCCCTAAACTACAAGAATCATCTTGTTTGTTTTTTTCATTAATGTTGAGCTACGTCAGGATGAATAACAAAAATTTAAAATAACTTTTTAACTAAACAGTGGGAAATTTTAATTTTCCCGGGGAATCTCAATTTATAGGGTGTTTCGGTCAATATAAATATTTCACAAACAATTTAAGCAATGTGTTAATTGTTTTTTAAGAACTCTTGTTCTCATAGTTTTGATTCGCTGGAGTTGGTTAACGAGTTCTTGTGCGTTTGAAACAATCGAACGTCGAATTCTTATTAAAAAATTACGACTGTAAAAGGCATTATATCTATCAACTAAAAGGGAAATAAATGGGGTGTTCCGCAGGGAAGTGTGCTGGGTCCATTATTGTTTATTATTTATGTTAATGATATCCATACAGCTTTAAAAAAATTCGTTTGTTAATTTATTTTTAGCATGATACCCTTATTTGTGTATCAGGAAAAAAACGTTACGGAAATAACTGATATTTTGAATAGAAAACTTAAAATAATGTATGAATCTCGCAGAATAAATATAAACTGGCAGAATGTATAGTAATATGTTCAAAAGTAAACTGTAAGAAGTATGCCGAATTAGGATTGGCCCTTCATAAATGAATCTGAAATTACCTTAGTGTCGGAAATAAAATATTTGGGAGTCTTTTTGGACCCTCGGCTTGTTTTTGCGAATCACGTGGATTATCTGATAAACCATTGTGTTAAAAACTTTTGCCTCGCTTTAATTACTATTGTTGTTTATTAATATCTTGTACTCAAGAGAATATACATAAGAACTATGTATGTTACAGAACTTGAATTGGCTGTGAAACAGAGCATTAGAAGGGTGAACTTAGTTTTAATATATAAAATTGACAATGAGCAGTTACCAATATATTTTAATGCGTTTCTAAAAAAGATAACATTCGCTCTGGGCAACAATATAAGATTGAGTCGGTTAAGGCATCTCGTTATTTTTGAGGGAGTTCGCCCTTTCAATGACCTCCCCCGGGAGGGGATTCAGGATGCAAATGGGCTTGTTTTAAAAGAAAATTGTTTCATTATTTGAAGGACCTGTAGGATGATGTAGAGTTTATAATTATTAGTCACATGTAAACACTCTTTTGTAACTTTCGGTGTTCAGCAATAACTATCCAATTTCTAAATAGAAATTCAGAAATTTTTCATAAAAGTTTCTTAGTTAATACTTAATTGTTGTGCAAAAACTGTTAATTTTTGAATGGGAGAAAAATCAGGGTTGTAAATTAGGAAGAATAAAAGTACAGAATATGACTCTCCCTTTTTAAAAATTATTTTTTTAACATTTTAAAGATAATCGATCTGATAAGAAACAATTGTTACATTTGTGCTAATTTAATTTGGCAGCGTACTCAAAATATTATTTTAAAAATAATGTAAATTCCCATTATTTTTGGCACACAATGGATACATTTGATGTGATTCATATGACCGAGGAAGTTAAATGAGTACTAATAATTAAATTTCGAAACATCAACATTTTAAAAGTTCTTAGAAAAAATCGTTATTTGCATGCAAGGTGATCGACCAGTAACCTGAGATTTACTTGTACGCGTTTTCATCCTCGGACATTATCAGGAAAAAGCATATTTTGCTCTGTTTGCAGATAAAATGTGATATTTTCATTTTTTAAAAGGAAACAGGGTGTGAGATCAAGTGTATTGTTATGCATGTGCCTTATGAGAATAGGTTCGTTCACAGAAGCAAAATATGTGACCGCTGACCTAAAATTCGGAGTTCGTAGAGCAAAATCTGGTGATTGCAACTGATTTGCAATCGCCAGAATAATCCTCGTACTGGTACGGAATTGTTTGTTCGGATTCTGCGCATTTGCTCGATCTGCTGTTAGTTTACCTTTGACTTGTTGCTTTTACTGATCCGTTTTATTTTTGGCATGTTTTGGTTAAACTTACCTTCCATTATCCTTTGAATATCCATTCTAAACCGAAAGGTCAGCTCTACACAAAGCAGAAATAAGCAAGAATAAGAATATTTGTAGGTTTACTTCAGAAGTCAATTCTCAGATTTGACAGTTCACAGAGACTAATAGAAGCAGCCTGTGAGAAACTCCTTCCGAACATTATTGGCATTAAAAATAGGCAACTTTGACTATCGTCAGTACCTATCACTCATTTTTATTCTGAATGGGATAAATGTTTTTTTTTTCATTCATTGTATGCCAAACGGTACAATTTCTAATCCATCCCAGTATTTACCCAACATTCCTGCAGTTCAATCCGAAATGACCGAAATCGTGTTCCGTCATTGTCCCGTCAATCGAATCCTGAAAGGGCTCGAGCTTCTGGTCCAGACGAAATTCCTGTTATAGTTCTCAAGAGATGCGCCGATGAACTAACACCAGTATTTTGTAGACTTTTCAACTTATCCTACAAAAAAGGAATATTTCCATCGTGCTGGAAGACGGCGCGAGTCCAGCCTATACCAAAGAAAGGTAAGAGAACCCTGCCTAACCAGTCGCATTGCTTGCAGTTATATACAAAATAATTGAGAAAGCTATTAACCAACAACTGCTAAAGTACCTGGAAGGCTTCAATATTATCAGCGATCATCAATATGGGTTTCGGAAGTCCAGATCAACGGGAGACCTTCTAGCCTATGTTACCCATCTTTGGAACAACGCAATCGAACATCATGGGGAGTCTCGGGCTGTTGCACTGGATATTTCTAAAGCCTTTGATCGTGTTTGGCATGAGGGTCTTCTAAGTAAATTACGATCCTATGGTATGCCCAGTCGATTCTATTAATTTGCTGGACGTCAATATGGGAGGAAATATGTCTTGGCTTAATCACGTTGTGGCAATCGCCAAGAAAGCTTCTCAGAAACTTGGTATACTCTTCCGAACCAAAAAGTTGTACATACCTCAGCAACTTTTGATACTATACAAAGCCCAGATTCGATCATCACTACAGTGCTGCTCTCCTGTCTGGAGCTCTGCACCCAAACATTCTCTTCTGCTACTGGATTCTATCGAAAGGAGGGCCATTCGCCATCGAAGACAGGGTGGGGATTTGACTCTCTTTTACAGATATTTTCATGGAAGGTGCTCGGCTGACCTTGTCCTCTTAATTCCCCCCAGAGCGGCGAATAGCAGAAATACACGACGAGCCACTGCCGCCCCATATGTGGTTAAGCTTAGTACTCCTCGAACTTCATTATTTAACAATTCTTTCGTCTGGAAGATTTATCTTTATGGAGGTCGTTTTTCCTAACGAATATGGCCTCGGTAACGATTGAAAACCAGCGTGAATCGCTTTATTCGCACAAGCACCACTCCCAGAGTGCCTTAAAGGATTTTTCCTATAGTGCTTGTGTTCGTTCATAAAAAAAAGAAAAAAAAGTAGTCACGGTGATAAGGATGATTGTTAATTTATGAAAATGTTTATTGAGAGAAACAGATTTTATTTAATTAATACAAGTTTCTTGACCTTTGCAACTCCTAGCGCTTCTATGCTTATTTATAAGTAATCTTTATTGCAAGCAAAAATATTTATCACTTTATTAGCTGTAAGTAATGCGGTTTGATTTACTTATTATTTTATCTGCTATTTTATTTCTCCTATCTTGTTCAATTATTTTGCACAGGATATATTGTTGAATGATTATGTACGTTTTTTTTAATCAATTTATGAACATAATTTTATTTTAAAATATAGTAATTATGACTCACGGAAGTGTTAGGCACTGGACTTCAATGCCAAAATGGTCAGATATGATAACAATATCTAACCATTTTTGGCATTGAAGTCTAGTACCTAAAGCGTGTTTTACAATATTCCATTTATTGTCCAATAAATTGTACAATTTAAATTGTATAGTTTCATACAGTCAATTGTGTCATAAATTGTATTGAGTTACAAAATTGTACGAAAAATAGAGCAGGTCCTATTTTTCATACAATGCGGTACAATTTTCAATGGCACTTGCGCCAATTTGACACTTTGCTTATTTCTCGCCAAGGTTTTCCAAGGTTTAAACATTAAAAACCTTAGTTAAAATTAAAAACACATTTATTTAGGTTATAAGCCTTACCAACATCTTTGTTGTTACCAACATAAAAACAAACATTACTCTAAAATCACTGTCTTAAAGCGCAGAATCCTAGGACATTTATTGTACAATAAATTTGATAAGTTTAAAACAGACAACAATACAAACTATTTACCATCCCAACAATATTTTGTCTATTGATTGCCCAAGAAATGGGATAATGTAAAACACGCTTAACACTAAAGAACGTTGAACGTGAGGGGAGAAAAATGTAATAAAACCGTGTTAGAGAGCATCTTGCCATAATTTAATTAATTAATTAATTGTTTCTTAAGAAATCTTGTTCTCATAGTTTTGATTCGTTAGAGCTGGTTAATGAGTATTTGTGCGTTTGAAACGATCGATCGTGGAATTTTTATTAAAAAATTACGACTGTAAAAGGCATTGCATTAGATCGGTAGCAAATGAATAGAGTGAACGACAAACTATCAACTAAAAGGGAAATAAATGGGGTGTTCCGCAGGGAAGTGTGCTGGGTCCATTATTGTTTATTAAGCTTTAAAAAATTCGTTTGTGAATTTATTTGCGGATAATGCCCTTATTTGTGTATCAGGAAAAATCTTTAGAGAAATAACTGATGTTTTGAATAGCGAACTTAAAATCATGTATGACTTTCCCAGGCTAAATTAGAACTGGACACATCAAAGATAAAATGTACGGTAATAGATTCAAAAATGAACTGTAAGAAGTATGCCGAATTATTATTGGCCCTTCATAAATGAATCTGAAATTACCTTTGTGTCGGAAATAAAATATTTGGGAGGCTTTTTGAATCCACGGCTTGTTTTTGTGAATCACGTGAATTGTCTCATAAATTATTGTGTTTTAAACTAATCATTTTGCCTCACTTTTTGTTTAAAAATGGTTAGATATTGTTTGCGCAGTCTTATTTGAACGTATGAAAAGCGAGGGGAAAAAAATGTAATAAAACCGTGTTAGAAAGCGTCTTACCATAGACGTGCTCATACTTGCAATAATTTATTAAGTGGAAAATAAATAACTACACCGTGTTGATTTCGCCGTTGGATTCTTGCTTCAAAATTAGTATTTCTTTCTCGAAATGTCCTTCTGACGGGTATTATTATTTAATTATTAGTCTCCTTTTCTTTACGTACGTTATAAATATTTGCCACGATTTATTTTGTAATTTTATTTCTAAATATTAGCAAAACGCCAACGCCGGTATATTAAACAAACCCAAAATTTCCTCCCCGCGTTTCACGCCACTGTAAGACAAGTTTCTGCACGTTTTAACGGCGCTATGAAGAGCGGAACTACGTAAGAAATAAAATTGACGCAATGAAGTTTTTGTTTTAGTCTAGGCTGTCACATTTAATAATATATTTTATGAAATTTATGATTAGCCAGTATAACAAATTATCTTGAATTTATTTATATTTACATATATTTGAAGATAATAAATAGATTACACATCTTCCCGTTTGTCTAGGTTGATTTGATAAGGCCATTCATAACACTATGTTAAGATTTTTGTTGTTCTATGTTCAGAAACGGCTGGGCATACTATAGGTGTGTTTTCACCGGTATGGTACCAAATTACAGCTGTTCATACTAGACATAGGTATGTAAATGAAAGTTGAACCTCTAGAAGTAACATAAATAACACAAATTATTATTTTCCTATCCCAATTCTACTATACAATATTCGAGGAAAATCATTTATTTCCACCACCATATTTACTGTGGAGTGTCTAGCGAGTAATTACAGTAATGAAGGTAATAAAGTAATAACATAATAGCTAAACACCCTGCAAAATAAATAACAACTTTAACACCTTTACGCGTGTGGAAAAATTCGATAAAATATAACCACTATAATTAGGAAAAGTAAGTGTGTGTGTTGTGTGATAATAATAGAAAAAAATAATAAACAAAGGAAGGAAATGTAAAAAAAACAACTAATGTATACAGTTAGTTGGCGTGTTTATTGTGAATAAATTTTACACATTCACGTCAAATATTTTTCAACGAATTTTCACGTTTTTTCCAGAAAAATAGATTCCGTATACTTACGACATTTTCGTATTTGTATACGGTATCTGTTTGCAAATAAAAACGTTTTAAATTTTATCGGAGTACGCCCCTAAAATAAATATTACAAGTTTCGTTATCAATTACGCAGTTGTGCATTTATTGCATAGGAATCATCAGTCATACCTGTCGTCTTTCTGTTTTTATTGTCATTATTACTTTGTAAACTATTAAAAAAACTTTTTTAAATATAATTTTAGGTAAATTGTGCTAGTTAGATTCACTGATGCCGGTGGCCTATTTAAATTTTTGTCGTATTCTTTATTTTAAACCTCGAGAGGGACTAGGGAAAAATTCGAATATGCGGATATGTACTATACAGGGTGGCCCATAGAAAACACTTCAGCAAGGTTTACGGCTGTGTACGTGAAAATTAAAAAAAAACCTCGGACCCGTAAACTTGGTGTTTTCGGGGGGACACGTTTCACTATTAATTTCATCCCTGTACTCAACCCCCCTAGCGGGGGCGGCTACTGCCCTTGTTTTTTCAAATGGAAGTGGGTATGTTGTGATACATCTTTTTAAAGGGCATTAAATTCTCTTTAAAATGGCGCTTTGTTTTGTAAATTTGAGATACGCGCCACCGAGAAATTGCGTTTTAAAAAATGTAATTTAATTGAGTAATACTTACATGTTATCTTATTAAATGTTGAAAATGTCCATTCACTTCCATACAATAGTACAACAACTGTTCAAAGTGTTCTCGGACATTGTGAAGACCATCTGGTGTAATTTGTTGACAAAAAATTGTTTACGCACAAACCTGTGTACTTGATAAGAGGTGCAGTGAAATGTTTCAAATTCCGTTGCTCGGCGGCGCATAACTCAAATTTACAAAACGAAGCGCCATTTAAAAGAGGATTTAATACCCTTTAAAAAGATGTATCACAACATACCCATTCCCATTTGAAAAAGCAAGGGCAGTAGCCGCCCCCGCTAGGGGAGTTGAGGTTACAGGGATGAAATTAATAGTGAAACGTGTCCCCCCTGAAAACACAAGTACACAGTCGTAAACCTTGCTGGACTGCTTTCGATGGGCCACCCTGTATAACTCAATCTGTAGTGTTAAGCCGGGTCTATACCAAATGAGCGAGCGAGAACAATATCATGTTTATATGAATGCTCATGTGGTTTATTCAGTTGGTCTGGACCCGGCTTTAGAGGCTATCTGTATCTACTGATAATTATGAAGGTAGCATAAGGGTTTTTAGTGAATGAAAGCGTTCTTAGAATTATTAGTTTTCGAGGAATGATTCAACGTGTTCTGAAAATTGCGTGTAAAATTTGTCAAGAACCTCAAGCTAGTATTAATCTAATCAACAACTAAACAAATAATTACACCTAGGTTTGGCGTTTTGATATTATACCAGGAACCGTCAAAAATAGTATTAACATATTGGTTTTAAAGAACGTATGGATTTTTAATTGAATAATTAGGATATTAAGTGTGTAATGGTTTAATTTACAATTAAAAACGGTTATAGTTGCATACTAACTCAAGTATTATAGTTAATTAAGTTCAATAAATTTACACACTGTCCTCATATTTCTTTAAATCCAGGTTTAAGTATAATAAGCAATTTCCATAACACACTGTATATTGGAGAGGAATTTATCTTCTGGATATTATTTTAAAACCTCATTGGTTACCCTATCTTATCTTTTTTACAGTACAAACCCGATGCAACTGTTTAACTTCATTCGTCAGTGTTTAGCGACGGAAATGAAGTTCCTACAGGCGGCGGGAGCCGACTTTTTGGGCATGGGACCGGCCCTGGCAATATCGAACTCGGCGGCGGAAGTTTTGCACAAGTTGGAGGATTTACGAAGAAAGACGCAGGTTAGATTTGTATGATTATAAAGTTGAGGGCATTTTATCTACTCGGTAATTATTTATTAGTATTGCCATACAAATTTACAAAGTAAACAAATGACATTGCCAAGGAAAAGGAGAAATAAAGTTTGACTTCAGAGATGCCTCTGATAGTCGCTGCGCTTGCACTTCATTATAGAGCGAGCTGCAAATTTGACTTTTTCGATAACAACATTTTTTTTAGCTACATATAAATTTGATATCAATTCCTAGTCCTTCGGTCGTGAATTATTGAGGTATTATGACAAATAAATACATACTAAGCCGTTTATTAGATTATGCAAAGTGTGGCGATGAACAAATTCTTTAGTTTTTTTTTTTTAATTTTAGACGACCTCGGAAGATACACGAAAATTGGAACAAGAGCAAGAAGCATTTGCTTTACAATATCATGAATGCACGAAAGTTAATGGTAAGGAAGGCACTTGAACGTCCAAATCTTATAAATCGTTAAATGCTGTTTGAAAGATTTTATTCCAATATTCATATTTTTTAGCGCATCTCCAGCAAATGAACAACCAGGCTTCTGCGCCACAAGAGCAACAAGCTTTACAGCCATACATAAAACGAAAAGAAATGTTAGAACTTGATTTAAATAGAAGGGTGAGTGTATTATTAGTGAAAGTTACAATTTTGTCAAGATTTCAGACAGTGATACCTCGAGATACGAGTTTAATTCGTTCCGTAACATTGCTCGTATGTCAATTTGCTCGTATCTCAAAGCAATTTTCCCCATTGAAATTAATTGAATTGCCATTAATCCGTTCCAGCCCCAAAAATGCAACCCCCGATTGTTACGTGTTTTTGAATAAGAAAAATGTATTTATAAATGACAAATATTGTATAAAAACATAATAAAAGAGAATGTAAAGCAAAAAAAACTGGTTTTATAAAGTATATATACATATTTGTATTTTGGTCACTTAAATGCAACTTACACACAACTTAAATGCTACTGTATGCTTAATTTTAGTCACTGCTGCTTTTCTCTTTAATGGTCTTTGCCTTTTTCGCCGGATTAAAAAAAAACTTTCCAAGGAAGTTTGTTGCTTCCTAGCTTTCAGAATGCTGCGGAAATGAGTTAAGGCCGTATTAGACTAGGCAATTTTTTCTCTTGCGCCGGCAATTATAATGGCACGTATTCATGCGCAGTAAACCGTTCTCGATTAGCTGGAGCATTGTCAACGGTCAGAACAGCAGTGGGTACTGTCGAAATCCCTAAAATATCCCCAGAATTAGAGATGTGCAAACCTGTTCGTTTTGATTACCAGTTAAAGCAGCTACTGCTATTTACAAATAGGAGGTGCAAAAAGTTGCTGAATTAGCAGTCCATAAGTTTAATAAAGAATGTAAACTGCTAATTTAAGTACCAGTGTGTTTAAATGGCCATTACCTGTTCATACCTGGTTCGGCCAAATAATAAACAGTTAAAAATAACAGAATAATCCATGTCTACCCAATTGCGCCCGCAAGGGCAATTAAAATGGCGCGTGCCCCATTTCTGGTAATGAGAGACAGCTGATCGGGAACAGTGTACTGCGCATGAATCCGTGTCATTTTAATTGTCAGAAGAGTAGAATTTCTGACTGTAGTACGGAGAACGGTGTACTGCGCCTGAATCCTTGAATTATAATTGCCATTGCTGGCGCCATAAAAATTCCCAAGTGTAATACGGCGTTTAGGCAAGTGTCATTAAATAGCTCCGATGCACGACCAGTTGCAACTTGTGTGCAGCGTCGCAGCTGACCGTTCCTCGTATCTCAAATGTCGCTCGTATTTCAAAACAAAACTTCGCTTGCTCGACAGCTCGTATCTCAAATAACTCTTATGTTTGGGCACTCGTATCTCGAGGTACCACTGTATTTTTAACGATTCTTAAGTTAAAAACCCGGTTATGCAGTTAGCCCATGATGGCATTCTCTGGCTCAATTGAAAAACTCAATTATCAACAATTTTTGTTGGTTACTTTGATCATCATTTAACCGTTATTGTTTACTGCACAAGGTTTTTAAAAATGTGACATGGTCGACTGTTTTTTTTCTTATTTGTATGTTTTACAGGTTGCCGGCCTTATGGAACTACGAATAAAAATAACCGAAAAATTCAAGCAAACTTACCAGATGTTGGCTCAGCTACAGAGTCAGATAATCGACGACGAATTAATCCGATGGAAACGTGACCAGCAATTGGCCGGAAACGGTGTTCCTTTTACCAGTAATTTAGATCAAATCCAAGACTGGTAAGTCAGTATTTTCATTCAATGCAATACGGGTGATTAATTTTCGGATAATTGTTTATGGTACTCAATAACATAATGTAATAAATTGAAAAACTGCAATACTTTCTTTAAAAATTTGTGTCTTCTTTTAAAAAGAAGCAGATAATGACGTGAACCAAAAAACATTTTATTAAAAACAGGTAACCCTTCAAAACAAAACGTAATGAAGCTAAATTCTATCGTTCAATTTTTCCACAGGGCGTTGGGAAATTAAGGGTAAAAAGTAACTTGGTTTCGGCCTGTATAATTATCAAGACATCAGTATTTTTTGAAAATTGAAATTCAGGCTAACAAACTCAGACACAAGTCTACATTTTGCTAAGAATTTTACCAAGTTAGATAGATCTCTTGTTTCTTTACAGGGTGTTCCTTAATGACCATGAAATGGCCACCTTCACTTAAAAGGCATGTTTCCGCCCGTCTTCGCATCGAATTGCCGACTCCAACAATTTTTATAAAACAAAATTTATCATTAATTATTTTATCAATGTTAATAATAATGAGTTTCAATATGAATTTAGTGGTTTTAATCAAGAAAGTCTGACGAGAAAAACTCGAGACCGTTTTCATGCAGAATTGACCAGGCTAATCATAAAAATATCCACATGGAAAAATGCCAGAGGCGTACCATCTTTTTGTAAAAAAATATCAGTGGACATGTTTGCATGGACGCCACTGGTGGAACAATTGAATAACTTTTCTAACTAACAGTTGTAAATTGAAAATAATATCTAAAGTACTTTCGGAGATATTGAAAAATAACCATTTAAAAAATAGAAATTCAACACCCTGTAGCAAAAAATTTAAGCCGTTGCTGACAGATGTTCATATGAACTTTTCTTTTTTAAATGACCTAAGGAATCTCACGCTGAAATATTAGCACGTCATTAAGGAACACCCTGTATAGTGTTTTCATATTTTGACACATTTCTTGTTGCTAATAAATTGATATATTTCTAGGTGTGAAAGTCTAGCGGAAATAATCTGGCACAACAGGCAACAAATAAAAGAAGTCGAGAGGCTCAAGCAGAAATTGGCCTTGGATCCTCCGGGCGTGGTCGACGTTTTGCCTCAGATCTTGGCTGAAATTACTCAGCTGTTGTCGTCTCTGGTTACGTCTACGTTTATAATTGAGAAACAACCTCCACAAGTTATGAAAACCAATACAAGGTACTGTATTAGTCGTAAGAACGCAGAGAACTCTGAAGTCTCGTGTCAGGTGGTAATATACAACTATGTAGGGAAAGATTACTTTCTAACCACCTGAAGATACGTGATATAGTAGTAAATTTTGCACCTGGGTGGGGTTTTAAAAGAAGTAATAATTTTTGTACAACGTTAATTTGTCTTCTTTTTTTTTAGATTCACAGCCACGATTCGTTTACTGGTAGGAGGAAAATTAAACGTTCATATGTCCCCTCCACAAGTCAAAGTGACCATAATCTCCGAGTCGCAAGCTAATTTATTGCTTAAAAACGACAAACTTATCAAAGGTGGTGATAGTTCCGGGGAAATCCTTAATAACACAGGTAAGTATCTACATAGGGTTCAAACCGGATTCACCGTTAACGGCTGCTGAAGCTTCATTTACATTTTTTTTGACATAATGGCAACAATAAGAACAATCATCAACTGATAATTTAAAAAACTTAAACTCAAAACTTAAAAATTTTACAAAAACTTTTTGTGTCTTATATTGTTAGTGGTTTAAATGCGATACTTTTTCCCCATTGAAGTTGTAACCATTAACGATATCGCCATCGAGTCCCTCTAGGGAATCCAATCCCGCAAACCTGCCGTATTGAGCCGTATGAACCGCGGGATTTGCGGGATAGCAAACAATGAACTCCGATATATTTGGTCGACGCGTCGGGGATTCCCGCCATGCTGGGCTATTGAAAATACGTTAAACAGAACAGTTTTCTTGCGTACTTTCGAAAGTAAGGGTGTTATTCTACTAGTATCTAGTGACATTTATCAAGTGGTTGAATATAATACATGGGATTTAAATAGCAATCACAAAAATGAGTGTAAGTGTAGTTTACAAAGACAATAACAGTTCAAGTTTAGTTTGGAATTATTTTTTACAGTCTGAAGATGGTCTTACAGCTAAATGTAAGTTATGCCCTAGCATTATCAAAATCTCTGCTCGTTCCGCCAAAGGTCTTCACACCCACTTACAAACAAAGCATAATATTAATTTGAAAGTCCAGAGCAGCAGCGGTAGTGTTGATATTGATAAAATAACACAGGAAATGAAAGCTAGTACCAGCAGTTCGAGTAGTTCATTAAGTTCTATTGCTAAGCGCTCAGATGTTAGTGGTTCTTCTGTGCTACCTAAGAAAATGAAAATTACAGATTTTTTCATCTGGAAAAAAAGTTTCGATGGAGGAAAGAACGTCTCGAATGGTAGCTAAAGATGATATACCCTTTGGAAAGTTTATCACATCGACCGATATGCGAATCAGAGGGCCACAAATTGTGTAAAATCTATTCCGCCGACAGTGTCGAATCTGAACGTGCGTTTTCAGCCGCAGGATACATGTGCAATAAAATTAAAACAAATCTAAAAGATGAATCAAATCAAATCAAATCAAATAATTTATTCATGCTTATATACCACAGTATTTACACAAGTCAAGCTAGTTTAAAATGTCAAAATAATATTATACAAGAAAGACATGAAAATTCACACTAACATTTCTTCAAGTTTACACATAAGTATATTTAAAACAAGTTAGTTAAAATCAACAACAGAAAAGAGCCTTACAAACATGTTAAAATTGACAATTCACAAATCCGAAAAGTCGTAATTAAAATATTCAGCAGTACTATAGAATCCCTTACCGAGGAGAAAATTCTTTAGAACCCGCCTAAAAACAATTGGGGACATTTCCCGAACATGGGGCGGCAATTTATTATAGAGACGCACTCCAAGGAAGCCAGGACCATCCTGACATCTCCGGAGTCGTTTGTAAGTCGGTACTATATGCCCTCGATTTCGCGTTCCATAAGAGTGAACATCCTCATGTCTCCTGAGCTTATGCAGGTTGTTCTTCACACACATCATTCATGAAACATTAAACATGTTATCTTTTCTCCGAAAATACTTTCAAAATCAATGTAACATGTAACCATTAAACTAGTCGTACTATCGTATTGTACCTATATGCAATAAATATTTTCCTGTTACTCTACTCTATTTCTAATTGCATAAAACAACTTTTTATTAACATACAGCACTCACATCGAATCCCGCAATGGCAATCCCGCGAAATCACCGCGGGATCCCGCATTTGCAGGATCCAGCATTTGCGGGATTAGATTTCCTAAGTCCCTCCTTATCTGGGGTATCCTGTATGTCCATACCATCTGCTGGTTGCACTTTAAAATTTTATTAACAGATGTTTTTGTTAAAAAATGTTTTATTTTAGGTACGATGGAATACCAACAAACCACCAGACAGCTCTCGGTTAGCTTTAGGAACATGCAATTGAAAAAAATCAAAAGAGCTGAGAAAAAAGGCACCGAAAGTGTCATGGACGAAAAATTCTCGCTTTTCTTCCAATCTCAGTTCAGTGTGGGTGGAGGAGAACTTATGTTCCAGGTAAGACAAGAGATTGTGCTAATTTAAATATTTTTTATCGTATATCAATTCGTGGACACACTGTATATCGTAAATCTCTAGTATCCAAGTCTTATTCAACAACCAAGAATTGGAGATAAATTAAAATATGAAAAATTGTATCTATTTTAAGGTATGGACGTTGAGTTTACCGGTAGTCGTGATAGTCCATGGCAATCAGGAACCGCACGCGTGGGCCACTGTAACGTGGGACAACGCTTTCAGCGAACCAGGAAGATGTCCGTTCCAAGTACCAATTGAGGTATACTTATTTTTATATACAGGGTGTTTCAAAAAATATGTGCCATCGCTCGTGTGGTGATTCCAAAGATCTTACAAACTCCAGATAGAATTGTTTACATTTGAAGTCGACGTAAGGACTGTAAACGTGCACTCCCCACCTTGCTGTTATGCTTGCAGCATAGCCAGATTGTCCTATTTATCGCTAAGGTATCTGCAAAATCCCAATTAAAAATTTGTTAATTTGACAATTGCAACTGGTTTAAGGTTAATCCGCAATTGCTTTTAAAATAAATTTATTTCCCAATCATTTTAATATAAATTGTGAATAGGCCTTGAGAGATTTAGAAAAAAAATATTATTATTATACATAAAAGTTTGAAATAAACCGACTGCACTCTGACAACATCAAATTAAAAGATACTACGCTCGACGGCAAACGATCAAACTTTATCAATGGAAGAAGAGCTGCTAACCGCTTTTAAGGGAGTGTTTATATACTTGGTTGTTTTTATTTTTGTTTTGTGAGTATTGGTGAAAAATCGTCTTTATTATAAACAATGATGGTGCATTCATGTATAGTTTGTAAAAGAGTGGATCATTTAAGCAAGAATTTATCTTTTCTTCGGTAAGTATGGTTATGTTTTAATATGATTGTATTGATATGATTTCTGACTAACCATTGACGTTTAAAAGGTTATGGACCGGTCCGTGGTGCTAGTCCGGGCAAAAACAGTCGAGTTGGTTTATTTCTTAATATAAATCTTGCATTTACAAGATGGTTGAGTCTTGTGCGGCCATAAAATACTTCACTAGAAGATGCAATGGTGTTAAATTAAAATTTCACAGGTTAGTAAATATATTTAGAAATTTGATTTTGAGTTTGCATCACCCATTCCCTCCTTGCGAATTGGCCACACCCAATGCATGTGAGCAGGTAATAAACTAAAGATAGATGACCAGAGTGCAGTTGGATTATTTCACGATTTATTTGATACCTTTAAGTATAATAATATTATTTTAAAGAATCATCCTTTTCACAGTTTATAGTAAAATTATTAGAAATAAACTTATTTTAAGAGCAATTGCGAATTAACCTTAAACCAGTTGTAATTGTCAAATTTACAAATTTTTAATTGGGATTTTGCAAGATGTCTTAGTGATAAATATGACAATCTGGCTAGAAATATACACTTTTATATCTGGAGAGTATCATCCAGTAATGAATACACCAAAAATATTGATGCTAAGCATAAATAGTTAAATCCATCCTTAGATACACTGTATATAAAAACTGGATCAATATTTCTATCTTTTTTATAAATATCCAATATTCGAAACTACACTTTTTGAATAGAAAATATAGTTAAACGTAAAGAATCTCAAAGTAAATTATACGCCCTTGTTGGGCTTTTTGCCCAGACTAGCTCCGCTCCGAAACCAAGAAGACCGCTCCATAACCTTTTAAACGTTATTGGATTTAACCTTGTAAGATCTTTGATTTAACCAGACTTCAACATTGTTGCCATTAGCGAGTCCAACATGTTTTGTCACTCTTCCACCCATTACTGATTTTCAATAACATTTCAAACAATCACAAACTCACTTTCCAACAGATTTATGAATGGAGTGTTGGCCCTGTGGGTGATTCCTTACCCGAAAATAAGATTAATTGTTCCTATCAACATGGGTCCCCGCAGATGTTTTGTTTCAAAGTTAGAGGGTATTTGAATTTTTAAATGTTTTCATTGTTTTCAAGATATTTCCGAAATGGCTTTAGTAATTTTATTGAAATTTGGGTTATAAAAAAACACCGAAAAAATTTTAACACTATCTTTCAAACAAATCATCTGCGGACCCATGTTGATAGGAACAATTAATCTTATTTTTGGGTAATGAAACACTATATACAAATTTATCGTATACATAGTAAGCTTCAAGTATGTTTAACTACAAAAAAAAAAAGAATGAAACAAGATGTAGGAAAGTGGTGGTGTGCAACAACGTAGGGCGAATTTTTAAAGTAATTAAGATTACTAAAAATCACTAAAAAAATTTTTTTTTTAGGTACCGTGGAGTAAAATGAAAGAAACCCTCTCTCAAAAATTCAAATGGGCTACCGGCCGAGGTTTGACCGACGACAATCTCCGCTTCTTGGCAGAGAAAGGATTCAGGGGCAATTTCAAGGAATCGAACAGCTCGATGCTCACTTGGGGGCAGTTCTGCAAGGAACCGCTCAGCGAGAGGAATTTCACGTTTTGGGAATGGTTCTTTGCCATTATGAAGTTGACGAGGGAGCACTTGCGGGGGCCCTGGGTAGATGGGTAAGTCCTCACTTAGTAGTAAAGATTGTTTCACGAAAAATGGATATAACTTAATGACTGCAGTAAAAGTACCTGGGACCATCCCATTATTTATGACCGTTTGTTATTATTATGTGGAAAGGACCGGATTGTAATAGTTATAATTAAATATAGGCACATCAGGTAGGTTAGGTTGCTTTATTTATATTTAAATATCTTTTTGTGGTAAAATTTGTTAGTTTTTGAGGAATGGTTCAAGAATTGTCTTTTACCAAACATTCCTCAGAATGGCGTGATAGTAATGGACAATGCGAGCTATCACAGTCGCCAATTACATAAAGCTCCAAGCTCAAATAATTAGAGATCGACCGATATGATTTTTTGTGGCCGATACCGATATACTCATAGCCGATATCGGCCGATACCGATATATCGGCCATAAAATTTTGTCGTAATTTGTTTGCTTTATAAATGAGGGAAAAGTGATTTATAATTATATACTGTTACCGTTACATGGAATAACCATAAAATCACTAAAAAAAATGCAGAGCAAATTCAATATTTTGTGAAATCACCTAACGGAATAAAAATAAATACGGTAATTCTCCGAATTCAACAAAGCCCGGCCATTCGGCCCGAGAAGAGCAACCGTAATTCGGCGGCGCGGCGTTCGCTCGGTCGGGGAATACCAGAATTTCCGAATACGGTTGGAAGCAGTAAGTAAATAAAACTCGTAGTATTGCTCTGATTTTTCACAAACATGGATCGTTTTGTAGCCTCTTCTCCATGCATACAGTCGTCGTCGTCAACTTTACAAGAGTCTGGTTCTGGTGCATTATCTTCAATAAGTAGCAGTATTAGTGGCAACATAACTAGTAGTAAAAGTGTTTACTGGAAGTATTTCTCCAAGAATGAAATTAATGCCCTTACAATAAAAACAAATGCCACCTGTAAATTATGTTCCTTTTGAAGAAATTACGAAGTTTTGTAATAAGAATAGTGCATCTGTATCGGAAGTAATACCCTTACTTAAAACTCTCTTAAATTATCTCGAGAAAGCTGAAGGAGCTGACTTTTCAAGGGTGCAGAGTACCAAAAATGAGCTTAAAGACTCCTTGATTAAGAGATGCAAAGCATGCTTCACTGATAGAAACCTTCTCCTTGCCACTTTATTGGATCCAAGGTTCAAGACATCTTTCTTTGATAATGATTTATCTCAAGGAACCTTTACAGATTTTAAAAAAGAACTTTTAAAAATTAATGGGCAAAATTCAGATTTGCTGGAAGATAATGCAGGAGCGAAAATCGCCAAAAAATCACACGAGGTAAACCAACAAATTCAGGAAAGTGTCCCGGGCTCAATTTTTCATAGTTTATTTTGGAATACTTTTGATGAACTTACTGGTATGACGACAAGTAAATCAGTGTCATATAAGAGAAGTACTGATGATATGATGAATAAAATTGATGATGAGATTGAATTGTATAAGAAATTAGAAAAAATATCAAGAAATGAAGATCCTTTGACTTGGTGGGCGCAAAAAAAAGACATTTTTCCATTGATGTATAAAGTTGCAATAATATATTTAGCGTTGTCGCCAAGTAGTGTTGCTAGTGAACAGCTATTTTCTTCAGCCGGAAATGTTTATGAAAGCGCAAGAAATCGTCTAACTCCGGAAAGAGCAGAAAGCCTAATTCTGTTACATTACAACTTGCCAAAACTTAACTTTAAATATTAATTTGTTTAATTTAGTGTGTTACTTTACTTCTACATTTTTAATGACTTTTTTGTTAAATTTTCAATAAGAATAAATTTGTTTGTTTGTTGTTTGATTTTTATTTAGTATTTCTGTTTTAATTTCTTTAAAAAAAGGCTTAGCAACTGAAATATTAAGCAATTTTAATTTTTTTAGGCCGATACCGATATAGGCCGATATCGTGGTTACATATCGGCCGATACCGATATCGGCCAAGAAGGCCGATATACCGATACCGATATCCGTATCGGTCGATCCCTACAAATAATACAAAATTGGAGATTCAGAACTACATGGCGGCGAATGATATATATTTTGGAGAAAGTTATAAAAAAGTGATCTTTTAGAAGTTTTAAAGACATTTTGTATAAAAAAAGTATATGTTTGTGACACATTGGCAGAAGAAATGGGACATACAGTGCTACGGCTCCCACTATATTATTGCATTTTTAACCCCATAGAGCATATGTGGCACCAGTTAAAATCATTGGTTAGGTCTGAAAATATTTCTCCGACTTTAAGTGACAAATTTCGTGAAACGTACTGTACCATTTGTTAAGGTTCCATTAAGCACCCTGTAGCCATTTAGAGTTGGATCGGGAAATGAATGAACGTGCGTCATAATTTTACAGTAATATCAAACATATTTTTAATGTCCTTTAGCGTTATCAGTTAATGAAAAAGAAAACAGACGACGTTTTTTTTTTGGAAACTAAATACAATTCAATATCATTATTGACATTCATTTATTTTTTGTTTCGTGTGGTTCATGTTCATTTTTCAAGTTTATAAACAATAATAATTTGCTGTATAGAATTTAATGATAAAAAAATCAGTTCTTAAAGAACTGGAACTTAGAGTACGATAGCGCCAGGCCGGCATCGGTCCAGCTGCTCGCATATGGTATTAAGAGAGGATTTTATTTAGGAAATTCCTCCGTATTTTTCTGTATCTTTTATTTTATAAATTAAAAACTAAAAAAATATATATTTCAGTAATACTACAGACATCTAGTCGGATCTACAAAAGTGGAACTAACCTAAAGCGTTACTGATTGGAATAATACAAATTGTTTTTATCTCTCAGACAATAATTTGAAGATATTTGTTTTTCCTTTAGGGCCATTATGGGATTTGTAAAAAAGAAGCAGGCGGAAGAAATGTTGTCAACTTGTCCAGGCGGAACTTTCTTACTTCGATTTTCCGACAGCGAACTCGGTGGCATAACGATTGCATGGGTCTCAGGTAGAAAACTTTTTTATAAAATGATTGACCAAAAAAAATACCAAAAAAACTTGCTGTAGTACGAGTATTGTTAGAAAGGAAACAGGAGCGCCATTCGGCGTCCCTGTTAATTGTTTACTCTCGACGGCTCCCACTTTGGGGAACCCCTGCTTTGGGGTATATTGAAGTATAACGAATCCCTACAATTGCAGTGGAATTAGCAAAAATACAAGAAATACAAATATTTCTTTATCTTCCAGATGGTCAAGAGGTATTCAGTCTGCAACCCTTCACAGCTAAAGATTTTACTGTTCGATCTCTGGCCGACAGAGTCGCGGATCTTGTCCATTTGGTTACTTTGTACCCCGACACGGCTAAAGAACTGTTTTTCCAGAAGTACTATACGCCATATCAAGGTAAGTAGATTTTTATTATTTAAAAATACAGTTCTTTATGTAAGTGTGTAGTTTGAGTGGCACTTGTCAAATACATAGTAATTTTTAACCTCGTCCAAAGATCAGGAGGTATTTCTTGAATTTGTTATTATAAAGGCCGTATTAGACTCGGCAATTTTTTCTCTTGCGCCGGCAATTATAATGGCACGTATTCATGCGCAGTAAACCGTTCTCGATTAGCTGGAGCATTGTCAACAAGTCAGAACAGCAGTTGGTACTGTCGAAATCCCTAAAATATCCCCAGAATTAGAGATGGGCAAACCTGTTCGTTTTGATTACCAGTTAAAACAGCTACTGCTATTTACAAATAGGAGGTGCAAAAAGTTGCTGAATTAGCAGTCCATAAGTTTAATAAAGAATGTAAACTGCTAATTTAAGTACCAGTGGGTTTAAATGGCCATTACCTGTTCATACCTGGTTCGGCCAAATAATAAACAGTTAAAAATAACAGAATAATCCATGTCTACCCAATTGCGCCGGCAAGGGCAATTAAAATGGCGCGTGCCCCATTTCTGGTAATGAGAGACAGCTGATCGGGAACAGTGTACTGCGCATGAATCCGTGTCATTTTAATTGTCAGAAGAGTAGAATTTCTGACTGTAGTACGGAGAACGGTGTACTGCGCCTGAATCCTTGAATTATAATTGCCATTGCTGGCCCCATAAAAATTCCTAAGTGTAATACGGCCTTTAGTATTGCTGCATGAGTGCATGATACAATAAACACAAGGTATGATATCCAGCCGTTCCAATTTCGATTGACGCGCGCAATGACGTCATGGTGTGAGTTATTTTTAAATTTCTTATGGAGATTCACGCTGTTAGCGTATAACTTGACAGTTTTTATAGATAAATAAATAAAGAGCAGTCATACTTTTATTAATTATTCACAATGAAAGTTCCCTAAGAAGCTTCCGAATTGTATTGTTTCAAATTTGTTTTCAAACATGCAGATATATCTGGAAATGGTTGCCTTCTTTCTGGATACTTAATATAAAAAAATAATCGTAATGATAGGGTTTTAAATACATTATTGATTGCAATACAATTCAGAAGCTTCTTGGAATTTTTCATTGGATCGTATAAAGCATACTAACATACACTTTTCGGAGGTAATTATACTAGTGCCTAAAAATTTTCGATAATTTTGCATGAAAGCGTATTGCCTAAAAACAACAAGAGTTCATTTTCATATTTTGGCGAAATACGCTTAAATGCAAAATTATCTGAGAATTTTTATGCACGAGTGTAATTTAGGGAGAAAATTACCCTCATACATTAAGCTAGAGGTGTTGTTTTCGATTGATTACATCGAAAACAACCCCTCTAGCTATCGAAAACAACCCGCCAAGTTTTTATTGTTTATTGACAAAGATAGTGACACTTTTTGACGTTTATTTCTTATTTTTATTTTCCAGCTACAAACTCAAATATTAAATATTATTACAATTGCGTTATTAATAATTACTAATTTTTTTAGTTCTTATTTAAAAGTTGTAATATAAAGTTGTTTTAACAATTATTCGAGTAATTTTCTCCCTAAATTACACTCGTGCATAAAAATTCTCAGATAATTTTGCATTTAAGCGTATTTCCTTCGGAGTCGGGCTATTTCGCCAAAATATGAAAATGAACTCTTGTTGTTTTTAGGCAATACGCTTTCATGCAAAATTATCGAAAATTTTTAGGCACGAGTGTAATTTAGGGAGAAAATTACTCGAATAATTGTTAAAACAACTTTATATTACAACTTTTAAATAAAGAACTAAAAAAATTAGTAATATAAGATTTATTTTTTTAAACGTCAAAAAGTGTCATTACCTTTGTCAATAAACAATAAAAACTTGGCGGGTTGTTTTCGATAGCTAGAGGGGTTGTTTTCGATGTAATCAATCGAAAACAACACCTCTAGCTTAATGTATGAGGGTAATTTTCGTAATTATCATAAAAGGTCATTGTTGTGGATAAATAAAAAACATATTATAAAACTCTTACCTAATAAATATTCATAAATAATAAAAATATCTGAGATCTGTCGAGTTATGGACATTTACATTTATTATTTGTGAATTATTAAAAATATCGCATTTTTGGGTTATTTCTGAAGATAAATAATATAAATAATTATACATTTTTGTCCACGTCCAAAGTACGCTGAATTAATTAAGAAAATAATATATAGCGTATCCCATTTAACAATTTTTACTTTTGTTAATATTGTCAAAAAGTAAACTTTTAGAGAAAAACTGGCTACGCCACTGAACTATACATAAAAATCTCTAACAATATCAGTTTTTGCCTTTTTGATAAATTGTCGCATAACGGGGGTCTAAAAAGCGAATATTTGATGTTAATTTCATATTTTTCAAGCCCTCGAACGTTGATTAATTTATGAACGATTTTTTTACCCGATTTTCTTTTCTGTTCTAGACCAACAGCAGCCTATAAACGGATACGTTAGGCCTGTTCTTGTAACGCAGGTGCCCGGCCTATCGGGCCCGAATTACAATAGCACGCCACAACACTCGTTTATGAGCCCCGACCCTTCGCGGGACACGCCCTCGGTGGCAAGCAGGTATGACGATTTTTCACTTTCATAGGTTGTCTTTAGGCAGGTGATTACCGTTTTTTAATGCCAAACTTAGTACATTTAGTAATTCCCTATTTTATTTACACGGTATAGAAAATAAAATAAACTCCTGGACAAAATTAACGCAACGTCATAAATTTGCCATATTTTTTATGCTATTTTTTTTTCTGAATTTATGATACGATTTATGATTTTTTTTTGCATTGTAGGTTGGTTCCTTGACAATGTCATTGTTTTCGCTGTTTATGATAAAAATTAATTTTCGATTTATACTGGGTGTACTGAAAATGCAATGTTTTTCCGAAAATTCGCATCACCCTGTGAAGTATATTAGCAACCGAAACATATTACAGTTGACAGTAAACTTTAGGTCCATCTTTCCCCAACATTTTCTTTTTTGGTTTACTTCATTATCTCTGTTATTAAAGGAGATACACCGTTTTATAGCGTAACATGTTTTTATATACTTTAATATTCAACACATTCATTGTTAAATGCTTTCATGGACTTTTTCTAACATTGAAGCGATGTGTCAGCAGATGTTGTGTTTTAAAGTTACACAGGTCAAATAAAATTCGCCATACTGATAAAAACTGTTCGGAAACTGCTTATTAAACGTTCGTTTCGTATGCCCAGTTGCCCGACGAGTATTTTAATCTCGAAACCTACTTGAAAACATTTAACAATGAATGTGTTGAATATTAAAGTCTATAAAAACATGTTACGTTATAAAACGGTGAATCTCCTTTAATAACAGAGATATTGAAGTAAACCAAAAAAGAAAATGTTGGGGAAAGATGGACCTACCGTTTAATGTCAACTGCAATATGCTTCGGTTGCTAATATACACCACAGGGTGATACGAATTTTCGGAAAAGAACATAGCATTTTTAGTTAACCCAGTATAAATCGAAAATTAAATTTATATCATAAACAGCGAAAACTATGACATTGTCAAGGAACCAACCTACAATGCAAGAAAAATCATTCAAATCGGATCATAAATTCAGAAAAAAAAAATAGCATAAAAAATATGGGAAATTTATGATGTTGCGTTAATTTTGTCCAGGAGATTATTTTAAAATAATTTTCACTGATTGAATATTTTACGATCGTTACCGAGAGCTAGTGACCTTCATGGACGTTAACATAGCTATAGATAACAGAATACAGAATACTTGTGAAATAATTTTTTTTAATTAATAAGAAGTTACACCCGAATCAGAACGCAATTAAAACGATTAGTAAACGTAGTGGTTTTGCTGTGGACTCGGTGTTGTCAATATGAATTTGTGAAAAATTTAAACAAGATTACACACTTTTGTGCAAGGAAGTTGTTGGGCTGCGATTTGTAAAAATAGGTCAACAAAACTGAGTAATACACTGTTGCTTGGGACTACTGTTGCGCCTGGGCGTTATCTGTATGAGGGCTGAGCGCAAACGGCCCTCATGGCGGCTGCTTATTGTGAATAAAACCAATTTTGCCGCTTGTGCACTTTTTACTCGAAAGCTGGGTGTTAGCAATATTCAAAAGCGTAAAGTCCCATGCATATCCAATACCTTTGCTAATGTTTTTCTTTATCTTCAGTTTTCAGAGCATGCTAGATCTCTAAGAAGCGAAAAGGAACAATTTTTACTAGTATTTCGACGTTTTTATATATTTTTTTTTTAAGAAAACGCTTTGCGTAAATAGTGATAGGGAATCAAACAATTTTTGAAACTTTTATACAAAGTAACAAATTTTACGAAAGTATAACGTTTTATCTCTTTTTATCGAACTTTTTATATGTGTTTTATAAAGCTTATACCGTTTTAAGGCGTTTTATATTTTTTATATATCGTAAGGAGCTTACATGTTTCCGAATTATAATACTGTGGTTTTAAAACAAAATATATATATCTAATATTAGTGTTAAATAAACCTCTTGTTAAATATTTATTTGTTTTTTTATGGCATAACCTGTTTTTATGCATAAGAAAATCATAACACATACCGTTTATGCATGCTGCAAAACAGACATAACCAGACACATTTTTTGCAATTTTCTTTTGGTTTTTTCATTTTGGAAATTTACTTTTGCTTGTTTTTAGGGATATTTTTGCGAGATATTTTGTTTGCTTATAACGTTTTTTAGTATATGTTTTAACGACGGTGATTATAGCGTTATTTATAAGTATTTAGTTGAGGAGCAGCGGGATAGGGACATAAGAAAGATTAAATGGATGGATTTATATGCAATGAAAATACCTGGTGATGCATCGTTAAGTAAACCATAGGAAATCTCATGTAATTTTTGTGGTGACTGAATATTGGCTCCCCTGTACATTTTATAGAAAAACTGCATTATAACTTCTTGAAGATGCCGACATGGTAAACCCATGTGCCAAGTTTGAAAACATTTTGGTGAGCCAATCCTGAACTGTTCAATTAAACGTGATGGCAAAACCACAAAACTCATAATTGTCTGTATTTTACTTTGTACATTCATTTTTTAACCAGCCCCATAAACGAAAGTCTAGCTGTGTGAGGTCTGAAGATCTTGGAGGCCAACTAATAGAACAATCGCGACCAATCCAAAACCCTGGAAACAAAATTTGAATTTGTAAGAACGTTAGATACATTTTTTAAATTACGCTTGAAAACAAGTGGTGTATCAAAACGCTCCTGGAGTTTGGTCCGACTTACCCTGTATCAATACGGGGGGGTTCATGTTTAGATATAAAATAGTATAACGAATAGAACGAAATAATTACATTTTAAAGTCCATTTGGAGCAATTCATTTTAGCATAATTTTAAACAGATTTTATTAGCAAAAGTACATTTTAAATATGATGTTAGATTACCGTCTTAACTTAATGTTAATGGTGTGTAATGAAAACAATTAATTGTTATTTAAATATTGCCTACGTTTCGATCTTTATCGAGTCCAAATTCAAACATAAGATTATTTGTCAATTATATCGTTAAAACCCTAATCCAGAAGCGAAACTGAGAAACACACGACAACGTTATTATATTGATGGTTTTAACGACATATCTAACATCCTGTGGTCGGTAAATTCGTTTTATAAAGACCCGATAAAGATCGAAACGTTGACATTATTATTCTGTGTAACCTTAACAAAATCTTACCCAAAAAAACTATCCTTACAAACTCACTCTCAGCTAAAACAATGCGATGGTTAGAGTCTGTATTGCAGTCGCGTTACGAGCGCGTTCGCGTCTAAGTCTGGTTATGTTCTGTTCGCAGCTACGCCGG
This sequence comes from Barypeithes pellucidus, assembly GCA_963991005.1. Taxonomy (NCBI): domain Eukaryota; kingdom Metazoa; phylum Arthropoda; class Insecta; order Coleoptera; family Curculionidae; genus Barypeithes; species Barypeithes pellucidus. The sequence goes on from OZ022557.1 coordinate 5,493,817, forward strand.
TTCGGTGGCGACTACCGCGACCGCAGGGGGAGGCCACATCGGCGGCATGGAGTACCTGGACCAGTTCGACGACGGAAGCTACACCGGCATCGATATCAACATCAACGAGCTGATGATGGGGTACAACAACAAATAGAAGGAGGAGCGGATACCGTAGGAAGAAAGGTTCTATTTTATTTTTCGGGCATTTTTGCGAGTCCTTATGTGTATCTAGGCAGTTTGATTTTATAAAAAATATATTAGAAATAATTCCCAGAAGGTAATCAATCGTATGATATTAAGGATACGATTTAGAAGAATCTTCATAATGTGAGGTTATTGTAGATATATTTATTCTCTTCTTCGTATGATACTTGCTGTTTGTTACTGTGGTACCACAGAGAAGATGCAGAGGCTAATATAACCTAGCATTACAAGTTTTGTTGTATATTCTTTAAAGCATATTGGGATAATATCTAGATTGTATTACAAAGATGTTTTTTTGCTAATTCTAGATATTCAATTTTACTGCTCCAAGACATTACCCAAGTACAGTGGAAGCGTAAGATTTTTCTCGAGTCAACGTCAGAAAATATTGCCTACAATTTTTATTTTGAGACAAATAATGCGGCTCTTTTTCATCCCATTGCACATAAGTTCCGCTTGAAATTTGATATTTTTATGTCGTTTCGAAAAGGCCAATAATGAGACAAACAAGCCTCAATGTTATTTATGACCTTCCCCTTATAACATTTGGTTTAAGAGAGATTTATAACAGTTTTATAAACGCTCTCAATATGCAAATTTGTTGTATACAGATCTCCAGTGATATAGTTTTGTTTTTAGGGATAAATGCTGTTACACAACTTTTATTTAACAAATCTAGGGTTTCACACTTATAGATCTCTTTTAATGGTTATAAGAATGTTCTCAGGGAAAATGTATACGGCAGCTTGAAGCTCAAATATTTGCTGTACGAATAGTATTACAACTTTTATAAAGAAACGCATTTTTATTTCCAAACAATTTTGTTCCGTTTACATTGAGATCATTTAATAAAATCATCCAATGTTATCAGTTAGTGAAATATGATTACAAAGAATTTGCCAGTAAAAATAGTTTTTAACTGCCTAGACGCACACAGGAAGATCAGTCATATTGCGTCATAGTCAAATCGCTAGTTCTAAGAAATAAATACCTTATAGAAACCATAGTAAGTAGGACATATACACCTATTTACCTACCACATATTCTAAAGAACTCTTGTTAAAGTTGTTGTCATTTTAAGTTTTATGTTGTGGCTTGAGGAGATGTCAATTTCAACTTTTATATTGATTTGGGGCGTCGTTTTTCAACCTGGGGGTGGCGCGATCTCTGAAAAATAAGGGACGTGTACGAAAAACACTTTTATGTATGTGATATCTTTACTCGTGCGCCATCACTTACTCGTCAGTAAAATCATACGAATCGATCAAAATCCAGCGCAAGAAAAATATCCAAACAATGATTTCATAAACATTTTGATAGCTTTCCGAAAAATAATTTATAAATTCGAGAAAAAAATTGAAATGATGACGGCGAAAAAATGGCGTTCTATTTTTAATCATAAGAGTGGTATAATGAAACATCAGTCGCTATTTATTTCGCTTTCGAAATTCGGTGTTTTCATATTCCACTTTAAAATCACGAATACATCCATTTACGGACTTTGACCGGCCCTTAAATTATCGACATGTTATGACATGACTTTACAAAACAAGGTTATATTCAGTTATATTAGAAACAAATGTCTATAAATACTTACCGAAACCACAAAAGTGCGATGAAATTGAGATCGACACTTGATTGACATATCAAAATGGTCAAAACAACAACTGTGAGTTAAGAGCTGAAAATATTTAATGGATACAAATCAATATTCACCTACGATTGCAACTTTTGTCTTTGTCTAACACGTTATTGAATTCATTTCGTTTCGAACAAACCCGCAGACGCTCTATTATGTTTTTATTCACCCTTAAGTATGTAATAAATAAATTACTAATTTATTCAACTAATTATAGGTAGTTTGTTCCTGGGTCTCGGGTTTGTTCGGGTTTTTTGAAATGAAAATCCAATTATCAGTCAACGTTTCGGTTCATTTTATTTAAACCATCGTCGGAACTATTTGAACATAAATAAAAAAGGCGTATAAACAAATTTAGAAAGAAGCAACATTTTTTGATGGTGTTAAAAGCAAAATTCCTATTTTATGTTAGAGTTAGTCATGTTTATAATGAAAACAAGAAAATATATAAATGACAGAATGGACATACCTTGTACAATTCTCAGCCACTTACACTAAGATAGCATTGAAATTAGAAGCATTTTGTCACGTTGTTTAATGGATGTGAACTAAACTATTTTTGCAGTACGGCAGGTTAATATTTAGTTACAATAAAATAGAAGGTATACATTTTTTGTAACTAAATATTAACCTGTCCTACTGCTAAAATAGTTTAGTTCACATCCATTAAACAACGTGACAAAATGTTTCTAATTTCCATGCTATCTTAGTGTAAGTGGGTGAGAATTGTACAAGGTATGTCCATTCTGTCATTTATATATTTTCTTGTTTTCATTATAAACATGACTAACTCTAACATAAAATAGGAATTTTGCTTTTAACACCATCAAAAAATGTTGCTTCTTTCTAAATTTGTTTATACGCCTTTTTTATTTATGTTCAAATAGTTCTGACGATGGTTTAAGTAAAATGAACCGAAACGTTGACTGAAAATTGGATTTTCATTTCAAAAGTAACCTAGACCCAGGAACAAACTACCTATAATTTGTAATAAATAAAGGTGGTGAGTTTTAACTCACGATGCCCCTTGATCCCTGCATCTATAACGCACGTATAAAGATATAACATACATACCTTTTTTGGTTTATTAATGTTATTTGGGTAACATCGCGACACTAATAAGGTTGAGAAATGATAATTAATCTAATAAGGGTATGATCTAGAAGTCACCAGTCGCTGAAGTGCAAAAAAGTTTTATTTTTTACATGTCGCCTCGGTAATATTCAAATTTGGCCTGTTTTACTAAATAGGTCACCCCTATTTACCTGATTATTTCGAGACTAGTAATTTTTATACAACATCTTCATGATTCACTTCAATATTTGACCTCGAAGTTCGATTACCGCTATGTCAAATAGCACACGTTCATCACATGATCTGATCGCGATTATGCTCCCAATTCAAACGATGGATCATCACGCATAGACGGTTATAAAACAATTTGAAATACGAGCAAGCAATCTGAGAGCATATTGCTTCGATAAAACTCTAAGAGCAGCTCGTTGGTCTAAAGTGTTCACAGCCTTGTCATTGAACAATGAGACAATATCGCCATTCCAAAACCGGCTGTATCGAGGGAGTAGGAGACGTTTTCCTTATTATTCTGCCTGTGATCACCCGAAGCGTTGCCAAATCGCTTCAGATAGTTGCGATTTTAGAAACATTTAAGATAATATAGTCGTGTAGTATATTTCGAAGTTAAATTTTTCTAACAAATTCTATCCAATAGTTGTTTTGTAGTTTGTCACACCTTTTTACCTTAACGGAGGTCACTGGTACGTGCTCGTTAAGTGACTGTTCTCACCAAAGCAACTGGCAACCGCAACGCAACATCCACGCGACTCGGCACTAATGTTGAAATACGGGTGTTCCCACTGACTCGACTGCAACGCAACTAGTTGCTTATGAGTTGCCCGGCATACCGCGTCGCCATTGTCAGTTGCTTCCAATCGCGGTGTCATGGCTGACAACCCAAAATTGTCGCTCAGTTTTTATTTTTTAAGCTGTTTAACGAGAAAGGATGTAGAGGTTATGTCTTCCTCTGACGAAGACGACATTTTGCTCACGTCAAAAGAGATTTCAAACCAGTTGTTTCCAGTGGGAACGCAAGAGCAACTCAACTGAAGTTGCGGTCGCGTTGCAGTTGCGTCGCTTGCTAGTTGCTTCTGTGAGAACAAGCGAGCAACTCAACTGAAGTTGCGGTTGCCAGTTGCTTTAATGAGAACAGGCACTAACAGTTGAAGTTTTGACATTCGAGAGCAAAAAGAGCAGTGAAAGGAAGATGCTATTTTAGTTATTAGTCTGCTTATGTTTTAGTTAATGGTAACTAATATTGTTGAATAAATGGTGACTTTTAGATTGAACCTCAAATTCGGTGGCTTAAAAAATGTTTATAAATATCTAGTTAAAGAAATGGATAAATTATATAAATTATTCTGAAGACGCACAAAACGTGTTGAATGAGTTTCAGAATTTTTCCCAAAACCTTAATTCGTTAAAAAGTTAAATATTTTTATAATAAAATTATGGGAATTTTATGAATTGGCAATTGAAGTCGACGGGTGCTATAATGTATTTAGCTTTATTGTAGTCTATAAATTGAGTAGCATAATCAAATCAGGCTGTTTCGGTGCCTCTATCCTAAAAGTAAATGCGGTTGTATGAATAATGTTAGAAAATGTAAATTTTATGTCCCGGGAAAACCAGGACCAAGGTTTGTCGAGTTTGTTCGGGTTTATATTACCATTGTATACATTCAGCACAAGCTGTGATTTCTATTGCATTAATGCGATATACCGAATAAAGGGAATTGATAACTTTAGTAAAGAAAAATATTTACATTTACCGTGGCCTTTTATCGTAAAAAATATATTTGTGTAGGAATATTAAAGAAATTATTGTTGCAAAAATTGTATGTATATTATCACATCGCACTAAGTAAAGGAATGTACTAATTGAAATTGAAAAAATGTTGATCTTTTTTTTAAAAATATCATTTTAATATTGGTAAAATTTCCTTTTTTATGCAGCCCCTGTGTTAAAATCAGAAAGTTCTTACCTTAGTGGGATGTTTTTTTTAGAGGAATATTTTTTTAGCCACTGGATTTAATTTAGTTTTAAGGAAATGTGTTAAATGTTTATGTGGCCATATTTTTTTATATTGTGGAAGAGTTGTAATGCGTGCTTTACAGAAGTTTTTGACATATCACTGTTATTTTTTTTCCTTTTTTTAATCATTTCAAAATAACTAGGTAGGAATAAAACGTCATGAAGGAACCTTAAGGCTGCCTGTAGAACTTCGATATAATTCGCTGGAATTAAGATGCACTGAAACCGGTTTTACGTGGTTGGGTAGTAAATAAAAAATGTGTTAATTATGTCAATATTTCCAAAACGGTAGCAAACAATACTTGAATTAATTTTCTTGAACTAGTCCATCTCAAAGTGGAGTGAAGTTATAAGGAGGTAAAGAAACTCACAGTCTGCTCAACTAGTTTAATAGAAATGTATAAAAAATTTATAATCCAAACATGTTTCGAAGACTCAAGTCTTCATCTTCAGTGGAAGGTAAAAAACATTAAACAAAGGGGGGTACCTGTGACATTGTAGTAACTGTAAATAAGAAAAATAAGTTTAATTAGTTAAGTTTAAGAAAAGTGATTGAAAAAAGAAAATAACTTGAGGAGAAATAAATTATTTTTTTGTTCCTTACCTAGTTAAGCAGGAAAAGAAAACCTTTTAAATATGTAAAATATTACAAGTAACGAAAATAAAGCATGAAAATAAAGTAAATTTTTTTATTCTAGGTAGAAAAATCATGTAAAAATCTTCTTTCAATAAAACATAAGAAAAAGAAAACCTTCCTTTGTAAAAAAAAATTAAAATTAGAACCCCCTTTACAAAGGAAGGTTTTCTTTTTCTTTTGTTTTATTGAAAGAAGATTTTTACATGATTTTTCTACCTAGAATAAAAAAATTTACTTTATTTTCATGCTTTATTTTCGTTACTTGTAATTTTTTACATATTTAAAAGGGTTTCTTTTCCTGCTTAACTAGGTAAGGAACAAAAAAATAATTTATTTCTCCTCAAGTTATTTTCTTTTTTCAATCACTTTTCTTAAACTTAACTAATTAAACTTATTTTTCTTATTTACAGTTACTACAATGTCACAGGTACCCCCCTTTGTTTAATGTTTTTTACCTTCCACTGAAGATGAAGACTTGAGTCTTCGAAACATGTTTGGATAAATTTTTTATACATTTCTATTAAACTAGTGGAGCAGACTGTGAGTTTCTTTACCTCCTTAATACTGGAATTTAACTTTGTTGTATATAATTCAAAAATGCCATAAAATCGCAACTTTGTCGTGAATTTTACTTTCTGGATAACCCGCATATTTCACATTACGGTAAAAAGAAGTTCCTTTAGCTCCAATGGCAACTCGGGCACTATTTTATGCGAACGTTTAGCCAAATATACTTAGTTTTTTTTCTAATCTAAAACTGGATTCGTAAAGTTAAAGGATTGGAAAACGCTATGAAAAAATTGAGATAAAAAATATAATGTTGTAAGAATAATAATAACAATTTTAAAATTTTTGTCACAGATCTTCCTGAAACTTGTTGATACCCCGATCGACATGTCAGACAATCTAAATACGAATAAATTAACTAAAAAACTTTATTATTAACGGCTAAAACTTCACGAAAAGAAATATTGATCAGCTGATGACTCTCGTCTCTTTCTAACCTGGCAAAAAGCGCCGTATTTTTTAATTAAATTGATGCAACATAGATGGCTCTGATTGCTAATTTGGGATTGTTTGGGATCCTCATCTTAATAATTGTCCGATAAAAAATGATTATGGTCTGCAGGCAGCTCATTGGGGGAACTTTCAAGAATCAATTTGGGTAAATAAAAATAATGTTACCAATTGGAAAAATAACGGGCTCTTTTTATCGTTATCTTAATAATATTATTCTAAATGAATAGGAAGATTCTAATTTCTCCCGGATTTTTTTTTATACCGAAGGAGACGAACCGAGTAGCCCTCGCGTAGACGTCATTGCGAAATGAAATCGTTGCCATTGTTAGGAAAATTTGTTCGTCTTATCTTTTCACAGGTGAAAGTATCATGAAGCTGTTATAACATGGCTATTTTGTACTCATATACTATAATTGTTACGTAACGAAAACGGTACAATTTGGGGGATTAGTTGCAATTTTTGCTAATCTCACCTACCCCAAGGAAAACAACTTTGAGCTTTACGCAGCAACTATAATGATGAATACAGAATAGTCTTGTGAAGCTCAATTTTAAACATAGGATTTAGATATAAACGCCTGGACAAAATTAACGCAACATCATAAATTTGCCATATTTTTTATGCTATTTTTTTTCTAAATTTATGATCCGATTTGAATGATTTTATTTTTGCATTGTAGCTTGGTTCTTTGACAATGTCATAGTTTTCGCTGGTTATGATAAAAATTTAATTTTCGATTTATACTGGGTGTACTAAAAATGCTATGTTTTTTCCCGAAAATTCGCATCACCCTGTGGAGTATATTGGCAACCGAAACATATTGCAATTGACATTAAACGGTAGGTCCATCTTTCCCCAACATTTTCTTTTTTGGTTTACTTCATTATTTCTGTTATTAAAGGAGATACACCCTTTTATAGCGTAACATGTTTTTATAGACTTTAATATTCAACACATTCATCGTTAAATGTTTTCAAGTAGATGTTGTGTTTTAAAGTTACAAAGGTCAAATCAAATTTGCCATACTGATAAAAAAAACTTTCCGGAAACTGCTTATTAAACGTTCGTTTCGTATGCCCAGTTGCCCAACGAGTATTTTAATTTAAACAGAAACAAAAAGTTATAAAATTTCCACAATTTTTATTTAGAAAAAACCGTAACATGTTTCGGCACACGGTGCCTTCTTCTGACGGAATAATGGATTTCCATCAAGTATCGGCTAAATCAATCAATTTGAGTATTTTAATCTTGAAACCTACTAGAAAACATTTAACAATGAATGTGTTGAATGTTAAAGTCTCTAAAAACATGTTACGCTATAAAACGGTGTATCTCCTTTAATAACAGAGATAATGAAGTAAACCAAAGAAGGAAATGTTTGGGGAAAGATGGACCTACCGTTTAATGTCAACTGCAATATGCTTCGGTTGCTAATATACTCCACAGGGTGATACGAATTTTCGTGAAAAAACCTAGCATTTTTAGTACACCCAGTATAAATCGAAAATTAAATTTTTATCATAAACAGCGAAAACTATGACATTGTCAAGGAACCAACTTACGATGCAAGAAAAAATCATTCAAATCGGATCATAAATTTAGAAAAAAAATAGCATCAAAAATATGGGAAATTTATGATGTTGCGTTAATTTTGTCCAGGAGTTTAGTAAAAATTCGAGGTTACGACCTTCAAGCAACAAAATTTGTTAAGAAATGAGCAAAATATTTTCGCTGAATAATCGCCCTTGTATGATGCACATGCCAATTGCTAAAAGTTTCTCTATTACGAAGGCCGTTATACACGTGCAACATAGATATTTGTTATATTATTTATAAGAATTATAGTTTTATAACACCCGGTATAATACTAAAGTTACTTTTTTAACCATAACAATAAAGGCGGTGATATTCTTAAGAAAAAAAACCTACAATTATAAAAAAAATCAATCAAAACTACCCCACAAATTTCGAAAATACATAACATCATCAATTTTTGGTTCTGAAAATAAGATTCGTTTCCTTCAGCGTTAACTCATGTTAAAATTATTTCAAATCTGTACTTTGCACTTGGCCTGATTTGGACTATTTCAGCAGGTGTTCATTTTTAACAAATCTTGTTGTTCGGATTGCATACCAGATCTCCTTGGGCAATAGTTTAATTTGCTAGACATACGGTGACGTCGAATTGCAATTAGCGAGGCATTTTTATATGATTTATATTTGTGAGAAAAATGGCAAGTACAAATTTTTTTTTCGAACTTTTTGCATAATATACGAGTTTTATACAACTTTTTAGATTAGCTTATAGGTTTGTGCAATCACTTAACACCTTTTGTAAATAAGTTTGTCAATATTATACATAGATGGTGCTTTTATTAATATTTTACTATAAAATTTATGTTATTTTGTGACGTTGGCAATGATTGATTATACGTGTGTAATTTAAATTATACACGCAGATATTTTATATTTACATTTTAAGAGATAGATTTTCGTTTCGATTTTAAAAGACGGTATACTCTTTTGAAACCAGGGTCGATTTTAAAATGCCATACATTGTGGGCCTACTATTGTTGCTCATTTGAAATTAGTTGAAATTGTAGCGAACAAATACCATACGACTTAGGATTAAGCCTATCCAATACCTTTTAGACAATCCCGGAAGTTATTTAGGATGTTTTAGATGTAACATACATACTGTTAGAATTGCACACCATTTTTTGGCTGGTAACAATAAAGTTTAATTAATGTCACCGTTTTCATTCGCTGATTTCTTGTCTGACGTTTTTTTAGCATGATATAAAGTCTCGAACGTGAGCTAGTCGACTTACTGAGGTCGAAAATGACGAAGACTATAGATTCGACATGAAGAAAACGAATGGAATTTTTTAGAGAAAATACAAAAATTAAGCAATAAATAGGAAACTAAAAAAAGCATTATAGTAATAATTGCTAGTCTATCTGCTCTTCATTTTTACGGTAGATAAACGTGTCTCTGCCCTAGAACGGTAGTGAACTCTCAAAACGGTAGATCTACCGACAAAGTGGTATGAAACACTGCGTGCTGACTGATGTAAGTTACAGTTGAACCGGGGAAAGAATGAACGTACGTCATCATCTGTAACAGTATGATGTAAATCGACGTTTTGTACCGACATTGATCCGATCATACAACTGGAGATATAAAATTTCAAGATTGGAGAAAATTTTTTCAGCAAAATCCTGAAATACGTGTCAACTATGTACAGGGTGTTATGGAAATGACGTATTATATTTACATGGGTGACTCCTGGGGTGTCCCAGAGAAGCGCTAATATTTTATTTTTTTTAAATCGACCGTTTTAAAAGTGGGGTAATAAACACTTTTACTCACAGGTCAGTCCGCGCTACTGTACAACATTTCACCCAGAGCCAATGGCAATGTTGCCAAACTTAATGTAAAACTGAAATTCCATATAAAATTATAAAAATTAATTATTTTCTACCTACTTGTATTTATCCTTATACCTAAAGAGCGAGGAAATCCAGGCACAAACACAATCAGTTTTTCTTTTTCAAGGGAACACTCCTGGAAACACTTTATGTATACACAGTAATAGTGAAACGGAACCGATAGTTAGCTTTTGAAAATACAATAATACCGATTATACTCCAGATTATTAGATTCTATACGCGACGACATTTGACGTCCAAAAGAAACGCGTCAATAAAAACAATATTCAAAGATATTTATGGACTGGCAAGATACACGCATAAACCGAAAAAAAAAAAACAGAGCGGATTGCTGAGAGTGTGTTGGTGATCGACGTGACACAGCGTATCCGGCCGCTGGTTGGTCTTGAAGTAACAGACGCCAGCGTGCGGCGCTATATGAAACTACTTCGCTCAGCCGATGTAAGGCGTCAAGAGGTCATTGGCATTTGACTTAGTGACGTACGTGGCTATTACTATTCCATATGTTTTTTCGGGTTGTTTAAAACATAGTCCGTCGTAAATGTTCTTCAATTAATTATACAAAAAGGTATTACAGAATGGAAAAGTGTTTAAATTATTTTATTTTGTCTAAAAAGTTTAAGGTGTACATATGACAACACCGGCCAGAATCCCTTGATTGCTTACATGTATCGCAGTGCCACACAGGTGTTTTTCTGGTTTGACGTCGGGTCACTTTTACCGCTGAATGAATTGAAATCGCCATTTATGGCTATTTTTCTTCAGTTTGTCTTTCTCTCAGGAATTGCCGGTTTAAATATAATACGTCATTTCCATAACTGTATATAAATTGTAAAAAAAAATTTCATCGGCCATTTCTGGTGATTTATATTTTTTCCACCTGGCAACACCGTCAGTAGACGCGATGCCAGAGAAATCACACCGCCCACGTGCCTCCATGGCATGCCTCGACTTTACTTACTCTTAACGCCGTAAGCACTCTTGTTGAAACATGTCTTTTTTAGTAAGTTTTAATACCTACTCGAGATGACGTGGCTCGCGTGGTTTTCGAATTCAAACGCAAAAGTGCTATAATAATAAATGTGGTGATTTTTGCATGGAATTTAATTATGAAACGGAGTGTTTTTTAGATAAAAGGTAAGAAAGCATGCATTAAAATTGTAGTTTTTATTGTTCAAAGAGTTTTAAAAAATAACTGACAACGTCTTGTTGACAAGAACTGACCTTCCCTTGAATTCCTACGTGTTTGTTCGCGTTTACTATTGTTTGCGTTGCAAAACAGTTCCCGCCGTCATTCTTGTGCAAAGAATTGTTCAAAAAGTTAAGCTAGAATGAAAACAATGCTAAATTATATTTTCATTGACGTCATTTGAGACGTGACCTACCCTATTAGATTATTGACATATCTCGCCAGTGCCTACCACGTGGTTTTTCGATTTTGACATAAGGAGAATATCGCTTATTAATTCAAAGCATCATTTTTGGTTATTTTCCGTCATTTATTTTTCTCTCGGGATAGCGGTTTGACTAACGCGACAGGGTATATTCTTGTCTTTTCCTTGTATAAACGTAGTTTGACCCCCAGACCGAAGTTCTGGATCCGCCCTTGTCCCTGTATTTAAAAAAGTGCTTCTATAATTATCTAGACGTAGTAAAAAGAAAACTCGTAATATTATTAACAATTTATTTATATTGTACACGTTCTCACATTTAAATAAAATTATAGTTAAAAAGCTATTTTCGACAATCGTTGTAGATACAAATTTCTGTATTAAATACTAGACGTATTACATAGTATGTGCTGTCAAAATAATATTAGCTGAATCCAAACTATTATTTTTATTAATGCTAAGTACGTGGCGGGGAAAATGTCATTCGCTACAAAAATGTTTATATGCGCGTATTTATTGGTCGTAGGCCGTTATTGTCATTTATTTTACGATTTCAACAAGAAACTTTTATGTCGGCTTATAAAAAAATTCAAAATAATTAACTTTTCGAGGGTTTTAACTTTAAACCATCCTAAATTTTGGGGATTAAAATGACAATTTGTAAGATAAGTCGACCACCAGGTTTTGATTTTTTTCGTTTCCCTTCAAAATTTATAAAGTAACAAAATTTTCCAGGATGTCCAGTTGTTATTGATAGAATTAAAACTATTTTGGCAAACAACATCCTGGTAAAAATATTTATCGAAAAAGAATAAAAAAATATTGATTTTAAACGAAAACCGGGCGGGTTTTTAGGAGCTGCTGTCCCCCGTCATCCAAAAAATGGGATAATGTATCGTAAACCTATCCCCACTCCATTCACACCGGCAACTAGATATCAGATATCTCGTGGGGCACGGTACGCACTCCCCAATCGGTAGATCATACCATAAAGCCGCAAACACACTATGTATTATCACGTCACGTGAGATCACATGCTATCACGCAATGCAAGACGGTTTGAGTGCTTATAAATAGGTTTAGAAGTACACTATAGTCACCTCATGCAGCTCACGGCAAGTCATACGTGACAGCACAATTTTATTTCTACAAATTTACATATTCGGCACGCGTGATAGCACGGTGTCAGAGTTTGACGCTAGAAGGCTACAAGATTCACTGGTAATCTAAACACAGAATGTGTAATAAAAATTATCTCCAGCGTACGTAGTCTGTTTCTAAGCCGTGAGAGCATGTGCTATTCTGCCGATATGATAACACGTGAATTCACGTGACGTGATAATAGTGTGTTTGCGGCTTTATGCGAGGAACCCAGGGTTGATTGATAGTCTTTAGGGGCAACGTATGACTGAAGATTGTAGTTTGCAGGCCACGTTAAGCCCTAGGTCCCCTCGGCAATAGCACTGGTAGCGAACCAAGAGGACAAATTGAAGAAAAACACCAGACCTGGCCCTGATGGAAGACTGCCTGCCTAGTAAATATTACGATTGAGCAATCGTCCATGTAAAAGTGCGACGGGTTTAAAAAAAATCTATTAACAGTCTAAGCGGCATTGCCACGAAGAAGCAGGTTAGACTTAGGTTGTTGTAACTTTTTTTTCACTGTACAAGGCGCACACCTAAAGAAAGTTTAACTGAAAAATTAATGTAACGTCGTTTAAAATATTTGCGTTTTACATAAACTAGTACTAAATTGGGAACGTTCTCACTATATTGTCTGCCCAGGCGTTTCTGAACACCGTAATAAGGAATGTGAGCAAAAAATTAGGCTATGCTGCCGTTGGTTGTGTTGTGAAAATCGTCAAATATCCCTGGGCAAACAATACATCTCTACACGTTGCATATCGCCGACAAGCTGACAGTATGACACCAACATTCACTCTAAAAACTAATTCAACAGTACCTACTCACTAATATTTATTAAACAATCTTAAAATATAACGAACGATAAAATTTTATTTAAAAACTAAGGAAACAACAAAAAATATATTCTTTTCGGAAAATAAATAATAAATATAATGTAACAAATTTTAATTTACAAATATACACTAATTTTTGGATTCGAATAATAAAATTCTTAAAATAATGGTAATATTTGCAGAAAAAAAAATTATATAAGTTGTGAAGATAAGCAGTATTTTGTTGGGTTGCGGAAAGAATTTAAACACTAACGAACTAACCAGATAACTTTGTGGCATTAACTGTTTTATGGTGGCATTAATGACGTTGACATTCAGTCATAATCAAAGATCTTTGGTTAGTAAATCAATAATTAGCTAACCGGGATACTTTGAATCAGTCAAAGTTGTCTGGTTAGTTAATTATTGAACAAACTCAACTTTAGTATTGTCTTTGAATTTCGAATTATAAGAAAAACGGATATACCGTATCATCATTAACCACACCAGTTTTGCTTCAATAAAGACTAAAAGTGACATAATTAAATGGAACCATGCGGCTTTTGTTAACTGTCAAATTTGACTTTATCTCCACACTTTGGAAAAGTTGTTTGTATTGTAATTTTAGGCCCACAACAAGACTTCTCCTCTTCGTTGGCTAAATCTTTGTTATGAGGAGTTTGCTCCATAGAAGGCAACATTTTTAAACCGCAATTTAATTTTTTCAGGAAAATTAATATTTTGGCAGAATTTTTGGGTATAAAGCATGAAATAAATAGATTTACGGTGGTAGGGTCGACTTTCCGACAATAGCTATTGACCAAAAATAGATTGAAAACCAAAGTTATCATAAGTGATTTAAATTTGACGTGCCAGCATAAAATTATAATACAAACAACTTTAAATGCCATTTTTCGATATTTTGTGGAGAAACTGTAAAATTTGAACGTTACAAAAGCCATGGTCCCATGTATTTATGTCATTTTTGGTCTTTGTTGAAGCGAAAACTTATGCTGAAGTCTAATATTACATAAATCGAACAATACATTTTTTATATCACGCGGTATGTCTGTGATAGACCGAAATCCCTATAAACCAGGCGTTTGCCTCCAAATATAAGTCGTCGGATTGTTACATTCATCCGTTTGTCTTTAACCTTCGATATTCAAAGGTCTTGTCAAGTTTGAGTTATAACCGGAGAACATTAAACATTATCTTCATTATGACTGATTTAAATTTATTTTTAACTAAACTTTATACTCGGGACTAGAAACCTATTTATTTCATACTGCATTGCCTTTAGAAAATCTGGGTTATCTCTTAAATTAAACGAATAATCTCGGAGATTTCACTTTGCTCCGGTCAGGAACTTCACACGTCTCGCAAAACAAATCATAGCTCCAAGGTATTATTATTTTCAAATTGTCTAATTTCGTTAATAGAAGCGAGTGCTCATCTCGCAGCTAAATGTGAACAGTGAATGGCAATATTAATGGAGAAGTAATTAAATGGTTTGCCGTTATTAACAGTCGAGCTGCGAAATGATTACTTGGTCAGCAAGAGTTTACAATTGGTCAGTAGTAACAAACATGTCTAGAAGCAGTTTACTTCAGAGGTCCCAGGGCACTGTCAATTTATGTAACGTGTTTTCTTTTGCCGAATACAGAAGGAAATCGGCTACAAAAGGTGTAGCGGGGGCGGGTTTTCACTTGTTTTCCCAGGACACTGTCACGATTCAGAAATGTTTGCTGTCCATAAGTTGCTGACCAACTAGCCATTTTGGCTGACCGATTACATTTTTCTGTTCACAAAAATAAGAATATTTTGCTAATTAATTTAGATTAATAGTGGCCAAATTTTTATTTTAGAACAAAAATATTATAAAAAAACTTTATTTTTATGCCCTGGCGGCCGGTACCGGACATAGCACCCTTAATAAAGTAACCACAGTGCAATTCCCTTGCGCGAAATCATCTTAATTTACTCTAACCTTCATAAATATCACTACGTCAAAATAAAAACATCTAAATATCACCATCGAACATGTTCTCTATATTCCTCATTAACGGACACCCTTTTGATCGTTTCGTATCCTAGAATAATGCTAAAACTAAACGTCGCCGATTGCACTAGCCTCGCACTTAGCCCCTTCGTAAACATTCTTAGCCCCTCTTCCCTCCACAAGTCTTTAAACGCGCCGCCCATCGATTCGATGCGTTGGACTTGCAGCCGGGCTCGCACTACGTCTAACGGGTTGGTTATGATGGTGGTGGTGAAGCCGCCCATGGTGCCTGCGATGGTTTGTATCAGGAGATGGGAGACACCGGACGGAATGATTTTGAAAAGTTCATCTGAAAATATGTACTGGTCATGTGAAGGTAGACAAGCCCATATACCCAAGGAATGGTTTTTTTTTTTTGTTTGATTTGTTAAGATCTTACTTTTTTTGTTAAAGTTAAAAAAAAGTAATTTAGCGTTAAAAAAAATGTCTTAACGTGTCACTTTTTCACTTCCTCTCTGAATGCTTATAATATCAAATTGTCCTGAAAACAGCATCCGCGTCGTTCGTTGCCTGGGCCCATTATTTCTTACAAATATCAATATTTGAAAACATCAAACACGGAAAGAAATAATTCCGAAGAATAAATCTCATTTCAATGCGCTCTAGACGAAATAATTAATAAAGTCAATGAAGCAACACAAAATGTATTGCCTGAAAAATCGAAAGAAGCTTACAAAGAGGAATATAATACGTTTATATTAAATAGCATTGGACCTTTGCAAGTTTCAGCTGAAGAAGAAAAATGATACGATTGTAGAAAAAATAGTGTATGAATCTTATGCATAAAGTTACAAAACTAACTATTTTCCAGTTAAAATTATAAAGTTATCCATAAACAGTTGCATTTTCATTACCCATTTAAAAAAAAAATTACTTGCTAAAAGTAGGTAGATAACTAATTCTTACCTTGATAAAAATGATAAAATCCCCACCAAAGTGCCGAATTAGGAACATAGGCTGCTAAACTGGCCCAGTATCCCCGGTAAAACCCGCTTACTCCGTCCATTTTAAATATTTTTTGCATCACGTCGGCTGTTATTGCTAGTTTACTCCTACCTGACCCATTATCAATTCCTAGTGGGTTAAATGCTATCTGCAACATGTTTTATTCTTTAATTTTAGCAGCTATTGAGCCCGATTTTTCTTTGTGGGACAAACAAGGACATTTAAAGCTCGAATGTTAAACGTTTAAGATGCTCTTTCTTGATCAATAAGTATGTTCTAAAATTTACCAGTTATTATCTCAACAACGCATATACAAGATCTAACCGCGTCGTCCCGATCACAAAACCATCCTGTTTATTAACATAAATTCGAAATTGGAAGCATTGCATATGAAATTTGATGTCTAATTTTGGAAATTTTACTTACATTTTTTTCTTTACTAACAGTACCCATCATCATGAGATGTTGACTTAACACATCGAAAGGTACAATTATGGTTTGTCCGACTAAAGAAGCACAACCGCCGGCAACTAGAGCTCGTACACGAGAGTCCACATGCTTTTGAGCTAAAAGGTGTCTCACACCTTCATAGGTTGAAATATAAAAAACACCTAAAAATTACAGATTACTTATAAATAAAACCTAATATACATCAATGACTAGAAAGATTATGATTTTTTTCTATTTTTATTGGGCTTAATATCTTATTTCAATTTCATATAAGTGTCTTATTAAATAAATTGAAAAAAATGGTGATTTACCACTGACTATTTGAACTGATGATATCCAGAAACCTCGGTACAAGCCTGAAAAACCTTCGTATCGGTAAATTTTATTATATGCGTCAAACATACCTACAATAAAAAGAAAACTGACTAAAAAACTATTTAAAATAAAACAAAAAAAAAGTGTAGCCCATGTGGAGAATAATGGAGATTTCGATATGTATGACATTGCCAAGAGGTGTGAAAATAATAGTTCTAAAAACAAATTAGACATATTACCTACTTTTCCGGTATCTCCTGTTTAATAAATTAAAATAGAAAAAACAATGATAAGAACTTATCAAACAACTATTTATAAAGATATTGTTATGTAATTTCAAAAACTTTCTTATGTAGTTGAAAAAACTTCCATTAAGAATATACATATTATATGCTTAAATCAATAATAATAAACTGGAATTCATATCTCGAATACTTATCTAAGTTTAAGTACAGTTTTCATAGGCATGATAACTAAATAATTATTGAATATTAATTAAATTCTAACATAGTATAGAATTTTACTCATCATTAGGTAAGTATTATGCAACATTATAAACTCCTTGGCAATGTCATACAGATTGAAACCATCGTGCTCTGGTAATATTTGAGATACAAGATAAACTAAGGGGCTCCTTAAAACAATATTTAAATATGATGCAACTTTAGATCAACAAAATTAAATTTTGGTTTATAACACTGGTTTTTTAAGTAAATGATTGTAAATGATTAGTTATAAATTAACTCCAGTTTTAACTAAATCAAATTCAATGACTGCATTATTTTCTATATAAACAATCAAATGAATTAATATTTTCTTTATTCTAAATTCTACTACCAAGTTCTAGATTTTTCAAACCAACATTTTGTAGAAGTAGAAGACCAATTTATTACAGCAGGTATTTGAGGCACAAGTACAAATGAATATATGTATTAACAAACCCCGTGATTTTGAATTTTCACAACTCCAGTAAAACCAAGAAAATACCTTTTTTAACACTACAACACTTACCAGAATACATATCATTGTGTTTCTGAACTTGCAACCTGGTTTTGATCAATGTTAAAGGATACAGAGCACATCTAACACTAAACGAACTCAACATCGATAAAGGGAAAAATTTTGATTTGTCCATCATATGCCATTCTATGGTTGTAATGTAATCCTTGTGCTGGTCAACTTCCACAGGAATAAAATCCATTTTTTAAATTAAAGTCTTGTTTAGATAAAAACTTAAAAGGTCAGGTTTTCATGATAAAAAGTGGGGTTATCTTAGCTGCGTTTTCCACCCAAGCATCTTACATAACTGGACATCATTGGAAAAAACCTAAAATGTCATAACATAATTTATGTTCTAAAGGAAACTGCCTGTTTTAAACCTTTTGTCTATGGACAAACGAAATCGTACTTATAAACTCGACATTTTTCTTGACACTTTAATTATTAATTACAAGGGATCAAGTAATGTCAAAGTCATGTGATATAATAATGAACTTAGGAACAAATTAAAGCTTTCAAAAGGTTTATTTTCCTGATCACAGAGGAGTGATATATCTGTCCTAGTCTTATAACCAATATAATAAAACAAAGAAATCTCCTAACTTAGCCCACGTTATCGATTCCACTCAATTTTACTCGTTTAACGCCTAACTTCATTTTACATTCTAGTTGTCTTTACCGGGACATTTCCAAACGATTGTGCACTGTATACCAAGGGCGAATGAAAATTATATGTTTGGGCAAATATGAAATAAAACATTTTTTGTCTAAAAATTATATAAAATTCTTTAAGTATATACATAGTTTTCGGTATTATCTTACATTTATACTTAACTTATTTTCCTGAAAGAAAAAATATACACACATAATTTATATCCTATTGTTGGTTGCACCCAGGAACCTATTCTAAAATAAAATATCTTATAATTCTTATATAATTACAAAGTAAGTACAACTCGTACGGTACTGTTCAAAATGAATTGCCTCCGCCATGTTTATTGAAAATAATTTTTTTTAGTACATCTTTGTCGCCTTTAACGTTATTTGCGTTCAGGGCTGCGCTTTACTTATCAATCGACAAGTAAATCGATTATATCGACTAGTAAATTAAATACCTACTTAAAAGGAACAGAAAATAATTGTGAAAGAAAAAACGCGACTCAAAAACGTCCATGTTAACTAAAAATGGAGGCTTTGGTAACCTCAAAAAATACTCCTACCTAATCTAAAACCTTCATACTAATCGGTCGTCTCCTATCTCGTTTCAGTGCCCCACTAAATTTAACATGAGGCTTAGAACCATTACTATCACTACACACATTACTCAGCATACCTGAAGATGTCTTATTACACGAAACGTTTGCATTATTACCCGACACTGAGCACACCGTAGTTACAGAAATACCTGATATACAACTAGACGTCGTATGTAGGTTATCATTACTTTTTACGTCTCTTCCTGAATTTGTCTCATTTTCAGAAGTATGTTTCATGGGGCCAATATTCTTGATTGGAGTAGAAGTATTTGGATTTTTATTATTTAGGAAATTCGTGAAACTAAGCCGGTCTCGCTGCGTAACATTGTTATCTCTTTGTACCCCATTATCGTCGTTACTATCCTTATCGCTCTTTCTGCTTCCACCTACATTTGCGAACAACATACTCTTTCCAGACAAACTAAATTCTGATAAGTTCTCGTAAATGTCTTTTTCCAACGGTCCTAACATGGTCAAATCCTTGGTGTCCAAGTTAAGTATAGGAAAAGTATGGTCCGTTACAGGTAGGACAATATCTGGATATACGCCTTCATGAGTAGGTTGTAACTGTGGATTTGATGCGTCAATAAAGGCATAACTTTTATTAAGAGCCGTATTTTTCGACAAGGCGTCATAGGTTTGTTCGATACGAGGCAAAGGAGAACAATTCGGTGGTACTTCCATATTTAACCGAATTTCCTGAACTTTTATACGAGTCCGAGCACCGTTATCAACCACATCTTTATCAACAGTTGTCCAGGACTCTGTATAAGATACTTTGGGGCATTTTTTCGCTGTGCAATCATCGCTATCACTGCTTAGTCGCCTTCTTTTATTACTATCAAGTACTGACCCCGGATGATCTAAAAATAGTTCGCGTTTGGCTTTTAAATCCTTAAACTTTTCCGCTCCTTTTGACAAAGTACAATCGCCTATTCTAGTCGGTGTTATTCTTTTTATAGTCTTCATATGTTCTGCTTTCTGATCATTACCAGGAATGTTTTTTACAGATGCTTCTCCAAAGCTTAAACTTTTCTGTCTGACTTTAATCGCATTTGTTTCCCAAGTTTTTATATTTTTCTTTGTATATTCTTTAATGTCGCTTTCGACAGCTTCTCTTACTTGACTGCTGTTCTGTATCACGACATTTTCCTGATAACAGCCTTCTTGTCCCTTTGCAAGTGTCTCCTCACACGTCTGTTCATTTATAATTTCTTTCCGACTATTCTTTTCAATATGGTCTGCAGCTATGATTATTTTTCTAGGTCTTCCCTTTTTCTTAGGTTTTACCAATTCCTCTTTTAGCTTAATATTTTTAGGTTCTATTTCTGCAAGGTTTCTTGGGTTTTCCCCTTGATGAGAATCACGCAATGGAGGATCTTCTAACATACTTCTCGAGTCTCTCATGCATTTTTCTACAACTTTTCCCTTTCTATTTTTAATTTTATTATCTGCTACATTACAAGAAACCACTTCTTTTTTAACTATTTCTTCTCTCTGGTCAGTCTCGTCTTGAACTGAATCTGAATCGTCGTCTGAATAAACAATCCTTCGTCTTTTGTTCCGGACGTTTTCTTTCGCATTATTTTTTTGACGTTTTTTTGCCGTGGTTATTTTAATTTTAAAGGAGGGACTTCTCGGTTTTTTTTCTTCCTTAGAGACGCTCTGTTTTAAAGTTTTCTTCCTTTCTGGCAATACGAAGTTCCCTTCTCCACTTTTATTCTGAAGAGATTTTTTTCCGCGTTTCGCTTTAACTTTCTGTACGATCTTGTCATCTTCTTTCCTTTCAAAGTCGTCCTTAGAGTTCTTGTTCTTTCTTATTTTCTTTACTTTTTGACGTTTAGTTTTCGTCATATACTCTTCTTCTAATAGAGATTCTTCCAGTTCACCGATCAAAATCTGTTTCTCTGTACTTCTTTCCGATAAGTCGTTTTGCTCTTGGGATTTTTCTTCTGTTAGACGATGCTTACCAACACTAATATTTCCTGGAGTGGCGTTTTCAGTCTTAAATTTATTACTCAATGCATCTTCAGTCAAATTTCGTTTTATTTTTTCCTTCATCTCTGCATTTTTCTTGTGTATATAGTGGTTAGGGCTTTCAAATACTGCTTTTGGAGTATCTCTGATATTAGGAATACTGGAAGAAGAAAATTTATTATATTCAAACATTCATGTTGATAGGAACTATGTATCTTATTTTTGGGTAAGGAATGTTTTTTGAAACACTCTGTATATGAAAATGGGCCTGTTATTAAATAAAAAAAATACTTACTATGTTGGATTGGTGCAGAAACGTTTTAAACCTTCAATTTTCTTGTCACCTGTTTGCAACAGAGGCTTGAATGTTTCAATTTTTTCTGGTGATTGCATATTCTTGCTTCCAAGGTTTTCATTTCCGTCCTTAATTAAATTATTTTTGTTTGCTTCTTCGCTCTTGTCTCTTAGTTTAAAGCTACTATAAGCATAGTTATTTTCTTCGCATTCTATAATATTACGCTTTGCTTTATCTCTATCTCTGATGGCGTTTGGCTCCAAAATTTCGTCCACTTTGCTAAAAATACAGAGATATTAAATTTTTCATATTTCTTACATATAGAATAAATAAACTGAACTTTCTTCGAGAACGAACGAAATTTTTTGATCTATCAACCAGTAGTGGATTCGATTATTTTAGGTTTGCGCAACCCCAGAAAAAATATAACAAAAAAAGAAATAAAACATAAAAATACAATTTTAAATAGATTTCAGAAAGGAGCTACAGTCTGAAAAACGAGCAGGAAATCAGGCGGCCAAAATGTATTATTATATACAAAGGCGTATAATAGGTAATATTTTAAACGCTAACTTACCCAGGACTTGGAGTCATGGGACCAAAAAGCTCCACATATTTGTTATTATCAAATTCAATAGGCTTTTCTATCGGTGATGGAGTTTTTCCTCTTTTATCCTTTTGTTCCCTCTTCCTTTTTATATTTTTGACCTCATGTCCATCTCTTATGTTTCTGACTTTAACTTTATTTTTTTTTAATTCAGCTTTACAATTTTCCTCAGGTTTTTTTATGTCTTCTTCCAGACACTTCTGCAAGCCCTCTGTATCGAAGTGTTCCGTTTTTGCACTTAATCTATATGACGAACTAAAATAACAAAAGAAAATATATTTATAAAGTTTTAAGGAAGTTATTGTGCAGAGAGAGTTCTTCCAACCATTAAAAGAGATATACAACTGCAATAACATCAGATTGATATACACGGTGTTGAGAAAAGGTCGGTACACCGGAATAACTCGGGTGCATCGCATTGCAGCGGAAAATGTCTAGAGAAAAAGTTGTTTGGTTTTGAAGGAGGAATAGTTTGCAATTTAAACCACCCCGCACCCCCTCAACCCCCGGGCGCGGGTGGGGGTAAGTTAGGATTTTCAAATGGAACCTCACATTTTTTATTGGCGTATCGTGTTCTCCGACCAAAAATAAACATCTCTTGTCCGAAGAATTTTTTTATTCGGGCCCATCCTTCACCAATAATCACCATGAGAAAGACAAAATCAGAACCGTGCGAAAATCAAGGTTTATCACGGAAATACTCTTGTTCTCTGTCTTGTACTAAAATATGCCCGTGGAAAAATTTGTTTGTATTCGGACAAAAGATGTTTATTTTTGGTCGGAGAACACGATACGCCAATAAAAAATAGGGGGTTCCATTTGAAAATCCTAACTTACCCCCACCCGCGCCCGGGGGTTGAGGGGGTGCGGGGTGGTTTAAATTGCAAACTATTCCTCCTTCAAAACCAAACGACTTTTTCCCCAGACATTTTCCGCTGCAATGCGATGCACCG
Source organism: Barypeithes pellucidus (assembly GCA_963991005.1). Taxonomy (NCBI): domain Eukaryota; kingdom Metazoa; phylum Arthropoda; class Insecta; order Coleoptera; family Curculionidae; genus Barypeithes; species Barypeithes pellucidus. Next base: position 5,517,068 of record OZ022557.1, read on the forward strand.
GAGTTATTCCTTTTTTCAACACCCTATATAAATGTTGCGTAACAGCATTTCGAAAACATCAACAACCAAAATATACACGAGGTGTGCGTGTAATCAGGCCCGCAAATAATTTTACAAAAAATAGGTACAACTATGACTTTTTTATATTTTGATAGCACAATTTGTCAGAAATTTAAGTAACTAAAAAACATCTCTTAATATTTATTTGAGGTCAGCTTCATTTACAAGATAAATGCCATTTTATCAAACTCTGTCAAAAAAATACGTAAAAAAAATCTAATATGTCATTCACATATTTCTATTGCTAAAATATGTGCTTTGAGGTACTTGCACTAAAGCCGTTTTGGAGATACCTTGAAAACACACATGTACATTTACATACCGAGAAGTGATGAATTATTTCGAAGTAAAGTGGACACACTAAATTGTGCTGTTATCGAATTTCGATGCTGAAGCGTGCCACCTGTCAATGACAATATTAATATTCCCCGGTATTTGTTGCGTGGGTGATAAAGATCATAAATGTGTTTACTTCTATACAACCAAAGACATGTACACAAGTGTACCCCGGTGTTTATTACCTGTACTGTGGAGATGTATCACCCGTGATGCTTTTAACCTGCTCCTGAATTTCGTCAACATACTCAGAACTGTCATAGGGAGGACTTCTAGGCGTTTTTATTATTTCAGAATCAATTTGAACAGCTTGTGGGGCAGTGTTGTCTCGAATGTGTAGATTATTTTCGGCCGCATTTTTACATGGACCACTAAATTAAAAATAAAGGTAAATTAGGTACTCGAGAACTCCATTTACTTGCCAAGATCAATTTTACAAGTCATGTGCCATGAACATGCCAACTGCAACGACTAATTCCATAAAAATTATCCGATGCTCTTCACACTTTAATATCAAATTACCTGTTGCTATCGTCCCCAAAGCCGGGAATGTTAGTCACTGCCTTCTCTACTTCCTCCTCCTCCGGGCTCGAGACAATTTCAAGAAGAGATTTTCTACTCTTCGACTGCTCGGACTTTTTTAGTTCAATATCAATTTCCAAATTTTCTAACTTCATTCGATGTGGAGGCGTGTAGCTGTAATATTTTGCAAATTAAAAATAAGGTATACTAAAGTCATCCAGGGGTAGTAAGTGGAGATAAAGACGGTCACAAAACGCATAATGAACAGTTGGTGATTTCCGATTTGGCTCCTTCCGTTTAGAGTCCTTCCTACTAATACACTCTTCCAACATTATAACGTATATAGGCTTCCGTTTAGTCTCCTCGCTCTTGTTTAGTTAAGTTAGTTATCGCAATGTTTTGTAGCTTATTTAGCTTATTTTGTTAATTTGAACTAAATATGTACTAAATTAATTGATTCAGTCGATACTTGGTGGAAATCCATAACTAATATTATGAGAAACAATAAAACTACGTTCTATTTCTTTTCCACTATATTCTTAAAAATTACATGTTTCGCTATCACTGTAGCTTCTTCAGATTGAGAATGAATGAATATTTTTCTATATCTAACAAAATATACAATCTTAAAATATTATTACAGGTATAAAGATGGTGTAGGGGATATAATAGTAACAGTGGGATTTTCCAAAATTCTATAAATAAATCTATAAAATAATTTATATAATCATGACACTGACCATTTGGAAAATTCCACTGTTACTATTATATCCCCTACACCATCTTTATACCTGTAATAATATTTTAAGATTGTACATTTTGTTAGATATAGAAAAATATTCATTCATTCTCAATCTGAAGAAGCCACAGTGATAGTGAAACATATTTAAGAATATAGTGGAAAAGAAATATAACGTAGTTTTATTGTTGCTCATAATATTAGTTATGTACTGTACTATTAAATAGTCTGTAAGAGTTTAAGAAATTTTAAACCTAGGACCGTAACCAGAAAGAAGGAATATGAATTTATGTGGAAACTGGCCAAGACATCATCGATAATGTCAGGAAAAAGATATATCGATAACTATTCTCTGTTAAGTTGCGCTAAGATTGTCAGGTTTGCAAGATTAAAGGTCATATGATATTTAAATTAAAGATATTCATGCTGAAATAAAATATCAGGCCAGTTTTTGATTATCTTCTTTGACAAGCCCGTCACTTCCGTCTCGGAACCGGATAATAGATATAAATAAGTTCTGTAGGTCCCTTAATTTGCAAGGTTTAAGTATGTTGGGCCAGAAAATACTTAAAACAAATCCCATTGAAAATATAAAATAAAATTCTCCCTACCTTGGACCTTGAATCGTAATATTAGACAATACATTTATCTTCTTGTTACAATCTTCTGTTAGATTTTCTTCTTTGCCTAATGTCGTAGATTCCTGAATAACATCGTCATCAGAAATACTAAGATCATGAATAAAACTATTCGGGTCTTTATAAGAATCGTCTTCTCGCTTTGAAGCTTCTCCAAGATCGTCGGATTCATTAATCACCGTATCGTGACCTGCTATATTTTTTTCCAGGGAAATATTGAGTTCATTTTGTGGTAGCTTATTTTCTTGCTCACTTAGTTTTTGAGTAACCTGTTTATTACTTAGGACGAAAGCTTCGTCATTGCTTTTTAAGTGGATAAATAGGCTATTTTTAACATTTTCCAAATTGCTATCGTTTTCCTGAATACCATCCCCTGCTGCAGGTAACTCATCAATAAGTAAGTCAGTACTTTCGACAGAAAGTATTTCTTCGTTCTGTAACGGGGTACTTTCAATTTTGTCGCTACTTTTTTCGGGACCATTGGCTGTAGCTTGATTTTTTTCAGAACTGTAGGGAACAGTGCCTGCAATAAAATGTAATTACTAATTTTTTCAGTGTTCCGAACCACAATTGGAAAAACAGCTTCACTTCACTTCACTTCACTTCACTTTGGTTGAAATACAGTGTCATGTCTTTCTTGTAATATTTTAATTTTGGTGTTATTTTGACATTTTGAACTAGCTTGACTTGTGTAAATACTGTGGTATATAAGCATGAATAAATTATTTGATATTATTATTATTTGATAAACATCCTGTATTTAAATTAAACCCGAAAATCCTGAGATGAAAATAGCTTTAAATGTTACTGACTGAGTTAATAAGCGAAATATGATGTTACTTTCATAGGAAACGGCGTGCATCACTGCTGTTTTGTAAACAAAGTCATATGGTATATCAATTAGCTGTCAAGAGACATCAATCTAGGGCAATGTTGCCAATTTTACCCAAAACTACAGCATAAAATGTATTGTATGGACAAAAGTACATACATTAAAAAGTGACTTTATTAAATTTGGCTGTTTACCTTTTGAATCAACATCCTGGACCTTAACATCAATACTCTTTGTTCTCGATTTATACGCCATCAAAGAAATTTTTTCCATTCTCTTTTTCGCAACATGGTCAACTTCTTTTTCTTCATTTCTTACAATTTTCGTGCGATTTTCATAATCGACTTCTCCCTTCACTTCTGAATTGTGTTTTATATTTACATCAATACCGTTAGTGATTTTATTACGTGTTGTGTTAAATTCTTGTGCGGTTTTTTTAAACACTTGTTTTACATTATCAATATATTGAAACATGTCAGATGTGTCTTCAATCTTTTCTGTGACTGACGCTTGTTCTTTATTTTTTTCATTAATATCACAATTTCTGGACAAAATTTTCGTTTCCACAGTCTCTGGCGGGTTTCTTCCATTACCAGTAGGTTTCTCATATGTACGTTTACGAAATTCTTCCTTTAAACCAAACGGATTGGCTTTTGCAGAATTTACATCTGAGTCAGCAACTGGAGGATTATTTCTAATTATATTTAAAGATTTTACATCTCCCTGATTAAGTTTCAGCGATTTCTGATGTTGTCTTAACTCAAAAACAGTTCTGATGCTACATTCGACCCTCTGACCTTCTTGGGCATGCACAGGATTACTTGTATGCCACGTCTCATCATTCTCATATCTCCCTTTTTTCTCATTTCGATCCGTCAAGCTCTCTTCCTTTTGACGTCGAATGTTAGTATAATTAGAAACCTCCTTCGATTGATTTTCTCTACATTCTAATCTACTCGATCCCTCTTGGTTTTTCTTAAAATCACTTGGAAACTCGTGAAGACTATGTTCGTAATCTAATTCTTCACAATTATTATCATACTGGGAGAATATGTCACTGTTTTTCTCAATTTGTTCCATATCAAATTTGTCATTATTAGTTAATTTTCCCACTGGATAACAAAACCGGACATCTGGAACGCGATCTATGTTTTGATCCTCGCTTAAATTAGAAAGTTTATTATATAATTTTTTCCTCTTGTCAACTAGCCTAAAATTATAAATATATAGTGTTTTTTTAGCAGAAAATTATATTCATCCATATTAAGACAGTTACAATTCATAAAACCAGCAGGGTGTTATGGAAATGACGTATTATATTTAAATGGGTGACTCCTGGGGTGTCCTAGAGAAGCGCTACATATTTTTTTTTTAAATCGAACGTTTAAAAAGTGGGGTAATTCACCCCTAAATCCACACACAACTCCTCGGCACATTCATATATGAAGATATTACATTGCCCAGCTGATTAATCAACTGATGTTCAAGCACAATGTTGCCAAAATGTTTAAAAGTGTAAAACTTTAGTTTCTTATAAAAATAAATATTTAGCTTACTTAGAAAGTAAATCCAGGACGCGATTAAGGAATCCAGGGCACAGCCACTTCCAGTTCTTTTTTCTATAGGAAAAACTTTATGCTCATCACGTGTCCTGATGATAGTGTGGGAGTGCATAATAAGCTTATCACTAAACCCCAACACTAACGCATAATTACACTTTACAATAACACACGTAGAACAAGAGCACTTAATCATTTCGCAATAGAAATAATAAAAACCCTAATTTCTATGGGCCATTAACCCCTTACTCAAGATAAAATGAAACAATTATGTTAACAATTGACAGGAACTACCCTCTGACCCCTCTGAAATAATGGTCTAGTCCGTTTTCGGACCAGTCGTCAAACTTTCTTTCCGAGAAATCTCCGCTCTCTAGAGCCAGCGCGGTTGCCATTTCCGAGACTATAATTATACAGGAAAGTAATATTATAGAAGGAAATTCGGCAATTTATGATAGTCGCTTATAAAACATCGAAAGTGACAACGCTGTATTTTTAAATATTACCCGATGTCCACAATCAGCTGTTTAAAGAAAAGAGAAACGTGTTATTTATTTTTAAAATTTTTAGATGTTAAATACATTATTTCCCAGACCACTCAGACAATAAGGGCGTATTTTTGTCTACACAATAGCACTTTAAAATACTAATTCAGATTGAATTGTACTTAGATGTGTTATGTGATTTTATTGTGCCGGTTTGTTTTTGTTCAAGTTACCTAGGTACTTGGTGTTTTTTATAAATTAAGTTGGTGTTAAATAAGTCCGAAAAGGTAAATAAAATTGCATTTTTTTTCTAAAGGGTAAGTGGCATTTATAAACTTTTAAGTTGTCCAGATCTGACGGGTGTCGTTCGAATTGAAGAAATGAGAACATACCTGACCATTTATAAACTCCGCGGCGGTTCGTTCGAGTCAGTTCAAGTTTATAAATCAGAGATTGTTTCCCAGCGAACTGAACTGAACGTAAAGGTTTATAATAATGTACCCTGAAAAATAAACAACTTGCAATCTGTCAAACGGTTATTGACTTTCTAAAGAGTTTACCCTGAAGATATGACAACACTGTTGACATATGTTGCTTTGTTTACCTTCCTGACATGGGCACCACGTGGTAATTTTTGGTTTGACATAAGGTCATGTACAGGGCATATTAAATTAAAGCGGCATTTTTGGATATTTTTCTTCAATTTGTTTTCGTCTCAGGAATTGCCGATTTAAATATAATACGTCATTTCCATAACACCCTGTATACAACTTAGTGTTTAATCGAACTTTTATTATTGGCACTATATATAGGAACAGAGTACATCATTCCCTAATGATAATAACCTCACCTTCTTAAGTCATCAGTTGACATTCGCTGAATGTCAAACCCAACATCCTTTATCCCTTCAAAATCATTACCATTCGACTGTAATAATTCATTTGAGATCTCATTCCTAAAAAGAGGTTTAAAATGGTTATTTATGATGTTAGCACCAATGAATACCAATTCTACCAAATTCAAAATTAAAGTTTTTTTTTTTTATTTTTAAATAGCTGTCTTCACTGTTTGTGATCTATACTAAATTTGAAAGTGCTTATACTTTTTGTAACCAGAGAATAACCGTCAGTTAATGGTACTATACCTTTTTTTCTGATCATTTTCATTGTTTACCATGTCTTGGTCGCTCTCCCCAGAAAGATGAAGCCTCATTTCCTCAAGATCACTATGATCTGCTTCATTATTGATGGGTGCTGTCATCATATAATGAGTACCTTTATATGTATTTTTATCTTCCCCTTGATACCCCCTTAGGTCTTGCCCATCTCTATCCACACTACATCTCAAAACTCTTTCTCTTAATTGTCCTATGTTTCTTGCTCTAGACCTTCCATCCCTATTTCGTAATCTGACATTTAAATCTGAATGCCCCTCCCTAGACCTTGACCTGTTTCTATTATTTTTGGAGTTAATCACGCGCCCTACTTTATCTCTTCTTATAGGAGATTTAGCTTTACGGGTAAATTGTCGTTCTTCATCTCTCTCTGCAGAACTAGAATGGCGTCTATCATGCTGGAAACGGTGCCCGTTTCTAGCGCCATATCTTAAATATCTTCTTCTAGATATAGATCTACTCCTATTTGAAACGCGTCTACTATCTCTGTCACAAGACACTGATCTAGACCTTCTTTCATTTTTTTCTTTGAGATTACTTTTCTTGTCTCCGAAATCCATATATTTTTCTCTACTATCCTCATTTCTTTCCACCGATGGTGTTCTAGGACCAACCCGATTTTCACAAAAATTATTCTTATATCGAGAGAATGATTTACTTCTCCCTTGAACAGATTTTTTCATATAACGGTCTTTAGATGAAAATCTATGTTTATTAGATGGTGATCTGCTTCTTCCCCTAGATGTTGAGCTAGAATGCATTATTTTGTCTTCTAGTTTTACATCTTCATTCACCGACTTTGATCTATTTCTTTTGTTTGGTAACTCTCCTTCTTCCCTAGATGAAGATCTAGGCTCTCTCTTAGAATAACTTTCAGGAGAAGCGTTTTTATATCTAGAAGAAGATTTACTTCTGCCCTGAACATATTTTTGTTTACAATCCTCATCTTTATTAGATGGTGATCTGCTTCTTCCCATAGATGCTGAGCTAGAACACATTATTTTGTCATCTGGTTTTACATCTTCATTCACCGACTTTGATCTATTTCTTTTGTTTGGCAACTCCCCTTCTTCCCTAGATGAAGATCTAGGCTTTTTCTTAGAATAACTTTCAGGAGAAGTGTTTTTATATCTAGAAGAAGATTTACTTCTGCCCTGAACATATTTTTGTTTACAATCCTCATCTTTATTAGATGGTGATCTGCTTCTTCCCATAGATGCTGAGCTAGAACACATTATTTTGTCATCTGGTTTTACATCTTCATTCACCGACTTTGATCTATTTCTTTTGTTTGGCAACTCCCCTTCTTCCCTAGATGAAGATCTAGGCTTTTTCTTAGAATAACTTTCAGGAGAAGTGTTTTTATATCTAGAAGAAGATTTACTTCTGCCCTGAACATATTTTTGTTTACAATCCTCATCTTTATTAGATGGTGATCTGCTTCTTCCCATAGATGCTGAGCTAGAACACATTATTTTGTCATCTGGTTTTACATCTTCATTCAGTGATTTTGTTCTATTTCTCTTGTTTAGAAATTCCCCTTCTTCCCTAGCATAACTTTCAGGAGAAGCATTTTTAGATTTAGATTTACTTCTGCCCGGAACATATTTTTGTTTATAACCTACATTATATTTATTGGATAAATTTCCTGCATGGGTTGGCTTTTGTGTAGCCAGTCTCTCTCTAGGTCTTGAACGATCTGAAATATGGCTATCTTTTCTATTTTTGTCACTATATTCTTTGATTTTATCATGATCTTTGCCATCGTCACTTCTAGGTTTATCTGTTCCATGTGGTTGTGCTGAATAATCTACATATCTATTACATTTTTCTTTTTGTGTATGGCTATCTTGTAATCTTTTGTGCAGTTCTTTATCTTCAGATGTTTGCTCAGGTTTGCTAGCATAATTCGGAGGATTTATTCTTTTTGGAATTCTATATCTGGCATTAAAATTCTGAAGTTCTTGATTTGTTAAATCTCTTTCTACTTGTTGAAGTACAGGTACCGTCATATCTAAACAAAAATATTGCATTTAAGTATGTGATTAATTTGATTCTATAATCATAAATATTCAATAGTTGTACCATATCTTTTACAAGAATAAAAATGAGATATCACAACTTTAATGCAGATTCGATGGCAGTACCACGAAAAGGAAGCCACATCTCTATTGATAGGAGGAAGTCACTATCTACATGCGGGTGTCGAAATTGGTAAGCAAGCGTTCATATGTAACCAAGAAATAAACAATGTAGAGCCAAGTATCTAATTTCTAAAATTGAAATGTCAAAGTAACCTATGGTTGATACTTACCAACATTGAACTGTTTGTTTCTAACATTTCCTCTTCTGAACAGAATGTTGTCTTTTTCATTCTGCAGCTCTTTTAACCTGCTATCTTTTCTCTCCAATTCAGCCCTTGCAGTTTTATATAACTCGGAAATTCTTAATTCTAGGATTTCTTTATCTTTTTGTAGTTTTTCTACTTTTTCCTTGAGAATTTCATTTTCTGGATTTTGAGTATCCGCTTCAGCCTAGGAGTTAAAATACATTTTGTTAGTGTTTTTAAATACAGTGGCCTATGGTTACAGTAATTCTACCGAACCAAAAGGATTGTACTTACTATGGGGTCACTTTCTGTAAAGCTATTGTTCAATGCCTCTGTAGCGAAAATGTCGCTATCGTCAACATCCCCATATACGTACTCAAGCATTTTCTGTTCGTCCCCAAAGGCACCAAGCTGATTTCCACTCATTTTCCAAAATTATAGTTACTTTCCTAGCACTTAGCACAAACCTTAGACTAGATCCTAATCAAAGGCACAAACACTTCCAAAAACAAAGTCGCATAACCCCACATTATTCAGTTTGACAGAGAAACGAGCGGGAACGCCATTATCAGTTGTAAGTTATCCAGTGCAGTAGAGAATTTAACAACAAGCTTCTTTAGAGAATATAAATAAAAATAATATTAATACGTATCTATTAAACGTATCGCAATAATGGTATGAATTAGGCACGCAGTTTTAGTAAAAAAAAATTTTGAGATAGGTATTCTTAATAATTCTTTTTATGAAATTCTTCCTCATTAAAGAATAGTACTATACATCTGCAATCCAAGATACACGATTCTTGAAAAAAAATAATTATTTTGAAGTGGCGTCCGTATAGAATAAGCAATTTTTTGATCAGGATCCTGCAAACGATGAAGTTTGATCATTTAAGAAAAATATTCCAAGATCTACCTGACGTTACGCCTCTGGCTTGCGCATATTCGCAGCGCAGCTGCCAAACTTCCACGACATACCTTGATTTGATTGTTTGAGTTTCGAGGACGCGGCGGAAACGTACGGGTCACACCTTGTCAAATTGTAAAATTCACGCGCATTTTCACGCGAAAACGGCGGAAAAACTTTTTCCAAAGTGAGAAAAACTATTCATGTGCTTCTAAGGAGTGTTAAAAGTATCAAATACTGTTGCAAGTGTATGAAAAACAGGAGATTAAGTGTGTTTTGTTGGTAAATAAATGGATTAACTGCAAATTTTTTGCAACGCTGGAAAAACAACAGGTAAGCTGACGTATGTTTTCGTGTGTTTTTATGAATTAAAAAGTTACATTGTGGTTAAAAATAGGTTCCTGATTAAAGTATTTTATATTATTTAAAGAGAAACAGTACTTTTAAGCCAGTTTCAGAAGTTTTAAAGAACCTGAATACAGAATTACAGGTAAAAGCCGTGTTCACACTGCCCAAACGTGTCCATTCCACGCGGACTTTTAAATGCCCATACGGGTCAAATACGACCGTAGTGAGTGTCACCATTTCGAATTGTTTTTAATTTTATTCACGTCTATTGAAAAGTATGTTTACTGCGTTGACTAAGTACAACACAAAAGAAATGATAAAATATTGACGCGTTTGAAGAATTGTAAATCGCCTTTCTTGTAGGCGAAGCCGGCTTGAGTGGAATAACTAATTTTGGAATTTGTTTAATGTTTCAACTTACAACGGAATACCTACTGCACAGACAGAAGTTTTTAATGAACAATAAAATTATTCAATTATACGTATTTATATTTTGTTCGGGGGATTATGAACGCAGGACCCAGTCCTTGCAATGGCTGAAGGTAAGCATATCTGTCTCCAAAATTGGAAAAATTAAACACTCACCCACTTCCTGTATTTTTCTGTCATCGCCTCTTTCTCATTGACTGTTTTTAACATTAGGTATGTAGAAAGCTGAAATTTGGCATGTTAATAACGTGCTTTCAGGGTGTGATTCCTCAAGTAAATTTATGAAGAAGTTCATATGGCCATTTTTTTAATATCGGGAAACTTTAGATAGGTATTAGTTCCACTTTTGGATAGATACATATGCCAGTGCCGTAGATAGCTTTGTTTCCTGGGGGAAGGGGGGTACTGGTATGGCCAATTTCACCTTATTTCATATTTTTTACAAAAAAAAAGTGGTACTATATGCCACTGACATTTTTCCATGTCGATTTTTTTTTTCTTTAAATTTATCATCATGGTCTAGTTATAGTTGTAGAAAATTTATTTGAAGTTGATAACTCTGTTTTAAATATTAAAAAAATATTTCCTCGAAGTCGTGTTTATTCGACGACGATGCCTGTGTGTCAAGGGATGTGGTTTTATGACTAACAAACCAAAAATGTCTTAATACATACATAGTACAGGTGCTTTAATCTAAAGTGTTATTTATTTATTTACCTGACTCCCAAACGATAAAGGCGGATGAAACGTCGGGGACATAATTTTCTACCTGGGGCCTGTCTAATGTCTGATATTCTGTTTGACGTCCGGGCACATAAAATACATAATGTAGGGTGCAAATCCCGGCATAAAAGTACGTTTGTAGGTCTTCTGAGGTATTACTTTTGGAGTTTTTTATTAGCATGTTTGATTGGGTGTTTTCAATCAGAGGTTAGGGTTGTTCGTTTGTTTAGTTAGGTTTAATTATTACAATTTATTAACCAAAAACTGAATTAGTACAATTATAAATAAAAAAAAACATTAGATATTTTTCCTACCACAACTACAATTGGTTAATTCGCACCTAGACGCAGAGATATATAACATTAGTAGCACTCTTAAGCAACAATGGCAAATCAAAGCTGTCATAAACTGATATCACCAAAAACCTAAAGAAATCACCAGGAAACACCCACAACTAACTTATACCATGTGGGGCAAAAGTCCCGCAACGGCCAAATATCTCCCGAGGGGAAGGTTTTTTAAAAAAATGTTTCGGGCAAAAGTTGTATGGCTTTGAAAGAGGAATCATTTGCATACAAAACCATCTCCCACCCCTTCACCCCCTCCTGAGGGGTGGGGGTAACTTGTAAATTTTTCGTCTTTTTAAAAAAAATTTTTCGGACAAAAGTTTCTTGTTTTTTCTTAGAGAATATTAATCAGCAAAAAAAATTTACAAGTTACCCCCACCCCTCAGGAGGGGGTGAAGGGGTGGGAGATGGTTTTATATGCAAATGATTCCTCTTTCAAAGCCATGCAACTTTTGCCCGCAACATTTTTTTAAAAAACCTTCCCCTCGGGAGATATTTGGCCGTTGCGGGACTTTTGCCCCACGCGGTATATTATAAGGAATACAAATCATTATAATGTAATTTTTGTATTTTTTCTTTCAGTTAAAGAAAATTTAATTTCGACATTTTATGATTGTATAACTTCACATTGGATTGGGGGAAAGGTAGTTATGCCCCTTAAGTTTAAATGTCTGTTACTATTTGGAATTGTCAGATGTTGTTTAATTTCTAGTTTCATAAAGATCGTTTACATAATTTCTTACTTTGAGCTTTTTATGTACATGTGCGTATATCCAAAACATATAAAGAGCGAAGATTTAGAATTTCTGCGTAGAGAACAGCTTATTTTTTTTAAGCATTTTTATATAAGCCATCATATTAATACCTAGCGTTTTCATCACCTCCTGTAAAATTGTTTTTTGCTCCGTTTTCTGCCTTTTAGCCCTCGATATAGAGAAAACCTATAGACTTACATGTAGTCCCAAAAGCGACATTTCCATTCTATAATATTGCCTGGGACAGCTTTCCCGACAAATTTTCAAACTAAGTTCAAAATACTTGGCTTTCGGTCGTTCGTTCGGTAATTGCATAATGCATTCTTTTTGTACATCCTGTATGTGTCCCTCTCGATGAATTCTTGTGCACGCGAAGGTATGATATTTTAAGACGCATACAATATATTATATGCATGATTCATCAGCGAAGAATGGAATTCAGCGTTTGCACAATGTACGGCAACAATTTAGTTTCGTGAAATAATTTAGCTCATTGAGAGGATTTTGAAGGGGGGTGGAGCAATGCGTTTACATTCTGTGCAGTCAAGACGATACAGGGTGTTCTGATAGTGCATCAGGATACTTGGAGGGGCGATTCTAAATGTCAAAAGAAAGGTAGTAAGACAGATAACAAAAAGTCCAAAACCCTATACTTTTTTTTGCTTCCAATATTTTACTGCTAACAGTAACTTTAATTCCTGTTGTACGCCTAAACTAGGGAATCCAATCCCGCAAATGACTCGATGTGGGTGCTGTATGTTAATAAAAAGTTGTTTTATGCCATTAGAAACGGAGTAGAGTAGCAGGAAAATATTTATTGCATATAGGTACAATACAATAGTACGACTAGTTTAACGGTTACATGTTATTGAAATTGAAAGTATTTTCGGAGAAAAGATAACATGTTTAATGTTTCATCTTTTAAATTTGATCGTATTTTATTGCACATGTATCCTGCGGCTGAAAACGGACGTTCAGCTTCGACACTTGTCGGCGGAATAGATTTTACACAACTTTCCAAAGGGTATACCATCTTAGCTACCATTCGAGACACGCTTCCTCCATCGAAACTTTTTTCTCAGATGAAAAAAATCTGTAATTTTCATTTTCTTAGGTAGCACAGAAGAACCACTAATATCTGAGCGCTTAGCAATAGAACTAAACGAACTACTCGAACTGATGGTACTAGCTTTCATTTCCTGTGTTATTTTATATCAACACTACCGCTGCTGCTCTGGACTTTCAAATTAATATTATGCTTTGTTTGTAAGTGGGTGTGAAGACCTTTGGTGGAACGAGCAGAGATTTTGATAATGCTAGGGCATAACTTACATTTAGCTGTAAGACCATCTTCAGACTTTAAAAAATAATTCCAAACTAAACTTGAACCTTTATTGTCTTTGTAAACTACACCGACACCGAACAAACCCGAACAAACCCAAAAATACCGCAGCTCATTGTTTGCTATCCCGCAAATCCCGCGGATCCGCGGGATTGATGGACTCAATCCCGCAGGTTTGCGGTATTAAAGTTTGGGTGCGGGATTGGATTCCCTAGCCTAAACGGTATGGTTTATAGGCTCAAATAATGAGTACTTTTTTTTATTAGGTAGGTACTCTTTTGTCTTTAAAATGACATGTCCTTTCCAATCACTGCCAAATCTTAAATTTGATTTTAGGTAAAGTGGCCTCTGGCGGCATAGTAGAGAAACATTTTTATACCAGAAAAATTTATACCAGATGATAGTCGTTAAATATCACCATACTAGTTTAAAAATTAACCCGCAAGATGTTAAAAAAAATATATTAAACTTTGACAGGGTGTAACTAGAAAAGCTAGAGTTTTCGACTTTTTTTTTATATTACTTACTACCTTTGTTTAACATATAGAATCACCTCTCCGGAAACCCTGTATATTAGGTATACCTATATTTTTTACGTCTTCCTTAGTTTTTACCTCTAAAAGATTACTCAAAAAAACTAATTTATAATTATTACAACGTATAACATAACACAAATTTCAAGGCTAACTTAGACATTTAAACATCATGTCACACACACACATGTTAATATTTTCATTATTGCTTCTTTGTTTTGATTTTTTACGCACATTGAACAATCTTTTTTTTTACACTTAATAAGTAGATCTGTCTTCGTCTATCGCACTAGCCACGTCATTGTTTGTTTAAAGCAAGCCTCACACGATATTTTACTATAATCTACTTAGCAATAAATAGAAAAACCGGTTTTTTAATCCTATTCACAACTTGGACTAAAATAAATGCTAAATGAGTGTACTAAACTGACTGCGTTTCTCTAGGAACCTGTAATTAATTAGGCGATTTCATCGTTGTCATCTTGTAAAGTCGCTGATCTGATAAGTAAACTTATTTACTTCAGTTTCAAAATGCCAGGAACTTTATATGAGCAAAGGAGAAAAGGAAATTTAAACAAATAAAGTTAGATATTAGCTATAAAATTCACAGATGTAATATACAAATCGATGTTAAAATTTGCATGAATACTAAGTCCTTTTTGGAACGCGATTTTTTACTAAATACAATCGAACTATCTATCACATCGGGAAGCGCATTAAAATGGCGAACTCCCTCATAAAAATAGTATAGAGCAGCCGACTTTACATAGTGAATATTGTAATTTCTTGCCAAACTGATACCATACTCATGACAGTTATATCTTCGCTCGAGATAGGAGTTGAGATAATGAGGCAACAAATTGTTTTTGATTTTATATACAGTGAAACCTCTCTTAGGCGGACACCTACGGGACCGTCCAAATGTGTCCGCCCATGGGAAATTTGTTATTAGTTAATAGGTAAATGCAAGATATGTATATGTATGTACAAATAAACATAAAATACACTAGTTTTAGTTAGGATGTAGTACTAAAAAAATCTAATAATATAGTTTGACGTGTTTGCGTTTTATACTTGCAATCTAGAAAATGTAATTCCAAGTCCGATAACAATTCCATTGCTGTAGAATCACCTCTATTCTTAGCATACTCTTATAATTCCTTTACCATACATATACATATGGCTTGTTGATAATTGGTGACATTTGTTTGATTACTGCATTCAACTTCTTCATCAGAGTGGTCAGATAGTGATGTGGTTTCAGTTTGGACTACATAATCGGTAGGAATGGGGTCACTATCATCTTCTAATACCACATTGCTATCAATGTTAATGAACTCGTCCAAATCATTGTTATCAAATTACAAACTTCCACAACATCAATATACTCTCAAAACGCGACATTTTTATACCATGGTTTACGATTTTAACCTTACAACTCACAAATAAACGGCGGAGTGCTGTCGTGAAATCACACATACTTTCTTTCGCTCTGCCACGCATACGCGATCGGTTGCCTGTCTGTCTTCAGAGAGTTTTTGCACCGTAGTTATTCGTCTCCCAAATACTTTTAAAATTTTTTTGTCCGTTTAAAGGATTTTCGCACTCTTTGTATGAAAACAGCCTCTCCGCGTCCGCCCAATAGAGGCTGATTTTCATGGAATTTCATATACCTAGTTCCGGACTATGAAAATATGTCGGCTTAATAGAAATGTCCGTTTATTAGAGGTGTCCGTTATGAGAGCTTTCACTGTTTTAAAATTTGGTTCGCCCTTCTAACCCACTGCCTGACGTTCAACCAGCTCAACTCTTTCTGCGATCCTATGATATGCCTAGTCCATTCTGTGCATGGTTGTCTAGCTTCGGATTTCTCTCAGACACCTTCACCATCAATGCCGGTGTTCCTCAAGGGTCCATATTGTCCCCCACTCTCTTCTTACTCTACATTAACGACCTTCTAGTGAAAACGAAAAACCCGATATTTAGTTTTGCTGACGATAGCACACTTATCTCATCTTTCTCTTTGAATGCGCAAACATCGGCTGCCGACGCACATCTTCGCAGACAGCATGAAGTATCACGCGTGAACTTTTGGCTTGGGGTGACAGTAACCAAGTTGAATTTAATGCTAAAAAAACCCAGGCAGCAGTTTTCTGTAAAAAGGTTAACATTACAGAACCGGATATAGTCATAGATAGCTTCTCAGAAACTTGGTGTACTCTTCCGAACCAGAAAGTTGTACACACCTCAACAACTACTGACACTATACAAAGCCCAGATTCGACCATCAATAGAGTACTGCTCTCATGTCTGGAGAACAAGAAGAATTCGTTCATCTGGAGGACTTCATCCTTATGGAACGATCTTCCCGAGGTCGTTTTTCCCAACGAATATAACCTCCAACGATTCAAAACCAACGTGAAGCGCTTTTTGCGCACACGCACCACTCCCAGAGTGCCCTAAAGGTTTTTTCTATAGTGCTTGACCATAAAAAAAAAAAAATGCCTTACAGTTTGTCTTTGAACCAATTATTATTAGCGGTGGGCACTTTTCACATTGACTATACGAACATTTAAAGTTTTAATTATGTTTTTTGTGTGTAAACATAGTAATGTGCTACTTAAATCTAGGCTTGGCTATTACAATTACAAGATAATTCTGATTGTAGATAAATAGAAATTCGCGTGATATGTCTGAATCTCGGGATACTGAAAGTTGGGCTAAATGGCATAAAAAAGTCGTAAGTTTTGCATCACGACGTAAAATTAAGAAATCGATAATTGGCGTGTTACTACATTTTTTCACCCAAACGGGATGTTATGTTATTATAAAACATTCGATGCTCACCATTGAAATCGCGTAAAGAATATACAACAACAAGGGGTAAATTGGGACAAAGTTGCTCAAATTGAAGAAGCGTAATTTGGATAAACCCGAGTAACCACTTCCGAAGATATTCGTAGAAAAGCGAAAATTGTCCTTGTATGTTTTCTAATTTTTTCATGACTCATTTACAAGGATGGAGCAAAATAAATTTCACGTTTCCATTGTCACCTTCCATTTCCTCTATATCTGTAGTGTTATTGGATTTATAATGCGACGTTTCTTGTGCCATCATCAGGTATGTTTTTCAAATACGGATCTGTATTTTCCATTGGAATTTCCTAAACTGTGTCCATTAGAAAAATACAATCTAATATAACCCTATAAAACATCTTCAGCAATATTTAACTGTAATTTTATTTATCCGAAATTTTACATTGAAGACTCAGAAACTAAAACTAACTTGGGCAACCCTGTCGATTACATGCCACGCTGCAACCGTGTTTAATTTAACAGATCTTGTAGCTCGTTTAAAATGAGTACCCTGTAGAGAATGACGCCGGCTAAATAGAACAAGTATTTATAGGTGTTTCCAATATAAACAAATCGGTAGTTGAAATTCCAAAACATAAAAATTCAATAGCCCGTACTAGGCAGTGCAAGCTAGTTAGCTTTTTACCTCCCCTCTAGTGGGAACGAGTTTCTAAATTTGATGAAGTTTATTTTTAGCGTTCCATATTCCATACTAAAATTGGTGTACTTGTGGAATTACTGCGATATCTGTCTGTCATAACCATAGATTTGTCGATCACATTTTGCTAAAAAAGCTGACATTAAACGTGCTTACAGCTCGACAAGCGAGTCTATAGCTACGTGGTATCGGTAAGGGGGAAGCAATATCTTTTAAAACATGGCCGAGTCATGGGCGTGCAATTATTATCTTAATAATGTAATAATATATATTTTTTCATGGCATAAATATATTTGTATCACCAGTGCAATATATTAGGCCTTTTCATTAATATTCCTCGCTTATTTTGGCATTTTCGCCAATAAAATCCATTTGATTTCAACATGCACTTCAAAGTTTCACGGGAAAACGGAGAGTTTATGTCACTTCTCAGCTGTTGTAGCAACTTTTTTAAGGTTGGAACCACTTTTAGTTCCAATTAAAAATTTTGTATTGTTCTCCTAACAATGACAAAGTCGAAGCCTTCGATTTTTTCGACAGCAGAGAGACGGGCCCTTTTTTGACAGGAGATGATAACACTTGATCCGGGTTATTTTCTTTCCTTTCCGTATCTTCTTTGTGAATGTTTTTTACTGCACCCACGCTTACTCCCGTATACATTGCGACCCTTTCTAGCTTTCGCGGCAATTTAAATGTATTGATTTGTGATTCTTCTTCACACACCCTGTACACATTGGCAATCACTTCACGGGTTTGACTATGAAGGGTGTTACCAGGGTATATTCATTCATTATCACAGTTTTAAAACAAACCCTATCACTACGCAACTGGATGAAGCATATTGGACATCGCCGAATAACCACGCCGGCACAATAGGCGTGTCACCAGACGCGTGTCGTCATCCTCTGTCTGGGATATAACCTATCAAATAAGCTCTAGCCATCGGTTACCCATGGTTACCATTGATATTGCACCATGTTGCCCTATTTTTCGATTATAAGTACTTTAATAAAAAAAATATTTTATTTTGCATTTAAATATTAAAATAAATAGTATGAAAAGAAAGTTTTAAGAACATTGAAACTATAATAGAATATTAGTTCCTTATATACTTATGACAATTTACTTCAAATGGGTGGATTTAATTTTAGGGTTTACTTGGTAACATGTTATTAAATTAATATTTAATATATGTGACAACATTGTTAACCCAAGAAATTTTCTTGCCCGCATTCCTTTTGTAGCTACAGATAAAGTTGTCAACCTGTATTTGATTTGAAATTATTGAAATGTGTATATTTTTTCATGTCGAGGTGATTTTTTTCGTTTATTACCGGAACGCGTCATTTATAGTCGTTTTTCCGCAATTTGTTGTCATTTCAGGAACTGCAGGTTTAAATATACATAACGTTAGGGATGGCCCAAACCGGAATTTTGGCCGGAACAGTAAAGACTTGGCCTAGGGCCGGTCCCGGACCAATCTGCCGGAATTCCGGCCATAGGATCGGGTGCTATAGATAGATAACCAAAAATGCTTGTAAGCAATGCAATTTGTCGTTATATTTTTGCATCATGTATGGGTGATTAGATTTTATGTTGGGTGCCAGCTCTTGAATCTTTCCCAATCGAACTTAATCGAATGAGCAAAATTTAAGAGCTCCTGACGTATAGGGTAGAGGGTAGGCGTAGGTTGTCTTATTGGTTTGTTGCGTGTTATTTAGTTATGCTAGACAAGGTATTGGTGTTTTTGGGTAAGAATTGTTTTAGGGTCAATCACGAATGCGATTGATCCAGTCTTTAGGTAGTGTGTATCTTGCGTCTGGCAATTCGTGTATGTGAGATAAAATAATCTTACTGTTGTTGGCTATGTTAGCCTTAGTGTGGTATTTAGCGATAGTTTTGTCGAGAAACTCGGAAATTGTTTCAATTTCGAGATCTCTGTGTACTATGTCGTTTCTAGTGTATCGTGGAGTGTTTACTATGATTTTTAGTACCTTGTTTTGCATCACTTGGACCCGCTTCAGGTCCCACTTGCTCATAGTGCACCATGCTGGTGCTCCATCTGTCATCGCTGATCTGATGAAGGTTTTGTATAGGGTGACCTTTGTTGTTAGGTTTAGTTTGCTGGGCTTGTTAAGCAAACTGTAAATTGCGTCGAGTTGTTGATTGGCTTTCTTTAGTATGTTGGCTGTATTCACTTTCCAATTGAACCTTCTGTCAAAGTGTAGACCTAGGTATTTGACACTTTGTCTCCAGTCTATTTCTTTGTTTCCAACTTTGATTTTCCCTTCCGGGAATTTACGGCACGATTTTGAAAAGAAAATTTCCTGGGTCTTGTCAGGGTTAATTTTGATCTTCCATTTGCATAGCCATTTTTGTAGAATGGCTATGTTCCTTTTGAGCCTGGACATTATTATCCTAGGGGTCTTTGATGTCGCTGCGATTGTCGTATTCCCCAAGTAATATTATGTATTCTGTGTGATGTGAGTGTGATATTGATTTCAGTGTGGTCTGGTGTGTTCGCATAATTATATTAGTTTAGGACTAAGACTGTTTTTTGCGACAATATCCACACAAATAAGTAAAGTGTGGAGTTTTTTTGAAATACATAAGCCGATTGCTACAACGTGGTTATGCCAAGACAGATTTCCTCCTAGATTGACGCCCAACAAATTAATGAAGGAAATGCTAGCAATATGAACAATCGAAAAAATAATGTTTTTAGTCTCATCAAGGGGCCGGTCCACGTTCCAACATTTAATTAATTTAACATCTAGACATTTTAACTCGTTCAACTTTTCTATTATAGCATGTTTTCGCCAATTTAGAGCCTCTCTACTCAATTCCATTTTGCCGATTCATCAACAAATTAAATTAAGGGGAACAAAATCAAATAAATTAAGCGACACGGGGTCATGGGCCCCACTACGGTCAAGGGGCAATTTATTTATTTGTTTTATTAATTATGTCAGTTTAAATATTTAGCAAGTTAGTAATACCGGTCATTTGCAATAATTTGTATACAAACAAAATTTATCATTATCAATGTTAATAATACTCAGTTCAACTTGAATATACAGTGAAACCTCTCATTACGGAAACCTATAATATGCGGACATCTCTATTAAGCGGACATTTTTTATAGTCCGGAACTAGGTATATGAAATTCCATGAAAATCAACCTCTCTTGGGCGGACTCTCCTTTGGGCGGACGCGGACAGGCTGTTTTCATACAAAGAGTGTTATTCCTGTCAGATTCTGTGTCGACACAATATTTATAGTATTATTTATTATTTTGTTCAATATTTTGAACTTTGTTCTGCTCTCACCATAACTGAAAGGTTTGTATATTCTTTTTAAAGGTTTTTCTAGGATATTTTCTGCGATTTCTCGTATTTCTGACGAAGTACAACTTGCTTCCTGCTAATTTTTGTTAACTTTAATAATATATTTATTTTTAATTTTGACGGATGGGAAGAAGCTTTGTTGGGTTCAATTGTTTCTATCATGGCATATTTGATACTTTTAACATTTTATGGAATTGTAAAAGTATTGCCAACCCAAAAAGAAAATATTAATTGAAATGGAAAAAATCTACTATATTTTTTGAAGTTTTTCAGACTTTAAAGACCCAAATAGAAAAAGTATTATAAAATAAATGGTTCATAAGACAATAATTAGAGCACTTGTACTTTAGCTAAATTAAACGCTTGCTCTAAGATAATATATTATGAAACTTGTATCTTAATATACTATTATAATATAATGATAGAAGTGAAGAAGCGAAGTCCTTGTGCCAAATATATTAGTTTAAAACCTAACCGCTAGATGTCACAAATAAGACAAGAAATTGAACTTTGACAGGCTATAACTCAAAAAGTATTGAATTTTTGACTTTTTGTTACTATATGATACTTTTTTTTAACATTACCAGCCTCTCCAATTATCCTGATGCATTAGCCGAACATGCTGTGTATTTAAATGGTAACCTCTTATTCAGAGACTCTAAGACCCTTTTTTGAAAGAACTGACAAGTGCCGTTTCAATGGCCTACACCTTTATGTTCGTGACATTTAACAGATTTACTCCCATATTTCGAAATTAGAAACAGACCAAAGCGACAACCAAACAAAGAACAGTTACTCGAACATGTAGTTTTATCCTGTTACTGCTGTAATGGGCCCCGTTAGAGGATTAACAAACTCGATTAAAAAGAGTCTGGGGTTCGATTCTTTGGAAAGACCTTGATAGCAAATATTTTTATTGAATATTTAATTTACCGTATTCTTGGCGATATTAATTATAAGAACTAATTGCTCGCGTAATTACTCCGCCGACGCGAGCTATAAAATCAAGAAACAAATTAACACGTTTATGATTCTACTCCGAAGAATTTGTTGCAATTTGGCAACAATGTAAGATAATTAGCGAAGATGCGGGTCAATGAGATCGAAGACTCATTCTTCGAAGAATTTCATCCTTGTATGTGTAACGCGACCGAAGAACTAGGTATCAAAAAATATCGGAGTTTTAAAAGGCAATCTTTAGGCCAAGGCAGAACTTCCCGCACTCAAATGGGTGTGGGAAAGGGCGCTTTTCCGCTTTCTCGAAGGCTCTTTCATAAAATTGCTGGGATTTCCGTGAATAACATACATTGAAGTTTGTGCCTGCAATTACGAACTTTTTTAATGGAAATAATTATTACTGTAAGTGATCTTAACGACATTTGAAATCATTCACCTGCGATTATGAAGTGTGCATGTATGTCAACTACCGGAAATTTCTTCAATTCGCGCAAACACGACTTTTTCTTATTATTAGAGAGTTTTCGCTGTTATTATTAGAGAGCTGGTTAATACGTTAATAAACATGCTAGTGTCCCAACCTTTTTGGGTTCGCGGCGCACTTAGAAGTACAAAATAAAGTTTCATATGGAGCCACGCCTCCATCAGAAAATCGCTTATAAGCTCACGGCGCTTCTGCGTACTCTCCACGGCGTCCCAGGTCGCCGCGGCGCTCTGGTTGAGAACCCCTGCTATAGGTACGTTTCTTTTAAGCGAATTAAATATTTTGTACAGAACAAAAACTACAATTTTAAGGTAAATACTCTCTTACCTTCGATCTTATTTTAAAATACTTAATCCGTTTTATAATTAAATTCCATAAAAAAATAAAACACAAAAAGTATGTTTTTCAACAGCTCAACAGTAGATAATATAACACAAATTTGAAATCACATCACAACACATATTATTATGATATATTTAAAATTCGTATACGTCAAGCACGTGGAACCGTCGACAGCGTCACTCCCCCCGAGTCTCGAAACATACTGAAGCAACGATAGTGGCGCGCGGCCGGTATCCAAGCAAGGGCGAGACACGCGGTGTGATCTGACATCACTGTTAGTATACTCTAGTGACCCACATTGTTGCTAAGCGAATCCAGATGGAACGGCGCGACAGTATGTGGGTAAAAAGGGTTTTTACCTTAGTATTTAGATATTCGATTTAAAAAAAAAGTATGTAGACTTTCTCTAGGACTGTATGTTCTTCAAATACTGAAACAATCTTCTTTTAAAATCATTTAACCCATTTGCGTCTTTAATCCTCTCCGGGAGGTCAATGGTAAGGCGAACTCCCTCAAGAAAATACCTATTTTTATAGTGTTGCTCAGAGCGAATGCTATGATATGAATATGTAACTCCTCATTTCAATTATTTATATTCGAACTATAAAAATAAGTTCGCCCTTCTGATGCTCTGTTCCACAGACAGCCGCCAATTCAAGCCTGCAACATTTCTTACTGTTGTATATCTGTGGCATTTAAGAATAATTCGCTTAACCTATTTTCCTGAGTACAAGATATTAATGAAGAAGAAAAGTAATTAAATTGGTAGCGATAAGTCTCTATTATTGTTGGGAATTGAACTTTTTTCTTCTACGAAAGGCAGGAAACGACAGAGGTGTGCTGAGTTGATGTTCTTATCATTTAAAACAATATAACCTGAATGTTGATTTTTAAAATTCCTTGTATTCACTCTAGTATAAATAAATATCCATACTTTTTCCTATCCCATCAGCATACAGATTAATTTTCCCCTAAAATGGTTTAAAACTTTAAACCCACTTCTCATATCGTCCGTTTTATTAGAATTAACCGAATATTTTAAAAATCAGTTTACTAATAATTGTTATCTATAATCATTGCTTTTTGGATTACAATTATTTATCCAAACAGTATTAATTAGCAGAATTTAAGTAATAATAACAATTATTGTAATAATTTGCAATCTAGAGGTAGTTTGTTTAGTGATTTGTTAATAAGTATCTTGTTTTCATAATGAAATTTATGTATGCCTGATTAAATAATATAATACATACTTCCGGCATAATTAATAGTTAGTTTACTTTAATAAGTTTTCCTATTTTATTTCATAACCGAGAAAACGGTGAAAAACTCTGTGAACGGGTGCAAATCCCAAGTAGCATTTTTAGACACATTATGGTACATGTATCGTAACTATCGTTTCTGTTTCCTATCAATATTGGATACTGTTGGCAACAAAAATGGAAATATTTTCGAAACGTATACATTTTAAATGGGACATTTACACGTGTTTCCAAGTGGTTGGTACTAGCCGTGACTTTCGCTGCTTCGATGCACAATCGAAACTTTTATCGAAAATGTTCGAAAATATTTCTAAACTGTTACTTACGTTCATTCAAAAATGACAGTATAAAGGGGCGGGGCTATGTTAAAACATACGAAAAACAATTAGGTTACCTTCACTGTTGTAAAATAAAAGAAATACAATATGAAACAATAATTTCGCCATGATGCATTCGTTATAAGTTATTTTATTTCATATACCTAAATAGTTATTGCACATTAGAACCAAAAAATCATTGTCGCAGTAAATTTTATCGTGCAGTTTAGTAATTTGGCTTTATAGTTTTAACGTGCCCTCGATTTACTTTCATTTACAGAAAAAAATTGTCAAACTTAAAAAAATAAAAATTAAAATATTTTCAAAATTTTATTTATTTCTTTTATAAATCGACTTAGCTAGGAAAAACTCATTTTCACAAAATAAAAATTCGTTTCCCAAAATGGCCGCTAGAAAGCAATAAATTATTCTGATCCAAAATGGACTCGACACACAATTTCTAGTGTTTGGCTTCTATAATGTTTCTATGATGCACAGAAAAATAAAAGGTTTGTTAAAGTGATGGTGAATGCCACAAAAAAAAGGTTTGCTTGTATGCACAGAAAACAAAAGTTGGGTTTGTTCGGGTTTCCAAACTGAAGTTACATTGAAAATCCCATAAGAGATTTTTTAAAGCATCGGTACATGTTTATAAGGGATAAATAAGCAATTTCCTGATTTATTTTTATATTAGATGTTAATTATTGATTCATTTTCAGAAACAGATTGACGTAAGTGTTTTTTGAAGATTTTTAATCAACATCTTGTTTGAGGTTATGTTATTATTGTTTGCATAGGGAGATTTAAATTGTTATTTTTCTGTTAAAAACAGATTATTGCACTGTATTTATCAACATAAAGTATACCCACCCTATAGCCATACTTTATGTTTATAAATACAGTATAGTAAGCTTTTTTTACAGAAAAATAACAATTTAAATCTCGCTAAACAATAACATAACCTCAAACTTGTTCAGATGGTGATTAAAAATCTACCTAAAACACTTACTTCAAACTGTTGTTGAAAATGGATCAATAATAACAGCTAAAATATAAATAATATCAAGAAGTTGCGTATTTATCGCTAATAAACGTACACCGATGCTATAAAGAAATCTCTTATGAGAATGCCTTACCATATCTTTAAAAATTTTAACTAAAAATTTTTCGAAAATTATTTATCTTCGCGTGTCGTTAATGTATCGATACTATGGTTTGTAAAATATTTCGAAACAAGCACGTCTTTAAGTGTTTCTAGTAACTGGATTCGAAAATGTGTCGCAAAAGTTTCGTAACACATATGTCTCGATCCAATTTTATAATTTTAATCGAAAATGTTTTGAAACGTTTCTCAGCAAAGAATGTGTGTCCAATTTGTGTCTAAAAATGCTACTTGGGATGCCAAACCTTCAACTCTCAAATTTGAGAACTGACTTCTTAACTTAACCTACAAGTTATTCTTGTTCCTGCTCATGTGTAGAGGTAACCTCTCGTTTTGGAATGAATATTTAAAGAATAATGGAAACTAAGTTTAACCAAAACATGCCAAAACAAAAGAAAATCGGTAAAAACGACAAGTCAAAGTAGACAAACAGCCGATCGAACAAATGCGCAGAATCCAAACCCACGACTCTGTACCAGTGCGCGGATTATTCTGGCCGTTGCAAATCAGTCGAGAATCGATACTTTGCAGCTTTCACAAATTTCGTTTCTGTGGACACTAAACCTGCCTCGGACAGTTTGTGACTATTATTAACGGGAATGTTTTAAGCACGCTCGAATCCTCTTAGAAATAATAAATCTAATTGTAAGTTTACTTAGCACATTCCTTTGTTTCAAAACACCTGTCCAAGGCGTACAAGAGGTCAGCGGGTACATATTAAGTCAATTTGCAACAATAACAATTGTGAGATTATATGATGAGATGTATCTTATGCTATTACTATCGGATGAAATCGCCAATAAAATGTAGCTATTTATTAGAAAGGCTTGGCGGTGCATCTATCAGCGAATCGTGTAAAGTAATACGGCTATTAGCATGTACGCTGTGCGTATAGACTTTTTGCAAACATGCTAATCAATTCTTTAAACGCAGAAATATCCGAACGCGGGAAAAACTTAATAAAATTTACTATAAAAATAATAAAATTAACCATAATTTATGTCTTGATATGTGACTGGAATAACTTTTAGTAATTAGCCCGGTATAGAACTACCGCATTCGGCCGTGGCGACCCGGGTTCGATTCCCGGTAGGTTTTAGTAGGCAAGAATGCAGCATGTTGCTAGTTTAGTCCTGAATAATACCCACTGACTGGAGCGGATAATCCTGCTCCTTTGGGGACTGATGGACAGACTGGGAGTTTAGTCCTGAATAAGACCTGACTGGAGCGGATAATCGTACTCCTTTGGGGACTGATTGACAGACTGGGGGCATGCGCGTGGTTCGGATCCCACGTCAAAAGCTGTAGGTCCCGCCTGGCTGACATTCCCCAGACGTTAAACAAAAGGGATACAACAAGCCGTTCGGCTGCAGTATAATGGCAACATGCCAGCCCTCATTCAACCAACCAATAACTGCTATAAAATTATAGCGACCTAAATTTTTGGTAAAAATTACAAAAATATTTTTGTAAAATGTACTGAAATCTTTTATAATAATATATGGTGTCCCAAGCGGTCACCCAACCAAGTACTAACCATGTCCCTGTTAAATTCTTTTAATATCATTTGTGGGGAAGATCGAAATCCGATGCATCTGATTTAAGCCTTTCATTCTTGTTAAAAAAACATTTATACAACGTTTTATTTAAACTTGCTCGTTTTTACAATAAAAAATACAGTGAAACCTCTCATAACGGACACCTCTAATATAAGCGGACATTTTTTCATAGTCCGGAACTAGGTCATGAAATTCCATGAAAATCAAGCTCTCTTGGGCGGACTCTCCTTTGGGCGGACGCGGACAGGCTGTTTTTAATACAAAGAGTGCGAAAACCCTCCTTTAAACGGACAAAAAAAATGTTCAAGTATTTGGGAGACGAATAAGTACGGTGCAAAATCTCTCTGAAGACAGACTGGCAACCAATCGCATATGCGTGGCAGAGCGAAAGGACTTCGCCGAATGAAAGTATATATGAATCCCCGACAGGAGTCCGCCGTTTATTTGTGAGGTTAAAATCGTAAGCAATGGCACAAAAATGTCGCGTTTTGAGTCTGAAAGAGAATATTGATGTTGTGGAAGTTGTAATTTGATAACAATTCATTAGCATTGATCGCAATGTGCTATTAGAAGATGATAGTGTCCCCATTCCTGCCGATTATGTAGTCCAAACTGAAACCACATCACTATCTGACGACTCTGATGAAGAAGTTGAATGCAGTAATCAAACAAATGTCACCAATTATTATCAACAAGCCATTAGTATGGTAAAGGAATTATAAGAGTATGCACAGAATAGATGTGACTCTACAGCAATGGAATTGTTATCAGACTTGGAATTACATTTTCTAGATTGCAAGTATAAAACGCAAACACGTCAAACTACGTTATTAGATTTTTTTTAGTACTACATCCTAACTAAAACTAGTGTATTTTTATTATGTTATGTTTATTTGTACATACATAGGTATACATAGTAATAATTTTGCATTTACATATTACCTAATAACAAATTTCCCATGGGCGGACACCTCTATTAGGCGGACACATTTAGACGGTCCCATAGGTGTCCGCCTAAGAGAGTTTCACTGTAATTATTTTCACTTACATTCGTTGTAAAATTTACAATTTATTTTAGTAATTACTTCATTTTACTAAATCCTAACTATAGTTTTTTGTCAATGATGTTTACAATATTATTTTGGTACGAATTACTAATAAAAAATGTAATTAATATTATATTTTATAGGAAGTTTTACAATAAAATCTTTGCTATACTAAGTTTTTCCGTGCGCGTATTTTTTAAACACAGTGTAAAGCACAACGTAATATGCAAATATAAACTGTGACAAGTTAAATATTTATACAACCAACGTTTTTAGATTACTTTAACTACTCTTATCTTAAAGATTGCCTAAAACTTGTGAAAAACTAAAAATATACACGTCACTTAAGAAGGTGTTTAAAGTCGGTCGTTGACAGGTTTATAATGTCAAAATTGTGCAAGCGAACTGTAGATTAAGAACATACCTCACTAAATTATATTTATGACAGTTTTATTTTAAAGTATGTTAACAAGGGCTCATTTGTGGTTGACACGATAACAAATATACATGATAAGCCACCTTATGTCAAACCCGCAAACTCACGTGGAAGGCACTGAACAGAGGACGAGATTCTGACTGGTTGCTGCTTTTTGTCTCTATGAACGGGTACAAATGAGAAACCTTCAACTGTCAAATGGGAGAATTGACTTCTTAACTTAACTTACAAGTATGCTTATTCTTGCTCATTTCTGCTTTGTTTAGAGCCACTTTTCGTTCTGGAATAGATTTTTATGAATAAAGAAAACTGAGTTGAACCACCAAAACATGCCAAACCTAAAGAAGATCGGTAAAAACAACAAGACAAAACAAATTCCGTACCAATACGTTGGCGTTGGCGGTTGCAAATAAGTTGGGAATCGATACATTTTGCTCTGCGAACCCCGAACTTTTGGTCAGCGGTGACAGATTTCCCTTCTTTGAACATATTATTGAATTAAAACCGGGCTCTAATACTCTAATATATGCTGTAAGTCGAGAACTCTTTTTAAACTTCATCTCTGGGTAGACTCGAATTTAAAACAATGAAGTAATTGATCCCGGGGTCGCCATAAAAAGACGCTTTAACTGGCATGAATGAAAACGGACCCGCATGTTTGACGACCAATTTACTCTCTTTATTAAAAAGAACAGAAGGTGTTTATTAAGGTTATACAAGGTCCCCTAGGAGAGTTCCATCCGTCATATTCATATAAGTAGAAAATAATATTTCGTACAGACTCGCGAAGGACCACGAAAACAGTTTGTAATAATTTTTTCTTGTGTTTATTGTAGTGATCGGCCAATACCGATACATCGGTATTTTATCGGCATGATAATCGGTATCGGCATTTTAAAGATATATGAAGGTTTCACTTACCATTTGAAAATTATTAATAATCATGCTATGGCGCTTAAATTATACAAACGAAGTTTATTCCAACTTATTTATTATACAGGGTGGCCCATCGGAAACAGTCCAGCAAGGTTTATGGCTGTGTACGTGAAAATTAAAAAAACCTCGGACCCGTGTGACTTGTGTTTTCAGGGGGACACGTTTCACTATTAATTTCATCCCTGTAACCTCAACCCCCCTAGCGGTGGCGGCTACTGTCCTTGTTTTTTCAAATGGGAATGGGTATGTTGTGATACATATTTTTAAAGGGCATTAAATTCTCTTTAAAATGGCGCTTCGTTTTGTAAATTTGAGCTACGCGCCGCCGAGTAACGGAATTTGAAACATTTCACTGCACCTCTTATCAAGTACACAGGTTTGTGCGTAAACAATTTTTTTTTTAAGTAATAAGTATCAGTCAATTCAACTTTATCTTCAGTAAAGTGGTTGATTCAGATCTACATACGTTATTTCTGCGCTATTATTTTCTTTTGATTTGATCATGACATAAAAAATGGTTTATTCTATTGAGGGAGAGTGGAAATTATTGAATTGTATTTTATAAACAATCAATGTGCAAGAGCAACGGCAACTTTGTTTAATGATAGACATCCAGATAGATACGTACATCATGGTTATATCCTAGAATTAGTGGCAAAATTTCGGCAAACTGGTTCAGTGGCAAATAAAAAAAGGATCATTGAAAATCCGGTAAGAAATGAAGCAGTAGAAGTAGCTATTCTGGGTCAAGTTAGTATGAATCCAACATTAAGTACCAGAAAAATGTTTGATGTAACGGGAATTTCGCGGACCACTGTACAGAGAATTCTGAAACATTATAAATGGCACACATACAAAATTCAACTTCTCTAAGAATTGAATGAAGATGATAATGACCGCCGTTTACACTTTTGTGAAGTAATGTCAGAACAAGTATTAAATTATCCGAACTACCTTTTTAACGTTTGCTTCTCAGACGAATGTTCTTTTTTTCTTAATGGCAGTGTCAATCGACATAACTGTCGTTACTGGTCCGACACGAATCCAAGGATTTACCACGAGGTTCATACTCAAAATCCTCAGAAATTAATCGTTTGGGCTGGTATTTTCGGTGATCACATAATTGGACCATTTTTCTTACCGGGAAATTTAAATGGAGATACTTATTTAGACTTGTTGGAGAATGCTGTCGAACAAAGCCAGCGCTGATGGAAAACGACCAACGTTACCAGGAAGAAAATCCAATATTTCAACAAGACGGGGCTCCCCCCCATTATGCATTATCCGTACGCCACTTTCTGGATGAAACGTTTCCTGGTAGATGGATTGGGAGGAGGGGCGTAGCCGCCCCCGCTAGGGGGGTTGATGTTACAGGGATGAAAATAAATGGTGAAACGTGTCCCCCTGAAAACACAAGTTTACGGGTCCGAGTTTTTTTTTAATTTTCACGTACACAGCCGTAAACCTTGCTGCACTGTTTTCGATGGGCCACCCTGTATATGAAATCTGCCTAGAATGTTGCGTAGAATCCACAAATGTAATAATATATACTGTGTTCCGTTTAAAATAATCAAGTTGACGCCTACTTCCGGTATAGCCGGAAGTGCCACCATTTTGAAAATATTTTACCCAAGCTGCCCCCATCAACATTATCGTATTGTGCAGTTTTCAAAATGTTCCTATGTATAGTTTTTCATATATCGATCGAGGCGCTATAACTTCTTTCAAACAACGTTCTAACAGCAATATTGTAGCTTTATAAAATAAATTTGCAAATCGAGAACTTATATAAAACTGTTATAAACCATAGATCTTTCTTAACCAACTCACTGTATTGTCAAATCTTGTCAAAGAGGCCAATAAGAATCAATTTGTTCTGTAAAGAACAAAAATCAATAATTGTTTTATTACGGGAGGTTGATCGTTCAGCGTGAAACAGAAATTTTATTCGATCCCCGATAACGGACATGGAGGCGTTCCCGTTTGATTGGTACTTCACGTTTTCGGTCACCGGACCAGAAAAATCGTTACGGAAACGGCGCGACTTTCACTGTTTCGTGTATTTTTTTTTAGTTAGACGAGTGAATTAGCGAAATAAATAGTATAATGTGTATTGTTTCGGGTGTGAATGAGATACATTGTTAGGTGTTTTGTTTGTTGTAAATTGGTATAGATCCGTTTTTGATAAAAGGTCTAAAAAATAATTTTAACCGGTACAGCCTTACAAGGTCTATTTAGTAATAATTCATAATGATACAATTGTTAGAATTAGTAGGTTAAGAATACAATGCACTCGACATCGGCAAGCAGCATTATTCCGGAGGCCATTGGTAATTTGTCAAATTAGTGTCAATAATATACACGGAAAGAAAATTTTACTATAAAATTAATACCATAATGTATGGCTCTCTACGTATGTGACTGGAGTAACTTTTATTAAGA
Organism: Barypeithes pellucidus; assembly: GCA_963991005.1. NCBI lineage: Eukaryota > Metazoa > Arthropoda > Insecta > Coleoptera > Curculionidae > Barypeithes > Barypeithes pellucidus. The sequence goes on from OZ022557.1 coordinate 5,548,929, forward strand.
AATGCCATTAAATTATAGCAAAATTCTAACCTAAATTTTTTGTAGTAATTACAAAAATATTTAGGAAACCATATACAGGATGTTATGGAAATGGCTTATTATATTTAAATGGGTGACTTCTTGGGAGTCCTAGAGATACTTTTTTTTTTAAATCGAATATCTAAATACTAAGGTAAAAACCATTTTAAACCCACATACTGTCGCGCCGTCCCATCTGGATTCACTTAGCAACAATGTGGGTCACTAGAGTATACTAACAGTGTTGTCAGATCACACCGCGTGTCTCGCCCTTGCTTCAATACTGGCCGCGCGCCCTTCATACTTCAGTATGTTTCGAGAGTGAAATGACGTCGTGTCGAGGTTTCCACGTGCTTGACGTATAGGAATTTTAAACGTTTGTTAGTTGTATTGCTCGATTTTTTTTATTGTGAAATAATTCATAATAAGAAATGTTGTGATGTGATTTCAAATTTGTGTGATATTATCTACTGTTGGTTCTGTTGAAAAACATACTTTTTGTGTTTTATTTTTTTTTTTGGAATTTAATTATAAAACGGCTTATTTTAAAATAAGATCGAAGGTAAGAGAGTATGTACCTTAAAATTTTAGTTATATTTTTAAATTTGAAAAAGAAGTGACAACGCGCGTCAAAGACGTCTTGTTGTCAAAAACTGAACACGTGCGTTTAGAATTCTGTGTTGCAATATGACAACATCGCCTATAATGCACTAACCTTTTTTGAACCTCGAGCCTGCCAATTGCGAAGGGCCTCAGGAGCGTCCACGTAAATTTTGAGATTTCATATAAAGTGTATATTTCGCTTAATAATTCAAAGCGCTATTTATGGTTATTTTTCTTCAATTTATTTTCATCTCTGGATTTGCCGGTTTAAATATAATACGTCATTTCCATAACACCCTGTATGTACATATATTAAAAGCTCGATAAAAAGTTTTTGTAAAATTTACTAAAATCTTTTGTAAAAATTTTGATACGCGCGGCCTGCCAAGCGGCCACCCATCCAAGCGGTAACATCGCCTTGCTTGACTTCTTCGATCGGTGATATATTCGCTACGTATGTTCTCTATCGGTTATGAAAATTGAAAGTCTTATGTCTGTATAGCACCTGCGCACTACAAATAACTGTTATAAAAGCATCCGTTTTATAATTTTCATTTCTATAATAATATGGAATTAGAAGATGCATCCTCGAGCACAAAATACCTTATGAAAAGAGGTTAGAAAACCCCCATAAGTAATCTGATCTCTTTTTAGTAGCATCCATAACAGAGAGCAGAGAAATACTTATATTTTGTCAAAACAATTTCAAATTTGACACACAACTTAACGTATTAGAAAAAATGCTAGGGTTCGATATTAGAGCACAAAGTACTAGACGTTCTTAGGTGTTGCACTAGCTTTTATCTTATGAAAAAAGAGATTAGAAAATGCAACGTTGCCGCCAACTCTTTATGAGACGTAGATAAGCCGACAAATATTTCCTACGGTGCTGTTACACGACTTTTATGTAGCAAATGTTGGGTTTTTACACTTATAGATCTGTTTTAATGGTTGTAAGAACGTTCCCAGGGAAAATTTATACAGCATGAAGCTCAAAATATTTGCTATACGAATAGTCTTACAAGCTGTATAAAGAAATATAATATGTTGTTTGGGAACCAACCCAATTTCTTTTAATTTGCAATTTGAAACTCGTCGGTGTGATGTCTAAAAGCTCTAAAATTAACTCAGAAATAGTTTAAACAGTTTAAGGAGTCATTAACTACGGCGCTAATTGTCAAATTTGAACGGTTTTGCCCAATTAACACCGACTTTGCGGCGGTCTGGTTGGGTAATTTACATTTTTGTAATATAATGTTTAGGAAATAGTTTCAGTTTGTATATGGTGAAAATACACATTAAATAATAATGGATAACGTATTTGTTGGCATTTCTGTGCTACCAGAGTCACTAGAAACGTGTGGAATTGTTTCAAATCTTGCTTCCAAGATATTTAATGTTACTGTTTTGACCAATATTTGAAGATGGCATTTTCATGGAAAACCATTACAATATTTTTGTTTAGATACGAGGGTACCAACCAGTACTTCAACAACTAGAAATTGAAGAAGCCCTCGTATACTATGCAAAGTGAATGAAAATTTGTTCATATTTTTTTTATTTTAATAATAATCCCCCTATTGAGGTGTTTCTAGCATATGTTTTATCGTTTCACACCTCGATGATTTTACAATCACATACACAATGCAGCAGCATCTGACGTGCCATAAGAGATTCGCAAACAAATGAATTTCAATAACCCAAACAAGTTTTTAATAAGCAGACGTTAGAGCGAAAATACATAATAAAGTTGGATTTTGACGTGGTAAAGGTTGATATTTTCTAGTCCTCTCGTTAAAATGCGAGTGACACATGTCACTTTAAATGAGGCGGTTGCATTGTGTAACCGAGGGAACGCTATGGTCTTTGTATGGTACCTTTTACGTGTAGAGGTATAAGAACTTTGTATAAAAATAAATTCCCTAAAAAATATGAAATAATATAAGAATATGTATTACAATAGATTCTTAATAATCATATACAGGGTGGTATGGAAATGACGTATTATATTTATGTTAAAAAAGTAGCCCAATAATATTATAGTTTGTCATACCACTGTAGCATATTATATTACAGTATTGCTCATGTTAGCAGTTTTCTGCTTATACGTTTAATCTTTACCAAATAAAGATTTAGTCTGTGTTGAAAATTCAACAAGCGTGTTTTATTTTAACAGGTTATGGGCCCAGACCGCAAAGGTGCCAGAAAACCTAATAAAAAGTTACGCGTAGTGTTAGTATAATTTTCGTGAAAACACAAGTATGGCTGGGAATTATATAGTTAATGTTCCGAGATTAAAGGGGCGAGAAAACTATAGTGATTGGGCATTTGCAGTTGAAAATTTTCTGATTTTGGAAGGCTTATCCAAATGTATATCGGAAGTGATTCAAGCAGATGATGCCAAGGCCAAAGCGAAGATAATTTTAACCATTGATACTTCTTTATATGTTCACATAAAAGAGGCGACCACAACGGTAGATCTTTGGGACAAATTAAAGAAATTATTTGATGATAAAGGATTCGCAAGCAAGAAAAATTGGTTTATTGAGAAGTTTAATTTCTACACGTCGAGAAAACAGTGATTCAATGGCAAGTTATGTCAATGAAATTGTGGAGACTGGTCAGAAATTAAGAGGAACTGGTTTTAGCATTGACGATGAATGGATCGGGTCATTGTTATTAGCAGGATTGCCGGAAAAATATGCGCCAATGATCATGGCAATAGAACACTCTGGTATAGCTATAACAGCAGATTCCATTAAAACCAAGTTGCTCGATATGGATATCGACGTAGGCAACAGTAATGGTAGTGCGTTTACCAGTAAATCGGGTTTGCAACATACTCGAAAGTACGACAATCCGATGAAGAAAATAAGATGTTTCAAATGCAAACAATTGGGACATTATCAGAATAAGTGTCCGAAAACAGAAGACAGACAGGATGAAAGCAAATCATCAGGCGTCTTCAGTGCAGTGTTTTTAAATGGTTCCTTCAGCAAATCGGACTGGTATGTAGACTCTGGTGCAAGTTTTCATTTAACGTCGAATGAGGATTGGATTGATGATGTTTGTACTAAAACAGATGTACATGAAATCATGGTTGCTAACAAAGCAAAGGTCCAAGTCAAATGTTCAGGAAATGTCAAGATAACAACAATTGTCAATAAACAGAAATATGATATTACTGTAAAAAATGTTTTATGCGTTCCAGAATTGACCACAAATTTATTATCAGTAAGTCAATTAATAAGAAATGGCAATGATGTAAAATTTGAGGCTAATTGTTGTAAAATTTACAATAAACAAAATAAGCTACTTGGCACAGCTGTTTTAAAGGACGGAGTTTATAGATTAAACATTGAAAAGAAAGTTAGCATCGTGGTAGACAGCACAGAAAGCACAGAAGCAGAGATCAGTGACGAAATAACAGTTCCAGTGGGAGACACAAAGATCGAGGAAGAAGAAGAAATTTTATCTGACAGCTCTGGAGAAGTGTGGGAAATTGCAGACAGCAATGATTCTTCATCAGATAATGAAGAAGTCCCTAGTGTCTTAAGAAGGTCAGAAAGGATATCAAAATCCAGAAAATTTGACGATTGTGTCAGTTATTTGTGTCTTGAAAGTTCTGATCTAGAAAGTGATCCCATTACAGTGAATAATGCATTGGCAAGACCTGATAAGAAAAAATGGCGACAAGCTATGGATGAAGAGTTGCAGTCCTTCAAAGACAATGATGCATGGGAGCTCGTGGATGTTCCTGAAAGTGGGACTATTGTGCCGTGCAAGTGGGTGTTTAAAAGAAAGTTTGACAGTGAAAATCAAGTGCGCTATAGAGCAAGGCTAGTAGCGAAAGGTTTTACGCAAAAACCAGGTATTGATTATGATGAAACTTTTTCTCCTGTTGTTCGTTTTTCTACGCTAAGGTTGTTAATAGCATTATCTGTTAAATTAGATTTAGACATAACACATCTAGATGTAACTACAGCCTTTCTGAATGGTATTTTACAAGAAAATGTGTTTATGATGTTGCCTGAAGGGTTTCAAGAATCTAATTGTGAAAATAAAGTTTTAAAATTGAAAAGAGCAATTTATGGGCTTAAACAATCTGCTAGAACTTGGTATACTAAAGTTAATGATTTCCTTATAGAATTAAAGTATAAAAAATCTGAACTAGAACCTTGTTTATATACCAAAAGTAAAGACGATTGTTTAACTGTAATCACACTGTATGTTGATGATTTCTTTATTTTCTCTAACAGTAAAATCGAAACAAATTTTTTAAAGTATAAACTAGGAGAAATGTTTAAAATTAAAGATTTGGGTGAGGTAAAACAGTGTCTCGGAATGCGAATTACAATTGATAAAAATAATAAGCCTATTACTTTGGATCAAGAACAGTATATTAATAGTATTCTGAAAAGATTTAATATGGAAAATTGTAAATCAGTGTCGACGCCTATGGAGAACGGTGTTATTCTTCAACAAAATGAGAATGTTTGTAAAACTAAAATGCCTTATCAGCAGCTGATTGGCAGTCTTATGTATCTTGCTGTTTTAACGAGACCTGATATAGCATTTTCAGTTAGTTTTTTAAGTCAATTCAATAATTGTCATGACGAAACTCATTGGAAGCAGGCTAAGCGGATTTTAAAATATTTACAAAACACTAAATATTATGGTTTAAGGTTTCATAAAGATAAATTAGATTTAATAGGTTTTGTAGATGCCGACTGGGCTAGTAATGTAAATGATCGAAAATCATATACCGGATTTTGTTTCAAGCTTAGTGGTTCTGCTATTTCTTGGGAATGTCGAAAACAAAACACAGTTGCCTTATCTAGTACTGAAGCCGAATATATGGCTATTTCGGAGGCTTCAAAGGAAGCAATATATTTAAGAAATTTAATGGCCGAATTAGCTAAAAACTCGAACTGTGTGACGCTTTTCAATGACAGTCAGAGTGCACAAAAGTTATCTGTAAATCCTATGTTTCATAAGAGATCAAAACATATAGATGTGCGATTTCATTTTATTAGAGAAGCAATTGCTAAAAACTTAGTTAAAGTTAAATATTTACAGACAGCTGATATGCCCGCTGACGTTTTAACAAAAGGTTTAAATTCTGTTAAACATTTTAAGTGTTCAAATGATTTAGGTATAATATGTTTGAAATAATATTTTTGTGCTAGTGGGAGTGTTAAAAAAGTAGCCCAATAATATTATAGTTTGTCATACCACTGTAGCATATTATATTACAGTATTGCTCATGTTAGCAGTTTTCTGCTTATACGTTTAATCTTTACCAAATAAAGATTTAGTCTGTGTTGAAAATTCAACAAGCGTGTTTTATTTTAACAATTTAAACCGGCAAATCCCGAAATGAAAATAAATTGAAGAAAAATAACCATAAATGGCGCTTTGAATTATTAAGCGAGATATACACTTTATATGAAATCTCCAAATTTACGTGGCCGCTCCTGAGGCCCTTCGCAATCAATATTTTATTGAGGCAGTCTCCAGGTTCAAAAGAGTTTAGAGCATTATATGCGATGTTGTCATATTGCAACACATAATTCTAAACGCACGTGTTCAGTTTTTCAGAACAAGACGTCTTTGACGCGCTTTTTTTTTCAAAACTGGTGGGTAAAAAGGGTTTTTACCTTAGTATTTAGATATTCGATTTAAAAAAAAAAGTATGTAGACTTTCTCTAGGACACCCAAGGAGTCACCCATTTAAATATAATAAGTCATTTCCATAACACCCTGTATAGTGACGTCGAAAGCGAATATTACAATGCCCTCATAGTAAATACTTTTTGCCTTGGAAACAGCCGATCGAGCAAATGCACAGAATCCAAACCTACAATTTCGTACCAGTACGCGTATTATTCTGACTGTTGCAAATCAGTTGGCAACCGATACATTTGTCTCTACACCAACTTTTGGGGCGGCGCGGCGGTCGCATTCGTGTAAGAACATGCACTATTTTTCTGAAAGCCGCTTTACATGCTTCACGATCAATTTTCACAACTGCGCACGCTTCTGGGATAGATCTCGTGATTATAGCAGGTTTGTTCGTTGTAGCATGTAATGTCCGATTTTCTCTTTTTTGTTGATAGAAAATGACTAAAAACGAACATAATTCTGTTGGGATACTGGTTTATTTGCAAAAACTGTCACTAGTAAGTCGTATTGTTGTTAAGACGTTTATTTCATGTCTATTTATAATTAACAAAAATAAGAACAAAAAATAGACAAGAGACGTTTGAGTATAGAGTCGAACTAAGTGAAAAAAGAATAATGATTAATCCTGCGTTGGGCCAATCAGTTTTATTAAGAAGCTTGAACGTGTGAATGGGACATTCATACGTGACAAATAAACTGTTTATTTTGAATAAGAGTCGTTAAAACAAAACTTTAGAAAGTATACTATTAGGGAAAAATGCATCATGGAATTAATAATGAGATCCTCATCTTATTGATTATTCAAGATAGAAAAATAGTAATTTGAAAGAAGGTAATTATTGGAAAACGTGAGCTTCCTGAGATTTAAGTTTTAAGCTTTTAGTTGTGTTGCATGATTATTAATTTAGGAAAATACAGGGTGTATGGTGGATACAACAATCCTCCCTCGTTAAGTGTTTTGATAAGGGTGCAATCACGCTATCAAAACATAAAACTGTTTGTTCCAATAAGTTAAGTAAAAGTTGACATATGAATATTAATTTGCAAATTGTCTCTGTCTTTTCTCTTAAATATTTAACCCTTAAGATATATTATATCTGTAAAATTAATACAGTTTCGCATATTATAATACAATAATAACTTAAATATTTGGAAATATTTATCCTAGGTATTTAAATATAGATAGATGAAATAATCGTTGTTAGCGATCTAGATTCTAAACGTAAGATATTCTGTTCCTAATTATTCAATATTAATTAAAATATGATAAAATTATATTTTATAAAGTATAGTGTAAATATATATAGAGTATGTATGATATAAAATACAAAAGCATTGTAATAATAATAATTAACCAAAGTTATTCATATTAATAAAATAAATCGGATAAGATAGAAAAGTTTTTTAAATTTTGAACATTTTCCGTTCTTTGCGTCTGTCCTTTGAAGTTTTTGGATCGCCGTTTTGTGAATCTGGTTCATTCAGCGATACAACGTCCATTTGAAGGTTGGAGAATACATCATTGGAGGTGAGTCTGCGTAAAGTTTGCTGAGGCTCCCAATCCATGGAGTGTACGTCATTGTTACTTATGGTGTTATGACTGTTTATACAAACTAGGTATTGGCATCGATCAGAGTTGAAAAGTCGTCTCAACCATGGGAAACGTCTCCAGTGACAACATCGACAGCATCCGCAACAGAATAAGATAATTAGGATGGCGGTTGCTATTATTCCCAAGAATACATTGTACCATTTAGAGTGATGAACTATAAAGGGTTGATTAATGTTTTGTCGAAGCTGGTCGTCGAATTGTTGTAATTTATGTTGTGCATGACGAAGTTCGTTTAGATTAAGATTGTTAAGCTTGATGGTGTCCATTTTTTCACTTTGTAAAAACTTTTGTTCCTGGACGCAACAGTCGTCGTTAGTTATATCGACTGATGGGATGAAATTGCTATAATTGGCAGACAAATTTGATGTGGCTACCAATAACGTAGACAGAGTATAACATTTGCATTTTGCTTTTAAGGTGAAAAGTCCGGTGCCGTGTAGTACGAAATCCAGCACAGGCGTGGAATCATCGCAGCTAACTGTACCCGCCACTGGTTCAGTTAGGATATACAGCCATTGATTTGGCGACAATGGGTGCCATATTTCAATTTCGGATTTGATTGTCTTCGTCGTACAGCTTTTAGGTATACTTTGCGGTTGTCGTAATTTCAAATCGGTCTCGCAGGTAGGTCTCTCCTTGACTAGGTGAATGGTCACGTGCGAGCAGATATAATCGGAGGGCGGTGACTTCTTACAGGATGATAGGTCTTTAAGGTGCCCATAAAATGTTCGTGTCGTACTTAACAAGAGGTAAGGAAAAGAAGGATTTATATATGAGTATATGGTAGTGTTAAAGGACTGTATAGGAAGTGGAATAAGATTATACAGTTGATAAAGTTCATTTGTAACTAAAGGAATTTTTATTGCATAAATTAAAATTTTGTTCACGTAAATTACTGAAAGTTCACAAATTTCGAAATATTTATAAGCATTTTCAATGTTGTTATTGTTTATTGGAAATTCGAAATTGGCATTAATTCTAATTTTTGAAAGTTCATTTAATAAATGTCTAGGCGTAATAATAGATGGGTGCAAAACATTTTGTTTTGAAAATAATATAGATGATATAATTACGTCAAATTCTTCATTTAGTTCATTTATGAGATGAGATAATAAATTAAAATGATCGACAATAGTTTGTAAATAAGTAAGAGAATTTATAGTGGTTACTGTACCTTCAGAAAATTTATTAAATTTAATTATGTTATCGTTCAACTTTTGTTCGTTTAAACGAAGAGCTTGTGCGCTTTTGTTATAGTCTGAAATTGCATCGGAGATTATATGAATTTGTTGTTTAACTAATATTTGCATATCGCGGTTTTGTTGTGCAATAGATTCGATTGCATCATTATAATATTTCGCGTCTTCTGCGTCAGGTGTGCCAAAAAGCCATTTAAATGCATATGAAACTCCGTCGAATAACCCTCTTTTAGAGCGCTTAGCATCTAATTGTATTCCGTGTCCTGTTAAGTGACTTAAAGAATCAAATTTTTCGTTTAAAGTGTTCTGTGAATTTTGAAATAATTCAACGCGTTCTTTACATAAAAATTTACTTTGAAAAGTTAAATTTTTATTGTTACATAAAGGAGTAGATTTTTTATAGATATTATGAATGAGTTTTAGTTTTGTTTCGTAGATACTAATATTAGTATAAGATAAAAGTGTAAAATAATCGTGTGATATTTTTACTTGTCCAATGTGATGGAAGAAAATACCTGTTTTGCTATCGATGGGATTAATGTGGTATGGTAAATCATTTGCATAGGTAGAGGTCAATAGGTTAGTCAAGAGTATGATGGTTGTCAGTATCATCGTCATCTGAAAAGAACGGCTTAAGTAAGTTATGATGATAAACTGCGGATTTATTTCTTTTTATTTGCAATTTAACAGTTCGATTTGGAAAAACTTTTAATATTTTATAAGGTCCTTTATAGGTTGGTTGCAACTTTTTGCTAATGCCTGGTTTAAGATTTTTATTTTGAATTAAAACTTGATCGCCTACTTTATATTTATAAATGTTTATTTTCTTATCGTAATTAACCTTTGAGGTTTCTTTTGATTTAAGAATATTGTCCCTTGCAATTTCAAAGGATTTTTGTAACTTTAGTTTTAAATTGGAGTGATAATCGTCATAAGTGTATTTGAATTCTGGTTTAGCGTTTAAAGTATTAGGTATAACAATTTTGTGTCCGAATAAGAGCTCATGAGGTTTGAAATTTGTAGATTTGTGAAAATGTGTATTATAGGTAAACATGGCTAATGGAACGTATTCGTCCCAATCGGTATGTTTTTCGTTAATGTAGTGTTTTAGGTATTCTTTTAAAGTAAGATGTGATCTTTCTAATGCTCCATTAGTTTGTGGATGATAAGGACTTGAGAGAATGTGTTTTATTTTGAAAAGTTTATTTACTTCTTTTATTGTGTTTGATGTAAAATCTGTGCCCTGATCTGATAAGATGCTTTCTGGAATTCCAAATATAGTAATAAATTTCACTAATTCATTTGCGATTGTTTTCGCTTCATGGTTAGGGACGGGAACTGCATAAGAATATTTTGTAAGATCGTCTTGCATAGTAATTATAAATTTATTACCGTTTTCTGTTAGATCTAAAGGACCTACTACATCTAATGCTAACCTTTGGAAGGGGCGTTCGCTTGTAGTAGTAATCTCCATAGGTGCGCGTGCGGCTTTATTTTCGTGTTTATTTCTTTGACACGATTGACATAGTTTTAAAAAATATTTTATGTCGCCTTTCATGTTAGGCCATTTATAGTTTTCTTTTATGCGTTTATAAGTTCGTAAGAAGCCTGCATGACCGGCTAGAGAAGATTCGTGGTTATCTCTAAAAATTTGTTTTATTTCTTCGCGAGTTTTGGGCATAAAACGTGGTCTATTTACTAATATAATTGTTATATTTGTTTTCGAGAACAAAAATTCTAACATTTCATTAAACATATTTTGTTTTAGATGCGGAATTTCTTCCACTGGGTTTTTTAGATATATCTCGGTTATTTTATTTTGTTGTAAAGAATTTCTTAGATTTAACAAAGAATGGAATAAATCATTATATGTTAATTTGTCGAAATGGTTTAATTTTGCAATCAAAAGGAAAGTAGTTTTATTCTCAAAGTTTAATAGAAGAGAATCATACTGTTCTATTTGATCACCTTGTAGACTAGTGAAGTCATAAAGTACTGATAGATTTTCAGAATACGTATTATTATCGTCAAGATCTTTCGAATAAATTAAAGCGTTAGGAAATTTAGAAAATAAGTTATCTTTGATTATTTTTATGTCGGGAATACTTTGATTCTCGTAATGATACTTAATAAATTCGCTATATCGTTCTGAATATTTTTCATTTTTTATTAACGAGTTTAATTGTATTGGGTTTCTAGAAAGAGCATCAACGTTTGAATTTATTCTACCCGGTTTGTAACGAATCTCATAGGAATATTCCTCGAGCTTTAGTCTCCAACGAATAAGACGACTACTGGGATCTTTGCAATTGAAGAGCCAGGTTAACGGTCGATGGTCAGTAAGAATAGTGAATTTTCTACCATAAAGATATGGGCGGAAGTGTTGGACAGCCCACACAATGGCTAGTAGCTCTCGTTCAATTGTGGAGTAATTACATTCAGCTTTATTCAGGGTGCGTGATGCGTATGCAATAGGGAGGTCTTTGCCAATTTCTCCCTGTGAAAGGATTGCGCCGATTGCATAGTTAGATGCGTCGGTCGTCAGCAGAAAATCTTCAGAAAAAACAGGATATTGAAGGATGGGCTCCTTCGTAAGGATGTCTTTAAAATAGTCAAGAGAAGAGTCTTGTTCTTTATTCCAAATAAAAGGTACATCCTTTTTTAATAGGGAAGTAAGTGGTTTTGCAAATTTCGAGAAGTCTTTTATAAAACGACGATAGTAGCCAATGAGGCCAAGAAATTGTTTGATTTGTTTTGGATTTTGAGGAGTTGGGTAATTTTTAATTGCCTTTATTTTATCAGGGTTAGGCGATATTCCTTTATCGCTAATGACATGACCCAAGTAAGCAACTTCTTGATGCATAAATTCGCACTTATCAGGTTGAAGGAGGAGAGAATTTGTTCTCAAACGATCAAAGACATTACGGAGTTTATCGGAGTGTTCCTCCAAAGAACTAGCAAAAATAACAACATCGTCCAAATAGGTGAAGCATTGAAGACCCTGAAGACCAGAAAGGGCGATTGTCATCAACCTTTGGAAAGTACTAGGGGCATTCTTTAATCCGAAAGGCATTCTTAAATATTCGTAATGCCCTGAAGGGGTGGAGAAAGCCGTTTTGCAAACATCATCCTTGTGCATTTGGAGTTGGTGAAAACCTGATGCTAAATCTAAGGTGGTGAAATATTTTGAGTGCCCTAGTTGATCGAGGATATCCTCAATGTTTGGAAGGGAGAATGAGTCACCTACCGTCACGTTATTTAATTTGCGAAAATCTACTACAATGCGCCATTTTTGTTCTCCAGATGCATCCCGTTTCTTCGGAACAATCCAGAGAGGGCTATTGTATGGGGAAACCGAGTTTCTGATAATACCCTGTTTAAGCATTTTATTAATTTGTTTATCTAGTTCTTTTTTATGAACTTCTGGGAATCGATATATTTTAGAAGAGATCGGTGTGTTATCAGTTACTCTAATTTCGTGTTTAAGGACTTCTGTACATGTTAATTTATCATGCGGTAACAAAAATATATCATTATATTCGTCACATATATTAAGGACTGACCGTTTTTCCTCAGAATTTAAATGAGTCAGGCGTAAGTTCTCGTGTAAGAGTTTAAGCCTGTCTTGAATATTAATTGAATTATTTTCATTATAATTTAAAATTCGAGAAGTATTCTCTAGAAATGGTTCGAGCTCTAATTGTATTTTATTAATTCTTAATTTTCTATTTGCAGTATTTAAGATGGTCGTTAAAGCTTTACCATTATTTACTTTTACAAGAGACTTTGCTAAATATACGCCTTCCGCGATATTTATTTGAGGACAGATACCTTCGGTTATATTTTGGTTTAAAATATCAACTTCAATGACAGTTTCTGATCGGGGCTCTAATGTAAAAGCTTTAGAACTATTTTCATTTTTACAAAATAGTTTAATCGGTGTTTCGAGAGATGCAAGAAACAATTGTGACTTATTTAAATTTATCACGGCTCCGTTTGATAAAAGAAAATCGTTACCTAAGATACCATCGTGTGGCAAATTATGATTTTCGGTTACTAAATGAAATTTAGCGGAGAGTTTTTGAGAGGAGAAATTTAAATTTAAAATACAGCTACCTGATGTCTCGACAGGTGCGTTGGCACTTAGGCCTGTTAAAGTAATTTTATCGTTTGTATTCAGATTATAAACGAGATTATTTAATTTTTCTTGATTTTTTAGGAGAGATACTGATGCTCCAGTATCAATTAGAAATTTAAACGAATTATTTTGACAATGACATTCCAGATAAGGATTTTTATCATTATTATTTAGATATATTTTATATTCTTTTAAAGAGTTTAGATTCGCAAAATTTTGACAAGTTTCTTTAGAGAATTTATTTGAAACCTTTGCATTAGATCCACGCGGTGAATAAACAGAGCGAGAGTCGTATTTACTATTAAGGTCACGCTTGTGGAGTGTAAAGATATTTTTATTTCGCGAATTTTGTGATTGAACGTCGGATTCGTTTATTCCCAGTCCGTGGAAACGACGCTGTTCCCGGACGTTACTTCGTTTAAATTTACGCGATTTAACCCCTCGTGTAGAGTGTTACCAGAATTATTAGAATTATTTTTATTTTCGTTGTTTCGTTTCCTTTTAAAACATTCTGAAATAATATGCCCTTGTTTCTTACAATAATTACAAACTTTATGACCTTTGGTGTCATTCGAAAATGGTTTATTAAAATGAACTTCCTTTGGTACATTTCTTTTCTTAAAACAATCTTTCGTAAAGTGGCTTTTCGTTTTGCAGTGATTACAATATTTGTGTGTATAAGAAGAAGAAGAAGATGAGCTAGATTTTGAAATTTGAAGTGCTCTTTCTTCTTCAATAGCAGAATTAAAAGCATCGGATAAGGTTTTTAGTTCTTTGGCTCGTAAAAATCTAGAGATATCGGGATTGCTATGCAAAATAAATCTTTGTAATGACAATTCTTTAATAGTTTCGACTCGTCCTACACGTTCGTTTTCGTTTTGACATGTTAGACAATTCAATAAACGTGTGCAAAGTTTATCTACTCTATTATAAAAAGAATTTACTGTCTCGTTAGTGTTCTGTCTAATGGTGTTAAGTTCTTCCATTAATTGAGTATAGTGTTTTTTGTCTGAATATAATTGTAACAACAACCCTTTTAATTGAGCCCAACTTTGAATAGTTTTATCCCTTAATTGTGCTTTAGCGCTACCCGTGATTTTAGAAATTACAAATGCTATTAATGCATCCTTTTGTTGATCATTTGCAAATCGAAACGCATTATTACAATTTGAAATAAATTCGTGTAACTCTGTGCGAGTGCCATCAAAAGATTTTGAAATTAGTGAACACAAAAATGATAATTTGTAAATAACTTCTGCTGGAGTAGCAGGGGTACGGTCATTATTATCAGTTAATATATTAGTTGTACTATTTGCAGTACTGGTTGACGAAGTTGCCATTTTTCTTTTATAATTATGTATATATAAAAATTAAAGTACAAAGTAGAGGTACAAGTGTCGAAACGAAAAAGAAAAAATATCAAAAAGAGAAACAAAAATAAGATATAAAAATATGTAGAGAACTTTATCAGCAAAAATTATAAATGGTGGGATAGGAAAAAGAAAGGAAAAGTACGACTTACTCTAGTGGTCCTTGCAAATTGTTCGTCTTCTCGGATTATTGATCTGCTTGCCTTGGCTGAAGATCTTCCCCGTGTTGCGAACTGGTCCCGAAGTCTAAGGAGTTGAGACTCGCCGATTTGTTTGGTTATCAGTTGCCTTTCCCGACACAAACCGTGACTTGTTGCAGAATTGTGGATTTCTGCACACCCTTACCGAACTGCGCCAATTTTATGTTGGGATACTGGTTTATTTGCAAAAACTGTCACTAGTAAGTCGTATTGTTGTTAAGACGTTTATTTCATGTCTATTTATAATTAACAAAAATAAGAACAAAAAATAGACAAGAGACGTTTGAGTATAGAGTCGAACTAAGTGAAAAAAGAATAATGATTAATCCTGCGTTGGGCCAATCAGTTTTATTAAGAAGCTTGAACGTGTGAATGGGACATTCATACGTGACAAATAAACTGTTTATTTTGAATAAGAGTCGTTAAAACAAAACTTTAGAAAGTATACTATTAGGGAAAAATGCATCATGGAATTAATAATGAGATCCTCATCTTATTGATTATTCAAGATAGAAAAATAGTAATTTGAAAGAAGGTAATTATTGGAAAACGTGAGCTTCCTGAGATTTAAGTTTTAAGCTTTTAGTTGTGTTGCATGATTATTAATTTAGGAAAATACAGGGTGTATGGTGGATACAACAATTCTTACAAGCATTGCTATAATAAGACTGTCTTACAGACTTGTAATTTTTCCTCAATTATTTACCTTCCGACTAATAATTATAATTATATAATTGCGGAGGTGGCCAAAGCGCAGACTTAGTGAAATTTTTCTCATGCGGTCTACCGTAACCGAAAGCACCTGTTTTAATGAAATAGTAAATAGAGATCTATCGCGAGCTTTGCAATGAAATAGACTTTAATGTTGTGAGATTAGCGTTATAAGCTAAGAGCGGCAGGTAGATTTTGGTAGATTCTTTGCTATCATGAAGCCCATATTCCAAATACCTACTCTTGTTGATATATTAATGCAGCGGTTCCCAAACTTTATCAGCTTTCGGCGCACTTAGAGGTTTAATATTTTCCCACGCCGCCCTAGTTGCGAATATAAGTACCTAAGTTTAATTTCCGGAGAAGAGAAAGCAGGAGCACTTCGCGGCACCCCTTGTTACTTTCCAGGATGTCACTAGATACAAATAGATAAATAAAATACACAATTAGAAAAATAAATATTTTTAAAAAGTTACACGGAGAAAACACTATGTAAAATTATTATAGTACAGATTTTATTGTACGATTTCCTATAAAATGTAGTATTATTGCATTTTTCATTAAAAATCCGTACCAAAATCATATTGTACACATAATTTATAAAAAAGTATAGTTCTAGTATTTCTAATCAATTTAGTGCCAGCAAGTAAATACTAAAGTATATTTTAAATTTTAATATGGGTAACTTTTTACTCTAAAATTACCATAGAAGTGCCTCTATTTATTTTCGACGCCACAAGCAGACAAATTGAAGGGTTAATCGAGTCGAACACTCTTCTTTATTGAGCATAACGTACAAATTAATTGGAAATGGGAATTGAATTTTAAGGGATGCATGCCATTCATTGCATTTACATTATTGGACACGATAACAGGTAGTTTCAGGTAATAAAATTCAGTGATAATAATATATTATTCACCAGCGATAATGAATGACAGGTACACGAGCTGGAAGCGACTGTCGTAAATCATCCATATCATTGGCATGGCATATCATTCCTTTGCTCTGTGACGATTAGTTAGTAATATCGGCGAGTAATAAATTATTACTCACTGACAATAACCAATCATATCAAAGCATTTTTATTAAAGCTTTTCTAATAACATTTTCAAAAACCACAGCAAGCTAATAAAAACAATAGCCAAATCAATTTTAACGTATACACTTCATAAATTATTATTGGTTATGTTGTTTTATATTCAATTTTCTTCATTTATTTCTCGTGGCGTAATAAACGTGCGACGTTAACTATCGAATGTGCACAGAAGAAGGGTGAGTTGTTATCTATGTTATGTTATGCTGGAATAGATGAAACTACATGAACTATTTGCGGTAATAGTTATTACTCGTCAATTCCGTCAAAACCGCTCAGTTCTAGCGATATGTCTTTATTTATCGTAAGGCTGAAAAGGCAAAGGAAGTCCTTATATTAATTGTTATAGTTTTTATTTCATATTGTGTTCACTAATAACATTTAGTTTAGAAAAATACACACAAAGAAAAATTAAATTAATTCCCATAATATTGGTAATATTATAACAACAGGTGTTTATGCGGTATTAAACTCCGACGCACGGGCAAAGAAAGACTGGAGCTATTTACATACAGGGTGTTATGGGAATGACGTATTATATTTAAACCGGCAATTCCTGAGATAAATAAAGACAAATTGAAGAAATATAGCCATAAATGGCGCTTTCAATTCATTCAGCGGTAAAAGTGACCTGACGTCAAACCAGAAAAACACCTGTGTGGCACTGCGATACATGTAAGCATTCAAGGAATTCTGGCCGGTGTTGTCATATGTACACCTTAAACTCTTTAGACAAAATAAAATAATTTAAACAATTTTCCATTCTGTAATACCTTTTTATACAATTAATTGAAGAACATTTACGACGGACCATGTTTTAAACAACCCGAAAAAACATATGGAATAGCCAATAGTCACGTACGTCACTAGGTCAAATGCCAATGACCTCTTGACGCCTTACATCGGCTGAGCGAAGTAGTTTCATATAGCGCCGCACGCTTGCGTCTGTTAGTTGAAGACCAACCAGCGGCCGGATACGTTGTGTCTCGTCGATCGCCAACACACTCTCAGCAATCCGCTCTGTTTTTTCGGTTTACGCGTGTATCTTGCCCGTCCATAAATAATCTTTGAATATTGTTTTTATTGACGCGTTTCTTCTGGACGTCAAATCTCGTCGCGTGTAATAAAATCTAATAATCTGTAATATAATCTGTATTATTGTATTTTCAAAAGCTAACTATCGGTTCTGTTTCACTATTACTGTGTGTACATAAAGTGTTTCCAGGAGTGTTCCCATGAAAAGGAAAAAAACCTGATTGTGTTTGTGCCTGGATTTCCTCGCTCTTTAGGCATAAGGATAAATACAAGGAGGTAGAAAATAATTTATTTTCATAATTTTATATGGAATTTCAGTTTTACATTAAGTTTGGCAACATTGCCATTGGCTCTGGGTGAAATGTTGTATAGTAGCGCGGACTGACCTGTGAGTAAGAGTGTTTATTACCCCATTTTCAAAACGGCCGATTTAAAAAAAAATACAATTTTTTTATTTGACCTAAACTGCTGGCCATTTGCTTTCGAGCAAGAAAAATTTCGCCTAAATTTAAAAGTTAATATTTTCTGAACCAGATATGACATCGATCTCCGGTTTTTAATGGTTGATAGATTTGTCCCTTAGAAAACAATTGCCAAAGTTGGATTGTCTTAAACTGTCAGAAAATTTTATATACAGGGTGTTAAAGAGGACGATGATTTTTGCTCCAATTTCAGTAGCATGTAACTTTCACAATAATATTTTTAAATTTTATCACTGTACGTCAATTGAATCACTGGTTAATAGCAAAGAAAATAATTTGTAAAATTTTTTATATCTGCTATATTTTAAGAGATACCGATTTTTTTGAAAAACTTTGCTTTTTTTTCAACTTTTTGTTAGCTAGATCCTACTGTGCGTTGTATCGTTCAAACTTTGCAAGTGATTATTATACCTTATGAAAAGCTTGTTTATGTTCAGTAACAACAATTGCACCTAAATGTTGTGATGTGCAGTGGCGTACTTATAATCACTTATATGTCTATGCTTTATGAGTATCTCACAATTTTTTTGTATTGGAAAGTACTCGCCTCTAGATTAGGCAAGTTTTTCCATATTTTTTAGTATTTCATATCGCGCTACAGGTACAGGTACAGTGTCTACAAAATGTTAAAAAGGATAATTTTTTTATTTAATTGTTTGAAAAAATTTATTTATTTTTTATTTTGTAGACACTGTATAATATACCTGTAGCGATATATGAACAACTAAAAAATAAGGAAAAACTTGCCTAATCTAGAGGCGAGTACTTTCCAATACAAAAAAATTGTGAGTTACTCATAAAGCATAGACATATAAGTGATTATAAGTACGCCACTGCACATCACAACATTTAGGTGCAATTGTTGTTACTGAACATAAACAAGCTTTTCATAAGGTATAATAATCACTTGCAAAGTTTGAACGATACAACGCACAGTGGGATCTAGCTAACAAAAAGTTGAAAAAAAGCAAAGTTTTTCAAAAAAATCGGTATCTCTTAAAATATAGCAGATAGCAAAAATTTGACAGATTACTTTCTTTGCTATGAACCAGTGATTCAATTGACGTACAGTGATAAAATTTAAAAATATTATTGTGAAAGTTACATGCTATTGAAATTGGAGCAAAAATCATCGTCCTCTTTAACACCCTGTATATAAAATTTTCTGACAGTTTAAGACAATCCAACTTTGGCAATTGTTTTCTAAGGGACAAATCTATCAACCATTAAAAACCGGAGATCGATGTCATATCTGGTTCAGAAAATATTAACTTTTAAATTTAGGCGAAATTTTTCTTGCTCGAAAGCAAATGGCCAGCAGTTTATTTGAAAATTCTACCCCTCTCTACCCCATTTTTCGTATTCCGTATTCATTAATACGAACATTCCTAGTTTCATCATTGACTTCATGACACGTTATAATATACTGCGAAAGTAACCGATACTGATGCATAAATTAGGTTTGTATATTTGTGTAATAAAACCAAGTAATTTGCCATAAAGATTTTATTGCATTCTCGATAATGAACAATCAAACGGCGAAGTATTGCCAGGGAAAGTTTGACTAAAATAGCCGTTGTGTACGGAAGTTTACGAAAGTTCGACGAAGTGCCGCCCGCCACCGTTCGGTCGTGGGAAACGCACTGTATTGTGACGGGACGCTAACTTTTTGATATGGAATCTACAATACAATCAAGCCATATCCATAATAATACCATCGAGCTATAAAAGAAGACGTGCTTGCTTTAAAACATAAATATTTCTACGATCGTTATAAAAACTATATTTATTTTTAGGCAGATGGATCCAGAAAATTGGTAATTTAAAAAATGTCAATCAGCGTTAAAAAAGTGTCCCGTATGCATTTGTATGCATACTTTATGCATTTGTATTCATACTTTATGCATTTGTATGCATACTTTATGCATTTGTATGCATACTTTATGCATATGTATGCATAGTTTATGCATTTGTATGCATACTTTATGCATTTGTATGCATACTTTATGCATTTGTATGCATAATTTATGCATTTGTATGCATACTTTATGCATTTGTTGCATAAATAACTATTTTGTAGTGCATGTTTCGAATTAGGTAGTGTTTTGTTATAACTGTGATTTGTTTTTTTTTTTTAGGGCCCTTAGATGATCGGCGGCGGCACCCCGAATGATCGCAGGGCCCTCGAAAGAGAGGCCCTGCGAAACGTCATCAACCAGTGGAACGCGAACCGACTGGACCTGTTCGAGCTCTCCGAACCGAATGAGGTAAGTAACATAATATGACGTATTATCGGTCAGTCCAGACGCACGTAAAACCGAAAAAGCTACTACTGCCCTGGCAGTATGTGCTCCGGAACTTGAATTACCGGGAAATTTACTTGTCTATCCATTCTAAAGGTTGTTCCTCGGACCTTAAAAACAACAAGTCAAAAGTAAACAAGCTGCGAGTAAATGCGCAGACTCCAAACCCACAATTCCGTACCAGTACACGGATTATTCTGACGGTTGCAAATCGGTTGACAATCGATACACTTTGCTCTACGAACACCGAATTTATGGTCAGCTGTCGAAGGTTTTCGTTCTGTGAACACTGTAAACCAACTGCTCATGACTCGGGCAGTTTGTAACTACAGTGAAGCCTCTCATAACGGACACCTCTAATAAGCGGACATCTCTATTAAGCGGACATTTTTTCATACTTTCATAAGCTGTTTTCATACAAAGAGTGCGAAAACCCTCCTTTAAACGAACAAAAATTTACGATATTACGATGCAAAAACTCTCTGAAGACAGACCGGCAAGCAATCGCGTATGCGCGGCAGAGCGAACGGACTTCGCCGAATGAAAGTATGTGTGATCCCCCGACAGCAGTCCGCCGTTTATTTGTGCGTTGTAAGGTTAAAATCGTAAACAATGGCAGAAAAATGTCGCGTTTTGTGTCTGAAAGAGAATATTGATGTTGTGGAAGTTTGCAATTTGATAACAATGATTTGGGCGAGTTCATTAACATTGATAGCAATGTGCTATTAGAAGATGATCGTGACCCCATTCCTACCGATTATGTAGTCCAAACTGAAACCACATCACTATCTGACGACTCTAATGAAGAAGTTGAATGCAGTAATTAAACAAATGTCACCAATTATCAACAAGCCATTAGTATGGTAAAGGAATTATAAGAGTATGCAAAGAATAGAGGTTACTCTACAGCAATGGAATTGCTATCAGACTATAACAAATTTTTCACGGGCGGACACATTTAGACGGTCCCGTAGGTGTCCGCCTAAGAGAGGTTTCACTGTATTTATTCTGACTGCTCTGCGAATGAACCTATCACATCGTCTTGCCAGGGACCCAGCTACTTGTAGTTATCAGTAGAACTAGCTAGCACGATTTTAGAATTGCCATTTAGAGACAAACCCGATCAAACTATTTCTTTTGAAATAGGACTTTTGTATCCGTTGCTCCCTTTTAACAATCAACAGACAAATTTTTTTAACAAATCCGTTATAGTCGAGACCCCGCGACGTTTTCGATGTTATGGAAACATGCATGGCTGATCATCCACAGGGCTGGACCGGACCTTATATTGTGCGCAAGCATTGAACCGAAGTTCAAGACGGAAAAATATAAATTATTTATTTCCTCGATGAAACGCAGACAAATTAGCCATTAGCTCGCCTGTAGGTTAACTCTTAGGACCGGTTCATCATTAAATAGTCAACAAAAAAAGTCTCGTTTGGGTGGAAAACTTTTCCTAGTGCCTCTATTATTTCAGCTGAACCCGAGGAAGCAACGGACGAATTAATAAAAAAACCTTACGACGGCTAGCAAAAGTTTTTTTGTATTGTTATTAAAAGTTGTATATTTACCCCAGTTTCGTTATCGATAAAATTAATTGCCTTGCCTAACTTGTGTTATCCGTATTTATATCAATAACAAATTAAAGTTTAGACTGGTTTCACGTCTCTGTCGAATATACTCTTGTAGGAATGTAACACTGACAGGGATTAACTGCCTAGTTCATTAGGGTGGAGATTATCAACAAAATAACCTAGTTCTTTTTATTAAATTTTATTATAATGTAATTTTTTTTATAATCTATTCATTTTCCCAATTCGGAGACCAAGACAAATACACGGGACCAGCACGTGAATAGCACACAGGGTCGCATTAAGACCAATATATCAGTACAATCTTAAACCACGCATCCACGATCTTGTTCTTGCCAGCATAGGAAGTTTTTATCGTCGTTTGACCAATAGCAATGAGTTTATGCATCGAGCATGTGGCTATCACGCGCTGATGTTTGTTTATGCTCCTGAATTGGTAAAATGAATAGAGTATAGTGTTATTTTTGCCATTTAGAAGCAACTTTTTAATGGTTTTCCACCTTTATCTAATCTACTGACATATTGTGTCCCATTTTCGACACTTTTATAGGGTTCGTTATTGTTAGTGCTATCAAAAAAGTAATGTAGGTGTCATATGCTCTCTTTGGGTCAAACTTAAAATGGTAAAATCAAAATTCGAAAATTTTCGCTCGCTTAAGAGATACGGGGGAAAATCAACAAATTTTACAATTTCTAAATTACCCTATATTTTCTTAGTTAAAAGAGATACAGAAAAATATTTTATACAGAAGTTTATTTATAATGATTGTTGAATAATCTGCCGTTTTCAGAATAACTGTACGGGGTCAGGTAAGAAAGTTATCGGACCTAACCTCATTTAAATGGAACACCCTGTATATTTTAATCTAAAAAGATAGCATTTTAAACTCTCTTTTCAAATTTATAACACACCATGGATGATAGATATCATCAAATTTTTCAAAATGTTGATAAGTATTTTTCACAAATGAATATGTAAAAAAAGTTAAATTAACGTTAAATGTTAATAACAACTAGAATGTCAACATAGTTGTCTCTAGGATATTAGTTTTTGTTTCATGGCCTACTTTGGTTTAAAGTAATAAGTGTTTAATAAATCACCTAGGAAACCAATATCATCCATGGTGTGTTATATATTTGAAAGGTGAATTTAAAATAGTATATTTTTATATTAAAATATACAGGGTGTTCCATTTAAAAAAATGAGGATAGGTCCGATAACTTTTTTACCTGACCCCGTATACTTATTCTGAAAACTGCAGATCATTCAACAATCATTATAAAGAAACTTCTGTATAAAACATTTTTCCGTATCTCTTTTAACTAAGAAAATATAGGGTAATTTTGAAATTGTCAATTTTTTGATTTTCCCCCTTAAACGAGCGGACATTTTCAAATTTTGATTTTATCATTTCAAGTTTGGCCCAAAAAGAGTACATGACACCTACATTACTTTTTTGATAGCACTAACAATTACGGAGATACTCTATAAAAGTGTCGAAAATGGAACACCCTGTACTGTTAACGTGATGATCAACAATGAATTTTTTCTTAACGTAAATCTAAAATTTATTTTCAAAAGTCATTCATCGAAAATCCCATGAATGCAAAATAATGGAACATTCCATTGGATTTATTATTAACTTGCCAGATCGGGGAACGTATTTATTACTTCATTTATGCATAAACGCTTTCACACAAATGTAATTTTATTGCCGGAAACGAACTGTTACACAAATATATTAAAAACCGACTGAATCTAACAGTGTTGTACACAAGTGCATTTAGTAAAAAATTCCTTATTTTAATTAACTGTTTCTCTTTCTAGTTAATTAGGCATAGAACCTTTTAAATTTGTTGTAGACTAACCGTAACGGTTGTAAATCCATTTTTCTGACAGCAAATACGGCTTCTCTTAATTTGTGAAAGGTGATAGACCGCGTACGATCTCACAACATACAAGACGACATCTCTCACCTACTTTCGTGCAGTTTTAAATAATTAATTTAACTTGGATCTTTGGAACAAAGACGGGGATATTTTTTTTTAAATTTTAAAGCTATGGTTTTGGTACGTTGGTACCTGTTTCGAGTTTTTGGTATAGTATTTGCAGAATTATACCGTTGATCTTTTGACTGCAATAAAACCTCATTATCCCTTCGACCATAAAATAAATAAGGAAATCCCAAATTTTAAAACCTCTTCGAGCAGAGCCGGACCAGGTATACAAATTCAATTTATACCTATGCCTGATGCATATATAAATACAAAGTGATTTTTAATAATTTTAATCTTTAGTGGTTTTCCGGCGAGTAATTTTTAGTTAGGCTTATTAGTGGTAGAATTTGGCGTCCTTGGAATTGTGCTGATAGGGGGGCATCTTCAAGTGTCATTTTTAAAAGAAAGCATTTATCTACCGATGCCAAACTAATAATTAAAAATGTGTATCAATCGTTGTTGAGTAGAAATTTTAATTCGATGGATGCTTTAGCAGAGACGGATGTGGGTTGGGGAATGGGTTTTAAATACCGAAGCATTGATAAAAGACAAACATTAATGGAATCTCAACGTTTACGGGAATGGAGACTTAAATATTTAACAGCTGTTAAACAATTTAGAGAAGAAAATCGTCCAATTATTTACCTTGACGAAACATGGTTCGATACCCATGACACTCCAAGACAGCCGGGGATAGCGGGGCTATGGCGATTTAACATGGGAAAGGCGCACAATTTTAGTGTGCGCCGCGCCGTTGTCTGTTCGTGCATCTAGTTAGAAAATCGAACGTGTATGTTTTAATATTATAGTATATTTATTAAGTTAAAATGAATAGTTTGACGGTGGACTATTTAAAAAATAACTTTAGCTCTTTGAGTTTGGAGCAAAAAATTGAAGTGAAGAATGCGGAAAGACCTAAACCCAAAATTAATTTAACGCAGACCACAAAGGGTAAATCTAGGGACTTTATTAGAAAGTTTAAAAATTAAATATAAAAAAAAATTATAGAGGATATTCCAAACTTTAATGAGGCTGTTATTGATCAATTTTCTACAATTAAGACCCAAAGAACGGACTTTACGTTTAAGCACTATACACACTAAGAAAACCTTTCTTATTTTCCAAAAGTTGTATTTCCTTGTGTAAAATTAAAAAATAAATAAAAATATGTTCTACCTAACGCATTTTCTTATTACTTCTTTTCTTTCTACATTTAAAACGCCTAGAAAGTAATTGTTTGGTCGTTACACAAAAATAAAATTTTAAAAATAATTTCACCATACTTGTGAACCCCCTCTATCATAGGTCGCGAGCCGCCACCGTTTGTCACGTATTTAGTTAAGTCATTAACCTTAACAAATTATATAAAAAAAAAAAAAAAAAAAACTTTAACACCCTGTATCTCAAAAGTTAAAACAAGTTTAGGACATATTATGTTCATATGATGTTTTTTCTCAAGATGAACCCAGGAACAACCTCCTTAAATATTAGAATGTTATTAAGAGCAACATACTTTCGTTTTAAAAACTTGAAAAATTTGTAAACCCCACGAAACACAAAATATGTATGTATGTTTTATCCTTTTCATTAACTGATGAAACAAGAAGACTACAGTTAACAGTTCTTCATTCTTTCACCAGCTCAAAGCAGATAAAGTAGTTGGCATTACTGAAACAAATTTAAGTTGTGGTGAAATTAATCAAGGGTCATGCTAAATTAATTACAACACGTCAAAGTGCTAATTAGCAGTTTAATATTGATGTGACGGTGTAGGCCGCACGCTGACAATATACACCCTTATAAATATGACCCTAGGGGTGTAAGCGAAGAAATTATATGTGCTTGATATACTTATCGTTGGATGTTGCCCCACTAAGTCCATATCTGGGGTAAAATAGACTCACATTATGTACACATGAACATTATTTATATAACAGCGCCCTTGCCTATATTTATTCCTTACTTCGGCTATATCAGCGCATTCGCCCACCGTTTGTCGTTCGCTGGCACGATAATGCGCGATCGATTTCCCCTATGCACCTTCCCCGTTTCGAAAATTATTCATCCTACATCGAAACAAGGATAGTGCCGCTAGGAACCGCGTCAAGGCAACTGTACGGTCGACGTCTAGGTATCAAGACGACAATATTTACATCAATCGGACGCGGTACAAAGGTCGAACACTCAAAGCAGCGTCTGCCAATCGTAAAGTGTTTTCTGCTTTGTAGCTGTATTTAGTTGATTTGACTATTCGTTACCTCGTGCTTTTGATGTGAAAGGCAAGGATTTGTTAAAATTATAGGATAGCATTTTTTATAGAAAAAATAACGAGTGAAATTGACAAAATTACCTTAGATAGGGAAACTCAAACTGAAATCTCTCGACAGCTAACCGATATGCCATAATAGGCTAGTGCAATTAGTAACACTCCAAACGGGTATCTCTGGATCCAATGAAATTAACTGCGACTTCGCTAAAGAGATAGGAAATAGTATATTAAAATACAAGTTTCATAAGACATTATCTTAGAGCACGCGTTTAAAGTACAAGTGCTCTAATTGTCGTATGAACCGTGTATTTTATAATACTTTTTCTATTTGGATTTAAAAAGTCTGCAAAAACTTTAAAAAATATAGTAGATTTTTTCCATTTGAATTACTATTTTCCTTTTGGGTTGGCAATACTTTTACAATTTGATAAAATATTACAAGTATCAAATATGCCATGATAGAAACAATCGAACACAACAAAGCTTCTTCCCATCCGTTATAATTAAAAATAAATATATTATTAGAGTTAATAAAAATGAGTCCGGAAGAAAGTTGTACTCCGACAGAAATACGAGAAATGGCAGAAAATAATCTAGAAAAACTTTTAAAAAGAATATGCAAACATTTGAGTTATGGTGCGAGCAGAATAAAATAAATAAAATATTGAACAAAATAATAAATAATACTATTGCACAAAATATTGTGTCGACAAAGAATCTGGCAGGAATAACAATTAATTCCCAGGAAATGTCTACAGTAACTATAAATATGTATACAGGGTGTTATGGAAATGACGTATTATATTTAAACCGGCAATTCCTGAGATGAAAACAAATTGAAGAAAAATATCCAAAAATGGCGCTTTAATTTAATATGCCCTGTACATGACCTTATGTCAAACCAAAAATGACCATGTGGTGCCGCTGTCAGGAAGGCGAACAAAGCAACATATGTCAACAGTGTTGTCATATCTTCAGGGTAAACTCTTTAGAAAGTCAATAACCGTTTGACAGATTTCAAGTTGTTTATTTTTCAGGGTACATTATTATAAACTTTTATTACGTTCAGTTCGCTGGGAAACAATCTCTGATTTATAAACTTGAACTGACTCGAACGAACCGACGCGGAGTTTATAAATGGTCAGGCATGTTCTCATTTGTTCAATTCGAACGACACCCGTCAGATCTGGACAACTTAAAAGTTTCTAAATGCCACTTAACCTTTAGAAAAAAAATGCAATTTTATTTACCTTTTCGGACTTATTTAAAACCAAGTACCGTTCAATCTGAATTAGTATTTTAAAGTGCTACTGTGTAGACAAAAATACGCCCTTATTGTCTAGGAAATAATGTATTTAACATCTAAAAATTTTAAAAATAAATAACACGTTGGTTCTCTCGATCGATATCGGTCGGCTTCTTTAAACAGCTGATATTGGACAATCGGGCTAATGTTTAAAAATACAGCGTTGCCACTTTCGATGTTTTATAAGCGACTATCATAAATTGCCGAATTTTCTTCTATGTATAATATTACTTTCCTGTACAATTATAGTCTCGGAAATGGCAACCGTGCTGGCTCTAGTAGCGGAGAGTTCTCGGAAAGAAAGTTCGACTGGTCCGAAGATGGACTAGCCCATTATTTCAAAGTGTAGTTCCTGTCAATTGTTAACATAATTGTTTCATTTTATGTTTAGTAAAGGTTAGTATTTTAAAGTTTTTTATAAAATTTTTTTGTCGAATCCATAATGCCTAGAAAACTAATTTCAACGAAATCGAAGTAAGCCTAAAATTCGAACCCTACTTGCCGCCAACATAAAAAAAATAAAATTTCAGTTTCATAAAGTTGCACGTTACTCAATTTTTTTGCATTTCATAATGTAGCCATTATGAAACCCAAATAGAAAAATGATACTCTGCAATGATGAACGCAATTTTCCATGAATAGGACAAGGTGATTTTTCTCGCTTATTAACTCACGGCGCCATGGTTAGTTTTCTGCAATTATTTGTTTGCAGGTTTGAAAAAATATATACATATAAATATATTTCATGAATCCACTTATGCCCGCCGACAAAAGGGAAAGAAAACATTTTCTTCGCCTTTCAGATTGTGCATGCATAAATAAATGGCTGCTTGTAATAATTTAATTTCTAATCATCGAACCGTACAATGTAATATGTACTTAACGTTTTGTTGTGCCGGTAGTTACATTTTTTTGACAAGCGACAAACTGGCATAGTAATTTTAGGTATGTCGTAATTTTCGCTACAAGTCACGTATTAAAAAAAAGTTAATAATTCTATTACTTAAACACACTTTTTACTTGTGAAAGACGACCAAATGGGCGTTTCTGTGGGCTTATGGTATCGTAACTTATGTTAGGATTACTAAATAATTTATAAATATACAGGGTGTTCGTGCTAATATTTCGTCGTGTGATTCCTCAAGTTATGAAACCAAGTCTCTTGCGTTTTGATTAAAACAAATTCAAATTAAATCTCATATTGACATTGATAATGCTCATTTACTTGGAACAAACATGGACCCGGTATTTCTATCTGCTTTGTACAGGATGTCCCATTTTCAACAATTTTATAGGGTATCTCCGTTATTGTTAGTGCTATCAACCCAACTAGCATTTTTAGACACAAATTGGACACACATTCTTTGCTGAGAAACGTTTCGACACATTTTCGATTCGAATTAGAAACTTGTATCGAGACATATGTGTTACGAAACTTTTGCGACACATTTTCGAAACCAGTTACTAGAAACACTTAAAGACGTGCTTGTTTCGAAATATTTTACAAATCGTGGTGTCGATATATTAACGACACGCGAAGATAACTATTTTTCGAAAAAAATTTTAGTTAAAATTATTATAAATTAAAAACAAACCCAATACAAGATTGCATTGAATTTCCCATAAGAGATTTTTTATAGCATCGGTGTACGTTTATTAGCGATAAATTAGCAACTGCTTGATATTATTTATATTTTAGGTGTTGTTATTGATCCATTTTCAACCACATATTGATGTAAGTGTTTTAGGTACATTTTTAATCACCATCTGAACAAGTTTGAGGTTATGTTATTGTTTAGCGAGATTTAAATTGTTATTTTTCTGTAATAAAAAGCTTACTGTACTGGATTTATCAACATAAAGTATGGCTATAGGGTGGGTATACTCTATGTTGATAAATACAGTGCAATAAGCTGTTTCTATGCAAACAATAATAGCATAACCTCAAACAAGATGTTGATCTTTAAAAAACACTTACGTCAATCTGTTTCTGAAAATGAATCAATAATAACATCTAATATACAAATAATACCAGGAAATTGCTTATTTATCCCTTATAATTTTAGTTTGGAAAGGTTTTTGCAACCACGCCTCTCGTGACGTCACACCGCGGCTGTCCATACCCAACCTTTGCCCATGCAAACAAACCTTTTTTTCTGTGGCATTCACCTTACAAACCTTTTATTCTTCTGTGCATGCATGCAAACATTATAGAAGCTAAAAAGTAGAAATTGTGTGTCCAGTCCATTTTGGACCAGAATAATTTCTTGCTTCCTAGCGGCCATTTTAGGAAATAAATTTTTATTTTGTTAAAATGAGTTTTAATGAAATTCCTGCATCTCTAGCAAAACCAAAATTTGTTAGATAAGTTCCATTTTCCTAGCTAAGTCGATTTATACATCATGGATGATAGATATCAAACAACCAACCAATATTATCCATGGTGTGTTATATATTTGAAAGTAGAATTTAAAATGCAATCTTCTTAGATTAAAGTATACATTACAGTTCCATTTAAAAAAATGAGGTTAGGTCCGATACATTTTTTATCTGACCCCGTATACTTATTCTGAAAACGTCAGATTATTCAACGATCATTATAAAGAAACTTCGTTCTGTATAAAACATTCTGTAGAATCCCCATCTCTTTTCATCTTCTGTCTGTTTCTGTCTTGGTTAGGAAAAACAAACAATCGACGGACGCGACTCAAAAGTCTATATTTTTATCCAGTGTGTTTTACCATATTGAGTTAAGAATTACTATTTTTAGCACAAACAATACTTAAAGTTAACACACAAATACCGAAAAACAACAAAGAATATTTAACAATAACGACAAATATGCCAGTTGTTAATCCTGTAGTGTCAAACGTGAAAGCAGGTACGAAAGACGGACGTTACAATAAGGGCTTTATAAAGAGTACGTTTCGAACGCTCGAAGGCGACGCAATGTCTTTGTCTAATTAACAGAAAACGGCAAAGAAAAATTGTACTAATTTTCAGAGCTCCCCGATTGTTTTTCTGGGAAGTTGTTTACTTCCAACCTACCTAAGAATGTGAGTTGTTTATTCTTCAAACGCTGTAAACCAAACCCGTATCCTCCTTGATCCTTCACTTAATAGCCATGCAACGAAGAAGTGTTCACTCATGAATAAGAAAAATGTGTTGGATAAAATATCCGCAATTTTAGCGTTCGAAAATCGAAAAAAACCTGTTTGCAAATACTGTCTAATAGTCGTTACCGCTATTTTTTAAGGTCGCAGAATTCATAATAGAAGTTGTTGCTCTGTCACCGAGAAGTCTCTCTAGTCGACTTGTCTAACAGCCGCGCCCGTTCTGAAAAAGAAACCGGCCATAAAAACCAGCGCTACGACGGTCACAATTTTGCACATTGCCAAAGCGTACTACAAATATCATGAAATCGGATATTTTATAGAAATAGACTTTCCGGTACCTACTGACTAATCAATTTTCTACATCATCTTATGTGTAATAATAAATAAAGAAAACTACTAATAAAATATAGGAAATTACTTCGTTGCAGGGTTGGGACGAATTGGTTTTACATCAGTCAGTGATTTAATTCGTGAAAAAATTACATTTTTTAAAAAGTCCCGATTATTTCATCACACTCTTTAATTTGTAATTATCTCAGTATTGGTAAGGTAAGCTTAACTGAAGAGGAAGGGCAAAACGCTTTGAATTGTGCTGCAGAAGAGTCCAACTTTATTTTTTGTTGCGATTCCATGCAACAAGTTGTCCATTTATAGATTCCTGCGACAAAGACTTTGTTATCTCAAAAATGAAGAAAACAAATGACTAGTGATAGACAGGTACCTTACTTACCGCTAGATGGAGTGTTCGGGTTTGATCGAAATTACCAAGAATTAAAAAAAAATAACTTCACGTTACATGACCCTTCGTTGGCTCAAACGTTCTTGTTCTGTTAGCTAGCCGATATGCTATAGAAGAATTGATATACAGTGTCACCCCCCCCCCCCCCCCCCCCCCCCTCAAAGGCGGGGACTGTCTAAATGTGGCCGCCTAATAGAGATGAGGTAAATGCAAAATTATTACTATATATGTATGTACAATTGTACAAATAAACATAACATAACAAACATACACAAGTTTTAGTTAGGATTCTAATAACGTAGTTTGACGTGTTTGCATTTTATACTTGCAATCTAGAAATTGTAATTTCAAATCTGATAACAATTCCATTGCTGTAGATGTCACCTCTATTCTTCGCATACTCTTATAATTCCTTTACCATACTAATGGCTTGTTGATAATTGGTGACATTTGTTTGATTACTGCATTCAACTTCTTCAGAGTCGTCAGATAGTGATGTGGTTTCAGTTTGGGCTACATAATCGGTAGGAATGGGGTCACTATCATCTTCTTATAGCACATTGCTATCAATGTTAATGAACTCGTCCAAATCATTGTTTTCAAATTACAAACTTCCACAACATCAATATTCTCTTTCAGACTCAAAACGCGACATTTTTGTGCCATTGTTTACGATATTTACCTTACAACTCACAAATGGACTGCTGTCGGGGAATCACCCATACTTTCATTCGGCGAAGTCCTTTCGCGCTGCCACGCATACGCGATTAGTTGCCGGTCTTTCTTCAGAGAGTTTTTCTATACTTATTCGTCTCCCAAATACTTTAAATTTTTTTTTGTCCGTTTAAAGAAGGGGTTTTGCACTCTTTGTATGAAAACAGCCTGTCCGCGTCCGCCCAAGAGAGGTTGATTTTCATGGAATTTCATATACCTACCTAGTTCCGGACTATAAAAATGTCCGCTTAATAGAGATTAGAGGTGTCCGTTATAAGAGGTTTCACTGTACATACACTTTCAGTATAGTATATAACATAACGAGTATTGAAACTGAGAAATAATATATTTTCTTCTATTAACTTACGCTATTATGTACTGTGTATAAAACTTTATATATTCTGATTTTTGGTTACATTAATACCTAAAATAAAAATTTAACTAATCTTAACCGTGAATAAATATGTATATCTTCCCAAGAAAATAATAGAAACTCATGACCTAACTTCAATGTTTATATCGATGGAGTTAGATATCGTTAATGTGTTAATTATGAAAATTTTACATGGGATCTGCTTAAAACAATATTCAAACTATAAGGATTCCCGCAATTAGAACACTGGAAACAAATATAATATGTAATTTTCAGTGCCCTTTGTCCCACCCAGCATCTCAATTCACTCCACCGAAGACATTCCTAGCCAAGGTAGCCTTGCTTTTCTTCGCAACAGGTTGTCGTAAAAAAAAAACTTTTACTTCACTTTCACGCTTATACTCGAGCTTATTAACAGCGCAATTGGCAACGCAGCACGGCTAACATGAAGTAAAATTTGTGAGTGTCACGGCCCAGTCTTGAGTCCATAATAGTGGCAAAACACGGTGGGTCGTTGCCCTTTACCTTGTAAGTCTGCACAAAGTAGCATAGATAACCAAAACCAACTGACTAACCTACTGTAAGGAAATAAGAACTGTGGTCTCATTTCGAGCACCACGGAAATCCGTAGATCGATCGAGGATTAAGAATTTCTTATCGACGATGTTTTGGCATTAGAACGGCTTAAAGCTTCAAAAACAACTAAACTATTGTATAATGATATCGGTGTAGACTTGTTAAGATATACAGGGTGTCCCAGATAGCCAATCAACCAAAAGTTGAGCATTAGTGTCTACTGCACAGTCTTATTTATTAGACGTTTCGGACTAAAAACGGTTATCTTCAATGCAAATAAGCACCTTATTGAAAATATTTTTGTTTGCATTGTTGTATTTATACTCCAGTTTTCATTAGAACCTATTTTTTTGACATTAACAAATTAACAAGTGGCAAACTAGTTTATAATTTAAAAAACGCATCATTTTCGAACACAATAATAATAATAATAATAAATGATAGAATTGGTTGGATTCAGAATATTAATTCAAAAAGCATAAAATAAAATGTTGCCACTATTTAAAAAAACAAAGTTGATGATGTTTGTGAGAAAACGAAACGTCGGATTGAAAATTTGATTAAATTATTTTCTAGAGGAGAAAAAGTGGCAACGAGAATGTAAAATTAATTTTCGCATATCTCTTCAAATAGAATCAGAAAACAAAAAGAACAAATTTGTAAAATTCGGTTTTGTTCAAATACCTTCGGAAATATTCGGAATTTTTTTAATCTGTAAACATGACGTTGCAGGATTCACTAATGCCATACACTAAATAAACCTATACTGCTCACTGGCATTTAACGCTGTGGGCTTCATTTATGCTTAGATATTGGCGATTTTCACCAGACCACGTCGCCGGCGCTTGGAAGTTGTTCTGGCTAATACTATACGTAGGTAGTCAGTCCGGGCGACACACCTTCATTTTACGCATTACTTAGTAATTCCGTACTTAAGCGAATAGTTGGGAAAGTTGGCGTTAACCCCTTCCCATTTAGGATTTTAAGGGTGACATATACTCCTCCCAGGGGTTAAACCACGAAGGCTGCAAATATTCTTTAAAAACGCCTCTCTTCACAATACAATGTGCTGTGCCACTTAATCTCCCTTCCCATTTAAGATTTTAAGGGTAACATCTACCCCTCCAAGCGGATTAAGGTTCCGTGATAATCGCGCATCATTTTCCGGAGGTTGCCACGTCTACGGTTAAACAAACTTTAACGATAGCCTATTTTTTTGGCTTGTTGGTCATTCTAGGTTTACTTGTTTCTATGCTAAAGGCCGTATTACAGTCGGGAATTTTTATGGCGCCAGCAATGGCAATTATAATTCAAGGATTCAGGCGCAGTACACCGTTCTCCGTACTACAGTCAGAAATTCTACTCTTCTGACAATTAAAATGATACGGATTCATGCGCAGTACACTGTTCCCGATCAGCTGTCTCTCATTACCAGAACTGGGGCAGGCGCCATTTTAATTGCCCTTGCCGGCGCAATTGGGTAGACATGGATTATTCTGTTATTTTTAACTGTTTATTCTTTGGCCGAACCAGGTATGAACAGGTAATGGCCATTTAAACCCACTGGTACTTAAATTAGCAGTTTACATTCTTTATTAAACTTATGGACTGCTAATTCAGCAACTTTTTGCACCTCCTATTTGTAAATAGCAGTAGCTGCTTTAACTCGTAATCAAAACCAACAGGTTTGCACATCTCTAATTCTGGGGATATTTTAGGGATTTCGACAGTACCCACTGCTGTTCTGACCGTTGACAATGCTCCAGCTGATCGAAAACGGTTTACTGCGCATGAATACGTGCCATTATAATTGCCGGCGCAAGAGAAAAAATTGCCGAGTCTAATACGGCCTTAATGCGCTACTTTTTACTAATAGATCCCTGCATTCGTATCTGGGACACCCTGTATATTATCTGGGAAACCCTAGGAATAAAACAGTATACAATGTAGTATAGTATGTTTAATTCTGTTACTTATTATTTTGATATTTATCGTAAAAAAATCAAAAAGGAACCCTGCAATTAAAATATTGTAAACAAAAATAATATGTAATTTTTTTGATGTGCAGTATTTCTCTAGTACCCTTTTACCCCACGCAGCATCCCAATTCACTCCACGGAAGACACTCGACACACTGTTTTTTGTATAAAGGAAAAAAACGTTTACTTCACTTTTCCAGTATAGTAAAAATAGTATTTTTGCCTAACGTTAGTCATGGAAGTTAATAAGCCATATCCGATTGCCTGTATGTTCTGGGAAATTTTGTAACTCATCAATTAACGAAAAAAAAAGGAAAGGAACTTATTCATCTGCTCATGCTATAAATAGATTTAAATTTGCAGTGTAACCTTAAACAATTAGAAAAAATGAAACTATTATCGCGCTGTATTAATATTTATATTTAATAAGAACCAGTAATTATCAATTAATTACAAATAATTTCCGTAAATTTATGGACAAAAGAAATTTATTAGGTCATGTTATGACGTGATGATTGCGTAAGGAAATAACTATGCCTAGGTGGGTAAGGGGAACAATGAGAAAATATTATCGTTAAAAGCCACAAAATTTAAAAGACATCTCGCTAACGCGGATAACTGGTGGAATATTTGTAGCGCCTCACATCATATGCTGGTAATTCGTGCATCCTTATCTTACGCTTATTCACGGCCATATACTCGTATCATATTTGAACTTACCTGCACTGAGATTTATGGTTTTTTGGTTATTATTTAAATAAAACATTATTGTGTTGACTTTCCTTTTAGTCGAATGATTAGAGGCCCGTAAGTAATCACTCCGGGCGACACACCTTCATTTTACGTTTTCCTTAGCAATTCCGTACTTAAGCGAATAGTTGGGAAAGTTGACGTTAACCCCCTTCCCATTTAGGATTTTAAGGGTAACATCTACTCTTCCCAGGGGGTTAAACCACGAAGGCTGCAAACGCCTCTCTTCACAATACAAATGAGACGTGTCTTTCCGGTCGCGAGATATTAAGGATAACGACCTTTAAATTGATGTGCCACTTAATCTCCCTTCCCATTTAATATTTTAAGGGCAACATCATTCCAGGTGCTTAAGGTTCCGTGTCGTTTCATTCACAGAGCTTTTAGGAATATTTCTGTGGTTTCCGGTATTTTCAAGGCAGCATTTGGCCAGTCCTGACCAAACCTTAAGTCTGTAAAAATAATGTTACTAGAAATTACGTGTCGTGGTCCGCCATTGAACTACTATATACAACGTGTCCAAGATAAGGAGGGCCAGTACAGGGATCTCGGAAACCGTAAGAGATACGAAGTCGGTTAAATGGAGGTAAAGTTGCGCATTTACGTGCCAATAATATGCCGTTTAGAAAGGTTTAAAATTCCGAGTAGTTCCGGAGATATCCGGAAAAAAACGAAATTCTGAAAAATCGTTTTATTGTTTTTCTGGTTTTTTTTTCAGATCGAATTCTAAAGTAAATTGCACATTTGCATTGCCACTTTTTCCGCTCTATCTAATAGCGTTAATTGTTTTGTAATCCGACGAGTCGTCTTCGAAGGGCCATTATCAACTTTCTTTTTTTAAATACGGTCCTGTTTTTCTGATATTCTTATTTGTGGTTTAGTATTAAATTATTTGTTATTTATTGAACTAGTCCAACATAAGTAAAAAATTTAGAGCTTACTTATGAGATATTATTTATAAAATTAGGAGAAATACAGGGCCGTATCCCAAAATTTCCCGATGTTGTTCAAAAAACCCTCGAAACGTCATTAAACCACAATGTGTCATACATCGTTGCATTCGGAAGAAAAGAAGCTCTCAAATTCCAATATCAGAAAAACAGGACCGTATTTAAAAAAATAAAGTTGATGATGGCCCTTCGAAGACGACTCGTCGGATTACAAAACAATTAACCCTATTAGACAGAGCGGAAAAAGTGGCAATGTAAAAGTGCAATTTACTTTAGAATTCGATCTCAAAAAAAACCCAGGAAAACAATAAAACGATTTTTCAGAATTTCGTTTTTTTCCGGATATCTCCGGAACTACTCGAAATTATAAAACTTTCTAAACGGCATATTATTAGGCACGTAAATGCGCAACTTTACCTCCATTTAACCGACTTCGTATCTCTTACGGTTTCCGAGATCCCTGTACTGGTCCTCCTTATCTTGGACACGTTGTATGTCAATTCGAGTATACAAGAAATATTTCAATAAAACACGCTTCCAGAAATTCGGGCATTAGAAGGCGATTATCTGGATTTGCTTGAATATTATTCGACTGGCATTGCTTCTGCAAATGATGGTACCTGTAAATACCTACATAATTTATGAATAGACAGAGTGACATTCGGGAAAGCTGAAAATTCGACTGCAATATTTCATGCTAGCACGCGAAGCCGTAGGAAATCTACTTTATAAGTTTAAAGAGGCAGGAAATTATTTGCCATTCTTAAAAAAAGGTTTGTAAAAGCTTGAAGGGTGCATTAATGTTTAAAATGACCTATAAACAGTGACGGTTCGTGCTTTTTCATTGCTCCTAACTTTCCTGGACGGGTGATATTTCACAGATATTCATATTCCTCCGTATCTTCTCTTCTAAGATAAAGGTTTTATAAAACAAAGCTCTGTGACCTACCTAGCTATAAAATTAATCTGAATAAGATACAAAAAGGTAAAAATTATAAATAAAAAATGTTCTTACAAGCCGTTATAATACAAACATCATAAACAGTATAATAATAATTCTTATCCATGCATATATTTATTTTATGACATTATAACTGACATTGGCCTAGTGATTATTCATAGGGTAAAAGTAAAGCTCCTAATTTAGACATTCATTATTACTTTATACTATTGTTGTTTTTCATGTACTATATTTTGTTTATTAATTAATATTTTGCCTGCAGTTTACGAGCGTCCGTTATGAAATCGGTTCAGTTCGCCTTGCATGGTCTGTTATTTTCCAGCGCATCCGCCAGTATTAAAACGATGATTGTCTGATTTAGGGAATCCAATCCCGCACCCAAACTTTAATCCCGCAAACCTGCGGGATTGAGCCCATCGATCCCGCGGGATTTGCGGGATAGCAAACAATGAACTGCGGTATTTTTGGTCGACTAGTCGGGGATTCCCCGCCATGCTGGGCTATTGAAAATACAGCATAAACAGAACAGTTTTCTTGCGTACTTGCGAAAGTAAGGGCGTTATTCTACTAGTATCTAGTGACATTTATCAAGTGGTTGAATATAATACATGGAATTTAAACAGCAATCACAAAAATGAGTGTCAGTGTAGTTACAAAGACCATAAAGGTTCAAGTTTAGTTTGGAATTATTTTTTAAAGTCTGAAGATGGTCTTACAGCTTAATGTAAGTTATGCCCTAGCATTATAGCTCATTCCACCAAAGGTCTTTACACCCAATTACAAACAAAGCATAATATTAATTTGAAAGTCCAGAGCAGCAGCGGTAGTGTTGATTTTGATAAAGTAACATAGGAAATGAAAGCTAGTACCATCAGTTCGACTGGTTCGTTTAGTTCTATTGCTAAGCGCTCAGATGTTCGGGTTTGTTATCTTTTCTCTGAAAATACTTTCAAAATCAATGTAACATGTAACCGTTAAACTAGTCGTACTATTGTATTGTACCTATATGCAATAAATATTTTCCTGCTACTCTACTCTGATTCGAATTGCATAAATCTTCTTTTTATTAACATACAGCACCCACATTGAGCCCCTCAAATCCCGCGAATCCCGCACGTTTAATCCCGCAATGTCAATCCCGCGAAATCACCGCGGGATCCCACATTTGCGGGTAAAGTAAATATTTCATAATTAATTGGCGTAGTATAGTTGCTCAAGGAAAAGTTGCGCAAGTGCATGAGGAATCTAATTGTGATGAGGAGTTTTCCACGTCGTAGATTACAAATTTTAAATCGTTTATTTAAAAACAAATATTTTGAATCCACTATTAACATTTTTTTTTTTTATATTTCAGGAGCTAGAATTCCATGGAGTCATGCGCTTCTACTTCCAAGACTCCGGTCAGAAAGTCGCCACCAAGTGCATACGGGTCGCCAGCGACGCCACGGTCGAGGACGTGATAGGAACATTGGTGGAAAAATTCCGACCGGACATGCGGATGCTCAGTATACCCAGTTACGCCCTCTACGAGCTGCACGAGGGGTGTGCCGAGAGGAAGATGTTGCCCGACGAGAAGCCGCTATTGGTGCAGCTGAATTGGCACGTGGATGACCGGGAAGGGAGGTTTTTGTTAAAAAATGTCGATGATAAAACGGTAAGCGATGAGTTTTGTAACAATTACTACTTTCCTTTTATTGCCTAGTGAAACATATTAGTTTTTTTCTTCTATGCCTCGGGTTTTTATCAATCAATTGGAGAAAACACGAACCTAAACTTGATCGCTCTTTTTCGAATGTTTTATTTCAAACCCCAATTTCTGAATCGTCTTAATTCCTTTTAGATTGGCTCAATGGGCTCCTTGGACTCAAACGCAAGCTTTAGAAGAAAATTGTCGAAACGGGAGAAAAAGCAACTGAAGAAGCAAGAAAAATTGTCTCGGATGAAAAGCGATTATGGTAACTTAAATGGCGGACAAGATAATGTAACGGAGAAATTATATACTGGTAAGAGAATTAACTTTAACACAATTCAAGCGCGGATCCAAGAGGGGGAGGAGTCATGGGGGTCATAAACCCCCCAAGAAACAGAGGAACACAAAAAGAATATACAGGGTGTTATGGAAATAACGTATTATATTTAAATGGGTTTGTTCAGGTTTGTTGGGTGTCCTAGAGAAGCGCTACATATATTTTTTTTCAAATCGACCGTGTTAAAAATGGGTTAACAAACCCTCTTACTCACAGGTGATTCTCCGGTAATGAATCACAGCACCCTGTGGCAGTGTATCAATAAACTGTGTAAAAATGTAAAACTTTAGTTTCTGATAAAAATAAATATTTAGCTTACTTAGAAAGTAAATTCAGGACACTGTAAGGAATTCAGGGCACAGACACCTTCAGTTCTTTTTTCTATGGGAAAAGCTTTATGCTCATCAAGTGCCCTGATGATAGTGTGGAATTGCATAATAAGCTTATACCCACTAAACCCCATTCGGCCTCTTCTTTCCAATCTCAGAACATAACCGGCATATCGTCGAGAGAAAAAAACACATAGTGAAACAGAACAAATTACACTAAATCACTTAAAGAAACACACAGACAACCACGAGTTTCAAATCAGTTTTTTTGAAGATATGCACCTATTATTAGATTACACAAAAGCACTAAATACTAACGCATAATTAATAACACAACAGCACATACAACACGCTAATTTCTAATGGGCTAATCACATTTATTAATCCTTTACTGAAGAAGAATGATGAAATAATTATGTTGATAGTCAAAATAAATAGTCTCGTCTAACTAACACGGTTGCCATTTCCGAGACTATTATTATCCAGGAAAGTATTACAGAAGGAGATTCCTCAATTTATGAATATAATCTTATAAAACATCGAAAGTGGCAACGCTGTATTTTCAGCCCAAATAGCTAAATATCGATCGACCTAGTAAACCCGAATATGTCAAACTTGTTTAGTTACTTTCAAAATTTTTAGATGTCAAATACCAATGTATGGAAATTTATATTAGTAGTACAGTAGCACTTTAAAATACTTAGAACTTAGATGGGTTCATAAGATGCATACCTACGCAAAAACTAATGTGAATTTATTTGGCTTTGTTTTGGTGTTTTGTGAGATTATTGTGTCGGTTTTTGTTCTGGTTATTTACTTGGTGTTCTTTTATAAATTAAGTTGGTTTTAAATAAGACCGAAAAGGTAAATAAAATTGCTTCTTTTTTCTAAAGGGTAAAGTGGCATTTACGTTGTTCAGATTCGACGGTGTCGTTCGAATTGAATAAATGAGAACATACCTGACCATTTATAAACTCCGCGGCGGTTCGTTCGAGTCAGTTCAAGTTTATAAATCAGAGATTGTTTCCTAGCGAACTGAACTGAAAGTAAAAGTTTATATTAATGTACCCTGAAAAATAAACAACTGCAAATCTGTCAAACGCTTATTGACTTTCTAAAGAGTTTACCATGAAAATGTGACAGCACTGCTCAAAATTCACTGACTTTTTTGCCATATGTTGCTTTGTTTACCTTTACTCCCAGTGACACCACGTGCTAATTTTTGTTTGACAGCAGGTCATGTACAGGGCATACCAAAAATATTTTTCACAATTACATAGTTCACGACATAATGACGAGAGCAAATGTCAATCGTAATTTGACTTTGCCTAACATGCACTTTAACGTCACACAAAGATCAGTTTCTTATGTGGCTCCCAAAATTTTAAACATATTACCAGAGCATTTCAAAAGAAAAAAATTCCAATGCATAAAAAAAGACTTAAACAAATGGATACGAAATAATACCCTGTTAATTAATAGGATAGTTAAGTTTTTTTAAATTAGTCTGTAATTTGATAATTTTACATGAGTGAATAATATTACTGAACATGGTCTTATTGATAAGTATATTGTATGTTTACTCTATGGTAGTGTGCACACACAGACTTTAGTCCATTGTGCACACATTCATTTGAATTTATATAACTTCATAACATTCTTTGTAAATGAATAAATAAATAAATACATAAATAAATAAATATTAAATTAAAGCGCCATTTTTGGATATTTTTCTTCAATTTGTTTTCATCTCAGGAATTGCCGGTTTAAATATAATACGTAATTTCCATAACACCCTGTATTTACTGCCCCAAACGAAATTCTGGATCAGCACTTGTACCTATACTGCTTCTTTAAGAAATTATAATGTAGATAATATAGAACTTGAACCATGCATGGTAGAGTATAAGTTCTCAGGTCTTTATTTATTTATTTTTCTATTTTTTTTTTTTTTAGAATTACCTGAGACGTCGTTTACTCGATCGATATCAAATCCAGAGGCTGTGATGAGGCGGAGACGCCAACAAAAGTTAGAGAAAAAATTGCAACAATTTAGGTCAAAAGACGGAGGACCAGATACAGGTAGGTCATAAGAAGCAGCGTTCCGAGTCTCGATACAAATACCCTTAAAAAACATTTCCTGTCAAACTGATTCTTATTCTGTATATCTCGATTCCGTTCCTTTTTCGTACTTTTTGGCTTAAATGTCTGTGGTTCACATTTTCTAAATTTATGCTATATTTTTCTAGGTGGAACTCTAAAAATATACGGTGAAGCTCTATGTAAAGATGTGCCTTACAAAACTCTGCTCTTGTCAGTGAGGGATTGTGCTGGAGCGGTAGTCAGGGAGATGTTGGACAAATATGGATTAACGAAAGGTAAATTACAAGGAGACGATAAAACAGTTTCCCTCCTATACTAAATCCATCTAAAGAAGGAAGAGCGTCCAAAACAATATCACATAACCTATAAAAATCAGAACGTTTGTGCAGAGTTGCATTAAGGATCGACCTGAACTTTATTAAATTTTTGAAAGTGTATAAACTGCAAAATCTTATAACTTTTACGCATTTCTACAGAATCCCCCAAAAAGTGATTTTCTTCACAAATCTCAAAACATAATGTTGTTTGCAATGTTGCCAAGCTCAGTGTAAAACTAAAAGTTCATATTCGATTGAAGTAGACGTTGCTTGGATCCATTATAAGTAAACAATACCATAATGTGTAGCGATCTTCACTAAATTTTTATTGTAACATGATAGACACTATCAGATTAAACAAGACACTGGATAATTATTGTTCAGATTTGATCTATTTATTTTAAATTAATAGTCATAAAATCCTATTTATCTTTTATATTTTTCATCCTACTTGCAAACTGGCAGACAAAAATTCCTAGAAATAGAACTGTTTGTAGTTGGCTTTCAGATGCCGCCGTTTAGCTTCTTATCGGCTTGAATTAAACCTCGTACACGTCTCGGTTTACCCGGATAAGTTGTTGTTGACCAGTCATTTAATTAGGGGTGTACTAAGAGCGATAAAAACA
The DNA here is from genome assembly GCA_963991005.1 of Barypeithes pellucidus. NCBI lineage: Eukaryota > Metazoa > Arthropoda > Insecta > Coleoptera > Curculionidae > Barypeithes > Barypeithes pellucidus. The sequence goes on from OZ022557.1 coordinate 5,592,104, forward strand.
TGATTTCGGATAAGCAAATATTGGGTTAATTTTTCAACGTAATGTATATTTGATATTATTATAAATTCCTGTTTGTAGCATCCATGTGAGGGCCAAGGCATAACTTTTTGCTGTCATTTTTATGGGTTAAATAAGACAAAAGCCAAGGCACGTGCGTTTTAAAGAGTTTTAAAACTGACTAAACGGCCTAATCACGCCAAAGGTCAATGACGCCTGTTGATTGATTCTTTACATCTCTCGCCTCCCACGTGGTTCCACGCAGATGACATAATGATGTTTTTCTCGCTTATTAATACTTCTTTGGTCCTGCTTGATTTATTAAAGCTTGAATACTGTTTTAGATCCTTCTCAATTCTGTCTGGTACAAGTAACACAACAGCCCGGTATTCCAGATACGGAGTATGTCCTTGACGATGACGAATGCCCTTTGAGTATATTAATGACAGCACCCAATACCGGTAAGTCATAATTTTAAAAAGATTATTTACAAAAATTACACAACCTACTAAAAAGAACGCCTACTATTTTTCCTGTTACACATATACTAACAGGAAACCTGGACAGTAAAAAGAGGGAACCCATCAGGCGTTCGCGGTCTGTACGCATCGCGGACTATTCTGTGCTGAGTTGATCACGCCCGTTAGCAAAAGCAGACACATTAGGAGATCACGTACCATTCTGTTAGCGCTCCCATTTTGTTGTTTTAGCTGTGTAGAGCAAAATGAGTTCTTCGGAATAGGTATTTTTGTTAGTTCTTGTATTTGAAATGGAGTAAAAACGCCATAGAAGAAAACGCCCCAGAGTTTGATCAGAATGTGAATGCCAAATGGTATCCAAAAGATTATTTCATATGTCACCAAAAAAAAAACCGAACAAACCCGTTTTTGACACACACTTGGAGGTTTGCGAGCTGGTCTCCATCATACCGCAATCTCGAGGTTCTTGAGAAATGTTTAGGCAAGAACGCGATGCGACCGAGATCATGCCAAGAACATATGGTGGAAACGGATACATTAAAAAACATTGGGAAGATGTTGACTAAGCACGGCGTATAATATCGGCATCGCGAACACCTAAGCGTTCCCTCCTTTATCGATTTGTTTCTCGGTTAGAGTCCCAGGTTATGGGAGTAGATGGCGTGAGTTGTGCACGCCTCTGATAATTTAATTCTGAATTTGAATAACCCTCATTTATCATATTCTATTTTTACTGGCAAAGTGATTTACTCTTCTGTGCGTTTGAGGGAACCTTTAAAAAGTTTTATTAGATATAAGCTACGGATTTTTATAGGTAAGTCTTAATGATAAGATGACGTTAATTTGCACAACTTTTTATTGTCCGTATTTAAATAAGATCGTGGGTGTTTAAGGTCCTGCTGAGTTTTTTTGTTACGAGTTCAACCGTTTTAGAGGCTTAAGGGTAATATTTGAAAACGACAACTGAAGAAATTGTTAAATTTTTTGTTGAAAATAGGAAATATGACTCTTTGGAGTATTGTCAGGATTTTTATGGCCTTGTTTTGCAAAATTACATACGATTTTTTAAGGAAATAATAATTTAATATAATATATTTATGGTATAGTTTCAAAAAAATTTGAAATATAACATTCTGAGCGTCTTAAAGACATGTAACATACACCAGTTTCATTTGTATCATATCTAATATTTCTCTTATCTATACCACAATGTAATTTACCCCTAACTACCCGATTGGCACACCCCATTCTCGGGTAATAAAATATTTACGTCCAAATACAATATTATCCGTCGTACATGGATATCGGGGAAATTGTAATTGGGCTGACGAAATCTTTGGAAAAGCCCCCGAATATTCAAATTTAATTAGTTTTTTATATGAAGCTATTATTGCGAACGTGACCTCGGCTCACCAGATCAATATTGGGTGGGAAAACTTTTTACAAACGGCGACGTACAACGTGCGGTGGAAATGTGTTTTTTTTCCCTAAGAATAAGGCGGATTTTTCTAGCAGTGATGGGTCGATACCGCTATAAATATCGGTATATCGGCAAATATTGCCGATAATCGGTATCGACCACGACCGCAAATACAATCCCCAATTATTTGAACAAATCACTTACCTGGTTACTTTTCTCCTATTAGGGGACCCTAATTATTATGTACTATGTATAAAACTTTATAGTTTCAGATTAATACCCAAAAAAAAAACAAAATTAAACTAATATAACTTTGATTAAATACATCGTTCCAAGGAAATAATAAAACTCCTCAATATTTATTGAGATTTTCCTAACATGGACGCTTGCTAAAATATATGCTTTATAAAAGTTGCACTTTATTATACTATTTTCTACTTCTATATTAGTAAGAACCTATTTACTGTCTGCTGTTACGTAATATACAGGGTGTTATGGAATCTACCTACTTGTATTTATCTTTATACCTAAAGAGCGAGGAAATCCAGGCACAAACACAAACAGTTTTTCTTCTTTTTCATGGGAACACTCCTGGAAACTCTTTATGTACACAGTATTAGTGAAACAGAACATCCAGAAGAAACAACCGGTCTTAAACTGAGCAAATTGGTTTCGTCAATAAAAACAATATTCAAAGATTATTTATGGACTGGCAAGATACACGCGTAAACCGAAATAACAGGGCGGATTGCTGCGACTGTGTTGGTTATCGACGAAATACAACGTAGTATCTGGCCGCTGGTTGGTCTTCAACTAACAGCCCCCAAGTGTGCGGCGCTATACGAACACTTCGGCTATGCCGTTGTAACCCGTCAAGAGGTCATTGGCATTTGACCTAGTGACATACGTGCCTATTTCAAACTTATTTAATACTATTCTTGGTTGTTTAAAACATTTCTTGTCGTAAGGTTTCTTAAATTAATTGTACAATAAGGTATTACAGAATTGGAAATTGTTTAAATTATTTATTTTGTCTAAGGAGTTTAAGGTGTACATATGACAACACCGGTCAAAATTCGCTTCTTCTTTACATGTATCGCAGTGCCCCACAGGTGTTTTCTGGTTTGACGTCAGGTCACTTTTACCGCTGAATGAATTGAAAGCACCATTTATGGGTATTTTTCTTCAATTTGTCTTATTCATTCAATATCTCAAAAATTGCCGGTTTAAATATAATACGTCATTTCCATAACATCCTGTATATCACAAATCTATCGGGTCGTCTTGACAACGTAAATGTCAGGAAATTTTAAACGTCAACATTTTTAATTTGGATATTATTTTTGGGTATGTTCGTAAAGTGTGAGTGACGATATTCAGATTGATTGAGGGAACGCCCCGGGAAATTACATTGCAGCCGCTTCCGCAGCAAATAATTTATTACTAGAAAAATCCCGGGAGCGGTATATTGGTGTACCGTGTTTTATCAACATCTTTCGATAAATATGAAGTGGTAGGAAAAGTATAGTACACTACTCAAGTGGTAAGCCTATTACACACACTTTCGAAGTTTCGAAACCTTGGCTTCTTACCATTCTTAGTATGCTATTATAACGTATTATCGTATTTAACTACTGTTATTGTTGTTGGCATTCAACGAGAATTACTCCCAAGACCAAAGTCCCATTTAATGCTTAATACTCGAGCTATTTCGGTTATCCGTTACCCGCTGGATAATAAGTAGTTAGTTATTTTATTGCCCATGCGTAATTGCAATTATAATTATTGTACGTTTTATGATATTCTTCGTTTTTGTCAGACTAGACTGATATTCGTGTATAATTACATACAGTGTTCCTACCCTCGTCTAATGGCCCGTCTAAGTATCTTCTAAGAGAACAAAGAAGAAGTGCGTGCCATCTTCTCTAGTGGATATTATAATGATATGATGTACGGACACGATCGAAAAAGAGAAGACAATTTTAAGAATGTTTACACCGCAAGTTTTAAGATGTAATAGTATATTAAGTAAGACATTATCTTAGAGCACGGGTTTAATTTAGAAAACGACCCGCGAAGCGGGGAGTTTTCTAAAGTGCAAGTGCTCTAATTGTCTTATGAAGCGTGTATTTTATAATACTTTTTCTATTTGGGTCGTTAAAGTCTGAAAAACTTTTAAAAATATAGTAGCTTTTTTCCATTTGAATTAATATTTTCTTTTTGGGTTGACAATACTTTTACAATTTAATAAAACGTTACAAGTATCAAATATGCCATGATAGAAACAATTGAACACAACAAAGCTTCTTCCCATCCGTCATGATTAAAAATACATATATATATTATTAAAGTTAACAGAAAATGAGTCAGGAAGAAAGTTGTACTCAGTCAGAAATACGAGAAATTGCAGAAAATAATCTAGAAAAACTTTTAAAAAGAATATTCAAAACTTTGAGTTATGGTGCAAGCAGAACAAAGTTCAAAATATTGAACAAAATAATAAATAATACTATTGAACAAAATATTGTGTCGACACAAAATCTGACAGGAATAACAATTAATGCCCAGGAAATGTCTACAGTAACTATAAATATGTATATATAAAGTAATATGTATAATACTATATTGAATTAAAAATAAAAATAGTACTTTATTGAATAAAACTTTAGAAATAGAGCATAAACTAGAAGATATTTCTAGTATTTTTAGGTTATGTTGTTGAATTAGTTGATGGACACCGTCAGCATGTTATATATTTCCGAGTATAGGTATTTCAGATAAATATCTAGTAAAATTGATATATTTGCAAGGTTAAAGGTTTCTATAAAAAATGTTTGTCGAATCCATAATGCCTAGAAAACTAATGTCAACGAAATCGAAGTAAGGCTAAAATTCGAACCCTACTTGCTGCCAACATAAAAAAAAATAAAATTTAAGTTTCATAAAGTGGCGGGTTATTAAATTTTTTTGCATTTCATAATGTAGCCATTATGAAACCCAAATAGAAAAAGTTGTTTAAAATATCCCTTTTTTGTAAGTTGTAGTAGAGTGACTAGTCGAGAAAGTGGGTGACGTTGAAACGCAGGGCGTAAAAATTCACTGTATTGATGTTATTGAGTACGTTATTTGACTTTAGCGCACTTGGGCCTAGGTATTTTACTGTTTGGAAAAAAGAACCGGGTTTTTTCGTTCTTTTTTTTTCTGCGCATTGGAAAAATTGAAAAATTTTAAAACAAAACCGAAAACCTGAAAATATATTTTTGTTATGTGATATAATATAATGACTGAGAATTACGTACTTAAATATATTTTCGCCAGGGGTGTAACTACCGGGGGGCAGAGGGGGGCCCTTCTAAGGAGTATGTTAAAAAATCCCTTTTGTCAAGACTTTTTGACTTTTCTATAAAAGTAATGATTTATTCCAACCATGGTTTAAAAAGAATTGTGCCTCGGGGCGTATGTTGTGGTTGGTGAATTTGTTCGGGGATCTACCGAAATGTGAATGGGAACCACCGACGAATTACGAAGTCGCGCGGGCTTCGCCTCTCCGGGTTTGTTTTTTTTTCAACAATATCAACATAATTATAAATAGTATTTTTAAATACTTATATTTAAGCAAGTCTAGCAATTATCTTCTTTCTAGTTTATAAGAAAAGATTAATGTTTTCCAAAATTTGAGATATAAGATCGAAGATCGTATAGATATTTTAGTATAGATACCGAAATGGAAGTAATGTTAATTTAGATAAAGGAGTAACATAACTGAATTGGTGACTAGATGCCCTCAAAGAAGTTACAAAATAAAATAAAGTGTCGAATCATTTAACTCCAACAAATAATGGCAAACGAGTTCTCGACTAGCGCCATGTTTGAATTGCTAAAGAGGTTCTTCTTTTCGTCCACACTTCCGAAACAAACTTTGTTTACCAAACGTGCAGTGTTGCTTCTTCCATCTCTTATTATTTATCATTTCAGAGGTTCTTCTTTGTTTCTTTTTCTTCTTTACTACAGCGGCCGCGAACGGGTTAAAAGCCGTTGTGCATGGTCTTGGATTTAATGCATCGTTGCCAACAATGGTTTAAAATCCGATATGCTTTTCTATTGAATTTTAAGCAGCATCCACTTTTTGATAATGCCGGTTTCCGAGACCAACGCCAACAATTTTCCCGCACCGGAACTGAATTCTGTATTCACAGAGATCAAAATCCATTTGCCTGGTTTAAAAAATGCAAAAAATACTTATCTGCGCCTGTATCAAGTGTTTATAGTGAAATGTTTCGGGGACCGGCCATGTCTACGAAAAGAAAAAGAAATAGACTCTCTGCAATCGGGGAAAAATTAATTTTTCTGCACCACAATCTGCCCATCCATCTGGCCGTCGTTTGCCGATGCGTTGCGCGCATATTGTAAATTTACACTCGCAAAATCCATAAGATTCAACAATAACTATATTTTGCCGAGCTGGTGCCGAGCACTTGCTTTGCACGATCATATAAATATGTATGGAAAAATCATTTCCTAACCACCTTCTTAATTAATAATAATTAATGACTTTTTTTATTTGTTGTGCTATATTACTGCTTGAATTTTATAAAAATCTGCAGGAATTATCAAAACATCAAAAAAAAACAACTTAACGGTAATGATAGAACGAAAGAACGGAGAAAGTTTTATGGTCTGGAATTCCCCGAACATCAATCCGACCTTAACGAGCATCTAGCAGTTGCTTTCCTGCTATATTACATTACGTTTACGACGACAGCAGGAAACATTCGGCAACAACGCGTGGTAGCGCATGCTTCACCGCCCTCGAGGGTCCCGAGTTCACCTCGCGCGGCACAAGAACTGTGTATCGCGGATCTCTAGTTTCTCCTGCTGGCCGGCATATATAGCAGGAAGCAGTAAAATTACGCGAAAGGTCAATAATATTTCGAATGGCATTTTCCTAAATTTCCCAAAATTTTAGCCGAGTAATTCGGAAGTTGTAACTTAAAATGGGGTTGAATTTAGCCGGAAAGTCGATCGCTTTACGGGACCAAATCGTACGTAAACAATGGACCAATGAAACCGGTATTTTTTAATGTGACAGCGATTTAATCGGGTTAATAGAAGACGGTGCGATGACGTAATTGACTGTAGGAGGAACCGTAATATGTGAGCCAGAAAAATGATGGACTGGGGCATAAGACGTACGTATTTTAAAATTTATTTTTGAATTTGGATGAGTTTTTCGGATTTATTATCGCTATGATACCCTGGGGTTCAAAAATGTTTATTTTGCATCGTTAACAGCACATATGGGTTATTTATTTGCCACATGATGTATGTAGGAATTGTAAATGTAAAAGGGTGTCCCAGAAAATGGACCTAATTTTTAATTTCTCGACAAAAAGCCATTCTTTATAAAAAAAACTTTGCTGGTAACAAAAATTTAGATTTATCATTAGAATTTTTTGTTTTACATAAATTTCTAAGTTTTTATTCAACGTGATAGGGGGAGAATCGATTTAAACTAAATTTTCTTTAAATCTTGAATTGTGACGAAAAAGGTAATTCTAACGATCATTGCCTAATGGCATTCTTCTTAAAAACGAAAAATTAAGGTAGTTTGCTCGTAGAGAAAATCAGCACTTTTAAAGATTTTGACTCCCCATGTACAGGGTTATCAATTTAGTTTGTCCCACTTTTAAGAGCCGCCTGTAATTTTCTTGTATTTTGAGTTAGCCCGTTCGTTCAAAAAACAAGATGTAACATTTTTAGCCAAGTTTTTATGAGTGTTGTCAAAAATTACAGTAGGTGTCATATGTCACACCGTAAAGCAATTATTATTTTTTTTAAATGGGACACTTTATATATCAGAAGCACATTAGATGGCGCCTTTTCTTCCGATCTCAAAAATATAACACACATATGCATTATTTTCTTCATTCCATCAAACATTGACAAAAATATGTAAAAGTATATTATTGTTAAAAAGCATCAAGATACCTAGCTATGCAATTGTTTGGTTAACATATCTCGAAAACGGTTAGAGCTATTAAACTCGAGCCAAGTATAACTTTTTAGTTTAGAAATTGCCCTTTTTGTCTTGGATTAAAAATACTTAATAATAGATAAGAAAAAATCATAGATTATCAAATTACCCTATTATTATTACACCTCTATTAAGCGGACATTTTTTCATGGTCCGGAACTAGGTATATGAAATTCCATGAAAATCAACCTCTCTTGGGCGGACGCGGACAGGCTGTTTTCATACAACGAGTGCGCGGACAAAAAAATTTGTTAGACGAATAAGTTCGGTGCAAAATCTCTCTGAAGACAGACTGGCAACCAATCGCGTATGCGTGGCAGAGCGAAAGGACTTCGCCGAATGAAAGTATGTGTGATTCCCCGACAGCAGTCCGCCGTTTATTTGTGAGTTGTAAGGTTAAAATCGTAAACAATGGCAGAAAAATGTCGCGTTTTGAGTCTGAAAGAGATAATTGATGTTGTGGAAGTTTGTAATTTGATAACAATGATTTGGGCGAGTTCATTAACATTGATAGCAATGTGCTATTAGAAGATGATAGTGACCCCATTCCTGTAGTCCAAACTGAAACCACATCACTATCTGACGAGTCTGATGAAGAAGTTGAATGCAGTAATCAAACAAATATCACCAATTATCAACCAAGCCATTAGTATGGTAAAGGAATTATAAGAGTATGCAAAGACTCTACAGTAATGGAATTGTTATCAGACTTGGAATTACATTTTCTAGATTGCAAGTATAAAACGCAAACACGTCAAACTACGTTATTAGATTTTTTTAGTACCACATCCTAACTAAAACTAGTGTATTTTTGTTATGTTATGTTTATTTGTACATACATATACATAGTAATAATTTTGCATTTACATATTACCTAATAACAAATTTCCCATGGGCGGACCCCTCTAGTAGGCGGACACCTACGGTCCCGTAGGTGTCCGCCTAAGAGAGGTTTCACTGTATGGCCTTTTCCGAAACTTTTAACACCCTGTATTTATAGAACGAATAACATTTAGTATCTCCAGTTGCTCAAATAATCAACAACAGCATATTTAGGTTAAGTACAACCAAACTTTAATATTACTAAGACCCTTGGAGGTTTTTTTACGTTTTCTTCACCATTAATCATATTAAAGCATTATTAATGTTAAAATTATTTCATTCAAATCAAATTGCAGTTCTGATCAAAATGTGTACTGAATCAGACTACCTTCGGGGGTTCGTGCAAACACAAAAAAAATATTTTATATCAAAGAATAAAAATCCCCCTTTAACCGATAGTTGGTAATCGATTTTCAATAAATCGTATTTTTACAATGTTGAAACAGACTAATTAAATAGTGAGGATTGTCGAAAATATAGACAGAAACGATAAAACTTCCTTTTAAACCCATGTTTCTTCTTCAAATAAAAAAAAAAAGACAAAACGCGAGGGCTGTAATTGCCTAGCTACAAATATCGTACAACCCTATACTTATTTACAAACCTAATGGATTGTTGGGGGTTGTCAAGGCATTATAAGGGTATGCGCAAAGGAAGGCGCATATTAATATTAGGATTTAAACTAGTTTAGTTAATAAATAAATTTCCTGGCTTGAATTCGGTTTAGTGGTTCCTGTGGAGGTTCCTGATATTACTGTACATTCACTTACCATAATCAGTTTTTCGACAGCGTTAATATGAGGGGTTTCTTTTGCAAACCATCAGGTAATTACCAATACCGGTAATAGTAGGAACATTATTTACATGTATACAGGGTGTTCCTTAATGACGTGCTAATATGTCCGCAACGGCTTAAATTTTTTGCTCCAGGGTGTCGAATTTTTATTTTTTAAATGGTTATTTTTTAATATATCCGAAAGTCCTTTAGATATTATTTTCAATTTTCGTATGTGTTAATAGGATATAGAACCACAATTTTTAGTTATAAAAGTTATTCAATTTCCACCAGTGGCGTCCCTGCAAACATGTCCTCTGATATTTTTTACAAGAAAGATGGTACGCCACTGACATTTTTCTATATTGATATTTTTCTGATTAGCCTGGTCAATTCTACATGAAAACGGTCTCTTAAGTTTTTCTCATCAGACGCATCGTTCTTGATTAAAACAATTAATTTCATATTGAAACTCATTATTATTAACATTGATTTTATCAATTAATGATAAATTTTGTTTTATAAAAATTGTTGGAAATGGCAACCTTCACTTAAAAGGCATGCTTACGCCCGTCTTCGCATCGAATTGTCCACGCGTTCAAATATTGAAATTTTTATAAAACAAAATTTATCATTAGATAATCTTTTATCAATGTTAATAATAATGAGTTTCAATATGAATTTAGTGGTTTTAATCAAGAACGGTGTGTCTGACGATAAAAACTCAAGAGACCATTTTCATGTAGAATTGACCAGGCTAATAAGAAAATATATCCACATGGAAGAATGTCAGTAGCGTACCATTTTTTTTTGTAAAAAACAACAGAGGACATGTTTGCAGGGACGCCACTGGTGGAACAATTGAATAACCTTTCTAACTAAAATGTGTGGTTCCATATCCTATTAACACATACCAAAATTGAAGATAATATCTAAAGTAGCTTCGGAGATATTAAAAAATAACCATTTAAAAAATAAAAATTTAAGCCTTTGCGGACAACTTTTCTTTATAAAATGACCTAAGGAATCACACCCTGAAATATTAGCACGTCATTAAGGAACACCCTGTATAGTAGAACAAACCCGAACATACAAGTTTTATAAGGCAAACGTAGGTGTATATACAGGGTGTTCCTTAATGACAAGCTAATATTTCATAGTGTGATACCTTAGGTCATTTTATTAAGAAAATAACGGCTTAAATTTTTTGCTACAGGGTGTTAAATTAAAAAAATCGTTATTTTTTAATATCATCGAAAGTAAGTACTTTAGATATTATATTCAATTTTGGTGTGTGTTAATAGTTAGAAAACCCGCCAGTGCAGTCCCTGCAAACATGTTCTCTTGATATATTCTACAAGAAAAGTGTTACGCCACTGACATTTTTCCATGTGGCTATTTTTTATGATTGGCCCGGTCAATTCCACATGGAAACGGTCTCTTGCGTTTTACTCGTCGGACGCATCGTTTTTAATTAAATTGAAATCAAATAATTTGAAATTGAAATTCATTATTAACATAGATAAGAATAAATATGTTTTTGTTTATCTGGCCGTTCTACACAATTATGGTGATTTTTTTTCATAGATTTTCGAATATTTTTAGATCAAGAGTTTAATTTTGTTAACGTTTCGGTTTTATGTTAAACCATCTTCAGAACTTTTTTTTATTGATATACAACACTTCATTTTTTAACAGCACTAAGAACACATGTTAATATCAATGAATAAAAGGTTCTGAGGGTGGTTAAAAATAAAACCGTAACATTAACAAAGTGTAACGCTTTTAATCCAAAAAATGACCGAAAACCCAGGAGAAGAAAAGAAAGCCAAGATATGAATAAATTTTGTTTCATAAAAATTGAACGTCTTGTCAACAGTAGGCATATAGGTTTGTTCGGGTTCGCTCGTTTCAGCTGATCAAAACGTCGATATGCGCTTGCTCGCATTAAAAATTGCTGTGAATATTCATAAATTACACTGGGAAACAAATTTCAACTTTTTTTTTGTTTCCTGAACAAAACCTATTTTTTTGGATTCAACTGTACCCAAGTAACTAAAAAATACCTATTAAAGATTTTAGTTGGCTCGCAAAAAAAAAAATCTCAATTATTTGTTACAAAATTTTAATTCATAGGCATATACAATGGACATACAAAATACAGATAACAATATATTGTTGGTTCAACAAAAGCAACTAAATAGCACATTTTTATCATTGAATCCAAAGTTTAGACACTCATTTTGCGCTTCTTAGCTTGCCTTTTGAAAGCAGCCTCTGGGGCATCTCTCGTAATAGTCCAGCAGTAGTCGGCTAACATCTCACAGTTCCATTTTCCCTGATATCTTCTTTCCATGTTCGAAATATCCTGGTGGAACCTCTCACCGTGTTCGTCACTTACAGCACCACAATTTTCCGGAAAGTAATCCAGATGAGAATCCAGGAAATGAATTTTCAACGACATATTACACCCTAGGTTTTGGTAACACAAAAGAAGTTGGGCAACCAGGTCTTTATAATTTTCTGCTTTTATGTTTCCCAAGAAATTTTTTGCATCCATTTTAAAGGCATCCCAAGCGTCTTTTTCCTTGCCTTCAAGTATGGAATCGAATTGCGCATCTCCGAAAAGTTTCCTAATCTGGGGACCCACAAATATTCCCTCTTTAATTTTAGCGTCACTGATTCTAGGGAACTTTTCTTTTAAATAACTAAAAGCACGGCCTTCTTTGTCCATTGCCTTCACAAAATTTTTCATAAGTCCCAATTTTATATGAAGTGGCGGTAGTAAAATCTTTTCTGGGGCAACTAATGGCGCGCTGGTCACATTTTTCTTTCCTGGCTCAAACGACTCTCTCGGTGGCCAAATTTTCTTTCTGTAGTGATCCGATCGTGCTCGACTGTCCCATTCGCAGAGGAAGCAGCAGTATTTGGTATAACCTAGCTGCATTCCAAGCAAGATCGCCACAACTTTTAAATCCCCACAAATTTGCCATTTATATCTTTCATATTGTATGGTCTCAAGTAACAATTTCAAATTGCTATATGTTTCTTTCATATGGACTGCATGACCAATTGGGACTGAAGGCAATTTGTTTCCATTATGGAGTAACACAGCTTTAAGACTTACTTTTGAGGAATCAATGAAAAGTCTCCAGTCTTTTGGATCATAGTCCAGATTTAAAGCTGCCATTAATCCCTCAATGTCCCTACAGGCTACCAAATTGTTATCCATGTTAAAAAATGGTGTTAGGTTTTTCTGACGGCTTCGGTACACAGAAACTTTTACTTCATCTTCAAGTAAATTCCATTGTTGCAATCGAGAGGCCAATAGTTCTGCTTTTGTCTTGGGCAGTTCCAAATCCCTTATAAGGTCACTTAATTCACTTTGACTTATTTTGTGAGGCTTTTTACTTGGAAGTTCACAGACAAAATCGGAGTCTTGCGAGGTTGATGGGCCGGCGACATTTTCCGGTACACTACCGTTTGAATCCTCTTGATCATCATCAGAATGAAGGGTATATTCCTGAGGTGGATTAGGTATAGGCAACTCGTCACTATGAGGCACCGGGCGTATGGCGGATTGTAAATTTGGATACTGTATCGCAGACCTTTTTTTCTCTGAAAAGCCTTTTTTGATGGGAGGTGTCAAACAAAAGTAACAGTCAGTAACGTGGTCTTTCGGTTCTCGCCAGATCATAGGAACAGCGAAGGGCATCTTACGGTTTTTTCCACTTAGCCAGCCGCGAATGTTGGACGCACATTTGTAGCAGCAGATATGGGGAGCCCAATTTTTATCCTGGTCTCCAACTTTGCAGCCAAAATACAAGTGGTAAGCCTTTTTTATTAAAGGGCTAAGCGTACGTTTTTGTTTCACAAAAGTCATTTCACCACATATATAACAAAAATGATCCGGCTTATTTACACAAACTCGCGACATGTTGCTCAAAACTCTCTAATTTCTCAAATACGAACAGCTCTCGATCAACTGGTGGTTGAAATACAACTAACTAACAATTTAGGATTTATATTATATGTATTTAAACCCCTTATAAAGTACACCTGTTATAATAAATCCAGGTATTTCTCATTTAATGGTGAAATTTTCCCATATATTAAGGGCAGGTAGGTAAATTATCATAATTGGGATGGATCTATAAAACCGGAGCCAACTGAGCCTTTTGCAAGACAGATTGTTAATTAGTATAATAAAATAAGTAAGATTTTGCTATTTTGGTCTCGGAAACATTTTTGCTGTTCCCCAGTGTTATTATAACGAGAGGCTCGTGCGATTTTATTTAAACTCGATCTGGATCTAGTCCGATGTCTCGGCGCCGCAATACCTTTTTTAACCGAAAGACAATGAACCAGCAGCTCCATTATCATTTGTATTGTAACATGACACAGCTGTGAAGCCGTTCGTGACTGGTTCTGAAAAAATCACGCCGGCACAAATCGGCCCGTCGTAACGTCGTTCTAAAGGTCCCTAGAAAACCCGTTCTTCGGTTCTTATTTCAGTCCGAGTGGTACCATTTTCAGTTTATGGTTCTGATCTGGTTTATATATGGGTACTAGTTTGGTCCAAACGAGGTTATTGTAGTGTATTTTGTTTGGCTCGTACACTGAAAAAAAGGATACTTTAAACCAAAAGACTATAACATTCATTTAAAAGCCGCGCGCTTTTCAATAGGTCCAAATGCGCCGTCTTTTGCCAGAAAACTTTAATTCTTTTGTTGTAAGTTCTTTCTTTTCTTTCTATCCAAAGGCAGTATTTTTTTAGCCAACAGCGATGGCATTTAGGACAATGTCTTAAGGAGTTAAGTAATGACGCCATGCAGGCAACATACGAGATTCTATTAGCACAATATCGATAATCTGTTGTCTCAAGTTGTTTGGAATTTAGGTCAAACATAAAGCACTTGCTCCAAGAGAAAAAGTTCCTGAATCAAAATCAATCAAAAAAATGTTCTCGAATAATGAATTTTCGGTTTTGGTTCCAAACCCCGAATATTCTGTTTCTGTTACTTTTTATATTGAGTCAATTAAAAGTGCTCTTGAACCAAAAGCTCGACGTTTTTCGTTTAAGAGCAGGTTTCTTGAGAACCGATTTGTAGTTGCGTATTCAACATTTTATTATCTTGGCTCAATTCCTAAGCTGTTGAACTAAAGCCTTAAGTATTTTCTGTCTCCTTTTTTACATTGATTCAATTGAAAATGCGCTTGGCACAAGCTTCAGCGGTCTTCCATCAAGAACATAATTATTGGAAGCCCGCTACCTAGCAGTGCCCTCGCGCCCCTCGATAATTTTAGTTTCATAGGAGTCGTTATATATGAACTTTTAAAATAATCTTGCTACTGTTATTACTATTTTTAACACAATAAGTACAAAACGACGAGAAGCAAAAATGAATTGGGAAACAGTGAAATTTGGAAATTGATTAACTATTTAGGAACATACATTTATTTCTTATTTCTATTACTAAAAAAAATCATTTTTGCTTCTCGTCGATTTGTATGTTGTGTTAAAAATAGTAATAACTAGTAGCAAGATTATTTTAAAAGTTCATATATAACGACTCATATAAAACTAAAATTATTGAGGGGCGCGAGGGCGCTGCTAGGTAGTGGGTTTCCAATAATATTTTAATTGTGGAGTTACGATATATTGAGATGAGTGATGATAGGCAAAAAAAATCCGAATTTTTTTTTGTTGTTTATTTATATTCTAATAAACACCAAATATAACTGTTTCTTTTATTATATCACTAACTTTAAAAAAAAATCTTCACTGACACTGGTAACATTTGGGCTAAGGAATAGTTGGGAACTGTTAAAAATTGCGGAGGGTGACTCTCGCCATCTCTGGGTCTTTTCGCTAGGGGTTGCTCATCTTCTTCTTGCTAAAACCAAATATGAGTATTATTATTAGATATGTACCTAAAAAGCTAATGCGCTATGCATAAATTCTTTGTTGCTCGTTTGTCCCTTAAAAATTTTTGTTTTTAGTTATGGCCCAAGAACTCACTTTCCCAAAAGTTACAGTTCCAGGTTAGGTTAGGTTAAATAAATTAAAAACTAATCAGTGCCTATATTATTTTTATATTTTGTAAAACAAATTTGTTTTGCTCTAAAATCTTAGGGTTTTATAGTAAAAGCTATCGATCTCCAGCACTTTATTATGCTATTACTACAAATCATTAATATCTTATGAGAAGATCTACGGGGCTTGCCATAACAGAATACTCTTTTAATTTGAACTAGTGTACAATGGCTAGTCTGTTTGCAGGTTTAGAACGCGCTGGGATTCCAAGTCAGCCATTTTGCAAAATTAAAGAAAACGTCTTAAAAACCTTTAATTTTATAACCTGTACGATACATCCATTCCTAAATATACACCGACTATGTTTGGTAATTTTAAAATCGTCATTCAAGAAGGACGTCATTGTTGAGTTTTGTTTTATGTTTATAAATGAATTACATTATTTATTCTTACCTTCAAAGACAGGCTCTAATCTTTCCACTTTCAATTTTCTTAATAGAGAGTTGACCTCGTATTCTTGAATGCTCATTATATAAAAAAATCTCAAATTTGCACTACCACAAACACAGCCACTTAATGGTCGTTGCCAACGACAGGCAGAGCGAAAGACAAGTGAAGACGCAACACGGAAAGTGGTATGATTTACCCCTTCCTTGACACACGCATCGCCGAACGGTAGTGATTGTGTCAAGAGAAAATTCTCTTCCCATGAAACCGAAATATTTTATTGCGGCTTACTACCAAGAGTTTTTAATTCACTGTTTTCTTCCTATAAGACCCAGCGGGTTTTCATCTTACGTCCCTTAATTTGTAGGTTTATCATGAAGAGATTCCGCTCTTGGTTCAAGGTATTGCTTTATTTTATTTATAACATGTCTGTCCCCAAGATATTTCGACTTGCCCCAAGAGAACTCTAAACCAAGAGAATTTAAAAAATATTTCAAGAGCGACTGTTCACTTATAGCAAGACACTTTACCTTGCATTAAGAGAGTTGCTCTTGTAACCAGAAGAAATTGGTCAAGAGCGTCAAAGACATTGGGCCAAGAAACCCATTTTTATCAGTGTAGAAGGGCGCGTTCCGAGTAAGCAATTTCATTAAGAGGATTCCGTAGCTACCCGCATTTACAGCTATTATTATTAGCTTTCGTCGCATGTTAGAAAGAGAAACTTAGAAATTTCTACAAATTCTCATTTTTTACTCCTAAAAAGTCATACCGCCTACTTTCATCCACATTGTATATAACCATTATATTGCTAATACCATCTGCAATTATGTCCCCGCCATGGGCATCGAAGGGGGCGTTGTGAGTTTGAGCAGTTCGGAAATTTCCTTGTGAAAGTAAACATTCGACAGGACCGGATTTCAACTTTTTTAATGTTAATTTCACTGGTTAGTTAGGAGAAATATAGCAATCAAAATTTCGATTAGTTCGAATTAAGTCGGCGTTCCATGCATATGATTTCTGACGATATGATGATCCGACAGTGCCCTGATTGGTGTAAACTTTTGGTGCCAAATTCCGTCCGAATATTTGAAACAATCGACACGATGAGCTTTATTTTAACTTTCATCCGTCGTCGTATGTTTCTTAACCTCACTTTTTTCTAAACCAAAAATTAAGAATAAATGAATATTTTGGGAATTATTATCAGCTACTAATGCACCAAATTAAAAATACATTAATTTTAAGGTTAGGTAGTGACCACATATATATTATATTGTATACGTGACACTCTCTTCTCTTTTTACAAGCTCGGTTCCGAAGATCGGATAATGTGATAAGCAAAATATTTTCGCATATATGTACATACCTGAAATACTTTATACCTGGTGTTGATGCACGACTTTTGCAAAAAAGCACCATGCACTTCTGTCCTTTCATCTTAAACAAAACAAGCCACTAACCTATCAAACAACGAATCACCACAAATTAAAAACTCCTCACAAAAATTGTTGTTAGGTAATGAAAGTTTATAAGCACTAATATACCGACAACAATGTGGATGAACCACTTTATATTCTGTAATTTGGAAAAGCGTCCAGAACCAAAGATGACGAGGATAACAACAAAACGAGAATAAACTTCTACTTTCAACACCCTGTATTTCTAGAACGATTTCGATTCTCTATGGCCCGTAAGTTATGAGACACCCTGTATATGACATAAATAATTACTTTCCAATATTCTCCGTTTAATTTCTAAAAACTTTTATATACAAAATTTTTATGTCAGTGGATTAATAAACCCATCACGTTAATTTTATAACAATTTAGATGGATGATTTTTTTTTATCCGCCTGAGTAAGTATATCATAATTTACTATTTATAGTTAGTCTATTTCAGTCGCTAATAAAAATTTCATCTATGACATAATACCGAAATGTTCTATTTCTTAATCAACATGAGCCCCCTCGACCTATCATAGTATTATTAATTATTAATTCCTCAATATACTTTCATTTTTCATAAGTGGATCTATTAATAGATCCCGTAATACCAGGAAAATAGTTTAAATAATGAAAAAGCCGCATGGCGAACTTCTCACGCGATGAATTAATAATTTAATAAATTTTAACAAATTGTATTTAAGTTTGTAAAGGCCATTATAATTATATTGGTGCATTGTTTAAAATGGACGGTATACATATAGCATACAGGGTGTCAATTTAAAACATTCCCTTATTATCTCGCGTCCGGTAAATAATATTAATTCATATTATACACTATACAAAGCCCAGATTCGAGCATCACTAGAGTACTGCTCTCATGTCTGCAGCTCTGCACCCACTCTTCGGGGGGAAACCACAACTGCCCTAAAGTGCATCTGCCCTACTCCTCGGAGGTCACTTCGTGTTGGACCGGGAATCTTCGTTTCTGCAATTGCCCTACCCACCCTTACGACGCGGAGAGAGTTGAAGTCGACAAATAAGGATGGAATATGCATCCTTTGTTTGTTGTTTCGTGTGTGTTTCGTTATGGAAAAATTATTTGGTATAGTGTGTAAGTTTCGGGTTCGAGCATGATTCGAAATTTGTTCTTTGGAATAAACATGTTGGCCAATGAGATCGTGTAGGACAGATCAACATTAGGATAGAAATAATAAATACTCTCTAATTTATTTATATGTAGAGTAGCTGTCAGCCGGTTTGCACTCGAATTTTGTTTTTTCAAATTAAAATACAATAGGAAATCGTCTCCAAAAGGTGTATCGAGCTTAACCGAACATCACCCGAATACACTCGAGTTGTAGGGCAGATGAACATTAGGGTAGTAGGACAGATGAAGCCATCTCGATTCTATCGAAAGGAGGCCCATTCGTCTGATCGGAGACCACGAGCTGACGAAGAACCTCGACAGCCTAGAACATCGAAGACAGGTTGGGGATTTGACTCTCTTTTACAGATATTTACGTATTTTTATTATTTCAAGTGAAGAATGTCAAATAATGTTATAACAAGGGTAAAATATCATGCTCACACAAACCCGAACAACCTACATGACATAATAAAATTGAAAACGATAACGATTTTTCCTTATCCGATTTACATAACAAGACATTCTTACATAAATCCCCGTCACGATGTACGATTTATTCTTTGGCATTTGATACACACCACTGTCTCCATCGTGACCGTCACAATGTTCTGCGACGTCAAGTTGTGTTCAAATTAAAGCGATGTCGGTAATTTAAAAAAAAAATTGTATTAAGTCAGCAGCAATACATTTTTTAATTTATATAATAATCTTTTATCTACTTGAATTCACGTGGTTGATTTTAAAAAAAAATTATTTATATTTATAACCTCAAGCAGTGGCGGTTCTTCCACAGGAGCATATGCGCACAAAACGAATAAAAAATATTAATTTATATTCATTGAATATTATTTATCGTATAAAGTCCGACCCTCCCTAATATTTGATCGTACCGTCAAACAAAAAAAGTTCGACCCTCCCTAATATTTTATCATCCCCTCAAACCAAACTGTATAGATCCGGCAACCGTGCCTCGGTCGAGGTAAATGACGATTATGACGAGACTTGCTCGCACGTGCGATTAAGTAGCGCAGTTTCTCTGTAGTAACAGGTGGCGGGTGGCAGCGGGGGATATAGCGGGGCTATGGCGATTTAACATGGAAAAGGCGTTGTCTGTTCGTGCATCTAGTTAGAAATTCGAGCGTGTATCTATTAATATTTATTAAGTTAAAATGAATAGTTGATGGTGGACTATATTTAAGAACCAACTTTAGCTCTTTGAGTTTGGAGCAAAAAAAAATATATAAAAAAAAATTATAGAGGGTATTCCAAACTTAATGAGGCTGTTGTGTAGGGTCGATAAATGTTGTGTATTTCGATAAATGCTACTCGATATGATTTTAAACCATTTTATTTAAGGATTTAAACTAAAAAGCACCGAAAATATGAAGAATACTAACTTGTCAGTCTCGTGGCTCGATTCCTTCTCGTCATAAAACAGTTAACTATTGTTCTCGTCTTGGTTGCGCCTAATGACGTAGCCGGTAGATGGCGCAGTGGTATTAGACATCATTCGGTTTTATTGATAGCTCGTAGATGGCTTTAGTAGTATTAGTAGTGGACTGTATAAATATTGTTACGAGGGTTGTATGCGACGACGTTAAGATCCGACAGCTATACACACTAAGAAAACCTTTCTTACTTTCCAAAAGTTATATTTCCTTGTGTAAAATTAAAAAATAAATAAAAATATGTTTTACCTAACGCATTTTCTTATTACTTTTTTTCTTTCTACATTTAAAACGCCTGGAAAGTAATTGTTTGGTCGTTGCACAAAAATAAAATTTTAAAAATAATTTCGCCATACTTGTGACCATAGGTCACGAGCCGCCACTGACCTCAATCAATAGTAACTTGACTTGAACTTGACCTTAACATTATTTTCGTAAGAATATTCTCGAATAAATGACATCCATACTGGACAACATATTATAAGGTATCCCCAAGGATTGCTGGGGCTGTGAGTATGCGCCAGACCTGGTGGTAAGCAGGATTGTTAATGACGCAGTAAAATTGAATTTATTACATTGTTACATTTGTTACGCCGCAAACGTAGTAAATGTAATAATTGTAATTATTGTTTTGATTGGCTGAAAGTGTCAAAAACATGACATAACCTCAACTTTATTATTATAAAGTTGGAAATTCGAGTGGAAAAGTAGAAGTAGTCGTTTTTGGTTATTGTTCTCCTGTTGCTTTTTGCTTTACGGTTACATCTAAATACAAATATTCTAAAAATGAAACGTGAAAGTAGCAAATGTAGTAAATGTATCAAAATACGTAGTAAGAGCATGTCAACGGTCCAAGAATAGAATAGAATAGAATAGAATAGATTCAAAGCCAAACGTAACAGCAGTTGACGTGGCAACGTAGTATGGCAGTATAATTTGTGACCTTGTCATGCCCTAGCCGATACTTTTATACACTTGTCGAGCTACATCGCGATCGATCGATTTCGGATTATATTGTATTGGTAACTCCCTCCCCCCCTCGTCCCACGCAAACCTTCGACATTATACCCATCGCGCGCGCCCATTTTTATTTTTTTTTTTAATGAAAATCAACACGCAGCAGGTTCATTGAAATTACAATTGATTGATAATTGATCGATCTTTAAAAAAAAAAGTTACTGTTGTAGTTAGGACATAATATGTAGCTCTGTCGGCGTCTTTGATCTTTCGAAGCCAAGAGCCTCGGTTTTCGGCACGACTACGTCATTGGGATGATTGAGAGCGTACATGTGGAGCGTACATGCTTCAGGTATGCTTGTCGAGTAAATAGAGATACGTTTGGGTTTGTTAGAATTTTGACTGGGCCCTGGATCCGTTTTTTTTTGTTCTTATGGTTAAAAGTGTTGGACTTCTCCTCCTCCTCCTCCTCCTTATTCTCCTCCTTATTTAAATCCTTGTATATAATCCATGCAAAAAAACTAAATACATTGGTCCACCCCGTACCTCGAAACGACTTTCTTAGCAAACTTTGACTTCTGGCTTCCTATCTATAGAGGCTCTAATCAATTTCGGTCGGTCCCGTTATCCAGATAGAGCCGGAGCACAACCCCGAGGACAACTGACACGCCTCGAGACGTAACAAAAACAAACAAGATTTAATTGGCGAACCTTGAGATAGAGTTTTTTTTCGATAAGAGTTTTCGCTCCTTGGTTTTAATTTAGTTTTATTATAGAGCGTCGGGGATTTATTGTACGGCGTAAAAAGTTTGACAAGTTAGGAGAAAGTGCGGAGTTTTTACGAATAAACATCTACCATCAGTCAATTTGGTAAGTTGTAACCATTAACAAATGTATTTTCTTAGTTTTCTATTGGAGATTTGAGTTTTATAGTGCGTCGTAATAAAATTGAAAAGTTGTGGAAATGTAATGGTATACAGGGTGTAACGAAAAACAGTAAGAGATACGCTGTCGGTTAAACTGGGGCAAAGTTATATAATTATAAACTCAAAATATGCCGCAAAAAAAATTGAATCAAGGGCTTTCAAAATATTCGGAAAAATGTAGAATTTTGCGTTTCGGTTTTTATTTTTTCCTGTTCTTGTTCGAAGAGATGTCTAAATATAAATTTAACTTTCTCATTGCCACTTTTTATTCTCCACAAGATGGCGCCATCAGATCTTTAATGCGACGTTTCGTCTTTGGGCCACCATTATCAACTTGATTTTTTTAAATACGGGCCTGGATTTTTTTGTTTAAATTATGAAAGAGGAACTAATTCGACGTTCAGGGGTATACAACAATTATTTGTTTTCCGACGTTTTGTTCCTTAAATTGACCATCTTGATTAAAATATCCCCCAGTATGTCCATATAATTTTTTCTATTTGGGTTTCATAATGGCCACATTTTGAAATGTAAAAAAATTGAATAACCTGCCACTTTATGAAACTGAAATTTTATTTTTTTATGTTGGTAGCAAGTAGGGTTCGAATTTTAGGCTTACTTGGATTTCGTTGAAATTAGTTTTCTTGGCATTATGGATTCGACAAAAAATGTTTATAGAAAACTTTAAAATACTAACCTTAACCTTGCAAATAGATCATTTTTACTAGATATTTATCTGAAATACCTAGACTCGGAAATATAATATAACATGCTGACGGTGTCCCGTCAACTAATTTCTAGTTACAACTATAAAACAACATAACCTAAAAGTAATAGAAATATCTTCCAGTTTATGTTCTATTTCTAAAGTTTTATTCAATAAAGTACTATTTTTATTTTTAATTCAATATGGTATTATACGTATTACTTTATATATACATATTTATAGTTACTGTATAGACATTTCCTGGGCATTAATTGTTATTCCTGTCAGATTCTGTGTCGACCCAATATTTTGTTCAATATTTTGAACTTTTTTTTCTGCTCGCACCATAACTCAAAGTTTTGCATTTCTTTTTAAAAGTTTTTCTAGATTATTTTCTGCAATTTCTCGTATTTCTGCCGGAGTTCAAGCTTCTTCCTGACTCATTTTTTATTAATTTTAATAATATATTTATTTTTAATTATGACGGATGGGAAGAAGCTTTGTCGTGTTCAATTGTTTCTCTCATGGCATATTTGATACATGTAACATTTTATGAAATTGTAAAAGTATTGCCAACCCAAAAAGAAAATATTAATTCAACTGGAAAAAATCTACTATATTTTTTAAAGTTTTTCAGACTTTAAAGACCCAAATAGAAAAAGTATTATAAATACACGGTTCATAAGACAATTGCAGCACTTGTACTTTAGAAAACTCCCCCACTGCGTGCTCTAAGATAATATCTTATGAAACTAGTATCTTAATATACTATTTATTTCAAAAAATTCTATTTGTATCTTAATACATACTACTCTAGAAAGTTTTAACTCCATTATCAATTAGGGAGAGAGTACACACACGACATACAATTAAAAAAAGTTTCACAATGCGGTTATAAAAGCAACAAAAAAGGTAAATTACACAATGGACGTGACTGTTTGATACTCGAAAATTACTTTGAAAACCGTGTTATTTTCTTCTCTCATTTTCTTTATATACATTCTCTTTTCAAAATGTGACGAACGGATCCAAACTCCAGTGTATTGTAGAAGTGAAAATAATGTAAAAAGAACTCGTATTCCCTTATCCGAATTTAATTTGTTTTCAAGTAAGTTATAGCGTAACTAAGAATTTGTTCGGGTTCGTCCTACTAACCATTCCGATCAATATTAACTGCATTGACCATTACCTCAAGTCCATTTGTGCCATTAATTATTAACTTCTAGCCTCCACCAATCGACCAATTCAACATTAGAAATCGTTTCTATATCCTATGTTGTATACATTAAACGTGAATTATTTTGAACAAATGTAATTCCTACTAAATACTGCATGGAATTTTAATTTAATTCGAGATCTTATCATTGGTCCTATGCACCGATCTAGATCTATCAATAGCCAAACTCTAAAAGCAAAAGTGGCATATTTATGGGCCTCGCGCACGTAAACAAAGCTGATCGTCAGATGTCATGCGCAATGCCGACCGATAAACTATTTACCTTAACCGGCGAACAGGACCGTACTTCGCCCGTAAAGAAAATGATTACATGGCAATATTTTGGCACATCAAGACCTTCTTTACTGGGAAATAAACAACATATTTTCTTTTTTTTTTTGATCAAACAAGCACTATAGGAAAAATCCTTTAGGGCCCTCTGGGAGTGGTGCGTGTGCGCAAAAAGCGATTCACGTTGGTTTTGAATCGTTGGAGGTTATATTCGTTGGGAAAAACGACCACGGGAAGGTCGTTCCACAAGGATGAAGTCCTCCAGATGAAAGAATTCTTAAATAATAAAGTTCGAGAAGTACTAAGCTTAACCACATATGGATGGGTGGCAGTGGTTCGTCGTGTATTTCTGCTATTCGCCGCTCTGGGCGGAATTAAGAGGGCAAGGTCAGCCGAGCACCTTCCATGAAAATATCTGTAAAAGAGAGTCAAATCCCCAACCTGTCTTCGATGTTCTAGGCTGTGGAGGTTCTTCGTCAGCGCGTGGTCTCCAATCAGACGAATTACCCTCTTTTCGATGGAATCCAGCGGCCGAAGTGTATGTTTGGGTGCAGAACTCCAGACATGAGAGCAGTACTCTAGTGATGGTCGAATCTGGGCTTTGTATAGTGTCAAAAGTTGTTGAGGTGTGTACAACTTTCTGGTTCGGAAGAGTACACCAAGCTTCTGAGAAGCTATCTTGGCGATTGCCACAACGTGGTTATGCCAAGACATATTTCCTCCCAGATTGACGCCCAGCAAATTAATAGATGAAGCCAGTGGGATTGCGTGTCCGTCCATGACTATATCCGGTTCTGTAATGTTAACATTTTTAGAGAAAACTGCTGCCTGGGTTTTTTTAGAGTTAAATTCGACTTGGTTACTGTCACCCCAAGCCAAAATTTCTTCCAGGTCTTAGTTAAGGCGTGATACTTCATGCTGTCTGCGAAGATGTGCGTCGGCAGCCGATGTTTGTGCATTCAAAGAGAAAGATGAGCTGATGTGCTATCATCAGCAAAACTAAATATCGGATTTTCCGTTTTTACTAGAAGGTCGTTAATGTAGAGTAAGAAGAGAGTGGGAGACAATATGGACCCTCGCAGTTTACTCAGAAGTCCCTCATGCCAAACACGATCAAAGCCTTTAGAAATATCCAGTGCAACAGCCCGAGACTCCCCATGATGTTCGATTTCGTTGTTCTAAAGATGGGTGACATAGGCTAGAAGATCTTCAGTTGATCTGGACTTCCGAAAACCATATCGATGATCGCTGATAATGTTGAAGCCTTCCAGGTACCTACTTTAGAAGTTGTTGGTTAATAGCTTTCTCCATTACTTTTGATACTCGCATAAGATTAGAAAATTAAAAATTATTGAATTATGAATTGAAAAGATTAGAAATTTAAAAATCATTTTAAAATTTAAAGATGCTGCGTCTTCTCCACCATTTTTCAGTCCCGCCAGACGAAGGAAGTTAGCTTGTTTAACAATTCGTGCTGTTCGCATTCTATGCCTGTCTCTGTCTGCAGCAACCTTCCCTAATTCAGTAAAGTGAGACAAGTATGACCAGGAACAAGTCGCCTCCATAAACAATCCCTTTTTGGCATTTCATATTAACTCTACGTAAGTCTGATATTGACGCTTAAATGATAGAGTGAAACAGATAGATAAAAGTAGGTTACTTGTGAGCGTATGGAGCAGAGTAGGCTTAGCATCACTTCTTACGAGTTTCGATCCCACCCATAAGCAGTCTCACCGGGCTAGTGCTACGTGGCTAGTGTTGCAAATAAAAACGTACGCGTATCTTTTTTTTGTCTAAAACAGTGTTTTCTAAAGAAAGCAACAAAGTATATTTTTATTAACAGGATTCCGGAGTACCTGTAAACGAGTTTTCTTTCCAAGCGTTTATCCCTGTTTTAGGAAAAAAATGTCAAAGGAAAAAAACGTTGTAATAGAACGGAACGGAAAGTCCATATTGTTTTGTTTCGGAAGATTTTTAGATTTAATTTTTTTTACTGCTTTATATAGAAAATAATTATGGACTTTCCTCGAGTTGTTAACAAAATTTAGACATCCTTCGTTAAAAAATTTCTTTTTAAATATACCGTTTTCATAGGAAGCGAAAACTCCATTTTCAGCGTAGAAAATTGAAGTATAGGCCCCGATCACGTGTAGTCTCTTTCTTCCGATTATGGTTGTTTCTGTCGGCGTACCGATTACGGGCGGACGCTCGACGTATTCTTCTAACTGCAAGGGAAGATCCAATTCGCCTCGTGCCTTCAAAGCGTGAAACGAACAGGAGTCAAATCGGAGATTTCGACTGACTCCGGCATCCTCTTAAGATTTATCGTTTTTTTCCTGTAGAGCTGTACTCTTAGCATTTAACGCTTACATACAAACAAGAATTACATTTAAGACACACAAAAACAATAACTGAACTTTCACAAACTAATTAATAGCTTTCATCGAAGGTTATAAAGTATTATAAAAATACATAAAAATGTTTTCACTTTGATTTATGATCAATCTAGGTGCTTCGATAAATTCTTCAATGCTGACGCTGCTGCTATCCAAATCTATAGCAGGTGATCGTGTAATGTCACTTTATTAATGGTTATCATCCTTTACAATGGTACTATTGCCAGTAGCAGTTTCTGTTACTAACTTCAGATTTTATGAGATATAAACTAATTTTACAGCCCTGTCATTTGTTAGTCTATTTCTCTTTGAGGTATGCATCCCCCCATAAGGGTTATGATAAAGAAACGGATCAGAATACCGTCCACTTAATCAAGAATTTTTTAAATGAATTTTTCTTAGATAAGAACATATTGTATATTTTTACATTATACATTCAATTCTAGACATTTTTCATTAATCATATCCTATACCTATCTTCAAGCGTTGACGAAATATTAATACTTTAATGCTGGTATGCACCATTAATATGTTTTTCAAAATAGCAATATTCTGAACTCGAATCACAATCCTTGATTCTAATAGAGATATTGTAGAAGAGAATCTGTTGAAAGAAAATGACATGTACCTAATAGGGTGTATTATTTATGATAAGATAAACACAATATATCCACTATATTTCCGCATATACCGCCAAAGAAGACAAAGTAGCAATTTTCCTACTAGACAGCTTAATTTTATGGCCCATTTTCATATTTCACAAATAGGACATAAAAGGTTGATCTATCGGATAAATTTCCGGATACGGCGTTGTAGAACTCGATTATGCTGGGCTTCCTCCATAAACTTCCAGTTTGATCCGACTTTATCCTGGCAAATATGCTAGGTCGAGTTACGGAAACAGGGCTGGATTAAGGGAAATATTAGCCAATAACACTTAATGTACAGCCTAATATATGCCTTACAAATTCTAACAAAATTGTAAAAATGAATTGGGATTTCCAAAAAAAATAACCCTCTAGTCAACTATGGATTATACAGGGTGTCCCATATATTATAGGCCATATAGCAACTGGAGATACTAAACATCAAACTAGACCAATTAAGTCATATAAGTGTTTCTCGTTCTAGAAATACAGGGAAAGTGAAAGTTTATTTTCGAACCAACCATAATTTGAAATGAAGAAATACACGACGAACCACTGTCGCCCATCCATATGTGGTTAAGCTTAGTACTCCTCGAACTTCATTATTTAAGAATTCTTTCATCTGGAGAACTTCATCCTTATGGAACGACCTTCCCGAGGTCGTTTTTCCCAACGAATATAACCTCCAACGATTCAAAACCAACGTGAATCGACTTTGCGCACACGCACCACTCCCAGAGTGCCCTAAAGGATGTTTCCTATCGTGCTTGTGTTTGATCAAAAGAAAAAAAAACGGTTCAATGTATCGGATTGAAAGTTGTCGGTATGACGTTTTTATGAGAAAGAAATGTGAATTTGTAGAAATTTTTAAGTTTAAAAAAATCCTGGATAAGTGCCTTAAGACGGCTCTGTGCGAAAGAGATTCATAACTCTGGACCCTAAAGGGCGAAAGGGATATAAAATGTAAGGCATTGATTATTTAGTATGTGGGGGCGCCAAAGTATAATCACTTTAGGGGGCCTAAAATTAATTGAAATTGATAATTTATCTAAAACATAGCTTGTTATAACAGGGGCGCATTCAGGAACTTGCTTACGGAGATACATACGAACTAAATTAACTAGTAGATCTATATCATAACTAAAACGGTTATTATTTACGTTCTTATCTCAAAGGTTTGAATTTATCTCAAAATTCTTACTTTTTATCTTCCAATTTTCAGAATTATTACTTTCTTGTTTGAAAAATTTGATTGTTATCTCCGAATTTTGACTTTTATCTCAAAATTCGTACTTTTTGTCAGAAAAATACTGTCACTCTCCACTCCAGTCCTGTAACGAAAATTATTTACCGTTTTTAGAAGGGAAAATGGGATATAAATACTGAATATATTGTACAAGAAAATACGGGTAAATTACTTCGGCAACAGCTGTAGGCGTCTAAAAATTAATTGGAATTCATAACTTGTCTGAAGCATTCCTGGTTACATATAAAATAGAGTCGGGTCCTCTATTCCCATCAGGGTTGCCGGCAGGAACTTTTTCTCGTAATAAATTGGATTTTGAAATTTCGTTATAGATTAAGGTAATTCGTAATAAATTTTGTAAGACCAGCAGTACTTGTAACACTGTACTCGCCATAAAGTAATTTACCGTTTTTGTTTTGTTTTTTTTAGATGTTGATTGTAAATTTTTAGGTCATGTCTGTCGAGGGGTCTGAGTCTCGATGTTATTGACCTTTTTTTTTTAAGAAGTCACCTGTTCATTTTATAGATCTATCGATAATTATAACAACTAGATAAAGGAAAAATATGGATTCGTAATAAATAATCGGCTTCCGTAATAAATCTATTACGAACGTAATGACGCTGGCAACGCCGATTCCCAGTTTCATATAAGGAACAAAGAATATCCTTTTGTTCGAGATTTCGCTATTCGCTATTTTGTTTTTTGATTAATATTTCGATGTGATTTTTAAAGCTGCAAATTTAACGTTGCCGTTCAGCCTCGCCAACTGTGTTGGTGTATTAGTCCCAGTGGCGGCTCGTGACCTATGATAGAGGGGGTTCACAAGTATAGCGAAAATAATTTTTAAAATTTTATTTTTGTGTAACTACCAAACAATTACTTTCTAATCGTTTTAAATGTAGAAAGAAAAGAAGTAATAAAAAAATGCGTTAGGTAGAACATATTTTTATTTATTTTTTTATTTTATACAAGGAAATACAACTTTTGGAAAATAAGAAAGGTTTTCTTAGTGTGTATAGCTGTCGAATCTTAACGTCGTCGCATGCAACCCTCGTAACAATATTTATACAGTCCACTACTAATACTACTAAAGCCATCTACGAGCTATCAAGAAAACCGAATGATGTCCAATACTACTGCCGCCATCTACGGCTATAGTTAACTGTTTTATGACGAGAACGAATCGAGCCACGAGACTGACAAGTTGGCATTCTTCATATTTTCAGTGTTTTTTTTAGTTTAAATCCTTAAATAAAATGGTTTAAAATCATATCGAGTATCAATTATCGAAATACACAACATTTATCGACAATACAATATATAATAGTGCTTAACGTAAAGTCTATTTTTCGGTTCTTAATTGTAGAAAATTGATCAGTAACAGCCTCATTAAGTTTGGAATACCCTATATAAATTTTTTTTCATATATTTCATTTTTAAACTTTCTAATAAAGTCCCTAGATTTACCCTTTGTGGTCTGCGTTAAATTAATTTCGGGTTAGGTGTTCCCGCATTCTTCACTTCAATTTTTTGCTTCAAACTCGAAAGAGCTAAAGTTATTTCTTAAATAGTCCACCGTCAACTATTCATTTTAACTTAATAAATATTAAAACATACACGCTCGAATTTCTAACTAGATGCACGAACAGACAGCAGCGCGGTGCACACAAAAACTGTGCGTCTTTCCATGTTAAATCGCCATAGCCCCGCTGCCACCTGTTACTACAGAGAAACTACACTACTTAATCGCACGTGCGAGCAAGTCTCGTCATTTACCTCGACCGAGGCACGCTTGCCGGATCTGTACAGTTTGGTTTGACGGAATGATAAAATATTAGGGAGGGTCGGACTTTATACGATAAATAATATTCAATGAATATAAATTAATATTTTTTATTCGTTTTGTTTTGGGGGTGCACGTGCGCATGTGCTCCTGTGGAAGAACCGCCACTGAGTGGCAGGGCTCCGATTTCTCGTTGGGGGGGGTGACACTATTTTATTCCCTGGACGTTTTTCTCAAAGGATGACTGGTGAAAGCGGGGAATTAACTGAGACACATAAGGGTTAAAAAAGGGACTGACAATTACTACTTGAAATTTTAAATAATTTAGATAACCTATTACGAAGTGGCGCCTATGACTATCTGTAAAACACGTCGCGAATGTCTCACGGGTTAAATGTCACAGAGATACGCTTTTACTACCGTCCAGCCGATGCCGGTTTAAAACGTCAGCAGGATTGGCGATGAAATGTTTAAGCTGCTGTAATAATGCGTTTTAGCTTCCTAAAGTAGTTATTGATATGGCTTTAAAGTTGTAGCTCTAGAACGATTGTAGAGAATAAAGTAAAAATCTTATTTTCGGATTTAAAGGTTGTTGGTTGTTTACTAATCAATTCAAATAATTAAAAATTCAAATAAATTCGTTGTTATTTATAGGTGCAAATAGATGTTATTGCTTCCTACTGGAAAATAACCAATAACTGTATCACGAAAAATCGATATAGTAGTTTTTTCCGGTTTAATGTTTCCAGATTCAAATCGGATTTTTCTGTCTTTCCGTCTTTGCCCAAAGCTGATTATCATCCGTGAAACTTTTATTTTATCCGGAAGCAGTCGACTTCGTTAAGTTAATTTTTCTCCTTATACGTTATTTCCTGAAATACGAGAAACTCAGCTTTCAAATTAGTAATGTTTCTTAGCCGAGAAATCCGTTGTTTTCGCCTCTGAACAAGCTAACTGTAACAGTTTTAATTAAAATTATCTCCTAGTTGCAAGAAGGATAATAGAGTTACATTTCACAGACAGAACTTTAAACAAACTTTGGTTATATCGGGCGAAACCCGATTAGGCTGCTCGAGTTACCGTTACGCGTAGGTTTGGTAAAGGAATAAGAAAATAGAATTAGAGATCTGCATTATCGCGCTAAGTCGACTCCATCTCGTCGCTTTTCTCTAGTGAACTATTGACATTTGAATAAAATTCTTTTCCGCCCCACTTTTTTTGTTATTTTACAGAAACCTAACTTGTTACGTATCTTATATGCAAAGGAATTCGTTTCGGGTACATTGCGCATATACGTGGTACATCGGCCGCTAATCGGTATCGTCAAATTTGCCGATATACAGGGTGTTATGGAAATGACGTATTATATTTAAACCGGCAAATCCCGAGATGAAAATAAATTGAAGAAAAATAACCATAAATGGCGCTTTGAATTATATTAAGCGAAATATACACTTTATATGAAATCTCAATCGCAATCAATATTTTATTGAGGCAGTCTCTAGGTTCAAAAGAGGTTAGCGCATTATAGCTATGTTGTCATATTGCAACACAGAATTCTAAACGCACGTGTTCAGTTTTTGACAACAAGACGTCTTTGGCGCGCGTTATCACTTCTTTTTTAAACTTTCTAGACAAATAAAACTACAATTTTAAGGTACATACTCTCTTACCTTCGATCTTATTTTAAAATAATCCGTTTTATAATTAAATGCCATAAAATAATAAAACACAAAAAGTATAGTTTTCAACAGAATCAACAGTAGATAATATCACACAAATTTGAAATCACATCACAACATTTCTTATTGTGAATTATTTCACAACAACAAAAAATCGTGGAATACAACTAACAAAACGTTTAAAATTCGTATACGTCAAGCACGTGGAGCCCTCGACACGACGTCGTTCCACTCCCGAGTCTCGAAACATACTGAAGTATGAAGGGCGCGCCGCCAGTATTCAACCAAGGGCGAGGCACGCGGTGTGATCTGATAACACTGTTAGTATACTCTAGTGACCGACATTGTTGCTAAGTGAATCCAGATGGAACGGGGCGACAGTATGTGGGTAAAAAGGGGTTTTACCTTAGTATTTAGATATTCAATTTAAAAAAAAGAAAGTATGTAGACTTTCTCTAGGACACCCAAGGAGTCACCCATTTAAATATAATAAGTCATTTCCATAACACCCTGTATATTGGCATATTTAAGATAAACATTTTATTAATGTATAAGTTAAAACCCATTTTGAGAATCTCCAGCGGCTTTGGAAATACCGTCTTTATCTAGTAGGTAATTGTGAACCCCCCTACGGATAGCCAAACTCTAAAAGCAAAAGTGGCAAATTTATGGCCTCGCGCATGTGAACAAAGCTGATCGTCAGATGTCATGCGCAATGCCGACTGATAAACTATTTACCTTAACCGGCGAACAGGACCGTACTTTGCCCGTAAAGAAAATGATTACACGGCAATATTTTGGTACATCAAGACCTTCTTTAGTCGGTATTATTTGTGTATGATTGGAACGATGAAATTGTGAAAGTAAGCTTCTTGGACTAATAACCTATCTAGTTGTCACATTCTTTATATAATTTCAATGAAACAAAATACATAGTGATAACAAATTTACTGGTATAAATAAAAGGTGAAGGCGAAGGTCCAGTATATGTAACTAACCTCCAAACGTAAAGCTATAACTAACAGCTGATTTGCCTACTTGCCCACCACATAGTGTTTAGAAAACGTTTACTTTGCTATCAGTTAAAACAAAAATTATTAAAATTGATTCAATATTATCGAAATAACTGCTTATTAATATGGCCGGCCATTTATGAAGATTCGATCACGGCTATTTGCCCTAAACGAAGTCATCATCTATCGCTTCTCCACGGTTTCGTGCCGCGTTTTGGAACGTAACAGATTAAATAAACCTGAAAAGAAAACTGCTTAAGCTTAACTAGTTTCCCGAAGCGAAATACAGAACTTGTGAGATCGGGAAGCTCGGAAAAGCCGTATAAAAAGATGAAAATGTCAGAGGTCGTGTGAATTCTCGTCGGAAAATTTTCCTTCCCAACGTATACACTTGATATGTGTGTTTGTTTCGAGTGCCTTATTAGGGATCAGAAATAATGGGGATGATTTTTTTTCCTTTTGTTGGCCTTTGGCGGAAAAAAGGATATATTTCGAATAAAGGTACTTATTTTGTTTTATTTCGTGATACTTTTATGTATCGAAGTTTACCGGGTGCAATTATGTCCCCGCTATGGGCATCGAAGGGGGCGTTGTGAGTTTGCGCAGTTCGGAAATTTCCTTGTGAAAGTAAACATTCGACTGGATTTCAACTTTTTTAATGTAAATTTCACTGGTTAGTTAGGAAAAATATTGCAATCAAAATTTCGATTAGTTCGATTTAAGACAGCGTTCCATGTATACGATTTCTGACGATATGATGATCCAACGGTGCCCTGATTGGTGTAAACTTTTGGTGCCAAATTCCGTCCGAATATTTGTAACAATCGACACGATAAGCTTTTTAACTTTCAGCCGACGTCGTATGTTTCTTAACCTTACGTTTTTCTAAACCAAAAATTTAGAATGAACGACTATATTGACTATTTTGGGAATTATTATCAGCTACCAATGCACCAAATTAAAAATACATTAATTTTAAGGTTAGATAGTGACCACATATTATATTGTATACGAGTGACACCCTGTTCTTTTTTACCATCTTTTTAGTGAAATTCGGTTTCGAAGATCGGATAATGTAATAAGCAAAATATTTTCGTATATATGTACATACCTGAAATACTTTATACCTGGTATTGATCCACGACTTTTGCAAAAAAGCACCATGCACTTGTGTAATTAATCTACCAAACAGCGAATCAAATCACCACAAATTAAAAACTCCTTTACAAAAATTGTTGTTAGGTAATGAAAGTTTATAAGCACTAATATACCGACAATAATGTGGATGAACCACTTTTTATTCTGTAATTTGAAAAAGCATCCAGAACCAAAGATGGCGACGAATAACAACAAACAATTAATGTCGGGCCGGTTCTGACGCGATCGATAAAATTTCCACCGTATAGCGCAAACTCAATAGGCCCGCGCCATCTTCCATAGCGGGGACACTTTTTGCATTTTGGAACCTTCGTATTAGCAATATACTGTTTATATATATATGTGATCAGGACACATAGGCTATCCCACGTAAATTGTAAGATGATTTTAGATTTATTTTAGACTACAAGTTTACTTAAACTTTTTAAAGCCTGCAATAAGATAAATCTCATTTTTCAATCTGCTGAATGCACTAAAAAAAAACCTGTTACCTTACAAATGTGAATAATATTTGAAAACATCAAAAATGGAAAGAAATAATTCTAATTCGAAGAAGAAATCTCATTTTAATGCGCTTCGGACGAAATATGTACTTAGTAAAGCTAATGAAGCAACACAAAATTTGTTGCCTAAAAATCGAAAGAAGCTTATAAAAAGGACTATAATACATTTATTAAATGGGTATAATTTAACTGGTTAGCAAAATATTCTTATTTTTGCGAACAGAAAAATGTAATCGGTCAGCCAAAATGGTTAGTTGGCCAGCAACTTATGGGCAGCAAACATTTCTGAATCGTGACAGTGGTAAAACAAGTGAGAACACGCCCCCGCTACACCTTTTGTAGCAGATTTCCTTCTGTATTCGGCAAAAGAAAACACAAGAAAGTTACATAAATTGACAGTGCCCTGGGACCTCTGAAGTAAACTGCTTCTAGACATGTGTGTTTCTACTGACCAATTGTAAACTCTTGCTGACCAAGTAATCATTTCGCAGCTCGACTGTTAATAACGGCAAACCATTTAATTACTTCTCTTATTAAATTGCATTTTACCAAAAGCAAATGGAGAGTTTCAGCGAAAGGGTATTGTTAGCTTATTTTCGAGGAAGGTGAAACATTTTTAAATCTTCGACTTTATGGTGATGCTATATTCTAAGCTAAAATTAACATTACATCTGAATAATCAATGCGATATAAGGAAATATCCCAAACTTATTGCATTCCTAAGTGCCAGTGAGTTTGGTTATACTATTATACACAAATATATACTCACTACACAACAACACAAACAAACACACACAAAACCCCTGGTCGCCAGAAATGGCTTCTTGGTGATTTCAACACCCAGTCATAGGCGTGTAAGAGTGCCTAACGGCACTAACACAATATCGCGGAGGGTTTAGTCGGTCGGTGTCTCTCCTTCAGAGGGACAGGTTTCTCCCTCAGAGAAACAGAGCCATCCTGACACTACTTTGCACTCCGGGTGCATAGTGTCTGTAAGCAGATTCTCCTCGCATGTCCAAAAAAAAAAACCGAATATACATATTTTTTTTTTTTTTTTTTTTTTTTTTTTTTTTATGATCAAACATAAGCACTATAGGAAAAATCCTTTAAGGCACTCTGGGAGTGGTGCGTGTGCGCAAAAAGCGATTCACGTTGGTTTTGAATCGTTGGAGGTTATATTCGTTGGGAAAAACGACCTCGGGAAGGTCGTTCCATAAGGATGTAGTCCTCCAGATGAAAGAATTCTTAAATAATGAAGTTCGAGGAGTACTAAGCTTAACCACATATGGATAGGCGGCAGTGGTTCGTCGTGTATTTCTGCTATTCGCCGCTCTGGGCGGAATTAAGAGGGCAAGGTCAGCCGAGCACTTTCCATGAAAATATCTGCAAAAGAGAGTCAAATCACCAACTTGCCTTCGATGTTCTAGGCTGTCGAGGTTCTTCGTCAGCTCGTGGTCTCCAATCAGACGAATGGCCCTCCTTTCGATGGAATCCAGTAGCCGAAGAGTATGTTTGGGTGCAGAGCTCCAGACATGAGAGCAGTACTCTAGTGATGGTCGAATCTGGGCCTTGTACAGTGTCAAAAGTTGTTGAGGTGTGTACAACTTTCTGGTTCGGAAGAGTACACCAAGCTTCTGAGATGCTATCTTGGCGATTGCCGCAACGTG
Organism: Barypeithes pellucidus; assembly: GCA_963991005.1. NCBI lineage: Eukaryota > Metazoa > Arthropoda > Insecta > Coleoptera > Curculionidae > Barypeithes > Barypeithes pellucidus. The sequence continues at coordinate 5,628,407 of OZ022557.1, forward strand.
GTTATGCCAAGACATATTTCCAGCCCAGCAAACTAATAGATGAAGCCAGCGGGATTGCGTGTCCGTCCATGACTATATCCGGTTCTGTAATGTTAACCTTTTTAGAGAAAACTGCTGCCTGGGTTTTTTTAGCGTTAAATTCGACTTGGTTACTGTCACCCCAAGACAAAATTTCTTCCAGGTCTTTGTTGAGGCGTGATACTTCATGCTGTCTGCGAAGATGTGCGTCGGCAGCCGATGTTTGTGCATTCAAAGAGAAAGATGATAAAAGTGTGCTATCATCAGCAAAACTAACTATCGGGTTTTTCGTTATCACTAGAAGGTCGTTAATGTAGAGTAAGAAGAGAGTGGGAGACAATATGGACCCTTGAGGAACACCGGCATTGATGGTTAAGGTGTCTGAGAGAAATCCGTCAATCGCCACTTGCAGAGAGCGGTCCTTAAGGAAGCTAGACAACCATGCACAGAATCGACTGGGCATACCATAGGATCGCAGTTTACTTAGAAGACCCTCATGCCAAACACGATCAAAAGCTTTAGAAATATCCAGTGCAACAGCCCGAGACTCCCCATGATGTTCGATTGCGTTGTTCCAAATATGGGTGACATAGGCTAGAAGATCTCCAGTTGATCTGGACTTCCGAAAACCATATTGATGATCGCTGATAATGTTGAAGCCTTCCAGGTACTTTAGAAGATGTTGGTTAATAGCTTTCTCCATTACTTTTGATATAACTGAAAGCAATGCGACTGGTCGATAGTTGTTAGGCAGGGTTATCTTACCTTTCTTTGGAATAGGCTGGACTCGCGCCGTCTTCCAGCAAGATGGAAATATTCCTTTTTTGTAGGATAAGTTGAAAAGTCTACAAATTACTGGTGTTAGTTCATCGGCGCATCTCTTGAGAACTATAATAGGAATTTCGTCTGGACCAGTAGCTTTTTTGACGTCCAGTCCTTTCAGGATTCGTTTGACGGGACGCTGACGGAACACGATTTCGGTCATTTCGGATTGAACTGCAGGAATGTCGGGTGGTGTTCTTCCCTGAAAATCTACAGTGGAATGTGAAGAAAATAGTTCAGCAAGTAAGTTTGCTTTGTCTCCGGCTGTGGATGCTATTGTACCATCGGGACGTGTTAGAGGTGGAATAGTTGATTTTGTGAAATTTTGGCTGACGGCCTTAGCGACTGACCAAAAGGACCTTGATCCGTTTGGACTGTCAAGAAGTTTGTTTTTGCATATTTTTTAATTTCGAACAAGACATGGTACGGAGACCGGTACAATCGTAGAGAAAATGTTGTATGAAACGTATGGATAAAGTTATTTTTTTCAAGTAATACTTACAAACGCATTAATAAAAGTGGACTACTATACTACGATTAAAAGCCAAAGATTCTTCGATTATAAATTATAATGCATCTGTGCTAAATAGTTGCAATACACAATAGTAGAAACAATAACAGCCGTATAATACTCCTATTTCTTTTATAGCCTGTATAGAAACTGGTACAATTTAGCTGAACGTTGAGATTGTTCGATATTTTCGCCTTTTGTTTTTACTAGGTCTCATTTATAACAATGGCGAGCAGAGGCGTGATTATAGGAGACATTAGAGGTCACTATCTTTATTTGATATTTGTCCAGTAGTCCAAAATTAATGGACATTTCCCGGGTAAGGTACACCATGACAAGAGGGTAATTTCTAAACTAAAAAAGTATACTTGGGTCGATTTTAATATCCCCAACCGTTTTCGAGATATTTTAATTTAATCACAAGGGGTAGAGATTTTAGATCGAGCTAGTTAGAAATTACCCTTCTTTGAGAATCTTTGAGAACAAACCCAAACATACTCCTCGGCTACTGGATTCCATCTAAAGGAGGGCTATTCGCCTGATCGGAGACCACGAGCTGACGGAATAGCCTCGACAGCCTAGAACATCGAAGACAATTTGGGGATTTGACTCTTTTTTACAGATATTTTCATGGAAAGTGCTCGGCTGGCTTAGCCCTCTTAATTCCACCCAGAGCGGCGAACAGCAGAAATACACGACGAACTACTGCCTCCGATCCATATGTGGTTAAGCTTAGTACTCCGCGAACTTCATTATTTAAAAATTCTTTCATCTGGAGGACTTCATCCTTATGGAATGACCTTCCCGTGGTCGTTTTTCCCAACGAATATAACCTCCAACGATTCATAACCAACGTAACCACTCCCAGAGTGCCGTAAAGGACTTTTCCTATAGTGCTTGTGTTTGATCATTAAAAAAAGAAATCTTGGATGAAAAATACTTAATAACCGGTAAAAATCATAGATTTATTAAACCCATTGTACCTATGTAACTAACGCACGATATTGTGAAACTTAAGAAGAATGTAATACATATTATTATTATTTACAACCATGCATGTAATAATGACGTTTCATCTATCTTTGAAAGGTGGAAAGTTGACGTTTTTTACTTTCCACCTGGGTAAAAAGTGATCACTTTCCACCCGGGAGGAAAGTAAATAATTTTTTTGTAATTTAAAAAAAAATCAATATCTCAAAATAATATACGAACACTTTTTTTTTAAAATGCTAATAGCTGTGCGTGTTTAGATATGTCTACTTTTTCCCTAATTGATAGAGTGGTCCTCAGCATTGAATATTGTGACAAAATCGTTGATATCTTCTTTGTCTTGGCATTTTCACTGAAATAAGCTAGTAGCTCCGACTCAGAACCAGGATTTTGGTTTCCCGTACACCATTCTTTGAAACAGTTATATGCCTTGTCATATCTCGGGCGGCTTTTAGTTGGCAGAAGATCTTCTTCTACTATTTTTGAAGCTTCTCGAATTTCTGGTGGAGTAGCAGCAAAGTCAAATTCCTCATCTCATAGCATTTTCCTGTTCTTAAAATAATATATTGTTTAGTGACATGGAAAGGAAACCATATTCAAAAAATGATATTTGCCATCTTGATGTGTATTATTACCTACGTTATTTTACCAACTGCGGTTATTTGAAATTTCTATCAATTTTTCAACGTAAAGGTCAAAATGACATCTATCTTTTATTAATAATTTTAATTCAAAATAATAAGAAGTCGATGTTAGATGTGGTTGTAAATAAAATAGTACACAAACCTCGGTGAAAAGTTTCATTACTGTCTCGAGATTTACCGACTCGCTCAACAGGAATGAAACACTTTCCACCTCGGTACGTAATATACTATTTCTTAGGCCGGTATTAGACTATCAAATATATTTGACAAAGATATTTTATAAAATAAATTTTATAAAATATTTGAAGTGTAATATCAGTTCTTTTATAAAATATTTATTTTATAAAAGATATTTTATAAAAGATAACAACAGACGATTATCTTTGATAAAAGATTTTATAGTTGATTGGTAACGGTGGTAACCTCATTTTCTGACAATAAGGCATAAATTTGACATTGACTGCGACTGGTATTGGTATATAATACCATGGCGGAAAATAAGTTTGTCTGGTGCATTTCAACAACAAAATTGCTAATTTCGGAGTATGAAAGGTTCGAAATATTGTACAACCTTCAACACCCGGATGACAAAAACCGAAATAAAAGACTGGATATATTTATTTATTTATTTTCATTTTTTGCCTTGCAAGTTTCTGGGATTATGCCTGAAAGGGTACATTGAGGTATGCGACTGCTGTACTGTAAACTAGCATAACTCTCTCCTGTTGCCATAAACCGAAGGGTAACCATAAGGCGTTCCTCAACGCTGATACAATTCCTTAAATGTGTATTCTGTCGGGCTATCAATGGTGATATCTTTAAAACAATAAAGTTAAATGTTTCCTCGTCCATTCTTAAATAGTTTTTATAACTCCTAATACCTTCAACTCGTAACTCCCGAAGGAGATTGTGGTGGACACCCCTTAAATTACGTCTTGCCACCCAGGGCCTTACCCAAAGGCGCCTGGCTCTTTTTTTTTTCTTTTTTAATACTAAACACATTGTAATCACGGCAGCACTTAACGCTAGACAAGCTAATGCACGTCTATCGTTCATTTGTAATTGTAAAAACTTGACAAGTCCCTTCAAAAATTGTCAAAGTTCTTTGACAGTGTAATACTAGTAAAAACTTTTATAAAAGAAATATTATCAAAGAAATGCTACAAAATATTTTATAAAAGATCTTTGTCAAATATATTTGATAGTCTAATACAGGCCTTACTCATAAAAACATCATATACATAATTGCTTATTTTCGAATATAAAGTTTCACTTTCAACACCCTGTATTTCTAGAACGAGAACAACTTATATGACTTAATCGGTCTAGTATATCCTGTTGGTCTATGGCCCATAAGTTATGGGACACCCTGCATACAGGGTGTTCGGATAAGATGTTAAAAATAAGGGAAAAAATTTAACAGGCTGTAACTCGAAAAGTATCGAGTTTTCGACATTTTGTTATATGACCCACTACCTTTATTTCTCTCCCAGTATCCTGATGCATTATCCTAATACCCTGTATACCTATTTTTTAATTCACTTTGCAACTCGATGTTGATACGCCACTGATGCGAAGACAATTAAATATCGTTCGACGGAAGCGATTGTCTAATATTACCATTATTATTAGTAAAATTAAAAATAGCAGCAATCAGGAAGTGGAAACCGGGAAATAGATTAGCGATTGGAAGGCCGCGGGCGAAGGAACGATGTCTTTTAACATCTGTGTTTATTCTTGTACGATTTGATTACCGAACCGAGAAAAACGACCCTATTTTTATTTCATTTCAGATGATTGGCCCATTTTTATGTCATTTCCTTATAATCGACGGTTTAATCATGTGATTTAAATCAATATCAATCAAAATAATTTGACAGGACACGCAATTCCTCTAGCTTCATCATAATCAAATAATTCTATTTAGATCAAACCGTAAGCAAAAGGCAACAGAAGAACAATAACCAAAAACTACTATTCTCTACTTTTCTCCACCAGTGGCGGCTCGTGACCTATGATAGAGGGGGTTCACAAGTATGGTGAAATTATTTTTAAAATTTTATTTTTGTGTAACGACCAAACAATTACCTTCTAGGCGTTTTAAATGTAGGAAGAAAAGAAGTAATAAGAAAATGCGTTAGGTAAAACATATTTTTATTTATTTTTTAATTTTACACAAGCAAATACAACTTTTGGAAAATAAGAAAGGTTTTCTTAGTGTGTATAGCTGTCGGATCTTAACGTCGTCGCATGCAATCCTCGTTACAATATTTATACAGTCCACTACTAATACTACTAAAGCCATCTACGAGCTATCAAGAAAACCGAATGATGTCCAATACTACTACCGCCATCTACGAGTTATCAAGAAAACCGAATGATGTCTAATACCACTACGCCATCTACGGATACGTCATTAGGCGCAACCAAGAAGATAACAATAGTTAACTGTCTTATGACGAGAACGAATCGAGCCACGAGATTGACAAGTTGGCATTCTTCATATTTTCAGTGTTTTTTAGTTTAAATCGTTAAATAAAATTGTTTAAAATCATACCGAGTATCATTTATCGAAATACACAACATTTATCGACCCTACACAATAGTGCTTAAACGTAAAGTCCATTCTTCGGTTCTTAATTGTAGAAAATTGGTCAATAATAGCCTCATTAAGTTTGGAATACCCTCTATAAGTTTTTTTTCATATATTTCATTTTTAAACTTTCTAACAAAGTCCCTAGATTTACCCTTTGTGGTCTGCGTTAAATTAATTTCGGGTTTAGGTGTTCCCGCATTCTTCACTTCAATTTTTTGCTCCAAACTCAAAGAGATAAAGTTATTTCTTAAATAGTCCACCGTCAACTATTCATTTTAACTTAATAAATATATAATATTAAAATATTAAAACAAACACGCTCGAATTTCTAACTAGATGCACAGACAACAGCGCGGTGCACACAAAAACTGTGCGCTTTTTCCATGTTAAATCGCCATAGCCCCGCTATCCCCCGCTGCCACCCGCCACCTGTTACTACAGAGAAACTGCACTACTTAATCGCACGTGCGAGCAAGTCTCGTCATAATCGTCATTTACCTCGACCGAGGCACGGTTGTCGGATCTATACACTTTGGTTCGACGGGATGATAAAAAATTAGGGAGGGTCGGACTTTTTTAGTTTGACGGTACGATAAAATATTAGGGAGGGTCGGACTTTATACGATAAATAATATTCAATGAATATAATTTAATATTTTTTATTCGTTTTGGTTTGGGGGTGCACGTGCGCATGTGCTCCTGTGGTGGAACCACCACTGTTTTCCACTCGAATTTATAATATTAAAGTTGAGGTTATTTAATATTTTTGACACTTTCAGTCAATCAAAACAATAATTACATTTATTACATTTACTACTTTTGCGACGTAGCAAATGCAGTAAATTCTATTTTTCTGCGACATTAACAACCCTGCTAGCAACCCTATAGAATTGTTCATATTATTATTGAACGGCAAGCAAAACATACCTCGTTAAAATGTAAAATGTACTAAGAACGACTTATTTCCTACTTCGCCCTTCTTAAAACTTCACGATGGGAAAGTAACATGTGTATCTTTCCTGCTGAAACAGACAGTATAATAAAAAGTATTATAAAGGGTTTTGCACGAGGGAATTATCCGGCCTAGGGATTAACATTTTTTTCTCCGTGCAAAATACGAATGCCCCGCAGGATAATATCTCATTCCGTTACACCCGATCGTAGAGGCTAATTAAAAACTCCACCTGTGTCGTAATTCACCTTTCAACCCTTTTTCAAATGTTGCGGTGTGTAAATTAATTCTTGGGGCATCACATGTTGTAGAGGCCAGGTACACGAGTAATAATTATTAGTGTTGTGATCGACTGAAATGTGCTGATCGGTAGTGTGATCGCTCGAGGTAAAAAACTGCTCGTATATTCGCTCGATAGGAAATACTACTCTAGTTATAAATTCAAGCGAGAAATCGAAAATTGTTGGCTTGCACTTGATACCCGATTTTCGCTCGACGCCACGCACCACCCGAAATGTGCCGATTGGCGACGTTCGAGTTTGACGCTCAGAAGGCTGACACGACATACGTCTTTGTTAAAGGCACATAAACGAGAAGGTGCATACAACATGGGTTTAGTTTTGACTGGCTAGCCAGCGGTGATTGTAAATTTTTTTAAAATTAAAGGGTAAAATTTTTAAAAAATCAGAAACTACTAATCTAAATAAAATAAAAACTCTAAACTAAACTTCTAAAACTTACAAAAACAATCCCTGATGTTTTATCAACACATTCTTCATGCAATACAAGAACCTAGTAAGTCGAAAAAGTAAATTTTAAGACAGTCCATTTAAAAATTGCACAACTTCTTTAATAGTTAATTTCTTGTTCTAAAATTTTATACACAGTAAGCTCTTGTTACATAGTTTCACTTTCCAAAAAATCATTGATTTTTATTAACAAATAAATATTAAAAACTTACTACTCTATTTTATAGTAAGTCGACTTACTAGGTTCTTGTATTGCACGGCAGAGGTGTAAGTGACAAAAAATTTTAGAATAGAAATTTGACATTTTGGGATCTAGGCCTGCTTGATTAGAAAATAAAATTTCACATATTTTGAATTTTATAAAAATCAAGCAGCATTATTTTCATTTTCTGTTTAGGTAAAGCGCTTCTTCTTCGCAAAATATCGAAATATTTCATTAAGAAAAGTTGCTCGGAATTCAAAGTCGTGCAGGTGTACCGAATTTAATAACCATCAGCCATTGTTTTTTTTTTCATTTTATACAATCTTTGCCCCTGTTCGAAATTTTGAATTTCAACAGGGGGACATTTCAAATGTTATTTCCGGAATAATCTTTTATAATAAATATGTTTTTGTGTAGCCGTCTCCAAAATAAAATATTCAATATAATTTATTAAATCGAAAGTACCCACTTAACACAAATGGTACCGAAAGTCGCTATTTTCGGTACGATTTTTTCACTAGGCCATTAGAAACTCCCGGTTTCCAGCACCGGTTGTTATAGATTATTCAAGCAAAATACAATTTTTTTATAGATAAATATCCAATATTTAATACTACTTACAGAAAAAAGGAACACAAATTTGTTACTAAATAGTTCTTATAAGAACTGATTTTGGTAATTAAATTCTATATAGTACATAGTACGTTTAAAAACTTGAACCACACGAAATACAAATGGCAATAATGCCGTTAATATCTTAATATTGCATTTCGTTTCCAAAGAAAAGTATGTTAAATTCTTTTTCATTAACTAATAGAACAAAAATACGTTAAAAATAACTGATCTTTGATGTTGCTGTAAAGTAATGACACACATTCCTTCGTTTTGAACGGTACCTACATCTGAGCTTTTAGGTCAAGACGAAGAATATTTTTTTTATAATCAAACACTCCCAATTGCACATTTAAAAATAAACGTGAAAGATGACTTTTGAACGTTTAAAGAAAGTTTGTATGATTGCACCCATGAAAGTATAATTTTCAAATTATTAGTATCAGTTTGAATATTGGAACTCGCCAAAGTATAGAATTGTAATATCATCCGCAAGTTATTACTTTTAACTAATTGAATTTGTATATATAAGAAATAAAGTAGGTCCTAGAATTGATCCTTGAGGAACACCGCGAGTAATAATTTGTTGAGAACTTGAGCAGTCGTGTACAGTACAAACGTACTGTTTTCTGTTACATAAATAATTTTTAAACCAATAGCAAATATTTCCTCTTAATACCAATATTGAAATGACTTTGTCATAAAATTTCGTAACTCACACTATCGAATGCTTTTCGCAAGTCTGAAGATAACAAGCAACACTTCTTATTATCGTCTAAAGTTAATTGAATGTCAGTAATAATATCAATAGCAGATATTTCTGTATCTAGACTTACGATTAGACGAACGGCTGGGAAATCTCTCAGATATGAAGAAAACAAGTAAAAAGAGTACTACACTACAAGTTCATATAAACTTTTTTCGTATAGTCCTCCCCTTCGGAGATATTGGCTCCCAAAGAGCTCCAATGGAAAAAACGAGAGAGGAGAGTCCCTTAACTTCTTACGGGTTAAATATGAAAAAGCGGAATTTTGGAGGTTGAACATTTTTTTGGTCGGAACAAAGATGCATTTTTTATTGAATAATTATGTACCTATAAAAACTTTCCATTGGAGCTCTTTGGGAGTCCATATCTCCGAGGAGGAGGCCTATACGAAAAAAGTTCATGTAGCACTCTTTTCACTTGTTTTCTTCATATCAGGGAGATTTCCCACATTTTCCCCGTACACCCTGTATATCGGATTCTGGAATGTTATGGTCGACAGATGCAATGTTCCACAAATGACAAGCAATGTTCCACAAATGGCAATTCTAGAACGAACCTGTCATCTATCACTTGCATTTCTACTCTACCTCCCAGATCCAATGTTCCTCCAGAGCGTGATGTACTTACTCCGTTTAACGGCCGTCCTTCCTTCCCCCGCACCCCCTCCTAATACCCCTCCACGGTTATAACGCGCCTGTGGCGTTTGTTTTCAAAATTTAATATTTATGTTGTTATCAAGCTGATAGGCTACAAGTTAGTTGGCTGCCGGTCGGGGTGCGCGATGGATCAAAATCACTCCCTAATTTATCGGGAATATCGGAAAAACACGTGCGAGTGAACGGTGTTTGTAAACAGCTTTTTTTTTCTCGTCTTCCCCGCGGCTGCGACAATGAAGTTTCGCGTTTTGAAACGGGAGTATCGATAAAAGCCAAGTGCCTGAATAGAAATGGAATCCTTGAGCAATATTAATTAAAGAAGTGTCTCTACGTTCAATGTCATGGAAATGTAATTTAACTTCGACAAAATAATTTATCAACAAACTTTTTTTTTTTCAATGTTTTCTATAGTAGGTTTATTTCTTTAATTATTGATGAAGGGATGAATCTTTAATGATTTATGTCTTCCTCATTATAGGCCCTTATTTAATTCAAGACAGGAGGGCCACTACGAAACTTTTCTTCCCAATATTGCGACAAGACTTTTTCTTTTTCTTTTAATTGGTTTTCTCCTACAATTATTTTTTATGGCTGCATCAATAGCGCAATTGTGCGATATTATAAATTATCTTGTGCAAAACGGTCATTACAAAATTCCTTTAGAAATAAACTTAACTACCAATTTTTGCTTACCTATGCTTATTAACTTGGTTGGTTGGTTGGTTAAAGGCGGGGACTGGGTGTGAGGAACTTCTATCACACCATCACCTGCTTTCCACTGGGGCCGCGTCAGGGTTAGCATCTCGTTCGATGGTATCTTCGATGGTTTTCCAATTGTGGTCCGTGCGTGTATTTGACCGGGTAAAGCTCTGGTTTGTATTACATTTCGTTACGAAATATTTCGGTGGATTGGAACGGAAAAGTTCGTCGTTGGTCATTTGGTCACATGTGTGGTTTTTACTGCAGTACAAGTGCGCGGTTAAAAATGGACGATAGAGTAGATTCATTTGTACAGGGTGATCACGTTTTATGTCCCCCCATCTTAGCCTTTTTATTTTACGTATTTGAGAAAAATTAAAACCATTGGTATACAAGGTTTTTAAAGTAGTATTTGCAATGGGAACAAATATCATTTAGGTCTGTTGATTTACAAATATGGTTGGTTTTACTCAACATGATGTTGGGGCCCTTTGTTTGACAACTATTTTATAATATGCAACCAAGTAATTTACGAAATAACCTAGAGAGTTATGTACAGGATATATAAGACGACACTAACTTGTGATCGTATGATATTAGTAAATCATAATAAATTACTGTTGCATAACTTATTAAGGAAAAAACACTTTTTGAAGTGATAAGGGGGCGTAACGGGCCTAGGGCCACCTATAACCAAAAATAGGCGCGTTGTATATTCCGATTTATTAATAATAATAAAGTCAATAAAAATAATGAACGCGATTCTTTATTCTGTCGTAGATTTTCTTGCCCTGTTGCCAGTTTGAGGCACCGTACACCTAATTTAATTTGTCAATATAAAAACGATTTTTTTGTTTTAAACTCTTTTATTTTTTGATTCCTTTCGGGGCCCCTTTAAATACGAGGCCGCAGGCTAGAGCCTAGTATGCCTAGTGATATATCCGAAAACGAAGAACCGATAACCCGTGTCACTTAATAATGACACACGTCAAGCGGAATAACTTTTCGTTGACGAAATTTCGTCGGTATCCAACCTTTCGGATTTGATCGGAGTTTTTCGGCGGCAGATTATTATTTTTGTGAACTTTTATTTTATTAACTATGAGTGTAAAATACAATAAACTAGAGTTTAGTGCCCCAGAAAATGAATTGTTGATAGAAAGAAAAAGTAGCTAGATAGAGGGTAAAAGAAAATCCACCCATATATGCACAAAAATTTTAAACTTTTAAAGACAGACAAATGAAGGAGAATATTTGGAAAAAAATAGCTGTAGAATTTGGATCAAATAAAACAGATATGTTCATGTTGAGTAAAACCAACCCTACTTGTAAATCAACAGACCTAAATGATATTTGTTCCCATTGCAAATACTACTTTAAAAACCTTGTATACCAATCGTTTTAATTTTTCTCAAGTACGTAAAATGGTTACGATGGGGGGACATAATACGTATCACCCTGTACAAATGAATCTACTAATATCGTCCATTTTTAACCGCGCACTAGTACTGCAGTAAAAACCACACATGTGACTAAATGACCAACGACGAACTTTTCCGTTCCAATCCACCGAAACATTTCGTAACGAAATGTAATAAAAACCAGGGCTTTACCCTTGCCATCGAGATAGGTGTTGTTTTTTCGACCATCTATCTAATGTTATTTTTGTTGCCTGTTTGGATATTCCAAAGGCCGGTTCGTGGCCCCTGAGACTTTGAGCGGATCCGGCTCTCGCTAGTTCATCCGCTTTCTCATTACCTAGTACCCCTGGTCACTACCAGGGACCCACAAGAGCTCCACCTTATTAACTTAACTTAAATTTGCCTCAATACCTTGCCTCCTCCAGCCCTAATTACTACCTGTACAGGACCTACCATCACGAAACCTCTTCCCTGCGTCAAAGAGAATATTGAATTCAGATTGCATGAAAAATTATGGAAACATTTAAATTATTGATAACTTTTACTATAAATATATTTTTTCTAAATAAGTTTCTTCTCCGATAATGTGACATAGTTCGCAGGTAGGCGAACAACGTTCTATATATTAATCCTTCGACATAGTTTTGCCTAAGTTATGTTGTTCCCGTGAAACCGTGTCTAATACTTCTCAGGTAATATCAGTAAAGTTTCCACAGTTTCGGCATACTTGAGAAGTTCCTGTGACATCGTACTTAATGTTAGGTTATCGAAACTTTAGTTTCCTTTTCATATTCATATAATAATAATAATAATTTATTTATTTCTTCAATTTAACCGCAAAAGAGAAAAATATATACAATAATTGAAGAAAACGTCAAAAATTTTCTATATCGAAACTATCAATAAAATAATTTGTAATAAGATAATTAAGCTGGTGATGTAAACAAGCAAACGTAACAATTACTAATAAATATTGAAGTTGTCAACGTTGGTTTTGAATCGTTGAGAGTTATGTTCATTGGGAACACGAGCTCAGGAAGGTCGTTCCAGATTAAAGAATTCGTAAACAATTAAGTTTGAGGAGTACTAAGCTGAACCACATATGGATGAGCGGCAGTGGTTCGTCGTGTATTTCTGCTATTCGTTGTTCTAGGTGGAGTTAAGCGAACATTTGCCATGCAAATATATGTCAAAAGTCAAAGTCCCTTTTCTTCTAAAAGGAGGTATCCATTCCATCGCTTTTTGGGGAAGTCTAAAGTTTTCCATTTGGCGCCCATGTCAATGCTAACTAAGCTGGTTCCTTTCCGCTTCCTATGTTAGAAATTCGTTAATGCCTATGTTGTCTATTTATTTCTTCATTTGTTCATATACCAGCCAAGTTCTACAGTGTTGACTCTCCATTTGTTCTCTTCTGTAAGTCTCCACGTTTCTGATACGTAGAGAATGCTGCTTCTTATCATTGTATTATACAGGGTGTCCGGGAAAATGTGGGAAATCTCCCGGATATGAAGAAAACAAGTGAAAATTCGATCTCAAAAAAACCCAGGAAAGCAATAAAACGATTTTTCAGAATTTCGGTTTTTCCGGATATCTCCGGAACTACTCGGAATTTTAAAACTGTCTAAACGACATATTATTAGGCACGTAAAGCGCAACTTTACCTCCATTTAACCGACTTCGTATCACTTACGGTTTCCGAGATCCCTGTACTGGCCCTCCTTATCTTGGACACGTTGTATAAAGCAGATAGAAATACCGGGTCCATATTTGTTTCAAGTGAAGTGAATGGTTTCTTTAGATATTATATGGGATTTTGTTTTATGATAAAATAAAACGAACGACATGAAAAAGAAAATATCCAGTTCATCTAACCCAAACATTGATCTCTTTCGGCACTCCTATGTTCATGACTAAACAATAACACCATATAGTATATTCCACAAATTACTAAACAAATTACCTCCCCCGGGACTCGATAGCTTCTAATCTATTATTCGAATTTTTTCACATGGACATCTATGGAGTATTTTATTTAATGAATACAACAATATAATTATCTTGCAATCATCATTTATAATCGGTAACGAAAAAAAAATGTATTTACAGTGAATGGAATAAGTAATTATTACTTGTTGATATTTTGGTATTTGTCGTTGTGTTGGCGTGTGGGTCAATATTGAAATAGGTGTGATGAATCTTTATCTTTGTATGGTTTAAGTCAATTTTTATCCACGTGCCTCCGTGATATCAGTAGCGACCACCGATCTATATCTATGGATAGCCAAACTCTAGAAGCAAAAGTGGCAAATGTATGGCTTCGCGCATGTAAACAAAGCTGATCGTCAGATGTCATGCGCAAGGCCGACCGATATACTATTTACCTTAACCGGCGAACAGGACCGTACTTCGCCCGTAAAGAAAATGATTACACGGCAATATTTTGGCACATCAAGGGCCTTCTTTACTGGGAAATATACAATCTATTTTCTTGCATAAAAGAAGACCTTGTGGCCATCACTGAAAAGTCACTTTTAGAATTAATTTTGATATATATTGTTCTTAGTCGTACAAAAATAATACTTTGAAGAATCCGTATAGTGGAATCGTTCCGGTATTCGAAAATCCCTTGACGAAATCGAGTAATTTTTTTCCCCCAATCGATACAGTAGGATCGCCTCGACATTCTGAAATGATTTGTGTAGGGCGCCTCATGGGTGGGGGGCGCCCTACAACGGGAAATTGGAAATAACTCAGCCGGTTTTGATGTCATAAAAAAATGTTAAAAGCAAAATTGAAGAGCTTGACAGAGCGCGTAAGCTCGAGCAAACCCGATCCCGATATCTCAATGAGTTCGCGATTAACGCGATTTTTAACTGCAAAAACAATAAAATTTAATTAATCATATCTCGAGAAGGGGCGGAGTTGGGGCATCATTTTTTCGTGAATTAACGGGTGATACCGAGTACTTTGATGGGTTTGTTCGAAACCCGAACAAACCCGGAGGCTGGGGTTGGTGGGGCAATTAGGAAAGGAGTAAGGGGCATTGGAATTTTTTTCCATAAATGCTAATGTGGTTTATTAATCGAGCTACGGGGATCAGGCCGGATTCAATTTGTTCATTTTTTTTGTCAGCTACGACAGTGGTGCGCATTTTGTCACGACCCCTGGATAGACAGTAGGCGTGAATTTCTTTGAATTTGGCGACCCCCAAAAATTTTCTAGCGACCCCTCCGGGGGTCGCGACCCACGGTTTGCGCACCACTGAGCTACGAGGTGGGATTGGCGAAAAAATTTTATTTTCCCAAATGCGCGCTGGGCGCGGCGTACAAGAAATGACCATCTCCGAAAATACTTTAGATATTATGTTTAATTTTGGTATGTGTTAATAGGATATAGAACCTCAAATTTTAGTTAGAAAAGTTATTCAATTGTTCCACCAGTGGCGTCGCTGCAAACATGTCCTTTGATATTTTTTACAAGAAAGATGGTACGCCACTGATATTTTTCCATGTGGATATTATTTCTGATTGGCCTGTTCAATTCTCCATGAAAACGGTCTCTTCCCAACTCCGCCACCTCTGGAGATATAATTAATTAAATTTTATTGTTTTTGCAGTTAAAAATCGCGTTAATTCGCGAACTCATCGAGATATCGGGATCGGGTTTGTTCGAGCTTACGCGCTCTGCCAAGCTCTTTTTTGCCTTTCACATTTTTTTTTTGTAGCATCAAAACCTGAGTTATTTTCAATCACCAGGACGACTCCACTAGTAGTTTCTACACAAAACTAATATATCCAAAGAATCACTGAAATCGGAAATAAAATGTTCAAATCGCCGAGACTAAAATCTTTAAAAAAATACTTCCTTAACAAAATAACTAAGTTGCGGCAATTTTCTAAACGCAATAAACACTGTTAAACCGAACCGAAAAACAATAACCGCATTCCGTTAAAGATGTAGAGACTGAAGAAAAAAGTGTAATAAAGACAAATTTAGAATAAAAACACAGTGACTGATTGTAGAAGAAAATTCCCGATTTGCCGACACAGTCAAGATGATGGGCTTCAGGTCACTTAAGCGTGTTCGGAATGCCAATTACGAGATCATGCTCGGTATGTATTACAGTATGCATTGATTATACTTAATAAGATGTAGGTACTTAAAAGGCTATTGGAACGGTTCTAGTAGGTACTGCTAACGTGCTGAACGTTCAAGTTGGCATTTGCTTTCACGGATTTTAGTATAAACTGTGATATTCTTACTTGCAACAATAGCAGCCCTTGGGCTCTCCCCACTCATGGCAAAGTTTCAAATCAGTTCAAAATCAACACAAGTATTGAGAAATACTTTTGAAACAACCATTTATTTACAAAAATAACAAACTTTCGGGATCCGCGGAGTGAATTGGGGTGCTGATTGGGGAAAAGGGCACTAGACCAATACTGCACATTAAAGAAATTTGATGTATTTGTCTTATTTTTTAATTATAGGGATCCCTTTTTATGATAAATATAAATAATAAGTAACAGATAATTGTTAGGCAACCCATTATACATAATAACTGCTTGGGTAAAGTAGAAATGGGATGAGTAGCGATTTATTCTAATTAAAGATCAGAAACTATAAAGTTTTATAAACAGGTCATAATAATTAGCGTAACCAAATAGGAGGAGAAAAGTTATTATTTTTATTTACAACCAGTTAAGTAAGTTAAAATGTTAAAATAATTGGGCATTGTATTTGTGTACCCATTTTCGACACTTTTATTGAATATCTCCGTAATTGTTAGTGCTATCAAAAAAGTAATGTAGGTGTCATGTGCTCTTTTTGGGTCAAACTTAAACTAGTAAAATCAAAATTTGAAAATTTTCGCTAGCTTATGAGATACGGGGGAAAATCAAAACATGGACAATTTCAAAATCCCTATATTTTCTTAGTTAAAAGAGATACGGCAAAATGTTTTATGCAGAAGTTTCTTTCTAATGATTATTTAATAATCTGCCGTTTTCAGAATAAGTATACGGGGTCAGGTAAAAAGAGTTATCGGACCTAACCTCATTTTTTTAAATGGAACATCCTGTATATTTTAATCTAAAATAATTTAAATTCTCTTTTCAAATATATAACACACCATGGTTTCCTAGGCGATTTATTAAAACTTTATGACTTTAAACCACAGTAGACCGTGAAACAAAAGCTAATATAGAAACAACTATGTTGACATTCTAGTTGTTTTAACATTTAACGTCAATTTTATTTTTACATATTCATTTGAGAAAATGACTACATTTTGAAAAATTTGTTACGATAACAGTTTATATTGAAAGTGGAAAAAACGAAGAAATGGCTCAAAATTTATATTTTGTTCGCCATCCGGAAAGATGGCAACCACCCGAACATTTGCGATGATTCCCGTTATTTTTAAGTTAATCTTTAAATAATCGCCTAGGAAACCAATATCATCCATGGTGTGTTATATTTTTGAAAAGAGAATTTAAAATGCTATGTTTTTAGATTAAAATATACAGGGTGTTCCATTTAAAACAATGAGGTTAGGTCCGATAACTTTTTTACCTGACCCCGTATACTTATTCTGAAAACGGCAGATTATTCAGCCATCATTATAAAGAAATTTCGGTATAAAACATTTTTGTATATCTCTTTCAACTAAGAAAATATAGGGTAATTTTAAAATGGTCAATTTTTTGATTTTCCCCCGTATCTCTTAAGCGAGCGAAAATTTTCAAATTTTGATTTTATCATTTTAAGTTTGACCCAAAAAGAGCACATAACACCTACATTACTTTTTTGATAGCACTAACAATTACGGAAATACTCTCTAAAAGTGTCGAACATGGGACACCCTGTACTTTACTTGTGTGACAGCGATTTTCTGAAACTCGACGGATTTCCGCACTCGTATAGCGTCTCGTGCTTAATACTTCCTCGTTGTGAAATCTACTACTTTCAACAATCGTTATGTAATATACTATATGGCTCTTATGGGGAGTGTCCGACATTCTTTAAAATAATTCTTACTGGACTCCGCCTATAGCGAAGCTACAGTCATGCAAAGAATCGTCTATTTAATTCCAAAATGACTTCAATTTCCTAACTAATTTTAATTTAAATGTTTTCTGACAAGATAATGCCTTTGAAAACAATAATGGGTAAGTTCAATGAGACATACCTTTAAGCAAACATGATGGTAATAATTTGATTGTAATAGTAATAAAACAATAACGCCCACTAGCATCGAGGGAAACGAATTCCCTGGAATCTCGTTTAGGTCATCAAATCGGTAAATATTCTACAGAATATTATAATTGAATATTTATTTAAGTACCAATTTAGATGTACCCTCCGTTTATTTAACCCTTATTTGATAACGGTCCGGTTAATTATAATTATTGAACGCCAGTTTTGCCTTTCTCTCATTTATCCGAAAGATAAAAAGCATTGTAAGCATTCCTGGAAATTCGACTTTGGAGTTTTTGTTCGTCCACCGGCAGAAACACATGTGTTTTTGAGGCAGGTTCTTTTTTTTTATTTCGACTTGATTCTGTTACGGGAAGTTATTAAGCTCGTCTACTTTTCTTTCGGAGAAGGTAGGGAATTCCCTACTTCCTACTAGAAGGAAGGCTCGAGTAGGCAGCAATGACGACAATGGAGCTCAACTAAGAAGCGCTGGTTGTTTATATTCTCTACCCTCTCCTGCTAACCACAAAGGTATTTTCATTTCACACAAACTGTTAAACGAGGAATCAATTTAAAATTATGATATGCCTGTCACCGCCAACATTTCTTTCTTTTATATTTTTTCTATTTGGGTTTTATAATGGCTACATTATGAAATGCAAAAAAATTTAATAACCTGCCACTTTATGGAACTGAAATTTTATTATGTTGGCAGGGTTCGATTTTGAAATTAGTTTGCTAGGCATTATGGATTCGACAAGAAACTTTAAAATACTAACTCGATCGAAAACTGTCCAGCAAGATTTACGGCTGTGTACGTGAAAATTAAAAAAAAACTCGGACCCGTAAACTTGTGTTTTCAGGGGGACACGTTTCACTATTAATTTCATCCCTGTAACCTCAACCCCCCTAGCGGGGGCGGCTACTGCCCTTGTTTTTTCAAATGGGAATGGGTATGTTGTGATACATCTTTTTAAAGGGCATTACATTCTCTTTAAAATGTCGCTTCGTTTTGTAAATTTGAGCTACGCGCCGCCGAGCAACGGAATTTGTAACATTTCACTGCACCTCTTATCAAGTACACAGGTTTGTACTTAAACATTTTTTTTAAGTAATTAGTATCAGTCAATTCAACTTTATCTTCAGTAAAGTGGTTGATCCAGATCTACATACTTCACAATGTCCGAGAACACTTTGAACAGTTGTACTATTGTATGGAGGTGAATGGCGGACATTTTCAACATTTAATAAGATAACATGTAAGTATTACTCAATAAAATTACAGTTTTTAAAACGCAATTTCTCGCAATTTACAAAACAAAGCGCCATTCCCATTTGAAAAAACAAGGGCAGTAGCCGCCCCCTCTAGGGGGGGGTTGATGTTACAGGGATGAAATTAATAGTGAAACGTGTCCCCCTGAAAACACAAGTTTACGGGTAAGAGGTTTTTTTAATTTTCACGTACACAGCCGTAAACCTTACTGGACTGTTTTCGATGGGCCACGCTGTATACATATTTATAGTTACTGTAGACATTTCCTGGGCATTAATTGTTATTCCTGTCAGATTCTGTGTCGACACAATATTTTGTGCAATGGTATTATTTATTATTTTGTTCAATATTTTGAACTTTGTTCTGCCCTAACCATAACTCAAAGTTTTGCATATTCTTTTTTTTTCTAGATTATTTTCTGTAATTTCTCGTATTTCTGACAGAATACAACTTTCTTCCTGACTCATTTTTATTAACTTTGATAATATATTTATTTTTAATTATGACGGATGGGAAGAAACTTTGCTGTGTTCAATTGTTTCTATCATGGCATATTTGATACTTGTAACATTTTATTAAAGTGTAAAAGTATGGCGAACCCAAAAAGAAAATTTAATTCAAAGGGAAAAAATCTACTATATTTTTTTAAGTTTTTCAGACTTTAAGGACCCAAATAGAAAAAGTGTTATAAAATACACGGTTCATAAGACAATTAGAGCACTTGTACTTTAGAAAACGCTTACAGACCCGTTTTGCTGTATAATGTAAGTTATATTGATGTTCCTAGAGCCGTTTAAAAGAAGCTTCTATAAAACAGTTTTGTTTGGTTGTACGAATGTTCTTCTTGGTGAGACCCAAAAAAACAACTTTCATTATAAGTTGTTTTTTTGGGTCACATCCCCTTTAAAAGACGACAGTTACCGGTATAACTTTTGCAGACGACGGTAGATTTTGCCGTGTATAAACTCATAACAGAAGCAATTTTGACATTTAAATGGCGCGCCATTTCCGGCGTCCAAATTTAGAAACAACCTTCGGGACCTCCGCTCTGGCTCGCTATAAGCTCTATTTTCAGTTCTGTTTCATTTGCGACATCCTAATTATTTGGACAAGAATCGCTGACACGTGCCACGCAGATACAACATTCCATTTGCGCAATATTTACAAGCAGGGCTGATGTTTGCTGTTGAACAACTTTTATGTAGCGAATCTGGGGTTTTTTTCACTTTTTTATGTCTTTTGGTTTTAAGAACGTTGTCGAGGAAAATGTATTCAGCTTGAAGCTCAAAATATTTATATAACCTTTATTATATCCTAAAAAGCATTGATAGGAATGATCTCGTCGACGATATCTGAAAAATGTAAAAAAATTACCAGATATTTTCTAAAAATATTGCCTTCAGAACGTTGAATATTCATAAACGTGCTTTTAGAATTTCGTTATGCACGCTTTCAGAACATAAATTTCTAAAAGATCGAGTTTTCCTGCGTTTGCGAATGATATTCAAATATTTGGAAGGTTCCTGTGAATTTGAAATATTTTGGATTACTTTTATGAATATCACGGAATAGGGATATTAAAGTATTACATGAGACATAAATATATTTAAACGTATTATTTACTTCGCGTTTTTTTATATTGTGGTTTAAAAAGATATAAAATAAAGGAAGGTGTTTTGACGCCGAGGTAATTTTGTGTCAGTCAGAAAGTGTTCTCTTCATTTGCAGCATTTTGTTACCACTGAGTAGATTAGATTGGATTCACCTTTTTTGTTTCAACGTCTGTACTAATGTTGTGATCGCTCGAGCGAAAAACCGCTTGATCACTCTATTATTGAAATAACCGACATCGCTCGATTATTAAAATAACCGCTCGAGTTATCTATTCAGGCGAAAACCGTCGCTCGTCCCTTATTATCATTCACTCGATACCCGAGCTTCGCTTGACACCGGCGGAACTGTACCGCTGTAGTGTGATCGAGTTAAAAAACTGATCGTATATTCGAACAGTTTTTCGCTCGATAGGAAATACTCTAGTTATAAATTCAGGTGAAAAACCGGAAAATATCGCCTGTCACTTGATACACGATCTTCGGTCTACACGCCATCCGATTGGCGACGTTCGAGTTTGACGCTGAGCAGGTACACGACATACGTCTTTCTTAAAGCCAGATAAACGAGAAGTATGCCAAATCCCTTAGCGGAGTCATCGCGACATGGGTTTTGTAAAGTTTTGTTTTAACTGGCTAGCCAGCGGCGTAGTTTAGTTAAACTTCTCAAAAATAACATAATAGAAATTGTAAATAAAAATAACAAAACAAACAAAATGGTTAACAAAATATATAGAAAAATTCGTTGGTAATCTTATAGTAAACATTTTTAAATCTAAACAGGAACTTTTTATTATTAAACTCAAGAAGACTTCTTAAAAGTAAAATACATTATAAAAAATGTTAATGGAAAATAAGAAAACTAGCAAAATAGTTAACAAAGCATAGGTATCGACAAATTTTTTGGTAACCAAAAGTAAACATTCTTAAATTGAAACAGGAACTTTTAGATAATTATAAACATGAATTTAAAAAAATAATCACCTATTTTCTTATTTTGCCAGTCGCGTAACTAAGCCTACATTTTTGAAGGGCACACAGTGGGCACCTGATAATTTAAAGTGGAAGAAATTGACAAGCAATTTTAAATATCTACTTATTTTATGCTCGTAGATTGAGAAAGATGCAAAGAAAAATAACTCTCGGTAATACTTTTTGTTTTAAAAAAGCACATGAATAAACCCGAACAATAAATACATATTTGGGTGATTTTTTGCAGTTTTTTGTTTTGTATCGAGACACGTGGTAAAAATTCATTATTCACAAATAAATAAATTTCTGAAATTTTTTTGGTGGCTACTACAATTTTTTAGCTAAACCTGTGCCCACCCGTAGTTACGTGCCTGCTAAATACCCTACCTGATCACATGTAAACGACTAGGCTGCCGGTCGAGCAGTCGGTGACGTCATCGCTTGGTGAATTGGAATTTCAAGCGATTCACTCGATTATTAAAATCGCTCGAGTATCAAGTACTCGATTATTAAAATCATCGGTTTTTCCCAACACTAGTCTGTCCAGTCCTCGGTCTCTGCGATAGGTAGATCTGCCCGGGCAGTTAAAAATCTGAAGTCCTATTTAAGCGTGTTCCTCAAATAATAGACGTTTATTCTTATTATTATTATTATATTGATTGTTTGGACTGTGAACTACTTTTTACCACACCCATAAATGCGGAATAAAACACCGCCAGACTTGGATAAAATAAATTAAATCACTTTGTTCAAATTAGTCGATTTTTTTCCTGCTATTGTGTTGGGTATTTTCAGGCAACCGTATTTTGTTCCGGGAAAGTATTGTATAAATCAATTAGGGGCAACAAATAACCATTTTCCGTTTATAAAACAGAAGGCATGCGTTAAGAGCATCCGACCAAGGTATTCGGGTTAAAAAGTGAATGGATTTTAGTACAGTCAGATCTCCTTAACAGACTAGCGGTCATTTTATTTCCCATAAAATCCTTTAACGATACGTTGCTGTATTAAACTTAATTAATACCCATGTGCCATCTCCTATACAGGGTCCGCAAACGAAGCGTGGACGGAAGATTAAATCGTTATCGAAGAACTTATCAACAATACTAAAACAGCTTGAGATATTGGATTAAAAGCGGCATGTTTTAAAAATATTTTACATTATACAGGGTGGCCCAAAAAAGTCTGACAGCATAAAGTTATATTTTTTTAAATGGGACACCCAGTATTTTATTGCATATTTAGGTTCGTATTACTATCGTTTATAAGTGCCTCAAATTTTATTTAATTTGGTTTTGTAGTTTCGGAGAAATAAATTAAAAACTAAAGAAAAAAATTTTGCAGTCCTGAATAAAAAAATCAAAAAAAACAATCCAGAACTATTTTTTTAACCTCGGCATTGAGTGAAATTTATGACAAGAGGTCTAGAGATACTATGAATGTAATTGCGTTTATTTATTTTATACAGGGTGTTCATAATAAGCTTTTTTTTGTAATACAAGCATATAAGTTATATCCAGCCGTTTTCGAAATAATTATAAATATCATAAATTATGTTGTTTAAATAGAGTTTTTATTGGGAAATTTTGTTATAGGCGACTAGACTAATAATTGTAAACTAAAGTAAAACTTCAAAATAGCTTCCTTTTACTCTTAGAGTTTACCGTATTTTAGTTATTTCGATATAAATTTTAAAAGCATACATTTTTGCTACTTTTATTATTTAATTTTATTTGTTATTCTTAATCGAGTTGCCATGATTTCTTCTTGTTGAGATTGTCACTATTACAGTCAAATAAAATTATTTACATTTGTTCAGTCGTCGAAATTAAGTACTAACTTACACAAAATGTCGAATTTTACAACTTTAGAAATGGTAAATATGATTTTTATACTGGGTGAATGTGCAAGAAATTGCCTCCTCGCGAGCCGAGTGTATGCTGAAAGATATCCAGATATTAAGAGAAAGCCGAGACCAAAAACCTTCGAGAAGTTGTTGCAAAGATTTGTAGCAACAGGAAGCACTGCGTGCACAAAAAGGATGATAATCAATAAACCCGGTATTAATGAAGAAAATGAATTAAGAGTTCTGTTGGCAGTAGAGGAAAATCATTAAATTAAGTAGAAGGAAGCTATATTGAACATTTACTTTAGTTTACAATTATTAGTCTAGTCGCCTATAACAAAATTTCCCAATAAAAACTCTATTTAAACAACATAATTTATGATATTTATAAGTATTTCGAAAACGGCTGGATATAACTTATATGCTTGTATTACAAAAAAAAGCTTATTATGAACACCCTGTATAAAATAAATAAACGCAATTATATTCATAGTATCTCTACGCCTCTTGTCATAAATTTCACTCAATGCCGAGGTTAAAAAATAGTTCTGGATTGTTTTTTTTTTTGATTTTTTTATTCAGGACTGCAAATCTTTTTTTTTTTTTAGTTTTTAATTTATTTCTCCGAAACTACAAAACCAAATTAAATAAAATTTGAGGCACTTATAAATGATAGTAATACGAACCTAAATATGCAATTAAATACTGGGTGTCCCATTTAAAAAAATATAACTTTATGCTGTCACACTTTTTTGGGCCACCCTGTATAATGTAAAATATTTTTCAAACATGCCGCTTTTAATCCAATATCTCAAGCTGTTTCAGTATTGCTGATAAGTTCTTCGATAACGATTTAATCTTCTGTCCACGCTTCGTTTGCGGACCCTGTATATGCTGATGGATACGGTGGTAATTTCCTCGGATGAAACCTGGGTGTCACTGCATAACATTGCTGAGAACACCCTGTATGGGAAAAGATAATTTCTAGTGCCCTTCTTGTATTTAATTGTAAACTAATTACCATTATCATTTGAAAACCATAAATATTTTAAAGGCACCAAAGAGAGAGATTTAATCCACCGGAAGTAGCCCGTTTTGAAATTCCTTTTACTTGTAACCTCTGGCTTGTATAACCATAAAAACATATCGAAACACAAGAAACTCGTACAATAGACCTTTTCTGTCTATAAATTTAAGTTTCGAAACTATTTTAAAGCCCTTAATTGCTCTCCCATTAAGAGGTGTTATCATCTTACACTCGTTTGTCTTTCAAAAGGGCCCATTCGAGTTTTAATTTATGGCATATTATGCCTACATAAATCTAAGGGCGTGTTTTTTCCATTCCGATCAGCCATCAGTTAAGTTGTACGGGCAGTGTATAAATCGAGCAGTATAGAATGCGCCAAAAAATGAATTGTTCAAGATTGTTTCACGAAAAATGGATACGACTTAATGATTTCCTGGGTCGGTCCCATTGTGTCCACAAGAGCTTGGCAATAAACAAGTGAAGTATGAAGGGACGGACTAAGGAAAACGCTATCGCTATCCTCGTCAAAATTTTAATTATAATTGGATTAATTATACGATCCAGACTAATATACGAATTTTCTACAGTTATTACGTGACGGACTGAATTTTTGGTATTAATTCTACAACACTTGAACTTAAAGTAGGAGAAATATTTTCAGACCTGACCAGTGATTTTAACTGGTGCCACATATGCTCTATGGGGTTAAAAATGCAATAATCGGGTGGGAGCCGTAGCACTGTATGTCCAATTTCTTCTGCCAATGTGTCACAAACATATACGTGTTTTATACAAAATGTCTTTAAAACTTCTAAGAGATCACTTTTTTTATAACTTTCTTCAAAATATATATCATTCGCCGCCATGTAGTTCTGAATCTTCAAATTTGTATTATTTGAGCTTGGAGCTTTATGTAATTGGCGACTGTGATAGCTCGCATTGTCCATTACTATCACGCTTTTTTCGTGAAACAATCTTTACCTACATTGATATTTTTGTCGTTCAGTTGTTTTACCTGTAAAGGGCAACAGAGAGACCGAAAATATTCTTAAAAAGCGCCCCCCCCCCTCGCTATAAAATTGGCGTGTCTTGTTAATGACTATATTTGATTTTTGTAATTTTTCTTAAAAGTACGCACGAAACTCTCGATATTAGCGGGGCCCATGTTTGAGCTAAATCATTGATACTTTTTACCTGAGTTAACCAACGGATGAAAATACCAACCCTAAAGGGCCTGTTCCGTAGTTGATAGAGTCAAGTGGCTCCTCAATAATGTCTTCAGTTAATTGGAGAGTCTTAAACAGAGAGTGCCCGCATTGCGTCGAAAACTTTACTTTTCGAGTAAAATTTGTTAGTTATTTTCTTGTGAATAAGCGATGGTTATGTGCCCTGGTCTGAAGTGCCAACACTATTATGTTCAAAAAGAATGTTACACTCTTCGTAAGTACATATTTCTGTCAGTTTGCTTATTTTTTGATAACCATATTATACAGGGTGTTTCCTAACCTCTCTGAAAAAATGAAGGGGGTGAATCCTAACCTTATTTTAAGACGAAAATGTGGTATAAAAGTTTTTCGCATGTCGCTTCGTTTTCGAAATAGAGGGTGTTAAAAAATATTGTATTTTTCATTTTTTTAATTAATGCCAATGATTTGATAATGTATATGATTTAAAAATTTTGAATAATGAACTCGTATGAATAAAAGTCAAATAAGTTGCTACAAATGTCCCACCGGGAACCGCTTCGATCTACATATACAATATGGAAAACTATACATAAGAAAATTTTGAGAATTGATGGAAAGTATACTAATGTTGATGGGGGTAACTCGGTTAAAATATTTTCAATATTGTGGCACTTCCGGTTATACCGGAAGTGGGTATCAACTTGTTTATTTTAAACGGAACACCCTATACTATATTATTATATTTTTCGATTCTACGCAAATTTCATATAATAATATCATGTCTTATATCTAAGTATAAGCATATTTGACGTATGTATTTGAGGTTATACGTCTAAAATGACATTTGCAGAATTTATATTTAAATTGCAAAAATGAATTATTAAGTTTTCCCAATAGGAACCCTTTATTATTCAATTTGAGTTGGATTTCTTGTTGAAAGATTTTTTATAATATTTTTAAATTATGAATACAGAGCGTTTCCAATAAATAAAATTAAAAATGAAATTGAGAACACTGCAAAAAATCTACATTTTCAAATGGAAACCCCAAAATTTGATAATTATTTTTTTCTATTTGGGTTTCATAATGGCTACATGGATTCGACAAAAAATTTTTATAGAGAACTTTAAAATGCTAACCTTTAACCTTGCAAATAGATCATTTTTACTATATATTTCTCTGAAATACCTATACTACTAATACTAATATAACATGCTGACAGTGTCCATCAACTAATTTCTAGTCACAACTATAAAACAACATACATAATCTATTTAGCATTAAAAATAAGGCTATGTTCGTATAAGGAAGAATTTTCCGTTACGCCTAATTGGCTGTGACGGCGTTGAAAAACAGTCAAATTTAATGCCAAAGAAATAAATTTGACAGATGCTCTTGTTATTATGTACTTTGTCACATTATCCATAAATAATAAACACGTTTAAATATTCTTCGTTTGTATAATATTCTTAAAAATGCCAAATTTTGTCGATACCGATTATCGGCAAAATTTGCCGATAAAATACCGATGTACCGATATTTATATCGATATCGGCCGATCACTAGTATTATAATTTAATATCACTTTTCTATAAAAGCCCTTATGATTAAAGATAATGACGAAAAGATAAAAAAAATTCCGAACCAATCGGGGGTGTAATTTTCTTAATGGAAAAAATCCATTTCCGAAATGTCAGCTCACGTTGCAGGTAGCAATTTTCAAATAAATTTCCAATCTGAAAACAGTATTACCCATAAAGACGTAATGTTACGATTTTTCTGGGAAAGCTTATAAATAAAAATCGTAACCCAGTTCTCAGAGATTCGATTAAGGCTGATTCATAATAAAATGGAATAGTTCCAATAGGTTACAAGCACATATATATATAACCATTATATTGCCAATACGAACGTTCCAAATTACAAAAAGTGTCCCCGCTATGGGATATGGCTTGGCACCCTTGAGTTTGCATAGTAGGGTGGAAATTTTATCGATCGCGTCAGAGCCGGCCCGACATTATTTGTTTGTTGTTATTCGTCGCCATCTTTGGTTCTGGATGCTTTTTCAAATTACAGAATAAAAAGTGGTTCATCCACATTGTTGTCGGTATATTAGTGGCTTATAAACTTTCATCAATTTTTGTAAAGGAGTTTTTAATTTGTGGTGATTCGATTCGCTGTTTGTTAGGTTAGTAACTTATTTTGTTTAAGATGAAAGGACACAAGTGCAGGGTGCTTTTTTTGCAAAAGTCGTGGATCAATACCAGAGTAGTGATAGTTAGTGCGTTCAACGCCAATCTCCACACACCCTACTGCGCATGCCTGTCATCTGTCATGTCATCTGTCATCTGTCATGTCATCTGTCATCTGTCATCTGTCAAGTCATCTGTCATCTGTCATGTCATGTGTCATCTGTCATGGCCCTAACTACCAGTGGCCCTAACTACCAGTGGCTCTAACTACCAGGGGCCCTAACTACCAGGGGGCCCTAACTACCATGGATACTAGAGGCCGCGTATGTTCTCTGTGGCAGCCGTGTATGTTCTTTGTGGCAGGAACCCAAAGCCGCGTCTGTGACGTCATAGCTCTCCAAATGATGACGTTGATGGCCCGCGCGTTTAAACCTGAAAAAAAGTTCCGGCTGCAAGGCTCGAACCGCCGACCTCTAGATTGGTAGCCGTGGGTCATACCATTGAGCCGTCGCAACAATTGATATATTTTCCGCAACTATGCGTACCGATGCCGCTTAATTAAACAACAAATTTGCCAAAAAAAAAGATATTTATTTCACAATATTACACATATGGTTTCTAGTAATGGTGACTACACAATTTGTTAATAATATTAAACAAGTTATGGATATAAATACTACTAAACTATAAATATTGTTAGAATGTTCCATGGGCGGATCTGGGTGGGTACTTTCGCTGCCATAGGTCTTCCAAGGAGTTTCTCCAACGGTGGAATCTCTAAAGACAAACTTGATCTTATATCGAAGAAAAGCATCAGAGGATACGTTTGCGGCAAAAACAGGAATCTGTCTATTAAACAGCATCTCATAACGCATCTTCACCCATGTATTATTCGGGGACTCGACCATTACCGATGCGTCCATGACATTTGGGGGCATGTAAACATAAAATACATTTTGAACGAGCGCCACCAGGATGATATAAGATGAACTTAACACGGCCATTGCTGGAGAATAACTGATCTATAATAATTTCTTTGCAGCTCTTATAGCATCATAGCTATTATAAAGAACAGATATAAATATTAGCAGAAAAACAATTAGATAGAAATAACCGGGGATATAACGATCTGGTTTTATCTCATTTGCTTTAAACTGTCTACATTTCCATAATATTTTTGCAAAATAGCAATCCCCGGAATACTTGTAGTGGTCCGCAAGGGGATCGTCTCCTTTTTTCCATCCGCTAAATTCACAATGACAAAAAGCGCATCTTACAATGTCGGAATGTTGGGTGTAATAAAATCCAGCACGCGCCAAATCTTCAGGACAGACTTTCTTACGCCACCCTGTATATGTAATTAATCTATCTTCAAAATTATACATGGTGCCAAGCCCATCATCAGCACAATCTAAACAATCCGCGCTATACATGATGTCGCCAAAGCCGCTTCAACTATACTAAGTAATAAAACACAAAATTCATTATTTATACATTTATTAAACATCAGAATTCATATACAATTTATCAAAATCATCTAGAACTTTCTGCGGGTAATAATATACTAGCTCCAAGATATAAGACCTGGTATTCGTATAGTAAGTACGAATACAGTTTTTTAGGTTATCAATAAAACCATCATCCATATCACTTACATAAGATAAAATCCTTTCATAATTAGCTTTAATATCCAGTTCCCCCAGCAATCTTAACTTATAACTAATCAAATCTCGAATGTTAAATACAGAATCGAGATCAGTACAACAAAAACATAAAGTAATATCATCACACTTGAGTTTTATAATTTTTTCACCTAAAAGAAGCACAGAAGACATAGTGAAATGCTCGTCTGTAGACACCATGTCAGCACCACCAGAACCAGTCGATATATTTTCAGCCATTTCCAAAAATTCCTGCCAGCTAGTAGTAGTAAATGAGGCGGACACTTGATCTTCGGGTAAATTCAACAGCGTATATGTCAGCCGAACGCTTGGAACCAGCCCCCGAGCAACGCTCACCCCTACAGCTACCTTGAAATTACCGGCAGGATAACATACTTCATTTAAAAACCGTCGTTCATTTCTAATATCGTTCTTACTTCTCAGCAACATACTATTGAGATAGTTCTCGAATGGTGATGAAGACTCACTAAGCTCGTCGGAGAAGGCAGGTTCAGACATGATTGGAACGAAACTGACGGCAGATGGGATATATATCAACTATACCCCCACCCCTCAGTTAATTTTATTAATGTTAAGTTCCAAGAACAGGAGCTTAGATAAAGCCCACCCGCTCCCCATCTCGCTAAATTCCGACGCTTTTTTGAGTAAAACATGCATATATTCAGTATAAAAATCTTGTAAATTACTATTCTGTACAATGTGGCCATATTTGGAGTTGAACGATTTGATATCTGAATCCATAGACGTGCCTAATAAATAGAGCCCATATAATTCCATATTAACACTAATCTGACTATGAATAGTCAAGGCATTCTCCAACAAGTCAATTACTTTATCCCTCACTCCTTCTAAATATAGCTTAACATCAGACACGTGATGACTCGATATGTGATACGTAACAAACCGGTTCTTAAAAGCCGCTTGAACAAGTTTCACGCCAGAATCAAAATCCACACTACAATTCTGCTTATGTTTAGTGGTACGACTATGATGACTAAGCGATTTAACCACACAGTCACACTCAGTGCAATGCGTCATGATGACTGATTAAAATTACCGAAATTAGATATATTTAAACAACGTCTTTTGATACGTCTATCCAGCTGTTATGTGACGCATCAAACCCCACCCATTTGACATACATCTTTCTACCCTTCTTACGCAAAATCTGCTCGATAAGAAATACATCTGGCTGGTTAGTTTTTTGCAGTTCTTCTTCATAAAAACCGCCACTGATTGGATGGCCATGCATATCTTCTAATAAATATGTTGTAGGAGCAGTAATTTTTACTTTTAAAATTTTAAATAATTCAGCCGTCCAATTAGGCACATATCCTTTTTCAAGCACGTGTTTAGCTTTACTTATCCGAACGATATCCCCCACTTTAAATTTCTGCCTGCCAACAACCTTGAGATTGGTGTAAGCTGATTTTAATAATTTTTGTTCATTATTCTTAGAAACATTCTTTGGCTTCATTTTGGTTGTGGAATGTGTCGTATTATTATATGTATTTACAACATGTTCCAACAAGTCTATCCATTTATGATTGCCGTTCAAGGTAAACAACTTAAACAGCTTTTCCTTGATTGTTCGAATTACACGCTCGGCAATAGATGCTTTTAAAATACTAAATGTGCTGTAATGATGGATGCCATGTTTCTTCATGAGAGCTTGAAAATTAGAGTTGTAATATTCCTTTCCATTATCTGTAACTAACCTTTTCGGAATTCTCTTAGACTGCGCGAGTATCTGGGCCATAGCATTAGTCACATCTTTGGCATTTTTAGACTTTATAGGCCGCGCCCATAAATATTTCGAAAAACAATCAATAACAACCAATATATACTTAAACCCCCTATTTTCACGAGAATACTGATCAAGCTGCGCAAGATCAGAGGCAAAAGTATCATCTAGGCCATATTGAATAAATCTGCGCCGTTTAAATTTTGTTCTGGCGGGCTTATGCAGCTCATTAACAACCTGTTCTCTCGCTTTAGTAATACTCGCCGCCATTTTCAAACATGTAATAAAAACTAATCACTATGCAGATGCTTTTATATCTTACTTCTATCAACCCTCTGTTTCAATTTATTAACATTTGTATTTATTTTTTTAACATCATCAGTAATAGGCTTAATAGACTGTTTAACAGTAGTAGTTATATACCCCTTTAGAATATTTTCAAGGTTATCAAATTGCTTAGATACCTGCACTATAGATGCTTGATGTGTAGTACGAATCTCATGAAGTTGTTTTCTAAATTCCATATCTAATTTCAAAATCTCGCTCTTCAACTTATCATCAGCAAGTTTAAGCGAAATTTTATAATCCGACATTTCCTTATTTAAAATAGTCATATGATCACGCATTTGCGCAGATATTAATTCCGTATTAGCCTTACTAGAATTCGTCAATTCATTCTTAACTCTATCAATAGAGTTGTAGGCATCTTGCATTCTAACCGCAACCAAATGATTAAGACTAGCCGAAAGAGAACTTATTGAATCATCTATAAATTTTTTATTCGCAGCATCAGAGCCATCTGTAGGAAGCTTTACGTTTACAAGTTTATGATCGCGAATATTATAGTCACCATCTTTATTAACGGGTATTTGATTAGGAGCTCTCCTTATACCTTTTTGACGTGTCGGCAGGGCACGTCCAAACTTGTTCATGGCTAAGCTGATACTAAGACGAGAGGTGGTATATAACTATTTATAAAACTCAATTATCCCCAACCGCTCCAGCTCATGCAAAATATTCATAATTTCATTTAGGTTGTTGGTGTTGCCAGCCTGGCGAGATGCATGTAGCTTTCTAAAACGATCTACCAACTCGTTAATATCATCGTAATATACAAACTCTTTCGGGGCCTCGTCGTATTGTAGCAAAGCCTGCCCTGTTCTCCCAGAGTTTAATCTAGTCGTTCTGCTAGGCACTGATGACGTGGATTTAGAGGCTCTAGGAGTTGATGAAGACGGTGATGATAATTTAGATGCGGTGCTTAGAAGTGGTTTAACAATTGTCGTATATTTATGCGATTTATCCCCCTTTATTGCGCCACTATCCTTCCGATATAGACTTGTACGTTTCAGAATATCCCCATATTGTACTGTATCGGCTCTAGTATGATATTGAGGTACCTTTAAAAATAACAAATCATACAAGCCACGAGTACCCTTATACGTAACATCTCCTACTTGTATATCACCACTCGGCAAAAAGTCTATTCGCTCGGATCCCAATTGCCAAGCATCATTATCTGAATTATATGATACTCCTTTAGCATCTATCGATGAAGAGTTATCCCAATATTTTTTTAAATAACTCTGAGCAATCGGGGGATATTGTGCGATAAACTCATTTACAACCTCGGGCTTGTTAAGTAATGCAGTGAAATCCTCTTGTACTTCGCGGAATGAAGGATACGATGACTCATCAGTAAACACGTCATCCTCGGCATCGCCATAGTGCGTCTCATCTGCTAGAAAGCTAGGTTGCTTTACTTCTCGGGGTTCTATCTTTTGTGGCTCAATCTTTATGAGAGGCACATCCTCTGTTTTAATCTTGCGTTTACGAGTCTGTTTTTCAACAGAAGCTTCCACAAGTTTATTTAACGGATCGGTAATAGGTGTTAGAAATTTATTTAGTGCATCGTCTTCTTCACCACGCTCCAACTTTAATGCCAAGTATTTTTTCCGTATAACATTTGCGGTATTAATAATGCGTTGCTTAACATCCTTATCGAGGCCACTCAAATTAGAAGCCATGATATACAACTATACCACTATAACAACCAATAACCCGACCGAACCGCTATAACAATCCACTGATCCACTGATCCACTGATCCGGTGGTTGTAATGATCCACAGATCCACTGATCCGGTGGTTGTAATGATCCACTGATCCACTGATCCACTGATCCGGTGGTTGTAATGATCCACTGATCCGGTGGTTGTAATGATCCGCTGATCCGTGGTTACAATGATCCGTGGTTACAATGATCCGTGGTTACAATGATCCACTGATCCACCGATCCGTGGTTACAATGATCCGTGGTTACAATGATCCGTGGTTACAATGATCCGTGGTTACAATGATCCCTGATCCACATAGAAACAGGATATGTATGATTAAATACGTCCGCCCTCTATGACGACAAGTGATAGACTAATGTATTATAATTAGGGGATTAAATATATATCAAACTTGTTCCTATATCGACCTTTATCAATATCACTGTCTTTGACCAGAACTAAAAACCCATGCTTGTCTTTCCAACATGTGGAACATAGCCGTTTAAAAGCTTCAAAGGACATGTCGGTATTTACATGATCGGTATATACATGCTTCAAATTCAAATCATCCTGTTTAAATAGAATTAATACGTTGGCATTGTCGCGAACCAGCTGTTTGGGAATTTTTGAATATGTTTGCGTTAAATAAAACGAATCGATATCATGGTGTCTGCCCATACAGAAATAATTGCGTATTTTATCCTGTTTCTCACAGGCAACATCGTCAAATATAATAATAGAATGAGGTTTAGCGCTAGAAGGATCTAGAACATCGTCATTATCGCTGTACCCGAAATATCCAAGACGGGCCTGTTTTAATGTTTTCTGCAGAAATACATATTTGTCCTGCTGTAGAGATTTTGAATATACGTATACATTCTCAAATTTCAAGCCATTTTCATCAGCCAATAAACTTATCATAACAGCAGTTTTACCACACGAACTGGGTCCGCATATTATTGCCCTAATGGTTGAGGGTAAAACAGCACTATGTTTATTCGGATTTTGCTGGGTCCCCATATTGAAATCATGTATTTGAATTGAACGTTTCTGCTTTTCTTGACGCATCTTTCTATAAGTACCACTCTGCATTCATTCGCAACTACATTAGTAATGCAGACGTCACAGGGTGCAGGTGTGTTAAATAGTATCATCAATAAATTACCAGTCGAACTTCATCTACCCGGTTATTCTTATTGCGGCCCTGGTACAAAGCTTCAAGAACGTTTAGCTCGCGGAGATAAACCCAAGAATAAATTGGATAGTTATTGCAAAGATCACGACATTGAATACGCAAAGTCCAAAGCCTTGAACCATAGGCATCAAGCCGATCAGGTGTTGGAAAACAAAGCTTGGAAACGAGTCAAAGCCAGCGATTCGAGTCTTGGTGAGCGAACCTCTGCGTGGTTAGTAACAAACATCATGAAGGTCAAGCGTAAGTTGGGTGCAGGATGCAAGAAGCATGAATTATGTAAGCTTATTAGACCGCTAAAGAAACATGGTTCTGGTAGTGATAAAAAGGCGTTGAGTGGTATGCTCAAAGCTGCACGCATCAAAGTTAAGAAGCTAGGCGGAAAAAGAAAAATCAAAATACCTAGAATCATACCCCTGCCAAAACAAGGCGGCATCTTGCCTTTGATCCCGATATTCGCTGGGCTTAGCGCCCTCGGGGCATTAAGCAGCGGGGCTGCAGGAATTTCAAAGGCGGTTAATGATGTACAGAATGCTAAAGCCAAGTTGAAAGAATCACAGCGTCATAATGAAACAATGGAAGCCATCGCCTTGGGCAAGAAGGGGGATGGGCTGTATTTGAAAAAACACAAGACCGGATATGGGTTGTTTTTACGTAAAATGCCAAAAAACTGTCAATAAAGCTGCCCAAACGTCCTTTATCCGATCAAGATATTAAATCATATGTAAAACGTCTAAAGATCCCTAATTTCAGAGGTGTATTTATGCGAGATACTTTACCAAAATCACCGAAACATACAGAGAGTGGCGTTTTAAATTTAGATGGATACAAAGGAGATGGTACACACTGGGTAGCTTACAAGAAGAAAGGAGATAGAGTTGTTTATTTTGATAGTTTTGGCAACTTGAAGCCGCCAAAAGAATTTGTAGAGTATATGAAAAATTATAAAATTTATTTCAACTATGATCAATATCAGGATTATGGTACGATAAATTGCGGTCATCTGGCGTTGACGTTTCTCGTTAATTCATTATAAATTGCAATGACGTCATTAGCCATCATCAGTCATGTCTCAAACATTCACTTTAAAGGGTCGTTCTCACCGGCTTGAAGCATACTTTGTGCCGCCTATAGAACTAGATTCGAGATTTGATTACTCTCTGGCATTAATATCTCTAAATACGTGGAATACCATACCAAATATAGAACCTGGTCGTAATAAGGTTTATTATACAATCAACGGCAAGGAGCAAGTTTTAAAAATACCAACCGGTTCTTACGAGTTGGAGGATATAGAGTACTATTTACAAGGTCAGCTTGCTGGTGCGGAATTATCGGATGCTGAACGTAAAGAAATCCTATCACTTAGAGCTAATAACAATACTTTAAAGTGCGAGCTGCATAGTATCTACAATATAAATTTCAAGCCAAAGGATAGCATTGCTCAGTTATTAGGATTCTCTCCACAAGTGTTGACGGCTGGCCAATTACATGAATCTGACCTGCCAGTTGAAATTATACAAGTGGTTACTATCAGGGTTGAGTGCAACATTATTTCTGGTTCTTACTATACAAATAATCCGGCGCATACTTTATACGAATTTTCTCCAACTGTTGACCCCGGGTATAGTATTAATATAGAACCCCGAAATCTTATTTATCTACCTGTCAACGACAAAAATATATATAATATTACTCTAACGCTATTGGATCAAGATTCAAGGCCGGTTAATTTCAGAGACGAAGAAGTTGTAATCCGATTAGAACTCAGACGAAATGGGCTTAGTATTTAATAGTTATTTAAATACATCTACTCCTTCTCCAGACTCATTCTGTAATCAGAAGCCAAAGAGAACACTCGCGCTTGTCAATATTATTTTTTTACAGTCCGCTAGCAGTCTATATAACTATCATGTCAGAAAAACTTCAGCTATTTAACCCCATTAAAAGCGATGAGTCAATCATGCGCGAAGAATGGCATACTTATCATCCTTTCACCAAGTCTTTTAATAACAACGACGAAATCGAGATTGTCATCAATCAACAAGATGTATTTTTAGACATGAGCGAAGCTCAGCTTTATATCGAAGGGTCGTTTAAAGCAGAGGATACAGCTGGCAAGACGGGTGACTGTACATTAACCAATAATGCTGCAGCCTTTATTTTTGACAGCATGTCGTATGAAGTGAATGGTAAAGAGATTGAAAAAGTTCGCGATCCTGGCATAGTTAGCGCCGTTAAAAACCTGCTATGCTTAAACGATGCAGAAAGCCGCGCTTTAGATATTGCCGGCTGGAATTGGCCTAGCGGTACTATAAAAACATTGGATGAAACTAGTAAAGAATTCAACTTTCGCATTCCGCTACACATGCTGTTTGGGGTGTTTGCCGATTACAAGAATGTTCTGATGGGTAAACAGAAGCTTAAACTGGTTCGAGCTCGTCACGATGAAAATTGCTACAAGTCAACTGGTGACAAAAAGGCGGCGATTACGCTAAAGACTGTTGAATTGAAGGTTAAGCACATTTATCCTAGTGACGCAGTTAAACTTAGGCTTTTGGATGACATTGCAAAAAATAAGCCTATATTTATACCGTTTAGAACTTGGGAGATTCACGAGCTTCCTGCTTTGAGAACGACAAAGAGAGATATTTGGACTGTAAAGACGATGACAGAGAGGGCACGATATGTTATTGTATTTTTTATGAAAAATCGCAAAGATAACTACAAGTCAGATTGTTGTTATTTTGATAACTTAAATATTACCGATGTCAAGTTACATCTAAACTCTGAGATATACCCCTATGAGGCTCTAAATTTAGATTTTGCCAATCGCCAATATTCAGAAGTCTATAAGATGTATACAGACTTTCAAAAATCTTATTTAGGCAAGCCGCTAAGCGAGCCTATTTTAGACTTTACGACTTTTGCTAGTAGGGCCCTATTTGTTATTGATTGTACCAAGCAAAATGAATCCCTAAAGAGCACCGCTATTGATGTCAAATTGGAGTTTCAGAGTTCTTCTAATTTTTCCAACGATTCACGAGCGTTTTGTATTATTATTCACGATCGTGTCCTTGAGTACCAGGCTTTAACCGGCCAGGTGAGAGAACTAGTGTAGTTCCGACCCTTGCAAGATGAAGTTTGCTGTAGTCGACGTCCAGGGATTCCAGGTACCAGAATTTCAAGCTAAAGAACTGGCCATTTATGATGGAAAACACATGAAAAGTTACCTGTTTAAACCTACTACCCCATTTCATACCTTGAGTGATGATTGCAAGAAGCAGGTATTATTCCTACATAGAAACCATCACGGCCTCTTTTATAATTATGGCGTGACCGATTACAGCGACCTCTACACAATCATCAGCAACGATTTGCGAGACGTGGACCAGATATATGTCAAGGGTCACATAAAGAAGAGCTTTTTAGACGAAATTTATTCTCAAAGTAGTAATAAGCCACATGTTGTTAATTTAGAATCAAGTATCAATGTTCCAAAACTCTCTAAAGATGCAACCACATGTTCTAACCATGATCTAGAAGTTTGTAATTGTAGTATTAGGAATGCTTATATACTGTATGATTATATTTATGATTTTTTACCAAAATAAATAATTGAAAATGTCACGTGTGTTTTAATATAGCGTTCTAATAATATTTAATCATTTGCCCTCGAGCTTGTGATGACATCAGTCAAGTTGCAAGAGCACCTACGTAATATACATAACCTCAAAAAAGATATAAAGTGCTACGAAGATTATCGGTTTATATCACGTGGTTTTTTAAACCTCTCCATGACTTCTGACAAGGTGTGTCCTAGGACTGTGGAAGCCCCGCC
Organism: Barypeithes pellucidus; assembly: GCA_963991005.1. Classification (NCBI taxonomy): domain Eukaryota; kingdom Metazoa; phylum Arthropoda; class Insecta; order Coleoptera; family Curculionidae; genus Barypeithes; species Barypeithes pellucidus. The sequence goes on from OZ022557.1 coordinate 5,666,864, forward strand.
CCTTTGTAGGCCAAACAGAGTATATGAAATTGATGGCTATATAACCGTCATATTTGAAAACACTGAAGTAGTAGTGGATACTATTGGATATGGAAAGATTTATTTCACTAGTGTGGAATTTGAAGAATTCTTAAGCAATTTTAATTGTTTCAACACTCACTGGGTTGACATATTTATGATTATTGGAAAGTATACCTTGGTGTTTCATCGCAATGCAGAAAAACGAAGCCTAAAATTCGAAGAGGCGGACACAGACAAGTACCTGTTTCGATGGACCGATAAATTAATTAGTTTATTTGCACAACATATGTATCAATTGTATAAACTAAATACTGAATATTATTCCATAAAATATTGAACTGTTGTTTTATTTATAGGGTATAGGCGGGTAAATAAAACAATTTGGGTATGTGGGGTAAAACATTTATTTAACACACATTTATATAAAAATATTTAGAAATAATCAAACACAATTTGGGAAATGTGGGGTAAAACATTTATTTAACGCACATTTATATAAAAATAATCAGTCTTATAGAGGGTACAATACTTGAACTATAATATATAACTATACGTGTAAAGGGCGCTATACTTTATAATAAATTCTTAAACTATAATAAATAACCTAATATCACAGCCTCTAACACCACCTAAAGAAATTGAAGCAATCAGTCTTGCCTTGGAATTTCCAAGGTCTCCTTATATAATGCTATATCCTGGTGACCCCAAGCAAGCGTGTTCTCAAGGTCTCCGGGTATAAGGTAGCGCTTATCGTCCGCGTATGATAGCGCTACCTTATTTTTAAGTTCCACATGCATATCATGTGAATGTGAGCGGAAAGTATTCATCTCTCGAAATATTCTGGTCCCTACTACGTTAACTGCTTTTTTATAGTCTTCAACTGATAGTTGGGATTTTGTAACGTAGTCGGGGACGCCTTTTGCTTTTTTTGTACATTCCCCCTCTACATTCACACAATATGCTTTAGCCCCGGTCCCATAGAAATCCCATATAATTTTTCCTGCGTACTCATCTTTCATTTTTCCCAATATAGATTGGTTTACAGGAACATTATGTGAGTTATCTGGAGAATAGTTTGAGGTATCGAACATATCTAAATTTTCTGCTATATCATCATAAAAATTTTCTGTTGTTACATTTAGAATGAGGGAGTCAGTATCCGTGTATAGCAAGACCGCGTTGTTGCCATATTTAGGCTTAATATAACCGTACAAAAAGTCGTACATAATAATCTTGGATAACTCCAAGATTCCAAACCCTGCGTATATGGGTTTATTATATACTACTTTTTGTTTGTGCATCTGGATAGATACCAGGTTCTCGCTATAGATTGTGCGGTCCTTGAAATGAGGTTTCGCGATCAACGCCCCAGCACCGAGCCTCCTACCAATATTTTCCCAATGGGACACTAATTTAACGTCTACCCGTTTCTCCACATTCTCCATTGTCTTTCCAAACACAGAATTGTTCATCAGTTTGAAAAAGTCCTTTTCAAACTTATTTTTTGCTTGATTGCGCAACCCTGTGTTTAGGTCGATGTACGGTTTAAGCCACGGTGATTGGTCGAAAGATATGACGCGGTGAATTTTAGTTAGCTTAAGGCCATAATTTAAAGCTTGCTGCAAATTTTGATAATGAATAATATATTTCGTTTTCTTAAAAAAGTTTGGGATTAATTTTGTTATTTTCGGAAATTTGGACTCTGGTGGCGCAATGGATTCTGGACAAAAGGGTAGTTCATTATGCGAATAATGCAAATCTTCCGGGTATGTTAAATCGACTTCTAAGACGTATCCTGTTTGTGAATCAGGTGCGATGTTCATATAATCTAAATTTTGAATTTCGATTTCGTCTAACCATTTAAAGTTCCCTGTGGGTAAATATTGAGACATGGCTGCGCCGTATAAATTTGTTGCATCCAAATATAAAATGTAGGAGGTAGGTTTTGAAGCGTCGTATGTGGGTATAAATTTATTATTCGCAATAGCTTTTCTTACACTACACTGACTGACTCCGCCGCGAATCCCGTGTTTAAAAAAGTGTACCATATCTAGATCGGTCAGTAGCTCAAGATTTATGGATGTATATTTAAGTGCGGATTCCATCGACAATCCTGGACACGTGAAAAATTGGCTTGGGTCAAGGCCGTATGTAGATATGCACACATTTCTAAAGCTTTCAAACACATCTGTCAAAATTAATACGTCGGATTTTAAATAAATGTCTGAATATTCGCCTAAAGTTTTGCATTTAAATAGATCCCATACCTTCAACGCACGCTTGTAATCATCTTCAGTAATGTGCTCGTTTTTAAGTTTATTAAAAAAGCCTTCATGTGATGGTAGCACTGTATCGTCTAATTTTGAAATATGATCCACGTAGTTATACGGGAAGACACCCTTCTGCCGAATAAGTTTAAATTTTTCCTCGTCAGGGAAATATTTACGTACGGCCCTGCATTGTTCGGGCTTTAAATTTTGACTTAATTTATCCAAGCCTGTGGCCATGAATCGAAAACTATCTAAAAACCGTAATTTTAAAAATACCTGTCGTTGTTTCCCATCCTCTTCGATGTTATCCACCAATATATGTTTACTAAAGGAAATATATTTTTCCTTATTTTGGGGGATAACATCAATCTTTTCTTCGTCTGATGCCAATTCCTTGACAAAGAGGTGGGAATCGAACCCGGACATGTTGTGGAAAAATATTGGGATAAACGTAGGAATTTTGAAATTTAGGTTACATACAGAATGAGATGGACCCCGATACAGCCCTGTAAGATGATCATGGTCATGAACACGCATGTCTTCTATATTAAACGGCTTTTCGCAAATATGGCAATGTGTTGCGGTCTGATGTGCATGCTCTTGTTCAGCAGTTATAGGGATCATGGGCACTATTTTCTTCAAAAAGCGATTGTATATTGATTTACAATCAGCATCTAATCGTTTTACAAATTCTTTATGCGCGTCAGGACCTCTATAACATTGATAATTTGAATGCACGTCATCAAAGTCACATTTAATATAGTAGGCAAACGAGTATGGAACGTGTTTATGGGTGCGTACTGTATATGACGTATCAGGGTCTCTCTCACTTTGTTCTGTTGGTAATGGTTCTAAAACTGTTTCGAAATCCGCGTAAACAACAAAAGGTACTTTTAATTTCTTTTCAAAGTTTGTAAATTTAAAAATATTCTCAGGTATCTCTTCACCGTATTTATTCTTTTTCAAATCGGTAGTCGGTACTTTAGCCAAAACGTGCCCGCAATCGTTTTCTTGATGAGCTTTTAACTTCAGCTCGGAATAGAAATACGTTAAACAGCCATCACATAAATACTTTGCAGCATTATGTTTGGATAATTGTCTTGAGATCAGACGAGATAAACTTCTTATTAAACAGTAATGAGTATTTTCATTATCATCACTGATTACTAACAAATTTACATGTCTTTCATTGCGAGATTTAGTAAAATATAAGGGGCCCACGACATCAATACTATTTTTACCATTGTCGTAGTTTCGTTCTAAACCATAGACATTGATAGAAATATTATTCTGCCGTTCAAACTTTGAAATATCTTTCATTTGTATTGGAAATTCCATACCTGTAAAGTCCAGCTCGTTCTCAAAAGGCATATAGTTTGCGACTCTATTTGCATGTTGAGTCCAATGTACTGGATGCAAGGCAGCCAAGACTGACCACATGAAACATTTTTGGTCCGTGTTTTGAATGTTTAATACGGCTTTCCTTGCTTCAATTTCTTTTGGTAGAGGAAGGTAAGATGATGGCGTTAGAGGCTTGATTTTGCTAATTCCTATTTCTAAGTGGAGAAGTTGTTGAAGAGCCCACCCTGTAACAATAAAATAGTATTAGGAATTTCATTATGTTATAAGCAGCTAATTTTCGCATTATTATATACTTACCACTATCCTTTTCCGAGAACTCTGAATATTTGCGGTCCAGGATAGCTACGAACTGCCCAAACAACTCCTCCAGGTCCGTTGAGCCATTGACCATGGTGTGCCTGGTGTTGAATGATTTCACCTCTATCGACTCGCTCGTTTGCATGAGGAATCGGCCGAAGAGCTCCACACCGACCTTGAGCTGCTCGTATTTTTGAACAATCCCTCCCACCAACCTGATAAATTTTTCCCGCAGGTGTTCAAGGAACTGGGGCACATTGGTGGGGTCTTGGCTCGACTTCAGTCGGTAGGTAGCAATCCGGCTTCGGAACGATGTTTTTATAAGTTCAACACCATCCTCCTGCACCATGCAGCAGTTCTCCCGATGACGTAGGGTCCTTACGTGTGCGGACCATCGGGAGCTGGGAACGTCTTGTTTGCATTCAGTACAATGCTGCATGGATTCATCTGAAATTTTAAACACTTTTAGAAATTCACTAGTTTTATTTTAATAAAATACTCACCATCTGACGGAGCGAGTCTTGCCCGTTTGGCAATGGCTACTTGGGCGGGGGTTGCTTGTCGTTTAGGGGCTCTATGCATCTCCCTCTGGTGCGCCTGGAGCGCTCTTCTCGAAGGGAAGCTGACCCCGCAGGCTGGACATGCTTGTGTAGTCTCCCTGCAATCCCCATGGCGCTTGAGGGCGTCTTTCCTAGCGAAGGAACGACCACAGTGTTCACAGTTGTACATTGTTCCTAAAATCACACACAAGTTCTACTTATTAACACCAGGCTATTTTTTTTAATCAATATTTATAATTTCTAGCTTGTATGAACACGTTTCCTACAATAATGTTACATGCATCCCCATATGGCCACCCGGTATTTGTATTGTCGCTTTGGCTAACGCTACATCAGAACGTATAACCTATAAATTATCCCCTGTATACCTAGATATTATTTTTAATCATATAATCTCATCACAATATACCATAAGATGCATTTTATTCAAATTATAACCTATAAATCTACATACCTGATAATTATTTTATTCACAGTCACTTATACTGCACTACTACTTGCTTCTGTCTGCTGGATTCAACTGTGCCTCTGGTCCAGCGCTTACCGTATTTATAGGCGGGGCCCGTAACGCGTCGTTATGCTTCTAGAATTGTCTATGTATTGCAATTCTCGGAACATATTGCATCAGCTTTTACCATCGACTAGGCTTGGCTACTGCTCTTGTTGCATCATCTTTCTAGGAATTTGTTGCTGGCTTGCTTGACATTGAATATTAATGAGTGCCTATCCCCTGGCGCCGGGTAGACTATGTTGTTTAAAATGATATATTTTCCCCATCATTTTGGGGGTTTTTGTCGGTTTTGTATAGGACCATTATCACATAAGTTGCCAAAGAGGCCTTTTCATACAAGTCCCGTTTTTGAAAGACCCGGGGTGGGCGGACTGCCGAAGGCACTATTTCCGCTATTTGCGCAGATTTTTCTCCTATAGTGTCCGAGAAACCTCAATTTTAGGCTATTGCGCATGATGTCAAATGGGCCGTACTTTTTTTTAACGGATTTGGGGTTTGTGGGGGGTGCTTACATTGCCGCTACTGTTATTTTTGACAAAAATCATCCCAGACCCGAGATATAGGACCTATCTTTTTAATGACTGTTTTCCTAGCATTTTAATGTTTTTGATCGTTTTATACATGACAGTATAGATTTACGCGCTAGTGTTTAGCATTGAATAAACCAATTGTTAGCATTACCTTCTACACTTTGTAGTATTATCTTGAATCCAATAGTTACTTTATTCAATAATAACACCTTCTATGTTTCTTCGTATTAGCACAATATATACTGTTAAAGGGTCTTGAACGCATCTGTTAAGGGGTCTTGAACGTAAATATAGTGAACGTGTATATATTCTAACAGCATTTATATTGATATAACGACCACCATTACATATTATCTTCTTGACAATTTGGTTAATTAAGCGCGTGCAGCGGTATTATCCGTATGTCTATTTGCTAAATTATATCAATTGCCGCGACGGCTCAATGGTATGACTCCCGGCTATCAATCTAGAGGTCGGCGGTTCGAGCCTTGCAGCCGGAACTTTTTTTCAGGTTTAAACGCGCGGGCCATCAACGTCATCATTTGGAGAGCTATGACGTCACAGACGCGGCTTTGGGTTCCTGCCACAAAGAACATACACGGCTGCCACAGAGAACATACGCGGCCACTAGTATCCATGGTAGTTAGGGCCCCCTGGTAGTTAGGGCCCCTGGTAGTTAGAGCCACTGGTAGTTAGGGCCACTGGTAGTTAGGGCCATGACAGATGACACATGACATGACAGATGACAGATGACTTGACAGATGACAGATGACAGATGACATGACAGATGACAGATGACATGACAGATGACAGGCATGCGCAGTAGGGTGTGTGGAGATTGGCGTTGAACGCACTAACTATCACTACTTACCAGGTATAAAGTATTTCAGGTATGTACATATATACGAAAATATGTTGCTTATCACATTATCCGATCTTCGGAACCGAATTTCACTAAAAAGCTTGTAAAAAAAGAAGTGTCACTCGTATACAATATAATATATATGTGGTCACTACCTAACCTTAAAATTAATGTATTTTTAATTTGGTGATTAGTAGCTGATAATAATTCCCAAAATAGTCAATCATTCTTAATTTTTGGTTTAGAAAAATGTGAGGTTAAGAAACATACGACGTCGGATGAAAGTTAAAATAAAGCTCATCGTGTCGATTGTTACAAATATTCGAACGGAATTTGGCTCCAAAAGTTTACACCAATCAGGACACCGTCGGATCATCATATCGTCAGAAATCGTATGCATGAAACGCTGTCTTAAATCGAACTAATCGAAATTTTGATTGCAATATTTTTCCTAACTAACCAGTGAAATTAACATTAAAAAAGTTGAAATCCGGTCCTGTCGAATGTTTATTTCCACAAGGAAATTTCCGAACTGCGCAAACTCACTATTACCCGTTCGATTCCCATAGCGGGGACATAATTTCACATGGTATTAGCAATATAATGGTTATATACAGGATGTCCCATAACTAATGGTACACAGGAAAACTGCAGATTCCTGGGGTAAAAATACTGCGATTTGGCCATACTTAGTTTAGTTCAATAGCTGGTAATAACCGAGATACAGGGTGTCCAAGTAAAAATTTAATTTTCAATTTTCCTAAATAACTTATTTCTGAATCAATATTTTTGCACAAAATTTTCTGACTAGGGTTTTTTTGGGGAAAGGAATTTGAATTTGTTAATAATTTTGACGTAGATTGTAGAGGGCGCTCTTTGCGGTACTCTGGATACATAAAAAGAAATGTAACTTTTTTGTGCCTTAGTATAATTATATTTTTATTAAAAATATCAGTTTTTCCGTAATTTTTAAGCAATAAAGGTTGAAATGAGGTTTCAAAGTGCTTTCATTGTATTTGTATTTACCAAAGCCTACTTTGACAAATTTCACATTTACAAATCAAAATTTAAACGTGCGCATTAGAAATTGTAATTGAAAATATCTCGAAAACGGTTAGTCGGAGCGACATTTACAAAGTATACCTTTATTGCTTAATAATGACGGAAAAACTCATATTTTGAATAAAAACATAATTATACTAAGGCCCAAGAAAGTTACACTTCTTTTTATGTATCCAGAGCACCGCAAAGAGCGCCCCCTACAATCTACATCAAAATTATTAACAAATTCAAATTCCTTTCCCCAAAAAACCCTAGTCACAAAATTGTGTGTAAAAATATTGATTCACAAATAAGTTATTTAATAAAATTGAAAATTAAATTTTTACTTGGATATGTATCTCGGTTATTACCAGCTATTGAACTAAACTAAGTGTGGCCAAATCGCAGTATTTTTACCCAAGGAATCTGCAGTTTTCCTGTGTACCATAAGTTATGGGACACCCTGTATATGTGGTTACAAGTCGAGGATCGACCGCAGATAATTTTTGTTTGTTGAAAACAATGCTTTGTGGAAAAAAGGAGAACTTTTAACTTTGTGCGTTTAAACCTTGTGCGTTTCTAATGTCTATTTATAGCCAACCTGTTGAAGAAACGAAATCCAACAATCGAAAGATGTATACGTATAACCTTTATTGTCCGAAAATAGAGCGAAACTTTCAATAACCCCCACACGAAATTCGGATTTGATAAATAAATAATTTGCCTTCTTTCGTTGAACCCCGTAACCTATTTGCTATGGTAAAGTACACAACATCGGACTACAATTATTTATTAATAATGAACCCGTAATGCGGAATCCGCATTGCGCCATTTACAAAGTGAAATACTTTTTATTTATTAATAATAAAAAAAACGTGGAAAAAATCGGAGAACGAAATAGAATCGAAAATTAACGTGGAAAGTAAATTATTTCGGCCGACTGAGGGTCAGAAGACGTAAATTGTAATTTTTTTCCTTGTTATATTAAATCTGAGCAATTTTTCTTAATTTACGAAGACATATTGAGCTCGCTTAAATATGGAAAGTTGTCGGGGGAAATTATTTGACAAATTTGTATTGTAAATAATGTCATTCGTTTTCGTGTTCCATAGCACTATACAGGGTGGCCCATCGAAAACAGTCCAGGAAGATTTACGGCTGTGTACGTGAAAATTAAAAAAAAAACTCGGACCCGGAAACTTGTGTTTTCAGGGGGACACGTTTCACTATTAATTTCATCCCTGTACCCTCAACCCCCTAGCGGGGGCGGCTACTGCCCTTGTTTTTTCAAATGGGAATGGGTATGTTGTGATACATCTTTTTAAAGGGCATTCTCTTTAAAATGGCGCTTTGTTTTATAAATTTGAGCTACGCGCCGCCGAGAAATTGCGTTTTAAAAAATGTAATTTTATTGAGGAATACTTACATGTTATCTTATTAAATGTTGAAAATGTCCGCCATTCATCCTCCATACAATAGTACAACAACTGTTCAAAGTTTTCTCGGACATTGTGAAGAACTGGTGTAATTTGTTGACATTCATTAGTAATGCGGTTCCGTAAATCTTCTAAGGATTCGGGTTGGATGGCATAAATTTTGGATTTTAGATGTCCCCACAAAAAGAAATCAAGGGGAGATAAATCGGGCGATCTCGCCGGCTATTCAATAGCACCCCTCCTCCCAGTCCATCTACCAGGAAACGTTTCATCCAGAAAGTGGCGTACGGGTAATGCATAATGGGGGGGAGCCCCGTCTTGTTGAAATATTGGATTTTCTTCCTGGTAACGTTGGTCGTTTTCCATAATTTCCATCAGCGCTGGGTTGACAGCATTCTCCAACAAGTCTCAATAAGTATCTCCATTTTTTGTTTTCGTTTCAATCATTATCTGTGAAATTCTTGCAAAAAATACTTTAAAAATGGCAACAATTAATTAGAGTCGATCTGTTTTTTGATTTTATCGCAATAAGCTTACATTTTCCACGCCCTTTATACTTTGAGCGGAGGCGTATAAGGTTAAGGCCAAAAATAATAAATCGTGATTTGTCTATTTTGGATTTTTCTTCGTTTACGACAAGAGAGAGATTATTAAATAAGATAAAAAAAAGCACTCAAATTATTTACTTTCCAGAGAAAAATCGGAGTTTTAAAATTAAATTTTCTTTTGTTTTTTAAGAAGAAGCAGAGAAAGATACCCTAATTGGCGCCGACACGAAATGTGGGATTCAACGATATAACGAAGATGAAACTCTCGCTCGAATACCCCTGAGCGAGAAAGTTTCGAGAACATTTTTTATATGAAAATTCGACTACAATAAGTCAAATATTGTATATTCAGTGGCGGAGCGAGGGGGGGGGGGGGGGGGAGTTAATCTCCTCCTCAGTCCAGACGGCACCCCGAATTCGGCTCCGTATAACTTCTTCTTGTTCACAAATTTCATCATCGGGGGGGGGGGGGGGGGGGGGGTTTATTATCTTGAAACTGTTCAAAGTTTTCTCGGACATTGTGAAGAACTGGTGTAATTTGTTGACATTCATTAGTAATGCGGTTCCGTAAATCTTCTAAGGATTCGGGTTGGATGGCATAAATTTTGGATTTTAGATGTCCCCACAAAAAGAAATCAAGGGGAGATAAATCGGGCGATCTCGCCGGCTATTCAATAGCACCCCTCCTCCCAGTCCATCTACCAGGAAACGTTTCATCCAGAAAGTGGCGTACGGGTAATGCATAATGGGGGGGAGCCCCGTCTTGTTGAAATATTGGATTTTCTTCCTGGTAACGTTGGTCGTTTTCCATAATTTCCATCAGCGCTGGGTTGACAGCATTCTCCAACAAGTCTCAATAAGTATCTCCATTTTTTGTTTTCGTTTCAATCATTATCTGTGAAATTCTTGCAAAAAATACTTTAAAAATGGCAACAATTAATTAGAGTCGATCTGTTTTTTGATTTTATCGCAATAAGCTTACATTTTCCACGCCCTTTATACTTTGAGCGGAGGCGTATAAGGTTAAGGCCAAAAATAATAAATCGTGATTTGTCTATTTTGGATTTTTCTTCGTTTACGACAAGAGAGAGATTATTAAATAAGATAAAAGCACTCAAATTATTTACTTTCCAGAGAAAAATCGGAGTTTTAAAATTAAATTTTCTTTTGTTTTTTAAGAAGAAGCAGAGAAAGATACCCTAATTGGCGCCGACACGAAATGTGGGATTCAACGATATAACGAAGATGAAACTCTCGCTCGAATACCCCTGAGCGAGAAAGTTTCGAGAACATTTTTTATATGAAAATTCGACTACAATAAGTCAAATATTGTATATTCAGTGGCGGAGCGGGGGGGGGGGGGGGGGAGTTAATCTCCTCCTCAGTCCAGACGGCACCCCGAATTCGGCTCCGTATAACTTCTTCTTGTTCACAAATTTCATCATCTGGGGGGAGGGGGGGGGGGGGGGGTTATTATCTTGAAAATTTTATACCTAATTGTAGCCAATCAGGCGCTTGCATTTTGACATATTGCTATGACAACAAATTAGTTTTTATATTCTTTAACAAATGAAAAATATTAACAATTTAACTGTTTAAATAGTTTTAACATGCTCTTAACCCATCTTAAATTAATTTTAAAATATGCCATTGTGTTCGTTATCCTCATATATCTATAAAACCCATTTTACGAAAAAGTGGCACCTCTTTTAGTTCGGAAGTTATTAAATATTTTCGATCGCAAATCACTCAGAGCGCGGGGAATGTACCAGCGCGTATGATCGAGCTTGGTGCGTGCGTGCGTGTTTTGGAACGTTCTAGGAACGGTAGTGCAACGTAAGAATGTTAGTTCCAGCGACCATTCAGGCACGTAATCGTTACCACAAAATTATTATTATTAATATTATATTATATTATGGCCAAAAAACGGTGCCTGAACTTATAAAGATATTTTTCTATTTGGGTTTCATAATGGCTACATTATGTAAAAATAATCCGTTGGTAAACATTTTAAAATCTAAACAGGCACTTTTTATTATTAAACTCAAGAAGACTTCTTAAAAATAACATACATTATAGAAAATGTTAATGGAAAATAAGAAAACGAGCAAAATAGTTAAGAAAACATAGGTATCGACAAATTTTTTGGTAACCAAAAGTAAACATTCTTAAATTTAAACAGGAACTTTAGGTAATTATACACATGAATTTAATAAATAATCACCTATCTTCTTATTTTGCCAGTCGCGTAACTAAGCCTACATTTTTGAAGGGCACACAGTGGGCACCTGATAATTTTGTGCTCGTAGATTGAGAAAGATGTGAAGAAAAATAACTCTTGGTAATACTTTTTGTTTTAAAAAAGCACAGGAATAAACCCGAACAATAAATACATATTTGGGTGATTTTTAGCCGTTTCTTTTGTTTGGTAAAAATTCATTATTCACAAATAAATAAATTTCTGAAATTTTTTTGGTGGCTACTACAATTTTTTTAGCTAAACCTGTGCCCACCCGTAGTTACGTGCCTGCTAAATACCCTACCTGATCACATGTAAACGGCTAGGCTGCCGGTCGAGCAGTCGGTGACCTCATCACTTGGTTAATTGGAATTTCAAGCGATTCACTCGATTATTAAAATCGCTCGAGTATCAAGTACTCGATTATTAAAATCATCGGTCTTTCCCAACACTAACTATAATCAAGACCTGATGTATGCATATATGGTACATCTATTGTACTATAATTTCAGTAAATCATGAATCCAATGACAAAGCATCCCATTTATCAGTAGTCGCTGGTAAATAACTTCATTTTGAAAATCTATGCGTTGGTTGAGAATACAGGTTACAAACGCCATTTTAAAAATTTTTCTTTCAGTATATCCCCAAACACTAATCCCGTTTAATGTAAATAATGAAATAGGCTGATGGATTAACGTAAACTTCGCTTTTTACAGGCTAAGCGAAAATAAGTTTTTAACAACTCTTCTCAGTTTTTATTTTAACAGATTTATTAAAAGAGATTGTTGGAAACTCGCTAAAAGTAAAATAATCTCTGCCTAACGAAATTGAAACTTGCCTTTTAGAATTGATTTTATTTTCGGGAGGAGTTTAGTAAACTTTCTTATTTGATTTTCGTTAAAAATTCTGCACGAAAGTCTCGATTTTTGGAAATTTTCGCTGGGTCAGATAATTGTTTTCAAGTAAAAATGGAGAATGATTTAGGCGGTGTTTACAATAGCACATTAAGTACGAGTTTTATAATAGTATATTAAGATACAAGTTTCATAATACATTATCTTAGAGCACGCGTATAGTACAAGTAATCAATTGTCTTATGAACCGTGTATTTTATAATACTTTTTCTATTTGGGTCTTTAAAGCCTGAAAAACTTAAAAAAAATAGTAGGTTTTTTCCATTTGAATTAATATTTTCTTTTTGGGTTGGCAATACTTTTACAATTTAATAAAATGTTACAAGTATCAAATATGTCATGATAGAAACAATTGAACACAACAAAGCTTCTTCCCATCCGTCATAATTGAAAATAAATATATTATTAAAGTTAATAAAAATGAGTCAGGACTCAGGAACAAAGTTGTACTCCGTCAGAAATACGAGAAATTGCAGAAAATAATCTAGAATAACTTTTAAAAAGAATATGCAAAACTTTGAGTTATGGTGCGAGCAGAACAAAGTTCAAAATATTGAACAAAATAATAAATAATACTATTGAACAAAATATTGTGTCGACACAGAATCTGACAGGAATAACAATTAATGCCCAGGAAATGTCTATACAGTAACTATAAATATGTATATATAAAGTAATATGTATACTATTATATTGAATTAAAAATAAAAATAGTACTTTATTGAATAAAACTTTAGAAATAGAGCATAAACCGGAAGATATTTCTATTATTTTTAGGGTATGTTGCTTTATAGTTGTGACTAGAAATTAGTTGACGGACACTGTCAGCATATTAAATATTTCCGAGTATAGGTATTTCAGATAAATATCTAGTAAAAATGTTCTATTTGCAAGGTTAAAGGTTAGTATTTTAAAGTTTTCTATAAAATGTTTTTGTCTAAGTAAGCCTAAAATTCGAACCCTACTTGCTGCCAACATAAAAAAATAAAATTTCAGTTACATAAAGGTTATTCAGGTTATTCAATTTTTTTGCATTTCATAATGTGGCCATTATGAAACCCAAATAGAAAAATAGATACCATTAAATGTATTAATTTATTATATCGTACAGATCATTACAGATGTAACCATAGAAAAGTACAATTAAAATTTTGGAGTTCTTGAACTTCTTACATTATCACAAACATTTCTTGAGATCGCTTTAATTGTCTGTGTGTTTCCATACGCCATAGACCGTTCAACAATGCCAACATCTGCTACTTGTATAAGAGAGGAAATTCCTTGAGAAAATTAGAAAATAATTAAATCCTTATTTTTAACTATCAGAAAATAGTTATTAGTGAAACTAATTGCTTGACCTCTCGACTAAAATGGTAAAGATAATACCAAACTATAGCTAATAATACCTCATTATTAAAACACATTAACCAACGTACCTAATTAACACAAAATAAAAAGTGTACGTTTGAAATTAAATAGAATTAAAAACAATGAAACAACAATTAGTAATGTTTAACCTAGATGACCAACAGAGAACATTATTTGCATATAATGATAGAATTTTTGTTTGCTAATTGTTATTAGATGTAAAAGTGGTGAAGAAATTGGTGAATGGCTGGCGAAATTGTAAATCGGGACAAGTTTACATAACGTTTCGGTTTCCGGTAAATTTTCTTCAATTTACGATACAGGAAAGAATGGTTTGCCTTCTGAAACAGGGTTTTCTAATCGCACGAAGGAAAGGTGTGTTTTCCCTGGATTTCTGCGATCATTTTAAACACTATATTTTTTTAACGCAAATGAATGCATAAAATTGGCAATATTTTGTTATACGTATATAAGTTGAAGAGAGTAATTAAAATGCGCCATAACGTGCCATTTTTTCACTTCTCTCTGAATGCTTATAATATCAAGTTGCCATTAAAACAGCACTCGCGTCGTTCGTTGCCTGGGCGCCGCATTGTTATTTGAAAACATCAAAGATGGAAAGAAATAATTCAGATTCCGAAGAAGAAAACTAATTTCAATGGCGCTCCAGACGAGGTAATTAATAAGGCGAATGAAGCAACATAAAATTTATTGCCTGAAACCGTCTAAATGTGTCCGCCTAATAGAGGTGTCCGCCCATGGGAAATTTGTTATTAGGTAATATGTAAATGCAAAATTATTACTATGTATAAATATGTACAAATAAACATAACATAACAAAAATACACTAGTTTTAGTCAGGTGTACTAAAAAAATCTAATAACGTAGTTTGACGTGTTTGCGTTTTATACTTGCAATCTAGAAAATGTAATTCCAAGTCTGATAACAATTCCATTGCTGTAGAGTCATCTCTATTTTTTGCATACTCTTATAATTCCTTTACCATACTAATGACTTGTTGATAATTGGTGACATTTGTTTGATTACTGCATTCAATTTCTTCATCAGAGTCGTCAGATAGTGATGTGGTTTCAGTTTGGACTACGTAATCGGTAGGAATGGGGTCACTATCATCTAATAGCACATTGCTATCAATGTTAATGAACTCGCCCAAATAATTGTTATCAAATTACAAACTTCCACAACATCAATATTCTCTTTCAGACACAAGACGCTACATTTTTGTGCCATTGTTTACGATTTTAACCTTACAACTCACAAATAAACTACTGTCGGTGAATCACACATACTTTTATTCGGCGAAGTTCTTTCGCGCTGCCACGCATACGCGATTGGTTGCCGGTCTGTCTTCAGAGAGTTTTTGCACCGTACTTATTCGTCTCCCAAAATACTTTTAAAAAATTTTGTCCGTTTAAAGGAGGGTTTTCGCACTCTTTGTATGAAAACAGCCGGTCCTGTCCGCCCAAGAGAGGCTGATTTTCATGGAATTTCATATACCTAGTTCCGGACTATGAAAAAATGTCCGCTTAATAGAGATGTCCGCTTATTAGAGGTGTCCGTTAGGAGCAAGTGAAGAGTTTTAGCGAACGGTTAGATATTGTTAACGTATTTTCAAAACGTTTTTAAAGCTTCATGCTATTCCAAGCTAAAATCAATATTAATTCTGAATAATCAAGTTAATATATGCAAATATCCCAAACTTATTGCTTTGCTAAGTGACAGTGAGTTGGTTGTACACCTATATATATTTTTTAAATTCGAAAAAGAAAACTGTACGACGGTAGAAAAAATATTGTATGAAACTTGCATAATGTTACTTTTGTTGAGGGCACGAGCCGAAAGCGAGTACCACAATCGTATGTGCATGTGATACATAATTATTCCTTCAAAGTTTACTGAATAATGATCCAAACCCCCAAAAATTTAGGCTCCTTTAGCTTTTAAACCAAGAACAAGTTCTTTATTAAGATTAATTTTTCGAGGCCATTCACAGAGTATTTTAGCGTCCCATTATTCATATTTCGTTCAAAATAGGGCAGTTTAATGCTAACGCTATATAAGCTGGAAATCTGCATGTTATTATGAACTATTTTAATCGCTTTCCATGAAAATACTGAATTATATTCCGCCATAAATCAACCCTTCAATGTACCTATCAAATGCATGCGGCGGGAAGTTATAGTGCACCGGGAAACAAAAGGCCATTTTTCCGAAGCTGCTACCGTGGCGCGGTGGAAATTCAGCGTGCACCAGTGCATTCGGGAAATGCTAATGTTACTTCATGGAAATTTAGAGACATAACTGCATCGCTTGTGATGGTTTTTGAATGGAATTATAGCGAACACGCAAATGCTCATTGGAGGCGAATTGAAGGGGTAGTGAGAGAAGAAAATAAACAGCTGCTAAGTAATTATCATTGTGGATGCAAGGAAATCGACTGATTATGTGAAAGTAATAATTAAGTTATCTTATGGACTGTTCTTTTCGGGTTTACAGATATACAGGGTGTAAATTGTAAAACATCCCACTTGTGTGAATCAACTATTCTTTAGGTTAATTTATATTCATTGAATATTATTTATCGTCCGACCCTCCCTAATATTTTATCGTATCGTTAACCAAACTGTATATTATCGGCTCTCGATCCGGCAACCGAGCCTCGGTCGAGGTTAATGACGATTATGACAAGACTTGCTCGCATGTGCGATTAAGTAGGCGGGGCATAATGCAGTTTCTCTGTAGTAACAGGTGGAGGGAGACAGCGGGGGATAGCGGGGCTATGGCGATTTAACATGGGAAAGGCGCACAATTTTAGTGTGCGCCGCGCCGTTCTCTGTTCGTGCATCTAGAGTTAGAAATTCGAGCGTGTATGTTTTAATATTATATATTTATTAAGTTAAAATGAATAGTTGACGGTGGACTAGTTAAGAAATAACTTTAGCTCTTTGAGTTTGGAGCAAAAAGTTGAAGTGAAGATTGCGGGAAGACCTAAACCCGAAATTAATTTAACGCAGACCACAAAGGGTAAATCTAGGGACTTTATTAGAAAGTTTAAAAATGAAATATATGAAAAAAAATTTATAGAGGGTATTCCAAACTTAATGAGGCTCTTATTGATCAATTTTCTACAATTAAGAACCGAAGAATGGACTTTACGTTTAAGCACTATTGTGTAGGGTCGATAAATGTTGTGTATTTCGATAAATGATACTCGATATGATTTTAAACCATTTTATTTAAGGATATAAACTAAAAAACACTGAAAATATGAAGAATACCAACTTGTCAGTCTCGTGGCTCGATTCGTTCTCGTCATAAAACAGTTAACTATTGTTCTCCTCTTGGTTGCGCCTAATAACGTAGCCCGTAGATGGCGTAGTGGTATTAGCCATCATTCGGTTTTCTTGATAACTCGTAGATGGCGGTAGTAGTATTGGACATCATTCAGTATTCTTGATAGCTCGTAGATGGCTTTAGTAGTATTAGTAGTGGACTGTATAAATATTGTTTCGAGGGTTGCATGCGACGACGTTAAGATCCTACAGCTATACACACTAAGAAAGCCTTTCTTATTTCCCAAAAGTTGTATTTCCTTGTGTAAAATTAAAAAATAAATAAAAATACGTTTTACCTAACGCATTTTCTTATTACTTTTTTTCTTTCTACTTTTAAAACGCCTAGAAAGTAATTGTTTGGTCGTTACAAAAAAATAAAATTTAAAAAATAATTTCAACATACTTGTGAACCCCCTCTATCTGCATTATGCCCCGCCTACTTATCGCACATGCGAGCAAGCCTCGTCATTAACCTCGACCGAGGTACGGTTGCCGGATCGAGAGCCTATAATATACAGTTTGGTTGACGATACGATAAAATATTAGGGAGGATCGGACTTTATACGATAATTGACGGTACGATAAAATATTAGGGAGGGTCGACTTTATATGATAAATAATATGCAATGAATATAAATTAATTTTTTTTATTCGTTTTGGGAGTGTGCGTGCGCATGTGCTCCTGTGGAAGAAACGCCACTGGATGTAGCTTCCCGAGATAGGTCTGCCACTGATATCGGCCAGTGTGTTAAAAATTTACAGGAAAAACCGATAGGATCTATTTTTAATTCCGATGTTAGTAAACTTGAACTGTCGAACATCCAGCCGCATTTTGAACCATGTTTTACAGTTGCCAAAATATGTGTTTTCGCCGTGGTCGTTCTAGTTCATAGTTAATTCAATTTTATAGAAAAACTAACTCTGTAATAATGAAGAGGGTTCGTAAGAAAATAGGTCAGCCCTTGTGTATTGTTTAGTAGTGTATTGGCGTATAGTACAGCCACACACAGCTACCGGATTCGTTGCTGTAGGTGCTTGATTCTACGAAAATTGTAGGAATTCCGATTCCAGTTTTTTTTTCTCACCAGAAATTTTCAGGAAGCTACAAATACTGCGATTAATGCTGATATTTTTCAATATAATGTCATAACTTATGTTTTTTCTTTTATTTCTAGGCTCCATAATGTTCCACGTGCGCAGGCGTCCGGCGGACTGCGCGCCGCGCAAGCGCAAGAAAAAACCGGGAGCCATAGGGAGCGGGGTCCGGAGCGATCAGAGAGGTGACGTCCCCCTTCTGGTGGAGCTCGGACCCGATGGACAGGCAAATGTTGGAGACGCCAATAAGACTATCAGGCTTGTTAATGACGTCATGGAGGTAAGAAGGAGTAATTTTTCGTGTTCGAGTGAAAATGAGCATAATTAAGATCAGAAATATATGTAATTATCACTTGTCAAGATTCACTTGGTAGGGGTTCGAGTTTCAAGTACCACTTTTCTTTACATACGTTGAAAATATCTGCCCCTGTTAATTGTAATTCATTTTGTGCACTCCCGTGAGACGATTCTCCAAAATGAAAGGGTCAATTAAATAACTATGGACTAAAGATATTACAAACTACAGATAGAAAAATGTACATTTCTAGCTTACGCAACGAATACAACCAGTCTTTCCCACCTCTTTCGGTCATTATTGCAATTCATCATCCCAATTAAAAATTTGTTTATTTGGCCAATACAGCTGGTTTAAGATTAATCCGCAATTGCTCTTAAAATAAATTTATTTCCCAATAATTTTACTATAAACTGTGAAAAGGCCATGATAGATTAATTTAAAAAATATTATTATACTTAAAAGTATCGAACGAATCTTGAACTAATCCAACTGCACTCTGGCAACATCTATTTCTATTTTACTACTGCGCTCCAGGAGCCAAAATATGATGAATACTAATCTCGTAAATATTACAACGTTGGCGCTGTGATCTAACTGATTGTGGTCGATTTGTGTTTTTTTTGTGATTATTGTTGAAAAATCGTCTTTATCATAAACAATCATGGTGCATTCATGTGTAGTTTGTTAAAGAGTGGATCGTTTAATTAAGGATTTATCTTTTCATTGGTAAGTATGGTTATGTTTTAATATTTAACCATCTGATATAACCAGATCTCGGCATTGTTGCCATTCAGCCAACAAAGTAGTTCTCTCTTCCACCCATTACTGATTTTCATTAACATTTCAAACAATCACAGCTTCACTTTCCAAGAGTTTTATGAATGGGTTATGGGATCTGTAGTTTACGATACCTTTGCTATGGACCATACCACACCACACGTTTATCGAAAATTTGTTTTTTTAAATTATGCTATAACTTGAAAACAAATACTAATCGGATGTTTTTTGCTCATTATTTTCACGCATACGCTCCTGGAGTTTGGGCCGTTCCTCCCAACTTCTTATCAACAAATAACAACATGGCGATATCTGATAAATTCCCAAGCAGTAGTCGATATTTTAGTAGTAAAAAATAAAATTTAGAAAAAATGAAAACGAGCAGTTTGGATTTTTTGATCAGTTGTAGTGAAATAGCCCTATTATTGGCAACGCCGCTGTCGTCGCCGAGGCATAATCTAAATTCCCTAAAGTGTCCCAATTCATAACTGCGTCTTATGATAACGAAAGTATTCGTTAAGCCCACGGTTTTAACCCTCGGCCTCGGGTGGTTTCACTTTTTACTATTTTATACGACGACGGTAGAGTCTGAGTCTGAGTAATTGTTTTTTGTCTGGCGCCATTTAAGGAGACTTTTTTACAGAAATTATTGTTTTATGTGAACAATTACGATTGAATCGTGAATATTTCTACAATTATTCTGTCCATTTGTTGTAAGAATTCTGATGACACTGCTTATGTTCCAATTTCACACGAGTAACTTTTTATTACAAAAGACCTTATGAAGTTTGCAGAGCAGTCAGAAATAGTTCCAAACTGTCCGAGGCATACGCAATTGGTTTAAGGTGTTCACAGACGCAAAATCTGTGTTCGGTGTTCGTAGATGAAAATGTATGGATTTCCAACTGATTTGCAACCGTCGGAATAATCCGCGTACTGGTACGGACTTGTGGTTTTGAATTCTGAGCATTTGCTCCATCGGCTGTTTGTTTACTTATGACTTGATTCGTTTTATTTCTTTTTTTAGTTTTGGCATGTTTTGGTTCAACTTACTTTTCATTAGTCTTTAATTATCCACTCCAAGGGCTAGCTGTAAACAAATCAGAAACGAGCAAGGATAAGAATACTTGTAGGTTAAGTTACGAAGTCAATTCTCCGATTTGACAGTTGAAGGTTTGGCATTTGTACCCGTTCACAGAGACAAAAAGTGGCAACCATGAGCAGAACGAGCGCAACCGGTTAGGAATTTGGCTTTGCGAGCGAACCTAATAATTGCTATGAGATGCCAACCAATATTTCCAGCTTCAGTCTGCATAAATGTTCGTTCTTATCATTAAAAGAGCTTTATAAGTGTAAAAAGACTAAAAAGGCATATTTGCTACATAAAAGTTACGTAACGGTATATAGGAGACATCCACAAACAAGTTCTACAGCAAAATAGCTTATAATTTAGTCGTAAGAACAGCTATTTGGCCCAAAAAACAAAAATATATTCCTGGATACCTTTATACAACACATTACTGGTATAAATCATAACTCGTTCTTAACTAAATCTTATAAGGGAAGTCTCTGTGTTGGAATGGTATTATAACTTTTTTCTATTTGGGTTTCATAATGGCTACATTATGAAATGCAAAAATTGAATAACCTGCCTCTTTATGAAACTGAAATTTTATTTTTTTTATGTTGGCAGCAAGTAGGGTTCGAATTTTGGGCTTACTTCGATTTCGTCGAAATTACTTTTCTAGGCATTATGGATTCGACAGAAATTTTTTATAGAAAACTTTAAAATACTAACCTTTAACCTTGCAAATAGATATATCATTTTTACTAGATATTTATCTGAAATACCTATACTCGGAAATATATAACATGCTGACGGTGTCCGTCAACTAATTTCTAGTGACAACTATAAAACAACATAACCTAAAAATAATAGAAATATCTTCCAGTTTATGTTCTATTTCTAAAGTTTTATTCAATAAAGTACTATTTTTTTATCTTTAATTCAATATAGTATTATTCATATTACTTTATATATACATATTTATAGTTACTGTAGACATTTCCTGGGCATTAATTGTTATTCCTGTCAGATTCTGTGTCGACACAATATTTTGTTCAATAGTATTATTTATTATTTTGTTCAATATTTTGAACTTTGTTCTGCTCGCACCATAACTCAAAGTTTTGCATATTCTTTTTAAAAGTTTTTCTGCAATATCTCGTATTTCTGACAGAGTACAACTTTCTTCCTGACTGATTTTTATTAACTTTAATAATATATTTATTTTTAATTAGGACGGATGGGAGGAAGCTTTGTTGTGTTCAATTGTTTCTATCATGGCATATTTGATGCTTGTAACATTTTATTAAATTATAAAAGTTTTGCCAACCCAAAAAAAAATATATTAATTCAAATGCAAAAACTTTTTTAAAGTTTTTCAGACTTTAACGACCCAAATAGAAAAAGTATTATAAAATACACGCTTCATAAGACAATTAGAGCACTTGTAAATTAAACGCGTGCTCTAAGATGATGTCTTATGAAACTTGTATCTTAATATACTATTCTCATATTTTTCCGCGGTACCGTTAAACGCTTTGTTTATTGAATTTAAGATAATATGACTCATACAATTAATAATTAAGTCTCGCATTACTAACGAACGCCAGCCCATCGCATTATGACGTAGATTAACATTTTTCTCTAGGGACCGTATATCGAAAACAGTGTGCCACTGTTTCACAACAACTATAAAACATGTTAGAGGCCTCTTGTGCGGCTCTTAACTGGGAATTTTATCTAAATGGATTTTTATAATTAAATTATATCGAGAGCAGAAATAAAATTACGAACGTTCGGTGCGGTGTGAGCAGTACGACTGTTTAAAATAATGCTCCGGGAACTATTTCATAAAAACTGGTGAAAAAAGATTGATTTATTTTGTGACAGGATAATAGGAAACCGCTTCGGCATAAGCTAAGGTATTTGAGAAAATTATACACGGTGACGGCAAATAATGTATCCAGTATGTTAGCATGACGGGGCCGTTTCAGAGAGGGGGTCGCAGGGGTCATGAGCCCCAAACTATCTTTAAAAAAATATTTTCCCCCGCTGTTTTTTTGACAGATGAACATGAAAATTTAATTTTTTACCCGCCCATCCACATTAGTAGCTACAACCGCCCCTTAGACGAGGCGGACTATCCTTATCTCTCACGAACAAACCCGAACAAACCCAACTACCATTCCAGGTGAAACCACCTCTTTAAAATTAAGAATCCTTTTTTCGGACCACACAATGCCTACCGTATTTAAAAATATTTTACATTATATAGGTTGGCCCAAGAAAAGTGGGACAGCATAAAGTTATATTTTTTTAAACGGGACCCCCAGTATTTTATTGCATATTTCGGTTCGTCTTAGTATCGTTTATAAGTGCCTCAAATTTTATTTAATTTGGTTGTGTAGTTTCGGAGAAATAAATTATTAACTACAAAAAAAGTTTTGCAGTCCTGAATAAACAAATCAAAAAAAAAACAATCCATAACTACTTTTTTAACCTCGACATTGAGTGAAATTTATGACAAGAGGTCTAGAGACACTATGAATCTAATTACGTTTATCTATTTTATACAGGGTGTTCATAATAAGCTTCCAAAAACGCCACATTTTAAAATAATTTTTCTCAAGTTTTCCAAATGGAACACCCTGTATAATATTTGGTTATTTGATGTAAAATTCATAGACCAATTTTTTTTGTAATAGAAGCATATAAGTTATATCCAGCCGTTTTCGAAATAATTGTAAATATCATAAATTATGTTGTTTAAAAATAGTTTTTATTGGGCGACTAGACTAATAATTGTAAACTAAAGTTAATGTTCAAAATAGCTTCCTTTTACTCTTAGAGTTTACCGTATTTTAGTTATTTCGATATAAATTTTAAAAGCCTACATAACTAATTACTTATCAACATTTTGAAAAACTTGATAATATCTGTCATCCATGGTGTGTTATAAATTTAAAGAGAGTTTAAAATGCTATCTTTTTAGATTAAAATATACAGGGTGTTCCATTTAAAAAAATGAGGTTAGGTCAGATAACTTTCTTACCTGACTCCGTATACTTATTCTGAAAATGGTAAATTATTCAACAATCATTATAAATAAACTTATGTATTAAACATTTTTCTGTATCTCTTTTAAATAAGAAAATATAGGGTAATTTAGGAATTGTCAATTTGTCGATTTTCCCCCGTATCTCTTAAGCGAGCAAAAATTTTCAAATTTTGATTTTACCATTTTAACCCAAAAAGAGCACTAACAATAGCGGAGATATCCTATAACACCCTGTACATGTCATTATTGTTATATTGCTATTGTATGCTATTATAAATAAATAAATAATAATTACTATCAGTAATTATATCCGTTTATAGTAATCAAACGATTAAAATAAGTAAACGACAAAAAACTTGAAAAACCTGTTTGTACGCCAAGATTTTTAATTAGGAGTTACATGAAAATCCATTAGTGTACACGATCAACGCTTTTTGATTAAAAAATGGGGAGTTTTTGTTGTTGGCAATAAGGGGAATCCTTTAAACGTAAAAATCCACGAAAGTTCCCCTAGAATTCTATACACTTATTGTTTATGTCAAAGTAAACTCAAGCTTACGAAAAATATTCTGGAGAGCTCCAAATTTGTGTAAATTTTTTATGAAAAAAAATTGCACAAAAATGTCTTAGAAATGTGGCGGTTTTTCCCATAAATTTTTGTTTTTTATGTGTTCTTTTTTGGTATATTTTCTCGGGATTGCCGCAAACCTGAAAACTTCAAGAAAAGTAAAGCCGTCTACGCTGGACGCTTGCCTTTAAAAATGCAGTTGCAATAATTCCCAAATAAGTATAACTAACTAAGCTCTTTCACGCGATGCCGAGCTCGCATGGTAATTTTTCATAAATTAATATAGATCGTGTTGACAGTAGTCCGCAGGATAGTCAAGAAATTAATTATAACATAACTATAACAGTTTATGCGGATGTTTATAAGGAATACAAACATTTATGTTTGTGTACGATGTCAGTAATTAATTTGTTAAAATAATATGATTTAGTTGGGTATGTCTGACCTTTGAGAGCAGCCATAAGTAAAGGCTCGTTCAGAGGAATTGCATATGAGTGGGAGAATTTCGTGAGCCAAATTTGTGACACCCTGTATAGGTGAAACTTGCTCGTCGCTGTCACCAAAAAGCAGCAGGTGCCGTATTGTCATATATCGCCTTACATGCATCGTTGGTAACCGAGGATTCTTCAAAAAACAACTAATTCGATTCAACAGCATTTCGATGGAAAATAATATACATTAGTTGAATTGGTGAAAGAATGAACGCGCACCATCACCTGTAACAGTATGATTCAAGTCGAGATTATACAGGGTGTAACAGAAAGTTTGGGAGGAAATTTAGCAGTGATTTGGCAAGAATTTTTTTTTCCTATAAATTTTTGCTCTACCGATTTTTGTTTCCAAACTACAAGGTGTTAAAAGACTGTTAAAAGTTTGTAATAAAATTCTAATAAATAATTAATTAACAATAATAAATGTATCAACTACTAACTTACAAACTTAAATTAATTATTAATTAATAATATTTAACAATATAAGAAGAATATTAAAAAAGATGCTGAAAATGGTGTTAAATTATTAAATTTTTTAACACCCTGTAGTTTAAACAAAAATCAGTAGAACAAAAATACACTGGAATTTTATTGTATTTCGTTTCCAAAGAAAACCGGTGTTGTTTTATCCTTTTTCATAACTGATAAAACAAAAATACATTAAAAATAACAGGTAACAGATTTTGCCCAGCCAACTACAGAGAACCAGTGGAATGTTCGGTACGATCAAGTATAGTGAGGGTATTGTGAACTTAACCGTCTTACTGTTTAACAACCTTTAATTCATAAAACGAACATACTTAAAATTATGATCCTTTCCCCTGCCCAATTTTATTTACAAATATCGATACGGTCAAGATTATCGATATGGTTGCAATTCCAATTATTTTGCTGTTTATTTAGTTGTTGTGATGGATTGGACATCCAATAAGAAAAAAACTAGCGATGATATGATGAAAATAAGTTTCAATTAAATTTTTTTTTTCAGGTTGGTTCCGCCAACGGCATCGCACTCCAGCTTTACGGTCCCCATATCCAACCTCGCCACTGCGTCATCACCAACGCCGACGGGGTGACGTCGCTAACGCCTTGCCACGCAGACGCCCATACTTACGTCAATGGACAGAGGATACATCAAACTACCATACTTAACCACGGGAGTTTGGTGAAGTTTGGAAATAGTAATACTTATAGGTGGGTTATTATGACGGTTATTATTGCGGTTACGTTTGCGACACGAGTAGCTAGAAGCGGGTGTCTTAAATCATCATAAGTTACCTCATATCTCTTATTTTTCCTCTCTGACGGCATATATACCATCGACAGTGCCGACCTATCCTTCCTCTATCATATCTACGTATACTAATTTGTCAGAGCTCCCCGATTGTTTTTCTGGATAACTACATAAGAATGTGAATTGTTTATTCTTCAAATACATCATATCCAAAGCCGAATCCTCCTTGATTAGTTACCTTCTACCTCTTATTGTTCCTCTGGTTTTTTTATGATCAATCACAAGCACTAGATATAGGAAAAATCCTTTAGGGCACTCTGGGAGTGGGGCGTGTGCGCAAAAAGCGATTCACGTTGGTTTTGAATCGTTAGAGGTTATATTCGTTGGAAAAAACGACCTCGGGAAGGTCGTTCCATAAGGATGAAGTCCTCCAGATGAAAGAATTACATAAACAATGAAGTTCGAGGAGTATTAAGCTTAACCACATATGGATAAGCGGCAAGTGGTTCGCCGTGTATTTCTGCTATTCGCCGCTCTGGGCGGAATTAAGATGGCAAGGTCAGCCGAGCACCTGGCATGAAAATATCTGTAAAAGAGAGTCAAATCCCCAACCTGCCTTCGATGTTTTAGGCTGTCGAGGTTCTTCGTCAGCTCGTGGTCTCCGATCAGACGAATAGCCCTCCTTTCGATGGAATCCAGTAGCCGAAGAGTATGTTTGGGTACAGAGCTCCACACATGAGAGCAGTACTCTAGTGATGGTCGAATCTGGGCTTTGTATAGTGTCAAAAGTTGTTGAGGGGTGTACAACTTTCTGGTAAGGAAGAGTACACCAAGTTTCTGAGAAGCTATCTTGGCGATTGCCACAACGTGGTTATGCCAAGACATATTTCCTCCCAGCTTGACGCCCAACAACTTAATAGATGAAGCCAGTGGGATTGCGTGTCAGTCCATTACTATATCCGGTTCTGTAATGTTAACCTTTTTAGAGAAAGCTGCTTCCTGGGTTTTTAGCGTTAAATTCGACTTGGTTACTGTCACCCCAAGCCAAAATTTCTTCCAGGTCTTTGTTGAGGCGTGATACTTCATGCTGTCTGCGCGAAGATGTGCGTCGGCAGCCGATGTTTATGCATTCAAAGAGAAAGATGCGATAAGTGTGCTATCGTCAGCAAAACTAAATATCGGATTTTTCGTTTTCACTAGAAGGTCGTTAATATAGAGTAAGAAGAGAGTGGGAGACAATATGGACCCTTGAGGAACACCGGCATTGATGGTGAAGGTGTCCGAAAAAAATCCGTCAATCGGCACTTGCAGAGAGACATGTACCATTTCTCTGTGATGAAAGAAAATTCGACAACGCCGACCTATCCTTCCTCTATGATATCTATATACATATGTTTTTAAAAATGCGAGATTCAAATTATATATAATTTTATATTTACTACTGGATTAAAAAAAAAGTTAATTATTTTGGCCACAAACGTACGTACTTTTGCATTAATAAAAACATATGTTATAATTACGATAAGTTTATCAGTATCCCCACTTCCTTATCAGTTCTGCTAGAAATTATACCAATTACAGATGTTGTAAAAATTCGTTACCCATAATTATTAATATATTATTTGTTAATATACATTTTTAACGGAATATTGATTGACCGTTTTATCTTAGGTTTTTAGATCCCAGCCAGGAAGACAGAACACGACAGCCGTTAGGAAATATAGATAATCAATCGAGAATTTATGAAAGGTAAGATATTTCTGACAAGAATAGCCAATACGTATTTATTTATTTTTTTTAGCCGAAATTGTTAATAGTAACTTTGAATTTTATTGTCGCTGAAAACGGGGGCAGTGTTAAAATCTTACGACCAATGCGCCGGTTCTTTCAATCGATTTTAAATAAAATATACAAATAAAACCGGAATTGGGGCGCTATTATAAAACTTTCTAAGAACATCAATGAAACTTTATTATACTGCAAAGGATTTTTTACTTTAATCATTTTTTGTTTAATTATCGTCAAAAACTAACACCTTATATTCTGTTCAATGTTTATTGTGTTTTTCTTTTTCTTAATTATATTTTGCCGCATTTTTAATTTATCGCTTTTTTTCTTGCTTATTTTTGTTGCCTTTTTTTATTTAGCCGTTCACCAAGGGCGCTAAGCCCTGCACAAGCGACAGGTTCTAGGGAAAACATTGAAACGACTTTTGACATTGACGGGAACGTAGAGACCGTGTCTACTCACAGCGGAGCTAGAGAGGACAATAGGTCTTTAGGATCTGACAGCAGATCGGAAAATAGGTACAGTATAGACTTTCGTGTTTTCGAAGCGTTGTTTATTAAAACTGATGGAATGTGTTATTTCAAGGGAAACCCGCGGCGGGGACGTATCCCTCACGCGTAACAAAAGAGACCGGAGCGTTTGAGCAACGGTTTCGGACGACTAAGATCGAGGCACGCGTTGTGGTCTGGCATCACTGCTAACCTACGATTGTCAAAAAATTGTTTCAAGACCAGCGAAAGGTCAATTTAAGAAAACTAAAGGGGCGGTTAGAGAATATTGATACCTCCAGAGTGAAACTCCACGTCCGTGTTTAATTTTTAAAATTTTCCGCCGTTTTATAAATAATGTACATCGTCCATTAATTCCATCCCAAATACGATGAACTTCGAGAGCCCGTCTGGCCGATATACTACCCGCTCGACCTAACAAATGTGTAAATGTTCCACTAAAATTTATCGATAGCTTTTTTGCTTATAGGTTAAGTGGGATGGACCGATACCCCAGGGGCCAGGACCCTATTTTGCCGGCCGTCCTAGAATTTCCCGAAGATCCGCAAGAACAATTTTTGGCCAGAGTGATTACGCACTTGGATGTTACGACGCCCACTTTCCGATTGGCGCCGGCCTACACTTTGTATCTATGTGCCAGGTAATGAATTAGATCTATCTGTGATACTATTACGTATTGGATTCGTCGTTATATAAAAACAATATTTTTCTATTTGGGTTCCATAATGGCTACATTATGAAATGCAAAAAAATTTAATAACCTGCCACTTTATGAAACTGAAATTTTATTTTTTTCATGTTCGCAGCAAGTAGGGTTAGAATTTTAAGCTTACTTTGCGTTAAAATTAGTTTTCTTGGCATTATGGATTCGACAAAATTTTTTTATAGAAAACTTTAAAATACTAACCCCTTTAACCTTGCAAATAGATCATTTTTACTAGATATTTATCTGAAATACCTATACTCGGAAATATATAACATGCTGACGGTGTCCGTCAGCTAATTTCTAGTCACAACTATAAAACAACATAACCTAAAAATAATAGAAATATCTTCCAGTTTATGCTCTATTTCTAAAGTGTTATGCAAGACATTTCCTGGGCATTAATTGTTATTCCTGTCAGATTCTGTGTCGACACAATATTTTGTTCAATAGTATTATTTATTATTTTGTTTAATTTGAACTTTGTTCTGCTCGCACCAAGTTTTGCATATTCTTTTTAAAAAATTTTCTAGATTATTTTCTGCAATTTCTCGTATTTCTGATGGAGTACAACTTTCTTCCTGAGTCATTTTTATCGACTTTAATAATATATTTATTTTTCATTATGACGGTTGGGAAGAAGCTTTGTTGTATTCAATTGTTTCTATCATGGTACATTTGATACTTGTAACATTTTATTAAATTGTAAAAGTATTGCCAACCCAAAAAGAAAATATTGATTCAAATGGAAAAAAATCTACTATATTTCATTAAGTTTTTCAGACTTTAAAGGTCCAAATAGAAAAGTATTAGAAAATACACGGTTCATAAGATAATTAGAGCGCTTGTACTATAGAAAACTCGTGCTCTAATATAATGTCTTATAAAACTTGTATCTTAATATACTATTATATCTGCTACTGTACAAACGACGGCGTATTTTTTTGTTTTTCCGAATGTGCTACCACATAAGGCAATTTCGTTTAGTCTAGCTACTATTAATATTATCGTTTTATAATTCAGATATAGAGCTTCGACGCACTACCGGCCGGAACTAACACCTACAGA
Source organism: Barypeithes pellucidus (assembly GCA_963991005.1). NCBI lineage: Eukaryota > Metazoa > Arthropoda > Insecta > Coleoptera > Curculionidae > Barypeithes > Barypeithes pellucidus. The sequence continues at coordinate 5,696,837 of OZ022557.1, forward strand.
GCGGGCCCACAAACTGACTCTACTTCTGCAACACGCAGCCATGTTGATAAGGCATACGGTGCAAGACAGAAGTACAGAAAGCACGTCGCAGGCCTTTTGGTTGGCCAATGCGAGCGAGCTGCTGCATTTCTTGAAGAGCGATAGACATGTCAGCGCTTTTTCCTTGCAGGCGCAGGATACGTTGGCTGATGCGGTGCAGTTAGCTTTTAAGGTACGTAACTTTTAGGTTATGTATAGCAGTATATTGTTAGATAAACCAATTTACCCTGTTACAGGGCGTTATATTTAAATTGGTGACTACTTGGCTGTCCCAGAGGACGCGACTTACTTTTTTTTTAAATCGTTGACAGTAATCAACTTAGGAAAAAATCCCTAAAATCTAAAAATCCCTAAAACCATCCGATACAAATACTGCATGTACATAGGTTAATCATCCTCATGGCGATGTTGCCTCCCCCCACGTTTCCTCCCCCCACGTTTCCTCCCCTCTGATCGATATGTGTATCATAAAGTCTTCCGAAATAATTTGGTTCCATGTCCCTATTTTGCAGGAAAAATTTTTCGTGTTATCTTTAGTAAAATTGTGGAAAGAATAATTATTGGGGAAAGGTAAAATTGCACGTCTCTTAAGGTAGAAATTTGCTCATAAGTCTCGTTTCTTCAGGCCAGGTTACATAAATACAGTTATCAGTATAGAAGAGGGCTTCACCATCACTCTGCGCCCAAACACTCGTATCGTATTTACTCGCGAGCATGCATGAACGCATCGAGGCATGCATGCAAATTTGTCAATGTATGGTCGAAACCTGACGACTTTTTATGCTTCTGCGCAATGTGAAATGATCTGTCGCTACTTAAATGGTGGCGTGACACAGTGTGCGGCAAAATAACGTGGCACTTATCATTATTTTGCTGCTTTACCAAGGAATAGTGCGTACAGCAACATTCGACTATCAAACAATTATTTCCCGATCCAAGGACTACATTCTATGCTATTCATGCTTGCTCGCGAGCAAATATGACCGTCAGTGGGTTGAATTACGTCATTGTTCCTAGGATATTGACATCTAGCTTACGTCAGTAAAAATATGACAGTTGTCAGCAAAAACCGCAAAGCGGCTTATTGCAAGTGACAGATGTCATATTTTTACTGACGTTACTATACTTACGTCAACTTTGGTAACGTAATCTCAATATCCTAAGACCTACGACGTCATAGATATGATCTACGGGCACGGGGTAATGGTAAAGCCCTTTCTACTATAACTACTGCAAGTTTATACTTACACTAACTACCGTCCTAAGCAAAAAAAATTGTTGATTTATTTACTTTAAGCAATATAAACGAAATATACAAACTTGTATTTATTATTTTATAGAATCTGGTTGCGTGCCTGACAGACGAGCTCAATGCAGCCATGTCGTACTTGATGTCCGTCACCGGCGACGACCATCCAAGAGAGGTGATAAACATATTGAGTGGAGCAATGAACTTATTACGAAAATGTAGAGTCAACGCTGCATTAACCATACAGGTAAGATGTAACGTCATCTAGACGACTAGACCTTATTAAACGGTCTGTAATGTTATAGTTTTTAAATAACAACGATTGATTTCAATTTTAGCTATTTTCCCAACTGTTCCACTGGATCTCGGCTAAAGCCCTCACCAACGTCATATCGAACAGTAACCTTTGCAGCCGTAACTTCGGCAACAAACTGGCCAATCGTCTAAGGAACTTGCAAGCGTGGGCCGAATCGCAAGGCCTAGAACTAGCAGCCGAATGTCATCTGGCTAAGATCGTACAATGCGCTCATCTGTTACAGTCGAGCAAATATACGCCGGAAGATTTGGCTAATTTGAGTGCGGCCTGTTTCAAATTGAATTCTATGCAGCTCGGTGCTCTATTAATGCAATATAAAGGTAAGAAATAGGATATTGCATACATAACGAGTTGTCTGCGCTCTGCGACTATAGAAGCCATCTGATCGATTCTGTTATTTTTTTTAAGCTGAACCTGGTGAAAAGATCGCGTCTCCGTCCCTTCTCGAGCAAGCCTCGAAGGCGGCAGAAAGTGTAGCGGACGAATTAGCGCGCGCAGAAGGAAGAGAAGTGACCCTGTATGAAGATCCCGCGCCTCCGTTACAGCTGTTGTTGCCCGACGACGGTTTTAGCTGTGATGTTGTCCAAGGTGTCCCACCAGGTAAAATATACTTCACTTAAATATTAGTCTAGTGTGTACCTATCAAATTTAGAGACCAGTTGTGTAGACACGTCCTTTTCTGTCGTAGGCCTTGCCGATTTCTTACATCCTCTTCAAGCCGCCGGTCTGTGTAGATTGGCAGCTCAACCGACAAGTTCGGGACATTGGACCGTCTATATGAACGCTCCCAGACCTCCGAGCGCATTGAGCACGACACAACCAGAGGTAAATCATTAAGATCCCAAAGAAAACGATGTAAAATGTACTTTTAAAACGTTAAACCTAAACGTAACATTTTTGTTTTCCGTTAGGTCCAAGTAATAAGGCTGCACAAAGCAGGGGGTGGAATGGGGCTTTCGATAGTCGCAGCTAAGGGCGCTGGTCAAGAGAGGCTAGGAATTTACATAAAATCAGTCGTACCAGGTAATTTTGCAATTTAATTCTCGTCAAAAAGATTATAACATTATAAATAGGGATGCAACGATTACGATTAATCGTACGATTGAACCTAATCGACAATATCAATACGATTATTTTACGATTCTTTATACAGGCAGAGTTCTTGGTCCATATGGAAAACTTTCTTATTATTGATTTCTAAGAAAATTTTATTCTTGATAGAAGTTTCTGCATCCCCTTAACTTAAAAAATACGTATTTTTGTTCTTACCCTGTATAGAACTTAAATTGAAGAGATGGTTTGTTTTTAAGTTCTTTTTAATATTTACTTTTAGAATATTGGTCAAATTTTAAATGTCTCGTTATTCTAATTTTTAAACCATTCAAGAAAATTCGTTTATTTTTTGAAACGATTGGGTTTAACCACATATACGTGTTTAACCACAGGGCCAACACTCCATTCATAAATCTGTTGGAAAGTGAGTTTGTGATTGTTTGAAATGTTATTGAAAATCAGTAATGGGTGGAAGAGTGACAAAACATGTTGGTCTCGCTAATGGCAACAATGTTGAAGTCTGATTAAATCAAAGATCTTACAAGGTAAAATCCAATAACGTTTAAAAGGTTATGGAGCGGTCTTCATGGTTTCGGAGCGGAGCTAGTCTGGGCAAAAAGCCCAACAAGGGCGTATAATTTACTTTGAGATTCTTTACGTTTAACTATATTTTCTATTCAAAAAGTGTAGTTTCGAATATTGGATATTTATAAAAATGATAGAAATATTGATCCAGTTTTATATACAGTGTATCCAAGGATGGATTTAACTATTTATGCTTAGCATCAATATTTTTGGTGTATTCATTACTGGATGATACTCTCCAGATATAAAAGTGTATATTTCTAGCCAGATTGTCATATTTATCACTAAGACATCTTGCAAAATCCCAATTAAAAATTTGTAAATTTGACAATTACAACTGGTTTAAGGTTAATCCGCAATTGCTCTTAAAATAAGTTTATTTCTAATAATTTTACTATAAACTGTGAAAAGGATGATTCTTTAAAATAATATTATTATACTTGAAAGGTATCAAATAAATCGTGAAATAATCCAACTGCACTCTGGTCATCTATCTTTAGTTTATTACCTGCTCACATGCATTGGGTGTGGCCAATTAGCAAGGAGGGAGAAACGGAATGGGTGATGCAAACTCAAAATCAAATTTCTAAATATATTTACTAAGCTGTGAAATTTTAATTTAACACCATTGCATCTTCTAGTGTGGCCGCACAAGACTCAACCATCTTGTAAATGCAAGATATATATTAAGAAATAAACCAACTTGACTGCTTTTTGCCCGGACTAGCACCACGGACCGGTCCATAACCTTTTAAACGTCAATGGTTAGTCAGAAATCATATCAATACAATCATATTAAAACATAACCATACTTACCGAAGAAAAGATAAATCCTTGCTTAAATGATCCACTCTTTTACAAACTATACATGAATGCACCATCATTGTTTATAATAAAGACGATTTTTCACCAATACTCACAAAAAAAAATAAAAACAACCAAAATATATAAACACTCCCTTAAAAGCGGTTAGTAGCGAGTAGCAACAGTGTATTCTTCTTCCATTGATAAAGTTTGATCGTTTGCCGTCGAGCGTACTATCTTTTAACTTGATGTTGTCAGAGTGCAGTCGGTTTATTTCAAACTTTTATGTATAATAATAATATTTTTTTTCTAAATCTCTCAAGGCCTATTCACAATTTATATTAAAATTATTGGGAAATAAATTTATTTTAAAAGCAATTGCGGATTAACCTTAAACCAGTTGCAATTGTCAAATTAACAAATTTTTAATTGGGATTTTGCAGATACCTTAGCGATAAATAGGGCAATCTGGCTATGCTGCAAGCATAACAGCAAGGTGGGGAGTGCACGTTTACAGTCCTTACGTCGACTTCAAATGTAAACAATTCTATCTGGAGTTTGTAAGATCTTTGTGTTTAACCGACATTTATTTTAGACAATATGTTGAGGATCTTCTTAAATTATTTAAAATATGTATCGTCTTCCCAATTATAAGGGTCTGTTTATTTGCAAAATTTTTGATTTTGGAAATGCCTGTCCAAAAATTACAACAAATTCGATATCTAGGATTTTTTTGATTTTTAACGGAAATATGCATATCATTATCAATATGAATATACAACACTGCTAATTATTATAAATATGAAATGTCTAAGAACTGTCAAGTTCTAAATGTTTTTATTTCTTTTAGGTGGCGCTGCTGATAGAGACGGACGTCTCGCTGCAGGTAAATTATAATTAAATCAAAATAATCATACCTCGAGATACGAGTTTAATTCATTCTGTAACCTTGCTCATATGTCAATTTGCTTGTATCTCAAAGCAATTTTCCCCATTAAAATTAATTGAAATGCCATTAATCCGTTCCAGAACCAAAAATGCTACCCCAAATTGTTTTTGTTATGTGTTTTTGAATAAGAAAAATGTATTTATAAATGACAAATATTGTATAAAAACTTAATAACTTACACACAACTTAAATGCCACTGTATGCTTAATTTTAGTCACTGCTTTTCTCTTCACTGGTCTTTGCCTTTTTCGCCGGATAAAAAAAACTGTCCAAGGAGGTTTGTTTCTTCCTCTCTTTCAGAATGCTGCGGAAATGAGTTAGGAAAGTGTCATTAAGTAGCTCCGATGCACGACCAGTTGCAACTTTTTCGGGGTGTTTCTTTTCCACAAACTGTGAAACTCTCTCCCAGGTTCCCAAGATCTCTTTTATCTCACTTGTATTTGAAACAAAGCTTCGCTCTCTCGACAGCTCGTACGTTAGGGGACTCGTATCTCGAGGTACCACTGTACTATTATTGGTCAAGTATCCCTGTGGAAAAGATGATGCCATACTTGGCTAAAACAATACCGAACCATTTGTTTATGTTTTAATGTAAGTTTTAACTATCCTCTTTGTTTAGGTGATCAACTTTTGTCAGTCGACGGTCAATCTCTCCTAGGAATAACCCAAGAAAAAGCAGCTGAATTTTTAGTTCGAACGGGCACCGTCGTCACTTTGGAGGTAGCCAAAGGGGGAGCTGTATATCACGGTTTGGCAACGTTGCTGCAGCAACCTAGTCCTACCCCACACAGAGGTAAGGGTCGCTTACTTCCTGGGTCATTTATTTCGGTAATCGTGTGCATAGCAGAAACTTACGTCGAGAAGTTAAATAATATTTTATATTTTAGCCAAATTGTGCCTGTGTAGGACTCTTCGATACAGGCTGTATAAAAATAAAAACCATGGAAAGTCGGTACTCTGATGTTCTTGTTTTTAATTAGGCTTGCTCAGTATTTATTTAAAAATGTATTGTATTGCTATCTTGCCCGTACGCCCAACATATACAGGGTGTCCCACATAAGAATGCACTCTACAGGGATCGCGTTAACCACAGGGACATGCATAAATGAGCAAATTATACAATGCGAATTAATGACAGAGTATAAATAATAAAGACAACAACAAAAATATTTTTAATAATATGCTTATTTGCATTGAAGTTGTGTTTTTAGTCCGAAACGTCTAATATACAGGGTGTTATGGAAATGACTTATTATATTTAAATGGGTGACTCCTAGGGTGTCTTAGAGAAAGTCTAGATACTTTTTTTTTAATCGAATATCTAAATACTAAGGTAAAAACCCTTTTTACCCACACGCGCCGTTTCATCTGGATTCAGTTAGCAACAATGTGGGTCACTAGAGTATACTAACAGTGTTGTCAGATCACACCGCATGTTTCGCCCTTACTTGGATACTTTCCGCGCGCGACTATCGTTGCTTCTATATGTTTCGAGACTCGGGGGTGAAATAACGCTGTCGAGGGTTCCACGTGCTTGATTTATACGAATTCTAAAAGTTTTGTTAGTTGTAGCATTACCCGATTTTTTTTCTGCTGTGAAATAATTCATAATAAGAAATATTGTGATTGTCAAATTTGTGTGATATTACCTATTGATGGTTCTGTTGCAAAACATAATTTTTGTGTTTAATTTTTTTATGGATTTTAATTATTAAAACGGATTATAAGATCGAAGGTAAGAGAGTATGTAGCTTAAAATTTTTTTTTTCTAAAAAAGTTTGAAAAAGAAGTGATAAGACGTCTAAAAACTGAACAGTGCTTTACAATTCTGTGTTGCAATATATGACAACACCGCCTCAATAAACTATTGAATGCGAACGTCCTCAGTAGCGGCCACGTAAATTTTCAGATTTAATATAAAGTGTATATTTCGTTCAATAATTCAAAGCGCCATTTAAGGTTATTTATCTTCAATTTATTTTCATCTCAGGATTTGCCGGTTTAAATATAATAAGATATTTCCACAACACCCTGTATAATAGGTGTGATATATCGTATTTAATAAAGCGTAAAATGAAAAATTACTTCTACATATTTAAAAAAAAGCAAGCTGATGCTGGTTGCGAAAAAACGAAACGTCGGATTGAAAATTCAATTAAATTATCTTATAGAGGATAAAAGTGGCAATGAGCATGTAAAATTTTTTTTTTCACATATCTCTTCAAATAGAATTAGAAAACAAAAAAACCAAATCGCAAAAATTCGGTTTTGCCCAAAAATCTTCGGAAATGTTAGGATTTTTTTAAATTTGAAAACATGACATTGTAGTACTCACTAATGCGCAACTTTGGTCTAATTTGATCATTTCTGCATGTCCTATGGTTAACGAAATCCCTGTAGAGCGCATTCTTATCTGGATCACCCTGTAGAGACCCAGTTTCAGACTTAAAGTCAAAAGATAGATAATTGTAAGAGCTAACTTTAATATTTTTGACAGCTTGCAGAAATCCTCTGGACAAAGTTTAACGATATTTTGTATCATTAAAACGAATTTATTTTATAATTTTTGGCGATATATTAGAGATGATATGCCATCGTCACTTTTTTTAGAGTTTTTGATAGTCAAAACCTCGAAAAACTTCAACAACTCCGCAAATAGTAATTTAAAGTTAATTTATAGATATAGATACCTTTAACGCTAGTATTTCTCGTTCTGTTTCACGCAGCCTACATGAAGGACATCAACTACTACGACCAATACAACTATTACAATTACAAAAGTCCGATCGGTTCCAACGAATCGCTGTACTCCATTCCGGGCAATAAAATGTACACGCCGCCTATCAACAAACCGAAAAACAACGTGTTCTTCAACTCGGACGACAGCCTATTTAAAACCGAGAAACGAAACCTGGTGATTCCCCGAATCGAAATTCAGGGCGACGGGCCTACTTTCAGTTTACAGGTGACGGATTTTAGCGAGCCCAAGCCGATAAACGTCACTTTGACGTACGACGAGACGGGACAGAGCATGAAAACGGAAAAGATCGAGGAATACTATGTCACTCCTAAGACTAAAGCGCAAGAGTTCGCGCAGAATAAGAGTTTTTCCATTGAGCACAATCGGAGTTGTGGAAATATTCACGACATAAGCGAAACGGATAAGTTTTTAAGTATTGCGACGAAAAAACTAGCGCGCCAACGAGCAACTTCTACTTCTTTGATTGATCTTTCGAGCTCCACCTCGTCGATAAACAGCTACATGTACGAATCCAACTTGGATCTTAGTCAGATCGATCCGGATACGCCCCTGAAGCACTGGAAAAGCCCGTTCGAGATACGCCACGCTAAAGATTTGGAAAAGAGTAACAAGGCGACTAGCGAGCCCTCGTTGAACCAGAAAAAATACACCATCGTGAGTAGGAGTAAGAGTGTCAGCGAAGAGAATTTAAACGACAAGTTGACCGAGTACGAGAGGCTTGAAATTTTAAAGTTGTTGCACGATTGGAGCTTGAACGGATCCGATTCAAAGACGGAGTTTAACATGAATTTGGCTAGAGTGAGAAGCACCGAGTATATCGATAGGATCGGTGGAGATGACGTTTCAGAGAGGACTCCTCAAAAGTTTTGTTCCGAACCGGATTTATCGCCTAAAAATCGTCAAGAAAGTACGGGAAGTCATATAGTTTTAGGCAAATACAATTCGGAATCGAAGATTTCCTCGATCGTGTTTGAAAACGATTTTTTACACAAATGTCAATACAGGAATTGTATTTTTAACGTAGATTTTACTCCAAAAAGAGGGACCAATTATACCGATGAAGACTCCTTGCGGCCTAGCGAAAAACCGAGCCCGGTGAAGCTAAAAAGTATTCTAAAAAATAGTAGGGAAAAATTGGAAGAGCTGTCGAAAAATCTAGAAGAAAATCTAGCAGACAAGACGGCCTCTAACGAATCCTTAAAGGGAAACGCCAATAATAACGAATATTTAAATAATAATATAACGAATTTGCATAAGACTGGTAAGCTTAGTTTCGGTAGTAGGCGGAATAGTGAGATTATAGAAATGAATAAGCCTATAAATAGTGATTTAATAAGATGTGATAGTTTGGAGCGCTTGACTCAAATTAGAAAGCCCAAGAAATTTCCGGAATCTTATATCGTCTCGAGGAAAGGCAGTTGCAGAGTTCAGAAATTGAAAAACAACGAAAGCGGCGGCGGCCAGAGGCCCAAGAGCCCCAAGGTGATCGTTTTAAAGAAAAAATGCGTTCCGAAGACGTGGAAGAGTTGTTCGGATATTAAGCCGAAGAAGCCGCTGAAGAAGTGCTGCAAATATGCCAAGAAAACATGTCCGATCTTGACGAATTCCTCGGACTCGCCGAAAAGAGCCAGGAAAGTGAAAAGTTGTGCCTGCATTAGCGAAGAAGACGCAGTACTAGAGAGATCCGCTAGTGAATACAGTTATAATGTAAGAACAGGCTGTATTCAAGACGGTTGTAACAGGCAAAAGTCCCGAGTATGTTTTGCCGAAGATAATATTACCGAAAGCTATGAAACTGACAACGAAGAAGCTGATGATGATCAGGATTACTTTAATAGCGATTTCCGTAAGGAAGAGTGTAGCTCTCATGCTGCCTCAAAAGCATGCGGTTCTAGCATCCAAGGAACTTCCGGGTTCATTAGAAAGTTCTTACCTAGCACTTCCGTGGATATGATATTTTGTTCCCAGTTACCAACCAGTCAAAAACCTTATTCCAGGGCTATTTTTCGGCAGAAAACCATACCGGAAAGCTTCACGTACACGCCTACGACTGCGAAGCACTTTTTAGACAGTTGCGACATTCGAGATCCGTTCTCGGTGAGCTCTTTGAACGAAAATCGAAGTGACGTTTCCGTCGGTGAAGATGATATTGGTTTTGGTGGCCAGCACGCTTGCGCTAGGTTAGCAGCCGGTATTTCCCCCATCCTCTCTGGCTCTGCTTATCGTGTTCATCGTAAGATTACGATACTGTCTGATGCACTTTTAGTTTTTTTTTATTATTATTTATTGTAACAATTGACTAAAAAAACCCTAAAAAGTTTTTTGATCAATTGGATATTATACACTCCTCGACAATAGAGTCCAGACAAAGATAATGGTCATGTCATTCCGATCTTGGTGAAATTTTAGCAAAGTGTACACTTTGTGTCTGGGCCTGAATTTTAGTTTGCAAAAAATATTGATGTCTTGACCATTAACAGGCAGAAACAAAATTTCTTTAGGCCCTGTGGAAAAATTGAGCGGTAGAATTTAGCTTCATTATATTTTGTTTTGAAGTGTGATCTTCTCTTAACACAATGTTTTTTAGTTCACGTCATTATCTGCTTTTTAAAAGAAGATACAAATTTTTAAAGGAAGTATTGCATTTTTTCAATTTTACTCACAATTCAGAACGTATTGCTACATCGTGTTCTTATTACTTCTGTCATGTCAATTTTTGGACACACTTTGCTAAAAATTTCAGCAAGATCGGAGAACACTTTAAAACGTTACATGACTATAAACATGACTAACATTATCTTTGTCTTAATTTTTTGTCGACTAGTGTAGGTTCGATTTTCTCTAGCTCGCTATTTATATATTATTTTGAAGACGATACTTAGTTTATTATATCCCATTGCTGTAGTTTAATATTTTCGTATATGTTTTGTCATATTTTGGTTTTTGGCACCTTACCTTTACATGTTTTTGAGATTAAGGATTTGAGTGTTTCTTGTTTTTATTGGTTGGGTACAACCAAAAAAGATAACCAATATTCTCTTATATCTAAACTCCTGGACAAAATTAACGCAACATCGTAAATTTGCCATATTTTTTATGCTATTTTTTTTCTAAATTTATGATCCGATTTGAATGATTTTTTCTTGCATTGTAGGTTGGTTCCTTGCCAATGTCATAGTTTTCGCTGTTTATGATAAAAATTTAATTTTCGAGTTATACTGGGTGTACTAAAAATGCTATGTTTTTTTCCGAAAATTCGCATCACCCTGTGGAGTATATTAGCAACCGAAACATATTGCAGTTGACATTACACAGTAGGTCCATCTTTCCCCAACATTTTCTTTTTTGGTTTACTTCATTATCTCTGTTATTAAAGGAGATACACCGTTTTATAACGTAACATGTTTTTATAGACTTTAATATTCAACACATTCATTGTTAAATGTTTTCAAGTAGGTTTCAAGATTAAAATAGTCGTCGGGCAACTGGGCATACGAAACGAACGTTTAATAAGCAGTTTCCGAACAGTTTTTATCAGTATGGCGAATTTTATTTGACCTTTGTAACTTTAAAACACGACATCTGCTGACACATCGCTTGCAACGTCAAAAAAAGTCCATAGTCTACTTGAAAACATTTAACAATGAATGTGTTGAATATTAAAGTCTATAAAAACATGTTACGTTATAAAACGGTGTATTTCCTTTAATAACAGAGATAATGAAGTAAACCAAAAAAGAAAATGTTGGAGAAAGATGGACCTACCGTTTAATGTCAACTGCAATATGTTTCGGTTGCTAATATACTCCACAGGGTGATGCGAATTTTCGGAAAAAAAACATAGCATTTTTAGTACACCCAGTATAACTCGAAAATTAAATTTTTATCATAAACAGCGAAAACTATGACATTGTCAAGGAACCAACCTACAATGCAAAAAAAATATTCAAATCGGATCATAAATTCAGAAAAAAAATAGCATCAAAAAGATGGCAAATTTATGATGTTGCGTTAATTTTGTCCAGGAGTTTATCTAAATAATGAAGGCTTAAGGCCGATATTTGAAGGTTACCTTAAGTTAGACCTTAGCTAAGGTAGCCTTAACGAAACTATGTTTTAAATTAATTTTAGGGCCAATTGACGCGTTAAGTCTAAGTTTATCACGTTCTTAAAGTTCTATTCCTTTAGATGAGAGTTAAAAAGAACTTTAATATACTGTCAGACTTGTGATAAGGATGACTTGTGTCATTATATACCTTAAGGGCCGATATTTCAGTCACCTTAAGGTACAGAATGACATAAGTTATCCCCAACACAAGTTTGACAGTATATTAAAGTTCTTCTTAACTTTCATCTATTTAAAAAAATAACTTTCCTTGAGTTTGGAGCAAAAAATTGAAGTGAAGAATGCGGGAAGACCTAAAAGGGTAAATCTAGGGACTTTATTAGAAAGTTTAAAAATTAAATATGTGAAAAACATTTATAGAGGGTATTCCAAACTTTAATGAGGCTGTTATTGATCAATTGTCTACAATTAAGAACCGAAGAACGGACTTTACGTTTAAGCACTATACACACTAAGAAAACCTTTCTTATTTTCCAAAAGTTGTATTTCCTTGTGTAAAATTAAAAAATAAATAAAAATATGTTTTACCTAACGCATTTTCTTATTACTTCTTTTCTTTCTATATTTAAAACGCCTAGAAAGTAATTGTTTGGTCGTTACACAAAATTAAAATATTAAAGTTCTTTTTAACTTTCATCTAAAGGAATATATCTTTAAGGATGTTCTAATCTTCCACTTAACGCTTCAATTTACCCGCAAATTATTTTAACATACATAGTTTTTTTTGAGGTTAAGTCATCTTAGCTAAGGTAACATTGAAATATCGGCCCTAAGGATACTAAAATATCGGCAATTAAACTATAAAGACTAAATAATACTATAATCAGTTAAGGCTTCGCTATATATTGTCACAAGAAACGCTCATTTCTATCGCTTCTATTTCGCTGCCGGACAACATTAACGATTTATTTTTCTATCCAGGCCCCAGACGAATGTCTGAACGCGACTTACCTTCCCGAGTAGACTCTGAACGCACCATCCCCTCTTCAAAGTCCGTCCCAGCTCTCCACCAAATCCACTCACCTACTCAGGAGCAACCCCGGGCACCCGGAGGACAACCGAACAATTTCATAGCCGATGGGTAAGTGGATAAGATCAAGAGAAAGTACTAGAATGTATACAGGGCGTCCGCTAATTAATGGGACATGGAAAAATCACGGACTCCTTACGTTAAAATATTAGAATTTAATTATACTTACCTATATCCAAAAGTTGATATTAACTGAGATACAGGGTGTTAAAGTTAAAGCTTCAATTTTGTTTTTCTCTAATAACTTTGACAAAAACCAACGGTTTTTTACAAAATTTGGCAATTGTGGTTTTTTTTAGGACGAGAAACTGATTTTTTGGTGAAATTTTAATGTACAATGTAGGAGGCGCTGTCTGCGTCATTTTTTGCCCATTTTTAGGCCATAACTTCTTTGTGCCTCAGTGTATTTAAGTTTTTAATGAAAATAATACTTTTCTCATATTTATTACGTAAAAAAGGTATATTAAGTTCAGGTCGCCCAGAGTTACCGTTTCGGAGATATTTACATTTAAATTGTTTAGTACGTTAGCTCAGGCAAGCAAATAATATTTTGTAACTTCTTACCAATTAACCTTTACATGATAATTAATGTTCTAATAATGGTAATTGGGAATACAACAATTGGATTGTTCTTTAACTTACTGTAATTAAAATAACTTTCACCCTAGAAAATATTGTGTCAAAAGAAATCAACAGCAATGAAAACACCAACTTACGATAAACTCAAAAATGAAACATTTTCTGTTCCATAGCAACTGCATCTCTAAATGTAATTTATTTTCTCATAGGTTACTTGGAGAAAAAAAGTTTGTTTGCAAATTAATAGTAATTGGGCAGGGTGCACTGAACAATTTAATAACTCCGAAACGGTAACTCCGGGCGACCTGAAATTAGTATACCTTTTTTACGTAATAAATATGAAAAAAGTATTATTTTCATTCATTCATTGTACCGGGTGTCCCACTAAGAATGGCTCTCAACCGTATCTCTGAAAGTGTTAGTCGTATGGCTTGCGGAAAAATTTTTTAATATGAAAAGTAATCATAAGAAATTGCTGGAAATTATTTTCAAGTTTCTCAGTCGAGCGCTAGAGGGCGCAACCGTAACGGTAAATCCGTAAAGCTTAGTTTTTCAAAAGTTGCCGCGTTAAGGTATATTGAAAATAGCATTATCGTGTACTTTAAGGTTGTATGAAGAAAATTTACTTATAACATATTTTTGTCACTTTTAAACTAAAGTGGTGGGGGAAGGTTGGACATTACTTTAAATAAATGCCTACAACTCCGGGTTGGCTCAACAGAATTTAGTGAACTTTCTTTTGTTAAAAAGAGGTTCCCTTACTCTATACTTTACTGTATAAACTATGACAATATGACTTTTAAAGTAGGCGCTAGAGGGAGCTATTTTACAACTTAACAAACATTGCGCATTTTAAATACAACAGTATATTTAATTTTACTTCATCACAAAGATTAATAAAAGCCTAAAAAACGGGCGAAAACCACAACTTGATATCTTTTTTCAAACCGGAGATATTAACAAGAACAAAAATAAACACGGACAAATATGATTATATTTAAGTTTCAACGGTACAGGTTTTTTCAAAAGTCAAATAAAAACTTTGACGTGAAAGCACCTAATTTTAAATTAGATTTTGTTTTTCCACAGCCTATTTGACTTATGAAAAAACCTGTACCGTTGAAACTTAAATATAATCATATTTTTCCGTGTTTATTTTTGTTCTTGTTAATATCTCCGGTTTGAAAAAAGATATCAAGTTGTGGTTTTCGCCAGTTCTTTAGGCTTTTATTGATCTTTGTGATGAATTAAAATTAAATATACTGTTGTATTTAAAATTTTTGAAAAAATGCGCAATGTGCAAAGTTTTAAAATAGCTCCCTCTAGCGCCTACTTTAAAAGTCATATTGTCATAGTTTATACAGTAAAGTATAGAGTAAGGGAACCACTTTTTAACAAAAGAAAGTTCACTAAATTCTGTTGAGCCAACCCGGAGTTGTAGGCATTTATTTAAAGTAATGTCCAACCTTCCCCCACCACTTTATTTTAAAAGTGACAAAAATATGTTATAAGTAAAGTTTCTTCATAAATCCTTAAAGTATACGAAAATGCTATTTTCAATATACCTTAACGCGGCAACTTTTGAAAAACTAAGCTTTACGGATTTACCGTTACGGTCGCGCCCTCTAGCGCTCGACTGAGAAACTTGAAAATAATTTCCAGCAATTTCTTATGATCACTTTTCATATAAAAAAATTTTTCCGCAAGCCATACGACTAACACTTTCAGAGATACGGCCGAGAGCCATTCTTAGTGGGACACCCGGTACATTAAAATTTCATTAAAATAACAGTTTCTCGTCCTAAAAAAACCACAATTGCCAAATTTTGTAAAAAACCGTTAGTTTCTCTCAACGTTATATAGAGAAAGACAAAAATGAAGTTTTAACTTTAACACTCTGTATCTCAGTTAATATCAACTTTCGGATATAGTAGTATCATTCGGATTTAAATTCTAATTCTAATATTTTTACGTCCCATTAATTAGCGGACACCCTGTATATTAATAATTATTAAGCGAATTTTCAAACATATTTTAAAAAATCTTATTTGTACCTATACAGGGTGCCCACATAAGAATGCATTCTGCAGGAATCTCGTTAAACATAGGACATGCAACTTTTCAAGTATTTTTCCGATCTTGGTGAAATTTGACGTTTCACTAATTTGATTGTTTCGGTATGTCCTACTGTTAACGACATCCTTGTACAGTGGATTCTTAACAGGGACACCCTGTATATTTGCATTTTTCTTATTTTTGAATGAATTTACAATTTTTTTTGTAGATATAGTAGAACTTCATCGAACAACAGTATTAACACAAACATCGTACCAAGTGGTACGCAAAATGGCCCCATCGGCCCTGCTGGCATAAGAAGTCGTTCCACGCACAACTTAAATCAGCAGGATGGAGGTTTCTATCAAAATCTTAGCGTATATAGGAACAAGGTGCCCAGTCCACAGCAATTAGGCGACAGGTAAATATATCACTACATGGTAAAGAAAGCGTTATAGAGCCCTGCGCGATGGCGCCTAACCTAAAATCTAACCCCTCGGTTTTTTCTTTTCCAGAACTTCGGCCCTCCGTTCCTCCCAGAACTCCCTCCAGTCATCCGTCACCTCCCCTCCGAACTCCCAGCGCCCCTCTTCGGCGTACTACTCCACGAACCAGGCGCCCAACTTTGCCAGGCCCAATTTGCACCAGTCGATACCGAACCTCAAAAGTCCGCCTTCCATGCAGAGGCTGCAGGAGGACAATGGCAGGCTGGCAGGCAGTTATAATAATGTTGGGGGACAGGGACAGCAGCAGTATTATGGGGTAAGAATAAACAGTGATTGATAATAGAAATTATACTGTGTCCCATTTTCGTCACTTCCGCAACATTTTATCTTTGGTAATAACTCCCCTAGAAGGTATCGAAAAATGGGACTCCCTATACTTTGTCCTAACAGCAGGCCTTGCGACCAATAGCAATATAATCCTTTTATTTTAGCAACATGTCGCCCAAGCGCAGCAACAACAACCGTACCTTCGCCAAGCCGCCCAACAAAACTACCCGGGCGCCGCCGAAATGAACGACATCAATAGGGATCCGACGAACCGTCTTCAATTCGGTTCGCCCTATTCGACCCAAAATCAATCCTATCCTTCTCCCACTCATAGCAGTACGCCGAACTATCCGCAAGCGAACAACGTCCCGACGAGTTATCAGATGGTCAACAATGGCCCTAGCGCCCATCCTCAGGCTAATAGCGGGCAAGCAATCCAGATGCCGTTGCATCTGAATGTGAACGCGAATATGCCGGCGAACATGGGTCATATGTCCGCGCACAACGGTCAGAGATTGGATGAGAAGGTCGAGAGGATGGAGAATAGGCTTGAGCAAAGAGGTAATATTATTGTGTGCCAAATTTCGTATGCGATGAAAACAGTATACAACGTGTCCAAGATAAGGAGGACCGGTACGGGGATCTCGGAAACCGTAAGAGATACGAAGTCGGTTAAATGGAGGTAAAGTTGCGTGCGTAACAATATGCCCGTTTAGAAAGTTTTAAAATTCCGAGTAGTTCCGGAGATATCCGGAAAAAACCGAAATTCTGAAAAATCGTTTTATTGTTTTCCTGGGTTTTTTTGAGATCGAATTCTAAAGTAAATTGCACTTTTGCATTGCCACTTTTTCCGCTCTATCTAACAGCGTTAATTGTTTTGTAATCCGACGAGTCGTCTTCGAAGGGCCATTATCAACTTTCTTTTTTTAAATACGGTCCTGTTTTCTTGATATTGGAATTTGATAGCTTTTTTTCTTCCGAATGCAACGATGTATGCAACATTGTGGTTTAATGACGTTTCGAGGGTTTTTGAACAACATCAGGAAATTTTGGGATACGGTCCAGTATTTCTACTAATTTTATAAATAATATCTCATAAGTAAGCTCTAAATTTTTTACTTATGTTGAACTACTTCAATAAATAACAAATAATTTACTAATAAACCACAAATAAGTGAACAAAAATCATTCCAAAACAGTAATAAAACGAACAACGAAAAAAGTAAGGAACTACATAATCAGGTGTTCAAAACAAACAATCTTCTAACAGCCACATAACAGTTTTTTGAGATAAAATAATACATGCGATAGAATATCAAACTTTTCAGCATTTGTAAATTTATGTTCCATATTTTCTGGAAAATAGAAAATCTCTTAAAACGCTCTCAAACGATCACAATGGAAATATCAAGTGAAACAAATCACGCGTCACCATCTTAATTTTTTGTTTCAAGCGCCTACTTTTCTTTTAAATCCCGATTCAACAGAAGTTGAAATAATGTTTCTGTATTTTGTTCACTTATTTGTGGTTTATTATTAAATTATTTGTTATTTATTGAACTAGTCCAACATAAGTAAAAATTTAGAGCTTACTTATGAGATATTATTTATAAAATTAGAGAGAAATACAGGACCGCATCCCAAAATTTCCTGATTTTCCTGATTCAAAAAATCCTCGAAACGTCATTAAACCACAATGTATCATACATCGTTGCATTCGGAAGAAAAAAGCTATCAAATTCCAATATCAGGAAAACAGGACCGTATTTAAAAAAGAAAGTTGATAATGGCCCTTCGAAGACGACTCGTCGGATTACAAAACAATTAACGCTGGTAGATAGAGCGGAAAAAGTGGCAATGCAAAAGTGCAATTTACTTTAGAATTCGATCTCAAAAAAACCCAAAAAAAACAATAAAACGATTTTTCAGAATTTCGGTTTTTTTCCGGATATGTCCGGAACTACTCGGAATTTTAAAACTTTCTAAACGGCATATTATTAATCACGTAAATGCGCAACTTTACCTCCATTTAACCGACTTCGTATCTCTTACGATTTCCGAGATCCCTGTACTGGCCCTCCTTATCTTGGACACGTTGTATGTTTACTAGTGCGTTATCACTTACACGTCATAAAAATAATACGAATCAAAATTTTGCGGAAGAAAAATATCAAAACAAAGACTGATTAATAAACATTATAGTAGACGTGCCCACGCATTCTGAAAAATAATTTATAATTTCGAAAGAAAATTGAAACGATGACTTCGAAAAACTGACGTTCCTTTTTTTAACGTGAGAGTATTATAATCAATCCTCGGTCGCCTTTTATTTCGCTTTCGAAATTGGGTGTTTTCATAATCCACTTTAAATCATGAATACATCCATTTAAGGGATTTTTATCCAGCCATGATATTTTCAAAACAAGGTTATATTATATTGTTATATTAGTACAAATGTCCAGAGATACTCACGGAAAACACAAAAGTACGATGAAATAGCTCCGAAAGAACTGTTTTTAGGATTAAATTCAACTTGAAGGCACAAAAACTTATAAAAACCAACTAAGATGGCACCCATTTTTAATGCCTACAATTGTAACTTTTGTCTTTGTCTCACTTAATATGGAATTCAAAACGTATTGCGGACGCTCTATTATGTTCTTATTCACTTTTAAGTCTGTCATAAATAAAGATGGGGAGTATTAAGTCACGATGGCACTTGATCCCTGCATCTGTGACTCACATGTAAGGCTTTACTATTATTTGCATTTTTGTAGGGTACGCAACTCCCAACACAACAGGACTATTAAGGGAAGATGTGTTTAGACAGTCGCAGGGGGCAAGACCCGACGAAATAATGAGATACCCTAGTACGAACAATGTGAGGATATCTGAGGCTCAGATACAGAGTAGTCGAGGAAGTGAGGATCTAAATAGGTAAGTGAATTGCCTTTAATAGACCAATCTATGAATATCCTATACAACATTTTTCTCTTAACCGACTTCGAATCTCTTACGGTTTCCGAGATCCCTGTACTGGCCCTCCTTATCTTGGAAACTTTGTATTTATGTTCAAAAAGAACCTAAAAATGTGATATTTTTTATAAATTACGTTACTTATATCTGTATGACAATTTGACCGCTATTCTAAATATTAAATTGGAAATTATTAAAAATTTCATTCAACACAAATATAAACAACCATACATTTTGCAAAGCCCATGTCCCGTTTAACATTTTTTATTTTTGTTAATAACTCCCACAGGGCTAACACTCCATTCATAAATCTGTTGGAAAGTGAGTTTGTCATTGTTTGAAATGTTATTGAAAATCAGTAATGGGTGGAAGAGTGACAAAACATGTTGGTCTCGCTAATGGCAACAATGTTGAAGTCTGGTTAAATCAAAGATCTTACAAGGTTAAATCCAATAACGTTTAAAAGGTTATGGAGCGGTCTTTATCGTTTCGGAGCGGAGCTAGTCTGGGCAAAAAGCCCAACAAGGGCGTATAATTTACTTTGAGATTCTTTACGTTTAACTATATTTTCTATTCAAAAAGTGTAGTTTCGAATATTGGATATTTATAAAAAAGATAGAAATATTGATCCAGTTTTTATATACAGTGTATCCAAGGATGGATTTAACTATTTATGCTTAGCATCAATATTTTTGGTGTATTCATTACTGGATGATACTCTCCAGATATAAAAGTGTATATTTCTAGCCAGATTGTCATATTTATCACTAAGACATCTTGCAAAATCCCAATTAAAAATTTGTAAATTTGACAATTACAACTGGTTTAAGGTTAATCCGCAATTGCTCTTAAAATAAGTTTATTTCTAATAATTTTACTATAAACTGTGAAAAGGATGATTCTTTAAAATAATATTATTATACTTAAAGGTATCAAATAAATCGTGAAATAATCCAACTGCACTCTGGTCATCTATCTTTAGTTTATTACCTGCTCACATGCATTGGGTGTGGCCAATTAGCAAGGAGGGAGAAACGGAATGGGTGATGCAAACTCAAAATCAAATTTCTAAATATATTTACTAACCTGTGAAATTTTAATTTAACACCATTGCATCTTCTAGTGAAGTATTTTATGGCCGCACAAGACTCAACCATCTTGTAAATGCAAGATTTATATTAAGAAATAAACCAACTCGACTGCTTTTTGCCCGGACTAGCACCACGGACCGGTCCATAACCTTTTAAACGTCAATTGTGAGTCAGAAATCATATCAATACAATCATATTAAAACATAACCATACTTACCGAAGAAAAGATAAATCCTTGCTTAAATGATCCACTCTTTTACAAACTATACATGAATGCACCATCATTGTTTATAATAAAGACGATTTTTCACTAATACTCACAAAAAAAAATAAAAACAACCAAGTATAGAAACACTCCCTTAAAAGCGGTTAGCAGCGAGTAGCAACAGTGCATTCTTCTTCCATTGATAAAGTTTGATCGTTTGCCGTCGAGCGTACTATCTTTTAACTTGATGTTGTCAGAGTGCAGTCGGTTTATTTCAAACTTTTATGTATAATAATAATATTTTTTTTCTAAATCTCTCAAGGCCTATTCACAATTTATATTAAAATTATTGGGAAATAAATTTATTTTAAAAGCAATTGCGGATTAACCTTAAACCAGTTGCAATTGTCAAATTAACAAATTTTTAATTGGGGTTTTGCAGATACCTTAGCGACAAATAGGACAATCTGGCTATGCTGCAAGCGTAACAGCAAGGTGGGGAGTGCACGTTTACAGTCCTTACGTCGACTTCAAATGTAAACAATTATATCTGGAGTTTGTAAGATCTTTAATAACTCCTCAAATTCGATACTTTTTAGAGGAAAACTGGCTACGCCACTGAAATTAACGTACAAATCTCTAACAAGATCAGTTTTCACCTTTTTGATAAGTTAACGCGGAAAATTTTCACAATCACCCTGTAGATTAGAAACTGAGAAAGCCATGACAAATTTGACACCGGAAACTTCGACTCGTTAAAAAGTCGGATAGTAAAGTGAAAGCCGCAGGATTCTATATTTTAATAATAACTCTAATACCCCCCACAAAGTGTCGACTATTGGACACTCTGTACTAAAAGATTTCTATTCGCGGCATTTTTAAAAAAATGTACTGTCTTAGGCATCAAGAAATCAGAAACTCAAAAAGCGACGACATGCTGAAACATCACCATCAAGGCGAAATGTTACGATACGCCAGCAGCGGGAACATCAGAGCTCACGACGTCAATCAGCCTCTGAGGCAAAATCCGGATCATCTACACCAGCACCGATTGAGTAACGAGGAGAGGCTGTTGCGGGGGCAGGCGAAACTGACCGAAATGGGGGAAGAGGTAAGTAGCCTCTAGACTTTATTCAGTTATGTTATAAATTATTTAAATACTAAATAAAGATTGTTTCACGAAAAATGGATATAACTTAATGACTGCAGTAAAAGTACCTGGGGGCCATCCCATTATTTATGACCGTTTGTTATTATTATGTGGAAAGGACCGGATTGTAATAATTATAATTAAATATAGGCACATCAGGTCGGTTAGGTTGCTTAATTTATATTTAAATATCTTTTTGTGGTAAAATTTGTTAGTTTTTGAGGAATGGTTCAAGAATTGTATTTTACCAAACATTCCTCAGAATAGCGTGATAGTAATGGACAATGCGAGCTATCACAGTCGCCAATTACATGAAGCTCCAAGCTCAAATAATACAAATTTGAAGATTCAGAACTACATGGCGGCGAATGATATATATTTTGAAGAAAGTTATAAAAAAAGTGATCTTTTAGAAGTTTTAAAGACATTTTGTATAAAAAAAGTATATGTTTGTGACACATTGGACATACAGTGCTACGGCTCCCACCCTATTATTCCATTTTTAACCCCATAGAACACATGTGGCACCAGTTAAAATCACTGGTTAGGTCTGAAAATATTTCTCCGACTTTAAGTTCTAGTGTTGTAGAATTAATACGAAAATGCTTTAATGATATTCCCCCAGGTAGTTGGAAAAATTCAGTCCGTCACGTAATAACTGTAGAAAATTCGTATATTAGTCTGGATCGTATAATTAATCCAATTATAATTAATTTTGATGAGAATAGCGATAGCGAAACAGAACTATCTATAGAATGACATTATAAATGTAAATAAATATGACTAGTAATATTTAAAAAAAATGTTATTTCATTTGATTACATTAATATAATCATATCATTACTTGTTTTCCTTAGTCCGTCCCTTCATACTTCACTTGTTTATTGCCAAGCTCTTGTCGACACAATGGGACCGACCCAGGAAATCATTAAGTCGTATCCATTTTTCGTGAAACAATATTTACCTTTATTTCAATGTACAGGTTAGGAGACGGCAACAGCTATCCCAAAATCGCGTCGTCAACCAAATGCCGCCGAACACTTACTACCAACAACAGCAACAGCACTACTATAACACTCAAATGGCCCAGTCGATGCAAAACCTTTCCGTTAACCCGACTTATCAGAATCACCAACAACAGCCTGCCACTTCTAGCGCTTACAACCAGCACTACCCGCCGGGTGGCGGGTACCAGACCACACCCGCTACGTCTAATTTCTACCAATCGCACGGCCCGACTTCTCCCACCTATCGACCGCAAACGGCCGTTCAAAAACCGACTAAGAAACCGGAGTCGCCGCCGAATTTGCCGCCTACGAACACCCATCCGCTTTATTCGCCTGGTGGCTCGCAGGATCCGTCTGTTGCGTACAGCGCGTCCAGTCAGGATCCGCCGAAGATGGCGTTTTACTCGGCCGCGCCGTCCACGAACAATGGGAAACCGCCGAGAGATCCGTGGGCGAGAGAAGAACAGGAGAGACAACAAGGTTAGTATTATCTAGGTTAACCAGTGATCTAGAGGCATTTTATCAATTTTATAAATGAATGGGGAAAGAGACCCAAAATCTACTCCACTAATTTAATAACAATGTTTCAAACACAGGGCCAACACTCCATTCATAAATCTGTTGGAAAGTGAGTTTGTGATTGTTTGAAATGTTATTGAAAATCAGTAATGGGTGGAAGAGTGACAAAACATGTTGGTCTCGCTAATGGCAACAATGTTGAAGTCTGATTAAATCAAAGATCTTACAAGGTTAAATCCAATAACGTTTAAAAGGTTATGGAGCGGTCTTCATCGCTATCACTAGTCTGGGCAAAAAGCCCAACAAGGGCGTATAATTTACTTTGAGATTCTTTACGTTTAACTATATTTTCTATTCAAAAAGTGTAGTTTCGAATATTGGATATTTATAAAAAAGATAGAAATATTGATCCAGTTTTTATATACAGTGTATCCAAGGATGGATTTAACTATTTATGCTTAGCATCAATATTTTTGCTGTAGTCATTACTGGATGATACTCTCCAGATATAAAAGTGTATATTTCTAGCCAGATTGTCATATTTATCACTAAGACATCTTGCAAAATCCCAATTAAAAATTTGTAAATTTGACAATTACAACTGGTTTAAGGTTAATCCGCAATTGCTCTTAAAATAAGTTTATTTCTAATAATTTTACTATAAACTGTGAAAAGGATGATTCTTTAAAATAATATTATTATACTTAAAGGTATCAAATAAATCGTGAAATAATCCAACTGCACTCTGGTCATCTATCTTTAGTTTATTACCTGCTCACATACATTGGGTATGGCCAATTAGCAAGGAGGGAGAAACGGAATGGGTGATGCAAACTCAAAATCAAATTTCTAAATATATTTACTAACCTGTGAAATTTTAATTTAACACCATTGCATCTTCTAGTGAAGTATTTTATGGCCGCACAAGACTCAACCATCTTGTAAATGCAAGATTTATATTAAGAAATAAACCAACTCGACTGCTTTTTTCCCGGACTAGCACCACGGACCGGTCCATAACCTTTTAAACGTCAATAGTTAGTCAGAAATCATATCAATACAATCATATTAAAACATAACCATACTTACCGAAGAAAAGATAAATCCTTGCTTAAATGATCCACTCTTTTACAAACTATACATGAATGCACCATCATTGTTTATAATAAAGACGATTTTTCACCAATACTCACAAAAAAAAAAAACAACCAAGTATATAAACACTCCCTTAAAAGCGGTTAGCAGCGAGTAGCAACAGTGTATTCTTCTTCCATTGATAAAGTTTGATCGTTTGCCGTCGAGCGCAGTATCTTTTAACTTGATGTTGTCAGAGTGCAGTCGGTTTATTTCAAACTTTTATGTATAATAATAATATTTTTTTTCTAAATCTCTCAAGGCCTATTCACAATTTATATTAAAATTATTGGGAAATAAATTTATTTTAAAAGCAATTGCGGATTAACCTTAAACCAGTTGCAATTGTCAAATTAACAAATTTTTAATTGGGATTTTGCAGATACCTTAGCGATAAATAGGGCAATCTGGCTATGCTGCAAGCATAACAGCAAGGTGGGGAGTGCACGTTTACAGTCCTTACGTCGACTTCAAATGTAAACAATTCTATCTGGAGTTTGTAAGATCTTTGGTTTCAAACGTTTTTGAAACATTGTTAGTAAACTAGTGGAGCAGATTTTGAATTTCTTTCTCTTCATTCCAATTTTATAAATGTTTATGCCAATTTCAGAGGCGAGACGAGAAGTTTCAAGGCAATGGCAAGAACAGCAAATAAGAGAATTGATGTCGTTGCCGTATAGAACGCCTCAACAAGAAGAACAACTAAGGGTGTTGCAGTTGGAAAGGGAATTTCAGAGGAGAGCGCAGGAAGCGGCTGGGGAGGACGATGAGGATACCGAGAAGGTAAGGAATGACGCTACTCTTACTCAGTTCGTTCTTGAATATACAGGGTGTTATGGAAATGACGTATTATATTTAAATGGGTGACTCCTGGGGTGTCCTAGAGAAGCGCTACATATATTTTTTTTTAAATCGACCGTTTTAAAAGTGGGGTAACAAACACTCTTACTCACAGGTCAGTCCGCGCTACTGTACAACATTTCACCCAGAGCCAATGGCAATGTTGCCAAACTTAACCTAAAACTGAAATTCCATATAAAATTACAAAAATAAATTATTTTCTACCTACTTGTATTTATGTATATACCTAAAGAGCGAGGAAATCCAGGCACAAACACAATCAGTTTTTTTTTCTTTTTCATGGGAACACTCCTGGAAACACTTTATGTACACACAGTAATAGTGAAACAGAATCGATAGTTAGCTTTTGAAAATACAATAATACAGATTATACTACAGATTATTAGATTTTATTACACGCGACGAAATTTGACGTCCAGAAGAAACGCGTCAAAAAAAAACAATATTCAACGATTATTTATGGACGGGCAACATACACGCGTAAACCGAAAAAACAGAGCGGATTGCTGAGAGTGTGTTGGTGATCGACGAGACCCAACGTATCCGGCCGCTGGTTGGTCTTCAACTAACAGCCGATGTAAGGTCCAAAGGTCATTGGCATTTGACCTAGTGACGTACGTGGCTATTACTATTCCATATGTTTTTTCGGGTTGTTTAAAACATAGTCCGTCGTAAATGTTCTTCAATTAATTGTACAAAAAGGTATTACAGAATGGAAAAGTGTCTAAATAATTTTATTTTGTCTAAAGAGTTTAAGGTGTACATATGACAACACCGGCCAGAATTCCTTGATTGCTTACATGTATCGCAGTGCCACACAGGTATTTTTCTGGTTTGACGTCGGGTCACTTTTACCGCTTAATGAATTGAAAGCGCCATTTATGGGTAGTTTTCTTCAATTTGTCTTTATCTCAGGACTTGCCGGTTTAAATATAATACGTAATTTCCATAACACTCTGTATTATGTGCTTACTAAACAAACCAATCCTGTACATTAACGTATTTTTATTAATATCCCGTTTCAAATCTTATATTTCACCTGAATTTAGGAATCTCCAACGCCTCGCATGATGCCT
This sequence comes from Barypeithes pellucidus, assembly GCA_963991005.1. NCBI lineage: Eukaryota > Metazoa > Arthropoda > Insecta > Coleoptera > Curculionidae > Barypeithes > Barypeithes pellucidus. The sequence continues at coordinate 5,723,175 of OZ022557.1, forward strand.
CAACCCGTCGCCAGTCAAACAGTGATAAGTACAGTGCCTTCGTCGACAGCTTCCAGTAGGCAAGAAGCATCGCAGCCTCCCCCTACCTCAATTCTAAAACCGGGAGGACCGAACGTCCAACCTCCACCTCCCGCGACCAACAACATCGTGAGGGAGAGTCATATTCAAAATCACAGGCAGCCGTCGCCTACGGAGATTGTTGCCGCTCCCCCTCCTCCGGAAAGGTAAGTTTCCTTTATAAAGTTTTGTCGATCTATCATTTCTCTGTGCATAGTTAGTAGTAGTAATGTTGCACGTTTTGTAAGTCCCCAAAAAGGAAAGAAGAATATATAGTCGTAGAAAAACGTATATGTATTTAGATACCTATATTTATAGCATTATTAATTTATTATACTGTATGCATGTGGTTACCCATAAATTTAATATGTTTCCCTTTTCAGGGGTTCTAGTTTTGCTGTTATGTCAATGCGAACGAAAGAAGTAGTGGGAAAAAGAGTATCTTTCGACACTCCTACCTCTCCGAATAGCATTCAGCAACCGCCACAAATACCCAACACTTTACCTATTGAAGAGACCGTAAGGGAGGATCCAAATGTAAGTGGTACTAGTAGATGATGAAGTTTACAATGAATAAGATTGATTTGCCGCAGCTTTTCACTTTTGAAAAATATTCTTTTTTTTCTGTAAAAAAATTATTTTACGTCATGAAAATAATATTCTGACTTCGTTTATAGAGCTTCATACGCCAAGCTGAATCTATGCTGGCATCCCCCACGACGCCTACCGATCCGAGCATGAACGTCGCGATGGCGACGCCCGGCGTCATCGGCGCGCAAGAAGTGTACAGGGACCCGCGGACAAGGCGTCTGGCCGAACAACAGAAGAAAAACCAAAACGAGGCCACTCCCGTACCGGAAAAACTAAGTTTTAAGGTAAAGTTCAAGGACATTTGTCGAGAATTGTCATATGAAAATAATAATTTTAAACTACCTGTAAAATAATTCCGCGGACACCACATTCGTCCAAATTTAAGATTGAGAGCACGCATCTTTTTCTCTTAATAAACTAGTTTCTAACGGGATCCCATATTATTCTCCTCTGACCATAAATTGCCCCAAATTTACATCTTTTCGGGGAGAGCCGGAGCACAGAAATTTTATTTACCTGCATCCCTAATTATTATACCATTTGAAGTAGTATCTATTTAATTCAAAAATAAAAGTAAATCAATATGTAGCTATATTTTCAAGCCGACCCTGCACCCATTTATTGCGGTTTGAAGATGTTTACACCTACACAATGGGTTTTAAGTAGGTAATTGATTTATTGCTAGGTTAGGGGTATAATGTAGACCTTAGACAAGGGAAGAGAGGGGACGCGTAAAACAAGAAGCTATTTTGTTACCGCCTGGCACCAAACCGGGTTTAGCAGTGGCGTAACATGAATATTTTATTAGTATTATCCCAGTACAAAATTATTTTGTATGGAATATGAAAGTAATATTTTTATTGATTGAATTGTTGTGTACGTTACAGGTTTGATATTAAAATGTTCTTTTGCTTCTCAATAATTTATTGAATACTTAGTAAATATTAATTTTAGTCGTCAAAATTATAATTTCATATAGGAAAGGTTGTGTAATTTAAATATCTTTCAACTTTAGGGAAAATGTAAGATAAAAAAACAAAATTGGTCGATTCAAAATTTATTATAAAGAAGCAACAAAATGTAATTATCTATTTAATAAAAAATATTGGTATATTATATAGTTCAGCATCATGTTGAGTTGACCTTTCTGTAGCTCGCCTTTTTATCGCCTGTCGAAAAATCAATATTATCTACATGCTTCTGTAAGTTGAAACGTTTCTGTTTTTAAAATAAATGAATTTTCATTCCAGAAATTAACTTAAAGTAAATACCTTCTTTGGTGGCATATATACTGGTAGTTCTGAAAATATTGTTGGCACAGCACCTCCAAGTAATCGAACTCTTTCCTCAGCTTTATAAAAAAAGGACTGCTCAAAATGCTTTGAACAAACCCTGTGGGCAGAAGAAGGTGTCCAATAGTCCCATGTTCTGCACCCAAATGTTTGCTCCTTTTGGATCTTTCGGAAATCTATAAACAATACAACAATGTGGTTGAGCTTAGTGGTTTAAAATAAGTTTTAACAGGATGCAAAACAAAGACGATTCAAGACAAACGTTAATCGCTTTCTTAAAAAAAATATCACTGGTATACATACATTCGAATTAATATAATGCTTTCACTAATAATTAACCAACATTAAATAAGAAATAATTTAATTTTGTCAAAATATACAAATCATGCAGGTACGCCATTGAGTGACACACCCTCTCCAAGGGCAATTATCTGGTTCTTATTAGAAATCTTGAATGAAAATTGCAACAAATCTAGTACAAATTACAAAGGAAGGTAGCTTCAACTATGGGCTTAAACATAGTTTCAAATAATATATACTTCTAAACTTACAACGGAGATATCTAATATAAAATAAATGCATGCAAAAGATACAAGTAGAATATTTACCGATGGAAAGTAATTCCAACCTCCTGTCGCTCACTTCGGCTTTTACAGCCATAGGCACAACAATACACCATATTTCTATAAATACACTGAATTCTTTTGATAGCTCTTCACACCACAAATCACTGAAATACACTAGGTGCCACCTCGATTGTCTGGCACCTAAAAAATGGCGGCGTATCAATTTTAGGCTTCACTTTCTGCGACGGCCCGTAAAGCGGAATTACCCGTCCCCTCTCTTCCCTTGTCTAAGATGTAGACTATACCATATCTCGTTACGTCAGACCAACCCCGCCACTTTCCCTCTGATCTAATTAGCAACTGTCAATCGCTTGGGTATCAGCCACTTAGGCCCTAACTACTTGGGCTTGATCTGCTTAGGCATTAACTACTTGGTAATTAGCTATTAAACATTTTTTTACTGTTTTTAGGAAAAAATGAAAATGTTTGCCATGGAAACGGGAGAACAGGAGACGCCTAAAGACAAGAGTAAAATCAGCAGGGCGCAGAGAGATATAGACAGTCTCGGAACGCCGCCCAGTTCAGGAATGGTGCATTAGGTTATAGGTTTATATTATTTATTTTTGTATGTTATTCAGAGATATTTGACTATTTTTTTTTTGTATAGTTAGGGTTTCCTTATGTGGGATTTTTTTGTTACTCTTTAAGTCGTATTTCAGCGTTTGAAATGTTTCAAACCGTTTAGTCATTGCTTAATCTCATGACGCAATATTTCATTCGCTAAAATATGGCTTTGATCATACCAGTGCAGCGCGTCAGATTTCAAAAATTACGTCAATGCTTTAATTCGAGAACTCTGGACAAGTAAGATCTTTGAATATACTTTACAGCAACAATTGATAGTACAACTGTTTTAGGTAGTTACTTTTAGCAGCAATAGAAAATAATATAACACTGGAGACATATCTCAAATAAAATATCATAGGATTGCAGGTATTTTTCACATATCGATGATAATAATAATAGCGTTTCGTGAGTTTGTTATTTGATGCAACAAAACAGTGAGGTTTCTTCGACTGCTGGAGTTTAGAGAAATTTATTCTACAAATAGCCTTCACAGGGACATGACTATACTATATCTCTGTACGTGCGTCGTCACTTGCACGTCAATTAAAATCATACGAATCAATTAAAATTTAGCGGAATAATAGACGTGTTCCGATACATTTTCGACATGATTGTTATGACAAAACAAGGTTATGTTCGCAAATACTTGCCGAAAACACAAAAATACGATTAAATTGCTTTAAAAAAACTGTTTTTAGGATTAAATTCATATTGGAGGCACAAAAACATAAAAACCCAAAATGATTAACAGCTGAAAAATATTTAAGAGCTACAAATCAATATTCAACTATGATTGTAACTTTTGTCTTTATCTAACACGTTATTGAATTTTGCTGAACTCCGCATTACTTTTAAGTCTGTAATAAATAACGATAGGGAGTTTTAAGTCGCGATAGATCCTTGGCTTTGTGATACACGTGTAGAGATTAACGTACAGAGTTTAGAAGATTCCCTTTTATGTATGTTCGATATTCGTAATGAGTGAAAAATACGACCTCATTCTTATGGAGAATTTTTCCAATCAAGGACCTTGACAGTTGTGGAATTTATCGGTGCTCAGCAGCTAAAATAACGATGTTAAATTTACAATTACTTAGAAAGAGGTATGAAATGGTTAAAATTATACATAGTTTAGAATATCTAATAAATTTTTTATTTTTCTTTATACACGCAAATGTAATTTTAAAAATGATGTCTAGGGATTTTTGTAAGTAACACTTTCTATTAAATATCTTTACCGAATGATGACCGAATCTTTTTAAAGATTTATTGAATTTATTGTGATGACATTGTCTAATGGGACCTAACGTTTCTAAGCACCTAGTAACTGTTTATAAAATATATTTATTAATTTATAAAAAATACGAATATGCTATAGTTGGACCAAAAAACTAACGAAAATATCCTAAATATTTGACCATATCTTTATATCCTACCGTCCATGCTTGAGACCATGTACAACTTTGTTTTCCGATTTTAGAAGTTTTATGATAACTAGGTATTAGTATAAAGAGACGAGTTGTTTAAACGGTAATTTATTAAATAAAGAAACGTTGGTTGATTGAGTTGATCCGTTGTTGTTTAAAAAAAACGTCAGTGTTATACCGGATGTTATAAAAGCGTTGATTTTTTAAGAAAATTCCAAACACGCTGTAGAGTATACTAGGCATTGCATGTTATTGCAGATATAATCAAATGAAAGTCTCATGTTTCCTTTGCCTTGTCTTTTTTGATTCCATTATTTATCTCTGTTACTGCATGAAATACACAATTATGAATAAATGTGCCTACATTCTTTAGTTACAAAATAACACCACCGCAAAATGAACGAATTGTTTTAATTTTCACAACAACAATAAATAAAATTAATAAATAACCAAAATTGAAAGTGAATAAAGAATGGGTATCATTTAACTGGTTAGCAAAATATTCGTATTTTTGCGAACAGAAAAATGTAATCGGTCAGCCAAAATGGCTAGTTGGTCAGCAACTTATGGACAGCAAACATTTCTGAATCGGTCAGTAACTAATGTCATACTAGAGTGCTCTAAATTATTTTGGTAAGCACATTAAATATATAAGCTGCTATGAGCGATCCACTTTTAATCAGATATTGGTAAGCAATCAGCGGGTAAGCAAAATATTTAATGTTGGTCATCAAAAAAAAAATGCAATAAAACGTGAAATAGCGACAATGCCCTGGGAAAACAAGTGAAGCCCGTCCCCGCTACACCTTTTATAGCCGAAACACAAGAAAGTTACATAAATTGACAGTGCCGCCCACATTAACGAACTCTGCCGATTATTCAAAACAAACGCAATCCAATGATTTATATTGATAACCATTCTTTTAATATGCAAACCTCTGAAGTAAACTGCTTCTAGACATGTTTTTTTTCTACTGACCAATTGTAAAATCTTGCTGACCAAGTAATCTTTTCGCAGCTCGACTGTTAATTCAGCGAACACATGATATTACAAGCGGACTGATATCGGTTAAATTGTTGACAGTTTCTAGCATTTTTTGCAGAATAAGTGTTGCAGCCAGATTTTTATTTATTGCAAACAAAATCTGTTTATGCTGATTAAATGATTTATTGGCTATTTTTTGTTGCGAACCATTTAATTACTTTTTATAAAGAATCAGTATTGTGGTTCCACCCCTGTCCCGAATGACCTCAAGACATCTTTGAGTCATGCTTAAAATTTTAACTCTCATCTAAAGGAATAGATCTTTAAGGACGTGGTAATCTTCCACTTAACGCGTCAATTGACCCTCAAATTAATTAAAACATTTTTTAAGGTTTACCATAATGTTAAGGCTACCTTAGCTCAGGTCTAACTTAAGGTAACGGCCCTAAATGAGCCTGGTGTACCAACTCAATCAATCCAACCTTTCAAGTAAAACGTAGTGGCTTATATAGATTACACTTAGTAATTTAAAAACCTATCGGTTTCATATTAGAAATTTTCCATTTTCAGATAATACATATATATCGTTTGAAAAAATGACATACTTGTCTTGTATCACCTGTTATTGATGATAATAGTATAATTACTGTATTCAAGTACGCAGAGTTATCGAAACATACTCCCTTGATTTGTACATTGAACGTGATGGGGGTATCCTGTGGTAAAAATGTGAAAGTTTTCAAATTCCAACAAAGTGTGTTTTGCAATTTTTTAGGGTATTGAAATCACCGCGTGCTTTGAATGGGAAATTGTTAGAATTTTTAAACTTAATGAGGACTATGTACACGAATTTTCATTAAAAATTGTCTTTGTTAAATCACAAACAATGTAGGTAATACCCCAAAATAGAAAGTTGAACCGAAAAAGTTTTCTATAAATCCTCGATTCGTATACAAACGAATTTTGAAATAATGGAAGTTTTCGATATTTACTATTAAAAAAAATGCTTTTACAAATAATATGCATTGTTTGCAAAAGTCAATTTTTTCTGTATGGTTTAAGCATAAACTATATTGAATTGAAAACCAAACTAATTTAATAAAAACAATTTTTACATAAAATTCTAATAAAATCTACTGTTACTGAAAAGCAATACTTTTTTGCACATAAGGACCAATAATATTGTTTAAATTATATAAATATTCTATATAGTATATAAATACTTAAATATATACAAATTTAAGAATATCTTATATTTAAGAGAATTTATTTAAAAAGCATTCCTTCATTTCTAGATTTATTTTTTCACATTTCTTTGTATAATATTAAAAACAATTTTTTTATGTTTCTATTTTTGACATGTTTTGGTTAAGTTGACGCCTTTTTTACGTAAGCAATATGTATCTATATTATTAGGATTTAGCAAAGTTCTGTACATAAACATATTAAAAATGTAAATTGTACTAAAAGTAGTAAAATACTAAAACTGTGTTTACGATTTAAAAAGTTATATTAAGCGAAATTATGATCTGTTATAAATTATGTATTATGTCTATTTCTTTCAAATAAAATTAAGGATATAGCAAAAATCCGTTTTTCGTTTGCGCGTGCAGTATTCTTAAGTTTCCAGCGTGCAACACAGTTAGGAATTTTTGGCAATTCGGTTACTGCATACTTATCTTTGAACTAAGGATCTCCGCATCATAAACCTCCTCGAATCATTTGATCTACCATGACGTACGTCGATTACATAACTTGTTAAATAATATACATAACCTCGAATATTTTTGACTGGAGTTTTTCAAATGAATTCGCGTTTTGCGAAGGAAAATAATGGCTTAACTTTTTAGTTTTTGTGCGTTTCAGGCACAATATGAATATAACTCGCCAAATATGGCTGTCGTCGCGCAGAAACTCAAAAAAAACTTTGTTTAGTCTTGCCAATTTTGTAACAATTTCCAAAGAAGAAACGGTATGCAACAAAGCAGTGAACGAAGCAGAGAAAATTGTGGGGTACCCGACCTCTTTTCTAAGCTTAAGGTGGCTGTTGAACGATGAAATTGCCAGCGTTGCTAGTCACATTAGGAAATTAATTGGAACGAACCATCCGTTGTTAGCTACTGCAAGGTAATGATTTCCTGATGGTTAAGAATTAATTGTTACTCTTAAGTAATTTTTACTATAATATTCATAAGTAACACAATAAAATTACATCTTTAGAGACCTAATCCTTGGAGACAGAACACCAACATGGGGGCTTATAGTTTTATTAATTTCAAAGGCAGGTGGTCAAGGAAAAGGCTTCTCTGATATAGATAAAGATGTTACAGCAGGTAAGTAAAACAGTCTAAGGACAAAAATCAAAAAATACATACTTTTTTCATCAAGTTCACAGATTCGAGCAAAAATTTTAAATGTTGTATATTGTTGTCTTGATAAATTTTAGGTATTCTTCATAGTCAAAGGGTTCTTGCTGAAGTAACAGAAATGATAAGGACTAGCAATATTCTGCACAATAGTGTTTTAAATATTTATACCAAAGATATGGAAGAATTTTCAGATTTAAATTTTGGAAACACTCTCAGTTTACTATCAGGTTTGTTCACATACATACATTTTTAATCTACTGCATATAAAAATGATGAAATGTTAATTTTCCAAAACTTTTCTTTTAGGTGATTATTTACTAAGCAGTAGTTTTAAAGAACTTGCAGGTTTAAAAAACCAAGAAGTTAGCGAACTAGTGTCAATGTGTCTTAGGGATTTAGTTGAGGCAGAGTTTATAGAACCAAGGGATAAACAAAACAGACCACTACCCGTAAAACCACTAAAGGTACAAAACGATGTGGTAGTACCAAATGAATTTGGTACTGCTCCACTTAAAGTTAAGGAAGTACTGGGAAATGCCAAAGCAGAGTGGACATTGAGACATTTTTTAGGTACAGTTGTGCCAAGGAGAGAATTAATGTGGATCATAACTTGACGGTAATATCAAAGAGAGAAATTTTTAATGGGGACATTCAGCAGAACCCATCGATTTGCAATCATCTGCTGAATGAAATCGATGGGAAATTGGACACCATGGGCTTCAGTATATCTACGACTTTAATAATGTTAATCAAGTGATTTAGTTACTGACATGGTTTTTTCTTATTTGATCAACATATCTCGATTTGAATAGTACTGTTACAGGGGATGACACACATATTGTTCTTTCTAGAAACTATTCTCAAACATGAGAGAAAGAGCGAGCTTAATATTTCTTTTTTATAGGAAGCGCTAGTCTTTTGGCAAAATGTTGTCAGGCTACTCTGAAATTAGCCAATCATCCTGAAGAATTTGAAAAACTGGGCTACCTATTTGGTCGAAACATGGCTCTAGCATGGCAGGCACATTTTGATTTAGAAATTTTTGAGGAAGGAAAGAAGGGTCCTTTTAGTTTGATAACAGGTAAACAGTTTTAGTTTATTGTATCAAAATTGCAAATCACTTCGGTGTCCATCTGTCACAGCTCTTTTATATATACCTATAGCTATTTGTTTATTCTTTATTGCTTAAATAATGCTCAGGTGGTTAGAAAATTACTTATTTTAGCTCCTTTAATGTTTCATCTTCAACATGATTGTAACTTTTATAAAGAAATTATGAAAGGTTGCGATGATGTACACAATTGTGACTTTGAAAAAATAAGAAAAGCTGTGAGGAATGGTCCCGGTCTGGAAATGACACAGAATATGAAGAAAGAATTTGTGGACATTTGTTTTGAGGTATTAGAGGAATTTCAGGATAGTGATGCCAAGGGAGCTTTGAGAAATATTGTAAAAGTGTTATAAATTGGGTGAATTTGTGAATTCTTCTACAGTCATTCTTGATAAGAGTAATATGAATTTGTGAGGTAAAGTTTTTAATAGAGATTGGCCTTACTTTAGGACGAAATTGTATTCTTTCTGTTGCAAAATAAATATTACTTTTGTTATCGAAAAATTCTCAATACCAGCTCGGTGGTAATTTAGAAAAATAAATTAAGCAATATAAACTCCTGGACAAAATTAACGCAACATCATAAATTTGCCATATTTTTTATGCTATTTTTTTTCTGAATTTATTATTCGATTTGAATGATTTTTTTTTTTGCATTGTAGCTTGGTTCCTTGACAATGTCATAGTTTTCGCTGTTTATGATAAAAATTTAATTTTCGATTTATACTGGGTGTACTAAAAATGTTACGCATCACCGAAACATATTGCAGTTGACATTAAACGGTAGGTCCATCTTTCCCCAACATTTTCTTTTTTGGTTTACTTCATTATATCTGTTATTAAAGGAGATACACCGTAACATGTTTTTATAGACTTTAATATTCAACACATTCATTGTTAAATGTTTTCAAGTAGACTATGGACTTTTTCGGACATTGCAAGCGATGTGTCAGCAGATGTTGTGTTTTAAAGTTACAAAGGTCAAATAAAATTCGCCATACTGATAAAAACTGTTCGGAAACTGCTTATTAAATGTTCGTTTCGTTTGCCCAGTTGCCCGACGAGTATTTTAATCTTGAAACCTACTAGAAAACATTTAACAACGTTTAATAAGCAGTTTCCGAACAGTTTTTATCAGTATGGCGAATTTTATTTGACCTTTGTAACTTTAAAACACATCGCTTGCAACGTCAAAAAAAGTCCATAGTCTACTTGAAAACATTTAACAATGAATGTGTTGAATGTTAAAGTCTATAAAAACATGTTACGCTATAAAACGCTGTATCTCCTTTAATAACAGAGATAATGAAGTAAATCAAAAAAGAAAATGTTGGGGAAAGATGGACCTACCGTTTAATGTCAACTGCAATATGTTTCGGTTGCTAATATACTCCACAGGGTGATGCGAATTTTCGGGAAAAAACAGCATTTTAAGTACACTCAGTATAAATCGAAAATTAAATTTTTATCATAAACAGCGAAAACTATGACATTGTCAAGGAGCCAACCTACAATGCAAAAAAAAATATCATTCAAATCGAATCATAAATTCAGAAAAAAAAAATAACATCAAAAATAAGGCAAAGTTTTGATGTTGCGTTAATTTTGTCCAGGAGTTTATTTCCATCTCATAAAATGTATAAAATGTATAAAAACTATACTTTTAATATCATGATAGTTCATAGTTTTTCGCTGTGATGTATGTTTTAGAAAAAAATAATAAACTGTGTGTGCGCGTTTTTTAAAATTATAGAAATACAGATTTTTTTTTGCCCATACCGGTACAATATTTTTTACTCTTATAATAATAACACCTGTTTTAACAAAAATATAATAATGCAATTTATTTGGCCTTCACCTTACCTTTAACATGTCGTTTACTACGGTATAAAAGCTTTACTATATTATTATACATTAATAACATAAAAATTTGTAAAAATACATGTAAAGTTTATATAAAAGCTTGATTATCACAGTAAAGTTTCGGACATTGAAATTATAGACATCCCTTTAATAATCTCGAAGAATAATGTTTGATATAAAGACGTGCACAAATAGTACAATACATTGTCTAAAAATAGACAAAGAACCTAATGTAATAATTATAATGATAAGAATTTTACATTGTCTTAGAATCTATGAAGGATATTCTCGGGTTATGAGATAGCAAAGGCACTGTCAAAGTTAGCATGTCACTACAAAATTGTCAATTCAATTGGCTTATCTGAAAGTCGAATCTGGTATTTTCTGGATGACCATAAAAAATGAAGGAAACCATATTTAAATACAAAATATTCGTCGAATTCAAATACAAGGCCTATTTTTTGACGCACGTAACCCTTGTAATTTTTTTTTGGATATGCCTTTTACTATCACGTAACCAGAGAATGGAATGTTTTACTTACATAACATAATTAAGACTTTTTTAAAACCCACGACTCAAAAAAACTGACTAGCTCGCGGAACAAAATGTCCAGTTTGTTGAAAAAATTATCCCTAAATATGAAAAATGTAAAATAATAAATTTTATGGGTGGTTTTAGACATTCTCGGGCAAAAAAGTCGCTAATAACGACCTAATATTCTTTACAACATACGGAGAGCTATAATAAAATAACGTTTAAGGTGGTCGTCTACAAAGAAATTTTAAAATTTCGGTTTTTTTCCTTACATAAATTTGAAGCAAAAACCTTTAAAAAAAACGAAGAAATCCATTTTTTTTTCAAAAATACGCCAAAGTCTGATTTTTTGTTCTTTTCTTTTGATTCTGGTAGGGGACATAGCTAAAGAGTGTGCAGATACTGATTTTTTTTTGTTGCTTCCTTTCAGACACCTGAATCGCCTACAATCACCGGAGTTCTTCTTCAACTTCCGCAATTTTCAAAATTAAAAAAAAAAAGACTTGTACTTATGATATATGAATAAAGACGTGTACCAAACGGCAACTCTGTATCTCGCTTTCTCTCCACACAACGAACTGTAGAATTTATAAATAAAAAAAACCATTAACAGATTACTTACCTTCCCTGGTATTGTTAAAATACATGATTATGAGTCTTGCATGGCAGCAATAATATTCGCCAAAGCTGTTCTCGCGTCCGATGCCGGAAGTTCATTTAGAACTGTCAACGCTGCCTGGGAATGTTCTTTTTGAAGCTTTTTCGTCAAGTCCAGTCCTGGGCCTTCCATGACCTAAGAAACAAAATATAATTTTATAACACTAACGTTAACAGTGGATTGCTTTTAACACTAGTGTTAAAAATAAATACAAGGATTTTTTGATTAAGATATTATTCACAACGAGTTTTTCCATAATTATAATTAACGGCCAAGAAATAAGGTAAGGACAGAAAAACATGATTTTTCTCAGAAACCATCAAACTGTCGACACAAACGGTGCCTGTCAAGCATGCTGGGACTTTTATTGGGTCTTGGCCATAGGTCAATACTTATCTTGCTTACTTAATCAAGCTTACTCAAGCCTGAAATTACTACTACTACCCCCAAGAAATATTGACGGCCTTGTTCTTAAAAAAAATTACTTACCTCTTCTCTCAATAAATCATAGTCTACTTCGTCAACATTTTCTTGGCATGTTTCAATATGCTCGTACAGGTCAGGCTTGTTTTGTAATGTAAACATTAAGGGGGCACACACTAGACTGAAAGAACCACTGGAACCTACCAAATACGTAAGAATTATTAATTTAAAAAAATACAAAGATCAAAACAATATTGTGGAGTAAAGTTTTAGTATTTAGAATTTTATATAAAAATGAGGTAATCTTTTAAACACATTACCATAAAGACAAAGCATACTTATGACAATTTTACATTAACATAACGACACTTACATAACAGCGGATTATGTGCAAAAATGAGAATAAAACGCATTTATTTTCTTGGAGAAGAGAAAACAAGTGAACCTAACCACTGACCTCAGTCTTTAAAACATTTAGATTTTTTACTTTAAAACAATAATGTACATTCACCTGAATACTATACTGTAATCAGTGCCTGATAGCACTGGCCTCGAGCATCAATAAGTAATAAATTCACAATGCTGGACGTATCCTAATTAAATCCCTAAATACATTTTCACTCAACAAACAAATTGACATAATTTTCTAAGATCTCTAATGTCCTCTGCTATTTTAGTATAAGCCTTAGCCGCCCTTACTATTGGGTTACACAATATTACATCTTTGGTTATTTTTTAAAACTTTATACACTAATTTTACCTGTTCTAATTCTAGAAGCATCTCCAATTTTGGTATTTTCAACGCTCTATATAAAGTTTCTGAACTTGTCAACCAATCATAATTAAAGAGAATTTTTAATACTTTATTTTGGAGTACTTGGACTGCGTTAAAATTACTTTTCCCACATGTTCCCCATATTGGCATTAGCTATCTAAAGTGTGACGGGAAGATTTAAATATCTTACCTGGTTGAAAAGGTTCACGGTCAAGACAAGCTTGCCACGCTAGGGCCAAGTGCTTTCCAAAAAGATATCCCTTCTCTTGCAGATCTTCCGAATGTCCTGCTAGCTTCAGCGTTCCTTGGCATGACTTGCCGAGAAGGGAACCTAGAATTTAAATTTCCATAAATAGAAGTATCCTAGTTTAGAAAAAAGAAAAGAATTCTAATGTCTTCGGTTTCTCTTACCAGCGTTTAAAACATGTCTCAATGTCCATTCAGCCTGAGCATTACCCAACGCTTCACTCACCACCAATGGCTCCAAATTATTTTCAGTAAATTGTTTGTATTCAACTTGATTGGGTCTCGGCCTGGCAGGTAGAGGATTATTCTGCTTATCCCTGGGCCCAACAAATTCCGCCTCGGCCAAGTCTCTGACCGCCGAGCTCATAAGTTCAACCAATTCTTGGTTTCTCAGATTAGCTAATTCGACACAACTGTAATTAAATAAATTTCTCTGAGGTGCATTCCCAAATTTTTGAATAAAAATATAATAAATAATATCATTTTAACATGTACAAAATAAGAGTAGTTTGATCTTGTGAAATCATGTTGAAAATAAAATTTTTTTTCATTGAACAAATCTAAGTAAGGTACTTTCTTTTAACTTCTATCCTCACCTATTACTCAGCAAATAGTCTCCACTTAGCAGTGCTATCTTATTTCCAAACATCATATCACCGCTGGCATCCACATTATTAGGGGGTTGCAAGTTAACCAATCCTTTGTGAACCAAATGGCTAGTTCTTATCATTTCTGTTACTTCAGCTAGACCCCTCTGGCTGTGCAGAACACCTAAAAGCACAATGTGAAGCAAACCAAGAGTAGAGCTTATTTTAAAAGGAAATTTATTTTCTGACATTTCTAAACCTATCTTCTTTTTGACATAACAAATGTCTGGTATGAGTATGGTCAATCAATGTGTCGGTCACTATGTTTACTATATATTTTGATGTTCCCGTGTTTGATGGCCTTCTACATGATCCATAGTTTAGGTAAGGTTTATTTAATATATCAATGTGTTAAAATTGTAGTCGACAAGTCAATTTTACCTGCTGCTTTGTCCTGTTCCATATCAGGAATATCCGGAGAATGCCCTGCAGCTTTAGAAATCAATAAAACAATCAAGCCCCAAGCTTGCATATTGTTTTTTCCATTGTAAAGAAGCCCCCTAAAAATTGATTTCATAACTAATCTCATTTAATGTTATGTACCCATGTATGTATATGAGTAGCTTGTGTAAGAATATAGACATACAACCACAAAATGCCATAGGTTTCTACTTACTTGGCAGTTTTTAATAAGGGATGATTCGACCCAACTAACTTTCGCAAATGTAATGCAACATTTGCGATTTCATCACTTAGCAACCATCTTAAGCTTAAAAACGACGTAGGATACCCAACAATCTTTTCTGCTTCGCTCACCGCCCTATTCCAGTCTGGTTTCTTTTCTTGTGCTAGTTTCGCAAACTGAATTTCCGATGAGGATAAGTGTCTTACTTTTTGAACGTGAAACAAACTTAACGCAGAACTAGCGGTGGGCAAAATTTGTTTTGATAAGGTTCTTACCAGGCAGACCTTCGAAAGGGACATTTTAAAGCTGACGTGAACGAAAATTCGGCAGTGTACTAAAAATTAAGCTAATAAGTGCCAAACACAACTGTAAATATTCGAAAACCGAAAGCTGGTATTGGTACAGGTGAAAGTTGACCCCGATTCTTTAAATTCGAGTCCTTAAGAATTCGTGGCGTGTTCGTAGAGTTCCGAAACGTTAGCTCCTTCGTAACATTTCCTATTATGTCAGACGTGCCTCTGTTGCGCGAGCTCGCATTTCATAATAGGATAAAAAGGGATGCAATATTATTTAATGCTGAAGATTGATACAAACCTCAACTTGTTGTTAAAATTCTAACCTAAAAACTGTATTATGTATATTTAGGTTTTACGGTTTAATTTACAATATATATATATTTATTGTTTGCATTGCTATCACCTATACTCGATATTTTGCACTCCGATAAACACATCATTTTATCATTCATCAACATAATATGTTGTATTAGACCCCGAATCCCCCCCCCCCCCCCCCCATTTTAGACCATAAATTTTAGACCATAAATTTTAGACAATGCCCCAAGGCACAGAGAAACAATAGTTGGTAGTAGGGCAGAGTATGTTGTAGTTGTGCCCAAAACCCCTTAGTCGTCCAAGGTAGTAAGGTATCGTTTTGAGGCAGAGGAAGCTTAATGAAGGGTAGCATTTTGGGTAGCATTCTTCAGAAAAAAAACAATTATAAGAACGCGGCACATTTGCATTGTAAGTTTGTTATTGTTATTAGATCAATAATTATCGATCACACACAATAAAATTAATTAGGTATATTGAAATACCATTATGCAGTAAAAATAAAGGAATGAAGAGCTTAATTTTGCCGAGGTCATTTGTGATAAGAACACTTAATAACATATTTCTTTCTTTAAGATTGTCTTTCTCAACCAAAGAAAATATAAACTCTGTACAGTGTCGGACTGGCTAGGGATACCTTTGTACGTATAATCATTAATAAAACCATCCGTAATCAATAAAAAATAATCTTCATAAATCAGCTAGCTACCCGTAGTATCGATTTTGAAAATATTAAGATAATGGAATAAAATGTATGGAATAAGCAAGACCTTTTGGTTCGAAGTCCACGTTAAACCATAGCCAATTTAAAAAAATCAATAATTTTAATTTGTATCGATTTAAATATTTAAATTGTTAGGAATACGCCATATAAACGTACTAAACGATATCAGTTCAAATTTTTCCTTCCACGTCAAAGTCAATAGGCATCTCGCTCTGATGCAGCCTATTTCTATCGTTTTCGCTGACGTAGTGACGACGTAAAGTGAAATATAATAAATTCTTGGCGACAGTTTTAAAAAATTCAGACGACTCGTGTTCCCGTAAGAATATAGTTCGTTCCTCATCCGAATTGAGTTCGTCAATTGATCGAAAATTTGCAATTTAAAAATAACCGATTAAAAACCAGTTTCGCCGAAAAAACTCGAGAGAACGTACCTACCGTTTTCTCGTAAAGGTTATTTTAAAACATTGGTTCAGTTATTTTTTGCGCCCTTCAGTGCTTGCTAAGTTTATTGAACATAAATTTGTTGTTGCCCCGGTGTTTTCAACCTAGATTTTTTCTGGTAAGATATTTAAACATTTTTTATAGGTACTTAGGAAAACCTAAATCATAAAAATGTTTCAAAAATAGCCCAACATTTTCCGGAGTTATGAATAGAATAGTCGATTAACGTGGTTTTTACATTTTTCCGGTTTGAAATCTAAAAATATCATTTTTGTCCAGTAACATGTAGGAACCCAGAAACCGAATTTATTCGTCTTCCAATGTAGAACGGCTGCAAGCAGGTCGAATTTTAATTTCGTCCAGTCCGTTTGGTAATGTTATGATTGCGCAACTCTTATAGGAAAATCAATAATTATTATTATCGCGCCTACCTATTTCCCTAAATTTTCCCTGTGGATTTAGGTCACAACGTCTAAACAAAATTAGGGTGATTTGATTTGACAAACGAGTATCTTAGTTGGCTAAAGCAGTATACGATCACTAATCACTATAACATTATAATGTAATTTCATTACTATACTACCATAACCATACTAAAAAATGCTTTAGCAATAATAGTGTCATTATTGTGTTGTTAATGTCATGACACTGACATGATCGTGGAATATGTATCTGCATTATACATGTTTACATTTATTATCAATTTTATACATATTTGCATCTCGGGGTGTGAAAAACAATTATTAAAAAATGTCGTCTACAAATTGACGAGAAGGTCACAATGCGGTCACGTGAGTTGTGACCTCTATACAATTGGAAAAAAACGATCAAGTGCTAATAAGAGTATAACAAAGAATCATATGATTTAATAAAACGTCCCCTGTAGGTGTAGGTATGCTGCCGATTTTTCAATATTTCACTATCCATGGCGACTCGGGGGTCGAAAATATAGAGGAAGTGTCAAGCCAAAATATTCTTGAATACACAGACTAACGTTACGCGTCAATATGATTCACGCCAAAGGCGAGGAAGTGGCACTTCCCCTACTTCCTCCGCCACTGCTACCTCTGTATGCCAATTTGCCCGGTTCTCCCCTATATATTTCAAATGGCCAAAGTTTTTGTTTCTCATTGTGATAAAAAAACTTCTTCCATATTATTTGTTTTCTTATGTTTATTTATAGTTTTTTAAATGCCAGCCTATTGCATATGGTTCAGTCAATCGATATTTTATGACCTTTGCCAAAATTCATAAAACTTGTGATTACTATAAACCTTTGGCATTGTTACAAAAATTCTAAAACATCTGCTGACCAAACTCATTATTTATTAAACAATGTAAGTACCTATCAATTAAAAATGAAAAGGTTAACAAGGAAAAGGGAAAAACAATTCTGAAAAAAATTCAGTTTCCGAACAGGTGTTGGCTGGACAATACGGTGGACTGATCTACAGTAAAAATAAGGCCAACTGCAATGTACATATACAGATTTAAAACTAATTTTAGCATTAATCATATTTTAAGTTATAAATATTTTTTCTAGAGTTATTAACCGTTATTTAATTCATAACGGACGTTTAAATCTCATTACAGGTAAGGTTAAACAGAGATTTTATACAGGGTGTTACTTAATGATATGTACAGGCAAGGGCGGATCCAGAACTTCGGTTTGGGGGGGTCAAATTTCGTTTTGGGGGGGTCATGCATGGAAAATTACGAAAAGTAATACCCTGCCGCGTTAGTCAACCCGGTATATATGGTATTTTTCGTGTTAAATTGATGGTTTGGGGGGGAGTCATGACCTCCCCCTGGATCCGCGCTTGGCTGTCCCATTTTCGACACTTTTATAGGGTATCTCCGTAATTGTTAGCGCTATCAAAAAAGTAATGGAGCCGTCTTGTGCTCTTTTTAAGTCAAACTTAAACTAGTAAAATCAAAATTTGAAAATTTTCGCTCGCTTAAAGTACGGAGAAAACCAAAAAATTGACAAATTCAAAATTACCCTACATTTTCTTAGTTAAAAGAGATACAGAAAAATGTTTTATACAGAAACTTCTTTATATTGATTGTTGAATAATCTGCCGTTTTCAGAATAAGTATACGGGGTCAGGTAAAAAAGTTATCGGACCTAGCCTCATTTGTTTAAATGGAACACCCTGTATATTTTAATCTAAAAAGATACTATTTTAAATTGACGCCCACCAAATTAATAGATGAAGCCAGTGGGATTGCGTGTCCGTCCATGACTATATCTGGTTCTGTAATGTTAACCTTTTAGAGATGGCTTTACATTTTTTAGTTAAAATTATATTCAGGGGTAGCTGTAACGCCACTGGCTTGAGAAAAAAAAACTTTTATGGGTTGTTGCAGTTAAAAGAACTCATAGCCTACCACTTCATACTCGACAATTTTGTTATAATATTGTTCTGTTACGAGTTATTTATTATTCCCTGTAATTAAAATATCCTTAGAAATGAAATAATAGTAAATTTAGTAACGTTATAATTATTATAATATATTAATTTTTCTTCGCGGTCTTTAAATAGCATTTAATTATTAAACTTATAATTTTATATTGTATGATATTGGACCACTGCCCATCAGGCGCCAGGCGTTTATATTCGTGGTAAAATAGATCTTATTTTAAGAGAGGATTTTATATTATTTTAATTTGGATTGAAATTCAAAGATCAGAGAATCAAATATCAACTATATGTATCATAATATGTGAAGGGAGAGACGATATTATGCTGAACGGCGTATTCGGATGTATGACACTTTTAATGAATTTAGGAAGACTGATATTTCCGCACGCCTCGGCTTAAATAATAGTAAATTATAAGCGCTATGATATACAGAGTGGCCCATCGAAAACAGTCCAGCAAGGTTTACGGCTGTGTACGTGAAAATTTAAAAAAAAACCTCGGACCCGTAAACTTGTGTTTTCAGGGGGACACGTTTCAGTATTAATTTGATCCCTGTAACCACAACCCCTCTAGCGCGGGCGGCTACTTTTTAAATGGCATTAAATTCTCTTTAAAATGGCGCTTTGCTTTGTAAATTTGAGCTACGCGCCGCCGAGAAATTGCGTTTTAAAAAATGTAATTTTATTGAGTAATACTTACATGTTATCTTATTAAATGTTGAAAATGTCCGCCATTCACCTCCATACAATAGTACAACAACTGTTCAAAGTGTTCTCGGACATTGTGAAGAACATCTGGTGTAATTTGTTGACATTCATTAGTCATGCGGTTCCGTAAATCTTCTAAGGATTCGGGTTGGGTGGCATAAATTTTGGATTTTAAATGTCCCCACAAAAAGAAATCACGGGGAGATAAATCGGGCGATCTCCCGGCCATTCAATAGCACCCCTCCTCCCAATCCATCTACCAGGCAACGTTTCATCCACAAAGTGGCGTACGGGTAATGCATAATGGGGGGGAGCCCGGTCTTGTTGAAATATTGAATTTTCTTCCTGGCAACGTTGGTCGTTTTCCATAATTTCCATCAGTGTTGACAGCATTCTCCAACAAGTCTAAATAAGTATCTCCATTTAAATTTCACGGTAAGAAAAATGGTCCAATTATGTGATCACCGAAAATACCAGCCCAAACGTTTAATATCTGAGGATTTTGAGTATCAACCTCGTGGTAAATCCTTGGATTCGTGTCGGACCAGTAACGACAGTTATGTCGATTGACAGTGCCATTAAGAAAAAAAGAACATTCGTCTGAGAAGCAGACGTTAAAAGGTAGTTCGGATAATTTAATACTTGTTCTGACATTACTTCACAAAAGTGTAAACGGCGGTCATTATTATCTTCATTCAATTCTTGGAGAAGTTGAATTTTGTATGGGTGCCATTTATAATGTTTCAGAATTCTCTGTACAGTGGTCCGCGAAATTCCCGTTACATCAGACATTTTTCTGGTACTTAATGTTGAATTCATACTAACTTGACCCAGAACAGCTACTTCTACTGCTTCATTTCTTACCGGATTTTCAATGATCCTTCTTTTATTTGCCACTGAACCAGTTTGCCGAAATTTTGCCACTAATTCTAGGATATAACCATGATGTACGTGTCTATCTGGATGTCTATATCATTAAACAAAGTGCTCTTGCACATTGATTGTTTATAAAATACAATTCAATAATTTCCATTCTCTCCTCAATAGAATAAACCATTTTTTATGTCACGATCAAATCAAAAGAAAATAATAGCGCAAAAATAACGTATGTAGATCTGGATCAACAACTTTACTGAAGATATAGTTGAATTGACTGATACTTATTACTTTAAAAACAATTTGTTTACTTTATAAGATGTGCAGTGAAATGTTTCAAATTCCGTTGCTCGGCGGCGCGTAGCTCAAATTTACAAAACGAAGCGCCATTTTAAAGAGAATTTAATACCATTTAAAAAGATGTATCACAACATACCCATTCCCATTTGAAAAAGCAACGGCAGTAGCCGCCCCCGCTAGGGGGGTTGAGGTTACAGGGATGAAATTAATTAGTGAAACATGTCCCCCTGAAAACACAAGTTTACGGTCCGAGGTTTTTTTTAATTTTCACGTACACAGCCGTAAACCTTGCTTCGATGGGCCACCCTGTATAGTCAATAATTATACATTGATATACATACATAATATCATTTAAGCTATTAGTAAACTCCTTATTAAGTAGTAGTAATTAGTTTAAGTACATTGTGATAATCGTGTTGATTTGAAATATTAAAATTATTTTTTTCATCTTGTCGAGTGTTAACACATTCCACGGTGAAAAACTGGAATGATATCGCCAAAATGTCGATTAGTGATAATGGACTGATCGAAAGCCTAATTTTTTTTCAATGAAATTGTAGAAACACTTGAAAAAAATGAATAAACAGCGTAATGTTGAGTAACATTATATAATTGAGTGTGATTATAAAACATAACGTGATAATTTTTAAAAAATATAAAGTTAAACAAGCGTGTATCGTTATGCAATTCGTTATTTTTTGTAAATTTCCAACACACAACTACTTACGTTTAATTTATGTTATAAAAATAATCATAAAATTTACAAAATACTGATAGGGAACTTTATTAATAATTACACTAGCCAACAAATTTTTAGGATGCTGAATACAAAAATGATAATGAAATTAAAACCCTAGTTGCCATTTTCAAAAAACCAGATATTTTTACACTTTTAGAGTCACTGACGTTTGGCTATTCTTTTGTGAATTGTTTCTGGAGCATCTCTAACAAGAGTCAGTAACAAGTAACAGTAGTCGGCAACCATGGAAGCATTCCAGTTTCCCTGGTACCTGTTCTCCATTGTTGATATATCCTGATGGAAGCGTTCGCCGTGCTCATCACTTACAGCTCCGCAGTTGTCAGAAAAAAAGTTCAGTTAGAAGTGTAGGAAATGGATCTTTAGAGACATATTGCAACCCATTTTTTGATACGACGATAGCATATTTTCAACAAGAATAACGTAAATTATCAGCTTTTTTATATTTCCCAAGAAATTAGTAACCACGAGACGAAAGTCATTTCGAGCATTTTTTTCAATATCTGTTAGAGTGCTTTTTGCTTCACTTAGCCTCGGAAAATGCTGGCCCATGTCTATTCAGTGCCTGAACAAAGTTTTTCATTAGGCCCAATTTGATATGCAAAGGTGGTAACAAAATATTTTTGGAGTCTACCAATGGCATATGTTATACATTCTTTTGCCCTGGATCTAATGATTGTCGAACGGGCCAGTATTGGCTATTGTAATGAAGTGACCTTCCTTGTCCGACTGTCCCATTCAAATAAAAAAACAACAAAACTTGGTGTAGCCTAGCTGCAATCCAAGTAACAGTGCACCAACCTTTAAGTCGCCACATATCTGCCATTGGGGCTCATCATATTTTATGGTTGTCAATAGGATCTTCATATTGTCGTATGATTCTTTCATGTGAACTACATATCCGACAGGAATAGACGGAAGAATATTGCCAATATGCAATAGTACTGCCTTTAAACTCAATGTTGAACTATCTATAAACGATCTCCATTCCACTGGTTTATAGTTTATATTTAAAGCCGCCAATAAACCGCCAATGTTATTGCAAAAACCCAAGTTATTTTCCATGTCAAAAAATGGTGCTAGGCCTTTATGGCGTTTACGAAAAACACTTACAGAGACATCGTCTTCTAATAGGTTCCACTGCTGCAATCTTGATCCTAGTAACTCTGCCTTACTTTTTGGAAGTTCTAGATCTCTCACGAGAGGACACAATGCCGACTGAGCAGGCACTACTCATATCTACATCTAGAAATACAGGGAAAGTTGAAGTTTATTTTCGAAAATAGGCCATAATTCGAAAACGGTGCAATGTATCCATGTGGCTGTATGATGTTTGATGAGTAAGGAATGAGAATTTGAAGAGATTTTTAAGAGGGAGTTACATACACTGGGTTTAATAAATCTGTGATTTTTTTCTTATCTGTTATTAAGTATTTTTAATCCAAGATTCTCAAAGAAGGGCAATTTCTAAACTAAAATAGTATACTTGGCTCAATCTTAAAATCCCTAATCACAATACATCAAAACAATCAACGTAAAAAATGGAAAAACCGTGATACCTCGAGATACGAGTTTAATTCGTTTCCTAACCTTGCTCGTATGTCAATTTACTCGTATCTCAAAGCAATTTTCCCCATTGAAATTAATTGAAATGCCATTAATCCGGTCCTGCCCCAAAAATGCTACCCCTAATTGTTTTTGTTACGTGTTTTTGAATAAGAAAATGTATTTATAAATGACAAATATTGTATACAAACATAATAACTTACACACAACTTAAATGCTAGATACTGTATGCTTAATTTTAACTGCTTTTTTTCTTCACTGTTCTTTGCCTTTTTCGCCGGATTCAAAAAAAACTGTCCAAGGAGGTTTGTTTCTTCCTCCCTGTCAGAATGCTGCGGAAATGAGATAGGCAAGTGTCATTAAATAGCTCGGATGCACGATCAGTTGCAAATTTTTTCGGCGTGTTTCTTTTCCACGAACTGTGATATTTTATCGTAAGTACCGTCAATTATCGTATAAAGTCCGACCCTCCCTAATATTTTATCGTACCATCAACCAAACTGTATATTATAGGCTATCGATCCGGCAACCGTGCCTCGGTCGAGGTTAATGGCGATTATGACGAGACTTGCTGGCATGTGCGATTAAATAGGTGGGGCATAATGCAGTTTCTCTGCAGTAACAGGTGGCGGGAGATAGCGGGGATATGGCGATATAACATGGGAAAGGCGCACAATTTTAGTGTGCGCCGTGCCGTTGTCTGTTCGTGCATCTAGTTAGAAATTCGAGCGTATATGTTTTAATATTTTAATATTATATATTTATTAAGTTAAAATAAATAGTTTGACGGTGGAATAACTTTAGCTTTTTGGGGTTGGGAGCAAAAAATTAAAGTGAAGAATGCGGAAAGACATAAACCCGAAATTAATTTAACGCATACCACAAAGGGTAAATCTAGGGACTTTATTAGAAAGTTTCAAAATTAAATATATGAAAAAATATTTATAGAGGGTATTCTAAACTTTAATGAGGCTGTTATTGATCAATTTTCTACAATTAACAACCGAAGAACGGACTTTACGTTTAAGCACTATACACACTAAGAAAATCTTTCTTATTGTCCAAAAGTTGTATTTCCTTGTGTAAAATTAAAAAATAAATAAAGATATGTTTTACCTAACGCATTTTCTTATTACTTCTTTTCCTTCTACATTTAAAACGCCTAGAAAGTAATTGTTTGTTCGTTACACAAAAATAAAATTTTAAAAATAATTTCGCCATACTTGTGAACCTCCTCATAGGTAACGAGCCGCCACTGCCAACATCTCTTTTATCTCACTTGTAGAGATCGCGTCGCAGCTGACCCTTCCTCGTATCTCAAATAGCGCTCGTATTTCAAAACAAAACTTCGTTCGCTCGACAGATCGTATCTCAAATAACTCGTATGTTAGGGCACTCGTAGCTCGAGGTACCACTGTATCTCGAAAACGGTTAGAGATTTAAGATCGAGCAAGTATACCTTTATAGTTTAGAAATTGTCATTCTTTAAGAATCTTGCGATAAAGAATACTTAATAGCAGGTAAGAAAAAATCATATATTTATTAAACCCAATCATATGTATAAGTAAGCGCCCTCTAATATGAAACTACCAATCCGTATTTCTTAGGTACTCATAAAAACATCATACCTCCAACTTTCAATCCGATACAATGGACCCGTTTTCAAATTATGGTTTATTTTCGAAAATAAACTTTCACTTTCCCTGTATTTCTAGATGTAGATATGACTTAATCGGTTTAGTTCGATGTTTAGTTTCTCCAGTTGCTCTATGGCCTATAAGTTATGGGACACCCTCTATACTTAAGTTTTGTCCGAACAAACCCAATATAGCATCCACGTTGTGGTATTGGCTAGTGGGAGTTATTAATGCTTAAATTAAGTATACATTAAATTATATTAACCTAAAATTTATGACCTTTATACTTATAGCATTGATTTTACACATTTTTTAAATCTAATTATAGACATATCGACTACATTATAGACTATCGAATATTGTTCGATTTATTATTGTTGTTAATATTGATTTAAGTTCCTTAATTTTTATTTTACATACTGAGATTAAAAATACACAATTTTAAAGATAAATCTGATGATCTAATGAATAATAATTGTTTTGGTTCGAAATGTAGTGTAAAGTTTACGAGATGTGGCGCCATTAGTGAATTACATAATCAAGAACCTATCGACACTATTGACATTGAAATAATTAAAAAAAAGATAAAGAGGATAAATCAATCGCTAATGATAAACTAATGCATGATACTTTTTCTAAGTATCTCTTTTGACTCGATTTTTGAAAAGGCGAAAACTTTATAGAAATTGATAAACAAAGTAATGCATTTTACGAGGTGCGTTGAGTGCGAGCCTGTTTCGTCATATTGGTACGGGCTACGAGCCTCGGACGCGCCTACCACGAGCCTCTCGAGGAAGCCTCATCAGAGGCTCGCAGCAATCCATGTGTGTACAACTAAAAAGAAAATAGGTTCGTGGGAAACTCGTGGCAGACTCGACTCGACTCGCCACGCGGAAAGGAAAAAACTCGAAAGAGGCTCGCGGTAGGCTCGTCTCCATATTTATAAGCACCTTAAAGGTGAGCCCGAGACGAACCTTCCTCGAGAGGTTCGTTTTAAGCGCGTTCGAGGCTCCTGCCTCTGGTAATCTTGTAGTTCCATCATGTAAAACGAAACATTAAACCGATCACAAATAACTTGATAACGTTTTCTAGCGATCAATATCAATTAAGCAGTATGTAATTGATTTTCCGTGAAATTAACATTGACATCAAAAACATAAAACTTCTAATGACCTCGCGCGCGTGGATTATAAATAATTCGATAATTAATTATTTCGGGACGAAAAATTCTAAATATAGTTACGTGTGGAAAAATATTACATAAATTATCGAATGTTGACCCAGAATCGTAGATTACTACGAGAATTTTATAAAAAGTTTTATTTATGTAGTTAGACGTTAATTGACGGTTTTTGTAAACGCGCTGTTTTTAAATACAAGGTTTTCGGAGAATGCCGGTCCTATTCGGTTGGCCTCCACGATCTCCAGACCTTACGCCTTTAGACTTTTGTTCATGGGGCTGGTTCAAAACGAAATGTACACAGTCGACACTCGGGATGCACTAATACTGCGATATTAAACAAAGACATCAGGAGAGCAATAGGCGCCATTCGTAGACGAAGTAAAAAATATAGAGTCCAATTTAACCGAATTCGAAATCCCAATGGTGAGCAACGAATTTGTTATTAAAGTCCGTTTTGTTGCAGTTGATAGCTCATATCGAGGGTTGAAGCCATAAAACAACCGTAAACCATAGGCGTTGCCAATAGTAATTACCTTATTTAATAAGAAAATTGGCCTCTGTCCATTGTTAAGTAGGATTAGGGTTAAAGTAGGTACAACAGGGGTAATTAATTTACCTATTTTTGCCTGCTTTAGGATGTTATTACGCCATTTGATGTACGTTTGTCAAACTATGTATTTAGTTGTATTTAGATACTGCATTATCTCAAAGTTGAATTATTTCCTATACTTGTAACAATGGCTTCAAGTTTTTCGCCAACGTGTCTTCGTCAAATTAGCAAGAGTGCATATTCTCTCCGAGAAAAGACATTAATATTAAACGTGCATGATGCTCTAGTGTACCAGAAACCTGCAAGTGATGTTCGTAGCATCATTGCAGAGTGTGCCAATATGGTAGGAGTTGGAGAGGCTACTATATATAGGTTCTTGCGTGAAAGAAAATCTAAGAACCTCAGTGAGCCAAAACCACTCCCAGGAAAGAAACCGTTAGAAATTGACAATTTCATTAAAAATGGTATTAGAAGAAAAGTACATAGTTTTTATTTTGCCAAGGAAATACCAACTATAGACAAAATTTTACAAGCCATTAACTACGACGAGGACTTACCACAGCTATCACGAACGAAACTATGGAAAATACTTCATGATATGAACTTTCGATGGGAGAAGCAAAACAGAAAATCTTTTCTTATTGATAGAGCAGATATTATTTGCTGGAGACGTCAATACTTAAGGTCCATCCGAAAATACCGCAGCGAAGGCAAAAACATTTTCTATTTGGATGAAACTTGGCTGGACGAAGGGCACACCGTATCTAAAGTTTGGCAAGATAAAAATGTCCTAAGTTCTCGACAAGCTGTCATGGAAGGCTGGTCAACAGGACTTAGACCACCATCTGGAAAGGGACGCAGACTTATTATAACTCATATAGGAAGTTCAAATGGCTTTTTGGATCAAGGATTATTACAATTCCAGTCGAATTCTACTAAAGACTATCATGAAGAAATGACTGCTGATGTTTTCGAGGAATATTTTAAGCAAATGATAGAATACATTCCCGCTAATTCTGTAATAGTGATGGATAATGCCAGCTATCACTCTAGGCTAAAAGAGAATCTTCCCACAACTTCATGGAAAAAGGCGGAAATCGTAAACTGGTTACAACGAAAGGAATTGAGTTACGATAATACCATGGTAAAAAAGGAACTTTTGGATATTGTTAGGCTACATAAATCACAGTATAAAAAGTATGTTATTGACGAGATGGCAAGAGATCGAGGTATTATAGTGCTCCGTTTACCACCTTACCATTGTGAGCTAAATCCTATCGAATTAATATGGGCTCAAGTAAAAGGATATGTTGCTAGAAATAACAAAACTTTTAAAATGCAAGAAGTGCGACACCTCTTGCTTCATTCTTTAGCAAATGTGTCATCAGAAAATTGGCAAAACGCCATAAAACATGCTATAGTAGAGGAACAAAAAATGTGGGAACTTGACAACGTAATTGACACAACTATGGAAATTGAGCCTTTAGTAATAAGCGTAGGACATGATGACTCTTCAGATTCTTCTGAGGACCATTTTATCGAGTTATAATTATTGAAATTGTCAATATTTTTTGATCTGTAAATAAATTAGTTTTCTTGTAAATAAATTCATAAAATCATAAAATCTATTACATTTAAATAAAATAATAAGCGGTTACATTAAAAACCCAACTCTCCGACCATGATGGGCCGTTTTAATCATTATCCTTTCATTTCATTTTATGGCTCTATTGTTACTTTATCTGTTACCCGGTGGAATAGGTCAAAATTTCTTCATCTTTATGCTAGATGTACGTAAAAAGACCATTTTATAGGTAAAATATTTTAGGCCACCGGGCCCTTGTTTTGAATCTTTAATGAGGGTATCGAGCTATCAACGGCAACGAAACAGACTATATACCCCGTATAATGTAGGAAACATTACAGCAAAGCAAAGTTTGATCCCTGGAACTTCAAATACTAATAAATTACAAGGTATTTAAAAAGTGACATTTTTGTTCAGTCCGCTTTTTTGAACCACCTAATTTTACAGTGCGCAGTCCTCGGACCTGTTTGGCTACACCGATCGGCCACTCTGTATCTTGTAATATTTCCGAACGAAATTAGAATTAAAAAACGATCACTGTTGTGTATTTTAGGATTACGACATAATAAATGTCTGGTGTTACGAACAACGTTTTCCGCGTGGTTCTATTCATATTTTTATTGTGTATGTAGATACAGGGTGTCCCATAATTTATGAACCATAACTGGAGATACTAAACATCAAACTAGATCGATTCTATATACACGGTGTTGAAAAAAGGTCGGTACCCCGGAATAACTCCGGTGCATCGCAAGTGCAGCGGAAAATGTCTAGGGAAAAAGTTGTTTTTTTCTTGAAGGAGGAATAGTTTGCAATTTAAACCACCCCCCACCCCTTCAACCTCCGGGCGCGGGTTCTCCTTCAAAAGTATACTTTTTCTCCAGAAATTTTCCGCTGCAATGCGATGCACCGGAGTTATTCCGGTGTACCGACCTTTTTCAACACCTTATAATGTGATTATTTTTTTGCATAAATTTTAAATACAAAACGTTTCTTATTGATTTTCTTTTCTTTTTCAGTAATTAGATGGCCGCTCCGTGGTTGGCCCCAGGAGCTCAGGGCCTATACGACCCTTCGTTTGAAAAAGAGGCCTGCGGCGTGGGATTTGTGGTCGCCATCGATGGGCGACGCGACAAGAAGATTGTTCGCGACGCGCAAAGGTTGGCCGTGTCTATGAACCATCGTGGCGCGTGCGCGTGCGACAACGACACCGGCGACGGAGCCGGAGTGCTTACCGCTATACCACATGATTTATATACTGCTAAACTTAAGTAAGTATATCTACATGATGCATAAATGTCATGTCAGTTAGGAAGTATAGGTACCTAATATTGTTGGTGTGATGTCTGCCATATTGGAAACCCGTTGAGGAAGTTTCTCGTTGCGTCGAAAGTCCGAAACAAAGCGACAAGGCAGACCTATTTTTCCTCTGTGCCTAATGCAGGCCCGTATATGTCCGATTTTGGAGCGCGCTTTCTCGGAAACTACTATTTAAAACATAATACATTATGGCATTATTGGAAAGAGATTTAAAGAACCTCTAAAATGATGTGCCACTTGTACTTAGCAGCATCTAAGATTTTAAGGGTAATATACAGGGTGTCCGGGAACATGTGGGAAATCTCCCGGATATGAAGAAAACACGTAAAATGAATACTATAGGTTCATATAAACTTCTTTCGTATCGGCCTCCTCTTCGGAGATATGGGCTCCCAAAGAGCACCACCTGGTATATTTCAATTATTTTTTAATACGATGTATACCAGGTAAGACCCGTCAAATTACTACCCAAGAAACTGTTGTGAATTACTCACAGCTGCAGGGACGGACTAGCTGTAACACTCATGGGCCCATTTTTTTACGCCCTGTATGATGAGAACTTTGGACAATGTTTTTTACATACATTTAACTATTGGCTAAAAATTAAGTATCTTCATTCATGTCGCTAATCCTAACCGTTTTCGAGAAAACGTCATTTTATTTACACTGAGTCCCCTAACTGCTCATGGGCTAAATATGAAAAAGCGGAATCTTGAAGGTTGAACATTGGATCGGAACAAAGATGTATCTTTTATTGAAATACCCGAAGCACATGATGTATATGAAATGCCGTTTTTTCGAAAACGGTTAGGATTAGCGACATGAATGAAGAGTACTTAATTTTTAGCCAATAGTTAAAGGTATGCAAAAAACATTGTCCAAAGTTCTCATCATACAGGGCGTAAAAAAATGGGCCCATGAGTGTTACATCTAGTCCGTCCCTGCAGCTGTGAGTAATTCACAACAGTTTCTTGGGTAGTAATTTGACGGGTCTTACCTGGTATACATCATATTAAAAAATAATTGCAATATACCAGGTAGTTCAATAATTATGTGTAAAAAACTTGATTTCATTGGAGCTCTTTGGGAGCCCATATCTCCGAAGAGGAGGCCGATACGAAAGAAGTTTATATGAACCTATAGTATTCTTGTCACGTGTTTTCTTCATATCCGGGAGATTTCCCACATGTTCCCGGACACCCTGTATAGACATCTACAGCGGACGGACGTTCCCAAGTAATAACAATATGTTTTGTGCAATGACATAATTTCGAGATACAAAAAAAAATGTGCACGATTTTCCTGCCCACTATTAAATTAAATTTACACAGTTAAAAACAAATATTGACTGTATTGTAGCTAATTGTATTACACACGATGTGTAGTAAATTAAATAACGATCGTCGTGTAATACAGAGGTTCGAGATTAGGAGAAATATTTTCCCAACGATCTCTTAAGTTAGTTTAAACCATTTACTGCATAATTAGACGGAACACTCCTTCAAATGGACACAGGCCGTCCTTGGTTGATAGGAATTGATTATACAAGCCGTGATTATGCATTGTTTTGTCTACATGTGAAATAATTCATTAAGAATCCGGCGAATTTGAAAACATCACTTTCAGACAAGTCATTTGCACAATTTTTACTTACCTTACACGGTTTACCGGTCATATTTTTAAAGGTTGCTCGGCGGTTGTCTTGCGCACAATGTTATCGCAGTCACATAGGCAACCCCGCCGTATTGGTGCTTGTTCGGTTGCCAACCAACGACGACCGTCTAGAACCGAAATCAGTCGTAGGGATGTAACGATATTAAAAATCTATCGATACGTAGACAATATACAGGGTGTTCCAGAATATGTGGGCAATCTCTCGGGTTCAGGTAGAACACTTAAAAATAACAGGAGAAGTACCTATAAATTTTTCTTCCTACGGCCTCGCCTACGGAGATAGCGGCCCATAACGGACGTCCCTGGAAATCGAAAATTAAGTACTAAAATTTTTTAGTATAATGGTTACTAGATGAGTCTCCTTAAAATTCACCCTTGGAAACACATTTGGCTTATTTAGTTTGCCAGGGACGGACTAGACGTAACACAAAAATGCTTTTTTTTGTACACGTTTTATGATGAAGGAACGACAATAATATTTTTGGATACTCTAAACCTTATGCTGAAAAAAGGTACTCTTGATCAATGTCGATAAAATGAACTGTTTACGAAAAAAATATATTTTTGTTCAATATGATTTATATTCAGTATACGTAAATTCCATTACTAAGTTAGTACAGTACGTTTCATGAAAATTGGATACGACTTAATGATTTCCTGGGTCGGTCCCATTGTGTCGACAAGAGCTTGGAAATAAACAAGTGAAGTATGAAGGGACGGACTAAGGAAAACAAGTAATGATATGATTATATTAATGTAATCAAATGAAATAACATTAAATATTACTAGTCATATTTATTTACATTTATAATGTCATTCTATAGATAGTTCTGTTTCGCTATCGCTATCTTCATCAAAATTAATTATAATTGGATTAATTATACGATCCAGACTAATATACTAATTTTCTTCAGTTATTACGTGACGGACTGAATTTTTCCAACTACCTGGGGGAATATCATTAAAGCATTTTCGTATTAATTCTACAACACTAGAACTTAAAGTCGGAGAAATATTTTCAGACCTAACCAGTGATTTTAACTGGTGCCACATATGCTCTATGGGGTTAAAATGCAATAATAGGGTGGGAGCCGTAGCACTGTATGTCCAATTTCTTCTGCCAATGTGTCACAAACATATACTTTTTTTGTACAAAATGTCTTTAAAACTTCTAAAAGTTCACTTTTTTTATAACTTTCTTCAAAATATATATCATTCGCCGCCATGTAGTTCTGAATCTCCAATTTTGTATTATTTGAGCTTGGAGCTTTATGTAATTGGCGACTGTGATAGCTCGCATTGTCCATTACTATCACGCTATTCTGAGGAATGTTTGGTAAAAGACAATTCTTGAACCATTCCTCAAAAACTAACAAATTTTACCACAAAAAGATATTTAAATATAAATTAAGCAACCTAACCTACCTGATGTGCCTATATTTAATTATAAGTATTACAATCGGGTCCTTTCCACTTAATAATAACAAACGGTCATAAATAATGGGATGGCCCAGGTACTTTTACGGCAGTCATTAAGTTATATCCATTTTTCTTGAAACTAATCTTTAACTAATAAGACAAAGGAGAAAAACCGCAAATTTCAAGACACTACCATAAACTGACACTGGCAAAAATATTCTTATTTAAATCGGTACATGTGAAAAAAACCATAACAACGATGAGGAAATTTTATGAACATAAAACAACAACTAATGCAAAAAATTTTTTTTTTCGAAAACAGTTCACTTTATCGACATTGATCAAGAGTACCTTTTTTCAGCTTAAGGTTTAGTTGAGAGTATCCAAAGATATTATTGTATTGTCGTTCCTTCATCGTACAAGGTGTACAAAAGAAACATTTTTGTATTACGTCTAGTCCGTTCCTGGCAAACTTAATAAGCCAAATGTGTTTAAAAGGGCGAATTTTAAGGATACTCATCTACTTAACTACAGTACTTATTTAAAAAACAACGATTTCCAGGGACGTCCGTTATGGGCCCGTATCTCCGTAGGGGAGGCCGTTGGAATAAAAATGTATAAGAACTTGTCCTGTTATTTTTAAGTGTTCTATCTGAACCCAGGAGATTGCCCGCACATATTCTGGAACATCCTGTATATTAAAATAAATTCTAAAAGTGGCTTTTCAGTGATGGCCACAAGGTCTTCTTTTATGCGAGAAAATAGATGTGCCAAAATATTGCCTTGTAATCATTTTCATTAAGGGCTAGGTACGGTCCTGTTCGCCAGTTTACCTTTAAATAGTTTATCGGACGGCACTGCGCATGACCCCTGACGACCAGCTTTATTTACATACATACGCGAGGCCATAAATTTGCCACTTTTGCTTTTAGAGTTTGGCTATCCATAGATATAGGTCGGTGCTCTCAACAGTCTCTCTTCTCTGCTTTTGGATGATAAAAATAACCCCAACTTTTATTCATTAGGACGGCGAAAGTTATCTTTTTATCTATTGACGTTTTAATATTTGTTGTGCAAATGATAACAGTTTTATAAACGAATGAATGAAATATTTCAATTGATTAATTTTATTCTACATCGCACAAGTACCTAATAATATTATATTTGTTATTTAATTGGGTTTTTTAAATTGCATTGTTTGTCTAGTTTGCGGACAAGGTTATGCAATAAGTGATTTAATAACTACGATTCAGTTGATATTCAATAAGTATGCGAGCATTGTAATTGAATAAGGAGTCATAATCAGGACATAAACATCGATAATAATTATTAGAACACATTGAAATTTTTTAGATAGGATCATTTTTAACGTGTCGTCTTAAGTTCAAGTTGATTCCCATTTAATAATAATTGAAAAAAGATTGCATACACTTTCAGACAGAAAAAGTAAAGTCCGTTCATTGGGGAAACACCTTGTATATTTGGTATATACACCCAAGTAGCATTTTTAGACACAAATTGGCCACACATTCTTTGCTGAGAAACGTTTCGACACATTTTCGATTCGAATTAGAAACTTGTATCGAGACATATGTGTTACGAAACTTTTGCGACACATTTTCGAATCCAGTTATTATAAACACTTAAAGCGTTCTTGTTTCGAAATATTTTACAAATTGTGGTGTCGATATATTAACGGCACGCGAAGATAAATATTTTTCGAAAAATTTCAAGTTAAAATTATAAAGTTTTGGTAAGACACAAGATTGCATTGAATTTCCCATAAGAGATTTTTTATAGCATCGGTGTACGTTTATTAGCGATAAATTAGCAACTTCTTGATATTATTTATATTTTAGGTGTTATTATTTTCAACCACAGATTGAAGTAAGTGTTTTAGGTACATTCTTAATCACCATCTGAACAAGTTTGAGGTTATGTTATTGTTTAGCGAGATTTAAATTGTTATTTTTCTGTAATAAAAAGCTTACTGTTCTGGATTTATCAACATAAAGTATTGCTATAGGGTGGGTATACTCTATGTTAATAAATACAGTGCAATAAGCTGTTTTTAACAGAAAAATAACAATTTAAATCTCCCTATGCAAACAATAATAACATAACCTCAAACAAGATGTTGATTAAAAATCTTCAAAAAACACTTACGTCAATCTGTTTCTGAAAATGAATCAATAATAACATCTAATATACAAATAATACCAAGAAATTGCTTATTTATCCCTTATAATTTTAGTTTGGAAAGGAAAGGTTTTCCCACGCCTCTCGTGACGTCACAACCGCGGCTGTCCATACCCAACCTTTCTTTTCTGTGCATGCAAGACAACCTTTTTTTTCTGTGGCATTCACCTCACAAACCTTTTATTCTTCTGTGCATCATGGAAACATTATAGAAGCCAAACAGTAGAAATTGTGTGTCGAGTCCATTTTGGACCAGAATAATTTTTTGCTTTCTGCCATTTTATGAAACTAATTTTTATTTTGTTAAAATGAGTTTTAATGAAATTCCTGCATTTCTTGCAAAGCCAAAACTTGTTACATATGTTCCATTTTCCTAGCTAAGTCGATTTATAAAAGAAATAAATAAAATATTGATAATATTTTAATTTTAATTTTTTTGACAAAGTATATTTTTTTCTGTAAATGAAAATAAATCGAGGGCACGTTAAAAATATAAAGCCAAATTACTAAACTGCACGATAAAATTTACTGCGACAATGATTTTTTGGTTCTAATGTGCAATAACTAGGTATATAAAATAAAATAACTTATAGGAAATATGCTTATAACGAATTCATCATGGCGAAATTATTGTTAGATATTGTTTTTCTTTTATTTTACAACAGTGAAGGTATCCTAATTGTTTTGCGCATGGTTTAACATAGCCCCGCCCCTTTAACTGTCATTTTTAAATACAAATAAGAAACATTTTCAATAAAAGTTTCGATTCTGCATCGAAACAGCGAAGTCACAGCTAGTACCAACCACTTGGAAACACGTGTAAATGTCCCATTTAAAATGTATACGTTTCGAAAATATTTCCATTTTTTTTTGCCAACAGTTTCCAATTTTGATCCGAACCAGAAACGATAGTTATGATACATTGACCACAATGTGTCTAAAAATGCTACTTGGGCAGGGTGTCCCATTTTCGACACTTTTATAAGGTATCTCCTTAGTGCTATCAAAAAAGTAATGTAGGTGTCATGTGCTCTTTTTGGGTCAAACTTAAAATGGTATAATCAAAATTTGACAATTTTCGCTCGCTTAGAGATACGGGGGAAAATCAAAAAATTGACGATTTCAAAGTAGCCTTATATTTTCTTAGTTAAAAGAGATACAGAATAATGTTTTATACCGAAGTTTCTTTATATTGATTGTTGAATAATCTA
The DNA here is from genome assembly GCA_963991005.1 of Barypeithes pellucidus. Classification (NCBI taxonomy): domain Eukaryota; kingdom Metazoa; phylum Arthropoda; class Insecta; order Coleoptera; family Curculionidae; genus Barypeithes; species Barypeithes pellucidus. The sequence continues at coordinate 5,759,161 of OZ022557.1, forward strand.
TCGTTTTCAGAATAAGTATACGGGGTCAGGTAAAAAGTTATCGGACCTAACCTCATTTTTTTTAAATGGAACACCCTGTATATTTTAATCTAAAAAGAAACTATTGTAAATTGTCCTTTTGAATATATAACACGCTAGGCGATTTATTTAAACTTTATTACTCTAAAACGAAATCAACGATTCAGATTAAGGTAAAAAATAACGGGAATCATCGCAAATGTTCGGGATATATCCTTAAATGGTTACCGTCTTTCCGGATAGCGAACAAAATATACATTTTGCGCCATTTCTTCGTTTTTTCCACTTTCAATATAAACTCAAAATGTTGATAAGTCATTTTCGCAAATGAATATGTAAAAATGAAATTGACGTTAAATAATGATAGTCAACATAGTTGTTTCTAGGATATTAGCTTTTGATTCATGGTCTACTGTTGTTTTAAAGTAATAAAGTTTAATAAATCGCCTAGGAAACTGATATCATCCATGATATTATTTGAAAGGATAATTTAAAATAGTATCTTTTTAAATTAAAATATACATGAGGTTAGGTCCGATAACTTTTTTACCTGACCCCGTATACTTATTCTGAAAACGGCAGATTATTCAACAATCAATATAAAGAAACTTCTGTATAAAACATTTTTCTGTATCTCTTTTAACTAAGAAAATATAGGGTAATTTTGAAAGTGTCAATTTTTGGATTTTGCCCCGTATTTCTTAAGCGAGCGAAAATTTTGAAATCTTGATTTTACCATTTTAAGTTTGACCCAAAAAGAGTACATGACACCTATTACTTTTTTGATAGCACTAACAATTACGGAGATACCTTATAAAAGTGTCGAAAATGGAGCACACACCCTGTACAGTATATATTTGGTATATCTTCGGAAATATTCGGATTTTTTTAAAATTTGAAAACATGACGTTACAGAACTCACTCAGGCAATTTGATCATTTCTTTATGTCCGATGGTTAACGAGATTCCTGTAAAGTGCATTCTTTGGCGTGACACCCTGTATGGCAAAAGTTAATCGTCTAACGTTTTTTCTTTTCAGAGATGAACAAAATGTTCAACTTCCACCGTTTGGGCGTTACGCCACTGGAATCGTCTTCGTCGATAAACTCCATCACCAAGAATCCGAGAGAAAATTCGGTGCCGTGGCAGAGGTAACCCTATTATAGTTAGAAGGAGAAAAAACTCTATATTTTAAGAGCCTAATTTTGAAAATTTATATTTAAAGAAGTGTGTAATCAGCTAGGCAATGAAAATTAGTTTATCAATCTCATCATAATCCCTAAAAGATAAAGTACCACATATTGTTGTATAGCCGAAATGTGCGACCCACATACTTAAATGATCTTTTTGACATTTTAAATTTTATTAAACGTTTTTGTTTTATGTTTAGGAATTGGATTTGTCCGTGTTGGCTTGGCGTACCGTACCAACCAACAATTCCTCCATAGGTGCCGTGGCCAAGAGCTCTGAACCATTCATGAGACAGGTAAAGTCTTTTTGCATGTATAGGTATATAAATACAAACATAATACCTACTTATTTGGTAGAGTACGTTTCAAGAAAATTGGATACGACTTAATGATTTCCTGGGTCGGTCCAATTGTGTAGTCAAGAGCTTGGCAATAAACAAGTGAAGTATGAAGGGACGGACTAAGGAAAACAAGTAATGATATGATTATATTAATGTAATCAAATGAAATAACATTTTTTTTAAATATTACTAGTCGTATTTATTTACATTTATAATGTCATTCTATAGATAGTTCTGTTTCGCTATCGCTATCCTCATCAAAATTAATTATAATTGGATTAATTATACGATTCAGACTAATATACGAATTTTCTACAGTTATTACGTGACGGACTGAATTTTTCCAACTACCTGGGGGAATATCATTAAAGCATTTTCGTATTAATTCTACAACACTAGAACTTAAAGTCGGAGAAATATTTTCAGACCTAACCAGTGATTTTAACTGGTGCCACATATGCTCTATGGGGTTAAAAATGCAATAATAGGGTGGGAGCCCTAGCACTGTATGTCCAATTTCTTCTGCCAATGTGTCACAAACATATACTTTTTTTTATACAAAATGTCTTTAAAACTTCTAAAAGATTTTATTTATAACTTTCTTCAAAATATATATCATTCGCCGCCATGTAGTTCTGAATCTCCAATTTTGTATTATTTGAGCTTGGAGCTTTATGTAATTTGCGACTGTGATAGCTCGCATTGTCCATTACTATCACGCTATTCTGAGGAATGTTTGGTAAAATACAATTCTTGAACCATTCCTCAAAAACTAACAAATTTGACCACAAAAAGATATTTAAATATAAATTAAGCAACCTAACCTACCTGATGTGCCTCTATTTAATTATAATTATTACAATCCGGTCCTTTCCACATAATAATAACAAACGGTCATAAATAATGGGATGGCCTTAGGTACTTTTACTGCAGTCATTAAGTTATATCGATTTTTCTTGAAACAATCTTTACACTTTTTTATTACTTAACGGGAATTGAATCATTACGGCATTAAGCCTGGTAAGTAATGGTTATAGGACGGTAGCCCGTTACCAAAATCTCCTGTTATCACGATTTCATCTAGTCAATGACTAATCCCTAAATTAATAAAAAATAAGAAAGTTTTACTCGAGCGAAAAAGTTCGGCAACGCTGCGCTTACCCGTCAGAGTGATTTCAGTCCGTAAGAAAGCAGATCGTCTTTTTGTTACTTACACCTTGTCCGTTCTTGATGAAAACATAATAAAAATATAAAAAAAGCTTGAATTCATCGACAACGGACGTTTTGAGTGTTGCAAAAATTCCATAGTTTAAATAAAAGATGTAAAGAAAAGGCGTATCAAAAAGTTACAGCGCCCGGGTCAATTTTTTCTTTAAATTGTTCATTACACTCTAAAAAATAGTAAATCGCGTCGAACGGACATTTTCCGTGTTGCGCAGCTACAGGGAGGGCAGCGGAGTCGGATCTCGTATCTGTATAATTCATGATCGCGGTACACGGTGCGTGCATGGGACGGCTTGCTGTGTGGCTTGGTTGTCTATAACGACTCAGCATCAGCTATGTCCCCATATTGCATACTGATACACGTGCTGTGTTGACTGAAAACGGCTTTGCTAAAAAATGCGTGTGTAAAAATGTCAGTTCATATTTTTCCCCCATTTTCCGAGCCACAAGACACAATTTCTGCTTGAAAACGAAACGAATAACGAAAACTTACATCCGCCAAGTAAAACGGACGAGGCGTGATAAGTTGAATTCTCCGCTGTAAACAATTATTAATTTTTCTCAGACCAAAACTATTCACCGCACGGAAAATGTCAGTTACTATTTTCATCTCATCAAAAACATCACTCCCAATCAAAAGGACGGACGAGGCGCGATAACTATTACGACCACTTTTTTACATTATTTGTAAAGATGATTCTCGATGATTTCGCAACGTTGCCAATGTCCGTTCTTGTTCATTTCCTTCTCAAGTCCTTATTAAATCACCAAAAAACTCAAAAAACTTCAGGTCGTGATCAGTCTGATATCCTGGTAACGGGCTGCCGTACTATTAGCAACAATTTGACTAACTAGTTTAATAGTATATTGTCATTTCGCACGATGATGAAACTTCAGTACGAGCCGCAGGCGGACTTATAATGTACTAAATATCTATTACGATAACTAAAAATTATACAAATATATTATTTTTCAGGTTTTTGTTGCTCCGAAAGCGACATTAGCGCAAGCTTCGGACGAGGAACTGGATAGATCCTTCTTCGTATTAAGAAAGAGGGCTAGTCACGAGATTCCAGCTCCCGCCAAGAGATTTTATATTTGTTCCTTAAGCAGAAGAACTGTAGTCTATAAAGGTACGTTCATAATAAATACTCCCCGACAATAAATTCCGGACACAGATAATGTTAGTCAGGTTTATAGTCCTGTAACTTTGTCCGATCTTGGTAAAATATTTAGCAAAGTATAGAGTTGTATCTCGGAATGGTAGCTTGAGTTTTAGTTTTCATGAAAAAATTATATTTTGATCATTATACGGGCTGAAACAAGAGATACTTTTTTACCCCTAATTTCTCAATCAATCCCCTGTGGAAAAATTGGGCGGTATAATTTAGCTTCATTATGTTTCTTTTGACCTTTCTACAATCTTTTTTAGTCAGTTTTGCGTCATTATCTGCTTTTTAAAAGAAGATACAAATTTTTAAATAAAGTATTGCAGTTTTTCAATTTTATTCACAATTGAGAACATTACGTTATTTAAAAATAAATAGTCCGTATAGCATTAGAAGCATGACACGTCACATGGTAGAAGTGATAAGAATACGAGGTGCCAATGTGCGCTGTTAAGTTTTGGATATTTGTTTATGCTACTCGATAAAATAATGGAATGTTCTGAATTGTGAATAAAATTTAAAAACTGCAACAATTCTTTAAAAATTCGTATCTTCTTTTAAAAAGCAGATAATGACGTAAACCAAAAAGCATTATGTTAAGAAAAGGTTACACTTCAAAACGAAACATAATAAAGCTAGATTCTACCGCTCAATTTTTCCACAGGGCGTTATGAAATTAAGGGTAATGCTTATGTTTCAAGACATCAGTATTTTTGAAAACTAAGGCTGTGTTTCCACTGGCCACTTTTTGAAGTTGACATCGACGACAAAAAGTGGTTCGTGTGTAGCGGTACCAACCACTGAAGTGGCCCGACCCAGCCACATTTTGTAGTTATGCCAACGTCAAGATGTGGTCGATATTGGCGCTGAAATTGCAGTGTAGCCAATACTTCGCAGTAGTTAACATGGATTCCGAAGAAGAAGCTTTATTGCTTTTGCCGCTTCAAAAAAGACGTAAGCAAAGAAGAAAATCTCCGAGGTTTTGGGTCCATTCCATTTCTAGGACTCAGCTTCAGTTGGGACAATTTCAAACGTTATACCACAAACTATCCCGATAAGTTTTTCCGGTTTTTAAGAATGTCCACTCATTCTTTATAGTCCCATTTAGCCTGAATTTCGGCAATAAACGTGTCCGTGTGAAACGGTTCCATCTCGAAATTGACGACCAACTGACGATTTGACGATAATAACTAAGTGGTCGCCTTGTACGTGGTCCGTGGAAAAAGGACCGCGCTGAAGCCGGCTTGTGGTCAGTGGACGGGCTCGACCACTCACGGCGGCAGAAGTTTGATTGTGGTCGACAAAACGCCCGTGTAAAAAGCACTAAACTTTTTACATTGCCTTAAATGGAACTACAAGCTGGCGTCAGTAGACCACAAGCGATCCACTTTTTGTCGCCGATGTTAACTTCAAAAAGTTGCCAGTGGAAACACGGCCTAACATTCAGGATCGGAAAACATTTTAAAAAGTTACAGTTTGTCCGGAATTTATTGTCTGGGAGCGTAAAAGAATTATTATATAACTAATTCCAGCAGACAGAGGTAAATAATTTGCTCAAATTATTTTTTTTTTTTGGTTTTTAGGTCAGCTAACTTCAGATCAGCTATGGACTTACTTCCCTGACCTAGCCGACCCTCTCTACGATACCTACTTAGCATTGGTACATACTAGGTTCAGTACGAACACATTCCCTAGTTGGGAGAGGGCACACCCATTGAGGTAACTCTGTCTACAACTGTACAATATTTTAACACCTGGTGATCTACTACCAGCCAATTACAATCGAATAAAAATTAACCGAAAGATAGTCCAACTGATGTACAAATAGCTAAAGAACAAATTAATCCAGTATTTATGTTTGATGTTCCCCAAGGAACAATTCAAGGATCGTTCATTTTTAATACTTATATTTTTAGAGTGTTAGCTCACAACGGCGAAATCAACACGCTCCGAGGCAACGTCAACTGCATGAAGGCCAGAGAAGGTGTCATGAAGAACGAACGTTTCGGTGACAAACTGAAAAAATTGTACCCCGTAGTCGAACCCAACTTGTCCGACAGTGGCTCGGCCGATTGCGTTCTGGAATTTTTGGTTCATGCTGGAGAGAGAAAATTACCGGAGGTAAGAGAACATAGCTCAACGATTAGGGCATTAACTTGGGCATTCTTTTCTTGATCGTTTTAAAAATTATTGGTTTAATTTTATGTATAAAGAAAAGAGACTGTTTGCTTTAGGCTGTGATGACCATGATACCGGAGGCATGGCAAAACGATCCCACCATGCCCGAGGAAAAGCGGAATTACTACCATTGGGCGGCATGTACCATGGAACCGTGGGACGGCCCTGCGTTGATTTCTTTCACCGATGGCAGGTTTATTGGTGCCGTTTTGGACAGGAACGGTTTGAGGCCGTCCCGGGTTTATATTACCAAGGATAATATGATGATTATGGCTAGCGAGGTAACTATAGAGAAATAGTAGTTTATACAACATCGTACGACAGCGTTAGTCAATAGTTTGAGTGCGATATGGACATTCAACTCGAGTTGTACAGTATACGTCTACGACCAATCAAAGGGACTTTACACCAATTATTTTAACCTTTATTTAAATTTAAAAAAAGTTTTATTTTATTGGGATTTGAACCAAGGACCTTGCTCGTCGAAACCGGCAGCTACGCAACTGAGCTAATAGGACGAGACCTATTTAAATTTTGCAATAATGTATGAACGCATAATAATTACTTTAAGAGGAATAATGCACTATTAAAGGCGGTTCGTTTTATGAAGTCCGATATCGGATTAAATCGTTAAAGGTTGTTAAACAGTAAGACGGTTTAGTTAACAATACCTTCGCTATACTTGATCGTACCGAACATTCCACTGGTTCACTGTAGTCGTCCGGGCAAAATCAGCGGTTCGAAAACAAAATTATCTTAGAATTATGTAACGCGGTAAATATTTTTAACTTGTTTATTTTTCACTCATGGTGTTTTTTATTTATCAAATGAAAAACATTTTGCGTCAATAAGTTAAAGATTTTCTCAGGTACTTTTTCCTAGAATTTAGTTATTTTGGGATCATTATAGTTAAATCTATTTAATAATCACTATTTTCCAAGAAATAATTAAAATTTGCTCAAGTGCAGGATGGTATGTTCTATTTTAAATAAGTAGTTATGCTTTTTGCTTTTAGTTTGTTTCTCGTTGTGTGTGAATTAAAAGCAGTTATAAAGCAAAGTTATGGAAAATGTTCAGCAAGGTGACACAACGCCTAGAAGGTGTTTATACCCAGGTGAACGCCGTTTGGTATTACAAGTGGAACGTTATTTTACTTTAGAAATAGATAACTCGGGCCCGTTAGTGTATGTTTTGGCAGTGCAAAAACGAACGTCTGATGCTTACGGCATTTCAGATAAGACCTTAAGAAGACTTCGAAAAAAGAGTGAAGAGGAATTGGACAGACCATATCAAATGGTTCGACTTCATTCTAAAACCGTTGATTTATCCCAAGGGATAAAACTATCGATTAGGAATATTGTTTATGATATGTATAAAGCCAAGGACTATGTTACCCTCAAAGCTATTCTTGAAAAAATAAAGAAGAAAGAACTTTGCGATATTGGAACTACCAGTTTGTCCATCATTTTAAAAGACCTGGGCTTCAAATACAAAAAAATGAACAACAGAAAAGGGCTTTGCGAGCTGTCCAATAATGTTTCAAAAAGATGGCAACTTTTAAGGGAATATTTAAGAAACAAGAATCGAAATTGTCAAGTTGTTTTTCTTGACGAATCATGGATATATGCAAACGGAACTTCAACAAAATCGTCTTGGCACGATGATTCGAAACATTGCTATTCCAGTACCCATGCCAGTAATGGAAAATGGTATATAATAATACATGCTGGCCATGAAGAAGGGTTTGTTTCAAATGCCAGTGCCATATTTTCTTCGACAAAAATTTCGTAGAACTAATTTGACTAAATACTATAAAAGCTAAAAAATAATTATTTTTCTTTACCTAAACTAATTTTTTATCTACTTTAAATTATAATTTATTGTTTGAGAGCCACCGACCGACTTTAATTGACATTTAAAAACGAATAGTTACCTGGGTATCCTAACAAGGGTGGATATGAAATTATATCCATACAGCAAATACCAGGAAATTAAATTTTGACATTGACAAATCGAAAATTAGTATCGGTGACAATGGCTGCGTTCAGCAGAGCCCATCGATTTATAAGCGATTTTTAATCGAAAACGTCACGATGGGCATCGATTTGTAGTTCAGCTGAATGCATTTTGTTGTCACTTTCTGTTTGGTTAGGATCACTTCTAAATATTTTCATCGAGGTTTGTTTTTAGTCCAGTCAGCAGATGATTAATCGCTTACAAATCAATGGGTTCTGCTGAATGCGCCCAATATGTTTATTGGCAATAGTGTAATAGAAATTATTGGCTGGTGTTCGCTGCATTTACCTGAACTATGAGAGTTTCGTGGTTTTGCCATCGCGTTTAGTTGAATAATAGGATTGGCTCACCAAAATATATTCAAACTCGGCACATGGCCGAAGTTACGATGCAGTTTTCTATATAATGTACAGGGGAACCAATATCTAGCCACCTCAACAATGACTGTATAAATATTCTTATCGCATCAAGAAAACACATATTTCTTTATTTTAGGTGGGTGTTTACGATGTAGATCCGGCAAACGTCGTGTTAAAAAGTCGTCTAAAGCCCGGTAGAATGCTGCTGGTCGATACATTGGAAAAATCGGTTATTCAAGACGTGGAACTTAAATATAATATATCAACTTCGAGGCCTCACGCTGAATGGCTGAAAGAACAGGTAAAATTCATTTCTATTTGACCTACTTGGTTCGTCTGAATTGTTAGGATTCTAATTTTTTTAAATACATCAAAAATAATAAATTTTGATTACTTAGTTTCTGGTGAATTCCTCAAAATTGTATTTATTGCTAAACTAATTCTCTTTTTTTTCTATATAATAAAATCATTGGGATCTACAGATGGTGAGTGTTGTACAGATATGCTTTTGCTTTCGCGTAACAAGTTTTGATTGTCACTAAACCGGCGATTTAAACTAAAAAAAATAGAAACTTTCACTGTGTTGCGTTAGAAGAATATTATTTTTAATTGCTAACTTTAATTGTTTTTGAAGTGTTATTTTAAATGAGTTATGGACAGTGTAGTTTTTGGTAACTAACCTATAGCCAATAGATTACAGGGGTGAATTTAATAGTTGTGATATGTGCGATTATGTATAAGTTTTTTATAGCGTTTCTTATCACTAGCGTGGACCATGATATGATAAACACAAGGTATGATATCTAGCCGTTCCGATTTCGATCGACGCGCGCAATGCCGTCATGTGCGAGTTATTTTTAGATTACTTATGGAGATTCACGTTGTTGTTAACGTTTTTAATATTCTTAGGTACTTATACTCTTAGTGAAAACAAAGAATAATATCATGGTAAATAGGTACACTGAGTTAAATTTCGAGTTGAAATATGAGTTGTCCTAGACCGAAGCGTGTTGCTAATAGGGGACAGCTCAGACCTCTGAATTACGGCAACCAAATCGAAGAAATTGCATCAACTCACTATTCATAAGTTATGATAGCACAGAAGATGGGTTATTTTATGCGTTGGAATAGCTCACGCCCCACCGCCTTAAATTATTGATAGGCTATCGAAGCTACCTGTATGTGAATTGTGATGCGTTACTAGTCGGCCTAGATTAATTCATGATTCGAGCTATCAAAACTTGACATTTAAGTTGTTCTAGCTTACGATGGTGGCTGGAATAACTCACTCTTTGGGCTGCCATACTCCAAATTTTGGACTACCAGTACCTAAATTGTGGACTATCGGAACTCAAAATATTTCTTTGATTTAACGCCTGCATATTGTGGACTTTTGCCTTTTGTTTTTTCAAGATCTGACATTTTTGTTGTATATTTTTAAAAAAATTGCATCCATCTCCCTCCTGTCCCTCCATTTTACGTCAACTGACCAAAATTATGCAAAACACAAATTTTCACGCACAGAGAACAAGGATGAAAAATCACGAGCACCAATTCGGAACTTTCCGTGACCTTACGATCTTGCGATTTACCCTCGATACGGGGTTTTGGAGCACGTTTCCTGAATTATTCCAACTCAAAATAATTTACACATGGTAATAATGAGTTAAAATCGTGCACGTTCGGATTAAAACGACACATTATAATCAACCCAGAAACTGAGTTCAGGTAACTCATAAAAAGTTACAAGATGAGGAATTGTGGTGATCCCAAATATGTTTAAAATGTTGATAAAAAAAATCTCTGGGTTGAGGCGAACGAAAAGAACCTGAATTACTGTAGCATTTTTAAATAAGTTGTGATAATTCGTAGGCTCAGTTAGAACAACATAGAGAGGTGGGTTGAGGTAGCTCCAATTTTGTACCCCACGACATTGGTAAATGCATTTTTGTCTGTGTATATTAATTTTATAAAAATATTGAACACAGCTTAAATACCACTACTCCTTGCGCGATATCATACCTTGTGTTTATTGTCACACCATACATATAAACAGTATTAAAATTTACCACTTCTTACACAATACAGCACGGAATATAATATGAACTACGTGTGTCAACAGAGAAACTTTTCTAGTTTTCCTCGTAAAATTATATAAAAACTTGTTAGAATAGAAATAACCACTGTTATTTTTTCTTAATGGAAATGATTTACTCTAGCTGTCCCGCACACATCCCTCAAGTACATTTTAAATCCCACGAATAGATGCAGTCGTAAACAATCCCGCCCATAGATGTAATGTACCTATATGGACCGTCAAAAATCGTTAAAATGATGCTGGGCCAGCTGGGCGACTGTGTAATTGGCTTATATCATGATGCCGCGCGTTATTTTTCGACTGTATTCTCTTCGTGATACAATGGACTTAACAACTACTAAAATTTACACCGTACTTTATGTATTTTCTGTAGATCTCTATGGAGAACCTAAGAAAGGCCCATGTGGATGCCGGTCGGCAGATTAAACCCAAATATGAGGCTAGCGGATTTGGTGACAAACGGTTGCCGCTCTACGGATACTCTACTGAAACTATCTATATGCTTCTATTGCCCATGATAAATACTAAGTAAGTGGGTTTTTAACTTATTAAGAAACTGTTAATTCATTTGATCTCAATAATAACAGGCTCCTGATTGGTCATTTGCTCCACCACCAGGTCTCTAATTGATGGTTCTCGACCTGGCAGTGGGGGAACTCAAATCAACTCTGGTTTGCTTTAAACTTTAGTTAATATCAATTTTTACAACCGAACATTATTTTTTAACAAACTAAATTAAATGTCCAATTTTTTAAAAAGTGACTTTCCTTATTTTATCTGATCCGTGATGCAACTTTTAAAAACTTTCTCGCCAAACATCGTTTCCTAATCGTTATAGTTTGCCCTAGAAAGTTTCCAACATCTGGCGAACTTTTTCCGACACTTTTTTGAGATCAAGTTTTATTATTCTTGATAAAAGTCATTACTTTTGATGTCGGCAAGTTTTATTTAGATTAAATATTTGTATGAAGACGTCGAACGAAAAAAACCGTTACAAAAATGGCAAGTTTACTAAGAATCTAAGTCGAACCCATCCTCCATGAGTATCCTGGACCACCCGCAGTATAGTCTACTAAGGGCTTCGGCTTCATGCACCAACTAAGGTCTTCTGCACACGAAACTTATCGTCATAGACGCGTAAAAGATTCGTCTGTGCCCTCGGCGTTTACACTGTGAAGATGTCAAGTGAGGAAGAGGACCTACGTTTGTTAGATTATCTTTATAATCGTAGGAACAAGAAGAATTGTAGAAAATTTTTAGTGCATCCCTATATCTACAAAAATGGTGGTAAAAGGTTATTTATTGCCTCCAGAGAGTTATCAGAAGATGACTCTAATTCCAGCATTTTACAGAATTTGACACGTTCATCGGCCATTCTACAAAGAAAACGTGTTCGTCTCCGCTAAGCGTACTGAAAGCGACTGGCACTGTTGTGCGTATTACAGCTTGGCTGCTTTGACGAACCCGCGTCGCTTACGCCTCGTATGCAGTTCACTATTGAAACCCAAAGGAGCAGCACCAAAACGTACACCTTCCGTATGTCCCATCCAATACGAGTCTATGACGATAAGCACCGTGTGCAGAAGGCCTAAGTAAACTTCCGGTCGTCAGTTTAATTCTCCATTTTTAGAAAAGAAGCGTTGGGCAGCATGGGCAACGACGTACCTCTGGCTTGCCTTTCTAACTTTGCACCACTACTCTACGAATACTTCAAGCAATTGTTCGCGCAAGTGACCAACCCACCTATCGATCCCTTCCGTGAGAAAGTCGTGATGTCTTTGCAGTGTCCCATCGGACCGGAAGCCAACATTTTGGCACCAAGTTCGCAACAAGTAAGTAAAAGGACCTATCCTTATACTATACAGGGTGTTATCGAAATGACCAATTACATTTAAACCCGCAAATCCTGGCACGAAAACAAATTGCAGAAAAATCACCATAATTGAGTTAATGAGCGGGATAAGCCACCTTATATCAAATTCGTAAAACCACGTGGTAGGTACTGGCGAGAGATGTAAACGAGCAATGTGGTAGGTCAGTTACGCTGTCAAAAGACGTCAGTGACCGTTTGAGTGTTGGCCGGTATTGTCATACTAAACGTCAAATTATTTAGAAAAAATACCATAATTTTAACACTTTCATACCTTTTTGAACAATTCTTTCCATAATTTGAAATGGTCGGCGAAAAATGTATGTTTTGCAACACGATCAATAGTAATATTATACAGGGTGTTATGGAAATGACTTATTATATTTAAATGAGTGACTCCTAGGGTGTCCTAGAGAAAGTCTACATACTTTTTTTTTAAATCGAATATCTAAATACTAAGGTAAAAACCCTTTTTATCCGCATACTGTCGCGCCGTTCCATCTGGATTCAGTTAGCAACAATGTGGGTCACTAGAGTATACTAACAGTGTTGTCAGATCACACCGCATGTTTCGCCCTTGCTTGGATACCTGCCGCGCGCGACTATCGTTGCTTCAGTATGTTTCGCACTCGGGGATGGAATGACGCTGTCGAGGGTTCCACGCGCTTGATGTATACGAATTTTAAACGTTTTGTTAGTTGAAGCATTACCCGATTTTTTTCCTGTTGTGAAATAATTCATAATAAGAACGTGATCTCAAATTTGTGTGATATTAGCTATTGTTGGTTCTGTTGGAAAACATTCTTTTTGTGTTTTGTTTTTTATGGGATTTAATTATAAAACGGATTATAAGATCGAAGGTAAGAGAGTATGTACCCTAAAATTGTAGTATTTTTTTTCTAAAAAGTTTGAAAAACAAGTGATAACGCGGGTCAAAGACGTCTTGTTGTCAAAAACTGAACACGTGCGTTTACAATTCTGTGTTGCAATATATGACAACACCGCCTCAATAAACTATTGATTGCGAACGTCCTCAGTAGCAGCCCCGTAAATTTTCAGATTTCAAATAAAGTGTATATTTCGTACAATAATTCAAAGCGCCATTTAAGGTTATTTTTCTTCAATGTATTTTCATCTCAGGATTTGCCGGTTTAAATATAATCATTATTACACCCTGTATAAATTTGAAATTTTATCACAACATTTATTATTATAAACTATTTCGCCACAGAACTGAACGTATATTTTTCCTATCTAGTTCCTTTATCGATATACAAGGTTTCAAAGTTAAAAGTTAAATAACGAGACATATTTTCTAGGTCCATAGGCTGTGGCTCAAAAACCCCGTCATCTCGATCTCCGACCTCGAGATGTTCAAGCAGCTGTCGTATCGCGAGTGGAGTTCGCACGTCATCGATATAACATTCCCCGCCGAAAGCGGCGTAGACGGTTTCATTAAGAAGCTGCAGGAAATCTGCAATCAGGCGGACGAAGCTGCTAAAACGAATCAAGTTATCATTTTGTCGGATAGATTGACTGGAAAGGACAGAGTACCTGTTAGCAGTTTGTTGGCTCTGGGTAAGTGAACTGTAAAATAATTCGTTCTACCTATGTCATCACTGAGGAATGTGAGCTCTGATTTTATAATATACAGGGTGTACCAGATAAGAATGAACTCTACAGGGATCTCGTTAACGCTGGGACACCCTGTATATGTATGTATACACTTGTCGTGTTCCGACATTTTATTATTTAAAACTGTTTTCCGTAGGTGCTACCCACCATCATCTTATTGAAACCAGACGACGAATGAAAGTAGCTCTTATCGTCGAAACTGCCGAAGCGCGAGAAGTCCACCATATTTGCGTGCTTTTGGGTTATGGCGCCGACGCTATTTGTCCGTACTTGGCTTTGGAGTTGGCGTCCAGTTTAAGAGACCAAGGCATATTGGACACGAGCTATACAGATGAAATTATATATCAGAATTATGCACAGGCTATGAATACTGGTAAGCGCAGAATAAATATGTATTACGCAACAATACCATTCATGCCATGATACAATAGGCAAGGTGAAATATCGTTCCAATTTCGTCTAGGGCGCACAGTGGCGTCAAGTGATGAGCTATTTTTGAATTTCTTATAGAGATTCACGTAGTTGTTAGAGTTTTTAATTCTCTTTTAAAGGAATTAAAAGGTTTTACGCATTTGATAGTAGGCGAAATGAAAGAACAATATCTTGGTAACTCTAGGCAACCTGAAATTAGAATACCCTTTTTACCTAATAAATATGAGAAAAGTATTATTTTCATTAAAAACTTAAATACACTGAGGCACACAAAAAAGGTATGACCTAATAAATGTGCAAAAAATGCCGTAGACAGCGCTCCCTATATTGTACATTAAAATTTCACCAAAAAATCAGTTTCTCGTCCTAAAAAAACCATAATTGCCAAATTTTGTAAAAAAACCTTGGTTTCTCTCGAAGATATTAGAGAAAAATAAAAATGAGTTTTAACTTTAACACCCTTTATCAACTTTCGGATATAGGCGAGTATAATTAAATCCTAATATTTTTATGTAAGGAGTCTGTGGTTTTTCCATGTCCCATTAATTAGCGGACACCCTGTATACTTACAATATAATTATATTATACTCGCGGTTCAAAGTAACAATGTTCGTGTCTTCTGCAACATAGACATTTTGCCACTTTGGACCAGTTCCTGCTAAACGGACGAATAACCCGTTGATACCGCTTCATAGCCGACTTGACCTGTTCGACGGCGTTTCCCTGTTGTAGAAAATAGGTTCTGGATTTTTATAGTCTTATCGTGCGAAATTTGTAATGTGGATTACTGAAAAGTGTACTGGTCTTAAGTGCAATTGAGTTGTGAATTTACATTTCCAGGTATAAGCAAAGTGATGGCAAAAATGGGCATCTCGACCCTCCAGTCTTACAAGGGAGCCCAGATTTTCGAGGCAGTCGGATTAGCGGAGGACGTGATCGATAAATGCTTTAAAGGAACTCCTTCGAGAATAGGTAAGTTCATAAAGTATAGACGCAACAAATATGAAGAATTTTCATTTTTGTAAATATTTTTCTCATTTGTTGTTAAAATAATTAATATTAATAATTAAACTTCTTGTTACAATTGGTTATGAAATATGACACTTTTTGCCACTAACTCTGCCTTTGATTTTAATCTTTATTTTTGAATACATTTTTTAAAACTAAAAATTTTAAAAGAATCTTCTATAAAATTCGTTGGGAAAAGACGTTTAGTGTAACTCGTAAAACATCGTTACGTAAAAGTTCGTTTTTTCCAACAGATTATAAATAACTATTGCGTTTTTCAGGTGGCGTTACCCTCGAAATGGTAGCTGCGGAAGCATTTGAGAGACACAAAAATGCTTATCAGTTGGGCTGCGACTCTCTCATTCTTCGGGACGCCGGAAAGTATCACTGGAGAGCTGGAGGGGAGAAACATTTGAACGAACCTGCTAGCATTGCTGCATTACAGGTAAGAAAATTTTATTTTTCAAGGTTTCATTCGTACAATAGAATGTTGCAGGCAGGTTTAAGTCTGTAAAAGTCTGTATGTTATATATGCGTCATCACTTACACATGACAAAAATCATACGAATCAATCAAAATTACCCGCAAAGAAAAATATCGAAACAAATACCGATTTCATATTTCGCTTCCGAAATTCGTTGTTTTCATGAATACATCCATTTAACGGACTTTGGCGAGGCCTTAAATTTTCGACATTCAGTTGTATTAGTAACAATTGTCTGTAAATACTTACCGAAAACACAAAAGCGGCATAAAGTAGCCCTGAAAAGAGCTGAAATTCAATTTGGTCCCAAGAACATATAAAAACCAATTGAGATTAACACATCAAAATAGCAACTATGAGTTAAAAGCTGACAAAACTTTAATGACTATAAATCAATATTCAATCCACACAACAACTTTTGTCTTTGTCTAACATGTTATTGAATTCAAAACGTATCGCGGAACTCTGCAGATGCTCCTTTAGTCACGATGGCTCTTGATCCTTGGGTTTGTGACGCACGTGTAAATACTATATAACGTACAGATTTTACATCGTTTAATTTTTAAATTAATTAAAATCAATTGTTAGGAATCTGCGATAAACAAAAACAAAAGTGCCTACGACAAATTCAAGGAATCGACGATGCAATCGGTGAAAGATTGTATGCTCAGAGGTCGCTTCGAGCTCAGAACCTTGGATCAACCTTTGCCGATAGAAGAGATCGAACCCGCTTCTGAGATTGTGAAAAGGTTTGTAATTTCTTTTTATATAGGTATTGTATGCCCAGCCATTTGTGAACATTGGAAGGAATTTTCCACTTAATAAATTATTTTTTGAGCACGCCTATGATAAGACGCTTTTTAGCGTTCTTTTTATACATTTTTCTCCCCTCGCTCTTCATAGGGAAACGTTCAAATAATACTGGGCATACAATATTTACGAAACTATTTTTGAATTATTATTTTTTTACAGATTTGCGACTGGCGCTATGAGTTTCGGCTCGATCAGTTTGGAATCTCACCAGACCCTGGCCATCGCCATGAATAGAGTGGGGGCAAAAAGCAATACAGGGGAAGGTGGTGAAGATCCTGAGAGGTAAGAATGTTACCAAACAGTATTGAGAAAATTGTATTGAAGAACATACAGGGTGTTATGGAAATGACGTATTATATTTAAACCGGCTAATCCCGAGATGAAAATAAATTGAAGAAAAATAACCATAAATTGCGCTTTGAATTATTAAGCGAAATATACACTTTATATAAAATCTCAAAATTTCCGTGGCCGCTCCTGAGGCCGTTCGCAATCAATATTTTATTGAGGCAGTCTCGAGGTTCAAAAGAGGTTAGCGCATTATAGGCGATGTTGTCATATTGCAACACAGAATTCTAAACGCACGTGTTCAGTTTTTGACAACAAGACGTCTTTGACGCGCGTTATCACTTCTTTTTCAAACTTTTTAGACAAAGAAAACTACAATTTTAAGGTACATACTCTCTTACCTTCGATCTTATTTTAAAATAATCCGTTTTATAATTAAATTCCATAAAAAAATAAAACACAAAAAGTATGTTTTTCATAGAACCAACAGTAGATAATATCACACAAATTTGAAATCACATCACAACATTTCTTATTATGAATTATTTCACAACAAAAAAAAATCGAGCAATACAACTAACAAAACGTTTAAAATTCGTATACGTCAAGCACGTGGATCCCTCGACACGACGTCGTTCCACTCCCGAGTCTCGAAACATACTGAAGTTTGAAGGGCGCGCGGCCAGTATTGAAGCAAGGGCGTGACACGCGGTGTGATCTGACAACACTGTTAGTATACTCTAGTGACCCACATTGTTGCTAAGTGAATCCAGATGGGACGGCGCGCGACAGTATGTGGGTAAAAAGGGTTTTTACCTTAGTATTTAGATATTCGATTTAAACAAAAAGTATGTAGACTTTCTCTAGGACTCCCAAGGAGTCACCCATCTCCATAACACCCTGTATTTCACGTCGCCGCAGCACGTCTGAGAGCATTGGTAGACGACGGTTTGCCATTTGCGATTTACTATGATGCGCAATCTCGACGACCAAATGAAAGAAGGTAGTGCCCCTAGGAACCGCGTCAAAGCAACTTGTTTGTCAATTATTGATGAAATTGTGAAAATAATTGTTGTGGTAAGTCCCATAAATCCCATTTTCGTATTTTAGATATCTCGATGACGAAAAGAGGTCTTCCATTAAGCAAGTCGCGTCTGGCCGTTTCGGCGTCACGTCTTCATATTTAGCGCACGCAGATGATTTGCAAATTAAGATGGCACAGGGTGCTAAGCCAGGAGAAGGAGGTGAATTGCCCGGGTAAGTTATCGTTACTAGGGATGGTTGGAACAGGGCATTTTAAATAACAGGTGCAACCTGTTCCGGTTTTAAAAAATACCTGTAGATGATTTGTAACTGTGTTTTTATTCTAGTAATAAATTATAGTATATTTAACATTGTTGCACAAGTTTTCGTCGGTTTCTACCAATTTTAGTAAATTAAAATTAAAAAAATTAAATATAGCATTCACCAGCTCGGTAGTTACGAAAATAATTCATTCTCGTTTTAGTTACAAAGTAACTCCAGACATCGCCAAGACCCGTCACTCGGTCGCCGGCGTCGGTCTTATTTCCCCTCCTCCTCACCACGACATTTACTCTATAGAAGATTTGGCCGAGCTTATTTATGACTTGAAGTGTGCCAACCCTTTGGCTAGGATTTCCGTCAAACTGGTGTCCGAAGTGGGGGTCGGTGTGGTGGCCAGTGGGGTGGCGAAAGGAAAGGTAAGGAAAAGTAATTATTTTTTTCATTAGCATCCTTATTTACTATCGTCTACGGTAATATTTCCCCTTGCAGATATGTTGTTAACATATTTTATCATAAATCATTCATCAACCGAACCAGTGCGCAGAATCAAATTTGCAACAGGTTGGAAAGTTCTCTCTGCGGGGTTTTTTACTTATCTTCTTGTAGGCCGAACATATCGTAGTATCCGGGCACGATGGTGGTACCGGTGCCAGCTCCTGGACGGGTATCAAAAATGCCGGTTTGCCGTGGGAACTTGGCATTGCCGAAACCCATCAAGTCTTGGTCCTGAATAATTTAAGATCCAGAATTGTCCTGCAGGCCGATGGACAAATTAGAACAGGTAATAAAAAATAAATTAGAATGGGTACAATGTTGGGATTCCATGGAGGAACTATATTTGATGGTGTTTTTTTCCTAGGTTTTCGGTCATATAGTGGAGTAAAAGAATTCTACTTTGTTAACGTTTCGGTTTTATTTATAACCGTCTTCAGAACTACAATATTAATAAAAAACATTATTTGAAATTGGAAAAGAGAAAAATATTATTATTTTTTTTATATTATGTAATACAACGTGTCCAAGATATGGAGGGCCAGTACAGGGATCTCGAAAACCGTGAGAGATACGAAGTCGGTTAAATGGACTCGAGTGTTAAATGGAGGTAAAGTTGCGCATTTACGTGCCTAATAATATGCCGTTTAGAAAGTTTTAAAATTCCGAGTAATTTCGGAGATATCCGGAAAACCCCGAAATTCTGAAAAATCGTTTTATTGTTTTCCTGGGTTTTTTTGAGATCGAATTCTAAAGTAAATTGCACATTTACATTGCCACTTTTTCCGCTCTATCTAACGGCGTTGATTGTTTTGTAATCCGACGAGTCGTTTTCGAAGGGCCATTACCAACTTTCTTTTTTTTACTTATGTTGGACTAGTTCAATAAATAACAAATAATTTAATAATAAACCACAAATAAGTGAACAAAATACAGAAACATTATTTCAAGCTTCTGTTGATTCGGGATTTAAAAGAAAAGTAGGCGCTAGAAACAAATAAATTAAGACGGTGATGCGTGATTTCTTTCACTTGACATTCTCATTGTGATCGTTTGTGAGCGTTTTAAGAGGTTTTCTGTTTTCCAGAAAATATGGAGCTTAAATTTACAAATGCTGAAAGTTTGATATTCTACCGCATGTTTTATTTTATCGTAGAAAAACTGTTATGTGGCAGTTAGAAGATGTTATTTGTGCTTAGAGAATAACGGAAATCATTTTGAACACCTGATTATGTAGTTCCTTACTTTTTTCGTTGTTCGTTTTATTACTGTTTTGGAATGATTTTTGTCCACTTATTGTGGTTTATTATTAAATTATTTGTTATTTATTGAATTAGTTAGTAAAAAATTTAGAGCTTACTTATGAGATATTATTTATAAAATTAGGAGAAATACAGGACCGTATCCCAAAATTTCCTGATGTTGAAAAAACCCTCGAAACGTCATTAAACCCCAATGTGTCATACATCGTTGCATTCGGGAGAAAAAAAGCTCTCAAATTCCAATATCAGGAAAACAGGACCGTATTTAAAAAAAGAAAGTTGATAATGGCCCTTCGAAGACGACTCGTCTGATCACAAAACAATTAACGCTGTTAGATAGAGCGGAAAAAGTGGCAATGTAAAAGTGCAATTTACTTTAGAATTCGATATCAAAAAAACCCAGGAAAACAATAAAACGATTTTTCAGAATTTCATTTTTTCCGGATATCTCCGGAACTACTCGGAATTTTAAAACTTTCTAAACGGCATATTATTAGGCACGTAAATGCGCAACTTTACCTCCATTTAACCGACTGTATCTCTTACGGTTTCGGAGATCCCTGTACTGGCCCTCCTTATCTTGGACTCGTTGTATAATTTATATATTATAGTTATATCATTTATATTATACAGGGTATTCGGATTTGTTCGTTAGTTAAGGAGGATATTCTTGGGTCCATTTAAAAAAAACAACTAAACGTCTTAACTTTTCAGATACAGGGTGTTAAAGATTTTCAAACAATCTCCTTTTTTTATTAATATCTGTGATACTGCTCTAGATATTTTGGTGAAATTTGGTACACACTTTCTATTCATCAAGATGCATTTTATGATGTATAATATGTTATTTTATTCCGACCAGTGACGTTCGTGCGGGATTTGCTCTCGATATTTTTGAAGAAAAGAATGGTACGCCACTTCTTTTTTTTGAATAAGAATTATTTTTTAAATTCTCATTCCTTGCTAAGCAAATGTCGTCTCTTAATTATTAACAAAGAATAAAAAGGATCTAGTAGGTAAGAAGCATATTTTGCTTTGTGAATATAAACAGTTTTGGCAGTTGTCACGTATTTAAGTCATTAACCTTAACAAATAATTAAACCAACATGAAAATCTTTAACACCCTGCATCTCAAAAGTTAAGACGTCTAGGACATATGTTCATATGAAGTTCTTTTTCTACAAATGGACCCAAGAATAACCTCCTTAAATATTAGTTATTAAGAAACATCCTGTATAAAACAAGAATTACATTTTTTCCTTTCCAAATACCAAATGTTGTTTTTTATTAATACATTTTGTAGTTCTGAAGATGCTTGTAAATAAAACCGAAACGTTAACGAAGTAAAACTCGTTTACTCCACTGTATGACCGAAAACTATATAGAACGGTCAGGAAAATAAAAAATATTCGGAACATTATTTATGTGACAGTTCTGAGTTTAGCGTTACGATAAATTAATTACGCATTTATAGGTTTCGATGTGGTGGTAGCGGCTCTGCTTGGCGCCGACGAGATAGGTTTCAGCACGGCCCCTCTGATCGTCATGGGTTGCACAATGATGCGCAAATGTCACTTGAATACATGCCCCGTCGGTATCGCCACTCAAGATCCGGTGCTACGGAAGAAATTCACCGGACAACCTGAACATGTCATCAATTACATGTTTATGTTGGCCGAGGAGATCAGAGAATGCATGGCGAAATTAGGGGTAAGTACACGGGGGCCTTCATGGGGGTATTATTTTACAGGGACGGACATAAAGTATTAACTAACTAAAACCATGTTAAGATAAAACAATCATTATTGATTTTGTTTAATTTTAGATCAAAACTTACCAGGAACTTGTAGGAAGAACCGATCTGCTTAAAGCGGTTGAAACTGGAACTGCTAAAGCCAGAATGTTGAACTTGAACCTGATTCTGCAAAATGCATTGCACATGAGACCCGGAGTCAACATTAAAGGAGGCGAGTTTAAACATTTACAATAATTGTACTTTTTGTCTTTTTTTCTTATTTTATGTAGTCCAACATAAAGAAATAGTTTTCTCGTATATTATTCTCTTTTTTCTTTTTCTCAGGATCCGAATCCCAAGACTTCCAGCTGGAGCATCGATTGGATAATCAGCTGATCGATTTGGCCAAACCAGTCATTGAGGGTTCCCAAAATAGTGTCGACATCGATATGAAGATTAAGAACGAAGACAGAGCTTTCAGTTCAACATTGAGTTATCATATTTCACGGTAGGCATCGGTAACTAATTCTACAGGGTGTTCGGGTAATGCATCAGCTAAAATAAAGGTAATAAGTCATATGACGAAAACTCGATCCTTTTTTTGCTTCCATTTGGAAAACTGATTTGGCTGCTAACAAAAACTTTCCATTCCAGTTATCAACTCTTTTCACTTGTTTTCTTCATATCCAGGAGATTTCCTCCATTTTTCCGGACGCCCTGTATACGAGGAGCTTCCTTGGAACCTTCAGTTCGCATTACGGCTCGTCTTAAGCTGACTCTAACTTATATCTATCATTGATTCGATTTTCCTGCAAACAACAGGATTGGTTACTTCCAAAGACCTTTCAGTCCTTGGGTAATCATACCAAGCTAGAAGGCTCCGGGGCGCCGACAATTTTCAGGGGAATTGCAAGTAAATTTTTAACACCTTCCTGTAAGATTTAAAAAAATGCACATAATTTGTTTCATTGGCGACAATTAATGTTAATTAAAACAATAATGGCATGTCATTACAGAGATTTCCTATATTTTTTCAGTAAATTCAATGAACAAGGATTGCCGGATGAACGGTCGGTCAACATAAGACTTACAGGTTCCGCAGGACAAAGTTTTGGGGCCTTTTTGGCCAAGGGTGTCAATCTTACTCTGGAAGGAGATGCTAACGATTATGTTGGTAAGAGAGGTTTAACTTATTTAAACATTTAATTATGTGCCATCCCTGCAAACAAGTCCTCTACTACTTTTAACAACAAAAGTAGTAAGCCACTGACATTTTTCCATGTGAATTTTTTTTAGATTTCTCGTATTTCTCGTAAAAACTTTTTTTTATTTTAAGGTAAGGGTCTCTCGGGTGGCAAAATAGTCATCTACCCCCCGAAAACGTCCACTTTCGAGTCCCACCTGAACGTCATCGTGGGTAATGTATGTTTGTACGGCGCCACTTCGGGCAGGGCCTACTTCAGAGGAATCGCTTCCGAAAGATTCGCGGTAAGGAATTCTGGAGCTGTTGCTGTCGTCGAAGGCGTTGGCGACCACGGCTGTGAATATATGACTGGAGGAATCGTACTTATTTTAAGTAAGTAATGTTGACCGGTGTTGTCATATTTACTCGTCAACGTAATGCATTTTTGGTTTTGTCATTTATGTCACAGAGGAATGATAAGTTGGTGGTGTAAAATTTCCTTCTTATCTTTAATCGTCAAAGGAATAATTATTATATGTCGCGTCTACTTTATGTTGGTTTCTCCTTTTTAGGTTTGACTGGTCGCAACTTTGCCGCCGGTATGTCGGGTGGCATCGCTTACGTTTGGGATGTCGACGGTAAATTCTCGACTAAGTGTAACATGGAAACGGTCGAACTATGCAAATTAGAAGATAGAGATGACGTCGTGTTGGTCAAGCAATTACTAAAGGAGTTCAAAGAGCTGACCGGCAGTCTTATTGCCGAGCAGTTAATGAAAGTAAATAATTTTTAACCTATTCCATGATATATTTCCATTGAAAGCCACTTGATTTTTTGTAGATTCGAATATCTGATTATTATTTCCGTATTTAGTCACAAATTGTGATTTCTGTAGAAAAATGCTTCCGACTCGGTATCAGTAAATATAAATTGACAGGCAAAAGGGAATAATTATATAGTGACAGGCAGAATTTACGCAACATGTGGGAATTTTATTGCTAGATTTCAGCAAAAACAATCGTTCAGCAAAGACAATCGTTTCTGCATCATTGGAAATCCCAAAAAATATTAAACAGTGGCGTCCGTCATTAGGGGTTTGGCGGGAAACAGAGACATACACGTGTGTGTTTATTAATACATCTTTACTATAATTACAAAACTTTAAAATAAGTACCTTCTTTTCAAATTTTTTTCTCTCCGGCAATCCCCTAAAGATGAACGCCACTGTCGAACGGTTTGTGGGATTTCCGATGATGAAGGAACGAATGCCAACATCGGTTTTTGTTGAAATATAACAATAAAAAAAATGTCCATATGCTGCCCGTCACTCTATATAAAAAAATATGTTGAGGTAAAAATAAATCTTGTGTATAATATATTTTTTTTTCTTTTTAAAGGAGTTCGACATCAGAATGAAGGAATTTGTAAAAGTATTCCCATACGAGTATCAAAGAGCCCTTAAACAGAAAGGTAACGTTTAAATAACATTTTTCTTCCGTACAAATATCATCAAAATTGTCTTAAAAAGGGGCATTTTTCAATTCTATGTAAAAATCGCAGTAATTTTTGTTAACAATTTCCTATACCCATTTCCAACCGTTTCTCAGATAAAACTCATGAAAAGATTTTTTATAAAAGATAATTTGCCAGCCAACGAATGGAAAGGAAAGAAAAAAGGATTGGCTGGAGGATAGATATTGATACATTTTTACTAACTAAGCCATATTGTTGGGTTTGTTGGACCAATTTTAATGACGTGTTTATTTTTTTCAATGTACTGCTTTCCTATAATGATTTTAAAACGTTTTAAATTGATATTTAGCTACTGCCGAGCAGACCGCCACCCAACCTACTCAACAACCAAACGAGTCTAAGATACAGGATATCGAAGATACCGTTGGGGATTTCCATGAGCCTAAGAAGGCCGAAAGGGCCCTGGATAAGGTTAGAGGATTCATGAAGTATCCTAGGGAAACTGGATTATACAGGTACTTAAGCAATTGGAATAGATACATATGTTTTTAAATTTGGTAGCTGAATAGCGTAAAAAAATAACTTTTCCAAATTATGTTTGTTGCAAAAAAATATTGGGGGTTGAGATAAATAAGAGCAATTAATAGACTGTATACAGGGTGTTTCAAAAAACTTATGCCATCGCTCGTGTGGCGGTTTCTTACCCAAAAATAGGACAAATAGTTCCAATCAACATGGGTTCGCAAATTCTTTGATATTCATTGGTCAGATTTTAATGAACTTTTTATAAAATGGTATTTTTTCGTCTTTTAGACCTGCAGAGAAACGCATGAAAGACTGGGATGAAATCTACAACTTCCAACATGTAAGAAAAGGATTAAGAGTGCAGGCCGCCAGATGTATGGAATGTGGCGTACCATTCTGCCAGTCAAATTCGCACGGGTAAGTGTCCCTGAAAGCCCGTAACCGTTGTCTTCGATCTCCAATTTTACTTATATATTTTTTAGGTGTCCGTTGGGAAACATAATACCCAAATGGAACCTCCTGGTGTTCCAGAACCAATGGCGTCAAGCGCTGAACCATCTCCTCCAGACCAACAACTTCCCCGAGTTTACGGGCAGAGTTTGTCCGGCCCCGTGCGAAGGAGCTTGCGTCTTGGGTATCTCGGAGCCCAGTGTTACTATCAAGAATATCGAATGTGCTATTATTGATCATGCGTTTGAGAATGGATGGATTATACCACAGGTAAAGTAAATTAAAATACAAGTGCAGAAAACTAATTCTCTCTGTCCTTGGTAATACTATAGTATACAGGGTGTTATGGAAATTACGTATTATATTTAAATGGGTGACTCCTGGGGTGACCTAGAGAAGCGCTACATATGTTTTTTTTTTTCAAATCGAACGTTTAAAAAGTGGGGTAATTCACCCATAAACCCACACACAACTCCTCGGCACACATTACACTGAGCAGCTGTGTAATAAACAGATGTTCTAGCGCAATGTTGCCAAATTGTTCGTGTAAAACTTTAGATTCTTATAAAAATAAATATTTAGCTACCTAGTATCCAAATAGAAGTGAATCCAGGTGCCAGTATACTAGCAAGTAATCCAGGGCACATAAATCTTCAGTTTTTTTGGTTTTAGTGGGTAAAGCTTATAACCCACCACTAAAACCCCTTCGGCGTTTTTCTTCCAATTTCAGAACATGACCCTGTATATCGTCAGAGACACAGAACAAATAGTGAAACACTGAACAAATTACCATAAATCACTTAAAAAAACACACGTTTCAAATTAGTTTTTTAAGATAGGCCCTTGTCACACAAAATCGCTACATACTAATGCATTCTTTAACAAACACACAAATAGGACATAGGACACAATTGGCACTTTATAAACTAAAACGTTCAGCAATTATTTTATCTGCTGCATCCAATATCTTATATCGCAACTGATCCATGTCTTCGACTTTATCAACTATTTCTTTATTCATCGTACCCCATAGAAAAAATTGCATGATGTAAGATCCGGTGACCTTGCGTTTTCCACTCTCTTACTAAAGGAACATTTTCTAATATGCCTTCGACTTGATTTTTCTGTATGTACTAAACATTTTCCCACTTATTCGCACTGTACAGTTGATTAAATATCCCGAAAAAACTCTTTCGCGCGAAGCCGCTTGTTGTCAAGCAAATGTCAACTTTTAACCTGTCGATTTATACTAGAGATGTGCTAATCTTGGGTTTTAAAATCCCGCTGTGAAACGATCGATTTAATTTTTTTAAGCTTTTCGAATGAAATAAAGCACCAGAGCAGCGATTAACAAGTTTTTTAATCTTTATTGGTATCTACAGCAGTGAAGGAAAACAATAAATAAATGCTGTAGATTATTATAATTATTTATTTCAACCTTTTTTGGTGAATGCGCAGGAATCTACCGGAAAACATGCATTGCATTATAATACATTTCTAGTTTTTGACAGTTCGTGTTTTGAATATTTCAGGTCAGATGTGGTTTTTAATGTTATTTACATTTTACAATGTGTTTTTTAATTAAAAGCAAAAATTCATGCAAACCTAAGCGAGACAAGCCAATGTTAATAAAAACGATGTCTCCAAGTGAATTTTGTGCAGTTTTATGGCGGCCAATGTTCATGTGTAGTTTAGTTTTGCATAACCAGGTTATGTGATGTGCCGGTTTCTCTACTAAAACGCTGTATAAGTTTTTATCGAAGTTGACATTAATTTTTAAATAAGACCGACAAGGTAAGTGTATGTGTGTGGCCTAAATAAAATTACATTAAAAAATCAGCCAATCAAAAGGTCATTGACATTTGACCTAGTTACGTAGTTGGGTATTTCAAACTTAAAGAGTGTAATTCTGACAACACCGGTGAGAATTCGGATGTGCCGCAGTGCGGTACAGAGGTATTCCTGGTTTGACGTCAGGTCATTTTTACCGCTAAATGAATTGAAAGCGCCATTTAAGGATATTTTTCTTCAATTTGTATTCATCTCAGGAATTGCCGGTTTAAATATAATACGTCATTTCCATAACACCCTGTATATTTTCAGCGGGTTCCCCAGTATCGAATGAGCTAAATTTTTTCAAATATTAAGGATAATGCAATTTTGTCTGACCCAGTTAGATATCAAAATACTAATTCAGATTGTCATGAATGGTAGTACCACGAATACTGTCATGAATGGTACTACCAAGAAAAGTGAGCTTTTCTATTTATTGAGCTCTTTTATCCTCATTAATACAGGGTAGGGTTATTGCCTAATTCACATATAAAGTATTTTCTCTTCGAGTAGTTTTGAAGGTTTCAAGTCGCCAGGTTTCGATTTTAAAAATTGATCAACAAAAAGTAAAATACATTTTTTATTGCGTCAGCTCTGGGGATTTCCGGTTTTAAATTTTGTCCGACAGATCGAAAATTTGTACCGATGAAACTAAAAAATTTTTAGATTCCTTCCGTTCGAACTGGTAAAAAAATTGCAGTAGTAGGATCAGGACCGGCGGGAATGGCTTGCGCACATCAATTAAATAAGCCTGGACATACCGTCACAGTTTTTGAGAGAAATGATAGAATTGGAGGTAAATAAATTTGTAGCTAAATAAATACTAATCCTTGCTTAATAAAGATTTTCATAGAATGTTATAACAAAAATGTAATTTTCTTCCAAACGATAAGTTTTCAGAGAAAGATGAAGATACCTTTTTTGTTTATAAAAAATTAATAATTAATAATAAAATAATTATTTCAGAGAAATATCAGTGGCGTAACATATTATTTTTAAATTATATTGGGGAATAGCTGTACCTACGCCACTGGCTTGAGAAAAATCTGGTTCAAATTTGGGGTTACATTATAATATTCTAAACAAAATTTTGTGTAAAATTTAAATTGAAGGGTTTGTATTAAAAACAACCAATGTCAAAAACGTTTAGTTCTACATTCGCTATATTTCACTGACTGTGGTAGTTTTTGCAATCAGTTTTGGACAGATGTAAATTACATTTCTGCATAACGGTGTTAACCAAAAGTTAAAATATTTTTTATAACTTTAAAATCACATTGGATGTTTTTGATAAAAATCTTTCAATTGTTTTCGAAATTCTGGATAAAATCCAAAAAATAACTTTGTATATATATATATATATACCTACTTGTATATGAACTTTTCGACTTAAAATTGATTTAGGAATCGCCCATTACAATAAGAACATATCATTAAGGTAATACCCTGTATATATTTTCATAGGTTTGCTTCAGTATGGAATTCCAACAATGAAATTGAGTAAACAAGTTGTACAAAGGCGAGTTGACTTATTGGCAGCGGAAGGTGTCATATTTAAAACGAATGTCAACGTGGGCAAAGATATTTCGTCCAAAGAATTAAGCGAAGAATATGACGCTGTCGTTTTGTGTACTGGAGCGACGTGGCCTAGAGATCTACCGTTACCAGGTAAAAAATCATGTAAAATACTAAAATCTTTGTGTGTGTTAACGCGGTTGTATTTGGATATCCTATGACGTATTGTTTGCCCAGTGGTATTTTAACGTTTCATACTAGAGAGCATGTTATCATAGGCGTGCTCAATAAATAATTTATTAAGTGGAAAATAAATAAATAAATACTCTGTGTTGATTCAGCAGTTGGATTCATCCTGAAAATTCAAAACTATAGTTTTTTCCTCAAAATTTCTTTCTGACGGGTATTATTGTTTAATTATTAGTCCCCTCTTCTTTGCCTACGTTGTAAATATTTGCCACCATTTATCTTGCTTGACTCTTCAAATGCGTATTTCTAATTACTGTCTGATCCATCATATAATTGATAGAATAAACGCCAACGCCGGTATAAGAAACAAAAACAAAATTTCCTCCTCGCGTTTCACGCCACGGTAGAGACAGATTTCTGTGCGTTTTAACGGCGCTATGAAGAGCGGAACTACATAAGACATAAAAGTAAAGTAAAGAAGTTTTTGTTTTAGTGTACGATGTCAAATTTGATAAAACACATTTAATGATATATTTTATGAAGCCTATAATGGATCGGTATAACAAATTATCTTGAATTTGTTTACATTTCAGTAAATGTTGAACTAATTATTTCATGTTAGCTTAATGAAAGGCTATGGAAAAATCTTGCATAGTGTAGCCCCTTAGCAAAAAACAGGCCGCGGCTACGGGTTGCCATAAATGTATCTGAAGACAATGAGTAGAGATTCATTTTAATTATTTAAATATTGTGGAAAACGTTTTTACACACCTTCGCGATTGTCTAGATTGATTTGATAGCACTACAAGTTTAGTTGTTCTAATTGGAAATTACATTATTATTTTCTGTTAACGATTATTAATTTTTTGCTCGCATTCTTCGGATGTTCAGAAACGGCCGGGCATACAATACCTTTGTGGGTTATACAATCACACCGCTGGCAAACCCGTTAGGTAGATTTTAACACAGTGCTATTGGTTTTTAAAACATGACTTTTATCAACTAGGTCGTCAACTAAATGGTATCCACTTTGCAATGGAGTTCTTGGAAAGTTGGCAGAAGAAACAATTGGGCGCTAACCATGATGGTCCACATGCCAAAGATAAACATGTCATTATTATCGGAGGAGGTACGTTTTAGTTCAATTTTTCAAAATTTAGAGGTTACGAGGACCTCTCTTTAGAATATTTCTAATCGCTTCGCCTCTCTAGGTGATACTGGTTGCGACTGCATCGCAACCTCGCTACGTCACGGCGCCGCCTCCATCACCACGTTCGAAATCCTCCCCGAGCCCGGACCGAAGAGGTCCAACGACAACCCGTGGCCTCAGTGGCCGAGAATATTCCGGGTGGACTACGGACACGAGGAAGTTAAAGTGCGTTTCGGGGCGGACCCGCGGGTATTCAGTATCATGACGCAGGAGTTCTTGGATGACGGAAACGGACACGTCAGCGGTGAGTAATTGGTTATTATTCAATGGCTTAATAGATAGACTGAGCAACCGAAAATTTGCCTCAACTTATTATATTAAAGTTACTTTTTTAACCAAAACCATCAAGGCAGTTATATTCTCAAGAAAAAATCCTACAGTTAGACAAAAAATCAAGTAAATCGACCGACAAATTTCGAAAATACATAACATTTCGGCAAATTTGTGGATGAGTATGAAATTTGCTACAGGGACCACATTTTTTTAAATTTAGGTGTCAAGACTGTCAACGTAGAATGGACCAAGGACGACACGGGCAGGTGGCAGATGAACACAGTTCCAGGATCGGAAAAGACCTTCAAGGCGGACCTCGTACTGCTGGCGATGGGTTTCTTGGGACCTGAAAGAGCGATCGGGGACCAGCTGGAACTCGACTTGGACCCCAGATCGAACTTCGAAACGAAAGACTACAAGACTAGCGTGGCGAATGTGTTCGCGGCGGGCGATTGCAGAAGAGGTACAGTTGTGTGTTGGCAAGGATTAAAAAGAAATAATACATCTATATTTTCACTTTTAGGTCAATCGCTTGTAGTATGGGCCATCTCGGAAGGTCGCCAAGCAGCCCGAGCTGTCGACGAGTTCCTTAATGAAGGCAAGACCACCCTGCCGGGTCCAGGTGGGATTATACAACCTGTACTGCCGGCTATACCCTGCCCTGTGTAATATACGGCACAGGGTAGTAAGTATTATCGTGTTTGTTCTTTAGATGGGCGATGATCTAAGCAAAGAAATTAGGGTGTAAAGTCACAAGAATTGTGAAAACGTCGATAAAGATTAAGGTCGTTGCGAAATTAGATACTTATCACTATCATCTTTTAATGCCAATCAATATGCCAATAATGCCAATCTAATTTTCTTCCAAGCATAGGCGTGCGAAATTCATTTCACCGTTCCCTATCAAATAGGGTTTTTGCTCCGCCTTTGGTGGTTGACTTGTGTCAGGTGCCGGCGCACGCCTAATTACAGTGTCTACTTGATATATTTTTCCTCTGTCGTTGACCAATCAGGCACTTCGCCGGCGAACTGTCTATAGTATATTCATTTCCAAGATAGACCGACCACAACAAACGCACGTGATCGGTGAAACTAACAGTGAACAGGGCAGTGCTTATAATATTATAATTATAAAAAATTATGATCGCAATATTGTAAGTATTCATGGTAAAATATAAAATAAATTAATAAATACAGGGTTTCCGGAAAATACGTGTCGATGTACATTTTGTCAGAATTGTCAATTTATTCGAAACGAAAGAATCCGTAATCCAAATTGTCATTAAAAAATTCTGTTTACTGATGAAGTGTGCCGTACAAGATCCGAATTCACCAACCTGTAGATTTCTTAGATGGACTCAAATTAATATACTCTTGGGCTTCGTCTGCAGCATCGGTGCTAGACATTCCTTTAACAAATATACAAAGGTAGGTATGTTAAGTAGTATCACAACAACAACAAACAAAAAATTAAAGGACAATAGTAAAAACGGAATAATCACAACTTCCGCAACACGAAACGTGGCCTCAATGACCAACTAATTTCCTGATTTCAACTCTGTAAAAATTATAAGCCCCGCCCCGTCCCACGTTCGCGCCATATCTAACGGCCAATGAGAATACGCATGCGCGGAGGCTCCTCCTACTGACGTGGTGATCATGCGCTAACAGTGTTTATGCCTAGTCTATCTTGGAAATAAATAGACTTTAGCTATGGTCAGATTTACTTGTTAAGAAAATGTTTCAAATATATATCATGAACGAATTCTACCAAATATTCATTACCTATAATAATTTTGCAATAAAGAAATTAATATCAATATAAAATATACATTGTGATCCTTGTCTTCGTTTAGAAGGTAATTTAAAGTAGGTATTTTACTGATCAATACGAATGAAAATTTTTTAATAAAACAACCTGACAATTCCGCTTTTAGATTTGTATCTTTTTCCCGCATTATTTCCACTGCTTCAGACTAATGTGCCAAACAATGGTATATTTCCTTACGAGTCCCGAAATAAGGTATTTTCTGTGCGCGCATGACAAATTCTCGTGTGAGGCGAAGCCGAACGTAATCAACGATTAATAGGTCTGTTCTGCGCATGTTCGATTGTAGACGAGTCTCTAACTGGTTGCTGCTTTTTTCCCTGTGAATGGGTACAAATGAAGAACCTTCAACTGTCAAATTTGAGAATTTCTTGCTCGTTTCTGCTTTGTTTGGAGCTAGCATACCAAAACTAAAGAGAATGAAATGAGTCCGGTAGAAACAACAAGTCAAACAAGTAAACAAACAGCCGATCGAGCAAATGCGCAGAATCCAAAGCCACAATTCCGTACCGGTACGCGGATTGTTCTGACGGTTGCAAATCAGTTGGCAATCGATACATTTTCATCAGCGGCCACACACACTCTAACGAACCTAATGAATGTTTCTTGTGGCTTTACCACTTAGCAGCTTCGAAACCCATCTTGTGACTGTTTAGATTTACTAGAATCCGACATAATAAAAAGTCAAAAAGCAAAAAAAAAAAACAAATGTCCCAAAGGATGAAAGATCTGACAGGATTAGTCAGAATAAGAAGTTTTAACTCAGTGTTACTTGAATTGCTTGTCAAATTACCAGTTGTTCAATAAATGTGATTTAAGTCCAACAACGCAAAAATATTAGGTAATTTTTAAGGTCCCTACGAAATCGGTGTCATATTGTAGTGTTTTACATCATTTTGCCTCATATAAAGCAATATCCTAAGCCGTATGGGTTTTTTAATTCAAAAAATTGATTGTTTTTATTTAATTACAATCCACACAGGATTTTATAGTAAATTTAAAATATTTACAATCGTACATGATATGCCGAAAGACCGGAGCAAAACAAAACTCGTCGGCTACCTATGTAGAACACGGTCGCCCAGTGGCGGCTCGTGGGCGAAAATATAGATGAAGAGCCAAGCAAAAATATTCTTACACACTTAACACATCGTTACCCGCGAAACAAGTGTTTGTGGAACCCTTTGGTCAATCTCCCTAGACTGGGTGAGCTCTCCTCAGAAGCTATGGACTTTCCCTTCTTCCCCGAGGGTTTAAACACACTTTTCACTCGCTTGTGGATTTCAGTAACAAAAACTTAAGAGAGTGGTATGAAGCATTGGCGGATCCAGGATTAGATTTAGGGCGAAAAATTTTTCGGACCACGCACAAATATCGCTAAATAATTTATAATAAATAGTACTAAAAAAACTGATACCCACACTCACTCATGTTTATTTTTTAAGTACCTACTCTACTTAATAATTTATCACAATTATTTTAAATATTAGTCATGGAGCCCCCCCCCCCTAGATCCGGCCACTGGTACATTTAAAGCGTTTTATTTTCCATTAAAAAATTGTAAAACGCAAAAAAAATAAGGTTACTGTGCCCGACTCTTTAGGACACCCTGTACGATTGTACATACTTTTATATTGCCGACGAGACCATTTTTACAACAAATCGAAACGTTTCGTCATTTTGGACACAACTGAACCTAAGTCAAATCTTAACCGCCACGGGCTAACAAAAATAATGTAAAATACCTACAACTTTATTGTTAAGTTTTTAACTCTAAGAGTTTATAAAAAAAATACATTATACAGGGTGTTATGGAAATGGTTTATTTTATTATATTTCAACGGTTGGCCTAGAGCAGGGGGTTCCCAAACTGGGTGCTGTGGAACAGTGGGGTGCCGCGGCAAGACACCTGAACATTAAATTTGCACCAAAAAAGTTTGAGAATCGCTGACGCTATTGGCGGCGACGTATTTGCTTGGCATGTGTTGTCAATGTTGGTTTGTTGACAAGGGGGCACGGATTTAAATGGAAAATACCTAAGATGGGTAAATTATTACCGCAAATTTTTGTGAAATTTGTGTAATAAACTATTTCTATAACACACTGTATACGATATCACGCTTAGTTTTATATGGAATTTCTAACGACATATCCCAAAGTCAGGTTTTTGTTATAGCTTATTTAGTCTATTTGATTGTATGTCGTTACAAAATAGCTTATAGAATTTATGAAAAAATTCGTATTTTTCTGCTTTAGCGATAGTGGTTAGTATACTTTTTTAATTAATTACTAAAATTACGATATAGTTACTAAAAACTGAGTAAACCGAAATATTTTAAAAGCCAGTATAGTGTCGTCATTTAATCATAGTAATGTCGCATTTGCTCAGCTTTTGGTAAGCCAATAAACTATAGAGGGTGTGCCGAGAGTGCCACAGTAAAATAATATTTTTGTGAGTTAAGCTGCCAAGAATTAAATTCCCGCCCTATCAATCCTCTGTGCACGGTTGGTTAAGAACGCCACCGAACAGAAACGAAGAAAATTTAAGATACAACGACATAACCAATAATTGATCACACGTACAGGGTGTTTCAGAAAAGTGCTCTAATAATTTTTAACAAGAAATAGGTACGACACTGACTGTTTCATATTTTGATAGCACAATTTGTTAGAAATTTAAATGACTGAAAAAACATCATAATATTTATTTGAAGTCAGGTTCGTTAACAAAATAACTATTAAATACCATGTACGCTTAAAATAAACTAGTAAAAAATCTAGTGCCGATTCTAGTAGTACTGTTCACACGTTTTTATGGCGAATGTGCTATTTTAGGTATTTTTAATATTTCAAAACACCGAAAAATTTTAACACCTTGTATATTTTTTCTATTTCTCGTGCAGTTGCCTTAGAAACTAGTATATTGGCCACCACCCTACCCATTTTGATAAAAGTATTTTAAGCCAATCCAACAATTTTTTTGCTCCTGGACAATTTTTTGGCAATTTCTTATTACATTACATTAGTTATTTTACTTTGTTGCGCTATCGAATCGCCCTGTATTGGAGAGAAAATTATAGCCTTAGTTACTGAAGACAATAACTCGTTAAAATGTGATTTGAAAGTAACTATTTAAGTAGGGCGCCAAAATAGATAGAAGACAAAAAATATATTCTAAATTGTAGATTGTCATGCAGAGTTGTAAGGTGAAAAACCATGTTTAAAACATTATACGCATCCGGCGCGGCATCGCATCTCTGTTCGCCTCCGCAAATAAGTCGTCAATATTTTGTACACCGTTTCGTTATTCTCTATCATACGAAATTCAAAGCTCAATATTGTTTAGAACGAATATGTTTTTCTTTATTCGCCTATTCACCGATTTAAGGATATCGAAAATTTTAAACATGTATTTCCAAACCTAGTAATGTGGTTTCCAAAATTTTAAATAAGTATTATTAAATTTATTATTTTTTATTGTTAGTTTTGCACTAACAAGTTCGTTTTTATAATACGTATACATATTATATTGTATGTTTTTCTATTATTTGTTTTGAAATTTTATTGTTTTTTTTGATGAATTTTTACTAAAGCCTAAATATGACTACGTGTTTAGCCTAAGGAATACAAGTGCATCAGAACCCTCTGTATATTTTATTTTTTATGTATAGGTAAAGTACGTTTCGCGCTCTTACGTTGTATTTCCACAAAATGGTCGCTGATAACTATGAACTGATAAATCTTGTTAAATTACGCATGACTACGCCAATTAATTATCGATTATTTAAAAAGTCACCTCCTAATTAATAATAAATATTAATGAACCAATTTTAATAATTTTATTTTAACTAAAATAGATTTTAGAGTTTAGGGCAGATCAGTTTACGTGATACGTCCTGCTTGTTACAATTCTCACTTTCCTGATTCCTTAGCTATTTTTCGAGATTTTGGCGATTTCTTCGAGATTGTCCGGTTTTTCAGTTTCTTGGAAAATTTTCTGGAAAAAACAAACCCGGATCGGGTTAGACACCAAAGAAACACGACAATCACGAAAAAAATAAGGAAAATTGACAAAAATGGATAAAGAGGCCAACCAGGATGATATCACATTAATGGGGAGACCATTGGAAAGCTGGAAAAATTGGAAATATACTGAAGATTTGAAATTTGGAAATTTCCATTTTTTACAGCTTTCTCACTTATTATGGTCTCCATTAATGTAAGATCACGTTTTTATCCATTTTTCCTGGCCTTTTACAATTTTCTCACTTTTCCTGATTCCTTTGCTATTTTTCGAGATTTTGGAGATTTCTTCGAGATTGTCCGGGTTTTTCAGTTTCTTCGAAAACTTTCTGGAAAAAACAAAACCAGAACAAACCCGGATCGGGTTAAACACCGAAGAAACACGACAATCACGAAAATGACGAAAAAATATGGAAAATTGACAAAAATGGAAAAGAACAGGAAAAATGGATAAAAAGGCCAACAAGGATGATATCACATTAATGGAGAACATAATAAGTGGAAAGCTGAAAAATTGGAAATATAGTGAAGATTTGAAAATTTGGAAATTTCCAGCTTTTTCACTTATTATGGTCTCCAGATCACTTTTTATCCATTTTTCCTGGCCTGTTACAATTTTCTCACTTTTCCTAATTCCTCAGCTATTTTTCGAGATTTTGGATATTTCTTCGAGATTGTCCGGTTTTTCAGTTTCTTCGAAAACTTTCTGGAAAAAACAAAACCGGAACAAACCCGGATCGGGTTAGACACCGAAGAAACACGAAAATGACGAAAAAATATGGAAAATTGACAAAAATGGAAAAGAACAGGAAAAATGGATAAAAAGGCCAACAAGGATGATATCACATTAATGGAGAACATAATAAGTGGCAAGCTGAAAAATTGGAAATATAGTGAAGATTTGAAAATTTGGAAATTTCCATTTTTTCGAGCTTTTTCACATATTATGGTCTCCAGATCACGTTTTTATCTATTTGTCCTGGCCTGTTACAATTTTCTCACTTTTCCTGATTCCTTAGCTATTTTTCGAGATTTTGGAGATTTCTTCGAGATCGTCCGGTTTTTCAGTTTCTTCGAAAATTTTTTGGAAAAAACAAAACCAGAACAAACCGGGATCGGGTTAGACACAGACATCGTAATAAACCGTTTTTGAAAGTAATTCAAGACTTTTTAGATACTTAATTTGGGGTTAACGATAATGCACTTGAATGTTTTCGATCAATGTTTTATTGTTCCAAAGCAACTGTATTGTAGCTGATGATGAAACCATAGTCAATATTATTAAATAGATGTTGTTACCGCATTATATGATGTTTCATTTCCGGCCAAAATAATACAGCAGTGAGCAAGTGTCTCGAAGTGTTGTTAGGTTTCAAAAATTACTGATATATTGATCGTTATATTGTCAGAAACAAAAGTTGCGTGGTAGAACTGATAAGAACACGAGGTGGCAATACAGTACAATTCAGCAGAACTCGTAGATTTGTAAGCGATTAGCAAACATCTGCTGAATGCACTAAAAAAAATTGATTTCACAAATCGATGGGAAACAATGAATTATAATTATAAAAAACATATTATACACAAACAAATTTATCCATTTCGTAGACATAAAAACGTAATATTTGATGAAAATATATTGAAGGGATCCTAACCAAACAAAAAACTGACAGCAAAATGCATTCAGCAGAACCACAAATCTATGCGCATCCTTACGTCACCCATCAAAAATCGCTTATAAATCGATGGGTTCTGCTGAATGCGCCCATTGTGTTAAGAAAAAGTCACACCTCAAAACATAATGAAGCTGAATTCTACCGCTCAATTATTCCACGCCTTGGCAATGGTTTGAATTGATTTAGTTCAATAGAGTAGTCATTCTGCATGTATGTACGGTTTTACAAAAATCAATTAAACCCAATCCGCACTTCGCGACGCACCCTTTACCTCGACCTGATATTGACCAGTCGTCGGTCACCTAGCAACCTGACTTTTATCCATACAAACTGACGTTTGGCAGTGCAGTTTCCAATTGTCAATTTTTTACCACCCAAAACACAAAAGGGTCCTTTCAAAAGGTTTTTATTGAAGCCTTTGTTAAAAGGGGGTACGTAGTTATTTTAGTAAAAGAAAATTAATTAGGGGATGACCTCGATCAGTTGTGCGAGCAGTCAGGTTGATAACAGGTAGGTCATTTGCGATTTTCTTTGATGTAGGATGTGCATTTTAATTTCGTGTTTTAAGTGAAAAGTGCGGCTATTATGGCATTTCTTTTTAGGAAGGTCAATTACATAATTCTGCTTCTCTGGTTGTGTTTGGTGGTAGTTTTTACGAGTTATCATTAAGTTTATTCATCTCATTGTTTCTCAAACTGAAGGTTGCAATCCCCAGGGAGGTATCGCGTTCTGTCAATAAGGGCACGTTAAATTTAAAATTGAATTTTTTACTTTAATACAATAAAGAGCTTACAGTCTATCCTTCATGATCTTAATCACTCCCGTTAGCTGCTGACCTGGTGTTGTCTTATGGAAAATTAATTTCCTAACCACCCGAAGATCATTATACAGGATCCTGCACTAGTGCGTCAAGCTTCCATAGCTCCTCCTTAAGTTAGGAACTTCATTCAGATGCCGATTTATCCTGTATCATAAGATGTATCGCAGGAAAATATTTTTCCATAACAGGGTGGCCCAAAAAAGTGTTTAAATGGGACACACAGTATTTTATTGCATATTTAGGTTCGTACTAGTGTCCTCTATTATTACCTAAAATGTTTTGTAGTTTAAGAGCAATAAATTAAAAACCAAAAAAAAAATTTTAGTAGTCCTAGAGAGAAAAATTAAAAAAACAGTCCAAAATTATTTTTTAACTACGGAATTACGTTAGCTTTATAACAAAGGGTCTAGAGATACGATGAATCTAATAGTGTTGACTTATTTTATATAGGGCGTTCAAAATAAGGTTCCAAAAACGACACATTTCAAAATGATTTTTCTCAAGATTTTCAAATGGAACACCCTATATATTATTCGGCTATTGGATGTACTGACGCACTATTGCAGGACCCTATATGATAAACTATCATTTTGTCTAACACACTGAATATACTGATTAAACCACCATCTGACAAAGCAAACCGACTAGTTCTTGAAATGTGACAAACATTTGTTCTTTCAGGAGTAAATCATGCGACACAGTGTGTACATCAAGCTCCAGTTGTTTTTTCAAAAAACGCAAACCAATGAATCCCTTGGCGTACTCGCTTCGTCCGACGCACCACAAAGTCAATCCGAATTCCGTCAAGCAACGCGTCATGTCGGCGAAAATGCTCAAACTAAGACAGGTTCAAAGTCAACTTAACGATGCTAACTTCCACTTAGCCGAGGTAGCTAGGGAGAATCAAACGTTGAAGACTCTTCAAAAGAGGCAGGATAAAGCCTTGTCCAAGTATGAAAATACCAACGCTGATTTACCCCGTCTCCTTCATGCTCATGAAGAGGAAATAAAAGTACTAACCGAAAAAAATAAGAACTTGAGGAAAAACGTAAAAGATCTCACCGAACAGGTAAAGCAAAGAGAAGAAGAACTGATTAAAGTCAGAGAACAACTATCTCATTTAGACAGACTAAACAAAGACAAACATCTGACGGAGAGGGAGAAGTTAATGGTGGTAATGGAAGAATTAAAGGAAAATCTTCAGAGGAGTGAAGAGCAAGTTAGTATGTTGAACAGAAAGTTGGCGTTGGAAAGTAAGATTTCTAAGCAGAGGCTAAACGCGGAGCTCGTGAGGCATAAGCAGTGTCAAAAGGAATTGTTGCATACCTTCGACGAGATTGATAGGCTCACTGGACTGTTGGAAGTAAGTTGTTTTTTATTGCTAATTGGTAGAAAAAGTTGCAACAATATGCTGTTTTTACCTTCTTTAGGTAAAAGAGAATCAGGTTCGTCCTAAGGACCCCAAATTCTCCAGGTTACAAAGCCGCGAGTCGACGTCCCTGATCACTCTAAAACACTATCAGCCTCCCAATACGAGTCAAAGCGGCATTAGGCTAAAAAATGGTCTACACGCTGTTTCGGAGGTGAAGTTGGAACCGTTGGTGGGAGGAATTAAATTCGAAACCATGTCGAAAAAAAGTAACGGTTTTAAAGCTCCCATGGAAAATATACGACAAAGGTGAGCCTTGGAAAGTGTTCGTTTAATATGAACCAACACTTCTAAAGGTAAAATATATTTTTACATATACTGGGTGTTCCTTAATGACATGTCATAGTGTGATTCCTTAGGTCGTCACAGATTTTAAGTATGTCCATATGAACTTTTTTCAATGGAATGACCTAAGGAATCAAACTCAAATATCAGCATGTCTTAAACGAACACTCTGTATACTTCTACGCAAATTCGCATAAAGGCGATGTACCTAATAGTACTTCATAAACCGTATGTTTAGGATGTACCATAAAAATACAGTGAACACTATACACATTCATAGAACACAAACTTTCTCAGGCTATCTAGCGGATCAATGATTCCACAGCACGATCTGAATGGCTTAGCTACGGAGAGCAGGGAAAACTCTGCAGGTAGTTTACCAAGCAGGCCCGGTAGTTCTTTAAAATTGGAAAAACTGCCGTTAGTGCAGGAAAATCGAGGAAAAATAAATTACAACAATAATGACGAACTTGAAAAAGAAAAAGTGGAAAAAAATGTATTGGACTATGAAAAGTTAGAACGTGACGAAATCGAGAAAGAAATAGACGAAACGTACTCGAGTGAAAAGGATAGCTTTAGATTTAACACGTATTCAGATGATATAATAAGGTAAGTGTGGTAAGACACATTGGTTTGTACTGGTTATACAACGTGTCCAAGATAAGGAGGGCCAGTACAGGGATCTCGGAAACCGTAAGAGATACGAAGTCGGTTAAATGGAGGTAAAGTTGCGCATTTATGTGATTAATAATATGCCGTTTAGAAAGTTTTAAAATTTCGAGTAGTTCCGGAGATATCCGGAAAAAAACAAAATTCTGAAAAGTCGTTTTATTGTTTTCCTGGGTTTTTTTGAGCTCGAATTCTAAAGTAAATTGCACTTTTGCATTGCCACTTTTTCCGCTCTATCTAACAGCGTTAATTGTTTTGTAATCCGACGTGTCGTCTTCGAAGGGCCATTATCAGCTTTCTTTTTTTTAAATACGGTCCTGT
This sequence comes from Barypeithes pellucidus, assembly GCA_963991005.1. Lineage (NCBI taxonomy): Eukaryota > Metazoa > Arthropoda > Insecta > Coleoptera > Curculionidae > Barypeithes > Barypeithes pellucidus. The sequence goes on from OZ022557.1 coordinate 5,800,780, forward strand.
TTTCCTGATATTGGAATTTGAGAGCTTTTTTCTCCCGAATGCAACGATATATGACACATTGTGGTTTAATGACGTTTCGAGGGTTTTTTGAACAACATCAGGAAATTTTGGGATACGGTCCTGTATTTCTCCTAATTTTATAAATAATATCTCATAAGTAAGCTCTAAATTGCTTACTTATGTTGGACTAGTTCAATAAATAACAAATAATTTAGTAATAAACCACAAATAAGTGAACAAAATACAGAATTATTTCAAACTTCTGTTGATTCGGGATTTAAAAGAAAAGTAGGCGCTTGAAACAAAAAATTAAGATGGTGACGCGTGATTTGTTTCACTTGACATTCCCATTGTGATCGTTTGAGAGCGTTTTAAGAGGGTTTCTATTTTCCCGAAAATATATGGAACATAAATTTACAAATGCTGAAAAGTTTAATATTCTATCGCATGTTTTATTTCATCTCAAAAAACGGTTATGTGGCAGAAGATGTTATTTGTGCTTAGAGAATAACGAAAATCATTTTGAACACCTGATTATGTAGTTCCTTACTTTTTTCGTTGTTCGTTTTATTACTGTTTTGGAATGATTTTTGTTCACTTATTTGTGGTTTATTATTAAATTATTTGTTATTTATTGAACTAGTCCAACATAAGTAAACAATTTTGAGCTTACTTATGAGATATTATTTATAAAATTAGGAGAAATACAGGACCGTATCCCAAAATTTCCTGATGTTGTTCAAAAAACCCTCGAAACATCATTAAACCACAATGGGTCATACATCGTTGCATTCGGGAGAAAATTGCTCTCAAATTCCAATATCAGGAAAACGGGACCGTATTTAAAAAAAAGAAAGCTGATAATGACCCTTCGAAGACGACACGTCGGATTACAAAACATTTACCGCTGTTAGATAGAGCGGAAAAAGTGGCAATGCAAAAGCGCAATTTACTTCGATTTCGAATTCGATCTAAAAAAAAACCAGGAAAACAATAAAACGATTTTTCAGAATTTCTGTTTTTGCCGGATATCTCGGGAACTACTCGGAATTTTAAAACTTTCTAAACGGCATATTATTAGGCACGTAAATGCGCAACTTTACCTCCATTTAACCGACTTCGTATCTCTTACGGTTTCCGAGATCCCTGTACTGGCCCTCCTTATCTTGGACACGTTGTATACTATGCCAATTAATTATCGAAAAAACTGTAGAATCTGTTTTCTATCACTTAAAATAAAAATTATTAATTAGGACGAATTCGATAATTAATTGGCTTAGTGCATTTGAAATGGTGTCGGTCTATTTACAAAATAAGACCCTGTATTTTAGGAAGCCAATAGGAGAAAAATATCAGACCAACCCCGACCAAAAAGAAGTGGATTCGGCCGACCAATCGGACGAATCGGACGTAGAAGTAGAAAATATGATACAAAGAATGAAAGGAGAGAAACAAGAAGAAAAGATGCTGAGTAAACACCACAGTAACAAAAGAAAAAACAATGATGACGTGTTAACTAGTAAAGACGTTGTTGAGATTCGACATTCCGAGATCGAATTTGAGAGAATAACCGGAACGCTGGACGCGGCGTTACAAAGGGCTACTGAAAACTCTGAGGAGGCATTTGATAAAAAATTAGGTAACATAACTACAGGGTGTCCACTTTTGGGTGGTTTTACGGAGTATCTTCGTTATGAGTAAAGATAGAAGGATGCGGTTTTCGCAGTACTGTGCTACTTTTCGCTGAAACCAAAGATATCCCAATTAGAATTGTTTTTGAGAATTTTACATTTTATAATTCTATGAACTTCCTATCATATTTCATCCATCATACTCAAAGAAATTGTATATTTTTTAGAAAACGTAAATTTCGGGCATATTAAGAACAAAAATAAAGCATCATATATTTCTGAGAAGCTTATTAAAAACTGAATTAAATTATTAAAAATATATAGGGACAGACCAATTTAAAAATAGCAAAAAGTCCGTCACTGGATTCTACGTAAAAAACTAAAAAGAGAACACCCAAAAGTACTTGGCAACCGAAAATAAATCGATTCTTTACTATTTTAGGGTTCCAATCACGATTGGAAAAACGAACATTTATCTAACGAATACTAATCCTGTATACAGGGTGTTTCAAAAAACATGTGCCATCGCTAATACATGTTTGAAACACCTTGTATATCGAATTGAAAGTATTTCATTTTCAATGGCTAATTTACATACAAAATTTTCGCCCTTCAAGTAATATTTGAGCGTTCCTGTGAGGACTATGCTAAATTTCAGTGTTCTAGGTGAATGATCTATAAGAAATAAGTCGTTCTTTCAAGCTCGAGACGGGAATACTACAAATAAAGAAGGTATTCGTAATAATTTGGATAACAGCGAAAATATATTTTAGGCAATTATTGCTCGGAAGTACTGAGTAGTGTGAAAAATTGCACTAAAGTGATTCGAGCGCACAAAGACGGTCTAGAATGTTCGAAACACGACACAGACGCATTGTTAGATACACTAAAACGAACCGAAAAGAACGAATCGAAGCTGAAAAAATCATTTTTCAGCATGGACGACGATATAGACTTTGTTAATGAGATTTTAAGCGAGGAATACAAGTTTCAAGCAGAAAATAAGGTAGAAGATATTTTAAGCTGAATCAGCCGATACTCGGTGGCAATTTATAACTATTATTATTATGCGTTGGAGAGAACAACTTATTAAATTTCCACTATACTTCTTTAAATTAGTAAAAGTTCGGAAAAAAAATAAGCAAAATATATCTAATTCTGTAATAAATTAATTTTGCTAAATAAATGCTCATAAGTCAAAAAAATGTTCGAGATAAGTATAGCAATATTACACGTAGAAAAATAGACAATTTCAAGAGCTTATAGGACCACAAAATTTAAAAAACATACTTTTTTTCATTTTTCCAAACAATCAAAATATTTGTATTCTGACACACCCTGTACAATATTTTGGAACAGAGTGAAAGGCCTCCGGGTATTATCTGACTCCACAATAAATTTCAGTGTATTAATTTGTCAGAGTTAAAAAATATCAGGCCTTTTTGACGTACAAGGTGTCCCATTTTCGACACTTATAGGGTATCTCCGTAATTGTTAGTGATATCAAAAAAGTAATGTAGGTGTCATGTGCTCTTTTTGGGTCAAACTTAAAATGGTAAAATCAAAATTTGAAAATTTTCGCTCGCTTAAGAGATACGGGGGAAAATCAAAAAATTGACAATTTCAAAATTACCCTATATTTTCTTAGTGAAAAGAGATATAGAAAAATGTTTTATACAGAAGTTTCTTTATATCGATTGTTGAATAATCTGCCGTTTTCAGAATAATTATACGGGGTCAGGTAAAAAAGTTATCGGACCGAACCTTATTTTTTTAAATGGAACACCCTATATATTTTAATCTAAAAAGATACTATTTTAAATTCTCCTTTCAAATATATAAGACACCATGCACGGATATTGGTTTCCTAGGCGATTTATTGAACTTTATTACTTTAAACCAGAGTAGACCATGAGACAAAAGCTAAAATGCTAGCAACAACTATGTTGACATCACATCACATTTAACATCAATATAAAGGAACTTCTGTATAAAACATTTTTCTGTATATCTTATAACTAAGAAAATATAGGGTAATTTTGAAATTGTCAATTTTTTGATTTTCCCCCGTATCTCTCAAATTTTGATTTTACCATTTTAAGTTTGACCTAAAAAGAGCACATGACACCTACATTACTTTTTTGATAGCACTAACAGTTACGGAGATACCCTATTAAAGTGTCGAAAATGGGACCAAAAAAACAGTTAAATTAATTATTATCTCGAGAACGATAACAAATAGGTATAGGAAAATGTTAAGGAAAGTTATTAAGAAATTAATAAGGATTCTAAAAAAATACACAAGGAGTTTATATTTAAATTATTAAAGTTGCTAATACTTTCAGCAGAAGCGGCAGCACTGCACGGCTGAAACTATTTTTAAAAGCTGCGAAATTTTCAAAGTGATCCGTCTACTAGAACGTCCACCATCAAATACCCTGTATATAACATTAAGAGGAATAGGAACATTATTCTGATCCTGATTTTAAAATTTTACATATTGAAAATTAAAGCGTCAGACTATCTTTGCTAGAATCCACGGAAATTTGCTAGAATCCACGGAAATAAATAAATTTAAAAATTGCAACTTACATACTCCTTAATGGCCAAATAGAGCTTAATAATTCTCACAACATTGTAACTTTCTTATCAATATAGTAGTGTAAATTTACTAAGTTTCTTTAATCCACACTAATAATAGAAGATATTTTATTTTCTAATATAATAATCAATTAATCTATCAGGTAACACCGTAGCCACCAACTGTTTCTATCACAATAAAATATTCGATTTGAAACTTACGATAAACCAAAACAATTTTTTCCAGAACACGAAACATTCTACACTCGACAAAAACAGTAACGTAGAAAAAAATTCCCTGGTAAACTTGGATAACAAAAAGAAACTCTTGGCGACACTGCGCGCTATAGACAACGGCGATAGCGTCGACAGTATAGAAGACAAGAAGAGAAACTTCCTAAAGAACGAGCGATTTGGGAACGTCGCGCACTGACAGTGACCGCCGCGTCGGACGAATATGGAACTGTACAGGGTGTCCCATTTTCGACACTTTTATATCGTATCTACGTAATTGTTAGTATTATCAAAAAAGTAATGTAGGTATCATGTGCTCTTTTCTTAAAATGTTGAAATCAAAATTTAAAAATGCTCGCTTAGGAAATACGGGGGAAAACCAAAAAATTGACAATTTCAAATACAAAAATATTTTATACAGAAGTTTCTTTATAATGATTGCTAAATAATCTGCCGTTTTCAGAATAAGTATACGGGGTCAGGTAAAAAAGTTATCGGACCTACCTCATTTTTTTTTAAATGGAACACCCTGTATATTTTAATCTGCAAAGATAGCATTTTAAATTCTCTTTTCAAATATATAACAAACCATCGATGATATTGGTTTCCTAGGCGATTAATTTAAACTCTATTATTTTGAAACGAAATAGAAGATTCGGGAATATAATGGAAATCATAGCAAATGTTCGGAATATGTCCTTAAATGGTTACCGTCTTGTCGGATAGCGAACAAAATATAAATTTTGCGCCATTTCTTCGTTTTTTCCACTTTCAATATAAACTGTAATCATATCAAATTATTCAAAATGTTGATAAGTCATTTTCAGAAATGAATATGTAAAAACGAAATTGACGTTCAACTAGAATGTCAACATGGTTGTTTCTAGGATATTAGCTTTTGTTTCATGGTCTACTGTGTTTTAAAGTCATAAAGTTTAAATAAATTGCCTACGAAACCAATATTTATCCATGGTGTGTTATATATTTGAAAAGATAATTTAAAATGCAATCTTGAATTAAAATATACCATTTTAAAAAATGGGGTTAGGTCGAATAACTTTTGTACTTGACACCGTATACTTCCGCAGATTATTCAAAAATCATAATAAAGAAACTTCTGTATCTCTTTTAACTAAGAAAATATAGGGTAATTTTGAAATTGTCAATTTTTTGATTTTCTCCCGTCTCTTAAACGAGCGAAAATTTTCGAATTTTCATTTTACCATTTTTAGTTTGACTCAAAAAGTGCACGTGACACCTACATTACTTTTTTGATAGCATTAACAATTACGGAGATACCTTATAAAAGTGTCGAAAATGGGACACCCTGTACAGGGTTATCTATTTTGTACACTTTTGCTGGGTATCTCGGTAATTATTGAACTTATCAAAAAAACTGATGTACATAATAAAGGCAGAAATAAAAAATATTCGCTGGTTTAAAAGTACGAGGGTAAATTGAAAAATTGTCGATTTAAAATTTTCTATTACTATTAATAGAAGAAAATGTTTCATATGAAAGCTTCATAGTGTGCGAAGTAGAATAGGATGCCACCTAAAAATCGCATCTACAGAGTCAGGTCAAAAAGTTATCGACCTAACTTTCTTATTTGTATAATAATAAAATATATTGTGCGCTATACATTTATAAAGAGAAATACAAATGCATATTTGTTGGCTAAAAATATACAGGGTCTCCCATTTAAAATAGGAAAGTTATTTATATTTTTAAGTGGCATCCTATTCTACTTCGCAAACTTTTATATTAACATTTTCTATTACTAGTAAAAAAATATAGAGGACAATTTTAAAATTGACAATTTTTCAATTTACCCTCGTATCTTTTAAACCAGCGAATATTTTTAAGTTCTGCTTTTATCATTTTTAGTTTCTCCCAAATACATACATGTACATTCGTTTTTTGATAAGTTCGATAATTACCGAGTTAGGTACCCAGCAAAAGTGTCAAAAATGAACAACCCTGTATATTATCTTACATTATTTCTGTACATTGTATAATAAATTTATATTTATGTATATTGTTTATATTGAAAATAAAAATGGTTATTTGTTTACAAAAAGCGTTTTGTTTCATATTTTTAATTCAAAAATGAGCATTAAAAAGTTTAAACTTTGAAGGAAAATAAACATTACATACAGGGTCCCGTTTAGTGCCTCAGTATACTAGCTCTGTTATCTAAAATATGCAAAAAACTAGTAAAATTGTTGTACCCCTTCCTATATCTAAAAATGTCAGTGGCATACCATTTTTTTGTAAAAAAATATGTCCCGGATAATAATGTAACATAAATTATTCTTCATTCTCAAAAACGAACAAAAATAATAAATAATAGGTATGTTATATCGTTGGATTCAGAATATGTGGCGTTCTTAAAGCATAAAATAAAATGTTAGTATTATTTAAAAAAATAGTTGATGATGGTTGCAAAAAAACGGAACGTCGTCGGATTGAAAATTTAATTAAATTACCTTATAGAGGAGAAAAAGTGACAATGAGAATGTAACATTTATTTTCATATATCTCTGCAAATAGAATCCAAAAATAAAAAGAACGAAATCGTAAAAATGCGGTTTTGGCCCAATATCTTCGGAAATATTTGGAATTTCAAAACGTAACGTTGCAGAACTCATCAATGCGCAAGTAATTTGGTAATTTTTGTATGTTCTGTGGCTAACAAGATCCCCGTAGAGCGCATTCTTATCTGGAACACCCTGTACCTACTTATATCCTATTAACACATACCAATAATGAGAAAAATATATAAAGTACTTTCGGAGATATTAAAAAACGATTTAAAAAAAATATATTTCAAGCCCTAAAAAATTTGAATGATTTTTACTTCATAAAAGGGAACACATTCTGAAATACTAGTAAGTAATTATGAAACATACTGTACACAAATCTGTAGTAAGCATTTGCTCGGTTTTGTACAGCAGATTTGTTCAGACAAACGCGTATGGAAAATTGGCAGGGCAAATATACAGGGTGTCCGCTAAGTAATGGGACATGGAAAACCCACATACTCCTTACGTAAAAATATTAGGAATTTATTATACTTACCTATATCCGAAAGTTGATATTAACTGAGATACAGGGTGTTAAAGTTAAAACTTCATTTTTGTTTTTCTCTAATAACTTTGAGAGAAACCAACGGTTTTTTTACAAAATCTGGCAATTATGGTTTTTTAGGATGAGGAGCTGATTTTTTGGTGAAATTTTAATGTACAATGTAGCCTGCGGCATTTTTTGCACATTTATTAAGTCATAACTTTTTTGGTGACTCAGTGTATTTAAATTTTTAATAAAAATAATACTTTTCTCATATTTATTACGTAAAAAAGGTACACTAATTTCAGGTCGCGCTGAGTTACCGTTTCGGAGATACATGCATTTTTATTGTTTAGCGCCTATTATTAATTTGCAAACAAAAGTTTTTTTAAAGTAACCTATGAAAAAACAAATGAATTTAGAGATACAGTTGCAATGAAACCTTCAAGTTGTTATTTGTTTGTTGATTATTGTGTTTCGGCATTGTTATTTAACTTAGGATAATCTCAAAAATGAAACATTTTTTTATACAGCTATTTTACAATAATCAACAAGCAAATAACAACATCAGGTTTCTTAGCAACTGCATCTCTAAATTTCATTTGTTTTCTCATTGGTTACTTTAAAAAAAAATTTGTTTGCAAATTAATAATAGGCACTAAACAATATAAATGCATATATCTCCGAAACGGTAACTCTGGGCGACCTAATAAATGTGCAAAGAATGCCGCAGCAGGCAGCGCCCCATACATTATACATTAAAATTTCACCAAAAAATCCGTTCCTCATCCTAAAAGAAACATAATTGCCAAATTTTGTAAAATACCGTTGGTTTCTGTCAAAGTTATTAGAGAAAAACAAAAATGAAGTTTTAACTTTAACACCCTGTATCTCAGTTAATATCAACTTTCGGATATAGGTAAGTATAATTAAATCCTAGTATTTTTACGTAAGGAGTCTGTGGTTTTTCCATGTCCCATTACTTAGCGGACACCCTGTATGTATATACAACAAAAACACCCTATATATTTGTTAAATTTACATTTTATTACTTAAAACTATGATTTAAATATATTATTCTTTGTAAATTAATAACAAAAATATTTATTTCCTTTGTACAATTTATACATAATACGTATACTACTATGTAAACGAAAACGTTAGCGTATTGTAACGACCGAAATATTATCAAATCCAAAAAAAATCCTTCTATCTGAAGTTTCTTAGATTAGTTTTAGTGATGCAACGATTGTTGTTTTACGATTACGATTAATGGCTCAAATAATCATATGATTACGATTATCAAATTTCTGCGATTCTCCACCAAAACGCAGATAAATAACTTGACATTTGTCAAATAAAATTTGCTGGTTTATAAAAAACCACCTGGAAAAACACTTTCACTCATAACACCAACTTTGACCCAGAACTAACGATAGCTCAGGGCTAAAGATAACACTCCACTGATAAACCCGTTAATTAAAAAAAAAATGCCGAACGGGCAAAAACTAACTTGAACTTAGGTAAGACAGATGGTTGTTCGTAAGCAGCTAATGTGACAGCTACCTGACTTACCTGTCACGTTGACATTCATTCTAAGAGCCATAAGTTCATATTATTTTTAAAAAGGCGTATAAGCAAGTATGCATCATATTTTCTTTTTTAAAATGTGTAGTAGGCAGGTTTCTGGTTGAAACCAAGTGATCAGTTTTGGGGTGTGACAAACCAATATGGCTAAATGCCTCGCTGTTAAAACCTACAGGGAGTGAATTGATTCAACACCTGTGAATCTGTGCATGATCCTTCCTAACCTGATAAAAAAAAGTTTATGGGTACACAAATAAGGAAACGTTTTTTATTTGAAACGTCGCTTTTCAGCTGCTGTCATATTTTTAATTCGAGTGTAAGGCTCAAATGTTAAAAATGATCTACATACAGGGTAGGCCGTCCAAACAGCGAACAAAGTACAATAAATCCTCTACATAAAGCTGTAGAGTACACAAATAATTTGAATGTATATGATAAGTGCTATACTAAACAGGGTGTTTCTTAATAACATGTTAATATTTAAGGAAGTTATTCTTGGGTCCATTTTCAGAAGATAGTAGACAACTGTCAAAACTGTTTATGTTTACAAAACAAAATCTGCTTCTTACCTATTAGATCCTGTTTAATCCTTGTTAATATCTAAAACTGTACGTCAAACGACAAAAAATCGAGAGACGACATTTGCACAGCTAGGAATGAGCACTTCAAAAATTAATTTAAAAAAAAAAAATTAGACACATTGGTTCTACTGATGATCTTACAGATATTTAAAATAAAATTCTGTAAAACACGTTTTATAATTTGGTTTCGTTTTCCATATACAGGGTGTTACAGTTTTGTTTGTGTTTTAATGAAAAATCTCGAAAACAATTTGAGATAATTACACATAATTTTCATATAGACAATTATCATATAAAATTACACATTTTTACCCCAAAGAAGGTATAGGTACAACTAGAGATGTAAAATTACCGGTAATTTAAAAATCGGTAATATTACCGGTAATATTACGCAATATTACGGTAACATTGGTAATTTATAAAAAAAACAGCTTTTTAAGTAATACAAGTTTTTTTTATTTCAAAACTGTAAAAACATTACGAAAACCAATAAGAACGTTTTTTTTAAACTAGTCAGAGTCAGAATGGACTACGTAATAGAGTGGATAATGGTAAATCATCCTCATCATCATCCCCAACCTCGTCATCTGATTCTTCTTTCTCTTTCGTTAATTGAGTCAAGTCTATAACTTCGAAACCGATATCTTCTTTTTCTATTTCTTCCTCAGTATCTTCTACTATTCTCGAATGATCTTCTTCATTTAGTAAATTATAATTATGGGCAATATAAGTTAGTTTTCCGGCCCTCTCCACGGTTAGTCTGTTTCTTTTTTGCCGATGAATAAATCCATAAGTACTAAAGGTTAACCTACTTATTTTAGAACTGGAGCAAATTCCTGCCCACCAAACAGATCCAGACATAGATTTTTCGCTGGAAATGACGAATTCCTTAGCAAAAATATTACCTCTAATTTTGTACTGTGCGAGTGCTTCCATAATAAGATCTACTTGTGAAGAATACTTTGGATGACGCCTTACAGTTTCATAGATGAACTCCGTTGCAATTAAATTTTCAGCTTCAGTTAACTTCTCGCCGCGTTGACTTGGTTCTAATAGGTAAGCAGCAAGATGAACGGGTTTTAAACATTTATTTTCTCGTTTTTCAAGAATTGAACACATTTTCTGGTTTTCAAACATAGTAATAGATAAATTTGATCAGGTCAGGTCAGGACCGTACTGTTGGCAACCCTGGGTATTCCCCGATAAATGAGAGTATGGAGCGGAAAAAAACAATATTTTCAATGTTACCGATCTTGCGGTAATATTACCAAAATTACGGTAACATTACCTCGGTAATATTACCCTTTACATCTCTAGGCGTATCATTCCTTTCTTCAAAAATACCGAGGAATAAAAAACATGTTTTACATCACAAATTGCCTCTTGATGAATAGAAAGTGTGTACCAAATTTCACAAAAATATCTGGAGCAGTATCACAGATATTAATAAAAATCTTTACCTCAAAAGTTAAGACGTTTAGGACATATGTTCATATGAAGCTTTTTCCTGAAAATGATACAAGAATAACCTATTTAAATATTAGCTGCTATTAAGAAACACCCTGTATAAACTAAGACTCTTTTTTTTAAAGATAATTTAGAGCAATATAAATTCTGAGGACTTGTAAAAAAACCACGTAGCAGACTTGCCTTATAAGAGAGATTGTTTGTTATTTATAACAGTATTATAAAAGCTGTCGACTTTTGTTGTATAAAGGTCTCCCTTGATATATTTTTGCTTTTAGGCTTACATAGCACAATAATACACTGCAAGAATGTCCATACAACTAAATTATAAAATTGTTATATAGAAATTTTTCTTAAATAGCTGTAAGAACATCAATAGCAAAATGGTTCTGTAAGCTTCTATGCTGTATAATTTGGTTATTGAGTTTTCTAAATGCTGTTACACAACTTTTATGTAGCAAGTCTGAGGTTTTTCCACTTACATATGTACAGGGTGTTTCAAAAAACATGTGCCATCACTCATGTGATGATTCCTTACTGCTTTCCATGACCCAAATTTCACTAAAATTACTAAAGCCGTTTCGGAAATATCTTGAAAACGTAAACACCCTGTATCTTTCAAACAAAGCATCTGCGGAGTTCCATGTTGATAGGAACTATTCGTCTTATTTTTGAGTAAGGAATCCCCACATGAGCGATGGCACATGTTTTTTGAAACACCCTGTACTTTTACTAGGGAAAATTTATACCGCTCAAGGCATAAATATTGGCTGTAAGAATATTCTTACAATCTTCATAACAAAATTAATGTTACTTCGTTGCACTGTTCGCGAAGGACACCCTGTATATCAGACACTGGCTCGTTATCACCTACAATTTATCTATTTGTATTGGTATCGGTAACCATCACAGCTGTTAGTTTAAATAATAACTACCTAACCCAATAGACGCATATTTTTCTACACAAAACGAACATATCACAAAAACTGTTGCAACTCCCAATGTAAATTCAATAATCTCAAATTTATTTGATCACAGTCGATTTGAAATGCGCGTCCTTATATCGACCTCTTCTCGGGCTCCGGCATATCCTCTTTAAGAGGAACCCCCCTTATTTGCTGCTTGTACGAGTGATTCTGCGTGTGCCATAACTTGTAATACAGCGAACCCGGTTCCTGTAGAAGGGTGAAGTGGGTCCCCGTTTCGGTTACCCTGCCGTTTTCCAGAACGAATATTTCATCAGCGTCCATTATGGTACTGAGACGGTGGGCTATGCAGATGGACGTGCGGCCTTTGGTAGCGTTTCGCAGGGCCTTCAGAATGTTCTAAAAAGAACAATAATAATAAACAATAATACAATAGGCTAAAAATGGGTAGCTTATTTTCTTCTCTTTTGCAGCTTTGTCAATACAATCAGAGCCATCTAGGTTACAACAATTATTCAGAACGTGTGAAGGGAAAAATGGTGCGCTTTTTAAATTATAACGTGAATAAAGTTATCTGAATTCACACCTTTTTACAAGTGTACAAATTTTAGGTGTGTATTTTGGGCGTGGTTCAAAGTTCGCGCCTTATCTACAACATACTTTTTTTGGCACTAGTGTCCTGGTTTTTAAGTTAACCTATAACTTGAAAACACGTGAAAATCGTATATATGTACTTACATATTCAGTTATGGAATCCAAAGAACTCGTCGCCTCGTCAAAAATTAAAATGGGCGAATTCTTGAGAATGGCTCTCGCTATGGCCACCCTTTGTTTCTCTCCACCCGATAATTTTAATCCCCTCTCGCCCACTTGCGTTTGGTAACCTTTGGGCCATCTGATTATGGAATCGTGTATTTCAGCCATCTTAGCAGCTTCTATAACCTTTAATAAATAGTAATGAGGATACTATACAGGGTGTTATAGAAATTAGACACGCTCAAAATTAAAAAATCTATTATTTACCTCGTCTTCGCTTGCTTTCAAATCTCCATACTTCAAATTATGCATAATAGTATCGTGGAATAGAACCGAATCTTGAGGCACAATGGAAATTGACTTACGCAGACTGTCTAAATCTACGTCTCGAATATCTTGACCGCCAATCAGAATTCGTCCTTGGGAAGGTTCGAAAAATCGGTATAAGAGACGCACCAACGTGGTTTTCCTAAAAAATAAATAAAATCAGGATTAATATATTTTCTTATAAAACGGTCTTGTCCACGAAGCTGATACAGGGTGTTATGGAAATTATTTATTATAGGTATTTAAATCCGCAAATCCTGAAATGAAAAAATAATTGCAGATAAATAACCGTAAACGTTTAAAATCGTACACAGACACGTGGGAATTCAAGGGAAATCCGCCCCCTCTCGCGTATCAAAAGGGACTGCAGCGTTTGAGCAACGGTTTCCATGACCAAGGTCGTGGCATGCGTTGTGTTGGCATCACTGCTAACTTACTGACCTGCATACACTTGTTAAGTGAAAACAGATGTGTATGACGTGGCAGCATATGAGGTAATATTAGGCGTTTTACCTAAGACATTCGATTTAAAAATTAGTATGTAGATTCGGCGTCAGCGTGTGGTATTTTTTATGCAAACCTAATATAAACCTGACACTATAAAGAACATAAAATTAGCCGTTACTTACCCCGATCCAGATCCACCGACAAGCGCAATCTTTTTACCAGGAGTTATTGTCAGGCTTAGACCATTTAATATGCTTTTCCCCGGACCATAGTCGAAACTGACATTGTCAAATATTATTTCTGATGAGTTTGTATCTACATAGAGGTAAGGCGCTTCTGGTTTACTCTAAAAATAAGTATATATTTATGCATATTAGTTAGCAGCCGAGGTTGCATTTTTAACACAACATTTGTTCCTTCTCCAAGTTTGAACTTTCGACCTGGATAGACAGAAAATGGGATACAAACCTTTTCAGGATACAGGAAAATTAAAAACTCCAAGATCTTGAAAAGTAATTATTTCTTTACTAAATTAAAACTCTTCTCATTGCGAGGAAGGAAAAAATACAGACATATTAAGTTTTCTGCAACTTACATTAATTTTGCTGGGCATCGACATCAAAGTAAACATTGTCTGCATATCTATAAGGGCTTGTCTAACTTCCCGATAAACGCTACCCAAAAATCCCAATGGTATTGAGAGTTGAAACAGTAAACCATTGACCATTACTAAATCACCAACTGTCATATTACCTAAAAAATACAATAAACTCTCACTAAATCTTTTAGTAGAAATCTTTCAGGAACTATCACTCCCGGTTAAACCAGAAGTTTAATGTTACCTTTACCTTTTAAAATTTCGTTAGCGGCTAAAATCATGATGCTACTCAAGGCAGCGCTAAAAATAGCATTCTGACCAAAATTCAACATGGCCAAGCTAGTACTTGTTTTTAAACTGGCGTCCTGATATTGCTTTAATGCATCGTCATATCTGTTAGCTTCGTATATCTCATTGTTAAAATACTAAAACACAAAAGCAAACAATATAAAAGTCGATAAAATAACAATCTACTTATTTACCTTAACTGTTTCATAATTGATTAACGAATCTATAGCTTTGTTTCCTGCCTCGTTCTCAGCTCTATTCATGTATATCCTAAACTTCGTACGCCACTGGGTTACAGCTAGAGTATAAGCAGCGTATACACCCACACAACCCATAGATATACCTTAAAGCATATTTAACACAGTGTAGATTCACCATATATATCCATGGTGTCTACACTGTAGACTAATACAAATTGCAATATATTATAGTATAAACTTTTTTCTTTATTAAAAAATACACAATATATACCTTCTTACCTGCAAAGGCAGCACCACATTTTATGCCCAAAATTGAAGAAACTAAAGCTAGTTCGAATATTGTGGGTACAACATTGAAAACCATGGCTGTTAACACAAAATTTATACCCCTTGAGCCTCTATCGAGGGTTTTTGAGAGGGCGCCTGAAAATTGAATTAAATTTTTAGCAATGATAGCAAATACTTTCTAAATACTAACTAATGGTATTGTTAAGGTATAATAATCACACAATTCGTGGGTAGCACATTTGAAGAAAACACACACAATTGTGAGAAATGAAAATTATAAAGTTTATGAGAAAAGAAGGTTCAGCTCAACATGAGATAACCAAACGATCTTACAACAAATATAGGATACGACCAAATCCTGAAAGAAAGCAATTAAATTTACTATACTACTGAAAAGTTTAAAGTTTTGTCATTTCATTTTCTCCCCCCATATGAATAATTTTTTATAGTTACTAGATTTACCTTACCTGTTTGTCTGCTTAAATGAAATGATAAATCTAAATTATGTAGATGAAGGAACACATTTCTGGCAATTTGTCTTATTGAATGTTGTGCTACTCGTGCAAAAACAGCATTCCTTAGTTCGTTAAAACCCGCCGAACCAGCCCTAGCAATACCATCTAAAAAAAACAGTTATTATGAGCCAAACAAAGAAAACAAACCTTTGGTCTTGTTTATCTATCATACAAATACTTACAGCCCAGTAGTAAACTTGTAGCCACTGTGGCAACTGTTTGTGGAGCTGTATCCATGTTTAATGCAGAGCCAGCATTCAGATAGTCCACCGCATATTTGAAAATGAATGGGACACACACATTCATAAGTTTAGCTCCTATCAGTAAAGAAACAGCTATCTTCACTCTGTAAAAAGTTAGCTAGGAAGTTGACATATTTATTTACTTAAAAAATGTTATCCAACTGATGTAATTTTTAACTAATGAATGTCTTTGGTGTAAAATAAACAGAAAATAAGTAGACAAAACATGGGTATAATCATAGATAGCTTGTTTTTGGGTTTCGGTTACTTTGAAATGAAATTCCAGTATTTGGTTAACGTTTCGGTTTATTATACTAAACCATCATCAGAACTATTTATTATAAAAAACAAAAAAAAATTGTAATGATATCAGGCATGGGTATAATATTATATAATATATACAAACCAGAACATTTTTTTAAATTTATAGTATTATTTGATGCAGACAATGATAACATTTATATCAATTTATTATATTCTCCTCCTAACTTAATGAGTTATTGATTTTCTGTATGTAATAATAATAATCTTCCTAATGGGTTTAATCAACAAGTGTCATCCAAATAAACAATAATATAATAGTACTTTCAACACTAAGTAAACATTTACCTATCTCTTATGTTTTTGTTATCTTTTGGCCAAATATACTGCATCATGGCCCCAACCATTTGGGTCCCGGTAACAGGTTTGTCTCCAGTTGGAATGGCGTCTCGGGACAGAACAGATGCGCCCGGGTGAAAGCATCCTCTAGCTGGCTGGTTTGTTGGTATACGTGTGGGGCCTTTATTTAAAATTTGAGATAGAATGCTTGCATTTGCTTTTTGAGGTTTTTCGGAATCTACTTGAGATGTAGAAGACTGAAATAACAATCGTTAATTAATAGAACCACTTCATTATTACATATGTAGGAGATCCCTAAATTGGTCTAATTAGCTAGCTACTTATAATTTTTGGGGTAAATAAAAAAAGATGCTACATTTTATGGTTTAATTCTACGAACGACCACTCAATAAAGTTAAAATGGTCCTAGCACTTGCAATAGTATAAGTTTTACAAGAATACTTTCTTTTTGCCTAATTACTTAGTATTTGCTGATAAAAAAAAAGATAAGTGATTTTTTTCAGTTACAAATTAAAACATCGCCCAAAATGTAAGTATTACGTAAGACTTACCTTTTGAATTTGATAAACCAAGGGTAAATGTGAATGGAAATATTTTCCGTTAGTGCTTAAATGACTAAAATTTCGAATTCTTAATGAAGATTTCAAATAAATTCGCAAAAATTTTAAGTTAACCTCACTTAAATGTAAAACAGCAGCCATGATGGTACAAATGAACTACTAAACGTCAGCCATGGCGGGTGCAGTCTGGTTGTCAAAAATGTTTTTAAGAATTACTTACTTGACGCAGGTTTGTTAATATAGTTTAGCCCATGTAGTAAGTGCCCAAAATAAAGAGGGAAACGTGATGTTGGTCTGTGGCTTATTGTGTCACAGAGGAAATATTGGTATACCCTGACAATGTTCAGATAAGCCAGTGGAGGAGTGTACCATTACATTCCTGAAATAAAAAGTTTAAATTTAATAGGGGATTTTAACCTGTATGAAAGTTTCCAGATTAAAGTAGAATAAACTATAAGGTTGTCGCAATTCGTGGCCTCGTGAAATACCACAATATCGGCCACAAATGATCCTGTCGTTGTTAAGTACACTTTATCCAAACCAAAAAGACTTTATTTTCTTCCCATTTAAAATAGCAATAAAAAAATCAAAGAAAAGCCGCAATACCACTAGTATCATATTTTATTTTTATGTCTCATTTTCTATACTTAGAGATGTACCGGGCCTATATAACTGAGAATTGTGTATACAACCTGAGCGCTTGGCGTGTGTTAGCGCCATCCTTTTGTATTTTTTTGCAGTTTAATGCTGAGAATTTATATTTTTATATTTAAATAAATTCTATTTCGTTCGGATAAACAATAGGTAGATCGTCAACGCTATCTTTTTTATTCTTATTTATATTTAGCTACAGTTTTCAGCACGAGTCTGGGAGCGAAGAAAATGCGGATTTAAAACATACACATTCACACATTTGCTACGTTAATATTGTCTTAAATAATTAAGAACTGAGAACAATAACTAGGCACAGCTACAAACGCGTCGAGTTAAAACTGCGTTTTCTCTAAGCATAAAAAATATAGACATTCATTAAACACATTGTATATCTAAGATAGGTAATTAATATGGCGATGATGAGAATTTCATTATAATATAAAAAAAACCAACCCAGGTGTCCAACGAACTAAGAATTACTCATCTCATTAACAATATAAAAAAAGGAAACACATTAAATATTATAACGAGTTTAAAAAAGTATATGTGTGGGAGTCTATTATTAATTTATATAATCGGGTGTGGATCATGATTAAAATTGCTATAATAGTACATTACGTATCAAGGGCCGAAAAGAGGCTTTTACGGACGAGATGCGGAGATGGCCGACCGAGCCGAAGGTGAGGGAGGCCACCGCACGAGTCCGGAAAAGCCTCCGACGGCCCGAGATATGTACCGTATTTTTTTTTACAAGTGCTCCGAAGCTTTGATGCCAAATAAATAAAGAAATTCTTCAGACAGTTTTCCAGTCTTGTCAAGATGACATGAAAACACTCGCGCATGAAGAATGTAAATATCTATTTATTATTTTTGACATATAGGCTCGGTGGCCTAATGGTATAGCGTTCGCGTTGTGATCTGGGGGTCCCGGGTTCCAATCCCGTCAAACCTCTGTTTTTTTTCTTGTTTTTTTACAAGTGCCCGAGTCTTTGAGGCCATATAAATAAAGAAATTCTTCAGACATTTTTCTAAAACATCTTTGAAAAATTAACTGTCAATTTAAGTTATATATAATCCGCTATTTATTATCGCTTGTAGTATGGCTCGGTGGGTAGAGTGTCCGCCTGCCGATCTCAGGGTCCCGGGTTCAAATCCCGTACCGACAATTCTGGTTTTATTTATTTATGAGCACATGGTGACTCGAAGCGGGCGGGAAAAATCTTTCCCGCCCGCTTCGATACTTTCCCGCCCGCTCTCTTGGAAAACGCCACTTTCGGTGAAGTGAACATGCATGAAAAGAGGCACTTTCGGCGCACATGTAAAAAAAAATTGATTTACATGTACGCGATACACAGTGGCCCACATAAGAATTCACTCTACACTTGATGGATATTGCTAAACAATGAGGGATTCATAATTTAACCCACATACATCTTATGGTTTAGGACAGGATATCCCTGTATAGTGTATTATTATGTAGGACAGCAGACACCGTGTGTAATGTCCCAATTACACAACCAGTTTTCACACACGTTGTATAACTTTGTGGGCCCCCCTAAATTAATTTTGTCTTTAATGTTACTTATGGTCAAAAAGCGAACGTTTTTAACTGATTAAGACTGATCACCCTAACCATTTGCGACACCCTATACGGTATCCCGAGATAAATATATTTTATGTAATTAAAATAAAGTGACACAATAATAAAAGCAACACAGTGTGTATGTGCACTTGCACAATCGTTTTGACTTGGCTGATATTGCAACAGAGAGTCGTATAATAGAAGGTCACACTAAGGTCCACTTGCTTTATAGATTCGGATATAGTATCATAATAAAATCTTATAATATTAATTAATTATTTAATTTGATACCAACCGTACAAGGTTAATATACAGTGGAATAACTTTAATTGGAACGAATTCTATAAAAGAAAGGACAATAATTATTTCCCGGATAAAATCTAAAAATAGGATGACTTTTAAACACTAGTGTTAAAAATAAATCCAAGGGCCTTTTCTGTTAAGTTATTGACAGCGAGTTTTTCCATAACGGTAACCGCCCCCACCCCCCTTGACCTGGCGCCCATTCACTATTTAAATACCTAACAAAAAGGACATATACTAACAAAAAAATTAAATCACAAAGCCCTTTAATGCCGGTTTTAAGAAAATTCCGTATTTAAAAATATAGGCGCCCCCGAAGAACTTCCCACCGCCCCACTGACCCAAACGCTGGTTACGCCACTGGATAGTTATCCACTTTCAGTTGCGCAGCCAGACTTTTTTCGGTGAGGTTTTAGTAAAATTAGGGGGGGGGGGGGGGGGATTAAAATTGTTACATTTGCGTAAAACTGTCATGACTAGGGGGGGGGGGGGGGGGCTTAAGCCACCCCTCCTTGGCTGCCTCCACTGTTCCCTTTTCACAAAATAAAATGTCACTTTAATTAAGGTTCTTGCAACTTTTTGATACACAGATCGTACTTACAGGTCTATTTTAACATCATTACTTTTATCAGATATTTTTTTTTTTGAATATTTATAATTCGTTTCGAAATATTTTTACTTTTGAAAACAAATACATAAGGGAGCAATTAAAATACTTGCAAAATCAACAGGACTCAAATAAATAGCAAACAAACAAACAAAAATATTTGTTGCACGTTTATCTAATCTTTGTAAACAATAAATACTAATTGGTAATATTTATTACATAATTTAAGTATTTAATTTGTTGTTTCGAGCTGACACTTGCTCGTTTGAAGTTACGAAAAACATATTTTTCTCACCAAGTAAAAAAAAATGATGGCCGGTTCCTTAGGAAATTTTTCTAGTTTATTTGGTAAAAATAATTGTGCCCAAATAAGTACAGGAAGGAGTGAGTTTTAATAAAAATATCTTCAAAAAACTGAATTTTCATGCCTGGAGGAGGCGTTGGTGATAGGAAATCCATCAAAGGAGGTAGGGCAAGTGCCACTTCCTCGTCATTGGCGTGAATTATATTGACTCGTAACGATGTCTGTATGTTTAAGAATGTTTTTATTTGGCTCTTCATCTATATTATCGCCCACGAGTGGCCACTGTTCCACTAACAATCGACCATGTAAGTAAAGAACGTAAATCGTGAAATAAATGCGACTGAGCGAAGCTACAAGAGACCGGCTGTACAGGTGCTGCCAAAATATTCGATTCAAGTCTAAGCAACCTTACCCATAAGATTTTATACGATAAACCTTTTTTACCAATCATCCTCTGTACTTACAGTGGCGTATGTTTGTTCAGTGAATCTATGCGGTGCGGCCAAACATCATGCCGTGTGATCCCCGCTTTACTATATGAATCATTTAAATTAAAGACTATTATAAAGACCTTTAATTAAACTAGAAATTAATTTTTAATTGAATTATCGGATAATAAATATATAAATAATTTAAAAACTATTAAATTTAACTGAACTGAGGGTTTAGTAGGTTTCATGACTTATTGACTATACAGGGTCTATACTTGTTGAGGTTATTCCATACCCCCCTCCCCCAGAAGCGGGAATTTGCCTCGAAATGAGAACCATAAAGTGAATTAAGGTTGTCCTACAAAAGAAAAAGTGGAAGGTGGACCAAACGTCTCCCAGTCCGACACTGGCTACCGAAATGATAATACATTTTAAACAAAGATCCATTAACCATAAACCATAAAGGTAAAAACCCAATGACCCAGCTTTAATTTATTCCATACGATATCCGATATCTTTATTGAAATTTAATTACTTCTGAAATTATTTAAATCTATTTAAATTAGCATTAATAAATACTAAGCAAATTAAGTCGGCCCTATCTTCTATTCAATTTCGACAATCTTCATTCTTGTATTCTTCAACATATTTCTGCAAAACTTTCGGACCCTTTCCGCGAGCTCCTGGGCGATGGTATTATTTGGATCTTTCTCTATGACCAAATCGACACAGTCCAAAGATTCTTCGTATTTTTTCAATCCTAGAAGATAAAAGTTTTTAAAGAGTTTGTCAGGATCATTTTGGGCGAGATTATAGTCAAGTCATAAATATAACAAATAAGTAACAGAGAGGAATTGTTGGGTAGCCCGCTGGGTAAAGTAGTAGATTTATGTAATTATACAGGGTGTAACAAATTCGTCCTTCACCATTGGGCTTCACACTGTTCACACTGTGCTTTAATTGAATAGCTTAGGATTGGCTCATCAAAATGTATTCAAACTCGGCACATGGGTTTACCAAGTTGGCCTCTACAAGATGTTATAATGCAGTTTTTCTATAAAATGTACAGGGGAGGCAATATTCAGCCACCTCAAAAATTACATGGTTCAACTTCAAGATGCATCACCCGATATACTACTTTCAGCACTCGTTATGTAATATAAGTAGTAGGTATGTTTACTGTTTACCTTCCAAAGATTGTGCTTTCCTCAATAACGCCTTTAAGTTCTTCCCATCGATCGCCAGAACCCTGTTACAATCCTTCAGAGCCTCCGGAAATTTGTCCAGCTTCAAATAACATAAGGCGCGATTATTCCAAGCGGTAATATTAGGTTTACACATGATACTGTGAGTGAAACACTCGGCTGCGTACGCGTGGTCGCCAATTTTAAAGTATTCTCTGCCTTTATCGAGTTCCCTGTTAGATAAAAAGACAGCTTCGGTTTCCGTTAAGAATTCGCATATTTTGACTTTCTTTTTAGGCTTGTCTGGGTTGGACACAGCAGCAGAGCTGGTGCCTGGTGATTGGCTGGTACCGGCAGCTAAATACTCTCGAGACTTCTGCCTCAGTCTTTCAGCCAATTCTTCGGCTTTTTTATGGTCTTCAATTATTCGTTGTTCTTCCAGATCTTGTTTCATGAGTTCCGTGTCGGGATCGTACTTGTCCCAGGCTGTGTAGTCCGTCGCCGAAATCCTTTTTTCGGTTTTATTTTTTACTAGGTTCAGGGGTTCCGGTTGGGGATCGCTTTGACGAATTTTCACGTCGCATCTAAAAAATTAAGAGCTTAGTTCTAATTACGGGTCCACGATTGTTTCCAGTCAATGATATTTCTAATGTATCTTACCTTATTTGGTTGGTTTTTCTGCCATCCAGCTCCTTACTGTTTTTAGAAACATCATTAACCCACTTTTGTAGGTCGCCCAAAATGTTATCCTGTTCCTCTTTGTTTAAATCCTGTTTTCCCAAAACTCTACCGGTTGCTCTCAAAAATCGACTGTTTGGTTTCAGTTGTCGTAGTCGATCTTCGGTCACTCTAAAAAAAGGTAAAGTAAGGAGATTCACAGGTTCTATAATATGTATTAATGTCTTGACAGTAATAAGAAAACATACATATCCGTCTTGACATAAATCTGACGCCTCATCTTCATACTCTTCAAATGTTTCATACCTTAATAAATCAGGATAAAATCCTTCCTGTCCCGATCTCAGTACATCGACCATCTGTTCCAGCTCCTTCGAACTTTTCGCCGTCGCGACGTATTCGAAATCGAAGTGTTGAATCGGAATCCGGTATTTGTCCAGGAGAGACTCGCCACGGGCATGATTCCTGTAAACGTATTGCTGCTGTTCTTGGATCTGGTTCAGATCGTTTAACGTTGACATTTTATTTATTTTTGGCAATGATTTTTGGGGTTGAAGTTACAGCGGAAGTTAGAGATAAATAATAGAATCGATCAAACAATAATATGGGTGCTATGGAAACCAAGGCAAGGCAAACGTGTTATTAGAAAATAATTTCTTCCATTGACTTGAAACATTTAGTTAGAGAGACGGTGACAATAGGGGGTCCGTGAAGTGGAATATCAGTAATTTGGTTATTCGTGGACTTTAGCTCCCTCTCTACAACTTTTATATCTGATGAAATGCCGTAGAGCGTTGCTTAGAGGCGCTGTACCGCTTTAGATAGGAAATTATCAATAAATTCAAAATTATATCGAGCCATGTCTGAAAATGAATTTACAGCATCTGCCGCTGCGTGACCCCAAAGTCACGGGAAACACATTTTCTGACAAGTCCACCCTTGCATATACTTTTCCGAGCGTGTCAAAAAAAATGAATGGAAAAATTATAAAGTCTCAAGTGACATTGGTCCTAGTGGGCTTAATCGATTTGTATTCACATGGAGATGACTCGTAAACAATTTTCTGATAAAAAGAATATTGCGAATAATTTTTCGCGTCATACAACTGAACGATACCTGCCTTCCGGTATCTCTGCGTAATATTGTCAGAATTCCCCCTAGCTAGGTGCGATTCTTCTGATATTTTGTTTTCCACAATATTTGGGTGTCAAAGAATCTAGTGTGACAATTTTCTGACATGTCACGATCGTTTTCCGAATTTCCTCCGAGGAGATTTTTAATAAATTCCAATAGTAAAATGGCGAGACCTGGGACGACAAAATTTTTTTACATAATCTTTAACATAAATGATGTTCCATTCTAGCAAGTTTCAACTTCAAATTCGCTTTTTTTCTTTTTTTTTTAATGTTAATTTTTTTTTGACACGCTCGGAAAATATATGCAAGGGTTGACTTGACAGAAAATGTGTTCCCGCTCTACGGCATTTCATCAGATATAATATATTTTAGGGGGACCTAAACTCCACGAAAAACCAAATTACTGATATTCCACTTCCCGGACCCCCTATTATCACCGTCCCTCTAACTAATTGGAGCTTTTTGAGAGCCTGTATCTCCGAAGAGGAGGTCTATACGAAAAAAGTTTATATGAACTTTTGATACTCTTTTCACTTGTTTTCTTAATATCCGGGAGATCTCCCACATTTCCCAGGGCACCCTGTATATCCTAGTCGATACCTTCCAAGCATTTGTCTTCAATTCAAACAGAAATTAATCCCTAGCATCTGTACATACTTCCTTTCCTACATACATATACCATATACACCTTCGCCCTTTGCCCGTAATAAAAACCCAAGATAAAAAATCGAGAAGACATCTGTCCCCCTATTCCTTTGTCCCGGGATCGAACTTGTTTTTGCTACGACATGTTGAGGGATGGAAGTGGGTGGCTTAGAGCAAGCTGCACCTTCAATATACACTCTGCCTTCTGCACCTTGCCACCTTTTGTCAGGGGGCCTTTTTACCTGATTTGATGGGTGCCTGCCGTTTTATAACATGTGATTTCGTATTTTTAAATGAGTCCACGTATAAAATAAGTACGAAAAAGGCACTCCCTCCAATACTAATAATTGTGATATTTTTAAAAGCGGACTGGGCACTATAAATGCAAAAATATCGATAACAATCGGAGCGACATTGACATATTGAAGCTAGAATCATTTTTTATAGTTAGCCTTAATAGTTTATTTCACTACAAGAACAAAAATTAATGTATCAACCTCACTACTGATATATTTTGTTGTTTATTTCAATTTAACTAAATAATTCGCCATATTTTCTTAGCAACAAATGTTGCCCGTCTATCAGTCACTACGCAAACCACGCCATTTTAATCTATTTTGCGAAATGGCGCACTGATTGTGTTTAGTAATAAAATCCATTTTTTCTTTCATGAGTTCAACATTTTTCGATTTACAATAACAAATTAGAATTTTTTGACTTTTTTATCCGTTTTAAATGAACTGGGCGTGATTTTGAAATATCACGCATTTATTTAACATGCTCCCATTGTGATAATACGTGCGATAAGCAAACGTATAGATTACGAGTTTCATGATGTGCAAAAATAGCATCGTGGTAATACATATCCTGTTTATTTATTATACGGGGTGCCACAAATTCGTCTTTTACCATTGGCATTTCGACATTCATTTTCTTACTGCCACTTTTTATTCTCCACAAGATGGCATCATGAAAATGGGTCACCATCATTGACTTAATTTTTTAAAATACGATCCTGGATTTTTTTGTTTAAATTATGAAAAATCGCGGAACTACTATGCAGCAAGAAAACTCAAGGCGGGGGGGGGGTCCATGGGCCCTACGGCACAAAGTGGCCTCCCGTTATGCAATACTATTTACTATCATCAAGAAAAGGAGTTCCTCAATAGGGAATCCAATCCCGCACCCAAACTTTAATCCCGCAAACCTGAGGGATTGAGCCCATCGATCCCGCGGATCCGCGGGATAGCAAACAATGAATTGCGGTATTTGTGGTGGACGCGTCGGGGATTCCCCGCCATGCTGGGCTATTGAAAATACGTTAAACAGAACAGTTTTCTTGCGTACGTGAGAAAGTAAGGGCGTTGTTCTACTAGTATCTAGTGACATTTATCAAGTGGTTGAATATAATACATGGTATTTAAACAGCAATCACAAAAATTAGTTACAAAGACAATAAAGGTTCAAGTTTAGTTTGGAATTATTTTTTAAAGTCTGAAGATGGTCTTACAGCTAATAATTGTTTCCATGGCTAACTGATGATTAAACATTGTGATATTCAGTTATTAACTGCTTAGAAACATTTGATCAGAAAATTAGTTATAAATGGTTAATCGAGTGAAATATCAAAAAATCTCTTAACATACCTATTTTTTGTTCAGAATATAAGAAAATTAAACATGTAACTCTAAATTATTAGAGGAAAGAAAAACTTTTTTTGCGACTTGTTTAAAGTAACTTATAATTTTAACCTGCCCTGTACGATTCTAATTATTCGTTCTTATTATGTATTTTTAAACTAATTTTACGAGAACTTTCGTAAATATTTCTTGGAAATTTGGTTTAAAAGTGACTTTAAACAATAAAGTTATTCAGAAAAGAATAGTGTGGTCACTATTATGGGTTTTGGAATAATATTTTTAAAATAATATTATACAGGGTGTCCGGGAACATGTGGGAAATCTCCCGGATATGAAGAAAACACGTGAAAAGAATACTATAGGTTCATATAAACTTCTTTCGTATCCGCCTCCTCTTCGGAGATATGTGCTCCCAAAGAGCACCAATGGAATCAAGTTTTTTACACATAATTATTGAACCACCCGGTATATTTCAATTATTTTTTAATATGATGTATACCAGGTAAGACCCGTCAAATTACTACCCAAGAAACTGTTGTAAATTACTCACAGCTGCAGGGACGGACTAGCTGTAACACTCATGGGCCCATTTTTTTTACGCCCTGTATGATGAGAACTTTGGACAATGTTTTTTACATATCTTTAACTATTGGCTAAAAATTAAGTACTCTTCATTCATGTCGCTAATCCTAACCGTTTTCGAAAAAACGGCATTTCATATACATCATGTATTTGGCGTATTTCAGTAAAAGATACATCTTTGTTCCGATCAAAATGTTCAACCTTCAAAATTCGCTTTTTCATATTTAACCCGTGAGAATTTACGGGACTGGTGTAAATAAAATGACGTGTTTTCCGAAAACGGTTAGGATTAGCGACATGAATGAAGAGTACTTAATTTTTAGCCAATAGTTAAAGGTATGTAAAAAACATTGTCCAAAGTTCTCATCATACAGGGCGTAAAAAAAATGGGCCCATGAGTGTTACAGCTAGTCCGTCCCTGCAGCTGTGAGTAATTCACAACAGTTTCTTGGGTAGTAATTTGACGGGTCTTACCCTGTATACATCATATTAAAAAATAATTGAAATATACCAGGTGGTTCAATAATTATGTGTAAAAAACTTGATTCCATCCACACCCTGTATAATAAATGTGGTTTTTAATATAAACCTTAGTTTCTAAAGAGCATTAAAAAATTTTCTCTTATAGGAATAATCAGTTTTTTTATTTTAAATTCTTATGGAGTAACATCTATATCTATAATTTAATAATTTACGTTATTCTAGCTTAACTAAATTTTGAAGTTCCGCCATTGGGAACAGAGAAAATCCAGGTACACATTTAAAAAAATTGAGTTGATGATGGTTACCCAAAGACGAAACGTCGCATTAAATGATGATGCGTGGAGAATAAAGAGTGGCAAGTGAAATTTGGACACCTCTTTGAACAAAATCACGAAGAAAAACAGACACACAAACTTTTAGATATTTTCATATATTTTGGAAGCCTTGTATTATTGGGCCCATAATATCGAAACTTTACCCCCAATTTAACCGACTTCTTCCTATATGAGCATGTAAAGCGGATTCAACTTCATTGTCTGGCAAAAAAGTAATTGTCTAAAATAAAACATACGTTTTTAAACGAGGCAATATAAATGTCTGACTTCCATTACCACACAGTTGGACTTTGTCATGAACAATAACAGAGTTACCCCGATAGCCTTATCAAAAAACCCATAAATTCTCGTATATTGTGGTCTATAAGAGGGAAAAAAGTCTGATAGCTCATATCGTGGTATGTTGAAAGAATGATTATTTAGCTCAGCCTTTGATAGAGGGTTCCATTGTTGTTCCCTTGTCTTTGTTACTTGTTTAGTTGTGATCAATGAACTTTTTTGACCATTTTATGATATTAATTATTGATCATCGCTTGTTGACCCCACCCTTAAAGTTATTTTCCTCTATGTTACCCTCATAGAGCCTACGATTGTATGCCTGCCGTTTCTGTACATCGGAAGGAATGCGAGCAAAAAATTAGTCGTTAACAGAAAAGAATAATGTAATTTCCAATTAGAACAACTAAACTTGCCGGTAATATACAACGTGTCCAAGATAAGGAGGGCCAGTACAGGGATCTCGGAAACTGTAAGAGATACGAAGTCGGTTAAATGGAGGTAAAGTTGCGGATTTACGTGCCTAATACTATCCCGAAAGTTTTAAAATTCCGAGTAGTTCCGGAGATATCCGGAAAAAAACGAATTCTGAAAAATCGTTTTATTGTTCCTGGGTTTTTTTGAGATCGAATTCTAAAGTAAATTGCACTTTTACATTGCAACTTTTTCCGCTCTATCTAACAGCGTTAATTGTTTTATAATCTGACGAGTCGTCTTCGAAGGGCCCTGGGCCATTATCAACTTTCTTTTTTTAAATACAGTCTTGTTTTTCTGATATTGGAATTTGAGAGCTCTTTTCTCCCGAATGCAACGATGTATGACACATTGTGGTTTAATGCCGTTTCAAGGTTTTTTTTTAACAACATCAGGAAATTTTGGGATACGGTCCTGTATTTCTGCTAATTTTATAAATAATATCTCATAAGTAAGCTATAAATTTTTACTTATGTTGGACTAGTTCAATAAATAACAAATAATTTAATAATAAACCACACATAAGTGAACAAAATCATTCCAAAACAGTAATAAAACGAACAACGAAAAAAGTAAAGGCCGTATTAGACTCGGCAATTTTTTCTCTCGCGCCGGCAATTATAATGGCACGTATTCATGCGCAGTAAACCGTTTTCGATCAGCTGGAGCATTGTCAACGGTCAGAACAGCAGTGGGTACCTACTGTCGAAATCCCTAAAATATCCCCAGAATTAGAGATGTGCAAACCTGTTCGTTTTGATTACCAGTTAAAGCAGCTACTGCTATTTACAAATAGGAGGTGCAAAAAGTTGCTGAATTAGCAGTCCATAAGTTTAATAAAGAATGTAAACTGCTAATTTAAGTACCAGTGGGTTTAAATGGCCATTACCTGTTCATACCTGGTTCGGCCAAATAATAAACAGTTAAAAATAACAGAATAATCCATGTCTACCCAATTGCGCCGGCAAGGGCAATTAAAATGGCGCCTGCCCCATTTCTGGTAATGAGAGACAGCTGATCGGGAACAGTGTACTGCGCATGAAGCCGTGTCATTTTAATTGTCAGAAGAGTAGAATTTCTGACTGTAGTACGGAGAACGGTGTACTGCGCCTGAATCCTTGAATTATAATTGCCATTGCTGGCGCTATAAAAATTCCCAAGTCTAATACTGCCTTAAGGAACTACATAATAACGTGAATCGCTTTTAGCGCACACGCACCACTCCCAGAGTGCCCTAAAGGACTTTTCCTATAGTACTTGTGTTTGATCATAAAAAAAAATTACGTGATGGATCAGGCAATAATTAGAAATAAACACCTTCCCCATCCCCACGATATATCCGATCTCGTCCGGCCTGGTTATGGGGGATGATGCACGCCGGACAGTAACGCTATGACTTATACCACTAAAATCCACCTACGCTACACTACGAACGCTTGTTCTAGGGCTCTCCGCAACAGCGCCGTTCATAATAAACATTAACATAAGTAGCTAACTATATTTTTGCCGGAATTCCAAGCAGCGTTTTGCAAGAAACAATATTCAAATTATTTAGATAAGTATCTAACAGATAAGGAGATTTCATAACGCCGTCCACTTATTTCGTAGTGCAGTTTCCCTATAATAGCGGATAAATTGTCTACGCAATACGAAATCTTTTTCAAAAACGAAACCGGTAAAATTTCTAATGGCCCCGGCCGTTCCAATTTTGCAACGTGCGAACTATTAGAATTGTCGGAGAAAAAAATTGGCCAGCAGAAAGTAACGGAGAACGGCCGGCTGCTAGTCGAGAGATTCGTACAATCAGCTGCTTTCTCCAAAGTTCAGTCACCGTCTAAGAAATTATTGACCTAGGACAATAGGAGATTATTCTAGATGAAAAATTAATTAAACCTTTTTTTAAGTTTCGAAGTAATCGGTTCGGGTTCGAGTCAAGTTCGCGCGATAAGTATTTCTATACATACTACTATACGCTATATTTATATAAAGTTCAATTTGTATTATTTGATGGAATTTAAATAGAAAAAAAAATTCTTGTCAAAAATAAAATCGGGATAAGGGGAGATTATTCATATACAGGGTGACAATTTAAAAACTTGAAATGGCCATATATTAGAAACTAAAAACTGAAAAAAAAAAAACGCAAAAAACAGTTTCTATAAAACGAAGGGGGAACAAAAACAAGCGTATTAGCCCACCCCTATCTGCAACCCCTTGGACAGGGTGAGATAAACCCTTAAAATCTTAAATAGAAAGGGGGGGTCGAGTGATACACCATTTTGAAGCTCTTGAAAAATGCTTTCCAATGGTACCATAGAAAGGTACATTTCAGGAAATTCTTCTCTGTTTATTGAGGAAAACAATAAATGAAAAGACAATTTTGAAACTTTTTATTATTAGTTAATTAAATGTTCAAAATGATTTCCGTTGTTTTGAAGACAATAATAAAGCCTACTTTCAAATTCTTCACGTACATTTGCAAAGGTTTCTCTGGATATAGCACGGCATTCCTGAACTATTCTATGCTGAAGTTGCTCTAGTGACTCAGGTTGCGTTTTAAAAACCACAGATTTTAGGTGACCCCACAAAAAGAAGTCAAGAGGTGTTAGGTCCGGGGATCTAGGTGGCCATTCAACAGGACCTCTTCTTCCAATCCACTGGTTGGGATAATTATCATCCAACCACTGCCTAACGGGAACTACATAATGCGGAGGTGCTCCATCCTGTTGGAAATGTAGTAAGCGTTCTTCTAAAGATACATTTCCGAGTATGTCCCTCTGATTTTCTAATTCTCGCATTATTAGTGGTTCGATAGAACTCTGTAGCATTTCAGCATACCTGTCGCCATTTAAATTTCCTTGTATAAATATTGGGCCGATAATACCATCTCCCAATATACCAGCCCAAACATTAATTTTCTGGGGGTACTGGGTATGCCCTTCTCTAAATACGTGGGGGTTCTCGTCATTCCAATAACGACAGTTTTGCTTATTAATATGCCCATTTAAATAAAAGGTACACTCATCACTGAAGCAAATATTTTTAACTAGTCGAGGTTCTGTCGTAATTCTATCTGTCATTATTTCACAAAACTGTATTCTTCTGTCAGGGTTGTCGTCACCACGTTCTTGCAGTATGTGCAGTTTATAGGGATAAAAATTATGAATTTTAAGTACCTTTCTTATTGATTCACGAGATAATCCAGTTGCTACAGCTGCTTGACGAGTTGATAAAGTAGAATTCATTGCAAACTGCCGCAGAATTTCAATTTGCGCTGCTTCGTCGGCTAGTATCGGTTGATTTCTCTTTATATTCGCGACAGAACCAGTTTATTTAAATTTGGCTACTAGTTGGCGAACATACTCCGGGCTTACATTTTGACCTGGATGCCTTTCGTTAAAACGTTGAGGTGTTCTTAAAAAACATTGATCCTGGGAACCATAAATGAAAATAATTTCTACCCATTCAGCTGTGCTGTACACCATTGTTAAAGATAAGAAGTGCTGCTTTTCGTTTAAACTGAACCGAAAGTTAACTGTTCTTAAAATAATAATACTAGTAGAAGTTACCTTTAAGGTAAATTCTGTGATAATAAAATGCGAATATTTATAAACAAATTTTTTTTTTCGACAAAAAAAAAATAGCAAATAAACCAAAACGAAATACCGAGGCTTAAACTGTTTAGAATTCTTAAGAGATATCTCTTAATATGTCAGGATATTGGTAGCAATCATTTTGAACATTTAATTAACTAATAATAAAAAATTTCAAAATTGTCTTTTCATTTATTGTTTTCCTTAATAAACAGAGAAGAATTTCCTGAAATGTACCTTTCTATGGTACCATTGGAAAGCATTTTTCAAGAGCTTCAAAATGATGTATCACTCGACCCCCTTTCTATTTAAGATTTTAAGGGTTTATCTCACCCTGTCCAAGGGGTTGCAGATAGGGGTGGGCTAATACGCTTGTTTTTGTTCCCCCTTCGTTTTATAGAAACTGTGTTTTGCGTTTTTTTCTTTAGTTTTTCGTTTCTAATATATGGCCATTTCAAGTTTTTAAATTGTCACCCTGTATTATTATATCACAAGACCTATACAGTGGTATTTGAGATACGAGCTGTCGAGCGAGCCAAGTTTTGTTTTTAAATACGAGCGACATTTGAGATAAGAGGAACGGTCAGCTGCGACGCTGCACACAAGTTGCAACTGGTCGTGCATCGGAGCTATTTAATGACACTTGCCTAACTCATTTCCGCAGCATTCTGAAAGGGAGGAAGCAACACACCTCCTTGGACAGTTTTTTTTTTAATCCGGCGAAAAAGGCAAAGACGGCAGCGCTAAAATTAAGCATACAGTAGCCAAATACAATTAATATATATGTACACTTGATAAAACCAGTTATTTTTGCTTTATATTCTCTTTTATTATGTTTTTATACAATATTTGTCATTTTGTAAACACATTTTTCTTATTCAAAAACACGTAACAACAACATTTTTGGGACTGGAACGGATTAATGGCATTTCAATTAATTTCAATGGGGAAAATTGCTTTGACATACGAGCAAGGTTACGGAACGAACTCGTACTGTACAGTTAATCGATTAATTTTTCCAAAATATTTTGAGCAAGATTTTGCTTGGAAAATAGTTGAATGCAAAATTATTTTGCATGAAACTATTTGCCAAAAGCATTGAAATTCTTATTTCTTGCTGAGAAAATGTCGTCTCTTGATTATTTGTCGTTTGACGTATAGTTTTCGTATAAAAAATGAAATTCATTCATTTGCATTAACAAAGATTAAAAAGGATCTGCAGTGAAACCTCTCATACCGGACACCTCTAATAAGCGGACATCTCTATTAAGGGGACATTTTTTTCATAGTCCGGAAATAGGTATATGAAATTCCATGAAAACCAACGTCTCTTGGGCGGATGCGGACAGGATGTTTTCATACGAAGAGTGCGAAAACCCTCCTTTAAACGGACAAGTACGGTGCAAAAACTCTCTGAAGACAGACCGGCAACCAATCGCGTATGCGTGGCAGAGCGAAAGGACTTCGCATAATGAAAGTATGTGTGATTCCCCGACCGCAGTCCGCCGTTGATTTGTGAGTTGTAAGGTTAAAATAGTAAACAATGGTACAAGAATATAACGTTTTGAGTCTGAAAGAGAATATTGATGTTGTGGAAGTTTGTAATTTGATAACAATGATTTGGGCGAGTTCATTAACATTGATAGCAATGTGCTATTAGAAGATGATAGTGATCCCATTCCTACCGATTATGTAGCCCAAACTGAAACCTGCACTGAGATTTACAGTTTGTAGGTTATTATTTAAAAATACATTATTGTGGTGACTGCTCTTTTGGTAGATTGATGAGAGGTCCGTAGGTGGTCACTCTGGGTGACACCCTTTGCAATTCTTTACCGTATTATTGGACAGAGATTTAAACGATGCGCCACTGGACCCATCTAGTATACCACAACAGGGCACAATCACTATGCTCACTGTATAAACAATAATTAACGTTATCCTACATTCGCGATGTTCACTTGTTCCCTGCCTCACCACGACTGCCTTCGTTTCAGTAAGCGAAAGTGTATTCGTCATCTTTATTTAATTTATACCCTGTTATTATTTATTTGAAGTTTGTTTTTGATATATTTATATTTAAGAAAGTTACATTTTTTGCCTTTTGACAGTATCTTCATATACAACTTGATGGAAAACAGCTAGCACATTCATATCTTATAAATCATTTCGGTAGTTAAATTCTTACCGCTATAAGCGAGGTATGAATGTGACAACTAGTCGACGTATAGGTTAAATTTATATAACGTGTAAAATAGGTTATACAGGGTGTTATGGAAATGACTTATTATATTTAAATGGGTGACTCCTTGGGTGTCCTAGAGAAAGTCTACATACTTTTTTTTTAAATCGAATATCTAAATACTAAGGTAAAAACCCTTTTTACCCACATACTGTCGCGCCGTTCCATCTGGATTCACTTAGCAACAATGTGGGTCACTAGAGTATATTAACAGTGATGTCAGATCACACCGCGTGTCTCGCCCTTGCTTGGATACCGGCCGCGCGCCACTATTGTTGTTTCAGTATGTTTCGAGACTCGAGGGTGGAATGACGCTGTCGAGGGTTCCACGTGGATGACGTATACGAAGTTTAAACGTTTTGTTAGTTGTAGCATTACCCGATTTTTTGCGGTTGTGAAATAATTCATAATAATAAATGTGATATTATGTACTATTGGTACTGTTGCAAAACATACTTTTTGTTTTATTTTTTATGGTATTTAATTATAAAACGGATTATTTTAAAATAAGATGGAAGGTAAGAGAGTATATACCTTAAAATTGTAGTTTTATTTTTCCAAAAAGTATGAAAAAGATGTGATAACTCGCGTCAAAGACGTCTTGTTGTCAAAAACTGAACACGTGCGTTTACAATTCTGTGTTGCAATATGACAACATCGCCTATAATGCGCTAACCTCTTTTGAACCTATTGCGAAATAATTAAGTGCTGTTTAGTGTTTGCGTGTAATCTGATAATAGGTGCATATCTTCAAAAAAAAACAATTTGAAAGTCGTGGGTGTATGTGTGTTTCTTTAAGTGATTTAGTGCAAATGTTCCGAGAGATTGGAAATAAGAGGCCGAATGGGGTTTAGTGGGTATAAGCTTATTATGCAGTTCCACATTATCATCAGGGTACGTGATGAGCATAAAGCTTTTCCCATAGAAAAAAATACCTGAAGATGTCTGTGCCCTGGATTACTTGCTAGTGTACTGGCACCTGGATTCACTTCTATTTGGATACTAGGTAAACTAAATATTATTTTTATAAGAATCTAAAGTTTTAAATTTTTTACACAGTTGGCAACATTGTTCCTGAACATCTGTTGATAACACAGCTTGGCAATGTAATATGATCATAAATATGAATGTGCCGAGTAGTGACCGGTGGGTTTAGGGGTGAATTACTCCACTTTTTAAACGTTCGATTTAAAAAAAAATATGTAGCGCTTCTCTAGGACACCCCAGGAGTCACCCATTTAAATATAATACATCATTTCCATAACACCCTGTATATATGTAACGCAGTAATTTTCAAAAAAAACAAAAACCAGAGTTCCCAGCGGTGATCCTTAAGGATTCTTATTTTTCACATCTGGAATCTTAATTTCTTACGGTAATCTCTCAGTTGATTTCAGAAGGACGCGTGTTTTCAGTAAAAAAAAGTCAGATTTAACGGCATGGCGGTGAGCTCTTAAGGTTTCTTTTTGGCTTGTTTTTCGATAGCTTCACATTTTTTGTTGTCGGGGCTTGGCTACTTTACATAAATAAAACACTTCTTTTTATATAAATATTGTTTTATTACGAACAACATTCTACGCAATAATCCAACGAATTCTAACAATCTTCACCAAGCTATATGTACAAGTTTCGACATAACTATACACGTTCTTCTTTGTTTTACATCTTATAACTCTATACATCAGTTCAAAGAAATATATTTTAAATTAATATTCTCATTTATCTCATTTATACACGATTAACTGTCAATTGCGCCGTACTATTTAAACGTGTACGTAACTAACTTCGTTTAGGCGATAAACCTCGTTTATATAATACGTCGCTGGTCAAATTTTTAATGAAAAAAAATTTCGACCGAGATCACATCATATTTTAATTTAGGTAGATATCGGTTTTAAAAGCGTATTTCGGTTCTTCTCATTCTCTTTTCTTTTAATTTGATGATTAGGAGTCTCCCTAAATGTACCGTGTCAAGTACCGCAATATGTGCAAAGAGTCTAGCTAGACCAGTGGCACTCAAAGTGTGTACATTTGCAACGTTAAAAGAACTGAAACACAAATTTAAAAGTAAAGTTAAGCTTTGTTCAGATTATTTCCTTAATCGTATTGTGATAATTTATTTGATTGTCGAAAGTGCCACTTTCTTGCTGCTAGTGTAAAAATAATACACGAGTGCAAAAAAGTGTACTCGTTTTCTGAACTGGCTTCATTTCTTTCTGCCCAAAGAATAGACACAATAAACATTATTATGTTACATCACATTGATTTCTTACTATTTAAAAAGGTTATTCTTCACAACGTTTTCCGTGGTCGGTAATAGTACGATCGAATTCTAATAAAATTAACGTCCCATATTTATATGATTAAAAATTCAATATAAAGCGACTGTGGACTTTCGAAAATAAAACGTAACCGTTGAATACAATAATGAGGGACCTTATTTTTTAAAATTAGTTAGTTCTATTGTAATTTTAACTTTTGTACAGCAAAAAAAGATTTACCAACTATAGTCTATTAATTTTCCCAATTCAGTTGACAAACAGGGTCGCATTAAGACGAATAGACCTGATTAGTGAACTATGGCCGATTGACCAATAGCAATACGTTTATGCATCGAGCACGTGGTTATCACGCGCCGATATTTGTTTATGCTCCGGAATTGGTAAAATGAATAGAGTATAATTGTTTCCAAAAACAGCGAAACTTAAAACGATATTGAAAAAGGGCGCTTTACTTCTAGTAACTTTTATTAACACAAAGAGATAATAAATAAAGAAAAATTTACATCAGTCTTGTACACTGTGATGCTTCTACATTATACGACCCAAAATTAAATTATTAATGAAAATAAAAGTACATTGTTCTGCAAATAACAAACAATTTCTAAATAGATAGTTTTAAGCCGGGCTGTCCCATTTTCGACACTTTTATAGGATATCTCCGTAATTGTTAGTGCTATCAAAAAAGTAATGTAGGTGTCATGTGCTCTTTTTGGGTCAAACTTAAAATGGTAAAATCAAAATTCGAAAATTTTCGCTCGCTTATGCGATACGGGGGAAAATCACTAAATGACCCTATATTTTCTTAGTTAAAAGAGATACAGAAAAATGTTTTATATAGAAGTTTATTTATAATGATTGTTGAATAATATGCCGTATCGCATAAGCGAGCGAAAATTTTCGAATTTTGATTTTACCATTTTAAGTTTGACTCAAAAAGAGCACATTACACCTACATTACTTTTTTTATAGCACTAACAATAACGGAGATACCCTATAAAAGCGTCGAAAATGGGACACCCTGTAATATTTATAACGGCGTATTTTTTCCAGGTGTCGTGTGAATGGTAGAATTGTCAATTATTGTACAAGGAAACCATTCACATGACGTTGCAAGTATACGCCAGTACTGCGGGCCCGGCTTTACAATATTATTCACAAAGGACGGGACAAAAAATTCAATTCAGTTACTTTTTTAGAAGCCATCATAGTGTTTTATAGTGAAAATACAAAAAAAGAGCTTTAAATAAAGAATAACGCAGGAACTAGCTACTTAGGATCTGTCTTACTACAAACTAAGTTTAAATAAACCGTAGTAATTACGTTGATACCGCAGAACCTAAAAACTCTAATTTTTTGCATACAACCCGTCATTTTTACGGTATTAATCGAATGTTGTTAAAAAGTTAACAAATTTAAAGAAAAACAAAATACCGTTACATATTTATAAAATATATACAACGCCTTAAAAAACTTAATATGGCTTTGAACAGTTTTAGCTTAATTCTTAAATCTACAACACAGCACAAACTTTGCACGTATAATCCGATAAAAGTTGCCAAATATATTGCCAATAAAAGTCTACACGTTACAGAAAAATTGCCAATAAAAAGGAAAAATAAGAATGCTACGAATCGAGTTACATTTTCATCGTCTCATTATTAAAACTTTTTGCTATATTGGGTGTTGATATGTCTCCTTAGAAATGTAGGCCCGTTGCATATCGGCACTCCCATCGAAAATATATTGAGCAACTTTAACAAGAACTTAGGTAAGTATAACAGATTTTTTTACGTTATACGTATGAAATAAAGAAAAAAAAATAAATCCCACCGATAGACTTGAACCTGCCATGACTAAAAAATAGTTTCCAAACGATCGTAATGCTTAAACCAAATTTATATATTAAATTAATAATTATTTTCGTCGAGCTACAAACGTGAAAACGTTGGTACGGTTTTAAAAAAATCTGTATAACCACCTTATCCAATTTTAGGTCAGTTTATTGTTAGAAAAAGTAATATTGCAAATAAGCCTTAGCAGAAATGCTAAATTATCGAGTTCTTCTGACTCGCTCAATCGAAAAAAGTAAATTAAAAAGTCTCCAATAAATGGCCGCCGGGAAGATTATAAAAAGTAACATCAAAATTTATGGCTCTTTCGAAAGCGTAACGTAGCTTCATTAGAAAATATGCCTCTTTTGCTTAAAACTTTTTCAAAAAAATAAACCATACTTAATAACATTTGAAATAAATAAATAACTTTTATTTCCCTTGCTTACAGACATATCTAGCACTTTAGGTCACAATACAAGATCCCATTACTTCGACCAAGCATGTGGATAAAAGCCCCCCTAGATATACAGAGTGTCCCAAATAAGAACACGCTCTACAGGGATCTGGTTATTTGAAACAACCCATACGTTTCTGTGTTTATTCACGTTTGGTCAGTTTTGTATTCTTGGAGATAGGAAGCAATCTCTCAATCATCCCATGACCTAACTGTTGGCACATATGCCCATAAGCAAGAAGTAATAATCACTAATTAGCCTTCTAATCGTACATACTACATTCGGGCACTATTTGATCGCAAGCCCTCGGTACCCATTCCTTTTCTTCTTTCGCCAACCACGGATGGTACAAAATGTCTTCGGATGTGATCCGTTCGGAGGGTTCTCTTCTGAGCAACGATCGGATCAGACATCGGGCTCGTGGCGACACGCATTCGGGAATGATAAACGACCCGCTGGATATCCTGGCGAACAGGTTGGCATGGCCCGCGTCGTTGAAAGGATACCTGAAAACAAAATATATTTTTAGTATTGGTGGATTTTATATTGGAAACTTATCGTATTTAATTGTTTTAATCGAGAAAACGCAAGGAACCGTTTTTCATGTAGCACTGGCCGGACTAATCAGAAAACATATACAGGATGTCCCAGAATATGTGGGCGATCTCCCGGGTTCAGATAGAACACTTAAAAATAACACGAGAAGTTCCTATACATTTTTAGTCCTACGGCCTCCCCTACGGAGATACGGGCCTATAACGGACGTCCCTGGAAATCGTTGTTTTTTAAATAATTTTTTAAGTACTAGGTGTAATTTAATAATTTTTTAGTATAATGTGTACTAGATGAGTCTCCTTAAAATTCGTCCTTTTAAACACATTTGGCTTATTTAGTTTGACAGGTACGGACTAGACGTAACACAAAAATGCTTTTTTTTTGTACACCTTGCATGATGAAGAAACGACAATAATATTTTTGAATACTCTAAACCTTAAGCTGAAAAAAGGTACTCTTGATCAATGTCGATAGAGTGAACTGCTTTCGAAAAAAAAATATTTTTGTTCAATATGGTTTTTTGCATTAGTTGTTCTTTTATGTTCATAAAATTCCCTCATTGTTTCTATGGTTTCTTTCACATGTACCGATTTAAATAAGAATATTATGCCAGTGTCTTGAAATTTGCGGTTTTTCTCCTTTGTCTTATTAGTTACTAACTTAGTAATGGAATTTAAGTACATTAAATCATATTGAACAAAAATGTATATTTTTTCGAAAACAGTTCATTTTATCGACATTGATCAAGAGTACCTTTTTTTCAGCTTAAGGTTTAGAGTATCCAAAAATATTATTATTGTTCCTTCATCATACAAGGTGTACAAAAAAAAAGCATTTTTGTGTTACGTCTAGTCCGTTCCTGGCAAACTAAATAAGCCAAATGTGTTTAAAAGGGCGAATTTTAAGGAGACTCACCTATATACTAAAAGATTATTAAATTACACCCAGTACTTAATAAATTATTTAAAAAACAAGGATTTCCAGGGACGTCCGTTATGGGCCCGTATCTCCGTAGGCGAGACCGTAGGAAGAAAAATTGATAGGTACTTCTCCTGTTATTTTTAAGTGTTCTATCTGAACCCGGGAGATTGCCCACATATTCTGGGACACCCTGTATATAGTGGCATAGCAATTCTGACAGTACCTAACCCAGATATATATCTAATGGATTTAGTTAAAAAAATAAATTAACTTCAATTTTTATGTAAGATATGGCAAACTTAAATTTTAGTAAATTTACATGCATCTAGATTTTTGCGCCACCCCGTATAATGGGGGGTATCAGGACGTAAACTGCTGTGCCCTAAACTCTAGAATCTATTTTCAATCGTATAAAAAATAACTAGTTAAGAAAAAAATATTTCAATAGCCAGTGGGAAATATTTAAGCCGTTGTTGCGGACATATTTATGTTCAGATGAAATTTTCTTCACTTGTCAGCACTGTCATTAACGAACACCCTGTATAAAACCAACATAATATTGGTAAAAACAACGCCGTAGAGAATTAGGTAATTCAGTAAGTGGTAAACAAAAACAATTTGGACAATACGTTCAAAACACTTCCTGTAATAACATCGTTCAATAACACTGGGAAACAAATTTCAACTTTTTTTTTGTTTCCTGAACAAAACCTATTTTTTTGGATTCAACTGTACCCAAGTAACTAAAAAATACCTATTAAAGATTTTAGTTGGCTCGCAAAAAAAAAATCTCAATTATTTGTTACAAAATTTTAATTCATAGGCATATACAATGGACATACAAAATACAGATAACAATATATTGTTGGTTCAACAAAAGCAACTAAATAGCACATTTTTATCATTGAATCCAAAGTTTAGACACTCATTTTGCGCTTCTTAGCTTGCCTTTTGAAAGCAGCCTCTGGGGCATCTCTCGTAATAGTCCAGCAGTAGTCGGCTAACATCTCACAGTTCCATTTTCCCTGATATCTTCTTTCCATGTTCGAAATATCCTGGTGGAACCTCTCACCGTGTTCGTCACTTACAGCACCACAATTTTCCGGAAAGTAATCCAGATGAGAATCCAGGAAATGAATTTTCAACGACATATTACACCCTAGGTTTTGGTAACACAAAAGAAGTTGGGCAACCAGGTCTTTATAATTTTCTGCTTTTATGTTTCCCAAGAAATTTTTTGCAACCATTTTAAAGGCATCCCAAGCGTCTTTTTCCTTGCCTTCAAGTATGGAATCGAATTGCGCATCTCCGAAAAGTTTCCTAATCTGGGGACCCACAAATATTCCCTCTTTAATTTTAGCGTCACTGATTCTAGGGAACTTTTCTTTTAAATAACTAAAAGCACGGCCTTCTTTGTCCATTGCCTTCACAAAATTTTTCATAAGTCCCAATTTTATATGAAGTGGCGGTAGTAAAATCTTTTCTGGGGCAACTAATGGCGCGCTGGTCACATTTTTCTTTCCTGGCTCAAAAGACTCTCTCGGTGGCCAAATTTTCTTTCTGTAGTGATCCGATCGTGCTCGACTGTCCCATTCGCAGAGGAAGCAGCAGTATTTGGTATAACCTAGCTGCATTCCAAGCAAGATCGCCACAACTTTTAAATCCCCACAAATTTGCCATTTATATCTTTCATATTGTATGGTCTCAAGTAACAATTTCAAATTGCTATATGTTTCTTTCATATGGACTGCATGACCAATTGGGACTGAAGGCAATTTGTTTCCATTATGGAGTAACACAGCTTTAAGACTTACTTTTGAGGAATCAATGAAAAGTCTCCAGTCTTTTTGATCATAGTCCAGATTTAAAGCTGCCATTAATCCCTCAATGTCCCTACAGGCTACCAAATTGTTATCCATGTTAAAAAATGGTGTTAGGTTTTTCTGACGGCTTCGGTACACAGAAACTTTTACTTCATCTTCAAGTAAATTCCATTGTTGCAATCGAGAGGCCAATAGTTCTGCTTTTGTCTTGGGCAGTTCCAAATCCCTTATAAGGTCACTTAATTCACTTTGACTTATTTTGTGAGGCTTTTTACTTGGAAGTTCACAGACAAAATCGGAGTCTTGCGAGGTTGATGGGCCGGCGACATTTTCCGGTACACTACCGTTTGAATCCTCTTGATCATCATCAGAATGAAGGGTATATTCCTGAGGTGGATTAGGTATAGGCAACTCGTCACTATGAGGCACCGGGCGTATGGCGGATTGTAAATTTGGATACTGTATCGCAGACCTTTTTTTCTCTGAAAAGCCTTTTTTGATGGGAGGTGTCAAACAAAAGTAACAGTCAGTAACGTGGTCTTTCGGTTCTCGCCAGATCATAGGAACAGCGAAGGGCATCTTACGGTTTTTTCCACTTAGCCAGCCGCGAATGTTGGACGCACATTTGTAGCAGCAGATATGGGGAGCCCAATTTTTATCCTGGTCTCCAACTTTGCAGCCAAAATACAAGTGGTAAGCCTTTTTTATTAAAGGGCTAAGCGTACGTTTTTGTTTCACAAAAGTCATTTCACCACATATATAAC
This sequence comes from Barypeithes pellucidus, assembly GCA_963991005.1. Classification (NCBI taxonomy): domain Eukaryota; kingdom Metazoa; phylum Arthropoda; class Insecta; order Coleoptera; family Curculionidae; genus Barypeithes; species Barypeithes pellucidus. Next base: position 5,843,479 of record OZ022557.1, read on the forward strand.
AAAAATGATCCGGCTTATTTACACAAACTCGCGACATGTTGCTCAAAACTCTCTAATTTCTCAAATACGAACAGCTCTCGATCAACTGGTGGTTGAAATACAACTAACTAACAATTTAGGATTTATATTATATGTATTTAAACCCCTTATAAAGTACACCTGTTATAATAAATCCAGGTATTTCTCATTTAATGGTGAAATTTTCCCATATATTAAGGGCAGGTAGGTAAATTATCATAATTGGGATGGATCTATAAAACCGGAGCCAACTGAGCCTTTTGCAAGACAGATTGTTAATTAGTATAATAAAATAAGTAAGATTTTGCTATTTTGGTCTCGGAAACATTTTTGCTGTTCCCCAGTGCACTGGGAAACAAATTTCAACTTTTTTTTTGTTTCCTGAACAAAACCTATTTTTTTGGATTCAACTGTACCCAAGTAACTAAAAAATACCTATTAAAGATTTTAGTTGGCTCGCAAAAAAAAAATCTCAATTATTTGTTACAAAATTTTAATTCATAGGCATATACAATGGACATACAAAATACAGATAACAATATATTGTTGGTTCAACAAAAGCAACTAAATAGCACATTTTTATCATTGAATCCAAAGTTTAGACACTCATTTTGCGCTTCTTAGCTTGCCTTTTGAAAGCAGCCTCTGGGGCATCTCTCGTAATAGTCCAGCAGTAGTCGGCTAACATCTCACAGTTCCATTTTCCCTGATATCTTCTTTCCATGTTCGAAATATCCTGGTGGAACCTCTCACCGTGTTCGTCACTTACAGCACCACAATTTTCCGGAAAGTAATCCAGATGAGAATCCAGGAAATGAATTTTCAACGACATATTACACCCTAGGTTTTGGTAACACAAAAGAAGTTGGGCAACCAGGTCTTTATAATTTTCTGCTTTTATGTTTCCCAAGAAATTTTTTGCAACCATTTTAAAGGCATCCCAAGCGTCTTTTTCCTTGCCTTCAAGTATGGAATCGAATTGCGCATCTCCGAAAAGTTTCCTAATCTGGGGACCCACAAATATTCCCTCTTTAATTTTAGCGTCACTGATTCTAGGGAACTTTTCTTTTAAATAACTAAAAGCACGGCCTTCTTTGTCCATTGCCTTCACAAAATTTTTCATAAGTCCCAATTTTATATGAAGTGGCGGTAGTAAAATCTTTTCTGGGGCAACTAATGGCGCGCTGGTCACATTTTTCTTTCCTGGCTCAAAAGACTCTCTCGGTGGCCAAATTTTCTTTCTGTAGTGATCCGATCGTGCTCGACTGTCCCATTCGCAGAGGAAGCAGCAGTATTTGGTATAACCTAGCTGCATTCCAAGCAAGATCGCCACAACTTTTAAATCCCCACAAATTTGCCATTTATATCTTTCATATTGTATGGTCTCAAGTAACAATTTCAAATTGCTATATGTTTCTTTCATATGGACTGCATGACCAATTGGGACTGAAGGCAATTTGTTTCCATTATGGAGTAACACAGCTTTAAGACTTACTTTTGAGGAATCAATGAAAAGTCTCCAGTCTTTTTGATCATAGTCCAGATTTAAAGCTGCCATTAATCCCTCAATGTCCCTACAGGCTACCAAATTGTTATCCATGTTAAAAAATGGTGTTAGGTTTTTCTGACGGCTTCGGTACACAGAAACTTTTACTTCATCTTCAAGTAAATTCCATTGTTGCAATCGAGAGGCCAATAGTTCTGCTTTTGTCTTGGGCAGTTCCAAATCCCTTATAAGGTCACTTAATTCACTTTGACTTATTTTGTGAGGCTTTTTACTTGGAAGTTCACAGACAAAATCGGAGTCTTGCGAGGTTGATGGGCCGGCGACATTTTCCGGTACACTACCGTTTGAATCCTCTTGATCATCATCAGAATGAAGGGTATATTCCTGAGGTGGATTAGGTATAGGCAACTCGTCACTATGAGGCACCGGGCGTATGGCGGATTGTAAATTTGGATACTGTATCGCAGACCTTTTTTTCTCTGAAAAGCCTTTTTTGATGGGAGGTGTCAAACAAAAGTAACAGTCAGTAACGTGGTCTTTCGGTTCTCGCCAGATCATAGGAACAGCGAAGGGCATCTTACGGTTTTTTCCACTTAGCCAGCCGCGAATGTTTGACGCACATTTGTAGCAGCAGATATGGGGAGCCCAATTTTTATCCTGGTCTCCAACTTTGCAGCCAAAATACAAGTGGTAAGCCTTTTTTATTAAAGGGCTAAGCGTACGTTTTTGTTTCACAAAAGTCATTTCACCACATATATAACAAAAATGATCCGGCTTATTTACACAAACTCGCGACATGTTGCTCAAAACTCTCTAATTTCTCAAATACGAACAGCTCTCGATCAACTGGTGGTTGAAATACAACTAACTAACAATTTAGGATTTATATTATATGTATTTAAACCCCTTATAAAGTACACCTGTTATAATAAATCCAGGTATTTCTCATTTAATGGTGAAATTTTCCCATATATTAAGGGCAGGTAGGTAAATTATCATAATTGGGATGGATCTATAAAACCGGAGCCAACTGAGCCTTTTGCAAGACAGATTGTTAATTAGTATAATAAAATAAGTAAGATTTTGCTATTTTGGTCTCGGAAACATTTTTGCTGTTCCCCAGTGCACTGGGAAACAAATTTCAACTTTTTTTTTGTTTCCTGAACAAAACCTATTTTTTTGGATTCAACTGTACCCAAGTAACTAAAAAATACCTATTAAAGATTTTAGTTGGCTCGCAAAAAAAAAATCTCAATTATTTGTTACAAAATTTTAATTCATAGGCATATACAATGGACATACAAAATACAGATAACAATATATTGTTGGTTCAACAAAAGCAACTAAATAGCACATTTTTATCATTGAATCCAAAGTTTAGACACTCATTTTGCGCTTCTTAGCTTGCCTTTTGAAAGCAGCCTCTGGGGCATCTCTCGTAATAGTCCAGCAGTAGTCGGCTAACATCTCACAGTTCCATTTTCCCTGATATCTTCTTTCCATGTTCGAAATATCCTGGTGGAACCTCTCACCGTGTTCGTCACTTACAGCACCACAATTTTCCGGAAAGTAATCCAGATGAGAATCCAGGAAATGAATTTTCAACGACATATTACACCCTAGGTTTTGGTAACACAAAAGAAGTTGGGCAACCAGGTCTTTATAATTTTCTGCTTTTATGTTTCCCAAGAAATTTTTTGCAACCATTTTAAAGGCATCCCAAGCGTCTTTTTCCTTGCCTTCAAGTATGGAATCGAATTGCGCATCTCCGAAAAGTTTCCTAATCTGGGGACCCACAAATATTCCCTCTTTAATTTTAGCGTCACTGATTCTAGGGAACTTTTCTTTTAAATAACTAAAAGCACGGCCTTCTTTGTCCATTGCCTTCACAAAATTTTTCATAAGTCCCAATTTTATATGAAGTGGCGGTAGTAAAATCTTTTCTGGGGCAACTAATGGCGCGCTGGTCACATTTTTCTTTCCTGGCTCAAAAGACTCTCTCGGTGGCCAAATTTTCTTTCTGTAGTGATCCGATCGTGCTCGACTGTCCCATTCGCAGAGGAAGCAGCAGTATTTGGTATAACCTAGCTGCATTCCAAGCAAGATCGCCACAACTTTTAAATCCCCACAAATTTGCCATTTATATCTTTCATATTGTATGGTCTCAAGTAACAATTTCAAATTGCTATATGTTTCTTTCATATGGACTGCATGACCAATTGGGACTGAAGGCAATTTGTTTCCATTATGGAGTAACACAGCTTTAAGACTTACTTTTGAGGAATCAATGAAAAGTCTCCAGTCTTTTTGATCATAGTCCAGATTTAAAGCTGCCATTAATCCCTCAATGTCCCTACAGGCTACCAAATTGTTATCCATGTTAAAAAATGGTGTTAGGTTTTTCTGACGGCTTCGGTACACAGAAACTTTTACTTCATCTTCAAGTAAATTCCATTGTTGCAATCGAGAGGCCAATAGTTCTGCTTTTGTCTTGGGCAGTTCCAAATCCCTTATAAGGTCACTTAATTCACTTTGACTTATTTTGTGAGGCAGCAGATATGGGGAGCCCAATTTTTATCCTGGTCTCCAACTTTGCAGCCAAAATACAAGTGGTAAGCCTTTTTTATTAAAGGGCTAAGCGTACGTTTTTGTTTCACAAAAGTCATTTCACCACATATATAACAAAAATGATCCGGCTTATTTACACAAACTCGCGACATGTTGCTCAAAACTCTCTAATTTCTCAAATACGAACAGCTCTCGATCAACTGGTGGTTGAAATACAACTAACTAACAATTTAGGATTTATATTATATGTATTTAAACCCCTTATAAAGTACACCTGTTATAATAAATCCAGGTATTTCTCATTTAATGGTGAAATTTTCCCATATATTAAGGGCAGGTAGGTAAATTATCATAATTGGGATGGATCTATAAAACCGGAGCCAACTGAGCCTTTTGCAAGACAGATTGTTAATTAGTATAATAAAATAAGTAAGATTTTGCTATTTTGGTCTCGGAAACATTTTTGCTGTTCCCCAGTGTAATCAATCAATATCAAAATAGGTATAATGTTAATAAACGCAGCAGAGTGAATACAATTTAATCACAACCCAATCCAAACCAAAACCCATCATGGTCACTTGTCCGTAAAACGATAGTGATATAACCAAATTAGTCGTAGCATGACGTGATGTGGTTTTCATACAAAACAGACTAGTAACCCACCACCATTGCGGACATTTAAATGTTTAAAGGGAAAAAGTATGCTCAGAGCCTACACAGGAAACATATGGTAGATGGGAAAACATTGATGTATAGATAAAGATAGGCCTATTTGGAGTGATCCACCCCTTTTTATTAATGACGTTTCTTGTGGGTACGGAATAGCATGTGTGTGTGTGTGTGTGTATGGTGGGACCCCAGAGTTCTTTCTGTTCACCTGTGCTGGTATTTAATTGAACCCTTAATGGCTTGAGGGGCGTCATATGGCGAGTCCGTTACGGATCCATGGTCATTGTAACAAAGTTGTATATGTAGACTCCAATGATTTCCATCACCAATACGTATGTAATAAGGTGTTAAATTTATCAGTTGTAGTAGCATTACCGATTTCTTGTTCTGTTGTGAAATAATGTATAATAATAAATGTTGAGATCTGATTTTAAATTCTTGTGATATTACTATTGGCTGTGTTGCAATTGTTGTTATAGTCTTTGCAGCGAACCCTCAAGCTTTTTCGACAATTGACATCAGCAATATGTTCATCAAATCAAATACCCTAGTTTTATACGAACCGCATTAAGCGTGTTGTGTTTTATATTTTTCCAGTTTGATTGGTACTAATAAGTTTTAAAAGTGTATTTCCGTCGTTTTAGTATAGTTTATTTTCTTTTGAAAACTTTGATTAACTACATATCGAATTGTTTGTGTATTTGTAAACCACAGTAAGTACTAATCACTAATCATTTCGTTTTAAATTCCATCAAAGAACAAAAAACTCTACACCCACTCTACAATCTAAAAACTCGTCGAATACTTAAGCCCTGGGAAAAAAGGGGCACTCAGTATTTAAAAACAAAAAAGAATCGACTTTAGACCGGAAATATTTTGCAATCGAAGATTGTTATCCACGAGGGGACGGCGACATGCAAGTGTTCTTTTGTTGACTGCCTTTATTGAAAAATTTTAAAGACTGTTTTTGACAAGAATTCTAAATGCAAGTCCGGTTTATCAGGTTTCCTTACTGGCTCCCCTCAGGGCATAGAAATTATGTTTTTTTTTGTAACCGAATGAGCATGGCAATTATTAAATTTTCTTATGCCATCAGCTTTACTTTTTCCTTAAAAAATTTGGAAAAAATATTTTAGTTTTCATTAATATATAAATTGCTTGCTATATGATATGTGAAACAAACAACCATGTATTGTGATTATTTCTAGAATAAAAATGACATGTATTTATATCATTTTAAAACAAAGCAGAAGTGTCTTCAATATCAACAGAAAACAACTGGCTGTATTTCCCACCAGAAATCAACAATTAAATTTTATGTCATTGATCTGACCCTATAATAGCAATAAATCTTGTGGTTTCAGCTAGACGACGCAGCGTTTCGGGAGAATCTAAAGTTAAGTTTTAAAGCTGGCATAGGAATTTGAAGCATTCAGATAAAATTTACTAAAATAAACATAATACAACATTCTCAGGTTGTTTTTACAAAATTGTACAATAATTAATATAATCGATAGTTTGGTTCTTGTTCTCTGATCAAATTCCAACAGAAATAAAAATTCTTCTCTTTTCAAATATTATAATAATTATTTTCATATACAGGGTGTTCCTTAATAACGTGCTAATATTTAAGGGTGTGACTCCTTAGGTCATTTTATGAAGAAAAGTTCATATGAACATATGTCCGCAACGGCTTAAATTTTTTGCTACAGGGTGTTGAATTTTTATTTTTGAAATGGTTATTTTTTAATATCTCCGAAAGTACTTTAGAAGACATTATTTTCAATTTCGGTATGTGTTAATAGGATATAGAACCACACATTTTAGTTAGAGAAGTTATTTAATTGTTCCACCAGTGGCGTCCCTGCAAACATGTCCTCTGGTATTTGTTACAAAAAAGATGGTACGCCACTGACATTTTTCCATGTGGATATTTTTTCTGATTAGCCTGGTCAATTCTACATGAAAACGGTATCTTGTGTTTTTCTCGTCAGAGTCCACTTAAAAGGCATGCTTCCGCCCGTCTTCGCATCGAATTGCCCACTTCAGCAATTTTTATAAAACAAAATTTATCATTAAGTATTTTATCAATGTTAATAATAATGAGTTTTAATATGAATTTAATTGGTTTAATCAAGAACGGTGCGTCTGACGAGAAGAACTAAAGAAAGCGTTTTCATGTAGAATTGACCAGGCTAATCAGAAAAGATATCCACGTGGAAAAATGTCAGTGGCGTACCATCTTTTTTGTAAAAAATATCGAGGATATGCTTGCAGGGACGCCACTTGTGGAACAATTGAATAGCTTTTCTAACTAAAATATGTGGTTCTATATCCTATTCGCACATACCAAAATTGAAAATGATATCTAAAGTACTTTCGAAGATATTAAAAAATAACCATTTAAAAACTAAAAATTCAACACCCTGTAGCAAAATATTTAAGCCGTTGCGGACATATGTTCATATGAACTTTTCTTTATAAAATGACCTAAGGAATCACACCCTGAAATATTAGCACGTCATTAATGAACCCACTGTATAGTTGAAATTTTATTCTCTGGTCGAATTTCAATATAGCAGATATAAAAATATTATACCACACAATATTCGTATAAATAAAATATTTATAAATAAGCCGACGTCGATCAGAGATTTAAATATGAACTATACCTAGCTATGTATGTATATTAGTGTTTGCGAGCAGATAATAAGTAAAATAAATGGCGCCGCCCTGGTGGTATAGGCTTCAGCTTCCGCTTCTTTATATCTTCTTGCAAAAAATATAGAAATAAAACTATAAAGAAGTTACCGCCAGGGCGGCATCGGACCAATTGTTTTAGGAGGCGGCGTCAGCTTCTTTATATCTGCTCGCAAAAAACAATAGAAAGATAAGGTTTTTATTTCTATTGGAATTCCATAGAAAATAAAATATTCAAATACATAACAATATGTTCCGTTTTAGAGATCATTAGCGTTGTTCGCAAAAATTGCATATTAATTATCACCCGAAACAAACCTTGAACTTCCACCAGTAGGAATTTTGTTTAAAAACATGTTAGAATACGTGTTTACTTAATAAAACATAAAATAATACACATTCATTATGAACTTTTTAAGGCGGATATTGTATTTAATTTGTCTGGCAAACGTAGACTTTTTTTTTTAATGTCCTTGACAAAGGTTATGTATGGCATACGTGAAAGAACCATAAACAATAACGTAGTTAAAATACCCAGAGGGTGTTCTAACAAACAAATAATGAATAAACAAGATGTTTTTCTTGTTTATTTATTATTTTAAATATCTGTATTATTTAAATACAATGTAATATGAATACAGTGTCCTTAATTTTTCAAAGTGCCAGATCATGTTATGAATGGATATTTTTCTGATTATATCCTGGTCTATTCTACATGAAAATGGTTCCTCTCGTTTAGACGCGTAAAACACTTAAATTCAGTTATTCTATGCGTTAGGTTCCCGAAATAAAATTTGTTATTTTAAAAATGACGACGTTAAAAAACAGTTGTGACTAAATTTTCAGACAATAAAAACAATTTTATGTCCATTATATCATTCAGTTAATAAAATTGGGTAATTAATTATCCATATTAACTTTTATTTCTTTATGGTATTATACGTATTTATGGTAAGTACATATCAATATACTAGCTCCCAGTTATTGAATAATATGATGATAATGTTGATTTGGAAAACACAATAACATAGCCGCTTGCAAATAGGTTTTTTTTTAAATAAATAAAGATTTTAAAAAAAATTTTCTACGATCCTTATAAAAATTATATTTTTCTTGAAGCAATTAATGCATAAACTTGATCATTTTTTAACGAGTTAAAGAAAGTAATTTAACGTTAAAAAAGTGCCGTAACGTTTCATTTGTTCACTTCTCTCTGAATGATTATAATATCAAGTTGCCACGAACACAGCATCCGCGTCGTTCGTTGCTTGGGCGCCGGCCGCATTGTTATTGTTACCTTACAAATGTCAAAAATATTTGAAAACATCGAGAATGGAAAGAAATAATTCCGATTCCGCAGAAGAAAACTCATTTCAACTCTCCATACGAAATAATTAATAAAGCCAATGAAGCAATACAAAATTAATTACCTGAAAAATCGAAAGAAGCTTACAAAATCATCAATTTTAGAGGAATGGCTACCGAATGTTAATCCGATTGACACAATAAGATTTAGAAACCTCATAAAATCTTAGGAATTCTTAAAGTATAAAAAAATCCCTTTATTTAAAATCCACCTGCCCCTTATAAAAGATAGCCAATGTCCGATTAGAAACGGTTAATCAAACTACAACTTACCACCTGAAATGCCGATAAACCCTTCAAAAATCCGCACCTGCCTAAATAAAAAAATCCACCCTTTGGAAACCAACGAGTTTTAAGTCAAAGAACGCAAATTTTCCTCGACAAACCCAAAAATGTTTTTTTCTATTTCGGTTTCGTATCGAAGCTATTTCGATATCGTTTTCAGTAGCGTAATAAACTTCTCATGACATCGTTTTTTTTATTCTTTAAAGGGTTGGTCATGTGCATGTTTAGTTGCAGAAACAATTACTCAACAACTTATTAACCTCACACTTGTCAAGTTTATTTTCTCTTTAAAGCTGAACGCAGCAATATAATATTTTACAAATATATACAGGGCGTGACAAATTAGTCGTTCAGCATTGGGGATTTCGGGAACTATAAGAGATACGTTAGTCGGTTAAATTGGGGCAAAGTTGCCTAATTATTATACTATACATACAGCTCGACAAGCGAGTCTATAGCTACGCGGTATCGGTAAGGGGGAAGCAATATCTTTTAAAACATGGCCGACTCACGGGCGTTCTATCATTAGCTTAATAATGTACTAATATATATTTTTTCATGGCATGAATATATTTGTATCACCAATGCAATATATTAGGCCTTTCCATTAATATTTTTCGCTTATTTTGGCATTTTCGCAAATAAAATCCATTTGATTTCAACATGCACTTCAAAGTTTCACGGGAAAACGGAGAGTCACTTCTCAGCTGCTGTAGCAACTTTTTTAAGGTTGGAACCACTTTTAGTTCCAACTTTTGTATTGTTCTCCTAACAATGCCAATGTCGAAGCCTTCGATTTTTCCGACAGCAGAGAGACGGGCCCTTTTTTGACAGGAGATGACAACAATTGATCCGGTTATTTTCTTTCCTTTCAGTATCTTCTTTGTGATTGTTTCTTACTGCAACCCACGCTTACTCCCGTATACATTGCGACCCTTTCAAGCTTCCGCTTAAGTGGCAATTTAAATGTATTAGTTTGTGATTCCTCTTCATACACCCTGTACACATTGGCAATCACTTCACGGGTTTGACTATGAAGGGTTTTACCAGGGTATATTCATTCATTATCACAGTTTTAAAACAAACCCTATCACTACGCAACTGGATGAAGCATATTGGACATCGCCAAATAACCAAGCCGGCACAATAGGCGTGTCACCAGACGCGTGTCGCATCCTCTGCCTGGAATATAACCTATCAAATTAGCTCTAGCTACCGGTTACCCATGGTTACCGTTGATATTGCACCATGTTGCCCTATTTTTAGATTATAAGTACTTTAATAAAAAAATATTTTATCTTGCAATTAAATATTAAAATAAATAGTATGAAAAGAAAGTTTTAAGAACATTGAAACTATAATAGAATATTAGTTTCTTATATACTTATGACAATTTACTTTAAACGGGTAACTTTAATTTTAGCATTTACTTGGTAACATGTTATTAAATTAAAATTTAATATATTATGTGACAACATTGTTAACCCAAGAAATTTTCTTGCCCGCATTCCTTTTGTAGCTACAGATAAAGTTGTCGACCTGTACATTGCTTTGCAATTTCCCTTAATCTAAAATCATCTTGGTTTATATTGTTGAAAAAATCGTATATCTCAAAATTAGGCATATTTGTATTTTTACATCATGTTTACCATTAATTGGGAAACGATTTCCGTGCATATTTACAGTATTCCAAATACTAAAACTCGTTTTTTTTTTGTACAAATCGCTCCCCCAGGTAAAAAATACAAATTCGTATCGAAAATCTTGCAGGGAGTCCCATTTCGAAGTTATTAGTCTGTTGGACCCTTTCCTTTTTGATAAATTTCATAAGGGGCGTTTTCGTATCCTCGGGACCTTCCAAAATTCGTACGGTGCACCTGTCGCTTTTGTACACTGCCTGGCCCAAAATTTTTAAAAAGTTGTTTAAATTTAGTAACACGCAACACTCACAGAGCGCCTTTCCTTTGGTGTGTGTGTTTTTAGTGACCTTACAAAAAAAATTAAGTTAGCTTACTTGTAACTATCTATCTTGTACCACTGTATTATTCACTTCGCATTTTACTGTTAGTTATTCTTTGTACTTTTTTATTCATTATCTGCAAATAATTGGTCAGGCAGTGTACCATATCAGAAAAACCCGTCCCAATCAAAATCGCTACACGCCGCATCGTTTTCGTTTTAGTCCACCTGCCCCTCATCACGGTAGCCCATGGCATGGCATGAGGGCTGAATTAAAGAGCTCCAGCTCGTTTTCTTCTTCTTTTTATGATTATTTATTTCGTTTTTCTCGGTTTTTATCTGGTCGTATGGCAGGTGATGCCGAACACCTGATGCCTGTATGTAATTATTGATATTTTTATCGATCATAGTTCGTTTATGTCTTACCAGGTCAGCATTGTGCGGACAAACGTCATGGCTTGGAGGGAAGGTACTAAAAAAATGGGCGTCACATTTTCGTTGATTTCGGACAAACAATATTTTTATGAACTGTGTATTATACAGGGTGTTATGGAAATGATTAGTCGGTTAAATTGGGGAAAAGTTGCGTAATCATGGGCTCAATAATATGCCGCAAAAAAATAAAAAATAAATACAAAATATTGGGAAAAATCTAAAATTCTGCGTTTTTTTTTTTTTTTTTTTTTTATGATCAAACACAAGCACTATAGGAAAAATCCTTTAGGGCACTCCGGGAGTGGTGCGTGTGCGCAAAAAGCGATTCACGTTGGTTGTGAATCGTTGGAGGTTATATTCGTTTGGAAAAACGACCTCGGGAAGGTCGTTCCACAAGGATGAAGTCCTCCAGATAAAAGAATTCTTAAATAGTGAAGTTCGAGGAGTACTAAGCTTAACCACATATGGATGGGCGGCAGTGGTTCGTCGTGTATTTCTGCTATTCGTCGCTCTGGGCGGAATTAAGAGAGCTAGGTCAGCCGAGCACCTTCCATGAAAATATCTGTAAAAGAGAGTCAAATCCCCAACCTGTCTTCGATGTTCTAGGCTGTCGAGGTTCTTCGTCAGCTCGTGGTCTCCGATCAGACGAATAGCCCTCCTTTCGATGGAATCCAGTAGCCGAAGAGTATGTTTGGGTGCAGAGCTCCAGACATGAAAGCAGTATTCTAGTGATGGTCGAATCTGGGCTTTGTATAGTGTCAAAAGTTGTTGAGGTGTATACAACTTTCTGGTTCGGAAGAGTACGCCAAGCTTCTGAGAAGCTATCCTGGCGATTGCCACAACGTGGTTATGCCAAGACATATTTCCTCCCAGATTGACACCCAGCAAATTAATAAAGTCTGTTTCGTTGCCGTTGATAGCTCGATACCCTCATTAAAGATTCAAAACAAGGGCCCGGTGGCCTAAAATATTTTACCTATAAAATGGTCTTTTTACGTACATCTAGCATAAAGATGAAGAAATTTTGACCTATTCCACCGGGTAACAGATAAAGTAACAATAGAGCCATAAAATGAAATGAAAGGATAATGATTAAAACGGCCCATCATGGTCGGAGAGTTGGGTTTTTAATGTAACCGCTTATTATTTTATTTAAATATAATAGATTTTATGAATTTATTTACAAGAAAACTAATTTATTTACAGATCAAAAAATATTGACAATTTCAATAATTATAACTCGATAAAATGGTCCTCGGAAGAATCTGAAGAGTCATCATGTCCTACGCTTATTACTAAAGGCCCAATTTCCATAGTTGTGTCAATTACGTTGTCAAGTTCCCACATTTTTTGTTCCTCTACTATAGCATGTTTTATGGCGTTTTGCCAATTTTCTGATGACACATTTGCTAAAGAATGAAGCAAGAGGTGTCGCACTTCTTGCATTTTAAAAGTTTTGTTATTTCTAGCAACATATCCTTTTACTTGAGCCCATATTAATTCGATAGGATTTAGCTCACAATGGTAAGGTGGTAAACGGAGCACTATAATACCTCGATCTCTTGCCATCTCGTCAATAACATACTTTTTATACTGTGATTTATGTAGCCTAACAATATCCAAAAGTTCTTTTTTTACCATGGTATTATCGTAACTCAATTCCTTTCGTTGTAACCAGTTTACGATTTCCGCCTTTTTCCATGAAGTTGTGGGAAGATTTTTTTTTAGCCTAGAGTGATAGCTGGCATTATCCATCACTATTACAGAATTAGCGGGAATGTATTCTATCATTTGCTTAAAATATTCCTCGAAAACATCAGCAGTCATTTCTTCATGATAGTCTTTAGTAGAATTCGACTGGAATTGTAATAATCCTTGATCCAAAAAGCCATTTGAACTTCCTATATGAGTTATAATAAGTCTGCGTCCCTTTCCAGATGGTGGTCTAAGTCCTGTTGACCAGCCTTCCATGACAGCTTGTCGAGAACTTAGGACATTTTTATCTTGCCAAACTTTAGATACGGTGTGCCCTTCGTTCAGCCAAGTTTCATCCAAATAGAAAATGTTTTTGCCTTCGCTGCGGTATTTTCGGATGGACCTTAAGTATTGACGTCTCCAGCAAATAATATCTGCTCTATCAATAAGAAAAGATTTTCTGTTTTGCTTCTCCCATCGAAAGTTCATATCATGAAGTATTTTCCATAGTTTCGTTCGTGATAGCTGTGGTAAGTCCTCGTCGTAGTTAATGGCTTGTAAAATTTTGTCTATAGTTGGTATTTCCTTGGCAAAATAAAAACTATGTACTTTTCTTCTAATACCATTTTTAATGAAATTGTCAATTTCTAACGGTTTCTTTCCTGGGAGTGGTTTTGGCTCACTGAGGTTCTTAGATTTTCTTTCACGCAAGAACCTATATATAGTAGCCTCTCCAACTCCTACCATATTGGCACACTCTGCAATGATGCTACGAACATCACTTGCAGGTTTCTGGTACACTAGAGCATCATGCACGTTTAATATAAATGTCTTTTCTCGGAGAGAATATGCACTCTTGCTAATTTGACGAAGACACGTTGGCGAAAAACTTGAAGCCATTGTTACAAGTATAGGAAATAATTCAACTTTGAGATAATGCAGTATCTAAATACAACTAAATACATAGTTTGACAAACGCACATCAAATGGCGTAATAACATCCTAAAGCAGGCAAAAATAGGTAAATTAATTACCCCTGTTGTACCTACTTTAACCCTAATCCTACTTAACAATGGACAGAGGCCAATTTTCTTATTAAATAAGGTAATTACTATTGGCAACGCCTATGGTTTACGGTTGTTTTATGGCTTCAACCCTCGATATGAGCTATCAACTGCAACAAAACGGACTTTAGATGAAGCTGACTTTGTTCGAAGAGATGTCAATTTCACTTCTTCCTTGCTACCTTTTATTCTCCACAAGATGACGTTTTCAGATTTTTAATGCGACGTTTCGTCGTTGGATCACCATCATCAGTTTAATTTGTTTTGTTTAAATTATGAAAGAGGAACTAAATCTACGTGCAGCGGTATACAACATTTATTGGTCATCCGACAACTTGTTCCTTAAATTGGCCATCTTCACTAAAATACCCCTAGTACGTACCTGGAATTTACTTTTTTTTCAAAATTCGGTATAATTCGAAAATGTAAAACCCATTGTCACTATCCAGTGTACTCTTACAGTAAATGAAATACAGCAATAATTAGTTGTAAACATGCTTAATCTACAAAGTTAAACCAGCAATTAAAAATGTAATTATTTTTTAAGCAATACTACTAGTCGCAATAAAAATCTATGTTTGTTTAATCATTATTTAAATTTTGCACAAGCTCCGTTCTCAGAACTTGAAAATTTGCGTAGTAACTTATTGCTAAATATCGTTTGGAAATTGAAACAATGTTTAAGAGCCTCCCACCAACAGAGAAAAGTTGCCGTCGTGTGTCGTGCTTAATTGGTGGTGGTTTGTTTGAAGGTCATGAGTGATAAACGTATGTTAAGGCTTCCATTATCGTTATTTATTTGTATATAACACAACGTTTCAACTGGTAAACATCTCTCCAGTCGTCTTCAGGTGACTAATATAATAAGGGGAACCATGTTACTATATTATAATTATATTTTTATTTATTTTACTAGGGCCGATCCTGTTTAATAGTTGATGCAATTTTACCTGGTTTTATTACAGATAGTCGATAACAGTTTATTACAGGAAAAAAGTCATGAGCTGTATTTTACCATACCATGTGGTAGTTTTGAGGTCACTTGATAATAGTACCTAATAGCAGATAGAGTTCATGTGTTTCGTGAGAGCATTTTGTTTTTTTCTTTCAGGAGGAACGATAATGTCAGTTACAAAACTAGTGTTCCCAGAATATGTGGGCAATCTCCCGGGTTCAGATAGAACACTTAAAAATAACAGGAGAAGTTCTTATAAATTTTTCTTCCTACGGCCCCCCTACGGAGATACGGGTCCATAACGGACGTCTCTGGAAATCGTTGATTTTTAAATAATTTTTTAAGTACTAGGTGTAATTTGATAATTCTTTTTAGTATAATGCTTACTAGATGAATCTCCTTCAAATTCGCCCTTTTAACACATTTGGCTTATTTACTTTGACAAGGACGGACTAGACATAACACAAAAGTGCTTTTTTTACACCCTGTATGATGAAGGAACGACAATAATATATTTTTTGGATACTCTAAATAAGCTGAAAAAAGGTACTCTTGATCCATGTCGATAAAATGAACTGTTTTCGAAATAAAAAAACTTTTGTTCATACATTAAATGTATGTGGGCATATTCATTATACGTAAATTCCATTACTGAGTTAGTAACTTATAAGACACAGGAGAAAATCCGCAAATTTCAAGACACTACATACCATAAACTGACACTGGCATAAATATTCTTATTTAAATCGGTACATGTGAAAAAATCCATAGCAACAATGTAGGAAGAAACATTTATATGAACTTCTCCAATTACTTTTAAGTGCTCTATCTGAACCCGGGAGATTAATTGAAGTTGAACATAGTAAATCCCATGCAATTTTTGAGCTGACTGAATATTGACTCCCCTGTACATTTTGTAGAGAAACTGCATTATAACTTCTTGAAGAGGCCAATCTGGTAAGTGAACCCATGTGCCAAGTTTGAATACATTTTGGTGATCAATCAAACAACCACGAAACTCTGATAGTTCGGTGAATACAGCAAACACCAGCAAAATTAAATTTTGACATTGACGGAAATTAGTATCAGTGAGAATATTAGCAATTTTTGGCAATAGCGTCATAGAAATTATTTGCTGGTGTTCGCTGTATTACCTGAACTATGAGAGTTTCATGTTTTGCCATCACGTTTAATTGAATAGGGCAGGATTGGCTCACGAAAATATATTCAAACTCGGCACATGGTTTTACCATGTCGGCCTCTTCGAGAAGTTATAATGCAGTTTTCCTATAAAATGTACAGGGGAGACAATATTCAGACACCTAAAAAACTGAATTATGCATCACCTGGTATACCCGAAACATAAATCGCATGCAGGACTGTTAACGGACAATTTCCAGTTTTCACCATGGAATGATTCCCAAATTTTGCCATTCTGTCGATGGGATATTGATTTATTAATTTGACCGTCGTACCGGTAACATAAAGATGTAGATATTATAAGTGGTACGTCAGCGTGGAATTTACCGAAGTGCGTATTCGAGCAATGTGTTAAGCATGCTAATGCTATGAATGGTCAGTATTTTAAACAATTCGAGTTTCAAGGTAAAGTTCAAAGGTGGTCATCGTAATTCTTCATTAACTTTAAATCGGATGGCAATAAGAATTATTTGAAACTTAGATCGCACCACGGATCAGGTCTCAATTTGGAACCCACTCCCTCGCTTCCAGTAAATGATATTAAAAAAACGGAAAGCCAAGTTTATTTCATTAAACACGCGTCCTTCTGGAATCAACTGAAAGATTACCATAAGAAATTAAGATTCCAGGTATGAAAAATTAGGAACCTTAAGGATCTGGGAACTCTAGTTTTAGTTTTTTTTTAAATTACTTCGTAACATATGAATTAAGGTGTCAAGTTGGTCATAACACGTTACATTTAAATACATCTGTATAACGCCAGTTTTATCTAATTTAAAAAAGAAAACCACATCGCCGCCCACATCTATAAACAATTCAAATTCTTTTTACCATTTGTTTCAATTCAAAGTGGTTCTCTAGTTCTTGATTCCAATCCAACCCTAACATAACCAAAATTCAAAAATATTTGCTACCGGTTGATGGCGACGACTAGAAAGTATTGTTTCGCTTTGTCGAAAAAACTAATTTAGCAAACCTTTCTATTTAGCAAAAAACATAATCTAAAACCTTTTTTTGTACAGGGTGTTCTATTTTCAACACTTTTATAGGGTATCTCCGTAATTATTGTTAGTGCTATCAAAAAAGTAATGTAGGTGTAGGTGTCATGTGCTCTTTGTGGTCCAAACTTAAAATGGTAAAATTAAAATTTGAAAATTTTCGCTCGTTAAGAGATACACGGTAAAATTTATAGATCAAACGAACTTACCTGAAGTGAAGTTCGATCTTAATTATATGTAGGCCTCATCGAAGTAAATAAACCACTGTAGTATCTCTTACTACGTGACATTCCACACACTTGCTACGCAGAAAATCAATATTTCTGGGTACCTCTTCCCTCTTCGCACCACCATATATGCTCCAGTCTCTTTAAAGCCTATTGTTGCATCTTAGGGGTAGTGAGACAGCCAAAGAAAAAGGGGTTGGGCGGGAGTTATTTACTTCGATGAGGCCTACATATAATTAAGATCGAACTTCACTTCAGGTAAGTTCGTTTGATCTATAAATTATATTTTGGCCTCATCTCGTAAATAAACCACTGTAGATGTTTAAAGCTAATGCAACAATTACTCAACATAAAAGGTTGTGAAACTACAAAAGGTGAGCACAAAATTTTAATATTAACAAATTATTTTTGTTTGATACTCTTGCGCTTACGCCCATAAGGGTAACATTTCCAATCAAAATGTAGTTTCATAGAAACAAAAATGGTCAATATTTCCTTATTCCTTATGAATATAAAATAGAACACATTAAATATATAACAAAATACTAGGAACTCAAAGCGGAACATAAAAATTTATTGTTAGTTATCAGTGGGCGATTATCAAATTGTGGAAAAACTTTTGACTTATCAGTCCACCCCACTGATAATCTTATTACATCGACATTTACTGCATTTCGAGTGGCTGCAGATGTTGGCGCATGCCTAGTGGTATGTGCTGTGAATACTGCTGTATCCACCTCACTTTTCGATATAATTGTTTTCAGCTATCTACTAATCGTCTGTGAGGTAGCATTACTTGGTTTTTTATACGTTAGCAGAAGGCTAATAATTTCCTTGTTTCGAGATTCTTTTGTCTTATCTAAGTATACAAGAGTAGCTTTGCAAACACAAGTCCTTGTGAAAAACGGCAAAATAAGAGTTTATGTGATTAATCTTTTTAATCTTTTTGTTATGTTAATTGTCATTTCTGTTGATGTTTGGACAATATTTTTAAAAATTCTATGCTAGCCAAGATTTGTACCCTTTGCCCTGTGTCCAATGCTACAAGAACCACTACATTATGAGTTAAGTTTTCTAAAGTTATTGTGTGGCCACTGCCGAACGTAATTTAAGAGTATTGCGGGGTCCCAGGTAGTCGAGTATTTGGGAAGGCTTGGCCTTAATACATATATGCCCCCCGAAAAAACGCTTTATTCTAAGATCGGCTGACAGATGAGACTCAGCAATTAGTGCTATTGCCGATCTATAAGAATTGACGTAGAATTGTATGAGATGCCTCTTTCAAACTGTATACCTAAAAATTCTAAAAATTCCAGCTCAAGCGGTACACTAATAACAAAAAAACTGCACGAGATTTATAGAACTGCCACCACAGTGTATACAGTTATACATGGTTCTGGAACTTTTCTTTTCCTGAGAGCTTCCCTGATAAGGAAGCGACATTCAGGGAAAGATTCTGCCACAATGAATGGGGAGTCCTGTCAAATGACGAAAGAAGGTATTTATGTGGTGGGAGTATGTAAAAAGAGGGCACCCGGGCTGAGAGATCTAATAAGGCGCAACTACTATTCCGTTTGCTTGGTTATCTATTACCTTTTTCAGCATCGCAGGGAGTAATGAAAAAGGTGGAAAGGCATAAAAGTAAAAGGCGTTTTTAACATAAAGGCATCAACGGCATAGCTATCAGGATATCTCAACCATGAAACAAAAAAAAAAAAAAAATTTCACTTATTGTTTTGTCGACTGGCAAAAAGATCGATTATGGGATTTTTAAATATTCCTACAATTCGTTTAAAATGTATATTATTAATATTAAGCTCCCACTCTGTCTTTATGTTTAAATTTCGTGACTCTATGTCCGCTTCAAAGTTCTTTTCTGAGCTTATATACGAAGCAAATACAAGAATGTTTTTTGCGCCACTGCCAAAGATCCTGTAAATATATGCTATGGCTGTAGTATTATCAATCCTGAGAAGTACATAGCAGTTGTATAAATTTTTTGTGAAGCATTTTAGAGGCATCCGAGAATATTTCTAAAGCAAAATAATTTTTTCCCGATATTCAGTTCTAGGAGCCAAGAGTGTTATGTGACCACCAGTTAAAATCGGCAGTTAAAGAAAATGCGATATGCATAACCGCGTTATAGTTTCCCTTTGATTTTTTAAGGGCGAGAAACTTCTCTCTTTCAAAGAATTTTGTGTAGATCCAACAAGGCGGATGTAAGTATGCCAATAAATCTGGCAGATTTTTGTATTTTGCACCGTTCAATCCGTAAAAATTCCTTACATAGTTTAACTATTTTCACTTTTTTCTCCAGCTGTAGAGGTATTGACTTATCCCTGGTATTATAAACAAAACCAAGATATTTACAAATGTTTTGGGTAGTAAGAAACTTTTTGAGTAGTTAATAATAACTCTTAATGATTGTAAAAGTTGGAAGTTTCGACAATAGTATTTTCACACTGTGAAAAATCATTTCCTAGGATGAGAAAGTCATCTAGGTAAAGAACTGAAAGGTGGCCATTTTTCCTCAGCATAATAATTACTGGCTTGAGTAATTTAGTAAACACAAGTGGGGCACAGTTAAGACCAAAAGGTAAACAGTTATATTGGTAAACCTAAACCTTAAATATTTTTAATGTGTTTTATCTATTAGGACCAAAAAAATAAGCGTCTTTCCGATCTAAAGTAGCCATAAAGCAGTCTTGTGATATTAACCTGGACACTGTTCGGTAATCCTCTAACTTAAAGTGTTTAACTGAAATATATTTATTTAATGACTTTAGGTTAAGGATTAATCGTTTGGAGCCATCAGGTTTGGGTGTTAAAAAAAATATTAGACAAGTATTGGCCCTTACTATGCTTAACCTTGGAAATACAATTTTTTGATAGCAGTTTGACAATAGATGACTCTATTTCTTTATGTTCCATAAGAGACCACGTTGGTCCCCTAGGCTCAGTGGCTTACGTGGGTCGTTTTGCAAAAGGTATTTTATATCCGATGATATATGACAAAACTTGAGGTTCCGCTGTAAAAGTGCACCACTCCTTATGAAAGTATTTTAGTCTACCACCCACCTTCTCAGTTAACGATGATATTTCGCTTTGTTTCTTGGGCATCCTGCATCCATGCTCTCCTTTCTTTCTATCGTTGTAATGGGCGCAGGAGATAGGGAACTTTTATTTGGGTCAGTTTTGGTCCACCCTGCTTGCCTCCCTGAGTTGCTTGAGGGGGACCTCTCGAGTTTAAAGTTATTGTTGAACTCTTGTAGGTTTTTGGGGTTTTAATTCCTGCCTAGAGCGCGCTAGTTCCTTTGAGATCTTTACGCGAGTTTCGAGGTCTTCTCAAAAAGCCACGTATCCACTGGTGCTGCCCCTAAAGGTACTTTTAAGATTTTTATTAAGGGTTACAGCTGCCAGCTCTCCACAAGATGTGGTTTCATTATGTATAATGTCCGCTATTAGCCTGCCGGCGTCACTCAGCCTTTGGATATGAGTCAGATTTGCTCCTCCCCCTCCTTTTCTTAATATTGCTGTCATGACTTGGTCAATAGCGATAGTAGCCGAACAGACACGTGTCTGTAGTCCCGTTAATCTAGCATCACGGCGGGCTACTAGCTCAGTTAATGCGGCTAGTGAAACTGGATTTAATTTTGGGGGAGCAAGCATCTGGCAGTTTCGGGCACTACGTACTTCTAACAAGGTCTAAACGCTCTTTTCCCTCCAGACTACTCTTAATAATGACTTCCCATCTAGAGGCTAAATCCTTCTGGAGAGGGGCAAATGGGGTTTTGAGGGAAACATCCATTCCTAGCAGCGACAATACTTCACTGTCAAGTTCGACATTTGGGGAAATATCCTCTGCGGAAATTTCCCCGCCCTCCCCTTCATCATCCAGGAAGGGAAGAGAAGACAATAGTTATAAACTAAGAACGTTCTCAGCTTAAACTAAGTAGAGTACCACGTTGGTCTTCTGTTATCACAAACAGGAATTTTGCTAAGGTGTTTTCTAGTAACGTTACCAGAAAAAACCTGTCATAGTAAAGTACCTAAATTCTGCCATGACGTCATGGTGTAATTAGGTATACTTACTCGGTATGGGTATTATAGGATTTGACCTAACCTCACTGCTTGGCGTCCAGGGACTGCTAGGTAGCCGAAGAGAGCTACGAATACGGCTTCGACTACTGCTTTTTGTTTGTTCTAAGCTGTCAATTCCTTTTTGTAATTCTGCTATCTGCCTATCCCTTTGAATATAAAACGAACGCTCGTTTTATATTCAAAGGCCTATAAAACGAACGTTCGTTTTATATTCAAAGGCCTATCCAAACTTTCATCCCTATGTATTTTCTTCCTATTCCTACTTCTACTCCGATTACGATCTCTAGGCATCGGAACACAGTCAACACAAGTACGGAAAAAAAGCAAGCGAAGTGCCGCGACCGGCCGAAATGCCACACACTAAAAGACTGGAGCATATATGGTGGTGCGAAGAGGGAAGAGGTACCCAGAAATATTGATTTTCTGCGTAGCAAGTGTGTGGAATGTCACGTAGTAAGAGATACTACAGTGGTTTATTTACGAGATGAGGCCAAAATATAATCAAAAAATTGACAATTTCTAAATTACCCTATATTTGCTTAGTTAAAAGAGATACAAAAAATGTTTTATACAGAAGTTTTCTTATATTAATTGTTGAATAATCTGCCGTTTTCAGAATAAGTATACGGGGTCAGGTAAAAAAGCTATCGGACCTAACCTAATTTTTTAAATGGAGGGTATATTTTAATCTAAAAGATACTATTTTAAATGCTCCTTTCAAATATATAACACATATTGGTTTCCTAGGCGATTCATTTAAACTTTACTACTTTGAAGCGAAATAAAAGATTCAGATTAAGGTAAAAAATAACGGGAATCATCGCAAATGTCCTTAAATGGTTACCGTCTTTCCGGATAGCGAACAAAATATAAATTTTGCGTCATTTCTTCGTGTTTTCCACTTTCAATATAAACTGATATCATATCAAATTTTTCACAATGTTGATAAGTCATGTTCACAAATGAATATGTAAAAATGAAATTGACGTTAGATGTTAATAACAACTAGAATGTCAACATAGTTGTTCCTCTGATATTAGCTTTTGTTTCATGGTCTACTGTGCTTTAAAGTCATAAAGTTTAAATAAATCGCCTAGGAAACCAATAGGTGTTATATATTTGAAAAGACAATTTAAAATGCTATAATTTTAGATTTAAATATACAGGGTGTTCCATTTAAAATATTGAGGTTAGGTCCGATAATTTCTTTATCTGACCCAGTATACTTATTCTGAAAACTGAAGATTATTCAACAATCATCATAAAGAAACTTCCATATAAAACATTTTTCTGTATCTCTTTTAACTAAGAAAATATAGGGTAATTTTGAAATTGATAATCTTTTGACTTTATTTCGAATTTTGATTTTACCATTTTAAGTTTGACCCAAAAAGAGGACATGACACCTACATTACTTTTTTGATAGCACTAACGATTACGGAGATACCCTATAAACGTTTGCAACGTTTAATTGAATAGGGCAGGATTGGCTCACGAAAATATATTCAAACTCGGCACATGGTTTTACCATGTCGGCCTCTTCGAGAAGTTATAATGCAGTTTTCCTATAAAATGTACAGGGGAGACAATATTCAGACACCTAAAAAACTGAATTATGCATCACCTGGTATACCCGAAACATAAATCGCATGCAGGACTGTTAACGGACAATTTCCAGTTTTCACCATGGAATGATTCCCAAATTTTGCCATTCTGTCGATGGGATATTGATTTATTAATTTGACCGTCGTACCGGTAACATAAAGATGTAGATATTATAAGTGGTACGTCAGCCTGGAATTTACCGAAGTGCGTATTCGAGCAATGTGTTAAGCATGCTAATGCTATGAATGGTCAGTATTTTAAACAATTCGAGTTTCAAGGTAAAGTTCAAAGGTGGTCATCGTAATTCTTCATTAACTTTAAATCGGATGGCAATAAGAATTATTTGAAACTTAGATCGCACCACGTATCAGGTCTCAATTTGGAACCCACTCCCTCGCTTCCAGTAAATGATATTAAAAAAACGGAAAGCCAAGTTTATTTCATTAAACACGCGTCCTTCTGGAATCAACTGAAAGATTACCATAAGAAATTAAGATTCCAGGTATGAAAAATTAGGAACCTTAAGGATCTGGGAACTCTAGTTTTAGTTTTTTTTTAAATTACTTCGTAACATATGAATTAAGGTGTCAAGTTGGTCATAACACGTTACATTTAAATACATCTGTATAACGCCAGTTTTATCTAATTTAAAAAAGAAAACCACATCGCCGCCCACATCTATAAACAATTCAAATTCTTTTTACCATTTGTTTCAATTCAAAGTGGTTCTCTAGTTCTTGATTCCAATCCAACCCTAACATAACCAAAATTCAAAAATATTTGCTACCGGTTGATGGCGACGACTAGAAAGTATTGTTTCGCTTTGTCGAAAAAACTAATTTAGCAAACCTTTCTATTTAGCAAAAAACATAATCTAAAACCTTTTTTTGTACAGGGTGTTCTATTTTCAACACTTTTATAGGGTATCTCCGTAATTATTGTTAGTGCTATCAAAAAAGTAATGTAGGTGTAGGTGTCATGTGCTCTTTTTGTGTTGGGATACTGGTTTATTTGCAAAAACTGTCACTAGTAAGTCGTATTGTTGTTAAGACGTTTATTTCATGTCTATTTATAATTAACAAAAATAAGAACAAAAAAATAGACAAGAGACGTTTGAGTATAGAGTCGAACTAAGTGAAAAAGAATAATGATTAATCCTGCGTTGGGCCAATCAGTTTTATTAAGAAGCTTGAACGTGTGAATGGGACATTCATACGTGACAAATAAACTGTTTATTTTGAATAAGAGTCGTTAAAACAAAACCTTAGAAAGTATACTATTAGGGAAAAATGCATCATGGAATTAATAATGAGATCCTCATCTTATTGATTATTCAAGATAGAAAAATAGTAATTTGAAAGAAGGTAATTATTGGAAAACGTGAGCTTCCTGAGATTTAAGTTTTAAGCTTTTAGTTGTGTTGCATGATTATTAATTTAGGAAAATACAGGGTGTATGGTGGATACAACAATCCTCCCTCGTTAAGTGTTTTGATAAGGGTGCAATCACGCTATCAAAACATAAAACTGTTTGTTCCAATAAGTTAAGTAAAAGTTGACATATGAATATTAATTTGCAAATTGTCTCTGTCTTTTCTCTTAAATATTTAACCCTTAAGATATATTATATCTGTAAAATTAATACAGTTTCGCATATTATAATACAATAATAACTTAAATATTTGGAA
The DNA here is from genome assembly GCA_963991005.1 of Barypeithes pellucidus. Taxonomy (NCBI): domain Eukaryota; kingdom Metazoa; phylum Arthropoda; class Insecta; order Coleoptera; family Curculionidae; genus Barypeithes; species Barypeithes pellucidus. The sequence goes on from OZ022557.1 coordinate 5,868,517, forward strand.
ATATTTATCCTAGGTATTTAAATATAGATAGATGAAATAATCGTTGTTAGCGATCTAGATTCTAAACGTAAGATATTTTGTTCCTAATTATTCAATATTAATTAAAATATGATAAAATTATATTTTATAAAGTATAGTGTAAATATATATAGAGTATGTATGATATAAAATACAAAAGCATTGTAATAATAATAATTAACCAAAGTTATTCATATTAATAAAATAAATCGGATAAGATAGAAAAGTTTTTTAAATTTTGAACATTTTCCGTTCTTTGCGTCTGTCCTTTGAAGTTTTTGGATCGCCGTTTTGTGAATCTGGTTCATTCAGCGATACAACGTCCATTTGAAGGTTGGAGAATACATCATTGGAGGTGAGTCTGCGTAAAGTTTGCTGAGGCTCCCAATCCATGGAGTGTACGTCATTGTTACTTATGGTGTTATGACTGTTTATACAAACTAGGTATTGGCATCGATCAGAGTTGAAAAGTCGTCTCAACCATGGGAAACGTCTCCAGTGACAACATCGACAGCATCCGCAACAGAATAAGATAATTAGGATGGCGGTTGCTATTATTCCCAAGAATACATTGTACCATTTAGAGTGATGAACTATAAAGGGTTGATTAATGTTTTGTCGAAGCTGGTCGTCGAATTGTTGTAATTTATGTTGTGCATGACGAAGTTCGTTTAGATTAAGATTGTTAAGCTTGATGGTGTCCATTTTTTCACTTTGTAAAAACTTTTGTTCCTGGACGCAACAGTCGTCGTTAGTTATATCGACTGATGGGATGAAATTGCTATAATTGGCAGACAAATTTGATGTGGCTACCAATAACGTAGACAGAGTATAACATTTGCATTTTGCTTTTAAGGTGAAAAGTCCGGTGCCGTGTAGTACGAAATCCAGCACAGGCGTGGAATCATCGCAGCTAACTGTACCCGCCACTGGTTCAGTTAGGATATACAACCATTGATTTGGCGACAATGGGTGCCATATTTCAATTTCGGATTTGATTGTCTTCGTCGTACAGCTTTTAGGTATACTTTGCGGTTGTCGTAATTTCAAATCGGTCTCGCAGGTAGGTCTCTCCTTGACTAGGTGAATGGTCACGTGCGAGCAGATATAATCGGAGGGCGGTGACTTCTTACAGGATGATAGGTCTTTAAGGTGCCCATAAAATGTTCGTGTCGTACTTAACAAGAGGTAAGGAAAAGAAGGATTTATATATGAGTATATGGTAGTGTTAAAGGACTGTATAGGAAGTGGAATAAGATTATACAGTTGATAAAGTTCATTTGTAACTAAAGGAATTTTTATTGCATAAATTAAAATTTTGTTCACGTAAATTACTGAAAGTTCACAAATTTCGAAATATTTATAAGCATTTTCAATGTTGTTATTGTTTATTGGAAATTCGAAATTGGCATTAATTCTAATTTTTGAAAGTTCATTTAATAAATGTCTAGGCGTAATAATAGATGGGTGCAAAACATTTTGTTTTGAAAATAATATAGATGATATAATTACGTCAAATTCTTCATTTAGTTCATTTATGAGATGAGATAATAAATTAAAATGATCGACAATAGTTTGTAAATAAGTAAGAGAATTTATAGTGGTTACTGTACCTTCAGAAAATTTATTAAATTTAATTATGTTATCGTTCAACTTTTGTTCGTTTAAACGAAGAGCTTGTGCGCTTTTGTTATAGTCTGAAATTGCATCGGAGATTATATGAATTTGTTGTTTAACTAATATTTGCATATCGCGGTTTTGTTGTGCAATAGATTCGATTGCATCATTATAATATTTCGCGTCTTCTGCGTCAGGTGTGCCAAAAAGCCATTTAAATGCATATGAAACTCCGTCGAATAACCCTCTTTTGGAGCGCTTAGCATCTAATTGTATTCCGTGTCCTGTTAAGTGACTTAAAGAATCAAATTTTTCGTTTAAAGTGTTCTGTGAATTTTGAAATAATTCAGCGCGTTCTTTACATAAAAATTTACTTTGAAAAGTTAAATTCTTATTGTTACATAAAGGAGTAGATTTTTTATAGATATTATGAATGAGTTTTAGTTTTGTTTCGTAGATACTAATATTAGTATAAGATAAAAGTGTAAAATAATCGTGTGATATTTTTACTTGTCCAATGTGATGGAAGAAAATACCTGTTTTGCTATCGATGGGATTAATGTGGTATGGTAAATCATTTGCATAGGTAGAGGTCAATAGGTTAGTCAAGAGTATGATGGTTGTCAGTATCATCGTCATCTGAAAAGAACGGCTTAAGTAAGTTATGATGATAAACTGCGGATTTATTTCTTTTTATTTGCAATTTAACAGTTTGATTTGGAAAAACTTTTAATATTTTATAAGGTCCTTTATAGGTTGGTTGCAACTTTTTGCTAATGCCTGGTTTAAGATTTTTATTTTGAATTAAAACTTGATCGCCTACTTTATATTTATAAATGTTTATTTTCTTATCGTAATTAACCTTTGAGGTTTCTTTTGATTTAAGAATATTGTCCCTTGCAATTTCAAAGGATTTTTGTAACTTTAGTTTTAAATTGGAGTGATAATCGTCATAAGTGTATTTGAATTCTGGTTTAGCGTTTAAAGTATTAGGTATAACAATTTTGTGTCCGAATAAGAGCTCATGAGGTTTGAAATTTGTAGATTTGTGAAAATGTGTATTATAGGTAAACATGGCTAATGGAACGTATTCGTCCCAATCGGTATGTTTTTCGTTAATGTAGTGTTTTAGGTATTCTTTTAAAGTAAGATGTGATCTTTCTAATGCTCCATTAGTTTGTGGATGATAAGGACTTGAGAGAATGTGTTTTATTTTGAAAAGTTTATTTACTTCTTTTATTGTGTTTGATGTAAAATCTGTGCCCTGATCTGATAAGATGCTTTCTGGAATTCCAAATATAGTAATAAATTTCACTAATTCATTTGCGATTGTTTTCGCTTCATGGTTAGGGACGGGAACTGCATAAGAATATTTTGTAAGATCGTCTTGCATAGTAATTATAAATTTATTACCGTTTTCTGTTAGATCTAAAGGACCTACTACATCTAATGCTAACCTTTGGAAGGGGCGTTCGCTTGTAGTAGTAATCTCCATAGGTGCGCGTGCGGCTTTATTTTCGTGTTTATTTCTTTGACACGATTGACATAGTTTTAAAAAATATTTTATGTCGCCTTTCATGTTAGGCCATTTATAGTTTTCTTTTATGCGTTTATAAGTTCGTAAGAAGCCTGCATGACCGGCTAGAGAAGATTCGTGGTTATCTCTAAAAATTTGTTTTATTTCTTCGCGAGTTTTGGGCATAAAACGTGGTCTATTTACTAATATAATTGTTATATTTGTTTTCGAGAACAAAAATTCTAACATTTCATTAAACATGTTTTGTTTTAGATGCGGAATTTCTTCCACTGGGTTTTTTAGATATATCTCGGTTATTTTATTTTGTTGTAAAGAATTTCTTAGATTTAACAAAGAATGGAATAAATCATTATATGTTAATTTGTCGAAATGGTTTAATTTTGCAATCAAAAGGAAAGTAGTTTTATTCTCAAAGTTTAATAGGAGAGAATCATACTGTTCTATTTGATCACCTTGTAGACTAGTGAAGTCATAAAGTACTGATAGATTTTCAGAATACGTATTATTATCGTCAAGATCTTTCGAATAAATTAAAGCGTTAGGAAATTTAGAAAATAAGTTATCTTTGATTATTTTTATGTCGGGAATACTTTGATTCTCGTAATGATACTTAATAAATTCGCTATATCGTTCTGAATATTTTTCATTTTTTATTAACGAGTTTAATTGTATTGGGTTTCTAGAAAGAGCATCAACGTTTGAATTTATTCTACCCGGTTTGTAACGAATCTCATAGGAATATTCCTCGAGCTTTAGTCTCCAACGAATAAGACGACTACTGGGATCTTTGCAATTGAAGAGCCAGGTTAACGGTCGATGGTCAGTAAGAATAGTGAATTTTCTACCATAAAGATATGGGCGGAAGTGTTGGACAGCCCACACAATGGCTAGTAGCTCTCGTTCAATTGTGGAGTAATTACATTCAGCTTTATTCAGGGTGCGTGATGCGTATGCAATAGGGAGGTCTTTGCCAATTTCTCCCTGTGAAAGGATTGCGCCGATTGCATAGTTAGATGCGTCGGTCGTCAGCAGGAAATCTTCAGAAAAAACAGGATATTGAAGGATGGGCTCCTTCGTAAGGATGTCTTTAAAATAGTCAAGAGAAGAGTCTTGTTCTTTATTCCAAATAAAAGGTACATCCTTTTTTAATAGGGAAGTAAGTGGTTTTGCAAATTTCGAGAAGTCTTTTATAAAACGACGATAGTAGCCAATGAGGCCAAGAAATTGTTTGATTTGTTTTGGATTTTGAGGAGTTGGGTAATTTTTAATTGCCTTTATTTTATCAGGGTTAGGCGATATTCCTTTATCGCTAATGACATGACCCAAGTAAGCAACTTCTTGATGCATAAATTCGCACTTATCAGGTTGAAGGAGGAGAGAATTTGTTCTCAAACGATCAAAGACATTACGGAGTTTATCGGAGTGTTCCTCCAAAGAACTAGCAAAAATAACAACATCGTCCAAATAGGTGAAGCATTGAAGACCCTGAAGACCAGAAAGGGCGATTGTCATCAACCTTTGGAAAGTACTAGGGGCATTCTTTAATCCGAAAGGCATTCTTAAATATTCGTAATGCCCTGAAGGAGTGGAGAAAGCCGTTTTGCAAACATCATCCTTGTGCATTTGGAGTTGGTGAAAACCTGATGCTAAATCTAAGGTGGTGAAATATTTTGAGTGCCCTAGTTGATCGAGGATATCCTCAATGTTTGGAAGGGGGAATGAGTCACCTACCGTCACGTTATTTAATTTGCGAAAATCTACTACAATGCGCCATTTTTGTTCTCCAGATGCATCCCGTTTCTTCGGAACAATCCAGAGAGGGCTATTGTATGGGGAAACCGAGTTTCTGATAATACCCTGTTTAAGCATTTTATTAATTTGTTTATCTAGTTCTTTTTTATGAACTTCTGGGAATCGATATATTTTAGAAGAGATCGGTGTGTTATCAGTTACTCTAATTTCGTGTTTAAGGACTTCTGTACATGTTAATTTATCATGCGGTAACAAAAATATATCATTATATTCGTCACATATATTAAGGACTGACCGTTTTTCCTCAGAATTTAAATGAGTCAGGCGTAAGTTCTCGTGTAAGAGTTTAAGCCTGTCTTGAATATTAATTGAATTATTTTCATTATAATTTAAAATTCGAGAAGTATTCTCTAGAAATGGTTCGAGCTCTAATTGTATTTTATTAATTCTTAATTTTCTATTTGCAGTATTTAAGATGGTCGTTAAAGCTTTACCATTATTTACTTTTACAAGAGACTTTGCTAAATATACGCCTTCCGCGATATTTATTTGAGGACAGATGCCTTCGGTTATATTTTGGTTTAAAATATCAACTTCAATGACAGTTTCTGATCGGGGCTCTAATGTAAAAGCTTTAGAACTATTTTCATTTTTACAAAATAGTTTAATCGGTGTTTCGAGAGATGCAAGAAACAATTGTGACTTATTTAAATTTATCACGGCTCCGTTTGATAAAAGAAAATCGTTACCTAAGATACCATCGTGTGGCAAATTATGATTTTCGGTCACTAAATGAAATTTAGCGGAGAGTTTTTGAGAGGAGAAATTTAAATTTAAAATACAGCTACCTGATGTCTCGACAGGTGCGTTGGCACTTAGGCCTGTTAAAGTAATTTTATCGTTTGTATTCAGATTATAAACGAGATTATTTAATTTTTCTTGATTTTTTAGGAGAGATACTGATGCTCCAGTATCAATTAGAAATTTAAACGAATTATTTTGACAATGACATTCCAGATAAGGATTTTTATCATTATTATTTAGATATATTTTATATTCTTTTAAAGAGTTTAGATTCGCAAAATTTTGACAAGTTTCTTTAGAGAATTTATTTGAAACCTTTGCATTAGATCCACGCGGTGAATAAACAGAGCGAGAGTCGTATTTACTATTAAGGTCACGCTTGTGGAGTGTAAAGATATTTTTATTTCGCGAATTTTGTGATTGAACGTCGGATTCGTTTATTCCCAGTCCGTGGAAACGACGCTGTTCCCGGACGTTACTTCGTTTAAATTTACGCGATTTAACCCCTCGTGTAGAGTGTTACCAGAATTATTAGAATTATTTTTATTTTCGTTGTTTCGTTTCCTTTTAAAACATTCTGAAATAATATGCCCTTGTTTCTTACAATAATTACAAACTTTATGACCTTTGGTGTCATTCGAAAATGGTTTATTAAAATGAACTTCCTTTGGTACATTTCTTTTCTTAAAACAATCTTTCGTAAAGTGGCTTTTCGTTTTGCAGTGATTACAATATTTGTGTGTATAAGAAGAAGAAGAAGATGAGCTAGATTTTGAAATTTGAAGTGCTCTTTCTTCTTCAATAGCAGAATTAAAAGCATCGGATAAGGTTTTTAGTTCTTTGGCTCGTAAAAATCTAGAGATATCGGGATTGCTATGCAAAATAAATCTTTGTAATGACAATTCTTTAATAGTTTCGACTCGTCCTACACGTTCGTTTTCGTTTTGACATGTTAGACAATTCAATAAACGTGTGCAAAGTTTATCTACTCTATTATAAAAAGAATTTACTGTCTCGTTAGTGTTCTGTCTAATGGTGTTAAGTTCTTCCATTAATTGAGTATAGTGTTTTTTGTCTGAATATAATTGTAACAACAACCCTTTTAATTGAGCCCAACTTTGAATAGTTTTATCCCTTAATTGTGCTTTAGCGCTACCCGTGATTTTAGAAATTACAAATGCTATTAATGCATCCTTTTGTTGATCATTTGCAAATCGAAACGCATTATTACAATTTGAAATAAATTCGTGTAACTCTGTGCGAGTGCCATCAAAAGATTTTGAAATTAGTGAACACAAAAATGATAATTTGTAAATAACTTCTGCTGGAGTAGCAGGGGTACGGTCATTATTATCAGTTAATATATTAGTTGTACTATTTGCAGTACTGGTTGACGAAGTTGCCATTTTTCTTTTATAATTATGTATATATAAAAATTAAAGTACAAAGTAGAGGTACAAGTGTCGAAACGAAAAAGAAAAAATATCAAAAAGAGAAACAAAAATAAGATATAAAAATATGTAGAGAACTTTATCAGCAAAAATTATAAATGGTGGGATAGGAAAAAGAAAGGAAAAGTACGACTTACTCTAGTGGTCCTTGCAAATTGTTCGTCTTCTCGGATTATTGATCTGCTTGCCTTGGCTGAAGATCTTCCCCGTGTTGCGAACTGGTCCCGAAGTCTAAGGAGTTGAGACTCGCCGATTTGTTTGGTTATCAGTTGCCTTTCCCGACACAAACCGTGACTTGTTGCAGAATTGTGGATTTCTGCACACCCTTACCGAACTGCGCCAATTTTATGTTGGGATACTGGTTTATTTGCAAAAACTGTCACTAGTAAGTCGTATTGTTGTTAAGACGTTTATTTCATGTCTATTTATAATTAACAAAAATAAGAACAAAAAAATAGACAAGAGACGTTTGAGTATAGAGTCGAACTAAGTGAAAAAGAATAATGATTAATCCTGCGTTGGGCCAATCAGTTTTATTAAGAAGCTTGAACGTGTGAATGGGACATTCATACGTGACAAATAAACTGTTTATTTTGAATAAGAGTCGTTAAAACAAAACCTTAGAAAGTATACTATTAGGGAAAAATGCATCATGGAATTAATAATGAGATCCTCATCTTATTGATTATTCAAGATAGAAAAATAGTAATTTGAAAGAAGGTAATTATTGGAAAACGTGAGCTTCCTGAGATTTAAGTTTTAAGCTTTTAGTTGTGTTGCATGATTATTAATTTAGGAAAATACAGGGTGTATGGTGGATACAACATTTGGTCCAAACTTAAAATGGTAAAATTAAAATTTGAAAATTTTCGCTCGTTAAGAGATACACGGTAAAATCAAAAAATTGACAATTTCTAAATTACCCTATATTTGCTTAGTTAAAAGAGATACAAAAAATGTTTTATACAGAAGTTTTCTTATATTAATTGTTGAATAATCTGCCGTTTTCAGAATAAGTATACGGGGTCAGGTAAAAAAGCTATCGGACCTAACCTAATTTTTTAAATGGAGGGTATATTTTAATCTAAAAGATACTATTTTAAATGCTCCTTTCAAATATATAACACATATTGGTTTCCTAGGCGATTCATTTAAACTTTACTACTTTGAAGCGAAATAAAAGATTCAGATTAAGGTAAAAAATAACGGGAATCATCGCAAATGTCCTTAAATGGTTACCGTCTTTCCGGATAGCGAACAAAATATAAATTTTGCGTCATTTCTTCGTGTTTTCCACTTTCAATATAAACTGATATCATATCAAATTTTTCACAATGTTGATAAGTCATGTTCACAAATGAATATGTAAAAATGAAATTGACGTTAGATGTTAATAACAACTAGAATGTCAACATAGTTGTTCCTCTGATATTAGCTTTTGTTTCATGGTCTACTGTGCTTTAAAGTCATAAAGTTTAAATAAATCGCCTAGGAAACCAATAGGTGTTATATATTTGAAAAGACAATTTAAAATGCTATAATTTTAGATTTAAATATACAGGGTGTTCCATTTAAAATATTGAGGTTAGGTCCGATAATTTCTTTATCTGACCCAGTATACTTATTCTGAAAACTGAAGATTATTCAACAATCATCATAAAGAAACTTCCATATAAAACATTTTTCTGTATCTCTTTTAACTAAGAAAATATAGGGTAATTTTGAAATTGATAATCTTTTGACTTTATTTCGAATTTTGATTTTACCATTTTAAGTTTGACCCAAAAAGAGGACATGACACCTACATTACTTTTTTGATAGCACTAACGATTACGGAGATACCCTATAAAAGTGTCGAAAATGGGACACCCTGTTCTGTATCTCTAAACTCAATGAAAGTTTAGACTGTGAGTTAGAAGGAGCTTCGTATGGCCACGCCTGTACTGTACATAAAATATGTCGAAAAATAATCAGTTTTGTGAAAATTTATTGCTATATACAGGTACAGTACAGTCCATTCCTAGACCAGATAGACATTGGCGTAACTAGAATGATTTTGTAGGGGGGGCCTGGCCCCTAGTCTAGTAGGATTTTAATGGCAAGTGTCACTATGACGTATGTGTTGCTTCGAACCACGGAAATACTGGGGCGGGCGCCAGAGCAATCTGGGGTGGGCATAGCCCACCTGGCCCCCCCTCTAGTTACGCCTATGCAGATAGAACACTAAAAGCGACATATTAATTCGTGTTTTTTTTAAAATTAAAATAAGAGTATCGATCTCTGATTTATTTTATATAAAGTCAACAAAATTGAATAATAATACATTTTGTGTGGGCACAAAAACAGAAATTTTGATTTTCATATAATCGTAGCCACTTTTATACCAGATTTGTTCCCCGCTACTGGAAAATAACACCATAACACTAACGAGTTTTTAAATTTACAAGGTGGGCGTGTTTGCATCCAGCCCAAGAGAACAAACATATTATCTATTTTAAAACATAATGCTTATTCGTCAATGTATTCCAAAAACATCGGTTTGGTCTGGAGGCAAGACTCTGATGCGGAAGCGAGACAAGATGCGATAAATTAATTAAATAGATAAGGACGCGGTGCGCTGTTCCCAGGCGTTGAACAACGCTTTGCAAAATTTATATAGGATAACTATTATAGAGTTCATATTAAAAGAAATGTTTTCTAGCTGTAATTATAAAAATAAGGATTACTATTTAATTTATTCATTTGTAGTTGGGGGTTTAAATCTGCAATTTCCCCTTTCGCATTACTAAAATTATATTCGTAACACTCACCTTCCCACCAACATGGTGTACAAAATCACGCCGAGCGACCACATATCAGCCCCTTTGCCAGAATAGTGTCCCGTTTTCAATATTTCGGGACTCACGTACGCCGGACATCCCCGTTTATCGTGCAGCCAATCGGACTCGGGTTCCTCTAGTACCACCGCATCTTCGAACGATTCTAGTTTTAATTGCGATCTGAAACAAAGAAAAAAATTATTTAGACACGTGCTTGTATTTATTAGAAACTTAAATAAGTGTACCTAATTATTCGCTTTCGACCTACAAAAACTACTTCATATTATTTGTCAAACGTTATATTTGCAACTAAAACAATACCAAAAATTCGTTCCTAACATGGAGACATAATAATTTCAAAACGTCTGTGGTTATCCAAAAATACACAGAAAATCATGTGTCCCCAAAAATAGAACTCATGGAATTTTGAAACCACAGAAGTATGTTTCGTTTCATTGTATTCCACTTTACCACAATCAGCGTTTTCATTCAATTCAAAATGGCTGTTGTGCAATTTCGGATGCGAGGTTTATATTTTTGTCGCAACGAAGTAGTTATTCGAAAATTGGGCAACCAATTATTTGGTTTTCATATTATACCGTACCCGAATCGCAGATTTTAATATTTTATTTAGTGATGTTGGGAAAAACCGATGATTTTAATAATCGAGTAGTAGGTACTCGAGCGATCGCTCGAACGGTTAATCACTCGAAATTCCGATTCATCAAGCGATGTCACAGTCGCTCGGGCGCCTTTGGATGCGTAAATCGGCTATTGAGTGATGAGCGACTATTTTTGCTTGAATTTATCTCGAATAGTCCTTCCAATAATCGAGCGACCTGGGTTATTTCAATGCTCGAGAGTTCCAACCTTACTTTTTAAAAGTTAAGATATAGGAATGGTAGTGGTAATATGTTTATACAGAGGGTCCCAGAATATGTGAGCAATCTCCCGGGTTCAGATGGACTAGATGTAACACAAAAATGCTGTTTTTACACCCTGTAGGAGGAAAAATTTGAACTTCTCCTGTTATTGTTAAGTGTTCTATGAACCCGGGAGAATGTCCACATATTCTGGGACACCCTGTATAAAAGCTAGAAACAAAAGAAATCAAAAAATATATAGTTTGCGTAACGTAATAGAAAAAAAAATAATGACGTGTTCCTTTCGCGTGTCACAAGAGACTGAAGCGCTGCAGGTAGAGACACGCGTTGTGATCTGGCATTACTGCTAGCCTACCGACCTACATAGACTTGTTAAGTGGCGTGGCTGCGCCTCGGGTAATGTAAGGGGGTTTTTCCATAATTATTTAGATATTCAAATTTAAAAAAAAGTATCTAGGACACCCAAGGAGTAACAATTTAAATATAATAAACCACTTACATAACACCCTGTATACACAAAATTCTAGACATAATAATGACAACAGCGGTTCATATTTACTGGAATTGTAGGAGTACTGTTATTACCAAAAAGTATTGCCGAAATCTAAATATTATTTTATTTGAACATAATTTATTTCAAAGCACCATTGTGTAAATAAATAATTATGAAATTCTAAACACATATGTACATAAGCTGATAGACACATTAAAGTTACAAAATATAATAACGTCAACTCCTATTTAGGAAGGACTCGTAAAAAAAAATTAGATTTTTGTTCATCGTTTTTTATATTAAAAATATTTTATGATGATCTTTCGTATGCAATTTTTGAATTCTGAAACGAAACGGAGACGAATCTATAAACAAATACGGATGTTTCATCATCATTACGAACTATAAGCTACGTGCAAAATTTCGGTTTAAGTGGAAATAGGATACGATCCCGGATGTATTTTAATGCATATCACAAATCGCATTTGTCGAAATAATCCGAACTAAGTATTTTATTGTTAATTTTGTAAACAAAGCTACGTGATTCCAGGCAAACAAACAAACGTATACGTTGCTAATAAATGTTGTGTAATTATTGCGCAAAAAACCGGAACAATATTACGCAATTTTGAGGCGAGGGAAAAATATATAGTTTACAATAAACAATTCACATTCTTAGGGTTGTAAACACGTTCCCAGAAAAACAATCGGGGGAGCTCTGAAAATTAGTATAATTTTTCTTTGTCGTTCTCTGTTAATTAGACAAAGACATTACGTCGCCTTCGAGCGTTCTCGTACTTTTTATAAAGTCCTTATTGGAACGGCCGTCTTTCATACCTGCTTTCACGTTTGACACTGCCGGAATAACAACTGTCATTATTGTTTAATAAAATTCTTCGTTGTTTTTCAGTGTTTGTGTGTGTGTTAAATTTAAGTATTGTCTGTGGAAAAAATAGTAATTCTTAACTCACTATGGTAAGACAGTGCCGTAAACTGGATAAAATATAGACGTGTGAGTCACGTCCGTCGATTGTATGTTTTTCCTAACCAAGACGACGTGTACAAGCAGATACAAATTAGTGGCGTCTGTGAGTCGGATGAACATCGAAATATTTTCAGACCCCCCCCCCCCCCCCCCCCGTTTTCGAGGATGCTGAACACGATGGCGGTGTCAGAATTTCTCCTTGGGGTTGCGCAACCCCTCAAAACGACCAATAACCACCCCCCAGCGGGGTTAAACGCGCTTCAAGAGGTTTCCCTGCAGAGAAACACCGTTTACGAGGATGCTGAGCACGGTGATGGTGTTGGATATCGCGTCCGACCTTTTCCAACCCCTCCACCGGGCCAATACTCGCCTCTGAAAGGGGCAAGTATCAGCGGCAAATATATATATATCCCCCCCCCCCCCGTTTTCGAGGATGCTGAGCACGTTGGTGGTGTTGGATATCGCGTCTGACCCCCTCCCCCCCGTTTTCGAGGATGTTGAGAATGGGGAAAATAGTTGTACCTCTCTTTTTGGTTGTAATGGTCTCTCATTCCAGTCCAACTGAAAAAATATAATCAAATAGTTTGCGGGAAAAAACGCCAAGGCGTGGTCAGATTATTTTTAATTTTTTTTTCTAAGTTAAATTTGTTAAATTTCAATTTAATAAAAAAATCAGAAAACAGAAAGAGTAATTTAAAAAAAAAAAAAAATTTAAACACTTGTAATTTTTTTCGAAATTTTTTTTTATTAAAAGGTGATGTCGTTCCATAATGGGTGCGAGTATTGGTCGGTGGAGGGGTTGGAAGGGGTCGGACGCGATATCCAACCACCCCCCCCCCCCCGTTTTGAGAGAAATTCTGACGCCGCCATCGTGTACAGCAACCTCGAAAACAGGAGGGAGAACTACTCTGGTTCCGGCTGAAAATATTTCGATTTTTCGGGGTTTTTTCCGACTCACAGACGCCACTAAATACCGGATTCATGCTTATTTCAAGTCAATATTTAGTATCGATCTTCGTATGCTGGTTCAAGCACAAATTTTGGAAATAATTTCGAATACTTAAGTTTTGTTAAGTACTTTTTGCTTGAATTAGAACAATATACGTGAGTAATTAAGTTAAGGGGCAATTTTTAAATGAAAAAATTGTCGGAAGTGATATTATTGCAACAAACTGTTGCTTATTACGATAAACTGTACTTAAAATGGTTTAAAAGTCATATTTGAGGCACGTCGCTTACGATATCTTGTCAAGAACCCATCGATCCTTTGTCTCATGATTAATCTTCACGACAAAATTAATTAAATTTAAAATTTCTGGACAAAAAATTAGTATAAACGTTGACTTTCGAACTATAAGAAATTGCATTGTATTGTATATGTACTACCAATTCACAATGCCGAACTCCAGAAAGAATCGCCATGACTTCCACCCGGCGTTTCGTTCTGTAGCGCACGGATATCTAACGCGGCATGTCTGAGATAGACCGAGATCCGCATAAACCAGACGTTCGTCTCCTAATACAAGTGTCAGTTTTTTACAATGACCCGTTCTTCCTTAACCGACGATATTCAAAGCTATAAATCAAATAGCGTGAGTATAGGTTGCAAATAATGATAAGATTAATGACTAAAGAAAAAAAACCATAAACTGCTAACAGTGGACCATGATGTCAATACCTTTACCTATGTGACCAGCCAGCAAATGACCTATAGTAACACCGGCGATATTCGAAATGCCCTATAAGCACCGTCCTATCAAGGCGCGTCCGTCTAAAATAGCTACTCGAGTCTGGAGTCTAGACAATAATTTTTAATCATAATTACTAAAGTCTAAGACTTTCTAAGAGCAACAAATTCTAAATAATTAGAGTATGGTAGCAGTTATCTATCGGAAGTCTTTAGTGACCACACTGATGGTTCTCAAAAGGGGTTATTGTTGTATGAAAGTCAGTGAAACAATCGAGGAGGACAGTGGCGTAGCGACAAATTATAGCCCCCCCCCCCCCCCCCCGCGAAAATTGAGTTAGGGCCCCCTACCCTATATTAAACATATATGTATAACATATAAACAAACAAAATTAGATAATACTGTTTATTATATAAACTACAAACCTATATGTAGAGAACGTTACAAAAAATAAAATTATTGAACAACAAGAAGAAAACAAAAAACATTCTTTAAAACTAAAAGGAACAAACACGAAAAAATTCTTTAGGTACCGAGCTAAGGTAGCGATACTTAAAAGTTACAGTGAGATAAAACCAATTAAGCAACAAAATCTTGAATATAATATTATAGGTATCTCAATAGTTATTGCGAGGCAATTGGCCAATTGCCTATTATATTGTAAAATTATTCTTATATTGTGGCTTTCAGGAGGTAAATTGTTTTTTTCTAGCTTTTGACTCCGCAAAATTTTTTATTAAATGGTTATTATCCATTTTGGCCGCTTCTTGTGCCTCTATAGACAGGATAGCCAAGTTGGTTAACCTTGTCTGAGAGGCACTATTTCGTAAATAACTTTTAATGATTTTTAATTTGGAAAAGGATCTCTCAGCTGTAGCAACACTTACTGGAAGAGTTAAAAATAATAATAAGGCTGTTGTTACCTCTGGAAAATTTGATGATAAAGTGTTATTTTCCACAATTAAAAATACAGCAAAGTCTTTAATACTTTGAAGAGAAGCAATTTTTTCCTTTAACGGCATACACAACGCGACTATCTCTAAAGGAAAAGTCGCAGACAGATCGCTGGAGGAGGATCAAATTATGTATTTTGGCAAACGTTGCCTCTATGAGGTCATCCTCAGGGCTCTAGAAAATGGTTCTTTGGTAAAAATAAAATATAAATACCTACTGCTTAAGTTTAAAGCAGAAAAGTACTATAAAAATTTAACTATTTTTATAGTAAACTATGATAATGCCAACTTAACAACAACAAGTACATATATACAACTGTGATCCCCCGTGTCACTATAATAAAAGGTGTAATAAAAGATGACACATGGATTTTTTACAGTACACAATATAATATAGAACACGCACTGAGGGCTGTAAACTATTAGAACCAAAAACTTATGTTGGACGAAAATATGTAAATATACAAACGACCTGGTTGGTGCGTAAAGTCTGTTCGTTTTATGAAGTCCGATATCGGATTAAATCGTTAAAGGTTGTTAAACAGTAAGACCGTTAAGTTAACAATACCTTCGCTATACTTGATCGTACCGAACATTCCACTGGTTCACTGTAGTCGGCTGGGCAAAATCAGCGATTCCAAAACAAAATTATCTTAGAATTATGTAACGCGATAAATATTTTTATCTTGTTTGTTTTTCACCCATAGTTTTTTTATTTATCAAATGAAATCCATTTTGCGTCAATAAGTTAAAGATTTTCACAGGTACTTTTTCCTAGAATTTAGTTATTTTGGGATCATTATAGTTAAATCTATATAATAATCACTATTTTCCAAGAAATAATTAAAATTTGCTCAACTGCAGGATGGTATGTTCTATTTTAAATAAGTAGTTATGCTTTTTGCTTTTAGTTTGTTTCTCATTGTGTGTGAATTAAAAGCAGTTATAAAGCAAAGTTATGGAAAATGTTCACAACGCCTAGAAGTTATCTCCAGGTGAACGCCGTTGGGTATTACAAGTGGAACGTTATTTTACTTAGAAAAAGATAACTAGGGTCTGTTAGTGTCTTTTTTGGCAGTGCAAAAACGAACGTCTGATGCTTGCGGCATTTCAGATAAGACCTTAAGAAGACTTCGAAAAAAGAGTGAAGATGAATTGAACAGGCCATTTAAAAGGGTTTGACTCAATTCTAAAACCTTTGATTGGGATAAAACTAGCGATTAGGGATATTGTTTATGATATGTATAAAGAATAAAGATAAAGAAGAAAGAACTTTGCGATATTGGAACTACCAGTTTGTCCATCATTTTAAAAGAGCTGGGCTTCAAATACAAAAAAAAACGAACAACAGAAAAGTGCTTTGCGAGCTGTCCAATAATGTTTCAAAAAGATGGCGACATCGGTTCTTTTTAGAACAAAACTTTATAAAAAAAAGAATTCGTAAAACTAATTTGCCTAAATACTATAAAAGCTAAAAAATAATTATTTTTCTTTGCCTAAAACGAAATTTGCAACCGGTTGGAAAGTTCGTTTTACGAACGAATCTAATACTAAGCCCAACTTGGCAACATACAAGGTAGTTTTGATTGGAGAAGGTGCCACGCAGCGATACCAGCCTCGTTACGTTCGTAACAGATTTGTTACGAAATATCTTACTTCTTTGTAATTATCAAAAAACTTACAATCGACACCTAAAAAAACTTTATTACGAACAAACCCTTCATCTGTTACGAAATTTGAATAAAATTTATTACGAAAAAAAATCGCTGCTGGCAACCCTCGTGCCACGGCGAAAGAGCTCGAGAAAAGCTACTCTAGGCCTATACCATCGTTTATCAACCTTCGTCGACTGGATGTCGCGATCAATCGGGTCGTCTATAACGGTTTTAAATTTGAAAAAAAATACAACGTCCTCGCCGGCTAGCTCTAACAATCGAACCTCTTCGTCTCGAGCGTATTACGCATCACCTTTTGAGGTCAATATATTTTTAAGTCGAGCCAAACCAAAAAGTCTTTGTTTTGCTGCCAACCTGTCCGGCCAGTTTTTTGCAGCGTTTTTTTATTGCATCTTGCAAATATCAAGTTGGAAGCCCAATGGACCTCTGGTCTGTATGTTCTTATGTAATCATTTCTCTTGATATTTTTTTAGTGTGCCCGCTGGCCATTTGATACTTGTATTGTTGGAACTTCTGCGGACAACAGCGTGGCCTTTATATTTATTACTATCATTACTAAGGTGTTACTCCTGGTGTGCCTTCGGGGGCATGAAAATAACATTTTTGAGGAATTTCTTGTAGATAGAAGAATGCTAGACGTAAATAGATAAATTGCGAATTAATTCTTAATGGGAAAACTGTTTTTTCACCATATATATATATATTTTTATGATCAAACACAAGCTCTATAGGAAAAACCCTTTAGGGCACTCCGGGAGTGGTGCGTGTGCGCAAAAAGCGATTCGCGTTGGGAAAAACGACCTCGGGAGAAGGTCATTCCATAAGGATGAAGTCCTCCAGATTCTTAAATAGTGAAGTTCGAGGAGTACTAAGCTTAACCACATATGGATGGGCGGCAGTGGTTCGTCGTGTATTTCAGCTATTGGGCGCTCTGGGCGCAATTAAGAGGGCAAGGTCAGCCGAGCACTTTCCATGAAAATATCTGTAAAAGAGAGTCAAATCCCCAACCTGTCTTCGATGTTCTAGGCTGTCGAGGTTCTTCGTCAGCTCGTGGTCTCCAATCAGACGAATGGCCCTCCTTTCGATGGAATCCAGTAGCCGAAGAGTATGTTTGGGTGCAGAGCTCCAGACATGAGAGCAGTACTCTAGCGATGGTCGAATCTGGGCTTTGTATAGTGTCAAAAGTTGTTGAGGTGTGTACATGTACAACTTTCTGGTTCGGAAGAGTACACCAAGTTTCTGAGAAGCTATCTTGTCGATTGCCACAACGTGGTTATGCCAAGACATATTTCCTCCCAAATTGACGCCCAGCAATTAATAGATGAAGTCAGTGGGATTGCGTGTTCGTCCATGACTATATTCGGTTCTGTAATGTTAACGAGAAAACTGTGTATGTAACTTTTGTAACTTTTTGTCAAATTTCTTTATCAGTCAATGATGATTCACGATTTAATATTGCATCTCTTATTTATTCTTATACATTGTTTGAGCTGGTCTGAAGTTGTCTGCAAATAAAACCTCCAGAAAGAAAAATAAGCGATAACACAGCGCCGCATTGATTGTTTACTATTTCTTGAAACATTTGCATCTTACAAACAAAGAAAACCGCATTAAACTGCGTTTAGTGGTTTTCAAGGAAGCGAGTTCATAGATACAGACGTACAGACATCAAGACATACATACTACATACTGTCAAATGTACGCAGGACTAACAGATTCGTCCAGGCCGTAGACGGGTTGGTGATTTGAATCTCTTTTACAGATACAGTGAAACCTCTCTTAGGCGGACACCTACGGGACCGTCTAAGTGTGTCCGCCTAATAGAGGTGTCCGCCCATGGGTAATATGTAAATGCAAAATTATTACTATGTATATGTATGTACAAATAAACATAACATAACAAAAATACACTAGTTTTGGTTAGGATGTAGTACTAAAAAAATTTAATAACGTAGTTTGACGTGTTTGCGTTTTATACTTGCAATCTAGAAAATGTAATTCCAAGTCTGATAAGAATTCCATTGCTGTAGAGTCACCTCTATTCTTTGCATACTCTTATAATTCCTTTAGCATACTAATGGCTAGTTGATAATTGGTGACATTTGTTTGATTACTGCATTCAACTTCTTCATTAGAGTCGTCAGATAGTGATGTGGTTTCAGTTTGGACTACATAATCGGTAGGAATGGTAATGAACTCGCCCAAATCATTGTTATCAAATTACAAACTTCCACAACATCAATGTTCTCTTTCAGGCTCAAAACGCGACATTTCTGTGTCATTGTTTACGATTTTAACCTTACAACTCACAAATAAACGGCGGACTGCTGTCGGGGAATCACACATACTTTCATTCTGCGAAGCCCTTTCGCTCTGCCTCGCATACGCGATCGGTTGCCGGTCTGTCTTCAGAGAGTTTTTGCACCGTACATATTCGTCTCCCAAATACTTTAAAACTTTTTTTGTCCGTTTAAAGGAGGGTTTTTGCACTTCTTGTATGAAAACAGCCTGTCCGCATCCGCCCAAAGGAGAATCCGCCCAAGAGAGGATGATTTTCATGGAATTTCATATACCTAGTTCTGGACTATGAAAAATTGTCCGCTTAATAGATTTAGGACCGCTTATTAGAGGTGTCCGTTATGAGAGGTTTCACTGTATTTCCATGGCAAATGTTCGACTGAGATTGCCCGCTTAATTCCACGACCATTACACGACGACCCACTGTCGCCCATCCAAATGTGGTTCCGCTGAGTACTCCTCGAACGTCAATGGTTATGAATTCTTTCATCCGGAGGACGCCATATTTGTGAAACGACTTTCTCGTGTTTCCCAACGAATGTGACATCCAACGAGCGCGAATCGCTTTATTCGCACACGCTACTCTCAGAGTGCCTTAAAGGATTATCCTATAGTACCGGTGTTTAACCATAAAAAAAAAAAACAAGAAAAAATCCTAGGAATTAACATTATGTTCTGTTAACATGGTCCCTTTTACTAATACCATCGATTTCCACCTTCTGTTTGACGTAACGAAATTTATCATCTTCTTTCACCGGAATATGTCCCGATGGAATTTCCGTCGTAGCCATGTCGCAAAACCAGTAATCTATATCTTTTTTTTTCTAAATTCAATGGAGTTATAAAACCCGATTTTGTAATATTTTAGGAACGTCGAGATAATACCAATTTTTAAACAAAAGATAACGCATTGCAAAACCGCCACAATTTTAACACGTTTATTTTTATCGCAGTGCCTTAGTATTTCGCAAAAATTTCATAAGATGTAACCTTGAGATAAGCATAAATCAATACAACACCTTGCCGTGTTATCTCTAGAAAGTGCGTTTTACCTTTACGTTTCTTTTTTAATAAAAGTCAAAGTTTTGGAACAAAAGGCCAATATTAAAAACAGTAATAGTCAAAGTATTAAGGGTTTGTTTGGGTTCCCGTTAATCATTTGATTTAAATCAACGAATTAATAGCGATTATTTTATTTTATTTAGATGTAATAATGGCATCTATCTTTGGAAGGTGGAAAGTTGACGTTTTTTTACTTTTACTTTCGACCCAGGTGGAAAGTAAATTATGTTTTTGTAATTTTAAAAAAATCGATATCTCAAAATAATATACGAACACACCAACATACAGTGTGCTCGATTTTTTTGGCTTGTATCCTTTGTTTTGCCTTTTAAAAAATTCTAATAGCTTTGCGTGTTTAGATACGTCTACTTTTTCCCTAATTGATAGAGTGGTCCTCAGCATTGAATATTGTGACCAAATCGTTGATATCCTCTTTGTCTTGGCATTTTCACTGAAATAAGCTAGTAGCGCCGACTCAGAACCAGGATTTTGAACTTTGTTTCCCGTACACCATTATTTCAAAATCTCGGGCGGCTTTTAGTTGGCAGAAGATCTTCTTCTACTATTTTTGCTTCTTCTCGAATTTCTGGTGGAGTAGCAGCAAAATCAGCATTTTTCTGTTGTTAAAATAATTATATTATTTAGTGACATGGAAACCATATTCAAAAAATGATATTTGCCATCTTGATGTCTATTCTTACCTACGTTATTTTACCACCTGCGGTTATTTGGAATTTATGTCTAATTTTTCAATGGAAAAGTCAAAATGACATTTATCTTTTATTAATAATTTTAATTCAAAATAATGAGCAGTGTATGTTAGATGTGGTTGTAAATAAAATAGTATATAATTAGGGTTATTTTACTGAAGATGGTCAATTTAAGGAACAAAACGTCGGAAAACCAGTAAGTGTTGTATATCACTGAACGTAGATTTCGGTCATCTTTCATAATATAAACAAAAAGATCCAGGTCCGTATATAAAAAATTAAGTTGATGATGGTAACCCAAAAACGAAACGTCGCATGCAAAATCTGATAATCCCATCTTGTGGAGTATAAAAAGTAGCAATTAGAAAGTGAAATATATTTTTAGACATCTCTTCCAACAAAGTCAGAAAAAAAACAAACACCTAAATGCGAAATTTTAAATATTTTGAAAGCCCTGCATTTATTTTTGATTGATATTGCTGATTGATATATTTGATATTGATGATCTTACCGTTTCCGAAATCCCAATGGTGAAGGCCGAATTGGTAACCAGCCATAAATTATGGTTAATTTTACTATTTTTATAAATTTAACTATGTTTTTCCTTTCCGTGTAGTACACAGGAATACAGTTCGAATAATATTCATCGTTTTGCGTAATATTCAACATTTGAAACTAGGTTCATTATTAATAAACTGTTGCCAATATCTCAGAAGTACCAATTTGGTATTATGAGACCTATTGCGTCGAGTACCTAACAAACGAAATAGTTGTGTGTTTCAAAACACAGAATTCTAAATACGACTATTGAAAATATCATTAAGAATCTGGCACCTACGAGATATTGGCAAATCTTGGCGTGTTGCAAAAACTTCAGTTCTGAAACAGAATGTGCACATACGTACTGCTGAAATATCGATGTTTAGGTACAGCGTTGTCTAATGTTATCTAATGTTGCCATGTTTTTTTATATTTAACAAGTGTAAGGTGTGGGTGAGAGTTAAGCGAGTAAACATATCCCGTCAAGCTTTTATTACGCCATAGTATCTAATTTATTTTATTAGTTTAGTTGCGTAGTTAGCAGCAACATTTTTCTACGACTGAAAATGGATGACGCATTTTTACGCACGCCATCGGCAGTGAAGGGAGAAACTCCCGGCTTTTTATTAAATATACCGGGGGGGGCCTTGAAAAGTAAGACAAGTAAAATACATTTTTCTATTTGGGTTTCATAATGGCTACATTATGAAATGCAAAAAAAAATTGAATAACCTGCCACTATGAAACTGAAATTTTATTTTTTTATGTTGGCAGGCATACTTCGATTTCCTTAAAATTAGTTTTCTAGGCATTATGGATTCGACAAAAAATTTTTTACATAAAACTTTAAAATGCTAACCTTTAACCTTGCATTTGCATCTATTTAGATCATTTTTACTAGATATTTATCCGAAATACCTATACACGGAAATATATAACATGCTGACGGTGTCCGTCGACTAATTTCTAGTCACAACTATAAAACAACATAACCTAAAAATAATAGAAATATCTTCCAGTTTATGCTCTATTTCTATAGTTTTATTCAATAAAGTACTATTTTTATTTTTAATTCAATATAGTATTATCATATTACTTTCTTTATACATATTTATAGTTACTGTAGACATTTCCTGGGCATTAATTGTTATTCCTGTCAGATTCTGTGTCGACACAATATTTTGTTCAATAGTATTATTTATTATTTTGTTCAATATTTTGAACTTTGTTGTGCTCGCACCATAACTCAAAGTTGTGCATATTCTTTTTAAAAGTTTTTCTAGCTTATTTTCTGCAATTTGTCGTATTTCTGACGGAGTACAACTTTATTCCTGACTCATTTTTATTAGGTAACTTTATTTTTAATTATGACGGATGGGAAGAAGCTTTGTTGTGTTCAATTGTTTCTATCATGGCATATTTGATACTTGTAACATTTTATTAAATTGTAAAAGTATTGCCAACCCAAAAAGAAAATATTAATTCAAATGGAAAATCTACCATATTTTTTAAAGTTTTACAGACTTTAAAGACCCAAATAGAAAAAGTATTATAAAATACACGGTTCATAAGACAATTAGAGCACTTGTACTTCACAAAACTCCCCGCTTCGCGGGTCGTTTCCTAAATTAAACGCGTGCTCTAAGATAATGGAGTTTTGTCCAATGTTATCTAATGTTCATCGTTAACAACAGACTTCCTGCCATTGACAATGAACATGAATTAATTGCATGTATCACAATCAATTCAATAAAACGACACCAGATACATTTCTCTATCTAAGAACTAGTGGATATAATGTAAGTATTATACTTCTGGTTCTTGCAGTATAATGCCATTATTATCCACTTAGGGAATAATGATGAGGGATTAATAGCCCTCTTGCACTCCAATCACAAAATTTCATTAAATTATACCATGGAAACACAAACTCAACTCAAGCGTCAGCGTCAAACGCGTAGTGTTTGTGAATTTGTATTAAGATGAAAATGAAGCACTATTTCGCTGAATTAAGTGCAAAATTCAAGCCATCATTATGGTCATTCTATTCAATAATTACATCTATGTTGAGAATACACCATGACGTTGATACGGAAGAATTTGGCCAGCTTCGAGCTTTTTAAAAAGAAAATCTGAAGGATTTCAAGCAAAGAAGTCTTCCACTCTGACCCGGAACAAATCAGGAAATTTATTGACAAAGCTCCCGATGAATGAGTTATTAATAACAATAGTCAAGACTAGAAACAGATTTACATCAACCGAAATTCCAAATATTTGTATTGAATACTCTTCCAAAATTAATGATAGTTCACGACCAATTCAGTTTATTAATTTTACTATTACTAATTTTAGTGTTATTGACAAATAAAGTTGTTCATTAAAAATCTCAAATTAATAAATTAGTCGTAGATAAAGTACAGTATACTTCTCCCAATAATGATTCTTCCCTCAGAATGTTATGTTAATATTCGTTGGGAATAATAGCTATCATTATTGACTCGTGGTATAATCTACTATAAACCCTCAATTATAATCGTTATTATAGTTAGTTGCGTCATAAACACACGGATTTATTAATTGTTGCAGCAGGTAAGTTTACCAACCTTGTCACCTCAGTCGCCTAAATACCAAGGCTGCCATATCAAAAACCCGTATTCTTTTTTCTCACTGAACCTACTATATTTGAACAAAACCAACTTACCGATTTTATCTGACTTTTTCGGCTTATCAAACATTTCCACATACTATTTTCTCTGTAAAAAGTATTTATTTTGTCCAATACACGCTGCGAAGTGCACATATTGCATAAGCTATAAAAGGTATACGCAATATATGTAGTTATATCTTATTATTTATCCCTGATATTTATGTTTATTTACTTACTGGGTGATTGAACAAATATTTACAAATATACCTGTAACTATATTATTACATAAATCCAAATATTACCTATAGATTAAAGGAAGATAATGGTAATCAGTTGTGAGTCGAAGGGTGTGTGTGTGTGTGTATGGTTTACCTCGCATTATAAATTATTGTAGATTGTAGATATATTTGGTTTAATAATAATAGTCGATAGTCTATCAGAAATAAATTCGACCTATGGCGCTAAGTTGAATATCATCAACAAGTTGTAACACTTTACGAGGCGAACCTGCAAGTTTCGACATTTCATGGCATGTCTTCATGAGTGTTTACCTTGTAAAGGTGCTTTGTTACCGAATCTTTGTGAAGGCGCTTTAGGTGTTAGCTCTAACGAAGGGTTAAAAGAGAAAGCGCACGGAAAGAAAAGCTGAGTCTTTTAGTAAACCATTTATATTGTTATAAAGTTTAATGAAACTTCTTTCGTCTTGTAAAAAAGCATTTTTACAACACCTTATTTAAACTAGGTCATTTTTACAATAAAAGAATACTTAAAGTACAATAATAGTCGTCAGTAAATGTACCATACATTTAAACCTGCTGGAGTTATAAGGAATTCACTTAAATTCGTTGTAAAATTTACCATATATTTTACTTGATTTTACTAAGTTTATTATTTTATTAAACTTATTACTAATATTACGATTTTACTATTATTTATTATTTTGTTCAATATTTTGTACTTTGTTCTGCTCGCACCATGACTCAAAGTTTTGCATATTCTTTTTAAAAGTTTTTCTAGATTATTTTCTGCAATTTCTCGTATTTCTGACGGAGTACAACTTTCTTCCTGACTCATTTTTATCAACTTTAATAATATATTAAATAGTGGCTGAAACAGCAGTGTGAAGAACTAGAACAACTACAAAGAATACACGATGACTTCAACCTACACAGAAGGGTAAAAGAGACGGCAGGAGTATACAGAAAGAGTCCATTCTCTAATGTAGAAAACGATCAGGGAGAATTAGCGCAGGATGATCAGCAGCGTAAAATCATATGGGAAAACTATATTAGCAACCTTTTTGCCGATAAAAGACCTACTGTTGAAAATGTAGCCGACAAGGATCTCTCTGAACCTCCCATCACAAAGGAGGAAATTATAAGAGCGATCAGCACATCCAATGGATGGCGATTGGCCCAGACCGCATACCGGTCGAGTTGCTCAAACTATTGGACGACAAAAGCATCACGGTTCTTCAGACGATATTTAATCGAATCTACAACACAGGCGAATATCCGACCAAATGGTTAACATCGAATTTTATCCCCTTACCAAAAAAGAACAATGCAACAAAATGTGAGGACCACAGACTAATCAGCCTCATGAGTCACACACTGAAGATATTCCTTAAGATTATCCACTACAGAATATCAACAAAATGCGAAAGAAACATCGGACACACACAATTTGGATTCAGACGAGGCCTAGGTACGAGAGAAGCATTAGTTGCGACTCAAATACTAATTCAGAACTGCTACGATCAGAGAAAGGACATAATGCTGTGTTTCATCGATTATGAAAAGGCGTTCGACAGAGTCCAACATCACAAACTGATCCAAATCCTAAATAGATTGGACATAGACCAAAAAGACATCCGTTGCATTCAAAGCCTATACTGGAACCAAATGGCTTACGTCAGAGTTAGTAACGATCGCACAGAAACAAAACCAATTTGTAGAGGGGTAAGACAAGGGTGTGTTCTCTCCCCACTTCTCTTCAATTTATATTCTGAAGCCATCTTTCAGGAAGCCCTAGAAGAACGCAACATGGGCGTTAAGGTGAATGGTGTATGGGTCAACAATATTCGTTATGCGGACGATGCAGTTCTGATTGCAGATAACATGGAAGATTTACGAGATATGCTTGAGATTGTCGGTGAATGCAGTAAGAACATGGGTCTCAATATCAACACCAAGAAGACTAAATTCATGATAGTTGCTCGAAAGCCACAAGAATATCAAAACTCAAGCCTAACATATGACAATCAACCAATAGAACGATTAAATAAATTTAAATATCTAGGAACGTGGCTGTGTGAAAACTGGGAATCAGACACAGAAATCAGATGCCGGATCGAGAGTGACCGCAGTGCGTTCATGAAATTCAAAAAGGTGCTCACCAATACTGATTTTGATCTTGGCTTGAGAATTAGATTCGTCAAATGTTATGTCTGGACAGTGTTGCTTTATGGTATGGAGGGATGGACACTGAAGGTGAACACTATGAACAAACTGGAAGCATTCGAGATGTGGATTTATAGGCGTATACTGAGGATACCATGGACTGCAAGAAGAACCAATGATGAGGTCTTGAGGTTAATCAATAGAGACCGCGAAATATTGGACACAATTAAACGTCGAAAAACAGCATACCTCGGCCACGTAATACGTAACGAGAGGTACCAATTCCTGCAATTGATAATTGAGGGGAAGATTGAGGGAAAGAGAGGAATTGGCAGGAAAAAGATGTCATGGCTCCGCAACGTCAGGCAGTGGACGGGACTGAGGACAATACAGGAACTAATGAATACCATACGGGATAGGGAGGAATGGACAAATGTGATCGCAAACATCCATTAATGGATATGCAGCAGAAGAAGAAGAATAATATATTTATTTTTCATTATGACGGATGGGAAGAAGCTTTGTTGTGTTCAATTGTTTCTATCATGGCATATTTGATAATTGTAACATTTTATGAAATTGTAAAAGTATGGCCAACCCAAAAAGAAAATATTAATTCAACTGGAAAAAATCTACTATATTTTTAAAAGTTTTTCAGACTTTAAAGACCCAACTAGAAAAAGTATTATAAAATACACGGTTCATAAGACAATTAGAACACTTGTACTTTAGAAAACTGCCCCGCTTTGCGGGTCCTTTTCTAAATTGAACGCGTGCTCTAAGATAATGTCTTATGAAACTTGTATCTTATACTTTATTATAGTAGTTTTTCCGTGTACCTATATCTATTTTAAAACTTATTTCGTTCGGGTTTGTATCATTTCTAAATTACCATATTCCAGCGAAGTTTTGCACTAACTTAAGCGATACTGGTAAAAATCAATTTGGATGATGAATTAACGTAGCTTTATTTCCTACAGAAACAGGCTGCCTTTCAGCAACGGCCATAAGAATCTTTTTCAGCTAATTATCCATACTTTAACGGGCATAGGGTTGGTTCAGTGCAGTACAAAATTTCAGTCAATCTAATACTGTCAATGACATTTATTAAGTTAACAATTGTAACCGTGAAAGTATCAATAATTCAACCATCAAACATCACTAAATGTTTAAACTTATTCTTGATCACGTACTATACAAATCAGAAAATCTTGTATGCACTTTATCATTTTGCGAAATTTTTATTTTTAGGCAAGTGGAACAATTTTACAATACATATTTCATTTTGACCCAGTTTACATGTAGCCTTGCCTTGAAATAAGTAAAATCTTTTAGGTAAATAGAAGCTAAAAGTAATGAAAGCATCTTTATCAACGTATGCAGTAATAAGGACTATTTGTACTGAGAACAAATTTTTGTATGTCATATCAACGACCGATTTTTTTATGAACAAACATAATTATAATAAAAATCATTTATTAAGGTACTGAATCGTTGGAGGTTATATTCGTCAGGAAGGTTGTTCCGCAAGGATGATGTCCTCCAAATGAACGGAA
The DNA here is from genome assembly GCA_963991005.1 of Barypeithes pellucidus. Lineage (NCBI taxonomy): Eukaryota > Metazoa > Arthropoda > Insecta > Coleoptera > Curculionidae > Barypeithes > Barypeithes pellucidus. The sequence continues at coordinate 5,896,409 of OZ022557.1, forward strand.
TCTTACACAATGAAGTTCGGGGGGTGCTTATATAACTGTAAAAGTCAAAGTCAACCTGTCTTCGATAAAGTCTGTTCGTTTTAAACAGTAAGACGGTTAAGTTAACAATACCGTCGCTATACTTGATCGTACCGAACATTCCACTGGTTCACTGTAGTCGGCTGCGTAAAATCAGCGGTTCCAAAACAAAATTATCTTAGAATTATGTACCGAAATAAATAGTTCTATCTAGTTTATTTTTAACTCATAGTTTTATCAAATGAAAAAGATTTTGCGTCAATAAGTTAAAGATGTTCTCAGGTACTTTTTCCTAGAATTTAGTTATTTTGGGATCATGACCCCTATCATTAACTAAAAATCAAACCACACGTCGACGCTCTTAGGAAGCAATAAGACCATAAGCCAATCAACTTTGGCTGGGTACACCGCATCCACTTCAGTTATCTAGTCACTATGATTATGATTGCGTTCCTCAATCATACTTAATATCAGTTATGATTATTTAGTCATGCTTGCCTCATTCATGAATGGTAAATCGTCATTAATAACGTACAATATTCCGAATGTTCATCATCATCAGCACAAGTCATAATGTTACGGATTTAAGTTCCTCGTATATTATATACTCCAACGAACAAGCTGTCGTTAAGTTGTTGACCGTAACAATAACAAAATAACTGTGACCTCGTAATTCGTAGTTGTGTTCAGTAGGCCACATTCTACTTTTCTATAATATACATAGGTATGAGGCGACTGGAGCGCCTACTTTCTTCAGTATAAGTGTCGATTTTGGTAAATATCTGGGTAAAATTAAAAATTATATTAAAACTTCTTTTGGCAAGTTCATTATGTAGAGGATACATAATAATTTATCCAGTGTTTCATTAATGATTTGACCCTCTTTCACAGATCACAGAACCATGTATTTTATAATACTTTTTCTATTTGGGTCTTTAAAGTCTGAAAAACTTTTAAAAATATAGTCGATTTTTTCCATTTGAATTAATATTTTCTTTTTGGATTGGCAATACTTTTACAATTTCATAAAATGTTACAAGTATCAAATATGCCATGATAGAAACAATTGAACACAACAAAGCTTCTTCCCATCCGTCATAATTAAAAATAAATATATTATTAAAGTTAATAAAATAAAATGAGCCAGGAAGAAAGTTATACTCCGTCAGAAATACGAGAAATTGCAGAAAATAATCTAGAAAAACTTTTAAAAAGAATATGCAAATCTTTGAGTTATGGTGCGAGCAGAACAAAGTTCAAAATATTGAACAAAATAATAAATAATACTATTGAACAACATATTGTGTCGACACAGAATCTGACAGGAATAACAATTAATGCCCAGGAAATGTCTACAGTAACTATAAATATGTATATATAAAGAAAGTAAGTAATATGATAATACTATATTGATTTAAAAATAAAATTAGTACTTTATTTAATAAAACTTGAAATAGAGCATAAACTGGAAGATATTTTTATTATTTTTAGGTTATGTTGTTTTATAGTTGTGACTAGAAATTAGTTGACGGACACCGTCAGCATGTTATATATTTCCGAGCATAGGTATTTCAGATAAATATCTAGTAAAAATGATCTATTTGCAAGGTGAAGGCTAGTATTTTAAAGGTTTCTATAAAAAATTTTGTCAAATCCATAATGCCTAGAAAACTAATTTCAACGAAATCGATGTAAGCCTAAAATTCGAACCCTACTTGCTGCCAACATAAAAAAAATAAAATTTCAGTTTCATAAAGTGGCAGGTTATTCAGTTTTTTTGCATTTCATAATGTAGCCATTATGAAACCCAAATAGAAAAAGAATTTTTCCTATAGTGCTCATAATCATATCATAATCATATCAGACGTTTTTTATCGAATGCTTACATCAGAAAGAAGATATCCATATGGAAGCTATTTTTATGCGATAAAACAGCGGTCTTTGCAATCGATTATAAATATGCTTCTTAAAGCTGTTTTACATTATCCCATTTCTTGTCCAAGAAATTGTACAATTTCTTTTGCAATAAATAGACAAAATATTGTTGAGATGGTAAATAATTTGTAGTGCTGTCTGTTTTAAACTTATCAAATTCAGTGTACAATAAATGTCATAGGATTCTGCGCATTAAGTCAGTAGTTTTAGAGAAAGAGAAATGTTTATTTGGGTTGGTCAGACTTATAACCTATCTAAATGTGTTTTTAATTTCAACTAATGTTCTTAATCTTAAAATAGCACCTGCTCTATTTCCCGTACAATTTCGTAACTCAATACATAATTTATGACACAATTCACTGCATGAAACTATACCATTTAAATTGTATAATTTCTTGGACAAACTTTTAGATAGAGATTCAATAATTCAGATCGAGTAACTTAGACGATAGTAGAGACTGCTCTAAGTGGAGATTACGCGTCAACGGGAAGGTCCTGAAGCAAAAGCTGAGTGTTTTCTGCAAAAACTAAATTTAAGGATTTGACGATGGAAGTGTTCACAGAAATTGCCTAATACAAACCACAAAAAAAATATTAAAATTAAACCGCACCAGCCAACCCTTTTTCCTGTTTGGGTTTATTTTATAACGATAAGCTATTATACACATAGATTCAAAAGTTTTGCATCACTCTGATTTTGGCATGTTAAGATAATTTCAGGAATGATTTTTTTTTCTAAATGTTTATTTATATTTATCAGTTAAAACTATACCAGTTTTTGTAGCAAAAAAAATATTGTCAAGACATTTGTTTAAGTTAACATTTTTAGGCTGGCCAGTTAAATTTTTCGGTTCAGTGTGTAAAAATGAATCGCCTAGTAATATCTGAAATTGATCGTACGAGAATAGTAGCTTTAGTTGAAGAAGGTCATTCCCAAAGGTTTGTTCCTGAAACAATAGGGGTTTTTCAAAGTGATGTCTCTCTCATACGGAATCGCTCTCTAGAGACCAATTCTGTGCGAGACAGACAACGAAGTTGTCGAAGGCGTGTTACTAACGAACAGTGGAACCGCTATATTACGTTAACAATTCGGAGAAATCGTACTATGCCAGTCCCACAACTTCAGAGAGATGTTACGCATGCAATTGGTGTTCGCGTATCCGTCTCTACACTAAGAAGACGCATTCTTGAATCCGGTTTAAGATGTCGGCAACCAGTAAGAGTTCCACAACTACAATATGACCACAGAATTCGTCGACTGCAGTGGGCTGAAACGCAAGTACGATTACCCGAAGAATTTTGGAATTCTGTCCTATTTTCCGACGAGACCAGGATTTGTCTGGTAAACGATAGTCGCTGGATTCGTGTTTGTAGAGAACCAACAAGAGCTGCTCAACTTGCCCATGCTCGCCCCTTGCCTCCATTCGCCGGAGGAAGCGCCATGTTTTGGGCAGGTATTAGGCGTAGGTACTGAGTTAGTCCACGTTCAAGGCACAATGACTGGCGACAGGTACATTAGGGATATTCTACATCCTTATGTTAGGACGTGGAGAGGGGCTGTTGGTAACAATGCTATGTTTATGGACGACAATGCCCGGCCCCATCGTACTAGAGCTGTGGATGAATACCTAGAAAGTGAGGGAATCAATCGCTTGGAGTGACCTGCTTTGTCCCCTGACATGAACCCGATAGAACATGCTTGGGACATGCTCTCTAGGGCAGTTGGCGTTACATGAAATCCCCCTAGAACTCTCCAGGAGCTTGTCGTCGATGCTACCGAGGAATTCTAGGCTATTCCACAAGAACGGATTGCTAACCTTACGCACAACATGCCGCGACGTCTTCAAGCTTGCATTGAGGCCAGAGGAGGAAATACACTTTATTAGAAGCTATATTTTTTTAAATACTTCACAAATTATACAATATAAATAAATTTTACTTTTGTTAAGGTTTTTTTTTTGGAAAATGTTGTGGTAAAATAAAAAAAATTATTTTAAACTTATCAATGAACTAATATTTAGTCTGTTGTCACCAATGACGTAATTACATATTCGAGAATCAGAGTGATGCAAAACTTTTGAATCTATGTGTATATATATTGGAATAGCTCATAGGACAAGTAACCGTAATCATAGATAACTCATAAAATCAATAAATAATGATCAAGACGACCAGCAATCCCATAAACAAATCTACCGCAATAAAAACCTGACTTTCATGCCCGTGTCTAGTGCGAACAAAATAATCTATTCTACGCGGAAATGCCCCAGATCGACGGCGGCAGCTTCGGCGCGGAGTCATCGACTGGTGCTAGACCCGGCCGCCGACCTCAAGGCTGTTCGCCGAAGACTTCCGCGAGGCGACCGTGAGGATGCCTAGCCACGCGCTACCCAAGGACCTTAAAGTGGACCTTGATTTGCGGAAAGCGGCATATGTTAGGCGTGAAATATGTAAAAACTAGCTATAATAACCTAAATTGACTGTTAAAATATACGTACTAGTGGAGTCGTTCTGGCGAAATAAACAGCTCGAAAATCCCTCGACGAAATCGAGTAATTTTTTTTTCCCAATCGATACAGTAGAATCCTCTCGACATTCTGAGACATGATTTGTAGGGGGCGCCGCATTGGGGTGGAGGGGGGCACGCCCCGTAAATCTAACCTACAAAGGATTTTCCTAAATAACTCAGCCGGTTCTGATACTACAAAAAAAATGTGAAGGGCAAAATTGAAGAGCTTGACAGAGCGCGTAAGCTTGAACAAACCCGATCCCGATATCTCAATGAGTTCGCGAATTATCACGATTTTTAACTGCAAAAACAATAAAATTTAATTAATCATATCTCGAGAAGGGGCGGAGTTGGGGCATCAATTTTTCACGAATCAACGAGTGACACCGATTACTGTGATGGGCCGAAGGCTGGGTATGGTGGGGCAATGAGGAGGAGAGTTATGGGGAGGAGAAAAAAATATTACATAAATGCTAATAAGTAGTTTATTAATCGAGCTACGGGGTACGAGGGGGGATTGGCGAAAAATTTTTATTTTCGCAAATGCGCGCTTGTCGCGGCATACAAGAAATGGCCACTACTTAATATCTCCGAAAATACTTTAGATATTATGTTCAATTTTGGTATGTGTTAATAGGATATAGAACCACACATTTTAGTTAGAAAAGTTAATCAATTGTTCCACCAGTGGCGTCCGTGCAAACTTGTCCTGTGATATTTTTTACAAAAAATATGGTACGCCACTGGCATTTTTCTATGTGGATATTTTTTCTGATTAGCCTGGTCAATTCTACATGAAAACGGTCTCTTTAGTTTTTCTCGCCAGACGCATCGTTCTTGATTAAAACCACTAAATTCATATTGAAACTCATTATTATTATTAACATTGATAAAATAATTAATGATAAATTTTGTTTCATAAAAATTGTTGGAGTGGGCAATTCGATGTTGTTTAGGAGTTATTTCATCTGGAGGACGTCATTCTTGTGGAATGACCTACCTGAGGTGGTGTTTCCCAATGAATATAACCTCCAATGATTCAAAACCAACGTGAGTCGCTTCATACGCACGCGCACCTGTCCCAGAGTGTCTAAAAGGATTCTTCATATAGTGCTTGTGTATTAGCATAGAAAAAGGCTTCGTTTCGAATAAAATAATACTAAATGTTTAATACGTAATTGTAAAAATTGATTTGGTCTGTATCAGACCACAGTCCCAGCAGGGGTTCATCGAAACGCCTCGGCGGCGGCTACTTCCTTCATGTTCGTCGTAAAAAAAAATCCATTATACTTAGGACAAACATTTTAAGAGATAAATTTTATTTCAACTTTACTTCGGTATGTAGAGTATCTAATTAAACGAATTTGTTTAATATATTTCCGTTATTACGGTAAAAACTGTAACAGTTACTACAGTTATCCAAAAATAATCAAATATTATGAGAAGCATAAAGACCAATGACATCAAAATAGAGGAAAAAATGGCCGTAATGCAATAATGGACTTTCGTTCTAAATCTTAGCAAACAAGTCAATGTTCGCTAAAGCAAGTGATCGCTTTCTCTTTAGCTTTGTTGATCAAAAGTAGACAGTGGTGCAGCAACATGCAATCTTCTTGCAAATGACAGTTAGGTACGACAAATATGTCAGATAGCCAATTCAGTAGCTCGCTTGATTATCACGAGATATTGCAAGATGAACTCGGCCGTCTCGAGCGCCAGATCCGAGGTATATCCATAAAATAGGCCTTAAACCAGGAATTTTAATGCTAGCTGCTAGATAGTGATACAATAAACACAAGGTAATATACAGGGTGTTATGGAAATGACGTATTATATTTAAATGGTTGATTCCTAGAGAAATGCTACATATATTTTTTTTTTAAATCGACCGTTTACCGGTGAATGAATTGAAAGCGCCATTTATGGGTATTTTTCTTCAATTTGTCTCAAGAATTGCCGGTTTAAATATAATACGTCATTTCCATAACACCCTGTATACAGCCGTTCCAATTTCGTCGGGCGCACTCTTGACGTCAAACTTATGTCAACTGTGGCGACTAATTTTAAAATTCCTGATGGAGATTCACGTTATTGTTAAGGCCGCCAGTCTTTCTTCAATTGCAATAAACTTGAAGGGAGGCATGCGCATTAAGGAGCCAGCTGATGTATTTTTGCAATATTCTTGCAACTTGCAAACTCTTATGCAAAAAATTAACTTGCAGCAAAAGTATTGCAGACTCTAATGCGGCCTTTGGCATTTTTCTGGTCCTACTCGCCCCCAATAGACGTTACTAAGCCATGCGCGATATCATACCTTGTGCTTATGGTATCATGCTGCTAGATAGTGTATGGAAATATACGTGTTGTTATTTAGGGCTTAAACATGGCAATTTAGGGCTAATGTTGTTTATTTAGTACAAAATGTACTGTTTATTTTAATTATTTAACATAGAACAGTGGCTAGGCTCTAATATATCATATAAAAGAAGTCCCCTTTTAGTTCCTATACGTACCAACATAAATTCGTCAACAATTTATGAATAATCGGTGACAATGCGACGTGTAACAAAACAACAATTAATAAAATTAACAAAATATTTTCACAACGCCCGATTTCATAAACGTTTCCGTTATTAAAGCAAAGCCAACGCGACCTCGCCTGACCCCGTGCGAATCCAAAAATTTCTTCATACCTCATTTAAGGAGGTCAAGAGAGAAAGATCCGCAAAGTTCGTCCGCTGGCAACTGCAAGTCGCTTGCAACTCCATCGACGGCATTTTAATTAAAGAAAAACCGATTCCCTTAAAATGAAGATGAAGTAAATACCCCTCCCGTTAGAAATGTACGGCCCAGTTTCAATATAGTAATAAGAATAAGGCCGATTTCAAAAAATGCCGGCAATTGTAGACGAACGACCTATAGTAGGTTGCAAGATACGATTACATATTTTAAGCAGCATGTATTTGTAAGATATTTAAAATAATTACGTTCTTGATTGACGTTTGTATAAATAATTACCAAAATTGTAATTAAGTTATTAAAATAAATTTCTCCAAAGGAAAGCGCATGAAGCATGAAAATGCTTGCACAACATTTTTCTTAGGTTTCTACATTTTGTTGCCTCAAAACTATACTGCCGTCATGAGCGAAATTACAGCCATCAGTGCCAAAAATTTGAAAATTGAGTTAAATGTTGTAATGGATTCAGAAGGACCTATATTAACTATTTAGGTAGAAAACACCATATTTAATTAAAATACATTCAGCTTCAGTTAAATTTAGGGCCTTCATCAAATAAGGACACCGCTTCCTGCCAAATACTTAAGAAAACACAAGTATCTATCGGTCTACAGGGTGTTATGGAAATGAGGTATTACATTTTAACCGGCAATTTCTGAGATGAAAACAAATTGAAGAAAAATATTGAAAAATGGCGCTTTAATTTAATATGTCCTGTACATGACCTGACGTCAAACCAAAATTAAGCACGTGGTGACACTGGGAGAAAGATAAACAAAACAACATATGGCGGAAAACGTCACTGAATTTTGAGCAGTGTTGTCACTCTTTAGAAAGTCAATAACCGTTTGACAGATTGGAAGTTGTTTATTTTTCAGGGTATATTATTATAAACTCTTACGTTCAGTTCAGTTCGCTGGGAAACAATCTCTGATTTATAAACTTGAACTGACTCGAACCAACCGCCGCGGCGTTTATAAATGGTCAGGTATGTTCTCATTTGTTCAATTCGAACGACACCCGTCGGAACTGAACAACTTAAATGCCATATTACCCTTTAGAAAAAAAAACTGTAATTTTATTTACCTTTTCGTCCTTATTTAAAACCAACTTAATTTATAAAAAAAAATACCAAGTAGGTAATCCAAACAAAAACTGGCACAATAACCTCACAAAACACAAAAACAAAAGCACAAATTCACATTAGTTTTCGCGTAAATTTGTATGCATCTCATGAACTAAGTACCTACCATTTAATCTGAATTAGTATTTTAAAGTGCTACTGTGTAGACAAAAATACGCCCTTATTGTATAAAGTTTCATCCGGTGGCCTGGGAAATAATATAATTTTTTTATACATTCGTATTTAACATCTAAAAATTTCTAGTAACTACCCGTTTCAGTCTTTATTCGGTCGATTGATATTGCGTTATTTGGAAATATCTAAAAATACAGCGTTGCCACTTTCAATGTTTTATAAGATTATATTCATAAATTGCGTAATTTCCTTCTGTAATATTACTTTCCTGTATAATTATTGTCTCGGAAATGGCAACCGAGCTATTTTTCCGAATATGTACGAAGCACTCGACCCTTTGTTGGAGTCGTCTATGTTATGACTGAAAGGGAGGTCCTGTTGTTATCAACATAATTATTTCATCATTCTTCATTAAAGGATTAAAAATTGTTTTAGGCCCATTTGAAATTAGCTTTTTTATTATTTCTGACTTTCTATTGCGAAATAATTTGTATCCTATCTTCTGTGTGTGCTGTTGTTCTATGTGTACGATAGTGTAATTATGCGCTAGTGTTTAGTGCTTTTGTGTAATCTGATAATAGGTGCATATCTTCAAAAAAACTAATTTGAAACTCGTGTGTGTTTCTTTAAGTGATTTAGTGTAATTTGTTCTGTTTCACTATGTATTTTTTTCTCTCGACAATATGCGCTACTCTAGGATACCCCAGGAGTCACCCATTTAAATATAATACGTCATTTCCATAACACCCTGATTATAATTACAATTATAGACGAAATAAATTAAATAAGTAAGTAAAATGACAACTATTATTTGTAAACGTTCAAACTTTAAAACGCGATTTACTGGAACGTATAATAATCGCAGATGCGGTAGTCTCGCTTAAGACGGCAGTATAATTAATGCTTAGTAAAAGTTTCGGAAGCTTTCTGGCAAGCATTTCAACGTGTTGATATGATGTTCCAATTTTTATGTCATTTCCCGACATAGGTCTGGTTCTAATCTAATTATATTGCATTGAGTATAGCTATTCTTATTATAATAAATACGTATTCGACATGGTGATAGCACTTGGCGATAGTACAAGGAATATATTTTGCGAAGAACTAGTAACCGAGGATTTTAGGTCATTGACTTCGCACTTATACTATATCTCCGTGATACATTCCGACTATCTAGGTTAATTTGTAAAATTAATTAAATTGAGAACATTTTACGTTGAGGATGTATGTATTTGGATGTACTATTGTAGAATATCTAAACGTCTAGAACAGTACGAAATTAAAAAGTCTATAAAAAATAATCCACCCCTTGATAGACAGCTTTCTCAAGTCTACCTACAGTAATCTGGGGAAAAACCCTCATTCTTAGCCAATAAAAAAGTTTATTAGTGACTGTATAAAGACCCGTAAAATAATTTTTAAGCTTAGTATTCATCTTGCAATGCTCTTGAAAAAGGTCTAAAAAGCCGAAACATGTAGAGTAATCCTCTCAATATATTGAAACATTTAGAAGTAAATTTCTTCTTTTTTTACATTAACTGTCGGGTAACAAAGGAATTTTGATCAACACTGTCGTGGCAATAAATAATAATAACATCTGAATCACATCCTAAACATCCATGGAACAGCGATTTTATGGTAATTTGGCTTAGGCTGTGAGTTAGTTGCAACGACCATTCAAATGTGACTCACATGTTTATTAAACATTAACATTTTTTTGTGCGTAGGACTCCCTACATCTGCTTTTGGTAGAATACCTGCCTTCGCACAAAAGACCTATCTAAATCAAGAAACAAAAACGACAACAGCTTTAATATTTTATCTTCTTCTCGCATATTGCACACCTACGTAAGTAATTTCTTTTCCTTTTTTAACCCGAAAATCGAACCTTTTCCCATAAAAGCTCGAAATAGCATATGACAATGTCCACATTTCACCTTTCGCTCCCACATAAACCCGTTGTATGAGTACCTATCCTTCTCCCGCAATTTCAAAACAACCTTTTAGCAATCATAAAACAGCATTTCTCTCTCTCTGTCCCTTTATATTTGATTTCAACGAATCCTCTATCTCGCTTTTCTTTTTATTCCCTTTCAAATACTTCTCGCACAAAACAAGACCGTTTTTGTGGCCATGCGGCTCTTCGTTTTTTCTTCCTTTTAACTTTGGCCAAGTGTTCCAAACATCTGCCACGCGACCGTCACATGATACCTTGAGTACCAACCCGTAATTTATACTTTTGTTTCGGACATAGCATGCTATAATAGCAAGATGCGTGATTTGAATTTTTTTATTTAATAAGGGATGATACGGGGGATGATATAATTGACGATAACGATGGGATGTTTGGGTATTGTTCTCAATTAGATTAAAAACTTAAGGAACAACATATGTTTTGGTTAATAAAAGTTACATTGTCCCTAATTTGGAGTTTTTGCATACTACGAACCAATGAATCAAAAATATCAGTTAAATAATAATAGTAATTGTAATTACTAATAATAATATACAGGGTGTTAATGTGGCCATGTCAATAGGCTCAAATAGATGAACTGACAAAATTGGTTGCAGTAGGTGAAGCAGTTCCGGAGCTACAAAACGAAAACTATTTTATGAAGGCCATCTTCAAAGAACTCTAGCTCCCTGAGGAAGCGTTTCCGAACCAACGTCCATATGAACTTTGTTTTTTATTTGCATGTATTCTATCTACCTTAGAAGTTTGCCACATGCTCACATCAACACCCTGTATAATACCTTTTGCTTTGTTCGTTTCGAGCGGTCATAACAATTCTTTGTATCGCATTTGATACCATAAAATTTCCCCTATGACAAATATATTGAAAGATAATCGACCATAGCGCCATAGCGAAGTAGCGATGATGGTTTAACAATGACTTTTAAATGATTGTTCATTAGGATGATTTCGTTTTAATTGCTTTCTTAAGTACTATTGTTCTTCCGCTTATCATTTTACAAATAAAATCAGACGATTCTGGTTAATCGACATATTTTTTGAGTTATTAATTGAGACTTTACACTACATGCAGCATTTAGAATGAAAAATTTGAGTCATTCAGTATACAGTGAAACCTCTCATTACGGACACCTCTAATAAGCGGACATCTCTATTAAGCGGACATTTTTCATTGTCCGTGAAAATCAACCTCTCTTGGGCGGACTCTCTTTTGGGTGGACGCGGACAGGCTGAGTGCGAACACCCTGCTTTAAACGGACAACAAATTTTTTAAAGTATTTGGGAGACGAATAAGTACGGTGCAAAAACTCTCTGAAGACAGACCGGCATGAAAGTATGTGTGATTCCCCGACAGCAGTCCGCCGTTTATTTGTGAGTTGTAAGGTTAAAATCGTAAACAATGGCACAAAAATGTTGCGTTTTGAGAGAATATTGATGTTGTATAAGTTTGTAATTTGATAACAATGATTTGGGCGAGTTCATTAACATTGATAGCAATGTGCTATTAGAAGATGATAGTGACCCCATTCCTACCGATTATGTAGCCCAAACTGAAACCACATCACTATCTGACGACTCTGATGAAGCAGTTGAATGCAGTAATCAAACAAATGTCACCAATTATCAACAAGCCATTAGTATGGTAAAGGAATTATAAGAGTATGCAAAGAATAAAGGTGACTCTACAGCAATGGAAGTGTTTTTTTGTTATGTTATGTTTATTTGTACATACATAGGTATACATAGTAATAATTTTGCATTTACATATTAGCTAATAACAAATTTCCCATGGGCGGACACCTCTATTAGCGGATACATTTAGACGGTCCCGTAGGTGTCCGCCTAAGGGAGGTTTCACTGTATAACCTATACAGGGTGAGTCGGGAGCAAAGGACCAACCTCCAGGAGTGTATTTTTCGACATTTTGTGGAGGAAATGTCCAAATTTGACAGTTAATACAAGCCACATGGTCCCATTTAATTACATAATTTTTGGTCTTTATTGAAGCAAAAACTTGGGAAAGTCAAAATACCTAAATCGAACAATACATGTATTCCCCATATGGTTCCACTTTAATTAGGAAATATTATTTAGGAAATGCATTCTTCATCATCACGGCATAAAAATCTGAGGGCTAAGAGCGACTACTCGCGACGAATAAAATAGTATATTACGTACCGAGGTGGAAAGTGTTTCATTCCTGTCGAGAGAGTCGGTAGTTGGTAACTAAATCTCGATACAGTAATGAAACTTTTCACCGAGTTTTGTATACTATTTTATTTAGAACCCCATCTAATCCACTTCTTATTATTTTGAATTAAAATTATTAATAAAAGATAAATGTAATTTTGACTTTTCCATTGAAAAATTAGACAGAAATTTCAAATAACCGCAGGTGGTAAAATAACGTAGGTAATAATACACATCAAGATGGCAAATATCATTTTTTGAATATGGTTTCCATGTCACTAAACAATATATTATTTTAACAACAAAATGCAATCAGATGAGGAATTTGATTTCGCTGCTACTCCACCAGAAATTCCAGAAGCAGCAAAAATAGTAGAAGATCTTCTGCCAACTAAAAGCCGCCCCAGATATGACAAGGCATATAAGTGTTTCAAAGAATGGTGTACGGGAAACAAAGTTCAAAATCCTGGTTCTGAGTCGGCGCTACTAGCTTATTTCAGTGAAAATGACAAGACAAAGAAGATATCAACGATTTGATCACAATATTCAATGCTGAGGACCACTCTATCAATTAGCGAAAAAGTAGACATATCTAAACACGCAAAGCTATTGGAATTTTTAAAAAAGTGTGCTCGTATATTATTTTGAGATATCGATTTTTAAAAAAATTACAAAAAAATAATTTACTTTCCACCCGGGTGGAAAGTAAAAGTAAAAAAACGTCAATTTTTCACCTTTCAAAGATAGATGAAATGTCATTATTATATGCATGGTTGCAAATAAACAATATTATCGATTGTGCACATTTCTTCCTTAAGAACTGGCAGTTAGAATATTAATAACTATTTAACAGCCATGCCACTGCATTAAAACTCACTAGGAGTAATTTCACTTCTCTTATTACGGTCGATGACATTGGACTATGATTAGCAGATTTTCAGGAGGTAATATTCTTCTGCTCCTGTCAATAACCTTCAGGTTCATTTGCAATTTATTTTGCGTCTCTCGGCTGCAAGTTTTTGCCATCATCATCATCCTCGAGTTATTGTTGTTTTGTGCGGTTCTATTCTAATGCACTGATTGGTCGTACAGAATATTATCGATTTTATTTATGTACCGGCTACATTAAACGATTCTGTTCTCGAAGGTGATACATATAACTAGAGCTTGTTTTCTTATCGATAAAAAATTTTTTGTACGCGTTTTGGAACTTTTACGAAATGTGGTTTGCATTTTTATTGTGATTAAAACCCGAGAGCAAAGCTCGAGTGATTTAATCTATGAATAAACACGTCCAAACTATCACTGAGTAAAATGTCCAAAACAACAAAACTTTGAGTGCTTGAAAATGAAAATTCCCTCATACATTAAGCTAGAGGTGTTGTTTTCCATTGATTACATCGAAAAAAATACCCCTAGCTATCGAAAACAACCCCTCTAGCTATTGAACACAAAACCATAGTAACCTTTTTACAACGCCATTATTGGAATATTATATTCCATCATACAGTTGGCATTCCATTGAACAAACCCGAACAAACCCGAGTTTAGTTTAAAAAATGTCACGTTGCATACTCTTATAATTCCTTTACCATACTAATGGCTTGTTGATAATTGGTGACATTTGTTTGATTACTGCATTCAACTTCTTCATCAGAGTCGTCAGATAGTGATGTGGTTTCAGGTTGGACTACATAATCGGTAGGAATGGGGTCACTCTCTCATCTTCTAATGGCACATTGCTATCAATGTTAATGAACTCGCCGAAATCATTGTTATCAAATTACAAACTTCCACAACATCAATATTCTTTTGCAGACTCAAAACGCGACATTTTTCTGCCATTGTTTACAATTTTAACCTTACAACTCACAAATAAACGGCGGACTGCTGTCGGGGAATCACACATACTTTCATTGGGCGAAGCCCTTTCGCGCTGCCACGCATACGCGATTGGTTGCCGGTCTGTCTTCAGAGAGTTTTTGCACCGTACTTATTCGTCTCCCAAATACTTTAAGAAATTTTTTTGTCCGTTTAAAGGAGGGTTTTCGCACTCTTTGTGCGCCCTAAGGAGAGGCCGCCCAAGAGAGGTTGATTTTTATGAAATTTCATATACGAAACGTCAAAAGGTTTGAAGCCTATAGAGGAGAGAGCATAAGCTAGTATCGATAACGACGACTGTCAATATTAAAAGTATTTCCCGAATTATTATAATATTTAATTTCGGTTCTGGAAATAATCTTATCAAATATAATTCGAGCGTCGTTTTAATTATCGGGGGTAATTACACGAGTAATTTTCTGAAAACTTTTATGCAGGAGTGTAATTTATGGAGAAAATTACTCGAATTATCAAAAGTTAAATGCAATAATGTATTATATATTTTACTTTAATAATAAATTTAACCGTGGAAGACGGACACGCGTATAAATAAATTTAACATTTACCACAAAAATTGAAAACAATTTTTTATTCTTCCGCAAAAATGTAGGTGTAAAGCCAATTAGCCTACAAAGTAATATGCTACCACCTAGAGGAAATAAAAATAAAACAATCATTAGAAACGACACATTTACTTCCGGACTAAATACTGTTTAATTGGCCCAGAAGAAGCGTGGCGTTGCGAAACTCGATTTTATCTCACGGTCACGGTCTCTCGCTCGATTTATTTTTATTGTGGGGAATAAAATATCTGCCTCGTCTCTTTTTCTATCGTTTTCATGAGCCTGTGAAGAGTGCAAAGAAGATTATACAGGGCAGCTCAACAATGTTTTAATTTTAATTAAGGCTCCGAAGAATTGCCTATTGAGGGGGAATTATATTCTTCTGTCCTAGACACAAGTCCAATAATCCATTCATAAAACTATTGGAAAGTGAAGCTTTTTTTGAATCGTTGTAGGTTATATTCGTTGGGAAAAACGACCTCGGGAAGGTCGTTCCATAAGGATGAAGTCCTCCAGATGAAAGAATTCTTAAATAATGAAGTTCGAGGAGTAGTAAGCTTAACCACATACGTATGGGCGGCAGTGGCTCGTCGTGTATTTCTGCTATTCGCCGCTCTGGGCGGTGTTAAAAGGGTAAGGTCAGCCGAGCACTTTCCATGAAAATATCTGTAAAGAGTCAAATCCCCAACCTGTCTTCGATGTTCTAGGCTATCGAGGTTCTTCGTCAGCTCGTGGTCTCCAATCAGACGAATGGCCCTCGTTTCGATGGAATCCAGTAGCCGAAGAGTATGTTTGGGTGCAGAGCTCCAGACATGAGAGCAGTACTCTAGTGATGGACGAATCTGGGCTTTGTATAGTGTCAAAAGTTGTTGAGGTGTGTACAACTTTCTGGTTCGGAAGAGTACACCAAGCTTGTGAGAAGCTATCTTGGCGAAGACATATTTCCTCCCAGATTGACGCCTAGCAAATTAATAGATGAAGCCAGCCGATGTTTGTGCATTCAAAGAGAAAGATGAGATAAGCGTGCTATCATCAGCAAAACTAAATATCGGATTTTTCGTTTTCACTAGAAAGAAGGTCGTTAATGTAGATTAAGAAGAGTGGGAGACAATATGGACCCTTGAGGAACACCGGCATTGATGGTGAACGTGTCTGAGAGAAATCCGTCAATCGCCACTTCCAGAGAGCGGTTCTTAAGAACTCTGTCAGGACAGCTTTAGAATATTGTGGTCTATTATTGGTAGGTCACCCTGTATACTTCAAAGGATCATGTCGAGGTGTCGCCTTTCAAAATTGTTAATGTACAACGATGCTCGGACAGATGGCTTTAAGTAATCTAAGATGGTCCCACCCGACAGGTCATTAACACGCACGATTATAACCTATCGAGTTTCTTATTCCCTTCCTGGAACGGTAATAAATTTGCACCTTGCAGATAAACAGGACATTGCATTGACACTTAAAAGAAAAATAATAATTAAGGCTTTGAGGCTCCGTTATTTATGTACTTATTTATAGTTATCAGCCGTCATACCAGCGTTGCCAGACGTCCCGATTTTTAACCTTAAATTGAATGTGTCGAGCTGGGTAACTAAATGTAATGATTTTTTTAAATAAACCACATTACCAACCACAACGCGACGCACGGGCAAAATCAGAACTGTTCGTACCATGGAGAATGTTGCTGTTGAACTTTATGAAGTTATTAAAAATCAAAAATGTATCCTCGAAGAAGAAAAATCTTGATGAAAATACCAATCCTGATAATCAGAAAATAAATGTTTTTTGAGCACTTTAATCTCAAATTTATTCTCCTTGCTAAAATTCTCGGATTGTTAAAATTAGAGATCGACCGATATGATTTTTTGTGGCCGATACCGATATCGGCCGATACCGATATACTCATAGCCGATATCGGCCGATACCGATATATCGGCCATAAAATTTTGTCGTAATTTGTTTGCTTTATAAATGAGGTAAAAGTGATTTATAATGATATACTGTTACCGTTACATGGATTAACCATAAAATCACTAAAAAAAATGCAGAGCAAATTCAATATTTAGCCCATTTATTTCTTTTACTGCACATTGGATAGATTTTAAAACGACTGAAAGATGTTCATTTGTACTGGCCTGCAAACATTTGCCTGGGTCACATACAGCTTTAAACATCTCACAGATGTTATCTGAAATACTGAAAATATGGGAGAATCAAATTCTTTTGGTTTTAGCTGATAATGCCGCCAACATAAAAAAGGCATTGACGAGGTTAAATTAAAACACCAACCCTGTTTCATACATACCATACAATTAGCCATACATGACGCCATAGAAAGTCAACGATCAATTGTAGATTTACTGGCAAAAGCAAGACGTATAGTAACTCATTTTAGTCACTCCTCTTTGGCTTGTGATAGGCTGAAGAATATTCAAAACTCCCTTAATATGCCCGAGAAAGCTTTGGTGCAGGACGTTCCAACACGATGGAACTCAAGTTTTTATATGTTGGAACGTTTGATAGAACAAAAAAACGCTCTTAATATATATATAATGGACAATCCAGTATTAAAAGATGTGCCACTAGCATACCACCAATGGGAACTAGCAAAAAATTTACTAAATCTATTAAAACCTTTTGAAGAAATTACGAAGATTTGTAGTAAGAATAGTGCATCTGTATCGGAAGTAATACCCTTACTTAAAACTCTCTTAAATTATCTCGAGAAAGCTGAAGGAGCTGACTTTTCAGGGGTGCAGAGTACCAAAAATGAGCTTAAAGACTCCTCGATTAAGAGATGCAAAGCATGCTTCACTGATAGAAACCTTCTTTTTGCCACTTTATTGGACCCAAGGTTCAAGACATCTTTCATTGATAATGATTTATCTCAAGGAACCTTTACAGATTTAAAAAAAGAACTTTTAAAAATTAATGAGCAAAATTCAGACTTGCTGGAAGATAATGCAGGAGAATCTGAAGTAAGCGACGATGATGTTCCTTTAGCGAAAATCGCCAAAAAATCACACGAGGTAAACCAACAAATTCAGGAAAATGTCCCGGGCTTAATTTCTCATAGTTTATTTTGGAATACTTTTGATGAACTTACTGGTATGACGACAAGTAAATCAGTGTCATATAAGAGAAGTACTGATGATATGATGAATAAAATTGATGATGAGATTGAATTGTAGAAGAAATTAGAAAAAATATCAAGAAATGAAGATCCTTTGACTTGGTGGGCGCAAAAAAGACATTTTTCCATTGATGTATAAAGTTGCAATAATATATTTAGCGTCGTCGCCAAGTAGTGTTGCTAGTGAACAGCTATTTTCTTCAGCCGGAAATGTTTATGAGAGCGCAAGAAATCGTCTAACTCCGGAAAGAGCAGAAAGCCTAATTCTGTTACATTACAACTTGCCAAAACTTAACTTTAAATATTAATTTGTTTAATTTAGTGTGTTACTTTACTTCTACATTTTTAATGACTTTTTTGTTAAATTTTCAATAAGAATAAATTTGTTTGTTTGTTGTTTGATTTTTATTTAGTATTTCTGTTTTAATATCTTTAAAAAAAGGCTTAGGAACTGAAATATTAAGCAATTTTAATTTTTTTAGGCCGATACCGATATAGGCCGATATCGTGGTTACATATCGGCCGATACCGATATCGGCCAAGAAGGCCGATATACCGATACCGATATCGGTATCGGTCGATCCCTAGTTAAAATACTAATATGGCAACGTTGTCACATGTAATAGGATTTGTTAGGCATTAGCCACTTACAATTTCTAATTTACCAGGGATTATAATGACGGAAAAATTATTTCTTTATGGCGCCGATGATGAAAAGCAATTCCAAGTAACTGTGCGACCGTATTGCGAATTTTAACCTCATTCGGGAAATATTTTGAAAATCGCAATAGTATTCATAAACGACAAATTATTTTTCTAGATAAAACATGGATCTATCAAAGGGTAACTATCGATTTTAAAATTGAAATTTTGCTTTTAGTACAACAAAGAAGTTTTACTTGATCACGCTGCTGACGTGGTTTTATCTTATTTGATCAACATAATCTCGATTTGAATCATATTGTTACAGGCGATCAAGCACGTTCATTCTTTTCCGGGTTAAACGGTATAAAACAAGAATAAAACCATAATCATATAAAAGGGGAGACAAAACATTCCATTCATAACAACACCATTTATTTACAATCATGCACAGTTCCACAGTTTCAAATAAGTTAGAAGAAGATGGCTTTAAAAAATGGCAACGCTGTAATAAGGTAAAGATTGTTTCACGAAAAATGGATATAACTTTGATTACGTTAATATAATCATATCATTACTTGTTTTCCGTCCGTCCCTTCATACTTCACTTGTTTATTGCCAAGCTCTTGTCGAGACAATGGGACCGACCCAGGAAATCATTAAGTCGTATCCAAATTTCGTGAATCGTACTGTACACGTTTAGATAATTTCGATCTAACATTAGTCATAAATAGTTAATGAATCGTTGTAGGTATTTTTACAGAAATTCAGATAATATAAAGAAATAATCCATATTTTTGCAATTTAGCTAGATCACTGCTTTACCTTTAAAAAAAACAACTTAACCTTATTATTCGCACTTACCGACGAAATATTAATCCGGGGTTAGAATAGTCGAATTTCTTACACACCACGCACTGACGAACCATCGTAGATGGCTAATAAATAGCTCTAAATAGTTTAAGTTCGAAAAAATACTAAAAATTTATCCAAAAACACAATAGATCACAAACAATCCCAATAGCAGCATCGATAAACCGGTAACAACTCCGCCGGCTAAAATGAATGAAATTAGTAAACTTCAGGGTCGTTTTTACACTAGCAGGTAAAAATGAGAATACAGCGTTGCCACTGTGATTTCCTTAAAACATTGCAATTTGATGTTCTTGGGATATCTATATATAAATAACTTTACGAGTAGAAAATTAAAAAATACACAAATATTTAGTACACTATTCTTACTTAATAGGTATACATGAGAAATGCATTCAATACAATTAATATTATACTTTTCGGTTTCAAACGCAGGCGGTAGATTTAGGACCGTCAGTACAGACTTAGGATCATTGATGACTGTTTAAAACTTTGTATGATTCTGACAGCATAAAAACCAATATATCTATTTTATTAACTAAATGTTTTTGAATAAAACCAAATTAATACTTTATGAAGGCATTTATGCTGCTTGAGAAAGAAAAGCCGTCTGGATGGGGACAAAATAATACCCCCTTTAATTTATATCATGCGGGCAAGCCATATAATATACAACGTTTAACGCGCATTTTTGACATTTTTATTGCATTTCTCTCTTACGGGCAATGGAGGAAATTATAACAATATAAGGCAATGTGCATTTGTAATAATAACTCGCAACCTATTCGAACACACAAAATTGCACAAACAAAAGCAAGTGCAATTATGCCCAATTATTTTAATAATAACCGACCGAATCATTCGCAATAAACAGTTTTGTAAAAATATGATTGTAAAATCGACAAGAATTTCCAGCGGATTGCACGTGCAATAGCTGCAACGGTGCAAATTATTACACGTTGCAATGCGTATATTTTGTAAAGTGAAAGATAACCCATCGGTATGGGTGTAAAAATTATACAATAGGTGTTTTATAATATTTAACCTTTATAATGGGACAGAAGAGTGCGGTTTGTTCGGCACTAGAGAAGTATCCTTCTTAACATAAAGAGATATAAATACAAAAGCTATGTCGAGTCGTGTATTAATATAAATTTGTATTTGGAAACCCGTTATCTGCTAAAATTGCTCAAGTCAGAGGTTGCCAAACCGCTTTAGAACATTTTTGCAAAAATGTATGCAGGTGCAACGCATTTTGTATTATTATTAGAGAAGTGTAGCAGGAAATAGACGCGTACAAACGTGAGCGATCCGATGCGAGCGATAAACGTATAGACCGAGACCAGTGTATATTATTTATTACATCAGATATGACTGATGAGACTGACTGACTGACATCAGATATTCAAATCCGTGATCGAATTCCCACGGAATTAAACATTCCCTCGCGAATTATTTATTTAATAAATATTATTTTTTGCGAGCAGATATAACGAAGCCGACCGGCACCTCTTGTATTATAGACTTTATTTGTTGAAATTATTTTTATTTAGCAGAAGCTAAAAGTTCAGTTTGTTCAGATTACAGGGTGTCCCATTTTCAACACTTTTATAGTGTACCTATCTCCGTAGTTGTTAATGCTATCAAAAAAGTAATGTAGGTGTCATGTGCTCTTTTTGGGTCAAACTTAAAATGGTAAAATCCAAATCTGAAAATTTTCGCTCGCTTAAGAGATACGGGGAAAATAAAAAAATTTACAATTTCAGAATCACCTTATATTTTCTTAGTTAAAAGAGATACCGAAAAATGTTTTATACAGAAGTTTCTTTATAATAATTGTTGAATAATCTGCAGTTTTCAGAATAAGTATATGGGGTCAGGTAAAGAAGTTATCGGACCTAAGCTCAATTTTTTTAAATGGAACACCCTGTATATTTTAATCTAAAATGATAGCATTTTAAATTCTCTTTTTAAATATATAACACACCATGGGTGACTTTGGTTTCCTACGCGATTTATTTAAACTGTTTTTAGTAACATTCAACGTCAATTTCATTTTTACATATTCATTTGTGAAGACTTATCAACATTTTGAAAAATTTGTTTCGTGTAAATGGGTTTTAAATACCGAAGCATTGATAAAAGACAAACATTAATGGAATCTCAACGTTTACGGGAATGGAGACTTAAATATTTAACAGCTGTTAAACAATTTAGAGAAGAAAATCGTCGAATTATTTACCTTGACGAAACATGGTTCGATACCCATGACACTCCAAGAAAAGGTTGGGATGATTCTTCCAAAAAATGCCAAACCAAGGCACCATCAAATAAAGGTAAAAGAATCACAATATTACATGCTGGTTCAGAGAACGGGTTTGTTCCAAATTGTCTGTTGCTTTATATTTTGAAGAAACTTACAAAAAACGAGAACTGCTAGAAGTATTAAAAGCTTTTAAAATAAATAAGAAATACGAGTGTGACAAACTTGCAGCAGAAAATGGACATACAGTGTTGCGTCTTCCTCCGTACTATTGTATATTCAATCCTATTGAGCTAATATGGCACCAATTAAAATCCAATATTAGGAGAAATAATATTTCTCCTACATTAAATGCATCTGTAGAATTAATTAAAAACGAAGTAAGAAAAATTTCTGCAGACAGCTGGAAAAACTGTGTACAGCATGTACTTAAGGTGGAAAATTCTTACAATTGTATGATTACAAATGTTCAACCCTTAATTATAAGTTTAGGCTTAGATGAAGATAGTGATAGTGATACAGAGTTAAATTTTGAATAAATTATCAATAGTTTCTTAGAATTTAATTAAGTTTTATTGTACTTGTTATCCTAATAGTTATACTTTTAAATTATATTATTTTCAATTATCATTAATTGTTATCATTATTTTACATTTATTATAGGTATCTATCTAAAAATACCTATCTATTTATTTTAAATCAATCATAAAAATAAATCATGTGATGTGGTATACATTTTCAAGCCGGCCCTGATCCCATTTATTGAGCTTTGAAGAGGTTGAGGCGAATACAATAGGGTTTACAGTGGCATGGGGCGACACTTTTCGGCCAGTGTCTAACCCAGATATAATATCTCTAATTGCGATGCGATACCCCGTATTATTAGACGTATGCCTAAGGACGTACACTACTCTGTCCTAAACTCAAAAATCTGGTCCCTATCAGTCAAAACAAAAATGATTAAAATCGGTTCTTCATAAACGAAATGTTGGAATATAATGCAACAACATGAGACAACAATAACTTAATCAATGAGAACGCAGTAGTATTTTGTTAGGCAAAGTGTAATCAAATATATATTCATAAATATGTCAAGTCAAGTATCAATAACTTAGTCATATAGGGCGGTATTGGAATTAAACCGTTCTTTAGAATAGGATTTTATATAGTAGTGTAAATAAATAGCTTATTAATTTGGACGTGATTTTTTATAATATTCGCTAATTAATTGGGGGTAGCGTATTAATTTATCGACCAACCACACCGAAAATTATGCGGAAAGTAACCGTGTTATTTTAAGTCGCACTGTGGCAGGATTAGCGCGGTGCGCGCGAAGTGCATTGCACTATTACGGAAGAGCGGTGCATAATGTTATTGCAATGTCGGTCAAATTATTGTACATTTTGTAGCCGCTTTGACGTTGTGACGTCGAGCAGAGGCGTAGAGATAGTCGTCTAGCTGCATTGTTCCGAAGGTGCCGCGAGTCGTGACCTATCCTGTGACAAAACTTGTTGAATTGAATTTTGGATTTTAGATATCCCCACAAAAAGAAATCAAGGCGAAATAAATCGGGCGATCTCGCGGGCCATTCAATAGCACCCCTCCTCCCAATCCATCTACCAGGAAGTTGAATTGACTGTTACTTTAAAAAAAAATTGTTTACGCACAAACCTGTGTACTTGATAAGAGGTACAGTGAAATGTTTCAAATTCCGTTGCTCGGCGGCGCGTAGCTCAAATTAACAAAACGCCATTTTAAAGAGAATTTAATGCCCTTTAAAAAGATGTATCACAACATACCCATTCCCATTTGATAAAACAAGGGCAGTAGCCGCCCCCGCTAGGGGGGGTTGAGGTTACAGAGGTGAAATTAATAGTAAAACCTGTCCCCCTGAAAACACAACTTTACGGGTCCGAGGTTTTTTTAAATTTTCACGTACACAGCTATTGGAAAATGGGCTATGGAAAATTAAAGAAAGATTCAAGTTTTAAAACCGTCTATTTGTCTTTTAAACTAAGACCACTCGGAAAGCACGCCAGTATAACACTGCATATAAAATCCTATTCTAAAGAAAGGTCTAATACCTAAACCGCCCTAAATGGCTGATTTATTGACACTTAACTTAAGGACATATTTATGGATATATTTGGTTACACTTTCCCTAACAAAATACAAGCCAGGCTACAGCGTTCTCACTGATTAAGTTATTTTTGCCTTTATGCAATTTAGATGCATTATATTCCAACACGCCTCCTCAAAAATAAAATTAATCTATTTAACAACCAAATATTAAGATCTAAACTTATATATCTAAGAACAAATCAAATTGAACTTATCAATCTACTTTTCATATAGCAGTATCTCAATAATCGTGCTTTCCTTGTGTTTTCTGGGAGTAATGACAATAATGACCCAACATTTGTTGCTAGGATTGGGGAAAACCCAGAAAAACCCAATCAGATCATTTTGTTACTTATATATACAAATTAGTCTTGCTATTCTTCAAATTTAGTTGCTGCTAGTGGCTTTGTCAATACGTGAGCTATCTGTTTATCTGTGGAAAGACATTCTAATTTTAGTATTTCTTTATATATCTGCTTTCAAGAGAAATGATCTTTAATACTGATATGTTTTGATCGAATAATTTAAATACATATCCTTTTGTACTTCTTCTATCATCACCAATCCAAATAAACATAACCACTTAAAATTTTCGTAACCACTTCAGCTTAAACTGTATTTAACCTTTTAGGTGCCGACAAGGGGGTATCATATTTCTCCTTTTTTAAACTTCTATAATCTACTTTACTTGTGAGAGGAGTGCTGACAGATTTACAATCTTTCATATTAAACTTATTTAAAAACTGTTTTGATATATGCTCATTAATCTAAAGTTATTGAATTATTTGTTCTTTCAATTTTTTTTTTTTTATGCCCAAAACAATTTAATGTCTTTCAAATCCACCATGGATAATTTGTTTCCTAAATAATCTTTAAATTTGGTCATTGTTTCATTATTTTTACTAGCGATGACTAGGTCATCCAATTAAAGTAGGTACTACATAAATATTTTCAGAAATATTTTTAATCTAAAATAAAAATACAATGATCCACTGAGGAATTTCGAAAACCCTTTTCTTTAATAGCCTTTTCAAATATTTCAAACTAGCATCTTGCCGACTGCTTCAAATCATATAATGCATGCATGCATTTACATACTTGAGTGGGCTTATTTTGTACACCTTCAGGAGTTTTCAGAAAGATTTCCTCTTCTCATATACACCCTGTATATAAAAGATTAAACTGATTGGCAAAAATCTAAAAATCGAAATTTTTGCAACTGGTGCAAAAGTTTTGTTATAATAAACGAGCTTTATATATTGATGGGTTTCCAAATTCATCATTTTTAAGAGCAAATACCCATTTACAATCTACTATATTTTTGATTTCAGGTTTTGAGACTAAAAACCATGTATTGTTTATTACCAAAGAATTAATTTCATCCCAAATAGCTTCTTCCCACTTAACTCTATCATATCTATATTTAATTTCCTGATATGATGTAGGAATTTTACATACTAAAGATTGAGCGCACATAAGATAATCATTCGATAAGCTATCGTCATGATAATAAATAGGCGGACGATTCGTGATCCTGTCACTCCTTCTCGGTTCAGAAGACAAAGGAAATTTACCTTGATTATTTTTTAGGGAAAAATAAAGGTATAGAGTCCGTCTTAGAGGGCTGCTCTGTTTTAATTTCAGAGTTGTCAGATTTTACTACTGATTTTGACGAAACGTCAGATGCATCAGTTTCTTCACTTATAAGGAAGTTGGTCAAATTAACCCCTTGAAGATTCATTGTAGGTCTAGACATCAAAAATGTATTTCATCTACAATCAATAACATCTCTGACTACATTAATCTTGTCAGTTTGCACATCCCACAGTTTATAGTCATTCGGTTCATACCCAACTAGAATCGCTTTCCAGGATTTTTCATCAAAGTAGAACCGAAAACCATTCAATATTTTATTTGTGGCTTTTTACTCTGCCACAATTCATATGGTGTTTTAATTTGTTCTAAGGCCTTACTAGGGGTCAATTTTATTAGAAACGTAGCAGTAAGCACTGCCTCACCCCAAAAATAATTTTCCAGCAAAGTGCACGACCTTTTTCAGTAATGGTTCTTACCATTCACTCTGATACACCATTTAACTGGGGAGTACGTGGAACTGTCAAATGATAACTAATGCCCTTTTTTAACAAAAAACTCTTTCGCTTCAGTAGATAAATATTCCCTTTCATTGTCTCAATATAAATGAACAACTTTCAGACTTAAGTGAGTTTCGCTTTTTGCAACATAGTCACAAAACATTGAAAAAACACATCTGATTCATATTTTATTAAATATATTCACAGTAGCCTGTCAACAAAAAGTACAAAATACTTTTTGTCATCATCTGTTGTAGGAGTGATAGGACCGCAAACGTCAGTATGAATAATAAATAATGGTCTTTTATATGATTTTTATTTTTAGCCTTTTGAAAGAAAAGGGAGACGTGTTTATTTACCATTTATACACGCTTCTCAAAAAAAAATCATTTATAGATTACCTGATCGATTTAACTCAGATCTTCGACCACTTGTTTATTTTTCATCTCTAAAAACTTAATTTACTAATGTGCCTCAAACATTCATGTCATAATTTATAATTGGGTAATTATATTCCTGTGTATTTGAACAAGAGAGTTTACTATTAAATAAAAAAATGCAATTCCTCTCAAATTATTATTGTTCAAAGACTTACCCTTCATTATGGTTTTACTAGCGTTACTTATACTTATTCCTTTTTAACCAAAATTTATTGCCATCCGAGCTTCCTGCATTTTTCTGATTAAGAGCAAATTGTACAGAACATCTAGACAGTACAGACATCCTCAAATAGCCCTTAAATAACCATATTACTGGTCACGAGAATAGCTCCCTCCTTAGATGCAGTACTGTATCATTCTTTTTTTTTTACTTTACAATTTTCCATAGTCACTATACAAATAAACACCCTGTAATGCGTAAATAACACGCGACGTAATCTGGGCCCATAACCTATTGGAAAATGGGCTATGGAAAATTAAAGAAAGATTCAAGTTTTAAAACCGTCTATTTGTCTTTTAAACTAAGACCACTCGGAAAGCACGCCAGTATAACACTGCATATAAAATCCTATTCTAAAGAAAGGTCTAATACCTAAACCGCCCTAAATGGCTGATTTATTGACACTTAACTTAAGGACATATTTATGGATATATTTGGTTACACTTTCCCTAACAAAATACAAGCCAGGCTACAGCGTTCTCACTGATTAAGTTATTTTTGCCTTTATGCAATTTAGATGCATTATATTCCAACAACAGCCGTAAACCTTGCTGGACTGTTTTCGATGGGCCACCCTGTATATAATATTTTACGGCCCGTACCTACGCCATTATTTGTCCACGCCAGTGCGCTGCAAGCAAAAAATCCCGAGATATTGAATAACATCTTGCTGCACGACGCGGCATTTCACGGTAATTATTTAAAAAATTTCTCCTATTTTCAATAACATTCCATAAAATGCATTCGTGCACTTTCCTTCCGCGATAGTACAATGCACTATTATTTTTTTTAATTATTGTCTTATGGAATTAATAATCGCGGAAAAGAGATAATTCGCATATGTGAATTACTATATTTATTTCTATTAAATAAGATTTAATTCAAAATTTACCTTTCTTGTGACCCAAACCTGTTTATGTTAATAAGTATTGGCGAACTAGGTGCTTGAATTACAATTCAGTCCTCAAAAACATCACTCTGAGTCAAAAAATAAAAAGAACGGACGAGGCGCGATAACTATTACGACCACTTCTTGTTTACATAATATGTAAAGATGATTCTCAATGATGTCGCAACGTTGCCAAGTCCTTATTAAATCACCAAAAACTCAAAAAGTCGTCATCAGTCTGAAATCCTGGTAACGGGCTGCCGTACTATTAATACAGGAATCAATAGCAAATAATTTCTATGACGCTATTGCCAAAAGTTGACGTACTGAACATAACAACAATGAAATTATTGTCATTGAGACTAATTTCCGTTTTATCAATGTCTATTTCGACGTTTTGCCATCACGTTTAATTCAATAGCCTAGGATTGGCTGACTAAAATATATTCAAACGCGGCACATGGGTTTACCATGTCGGTTTCTTCAAGAAGTTATTATGCAGGGTTTTAATAAAATGTACAGGGGAGTCAATATGCAGCCACCTCAAAAATGACATGGGATTTCCCACGTTCAACTTAAAGATGCATCACCCGGTATACAAGACTAAGCTGTATCTTTGTAGACCTAATGCACATTCCATTTCCAGCCAGTGTAGGTACATATATTTCGAAAGACATTCTCGTTAGCAAATATTAATAACGGCTTGGTTGCGATATTTATTATTAAAAAAAAATCGTAAAAACGAGTATGTACTACAAAACGAGTAAATTTACATTTCTGATTGTTCCGTGGCGGTGACATGAAGTTTCAAAACTATTTCATACATTATTTATTTCTATTTATGAATTAATTATACCCTCGGCTCAAAAATCGATTATTGCGATTTCATTAATTACAGAGTGAATGAAAGAAAATCGTATAATAATATATCGAGGTGATAATCACGAGAATTAAAAAAATACATGAAATTTCGTGATTTTACTTGTGTAAAGATAATACTATATCGAATTAATTAATAAAAATAGTACTTTATTGAATAAAACTTTAGAAATAGAGCATAAACTAGAAGATATTTCTATTATTTTTAGGTTATGTTATTTTATAGTTGTGACTAGAAATTAGTTGACGGATACCGTCAGCATGTTATATATTTTCGAGTATAGGTATTTCGGATAAATATCTAGTAAAAATGATCTATTTGCAAGGTTAAAGGTTAGTATTTTAAAGTTTTCTATAAAAAAATGTTGTCGAATCAATAATGTCAAGAAAACTAATTTCAACGAAATCAAAGTAAACCTAAAATTCGCCTTTTAGTGCCAACATAACAAAAATAAAATTTCAGTTTCATAAAGTGGCAGATTATTCAATTTTTGTGCATTTCATAATGTAGCCATCACGAAACCTAAATAGAAAAAAATATTTTGATCCATTCTCAGGAAGCAAATCCAAATAAATATCACAAAACTTGCTCACCCTATATAACCGGCTACTTAAGTGACGCAAATGCTCATTGTAAAATCATACCCGGCGGCTACAGGCGGACTTGTGCATATGTGTACGGCTCTTGTGCAACCAAATAGATTGTTTTTTCTTGTACCAATCGAAATAAAAGTTCACTTTTGCCATTAATTAAAACGGCCCGTAATTGGTCGGCAATTTCGTCACCTCGAACTAAAGAAACACGCCGCTTATGTTCAGCAATAATACAAAAAGGGTATAGATATGTGTTGTTTACGAAACGAACATCTCTGAAATACATTGCCACAAAAGAAATTAATATACAGTCCACAACAACCCACTATACCCTATTAAATTCATCTCATAAATCTAGGTTCCATTGTCAACGTTTTCTAGAGCATGTCAATTCGTCTCGAATATCATCTCGGCAACAAGAAAAAAAAATCAACCACCAAATAACCTTAAGAACAAATATAGGCAAAAACAAGGCCAAGAATAACAAAATGCAACTTACGTACGCAACTAGGTTAAGGTTCCAACAAGGTTCTATGAAAGTAATTACTTATTAATCTACTCTAATGCGCAGAAGAGAGACGAGCGCTCGTGTGGTCGTTCGCGTTGAAGAGAGAGGGCAAGTGATTGAGGTGTAGTTCCGACTGGAAGTCAATTTCGGTACGGTATTGGTGATTTTTATTGTCTGTGGACGATTTGTTTCAAGGAGGTTGACTTTGTCCTAAATTAAATGCAATGGATTAAGATAAGATTTTTTTAAAAGTTAGTTCGGTTGAAAAATTTAAGATTTGTTTGTTGATGACGATAAATAATTATGATTCATTTTAAAGTTTAAATTTAACAAAAAGAAGCATATTTGAAAAAGAAATTTGAACATCTAAATTTAGAGATGTTGACGGTGGTTTTGAATGTTCCTATGAAGTACATGATAACAACAAAATTGCGTCGGAAAATCATACGTATGTACGTTTTCATGAGACGAGAGTGATAGGGGAACATTCAAACTTTACAGGAATGCGAATTGGTATGTTAAAGCTTGAAAAAGTTAAAGATATTTGAAGAAGAAGTTTTGAAAATCTAAATTTAAAGATGGTAACGGTGGTTTTGAATGTTCCTATGAAGTACATAATGACAACAAAAATGCATTGGAAACTCAAACGTATGTATATACGTTTTCTATGAGATGATAATGATAGGGGGAAATTTCAAACAAGAATGGTACGTGTGTACGTTTTTATGGGATGAGAGTGATAGGGGAACATTCAAACTTTACAAGAATGGGAAATGGTATGTTAAAGCTTGAAAAAGTTAAAGATATTTGAAAAAGAAGTTTTGAAAATCTAAATTTAAAGATGGTAACGGTGGTTTTGAATGTTCCTATGAAGTACATAATGACAACAAAAATGCATTGGAAACTCAAACGTATGTATATACGTTTTCTATGAGATGATAATGATAGGGGGAAATTTCAAACAATAATGGTACGTGTGTACGTTTTTATGGGATGAGAGTGATAGGGGAACATTCAAACTTTACAAGAATGGGAAATGGTATGTTAAAGCTTGAAAAAGTTAAAGATATTTGAAAAAGAAGTTTTGAAAATCTAAATTTAGAGATGGTGACGGTGGTTTTGAATGTTCCTATGAAGTACATGAAAACAACAAAATTGCATCGGAAAATCAAACGTATGTACGTTTTTATGAGATGAGACTGATAGGGGAACATTCAAACTTTACAAGAATGGGAAATGGTATGTTAAAGCTTGAAAAAGTTAAAGATATTTGAAAAAGAAGTTTTAAAATCTAAATTTAGAGATGGCGACGGTGGATTTGAATGTTCCTATGAAGTATAAGATAACAACAAAATTGCATCGGAAAATCAAACGTATGTACGTTTTCTATTAGATGATAATGATAGGGGGAAAATTCAAACAAGAATGGGAAAAGGTATATGTTAAAGCATGCAAACTCTTCAGATTATTTGAAAAAGAAGTTTTGAAAATCTAAATTTTGGCATTCCGCATTATTATCTTCAATGATTACACACGCTTATTGTAAAGGTTTCCTTCCGTAAAGAGTACCCAAACAAAAACATCCATATATTAGAAACCTATATGATTTCTTAAAATGTAATACAAGCGTAACACTGATAGATCTGCCTACTGGAAATAGCTGCAAGTTAATACGACTAACAGTAAAAGTGTCGAAAGCGAGCTGTTGCATCAAACGGTTGCACAAATTGTTTAATTCTCGTCGTTGTCTTAAACCATTGCACAAACGTTGTCGCCGCTGGGCGACCGAGCCTACATTTCAGATGGATGAAATTAAATTATTTCTGAACGTTCTTGCAACATACAGGTAAGACGCAAACTGGATTTATTTATTTAACGGGTTATATACATCTGTTCCTTTTTTAATAGAATTTCAAAACAACAAAAAAATTATTTTATTGAGAATTTGTAGAATTTGATCATCGATTCTGAATGTTTCTACAATGGTGGGATTGTCAGAGATAAAATGGGTTTATTTAACGGTTGCAGAGGTTGTACAATTTTTCTTTTGGCCTTAAATTGATCCACGAACGATGTTATCTATGGCAACCGAAACCGGACCTACATTTCGGATGGATGAAATTAAGTAATTTCTGAATGTTACTACAACATTAGTTTATTCAATTACATTGGAAAATCAAACGTGTGTCCGTTTACGAGATGAGAACGATAAGGGAAAATTTAAAAGAATGGGGAAGCTTGAAAAAGTTTAATATTTAAGATTTTTTTAAAAAAGATTTTGAAGAATTAACATATTCTTTTGATAAGACTAAGAGGATAGTAGTAAACTACTAACCAACAAATTCTTTATCGTATAATCTCAGATTTTTCGAAGGGCTCGAATAACCACTTATAATATTTTGGGTTGTTACTGATAAATCTTAAAAAGTATATAATTATAATATTTTTTAAAATATCGAATTTCCTAAAAGATAATTTATGGCTGGCTATTAGCCCTCCATCAACTATAAGGGGTTGAAAAGGGCGTTAAGCACCCTTAAAGATAACGGGAATGAAAATTGCTCGGTTATAAAAACAACCCGTATTGTAAAATAATATACATATAAGTAGTATAAGTGTATAAGTGGATATTTAATTTATGGTTTTTTACCTTTTTATAGAAAAGGTGTTAGTTAATATTTAACATTTATTTTTTAACATTTTTAATATACACGGTGTTGAAAAAAGGTCGGTACCCCGGAATAGCTCCGGTGCATCGCATTGCAGCGGAAAATGTCTGGGGAAAAAGTTGTT
The DNA here is from genome assembly GCA_963991005.1 of Barypeithes pellucidus. Taxonomy (NCBI): domain Eukaryota; kingdom Metazoa; phylum Arthropoda; class Insecta; order Coleoptera; family Curculionidae; genus Barypeithes; species Barypeithes pellucidus. Next base: position 5,928,925 of record OZ022557.1, read on the forward strand.
TGGTTTTGAAGGAGGAATAGTTTGCAATTTAAACCAACCAATCAAATAATCAAAAATCTCTCATAACCAAATTTTATAAGGGCAGTTTTCCCGTTGGGTTTTTTAGTTTCAGCGTTAATATTAGTCTTATATTTCTATTGCAAATTTCGAAAAACAGCATTCGGTATTTGACAAGCTATCGCAACATTAACAAATTATATGCAAAAAAAACATTAAAAGGTCCGTTGTATATCGTACAACGTCCACACCTGCGTGGCCTAGTTAACTCCTTAACTAACATAACATCAAAAAAACCGAGAAAACATATTTCTTCAACCTGTGCGCGTGAGCTCTACACAAATAAACGTCTGTGTTGGCTATAATGCAACCTGCAATTTGCAACAAGTATTATGTATTTCCATCTATCATGATTTAAAAATACTTCTGAGATTACTGCAACATGTTTTATTTAAAGGTGTAGAATGGTGTCACAGGCGATTATTAGCAATGTTAATAAAACTATTTTAATCGGCTCAAGGCTCGGGAAAAAATTCAGTCACTTCAGACAATAATGCAAGGGTATTTACTGGTAACGACGTAATTGTCCCCTGTTCATATACAGTATAACTGGGTGCAATTATTGATATTTATCGTCGATTTGCAGAAATGCAGGTACAAGGATTGATTTACAACTTTATTAGTGGATTCTTAAGTTGAATTGAATTTAATCAACCGACACGATTATATTTCATTTCTTTTTACGATCAAGCACAATACGTTAGTTTTGAATCATTGGAGGATATATTCATTGGGAAACGCGACTTCAGGAAGATCCTTCCATAGGGATGACGTCTTCCAGATGAAGGAACCATGTCGTCAATCTTTCCACACAAAGTATTATAACTGAAACACAATCTTCAATTTGCATTAAGGTGGGTTTATGTTGAAGCTGCGATAAACTATAAGGGCGGCGATAAACCACTGACTCGACACTCGAGATTCATTGTTTAAGAATTCCTTCATCTTGAGAGCGTCATCCTTCTGGAACGATCTTCCTGAAGTCGCGTTTCCCAACGATTATAACCTTCAACGATTCAAAACCAACGCGAACGCGACAAATCCGAACAACCAAATCATGAAATCATTCTCTCGCTTAGCTAGTATTGTTGCTCTTGTAAACGCACCCTTATACTGACTTAGCGCCCTGTAGTTTTAAATCTACTTTTAAATCAAGAACCCTGCTTTATGCACGACGCAATTTCTACAACTTCCAACTTTCCAACGTTCGAATTTTTACCTGCTTATAGAACCCAAAAACTTCCACGTGGTCGTGCCTAACAAACACCGAATTTATCGCAGATGTGCCAAAATAAAACCTTCCAGTGGTCCAAACGAATGTTGCAATGGTATTTATATTTGCGCAAAAGAAGGCGATTCGCAGGTAATCGATGGGCCAAATCAGCATCTGTTAATGTCATCGGTGTCGTATAGTAATCATTTGTATTTTGGTTACGCACTATATAATGTATCTACCTTTTTGTAGGTGTATGAAAAGGTATACCTATGGGTTATATATGTGGCTGGTTTTAAACGATTCCACTGTCCGTATAACATTTCACATTACACGTTGATTCAATGATATTAGCAAACATGACCAACTAAAAGTTTAATTCCTAGGGGAATGTAATCCACATATATCATCTTTTGTTTAAACTATGGAATTTTTGCAACACTCAAAACGTCCGTTGCCGATGAATTCACTTTTTTTAAAAATATTTTTAACATGATTTCATCAAGAACGGACGAGGTGTACTAAAAAAAAGACGATCTGCTTTCTTAAGAACTGAAATCACTCTGACGGGTAAGCGCAGCGTTGCCGAACTTTTTCGCTGGAGTAAAACTTTCTTATTTTTTTATTAATCTAGCGATTAGTCATTGACTAGGTGAAGGCGTGATAACAGGATATTGTGGTAACGGGCTGCCGTACTATTATTAGATACTGGGAGATAGTAAACCCCCCTTTATCTAAGACGGAGAGTAAAATGGACAATCACCGCTGGTATTTGGGGCGATCGGAGAATTACCGAAATTTGTTCTATAAGTTCTATAATCAAAACCAATTCAATTTCAACGTCGTATCATAGTATTATGCACGAAAATATAGCTTCTGTACATATTTTTTGTGACTTTGACGCACATCTTTATAATTCGCAAAAAGAAACAAAGAAACAAATTGCGAAAAAAGTACCGGGTAATATAGCGGATGTATAAATTCATTGCCTTTCTGACGTCATATGATATATTTTTAATATTCCCGTGGCATCTTAACGGGCGGTTCGCTGCACGGTTGCCAGATGTTTGCTCATTTTTTTCTCATCCTGATATTCCACAATCATCATCGTAAAGCACATACATTTTTCTTAGTAAAAATAACCGCGTGGCTATTCTAAAGGGGCTCGGGTTTGTTCACGATCAGAGAAAATATCCACATGTCTGCAGGGACGTTTTTTTTTTGTTTTTTTTTTTTTTACACAACAAACCCGAACAAACACAAGCACTATAGGAAAAATCCTTTAGGGCACTCTGGGAGTGATGCGTGTGCGCAAAAAGCGATTCACATTGGTTTTGAATCGTTGGAGGTTATATTCGTTGGGAAAAACGACCTCGGGAAGGTCGTTCCACAAAGATGCAGTCCTCCAGATGAAAGAATTCTTAAATAATGAAGTTCGAGGAGTACTAAGCTTAACCACATATGGATGGGCGGCAGTGGTTCGTCGTGTATTTCTGATATTCGCCGCTCTGGGCGGAATTACGAGGGCAACGTCAGTCGAGCACTTTCCATGAAAATATCTGTAAAAGAGAGTCAAATCACCAACTTGCCTTCGATATTCTAGGCTGTCGAGGTTCTTCGTCAGCTCGTGGTCTCCAATCAGACGAATGGCCCTCCTTTCGATGGAATCCAGTAGCCGAAGAGTATGTTTGGGTGCAGAGCTCCAGACATGAAAGCAGTACTCTAGTGATAGTCGAATCTGGGCTTTGTATAGTGTCAAAAGTTGTTGAGGTGTGTACAACTTTCTGGTTCGGAAGAGTACACCAAGCTTCTGAGAGGCTATCTTGGCGATTGCCACAACGTAGTTATGCCAAGACATATTTCCTCCCAGCTTGACGCCCAGCAAACTAATAGATGAAGGTTTTATATCCTATTAACAAATACTAAAATTGAAAACAATATCTTTCGGAGATGTTAGAAAATAACTAACGATTTAAAAATTAAGGTACACCCTGTATACCAACATCAAGAACAAGAAAATCTGTTTTCGAAAATATTATAATAAATAATACGATTGTAACCTTGTAATAATCTGTAATTGGCAACCTTGCATGTTTTTCGGCCTATTTCCGTATATTATGTCGATCAATATACACAAAAAAATTCGCAGCGATCCAAAAATAAAATGGCGAAATTATATTTAGAAGGTTACAGCCGTAACTTGTCATGATGTATAATTCAGAGATGAAAAAATGAAATTTGTTAGTATTGTACAGGGTGTCCCGTTTTCGACACTTTTATAGGGTATCTCCGTTATTGTTGTGTCATGTGCTCTTTTTGGGTCAAACTTAAAATGATCAAAATTCGAAAATTTTCGCTCGCTTAAGAGATACGGGGAAAATCAACTAATTGACAATTTCTAAATTACACTATAATTTCTTAGTTGAAAGAGATACAGAAAAATATTTTATACAGAAGTTTATTTATAATGATTGTTGAATAACCTGCCGTTTTCAGAATAAGTATACGGGGCCAGGTAAGAAAGTTATTGGACCTAACCTAATTTTTTTTAAATGGAACACCCTGTATATTTTAATCTAAAAAGATGGCATTTTAAACTATTAAATTCTATTTTCAAATTTATAACACACCATGGATGATAGATATCATATCAAATTTTTCAAAACGTTGATAAGTCTTTTTCACAAATAAATATGTAAAAATGAAATTGAAGTTAAATGTTAATAAAATCTAGAATGTCAACATAAACTGCTGGCCATTTGCTTTCGAGCAAGAAAAATTTCGCCTAAATTTAAAAGTTAATATTTTCTGAACCAGATATGACATCGATCTCCGGTTTTTAATGGTTGATAGATTTGTCCCTTAGGAAACAATTGCCAAAGTTGGATTGTCTTAAACTGTCAGAAAATTTTATATACAGGGTGTTAAAGAGGACGATGATTTTTGCTCCAATTTCAAAAGCATGTAACTTTCACAATAATATTTTTAAATTTTATCACTGTACGTCAATTGAATCACTGGTTCATAGCAAAGAAAGTAAACTGTCAAATTTTTGATATCTGCTATATTTTAAGAGATACCGATTTTTTTGAAAAACTTTGCTTTTTTTCAACTTTTTGTTAGCTAGATCCCACTGTGCGTTGTATCGTGCAAACTTTGCAAGTGATTATTATACCTTATGAAAAGCTTGTTTATGTTCAGTAACAACAATTGTACCTAAATGTTGTGATGTGCAGTGGCGTACTTATAATCACTTATATGTCTATGCTTTATGAGTATCTCACAATTTTTTTGTATTGGAAAGTACTCGCCCCTAGATTAGGCAAGTTTTTCCTTATTTTTAGTTTTTCATATCGCGCTACAGGTTTATTATACAGTGTCTACAAAATTTTAAAAAAGATAATTTTTTTATTTAATTGTTTGAAAAAAATTATTTATTAATTTCTAACTTTCTAACACGACACAATTCCTAAAATTAAACTTACATTGAAAGGCACTTTAATATTAAATATCACTAGCTGCCGTCAAATCAAATCCCGTCCATCCGAGTGTATTAATTTGAATCGAGATTATCACGAAAAAAAACAATATCAAGTCAGCCATGCTAATGCGTTGTTTTTTTTTCAAACAATTAAATAAAAAAAAATTCTTCTTTTAAATTTTGTAGACACTGTAGCGCGATATGAAAAACTAAAAAATAAGGAAAAACTTGCCTAATCTAGGGGCGAGTACTTTCCAATACAAAAAAAATTGTGAGATACTCATAAAGCATAGACATATAAGTGATTATAAGTACGCCACTGAACATCACAACATTTAGGTACAATTGTTGTTACTGAACATAAACAAGCTTTTCATAAGGTATAATAATCACTTGCAAAGTTTGCACGATATAACGCACAGTGGGATCTAGCTAACAAATAGTTGAAAAAAATCAAAGTTTTTCAAAAAAATCGGTATCTTTTAAAATATAGCAGATATCAGCAATTTGACAGATTACTTTCTTTGCTATGAACCAGTGATTCAATTGACGTACAGTGATAAAATTTAAAAATGTTATTGTGAAAGTTACATGCTATTGAAATTGGAGCAAAAATCATCGTCCTCTTTAACAACCTGTATATAAAATTTTCTGACAGTTTAAGACAATCCAACTTTGGCAATTGTTTCCTAAGGGACAAATCTATCAACCATTAAAAACCGGAGATCGATGTCATATCTGGTTCAGAAAATATTAACTTTTAAATTTAGGCGAACTTTTTCTTGCTCGAAAGCAAATGGCCAGCAGTTTAGTTGTCTCTAGAATATTAGCTTCTGTTTCATGGCCTACTGTGGTTTAAAGTAATAAAGATTAAATAAATCGCCTAGGAAACCAATATTATCAATGGCGTGTTATATATTTGAAAATAGAATTTAAAATGCAATCTTCTTAGATTAAAATATATAGGGTGCTCCATTTAAAAAAAAATGGGGTTAGGTCCGATAACTTTTTTACCTGACCGCGTATACTTATTCTATATACGGCAGATTATTCAAAAATCATTATAAAGAAACTTTTGAATGAAATTGTCAATTTTTTTAATTTCCTCCGTATTTCTTAAGCTAGAGAAAATTTTCAAATTTTGATTTTATCACTTTAAGTTTGACCCAAAAAGAGTACATGACACCTACATTATTTCTTTGATAGCACTAACAGTTACGGAGATACCCTATAAAAGGGTCGAAAATGGGACACCCTGTACAAAATAATAGTAATACATTGATACTAGCAGGACACAAACACTAGATAGAACAGGAAAGGTGCCTTATCGAGACCGAGACCAGTTTTTACGTACGGGTTGAAGAGGAACGCAGTCTTGACTCTTTTTCCCACGAGGTGCCGCCACCCCAACTGACAATTCTTGTCAATACATCCACGGTTTTTCCTCTATAAACGTTAGGCCCGAACATTCCAAGTGAAAGAGTGTGTGCGAACAGAATCGAAAGATAAATACCTAATTCAACATTTGTAATGAAGCATTGTTCTTATTTGTCGACTATGATGGAGACCTTTAGTTTTATTTCTAAGTAATTAAGTATAATTATTCGCAAATAAAATTAAAATAAAACGCATTGATAACGATAAACTGTTGCAATGTTTTTACAACCTCCAGACTTAAAGCATTATGGAAAATAAGACAAATAACACGCCAATTCGTGGCATTAAAAAAAACAAAAACATTAATAAACAACCTCCCAGAAGATCTTGAATTAATATATTTTATGTAAGACTGATTTTGCCAAGGCTCCGCCGTCATGGATTCGACCGAGCAAAAAGTAAACTTGGTGTGTAAAAATAGTTATTTATGTAAAAATGCATAAAGCATTACTTTTTCTATGAACGGAAAATTTGAGTGCACTAGCCGAAAGCGAGTGCATCCAAGTTTCATACAATATTTTTTTCTACGATCATACGGGATTTCTTGTTCGAAATTAGAAAATATAAGAGTTTTCTAAAGTACAAGTGCTCTAATTGTCTTATGAACCGTGTATTTTATAATACTTTTCTATTTGGGTCTTTAAAGTCTCAAAAAATTAAAAAAATATAGTGGATTTTTTCTATTTGAATTAATATTTTCTTTTTGGGTTGGCAATACTTTTACAATTTAATAAAATGTTACAAGTATCAAATATGCCATGATAGAAACAATTGAATACAACAAAGCTTCTTCCCATCCGTCATAATTAAAAATAAATATATTATTAAAGTTAATAAAAATGAGTCAGGAAGAAAGTTGTGCTGCGTCAGAAATACGAGAAATTGCAGAAAATAATCTAGAAAAACTTTTAAAAAGAATATGCAAAACTTTGAGTTATGGTGCGAGCAGAACAAAGTTCAAAATATTGAACAAAATAATAAATAATACTATTGAACAAAATATTGTGTCGACAGATGCCCAGGAAATGTCTACAGTAACTATAAATATGTGTATATAAAGTAATATGTATAATACTATGTTGAATTAAAAATAAAAAGAGTACTTTATTGAATAAAACTTTAGAAATAGAGCATAAACTGAAAGATATTTTTAGGTTATGTTGTTTTATAGTTGCGATTAGAAATTAGTTGACGGGCACCATCAGTATGTTATAAATTTCCGAGTATAGGTATTTCGGATAAATATCTAGTAAAAATGATCTATTTGCAAGCTTAAAGGTTAGTATTTTAAAGTTTTCTATAAAAAAATTCTGTCGAATCCATAATCCCTAGAAAACTAATTTCAACGAAATCGAAGTAGGCCTAGAATTCGAAACCTACTTGTTGTCAACATGAAAAAAATAAAATATCAGTTTCATAAAGTGGCAAGTTATTCAATAATGTAGCCATTATGAAACCCAAATAGAGAAACGTATTATATTCCTTTTGTGTAAGCTTCTTTCAATTTTTTAGGCAATAAATTTTGTGTTGCTTCATTGTCTTTATTAGTTATTTCACTAAATTGAATTTTCTTCTTCGGAATCGGAATTATTTCTTTCCATTTTTGATGTTTTCAAATATTATTGACATTTGTAAGGTGACAATAACTATGCGGCGCCCAGGCAACGAACGCCGCGGATGCTGTTTTCATCACATAACTTAATATTATAAGCATTCAGAGAGATCTGAAACAATGATACGTTACGAAACTGTTTTTAACGCTAAATTACTTTTTGGTAACCATAGGTATTTAGGTAACATTAAATATTCCTCAAAACGTTAATTGTTTTATATTAAAAATAATAATAGATGTAGTGCCCTGTGATATTTATTCCTATTCCTCCTCGGGCAGCCTATGGTTCCCTTCTGTGGACTGTATCTGATTTTATGGAGCTTCAGATACAGAAAGCTAAAACTCCATCTTTTTCTTCTATGTAGTTTATTATTTACAATATTAACAATACTAAAACTACTATTTATATGGCATGAAAAGCGCCCTGAACTGACAAAACTATTTTTATGAATCTTCAACAATAGAAACAAATTTAATTCGACCGTAGAGAAAATGCTGTGTGCAACATAGGCAAAAAGCATATTTGATGCAAAAATATACACATTTTGCACTAGTTACATAAAAAACTATTTTCGAGGAAGCAATAAAGAATGTATAAAACTATCTACGCCTCTGCATTCGGATCTTAAACAGATGGCTTTTCAATTTTGGCACACGCCGTACGGCAAGAAGGAAATACCTCATCTATTCACCTAAAAAAAATATCCTACAAAAGGAAACGTATATGGGGCAAGCCTACTTAATGACTAAGAGTCCGATTGAATGAATCTTTGGCCCGGAAAGACCCAGAGTAAAAAAATCTTTTATCTTAAGGTGAAGTCGGAAAGGTATCCTGTGTTTTATTTAGTCAATCAGTTTTTTTTTTGGTAGTATTATTATATTTTTTTTGTAATATTATTACGTCACCGATCCCGTATGTGAATAAAGTTACTTTATGCATAAGTTTCACACACTTTTTTCTACGATCGCATCAGTTTTCTTTTTCGAAATCAAAAAATTTAATTTTGTGTAGATATAAATAACTCTTTTTTTTATGATCAAACACAAGCACTATAGAAAATCCCTTTAAGGCACTTTGGGAGTGGATGCGTGTGCGCATAAAGCGATTCACGTTGGTTTTGAATCGTTGAAGGCTATACTCGTTGGAAAACACAACCGCGGGAAGGTCGTTCCATAAGGAGGACGTTCTTCAGTTGAAAGAATTCTTAAATAATGAAGTTCGAGGAGTACTAAACTTAACCACATACGGCTGGGCGGCAACAACTCTTTGCCACTGCACCAATGCAATAAGTTTGGGATACTTGCTTACATATCGACTTGATTATTCACAATTAATGTAGATTTTAGCTTGGAATGGCATGGACGTAAAGTTGAAGATTTAAAAATGTTTTACCTTTCTTGAAAGTACGTTAACAATAATACCCGTTCATATGGTTTTGGTCCAATGCAATTTAATAAACGGATTATATTCATTTTTGTAAGTTTCTCTAGATTTTTCGGGCAGTAAATCCCGTGTTGCTTCATTGGCTTTATTAATTACTACGTCTGGAGCGCGTTAAAATGACTTTTCTTCTTCGGAATCGGGATTATTTCTTTTCATTTTTGATGTTTTCAAATATTATTGACATTTGTAAAGTATCAATAACATGATGTGTTTTCATAGCAACTTGATATTATAAGCATTCAGAGAGAAGTGAAAAAAGCTGCAGAAGAGGGAACACGAAGAATCACCTCCGATTGCGATAGCAACTTTTAAACGCATTTCGGAAATAATGTCACATAAAACACTCCGGTTCTGAGTCGACATGTATAAAATGATAAACAAAAAAAAAACACGTTAAATATGACACGTATCCACAATTAAACGTTTCACAACCACTTCAAACGATTTAGAAAAATCCTACTCATGGATCATCTATATTTAAGGCGAAACGATTGCAAAATTCGGTCATAATGAAATTATTCTTTTTGGAGCAATATGAATGATTCTAAAGTACACTTGATTGCTTAATTGATAGAGCCTAATGCGAATAAAAATAGTACTCAACGTTGTGCTTGTTCTAACGTACAGAGACAGCATAGGAGATAACATTTACTATCGATGTTGGTAGTACAGATTGGTGCTATCAGTGGCGTAATGTATATCCAGTTGATGTGAAAAAAATTGTATGCATAAGTTTCATACAATATTCTTTTTACGATCGTATCAGTTTTGTTTCGAAAAATTTTTTTAATAAAGGCAGGTAAATTCTTTTCTGTAAACTTCTATCGATATTTCTGGCAATAAATTTTGTGTTGCTTCTTAGTCTTTATTAATTACAGTGAAACCTCTCTTAGGCGGACACCTAGGGGACCGTCTAAATGTGTCCGCCTAATAGACGTGTCCGCCCATGGGAAATTTGTTATTAGGTAATATGTAAATGCAAAATTATTACTATGTATATGTATGTACAAATAAACATAACATAACAAAAATACAGTAGTTAGGGTACTAAAAAAATCTAATAACGTAGTTTGACGTGTTAGCGTTTTATACTTGCAATCTAGAAAATGTAATTCCAAGTCTGATAACAATTCCATTGCTGTATAGTCACCTCTATTCTTTGCATACTCTTGTAATTCCTTTACAATACTAATGGCTATAGTCCGTTTTGTTGCAGTTGATAGCTCATATCGAGGGTTGAAGCCATAAAACAACCGTAAACCATAGGCGTTGCCAATAGTAATTACCTTATTTAATAAGAAAATTGGCCTCTGTCCATTGTTAAGTAGGATTAGGGTTAAAGTAGGTACAACAGGGGTAATTAATTTACCTATTTTTGCCTGCTTTAGGATGTTATTACGCCATTTGATGTGCGTTTGTCAAACTATGTATTTAGTTGTATTTAGATACTGCATTATCTCAAAGTTGAATTATTTCCTATACTTGTAACAATGGCTTCAAGTTTTTCGCCAACGTGTCTTCGTCAAATTAGCAAGAGTGCATATTCTCTCCGAGAAAAGACATTAATATTAAACGTGCATGATGCTCTAGTGTACCAGAAACCTGCAAGTGATGTTCGTAGCATCATTGCAGAGTGTGCCAATATGGTAGGAGTTGGAGAGGCTACTATATATAGGTTCTTGCGTGAAAGAAAATCTAAGAACCTCAGTGAGCCAAAACCACTCCCAGGAAAGAAACCGTTAGAAATTGACAATTTCATTAAAAATGGTATTAGAAGAAAAGTACATAGTTTTTATTTTGCCAAGGAAATACCAACTATAGACAAAATTTTACAAGCCATTAACTACGACGAGGACTTACCACAGCTATCACGAACGAAACTATGGAAAATACTTCATGATATGAACTTTCGATGGGAGAAGCAAAACAGAAAATCTTTTCTTATTGATAGAGCAGATATTATTTGCTGGAGACGTCAATACTTAAGGTCCATCCGAAAATACCGCAGCGAAGGCAAAAACATTTTCTATTTGGATGAAACTTGGCTGAACGAAGGGCACACCGTATCTAAAGTTTGGCAAGATAAAAATGTCCTAAGTTCTCGACAAGCTGTCATGGAAGGCTGGTCAACAGGACTTAGACCACCATCTGGAAAGGGACGCAGACTTATTATAACTCATATAGGAAGTTCAAATCAAGGATTATTACAATTCCAGTCGAATTCTACTAAAGACTATCATGAAGAAATGACTGCTGATGTTTTCGAGGAATATTTTAAGCAAATGATAGAATACATTCCCGCTAATTCTGTAATAGTGATGGATAATGCCAGCTATCACTCTAGGCTAAAAGAGAATCTTCCCACAACTTCATGGAAAAAGGCGGAAATCGTAAACTGGTTACAACGAAAGGAATTGAGTTACGATAATACCATGGTAAAAAAAGAACTTTTGGATATTGTTAGGCTACATAAAGTACGCACAGGGGATCTTTACCCTGACGTCATCGCTAACAAATAGATATCCCGACATATTTAATATCTCTGCATCTTTGTTTGGTACAGACATAAAAGCGAATAAAAATTGTGTATTATACGTCGTCCGGAATTAAACGTGTTAGACAGAGAAAGAATTATAAAGAAGAGTTGCCAAATAATTATTTTGACTACAAATTACAAAAACGTCAGTGTGACAATTGATTCACAATTTTTTCGTTTTTATACCTTTTTGTGCATTAAAACTTCATTTACTCCTGCAAACAGTTCTTTTCAGAGCTTTTGGTATCGCTCTTTTTGTGTTAGTGGTAAGTACATATTGATATTTATTGTTATTTATTTATTGTAATAAAGTATTCCTAACCCTAAAAATTGTGGATAAGTCTCCGCTCCGCTATTTTGCCATCCCAAAAACGTAAAAACACGTCTTTTTAGTTTCGAAAAAAATAAGTAAAATCGCCCGAATTTCCAAACGCTCTGTATATGTATCGAACCTAGAAGGTTCACAGAACCAGCTTTAAGACTAAGTTTTTCAATGATAGGTAGGTAAATTGTAGAACTTATTGTACCTATTCTTTGTTAATTTTGTCAACTCTAACTAAGGAATTTTTGTACACGGATTAACCCGCCGGCGCATTGTAATTCTAATAATTGTACTGTGTCTTGTCCAAGACAGTGCATGATCATTATTGCTCATAGTATCTGCACGGTGTATTTTCTAAGATGTGTTCATTGTAAATCTAATTGCACGGTGTTGCACTTTTTAATAAATTAATTCAAATGATCTCTGTTGGTCAAATCAAAAATTAAACTTTCTTTGATGTTTTTTTAATCTGTGTAATCAAAATGTCACATTCAAACCGAGTTTATCATTTTGTCAAATAAGAAGTAGGTACATAACTGCCAGTAAAAATTCAAGAATATCAGATTTATACCTACATATTCCTAACAATCTATTTTATGTAAGACAGACTCAAAATTTTGATTCGGAGTTTTAAAGAAATTTTTAAAAATCCGTATATGGGAACGTTATTTACGTCAATTAAAATGTTATGAAATTAGTTTTTGTTTTGACAACTTTTCTTCCACGTAATTTTGATTTGATTCATACGATTTTTATGACGTGTAAGTGATGACGTCAGGGTAAAGATCCCCTGTGCGTACTGTAAATCACAGTATAAAAAGTATGTTATTGACGAGATGGCGAGAGATCGAGGTATTATAGTGCTCCGTTTACCACCTTACCATTGTGAGCTAAATCCTATCGAATTAATATGGGCTCAAGTAAAAGGATATGTTGCTAGAAATAACAAAACTTTTAAAATGCAAGAAGTGCGACACCTCTTGCTTCATTCTTTAGCAAATGTGTCATCAGAAAATTGGCAAAACGCCATAAAACATGCTATAGTAGAGGAACAAAAAATGTGGGAACTTGACAACGTAATTGACACAACTATGGAAATTGAGCCTTTAGTAATAAGCGTAGGACATGATGACTCTTCAGATTCTTCTGAGGACCATTTTATCGAGTTATAATTATTGAAATTGTCAATATTTTTTGATCTGTAAATAAATTAGTTTTCTTGTAAATAAATTCATAAAATCTATTACATTTAAATAAAATAATAAGCGGTTACATTAAAAACCCAACTCTCCGACCATGATGGGCCGTTTTAATCATTATCCTTTCATTTCATTTTATGGCTCTATTGTTACTTTATCTGTTACCCGGTGGAATAGGTCAAAATTTCTTCATCTTTATGCTAGATGTACGTAAAAAGACCATTTTATAGGTAAAATATTTTAGGCCACCGGGCCCTTGTTTTGAATCTTTAATGAGGGTATCGAGCTATCAACGGCAACGAAACAGACTTTAGTTGATAATTGGCGACATTTGTTTGATTATTGCATTCAACTTCTTCATCAGAGTCGTCAGATAGTGATGTGGTTTCAGTTTGGACTACATAATCGGTAGGAATGGGGTCACTATCATCTTCTAATATAGCACATTGCTATCAATGTTAATGAACTCGCCCAAATTATTGTTATCAAATTGCAAACTTCCACAACATCAATATTCTCTTTCAGACACAAAACGCGACATTTTTGTGCAATTGTTTACGATTTTAACCTTACAACTCACAAATAAACGGCGGACTGCTGTTGGGGAATCACACATACTTTAATTCGACGAAGTCCTTTCGCGCTGCCACGCATACGAGATTGGTTGCCGGTCTGTCTTCAGAGAGTTTTTGCACCCTACTTATTCGTCTGCCCGTTTAAAGGAGGGTTTTCGCACTCTTTGTATGAAAACAGCCTGTCCGCGTCCGCCCAAAGCAGAGTCCGCCCAAGAGAGGTTGATTTTCATGAAATTTCATATACCTAGTTCCGGACTAAAAAATGTCCGCTTAATAGAGATGTCCGCTTATTAGAGGTGTTAGTTATGAGAGGTTTCACTGTATATTGATTTTTGTAAGGTGCGGAACCCAGGCAACGAGCGACGCGGATGCTGTTTCCATGGCAACTTGATATTGATTATAAGCATTCCCAATTTTATGTAATCATTTGCGTAAAAAAATATAGTTTTTATAACGATCGTAGAATTTTTTTATTGTTTATTAATTAGGATATTTATTTAGGTCTAATTCTTTTAAAGGATTTAAGAAATTCTCTCGTTTCCAAAACTCACTGCGCGCACGCCTCTGACCGCCGAATACACTGTACCAATAAATGAATAGTAATTAATATTTATTTACTAAAACTTTGCGTGTCATTTCGAAAGACCAACAAGACGAAACATCAAGGGAGATATACTTAATGATGTGTTGCACCAGAAGCGATTTATACATTTCAACAATTTTTGATAACAGATTCGTGGAATCGGAGCGTAGACGATTTTTAAAGCCGAATTTGATGAAATAGAGCAATAAAAAAAACCGGTTACGTAAGTCATTCCCCCACACAGAGTTCGTTTTTGTTTTTATCAATGATTTCAATCGCAAAAAAATCTGAAATGCAATTTATTTTGAACGAAGTAGTTCACGAATTATTGTCTTCCCTTTGACAGAAACATGGGCTCGGTATTTCCATCTGCTTTGTACAGGGTTTCTCATTTTCGACACTTTTATAGGGTATATCCGTTATTGTTAGTGCTATCAATATATCATTTTGGGTCAAACTTAAAATGGTGAAATCAAAATTCGAAAATTTTCGCTCGCTTAAGAGATACAGGGGAAAATCAACAAATTGACAATTTCTAAATTACCCTATATTTTCTTAGTTAAAAGAGATACAGAAAAATGTTTTATACAGAAGTTTATTTATAATGATTGTTGAATAATCTGCCGTTTTCAGAATAAGTATACGGGGTCAGGTAAGAAAGTTATCGGACCTAACCTCATTTTTTTAAATGGAACACCCTGTTTATTTTAATCTAAAAAGATAGCATTTTAAACTCTCTTTTCAAATTTATAACACACCATGGATGATAGATATCATATCACATTTTTCAAAATGTTCAATTTCACAAAAGAATATGTAAAAATGAAATTGACGTTAAATGTTAATGTGGTTTAAAGTAATAAAGTTTAAATAAATCGCCTAGGAAACCAATATTATCCATGGTGTGTTATATATTTGAAAAGAGAATTTAAAACGCAATCTTCTTAGTTTAAAAAATACAGGGTGCTCCATTTAAAAAAATGGGGTTAGGTCCGATAACTTTTTTACCTGGCCGCGTATACCTATTCTAAATACGGAAGATTATTCAAAAATCATTATAAAGAAACTTTTGTATAAAACATTTTTCTGTGTCTCTTTTAACTAAGAAAATATAGGGTAATTTTGAAATTGTTAATTTTTTGATTTTCCCCCGTATCTTTTAAGCGAGCGAAAATTTTCAAATGTTGATTTAACCATTTTAAGTTTGACCCAAAAAGAGCACATGACACCTACATTTCTTCCGGATTTTTTGCCCCAAAAAGAAATTATACTGGGTGTGTCCGAGCGTTTTTACAAAAAAATAAAACCTGATTTTTAAATGAATTTGTTCCATATTTTAGCCCATCACTGTATATGTGTGTTGCCGAGTTGATCCGACTGGTCCGAGCGGGCCGATTGTGCCGTGCCGAGCCGATCGGTCCGATTCGATTCAGTGCGCGCCTTGCATTAAACGACATTTAAAGCGAACAAATCCGAACAGACCCTCCTTCCCAGTTAAGACTTTAAGGGTAATACCTTCCCCTCTCAGGGGGTTAAACCACGAAGGCTGCCAATAGCCTTTAAAGGCGCCCGCTGAAAAATAACAAATAAGTTTATTTAACAATAACGACAAATATGACAGTTGATAAACCGGTAGTGTCAAACGTGAAAGCAGGCATGTAAGACGGCCGTTCCAATAAAGGCTTCATAAAAAGTACGCTCCGAATGCTCGAAGGCGACCTAATTAACAGAAAACGACAAAGAAAAGTTATACTAATTTTCAGAGCTACCCGAGTGGTTTTCTCGGAAGTTGTTTACAATCTACCTAAGAATGTGAATTGTTTATTCTTCAAAGACTGTGAACCAAAGCAGTATCCTCCTTGATTTAAAAAAATTCAAAACTATTTTTTTGCGGGACAAAATTTTATTGTCCTAGTTAATATTATCATGATCCTATGTATTTTTTAACAAAAAAGCGAACCTTTTCTGTATCTACCCTAAATACGTTGGCTACGTGAATGTATAGAGATACCTTTTTCACATACGCTTAAATTGCATTATAGGCACTTAAATAAAGCCCGTACAGGAAGTTGCCAAAATAAATCGATATCCCAGCTGTGCAGATAGAATTTAAACTTCGAAACGGAAGCGAACATCCTCTTTTGTTACGGCGGCGCAGCCGTCGGTCGTCTCGGAAAGCATTCTACATATCCGCAATTATCTTTCCGCAAACCATGTACTATTAGTGTTTTATAACAGTATATTATCACACTTAATATTATTTATAGCATTGGGATCTGGGGTGGTAATATTATTCAATTATCAGTTTTTTTGGTATAGTTTGTTTCACGAAAAATGGATATAACTTAATGACTGCCGTAAAAGTACCTGGGCCATCCCATTATTTATGACCGTTTGTTATTATTAGGTGGAAAGGACCGTATTGTAATAATTATAATTATTAAATATAGGCACATCAGGTAGGTTAGGTTGCTTAATTTATATTTAAATATCTTTTTGTGGTAAAATTTGTTAGTTTTTGAGGAATGGTTCAGAATAGCGTGATAATAACGGACAATGCGAGCTATCACAGTCGCCAATTACATAAAGCTCCAAGCTCAAATAATACAAAATTGGAGATTCAGAACTACATGGCGGCGAATGATATATATTTTGAAGAAAGTTATAAAAAAAGTGATCTTTTAGAGGTTTTAAAGACATTTTGTATAAAAAAGTATATGTTTGTGACACATTGGCAGAAGAAATTGGACATAAAATCCAACGGCTCCCCCCTATTATTGCATTTTTAACCCCATAGAGCATATGTGGCACCAGTTAAAATCACTGGTTAGGTCTGAAAATATTTCTCCGACTTTAAGTTCTAGTGTGGTAGAATTAATACGAAAATGCTTTAATGATATTCCGCCAGGTAGTTGGAAAAATTCAGTCCGCCACGTAATAACTGTAGAAAATTCGTATATTAGTCTGGATCGTATAATTAATCCAATTATAATTAATTTTGATGAGGATAGCGATAGCGAAACAGAACTATCTATAGAATGACATGACCGTCGATTGTGTGGTTTTCCTAACCAAGATATATCAAACCGATCAGCTGTATGAATGAAAACAGAAACAGACAGAAGATAGAGGGAGATGGGTATTCTTCAGATAAAAGAGCAGCTTTGTTTAAATGCGCGAGGCCATAAACTCGGCCACTTTTCTTTTTAGAGTTTGGCTATATCCCTAAATATAATAAGTCATTTCCATAACACCCTGTATAATACTATTTCCGCGTATAGTTGAGAAAAAAACTGTATTGCAAAAACATGGGCGCGATCGACTGTACTTGCCTCCGCTCAATGCCACAACACAATTTATATATAAAAAAATATTTTATTTACAATCGTACGTAACATCTGAGATTCAAATGAGCCTACGTCTACATCCTCTTGTATTTTTATAAAGAAATCCATAATATTCAAATTCCTATTTCGTAATTTATGACCTTGCCACTGAACAGAGAAAACAAATAAAACGAGTAGTATTATAGCAGACACGTGAAGAGAAATAAATATAATTTTAGGAAATTTGCTCTTCTGCGTATGTTTTCCGAAGAGCTTGTGCTAATGGCAATTAGTGAGCGCACGTTGTTTGAAAATACGGTAACGCTATTACAAAGCCGCGCTTGCGCATTTGGCAATAACGTTGACGTGGTGTCTTTATTTATAGCGGCCTCTATCAAAATAGTATATTAAGATACAAGTTCCATAAGACATTATCTTAGAGCACGCGTTTAACTTCTAAAGTACAAGCGCTCTAATTGTCTTATGAACCGTGTATTTTATAATACTTTTTCTATTTGGGTCTTTAAAGCCTGGAAAACTTTAAAAAATATAGTAGATTTTTTCCATTTGAATTAATATTTTCTTTTTGGGTTGGCAATACTTTTACAATTTAATAAAATGTTACCAAGTATCAAATAGGCCATGATAGAAACAATTGAACACAACAAAGCTTCTTCCCATCCGTCATAATTAAAAATAAATATATTATTAAAGTTAATAAAAATGAGCCAGGAAGAAAGTTGTACTCCGTCAGATATACGAGAAATTGCAGGAAATAATCTAGAAAAACTTTTAAAAACAATATGCAAAACTTTGAGGGTGCGAGCAGAACGTTCAAAATATTGAACAAAATAATAAATAATACTATTGAACAAAATATTGTGTCGACATAGAATCTGACAGGAATAACAATTAATGCCTAGGAAATGTATATATAAAGTAGTATGAATAATACTATATTGAATTAGAAATAAAAATAGTACTTTATTGAATACAATTAGAAATAGAGCATAAACTGGAAGATATTTCTATTATTTTTAGGTTATGTAGTTTTATAGTTGTGACTAGAAATTAGTTGACGGACCCCGTCAGCCGAGTATAGGTATTTCAGAATAAATATCTAGTAAAAATGATCTATTTGCAAGGTTAAAGGTTAGTATTTTAAAGTTTTCAATAAACATTTTTTGTCGAATCCATAATGCCTAGAAAACTAATTTCAACGAAATCGAAGTAAGCCTAAAATTCGAACCCTACTTGCTGCCAACATCAAAAAAAAAAAACATTTCAGTTTCATAAAGTGGCAGGTTATTCAATTTTTTTGCATTTCATAATGTAGCCATTATAAAACCCAAATAGAAAAAGAATATAATAGAAGAGATTATGATAGAAACGAACCCCGTTCCGGACTATATTTAATTCTTATTATTGATTATTAACAAAAAACCCAGACGCTTTTCTTCTGATGCTTCCATTTGAAATGCTGATTTTACTGCTGACAGAAACCAGTTTTGCGCCTAAACGGTATGGTTTATCAATTCGAATACAGAGTACCTTTTCTATTAGGTATTATTTTAAACGTGCCCTCTTTCCAGTAACTGTCAAAACAAAAAAGATACGCGAAAAATTGAATTTGAATTTCAGGCAAAGGGGCCTCTGGTGGCACAGTAGAGAAACAGTTTTATAACGGAATGATAGAAGTCGCTAAGCATAGTCCCTGTGCCAAATATCAACTTGATAGTTTAAAAACCAGCCGCCAGATGTTAAAAATAAGAAAAAAAATGAACTTTCGAAACTCTAAACGTATTGAGTTTTCGATTTTTTGTCATATGGCTTACCACCCTTATTTTAATATGTAGAATCACCTCTGCAAGTATCCCGATGCAAAATCAGAACACCCTGTATATTAAGGTTTTTAACGTTTTACGATTGTACTTATCGGTAGCAAAACTCCCCCATCAGGTTTGGATTACAACGAATAATAATTAAGTTTATTTCCACTGATTGTTTATAGGAAATGTATTTCACGATGATGATGTTTCTGGAGAATCGTAGTACGTAATTAGTTGACACGGGAAATATTTCAAAACGTTTTTGTCAGGATTTCTTGATAAAAAAATTTGCAGTAACCGTATAGTCACTTAATTGGAATTTAAAACGAAACGGGTTCGTGCGCAAAGCAGTCAGAAATAGTTACAAACCGCCTGCAGTTGGTTTAAAGTGTTCGAAGAGCAAAATGTATCGACTGCCAACCGATTTGCAATCGTCAGAATAATCAGCGTACTGTACGGAATTGTGGGCTTGCTCCAAAGCTGAAATGAGCAAGAATAAGAATACAGTGAAACCTCTCATAACGTACACCTCTAATAAGCGGACATCTCTATTAAGCGGACCGCTTTTCATAGTCCGGAACTAGGTATATGAAATTCCATGAAAATCAACCTCTCTTGGACGGACTCTCCTTTGGGCGGACGCGGACATTCCGTTTCCATACAAAAACTGCGAAAACCCTCCTTTAAACAGACAAAAAAATGTTTTAAGTAATTGGGAGACGAATAAGTACGGTGCAAAAACTCTCTGAAGACAGACCGGCAACAAATCGCGTATGCGTGGCAGAGCGAAGTGACTTCGACGAATGAAAGTATGTGTGATTCCCCGGCAGCAGTCCGCCGTTTATTTGTGAGTTGTAAGGTTAAAATCGTAAACAATGGCACAAAAATGTCGCGTTTTGAGTCTGAAAGAGAATATTGATGTTGTGGAAGTTTGTAATTTGATATCAATGATTTGGGCGAGTTCATTAGCATTGATAGCAATGTGCCATTAGAAGATGATAGTGACCCCATTCCTACCGATTATGTAGTCCAAACTGAAACCGCATCACTGCCTGACGACTCTGATGAAGAAGTTGAATGCAGTAATCAAACAAATATCACCAATTATCAACAAGCCATTAGTTTGGTAAAGGAATTATAAGAGTATGCAAAGAATAGAAGTGACTGAACAGCAATGGAATTGTTATCAGACTTGGAATTACATTTTCTAGATTGCAAGTATAAAACGCAAACACGTTAAACTACGTTATTAGATTTTTTTAGTACTACATCCTAACTAAAACTAGTGTATTTTTGTTTTGTTATGTTTATTTGTACATACATATACTTAGTAATAATTTTGCATTTACATATTACCTAATAACAAATTTCCCATGGGCGGACACCTCTATAATGGCGGAGACATTTAGACGGTCCCGTAGGTGTCCGCCTAAGAGCGGTTTCACTGTACTTGTAGGTTAAATTAAGAAGTTAACTTTTAGATTTGACAAATGAAGGTTTGGAATTTGTTCCCGTTCACAGAGACAAAAAGCAGCAACCAGTTAGAAACTTTTCCACAATCGAACACGGACACCGCAATTCTTTACTGATGCGACACCGTAATCGACTCAATAACATTATTGCTAACAATATTGTTGAAAAAAGCTGTTTATACAGACCGTGTAACCTTTTGGCTTATAACATTACAAAAGTGACAGACACAATTACTCAAGACAAAACACTGTGGTAATTTAATAATGGAAAATTAATAATAATAAAACACTCTGACCTTTCAACTTCGATATATAATCATTAAAATCGACATGAATCTATAGGAATGAACGTATAAAGGTTCATTAATTACCCAATCTGATAAATGGTACTCTTTAACATTGAACCACGCCCTGCAATATACCTTTTCCTTTTTAACACCTTGGTACGTAACCTGTGCAACCTTTCAGGCCCGGATTTTTTAGCTCGAGATACAATTAACCTGAGAATATTGGCTGTTTAATAATCATAAATATAATTTATTTTACGTTGTACTCGATCCGACCACCTACGTATATCTATGGATAGCCAAACTCTAAAGGCAAAAGTGGCAAATTTATGGACTCGCGCATGTAAACAAGGCTAATCGTCAGGAGTCATGCGCAATGCCGACACGCAACTGTCGACCTTAACCGGCGAACAGGACCGTACTTCGCGCTTAATGAGAATGATGACACGGCAATATTTTGGCATATCAAGACCTTCTTTACTGGGCGATAAACAATCTATTTTCTCGCATAACCTGGCCATCACTGAAAAGCCACTTTTAGAATTAATTTTGATATCTATTGTGTCCACGTATCGATATATTTTTAATATCGTCACATCCCTACGACTGATTTCGGTTCTGCACGGTAGCCGTTCGTTCACGTCGTCGGTAGGCAACCAAACCGGCACTAATACCGGCGAGGTCGCCTATAGGACGACGACAACATTGCGCGCAAGACAAACGACGAGCAACCTTTAAAAATATGAGCGGAAAACCGTGCGCACCCACCCATTTTTTCACTCATAAAATTAAAGTTTGTACGGCGCACCCCAAAAGTTGTACGTATTCATAGTTATAGGTCGGTGGGTCCGACCGTGGCTGAAATCAAAAGAACACTGGTACGATCGTAGAAAAAATATTGTACGAAACATAAATTTACTTTACGAATTTGTTAAGGATTGTTTCACAAAAAATGGATATAACTTAATGATTGCTGTAAAAGTACCTGGGCCATCCCATTATTTATGACCGTTTGTTATTACTATGTGGAATTGTAATAATTATAATTAAATATAGGCACATCAGGTAGGTTAGGTTGCTTAATTTATATTTAAATATCTTTTTGTGGTAAAATTAGTTAGTTTTTGAGGAATGGTTCAAGAATTGTCTTTTACCAAACATTCCTCAGAATAGCGTGATAGTAATGGACAATGCGAGCTATCCAGTTAAAATCACTGGTTAGGTCTGAAAATATTTCTCCGACTTTAAGTTCTAGTGTTGTAGAATTAATACGAAAATGCTTTAATGATATTCCCCCAGGTAGTTGGAAAAATTCAGTCCGTCACGTAATAACTGTAGAAAATTCGTATATTAGTCTGGATCGTATAATTAATCCAATTATAATTAATTTTGATGAGGATAGCGATAGCGAAACAGAACTATCTATAGAATAACATTATAAATGTAAATAAATATGACTAGTAATATTTAAAAAAAATGTTATTTCATTTGATTACATTAATATAATCATATCATTACTTGTTTTCCTTAGTCCGTCCCTTCATACTTCACTTGTTTATTGCCAAGCTCTTGTCGACACAATGGGACCAACCCAGGAAATCATTAAGTCGTATCCAATTTTCGTGAAACGTACTGTACATAAATATAACTATTATTTCATCCTGTCCAGTAAATCTACTAAGCCTGTACTCATTTGAGGCCAGTAAATAGTACAAAACAGTATCAGATACCGTAATTTTTCAATTTTTAACAAGTCGTCATTTAAAATTATAAAAATAAAATATCCTTAATCAGTTGACAAATTCCGGTGGTAAAGTACGAGTGTACGTTATTACCGGACGGTGGTTCCCCGATGGGAATATCGTATGCATAGTGTTTTTAATATGAAACGATTTTTTTTCTGTGTTTCTATAGCATATATGTACAGGAGAGAGAGTACCCATTTTTTTGTCGCTAGCGGGTACTGTATAACGGGAGTCCACTGTATGTTATATGAACAGCACATTGTGTATAAGTTTATAGTGCAATACCGTATTAATAGCTCTCTGAAGTGATCGAGTCGAAAAGATGAGGCAATCCCGTTCAAACGGGACGTCAAATTTTGAAATTGTATACACACGATCATATGCGGGATGATTGCCCAATTTTTTTCGCCGCCGAGCTTCGTAAATACACACGTGGGCAGCATTTTATTTCGTCAGATTAAATTTAACCGTCTGCATTTGTATTATTTTAAACAAATTAAATTTGATATTGTAGGAAGTACACAGGAAGTTTTCCGTATATGTATTATCTCAATGAACAAGGAAAACAATTCTCTTCACTAAGAGCATCCGACCAAAATTTATTCTTTTAGGGATGGTTGGATTTTAAATAACAGGTGCAAATTGTTTCAAGAAACCTGTTCCAGTTCGAAACTGTTTCAAAAGGTTCGCTGCTCTTCGGTTACATCGCAACGTAGCGCCGGCGTTGCATTCTGATAAAGCGGAGTTGCCGGTTGTTAAATTAGCAGAAGAGCTAGCTGGGACTGGAAAGAATATCAACACGAAATAAAAGTAACCCGCCTTGCAACTTTAAACAATAATAGATAAAACAAAATGTAATATATGCAAGTTACAAATGTCGTATATAGGGAATCCAATCCCGCAAATGCTGGATCCCGCGGTGATTTCGCGGGATTAAACGTACGGGATTTGCGGGACTTGATGTGGGTGCTGTATGTTAATAAAAAGTTGTTTTATGCAATTAGAAACAGAGTAGAGTAGCAGGAAAATATTTATTGAATATAGGTACAATACAATAGTACGACTAGTTTAACGGTTACATTTTACATTGATTTTGAAAGTATTTTCGGAGAAAAGATAACATGTTTAATGTTCCATCTTTTAGATTTGATCTTATTTTATTGCACATGTATCCTGCGGCTGAAAACGATCGTTCAGCTTCGACACATGTCGGCGGAATAGATTTTACACAATTTGTGGCCCTCTGATTCGAATAGTTGGCGCATATCGGTCGATGTGATAAACTTTCCAAAGGGTATACCATCTTTAGCTACCATTCGAGACACTCTTTCCTCCATCGAAACTTTTTCTCAGATGAAAAAAAATCTGTTATTTTCATTTTCTTAGGTTGCACAGAAGAACCACTAACATTTGAGCGCTTAGCAATAGAACTAAACGAACCACTCGAACTGCTGATACTAGCTTTCATTTCCTGTGTTATTTTATCAATAGCAACACTACCGCTGCTGCTCTGGACTTTCAAATTAACATTATGCTTTGTTTGCAAGTGGGTGTGAAGACCTTTGGCGGAACGAGCAGAGATTTTGATAATGCTAGGGCATAACTTACATTTAGCTGTAAGACCATCTTCAGACTTTAAAAAATAATTCCAAACTAAACTTGAACCTTTATTGTCTTTGTAAAGTACACTGGCACCCATTTTTGTGATTGCTGTTTAAATTCCATGTATTATATTCAACCACTTGCTAAATGTCACTAGATGCTAGTAGAATAACTCCCTAATTTTCGGACGTACGCAAGAAAACTGTTCTGTTTAACGTATTTTCAATAATAGCCCAACATGGCCGGGAATTCCCGACGCGTCGACCAAAAATACCGCAGTTCATTGTTTGCTATCCCGCAAAACCCGCGGGATCGATGGGCACAATCCCGCAGATTTGCGGGATTAAAGTTTGGGTGCGGAATTGGATTCCCTAGTCGTATACATTTTCTATGACAAACGTAAAAATACATATTGAAAGAAAACATCAGACAGCAGACTGTTCCAGTGGAACACGAAAACTTATCGACCTATACATGTTCCGATCTGTTTCACATAAAAACCCGTTTCGAAAAGAACAGATCCTGTTCCAAAGCGGCATCCCTAGTCCCTTTCTTAAGGTTTAGCAAAGACCGAAGCAAAGAGAAAGAGATCTTAATGGGATATATTCACATTTTGTTCCATATTCATATTTTGTTCCACAAAGTGCAATTTCATGCATGTATTATGAATTTATTTTACGCTTAAGCTGAAAATATGTGTTACCTACCATTCGATTCACAAAACGAATTCGAATACAAAAGCATATTTTCGCTCATTACTCAAATGGGCTCGTTTGCTACATACACGAGCAGCAGCAACGTTAAAAAGTTGCTAAATCCGCTTAAGTAATAACAGATTGTTATTACAGCACTGGGCAACGTTTAAGAAGATTATTTACAACAAACTTGGGAAATATCGATGGCACAAATAAACGTAGCGATAGAACTAATAGCATAGATAAATTACGATCAATGCAATGGTAATGTTTAAGCCACATCAGTGGTGTAACTAATAGAACCTATACAAGATCTTCGGCTAATGCACCAGGAACTAAAATCCTTTAGGCCTTAAAAATTACTTAAATGTGAACTATCGAAGTTCAGCATGAAGATAATTTAAAAAGTAAAGGGTACAGGGAAAGAAGCAATGCCCATGTTTGGCTGAAAATAATATCCCCATACCCAACTTATAAGCTTTATGCCGTTTTGAACCTTAATCTTGCCCTCCCGAAATTTTTTAAATTGTGGGCATCCCCCCCCTCCCCCCCCTCCCCCGTTTCTTCTCTGCACCCTTCACACAATGCCAAAACCAATAAAACAAATTAAAACACTTACTGTTCAGGATCCGCAAACACAAACTTCCTCAATTTCAAGTCCCTAAGCACAATCCCATTCTGATGACATAACTGTACGGTCTCGGCGATCTGCCTGAATAACCTCCTGGCCTCGCTTTCCCGAAGACGTTTCCGATGTCGAACGTACGAATGGAGATCGCCGTGAGCGTTCGGAAACACGAGGTATAGGTACCGGTTGCCGACGACCACTTCGTGCAACGATTGGACTCGGGGATGCGAGTCCAGCCGATAGTGGGCGGAGATTAACGAGTGATTGTCGCGCGACACGATCTGAAAAAAAAATAATGGGATTAATATGGGAAAACTAAAAACCTATCTCTAATCATTATCTTCGGATATAATACGACAACGCTCTTCGAATTTGACATCCTACACTAAAACCAAAACTTCAATGCTTTAATTTTATTTCTTACGTAGTTCCGCTCTTCGTAGCGCCGTTAAAACAAACCACCATTTATCTCTACAGTGGCGTAGAACGCGGGGAAAAAATTGTGTTTGTTTATTATACCGGCGCTGGCGTTTTGCTAATATATTTTCTTTAATTACATGATGGATCGACCATAATTATAAAATAAACATTTGAAGAGTCAAGCACGCCTATGGTAAGGCGCCTTAGCATGGTTTTTATACATTTTTCTCCCCTCGCTCTTCATACGGAAACGCTCAAATACCACTGGGCAAACAATATGAGGAAAAGGTTATATGATCATATGTTCACAACGGCTTGTTACAGGGTGGCCATCCTTGCAAACATGTCAATATTGTTTTATATAAATTGTTGAAACCAAAATTTATTAATAATAACGATTTTGAAATTAATTGTTTTAATCAAGAACTGACGAGGAACGCAAGATGCCGTTTTCATGTAGAATTGACCAGGCTAAAATCATTAGTGATTGATTATTTTCTATCATTGTAAGATTTGCTATCAAATTCAGGTGATTGTGGCTGGAGAAGCTGAAATAGATGTTATGTAGCTGTATGCTTATAAAACACGCAAAAATAAGAAAATAGATAAAAAAAATATCGGGATAAAATAATACAAAATTTTGTAACGTTTGTTTACATCACTACAAAAGTAGCGTTATATAGACCAGAATGAATACCTAATAAATAAGGTCTACTGCAAAAAAAATGGATGTTACATCACATCATACATTATAAATACGGGATGTTCAGATAATGCCTCAGAAGTAATTCTACATGTTAAAATAAAGGTAGGGACTCATTAAAAAAAGTCGAGACTTGACAGTTTTCCGAAAACTTGACAGTGTTCAAGTTAGGAACCTGCAAATTTTTTTTCTATTTGGGTTTCATAATGGCTACATTATGACATGCAAAAAAATTGAATAACCTTTATGAAACTGAAATTTTTATTTTGTTTATGTTGGCAGTAGGGTTCGAATTTTAGGCTTACTTCGATTTCGTTTAAATTAGTTTTCTAGGCATTATGGATTCGACGAAAAAATTTTATAGAAAACTTTAAAATATTTGCAAATAGATCATTTTTATTAGATATTTATCTGAAATACCTATACTCGGAAATATATAACATGCTGACGGTGTCCGTCAACTAATTTCTAGTCATAACTATAAAACAACATAACCTAAAAATAATTTTACATTTCCTGGGCATTAATTGTTATTCCTGTCAGATTCTGTGTCGACACAATATTTTGTTCAATATTTTGAACCTTGTTCTGCTCGCACAATAACTCAAAGTTTTGCATAATATTCTTTTTAAAAGTTTTTCTAGATTATTTTCTGCAATTTCTCGTATTTCTGACGGAGTACAACTTTCTTCCTGACTCATTTTTATTAACTTTAATAATATAGGTATTTACTTTTAATTATAACGAATGGGAAGAAGCATTGTTGTGTTCAATTGTTTCTATCATGGCATATTTGATACTTGTAACATTTTATTAAATTGTAAAAGTATTGCCAACCCAAAACGAAAATATTAATTCAAATGGAAAAAATCTACTATATTTTTTAAAGTTTCTCAGACTTTAAAGACCCAAATAGAAAAAGTATTATAAATACACGGTTCATAAGACAATTAGAGCACTTGTACTTTAGAAAACTCCTCGCTTCGCGGGTCGTTTTCTAAATTAGCCGCGTGCTCTAAGATAATATCTTATGAAACTTGTATCTTAATATACTATTTTCTTACTTTTATCTTGTGATTAGTTTTTACACTATCTAATTGATATTTGGCACATGGTCTAAAAATGTTTCACTACTCTGACGGCACAGAGGGCACTGTAGCTAAAATTCACATTACATTTTGGGCATATCTTTTTTGTTTTCATAGTGATTTGGAAAGGAATTCAATTCATTGTAAAGACAAAAGAATGCCTAAAAAAAGGTACTCGTTATTCGAGTCGACAAACCGCACAGTTTAGGAATTAAAGTTTTTCTTAGCAGTAAAATCAGTTTTTCAAATAGAAGCAAAAAAATCACGTTATTGAGTTTTCGACTTTTTGTTATATGACTTATTAACTTTATTTTTATTATCCTTTTCATGAATGGTATTATCATTAATCGCTGCAGTCATTTGTTCACAAAACTTAACTAGCCTATCGAAATCATCTTCGGTTAACTCTTGCAATATTTTCATTTTGAATGGATGAAATTTATATAATTTAGTAACTGTGTGTACAGAGCCTAATGAAATACCAGTCGCATCAACAATTTTGCGTAATGAAGTATTAGGATTTATGGCAAAATGACCCAAAACTTCGACTTGAGCGGCTTCATCCAAAACTCTACGATGATTACGTTTTTTATTTGCAACAGATTCAGTTTGAGTAAATTTAGTAACAAGGTCCAAAACATACCTATGCGAAGTTATCTTTTCCGGATGTCTGGCGTTAAATGTAACGGCAGTTTGCCGAGCACATTGATTTTGGGCGCCATAAATTAGAATCATTTCCACTCTTTTCGCTAGTGTGTACACCATTTTGGAAGTAAAATATGAATCAATAAATTAATTTTCACTATCCCAACATTGTCACAAAGGTAACTGACAGCAAATTAAATTGTTTCTTTCCCTTAGCAACTTTAATAGTATATAAATTTAACAAAATAAAAATCAATGAAACATCCAAGAGCTCTTGTATGTTAAAGATTTCCAATTTATCAGGAAAATACTTAATACCTATAAGATAGTTTTGACATAATATTTTTATTCGGCAATGTTGTAAGTTGCATTAAAGGTTCATCGTGTTGACAAATTTTTTATAAATATTATTCAAAAAAATACGTTAAGGCCATCACTTACAATATCCCCTTTCGACACTACAACTCCCGGCCTATTATATTGTTTTCCTATCTAAATCTTTATATTGCCGTACTTAAGATAAAAGTAAACCTTTGTATGTTGCAAAACGTTTGCCAAATTGTTTAAACACGTTTCGTAATGACGCAAACGGCGCTCAAATATTTTTTATTGTTTTACATTCCGAGATAAGATGATGAATTATATTTTTCGGTGTTTGTTGTTAAGGGTGAACATCCGTCTATACATTGGGGGATAAAAATTCTTAAAATAATTCGTTGTCGACGCAATACGATGCCTTGAATAACAATATAAAATTAGAGCTCTTCAAAAGACCAGAAGGATGGTTGAAAAGAAAATCTGTTCGGGCATGACAGAACGCACCTTATGCACAACCAGCCCGGTGAGACTGCTTATGGGGGGGGTGGGGGGGGGATCGAAACACGTAAGAAGGCCCTGGAAGTGATGCTAAGCCTACTCTGCTCCATACGCTCACAAGTAACCTATTTTTATCTATCTGTTTCACTCAGCGTCAAGCGTCAATATCAGACTTACGAAGAGTTAATATGAAATGCCAAAAAGTGATTGTTTATGCAGGCGACTTGATCCTGGTCATATTTGTCTCACTTTACTGAATTAGGGAAGGTTGCTGCAGACAGAGACGGGCATAGAATGCGAACAGCACGAATTGTTAAACAAGCTAACTCCTTCGTTGGGCGTGAATGAAAATCAAGCAACATCTGATGTGATTTAAAATGGTGGAGAAGACGCAGAATCTTTTCAATTTTAAAATAATTTTTAATTTTCTAATCTTTTCACGAAAAAGGTCGTTTCCTTTTTGGTGCAAGTGAGTAATTTGTAATTGAAATATTCATTTAGTCATCTTTACTGAGAGTAAGCATCAATAATAATTTCTTTTCCTAAATCATATGGGGCCCAACAATATGCTTGGACTTGAAGCTTGAAATATTTTTTAAATTAAAAATTTTTCATTTGTAGTTACGTTACTAGTTCAAAAAATGATATAAGAGTGTGTAAGGATTATTTTAAAGTGATATTTACAGCTTAAAACTTGTCAGAATCCTAATATTGATTTTCACCACAGTAAATCAAATAAAAGGGGTTTGAATGTTTTTTGTTGGTTAAATGTCACTTTAAAATATTGACAGTAATAAAAATTTGGACAAAAGTGACATTTGAAAAGCACGTGCTATTGTCAGCTGATGCCAGACGTAATGGATGCCGGGTTTGTTCATACTTGTTTCGATTTGTTAACACGGCTGTTTGTCTTCTTCCTGTTTATAAGTATTCGTTGCTGTCATATGAGCTACTCACGTCACTGCCCGATTGTATGTTTAGCATGTTAATACGAGAAACAACATAAACAAACACCATTACCAATCGTTTTTATCAATATCATATTAAATAACAAATCGATCTGAAAACGATGTCAATAAAAATCTACATCCATATAAGCACGTATTCCAGCGTTATAAATAAATTGAGGTTATATTTCAAGGTGTACTCCATATTTCGAGCTTGCACTCGACTATAAAAAGAAATCATAATTTTAGCAATGACATCGCGTTTCAAGGAGGAAAAGGTTAATGTCAGAAAATTATTATTTATTTTAAAATTATTCGTCATTAGGGGGGCAATTTAGAAAATTGATCGATTGATTAATAATACTTAGTTTATTATTGACAAGGGGAAAATAGTGTATGTAACAAAATATACGCGTTGCGGAAGTACGACTTTATTTAGAGACAAAGAGTTTAAGAAATAGAATTCACTAGATAAATTAAAGAAATTTTCAGTACGGGCGTGTCCATTATTTGAGGTTAATAAGTAAGTAATTCGACCTCGAGGATGCCCACACGCGATCCGCTTGTCTCTTTTTCCAATTTTGGTACGAAACGTTTAAAAAAATAATGGGGTTTGTATATGGATTGACTCAAAGACATACACAGGGTGCTGCAATAGTGTGTGAGGTTTCAATAGCTCCTATACAAATTAACTGAGGAATTCGTATTATAGGGTGCATTTCAGGAAAATATTTTTAAATATACAGGGTGGCCCAAAAATGTGTGGTAACATAATGCTGTCTTTTTTTAAACGGGACCCCAGTATTTTATTACATAATTAGGTTCGTATTAGTGTCCTTTATAAATGCATAAAGTTTTATTTCATTTGGTTATGTAGTTTAAGAGTAATAAATTAAAAATTAAAAAAAAATAGTTTTGGAGTCTTAGAAAAAAATTCAAAAAAACTACCTAAAATAACTTTTTTAACCAAGGCATTGGGTGGAATTTAACACAAGAGGTCTAGAGATACTGTGAATATAATAGCGTTTATCTATTTTATACAGAGTGTTCATAATTAAGTTTCAAACACGACACATTTCAAAATAATTTTTCTCCAAATTTTCAAATGGAACACCCTGTATATTATTTGGCTATTGGTTGTAGAATTCATACGCATTCTTTTTTGTAATGGGAGCATGTAAGTTATTTCCAGTCGTTTTAGAAATAATTGCAAATTTCATAAATTATGTTGTTTAAATACAGTTTTTATCATGAGAATTAAGCATAGGCGACTAGATTAAGAATTATAAACTACAGTAAATGTTCAAAATGCCTACCATGTTTGATCTGAGCAAAAGTTAATACGCTCTTCAAATGACCTATTTACATTCCTCAACATTTCAGATGAAATATTAGCAAGACGGCGCATTAGTGATGGTTATGCATAAAAACCATGGTAGGCTTTGAAATAAAATGACAATTCTTTTATTTATTATAGTTTTGACAGCTAACAAACGATTTTTTTCGCTCTCACCAAGTACAAAGATCATATCGATCAAGTCATTTTTATTAAAATTCATTTTAATTTCTTATAGTTTTTAGCCGTAAATCACAATAATATTAAAATAAAGAATTGTCAAACTATAATAAACAAATGAATTCATATTTTGTTTCAAAGTCTACCATGGTTTATAGGCATAACCATCTTTGTCTATGTATGTCTATGGATTGGCCGAGGATGACGTTTAAAAAAATTTTTCCTGGCCAGATTCGAACCTCTGAACCCCCTCGATTTACACACCAAACTACCGACCAAGCTGCGTCCGCTTTTTAAAAACAAATTTCGAGTACCTTTTTTCCATTCCCATACAAAAGATTTGTCCCTACATGTAACACAATTGATTGGTCCCTGACATAGAAATATTACAAATTGATATTTTATTTTTATTGAAACAAAATTGCTCAACGATTAAAATGTGATGTAACAACGTGCAATTGTCAAGGTAAAACTGTTTTTTATGAAGTTAAATACAAAAGAATTATTTGTTAAACAGTTATTGTAATTTGCGGGTTGGTATTATACCGTAGTAGTACGGTAAGGATGTAATTACGCAGGGTGTCCCAGAATATGTGGGCAATCTCCCGGGTTCAGATAGAACACTTAAAAATAACATGAGGGACTTCTAAGTAAACTGCGATCCTATGGTATGCCCAGTCGATTCTGTGCATGGTTGTCTAGCGTTCTCTGCAAGTGGCGATTGATGGATTTCTCTCGGACACCTTCACCATCAATGCCGCCGGTGTTCCTCAAGGGTCCATATTGTCTCCCACTCTCTTCTTACTCTACATTAACGACCTTCTAGTGAAAACGAAAAATCCGATATTTAGTTTTGCTGACGATAGCACACCTATCTCATCTTTCTCTTTGACTGCATAAACATCGGCTGCCGACGCACATCACGCCTCAGCAAAGACATGGAAGAAATTTTCACTTGGGGAGACGAAGAAATTTTGGCTTGGGGAGACAGTAACCAAGTCGAATTTAACGCTAAAGGGCAGCAGTTTTCTCTAAAAAGGTTAACATTACAGAACCGGAAATAGTCATGGCCGGACACGCAATCCCACTGCTGGGCGTCAATCTGGGAGGAAATATATCTTGGCATAACCACGTTGTGGCAATCGCCAAGATAGCTTCTCAGAAGCTTGGGGTACTCTTCCGAACCAGAAAATTGTACACACCTCAACAACTTTTGACACTATGCAAAGCCCAGATTCGACCATCACTAGAATACTGCTCTCATGTCTGGAGCTCTGCACCCAAACATACTCTTCGGCTGCTGGATTCCATCGAAAGGAGGGCTATTCGTCTGATCGGAGACCACGAGCTGACGAAGAACCTCGACAGCCTAGAACATCGAAGACAGGTTGGGGATTTGACTCTCTTTTACAGATATTTTCATGGAAGGTGCTCGGCTGACCTTGCCCTCTTAATTCCGCCCAGAGCGACGAATAGCAGAAATACACGACGAACCACTGCCGCCCATCCATATGTGGTTAAGCTTAGTACTCCTCGAACTTCATTATTTAAGAATTCTTTCATCTGGAGGACTTGTGGAACGACCTTCCCGAGGTCGTTTTTCCCACCGAATATAACCTCCAACGATTCAAAACCAACGTGAATCGCTTTTTGCGCACACGCACCACTCCCAGAGTGCCCTAAAGGATTTTTCCTATAATGCTTGTGTTTGATAATAAAAAAAAAATTCTTCCTGCGCATTTTTGTGTTACTTCTAGTCCGTCCCTGTCAAACTAAATAAGCCAAATGTGTTTAAAAGTGCGAATCTCCGTAGGGGATGTATATGAACTTCTCCTGTTATTTTTAAGTGTTCTATTTGAACCCGGGAGATTGCCTGCATATTCTGGGACACCCTGTATATTTGATTTACGGTATTTTTCATACATTATAGCGAAGTGATTTTATTATTGAAATGATTGCATATTAGTGATGTCTGAGGGAAATATTTAGTTAATGTTAAAAGAACTTATTTTGCTTGTTGCCTTCCCTAAACGAAAAACATGTATACCGGATGTTGCATCGTTAAGTTGCACATAAGAGATCCCATGTAATTTTTAGGTGGCTAAATATTGGCTTCCCTGTACATTTTATAGAAAAACTGCACTATAACTTCTTGACGAGGTCGACATGGTAAACCCATATGCCGAGTTTGAATGCATTTTGGTGAGCCAATCCTATGCTATTCAATTTAAAAATTAAAGCCGTCCACTAAGTCTTTAGAAAATAACGTTAGGTAGCTACGCTAAACATCCTTATTAACTTTATTAATACATAAGAATTATTGCATGCAATAATGCGCTCAATATACGAACGAGATCTGAGAGAGCCAATCCTTTTTTCGATTTCGAAATGAATCTTTCACAAACAGGTTGCAAAAGATATTTGATTTTTACACACATTTTTTTTAGTTAGTAGGTACCCACGATAGCTACAGAGTGATCTCATTTTATGTCCTTGATTGCGAGAAAATTTAAATAGCAAAAATATATACATACAGGGTGTTATGGAAATGGCGTATTATATTTAAACCGGCAATTCCTGAGATGAAAACAAATTGAAGAAAAATATTAAAAAATGGCGCTTTAATTTAATATGCCCTGTACATGACCTGATGTCACACGTGACACACGTGTGTTTCTTTAAGTGATTTATGGTAATTGGTTCATTGCTTCATTGTGTGTTCTGTGTCTCTGACGATATACAGGGTAATGTTCTGAGATTGGATGAATAACGCCGAAGAAGTTTTAGTGGGATATAAGCTTTAACCACTAAAACTAAAAAAACTGAAGATATCTGTGCCCTGGATTCCTTGCTAGTTCAGTGTAATCGATTTACTTTCTATTTAGATACTAAGGTAAGCTAAATAATTATTTTTATAAGAAACTGAAGTTTTAAATTTTTACACAGTTTGGCAACATTGCGCAGAACATGTGTTTGTGAAATAGGTCCGCAGGGTAATATGATACAGTGCCGCGGAGTGACCTGTGAGTTTATGGGTGTGTTACTCCACTTTTAAAACGTTCGATTTGAAAAAAAATATGTTGCGCTTCTCTAGGACACCCCAGGAGTCACCCATTTAAATATAATACGTCATTTCCATAACACCCTGTATAAACAAAGATAAAAATTCGTGGATTTAGCGGAATGGTGTGATTTGTTGCACTTGAATTAAAATACTGAGGAGTCCAAATAAGTGGACATCTCTGGTCAGGAAGAATAACAGCTGTTTCACTCTTTTTGGAGATCATCAAGATAGCAGACCAAAAATTCGGTGTTCGTAGAGCAAATTGTATCGATTGCCGACTGATTTTCAACCGCCAGTACCGGCAGGTACACGGAATTGTGGGTTTGGATTATGCGTATTTGCTCGATCGGCTGTTTATGTACTTTTTATTTTTGCCGATATACAGGGTGTCCGGGATAATGTGGGAAATCTCCCGGATATGAAGCAGACAAGTGAAAACAGTACTAGAAGTTCATATAAACTTTTTTCGTATAGGCCTCCTTTTCGGAGATATGGGCTCCTAAAGAGTTCCAATGGAATCAAGTTTTTTATAAATAATTATTGAACCACCAGGTATATTTCAATTGTTTTTGTAATATGATGTATACCAGGTAAGGTAGTATCCAAGAAAGCTCATGGGCACTTTTTTAACACCCTGTATGATAAGAACTTTGGACAACGTTTTTTACATACCTACTACTATTGACTAAAAATTAAGTACTCTTCAATTATGTCGCTAATCCTAACCGTTTTCGAGAAACCCGATCACTAATATTTAGTATATTATAGCTTTAAAGAAAACAATTTAAGACTCGTACTTATTGTTCCAATAAATTATTGTATCTACGCGTTTTAAACCAGCTCTATTATATCTCTATGGGTGTTGCAGAATGCTTCAAATGTTTGAATAATTGCGAATTATCAAGGTAGAAATGCATATTACCGTTTTAAACTTCGTGTTATTGCATACCGCATAGTGCTAATTTACATCACGAAACGTTTGACATTTATACGCCTACAATCCATTAAAAAAAATGCATAATAAATTTGTTAAATGGCTCGGTCATAGTTATTTGGAACGCTCGTGTAATTTAATGACGATTTGGTCAGATGTCGACTGTCAAAAGCCAGATGTCGACTGTCAAAAGCATCCAAAATTTTTTCTCTAATCTATTTACAATGACGCAAAGCGAAAATATAGAAAATTAGTTATGGAACGAATAATATCTATCCTTTTGTTTTCCATGGATATCATCCCTCATCAACAAGCTTAATAACATGTATTAATAATTAATTTTTTCCTTATTGGCTTCGATATCGTTTTCAATATCGAATGAGCTTTCCATGAAACCGTTTTTTTTTTCTTCTTTTTTTGCAGGTTGGTCATGTATGTTTAGTTGCAGGAACAATTACTAAAACTAACCTCACACCGACATCTGTTTTTTAAACTAAAACAGCACTATAATATTTTACAAATAATATATCAATTTAAAGCGTTGTAATTTCGCTTAACTCTGAATTAAAATCATCTTGGTTATTATTCTTATATTCTTTAATTTTTGAGAAAGTTTTCAAGTCTCGCGACAAAATGGCAGACACGGAAAATTTATCAAACAAACCCATTTTGATAAAATATTACCAACATAAAATTTAGACATAAAAATTTACAAAATGTATATGGCATACTTAGTGTGTGTGTCCACAGCGGCGCAACGCCCCTCGCCCTTAGCCTGGTACCATAGCACCGCACAGTAGTCCCTCGACATCGATAAACATGGACTGTGCGTTGTTATCTTCTTCCGATTAAGAAGATATTGTTTTAGACTCTAATATAACAAAGTGTTGATGATCTAAGGAACTATTCCCAACGGTTTTTTGAACATATGAGAATGCATATAGATACTTTTTTGATTATATCGTTACTTGGATTTTTCTGTAGGACAACACTATTTAAAATAACAATTAATAACAGTATAGCTTATGTTTTTCTAATTAATTAATTACGACCCAGTTTAAACATATTTTTTAATGTATCATCCTGTATATTAACTAATTTTCCAATTTCACGTCAAATTCGAACGTAATTTATGTAATATAGCCTTAATAGGAAGAAGATGACAACGCACAGTCCATGTTTATATCTCGATGTCGAGAGACAAACTGGCCGACAGGCAAGGCAATGAGCAGGCTCGGTGCGCCGTTGTGGACACTACTGCGCGGTGCTATGGTGCCAGGCTATGAGCGAGGGCGCTGTGCGGTGCTCCGTTGTGGTCATACACTTATACCGGGTGATCCATCGTTGAACATAGGAAAAATTCTTGTGGCTGAATTTTGGCTCTCGTGTACATTTCATCGAAAAACTGCATTATAACTTATTGAAGAGACCGACAAGGTAAACCCATGTGCCGAGTTTAAATCCATTTTAGTGAGCCAAGCCTAAACTATTCGATTAAACGTGATGGCAAAACCACGAAACTCTCTCCTTAGAAAACGCTCGTTTTCTAACATGGGCGCGTGCTAAAATACGACGCTTTATAAAACTTGTACTTTAATATAAGACATACTATTCAATATTTGCGGTTTATTAAGTAGTTTTAGTTAAAGATTGTTTCAAGAAAAATGGATATAACTTAATGACTGCCGTAAAAGTACCTGGGCCATCCCATAATTTATGACCGTTTGTTATTATTATGTGGAAAGGACCGGATTGTAATAATTATAATTAAATATAGGCACATCAGGTAGGTTAGGTTGCTTAATTTATATTTAAATATCTTTTTGTGGTAAAATTTGTTAGTTTTTGAGGAATGGTTTCTAAAATTGTCTTTTACCAAACATTCCTCAGAATAGCGTGATAGTAATGGACAATGCGAGCTATCACAGTCGCCAATTACATAAAGCTCCAAGCTCAAATAATACAAAATTGGAGATTCAGAACTACATGGCGGCGAATGATATATATTTTGAAGAAAGTTATAAAAAAAATGATCTTTTAGAAGTTTTAAAGACATTTTGTATAAAAAAAGTATGTTTGTGACACATTGGCAGAAGAAATTGGACATACAGTGCTACGGCTCCCACCCTATTATTGCATTTTTAACCCCATAGAGCATATGTGGCATCAGTTAAAATCACTGGTTAGGTCTGAAAATATTTCTCCGACTTTAAGTTCTAGTGTTGTAGAATTAATACGAAAATGCTTTAATGATATTCTCCCAGGTAGTTGGAAAAATTCAGTCCGTCACGTAATAACTGTAGAAAATTCGTATATTAGTCTGGATCGTATAATTAATCCAATTATAATTAATTTTGATGAGGATAGTGATAGCGAAACAGAACTATCTATAGAATGACATTATAAATGTAAATAAATATGACTAGTAATATTTAAAAAAAATGTTATTTCATTTGATTACATTAATATAATCATATCATTACTTGTTTTCCTTAGTCCGTCCCTTCATACTTCACTTGTTTATTCCCAAGCTCTTGTCGACACAATGGGACCGACCCAGGAAATCATTAAGTCGTATCCAATTTTCGTGTAACGTACTGTAAACTAAGTAAGTATAATTATTTAAAGAAAATATTTAAATACTTCAGATCAGATCACAAATAACCGAAATATTTCACCGGTCGATTTAACAAAATATAATCAACAAGGTATGGCAAATAAAAACTGGACCTTGGTATTTTTAGACCGCAAGTAGTTAGCTATCTCGGTAAATCAATAAATTTTGTTAACCCACAAAAAATAATTTCGTTTAGCAATAGTTACATTAAGACTAATGTTAACCTTGAGTGACGTTTTCAATGCAAAAACGTTAGCTAAGGTAAGGTTCCTTTTTATGCATGGCGGTTAGGAAAGGTCGTGCGAGTGTCGAGGTGGTACAAAAAGTCATGGTCTCCTTCATGGACCTTCCAACTGTCAGATCAAATCCGTTAAAAATACTGTTTAAAAAAAATCCCATGTAATTTTTGAGGTGGCGGAATATTGGCTCCCCTGTATATTTTATAGAAAAACTGCATCATAACTTCTTGAAGAGGCCGACATGGCAAACCCATGTACAGAGTTTGAATACATTTTGCTGAGCCAATCCTCAGCTATTCAATTAAACGTGATGGCAAATCCACGAAACTCTCATAGTTCAGATTATACAACGTGTCCAAGATAAGGAGGGGAGGGCCAGTACAAGGGATCTCGGAAACCGTAAGAGATACGAAGTCGGTTAAATGGAGGTAAAGTTGCGCATTTACGTGCCTAATAATATGACGTTTAGAAAGTTTTAAAATTCCGAGTAGTTCCGGAGATATGCGAAAAAAAAACGAAACTCTGAAAAATAGTTTGATTGTTTTCCTGGGTTTTTTGATATCGAATTCCAAAGTAAATTGCACTTTTACATTGCCACTTTTTCCGCTGTATCTAACAGCGTTAATTGTTTTGTAATCCGACCAGTCGTATTCCAAGGGCATTATCAACTTTTTTTTTAAAATACGGTCCTGTGTTTCTGATATTGGAATCTGAGAGCTTTTTTTCTTCCGAATGCAACGATGTATGACAGGTGGTTTAATGACGTTTCGAGGTTTTTTTGAACAACATCAGGAAATTTTGGGATGCGGTCATGTATTTCTCCTAATTTTATAAATAATATCTCATAAGTAAGCTCTAAATTTTTACTTATGTTGAACTAGTTTAATAAATAACAAATAATTTAATAATAAACCACAAATAAGTGAACAAAAATCATACCAAAAGAGTAATAAAACGAACAACGACAAAAAAATAAGGAATTACATAATCAGGTGTTCAAAATGATTTGCGTTATTCTCTAAGCACAAATAACATCTTCTAACTGCCACATAACAGTTTTTTTGAGATAAAAAAAACATGCGATAGAATATAAAACTTTTCAGCATTTGTAAAATTATGTTCCATATTTTCTGGAAAATAGAAAACTTCTTAAAACGCTTTCAAGCGATCACAATGGGAATGTCAAGTGAAATGAAACAAATCACGCGTCATCATCTAAATTTTTTTGTTTCAAACGTCTACTTTTCTTTTAAATCCCGAATCAACAGAAGCTTGAAATAATGTTTCTGTATTTTGTTCACTTATTTGTGGTTTATTATTAAATTATTTGTTATTTATTGAACTAGTCCAACATAAGTAAAAATTTAGAGCTTACTTATGAGATATTATATTTATAAAATTAGGAGAAATACAGGACCGTATCCAAAAATTTCCTGATGTTGTTCAAAAAAAAAAGCTCTCAAATTCCAATATCAGAAAAACAGGACCGTATTTAAAAAAAGAAAGTTGATAATGGCCCTTCGAAGACGACTCGTCGGATTACAAAGCAATTAACGCTGTTAGATAGAGCGGAAAAAGTGTCAATGTAAAAGTGCAATTTACTTTAGAATTCGATATCAAAAAAACCCAGGAAAACAATAAAACGATTGGTCAGAATTTCGTTTTTTCCGGATATCTCCGGAACTACTCGGAATTTTAAAACCTTCTAAACGGCATATTATTAGGCACGTAAATGCGCAACTTTACCTCCATTTAAGCGACTTCGTATCTCTTACGGTTTTCGAGATCCCTGTACTGGCCCTCCTTCTCTTGGACACGTTGTTTGTATAACCCGAACTATGAGAGTTTCGTGGTTTTGCCATCACGTTTAATTGAATAGCTTCGGATGGGCTCATCAAAATGTAATCAAACTTGGCAAAAGAATTTAACATATCGGCGTCTTCAAGAAGTTTTAATGCAGTTTTTCTATAAAATGTACAGGGGAGCCATTATTCGGCCACCTTAAAAATTGGAACATGGAATTTCCTATGTTCAATATTACGCTGTACGAATGTTCTTCCAACATTCATAAAAAAATAATTGTTGGCTGGAGAAGCGAAGCAACCCTTTCTATTAATATTAAAAATGCATTTCTGTACATTATATTGCATGCATTATACTCGCATTATACATATTCCAAAAACTTTTAAATAAAAAAAAACCCATTCCGGCCAGACTACAACCCAATCCCTATGGATTCACCTTATAGACCTAGCTAAATAAAGCCGAACATATAATAATAGGGGGAAAAATGAAACACCCTACCAAATAAAAATCAAAACAGGTATTCTCTTTTCACAGCATTCCACATAGAATTTAAATCGGAATAAAATATTTTCGATTAAAAATTCCATCGGCCATCTCATGAGAGAATTTCAGATATGCATGCATGCAACGGGAGGCGTCCCCTCGTCTGAATTTAAATTCGGATAGCCCCTTGACCCTCTATACGCGCTGATTAATTACACTAGATGGTGGGAAATTCTTAAAAAACATAATGTGTTTTATTATTGTGGACCCTTTCAAGAATAAAATCGTTCTAAGAAGGGCTGTTTTCCTCACTTCCTAATTATTTTTAAATTAAATGTCTGGACATTTTATTAAAATATGGTGATCTCCGATTTAAATTGTAGATATTCCTGTTTTTTGTATCAATTTAAAAAGAAATAACGGACATTTAAGTCCATTGTGGGGAAAATTACCTATAAAAATGGCTGAGAATAAAAATAAAATTATTTGCTTCTCGTTTTCTTCAGCATTGTTTCATGCTAAAATGTTATTACCTAATAATAAAATTATATCAAAACTGTGCAGTTTTGACGAAAATTTGGCCTGATTAACCCAGATGTTGTCACAGGTCCACACGGCAACACACCGCACGTTTTTTTGCAGAATTAAGGTCGATTCACACACACCAGCGGCGACACAGTGCCGTGAACGGCACGTGATTTCACCGGGGCGATATAAATTATTCTTGCAGGAACTTGTAGGGGCCTATTCATAAAGATTGTTTCACGAAAAATGGATATAACTTAATGACTGCAGTAAAAGTACCTGATTGTAATAATTATAATTATGACCGTTTGTTATTATTATGTGGAAAGGACCGGATTGTAATAATTATAATTAAATATAGGCACATCAGGTAGGTTAGGTTGCTTAATTTATATTTAAATATCTTTTTGTGGTAAAATTTGTTAGTTTTTGAATTCCTCTATTCCTCAGAATAGCGTGATAGTAATGGACAATGCGAGCTATCACAGTCGCCAATTACATAAAGCTCCAAGCTCAAATAATACAAAATTGGAGATTCAGAACTACATGGCGGCGAATGATATATATTTTGAAGAAAGTTATAAAAAAAAGTGATCTCTTAGAAGTTTTAAAGACATTTTGTATAAAAAAAGTATATGTTTGGTACACATTGGCAGAAGAAATTGGACATACAGTGCTACGGCTCCCACCCGATTATTGCATTTTTAACCCCATAGAGCATAATATGTGGCACCAGTTAAAATCACTGGTTAGGTCTGAAAATATTTCTCCGCCTTTAAGTTCCAGTGTTGTAGAATTAATACGAAAATGCTTTAATGATATTCCCCCAGGTAGATGGACAAATTCAGTCCGTCACGTAATAACTGTAGAAAATTCGTATATTAGTGTGGAGTATAATTAATCCAATTATAATTAATTTTGTTGAGGATAGCGATAGCGAAACAG
Source organism: Barypeithes pellucidus (assembly GCA_963991005.1). NCBI lineage: Eukaryota > Metazoa > Arthropoda > Insecta > Coleoptera > Curculionidae > Barypeithes > Barypeithes pellucidus. Next base: position 5,971,716 of record OZ022557.1, read on the forward strand.
AACTATCTATAGAATGACATTATAAATGTAAATAAATATGACTAGTAATATTTAAAAAAAATGTTATTTTATTTGATTACATTAATATAATCATATCATTACTTGTTTTCGTTAGTCCGTCCCTTCATACTTCCCTTGTTTATTGCCAAGCTCTTGTCGACACAATGGGACCTACCCAGGAAATCATTAAGTCGTATCCAAATTTCGTGAAACGTACTGTACCTGTCCGACGCGCGACCGTGAAGTAACAGTCTCTGTCATGACGGTTATTCGTTTTTTGCAGGAATGAAAATCATAGTCTGTCTATTCGGTTAAAACCGGCACATTGCCGTGTGAATCCAGCCGTAGCGTTCCTTCCAAAAAATAATATTTATAATAATTTCTTTTTAAATTCGCTCAACAAACAGAAATTCAACGTTGTGAAATAAATTACCACGAAAAATTCCTCAATTCGTCCGCCAGTGAACAAAGAACATGCTGCTTAAATGAAATGGTGCAATAAATTCAGATAACAACCCTTCCAAGTACTTAGGCGACAAATAATTGTAACATTGTGAAATCATTTTTTGCAGTGTAATAGTCATGAACGGATGATTTAGACTAGACTGAATCAAAATGGCGGAAATGACGTTAAGTGACAAATAATGACGTGATTCAATCAGTACCCCATGATCACAAAATCACAAGATCCTAGGAAAATTATGAACGTAACCGGTTTCGACCTTGAATATTTTCACAAATGAATAATAATGTTTATTTAAAAATCAAATTATATTACTAATAATGGGTAAATCGGAACTATTCCTTTGTTGACATTTAAAAATTCCCGTCAGCTTGCAATCGCTATAGTAATTTCATATTCTGATTAAATACCTCGTTAAAGACCTTATTGTTTGCTGTGGCTTTGTGTATTGTATATCAAAGCCCAACTAAAATTACTTTTAATCGGATTAATGAGACGGCAACCTTAAAATACTTATAAATTCTGTTTTAATTACCGTTTAAATACGGATATCTTCTTATAGAAAGTATAATTACTCATAACTCTTTTCATAAACAATTAAGCATGATTCAATTATCATTATCACATAATAAGGTACAGTTTAGAAGTTAAGGCAAATAAACTGTAGGTAGATATACCAAGTGATGCATCATTCAATTGAATATAGGAGATTCCATGTAATTTTTTAAGTGGCTGAATATTAGTTTCCTGTACATTTTTTCGAAAACTACATTACGTACTTGAAGAGGTCGATACGATAAACCCATTGGCCGAGTTTGAATATATTTTGGCGAGCCAATCATAAGCTATTCAATTCAACGTGATGCCAAAACTAACTCTCATCTCTAGGTAATACAGCCAACACCAGCAATTAATTTCTATGACGCTATTGCCAAAAATTGACGTAAAGCTGAGCATAACGAATAATGAAAATATTGTCACTGATACTAATTTTCATTTCGTCAATGTAAAAATAGTTTGTTGGGGGGTTTGCCATGGGGTTTGTTGTATCAAGTACCTAAACTATGTTTAACTATTTTTTGCTAACCTAGATTGTTCTCTTTAAGCATTGCAAGCCACTAACTGGATAATAATAATAATTCATTACAATAAAGAACACCTGAGTTATACCACCTGGATTTAAAAAACTAGGTCATTTTTTAAATAGTACGATACGAAACTCAGGGGGGGGGTGAAAAGATTGGTCCTGTGATACGAGCGCTCAAAAGACGAATGCATATATTTAGAGGGTAAAAATCTTACCCAAATTTATAGCAGGTAGATTTTTAATTCTATAAAATCAAATAGGAAATGTAATAAAAATAGTGGGTAAACCAAAGTATAAACCAGACAAAGCCTTATTGAAAGGTGGCCAGACCTTAATTTTGCTTTACCTTTGAGATCGCTTACAATAGCGATGAAATCCTTTGAGCAATAAAATTAAATTTCCAATTTTAAGTCTACCTCAATTACATTTATCCCAATAATATAAAATTATGTAAACTTTAAAGCTGTTTAAAAATTAAAGGGATTGATGGTCAGTTATCCTTTATATTAGGTAGGTACTTTCTAAACAATAAAATTTCGTTCAAAAATCTACCTGCCCATTATTTGTGATGGGTGAGTCATTAAATCAGCTCCTGTTATTATTGATAAATAATAAAATTACAAAATAAGAAGACATTTATAAATTTAAATTTGTAGAATAATAGGGGCGAATGCATGGTGTAGATTATTGTACAGGGTGGTACTGGCACTGTGCCCCCTTGAACTTTTTTATTTGCCATATTTGAGAAAAACTAAAAAGATTGCTAGGTATACTTACAGGGTTTTTAAGTAGTATTTGCAAGGGGTTCAAATATCATTTTAGGTCTATTGATATACAAGGGGGGATAAAAAAATGTATTATACGTGATCACCCTGTACAAGTCAAGACAGTTTAAAGAAAGACTTTTAAAATTAAAATTTAAAAAAAACGTGTTTTATTAAATTTTAGCAGTGGTGTACCCTTGGGACACGGGGAGGCATTACCATATCCCCAGATTCAGATTTTTGAAAATACATTCTTATGAACTCACCTTACAAACTAATTCCTGCTTGGTATTAACATCGACACACCGATACAACGAACTCCCGACCACTTGTTCGAACAACTGATACTTGTCCGCCACTAAAGATTTTTCAAAGTTATCGTTATCACAGTTTTGCCCGTTTATCACAGTTCCTTGCTGATTGGTTTTATCACTGCTCTCGCCGTTGACCCGAGGCACCCGCATATCACAGCTACTGCCGCCGCCGCCGCCACTGACCAGGCGGATCTTTTTTATCACAGTGTCTACTCCCGGCGAAGTCACTGCAATATCGCGCGAAGTAACTGTGATAATGTTATCACTGCCGGTAGGCTTCTCGACGTCTTGAAGTCTCGATGCCGCGGTGTCTTGTACGTTTTGCATTGTGATATTATAGTCACTCACGACGCGATGTTGCTGTGATATCGGTAAACAGTCGCGTCGTCCAGGTAATTCGTAGATTTAATAGTATCTCTCTATGACGTAGGATAGGTAGTTCCTGGAACAATGGGGAAAAGGACACTGTTATAATTATTGTTACAATAAACAGTAATATTTAAAAAAATATTAATTTAAAAATTTATTTACATACAATACCCAAACAGATCTTTATAGGTATGAACCCATGCCAAATTATTTGTTAAAATTCGCAAATTAAATAAAATGTTTTAAAAACCATTTTTAATTTTAAAAAAATGTACCTCCTCATCAGCCTCTCTATTTATCACAGTCGCCTATTACCATATCGATAATTATTGCGTTACCATGACAACGGCATTATTTACATCGTTATAAACAAAAATAATATAAATTTTATTAACAGCGTAATCATTGAATTATAAATTTCAAAATTAAATGCATCATTAAAAGCTAAATATTTCTTAACAATCTAAAAGGTAAATTCGTATAGCTACCTTGGTTAACACCTTAAAAAATAACCTTCAAAAAATTGCGACATGGTTGTAAAGGTCAAAAAGAACCATTGGTGACATTGCCGCAAAAACTCACCTTGAATTGTATTTTGTCTCGGTGTAAAAATTGTAAAAATAATCCAAAAAGCTAGTCTGATCCACTTAGTAACTATAACACAAAAACTATAAGAATACACAACAACTTGATGTCTTGTTTTCAACACGAAACAAACGAATAACAATGCACAGCCATGGATAGCACGATTTTTAGAGAACGAACAAACCTGCACGCCTTTGTAACAGCATGGTTCGTCTAATTTGCTGTAGAGTAGGGATGTGCGGTACGGTACGATATTCTTGTGTACCGGTATTTTTCTTACCGATACTCGATATTTTGTACCGGTATTTTACTGTACGGTACGGTCCGATACGCTAAGTTTTTACCCAGTACCTATCGTATTTGTATGGTATGTAAATAATTATTTATTAAAATTATATATTATATTTTGACTAATCCAGTTCGTGCTAGAAAACGGAATGCATTCTCGAACGCAGCTCACAGTTACGGCTAAACTATTGCGAAAGAAGAAGATTTTATATTGAACGCGCAATCCCGAATAAAATAAGAAAACGAAGTAAACGAACTGACTGGTCTGGTCTGAGAATAGGTGATTCCCCAATTGTGCATTTTAAAAAGTTTGTTTTCTGTTCATTTTTTATCATGCCGCCTCGTCCCATTAGCGATGTATGGAAAGTTTTTATTAAAACCAAGAGTGGAGGTACCTGCAAATTATGTCTTTGTGAGGTCAAAAATTCTGAAGGAACGACAAATTTAAGGAAGCATATTGCACGACGACATCCAAAATATAGTTTTAAAAAAAATGAGAAGGAATCTTGCAAAAACGAGGTATGCATATATAGTAAAATTAACATTAAAAGTGTTTGTGTGTACTAAATACGAGTCTAAATATTATTCAGCTATTATCTCCAAGAGCAATATAATTTCAAAAAATATTTTTATACATTTTTAATATACTCATTTCATCATAAAACAATGTACCGGTACTCATTGTACCGGTACTTTACTTAACGATATTGTACCAGACCGGTACTTCCACGTCGGTACATATCGATCCACGAATACCGGTACTTTTGGGAGTATCGCACATCCCTACTGTAGAGGAATGGAAGCGCTAAAAGCTACTGGGGACGCCGACGGTGTTGCCACAATATGCAAGAGATCAGGAGCAGGCAAGAAATAATTTTTGTGAAAATTTCTATAATAGGGAACAGATTTTCTAAAAAGTTTGCACGAAAAGATATTTTTATAAAAAAATTACATTTATGAATAGTTTGTTCAAATGCGATACTGCAGAAGGGAGTGGTATTTCTATACTAGGACCATTGGCGTAACTAGAATGATTTTGTAGGGGGGGCCTGGCCCCTAGTCTAGTAGGATTTTAATGGCAAGTGTCACTATGACGTATGTATGGCTTCGAACTTCGGAAATTCTGGGGTGGGCACCAGAGCAATCTGGGGTGGGTCTAGTAGGATTTTAATGGCAAGTGTCACTATGACGTATGTATGGCTTCGAACTTCGGAAATTCTGGGGTGGGCACCAGAGCAATCTGGGGTGGGTCTAGTAGGATTTTAATGGCAAGTGTCACTATGACGTATGTATGGCTTCGAACTTCGGAAATTCTGGGGTGGGCACCAGAGCAATCTGGGGTGGGCACGGCCCACCTGGCCCCCCCCCTAGTTACGCCTATGACTAGGACTGAGGGAATAATTGAAATTAATTGGAATTACTTCCGTCGATAGTTTCAGCAATAAATGTGGCATCGCCGCCATTACGCTTTCGCATATCCTCGGCAAGGATCGCGACGTCTTCGTGTGGCGCTTAGATTAAAAGCGTCGTGACGCGTCTTAATCCTTTGTCATTTGGTTTTTTTTTCTTTTCCTTTGTCACCAAACGAAAGATTATTGAAAGCGCTGGAATTTAGGCGCATGATTTATCTACGATGTTTGTGTATAATTTTTTGACACGCTCGCAGAAATGTATTTCTTCAGGAATTATGTTTGGGCCTCAGAAATCTTGGTTGTACAATTTGTGACGTTAGTTAAATTTAGATCAGACTTTAGTTCATTTTGCTGTAGCTAAGAATTTGGTCTTGTCTAGGGTTGCCTGACGGCCGGCTTTAGCCGGACATGTCCTCCGACTTTTCATTTTCATCTGGTTTTTTTTTCTAGCAATCGGGCCACCAATCAATTCATGTCTATTATTATAGTCGTGATTTTTATTTTTTGTGGAAATAAATGCGTTATTTTCGTTGGTTTTTATCGTTTTATTAACCCTGGGATTGCCTGACTGCTGTTTATTTCTTGTGGAAACCTCTTGTAGGAAAAATAACGCTTTTAGGCTATAAATTGTATCTCGAATCAACCTATCTCTTTGGGTTTAAATTTACTATTGTTGAATAATTTAATTTTTATGTTAATATGCCAGCCATAATTAAACTGATTTTCTTCTAAATTTGGACGCTGACGACTTGGCTGACGCCATCCGATCTGTATTTTTCTGTTGGCCAGGTTAGCCTTATACCTACATGTTTTTAAGTAAGAAATAAACGTTACTGGTAACCAGTAACCTTACACCAACGCAATATAGCAGAGTTTACACATGAGTCATCGTGATTTTTAAAACCAGATGACCGAAAAGGCACTCATTATTTGTTTTTTAGGTATTGGATAATGGGTTTATTTGATGCTGGTGGGATAACAAACAATCAAAGATAAGTTCTGAATAAAATTGTTGTATTTTATAGGTACCCACTGATGGTTTTATAAAATAAAATAAAAATAGATTTATTATCGATTGGTGAAAGTGAACCTATATACGAGAGAAACCAGAAAAGTTTTCTCCCTTTTTGCTCAGGATTTGTCATAGATATAAAGTTTTTAGGTTACGGACAAATCGGTATAATGTTTTTATTATACATATAGGTACCTACCGTATTTGTCAACAAAAACGTTTTTATTACGTAGTACTGATAGAAATAATTTTTTTTTTTAATGAGCTTTGACATTTACTTGATTGACTGAAAATCAATGAATACTTATAAACAGGAAGAAGACAAACAGCCGTGTTAACAAATTAAAGCAGGTATGAACAAACGAACAAACCCGGCATCCATTACGTCTGGCATCAGCTGACAAACGCACGTGCTTTTCAAATGTCACTTTTGTCCAAATTTTTATTACTGTCAATATTTTAAAGTGACATTTAACCAACAAAAAACATTCAAAACCCTTTTATTTACGGATTAAACGACTTACCTGTAAGGAAGTTCAATCCTAATTATACGAGATGGGACAATCCTGCGCGCAACAGCGATAAAAGGTATTACTACAGGAACAGGGTGATCTAGGAGGACGTGTCCCATTTGAAGTATAATTGATTTACTAAGTGGTGAAAAATCAAATATTAGGATTCTGACATGTTTTAAGCTATAAATATCACTTTAAAATAATCCTTACACACTCTTATATCATTTATTGAACTAGTAACGTAACTACAAATGAAAAATTAAACTTCAGAAATAAGCTTGTAAGTAGTTTTATTAAAAAATAGGAAGTAAATCATAACTTACATAAAATATTTTACCATCTTCAACTGGGCTCTAGGTCCTAGCAAATATTTCAGGCTTCAAGTCCGAGCATATTTTTGGGCCCCATATGATTTATGAAAAGAAATTATTATCGATGCTTACTGACGTTTCTCGTGAAAAGATTAGAAAATTTATTTTAGAATTTAACGACGCTTCGCTTTCGCCATTTTCATTCACTTTACATATCATTCATATGTTGCTCGATTATATTCCATGCCAGACGAAGAAAATTGACTTGTAAAATTATTTAACAATGCGCGTTGTTCGCATTTTATGCCTGTGTCTGTCTGCAGCAACCTTCCCTAATTCAGTAAAGTGAGACAAATATGACCAGGATCAAGTCGCCTGCATAAACACTCACTTTTTGGCATTTCATATTAACTCTACGTAAGTCTGATATTGACGCTTAAATGATAGAGTGAAACAGATAGATAAACGTAGGTTACTTGTGAGCGCATGGAGCAGAGTAGGCTTAGCATCACTTCCAAGGCCTTCTTACGTGTTTCGATCGCCCCCATAAGCAGTTCCACCGGGCTGCTGAAAATTTAAAAGAACACTATTATGTATTTTGATTGGGTAAAAATCCTAATGTATGTAAGAGTGAACAAGCCTGATATTCGTTCTTTGCCTAGCTTTTACATCTCATATGGCTTTGGTTTGGTACAAACTAATATTAAAATTTTTATTTTAGTATTACTTCTTAGTTTATTTCTTTTTAAAAAATCTAAATATATCGTCAGTTGACATTTTTCCAAAACTCGATAGTTATTACTGATAGCATGTACTTATAGGTATGAAATTGGAGCTAACCACTAATCAAAAAGACCTTAGCTAACAATAAAACAATACGAAATTCCGATAGTTACGCCACTGACTTTTTAACATTTTACCCTAGCCATTATGGTTAGGCAACCAATGCTGCCGGCGCCTGATAGTAATGTTAGTTGCCTATCTTCCAGAAATAGCGATCTTCCTTTCTCGATTTAGCGCGGAAAATAAATACTGGCATTTGTCGATAGGGCTAAAACCAACAGAAGGTTCGATTCACTTAGACCTACTCTGTGCCAATAGTTCCAATGTTGTTTACCTATTTGACATTTTGTGGCCAAAATAAAAGAAATGGTGTCAAGTTTTGTTTAGAAATTCTCGTTTAAAAATTCTTTTGCCTTGTGAAATGTAGATCAGTAAACCTAAAAAGCCGATTTTTTCGATAGAACTGATATTACTCTATAATTAAAAGGTTGTCTTTAACAGTGACATCCTATATTCATTGAAAAAATGGCTTCACCACTAAGAGTATGTATTGAACACTTTTGGGGTTCCTTCTTAGTTTTTTCCATTATGGGTTGGTTGAATTGTCAGTACAATTTAAACACCTTTGGCATTAACGCTTTTATATTCGTAATTTCTGGCTTGATGATATTTACTTTGATTCGAATTGCTTTTACTGACCAGGTTTATGAGGTAAGTTTCCAAATGTTGTAATATACTTAAATTTAATGTTTCATCATTGTATATTTAAAATACGATAAACTCTCTTAATCCTATAATAGCTACCACGATTTTTAGATTTCATGGCGTGCAGCCCTACTCGGAAGCATATTTTCTTTAGGATTTTACATATACACTATTTGCCCCTTACAATACAGGATCTTTGGGCTATATATGTCGGTCATGGCATTCTTTCACTTCTCAGAATTTCTAGCCATAGCCATCATTCAGCCAAAACAGGTATCAACTGATTCTTTTGTGATCAATCACAGCCCTCAGTATACAGTCGCTGCCGTGACATCTTGGATTGAATTTTTCCTTGAGGCATACTTTTATCCAGGTAAGATAAACTTTCATCTAGCGGAAGCAATCTTAAAATTTAGGTTGAAAGACAAAATAACTCTGCTTTCCTTAAAAAAGTTTTCAAATTTGTTATGTTCCCTTGGTACTCATGACAGGTCGTCGTGCCAAATCACCATTGTGACAGTTTTTGCCCATACACTTTGGTTTTTGGCGGCCTGTCACAATCTCAGATGAAAAATCACAAGGGTACAGGATTTTTTATTTTACAAAAACAGTTACTTTGGAGCGACATTGACAAGGTACACCATCTTTGAGTAAAAGTAATGAGAAAATTGATATTTTTAATACAGACAATACACTACAGTGTAAAAAAGTTGCACTTGTTCCTTACCCTCAGTTCCGCAGTGAACGGCAAAATTATTAACAAATTCAAATTTGTTATCCCAAAAAACCCACAATCACAAAGTTTTATTCAAAAACTTATTGGTTAAAACGTAAGTAAATTGGAAAATGAAATTTTCACTTGAAACTTACCCTGTATCTCATTTATTATAACTTTTTAACTAAACAAAGTTTGGGCAAATAGCAATATTTTTACACAAAGAATCAGCTACAGGTTTAATTTTGGGACACCCTGTATATGTTTAAATAATGTTAAATATTTTAGGGCTGAAGCAATATTTTTTGCTATCATACATTGGGCTATTTATATGTATTGTTGGTGAATTTTTAAGAAAACTGGCCATGTTTTCCGCTGGAAGCAACTTTAATCATTTGGTAAGGGAATATTTTATAGGTGGGCAAAACCGCTACTTTTAAATAACAGTGGAAGCAGCTACTGCAGCAAAAAGCAGCTTAAAAGAAGCAGTTTTACGAATTTGCGACGCGACATTGTTTTATGAAGCCGAAACGGGAAGTCCAGCGATCTGCTATTATTAAGCATGGCTTCTTGAAAACAGGAAGCCGTTGATGCTACGGAGGTTTTTTAACAAATCCGCTCCGCAGACCGCTTCGAATAATAGCTTTCTTGCTTCTGCTATCTGCTTTTATTGAATTAGGTGGCAGCTATAATTAAATACGAGTAAAATAACTGTTATAAAGAAGCAGCTTACGCGATACCGACCCATCTCTAGAATATTTATTTTTGCTCTTCTTATCTGTATAACAATCTTCTCTAGTAGTTATTTAGTATAAAATTATTGGAATTAAGTAGAGCCACTTCAATAATCGTTTTTTAAATTAATGCTATGACCATAAAAATAGATTAATAGGTACCTAATGCAAAAATATGGTCTAGAAGCTGAATTTTTATACAATGATTTAAAGGTTCTGTTTTTATCACTTTTGGTAGGAACCACTAAAAATTAGAAGCTAACTGTTTTGAACTTTAGGTACAATGTGAGAAAGCAAAAGATCATGTTCTTGTGACCAGCGGTATTTACTCGGTGTTTCGTCATCCAAGTTATGTTGGTTGGTTCTACTGGGCTATTGGTACTCAGGTAAGTGAGCATCTTAAAATCAACTTGTGACTGAACAAAACACATGAACAAAGTTTATTTTTTATTAATACAGTCAAGTCCATCATGTATTTTTAAATTTAAAGAAAATAAGTATTTTGTTTTAAAACGGTTTTTTTTGTTTTGAACATGTTTTTTTTTGCTTTTAAAGTTTATGTTTTAAATAAATAAAACCTTATTAAAAACATAGTTTAAAACATGTTTTCAATGTTTTTAGTAGAATTTAAAAGATAACTTAAACTGCTTTCCCAGTGGACATCTCAGAATGTTTTCTATTCGTAGAGTTTTACGACATTTAGGATTCTTGCCGAGAAACACGACGTTCTCAAGATGCTTAGTTTGTTAGATGATAGAACGCTGCGGTGCTCTCGAAATCGTCTACTTCTACTGGTTCAGTATCAAGTCGCAGCATGTCGAATCAAACAAGAAAAAGATGGATATACAAATAGCCAGATATTTATATGCGACGAACACACCATTTCGTACAGTAGAATATCGTGAGTTTAAACTGTTGATTAATTTGCTACATCCTGGATATTCACCACCAAACAGAAATGTTTGTTTCCAACAATTTTCTCGATATGATTTATAACTCAGTACAAACAACAATGAACAACAATTTGTGTCAGAAGAAAGTTTGTCTAGCCCTTGACCGTCGGAGTAACGTCCATAAAGAACCTATAATAGGCATATGTGTCACAGATGTAGAAATCGAACGGGTGCATCTAATAGAGTCCGTAGCCACACATCAGAGTAATTATTACAACTACTGAAAAAAGCTATACAAAAATGCGAAGAAGAGTATGAATGTCAAGTTACCAGTGTAGTAACAGACAACGCTTCGAATATGACTAAAATGAGGAAAAACCTTTTTCTTCAATTAGACCGAAAGGATATAATAACATATGGCTGTTCAGCTCATATATTCAACTTACTTGCTCATGATTTAGAAGTGCTGGGAGTCAATAGTAACGCAGAGAAAGTTTGTGAATACTTTAGGAATGTGCATTTCGCTAGCGCAAAATTTAAATAAGCTGGTGGCCCCGCTTTCGTATTACCTCAGGATATTCGCTAGAACACTTTATCAGACCGCTTGGAGAGTTATTTGAAAAACTTGCCAATATTATTTGATGTGTGTACTAACAGAATACTTATTGAGAACGACATCATAAAATTAGTTACTGACGTTAATTTAAAAGTTAATGCACAGGAGTATCAAAAAAAATTAAAATGCATTGCTGTGGCTCTAGATAAAGTTCAAAAAATCACTTGCACGATAGGAGAAGCGGCAGAAATATGGCTCGACTATTAGAGGCGTTTGAAAACAAAAAATCAAATGGGGAATTTTCAATGAGTGACGTAAATAAGGTTATAGAATGTTTGGAGATGGCCCTAACTCCAGTTCATTTTTTAGCAAACTTGCTTGAAGGCTAGGTGTGCACCATTTATGCCATATATGTTTTCTCAACAGATACTTGAAAATGTAAAACCATTAGCATGGTGGCGGTCTATTAAACATTTAAATACAAGAGCAATGGAACTTGTCAGACAGCTACATACAGCTATTGCTTCGTCCGCCAACATCGAAAGACTTTTTTGGTCTTGTGATTTAGTTCATTCCAAACTCCGCAATAAGCTAGGCAATGTCAGAGCAGCTAAGTTGGTTACAATTTTTAAAGAACTAAATCTAATGCACCCACTTACGGCGCTAACTGATGTCACTTCCGATCAGTGATTATTATACATTTTTACCTAATTCCTTTTTTTTCTTACGGGTTATACACTTATTTGTTGTTTTTTGAACATACCAAAGTTATGTGCATGATGTTCATTAGGTTCACTTTTATTATTTTATTAATTTGAATGGCAATTACTATTTCAGTAAGTAGTTTTATTACTATTTATCAATAAATATTTTTAACACCAAGTTGTTGCATAAATCCTGGTAAATAATCAATTTACTAAAAAAAACAACGTGTGTTTAATTTACCTGTTTTAAACATGTTTTAAACATTTTTAACAAAACATTGTTTCAAACTCGAATGATTGTTTAAAACATGTTTAAAACAAGTGTTTTATACAAAATGTTTAAAACGAAACAACCCTGTCTGATATTAATGATTTTTTTAGAGAACTGATGAACGAACATTGATTCTCACACAATGGCAAAATAATCTTGGATATCAATTAGGTATTCAAATTTTTCCATAATAATTTCATTATTGTTGCTGGAATGAGAATACAATTTTTGATGTATAAACAAAAGATTATCAGGATGCAGAAATTATTGTTGTAATCAAGAATTAAGTACAAATTAATTTAAAAACAAACGACTACCAATTTCATTAAATTAAATATGCCGCTATATTATTTAAAAACGAAACATTTTAACTTAAATATGCCTCTTGTTTTGCCTCCTCTATCCCTAATCGCTTACGATGGTTCATAGCATCACGAAACCTCCTCCTCCTCGCCAAAGACAAACAATACTGAATTCATATTGCATTGCAAGATTATGGGAAAATTGAAATAGATGATAACCAATATCATTTTGCATTTGTTTGAGAATAAATGCATGTATTGACTGAACATTTTGATTATCCTTGTATAATAGGTCCGAATATGTCGAGAAATCGATATTACTTAAAGGTTGTAAAAGACACGCTCAAACTGATACAGCTCTCTAAAAAAATTCTAATATCGTGCTAAAAATAGAAAAGTTATAAAGCCTAAAACTTTACCAAAATTTTATAATGACGTTTTCTTTGCACGTGAGTGTAGGTATATGGTTTTCCTGTTTGACCTGCGTTAATAGAAGTAAAAATCTTTAAACTTAAACTTTTATTTTTAGCTGATTCTTGTAAATCCTTTCTGCATACCCGCCTATGCGGCAGTCTCCTGGATGTTTTTCAAGAGCCGCATCTACGTCGAAGAAATAACTTTGCTCAACTTTTTCGGCCAGAATTACGTCGACTACCAGAACAAGGTTGCCACAGGCATACCCTTTATTAAAGGTTACCAAATGTGAGAGGTTTATCTTTAGTTTACAGGGATCATTTAAGAGATATCGTTATCGGTGAAAATAATTACCAAATAATATGTGTTTAAAGCGTAATAATGTCATTTTAAGCGATGCTATTAAACATATGGAATGTCTGGTTAAAATTTAAGAGATAACCCTAGAATATATTTAATATTTTTTTAAAAATAATTGTTTATTGCCAAAATTAGGCGAGAGAAGAAACTTTGTTTATAACAAATTTTCTGATAAGTTTATTAACAATCCCTTCTGTGGTTTATTATACATATCTTACGTATACAGGGTGTTATGGAAATGACGTATTATATTTAAACGGGCAATTCCTGAGATGAAAACAAATTGAAGAAAAATATCCAAAAATGGCGCTCTAATTTAATATGACCTTATGTCAAACCAAAAATTACCACGTGGTGCCCCTGTTCGGAAGGTAAACACAGCAACATATGGCAGTGAATCTTGAACAGTGTTGTCATATCTTCAGGGTAAATTCTTTAGAAAGTCAATAACCGTTTTGACAGATTTCAAGTTGTTTATTTTTCAGGGTACATTATTATAAACTTTTACGTTCAGTTCGCTGGGAAACAATCTCTGATTTATAAACTGACTCGAACGAACCGCCGCGGAGTTTATAAATGGTCAGGTATGTTCTCATTTGTTCAATTCGAACGACACCCGTCAGATCTGGACAACTTAAAAGTTTATAAATGCCACTTACCCTTTAGAAAAAAAATTCAATTTTATTTACCTTTTCGGACTTATTTAAAACCAACTGAATTTAAAAAAACACCAAGTACTCACATCACAAAATCACATTAGTTTTCGCGTCACAACACATCTAAGTACCGTTCAATCTGAATTAGTATTTTAAAGTACTACTATGTAGACAAAAATACGCCCTTATTGACTTGGAAATAATGTATTTAACGTCTAAATTTTTTTGAAATAAATAACACGTTGGTTGGTTATTATTTCTATGTGTGTTATTGTAAAGTGTAATTATGCGTTAGTGTTGGGGTTTAGTGATAAGCTTATTATGCACTCCCACACTATCATCAGGACACGTTTTTCCCATAGAAAAAAGAACTGAAAGTGTCCTGGATTCCTTAATCGCGTCCTGGATTTACTTTCTAAGTAAGCTAAATATTTATTTTTATAAGAAGTTAAAGTTTTACACTTTTAAACATTTTGGCAACATTGTGCCTGAACATCTGTTTATTACCCAGCTGGGCAATGTAATATGTTCATATATGGATGTGCCGAGGAGTTGTGTGTGGGTTTAGGGGTGAATTACCCCACTTTTTAAACGTTCGATTTAAAAAAAATATGTAGCTCTTCTCTCGGACACCCGAGAGGTCACCCATTTAAATATAATACGTCATTTCCATAACACCCTGTATACAGGGTGTATTAAAAACATGTCCCATCGCTCTTGTGGTGATTCCTTACCCAAATATAAGATAAGTAGTTCCTATGAACTACTATGAAGATACAGGGTGTTAGCATTTTCTCTCTGCTTTGACGATATGTCCCGAAATGGATTTTTAGTAAAATTTAGGTTTTTAAAAAGTACCTAAAATAGCACCAAAGATTTTATAACCTATAAAAATATTTGAATACCACATACTGTAGCAGTCATTTGATTTTTTTACTCATTTACTTTAAGTTTGACAGAGTTTAGTAAAATTGCATTCATCTTGTAAACGAGCCTACTTCAGAGATGTTTTTTAGCCATTTAAATTTCTTACAAATTGTGACATAGTAAGGACATATCTATTTGATCCATATTTTGGGTACTTTTCATAACCCAAATTTCGCTAAAAGTTTGGAAATATGTATCTTGAAAGTACCGAAAAACAAAAAAAAATTGTAGCATGCATCTGCAGACCCATGTTGATAGGACCAATTAGTCTTATTTTTGGGTAAAGAATCACCACACGTAGCGATGGCACATATTTTTTGAAACACCCTGTATAAAGTGCAGTGATATTTAGCAAATTTTGAGGGCTCAGGGCCATATTCATAGTCAACACTTGAGGCATCCTCGGCACTTGGCTAAGGAATGCTTTAGGTCTGAGCAGGCCTCAAGTGTCGACTATGAATACGGCCCTCAGACAGATGATGACAAATATAACATTTTTAAGAGGATCAGTTTTAATAAATGCTGTCTTAGGATTAAAAATGTGGGCATTTAAATTTTATAATTTGTTATTATATATTTAACTTATATACCTTATATAAAACCAACTGTTTAAAATAAATGTTTCCATGTTGCAATTGCTACTTTATTTTAAAAACACAACAGAACCTAATTAAAATAGTTTTATTAACAAAAATACTGTATTTTTATAATAAAAAAAATGTTTACAAATATTCGGTTTTAACGATATTTTAAGTAAAACGTATCAACATAGTAAAGATCTTTGATATATTATAAAATAATTTTAAAAACTACATTTAAATTCAACAGTATAAAAATATATCAGGTTTACAACCATATAAGGTAAAATATAGGGTATCCCAGAAGTCTCGCATAAACGCGTTTATTTTATTTACCCTGTAATTTGTTACCTACTTCATATTCTAATAAATCGTATAGCTTTTATGCATCATACATTAAATTAAAAAAACTTTAATTGAAAATTTATTTTATTAATCGAGGTGAGGGTGACGTTTAGAGGGTTCAAAAAAATACCTAAATATAAAAATGGAGAACAAACACAATTTACTTTATTCACAACAAATATGAATTTTATGCAGGACTTCTGGGCATGATTGTATTTAAACATAGAGACATCTTAAATACCACGCCGAGTGGCACGTTTGGAAGGAAGGAATAACCGTTTCAGGAAGTTTTAACATTTTTTTTTAAATGGGTTCCGAATACAATGAAAACTTTTTTGTATAAAAGGAGAAGGAAGTAAATTTTTTAAATTACATTCTTCTGAAAATGATGCTTCAAATACTAATTCTACACTGTTACAGGAAAATAATTTAAAATGTGCCTTACAATCATATAGCAGCACTGTGTAAAGTCTATGTCCATCAACAAGGGAAAGTTTCGCTGAACGTGTAAAAATGTGAATCGGTACTGCATTGGAGTTACCCCTCCGCTTCATGGGAACAATGTGATATTCTGTTCTTGTCGAGCACATAATAAATATTACCTACCCTTATTCACACGCAAGTACGTAAGATTTATTGCTATACATGTATAGAAGATATAAAATAGCTTAGACTAGTCACCCGCAAACTAACTGTGTAACTGTTTTTCCGTTATGAGTCATAGCTACCTACGGCAGTATAAACAGGTACAGGAAACATACAAGCTCGTCTTGTTTCAGTCCCAAATTTCAAAACATGACCGTTTTGTTTTTCTGGACAACCTGTGTATACCAGTTTTTTTTACTTAGTTATTTTACTTGTTTGGAATGTTAGTATACCCTATATATTAGAAAATAAACGGCACTTATACAGGGTGTCCCGAAATTAAGGGGCGGAAATACTTGCTAAGGGAGCTACGGCCCTTCGAATGAACACATTTTTTCTAAATATTTTTGAATCGAATTTAAAATTAGGTATGGCTTTGTTCGGGTTCGGGTATGGGCATAGAAATAAGTAAACCTAGAAACCTAAAACGTTGTTCGGGTATAGACGTGGCGACCTCCAAAAAATGATGCGGAATTATTTTACGGCCGTGTTAAACATTTTATTAGATAGAATAATACTTAATTTCAAAATTTTATTACGCTTACGAAAATATTTAGAAAAAACCCCATATGAAAAAATCTATTATTTTTAGCAGGAGAATATGGTGGTAAAGTAGTGTCCCTTAATTTCGGGACGCCCTGTATAGAAGAAACACCTTGCCCAATCATAACAATGAATATTCTTTTACAAACAAAAAGGGATACCACTTCCTGGGATTCAATCTACATTTTATAAATATCAATTTTGGCAAACAATTAAACAAATGTAGACATTCAGGAGTCGCAGGCCGGGCAACCCTAAAGAAGCTCTTACAAAATTATCTGTTTACTCAAAAGGTTTAAAACATATTTTAGCCCAGCAAAAATACTGGGACAGTCTTTAAAAAATACATTTAAATAGTTATTCTGCAATTCTGTTGATTTTTCCTGAAAAATTTTCGTCGCGTTATAAATAAAAGTGCCATTGAAAATTTGATGTATTACTAAATTTGGGTACGGAGATTTTAAAAGCGAATTTAAATATTTTACGTGCAGAAAAACACTTTGAATCTGCGCCATCGAGTGTACTAAATTTTTATCGAACGTTTCGGCCGTTTCTTTAGGGTTTACCGTAAACAAATGAACAACTTTTTGCATAAAAATTATACAATCCTTACTGGGAAAATAATAGAAGCAGTTTTTATCCGCCCTAAAAGGTATATGCTCACTTGTTTGTGGTAAACTTTGCATGTATGAGTAAAACTTCTTTTTGTACCGTTCCGCTGACCGGTAGTAACCGATTCTTTGGTCCACATAATTTAAGATAATGAAACATAACACAAGAGCATAAATAAAGGGAGTTTCAAAAGAAGTTTTTGAAGCTGCGTATTTGAGAGAGATTAAAAAAGTGTGCCACTCGGTTGGGATATGTGCTAGAAGGGACACAAAGTTACCGTCAATGTTCAATATTTTTAACAAGGCATCCCGTCGACCTTGAAGAGTCAGCTCTTCAATTTCTTCCAAAGAAGGCACAGGTACAGTATATTTTTCTTGGGGAAACCACTTGACACTGTTTCCCTCTCCTCTTGCCACTACTGTGAAGTCATTAGCAACACTATTTGTGAGAATTTTATGAATTGCACATAGTATTTCCAAAGAAACTGTATTGGAATGGTCTTGAATGTGATTTTCAATTTGAGGTATGCAATAATACTTGTTTTGAGTTAGTATATCCATAAAGGAAGAGGGATACTGGCATTTTATAAAGTTTCTTAAGAATATCTCTGTCACAGGGTTTTCAGCAGCATTGTCTTTCTCTAGATTGCTGTCTTTTAAATTAGGGTTTGTACAGGAAGATGGCATTTCTTCATCATCATCTTCAAAATTATTTGCTGGTGTGTCAGGGCTATCACTATCCAGCTTCTTCTGATTATTTTCACTGCCGATGCCATTTTTATTGCTATTCTCTTGCAAATCAGAGTCAGAATCTTTAGAGGAAGCAATATTTTCACAGGGTTCATTATTATTGCTGGTGTCAGGGTGTTCTTTAGGGGAAAATACATTTTCATTTTTATTTTTTTCATTTTCTTCACTATATTTTTCACTGTTTCCTGAAGAGCTAGCACCATCTTTGTTATTATCAGTGTCTTCCTTGTCACTGTCCTTTTCACTATTTTTAATACTTTCTGGAGAGTTACAGACACTTCCACCTTTATCTTCAGGTTCTTTGGTTATTTCTTGTTTTAAGAGTGTGAAATCAAAATTTTTTTGTTTAAATTCACTTTTGGAGGAAACATTTAAGTACTTTAACATCGTAGGTTCTTCAAAATAATATCCAGACATTATTTTTTCAATTTTCTTTAAAATATGCTCTCTTTCCTTTACCGTGTCAAAGCTTCTTAATATCTTTCGTACAGCAGATTCGGTAGTTTCACTTTTTAGCCAATTAAGAATACATTGAATTTGTTCTTGCAGATTCCTATTAAACACATTTATGGATTCCAAGAATTTGATAAATATCTGTTGCTTAATATAGTCATTTCCTATCAAAACAGGCAGCAAATGAAGTGAGCTTTCTGGAAGTTCATCAAAATCCTGTAAAAATTTCTCTATCCTGTACATTTTACAGGCGATACATTTGTAAGTGCCTGTCCTCCAGTTCTCTATTGCTTGAACCTTATTATCTAATGTTTTAAATGGAATGTATTGCGCTCCAAACACAAAATAGTCCGAATCAAAGGTTAACACGGGACAATTAAGCGTTTTAGCTATATTAGCAATTTCTGAGTCGGCTTCGTATTTGCACATAACCATTTCGATATCGAGACTTCTCAGGATATCTTTAAAGGCCTCTCTTAGCAACAAGGGAAACACTACTTTGTAAGGATTCTTCTTCTCTTGCTGCGGGTTTAACTGGTCAGCAATTTTGATCTTATCTTGCATCCGTTGTAGGATTGTAGGGAGTTTTCGTTGCTCAAAACCTCCATCGAAAATAACGATGGGTGTTACTTTGACTTCCTTAAGCATCCCGAAGAAGTTTTCTACGATGTAAGCGTATTTATCGTAGTCGCCTCCATAAGAATTATTTGATCTAGCATCGAATTGCCAGTGATTCCAATTGTAAAGTTGGCAGGAAATACTGTGACCGTCTATTATTAAATTACAGTCACGAAGCTCGTAGTTCTCAAAATACAGATGAGTTCTGTTTTCAATAAACGTCGTGAAGCCTTTAATACCCATTTTTTTCTAAATTGTTTTGATTCGATAAATTTATGCCATGTCAACACTAGAATATGACTAGAATTAGGGATGTGCGGTACGGTACGATATTCTTGTGTACCGGTATTTTTCTTACCGATACTCGATATTTTGTACCGGTATTTTACTGTACGGTACGGTCCGATACGCTAAGTTTTTACCCAGTACCTATCGTATTTGTATGGTATGTAAATAATTATTTATTAAAATTATATATTATATTTTGACTAATCCAGTTCGTGCTAGAAAACGGAATGCATTCTCGAACGCAGCTCACAGTTACGGCTAAACTATTGCGAAAGAAGAAGATTTTATATTGAACGCGCAATCCCGAATAAAATAAGAAAACGAAGTAAACGAACTGACTGGTCTGGTCTGAGAATAGGTGATTCCCCAATTGTGCATTTTAAAAAGTTTGTTTTTTGTTCATTTTTTATCATGCCGCCTCGTCCCATTAGCGATGTATGGAAAGTTTTTATTAAAACCAAGAGTGGAGGTACCTGCAAATTATGTCTTTGTGAGGTCAAAAATTCTGAAGGAACGACAAATTTAAGGAAGCATATTGCACGACGACATCCAAAATATAGTTTTAAAAAAAATGAGAAGGAATCTTGCAAAAACGAGGTATGCATATATAGTAAAATTAACATTAAAAGTGTTTGTGTGTACTAAATACGAGTCTAAATATTATTCAGCTATTATCTCCAAGAGCAATATAATTTCAAAAAATATTTTTATACATTTTTAATATACTCATTTCATCATAAAACAATGTACCGGTACTCATTGTACCGGTACTTTACTTAACGATATTGTACCAGACCGGTACTTCCACGTCGGTACATATCGATCCACGAATACCGGTACTTTTGGGAGTATCGCACATCCCTAACTAGAATGAACGCCACTGGATTTTTGGGTTATATACTGTATATCTTCTGCATTTATTCCAGCTAGTGATTATTGGGCCGAGATTGATCGTCCCAGTGGTAGTTAGGGCCAATCAGATGAAAGGAACGGCCTTTACACCTACTCTGCGGTGAATACATGGGCTTCCCCACTTTACAGACACGCACCATGTAAAATAGTTACACGTCACGTCAGCAACTTTTTACTCAAACATAACCTGGGTAATTTATGGGTGTGGCTTGTGATTCTTTGGGTGTGATTCATGTAATATCGGCATTAGCGGTCTCAGCAGTTGTTTTTTTTGTGTGCGGGATTGTTCGGGTGTGTTTCTACTGTATTAATAATAAAAAAATTCTTTGAAAATGGGTATTCCAAGCTTTACGACGTATTTAGAGGACAGAGGAACCAAATACTTCGAAAAATACGAACTTTACAATTGCAATGTGGTAATTGACGGCCACTGCCTTTGCAATAACTTATACAACTGGCAGTATCTACACTGGAAAACGGGATTTGCCCCCTACTGCTACGGGGGAGATTATGATAAGTATGCGGCGATAGTTAAACAGTTTTTTCTGTTGTTACGTAACTGCAATGTGATCCCATATATCCTCTTTGATGGATGCAGTGAAAATAATAAGGCTTCACTTATTAAGCAACGTTTAAATGAGAAAGTAAAGATTAACATTGAAATCACGCCTACTTCAAGTCACCCCACATACTCATTAGGAGCGGTAGCTTTAAAGTATGCTTTTAGGGATGTCCTATCTGAATTAGGAATAAAAGTATACACCTGTATCAGCGACGCTAATCAAAAAATGGCAAGTTTGGCGAAGCATTTAAAATGTCCTGTCCTAAGTGCAGATTCCGATTTTTTCATATCCAGTGCTATGTATATCCCATTTTCTTCGATAGACTGCAAAATTCAAGAAAATGAAAATCGGGGGTATAAATTTATGACCTGCAAGATGTATAAAGTTGAAAATTTGATTAATGTTCTAAACAAGCGACCAGATATGCATTATCTGATACCGGTATTACTCGGCAACAATCTATTTAATACCAAAATCTTCGATTCATTTTTTAGACAGTTTAAAATTTTGGGTGGTAGACAGAAAAAAATTGATTTAGTATTTCAGTGGCTTAAAAACCAATATACATTGCAAACCGCAATCAATGAAATATTAAGATACACCCATGGCACTCAACAAAACTCTTCCATTGGGAAAATTATTAAAGATACCATTATGGGCTATACTCCTGTTTCGATTAATTCATTATTGGAATATTTTGAAATGGGAACAATTGGAACCAAGGAAAACTGTGAAGTCTCTTTAAATTTTGGAAACATTGAGAAAACACTGGGGTTGAAAATAGAAGAAGTTAACAATAGTAATGATGTTCAAGGTAAATAAATGGTAACTAGATGTGTTGCATATTTTGATTCTGCAGCTACCCAATAAATTGAAATTTTATTTTTTTGCGCCCTGGTCAGTACCACATAATTTGCCTTCTATTGTGATTAATTTTATACAGAAAATTTGTTTGAAATATTGGTACTCGTCATAAAAGTTGCCAATCCTTTTTATGAAGATATTTTGGCTTAACATTGTTATATTAAATCGAATACCCTATATATTTTGTCATTTTTTGATTCAATGTAAAAATCCAAGTATATTTGGTTAACAATAACAATAATAGTAAAAGGATTTTTTTATAATAAAAAACAAGTCAAGGGAATTTGACGTTACTATCAAATACAGTTAAATAATTCAAAATTTGAGAAAATTTTATAATGGTCTTTTTATTCCATAAAAATACTAGACGTTTTTATACACACAGTATTCTTTTTGTTATAATACAATAAAGACTCACAAGTCAATTTTTTATCTCAAAAACTTCTTTTTAAGATGGCAGCATGTAGCATTATACTGACCAAATGAATGTCTACCCCAATCATTTTCGAAAAAAAATCCTTTGATGACTTTTATCTCGAAAATGGTTGGGGTTAGAAAAACTATTTAAAATAACAATTTCTTTTTATCAAATGTAGAAGATAATATATAGGGTGATATGGAAATGACGTATTATATTTAAATGGGTGACTCCTGGGGTGTCCTAGAGAAGCGCTATATATTTTTTTTAAATCGAACCTTTAGATTCTTATAAAAATAAATATTTAGTTTACCTAGTATCCAAATAGAAGTGAATCCAGGTGCCAGTACACTAGCAAGTAATCCAGAGCACAGACATCGTCAGGTTTTTGTAAGCAATAAATACTAACGCATAATTACACTTTACAATAACCTACCGTATACACATAAAACAACAGCACTATAGGATACAAATTATTTCGCAATAGAAATTTAGAAATTATAAAAACGCTAATTTCTAATGGGCTAATCAAATTTATTAATCCTTTACTGAAGAAGAATGATGAAATAATTATGTTGATTTGTTGATAATTTGTTCTTTTCGCGACGGCAGTGCCCCAGTCCAGCAGTTCAATATTGATCGACTATTGTCTACGCGGTAGCACTTTAAAATACTATTTCAGATTGAATGGTAGTTAGATGTGTTGTGACGCGAAAACTATGTGATTTTGTGATGTGAGTACTTGGTGTTTTTTATAAATTAAGTTGGTTTTAAATAAGTCCGAAAAGGTAAATAAAATTACATAGTTGTCCAGATCTGACGGGTGTCGTTCGAATTGAACAAATGAGAACATATCTGACAATTTAAAAACTCCGCGGCGGTTCGTTCGAGTCAGTTCAAGTTTATAAATCAGAGATTGTTTCGTAGCGAACTGAACTGAACGTAAAAGTTGCAATCTGTCAAACGATTTTCTAAAGAGTTTACCCCGAAGATATGACAACACTGTTGACATATGTTGCTTTGTTTACCTTACTGACTGGGGCAGCACATGGTCATTTTTGGTTTGACATAAGGTCATGTACAGGGCATATTAAATTAAAGCGCCATTTTTGGATATTTTTCTTCAATTTGTTTTCATCTCAGGAATTGCCGATTTAAATATAATACGTCATTTCCATAATACCCTGTACTAGATAGATGTATTTAATAGACAGTGTCTATTTTTTCTCTTTCTTAGTTTCAGAACTATTTGAAAGGAAGTTCACAGAATGCCAATACCCAGCCTTTTTCATGGATATGCTTATGTGGGACAGATATTTTGTATGGCCTAATATTGAAGATTGTTCGAGACCAGATGCTAATTCTATAGGTTATACCCTAATGTCAGCGATTCACAACATTTTGGTGCAAACTGACGAAAAACAACTAACCGTGTTACGGAGAAATAGCAGCTTGAAATTGGACGATTTTGTTTTACCTGTTTATAAAAATTCTTTACCTTCAATTGAAGAAATCGAGTACTTACGCTTGGAAGGAAAACGAAACCTAATTTTTGAAATTTTGGAAATTGATCACGATTTCTTACAAATTTTTGAACATTTTCCGAAAGAATGGCACTTATTTATACTCTCCTTAAAATTTTCCACATCCAAATCAAACTTTAAATCCTCTTTTATTCACTCTGTAATATTTTGTTTTCTAACCTTAAGTTATGTTGATCCAAAACTGAAGGGGTTTTATCGTTCCCTTGAGGAAATGCAAAATGTTCATACAGTCCCTCAAAGTTTCGACAAAACTCTTGAGGAAAGTAAATTTTCAACTATATCTGAGGATGAATCGATCACTTTCATGCAAAAAGTTATCAAGTATTTTGAAGTTGACCCTACAGATAATGCTGAAACCTATGACAGAAATATCATGCATTCTATTGCAGAATTTCAGTGTGTTTTTTTACATTTAAAATATCTTAATGCATTGTTGAATTTTCCTTTTGAAGATGCATATATTTACAAGATTTTTGATGGCACTTTTATTTATAATATTGAAAAAAAATTGGGAAGTGAAGCAAGCTTGGAAAACTACATTGGTAGATTTTTGCATGATTGTACAAGTATTTACTGTGTATTTATTTCTGTTATAGAGTTGTTGAAGAAGTATTCCATTTCTTCATTATTGTAACTTTATTTTTATTACCTATAATGATTCATACATATTTGATCCAAATTATGGGTAATATATGCAATCATTTATGTATAGCGCGATAATATGATAACTTTGTTGTGAATAAAAAATGTTCGTTTATATCCATATATGTATAACAGTGTTTTTATCAGTTAAATATACTTTTATCCCTCCTATCTTTGTTTTTAAACCATTTGAATATTACTCAGCCAGAAAGCTGTGGTAGGAAATACTAGCTTTGAATATATTCAAAGTACGGGCCTTCCTATTTTTTTGTTTGAAATTGTTTTTGTGTCGATAATCAAATCTGCGATATGTCGGCAATTGTAGTAAAAATTGCACATTTTTTAAAAAGCCTCGAGTTGTTGTGATCCCAATTTATTAACTAAAATCTTACCTGTCCAATGGAGAAGATGGAAAAACCCACTGCTCTATCGTTTATACGTCCAGCAACTTCACCCAGGGCAGCGTCCCAACGTTGGGTGACTATACAATTACTTCTCCAAAATTGTTTTGAGTTAGAACTTTATTAGAACGTTATTCAAAGGCTGGTGGTGACTGTCGCCTGTGACCTCATTCAGCATTTCCTTTGAATAAGCATTTCCGACTTATGGCGAAAATGTACAAGTTGTTGAGAACATTTTGGACGCCACTGGCAAGCGACATCATTGATCTATCACTCCTCTGTGTTGCGGGGCATCAAATAGCGGGGCGAAGGGTGGTCGATTGACAAATGGTTGTATTGAGCAGTTTCCTGTGATTTTTATCCATTATTTATTTATATTTGTTAATGTAAACATTCTTGCTCTAGTTAAACTACAAAATGGACGTGCTTTCAGGTATTTTCAATCTGTGAGAAACCCCGCACGATTTTATGTGTAATTTTAGTGATACCGCATTGTTCCTTGTCTAGCTGTTTCTTATAATAGAAAATTCATTATGGGTAGGCATTTTTGATTTATTTTTATTTCTAGTTTCCTTTCATATGTGCCATAAATTCAAGAATTTAGGATTAAAATCAATACTTATTATTTAATCGGTAGCCTTTTCTGTTTTATCTCATTAATGTATTTATGATATTTTATCTGTAGTAATCCAAAATGGTTTAAAATGTATTGTTTCTAAAACAGAAAGGCATATGCTATGATGCTTAGATCATTTTTGTAGTCTTTTTTAGAACTTAATTAAATTAAATTAATTTTTTTGGGTTTTTTTGTAATGTATTAATACTGTCAGGTAATTGTAAAATTTTAATCAATATTGGTTTCCAGCATAGAGCTATACGGTTTTGTAAGTACCTATTGGTTAAATTAAAATTACCCAAGCTCCTTTTTTGTAACCCTTACCTTCACATCCTCACACTCGAAATACTTCCATTAGTAGAATAAATAATTCTTTAAAAGGTATAGTTCAAAAAGTTCCTGAAATGCATCATTTTATTTTGCAGAAGGAGTTAGTGCTTCAGTAAAGAAAGGCCCTGGCCTCTATGAATTTCTTGTCGAAGCAGAGTTGCAGCATTATTTTAACAGCTTTAAGTAAGTTATTTCCTTCTCATCCAAGCTTAAGCAGTCAGAATTAAGGCTTTAGTTCATGATAAAAGTTTTCACACTATTTTACCTATGAAACATTCTTATATTTTTCAGAAATACTCTCAAAATCGCACATCCATCACAGTTAAAATTCACCACAGAAAGTGATCTCATGGACATTGGCATGTCAAAGCCTGAAATGAGACGGTTAAGAAAATACTATGAGAAACATTTCCCACATAATTATTTGTCCAAGTTCAAGAAACTCCTAAGTCATAGAAAACAGGACAGCACTGGTAAGTGAACTTTTAAATTTTGTAATCAAACGATTTTTATTGAAAATATATTTTAATGAATATTTTTTCTCCAAAATTTTAAATTTATTTGTTCAGGTTTATTAATTCTATAGCCTTTCGTTTTAACATATTATGTACATTGTCTTATTAATTTTATATACTCTATATGTTTATCATGGGGATGCACAGGAAAGTGTTTTTTCTAGTAGCAGATGCAAGCCTGTTGTTGAATAGTGATTCATTGTCAGTTTCAAAAACTCCCAAGGTATCAAGTAAGCACATAATACCTGCAGCAAGCATAACTATAAACAAAGAACTTGGAATGGGAGAGTTTGGGGTTGTTCAACAAGGAGTATGGTGTAATGAAGGTAAACATATCTTATATATATTTATATAACAAAAAGTCAAAAATTCAATATTTGTTTTTGTTTCCATTTGAAAACATTTACTGCTATCACCTTTATTTTAACTCCAAGTAGCCTAATGCATCATCGAAGGCCTTGTATAGTGTACTACCAAAACCAAGAGGGTTACAGGCAACTTTAAATAATGGTCAAACATGAAAGTATTCACATTTACAATTTTAGCATTAAAGAAAAATTTTGCACAAAATATTTGGGTGTAATTATAGACAAACATTTAAAATGGATATTCTTTATCCAAAAACTTAAGAAAACTTATATATAAATTCTACCTTAAGCAAAAGACTGTTAATATCCATTTATAAAGGTATTGCAGAATCAGTAATATGATATGGTATAATTGTGTGGAGTAGTGTGTATCACAAGACTTGAACATTGTACAAAATTACATACTTAAAGTGATGAACAAAAAAAACTAAACGATTCTAGACCAAACAACTAACTATACACACAAGAAATATTAAATGTTAGATCTTTATATATTTTGGAAATTTGCTCATTTGTCTTTAAAAATGAAAACTTAAAAAACTATGTAAATCACATTTACTAAACACGTAACAAAACACATTCTCATACCAAACAGTAACACAAATGATTATAGATTTGCCAATTTAGCACCCAAGATATTAACATTATTCCCAATGAAATTAAATGTATTAAAAAAAATTAACCCGTTCAGGCAAGCATGTAAATTGTAGGTGGTGGAGAACTTGAAATTGTTTGAGCGTCTATTCTAATAAATTCAGTAGGTTGATGTAACTATGGATTTTTAATCTTACTACCCAGTAATACAGTATTATTAAGTAGTTGTTTCATGAAATAAATATAATTAGGTACAATAAAGAATATAATAATATAAATATATAATATACAGGGTGATTCACGACGAGCGTGCATTAGAACTTTATGGAGAACTACTGAATATATGTTCCTGAAACTTTGGGGATTTGGGTTTATCGATATGCTCTCTTTAACTAAAATATTGACATGTTTCTGTCATTTCCGGTTATACCGGAAGTAGCTGCCAACTTTCGTTTTTTAAATACAACATGGTAATTTTTATTACATTTTTCGATTAAGCATTAAATACTAAGCACATTTTATACAAAATGTTTTTGTCAGACTCTATTAGTTTTTGAGATATCTGGACTTTTTGTAATTATTTGGCAAATGCATGACGATGAAATAATCCATATAATTTTTTTACCTTAGCGCTTGGACTAAAAATTTTTTCTCACCGAATAGCTAGAAGATCATCAAGTCTCAAAAACATTTCAAATTCGGCATAAAATGTACAGGGTGGTCACAATTCAAGCCTCATTGTGAAAGAATTCAACCATTAAAAACTTTCTTATTTTAAATGGAACACCCTGCATATTTTTATTTAATTTCATAGCAAATTAGTTGTTCTTTATAAATAGTATTTACTGTCCTATACCTATATCAAAGCGTTTTCTCAAAAAATCCAATTTTATTCCGAAAATACTATTTGTTCAAGTGTGGTATGAGAACAATTGTACTTAGAGGCTGTATACTGATGTCTATACGGAGGAAAAGTGATTGATTGCTGGAAAATACAATATTCTAAAGTGTTTCTTAATAATTTATAAATAAAATGCAGTTGATTGTTTTAAATTTAATGGTTTAAATATTATTTTTTTAAAAATAGCAAGGAAACAAGTTTATAAACTTTAAATTCTTTAATTAAAAATGTGCTTGAAAATTATACCTAATATCTTTTGATTATATGTTTAAAATATGTTCGAAATGATTGCCATTTACTTCCAAGCATTTATGTATTCTTTTCATCATGTTATTTCTTGTAGCATTCCTAATTTCTTGTGAGAGATTGAAATGCTGCCTTCACCCTTTTAATTAGATTTTCGTTCGTGGTGATTGGACGCGCGTAAACTTTATCTTTAATGGTTCCCCAGATGAAAAGTCCAGTGGAGTTAAGTCTGGCGAATGAGCTGGCCAGTGGAAGGGACCTTGGTTTGCGATCCACTGGTCATGAAAAATTCTGTTTAGGGCAGTCTTAACAACTTGGGCGTTGTGTGCTGGAGCCCCATCGTTTTGATACCAATCACTTTTCCTCCGTATAGACATCAGTATACAGCCCCTAAGTACAATTGTTTTCATAGCACACTTGAACAAATAGTATTTTCGGAATAAAATTGGATTTTTTTAGAAAACGCTTTGATATAGGTATAGGACAGTAAATACTATTTATAAAGAACAACTAATTTGCCATCAAATTAAATAAAAATATACAGGGTGTTCCATTTAAAATAAGAAAGTTTTTAATGGTTGAATTCTTTCACAATGAGGCTTGAATTGTGACCACCCTGTACATTTTATGCCGAATTTGAAATGTTTTTGAGACTTGATGATCTTCTAGCTATTCGGTGAGAAAAAATTTTTAGTTCAAGCGCTAAGGTAAAAAAATTATATGGATTATTTCATCGCCATGCATTTGCCAAATAATTACAAAAAGTCCAGATATCTCAAAAACTAATAGAGTCTGACAAAAACATTTTCTATAAAATGTGCTTAGTATTTAATGCTTAATCGGAAAATGTAATAAAAATTACCATGTTGTATTTAAAAAACGAAAGTTGGCAGCTACTTCCGGTATAACCGAAAATGACAGGAACATGTCAATATTTTAGTTAAAGAGAGCATATCGATAAACCCAAATCCCCAAAGTTTCAGGAACATATATTCAGTAGTTCTCCATAAAGTTCTAATGCACGCTCGTCGTGAATCACCCTGTATAATAGCACATATAGATGTTTGGTCATCTAGGTGCTATTCTTTCAGGTATTTATCCTCGTAGTTTTCTTTCAAATCGCTGGATAAATTTCTTCTTGGTATTTTGTTTTAAATAATGATATTGGAAAATTCTACAAAATGTAAAATACTCTTTAACTTTACTTTATTGAGTAACAATGTTTAAAATATCTACTGTTGTGTAAAAACATCAGCACGTAATATTGTTTAGGTGAACGAATTCAAGTGGCCATTAAATGCCTTTCAAAAGATAGAATGCAAAGCAACATGGTGGAATTTCTAAAAGAAGCGTCCATAATGCACAATATAGATCATCCTAACATCGTAAGGTTTTTTGGGGTTGTTTTGCCGAATATTGAAGGGAGTCTTATGTTGGTGACTGAGTTAGCCCCCTTAAGGTAAATGCTGTATACAGGGTCCGCAAACGAAGCGTGGACGGAAGATTAAATCGTTATCGAAGAACTTATCAACAATACTAAAACAGCTTGAGATATTGGATTAAAAGCGGCATGTTTTAAAAATATTTTACATTATACAGGGTGGCCCAAAAAAGTGTGACAGCATAAAGTTTTATTTTTTTCAATGGGACATCCAATATTTGCATATTTAGGTTCGTATCACTATCGTTTATAAGTGCCTCAAATTTTATTTAATTTGGTTTTGTAGTTTCGGAGAAATAAATTAAAAACTAAAAAAAAAAGTTTTGCAGTCCTGAATAAAAAAATCAAAAAAAATAATCCAGAATTATTTTTTTAACCTCAATATTGAGTGAAATTTATGACAAGAGGTCTAGAGATACTATGAATGTAATTGCGTTTATTCATTTTATACAGGGTGTTCATAATAAGCCTTCAAAAACCCCACATTTTATAATAATTTTTCCCAAGTTTTTCAATAGTCAATAGTCAATAGTCAATAGTCAATAGTTTTATTAATGTTAGAACACAAGTGTTTACACAGGTCAAAATACAATGTATATAGAGAAAAGTAAAATACTTATTATAATAAAAAAGAAATAAGAGCCAAACATTACTATACTATACAAACATTGGACATATACAATGGAACACCCTGTATATTATTTGGCTATTTGACGTAGAATTCATAGACAATATTTTTTTGTAATACAAGCATATAAGTTATATCCAGCCGTTTTCGAGATAATTATAAATATCATAAATTATGTTGTTTAAATAGAGTATTTATTGGGAAATTTTGTTATAGGCCACTAGACTAATAATTGTAAACTAAAGTAAATGTTCAAAATAGCTTCCTTTTACTCTTAGAGTTTACCGTATTTTAGTTATTTCGATATAAATTTTAAAAGCCTACATTTTTGCTACTTTTTCTTAAAATCTAGCGGTAACTTTTTAATGGTTGACATTTGTTATGCAT
This sequence comes from Barypeithes pellucidus, assembly GCA_963991005.1. Lineage (NCBI taxonomy): Eukaryota > Metazoa > Arthropoda > Insecta > Coleoptera > Curculionidae > Barypeithes > Barypeithes pellucidus. The sequence continues at coordinate 6,003,057 of OZ022557.1, forward strand.
AAGTTCATTTGCAACAACTTCTCGAAGGTTTCTGGTCCCAGCTTTCTCTCAATATCTGGATATCTTTCAGCATATACTCGGCTCGCGAGGAGACAATTTCTTGCACATTCACCCAGTATGAAAATCATATTTGCCATTTCTAAAGTTGAAAAATTCGACATTTTGTGTAAGTTAGTACTTAATTTCGACGACTGAACAAATGAAATAATTTTATTTGGCTGTCATAGTGACAATTTAAACAAAAAAAATCATGGCAACTCGATTAAGAATAAAAAATAAAATTAAATAAATAAAAGTAGCAAAAATGTAGGCTTTTAAAATTTATATCGAAAGGAAGCTATTTTGAACATTTTCTTTAGTTTACAATTATTAGTCTAGTCGCCTATAACAAAATTTCCCAATAAAAACTCTATTTAAACAACATAATTTATGATATTTATAATTATTTCGAAAACGGCTGGATATAACTTATATGTTTGTATTACAAAAAAAAATTGTCTATCAATTCTACGTCAAATAGCCAAATAATATACAGGGTGTTCCATTTGAAAAACTTGAGAAAAATTATTTTAAAATGTGGGGTTTTTGAAGGCTTATTATGAACACCCTGTATAAATTGAATAAACGCAATTACATTCATAGTATCTCTAGACCTCTTGTCATAAATTTCACTCAATATTCAGGTTAAAAAAATAGTTCTGGATTGTTTTTTTTGATTTTTTTATTCAGGACTTCAAAACTTTTTTTTTTAGTTTTTAAGTTATTTCTCCGAAACTACAAAACCAAATTAAATAAAATTTGAGACACTTATAAACGATAGTTATACGAACCTAAATATGCAATAAAATACTGGGTGCCCCATTTAAAAAAATATAACTTTATGCTGTCACACTTTTTTGGGCCACCCTGTATAATGTAAAATATTTTTAAAACATGCCGCTTTTAATCCAATATCTGACGCTTTTTTAGTATTGTTGATATAATCTTTCGTCCACGCTTCTTTTGCGGACCCTGTATATTTACATATTAAAATAAAAAGTACATATTTTTTGGTTAATTTTTCTCTAAACAACAAATATTTTTTTACAAAATTTTTTTTTTCTTTTAGATCATTGCTTGAGTGTTTGAAAGAGCCCTCGCTTAGATCTAGCTTTCCGGTGTTAACGTTATGCGACTTTGCATATCAAATATGTGATGGTATGCAGTATCTTGAAGCCAACAGATTAATTCATAGGCAAGTGGAAGCAATATATTTTAAATTTTCATAATTACTAAGAATATGCGTGAATCTAGCTATGAAAGTTTGATTGTTTAACGTTTACACTTAAAAGTGACGCTGTTCACACCTGGCTGAAGTTTTATAATGTCTCACTTTTTGGAACTGGTTACGAAAATGTCATTCGTCTACGCTCGCGAATTAAGGACTTCTAAACCCACTCGTTTTGCTGGAATTGTGCTTATTACCTCGCGCGTTTTTCTTAACACTGCTTCAGTCAGTCATGTGATCAATGATATTAGCAAGTAGACACTTGTAACCCTAGGATTCAAATCGAGATTATGTTGATCAAATAAGACAAAACTATGTCGGCAGCCTCGAAGATATAAGTAACTTCTTTATTGTACTGAAGTCAAAAATTAAATTTTAAAATGATAGTTGATGCTTTATACCTATTTTATTTATTTATTTATTTATTCTCGTACAAACGCACAATCGGCAGTATTAACAAGTAAGAGAGCCTACAACTAAGGACTAGATAAAACTAAAGGAAACTATAACAATTTCATAGTTTTACAGAAATAAATTTGCATTTAAATATACAACAATCTTATCCATGGAAATAAGACTGAATTTCGTCAACATTCGTATTAAACAAGTCTATATTGGCTATATCTATTAATAGTTTTCATTGCCCTAGCATATGATTAAGTCGTGAAACATTCATTCGATTTGTATAGAAAAGAATCTTATCTCTAATTTTTAGATAAATTTTAGGTACTAATATATTTATACTATTAACTAAGCCCAGATCTTTATACCTTAGATTATTAATGATATAGAAAATAAACAATACAATTGAAAGAATCCAGCACACTTCTGTATGATATCATATATGGATATTCATTATTTTTTCTGACATATAAATAGTGCAAGAATCTTTTCTGTACTCTTTCAATTTGATCAATATACATCCTGGCTTGAGGCGGGGCGCCCCAATGATACGTGCATATTCCAATTGAGACCTCACCAAGGTTTTGTAAAGTCTTACAATAGAATCCACATTTCCCAAAAATTTCTTATTTCTTATTACAAAACCCAGCAACTTATAGGCCTTATTAACAATAATGTTATATTGAGTATTAAATTTTAAGAACGCAGATGAACTCCCAAATCTCTACACTCATCATCCTTCTGAGGCAACACTGAATTATTAAGAAAATATTGATTATTTATGAAATTCACCTTTGTTGTGAAAGTAATATCAGCGCACTTTCCAACATTGAGAGACATCCCATTCTCTCTAAACCATGTAGAAACTGAGTTTAAGTCACACTGCAATTTACAGGATTCTTTTATTGAAGTGATCAGTTTAAAGATTTTGAAGTCATCAGCAAGCAGCAAATTTGATTTTCAAACATGACTTATTGTTTAAAATATAATAATACTTCTTGACAGAGGTAACCATCTGCTTACAAAACATGACAAGAAAATGGTTCATTACCCTGCGATTAGAGCCACGTTTCTCCTAGAAAAATTATTTCATATTTACTATCGCGTTTTACAAAATATTTTCGTTTAGAAACTTGAAAAATTTGTGAACCACATGAAACAGAAAATATACATAACAATAATACATATTTTAATTTTGCATTTTCCGTCTATACACTGGAATTGTAAAAAGACATTAAAAATAACAGGGGTTTGATATTACTGTAAAGCTATGAGCGGTGGCTATGACGCACGTGCCGGGGTCAACTGTATGTTTGTTTGAAACGTTAACAAATTGTATTTTACTAAAATATCATTATGAAATTTTCTATGTAATTAGATATTTTCATATAATAGTATCATTTTCGTACCTTTCTGATATTATAACAAAACAGCTTATTATACAAATGAATTAAGTTTCATTCACCTCGCATATTCAAGGATTGTATATAGTAAAAGTATGATAATCATTTTGTTTTATAATTGAATAATGATCTTTAATATTAAATTAAATTGTTTACTTAGTTTTGTGGTTGGGTTAACATGCCCTTGATTATATTTTAAAGCAAGTAAAAAGGTTTAGGAAAAAATGTAATCTGTGGTTTGGTAACGTACCCACATCCTAGAGAATCGTAGACAGAGAGGAATCCAGGAATTTGTTACGGTGGTCCAATGGCTAACTAAAGAGTACTTTCATCAATGTTTATTTCGAGTGCAAAATAGGTTTTTTTGGCCATAATATTGCGTAAATATAGTATACAGTTGAACCGAGGAAAGATTCAACGTTCGTCACCTGTAACAGTATGATTCAAATCCAGATTATGTAAATCAAGTAAGACAAAACCACGTTTCCAGCTACTGGACGCGATTATTCATAAAACAAAATGACATTGGAAATAACAGGTGTTTGCTATCACTGTAAAGTAATGACGCAAGTTCATTCTTTCGCCGGTTCAACTGTACCTAATTTATTAATAATAATATCTTTTATTCCAATAAACTCTTACAGACACAGTAACGTCAATTTTCAATTTTTGTAATTTATTTTAAAAATACAAACTCTCGCAATCGATCTACAGGGTGTTATGGAAATGACGTATTTTATTTAAATGGGTGACTCCTTGGGTGTCCTAGAGAAGCGCTACATATTTTATTTTCTTTAAATCGACCGTTTTAAAAGTGGGGTAACAAACACTCTTACTCACAGGTCAGTCCGCGCTACTGTACAACATTTCACCCAGAGCCAATGGCAATGTTGCCAAACTTAATGTAAAACTGAAATTCCATATAAAATTATAAAAATAAATTATTTTCTACCTACTTGTATTTATGTATATACCTAAAGAGCGAGGAAATCCAGGCACAAACACAATCAGTTTTTTTTTGCTTTTTCATGGGAACACTCCTGGAAACACTTTATGTACACACAGTAATAGTGAAACAGAACCGATTGTTAGCTTTTGAAAATACAATAATACAGATTATATTACAGATTATTAGATTTTTTCACGCAACGAAATTTGACGTCCAGAAGAAACGCGTCAATAAAAACAATATTCAAAGATTATTTATGGACGGGCAAGATACACGCATAAACCGAAAAAACAGAGCACATTGCTGAGAGTGTGTTGGTGATCGTATCCGGCCACTGGTTGGTCTCCAACTAACAGACCGCAAGCGTGCGGCGCTATATGAAACTACATTTTCTACTACGTTTTCGGGTTGTTAAAAACATAGTCCGTCGTATATGTTCTTCAATTAATTATACAAAAAGGTATTACAGAATGGAAAAGTGTTTAAATTATTTTATTTTGTCTAAAGAGTTTAAGGTGTACATATGACAACACCGGCGAGAATTCCTCGATTACTTACATGTATCGCAGTGCCACACAGGTGTTTTTCTGGTTTGACGTCAGGTCACTTTTACCGCTGAATGAATTGAGAACGGCCATTTATGGGTATTTTTCTTTAATTTGTCTTTATCTCAGGAATTGCCGGTTTAAATATAATACGTCATTTCCATAACACCTTGTATGTTTGAGTTGAAATTCACCATTACTGAAATATTTCTATTTTACAATTTTAGAGATCTGGCGGCTAGAAATATTTTGGTATTTTCGAAAAACAGAGTGAAAATTTCGGACTTTGGACTGAGCCGTGCCTTAGGACAAGGAAAAGACTATTATCAAACCAATTTTAATGTCAATTTAAAATTACCGATAGGTAAGGAGACGAAGTTTTTTAATGTGTTTGACTTACTGTCAGGGGAGTAGTTGTTTCCACATCGTTTCATCTTGGGCTTCAACCGGGCTACTATAAGATCTAATTATTTTAATGGAATACATTTTAATTTTTTCTTCAAATTAAATTGTTTATTTAATTTATTAAATTAGGGATGTCCGGGTTTGTGTGTGTTTTTTTTAAATGCTGGGTAACTGGTATCTGGCTAGGAAAACTGGCCAGATATCTCTTTCTTACGCTCTATTATTTTTATAACTATTGTTATTTTTATATATTATAAATATGTTTTTTCCAAAAATGTGTGAAATCTTGAGCAAAAAAAAATATCAATGGCGAAAAATAAGCAGCTCAACAAATTTAGGGGTTTCATTTTCTTAAAATATAATTTTTTTTATATTTTTTTCCCTATTTTTTCTTAATTATTACAGCTTGGTGTGCGCCAGAGTGTATAAGTTACTTAAGATTTACGACTGCCAGTGATGTATGGGCTTTTGGAGTGACCTTATGGGAAATGTTTTCCTATGGGTTCCAACCATGGGCGGCTTTAACAGGTAATATATATATTCAGTCGTTTTGACATACAAATAATATATATAATCTTTGAAAATCTCACTAAATACTGAGTAATAATGTTGTAATTTGATAATAGTTTACCAGCTGGCAATATCCAGAAATTAATTACAAAATTATGAACCCCCGTTTGACTAGCAAAGTGTATAAAATAATCACAATTTGAATAACTTTTTCTAAATCAAATGTTTTTAGGTCAACAAATTTTGGAAGCCATTGACGAGCCGAATTTCCAAAGATTGGAACAGCCGGATTGCTGTCCACTAGATCATTACAGTTTAATGTTGGATTGTTGGAGGCACGAGCCAGCGCAGAGGCCTCGTTTCGCCGATATAGGTAAAATAATTTTCTGTAATGGAAACTCCATTTATTTTTATACAGGGTGTAACATAAAGGTTGGGAATAAATTAAACGGTGAATTTCTTAGTCAAAAATAATAAAAAATTTTCATATAAGGATATGCTCTACGGGATTTCGTTTCCAAGATACAGGGTGTTGAATTTTTCTTAAAAATTTAGTTTTTGTTTAATATCTTTTGAACGCTGGCAGATAACAAAACGAAATGTTAGCAGTAACTTCACTTGATAATGCCCTAGGAGAAGTAAAAAAATTGTCTTCCTGGGATACTCAGTGGCGTACATACGGATATTGCCGTAGGGTTTTTTAATGAAACATGTTGTACGCCACTGGTAGAATTATTTTTTGTTAAAATTTATGAATTTTCCTTTTATTCTAAACAAAATTCCCCTCTTGCGTTTTCTTTGTATCTCTTGCCATTTTCCCGTAATTAAACATTTTGCAAATATCAGTTTTCAGCAATTTCAGTAAATAACAGTAATAAAATAACACTTAGAAATTGAAAACAATTATTTTAATAAAGCATGTAAACCAACACAACAAACAAAATTACAAAAGGTGCTGAAAATGTTGCCCCTCAACTTCAATACAATTTTTCTCATGGATTGTCTTACTCGTCCAAACATTCCAGGCATCTCTCGAATTTGCTGACAACCCATTTCAACTCTTTGACGAAGAATCTGTACGTTAGAAATGGGAACGGAATAAACCATGTTTTTTAAGTGCCCCCATAAATAATAATCCAATGGATTAAGGTCGGGTGAACGAGGAGGCCACGCTCTTGGCCCTCCACGACCTATCCATTTATTGTGATACGTTTCGTTGAGGTATTCTCTAACTTCTCGCCTAAAGTGAGCAGGAGTAGGAATAGTGGTCGTGGAGCGCTCTCTAAATGTTATTTTAAAAACTGGAATAGGTTCATATTATTCGGCTTTAAAAACCCCCCCAATTACAAATTTTCATATCTATATCTCAAAAACAGCTAGAGTTATGAAGAAAAAATTAATTTAGAAATTAAACTTTAATACCCATGTATCTCATTAACGACCAACATTTTATTAAGGCATGTTTAGCTGAAACCTATTATTTTCATGTGTGGAATCTGTGGATACCCTGTATAGCGCATACATTTCAGTTTACCTTTTTTCAGGTCCCGTTTTGGCAGAATGTAGACCGGAGCAAGTTCAAGCCAAAGTGACATCAAATGAGGGACCTCACATGTTAAGCTTTAGAGTGGGAGACGTCCTTACAGTATTGGATAAAAAGTAGGAGAATATCTTAAAAGCTATTTTTTAAAGGATATTTTTCTGTTTGATAATATTTTCGCTAGGAATCTTGCTATTACCCTTACTAGGTTTTGTATTTGCGAAATTTGTCGGAAGAAAAAACACTACACTTAGAAAAATAAACCAACTAAAACGACCAACAAATTTTGAGAATAGATTACATCAGGCTAATTTTTGGTTGTGCACTAAATAAGTTGCGCAGTTTATATTGCTTTTTTTTCTTATCACTTTTAACCACATATATATAAACACTATATTGTTAATACCATCTACAATTATGTCCCCGCTATGGGCATCGAAGGGGGCGTTGTGAGTTTGCGCAGTTCCGATATTTCCTTGTGAAAGTAAACATCGACAGGACCGGATTTCAACTTTTTTAATGTAAATTTCACTGGTTAGTTAGGAAAAATATTGCAATCAAAATTTCGATTAGTTCGAATTAAGACGGCGTTCCATGCATACGATTTCTGGCGATATGATGATCCGACGGTGGCCTGATTGGTGTAAACTTTTGGTGCCAAATTCCGTCCGAATATTTGTAACAATCAACACGATGAGCTTTATTTTTTAACTTTCATCCGACGTTGTATATTTCTTAACCTCCCTTTTTTCTAAACCAAAAATTAAGAATGAACGACTATATTGACTATTTTGGGAATTATTATCTGCTACTAATGCACCAAATTAAAAATACATTAATTTTAAGGTTAGGTAGTGACCACATATATATTATATTGCATACGAGTGACGCTCTCTTCTTTTTTTACAAGCTTTTTAGTGAAATTCCGTTCCGAAGATCGGATAATGTGATAAGCAAAATATTTTCAGCGAATCGAAACACCACAAATTAAAAACTCCTTTACAAAAATTGTTGTTAGGTAATGAAAGTTTATAAGCACTAATATACCGACAACAATGTGGACGAACCACTTGTATTCTGTAATTTTAAAAAGCATCCAGAACCAAAGATGGCGACGAATAACAACAAACAAATAATGTCGGGCCGGCTCTGACGCGATCGATAAAATTTCCAACCTACTGCGCAAACTCAATAGACCCGCGTCATCCCCCATAGCGGGGGCACTTTTTGTATTTTGGAACGTTCGTATTGGCAATATACTATATGTGCTTTTGACTTGCAGAACACATAGCCCCCTCTGGAAAGGGGCAACGGCCAGCGGCAAAACTGGCGTTTTCGATCCCATGAACGTAGTAGCTTATCTAGGAAGCGATCTGCCCAGTTCCTCTTTTCTACGTTCCGGTATGGATTCCTCGAGATCGTCGGCACGTAGAAAATTGAGGAGCGAAATGATCAGCGCTCCCCAAGGGGATTTTAAGCATACGGGACACGTGGGGCTGGACGGAGCCTATTTTGGCGATCTAAGTTTCTTGGGAGGATCCAAGGGCAATGTAAGTATCCGACGAGCCGTGATACAGCGGAACGCATCTAGGAATGGATCCCGCCAATTAAAAAAATGTTCTATTGGTGACCCTTTTAAATTTGTTTTTAGTACGGTAGTGTTCCAACGCAAGTCGTAGCTCCCTATAGGCCCCATAAAGATTTGGAAGCTGCGCCCCTGCTAGAAGGGGATTGTGTACCGGCCCCTGCCCCTTTGCAGGATCACGAGTATCATGAAATTAGCGACGAGGAGACCAATAATAGTCCACATTTAGATTTGGGTAAGTAAATTAATTAATTAGACACATTGGTTCTACTGATGATCTTACAGATATTTAAAATAAAATTCTGTAAAACACGTTTTATAATTTGGTTTCGTTTTCCATATACAGGGTGTTACAGTTTTGTTTGTGTTTTAATGAAAAATCTCGAAAACAATTTGAGATAATTACACATAATTTTCATATAGACAATTATCATATAAAATTACACATTTTTACCCCAAAGAAGGTATAGGTACAACTAGAGATGTAAAATTACCGGTAATTTAAAAATCGGTAATATTACCGGTAATATTACGCAATATTACGGTAACATTGGTAATTTATAAAAAAAACAGCTTTTTAAGTAATACAAGTTTTTTTTATTTCAAAACTGTAAAAACATTACGAAAAACAATAAGAACGTTTTTTTAAACTAGTCAGAGTCAGAATGGACTACGTAATAGAGTGGATAATGGTAAATCATCCTCATCATCATCCCCAACCTCGTCATCTGATTCTTCTTTCTCTTTCGTTAATTGAGTCAAGTCTATAACTTCGAAACCGATATCTTCTTTTTCTATTTCTTCCTCAGTATCTTCTACTATTCTCGAATGATCTTCTTCATTTAGTAAATTATAATTATGGGCAATATAAGTTAGTTTTCCGGCCCTCTCCATGGTTAGTCTGTTTCTTTTTTGCCGATGAATAAATCCATAAGTACTAAAGGTTCTTTCGGTTGCGGCTGTTGACGATGGTAAATTTAAAATGTCTACAGCTAACCTACTTATTTTAGAACTGGAGCAAATTCCTGCCCACCAAACAGATCCAGACATAGATTTTTCGCTGGAAATGACGAATTCCTTAGCAAAAATATTACCTCTAATTTTGTACTGTGCGAGTGCTTCCATAATAAGATCTACTTGTGAAGAATACTTTGGATGACGCCTTGCAGTTTCATAGATGAGTACTTTTGAGGTACGGTCCGGGCTTCAGACCGTAAACCGTACTTTGAGTGAAAATACCGTAAAAGTACGGTCAGGACCGTACTGTTGGCAACCCTGGGTATTCCCCGATAAATTAGAGTATGGAGCGGAAAAAAAAAACAATATTTCCAATGTTACCGATCTTGCGGTAATATTACGTAATATTACCAAAATTACGGTAACATTACCTCGGTAATATTACCCTTTACATCTCTAGGTACAACTACAGGCACCTCATTACAATTTTAACCAAAAACGTAAATGTTATAACATAAAGGGATGCAATTTTAGTAGTCTTTTCACATTTTTTTTTTTTATTGAATAGGTCCTTCTCTAATGGCAGAAATGGAATTGATGTTTAGCAGTTTGGGAACACAAAATCACAGTGTGGATCATGAAGGGTACGTAGACACAATGTCTTGTTTGTTCTGATGAGGATAGAAAAAAATTGATATTAGCATTAGTAAATATCAGGAGCAATGGCGGTTCGTGACCTATGATAGAGGGGGTTCACAAGTATGGTGAAATTATTTTTAAAATTTTATTTTTGTGTAACGACCAAACAATTACTTTCTAGGCGTTTTAAATGTAGAACGAAAAGAAGTAATAAGAAAAATGCGTTAGGTAAAACATATTTTTATTTATTTTTTAATTTTATACAATAAAACTTTTGGAAAATAAGAAAGATTTTCTTAGTGTGTATAGTGCTTAAACGAAAAGTCCGTTCTTCGGTTCTTAATTGTAGAAGATTGATCAATAACAGCCTCATTAAAGTTTGGAATACCCTCTATAAATTTTTTTTCATATATTTAATTTTTAAACTTTCTAATAAAGTCCCTAGATTTACCCTTTGTGGTCTGCGTTAAATTAATTTCGGGTTTAGGTCTTCCCGCATTCTTCACTTCAATTTTTTGCTCCCAACTCAAGGAGCTAAAGTTATTTCTGGCCGTGTTTCCACTGGCCACTTTTTGAAGTTGACATCGACGACAAAAAGTGGTTCGTGTGTAGCCGTCCCAACCACTTAAGATGGCCCGACCCAGCCACATTTTGTAGTTATGCCAACGTCAAGATGTGGTCGATATTGGCGCGGAAATTTCAGTGTAGCCAATACTTCGCAGTAGTTAACATGGATTCCGACGAAGAAGCTTTATTGCTGCAACGAAGACGTAAGCGAAGAAGAAAATCTCCGAAGTTTCGGGTCCATCCCATTTCTAGGACTCGGCTTCAGTTGGGACAATTTCATACGTTATACCACAAACTTCGTAGCTATCCCGTTACGTTTATCCGGTTTTTAAGAATGTCAACTCGTTCCTTATAGTCCCAAATTGCAGGTTCAGCCTGAATTTCGGCAATAAACGTGTCCGTGTCAAACAGTTCCATCTCGATAGTCGATACTGACGATTGGACGACAACAACAAAGTGGTCGCCTTACATGTGGTCCATGGAAAAAGGACCGCGCTGAAGCCAGCTAGTGGTCAGTGGACGGGCTCGACCACTCACGGCGGCAGAAGTTTAATTGTGGTCGACAAAACGTCCGTGTAAAAAGCATAAAACTTTTTACATTGCCTTAAATGGAACTACAAGCTGGCGACAGTAGACCAGAAGCGAACCACTTTTTGTCGTCGATGTCAACTTCAAAAAGTGGCCAGTGGAAACACGGCCTAAAATAGTCCACCGTCAAACTATTCATTTTACTTAATAATTATACAATATTAAAACTACACGCTCGAATTTCTAACTAGATGCACCAACAGACAACGGCGCGGCGCACACTAAAATTGTGCGTCTTTCCCATGTTAAATCGCCTTAGCCCCGCTGTCTCCCGCCACCTGTTACCACAGAGAAACTGCATTATGCCCCGCCTACTTAATCGCACATGCGAGCAAGTCTCGGCATAATCGTCATTAACCTCGACCGAGGCACGGTTGCCGGATCGAGAGCCTATAATATACAGTTTGGTCGACGGTACGATAAAATATTAGGGAGGGTCGGACTTTATACGATAATTGACGGTACGATAAAATATTAGGGAGGGTCGGGTACGATAAATAATATTCAATGAATATAAATTAGTATTTTTTTAATTCGTTTTGGGGGTGCATGTGCTCCTGTGGAAGAACCACTGATCAGGAGCCTCTTTTATTGAATCGGCCGATACTTGGTTGAAATGCATTTCTAATCTTATGGGAAAAGAAAGTTTCTCTTGTGTCCAATTGGTAAAAATTGTGAAATATAAAATTATAATCTTTTCAGGTCCAATAGAAGTAATGAACTCAGGGAAAAAATGAACCTAAAACCAAAGAAACAGGCTACAGTTAAACCTATCTCGGCTCATGACAAAAAGACTTTGGATACTGCCATAGCATTGGCGAATGAAATTACAACAAGGTAAATAATTTCTTATTGTTAAGCGTGATGTAAATTGACTATTCTAACTATTACTTGTTCCAGATCTTTATCGGCTCCTGCACCCACCACCCCCGCCTCCCCTAACAAAAAGAAAAGTTCCTTTCACTTCCGATTTCCTTCGGTCCATGACAGTTCCGACAAGCATCAAGAAACCAGACGGAATTTTTCAGAAGAGGCGTTATCGACGGCCGATTTACAGGTAGTTTTATATTTCTAAACTTTATTACACTCGAAATATAAACCTAATTAAATTTTAAAATCGGAACTATTTAAAAATCAAAATGATATACGTGGAGTGGCCTATTAAAAGATCTCGGGAACTAAGAAAAATGTTTGTTTGAAATATTGGTAGGTACTCGCTAGATAAGAAGCCGGATCTTTTTGATGAACATATTTTGACTTATCTATCACTTCCGGTTGTACCGGAACAATGTTATTTTAAATAGAATTATTATACAACGTGTCCAAGATAAGGAGGGCCAGTACAGGGATCTCGGAAACCGTAAGAGATACGAAGTCGGTTAAATGGAGGTAAAGTTGCGCATTTACGTGCCTAATAATATACCGTTTAGAAAGTTTTAAAATTCCCAGTAGTTCCGGAGATATCCGGAAAACCCCGAAATTCTGAAAAATCGTTTTATTGTTTTCCTGGGTTTTTTTGAGATCGAATTCTAAAGTAAATTGCACTTTTGCATTGCCACTTTTTCGGCTCTATCTAACAGCGTTAATTGTTTTGTAATCCGACGAGTCGTCTTCGAAGGGCCATTATCAACTTTATTTTTTTAAATACGGTAATGTTTTCCTGATATTGGAATTTGAGAGCGTTTTTCTCCCGAATGCCACTATGTATGACTTAATGATGTATCGAGGGTTTTTGAACAATATCAGGAAATTTTGGGATACGGTCCTGTATTTCTCCTAATTTTATAAATAATATCTCATAAGTAAGCTCTAAATTTTTACTTATGGTGGACTAGTTCATTAAATAACAAATAATTTAATAATAAACCACAAATAAGTGAACAAAAACCATTCCAAAACAGTATTAAAACGAACAATGAAAAAGTAAGATCCTACATAATCAGGTGTTCAAAAGATTTCCGTTATTCTCTAAGCACAAATAACATCTTCTAACTGCAACATAACAGTTTTTTTGAGATAAAAAAATTATGCGATAAAATATCAAACTTTTCACCATTTGTAAATTTATTCTGGAAAATAGAAAACCTCTTAAAACGATCACAATGGGAATGTCAAGTGCAACAAATCACGCTTCACCATCTTAATTTTTTTTGTTTCACGCGCCTACTTTTCTTTTAAATCCCGAATCAACAGAAGTTTGAAATAATGTTTCTGTATTTTGATCACTTATTTGTGGTTTATTATTAAATTATTTGTTATTTATTGAACTAGTCCAACATAAGTAAAAATTTAGAGCTTACTTATGAGATATTATTTATTATAATTAGGAGAAATACAGGACCGTTTCTCAAAATTTCCTGATGTTGTTCAAAAAACCCTCGAAACGTTATTAAACCACAATGTGTTATACATCCTTGCATGCTGTTAGATAGAGCGGAAAAAGTGGCAAATGTTTACTTAACTTTTACTTAAACTGCATTAGTTACAAAGTAAGCTGGGTGAAATTACCCGTGACATGTTTTATTTTTTTTTTTATAAAAATTCCTTTAAGATGAGGATCCCAAACAATTCCAAATTAGCAATCAGAGCCATCTATGTTGCATCCACTTAATTAAAAAATATGCCGCTTTTTGGCAGGTTAGAAAGAGACGAGAGTCATCAGCTGATCAATATTTCTTTTCGTGAAGTTTTAGCCGTTAATAATAAAGTTTTTTAGTTAATTTATTGACATTTAGATTGTCTGACATGTCGATTGGGGTATCAACAAGTTTCAGGAAGATCTGTGACTAAAATGTGAAAATTGTTCATATTTGAAATTGTCATTATTATTCTTATAATGTTATATTTTTTAACCCAATTTTTTCATAGCGTTTTCCAATCCTTTAACTTTGCGAATCCAGTTTTAGATTAGAAAAAAACTAAGTATATTTGGCTAAACGTTCGCATAAAATAGTGCCTGCTTGGCAACCTGTGATTAAACGCAGCTCTTAATGAAGTTATCTCAGAAACGGTTGGAGATTGGTAGAGGAAATTGATAACAACAGTTACTCGTAATTTTACATACAGGGTGTCCGGGAACATGTGGGAAATCTCCCGGATATGAAGAAAACACGTGAAAAGAATACTATAGGTTCATATAAACTTCTTTCGTATCGGCCTCCTCTTCGGAGATATGGGCTCCCAAAGAGCACCTATGGAATCAAGTTTTTTACACATAATTATTGGACCACCTGGTATATTTCAATTATTTTTTAATATGATGTATACCAGGTAAGACCCGTCAAATTACTACCCAAGAAACTGTTGTGAATTACTCACAGCTGCAGGGACGGACTAGCTGTAACACTCATGGGCCCATTTTTTTTACGCCCTGTATGATGAGAACTTTGGACAATGTTTTTTGCATACCTTTAACTATTTGCTAAAAATTAAGTACTCTTCATTCATGTCGCTAATCCTAACCGTTTTCGAAAAAACGACATTTCATATACATCATGTATTTGGCGTATTTTAGTAAAAGATACATCTTTGTTCCGATCAAATGTTCAACCTTCAAAATTCCGCTTTTTCATATTTAACCCGTGAGAATTTAGGGGACTGGTGTAAATAAAATGACGTTTTTTCCGAAAACGGTTAGGATTAGCGACATGAATGAAGAGTACTTAATTTTTAGCCAATAGTTAAAGGTATGTAAAAAACATTGTCCAAAGTTCTCATCATACAGGGCGTAAAAAAAATGGGCACATAAGTGTTACAGCTAGTCCGTCCCTGCAGCTGTGAGTAATTCACAACAGTTTCTTGGGTAGTAATTTGACGGGTCTTACCTGGTATACATCATATTAAAAAATAATTGAAATATACCAGGTGGTTCAATAATTATGTGTAAAAAACTTGATTTCATTGGTGCTCTTTGGGAGTCCATATCTCCGAAGAGGAGGCCGATATGAAAGAAGTTTATATGAACATATAGTATTCTTTTCACGTGTTTTCTTCATATCCGGGAGATTTCCCACATGTTCCCGGACACCCTGTATAATCGAAAAATACCAAAAGAGCATTCTATTTAAAATAACATTGTTAAGTAACTTTGTAGAGCGAGTACCAATATTTGTCATAAATGACACAGTTAGACACATACGAATGCAAAAAGCTGGGTGCCATTTGACTTGCGATCTAAACGATTGACCGGCTTAGTTTAGATTGTGAGTTAAATTGTAAATTCTAATTTATAATATTTCTGAAATATCATTGCAGTAAAATACACATACTAACACATATTTTTCTTTTTCTTTCCCTTTTTTCCTCGATTTGATTTGTTTCTGGTTTTTATTTTACATATTTACACTGTGACACCACCGCCCGATTATATTTTTTCACACTTTTTCCCTGTTTAAAATTTTGTGTTATGTTTCATACCAAATAATTCCCATGTTACAAAATTGATATTAAAACGCTTTTTGAATTGGCTTTACCATCATTTATGTTCGCTCATCACCGTGCACTTATTTATTATATTTAAAACAACAAATTTTAAACGCCAAAATACTATTTTATTTAAATGCTCCGAAACTAAAGCAGAAATTTATGAGCTCCCACTCGTCCTTAGATGACCCACCCTCCACCCTTCGTCTTCCCCTATGGGACAAAGCTTCCGCTGAATTTTGCTTCGCCAAATCCCGAGAACTCTTGTCGAGGCCCTTTCCCTCCGTCCGTAGAGTGCCACATAGTTCCTGCAGGAACCTGACGTATACAAGGGATGAGCATTTTGACGGATTCATTCCGAATGGTACCTCGATGACTCCGAATATAGAACATCGGTTCACTAATTTCGGTTTTGACAAGGACTATAGCAGGAGAATTGAGTATAGCGTCGAGGAAATGGAAAATACTAAAAGAACCAGGGATTTGACCAAGTCTGAGGGAGTGACGAGGAAAAACTACGCCAATTCGGGCCCGTTTCGTAGAAGCAATCGCGAATCTCAGAGCTTCAGGGAATCCCACGCTTGTCGCAGACCATTTTACACGAATTCGTCGCAATATTTCGAGAATTCATACGTCTATTTTAAGGCTAATGAAATTCATAACTCCGCTATTGTTTCACGGGAAGAGAAACATATTTACGCACGTCCTCGTATACTGTCGTTCAGCGATGTCCACGAAAATATTCCGCGTAAAAACAGTCGAAGTATCAGAGAACGGAACAGACGAAGACAGTCGTACAACCCACAGGCTTACGAATCGAGCTCCAGCGAGAGCGACTGTATATCCGTCGGTTCTGTCGATTTCGATTGGCGTAGGCGCAAGCGTCTTTCTAAATTCTCTACGTCAAACAGCAGCATTCGTTCAGAAATGATTAAAAAGTCTACGAATCCGTTTTTGAAGCCCCAGTTTAGTCTGAAGCTTATGGGGAGATCTCCGCCTCCTTCTAACAGTATTTTGAGCGGATTGAGTCCCACTTCGGTCGCTAGATGTAAGAAAGTGACTGATAGCACTACAAGTGATTCTAGTTTGTAATTTTTTTAAAAATTAAGAGCCCAGGAATATTTTTTTTTAAAGATGTTTTTTTGTTGATTAATAATACTTACTGGTCAACACGATATAGACTCTTTAAGTATATTATGTAATAATGGCATGGAATACAGGGTGTTATTATATTTAAACCCGCAACTCCTGAAATAAAGACATATTGCTGAATAATAACTATAAATGTGCAAGTCTGAAGCACATGGAAGCAAATTATTTCACAATACAACAACGCCGTCCTTCACGTTTCACACAGCACTGAGCTTCGTCTCTGGATCTTCGATTGAATCATATCCCGTGGGAAAGAGAGAGAAGTTCCATCGCACCACATCGTGGTGGTAGCGAACGACAAAAGTAGGAGCCCGCGCATTGTCACATGTGGGACGGTTCTAGGGGTTTTACCTAAGTTTCCAGGCATTTTCATAACACCCTGTATATTATTCAATGTAATTTAATAAATTAATCGTTATTCCTGGGGTATATGATATTAAAATTGCACTTGTGATTTCCAGATTAGTTGTGATGTATTCCTATTGTCTACGCAGTTGCGAAATGAAATTGTTGTAACTTGAAAGAGCCCCGTGTATTTTGGTGTTTAAAATAATAGATACATACATCAGTATATTTATATACATATTTCTGCATCCTTATATAATGCGTAGTCATTTTATTTCGTAGCACGGCCTCATGAACGAACTTACACGAAAATATTTGGACTTCAAATTTTTCCCATGTAAAAAACGGAATTTTGTGAACTGGAAAATGTCGTTCGTGTTTGGAGTTCATTTTAATTCAATTCGACTGTCAGATGAATGATTTTTTTCAGATTTAATTCGTGGCTGCACTTTGGAATGAATCGAGATATATTTTATAGCCGAAAGTTGTACCGAATCATACCTACCTAATTCTGGCCTTTTAATCTACAAAATAAAATGACATACACTTAAAACTACATCACATATTTATCTATGGAATAATATGCCTTTTATACTAACCAATAATTGTATTCCATCCTTATAAGAGACATGTAAATTAGGCGAGTAGTGAAACGTAGCTAGCACTAACAAAAATTGTATTATAACCAATCTTTGTACACCGCAATACTTCCTCCACCATTTTATATGTTTTTTTTTTGTGTTCTTTTCACCATCTTTTCACTCCTGGTTTGACTTATACTATTTCCTACTTTTTCTTGAACGCTTTGTTTTTCTGTCCCTTTTTTTTATTTGTTTTACGTTCGTTTTTCCCTCTCTAGTCCAAGATCACGCAAGAGGAACAAATGGCCTACCAGGCGTTGGTTGAAAGCCCTACTCCTGAAGTTAGTCAGGTAATTTACTTACGTTTACGTAACGGATTTTTTACGAATTTCCCGTGAAATTTACACTTATCTTTGTAAAATGCCAATTAGAGTTATAACTACCTTTATACAGGGACCACCCTGTATACAGTTTTTATGTGAACCTTCAAATTTTTTTCATAAACTATATCATTTATGTGCTTTGTACCTTCGCTATGTTATGTTTCTTTCATTTAATGATTCATGTTAGTTTTAAGTAATCGAAAACAATCTCTTTCGAGTCATTGCTAGAATTTAATTCATAATGTCACAAATTTTCATATGCAGTTTCAGAGATGTTTTTAATTATTCTTTAGCTTATGGTGACGAACCCACTAAGAATCTTACGGTCGGGTCAGCCCATCATCAACACTCGCACAAGATCAGCGAGCGTCGCGAGCAGCACACTACCGCTGAAATTTAAAGGATCTACTTCCAGAAGTTCTGTTCCGGAAAATCTGCACGAAAGGCCCGGTAAGTCAAAAATCTAATTACTCTTGTAGAACTGGCCAAAAGTATAAAGTATGGTCGTTTGCGCTGTACTACTGACACTTTTCTGCAGCCCAGATGTTGTTCGTGTCGTTCGTGTATCTTGCAAAGTATCTGCGGACCCATGTTGATAGCAACTATTTGTCCTATTTTTAGGAAAAGACTCACCACGCGAGCAATGCACATGTTTTGTTGAAACACCCTGTATACAGGGAAATGGAAATGACGTATTATATTTAAATGGGTGACTCCTTGGGTATCCTAGGGAAACGCTACATATTTTTTTTTTCAAATCGACCGTTTTAAAAGTGGGGTCCAGCCCCATAAAACCTCATCCGGCGTTTGTTCAGGTTTGTTCGTCATGTCACCCTGTGGTGGCATATCAGGAAACAGATATAATAAATTATTTATCTACCTACTTGTATTTATCTTTATACCTCCAGGCACAAGTTTTTTTAAAATACACTCGGATCAGATCATTAGATTTTATTACACGCGACGCGACGAAATTTGACTTATTCGTCGGCGACATTGCATTTTATAATGTGTGTGTTTTAAATTAGTTAAATAAATAAATCTACGCGAGAAGAAAAAAATTATCAAAATTGAAACAGCGTTCGCGTGTATTCTTCCATGTGAATAGCTGCTATTTTTGAGGTTATGTGAGAGCTTTTTCCTAAAACTTCTGTGTGGTTTGTGTAAAATTATTAAACTAACAATTGTATTTAAATAAGTAAAGGTAAGAAAGCATGTGTCTTAAATAAAATTGCATTTTTTAAAAAGAGTTTGAACGATAATTATTATTTAAAAGGTCAATGACGTTTGACCTATTTACTTTCCTGTGCTTGTAACGAATTTGAAGTTTGTGTGTGATAAACATCTTTCGCCGTTGGTTTTCTGGAATCATATTTGTTCATAAATGATAGAAATAAAGATTGTTAAAATTATAAAAAATTTTCTAAAGAGTTTGCCGTGTAGATATGACAACACCGGCCGAAATGAGCAGACGTCTTTTGACCCTGCAGACCTCAGTGTCGATCGTTTACATATTACGCCAGTGCCCCACATGTGTTGTTTGTCTGTTGTCTGATTTGACATAAGGTGATATAATCCGGTCATTACTTGAAAGCGCCATTTATGGGTATTTTTCTTCAATTCAATCATTCATCTCAGGATTTGCCGGTTTAAATATAATACGTCATTTCCATAACACCCTGTATGGTTTGTGCAATTGTGCTCAATAAAACCCCACTAAGCAACGCTTTTTCTAGGTTTGTTTCCCACGCTACCGAAATCATCGGTGACTAACACTCTCCCCCGCACGACGATGCATCCGAGATTACGGAGTGAGTCCTCGAGAGATGAAAATCCGATTCCTCTGCCTCCCAGAGACAGAAATAAGACACTTCTGACAGCTAAACCGAGACATACGAGGAAGCACCCTTTGATCATACCTCCGTCGAGTTTGCAGAGGACGTTGGATAAGGTAAGTTTGAAAATAATAATTTATAGATTTCTTCATTATCCACGTTTTATTTTAATTCAGGTCAACACCGTCTCGCCACCCAACAAAATAATTCCGGACCCGTTCTTGAACCATCACCATCCCGAACCGGTGTACACGAACAACATGGTTCAAATCTCCGAGAAGAACCCCGAGTCTGTTCACTTCGAGGAGCAGATAGAGTCTAATCTGAATGCGTTAGATGAGATCCATTCGGATCACGATGTGGTGGATGGCGTTGGGAATTTTAAGAGCGAAGAAGACAAGGTAATTAATTGTCAAAGAAATTAAGAATCCAGGGGTTTTAAGCGAAAGGAATGACCACCTACAGTTCGACAAGCGAGTCTATAGCTACGCGGTATCGGTAAGGGGGAAGAAATATCTTTTAAAACATGGCCGAGTCATGGGCGTGCTATTATTATCTTAATAATTTAATAATATATATTTTTTCATAGCATGAATATATTTGTATCACCAGGGCAATATATTAGGCCTTTTCATTAATATTCCTCGCTTATTTTGGCATTTTCGCCAATAAAATACATTTGATTTCAACATGCACCTCAAAGTTTCACGGGAAAATGGAAAGTTTATGTTACTTCTCAGCTGTTGTAGCAACTTTTTTAAGGTTGGAAATACTTTTAGTTCCAAATAAAACTTTTGTATTGTTCTCCTAACAATGCCAAAGTCGAAGCCTTCGATTTTTTCGACAGCAGAAAGACGGTCCCTTTTTAGACAGGAGATGACAACAATTGATTCGGGTTATTTTCTTCCTTTCAGTATCTTCTTTGTGCATGTTTTTTACTGCACCCACGCTTACTCCCGTATACATTGTGAGCCTTTCTAGCTTTCGCTTAAGTGGCAATTTAAATGTATTAATTTGTGATTCCTCTTCACACACCCTGTACACATTGGCAATCACTTCGCGGGTTTGACTATGAACGGTTTTACCAGGGTATATTCATTCATTATCACAGTTTTAAAACAAACCCTATCACTACGCAACTGGATGAAGCATATTGGACATCGCCGAACAAGCACGCTGGCACTATAGGCGTGTCACCAGGCGCGTGACGTCATCCTCTGTGTGGGATATAACCTATCAAATTAGCTCTAGCCACCAGTTACCCATGGTTACCGTTGATATTGTACCATGTTGCCCTATTTTTAGATTAGAAGTACTTTAATGAAAAAATATTTTATTTTGCATTTAAATATTAAAATAAATAGTATGAAAAGAAAGTTTTAAGAACATTGAAACTATAATAGAATATTAGTTTCTTATATACTTATGACAATTGACTTTAAATGGGTAAATTTAATTTTAGGGTTTACTTGGTTACATGTGATTAAATTAAAATTTAATATATGTGACAACATTGTTATCCCGAGAAATTTTTTTGCCCGCATTCCTTTTGTAGCTACAAACTAAAAAACTAAAGTTGTCGACCTGTATATCCACCAACCTATATCTATGGATAGCCAAACTCTAAAAGCAAAAGTGGCGGACAGGGCCGTACTTCGCCCTACAATGTCTTCTTTACTGGAAAAAAATTCTATTTTCTTGGATAACAGATGGCCTTGTGGCCAGGGTTGTTAAAGTAGTTTTACTACCGTAGTAAATGTAATTTTCTACATGCTCTTTACTATTTAAATAAATCTATTTTATTTCTCGTTATAATAATTCTTTTTACAGGTTAGTAGTCACCATGTTAGTTGTGAGGACTTGTTGAAATTTGCCAATTCAAAGCCCAGTTCTAGGACGAGAGGAAATGACTCGGACGAGGTCAGAATTATGTCAAAAGTGTTGGGAAAAGATGTAAGTATTTAAAATGAAAAAAGTCCTTATCCTGTCAATCAAATCGACGAGTATTTCGTAAATAGGATCGTTATTTAGTATGTATTTTCAGATTGCAACAGAAAGATGCCTGCAAGCTCTCGACCAATCCGACTGGGACGTGATGAAAGCAATCAAGATACTTAAACTGCAAAACGTCGTGAACGCCGATCTGAATTCTTGCCTTAACGCTTTGGAGAGCTCCATGTGGGACGTCACCAAAGCGGCCCAGTGGATCTTGCAGATGGACGGGGAAGTGGCGCAAGTTTGAAGTGAAAAGAAACGGGGGAATAATCGTTTGCGAATTCTCGTACAGATTTGAAAAATTCCCAATTTTACATGCGAAAATGTCCGAATATTGAATAATTCGAATTTAACTTTTCACTCATACGGAAATGTTTTAATCCAGGCACACCATTTTCAACAAAACAATTTAACTAATGTACTGGTATTTAGCTTGTCGGATACTATTTCGTGTGTCCCATATTAAAAGTACCTTGTATATGACTGATACTTTGAAACATATCAAATATTCTCATTCTTTTTCTGTTTTTACCCAAGCACCACTTTTTAAATTTAAAAAATATACAGGGTGTTCCCGGATAATAATGCATTCTACAGGGATCTCATTAGTCAAAAGTAGATAAAAATTGCGCATTACTCAGCTCTGGAACATCATGTTTTCAAATTATAAAAAATCCTAATATTTCCGAAGATATTTTGCCAAACCGGATGTTTACGATTCCGTTCCTTTAGTTTTCTGATTCTATTTAAAGGGTTATGTGAAAATAATTTTACATTATCATGGCCTCTATTTCTCCTCTATAAGATGATCAAATTAAATTTTCAATCCGACGTTTCGTTTTTTCGCAACCATCAGTAACTTTGTTTTTTTAAATAGTAGTAACATTTTGTTTTATGCTTTATGAGCTCTACTTTATATTCTGAATCCAACGATATATTACATCTTTTTTTTTATGATCAAAAACACAAGCACAATAGGAAAAATCCTTTAGGGCACTCTGAAAGTGGTGCGTGTGCGCAAAAAGCGATTCACGTTGGTTTTAAATCGTTGGAGGTTATATTCGTTGGGAAAAACGACCTCGGGAAGATCGTTCCATAAGGATGAAGTCCTCCAGATTAAAGAATTCTTAAATAATGTAGTTCGAGGGGTACTAAGCTTAACCACATATGGATGGGCGGCAGTGGTTCGTCGTGTATTTTTGCTATTCGCCGCTCTGGGTGGAATTAAGAGGGCAAGGTCAGCCGAGCACCTTCCATGAAAATATCTGTAAAAGAGAGTCAAATCCCCAACCTGTCGTCGATGTTCTAGGCTGTCGAGGTTCTTCGTCAGCTCGTGGTCTCCAATCAGACGAATGGCCCTCATTTCGATGGAATCCAGTAGCCGAAGAGTATGTTGTTGAGGCGTGTACAACTTTCTGGTTCGGAAGAAAGAGTACACCAAGTTTCTGAGAAGCTATCTTGGCGATTGCCACAACGTGGTTATGCCAAGACATATTTCCTCCCAGATTGACGCCCAGCAAATTAATAGATGAAGCCGGTCGGATCGCGAGACAGTCGCATGACTATATCCGGTTCTGTAATGTTAACCTTTTTAGAGAAAACCGCTGCCTGGGTTTTTTAGCGTTAAATTCGACTTGGTTACTGTCGCCCCAAGCCAAAATTTCTTCCAGGTCTTTGTTGAGGCGTGATACTTGTCTTCATGTTGTCTGCGAAGATGTGCGTCGGCAGCCGATGTTTGTGCATTCAAAGAGAAAGATGAGATAAGTGTGTGCAAGCAAAACTAAATATAGGATTCACTAGAAATAAGGTCGTTAATGTAGAGTAAGAAGAGAGTGGTAGACAATATGGACCCTCGAGGAACACTGGCATTGGACGGTGAAGGTGTCTGAGAGAAATCCGTCAATCGCCACTTGCAGAGAGCGGTCCTTAAGAAAGCTAGACAACCATGCACGCTTAGGCAAATAAGCACCTTATAAAATATTTTTCTTATATTTATACTCTAGTTGTTTTTACATTATCTGCAATGATAATAATGTAACATAAATTATTCTTCATATTCATTTTCGAACACAAAAATAATATGATGATGCCGATTGCTGCGAAAAAACGAAACGTCGTATTGTAGGTTTAATTTATCTTATAGAGGAGAAAAAATGGGAATGAGAATATAAAATTTATTTTCATAAATTTCTTCAGAATCAGAAAAGAAAAAGACGTAAAAATTCGGTTTGCCCAAATCTTTCGAAATATTCGGAGTTTTTTTTAATTTGAAAACCTGACGTGAAGATATGGTTGACGAGATCCGTGTAGAGTGCATTCTTATCCGGGACACCGTGTATATGATCGTACGATTTGATGGTTTAGTGTAGGATTAAAATAAATATCATAAAAATATGAATATTCTATGTTAAACACTAAAGGGCAATGTAGTTTGCACAAGGAGGAAAAGTAAGTTGTTTAATGGTGTACTAGAGGTCAATATAAGAGAAAAATGCCATATAAATGTGGGTCGGGAAATGCTTTCTTCCGAGATATAGTTAAAAAAAAAAGGTTATATACACATACGTATATATATTTTTTCCTTTAGTACCTCGAAAACGATTTATGATTGCGACATGAAAATGTCTGTAATGTATTTGCATAATTTAAAGAGGTTTGACCAAAGTTCTTCTTTTTTTAACATCGCGCGCGTAGTTTTTAAACTATCAAGTCGACATTTGGCACAGGGACTATGCTTGACGACTTCTATCGTTCTGTTATAAAAATGTTCCCCTACTGTGCCACCAGAGGGCACATTATCTGAAATTCAAATGAAATTTTTGGAATATCTTTTTTGGTTTGACAGTTATTGGAAAAAAGGATATGTCATTTTAAAGACAAAATAATACCTAATAAAAAAGGTACTATTCATTCGAGTCGATAAACTACACCGTTTAGGCGTAAAACTGGAATTAAAGTTTTTGTTAGCAGTAAAATCAGTTCTTCAAATGGAAGCAAAAAAAAGTATCGAGTGTTCTACTTTTTGTTATGACTTGGCTACCTTTATTTTACCAATGTAGAAGTATCCCGATGCATTGCCCGAACACCCTGTATGACGTGATGGTAATTTTGTGTACAATGCCCAGTCATTTCACATAGTGTTTTGCTAGTAACCCATCTACAAACAAGAAAAAATTCATGAAAATTTTTTGAATTTAGTTTTTATTTTTCGATATTACTTGCTTCAAACTTGCGTCTAAAATATAACAAAAAATGCCAATTACTTATTTATTTAATAGGGATAATCGCCAGGTTACCAAACATTTATCGCTTTTTTTTTTAAAGTGATATAATTTTGGAGTGACTTTTTACAATAATAAAAGATTGAAATATTTTTGACAATCTATTCATATAAAAGGGACGTGGGAAGGAGCCCACATAACTTATAGAAAAAAAACGGTAAATGTTTGCAAACTCACGTTATTCCTCTTCAGTTCATAAAGGAAATAATTTTGAGTGCTGCTTTTCCATTCGAGACGTCCGATCGGAAAACATGGTGACAATTATGCTGATTGTTTACACGATTTTTGGCACGAGAATCAACCGTTCACTTTTCTCTCATTTTGGTTTATACCATGCAAGAACTGTCTAAAACGAGCAATAGTTGTCACCTAGGGGAACATGTTCATCTGTATATTTTGTCACTTACCCTGTTTTATGACTGACGTTTCATTTATATTTGGGCTTTGAATTTCGAACTATAAGAAAGACGGATATATCTGATAATGCGTTGAACTCCGGAATCGACATGCGTTGAGCGGGCGTTTCGTTTTGTAGCGCACGGATATTCAACGCGGTATGTCTCGGATAGTTCGTCTCCAAATATAAGTCGTCTGATTTTTATAATGATCCGTTTTTCTTTAACCTTCGATATTCAAAGATTTTGGGTTTGGGAACTTATGCTGATCATTGGGATGACATTTAAGATACTTAGGCATCTCGCACCATGACAGTTAATGGTTAGAGAGACGGTGACAATAGGGGGTTCGTGAAGTGGAATATCAGTAATTTGGTTTTTCGTGAAGTTTAGGTGCCCCTCTACAACTTTTACATCTGATGGAAATGCCGTAGAGCGTTGCTGAGAGGCGCTGTACCGCTTTAGATAGGAAATTCTCAATAAATTCAAAATTATATCGAGCCATGTCTGAAAATGAATTTACAGCATCTGCGTGACCCCCAAAGTCACCATTTTCTGACAAGTCAACCCTTGCATATACTTTTCCGAGCGTCTAAAAAAAACTTTAAATTAACAAAAAAAAGAAAAAAAGCGAATTTGAAGTTGAAACTTTCCAGAATGAAACATTATATGTTAAAGATTATGTGAAAAAATTTTTGTCGTTCCAGGTCTCGCCATTTCATTATTGGAATTTTTTAAAAATCTCCGGAGAAAATTCGGAAAACGATCGTGACATGTCAGAAAATTGTCACACTACATTCCTTGACACCCAAATATTGTGGAAACAAAAATTTCAGAAGAATCGCACCTAGCTAGGCGGAATTCTGGCAATATTACGCAAAGATACCGGAAGGTATGACAGAGAAAGCGGGACTGGAGTAATAACTTTCGTAATATTCTTTTTATCAGAAAATTGTTTACGAGTCATCTCCGTGTGAGTACAAATCGATTAAGCCCACTTGGACCAATGTCACTTGAGACTTTCCATTCATTGTTTTTTGACACGCTCGGAAAAGTATATGCAAGGGTTGACTTGTCAGAAAATGTGTTTCCCGTGACTTTGGGGGTCACGCAGATGCTGTAAATTCATTTTCAGACATGGCTCGATATAATTTTGAATATATTGAGAATTTCTTAAGCGGTACAGCCTCTCAGCAACGCTCTACGGCATTTCATCAGCTAAAAAAAGTGTAGAGGGGGACCTAAACTCCACGAAAAACCAAATTACTGATATTCCACTTCACGGACCCCCTATTGTCACCGTCTCTCTAACTATAACCAAAGTATGTTTCTAAAATTATATACAGTGTGTCCACAGGTTGACTCCCGAAGAGGGAAATCTATTTTATTTGTGGGTTTGTGAAATAAAGTTTTTCTTCATAAAAAGTCCTGCTTGTGTTCTGAATTTAGAAAAATAGGAAAAAAGCTAAAAACAAAGCACCCTTATGTGTCAAGACACCATAAAAGTAATTAGTAAAAATTGTTTTAGTTGAAACGCTACGCCTCATTACCTAAATGTACAGGGACTTGCAACAAGTTCCACCCTTATAAATATATTTTTCTAAATTCTGAACACTCGGTATATAGATTTCAGAAATGCTTATGGGTCGTTTCATAAACTCCCTCTTGGGAGCAAATCGCGAACACACTGTATAATGATAAGTCCCATTGAAATGGCGAACAATTTCAATTGTTGTCTACGGTTTTAAGATAAAAAAAACTGATAATTCCCAAGTTTAAACGAAAAGCAGCAAATAATAGTGTTTACCGATGGACTTTCTTTTTTTATAACATTTAGTTCGTGGGTTTTTGTAGATTTAGAAAAATTGGAACCTAAAACCCCTCGGCTCCGACCTAGTTTTGGTTATTAAAAGTTCCTATAATAATATCGAGAGCAAGTTTATCTAATCGGTTTTCATGCATTGGTTATTAATTTAACGAATAAATAAAGGGCATCATTTAAGTGGTTAGCAAAATATTCTTATTTTTGCGAACAGAAAAATGTAAATCGGTCAGCCAAAATGGCTAGTTCGTCAGCAACTTATGGACAGCAAATATTTCTGAATCGGTCTGCTATGAGCGATACACTTTTAATCAGATATTAGTAAGCAATCAGCGGGTAAGCAAAATATTTAATCTTTGTCATGAAAAAAAAAGCAAAAAAACGTGAAATAGTGAGTGCCCTGGGAAAACAAGTGAAAACCCGCCCCCGCTACACCTTTTGGGCCTTGACTGCTACACCGAATGAAAACACACGCACGCAATTAGCTACTCGTATCACAATAACGAACTTTGCCGATTATTCAAAACAAACGCAATCCAATGATTTATATTGATATCCATTCTTTTAATATGCAAACCTCTGAAGTAAACTGCTTCTAGACATGTTTTTTTCTACTGACCAATTGTAAAATCTTGCTGACCAAGTAATCATTTCGCAGCTCGACTGTTAATTAAGCAAACACATGATATTACAAGCGGACTGATATCTGTTAAATTCTTGACAGTTTGTAGCATTTTTTGCAGCACAAGTGTTGCAGCCTGATTTTTATTTATTGCAAACAAAATCTTTTTATGCTGATCGTATAATTTAATGGCTATTTTTTTGCTGCGAACCAATTTTAATAACGGCAAACCATTTAATTACTTCTCATAAATAAATAGCGCCGAGAGGACGTAGTCGGTCGATATCGCTTGCTAGCCGGATTCGCTCATTCGCCGCTGTTTTCCCGTCGCTGAAAATAGTTTCTCGTGTCTATACAGTTCATCGGTGGACACTGGGCTACATTAAACTGGAGAAAATACCTATTATGATATGATGAATGTTAGAATATTTTTCGTGCTTCACTATAAAAGTATTTTTATAATTAACAATGCCGTTAGTTATTATTTGAAACAATTTTTTCTTAAATAAAACAGGATAAAAATGTTCACATTTCGATCGATTTTCTCCAGCGGAACGTCGCCCCACTGCATGCGTGTGAAAGCTTTAACAATTGAACTTCCTATTATTTCAATTTAGCTATAGTTAGGTGAACTAGCGGATTAAGTACTCTACTATTAAGTTTAAAAACTCTAAATTGTTAATTTATTATTTTCCTTTAATATAGATTTATTTAAATGTTTTTTTTTCTAAAAACATATACAAAATTATTGTATTTATACTCTTTATGGATAATACAGTTTTATACCTTGAATTTTATGTGTTTTTGTATAGCAGCATAGTTTCCTCCTTATCACAGTATAATTTTTTTTTGATAATTACTTCTGTAGTATTTGCAGAATTATACCGTTGATCTCTTGACTGCAATAAAACCTCATTATCCCTTCGACCATAAAATAAATAAGGAAATCTCCAATTTTAAAACCTTTTCGAGCAGAGCCGGACCAGGTATACAAATTCAATTTATACCTATGCCTGATGCATATATAAGTACAAAGTGATTTTTAATAATTCTAATCTTTAGTGGTTTTCCGGCGAGTAATTTTTAGTTAGGCTTATTAGTGGTAGAATGTGGAGTTCTTCGAATTGTGCTGATAAGGGCGCATCTTCAAGTGTCATTTTTAAAAGAAAGCATTTATCTACCGATGCCAAACTAATAATTAAAAATGTGTATCGATCGTTGTTGAATAGAAATTTTAATTCGATGGATGCTTTAGCAGAAACGTCTACTTTGACAAAAACTCCTTTATCTTCGGTAAGAGACATAGTACTTAAACCTGTTAATCCTAGAAAAATCGGAGTGATTCGGGCACATTTAGAAGCATTGACGAAAATGACGTGGATTTATTAAGAAGAAAGATTTACCAAATGTATGAGGCACAAGCTGTACCCACTTTGATTTCCCTCAAAGAGCGGCTGATTAAAGACGAAACAAATATCTCTTGTAGCCTTTCAAGCCTTAGGAAAATATTGCGTAAAATGGGTTTCCAATACCGAAGCATTGATAAAAGACAAACATTAATGGAATCTCGACGTTTACGGGAATGGTGACTTAAATATTTAACAGCTGTTAAACAATTTAGAGAAGAAAATCGTCCAATTATTTACCTTGACGAAACATGGTTCGATACCCATGACACTCCAAGAAAAGGTTGGGATGATTCTTCCAAAAAATGTCAAACCAAGGCACTATCAAATAAAGGCAAAAGAATCACAATATTACATGCTGGTTCAGAGAACGGGTTCGTTCCAAACTGTCTGTTGCTTTCAGCTAAAAACATAGCAGATTCTTCTTTAGATTACCATCAAGATACCTACGCACAACTTTTTGAAGATTGGTTTAAACATAAACTCCTTAAAAATATACCTGAAAATAGCGTCATTGTAATGGACAATGCTAGTTATCATAGTCGGCAAGCAAAAATTATTCCCAATTCTAACAATACAAAAGCAGAAATTCAAAATGATCATTATTTTACATTTATTATAGGTCTACCTAAAACTAAAAATACCTATCTATTTATTTTAATTTAAAAAAATAAATCATGTGGTGTGGTATACATTGTCAAGCCGGCCCTGATCCCATTTATTGAGCTTTGAAGAGGTCGAGTCGTATACAATAGGGCTTAATAAGGTAGTTTATTTATGGCAGTAAGAGTCAACGGTATAATTCTGCAACAACTATACCATTTTCCTACTGAAAAACGGGCGAGTTTCTGATGAACGAGGTAATAATATTTGAACAATCAATCAAAATTTTTATAAGTTTATTTATAACTTTCTCCACAATATTAATAATACCTTAACGATGTTATTTATTCTACACATTTATAAAACAATACGCTTTTCTAAATCCATTGACAAAGGCATACTTTTATTGCATATAATCTATTTATTATTCAATATTAAATATCAGGGGTAAATATCTTAAATTATTTTAGATTTAATAAATACGTAACATAGGTATGGTTATATAAACAGACCAGGAGAAAGTACCGATTTGATATGAATGCTGTTTACATTAAAAATACTGCAGCATTTAAAAAAATTAGATTCCTTTTACTTTAATAATTATTACAATTCTCCTGAAATGTTTTTAAAATTGTTACTACAGACAAGGGCAGTCTACTGTAAACATATGGAAACCTGCGATATTTGAACCGGATATGGCGTCCCATGTTCGCAGTAGGTTGCATTTCTAAGAATGGAAACCCATGAAAGCTGGAAGTAGCGAAACTCAAACAACAAGAGCAGACGGCCGTGCGAGACGACGCTGAAGGTGGCATTCTATCCACCAGGCTTGGAAGGTCGAGGGTTTTTCTGATGACGGAGATTATTTCTTAACTCCTTATTAGTGAGGACCAAAACTGCTAATATGCATTAGTAGTTAAGGCAGCTACTAGAAATAACAGAAAAAGCTACTACAAAGTAGCACTATTTCAGCGCGCATTTCAGTCTTATTTGTATTATATGTCGCTGCTCCGCTCCGCTAAATAACGGCAGTGCTCGGGGGCCATAGAGACTTAAAACTCCACATCTTTATTTATTATAGACTTGAGAGTGTGTTTTCGGTAAGTATTTATGGAAATTTGTTAATAATACAGGGTGTTATGGAAATGACTTATTATATTTAAATGGGTGATTCCTAGAGAAAGTCTACATACCTTTTTTTTAAATCGAATAAGTATCTAAATACTAAGGTAAAAACCCTTTTTACCCACGCGCCGTTCCATCTGCATTCACTTAGCAACAATGTGGGTCACTAGAGTATACTAACAGTGTTGTCAGATCACACCGCGTGTCACGCCCTTGCTTCAATACTGGCCGCGCGCCCTTCATACTTCAGTATGTTTCGAGACTCGGGAGTGGAACGACGTCGTGTCGAGGGTTATACGTGCTTGACGTATACGAATTTTAAACGCTTTGTTAGTTGTATTGCTCGATTTTTTTTTTGTTGTGAAATAATTATAATAAGAAATGTTCTGATGCGATTTCAAATTTGTGTGATATTATCTACTGTTGGTTCTGTTGAAAAACATACTTTTTGTGTTTTATTTTTTTATGGAATTTAATTATAAAACGTATTATTTTAAAATAAGATCGAAGGTAAGAGAGTATGTACCTTAAAATTGTAGTTTTATTTGTCTAAAAAGTTTGCAAAAGAAGTGATAACGCGCGTCAAAGGCGCCTTGTTGTCAAAAACGGAACACGTGCGTTTAGAATTCTGTGTTGCAATATGACAACATCGCTATAATGCGCTAACCTTGAACCTCGAGACTGCCTCAATAAAATATTGATTGCGAAGGGCCTCAGGAGCGGCCACGTAAATTTTGAGATTTCATATAAAGTGTATATTTCGCTTAATAATTCAAAGCGCCATTTATGGTTATTTTTCTTCATCTCGGGATTTGCCGGTCTAAATATAATCATAGTCATTTCCCTAACGCCCTGTATAACTGAATATAACTTTTGTAAGTTTATGTCACGCCAAGTCGAAAATTGAAGTGCCCGGTTAAAGTCGGTTTTCGCTCTAGCCATTTTAAAAACGAAATAAATGGTCACCAAGGTTTCATTATCATACTCTTATGATAAAAAATAGAACGCCAGTTTTTCAGTCATCATTTCAATTGTTTCTCCGAAATTATAAATTATTTTTCGTAATACGTATATCGGGACGCTGGGCGCGTCTATTGTAATGTTTATGAAATCACTCTTTGTTTTGATATTTTTCACCCGTGTAATTTTGTTTGATTCGTATGATTTTTATGACGTGTAGTGATGAGGCCACGGGTAAACATACACTCTCACTACTGTTGTCAACAATAAGTCCCCAGAAACCCAGATACTGAGATTTATGCGATTGGTGACTTATATGGGTGCCCGAGGGCCCGGCTAAGGAGGGAGAAGTGAAGGCAACACTGGGCGAGGACTATGAACTATGAAGCGCTCGACATGATAATACAATTATAGTTTCTCTTGAACAAGTCTATTTAAATTAGTTCTGTTAGTGTTTTGAGTAGTGTCTTCTTCTAAAGCTCGACAACACTACTTTATGTAATTTACGTTGTTTAATACCCTTTTCACGATCAAACCAACAAAAAACATTGAGTGTTTTTTCATGCTTTGTCCCAATATGTAAAAAAATATCACGCGATAACGTGTCCTAGCTTAAGTAGCTAAGATGCTTTGTCCAAATAACAGCTACCGAATTAGCCATACATCTATCTCTACACCTTGTTGTTTAAGACATCTCCAGGAAATGATTCCTTGCATATTTTATATTAATATTGTCACAGTAATAAATAATAAAAAACTATCTACCAACTTTCACTGATCTCGCTCATTAATACAATGTATAGTAACTCCTTCAGAAGTGTTTCAATGTTTTTATTAAGTAAAAGCATTCATTATCAAATGATCAAGAAAACGACCGTTTGTTTTGTTATTTTAAATTTGAAAAAGAAAGAAACACTTCCAAAAAAGCTTTTACAAAAAATATATATATGTATGTATATAAAGTGGTGGGTTTTAAATGGTAAAGCTGCTCACACAGATAAAAAATTTGTTCGTTCAAAACTTCTTGATGAAAAATATATATCTGTAAGTAAGGCCGAAGATTTTTGGTCGGTATGTGTACAATTTCTATGATATTTGTTATTCATAATATGTATACGGTGAAACAATGCGAACGAATAATATTAAAGCTACTTTTCAAAAATATACGTCTAGAAGAAAATGCATTTATAAAAATTACTAACACGGTAAAGAAATGGATGGGAAAATATAGTTAAAGCTTTTTTTTAATAGGTTATTGGTTATTCATTAAAAATAAGTAACTTTGCCGAATATATAAAAATTCACAAAGAAAACGGTAAATTGGTGTGGTAAAATTTCTTAAAACTAAATTGGAGAACAATGTATAATATAAAATTCTGAGAATACTTGGTTTAAAATATGCATGCATATAAAAAAATAGAGGTCTCACAAGTAAATAAAACGTATTTTTAGACCTAATGTAGACAAAAAAAATCATGCTGTTAAAATACTATACAGGGTATCTCAAAAACCATGTGCCATTGCTCGTGCGATGATTCTTCGCCCAAAAATAGGACAAATAGAATAAACCCAATCAACAAGGTTTCTTTTCGGTGTTTCAAGATATTTCCGAAGCGACTCTAGTAATTTTAGTGAAATTTGGGTTATGAAAAGTAATTAAAATAGCACATATTGTAGCATTAAAAATGTGTAATTTACCAGCGGCGTGCGCTCTAATAGTTCTTAACAAAAAATA
Organism: Barypeithes pellucidus; assembly: GCA_963991005.1. Classification (NCBI taxonomy): domain Eukaryota; kingdom Metazoa; phylum Arthropoda; class Insecta; order Coleoptera; family Curculionidae; genus Barypeithes; species Barypeithes pellucidus. The sequence continues at coordinate 6,037,076 of OZ022557.1, forward strand.
GATACGACACTGACTTATTCACATTTTGATACCACAATTTGTTACTTTAAACGACTAAAAAAACCATCTCTTAATGTCTATTTGAAATCAACTTCGTTTACAAGATATCTACCGAAACAAGGCGAGGAATCATCAAATGAGCGATGGCTTATGTTTTTTGTAACACCCTGAATAATCTATAAATTTTAAACTTAGAAATAAAATGTTAAAAGAGATTCCGTCATTGTTTAAAATGGTCGAAAAGATTTCACTATTTAAAATAAAGGGCGGTGCAATATACAGTATGTCCGTAAAAGATCTCGATAAAATATATTATTTGTAAAAAGAAAATTTAAAGTTCTCGATAAAATATACTATTTGTAAAAAGAAAATTGTATAAAAAAATATTTTACCGACACAAGATTTTAAAAAGGATGCCGTTTTAGAATACTATTGTAAAATTGTTTCTATGCCAATACTAAACGCCGTGAGGGACTAAGATTAACTTAAAATTATCATGACTCTTAATACTTAATATAACGATTTATCTATAATTACATTTAAAAATAAAACAATCCCAATTTGTATAAAAGAAAGGTCCGACTTAAATAAATGGTAAATTGTAATGCCCTGAGATGTCGAAAGATTCGTTGTACAAGTGTATGCATAAAGAACAAACAAAAATCTTTCTATACTGGGCGATTTTTTCAAATTGTTACCAAGACGATATTTCAAAAACAGGTTTAAATATTTTCATGAAAAACTTTAGATGAAGGATCTTAAAACAACAAGGATCACAGTCTTTGAAGAATAAACAATTCTTAGGTATAAGTCGTACATAACTTTCCAGAAACACAAACGGGGAACTCTGAAAATTATTTTGTTCAACGTTTAACGTATAGACTTTTGAGTCACGTCCGTAGCTTGTTTGGTTTTCCTAACAAAGACATATCAGACCGATCAGCTGTTAGAACGAAAACATATTGAAACGAGAACAGACTGAAGATTAAAAAGAAACAGAGATTCCAACAATATAATTTTGTTGTATGTATTTTTGTAATCAGACGTTTAAGTCGATGATTTAGACACTTTTTTTTCCATTTACCCTCCCCCCCTCTCTTTCTATTTAGAAGGGTGCGTGGCAATGGGATGATGTAGTTTGTTCCTGTACGTAACAATTTTAAAAATCACCCAATACAGCGTGTCTTCGGAAGTTCTTACCAAATGGGAAACTTTTTAATTATTAACTCTACGAAAAAAGGTGCCTCTTCCTAAAAAGTCCTGCTTGGTGAGAAAATAAATTTGCACAAGAATATTTGTCTGTTGGACATACAGGGTGGCTTCAAAATGTACCGGGTTTAAAATTTATAAAATACGTCGGCTATATTTACAAAACTAAAAACTTGGAGAGTGCATGTTTAAAGGCTAACAGACTATAACAATTACACAATAAAAACTCTACTTAAGAGAACTACTTTTCTGACGGATAAAAATTAGTTCACTAATTAATTCTAAGTATCTTACTAGCCGAAGCTCTCGACACGTTATCTTGAACTGTCTTCTTTATTCCTTCCAATGAAATTTTTGGATTTTCCACAACCGCTTGCAATACTTGTAATTGATTTTCTTCAGTAAGTGTTCGAACTGCATGTTTCTTCTTGAAATTATTTTCGACAGAGCCAGTATTTTTAAATTTTTTGACGACATTGCCGACAGTAACGTGGCTAATATGTTTATTTGGGTGTCTAGTATTAAAAATGTCGGCAGCCTCGCGATGCGTCTTATAATTATCGCCAACAATAAGAACTATTTCAATTTTTTCGTTAACAGTCAGTTTAATCATCACTATTATTGTTTAAAGTAACTAAGAAACGGAAATACCTTTTTTTAACAAGAAGTTCACGTTTTGAAACAGAAATTAGAATTGCCAAACTGTCACTGCTAAAACGCCTATTCTGTTACCAACAACAATCAATTGTTCAAAGCCTACTTATCCAGAAATACTTATTACCAAATCTTTACGACTATTAGTTTTGTAAATATAGCCGACGTCTTTTATAAATTTTAAACCCGGTACTTTTTGAAGCCACCCTGTATGTCCAACATACAAATATTCTTGTGCAAATTTATTTTCTCACCAAGCAGGACATTTTAGGAAGACGCACTTTTTTCGTAGAGTTAATAAGTAAAAAGTTTCCCATTTGGTAAGAACTGCAGTGTTGAGAGGATGCAGCAACACTAAATGTTTCAATGTAATATAAGAGTAATTAATATTTGATGGGATTTTTTACTCATCATTTTCTGCCATGCAATAATGGCAAATAAATAAAAAATTTAAATAGGACCTTAACTTCAATAGTAGCAAGAAGAAAAACCGCGTAAAAAAGAAACGCATAATATAACAAAATAACTGAAAATTGGATAACAACATCTATATAAATGAACACAATACCTTAAAATAAATTTCCTATATTTAATAAACTTTCGGTAGAAATATATTTTTTGAGGATTTTCATTCTTTTTGGTTCAAGATCTTGATTTATAAAATAGATCGTCACTCCATAATATGCTTTCAAAAAAGTAAAAAATCTTAAAAATATTTTATCGTGGGTTTACAACCTTAAATATTTCGGCTTAATAATGTTTTTTTGGTTTTTCCTTAAATTAATAAAGAGAAAAGCATTTCAAGAGGTGACTAACTTTATAACAATATATCGGTAAAAATATTCATAGCAAAAAAACTGCAAAAATATACTTTGACTTGATTAAGACTAACTTTTTTAGTGAATTTTGTTAATTCCCTTAAACTACGCTCTAATCGAAAGGTGATAAACGCCACAATTAACATTTTTTTTACAAAAACAAAAATGATTATTCAGGTAAGTTCTGCAAGCAGAGGAAATGCGACGCATTCACTTGAGCCGGGCACCTTTCTCTTAAGGGTATGCCGAGGGTGACGTCACCGTAGTTGTAGTTTGTTTATTGATCACCCTGTCCCCTTGAGCCAATTGTCCCGTTTTGAGCGCTTGGTATTTGTAGAACGCGTCTATACCGTAAGCTACCATTGCACAGAATCCAAAGAACTGAAAACCCATTAACAAATAAATCGCATCACAAAGACATTTTGTCGTGGCTAATAAAATGATTTCTATGTGATTAGTCCACGAGTAAAGACGCGTTTCTCACTGGCACGAATTACCAGTCAATAATAATTAGTAATATCACACAAAAAATGTTTGATATTATTTATATAGAAATATTCTCAAAACCAGCATAAAATGTATTCAATTTAAATTAACTTACCCCTGCTGCAATGAATGCTTCGACACCGAACGACACTGCTAAGCAAGCTGCGATTAGATATAACGCCACCCACAAGGCGCAGTAACCTAATTCAAACCTGAAAAACATAGACGATGTCATAACAGTGCCACAAAGTGGTAGCAAAATGTTTTATTTCAGACAAATAGTTAAATATAGAAACATGATCCTAGATACTGCCCCTGGGGGACTCCATTGCGATTAGAGATATACAACATGCCCCCTGAGGCACAACAATTCTTTCCAAATTAAGCATCTGACTACGATATTTTTTGTGTTGTGGTTTTCTTATGGACGTTAATAATATTTTGTTTTTTGTTAACATAAAGCAAAGTCTCGTTTTTATTACCTTAACATAAATTAGGATCGTTCGCAGAGCAGTGGTGGGTTTGTTCGGGTTTGTTATTTTGTTTTTTGTTAACATAAAGCAAAATCTCGCTTTTATTACCTTAAAATAAATTAGGTTCGTTCGCAGAGCAGTGGTGGGTTTGTTCGGGTTTGTTATTTTGTTTTTTGTTAACATAAAGCAAAATCTCGCTTTTATTACCTTAAAATAAATTAGGTTCGTTCGCAGAGCAGTGGTGGGTTTGTTCGGGTTTGTTATTTTGTTTTTTGTTAACATAAAGCAAAATCTCGCTTTTATTACCTTAAAATAAATTAGGTTCGTTCGCAGAGCAGTGGTGGTATGAGCAGTTGGTTTAAAGTGTTCAATAGAAGCAAAATCTGTGACCGCTGACCAAAAATTCGGTGTTCGTAGATGAAAATGTATCGATTGCCAACTGACTTGCAACCGGCAGAATAATCCGCGTACTGGCACGGAATTGTGCGTCTAGAGTTCTGCGCATTTGCGCCAAAGGCTGTTGTTGTTTGTTTATTTGCTTTTGACTTGTTATTTTTAGTGATTCTTTTTTTCTCTTTAGTTTTGGAATGTTTTGGTTAAACTTACTTTCTATTAGTCTTTAAATATCCATTCCGAAACGAAAGCTAGCTTTAAACCAAAGCAGAAATGGCAAAAATAAGAATACATGTAGGTTAAGAAGACAATTCTCAGATTTGACAGTTGAAGGCAGTGTTGCCAGACGCCGAACAGAAAATTATCGTACCGACCTTTGAAAATTTACAACCGGCTCTGGCATTAATTTTGCTAATTGACACTATCTATCTATATAAAAAAAGGTAATTCAACATAATCATCCATTAAAATCACTTGGTTTATGTGGTTAGTTCCTTATATCTAAAATTATCGTACACAATTAAGAATTATCGTACATCTGGCAACACTGGTTGAAGGTTTGGCGTTTCCACAACCGAACATGCGTAGAACGAAATTTGCGATCGGTTCGTTATAGTGGCAGGGCCGTAGCCAGAATGTTTTTGCTACCAGGGCGTTGACCTTCATAGCCAGGGCATTATAAGATTAGAGAAAATACATACACATATCGGTACTGCAGAATAGTAAGAACACAGTTCTCTGCCAGGGCGAAATTTTCGCCTGTCCGGGCGGCGCCCGGATTCGCCCCCACCTGGCTACGGCCCTGTATAGTGGCGTCTGTGAATCGGATGAACCAAAACGGATAAAAACCACCCCCGATGGGTTAAACGCGCTTCAAGAGGGTTCCCTGCAGAGAAACACACTTTCCCCCCGTTTTGGAGGATGCGGAGCACGGTGGTGGTATTGGATATCGCGTCCGACCCCTCCACCGGCCAATACTCGCCCCTGAGAGGGGTGAATTTTCTTTTCAAGTATCAGCGGCAAATATATATCCCCTCCCCCCCCCCCCCGTTTGGAGAAAATAGTTGTACTTCTCTTTTTGGTTGTAATGGTCTCTTATTCCGGTCCAACTGAAAAAATATAATCCAATAGTTTGCGCGAAAAAACGCCAAGGCGTGGTCAGTTTATTTTTAATTTTTTAGAAAATTTTTTTTTTTTCTAAGTTGAATTTTTTTTTAAATTTCAATTAAATAAAAAAATAATAAAACAGAAAGAATAAGGGTGTTGGAATGGGGGATATATATATATATTTGCCGTACTCTTGTCCGGCTGAAAATATTTCGATTTTTCGGGTTTTTTTCCGACTCACAGACGCCACTATTAACATCGGTGATGTTTAGCTTCGTCGGTCTCCGTGTAATCCTAAAAAACTTACTTGATCCACGGAATCCTGTAGAATTTTTCAACGATGTGAAACAAATAGAAAGCAAGCAGAAGCGCCGTCACCCAAAAGCCAGTCATCGCCACGAAATTGAACCATGACCCCCTGGACTGGTAGGCCCATCCGCCGCTTGCTTCAATGCATATAAAACCCAACAGGTCCAATACCTACAAACATATTTGCAATAAAAACGCATTTTAGTAGAAAAAATTGAATTTATAAGATAGTATATTTATTATACTTACAAGTTGTGCAATCTTTAAATATCCAGGTATAGTCTTGATGTAGGCTGGGTCAAATCTGATTGTAGTATCAACTGTTGTACTTGATGATTTCACAGTAGTGGTCGTTGAATGATGACCTGGAAATCCTGGATCCGCCATTGTTAATCTAACAAAAAAAAAATGTCAGAGGGTAGTAGAGTAAATTCTTAAATCAAGGATTTAAGACGAGTAGACATACTGCTTGATGCAATCCAGAACCAGTTGATATCGTTAGATTCTTACAGGATAAACACAAATAATGAATGTATGGCAATTATGCTTTTAAGAATACAAAAACTAAAATCTAACGTCAAGAAATCATTATTTCACTAGATGTGTGTATAGATCAAAGGAACACGGCATTTATGCCAATGCATTCTTGTTGGAAAGAAGATTATACTTTTCATGCAACACACTTTCTCAGAGTTATTGGTAACTTTTATTGGATGGCATGTAAAGGGTTGCTGTAACTTCCACTAAGGACAAACAGTACGTTTGGAAAGGACAACAGCCAATACTAATCCAGAGCAGAACAGACGTTATTGTGATGTACTCTTGGAATGCCTAATTGACTGACGTAGCATTCATAGCGTGTAAGGGAGCAAAATGCCATTGGCGTCAGCCAATTATGGATTTTTGGATCCCATAGTTGGTCCGATATTGCCGATAACAACTCGGCAGTCCTGTAGTGGACTACACTTTATCTCGCGTGACTAATAATGCACCATAAATATATTTTTGTAAGCTTACGCTATTATACAGGCTGTCTATTATAATTGTTCCATTATTGTCAGTTAGATATATTCAGTCAGTTAAATATATAGATCAGATATCAAAATACTAATTCCTCTGTAACTTTGTAAGTTTTTGCTTAAAGCCGGGTTCAGACGACTGGTGCACTTGACCAATATTTGTTACTGGCGAATACATACTTGCCACGCCGTGTGATTGGTTTACTTGTACAATAATTGACAATTCTACAATTCACAGGATATTTTTATTCTTTGTTTGTTTACCATACATTATGATATTACTACCACCTGGCAAACAAAGTAGACTTCCGTGTCCTTAAAGCCGTATTAGAGTCGGCAATTTTTTCTCCTGCGCCTGCAATGGCAACTATAATTGCACCTATTCATACGCAGCAAACCGTTCTCGATCAGCTGGCGCATTGCCAACAGTCAGAACAGCAGTTGGTACTGTCGAAATCCCTAAAATTACCCCAGCATTAGAGATGGGCAAACCAGTTCGTTTTGATTACCAATTAAAGCAGCTACTGCTACTTACATATAGCAGTTCAAAAAAGTTGCGACGAATTAACAGTACATATGCTTAATGAAGAATGTGAACTGCTAATTTAAGTAAAGATTGTTTCGCGAAAAATGGATACGACTTAATGATTTCCTGGGTCGGTCCCATTGTGTCGACAAGAGCTTGGCAATAAACAAGTGAAGTATGAAGGGACGGACTAAGGAAAACAAGTAATGATATGATTATATTAATGTAATCAAATGAAATACCATTTTTTTTAAATATTACTAGTCATATTTATTTACATTTATAATGTCATTCTATAGATAGTTCTGTTTCGCTATCGCTATCCTCATCAAAATTAATTATAATTAGATTAATTATACGATCCAGACTAATATACGAATTTTCTACAGTTATTACGGGACGGACTGAATTTTTCCAACTACCTGGGGGAATATCATTAAAGCATTTTCGTATTAATTCTACAACACTAGAACTTAAAATCAGAGAAATATTTTCAGACCTAACTAGTGATTTTAACTGGTGCCACATATGCTCTATGGGGTTAAAAATGCAATAATAGGGTGGGAGCCGTAGCACTGTATGTCCAATTTCTTCTGCCAATGTGTCACAAACATATACTTTTTTTATACAAAATGTCTTTAAAACTTCTAAAAGTTAACTTTTTTTATAACTTTCTTCAAAATATATATCATTCGCCGCCATGTAGTTCTGAATCTCCAATTTTGTATTATTTGAGCTTGGAGCTTTATGTAATTGGCGACTGTGATAGCTCGCATTGTCCATTACTATCACGCTATTCTGAGGAATTGGTAAAAGATAATTCTTGAACCATTCCTCAAAAACTAACAAATTTTACCACAAAAAGATATTTAAATATAAATTAAGCAACCTAACCTACCTGATGTGCCTATATTTAATTATAATCATTACAATCCGGTCCTTTCCACATAATAATAACAAACGGTCATAAATAATGGGATGGCCACAGGTACTTTTACTGCAGTCATTAAGTTATATCCATTTTTCGTGAAACAATCTTTACCAGGTAGTTTAAATAGTCATTAGCTGTTCATAGCGGCTTCGACCAAATAATAAACAGTTACAAATAAGAGAATAATCCATCTCTACCCAGACTTGCAGCGGCAATGGCAATGCAAGACTAATTGTGCCAGCTGACCGAGAACTGTGTACTGCGCATGATTCCGTGCAATTATAATTGCCATTGCAGGCGCAAGAGAAAAAATTGCCGACTCTTATACGGCTTTTGCGATAACTTACTATATTTCAATTTCACAATTCTATATGTGTATGTTAGTTCCCAGATATTGATCTTATAAAAGCCTGTCATCTACCAATCAATTGCAAAAACTTTTCATTATAAGAAGCTCATTAAATAGATTTGTTTATAATATGAACACACGCCTATTTTGTACGTCTGTGAACGATATAAAAGTTACCTAAAAATAACAAATTAATGCTTATTATACGAACCTATCATTAAAATGGAGTTTTCCCAAGAATTTTTATACAAACATACGAGGAGTAGGTAATTGTGTGGAAAATTATGTTCACCAACATTAAAATATCGTAGAAATAAAATAAATGAAATAATGTTTTTTTGTTTAAACTGACATACATAACTATGTCACGTTCAAATGGTAAAGAACAGACGACAACGAGTAAATACAAACTATTATTTTAAGACTTTCCCTTTTTCAATAATATTTTTCTCTTTAGTCTTCAGCCAAACTTTACTCGAGCACAGCCAAAATCGTGTCACTATCAACATTTCCTTCCCCACCCACATGTCATATCATTGCAGCAGAGCTTCACAAGACCTCCATTTACATGTTATATTAGTTAAGGATTATCTATACAAATAAATAATTAATGTATATCCGTCTAAAAAACACTAATTTTTAAAATAATATACAAGCTGTTAGGATGTTAGGATAATACATCAGGATCCTTCATGTCAGTAAGTCGTGTAACAAAAAGTAGAACAATAAATACTTTTCTAGTTACAGTCTATTAAAGTTCATTTTTTTTTCTTATTTTTAACATCTTGTGTTTAAATTATCAAATTGATATTTGGCACCGGGATTACGCTTAATGACTTCTATTATTCTGTCATAAAAATGTTTCTCTACTGTGCCACCAGAGGCCACTCTACTTGAAATTCAAATTTAATTTTTGGCATTGTCTTGTTTCGACAGTTATTGGAAAAAAGGATATCTAATAGGAACGGTACAGGGTGTCCCATTTTCGAAACTTTTATAGGGTATCTCCGTTATTGTTAGTGCAATCAAAAAAGTAATGTAGGTGTCAGTGCTCTTTTTGGGTCAAACCTAAAATGGTAAAATCAAAATTCGAAAATTTTCGCTCGCTTAAGAGATACGGGGGAAAATACAAATTGACAATTTCTAAATTACCCTATATTTTCTTAGTTAAAAGAGATACAGAAAAATGTTTTATACAGAAGTTTATTTATAATGGTTGTTGAATAATCTCCTGTTTTCAGAATAAGTATACGGGGCCAGGTAAGAAAGTTATCGGACCTAACCTCATTTTTTTAAACGGAACACCCTGTATATTTTAATATAAAAAGATAGCATTCATTCACTCATAGCACTCTCTTTTCAAATTTATAACACACCATGGGTGATAGACATCATATAAAATTTTTCAAAATGTCATTTTTACAAATGAATATGTAGAAATGAAATTGACGTTAAATGTTAATAACAACTAGAACGTCAACATAGTTGTCTCTAGGATATTAGCTTTTGTTTCATGGCCTACTGTGGTTTAAAGTAATAAAGTTTAAATAAATCGCCTAGGAACCCAATATCACGCATGGTGTGTATATATTTGTAAAGATAATTTAAAATGCTATCTTTTATATTAAAATATACAGGGTGTTCCATTTAAGAAAATGAGGTTAAGTCCGATAACTTTCTTACCTGACCCCGTATACTTATTCTGAAAACAGCAGATTATTCAACAACCATTATAAATAAACTTCTGTATAAAACATTTTTCTGTATCTCTTTTAACTAAGAAAATATAGGGTAATTTTGAAATTGTAAATTTTTTGATTTTCCCCCGTATCTCTTAAGCGAGCGAAAATTTACAAATTTTGATTTTATCATTTTAAGGTTTCGAAAATGGGACACCCTGTAGTCTTTATTTGAGTCAATAAACCACACCATTTAAGTGCAAAACTGGAATTCAAGTTTTTGTTAGCAGTATAATCAATTTTTTCAAATGGAAGCAAAAAAAATTTTGAGTTTTCGACTTTTTGTTATATGACTTACTACTTTCATTTTAACATGTAGAATAACATCATCAAATATCCTGATGTATATCTTATATCAAAATGCTGAATAGTTTTATTTATTTCTAAAGATATTAATAAAATTGTGGACTTGGGTTTTCTAGTCGAAAGTTTTATATCAAATACGGTTTCCTGTCAGCAGATCTCTCATATTTAGTATGCCAAAATATAAACCACATTGATAAACGCTTTTATTAAAATTCAATCCGTTTACCGCAATATAACGATATATTTGTATAAATAAAACTGTTTATCACAAAGTATGTTCTATAATAGCGCTAAAAACTATATGGCAGTATGCCATGCGATTTATAGCTAGAGAAGAAAGGAAGGAGTACCTTTTCTGGTTCCAGATATTATTGTTATGATCTGAATTATATTTAATAACTTAGATTTCACTGTAGCAAAAAACTCCTCCTCTCATTTGCATTATGAAATCTGTTCTTGAGGATCATGCCCTCAACACCTATTTCACTGTGTTTACACTACATAACAGAGCAATGAGATATCTCATGTTCTTCCACCCACTTTCAGAAGACATGTCCAAATAAGTTTAAAAAACTAACAACTATCCTCTTTGAAAAAGCGTACATTAGCATGAATCTTTTAATGATCCATCAATAAATGATATTCTTAATTTCATATTTTCTTTATGCGCAAGTTTTGTCTAATTTGATCATTTCTGTATGTCCACATCATCCATAATGGTTAATGAGATCCCTGTAGATTGCATTCTTATCTGGCACACCCTGTAGATAATGCTTCTGTAATTTTTTCAACTATATCAAGAAGAATTTACATTGCTTGCCCTCCCTAAACGGTCTGTAACTGGATTATTCAAAATGATGTAAAAAAAGAATAATTTTCACAGCGTTTTCAAATACTCAATAATCTCACTATGTTAAATATTATTTATTGATCAAATTATGCCTAATGAACCCGTACCTGAGACTGTTCACTGTAAAAGCTTAAATTACCTAAACATTATCACGCCGCTAAGTGAAAGACTAAATAAATAATTTCGAGTATGCTAATAGAAAATATTTACTTGATGGTATTTACGAAAAATTGTGCGATTATTAGCTAATATTTTATACGTTGATGATGTAAATAAGAGGTCTCTAAAATCAGACATGACATCACTGTCTCCAGAGGTGAACTACAAATAAAAGTACATTAAAATATGTTTAAAAATAGAATGGGATCTGTTCATTAGCATTTATATTGTTAGTTTTTAGGAAAACTGCATGTCTGTTTCGGACGTTTTTCTTTATAAAATAACGTCATAATTGTAATTCACAGTCATTCAAGTATGGGAATGTGGTCACTTCTTTATATCTACTCATTGATAAAAATAATTTTTAATGGAAGCAATCAGATAGCAACAAAATGTTTGTTCCTTTATTATCTTGAAGGCGTTCTACATATACAGAGTGGATCCTAAGCAATCTACAGTATTTCAAGAAGCTATTCCTCAGGTCTTTTTATGAATTTTCATACTTATTAGAGTCAAAAATGTCTATTTTCTAAAATTGAAGTTTCTTTCCTCGCAACATGCCATATACGATTTCCCACATTACATACATGAACTTATTAGCCTCATTACTTTTATGCAAATATGCATCGATATTAAATAATTTACACGGACTTGATATAGTCAATGAATGCGAACAGTTTATAACTTCCAATTAGAATCCCAATTTGTATTTCTTGCGATATTTGTCAAATAATTTTACAGATAAAATCGTGGGAAAATCACTGCTTATCTATTTTACCATGTATTTAGGTGGCAAGTGCAAATATTTTTTGTTTGATTAACAATCTCGACTTCTGAGCAGCAACATTCTTATCAGTAATATTGCTTAGTCGTCGAAAATGACTAATTAGTGGACTTTTCATACCTGCGTGGGATAAATTAAATAATTTAAATGAAAGTGAAATCAATTATTGAAACAGGTGTGTTTGGTACAACCCAAATGCTTTGAATATATAAAATTCCAAAGTCCTGCCGGTATAAAACTTGAAATAACTTTGAATCGAGGAAAACAGAAGCGAGGAAACGATGAAAGTCGAGAAAATTACACAATCGCTAGAAATTTCTTGTTTAAAATTGATTTTTACACCAGCAAACACCTTGCAAGCAAGTGGTATATTTTCCCACAAGGGCCTCCGGAAACTGACCTATTTCTATCCTTAAAACATAGCCCAATATGAAAAGAAGCTTTTAAACTTACCAAAAATAGACCAACACGCTATTTTTATATTTATTTTTAGAAATTTATGAAAAACTAGATTCAACTTTCAACACATATCACAGTTTTGGAGGCGTACACAGAAAAATGTTCGATACCTACCTGCGGTTTTAAAAAGTTGTTTGGAGCTTACGACCTGCGCGAACGATGCGTTTCTTTATCTGACTCATGCAGCTGGTAAGAGAGGGCTTGGCGGGATTATTTATCGAGTTGTATATAACGACATCGTAGTTACCTTGGCAACATTGGTATATGTCTTGTACACATAACCTAAAAAAATTAGTTTGCAAATGTCTATGCGCGTTGTTGCCAAACCAAGTAGTCAATATCCAGTTTCGGAAATAGGAAGAATTACTCCGCTACTGACGTATAAATGGAAAAGTGAATATTAGGCAACCAGGCATCAGCGAATTGTGTATTTTCACAAATTTAGATTTGCAAAACTGGCAGGCATGCATTTAAATATTCTAAATATTTTTTGTTGTGTTATTAAATTTATAAAAATGAAATATAATAGGTAAGTATTATTTTTTGGAATTTAAGATACAATAAAACGGTTTTCATAAAACAATTATATTGCGATAAAAATTTTAAATTTACAAAACCGCCAAAATTGAATACGGATTGTTAGGATCAAGATTCTCTTCAGGTTCTTCAGTCTCACTAACTTTCTCCGCTTCAATATTGATTTCTTGCTTCCTTCGTTTCCTTTTTCTATGCTTCCTAATTGGTTGCAAAATTTTTGTTCCAAAAATAAAATGGTTTTCAATCAAACCAAAAACATACGTCAGAGCACCTAAAATACTAGGACAGTCTTTCAAAAATATGTCTAAATAGTTCTCAATATTATTTCTTTTCCTAAAATTATTAGTCATGTTATAAATAAAAGTGCCATCAAATATCTTATGAATTTGTATCGATGGATAACAGTGGTTCAACAAAGAATTTAAATACTTTACATGAAGGAAGACACTCTGTATTTGAGATATAGAATGTACCAAAAGTTTATCATATAATCTATAATTTGACTTTAACTTTTCATCCATTTGAAAATCGAGAATCATTTTATCCATAAATATCAGACAATCTTTGTAGGGTAGCGTTTCAAAACTTTCAAATTTGCTTTTTGAGTTTTCACTCTTATTGTCAAGTAGAAACAATGCAAATTTTTTATTAAAAGTTTTTGAAACTCTATAAAAACCTACTTTATCATCTATATAGTTTAAAATTATAAAGCATATTATACAAGAATAAATTAAAGGCTTGTCAAAAGATTCTTGTACAATACAATATTTTAGAGATAATAAATACAAGTGCCATTCAATTGGCAACAGCTCCAATATCTTTAAAAAATTACCGTCTATTTTTAAAATTTTTACTAAAAGTCCTTTTCTATCACTTGAATTTAAATCACTAATATCATCAAGTCCCGGAAGTTTATAAGGAACTCTTGGAAGGGTAGCATACTTTATACCAACTTTACCCCTTCGGGACACTACAGTCAATTCTTTTCTTCCGTTCATTATTATTTGATGAATAGCTGATAAAATATGGAAGCTTATTGTATGCGAATGTTCTGATGAGCTGTCCTCAACTTGGGGTATGCAATAATATCGATTTAAGGTGATCATATCCATAAAACAAGGTGGATACTGACATTTGCGAAAATTATTCTGAAAGACAGAGGATAAAGTATGGATGTCTTCTTCTATATCAATCTTATGATCCTGTTTATCAACAACAGTCTCACTATGTTCCGTTACATCTTCATCTTCACTTTCAGTGGAACAATCTTCACTATCTGAGCTAAAGGTGTCGGTTTCATTTGTGGTAGAAGGTATATCAGTATTTAACTTATCAAAATCCACTATAAGTTCAACTTTATTTTTGGATTCAATTTCCAAAAATGCCAGTAACTCGCTGCTTACTTCAAAGTAGCCTCTCATAGCTCCTTGAATCTTTTTTAGAACAATATGTCTTTTAGCATCCTTAAATCTCCCCAAAACTGTTTTAATAGCGCTCTCAATATTTTCATTTTGAAGCCACACTATAACACTTTTTATTCTTTTCTGTTGGTCACTTTGGTTGCCATTGCACTTCTGTATTTTCAGATTTTTAAAAAATGGTGTAAACAGACTACCTTTCACATAGTCATTACCAAGTAAAACTGCTAAAATTGGCAGGTTATTTTTATCCAAGCCCCCAAATGCTTGTAGGAAATTGTTAATGTGATATATTTTACATGTGAGGTAAGTAAAGGGTTTCTTTGTGGAATTCTCCTTACCTTTACGAGCAGTAAGGTCCACAGTGGTAAAAGGGATATAGTCACAGCCAAAAATATAGAAATCAGAATCATAGCTTATTACAGGACACCCTAAAGTTTGGGCAATGCCAGCGATCTCCATGTCACCTTCAAATTCACATCTTGCTACTTTCAGGCCTAGACCAAGTACAACATCTACAAAAACCTCTCTTAAAAATAGCGGGAAAACTGAATTGCTACCTTCGGTCACAGAATTTAGTGCTTCTGCAGCTCTAATCTTATTTTTCATACGACTAATAACTGTAGCGAGTTTGCGTTTTTCATATCCCCCATCAAGAATCACAAATGGAATGATGTTGCATTGTGTCAGTAAACTAAAAAAGTTACTTATAACGTGGGCAAATTTATCGTAATCTCCTCCAAAGCAGTCGTTACTTTTACAGTGCCATTTGTACAAATTTGATGCAATGCTGTTACCATCGAGCACTACATGACAATCGTGTAGCTCGTATTCTTTTAGGTAAAGATGGGACCTGTTATTTATGAAGGTTGTCAGTCCTCGAATACCCATATTTAACTTTAAAAACTTATATTATACATAATCTGCGAATTTTTTATTACGGAATTAATAACCTCTAATAACTGAATAATGTGGTTAGTTTCAACTTTTAACGATGCTTCTTCTTTGATAAATTGAGGATTTAATGAAATTTAATGGTACGACTTCAAAGGCGGAAAATCAAAACCAACTAAAAGCTAAACTACGATGTGAGTAGCTACGTCGTCGTAGCTTGTAGCAAACGTGAAAGTAACACTTAGGTGATATGGGTGATATATTTCTAATTAGGCGTTAGTTACACAGGCACGCAAATCGTGTAATTACAATTTACAACTCTGCAATTTCACAAGAGTATTTTGGGTTGCAGTCTCTCAACAGTCTCGACTTGGTCTCGACTCGACATAACCCAGCTTTTCTTAACGATCTTGCCATCCACAAAATCTTTATTATTTTTCTGCTTTTTATAAGTATTGTAGTTTTGGTTTGTATAAAGTCGGGCTTCAAAAGTTACAATTTAAGTAAATAAGATGGTTTTCACTACTGCGATAAATTTCATAAGGTCGAGGGGTCCGGACGAGTTTTGGCGAAAACGAAGGATTTTCAAACTAGCAGCGGTAAGTTTTGTTTCATTAATGTGTACCACCTTTTATTCTATTTTTATGCTTCAACCACTAATTACCGGTATTTTCGCAGCATTATATCGGCAGAAAGCGTAACTGTTACAGTCTTGCTATTCGTTCTGTTCACCGAGCTCTGGTTTACGCTACAAAAGGCAGAAAACTAAAGAAAATTGATATGAGAAACGTAAGTTATTTAAGTGCTATAATTTTCCCAAATAACTTCGGTGACCAATGGAAACATCTCAAATTTAATACTTAATTGCAATTTTCTTAGTTATGGGAAACAAGGCTAATTGCGGGGTGTAACCAACATGACATAGATTATGGAACCTTAAGGGAGTCTCTACACCGCTCAGATATTTTCCTAAACAGAAAAACTATGGCTGACCTGGCTGTATGGGAGCCCTACAGCTTTAAGGCTCTCACAGACATTGCTAAGAGAAGGGCTATTGATGATGGTTTGACTTCAATCACAAAGGAAGAGGAGGTTGATAGGGTTATCATGAGAGGCACACTTCATAAGCCAGTTAGTTGAACAGTATGTTTTTGAGCCAAATGTATTTTTTAAGGTACTTATAGTTTTTGTAGTCAGTTGTATATAATGGTGTGTATTACAAAATAAACCATAATTAGTTTTAAAATGCCAAATACTATTGTGCTGCAATATACAGGGTGTTATGGAAATGACGTATTATATTTAAATGGGTGACTCCTGGGGTGTCCTAGAGAAGCCCTACATATATTTTTTTTAAATCGAATGTTTAAAAGTCTGGTAATTCACCCCTAAACCCACACACAACTCCTCGGCACATTCATATATGAACATATTACATTGCCCAGCTGGGTAATCAACAGATGTTCAGGAACAATGTTGCCAAAATGTTTAAAAGTGTAAAACTTTAGTTTCTTATAAAAATAAATATTTAGCTATCTTAGAAAGTAAATCCAGGATGCGATTAAGAAATCCAGGACACAGACACTTTCAGTTCTTTTTTCTATGGTAAAAACTTTATGCTCATCACGTGTCTTGATGATAGTGTGGAAGTGCATAATAAGCTTATCACTAAACCCCAACACTAACGCATAATTACACTTTACAATAACACACATAGAACAAGAGCACTTAATCATTTCGCAATAGAAATAATAAAAACGCTAATTTCTATGGGCCATTAACCCTTTACTAAAGATAAAATGAAACAATTATGATAACAATTGACAGGAAGTACCCTTTGAAATAATGGTCTAGTCCATCTTCGGACCAGTCGTCGAACTTTCTTTCCGAGAACTCTCCGCTACTAGAGCCAGCGCGGTTGCCATTTCCGAGACTATAATTATACAGGAAAGTAATATTATAGAAGGAAATTCGGCAATTTATGATAGTCGCTTATAAAACATCGAAAGTGGCAACGCTGTATTTTTAAATATTAGTCCGATTTTCCACAATCAGCTGTTTAAAGAAGCCGGCCGATATCGATCGAGAGAACCAACGTGTTATTTATTTTAAAAAATTTTAGATGTTAAATACATTATTTCCCAGACAATAAGGGTGTATTTATGTCTACACAGTAGCACTTTAAAATACTAATTCAGATTGAACGGTACTTAGATGTGTTGTGACGCGAAAACTAATGTGTTTTTGTGATGTGACTACTTGGTGTTTTTAATAAATTAAGTTCGTTTTAAATAAGTCCGAAAAGGTAAATAAAATTGCATTTTTTTTTCTAAAGGGTCAGTGGCATTTATAAACTTTTAAGTTGTCGAGATCTGACGGGTGTCGTTCGAATTGAACAAATGAGAACATACCTGACCATTTATAAACTCCGCGGTGGTTCGTTCGAGTCAGTTCAAGTTTATAAATCCGAGATTGTTTCCCAGCGAACTGAACGTAAAAGTTTTTAATAATGTACCCTGATAAATAAACAACTTGAAATCTGTCAAACGGTTATTGACTTTCTAAAGAGTTTACCCTGAAGATATGACAACACTGTTCAAGACTCACTGCCATATGTTGCTGTGTTTACCTTCCGAACAGGGGCACCATGTGATAATATTTGGTTTGACATAGGGTCATGTACAGAGCATATTAAATTAAAGCACCATTTTTGGATATTTTTCTTCAATTTGTTTTCATCTCAGGAATTGCCGGTTTAAATATAATACGCCATTTCCATAACACCCTGTAGTTTAGTTCCTCATGTCTATGATGACGTTCCCTTATTTTTTATCAACAAAATGATGTTTTTAATACATTTTAAATTTTAAAATAGTTTCAGCAAGACCTAACCTTTGATCCGGCTAAAACAGTAGATCCGGTAGTTTCTGTCCCATCCCTAGTCAAAACTAAGTTTTTAAAGACTGCAGTCCTTATCAAATAAATAAATGACAAAAAGTATTTTAGGAATCACATATCTATTTCATTTTATATACATAGTATATACATACAATAACAAAAATTAATGTGTAACATTACACAACTATATTAAAACGAGAATCTTTGAAAGCATTTTCATTCTGTAAGGCACTAATATGATAATATACAATAGGAGATCCTATAGTCTACCAGTTGTGTTTTCACCATGTAATTTAGGTACCGTTTTTTAAGGAATCCATAGTAAAAGTTTTCCATTTAGCTATTATATTAACCTGTCATGTTAGGTATAATTATTTTTAAATAAAAACAATAACTTGAATTCTCAAAAGTAGCACAAAAGAAAATTTGACTGTAGGAATCCCCTAGAAAAAATTATTCCACAAACAATCTATTGGTTGGTGACAGCATCAAAATTTTGTCCACCATAATCTATTAAATTATCATTAAACCCGGAATTAGTAAGTCTAAAGTCAAGATCACCAAATACATTGGAACTATCACCTGTGTGGTTCACTTTATTTTCATATACATTCAAGAAGTTTGTATAGTCACTGTATTGAGCTAGGTCTATGTATTCCTGGTAGCTTTGTTTCATCGTTTTCGAGGTGGTTTGAAAATTCTGAAAGTTCTGGTGAAAGTTCTCAGAGTTGGGGAAATAGGGCGGCATTTTCGATTCCGTTAGGTCGAAGTGAGTGATTTCGGTTTTGAATTCCCCCGGGTCCATTATGGCATTTTGTTCATATATAACATTGTTTGAAGGAACTTTTTGGTTTAAAATAGAGGTGCTGTAGTCCATGGAGTCCATTTTTGCAGGATTACTGTAAAACGTTTGATCCAGTGCCCCAACAGAGTTGTTGTTTAAGATTTTCGGAACGTCAGGGCTTTGACTAACATTAAATCTACTATTGGAGCTGGCGTTGGAATCGTCATTCAAAAAACTGACGCTAGTTTGCGGCCAGTACTCTTCAGTCTTTAGTTCTCTGTGGATAGTACCGCTTCCTAAGTCTAGCAGCGTAGGCGGGGACCTTGTCATATCGTTACTGCCGCCCCTGATATCACTAGCGCCTTGCACGTAAACGTAATCTGGCTTAATTGGTTGATCTAGTTGAAATATTTCTTCCGGTTGAAACAAATCTGCGGAAATGTTGCTGAAATCGTATTGACTACCTTCTATACTAGAAATATCGCTAGGGTAGGCCTGGGCGTGAGGCGGTTCCTGAGTCCAGTAATTGTCTAGTTGCTGAGGGTTTGGTTGGTATGACTGGGGGGACGTGGGGAAGTGTTGAATTTGCGACGGTAGGGATGGTTGGTAGCTGCAGATGCATTCGAATGGAGGACAGGAACAATAACCTGCAGGAAAAAATAATACCGTTATTTTTGGTGTTGCAAAAAGTATTACCGGTACGGAATTGTGGGTTTGGATTCTGCGCATTTGCTCGATCGGCTGATGGTTTATTTTTGACTTGTTTGTTTTTACCAATTCGTTTTATTTTCTTTAGTTTAGATTGTAAATATTCATTGAACGGCGAGCTTTAAACCAGTGTTGTTCTCGGCCTAAGTTTAATCGTACTAGAATTTACAGAAAATTGTAATAGTTTTCTAGGAAAATGTACTAGATGCCGTATGTGTAAATTTTGCAGTTAACTGTAAGAGAAATTTCAAGTTTTTACACTCTATCCTTTCCTCTGTGGTCATAGTTGGTCCATAGATGTCGTTATATACTTATTATTAATTGTAAAAAAAAAAAATTATTTTCATTATATTTTTTCTTTTTTCCTTTGTTTTCTTTATTTCCTCGCATTAAATAAAAATGTAATAGATTATATAAATTTGTAATACGATAATAGATTTTTTGGGATTTTCTGGAAATGTAATAGATCTATTACAATTGTAATAGAAGAACAACACTGATTTAAACAAAGCAAAAATGAGCAAGAATAAGAATACTTATAGGTTAAGTTCACAAGCCAAATGTCAGATTTGACAGTTGAAGGTTTGGCATTTGTATCCGCGTTCACAGAGACATGGGCAGCAGAACAAAATTTGCAACCGGTTGGAAATTACGCTTTGCAAACGAACCTGTTGGTTAGTAAATTAGAATTAGATCTTACCTTTATCTTGATCGATGACTAAAGATGGTGCATTGGTATTTCTGATTACTTGACTAAGGTCCCTATATGATCGTTTTGGTTCTCGAAGGGACATTAACTGGAATCAAAAGGAATTAATTAGTTTTTACACACAAAATTTCCACCCCCCGCTGTCTACGTCACTGTAGAGATAAATTTCTGTGCGTTTTAACGGCGCTGCGAAGAGCGGAACTACATAAGACATAAAAGTAAAGCAATGAAGTTTTTCTTTTAGCGTAGGAAGTCAAATTTGATAAAACACATTTAATGATATTTTTTATGACAAAATATCTTGAATTTATTTACATTTGAGTCAATTGTGACCTAATTATTTCTTGTTAGCTTAACGAAAGGCTATGGAAAAATCTTGCATGGTTTCGCCCCTTAGCAAAAAACACACCGCGGCTGCAGCGTTGCCATTTATCTGAAGACAATCAATAAAGATTTATTTTATTCATTTAAATATTGTGGAAAATGATCATTTTTACACATTTGCACGTTACCAAATTACATGATTCTTTTCTGTTAACGATTTTTACATCACAATTAACGGCAGCGTATATTCGAACAGCTTTTCGCTCGATAGGAAATACTCTAGTTATACATCAGTTCAGGCGAAAAACCGAAAAATATCGCCTGTCACTTGATACACGACCTTCGGTCTACGCGCCGCGCCATCCGATTGGCGACATTCGAATTTGACGCTGAGCAGGTACACGACATATGTCTTTCTTAAAGGCACATAAACGAGAAGGTGCATATAAAAAAAGTATGCCAAATCCCTTAGCGGAGTTATCGCGACATGGGTTTTGTAAAGTTTTGTTTTAACAGGCTAGTCTCCGATTGTAAATATTTATTAAAAGATTAAAGGATATTATTGTTAAATTTTTATTTATCATAAACTCGAGAAAACTTCTCAAAAATAACATAATAATAGAAATTGTAAATAAAAATAACAAAACGAACAAAATGATTAACAAAATATATAGAAAACTTCGTTGATAATCTTATAGTAAACATTTTAAAATATAAACAGGAACTTTTTATTATTAATCTCAAGAAGACTTCTTAAAAATAACATACATTATAGAAAATGTTAATGGAAAATAAGAAAACGAGCAAAATAGTTAACAAAACATATGTAGGTATCGACAAATTTTTTGGTAACCAAAAGTAAACATTCTTCAATTTAAACAGGAACTTTTAGGTAACCATAAACATGAATTTAAAAAAAAATTACCTATTTTCTTATTTTGCCAGTCGCGTAACTAAGTCTACATTTTTGAAGGGCACACAGTGGGCACCTGATAATTTAAAGTGGAATAATTTAACAAGCCATTTTAAATATCTACTTATTTTATGCTCGTAGATTGAGGAAGATGTGAAGAAAAATAACTCTTGGTAATACATACTTTTTGTTTTAAAAATGCACAAGAATAAACCCGAACAATAAATACATATTTGGGTGATTTTTTGCAGTTTTTTTGTTTGGTATCGAGACACGTGGTAAAAATTCATTATTCACCAATAAATAAATTTCTAGAATTTTTTTGGTGGCTACTACAATTTTTTAGCTAAACCTGTGCCCACCCGTAGTTACGTGCCTGCTAAATACTCTATCTGATCACATGTAAACGGCTAGGCAGCCGGTCGAGCAGTCGGTGACGTCATCGCTTGGCGAATTGGAATTTCAAGCGATTCACTCGATTATTAAAATCATCGGTTTTTCCCAACACTACATTATACATTCACAAGCCTACAACACAACTAAATATTAACAGCAACCGATAGACCTTTTTCTCTTGTAATTTCTTCTTTTGTTTCTCCGCCTTATCTCCGCCGCGATATCTCCCTTTCCGCATTCGATCGCTATCTCGAATTATAATACAGGTTTAGGTTTTAGCGAAAAAATCCCAACTTAATCAGAATTCGAGACTTATCCGTTTATTGCATCAATCGCATTGTTAGTTGTTGCCCCGCCTCGGGTCATATCTTTGTTAAGTGTAGAGATATCGAGAATTTCTTTGCTGTGTTATTAGTTGAATACATATTGTAATTAAATTTTTATATGGAGCAGGTCTTTGGTAAAAGTTCCGTTTTATTTATTTTTATCACTTCTAAGAAATACAATCGTATTTCAATACGAGTGAAGAGCACTTATCAGTGAACTCCGTTAGGTAAAAAGGTGTGACCAACTACAAGAAAACTATTGGATAGATTTTGTTACAATTTTAAATTTAGCTTCGATATATAACGTGTCCAAGATAAGGAGGGCCAGTACAGGGATCTCGGAAACCGTAAGAGATACGAAGTCGGTTAAATGGAGGTATAGTTGCGCATTTACGTGCCTAATAATATGCCGTTTAGAAAGTTTTAAAATTCGGAGTAGTTCTGGAGATATCCGAAAAAAAACGAAATTCTGAAAAAACGTTTTATTGTTTTCCTGGGTTTGTTTGAGATCGAATTCTAAAGTAAATTGCACTTTTGCAGTGCCACTTTTTCCGCTCTATCTAACAGCGTTAATTGTTTTGTAATCCGACGAGTCGTCCTCGAAGGGCCATTATCAATTTCCTGTTTTTAAATACGGTCCTGTTTTTTTGATATTGGAATTTGAGAGCTTTTTTTCTCCCGAATGTAACGATGTATGACACATTGTGGTTTAATGACGTTTCGAGGGTTTTTTGAATAACATCAGGAAATTTGAGATACGGTCCTGTATTTCTACTAATTTTATAAATAATATCTCATAAGTAAGCTCTAAATTTTTTACTTATGTTGGACTAGTTCAATAAATATCAAATAATTTAATAATAAACCCCAAATAAGTGAACAAAATACAGAAACATTATTTCAAACTTCTGTTGATTCTGGATTTAAAAGAAAAGTAGGCGTTTGAAACAAAAAAAATTAAGATGGTGACGCGTGATTTGTTTCACTTGGCATTCCCATTGTGATCGTTTGAAAGCGTTTTAAGAAGTTTTCTATTTTCCAGAAAATATGGAACATAATTTTACAAATGCTGAAAAGTTTGATATTCTATCGTGTTTTATTTTATCTCAAAAAAACACTGTTATGTGGCAGTTAGAATATGTTATTTGTGCTTAGAGAATAACGGAAATCATTTTGAACACCTTATTATGTAGTTCCATACTTTTTTCGTTGTTCGTTTTATTACTGTTTTGGTATGATTTTTGTTCACTTATTTGTGGTTTATTGTTTAATTATTTGTTATTTATTGAACTAGTCCAACATAAGTAAAAAATTTAGAGCTTAGTTATGAGATATTATTAACGCTGTTAGATAGAGCGGAAGAAGTGACAATGCAAAAGTACAATTTACTTTAGAATTCGATCTCAAAAAAACCCAGGACAACAATAAAACGATTTTTCAGAATTTCGGTTTTATCCGGATAACTCCGGAATTACTCGGAATTTTAAAAGTTTCTAAACGGCATATTATTAGTCACGTAAATGCGCAACTTTACCTCCATTTAATCGACTTCGTATCTCTGACGGTTTCCGAGATCCCTGTACTGGCCCTCATTATCTTTGACACGTTGTATGGTACTATATGACTATTATCTTGAATTTTTCGAAAATAATTTTTTTCAAAACGGCAAATAACGTCTAAATTGAAAACAATATGGTTTCACAGTCATTTCTGAAAATGTTGCAGGCAATTTCAATTAATTTCATAGCTTAGTTTTAATGCAAAAAAATTTCACACAAAGGTTTCAGAAAAAGTATCTAAAATCGCAACTATCTAAAGTGATTTGGCAACGCTGCGGGTGATCAAAGGCAGAAGAATAAGGAAAACATCTCCTACTCCCTCGATACAGCCGGCCAACGCGCTGGCTCGTCGTGTCTTGTAATGGCGATGTTGTCTCATTGTTCAATAACCATTACTTATGGACTACAATGACTTGTGGACCACGCGGTCCCCACTGATAAATACTCTTATTTGTTTTCGATTAAAAAAATTCGAGCATTACCTTATTTCCTAAAGCCGCCTCCTTGGCCAATAACACGGCAAGCCCCCTCACTCTCCTCCCGGTTCCTAACGATCTCCTAGCCTCACTCGTGCTCTTCGCCTCGGGCCGTGGATGATCGTGGGCGCCCTTGGCTTGGAAGAATATGGCGTGTTCCGTGTGCCTCCAAAAATGGGTGACTGGGTAGCCGCAGTGCCCTCTGCAGGCCTGGATTTCTAGTTGGCCGGAGCATTGGCGGTTGGGGCACGGTTTTCCTGGAAAGGGAGTGTTAATTGATAAAGGGCTAATTTTTTTTTAATAATTTATATTTTAATTTTGTATTTAAAGCCCAGGAATGAAATTTCTTGTTGTATTTTATGGTGCAGAATACTAAGAATAGAAGTATCTTTAAAAATAATGACTAGAATATAGCGCAAGTAAGGAACTAAATTACCTACTTAATTTTATAGCTGAATTTTGTCTTTGTATCGTTATTTTATAATTTTGTTAAGTAAATGAATTAAATCCACTGTAGCACTCTGTATTATAGCCTTTATTTGTTGAAATTGCCGCATTGATTGTTTCCGAAACGTTTTATCGACAATCTAACGTGTTTAGAAGAAATGGTAATTTTTTTTTTACCTCTAAAATTAATTCATTATTAACGAAATAACGGCTTATTAATTAGAACGTGAATTCGGACTTGTATTTTACGTATAATAGCAAACAATTGCACGACAAATCGAATAAGGTAAGCAACACAACTTACCAGTATCCTTACCTTGCTGTTTCTTTCTTGCTTTATCACAGATGGCCGGCCTTAAGTGTATTTTTTGTCCGTTGGGCAACGTACACCGTAAAGAACACACCAATACACCCAGGCAACTCTTCTTGAGGATGTGGACGTTGTGGTTGTTGGTATTGCGCATTGCCCAGCCCGAAGAGTGCCGTTTGGCTTCTTCACTGTCGGCCCTAAAAATAGTAGTTGTAAGTAAATGTAACATGCGACGCCGATAGTTGTTGTTATAATCGACTGAAGGGGACAAAGCAGAAAAATAACCTCTCTCTCTCTCTCTTTCCATAATACCTTGTATAGGGTATACTTCTTATGAAATTATATTCTCTTGGTAGCCGTGCCGCCTACGCCAATCAAATTGATCAGCATTATGACTGAGTGAGACATCGACAAGCGAGCTGACAGGGGATCTGACCATAGACATATAATATAAAAGGAAGACCAAACATTCTAGTCATAATACACCATTTGTTTACAATCATACATACTTCCACAGTTTCAGATAAGTTAGAAAAATGGCAACGCTGTACGTTGCGCGTCCGCTCGCTGTTATCCTTACCAGTGCAGTGGCTTGCGGTTTTTTTTAGGATTATAAGTTATTTTAATTAAAAAGTTTAAACCTTTGCACTTTCAATAGGTGCCACAAAATTATTTGCTGTGTAAAAATGAGAATTCCGGCTTGGAATTTTACAATAATTTTAGTAGTAGTAGTGGTAGGTATTTTTTTTAAAGAAATTCATGTAATATAAAAAAATCCATATATTTTTCAACATTTACAGTTATTTTCCTAGAACATAATGCAATGTTACTAGAAATCAGCAGAAATTTGTTATCATTGATTGCTGTTAAAAAATCTCTGAACGGGATAAAACGTAGACTACTGTATCCCTTTTACATTATTATATGTCTATGGTTCTGACGGTTTTGTTCTGGTTTGTTACAAAATCAGTATTCTGCAACTTCTACTCATCTTTCCAGCAACATAAGGCTGTAGTTCCAATCTTATTAATTTATGTACAATCATTCATGCTAGCATGAATAGGTATTTCGTCAAATTAACACATAATTCGTAAAAGAGACCCTGTATAAGGATGTATACAGGGTGTTATGGAAATGACGTATTATATTTAAATGGGTGACTCTTGGGGTGTCCTAGAGATGCGCTACATATATTTTTTTAATCGACCGTTTTAAAAGTGGGGTAAAAAACACTCTTACTCACAGGTCAGTCCGCGCTACTGTACAACATTTCACCCAGACCCAATGGCAATGTTGCCAAACTTAATGTAAAACTGAAATTGCATATACGTTATAAAAATGAATTACTTTACTTGTATTTATCTTATAACTAAAGAGCGGGATATCCAGGCACATACATAATCAGTTGTTTTTTCTTTTTCATGGAACTCTAATTTTTTTTAAATGTCCAGTGAAGTATCGTCCTTTTTTTAGGCGCCGTGCTGGTACATTTCTATAAAATTTGGTACAATTTTGCCGATCCAGCCGGTACAATTATTTAAAGCTTGGAACAACGCTGTTTGAAGGTTTCCTTCAGTTCGTTCGTCGTGAGTGTCATTTTTAAATTGAAGGAATCGTGTTTATTTTTAATAGTTTTTAGTTCAGTAAGTTTAATAAATTTAAGCGAGAAAAAAAAAGGACCAAAATTAATTAAAACAACGTTTCCGTGTAATCTTTCCATGTGAATAGCTGCTATTTGTGAGATTATGTGAGAGGGTTTTCCTAAAACATTTTTCCTTGTGCTTGTGACTAATTTGAAATTTGTGTGTGATATTACTATTATTTGTTAAAAAATTGTTAAAATTATAATTTTCTTTCGTGTAGACATGACAACACCGGCCGAAATGCGCTGAGGTCTTTTCACACTGCAGACCTTTTATTTTATTGATTGCGGCCGTCGTCAGTAGCGGCCATGTAAATTCGAAGCGCCATTTATGGTTATTTTTTTTTTCAATTTATTTTCATCTCGGGATTTGCCGGTTTAAATATAATACGTCATTTCCATAACACCCTGTATAACATGAGAAAAGTAATTACCTATATACGAGTCTACAGTGGCCGTCCGCCCATTCGGAAAACTGGTCGAAATCGCTGATTCTCGGGACGGCACTGTCGTTGATGTCCCAGTCCCCGTGTCCTCCTCCGCCACTGGTCGGATAGCTGGCCCGGCAAGACATGCCAGGGGAGAGGGAGGGGGTGTGCCTAAAATAAGAAAAAGGTTTTCGATATACGATAAAAAAAAGACCGAACAACGAGAAGGATAGTAATATTTATTTTCCTAATAAGTGTGCAAAGTTAATATACTTTCTGCACGTAACTGCAGTAAATAAAACAGAGAAGAGCGATGATACTTCTTTTTGAAATGCATAATTTAATTTGAACGTTATGTATTCACGTTGATCTCAATGGGCAAATCGCCCGTTGTTAACCGGCGGTTAATTCTATAGGATAATCTTAACTGTCCGATGTCGTCACCCACGCGCGTTACGGTAGGATACCTTCTTATTCCATAGGCGGAGAAGAAAGAAAAATTGTAATTTTGTACGCTTATACAACGTGTCCAAGATAAGGAGGGCCAGTACAGGGATCTTGGAAACCGTAAGAGATACGAAGTCGGTGAAATGGAGGTAAAGTTGCTCATTTACGTGCCTAATAATATGCCGTTTAGAAAGTTTTAAAATTCCGAGTAGTCCCGGAGATATCCGGGAATTCTGAAAAATCGTTTTATTGTTTTCCTGGGCTTTTTTCAGATCGAATTCTAAAGTAAATTGCACTTTTACATTGCCACTTTTTCCACTCTATCTAATAGAGTTAATTGTTTTGGAATCCGACTAGTCTTCGAAGGGCCATTATCTTATTATTTTTTTAAATACGGTCCTGTTTTTCTGATATTGGAATTAGAGAGCTTTTTTCTTCCGAACGCAACGATGATTGGCATTGGTGGTTTAATGACGTTTCGAGGGTTTTTTAACAACATCAGGAAATTTTGGGATACGGTTTTGTCATAATTTTATAAATAATATCTCATAAGTAAGCTCTCAATTTTTACTTATGTTGGATTAGTTCAATAAATAACAAATAACTTAATAATAAACAACAAATAAGTGAACAAAAACAGAAACATTATTTCAAACTTCTGTTGATTCGGGATTTAAAAGAAAAATAGGCGCTTGAAACAAAAAAATTAAGATGGTGACGCGTGATTTGTTTCACTTGACATACCCATTGTGATCGTTTGAAAGCGTTTTAAGAGGTTTTCTATTTTCCAGAAAATATGGAACATAAATTTACAAATGCTGATAAGTTTGATATTCTATTGCATGTTTTATTTTATCTCAAAAAAACTATTATGTGGCAGAAGAAGATTATTTGTGCTTAGAGAATAACGGAAATCATTTTGAACACCTGATTATGTAGTTCCTTACTTTTTTCGTTGTTTGTTCGTTGTTTGTTTTATTACTGTTTTGGAATGATTATTGTTCACTTATTTGTGGTTTATTATTAAATTATTTGTTATTTAATGAACTAGTCCAACATAAGTAAAAATTTAGAGCTTACTTCTGAGATATTATTTATAAAATTATGAGAAATATAGGACCGTATCCCAAAATTTCCTGATGTTCATACATCGTTGCATTCGGTAGAAAAAAGCTGGTTAGGTGCGCCGTAGTGTGCTGGGTATAACGGAAAGAACTAAAGATGTACAAACTTTCTCAATATTAGACCTGTTACAATGTCACGTAACGTTATTTCCATGCAATATTTGCTGATATATTTTCGAAAATTTTTGAGCGTAATCCCTACGCCAATGGCCAATCGAATCTCTTCATAAATAACAATTGAAAGCTCACTCGTCCATAGAGAAACGCAAGAAAATTCTGAATAACAGATTGAAGAAGACCCCGGGCGTTTTGGTTATTAAACAATTGTAATTCATTAGAGTTGTCACCAAACTTGTAATTATCTTCTCTGATTAATTGCCACCTACCGATAACCATCGGAATAAAGAGAAATCAGATGCAAGATAAGCCCGGCCACGGACAGAGTGGATAAACAAAATTTACAGCATAGTATTTGTCTCGGTATTGGTTGTATATTGAATGTACAATGATTTTGCTGATATTGAAACGCTTTGGTTATAAATATTGTCGATAAAATAGAAAATTATTCACCCAGCTACAATGACAGATATAATTTACTATAGAGCTGAGTCGGTATTCGCGTACCGCTATATTGTCGCGGTATTGTTCATACCGTCGCGTAGCGATACGCAGGTTCGAAGTAGTGGGTATAGTTGTTGCACACTTATACCGTTGACTCTTACTGCCATAAATAAACTACCTGATTAAACCCTATTGTATACGCCTGAACCTCTTCAAAGCTCAATAAATGGGATCAGGGCCGGCTTGAAAATGTATACCACGCCACATGATTTATTTTTATAATTTAAAATAAATAGATAGGTATTTTTAGTTTTAGGTACCTACAATAAATGTAAAATAATGATAACAATTAATGATAATTGAAAATAATATAATTTAAAAGTATAACTATTAGGATAACAAGTACAATAAAAATTAATTAAATTCTAAGAAACTATTGATAATTTATTCAAAATTTAACTCTGCATCACTATCACTATCTTCATCTAAGCCTAAACTTATAATTAAGGGTTGAACATTTGTAATCATACAATTGTAAGAATTTTCCATCTTAAGTACATGCTGTACACAGTTTTTCCAGTTGTCTGCAGAAATTTTTCTTATACTTCGTTTTTAATTAATTCTACTACAGATGCATTTAATGTAGGAGAAATATTATTTCTCCTAATATTGGATTTTAATTGGTGCCATATTAGCTCAATAGGATTGAATATACAATAGTACGGAGGAAGACGCAACACTGTATGTCCATATGTATATTATAGGCTCCGCGTCTCGGTCGAGGTTAATGACGAGACAGGTTGGGGGAGACATCGGGGGATAGCGGGGCTATGGCGATTTAACATGGACAAGGCGCACAACTTTAGTGTGCGCCGCGACGTTGTCTGTTCGTGCATCTAGTTAGAAATTCGAGCGTGTATGTTTTAATATTTTAATATTATAAGTTAAAATGAATAGTTTGACGGTGGACTATTTAAAAAAATAACTTTAGCTCTTTGAGTTTGGAGCAAAAAATTGAAGTGAAGAACGCGGGAAGACCTAAACCTGAAATTAATTTAACGCAGACCACAAAGGGTAAATCTAAGGACTTTATTAGAAAGTTTAAAAATTAAATATATGAAAAGAAAATTATAGTATGTATTCCAAACTTTAATGAGCCTGTTATTGATGAATTTTCTACAATTAAGAACCGAAGAACGGACTTTACGTTTAAGCACTATACACACTAAGAAAACTTTTCTTATTTTCCAAAAGTTTCCTTGTGTAAAATTAAAAAATAAATAAAAATACGTTTTACCTAACGCATTTTCTTAAACTTCTCTTCTTTCGGTCGTTACACAGAAATAAAATTTTAAAAATAATTTCACCATACTTGTGAACCCCCTCTATCATAGGTCACGAGCCGCCACTGGAAAGAAGCCGGATTTCCATAACAACAAAATTTTTGTGTGTTTTAATTTTTGCTAAGGTCAGTCCAATCAGTATTAGCCAAATAGAGTGCAAAAATTAACCCTGATTATTATTAAAACGACAAGAAGCAACGAAAATAAAACATTTATTTCCCCAGAAAGTAAAAAAAATTATTCTGCAAAAAAGGACTAGATATAGGAACTTTTCCTAGGAATATGATAAAGAAAAAAAAAGTTAATATAAAATAACGAGCAATTTCGCTTGGTAATGGTAAATTTTTATGGTTGACCGACAAATGTATGATAATTAGAAACTAGCAACAGTTTTTTTCAAAAAACAAAAAAATTTTTCACATAAATACTCGCTTAATTTGGCGTGATCGAGTTTTCGTCTAAAGATTCGATACAGAAAATTGCTAAGTTGTTAAAATGAACTTCTGTCATTGCCTGTCAAAAATCATATTTCCGCGCTACAGTTGGCAACAGGATTGAATTTCAACATTCGGAAACACACAAGACAAATCATTTTCACGCAAAAATCTTAATAATTCTAATGGACCCTTTTTCTGAATTTATTTGGCATAACAAAATGCGTAAAAGTGAACAAACTGAGCGTCCTTTACAGATTTGAATTCCGAGTGAAAAAGTTCTTTTAGTAATTTTGATTTCTTACGAAATACCAATTGTTTTGTAATAAATTCGCTTGTTGCGTATGTAACTGAAGAACAGCTATCAAATGTGATTTTAGCAATGGAATTTTAAATATGATTGATATAGGCGCAAAATTGGTATTACCATGCGGGTTCAAAGAAAGTTACTAATCATCAGAATCCAATCAGCAAACACAAATTACCAAAATGTTTTGAGATTATTCACCATTTGCAAAAATTATAGACATAAGATGTTAAAAAGTTATAAAAAAAAATTATATTCATTATTTCGGTATCTTAAGAAATAAAATAATATACTATTCTCCTTAACTCTGTATTAAAAGTAACAATAAATTAGCAGTGCAATTTATTTATTGGAAAATTTACATGTTTCTCCTAAAAATACCACTTTTCTAAATTTTGATGTGCAGTTATCCATATTTTTTTTTTAACCGAACACGTTGGCTCGCTATCTGTATCTGCTCACATAAAAATATTCGGTTACAGTATTTTTTATAGCGAAAACCTGTTTTTTTAAATTTTAATAGCCGGTTTCCAAAACACCTCGCTTTTAAAAAAAATTTTCTCAAAACTGAAATGAGATTCATTGTTTCTTGATCTGTATAAATCGTAAATCACATTACGAATAGATTATCGGATTGATCACCATAGCGGTCAAAAAGAAGTTCCATCTAAATTATACCCTTCAATGTTATTTGATAATAATAATAATAATAATAATAATCTTTATTGTCTAACAGAGTAAAATCCAATTACAAGACAATATGACCTATAAAAAATTGTACATAAGCAACAAAAAATCCAAGAGATAGGAAAAAGAAGAAAAAAAAAAGAGAGAAAAATAATGGTTGCATCAAGGTAACAGTTTATGCTTTATAAGTTTAGTAAATTGGGTATTGGACAAACCGAATACATCAATGTCATTAAGGGTATTATTGAAAATCAACATGGATTGGTATACAGGTGTTTTAATCAGAAAGTTAGAGGAGGGAGTTGGGAGATAAAAGACGGGATGGTGCCTAACTGAACGAAGAGGAACATGGAAAAGAATACAAGACAGCAGCTCCGGGGAATCGATGAGCGAACAGCAAATACGCAAAAACTGCATAAACATGAGGTATCTGCGGTTGAGGAGCGATGGCATGACAACAGTGCATTCTGGTTAGTGCCCCCGGTAGGATATATACCATCTTCTCTATAGGCGATAAACTTGACAAACTTTCTTTGTACGTTCTCTAGTAAAATAATATATTTATGAAAGACCGGATGCCAAATAACACCACCATACTCCAACTTAGACCGCACAAAACTGTAATAAAGGGTTTTCAGGGTTTTGGTGTTTGAGAAATCAGCTTGAGCGGCTACGAATTTCCCTTAGACTGTGCTGAATCCCAGAAGATGATGCTTTTTGACCTATTCATGCGTCCATCCGGGGACACACTGTATAATTTATGAATTTGAGTTAAATTTATGATTAACATAACAAATGTGTAAAGAGGGTTACTTGCTTATTTGCTTGTTGATGTTTTTCTGTTTCCATTTAAGTAATTTCGTTGATAATGAACCGATTTTAATAATTTTTGTTTTAATTGATAGAAAACAGATTCTAAAGTTTAGGGCAGAGGAGTTTACGTCTTGATACATCTAATTGTACAGGGTAGCATAAAATCTAGATGCATGTAAATTTCCTAAAATTTTACATCTTAGGGCGGACTCACACCGTCCCATTTTGCGGGAGCCGTTTGGAGCAATGATAAAAATAATCCGTTTTTGCGAAAAAGATGTGACGGTGGCGATAAGAGATAATGTATTTTTACCATCCCGCCGAACGGCTCGCGTGTTGCCGGACTGTGTAACAGCGGACTTACATAAGAATCAAATTTAATTTATTGTTTAAACTAAACGAATTAGATATATAATGTGTCCGGGAAATGTGGGAAATCTCCCTCATATGAAGAAAACAAGTGAAAAGAGTACTACAAGGTCATAGAAACTTTTTTCGTATAGGCCTTCTCTTCGGAGATATGGGGTCCCAAAGAGCTTCAATGGAATCAAGTTTTTTACACATTATTGTGTTCATTGTCTGTCAAAATGTATTTCCTGCGCTATAGTTGGCAACATGATTGATTTTCAACATTCGGAAACACATAAGACATATCATTTTCACGGAAACTCTTAACAATTCTAATGGACCCTTTTTCTGAATTTGTCTGGCATAACAAAATGCGTAAAAGTGAACAAACTCCGCGTCCTTTACAGATTTGATGAATTGAATTCCGAGTGAAAGAGTTCTTTTGGTAATTTTGATTTCTTACGAAATACCAAAGTTTTTTACACATTATTGATTATTGAACCACCACGTATATTTAAGTGTTTTTTTAATGTGATGTATACCAGGTAAGACCCTTCAAATTACTATCCAAGAAATTGTGAATTACTCACAGCTGCAGGGTCCCCGTTTTTTAACTCCCTGTATGATAAGAATTGAAATTTCAAGCGATTCACTCGAGCGATTCACTCGATTATTTAAATCGCTCGAGTATCAAGTACTCGATTATTAAAATCATCGGTTTTTCCCAACACTATTTTTAACACAAAGTATTTAGTTAACACAAAGTATGTTTATTTTCTTGATTTAAAAAAATGATATCTAGAAATGGTCAAAAGTTTGTTTTCACAATACCTATAGAAAAATACACTAAAAACAAACAACGCCGATAAACCCGAACAAATCCAATTACTCCAAATTATTTTTAATAAATAAATTAAAGCGATAATAAATTGGACGAGGACATTAACAAGCAAACAAGCGAGTAACCTCTTTACATGTTAGTTCGAAAAGACATCAACAGGAAGTAAAGAACGTAACCCCATGACAATACTTTCTTTAAAAATTCGTATCTTCTTTTAAAAAGCAGATAATGACGTGAACCAAAAAACGTTGTGTTGAGGAAAGGTCACACTTCAAGACAGAACGTAGTGAAGCTAAATTCTACCGCCTAATTTTTCCACAGGGCGTTACGAAATTAAGGGCAAAGAGTAACTTTCGTTCATTGCCTGTATAATGATCAGTATTTTTTGAAAGCTAAAATTCCGAGATAGAAGTCCACAAATAAGTTACAAAGTTACTATAAACCTGACTAACCTTATCTTCCGTCTGTCCGGAATTTATTGTCGGGTTTGTTCTTTTTATGAATATAACTGTAGATAGGTTTTAAAAAAGGCTCAAAATATAAATGATTACTTACAGAATTACCATATCTTCTCACAACACAATTAATGAATACGACTCCTCCAACGAAGAACCTTATGCATAAATTTCTCAATAACCACTTTAAAAAACTGTAAAAAATCCTAGAAATGATGAAATTACAAGTCCTTGTAACATATTTTTACATATCTCCTTGATCCGTATTGTTAAACTGCCGGCTTTATACGCGTAAGCTTTCCTCACTGCACGCTACACCCCTAAAACAACCGTTAACTGGCAAATTCTAACCATAACTGTTTTTCCCGTTCTCTAAGCTCGCGCTTGCCTTCGCTGAAAGTATAATTGCCGCACCGAATAGAGGAGCCCCGCCCAACATGCCTCCACTCAGCTGTTTCTAACACATTTCCAGCCAATAGGAGAAGGACGGGCACGTGGTTACTCCCCCGCTCTTTTCAGGTGTTAGACAAGTAAGCTCGGAAGTAGGTGTGATTGGCTTGTGGCGCGAGCTTTCGCTGAAAATTTGGAGCTTTCAGGGGGCGGTGTATTTGTTATTGGTGATTTTAGTCGATTCATTGATTTTTCAAAATGTTTTTTTTACTTAATTGGAATAAATGGGTCCTGCCGCGACGCTTTCACCCCCCTTATTAACTATGGTATAATGGAGTAATTAGAAATTCATAAGGAATTTTGATAGCACAAGAAACGTTATGTAATATAGGTAATTAATTCTTTCTCTTGGTCAGCCAGATAATTTATCGTGTCACTAGGTATTTTTGGGGGCTGTGCCCCCTTCGGCCTCCCCGCAAGATGCGTCTCACGCGCGGACAAACCCGAATAGTCGCGCGTACTTGTACCTATACGATTAATGAATTCATGCATGAATTAAAAACATGAATGAAATGAATGTTCCTACAAAAAATTTCGCGTGGAATTGGTAATTACTTATTTTTAAAAGGAAAGCTTAAGAATTCAGCACGGCTTTTCTGCCGACCGGTTTTGTCATTTTACAGATTCCGAGTTCCACCCAATCATGTTTTTTGTTTATTAGTTTATTAAGTGGATTTGTGCGAGGTAGCTGAAATCTTCCGCAGGGTCTCGCTATATACTTAGTAAGGTTTAGATTATACCGTTTTACTTCAATAAATCAACTATCTGATTAAACCCCATTTTGTACCTAGGTCACAACATTTAGAAAATGTAGCTATCTACATAATGATTTATTTTTATTTTGACTCGAAGAGACACGCACTTAAATTGTATATTAAACTGGTTTTTTACCCTAATTTTTAAAACTCTGTAAGCACCACCCTCGATAAGAAGTGTGGACGAGTTCCGACGTAGGCAATGTCCTGTATATTCCTTGGCGTTTTCTAAATTAAGAGATTTTGCTATGATTGAAGGAGCACGTCCTAGTGTATTATTACCCACAGGCATAGCTATGCATTTACCAGTTCGGTATGTAAGGGTAAGGAAAAATCTGCGTTCCATAATTTCTTTTAGCCTTAATGCCAGGTATAGTTGTTGCAGAATTATACCGTTGACTCTTACTATATAATAAACCCTATTTTATACGCCTCAACCTCTTCAAAGCTCAATAAATGGGATCAGGGCCGGCTTGAAAATGTATACCACACCACATGATTTATTTTTATAATTTAAAATAAATAGATAGGTATTTTTAGTTTTAGGTACCTATACTAAATGTAAAATAATGATAACAATTAATGATAATTGAAAATAATATAATTTAATCGTATAACTATTAGGATAACAAGTACAATAAGAATTAATTAAATTCTAAGAAACTATTGATAATTTATTCAAAATTTAACTCTGTATCACTATCACTATCTTCATCTAAGCCTACACTTATAATTAAGGGTTGAACATTTGTAATCATACAATTGTAAGAATTTCCCACCTTAAGTACATGCTGTACACAGTTTTTCCAGCTGTCTGCAGAAATTTTTCTTACTTCGTTTTTAATTAATTCTACTACAGATGCATTTAATGTAGGAGAAATATTATTTCTCCTAATATTGGATTTTAATTGGTGCCATATTAGCTCAATAGGATTGAATATACAATAGTACGGAGGAAGACGCAACACTGTATGTCCATTTTCTGCTGCAAGTTTGTCACACTCGTATTCCGTATTTATTTTAAAACCTTTTAATACTTCTTTTAAGTTCAGACTTCACCTGGGAATATTTTCTCCAAAGGCTATTGCGGTATATTTTTCCGACTAAAATAAAGTAAAAATTATTAAAAATTGTTATTACCAATGATCAAAAGGGTTACATACCAATTCCTGAAAGTAAGCCATCATTACTGTTTCAGTAATCGCTGTAATTTGGTTTTTTACTTTCCATTGTAGAAAATTTTCATACTCCTTGTCGCACAGGACTGTAGACTTTGCCGGTTATAAGTTTTCCTTTAATTTTTCAGTATTTTCTAAAATATTTTGTGGAATTTCCATATTTTCGTTTATAGAACGTAAAAGACGAACAAACCTTAGCAACCGTCAAACTTATTCTATGACAACCGATCAAAGCTCACTAAATACTAAAAATTGACGAAAATATAGTTAAAAAAATGTAGGAATTTAACTATTTATATTTTAAATTGATGAATAATAAAATATTTAGTAAATTGTATATTTATTTACATTACTTTCCTTTTCGCCCTGTATAATATTGAAGAGCCGTTCTTTTTTAATGCGTTTCCCGCCGCTGAATGCGCATAAAACCATGTTTAAAAATCCGAAAATTAAATTCTTTAAAGCAATAAGTAGAGTTTTAAAAATGACGGTTGCCGATGTTTTTGTTGACCAGTTTTTGTTGGCCAGTTTAATTAAAGTTAAATAAAATTTGTACTCCGGCTCTGCCCAAAAAGATGGCATTTTATGATCAGAGGAATAATTAGTGTTTTATGGCAAAATTCAACGGTATAACGTAAATTTTATTTTATCTCTAAATGTAAAAGTGGACCTCTAACACTTAATAATTAAGCGAAGACCGAAAGACGTCGTGACGACGACATCTAGTCGGCACGCGATGATAAATCCGATATTCCTTTATACATCGCCCCTGATAAAGATTGTTTCATGAAAAATGGATATAACTTAATGACTGCAGTAAAAGTACCTGGGCCATCCCAATATTTATGACCGTTTGTTATTATTATGTGGAAAGGACCGGATTGTAATAATTATAATTAAATATAGGCACATCAGGTAGGTTAGGTTGCTTAATTTATATTTAAATATCTTTTTGTGGTAAAATTTGTTAATTTTTGAGGAATGATTCAAGAATTGTCTTTTACCAAACATTCCTCAGAATAGCGTGATAGTAATGGACAATGCGAGCTATCACAGACGCCAATTACATAAAGCTCCAAGCTCAAATAATACAAAATTGGAGATTCAGAACTACATGACGGCGAATGATATATATTTTGAAGAAAGTTATGAAAAAGTGATCTTTTAGAAGTTTTAAAGACATTTTGTATAAAAAAAGTATATGTTTGTGACACATTGGCAGAAGAAATTGGACATACAGTGCTACGGCTCCCACCCAATTATTGCATTTTTAACCCCATAGAGCATATGTGGCACCAGTTGAAATCCCTGGTTAGGTCTGAAAATATTTCTCCGGCTTTAAGTTCTAGTGTTGTAGAATTAATACGTAAGTTCTTTAATGATATTCCCCCAGGTAGTTGGAAAAATTCAGTCCGTCACGTAATAACTATAGAAAATTCGTATATTAGTCTGGATCGTATAATTAATCCAATTATAATTAATTTTGATGAGGATAGCGATAGCGAAACAGAACTATCTACAGAATGACATTATAAATGTAAATAAATATGACTAGTAATATTTAAAAAAAATGTTATTTCATTTGATTACATTAATATAATCATATCATTACTTGTTTTCCTTATGCCGTCCCTTTATACTTCACTTGTTTATTGCCAAACTCTTATCGACACAATGGGACCGACCCAGGAAATCATTAAGTCGTATCCAATTTTCGTGAAACGTACTGTACCATGAAACCTTGGTGAAGATTCATTGCACGTCAAGTTAATAACTTGGTAATTTCTCTATAATAGTATTATCTTGTTTGAAGGCCAAATATGGTTAGTTAATTTATTGATCGCACGTATAACACATAAAATTTTAGTAGGTACTTTGGTACTTATATTAAACGTAGGTACCTACACTAGGGATGGAATTAAATTTCATTAACCTTTTTTCAGATTTATTAATTTTTGGGTAGGACATCTTTGTTTCACTATTCGCGTTCAGTTCCGCGGGATCAGTTCCAGTGTTGAGTACCGTTCCCTATATTCTTGCAGTCTATACAGGGTGTAATGGAAATGCATTTAAAGAAAAACTTAAATTTACTATAAAATTAATAAAACTAATCATAATTAATCTTCACCATTGGGATTCCGGAAACGGTAAGAGATACGAAGTCGGTTAAATTGTGTCAAAGTTGTATAATTATGGGCCCAACAATATGCCGCAAGAAAATCAAAAATATTTACAAGGGCTTTCAAAATATTTTCAAGAATCTACTCTGTAAGTGTGTTCTTACAACTAAATTATTATAATTTTTTAAACAACAGAAAAAAATTAATTAAAAAAACCTACGCTATGTTTTTAACGATATTAACAGTTTTTTTTTTAAATTTGAGCCACAGTGTAGTTAGGTACTATAGTTTTCCATATAAATTGAACGTTATAGAATGGTCATCGCTTCTGTATAACTCTATTAAGATTGATTCTGTATCCTGTCAGGTGCCTCATATAGATTTTATATTACCCGTCCTAATTATTGGTCTTTTAGTTTTAAGTAATTATATGACTTTGCTTCGTATTCTTATTTTATTTTTTTCCGACTGAAGTTATTTATAATTCGCAGCGGCGGGTATATTTAGTAGATCTCACCCATAGAGTATACGAGTAGTATACGAAGAGTTTTCTAATGTTGCGCTTCCCTACGACCATCTATGAAAATGAGAACTAACTGAGGCTAACTTGTCTAAATCGCGATCCCACTGGCTTCATCTATTAATTTGCTGGGCGTCAATCTGGGAGGAAATATGTCTTGGCATAACCACGTTGTGGCATTCGCCAAGATAGCTTCTCAGAAGCTTGGGGTACTCTTCCGAACCAGAAAGTTGTACACACCTCAACAACTTTTGACACTATACAAAGCCCAGATTTGACCATCACTAGAATACTGCTCTCATGTCTTGAGCTCTGCACCCAAACATACTCTTCGGCTACTGGATTCCATCTAAAAGAGGGCCATTCGTCTGATTGGAGACCATGAGCTGACGAAGAACCTCGACAGCCTAGAACATCGAAGACAGGTTGGGGATTTGACTCTCTTTTACAGATATTTTCATGGAGAGTGCTCGGCTGACCTTTCCCTCTTAATTCCGCCCAGAGCGGCGAATAGCAGAAATACACGACGAACCACAGCCGCCCATCCATATGTGGTTAAGCTTAGTACTCCTCGAACTTCATTATTTAAGAATTCTTTCATCTGGAGATCTGGGATCTTATGAAAGTCCCAGAGTGCCCTAAAGTGCTTGTGTTTCATCATCAAAAAAAAATAGTGTCCTTTAATTTCGGAAACGGTAAGAGGTACGAACTCGAGACAAAGTTGCGTAATAATATGCCGTAATAAAATCAAAAATAAATACAGGGGCTTACAAAATATTTGGACAAATTTAAAAGCTTGCGTCTCGGTTTTTAGTTGTTCCTGACTTTGTTCGAAGAGATGTCCAAAAATAATTTTCACATTCTCATTGCCACTTTTTATTCTCCACAAGATGGCATAGTCAGATCTTTCAGGCCGCGTTTCGTCTTTAAGTCACCAACATCAACTTAATTTTTTTAAATACGGGCCTGGATATTATTCTTTAAATTATGAAAAAGGATCGAAATCTACGTTCGGTGGTATACAACACTTACTGGTTTTCCGACGTTTTGTTCCTTAAATCGACCATCTTCATTAAAATGTGTACTAGTACGTTCATGTAAAGAATTATATTAATACAAATAAAATTTGACTCTTAAAGTCAGCACTTTTAAAAGAGGCATTGAGTTTTAAATTTTCGAATTATACCGAATTACAAAAAAAGATGTGAATTACAGGAACGTACACGAATATTTTAAAGAAGATGGTCAATTTAAGGAACAAAACGTCGGAAAATCAGTAAAAGCCGTATTAGAGTCGGCAATTTTTTCTCTTGCGCCGGCAGTGGCAATTATAATTGCACGTATTCATGCGCAGTAAACCGTTCTCGAGCAGCTGGAGCATTGCCAACAGTCAGAACAGTTGGTATAGTTTTTGCAGAATTATATCGTTGATCTTTTGACTGCAATAAAACCACATTATCCCTTCGACCATAAAATAAATAAGCAAATCCCAAATTTTAGAACCTTTTCGAGCAGAGCCGGACAAAGTATACAAATTCAATTTATACCTATGCCTGATGCATATATAAATGCAAAGTGATTTTTAATAATTTTAATCTTTAGTGGTTTTCCGGCGAGTAATTTATGTTAGGCTTATTAGTGGTAGAATGTGGCGTCCTTGGAATTGGGCTGATAGGGGGTATCTCCAAGTGTCATTTTTAAAAGAAAGCATTTATCTACCGATGCCAAACTAACAATTAAAAATGTGTATCAATCGTTGTTGAGTAGAAATTTTAATTCGATGGATGCTTTAGCAGAGACGTCTACTTTGACAAAAACTCCTTTATCTTCGGTATGGGACATAGTGTTAATCCTAGAAAAAATCGGAGTGATTCTGGCACATTTAGAAGCATTGACGAAAATTACATGGATTTATTAAGAAGATTTTTCCCTCAAAGAGCGGCTGATTAAAGACGAAACAAATATCTCTTGTAGCCTTAGGAAAATATTGCGTAAAATGGGTTTTAAATACCGAAGCATTGATAAAAGACAAACATTAATAGAATCTCAACGTTTACGGGAATGGAGACTTAAATATTTAACAGCTGTTAAACAATTTAGAGAAGAAAATTGTCCAATTATTTAGCTTGACGAAACATGGTTCGATACCCATGACACTCCAAGAAAAGGTTGGGATGATTCTT
This sequence comes from Barypeithes pellucidus, assembly GCA_963991005.1. Classification (NCBI taxonomy): domain Eukaryota; kingdom Metazoa; phylum Arthropoda; class Insecta; order Coleoptera; family Curculionidae; genus Barypeithes; species Barypeithes pellucidus. The sequence goes on from OZ022557.1 coordinate 6,078,982, forward strand.
CCAAAAAATGTCAAACCAAGGCACCATCAAATAAAGGCAAAAGAATCACAATATTACATGCTGGTTCAGAGAGCGGGTTTGTTCCAAATTGTCTGTTGCTTTCAGCTAAAAACATAGCAGACTCTTCTTTAGATTACCATCAAGATACCGACGCACAACTTTTTGAAGATTGGATTAAACATAAACTCCTTAAAAATATACCTGAAAATAGCGTCATTGTAATGGACAATGCTAGTTATCATAGTCGGCAAGCAAAAATCATTCCCAATTCTAATAATACAAAAGCAGAAATTCAAAATTTTATGATTGAAAATGATTTATATTTTGAAGAAACTTACAAAAACGAGAACTGCTAGAAGTATTAAAAGCTTTGAAAATAAATAAGGAATACGAGTGTGACAAACTTGCAGCAGAAAATGGACATACAGTGTTGCGTCTTCCTCCGTACTATTGTATATTCAATCCTATTGAGCTAATATGGCACCAGTTAAAATCCAATATTAGGAGAAATAATAGTTCTCCTACATTAAATGCATCTGTAGTAGAATTAATTAAAAATGAAGTAAGAAAAATTTCTGCAGGCAGCTGGAAAAACTGTGTACAGCATGTACTTAAGGTGGAAAATTCTTACAATTGTATGATTACAAATGTTCAACCCTTAATTATAAGTGTAGGCTTAGATGAAGATAGTGATAGTGATACAGAGTTAAATTTTGAATAAATTATCAATAGTTTCTTAGATTTTAATTAATTCTTATTGTACTTGTTATCCTAATAGTTATACGATTAAATTATATTATTTTCAATTATCATTAATTGTTATCATTATTTTACGTGTATTATAGGTACCTAAAACTAAAAATACCTATCTATTTATTTTAAATTATAAAAATAAATCATGTGGCGTGGTATACATTTTCAAGCCGGCCCTGATCCCATTTATTGAGCTTTGAAGAGGTTGAGGCGTATACAATAGGGTTTAATCAGGTAGTTTATTTATGGCAGTAAGAGTCAACGGTATAATTCTGCAACAACTATACCACTGAACGTAGATTCCGGTCCGCTCTCAAAATTTAAATATAAATAGATCCAAGCCCTTATTTTAAAAAAATTAAGTTGATGATTGTTAAGTTCCTAATGCCATCTTGTGGAGAATGAAAAGTGGCAATGAGAAAGTGAAATTTATTTTTGGACATCTCTTCGAACAAAGCTAGGAAAAAAGAAAACCAGCAACGCAAAATTTTAGATTTTTCCAAATATCTTGAAAGCCCCCTGTAACGCTTATGGTAGCTAATAACAAGTACTTACCTTGTAGACACAAAACGAGTGCATCCGAGTAGATAACTTTGCTTGTGCGTGAATAAAGGTGATCATTTCGCTTGTTCCTGAGATAATTTTAATTAGTAATAACGCTAATAGCTTGTTTGCGATTCTGACTTTGTTTGTTTTCTGAATTATGTTCTAGTAAATAAGACGCGCCCTAATGAACCCAAAGTGGCAGTATTTCATCTGAAAAAAAGGGGAAAAGTCATAAATGATCAAATCAAAATCACGCATACACACAAAAAAATAAATAGGGAAAGTACGTTTCACGAAATTTGGACGCGACCTAATGATTTCCTGGGGCAGTCCCATTGTGTCGACAAGAGCTTGGCAAATAAACAAGTGAAGTATGAAGGGACGGACTAAGGAAAACAAGTAATGATATGATTAGGTATATTAATGTAATCAAATGAAATAACATTTTTTTTAAATATTACTAGTCATATTCATTTACATTTATAATGTCATTCTGTAGATAGTTCTGTTTCGCTATCGCTATCCTCATCAAAATTAATTATAGTTGGATTAATTATACGATCCAGACTAATATACGAATTTTCTACAGTTATTACGTGACGGACTGAATTTTTCCAACTACCTGGGGGAATATCATTAAAGCATTTTCGTATTAATTATACACCACTAGAACTTAAAGTCGGAGAAATATTTTCAGACCTAACCAGTGATTTTAACTGGTGCCACATATGCTCTATGGGGTTAAAAATGCAATAATAGGATGGGAGCCGCAGCACTGTATGTCCAATTTCTTCTGCCAATGTGTCACAAACATATACTTTTTTTTTATACAAAATGCCTTTAAAACTTCTAAAAGTTCACTTTTTTATAACTTTCTTCAAAATATATATCATTCGCCGCCATGTAGTTCTGAATCTCCAATTTTGTATTATTTGAGCTTGGAGCTTTATGTAATTGGCGACTGTGATAGCTCGCATTGTCCATTACTATCACGCTATTCTGAGGAATGTTTGGTAAAAGACAATTCTTGAACCGTTCCTCAAAAAGTTCGGCCGTTGTATCTTGGTAGTGTGTGTGGTAGTCCACACAAGAGTCTTTTTAATGTTTTTTGCAGAAAGCCACAAGGCATTTGGAACCCAACCGTTTTCTGACCCAGCATGTAAAATGTTTATTCTTTTGCCTTTATTTGTTTTACACTTATCGGAAGAATCAGACCAGCCTTTGGATGGTGTTTCATGCGTGTCAAACCAAGTCTCGTCGAGGTAAATTATAGGACGGTTTTCAGAACGGAATTTCCTTACAGAAGTCATATACTCATGACGCCATTTTTGTAAACGGTGGGATTCCATGAGTACTTGCCTATTTTTCAGAATTTCGTTTTTTATTTTAAAACTTTCTAAACGGCATATTATTAGGCACGTAAATGCGCAACTTTACCTCCATTAACCGACTTCGTATCTCTTACGGTTTCCGAGATCCCTGTACTGGCCCTCTTTATCTTGGACACGTTGTATGCTCAGCAAGGAATGAGAATTTGAAAATTAATTTTTATTCAAAAAAAAAAAAAGTGGCGTACAATTGCCTTACCTTGACGCCGCTCCTTGTGTGACCTTTTTCGACTTTTTACAGGGAGTCGCGCCAGCGGGTAAAACGTACCATGGCAGTACAATAACGACGCGTAATCATAACTGACTGACTGCCGAAAAATATATTACGCATCATCTCCGAAAACGTGAAAAAGCACAGTATCATTTTGGCACGTGGACAACAGATAGAGATAGAGCCATTACATTCGCATTTATGCAGGTAGGCCCATCAGACCAGGAGACCGTGACATTCAACTCGTGGCCGAAGAGCTCGTGCTACGCCGGATCTCCAAGTGCCTGCCGGGGCACGGCGATGGCAGCGGCGTCTGCGGGATCAACCAGGCGCACCGTGGCAGGTAAATAACCCACGGCACGGTCAGGCCGGCTTGGAAGTGGTCGAATCGGCACCTGGGGGAAAGAAAGAACGGATATAATTGATATTTATTTTGATGTAGCTATGCGCAATGGAAGAACTTTATTTAACTTTTTTGTTTGAGTAACATGGGTTTGTTTACACAGCTAGCCTTTCGTTTTGGAATGAATATTTAAAGAATAATGGAAAGTGAGTTTATCGAAAACATACCAAAAGAAAATCGAATCGGTAAAAATAACAAGTCAAATTTAAGCAAACAGCCTATCGAGTAAATATAGTTGTTGCAGAATTATACCGTTGACTCATACTGCCATAAATAAACTACCTGATTAAACCCTATTGTATACGCCTGAACCTCTTCAAAGCTCAATAAATGGGATCAGGGCCGGCTTGAAAATGTATACCACGCCACATGATTTATTTTTATAATTTAAAATAAATAGATAGGTATTTTTAGTTTTAGGTACCTATAATAAATGTAAAATAATGATAACAATTAATGACAATTGAAAATAATATAATTTAAAAGTATAACTATTAGGATAACAAGTACAATAAAAATTAATTCAATTCTGAGAAACTATTGATAATTTATTCAAAATTTAACTCTGTATCACTATCACTATCTTCATCTAAGCCTAAACTTATAATTAAGGGTTTGTTCTAACATTTGTAATCATACAATTGTAAGAATTTTCCACCTTAAGTACATGCTGTACACAGTTTTTCCAGCTGTCTGCAGAAATTTTTCTTACTTAATTTTTAATTAATTCTACTACAGATGCATTTAATGTAGGAGAAATATTATTTCTCCTAATATTGGATTTTAATTGGTGCCATATTAGCTCAATAGGATTGAATATACAATAGTACGGAGGAAGACGCAACACTGTATGTCCATTTTCTGCTGCAAGTTTGTCACACTCGTATTCCTTATTTTAAAAGCTTTTAATACTTCTAGCAGTTCTCGTTTTTTGTAAGTTTCTTCAAAATATAAATCATTTTAATCATAAAATTTTGAATTTCTGCTTCTGTATTATTAAAAATTGGGAATGATTTTTGCTTGCCGACTATGATAACTAGCATTGTCCATTACAATGACGCTATTTTCAGGTATATTTTTAAGGAGTTTATGTTTAAACCAATCTTCAAAGAGTTGTGCGTCGTTATCTTGATGGTAATCTAAAGAAGAATCTGCTATGTTTTTAGCTGAAAGCAACAGACAATTTGGAACAAACCCATTCTCTGAACCAGCATGTAATATTGTGATTCTTTTGCCTTTATTTGATGGTGCCTTGGTTTTACATTTTTTGGAAGAATCATCCCAACCTTTTCTTGGAGTGTCATGGGTATCGAACCATGTTTCGTCAAGGTAAATAATTGGACGATTTTCTTCTCTAAATTGTTTAACAGCTGTTAAATATTTAAGTCTTCATTCCCGTAAACGTTGAGATTCCATTAATGTTTGTCTTTTATCAATGCTTCGTTATTTAAAACCCATTTTACGCAATATTTTGCTAAGGCTTGAAAGGCTATAAGAGATATTTGTTTCGTCTTTAATCAGCCGCTCTTTGAGGGAAATCAAAGTGGGCACAGTTTGTGCCTCATACATTTGGTAAATCTTTCTTCTTAATAAATCCATGTAATTTTCGTCAATGCTTCTAAATGTGCCAGAATCACTCCGATTTTTTCTAGGATTAACAGGTTTAAGTACTATGTTTTTGTCAAAGTAGACGTCTCTGCTAAAGCATCCATCGAATTAAAATTTCTACTCGACAACGATTGATACACATTTTTAATTATTAGTTTGGCATCGGTAGATAAATGCTTTCTTTTAAAAATGACACTTGAAGATGCTCCCCTATCATCACAATTCCAAGGACGCCACATTCTACCACTAATAAGCCGAACTAAAAATTACTCGCCGAAAAACAACTAAAGATTAAAATTATTAAAAATCACTTTGTATTTATATATGCATATATGCATCAGGCATAGGTATAAATTGAATTTGTATACCTTGTCCGGCTCTGCTCGAAAAGGTTTTAAAATTTGGGATTTCCTTATTTATTTTATGGTCGAAGGGATAATGAGGTTTTATTGCAGTCAAGAGATCAACGATATAATTCTGCAAAAACATACGAGAATTATTCTAACGGTTGCATATCAGTTGAGAATCGATACATTTTGCTCCACGAACACCGCAAGTGCCGAAAAGTTCGTTATCCAATTTCTATCGATTATTTTCTTTTGTTATTTTTGCTCGTGTGGAATGCAATGATTTATATTGATATAAGCTTGCGTAATTAAAGATTCATGGTACTGGGAATTCATTAAAGGATAACATTAACCGTGTGCTTCTCCTTCAATAGAGCCATAACACTAACAATTAAATTTTACGATCGGAATTCGAAATTTATTGAGAATATTATTCAACAATAATATCGAATTAACTCGTTCCATGTACATCACAAGTTGTAAATCGGATTTTTAGGTAATTTTATTGGGTGATAGCAATTAAATCCGTTAATTTATTAAGTCCTTTGGTTGGCGTCAGGACTTCATAATGAAGTCGACAGCTAATAACATGTCTCTTATCTCATCTTTCTCTTTGACTGCACAAACATCGGCTGCCGAAGCACATCTTCGCAGGCAGCATGAAGTAACAAGCCTCAACAAAGACCTGGAAGAAATTTTGGCTTGGGATGACAGTAACCAAGTCGAATTTAACGCTAAAAAAACGCAGGCTTCAGTTTTCTCTAAAAAGGTTAATATTGTAGAACCGGATATAGCCATGGACGGACACACAATCCCACTGGCTTCATCTATTAATTTGCTGGGCGTCAACCTGGGAGGAAATATGTCTTGGCATAACCACGTTGTGGCATTCGCCAAGATAGCTTTTCAGAAGCTTGGGGTACTCTTCCGAACCAGAAAGTTGTACACACCTCAACAACTTTTGACACTATACAAAGCCCAGATTTGACCATCACTAGAGTACTGCTCTCATGTCTGGAACTCTGCACCCAAACATACTCTTCGGCTACTGGATTCCATCGAAAGAAGGGCTATTAGTCTGATCGGAGACCACGAGCTGACGAAGAACCTCGACAGCCTAGAACATCGAAGACAGGTTGGGGATTTGACTCTCTTTTACAGATATTTTCATGGAAGGTGCTCGGCTGACCTTGCCCTCTTAATTCCGCCCAGAGCGACGAATAGCAGAAATACACGACGAACCACTGCCGCCCATCCATATGTGGTTAAGCTTAGTACTCCTCGAACTTCATTAATTAAGAATTCTTTCATCTGGAGGACTACATCCTTGTGGAACGACCTTCCCGAGGTCGTTTTTCCCAACGAATATAACCTCCAACGATTCAAAACCAACGTGAATCGCTTTTTGCGCACACGCACCACTCCCAGAGTGCCCTAAAGGATTTTTCCTATAGTGCTTGTGTTTGATCATAAAAAAAAGGTAAAAATAATCATACAGCATTGCCCCTGTGATTTCCTTAAAACATTGCAATTTGATATTCTTGGGGTAATATTATACTTTTCGGTTTCAAACGCAGGCGGTAGATTTAGGAGTCTCAGTACAGATTTGGCATTATTGATTACTGTTTAAAACTTTGTATGATTCTGTCTATTTACTAATTAGATGTTTTTGGTGTTGGCAAAGCTAGCTGGTTTTGTAGTAAATTTAACTAAGTTTTTCTTGTCGTGATAGCAAAAGATAATCTGTGAATTATCATCTGTATAACTATTTACCAAACGTATGTTCGAGTGTAGAAAATAGAAGAAGTTGGATACGAACGTGGGAAACTGACAGATGGAATAATCGGTGAAGCACACCGAACCTTTGATTCCTTTATTTTCGTTAGTGCCTTTTGCACAAGTTTTAAGTTCCCGAATTGTCCTTTGATCCCTCTATTTACACTTTCCTTGTGTACCGATCTTAAAGTAGAAGGAAAGTTTTCTCTTTTTATTTGGCCCGTCGTCATTTGAATATTTGAGTTGCTTTCAGGTAAAGAATTTATTTAAATACGGATGATATTTTGTAATTAGCTTATACAGGGCGCCAATTTAAAACATTCCCTTAAAACCGCGTATTATTATATTATTTGACCCATTCTAATCAAGTGGCGGTTCTTCCACAGGAGCACATGCGCACGTGTATCCCCAAAACAAAACGAATAAAAAATATTAATTTATATTCATTGAATATTATTTATCGTATAAAGTCCCTACATTTTTATCGTACCGTCAAACTAAAAAAGTCCGACCCTCCCTCATATTTTATCATCCCGTCAAACCAAACTGTATAGATCCGGCAACCGTGCCTCGGTCGAGGTAAATGACGATTATGACGAGACTTGCTCGCACGTTCGTTTAAGTAGTGCGATTTTTTTTTTAGACAGCCGATGAGAATCTGCACACAGACGCGGCTGCAAGGTAAGGTAGTGTCGGGTTAGCAAATTGTGGGGAAAGACCATCAATATCATCCTTTCTGAAGGAAAGGATCCTCCTCTGAAGGAGGACGAGCCGACCGACTAAACTCACCGTGTGAGTCAGGTATAAATCCTTTAACTCCTTTAACTCGACGTGTTATTTTTGTCTATCATAAGTATGATTTTTGGGTTAAGCCTTTAGGCGTTGTTGATGATGTTTGGTGTCAGCTCTAGTATCTTTCTAATTTGAATTTAATCAAATGAGCAAGATATAAGGGCTGCTAACATGTTGGCGATAGGTGTGTGGTAGGCGGTTTATTTTTACAATAGTCGTGTAGTGTTTTGTGTATCGTGTGGTTGTATGCAGAACAAGTTCTTAAATAACTTTGAGTTTGGATTTTAGTGAGTGATCCTGTCTTTAGGCATTTTGTGTTTGTGGTGTGGTAGTTTAGGAATGTGCGATGCGGCTATCTTCTCGTTATTGGTCAGATTCGCCTTAGTATGGTATTTTGTGATTAGTTTGTCGAGAAACTCCGAAATTGTATCAATTTGGAGATCTCGGTGTATAATGTAATTTCTAGTGTATCTAGGTGTATTCAGTATTATTTTAAGTACCTTGTTCTGCAGTAGTGCGGTTTCTCTGTAGTAACAGGTGGCGGGTGGCAGCGGGGGATAGCGGGGCTATCGCGATTTAACATGGAAAAGGCGCACCTAGTTAGAAATTCGAGGGTGTATGTTTTAATATTTTAATATTATATATTTATTAAGTTAAAATGAATAGTTGACGGTGGACTATTTAAAAAATAACTTTCTTTGAGTTTGGAGCAAAAAATTGAAGTGAAGATTGCGGGAACATCTAAACCCGAAATTAATTTAACGCAGACCACAAAGGGTAAATCTAGGGACTTTATTGGAAAGTTTAAAAATGAAATATATGGGAAAAAATGTATAGAGGGTATTCCAAACTTAATGAGGCTGTTATTGATCAATTTTCTACAATTAAGAACCGAAGAATAAACTTTACGTTTAAGCACTATTGTGTAGGGTCGATAAATGTTGTGCATTTCGATAAATGATACTCGATATGATTTTAAACCATTTTATTTAAGGATTTAAACTAAAAAACACTGAAAATATAAAGAACGCCAACTTGCCAGTCTCGTGGCTCGATTCGTTCTCGTCATAAAACAGTTAACTATTGTTCTCGTCTTGGTTGCGTCTAATGACGCAGCCGTAGATGGCGTAGTGGTATTAGACATGATTCGGTTTTCTTGATAACTCGTAGATGGCGGTAGTAGTATTGGACATCATTCGGTTTTCTTGATAGCTCGTAGATGGCTTTAGTAGTATTAGTAGTGGACTGTATAAATTGTTACGAGGGTTGCATGCGACGACGTTAAGATGCGACAGCTATACACACTAAAAAAACCTTTCTTATTTTCCAAAAGTTGTATTTCCTTGTGTAAAATTAGAAAATAAATGATATATTGTTTATTGTTTCAAAATATTTACAATTTACAATTACAATTTTCTAATCAGATAAGTATTAAATGAAATTATATCATTGTCCTAGCACCTAGACGCAGAGCACCTGTATGTGCATCTACATAATATATATTAATTTATTGGTTATATTGTATTATCTGTAAAACACACGAATCTATTTACTAATGCTAAAAAAAACTTGATTCTCTATATTGTTTTTGATTTAAAAAGTTTTTTAAACAGAATCAGATTTCTCCAAACGAATGCTTTCGACCTTTCTGAAAACAGTTTTGGGTTTGCAACATTTTTTACAGGTGGTAACAAGTTGTATATTTTCCGACCCAAGATGTTGATTGATCGTCTATAGAATTCGCTATGACATTTTGGAAATAAAAATATGTTTTACCTAACGTATTTTCATATTACTTTTTCTTTCTACATTTAAAACTCCTAGAAAAATTTCACCATACTTGTGAACCCCCTCTATCATAGGTCACGAGCCGCCACTGTTCTAATCAGAATAGAGTAAGCCAAAAAATTATTGTGAATTTCTGGTACCTATCAAGATCATAACTCTTCTTTGTTTTTTCGTCTCAGTAAATTACAATCTAATTAAAGTCAAAGTATTTAACAATTCAAACGTGCAAAATAAACAGAAACATCTGCCCGCTGATCCTAGATTCGTTTTATAGGATCAAGTCGACCAAAAAAACGGATTGTAATAATTGGAGTCCATTAAATTACGAATTTAGTAAAAAATAGTGCTCGGTGATGAGCAGAAGCAGTCGCGTCAGTCGAGTGTTTAATAGGTTTTGCAAGTAACTGGACGAAAACTCTGCCTTTTAAACATAAAAAGCGGTCCCTAATCAGCTTTATATGTATATGAACTTTAATACTTATTAATATTACAAAAAGTGAGCAGATGAAATCCCCATAGATAATCGCAACAGTGCAGAAACAAATGGAGAGGCGATTATACAGGGTGTTCACCCTACTTCTTACCTGTGCGAAATAGGTTTTACGTCGACGGTGGCTTTAGTAAGGTCGGTGAAAGATTGCTGCATGTGCACTGTCGGAAGGTCGACGTTCACGACACATTATATAAATGAAATATGTAACACTTGATTATAACTTATAATAATTAATAAAATATACAGGGTGCAATTTGAAAATTTCCCACCTTTCAGTCAGGGGCATGAGGGGCTTCTAAGTAAACTGCGATCCTATGGTATGCCCAGTCGATTCTGTGCATGGTTGTCTAGCTTCCTTAAGGACCGCTCTCTGCAAGTGGCGATTGACGGATTTCTCTCAGACACCTTCACCATCAATGCCGTTGTTCCTCAAGGGTACATAGTGTCTCCCACTCTCTTCTTACTCTAAATTAATGACCTTCTAGTGAAAACTAAAAATCCGATATTTAGTTTTGCTGACGATAGCACACTTATCTCATCTTTCTCTTTGAATGCGCAAACATCGGCTGCCGACGCACATCTTCGCAGACAGCATGAAGTATCACGCCTCAGCAAAGACCTGGAAGAAATTTTGGCTTGGGGTGATAGTAACCAAGTCGAATTTAACGCTAAAAAACCCAGGCAGCAGTTTTCTCTAAAAAGGTTAACATTACAGAACCGGATATAGTCATGGCCGGACACGCAATCCCACTGGCTTCATCTATTAATTTGCTGGGCGTCGAGGAAATATGTCTTGGCATAACCACGTTGTGGCAATCGCCAAGATACTTTCTCAGAAGCTTGCTCTCATGTCTGGAGCTCTACACCCAAACATACTCTTCGGCTACTGGATTCCATCGAAAGGAGGGCTATTCGTCTGCTCGGAGACCACGAGCTGACGAAGAACCTCGAGAACCTAGAACATCGAAGACAGGTTGGGGATTTGACTCTTTTTTATAGATATTTTCATGGAAGGTGCTCGGCTGACCTTGCCCTCTTAATTCCGCCCAGAGCGATGAATAGCAGAAGTACACGACGAACCACTGCCGCCCATCCATATGTGGTTAAGCTTAGTACTCCTCGAACTTCATTCAAGTCATCCTTAACACAAGTATGACAGTATTAAAGATATTTTTAACTCTCATCTAAAGGAATAGACCTTTATTACCACTTAACGCATCAATTGACCCTCGAAATAACTTAAAACATAGTTTTTTAAGGTTTGCCATAAAGTCTACCTTAGCGAAGATAGCATTAAGGTGAAAGTAAACCTTAAAAAAACTATGTTTTAAATTAATTTTGCAGGTTAATTGGCTAGTTAAGTCTAAGATTACCGTGTCGTTAAACATCAATTCCTTTAGATAAGAGTTTTTTTTTGTTTTTTTTTGGCGGTGGAAAACCCTTTATGGGCACCGAGTACTTGTTTGCGACGGTTCCAAATCAGTTGGCAATCGATACAATTTGCTCTACGAACGCCGATATATTGGTCACCGGTCACAGATTTTGCTTCTGTTACATTCCTCGGACAGTTTTTAATTATCTCCGACTGCTTTGTAAACGAACTTAATATTATATCAACAAGCAGGAGTTTTTACGGGAATTACTTTTTTCAATATAATGACGTTCGTGGCGCCGCAAACCTACCTAAAAAAATAAGGCGTTATTAACAACCGGTTTAAAACAGAAAAACACACCATCAACCAAACACTGATATTGTATTCCCACAGCGCGCGCTCCTTACCGCCAATTTAAATTCGAAAAAGAAAAAACACCCGACTCCCGTTTTCACGCCCCAGATTTATTGACACACACAAAAAAAAACATACGCCTTCGAAATTAATGTCAAATAAATCATCCTTTAGTCACAATGTTGCCAAATGAGATCGCCCTAATGCGCGTAATTCTCCTTTGAGCTACCCGCTTATTATGTAACAATGTAACCGACACCCCCTGTAATGTTAAAATAAAAAAATACCAGTGTCATTTGAATAGATTAGTACAGGGGAGGCTTCGCGTCATTCTAACCAATGATGGTTAGAATAACGCGGAGGTTCCGGATTTGTTTTAATTAGGGAAGATATTATCCATACAGGGCTTTCGGATAATATATTGGGATAGTTGAATGATAGTATAATGATTACTAGATGAGTCTCCTTGAAATTGGCCCTTTTAAACACATTTGGCTTATTTAGTTTGACAGAGACGGACCAGACGTAACACAAAAATGCTTTCTATTTTTTTACAAGTGCCCGAGTCTTTGAGGCCATATAAACAAAGAAATTCTTCAAACATTTTTCTAAATCATCTTTGAAAAATTAACTGCCAATTTAATTTATATATAATCCGCTATTTATTATCGCTTGTATTATGGCTCGGTGGGTAGAGAGTCGGCCTGGTGATCTGAGGGTCGCGGGTTCAAATCCCGACCGACAATTCTGGTTTTATTTATTTATGAGCACATGGTGACTGATACTTTCTCGCCCGCTCTCTTGGAAAACGCCACTTTCGGTGAAGAGAACATGCATGGAAAGATGCACTTTCGGGGCACATGTAAAAAAAATTCCATTATTAAGTTAGTAACTAATAAGACAAAGCGGAAAAACCGTAAATTTCGGGCGTAGGAAGAAAACTTTATATGAACTTCTCCTGTTATTTTTAAGTGTTCTATCTGAACCCAGGAGATTGCCCACATATTCTGGGACACGCTGTGTAATTAATTTAATTTCTGTCAAATTTACTTAACTTAACGAAATTAATAAATTTAACGGAAATGTACTATCTATTCAAGTGCCTTAATTGAATAATCATTTGTCTTAAATTCATTAAAAAGTATTTTTTATACGTTTACTTCATACCTTTATCATAATGCCTCAACTTTTTAGTAATTTCGCCTAAATGAATATATAATTATATATTTGTCTGAAATAAACAAATATATAGTTCTTGCTTCCAAAAGATTCAGCTAAATATGTGTCCATAACCTTGATAGCATCATAGTTGTTTAAAACAATGCGGTATCGTTCCCATCAATAGGGCAGATATTTGTTATTTAACGGACTGGTTTGCCTGTCATGTCAGTGCAAAGAAAATAATCTTTTTCATTTATATTTTGTATGTATTCATGCACAGTAAACCATTCTCGATCAGCTGGCGCATTGCCAACAGCCGGAACAGCAGTTGGTACTGTCGACATCCGTAAAATACCCCCCGAATTAGAGATGGGCAATCATGTTCGTTTTGATTAGCAGTTAAAGCAGCTACTGCTACTTACAAATAGCAGCTCAAAAAAGTTACGTCGAATTAGCAGTACATATGCTTAATAAAGAAATGAAGAAAAGAAACAAAACACAGACAAGATGGATTTCAGTGATTTCAGTCAACAAAATCTATTGGAAACCTTGACGGTCTTGGCATATCACGGATAATGTGATTTGTGGAACTGTACGTAATATATATATTACGTAACAGTAGACATTGCGTAAGTAGGTTCTGACTAATATAGGAGTAGAGAAAATAAAAAAATCACTTGATTTAAACGATTCCGTAATCCAACCCTGCAAACCACCCTCTTATTAGGCTTTTTTATCCGTCTATTAGAACGCAGCCGAACAATTGAACATCGAGAGGAGCGTGTGAACTTCGTAGATTATCGAGTGGGCCGAGTGATATATTTATAACAGTTGACAATTTTGACAATTAAAATATGGAAATGGCCACTCGATGCCACCATGATTGCAGATCCGAGATTTCGACGTGAGCGATTAGTTTATTAGGGCGCATTCAGAGATATGTAACTTTTATTGTTTGGAGGGTGGATTAGGCGTGTGAATTTTAAAGTGAAGTTATAATGTCGATAGGAATGTCTAAAGTAACATAATAAATCACCCTCTACTGCCTACTTATCTCCTATTTCCAAGACATCAAACGTTTTTAATGATTTAATTTATGTATGTCAAATTACGCGCACGATTTAAACTATATATGTACAGGGTGTCCGATTTTCGATACGTATTTCCGTTAGGCGTTAACTTATTAAAAAGGTAAAAACTGATCTTTTCAGAGATTTTTACGTAAAATTCAGTGGAATAGCCAGTTTTTCTCAAAAAAGTGTCGTTTTTGAGATATTAACAAAATGGAATAGCCTGTATATTATTTTATTTTAATGAATTAGCAAAAATAAACGCCTGGACAAAATTAACGCAACATCATAAATTTCCCATATTTTTGATGCTATTTTCTTTCTGGATTTATGATCAAATTTGAATGATTTTTTTTGCATTATAGGTTGGTTCCTTGACAATGTCATAGTTTTCGCTGTTTATGATAAAAATTTAATTTTCGATTTATACTGCTTAATTATGCTATGTTTTTTTTTCCGAAAATTCGTATCACCCTGTGGAATATATTAGCAACCGAGGCACCAGAGGAGCAGTTCGGCTTTAGAGCAAATCTGTGCACAGTTAGACAGGCGACGAGGTTGGCCTCCAACATACTTAAAGGATTCAACAAGAGAAAAAGCACTGGAGCTGTGCTGTTTGACATCAGTAAGGCGTTTGATAAAGTATGGCACAACGGGCTAATTCTAAAAATGATATGGTTAGGAATCCCCAACTACTTGATAAAGGTGATAGTTTCTTATCTGGAAGATAGAACTTTCCAAACCTGGGTAGATGATGAACTATCTACAGTTAGAAACATAAGAGCAGGCGCGCCTCAAGGATCAGCTTTAGCCCCCCTACTATTCAACGTTTACACAGCGGATATTCCCCAACTCCAGTGGTGTGACAAATATATATATGCGGATGACACAGGCATCGCAGTGACAGGAAGGAGCCCCCGACTAATACTGGTCAGGCTTAAAAGGAACATAGCCATTCTGGAAGAGTGGCTAAAAAAGTGGAAGATAAAGATAAATCCCGATAAGACTGAATTTACTTTTCAAAATCGCGTCACAAATTCCCGGCGGGGAAAGTCAAGGTTGGAGACAAAGATATAGACTGGCAACAAAGCGTTAAATATCTAGGTTTGCACTTTAACAGAAGGCTCAATTGGAAAGTAAATACAGCCAACACCATCAAGAAAGCCAATCAACAACTAGGCGCAATATACTGTCTGCTGAACAAGCGCAGCAAGATCAACTTAAGAACGAAGGTCACCCTCTACAAGACTTTCATCAGGTCAACGATGACATATGGTGCGCCAGCGTGGTGCACCATTAGTAAGAGTGACAGGAACAGAATTCAGGTGATGCAAAACAAGGTTCTAAAAATCATAGTAAACATGCCGCGATACACTAGAAATGACGCCATCCATCGAGATCTCGAAGTGGAAACAATCTCCGAGTTCTTCGATAAAACAATCGCGAAATATCACGTTAAGGCTAACATTGCCAACAACAGCATGATACGTGCATCACACGTGCATGCACATCCAAATGCATGTTATAAACTACCCAAGGACTGCGAGAATAAGAGCCCCAAAAATAATAAAAATAGGGCCTTGATTGCTGAACCAAATTCAACCACAACCCCAAATAAGACAGCCTACCTACTACGCCTACGCCTACCCTACATGTTCGGAGCTCCTGAGAGTTTGTTCATTCGATTAACTTCGAGTGGAAAAAATTTCAGGAACTGACACCCAACTTAGCGCATAGCTCAAAAGCTAAATACAGAGACAAACATACACGATTGCAGACAACACTATCGAGTGAATATGAGTCAAAGGCTAATTGCCTCACTCCGCGGTGAGTTTAGTCGGTCGGCCTGCCCTCGTTAACCTACGAGGATGTTCTTTTCCTTCAGAAAAGATGATTTTGAGAGGGCCATATAATTCCCCCAAGTTGCCAAACCCGACACTACCCTGCAGCCGCGTCTGCAGGGTAGTGTCTGCAGATTCTCATCGCCAGTTATCCAAAAAAAAAAAGCAACCTAGGCATATTGCAGTTGACATTAAACGGTAGGTCCATCTTTCCCCAACAATTTCTTTTTTGGTTTACTTCATTATCTGTGTTATTAAAGGAGATACACACACTTTTTAAAGAAAAGGTCATTTGATTTTATTCAAAAATACCATTTTTTTCCCTTTTCTTTCTTCGTCAACTACTTCCAACAAGATTTCATGAAAATTTGTAAATTTTAATATGATTTACATAAATTTACGTTATTTTTATATTAATATAATCCCCCTATTATCAATGCCTGTTTAACTAAGGACGGGACATGCTCTTAAATAATAATTTTAATAATGGTTTATAAATAAGCCGAAATTAACGACAGGAATATTTAAATTTCCCACAATTAAATAGAAATGCAAGTCAGAGTCGATAAGTGGTCTGTCATTCACCGCGGGGAAAATATTGAATGCAATAAAATTGACAATGGCCAGCTAGCTTGTCGGATGGGCTAATCATTTATACAGGGTGTCCCACCGGGAACCGCCTCCATCTATACAGTTTGTCCGCTAATTAATGGGACATGGAAAAACCACAGACTCCTTACGTAAAAATATTAGGATTTAATTATACTTACCTATATCCGAAAGTTGATATTAACTGAGATACAGGGTGTTGAAGTTAAAACTTCATTTTTGTTTTTCTCTAATAACTTTGACAGAAACCAACGTTCTTTTACAAAGTTTGGCAATTATGGGTTTTTTAGGATGAGAAACTGATTTTTTGAAGAAATCTTAATGTACAATGTAGGGGGCGCTGCCTGCGGCCCTTTTTTGTACATTTATTAGGTCATACCTTTTTTATGCCTCAGTGTATTTAAGGTATAGTAATTTCAGGTCGCCCAGAGTTACCGTTTCGGAGGTATTTACATTTAAATTGTTTAGTGCGTTAGCTCAGGCAAGCAAATATAATTTTGCTACTTTTTACCAATTCACTTTTACATGATAATTAATGTTCTAGTAATGGTAATTGGGAATAATAAATACAATTGGATTGTTCTTTAACTTACTGTAATTAAAATAACTTTCACCCTAGAAAATATTGTGTCGAAAGAAACCAACAGCAATGAAAACACAAATTTACGATAAACTCAAAAATTAAACATTTTCTGTTCCATAGCAACTGCATCTCTAAATTTCATTTGTTTTCTCATAGGTTACTTTAAGAAAAAAATTTTGTTTGCAAATTAATAATAATTGGGCAGGATGCACTTCTTCTTCTTCAGGTGCCGTCTCCGTTGCGAAGGTTGGCAATCATCATGGCAATTCTTATTTTTGACACTGCTGATCTAAACAATTGGTTGGATGAACAGCCGAACCAGTCCCTTAAGTTCTTCAGCCAGGAGTGGCGTCTCCTTCCAACTCCTCTTCTTCCCTGTATTTTGCCCTGCATGATTATCTGCATCAATTCGTATTTTTCTCCTCTCATTATGTGTCCTAGGTATTGTAGTTTTCTTTCCTTAATAGTTGGCAATATCTCTTTTTCTTTCTGCATTCTTCCCAGTATTTCCACATTGGTCACTCGGTCAGTCCATGGTACTTTTAGTATCCTCCTATAAGTCCACAATTCGAATGCTTCCAATCTTCTGACATCTTTCTGCTTCAACGTCCACGTTTCCATCCCATAATATAGTACTGAGAACACATAGCATCTTGTTAATCTCATCTTAAGTTCTATGCTGATATCGTTGCTGTTTAATATTTTTTTCATTTTCATAAAGGTTGCTCTCGCTTTCTCAATTCTCGATCTTATTTCTACTGAGCAATCGTTATCTTTATTGATGATTGTGCCTAGATATTGATATCTCTCTACCTTTTCCACTGCTTCATTATGTACATATATGTCCCCGTTGATCTGTGTTGATTTCGTTATAATCATATATTTGGTTTTCTTTATATTCAAAGTCGATCCAGCTCTTTCGCTTGCTTCTATTACCTTGTTCAGTATCTCTTGCAATTCTTCTCGGCTAGTAGCTATTAATGTGGTGTCGTCTGGATATCTAATATTATTTATTGGTATTCCGTTCACTTTAATTCCTTTCGTTATACTATTTAACGCGTTTCTCATTATATTTTCAGAATATAGGTAGAATAAAAGTGGTGATAGTACGCACCCTTGTCTAACACCCCTTATTATTTGTATCTCTTCAATTTAAATGCAAATATCTCCGAAACGGTAACTCTGGGCGACCTGAACTTAGTATACCTTTTTACGTAATAAATATAAGAAAAGTATTATTTTCTTTAAAACTTAAATACACTGAGGCACAAAAAAGTTATGAGCTAATAAATGTACAAAGAATGCCGCAGAAAGCGCCCTCTACATTGTACATTAAAATTTCATCAAAAAAAATCAGTTTCTCATCCTAAATCAAACATAATTGCCAAATTTTGTAAAAAAACGTTGGTTTCCTGCTACTTAAATACACGGACGCACAAAAAGTTATGACATTATGAATGTGCGAAAAATGCCGCAGACAGCGCCCCCCCCCCCCCCTACATTGTACATTAAAATTTCACAAAGAAATCAATTTCTCGTCCTAAAAAAACCATAATTGCCAAATTTTGTAAAAAGGCGTTGGTTTCTCTCAAAGATATTAGAGAAAACAAAAATGAAGTTTTAACTTTAACACCCTGTATCTCAGTTAATACCAACTTTCGGATATAGGTAAGTATAATTAAATTCTAATATTTTTACGTAAGGAGTATGTGGTTTTTCCATGTCCCATTAATTAGCGGACATCCTGTATATGAAAAACTATACATAGCAAAATTTTGAAAATTGGACAGTATGCTAATGTTGATGGGGGCAACTCGGCTAAAATATTGTCAATGTGGTGGCACTTCCGGTTATACCGGAAGTCGGTGTCAACTTGCTTATATTAAATGGAATATCCTATATATTATTATATTTTTGACTAAAATTCTAGGTATTTAAGTTTTTATGTGAAAAATGACGTTTGAAGAACTTAAAATAATTATTAATTTTTCCTATGAGGGTTTTATTGTTTAACTTGAGCTCGATTCCCTGTCGAAAAGGGCCTGCTTTAATATATTTTTATCATATTTTGATAACTATTAATACAGGGTGATCAGAAAATAAGATTAAAGATGACATTGGAAATACTGCAAAAAATCTACATTTTCAAATGGAAACCACCATATTTTATAAATATTTTCTTTTTAGCATTAAAAATAGGGGTGATAAGGTTGTCCATTCCGAAAATTTGCATTCACGTGAAGAAACATCCAAAAATCCATTGACTTGAAGCAAGCATGGACCCGGTATTTCTATCTGCTTTGTACACGTCCATGTGACGCCTGTTATTATGAAAATAGTGGCGTCTGTGAGTCGTTTTTGAGGATGCTGAACACGACGGCGGCGTCAGAATTTCTCTTTGGGGTTGCGCAACCCCTCAAAACGGCCAAAAACCACCCCACAGAGGGGTTACACGCGCTTCAAGAGGTTTCCCTGCAGAGAAACACACTTTCCCCCCATTTTCGAGGATGCTGAGCACGGTAGTGGTGTTGTATATCGCGTCCGACCCCTTCCAACCCCTGCACCGGCCAACACTCGCCCCTGTAAGGGGTGAATTTTTTTTTCAAGTATCAGCGGCAAATATATATTCCCCCCCCCCCCATTTTCGAGAATGCTGAGCACGTTGGTGGTGTTGGATATCGTGTCCCGACCCTTTCCAAGTCCTGCACCGGCCAACACTCGCCCCCACCCGGGCAGGAGGTACTCTTGTTCCGGCTGAAAATATTTCGATTTTTCGGGGTTTTTTCCGACTCACAGACGCCACTAAAATAAACACAACAAAAAAGAGATTCATGTGTAGAATCTCTTTTTTTTCTGTTTCCATTGTGACAGTTCATCGGTTTGATATGTCTTGGACAGGAAAAACAAACAATCGACGGACGTGACTGACAAGTCTACATTTTATCCAGTTTAGAAAATCTAATTTCGATGTTGTTTGGATATGGAACAATACTTATTTAAAAGTTTTTACGAGTCGTTAACCCGACAGCGTCCATCATCTTTCACGATCATCGCATAACCCAAACGAAATATTGGCTAACCCAAGCGGCGTTCAATGAAAAGGTACGTATTAAATGATGAAACGTGTCTTTATCAAAGAGATATAATAAAGGGACACCCGATATGCCACAGAAGCGCAGACAGGCCCTCTCTGTGTGTCAAGAACAGAAATAAAACAACGCGAGCCCTCTTAACTGAATACTGTGTGGTGGGTTACAAAGAAAGGATGATATTTGCGGTTTTGCGTAATTCTTTACCTGGGGCAACGTCACTGCCTAAAAATTTACATTAATAAAGTCGGTACGGTGTATGAAGTCCGCTAAGCAATAAAACCTCTCGAGCAGGGTAGTTGGTGGCTCTCAAACAATAAATAAGGTATTTTCTAAATAACAAACCCTTCTTCATTGCCAGCATGTATATATTATATAACTTTTTCCATTATTGGCAAGGGTACTGGAATAGCAATGTTTTGAATCATCCTGCCAAGACGATTTTGTTGAAGTTCCGTTTGCATATGTCCATGTTTCGTCAAGAAAAACAACTTGCCTTGACAATCCGAAAATTGCCATCTTTTTGAAACATTATTGGACAGCTCGCAAAGCACTTTTCTGTTGTTCATTTTTTATCTTTGAAGCCCAGATCTTTTAAAATGATGGACAAACTGGTTGTTCAAATATCGCAAAGTCTTCTTAAGGTCTTATCTGAAATGCCGCAAGCATCAGTCGTTCGTTTTTGCACTGCCAAAACAGACCCTAACGGGCACGAGTTATCTTTTTCTAAAGTAAAATAACGTTCCACTTGTAATACTAAACTTTGTGTCACAAAAGTAAAAAGCATAACTACTTATTTAAAATAGAACATACCATCCTGCACTTGAGCAAATTTTAATTATTTCTTGGACAATAGTGATCATTATATAGATTTAACTATAATGATCCCAAAATCGCTTGGTAAATTGGAATTTCAAGCGATTCACTCGATTATTAAAATCGCTCGAGTATCAAGTACTCGATTATTAAAATCATCGGTTTTTCCCAACACTAGTTGGGAGCTTGGCGTGGCATCAGCATCCATATGATTAAAGAATTAGAAATCTCGAAACATGTTATACATATAAATCCCATATCTCACAGACACCTTGCATGCCGCAGACACAGCTTTATTAGTTGAAAACCTCATAAACAAGCCGTTGCGAAACATCACGAAAGGCAAAAGAAAACCAAAAAGCTCATTCACGAATCTGCTTCCTCTGAATGTGAAAATTGGCAGTTGCTTTTCAGCCAGATTGCACATTGTATGGTGTTAATTTTAACACGCATACTGTACAAATTAATATGCATCGAGATGGTACAGATCTCGACGCGAATAAAAATATTGGGCGTACATAAGGAAACCAGCGGAATTCGCTTTTAATCTGTCTTAAGATGCGTATAAAGATGGCGAGACGAGCCCGAGATGCGCCTGAGCCGGGCTTTGGTCGAGCCTTTTTCAACGAATCTGTTACGAGCCTGCCGCGAGCCTCTTTCGAATTTTTTCCTTTCGGCAAGGCGAGCGCCACGAACCTATTTTATTTTTAGTTGTACACGGTGAGCCATGACGGATGGCAGCTTTATTTGTTATATGCAGTGGTGGTTCATTATATACTATCAAGTTTAGTGAATAAGGAACGAAAATTTGGCGATGGAAGGTCGTCAATAAACTCGACATTTTTTTCTTTGTCGGCTTTACAAATTTCTCGACGACTGACGCAACCTAATTCCAGGTACACCTACCCTTTTTTTTATGATCAAACACAAACACTATAGGAAAAATCCTTTAGGGCACTCTGCGAGGGGTGCGTGTGGGCAAAAAGTGATTCACGTTGGTTTTGAATCGTTGGAGGTTATAATCGTTGGGAAAAACGACCTCGGGAAGGTCGTTCCATAAGGATGTAGTCCTCCAGATGAAAGAATTCTTAAATAATGAAGTTATATGAAGAATTAAAAGGCCAAGGTCAGCCGAGCACCTTCCATGAAAATATCTGTAAAAGAGAGTCAAATCCCCAACCTGTCTTCGATGTTCTAGGCTGTCGAGGTTCTTCGTCAGCTCGTGGTCTCCGATCAGACGAATAGCCCTCCTTTCGATGGAATCCAGTAGCCGAAGAGTATGTTTGGGGAGCTCCAGACATAAGAGCAGTACTCTAGTGATGGTCGAATCTGGGCTTTGTATAGTGTCAAAAGTTGTTGAGGTGTGTACAACTTTCTGGTTCGGAAGAGTATACCAAGTTTCTGAGAAGCTATCTTGGCGATTGTCACAAGGTGGTTATGCCAAGACATATTTCCTCCCAGATCGACGCCCAGCACCACCTAAAATTTGTACAATAAAATATCCCCTTTTTAAAAAATACCTTAAATACCTACAAGATATACATTAAATACCTCAAAATACTCATAAATACCCCAAAAGAATTCCAAAAAACAACGTTTTTTAGATAAATTCCCCAAGAATACCCTATCCTGTCCTGTCATGACTATATCCGGTTCTGCAATGTTAACCTTTATAGAGAAAACTATTGCCTGGAGTTTCCTATCATTACATTGGACTTGGTTACTGTCCCCTAGAAACGCTAAACTTACTTTTTCACAGTATATAGTTGATATTTTATTCTCTGGTCGAATTCCAATCTAAATAAAAATTCTTTTTTAATATTATATATTATTTTTTTCGAGCAGATATCAAGAAGCCGGCGCGTGGTGGCTTTCTTTATATTTTTCCTTCTTTATATTTTTCTTCCTATTGGAATTCGATCAGAGAATAAAATATCAAATATACCTACGTTGCAGGATTAATGCACATTTACATATATACGTTCTCTACATAACAGAATGATGCACATAGAGGTGAAGAGTTGCGAACATTTAAAGATATACTTTTAATAAAGTTGAGTAGTAATTTTGTGCTTATGGAGAAGTGTTGAAAAAGTTTAAAGCTCACGATTTAATTTAACTATGTGAAGGCGTGGGGTTCCATCAAAGATCCTGCACCTATTTAATCGTGCGAGATTATATGCCGGGTAAGGTGTTATTGTGCTAAACCGCTAAATAAATCGAATAGCAGAAATATGTGCAAGTTCCTTATTCATAATATCATACATCCCAATAGCATGCCCAGCCAACATTTTTTTTCTTTATAATAGTATATTAAGATACAAGTTTCATAAGACATTATCTTAGAGCACGCGTTTAATTTAGAAAACGACCCACAAAGCGGGGAGTTTTCTAAAGTACAAGTGCTTTAATTGTCTAATGAACCGTGTATTTTATAATACTTTTTCTATTTGGGTCTTTAAAGTCCGAAAAACTTAAAGAAATATAGTAGATTTTTTCCATTTGAATTAATATTTTCTTTTTGGGTTGGCAATACTTTTGCAATTTCATAAAATGTTACAAGTATCATATATGCCATGATAGAAACAATTAAACACAACAAAGCTTCTTCCCATCTGTCATAATTAAAACTAAATAAATTATTAAAGTTGATAAAAATGAGTCAGGGAGAAAGTTGTACTCCGTCAGAAATACGAGAAATTGCAGAAAATAGTCTAGAAAAACTTTTAAAAAGAATAATATATGCAAAACTTTGAGTTATGGTGCGAGCAGAACAAAGTTCAAAATATTGAACAAAATAATAAATAATGCTATTGAACAAATTATTGTGTCGACACAGAATCTGACAGGAATAACGATTAATGCCCAGGAAATGTCTACAGTAACTATAAATATGTATACTATACAGGGTGTTATGGAAATGACTTATTATATTTAAACCGGGAATTCCTGAGATAAAGACAAATTGAAGAAAAATAGCCATAAATGGCGCTTTCAATTCACTCAGCGGTAAAATTGACATAACGAACAAACCAGAAAAACAGATGCATTTAATGTAGGAGAAATATTATTTCTCCTAATATAGGATTTTAATTGGATTGAATATACAATAGTACGGAGGAAGACGCAACACTGTATGTCCATTTTCTGCTGCAAGTTTATCACACTCGCATTCCTTATTTATTTTAAAAGCTTTTATACTAGCAGTTCTCGTTTTTTGTAAGTTTCTTCAAAATATAAATCATTTTCAATCATAAAATTTTGAATTTCTGCTTTTGTATTATTAGAATTGGGAATGATTTTTGCTTGCCGACTATGATAACTAGCATTGTCCATTACAATGATGCTATTTTCAGGTATATTTTTAAGGAGTTTATGTTTAAACCAATCTTCAAAAAGTTGTGCGTCGGTATCTTGATGGTAATCTAAAGAAGAATCTGCTATGTTTTTAGCTGAAATCAACAGACACTTTTGAAACAAACCCGTTCTCTGAACCAGCATGTAATATTGTGATTCTTTTGCCTTTATTTGATGGTGCCTTGGTTTGACATTTTTTGGAAGAATCATCCCAACCTTTTCTTGGAGTGTCATGGGTATCGAACCATGTTTCGTCAAGGTAAATAATTGGACGATTTTCTTCTCTAAATTGTTTAACAGCTGTTAAATATTTAAGTCTCCATTCCCGTAAAGGCTGAGATTCCATTAATGTTTGTCTTTTATCAATGCTTCGGTATTTAAAATCCATTGTACGCAATATTTTCCTGAGGGAAATCAAAGTGGGTACAGTTTGTGCCTCATACATTTGGTAAATCTTTCTTCTTAATAAATCCATGTCATTTTCGTCAATGCTTCTAAATGTGCCAGAATCACTCCCAATTTTTTCTAGGATTAACAGGTTTAAGTACTATGTCTCTTACGGAAGATAAAGGAGTTTTTGTCAAAGTAGACGTCTCTGCTAAAGCATCCATCGAATTAAAATTTCTACTCAACAACGATTGATACACATTTTTAATTATTAGTTTGGCATCGGTAGATAAATGCTTCCTTTTAAAAATAACACTTGAAGATGCCCCCCTATCAGCACAATTCTAAGAACGCCACATTCTACCACTAATAAGCCTAACTAAAAATTACTCGCCGGAAAACCACTAAAGATTAAAATTATTAAAAATCACTTTGTATTTATATATGCATCAGGCATAGGTATAAATTGAATTTGTATACGTGGTCCGGCTTTGCTCGAAAAGGTTTTAAAATTTGGGATTTCCTTATTTAATTATTTTATGGTCGAAGGGATAATGAGGTTTTATTGCAGTCAAAAGATCAACGGTATAATTTTGCAAAGACTATAGACACAAATAAGAATGCTGATCGCTATTCCTAAATTCGCGTAGATTTTAATTTGTATGCAAGACCAACACTTGCTAACATTTTTTTGGGGTATTGAACCATTGAACAACTAGAGGAGTAACTTTCATGTTTACTGATTATCCAAATAAAGGCCTGCGTATCCAAACGGATACTCAAAAGCACGTTAAAAAATACCTTCCTTGTCTATTTCCCTTGTTCCCCCAAACCATATTTTTTCGTTGGGCCATTTAGGACTATTCATTGATATCTCATAAATTTTCCTTGCCAAATTAATCCACAACTATAGCCCCACTTTATTTTTTATTACCGTAAAAAATTAAAATCCGTAAAAATCTATTATAAATACCAGCTTTTATTGTGAGGGCATAACTTTTTTTTATTTCACAAAGACCACAAATGGTTATTAAGAACGCCCCATTGTGGAAATATGAATTTCATAAAATCTAATGTTACTAGGAATACATATCTTTACTCTTTCATCGGTAAAATACAATTTGGCCGGAATATTTTCTATATTTACCACTAAATTGTAAAAGTTCCCTATTATCAAACTTTTACTAGAGGTAATTATTTCTCTCATTATGAAATAGACCAATCAGACACTACCATTTTTTGAATAAGTTTTGTTACATGGCTGTTTCCACCAATAGGGGACAATTTGTGAATAGTCAAAATAAAAATTATTTTGGCTAAAAAATTACTTATTACAAATTTATTTAATTGAATACACATTCAGTAATAGTACTAGAAGGGTGGCATAGATTATTTGGAATTATTTCTTTAAAATTTGAAATGTCAGTTGCTTCGAAGTTGACTAATGATATTAAATCTTGAAAGCATATGCATATTTTAAGTAATTTTCTTTAACATTTTTGTCTAAGTTGATGTTTTATGAATAAACATTAGTCCAAACATATAATTTTACAGGATTTCCTTAAAATTCAGAATGCTTCGGAGTTGACCGATTTGTAACCACGTATCAACTCCGAGGCACAACTTTGGCGTCGGAGTTTCGGATATTTTGGACATATTCGACAAAAATATATAAACCCAAGATACATTTTTAAAAATGTAACTTCTGCTTTACGAGAAAATATACGATCCCTCCTCATCCGAATTCTTTGTCAACTCAACGAAAATGGTTCATTTCTTATAGCGTATAAAATATCCATGAGCCATGTTCCCAACTTTTAAGGATGTATCGAGTACCTCGGAGTTGATCGTGATATAGAGTTGCAAAATAAGAAACTATTTTTTTTCTTTATTTTGAATGTAAGGCTAAGTTTAATTAAATTGCATATTTTTATTGGTATAATTCAAATAGTATCCGAAAACCAGTGTGTCATCGTATTAAAAACATGCCTGATGACAGCCTCGGAGTTGATATTTTGGGTATTTAAATGAACTTATAACATAATAATTGGATATTAATAACATAATATAATAATGGCTCAGGAGGAGAACATCTTTATGTACTTAAAATAAATAAACACAGTAATTAATTTCCAATAGTTACGTAGATTTTCGATAGTTACCGAAATTGTCCCGTATCTGTGGAACCATCCACATATGTGTTAAATTCCGAAAAAAACCGCACAATCCATGAATAAATGTAAAAAAAACTATCCAAATATTTTCTGCATGACTGTGTTTGTTGGCAAATAGTTTCATGTACAATAATTTCAAAACAAAATGAGACGAAACCTCGAAGCGGTCCAGGGGTTGTTATTTTATTATTGTGGAACTATGTTCCTAACAGAATCATTCTCAAAATATTTTGGATAGTTTAATCGATTACATTTATAGGTCTTGTGATATAATATATTATTTATTTATGTCAATGTTCAAAAATGATACCTCGGCGATGTCGCATTTTTTTGATCTTCTTCATCACAGAAAAATGATGCTTTCAGCTCGCGGCTCAAATTTCATCCTATAATATCCCATATATAAAAAAATTTAATTAGGAAGAAACATTTTATTTTATCACCATCCTTCCCCATAAACGTTCGTCCCATGAAAAGCTCGTTAGAGGGTTCGATATCAAACCAGGAAACACCAACATCATGGACTGTCGGACTGTCACCATTGTCGTTTTCAATATTTTCATTTTTCTATTCAAATAAGCGAAGGGCACGATGAATAGGATTTCATTTACTACCGGCCCATTCAAAAACTATCCATCTTGTAATTTGGCAGATTATTGACGTTGAACGTGTGGCGTGGCCACTTTGGTTCATTGATGGTCCGGCGATGGGCTTTTGTCCATTCTATTTGTGTCTAACAAATAGTTCTTGATTTGTATTGTCCTTCGATGCAAATTTTGACGAGGTATCTACATCGTTCTTGTGATTAAATTTATGTGATTTTGCCGACCCCCTTGATATAAACTTTCCCTACAAAAATAAAAACCTATTATATCTGACAAACTTGACTTGACTTCTTCTGCTGTTAGCTTAAATGAATCACAAAATTAAAATATTTTTTATGTGTAAATTGCTTTTGACATCCATCGATCGACACCACAAGAGACAGGCCTGGATCTTTTTGTTTAAATTATGAAAAAGGACTGAAGAAATCTACGTTCAATAGTATACAAGACTTACTGGTTTTCCGACGTTTCGTTCCTTAAATTGATCATCATTTGATGGATTATTTCATCATCATCTTCAATGACTTTAAGGGACGGTTGTATAAGACAACTCTGAACTTAGGTTCAGCTGAATTAAAGTTTATGTTGGCATTACTATTATTTAGTAACTTATATTTTTTTTAGATTTTTGACATAAAGTATAACCTTTTATTAGATTGGGCGTTTGGCGGGCTTTCTTTTGAGGCTCTTCTATTCTGTGTACTTATACAATATTGTTAAAAATAAGAACTAAAATATTTCAATTTTATTTGCAGACTGGTGATACATTTCTAAAGCGGATAGTACGTATAAAAATAAACAGCTGTGTTTTTTGTTAAGCGTAATCTTTGTAAATATTCATTGTCTGTTCATTTAGTAAATTGATCAGGATATTTCCGCTATGTCCGCGTTCACAGCATTGACTGCAGTATCCACAAAACCCAAAAATCTTCATCATCAGTTATAATTTCATTAAACTCCTACATTTAATCAATGAAATAACGATAATTTACTGTATTGTATATTGTATGTGCATGGTTGTCTAGCTTTCTTAAGGACCGCTTTCTGCAAGTGGCGATTGACGGATTTCTCTCAGACACCTTCACCATCAATGCCGGTGTTCCTCAAGGGTCCATATTGTCTCCCACTCTCTTCTTACTCTACATTAACGACCTTCTAGTGAAAACTAAAAATCCGATATTTTGTTTTGCTGACGATAGCACACTTATCTCATCTTTCTCTTTGAATGCGTAAACATTGGCTGCCGACGCACATCTTCGCAGACAGCATGAAGTATCACGCCTAAACAAAGACCTGGAAGAAATTTTGCTTTGGGTAACCAAGTCGAATTTAACGCTAAAAAAACCCAGGCAGCCGTTTTCTCTCAAAAGGTTAATATTACAGAACCGGATATAGTCATGGACGGGCACGCAATCCCACTGGCTTCGTCTATTAATTTGCTGGGCGTCAATCTGGGAGGAAATATGTCTTGGCATAACCACGTTGTGGCAATCGCCAAGATAGCTTCTCAGAAGCTTGGGGCACTCTTCGCAACCAGAAAGTTGTACACGCCTCAACAACTTTTGACACTATACAAACCCCAGATTCGACCATCACTAGAATACTGCTCTCATGTCTGGAGCTCTGCACCCAAACATACTCTTCGGCTACTGGATTCCATCGAAAGGAGGGCTATCCGTCTGGTCGGAGACCACGAGCTGACGGAGAACCTCGACAGCCTAGAACATCGAAGACAGGTTGGGGATTTGACTCTC
This sequence comes from Barypeithes pellucidus, assembly GCA_963991005.1. Taxonomy (NCBI): domain Eukaryota; kingdom Metazoa; phylum Arthropoda; class Insecta; order Coleoptera; family Curculionidae; genus Barypeithes; species Barypeithes pellucidus. The sequence continues at coordinate 6,108,260 of OZ022557.1, forward strand.
TTTTACAGATATTTTCATGGAAGGTGCTCGGCTGACCTTGCCCTCTTAATTCCGCCCAGAGCGACGAATAGCAGAGATACACGACGAACCACTGCCGCCCATCCATATGTGGTTAAGCTTAGTACTCCTCGAACTTCCTAACGAATATAACTTCCAACGATTCAAAACCAACGTGAATCATTTTTTGCGCACACGCACCACTCCCAGAGTGCCCTAAAGGATTTTTCCTATAGTGCTTGTATTTGATATAAAAAAAATGACACTGACCTGACACAAAAAATATATACTGGGTTGCCCAAAAGTCTGGAATAAAATTAATATAGCCTTAACCTGTAACTTTTGGGGAAAACGCTCGGACACGTCAATTTAGTTTTATATGTGCATACATTTTGACGTTATTCGTTTTTTTTTTATAGACATTTGTCAAAGATATGACGACGTCGATCGTTTTTTTTAAAATAGAAACACACAGCTTGTGATACATCATTTGAAAGCTAGTATGCTCATAAATTTTAGCGCGATTCTGTCAAGCTATTTCAATATGGCGACTGTTAAAAGTTTTTAAAAAATCTCTATTTAAATAATTCTTCGGAAATACCTAAATTAATTTTACAAGTTCACAATGTCACAAAATGTCAGAACGTGAAACAATGGAGATTGCTTACCTTGAAAGATAAAAAGACCATCAATAATTTATCATTTCCGCTTATTTAAATAGGTATTTTTTAAAAACTTTTAACAGTCGCCAGTTTGAAATAGCATGACAGAATCGCGCTAAAATTTATAAGCATACTGTATGAGATATTAGCTTTCAAATGATGTATCACAAGGTGTATGTTTCTATTTAAAAAAAAAATGAACGATGCCGTCATATCTTTGACGCCACTGCCACTTGCGAAAACACCTTCAACGGATAGGGATAAACAACGGATCCATTGAATGTAGACTCTGCGGCGAAGAGGATGAAACCGCCTCACACATAATATACCGCTGCGTAGCGCTGTCCCGTGGAAGACAAAATATCTTCGGGAACATACAACGTGGTGACAACCTCCCACATGACAATCTTGGTAGAAGGTTACTGGACCTCATAGAAGGAACAAACATCTTCTAACAAGATCGGGGTATACAATAAGCCGGAAGGCTGCAGTGATTTGAAGTTCGGGCCTTTAAACCGACCCCCGCCTTTAACCAACTAACCAACCAAAAAAATCATTGACAAATGTCTATAAAAAAAACAACCGAATAACGTCAAAATGTGAGCATATATAAAATGAAATTGACGTGTCCGAGCGTTTTCTCCAAAAGTTACAGGTTAAGGCTATATTAATTTTATTCCGTACTTCTGGGCAACCCTGTATTTTTAAGGTTAGAAAGTGGCTTGGATCGGCAGTTCAACTTCTGAACCACCAAAATTGGCGTTGACTTAAACTCCCGATTTGAACTGAGATCAGTGTAGAATACTGTTTGCACAACAACTTTTTTACTTTGAACTAGAGTTCAAGAGTGAACTACAGTTTAAAGTGTTTATACATCTATCAAATCTTTATTTCTACATTCTTTTTGAATTTCATATTTAGATGGCATTTCAAAGAAAAACTTGCCACGTAATTGTGGCCGCACCCGAAAAATCATTTTCTCACACTGGGCAGGTAGAGTTCGTGATGAGTAGAAATTAATTTCGAAAGATGAGCTGTTCGTTTTCGGGGTTCACACCATAAAATCGTCGTTAATAAAACATACGAGGAGCTATTAATGAAGCCACGTGTCTTTTTGATACGTTTTTAAATGAGAATCCATATCATAAAACATTATACAGTGTGTGAATAAAGTCGGGAAACGGCTTAATAACTTTTGATCAGCTAATCTGTTTCTTACAAAATTTGGGAATGATGACGGAATAATAACAGTAATAACTGTCAAAAGGGCGGATATGTGCCATCTTTGTAAAGAGAACTAAATAGGGAGAGGGGTTTTGCGATACATCATTTTGAAAGTACTATCGAGTACTTTACGACGTCAGAACAGTGGCGGTTCTTTCACAGGAGCACATGCGCACGTGCACCCCCAAATCGAATAACAAAATATTAATTTATATTCATTGAATATTATTTATCGTATAAAGTCCGACCCTCCCTAATATTTTATCGTACCGTCAATTATCGTATAAAGTCCGACCCTCCCTAATATTTTATCGTACCGTCAATTATCGTATACAGTCCGACCCTCCCTAATATTTTATCGTACAGTCAACCAAACTGTATATTATAGGCTCTCGATCCGGCAACCGTGCCTTGGTCGAGGTTAATGACGATTATGACGAGACTTGCTCGCATGTGCGATTAAGTAGGCGAGGCATAATGCAGTTTCTCTGTAGTAACAGGTGGCGGGAGATAGCGGGGAATAGCGGGGCTATGGCGATTTAACATGGGAAAGGCGCACAATTTTAGTGTGCGCCGCGCCGTTGTCTGTTCGTGCATTTAGTTAGAAAATCGAGCGTGTATGTTTTAATATTTTAATATTATATATTTATTAAGTTAAAATGAATAATTTGACGGTGGACTATTTAAAAAATAACTTTAGCTCTTTGAGTTTGGAGCAAAAAATTGAAGTGAAGATTGCGGGAAGACCTAAACCCGAAATTAATTTAACGCAGACCACAAAGGGTAAATCTAGGGACTTTATTGGAAAGTTTAAAAATGAAATATATGGGAAAAAATGTATAGAGGGCATTCCAAACTTAATGAGGCTGTTGTTGATCAATTTTCTACAATTAAGAACCGAAGAATGAACTTTACGTTTAAGCACTATTGTGTAGGGTCGATAAATGTTGTGTATTTCGATAAATGATACTCGATATGATTTTAAACATAAAAAATTTAAGGATTTAAACTAAAAAACACTGAAAATATAAAGAATGCCAACTTGTCAGTCTCGTGGCTCGATTCGTTCTCGTCATAAAACAGTTAACTATTGTTCTCGTCTTGGTTGCGTCTAATGACGCAGCCGTAGATGGCGTAGACCTAAACCCGAAATTAATTTAACGCAGATCACAAAGGGTAAATCTAGGGACTTTATTAGAAAGTTTAAAAATTAAATATGTGAAAAAAAATTATAGAGGGTATTCCAAACTTTAATGGGGCTGTTATTGATCAATTTTCTATAATTAAGAACCGAAGAACGGACTTTACATTTAAGCACTACCTATGCACACTAAGAAAACCTTCCTTATTTTCCAAAAGTTGTATTTCCTTGTGTAAAATTAAAAAATAAATAAAAATATGTTTTACCTAACGCATTTTCTTATTACATTTTTTCTTTCTATATTTAAAACGCCTAGAAAGTAATTGTTTGGTCGTTACACAAAAATAAAATTTTAAAAATAATTTCACCATACTTGTATGGTATGGTATACTATCATAGGTCACGAGCCGCCACTGCGTCAGAATATTACTTCTCCACTCGCAACGAAAACAATATGGCGGCGTTTTAAAAATTGCATACTTATTATTTCTTTATTATCCTTTATTTCATTTACCGATAAATAGAATTTGGCACAGTGTAGTAGGAATGAGAGTATGTGCTCAAATTCAAAATGACGGATAGGCGCCATTTTGTTTAAAGATATTGAATGGGAAGTGGGGTACCCAAGACAAAATGACGGCTTTTTTAGCACATTGCACATGGTAGTTTTTTTGTACTTGCTTAGAAAAATGCATATTCCTTCACGATGGCATTTATGTTGAGAATCGTGTGATGATCTGGTTAGAATTTTACCAAATCGGGAAAACATTTATTTCCAATAGACAAAACGTGCAGAAATCTGGATTAGAGTAATAATCACGATAAGAACGGGTATAATGTCTGCAGGAGACGAATCACACACGCGGTAATTCCGCACTGCGAATCTCTGTATATTGGTAGACGAAGCGAAAATCTCCGATAAGCGACAGGAGAATCTGATAGGGCTGCTCCCTCAAAGTAGTGCCGAATCCGCGCTAATTAACGGCACAGCCTGATACTCGCTTTGTCGGCCTTTGGCGATAAACAGCGCGGATAATCTATCAAATTAGTGTTTACCCGGGACAATTTGCGCCGGAATGCCGTCCCGTTGTTGTTTAGGGTTGTTTTGCACTCGCTAACGCCATTGTCAGCGACAGGTAAACTTGGTATAGTTCATATTTTATTCTCTGATCGAATTCCAATTCAAATAAGAATTATCTCTCAAAATTTTTTTCGCGAAGAACATAAACGCCGGCGCGACTATTGGTTTAATAAAATCGTTCGGAAATATTGACATTTTTGAAAACATTTTTGAAAGAAAAAGTCAATATTTCCCTACACTCAGTCGTTACTAGGCAACGGAAAATAACTGTTAGGAAATATTCATTTCCTTACTGTAAGGAAATGATATTTTCTTACAGTTGTTAGTGTTCTACATAAATGATTGAAAACACGTCGTTCATAAGGAATTAATTTATATTTTGGAAACTTCAATGCATTGCAGAATACATTTTGAAATTAGTTTTCACTTTCAGTTAGAATTCACAGTTATTAGTACAATTATTGAAAATTGGAGGAACATTATTAGAACTATGAGAAACATTTTTGACAACATGCGAGGTAGTAGGGTTATTTTGTTGAATATTTTGTACTGTGAAAATTTTATTTGCCACCTCAACCTTATTGTTAAGAGATTCTTCAATATATCCTTCAGCAACATTTGATGACTTCCATCCGCCATGCCTCTTTAAACTAGTTATGTTGGCACCAGAGTCAACCAATATTGTTGCAGAAGACCGACGAAAGCAGTGACCAGTATATTCTGTCGGATTTACCAAGTTCAATACGTAACTATTTTATAGGCATTTTTCTAAATTGATGTATTCCTACCACTTATCTACAACCCTTTCCGCTTTGGTATTTAAAGAAAAATCGGTCACTGTTCATATGTTCTGATCTTAACGAAACATACTTTCGATAAACATTCAAGTACATCTGATTAACTACAAATGATCTTGGTTTGCTGGTTTTCGAATCACGTATGCTAATTAAAAGCTTAGATTCTAGGTCTTCTACATCGTGTAGAGTCATTCGGACTAACTCATCCATTCTACAGGCCCCAGAAATATCAAATATTAAAGCCACCTAAAAATAAATAAATGTGTAATCTAAATAGAAATTAAAACCTTGTAAATTACCTTAATCATTAAATTTTCTTTATCTGGAGCTTCCTGGATAAATTTGTCGATTTCTTCCTTCGTTAAAATCTTAGATTTCTTTGCCTTGAGCTTGCCGTTTCAATAAAGAACGAAGTTTTGAATATGTACATACAGTATGTCCACGGATGGGGTTTACAAGAGGACAAATGGACTAAAAATTGAAAGATACGAAAAAAAGTCACTCTTAATAAACGTGTTTGCTTGTCTAGAAAATACGATTCATCATAAGAAACTTAATTTTTTTTATACAGGGTGGGTAAAAACTGCAAAAATGTTATTTTGCTTAAGAGTAAACATACTTTATTTTGAAAGATACGAAAAAAAGTCACTCTTAATAAACGTTTTTACTTAAACAATGAATAGGTGATACTTGTTGGCAATGTCTTTATTTAATGAAGTAATTATAATAATAATACGAACATTTTTTTTAACATGAAAAGAATACGATAACGATTTCATATTCAAAAACTCCACCCCCATACTCGACACATTTTTCTAATTGCTTTCTCAAATAAGTGAAAGAATTTCTGATATCGATTGGACAGCCTGGACAATTCTGCCCTTCAGCACTTCAATATCATTTGGTATTGCGGTTGCAAAAACAATTTGTTTTAAATGGCCCCATAAAAACATATCGGCCAAGGATAAGTCGGGTTTGTTCTTGACTTCTTGTGGGCCACAAAACTGGGCCATTCCTGCCAATCCACCTTGGCCAACAGAATGCAGAACTAAGACTGTATCAGCATCATCATGGTCGTATTTTGAGGTTGAGGTTCAAAACCTAACCAGTTCTCTTGAACTTTTTTATTGCCATCCTAGTTATTGGGATTCCTACAAATTTCTCGGTAAATTATTCCATGACGTAGCGATATGAAACTTGACCATCCCCATAACATTGTATTATAAAAACTGTTTGTTCAGTAGATAGCATTTCTACTTAAATAATAACTTCATTAAATAAATACATTGACAACAAGTACCTTACCACCTTAAGTGTCATTATTATTTTAACTAGGTTCACCAGTCAGAGGTGTGCCAGAGAATACTTTTTGGGAAATAATTTTTACATAGGTAATCCTTTTAATGAATTGTTCTACTTCGGTTTGTTGTGTAGAAAACACATTCATTAAGAGTGAGTTTTTTTCATATCTTTCAAAATAAAGTATGTTTACTCGTACGCAAAATAACATTTTTGCAGTTTTAACCCACCCTGTATAAAAAATTTAAGTTTCTTATGATGAATCGTATTTTCTAGACAAGCAAAAACGTTTATTAATAGTGACTTTTTTCATATCTTTCAATTTTTAGTCCATTTGTCCTCTTGTAAACCCCATCCGTGGACATACTGAATATCTACATTGTGTTTAATTGCAAGGGCTAACTTCAACATTGAATAATTGGCCCAAAATGTTGAAGATTTCATCTTTAAACAAAGGTCTAGGAAGGGTTTATTCGATTACAACATTTTCCGAGAAAGAACTCGTGTTTTTACTCTTGCGATAGTCCATAAAACGTTTATATGCATATTCGTACTTTTCTCTTGATTTCTTTGGCAATAATTCCAATGAAGCAGTATTTACTGCCTCAACCAGCTCTGCAGGAGTCCCAGAAATGGAAAATTCATCATCACTTATCATTTTATACTGTTTTGCTTTCGGAAACACCAACAATTAAATGTATATGCGTCAAGTTTGACAATTCAACATTGTTACGGTTCCATTGTAACGCAACCAATTTTATTACGAATTTCAAAGCACCATTTATTTGTGAATAAAATTATTCGCGATTGTTTCAAAATTAATCAATATCTGTCGATTTTTAAACGATTTTCGGAAAAATAGTATGTTTACCTCGTAGGAAAAGCCACCCACATTCCTGGACTCTGTGTTGCAATCTTCACAGTCGTCAAGGAATGTTGGGCATTTCCTACTTGGTAAACAATGTACAATGCTCTTTGCTTGCGCTTCTACCACAGGTAATATTTTTATATTCTCCAGAAATTTACATCACTCACTAGCTAAGGCATGTCCTTACAATGAAATATTTATTTGCGTTGAAACTAATTACAGCTTTTCTAATAGAAATTTCCTTCGAACGGAATTACAGAGACCACGTGTGCGATGCAACGCGAGGGTAAATTTAAAACCCCTCGTTTTTCAATGAGTCATTCAATTAACCGTATTAAGCCCTGACAGTTCAGTTCTACACACTGATTGGTTGATAAAGCACTGAATCGTACGTTTTATTAAAGTTAATGGTTCGCTACAGAAATTACTCCAAAAATGGTTAGGGAAACCATTTTTTCTATTATTTAAAAAACGATCGGAAATCAAATGGATGAATTGATTGATTGATTGAATATATTCCATGTTTTTTTTTTCGTGTAAATCTGAAGCAATTAAATTTTTTTCTCCTAAATAAGTAATTTTTAAAATATTGCCAATAATTAATTATTCGTGTTTTTAATCAGTACCAAACAAACCCCGGTATTAGAAAAATAAATTATATTTGTTTAAAAATAGGCAGGCGACGTGAAAAACAAATTTTCTCCATCCGCTCTAAGATCTGGATATGGTTTAATCCACCCGCCGGATTAAACTGCACTTTTGACATTTTTTAAACGAGCAATTAGCAAATCTAATCTTAACAGTATTGGGATTAGTATTAGGAACGAAATAGTGGCGGTTCGTCGTATATTACAAAATAAGATATTTTTTTCATTTCTCTATAAAATAATTAATTCTATCTAAAAAATTGAACATTCATATATTGTACCCATTTTCGAAACTTTTATAGGGTATCTCCGTAATTGTTAGTGCTATCCAAAAAGTAATGTAGGTGTCATGTGCTCTTTTTGGGTCAAACTTAAAATGGTAAAATCAAAATTTGAAAATTTTCACTCGCTTAAGAGATACGGGGGAAAATCAAAAAATTGACAATTTCAAAATTAGCCTATATTTCCTTAGTTAAAAGAGATACAGAAAAATGTTGTATACAGAAGTTTCTTTATAATGATTGTTGAATGATCTGCCGTTTTCAGAATAAGTATACGGCGTCAGGTAAAAACTAAGGTAAGAACCTAATTTTTTTTAAATGAAACACCCTATATATTTTAATCTAAAAAGAAACTATTTTAAATTCTCCTTTACATATATAACACACCATGGATAATATTGGTTTCCTAGGCGATTTATTTTAACTTTATTACTTTGAAACGAAATAAAAGATTCAGATTAAGGTAAAAAATAACGAAATAATCGCAAATGTTCAGGTTATGTCGTTAAATGGTTACCGTGTTTCCGGATAGCGAACAAAATATACAATTTGGGACATTTCTTCGTTTTTTCCACTTTCAATATAAACTGACATATCAAATTTTTCAAAATGATAGGTCATTTTCGCAAATGAATATGTAAAAATGAAATTGACGTTAAATGTTAATAGTCAACATAGTTGTTTCTAGGATATAAGCTTTTGTTCCATGGTTTACTGTGGTCTAAAGTAATAAAGTTTAATAAATCGCCTAGGAAACCAATATCATCCATGGTGTGTTATATATTTGAAAGGAGAATTTAAACTAGTATACTTTTAGATTACAGGGTGTTCCATTTAAAAAAGTTAGGGTAGGTCCGATAACTTTTTTATCTGACCCCGTATACTTATTATGAAAACGGCAGATTATTCAACAATCGATATGAAGAAACTTCTGTATAAAACTTATTTCTGTATCTCTTTTAACAAAGAAAATATTTAGGAATTATCAATTTTTTCGGGTTTGTTCGGGTTTTCCCCCGTATCTCTTAAGCGAGCGAAAATTTTCAAATTTTGATTTTACCATTTTTAGTTTGACCCAAAAAGAGCACATGGCACCTACATTACTTTTTTGATAGCACTAACAATTACGGAGATACCCTATGAAAGTGTCGAAAATCGGACACCCTGTACATCTACTTGGCTATGGTTATTTAAACGTTATTTGTGTAATTAACGTCGTAAGTGCAATGAACATATATTTAAATTTTACTCGTTTAAACAACATTCCATAATAGTACTGTTTTTTTTTATTAAACGTCAAAATTGAAAATTTGGCGACATCGAACATTTTGATTGAAACGATTGACTGCTTTGCTTGGATCGGAAGAAGAAGGGTCAGTGAACAGTTCAATTGAGGTTAGTGTTTGTTTTAGCGGTTAATATTATCGATTTTAGTTGTAAATTGATTACTTTCGCGATTCTTCCTTCGACACACTGATGAATCCGTTACATGATATTGTGATGGAAAAGCATTTTTCAATGCACAATGAAGTGAAGAGCGTTAAATGATTTGCTGCTGAAGGTTTACCCCTCAGATAAGTAAAAATGAATTTTAAAAAAGCTGACAATACTCGCAGTTTTGGTATGAAACTCATATCTAAAACCAGTATAGTTCATAGATAGTTCTAAGAATAATATTAATCCTGATATAGGAGTAATATGAATTAAAATTTCGGTCAACTTGACAAAATATGCAAATAAATGCATTAGATATTAAAAATAATATGCAAAGTTTTCTGAAATTACCTTAAAATACAACTTGCATAATATTATCCTTCCTTTATTAATAACATTGGCAGAAATGATTCACTTACATTCAAAGTTGCCTGGTTAGTAAATCAATAAAATTAGCTATTCAGCCTACAGAGTACTTTATACATATTTATAAAATAGCAAATATTTTAACTGGACTTCAAGGATGAAAACTTCATAAAATCGTCAGATATGTAATCAAGAGCATTGTTTACATGACACGATTTTTTAACAGCGAAGGCACACGACACTATATCCATTGTGTATGAGTAAAATGTCGAAGTACAAGTTTTTTCTCAATATTTTATTAATATTGGCACCAAAGCGGGGAACCTATATGAATAAATATACAGTGAGTCCCAGAAGAAATGTCTAAATACATTTAAAATTCAGCGGTAAGTTTTTTCAAAAAACGCTCGTACCCGTCGATTTTGATTTTTTAATTTTTTTTTTGTGGTAATTTCATGTATATAGGGTAGCTCAAAAATAAGTTACGACCATCAACTTCATTTTTTCAAATGAAAACATATATTTTTTATTTCATTTTTGAATTTTGCATTGAATTCTAAGCATGTTTCATGTACCATGTCCTATACATAAACTCAACAGTTATTGAAAAAATTAGGATTGAACATATCATTTAGGGAATCCAACGATCTATCAAATCTTCTGGCAATATGGCATTTTGGGCTCCATAATAAGTAAGAGTGTACTGTCTCACTGTCACCGTTTATTTCCATAGAAACTGTATGACAATTTTATTTCAAATAAGTATAATTATTGTCAAGCGTAGTTTCAAAGTTGCGGTTTTCACAATAATGGTGAAGTTAACGGAACGGGAAAAAATTGAAATTCTATGCATTCTATGCAGCCCAATTATTTAATGAAATCCATCCTGATCGTCCATATGTCAAAAGATGGTGAGTAGAATAGAGGCTAAGTTTAGAGAATTCGGTCATGTTGCCTAAATCTGGTCGTCCTACTCGAGATGAAAATGAACAACTTGACGTTTTGCTTTCCTTGGAAGAAAATCCTTGTACTCCCCTGTCGCACATTGGGGCCGATTTACACATGCCGAAATCTGTTGTTCACCGAGTAGTTCAAAAGCACAAATATCACCCATACAAAGTTATTCCAGTGCATGAGTTATTTGAAGATGATTTCGATAGGCGAAGTGAGTTTTACGGACGCATGCAAAATATGTGCAATCTAGATAATAATTTAGTAAAAAATATTATTTTTTCGGATGAAGCTACGTTCTATTTGAATGGTAATGTGAACAGACAAAATTGTCGATATTGGGCAACACAATCGGTGGATTGGAAGGAGAGGACCTATGGAGTGGCCTGCTAGGTCGCCAGACCTAACTCCGCTGGACTTTTTTTTTGTGGGGTTACCTCAAATCAAAAGTATTTGTTAACAGGCCAAACAATATGCAGGAGTTGAAAGAAAGGATCCGAAGAGAAGTGCGTGTCATAACTCCGGAAATGGTTGGAAACGTGCAAAGAGAGTTTATTGATCGTCTTGGATATTGTCAAGCAGTAAATGGCGCACATTTTCAACATTTAATTTGATTTTGATGTGTTTTTTTTAATAAACAGGTCTTACTTATAGATATGTTCAATCCTAATTTTTTCAATAACTGTTGAGTTTATGTATAGGACATGGTACATGAAACATGCTTAGAATTCAATGCAAAATTCAAAAATGAAATAAAAAATATATGTTTTCATTTGAAAAAATGAAGTTGATGGTCGTAACTTATTTTTGAGCTACCCTGTATACATGAAATTACCACAAAAAAAAAATTAAAAAATCAAAATCGACGGGTACGAGCGTTTTTTGAAAAAACTTACCGCTGAATTTTAAATGAATTTAGACATTTATTTTCTTCTGGCACTCACTGTATATAATGTTGGTGTTTAATAATAAAAAATAATAAAAATCCAACCTTTATAGCGTTTTGGTACAAATTATTCTAGCATATAAAACTACCCTAAAACCTAATCATTTTCAATTTAACTTCTAACCTTACGGCACCCGTCATCAACCATATCATTATCAAACAAAGGGAATAATTTACCCAAACTGCGAACATATGATAAAATTCAAGCCGTTAATTAACTCCTGCATAAAAGCGGGCTTCCTGCAATGAAATTCGCCATGATCCTGCAGTATGTAATGCATTTTCATGTCAGTTAGACAATGGATTACAAGAACATGTGTCCTGCGACGAATTTACTTGACATGCCGTTTAGAATGGGCTTGACAATGCATATTTCGAACATTTTACAGAACATTTCATCGTACTAATAATAGACCTTATCATAGTGCGATGGAACGCGTGTGTTTCTGCAGCTGACGCGATGTTTAAAGACGAAACTGACGCTCTAAAAATCTCCCTCCTATTTCTATCTTTGTCGCTGATGCCTGTTTGGTGAACAATAAAAAAAGATGGATAGTTGTGGCTTGATAGGACAGACGAGAAGATTACGCCACATATGACACCGTATTCAAATTGCTCAATTAAATTAGTCATTAGAGGGTGTTAGGAAAAAAAGCTGCGTTCTTAAACACGATTTATCAGGATGAAAGATTGTAAACTCAATAACAGAAAATTTCTTGTCGGATTTATTTTCATCAACACAGATCCGTGAGGAGGACAATAATTACATGTTATAAGTTAAAATTACATGACAAACCGTTTTTTTGTCATAATTTTTGGTTAAATAACAATAGTTTTCATATTCTTTTTCATAGTTTAGAGTTAAATAAAGCTTTTGGTGTGTGTTTATACAGGGTGACAAATTAAAAACTTGAAATGGCCATATATTAGAAACGAAAAACTGAAGAAAAAAAGGCAAAAAACAGTTTCTATAAAACGAAGGGGGAACAAAAACAAGCGTATTAGCCCACCCCTATCTGCAACCCCTTGGACAGGGTGAGATAAACCCTTAAAACCTTAAATGGAAAGGGGGGGTCGAGTGATACATCATTTTGAAGCTCTTGAAAAATGCTTTCCAATGGTACCATAGAAAGGTACATTTCAGGAAATTATTCTCTGTTTATTAAGGAAAACAATAAATGAAAAGACAACTTTGAAATTTTTTATTATTAGTTAATTAAATGTTCAAAATGATTTCCGTTGTTTGAAGACAATAATAAAGCCTACTTTCAAATTCCTCATGTACATTTGCAAAGGTTTCTCTGGATATAGCACGGCATTCCTGAACTATTCTATGCTGAAGTTGCTCTAGTGACTCAGGTTGCGTTTTAAAAACCACAGATTTTAGGTGACCCCACAAAAAGAAGTCAACAGGTGTGAGGTCCGGGGATCTAGGTGGCCATTCAACAGGACCTCTTCTTCCAATCCACTTAAGATAAGAAGTGCTGCTTTTCGTTTAAACTGAACCGAAAGTTCACTGTTCTTAAAATAATAATACTAGTAGAAGTTACCTTTAAGGTAAATTCTGTGATAATAAAATGCGAATATTTATAAACAAATTTTTTTTTCGACAAAAAAAAAATAGCAAATAAACCAAAACGAAATACCGAGGCTTAAACTGTTTAGAATTCTTAAGAGATATCTCTTAATATGCCAGGATATTGGTAGCAATCATTTTGAACATTTAATTAACTGATAATAAAAAATTTCAAAATTGTCTTTTCATTTATTGTTTTCCTTAATAAACAGAGAAGAATTTCCTGAAATGTACCTTTCTATGGTACCATTGAAAAGCATTTTCAAGAGCTTCAAAATAATGTATCACTCGACCCCCCCCCCTTTCTATTTAAGATTTTAAGGGTTTATTTCACCCTGTCCAAGGGGTTGCAGATAGGGGTGGGCTAATACGCTTGTTTTTGTTCCCCCTTCGTTTTATAGAAACTGTTTTTTGCGTTTTTTTCTTCAGTTTTTCGTTTGTAATATATGGCCATTTCAAGTTTTTAAATTGTCACCCTGTATGTACTTTTGCAGGAGGTTGGAAATTACGTTATTTAATTATTGTCAACTATTTGCGTCCTTTCTCAGTTGATTAAATTAGGTTTCTATAAGCTTAGCGACAGCTTTAATTCAAGAACGAAGTTATCTTTCAATTCTTACATAACATTATTCTCTATAATGATAATTATAATTAGTGTAGTTTATCGTGTCGGTGTATCAGTCGACATTAAAGTGGTCCTATTATTTGAATTGTTTATATTAATTGATAGATGGGGTGTTTTAATCACAAGGAGAGAAATTAATATTCCACACGAAACGACAATTTAATAGATTTTAATTCTTATATAATTTCGTAATCAGCTAGGAAGCTTTTGGATCAAGCAGGAACAATTATTGTTGAATAAATGCAACATAATAACAGCAGTTTGTATAACCGAACCTTTGTGTTTTTTTTTCTGTCCTCAATCTGGCTCCGAACCAGGATGCTCGGTCTTTCCACCCTTGGTTTCTTGCTTTACGGTATGACCCTCTGATTGGGGAGTGCGCACATCCCCCATACCCCACGAGATCCCCAATCTCATCAGACCTTCCATATTTTTTCACGACGCCGGAGAGTAACATCATGACTTATGCCACTGTAACGTTCACAGTTACATGTTCTCCGGTTCGGTAATTCAGTACCTGATTTGATGACTTACATTTCTACGGTCTATTCTCAACATCGTAGGCCGTGCTGATTCTCGGCATTTATAGTATTTGCAGAATTATACCGTTGATCTTTTGACTGCAATAAAACCTCATTATCCCTTCGACCATAAAATAAATGAGGAAATCCCAAATTTTATAACCTTTTCGAGCAGAGCCGGACCAGGTATCCAAATTCAATTTATACCTATGCCTGATGCATATATAAATACAAAGTGATTTTTAATAATTTTAATCTTTAGTGGTTTTCCGGCGAGTAATTTTTAGTTAGGCTTATTAGTGGTAGAATGTGGCGTCCTTGGAATTGTGCTTCAAGTGTCATTTTAAAAAGAAAGCATTTATCTACCGATGCCAAACTAATAATTAAAAATGTGTATCAATCGTTGTTGAGTAGAAATTTTAATTCGATGGATGCTTTAGCAGAGACGTATACTTTGACAAACACTCCTTTATCTTCGGTAAGAGACATAGTACTTAAACCTGTTAATCCTAGAAAAAATCGGAGTGATTCTGGCACATTTAGAAGCATTGACGAAAATGACATGGATTTATTAAGAAGAAAGATTTACCAAATGTATGAGATTCAAACTGTACCCACTTTGATTTCCCTCAAATTAAAGACGAAACAAATATCTCTTGTAGCCTTTCAAGCCTTAGGAAAATATTGCGTAAAACGGGTTTTAAACACCGAAGCATTGATAAAAGACAAACATTAATGGAATCTCAACGTTTACGGGAATGGAGACTTAAATATTTAACAGCTGTTAAACAATTTAGAGAAGAAAATCGTCCAATTATTTACCTTGACGAAATATGGTTCGATACCCATGACACTCCAAGAAAAGGTTGGGATGATTCTTCCAAAAAATGTCAAACCAAGGCACAATCAAATAAAGGCAAATGAATCACAATATTACATGCTGGTTCAGAGAACGGGTTTGTTCCAAATGGTCTGTTGCTTTCAGCTAAAAACACAGCAGATTCTTCTTGAGATTACCATCAAGATACCGACGCACAACCTTTTGAAGATTGGTTTAAACATAAACTCCTTAAAAATATACCTGAAAATAGCGTCATTGTAATGGACAATGCTAGTTATCATAGTCGGCAAGCAAAAATCATTCCCAATTCTAATAACACTGGGAAACAAATTTTATTTCAACTTTTTTTTTGTTTCCTGAACAAAACCTATTTTTTTGGATTCAACTGTACCCAAGTAACTAAAAAATACCTATTAAAGATTTTAGTTGGCTCGCAAAAAAAAAAATCTCAATTATTTGTTACAAAATTTTAATTCATAGGCATATACAATGGACATACAAAATACAGATAACAATATATTGTTGGTTCAACAAAAGCAACTAAATAGCACATTTTTATCATTGAATCCAAAGTTTAGACACTCATTTTGCGCTTCTTAGCTTGCCTTTTGAAAGCAGCCTCTGGGGCATCTCTCGTAATAGTCCAGCAGTAGTCGGCTAACATCTCACAGTTCCATTTTCCCTGATATCTTCTTTCCATGTTCGAAATATCCTGGTGGAACCTCTCACCGTGTTCGTCACTTACAGCACCACAATTTTCCGGAAAGTAATCCAGATGAGAATCCAGGAAATGAATTTTCAACGACATATTACACCCTAGGTTTTGGTAACACAAAAGAAGTTGGGCAACCAGGTCTTTATAATTTTCTGCTTTTATGTTTCCCAAGAAATTTTTTGCAACCATTTTAAAGGCATCCCAAGCGTCTTTTTCCTTGCCTTCAAGTATGGAATCGAATTGCGCATCTCCGAAAAGTTTCCTAATCTGGGGACCCACAAATATTCCCTCTTTAATTTTAGCGTCACTGATTCTAGGGAACTTTTCTTTTAAATAACTAAAAGCACGGCCTTCTTTGTCCATTGCCTTCACAAAATTTTTCATAAGTCCCAATTTTACATGAAGTGGCGGTAGTAAAATCTTTTCTGGGGCAACTAATGGCGCGCTGGTCACATTTTTCTTTCCTGGCTCAAAAGACTCTCTCGGTGGCCAAATTTTCTTTCTGTAGTGATCCGATCGTGCTCGACTGTCCCATTCGCAGAGGAAGCAGCAGTATTTGGTATAACCTAGCTGCATTCCAAGCAAGATCGCCACAACTTTTAAATCCCCACAAATTTGCCATTTATATCTTTCATATTGTATGGTCTCAAGTAACAATTTCAAATTGCTATATGTTTCTTTCATATGGACTGCATGACCAATTGGGACTGAAGGCAATTTGTTTCCATTATGGAGTAACACAGCTTTAAGACTTAGTTTTGAGGAATCAATGAAAAGTCTCCAGTCTTTTGGATCATAGTCCAGATTTAAAGCTGCCATTAATCCCTCAATGTCCCTACAGGCTACCAAATTGTTATCCATGTTAAAAAATGGTGTTAGGTTTTTCTGACGGCTTCGGTACACAGAAACTTTTACTTCATCTTCAAGTAAATTCCATTGTTGCAATCGAGAGGCCAATAGTTCTGCTTTTGTCTTGGGCAGTTCCAAATCCCTTATAAGGTCACTTAATTCACTTTGACTTATTTTGTGAGGCTTTTTACTTGGAAGTTCACAGACAAAATCGGAGTCTTGCGAGGTTGATGGGCCGGCGACATTTTCCGGTACACTACCGTTTGAATCCTCTTGATCATCATCAGAATGAAGGGTATATTCCTGAGGTGGATTAGGTATAGGCATATTGTAAAATTAGGGTTTGGGACACCCTATATATTTTAATTTAAAAAGATAGCATTGCATTTCCTAGGAGCTTTATTTAATTTTTATTACTGAAACGAAATAAAATATTGAGATTAAGGTAAAAAGTAACGGGAATCATCGCAAATGTTCGGGATATGTCCTTAAATGGTTGCCGTCTTTCCGGATAGCGAACAAAATATAAATTTTGCGCCATTTCTTCGTTTTTTCCACTTCAATATAAACTGATATCAAATCAAATTTTTCAAAATGTTGATGTCATATTCACAAATGTCAATGTAGAAAACTACAATATAAACATAGTTGTTTCTATGATATTAGCTTTTGTTTCATGGTAATAGGCGGATTGTAAATTTGGATACTGTATCGCAGACCTTTTTTTCTCTGAAAAGCCTTTTTTGATGGGAGGTGTCAAACAAAAGTAACAGTCAGTAACGTGGTCTTTCGGTTCTCGCCAGATCATAGGAACAGCGAAGGGCATCTTACGGTTTTTTCCACTTAGCCAGCCGCGAATGTTGGACGCACATTTGTAGCAGCAGATATGGGGAGCCCAATTTTTATCCTGGTCTCCAACTTTGCAGCCAAAATACAAGTGGTAAGCCTTTTTTATTAAAGGGCTAAGCGTACGTTTTTGTTTCACAAAAGTCATTTCACCACATATATAACAAAAATGATCCGGCTTATTTACACAAACTCGCGACATGTTGCTCAAAACTCTCTAATTTCTCAAATACGAACAGCTCTCGATCAACTGGTGGTTGAAATACAACTAACTAACAATTTAGGATTTATATTATATGTATTTAAACCCCTTATAAAGTACACCTGTTATAATAAATCCAGGTATTTCTCATTTAATGGTGAAATTTTCCCATATATTAAGGGCAGGTAGGTAAATTATCATAATTGGGATGGATCTATAAAACCGGAGCCAACTGAGCCTTTTGCAAGACAGATTGTTAATTAGTATAATAAAATAAGTAAGATTTTGCTATTTTGGTCTCGGAAACATTTTTGCTGTTCCCCAGTGTAATACAAAAGCATAATTTCAAAATTTTATGATTGAAAATGATTTATATTTTGAAGAAACTTACAAGAAACGAGAACTGCTAGGAGTGTTAAGAGCTTTTAAAATAAATAAGGAATACGAGTGTGACAAACTTGCAGCAGAAAATGGACATACAGTGTTGCGTCTTCCTCCGTACTATTGTATATTCAATCCTATTGAGCTAATATGGCACCAATTAAAATCCAATATTAGGAGAAATAATATTTCTCCTACATTAAATGCATCTGTAGTAGAATTAATTAACAACGAAGTAAGAAAAATTTATGCAGACAGTTGGAAAAACTGTGTACAGCATGTACTTAAGGTGGAAAATTCTTACAATTGTATGATTACAAATGTTCAACCCTTAATTATAAGTGTAGGCTTAGATGAAGATAGTGATAGTGATACAGAGTTAAATTTTGAATAAATTATCAATAGTTTCTTAGAATTTAATTAATCCTTATTGTACTTGTTATCCTAATAGTTCTACTTTTAAATTATATTATTTTCAATTATCATTAATTGTTATCATTATTTTACATTTAGTATAGGTACCTAAAACTAAAAATACCTATCTATTTATTTTAAATTATAAAAATAAATCATGTGGTGTGGTATACATGTTCAAGCCGGCCCTGATCCCATTTATTGAGCTTTGAAGTGGTTGAGGCGTATACAATAGGTTTTAATCAGGTAGTTTATTTATGGCAGCAAGAGTCAACGGTATAATTCTGCAACAAGTTACCCCCATATGCCACAACGAACGATAAGTTGGCCTAGGCATCCCTTATCTTGCACAGTAACGTAAGATAAGGGGTTATACCACTAAAATCCACCTAGTACGAATTTATTTAACGGCCGTGACGTTTGAACTTACGATCTCTCGTCACACAGAGCCACCAGAGACGTAACCTTTGTATTATTTCACACTTCTTAGAGCATCGATAAATTAGGTTTCCTTCATAAAAATAGAGAAGTAATTAAATGGTTTGTCGTTATTAACAGTCGCGCTGCGAAATGATTACTTGGTCAGCAAGATTTTACAATTGGTCAGTAGAAGAAAATATGTCTAGAAGCAGTTTACTTCAGAGGTCCCAGGACACTATCAATTTATGTCACTTTCTTGTGTTTTATTTTGCCGAATACAGAAGGAAATCGGCTACAAAGGTGCAGCGGGGGCGGGTTTTCATTTGTTTTCCCAGGGCACTGTCACGATTCAGAAATGTTTGCTGTCCATAAGTTGCTGACCAACTAGCCATTTTGGCTGACCGATTGCATTTTTCTGTTCGCAAAAATAAGAATATAACAAACCAGTTAAAAAAAATATTACATTGCAGTTTCTCACTAATAGATGCCTGTAAATCAATCAATCATTATCGTTCGGCGCTTTTATTTTCAGGCACTTCAATAATGTCATCGGAGACTAACGAACTTGATATTAATTTTATCTTCGGAATCAATCGAAAAAAGCACAATTTTTATTGGAGAAAATTATACAAGTACCCGGTCGCACTAAAAGGATAATCTTAAAATTATCATTATAATTTGCTCATATTAAATCTGTATGTAATTAAGTTATTTTGTTTTTGCGTCATAAATTAAATGAAGGACATATTATGAAATACATGATGATTGTATTTCTTTTGGTATCAGATATGCATTCGGGTGTTTTCGGTAAAATATTTTTGTATAATTGCAACATGACTTAACCCAAGCGTTCAAAAGAAGATAATTTCACTTGTGCATAGTACTTTGGTGTCTGTTTATCCGTACGCTTGACCACATAAAGCTGAACTTTTATATGGCAAATACTTAGCATTTTAAAAAACGTATCACCCAAACCGTTATGATGCAAGTTACACTAGCACTTGATCACTTTTTTAAAACATAAGGATTACCAGTAAATTATATACTTAATCCCTTCAATCCTGTGTGTAGCCGTGTCGGATCATCCTATTCACGAATTAGAGGCGTAATATTTACATCACCCCTCATCCTCAGGGGCCTCTAACAGAACACTAAGAATTCCAACCCTTTCATTTAAAAAGGATTAAAAAAGTCATAGCAGGGTTAAATGTGATATCTTTATTTATTTTGTAAGAAGGATTGTACAAGGTATCAATTTGAAAAGTTACCACCTTTAATATCTAGCTTCCAGTAAATAATATTAAAAATCGGAAAGACACGTCAATTCTATTGTGAAGGGGGAACGCTGGTAAAGAATATTTGCGGCATTCGTGGTTGAACCACATATTTATAAACAGTATATTGCCAATACGAACGTTCCACAATACAAAAAGTGTCCCCGCTATGGGAGATGGCGCGGGCCTATTGAGTTTGCGCAGTAGGGTGGAAAGTTTATCGATCGCGTCAGCGCCGGCCCGACATTATTTGTTTGTTGTTATTCGTCGCCATCTTTGATTCTGGATGCTTTGATGCTATGGATTTTGTCTTCATTTATTTCTCAGTCTGTCATTAGGATCAGCCCGGTGAGACCGCTTATGGCGGGGATCGAAGCATATAAGTAGGCCGTGCAAGTGACGTCACAGCCAGGCAGGTTACTCCATACGTTTATCCTTTTGTGTCGATTGTTCTGTGTCAATATCAGACTTTGGGTTTGTTCGATTTAATCTAGGCCATATTTGTCTCCCTTTATTGAATCGGAGAAGGTTGATGCAGACAGAGACAGACATAGAATGCGAGCAGCACACGTTCTTAAATTATTTCACAACCGAACATCCTTCGTCTGGAAGGGGATAAAATCAAGTAACATATAATTTATAATGTGATTGAAAATGGTGGAGGAAGCGTCATTAAATTCTAAAATTATTTTTAATTTTCTATTCTTTTCACGAAAACGAACGTTTTCGTTTTGTTGCAGGTAAGTAATTTATGATTGAAATATTTTTTAACTAATTTTTATTCGTTATTGTTATTTTACATTATAAAATTGTCCCATTATGTCCCAAACTTCTCACGCAAACTAGCAACAAACACATTTTTAAAACCGAATTTTACTTAAATTTTACAATCTACGAGTCAAAAGCTACAACATAATATTTACAGCTTAGTTATATTAACCCGTAGTCAGAATTTTGATAAGTCCGGTGATATATTATTATAATAATTCTTTCTTTTCATAGTTTAATTGAGAATCCCATAATGACTGAACATTAAAGAGGACTTCGATCACTAATTTTGCCAGGAGTATACTACGTAACAAACAAATTGGAAGCCCATAATCATAAGGATGGTGGATATATTTACTTGGTTAGTAGCTGTACATATAGTATTGTATTTACCTTGATTTGTTTGAAGTTGAAGATGGTAAAATATTTTATGTAAATTATGATTTATTTCCTATTTTTTAATAAAACTAATTACAACCTTCAATCTCTGAATTCTTTATTTCTAGTTTCGTTAATAGTTCAATAATAATATAAAAGTATGTAAGTACAATTTTAAAGCAATATTTACAGCTGAAAACCTATGTCAAAATCCTAATATTTAATTTTCTCTACTTAGTAAACCAAATAAAAGGGTTTTGATGTTTTCTTTGCTTGAATATCACTTTAAAATATTGACAGTAATAAAAATTTGAACAAAAGTGACATTTGAAAAGCACGTGCGCGCCAGGCATAATGGATGTCGCCGTATCATGCCTGCTTCGATTATTTAACACGGCAGTTTGTCTTCTTCCTGGTTATAAGTATTCGTTGATTAGGATACTCTGACAAACATAATTACTAAACAAAACTGGTTCATATTATCTTGATGCTTTTTAACAATATTATTTTTACATATTCTTGTCAATATTGAGAAGAATGCATATGTGTTCTATTTTTGACATCGAAAGAAAATGCACTTGCATAGTGTCCCATTTTAGTAAAAACAATTAATTGTGACATGTGACATCTACTGTCATTTTTGACATAACCCACAAAAACTTGGCTAAAAATTTAACATCCTGATTTTTGAATAAACTCAAAGAACAAAAAAGTTACAGGCTCTTATAAGTGGGACATAATAAAGTAATAACCCGGTATATTTTTTTCAAAAATATGGAATGCCTTTCAAAACTTGCCAACTTTTTAATTTCAATTAACTGAAACTATTTAATTAACTGAAATTATATTACGTTTCATTACCGTGTAAAAGTAATGTTTTCTTGATAAATTTAAAGCAGAAAAAATTACATAACAAAAACTTTACCCTTAATTTACTCAAAACTTTATTTTTGTAATAAAACACCTCCATCAACTCGTGTGTTCAATTATTAGATTTAATGAAAAAATTAAATCACCAGTTACCCTTATATTTTAGTAATACCCCTCTTCAAATCCTGCAGCAATATTTTATCTGTCATTTTAATGTCCCCGGCATCTTTAGTCCACTTAAAACGCCAAAACTATGGTCACGTGTCCTCTTAATTTGACCTTTCCTTTATTATGCTAATCCGGTCCTTATGAACAAAAAACAATCAAAGGGGTGCGCGGACAATCATAAATTAAGTAAAATGGACAACTTTAATTTTTAATGGTTTGTGACATTAAGTATAATGTTACTGTCTATAAGGGTTAATTGTTAATTTTTTAAAATAGTACTTTTGTCTGTAATAATTATATTGGTTGCACTCAATTTGAGGGTTTAGAAGAAATAATGGTATGCAAGGATATATTTAGGAAGATGGAGGTCATTTTGAGCATTTAGAAAACATCAACAACCTAGTTTTACAGCAAAAATCTCACAGAAATGTTTTGCAATATAAAGTAGGTCCTTGATTCATTCTCGATTCTCGTTTCGTAAACGTCAAAAATTTACCTGAAATATTCTCGTTTCGTACACTGAATTAATTAAGAGATGTGTAGGTCACATCCATGGGGTTCGTTTCGGGGGGGGGGGGGGGGGGGGGGGGGGCAAGATGGGGCACTTGTCAGAAGTCGTAAAGATACCACAAGAGAAGGAAATAGGTGTGCTCGCTTAAGGTGGCCACTCACTATGCGGTACTTGGCAAGTAATTGTCAAGTGCTTGCCAAATTTCCAGTAATGTATAGAAGACTTCCCGTCTGCTGTCGGTACATCATCACATATCAAAGGATGCGAGCAGCACATTGCAAGCTACGAAAAGTTTTGATTATTTTGTGGATGGTAGAAATGGAGTGAAGTAGTGAAAATATTTTACGATTTTTGGAAATATACAAAAAGGGGAACCTACTCATGTTTTATATAAAAATACAAACGAGGTTTATGATGCCTGGAAACGAATCCAAGTTTCCTGAAGAACTTTCTATTGTGAACTTGTCGACAAGAGCTTGGCAATAAACAAGTGAAGTATGAAGGGACGGAGTAAGGAAAACAAGTAATGATATGATTATATTAATGTAATCAAATGAAATAACATTTTTTTTAAATATTACTAGTCATATTTATTTACATTTATCATGTCATTCTATAGATAGTTCTGTTTCGCTATCGCTATCCTCATCAAAATTAATTATAATTGGATTAATTATACGATCCAGACTAATATACGAATTTTCTACAGTTATTAAGTGACGGACTGAATTTTTCCAACTACCTGGGGGAATATCATTAAAGCATTTTCGTATTAATTCTACAACACTAGAACTTAAAGTCGGAGAAATATTTTCAGACCTAACCAGTGATTTTAAGTGGTGCCACATATGCTCCATGGGGTTAAAAATGCAATAATAGGGTGGGAGCCGTACCACTGTATGTCCAATTTCTTCTGCCAATGTGTCACAAACATATACTTTTTTTATACAAAATGTAACTTCTAAAAGATCACTTTTTTTATAAATTTCTTCAAAATATATATCATTCGCCACCATGTAGTTCTGAATCTCCAATTTTGTATTAGTTGAGCTTTTAGCTTTATGTAATTGGCGACTGTGATAGCTCGCATTGTCCATTACTATCACGCCATTCTGAGGAATGTTTGGTAAAAGACAATTCTTGAACCATTCCTCAAAAACTAACAAATTTTACCACAAAAAGATATTTAAATATAAATTAAGCAACCTAACCTACCTGATGTGCCTATATTTAATTATAATTATTACAATCCGGTCCTTTTCACATAATAATAACAAACGGTCATAAATAATGGGATGGCCCTAGGTACATTTTTCGTGAAACAATCTGTACCTATATTACCTGGTACTCATACCCTTTGAGCCAGATACATTTTTGACATGTACGAAACGCGAGTGTACGAAACAAGAAATCACCCAGATCCTGTTAGTGTTCTTCTGTAACCAAATCTAGTTGGGAACCCTTTCGAAATATAAAATTATTTACCTACGTCACAAAACTTACCCATAACTTTCAGCTGTACTAAGCCTTTTCGCCAGTCACACTCCTACATTATCCTGGGATATCATATTTCGATTTTTGCCATTAACTTTAGGGGTAAACCTATTATAACCTATAAACACCCTTTTCTAATCTGTGGTGTATTCAACTATTCAGTTATTATGTTCTATCCCACTTATAGATCTTGTGGCAAATAAAATAGAGTTTTAGTGGAGCGGCACTTTTAATTTTTATGATCAAATAATATAGGCCAAATCGGATTTGTTCGGGTTTGTTCGGGTTGATTTTGAATCATTGGAAGTTATATTCGTTGGGAAACACGAACTCAGGAAGGTCGTTCCACAAGGTTAACGTTCTCCATATGAACTAACCCGTAAACAATGAAGTTCGAGGATTTCTAAACTATACCACATACAGGGTCCGCAAACGAAGCGTGGACGGAAGATTAAATCGTTATCGAAGAACTTATCAACAATACTAAAACAGCTTGAGATATTGGATTAAAAGCGGCATGTTTTAAAAATATTTTACATTATACAGGGTGGCTCAAAAAAGTGTGACAGCATAAAGTTATATTTCTTTAAATGGGACACCCAGTATTTTATTGCATATTTAGGTTCGCATTACTATCGTTTATAAGTGCCTCAAATTTTATTTAATTTGGGTTTGTAGTTTCGGAGAAATAAATTAAAAACTAAAAAAAAAAGTTTTGCAGTCCTGAATAAAAAAAATCAAAAAAAATTATCCAGAACTATTTTTTTAACCTCGACATTGAGTGGAATTTATGACAAGAGGTCTAGAGATACTATGAATGTAATTGCGTTTATTTATTTTATACAGGGTGTTCATAATAAGTTTTCAAAAACCTCACATTTTAAAATAATTTTTATCAAGTTTTTCAAATGGAACACCCTGTATATTATTTAGCTATTTGACGTAGAATTCATAGACAATTTTTTTTGTAATACAAGCATATAAGTTATATCCAGCCGTTTTGGAAATAATTATAAATATCATAAATTATGTTGTTTAAATAGAGTTTTTATTGGGAAATTTTGTTATAGGCGACTAGACTAATAATTGTAAACTAAAGTAAATGTTCAAAATAGCTTCCTTTTACTCTTAGAGTTTACCGTATTTTAGTTATTTCGACATAAATTTTAAAGCCTACATTTTTGCTACTTTTATTTATTTTATTTAATTTTTTATTCTTGATCGAGTTGCCATGATTTTTTTTTTGTTTAGATTGTCACTATGACATACAAATAAAATTATTTACATTCGTCGAAATTAAGTACTAACTTACACAAATTTTACAACTTTAGAAATGGTAAATATGATTTTTATACTGGGTGAATGTGCAAGAAATTGTCTCCTCGCGAGCCGAGTGTATGCTGAAAGATATCCAGATATTGAGAGAAAGTCGGGAAACCTTCGAGAAGTTATTGCAAAGATTTGTAGCAACAGGAAGTGTTGCGTACACGAAAAGGATGATAATCAATAAACCCGTTATTAATAAAGAAAATGAATTAAGAGTTCTGTTGGCAGTAGAAGAAAATCATTAAATTAAGTAAAAGAAAGCTATTTTGAACATTTACTTTAGTTTACAATTATTAGTCTAGTCGCCTATAACAAAATTTCCCAATAAAAACTCTATTTAAACAACATAATTTATGATATTTATAATTATTTCGAAAACGGCTGGATATAACTTATATGCTTGTATTACAAAAAAAAATTGTCTATGAATTCTACGTCAAATAGCTAAATAATATACAGGGTGTTCCATTTGAAAAACTTGAGAAAAATTATTTTAAAATGTGAGGTTTTTGAAAGCTTATTATGAACACCCTGTATAAAATAAATAAACGCAATTACATTCATAGTATCTCTAGACCTCTTGTCATAAATTCCACTCAATGCCGAGGTTAAAAAAATAGTTCTGGATTTTTTTTTTAATTTTTTTATTCAGGACTGCAAAACTTTTTTTTTTAGTTTTTAATTTATTTCTCCGAAACTACAAAACCAAATTAAATAAAATTTGAGGCACTTATAAACGATAGTAATACGAACCTAAATATGCAATAAAATACTGGGTGTGCCATTTAAAAAAATATAATTTTATGTTGTCACACTTTTTTGGGCCACCCTGTATAATGTAAAATATTTTTAAAACATGCCGCTTTTAATCCAATATCTCAAGCTGTTTTAGTATTGTTGATAAGTTCTTCGATAACGATTTAATCTTCCGTCCACGCTTCGTTTGCGGACCCTGTATGTATGCAGTAGATCGTCGTATATTTCTGCTATTCGTGGAATTAAGCGGGCAATGTCAATCGCAATGCAATGGAAATATCAGGTGTCGAGGTTCTTTGTCAGCTCGTGGTCTCCGATCCGACGAATGGCTCTCCTTTCGATGGAATCCAGTAGCTGAAGAGTTATGCTTGGGTGCAGAGTTCCACAAATACGAGAGCAGTATTCTAGTGATGGATTTTTTTCCTCCTAGATCGATCAGATTGACTCTTCAATCAATTCAGTTTGTTCGGGTTAAATATTACAGTAAATTCTACTCGCCTAATATCGTGCGGCCAATATTCTGTTTCTATAGAAATTCATCTATAGATCGAAAACTCTAATCAGTTTATTATTTTCTCGTTTGTATAGTTTTGGTATTTTGACTGACATTCGGGGGTGGGTATCTGTTCGTAGAGGGTAACTTTTTGTCCGTTATGTTGCACAATAGATAGTTGTGGTGCAAGGGCATGTACGTGTACGTTGATGAATTTTTGTGGGAAAAATCAGCATATTTTATTGGATTTTATTTATGTGTGCACTTTTGCAGGCAGCTGGATATTTGATAATTCTAATTGATCACCCAGCATATCCTTGTATTTGTAACCAAAACAAAATAAGTGGTAATTGTTAGTTTAGATATTATTCTTTTTGGCATAATAAATAGTTAGGGATTTATTACTGGATAAAAGACTATGGGTACAGTGTCAGTGACATTACCAAGAAGAAGTTTCTTAATACAGGGTGTCTCTAAAAGGTCGATTTTCTTAGTTACTTTGGTCCGAAATGGCTCCGATTCCGAGATACAGGGTTAAAATAAAATTGTTCCTCATTTAATTAATTAAAAAAATATATATATATTCAACTTCTTCCTGCAAAACTTGCTGTGACGAACCCAAGTGAAATATTTTTTCCTGCCGAAAATTTACTAATAGCGGAATGTTTTATTCAAAATAATTTAAATATTCCGGTGCGGCATCGAGCACTAAAAACCGAAATATCTAAAAAACGGCTTACGTTAGCGGATTGTCAGAAGAGTACCTTTTTTGTTTCAAAACGTTCAGAAAATCATTTCCTTCATAAAAAAAGGAAAAACCTGCACTGATAAAAAAATTATGGCCATTCTAAACCATAAGAAGAGCATTGTGAAGCGCCCTCTAATGGCCACAGTGAAAAGGTATCCATATTCAGGTTTCGCATCCCAATAAACCCCCAGGTACCAAGTTTTAACGTAATAAGTTAAAAAACGTTGATTACTTTTAAAAAATTCAATTTTTATTTTTGAACTTTACCACCCTGTATCTCGGAAACGGAGCAATTTCGGACTAAGGTAAGTTGCTTTAAATCGCCTTAATTTGGCCTTAGAAATATGTGCTCAGATTTTGTACAGATCTTTTAGAGACACCCTGTATAATTGTTTTTATATATTTTTTTTCGTCTAGATTTTCCTAGCAAGAGAAATGTTTCTTTAAGCCTAGGTTTTGTTTTACACGAAAAAAAAAAACTAAAATTATTATAGTAAATAATTTAAAACAAAATACAACAAAGATTACAGAATAAAGTTGTACACACCTCAACAACTTTTGACATGCACTATACAAAGCCCAGATTCGACCATCACTAGAGTACTGCTCTCATGTCTGGAGCTCCGCACCCAACCATACTCTTCGGCTACTGGATTCCATCGAAAGGAGGGCCATTCGTCTGATCGGAGACCACGAGCTGACGAAGAACCTCGACAGCCTAGAACATCGAAGACAGGTTGGGGATTCGACTCTCTTTTACAGATATTTTCATGGAAGGTGCTCGGCTGACCTTGCCCTCTTAATTCCGCCCAGAGCGATGAATAGCAGAAATACACGACGAACCACTGCCGCCCATCCATATGTGGTTAAGCTTAGTACTCCTCGAACTTCATTATTTAAGAATTCTTTCATCTGGAGGACTTCATCCTTGTGGAACGACCTTCCCGAGGTCGTTTTTCCAAACGAATATAGCCTCCAACGATTCAAAACCAACGTGAATCGCTTTTTGGGCACACGCACCACTCCCAGAGTGCCCTAGAGGATTTTTCCTATAGTGCTTGTGTTTGATCATATAAAATAAAATTATTCTATAAATATAATTCCTAAAAAAGGATAGTTAGAATTTCTAATAAATTTAGTAAAATCAAGTAATTACTAAAATTATTGTGAATTCTACAACGAATATATTATAGTGAAAATAGTAGTGAAATATTTTTAAATGTATGGTACATTTTACTGACGACTATTATATTGTACTTTTTATCGTAAAAATGACCAAGTTTAAATAAAGTGTTGTAAAAATGGCTTTTTACAAGAATGAAAGGCTTATATCAGATGCAATGGATCACTCATTTCTATAATCGAAAAAATAATAGGCGAAGAACAACAGGAAATATACCATCGAGCACTGAAGTCAAGCGATGTAGGGCACGGCTAGTACTTGAATGGGTGACCGCTTGGGAATACATGTGTCAAAATTTTTGCAAAAGATTTTAGTAAATTTTACAAGAGACTTTAGCAAATTATTTTACTAAAGATTTTAGTAAATTTTACAAAAATGGTTTAGGAAATATTTTTGTAATTTTTACTAAAAATTTAGGTTAAAATTTTGCTATAATTTAATGTCAGTTCTTCATAAAAGTTATTCCAGTCACAAATCGAACCTTAAATTATGGTTAGTTTTACTATTTTCAATGTGTGTCAATATTTAATTAAATAACTTACCTACAGGGTACTAATTCTCTATTAGGACAAGCGCCTCTGTCAAACTTCGAAGATAAAGTAAATTAGTAGCAACAGATGATGAAAGGGCACCCCAGAAAACAGAATAAAATTAACATGTTAAAATGCGCAACTGTTCGAAAACATCACCATCCGTGACCATCTCAATCGCATCTACGAAGAACAAACTAACCATGATATATTTTTATTTTTAGGAACATCATATTGAGCTGTAAGAATTTTCTTATATCCAAATTATAAATTTTTATAGAAGTTGTTTAAATAGCTGCAAAACATTCATAGAGATTATAATTATTAAGGGGGTCCGTCTACCCAGAAATTTGAAAATTTTGGTTTTTTTTTTCACATAAATTTGATCTCTAGGGTTTCAAGAACATTTGTGCCAGAGGATTTCTTTTTTTCTTCCATAATTAACGGAGATACAGATGAAAAGGTAAGCGCTGCCGTGGTGCCGAGCGAGCGAGCGCTCTCAGGTAAAGTTTGTTTCACGGAAAATGGATATAACTTAATGACTGCAGTAAAAGTAACTGGGGCCATCCCATTATTTATGACCGTTTGTTATTATTATGCGGAAAGGACCGGATTGTAATAATTATAATTAAATATAGGCACATCAGGTCGGTTAGGTTGCTTAATTTATATTTAAATATCTTTTTGTGGTACAATTTGTTAGTTTTTGAGGAATGGTTCAAGAATTGTCTTTTACCAAACATTCCTCAGAATAGCGTGATAGTAATGGACAATGCGAGCTATCACAGTCGCCAATTACATAAAGCTCCAAGCTCAAATAATACAAAATTGGAGATTCAGAACTACATGGCGGCGAATGATATATATTTTGAAGAAAGTTATAAAAAAAGTGATCTTTTAGAAGTTTTAAAGGCATTTTGTATAAAAAAAGTATATGTTTGTGACACATTGGCAGAAGAAATTGGACATACAGTGCTACGGCTCCCACCCTATTATTGCATTTTCAACCCCATAGAGCATATGTGGCACCACTTAAAATCACTGGTTAGGTCTGAAAATATTTCTCCGACTTTAAGTTCTAGTGTTGTAGAATTAATACGAAAATGCTTTAATGATATTCCCCCAGGTAGTTGGAAAAATTCAGTCCGTCACGTAATAACTGTAGAAAATTCGTATATTAGTCTGGATCGTATAGTTAATCCAATTATAATTAATTTTGATGAGGATAGCGATAGCGAAACAGAACTATCTATAGAATGACATTATAAATGTAAATAAATATGATTGGTAATATTTAAAAAAAATGTTATTTCATTTGATTACATTAATATAATCATATCATTACTTGTTTTCCTTAGTCCGTCCCTTCATACTTCACTTGTTTATTGCCAAGCTCTTGTCGACACAATGGGACCGACCCAGGAAGTCATTAAGTCGTATCCAATTTTCGTGGAACGTACTGTACCTACCGCGCGGCCGGGTGCTTCTTCTCCGCCGACTTCTATTGTCCGATTGACCTGACCGACTGACGGAGATTCCTGTATTGTAAACGGTTAGTTTCTTCTCGGCAGTCGACTATTTTCCATCTTTCCCTCCACGTGCTCCAATTTATTTATATAAAAAATGATCCTATCCTCGGATTTTCAATCTCGTTTTTCTCGAAACAATGTTTTTCCGAGAAACCGGAACCGGATTCGGCTGAAATTTGGCACAGATCTTTAGTGCAGGCATCGCTATAACCGGTACCTCAATGGCTGTCGTAAAAATTTTTTGTTTACAAGCAAAAAACCTTTCAAAAAAACGAAGAAATCCATGTTTTTTTTCAAAATTACGCCAAAGTCTGATTTTTTATTCTTTTCTTTTGATTCTGGTAGGGGCATAGCTAAGAGTGTGCAGATGCTGATTTTTTTTGTTGCTTCCTTTCAGACACCTGAGTCGACTACAATCACCGGAGTTCTGCAGCGTCGCCGATTTTTCGTATCTACCGTCTCAGGACCACAACTTCCGCAATTTTCAAAATTAAAAAAAACAAAATGACACTCATACTTATGATGTATGAATAAAGACGTGTGCCAAACGGCAACTCTGTATCTCGCTTTCTCTCCACACAACAAACCGTAGAATATAGCGCTTGAAACGCGACCTATTGGCTAGACGACCCCCTTAACCACCTTTGAATGTGAGTAATTCAGTATTGCCGATATCCGCGAGGCCACAATCAGTTATCTGATTAGTGAATTATTGTTTCAAATCTTTGCTGCAACCCAGCAGTATCTCTTGGTTACTTTTGAGAAAATTCTCTTTTCTTTTTGACAATTCAATATCTCTACATTCTTGTTAACTTACTACCTAGTTTATCTTATTTCATTAGAAATTGGTTTGGACCTTTGATGAATCTTTAAGAAAAGGAAGAACGGCTATCGACTAGTGGACAAGTGTGTGTGCTAGCCCTTCTCCAATTTCATTATTAAAGACGATACATCTCACAGTTACAAAAAATATATATATTTTTTTAAAACAACATATTATCAGATATCAGAATGCCATAATAGTATATTAAGATACAAGTTTCATAAGACATTATCTTAGAGCACGCGAGTTTTCTAAAGTACAAGTGGTCTAATTGTCTTATGAACCGTGTATTTTATAATACTTTTTCTATTTGGGTATTTAAAGTCTGAAAAACTTAAAAAAATATAGAAGATTTTTTCCATTTGAATTAATATTTTTTTTTGGGTTGGCAATGCTTTTACAATTTAATAAAATAAAATGTTTCAATTATGAAATATGCCACGATAGAAACAATTGAACACAACAAAGCTTCTTCCCATCCATAATTAAAAATAAATATATTATTAAAGTTAATAAAAATGAGCCAGGATGAAAGTTGTACGAACTCCGTCAGAAATACTAGAAATTGCAACTATATCCGGTTCTGTAATGTTAACCCTTTTAGAGAAAACTGGTGCCTGGGTTTTTTTAACGTTAAATTCGACATGGTTACTGTCACCCCAAGCCAAAATTTCTTCCAGGTCTTTGTTGAGGCGTGATACTTTATGCTGTCTGCGAAGATGTGCGTCGGCAGCCGATGTTTGCGCATTCAAATAGAAAGATGAGATAAGTGTGCTATCATCAGCAAAACTAAATATCGGATTTTTTGTTGTGCATTTCATAATGTAGCCATTATGAAACCCAAATAGAAAAAAATATTATGTTACTTTTTCATGATGGCGCCACTACAACCCTACAACTTCAGGTAAATTAGCTTTAAGGGATGATGAAAGCACACCCTCGAAAACAGCATAAAATTAGCATTCACAAATGCACAACTGTCCGAAAACATCACAATCCGGTGACGATCTAAAACGCATCTACTTGAGATAAAACTCTTTGATAAGGAAAAGGATGACGCATAAGCTCATTAAAACCGACATAGTAATAATTATTACGACCAATTAAAAAGGTATATAGATAGTGTCGGTAACACAGATAACTGTAAAATTAAATGGTGCAATATGGTTTTCGTTTTATTTAGGGTAAATTGCTTCTATTTCGATGAATATTTATGATTTATGGGAAATTGAGCGTGAATATTTTCTACCCGTATATTTCCGCGTATACTGTATCTGTTTATTTAATGGGTTCGCATTTTAAAATATTACAAAAACAAAGGAAATTATTTTTATACATCAATAATAGTTGTAGTCCAAATTACTCTGTTTATTTCTTTGAATATACTGGGTGTTTCTTAGGTATGGGTTTTTTTATTTCATCAAAACAATAGATATTTTCTATATAGAATATTTTAAAAATTATACCTTTCTGGTATTGTCTCGAAGAAACTGAAGATTTTTACATTATTATTCCTGTTTCTGGCTTTAATTGTTATTGTTATTACGTGCTACTACTGTTTTTTTTTTAATTTCAAACTAATAACAAATTTCTACGTATATAAATCAAATGGTGCAGTCTTATTAATCAATCATCAAAGAACCCCAGCAGGATGATCTTTTTTTTTTTTATTATCAAACACAAGCACTATAGGAAAAATCCTTTAGGGCACTCTGGGAGTGGTGCCTGTGCGCAAAAAGCGATTCACGTTGGTTTTGAATCGTTGGAGGTTATATTCGTTGGGAAAAACGACCTCGGGAAGGCCGTTCCATAAGGATGAAGTCCTCCAGATGAAATAATTCTTAAATAATGAAGTTCGAGGAGTACTAAGCTTAACCACATATGGATGGGCGGCAGTGGTTCGTCGTGTATTTCTGCTATTCGTCGCTCTGGGCGGAATTAAGAGGGCAAGGTCAGCCGAGCACCTTCCATGAAAATATCTGTAAAAGAGAATCAAATCCCCAACCTGTCTTCGATGTTCTAGGCTGTCGAGGTTCTTCGTCAGCTCGTGGTCTCCGATCAGACGAATAGCCCTCCTTTCGATGGAATCCAGTAGCCGAAGAGTATGTTTGGGTGCAGAGCTCCAGACATGAGAGCAGTATTCTAGTGATGGTCGAATCTGGGATTTGTATAGTGTCAAAAGTTGTTGAGGTGTGTACAACATTCTGGTTCGGAAGAGTACCCCAAACTTCTGAGAAGCTATCTTGGCGATTGCCACAACGTGGTTATGTCAAGACATATTTCCTCCCAGATTGACGCTCAGCAAATTAATAGATGAAGCCAGTGGGATTTCGTGTCCGGCCATGACTATTGCCGGTTCTGTAATGTTAACGTTTTTAGAGAAAACTGCTGCCTGGGTTTTTTTAGCGTTAAATTCGACTTGGTTACTGTCACCTCAAGCCAAAATCTCTTCCAGGTCTTTGTTGAGGCGTGATAATTCATGCTGTCTGCGAAGATGTGCGTCGGCAGCCGATGTTTCCGCATTCAAAGAGAAAGGTGAGATAAGTGTGCTATCGTCAGCAAAACTAAATATCGGATTTTTAGTTTTCACTAGAAGGTCGTTAATGTAGAGTAAGAAGAGAGTGGGAGACAATATGGACCCTTGAGGACCACCGGCATTGATGGTGAAGGTGTCTGAGAGAAATCCATCAATCGCCACTTGCAGAGAGCGGTCCTTAAGAAAGCTAGACAACCATGAACAGAATCGACTGGGCATACCATAGGATCGCAGTTTACTTAGAACCCCCTCGTGCCAAACACGATCAAAAGCTTTAGAAATATCCAGTGCAACAACCCGAGACTCCCCATGATGTTCGATTGCGTTGTTCCAAATATGGGTGACATAGGCTAGAAGATCTCCAGTTGATCTGGACTTCCGAAAACCATATTGATGATCGCTGATAATGTTGAGGCCTTCCAGGTACTTTAGAAGCTATTGGTTAATAGCTTTCTCCATTACTTTTGATATAACTGAAAGCAATGCGACTGGTCGATAGTTATTAATCAGGGTTCTCTTACCTTTCTTTGGAATAGGCTGGACTCGCGCCGTCTTCCAGCAAGATGGAAATATTCCTGATATGAGACACAACCGCTATGAGTGGGATTTCGTCTAAAGTTCTAAAAGGGAAGAATTTCTTGTTCCTGATTTGTTTCAGGAATATAAAGAAAAGATGAAATGTTCGTCAGTTATTTTATTTTCTAATTTTATAATTTGCTCGCCTGAATAACACCAAAATCAGATAATGGGCAGGTGCCATGGCAAAACGTCAATAATATTGCTAACAGGTAAAAGAGAACAAAAATCAAAATGCACTTTGTTTTATTTGTTAACACTGTAAATAATTGCGGCTTATGGTGAAATGAAACTAAACACAATCCATCTTCAGTGTACCATACGAAGACGTCTTCAAGATGTGTGCTGTTGTAATTGTGACTTTCTTACATCTTGTGAAGAGCTGACATCTGAAGGCATCCCATACATCATTTTGCGTTTAGCTTTAAACAAACCGTGCAGAATCGTGATTTGATGTTCTTACACTAATATTAAAATTATCTAACATACAGGGTCGTCGGATAATGTATCAGGATATTTGAAGGGGTGATTCTACATGTTCGTAAAATTTCCAAAGCAACAAAACTTTGAGTGTTACAATGAAAAATTTAATCGATAATTGAAGCGACGTTCGGGTTATATTAGATAAGATTATTTCCAGAACCTAAACTAAATATAATAATAATTCCAGATATACTTTTAATATACAGTATGTCCACGGATGGGGTTTACAAGAGGACAAATGGACTAAAAATTGGAAGATACGAAAAAAGTCACTCTTAATAAACGTTTTTGCTTGTCTAGAAAATACGATTCATCATAAGAAACTTCAATTTTTTTATACAGGGTGGGTAAAAACTGCAAAAATGTTATTTGGCTTAAGAGCAAACATACTTTATTTTGAAAGATACGAAAAAAAAGTCACTCTTAATAAACGTTTTTACTTGAATAATGAATAGGCGATACTTGTTGTCAATGTCTTTATGTAATGAAGTAATTATAATAATAATAATAATACGAACATTTTTATTAACATGAAAAGAATACGATAACGATTTCATAATTCAAAAACTCCACCCCCATACTCGACACATTTTTCTAATTGCTTTCTCAAATAAGTGAAAGAATTTCTGATTTCTTCCTGAGATATCGATTGGACAGCCTGGATAATTCTGCCCTTCAGCACTTCAATATCATTGGGTATTGCGGTTGCAAAAACAATTTGTTTTAAACGGCCCCATAAAAACATATCGGCCAAGGTTAAGTCGGGACTTCTTGGGGTCCACAAAACTGGGCCATTCCTGCCAATCCACCTTGGACCGAAGCTGCGGTCAAGCCATTCTCCTCTAACCTCACGAGCGAAATGGGCTGGACAACCATCTTGCTGCAAATACATATTTTGTCGAAAATTTAATGGTAGATTTTCGAGTTCATCATTAAAAAATGTATCCAGCATTTCTAAATATGATAATCTATTGCACGTGTTATCAAAAAAATATGGCCCTATAATGCCATGGATGGATATCGCACACCACACGTTCACTTTTGTGAAATATTGTCTTCTCGTCATAATTATGAATTCGGGATTTTCTAAAGACCATTACCTAACGTGCTGGGTTTCAACGGTTCCATTTGTTGAAAATGTACTTTCATCAGAAAACATGATACATTTATAAAAATCAACATTTCCACTTAAAATTTTGTCTCCTATCCACAGGCAAAAATCAAGTCGTTTCGCGTCGTCTCCCTCTTCCAATCTTTGATTAAAGTGCGGTTTATACGGATACAATTTATTTGCTTTAAGGATCTTCTGAATCATTTTTTCACAACTTCTAAGGGACATCATATGATTTTCTTCAACAAAATGAAGAACTAAGACTGTAGCATCATCATTATGGTCGTGTTTCTCCTTTTTTTTTGAGTTCCAAAACCGAACCAGTTCTCTTAAACTTTTTTATTAACTTGCAGATTGCCATCCTAGTTATTGGATTTCCTAAAAATTTCTCGGTAAATTGTTCCATGACGTAGCGGTATGAAACTTGACCATCCCCATAACATTGTATTATAAAAACTCTTTGTTCAGTAGATATCATTTCTACTTAAATAATAACTTCATTAAATAAAGACATTGACAACAAGTACCTATCACCTTAAGTGTCATTATTATTTTAACTAGGTTCACCAGTCAGAGGTGTGCCAGAGAATACTTTTTGGGAAATAATTTTTACATAGGTAAACCTTTTAATGAATTGTTCTACTTCGGTTTGTTGTGTAGAAAACACATTCATTAAGAGTGACTTTTTTCGTATCTTTCAAAATAAAGTATGTTTACTCTTAAGCAAAATAACATTTTTGCAGTTTTAACCCACCATGTATAAAAAAGTTTCTCATGATGAATCGTATTTTCTAGACAAGCAAAACCGTTTATTAAGAGTGACTTTTTTTCGTATCTTTCAATTTTTAGTCCATTTGTCCTCTTGTAAACCCCATCCGTGGATATACTGTATACAGTATCGATAGTCATCGTTATCGATACTAGCTTATGCTTTCTACACTAGACTTCAAACCTTTTGATGTTTCGTAAGTTTATATTTATAGAAAGAGTCATTTAAACTTCATATTTATCAAAACTCATTCCTCTAGTACATAAAATCTAAAAATGCTGTGGACCAATGAGACAGTTTTACCATATTAGGAAGATGCAAATTTTATCAGTATAATTTCATGGTGTAAATGAAACAATTTGATCGTATTTGACAGGCGATGATGAAAATAATCCTAAAAAAAATCGAGCCTTCCTCTATAATAACTACGAAATCATAATATTTAATTCGTGGCTCATTATTATTGCCTCGGACATTTTTGCGTGCAGTTTCGTTCATCATTTAATTAATTTTTTTTGTTATATTATGAACAATGGTTGATTAAATTTAACTATATAAGGACGGGCTGATCATAACCATACATTAGTTGGGTACAAAGTGTAAGGATAATGAGAAATATTTTTCTCGACGTGTAACAGATAGAAATAGTTAATTCTTTATGATAGTGGGTGTATTAGGTACCTTATGGAATCAGCCAGTGGCGTACATGCATTTTTACACTCGTTTAAACAGGAATCATTTTTTATCTGACTGTATAAAGGCCTGGTCCAGGTATATCGGTGGTGTAAGGGGGGTCAAAGTTCGCTGTGATACATACAAGTTCGGGGTTTTCTTCGGGTTTTGTTCCCGGTGGATTACTTAGCGGAAAGTGGGTTGGATGACGGAAGATACAACAAGACACCACTGCATTTCACCGATATTCACGAAACTCCCATGATACCTCCAATAAGCAGGTCATATCAATAAATTAACTAAGACTTTAGAACTTTAGATTTAACGGCTTGAACTTTGCTATTAACGGCTAAACTTCACGAAAATAAATATTGATCAGCTGACGACTCTCGTTTCTTTCTAACCTGCCCAGGAGCGGCATATTTTTAATTGACTATCGATAGTCGTGGATATCGATACTAGCTAATGCTCTCTACTCTAGACTTCAACCTTTTGACGTTTCGTAAGTGTAAGGTTATGTGGCTAAAATTTCAAAAGAAAACATGTCGATAATATAAATAGGAGAATACAATAAACCGGAAGTACATATTTTTATATTAAATCCTACCTTTAAAGTAGTTGTCCTATTGTATTGGGTAAATAATAATGAAAATCTAAAAAAATCCTCATACAGGGTGTTATGGAAATTACGTATTATATTTAAATGGGTGACTCCTGGGGTGTCCTAGAGAAGCGTTACATATTTTTTTTTTAAATCGAATGTTTAAAAAGTGGGATAATTCACCTCTAAACCCACACACAACTCCTCGGCACATTCATATATATCTAAATAACCATATTACATTGCCCAGCTGGGTAATAAACAGATGTTCAGGAACAATGTTGCCAAAATGTTTAAAAGTGTAAAACTTTAGTTTCTTATAAAAATAAATATGTAGCTTACTTAGAAAGTAAATCCAGGACGCGATTAAGGAATCCAGGGTACAGACACTTTCAGTTCTTTTTTCTATGGGAAAAATTTTATGACTATCATGTGTCCTGATGATAGTGTGGGAGTGCATAATAAGCTTATCACAACCCCAACACTAACGCATAATCACACTTTATAATAACACACATAGAACAAGAGCACTTAATCATTTCGCAATAGAAATAATAAAAACGCTAATTTCTATGGGCCATTAACCCGTTACTAAAGATAAAATGAAACAATTATGTTAACAATTGACAGGAACTACCCTTTGAAATAATGGTCTACTCCGTCTTCGGACCAGTCGTCGAACTTTCTTTCCGAGAAATCTCCGCCCTCTAGAGCCAGCGAGGTTGCCATTTCCGAGACTATAATTATACAGGAAAGTAATATTATAGAAGGAAATTCGGCAATTTGTAATAGTCGCTTATAAAACGTCGAAAGTGGCAACGCTGTATTTTTTAAATATTAGCCCGATGTCCACAATCAGGTGTTTAAAGAAGCAGGCCGATATCGATTAGAGAAACAACGTGTTATTTATTTTTAAAATTTTTAGATGTTAAATACATTATTTCCCAGACCACTCAGACAATAAGGGCGTGTTTTTGTCTACACAGTAGCACTTTAAAATACTAATTCAGATTGAATGGTACTTAGATGTGTTATGTGATTTTATTGTGCCGGTTTGTTTTTGTTCAAGTTACCTAGGTACTTGGTGTTTTTTTATAAATTAAGCTGTTTTAAATAAGTCCGAAAAGCTAAATAAAATTGCATTTTTTTCTAAAGGGTAAGTGGCATTTATAAACTTTTAAGTTGTCCAGATTTGACGGGTGTCGTTCGAATTGAACAAATAAGAACATACCTGACCATTTAAAAACTCCGCGGCGGTTCGTTCGAGTCAGTTCAAGTTTATAAATCAGATTGTTTCCTAGCGAACTGAACGGAACGTAAAAGTTTATAATAATGTACCCTGCAAAATAAACAACTTGCAATCTGTCAAACGGTTATTGACTTTCTAAAGAGTTTACCCTGAAGATATGACAACACTGTTGACATATGTTGCTTTGTTTACCTTCCTGACAGGGGCACCACGTGGT
This sequence comes from Barypeithes pellucidus, assembly GCA_963991005.1. Taxonomy (NCBI): domain Eukaryota; kingdom Metazoa; phylum Arthropoda; class Insecta; order Coleoptera; family Curculionidae; genus Barypeithes; species Barypeithes pellucidus. The sequence continues at coordinate 6,148,409 of OZ022557.1, forward strand.
CATTTTTGGTTCGACATAAGGTCATGTACAGGGCATATTAAATTAAAGCGCCATTTTTGGATATTTTTCTTCAATTTGTTTTCATCTCAGGAATTGCCGATTTAAATATAATACGTCATTTTCATAACACCCTGTATATTAAAAGAAAACATCATTCAAACTTGACATTTATTAAAACTCATTCTCTAGTACTCGGCCTACTTAGAAACGCTTTTAAAAAATGTGGCCAATGAGACAGTTCCTTACTTATAAGGAACATGCAAATTTGATCAGTATAATCTCATGTGAAGGGTGTAAATGAAACCATTTGATTGATCGAAACAGTATATTCGGCAGGTGATGGAAATAATCGTGAAAATAGTCGAATATTTCCAATGTTCGCCATTATGATTCATGCGCGCCTCTGCTTATCTTCAAGAAATTAAAAATTCTTGACCATCGGACGCATGTTGTTAAGGATGGTCTTATGGTTGTCCGAAAGAAACCATATTAATAATATATCGAGATGGTTATCGACGATTTCGCCTGCGATGTGCACGTGAAATTACTTATTCCCGCTTTACTGTTAAGAAGGAAAAAATGTCGTGACCTCCGACCTCATTGTCTGCCATCAAGCGAACCGATTGCAGAAAATTATGGTGGGATTTCTTTAAAATTAAATTGTTTGGCGGAATTGAATTTTTTTCAATTCTTTGTTTTTTTTTCACCGTTTTAGATGTCTGGCTTGTTAATAATACATATTATATAACATCTTTATTATAAATGTGTATGGAAGATTGTTTCCTAACCTCCAGAAGACTAGTTGAGATTGAATGGTGCTCGCGTACCGAGGTCGAACCCTTTAGTACAGGGTAGGTGCTTATACCTGACCATCACAAAAACCCCAGTGAGTAGAATACAGCATTTAGCTCCATCTCATCCCATCTATGCAGAATTCGCTCTGGGCACACAGAAGGCGACTTTTCTTGTCAGGTGTTAGTAATAGTACCCACTTTTATAATCTTTTCTGTGAGTGAGAGGAAAAAAACCTAATATCATCAAACACTAGCATTATAGGAAAAATCCTTTAGGGCACTCTCGGGGCGATGCGTGTGTAAAGCAGTAAAAACACTATTATCACGTCACGTGAATTCACGTGTTGTCATATCGTCAAAATAGCACATGCTGTCACGGCTTAGAAACAGACTACGTACACTGCATATCATTTTTATTACATCTTTTGTGTTTGTCAAGATCGCAAGTGAACCTTGTAGCCTTCTAGCGTCAGACTCTGACACAGTGTTATCCCTCGTGCCGAATATTTAAATTTGCAGAAATAAAATTGTGCTGTCAAGTATGACTTGCCGTGAGCTGCATGAGGTGACTATAGTATACTTCTAAATCTATTTATAAGCATTTCGGGTGTGCCCTGACATTACGTGATAGCATGTGATCTCACGTGACGTGATAATAGTGTGTTTGCGGCTTAATGCGAATATTATAGTACAGGTATGACAGCAAACACCAAATGATTTCTATGCTATTGTCAAAAATTGACGTAAAACTGAACATAATTAATAATAACGAAAATATTGTCACTGGCACTAATTTCGTTTTGTTAATGTCAAAATTAAATTCCTCCAGTGTTTGCTGCATTGCTTGAACTATGAGAGTTTCGTTGTTTTGCCATCACGTTTAATTGAATAGCTTGGGATTAGCTGACCAAAATGTATTCAAACTAGGCACATGTGTTTGACATGTCGCCCTCGTCAAGAAGTTATAATGCAGTTTTTCTATAAAATTACAGGGGAGCCAATATTCAGTAACCTCAAAAATTACACGGGATGTCCTATGTTCAGCTTAACGATGCATCACCCAGTATAATATACAACTATACAAATAAAATAATATACAACTCCGGACGTAGTGCTCTTGACCAATCTCGGATTATTGGGCTGGCCCTCGGGTTTGTTAGTATAAATTGCTTCATATAGTATACAGGGTTGCCCAGAAGTCCGGAATAAAATTAATATAGCCTTCACCTGTAACTTTTGGGAAAAACGCTCGGACACGTCAATTTAGTTTTATATATGCTCACATTTTGACGTTATTCGTTTGTTTTTTATGTACATTTGTCAAAGATATGACGACATCAATCTTTTTTTTAAATTTAAATATACAGCTTGTGATACATCATTTGAAAGCTAATATCTCGTACAGTATGCTCATAAGTTTTAGCGCGATTTTGTCAAGCTATTTCAAAATGGCGACTGTTAAAAGTTTTTAAAAAATCTCTATTTAAATAAGCGGAAATGATAAATCATTGATGGTTTTTTTACCTTTCAAGGTAAGAAATCTTCATTGTTTCATGTTCTGACATTTTTGTGACAAATTTATGAGCGTACTGTATGAGATATTAGATTTCAAACGATGTATCAGAAGCTGTATGTTTCTATTTAAAAAAAAAGATCGATGTCATATCTTTGACAAATGTCTATGAAAAAACAAACGAATAACTTCAAAATGTGAGCATATATAGAACTAAATTGACGTATCCGAGCGTTTTCCCGAAAAGTTACAGGGCTATATTAATTTTATTCCGGACTTCTGGGCAACCCTGTATACAGTATGTCCACGGAGGGGGTTTACAAGGGGACAAATTGACTAAAAACTGAAAGATACGAAAGAAAGTCACTCTTAATAAACGTTTTTGCTTATCTAGAAAATACGATTCATCATAAGAAACTTGAAATTTTTTATAAGGGACGTCATAGGATTTTCTTCAACAGAATGAAGAACTAAGACTGTAGCAGTATCATCATGGTCGTATTTCTTCTTTTTTTGTTTGACGTCCAAAACCGAACCAGTTCTCTTGAACTTCTTTATTAACTTGCAGATTGCCATCCTAGTTATTGGGATTCATACAAATTTCTCGGTAAATTGTTCCATCACGTAGCTAATAAACCTTTTAATGAATTGTTCTACTTCGGTTTGTTGTGTAGAAAACACATTCATTGAGAGTGGCTTTTTATCGTATCTTTCAAAATAAAGTATGTTTACTCTTAAGCAAAATAACATTTTTGCAGTTTTTACCCACCCTGTATAAAAAAATTGAAGTTTCTTATGATGAATCGGATTTTCTAGACAAGCAAAAACGTTTATTAAGAGTGACTTTTTTTCGTATCTTTCAATTTTTAGTCCATTTGTCCTCTTGTAAACCCCATCCGTGGACATACTGTATACGAGATAATGCAAGTCTTCGAATTACCACTGTAGGTATAGAGCGATCTGTTTAATAAGTTCTACCATGTAATAATGTGCTATAATTACCTCCAGTGTCTGAGCTACCGGTTGTAATGTGCAATAAATAAATCAGTACGTAAATTGACTCACGCCTTTTAATCAGGCCATAATATTATCAGGCGTTAATAAACTTCTATACCTACCTAGTTATTTATTGTGAAAATTATAATAATTTTATTTTTCAATCTACTATTAGTGAGCGTATAGCTTTCCTAGAAATATTTGGGCAAATCAAAGTCATAGATATGTATTTTGTGAACAAACCCAATTTTTCAACTACCTACATAATTAGTGAGGCATTAGAGATAATAGTATTATACAGGGTGATTCACGACGAGCTTGCATTAGAGCTTTATGGAGAACTACTGAATATATGTTTCTGAAACTTTGGGAATTTAGGTTTATCGATATGCTCTCTTTAACTAAAATATTGACATGTTTCTGTCATTTCCGGTTATACCGGAAGTAGCTGCCTACTTTCGTTTTTTAAATGCAACATTGTAATTTTTATTACATTTTTCGATTAAGCATTAAATACTAAGCACATTTTATAGAAAATGTTTTTGTCAGACTCTAATAGTTTTTGAGATATCTGGAATTTTTGTAATTATTTGGCAAATGCATGACGATGAAATAATCCATATAATTTTTTTACCTTAGCGCTTGGACTAAACATTTTTGCTCACCGAATAGCTAGAAGATCATCAAGTCTCAAAAACATTTCAAATTCGGCATAAAATGTACAGGGTGGTCACAATTCAAGCCTCATTGTGAAAAAATTCAACCATTAAAAACTTTCTTATTTTAAATGGAACACCCTGTATATTTTTATTTAATTTGATGGCAAATTAGTTGTTCTTTATAAATAGTATTTACTGTCCTATACCTATATCAAAGCGTTTTCTCAAAAAATCCAATTTTATTCCGAAAATACTATTTGTTCAAGTGTGCTATGAAAACAATTGTACTTAGGGTACTGATGTCTATACAGAGGAAAATTAATAATGGCGACAATATTTTCTAGTGTGCTTTGACAAGAAAAACAATTGTCTGATATTTCTTGGCGTATTTTCAAACTGTCAATTATTCTGTTACTAAAAAATGTCACGCTCCGGATTTTCAAGTGAAGATTTTTTAAATTTATTTACGGTTTACATTGAATGTGGTAAAATTAAGCTAAGAGCTTGTCGAATATATCGGGATAAATATCCGAATAGGCCTATTCCCACACCTGATATTATTAGAAGACTAAATAATAATTGTTTAAAATTTGGATCATTTGAAGCCAAAGTACGAAGAATTAAACCAATACTGGACAATGAGGTATTTGAAGTTACCATTTTAGCCTATTTTTACGCTTTCCCAAAAGACTCAATTCGTGAAGCTGCAATGCAATTAAGAGTTTCGTATTCCAGTATACAAAGAATTTTAAAAAAATATGGCTGGAGGCCATATTCATATGCCCAAGTTCAGCATCTAAAACCACAAGATTTGCCAGCTCGAGTCGAACTTTGCGAGTTTTTTCTAATCAAAACCCAAGAAAATGAGCAATTTACTAATTCTGTAATATGGAGTGATGAAGCCAAATTTACTCGTAATGGTTTTCATAACAGACACAACAGCCATTATTGGGCTCACGAAAACCCCCATATTGTCAGGATAGGACGTTACCAGGAATCATTTCAATTTAATGTTTATTGTGCTATTAAACTTGACCGTATATTTTGCTTACACATTTACGACGAAAATTTAAATGGTCAGAATTATTTGACAATTCTTAAGGATCAGTTAGAAGAACGTCTGGATGATTTGCCGCTCCAAGAGCGAATAAATGCATGGTACCAAAACGATGGGGCTCCAGCACACAACGTCCAAGTTGTTAAGACTGCCCTAAACAGACTTTTTCATGACCAGTGGATCGCAAACCAAGGTCCCTTCCACTGGCCAGCTCGTTCGCCAGACTTAACTCCACTGGACTTTTTCATCTGGGGAACCATTAAAGATAAAGTTTACGCGCGTCCCATCACCACGAAGGAAAATCTAATTGAAAGGGTAAAGGCAGCATTTCAATCTCTCACTGCACAAGAAATTAGGAATGCTACAAGAAATAGCATGATGAAAAGAATACATAAATGCTTGGAAGTAAATGGCAATCATTTCGAACATATTTTAAAAATATAATCAAAAGATATTAGGTATAATTTTCAAACACATTTTTAATTAAAGAATTTAAAGTTTATTAACTTGTTTCCTTGCTATTTTTAAAAAAATAATATTTAAACCATTAAATTTAAAACAATTTAAAACAATAAACTGCATTTTATTTATAAATTATTAAGAAACACTTTAGAATGTTGTATTTTCAAGCAATCAATCACTATTCCTCCGTATAGACATCAGTATACAGCCCCTAAGTATAATTGTTTTCATAGCACACTTGAACAAATAGTATTTTCGGAATAAAATTGGATTTTTTGAGAAAACGCTTTGATATAGGTATAGGACAGTAAATACTATTTATAAAGAACAACTAATTTACCATCAAATTAAATAAAAATATACAGGGTGTTCCATTTAAAATAAGAAAGTTTTTAATGGTTGAATTTTTTCACAATGAGGCTTGAATTGTGACCACCCTATACATTTTATGCCGAATTTGAAATGTTTTTGAGACTTGATGATCTTCTAGCTATTCGGTGAGCAAAAATGTTTAGTCCAAGCGCTAAGGTAAAAAAATTATATGGATTATTTCATCGTCATGCATTTGCCAAATAATTACAAAAATTCCAGATATCTCAAAAACTATTAGAGTCTGACAAAAACATTTTCTATAAAATGTGCTTAGTATTTAATACTTAATCGAAAAGTGTAATAAAAATTACCATGTTGTATTTAAAAAACGAAAGTAGGCAGCTACTTCCGGTATAACCGGAAATGACAGAAACATGTCAATATTTTAGTTAAAGAGAGCATATCGATAAACCCAAATTCCCAAAGTTTCAGGAACATATATTCAGTAGTTCTCCATAAAGTTCTAATGCAAGCTCGTCGTGAATCACCCTGTAGATACAAGCTTCACAAGACATTATCTTAGAGCACGCGTTTAATTTAGAAAACGACCCGCGAAGCGCCGAGTTTTCTAAAGTACAAGTGCTCTAATTGTCTTATGAACCGTGTATTTTATAACAATTTTCTTGTATTTGGGTCTTTAAAGTCGGAAAAACTTTAAAAAATATAGTAGATTTTTTCCATTTGTATTAATATTTTCTTTTTGGGTTTGCTCGGGTATACGGCAATACTTTTACAATTTAATAAATTGTTACAAGTATCAAATATGCCATGATAGAAACAATTGAACACAACAAAGCTTCTTCCCATCCGTCATAATTAAAAATAAATATATTATTAAAGTTAATAAAAATGAGTCAGGAAGAAAGTTGCACTCAGTCAGAAATACGAGAAATTGCAGAAAATACTCTAGAAAAACTTTTAAGAAGAATATCCAAACTTTGAGTTATGGTGCGAGCAGAACAAAGTTCAAAATATTGAACAAAATACTAAATAATACTATTGAACAAAATATTGTGTCGACACAGAATCTGACAGGAATAACAATTAATGCCCAGGAAATGACTACAGTAATTATAAATATCTATAGTATATACAGTAGTATATAGTATATATTGAAATAAAAATAAAAATAGTACTTTATTGAATAAAACTTCAGAAATAGAGCATAAACTGGAAAATATTTTTATTATTTTTAGGTTATGTTGTTTTATAGTTGTGACTAGAAATTAGTTGACGGACACCATCAGTATGTTATATATTTCCGAGTATAGGTATTTCGGATAAACATATAGTAGAAATGATCTATTTGCAAGGTTAAAGGTTAGTATTTTAAAGTTTTCTATAAAAAGATTTCTGTCGAATCCATAATGCCTAGAAAACTAATTTCAACGAAATCGAAGTAAGCCTAAAATTCGAACCCTACTTGCTGCCAACATGAAAAAAATAAAATTTCAGTTACATAAAGTGGCAAGTTATGCAATTTTTTTGCATTTCATAAGGTAGCCATTATGAAACCCAAATAGAAAAGTTATTTCGAGTGTTATTTAATGATAGACAAGGAAATGTGAATAATTTACTAAACAGCATCTGGAATAGATTTCCTGCGTCTTGCAAATTATTTTGCAGCTTGTATCTTGCAGCTTGTAAAGCGGCCTTTAGATAGTATATTTTTTATAACCTTTTCAACAAGCTTTTTATTAGTTGTATTGTAAAAATGATTAACAGAAAAGAATCATGTAATTTCCAATTAGAACAGCTAAATTTACCAGTAATATGATCAATTATAATTAATGTTATGAGTAGTGTTATCAAATCGACCTAGACAAACGTGAAGATATGAAAAAATGATTTGCCACAATATTTAAATGAATAAAATAAGTCTCTATTCTTTGTCTTCAGGTATATGGTAACGCCCTGTTTTTGCCAAGGGGCGAAACCATGCAATATTTTTCTTTTTCATTAAACTAACAAGAAATAATTAAGTCACAATTCACTTAAATGTAAATAAATTCATAATTTGTTATACCGACTCATTGTAGGTTTCATAATAGTTATTGATGTATCAAGGGTACTAAGTAGATGATTATGCCCTGAGGGCGACATTCTTACAAAGCCGAGGGCCTCTGGCCCGAGGGTTCGTAAGTCGCTCGAGGGTATATATCTATTAGTACCCGTGGTGCATACAAACTCCTATGTCATACCAGATCGTTTTAAATAATAAATATTTTTTTAAAATTTAATTTGATTTACCAATTTTTTATTTTTACCTACGACATTACCTTGACATTATTATACCCTGCGTTTTTGTTGCTAGCGAGATTAGTACTCAAATGTTTAATGTGTCTAAGTCAAAAATCAAAAATGGAACAAACATGGTTTTGAAATTCCCGACGAAATTGAAAAAAAGGCTGAAAAAGCAACGCAAAACCTGTTACCGAGAAAATCCAGAGACTCATACGACAAGGAATTCCTACAGCACATAAACAGCTTCGTACCGACAATCAAATTCACCATGGAGAAAGAAGACAACAATCAACTACCTTTCCTAGATGTCAATGTAAAGAAAAATGGCAACACCATCGAAACTTCAGTGTACAGGAAACCTACTCATACAGGTCAATATCTGAATTACACATCAAATCACTCAAACAACACAAAACATGGGATAGTAAGAACGCTTGTGGATAGAGCAATCACCATTTGCAACTCAAATGAAGCACTCAATACAGAAACTGACCACATCAAGACCGACCTCAACAAAAAGCTATCCCACGAAATTAGTTGATCAAATTTTGGAAAATCGTAAGACTCGGCCAAATATACCAAAAGAAGAGACAAAAGAGGCTCAACCAATACTCAACATTCCATATGTCAAAGGAATATCCGAGAGAATTAGAAGACTAGGACAACGATACAACATCAGAACGGTATTCAGCTCGAGAGACACCTTAAGAAGCCATCTAACGAAGACGAAACCAACTAGCCAGAAAGATAGGAAAAACTGTGTTTAGCAGATCCCCTGCGAATGTGGCCGATCGTATATTGGGGAAACACTACGGCCACTGGAAACAAGGATTAAAGAACACATAAATAACACTCAAAAAGGAGAAACGGAAAAATCAGGTGCACCTGACCATGCCTGGACACACGGCCATCACATCAGGTGGACAGAAGCCGAAATCCTGCTCAAAGAACCACACTGGAGGAAGAGGAAGTTCAAGGAAGCTGCTACCATACACCAGAACCCTGGCTGTTTTAGTAAACCTTCATTAGATTTAAGAAATATCTGGAAGCCCTTGTTAAGTAGATGTAAGCTTAGAATTACTAATATCGCGCAAAACTGAACGCACGACTGCACCCATCTCAATTATGCTTCAGTGCACATAGCTAGTATAAATAGACCTGTAGTTACTTTTCTTATTTAGTATTCACCTGAAGACGACTGTAGATACTTACCAGTTGAAACGTTGTGATTTGTAATAAATAAAGATAATGCAAGTCCAAAACTTTTCTGTTATTCAAGAAACACCATTGTCTACAACCTTCAAACAGACACAAGGAATAATATGCCAAAAATCGGCATACTTTTTAAATAAATTGATGCAACATAGATGGCTCTGATTGTTTGGGATCCTCATCAGTAATATTGTTGACGTATATTTGGATTTTCTAAGGAATAAAATAGGCGTTTTCTAAAATAATTTATTCCTGTTAAAGTTTCCACCCTGTATAATGGACGAACCTGTGGACAAGCACGGCGGATAAATCTCGCAATTTTTTGAAAAAATACCTCGACCAAGACATTTAATTTTCGATATAATTGATTTATATCATTCAACCGACCCATATCATCTGACCTATAAATTAAAAGCGAAAATGAATTTATTTTCGCCGCTACCAAGACCGAAATGCGACAGCAACCCGAGCTCGTAAATTAAAAAAGTGTGATAAACGTACTCGTTACTGAGATATGGACGAAATAAATCTCAATAACACCTGCTCCTGTTGTCTTTCATTGCCTTACATTTGCATCCCCGTTGGATTTATATCATTGTTGGCTGTCAAAAGCGTTAGGGTGTGATAAATTGATAACAGTGCGAAATGAAAGTTGAAAAAATGTACAAACATAAAACAAAAAGACTCATTGCAGTAAGAAAATCCAATAAAAATCTATCTTGTTTTGGGAACTAGATGGAATACATTCTCAAAAATGTGCTAATTAATAGTACATGAAAAAACCACCGACTCCTTACGTAAAAATATTAGCATACCTAAATCCGAAAGTTGATATTAACTGAGCTACAGGGTGCTAAAGTTAAAACTTCATTTTTGTTTTTCTCTAATATCTTTGAGAGAAACCAACGCCTGTTTACAAAATTTGGCAATTATGGTTTTTTTAGGACGAGAAATTGATTTCTTTGTAAAATTTTAATGTACAATGTAGGGGGCGCTGTCTGCGGCATTTTTCATATTCATAATGTCATAACTTTTTGTGCGTCCGTGTATTTAAGTTTTTAATAAAAATAATACTTTTCTCATATTTATTACGTAAAAAAGCTATACTAAGTTCAGGTCGCCCAGAATTACCATTTCGGAGATATTTGCATTTAAATTGTTTGTGCGTTAGCTCAGGCAAGCAAATAATATTTTGTTACTTCTTACCAATTAACTTTTACATGATAATTAAAATGTTCTAGTAATGGTAATTGGGAATAATAAATACAACAATTGGATTGGTCTTTAACTTACTTAATTAAAATAACTTTAACCCTAGAAAATATCGTGTCGAAAGAAACCAACAGCAATGAAAACACAAACTTACGATAAACTCAAAAAAAATTAAACATTTTCTGTTCCATAGCAACTGCATCTCTAAATGTTAATTGTTTTCTCATGGGTTATTTTAAGAAAAAAAATTTGTTTGCAAATCAATAATAATTGGGCAGGGTGCACTAAACAATTTAAATGCAAATATCTTCGGAACGGTAACTCTGGGCGACCTGAACCGACCTTGTACACTAAGATTTCATAAAAAAATCAATTTTTCGTCGTAAAAAAACCATAATTGCTAAATTTTGTAAAAAAACGCAAAGTTATTAGAGAAAAATAAAAATGAAGTTTTAACTTTAACACCCTGTATCTCAGTTAATATCAACTTTCGGATATAGGTAAGTATAATTAAATGCTAATATTTTTACGTAAGGAGTCTTTTGTTTCTCCATGTACTATTAATTAGCGGACACCCTGTATATTGATCTGATTAAGAGATTTATGATCTATGACAGTTTTATAAAAGTTCTCGATTTGCAAATTTGTTGTATAAAGGTCTCTCGTGATACAATATTAGTAAGAATTTTTTTACCAGGGAATTACGAAACTATTTTGTTACTCTATGGCCCCTTAGTTATGGGCATTCACTCGCACAACATCTACTCACTCCCTCAGATACAATGTTGTGTTTTGATTAAATTTTTTAAACTAGGAATTATGTATGTAACATATTAAATATCAGCAGGGGATAAGATTATTTCCGAACATTAAATATTACGGAATATCTAAACATATACGAGGGTAAGTCTATGGCATTGCTTCGTCTGATTGGAGACCACGAGCTGACGAAGAACCTCGACAGCCTAGAACAGGGGTCGGCAACCTTTTGAGACGGAAGAGCCAAAAGTTAGAATTTACACAATTTCTCAGTTTTTAAAGAGCTACTAACGGATGCAATTTGATATCGAAAGAGACACAACTTGACAACGAAAGAGCCGCATGCAGCTCGCGAGCCGTAGGTTGCCGACCCCTGGTCACAGCCAAAGCACTGGTGAAGACGCCAAATTATCTTGCGTCGAAAACGAATTGAAACCTACATAGAAACATCCGACGACGGCGTCATTCGAGAGCTTTCGACGGACTGACGACAGTAACGACGCGTGGCACGGGGGAGGGGTGCGGTGAAAAGAGAGTACAAGTGGCTGAGAGATAGAATCGGTGCCTAATCCTCGTTAATCGATTCAGAACGAATTCTTAATGTTTTTTTTCGATAAATAAATAATATTTGCGTATGGAACTAAAGAGCCGCAGCTTCACATCCAACGAGCCGCATGTGGCTCGCGAGCCGCAGGTTGCCGACCCCTGGCCTAGAACATCGATGACAGGTGGGGGATTTGACTCTCTTTTACAGATATTTTCATGGAAAGTGCTCGGCTGACTTTGCCCTCTTAATTCCGCCCAGAGCGGCGAATAGCAGAAATACACGACGAACCACTGCCGCCCATTCATATGTGATTAAGCTTAGTACTCGTCGAACTTCATTACTTAAGAATTCTTTCATCTGGAGGACTTCATCCATATGGAACGACCTTCCCGAGGTCGTTTTTCCCAACGAATATAACGTCCAACGATTCAAAACAAACGTGAATCGCTTTTTGCGCACACGCACCACTCCCAGAGTGCCCTAAAGCATTTTTCCTATAGTGTTTGTGTTTGATCATAAAAAAAAATGCTTGTCTCCAATTAAAGTTCGTTCGCAGAGCAAATTTTCCAACCGGTCGCAAATTTCGTTCTGCGCATGATCGGTTGTGGACAATTTTGTAACTGATTGCTGCTTTTATCTTTGTGAACGAGTATAAATGCCAAACCATTAACTGTCAATACTGAGAATTGACTTCTTAAAGTCGAAGAAAAATAACCATAAATGTCGATTTGAATTATTAAGCGAAATATACACTTTATATGAAATCTGAAAATTTACGTGGCCGCTACTGACGACGTTCACAATCAATAATTTATTGAGGCAGTCTCAAGTCTCAAAAGAGGTCAGCGCATTGTAGGCGGTGTTGTCATATTGCAACACAGAATTGCAAAAGCACGTGTTCAGTTTGTGCCAACAAGACGTCTTAGGCCCGCGTAATCACTTCTTTTTCAAACTTTTTAAGAAAAACAAACTACACCTTTAAGGTACACACTCTCTTACCCTCGATCTTATTTTAAAATAATTTATAATTAAATTTCATAAAAAGAATAGAACACAAAAATGATGTTTTGCGACAGAACCAACAGTATATAATATCACATAAATTTGGAATCACATCACAACATTTATTATTATGAATTATTTCACAACAGAGAAAAAATCGGGAATGCTACAACTAACAAAACGTTTAAAATTCGTATACATCAAGCACGCGGAACCTTTGGCAACGTCGTTCCAACACCGATGAATTATTATTTTTGCTCATTTCTGCTTTGTTTAGAGCTAACCTTTCGTTTTAGAATGGATATTTAAAGAATAATGGAAAGTTAAAGTTTAATCGAAACAAAAGTAAAGAAAATAAAACGAATCGGTAAAACCGACAATTCAAAAGTTAACAAACAGCAGATCGAGCAAATGCGCAGAATCCGCATGCCGACAACTCCGTTCCAACACGCTGATTATTTGAACGGTTGTAAAGCAGTTGGCAATCGATACATTCTGTTCTACGAACACCGAATGATTGGTCAACGGTCACAGATTTTGTTTGTGTGAACACTTTAAAGCAACTGCGCATGCCTCGGACAGTTTGCAACATTTTTATTTCATATTTATGAAAGTTGGATTTTTATTGTTTCTAAAATGAAATAAAAATTATCTCTTGAGATAATTCTTTATGTAATTTTTGGGCCGCTTGGATGAACCCCTGCAGGTACGGTGGTCTACGGTCCAAATTTTTGTCAAAAAAAGTTATTAAAAATATTTACTATTTAAAAAATTAATTTTGAAATTATTCGGCTCGATATCGGACAACACGTGTTCACCTAAATGTCTGAGCGGACGGTGGGGCCCCGGATCAAAAATAAATAGGAATATCGCCTAGAAAAGGATTACTTGAACATCCTCGGTACACAAAAATCTAATTTGTCCAGTAAAAAAAAATTGAAAATCCTTTACCAGCCTTAAAAATCGAAAGCTATGTTAATGTAAATTCACATAGCCCACATGTCTTAACGCCGCTTATTAATGATAATGATGCCGCCAATAGAAACGCATTTTTGAAGATAGTATGGATGGACGAAGCGCTACCTTTTTACACCTTTTGAGTCTGACGTCGTAAACCCAAGAATTCTCTGTGAATTCCCTATCGCATACTATATACGTACATTCTAGAAAGCACGGGCAGCGCGTGTCTTGGAAATGCGGGGGTTCAGTCAACACAATAATGTTCTTTAATCAACAACACACAATTAACAATAATGTTTTTAAATAATAACCGTAAAACTATGAATTTCTAATTGACGTCAATTTTTGGAACGCAATTTCTTGAAAAGTACTAGTCAAACATTATTAAATTCTTGTATTATTGGAACAAGATTTAAACGACCTTTAAGATGGTGCGTCATCTGACCCCCCCCCCCTCCAATTTAAGATTATAAGGGTAACATCTACCCCTACCAGGAGGGTAAACCATGAAGTCTGCAAATATTTTTGGAAACAGTCCCCTTCACAATAATATCGACGTACCTCTCCGTGTTTTAATATTATTTTTTGAATTAGATATACAGGGTGTTCCTTAATGTGTGCTAATATTTCATGGTGTGATTCCTTAGGTCATTTTATAAAGAAAAGTTCACATCAACATGTGTCCGCAACGGCTTAAATGTTTTTGCTACAGGGTGTTGAATTTTTATTTTTTAAATTGTTATTCTTCAATATCTCCGAAAGTACTTTAGACATTTTTTTCAATTTTGGTATGTGTTAATAGCATATAGAGCCACAAGTTTTGGTTAGAAAAGTTATTCCATTGTTCCACCAGTGGCGCCCCTGCAAACATGTCCTCTGATATTTTTTACAAAAAAAGATGGTACGCCACTGACATTTTTCCATGTGGATATTTTTTCTGATTAGCCTGATCAATTCTACATGAAAACGGTCTCTTGAGGTTTTCTCGTCAGATGCACCGTTCTTGATTAAGGCCACTAAATTCATATTGAAACCCATTATTATTAACATTGATAAAATAATTAATGATAAATTTTGTTTTATAAAAATTGTTGGAAATGGCCACTTCCACTTAAAAGGCATGTTTCCGCCAGTCTTCGCACCGAATTGTCCCCTTAGGGTTGTTTATTTTAAGCTTCTTTTACGTTTTATAAACGAAAATATGGATATTCCACAAAATATTTTAGAAAATACTGGAAAGGATAAGGAAAACTTATTACCGGCAAGTTCTAATGTCCTGTACGACAAGAAGTATGACAATTTTCTACAAAGGAAAGTAAAAAACCAAATTACGATGATTACTGAAACAGTAATGATGGCTTACTTTCAGGAATTGGCATGAAACCCTTTTGCTCATTGGTAAAACCAATTTTTAATTATTCTTACTTTATTTTAGTCGCAAAAATAAATACCCCCAAGTAGCCTTTAGACAAAATATTCCCAGGTGAAGTCTGAACTTATAGTAACGGAAAACATTAATATTTCAAGATATTTAATTAAGTTTTACTATAATCGAAGTGGACCAAACAGATGCCTTAAAATTGATTAGACAGTACTTTGCATTAAGGCTAAAAGGAATTAAGGAACGCAGATTTTTCTTTACATAGCGAACTGATAAATGCATAGCTATGCCTGTGGGTAAAAATACACTAGAACGTGTTCCCTCAATCTTCAATCATAGCAAAATTTCTTAATTTAGAAAATGCCAAGGAATATATAGGACATTGCCTAAGTCGGACCTAGTCCACACTTCTTGTGGAGGGTAGTGTTTCCCTTAGAACTCTTAAGCTATAGTTGTTGCAGAATTATACCGTTGACTCTTACTGCCATAAATAAACTACCTGATTAAACCCTATTGTATACGCCTGAACCTCTTCAAAGCTCAATAAATGGGATCAGGGCCGGCTTGAAAATGTATACCACACCACATGATTTATTTTTTAATTTAAAATAAATAGATAGGTGTTGTTAGTTTTAGGTGCCTATAATAAATGTAAAGTAATGATAACAATTAATGATAATTGAAAATAATATAATTTAAAAGTATAACTATTAGGATAACAAGTAAAATAAATTTAATTAAATTCTAAGAAACTATTGATAATTTACTCAAAATTTAACTCTGTATCACTATCACTATCTTCATCTAAGCCTAAACTTATAATTAAGGGTTGAACATTTGTAGTCATACATTTGTAAGGATTTTTCACCTTAAGTACATGCTGTACACAGTTTTTTCAGCTGTCTGTAGAAAATTTTCTCATTTCGTTTTTAATTAATTCTACTACAGATGCATTTAATATAGGAGAAATATTATTTCTCCTAATATTGGATTTTAATTGGTGCCATATTAGCTCAATAGGATTGAATATACAATAGGACGGAGGAAGACGCAAATCTGTATCTTGATGGTAATCTAAAGAAGAATCTGTTATGTTTTTAGCTGAAAGCAACAGACAATTTGAAACAAACCCGTTCTCTGAACCAGCATGTAATATTGTGATTCTTTTGCCTTTATTTGATGGTGCCTTGGTTTGACATTGTTTGGAAGAATCATCCCAACCTTTTTTTGGAGTGTCATGGGTATCGAACCATGTTTCGTCAAGGTAAATAATTGGGCGATTTTCTTCTCTAAATTGTTTAACAGCTGTTAAATACTTAAGTCTCCATTCCCGACACTTGAAGATGCCCCCCTATCAGCACAATTCCAAGGACGCCACATTCTACCACTAATAAGCCTAACTAAAAATTACTCGCCGGAAAACCACTAAAGATTAAAATTATTAAAAATCACTTTTTTTATTGCAGTCAAAAGATCAACGATATAATTCTGCAGAAACTATACACGAAAAGTGGAACAGTACTAGCGTAGCGGAGGGTTATTTATAGAAAAGCATCACGTCGAGGAACCGAATAGCAAAAATGATAGCTAGCTCTGATACTGAAAAAGAAAATATGTTAATTAATGTTGACATGGAGCAGGAATCTGCATGCACATTAAAATTGGCGTATCGTATTTATGAAAAAAATGCGTTTCAAACTCAAATTCAGCAAAAATTATCATCTTGCATATTTCTCTTAATAGGTAATATATGGCCTTATTATGTTGGTTGATAAAATTTAAACGTATTTAGGGAAGGTAAGAGATATTGACCGCCCAGGGGGCTCCACAAGATTTAATCCGTCCCTGCATCTACCCACGTTACGGTAATGTTAATGTAAGTACCGCGGTGAGTAGTAAATATAAGTGCCAATCGGAAGGCGCCAGGTGCAAAAAAGCATCAGCCACAAATGCAATTGAGTTTATTATTATTACAATAAATTGATGATTATGTATAGCAATAAAATGTAAAGCTTTGAACCGGCGCCAAAGTTTAGATATACCGCGTGGAGTGCGTGCATGCAGAACGAATGCTAATAATGTCGTGTTTATACGCCTCGGGTTATAGTCGGGTTAAAATTAATAATTAGAGCCAATAAAACAATATCTACGTAGCTATAGTATTTTAAATTTAATAACGAAGGCAAACTAATTTTTTTGTAACTCCGGTAGTTAAATATTTTAAAATCTATGGTATATTACTGACTATTATTGTACTTTTTCTATTTGGGTTTCATAATGGCTACATTATGAAATGCAGAAAATATTGAATAACTTACCACTTTATGAAAGTAAAATTTAATTTTTTTCATGTTGGCAACAAGTAGGGTTTGAATTTTAGGCCCACTTCGATTTCGTTGAAATTAGTTTTCTAGGAATTATGGATTCGACAGAATTCTTTTATAGAAAACGTTAAAATACTAACCTTTAGCCTTGCAAATAGATCATTTTTACTAGATATTTATCCGAAATACCTGTTCTTGGAAACATAACCTAAAAATAATAAAAATATCTTCCAGTTTATGCTCTATTTCTAAAGTTTTATTCAATAAAGTACTATTTTTATTTTTAATTCAATATAATATTATACATATTACTTTATATATACATATTAGTTAGTGTAAACATTGTTTCACGAAAAATGGATATAACTTAATGACTGCAGTAAAAGTACCTGTGGCCATCCCATTATTTATGACCATTTGTTATTATTATGTGGAAAGGACCGGATTGCAATAATTATAATTAAATATAGGCACATCAGGTAGGTTAGGTTGATTAATTTATATTTAAATATCTTTTTGTGGTAAAATTTGTTAGTTTTTGAGGAATGGTTCAAGAATTGTCTTTTACCAAACATTCCTCAGAATAGCGTGATAGTAATGGACAATGCGAGCTATCACAGTCGCCAATTGCATAAAGCTCCAAGCTCAAATAATACAAAATTGGAGATTCAGAACTACATGGCGGCGAATGATATATATTTTGAAGAAAGTTATAAAAAAAGTGACCTTTTAGAAGTTTTAAAGACATTTTGTATAAAAAAAGTATATGTTTGTGACACATTGGCAGAAGAAATTGGACACACAGTGCTACGGCTCCCACCCTATTATTGCATTTTTAACCCCATAGAGCATATGTGGCACCAATCACTGGTTAGGTCTGAAAATATTTCTCCGACTTTAAGTTCTAGTGTTGTAGAATTAATACGAAAATGCTTTAATGATATTCCCCTAGGTAGTTGGAAAAATTCAGTCCGTCACGTAATAACTGTAGAAAATTCGTATATTAGTCTGGATCGTATAATTAATCCAATTATAATTAATTTTGTTGAGGATAGCGATAGCGAAACAGAACTATCTATAGAATGACATTATAAATGTAAATAAATATGACTAGTAATATTTAAAAAAAATGTTATTTCATTTGATTACTTAATATAATCATATCATTACTTGTTTTCCTTAGTCCGTCCCTTCATACTTCACTTGTTTATTGCCAAGCTCTTGTCGACACAATGGGACCGACCCAGGAAATCATTAAGTCCTATCCAAATTTCGTGAAACGTAGTGTAGATATTTCCTGGGCATTAATTGATATTCCTGTCAGATTCTGTGTCGACACAATATATTGTTCAATAGTATTATTTAGTATTTTGTTCAATATTCTGAACTTTGTTCTGCTCGCGCCATAACTCAAAATTGTGTATATTCTTTCTAAAAGTTTTTCTAGATTATTTTCTGCAATTTCTCGTATTTCCCACGGAGTACAACTTTCTTCCTGACTCATTTTTATCAACTTTAATAATATATTTATTTTTAATTATGACGGATGGGAAGAAGTTTTGTTGTGTTCAATTGTTTATCATGGCATATATATTTTATTAAATTGTAAAAGTATTGCCAACCCCAAAAAAATATATTAATTCAAATGGAAAAAATCTACTATATTTTTAAAGTTTTTCAGACTTTAAAGACCCCAATAGAAAAAGTATTATAAAATACATGGTTCATAAGACAATTAGAGCACTTGTACTTTAGAAAACTCCCCGCTTCGAGGGTTGTTTTCTAAATTATACGCGTGCTCTAAGATAATGTCTTTTGAAAGTTCATAATGCCCTGCGATTTTCATAATGCCCGGTAATTATTATAAAAACTTGCGGCATTTTCAGAAAGTGGAACTACCGATGTTATATCGAATTTTTGGATCGACCAGAATTTTTCCCCTTCTTTAGCCACAATCACAAAAGATCAGATACTAAAAAAATCATCCACTCCACCCGCTATGTTTACCGAAATGATAAAGGGCTTTTACCGCCGATTTAAAAGGGCTTACGTCACGAAATGAATGGGGAATTAGCAGACGACACGTGCCGATTTGTACGGGTCACGTGACCCTCTTCGTGGTCTCGCTTTCGGACGAGTTCAATGGGCCTTTGGGTTTGTCTTCGGCGTTGCCAAAATTATATTATCTTAATAATATAAATCTCCTTTCCACCATTCACTTTCCATTATTTGCTGTCGGGGCCATCTCAGAACGACATCAAATGACCATCAAGTACTCAGATTGCGATGCCATATCCATGCGCAGACGGATATGAAACATCTTAACAATTTTATCGTCTTCAGATAAGGACGACGCAATAATTTTTAAAGCAGCATTTTCAACCGAAATACTTATCCCATCAAAAGTTCCCAATGTTTTGTTAAGATAACAGGGGGTTGATCTATTTAAACACAGATCGATGGCTGGCAATCTGAAAGAACTGAAGCCAAATGGAACACGCGAGGTAATAAATCTGGAGCGATCCGTTTTCAATATTGGAACATAAAATTCATCTCGCCAGTATTTTCGGAGCAATCTGAGTATATATGAATAACGAGAGCATGGAATTGAAGATGTTGTAGCTTCCTTCAGATTTACTTGCAGGCACGACAAATAATAAGTAAACTGATTAAGTTAAATACTATTGAAAGATACAGTTGATTATTCTTCAATAGTGCTGTTGACGAGAACCAATGTTACTTGTTAAGGAGAATTGGTGTGACATTTTTGACAGTTCTTGGTTGAAAATTATTCGTCCGAACAAAGATTGGAATTTCTACAGATTGGATATAGACCAATAGATTCCCGTTATACGAGTCCTCTGCGCTATTTCCATTTAGTTCAGTTATATTAGGAAAAATTTCACCACTTGGCAATAGGGTATTTCCTTTTAAAAAGTAAGAGTTTATCTTTATTTTGGTTCCTGGCCAGGTGGTTAAACGTTAATGGACTTTTGTGGGTCATTATGACTTGCCATTAATTTTAAAGGTGGATCTGATAGTTCTACTGACCGTGAGAATTGTGAATCTCTTATTAACAGCCCGAAAAATTCTGTTCTTTTTATTTTGTATTGCTGGAACGTATTCTGGTAATTTAAATTCTTGAACTGGATAATCTGGAACCTGGAATAGCATAAAACATTGTCGACGTTAGTAGCTGACTGTGATGTTCATTTCTACAGAAAATGTTTGTTCGGAGGAGGAGAAGGAGGAGATCTAATATCTAATTTAATATATTCACTCAACAAAGTTCTCTCTTGGACCTGGACGTACATTATACTTTTACTCAAATAAAAATGAACTTATTAGCCAATGTAACGTGAAACTCGTAGAAGGGAGATTTGAAAAAGGGTGGTTCTAGACAGAGGCAACCCTTATGAATGTATGTGTGGGAACTGGTGGATTAGAAAAGATTTAGACTTCCGTGGCGATGAAAGATAGTGGAAGTTAATTCTCTATTATCTAGTTTCTAGCTTAGATCATTTGAAGCTTATGATATTAAGTGAAAAAAGAAAAAAAAATGGTTTTAGGTATCTGTTAAAATACAATGAATGAAGAATTTCTACTGGTTTTCATTGCATTATAAGTTTGACTATAGTTCGCGACCAAAATGGATGTCAGTGACGTGAGAGTCGACACCATGCAAACCAATGCAAATCACCAATGACAACACAGCATTTTGGCAGTTTCCATGGTTTCGACTGTTTTGTTACTGCCATCAGTTTTTGTCGCGAACTACAGGATTATTTTTCTATATAGAATATACAGTATGTCCACGGATGGGGTTTACAAGAGGACAAATGGACTAAAAATTGAAAGATACGAAAAAAAGTCACAATTAATAAACGTTTTGCTCGTCTAGAAAATACGCTTCATCATAAGAAACTTCAGTTTTTTTATACAGGGTAGGTAAAAACTGCAAAAATGTTATTTTGCTTAAGAGTAAACATACTTTATGTTGAAAGATACGAAAAAAAGTCACTCTTAATGAATGTGTTTTCTACACAACAAGCAAAAGTAGAACAATTCATTAAAAGGTTTACCTATGTAAAAAAATTTTTGGACCTCAAAATAAAAGAAGAACTACGACCATGATGATGCTGCTACAGTCTTAGTTCTTCATTCTCTTGAAGAAAATCCTATGACGTCACTTAGAAATCATGTTACTTAGTTGGAAGTTGTGAAAAAAAGTCAAATTCAGAAGATCCTTAAAGCAAATAAATTGTATCCGTATAAACAGCACTTTAATCAAAGATTGGAAGAGGGAGACGACGCGAAATGACTTGATTTTTGCCTGTGGATAAGAGACAAAATTTTAAGTTGAAATGTTGATTTTTATAAATGTATCATGTTTCTGATGAAAGTACATTTTCAACAAATGGAACCATTGCAACCCAGTATGTTAGGTACTGGTCTTTAGAAAATCCCGAATTCAGAATTATGACGAGAAGATAATAATGAACGTGTGGTGTGCGATATAATAATAATAATAATAAGATTTAGAAATGCTGGATACATTTTTCAATGATGAACTCGAA
This sequence comes from Barypeithes pellucidus, assembly GCA_963991005.1. Classification (NCBI taxonomy): domain Eukaryota; kingdom Metazoa; phylum Arthropoda; class Insecta; order Coleoptera; family Curculionidae; genus Barypeithes; species Barypeithes pellucidus. The sequence continues at coordinate 6,170,480 of OZ022557.1, forward strand.
AATCTACCATTAAATTTTCGACAAAATATGTATTTTCAGCAAGATGGTTGTCCAGCCAATTTCGCTCGTGAGGTTAGAAAATGGCTTGGCCGCAGAGTTGGTCCAAGGTGGATCGGCAGGAATGGCCCAGTTTTGTGTCCTTCAAGAAGTCCCGACTTAACCTTGGCCGATATGTTTTTATGGGGCCGTTTAAAACAAATTGTTTTTGCAACCGCAATACCAAATGATATTGAAGTGCTGAAGGGCAGAATCATCCAGGCTGTCCAATCGATATCTCAGGATGAAATCAGAAATTCTTTCACTTATTTGAGAAAGCAATTAGAAAAATGTGTCGAGTATGGGGGTGGAGTTTTTGAATTATGAAATCGTTATCGTATTCTTTTCATGTTAATAAAAATGTTCGTATTATTATTATTATTATAATTACTTCATTAAATAAAGACATTGACAACAAGTACCATCTATTCATTATTCAAGTAAAAACGTTTATTAAGAGTGACTTTTTTCGTATCTTTCATAATAAAGTATGTTTACTCTTAAACAAAATAACATTTTTGCAGCTTTTACCCACCCTGTATAAAAAAAATTGAAGTTTGTTATGATGAATCGCATTTTCTAGACAAGCAAAAACGTTTATTAAGAGTGACTTTTTTCGTATCTTTCAATTTTTAGTCCATTTGTCCTCTTGAAAACCCCATCCATGTCATATTGTATATTGGCCGCTCACCAGTTTTTTTAAATGAAACTATCTCTAAAACGGTTATAGATATTCAGATCCAGCCAAGTATAAAATACATAATAATAAGTAAAAGAATCATATATTTATTAAACCCAGTTTCAATTTGACTCTTGTCACAATATGTGATTGCATATCACCAAGAAATACACAAACTTGCGTTATTCAGCAATAAATTGATCTTCGTAAATTAAAATTCTTCCGTAATTAGTCAATCGGGGACGGTTATTACCGAACCTATAATAAACATTTTGTAATAACTCGAGTGACAAAATGGACTGGACTCGCATACAACGGAGTATATAAAAAGTGATCCTCCTTGAACAACTAGTAGTTACACTATATTGCTGTTATTAGAGTGGATGTTATAATTTAAAGAAATAAAATATCAGATATGAATAAGTTTAAAGGAAACGGATACACTTTTTTCAGTTTTCTTTTAGTCTGAACCAGTTTTTTCTTTGATTTTATTAAACAGGATCTAAGTTTAAGTTATTAGGCTTGTATTTAGTGTAGAAGCTACGTCTTGGCAGGTGATTGAGTAGCTATCGTGATATTCTTGATTCATGACTTAACATTAAGTGCAAGTTATTATATAGTTATATTAATTAGGGATCACATTTACATACCACGTATTTTACATACATTATGTGTCAATACGATAGACTAGGGAAATAACGACCGCCAAGAGCACCCCACCGAGCCCTGAGTGTTTCTTCTGAAAACACACGTCAGCTTAGATGTTACAATAACAATTAAGGTACCACCAGAAGAAATTAGGAAGCTTACAAAACAACAAAATTTAACATTATCTATCGTTTCATTGCGGAGAAGAAATTAGTCATGGGTAACAACCTAAATTTTCTTTTTTTTTATGATCAAACACAAGCACTATAGGAAAAATCCTTTAGGGCACTCTGGGAGTGGTATGCATGCAACCCTCGTAACAATATTTATACAGTCCACTACTAATACTACTAAAGCCATCTACGAGCTATCAAGAAAATCGAATGATGTCCAATACTACTACCGCCATCTACGAGTTATCAAGAAAACCGAATGATGTCTAATACCACTACGCCATCTACGGCTACGTCATTAGGCGCAACCAGGACGAGAACAATAGTTAACTGTTTTATGACGAGAACGAATCGAGCCACGAGACTGACAAGTTGGCATTCTTCACATTTTCAGTGTTTTTTAATTTAAATCCTTAAATAAAATGGTTTAATATCATATCGAGTATCATTTATCGACCCTACACAATAGTGCTTAAACGTAAAGTTCTTCGATTCTTAATTGTAGAAAATTGATCAATAACATCCTCATTAAGTTTGGAATACCCTCTACAATTTTTTTTTCATATATTTAATTTTTAAACTTTCTAATAAAGTCCCTAGATTTACCCTTTGTGGTCTGCGTTAAAAATAAATTTCGGGTTTAGGTATTCCCGCATTCTCGAATTTCTAACTAGATGCACAAACAGACAAGAGCGCGACTGTGCGCCTTTTCCATGTTACATCGCCATAGCCCCGCTATCCCCCGCTGCCACCCGCCACCTGTTACTACAGAGAAACTGCATTACTTAATCGCACGTGCGAGCAAGTCTCGTCATTTACCTCGACCGAGGCACGGTTGCCGGATCTATACAGATTGGGTTTGACGGGATGATAAAATATTAGGGAGGGTCGGATTTTTTTAGTTTGACGGTACGATAAAATATTAGGGTCGGACTTTATACGATAAATAATATTCAATGAATATAAATTAATATTTTTTATTCGTTTTGTTTTGGGGGTGCACATGCGCATGTGCTCCTGTGAAAGAACCGCCACTGCCCACCGGTCATAAAAGTGTGTCATAAAGGTGTCATTGTATCATGAGACAGCAACGCTGTTTCAACGCTTGTGACACCCAGGCAGGTATCAATACAATAGTGTCATTCAACACAGTGTTGCCCATGCCAGAAAGAAATTGTTTTAGTACTTCGCAGGCCTGTAATAACGGTACATTGCATAGCAACGTTTCTTCATAGATTTTTTTCATAATAAATCCATAAAATTAACGGCATCACGTTAGTTGGGCTCGTTGCACAGATACTTAAATGGAACAAAATTCTTTAACTCAAATTTCATCCGCAGCAAACTTTAACAAGATTTTATTGGCTTCGGTTGGGCCACCCCTCGTCTATCAATTAAGCTCAATTGGAAACCTCGTAGGGTCTCTCAATTTTTACTGGTTTATTTGTTAAGTAATTATGAGTAAACCTGGAATTTAAAGTTATAGAAAGAAGATAGTGTCGCTTTTGAATCGGAGTTTTTTTTTAATGGTCAAACACTATAGGAATAGTTATTTATACAGTGAGTCCCAGAAGAAATGTCTAAATTCATTTAAAATTCAGCGGTAAGTTTTTTCAAAAAACGCTCGTACCCGTCGATATCGATTTTTTTTTGTGGTAATTTCATGTATACAGGGTAGCTCAAAAATAAGTTACGACCATTAACTTCATTTTTTCAAATGAAAACATATATTTTTTTATTTCATTTTTGAATTTTGCATTGAATTCTAAGCATGTTTCATGTACCATGTCCTATACATAAACTCAACAGTTATTGAAAAAATTAGGATTGAACATATCTATAAGTAAGACCTGTTTATTAAAAAAAAACACAACAAAATCAAATTAAATGTTGAAAATGTGCGCCATTTACGGCTTGACAATATCCAAGACGATCAATAAACTCTCTTTGCACGTTTCCAATCATTTCCGGAGTTATGACACGCACTTCTCTTCGGATCCTTTCTTTCAACTCCTGCATATTGTTTGGCCTGTTAACAAATACTTTTGATTTGAGGTAACCCCACAAAAAAAGTCCAGCGGAGTTAGGTCTGGTGACCTAGCAGGCCATTCGATAGATCCTCTCCTTCCAATCCACCGATTGGGAAAGGTTTCATCCAAAAATGTGCGCACAGTGGCCGCATAGTGCGGAGGAGCACCATCTTGTTGGAATATCAGTTCTTCGTCAGGGGAGTCTGGATCCAATGGATTCGGAAATAAAGCCACTAATGCTGGAATTAATTCTAGTTGGAGAAATTCGGGATATACTTGTCCAGTTAAAGACTGTTCAAAGAAAAATGGACCAATTACTCTTTCGCGTACGATTCCACACCAAACATTTATTTTCTTAGGGTACTGGCTGTGAACCTCTATCATCCAATGCGGATTTTCTGTTGCCCAATATCGACAATTTTGTCTGTTCACATTACCATTCAAATAGAACGTAGCTTCATCCGAAAAAATAATATTTTTTACTAAATTATTATCTAGATTGCACATATTTTGCATGCGTCCGCAAAACTCACTTCGCCTATCGAAATCATCTTCAAATAACTCATGCACTGGAATAACTTTGTATGGGTGATATTTGTGCTTCTAAACTACTCGGTGAACAACAGATTTCGGCATGTGTAAATCGGCCCCAATGTGCGACAGGGGAGTACATGGATTTTCTTCCAAGGAAAGCAAAACGTCAAGTTGTTCATTTTCATCTCGAGTAGGACGACCAGATTTAGGCAAATCTCTAACATGACCGAATTCTCTAAACTTAGCCTCTATTCTACTCACCATCTTTTGACATATGGGAGGACGATCAGGATGGATTTCATTAAATAATTGGGCTGTTTCTATTTGAGTACGTGTTTTATCACCAAACCCAACCATGCATAGAATTTCAATTTTTTCCCTTTCCGTTAACTTCACCATTATTGTGAAAACCGCAACTTTGAAACTACGCTTGACAATAATTATACTTATTTGAAATAAAATTGTCATACAGTTTCTATGGAAATAAACGGTGACAGTGAGACAGTACACTCTTACTTATTATGGAGCCCAAAATGCCATATTGCCAGAAGATTTGATGGATCGTTGGATTCCCTAAATGATATGTTCAATCCTAATTTTTTCAATAACTGTTGAGTTTATGTATAGGACATGGTACATGAAACATGCTTAGAATTCAATGCAAAATTCAAAAATGAAATAAAAAATATATGTTTTCATTTGAAAAAATGAAGTTGATGGTCGTAACTTATTTTTGAGCTACCCTGTATACATGAAATTACCACAAAAAAAAAATTAAAAAATCAAAATCGACGGGTACGAGCATTTTTTGAAAAAACTTACCGCTGAATTTTAAACGAATTTAGACATTTCTTCTGGGACTCACTGTATAAAGCAATGTATAATACTATATTGAATTAAAAATAAAAATAGTACTTTATTGAATAAAAGAAATAGAGCATAAACTCGAATATATTTCTATTATTTTTAGGTTATGTTGTTTTATGGTTGTGACTAGAAATTAGTTGACGGACACCGTCAGCATGTTATATATTTCCGAGTATAGGTATTTCGGATAAATATCTAGTAAAAATGATCTATTTGCAAGGTTAAAAGTTAGTATTTAAAAGTTTTCTATAAAAAATTTTTGTCGAATCCATCACGCCTAGAAAACTAATTTCAACGAAATGGAAGTAAGCCTAAAATTCGGACCCTACTTGCTGCCAACATAAAAAAAATTAAATTTCAGTTTCATAAAGTGGCAGGTTATTAAATTTTTTTGCATTTCATAATGTAGCCATTGTGAAACCCAAATAGAAAAAATATTTTTTCTACGATCATATCGGTTTTCTTAAAATAAAAAATAGGAATACAATAAGTTTGGGATATTTGCTTATATCGACTTGATTATTCAGAATTAATATTGATTTTATGTTGGACATTGGACCATAAAGTTGAAGTTTTAGAAATGTCTTATTTTTCTTGAAAATACGTTCACTTGCTTTTGGTCTAATGTTATTTAATAAATATATTATTATTTATATTCCTTTTTGTAAGCTTCTTTGGATTTTTCGAGCAATAAATTTTGTGTTTCCTCATTGGCTTTATGAATTATTTCGTCTGGAGCGCATTGAAATGAGTTTTCTTTTGGGGAATCAGGATTATTTCTTTCCATTTTTGATGTTTTTAACTATTTGCATTTGTAAAGTAGCAATAATAAAGCGGCACCCAGGAAACAAACGACACAGTTGCTGTATTCATGGCAACTTTACATTATTTAAGCGTTCAGAGAGAAGTGAAAAAATGACACGTTTTTAACGTTAAATTACTTTTTTTTTAACTCGTTAAAAATATAGTTTAAATATAATTTTTGGAGGTTAAATTCGTTGGGAAATACGACCTCAGGAAGGTCGTTGCACAAGGATAGACCCTTCAGATGAAAATATTCTCAAATAGTGAAGTTCGAGGAGTGCTAAGCAGAACCACATATGGATGGGCGGCAGTGGTTCGTTGTGCATTTCTGATATTCGTCGCTCTTAGTTAGAATTAAGCGTTCAATGTCAGTTGCTATGGAAATATCGTCGTTAATTTCACAAACTGACGTATCTCAGAAAATCCCTATTTTGAGATAGGACCGAAAACATTTAACTTATATAAACCTCTTTCATCTCACAAAGTGTCGTAACTTTACCTGTTATACTTTTCTCGTAATTATCATTTGGTCGGTGACGAATCTCAGAATAGTAAACTTTACAAATCTCACAAACCGACGAAACTCGAGTTAGGTCGGTTTGTAAGATTTACTTTTTAAATAAATTGGTGCAGGTCACCGACGTATCTCAATTTGACGAGTTATAACTCGTATTATACCAACAACTCCTAGAAAAAGTTGTTGATTATACTCGACCGCGTCTTTTATTTTACGGCAACTTTTATCGAAGAACTTAACCTTTCACACCCCCAAGAAAGACCAGTGCTCATTATGTGTTATGTGTAAAACAGGTGATTCCAGTGTGAAGTCAAAATTAGAAGGAAAATTTAATAAACACACCGAAGAGAAAAATGCTGTTAGACAACAGAAAGAAAAATCAAAGCAGAATGCTGAAGAAGATAAGACATTTCTATGTGCTTCCTTTGACCTGCAGCAGGTAATTTACCTGCCCTGTAGTAATGAAAGTGCTGTGTTCTATAAAATACGTTTTTCAGTGTTCAATTTCACGTTTTATAATATTTTCAACAAGGACTGCTTCTGTTACACTTGACGTGAGGCCGACAGTAAAAGAGGTTCATCAGAGATTGCAACCTGTGTGTACAATGCGTTGCAACTTTATGACTCAAAGGGAATCAGGGTGGCCTCGTTATATTCAGATGGTTGTAGCAGCCAAAATAAGAACAGCATAATGGCCACAATGTTGCTATATACAGTATTACATAGTACCTTGATGAAATTTCCTTAAAATTCTTCGAGACCTCCCATGGACAGAATGAAGGAGATTCTGTCCATAGTACTATTTCTTATGCTATTAAGCATGCTGGGAACATCTTTATCCCGTCCCAACTGTTTCCAGTCTTCAAAGTAGCCAGAAGACAACACTCGTACAATGTTTGCCCGTTACAATACAACGACTTCTTGGATTTTAAGACATTGGCGAAAGAATTAAGAGTTCTGACAATGAAGAAATCCGAAAGTGGAGATCCATTCAAATGGAATGAAATTATGGAATTAAAAGTTTCTAAAAATCACCCACAACAGATTTTTTTCAAGACTAGCCATCTTGCGGATGACTTCAAGGTTTTGTCTTTAAAACGTCTTGGTACAGCTGATCTCAGAACTGTAGTTCCAAACCGTTTGAATAATCAACCAAACAAAATTTCTCAAGAAAAATATGCAGATTTACAATCCATGTGTATGGGAGAAACTCCAGTCATCCGTCTCGAAGAACATAAGGCATTTTTTCGTTCACTACCACATTAAAAAAAATTTATTGTTCATGATTCTTTTTACCTATTTTTATATGTTCATATTTCTTTGTATATTTTTTCTAATTAATGTTTTAAGATTTGCATAAAAAAGACTGAAAAAGTTTCATTTACATGTTTTACATACTATGTCAAGATAGGTTTGCATACTTTTGTATCCTAGGTTAGGTATTTAAAATAAAATTTGTTCATTTCGAAGGGTTTGCCTTATTTTTCTATCATAAAATAATACATTTTATCATAAATCACAAAGACATATCTCAACATACAAGTATAATTTTATTCTCACAAATGGTCGTATCTATAGTCTGTTTCGTTGCCGTTGATAGCTCGATACCCTCATTAAAGATTCAAAACAAGGGCCCGGTGGCCTAAAATATTTTACCTATAAAATGGTCTTTTTATGTACATCTAGCATAAAGATGAAGAAATTTTGACCTATTCCACCGGGTAACAGATAAAGTAACAATAGAGCCATAAAATGAAATGAAAGGATAATGATTAAAACGGCCCATCATGGTCGGAGAGTTGAGTTTTTAATGTAACCGCTTATTATTTTATTTAAATGTAATAGATTTTATGATTTTATGAATTTATTTACAAGAAAACTAATTTATTTACAGATCAAAAAATATTGACAATTTCAATAATTATAACTCGATAAAATGGTCCTCAGAAGAATCTGAAGAGTCATCATGTCCTACGCTTATTACTAAAGGCTCAATTTCCATAGTTGTGTCAATTACGTTGTCAAGTTCCCACATTTTTTGTTCCTCTACTATAGCATGTTTTATGGCGTTTTGCCAATTTTCTGATGACACATTTGCTAAAGAATGAAGCAAGAGGTGTCGCACTTCTTGCATTTTAAAAGTTTTGTTATTTCTAGCAACATATCCTTTTACTTGAGCCCATATTAATTCGATAGGATTTAGCTCACAATGGTAAGGTGGTAAACGGAGCACTATAATACCTCGATCTCTTGCCATCTCGTCAATAACATACTTTTTATACTGTGATTTATGTAGCCTAACAATATCCAAAAGTTCTTTTTTTACCATGGTATTATCGTAACTCAATTCCTTTCGTTGTAACCAGTTTACGATTTCCGCCTTTTTCCATGAAGTTGTGGGAAGATTCTCTTTTAGCCTAGAGTGATAGCTGGCATTATCCATCACTATTACAGAATTAGCGGGAATGTATTCTATCATTTGCTTAAAATATTCCTCGAAAACATCAGCAGTCATTTCTTCATGATAGTCTTTAGTAGAATTCGACTGGAATTGTAATAATCCTTGATCCAAAAAGCCATTTGAACTTCCTATATGAGTTATAATAAGTCTGCGTCCCTTTCCAGATGGTGGTCTAAGTCCTGTTGACCAGCCTTCCATGACAGCTTGTCGAGAACTTAGGACATTTTTATCTTGCCAAACTTTAGATACGGTGTGCCCTTCGTTCAGCCAAGTTTCATCCAAATAGAATATGTTTTTGCCTTCGCTGCGGTATTTTCGGATGGACCTTAAGTATTGACGTCTCCAGCAAATAATATCTGCTCTATCAATAAGAAAAGATTTTCTGTTTTGCTTCTCCCATCGAAAGTTCATATCATGAAGTATTTTCCATAGTTTCGTTCGTGATAGCTGTGGTAAGTCCTCGTCGTAGTTAATGGCTTGTAAAATTTTGTCTATAGTTGGTATTTCCTTGGCAAAATAAAAACTATGTACTTTTCTTCTAATACCATTTTTAATGAAATTGTCAATTTCTAACGGTTTCTTTCCTGGGAGTGGTTTTGGCTCACTGAGGTTCTTAGATTTTCTTTCACGCAAGAACCTATATATAGTAGCCTCTCCAACTCCTACCATATTGGCACACTCTGCAATGATGCTACGAACATCACTTGCAGGTTTCTGGTACACTAGAGCATCATGCACGTTTAATATTAATGTCTTTTCTCGGAGAGAATATGCACTCTTGCTAATTTGACGAAGACACGTTGGCGAAAAACTTGAAGCCATTGTTACAAGTATAGGAAATAATTCAACTTTGAGATAATGCAGTATCTAAATACAACTAAATACATAGTTTGACAAACGCACATCAAATGGCGTAATAACATCCTAAAGCAGGCAAAAATAGGTAAATTAATTACCCCTGTTGTACCTACTTTAACCCTAATCCTACTTAACAATGGACAGAGGCCAATTTTCTTATTAAATAAGGTAATTACTATTGGCAACGCCTATGGTTTACGGTTGTTTTATGGCTTCAACCCTCGACATGAGCTATCAACTGCAACAAAACGGACTTTAGTTTTTTTTTTTCTTAACTCAAGGTGAAAAAATCATATCATGTATATTATCATGAAACTACAAAAAAAAGTCCTAACACTATAACACAAGACCAAATAAATATTATGAAACAACTGCTTTTTACTTTTATCGAAAGCCAAAACTTACGAAAATCTTTAAACCTCTCTCCTGAAAAATTACAATAAATGAGATACGTCACTTTGTGAAATTAACGACGATATATGTAAAAGAGACTCAAATCACCAACCGGTCTTCGATGCTCTAGGCTGTCGAGGTTATTGGTCAGCTCATGGTCTCCGATCAGACGAATAGCTCTCCTTTCGATGGATGCTTGGGTGAAGGGCTCCAGACATTAGACCAGTGATGGTCGAATCTGTTCTTGGCAGATTCTCAAAAGTTGTTGAGGTGTATATAACTTTTTTATCCGGAAAAGTACACCGTTCTCTGCGACTGTACCTATAAATCTATAACATCCTGTATAATTCCTTCCATATAATATATTAGTTAGCTGATAAAAATCAACACAGTAAGTCCCACAATAAAACCCCAAATTCAACCGTTATATCTTGTGTTCGAAACCCAATAGTGGCCAAAATAACAAAACGTATCCATCGGTCACCCGCTGACTTCTGCAATATTTCATCGTGAGTATTGAAATGCTTAGAATGGACGTTTTACTCATATATTTCCCTAAAATAGCAGCAACAACCTAAGGGTAAACGGCACTCGAAAAATGTGACACAATGAAAATTTTAAAATGATTATTTGAGGGGTGATATTAGCCTCTCATTCTGTCTGATCGAGCTTCAATAGACGCTTCTTGAGTTGCAATGTGCGACGATATTTTTTTTCAATGCTTCACAATATAAGTAACAATTTTTTTTTGCATTTTGAATAATAACACAGGCCTGCATTTTTTTTAAAACTTTACAAGTTGATTCCTAGTAATTGGGTAGCGCTGATTTCAAATCTGCATTTAGTTTTTTTGTATCACGTAAGGTTATTTTTTAAACCATTAAAATCCAAAAATATAGAAAAAACACGATTTATTTCATTTATAGGCTAGTTTTATAATGTTTTAAAGAAAAAATACAGAAATATACAAAATATACACATGGAAACTATTAGGAATAGTTATTTATTCTTTATGCTTCTTAAAAAAACATTTTAATTCTTCAGAAAAGCTACTTTTGGTTGTTCTTCTGTCATATTCAGCTAAAGGAAGATCTCTTCTCAATATCCAACAGTAATAGGCCATCATGTTTGTGAATCAGCGCTCCTGGTATCATTTTCCATCTCTTTAATATCTTGATGAAATCTATGACCTTGCTCTTCATTCCCGTCCTCAAAATTTTCCGGGAAATAGTTCAAAGTGGAATGTACAGGATGGCCCATTGTCCACACTTTTAGAGGATATCTCCGTAATTGTTAGTGATATCAAAAAAGTAATGTAGGTGTCATGTGCTCTTTCTGGTTGAAGCTTAAAATTGTAAAATCAAAATTTGTAAATTTGCGCTCTCTCAAGAGATACGGGGGAAAATCAAAAAAAATACAATTTTAAAATTACCCTATTTTTTCTTAGTTAAAGGAGACACAGAAAAATGCTTTATATCAAAGTTTCTTTATAATCTGCCGTTTTCAGAATAAGTATACGGAGTCAGGTAAAAAAGTTATCGAACCTAACCTCATTTTTTTAAATGGAACACCCTGTATATTTTAATCTAAAAATATAGCATTTTAAATTCTCTTTTTAAATATATAACACACTATGGATGATATTGGTTTCCTAGGCGATTTATTTAAACTTTATTACTTTGAAACGAAATAAAAGATTCAGATTAAGGTGAAAAATAACGGGAATCATCGCAAATGTTCGGAATATGTCCTTACATGGTTTCATCCTAGGCGATTTATTTAAACTTTATTACATTAAACCACAGTAGGCCATGAAACAAAAGCTAATATCCTAGAGACAACTATGTTGACATTCTAGTTGTTATTAACATTTAACGTCAATTTCATTTTTACATATTCATTTGTGAAAAAGACTTCATATATATCATCCATGGTGTGTTAAAGTCCGTTTTGTTGCAGTTGATAGCTCATATCGAGGGTTGAAGCCATAAAACAACCGTAAACCATAGGCGTTGCCAACAGTAATTACCTTATTTAATAAGAAAATTGGCCTCTGTCCATTGTTAAGTAGGATTAGGGTTAAAGTAGGTACAACAGGGGTAATTAATTTACCTATTTTTGCCTGCTTTAGGATGTTATTACGCCATTTGATGTGCGTTTGTCAAACTATGTATTTAGTTGTATTTAGATACTGCATTATCTCAAAGTTGAATTATTTCCTATACTTGTAACAATGGCTTCAAGTTTTTCGCCAACGTGTCTTCGTCAAATTAGCAAGAGTGCATATTCTCTCCGAGAAAAGACATTAATATTAAACGTGCATGATGCTCTAGTGTACCAGAAACCTGCAAGTGATGTTCGTAGCATCATTGCAGAGTGTGCCAATATGGTAGGAGTTGGAGAGGCTACTATATATAGGTTCTTGCGTGAAAGAAAATCTAAGAACCTCAGTGAGCCAAAACCACTCCCAGGAAAGAAACCGTTAGAAATTGACAATTTCATTAAAAATGGTATTAGAAGAAAAGTACATAGTTTTTATTTTGCCAAGGAAATACCAACTATAGACAAAATTTTACAAGCCATTAACTACGACGAGGACTTACCACAGCTATCACGAACGAAACTATGGAAAATACTTCATGATATGAACTTTCGATGGGAGAAGCAAAACAGAAAATCTTTTCTTATTGATAGAGCAGATATTATTTGCTGGAGACGTCAATACTTAAGGTCCATCCGAAAATACCGCAGCGAAGGCAAAAACATATTCTATTTGGATGAAACTTGGCTGAACGAAGGGCACACCGTATCTAAAGTTTGGCAAGATAAAAATGTCCTAAGTTCTCGACAAGCTGTCATGGAAGGCTGGTCAACAGGACTTAGACCACCATCTGGAAAGGGACGCAGACTTATTATAACAACAGGACTTAGACCACCATCTGGAAAGGGACGCAGACTTATTATAACTCATATAGGAAGTTCAAATGGCTTTTTGGATCAAGGATTATTACAATTCCAGTCGAATTCTACTAAAGACTATCATGAAGAAATGACTGCTGATGGTTTCGAGGAATATTTTAAGCAAATGATAGAATACATTCCCGCTAATTCTGTAATAGTGATGGATAATGCCAGCTATCACTCTAGGCTAAAAGAGAATCTTCCCACAACTTCATGGAAAAAGGCGGAAATCGTAAACTGGTTACAACGAAAGGAATTGAGTTACGATAATACCATGGTAAAAAAAGAACTTTTGGATATTGTTAGGCTACATAAATCACAGTATAAAAAGTATGTTATTGACGAGATGGCAAGAGATCGAGGTATTATAGTGCTCCGTTTACCACCTTACCATTGTGAGCTAAATCCTATCGAATTAATATGGGCTCAAGTAAAAGGATATGTTGCTAGAAATAACAAAACTTTTAAAATGCAAGAAGTGCGACACCTCTTGCTTCATTCTTTAGCAAATGTGTCATCAGAAAATTGGCAAAACGCCATAAAACATGCTATAGTAGAGGAACAAAAAATGTGGGAACTTGACAACGTAATTGACACAACTATGGAAATTGAGCCTTTAGTAATAAGCGTAGGACATGATGACTCTTCAGATTCTTCTGAGGACCATTTTATCGAGTTATAATTATTGAAATTGTCAATATTTTTTGATCTGTAAATAAATTAGTTTTCTTGTAAATAAATTCATAAAATCATAAAATCTATTACATTTAAATAAAATAATAAGCGGTTACATTAAAAACCCAACTCTCCGACCATGATGGGCCGTTTTAATCATTATCCTTTCATTTCATTTTATGGCTCTATTGTTACTTTATCTGTTACCCGGTGGAATAGGTCAAAATTTCTTCATCTTTATGCTAGATGTATAAAAAGACCATTTTATAGGTAAAATATTTTAGGCCACCGGGCCCTTGTTTTGAATCTTTAATGAGGGTATCGAGCTATCAACGGCAACGAAACAGACTTTATATATTTGAATAGAGAATTTAAAGTAGTATCATTTTAGATTAAAATATGCAGGTTGTTCCATTCCAAAAAAATGAGGTTAGGTCCGGTAACTTTCTTACCTGACCCCGTATACTTATTCTGGAAACGGCAGATTATTCAACAATCAATATAAAGAAACTTCTGTATAAAACATTTGTCTGTATCTTTTTTAACTAAGAAGATATAGGGTAATTTAGAAATTGTCAATTTTTTGATTTTCCCCCGTATCTCTTCAACGAGCGCAAATTTCAAAATTTTGATTTTATCATTTTAAGTTTGACCCAAAAAGAGCACATGACACCTACATTACTTTTTTGATAGCACTAACAATTACGGAGATACCCTATAAAAGTGTCCACACCCTGTACAACTTCTTTAAAAGCATTCCATTCATGTTTTTCCTTATCTACCATTACATTTTCAAGTTCTGTATCTTTCATCAAGCTCCTAATCTGCGGCCATACCAAGATCCCCTCCTTTAATTTTGCCTCTGACAGAGCCGGAAATGTTTTACACAAATATTCAGAACAATTTCCTTCTTTGTTTAATGCCTGAACAAATTGTTTCATAAGTCCAACTTTTATGTGAAGTGGTTGTTGTAAAACTTTTTGAGGGTCAATAAGACTTCTGCGAATAACATTTTTGATTCCAGGTGTTAAAGTCTCTCTCTCTTTTTATCACATGCTGTTCTTGATTCCTGCTATCCCACTCACACAGTAAACATGGAAATTTAGTAAATCCAGACTGCTGACCAAAGAGAAGGCCTAAAATCTTTAGATCTCCACACCCAGTTGTGATTTTCATATTGTATGACAGCCGTAATAAATGATTTACCTGACAAGTATAGTTTTTGCTGAATTATATCGTTGATCTTTTGACTGCAATAAAACTTCATTATCCATTCGACCATAAAATAAATAAGGAAATCCCAAATTTTAAAACATTTTCGAGCAGAGCCGGACCAGGTATACAAATTCAATTTATACCTATGCCTGATGCATATATAAATAAATACAAAGTGATTTTTAATCATTTTAATCTTTAGTGGTTTTCCGGCGAGTAATTTTTAGTTAGGTTTATTAGTGGTAGAATGTGGTGTCCTTGGAATTGTGCTAATAGGGGGGCATCTTCAAGTGTCGGGAATGGAGACTTAAATATTTAACAGCTGTTAAACAATTTAGAGAAGAAATTCGAACAATTATTTACCTTGACGAAACATGGTTCGATACCCATGACACTCCAAGAACAGGTTGGGATGATTCTTCCAAAAAATGTTAAACCAAGGCACCATCAAATAAAGGCAAAAGAATCACAATATTACATGCTGGTTCAGAGAACGGGTTTGTTCCAAAGTGTCTGTTGCTTTCAGCTAAAAACATAGCAGATTCTTCTTTAGATTACCATCAAGATACAGATTTGCGTCTTCCTCCGTACTATTGTATATTCAATCCTATTGAGCTAATATGGCACCAATTAAAATCCAATATTAGGAGAAATAATATTTCTCCTACATTAAATGCATCTGTAGTAGAATTAATTAAAAACGAAGTAAGAAAATTTTCTGCAGACAGCTGGAAAAACTGTGTACAGCATGTACTTAAGGTGGAAAATTCTTACAATTGTATGATTACAAATGTGCAACCCTTAATTGTAAGTTTAGGCTTAGATGTAGATGTGATAGTGATAGAGTTGAATTTTGAATAAATTATCAATAGTTTCTTAGAATTTAATTAATATTTATTGTACTTGTTATGGCAGTAAGAGTCAACGGTATAATTCTGCCACAAGTATACCTTAAAAAATTTAGTTTAGTTAGTAGTTAGTTGATTATTTTAACAATACAGTTATTCTGAACAGAATAATGTTGTTTGGAGAGTTTAAAAATAATCTAAAAATAATTGGCGTTCTACTTTTTATGGCAAGTACGTATTGACGCTTTATTATAAATTTTTTTTCTTGAAATATCATACGAAATTACACCCAGTACCGGACCGTATAGCACGCAACACCCTGTATAAAGCTTTGAAAGAAAATGACGTGTAAGCGGAGCCCGTTGAAAGGGATGAATTTTTAAACTGACATTCATTTAAGGTCTTTTCAACTCATTGTGACTGGCATGAAAGCAGAGTCGAAAAGAAAACCGATCTTTGTAGAAGTAGGTGGTCTTTTTAATAAAAATAAACACACTTCATTAAGGGACAACAAATAAGAAAAAAATTGTGTGTATGCATTATATTACTTCGTCATATCATGCAGGATACAGGGAAAGATGACGGGACGACTAAAATTTGAAACTTTTCTGGAGAAAATGACATTGTCATGTTAGAATAAATCATATATAATGTCTGTTCGTTTTATGAAGTCCGATATCGGATTAAATCATCAAACGTTGTTAAACAGTAAGACGGTTAAGTTAACAATACCTTCGCTATACTTGATCGTACCGAACATTCCACTGGTTCACTGTAGTCGGCTGAGAAAAATCAGCGGTTCCAAAACAAAATTATCTTAGAATTATGTACCGCGATAAATATTTTTATATTGTTTATTTTTCACTCATAGTTTTTTTTTATTTATCAAATGAAAACCATTTTGCGTCAATAAGTTAAAGATTTTCTCAGGTACTTTTTCCTAGAATTTAGTTATTTTGGGATCATGATAGTTAAATCTATATATTAAGCACTATTTTCCAAGAAATAATTAAAATTTCCTCAAGTGCAGAATTGTATGTTCTAGTTTAAATAAATAGTTATGCTTTTTACTTATAGTTTGTTTATCATTGTGTGTGAATAAAAGCAGTTATAAAGCAAAGTCATGGAAAATGTTCAGCAAGGTGACACAACGCCTAGAAGGTGTTTATCCCCAGGTGAACGCCGTTTGGTATTACAAGTGGAACGTTATTTTACTTTAGAAAAAGATAACTCGTGCCCGTTAGTGTCTGTTTTGGCAGTGCAAAAACGAACGTCTGATGCTTGCGGCATTTCAGATAAGACCTTAAGAAGACCTCGAAAAAAGAGTGAAGAGGAATTGGACAGACCATATAAAAGGGTACGACTCCATTCTAAAACCTTTGATTTATCCCAAGGGATAAAACCATCGATTATTTATGATATGTATAAAGCCAAGGAATATGTAACCCTCAAAGCTATTCTTGAAAAGATAAAGAAGAAAGAACTTTGCGATATTCGAACTACCAGTTTGTCCATCATACAAAAAAACGAATAACAGGAAAGTGCTTTGCGAGCTGTCCAATCATGTTTCAAAATGATGGCAATTTTTAAGGGAATATTTAAGGAACAAAAAATCGGAATTGTCAAGGCAAGTTGTTTTTCCTGACGAAACATGGATATATGCAAACGGAACTTCAACAAAATCGTCTTGGCAGGATGATTCGAAACATTGCAATTCCAGTACCCGTGCTAGTAATGGAAAAAGGTATATAATAAATACATGCTGGCAATGAACAAGGGTTTGTTATTTAGAAAATACCTAAAATATAATTTATTGTTTGAGAGCCACCGACTGCCCTGCTCGAGAGGTTTTATTGCTTAGCGGACTTCATACACCGTAGCGACTTTAGGTACATTTTTTTCTCGATAACCATTGCTGTCCGTTAGCAAGAACTAATGAATCGAATCGTCAAAATTCCTACATATACGATACAAACTATAATACCCACAAATTGTAATTTATTACAGTAATAAAACCTAAAAAAACATGAATATTTCCGGTGCGCTTCCCCTCAGTTTTATTCAAATTTCAGCTAAATATTTATTGACATCACTTGAGCAACACAAAACATACAAATAGGATCAGGTCAAGTAACAATGTGACCGCAATCGTGCCAGAACTTACAATGGAATTAATAAACGTTAGGGGAAGGTTCGGCGGTGGAAGCTAGCCCTTAGATAAGGTTAGAATAAGGGCGGTTTTGACTTTAACGAAGCTTGGGGACTTTGTGTATTATCTGATGTGTGATCTTCATTGCATTGTCACGATGCCAACTGCGGATGTTTCGTTTATTACGATTTTCTTTGAGAGCTCCTATAATTTCATTAAATGATGCTTAGCTTCCTTTCTTCTTCGCTTGGTAAAAGTGGCAAACATGCTATACTTTGATACTGAGAAATACCTAAAACTTTAAAAGATAACGATTTAAATACATAGACTTACATGCAGTGGCGGTTCTTCCACAGGAGCACATGCGCACATGCGCACGTGCACCCCCAAAACAAAACGAATAAAAAATATTAATTTATATTCATTGAATATTATTTATCGTATAAAATCCGACCCTCCCTAATATTTTATCGTACCGTCAAACTAAAAAAGTCCGACCCCTACCTAATATTTTATCATCCCGTCAAACCAAACTGTATAGATCCGGCAACCGCGCCTCAGTCGATGTAAATGACGATTATGACGAGACTTGCTCGCACGTGCGATTAAGTAGCGCAGTTTCTCTGTAGTAACAGGTGGCGGGTGGCAGCGGGGGATAGCGGGGCTATAGCGATTTAACATGGAAAAGGCGCACAGTTTTTGTGTGTAGCGCGCTGTTGTCTGTTCGTGGATCTGGTTAGAAATTCGAGCGTGTATGTTTTAATATTTTAATATTATATATTTATTAAGTTAAAATGAATAGTTGACGGTGGACTATTTAAGAAATAACTTTAGCTCTTTGAGTTTGGAGCAAAAAATTGAACTGAAGAATATGGGAACACCTAAACCCGAAATTAATTTAACGCAGACCACAAAGGGTAAATCTAGGGATTTTATTAGAAAGTCTAAAAATAAAATATATGAAAAAAAATTTATAGATAAATTTTCTACAATTAAGAACCGAAGAATGGACTTTACGTTTAAGCACTATTGTGTAGGGTCGATAAATGTTGTGTATTTCGATAAATGATACTCAATATGATTTTAAACCATTTTATTTAAGGATTTAAACTAAAAAACACTGAAAATATGAAGAATACCAACTTGTCAGTCTCGTGGCTCGATTCGTTCTCGTCATAAAACGTCTTGGTTGCGCCTAATGACGTAGCCGTAGATGGCGTAATGGTATTACACATCATTCGGTTTTCTTGATAACTCGTTGATGGCGGTAGTAGTATTGGACATCATTCAGTTTTCTTGATAGCTCGTAGATGGCTTTAGTAGTATTAGTAGTGGACTGTATAAATATTGTTACGAGGGTTGCATGCGACGATGTTAAGATCCGACAGCTATACACACTCAGAAAACCTTTCTTATTTTCCAAAAGTTGTATTTCCTTGTGTAAAATTAAAAAATAAATAAAAATATGTATTACCTAACGCATTTTCTTATTACTTTTTTCTTTCTACATTTAAAACGCCTAGAAAGTAATTGTTTGGTCGTTACACAAAAATCAAATTTTAAAAATAATTTCACCATACTTGTGAACCCCTCTATCATAGGTCACGAGCCTCCACCCACTGCTGACATGAAGGTAATTCCTCAAAAATCTGTATTAATTTACTCACTTAAATCTGTAAGTATGTAATAGTATATTACGTACCGGGTTGAAAGTGTTTCATTCCTGTAGAGAGAGGCGGTAGTTGACCGAGGCGTGAAGCGGCGAGGTTAACTAAATCTCGAGAAAATAATGAAACTTTTCACCGAGGTTTGTATACTATGATATTTACAACCACATCTAACATCCCACTTCTTATTATTTTGAATTAAAATTATTAATAGAAGTTAAATGTCATCTTGACTTTTCCATTGAAAAATTAGATAGAAATTTCAAATAACCGCAGGTGGTAAAATAACGTAGGTAAGAATACACATCAAGATGGCAAATATAATTTTTTTAATATGGTTTCCATGTCACTAAACAATATATTATTTTAACAATAGAAAAATGCTATCAGATGAGGAATTTGATTTTGCTGCAAGTCCACCAGAAATTCGAGAAGCAGTAAAAATAGTAGAAGTAGATTTTCTGCCAACTAAAAGCCGCCCGAGATATGAAAAGGAATATAACTGTTTCAAATAATGGTGTACGGGAAACAAAGTTCAAAATCCTAGTTCTGAGTCGGCGCTACTAGCTTATTTCAGTGAAAATGCAAAGACAAAGAAGATATCAACGATTTGGTCACAATATTCAATGTTGAGGACCACTCCATCAATTAGGGAAAAAGTAGACATATCTAAACACTCAAAGCTATTAGCATTTTAAAAAAAGCAAACAAACCGAAAAAATCGATTTTTAAAAAAATTACAAAAAAATAATTCACTTTCCACCCGGGTGGAAACTTATGGTAAATTAACATTTTACCTATATCGAAAAATAATTATTTTCCTCATATGATTTCAACTTTAATGATGACACTGTGTCGATAAATAGCGACTAAATACTATAATCAAATAACTATTAATATTCAATTCCTATCGATACCAGTTCGAATCGAACAAAATTCATGAAGAGTTTAGGTACGATTGTAGGATTGTTACACAATGCGGAGCATGAAGGGGTGATCGGTTCGCACGGATGTAGCACGCGACCCCCCTGGGGTCTATTACATTTATCACTCCGAGATACACCAGAATGGAAGCATATGTCGAAATGTCCTGTGTTCGACTGAATTTATTATTTTATCTACTAGTCCAGTGACGGAACACTCTTTCAATATTTGAAAAAGAATGAAGTGCATCATCACTTGTACCAAATTGATTCCAATCAAGATTATGGCCGTACACGCAATCCCACTATTAATTTGCTGGGCGTCTATCTGGAAGGAAATATGTCTTGGCATAACCACGTTGTGGCAATCGCCAAGATAGCTTCTCAGAAACTTGGGGTACTCTTCCGAACCAGAAAGTTGTACACACCTCAACAACTTTTGACACTATACAAAGCCCAGATTCGACCATCACTAGAGTACTGCTCTCATGTCTGGAGCTCTGGAACCAAACATACTCTTCGGCTACTGGATTCCATCGAAAGGAGGGCTATTCGTCTGATCGGAGACCACGAGCTGACGAAGAACCTCGACTGCCTAGAAGTTATTTAAGAATTCTTTCATCTGGAGGACTTCATCCTTGTGGAACGGCCTTCCCGTGGTCGTTTTTCCCAACGAATATAACCTCCAACGATTCAAAACCAACGTGCATCGCTTTTTGCGCACACGCACCACTCCCAGAGTGCCCTAAAGGATTTTTCCTATAATGCTTGTGTTTGATCATAAACAAAAAAAATGTGGATCAAATAAGAGTAAACCACGGCAGCAGCTAATCGACGTGATTAACACTATGAAGGCCGTAGCGGTAGATATAAAAAACTTCTTTATTGTACTAATGTCAAAACTTAAATTTTAAAATGGTAGTTGACGCATTATCTGACTGATAAAAGCGGCTTCAATACTTCCATTATTGTATTGGCCTCACGGCCTCTCTCCTTCTTGCAAACCTTTTTTGAAGTCGAATAAAGCAGAAATATTTTAAAAATAGGCGATTGTAACCAATATTCTTATCAAAGAAGTCTTCACAATCTATGTCCGTTTCCGCCACTGTTCAATCCATAGCGTGCGCTAAATGCTCTCATCTATCGGCAGTCGAAGGAATAAATTAAAAATTATTTAAATGTGTTGATCGGTCTTTATGCTTCAGAGAAGCGGCAATTTACTGGCCCCGGCCCTTTACCGGACTTAAGTGCATCTATTTATTTAAATTAACGCAAGCGGGGGGTGAATAAATTTTGAGAGGACCATATCACGCAAACACCAGTTGAAACAGATATATTATAACAATATTATAAAATTCAAATTCAATATACACTCGCTGGCACAAAATTCCGCCACCCTGAAATTTTGGTCAAGTTTGATTTTTTTTTATAACTTTTTTATTTTTTATGCGATTTTCATGTTTTTGTTATCAGTTTGTAGATCCATTTATTGTGTTTTTCCTTAATTATTTTATAAAGTAACATTTTTCGATTAGGCTATATTATACAGGAGTAAATCAAACTGTTGTTTTTTGTCGTAATTTCAAAACACTCTGTAGGAAAATTGAGGTGGATAATTTTAGTTACATACTGTTTCTTGTAATCTTTGATATATTCTAAACATTTCGTTTTTTGATTCAATTGATTCAATCCACTATGTCATTTCTGCTGCGAATTTTAAATGAAACGCTGATTTGAACCCTATTTTTATTAAGAAAAACAAACACTAGGTATATCATAAAGTTAATTAACAAAAACAATTTTAATATCGTGTATTTCCTCCTCTCGTAGCAATTGACCAATCCAACGATCTGTCAAATAAAATTTTTAGGTTATCTGGTGGGCAAACAAAGGTCGTGTCCATATGTTTACTGTTAAGCTCGTAGCGTTTTTGGAGCGTTTTACTGTGATTGTGTGGTCTTTTGTTAGCAAATTTATTACTAGAATAGATTCATTTAAGTGTATATAATAAGTATTTGTGGAAGAAAAATGCCGACAACGTGTATTGTGGTCAAATTGTGGAAGCCGTCGTGATCGCGACTATTTCCTTAGTTTCATTTGATTCGCAGGAAAAAAGATTATTCATTACCCACAAACAAAGAAAAGGCGGGATATGTGATTAATAGAGCAGCTATCAAGAGGGAAGATCTTACCAGAATCAATTTTAAGAAACCAGAGAGTGTGTAGTTAGCTATTCAAATGGCCCTACTCGAAGAGAACTTTAAAATATTTTTTCCTATCACTTTATCTACTTAAGTTTTATAATAATTAAAAATATACTTACATAGTTTTAAAACATATATTTCGAATCTTGTAGAACATATAGTACATACAATTTGTAAATAAACCCATTTTGATAATACATATTTTTAAAAACAATTCATGTTAAATAAGGATATTTAGTATAAGTACTTATATTTAAATGTTTGATACGCACTGAATTATATATATAAATAAAACAATACATTTAATATAAATAATATATTTACCAAATGGAAAATATGGAAACAAATTATTATTAAATAAAAATAAGTAAGCAAGGTTTCGAGTTCATATTTGAATAAATTTACCATCCTTCTTTGAACACTGAAGGTAAAGCTACCTCTGTCTTAACGAACCAGAAACTGTGCCGAAATTCATATTTGCAATTGGGATAATGGGCAGTTCCGTGGACAATAACGGCATGTACATCGGTACAAAAAATCATACCTTTATTTCTGTTGATATATTCCACAGCAAAAATTGGTTTAGCACTGGCTTTTTGTGAATGCTTCACCTGAAAAAGAATATTATATACATTAAGTAACATAAAGTATTGCATTCCGAAAATTGAGTGACACGCCTTAAATTTTTTTAGTTCAAAAGTGAAAGATCTTATAAAAAAGTTGGTCACTCCTGCACTAGGTATCAAACACTTGAAGTAAACAAAAATAATTACCTATCCAAGCATGACATAGAACTCATTTACAACCTTCGTTCCAAGATTTATAACAGAACTGGCTGAAAAATATTAATGAGCTTCAAGGGTTTTGTAGGCTTTCATCTGCTCATGTGAATAAAAACTATGTGTTAAGGCTACAAAAATCGAAATACTAGAAGATAGGCCACTGATAGAATCCCGTTAATGGTGTAGTCCAAATCAACAACTGCCATGGTAAAAAGATTCAAATCCTTTATTAATTTCAGCTTCATTAGAAATCTAAAACAAATTATAATTTTATATCATTTGAATATGATATTCAAGAATAGAATTTAACTATTTAGATGAGAAAAATGCTCATGAATCTTAAATTGAAAGTATAATCAAAATGTAAACAAACATACCTCTGGTCTACGTCTGAGAATTATTGCAATAATTTCTTCAAATATGAACTCTGCATGATAAAACACACTGGTACGTTTTCACAATTAAATGGTCTTAACAGAACTAGCCAGAACCAGCAAATATTTAGAATTTAGATGGTTTAAAACTCCCAAGAAAGGTAATAAACCTATCTAAATCAATGCAAACAATGGGTTTGTTTGCCCACCAAGGAAATTTTGACAGATGAAAAGTCACGTGGTTTGGATTGCCTAATGACAGCTTGCAGTCTTCGTGGCATCGAATGAATAAGGTTACTTATCCTTTCTTGAGCCCGATATTCTTCGGTCCGCGCCAATCTTAAGTCGTACAAGGTTTGTGGTTGTACAGAACAACGACGAACGGCCCTTTTAAGTTGATCCCAAAGATGTTCGATTGGGTTGAGATCCGGGCTACATGCGGGCCATTTCAATCTTGTCCTTGTCCAACTTCATCCAGATATTCGCTCACTACATGTGCAACGCGAGGTCTAGCAATATCATGCATTAATGTAAATTTATACGCAATGAAAGGAGCAAATGGAGCAACAACTTCTTGGAGGATTTCCTCAATGAAACGGTGGGCAACAAATACAAGATTGGTGCGTGCTTCGGTAGAAATAAATACCCGCCCAAGTAACCGCCTAGTAAAAATTCCCGTCTGTAAATACCTATTCCAGGCATCTCGAACTGAAGACCGCGGAATTCTCAGAGTACGAGCGACATAACTTTTGCTACGGCTATCCTATATTAACGCAACAATTCTACCCGCGTCTGCTGGAGTTAATACCATATTGACACATAACAAATTATAATATTGTCACTGTCAAACATTCTGTCGCAATAATCGCGTACTTAGCTCTGCTGGCTTCCATCGAAAGGAGGGCTATTCGTCTGATCGGAGACCACGAGCTGACAAAGAACCTCGACAGCCTAGAACATCGAAGACAGGTCGGGGATTTGACTCTCTTTTACAGATATTTTCATGGAAGGTGCTAGGCTGACCTTGCCCTCTTAATTCCGCCCAGAGCGACGATTAGCAGAAATACACGACGATCCACTGCCGCCCATCCATATCTGGTTAAGCTTAATACTCCTCGAACTTCATTATTTAAGAATTCTTTCATCTGGAGGACTACATCTTTGTGGAACGACCTTCCCGAGGTCGTTTTTCCCAACGAATATAACCTCCAACGATTCAAAACCAACGTGAATCGCTTTTTGCGCACACGCACCACTCCCAGAGTGCCCTAAAGAATTTTTCCTATAGTGCTTGTGTTTGATCATAAAAAAAAAAAAAAAAAAAGAGTGGATAATTTTTAACCGAAAGCTTGATATACAGGGTGTCCGGGAACATGTTGGAAATCGCCAGGATATGAAGAAAACACGTGAAAAGAATACTATAGGTTCATATAAACTTCTTTCGTATCGGCCTCCTCTTCGGAGATATGGGCTCCCAAAGAGCACCAATGGAATCAAGTTTTTTACACATAATTATTGAACCACCTGGTATATTTCAATTATTTTTTAATATGATGTATACCAGGTAATACCCGTCAAATTGCTACCCAAGAAATGTGTGTGAATTACTCACAGCTGCAGGGACGGACTAGCTGTAACACTCATGGGCCCATTTTTTTTACGCCCTGTATGATGAGAACTTTGGACAATGTTTTTTACATACCTTTAACTATTGGCTAAACATTAAGTACTCTTCATTCATGTCGCTAATCCTAACCGTTTTCGAGAAAACGTCATTTTATTTACACTCCCCTAACTGCTCATGGGCTAAATATGAAAAAGCGGAATCTTGAAGGTTGAAAATTGGATCGGAACAAAGATGTATCTTTTATTGAAATACCCGAAGCACATGATGTATATGAAATGCCGTTTTTTCGAAAACGGTTAGGATTAGCGACATGAATGAAGAGTACTTAATTTTTAGCCAATAGTTAAAGGTATGTAAAAAACATTGTCCAAAGTTCTCATCATACAAGGCGTAAAAAAAATGGGCCCATGAGTGTTACAGCTAGTCCGTCCCTGCAGCTGTGAGTAATTCACAACAGTTTCTTGGGTAGTAATTTGACGGGTCTTACCTGGTATACATCATATTAAAAAATAATTGAAATATACCAGGTGGTTCAATAATTATGTGTAAAAAACTTGATTCCATTGGTGCTCTTTGGGAGCCCATATCTCCGAAGAGGAGGCCGATACGAAAGAAGTTTATATGAACCTATAGTATTCTTTCCATGTGTTTTCTTCATATCCGGGAGATTTCCCACATGTTCCCGGACACCCTGTATATTTTCTAAAAATATCATCGTTTCATTTAAAATTTTGCAGCTCGCAGCAGAAATGAGATAATGGAATGAATCAAAAATCGAAATGTTTAGAATACATCAAAGATTACTAGAAACAGTATGTAAATACAATTATCCACCTCAATATTCCTACAGAGTGTTTTGAAATTACGACAAAAAACAACAGTTTGATTTACTCCTGTATAATATACCCTAATCAAAAAATGTTACTTTATAAAATAATTCAGAAAAAACACAATAAATGGATCTAGAAACTGATAATAAAATCATGAAAATCGCATAAAAAATAAAAAAGTTATAAAATATTATAATTATTTTGTATTTTATGCAACGAAAAATTTGTTTCGTTCGAACGAATTATTGTTGTATATGGAGACGAGACTATATCATACCTAATTTATAATAAAATATTGGTAAATCAGTTGTGATCTTTGAATATAAACGTTTTATATTCAAAGGTTGTTGTGATAGTGACCCGGACGCAATCTATGGACGCAATCATTCCTGCAGGGAAGAGAAGGAAGGCAATCAGGAAAGCCTCGCACACGATCTTTAACTGGAAAACTCCTTGCCAACGTCTCTTGGGACCAAGCAAGAGCTATTCTAAGTACCCATCCAATAAGAGCTGTTAATACATAACGAAACGAATTTCATAAATAAGGTGTAACGATGAATTTTATTATACCATTACGTTAAAAATGATCTTATTTCAGCTACCCCAATAAACACGTAACCCTCATCAATAAAAACCAGAAAATCGGACACAATGACCAAAAGATAACGCGATTCTTCCGCAATTAGTTTCCGTGCAAGAAACTTAATGATTAACGCTTATCTTTCGGTCTTTCTTATAGGGCTCTTAACCGGCACTTTGCGCTTTGTCTTATCTCTCCTAGTTAATACTGTCGATTGATGAACTCAATTAAGGGATAAGCTAATCCTCGGAATTAGTCTAGGTATAGTTGTTGCAGAATTATACCGTTGATTCTTACTGCCATAAATAAACTACCTGATTAAACCCTATTGTATACGCCTGAACCTCTTCAAAGCTCAATAAATGGGATCAGGGTCGGCTTGAAAATGTATACCACACCACATGATTTATTTTTATAATTTAAAATAAATAGATAGGTATTTTTAGTTTTAGGTACCTAGAATAAATGTAAAATAATGATAACAATTAATGATAATTGAAAATAATATAATTTAAAAGTATAACTATTAGGATAACAAGTACAATAAAAATTAATTAAATTCTAAGAATCTATTGATAATTTATTCAAAATTTAACTCTGTATCACTATCACTATCTTCATCTAAGCCTAAACTTATAATTAAGGGTTGAACATTTGTAATCATACAATTGTGAGAATTTTCCTCCTTAAGTACATGCTGTACACAGTTTTTCCAGCTGTCTGCAGAAATTTTTTTTACTTCGTTTTTAATTAATTCTACTACAGATGCATTTAATGTAGGAGAAATATTATTTCTCCTAATATTGGATTTTAATTGGTGCCATATTAGCTCGATAGGATTGAATATACAATAGTACGGTAGAAAACGCAACACTGTATGTCCATTTTCTGCTGCAAGTTTGTCACACTCGTATTCCTTATTTATTTTAAAAGCTTTTAATACTTCTATCAGTTCTCGTTTTTTGTAAGTTTCTTCAAAATATAAATCATTTTCAATCATAAAATTTTGAATTTCTGCTTTTGTATTATTAGAATTGGGAATGATTTTTGCTTTCCGACTATGATAACTAGCATTGTCCATTACAATGACGCTATTTTCAGGTATATTTTTAAGGAGTTTATGTTTAAACCAATCTTCAAAAAGTTGTGCGTCGGTATCTTGATGGTAATCAAAAGAATAATCTGCTATGTTTTTAGCTGAAAGCAACAGACAATTTGGAACAAACCCGTTCTCTGAACCAGCATGTAATATTGTGATTCTTTTGCCTTTATTTGATGGTGCCTTGGTTTGACATTTTTTGGAAGAATCATCCCAACCTTTTCTTGGAGTGTCATGGGTATCGAACCATGTTTCGTCAAGGTAAATAATTGGACGATTTTCTTCTCTAAATTGTTTAACAGCTGTTAAATATTTAAGTCTCCATTCCCGACACTTGAAGATGCCCCCTTATCAGCACAATTCCAAGGACGCCACATTCTACCGCTAATAAGCCTAACTAAAAATTACTCGCCGGAAAACAACTAAAGATTAAAACTATTAAAAATCACTTTGTATTTATATATCCATCAGGCATAGGTATAAATTGAATTTGTATACCTGGTCCGGCTCTGCTCGAAAAGGTTTTAAAATTTGGGATTTCCTTATTTTTTTTATGGTCGAATAGATAATGAGGTTTTATTGCAGTCAAAAGATCAACGATATAATTCTGCAAAAACTATAGCTTCTTGTTCGACTAAACTGTACAGTGTTCAGCTAAATGGCCGGACCACGATTTTTATTTTTATTCAAATTCGATCAAATAATAAAAATCCAACTTTAAATATAAACATTTTCAACTTCTAACCCATCCACGTACAACTACGTATCAAGGGAAATGGCACACGCCATACATTGACATCGTCCGAGCGACACGGGCCTCAGCTGCCTTCCCTGGCAGGAACATCTGCCGTGCTCGGGTAACGTATTGCTCTATCTAGTCGACTATATGCTATTCTACCTTATTTATCATGTACTATAATTTCCTATCACACTTATGGGTACACGTGTGTTACGGGACGGGCATTGTATTTAAAATAGACAAGACATAAAGAAAACATGTTTGATTAAAAAACTGAAATATACTAAGTACCAACCTATACTTATTTTCTTGAATATCAAATACACTCGCAATAAATCCCTGACAAAGTTAAGGTTACGATTTTTTATAGTCCTTTAACTTTTTTAATTGTTTTCCGATCTTGGTGAAATTTTTAGAAAAATGTAGACTTTTAGTGGAGTCGTTCTGGCGAAATCAGGCGCGGAACTACCATGTAGCAAGACCATGCAAAGCAGGGGGGCCCAGGCGTCCAGGGCCCAAACTGGCCTCCCGTTACGGAATGCGAAGCCCTTCGCCACTTCAAAAAGTATTTTTCTTACGCAACACTAATTTATTATGATTTTATACTATCATACCTCGTAGCTGATAAAGAAATGAACAAATTGAATCCGGCCTGATCCCCGTAGCTCGATTAATAAACTGCTTATTAGCATTTATGTAATATTTTTTCCCCATAACTCTCCTCCTCATTGCCCCACCACACCCATCCTCCGGCCCAGCAAAGTACTTGGTGTCACCCGTTGTATCGCGAAAAATTGATGCCCCAACGCTGCCCCTTCTCGAGATATCATTAATTAAATTTTATTGTTTTTGCAATTAAAAATAGCGATAATTCGCGAACTCATTGAGATATCGGGATCAGGTTTGTTCGAGCTTACGCGCACTGTCAAGCTCTTCAATTTTACCCTTCACATTGTAGCATCAGAACCGGTTGAGTTATCTAGGAACCCCCTCCCCCCAATGCGGCCCCCCTACAAATCATGTCAGAATGTCGAGGGGATCTTACTGTATCGATTGGGGGAAAAAATTACTCGATTTCGTCAAGGGATTTTCGTAAACCGGATCGATTCCACTATTGTGTTTTGGAATAATATCTTGAATTTTAGTTTCCAAAAAATACTGATTTCTTTTACCATTAATTTCCTAACACCCTGTGGAAAAATTGAGCAGTAAAATTTAGCTCAGTATATTTTCTTTTGAAATGTGATCATTTCTTAACACAATGTTTTTTGATTCACGTCATGATCTATCTTTTAAAAGAAAATATTTCAATTTTTCAATTTTATTCACAATTCAGAACAGACTCATTTTTATTAACTTTAATGACATACTTATTTTTAATTATGACGGATGGGAAGAAGCTTTGTTGTGTTCAATTGTTTCTATCATGGCATATTTGATACTTGTAACATTTTATTAAATTGTAAAAGTATTGCCAACCCAAAAAGAAAATATTAATTCAAATGGAAAAAATCTACTATATTTTTAAAAAGTTTTCAGACTTTAAAGACCCAAATAGAAAAAAGTATTATACAATTGTTTGTATTGTTTATGCTACTTCATAAAATGTTCTGCATTGTGAATAAAATTGAAAAATTGCAATACTTTCCTTAAAAATTTTGTATCTTCTTTCACAAATCAGTTAATGACGTGAACCAAAAAACATTGGGTTAAGAAAAGAACACACTTAAAAAAAACATAATTCAGCTAAGTTCTACCGCTCAATTTTTCCACAGGGCATTACGAAGTTAAGGGTAATAAAGTAACTCTGCTTTCTGCCTGTATAATGATGAAGACATCAGTATTTTTTTAAATTAAAATTCAGGATATCATCCCAAGACACAAGAGTTTTATTGTCGGGTATTGTGTATTTTGTAAATTTTTTAATCGCAACGTTTTAAGTGGTTACTATCCCCAATCGTCTTCAGATAAATACAGAATAACCTGACTACGCATTTATTGTCGGATATGGAAATTGGAAATGGAAATTTCCCCGGTTCAACTGAAGGTAATTTCTTGCAATAATAATTGGTGGTAACTTTGGAAATGGGTGTTTTTTAATTAAGAGGTTAAGTTCTATTGTGCTGAACTTAGAACTGATAAATTTCACTAACTCCCGTTACAAATTTACATTACAAAACCATCTACCCATATCTTAATTAACCTCCGAAACGATTTTAATCTTAAACGGAACCGAATTCCATTCAGTCAATTTTCCTTGATGCAGGTCATTATTAACATCTCACTGCTCATTAAAAACATTTGATTTATTTTTTAACACATATGGACTATTCAGCCTATTGATCTAAAGATTTAAAATCGAGATTAAGTTGTTAACTCGCCTTATTCGTTATATGGTGGTGTTAACTATGATGTTATCGTTAAGGATCGGTGTGACATTAATCAGAACTACAGTTCGCGACCAAAACTGATGGCAGTGACGAAACAGTCGAAACCATGGTAACTGTCAAAATGCTGTGTTGTCATTGGTGGTTTGCATTGGTTTCAACTGCCACGTGACTGCCATCAGTTTTGGTCGCGAACTATAATAGCGTATTTATTGTTATTATAAGTTATAATCTGCTAATTTATAGAATAACGTTCTGCCTGATTTTATAGTTTGTACCCATGATCAGGATAAACTTAGTTATATATTCATGGTGTACCATCTGGTACCACCTAAATCTACAGTATGTCCACGGATGGGGTTTACAAGAGGACAAATGGACTAAAAATTGAAAGATACGAGAAAAAGTCACTCTTAGTAAGCGTTTTTGCTTGCCTAGAAAATACGATTCATCATAAGAAACGTAAATTTTTTTTATACAGGGTGGGTAAAGACTGCAAAAATGTTATTTTGCTTAAGAGTAAACATACTTTATTTTGAAAGATACGAGAAAAAGTCACTCTTAGTAAGCGTTTTTGCTTGCCTAGAAAATACGATTCATCATAAGAAACGTAAATTTTTTTTATAC
This sequence comes from Barypeithes pellucidus, assembly GCA_963991005.1. Classification (NCBI taxonomy): domain Eukaryota; kingdom Metazoa; phylum Arthropoda; class Insecta; order Coleoptera; family Curculionidae; genus Barypeithes; species Barypeithes pellucidus. The sequence goes on from OZ022557.1 coordinate 6,202,167, forward strand.
AGGGTGGGTAAAGACTGCAAAAATGTTATTTTGCTTAAGAGTAAACATACTTTATTTTGAAAGATACGAGAAAAAGTCACTCTTAGTAAGCGTTTTTGCTTGCCTAGAAAATACGATTCATCATAAGAAACGTAAATTTTTTTTATACAGGGTGGGTAAAGACTGCAAAAATGTTATTTTGCTTAAGAGTAAACATACTTTATTTTGAAAGATACGAGAAAAAGTCACTCTTAGTAAGCGTTTTTGCTTGCCTAGAAAATACGATTCATCATAAGAAACGTAAATTTTTTTTATACAGGGTGGGTAAAGACTGCAAAAATGTTATTTTGCTTAAGAGTAAACATACTTTATTTTGAAAGATATGAAAAAAAGTCACTGTTAATAAACGTTTTTACTTGAATAATGAATAGGTGATACTTGTTGTCAATGTCTTTATTTAATGAAGTAATTATAATAATAGTAATAGTGCGAACATTTCTATTAACATGAAAAGAATACGATAACGACTTCATATTTCAAAAACTCATACTCGACACTGCTATTTATGGAGAATATGACAAAATAATATCAAGAACAATCATTTCTTTAACACTTGACTATTTTTTAACGCCGCCATAGCAGTGGCGGCTCGTGACCTATGATAGAGGGGGTTCACAAGTATGGTGAAATTATTTTTAAAATTTTACTTTTGTGTAACGACCAAACAATTATTTTCTATGCGTTTTAAACGTAGAAAGAAAAAAAGTAATAAGAAAATGCGGTAGGTAAAACATATTTTTATTTATTTTTTAATTTTACACAAGGAAATATAACTTTTGGAAAATAAGAAAGATTTTCTTAGGTTGTATAGCTGTCGGATCTTAACGCCGTCGCATGCAACCCTCGTAACAATATTTATACAGCCCACTACCAATACTACTAAAGCCATCTACGAGCTATCAAGAAAACCGAATGATGTCCAATACTACTATCGCCATCTACGAGATATCAAGAAAACCGAATGATGTCTAATACCACTACGCCATCTACGGTTACGTCATTAGGCGCAACCAAGACGAGAACAATAGTTAACTGTTTTATGACGAGAACGAATCGAGCCACGAGACTGACAAGTTGGCATTCTTCATATTTTCAATATTTTTTAGTTTAAATCCTTAAATAAAATGGCTTAAAATCATATCGAGTATCATTTATCGAAATACACAACATTTATCGACCCTACACAATAGTGCTTAAACGTAAAGTCCATTCTTCGGTTTTTAATTGTAGAAAATTGATCAATAACAGCCTCATTCAGTTTGGAATACCCTCTATAATTTTTTTTTCATATATATCATTTTTAAACTTCCTAATAAAGTCCATAGATTTACTCTTTGTGGTCGGCGTTAAATTAATTTCGGGTTTAGGTGTTCCCGCATTCTTACTACAATTTTTTGCTCCAAACTAAAAGAGCTAAAGTTATTTCTTAAATAGTCCACCGTCAACTATTCATTCTAACTTAATAAATATATAATATTAAAATATTAAAACATACACGCTCGAATTTCTAACTAGATGCACGAACAGACAAAAGCGGGGTGCACACAAAAACAGTTCGCCTTTTCCATATTAAATCGCCATAGCCCCGCTATATCCCCCGCTGCCACCCGCCACCTGTTACTACAGAGAAATTGCACTACTTAATCGCGTGCGAGCAAGTCTCGTCATAATAGTCATTTACCTCTACCGAGGCACGGTTGCCGGATCTATACAGTTTGGTTTGACGGGATGATAAAATATTAGGGAGGGTCGGACTTTTTTAGTTTGACGGAGGTTTATACGATAATATTCAATGAATATAAATTAATAGTTTTTATTCGTTTTGTTTTGGGAGTGCACGTGCGCATGTGCTCCTGTGGAAGAACCGCCACTGCGCCATAGCCAACTAGGAGGATAAAAATATTAATTTGGCAAGAGAAAAAATTGCCGACTCTATATAATTTCACGCGAGAGTTGCATCTTGCGCGTGAACAATATTGTAGGTACATGAATGTTGTTCCTTGTTATTTTTGCATGTTCTTGGCATTTACGTTAGCAATTCACCAAGGTGTTAATCTTGAAAACTTAATTGTTCGCTATTTTTTCGAAAGAGAAAATTGGTGGGTATGCTGTTGTTTTAATTGACGGGTTTTAACAGCGGCCTCTCCGCATAGTACTTACAATTAGCGTAGGTATAGTTAAAGCGATATAAAACATAGGTTGCATATTGTTATGAGAAAGAATGTGAAAAGTATAGGTACCTATTTTCGAGTCCTCACTTCGGATTGTGCATAAAACACGATAACAAACCGTGGTAGTAGACATTGAAGGAATAAGAATGTGAACACAATGTCATAACTGTACAGTAGTGTACGTACAGATAGTGTTAATCACGGTAAACATCTAGTTCTTATATATTTTTAAACAGATTATAAATTTTAAACAGATATATTTGTTGAGAAATTTTTTACAAGAAAAGTACTCGGCGACTAAGGACAGGTTGGTATTAGTAGATATACTTATTTTAAATATTTTTCAAATTGAATTTTATTAATTTTTTAAACTAAACCAATTTTTATAGTTAGAGAGACAGTGACAACAGGAGAAGAAGTATATGCAAGGGTTGACTTGTCAGAAAATGTGTTTCCCGTGACTTTGGGGTCACGCAGATGCTGTAAATTCATTTTCAGATATGGTTCGATATAATTTTGAATTTATTGAGAATTTCCTATCTAAAGCGGTACAGCGCCTCCCAGCAACGCTCTACGGCATTTCATCAGATATAAAAGTCGTAGAGGGGGACCTAAACTCCACGAAAAACCAAATTACTGATATTCCACTTCACGGACCCCCTATTGTACCTAACTATTATGTAAGATATGTCAAATTTAAATTATAGGAAATTTACAAGGATAGATTTTATGCGTATAAGTTATAAAAAAGTCTTTAAATTCGTCCATTAAGTCAAAATCCAACATAAAAAAATCTCGATAAGTTGCTACCGTTAAGGCCCGACGTGCAGTCCCTTTCTTCCCAACCCTTTGCAGCTTTTTTCAGCCCTCAGCGCCCTATTGAGACATCGCTGATTTGACACCGATTAGATTCATAAGAATAATAAAGTGATAATATTTCACAGCTTGGATCCTTTCTTAAAGGTGGTCTCGTACTATTCACATTCGAGTTCCACACATGTGGTTTTTTATTATTTATATTTCGTTTCTGATTATTTTGTTCTTCTTGTAGCGCGTTTAGGCATGAATGCTGATTTAAGATAACTGTTATGTGTTTTTTTTTGTTTGTACTGTTATTTGTCCACGTAACATATTGCAGTATGTAAAGAGGGGTTACTATTCTATATTGGGGCGATAGTAAGTAGTAAGACAGGAAATTTTCTGACGTTTCTCAATCACAGAACCGATTTTTTTGAATATTAACAAGGATTTTTAAAACTAACAAATACTGAACCCGAACAAACGCGTAAAGTTAGCCATTAGGCGAAATTATTTCAGGGCCACGCCCAAAATTCGTAAAGAATTTTCACTATTTGATTTCGTAAAGTAATGTTTTTTATTTATATTTCTAAGAAGAGATAAAGAAATTCATAGTCTGCTCCAAAGTTAAATTTTTAATTTCATTCATGTTTCGAGGGCATATACCTTCATCTTCAGTAGAAAAAAATATAATATGTTTTGTGGTTCAGTAGAGTAGCTACTACAGCTAGAGTGCGCTATGTTGCAGCAAATACACATATTTAACAAAAAAACATTGTTTTGTAATTTTTTCAAATAATTTGTAATATAAAGGAAATATTTATTTATTTACACGTAGAATATATATGTCGAAAACTTGATATTGCCAGTCAAGGTGAACTTTAAAACAGTTAAGTATTTTTTAAAAAGATGTTTGTAAAAAATTAAGAGAGAAGAAAAAATATGTAGATTATATTATCTTTTGTAACATAAAAATTTTTCAAAAATAATTCGTTAATGGATTATGAAAAGACTAGAATAAACAAGGACAAACTTTGAATTTGACTTTGGGATATACTCCGAAAATTACTTTCAACAAAAAAAAAATAGCGAAAAAAAGAATTTTAAAATAATTTAACTTTTGTTTATTAAACTTGTGGAACAGACTATAAGTTTCTCTACATCTTCATAATTTCCTTCATAATTGTAAACAACAGATCCCATAATCCATCCATAAACCCCTTGAAAAGTGAAGCTGTGATTATGTGAAATGTTATTGAAAATCCGTAATGGGTTGAAGAGAGAACTACATGTTTGTTGGCTGAATGCCAACAATGTTGAAGTCTGGTTATATCACACGGTTAAACCATACTTACCGATGAAATGATAAATCTATATTAAATGATCCACTCTTTTACAAACTACACATGAATGTACCATGATTGCTTATAATAAAGACGATTTTTCACCAATAATCACAAAAAGAAACACAAATCAACCAAAATATAATTGGATACGACTTAATGATTTCCTGGGTCGGTCCCATTGTGTAGACAAGAGCTTGGCAATAAACAAGTGAAGTATGAAGGGACGGACTAAGGAAAACAAGTAATGATATGATTATATTAATGTAATCAAATGAAATAACATTTTTTAAAAATATTACTAGTCATATTTATTTACATTTATAATGTCATTCTATAGATAGTTCTGTTTCGCTATCGCTATCATCATCAAAATTAATTATAACTGGCTAAATTATACGATCCAGACTAATATACGAATTTTCTACAGTTATTACGTGACGGACTGAATTTTTCCAACTACCTGGGGGAATATCATTAAAGCATTTTCGAATTAATTCTACAACACTAGAACTTAAAGTCGGAGAAATATTTTCAGACCTAACCAGTGATTTTAACTGGTGCCACATATGCTCTATGGGGTCAAAAATGCAATTATAGGGTGGGAGCCGTAGCACTGTATGTCCAATTTCTTCTGCTGTCACTTTTTTTTATAACTTTCTTCAAAATATATATCATTCGCCGCCATGTAGTTCTGAATCTCCAATTTTGTATTATTTGAGCTTGGAGCTTTATATAATTGGCGACTGTGATAGCTCGCATTGTCCATTACTATCACGCTATTCTGAGGAATGTTTGGTAAAAGACAATTCTTGAACCATTCCTCAAAAACTAACAAATTTTACCACAAAAAGATATTTAAATATAAATTAAGCAACCTAACCTACCTGACTACTATGTTGGAGATTGTTGGAACCAGTCTTCCGGGGACCCCATGCACCCCCCCCCCCCCCCCCTACCTAAATTACACCACTGGCGATAATTTTAAGGAGACGTTATAGAACCTATGTGGTTAGTTCACTGAATACGGCGGTAAAAAATCGTTTGACTGACTCCTGTAACGTACAATCGTTCCAAACCAAGCCCATAATAAATAAGTTTAAATTAGAATCTCGGTAATGAATGACGACATGATCGCCATTAAGGTAAACTCCATATTATGCCGGTCAATTATTCTCTCCAGCTAGACAAGTCGCAGACGTCCGCAGCTTCTCGGTCTGGGTTTCTAGGTTAGTTGCATTCCTAGAAGTCTAGCCTGGCAAAAACATTACTTAAATTATCATATTCATACGGAGAAAAGATGCTGGTAGACGCCACAGCAGTTCTTTCCGTGCATTGATTTTAATTGGATTTATTTTTAGATTGTTGATTTTCTTGAACTATTACGTGCAAGGGAAAACGGTAGACGTAGACGATGTTTACTAGAAAAGGAAAAAACGATTCTTATTCTGGTCACCGGTTATATTTTAAATTATTTTCAATATTATAAACATGTTCGAAAGCAGTTGAAATGACGATAAAAAGAGCAAGTTTGTTGTTGTGAGTGAATAGCCAACCACCTGCACGTTGCCTTATCAAAATGCAGTTTTCTACCTAATAGCCTATGCGGGCACGTGTCACAACTTCTCTATTTATATTTATAACTTTGTGTAACGGGTGAAATATTTCGATTATAAAACTGAAATATTCTAAAAATATTAAATTTTTCCACATTATTGCGGATTTTTCATTTATCGATTAATTTACTGCGGAACCAATAAAGGACTACTAAGCGAGGCCGCACACCTGTGATACATTTCTGGCAGTGGCGGTTCTTCCACAGGAGCACATGCGCACAGGCCCCCCCCCCCTAAGGGCTACTGGCGCCTGTGTGCAAAAAAGGATTTTGGCGCCCCTTAAGGCATTTTGGATCATGTTTTTTTATTTATTTTTTTGAAGGAAGGTAGGTAGGTAGGTAACGTAATAAAATTTCGTGTGTATTTATACCTAATCCGATTTAATTTCTCAACTTTTTTTTTAAAATTAATTTTTGTTTTTTGTTCGTTTTTTGTTGGAAATTTTCGCAATTTTTGACCCTGGGTTTTGGCGCCCCTAAAGGATGGCGCCCGTGTGCTTTGCACACTTTGCACATATACTAGCGGGGGCCCTGCATGCGCACGTGCACCCCCAAAACAAAACGACTAAAAAAATATTAATTTATATTCATTGAATATTATTTATCGTATAAAGTCCGACCCTCCCTAATATTTTATCGTACCGTCAAACGCCAAAGTCCGACCCTCCCTAATATTTTATCATCCGGGCAAACCAAACTCTATAGATCCGGCAACCGTGCTTCGGTCGAGGTAAATGACGATTATGACAAGACTTGCTCGCACGTGCGTGGGTGGCAGCGAGGGATAGCGGGGCTATGGCGATTTAACATGGAAAAGGCGCACAGTTTTTGTGTGCACCGCCTGTTCGTGCATCTAGTTAGAAATTCGAGCGTGTATGTTTTAATATTTTAATATTATATATTTATTAAGTTAAAATGAATAGTTTACGGTGGACTATTTAAGAAATAACTTCAGCTCTTTGAGTTTGGAGCAAAAAATTGAAGTGAAGAATGCTAAACCCGAAATTAATTTAACGCAGACCACAAAGGGTAAATCTAGGGACTATATTAGAAAGTTTCAAAATTAAATATATGAAAAAAAATTTATAGAGGGTATTCCGAAAAATGGACTTTACGTTTAAGCACTATTGTGTAGGATCGATAAATGTTGTGTATTTCGATAAATGATACTCGATATGATTTTAAAACATTTTATTTAAGGATTTAAACTAAAAAGCACTGAAACTATGAAGAATGCCAACTTGTTAGTCTCGTGGCTCGATTCGTTCTCGTCATAAAACAGTTAACTATTGTTCTCGTCTTGGTTGCGCCTAATGACGTAGCCGTAGATGGCGTAGTGGTATTAGACATCATTCGGTTTTCTTGATAACTCGTAGATGGCGGTAGTGGTATTAGACATCATTCGGTTTTCTTGATAACTCGTAGATGGCGGTAGTAGTATTGGACATCATTCGGTTCTCTTGATCGCTCGTAGATGGCTTTAGTAGTATTAGTAGTGGACTGTATAAATATTGTTACGAGGGTTGCATGCGACGACATTAAGATCCGACAGCTATACACACTAGGAAAACCTTTCTTATTTTCCAAAAGTTGTATTTCCTTGTTAAAAATAAAAAATAAATATAAATATGTTTTTTCTTTCTACATTTAAAACGCCTAGAAAGTAATCGTTACACAAAAATAAAATTTTAAAAATAATTTCACGATACTTGTGAACCCCTCTATCCTAGGTCACGAGCCGCCACTGATTTCTGGCCCTAGAAATCCGGCGCCAGATTAGTTGCTCTATATACAGGGTGTCCGCTAATTAATGGGACATGGAAAACCCACAGACTCCTTACGTTAAAATATTAGGATTCAATTATACTTACCTATATCCAAAAGTTGATATTAACTGAGATACAGGGTGTTAAAGTTAATACTTAATTTTTGTTTTTCTCCCATAACTTTGACAGAAATCAACGGTTTTTTACAAAATTTGGAAATTATGGTGTTTTTAGGACGAGACACTGATTTTTGGTTAATTTTTAATGTATAATGTAGGGGGCGCTGTCTGCGGCATTTTATGAACATTTATTAGGTCATAACTTTTTGTGCCTCAGTGTATTTAAGTTTTTAACGAACATAATATTTTTCTCATATTTATTACGTAAAAAAGGTATACTAATTTCAGGTCGCCCAGAGTTACCGTTTCGCAGATATTTACATTTAAATTGTTTAGTGCGTTAGCTCAGGCAAGCAAATAATATTTTGTTACTCCTTACCAATTAACTTTTACATGATAATTAAGGTTCTAGTAATGGTAATTGGGAATAATAAATACAACAATTGGATTGTTCTTTAACTTACTTTAATTAAAATAACTTTGACCCTAGAAAATATCGTGTCGAAAGAAACCAACAGCAATGAAAACACAAACTTACGATAAACTCAAAAATGAAACATGTTCTGTTCCATAGCAACTGCATCTCTAAATATCATTTGTTTTCTCATAGGTTACTTTGAGAAAAAAATTTTGTTTGCAAATTAATAGTAATTGGGCAGGGTGCACTGAACAATTTAAATGCAAATATCTCCGAAACGAGAACTCTGGGCGACCTAAAATTAGTATACCTTTTTTACGTAATAAATATGAGGAAAGTATTATTTTCATTAAAAACTTAAATATACTCAGGCACAAAAAGTTATGACCTAATAAATTTCCAAAAAATCAGTTTCTCGCTAAAAAAACCATAATTGCCAAATTTTGTAAAAAAACCGTTGGTTTCTGTCAAAGTTATTAGAGAAAAAAAAACTTTCGGATATGGCCAAGTATAATTAAATTTTAATATTTTTACGTAAGGAGTCTGTGGTTTTTTCATTAGCGGAAGCCCTGTATAGGGTGTCCGAGAAAATGTGGGAAATCTCCCGGATATGAAGAAAACAAATGAAAAGAGTATTACAAGTTCATACAAACTTTTTTCGTATCGGCCACCACTTCGGAGATATGGGCCCCCAAAGAGATCCAATGGAAACAAGTTCTTTACGCATAGATAATTATTGAACCACTAGGTATATTTAAATTTTCTGTTAATATGATGTATACCAGATAAGATCCTTCAAATTGCTATCCAAGAAAGTGTTGTGAATTAATCACAGTTGCAGGGACTGACTAGCTGTTACACTCATGGCCCCTTTTTTTTAACGCCCTGTATGGTAAGAACTTTGGACAACGGTTTTTAAATAGGTACCTTTAAGTATTGACTAAAAATTAAGTATTCTTCATTCGTGTCGTTAATCCTAACCGTTTTCGAAAAAACGGCATCCACATCACATCATGTATTTGGCGTATTTCAATAAAAGATGCATCTTTGTTCCGATCAGGATCAACTTTCAAAACTTCGCCGTGAGAAGTTAGGGGACTCAATGTAAATAAAACGAAAAGTGATTTAAACGACCCTGGAAATGATGTGCCACTTACCCCCTTCTTTCCCATTTAAGATTTTAAGGGCAACATCTAAACCTACCAGGGGGTTAAACTTCGAAGGCTCGTTCGCAACTTTAAATGTACTGCTTGCAAGAACTAAGCCTTTTAGGGCTGTGCGCTGCTGCGTTTCGTGGCGCTTCATTTAGACTTTCTAAGAACCACCCTGTATATGAACGCAAAAAACCCCAATAATCAAATTCAAATCAGACGCCTATTTTGCGTAAACTAAAACAAGTTACTGTTATTATATGCATTAAATTCATGTGACCGGATATCAAAATTTTTATGTCTGATCATCGATTAAATAACAAAAAAGTGGAGGCATGATCGGCTCTCCTTTTTATTTGCTTAAAAAACTGCAAACTGGTAATAAATAAGATTCAAGTATCAGCGCCATCCAGTAGCATAGTCGTCCTTAAATCACTCATATTATAGTTAAACATTCCTTATCGTGCCTCGTTTAGCAATATTAATAATGAGTATTTACTGGTACCTGCTATATATAGCATTAAAGCAATTGTTTTTGGCGGAAGCTGTAGGACAAATTTTTTCTATTTGGGTTTCATAATGGCGCTTCGCGGGTCGTTTTCTAAATCAGACGCGTGCTCTAAGATAATGTCGTATGAAACTTGTATCTTAATATACTATTTTATATCGAGAAGTAATTAAATGGTTTGCCGTTATTAACAGTCGAGCTGCGAAATGATTACTTAGTCAGCAAGATTTTACAATTGATCAGTAGAAGAAAACATGTCTAGAAGCAGTTTACTTCAGAGGTCCCAGGTCACTGTCAATTTATATAACTTTCTTGTGTTTTATTCTTTTGCCGAATACTGAAGGATATCGGCTACAAAAGGTGTAGCGGGGGCGGGTTTTCACTTGTTTTCCCAGGGCACAGTCACGATTCAGAAATGTTTGCTGTCCATAAGTTGCTGACCAACTAGCCATTTTGGCAAAATATTCTTATTTTTGGAAACAGAAAAATGTAACTAGTTAAATGATACCCTTTTATATCTACCACCGTTACAATGCTAATCACATCCATTAGTTGCTGACGTGGTTTTGTCTCACTTGATCTATATAATTTAGATTTGAATCATATACTGTTACAGGTTTCTCACTTTCAGTCTTGCCTATATATAATTTCTTTTTAGTTTGTGACCCATTTTCGACGCCTATGTCAAAAGCTGTCAGGTTACTATTAAATTAATAAAAAAGTCGATTGAAGAAGACGATTTAATGTGAGACATTAATAATTATTAAGGCGTATGCCTTAAAAAAGATTAATTTTCAAAATGGAGGTCATCATGCAGCATCATAATACGATTTTTTTCTTTGGTCATTTCTCACCTGTTCTTACCTTAAAAGGTGCGACATCTTACAAATATTTTTAGTGTTGTTTTTTAATTTAAATGGATTTAATGGAACATGCAATATAGAATAAACTATAATTATATAGAATTTTCTACTTACTTCCTAGTTTTCGACCATCACTGGAGTACTGCTCTCATGTCAGGAGCTCTGCACCCAAACATACTCTTCGGCTACTCGATTCCATTGAAAGAAGGGCCATTCGTCTGATTGGAGACCACGAGCGGACGATCCATATGTAGTTAAGCTTAGTACTCCTCGAACTTCACTACTTAAGAATACTTTCATCTGGAGGACTTCATCCTTATGGAACGACCTTCCCGAGGTCGTTTTTCCCAACGAATATAACCTCCAAGGATTCAAAACCAACGTGAATCGCTTTTTGCGCACACCCACCACTCCCAGAGTGCCCTAAAGGATTTTCCTATAGTGCTTGTGTTTGATCATAAAAAGAGAAAAAAAAAATTTATACTATAGGAAAACGAATATATTGCATTGAATCAATCAAAATTAGCACAAGAAAAATATCAAAAGATAGAAGCGTTCCGATATACGTATTCTGGAAAATAATTTATAGTTTCGAAAAAAAAAAATGGAAACGCTACGGCGGGCGTTCTATTTTTTTATCATAAGACTATTATAATAAAACATGACATGACTTTACAAAAAGGATATATTCAGTTATATTAGTAACAAATGTCCACAAATACTTACCGAAAACACAAAACCGCGCTGAAACAGTTCTGAGAGAACAGTGGGGACTCAACAACTTATAAAAATCAATTAAGATTGACACACACACACATGAAAATGATCAAAATAGTAACTATATAAGTTAAGAGCTGACAAATATTTAATTGCTACAAATCAATATTTAACAATGATTATAACTTTTGTCTAACACGATATTGAATTCAAAACGTATTGGGGAACTCCGCACACTGAGCAAAATTTCGAGTTGATATAACTCAAATATGAGTTGTCCTAGACCGAAGCGTGTTGCTAATAGGGGAATGGAAGATGTTGGCCCACCCGGCATCGCCCGGTGAGATACCATTGCATCGGTTTAGGTGGCGTGAAGTTTGCTCCTTGAGCTAACTTTTGCTCATTGAGTTGACGTTTCGTTGCTGTGCCGATGTTTCCGGTTACCAGGGTGGGACCCCCCAAAAATAGCATGATGGAAGCTCCAGGCCCAAAATACTCCGGAGGTAAACTCGCCCCCCATTCGGATCTCCGGGCGGGGGCTGGACTTGGGGCCCCATCAAGCGAAGTTCATCAAAAAACAACCATTTCCGACAATTTACTGGGATCTAACAACACTCAACGAAGAAATGGTGTGGCACCTGCAGTTGCTAACCAACCCAGAACTAGCAACTTCAAAATTGATTTCTGCAATATTAGAGGGCTTAACACGAACATCAATTCAGTCCACCAGCACTTACAATCTTCCAAGCCTCACGTACTCGCACTGACCGAGACAAAGGTCAGATCGTCAACAAACACCGTCAGCTATTTATACCCTGGATACGATTTTCATTTCCGATTCCGACGCAACTTCGGCGTGTGTCTTTTTATTCGAGATGATCTCTGCTGCCAACGAGAACCTACACTGGAACCGAAAGACTTTGATGTAATGTGGTTTAAAATATCAACACCGAAAATCACCAAGTTTATCTGCTGCCTTTACCGTCCTCCAAGTGATACCCATTACAGAGGCCTTTTCTCATCACTAGCCAATACAATCGACTTCGTGCAAACCAACTATCCAAATGCCGAGATTGCTATCTTTGGTGACTTTAACGTCCACAATGTCAACTGGCTTAAATATTCAAATACAGACGATGAGCAAGGCCGCGAGGCCGAATCCTTCGCGATCAGTTCTGGTCTAACTCAACTCGTAGAAGAACCAACGCGGATTCCAGACCGAGCTGGAGATTTTGCTAGTCTTTTGGATCTTTTCTTAACGTCAAATCCCGATCTATATACAGTCACCGTACAGCCTCCGTTAGGATCTTCCGATCACAAACTTATTTCAACTCTAAGCGAACTACCAATTAATTCTGAACAACCTCCTAAACCTCGCAAGATATGGCATTACAGATCGGCCAAGTGGGAAGACCTGAAAGACCATTTTCGAACTTTTCCTTGGATGAGCGTATGCTTCTCTTCTGATGATCCATCCGTCTGTGCTGGGGAGGTCTCCGACGTCATTCTAACGAGCATGGAAGCATTTATCCCCTCCTCCCAAAAACGCCCTTCCAACGGCAAGCCCTGGTTTAGCAAGGATTGTGAGCGTGCTGTCAAATCAAAAAATCTGGCTTACCGACAGTGGCGTAAAAACCCTACCACTGAGAATCGTACCATCTTTATTACCGCTCGAAACCAATGTAAGCTAACAATAGACCAAAGCAAATAAGCCCATAACGTGAGGATCAAAAACAAACTTCTTGACTGTCCAAACGGATCAAGGTCCTTTTGGTCAGTCGCTAAGGCCGTCAGCCAAAATTTTACCAAATCAACTATTCTAACCTCTAATATGTCCCGATGGTACAATAGCATCCACAGCCGGAGACAAAGCAAACTTACTTGCTGAACTATTTTCTTCACATTCCACTGTAGATTTCCAGGGAAGAACACCACCCGACATTCCTGCAGTTGAATCCGAAATGACCGAAATCGTGTTCCGTCAGCGTCCCGTCAAACGAATCCTGAAAGGACTCGACGTCAAAAAAGCTACTGGTCCAGACGAAATTCCTATTATAGTTCTCAAGACATGCGCCGATGAACTAACACCAATATTTTGTAGACTTTTCAACTTATCCTACAAAAAAGGAATATTTCCATCTTGCTGGAAGACGGCGCGAGTCCAGCCTATTCCAAAGAAAGGTAAGAGAACCCTGCCTAACAACTATCGACCAGTCGCATTGCTTTCAGTTATATCAAAAGTAATGGAGAAAGCTATTAACCAACATCTTCTAAAGTACCTGGAAGGCTTCAGCATCATCAGCGATCATCAATATGGTTTTCGGAAGTCCAGATCAACTGGAGATCTTCTAGCCTATGTCACCCATATTTGGAACAACGCAATCGAACATCATGGGGAGTCTCGGGTTGTTGCGCTGGATATTTCTAAAGCTTTTGATCGTGTTTGGCATGAGGGGCTTCTAAGTAAACTGCGATCCTATGGTATGCCCAGTCGATTCTGTGCATGGTTATCTAGCTTTCTTAAGGACCGCTCTCTGCAAGTGGGGATTGACGGATTTCTCTCAGACACCTTCACCATCAATGCCGGTGTTCCTCAAGGGTCCATATTGTCTCCCACTCTCTTCTTACTCTACATTAACGACCTTCTAGTGAAAACTAAAAATCCGATATTTAGTTTTGCTGATGATAGCACACTTTTCTCATCTTTCTCTTTGAATGCGCAAACATCGGCTGCCGACGCACATCTTCGCAGACAGCATGAAGTATCACGCCTCAACAAAGACCTGCAAGAAATTTTGGCTTGGGGTGACAGTAACCAAGTCGAATTTAACGCTAAAAAAACCCAGGCAGCAGTTTTCTCTAAAAAGGTTAACATTGCAGAACCGGAAATAGTCATGGCCGGACACGCAATCCCACTGGCTTCATCTATTAATTTGCTGGGTGTCAATCTGGGAGGAAATATGTCTTGGCATAACCACGTTGTGGCAATCGCCAAGATAGCTTCTCAGAAGCTTGGCGTACTCTTCCGAACCAGAAAGTTGTATACACCTCAACAACTTTTGACACTATACAAAGCCCAGATTCGACCATCACTAGAATACTGCTCTCATGTCTGGAGCTCTGCACCCAAACATACTCTTCGGCTACTGGATTCCATTGAAAGGAGGGCTATTCGTCTGATCGGAGACCACGAGCTGACGAAGAACCTCGACAACCTAGAACATCGAAGACAGGTTGGGGATTTGACTCTCTTTTACAGATATTTTCATGGAAGGTGCTCGGCTGACCTTGCCCTCTTAATTCCGCCCAGAGCGACGAATAGCAGAAATACACGACGAACCACTGCCGCCCATCCGTATGTGGTTAAGCTTAGTACTCCTCGAACTTCTTTATTTAAAAATTCTTTCATCTGGAGGACTTCATCCTTGTGGAACGACCTTCCCGAGGTCGTTTTTCCCAACGAATATAACCTCCAACGATTCAAATCCAACGTGAATCGCTTTCTGCGCACACGCACCACTCCCAGAGTGCCCTAAAGGATTTTTCCTATAGTGCTTGTGTTTGATCATAAAAAAAAAAAGAAAAAAAAAAACAGCCCAGACCTCTGAATTACAGCAACCAAATCGAAGAAATTGCACCAACTCACTATTCATAAGTTATGATAGCACAGAAGATGGGTTAGGTTATGCGTTGGAATAGCTCACGCCCCACCGTCTTAAATTATTGATGTTCTACCGTAGCTACCACTATGTGAATTGTGATGCGTTACTAGTCGGGCTAGATTAATTTATGATTCGAGCTATCAAAACTTGGCATTTAAGTTGTTCTAGCTTACGATGGTGGCTGGAATAACTCACAACAGGTGTCTATACGCGCGATCGAAGAAGAATTAACGAATAACAATGGAATGAACCGCGCCAAACCTGCACGAGCACGAATTCGGAACTTTCCGTGACCTTACGATCTTGCGTTTTACCTTCGATATGGGGTTTGGAGCACGTTTCCTGAATTATTCCAACTCAAAATAATTTACACATGGTAATGAGTTAAAATAATGCACGTCCGGGTTAAAACGACACTTTATAATCAATTAGTAAGTTTTCCCAACCCAGAAACTGAGTTCAGGTAACTCATAAAATAGTTACAAGATGAGGAATTGTGGTGATCCCAAATATGTTTAAAATGCTGATAAAAAAACTCTTTACTGTAGCGTTTTTAAATAATTTGTAATAATTCGTAGGCTCAGTTAGAACAACATAGAGAGGTGGGTTGAGGTAGCTCCAATTTTGCAACCCACGACATTGGTAAATGCTTTTTGGTCAGTGCAGAGTCCTATTTATTATTCACATTTTAAGGCTGTAATTAATAAAGATGGGGAGTTTTCTTACTTAAGGTTACGATGCCTCTTGATCCATAGGTTACGTTATATATTACACTTTATGCATAAAATCATAATAATTCGCTATAGTCTATCTGATATCTATTTTCCTGTTACAAAATGATAGTAAAGGTATTGTCAAAACGATGTTACGGCTACGTCAAAAACTGTGGCTTGTATTTTTTTTCAGCCGAAATATCTTAAATTTATATAGGTAACATAATAAAACCTTTAATTATTCGTATTGCGTTTTTTTACAGAAGGCGAGGAAAGCGTTCGAAACACAAAGCTGAACTATTTTTCTTTTTGACCGCAATGACATATTATACAATATGTTAAACGATTTCTAAAACAACAGATAAAAGGTTTTTATTTATACGGGTACTATTTATGTATTTTCCAAATGATTAAGGATAACAGAGTACTGTTTTTTTAGTTTGTTAACCTACTAAAATGTTTACAAAACTCTCATTGGTATTCTAGATTCGTTCCTGCAAACCTTAATTAATTGGGACGACATTGTCGCGTCTGTGTTGTTGTTTTACTCATAAATTTATGCGAACTGTTCAATATATTCATCGCGTCATCTCATAAAAACTAAGCGTGCTGGCTCTCATATAGGCAAGATATTATAAAACATCAATTTCCAGAGGACTCCATTATAAAGACCGCAGTCGCGTGTCTCAATTACAGTAGTAAATGTCGGGAAACAAGAACAAACCTGTACGAACCAGAAAAATATATAATCAGGAATGGTGAAAAAGGATTTCTTCTTCGGAATCGAAATTATTTCTTTTCAATTTTTGATGTTTTCAGATACTACATATTGACATTGGTAAGGTGACAATAACAATGCGGCGCCCAGGCAACGAGCGACGCGGATGCTCTTTTCAAGGCAACTCTATTATTATAAGCATTCAAAGATAAGTAAAAAAATTTCACGTTATGCCATTTTTTTTTAATGCTAAATTATTTTTTTAACTTATAAAATCACCAATTTTATGCATTGATTTGCGTAGAATAAATAATGATCGCAGAAAAACTAATTTCATTGCGCTCCAGACGAAATACTTAATAAAGCCAATAAGGAAGCAACACAAAATTTATTCCCTGAAAAATTGAAAGAAGCTTACAAAGAGGAATATAATACGTTTATTAAATTGCACTGGACCTAAAGCAGGTGAAGAGTTTCAGCGAACGGGTATTCTAAACGTATTTTCAAGTAAGGTAAAACATTTTTAAATTTTCGACTTTATGATCGTGCGATTCCAAGCTAAAATCAACATTAATTCTGAATATTTAAGCTACAACCATAAACTTTCTTCCCATTCCTACTGGTTATACACCAGTATATAGTTCAAGGCATCTTTTAACGTACTTTCGTGTATCCATTTGGATACGTAGGAATTTTATTTGGATACCCAGTAAACATAAATGGATCCAGAAATTTTTTAATTAATTACTTAGTAATTTAAAAACTACTGAACTGATATACCAGTAATGACTGATACCTAAAAATGCTTTAAAATGATCAGAGTCAGAAAAAATATTAAAAAAATAGACATGTTTAAAGACATGGATACGCAGCAAAAATTCACTAAAGACATGTATACGCAGTAAAAAATCACTAAAAGATGCCTTTGTATATATTTTTTAATTTCGAATAAGAAAACTGATCGATCGTACAAAAAATATTGTAGGAAACTTATCCATAAAGTTACTTTCAGGAACCTGAAACGTGAGCCGAAAGTGAATAAAATGATGTTTTCTCTGTCTCTCCCCAGGATAATTCCTAAACTAATGAACCGACTTAGCCGAAATTTAGCATGCCTATGTAAAATGAGTGTCAAATAACGAGAAAATTATTTGTACCAGCGGGTTCGCTCGCGATGATACCATTTGTCCCATATCAAAATTAAAATCTATCAAAAAGTGAATAAAATGATATTTTCTCCGTCTCTCCCCTGGATAATTCCTAAACTAATGAACCGATTTGGTCGAAATTTAACACGCCTATGTAAAATAAGTGTCGAATGACGAGAAAAATATTTGTACCCGCGGGTTCGCTCGCGATGATACCATTTGTCCAATATCAAAATTAAAATCTATCAAAAAGTGAATAAAATGATATTTTCTCCGTCTCTCCCCTGGATAATTCCTAAACTAATGAACCGATTTGGCCGAAATTTGGCATGCCTATGTAAAATGAGTGTCGAATAATGAGAAAAATATTTGTACCTGCGGGCTCGCTCGCGATGATATCATTTGTCCCATATCAAAATTAAAATCTATCAACAAGGGAATCCCCTCTTTTGTCTCTCCTTTTTGTGTATTTGGCCGAGTCTTACGATATTTCAAAATTTTGTCAACTAATTTCGTGGGATAGCCATTTTTGTTGAGGTCGGTTTTGATGTGGTCAGTTTCTTCTTTGAGGGCTTCATTTGAGTTACAAATCGTAAGTGCTTCTTACGATCCCATGTTTTGTGTGGTTTGAGTGATTTGATGTGTAATTCAGATATTGACCTGTATGAGTAGGTTTCCTATACACTGAATTTGATTGTCGGTGCGAAGCTGTTAATGTGCTGTAGGAATTCCTTGAGTTCATCATCGTTTCCATTCCAAATACTGAAGGTATCATCTACATATCTCAGCCACGTTCTTGGTTTCTTTTTTGCTTGTTTTATTGTTTCAGTTTCAAACCATTCCATATAAATGTTGGCGATTATCGGCGAAAGAGAGAGAGAGAGTTCGTTCACTTGGCTGAAAACCCTATCTTTTTCTTAGAAATAAGAATTGTTGAGGCAGCATTCTAATAGTTCCATGATGGCATATTGGGGAAACACTACGGCCACTGGAAACAAGGATTAAAGAACAAAGAAACAACACTCAAAAAGGAGAGACTGAAAAATCAGGTGCAGCCAACCATGCTTGGATACACGGCCATCACATCAGGTGGACAGAAGCCGAGATCCTGCTCATTGAACCACACTGGAGGACGAGGAAGTTCAAGGAAGCTGCTACCATACACCAGAACCCAGGTTGTTTTAGTAAACCTTCAATAGATTTAAGAAATGTCTGAAAACCTTTGTTAAGTAGATGTAAGCTTAGAATTACTAATATCGCGCAAAACCGAATGCATGACTGCACCCATCTCAATTATGCTTCAGTGCACATAGATAAATAGAGCTGTAGTTACTTCTCTTATCTAGTATTCACCTGAAGATGGCTGGAGATACTTACCAGTTGAAACGTTGTGATTTGTAATAAATAAAGACAATGCAAGTCCAAAACTCTGCTATCATTCAAGAAACATCATTGTCTACAACCTTCGAACAGACAGGAGAAGTTATTCCTTACCTAGCGTAATAATTCATACAAAAATGATCGGGGGGTCTTCATTATTCGTGAATCTTGATTTAAATTAACAGATTCTTCGATCTAATCGTCCTTGAACCGAAGCGAAACACCTTAAATATAACATAACCGCTCGATATTAAAGCCATTTAGTTGTAGGCGGTAGCCAATCAGATAAGCGATAAATATAAAGTAACCTTTTACTTTTAACCTGCTTTATTTTAAAGAACTTAACTAGCAGATGCGATCCCCCTGTATCAGTAGTACTTATTACAGGTACCATTGTTATCTTTAAGAGAAAGAACGGCATAATTGTTGGTAGTTATTTGTACCAGGCCTGAAAGGATTACTCGGAGATGTAAAAGTCGTGACTTATGGTCGGATAGATGCGGCGCTATCTATTAATAACGCTTTGGAAACTACCGATGTAAGGTGCACGCTAATAAGGAAAAAAAGGGACGCTAAATAGGTACTTGAAATAAATTGGAATTGAGCTAAATGGTAGGTACTTTTGACGGGCCACAGAGAACAAGCTACTTTCTTATACAACTTTGTAGTATCCTACAAAGTAACACAATAATGGACAAAAAAGTGCACAAATCGAATTAATATATACACAGGGTGTTCCGTAATGATTTGAGAGTGTGACTTCTTAGGTTATTTTATGAAGAAAAGTTCATTCGTCAGCCTAATATGAAAAATGCAATATTTTATGGATATCAAGAGAAACCTAGGATAATTTTACACCATCCATTGACGATGATGATCCTTAAGTCACTCTGGGACTGGTGTGTAGTGCAACTAAAGCGATTCACGTTTGATTTGAATCATTGGAGGTTATATTCGTTGGGGAATACGACCTCGGGAAGGTCGTTCCATAAGGCTGAACCACATATGATGCTATTTGCCGCTCTAGGCGGAATTAAGAGGGCAAGGTCAGCCGATCATTTTCCGTGGAAATATCTGTAGAAGAAAGTCATATCATTCTAGGCTGTCGAGGCTCTCCGATCAGACGAATATATAGCCCTCCTTTCGATGGAATCCAGTAGCCGAAGACTATATTTGGGTGCAGAGTTCCAGATATGAGAGCAGTACTCTAATGATGGTCGAATCTGGGCTTTGTATAGTGTCAAAAGTTGTTGAGGTGCGTACAACTTTTTGGTTCGGAAGAGTACACCAAGTTTCTGCGATTGCCACAACGTGGTTATGCCAAGACATATTTCCTCCCAAATTGATGCCCAGCAAATTAATAGATGAAGTCAGTGGAATTGCGTGTCTTGCGTTGACTATATCCGCTTCTGTAATGTTAAGCTTTTTAGAGAAAACTGCTGCCTGGGTTTCCTTAGCGTTAAATTCGACTTGGTTACTGTCACCCCAAGCCAAAATTTCTTCCAGGTCTTTGTTGAGGCGTGATACTTCATCCTGTCTGCGAAGTTGTGCGTCGCCAGCCAATGTTTGTGCATTCAAAGAGAAAGATGAGACAAGTGTGCTATCGTCAGCAAAGCCAAATATAGGATTTAATGTAGAGTAAGACGAGGGTGGGACACAATGGAACTTATACAGCACAAGTTCCGAATTCCGGCCTATATATATCCACTCAAATGAATGTGCATGAAATCTGCGCACAGGATGATGTTGCTAGGGAGGATTATGACGCCATGGCGGGTAGAATTGCCAGATCGAAAATGACAAAGTGTTGACATGTAGAAAACGAGAATATTCATTCCTCCTTTTTAATTCAAAGTTATCTTTTCTGTAAAGTCTAGTAAACGTTCTATTTGTTATACATAATTGTAAGTTATCAATCTAGAAAAATTGATATATTTGTAACTTTTAATTTTTGTAAGGCTTTATCACATTAAATATGAAACAAACGAACTCTGAATATACTTCTGTTTATTGATCTTCTTGACCGTCCTCAATATAAAACCCATTGTCATGGTCAAAGTCAAGGTAACCTGCTGGCCAAAACTGACCGTTTTTCACATCTGGTCGTTTTGTTCCATTTGTTATTTCTCTCGAACTCTGATAGTCTCTTCAGTCACCTGTTTCATTAATATTTTAAATGAAACGGTAAAACCGGTAATAATACTGCTGCAGTTTCTGTTCCACCATTTTTAACCAAGCAACAATAGTTGAACAAGAACAATAACTTTCGTTTAATGATGCCTTTATCTACCAAGAATTGCGATTATTATAAAGAAATTATTGTCCCCTCGAACCGTTTCCCGTCAATATTTTGCCTGACGCGTTATAGGACTCATCTAATCAAACCCTTTTACAAACCCTTAATTCTAACCCTTTATTATAGACATAACCTCCGCATAATAAGGGTTAAATTACAGCATTGTGTGAAGCTGTTTTCACCCCTAAGGTCAACATCCATGATGGGAATTCATCGAAACGTCGATTTGGGCTAATTAGGAACATTATGTTCTGTTTGATTTTGTACTTATGTTTCAGAAGGGTTTATCTAACCATTTACTAATATATTGTTTCCTTTATTTAATGCATTTTTTAATGAAGTTTAAATCACTTAATAGGATAGACAAGTCTTCATTTAAATTCTATGTAAAATTTACACTATATTTTAGTTGATTTTACCGCTCGAAACCAATGTAAGCAAACAATAGATCAAAGCAAAGAAGCCCATAACCTGAGGATCAAAAACAAACTTCTTGACAGTCCAAATGGATCAAGGTCCTTTTGGTCAGTTGCAAAATTTTACCAAATCAACTATTCCACCTCTAACATGTTCCGATGGTACAATAGCATCCACAGCCGGAGACAAATCAAACTTACTTGCTGAACTATTTTCTTCGCATCCCATGGTAGATTTCCAGGGAAGAACACCACCCAACATTCCTGCAGTTCAATCCGAAATGACCGAAATCGTGTTCCGTCAGCGTCCCGTCCAACGAATCCTGGAAGGTCTCGACGTCAAGAAAGCTTCTGGTCCAGACGAAATTCCTGTTATAGTTCTCAAGAGATGCGCCGATCACCTAACATCAGTATTTTGTAGACTTTTTAACTTATCCTACAAACAAGGAATATTTCCATCGTGCTGGAAGACGGCGCGAGTCCAGCCTATACCAAAGAAAGGTAAGAGAACCCTGCCTAGCAACTATCGACCAGTCGCATTGCTTTCAGTTATATCAAAAGTAATGGAGAAAGCTATTAACCAAAATCTTCTAAAGTACCTGGAAGGCTTCAGCATCATCAGCGATCATCAATATGGTTTTCGGAAGTCCAGATCAACTGGAGATCTTCTAGCCTATGTCACCCATCTTTGGAACAACGCAATTGAACATCATGGGGAGTCTCGGGCTGTTGCACTGGTTATTTCTAAAGCCCTTGATCGTGTTTGGCATGTGGGACTTCTAAGTAAACTGCGATCCTATGGTATGCCCTGTATAAAATATTTTTCTGTATTTTTTTAACTAAGAAAATATATGGTAATTTTGAAATTGTCAATTATTTGATTTCCCCCCATATCTCTTAAGCGAGCGAAAATTTTCTAATTTTGATTTTACCATTTTAAGTTTGACCCAAATAGAGCACATGACACCTACACTACTTTTGATAGCACTAACAGTTACGGAGATACCCTATAAAAGTGTCGAAAATGGGACACCCTGTACATGTATTAAGATATCCACGTCCGTGCGTAGGAGTCTTTACCGTTGATCAGTAGCGCACGCATTTTTTTTCGGGAGGGGGTTTTCAAATTTGGGTTTTATTATAAATATCTTGTTAAATGTTACATTTACTTAAAAATGTCTATTACAAGTAGATACAAGTGATGGGGGTCACTGCAGGTGATGACGCACTTCATTCTTTCCCTGGTTCAACTGGTTCAACTACTTCAACTGTAGTATATACCCATGGTACAGTGTTATTTGTACCCTGCTATGCCCTGCTATGTATACCATACCATACCAGTGTAGAAGCGGAGAAATGTTTCCCGTTAGCGGGTTTGACTTAAGAAGGTAGGTGAGGTGTTGCCAGAGCAGCCATTCCACGTATTAATATAATTAAAATCTTAAACCCTATAACGTTTCCGTTTTTTATATTCATAATGAATTTCATAAGAGGATCATCAAACTATTAATATAATGATCATATTGAGCAGGTATAATTTCAACAGTTTATTTTCACTCATCAACGAGATATTTATCCCATAATAATTACGCTGCTCTGTTTTCTTATTAACAGGATGTGCCAGCGATTTAAACATGACGCAGTCGTTAAATTGTGCGAATATAGCTACCTACTTTGAGTAATTATTTGTGTCAAAAAAAATTACGATTTCCAATTACAGTTTATATAATATTTTTTGAATTAAAATATCGTATCTAATAATCGATAAATCAATAATTGTCAATATATTGAAAAAATCAAGAGTTTTTTTACAGGCAACTTTCAGTAAATTGGAATTTAAAAATAAATAATTATACATACCCGCGCAAAAGATCATCGTCGGAAAGATTTTTGTTTTGCATCGATTTTTTAATAATTTAACGCCCGTCACATGGCTAATTTTACTCTTCTAAATCATATAACGCTAATATTTGGAACTGAGTTTTTTTAAATCAGTCACTATAACCATTTTCCTATTATTTAAAACAGCCCTGTCTTATTTGGGCTTAAAG
Source organism: Barypeithes pellucidus (assembly GCA_963991005.1). NCBI lineage: Eukaryota > Metazoa > Arthropoda > Insecta > Coleoptera > Curculionidae > Barypeithes > Barypeithes pellucidus. Next base: position 6,226,059 of record OZ022557.1, read on the forward strand.
TTTTGGAATGTTCCTTATAGAATGTTAAAATACTAAGAAAATTAGTTATATTTTTAATCTACCTAGGTGTAAACGAAACTTGCACATCAAAATATATTTTTCCTTAATGGTTTATAAATGGTTAATAAAAAAATATTGTATATAGCTTCGGATAACAAACCGTCACATCAATTTTCATGCGTGACCGGTGTTACTGTGACCGTCGATACAAAAATGCACAAATTCATGGATAACAGCGAATACAAGCTATTTCTTAAACTTTGTTAGATTGAAATAAGTATCTGTACTCAAGAGAATGTAGTATTTTTCCCTTAATTAGGACTACTAGGTCTGAGTTAACCCTGTGACCGGCGAAACAACATAAAAACATACGCCTGGTAAAAAGTAGGCAATATTCTAGTTTATACCTAAATAAACATAATAAGGAACGTACCTAAACAGGAGCACTCTTTACACAACTTCAAACACATACCGTCATAATTGTGAAACTATTAGGCCGACTTCTAGTTGTGTTATTTATAAGCAATTTCTGCCGTGACCGGCGATACATACAGCTGCGGGGACGGAACTTCTGGTTAATAATTGCGTTAGAGAAACTAAATTGTTGAACTGAACATTATTTTTTCAGTACAAAGCGCCATTTTAAAAATAATTTAATGCCCTTTAAAAAGATGTATCACAACATTCCCATTTGAAAAAACAAGGGCAGTAACCGCCCCCGCTAGGGGGTTGAGGTTACAGGGATGAAATTAATAGTGAAACGTGTCCCCCTGAAATCACAAGTTTACGGGTCCGAGGTTTTTTTTTAATTTTCACGTACACAGCCGTAAACCTTGCTGGATTGTTTTCGATGGGCCACCCTGTATATTTTAGTATTTACTTGATTTTATTTAATTTATTAGAAATTCTAGAAATTATGTTTCCAATATCATCTTGTTACAGATTAATAAAAATGTAATTAATGCCATATTTTATAAGAAATTTTACAATAAACTTTGCCTTCAGTCCGTTTAACATTATCGATATGTTTTACAAATGTAAAGGTGTTTTTTTTTGACAAGCCCGTTTGGAAACTTCTGTGTATTAAAAAAGGGAGTAGAACATCTCTAATAATTGTTGATGCACCTGTTTTATTTGCAAATAAATGCTGGCACTGATTGCACTAAAATATGGCGCAATAAAATACCTATAAAGATGAAACAATGCTGTGCATCGTTGTAAATCAGGGCGCAATAAATCCGTTTCGAATCACACACGCTAACTAATGAAACGTGAGTTTATGAGATTTTAAGGATTTAGAGAAAAATGTATCTCGTATGGAACTACACGGGGAAGAGTTTGCAAGGGACATTTACGGTGAGTGACCTATTAAAGATCTCAGGAACTAAAGAAATATATTTATTTTTCATCTATCAATTATTTACTTATAATACCTAAGGTATTAGTAGTGTAAGTGTGGCTAAATATATGAGCTTAAACACCTTAAAAATTCTATACCATGCAAATTTTGAGTCCGTCCTGAGATATGGCATACTATTCTGGGGAAGTAGCTCTGAACTACAAAGGGTTTTTATAATGCAAAAGAGAGCAATAAGGATAATTAAAGGCCGTATTAAACTTGGGAATTTTTATGGCGCCAGCAATGACAATTATAATTCAAGGATTCAGGCGCAGTACACCGTTCTCCGTACTACAGTCAGAAATTCTACTCTTCTGACAATTAAAATGACACGGATTCATGCGCAGTACACTGTTCCCGATCAGCTGTCTCTCATTACCAGAAATGGGACAGGCGCCATTTTAATTGCCCTTGCCGGCGCAATTGGGTAGACATGGATTATTCTGTTATTTTTAACTGTTTATTATTTGGCCGAACCAGGTACGAACAGGTAATGGCCATTTAAACCCACTGGTACTTAAATTAGCAGTTTACATTCTTTATTAAACTTATGGACTGCTAATTCAGCAACTTTTTGCACCTCCTATTTATAAATAGCAGTAGCTGCTTTAACTGGTAATCAAAACGAACAGGTTTGCACATCTCTAATTCTGGGGATATTTTAGGGATTTCGACAGTACCCACTGCTGTTCTGACCGTTGACAATGCTCCAGCTGATCGAAAACGGTTTACTGCGCATGAATACGTGCCATTATAATTGCCGGCGCAAGAGAAAAAATTGCCTAGTCTAATACGGCCTTAATAAAATGAACCTTTTAGATTCCTGTAGGGGAATATTTAAACAAATGAATATTCTAACAGTCTATGGGCTTCATATTTTTGAATGTCTGATGTTTTTGTTTAGGAATAAGAACAAGTCTGAAACTGTAAATGTCGATGTTAACTATACAAGAACAAAAAAACTTATTATATCCGCGTCACCGTTTAACTATCACAGAAATGAATCCTTATTATATGTGTATCAAATTTTTTAACAAGCTGCCGAATGATATAAAATCTATTACCAAGGTGTCAAAGTGGAAATAAAACATTTAAAAAAAGTGTTTTTTTTTCAAACACAAGCACTATAAGAAAAATCCTTTAGGGCACTCTGGGAGTGGTGCGTGTGCGCAAAAAGCGATTCACGTTGGTTTTGAATCGTTGGATGTTATATTCGTTGGGAAAAACGACCTCGGGAAGGTCAGAGAGTCAGAGAGTCAAATCCCCAACCTGTCTTCGATGTTCTAGGCTGTCGAGGTTCTTCGTCAGCTCGTGGTCTCCGATCAGACGAATAGCCCTCCTTTCGATGGAATCCAGTAGCCGAAGAGTATGTTTGGGTGCAGAGCTCCAGACATGAGAGCAGTAACTCTAGTGATGGTCGAATCTGGGCTTTGTATAGTGTCAAAAGTGAGGTTTGTACAGCTTTCTGGTTCGGAAGAGTAATAGATATACATTAGTGGACTTTTTAGACAGTAACTGAAGATGAAGGCTTAAGCCTTCGAAACATGTATGGTTTTATTAATTGTTATTAAACTAGTGGAGCAGACTGTGAGTTTCTTTACCTCTTTATAACTTCACTCCACTTTGAGATGGACTACTTCAAGAAAATTAATATTATTCTGTTTTTCATGTGTTAAATGTACAATTTTTTAATTTTCCTGAGAAAGAAGCTGGACCAACTATGAAATGTTGCGACTACATTGCTGAGTTTCGTCTTTTTCGGTGACAAAGCTAGCTATCATTTTTGCTATTCGCTTTTTCGACGTGATGCTTTCCTCACTTTTGTAGCTTAAGGGTTGCAAGGGAAGCACCACCCTTGATAAGAAATGTGGACGAGGCCCGACCGACGTAGCAAATGTCCTGTATATTCCTTGGCGTTTTCTAAATTAATAAATTTTGCTATGATTGAAGGAACACGTCCTAGTGTATTTTTACCCATAGGCGTAGCTATGCATTTACCATTTCGATATGTAAGGAAAAATGTTAAGGTATCTGTTTGGGTTTGTTCGTTTGGTCTCCTTCAATTATAGTAAAACTTTTTGGCGTAGCAGTTTAAATTGAATATTGTTTTTGCATCGACGCTCCCGGGCCCCTTTTGGATCTGCTCCCGTGTTCTTCGCACACATGGAACACCGATGGATACGCCACTGGTAAGAACATCAATGGATTCTATGTTACACATACAGCGAATTAGTTTCTGTAAGCTCTTGCTGGATAACTTCATTGTTGATGTCTCCCTAAAGTTCTTACGCAACTTTCATGCAAAAAATCTGATATTTTTACACTTTACATTACAACACCCCGTATAATTAATAACCCAATACTAATTTAAGCAACTGTATTTTATGCTAGTAAAACATTTGCTCCGTTTTATTTTTTTTTACTTAAACGACAAATAAAACTAAAAATAATCATTGTTAATCAAGAAATTGTTCTATCTTCATCAGCAAAGTACAGCAATAAAATCCAACGATTATCCTGTATAACAAGTTAAATATAAAGCTATTGCGGTATTTCTGATATTCTTTCAGATAAATGAGAAATATATGTTAAGGTGTATCTACCTATCTTCAGAATTCACTAAAAGATAATTATAATTTTTTTCTTATTTAACGCTTAGATTTTCCGACTATTTAAACGTTTATTTGCCTTTATCAGCATCTTAAAACAGTGGCAGAGAATATTTTATATTATATCAACAACACAATATTTTTTCGGGGTATATATTATTAACGACAACTTATGTTTACTTTATGTTTACCACATATGGATGGGCGGCAGTGGTTCGTCGTGTATTTCTGCTATTCATCGGTTTAGGTGGAATTAAGCGAACAATATCAGTCAAACATTTGCCATGTAAATATCTGTAAAAGAGAGTCAAATCACCTATATCCGAAAGTTGATATTAACTGAGATACAGTAAAGTTAAAACTTCATTTTTGTTTTTCTCTAATATCTTTGCGAGAAACTAACGTTTTTTTATAAAAGTTGGCAATTATGGTTTTTTTAGGACGAGAAATTGATTTCTTTATGAGATTTTAATGTACAATGTAGGGGGCGCTGTCTGCGGCATTATTTTCATATTCATTAGGTCATAACTTTCTTGTGCCTCAGTGTATTTAAGTTTTTAATGAAAATAATACCTTTCTCATATTTATTACGTAAAAAAGGTATACTAAGTTCTGGTCGCCCAAAGTTACCGTTGCGGAGATATTTGCATTTAAATTATGGCTATTCTAAACCATAAGAAGAGCATTGTGAAGTGCCCTTAATAGCCACAGTGAAAAGGTATCCGTATTCGGGTTTTACATCCCAAAAAACCCCAGGAACCAAGTTTTAAAGTTATACGTTAAAAAATGTTCATTAATTTTATATAAATTTTGTTCTTGAACTTTACCACCCTGTATCTCGGAAACGGAACAATTTCGGTCATAAGTTGCTTTAAATGGCCTTATTTTGGCCTCAGGGATATGTGCCCAGATTTTGTACACACCTTTTAGAGACACCCTGTATAATATAATATAAAAATAAATATTTTTGTCATGGAAAATTGGTATTAGATGATGCGATATCGAAAAAAGTTATTTCAAAAAATCTTAATTTTTGCAAATTTTGAAGCCAAAATTCCAAAAATTATATTTTTCAGCAAAATATTCAGTATTAGTTTCATAAGTTTGATATTCCCAGGAATATAAGGAAAATATGTTAAATGATCGAAAAGCAAGGTGACAAACTATTATTTAAACATTTTTACTGTTTTAAAAAAATTGTATTTGTTAAAATTTACCATTTACAGATATTTCTGGAACAATATGCTTGCCAAAGGCCGTTTTTTCTAATTTTGAACAAATTTTAACGTGTAGCCCAAAGTTCCGCTTACAAAATAAAAATTCTTGGATTTCGAAAAAAAATTTTTGGAATTTGGCTCCACACTTTGCACGAGAGCATATTAAGATTAAAATCTAAACAATATTTTTTTTAATATCTCGGCATCTAATACCAGTTCTCCAAGATAGAATAACTTTTTTTCAATTTTCAGGAAAAATGTAGTCACGTGACAAGGCAATCGGCGTATTTTGCAATCTCAGGTGTTCCACAAGGGTTCAATACAGAATAACTTTTTTTCAATTTTCAGGCAAAATATAGTCACGTGACAAGGCAATCGGCGTATTTTGCAATCTCAGGTGTTCCACAAGGGTTCAATATAGGGCCATCGTTATTTTTCGTTTTTATACTATATGTCTTACGTTTTGAATTAAAACGCCTAAAAATATTTACGATGATTAAAACAATAGAATACTGTATAAGCCTGCAAAGTTCTCTTATCTTAGGCTATCCCTGTATGCGCTAGCAACAATATTTTTGCTTTTAAGATAGAATTTTAACCATTTATTAGACAAGTTAATTCCGGTGCACCTTGCAAATTTCACCATTCTTCCTTTCCAAGGCACTGGTTCGTGAGAATGCAAGTACAAATGAAATAATTGAAACGTTTTACTTACTATCTGTATCTACACGGAACGCGGCGGTGGAAGAACTGATAAAATTTATGCCTTTTTTCGCCGCAACACTTCCCAAAGGTGAATAGTTTCGCTACCTTTTCAAGCTGATTTTTTTAACTGTTTCTGCTACTATTTAGTTGCAGGTAGAATAAACTGCGTTCTGAAGCATTTATTTGTTCCTGCAAAATTTCCTTAAGGCGAAAATAGTGATATTTGATCGGGACGTTCGGAAAATGCACTTTTCCTATGACCACCTATTTTCGACACTTTTATAGAGTATTTCCGTAAAGGTTAGTGCTATCAAAAAAGTAATGTAGGTGTCATGTGCTCTTCTTGGGTTAAAATGGTAAAATCAAAATTTGAAAATTTTCGGTCGCTTAAGAGATACGGGGGAAAATCAAAAAAAATTTCAAAATTATCCTATATTTTCTTAGTTAAAAGAGGTGCAGAAAAATGTTATATACATAAGTTTCTTTATACTGATTGTTGAATAATCTGCCGTTTTCAGAATAAGTATACTGGGTCAGGTAAAAAAGTTATCGACCCCTCATTTTCTTAAATGGAACACCCTATATATTTTAATCTAAAAAGATACTATTAAATTCTCCTTTCAAATATATAACACACCATGGATGATATTGGAATTCCTTTGGAATAGCGAACAAAATATACATTTTGCGCTATTTCTTCGTTTTTTGCACTTTCAATATAAACTGATATTATATCAAATTTTCCAAAATGTTGATAAGTCATTTTCACAAATGAATATGTAAAATGAAATTGACGTTAAATGTTAATAACAACTAGAATGTCAACATAGTTGTTTCTAGGAGATTAGCTTTTGTTTCATGGTCTACTGTGGTTTAAAGTAATAAAGGTTAATAAATCGCCTAGGAAACCAATATCATCTATGGTGTCTTATATATTTGAAACGAGAATTTAAAATAGTATATTCTTAAATTAAAATATATAGGGTGTTCCGTTTAAAAAAAATGAGGTTAGGTTCGATAACTTTTTTACCTGAACCCGTATACTTAATCTGAAAACGCCAGATTATTCAACGATCAATATAAAGAAACTTTTGTATAAAATATTTTTCTGTATCTCTTTTAACTAAGAAAATATAGGGCAATTTAGAAATTGTCAATTTATTGATTTTCCCCCGTATCTCTTAAGCGAGCGATAATTTTCAAATTTTGATTTTACCATTTTAAGTTTGACCTAAAAAGAGCACATGACACCTACATTACTTTTTTGATAGCACTAACAATTACGGAGGGATTACGAACAAACCCTATAAAAGTGTCGAGAATGGGACATTAAAAAAAACACATGTTTGTTTTCTTTTTAATTGTGGGAATCCTTTTATGGTTTTTATCAATAAATATCAAGAAATAAGTAACAGAGAATTGTTAGGTAACCCATTAAACGTAATAACTGCTTGGGTAAAGTAGAAATGGGATATTTTCGATTTTTACAATAATCAAGGGTAAACTATCCATACAAGGTAATTAAACATTAGGTAATTATTTTTGTTTAATAATAACTTGAACATCGTTTTAAACAAATCCTACGTAAAACTTTCATAACTAACAAATTAAAGATATCTAACTCCAGCTCTATAAATATTGAGGTTATGGTATGAGTTTTATTATATATTTACGATGTATTTATTCAAAGTTAGGAGCGCAGGAGAAAGCTGTTATTTTTATTAAAACCCGATAAGTAAATTAAAATGTTAAAATAATTGGGTAGTGTGGGAAAGTCAAGCTAGGCGGATATTTCCCCACTAGGCTAGCGCCGAAATCTAACACTTTCATCACTAGTAATGTAATATACTATATTCAGTAAGTTGCGTGTAGAAAGTTGAATGCACTCTTCTACACAGTGCATAAAAATAGTTTGTCCTAAAAACCAAACTAGCGAACTGGAGTTATAACAGTTTTATAAAAGTTTTCCACTTGCTGTATAAGGGCCTCCCGTGATTTTTGTTTTTAGTGACAAATAACCCCCAATGTTATCATGTAAGAATGCTCTTACAACCAAATTATAAAAGTTTTATAGTAGTTCCTTTCAATAGCTATAAGAACATCGATAGTGTGGATGAACAATTTGGAACCTAGCTTCATGGCTTATCCATATTTCCTTTTTAAACAAATATGGCTTTCGAGATGATTATCCGTATCAAACCACTTTTCAGCCGATTCGAGAAGATCTCGGGCAAATTTACGGCCCATGTAATGTGACTTGGTATTTTTGTTAAAACGCGCGCCATTTGCATAATTTTCTTATAAATTGTGAAACCAAACAGCAGCGGATGTTACTTTGTAATACCGACTAGACATTTATTTTAATTTTTTTTAGTTTCTTTTTCGTAGGATTCTGAATAATACTGTACTGTCGGCTATATAGGGTTGAACTTTACAGGGATGCCAATGTATTTTCATTTCTTATGTCCAATTGAAGATTGAGCATAATATCAAGAAATACAGTTTAAAATGGTAGTTAATACATTATACATATTTTAAATTTCATCACATCAATTTATTGTTTAAAATATAATAATATAAGGAGGTAAAGAAACTCACAGTCTGCTCCACTAGTTTAATAGAAATATATAAAAAACTATAATCCAAACATGTTTCGAAGACTTAAGTCTTCATCTTCAGTGGAAGGTAAAACATCAACAAAGGGGGGTACCTATGACATTGAAGTAACTAGTTAAGCAGGAAAAGAAAAACTTTGTAAATATGTAAAAAATTACAAGTGAAGAAATTAAAGCATGAAAAGTAAAGTTTATTTTATTCTAGGTAGAAACATAATGAAAAAAAATTTTTTTTTAATTAAAATGAGATCCTTCCTTTAAAGGGTTTTAATTTTAAATTTAATGTAGAAAACGACGCTCAGCAAATTAATAGATGAACCAATGAAATTGCGGAAAGGTCGTTAATGTAGAGTAAGAAGAGGGTGGGAGGCAATATGGATCCTTGAGCAACATTGATGGTGATGTTGATGGTGGTCCTTAAGGAAGCTAGACAACCATGCACAGAATCGACTGGGCATACCATAGGATCGCAGTTTATAAAGGCTTTAGAAATATCCAGTCAACATCCCGAGACTCCCCATGATGTTCCAAGATGGGCGACATAGGCTAGAAAGTCTCCCGTTGATCTGGACTTTCGAAAATCATATTGATTATCGCTGATAATGTTGAAGCCTTCCATGTACTTTAGAAGTGGTTGTTTAAATAGCTTTCTCTATTACTTTTGATATAACTGTAAGCAATGCGACTATAGGTTACACATTAACATTACACATAGAAAAATAGACAATTTCAAGAGCTTTTAGGACCATAGATAAAATACAGGGTGTTTTATTTAAAAAAACTTAACTTTTCTAATTCTTACAATCAAAATATTTGTATTTTGTAACACCATGTACTATATTTTGGAACACAGTGAAAGGCCTCAACCAAATTTCAGTGCGAAAATTTGTAATTTGTTGTTAATGAGTTAAAAAATATATGAAGGATGAAATGGAATTAATTATATCTCGAGAACGATAACAGTAAGTAATTTACTGGATTAGTACGCTTAGTTTCAAACCTAACACTGTTAAGATTAGGCGTGTCATTTTTTTGTAGAAAGAACATCAGAGAGCATGTTTGATGCAGGAACGCCATTGGATCGATATAATAACTTTTCTAATAAAATCACGCGTTTCTTGTCGCGGCATTTTCTAAATGCATTATTCTTATTAAATCTTAGCACGTCACTAAGGAACACCCTGTATATGAATGATGAATGCGTGAGACATACTATAAAAGCATATGAATAGGAAAGGCGTTTTTTCATAGGCAAATAAGTAATAAGTTTATTAGAATTAACTCAACTCAATATTCAGTACGTTACAGAAATAGTCCATGTGCAGTCCTGCTGAAGTCACTAGTTGCTCGTATTAGATAATAAATATTTAATGATAGAGCTTATTACAGGCGTGTGCCGAGCATGGGGGTACAGGTGATAACAGTTCTTTTTTTATCGGACCGCGTGTGCTATCCACGTCCACCGGTTTAACGGTTACCGAGAATTGATTGCAAATTACGCAAAAAGAGAAAAAAACTGGATGCAATAGGCTCATTTTTGCAATTTTAATAGATGCATCGGTTAAGTTTAATTAGTTACAATAAAAGGTTCATGAATTTACTGTAGGAGAACCAATATTTGCGTATTAATATGAGAACCAGAAACTAACCAGCAATTACACTAGACAACAAATTTTAGGTTATTGGCTGTATATTGTATGAAAATGCTTTTTTCCTGTTAATTTTGGGATGCTGAATACAAAAATAAAAAAATTAAACACTTAGTTGCCGTTTTCAAAAATAAATTTTTTATTTTATTTTTGACAAAATAATAAAATCTAGATAATTTTACACTTTTAGAGTCACTAAATGCGCTATCGTTTGGCTATTCTTTTGTGAATTGTTTCTGGAGCATCTCTAACAAGAGTACAATAGTAGTCGGCAAGCATGGAAGCATTCCAGTTTCCCTGGTACCTGTTCTCCATTGTTGATATATCCTGATGCCGCCGTGCTCATCACTTACAGCTCCGCAGTTGGCAGGAAAAAGTCCAGGTGAGAGTGTTGGCAATGGATCTTTAGAGACATATTGCAACCCATTTTTTGATAGGAGGACAGCATATTTTCAACAAGAGTAACGTAATTGTCAGCTTTTTTTATTTCCCAAGAAATTAGTGACGACGAGGCGAAAGTCATTCCAACCGTTTATTTCAATATCTGTTAGAGTGCTGTCAAAGTGTTCGTCTTTCAGAATATTTCGAATCTGTGGCCCAATAAAAATATCTTCTCTCTCTCCTATTCTGCAACCGAAATAAAGCTGATATGCCCTTTTTATCAATGGAGACATATATTGCTTCTGAGGCGCAAAAGTCACCTCACCACAAATATAACAGAAGTGATCTGGATTGTTTACACACTTTCGAGGCATCTCGAATCTCAATCTTAACTATTCGACTTGAATCACTAACTTTGACTAACTAACCTCTCAGCTTTGTACCTTTTTATATCCCCAAATATGGATTCTAGGTTTTTAGAGAACATTTCATTGTTATTATAGTCTATTTACAATTTTAAGGATGCAACATAATGAGTTTTATTTATTATTACCTAAATGGAGATAGAGGACACAATTCCGATTGAGCAGGTACTACTGGTTTATTGGCCTTTATACTGTCCTCAGGTAAACAATAAAAAATGGTGATAAACAAGGGTTCTTTTGTCCGTTTATTCCATTATTTATTTAAAATATGGTAGTAAAACACTATTTATTTGCAGCTTAATTAAATAATGCAAAAATAATTATTGGTAGTACAGTTTTTGCAGAATTATATCGTTGATCTCTTGACTGCAATAAAACCTCATTATCTATTCGACCATAAAAGAAATAAGGAAATCCCAAATTTTAAAACCTTTTCGAGCAGAGCCGGACCAGGTATACAAATTCAATTTATACCTATGCCTGATGCATATATAAATACAAAGTGATTTTTAATAATTTTTATCTTTAGTGGTTTTCCGGCGAGTAATTTTTAGTTAGGCTTATTAGTGGTAGAATGTGGCGTCCTTGGAATTGTGCTGATAGGGGGGCATCTTCAAGTGTCGGGAATGGACACTTAAATATTTACCAGCTGTTAAACAACTTACAGAAGAAAATCGTCCAATTATTTACCTTGACGAAACATGGTTCGATACCCATGACACTCCAAGAAAAGGTTGGGATGATTCTTCCAAAAAATGTAAAACCAAGGCACCATCAAATATGGGCAAAAGAATCACAATATTACATGCTGGTTCAGAGAATGGGTTTGTTCCAAATTGTCTGTTGCTTTCAGCTAAAAACATAGCAGATTCTTCTTTAGATTACCATCAAGATACCGACGCACAACTTTTTGAAGATTGGTTTAAACATAAACTCCTTAAAAATATACCTGAAAATAGCGTCATTGTAATGGACAATGCTAGTTATCATAGTCGGCAAGCAAAAATCATTCCCAATTCTAATAATACAAAAGCAGAAATTCAAAATTTTATGATTGAAAATGATTTATATTTTGAAGAAACTCACAAAAAACGAGAACTGCTAGAAGTATTAAAAGCTTTTAAAATAAATAAGGAATACGAGTGTGACAAACTTGCAGCAGAAAATGGACATACAGTGTTGCGTCTTCCTCCGTACTATTGTATATTCAATCCTATTGAGCTAATATGGCACCAATTAAAATCCAATATTAGGAGAAATAATATTTCTCCTACATTAAATGCATCTGTAGTAGAATTAATTAAAAACGAAGTAAGAAAAATTTCTGCAGACAGCCGGAAAAACTGTGTATATACCATTCAATCTGAAATAGTATTTTAAAGTGCTACTGTGTAGACTAAATATAAGGTATCATCAGGTGGTCTGGGAAATAATACTTTTTCTATACATTGGTATTAAATATTTCAATATTATCGCTTTTTTAAGGCGGTCTCGGATTAGTCGCTATTGTGTCAATATCCCTATTTAGGTAAATTTAATTGAAACTCATTACGTCGCTCTCTTATATTTGTGAACAGATTTTTATTATACAGGGACTGCTCAGTATATACAAGGCAGACATGAAAGTGGATTTACATGGATTTAAATGGCTATCGCTCTTATTTTAAGCAATATGAGATTAGGACTTCGCATATGGGGGATCATCCCTGGGGATACCATGCGGTGTTGTCGTGGTGAATTTTCTTAACTTGGTGAAAATATAGATTTGACAATGTAAGATCTATATATTGTTATTACAATACAAATATACCACGTTAGTTCTTGGGGTTACAGTTTTAATATATTAGGGGCACATGACGTCACGTATCTCTTAAACGTGAACTAATATTAAAAAAAGAGTTTATTTTCGGATTTAGCACACCTAAAATAGTAAGATTTAGTTGATTTTATTTTATATACATTTTCGTTATTGTCCAGTGTTATCTTCCGTCGTTGCGTTCGTGTAAACAAAATCTCAATTACAAAATCATTTGCTTCTAAATTTTAGTCGCCTTTTTTACAACCAATGCGACAATGATGCCATTGGAAATTATTATAAAAGTTTCATAACTGGAGAATAGTAAATTGACATTACAGGCCTTATTTTACTGAATCAAATATCATTGAGGTAACTTTTACCAAAATACGATTATTCATCTTCCCAACCCCCCGCTAATCCATCAGATAATATTAACTGTAAAATCAAACAATAAAATATACAACGCAATATCTTTCGCACGAGTGGTCAATCCACTTATTGAAAAGGCACCCCTAAATAAAAACCACCGCGGGGGGTCAAAACCGGCATATTGTTTTTATTTAAAGGGTGCATCCCGACGTCGACCTGGTCCTCTTTAGGGTAAATTTTATTTGGGTTAAACAATGCAAATTTTTAGCATCATATAGAAGAAATTGGGGTTATCGCCAATAAAATGACGTCTGTTGAAGCGCTCTGTTAAATTTTTGGCGTTTGTTAGTCCTTAATAATTATTTGTTAGAGTGACTAGTTAGCAAGCAGAAGAAGTAGTGGCATAGCAAGGGGAGGCGATCGTCCCCTTGCTCCCCTTTGCCTAGCACCCCTTCTCTACTTACTCTCTTTGAATGCACAAACATCGGCTGCCGACGCACATCTTCGCAGACAGCATGAAGTATCACCCCTCAACAAAGACCTGGATAAAATTTTGGCTTGGGGTGACAGTAACCAAGTCGAATTTAACGCTAAAAAAACCCAGGCAGCAGTTTTCTCTAAAAAGGTTAACATTACTGAACCGGATATAGTCATGGACGGACACGCAATCCCACTGGCTATTAATTTGCTGGGCGTCAATCTGGGAGGAAATATGTCTTGGCATAACCACGTTGTGGCAATCGCTTCTCAGATGGTATACTATTCCGAACCAGAAAGTTGTACACACCTCAACAACTTTTGACACTATACAAAGCACAGATTCTACCATCACTCGAGTACTGCTCTCATGTCTGGAGCTCTGCACCCAAACATAACGTTCGGCTACTGTTTTACAGATATACTCTTTTACAGATATTTTCATGGAAAGTGCTCGGCTGACCTTGCCCTCTTAGTTCCGCCCAGAGCAGCGAATATCAGAAATACACGACGAACCACTGCCGCCCATCCATATGTGTTTAAGCTTAGTACTCCTCGAACTTCACTATTTAAGAATACTTTCATCTGGAGGACTTTATCCTTATGGAACGACCTTCCCGAGGTCTTTTTCCCAAAGAATATAACCTCCAAAGATTCAAAACCAATGTAAATCGCTTGTTGCACACACGCACCACTCCCAGAGTGTCCTAAAGGATTTTTCCTATAGTGCTTGTGTTTGATCATAAAAAAAAATACCTAACAAGAAGAACATACTATACACTATATATAAAAAATATAAACATGATGAAATCTTCCTTAAAACCTTGTGCTTATTAAAACTTATTGACCAGTATTTTATCCAAGAAATTTGCATCAATGGAGGATACGGCTTTGGTTCACAGTCTTTGAAGAATAAACAATTCACATTCTTAGGTAGGTTGTAAACCAGAAAAACAATCGAGGAGATCTGAAAAGATAATTAGTATAATTTTTCTTTGTCGTTTCCTTTTAATTAGACATTAGACACGTACTTCATATAAATCCCTTATCGGAACGGCCGTCTTACATACCTGTTTTCACGTTTGACACTACCGGATTAACAACTGTGATATTTGTCGTTATCGTTAAATAAAGTTATTTGTTGTTTTACAGTGTTTGTGTGTTAAATTTAAGTATTGTTTGTGGAAAAAATAGTAGTTCTTAACCCAATATGGCAAGACTGTGCCAAGTCGACCATAAACTGGATAAAAATATAGACTTTTAAGTGACGTCGTAAAAACAGGCGTCACATTGACGTCTACAAAGTAGATAAAAATACCGGGTCTATGTTTGTTTCAAGTCAATGGTTTTATCCAATTATGCTAAATATGTTTATGTGAATTAAAAAGGAATTTGAAGAGTAAATTTCAATGTTCTCTGGTTTGCAAACGAATCTAAATGGCTTAATTTATTTAAATACAGTCACTGGTCTAATGGAATGAGCTACCTACAGCGAAGATGTGTCGATAAAAAAAGGTAATACGGACACAGGTTTAAAATTAAATTAGGTTTAAGTTTGTCATGGAAACATTATTATCATCTAAGATATACAGGATGTTTCCAAATAACGTTCTAATATATCAGAGTGTGATTTTATGAAGAAAAGATCATTTGAACATATGTCCGCAACGACTTAAATTTTTTTCTATTTAGGTTTCATAATGGCTACATTATGAAATGCAAAAAATTGAATAACCTGCCACTTTATGGAACTGAAATTTTATTTTTTTTTATGTTGGCAGCAAGTAGGGTTCGAATTTTAGACTTACTTCGATTTCGTTGAAATTAGTTTTCTAGGCATTATGGATTCGACAAAAATATTTTATAGAAAACTTTAAAATACTAACCTTTAACCTTGCAAATAGATCATTTCTACTAGATATTTATCTGAAATACCTATACTCGGAAATATATAACATTCCTGTCAGATTCTGTGTCGACACAATATTTTGTTCAATAGTAGGTATTATTTATTATTTTGTTCAATATTTTGAACTTTGTTTTGCTCGCACCATAACTCAAAGTTTTGCATATTCTTTTTAAAAGTTTTTCTAGATTATTTTCTGCAATTTCTCGTATTTCTGACGAAGTACAACTTTCTTCCTGGCTCATTGTTATTAACTTTAATAATATATTTTGTTGTGTTCAATTGTTTCTATCATGGCATATTTGATACTTGTAACATTTTATTAAATTGTAAAAGTATTGCTAACCTAAAAATAAAATATTAATTCAAATGGAAAAAATCTATCACTATATTTTTTAAAGTTTTTCAGACTTTAAAGATCCAAATAGAAAAAGTATTATAAAATGCACGGTTCATAAGACAATTAAAGCACTTGTACTTAAGCGCGTGCTCTAAGATAATGTCTTATGAAACTTGTATCTTAATATACTATTTGCTACAGGGTGTTGATTTATTTTTCAAAATTTCACAATGCTTCATCTTCGGCTTAAGGACTCGAATAAATATCTATAGGGTGTCCCAGATAGGAATGCAGTCTACAGGGATCTCGTAAATCATAGGACATACAGAACTGATAAAATGAGAAAAAGTGATTGAGCTCTACAACGTAATGTTTTCAAATTAAAAAATTTTATTGTTCTTGTTGGTTTCTTCTTCTGGATATGGATCTATCGAAAGGAAAAAAGAACAATCCTTTATGGTTTTAACTGTTCTTAAATCTATTATCGATGAGGGACTATTTTGGTCACCCTGTATTTTTATCGTTTACCGTTTGCGTGTGAACGGGGTGGTCTAAGCCTCTTATCTCGGATCGCGCCGCAGGACGGCACTTTGGTCTACGCAATTTGGGCGCAAGATTGTCGAGGGTTGCCATTATTATAGAACTGTGAGAAACAGTTACAAAAGTTCGTTAGTCCATGTAGTTTCACACTTGTCATTTGAATTTCTATAGTAAAAACATAATTTGAACTGTCTCATATGGTTGTGCCTAAATCACGTGACAATAATGCATGCCTGTATAATTCTGGTAAATAAATGAATTCTAAAAATTGTGTAATATTATTGTTTTAATTGACAACACTTTCTTGGATAGTAATTTGATCGGTCTTACCTGGTAAACATCATATTAAAAAAAAATTGGAATATACCTGGTGGATCAATAATTATGTGTAAAAAACTGGATTCCATGGGGGCTTTTTGGGAGCCCATATCTCCGAACAGGATACCTATACGGAAAAAGTTTATATGAACTTCTAGTACTCTAGTCACTTGTTTTCTTCATATTCAGGGGATTTCCCACATTTTCCCGGACACCTGCATATTTTGCAAATCCCAAAGTATGAAAAAAAAAATTATAGGGTTGTTTAAAGTTTTCTGTTCCTGTTAATATCTCAAAAAGAGATCAGAATTACATTTTTGACAACGCCTAAAAAGCGAACATTTTGAAAATCACCCACCGGAATCTTTCGCTTCGCTAAAAAGGGGGAAACTAACAACTTCTCGAACAAACCCGAACAAACCCGATAATGACTGGGTGTCGAAAACGTCGAAAATGGGACACCCTGTATATTCCGATATGAATTTCTTCTAATAAAGAATCCCCGCTAATAAAGATTTTTTTCTAAATAACTAGTCTATATTCCTTCAAATTTAAAAATGAAAAGTATCATCTTGTTCTATGAGGCTGTAATAGTACATTACGTATCAAGGGCCGAAAAGAGGCTTTTACGGACGAGATGCGCACGCCGCACGAGTCCGGAAAAGTCTCCGACGGCCCGAGATGTGTAGTATTTTTTTTACAAGTGCTCCGAAGCTTTGATGCCAAATAAATAAAGAAATTCTTCAGACAGCTTTCCTCTCTACATGACATAAAAACACTCGCGCATGGAGAATGTAAATATCTATTTATTATTTTTGACAAATAGGCTCGGTGCCCTAGTGGTATAGCGTACGTCTTGTGATCTGAGAATCGCGGATTCAAATCCCGCACTCGGCATCTCTGGTTTTATTTATTTTTTACAAGTGCCCGAGTCTTTGAGGCCATACAAATAAAGAAATTCTTCAGACATTTTTCTAAAACATCTTTGAAAAATTAACTGCCAATTTAATTTATATATAATCCGCTATTTATTATCGCTTATAGTATGACTCGGTTCGCGGGTTCAAATCCCGCACCGACAATTATGGTTTTATTTATTTATGAGCACATGGTGACTCGAATCAATAATGATTGGCGGTAAATTTTTCGCTTCCTAAATCAAATGTCTCGAAAAACTTTTATAAGATGAACTTATTTTGTGGTCAGATAGTTGCGTCCCACAGAATAAAAACTCGTTTATGTCGTTTGCTTTACAAATGTTTTTACAATCTGAGGACTCGAAAAAGTTGGAAATAATATAACAAAACTTTGGGGAACCAGGTCTCGAATATATACAATAGATAGACAATACCCATAGCTGTATAGAAAGGCATCTTAGAAACTTAGATGTTTGGTCACCTTTTACCTTAATAAAACTACTCCTAAAAAATCCAGCTTAAATTTAAAATAATTTATATGTGTGCATCAAATTACTTCGATTATCAGTCATTCTCTGCTATGTATACTAATAATGATTCCATACACCAAAGTGAAAAATTATAACATACGAAAAGAATGCTCCATTAAATTTAAAATAACAAGAATCATTCGAAGAAAGAACAACCACAATAAAATTAAAATGTACTCGAAGAATTAATGTTAAAAAAGAAGTAGAGTTTCCAACAAGTGTACCACAGATATCTTTAACGCCAGCTGTTATATCTGAATTATTCCGAATTATTGGGTCCAAGAACTATTAAAAAACAAAAAATAAAATAAAATATTATACCGCAATTCAATTTCATATGTTAAATTTCCGTGCTATTTGAGAATTATCTTGAGCAATATCCAAACATATTATTTTATATCCCTATACATTTAACAAATGCAAGAAATTTGGACATTTTGTTCTATATCCAATATAAGAAAAGTAAATTTAAGTCGTATAAGGATAGTTTATGAGTTATATAGAATAAAAAGCATCTCAGGGATGTCATATCTTCAATATTGATTCAATATTTTTTTACTAGTTGAATTGAAATATCGCTTATTACACGTTGAAACATAAAACACTGATTTCCCAAAACTTAAGTTTTGGCGTATAGAACAAGATAATTCTGGGCCGACGACCTGTCGTTTCGGAAATATCGCCCTGTGGCTCTTTAAAAGAATCACCCTGTATACCTACTAAATCGATCCATGCTTCGATGCATATTAATCATATAATTTCTGTGTTTGTTCATTCTAAATTTTTTATCGTTGATTTTTATTTTTGTTTAAACCATTAAACATACAAAAACGTCGTAAACATCTAACTAAACACGTTAAATAATTTATTAACGCCCTAAGTTTGCATACATTCATTATTAACGAAACATTAGCAGCAGACATAAACTACTTGTACCCTTCAATAATACAAATATCTGTGTCAAACAGGGCATTGACGAGAAGTAAAATATTAGGTTTTTTAAAAACCTTTTGCCCCTGTGAAATTTACATAATTTAGTACGTGCCCAATAGGTTTCCTTATTGCTAAATGAAGTGGCATTAACTTGCCATGGTAGCTTTAAAAGGATAACCCGTTTTTTGGGTGTTACGGGGTCACAGAGGGCGCTTGTGCGGCCTTGAACTACAATATCTATAAAAATGAGCGATGAAAGAATTTTTTTTTTAAAAATGTTATTTTTGAACAAAATGGCTTTTAAGTTCAACGCACTTGCGCCACTCGTGCTGTAACAAATTTATTAACAAAACAATTCCTGTTGTCCATGAAAATGCATGATACATTAATCACGAGGTGTGAGTTATTTTTAATTTGCTTATGGAGATATACGTTGTTGTTAGCTTTCTAATTCTCTTTTAAAGGCATTAAAAGGTGTTATGCATTTGATAGTAGGTGAAGTGAAAGAATTATATCATGATATAAGGCTTTTGACAGAGTATCGCGTGCGTTCTCATACACAAATTGCGTAATGAGTTTGGTTTCCATGATAATTTGATAGAATTATTTAAGTTATATTTGTACAACAGAACACAACTTGTTATTAGGGGTTACTACTCTGATTATTTTTGTGCAACTTCAGGTATTCCCCAGGGCTCTAACCTTGGACCATTGCTTTTTCTATTATTTATCAACGATTTGGTTAATGAAATAGGCGGTTGTTTGCTGATGATCTAAAACTATACGCAAGAGTTAATTACTACAATGATTGTCAATATACTCAGCAAAATTTAGACAAAATGTGGTCTGTTAAAAATAAATTACAATTTAATATTGAGAAATGTTTTGTACTTAGTTTTAATAGGACGAGAACACAAATTAATTTTGAGTACAAATGAATGGAAGGGTATTGGCTAGGGTTGTGGAAATGCATGATCTTGGGGTAAACTTTGATGCCCAGTTGGCATTCAAAAGTCATATATATGATATATCTAGTAGATCATCTAGAATATATGGATTTATTGTTAGAAATAGTAAGGAGCTTAATGTAGTATCTGTCGAGATATATTTCATATGTGAGGAGCATATTGGAATATTGTTCTATAATATAAAGTCCGTGTGATGGAAAATACTTAATAAAATGATAAATGCTCCAAATTTATTAGCTCAGCTTAACTTTTATGCTCCAGCATATATAACGCGAGGTCCTTTAAGTTTTTATATTGATAATACACGTACAAACTACTGCAGAAATTCCCCTGTTATAGTAGTGCAAATTATATACTTAATCAAAAGCGATTAGAGCTTGATATATGGAACATTAGCTCACTAAGTAAACTTAAAAAATACTCTATATATGGAATGTTTTAACATTAATTGTATAAAATTGTATTGGGAATTCATTGTTAAATGCAACTTGATTAGTTGCATCGGGTTTGGTTTACTGCCCTACACTACAAATGGATGTAATTATGTTGTGTTTGTAATAAATAAATAAGATAACTCTACATGGTGTGACAAACTTAAGGGAAACAACCTACTTTTTTCCTGTAAATGTCAACATGTATACCACACTTTAAAATATTGAAAAAAGTTAATCAAAACGAAAACATTTATCTATAATTAACAAAAAAATCATTTAAAGCAGACGACGGAAAAAAAGTTACCAAAAATTGAACAAATTTTTGGATGGATCGAATTTAATGTCGGTGGGTGTAGATAAAAGCTGCTATCATATGGGAACCACAGAAGCGTGCACATAATACGTCGTTAAGCAACGTCTCTTCCTGTGCAATATCATACCTTGTGTTTATTGTATCATGATCAAAATGTGCAAAAATTTCCTCTTAGAATTCCCAACAAACATTTCTTTGTTTAAAAAGATATTAAGAATATTTTTACTGCAAATACCATTAAAAGTGAAAAAATACCAGATTAGCTATATAGAAGTTGTGTAACAGCATTTACGAAACTTTACCAACCAAGTTATACAGCTAGAACTATTTTGCTGCATTATGTAGTTTTAAAAAAAACTTCTATGAGATAGTTTTATAATTTGGTTTTAACATGCTGAGAGCGTAATATTGTAACTATAGGTTTGTTCCAACACCCTATTTTTGTATCGTTCTAGAACCGTCACGAAACTGTTGGAATCGAATTTGTGCGCAGGCGTTAATTTTGCACTGTTTGTTGCGATGCACAAGGGAGGCAAGGTTTGTACGTTTTTGTGACCATTCTGTGTAAAAATCTCAGCTGATCGCCTGTCTGATTCTAGGAAAGAAGTTTAGTAATTAGTTAATTACATTCATAAATCACAACCCTATTTTTGTTGTTTTGATTTCTTCGTCTAAGCTTGAGTATTATCTTTTTTCGTTCCGTTTTGTTGTATTTAATAATCATGAAAGAGAATAACGTTTAATGTTAAGAATATCTTGTAGGTTTGGGAACCGGATTATACAAATTTAATAAGAATAAATTAATAATCAAAATATTAAGCAACAACGCCTACAAAACAAGGCTAAAAGAACTGCATGAATGCCAGGAATACAAAAACAATGGTTAAAATTCTTAGGGCGCAAGTCAGTACAAGCGGTTCCTGGTCTTGGCCATGTATCGTTTTTACCGTTCAGGAACTGGTTTGCGAACGATCACAATTTGGTTGTAACACCAAAGGGATCGCCAGCTACACCGTTTTGTGTCGGTGGGAACGCCTTTCGACTACTACGCATGTGCGTGACCGTACATTGTACGATTTTTAGGTTGGTTGGAACGAACCTAATATGACTCTAAAAGCAAAAAGGTATCACGGGTGACCTCTATACAACAATTTGCAAATCGTGAGCTTCTATAAAACAGTTATAAATCTTAAATATAATTGGCACTCGTTCAAAAATGTTTTAAAATAAAAAAAATGTCTCCTCAGCAGTAATCGGTATGGTCAAAGAGACTTAGATAAGGTAATTTCGAAATTACATTGCTATTTATCTGGTTACTAATGGTAAGCGATGGTTAATCATTTGCTATTTACACGCGCACTTGTTAGTCCCTACGTTACCACGGCTCCTTGTGAAAAATGAAGAGGCTCACGGTAACATTATATTCCCAAGATTTGCGACAAGAGATTATGGGGACAGTTTATTTAGTGGGAAGCTATTCTTGATATTAAACGTTAGACAACTTATCGAATGCAGCATTCAGTCAACGTTGAGTTATCGAATAATTTCACATTTTATTGGTTAACTGGTCATCCTCTTGTACATTTATTTAGTTCGGCTGAGTGTATCCATTTCTTTTAATGACCAAATCCAAGCCCTATAGGGAATAGTATATTAAGATACAAGTTTCATAAGACATTATCTTAGAGCTCGCGTTTAATTACAAGTTTGAAAAACTTTAAAAAATATAGTAGACTTTTTCCATTTGAATTAATATTTTCTTTTTGGGTTGGCAATACTTTTACAATTTCATAAACTGTTACAAGTATCAAATATGCCATGATAGAAACAATTGAACACAACAAAGTTGTACTCCGTCAGAAATACGAGAAATTTCAGAAAAGAATCTAGAAAAAGTTTTAAAAAGAATATGCAAAACTTTGGGTTCTGGTGCGAGCAGAACAAAGTTCAGAGTATTGAACAAAATAATAAATAATACTATTGGACAAAATATTGTGTCGATACAGAATCTGATAGGAATAACAATTAATGCCCAGGAAATGTTTACAGTAACTATAAATATGTATACTGGGTTGCCCAGAAGTTCGGAATAAAATTAATATAACCTTAACCTGTAACTTTTGGGGGCAAACGCTCGGACACGTCAATTTAGTTTTATATATGCTCACATTTTGACGTTATTCGTTTGTTTTTCCATAGACATTTGTCAAATATGTGACGACATCGATCTTTTTTTTTAAATAGAAACATACAGCTTGTGATATATCGTTTGAAAGCTAATATCTCGTACAGTATGCTCATAAATTTTTGCGCGATTCAGTCAAGTTATTTCAAAATGGCGACAAAATCTCTATTTAAATAAGCGGAAATGATAAATCATTGATTTTACAAGTTCACAATGTCACAAAATGTCAACGTGAAACAATGAGGATTTCTTACCTTGAAAGGTAAAAAAACCATCAATGATTTATCATTTCCGCTTATTTAAATAGAGATTTTTAAAAACTTTTAACACATTGAAATAGCTTGACAGAATCGCGAAAGAATTTATGAGCATACTCTACGAGGTATTAGCTTTCAAATGATGTATCACAAGCTGTATGTTTCTATTTAAAAGAAAGATCGATGCCGTCATATCTTTGGCAAATGTCTATGGAAAAACAAATGAATAACGTCAAAATGTGAGCATATATAAAACTAAATTGACGTGGTCGAGCGTTTTCCCCAAAAGTTACAGGTTAAGGCTCTATTAATTTTATTCCGGACTTCTGGGCAACCCTGTATATAAACTAATACGTATAGTACTATATTGAATTTAAAATAAAAATAGTACTTTATTGACTTAAACTTTAGAAATAGAGCATAAACTGGAAGATACTTATATTATTTTTAGGTTATGTTGTTTTATAGTTGTGACTATAGATATTAGTTGACGGGCATCGTCAGCATGTTATATATTTCCGTGTATAGGTATTTCAGATAAATATCTAGTAAAAATGATCTATTTGCAAGGTTAAAGGTTAGTATTTTAAAGTTTTCTATAAATTTTTGTCAGATCCATAATGCCAAGAAAACTAATTTCAACGAAATCGCAGTAAGCCTAAAATTCGAACCCTACTTGCTGCCAACATAAAGAAATAAAATTTCAGTTTCATAAAGTGACAGGTTGTTCAATTTATTTGCATTTCATAATGTAGCCATTATGAAACCCAATAGAAAAAATCCTTTAAGGCACTCTAGGTGTGGTGTGTGTGCGAATAAGGCTATTCGCGTTGCAACATCGCAATACATTGGCATGATTAACCAACATTACAATAATTGTTAATTGAACAGAATTTATAGACGGTCGATTTTTGTAGGCTTTCTTTAGTTCATCCAAGGAGCTACCCATTTAAATATAAGAACTCATTTCCATAACACCCTGTATAGGATATATTGGTTGGTTGGTTAAATGAGGGCTGGCATGTTGCCATTATACTGCAGCCGAACGGCTTGTTGTATCCCTTTTGTTCAACGTCTGGGAAATGTCAGCCAGACGGGACCTACAGCTTTTGACGTGGGATCCGAACCACGCGCATGCCCCCCGTCTGTCAATCAGTCCCCAAAGGAGCACGATAATCCGCTCCAGTCAGGTCTTATTCAGGGCTAAACCCCCAGTCTGTCCATCAGTCCCCAAAAGAGCAGGATTATCCGCTCCAGTCAGTGGGTCTTATTCAGGACTAAACTAGCAACATGCTGCTTTCTTGCCTACTAAAATTTTGTGTACTGACGTACACCTACCGGGAATCGAACCCGGGTCGCCACGGCCGAATGCGGTAGTTATTAATTATTATTATAACGGAACAATAAACCGCTTTGAGATGGGTTTTTGCGGGTTTTTCTCTTTTTAGAGAACCGACCCTTGGCGTCATGGTCCTTGACCTAGCCTTGTGGTACGCAAATTCACCGCTAGATGTAGTTATTACATCTATCTTACTTCTATTATTATTATTATTATTATTATTATTATTATTATTATTATTATTATTATTATTGGAGTCCTTATACCATTCTCGCTGATGTTTAACGAATAGGTCCCCCATTCCATAGCAAGTTATAAACGACAATTTTAAATATCATACACGGTTTTGCCTTTTTTCCGACCATGTTGGGGTGTGGAAATGATGAGAACTGAGAGATATAAATTCGATTTTACATCCTTGTAAATAAAGCATGATAAACTACTGTACATTCTTTCGCGCATTACCGATAATTCCCCGCAATTACTTATCGTTTTTTATCGATAGTGGCTCTTTTATGGAATACGTCCACGTTATAAATGTTGGCAAAAATGTCCGCTTTACGTTCTTTTCATCGAAATTAAAATAAATTACTGATTTATAGAAAATTTAATGCATGTCTATTGATTGCGTATATAAATTTAAAATTCTAGTCCGCAACTGTTAATAAATAACGCTCCCATGTTGCCGTTCTGTCCCTACTATGGTAAAACTTCAGATCAACTTGGCAAACAAAGTAGAAATATCATTTTTTTTACATGTGCCCCGAAAGTGGCTCTTTTCATGCATGTTCCCTTCACCGAAAGTGGCGTTTTCCAAGAGAGCGGGCGAGAAAGTATCGAAGCGGGCGGGAAAGATTTTTCCTTCGAGTCACCATGTGCTCATAAATAAATAAAACGAGAATTGTCGGTGCGGGATTTGAACCCGCGATCCTCTGGTCGCCAGGCGGACACTCTACCCACCGAGCCGTACTACAAGCGATAATAAATAGCGGATTAAATATAAATTAAATTGGTAGGTAAGTTTTCAAAGATGTTTTAGAAAAATGTCTGAAGAATTTTTTTATTTATATGGCCTCGCAAGACTCGGGCACTTGTAAACAAATAAATAAAACCAGAGATGCCGAGTGCGGGATTTGAACACGCGACTCTCAGACACAAGGCGTACGCTATACCACTAGGCCACCGAGCCTATTTGTCAAAAATAATAATTAGATATTTACATTCTCCATGCGCGAGTGTTTTCATGTCATGTAGACAGGAGAACTGTTTGAAGAATTTCTTTATTTGTAAAAAAAATACGGTACATATATAGGGCCGTCGGAGGCTTTTCCGGACTCGTGCGGTCTCCGCATCTCGTCCGTAAAAGCCTCTTTTCGGCCCTTGATACGTAATGTACTATTATTTACAACGCATGCATGTAATAATGACATATCATCTATCTTTGAAAGGTGGAAAGTTGACTTTTTTTCATTTTACTTTCCATTCGGCTGGAAACTGCTCACTTTCCACCCGGGTGGAAAGTAAATTATTTGTTCGTAATTTTTTAAAAAATCGATATCTCAAAGTAATATACGAACACACTTTTTTAAAAATGCTAATAGCTATGCGTGTTTAGATATGTCTACTTTTTCCATAGTTAATAGAGTGGTCCTCAGCATTGAATATTGTGACCAAATCGTTGATATCTTCTTTGTCTTGGCATTTTCACTGAAATAAGCTAGTAGCGCCGACTTAGAACCAGGATTTTGAATTTTTTTTCCCGTACACCATTCTTTGAAACAGTTATATGCCTTGTCATATCTCGGGCGACTTTTAGTTGGCAGAAGATCTTCTTCTACTATTTTTGCTGCTTCTCGAATTTCTGGTGGAGTAGCAGCAAAATCAAATTCCTCATCTGAGCATTTTTCTGTTTTGAAAATAATATATTGTTTAGTGACATGGAAACCATATTAAAAAAATTATATTTGCCATCTTGATGTGTATTATTACCTACGTTATTTTACCACCTGCGGTTAATTGATATTTCTGTCTAATTTTTCAATGGAAAAGTCAAAATGACATTTATCTTTTATTAATAATTTTAATTCGAAATAATAAGAAGTGGATCTTAGATGTGGATGTAAATAAAATTATATACAAACCTCGGTGAAAAGTTTCTTTACTGTCTCGAGATTTAGTTACTAACTACAGACTCTCTAGACAGGAATGAAACAGTTTCCACCTCGGTAAGTAATGTACTATTACGACCATCTACGAAAATGAGAAAAAATTGTTTTATATCACACCCGTGTCCAAAATACTTTTCAAACGACTATATTTGACAGAACGTGCCAATTTGAATGTAAAACTCTTAAAAATAAGATACTTTCGGAACCCGTGAAGTCAATTGGGATTCTGGATGGGGTAAATGATAGTATAGCAATACTCAACATTAAATAATACATATATTTGTCTTATTTTTAATTGCGGGGATCCTTTTTTAGGTTCTTTTTATGATAAATATAAAAAACAAGTAACAGATAATTGTTAGGCAACCCATTAAGCATAATAACTGCTTGGATAAAGTAGAAATGGGATAAGTATCGATTTATTTTAGATTATATTAAAATATCTAGAAACTCAAACTCTAACGATTTTTAATCGATATTGGTTAAAAAATAATTAAACTCTATTCATTTTATCAATTCAGAAACATAAACAAACATCAGCGCGTGATAGCCACGTGCTCGATGAATAAACTTGTTGCTATTGGTCAATCGCCGATAAAACTTTTTCTATTTATGCAATGGTTCGTTTTGATCTACTGAATTGGGAAAATTAATAGACTATATGAGTCTCTACGACCCAGAGGTCTGTGCGTGCATACCCCAACAGATCTAATCAAATCCACATAACTTAACATAAGTTAAAAGACAATTAATAGTTATTATATTAAAGCTGGTTTAATGTAGGTTGTAAGTTGCAAGAATGCAGATTCATATCAAAATACTACTTATTTACTTGATAAAGAATAGTTATAATGGTATAGGCTGCTACTAAAGCATTGATATCATTGTTTTTTTCTTCGATTAATTTAAAAGATCACGACTTCGATCTACAATAGTATATTGAAGTACAAGTACATGTTTTTGTACGCGTCAACGTTAGAAAACGGGCGTCGGTTGGGGAACTACAAAAAAACTCTTAACGCTTCTATTTTTGGTGCATCGCATTTATCGAATGTACTTAAAACAATTAGAAAAATATTTCTTTTATGGCCAAGCACAACTATAGGAAACATCATTTAAGACACTCTGAGAGTAACGCCTGTGCCCATAAAGCGATTCAGGTTGGTTTTGAATCGTTGGACGTAGAAGTGGTGGCTCGTGACCTATGATACAGGGGGTTCACAAGTATGGTGAAATTCCTCTAGTCGTTTTAAATATAGAAAGAAAAAAGTAATAAGAAAATGCGTTAGGTAAAACATATTTTAATAAATTTTTTAATTTTACACAAGGAAATACAACTTTTGGAAAATAAGAAAGGTTTTCTTAGTGTGTATAGCTGTCGGATCTTAACGTCGTCGGGTTTGTTCGAAGGTCGCATGCAACCCTCATAATAATATTTATACAGTCCACTACTAATACTACTAAAGCCATCTACGAGTTATCAAGAAAACCGAATGCTGTCCAATACTACTACCGCCTACTACGTCATTAGGCGCAACCAAGACGAGAACAATAGTTAACTGTTTTATGACGAGAACAAATCGAGCCACGAGAGTGACATATTATATTTTCAGTGTTTTTAGTTTAAATCCTTAAATAAAATAGTTTAAAATCATATCGAGTATCATTTATCGAAATACACAACATTTATCGACCCTACACAATAGTGCTTAAACGTAAGGTCCATTCTTCGGTTCTTAATTGTAGAAAATTGATCAATAACAGCCTCATTAAGTTTGGAATACCCTTTATACATTTTTTTTTCCATATATTTCATTTTTAAACTTTCCTTAGATTTATCCTTTACCCTTTGTGGTCTGCGTTAAATTAATTTCGGGTTTAGGTGTTTCCGCATTCTTCACTTTAATTTTTGGCTCCAAACTTAAAGAGCTCAGGTTATTTCTTAAATAGTCCACCGTCAACTATTCATTTTAACTTAATAAATATATAATATTAAAATATTAACTTAATAAATATATAATATTAAAAACATACACGCTCAAATTTCTAACTAGATGCACGAACAAACAACAGCGCGGTGCACGCAAAAGCTGTGCGCCTTTTCCATGTTAAATCGCCATAGCCCCGTTATCCCCCGCTGCCACCCGCCACCTGTTACTACAGAGAAACTGCACAACTTAATTGCACGTGCGAACAAGTCTCGTCATAATCGTCATTTATCTCGACCGAGGCACGGTTGCCGGATCTATACAGTTTGGTTTGACGGGATGATAAAATATTAGGGATGGTCGGACTTTTTTAGTTCGACGGTACGATAAAATATTAGGGAGGGTCGGACTTTATATACGATAAATAATATTCAATGAATATAAATTAATATTTTTTTATTCATTTTGTTTTGGGACGTAGACATATTTCCTCCCAGATTGACGCCCAGCAAATTAATAGATGAAGCCAGTGGAATTGCGTATCCTGCCATGACTATATCCCGTTCTGTAATGTTAATCTTTTGAGAGAAAACCATCCTATACAATTTCTACAGAATGGTTGATTTGTTTCTGTTCGTGATACCCAGTATATCCATGCAATGCTCCCTATTCACTAAAAATAAATAAAATCGCCACAGGTGGTAGTTATTTTGAATAATGCCATTCTAGACCCGCAAAACTCACCTTTGCGTCTTCTATTCAGTAAAGTCTTTTTACGACAACTATAAATTTCTGTGGTATACACGGAGATAAAAGATTGTCACCAGGCAATCAAAACAAACGCACGGTAGGAAGAAAAAGTGGTTTTCAAACTTGAATTGTTATTGGAGCGGGAATAATTGTCACATCGTTAAAATAGTAGTAAAATTTTATTGGTGGGACTTCGAGAGTTACGGGCGCTGGGGTTAGATTTCATTTGAATGTTTTTTTCTTTCGGGTTTAATTTCTAAGGTTTTATTAACGCTGGCGCTTTTTGCGTCTATATATAAATATACTGTCCATATACAATTTAAATACAGTGATCTCTTTTAGGCGGACCCTACGGGACCGTCTAAATGTGTCCGCCTAATAGAGGTGTCCGCCCATGGGAAATTTGTTATTAGGTAATATGTAAATGCAAAATTATTACTATGTATATGTATGTACAAATAAACATAACATAACAAAAATACACTAGCTTTAGTTAGGATGTAGTACTAAAAAAATTTAATAACGTAGTTTGACGTGTTTGCGTTTTATACTTTCAATCTAGAAAATGTAATTCCCAGTCTGATAACAATTCCATTGCTGTAGAGTCACCTCTATTCTTTGCATACTCTTATAATTCCTTTATCATACTAATGGTTTGTTGATAATTGGTGATATTTGTTTGATTACTGCATTCAACTTCTTCATCAGAGTCGTCAGATAGTGATGTGGTTTCAGTTTGGACTACATAACCGGTAGGAATGGGGTCACTATCATCTTCTAATAGCACATTGCTTTCAATGTTAATGAACTCGCCCAAATTATTGTTATCAAATTACAAACTTCCACAATATCAATATTCTCTTTCACAGACTCAAAACGGCGGACTGCTGTCGGGGAATCACTCATACTTTCATTCGGCAAAGTCCTTTCGCGCTGCCCTGCATACGCGATTGGTTGCCGGTCTGTCTTCAGAGAGTTTTTTTCACCGTATTTATTCGTCTCCTTAATATTTAAAAAAAAATGTTGTCCGTTTAAAGGAGGGTTTTCGCACTCTTTGTATGAAAACAGCCTGTCCGCGTCCGCCCAAAGGAGAGTCCGCCCAAGAGAGGTTGATTTTCATGGAATTTCATATACCTAGTTCCGGACTATGAAAAAATGTCCGCTTAATAGAGATGTCCGCTTATTAGAGGTGTCCGTTATGAGAGGTTTCACTGTACACTGCTCAACTTATTTAACGCATAATCAAAAATTTGCAACAACTTTGATGTTACGTATTTTCGAAATTTATTGGTCGTTTTAATTGTTTTTTTTTCTAATTGTGGGTTTTTTCTTAAGAATATCACTGCCTTGATTGTTTTGGCGAGAAAAGTAACTTTATGTTCAAAACACCCTGTATAGTATACTAGACATTGCAAGTTATTGCAAACACAGCCAAGTGAATATCTCATGATTCCTTTACATTTTCTTTTGTGATTCATGTTTACTTCATGAAATACACAATTTTTATGAAATGTGCCTACATTTTTTATTTAAAAAATAACAACTCGGCAAAATGAACGAATTCCTTTAATTATCGCAACGACAATAAATAACATAAAACATACCCAAAATTGAAAATAAATAAAGAATCAGTATCTGGTGGTTCCACCCCTGCCTCGATGAAAGCCCGACATCTTTTATTCATACTTAAAATTAAGGTTATTTTCATTCTAATCCAACACATTCCGTAATTCGATGAGCCATTCGCCCAATAAGCAGTAGCGGCTCGTGACCTATGATAGAGGGCATTCACAAGTATGGTGAAATTATTTTTAAAATTTTATTTTTGTGTAACGACCAAACAATTACTTTCTAGGCGTTTTAAATGTAGAAAGAAAAGAAGTAATAAGAAAATGCGTTAGGTAAAACATAATTTTATTTATTTTTTAATTTTACACAAGGAAATACAACTTTTGGAAAATAAGAAAGGTTTTCTTAGTGTGTATAGCTGTCGGATCTTAACGTCGTCGCATGCAACCCTCGTAACAATATTTATACAGTCCACTACTAATACTACTAAAGCCATCTACGAGCTATCAAGAAAACCGAATGACGTCCAATACTACTACCGCCATCTACGAGTTATCAAGAAAACCGAATGATGTCTAATACCACTACGCCATCTACGGCTACGCCATTAGGCGCAACCAATACGAGAACAATAGTTAACTGTTATGACGAGAACGAATCGAGCCACGAGACTGACAAGTTGGCACTCTTCATATTTTCAGTGTTTTTTAGTTTAAATCCTTAAATAAAATGCTTTAAAATCATATCGAGTATCATTTTATCGAAATACACAACATTTATCGACCCTACACAATAGTTCTTAAACGTAAAGTCCATTATTCGGTTCTTAATTGTAGAAAATTGATCAATAACAACAGCCTCATTAAGTTGAAATTTTTTTTCATATATTTCATTTTTAAACTTTCTAATAAAGTCCCTAGATTTACCCTTTGTGGTCTGCGTTAAATTAATTTCTGGTTTCGTTTCGACATTCTTCACTTCAATTTTTTGCTCCAAACTCAAATAGCTAAAGTTATTTCTTAAATAGTCCACCATATACACGCTCGAATTTCTAACTAGATGCACGAACAGACAACAGCAGCGCGGTGCACACAAAAACTGTGCGCCTTTTCCATGTTAAATCGCCATAGCCCCGCTATTCCCCGCTACCACCCGCCACCTGTCACTACAGAGATACTGCACTACTTAATCGCACGTGCGAGAAAGTCTCGTCATAATCGTCATTTAACTCGACCGAGGCACGGTTGCCGGATCGATACAGTTTGGTTTGACGGAATGATAAAACATTTCGGAGGATCAGACTTCTTTAGTTTGACGACGGTACGATAAAATATTAGGGAGGGTCGCACTTTATACGATAAATAATATTCAATGAATATAAATTAATATTTTTTATTCGTTTTGTTTTGGGGGTGCACATGCGCATGTGCTCCAGTGGAAGAACCGCCACTGCCAATAAGTCGTCTTCATAATGTTAATTATGTCCATTAGCTGCTGGCGTGGATTTGTCGTATTTGATCTACATATCTCGATTTGAATCATACTGCTACAGGTTATGACGCACGGTCATTGTTTCCTCAGTAAAACTGTACATGTCGATCTTTCGATCTATACCCTATTGATTTTTATAAGGACCCGATAGATAATAATTTAACAACATGTTAAACTAGGATTAATCAAACCGTAGTTAAATTC
This sequence comes from Barypeithes pellucidus, assembly GCA_963991005.1. Taxonomy (NCBI): domain Eukaryota; kingdom Metazoa; phylum Arthropoda; class Insecta; order Coleoptera; family Curculionidae; genus Barypeithes; species Barypeithes pellucidus. The sequence continues at coordinate 6,258,793 of OZ022557.1, forward strand.
AATTGCTAATTTACGCTAAAAAAAACGCGTAAATATTTTTGAAAATTTTCATTTAACTTCCCAGCAGGTATTCGACGCCGCTTTTATTCATGCACAACAAATATATTTCCTTTTCCATCCTTATTTATGCATTAGACACGGTATTTAGCATAAGAGTTAATAAATTTTAAATCTTTTAACACGTGAAAATGGAATAAATCAATGTGAAAAAGTCGACGTTCGATTAAAGGATGATAGTCACAAGTTTTAATGCCGTTCAAAGCGGGCCGCGTTGCCAGCTCGGCTGTTATTAGGCGTAAGTGGGATTCGCAAAGGTATTTGTTACTGTTTCTTTAAAATTTTACTTTTTTACTAGGTAGCAGAGGTGGTTCTTCCACAGAAGCACCTGCTCACGTGCACTCCCAAAACAAAACGAATAAAAATTATTAATTTGTATTCATTGAATATTATTTATCGTATAAAGTCCGACCCTCCATCAGCCATCAGGCAATCTTGGGATACTGTCCTGTATTTCTCCTAATTTTATAAATAATTTATAGGTAGTTTGTTCCTGGGTCTCGGTAACTTTTGAAATGAAAATCCAATTTTCAGTTAACGTTTCGGTTCATTATATTTAACCATCGTCAGAACTATTTTAACAAAAATAAAAAGAAGCAATCATTATTTGATGGGTTTTAAAACCCTTCTTTTTAATTTTGTTTACACGCCTTTTTTATTTTTATTATGTCTCATAAGTAAGCTCTAAATTTTTTACTTATGTTGGACTAGCTCAATAAATAACAAATAATTTAATAATAAACCAGAAATAAGTGAACAAAATACAGAAACATTATTTCAAACTTCTGTTGATTCGGGATTTAAAAGAAATGTAGGCGCTTGAAACAAAAAAATTAAGATGGTGACGCGTGATTTGTTTCACTTGACATTCCCATTGTGATCGTTTGAGAGCGTTTTAAGAGGTTTTCTATTTTCCAGAAAATATGGAACATAAATTTACAAATGCTGAAAAGTTTGATATTCTATCGCATGTTTTATTTTATCTCAAAAAAAACTGATATGTGGCAGTTAGAAGATGTTATTTGTGCTTAGAGAATAACGGAAAGCATTTTGAACACCTGATTATGTAGTTCCTTACTTTTTTCGTTGTTCGTTTTATTACTATTTTGGAATGATTTTTGTTCACTTATTTGTGGTTTATTATGAAATTATTTGTTATTTATTGAACTAGTTCAACATAAGTAAAAAATTTAGAGCTTATATACTTATGAGATATTATTTATAAAATTAGGAGAAATATAGGACCGTATCACAAAACTTCCTGATGTTGTTAAAAAAACCCTCGAAACGTCATTAAATCACATCATTGCATTCGGGAGAAAAAAACTCTCAAATTGCAATATCAGGAAAACAGGACCGTATTTAAAAAAATCAAGTTGATAATGGCCCTTCGAAGACGACTCGTCGGATTACAAAACAATTAACGCTGTTAGATAGAGCAGAAAAAGTGGCAATGCAAAAGTTCAATTTACTATAGAATTCGATCTCAAAAAACCTAGGAAAACAATAAAACGATATTTCAGAATTTCGGTTTTTTCCGGATATCTCCGGAACTACTCGGAATTTTAAAACGTTCTGAACGGCATATTATTAGGCACGTAAATGCGCAACTTTACCTCTATTTGACAGACTTCGTATCTCTTACGGTTTCCGAGATCCCTGTACTGGCCCTCCTTATCTTGGACACGTTGTATGTGGTATTTTTCGTGTTAAATTGATAGTTTGGTGGGGGTAATGACCCCCATTACCCCTCCTGGATCCGCGCTTGGTAGCAGTAATACATATATAATTATGCGATATATATACCGTTAATCTCGAAAATATAGCTTATGGCGCTAGTTTTTGAAAATGATCTGATGGAGCAAAATTTTTAGGTTTAGCAGACCCAAATTATCTAGAAACAGTAACAAAATTGCCACCACCAAATTATGTGTTGACCAGTGTAATCAATTGGGTTAGTATATTTGCTCTAGAATAGTCCATCCTGCCACCATTATAAAGATGTAAATATTGATTGAAAAATCTTTAAATTACCACTTTCGCGGTATTTTTAACTCATTCGGCATCGCGTAAAATTATGACCGTAATAACGAAGAAGCTGGTAAAATGGCGTCCCTGAATATTAGCAGGTAATTTGAAAAAATTTACAGCGCTTGCGATAGGTCATTAATGTTCGAACTTCATTATTTATTAGTCTATTCAAATTATATTTCTTAAAAAAAAGTAAATGGATTTCCAAACACGGTTTTGCCACCACGTTTATTATGAAAATTGAATTCGAATATTGCATATAAAATATCAGATTAAAGAATGTTTATTGAGCTGTTGGAAATAAGTCGAATAAAAAAAGTGTACAGTGTTTGGCTCTATGACAACATGTGTTAAATTTGTTCGGGTTTGTTCATAATGGCGTCTGGTAATTGGGATGTTTTCCTCATTTCTGTCATCCGTTTCCCTAGGTTTCAATACTTCAATACACGCGGAAGGGTTAAAAGTGTTTCATCCAATGGCGGTTCTTCCACAGGAGCACATGCGCACGTGCACCCCCAAAACAAAACGAATAAAAAATATTAATTTATATTCATTGAATATTATTTATCGGATAAAGTCCGACCCTCCCTAATATTTTATCATCCCGTCAAACCAAACTGAATAGATCCGGCAACCGTGCCTCGGTCGAGGTAAATGACGATTATGACGAGACTTGCTCGCACGTGCGATTAAGTAGTGCAGTTTCTCTGTAGTAACAGGTGGCGGGTGGCAGCGAGGGATAGCGGGACTATGGCGATTTAACATGGGAAAGGCGCACAGTTTTTGTGTGCACCGCGCTGTTGTCTGTTCGTGCATTTAGTTAGAAATTCGAGCGTGTATGTTTTAATATTATATATTTATTAAGTTACAATGAATAGTTGACGGTGGACTATTTAAGAAATAACTTTAGCTCTTTGAGTAAGTGAAGAATGCGGGAACACTTAAACCCGAAATTAATTTAACGCAGACCACAAAGGGTAAATCTAGGGACTTTATTAGAAAGTTTAAAAATGAAATATATGAAAAAAAATTCATAGAGGGTATTCCAAACTTAATGAGGCTGTTATTGATCAATTTTCTACAATTAAGAGCCGAAGAATGGACTTTACGTTTAAGCACTATTGTGTAGGGTCGATAAATGTTGTGTATTTCGATAAATGATACTCGATATGATTTTAAAGCATTTTATTTTAGGATTTATACTAAAAAACACTAAAAATATGAAGAATGCCAACTTGTCAGTCTCGTGGCTCGATTCGTTCTCGTCATAAAATAGTTAACTATTGTTCTCGTCTTGGTTGCACCTAATGACGTAGCCCGTAGATGGCGTAGTGGTATTAGACATCATTCGGTTTTCTTGATAACTCGTAGATGTCGGTGGTAGTATTGGACATCATTCGGTTTTCTTGATAGATCGTAGATGGCTTTAGTAGTATTAGTAGTGGACTGTATAAATATGGTTACGAGGGTTGCATGCGACGACGTTAACATCCGACAGCTATACACACTAAGAAAACCTTTCTTATTTTCCAAAAGTTGTATTTCCTTGTGTAAAATTAAAAAATAAATAAATATACCTAACGCATTTTCTTATTACTTTTTTTCTTTCTATATTTAAAACGCCTAGAAAGTAATTGTTTGGTCGCTACACAAAAATAAAATTTTAAAAATAATTTCACCATACTTGTGAACACCCTCTATCACAGGTCACGAGCCGCCACTGGTTTAGGACCCTCAGTACACACTTGGCATCATTGATTTAAAACTGTTTAAAACTTTGTATGATTCTGACAGAACATAAACAATTCTATCTCTTTATTATATTAAATGTTTTGTACTGTATCTGACCCTAAAACAAATTTTAGTACGATAGAACTTTATACAACAAGATAATTAATTGCATCGAGATCTTTTATAAAACTCTTATAAATAATAATCTGTCATAATGGAGTCTGTTAATTGGGATGTTTTCCTCATTTCTGTTATCCGCTTCCCTAGGTTTCAATACTCCAATACACGCGGAAGGGTTAAAAGTGCTTCATCCCTTAATAATCCCCAGTAATAGAGACAAAACACTGTCTAAACGCTTCACTTTTGTTTTTTTTAAGAGCGGTAAACAATGGGTAACACTACACCACCATGAAGTTGGTAATAAAAGATACTTTCTTGCTCCGTGGGAAAATTTTTGTTTAATTGTTTCTCCCTATTGTTTTGATCATTTCGCGGTTACAGTTGAGAAACTTTATTGTTTTTATTTTTAGACTAGTCTTTTGTTATAGGAAGGAGAAGGACCTGTTGCTGTTGGTATTGTGTTAATAGTAATTAGACAACAATCAATCAATCCAGAGAAAAATATAATTGACAGAGGTTACCTGGAATATTACAAAGTTTTGGGAGACGAATAAGTATGGTCAAAAAAACTCTCTGAAGACAGACCGGCAACCAATCGCGTATGCGTGGCAGCGCGAAAGGAAATCGCCGAATTAAAGTATATGTGATTCTCCGACAGCAGTCCGCCGTTTATTTGCGAATTGTAAGGTTAAAATCGTAAACAATGGTACAAAAATGTCGCGTTTAGAGTCTGAAAGAGAATATTGATGTTGTGGAAGTTTGTAATTTGATAACAATGATTTGGGCGAGTTCATTAACATTGATAGCAATGTGCTATTAGAAGATTCCTACCGATTATGTAGTCCAAAGTGAAACCGCATCACTATCTGACGACTCTGATGAAGAAGTTGAATGCAGTATAATCAAACAAATGTCACCAATTATCAATAAGCCATTAGTATGGCAATGGAATTATAAGAGTATGCAAATAATAGAGGTGACTCTACAGCAGTGGAATTGTTATCAGACTTGGAATTACATTTTCTAGATTGCAAGTATAAAACGCAAACACGTCAAACTACGTTATTAGATTTTTTTTAGTACTACATCATAACTAAATCTAGTGTATTTTTGTTATGTTATGTTTATTTGTACATACATATACATAGTAATAATTTTGAATTTACATATGACCTAATAGCAAATTTCCCATGGGCGGACACATTTAGACGGTCCCGTAGGTGTCCACCTAAGAGAAGTTTCACTGTAGTTAGTTTTGCCATAGAAGTAAGAAAACCTAGAATAACCACAAAGCCAAAAAATGGGCTATCGTTACTTGCCGTGAAAGGATGTTTAATGATCCTAGACGTGGACCTCCAGAGAATGGTTTCGGTGACGTGGTCTAGTGAAAATCGCCAATATCTAAGCATAAATGAAGCCCACAGCGTTAAATGGCATTGAACAGTATAGATTTATTTAGTATTAAGAACTTTTTTTTTTGTATGATCAAACACGAGCACTATAGGAAAAATCCTTTAGGGCACTCTGGGAGTGGTGCGTGTGCGCAAAAAGCGATTCACGTTGGTTTTGAATCGTTGGAGGTTATATTCGTTGGGAAAAACGACCTCGGGAAGGTCGTTCCACAAGGATGAAGTCGTCCAAATGAAAGAATTCTTAAATAATGAAGTTCGAGGAGTACTAAGCTTATCCACATATGGATGGGCGGTAGTTGCTCGTCGTGTATTTCTGCTATTCCTCGCTCTGGGCGGAATTAAGAGGGCAAGGTCAGCCGAGCACCTTCCATGAAAATATCTGTAAAAGAGAGTCAAATCACCAACCTGTCTTCGATGTTCTAGGCTGTCGAGGTTCTTCGTCAGCTCGTGGTCTCCGATCAGACGAATAGCCCTCCTTTCGATGAAATCCAGTAGCCTAAGAGTATGTTTGGGTGCAGAACTCCAGACATGAGAGCAGTATTCTAGTGATGGTCGAATCTGGGCTTTGTATAGTGTCAAAAGTTGTTGAGGTGTGTACAACTTTCTGGTTCGGAAGATTACCCCAAGCTTCTGAGACGCTATCTTGGCGATTGCCACAACGTGGTTATGCCAAGACATATTTCCTCCCAGATTGACGCCCAGCAAATTAATAGATGAAGCCAGTGGGATTGCGTGTCCGTCCATGACTATATCCGGTTCTGTAATGATAACCTTTTTAGAGAAAACTGCTGCCTGGGTTTTTTAGCGTTAAATTTGACTTGGTTACTGTCACCCCAAGCCAAAATTTCTTCCAGGTCTTTGTTTAGGCTCTAACATTATTTTTCATTTATAATACCACCTAGATATTTTCTCCTTTGTTCAATATAAATTACAAATTTCTACAGCTGTGACTGTGAACAGTAAAACTGTAGATTGCATTTGTATAAGCCACTTATATACACATACGTATTGTTCAACCAGATCACACTGACAAACCACTATTTAAAAATAACCGTATAGAACACGATGTGTAAAGATTGGTAGTTTTCGCATTGACGATTCAATTACATATTCAAATCCAATGCCAGTTTTCAAGTAAAAAATGCGCAATCGGCAACATAGATTATCTTTGAAGCAAGCAGTAATGACCGCTTGCTCTTAGCATAAGACAGAAAGCTTCTAGCGTCCAGCATTTTTAGTATCGACCTGTTTTACCCGGGAAAATATCAATATCGAACCGTATTTTACATTGGCACATGCGAAAATTCACTTCCGAAAAGAATAATCTAAACCACCTAAGGTGAAGTAGCCCTTAAACTTTTACAAGTACTTTTAACAATCTTTTATATTCTCTTTTATGCGACTTGTATTCATAAATTGCGACAAATAGTGCGGTTGCCATTCACATCAACTGAAGCGAACAACGGGTTGTTATCTGCAAATATCTACGTTAAATGTTACATTATTTCCACAAATTTCTAACAAATACGAATTTTTTTATTGGTGAAGTTATTAGGGTCAATTTTTGCGTTTATTCGAAGTTATAGGGTGGAATTAATTGAAGGGGACGTCTGTATTGAAAAATCTACCAATTAAATTCTGTTAAATAAGATGTCTACATATAGCCGTTATGATCTTTCTTGATAGGTACCTACAGTCAGGGCCGGATCAAACAAATTAATGTCATGGGGCCAGGTGTGGTGGGGGCCCACGCCCCCGCAGTCAAGCGGGAAATTAAAACGAATTTGTAACGTTTCGAATAAATACAGCCGATGATATGTTTAACATCGAATTACGCTTTATGAAAGATATAAATAGAATTGGTTCAGTATTTATTACGTTTTACTAGAGTGGTAACGTGATCTTACGCATTTGCTTTTCAAATTGGTGAAAAACAGTTATTTCGAAAGCTTTTCTTTACGGGTGGTGGAGGCCTTCCCATGGTGGAGGCCCTGGGGCCTTGGCCCCAGTTGGCCCCTATGATAATCCGGCCCTGCCTACAGTAATATTGTTTAGCACTGATCTCTTTGTTTGCACCTAAGAATCTATAATTATTCCGGTACTTAAGCCATATTTTAAATATTTAAACAGGATACAAATTGTGTAAAATAGCTAAACAAACAATCAACAAAATTCAAAGATTTCGTGGTATAAATTTCCAGTTCTTATTGATAATAACAGACACAAAACAGTTAACTATTATAACAGAGTTATCGCCATTTTGTCAAGATAAGCTAAAGTACGCACAGGGGATCTTTACCCTGACGTCATCGCTAACAAATAGATATCCCGACATATTTCATATCTCTGCATCTCTGTTTGGTACAGACATAAAGGCGAATAAAAATTGTATTATACGTCGTCCGGAATTAAACGTGTTAGACAGAGAAAGAATTATAAAGAAGAGTTGCCAAATAATTATTTTGACTTACGCAGTAGGTACTACAAATTACAAAAACGTCATTGTGACAATTGATTCAAAATTTTTTCGTTTTTATACATTTTTGTGCATTAAAACTTCATTTACTCCTGCAAACAGTTCTTTTCAGAACTTTTGGTATCGCTTTTTTGTGTTAGTGGTAAGTACATATTGATATTTATTGTTATTTATTTATTGTAATAAAGTATTCCTAACCCTAAAAATTGTGGATAATTCTCCGCTCCGCTATTTTGCCATCCCAAAAACGTAAAAACACGTCTTTTTAGTTTCGAAAAAAATAAGTAAAATCGCCCGAATTTCCAAACGCTCTGTATATGTATCGAAACTAGAAGGTTCTCAGAACGTATTTCGGGCAAAATCAAATCTGAAATCGCCAAATTAAGTTCCCAATCTCGTCTCAAAATGTGGTAAAAATGTGTAGAACATACTGAAAAGTTAATTGAAGAATGGTTCAATCAAGAACAACATTTAGTAAATATTGAAGTCGAACCATTGATTATAAATGTAGATGAAAGTTCAGATTCCGAATGCGATGATGACTTGTAATTTAAATTTAAAATAAGTAAACCAGCTTTAAGACTAAGTTTTTCAATGATAGGTAGGTAAATTGTAGAACTTATTGTACCTATTCTTTGTTAATTTTGTCAACTCTAACTTTGATTTAAATAAATAAAATAAAAATTTAAGGAATTTTTGTACACGGATTAACCCGCCGGCGCATTGTAATTCTAATAATTGTACTGTGTCTTGTCCAAGACAGTGCATGATCATTATTGCTCATAGTATCTGCACGGTGTATTTTCTAAGATGTGTTCATTGTAAATCTAATTGCACGGTGTTGCACTTTTTAATAAATTAATTCAAATGATCTCTGTTGGTCAAATCAAAAATTAAACTTTCTTTGATGTTTTTTAATCTGTGTAATCAAAATGTCACATTCAAACCGAGTTTATCATTTTGTCAAATAAGAAGTAGGTGCATAACTGCCAGTAAAAATTCAAGAATATCAGATTTATACCTACATATTCCTAACAATCTATTTTATGTAAGACCGACTCAAAATTTTGATTCGGAGTTTTAAAGAAATTTTTAAAAATCCGTATATGGGAACGTTATTTACGTCAATTAAAATGTTATGAAATTAGTGTTTGTTTTGACAACTTTTCTTCCACGTAATTTTGATTTGATTCATACGATTTTTATGACGTGTAAGCGATGACGTCAGGGTAAAGATCCCCTGTGCGTACTGTACAAAGCTTTGCTACAGCCTAAGGATGAAGGGCTGGTATAACCCAGCGCATTCGCCATATTATAGCCAGAACTTCCCATCAAGATAAATGTAGATGCTTTTTTTCTTAAAGCAGGCCATGGAATATTAAAAATGGTTAATTAGTTAATTGTTTTGTGCATATTTGAGGAATGTCATAACCTTACAGATGCCTTCCATGCTGTTTATGTATTTTTAATCATAAGTTTTAAATTTTTATTACAATCATTTTAAATATAATTTAGCGTGTGTGATGTTGGTAAGTAGTAGAAAATTTCGATTTATGTGCAGTGATAAATCTAAGTAGTTCTTATATTTTAGGATATGAACGGTTGATTAAAAAGTTCGATGGAAAGTATGCGAGCAACGAAATCTTTTAGAAAATCATCACGAAAGCCGATAATCGGTCATCCCAGTCAAGGTACACCCAAACTAAAAAGGTTTATAGAGGAACACGCTCAATCCACTCAGTTAAGTCCACTATCCAAGTTAATTAATAAATCAACCACCGATCAATGCGAATTTAAGACATTCAACTTACATGAATCGCCCATAGCAGCCAAAATCAATAGCTTTGAAAATGAAAAATTAATTTTAAATCAACTGTCGCGGAGGAGTAGTAGCCTGGATGGAAGCTTCGAGGCTGTTGATATTGGACGTCGGAATACGGGGTAAGTTAATTTAACAAATACATGTTAGGTATTTCAACGTCTGTATTAGGGCCAAGTTTAACATATTCCTCATTCCGCGACTAGAAAAGTTATACAGGGTGTCCGGTAGGTATCTCCTAATCTGTCGGGAGCATACAGAGGAGGTCAGAATAAACCTAATTTGTAATAGAAAAAAGTTGCAATAAAACTGGCGGTGACTAAAGTAAGTATTTCAAAAATTAATTTTCAGCATTGTCAAATGACACTGTTCACAATTTTGACCCAACGATTGTGGTAGCAAGTCCGTTCCTGACTTCCCTGACGACGTTAAACATCTACTGTATTATGGTTTAATGACTCTTCTTTATGGCTTCCTTAAAATATTAAAATTTCATTAAATTATACCATTCGGTTCAAAAGTTCTCTGGTTACCGTATCTCCACTTTAGGATTTTTTTTCTATTACAAATTAGGTTTATTTTAGATTAGGAAAGATTAGGAAGTACTTACAGACATTCTCTGTATAGGCACAGATTCGATTTAGTTCCTCTTTAGCCAACAATAAGAGAGAGTACAGAAGCGGAATATGTAGGTACTCGAAAATGGTGGGTTTGATCCAAATTTGGAATTGTGCAATTACGAATTTATGTATCTAGTACAAAAGGTTATTGTTTAGTTGTTAAATTTAGTTATTGCAGTGTTTTCGGCATGTTTTCCCGCCTAATTATCAATATCTGCTGTTATAGTCCAATAAACGAAGCCCTTAAATAGACATTTTAGTTAGAAAGCTGCATTTTTGGTGGAAGGTAGACTTTATAATGTGAAAGAACATTTGAGTGCTATTTTAAGTCTATCCCTTGCACAAGAGTTAAAAACCCTCCAAATGGGGTTAAAAATAATTTTCTGGTCTATAACTCTTAAACGAAAAATAATATGGAAAAAAGTTTTTTACAAAATGTTATAGATCAGTAAATTTCGCACAAGAAAGTTTATTACTACTTTTTCTTATCTACAATCGACAAGCCGTATGAGGTCCGAAAACAATTTTTCGACCAGATCTTCAATAAATGGAGGACTGTTGTTCTGGGACTAGAATTGAAGCGTCAAGGTGTGATATTTTACCAATAGAAGAATATGATCGCATTTTTAAATGCTGAATAATCCCGTAAATGATTTTTTGCGGAAACAGGGTGCGCAAATAATATATTTATATCTATACGTCGGTTTAGATGAAATTTGGTGGGTAGATTTAATACCGGCATCGCACATAGGGTAGTTTTCATTTCGAAAAGTGTTCAAATGCGTGTCGGACATCGCGCAAAGCCGAATGGGGCTATATTATATAAGTTGAGATATGTATATTAAACAAAAAATCTCCCAGAATAGCATCTGGCGTAGATTTTTTCGGAAAAATTAGTGCATGTCGGACGCCGGGCGAAGCTATTAAATAAATCGATAAAGGCATTAATATGAAGCAAAAAAATGACTTTTTGGTCTACCCTACAAAAATCGTATCGCCACACTTGATTGGCAATGAGCATAATTATTATGAAAAATTAACCCCAATAAAATTATGATATTATGTCAAATAATAACAAACCATTTAATATTTTTGGCCTCATAGTTCATACATACCTTTCACATGGTTATTTAGACACCATTTCACAAAAATATTTCACAAAACCTTAAAACGTGTCAAAAATACAAAATAATTATACTACAATAAAATACCTGACATACCAAAAAACTTTTTCAGACACCTGTGTCGAGTCTTAATTGGCTGATAGGTAGTGGTGGAATACTATCGATGGCACTATCGATACTATCGATTGTTTGTTACTACCGAAAACTATCGATTGTTTTAAGTAATCATCGATAGTTTAAACTCGCACGTTAAGTTCACGAAATTCGATTTAAAAAACTTAAATTAAAAATAAACCAAATTCAGCACTAGGTCGTAAATCTGTTTTATAGGTTGTCTCTTTTTTAATCACATACGCACTCTACTTGCTGTTGGTGCTGCCATCTATTTTTTTATGAACAAATTAAAGAAAAATCCTACAGGGAATCCCCGGTCCGGATCTATTAATTCAGTATTATGTGTGCTTTTTTGTTGTAGTGTACTACGTTTCGCGGTCTTCCATAATTTTGATTAATTTAATTAAAATTTAAAAAATGAGTAAACGCGGGAAGTCATATGTTTGGGAGTATTTTATAAAAAGTGTATGTCAACCATAAGGTCCATAAGTAAAATGTATTACTCAACAACTCTACCACGTATCAAGGTTGGTATAGTTTCGATAGTACTATCGATACTATCGATAGTAACTCTTTATACTATCGGAAACTATCGATAGGGCTGACTATCGATAGTATTCCACCACTACTGATAGGTAGTGTTGCCCAGTTGAAAATTTAATACCTTCGTGACGTTTTGAAGACGCCGATCAACTCTCAAAATGCAGATGATTCTATGGCTATAACTATCCCAGATATCGTAAAAATGATTATTAACTTTTTTATTCAGATTTAAATTATCTACAACTTTTGATTGAAACTTAATTTACTAGTGTGTTTTGTTTCGAAACTACGGGTCAAAAAATATTTAAAATTAATTTCCCATCCTTTATGCAAGAGTTGAATACAAAATAATAATGAAGTGTCTTTTCAAATAATAAAATGTCTTTCCACCAAAAATGCAGCTTTCTAACTAAAATGTATATTTAAGGGCTTAGTTTATTGGACTATTAATTGGAATACAATAAAGACATGCAATGTTTTAAAAATTGTATTATAAAATTTTTAGTCATCTGTGCTCCAAGCCAGTGTGTAAAAGCAACGGTTCAAATAAGCATAAAAATGTAACAGTTTCAAGGGTAGCAAGGCCGTCACTACAAACTGGCAAATATTCAACCAGGAATTCCAACGGCCCAAAAAAAATAGGAAAATTTTTACAAGAATATTCGCAGCAATCGAAGAATCGATCAAACGTTTTAAATAGGCCGGATCAAAAAAATGGACTGGAAGACATGATATGTTCAAACAGTAATTCACGGCCGAATTCTAAAAATGGATGTCCAAACAATTATTTCCAAAATGCCAGATTAAAAGGATCAGTAAATACTAACCGTTGGTTAGAAAGTTCAAAAATCATTCACAAGAAAAGAACTTTGATGGATTACTTGAAAGAAACAAAACCTAGAAATATATCATATGGAAAAAGTATTTCTGTTGATGCTAAGGCTATAGCTTTTTTGGAAAGTAGGTTTTCAGACAGCGATATTTCTTCCTCTGACGAAGATTTATTTGGATGCGCTAGAACAAAATGTTGGCCGCACAATAAATTTGACATTTTAGAGAAAGGTAATACATATTTTATTAATACATACAGGGTGTACCAGATAATAATGCACTCTACAGGCATCTCGTTAACCATACAGGAATGATCAAATTAGACCTAATTTGTACATTAGTCAGTTCTGCAACGTCAGGTTTTCAAAGATATTTGGGCAAAACCGAATTTTTGGTTTCCCGATTCTAGGGTGTCCCATTTTCGACACTTTTATAGGGTATCTCCGTTAGTGCTATCAAAAAAGTAATGGTTGGTGGGTGCTATGTGCTCTTTTTGGGTCAAATTTAAAACGGTAAAATCAAAATTTGAAAATTTTCGCTCGCTAGGAGATACGGGGGAAAATCAAAAAATTGGCAATTTCAAATTTACCAGAGATACAGAAAAATGTTTTATACAGAAGTTTCTTTATAATGATTGTTGAATGATCTGCCGTTTTCAGAATAAGTATACGGGATCAGGTAAAAACGTTATCGGATCTAAACTCATTTTTTTAAATGGAACACCCAGTATATTTTAACCTAAAAAGATTTATACCGATTTATGGGGCTTTATTTAAACTTTATGACTTTGAAACGAAATTCAGATTAAGGTAAAAAATAACGGGAATCATCGCAAATGTTCGGAATATGTCCTTAAATGCTTACCGTCTTTCCGGATAGCGAACAAATATGCATTTTATGACATTTCTTCGTTTTTTTCCACTTTCAATATGAACTGATATCATATCAAGTTTTTCAAAATGCTGATAGGTCATTTTCGCAAATAAATATGTACAAATAAAACTGACGTTAAATGTGAATAGTCAACATAATTGTTTCTAGGATATTAGCTTTTGTTTCATTGTCTACTGTGCTTTAAAGTAATAAAGTTTAAATAAATCGCCTAGGAAACCAATACCATCCATGGTGTGTTATATATTTGAAAGGAGAATTTAAAATAGTATATTTTTAGATTAAAATATACAGGGTGTTCCATTTAAAAAATGAGGTTAGGTCCAATAACTTTTTTACCTGACCCCGTATACTTATTCTGAAATCGGCAGATTATTCAACAATCAATATAAAGAATATTCTTCTGGATAAAATATTTTTCTGAATTTCTTTTAACTAAGAAAATGTAGGGTCATTTTGAAACAGTCAATTTTTTGATTTTCCCCGTACCTCTTAAACGAGTGGAAATTTTCAAATTTTGATTTTACCATTTTAAGTTTGACCCAAAAAGAGCACATGACACCTACATTACTTATTTGATAGCACTAACAATTACGAAGATACCCTATAAAAGTGTCGAAAATGGGACATCCTGTACTTAGTAATATTTATTTTATGCTTTGTGAAATCCACTTTATATTCCGAATACAACAATATATCAGATCTATTAATTATTAGACGTTTCGGACTAAAAAACTTACCTTCAATGCAAATTACTACCTTATTGAAAATATTTTTGTTCGTATTGTTGTATTTATACTCCAGTTGGCACTAAAGGCTATTTTTTATTTGACGTTATTTACAATAATAATAATGGACAATGATTGCGAAAAAAAACGAGACGTCGGATTGAAAATTTAATTAAATTATCTCATAGAAGGGAAAAAGCGGCAATGAGAATGTAAAATTTACTTTCTCTCTCTTCAGAATCAAAAAAAAACAAACAAAAAGAACGAAATCGTAAAAATTCGGTTCTGCCCAAATATTCGTCAAATGTGATGGTTTCTGTATGTCCTATTAATAACGAGATTACGGGGTTTCACAGATAACTCCGTATAACAATTTGATCTCTCATATTCAAATTAGCTTTCGTGTTTAATTGATTACCTCACATCCCTCAAAATAATGAAGAAGGATAATGTCAAAAATGTATTCAAATATAACCCCATCTCCCTATTAAAATATTTCAAATCGTTTTTGAGATATTCTAGCCTTGTAATATTAAAAAGAAACCCCAGTATATGTACTATACAGGGTGATTCACGACGAGCGTGCATTAGAACTTTATGGAGAACTACTGAACATATGTTCCTGAAACTTTGCGGATTTAGGTTTATCGATATGCTCTCTTTAACTAAAATATTGACATGTTCCTGTCATTTCCGGTTATACCAGAAGTAGCTGCCAACTTTCGTTTTTTAAATACAACATGGTAATTTTTATAAAATTTTTCGATTAAGCATTAAATACTAAGCACATTTTATAGAAAATGTTTTTGTCAGACTCTATTAGTTTTTGAGATATCTGGACTTTTTGTAATTATTTGGCAAATGCATGACGATGAAATAATCCATATAATTTTTTTACCTTAGCGCTTGGACTAAAAAATTTTTCTCACCGAATAGCTAGAAGATCATCAAGTCTCTAAAACATTTCAAATTCGGCATAAAATGTACAGGGTGGTCACAATTCAAGCCTCATTGTGAAAGAATTCAACCATTAAAAACTTTCTTATTTTAAATGGAACACCCTGTATATTTTTATTTAATTTGATGGCAAATTAGTTGTTCTTTATAAATAGTATTTACTGTCCTATACCTATATCAAAGCGTTTTCTCAAAAAATCCAATTTTATTCCGAAAATACTATTTGTTCAAGTGTGCTATGAAAACAATTGTACTTAGGGGCTATATACCGATGTCTATAAATATGGAGGAAAAGTGATTGGTATCTAAACGATGGGGCTCCAGCACACAACGCCCATGTTGTTAAGACTGCCCTAAACAGACTTTTTCATGACCAGTGGATCGCAAACCAAGGTCCCGTCCACTGGCCAGCTCGTTCGCCAGACTTAACTCCACTGGACTTTTCATCTGGGAAACCATTAAAGATAAAGTTTACGCGCGTCCCATCACCACGAAGGAAAATCTAATTGAAAGGGTGAAGGGAGCATTTCAATCTCTCACAAGAAATTAGGAATGCTACAAGAAATAACATGATGAAAATAATACATAAATGCTTGGAAGTAAATGGCAATCATTTCGAACATATTTTAAAAATATAATCAAAAGATATTAGGTATAATTTTCAAACACATTTTAATTGAAAGAATTTAAAGTTTATAAACTTGTTTCCTTGCTATTTTTAAAAAAATAATATTTAAACAATTGAATTTAAAACAATCAACTGCATTTTATTTATAAATTATTAAGAAACACTTTAGAATATTGTATTTTCCAGCAATCAATCACTTTTCCTCCGTATAGACATCAGTATACAGCCTCTAAGTACAATTGTTTTCCTAACACACTTGAACAAATAGTATTTTCGGAATAAAATTGGATTTTTTGAGAAAACGCTTTGATATAGGTATAGGACAGTAAATACTATTTATAAAGAACAACTTATTTGCCATCAAATTAAATAAAAATATACAGGGTGTTCCATTTAAAATAAGAAAGTTTTTAATGGTTGAATTATTTCACAATGAGGCTTGAATTGTGACCACCCTGTACATTTTATGCCGAATTTGAAATGTTTTTGAGACTTGATGATCTTCTAGCTATTCGGTGAGAAAAACCTTTTAGTCCAAGCGCCAAGGTAAAAAAATTATATGGATTATTTCATCGTCATGCATTTGCCAAATAATTACAAAAAGTCCAGATATCTCAAAAACTAATAGAGTCTGACAAAAACATTTTCTATAAAATGTGCTTAGTATTTAATGCTTAATCGAAAAATGTAATAAAAATTACCATGTTGTATTTAAAAAACGAAAGTTGGCAGCTACTTCCGGTATAACCGGAAATGACAGGAACATGTCAATATTTTAGTTAAAGAGAGCATATCGATAAACCCAAATCCCCAAAGTTTCAGGAACATATATTCAGTAGTTCTCCATAAAGTTCTAATGCACGCTCGTCGTGAATCACCCTGTATACCTAATAATTTTCAGAACGTAAAAGGAAAGACAGCAAGAATATAATAAATGTGACTACTGATCCCAAGGAAGAAATCGGAAAGAAGGGACATAGTTCATCCTCGATGGAATTGGATTCTACTGAAGAGTTTTACAAGGAATATGATAAAACTCTCAATAAGAATTATGTTTCCGAATCTAGCAGCAATAGTTCTTGTTCCGGCTACAGCGATGATCAAAGCAAGTTCTCTATTTACTCATAATGATAACTTAATAATTAAATGTGGTATTCAGAAGTCGAGAGATCCAAGTAGGATTTTCTTCACAATTAATTATACAAGTTTGTCAGATGGGAATGGGGGGTCAAGGATACCTCATAAAAAATGTCGTTTAATTCCCTATATATTGCTGCTTAGCTTTTGAAAATCAATTCACTCGTTTAGAAAATATGGAGCGTTGAAATACCAACGAAACGTATGAAGAAATATTTAAAAATCGATTGAGTTCAGTATTAGTAAAAATTTTCATCATTGAAAGTCGTCAACATGTCAACATCGACCAAAAATACCATAGCTGTGGTTCCATTAAAAATGTGTGATTTTAGACATAGATTCCTTGGCTTCCGAATCCAAAAGCTTTTAATTGGGTTTAAAGGCTGTTCTGGTATAATTTTACAATTTTCAGGGAATTATGGGAAGCAAAAAGTAGACCAATGGTTAAAAATTAATACAATTCAGTTAAATAACGGTAACGTTAAAAAGGGAACACGTAGAGAAACTTCGTCTGAAATAAGTTTTGAAACTAAAACAACAAGATCTTGTCGTTTAAAAGAAAGAAATAAAAAGCAGAGTGGGCCAAGCCTTACGAAATTATATCAGAATATCGCTAAACCGAAATCGACCGTATGCCGTCAATCCAGTGATGAAAATCCTATAACAAAATATTTTTCCAAATCGTCCATTTCCGAAATTAGCTGGACGAAACAAACTAATGCAAAAGGTTAGAAAAGGAAACAATCTAAAATTAACAATCAGATTTAAAAACTTTTTTTAAAAATTATTTCTAGGAAGCGTCGATTTAAACGTGAATTCCATAACTGAGAATAAAACTCAAAAAAATCTTTATTCAAGTGAAGGATTTTGCGAATCAATGTCTCTGGAAACACCAACGCTTAAAACGAGCGATAATAGACCACCCTATCCAGAAAAAGGAGTTGATAGATCGAAAGCAGAAAGTTCCCAAAAAAGCGGTTTCAGAAAAAGAAATTCGATAAGAGATTCTGAAAAATTCAAAGAAATATCGAGTTTTATCCGTTCTTTGCATAGTCAGCCGCAAGAATTATCACAAAAACCGGAAAGAAGGAAATTGACACCAAGTGAGGAACGAGAATTGTCTCCCGATTATTACGTAATGAAAATGTGCGGCCCTGAGAGCGCGGCGCTCGTCAAAAGTATTTTGAATAGTCACGAAAGCGAGGAGAAAGGAGTAAACTCGCTTGGAATCTGTAGGAACTTTGATGAAAGCTTCAATAATTCATCAAAGTCCGCACGAAATAATTCAAGTAATGAAATTTCAAGTTCGAATAATAAATATTTAAGAGTGGAAGATAGCCCAAGTGATCCATTGTCCCTTGGGAGGAGTCCAGCTATAAGTTATCCAGGAAAATGTAGCCCAGTAAGTAAAGTATCAGCTGTAACAAATCCGGCAAGTGCGGGCTGTGCAAATGGTTGGGTTTTGGAAAATCAGGCCGGGAATTTGCTTAAAAGATACGACGTATCGGAGTAAGTGATTTTAATTTATTTTTATAGGGAAAGAAACTCATTACGTTATTCGTTCCTGTTTTTAGAGATGGACATTTTGATCAGCTCAGCCATTCTGAAAACAAACGAACTATATCAAATACATATTCAACTCCAACATTCAATGAAAACTTAACTCAAACCGGAAAAGGTTATAAAAATAGTCAAGTAACACACGCGAAGGAAAAACTAGTTTCACAAACTTTGGAAAGTTTACATAAGCTTCATGAAAATAACAGCTGGCATACACAGGAGCACACCGATAAAATTAACATGTTAAATAAAGAGTGTCGTCTTGGAACGAATTCTGATGCTACAGATTCTTCCGTGAAAATTAATCAACAAATTAAACATAATCAAGACCTGCAACATGGATCAAAAGCACAGAAAACTTTTTTATTATCAAAAGTTTTCGGAACTACAATTAAAGCAAATGATAGCTCCAATACTAAAGTTAGCAACACCCAGGTCCCCACTTGCACAGAAGATGATAAAAGTTTATCACAAAACACTGACGATGATCCGTATCTTCAAAAACTGTTATCACAACATACTAAAAATGGTTTGAATAAAAATTTGAATGATATAATGGGTTTAGACCATAATAGAGCATATTTAATAAAGAAGTCTCAAATAAATGCGGGCCAAATACTAGAAAATTGTGAAACGCCAAAGAACGGTGAGTGTCATAATAAAATAAATTATGAGCAGTTGAAAGAAACTCAAACGGATCATTTCGCAGACAATATTCCTGACACTCAGACGGAAACCCAGAATGTTGGTAAAAAGTTAAAGAAAACTTACAACATTACGAAGGATTGTATTCTTTATGGGGATAATTTGTTGAAAAGTTTGGTAAACGATGAGGGTAATGTTTGGCAAATATCTCGAATGAAAAACGCCTTAAAACGGGATAATAACGAGGCGCCATTAAAATATGGGCGCAGCTATATAAAAAGGTAAGAGAGTAAAATTTATATTTATTCCAATGGATAATTTCTTCAAATTTAAATGTTAAATGTATATCAAGTTTAAGATATTCCGGCCGAAATAAAATACTAGACCTACCTTTGACGTAACCAATATCATATTTTTTACGAGCCAGTGACTATCAGCATAGTATAGTTATCATTTATAGCTATTTTCCTATTACAAGCTAGTAGAAGCGCTGTCAAAGTCATCTGCGCTTTAAAGTAATAACCGAGGAAAATCACATATTATCACGTATTATATTTAGATAGGTGACTCCTTGGGTGCCTTAAAGAAGCGATACATATTTTATTTTTTTTAAATCGACCGTTTAAAAAGTGGAGTAATAAACTCTTACTCACAGGTCAGTTCGCGCTACTTTACAACATTTCACCCAGATCCAATGGCAATGTTGTCAAACTTAATGTAAAGCTGATTTCTATATAAAATTATAAAAATAAATTATTTTCTACCTACTTGTATTTATCCTTATACCTAAAGAGTGAGGAAATCCAGGCACAAACACTATCTTTTTTTTTCTTCTTTTCCATGGGAACACTCCTGTAAACACTTTATGTACACACAGTAACAGTGAAACAGAACCGATAGTTAGCTTTTGAAAATACAATAATACAGATTATACTACAGATTATTAGATTTTATTACACGCGACGAAATTTGACGTCCAGAAGGAATGCGCCAAAAAAAACAATATTCAAAGATTATTTGTGCACGGGCAAGATACACGCGTAAACCGAAAAAACAGAGCGGATTGCTGAGAGTGTGTTGGTGATCGACGGGACACAACGTATCCGGCCGCTGGTTGGTCTTGAACTAACAGACGCAGGCGTGCGGCGCTATATGAAACTACTTCGCTCAGCCAATGTAAGGGGTCAAGAGGTCATTGGCATTTGACCTAGTGACGTACGTGGCTATTACTATTCCATATGTTTTTTCGGGTTGTTTAGAACATAGTCCGTCGTAAATGTTCTTCAATTAATTGTACAAAAAGGTATTACAGAATGGAAAAGTGTTTAAATTATTTTATTTTGTCTAAAGAGTTTAATGTGTACATATGACAACACCGGCCAGAATTCCTTGATTGCTTACATGTATCGCAGTGCCACACAGGTGTTTTTTTGGTTTGACGTCAGGTCACTTTTACCGCAGAATGAATTGAAAGCGCCATTTATGGCTATTCTTCAATTTGTCTTTATCTCAGGAATTGCCGGTTTAAATATAATACGTCATTTCCATAACACCCTGTATAAGAACTGGTAACTTTTACACTATAATAATTTATTGAGAAACATCACCTTACGCGTCTCCCGGGTACATTGGTTACTTTTCCACATTGGTAAGCTAGGTATATAAAATTTGCTGAATGTGTGCCTTTGAAAAAATAATTACTTCCTTAATCTTAATATTATTTATTGACTATTTTTCAGTTATATGTTTATGTAACTGTTTTCGAAATAAGCACAGCCATGGTAAATTTAACTTTAGAATTAATAAATCTTTTATTTTCTATCCGAAATCACTAATTTTTGGATAATATTATTGTTGGTTGTTGTTAACAATAAAACAACCAAATTCATAATTTTCTACACCATCATTTTAAAACTAAGACGATACAGAAAAATACAAGAACAGACAACAAAGTGGAAAAAATGTGGTATATATAAACTTAATGCTGAAGAAAACTGCAGCCTCGCCGCTCGCTGGAGCGGAAGGAGACGTGGGATCGCGCCAGATCATGGTAGCAAACGCCGGAAAGTCGAGCCATGTGGAGTAATTTGACAACACTGCAAACCCTTTGCAGATGAACCTACATTACAGTAGCTACGTGAACACATATTTTATGTTTTAGTAATATTCAGTCGCTGCTGTCAGAAAGTGGCCTTGTATTTCATTTCGGCTGGAATAACTTCTTCTTTAGCTTAAATACCGTATAATCTTCAACTTGCGTAGCTTTTTATAAATAATACGGAAAGGAACTTGAAATATATTGTTTTTTTTTTTATTTATTAAATTTATAGAACCCTTTTTCTTGTATTTCATACCGCTTCTGATTCCTGTAGGTATAAAAAAGGAGATACCAAAATATTCAAAATGAAACGACGTGTTAAGAAGAAAGACATTGGAAGTTATAGACCTCCGGAAAGTCATATAATGGACAGATTCTTTAAGAAAATAAATAACGATTATAAAGAAGCGTCTTCTAGCGACGCGGGCGACAATGGAGATGACGAAAGTGTGTCCACACCGGTCTCTTACAAATCAGGTATGAAAGTATACATTACGTTAAAATGAATCACATGTTAGAAAAATGATCATATTTTTCAGATGATACAAAATCAGAGGTTTTATCCACCGGTTCCAATTCCAAACTGACAGACGCCCAAAAACTTCTACGCCGTGGCATAAATAAACTATCCAAAGACAAATCGTTCCTCTTTTCGAGATTCGAGGATAAAGTGCCGCAAAACTTTAATGATAATGAAATTTTGGAAAATATCGAACGTATTCTAAATACGGTCCTGGATGATTTCAAAGAAGGCAAGATGCCGTTTTTCAGAGTGCCGAAAGAAGGCATTTCGAATTGCTTCTTTTCCGATGGAAGGTATGTTTCCTTTTGGTGACTCTGGGGTCGCTGATTATCAAACTAACGAAATTTTAGGGGAAATTGTGTTTCCTTATATTTCGTCAGATCGGCCCTTAGACGCGTTGCTCCATATCATGGCTCCATGAGTAAGGGTTGGAGCTGACGAAATACAGGAAAGTGGCGTGCTTGCAAACGACATTTAGACGTTAAAAATCTGTTTTAGGTATCAGATGAAGGAACCACCTGACGTTAGAACAGTTGCTTATAAAACTAATTCAAGCCGACAAAAGTTTAATCTAATCCTGTTCCTGTTGAATAAAATAAAATCTTTGCTGGAAACGAATACCAAACTAACTAAAAGGTAAGAAGGTTCATACAGTTTCACTACTATCCTTGTTGTTTTTTTAATTTTATAATTTTGCAACGAAAACTGTTGTTTCCAAGAATTTCTAGAAAATATACAGGATTATGATGAAGAAACGGATCAAGCGTTTTATAGACTACCGCCCACTTAATTAAGAGTCGCTCGGACCGGTCAAACTTATTTTTTTGAAATGCATTTTAGAAAAAAATATTATACAGGGTGCATCATAAATAGCAGGGTGTTTTGAAAATGACTTATTATATTTGAACCGGCAAATCTTGAGATAGATTGAAGAAAAATAACAATAAATGGCGCTTTGAATTATTAAGCGAAATATACACATTATATGAAAACTCAAAATTGAGGCAGTCTCGAGGTTCAAAAGAGGTTAGCGCATTATAGGCGGTGTTGTCATATTGCAACACAGAATTGTAAATGCACGTGTTCAGTTTTTGACAACGACGTCTTTGACGCGTAAAATTATATCTTAAAATCACGAATTTGTCGGACATGCTGCTTATTGAACATGATTTAGACAATCTCTTTTCCTATTGTCAGCGCAATAGTCTGTATCTAAATTTAAATAAATGCCACAGTATCACGTTTTCTAGAAATATAAATAAAACATTATCTGTTTATACAGTCAACACTACACCATTGGCTAGAGTATCTGTTATTAAGGATATAGGGGTATACTTTGACTCTAAAATGTTGTTTGATCACCACATCCAATACATAACTACAAGGGCAATAAAGTATCTGGGTTTTATTATCAGAACCTGTAAAGGTTAGAATCGATACGTACATTATATACAGTGAGTCCCAGAAGAAATGTCTAAATTCATTTAAAATTCAGCGGTAAGTTTTTTCAAAAAACGCTCGTACCCGTCGATTTTGATTTTTTAATTTTTTTTTTCTTGTGGTAATTTCATGTATACAGGGTAGCTCAAAAATAAGTTACGACCATCAACTTCATTTTTTCAAATGAAAACATATATTTTTTATTTCATTTTTGAATTTTGCATTGAATTCTAAGCATGTTTCATGTACCATGTCCTATACATAAACTCAACAGTTATTGAAAAAATTAGGATTGAACATATCTATAAGTAGACCTGTTTATTAAAAAAAAACACAACAAAATCAAATTAAATGTTGAAAATGTGCGCCATTTACGGCTTGACAATATCCAAGACGATCAATAAACTCTCTTTGCACGTTTCCAACCATTTAATTTGATTTTGTTGTGTTTTTTTTAATAAACAGGTCTTACTTATAGATATGTTCAATCCTAATTTTTTCAATAACTGTTGAGTTTATGTATAGGACATGGTACATTAGACATGCTTAGAATTCAATGCAAAATTCAAAAATGAAATAAAAAATATATGTTTTCATTTGAAAAAATGAAGTTGATGGTCGTAACTTATTTTTGAGCTACCCTGTATACATGAAATTACCACAAGAAAAAAAAAATTAAAAAATCAAAATCGACGGGTACGACCGTTTTTTGAAAAAACTTACCGCTGAATTTTAAATGAATTTAGACATTTCTTCTGGGACTCACTGTATGTCCTATGTTAATAGTACGCTTTATTTTGGATCGGTCATCTGGAACCCTCAATTCGACGTATATATTAATAAAATTGAAAGAGTACAGGATAAATTTATAAAATATTTAAACAATAAGTTCTTTGACCCTCTTCTTGACAACTCTGCTTTAATTAAAAAAAGATTAGCATTACTATCACTTCAAGATAGAAGACATGTATGAGATAAAGTTTACACACAAAATCGTCAATAAGATGATCGATTCAATCGCAATTACTCACTTAATAGGTATAAACATTCCATCCTACAATACAAGAAATAGCAATTTTTTCCGTATCAAACCAAGCACCACTAATAATTATCATTTAAACGCGCCTTTGCAGCGCTGGCTAAAATATTACAATTCAATTTCAAATTTGATATATCTGGATGTTTGTTTCCTTTCCCTAACGAGCCTTGGTATTAAGACTTTTGTACCTAAACCACTTAGTCTAACATTATACATGCGCTTGTTTTGTTTATAATTTAAAAAAATAAATAAATAATAAATAGCATACTTTGTTAAAACCTTACTTAAGTAAACAGTATACTTATGTTAAAATTTGTTAGTGAATACTGTATCTGGGTTAGTCCCGTTTTGTATTCCTTAATGGGAAATAAATAAATAAATAAATATCACTTCGATTCCATCAAAAAATAAAACACAAAAGTAATTTTTTTTGCAACAGAATCAACTTTTCACTCAAATTTGAAATCACATCACCTCATGTATTATTATGAATTATTTCACAACAGAAAAGAGATCGGGTAGTGCTACAACTAACAAAACGTTTAAAATTCGTCAAGCACGTGGAACCCGCGACAGCGTCATTTGATCCCCGAGTCTCGAAACATACTGAAGCAACAATAGTGGCGCGCGGCCGGTATCCAAGCAAGGGCGAGACAAGCGGTGTGATCTGACATCACTGTTAGTATAAGCTAGTGACCCAAATTGTTGCTAAGTGAATCCAGATGGAACGGCGTGACAGTATGTGGGTAAAAAGGGTTTTTACCTTAGTATTTAGATATTCGATTTAAAGAAAAAAAATATTTAGACTTTCTCTAGAACACCCTAGGAGTCACCCATTTAAATATAATAAGTAATTTCCATAACATCCTGTATATGTTTACATTTACACATTCTACAGTCCAATTATATACC
The DNA here is from genome assembly GCA_963991005.1 of Barypeithes pellucidus. NCBI lineage: Eukaryota > Metazoa > Arthropoda > Insecta > Coleoptera > Curculionidae > Barypeithes > Barypeithes pellucidus. The sequence continues at coordinate 6,284,229 of OZ022557.1, forward strand.
TTTTTCATAAATCATTCCCTATCTTCAACCGTTTACGAAATATTAATATGTATTTTAATGCTGATATGCACCATTGACATGTTTCCCGACTTTGCAAATTTGATTAAAATTCGCTGACATTTTTTGACGTCTCAAACTTAAATAGCAAATTGTTGCAATGCCTTCAAGATTGTGATTTAAGTTCAGAACGTTGCTATGTCGAGAAACATTCAATGCATACCAACATTACTTACTTTTTCATAATTTTAGGGAGATATACTACCAACTTAAAACAATGATAAGTTCTCAAGCAACCACTGATAGGGCTCTTAAGGATATAAGTCGGATGTTAAATGTCGGTATGTGGGCCCTGAAAATAACGGCACAAAAAGGGCTCGTGTATGGTAATTTAAAGCTCGTTATGGCGGACGGAGAAACTATCAACTGTAACGTTCCAGGTAAAAAAAAACAAAACAAAGTTTTTTCAAAAGAAAAAAGTATTTGAGGTTATGTTGCAAAATAATATCAAACAGAAATGTTATATGGAATATAAAAACAATGACTAGACGACTTACTTACTATTTTTTAACATTTGAAAAATGCCCTAACCTTGTTTTTAGGTACATTAATACCCCAGGATATATCCAAGATTTGTGAAGTACAATCGACGGCCTATTTTATTTTGGTGGTAGAAAAAGAGTCCATTTTCCACAAGTTGTTGGAGGAAGACTTGCCCAATAAATTGACGAGACCGTTCATTTTGATTACGGTAAATATTTCATTATTGCGTTTCTAATTATTTATTAGCCAGAAATACCTTAACGTTTAAAATTCATTTACAAACACGTGGGAATTCAAGGGACAGGCCCGCGTGACGATGGGTCCCTGTCACAATCCAACCAGACTGAGGAACGACCGACCGAATCTTCGTTTGAGCGGAAGTTTCCATCTAGGTATGCGGTGCGCGACCTGGCATCACTGTTACCCTACTCACCTACATACACTTGTTAACTGAAAACAGTTACCTAAGTATTTAAACATTCGATTAAAAAAAATGCGTGTAGGCTTCCTCTAGGACACCCATTTGGATATAATAAGCGATTTCCGTAACACCCTGTATATTTAAATTATCACCCCCGAAAGAAATTATATAATAAGCACAATTGGGAGCGTATTTTTTAGGGAAAGGGATATCCAGACCTAAATACCCAGCTATTCTTGAAAACTCTATGGATGATTATGTCAATTCCAGTTTTCATTCTGGTGGATGCCGATCCACACGGTATAGCCATAATGCTAACTTATAGGTTTGGTTCGATAGTAAGTACAGTTATTTAAAAATATAATTTTAATTAATTATTCGCAACCGATCGTAAAATAACTTGACACATTTTAAAATGACTTGAAGCACATTAAAATAACCAAATTATCAACTAGTATGATAGTAATTCAATTACAAATGACTTGGAACACTTTGAAAATGCTTGAAATTCCATTTCATGTACTGTAAGGCCTTTAAAAGACTTATTTCAAGCATATATTACCTAGGACTGTTATAAAGCATTTGAAGCACTTTGAATGGACTTATAGGCATTTTTTCAATTACAAAATAAACTTATTCTATTACAAAAGGACTTGAAACTCTTTGAAAAGTCGTGGAGTTCCTTTATAGACCTTTTTTTAGTACTGTTCTAAAGTAATTAACTTACAAAGGACTTAAAGCCAGCACTTTTAAAGGACTTGAAGTCCCTTTTAGGGCTTATTTAAAGCACAAATTACCCAAGATTTTTATAACCACTACTTTCCTGTAGCAATTCATATGAAGCATTTTGAAATGACTGTTAAGTACAGTACTAAAGTAATTCACTTACAAAAGGACCTTGAAGTAATTTGAAAGGGCTTTGTTCAAATGCCTATTTCAAACACACATCACACAGGATTTTTATAAAGTAGTTCTATTAAAACTAAAGTAATTCACTTATAAAAAGGATTTATTGCGAACACTTTTAAAGGGCCTTAAGTTCCTTCTAATGCCTGTGAAGCACAAAGAACGTTGTACTTCACAGTAATTTTCTATATTAATTCATGTGAAGCGTTTTGAAAGGACTGCTAAGTACAGTTCTAAAGTAATTCACATGCAAAAGGACTTGAAGCAATTTGAAACGGCTTTGTTCCTTTAAAGGCAAATTACACAGGCCTTTTATAAAGTAATTCTATTAGAACTAAAGTAATTCACTTACAAAAGGACCTTGAAGTAATTTGAAAGGGCTTTGTTCAAATTCCTATTTCAAACACACATCACACAGGATTTTTATAAAGTAGTTCTATTAAAACTAAAGTAATTCACTTATAAAAAGGATTTATTGCCAGCACTTTTAAAGGGCCTTAAGTTTCTTCTAATGCCTATGTGAAGCACAAAGAACGTTGTACTTCACAGTACTTTTCTATATCAATTCATACGAAGCACTTTGAAAGGACTGTTAAGTACAGTTCTAAAGTAATTCACATGCAAAAGGACTTGAAGCAATTTGAAACGGCTTTGTTCCTTTAAAGGCATATTTCAAGCACAAATTACACAGGCCTTTTATAAAGTAATTCTATTAGAACTAAAGTAATTCACTTACAAAAGGATTTGTTCCCAGCACTTTAAAGTGCCTGAAGTTTCTTTTTATGCCTATGTGAAACAAAAATTACCCAGTACTTTTCTATAGCAATTCATATGAAATATTTTGAAAGGACTATTAAGTACAGTTCTTTACTTACAAAAGGACTTAAAGCAGTTGCTTTAAAATCGCAATTGCAAGGGCTTTATTTAAAGCCCTATTTCAAGCACACATTTGAATAAAGTATTTCTATTGAAGCAGTTTTGAAAAGCTTTGATAATGGCCTTTTTCAAGTACAAATTACCAAATACTTTCTAAAGTAATTCAATTATAAAAGAACTAGAATCACTTTGAAAGGGTTTTCAGTCCCTCTAAAGGTATTTGTACAAGCACAAAAGAAAAAGGTATTTTAAAAACGACTGGAAGTTGTGAGCCCTTAAAGGTATTGAAGCACCGAAAGGACTGCCCAGCTCTGGTTGAATTAAGCACATGTTATAAAAATAAAATTGTCAAAAAGAATAAGTTTATTGTAGATTATCTACTTTTCGAGGTTGTTTTCGAAATAAACGTTATTTTACCCGTTTTTAGGCTAACGCTCACGTTTCAAATCACTTAGCAATCCCTAAAGCGAGATGGTTAGGCGTTTTCCCCTCGGAAATACTAAGGCTGACCCTTTCTTATGAAAATTTAAACAGAAGAGAGATATCGATGAGCCACAAATTGCTTCAATTAGAGTGCGTGCGACAAAATGACAATATAAAAATTGAATTGGAGAAGCTGTTAGAGAACGGAATTAAGACCGGCATTGAGGGTTTAATTAAATCAGACAAATACTTGAGTAATTGTTATCTCAGTCGGAAATTTTTTACAAATAATTTAATTTAATGGAAATTAAAAAAAACTTTATTTAATTTTAAGAATATCTATTTAGTTCGTCTTCGGAGCAATAAATATGAATAAACAGTATAAATAATATTCTATTTTATGTGTTTACAGTGTTGCTGGTAAAAATGGTAAATATGAACAAATGACATGACTTATACAGGGTATTATGGAAATGACGTATTATATTTAAACCGGCAATTCCTGAGATAAAGACAAATTGAAGAAGAATAGCCATAAATGGCGCTTTCAATTTATTCAGCGGTAAAAGTGAGCTGACGTCAAACCAGAGAAACACCTGTGTGGAACTGCGAGACATGTAACTCTTTAGACAAAATAAAATAATTTAAACACTTTCCATTCTGTATTACCTCTTTGTACAATTAATTGAAGAACATTTACGACGGACTATGTTTTAAACAACCCGAAAAAACATATGAAATAGTAATAGCCACATACGTCACTAGGTCAAATGCCAATCACCTCTTGACGCCTTACATCGGCTGACCGAAGTAGTTTCATATTGCGCCACACGCTTGCGTCTGTTAGTTGAAGATCAACCAGCGGCCGGATACATTGTGTCTCGTCGATGACCAACACACTCTCAGCAAATCCGTTTTTTCGATTTAAGCGTGTATCTTGCCCGTCCATAAATCATCTTTGAATATTGTATTTATTGACGCGTTTCTTCTGGATGTCAAATTTCGTCGCGCGTAATAAAATCTAATAATCTGTATTATTGTATTTTCAAAAGCTAACTATCGGTTCTGTTTCACTATTACTGTGTGTACATATAGTGTTTCCAGGAGTGTTCCCATGAAAAAGAAAAAAAACTGATTGTGTTTGTGCCTGGATTTCCTCGCTCTTTAGGTATAAAGATAAATACAAGTAGGTAGAAAATAATTTATTTTTATAATTTTATTTTATATGGAATTTTAGTTTTAAGTTTGGCAACAGTGCCATTGGCTCTGGGTCAAATGTTGAACAGTAGCGCGGACTGACCTGTGAGTAAGAGTGTTTATTACCCCACTTTTAAAACGGTCGATTTAAAAATAATAAAATATGTAGCGCTTCTCTAGGACACCCAAGGAGTCCCCATTTAAGTATAATACGTCATTTCCGTAACACCCTGTATAACTTAATCGGTCCAGTTTGATGTTTAGTATCTCCAGATGCTCTATTGCCCATAAGTTATGGGACACCCTGTATAGGAAATTGTTAACAAGAGATACTTGGATTTTTAATAGAATCGAAAAGTGCCATAATATACAGCGTATTTCCTAACCTCTCTGAAAAAATGAACGTGTTGAATCTTCACCTTATTTTAAGACGAAAATGTGGTGTAAAAGTTTTTCGAATGTCGCTTCGTTTTCGAAATACAGGGTGTTCAAAAAAATGATGTATTTTTCATTTTATTAATTAATGCCAATGATTTTATAATGCAAATGATTTAAAAACTTTGAATAATGAACTCATATGAACAAAGGTGAAATAAATTGATGCAAATGTCCTCCATGAGACAGTAAACACCCATATACACGACGTGCTAAATTGTCTCTTACGTTTTGGAAAATTTCGAAAATAATTAAAAAATTAAGGTACCTACTCTTTTATACAGATCCCCGCAAATGAATTAATTGTAGAATTTAAAATTGGCCCAAAGTAAAGTACTATAATCCTTTATGTTTAACAAATATCATCAGAATATCGCGTGGCATTAATTAATAAAATGGAAAATACAATATTTACCTTTATTTCGAAAACGAAGCGACGTACGAAAAACTTTTATACCGCATCTTTGTGTTAAAATAAGGTGAGGATTCACCTCCTTCATTTTATCCGAGAGGTTAGGAAACACCCTGTATAAATATTTAAAATAATAATGTTAAACATATTCCGGCGTAGCCGGAAGTGATAGATTCGTCAACATCGACATGAATGCATATCCCGGATTTGTCGATGTTTTAAAGCCACCAATTATTATTACACAGATTTGATATATTTTTTGAAATTTGCTCTTCGTCAAAGTACCCAAGATTCACCATCTTTTCATTCATTCAATCATCTCACATTTCAAAGAATCGATTTATTTCTTTAAGAAACAAAACAAAATAAAAAGTTGCATTTTAGTCAAAATTATCCTTCGGCGTGACTCCGTACATTTTGCACATGTTCTCAATGGGCTGCTTGCTTTCCAAGCTATAAGCAGATTCGTGTTCTTCTTCCTTCATAGCGATGCATTCGATCATGCTTCTATCCTCCTCGGTTAAATCGGCCTTGGAAAGATCATGGAAAGCATACTCGCTACCATCGGTGTCTTCATCGAAGCATTCCGGAGGTATATCTAAAATCGCCAACTTTTCTCTACTACACTGTATCAGGTTCGATGAGCTATTGACACCTTTAGCTTTTTCCAATTTTCTTTTAATAGGAATCGTCAGCAATGAAGAAGTTATATGTTTCGGTAATCTGTTATTAAAGGTGCTAGATTTATAAATGAGTTTCAAAGAAGTGTTGCTGGCAAAGTTCTTGGAACTTACGGTCGTGTATAAAATGCTATGGGAACTTTGAGTCAAATCTATCACGGATACATTGTCTCGTGGGGCTGGGTATGTTTTCACGTAGATCACGGAGTTATCGGAAGGGATCCTGGGTATTTGTTGCGACGGTCTTCGTATATCCATTCTGCTAGCTTCATACTCGGCATATTCGTGGAGATTCCTCGACGATTTTCGCGACTTTTGTCTAATTCTCTTCATTTTTTTGGACTTCCTGGAAACCGATCGAGAAATCGACGTCTCTTTTTCGTATTTCCGTTTGTGACCTCTGTGGCCTTTTTTAAATGATTTTCTAGAAAACTGCAATAGATAAAAAAATTTAAGGGAAAATGCATCGTTATATTGATTTTTATGCGTACCTACCACTTTATTCATGTTTAATGAATAATAAGGGCTATTTTGCAATGGAGATGACACAGAATTTTCGAAGATCGGCGCGAATCAACCGGAAGTTTCTTTGATAAAGCTTTTATGACGTTTACATACTTTGTCAAAAATAAATTCAGGTATTGTTTGACCAGGTGGATTTTATTTCTATAGAAACAAGCCTACGGGGGCATTTGAATGGTTTTGTCGGGTCGACTTCCGTTTTCAATGAAAATAGATAGGAAACAAAAATTATCATAAGTGATTTCAATTTGGCATGTGGGCTTAAAATTTGAATACAAACAAATTCGATCGATAAATGGCACTTTTCGACATTTTATCAAAATTTGACAGTTAACAGAAGTCGCATGGTTGTTAGCTATGTATTTTTTGGTCTTTACTGAAGCAAAAACTTGTGTTAAATTTAAATTTTACTCAAATCGATATATCTAAATAAATATACAACGTGTCCAAAATAAGGAGGGCCAGTACAGGGATCTCGGAAACCGTAAGAGATACGAAGTCGGTTAAATGGAGGTAAAGGTGCGCATTTATATGCCGTTTAGAAAGTTGTAAAATTCCGAGTAGTTCCGGAGATATCCGGAAAAACCCGAGTTTCTGAAAAATCGTTTTGTTGTTTTCCTGGGTTTTTTTTGAGATCGAATTCTAAAGTAAATTGTACTTTTGCATTGCCACTTTTTCCGCTCTATCTAACAGCGTTAATTGTTTTGTAATCCGACCAGTGGTCTTCGAAGGGCCATTATCAACTTTCTTTTTTTAAATACGGTCCTGTTTCCTGTATTGGAATTTGAGAGCTTCTTTTCTCCCGAATGCAACGATGTTTGACACATTGTGGTTTAATGACGTTTCGAGGGTTTTTTGAACAACATCAGGAAATTTTGGGATACGGTCCTGTATTCTCCTAATTTTATAAATAATATCTCATAAGTAAGCTCTAAATTTTTTACTTATGTTGGACTAGTTCAATAAATAACAAATAATTTAATAATAAACCACAAATAAGTGAACAAACAAAATACAGTAACATTATCTCAACTTCTGTTGATTCGGGATTTAAAAGAAAAGTAGGCGCTTGAAACAAAAAAACTAAGATGGTGTGTGGTATGTTTCACTTGACATTTCCATTGTGATCGTTTGAGAGCATTTTAAGAGGTTTTCTATTTTCCAGAAAATATGGAACATAAATTTACAAATGCTGAAAAGTTTGTTCGCATGTTTTATTTTATCTCAAAAAAACTGTTATGTGGTAGTTAGAAGTTGTCATTTCTGCTTAGAGAATAACGGAAATCATATCAAATATAGTTCCTTACTTTTTTCGTTGTTCGTTTTATTACTGTTTTGGAATGATTTTTGTTCACTTATTTGTTGTTTATTATTAAATTATTTGTTATTTATTGAACTAGTCCAATATACGTAAAAAATTTAGAGCTTACTTATGAGATATTATTTATAAAATTAGGAGAAATACAGGACCGTATCCCAAAATTTCATGATGTTGTTCAAAAAACCCTCGAAACGTCATTAAACCACAATGTGTCATACATCGTTGCAGTCGGGAAAAAATAGCTCTCAAATTCCAATATCTAAAATAGGACCGTATTTAAAAAAGAAAGTTGATAATGGCCCTTCGAAGACGACTCGTCGGATTACAAAACAATTAATGCTGTTAGATAGAGCGGAAAGAGTGGCAATGCAAAAGTGCAATTTACTTTTGAATTCGATCTCAATAAAACCCAGGAAAACAATAAAACGATTTTTCAGAAATTTGTTTTTTTTCCGGATATCTCCGGAACTACTTTGAATTTTAAAACTTTCTAAACGGCATATTATTAGGCACATAATTGCGCAACTTTACCTCCATTTAACCGACTTCCGAGATCCCTGTACTGGCCCTCCTGATCTTGGACACGTTGTATGCTATTTTGCCAAAGTAATTTCTGTTTAAAAATGGAAATATTGCTCGGGTCTGTTGTTTTCAATAAATTCTACAAGTGTGTTAAAAATGACGTGTGTAACAAGACGTTAGGTATGTTATTACAAAAACACTAGTGTAATAGTAGTAATAACAATTTATTGTAAACTTTATTCGTTTATTTTCATATTTAATAGATATTACAAAAACGAAAACATTTAACATTTCATATCTATCGTAGCTGAAGTCTTAAAAATTAATCATTAATATTAATTGGTGTTCCGTACTTTATTATTACTTAACATGGATAATATACAACAGTAATATTTTATAGGCAAATATAAGTAATAGTTTAGAAGGTAATCGCTAAGAACTAAAGTCACAACCAAATCTAATAAGTTATATTTAAATTTACCAGAAAAATATTACAAAACAAATTATGGTTTGTCAAATACCAACACAAACAATAGGTTGCTGCGCATACAGGGCATTCACAGTTCGTTTTAACTAATTATGGGTTGGCTTCCTCTGAAATAGTAAGTTTATTGAGATAATTAGAAGAATTAATTTTTTGAATAATTAAAAAAAAATTAGGTTACAAAAAAAGGTAACGATTAATTGCGGTTTAACCGGAAATTACCGCAACTTTGGATTTTTAAATGGAACAGCCAGTATATTTTCGGCTATATAGATTCAGAATACCATTCCAAATTCAACCACACCTTTTATGTCACTTCTGGACACTTTTATTTTATTTTTCTTTTTTCATCTAGATTGCTACGACCGCTATAAAATACTTCTAATTCAAATTCTTGATAAAATAGTAGAATCTTAGATCACGTGTTTAATTCAGAAAACGACCCGCGAAGCGGGGAGTTTTCTAAAGCACAAGTGCTCTAATTGTCTTATGAGCCGTGTATCTTATAATGCTTTTTCTATTTGGGTCTTTAAAGTCTGAAAAACTTAAAGAAATATAGGCAGTAGATGTTTTCCATTAGAATTAATATTTTCTTTTTGGGTTGGCAATACTTTCACAATTTAATAAAATGATTTCAAGTATCAAATATGCCATGATAGAAACAATTGAACAAAACAAAGCTTCTTCCCATCCGTCGTAATTAAAAATAACTATATTTTTAAAGTTAATAAAAATGAGTCAGGAAGAAAGTTGTACTCCGCCGGAAATACGAGAAATGGCAGAAAATAATCTAGAATAATTTTAAAAAAGGTTAACGGTTCGTATTTTAAAGTAAAAAATTTCTGTCGAATCCATAATGCCTAGAAAACTAATTTCAACGAAATCGAAGTAGGCCTAAAATTCGAACCCACTTGTTGCCAACATGAAAAAAAAAACAAATTTCTGTTTCATGTAGCTATTATGAGACTCAAATAGAAAAATGCAATTTTCAAGTTTTATTGTGTTTTAAATTTACTTATTATTAATTATTATGGTTACCGCGTAAACACATTCCACATTCATCGGAAAAACGGAATAAGAATAAGGATATTAAATTTAAAAGAAGCCGTCGTAAGGAACATATGTCGTGCAACATACAGGGGTTCATTGAAACTGTGCGGTAGCATTTGACAGAACCACCAATTTGCAGCATCTACAACGAAAACTATTTTTTTACAGTTCACGACAGATACACTTATTACAAATTTAGGAAGACTTGCTCTCACGAAAAGATAACTTTGAAAAACATACTTACAAATAACACCTAAAGTTTCGCTTAATATAGATATTTAGAAATTAGTTAATACGTATGTAAAAAAGCTTGCTTCTTAGACTAACACAGGGTGTCCCAACTACGACTTACCAGTCGTAATATTTTACATATTATTGAAACATCGCTGTCAGTAGATAATGTTAACAATTGAAAAAACACGTCAATTTCATTGTGATTGCGTCAATTTCATTGTGCCGTCGCGGTTTTACGCCCTGGAAGGGGTTGATGTTACCCTTAAATTCTTAAATGGAAGGGGTCAACTGGAACATAATTTTAAAGGTCGATTTCCAAAATACCTTGATTTATTATTTCTGTTTGTTTCCAAGATATCGAGTTCTAAAAATGGAAGTAATTAGAACTTTTTTTTTACACGGTGACTGTGCAACTGGCAAAGAATTGGATAATGTTTAATCCAGAGTGACTACATACGGACCCATAATCATTCTATTAAGCATAATGTTTTTTATTAATAATAACCTAAAATACGGAAATCTTAGTGCATTTTTCTAAATTTTGGAACGTGGTTTTTTGGAAACTACTACTCAAAAACAAAAACTATGGTATTATTGGAAAGAAACTATCTTTAAAATGATATGCAGCTTGACCCAAATTCTTCACCCTGACGGGTCGAGATAAAGTCTTTAACAAATCAGTGTAGAAAGAAAAGAGTTCTTATAAAGAAGCGAGTGTTTGGGTCATATTGATATCCATGCCAAATTTCATCTCTCCTAGTCCTAGTTTTGGTACGTAATACTATATTAACTATTAATTTAACATTAACATTTTTACAGATTTTTTTAATTGACTTGTTTTGTTGCCACATATTAAAATGCTTCGATGGCAAAACTTTCTGAATATTGTTCGTTTTATCGTTTTAAATATCATTGTTAGTACGTCCGAGATGGGACACCCTATATATTTATACTATTTAATTTTAGATTGTCTGTTTTGCGTTTTAGCGTAGCTTCTATTGAAAATTTTCACTAGGTTTATATAAAATGTTTTTTTTTCATCTGACCATCAAGTTTTTGTTTTTTTAACGAGAAATTATCTACTTAACTGCTGTTGGAAGATTTTCTTTTCCCTATTTTAAAATATAATAAAAAATATGCGGAAAATATGTTTGGAAAGAATAATCGATATCATGTCAGGTTAATAGCTACTGTGCTCTGTTTACAAGATGGTAGTCAATGTCAAAATTTGATAATCTTGATGTGATTTATGTAAACTTTGACAACGCTTCTACTATCTTGTAAGTGAGGCATAGCTATCATTGTATTTAAAAACTATTTAATAGTATTAAATAATTGCACAATAAAAAATCAAAAACAGTAAAATCACTACATACTGGGTGGTCCAATAGGGCAAGCAAGTAATGTTGTGGTTAGAGACAATAATTCAGGGTCGTTGAGTTGAATATAGGAAATTCAATATAATTGTTAAGGTAGCTACATTATGGCTCCCCTGAACATTTTATAGGAAAACTGCATTATAACTATTGGAAGAGATGGTGAACCCATGTGCTGAGTTTGAATACATTATGGTGAGCTATTTAATTAAACGTGATGGCAAAATCACGAAACCCACAATTCAGGTAATACAGCCAACACCAGCAAAATATATTTTAACATTGACAAAACGAAAATTAGTGTCGGTGAAATTATTTGCTGCTGTTTGCTGTGTTACCTGAACTATGAGAGTTTCGTGGTTTTGCCATCACGTTTAATTGAATAGCTCAGGATTGGCTCACCAAAATGTATTCAAACTCTACACGGGAGTTTAACATGTTGGCCTCTTCAAGTAGTTATAATGCGGTTTTTCTATAAAATGTACAGGGGCGCCAATATTCAGCCACCTCAAAAATTACATTGGGCTTCTTATGATCAACTCAACGAGGCACTACCCTGTAGATTTAGGCACTAAGTTGTACATTTAAAAATTGCTGTAAAATATACAGGGTATGCCAATGTGAGAATAGAGAATTTAAAAATGTGAAAGTGCGATAAATACCATTTTCCGAAAATCGTTCGGAAATATTGACATTTTTGATAACATTATTGAAAGAAAAAGTCAATATTTCCCTACACTTATAGTCGTTGCTAGGCAACGGAAAATAACTGTTAGGAATTATTAATTTCCTTGCTGTAAGGAAATGATACTTTCTTACAGTTGTTAGTGTTCTACATAAATGATTGAAAATACGTTGTTCACAAGGAATTAATTTATGCATATTCGTACTTTTCTCTTGATTTCTTTGGCAATAATTCTAATGAAGCAGTATTCACTGCCTCAGCCAGCTCTGGAGGAGTCCCGGAAACGGAAAATTCATCATCACTTATCATTCTATACTGTTTTGCTTTCGGAAACACCCACAATTAAATTTATATGCGTCAAGTTTGACAATTCAATACATTTCCATAATAACGGAACCAATTTTATTACGAATTTCAAAGCATCATTTATTTGCGAATAAAATTATTCGCGATTTTTTCAAAATTAATCAATATCTGTCGATTTTTAAACGATTTTCGGAAAAATAGTATGTTTACCGAGTAGGAAATGCCTAACATCCCTGGATGCTAAGATTGCTAAGTCTAGGCGCAAGCCGAGACTTAGCAACACAGAGTCCAGGAATATGGCTGTTCCTACGAGGAACTACTATTGTGTGTACTATTTTCAAATGTTAATATCTGAAAAACAATTAAACTTGAACTTAACTTGACTTATAATGATATATAAAATGAAAGTTTGTAGACTTTAAGAAGCCATACACATATCTACAATATTCGGTGCATCAGAACACCTACAAAGCATTGTCGTGACTTTCAAAATAATTTCAAACTGTACACTTTAGGGTCCCATAAAATGATTTTCTATATTATGTTTTCTTCTCCGTATCGCTAACCGCAACGCAGTTATTTTACTTGCCGTACTGTTAGACCACCCTGTATATAGAAATTACAAGATGGCCTCATATTATCGTTAGGTTATTTTAAATTGCATCGTGTAACATCGTCTCTAAATTTTACTGTCACAACCATTTTTATTGATTATTTTGTATAGTTTATTTGAAGCTCCAAAAAACTAAAGACCGAATTTTTTTACCCAGAACGAGATTACTATTTTTTGTAGAGAAGGCATCTCTGAAGATACTAAAATCCACTGCAGAAGAAAAACGTCAGCCTAAAATTTAGACTAAATTTATTGCTTTTAATCAAATGTACCTAATTGATAGGTACATTTAGTAATTTTCTTCCTATTTCCATTTTTATAAGGATATATGGAGTTTTCCATAATTCCCAGGAAATTATACAATATTTTTTAAAAGTGTGGTGATTGGGAACTGATGCCTTATAAAATAACTAATATCTTCGGGTAAAACAATCCTATCTCTACGTTACTGACACTATTATTATGATAATAATCAATAATTGACTTTTTCCTGTACTAATAATATTTAACAAAGATCGAGGAAATGTAACAATTATATATATATCTATTTATATACACGGTGTTCCACATAAGAATGCAATCTAATGGATATTTTAAACCTTAGGAGATACGGTGTAGGTTAATTTAGGGAAAATAATCGAGTTTAGCCAAATCTTGTCGACGAATTTGTCATATTCAATTCAATTACCAGCATAAATAAAATATATAAATGTCACCTCTCATCGATACTCTTTGTGCTCTACACGATGGCGTCATTAAATTTTCGATCCAACGTTTCGGGTTTTCGAGATCTTCATCATTTCCTTTAAATAGTCGTAGAATCTTGTTTCATTATGATTATTTCCATCACCTGTCAAATAATATATACTGTTTCGACCAATCAAATTGTTTCATTTACGCCATTCACATCAGATTATATTTGCATGTTCCTTATAAGTTATTATTATTACGTTAAACTAGTTCAATAAATAACAAATAATTTAATAATAAACCACAAATAAGTGAACAAAAATCATACCCATACCAAAACAGTAATAAAACAAACAACGAAAAAAGTAATGAACTACATAATCAGGTGTTCAAAATGATCTCCGCTATTCTCCAAGCCCAAATAACACCTTCTAACTGCCACATAACAGTTTTTTTGAGATAGAATAAAACACGATAGAATATCAAACTTTTTAGCATTTGTAAAATTATGTTCCATATTTTCTGGAAAATAGAAAACCTCTCAAAACGCTTTCAAACGATCACAATAGGAATGTCAAGTAAAACAAATCACGCGTCACCATCTTAATTTTTTTGTTCCAAGCGCCTACTTTTCTTTTAAATCCCGAATCAACAGAAGTGTGAAATAATGTTTCTGTATTTTGTTCACTTATTTGTGCTATATTATTAAATTATTTGTTATTTATTGAACTAGTCCAACATAAGTAAAAATTTGGAGCTTAATTATGAGATATTATTTATAAAATTAGGAGAAATACGTGGACCGAGCGGAAAAAGTGGCAATGCAAAAGTGCAATTTACTTTAGAATACGATCTCAAAAAAACCCAGGAAAAAAATAAAATGATTTTTCAGAATTTCGGATATCACCGGAACTACTAGGAATTTTAAATCTTTCTAAACGGCATATTATTAAGCACGTAAATGCGCACCTTTACCTCTATTTAACCGACTTCGTATCTCTTACGGTTTCCGAGATCCCTGTACTGGCCCTCCTTATCTTGGACACGGTGTATAATTAAGTTTTAAGTTTATATCTATCTGTTGATGATGGTTGCCAGAAAACGAAACCTTGGTCGAAAATCTTGTAGATAACAAAGAGTAAAAATACGAGAGTATGATATATTTTGAAATATCTCGTCAAATAAAAACGAAAATAATTTTCGGAAATTGCAGCTTTTTCCAAAAATCTTTACAGCAAGTAAATATCAAACGACAATTTCTTTACGGTATTTGTTTAGACTTTATTATGCATTTCTTTTCTAATTTAACCCACTTTGAATCTCGTAAGATTTAGTGAATTCTTATGGACACCGTGTGTACTTTTTTACAAAATTTCCGAAAATACAAAGTTGTTAAGCGTTTCCTAGAAACTACATTTTACACTATTTAAAAAATTCTTTTAACATTGGAAAGTTTAATGTACAACAGAAGAATTATATTTTACAACATTCCGCTTAATAACTTTATATATCTTGTCGGTTTCCGGAATATATATTTTACAATAAAACTATTAGGATATATTAAATGCCAAACCTATTCAACATTATTTACATAAAAAATATTTAGTTGTTGTTATTTAGAAAGTAATATTTTAGGAAGCGAAACTAGAAATTAAAAAATATTTAATAAGTTATTATTTTACAAAATATTTTGATTAATTTGTATTTTTTTTAATATTGACATTGTTATACAGAAAAAATGCAACATCCTGTAACTTATTTCTCAAGAAATAATTTCGAAAATGTCCGTTTATATATAATAATTGTATATTATTTTACAATAATAATTTTTTAAAAATGATTGACATAAATAATAACAAGTGGAACGAAAAAAGTTATTATCTTACTTTGATTTTTGAACTTGCAACTTATCTTATACCCTGTATATTACTTTTAAGGCTTTTCGGTATATACAATTTTTGATTGTTTAGTTTTATTAAGGTTTGCATTTAAAATATTCTAATGACATTTGATTAAAGTTTTATAACAAAAAAATATATTAACGAGTATTTTTGCAATTTTTATACAGGGTGTTTCAAAAAACATGTGACATCGCTCGTGCTTGTTCGGGTTTGTTCGAAATATACACGGTGTTTACATTTTTTTTGGTATTTTCAAGATATTATTTCCGAGACGGCTTTAGTAAAATTGGTAATATTTGCTTTATTGCTACAAAAAGATATTTACCTAAATAAGATTACATCAAATATTGTTAAAATATGTGGCTATTTTAGGTAATTTTCATAACCCAAAGTTCTATAAATCACTACACCGTTTTGGAAATATTTTGAAAACACCGAAAAAATTTGGAGACCCTGTATCTTTCAAACAAGGCATCTGCGAATCAATGTTGATTAGCACTATTTGTCTTATTTTTCGGCAAGAAATTAGCACATGAGCAATAGCGTATGTTTTTTGAAACACCCTGTATAAACGCTCTTATTATTTTGTCAATACGAATGATAGGATCGGACGTCTCTAAATTTAAAAAAAGCAAAACTTTCAGGCCGGGAAAACATCATTGATTATTTTTTTTAAATTGCAAAAATACGATCTACTTATAATGATATTAAATAAAAAATAATACCGGAACGAAAACGTTATAAATTCTTTCAAGCTGTCCTAAAGAAAATTCGTTTAAATTTTCTTCTAATATTCCTTTAGAGTGGAAGCATATCCTAATCGTCCAAAAGATTAGTTTTTATCACATTCACTAGACACTGTCACTATCTTCAATCCCACCGTAGTCTTTATATTTCTATTATTTCACATATGATATTTTTTTTGTAATATATTTTGTGTAGGTTTTTATTACATCAAGTTCTACCACCAAACTCTTTTATTTTAACATTTCTCCTTGCTTACATGCTTTTCATATCAAATTAAGTGACTAAAAAATTAAATAGATTTAACAAAAAAATGTTTATTTTATTATAATTTTATTAAATTATTTTTTTAGTATAAACTCTAAAACTCTCTAATAGGTTATACCGGGTGTTTCTTAATAATATGCTAATAATTTAAGGAGGTTATTGTTGGGTCCATTTTCAGAAAAAAACTTCATAACACAAGTAACTGGACATGTCTATTTGGATTTTTTGCAAAATGAGTTACCACGCTTGTTAAATAATTTGCCAAATTTTGTAAAAGACAGAATGTGGTATTTGCATGATGGAGCTCCAGTTCACCATACGGCCGCAATCCATGAACATTTAAACAATAAATTTCCTAATAGATGGATAGGTAGAGGTGGACCATTTCAATGGGCACCTCGATCTCCAGATTTAACAAAAATTGACTTCTTTTTGTGGGTATACGTCAAAGATGCCTCCAACCACAAAAGAGAATATGAAGAACCGAATTACACAAGTTTTTCGGGATATCAACAACAATGTATTAAATGAAGTTAGTAGATCATTTCAAGAACGCGTAGAGACCTGTTTAGATGTTAATGGAGGTCATATTGAACACTTGTTATAGTTTTTTTATTTAGTTTATTATTTTTTTTGTTCAACTCATGGCCAACTTATTGAAAGTGCCGATTTTTTTCATTTTTTAAATAAATCATAAAATATTAAAAGAACGTTACATTTATTATAATAATTGCCTATTTAAAGAGGTTGAAATTATCTGTGAACTGACATAATAATATACAGGGGGGTCCATTTAAAAAAATCGAGTAATATTTATCTAAAGATTGCCACATTTGCACCGATGTAAAAAACACCCTGTATACGATATTGATGCTTTGTTTTTAGTAAAATTATTCGGACACCTCTGAGGTTTATAAAAATATAAACATTTATTTTTTAGTTTAAATTAGTAATATTTTAAAATAATTTTTTTGATATGATGTTTTTCGAGAAAATTTTATGAAAAATTGAATAATCTGGCAACGTCGTATAAATCACCAAAATAAAATAGCATATCTTATGTAAAATTTTATGCCGAATTCGATGAGATAAAAAGAAATGGGGGGTACTATTTAAAAAAAATTACTGCCCCGTTTTTTGGAGCATCCTGTATATCCAAAAATATTATTAAAATATGCGCTTTTATTTATCCTAGAACCTTTGTATTTAATAAATTTCGATATTTGTAAGACTTCCTCGCACTAACCCTGTATGTCCTAAACGTCTTAACTTTTGAGATACAGGGTGTTAAAGATATTCATGTTTTTTTAACAATTCGTTAAGGTTAATGACTTAAATCCGTGACAACTAGACTAGGTAGACAATTGTCAAAACTTATTTTGTTTATGTTTACCAAACAAAATCTGATTCTTACCTACTAGATCCTTTTTAAACTTTGTAAATACCTAATTTCATAACAGAGTGCAAATGAATGAATTTCATTTTTCATACGAAAACTGTACGTCAAACGACAAAAAAATCAATAGACGACCTTTGCTCAGCATGGAATGAGAATTTCAAAAATAATTTTTATTTGAAAAAAACGGCGTACCATTCTTTTCTTAAAAAATACCGACGGAAATTGCAGCACGAACGCCACTGGAATAAAAAATACATTTTAAATTGCCTCTCGATGAATAGAAAGTGCGTACCAAATATCACAAAACTTTCTAGAGCGGTATCACCGATATTAATAAAATATTAAATTTTTTAAAATCTTTAACACCCTGTATCTCAAAAGTTAAGACGTTTAGGACACATGAAGTTTTTTCTGAAAATGGACCCAATAATAATATCCTTAAATATTAGCATGTTATTAAGAAACACCCTGTATAAATTTTGTAAAACGTCTCTAATAATATTAAACGTAATCAGTCTGGGAACAGCGCACCTCGTCTAATCTTGTTAAATTAATCATATTCTCTCTCTCCCGCTTAACCTTGGAGGCAAGCCGCCGGAACAATCCCATGTTTTTGGAATAAATTGCCAAATACATACAATGTTTTAAAACGGGTAATATGTTTCATTCTATTGAGTGGAGAGGAGGTGAGACTCGTTGGCTATCTGTACTCGAAAATATTAGGTAGTACGTTTCTAAGGACCACCCTGTATTTAATGAGGTTTTATAATTAACTTAATATGTTTAATATTTTAAATTCTTAACTGTTCGGGTAACATTAAGGATAGTTATAGCGATTGTCACGATTTATACAGGCACCTTACATTACGTGATAGATCAAATGCTAGAAGAACTGTTATGTAAAGGAAGACGTCACATAATTTGATATGAGAATAATACTATAAGCCACAATTCGTAGTTGTACTCCTAACATTCTAAGAAATTGTCAGCTAGATTTAAAAATATAATTTAGTAAAAAAATCATTTTATTGTTAGGACAACAATTTTTCAAGTTCGGTTTCATTTTACCCCAGGAAGTATTATTTATGCATTTAGGCGGTATACTTTCGAAAATTGTCCACGTCATGCGAACCGAAAACAAACAGACGTAGATGTCGTTTCCTTAGAGTGTTCGGGGTTGCTCGGATTTGTCCCAAAAACAAAACTTAAATTTAAAGCAGTGTACGAACATATTATGACCTTGCTCAAAACAAATGTTTTCATAACAAGAATATACACTCTAAAAGTATCGTTCTTCTAGTAAATAATATTATAAATCTGATAGACAGATCAATTTTATTGTGAAAAGGAGATGATATTAAAGAGTATTTGCAGTCGTCGCGGTGTAACCCCTGGGGAGGGATAGATGTTACCCTTAAGGTCTTAAATGAGAAGAGGAATCAAGTATCACACCAGATTAAAGGTCGTTTAAATATCTTTCCAATAACACTAGTAGTTGCCAAGAAAATATGTTCCAAAACTTTCCTTATTCATGTAAATAAAATAATTATAGACCGGGCAGGAACGCTTCCTCTGCCATTACAGCAAATCCATGACATAGAGGTCAAAGAAGAGGTTATTTATCTGGGCACGAAGATAACAAATAGGGGCGGTTCAGAGCAAGAGATTAAAAGAAGAATTGGTAAGGCGAAGGAGGCTTTGGGAAGACTGGTTAAAATTTGGAAAAACCACCGCATTCGCAAGGAAACTAAAACAAGTCTTGTGAAATCTCTAGTGTTCCCTATTGGCTAGCAATCCTGGACTATAAACGCTGCATGTCGAAGAAGAATTGAGGCGTTTGAAATGATATGTTACCGAAGAATGCTGAGAATACCTTGGACAGCGTACCGCATCAATGCATCCGTCTTAAGAGAACTAAAAATACGCGACAATGAGAGATTATTACCAACAGTCCAGCGACGCATGCTTAAATTCCTCGGTCACGTAATACAGAAAGACGGTATGAAAAAGCTCATGATACAGGGAAAGGTTGATTGCAGAAGGCCAAGAAGAAGGTCACCGGCAAGATATATAGACCAAATAATAGATCTCACACAAATGTCAGTGTCCCAAGTGATGCATACTGTGGAAGGCTGCCAATATTCTTTAAAAGTGACGAGTCTTTTCGATTGTTAATTAAGACAATAATTGTCTTAATAATTATTATTTAAAAAATGTTTGAATTATAAACTATTCATAAGTTATGTTCCTTTGGACAAGGTCACAATTATTTAAAAATAATGAAATAATTATAATTCTCGTTGATATACTGTTTAATGTATGACATATTAGAAAGTTTTTATTGAACGAAGAGCGATCTAAACGAGCATTCTCATTTCAATTAATAATCTGTCGTGTCCTGTGTTCTACTATTAATTGTCTGAGTTAAGTTGACAGTTTACAAACTGAAAGGAATTACTTCTCAACAACTGAACATTGAACACAAATTTTGGACTGAAGATGTCTATTCCTATGGTCAAAACATGTTTCTTTTTGCTTTAATTAGTAAATGCAGGGTGTTATGGAAATGACTTATTATATAACCATAAATGGCGCATTGAAATATTAAGCGAATTATACATTTTAAATAAAATCTCAAAATTCACGTGGCCGCTACTGAGGACCATCGCATTCAATACTTTATTGAGGCAGTATCGAGTTTCAAAAGAGGTCAAGGCATTATAAACGCACGTGTTCAGTTTTTGACAACAAGACATCTTTGAGGCGCGTTATTACTTCTTTTTCAAACTCTTTAGAAAAAAAACTACAATTTTAAGGTACATACTCTCTTATCTTCGATCTTATAATCCGTTTTATAATTAAATTCCATAAAAAAATAAAATACAAAAGGCATGTTTTGCAACAGAACCAACATGTAGATAATATCACACAAAGTTGAATCACATCACAACATTTATTATTACGAATTAGTTCACAACAAAAAAAAATCGGGTAATGCTACAACTAACAAAACGTCTAAAATTCGTATACGTCAAGCACGTGGAAACCCTCGACAGCGTCAATCCATCCTCGAGTCTCAAAACATACTGAAGCAACAATAGTAGTGCGCGGAGGGTATTCCAGCAAGGGCGAGACAGGTTGTGTGATCTGACGTCACTGTTAGTATACTCTAGTGACCCACATTGTTGCTAAATTAATCCAGATGGAACGGCGCGACAGTATGCGGATAAAAAGGGTTTTTACCTTAGTATTTAGATATTCGATTTAAAAATAAATATGTAGACTTTCTCTAGGACACCCTAGGAGTCACCTCATCGCATTCAATACTTTATTGAGGCAGTCTCGAGTTTCAAAAGAGGTCAAGGCATTATAGGCGGTGCTGTCATATGGCAACATTGTAAACGCACGTGTTCAGTTTTTGACAACAAGACATCTTTGAGGCGCGTTATTACTTCTTTTTCAAACTCTTTAGAAAAAAAACTACAATTTTAAGGTACATACTCTCTTATCTTCGATCTTATAATCCGTTTTATAATTAAATTCCATAAAAAAATAAAATACAAAAGGCATGTTTTGCAACAGAACCAACATGTAGATAATATCACACAAAGTTGAATCACATCACAACATTTATTATTACGAATTAGTTCACAACCGAAAAAAAATCGGGTAATGCTATAACTAACAAAACGTCTAAAATTCGTATGCGTCAAGCACGTTGAACCCTCGACAGCGTCAATCCATCCCGAGTCTCAAAACATACTGAAGCGACAATAGTAGTGCGCGGAGGGTATTCAAGCAAGGGCGAGACAGGTTGTGTGATCTGACATCACTGTTAGTATACTCTAGTGACCCACATTGTTGCTAAGTGAATCCAGATGGAACGGCGCGACAGTATGTGGGTAAAAAGGGTTTTTACCTTAGTATTTAGATATTCGATTTAAAAAAAAATATGTAGACTTTATCTAGGACACCCTAGGAGTCACCTATTTAACTATAATAGTCATTTCCATAACACCCTGTATATGGTGATGCATGGTTGGTTTCTATTTACTTCAATTATGAAACTATTTTAAAAGTCTACCTTTTTTAGTATTTAAAAGAAATATCGAGTAGATAGCTGATTGGCCAGAAGTTTCTATGTCCTCTCTCATGCAGCGACCTCGCCAACCGCTGTGAGATTGTCAAGTATTATTACTATTTACATTATTAGGTATTAAAGAAAATTATGAAACTCTAAATAACCATAGGATTGTGGAATTATTTGTGATGTTGCAAATTTCCTTCTGGTAAAAAAAAACCTGGCATTTGAAGCTTATATGATATTACGCTTTGGGTAACCTAAAAACTTTCTAATATCGTCTTGGAACATTTTTTTGACTTTTACTTATTAACTTTCATGCAGTCTTAATTTTTTCCTCTTTATCGCCTTATAAAAATATTCGATAAAATTATCGCCAAAAATTATTAAGAGTCACAACCGATTTACAAATAGCTTGCTAAAAAGTTATAGAAGATCTAAATAAAAATAAGTCGTTTCAACTAAATCACCCAAAGACATTTTCTTGTTTTGTTACGATCATCGTTAGCATTCTAGAAGTCATTCATCCTACTTCTCTACAAACTATCACCATCCAGTAGACGTTTCCTAACAACTACGTTTCGAACAGTCGACCATTCTCAAGCTAGTCTCACTACGCTACACGCTATCTTCGCTCCTATTGAACAGTCTTCTAAAGGCCGTCACGTGACTATGGTAAGGTAACAGATGCCGTAGCAAATTTCAGGTATCTTCCGTTACGGGAGGCTCCTTCTCCTCCGTGTCAAGCTTAAGGCACTCTTCGAAATAGTTCTGCATCGAACTGTAGACGTGGTCAAGCACGCCGTCTAGGTCGTGGCCTTCGTCGGGGTAACTCTGGAAAAAAAATTGGAATTATCAACACGATCTCCCTTAACTTCAATATTATGGAACCTTTGTAACCATTGATTTGAAACAAAGATGGACAAAGAAGAGATGGATATTCTATCTGTAGAGTCCCCATCTCTTTTCATCTTAGGTCTGTTTTCATTGTGACAGTTGATCGGTTTGATATGTCTTGGTTAGGAAAAACAAACAATCGACGGACGTGACTCAAAAGTCTATATTTTTATCCAGTTTACGGCAGACTTGACACAATCTTTCCATATCGAGTTAAGAATTACGTTCGGAACGCTCGAAGGTGACGTAATTTCTTTGTATAATTATCAGAAAATCACAAAGAGAAATTATACTAATTTTCAGAGTTGCCCGATTTTTTTTCTGGGAAGTTGTATACCACGTACCTCAGAAAGTGAATTACTCAATCCCCCACGAGCTTGAATTAATAACTAGACATTCTTTCTTGGTCACGAATGTTTTGAAAAAACTTTACCTTTAATGACTGTTACTTTATATATTGCTTAATATACAGGGTGGCCCATCGAAAACAGTTCAGCAAGGTTTACGGCTGTGTATGTGAAAATTAAAAAAACTCGGACCCGTAAACTTGTGTTTTCAGGGGAACACGATATTGGATGAAATTATAGTGAAACATGTCCCCCTGAAAACACAAGTTTACTGGTCCGAGGTTTTGTGGTTGGTTTGACACTCAAAATTAGGTTTAGGTTGGTAGTATTTAGTTTTGTAGTTTGCAACACTGTTTTGTCGGTTTAGAAACTTCCGGTTTAAAAAAATAGTTACCAGTTGCTAATAAATAAGATGATAAGAAGCGTTGGCTGTTAACGTTCTCAAAGTTTAAGTGAATAAAACCAATATACACAAAATTAATACCAGTCTATTATTACCACCACCCGAAGCATTTACAGGTTTTTGTTTAATTTTCACGTACACAGCCGTAAACCTTGCTGGACTATTTTCGATGGGCCACCCTGTATGTGTATATCGTACTTACACTGTGTTGAAAGAAGGACGGTACCCCGGAATCACTCCGGCGAATCGCATTGCAGCGGAAAATATCTGGGGAAAAAGTTGTTTTGTTTTGAAGGAGGAATAGTTTACAATTTAAACCACCCCCACCCCCTCAACCACCGGGCGCGGGTGGGGGTAAGTTAAGACTTTCAAATGGGACCCCATATTTTTTTATTGGCGTATCGTGTTCTCCGACCAAAAATAAACATCTTTTGTCCGAAAAATTTTCTTATTCGGGCCCATGCTTCACCAATAATCACCATGAGAAAGACAAAATCGGAACCGTGCGAAAATCAAGTTTTATCCGTGGAAAAAGTTGTTTATTTTCCACGGGCATTTTTTTGTACAGAGAAAAAGAATATTTTCCGCTGCAATGCGATGCACCGGAGTTATTCCGGGCTACCGACCTTCTTTCAACACCCTATATATTACGTAACAGTTCCACAAATCACATGATATGCCAAAACCGTCAATGTCAAATCTATCGGGTCGCCTTGACAACGTAAATGTCAAGAAATTTTAAACGTCAACATTTTTTGTTTGGATTTTATTTTTGGGTATATTAGTTATTACGATACGAGATTGAGGGAATGCGACGGGATTCCTCTGTAATTTGTGTTAACAAATAATGCTGGATTAGAACGGTCGCATCCTCTTAGGAAGGTCCTAGACTATTTCTTTCATTACATATTTTACCTGATATCGAAAAAGAACACCAGCTTCTTCTAATGCCCTTGACAGTAAAATGCTATGTTGATAAGGAGCTGTCAGATCGGCCAATCCATGAAGGAAGAAAAAAGACTTTCTAGGAATATTTTTTGCCCTTTGGGTGGCATCCGCTTCAACGTATCCTTTGAAATTTTCTGTTGGTAGACCCAGAATTTTTTCCGTAAATGCCGAATCTAAAAAGTGGATAGGATGCACAAAAATATAGAAATTAGTAAATATTATACAGGGTCTTATGGAAATGACTTATTATATTTAAGCTGGCAAATCCTGAGATGAAAACAAATAAATCCTTATGCCAAACCCGATAAACCACGTGGTAGGCACTGAAGACAGGCCAAGCCCGAAAAAACACGTGATAGGCACTGACGAGAGATATAAAAAGTCAATGTGATAGATCCGGAAGCTCTCAAAGGACGTCAGTGAATATTCGCTGGTGTTGTCATATTTTCAAGTCAAACACTATATTTTTAACACTCTTTCTAATAAATGTCAAATAAACTTTATTATTATTATACTTACTGTAATATAACCAATCAGTAATAGGATTAACAGCTATTCCACACTTAAAAACTTTCTGCTGGTTACCCATCCCGAGTACCATAGAAGTGACGTATCCGCCATACCCCCAACCCCATATACCCACTCTCGTCTTGTCTAGATACTTATGGTACTTATGATCGGTATTCAGGAGATAGTCGATCACTAAAAGTTGATCTTGGACCTGAAAGTAAGAAATTAATTAAATGAAAATATGCACCTGACAAAATTATTCAATAAACAGTAAATAATGTATTCGATAAATCAATGTAAATTGTCTAATATTACGATTAAATGAGGGGCTTTTTACCTCTACTCCACCAAGTTGACGATAAAGGGCCCTATTCGTTTGTCCCTTTGACCCCCTTACGTCTAATTTTACATAAACTACATCACAATGGCTTGACATATAACTGCCCCAGTCTATTCTAAATTCTTCTGTGACAGCTTTACTACCTGGTCGACCATCACTAAAATATTTAAAAAAAAATACTCCTGCTACTATTTATTAAATAAATTGTTTATCCATACAATATTATCATACAATTTTATAATTTATTCGTATAATTTAGTCATAAAAACAAATATACTTTTTACTTGACAACAACTTAACAAGTTATGATTCACACGTTATTGTACAACTACTATGACTACAATTCTTAGCTATATGACGCTCGTTTCTTAAAAACAGGAACTTACACTTCTACAATCATTGGATATGCCGCGTCTCTTAGTTCTTCTCTCCAGGATGGCGGCAGCAATAGCTGAACTTGAGCCAGATTACCTTGTGGTAAAGGTATCTACGATGGAAAATTAAATATATTAAGTATTCAACTATGTTTGGAACAAAAAACAATATAAATATGTTACATCCATCCAAGTCAAGTCTAAGACTTGCGGCAAGTGAGGCTTTCTGTAATCGTACGCAAAAATATTATTAGTCGACCATTACTTGATTAACTCTGTGATTTCGATAGGCTATTATATTTACCTCAAATGACCGTTTCCTAGGCAATGCTAAATCTGCTATTAAAGGCCCATGTGTAATTCTGGTATCGTACAGGATTTTGAGGAGTTTATGACTAGTGGAATTGTGCAATCCTGCTAATGGAAGACCTGGCCCTTCGCACTGAAGGATATAGAATCCAGAGTGCATGGTTTCGTTTTGAGGGCTTACCTAAAAAAATTATATAATACATCGTTGTCTTGTCTTAGAACTAGAATGACATTTCTTCTGAAATATTAAGTTAATGCAATCAATGCAATTAATAGAAATAATTTGCAAACGTAGTTACTGTAACAGGTTTCTCTAGCTGATTCAATGGTTTTACATTATTACAAAAACGCTTATTTCTAACATCCACGTTAGATATTGAAATATGTTATAACATGAACGTAAACTAACACAATATACCTAAAGACTTATTAGGCAATATCTCAACAGAACTAATCCGACTAGATATTCGAGGTATTACCAACGTTAAAGTTGCAAACTTTGATCTGTAATCTTATTCAGCTGCAATTAGTAATAAAGTTTGGAACAGTGACTTATCCAGGAATTTCAATGCTTGGTGGCTAGATGTTACAGTTTTATTATATTTATGTGACTTCTATGAAGCTTAACAATTTTGATGTATATTTAGGGAATATAAATAATTTACTACAAAAAAAATTTGTTCCATATTAAAACATTTCTGTGACTAGAGTTGTATATCACTTTCACTATAAACTACAGCAATCTCAATTTCGGTTCATTCTTGTCAATTGCAAATATAATACGATGTAAAAAAGTGGGTCAGTAATATTTTGATAATTAGGCAACAGCAGAAGGACAAACCAAACTGAACAAAAAAGGATTATATCTTTTATATTTAAATTTCGGAGTAATCCCGAAAGATTGGGGAACTTTTAAGTTTTAAGCCTCACAATCATGACGAGAGGGTCCGACATACATCCAGGGGGTTTGTTTGTTCTCGAACTTTTCCCATTTTAAAGTTACTTGGCTTAAATTTCTTGGATAGTTCGTTCGTTGGGTTAAATGTTTTACTTGGATAGAGTGAAAATTTCGAATAGTTTCATAATGTAAGGAGAGGTATATATCAAACAAACTATTTTACAGCGCAAGATGTATAATTCAATTTTAGTGGATTTGTAATAAAGATAGTGAAAATAGTAACGAACTATAGTTAATGTATAGTGAAAATAATTAATTTATCTCCAGTAGTTAAATATTTTTAAAAATATGACACTGGATATGTTTCAAGTAGTTTTTATTGTAAAATTGATTATTACAGTAATTAGTTTTATAGTTTGTATCTACTACATACCACTGCATTAAAATGGGTACAATTTCCATACAAAAATCTGCTACTCCATAAAACGTCACCGAGACTACATGTTATACAGTGCGATTCTAAACGACGTGGATCATCAGTTGTTGAGTCTTGAGAGACGTATAGGTGCTTTTGGCCTGTCTTGTGCTGTTCGGTGGCTAAATACCAGCTGAAAGGTTTAAAGGAACATTATTAATATACAGGGTGTTTTGTAATGACGTGCAAATATTTCACAGTGTGAACCTTAGGTTATTTTATGGGGAAAAGTTGATATGAACATATGTATATCCACGACGGCTGAAATTTTGATAATTCTTGTATAAAATGTCGAATAACCAATGTTACTCCAAATTTGTAAAAGACATGTGTAAAAGACATGTTAAAACTGACAGTACAGTACAAAGTTATTAATATTGGACTAAAAATAAAAGAGTTATTCAGCCTAAAACTTTATCAAAATTTTATAAGGGCGGTTTTCCTTGCACGTGCATAATTTGATCGACGAAGTTTACTTACATTAGATGACTATTGGTATCCCACGCTAAAATCTTACTGACTTCATGAGGTCCATGGCTGAGTACCGCAATATGTTGCTGTGTGACCGTTACATGTTTGATATGGGTATAAGTTTCCCTACTTCCCTCTTGCACATGCGCCAACATTAAAAAACTGTCTCCATCGGGTGCAAATATCGGGTGCTCTTGGACTTCGAGCCAGGCTCTTTCCAGTGCTCTTTCAGCGTGACTCTAAATAGGAAAAGAAATAATTATAGAGGAAGGAGTTTCGTAAAACTAAAGGTTATAATTTTTTTTAATCCTGTGATAACGAACCAAGAAATATATGCAGTGTGACGTTTTAGTGTGACAAATTACAATAAATATTATTATAATTATACAGTTTATACATTTTCAAAAATTTAATAAAGTTCCGGTGAACCCTTAATGCAACTCTGCACAAACATTCTTTTATGGGTTATGTTATATTTTTGTGACGCCCTTCATTAGATCTTTTAATGGAGTCGGGCCGATTTACGAAAATCCCTTGACGAAATCGAGTAATTCTTTTCCCCAATCGATACAGTAGGATCACCTCGACATTCTGAATTTGTAGGGGGCGTCGCATGCGGGGGAGGGGGGCACGCCCCGTAAATCTAACCGACAACGGATTTTCCTGGGAAATGGAAAATAACTCAGCCGGTTTTGATGCTACAAAAAAAATGCGAAGGGAAAAATTGAAGAGCTTGACAGAGCGCGTAAGCTCGAACAAACCTGATCCTGATATCTCAATGAATTATCTCGAGAAGTGCGGACTTGGGGCATCAATTTTTCGCGAATCACGGGTGACACCGAGTACTTTGATAGGCCACAATAAAAATTGTTTCATAAAAATGAAACAAAATTTATCATTAATTATTTTATCAATGTTAATAATAATTAGTTTCAAGATGAATTTAGAAGAAAAACTGACGAGAAAATCATGTAGAACTTACCAAGCTAATCAGAAAAAATCCACATGGAAAAATGTCAGTGGCGTGCCATCTTCCTTATAAAAAATATCAGAGGACGCCACTGGTGGAACAATAGAATAACTTTTCTAACTAACATTTGTAGTTCTATATATATATATATTGGAGATATTACATAATGGCCATTTCCTGTATGGCGCGCCAAGCGCGCATTTGCGAAAATAAAATTTTTTTGCCTTTCCCTCCTCGTAGCTGATAAAAAAAATTAACAAATTGAATCCGGCCTGATCCCTGTAGCTCGATTAATAAAGTACTTATTAACATTTATGTAACATTTGTTTCCCCCCATAACTCCCCTCTTAATTGCCCCACCACCCCCAGCCTCGGTGTCACCCGTTGAGTCGCGAAAAATTGATGTCCCCACTCCGCCCCCTTTTCGAAATATAATTAATTAAATTTTATTGTTTTCTGCAGTGGAAAATCGCGATAATTCGCGAACTCATTCAGATATCGAGATCAGGTTTATTCGAGATTACGCGCTCTGTCAGGCTCTTCAATTTTGCCCTTCACATTTTTTTTGTAGCAACAAAACCGGCTGAGTTATTTTCCATTTCCCAGGAAAATCCGTTGTCGGTTAGATTTACGGGGTGTGCCCCCCTCTCCCCGCATGCGGCGCTCCCTACAAATCATGTGAGAATTTCGAGGGGATCCTACTGTATCGATTGGGGGAAAAAAATTTTTTATTTCGTCAAGGGATTTTCGAGCCGTTGATTTCGTCCGAACGACTCCACTAGTTGGATACAGTATATTTATCTAAAAAAAATTACCAGTACATCTAACCTTAAACTTAATTCCTTAACACATTCCAAATAATAGTGGGTAATTTGCACCGTACATTTTTAGCTCAAAAATATTTCTTTACGGCCTTTAAGGCATACCTTAAAATAGCCGTTCGTGGATAATTATAGTGAGATAAGATCGTTCGGGCCCACATTTAAGGTCTAATCACCTGACCTTAATATCCCTTAAGTATAAATTAAAGTAGGTATGTAATAAATCATAAGGGTAACAAAAAGAAAGCGGATTTTCAAGGGAAATTGGATAATAATAGGGGCGAATAAGTTTAGGTTTATAGTTGTGGCAATTTTCAAATTTAAACATAATATTTTTTTTAATAAATAAAATATGAGAGAACGAGAAAAGTTTACTACTAATTCTAATTAAGTATAATTAGACATTAAACATTTTTAAGATAACGTACGAGTATTACTCAATAAATACAATAGAATTTGGCACCATATTATACAAGGTGGCGTGGCCGCTTCCATATTGATTTTAAATAAAACTTTCATTAAAACTGTTTAAAGAAAATAAAAATGGATACGCAGTAAAAAATCACTAAAAGATGCATTGTGTCCGCCTAATAGAGGTGTGCGCCCATGGGAAATTTGTAAATGCAAAATTATTACTATGTATATGTATGTACAAATAAATATTTATTAAACATAACAAAAATACACTAAAAATACCAATATGGAAGCTTATTATTTCCAGACCACCCGATGATCCTTATACAATAAGAGCGTATTATTGTCTACACAGTAGCACTTTAAAATACTATTTCAGATTGAATGGTACTACCAAGAAAAGGAAGCCCTCTCCATTGATAGGACGCAGTACGGCGTTAAGTTAAAGTCCTCTCTGATGATGGGTATGTACACCTACCCTGTACTGATTTTAAAATGCACTAGTTTTAGTTAGGATGTAGTACTAAAAAAAAATCTAATAACGTAGTTTGATGTGTTTGCGTTCTAAACTTGCAATCTAGAAAAAGTAATTCCAAGTCTGATAACAATTCCATTGCTGCAGAGTCACCTCTATTCTTTAGATACTCTTCTAATTCCTTTACCATACTAATGGCTTGTTGATAATTGGTGACATTTGAAATGACATGAAAAATTCAAGATAATACAACGTATCCAAGATAACATACCTTACGTCTTGTTACACACGTCATTTATAACACACTTGTAGAATTTATTGAAAACAACAGACCCGAGCAATATTTCCATTTTTAAACAGAAATTACTTTGGCAAAATAGCATACAACGTGTCCAAGATCAGGAGGGCCAGTACAGGGATCTCGGAAACCGTAAGAGATACGAAGTCGGTTAAATGGAGGTAAAGCTGCGCATCTACGTGCCTAATAATATGCCGTTTAGAAAGTTTTAAAATTCCGAGTAGTGCCGGAGATATTCGGAAAAAAACGAAATTCTGAAAAATCGTTTTATTGTTTTCCTGGGTTTTTTGAGATCGAATTCTAAAGTATATTTTGTATTGCCACTTTTTCCGCTCTATCCAACAGCGTTAATTCTTTTGTAATCGTCGTAAGTCGTCTTCGAAGGGACATTGTCAACTTTCCTTTTTAATACAGTCCTGTTTTCCTGATATTGGAATTTGAGAGCTTTTTTCTCCCGAATGCAACGATGTATGACACATTGTGGTTTAATGACGCTTCGAGGTTTTTTTGAACAACATCAGGAAATTTTGGGATACGGTTCTGTATTTCTCCTAATTTTATAAATAATATCTCATAAGTAAGCTCTAAATTTTTTACTTATGTTGGACTAGTTCAATAAATAACAAAGAATTTAATAATAAACCACAAATAAGTGAATAAAAATCATTCCAAAACAGTAATAAAACGAACAACGAAAAAAGTAAGGAACTACATAATCAGGCGTTCAAAATGATTTCCGTTATTCCCTAAGTACAAATAACATCTTCTAACTGCCACATAACAGCTCTTATAAGATAAAATAAAACATGCGATAGAATATCAAACTTTTCAGCATTTGTAAATTATGTTCCATATTTTCTGGAAAATAGAAAACCTCTTAAAACGCTCTCAAACGATCACAATGGGAATGTCAAGTGATACAAATCACGCGTCACCATCTTAATTTTTTTGTTTCAAGCGCCTACTTTTCTTTTAAATCCCGAATCAACAGAAGTTTGAAATAATGTTTCTGTACTTTGTTCACTTATTTGTGGTTTATTCTTAAATTATTTGTTATTTATTGAACTAGTCCAACATAAGTAAAAATTTAGAGCTTACTTATGAGATATTA
Source organism: Barypeithes pellucidus (assembly GCA_963991005.1). Lineage (NCBI taxonomy): Eukaryota > Metazoa > Arthropoda > Insecta > Coleoptera > Curculionidae > Barypeithes > Barypeithes pellucidus. The sequence goes on from OZ022557.1 coordinate 6,316,375, forward strand.
TTTATAAAATTAGGAGAAATACAGGACCGTATCCCAAAATTTCCTGATGTTGTTCAAAAAATCCTCGAAACGTTATTAAACCACAATGTGTCACACATCGTTGCATTCGGATGAAAAAAAGCTATCAAATTCCAATATCAGAAAAACAGGACCGTATTTAAAAAAGAAAGTTGATAATGGCCCTTCGAGGACGATTCGTCGGATTACAAAACAATTAACGCTGTTAGATAGAGCGGAAAAAGTGGCCATGCAAAAGTGCAATTTACTTTAGAATTCGATCTCAAAAAAACCCAGGAAAAAAATAAAACCATTTTTCAGAATTTCGGTTTTTTTCCGGATATCTCCGGAACTACTCGGAATTTTAAAACTTTCTAAACGGCATATTATTAGGCACGTAAATGCGCAGCTTTACCTCTATTTAACCGACTTCGTATCTCTTACGGTTTCCAAGATCCCTGTACTCCTTATCTTAGACACGATGTATAGTGGAATTGTAGGTATTTCGTCTCCAAAAAAAATGTTGCCTTGATCCGTTTTCATTAACTGATACGACAAGACATTAAAATAACAGGTATTTGATATTAATATAAAGTTATGATATACTTTCATTCTTTCCCCGAACCACCTGTATCTACAAGCAAACAATCAGCGATATAAGTGGAACAAAACCAGGAAATAAACAATTTTAACGTTAAATGCTTTACTGCGATTATGTGGCTCTAAAAATCTATCCATCTCTTTTGATAATAGTTTATAAGCCAATTAAAACACAATCCTGAATAAATTAATTTTACGAAATGTTAATCGAATTGTGGATAAATATTAAACTGTTTCTATGCTGGTAAAAAGATGAAAAACTTTGTAACGATAAATTAAGAAAAATCCAAGAAAAAAAATTGTTATGCATACTTACGGTCACTATTATCTTTTATGATAATAAAGAAGACCATTCACGAAATGAAATAAGAAAAAAATAGGACAAAAAAATACAATTTTAATAAATCATAAGCAGGCCTAAAAGATGTCTAAAAGTAATATGGTTAATGCCGAGGAGAGAATGGATATGGAAGGAAGGCGAATGGCTTACTACCGTCTGCGTCAGTTATAATTTGGCGCGTTGCTGAGTTGTGTTTAAATGCCGTAATATCGATAAACAAAATAAAAATCTAACTTTACCTACCATCACTATTCTGCCGTCGTAATAAAAAGTGTCGTATCTGCATTTTTTTTAAAATGTACTTAAGTTCAATTTCTGGGTTCCAGGCGTGTCCTAAATCTATTTTTTTATGTTAAAATGCCGTATCTACATCCTAAGTCTACTGAAATCCACATACGTTTTTTACGAAATGACGTAATATATCAAGTTTTTAAGTTAAAAAACCCTTAACTAACAAATGTTTCTTATATTACCGTATCTGCCATCTTTCGAAATTTACTTTACATTTTATTAAATTTTTCTAAGGCAATTCGTAGCTTAAACGCACGTATCGCGAGATATAAGCTTTAAAAATCGTAACTACTTAGAATACCGTAACTGTTTTTCTTTGCAGATACGATTATTTCAAATGTTTGAGTTACTCTACAAATTGTTCTATAGTAGCATTAAATGCCGTAAGTGCGCTATTAACAAAAAAAATTATTTAGAGTTTTAAAATTGTTTCCATTGCTTTTTGAATGTAAAATTTCATAGATATAAAATAGAACTATTTAGTACAATATATAAAACAACAGAGATCAATATACGTTTGTATCGTTTCCTCAAAATGACAAATTTGCATTTTTTTCTTCTAAAGGGTAAAGTGGCATTGCAATTGTTCAGATCCGACGGGTGTCGTTCGAATTGAACAAGTGAGAACATACCTGACGATTATAAACTCCGCGGCGTTTTGTTCGAGTCAGTTCAAGATTATAAATCAGAGATTGTTTCCCAGTGAACTGAACTGAACGTAAAACTTTATAATAATATACCCTGAAAAATAAACAACTGGGACTCTCTAAAGAGTTTACCCTGAAGATATGACAACACTATTCAAGATTCATTGACGTTTTTCGCCATATGTTGCTGTGTTTACCTTCCTAGCAGGGGCACCACGTGGTTATTTTTGTTTTGACATAAGGTCCTGTACAGGGCATATTAAATTAAAACGCCATTTTTGAATATATTTCTCTTCAATTTATTTTCATCTCAGGAATTGCCGGTTAAAATATAATACGTCATTTCCATAACACCCTGTATATACCACCCTGTATATTGCTATGTTCGTTTTTGTAGATTAAAAAATTTTGTTAACTATTTAAAAATGGCTAATACATTTTGCCCGGCCCAGTATTTGCAACTCCTACTATTGTAAGATTTAGTCTGATCTATCTAAACAAACTTTACATACACTAAATACAGAATGACATAGATCTTGAAATGACGAGAATCATATTAAAGTTTCCGCAAACGATCCACATTGAAGTGTTTAAGGGAACTAAAGTTGTTCAAAACTTTATTTCAACTCAATTTAGTTGAATTTAAATTGTTCCCGTTGTATTATGTTATTTCTGTTTAAAACACGAAACGGTTTTGTCAGATAGTTAGATAAGCTTTTAGTATTTTAGTTCCATTCAAAAGTTAAATAAATGAAACGGCCATCGAATCAAAGAGTACGTACTTATTTACACAATGCATAACGAGATAAAAGGTTTTATTTGATATTGCTGGACGTACAAACGCGAAATACTTTTATTTTCGTAATGCAAATTGACATTTGACATGTTTCGAGTTTTATCGCAAAACGAGGAGTTGTAGAGGGTTTGCGTATGAGGTAAAAAATATTTTATGAAACGCTTTTTTAATATACAGGGTGTGTCCCACTTTTAATGGATACAAGCTTATATTTTCGGTATTTCTGAATTGATTGTTTTGAATTTTGGGTGATTACGTACGATCGTAGGATGCACTGTTGTTTATTGGCGTAACACTATAAATCCGTATTTATAGGGGTTTTAGAATAATAACTAAGGGTAAAGCACCTTTCCCGATTATTTTATTTCACAACTAATATCAGAAGTCGATTTGACATTCTTGACGTTTTACTTGTTCAAGGAAGACGTATCAGTTAAAACATTAGGGTTTGTGGACAGGGCCTAACATAAGGTTTCAGCTAATGATTTACTTGTTCAGGCAAGACGTCCATCTTGTCTACGAATCTGTCTTGATAGAGAGAATGCGGGCAAAATAAAAACTTAGCGACTCTCTAAAACAGATATGAAATATGGCCATTAAACTATGTGTGTATAGTCTTTGCAGCGAACTCTCAAGCTTTTTCGACAGTTGACATCAGCAATATGTCATCGATCAGCTGTTTGAGGACTTAATCAAGTCCCCAGTTTTATAAGAACCGCATTGAGCGTGTTGTGTTTTTATATTTTTCCAGTTTGATTGGTGCTAATAAGTTTTAAAAGTGTATTTCCGTCATTTTTGTTTTGAAAACTTTGATTAACTCATATTGAGTTGTTTGTGTATCTGGTAAACCACAGTAAGTACTAGTGACGTAAGAAAAAATTTATATATAGGTTAATATTTTATTTATCTCTTTTTAGGCGAAAATAATAATTATGGAGCATAATTGTTGTCTGCCTTCTACCTCAACTGATGCCACCGTTAGAGAAACTAAGGTAATAATATAATAATATTAATGAACAAATTTCTAGATGTTTTATTTCTTTCTGAGTGAGTTGAGATTTATTTATTTAGCTTGTGATTTATATATAGAGCTGATGTTTTGATTTTATTAAAACGGCAGTGGATCGTTTAATTATAATGGGTAATAACGACCACGCTCATATTGTTATTGATTCCTTCATAAAATGTCATCTTGGGGAGAATTAAAAGTGGCAATGAGAAAGTACTTCATATATTTCTACTCTTACCTTTCCCGAAATCCCAATGGGGAAGGCCGAATTACTTTTTTGCATATATGACTTACGTAACCTACGTATTTGCAGTATTCATAGCCTACGCATACAGAAGAAGGGTGCATATAGAATTTTCTTGTTATGATACTATACACTTATAAGTTACTATTGAACATTAAAGTTAAATCATATGTAACAAGAGTGAACAACCGTTAAGCAAACCGTATATTTAGTTTTTTAATGCAATAACCTTTCCTTAAAAAAGGTCCATAACTATTTTCAGAAATGTTTTTTTGTGCATCTGGTACCAAAAACATGGACATTTTCCAAGTGATTTGTATTTATATAACAGGGAAAAGAAATGATCAAGGATGACTTTTTTGAAAAATTGAAGATACAATTTTTTACAGGTATAGTTAAGTCCATATGTAGACACACTGCATAAAGTTTACAGTAAGAAATGATGGACATACATGTAGATACGTACTTCCTATCTTTTTGTGAAGATAGATGTACCTACTAGACATGTAATTATAGGTAATGACTTTATTTTATATATTTGAATAAATAAATAACAAAAAAATATAATGTGTTTTATTCCCTATAATAAATAATAAAAAATGCATTTAAAAATATAAATAGACTCGTTTCATTCTTATCTGGCAGTCTTACTTAAAGACTTAAGTCAGGTAAAACCTTAGGTGTGGACGGCGCTTTAAAACCATGTATTGGCCAACAGGATTATTTTAATTATTTTAACCAATGATAATAACTTTAAAGCTAGTGCACATGACACTATATGTGGTTAAGAAAATATGGTCAATTTGTCGCTTACCTCAATACACGTCCAGTTTGGTGCTAAACAAGCCGATACGATGCTGAGGTTTTGTGCTCGGTTAATCCAAACTACGGAAACCTGGTTGTTTTTCTGACCTATCCAGCCTGCTGATGTTAGATAGTAATCCCTAGAAAAAGAAGGTAATTCTATTATTACAATAATTAGGTTAATCAATACTTAATATAGTACTAGTAAGCCGTATAGCTAGAAAATACTTTAAACTTAAAATAAATGGCTTTCCGACGCAGATGTCTATTCGAACTCACCGAGCAAACCTAACAAAGGTCAACCCGAACCAGTGGCGGCTCGTGACCTATGATAGAGGGGGTTCACAAGTATGGTGAAATTATTTTAAAATTTTATTTTTGTGTAACGACCAAACAATTACTTTCTAGGCGTTTTAAATGTAGAAAGAACACAAGGAAATACAACTTTTGGAAAATAAGAAAGGTTTTCTTAGTGTGTATAGCTGTCGGATCTTAACGTCGTCGCATGCAACCCTCGTAATAATATTTATACAGTCCACTACTAATACTACTAAAGCCATCTACGAACTATCAAGAAAACTGAATGATGTCCAATACTACTACCGCCATCTACGAGTTATCAAGAAAACCGAATGATGTCTAATACCACTACGCCATCTACGGCTACGTCATTAGGCGCAACCAAGACGATAACAATAGTTAACTGTTTTATGACGAGAACGAATCGAGCCATGAGACTGACAAGTTGGCATTCTTCATATTTTCAGTGTTTTTTTAGTTTAAATCCTTAAATAAAATGGTTTAAAATCATATCGAGTATCATTTATCGAAATACACAACATTTATCGACCCTACACAATAGTGCTTAAACGTAAAGTCCATTCTTCGGTTCTTAATTGTAGAAAATTGATCAATAACAGCCTCATTAAGTTTGGAATATCCCCTATAAATTTTTTTTCATATATTTCATTTTTAAACTTCCTAATAAAGTCCCTAGATTTATCCTGTGTGGTCTGCGTTAAATTAATTTCGGGTTTAGGTGTTCCCACATTCTTCACCTCAATTTCTTGCTGCAAACTCAAAGAACTATAGTTATTTCTTAAATAAATCGCGCATGCGAGCAAGTCTCGTCATAATCGTAATTTACCTCGACCGAGGCACGGTTGCCGGATCTATACAGTTTGGTTTGACGGGATGATAAAATATTAGGTAGGGTCGGACGTTATGCGATAAATAATATTCAATGAATATAAATTAATATTTCTATTTCGTTTTGTTTTCGGGGTGCGCGTACACATGTGCTCCTGTGGAATAACCGCCACTGACCCGAACAAACTATATCCATCTAATACACTGGAGCTCTATTTAGCTATCAAGAATAATCGTTGTCTGTTTTTATCCCTAACTGATGAAACAATAAATTAAAAAGAACAGTTATAACGTACTGTAATATTCAATGTAACCCCTCTGTTGTGCTTTTTTATCGGCAATTTTCTTCGAATACGTAAACTCGACCAAAAATTAAGTTTTTATAAGCGATTTTGGTGAGTTTTTAACGTTTATGGACATTATGGTTTTTTATTATTCTATTCACTTTTCCATAATATAGATTCTTACAGTGTTCCACGCTATCCCAATATCCCCCGATACTCCAAATAGTCATCACAGAGAAACAAAAATGCAATTTATCAATCGCCTGTACGTCCCCGACAGGCGACAAGGCTGGGTAAATTTAAAATTGTGTCTCACAACCTCACCTACAGAATTACAAAAAGTCGATATATCTGGCTAGCAGTGTGTGGGGGTTTACTTTTATTATAAAGCTGTTTTTTGGGTTATACGTATAATCTTTAAAAAGTTAAATTTTGAAATATATTCGAGTGATACTTATACAAATTCGTATTATAAATCACGGAAACAAAATATTATTTTATAATACATATACATACCAGAATATGTCATTGTCAGAATAATAAAAAGCCGTGAGCGCTAATGAAGATTTGTAAACAAACCCAAGAGACGTCAGTCGTAAGCGGTGTTGTCAATTTATTTTTGCCTTAATTTGCAACTCTAACAAGACAATTTCTTACCTCGATAATTCCTTTTACGATTTCAATAAAGAAATCTCCTTCTTCCAAAGTTAAACAACACAATTTTCAGATCTAAAGCGCATGGAACCAAATTAATTCACAACAAAACAGAAGAATGGCGATCGGGACATGGATTTTGTATCTGCGTTGTTGAAATAATAACATCCGGTAAATTTTGCACCTTTTTTTAGCAAAGAACCAGTTTACCGCCTGGGCATGTAGTTTCTACACGCGGGCTCGACTCTGTTCATCTCTCGCGGAGTGGGGTAGTTCCAGCGCGCCTTCATCGTGGTAGCGACTGACCGATGGTCGATACACGCGCAATGGCAACATCGCAATACATTGCACGACTAACCTACATTACATTTGTTAAGTGAAAACATATGTCGTCGTCACATGTGGGACGATCTTAGGAGATTAGAAGTTTCTAGAATATTCTAGATGATAGATTTAAAAAACTAGGGGCTTTCTCTAAGAGTATAAACCGTTTCCATAACACATACACACACATCTTTGCAAAAAATTCAGTATTGATTTCATAAATATGCTAAATTATTTCAACCAGAGCCGTGAAATATGAATCATCATAATTTTATTCTTGACGATCCGTCGCTTTTTATGCGGGTATGATAATATATAAATGATAGCAAAGATTTAATTTGCTTAAACTTGGCAACCTTCCACGGATTATATTCATAATCTTTTTTTCCAGTTTTGGGATTTAGCTAACCTGCTAAAATCTGGCATACAGTATGTATAGTGTATAGTCTGGAAAAGGCTTCATTTCTTTTGACTCGCAAATTTTTTTTACAAAATTTGGGTGTGGCTTATAGGGAAAGGTAAACTACTCTTTGATGGAAGAATGACAGTACTAACTGTCAACATGGCGAATGGGCGCCATCTTGGTAAAGAAAATTAAATACAAAGAGGGGTTTTGCGATACATCATCTTGAAGGTGCTATAGAGTAGCTACTTTACGATGCACAGAATATTACTTCTGTATTCGCAACGAAAACAAGATGGCGGTGTTTTAAAAATTGCATAGTTATTATTTTTTGTTACCTATCCTTTATTTCATTTACCGTCTTAGAAAAATAATACAACTTGGCATAGTGTAGTTGGAATCACTTTATTTTATATTTAATGGTACCTACTTAAATTCAAAATGGTGGATGGGCGATATCGTGATAAAAAAAATTGAATATGAAGTGGGATCTTGCGATGCATCATTTTAATTGTCCTATGGAGTACTTTACGATCCCAGAATATTCGCACCCAAAACAAAATGGCGGCTTTTTAAAAAATGATATTTACTATTTTTTTTCTTTTGCTATTTTAGCTTAGATTTTACAACTTGGCATAAAGCAGTGAGCATCAGCCAGCTGATAAATTGACTTTCTACACAGTTGGGTACGAATAGGGACACAATATTCTGGGATCGTAAAGTACTCGATAGGACCTTTAAAACGATGTATCGCAGGACCTCACATCATATGAAATTTTTTATCAAGATGGCACCCATTCGCCATTTTGAATTTGAGCACCAAGAAATATGTAAGAAAGTGCAAGTAACTGAAATAAAGGATAATAAAAAAATAATAATATAATAACTTTTTTTTATGATCAAACACAAGCACTATAGGAAAAATCCTTTAGGGCACTTGGGAATGGTGCGTGTGCGCAAAAAGCGATTCACGTTGGTTTTTAATCCTTGGAGGTTATATTCGTTGGGAGAAACGACCTCAGGAAGGTCGTTCCATAAGGATGAAGTCCTCCAGATGAAAGAATTCTTAAATAATGAAGTTCAAGGAGTACTAAGCTTAACCACATATGGATCGGCGGCAGCGGTTCGTCGTGTATTTCTACTATTCACCGGTCTGGGCGGAATTAAGAGGGCAAGGTCAGCCGAGCACTTTCCATGAAAATATCTGTGGAAGAGAGTCAAATCCCCAACCTGTCTTCGATGTTCTAGGCGGTCGAGGTTCTTCGTCAGCTCGTGGTCTCCGATCAGACGACTAGCCCTCCTTTCGATGGAATCCAGTAGCCGAAGAGTATGTTTGGGTGCAGAGCTCCAGACATGAGAGCGGTACTCTAGTGATGGTCGAATCTGGGCTTTGTATAGTGTCAAAAGTTGTTGAGGTGTGTACAACTTTCTGGTTCGGAAGACTACACCAAGTTCCTGAGAAGCTATCTTGGCGATTGCCACAACGTGGTTATGCCAAGACATATTTCCTCCCAGATTGACTCCCAGCAAATTAATAGATGAAGCCAGTGGGATTGCGTGTCCGCCCATGACTATATCCGGTTCTGTAATGTTAACCTTTTTAAAGAAAACTGCTGCCTGGGGTTTTTAGCGTTAAATTCGACTTGGTTACTGTCACCCCAAGCCAAAATTTCTTCCAGGTCTTTGTCGAGGCGTGATACTTCATGCTGTCTGCGAAGATGTGCGTCGGCAGCCGTTGTTTGTGCATTCAAAGAGAAAGATGAGATAAGTGTGCTATCGTCAGCAAAACCAAATATAGGATTTTTGTTTTCACTAGAAGGTCGTTAATGTAAAGTAAGAAGAGAGTGGGAGACAATATGGACCCTTGAGGAACACCGGCATCGATGGTGAAGGTGTTTGAGAGATATCCGTCAATCGCCACTTGCAGAGAGTGGTCCTTAAGGAAGCTATGCACAGAATCGACTGGGCATACCATAGGATCGCAGTTTACTTAGAAGTCCCTCATGCCAAACACGATCAAAGGCTTTAGAAATATCCAGTGCAACAGCCCGAGACTCCCCATGATATTCGATTGCGTTGTTCCAAACATGGGTGACATAGGCTAGAAGATCTCCAGTTGATCTGGACTTCCGAAAACCATATTGATGATCGCTGATAATGTTGAAGCCTTCCAGGTACTTTAGAAGATGTTGGTTAATAGCTTTCTCCATTACTTTTGATATAACTGAAAGCAATGCGACTGGTCGATAGTTGTTAGGAAGGGTTCTCTTACCTTTCTTTGGTATAGGCTGGACTCGTGCCGTCTTCCAGCACGATGGAAATATTCCTTGTTTGTAGGATAAGTTAAAAAGTCTACAAAATACTGGTGTTAGTTCATCGGCGCATCTCTTGAGAACTATAACAGGAATTTCGTCTGGACCAGAAGCTTTCATGACGTCGAGCCCTTTCAGGATTCGTTTGACGGGACGTTGACGGAATACGATTTCGGTCATTTCGGATTGAATTGCAGGAATGTTGGGTGGTGTTCTTCCCTGGAAATCTACAGTGGAATGCGACTACTATGCAATTTTGACATACTTCACAGTTAGTACTATCATTGTTCCATCAAGAACTGGTTTATCTTTCCTTATAATCTACACCCAAATTTTGTAGAAACTATATACACATACTGTATATTTGAGCATTAAATATTTCAAAAAAAAATGTTTTTCCGTATATTGTTCGCTACGTATTAGCCATCAAAAAACTAAGTATATGTTGTAGTCAACACGGTAATTATCACGAATAGCTAATCGATAAGTTGTCTTCAATCACAAATATACACAAGTTTAATGATAATGTCGAACACTAATTGTCTTGGGCGGAATACAGAAATGTTATCAGTTGACGATAATTATTATCAAATAGTGTGAGACATATTAGGTTAATGACAGTCCATTAATCATTTACACTCGAAGCATCTTAACCAACTAGGGTAGAGGAATTGCTCGCCATAGCCACATCTTAGTATCATCGTTTGTGTCGACGTAATTATACATATGTTTTTATTAATAAAAGCGAACTTAAAGTGGACGTAATTTTAAAGGTCGCTTAAACCTCTTCTCCAAAAATAAAACAATTTATTATTTTTTTAGTTGTAGTTTCCAAGAAATCGCATTCCAAAAATAGATGTAATTATAATATATTATTTTGTTTACTGTTATTTTAGTAGAATTATTCGGGCCCCTTCGGGTGAACACCTATTCAATTCTTTACCACAAGAAGTCACCGACTACTACTCAAAAAATAAGAATATTATTAGATATTTTTACTTTGTTTATGTAGTTTTCCGATACAGAGTGAAAGTCAATGCATTCCCTCATATTGGTTTCATTGAACAAGAATTTTTCAGGAACAATTAAGTCACCGAATCGGGTACAATAGTACCATTATTCTATACTAGTAATACTCACTGTCCTAGTAAGGCCTTGGGTGGTATAACTGGATGATACTCTAAACTTGTCAAATTTGACAGGTCTAAAACACACAACTGAACTTGTGGTATATTTGTGCCAGGCTAAAAATAAATACACAAAATATTAAAATACATCAAGATTTTTACATCCTTAGAAGAGATTATTGTTACAATGATTTATCGTAATTTTTAAAAATTGTATCATTTAATTGTTAATTTTTCGAAATGTTCTGTTGCTTCCTTCAAATTGATCTTTATAGTAGATGTAATTGAGTGTCTAGAGATTTATTTTATGGCTTAAGGAACGTGTTTATATAAAACATTTTTTAGAGTAAACTTGATTCATTAGAATTGCCGTTTATAACCTAAAATTGCAACTGGCATTAACATTTTAAGCTCTGAGAGAAATAGTCCATTTCTCAAAGAGACCTGATTTTAGTAACAAAAAAATTAAAAAATCACAAAGTCGGCGTCTCATCCAAATTGTTTTCCTCAATTTGGTTACGTATGTTTCACCTTTAAATGGACATTTTCGGACCTAACGTACGAATAATCACAATTAAAATAAAAAATTAAAAAACCAATAATACAAATTACATTTTAAAAAACAAGTCACAAGTCTTGTTTTTTAAAATATACTTTGTACGTTAGGTGTGATGATGCCCAGTTAATATGAGAATCCCAAATATTCAATCGGAGTCATCTATAGTTGATGAATATTTATTTTCGTCAAGTTTTAGCCGTTAATAATAAAGTTTTTTAGTTAATTTATTGATATTTGTAGTGTCTGACATGTCGATTGGGGTATCAAAAAGTTTCAGATCTCGCTCTCAAATTCCAACATCAGAAAAACAGGACCGTATTTAAAAAAAGAAAGTTGATAATGGCTGTTCGAAGACGACTCGTCGGCTTACAAAACAATTAACGCTATTAGATAGAGCGGAAAAAGTGGCAATGCAAAGGTGCAATTTACTTTAGAATTCGATCTCAAAAATACCCAGCAAAACAATAAAACGAATTTCGTTTTTTTCCGGATATCTCTGGAACTACTCGGAATTTTAAAACTTTCAAAACGGCATATTATTAGGCACGTAAATGCGCAACTTTACCTCTATTTAATCGATTTCGTATCTTTTACGGTTTCCGAGATCCCTGTACTGGCCCTCCTTATCTTGGATACGTTGTATAGAGTCATGTAGTAACATATTTCCAAGCTAAATTTAAAATTTTAACAAATTCTATGTAATTGTTTTCTTGTAGTTGTTACCTTAATGGAGGTCACTGATTAGTGCTCTTAAGGGTGAAACATATGTAACCAAATTTGATAAGACGCCGACTTTGGGATTTTAAAATTTTTTATGTCTGAAATGTTTCATTTGCAGTTTTGTAATTAAAGTTTTGTTACACTTAAATAATAAAAGTTATATTTCACACGGGTTAAGTGCTTAACATAGAATTTATAATTCACTCACGGTCGGATATCTAACGGTCCTCGATCCGGGAAAGGACGAAGGTCTATTTTCAGCCTTCCCCGCTGTTGTTAAGACACTGGCGGTTTGAAACCAGGGAAAATTTAAAATGCCCACTTCACTGTCGTTGAACGTCGCGTAGAGGAGGTGAGTTCCGTCGTAGGAGGTCCATAGGGCATCGGGACTTTGAAATACATCCTCTAAACGAAAGAATCACTGAGTTAGTCACTAAGATACACTATCGCAATTAATTATCGAATATTCAAAAATTTACGTCCAAATTAATAAGCTTTTATTTCTTTAATAATGAACCAATTTAAATTTTTTTTATTTTGACGGATAGAAAAGAGATTCTAGTAGCAACGATGCCTCGCTCGGTATATTCTGTTCAAATTATATTACACAGTTTAATAAGTTGCATTTACCTAAATTAGTTTCATCGCTGAAAGGCATATAAGCTTTTAAATCTCCATTTTAACAAAAATATAGAGAGCAACAAGTCGGTCTCTAAACTCTAAACAGATAGGCCTTAAAGTTCCATTTTGCGCTAAAGGGAACGAAACATGTTGCATCAACTTAACTGAAAATCCTTGGCGTGTAAAATTGAGCTTTTGTAACTGACACCTATTTCACCTGTTGAAACGTTAAAAATGAAAAATAAAATGATCTTTTTATTGGGGAATAGTGGGGTAAGTTTAATGGAAGTTTTTAAGACTAATGCGGAGTAGATTTTTATTTAAATTTAAGTTACAACCAGATAATAATACAGCTTTTTTTTACATACTTACAACCAGATGTACATACAGTATGTCCACGGATGGGGTTTACAAAAGGACAAATGGACTAAAAATTGAAAGATACGAAAAAAGTCACTCTTAATAAACGTTTTTACTTGAATAATGAATAGGTGATACTTGTTGTCAATGTCTTTATTTAATGAAGTAATTATAATAATAATAATTATACGAACATTTTTATTAACATGAAAAGAATACGATAACGATTTCATAATTCAAAAACTCCACCCCCATACTCAACACATTTTTCTAATTGCTTTCTCAAATAAGTGATTTATATATTTGAAAAAGGAAACTGATGCCATCGTAGAAAAAATATTGTATGAAACTTATGGATAAAGTTACTTTTTTCACATGTAGGATTGCGGTTTCTTCCTGAGATATCGATTGCTAAAAATACATATTTTGTCGAAAATTTAATGGTAGATTTTCGAGTTCATCATTGAAAAATGTATCCAGCATTTCTAAATATGATAATCTATTGCACGTGTTTGTTGGCCCTATAATGCCATGGATGGATATCGCACACCATACGTTCACTTTTGTGAAATATTGTCTTCTCGTCATAATTCTGAATTCGGGATTTTCTAAAGACCAGTACCTAACGTGCTGAGTTGCAACGGTTCCATTTGTTAAAAATGTACTTTCATCAGAAAACATGATACATTTATAAAAATCAACATTTCCACTTAAAATTTTGTCTCCTATCCACAGGCAAAAATTAAGTCGTTTTACGTCGTCTCTCTCTTCCAATCTTTGATTAAAGTGCGGTTTATACGGATACATTTTATTTGCTTTATGGATCTTCTGAATTTTCACAACTTCCAACTGAGTAACACGCTTTCATAGGATTTTCTTCAACAGAATGAAGAACTATGACTGTAGCAGCATCAACATGGTCGTATTTCTTCTATTTTTTTTGAGGTCAGAAACCGAACCAGTTCTCTTGAATTATTTTATTAACTTGCAGATTGCCATCTTAGGTATTGGGATTCCTACAAATTTCTCGGTAAATTGTTCCATGACGTAGCGGTATCAAACTTGACCATCCCATAACATTGTATTATCAAAACTCTTTGTTCAATAGATAGCATTTCTACTTAAATAATAACTTCATTAAATAAAGACATTGGAAACAAGTACCTATTACCTTAAGTGTCATTATTTTAACTAGGTTCACCAGTCAGAGGTGTGCCAGAGAATACATTTTGGAAAATAATTTTTACATAGGTAAACCTTTTAATGAATTAGTCTACTTCGGTTTGTTGTGTAGAAAATTACACTCATGCATTTAGCTACATATGTTGTTTTCGCATGATTACATCGAAAACAACCCCTCTAGCTATCGAAAATAACCCGCCAAGTTTTTATTGTTTATTGACAAAGATAATGACACTTTTTAACGTTTAAAAAAATAAATCGATTTTCCAGCTACAAACTCAAATATTAAATATTATTACAATTGCGTTATTAATAATTACTAATTTTTTTAGTTCTTTATTTAAAAGTTGTAATATAAAGTTGTTTTAACCATTATTCGAGTAATTTTCTCCCTAAATTACACTCGTGCATAAAAATTCTCAGATAATTTTGCATTTAAGCGTATTTCCTTTGAAAAACAACATTCGTTCTTTTCAAATTTTGTAAAAAATTTCGCCAAAATATGAAAATGAACTCTTGTTGTTTTTAGGCAAAACGCTTTCATGCAAAATTATCGAAAATTTTTAGGCACTAGTGTAATTACCTCCGAAAACACATTCATTAAGAGTGACTTTTTTTCGTATCTTTCAAAATAAAGTATATTTACTCTTAAGCAAAATAACATTTTTGCAGTTTTTACCCACCCTGTATAAAAAAATTGAAGTTGATGAATCGTATTTTCTAGACAAGCAAAAACGTTTATTAAGAGTGACTTTTTTCGTAACTTTCAATTTTTAGTCCATTTGTCCTCTTGTAAACCCTATCCGTGGACATACTGTATAATTAAATATAGTCAAAATTAAAATTCTCTACCATTGAATCAATCAATGTTAAAAATTCAGATTTCACCAAAAAAATACGTTTTTTTCCAATGTCTAAATAATGGAAAAGCTTTCTTTCCTTGGTAGAACCATTCAATCTGAAATAGTATTTTAAGTGCTACTGTGTAGACTAAATACGCCCTTATTGTATAAGGATCATCGGGTGGTCTGGGAAATAATAATTTTTCCATACATTGGTATTGGATATTAATACCACCTGAAAAGTATAGACTTTTTACTTCTCATCATTTTCATACATTACCATTGCGACAAAAAATACCGGGACAAAACCGTTTTTTGTACCTTTTTCATTCGAGTGTATATTTTCTTTACCTTGATATAGCCAATCCGGGACTCCATTATAAACGACGTCCGGTTGACCGGTAAAAGTAAGTCTGGTGTCAGTCTCATCTTCAGGAGATATCCTGTGATAAATATCGTTGTTGAAGACTATTAGTAGAGAGGTGCTGTCGCCCAACCAGCTCACGTACTGGAGCCGTTCGGGCTGGGCTTTTGGTGAAGCTTCCAATCGAACAGGAATGTGATGACTGAAAAAAAAACAATAAATAAGGACGAAATTTAACTAGTATATCTGATAGAGTGATTATCCATTAGGCTTGTCGTTCTCTGCGCATTTTAATGCAGAAGACATAACATAACGGGACATTTAATCGTCGAGGGACGTATTTGCTATTTTATCGATTTTTGCAGGATGGACCCTCTGCATTGTTCTTCTATAAGATGCTGTTTTGGGTTAGGCAAATACACGGCGAGATGTCGCGACGACTTTTATACTCCTTTCGATATTGTACCAGTGCACTTGATGGTGCTGCAAGATTCTTTTCCTTTTGTCAGACTCGAGCCTTGTTGCTCGTCTAAGAGTGACAAAGGAAAATGGGAGTCATTTTCTATACACAATTATTGTTTGAAATTGTGGCGGTCCCAAATAGCTTGAGTAGAATTGCTGACAGTGATACAGTCGTTCAAACATGGAAGGTTAGTTGTATTAAAGAATTTACATAAGCAAGATCTGCGACCGGCTCGAAAGGCTAGCTCTAAACAAAGCAGAAATTAACACGAATAAGAATCAGTGGCGTAGCGACAAATTATAGGCCCCCCCCCGCGAAAATTGAGTTAGGGCCCCCTACCCTATATTAAGAATATACATATATAAACATATAAACAAACAAAATTAGATAATACTGTTTATTATATAAACTACAAACCTATATGTAGAGAACGTTACAAAAAATAAAATTATTGAACAATAAGAAGAAAACAAAAAACATTCTTTAAAACTAAAAGGAACAAACACGAAAAAATTCTTTAGGTACCGAGCTAAGGTAGCGATACTTGAAAGTTACAGTGAGATAAAATCAAAAGTATTTAAAATTAAGCAACAAAATCTTGAATATAACATTATAGGTATCTCAATAGTTATTGCGAGGCAATTGGCCAATTCCCTATTTTAATTATTATATTGTAAAATTATTCTTATATTGTTGCTTTCAGGAGGTAAATTGTTTTTTTTTTGCTTGTGCCTCCGCAAAATTTTTTATTAAATGGTTATTATCCATTTTGGCCGCCTCTTGTGCCTCTATAGACAGGATAGCCAAGTTGGTTAACCTTGTCTGAGAGGAACTATTTCGTAAATCATTTTTAATCATTTTTAATTTGGAAAAGGATCTCTCAGCTGTAGCAACACTTACTGGAAGAGTTAAAAATAATAATAATAAGGCTGTTGTTACCTCTGGAAAATTTGATGATAAAGTGTTATTTTCCACAATTAAAAATACAGCAAAGTCTTTAATACTTTGAAGAGAAGCATTTTTTTCCTTTAACGGCATACAAAACGCGACTATCTCTAAAGGAAAAGTCGCAGACAGATCGCTGGAATATGATTGCTGTAGTGTTTCTGCAGACATAAATAATTCTTTTTCTGGCAAAGTTACTAGAACTTGGGGACATAGAAATCTAAATTTATTAACAAATAACTCCATTCCCTCAAAACGATTACCTATTTGGTTAATTATAAAATCAAATACTTTGTAATATATATTTATCCTAAAATAGTTTTCTCAACTAGAAAATAGATAATTTGTATTGGCTTCATCAAAGTGTTTTTTTGGTTTTAATTGTCTTTTATCTTCAAATTCCGGGTTTATATTCCATGATCTTGATATACCAATTGCTTCATTCTTCAAATTTATATAATTACGGACACAGTGTGACAAAATCTAGATCAGGTGGACATTGGTAATATTGGTATTTATTTGAAAGATTTGCTAATTAGCAATAGGCTCTATCGGCACTCGAAGCTTTCGGGCCCCCCCGCGACTGCGGGGGTTCGCGGTAGTAGCGCTACGCCACTGATAAGAATACTTGTAGGTTAAGTTAAGAAGTCAACCAGTTGGAAATTCATCCAGAACCGAACAGGCGCAGAACAAACCGATTGGTAATTTTGTTCTACGAAGGAATTTATAGACATTGCAAGATTGCATATTGCATAGACATTGCAGGATTGCAGGATATTCACTAGAGTGAGTGGGCTATAGTCTAGTGACCCTGAAAATTGATTAATGATGATAGAATAAAATAAAAGGCAATTAATATTTACTTGTGATTTACTACTGATTATAATAACGACACATTTGTTTAAAATTCTCTGAAAAAAACATCCTAAACAAAATGGATTAAATGGCCTAAATAGGGGCCCTTACTCAATTTTAGCCTAGGGCGGCCCAATATATCGTTAATCTGGGCCTGCATATAAAGACAAACCAAAATACCCAGTGTTCCCTTTTTTTGGAGTAGAAATGACTGAAAAACGAATATTACGAGCTAGAATTTAATAAAAATGTTCGAGTTTTCAATTTGGCCAAGAATAACAGGTCGACAAACAATTGGGACTTTTTATTGGACTTTTTTTATTTTCCCCGACAGTCTATCTATTCAAATAATCATTGCATTTCCCTCTTTATCTTCGTTCAGAGACGAATATTTCCAAATCGACCCCGAAGTGATGACTGCAGAAAGAAATTTATGTCTAAGGATGATCTCCCGAGGGAAAAAAATGGAATGGTCCGAGAGCTTACTCCAAAATAGTCTATAGACCATTAGGTTTGTTCGCAAATTTCGTTCGAATGTTGACGCGTTTCAAACCGGTTGCTGCTTGTTTTCTCTGTGAATGGATACAAAATGCCAAACCTTCAACTGTCAAATGTGAGAATCGACTTTTCTTAACCTTTCCGTTTCTAAACCTACAAGTTTTCTTATTCTTGCTCATCTCCGCCTTGTTTAGAGATAGCTTTTCGTTTTGGAATTCCGTACCGGTTCATTCTAGCGGTTTTAAATCGATATATTTTGCTCTACGAAGACTGAATTTCACAGATCACAGATCTTGCCCCTGTGAACACTTTAAACTAACTTCACATGCCTCGGACAAGTTGTAACTAATTCTGATTGCTCTGCGAACAAACCTACTATAGTCTCTTGAAGGTATGGCAAATCGATTCGTACGTGAGCTCCCGGACTATAAAGACGATCTCCCAGAGATGAAAGGACTAAAAGATACTGGGGTCTCCCTTGTAGCATAAATTAAACGTATTTCTAAAACTACTGATTTAATCTTGAAACTATTGGCGTTTGTGTATGTAGGTGTATGTGCCAAGAGCATCAATTGACACGGGAAATACGTGTTCTGTAGCGCAGATTTTTAATTATCTTTCTTTGTTTTTTTTTATGATCAAACACAAGCACTATAGGAACAATCCTTTAGGGCACTCTGGGAGTAGTGCGTGTGCGCAAAAAGCTATTCACGTTGGGCTGGAATCGTTTAAGGTTATATTCGTTGGAAAAAACGACCGCGGGAAGGTCGTTCCATAAGGATGAAGTCCTTCAGATGAGCTTTGCATAGTGTCAAAAGTTGTTGAGGTGTGTACAACTTTCTGGTTCGGAAGAGTACACCAAGTTCCCGAGAAGCTATCTTGGCGATTGCCACAACGTGGTTATGCCAAGACATATTTCCTCCCAGATTGACGGCCAGCAAATTAATAGATAAAGCCAGTGAGATTGCGTGTCCGTCCATGACTATATCCGGTTCTGTAATGTTAAGCTTCTTACAGAAAACTGCTGCCTGGGTTTTTTAGCGTTAAATTCGACTTGGCTACTGTCACCCCAAGCCAAAATTTCTTCCAGGTCTTTGTTGAGGCGTGATACTTCATGCTGTCTGAGAAGATGTGCGTCGGCAGCCGATGTTTGTGCTTCAAAGCGAAAGAGATAAGTGTGCTATCATCAGCAAAACTAAATATCGGATTTTTCGTTTTCACTAGAAGGTCGTTAATGGTATAGTAAGAAGAGAGAGGGAGATGATGAAGGTGTCTGAGAGAAATCCGTCAATCGCCATTTGCAGCAAGCGGTCTTTAAGAAAGCTAGACAACCATGAACAGAATCGACTGAGCATACCATAGGATCGCAGTTTACTTAGAAGTCCCTCATGCCAAACACGATCAAAGGCTTTAGAAATATCCAGTGCAACAACCCGAGACTCCCCATGATCTATCTGATATTATTAAAATATTATTAGAATATAATACTTGGTTTAAAGAATACAGGGGAAGTAAATATTACAGCAACAATTCACTAGGCCCAACCCAAGATTTTTTCATCCTGAACAAACCCTTTTGATATTGTCGTTTAAGTACAAGTTCATTCATTCGAATTTCTCCTTTTCATTTTATGAACTCTTCAAAACAGAACCTCAGTACGTTCTCGTCACCGTTAAAAGATATCAAAGTGTAAAACCCAAAATTTGTTACATGGAAGTTGTGTAATACAGGGCCGTAACTAGGACTGCACCCCAGGGGGGCTCGTATATTTTTTCATCTTTCTGAAGGACTTTCGATTATCTAAATTTCTTCCCTCGACGAGGCATTTTTATCCTATTATCCCCAATCAGATAAGCATACTGAAAATCAAATTGCCATTGCTTTGATCGATTAGAGAATTTGAGATGACATTGTCCACCAGCTTGCTCGGGTACATGCTTAAGGTAGTAATGGGCGAGGTATAAATACTGAAATGCGATGTTGCAGAAACTAAACGTTGATAGCAATCGCCTTATCAAATACAGGGTGTTATGGAAATGACTTATTGTATTTAAACCGACAAATCCTGAGGGCACAACAAATTCAAGAAAATTAACCATAAATGGCTCTTTGAACTAATAAGTGACTCTCTGGAAACCCGAAAAACCACGTGGCTGCCACTGGCTTCGTGAGAAGCGTACACAATCAATAACTTGCGAAGGTCACGTCTCAAAAGAGGTCAGCGTAGTTTAGGCAGTGTTGTCATATTGCAACACAAAGAATTGTAACCGCCAACAAACACGTGGTCAGTTAGTGTCAACAAGATATCTTCGATCCGCGCTGTCACTTATCGTCGAAACATTGAGTTTAAAATTCGCATACAATCACCCTTTGACGTATGTACACTTACTGAAGTTAGTAGCGTCGCGTGAGGATTGACCAACGTTCTCGATCGGCCGAAGCCCGCGTTTTGATCTGGCATCACTGTTGCCCCTACTGTTAGCCTACTGACCTACGTACACTTGTTAAATGAAAACAGATGTGTACGACGTTGGACGCAAGCATATCGGATAATGAAAGGAGTCACCCATTTAAAAATAATAAGCCATTTACAGAACACCCTGTATATATTTAATCCGCTTTAAATAAAGTAATCCTATCCGATGGGAAAGAGTAAGTAGCTCTATAAATTACGGAAATATGATTAGTAATGTAATATCCGACTAAAAATAGCCAGTAATATCTATCCCAAAGGAGCATCCTTTTTCAATATTCGATTGAAATATTTCCTGCGGGATTCGGGATAAACCAGAGATATTGCAGTTTACCGTCCTGGGAATAGATACTGTTTCGTTGCGAGAAAGGTGATAACGTATATTAGATGAGAGAGAGCGCTTATTGATACAGTATCAACCATTAGCGGCCCCGTGTTAGCTCGTCGCAATGTCATAAAATGAAAATAAAAATAAATTAAATTCATGGTTTATTTTTCAAAAATCTTTTTCGCATCTTACCTTTAAAAGAAAACAATTGAAGTATTAATGGTACCAATGACTCCTCTGCAAATGGCATAGAATTTGGATAACATATACAGGGTGTCCCTAGCTGGAGGTACTAAACATCAAACTAGACCTATTAAGTTATTTAAGTTTTATCGAAATGTTTTTCGTTCCAAAAATACAGGGTGTTGAAAGTTTCCGTTTCATGAGTGAAGCAAGTGACCGTTATGTTTAATTTATTAGAAAGAGAACGAAAATAAAAACCTGTAGTTTTGACCAATTATCTTGACCATCTATCTTTCCCATAGACTTGTTGATGATGATAGAGGAAAATTTGCACTTTGCAGTAACGTCTATAAATTTAGGAATACAAAGCAAATTGCACGTCGGTATTATCCTGGCGTGGATTATTTATTATTGCCCTAGGCTTTAAATTAAAGGAATACCTTATCTTTTTTGAAATTAATAGTCGCGGATGTACCGTCGCGTGTCGAGACAAAGGAGATTTAATGGAATAGCATACGATTAAAACAGTTATTTTTTATTGTTTTATTTTTAACAAATTGTAGAAATTGATAAAAGAAATAATCATACTCTTACAATTGAAGATTTAGAGGGAACCCTACTCTTAAAGGTGGCTAGAGACTATGCAGCGATTCGCGATTGGCGAAGCGCGGTTGCTACGAATCGATTTTAAACGCACAAGTCCCTATGCACTATTCACGAATTGCCCGCGAACCCCGTATCGTGCTAGCCTGTAGCCACCTTAACAAAAACGGCAACATCGAATACCAGAAACAAATGCTAAATGGTACGAGTTACATATCACGCGAGCCCGACTCACACTTGATAGTTCTTTTTTTGTAGTTTCAGAATTACAGCTCCAATGTCCTCTTGTACCGAAAATGTGAGCCACACTCAAAAGTAAAACTTGAATTTATGACTTTAGTTTCTTCTACATGTCATAAAACATGAAATCTAATTTTGGAGATGGCTTTACACAGACTGGAACCGGTTTAAATTAAATATAAATCATGAATTTTATCTGTAGGCTTTATTTATGGGATTTATTACAGTCTGTGTATCATATGCGCGTATATTGTGAACCGATATACAGGGTGTTAATGAATTACGTGCTAATATTTCATAGTGTAATTTCTATGGTCATTTTATAAAGAAAAGTTCATGTCCAGTACATGGCTTACAATTTTTGTTGTAGGTTATTGAAGAATTTTTTTTTTTAAATCGTTATTTTTAATTTCTCCGAAAGTACACGACACTTTTATAGGGTATCTCCGTAATTGTTAGTGGTGTCAAAAAAGTAATGTAGGTGTCATGTGCTCTTTTTGGGTCAAACTTAAAATGGTAAAACCAAAATTAGAAAATTTTCGCTCGCTTAAGAGATACGAGGGAAAAGCAAAAAATTGACAATTTGAAAAATACAATATATTTTCTTAGTTAAAAGAGATACAGAAAAACGTTTTATACAGAAGTTTCTTGATAATGATTATTGAATAATCTGCCGTTTTCAGAATAAGTATACGGGGTCAGGTAAAAAAGTTTTCGGACCTTACCTCATTTTTTTTAAATGGAACACTCTGTATATTTTGATCCAAAAATATAGAATTTTAATTCTCCTTTCAAATATATACCACACCATGGATGCTATTGGTTTCCTAGTCGGTTTATTTAAACTTTATTACTTTGAAACGAAATAAAAGATTCAGAATAACGTAAAAAAATAAATGGTTGCCGTCTTTCCGGATAGCGAACAAAATATACATTTTGCGCCATTTCTTCGTTTTTTCCACTCGCAATATAAACTGATATCATATTAAATTTTTCAAAATGTTGATAGGTCATGAATATGTAAAAATGAAATAGACGTTAAACCTTGCTAGTCAACATAGATGTTTCTAGGATCTTAGCTTTGCTTTTATGGTCTACTGTGGTTTAAAATAATAAAGTTTAAATAAGTCGCCTAGGAAACCAAAATCATCCATGGTGTGTTATATATTCGGAAAGAAAATTTAAATGCTATATCTTGTTAGATTAAAATGTACAAGGCGTTCCATTTAAAAAAAATGAGGTTAGGTCCGATAACTTTTTTACCTGACCCCGTATACTTATTCTGAAAACGGCAGATTATTAAACAATCATTATAAAGAAACTTCTGTAT
This sequence comes from Barypeithes pellucidus, assembly GCA_963991005.1. Classification (NCBI taxonomy): domain Eukaryota; kingdom Metazoa; phylum Arthropoda; class Insecta; order Coleoptera; family Curculionidae; genus Barypeithes; species Barypeithes pellucidus. The sequence goes on from OZ022557.1 coordinate 6,339,922, forward strand.
AAAACATTTTCTGTATCTCTTTTAACTAAGAAAATATAGGGTAATTTTGAAATTGTCAATTTTTTGATTTTCTTCGTATCTCGAAAGCGAGCGAATATTGTCAAATTTTGATTTGACCATTTTAAGATTGACCCAAAAAGAGCACATGACACCTACATTACTTTTTTGATAGCACTAACAATTACGGAGATACCCTATAAAAGTGTCGAAAATGAGAGATTAGAGATTATTTACAATTACAGAATATGAAACCAAATATTTTACCTAGGGAAGCGATACTATAGATCTACCAGTGCAAACATGCAGTGGCGGCCCGTCAGGGGCGGCAGGGCGGCAGAGCCGACCCGCTCATTTATACTTTTATCTTTTATTTTAATATAAATCTTTATTCAACCAATTCAATTATAATATTTGTAGTATTCAATAAATTATCGTATATTTAACAATTGAATAAATTTATTGTTTTCAAATATCCCTTGTAGCGGCATCTCCAAGATTACTATTCGAATCCCTCGTAGACATAGTAGTTGTCAAGAGACCGGAGCCGAATGACCTTGAAATATCACTACCTAATTGGTTTGGAAACGAAACATATTCTGTTGAGGATATGCAACCAACGTATTCTTATTCATAAAAAATAAATAATACCGGCTACCAAATCCGAGCCGCAAGCTGTGACGTAGTTCTGACTTTTCTCGCGAGCGGGAAATTAGGGAAACAAAATCAGTGGTTAATTATTTCGATTCGTAACGGTTTGTATTCGATTTTTTAAAGAGATATACGTACTATTTTCGGAAAATTATAAATTCAGTGTTAAAGTTACTTGACTTGTGGTAGTGTGGTTTGTATTTTGTGTTATTTGTTTATAATTTTTAGTAAAATAGAAAAGCGGTAGGTTTGAAAGTTTTTAGTAATTTAATTTATAGCAAAAATGGAGGGAAATATGCAGATGATGGAAACCGAAGCCGCAACAAATACTGTAAGTAATAATATTAAGGACAAATCTGATATTGTTAATTTTACGCTGGCCTTATTAATCACATTGCAACATCAAAAGATCGTCGCTTAGAACTAATTTATAAACAAGTTTAGACAGACATGTCACTGTCATACTTCTTAAAATTCTTAGAATTCTTGTCATTCAACTGTTTTCGAATTTTAAATCAATTATGCTCGTTAAAACGCATCTTAAAAACCTGTTATCGTATATTGAATTGTTCAATCTGAGTTAACAAACAATATAAAAAAAATGCAATCTAATTTAATTTATGAAATAAGACAGTATTAAATAGGTGAATTTTTTAAAACTTTGGGCGTGGCCCTGACATTTTCTCGCCAGCGGCGCATTGCCTCCGGCGGTTTTTCTGCCGACCCTACGTTTTTAGTTGCGAGCTTCCACTGCAAACATTCTTCTATCTCTAGTATAGAGGGTGCGTCAAAAGACATGTTGCCATTGCTCGTGTCGTAATTCCTTATCCAAAAATAAGATAAATGGTTCCTATCAATATGGGTATGCAGATACAAGTAGTTATAGATGGGGTGTTCACCATCAATTCCGCAGGTCCTACTGCGCATACGCGGATCAGTGGTTTATTATGGCGGTTCAGCGGATCAGTGTAACCGCGGATCAGCGGTTCAGTGGTTTATTATGGCGGTTCAGCGGATCAGCCAAACCGCTGGTTTGGGTTTGGCTGATCCGAACAAACCCGAACAAACCTAAACCAGCGGTTTGGCTGATCCGCTGAACCGCCATAATAAACCACTGATCCGCGCATGCGCAGTAGGACCTGTGGAATTGATGGTGAACACCCCATCTATAACTACTGATACAGGGTGTTAAAATGGAAATTTGTTTTCGGTTTCAGTAATTTTAGTAAAATTTGGGTTATGAAAAGTATCGAAAATAGCACATATTTTAGCAATAAAAATGTGTGAACTGGTTTATCTGAGACATGCGTGCGATCAGTCGCTCTAATAATGTCAGAGTTTGGCAAAATCCTCGTATTTATGTCATAGTGGGTCTATTAATTTATAAATATAGAATAATGTCGCACACCTGTAATAAATTATTTTCAACCGACATCTGTGTAAAAATTTGTTCCACATATAAGTTTATCTCCATTTCAACGCATTTCTCGCTCCAAAGGACTGCGAATTGTATTCCCGCATTTAGCATAAAATATCAAGAAGATAAAATTCTGCATTGTACCAATTTTGTAGTCTCTATGGAGCGGCGCGAGGCTATTCTACCTATAGAAACACAAATATTACAAACGATATTTTATCTCTTATATGTTTTCAGCGCAAGATAACAATTCTCTCGTGCTGCATATGGTCGAAAAACAAAAGAATATAAATTTACATACATCTGAAAATATTCTCTGCCGTCATAGGTATCTTTGGAGGGACTGTATTCTTTCAATTGTTTTTATGAATATAGTTGTAAATAGGTCTTGTGGGCGCATAGCGACTGCAGAACTGATTAAACTTGAAGAAATGTCCCCCACTACAAATACAAGACACGATGTTATGAAAATCAATGGAATGGACCTCAGGATGGTAGTTCAACAAGGATGACTTCCTGCAGATGAAGGAATTCTTAAACCATGACTTCCGAGACGTACTAAGCTGAACAACATAGGGATGGGCGGTACTGGTTCAACTTATATTTATTATATTCTTCGCTCAAGATGGAATTAAGCGGGCAAACATTTGCCATGGAACCCAATTGCCGAAGAGTATCCTTGCGTGCAGAGCTCCAGACATGATAGCAGTATTTTAGCCATCGTCAAATCTAGTCTTTGTACAATGTCAAAAGTTCATGAGGTGTTGGTCCGAAAAAGTGCACCAAGTTTCTGTTACCACAACGTGGCTATGCCGAGACATATTCCAAATTGACCCCCAGCAAAGTGATAGACGAAGCCGGTGGAACAAACCCGCCATGACCATATCCGGTTCTACAATGTTAACCATTTTAGAGAAAACTGCTACCTGGGATTTCTTAGCATTAAATTCGACTTGGTTACTGTCGATGTTCCAGAATTCAAAGTGAAAGATGAGATAAGTATGCTGTCGTCAACAAAACTATAATATTGGATTTTTGAGAGGGTAGGAGACAATATGAACCCTTAAGGAACATCGGCATTGATAGGGAAGGTGTCTGAGGGAAATCCGCCGATCACCACTTGTAGAGAATCGTCCTTGAGAAATCCAGACAACCATTTATAGAATTGACTATGCATAGAATAGGAAAAGATACGGATACAACAGCAACTGAGTACTAGGTCCAACATAGAAGAATCCACCTTGTGGCAGTGGCTAATGATTAATTAAGAAATGAACTATTGTTGCCAACATTAAAATGTGTTCCTCCAATTGTCAACACTTGTATTTAAAGTCTTATAAGTTATAAGGAACTGGTCCCTTGTCGCAATTGTCTCCTCTCTCTTGCCAGTAGCACGTAATTTAGCAATTAATTCAGCATAAGACGCTGCCGTCGTTCTGCGACAGTAAATTAGTTTTTTAATGAAACATTACATAACTCTATATATCAGCCGTTTTGCACCCCAAGAACTTCTATAGTTTATTTTACATGTAAAATTTAGCGTTGTGTAAATTTTACGTATCCCCAGCTGTATCGAGTGAAATAATTTATCCGTATGAAACATAATGTTGGGCCGAGGAAAGAATGAAAGTACGTCATAACTTTGCATTAATATCAAACACCTCTTATTTTTTATGTCTTTTTGTTTTATCAGCTAAAAAGTATAAAACATACAACGATTTCCTTTGGAAAGAACAATTCCAGTGTACAAGGTGTCCATTTTTGTGTAGTTTTACGGGGTATCTCCGTTATTAGTAAAGATAAAAGGATGCGGTTTTCGCTACATTTTTGTCAAACAGAAGATGCCGTAATCAGAATTTTTCTAGGCCGCCTTGTTTCTGATCTACGGGATGTTTTTGAGAATTGTGCGTTCTGGGACACCTCGGTTACCCCGTAACGTATCAAAAGGAAATAAAATGTTCTTTCTGTAGTCTTTTACGTAGAATGCAGTGACGTACTCAGATTTTTTCTACATTCAGTAGTATTCAAGGAAAATAAACAAATTTGCTTTTTTAAATGGGTCACCCTATATATTTTTGAATAATATAATTTAGTTTGTAACAAGCTTCTCAAAAATATATAACACTTTATTTTTAGTCTTAGTATTAGGCCCGAAAAATACGTTTTTCAAAAATATAGCATTTTTTAGTAGGCCAAGGCGGATATTAAAAAAAGACTGGTGTGATTAAATATTAGACACAAAAATTGAAAATTTATTGAACTCCCTCATAAATATTGCTCAAATTATTCTCCATTATGCCTTAGACATGTTTCACACATGGTTCTTATTCGCCTTAATGAATTACAAATAATAAACGGCCGCGTTTGTTACTCCCTAAAAGCTCTGTCAATGGCAATTCTTAAATCTGCCATTGTTTGGTACTGAACATTATTTTGAAGGGATCCCCATAAGAAGAAATCCAAAACCGACAAGTCGAGTGATCTTGGTGGCCATCTGACATGTTGTTTTCCCTATTCAGATTTTGTAAATACCAATTGCAAAACTCTATACGGCGCTGTGCATCACCAGGATGTAAGTTTTGTACACGGTGGAATTTATATGGCTTAAAATTGTGCTTTTTTAGGATTGTTTCCACTCTTGATTTAATTATTTCGACCAAACCTTCAACTTTTCTGCAAGAACTACTTGAATTTGTTTCAATTGAAGTTAATACATTTATATCATCAGTCTCGCGATTATCCTTGTGGTAGATTTTACGGCGATGTTTAGAAAATGAACTGTGTTCATTTAAATTTGATTTTATTCTTGAAAAAATTCGTTTATCCGGTTGTCGTCTTTCGGGATATCTACAAGTAATTTAAGACAATTTATAATTTTCATAGAATTAGTACATAAGGCCTATTCAAATTCACTTCTAATGCTCCATCTGCATTTTCGTTACACTGGATATAACAAACGAGCATGTCGTACTTCTCAAAGTTTACATGCTCTGCCATAATTAGGACAAACTGATTTTTCACTATTAATTAAAAATTTTAAAACAACTTAGAGAACCTGAATGCTCTGACAGAATTAGAAGATTTTATTATTATGAGACATAGGACTGTGTTCTTTCGTTTGTTTTTAATATCCGTCATGGCACACTAAAAAAAAAAATGGTATATTTTTGAAAAACGTATATTTCGGGCCTAATACTAAGACTAAAAATACAGTGTTATATATTTTTGAGAAGCTTGTTACAAACTAAATTATATTATTAAAAAATATATAGGGTGGCCCATTTAAAAAAAGCAAATTTGTTTATTTTCATTGAAAACTATTGAATGTAGAAAAAATCTGAGCACGTCACTGGATTCTACGAAACTACAAAAATAACATTTTATTTATTTTTGATACGTTACGGGGTAACCGAGATATGCACAATTCTCAAAAACATCCCGTATATCAAAAACAAGGCGGCCTAGAAAAATTCTAATTACGGGATCTTCTGTTTGACAAAAAAGTAGCATAGTGCTGCAAAAACCGCATCCTTCTATCTTTACTAATAACGGAGATACCCTGTAAAACTACCCGAAAATGGATACCCTGTATACTAGACGGAAATAGCTAAATTAAAATATTTACGTGGCATTATTTGTCATTATTGATATTTATATTTCGTGTTTCGTGTGGCTCATCAATTTTTCTAAACGAAAGTACTATGCTATATAGAATTTAATCGTCAATATCAGTTTATAAGAATTATTAGTTACAAATATGCTTCCTTTTCTGTAAGTAGTGTGAAATATTATATATTTAGATATCGAAAATTGTATTTTAGTTGGATAATCAATACTATAACAATCTAATGTACCATGGTAAGGACAAACATTTTATTCTTAAGAGCTTGGTTTCTACCAATATATTTTGATTTGAAAGTGTTCATAAACGTGAATACATACATACATACATTTCGTGAAATAGCAACATTGCAATTTCAATTCTTTTAATTTCATATCGTCCATGGAGGCGCCATTTTATTTTTGATAAATCCAGATATTGGGAATAATATTTTATCTCTCACGAGATAGCACTCTTGACGTTACATATAGTCGAGAAACAAAAGCCATACGAATTTACATTTGAAAATAGTTCGTATTGTGCTGAATATTTCTTCATTTTCAATTCTCGTATCAGTTTGAAAAGTTTTTCGTGGCTATCGTTAGTCAAATCGCGGCCAATGCAATATCGTACGTGGAATACTACTTTCAGTGGCATATGCATATAATATTTTTCGGTATCAGTATCAGTATTCGTTTCCTATATTAAGAAATATGCATTGGTGTATAATAACCAACTCACTCTGTCACTTAGGTATACAAAAAGATTGGGATATTTGACTTAATTATTCAGAATTCATGTTGATTTTAGCTTAGTATAGTATGACCATACACTGAGCGAAATTTCGAGTTGAGTTAACTCAAATATGAGTTGTCCTAGACCGAAGCGTGTTGCTAATAGGGGACAGCCCAGACCTCTGAATTACGGCAACCAAATCGAAGAAATTACATCAACTCATTCGTCATAAGTTATGATAGCACATAAGATGGGTTATTTTATGCGTTGGAATAGCTCACGCCCCACCGTCTTAAATTATTGATAGGCTACCGTATGTGAATTGTGATGCGTTACTAGTCGGGCTAGATTAATTCATGATTCGAGCTATCAAAACGTGACATTTAAGTTGTTCTAGCTGCGATGGTGTCTGAAATATCTCACTCTTAGGGCTACCAGACTCCAAATTTTGTACTACCAGTACCTAAATTGTGGACTATCAGAACTCAAAATATTTCTTTGATTTAACGCCTGCATAATGTGGACTTCAATTGCCTTTTGTTTTTCAAGATATGACATTTTTGTTGTATATTTAAAAAAAAATAATCAAATGAATTATAGACAGGAGAGCATACTACGGCTAAGAAACCATGCGGACGAGGTGATGAGGATTGCTTCAAAAGGCAACTTGTTTTAATATTGTATGCATCTCCCTCCTGTCCCTCCATTTTACGTCAACTTACCAAAATTATGCAAAACACAAATTTTCACGCATAGAGAACAAAGATGAAAAATCCCGCAACGGCGCAACGGCCAACACGCGATCGAAGGAGAATTGACGAATAACGTTGGAATGAATCGCTCCAAACCTGCACGAGCACGAATTCGGAATTTTCCGTGACCTTACGATCTTGTGATTTACCCTCGATATGGGATTTTGGAGCACGTTTCCTGAATTATTCCAACTTAAAATAATTTACACATGGTAATGAGTTAAAATAATGCACGTCCGGGTTAAAACCACACTTTATAATCAATTAGTAAGTTTTCCCAACCCAAAAACTGAGTTCAGGTAATTCATAAAATAGTTACAAGATGAGGAATTGTGGTGATCCCAAATATGTTTAAAATGTTTATAAAAAATCTCTTTCTGGGTTGAGGCGAACCAAAAGAACCTGAATTACTGTAGCGTTTTTAAATAATTTGTGATAATTCGTAGGCTCAGTTAGAACAACATATAGAGGTGGGTTGAGGTAGATTCAAATATTGTAACCCACGACATTGGTAAATGCATTTTTGTCAGTGTAGAGTCAAAGATTTAAAAATGTCGTTCAATATATGTTAACAATACCCGTTCGCTTTAACTCTTCATTTGCCATTTGAACAAACTCCAATTTAATAAACGTATTATATCCCTTTTTGCTTCAATTCATCATCAATTGATATTCGTCTGGATCGCATTGAAAGGAGTTTTCTTCTTCGGAATAGGAAGTGTTTCTTTCCATTTTTGATGTTGTCAAATATTATTGACATTTGTAATGTAACAATAATAATGTGGCGCCCAGGCAACGAACCACGCGGGTGCTGTTTTCATGGCAACTTGATATTATAAGCAGTCAGGGAGAAGTAAATATTACACGTTGTAGCACTTTTTTTTACGAAATTACTTTTTTTATCTTGTGAAATTTGCGTACAAAAAATATACAGGGTGGCCCATCGAAAACAGTCCAGCAAGGTTGACGGCTGTGTACGTGAAAATTAAAAAAAAACCTCGGACCCGTAAACTTGTGTTTTCAGGGGGACACGTTTCACTATTAATTTCATCCCTGTAACCTCAACTCCCCCTAGCGGGGGCGCTACTGCCCTTGTTTTTCTAAATGGGAATGGGTATGTTGTGATACATCTTTTTAAAGGGCATTAAATTCTCTTTAAAATGGCGCTTCGTTTTGTAAATTTGAGTTACGCGCCGCCGAGAAATTGCGTTTTAAAAAATGTAATTTTATTGAGTAATACTTACAACAACTGTTCAAAGTGTTCTCGGACATTGTGAAGAGATCAACCACTTTACTGAAGATAAAGTTGAATTGACTGATACTTATTACTTAGAAAAAAAATTGTTTACACACAAACCTGTGTACTTGATAAGAGGTGCAGTCAAATGTTTCAAATTCCGTTGCTCGGCGGCGCTTAGCTCAAATTTACAAAACGAAGCGCCATTTTAAAGAGAATTTAATGCCCTTTAAAAAGATGTATCAAAACATACCCATTTCCATTTGAAAAAACAAGAGTAGTAGCCGCCCCCGCTAGGGGGGGTTGAGGTTACAGGGATGAAATTAATAGTGAAACGTGTCCCTCTGAAAACACAAGTTTACGGGTCCGAGTTTTTTTTTAAATTTTCACGTACACAGCCGTAAACCTTGCTTGACTGTTTTCCATGGGCCACCCTATAGTTTTTATAACGATCGTGGAAAAATATAATTAACTTTATAAGTAAAAATATGAAATTGAAATATATATAATAATACTCACTCTTTATTAACATCGTAGATCGTATAGTGTGCTGTATTGGATTGTCTAAAAACCTGAAAAAAAACGGAAATTTGTTATTTCAATTTACATGTATAACGTGGTAATTCTGAATTATGAAGCTCTCGATAATAATCTTCAAGTATTATAATAAAATTAGAAGGAAAGTCGTACGCCGAGACATGTGTTGCAAGGAGACTGAGATCAGAGTTTATACAGTGGTTAAATGGGGAAGCTCATTTTCCCATTTGACCCGTTTATAGAAACAATATTTACTATGTTGTACGAAGTTCTCCTTTTATAATCTCTAAAACATTCAGATATACAACTGGTCCAGTTTTAGTAATAAACTACAGGTAGATTAATAATTAAATTGTTGCAATATTGCAATGGCGGCTCGTGATATATTATTTAGAGAAGGAAGGCATGGAGTGTTGAGGTATACAAAAGCCGAGATACAAACTTTTGGAACGTTGCTAGATTTGCTCAATAAATTATAGTAAATACGAGAAAAGCCGATAAGTGTGAATTCAGATGACTAGACAGAAATTTTCACGGTGTCTGCGTTGACAGGACATCTTTAAAATTTGACTACGCGTAAGCCACTGACATTTTTCATACCAGGCATCGACAAAATAGCGATTCGGTGTACTTAATGTTTTCACTCAAATCTGGACGATGAATCTCTAAATCTCTTACAGATAACTTGTCGCCATGTAAGTCTGCCTAACTTAAATTTAATAAGACATAATACAATTTTTGACACTTCCTACATAGGTACAGACATTTACAGTTATTTCTATTTATAATAATCATATTATTAAAATTAAGAAACTTCAGCAGTACGCTTTTATTTATTTATTTAAATCTAAGACTTACACAAACACCGTAATATATAACGACTTAAGAGGTTTTACATTTACAAGGTGGGCGTATTTGCCTCCAGTCTAAAAGAAGAAACTTATTATCTGTTTTAAAACATAATGCTTATATTTCAATTTATTACAAAAACATCGGTTTCGTCCAGAGGCAAGACTCTGACGCGGGAGCCAGACAAGAAGGGATAAATTATTCAAAAGGTTTATAATTTAACTTATTCATTTATCGTAGGGGAGGCAGTCCCCCCCCCCCCCTCAGTGACGAACCGCCACTGCATCTATAAAGGGCATTCGCTACTATTCAGTTTTTCCCTTGGCCATTTTTATAATTTTCAATCTTTGAACTATTTGCTGTTAAAAAGGATAATACCATGTTATGGGACATTAATACGATTCAAGACACATTAATATACTACTAAAGGCTATCCTTATAATTTGTGGAATTACAATCAAATACAAACAATTGGAAAGGAAAAATAGTTGAAAATTGTCGAAGTGATATTTTGATAAACAAAACACATAAACAATGCTTTATTGTTAATTTTAGCGTTTAAAAAGGAAATAAACCAATCAAAAATCAAATTAGTGAAAGTTCTTGAAGGGAAACAGACGAATTTAGCATTAAAGTCATTTTAAAAATGTCGGGTTTGTGATTTTTTTATTAACCAATTCTCGACACGCAAGGTAGCGTACAACTTTTGAATGTAATAAATAGTCAGTGTGCAATTGCTGCGACACTAATAATTAATCTTCGGAGAGCAGGAGAGAAAACTGCTGCCTGGGTTTTTTTAGCGTTAAATTCGTCTTGGTTACTGTCACCCCAAGCCGAAATTTCTTCCCGGTCTTTGTTGAGGCGTGATACTTCATGCTGTCTGCGAAGATGTGCGTCGGCAGCCGATGTTTGTGCATTCAAAGAGAAAGATGAGATAAGTGTGCTATCGTCAGCAAAACTAAATATAGGATTTTTAGTTTTCATTAGAAGGTCGTTAATGTAGAGTAAGAAGAGAGTGGGAAACAATATGGACCCTTGAGGAACACCGTCATTGATGATAAAGGTGTCTGAGAGAAATCCGTCAATCGCAGTAGTGAAGTTTATGTAGAATTATTATTTTTTAATCCTACATTTAGATAAATTCTCCAATCTCATAAAAACCCGAGCAATAACTAATAACACGAGAAGCGGTCTTTTTCTACCCAGCACGAGGAAGCTATTGGAAGTGAAAAAGTGAGGGTGGATAGTGATGGGTCATACGCCCTACGGGTTTACTTTATTACAGATCCAATTTTCATGTACAAACAAAAAAAGAAATACTCACCTTATCTATTAAAACTCTCAACTAGAAAATTCATCTTGAAATAAACAAAATTTAAACTTTCATTGTTTTTTTAGACCTATTTCGTTTAAGAATAACTTTGGTTTCATCGCAATAGTTTCGTGCATGTATCGCGGTTTCCTGCATGGCTAACCATCAAAGTTGAAAAGGGCCACTAACAGGGCAAGACGGAATACATATTGTACCTGGACTAATGGGCCAGTTGAATATTGAAAACGAGAAGTGATCATAGTAATCCAAAACAGAACAGAATCCGTACTAAACCCTTACAAAATAGTGTAAGATAACCGAACCAGTGGAATGCGTGATCGGGGCCGGTTTGTTCGAGCCGTTGTGCTAAAATCCATAACTCTTGCACTTAATTATATTCCCGTGCCACGTAACATTCACCCCTTTCTCTATCTAAATACAATCTCATGCCTGTGTTTGTACTTCCCAATGCCTGTCTATTTCTAGAAGGTAACTCGGGGGAAAAATCTAATTTTACCGTAATGGGGAAAATCTACTGGGATTACAAAGTGCTATCTAGTAGCCACTTGTATAGTTTGTTCTAAGTAGTGTTTATAGGTAAACTGTCATTAAATAAAGACATTTTACGTGTAAATTTTTTTTATCTAGTAACTGTAAACATCTAAAAAATGTTTAGAAGAAATGGCTATAGTTGTCAACATCAAAAACACGTTCTTTACAATATACACATAGATTCAAAAGTTTTGAATCACTCTGATTTTGGCATGTTAAGATAATTTCAGGAATGAATTTTGTTTCTAAATGTTTATTTATGTTTATCAGTTAAAACGATACCATTTTTTGTAGCAGAAGAAATATTATCAAGACATTTGTTTAAGAAAACATTTTCAGTGTTGAATTTTGTTAGCGCTGATCAGTTAAATTTTTCGGTTCAGTGTGTAAAAATGAATCGTCGAGTAATATCGGAAAGTGATCCTGCAAGAATAGTAGCTTTAATTGAGGAAGGTCATTCCCAAAGATTTGTTGCTGAAAGAATAGGGGTTTTTCAAAGTGATGTATCTCGCATATGGAATCGCTTTCTAGAGACCAATTATTCTGTGCGAAACAGACCACAAAGTGGTAGAGGGCGTGTTACTAACGAACAGCAGAACCGCTATATTACGTTAACAATTCGGAGAAATCGTACTATGCCAGTCCCACAACTTCAGAGAGATGGTACGCATGCAATTGGAGTTCGCGTATCCGTCTCTACACTAACAAGACGCATTCTTGAATCCGGTTTAAGATGTCGGCGGCCAGTAAGAGTTCCGCAACTACAACATGACCACCGAGTTCGTCGACTGCAGTGGGCTGAAATGCACGTTCGCTTACCCGAAGAATTTTGGAATTCTGTCCTATTCTCCGACGAGACCAGGATCTGTCTGGTAAACGATAGTCGCCGGATTCGTGTTTGGAGAGAACTAACAAGAGCCGCCCAACTTGCCCATGCTCGCCCCTTGCCTACATTCGCGGAAGGAAGCGCCATGTTTTGGGCAGGTATTATGTCTGACGGGCGTACTGAGTTAGTCCACGTTCAAGGCACAATGACTGGCAACACGTACATTAGGGATATTCTACATCCTTATGTTAGGACGTGGAGAGGGGCTGTTGATAACAATTTCAATGCCCGGTCCCATCGTACTAGAGCTGTGGATGAATACCTAGAAAGTGAGGGAATCAATCGCTTGGAGTGGCCTGCTTTGTCCCTTGACATGAACCCCATAGAACATGCTTGGGATATGCTCTCTAGGGCAGTTCGCGTTAGAATAAATCCCCCTAGAACTCTCCAGGAGCTTGTCGTCGCTGCTACCGAGGAATGGCAGGCTATTCCACAAGAACGGATTGCTAACCTTACGCATAGGCGTAACTAGAGGGGGGGCCAGGTGGGCCGTGCCCACCCCAGATTGGTCTGGTGCCCACCCCAGTCTTTCCGAAGTTCAAAGCCAAAAAATACGTCAAAGTGACACTTGCCATTAAAATCCTACTAGACTAGGGGCCAGGCCCCCCCTACAAAATCATTCTAGTTACGCCAATGACCTTACGCACAGCATGCGGCGTCGTCTTCAAGCTTGCATTGAGGCCAGAAGAGAAAATACACTTTATAAGAAGTTATATTTTTTTAAATTTCACAAATTATACAATATAAATAAATTTTACTTTTGTTAAGTTTTTTTTTTGGAAGGGTAAAATAAAAATTTTTAAAACTAATTGATTTTTATTTTAAACTTATCAATGAACTAATATTTAGTCTAATTTCGCGATGACGTAATTACTTATTCGAGAATCAGAGTGATGCAAAACTTTTGAATCTATGTGTATGATCGGACGTATGTGTGTTGATACCAATATTTTCAAAAGTACAGTCTATAAAAATCGAGAACCTTCTATTTTATGACTGATTTAAATGCTAGAAACTTTAGAAATATTTTATTTTCACTTGAAGACATTTCTATTTCACAATACATGTTAATATGATCAACCGTTGTTAATTCTGCTTCACAATTTATATACATATGATTGACATTTTATTAATTTTTTTAATGCAAGCTATTAAATCATGAACTTATTATTTGTTTTATACGCTATACGTAGTATGGTGGGTGTACCTACTATGATGCAACGTCAAATTATAAAAGTAAAACGTGCAAAAATAAAACATCATATAGCACATTAATACAAATCATATAAACTTGAAAACGACTGTTATTTGCCGAGCTATAATCAGATCTACCTACGTTGCATGTTTGTTCGGAGTTATTCAAAGTTATAATGCGATTAATAACACAAAGTTTCTTGTATACGATTCATGTGATGTCGCACATTTAAAGCGCCCAAATTCACGCAAACTGTTGTAATAATTTTTCTAGCAGTAGTGCCTAGTGTTTTTATACCGAACATTGGATATAATTTATGATAATGTAGAAGAAGGCATCGTGTACGTACGAATTTAGCTTTAATCAGTTCACCTTGTGGACAATATAAATGTAAATTAATTGTAGGGTCTAAAATTGTGTTTTACTCTTATTGTTAGCAATAGAAATAATAATAAAAAGGCCCAGGTATACCGGGTGATGAATCGTTGAGTTGAACATAGGAAATCACATGTAATCTTTGAGGTGGCTGGATATTGGCTTCTCTGTACACTTATAGAAAAACTATATTATAATTTCTTCAAGAGCCCGACATAGTTAACCCATGAGTGATAGATGTGTTTTGCACTTCCATTGTCTTTATTTCATTTAAATCACAACGTTTCAACTGGTAAGTATCTCCAGTCGTCTTCAGGTGAATGTGAATTCACGACAATGGAAGTCCAAAACACATCTATCACTCATGATACAGCATTGTCTCTAACCTTCAAAGAAACAATAGTTAACCCATGTGCCGAGCTTGAATGCATTTTGGTGAGCCAAAGCTATTCAATTAAACGACATTGCAAAAGCACGATACTCTCATAGTTTAGGTAATACAGCAGCAAATGATTTGTATGATGCTCTTAAAAATAATTCACAAAGCTTACGATAACGAATAATGAAAATATCATCACGGATACTAATTTTCTTGTCATTCTCACAACTTAATTTGCTGATATTTGGTGTATTACCTGAACTATGAGAGTTTCGTGATTTTTGTCATCACGTCTAATTGAATAGCTTAGGATTGGCTCACCAAAATGTATTCAAATACCAATATGGAAAATTATTATTTCCAGACCACCCGATGATCCTTATACAATACGGGCGTATTTTTGTCTACACAGTAGCACTTTAAAATACTATTTCAGATTGAATGGTACTGCCAAGAAAAGGAAGCCCTCTTCATTGATAGGATGCAACCACCTGTAGACCGGTTTCGAACTTATTTGTTCTCGTCAGTACAGGGTAGGTGTACATACTAACTAGTTAACTAATTAAGTTAGTTAAAGTCCTCTCTGATAATTGGTATGTACACCTACTCATCAGAGAGGACTTTAACTAACTTAACTAGTTAACTAGTTAGTTAAAGTCCTCTCTGATGATTGGTATGTACACCTACCCTGTAGTGACGAGAACAAATAAGTTCGAAATCGGTCTACAGGTGGTTGCATCCTATCAATGCAGAGGGCTTCTTTTTCTTGGCAGTACCATTCAATCCGAGTATAGACAAAAATACGCCCTTATTGTATAAGGATCATCGGGTGGTCTGGAAATATTAATTTTCCATATTGGTATTTGATATTAATACCACCTGACAAGCATAGACTTTTTATTTCTTAGATGGAAAATGTATTCAAACTCGGCAAATGGGTTTACCAAAATAAGGAGTTTTTAGTTTTAATAAATATGATCGCAGATAAAGCATAGTACTCAATTCGAGATGTAATGCAATGGAATTACCTATTAACTTTTTCATGCGTGCGTAATATGCCTTTTAACAATACTCATTACGGGAATGTACTACTAATTGATAAGTTATTTACCGTTTTAACATTATGTTGAAATAATACGTATTTTAGGTTTTGTGAACACTGGTACCCTCGAACGTTTAGCTGCCTCTGAAACAATATAAATAAATATTACTTACAGTAACACCAATCACGAAACGACATCTGTGTGTCTATTCTTCACTTAGGAGAACGATGATATCGAGTTGCGTACTCTCGATATGATTGTTCTCTTACTTGACAAAAAATGATGCAAAACCATAGACAGCAAATATTTTTTAGGGACGGTACCAAGTTAACCTCTGCATAGGTCCGTTTACTAATCCAAAAAGCATATTTTGTAAAATAAACAAACTGACTCGAAGATATGAAAAAGAACTGGGAAAAATTGCATAGGTGTTTAATGCATCTTCGGGTAATGAATTTATGCGACATTTTTTGTTAAAAATGTGCTTTATCCAACGATTTTGTTACTGAATCGTGTTCCATTTGAGCTGAGCTTTCCAATGAACCTAAAATTGTTGTGAGAATCCAGAATTACATAAAATCTTATGGAAAAAGCATAGAACTGACAAAATCCTTAAAAAGTCAATGAAAACTATCTACTTTGTAAGGGTAGGTTGTGCTTTATCCGTCAGTATTAATAACTATTACCGAAGAATAAATTATCTGGCATATAACTGTAATTTATCTGACGGATAGGGATAGGGAAAATATATCGTTTTTACTTATTCTGCAGGTAATATTTACTTTGAAGAATAAATCCGGCTATTTGCACGTGAATGTACCTGGTGCCCTAGGATGTTTATAATTCAGCTTAGAGCGAATGATCGCGACGACACATCTTGCCAATTTACTTTAAAAATGTCTCGAAACCTTCCTTAACTTTAGCAAACTAACTTATTAGCCGGTATTGTCCCAGCTTAAATTATACGGAAAGTCGTATTTGTTTCCTAAGTAACCATAATTTATAAAAATGTTCACATTTTTGACAGAAAAAATAAACTCCTGGACAAAATTAACGCAACATCATAAATTTGCTATATTTTTTATGCTATTTTTTTTTCTGAATTTATGATCCAATTTGAATGATTTTTCTTGCATTGTACGTTGGTTCCTTGACAATGTCATAGTTTTCGCTGTTTATGATAAAACTTTAATTTTCGATTTATACTGAGTGTACTAAAAATGCTATGTTTTTTTCCGATAATTCGCATCACCCTCTGGAGTATATTAGCAACCGAAACATATTGCAGTTAACATTAAACGGTAGGTCCATCCTTCCCCAACATTTTCTTCTTTGGTTTACTTCATTATCTCTGTTATTAAAGGAGATACACCGTTTTATAGCGTAACATGTTTTTATAGACTTTAATATTCAACACATTCATTGTTAAATGTTTTCAAGTAGACTATGGACTTTTTCTGACATTGCAAGCGTTGTGTCAGCAGATGTTGTGTTTTAAAGTTACAAAGGTCAAATAAAATTCGCCATACTGATAAAAACTGTTTGGAAACTGCTTATTAAACGTTCGTTTCGTATGCCCAGTTGCCCGACGAGTATTTTAATCTTGGAACCTACTTGAAAATATTTAATAATGAATGTGTTGAATATTAAAGTCTATAAAAACATGTTACGCTATAAAACGGTGCATCTCCTTTAATAACAGAGATAATGAAGTAAACCAAAAAAGAAAATGTTGGGGAAAGATGGACCTACCGTTTACTGTCAACTGAAATATGTTTCGGTTGCGACAGGGTGATGCGAATTTTCGGAAAAAACATAGCATTTTTAGTACACCCAGTATAAATCGAAAATTAAACTTTTATCATAAACAACGAAAACTATGACATTGTCAAGGAACCAACTTACAATGCAAAAAAAATCATTCAAATTGGATCATAAATTCAGAAAAGAAATAGCATAAAAAATATGGCAAATTTATGATGCTGCGTTAATTTTGTCCAGGAGTTTATTTAGGATTAAAGTTATCGTAGAAAAAATCGACTTACCAATGTGTGATTGGTTACTAATACAGAAATTGTACAATTCTTATTTGTATCTAAAACCGCTAAGCTTCCATCGTCAGCTTGAAATACAAAATGATTGGAAGATATCCATGATGAAGGAAGACGTCTAGGAGTTAATTCACCCTGAAAACAATAAGAATAATCACAAAAGATGTTGTAAGAGCACAGCAACTTGCTTGTCAGGCATGTCATATCGATCTGCCAACTTCCATTATATTCCTGATTCAATAAGAAATGAATAAACAGCTATCTAACACAGTTAGATACCAAAATACTAAGTTATATTGAATGCTACTATCAAGGAAAGGTTTCCTGTCCTATTGGCAGGATGTCACCACCTGCATATCCGTTTCGAACTCTTTTATTCTTCTCATCAATACTCATGATGACTGATTTGAAACATAAAAATTTTTGTGAATTTGATTTTTGCTTTAAAAATTTACCTGTAGAAGCTGTTCAAGTTTCATCCTCTCCCCGTGCCAATACAGGAGTTCGTCTACGTAACCTATTAAAAAAATGGCGGCCACTATGCCGGATATCACTAGGCCGATCACTAAGAGGGCGAAGATAATTGACCACCAATTGTGACCTTCATCGTCTTGTAATGCTAGCTCCTAAACAAAAAGATAATTTCAGTTAGAAATGGTCATGATTAGAGTTATTTTTAAATTTTAAAATAGGCTATGATAATATGTAGCTTAGAATTTCGAAGGCTAAAGAACAACGGAACAGTGAAAAATCTGACTCCCTATTTTTGGAAGCGAACTACGGTTTAGTTGATTGAGCAGAACGAATCGTCTGTTGAAGTCATGTAACAAACAAGTTTGAGCATGCGCAATATGAAATTATAATTTGATAAAATGGACAGGACCGTACTTATAATAATTAAAGATAACTTTTTAATATTATGCATCTCTACAACTGATTCCGACTCTAAACGACTTAGGCAACTCATATTGCCTAAGAAATAACTCATGATAGTGGAAGGTTATGTGCATGCCCATACCCGCCCGAAATCGTTAAATATTAACAACTGAAACAATTCACGATTCTGATGTCAAACCCGCTTTCAATTGTTTCTATCCCTCCGTCTTTCTTATAGCGATCGAAATAAAGGCTAGGAGATGTCCAAATTAATGAATAACAAAATTTACATCTCTTTGGTTCCAGAACTTCAATAATAATAGAAATATTACTATGTTAACAGTTCCACAAAAAAAAATTATTTGACTACTTATAGTAATTTTTTTCTACTTCTTCTAAATCTACATTTATCTAAATATTGTTCCTAAAATTTAGATAGCTCAGATCATTCTACATGCAAAACATGTTGTACCGCTTTTTATCTCGGTACAATAATATGGAAGTAGTGTTACTAGAACTATACTATTAATAATAACTATAACAATTAAAAAAATAGTAAATACAAGTCTAAAGATAGAGAGCCGCGACATATGTCGCATATAGAATTATATCAATGCTCGGGCCTTGTAAAGTATTAAATAATTTTTTAGCAACCATATTATCTGCAACGTTGATATTATTGATTTTATTGAAGGCTTGGTTAGGTCCACATATATATATAACCATTAATTTGCCAATACCAACGTTCCAAAATACAAAAGTGTCCCCGCTATGGGAGATGGCGTGGTACTATTGCGTTTGCGCAGTAGGGTGGAAATTTATATATCAAGATCAATACCAGGTGTAAAGTATTTCACGTATGTACATATACAGGGTTGCCCAGAAGTCCGGAATAGTATTAATATAGCCTTAACCTGTAACTTTTGGGGAAAACGCTCGGACACGTCAATTTAGTTTTATATATGCTCACATTTTGACGTTATTCGTTTGTTATTTTATAGTCATTTGTCAAAGATATGACGAGACATCGATCTTTTTTTTAAATAGAAACATACAGCTTGAGATACATCATTTGAAAGCTAATATCTCGTACAGTATGCTCATAAATTTTAGCGCGATTCCGTCAAGCTATTTCAAAATGGCGACTGTTAAAAGTTTTTAAAAAATCTCTATTTAAATAAGCGAAAATTATAAATCATTGATGTATTTTACCTTTCAAGGTAAGAAATCTTCTGAACACGACACAATGAAGATTTCTTACCTTCTTAAGGTAAAAAAACCATCAATGATTTATAATTTCCGCTTATTTAAATGGAGATTTTTAAAAAAATTTTAACAGTCGCCATTTTGAATTAGCTTAACAGAATCGCGCTAAAATTTATGAGCATACTGTACGAGATATTAGCTTTCAAATGATGTATCATAAGCTGTATGTTTCTATTTAAAAAAAAGATCGATGTCGTCATATCTTTGACAAATGTCTATAAAAAAACAAACGAATAACATCAAAATGTGAGCATATATAAAACTAAATTGACGTGTCCGAGCGTTTTCCCCAAAAGTTACAGGATAAGGCTATATTAATTTTATTCGGGACTTCTGGGCGACCCAGTATACGAAAATATTTTGCTTATCGAACCGAATTTCACTAAAAAGCTTGTAAGAAAAGAAGAGAGTGTCACTCGTATACAATACAATATATATGTGGTCCCTACCTAACCTTAAAATTAATGTATTTTTAATTTGGTGGATTAGTAGCTGATAATAATTCCCAATATAGTCATTCATTCTTAATTTTTGGTTCAGAAAAAAGTGGGGTTAATAAACATACAACGTCGGATGAAAGTTAAAATAAAGCTCATCGTGTCGATTGTTACAAATATTCGAACGGAATTTGGCGCCAAAAGTTTACACCAATCAGGGCACAGTCGGATCATCATATCGTCAGAAATCGTATGCATGGAACGCTGTCTTAAATCGAACTAATCTAAATTTTGATTGCAATATTTTTCCTAACTAACCAGTGAAATTTACATTAAAAAAGTTGAAATTCGGTCCTGTCGAATGTTTACTTTCACAAGGAAATTTCCGAACTACGCAAACTCACAACGCCCCCTTCGATGCCCATAGCGCGGGACAAAATGGCAGATGGTATTAGCAATATAATGGTTATATATATGTGGTTGTGTCACATTACATTGCCAGGTTAATAAAAATAAAAAAAAAACTTAAATTATTACTTTTGGTATGACACAAATTCCTTGATGAACAGTTCCACACTGAGTACAACTAATCCTGCTCTTCCTTCTTCCTAGTGATGCGACACTGATTCTTTTCTGCTTTAAATCGTCATGATTAATAAACTCCGTGGAACTATTCCTTCTCACTGTCGGGTTAATCCTTAAAGGCATTTTTTGCGATAAATTAAGGTTTCAGTAACTTACAACAACGGGAAAAATCGATTTATTCATATACAGTTGGCCGGGGAAAGAACGAACTTGTGTCATCATCTGTAACAGTATGATTCAGATTGGGATTATGTAGATCAAATAGGATAAAACCACATCGGCAACTAATTGACGTTATAAAAAAACTTCTTCATTGTACCAAAGTCAAAAATTTAATTTTAAAATAATAAAATTTTATTTAATTATATCAATTTAAATATGATTTATTGTTGAAAATATAATAATATTTCTTGACAAAGATAACCTATTGCTTGCAAATGCGAAGGAAATGTTTCGTTATCCTTGAAATAGATCCACGTGCCATTGCGATTTTCAAAATATTTCCAGGAACTGGATTTGGTCCTATCTTAGTGATAGACGACAGATGGACTCCGTTGGTGGTTTTTATTCTAAACCTTTTAACGTGCCATCTGGTTTGCCTCAGGGCACTCACCTTGGTCCCCTGTTTTTTTTATCATACAGGGTGTTATGGAAATGACGTATTATATTTAAACCGGCAATTCCTGAGATGAAAAGAAATTGAAGAAAAATATCCAAAAATGGCGCTTTAATTTAATATGCCCTGTACATGACCTTATGTCAAACCAAAAATGACCATGTGATGCCCCTGTCAGAAAGGTAAACAAAGCAACATATATCAACAGTGTTGTCATATCTTCAGGCTTAGCTCTTTAGAAAGTCAATAGTTTAAATTTTAATAATCCTCAATATATTTAGTAAACTTAGTTTTGCATCGGTTGTCTGGAACCCTTAGTCCGCGGAAAGTATTCAAAATAAATTCTTATGGTTCTTATCACAAAAAAACAGACATAGCTATAGTCAATAACAACTATAAGACTTAAGGCTTCAAAATACTTTTAATATTCTAAGAAATACAAATTTCGGAAAAGTTCTCCTCTTTATAGAGCGACTAGATCATGTAATAGGCTTTCTTTAAGAATGGAAATGTTCGATATGTCTATAATTAGATTTAAAAAATATGGAAAATCAATGCTATAAATAATTTTAAGTTAACATAATTTAATGTATACTTAATTTAAGCATTAATAAATCCCACTAGCCAATACCACAACGTGTATGCTATATTGGGGTCAGTGCCTGTTGTATCCCTATTTTTGTAAATAAATAAATAAATAAGCTCTTTTAGAGCCCACATAGACGCGCTCCGTCTTGCCTGCTGGCTCAACAATCGAGATGGTATCCATATGGTTATGCGAATGTAATTTTTTATAAACTAATACACACGAATTCTTAATTCTGCATAATCTCGTTAAAAAAATTTAAAATTATTTTATTGCACACTCCTTAATTCCTATAGAGGCCAACGAAGAAAGACAATTTTTTGTCGGACTTAATAAAACTTGAAAAACAATGTTTTAACCTCGGTTTTAACACTTTTTATTTTATTTAGATGCACTCAACCCGAATTATTCCATATTCTCGAATTACCTCACGCCGAACAAACGGTTTATTTTAAAATGTCAGCCGTAACGTGTTTTTGTTTATCGACGTTATGTTTTCTTTTGTAAATGCCCGGTTTTAAATGTATTGAACGCTGGTTAACCACATGTCAAGACATCAATCGGAAAACTGATCTAAAACTGGAGAGTTTTCAAATTAAAAGGTAATTAGGATTTTTTACAGTGCCGTAGATACTTATATTTTTTCGCACGGTTAACAATACATACAGGGTGTTATGGAAATGACGTATTATATTTAAATGGGTGACTCCTGGGGTGTCCTAGAGCAGCGCTACATATTTTTTTTAAAATCGAACGTTTAAAAAGTGGGATAATTCACCCCTAAACCCACACACAACTCCTCGGTACATTCATATATGAACATATTACATTGCCCAGCTGGGTAATCACCAGATTTTCAGGCATAATGTTGCCAAAATGTTTAAAAGTGTAAAACTTTAGTTTCTTATAAAAATAAATATTTAGTTTACTTGGAAAGTAAATCCAGACGCGATTAAGGAATCCAGGGCACAGACACTTTCAGTTCTTTTTTCTATGGGAAAAACTTTATGCTCATCACGTGTCCTGATGATAGTGTGGGAGTGCATAATAAGCTTATCACTAAACCCCCAACACTAATTACACTTTACAATAACGCACACAGAACAAGAGCACTTAATCATTTCGCAATAGAAATAATAAAAATGCGAATTTCTATGGGCCATTAACCCTTTACTAAAGATAAAATGAAACAATTATGTTAACAATTGAGAGGAACCACCCTTTGAAATGAATGGTCTAGTCCACCTTCGGACCAGTCGGACTTTCTTTCTGAGAACTATCCGCTAGTAGAGCATAGTGGCCATTTCCGAGACTATAATTATACAGGAAAGTAATATTATAGAAGGAAATTCGGGAATTTATGATAGTCGCTTATAAAACATCGAAAGTGGCAACGCTCTATTTTTAAATATTAGCCCTATTGTCCGAAATCAGCTGTTTAAAGAAGCCGGCCGATATCGATCGAGAGAACCAACGTGATATTTATTTTTTAAATTTTTAGATGTTAAATACATTATTTCCCAGACAATAAGGGCGTATTTTTGTCTACACAGTAGCACTTTAAAATACTAATTCAGATTGAACGGTACTTAGATGTGTTGTAACGCGAAAACTAATGCGATTTTGTGATGTGAGCACTTGATGTTTTTTATAAATTAAGTTGGTTTTAAATAAGTCCGAAAAGGTAAATAAAATTGCAGTTTTTTTCTAAAGGGTAAGTGGCATTTATAAACTTTTAAGTCGTCCAGATCTGACGGGTGTCGTTCGAATTGTACAAATGAGAACATACCTGACTATTTATAAACTCCGCGGCGGTTCGATCGAGTCAGTTCCAGTATATAAATCAGAGATTATTTCCCAGCGAACTGAACTGAACGTAAAAGTTTATAATAATGTACCCTGAAAAATAAACAACTTGAAATCTGTCAAACGGTTAGTTACTTTCTAAGCACAAGTTTACTGAAATAGTTTATATTAATTTTTAAATTATAACTAAAAAATCGTCAAAATTTCTATCAAGTTATCTGAATCCACACCTTAGCGCATCAGTTTTTCTAAGTATTTACTATAAATTATCGACCCCGCTTTTTCATTCGCAAGATCTGGCAATCCTGGCCTTTAACGTAACAATCAAAAACCCACGCCACTGTTTTTTGCGGTAACTTAAACATTATCCAAGGTACATAAATATTTAAAGCCGGGCAATAAACGTATAGAACGATCAAGCACTTTTCTAAAAATAGTTAACCAAACATTAGAAAATTTTACGAAGTTATAATATCGATTCGAATAATAAAAGGTACCGTAAGAACTTTTAATTGTGACAGTTAAATATTTATTAATTTTTTTCAAATACTTAAATTTATTTAGCAAAAATAGAATAATACGCAATTTTCGACGACTTACTTTATTAATGACATTCTTAATAAGCTCTTCACATGACATTTTTCCTTCTAGACGTTGTGAAAGCGTACATTTTTTAGTTCTCGGGTTTGTTCGAGTTGGTGGGCCAACAGATCGACAGATAGATAGAGCCGATACACCGACTTGACTAGGAACCTTGCATTTTCATGATCTAGCTAGATACTACGTAGGTATCATCATAATTTGATGAGAACTCAAAAATATGTTTTTCATTAAAATATTTTACTATAAGGAGTTGTATAGAAGCAATACATTTCTTAGAAAAATAGATTTCCGATGATTTTTTAACTGAAATAAACTTTTATCGACATCACTTGTAATAACACCCGGTAAAATTGCAAGAACCCTAGCAGTTTCGGTTCTAAAAACCTTAATATAAATATTTTAAACCTGCCCGGGGTATCCGCAGTTGGTTTAACATGCTCACAGAAGCAAAACTGTAGAGATAAATGTATCGATTACCGGCTGATTTGCAGCCGTCAGAGTAATCCGCCAACTGGTATGGAATTGAGGGTTTATTTACTCGGCCTGATGTTTGTTTGCTTTTGCCTTGTTATTTTTACCGATCGTGTTATTTTCTTTAATTTTGGCATGTGTTGATTAAACTTAGGGCAGATATTTTAAAGTCACCTTAAGGTACAGAATGGCGTAAGTCATCCTTTACACAAGTTTGACAGTATATTAAAGTTCTATTTAACTCTTATCTAAAGGAACAGATCTTTAAGGACGTGGTAATCTTAAACTTAGCGTCAAATTAATTTAAAACGTAATTTTTTAAAAATTTTACCTTAACGTTAACGCTAAGGTCTAGCTTAAGGTAATGTTCAAATATCGGCCCTTATTTTCAATTATTTTATGACATTTAAAGTGTTGAAAGTATGGTATTTATACCCGTTCAGAGACAAGAAGCAGCAACCAGCCAAAATCAATTTTTATTTATTAAATAATTACCATTTTGTCGAAATATAACGAGAGAGCATGAAACGTACTATCTATTGTCATTACATTACTTTTGAGTTACAAAAAGTTAGTCAAAGAATATTATGGGACATAATTATTTATTAATTCATGTAAAATTCTTGCCGCGATTATTTCTAAAAAATGTTCAACTAATAAATATTAAATTTAAGTTCAACTTTTTTATTGTCAAATTTTTATAAATTTTTTTTATGATCAAACACAAGCACTATAGGAAAAATCCTTTAGGGCACTCTGGGAGTGGTGCGTGTGCGCAAAAAGCGATTCACGTTGGCTTTGAATCGTTCGAGGTTACATTCGTTGGGAAAAACGACCTCGGCAAGGGCGTTCCATAAGGATGAAGTCCTTCAGATGAAAGAATTCTTAAATAATCAAGTTCGAGGAGTACTAAGCTTAACCACATATGGATGGGCGGCAGTGGTTCGTCGTGTATTTCTGGTATTCGCCGCTCTGGGCGGAATCAAAAGGGCAAGGTCAGCCGAGCACTTTCCATGAAAATATCTGTAAAGGAGAGTCAAATCCCCAACCTGTCTTCGATGTTCGAGGCTGTCGAGGTTCTTCGTCAGCTCGTAGTTTCCAATCAGACGAATGGCCCTCCTTTCGATTGAATCCAGTAACCGAAGAGTATGTTTAGGTGCAGAGCTCCAGACATGAGAACAGTACTCTAGTGATTGTCGAATCTGAGCTTTGTATAGTATCAATAATTGTTGAGGTGTGTACAACTTTCTGGTTCGGAAGAGTTAGTGAGAAGCTATCTTGGCGATTGCCACAACGTGGTTATGCTAAGACATATTTCCTCCCAGATTGACGCCCAGCAAATTAATAGATGAAGCCAGTGGGATTGCGTGTCCGTCCATGACTATATCCGGTTCTGTAATATTAACCTTTTTAGAGAAAACTGCTGCCTGGTTTTTTCTAGCGTTAAATTCGACTTGGTTACTGTCACCCCAAGCCAAAATTTCTTCCAGGTCTTTGTTGAGCCGCGATACTTCATGCTATCTGCGAAGATGTGCGTCGACAGCCGATGTTTGTGCATTCAAAGAAAAAGATGAGATACGTGTGCTATCGTCAGCAAAACTAAATATAGGATTTCTTGTTTCCACTAGAAGATCGTTAATGTAGAGTAAGAAGAGAGTGGGAGACACTATGGACTCTTGAGGAACACCGGCATTGATGGTGAAGGTGTCTGAGAGAAATCCGTCAATCGCCACTTGCAGAGAGCGGTCCTTAAAAATATTAAAATGTGTCCTCAAATGCGATATATCATTCTAATTTATCCGATTGTTCACACCATTTATATTATGTCTTTATTTCAACCACCTTCTAGGGTCTATTTAACATTCAGGGCACATTCTGAACGACAAAATCACACGTAGTTATTCCGCGTATCCTCATTTGCTGATTTAAAATAAAAATCACGTCTCACCTGAATGTTTTACCACTATTTTTACGCATTACTTATTTTGTCTATTTATCGGTGGTTTGGCCAAATTATCGACTATTCACGATAATTAATCGAGTAGGTTTCAATAAAGTCTCGTTTCTTATTATAAATATTAATAAAAAATTATATTCGCCATTTTGTCAAAAATCACCTATAACAGTATGATTCAAATCGAAATTATGTGGATTAAATAAGATAAAACGGGATTTAAAAGAAAAGTAGGCGCTTGAAACAACAAAATTAAGATAGTGACGCGTGATTTGTTTCACTTGACATTCCCATTGTGATCGTTTGAGAGATTTTCGAGAAAATATGGAACATAAATTTACAAGTGCTGAAAAGTTTGATATTCTATCGCATGTTTTATTTTATCTCAAGAAAACTGTTATGTGGCAGTTAGAAGATGTTATTTGTGCTTAGAGAATAACGGAAATCATTTTGAACACCTGATTATGTAGTTCCTTACTTTTTTCGTTGCTCGTTTTATTACTGTTTTGGAATGATTTTTGTTCATTTATTTGTGGTTTATTATTTAATTAATTGTTATTTATTGAACTAGTCCAACATAAGAAAAAAATTTAGAGCTTACTTATGAGATATTATTTATAAAATTAGGAGAAATACAGGACCGTATCCCAAAATTTCCTGATGTTGTTCAAAAATCCTCGAAAATTTACTTTAGAATTCGATCTCAAAAAAAAAACCAGGAAAAAATAAAACGATTTTTCAAAATTTCGTTTTTCCGGATATCTCCTGAACTAATCGGAATTTCAAAACTTTCTAAACGGCATATTATTAAGCACGTAAATGCGCAACTTTACCTCTATTTAACCGACTTCGTATCTCTTACGGTTTCCGAGATTCCTGTACTGGCCCTCCTTATCTTGGACACGTTGTATTGTTTAAAATATAATAGTATTTCTTGCCAAAGGTTGCTTACAAAACATGCCAAGAAAATCTTTCGTTGTCCTTCGAATAGATCCACGTTTCATTTACAAAATTACTTTCACTATTGCGACTTTCAAAATAATTTCGTAGGAACCAAACTGTTGGAGATGATATATTTTGGCCGCACCGATGGAACGTTAGGTTCTCCCGGTCCCCAATACTGGTTGTTATAGATTATTCTAACAAAATACAGTTTTTTTATATTATTTAACACCATTTACAGAAAAGGAAACCGATTTGTAACTAAAAGTCCTTATAAGAACCAGTGGCGGCTCATGACCTATGATAGAGGGGGTTCACAAGTATGGTGACATTATTTTTAAAATTTTATTTTTGTGAGACGACCAAACAATTACTTTCTAGGTGTTTTAAATGTAGAAAGAAAAAATTAATAAGATAATGCGTTAGGTAAAACATATTTCTATTTACTTTTTAATTTTACACAAGGAAATACAACTTTTAGAAAATAAGAAAGGTTTTCTTAGTGTGTATAGCTGTCGGACCTTAACGTCGTCGCATGCAACCCACGTAACAATATTTATACAGGCAACTACTAATACTACTAAAGCCATCTACGAGCTATCAAGAAAACCGAATGATGGCCAATACTACTACCGCCATCTACGAGTCATCAAGAAAACCGGATGATGTCTAATACCACTACGCCATTTACGGCTACGTCATTAGGCGCAACAAAGACGAGAACAATAGTTAACTGTTTTATGACGAGAACGAATCGAGCCACGAGACTGACACGTTGGCAGTCTTCATATTTTCAGTGTTTTTTAGTTAAATCCTTAAATAAAATGGTTTAAAATCATATCGAGTATCATTTATCGAAATACACACATTTATCGACCCTACACAATAGTGCTTAAACGTAAAGTCCATTCTTCGGTTCTTAATTGTAGAAAATTGATCAATAACAGCCTCATTAAGTTTGGAACACCCTCTATAAATTTTTTTTCATATATTTCATTTTGAAACTTTCTAATAAAGTCCCTAGATTTACCCTTTGTGGTCTGCGTTAAATTAATTTCGGGTTTGTTCGGGTTTGTTGTATTTCCAATTACCATTACTAGAACATTAATTATCATGTAAAAGTTAATTGGTAAGAAGTAAAAAAATATTATTTGCTTGCCTGAGCTAACGCACTAGACAATTTAAATGAAAATATCTCCGAAACGGTAACTCTGGGCGACCTAAACTTAGCAAACCTTTTTTACGTAATAAATTTGAGAAAAGTATTATTTTCATTAAAAACTTAAATACACTGAAGCACAAAAGTTATGATTTAATAAAAGTGCGCAGACAGCGCCCCGCCCCCTACATTGTACATTAAAATTTGTCGTCCTAAAAAAACATAATTGCAAAATTTTGTAAAAAAAAACGTTGGTTTCTCTCAAAATTATTAGAGAAATACAAAAATGAAGTTTTAACTTTAACACCCTGTATCTCAGTTAATATCAACTTTCGGATATAGGTAAGTATAATTAAATCCTAATATTTTTACGTAAGGAGTCTGTGGTTTTTCCATGTACTATTAATTAGCGGACACCCTGTATAACAACCATGGCACCCTGTTCGTATCGGTAAAATAAATTTTATCCTTCTAACAAACCCACCATATCTATATTAAATTCAATTTTCTTTAACCTACCTTATGATTCTTGCTAGAAACGAATATGAAGCGAAAAGTAAATTCATTTTCACACGGGGTCCGCCCGTTCAGGAAATAACCCGGTCCGAATTAATTCAGGACATTTCCTTTCAGCTGCACACACGCCACATTTTTATGAAAAGCGGCCTAAGCTTCAATTATGTTTTTGCCTGCATGGCTGTTTTTCTTTTCAATTTTTCCTACGCTAATGTTTTATTTAAAAATAGTTGGTTGTAATACGGTATTTATATTTCGCTTTCAGCTACTGGAATTTTTATCAACAACCCGAAAGTTTCTTTGGAAAATGAATGAAACAAAAAACGTGTGATAGTGTGATATACAGTGAGTCCCAGAAGAAATGTCTAAATTCATTTAAAATTCAGCGGTAAGTTTTTTCAAAAAACGCTCGTACCCGTCGATTTTGATTTTTTAATTTTTTTTTTTGTGGTAATTTCATGTATACAGGGTAGCTCAAAAATAAGTTACGACCATCAACTTCATTTTTTATTTCATTTTTGAATATTGCATTGAATTATAAGCATGTTTCATGTACCATGTCCTATACATAAACTCAACAGTTATTGAAAAAATTAGGATTGAACATATCATTTAGGGAATCCAACGATCTATCAAATCTTCTGGCAATATGGCATTTTGGGCTCCATAATAAG
This sequence comes from Barypeithes pellucidus, assembly GCA_963991005.1. Taxonomy (NCBI): domain Eukaryota; kingdom Metazoa; phylum Arthropoda; class Insecta; order Coleoptera; family Curculionidae; genus Barypeithes; species Barypeithes pellucidus. Next base: position 6,369,982 of record OZ022557.1, read on the forward strand.
TAAGAGTGTACTGTCTCACTGTCACCGTTTATTTCCATAGAAACTGTATGACACTTTATTTCAAATAAGTATAATTATTATCAAGCGTAGTTTCAAAGTTGCGGTTTTCACAATAATGGTGAAGTTAACGGAACGGGAAAAAATTGAAATTCCATGCATGGTTGGGTTTGGTGATAAAACACGTACTCAAATAGAAACAGCCCAAATATTTAATGAAATCCATCCTGATCGTCCTCCTATATGTCAAAAGATGGTGAGTAGAATAGAGGCTAAGTTTAGAGAATTCGGTCATGTTAGAGATTTGCCTAAATCTGGTCGTCCTACTCGAGATGAAAATGAACAACTTGACGTTTTGCTTTCCTTGGAAGAAAATCCATGTACTCCCCTGTCGCACATTGGGGCCGATTTACACATGCCGAAATCTGTTGTTCACCGAGTAGTTCAAAAGCACAAATATCACCCATACAAAGTTATTCCAGTGCATGAGTTATTTGAAGATGATTTCGATAGGCGAAGTGAGTTTTGCGAACGCATGCAAAATATGTGCAATTTAGATAATAATTTAGTAAAAAATATTATTTTTTCGGATGAAGCTACGTTCTATTTGAATGGTAATGTGAACAGACAAAATTGTCGATATTGGGCAACAGAAAATCCGCATTGGATGATAGAGGTTCACAGCCAGTACCCTAAGAAAATAAATGTTTGGTGTGGAATCGTACGCGAAAGAGTAATTGGTCCATTTTTCTTTGAACAGTCTTTAACTGGACAAGTATATCTCGAATTTCTCCAACTAGAATTAATTCCAGCATTAGTGGCTTTATTTCCGAATCCATTGGATGCAGACTCCCCTGACGAAGAACTGATATTCCAACAAGATGGTGCTCCTCCGCACTATGCGGCCACTGTGCGCACATTTTTGGATGTAACCTTTCCCAATCGGTGGATTGGAAGGAGAGGACCTATCGAATGGCCTGCTAGGTCGCCAGACCTAACTCCGCTGGACTTTTTTTTGTGGGGTTACCTCAAATCAAAAGTATTTGTTACCAGGCCAAACAATATGCAGGAGTTGAAAGAAAGGATCCGAAGAGAAGTGCGTGTCATAACTCCGGAAATGGTTGGAAACGTGCAAAGAGAATTTATTGATCGTCTTGGATATTGTCAAGCCGTAAATGGCGCACATTTTCAACATTTAATTTGATTTTGTTGTGTTCTTTTTTAATAAACAGGTCTTACTTATAAATATGTTCAATCCTAATTTTTTCAATAACTGTTGAGTTTATGTATAGGACATGGTACATGAAACATGCTTAGAATTCAATGCAAAATTCAAAAATGAAATAAAAAATATATGTTTTCATTTGAAAAAATGAAGTTGATGGTCGTAACTTATTTTTGAGCTACCCTGTATACATGAAATTACCACAAAAAAAAAATTAAAAAATCAAAATCGACGGGTACGAGCGGGAAACTAAAAGAAAAAAGTATGTAGACTTTATCTAGGACGCCCTAGGAGCCGCCCATTTAAATATAATAAGTGATTTCCATAACACCCTGTATAGTTTGTCCAAAAGCCTACTCAAATTATAATAAAAAAATGTATGTGAACATTTATGTCATTACTAGCCCTGGTCTCCCCTAATGAAAAAATGGTGAAACCAAATTTCTTTCAGTGGTAGTTTAGCAATAATGTTTTGTAATAGAGAATATAATCAAATTGCGAAAATTCAGTATTTGATCCAGCTTTAAACGCTATAACTTTAAATTGAATTCCAACTTTTTAATAATTCATAACTTTATGGGAAACCGTATTCACTTAATTCAGTTTCTTCTGCTAGTAGAAACAATATTACGGTTCATTTTTCATTTTACCCCGCTTAATAATGTCAAAGGTCAAAACAATTTAAACTAAAATTACCTTTTTAAATTTAAATTTCAAATCGGAGGATAATAATTCATTGGCGAATTTATTTTTATCACGATCCTTCTAGCTGCAGCCGAATTAAAATTTAATTTCAATTTTGTTTGATTTAAGGGAAGGAAATAGTCAGGTTTCGGAAGTGATTAATTGATTGGAAATAGGTGATTTTAATGATTATTTCTGGAAAAATCTAATAGTATATTAAATGCCAGATACGCGGGATGGTCTCAGCTTCGAGAAGAGGCTCTAAGCTAATTTGATTTTGATAGAACTGTGAAAATATATTTCTTTTACGAACAAAATTTCTCTAATGTTCCCCCGGTTGACGCCACCCTGAAAAGTTTCATAAAGGCCGATTATCACGCCTCTCATGCAAGAGACGTGCTCGTTACAGGCTCGGCAAAATATGTTATAGTCCCGTCCACAAATAAGGTTTTACCTGACATTTTAGGTCTTGAAATAAGACTATCATGGCAAAACTGTTTTAATAGCCCCGTCCACACCACATATATACTGGGTCGCCCAGAAGTCCGGAATAAAATTAATATAGCCTTAACATGTAACTTTTGGGGAAGACGCTCGGACACGTCAACTTAGTTTTATATATGCTCACATTTTGACGTTATTCGTTTGTTCTTTTATAGACATTTGTCAAAGATATGACGGCATCGATCTTTTTTTTAAATAGAAACATACATCTTGTGATACATCATTTGAAAGCTAATATCTCGTACAGTATGCTCACAAATTTTAGCGCGATTTTGTCAAGCTATTTCAATATGACGACTGTTAAAAGTTTTTAAAAAATCTCTATTTAAATAAGCGGAAATTATAAATCCTTGATGGTTTTTTTACCTTTCAAGGTAAGAAATCCTCATTGTGTCGCGTTCAGAAGATTTCTTAGAAAGGTAAAAAAACATCAATGATTTATAGTTTCCGCTTATTTAAATAGAGATTTTTTTAAAAACTTTTAACAGTCGCCATTTTGAAATAGCTTGACAGAATCGCGCTAAAATTTATGAGCATACTGTACCGAGATATTAGCTTTCAAATGATGTATCACAAGCTGTATGTTTCTATTTAAAAAAAAGATCGATGCCGTCATATCTTTGATAAATGTCTATAAAGAAACAAACGAATAACGTCAGAATGTGAGCATATATAAAACTAAATTGACGTGTCCGAGCATTTTCCCCAAAAGTTATAGGTTAAGGCTATATTAGTTTTATTCTGGACTTCTGGGCAACCCTGTATATAAACAGTATATTGCTAATACCATCTGCAATTATGTCCCCGCTATGGGCATCGAAGGGGGCGTTGTGAGTTTGCGCAGTTCGGAAATTTCCTTGCGAAAGTAAACATTCGACAGGACCGGATTTCAACTTTTTTAATGTAAATTTCACTGGTTAGTTAGGAAAAATATAAAAATATTGCGATCAAAATTTCGATTAGTTCGATTTAAGACAGCGTTCCATGCATACGATTTCTGACGATATGATGATCCGACGGTGCCCTGATTGGTTTAAACTTTTGGTGCCAAATTTCGTCCGACTATCTGTAACAATCGACACGATGAGCTTTATTTTAACTTTCATCCTACGTCGTATGTTTCTTAACCTGACTTTTTTCTAAACCAGAAATTAAGAATATTGACCATTTTGGGAATTATTATCAGCTACATTAATTTTAAGGTTAGGTAGTGACCACATATATATTATTTTGTATACGAGTGACACTCTCTTCTTTCTTCACAGGCTTTTTAGTGAAATTTCGAAAATCCGAAGATCGGATAATGTGATAAGCAAAATATTTTCGTATATATGTACATACCTGAAATACTTTATACCTGTTATTGATCCACGACTTTTGCAAAAAAGCACCAGCACTTGTGTCCTTTCATCTTAAATAGAACAAGTCACTAACCTACGAAACAGCGAATCGAATCACCACAAACTAAAAACTCCTTTACAAAAATTGTTGTTAGATAATGAAAGTTTATAAGCACTAATATACCGACAACAATGTGGATGAACCACTTTTTATTCTGTAATTTGAAAAAGCATCCAGAACCAAAGATGGCGACGAATAACAACAAACTAATATCGGGCCGGCTCTGACGCGATCGATAATATTTTCACCCTATTGCGCAAACTCATTAGGCCCGCGCCATCATCCCATAGCGGGGACACATTTTGTATTTTGGAACGTTCTTATTGGCAATATACTGTTTATATATATGTGGTCCACGCATGAGGTTTTACCTGACGTTTTAGGTCATCAAGTAAGAACTATAGAATAGTGTTTTGGCTGATTCGTTTTACTTCAACAAGTAAATCTTGAACTTGAACAAGTCAAACGTAATGTAAAACCTCATGTGTGGACACAGTTTTAACATTGATGTTATGGAATTAGCGGGGCCGTCTCTTGCGCGCATAGTGTGAATTTACCCCGCAAAATACATACGATTCAATGATAAACATATTTTGCCGAGCCGATGTCTTATCTGTGCCGAGCACATCCCTTGCACGAAAGTGAGAATCGGCTTTGAATGTCTACTATATCGGAACCTTTCAAAGCTATTATATCGGTAAGACTTTAATTTTTATGACGCGTCATATTTCGGTCATTGTTCTACCTAGTGTATAACATTTTGTACAATTCTATAGATCAATAATTCATTATTGCTTGATTTTAACTTATTTTCATATCAACGTCTTTAATTATTTAATAGGAAACAAAATGTTTTTATTTTCTTTTTGGGCTTTTTGTTAATATCGGCCGATAGGTTTTAAGACATCGGTATATAGAACTCTATATGGTTTACATCTCTGCATCCACGAGTAGGATCAGAATCAAAATACTAATAAAAGCCGTATTAGAGTCGGCAATTTTTGTTTCTTGCGCCTGCAATGGCAATTATAATTCATGCGCACTAAACCGTTCTCGATCAGCTGGCACTATACTGCTCGCATTGCCGGCGCAATGCGAGAATGGAATCCATATTTCAGTCGGCAATTCTAGTCTTCTGGCAATTAAAATTGCACGGATTCATGCGCAGTACATCGTTCTCGATCAGCTGTCTCGCATTGCCAGAAATGGGGCAAGCACCATTTTAATTGACATTGCCCGTGCCACTCTGGGTAGAGATGGATTATTTTGTTATTTTTAACTGTTTATTATTTGGTCGATGCTGCTATTTATTTATTTATGCCAACAGGGATACAAACAGGTAAAAGAAATACCCAAAAGAGTACGATGTTCATACAAATTATATAAAACAAAATTGAAATACATTGGAAATCCTAAATATACAACAAAACAATCAAAATATGAAGACAAAGCAACATAAATACATTCCTAGAATATTCAGCATTGCGTACATGACAGAGTGAAGTAAGGCTATAAAACAAATATTCAAAATATATTATTTACACATTTTTTAAGATACTCTTCACTCTGCGTAGAGACATTGAAAAGAAATCTATATTAACAAACGCATTACTATTTCTTTTAATCCTACACAATGGTGAGTTTTGAGCCGCATATGTGTGCCTAAATGGCAAGAAAAATAATCGTTCATCCTTAGAGACCTCTGGGGGACATTGATGTGGAACTTTGTTAGGATATCAGGACTTTGTACTAAGTTATTCAGAAGTTTATATAAGAATAGTATATCAGTAGATCTTCTTCGATCAGACAGAGAAGCTATACGAAAATATCTGCGTGCCAAAGAGACATCGCCGTCAGGTATGTGAAAATTTTGCTTCATCGAAAGGTACTTGATAAATTTATTTTGAACATTCTCCAACCTATCAACATAGCTTTTCTGTTTGGGAACTTTGGGAACGGCTATGAACAGCTAAAATGGCTATTTAAACTAACTGATACTTAAATTAGCAGTTCACATTCTTTATTACGCATACGTATGTGCTAATTCGTCTCAACTTTTGTGAACTGCTATTTGTAAGTAGCTGTAGCTGCTTTAACTACCAATCAAAATGATCATGTTTGCCCATCTCTAATTCTGGTGGTATTTTAGGGATGCGCAGTAAACCGTTTTCGATCAGCTGGAGCATTGTCAACGGTCAGAACAGCAGTGGGTACTGTCGAAATCCCTAAAATATCCCCAGAATTAGAGATGTGCAAACCTGTTCGTTTTGATTACCAGTTAAAGCAGCTACTGCTATTTACAAATAGGAGGTGCAAAAAGTTGCTGAATTAGCAGTCCATAAGTTTAATAAAGAATGTAAACTGCTAATTTAAGTACCAGTGGGTTTAAATGGCCATTACCTGTTCATACCTGGTTCGGCCAAATAATAAACAGTTAAAAATAACAGAATAATCCATGTCTACCCAATTGCGCCGGCAAGGGCAATTAAAATGGCGCCTGCCCCATTTCTGGTAATGAGAGACAGCTGATCGGGAACAGTGTACTGCGCATGAATCCGTGTCATTTTAATTGTCAGAAGAGTAGAATTTCTGACTGTAGTACGGAGAACGGTGTACTGCGCCTGAATCCTTGAATTATAATTGCCATTGCTGGCGCCATAAAAATTCCCGACTGTAATACGGCCTTTAGGATCAGAGATTTTATAAGGCCGGGACGGATTTCTTCGCAAAACCCCAAAATTTGAGAGCGCTGCCCTTCTTCCTCAGTAGTTGACTAAAATAGTGTTAATGTGTGACTAAATAATGCGAGCTGTGCCTCTACAGTAAATAATCTGTGTCAACTGTGCAAAAAATTATATGTAACACTTCCTAAAACTAAAATATCTAATTTAGGAAACTGAAAAATTCGATTCTAAAGTCAGTTAAAACTTCTTAAACTAATTATTACGCTGTAGTCGGAAATGGCCATTTTTAAAAGTAAATTTACATTTCGTGTTCAAAGTTCAGTGTCAGGAATTAGCACTCGATTCTAACTTAATTTAAAGTTTAGAACTGTTTTTATTACTATATGCAGTTGCATTCAGCACAAACATAGAGTCGAAGGAGTTTGGTCGTTTAGGTTATACAGGGTATCTGGTAACTATAGGGCAATATTTCGCCAGCGTACAAGGCAGGTCAGAATAATATCAAAAATAAAATTGGTATAATTGACGGCAAATAAATTAATTTTGAAAATTTTTACATAAATTCCGGCTATTAGATTGTATAAGAATTTGATTAATCTCGAAAATCGTTGATTTTCTTGAAAGAAATACCGTTTTTAAAGAGAAATGCGAAACGTATTTATAAGAAAATTTTTTAGTTTTTCCAAAAATTATGACTAAATTTCGACCATACGTCCGTTTCTGGCTTCTCTGACTATGGACAACGATGATTCTAATATGAATTCCTTAGTCCATATGGACTGTAAAAGGTTACAAAATTTCATTAAAATATACAGGGTCGCTTCAAAGTTATAAGCGAAAATTGAATTAATCAAGTGCGTCGTTGGGGTCCGATATCTTTGTTCGGAGGGAGATTAGGAAAAATAATTATATTATTAACTACTAGTATTATTTTGACCTCCCCCGCCCGTTGGCGAAAAATTGCCATATACAGGGTGTCCCAGAATATGTGGGCAATCTCTCGGGTTCAGATAGAATACAGGAGAAGTTCCTATAAAAAAAATTTTTCCTACGTCCTCCCTGCGGAGATACGGGCCAAAGGGACGTCCCTGGAAATCGTTGTTTTTTAAATCATTTTTTAAGTACTAGGTGTAATTTAATAATTTTTTAGTATAATGGTTACTAGATGAGTCTCCTTAAAATTCTCCCTTTTAAATACATTTGGCTTATTTAATTTGCCAGTGACGGACTAGACGTAACACAAAAATGCTTTTTTTTACACCCTGTATGATGAAGGAACGACAATAAAATTTTTGGATACTCTAAACCTTAAGCTGAAAAAAAGATACTCTTGATCAATGGCGATAAAATGAACTGTTTTCGAAAAAAATATATTTTTGTTCAATATTGGTCGTTGTTTTATGTTCATAAAATTCCCTCATTGTTGCTATGGATTTTTTCACATGTCCGACTTAAATAAGAATATTTATGTCAATGTCAGTTTATGGTAGTGTCTTGAAATTTGCGGTTTTTCTCCTTTGTCTTATTAGTTACTAACTTAGTAATGGAATTTACGTATACTGAATATGCCGACATGTATTTAATGTATGGACAAAAATATTTTTTTCTCAAAAACAGTTCATTTCATCGACATTAATCAAGAGTGCCTTTTCTTCAGCTTAAGGTTTAGAGTATCCAAAAATATTATTGTCGTTCCTTTATCATACAAGGTGCACAAAAAAAAACATTTTTGTGTTACGTCTAGTCCGTCCCTGGCAAACTTAATAAGCCAAATGTGCTTAAAAGGCCAAATTTTAAGGAGACTCATCTAGTAACCATTATACTAAAAAATTATTAATTATACCTAGTAAAAATTTTTAAAAAACAACGATTTCCCGGGACGTCCGTTATGGGCCCGTATCTCTGTAGGGGAGGCCGTAGGAAGAAAAATTTATAGGAAGTTCTCCTATTATATTTAAGTGTTCTATCTGAATCCGGGAGATTGCCCATATATTCTGGGACACCCTATATACAGCGTGTGTGTAGAAAGTGTATCAAAAGCCGAATATCCCAAATATTGTACAGAGTGGCCAAAAGAATGTGAAATATATTATAAGTCAAGATCATCTTGTTTAGAGAGACAAAATTCTATAAAGAGCTTCAAAACGGCATTTCGATGTATTTAGAAATATAGGGATTCTATTCTTAGATCAATTTCATGGCCACTGTGGCTTTTTCTATAAAACGAATTATAAAACACACGCTGTAAAAAATATACAATAAAAATATTATTAGTACCCTGGTCAAAGAAATCATCTGTATCTTATTTTTTGATATTGCTCGCATTACCAAATTTCAGTAAAATCGGCGCCCCCAAAAATGATCAGATTTATAATTTTTTATCGTTTTAAATGTTTCGAAGGTGGCTCGATGTTGGAGACTGGGGAGTGAAATATAAATTCAATCATTTTAATTTCCAATTCCCCCTTAGCTCGCACGAAAGTTTATTTTACGAAAAGTTTCTCCATTTAACTTTATCTAGAGCCTCTTTTATTTCAATGATATATTAGCACTTTGAAGAGTACAGTGTGTCCCTTTTTCACACTTATATTGTATCTCCGTAACTGTTAGTGCTATCAAAAAAGTAATGTAGGTGTCATGTGCTCTTTTTGAGGCAAACTTAAATTGATAAAATCAAAATTTGAAACTTTCACTCGCTTAAGAGATACGGGGGAAAATCAAAAAATGGACAATTTCCTATATTTTCTTAGTTATAGAGATACAGAAAAATGTTTTATACAAAAGTTCCTTTATAATGATTTTTTAATAATCTGCCGTATTTAGAATATGTATACGCGGTAAAGTAAAAAAGTTATCGGAGCTAACCCCATTTTTTTAAATTGAACACCCTGTATATTTTAATCTAAGAAGATGGCATTTTAAATTCGATTTTAAAATATATAACACACCATGGATAATATTGGTTTCCTAGGCGATTTATTTAAACTTTATTACTTTAAACCACAGTAGACCATGAAAGAAAAACTAATATCCTAGTTGACATTCAAGTTGTTATTTCATTTTTACATATTCATTTGTGAAATGACTTATCAACATTTTGAAAAGTTTGATATGATATCTATCATCCATGTGTTATAAATTTGAAAAGAGAGTTTAAAATGCTATTTTTTAGATTAAAATATACAGGGTGTCCGGGAACATGTAGGAAATCTCCCGGATATGAAGAAAACACGTGAAAAGAATACTATAGGTTCATATAAACTTCTTTCGTATCGGCCTCCTCTTCGGAGATATGGGCTCCCAAAGAGCACCAATGGAATCAAGTTTTTTACACATAATTATTGAACCACCTGGTATATTTCAATTATTTTTTAATATGATGTATACCAGGTAAGACCCGTCAAATTACTACCCAAGAAAATGTTGTGAATTACTCACAGCTGCAGGGACGGACTAGCTGTAACACTCATGGGCCCATTTTTTTTTACGCCCTGTATGATGAGAACTTTGGACAATGTTTTTTATATACCTTTAACTATTGGCTAAAAATTAAGTACTCTTCATTCATGTCGCTAATCGTAACCGTTTTCGAGAAAACGTCATTTTAATTACATCATGTATTTGGCGTATCTCGGTAAGAGATCCATCTTTGTTCCTATGAAATGATGAACGTCAAAATTCCGCATTTTCATATTTAACCCGTGAGAAGATAGGGGGATCAGTGCAAATAAAATGACGTTTTCTCAAAAACGGTTAGGATTAGCGACATGAATGAAGAGTACTTAATTTTTAGCCAATAGTTAAAGGTATGTAAAAAACATTGTCCAAAGTTCTCATCATACAGGGCGTAAAAAAAAATGGGCCCATGAGTATTACAGCTAGTCCGTCCCTGCAGCTGTGAGTAATTCACAACAGTTTCTTGGGTAGTAATTTGACGGGTCTTGCCTGGTATACATCATATATATATATACCAGGTGGTTCAATAATTATGTGTAAAAAACTTGATTCCATTGGTGCTCTTTGGGAGCCCATATCTCCGAAGAGGAGGCCGATACGAAAGAAGTTTATATGAACCTATAGTATTCGTTTCATGTGTTTTCTTCATATCCGGGAGATCGCCCACATGTTCCCGGACACCCTGTATAGGGTGTTCCAATTAAAAAAATAAGGTTAGATCCGATAACTCTCTTACCCAACCCCGTATACTTATTCTGAAATCAATCAATATAAATAAACTTCTGCATAAAACATTTTTCTGTATCTCATTTAACTAAGAAAATATAAGGTAATATAAAAATTGTCTATTTTTTGATTTTCCCCCGTATCTCTTAAGCGCGCGAAAATTTTCGAATTTTGATTTTACCATTTTAAGTTCAAAAAGAGAACATAATACCTACATTACTTTTTTGATAGCACTAACAGTTACGGAGATACAATATAAGTGTGAAAAAGGGACACCCTATACTAAAAACTGTTCGTTAAAAATCGTACTCTTGAACTTTTAAAACCCTTTTTCCGAACATAGGAAGAATTGTCAGAGAGTCAATGATCCTTATGAATAATAGCTAAGCAATTGCTGCAACAGATATGGAACAATTATTGATTTCGAATTTTCACTTTAAAAAAATGGCCATTTTGAACTTAGAATTCAGTGTGTAGGTATTACCTTCATGAATATTGTGTTTTGACAAATTTAAAACTAGTATACTAATTCAGATTGAATGGTACCTACTACCAAGAAAAAGAACCATTTGCTATTGGTGGGATGCACCGACTATGGATACGTACGTACGTTAAATTTTATGAGTGAAAAAATGGGTTGGAGCGCACGGTTTACCGGTCATATTTTTAAGGGTTCCTCGTCAGTTGTCTTGCGCACAATATTGTCGGCGTCATATAGGCAACCCCGCCGTATTGGTGTCTGTTTGGTTGCCAACCAACGACGTCCATCAACGACGACCGTCAAGAACCGAAATCAGTCGTAGCGATATAACGATATTAAAAATATATCGATACGTGAACAATAGATATCAAAATTAATTCTAAAAGTGGTTTTTCAGTGATGGCCACAAGGCCTTCTTTTATGCGAGCAAATGGATTGTTTATTGTCCAGTAAAGAAGGTCATTAAGGACGAAGTACGGTCCAGTTCGCCGGTTAAGGTTAATAGTTTATCAGTCGGCATTGCGCATGACATCTGACGAGCAGCTTTGTTTACATGCGCGAGACCATAAATTTGCTACTTTTGGTTTTAGAGCTTGGCTATCTATAGATATACCTAGGTCGGTGTTGGGATGTCACCACTTGCATATCGATTGAGCTTAGCTTTGTTGTTATTAGTCCTATGTATAAGTGTATTTACCTTACCATCAGATAAAACATATAGCTGAAGTTATTGTGACCCATATCTGTAAGTGTGTAGGACGGCCGCTAGGGGGCGTAACACTAATATGAATTTGTTAACCGGCGATTTCTCTATCATTTGTTTTGATAAGGTATATTGGAAATACTTACAAATAAATCTCTCATCACAGATTACAGATATTTTATGTTTTTTCTCTGAAATGTGATGGTTAAATCTTTAGAAAGCGCCATCTAGCAACTACAGTAAAAATGAGATATACATCGTGTTTAATGTAGCTGATAGAGCAACTTTGCAAATCTAGAGCTTTCATGAAATTGTTATAAATCATATATTACCTTATAAGCGAAACCGGTATGCAAGTGGTCACATTCTGTCAACAGGAAAGATCCCCTTTATTAACAGTTGGACAACATGCTGATTTTTGCTCTGGATTTCAGCTCTGGGCAGGGTCTATATAACGTAGAGAATCGCTGCTTTACAATTATTTGTTTAGTCCTTATTGTGTATTGCAAATCTTTCAGTGATCAGGAAGCCCGTCCTCTAATTTTATTTGTACTCTACACATTGCATCTTTAGTTCTTTATATTAAAAAAATACTATTTCTAAATCTAGTTAAGAGTATATACCAAAATTTAAGTCAGTACTCATTCCTGAACATACCACTAGTCCATTCCAAATGCATTTTCAAGAAATCGAAACAAACAAATAAATCTAAAAGAAACAAGAAAAATTAATTATAGATCTCAAAACGGGTGTTTGATCGGCAAGCTGACGACATTTTGAGGCGACGGATTTTTTTTTCATCCCTCCTGATGATCAACTTACTTTTACTTTTGCAATATAAATTTTCCTGCCACAATTTTTAAAAGGAACCGTATCTGGGTATCTTTCTTTGTTAAGAAATCCTTAAAGACACAGGACCCTCGCAGTGGCGGATCTAGAATATTGACTTGATTCAGGTGTGTCAATGTTGCTTCAGTTCACGTTTAACGAGATAAATCGGAACGCAAGTCAGTTATTTTGTAGGCACGGGGTCCGTGAGTAGCGTTCACCACTGATGTTAGAAAGAAAGAGAGATAGAGGTCATCAGTGAGGGACTGAGATGTCATATTATTTCTCTTATAAATAGAAAGAATTGAAAAAAAAATTATTTTTTTAAATTCTTTTGATAAAAAGTGTTTAAAATTGCTTAAAACATCTTGGAAATTTAATATATTGGTGCAAAATTACAAAATAATTGTCTTAAAAATATATATACCGGGTGATGCATCGTTGAGTTGAACATAGGAAATCCCATGTAATTTTTGAGGTGGCTGAATATTGGCTTCCCTGTACATTTTATAGAAAAACTGCATTATAACTTCTTGAGGAGGCCGACATGATAAACCCATGTGCTGAGTTTGAATATGTTTTGGTCAGTCAATCCTAATAGTACGACAGCCCGTTGCCAGGATTTCATACTGATCACGACCTTAAGTTTTTTGAGTTTTTTGGTGATTTAATAAGGACTTGAGAAGGAAATTAACAAGAACGGACATTGGCAACGTTGCGAAATCATTGAGAATCGTCTTTACATATGTAAAAAAAAGTAGTAATAATAGTTATCGCGCCTCGTCCGTTCTTTTTATTTTTTGACTCAGAGTGATGTTTTTGAGTAGATGAAAATAGTAACTGACCTTTTCCGTGCCGTGAATAGATTAGAACGGACATTTTCATCGACGCGCAACCGCAGTGTTGGATCTTAGGTATGTTTTCAAGCAGAAATCGTGTATTGTGGCTAGGAAAATGGGAAACAATATGAACTGACATTTTTACACACGCATTTTTTAGCAAAACCGTTTTCAGTCAACACAGCACGTGTATCAATAATAATGCAATATGGGGATATATCTGATGCCAAGCCACACAGCAAGCCGTCCACACGTCCGTGCCGTGTACCACGTTCATGAATTATACAGATACGAGATTCGACTCCGCTGCCCTCCCTGCAGCTGCGCAACACGGAAAATGTCCGTTCGACTCGATAAACTATTTTTTAGAGTGTTATCAACAGTTTAAAAAAAATTGACACGGGAGCTCTAACTTTTTGATACCCCTTTCCTTTACATCTTTTATTTAAACTATGGAATTTTGCAACACTCAAAACGTCCGTTGTCGATGAATTCACGTTTTTTTTTTTATATTTTTAATACGATTTTATCAAGAACGGACAAGGTGTAGTAACAAAAAGACGATCTGCTTTCTTACGAACTGAAATCACTCCGACGGGTAAGCGCAGCGTTTTTTTATTAATCTATACATGAAGGCGTGATAACAGGCCATTTTGGTAACGGGCTGCCGTACTATAAGCTATTCAATTAAACGTGTTGGCAAAACTACGAAGCTCTCATAGTGCAGGCAATTCAGCAAGCACCAGCAAATAATTTTTATGACGCTATTGCCAAAAATTGACGTAAAGCTGAACATAACGGATAATGAAACTATTGTCACGTTGTTTTGTCAATGTCGAAATTTAATTTGCTGGCGTTTGCTATATTAGATGAACTGTGAGATTTTCGTGGTTTTATACCGCATTTAATGGAATAGCTTAGGATTGGTTCATCAAAATGTATTCAAACTCGACACGTGGGTTTACCATGTCGGCCTCTTCAAGAAGTTTGAACGCAGTTTTTCTGTAAAATGTACACGGGAGCCAATATTTAGCCACCTCAAAAATTATATGGCATTTTCCATGTTCGACTTAACAATGCATCACCCGATAGCAATGGACTTTCCAATATTCATTGTTTTATTTCTAAAAACACCATTTTTGATTAATTGGATAATAAACCACTGGGAAGAAATCTCGTTTTGAAGGATGAACGGAATCGCCTTCAGGGAAGTATGTTGTCATATTAAATAATTATAGCCGGGAGGGTGCCCGGCTCCCCTCGGCTTCCACGCCAGTGGACTCTCGTTACCTTAACCGCTTCAATCCGTTTTCTTTAATGCCTCCTCAAAAGTAAAAAACAACCCAATCGAATTTCTTTTTAACGATTATATTTCCTGAATGCAGCGCCGTTTTTAACAGATAAGAAAATTCCCACTTCAAAGTAACCGGAGCCGCTGTAACCTTCTAGGAAACTATAAATTTCAGAGAAAAATCAACTTTACGAGTAACGATTCGAGTCTAAAGTTTCTTCTATGTGTAAAAATAGTGAAAAATAAGGCTTTAGAACTTAGATAAAGTGAAAAACAACAAAAAAGAGAGATAAAGTGAAAAGAAAGAAGGACCCGACTTGCTTTTGACCGTTTATTTGACCCAAATCACAAAAGATCCTTCACTATAGGCACTACACTCTGGGACAATAAATTCCGGACAAAGATAATGTTAGTCAGGTTTGTTCGTTTATTGTTGAATAAGGTAGTTCTGTATCTTTTTAAATTGTTGTCCGATCTTGGTGAAAATTTTAGCAAAGTGTAGATTTGGGACTCGAAATGATACCTTTTTTTAAATTTCTTAACGCCCTGTAAAAAAATTGAGACGTACAATTTAGCTTCTTTATATTTTGTTTTGAAGTGTAACCATTTCTTAACACAATGTTTTTTTGGTTCACGTCATTATCTCCTTTTTAAAGGAAGATACACATTTTAAAAGAAAGTATTGCAGTATTTCAATTTTACTCACAATTCAGAATATTACATTATTTTTTTATCGAGTAGCATAAACAAATATCCAAAAATTAATAGCGCGTATCACAAACTCGTGTTCTTATCACTTCTGTGATATGTGTGCGTCATATAATTCATTTAAGTTGCACTACCATACATCATTATCAGTGTGTACTTGTCGTTATCATCTTTATTTGTGTTGTATTATAGTGTGTGTGTGTGGAGATGATGATTATGATGAGAGAGAGAGAATCAATATGATTTTATTATTATTATTATTATTCACATGCTCTTATCAGTATAAATACTATAAATAGAAACATTTTCACCCGAAGCTGACCTCTTAGAAATGACATTTTACGTAGGCCAGGCTTGATAAATTACTAAGACCTCTTTTTGGTTAATAACGGCCAGCCACTACTGGTAAATTGTATCATTGTCGATTTTACCCCTAACAAAAAAATACTTCTTCTTATAGAATTACGTCACTTCTTAGACAAGTCTTGCATATAAAGGCTGTCCGGGAACATGTGGGAATTCTCCCGGATATGAAGAAAATACGGGAAAAGAATACTATAGGTTCATATAAACTTCTTTCGTATCGGCCTCCTCTTCGGAGATATGGGCTCCCAAAGAGCACCAATGGAATCAAGTTCTTTACACATAATTATTGAACCACCTGGTATATTTCAATTATTTTTTAATATGATGTACACCAGGTAAGACCCGTCAAATTACTACCCAAGAAACTGTTGTGAATTACTCACCGCTGCAGGGACGGACTAGCTGTAACACTCATGGGCCCATTTTTTTTACGCCCTATATGATGAGAACTTTGGACAATGTTTTTTACATACCTTTAACTATTGGCTAAAAATTAAGTACTCTTCATTCATGTCGCTAATCCTAACCGTTTTCGAGAAGTTTTATTTACACTGAGTCCCCTAACTGCTCATGGGCTAAATATGAAAACGCGGAATCTTGAAGGTTGAACATTGGATCGGAACAAAGATGTATCTTTTATTGAAATACCCGAAGCACATGATGTATATGAAATGCCGTATTTTCGAAAACGGTTAGGATTAGCGACATGAATGAAGAGTACTTAATTTTTAGCCAATAGTTAAAGATATGTAAAAAACATTGTCCAAAGTTCTCATCATACATGGCGTAAAAAAATGGGCCCATGAGTGTTACAGCTAGTCCGTCCCTGCAGCTGTGAGTAATTCACAACAGTTTCTTGGGTAGTAATTTGACGGGTCTTACCTGGTATACATCATATTAAAAAACCCAGTGGTTCAATAATGATGTGTAAAAAACTTGATTCCATTGGTGCTCTTTGGGAGCCCATATCTCCGAAGAGGAGGCCGATACGAAAGAAGTTTGTATGAACCTATAGTATTCTTTTCACGTGTTTTCTTCATATCCGGGAGATTTCCCACATGTTCCCGGACGCCCTGTATATTATTATATACCCTATAAGACCACCATTTTTGGTCAACAGACCAAAATGGCCTTAACGGTGTTTTTCATATATGTCTGTTTTTTGGCAAGATCGTAATCAGCCAACATACCGAAGACAGTTTTTCCGCTATCTGCGCATATTTTTTTCTTATAGTTTCCGAGAAAACCCAATTTCGGTCTACTGCACATGTAGTCAAAAACACCTTAAATTAAATAAAAATCCACGTACTATACAAAGAAATATCTCTTGCAGAAATCACACCTGCTCCATCTACAAGAATAAGCATATACCATTAAGGCCTTCACCGATTACCTCTGCAAGCCAAAGAAACTACTTCTTTGATGGATTTCAGGAATTTCTTCGCCGCAGAACTCGAATTTTCAGGATGTGGATGGACTAGGTCATCGGGAGTACCACGATATACAGGTCCCCGTCACCTAATCTACTGACGTGGAATGCTTTCAATTCAAGACGGGCTATTAATTTTTGAATATTTGTTATGCTACTCGATAAAATGATGTTCTGAATTGTGAATACAATTGAAAAACTGCAATACTTTCTTTAAAAAATTGTATTTCCTTTTAAAAAGGATAATGACGTGAACAAAAGAACATTGTATTAAGAAAAGGGCACACTTCAAAATAAAATATAATACAGCTAAATTCTACTGCTTAATTAATTATTAAGTTCCATAGGGAGTTAAGAAATTAAGGGTAAAAAAGTAAGCTTTCTTTCTGCCTGTATAATGATCAATACATGAGAATTTCTGACAACTAAAATTCAGGCTAACATTTCGATACTTTTGTCTATACTTTATTAAAAATTTCACTAAGATCGGAAAATAATTAAAAAAGTTACAGGACTATAAACCTGACTTACATTATCATTGTCCGGAATTTATTGTCGGGGAGTGAATAATATTGCTTCATCTCATTTTTGTCGCATTGATACTTGCACACCAGGAGGTATGTATCGGAAAGTTTGGGAGCGTCAGCAAACTATACGCATTTTAAAACACCGATTTGAAATCTATAAAATCAAGAAAACATTAAGCTTAGCCAAAAAGAAACTGCCTAGAAGTAAATTTTATAAGCCGTTTATGAGTAATTTTTTATCAATCGCACGCTTTTTAACCTTAACATTTTAGAATCGTCCGAAATTTTGTTTACAACTTACATACATACATAAAATTAGTTGACACGAATTTCAGGATCATGCTGGAGAAAATTTTTTTTTTAGAAATATCAACTCTTCAATTTTTGATAATTTGCTGGATTTTCTCTAATCATCT
This sequence comes from Barypeithes pellucidus, assembly GCA_963991005.1. NCBI lineage: Eukaryota > Metazoa > Arthropoda > Insecta > Coleoptera > Curculionidae > Barypeithes > Barypeithes pellucidus. Next base: position 6,388,247 of record OZ022557.1, read on the forward strand.
CATATTTCAAATTTAACATCTCCAGTTGTACTAATTGGATCAATATAGGTCGTTTTTTATTTTACACTTTTTACATTAGCTTCGAAGTGTATTTAAAAAAAATTCATTGTGAACGAATGAAAAATAAGAACAATTTAATTGTTTAAATAGTTTTAACATGCTCTTAACCCATCTTAAATTAATTTTAAATCATTTTGTTCGCCATCCTCTTATCTACAAAATCCATTTTACGAAAATGTGGTACCTCTTTTAGTTTGAAAGTTAAAAGTTAAATATTTTCAATAGCAACTCACGCAGATCCCGGGAATGAACCAGCGCGAGGCGACGGGTCGAGCGTGTACATTCGTGCTCGGTGCAGTGTAAAGCCGCGTTCTCAGAGCTACGTACTGTCGCCCGCGACATCAACCTAACCAATCAGAACCGTTTACGTCATTACCCCTCAACCCCACGCTGATCTAGCGGTGTTGCCAGGTATCTGGTGAAATTTCACCAGATCTGGTGATTTTTTGTGATTTATAAAATATACCGCCCCCAACACGAAACTGGTAACACCAGAAAACGGACTTTTTTAAAAAGATTTTCATGGACCACCAGATTATTCATAAAATCACAAAAAGATCAACAGATCTGGTGACATTTCACGAGATACCTGGCAACACTGCGCTGTAGTATTATTAATTTTTTATTTTGTTTTGAAATTTGAACCTCAGTTTTCCGAAATAAGTATTCGTTGTTTCCGAACAAAGGTAATTACTAATTATTTGGTCCTAAAATATTGTGACTAGTATGTACGTTTGCTTTTAAAATTTATTTGATCATTACCTACCTAAATCCCACAAAATATTTAAATAATTTTTAATTACATTGGTTTTTTTAATCACATTGGTTCATTTTTTACGAACCAGAATAAACATACATATTTTGAGGAGTAGAATACGAAAATAAAAATCAAATGTGACGCTGTCATCGAAAAAATCTTTTAAAAAAACAAACCTATAACTTCCGAGAGGGGAAAATTTTAATCCAACATCCGCATTCCACATACTCACACCCTAAAAAAACGTAAATATTGGCCTGCTGCAATCGGAAGAGATTAAGAAATGTGATAAGTTCAAGTTTAAAAGATTAAATTTTAGGTTAAGCGAAAACCATAATATGGATGTGGACACAAATTCAAATTATATTCCTGTGGAAATTCTTCACTGTTCTGAAGCTGAAGTTAGAATAAAGTTTATCTGCAGAAGAAAGTGCAAGAGTTAATAATACTGGTAAAACATCATTTTGAATTAAAATTGTAAACTGTTTTAAGGTCACAAGGTATTTTGTTAGCCCTACTTTTGGCAATTTCGTAATGTTATCTAAAAATTAGTTTTGAAGCTCTATAGATGCCTAAATCTTATAATATAAATATTTTTAGATTATTGTAGATACAGATTACAAAGGGCAAGTATGCTCTGCACGAAGATGGCTTTGTATCTGCTTGGACTGAAGATATAGAGGAGACACAAGCTAGTGAGGATAGTAGCCAAGCTATCGAAAGCCTGCTTATTACAATTTGTACAACGAGACCTAGGGTGTGGAATATGAATGATGAGGAGACACTGTCAGAAGGACCATGACTATGCTTTTAGACTTCCTTATCGGATGAAATTATATTAGAATGAAATGGTTCTCCTACCTACCTACTTAACAGTGGTTAATAAAAACTACCTAATAAGATGTGTAAATGTATTTGTTTTTCTAGTGCATCGTAGTCCTAAATACAGTAGAGTCTCGATGTAGTGCACGCGTGTGCTACTCTACAATTTCAAGTTTATGATAAAAAATACAGGAATAAAACTGGGCGGTTTTTATTACATTTATATTTTGAGCTCTAAAATGCACAAATTAGTTAATTTAGTTCGTTTTTTTGGCTTCTTGTAACGTTTTTTTAACGAAATTAGCTCTTTAGTCTGGAAGAATAATCATATTAAAATACACTGCCAGACATTATTCAAAGATTTCATTGCTTTGCCGCTTTCATTATCAGAGTCTCAATCAGTATGATAAATTATTCAAAACGAAATTTGTACAAAACAAATTGTATTCATTTAAAAAACAATAACAAATTATTGTAAGGTTAGGTTTCACCCGAATGACAAGTGACAGACGTCACCCCCTACAAAAGGAGTGGGGGACTGTCGCTGCGACACGTCGAAGCTCTGAGAACGCGGCTTAAATCATTAATATTTCCACCCTTTGCGTCGTTCGAAAACGTAGTTCTGCCACTCGTCACCCCGTCGCGCTATCGAAAATATTTAATAACGTCCGAACTAAAAGAAGCACCACTTCTTCGTAAAATGGGTTTTGTAGTTAAGAGGATGAAGAACAAAAGGGTATTTTTAAAATAAATTGAGGATAGGTTAAGATGTATTTTGAATATGTAGGGGTGGACACAATAATGCCGTGTTAATTCAAAGAGGCGTCTCTGCATATGTCGTCAGAAGTTACTTATACCGTTCAAGCAACGTGCCATCAATGATCTTATCTAAATGTTTGTTAAATTTGAAAGCGGTATATGCTACCAATCCCTATTAATACGTTTGTAACTATAAATATTTGCGTAATTGGAAAGCTAAATAATCTATATTTTCAGTAGATACGCCACTTTGAATTAACACGGCAGAATAGGGCCTAATCAGGTAGTTCATTTATTGCAGTACCGTCTTGAACCAGACGATACTCGACTCGACAATATTTCAAATTCATCTGTGATTTCTTGTAATTTTGCCTTAGAGGTTATTATTACCAATATACCACCAGTTTTACGTGAAATTTCCTTTCCAGGACCCATCAAGGCTGTAAAAATTTATAATTAGATACGTTTTCTATTTGGCTAAGCAAATAATTATTCTCCGATACAATGCAACGTTTTCAGAGTAATCTACCGATAAACAATGTTAACTATGGAACTCGAACTCATGGTGCTGTAGTGGATTCGTCGGGGTTTTGGAGTACTGACCTCCTCATCACCTACCTCGGCCTTCTTGGCCTTGGGGTCGGCGACTTGCAGGGTCTCGTCAGGAGGCAGCCGCCACGAGCTTCTAAAAACAATATATTTTACGTTAGTAGGTACAGGTGACCGGTAAGCTACCCCCCACCTGGCTCCCTTTAGCTCCGCCTCTTTTTTTACTGAAATAACAGGTATGGCTGCGAAACGGGGCACGCCAGGGGAAGCTCCTACTGGGGATTATCATAATATTATAAATCTTTTTTTTGCCATTTATGTCCCAACTACTCACTGAGATTTTCCGGTGACACTAGCGAATTATTGTTATATCCTACCTAGCAGTCTGAAACAGTGAAAATACTGTCCTGTTTCAGACTCCTGTGTCGTACTGGAGTTACATTCTAAGTTCTTTCCGTTTTGTTAATGATATAATGTTTTATTTTCCTATTGTTAAAGGAATTACCTGTCGCCTGCCACATTGGCGTGCATCCCGTAGCCGTCGGCGTCAGTGGCGCCGCCCTACGTCGCCGCCGCGTTGCCTTCTGAACCCCCGCCACTGTCCCGACTTACGGAGCCCACGTGACCCGAACACCGCCGAGGCTCACGCTGGGAGACTGCTGTTGGATGCAATGCCAGCGGCGAGAGGCTGGTTCAACCTGAAAGTGAAAAAAATTAAGGTATAATTTCCATTTGCTATAATCGATAAATTAGTCAATATTTAGATTTTAAAATACATACGGCTGCGATTTATAGTCGGTACCTACTTGCGTTTATTTAAATATGCGGGGTGTATGCGCGGAAGGAACGGGACAACACTCCACCAGTGTACAAGTGAAAATAATGTCAAAAACTCATATGTCATTATACGATTTTCATTTGTTTCCAAGTTCCTTAGAGCGTAACTAGTAATAAACATGTTCTGTGGATTTCCGCAATACGTTTTGAATTCAGTAATGTGTTAGACAAAGACAACTGTTCAATCGCAGTGCAATATTTTAAAGTGTCAATCTTAATTGGTTTTTATAAGCTTTTGTGTCTTCAAGTGATCCTAAGAATAGTTCGTTTCAGAGCTATTTTGTGGTTTCAGTAAGTATTTATGGACATTTGTTATCAATATAACCTTGTTTTGCAAACTAATGTCATAAAATGTTGAAAATTTAAGGGGTGACTAAAGTCTGTTAAATTGATCTATTCATGATTTCAAATTGATTATGAAAACACTGAATTGTTCGATATTTTGAAATAAAAATAAATTGCGACGGAGATTTGATATGATGAAAAATAGACGGCCAGTGTTTCACTGTCACCATTTCAATTTTTTTTCGTAGCCACGCCTATTATAATTTTTATGAAATATACAGCGTGTTATGGAAATGACGTATTATATTTAAACCGGCAATTCCTGAGATGAATACAAATTGAAGAAAAATATCCTTAAATGGCGCTTTCAATTTTCAATTCATTCAGCGGTAAAAATGACCTAACGTTAAACCAGAAAAACACCCGTGCTGCACAGCGATACATGTAAACAAACCACGAATTCGGGGCCAATGTTGTCAGAATTACACCTTACACTCTTTAAGTTTGATATACGCAACTACGTAACTAGGTCAAATGTCAATGACCTTTTGACTGATTCGCTGACTGATTTTTTAATGTAATTTTATTTAGGCCACACACATACACTTACCTTGTCGGTCTTATTTAAACATTAATGTCAATTTATATAAAAACTTATACAGCGTTTTAGTAAAGAAACCGGCACATCACATAACCCATAACCATAATCGCAAAGCTTCACATGATCCCTGGCCGCCATAATGCACAAAATTCACTTGGAGACATCGTTTTTATTAACATTGGGTTGTCTCCCCTAGATTTGTATGAACTTTTGTTTTTAATTAAAAAACACATTGTAAAATATAAATAACATTTCTTTGAATTAAAAATGACGTGTGAACTGAAACATTTAAAACACGAGCTGTCAAAAAGTAGAGATGTACTATTGCAATCTGTTTTTTCCGGTAGATTCCAGCGCATTCACCAAAAAAGGTTGAAATAAATAATCATTCACTGCTGTAGATACCAATAAATATTAAAAAGCTTGTTAATCGCTGCTCTGGTGCTCTTTTTCATTCGAAAAGCTTAAAAAATTAAGTCATATCTACTATAAATCGACAGAAGGTTAGAAGTTGACATTTGCTTGACAACAAGATATTCCTCTGCGGCTTCGCGCGAAAGAGTATTTTCGGGATATTTAATCAACTGTAACAGTGCGAGTAAGTGTGAAAATGTTTAGTACATATAGAAAAATCAACTCGAATGCATATTAGAAAATGTTCCTTTAGTAAGAGACTGGAAATCGCAAGGTCACCCGATCTTAACCCATGCAATTTTTTTCTATGGGGTACGATGAATAAAGAAATAGTTTATAAAGTCGAAGATATGAATCAGTTGCGATATAAGATATTGGATGCAGCAGATAAAATAATTGCTGAATGTTTTAGTTTATAAAGGGCAAATTTGTGTCCTATCTCTTATTTGTGTGTTTGTTAAATAATGCATTAGTGTGTAGCGATTTTGTGTGACAAGGGTCTATCTTCAAAAAACTAATTTGAAACATGTGTGTGCTTCTTTAAGTGATTTATGGTAATTTGTTCAGTGTTTAACTATATGTTCTGTGTCTCTGACGATATACAGGGTCATGTTCTGAGATTGGAAGAAAAACGCCAAAGGGGTTTTAGTGGGGTTTGTTCGCTTTACCCACTAAAACAAAAAAAACTGAAGATGTATTTGCCCTGGATTACTTGCTAGTGTACTGGCACCCGGATTCACTTCTATGGATACTAGGTAGCTAAATATTTATTCTTATAAGAATCTAAAGTTTTACACTAACAGTTTGGCAACATTGCGCCAGAACATCTGTTTATTACATAGCTGCTCAGTGTAATATGACTCTGCCGATGAGTGATCTGTGTGTTTATGGGTGAATTACCCCATTTTTTAACGTTCCATTAAAAAAAATATATGTGGCGCTTCTCTAGGACACCCCAGGAGTCACCCATTTAAATATAATATGTCATTTTCATAACACCTTGTATATATAACGTATAGACTTTATAGTGTGTTTTAGATGATTTTCACGTATACGTTCCTGGAATTTGGTCCGTTCCTACGCACTACGTATATTTGGATCGAATTAACAGCGATCGCTTAACAAACACTAATGGATCAACTGCGATAAGGATCTATAAAGCTCCGCAATAAATAAGACGGAATGAAAAGAAACAACGGAACACAATAGTCGGGGGTTGGAAAAAGTAGTTCAACACTAGTTTATTGTATACAATAATTTATCGAGAAAATTTATTATCTGGTGGTTTAAAAACCAGTCCAATGATCTCGGCCTTTACACTCTTATACTGATATCAATTTCGTTATTAATTATTCCGTTGGGCTGAAATATAGCCAGTTTCGTATTGGCTCTCGTAACATACAGGGTGGCCCATCGATAACAGTCCAGCAAGGTTTACGGCTACGGACCCGTAAACTTGTGTTTTAAGGGGGACACGTTTCACTATTAATTTCTTCCCTGTAACCTCAACCCCTCTAGAGAGGGCGGCTACTGCCCTTGTTTTTTCAAATGGGAATGGGTATGTTGTGATACATCTTTTTAAAGGTCATTAAATTCTCTTTAAAATGGCGCTTTGTTTTGTAAATTTGAGCTACGCCGAGAAATTGCGTTTTAAAAAATGTAATTTTATTGAGTAATACTTACATGTTATCTTATTAAATGTAGAAAATGTCCGCTATTCACCTCCATACAATAGTACAATAACTGTTCAAAGTGTTCTCGGACATTGTGAAGTATGTAGATCTGGATCAACCACTTTACTGAAGATAAAGTTGAACTGATTGATACTTATTACTTAAAAAACAATTGTTTACGCACAAACCTGTGTACTTGATAAGACGTGCAGTGAAATGTTTCAAATTCCGTTGCTCGGCGGCGCGTAGCGCAAATTTACAAAACGAAGCGCCATTTTAAAGAGAATTTAATGCCCTTTAAAAAGATGTATCACAACATACCCATTCTCATTTGAAAAACCAAGGGCAGCAGCAACCCCCGCTAGGGGGGTTGAGGTTGCAGGGATGAAAGTAATAGTAAAACGTGTCCCCCTGAAAAAAACAAGTTTACGGGTCCGACGTTTTATCTTAATTTTCACGTACACAGCCGTAAACCTTGCTGGACTGTTTTCGATGGGCCACCCCGTATAACCGAGAGTAAATTAAACCAAACCTTTGTGCAGCTTAGCGCTGTATGCTTGTTCTTTATTCTTCTAGTTTTGCAATGTTTGTCCAGTTTTATATGAACATGACCGTATGAACATCGAATATACTGTGTCTCCGCAGTTGGATTCTTCCTGGATATTAATAATAATAATAATAATAATAATAATAAAAATAAATTACTTTATTGTAAAATATTACAAATGGCGACGTTGAGGTCGAGCCATCTACCTTAACCTAGCTATAAAGATTAATACAAACCCTATAAGTTGATAAACTCTATAGTGTTGTGATCGATCGAGCGAAAAACCGCTTGATCACTCGATTATTGAAATTAATCGACATCGCTTGATTATTAAAAAAACCGCTCGAGTTATCTATTCAGGCGAAAACTGTCGCTCGTCACTTATTATCTTTCACTCGATACCCGAGCTTCGCTTGACGCCGGCGGAAATATACCGCTGTAGTGTGATCGAGTTAAAAAACTGCTCGTATATTCGAACAGTTTTTCGCTCGATACGAAATACTCTAGTTATAAATTCAGGCGAAAAGCCGAAAAATATCGTCACTTGATACACGACCTTCGGTCTACGCGCCGCGCCATCCGATTGGCGACGTTCGAGTTTGACGCTGAGCAGGTACACGACATACGTCTTTTTTAAAGGCACATAAACGAGAAGGTGCATATAAAAAAGTATGCCGAATCCCTTAGCGGAGTCATCGCGACGTGGATTTTGTAAAGTTTGGTTTTAACTGGCTAGCCAGCGGCGTAGTTTAGGTCTCCGATTGTACATGAATTTAAAAAAATAATAACCAATTTTCTTATTTTGCCAGTCGCGTAACTAAGCCTAAATTTTTGAAGTGCACACAGTGGGCACCTGATGATTTAAAGTGGAAGAATTTGAGAAGCTATTTTAAATATCTACTTATTTTATATTGAGAAAGATGTAAAGAAAAATAACTCTTGGTAATACTTTTTGTTCGGGTTAAAAACGCACAATAATACACCCGAACAATAAATACATATTTGGGTGATTTTTTGGCAGTTTTTTTTGTTTGTCGAGACACGTGGTAAAAATTCATTATTCACAAATAAATAAATTTCTGGAATTGTTTTGGAGGCTACTACAATTTTTTAGCTTAACCTGTGCCCGCCCGTAGTTACGTGCCTGCTAAATACCCTACCTGATCACATGTAAACGACTAGGCTGCCGGTCGAGCAGTCTGTGACGTCATTGCTTGGTGAATTAGAATTTCAAGCGATTCACTCGAGCGATCCACTCGATTATTAAAATCGCTGGAGTATCAAGTACTCGATTATTAAAATCATCGGTTTTTCCCAACGCTAAACACAACTAACGGCAGCGTAGCCTAAATTTTTGCTCTCATTCCTTCCGATGATGTTGAGAAACGGCTGGACATAACCGCCTCTTCTCTGCAGCATGCGGTAAAATACGGAAAAAAATGAAATAAAACCGGAACTATCCACTGCAACGATATATAAAATGGTTTTAGCCGTAGGTCAAGTGCTGAGGACCAATATTTCACAAAGTTTATCATTTAGTGTGACATCGCGACTGCATAGTTTCGAGATTTATTTACAGAGTCCGCTACAAATCTTCTAGCTGCTCTTGGCACGAATTTAGGCTCACAATAAATAATGACCCTGACTTACTTACCGATTTTTCTAATCACGGCAATTGTTTCGGCTTAAAATAAATAACATTGCTGTTTATTACTAGTTAAATAAATTTTCAATTAGGTGCTATATTCATTTGGCAACTTGACTTTTTTGCCAAAATCTCCGACACAAATCGAAAACTAAATTATGTGAAACACTATTCGGTAACGCAATTTTGTTATTTAATTAATTTCAGGAATGAATTTTAAAATTTAAAAAAAAAATCACTCTGACAAATTAACCGCCTTAAGGTCGATTCACACACATCACAGACGACATAGAGATAGAAATTATTCTTGCAGGAACTTATAGGGGCCTGTTCATACCCGTCGGAGGTGCAACCGTGTTTGCGCTGTTACGGTCGCTCGTGACAGGTATGTGAATAGACCCCGACATGTTCCTAGGAGAAAAGTTTTTAAGTGACGGCACTATGTCGTCACTGATATGTGTGAATCGACCTTTATAGTCCGGAAGTGGCATCGTCTGACTTCCTTCTATTCAGGCACTTGAAAAATCATCTCGAACCTCGACAGCCTAGAGCATCGAAGACAGGTTGGGGATTTGACTCTCTTTTACAGATATTTTCATGGAAAGTGCTCGGCTGACCTTGCCCTGTTAATTCCGCCCAGAGCGGCCAATAGCAGAAATACACAAGGAACCACTGCCGCCCATCCATATGTGGTTAAGCTTATTACTCCTCGAACTTCATTGTTTAAGAATTCTTTCATCTGGAGGACTTCATCCTTATGGAACGACCTTCCCGTGACCATTTTTCCCAACGAATATAACCTCCAACGATTCAAAACCAACGTGAATCGCTTTTTGCGCACACGCACCACTCCCAGAATGCCCCAAAGGATTCTTCCTATAGTGCTTGTGTTTGATCATAAATAAGTAAGAAAAAAAAATCTCAGGGAACGTTATTTTGGAGACGGATAACCCACTGAAATAGGATGTCAATTTGAAAACTTCCCACCCCCAAATCGGAAAGACACCCCAAGGGGATGAAAAAGAACATTTCCAGCCTTTGGTTTAACCCCTGGGAGGAGTACCTAGTTACCCTTAAAATTTTAAATCTCTTCTCTTTCCAATAATACCATAAATTTATTATTTTTTGAGTAGTAGTTTCCAAAAAATCTCAGTTCAAAAATAGCAGATACTCACTACAGGCGATACCCTCTCAAATTCTTTACTATAAGCCAATCACCGCCTAGTCGCCGCCTAAAAAAAAGTTTTAATCAATTACTTCCATTTTTAGAACGCAAACTACTACTGAAAAAAATAATAAATTCTATTCCATTGGAAAGAGATTTAAACAACCTTGAAAATGATGTCCTTACCCTCGATAATCGTGAAAATATTTGCGTCTCGAGCTCTAAAGTAATTCATGCTTTAAATTTTTCTATTTGAAAACCCGTTATAGCCCATCAAAAAGCAAAATGCTAAAACCTCTCCAAAACGGTTTCGAATCCTGAAAATGACACTCCGTTCGAGCGCGTCACGACCCTGGTTAATGTGGCAAAAAGTAAGACCTGTGGATTTTAGAATCCCTCGACCGAAATATACGTTTCTTATTGAAGTTCGACGAGTTTCTTTATATGGAGTTCTTAATAAACTCGCCATCACTACAAATATGATCGTTAAAACCGTATGGTTATTTTCCTTGTATTGGGATCATGATACAGGACACAAAATAATGGGAAATAAATAGGAAACTTGTATGTCTCTTCCTAAAAAATGTACGTGAGCTCAGCGCAACTCTTGTTGAAGAATGGCAGCATTAGGGGAGATCGAGAAGGGTTGTGACAATTTTTACTTAAACGAACATAACTCAATAAAGAAACATAATACCACTATGAACTGTATGCCGCAATGTAGCTCAATTCTTGTACTTTTAAAAACAGTCATCAAAGCCAATAGAAGTTATAACGTTTCTGAGAAAATCAACGAAAACTGAAACTACTCTCTTTGTCACAACTCTCCTATCACCGAGGTAAATTGTGACAGGTACCAAGGTAAGTTGTGATAGCTGTGAATCTAGACTATATTTAATAGATAAAATTACTTTTATATGAACTATAAATAAAACACACGTTTTTTGCATAAAATTACTTTAATTATCATTTGGCATAATGGTAGGAACTACAATAACATGAAACATTAACATAACAATATTAAATTTAAGAGTAATTATGGCATCATTATATCAAATTTAGGTTGTAAGACTTGACCAAAGCAAACGAACAGAAACAGAAAAAAACATTGCAAAAGCGTGTAAAATAAGCTAACCCGAAAATAACCTGTAATAGGAGAGTTGTGACACGCTGTCACAACTCTCCTAGGTGCCAAAAATCGCGAATTGATCAGAATAACAATTCGTAATTTCGAAACAAGATGCAAACACAGCAAGACAATGCCACGCTTTGAAACTCCAACCCCACACAATATAAGAAAGAATAGCATAACCGCGTGAATGTAATATATCATGATATAAATACAATCAAAAATTTTATAAAAAATTTACTTTTCGGTTGTTTTCTCATGCAGACGTTGTAATCACGCAACCGCTGGTCGTGGGCCATTGGCGCGTACTGCGTCAAGTTATGCGTCTATAAACAAACAATGGTGCGCTGTTGTCAGCTCACTAACGGCCATAGATTCCAAGAAATCGTCTTTGTCACAACTGTGTCACAATTCTCCTCGGTCTCCCCTACATACGGAACCTTATTGAAGTTATGCCGAGGCGTATTGCAGCTGTCATTCGTGTTCGTGGGGGAAACACACATGACGTATTATATTTAAATCGGCAATTCCTGAGATTAAAACAAATTGAAGAAAAATATCCAAAAATGGCGCTTTAATTTAATATACCCTGTACATGTCCTGTCGTCAAAACAAAATTAAGCACGTGGTGACACCGGGAGAAAGATCAACAAACCAACATATGGCGGAAAACGTCAGTGAATTTTGAGCAGTGTTGTCACTTTTTAGAAAGTCAATAACCGTTTGATAGATTGGAAGTTGTTTATTTTTCAGGGTACATTATTATAAACTTGTACGTTCAGTTCGCTGGGAAACAATCTCTGATTTATAAACTTGAACTGACTGGAACCAACCGCCGCGGCATTTATAAATGGTCAGGTATGTTCTCATTTGTTCAATTCGAACGACACCCGTCGGAACTGAACAATTTAAATGCCACTTTAGAAAAAAAAATGAAATTTTATTTACCTTTTCGGCCTTATTTAAAACCAACTTAATTTATAAAGAAACACAAAGTAGGTAATCCAAACAAAAACCGGCACAATAACCTCACAAAACACAAATTCACAATAGTTTTCGCGTAAATTTGTATGCATCTTATGAACACATCTAAGTACCATTCAATCTGAATTAGTATTTTAAAGTGCTACTGTGTAGACAAAAATACGTCCTATTGTACAAAGTTTCATCCGGTGGTCTGCGAAATAATATAATTTTTTCATACATTTAACATCTAAAAATTTCTAATAACTACACGTTTCAGTCTGTTTCGGATTTATTCGGTCGATCGATATTGCGTTATTTGGAAATATCTAAAAATACAGCGTTGCCACTTTCGATGTTTTATAAAATTATATTCATAAATTGCGGAATTTCCTTCTGTAATATTACTTTCCTGTATAATTATTGTCTCGGAAATGGCAACCGCGCTATTTTTCGGAATATGTACGAAGCACTCGACCCTTCGTTGGACTTGTCTATATTAAGGCTTAAGGGGACGTCCTGTTGTTGTCAACATAATTGTTTCATCATTCTTCATTAAAGGATTAGAAATTGTTTTAGGCCCATTAGAAATTAGCGTTTTTATTATTTCTGACTTTCTATTGCGAAATAATTTGTATCCTATCTTCTGTGTGTGCTGTTGTTCTATGTGTACGGTAGTATAATTATGCGTTAGTGTTTAGTGCTTTTGTGTAATCTGATAATAGGTGCATATCTTCAAAAAAACTAATTTGAAACTCGTGGGTGTCCGTGTGTTTCTTTAAGCGATTTAGTGAAATTTGTTCTGTTTCACTATGTATTTTTTTCTCTCGACGATATGCCGGTTATGTTCCGAGATTGGAAATAAGAGGCCGAATGGGGTTTAGTGGGTATAAGCTTATTATGCAGTCCTACACTATCATCCGGGCACGTGATGAGCATAAGCCTGTTCCCATAGAAAAAATAACTGAAGGTGCCTGTGCCCTGGATTCCGTACTCGTGTCGGCGGCCTGGATTTAATTTCTAAGTAAGCTAAATATTAATTTTTATAAGAATCTAAAGTTTTAGACTTTTTCGCAGTTTGACAACATTGCTCCAGAAGATGTATTTATTACACAGCTGGGCAGTGTAATATGTTTGTGCCGCGTGACCTGTGGGTTTATGGGTGAATTACCCAACTTTTTAAACGTTTGATTTAAAAAAAATATGTAGCGCTTCTCTAGGAACAAACCCATTTAAATATAATACGTCATTTCCATAACACCCTGTTTACGTCACTTGATAATTAAATGGCAAAATAAAATGTTTGATCACTCTACAGACTGAAAATTCGAGTCAAAAGCAGTTGTTGTTTCTTAACTTTCTTTAAATACAATATAATAAAAGAATAATAATAATAATCACGATCAAAATCCCTCTAAATATAGCGTGCATCGATTATTTTGACTGTGAGCGTATTTACGTTAATTACACTGATGAACATTTTTTAAAAAATTTTTCCTCCCAGGAATGATTTTGGCTGGATTTTATATATTTTGGCCTGCTGAATCCGGATCTGGCCTCAGATTTTCGATATCAGCCTCCAATGATAAGGGAGGGACATATGCTTTGAACAATTAAAAACCTATAATATATTTTATTAACAGTTAGCTTAGGTACATTATAAACATTTATAAATAATTTAAAATTTAATATTTACTTCACTAACGTCTTTCTTTTATAAGAACTCCTGGATGTGTCTCGTATTAGGGTCCAGCTATAGTCGGCTAACATATTCGGGCTTCACTTTCGTGTATACCTTTTCTCTATGAAGGCAATATCTTGGTGAAATCGTTCTCTATGCTCATCTGATACTGCTCCTAATTTTTAGGAAAAAAGTCCAAATGAGAATGGAGAAAGTGTAGTTTTAGTGACATGTTGCATTCTAAAATATGATAGGCCGTGAGTAGTTCTTCCACGAGTTCACGATAATTTTCTGATTTATTATTTCCAAGAAAATGGTTGCAAACACTTTCAAATGCATTCCATGTCCGCCTTTCATTGTCACTTAAAATTTGCCTGAAGTTCGCATCTTTAAACAATTGCCTAATTTGGGAACCAACAAAAATTCCTTCTTTAATTTTGGCCTCACTGATACGTGGAAATTTGTCTTTTAAATACTTGAAAGCATTTCCTTCTCTATCCAGTGCTGTAACACATCTTAGTAATATCTTAAGATTGTCATATGTTTCTTTCATATTTACCGAATGACCTATAGGAACCGATGGATGCTCGTTTCCATTAAAAAGTAAAACAGCATTTAGACTTGTTTTAGACGAATCTATGAATAGTCTTCATTTATCGGGAGTACATGGTAAGTTCAGTTCGGTCATTAGGCCAGGTATGTCATGGCAAAATACTAAATCACCTTCCACTGCAAAAAAATTTGTGAGAGTAGATTGCCTTTTCCTGTAGATGGACAACTTCACTCCTTTTCCCAAGAGCTTCCACAGCTGCAGGAGGGATCCGAGAAGTTCAGCTTTTGTTTTTGGGAGGTCCAAGTCACTAACAAGGTCATTTAATTCACCTTGAGTGATTAAATGAGGTGTATCAGGCAAATCATGAGAACTAGGGATGTAGCTTGGTCCGGCTTCTGGTAAAATACTTCCGGAATCTGATTCGGAATCAAGCGTGTAACTCTCAGGTGGATGGGGAATGGGTAATGAGTTGTCATGGGGTACTGGTCGCATTGCAGAAAGAATATTGGGGTACTGAATGCTACGCTTTGTTTTGCTAATAATTCCTTTAATATTCGTCATGCAAAAATAACAATCATCTACGTGATTACAAGGTTCCCTCCAAACCATTGGAACTGCGAATAGTATAGATTTATGAGTACCTTTCAGCCATCCAGTCAATGTGTAGCAAGCACGAGCACGAACTGCAACACATTTTTGGGGCCCAGGGCCTATCTTCATCGCCAACTTTGCATCCAAAGTACAGTTCATAAGCCTTTCTTTACTAATGAAGATATCGGTTTTTGGTACGCTTTCGCGGTAACTTCGCCACAAATATAACAGAAGGTATCGGCTTTATTAACGCAAACACGCATCGAAATTTTTGGTACCGTTTTACCACGCACGTAGATCTAAGCGAAAATATTAATAGATGTTTACTAAATGATTATATAGTAACGACTAAAGGGATATTTCAAGCATAGATCCAAATAAGCTGCAAATAACAATGGGGCGACCGTTTATTACCTATTAATGGGCCTATTCGACCCTTCCAAGAAATATGAGTCCAATATAAACATTTGAGGGTCAGTTGTATATTAGTTTAAGTCCAAATGTTACAAAATACACGATATTTTTATAAAGAGGATTTTTGAGTTGATTAGTGTTATTATTGCAACTCTAACGCTCTCTACCTCGTTGATTCTTTTGGCTTACATTTGAACAGAGACGCAGGGTGCAGGTAATCGTAAGTTGGTGAGTCGGGCCAGCCTCGTCGAACTAGCTACGCAGTCTCGCTCGAATCGATACAGTCGCTTCCTCCTCAAATCGTCTCTGGAGAAAAAGATGTAATCTCCCAGTTATTTATCATCCACTTAACGATGTAATCTTTATTGGAAAAATATACGGGAAATGAGGTAACTTCTTTATAGATTTTTAATCTGTTGTTTTTGGTGAATTATCAGGATGATCAAATATTTCCAATAAAAATAGGAAAAAAATATGCTTGTTATCACAAGTCCTCGAAAACGACAGTCTCGGTGTCTACCGGAGAATACGTTAGCAAGTTGGAATCGCACATAATTTATGATACTTATTTTCAATTTATTACGAACCGATTTTTGAAAAATTTTTATCTTCATTTTTTTAGAGAAAATACTGATATTCAACATAAGAAATCCCATGGAATTTTTGAAGTGGCTAAATAATGGCTCCCCTGTACATTTTATAGAAGAACCCCATTATAACGTCTTGAAGAGGCCTGCATGGTAAACCCATGTGCCGAGTTTTAATACATTTTGGTGATTCAATCCTAAGCTATTCTCAATTAAAAATGATGGCAAAACCACGAAAGTCTCATAGTTCAGGTAATACAGCAAACACCAGCAAATTAAATTTTGAGATTGACAAAACAAAAATTAGTGTGAGTGACAATATTTTCATTATTCGTTATGGTCAGCTTTGACTTAATTTTTGGCAATAACGCCATAGAAATTATTTGTTGGTGTTTGCTGTATATTCTGAACTATGGGAGTTTCGTGGTTTTGCCTGGATTGGCTCACTAAAATGTATTCAATCTCGGCACATGGGTTTACCATGTCGGCCTCTTCAAGAAGTTATAATGCAGTTTTTCTATAAAATGTACAGGAACCAATATTCAGCCACCTCACAAAACCACGAAACCCACATAGTTCAGGTAAGACAGCAAATAATTTCTATTACACTATTGCCAAAAATTGACGTTTGAACTGATTCGAAATTACTAATGATATATTTAATTGCTGAAATGGAAGAGATACAGGCTTGTCAGGAAAATGAACTAAACATATTTCGGAGACTGCTCTTAGATTGTTTCCTGTATAATACCACTTAAGCTTAGTTCTTAGTTCTCTCTATGTGTTTTGTAATTTTCTCCAACAATTAATATAATTTCTATTTTTTCTTCACGATTTAGTAGATTTGCAATTTTTACTGATGTAATTTTATAAATACCAATACAGTTTAGTAGTTTTCCCATTACGTTCAATTTAATAGCTTAAGATTGGCTCACTAAAATATATTTACACTAGGCACCTGTCCTCCACCATGGCGGCCTCTTCAAGAAGTTATAAGCCAGCCAGTTCAAAAATCATATTGAATTTCCTATTGTTAAATTATAACGATATATTTTGATGAAATACTTACAAATGCTCATATTTAAACATTTTAAATGTACCTTAGTACGTTACCCAATTTTCCAAACAATAAAACAGCAAATCCACCACCAACCATACTTCACTCTAAGCTGATCCCGAACATTCAATATTCTCGCGGCTTGTTATTTTAATAAAAATCCACACAAATCCCCAATAGCAAAACTACAAGCGGAAAAATGGGATATAGAGAGGACGATAGAACTCGGAAAATAGCTTATCTTGGTTTTATCCGTACAAATGAAAATAATGCCGCTTCTAATATGCGGTTTCAGTTTTCTATTTTCGGGAGGGTGTTGTTGTGATGGTGGAAAATACCTCTTCGATATTCGGCTTTCCAGTTGACACGTGTGTTAAAATTAACAGAAACTCAGATACTGTGTATGAACCTATTTTATTTTTTAGTTGTACATGGTGATCCAAAGGAGGTAAGACCATGTCTGACGATGAAGAGGAGACGTTGTTTGTCTTAGTACAAAATGCAACACAACATTCTTTCATTCAACATTAATCTTCCACTTAACGCGTCAATTGACCCTAATATTATTTAACACCCTGTATATACAAGCTTGACTCGCATTTGGACGGATATTTCGTTTGGATACGGAAAGCTAGGAAACTTTTGAACTCCATATTTTGTCGATTTTAAGCAGCACAATATCAGCATACCGAATGAGTACAAAATGAAAGTCCGATAGACCGATTCCTTAAATCAATGTTGGGATATCCGCTATAAGTTTTAGTTTCGCTATACCTCCTGAATATCAATGACAACAGTTAACTCGGAACACTTTGCTGGCACTTAGTTTATGGATCGGTTCTTGCAGATGAGAAAATAATAATCTGTATCTAAGTAATAAGTTTAGTGCTTCAAGAAGACGTGCCGTGCCGTCTTTTTTAAGTTATGAAAAATAGTTTGTA
Source organism: Barypeithes pellucidus (assembly GCA_963991005.1). NCBI lineage: Eukaryota > Metazoa > Arthropoda > Insecta > Coleoptera > Curculionidae > Barypeithes > Barypeithes pellucidus. Next base: position 6,406,277 of record OZ022557.1, read on the forward strand.
ACAGGAATCGACTTGAAACCAACATGGACATGGTATTTGTACTTTATTATCGCTCTGTCTTGATTAGGAAAAACAAACATTCTATGGACAACTATAGACTCAAAAGTCTATATTTGTATCCAGTGTGCGACAGACTTGGCACTGTCTTACCATAATGAGTTAAGAATTACTATTTTTTCCTAAAATTTAACACCCTAATAGTACATTGTTCACCGAGTAGGAAATGCCCAACATTCCTGGACGACTGTGAAGACAGAGTCCAGGAATGTGGCTTTTCCTACGAGGTAAACATACTATTGTTCCGAAAATCGTTTAAAAATCGACAGATATTGATTAATTTTGAAAAAATCGCGAATAATTTTATTCACAAATAAATGGTGCTTTGAAATTCGTAATAAAATTGGTTGCGTTACTATGGAAACGTATTAATGTTGAATTGTCAAACTTGACGCATATACATTTAATTGTTGTTGTCCCCCAAAGCAAAACAGTATAAAATGATAAGTGATGATGAATTTTCCATTTCTGGGACTCCTCCAGAGCTGGTTGAGGCAGTGAATTGCAATTGGAATTATTACCAAAGAAATCAAGAGAAAAGTACGAATATGCATATAAACGTTTCATGGACTATCGCAAGAGTAAAAACACGAGTTCTTTCTCGAAAAATGTTCTAATGGCATACTTCCATTGTTTAAAGATGACATCTTCAACATTATGGGCCAATTATTCAATGTTGAAGCCAACCCTTGCAATTAAACACAAAGTAGATATATGTAAATATTCAAAACTTCGTTGAACTTTATTGAAACGGCAAGCTCAAGGTTATAGGGTAAAGAAATCTAAGATTTTAACGAAGAAAGAAATCGACAAATTTATCCAGGAAGCTCCAGATAAAGAAAATTTAATGATTAAGGTAATTTACAAGGTTTTAATTTCTATTTAGATACACATTTATTTATTTTTAGGTGGCTTTAATATTTGATATTTCTGGGGCCAAGATCATTTGTAGTTAATCAGATGTACTTGAATGTTTATCGAAAGTATGTTTCGTTAAGATCAGAACACATGAACAGTGACCGATTTTTCTTTAAATATCAAAGCGGAAAGGGTTGTAGATAAGTGGTAGGAATACATCAATTTAGAAAAATGCCTATAAAATAGTTACGTATTGAACTTGGTAAATCCGACAGAATATACTGGTCACTGCTTTCGTCGGTCTTCTGCAACAATATTGGTTGACTCTGGTGCCAACATAACTAGTTTAAAGAGGCATGGCGGAAGAGAGTCATCAAACGTTGCTGAAGGATATATTGAAGAATCTCTTAACAATAAGGTTGAGGTGGCAAATAAAATTTTCACAGCACAAAATATTCAACAAAATAACCCTACTACCTCGCATGTTGTCAAAAATGTTTCTAATAGTTCTAATAATGTTCCTTCCATTTTCAATAGTTATACTAACTGTCAAGTAACTGTGAATATAACAAACTAATTTCAAAATGTATTCTGCAATGCATTGAGGTTTTCAAAATATAAATTAATTCCTTATGAACAACGTGTTTTCAATCATTTATGTACAACACTAACAACTGTAAGGAAATTAATTTCCTTACAGTAAGGAAATGAATATTTCCTAACAATTATTTTCTGTTGCCTAGCAACGACTAAGTTTAGGGAATTATTGACTTTTTCTTTCAAAAATGTCTATTTTCGAACGATTTTCCGAAAAAAAATTTATTTAACAATAATTACAAAGATGACAGTTGTTAATCCGGTACTGTCAAACGTGAAAGCAGGTATGAAAGACAGACGGCCGTTCAAATAAGGGCGTTATAAAAAGCATGTTCCCAATGCTCGATGACGTAATGGTTTAGTCTTATTAACGCAAAACGACAATAAAATTATACCAATTTTCAGAGTTCCCGATTGATTTTCTGGAAAGTTGTTTACAACATCTAAGAATGTAAATTGTTTATTCTTCAAAGACTGTGAACCAAATCGTCCATCAGGCGTTCGAATTTCGGTAAAATCTACAATAGTATAGACGGCAGAGCTGGGCTATTAAATTCTGGATAATTGCACATCACTAACTTATATGCTTTCCATTGCCAGTTAACTTTATAGTCGGGTCTTAAATCCGAGCATGGATTCGTGCCCCTATTGTGTGTATCCAGACTTTCATCTTAAAAACTGGAATAAGAACAAAAACAAATATCTGGATCAGCTCCAGAACCTATTCTTGTATATTACCGTTACGGGATTGGTTGGATTTTTCATAAAAATCCAGAAGCGGACTAAGGTGAAGTCGTCATAGAAATTATTTACTGGTGTTGTATTATGAGAGTTTCGTGGTTTTACCATCACGTTTAATTGAATAGCTTAGAATTGGTTCACTAAAATGTATTGAAACTCGGCACATGGGTTCACCATGTCGACCCTCTTCAAAAAGTTATAATGCAGTTTTTCTATACAATGTATAGGGGAGACAATATTCAGCCACCTCAAAAATTAATTAATTAATTGCTATATTATCATCGATGGCTGGCGGACGTATGATTCTTCTTAAGAGAGGTTATGTTGAAGGAGAAATCTCTCTTCTGACTTCAAATTTTTAAGTCCGCCACTGTGTAAACAGTCGACAAAAATATATCTGGAGGATTTCCGTTTTAAAAAATTCCCATTTACATTTTGGTAAACTGTAAAGTTACGGAACATGTTTATATGGGAAGAAATTTAAATGTTGGCGAAGGAGGGTCAGTAGCAGAATTGACCTATTTATTTAAATAGAACAATACGTATCACGGTAGAAGCGGCAGAAGAAGGTTTAGTTCGTTCCTTTACGGAGAAAAGACTATAGTGAAGATCTTATTGTAAAATTCCCTCTAAAAAAAAAATTAATTACATTTTTTAGTAGTAATCCGTATCAAAATAATATTGTAAACATAATTTACAAAAAATAATAGTTAGGATTTCTACTAAATTTAGTAAAATCAAGTAACTACTAAAATATATTGTAAATTTTACAGCGAATGTATGTGCAGGGAACAGACATTATAGTAAAATTGATATAGTAAAGTTTTTATTGTACGATTTCCTATAAAATATTGTATTAATTACAATTTTCCTTATTTATCCGTACCAACATAATATTGCAAATAGCTAGAAATGGATGGTTCATTTCACTGGCTATTAATTAAGTATTTTAAATGACCAAGTTTAAATGAAGTGTTGTAACAATATTTTTACAAGAATAAAAGGCATAAATAAGATGCAACGGAATTTATTTTTCGTAACAAATTATGGAAGTAGAACAGGGAACAAGCGACGTGGGGCACAGTTACTACTTGGATGGGTGACCGCTTAGGAATACCACGTGTCATAATTGTTACAGAATATTTCAGTAAATTTTACAAAAGACTTTAGTAAATTTTACGAAAAGTTTTCAAAATATTTTTGTAATTATTACTAAAATGTAGGTTAAAATTTTGCTATAATTTAATAGCATTTCGTAGTAAAAGTTATTTCAGTCACGTATATAAATTATGGTTAGTTAGTTAGTTAGTTAATTATTTTTATAGTAAAATTAAAGTTTTTTTTCCGTGTCGTTTTTTCTATCTTTTTACTTACTTTTTACTCGCGTAAGATTATAATTTGCCAGAAATCATTATCTACGAAACGCTTTCAAATTTCATCCTCGTAACTGTAATTTGTTAAATATTTCAGAATATGTCGAAGAAACCGAATATTTTAAGAAGGTATTGTTGTTTTCCCCTATATCTAAACTACCTAATCGAATTAGTTCCTTCAATAACTTTTACCAGTAACTAACGTGTTTACTTTAAAGTTAAAAGCCAGAAGCCGTTGGGGAACTTCTCTGCGGAAACTAATTTCCATAAAGTTTTTCCATGCTGTTTTCCGTATAAAACTCCGATAACGATCCATTCCATTATTTACTGCAAACGAGGTACTTTCCATCGAAGAATTTCCATTTAGAAATTAAGGTGCGATTGATGCATCATGTAGAATGTTTTAGAATGAACTTTTACTGACCGGAACCGTTTTAAATTTTTGTGATTTTAAATTTTACAGTTTTGAATTTATTCCTGAAAAATTTAATATTCAAACTAATCCCGCGAAACGAATCCGTCATTCGAATCAGAGAACCATCAGGTGTATCGTGATATGATCTTTCGTTTATAAAGAATGAATTTTTACAATTTTTGTTTTAGCTGATCACAATTTACGCCCTGATACCTCTAATTATACGAGGTAGGTAGGTATTTGATATATCTTATATAAAAATTGAATTTTATTTATTTTTTTAAAACTAAACCAGTTAGACATTCGCCCAAAAGAATTACCATTCCACTCCAGATAATAAAAAGATTACCTATATATATGAAACCGTTTTTTTTTGTTTTAAAAGTTCGGAATGCGATCATGTATGCTTGGTTGCAGAAACTATTACTACACTAACCTCACATCGGTCAGGTTTACTTTATTTTTAAAGCGGAGCACAGCACTATAATATTTTTCAAATATACCTACCATTTTAGCTTTGCAATTTCCCTTAACTCAGCAGGAATCATATTGTTTAATTATTTAAGAAAGTTATTATTTATCAATGGCTGCTTTGATAAAATAATAATTTGATAGTTTTATTAAGAACATACAACTTAGAAATAACGTTTATATGGCATATATATATTTTTAAAATATTTAAATATGGATTTTTTTCATTAAAACATACAGGGTGTTATGGAAATGACGTATTATATTTAAATGGGTGACTCCTTGGGTGTCCTAGAGAAGCGCTACATATTTTTTTTTAAATCGACCGTTTTAAAAGTGGGGTCCAGCCCCATAAAGCCACAGCTCATCCTGCTTCACTATAATACGTCACCCTGTGGTGGCATGTCAGAAAACAGGTGTTACGTGGAATGTTGCCAAACTGAAATTCCATATAAAATTATAAAAATAAATTATTTATCTACCTACTTGTATTTATCTTTATACCTAAAGAGCGAGGAAATCCACGCACAAACACAATCAGTTTTTTTTTCTTTTTCATGGGAACACTCCTGGAATCACTTTATGCTCGAAACATTCCAGCAAGTCAAACGTCCAAAACAAACTACTCGCCAATAACAACAATATCAAATAATATACAAAGTGTGGACGCGTAGCCGGAGATTCATTACAAAACAAGTATTTTACGCGTACCTTCTGAAAACAAAGCGGATAGCCGAGAGTGTAAATGGTAAGCAACAGAACCGACCGTATTCTAACTCGTATCTTCTAATACTGACACTTGCAAGACGCACGCTTGTACGCCTAGACTTACGTTGCCCCGGCGCCCAGTGGATTGTGTGAAAGAGATGGAGAGATGGCCGTGTGAGAAAGAAAATTAAATCTTCGTCGGTCTTGTCATTTGGAGTAGAGCTGAGCTAATTTAATTTTTTGAGCTTCTCAAATACAGTCGCAGTATTATCCCTTGCCTTAATTGATGGATATATCACTACTATCATTTTATTCAATTCAGGGAAGAATCTCGTTTATCACCATAAGAAATGGATTAAACCGATCTTAGTCCGTCCCGTATCGCCTATTATTAGGATTCAATTACCGTGACCGTGAAATATCAAACTGTCAAATATTGCCCATCTCTATTCCGAGTTTTGCACGTACCATTTCGTTCGTTCGTAGATAAAATGTCATTCTTGTTTTTTAAATTAGTTAAATAAATAAATCTAAGCGAGAAAAAAAGCACCAAAATTAAAACAGTTTTCCCGTGTATTCTTTCCATGTGTTTCCATGTGTATTCTTTCCATGAGCTGTGAGGTTATGTGAGAGGTTTTTTCCTAAAACTTAGATTCTGTGTGGTTTCTGTGAAACTAATAATTGTATTTAAATAAATAAAGGTAAGAGAGCATTTGTATTAAATAAAATTGCATTCTTTTTTAAAGAGTTTGAAAAATAATAGGAAGGTCAATGACGTTTGACCTATTTAATTTCCTGTGCTTGTGACGAATTTGAAATTTGTTTGTAATATTGTCACGGGTACGTATTTTGAAGTCGGCGCTTTGGCCAAATGTCACGTATGGGGGTAGCGTACGAATTGAATAGTAGACAAGTCTTCCAAAAGTAACACACAGTATATTAATAATAATGGGATACCTAGTACATAAATATATAACACTGTTACAGTCCTAAAATTACCATACTTACATTACGTGTATCTAACCAACTCTAGGGGCGTATCTTTCTGCCTGTCGTCTGCACAGGGGCGTAATGGTTTTAGGGGAGTGTGTGAAGCGCTTATCGGCCCCAACTAAGACCGTAAGAGGATGGGTCCTGTCCAAGCTTGTCGATCTGCTATTTATACTGGTCGTCCTTTGTTTAATTAGACCAGTATAAATAAAACAAACCCATGTTTATGTGCAGTTTGCAAAACTTGGACTAGATTCAAAGTAAAAATAATAATAATTATAAAACAGATAAAGAGAATTAGGATAATGCCCTATTTTCGTGACAATATTACCATTATTTGTTTTGCAAAATATTTTTCGCCGTCGGTTTTCTGGAATCATATTTGTTGATAAAATTGTTAAAATTATAATTTGTTTTCTAAAGAGTTTGCCGTGTAGATATGACAACACCGGCCGTCGTCAGTAGCGGCCATGTCATTTTTCAGATTTCATATAAAGTGTATAAGTTGGTTATTTTTTTTCAATTTATTCTCATCTCAGGATTTGCCGGTTTAAATATAATACGTCATTTCCATAACACCCTGTAGTATAATATTTTATTAAGCTATTACACTGTCTCCTAAACTTAACAAGGCGACTGTGGCTATTATAATACTTGCCCCGCTAACGCTGAAGTAATAAATAATTTTTTCTACGATCGTTATAAAAACTAAATTTTTTTTAATCGCAAATCAATGTAGAAAATTGGTAATTTCTTAATAAATTAAAAATAAGTAATTTGACGTTAAAAAAGTGCCGTAACGTTTAATTTTTTCCACCTATTTGAATTCCTATAATATCAAGTTGCCATGAAAATAGCATCCGAGTCGTTCGTTGCTTGGGTTTGGCATTGTTATTGTTATCTTACAAATGTTAATAATATTTGAAAACTGGAACAAAAATGGAAAGAAATAATTCCGATTCCGAAGAAGGAACCTTAATAAATGCGCTCCAGACGAAATAATTAATGAAGCCAATGAAGCAACACAAAATATATTGCCTGAAAAATCGAAAGAACTTATAAAAAGGAATATAATACGTTTATTAAATGGTATTTGACCAAAAGCAAGAAGAGTTTCGAGCGGGTATTGTTAAACATTGTAAAATCCTCAACTTTATGGTCATGCCATTCCAAGCTAAAATCAACATTGATTCTGAATAATCAACATAAACAAATATCTCAAACTTATGGCATTCCTGTGTGACAGTGAGTTGGTTATATACCAATACATATTTTTTAATTTCGAAATAAGAAACTGATACGATCGTAGAAAAAGTGTTGTATGAAACTTACGAATAAATATACTACACATGCGGGATTGGAAATCTTCCGTTCGTGAAAGAAAGGAATACTTGATGCATTTGTTACATAAATAATTATTAAAATATTACGTTTTATAACGCTTGTAGAAAAAAATACAAATTTTTTTAATCATTTTTGCATAACCTGCATATTTCCATAACGATCCCTATCGACATTTAAATCGCTATTTTAAAAGGGTGGGTGTATTCAGAAACAATAGCCTTAAGTAATAAAGACGTTAAAGGTCGCGAGGTTACCATTAGAATATTTTCCAGTTGATCGTATTACGTGCAGATTACTCGTGGAATTTCCCGCCAATCTCATAATGCATTCGGATTTTCCTTCTAAAGCTTTCCCGATAATATATTTAGGGAGAGAGGCTATAAATAGAAAATTTATGGGTTTACTCGAAATGATTGCGGTTTTGGACTTTATAGGTGTTTCCTTATGTACTTGAAGTTTTTCTGTAATATGAAACGGATCAAAGGGGCCGGTCAAAATTGATGTATTAGGAGCAAATATGCATTTGATAAGGGGCTCCTTGGGTGTCCTAGAGAATGGGTGGCTCCTTGGGTGTCCTAGAGAAAGTCTACATACTTTTTTTTTAATAGAATATCTAAATACTAAGGTAACAACCCTTTTTACCCACATACTGTCGCGCCGTTCCATCTGGATTCACTTAGCATCAATGTGGATCGCTAGAGTATACTAACCATGTTGTCAGATCACACCGCGTGTCTCCCACTTGCTTGGATACCGGCCGCGCGCAACTATCGTTGCTTCAGTATGTTTCGAAACTCGGGGGTGGAGTGACGCTGTCGAGGGTCCACGTGCTTGACGTATACGAATTTTAAACGTTTTGTTAGTTGTAGCAGTACCCGATTTTTTTCTGTTGTGAAATAATTCATAATAATAAATGTTGTGATGCGATTTCCAAATTGTGTGATATTATCTACTGTTGAGCTGTTGAAAAACATACTTTTTTGTTTTATTTTTTTATGGAATTTAATTATAAAACGGATTATTTTAAAATTAGATCGAAGGTAAGAGAGTATGTACCTTAACATTATAGTTTTTTTTTCTAAAAAGTTTGAAAAAGTGATAACACGTGTCAAAGACGTCTTGTTGTCAAAAACTGAACACATGTTCTGTGTCGCAATATGACAACACCGCCTATAATGCGCTAACCTCTTTTGAACCTCGAGACGGCCTCAATAAACTATTGATTGCAAAGGTCTTCAGGAGCAGCCACGTAAATTTTGAGATTTCATATAAAGTGTATATTTCGCTTAATAATTCCAAGCGGCATTTATGGTTATTTTTCTGCAATTTATTTTCATCTCGAGATATGCCGGTTTAAATATAATAAGTCATTTCCATAACACCCTGTATACAGGGTACAACAAGTTTATATTTTCGGTACTTTTGAATTGATTGTTTCAAATTTTTGTATGGTCATTCATCCTAGGGCGCACTTTTCCATTGCTTAAAATTGTAGGACCTTAAAATATTGATTAATATTCAGAAACCTGTATTATTTAATTTGGGTTCGGTCCCTTGTTGAAAGAACCTGAGTTAATAGATTTTTTATAATATTATGATAACTATTTATACAGGGTGTTCAAAAAATATCTGAATATTTGTAGTTTTCGAAATATTGCCAATTTAATATTTTTTATGTGGCGATATTGCTGCAGATTTTAAGTTCAGTTACTCCTAGTTGGCTATGATGGTGTTAATGAAGAGAAATATGTGACATGTTCTGGATATTACTTCATCATATTCTCTATAGTTTCAATAGGGTTCTGTAGCGACCGGTCAACGTCACACTCCGAAAATTTAAATCGAAAAAATTGAGTTTTGCGACTTGAAATGGATTTCAACGGGAATCGCGGAAATATCGACTTTGACGCTTAATTACTTCGAAACGGTTCATCCTGTATATTTCAAAAATTGAGACAACACGCCCGCACTATCCAAAATTAAAACCAGAAAGTTTCGTCGTTTCGACTATGACAGATTTTTCGCAAAAAATTCGCAACCGGAAAAATGTCAAAAGATACGACGACGACGACGACCACAACGGACGTTCAAGGTCACTCTCAAGCCGTAATACATAGCACCATTTTGGTGCTATGTAATAATGGTAAGTGTCGACATTCACCGTCAAATGTTGACATTCACTAACGTCGGCCTTTCACGGTAACGTATACAATTTAGAGTCTGGCAATAAGATTGCACGTGTTTACCGACCACATTGGTAAAGTTTATTTCGCAGTTTACTACCAGTTCGTTTCTAATATATTATTTAGTTTACGTTTTACCGATTACGATATTATGATATTTACATTTCAAAGAGTAATATCAGAAATAAATTTTGAAATTTGTCATTTTTATTGCGTGATTTAATGTGCTCTGATAAAATCTTAAACTTGTAATGACGTTATAAACTTGGAAATGCTAAACTTATATACTGTAATGAATAATAATTTTACTTCCGGTTGTAAACAGAGTTATCCACGCATATGGAGGAGCATAACAATTTTATTAGAATAAAATCGATATATCTACAGTTGAACCCGGGATAGAATAAACATACGTCATCACCTGTATCAGTACGATTCAAATTATGTAGATCAAATGGGAGAAAACCACGTCGGCAGCTAATGAACGTGATTAACATTAAGAAAGTCGTAGATATAAAAACTTCTTTATTCTTTCAAATATAATAATATTTCTTGAGAAAGTATCGAATTGCTTGCAAAACATGCCTTGAAAATGTTTTGTTACCCTTCAAATAAATCCACGTTTGATATAGAAAAATAATTTCACGTTTATGAATACTGTTGCGATTTTAAAAATATTTTCCAAGGAATCGATAAGGGTATTTTTTATTTTTTTTGGGACATACAGGATAGTACACGAAAGGAGGGAAATTGAAACCTTTTAAAACATACATATTTAGTGGTTTTAATACATTGGTGGTTGGTACTATCATTGCAGCCTGACTCTATTTATCCGCTTTCTCGTTCGTCTCGTAATATCCCAGAGTGACAAAGGACCCCCCAAAGCTCCACCTTGTTCCCCTGGCCGCCATTTCTTTTAGGTTATTATGGAACTCCAGTGTAAGTTTTGAAGTAAACCGATTGGAGTTCAGAGCCTTAAGAGCAGCTTGGCTATCCGACAGGATGTATATCTTTTGGTTGTGGTAGCCCTTTTCAAGATTTTGTGGTACGCATGCTTGTATGGCATGAACCGCTTGGGATACTGTGGCGTAGTTCCACAGAGGAATGCTTATATCCATCCCGGGCCTTTCCCAAAATATACCTGCATACATACATTAGTAAACGATACATGAAGAAAAGAAAAAAATATTTCTAAGCATTTTTTCATGTAGAATTTACCAGGCTAAAAAAATACCAGAGGGCGTGCTTACAGGGACGCCACTGGTGGATCGATAGAATAACTTTTCTAACCAAAATATATGGTTTTATATCCTATTTACACATACCAAATTAAAAATAATAGTACGTTCGGAGATATTAGAAAATAATGATTCCGTTCCGGACATATAATATTATGGTTATATAGGTAACCTGAGCACGCCTGTAGAAGTTTGCCAGTTGAACCATTGCTTTACAAATAAATAAAGACAATGAAAGTCCAAAATACGTTACTCATATTAGCACGTCACCCAACGGTTCTTAATATAAACTTTAAAACCTTCCTTCATGCACCTTTGCGTGTTTAAAATCATTGCACCCTTGGCATTTAAAAATTAATTGGACATAACCTGAATATAAAATTCAGTAATCTTCCTCATTGAAAATGCCAGCTGCCACTGCCTGGAATAGAACTAAGGAAATTTTGTTTGCTAGGCTAATGGAGGTTGTTGATTGAACTTAAATTAATAAATTAAGATTTATCAACGTGTTACCTTTTAGTCAATATATGAAAACAATGTGTTCTACATTGTGTGTTCTACAAAACATGCGTTTATACATGAATGTACAGGGTGTCCCTTTTTGTAGGTATTAAAGATTATCAAAGATAGATTAGTGCTGTTTTCTGTTTAGTATCCCACTTTTTATCGAAACGAAAGATTCCGGTGTCAAATTTGTCATGGCTCTTTATAGGCGTTAACCTATCAAAAACATAGAAACTTATAGTTAATGTTAGAAATATTTATGTAATGTTCAGTGGTAGAGCCAGTTTTCCTCTAAAAAGTTTAGTTTTTGAATGTAATTTATAGGGAATTTTACAATAAAATCTTTAGATTTTATTAAGAGGTAAAGAAACTCAAAAACTGCTCCACTAGTCTTCAGTGGAAAATACATAAGAAGTAAAATTTATGACATTGTTAAGGTCAACTTCTTGCAGTCGAAAAAAAGATAAAATTATAGTTAATTATAAAAAAAACATGTAACATTATAATTTTTTCTTTTTTTCTGCTGCAAGAAGTTAACCTTAACAATGTGATAAGTTTTACTTCTTATGTGTTTTCCACTGAAGATGAGGGTATACAGGGCGTTATGGAAATGACGTATTATATTTAAACCGGCAAATCCTGAGATAAAAATTAATTGAAGAAAAATAACCATAAATGGGGCTTTGAATTATTAAGCGAAATTATACACCTTATATGAAATCTGAAAATTTACATGGTCGCTACTGATGACGGTCGCAATCAATATAATAGAAGGTCTGCAGGGTAAAAAGACATCAGCGTATTTCGGCCGGTGTTGTCATATCTACACGGCAAACTCTTTAGAATTTTTTTTTTTATTTTAACAATGTTCAGGTTCATTTATGAACAAATATGATTCCAGAAAACCGACCGAAAGATATTTTGCAAGCATATAATGGTAATATCATACAAAAATTTAAGATTCGTCGCAAGTACAGGAAAGTAAATAGGTCAAACGTCATTGACCTTTTAAATTATTATCTTTCAAACTCTTTTTAAAAAAATGCAATTTTATTTAAGATACTGCTCTCTTACCTGTACTTATTTAAAAACAATTATTAGTTTTATAATTTCACACAAACCACATAGAATCGAAGTGGAAATACCTCTCACATAACCTCACAAATAGCAGCTATTCACATGGAAAGAATACACGGGAACATTGTTTTAATTAATTTTGGTCCAATTTTTTCTCACTTAGATTTATTTGTTTAAACATATTTTAAATACAATTACTTCAATTTAAAAAAGACACACACGACGAACGAACTGAAGGAAACGATCAAACTACTGCAAACTGCGTTGTTCCAAGCTTTAAATTTTTGTACCGGCTGGATCGGCAAAATTGTATCGAATTTTATAGAAATGTACCAGCAAGGTGCATAAAAAAAGGACGCTACTTCACTGGACACCAACTTAAAAAAACTTAGAGTTCTAAGAAGAAAAAGTCCGTTACCTTCACCAAGAAAGTGAACTTAGAAAAAAAGTCGTTACTTTCAACAGCCCTAGATGACAAAACAAATCCTTGGACTTCACAAATCGATGGGAAATCGGACGCCATTTTTTCCATCGAATTTAAAAAGCGATTTGTGATTTAACGATTTATGTCAGTTTTGTTTGTCAGCTTGAGGAGTAAAATTTATAAAAAATTACGAAAGAAGTGAATTAAAATTATAAAAACATATTATACACGAGCATTAAAAATAAAATTATCCATTTCACACCGAATAAAATGTAAAATTTGATGAAAATATTTAGAAGGTAACCTAACCAAACAAAAAACTGACAACAAAATGCATTCAGCAGAACTACAAATCAATGTGCATTGTGACGTCGCCGGCTTATAAATTGATGGGTTCTGTGTACCCAATTCTCTGGTTCAAAACTCAAAATGACGAAATGAAACACACTCGGCTTACTACGGCTGAGCCGAAGTAGTTCGTATATGTCGCTGTACGCTTGCGAGCTTGGCAGTTTAACACAGACAGCGTCGGAATACGCTTGATTTTATTGATAATCCAATACACGCGCTGCAATCCGCTAGGTTTTGCAGGTGGTACCCGTATTTATAATAATTGTTCGGTTTACTCGTATATCTTGCTACTCCATAAATAAACTACGAATATTGTTGAGCAATGAAACTGAATTGCTCAGTTTAAGACCGGTAGTTTCTTCTGGACGCAACAGCTGCCGTTTGACAGAAAATATGGGATTTCGCTGACGAACAAGTCAAATTTCGTCGCGTCGCGTTTAATAAAATCTAATAATCTGGTTTGTTCGAGTTTACACTATATTTTCAAAAAAACTAACTATCGTTTCTGTTTCACTATTATTATGTTCTGTGTTGCTATCAAGATCTAAGATGTTTCGAGCATAAAGTATTTTCAGGAGTGTTCCCATGAAAAAGAAAAACAACTGACTGTTTGCGCTTGGATTTTCTCACTCTTTAGGTATAAAGACAAATACAAGTAGGTAGATAAATAATTAATTTTTATAATGTACATGCAATTTCAGTTTTACATTAAGTTTGGCAACATTGCCATTGGGTCTGGATGAAATGTCGATGGTCGATTTAAAAAAAAAATATGTAGCAGAGCCACCCATTTAAATATAATACGTCATTTCCATAACACCCTGTATGCCTACGAAACACGTATGGAAATTAACATTTAAAATTTTGTTCTTTCTTGATATTACTCCAATTTTGAGTTTTTTAACTCTAACTTACAATTTCACTCAACTCAGAGAACAAAAAAATAAAATCTTTACTAAAAAAGTTTTACAATAGTCTCTTCTCCGTGGAGATATGAGTTTTTAAACTATTTTCACTTGCATGGAACGTTAACTTTACAACTCTATCGTGCGACTCAATCGCGATATTTCAATTCGTTCAAAGAAGCAGGATTTTTGACAAGAGGTTGGCAACACTTTCCCGAATTTCCAAACCACTAAATTTTAAGACCTCTTTAAGGGCATTGTTCTATTGTTCAGCTAATTAACCGCCTAATCGATAAGGGCGGGCATTGTTTTACTCAGATTAGAATCCATTCAGAATCCGGTTTCACTGGTTTGTGACCGTTCGACAAAGGGAGGGCTCGTTTAAATATAATTTAGGAATTGTAATTTTAAAATATTTCTTGCTTGTCTTTCCACGTGTCAGTTTAGTATAGTTGTTGCAGAATTATACCGTTGACTCTTACTGCCATAAATAAACTACCTGATTAAACCCTATTGTATACGACTCACCCTCTTCAAAGCTCAATAAATGGGATCAGGGCCGGCTTGAAAAAACACGATTTATTTTTTATAATTTAAAATAAACAGATAGGTATTTTTAGTTTTAGGTACCTATAATAAATGTAAAATAATCATAACAATTAATGATAATTGAAAAAAATATAATTTAAAAGTATAACTATTAGGATAACAAGTACAATAAAAATTAATTAAATTCTAAGAAACTATCGATAATTTATTCAAAATTTAACTCTGTATCATTATCACTATCATCATCTAAGCCTAAACTTATAATTAAGGGTTGAACATTTGTAATCATACAATTGTAAGAATTTTCCACCTTAAGTACATGCTGTACACAGTTTTTCCAGCTGTCTGCAGAAATTTTTCTTACTTCGTTTTTAATTAATTCTACTACAGATGCATTTAATGTGGGAGAAATATTATTTCTCCTAATATTGGATTTTAATTGGTGCCATATTAACAGGTTTAAATACTATGTATCTTACTGAAGATAAAGGAGTTTTTGTTAAAGCATCCATCGAATTAAAATTTCTACTCAACAACGATTGATACACATTTTTAATTATTAGTTTGGCATCGGTAGATAAATGCTTTCTTTTAAAAATGGCACTTGAAGAGGCCCCCCTATCAGCACAATTCCAAGGGCGCCACATTCTACCACTAATGAGCCTAACTAAAAATTACTCGCCGGAAAACCACTAAAGATTAAAATTATTTAAAATCACTTTGTATTTATATATTATGCATCAGGCATAGGTATAAATTGAATTTGTATACCTGATCCGACTCTGCTCGAAAAGGTTTTAAAATTTGGGCTCTCCTTATTTATTTTATGGTCTAATGGATAATGAGGTTTTATTGCAGTCAATTTAATTGTTTCAATAGTTTTAACATGCCCACCTTAAATTAATTTGAAAATATCGTTTTGTTCTTTATCCTCTTATCTACAAACCCATTTTACGAAAAAGCGGTAAGTATCTTTATTAGATCGGAAGTTATTAAATATTTTCGATCGCCCGCGCGGGCATCGAAGCGCGCGACGCGACGGTTTGAAAAGTCTATAATCGAGCTCGGTGCTGTGTGACTCACTCGAAAGCGTAGTTCTGCCACGCTTCGACTCGTCGCGCGCTGCGTGTCTTGCGACCCACTTTTTCGCAAAATTAGTTTTGTAGATAAGAGGATAAAGAACAAAATGATATTTTTTCAAATTGATTTAAGACAAGTAAGTTGTTAATCTTTTTCATTTTTTTAATACACTTCGGAAACTCAAGAAAAAAAGTATAAAATAAAAAACCAAAAAAAAAGTATTGAGTTTGTTCACCAAAGAATCACCAATTAAAATAAGTACCTATCATTAATAACATCCTGTATAGGCACGCAAGGTACTGTTTTTAAATAAATACTATTTAAAAAAGCGTATTGCGGAACTCCACAGTCGCTGTATTATGTTTTTATTCACTTTTAAGGTTGTAATAAATAAAGATGGGGAGCTTCAAGTCACGATGGCTCTTGATCTATGGGTTTATGACGCACGTGCAAAGATATAACGTGCAACTTTACAAACTTAATTACATGCTGCTGTCCTTTCCTTATAACAAAAGAACTCTTGGCGATAAACTAGCAAATAGTTGGATATTCCGAAATCTGCGAACTATCTTACGACGTAATTGAGTTTCACACGTCGCGCTAATTCAATTGTTCCGAGTTAATTCACTCGTTGCGGGTAATTCTCGTCTTACTGTTGAAGTTGACTAGAGATATCTTGTTTTTTGGAAGGAACAAGCGGTTAATCTTAGGATATAAAACGAAATATATCAAAAATTTGTATTAAAATTTAAAGTTTTAATGGTTTATAATTTATAGCTTAATAATGAACCAATTGTGCCAATTTTTGTTTCAGCTGATAGAAAACATATTCTAGAGTTTTGTCCGGGGTAGCGCATAAAATCTAAATGCATGTGAATTTCCGAAAATTTAACTTTGACATATTGTCACGCCCTACGTATTTAGTATGGATAGCGTATGGAATAAATGGTAGACAAGTCATCCAAGAGTAACACTTATATTAATATAAACATGAACAATTCGTGCGTCAAAACATATCACTGTTTTCAACTCTATAATTATTATACTTCTCTCAGATAAATCTCTCAGGGCGTAGCTTTCAGGCTGTCATCTACTGTGGCGGGCTTAAGGGCTTTAGGTGAGCGTCACAGAGTAGCGCTTATTGGACCCAACTAAGACTGTCAATCTTAGTAAGAGAATGGGTGCCATCCAAGCTTGTCGACTTGCTATTTATACTTTAAATCGAATTTAATTTATTTTTTAACTAAACCAATTAGATATAAATCTGGTTTAATCACTGGCCGAAGGGTATCTATCGGCTTGCTACTCGATGTAACAATAAAATTACCATTTCTTCTAAATACGTTGTAACCTCGCGTTGCGGCGCTTGACTTCTTCGATCGATGGTATGTTCCCCCTCCAAGTTCTTTCTAGACTATTTAATATTAAAAATATAAAATCATTAAATACATAAGCCATGTAAATGAATAGATAATTGCATAGCATAGTATTATAGGCTTAATTTTTTTGGCAATGTCAAATGGCCTTATAGTTCTTAATACACCAAAAGAAATGTATATTGTGGTTAGATGTCACCTGGTTATAGTACGGCAGCCCCAGTGGCGGATTTAAGGAAAAAGGCCCAGTGGGCAAAATTTCTTCAGTGACCCCACAAACCTGAACAACCCCCCCTAGAAAATTATGTTGTTTCAGGTGTTCCATGGAAAGTGAAAGATATATGTTTTAAGAATTTAATGAATATAAAAATGTTTTCATTTATTCATCGAGCATTATAAAAGTTGTATTCTTTTTTACATCGAGAAAATTTACATATTTTGAATCCTATTCTCGCTTTCTTCTCTGTTTCTGTCTGACTGTCAACTGAATTTAGATGCGCGGGGGCACCCGGGGGCCCCATTAGAACGTTTTTGATAAGTCAGAAATATTCGACACACTTTGAGAAAATCGTAGACGTTTTAAATAACTGACTGATTACAAAAGTTATTTGATTTTATATTTAATTTACGATAGTTATCAAGCATTGCAATTATTCTGATAACAGGGGGCCCCTGAATGAAAATTGAACTTTTGCTGTCCACAAGGGACTCACCGAAACATTTTTTCAACAAAAAAATAAAAAAAAGAAAGGTGTAACTTTCAGCAAGAGAGGCCCTGAAATCATATTAAAAATATAAAAAGAAAACGTGAATTCATCGACAACGGATGTCTTGAGTGTTGCAAAAATTCCATAGTTTAAATAAAAGATGTAAAGAAAAGGGGTATCAAAAAGTTACAGCGCCCGGGTCAATTTTTTTTTAAATTGTTGATAACAATTTAAAAAATAGTAAATCGAATCGAACGGACATTTTCCGTGTTGCGCAACTGCATGGCGGACAGCGGAGTCGGATCTCGTATCTGTATATTTCATAATCGCTGTACACGGCGCGTGCATGGGACGGCTTGCTGTGTGGCTTGGTTGTCTATAACAACTCAGCATCAGCTATGTCCCCATATTGCATTATTATTGATACACGTGCTCTGTTGACTGAAAACGGTTTTGCTAAAAAATGCTTGTGTATTTTTCTCAAACCAAATCTATTCACCGCACGGAAAATGTCAGTTACTATTTTCATCTCTTCAAAAACATCACTCTGAGTCAAATTCGCAACGTTGCCAATGTCCGTTCTTGTTAATTTCCTTCTCAAGTCCTTATTAAATCACCAAATCCTGGTAGTTAAATTTATTTATGTTGCCTGCTACCGCTCGTGACCCGCACAGACCGACGCGACGATTCAAAAAACCTGTCGTACTGTGCCTCGTCGGGCTGCGGCAAATTCAATGGGCGCGTTCCTTAAAACTACATACACTTTAAAATAAATAAACATCGGAAATATTATTCATATTATTCCACGAATGCCTTTTTAGTACATAAAACTAACGATTTTTAAACGACCTCATATGATTTACGAACTACAAAATCATCTCTTTTCCGTGAAAAATGGTTGTTTCTGGCATCTAACTAATTACTATTCCGTATCGAAAAATAATTCCCCCGGACGTTTGGCTCCTATTCAATGCTTCCTTCCACCGTATACATTTATTCTTTCGGAATTTCTATCTCTGGTTTCATCGAAAATCTTGGTTATAGATTTTTATTTTTGTCAACGAACTATATTTTACATATACATGGTGTTATGAAAATGACTTATTATATTTAAACCTGAAATTCCTGAGATGAGAGAACATGTTGCAAAAAAGTAACATATATACACTTGTTAAGTGAAAACAGATGTGCATGTGGTCACGTGGGGTAATGTTAACGGTTTTTACCTGAGTATTTAGACATTCAATTTAAAATAAAGTATGTAGGCTTCCTCTCGGATAGCCAAAGAGTCATTCTTTTAAAAAATAATAAAAAATTTCCATAAAATTTTACTGTGATTCTATATAATTTTTAGAAAATAGTATTAATACAGAACAATATTATCTAAAATATACGAAAAATATTAAAATTTTACTAATACAACATCCAATACACATTGTAATAGTAAATTTCGAAACAGTAATGAAACTTTTCACCGAGGTTTGTATACTATTTTATTTACAACCACATCTAACATCCAATTCTAATTATTTTGAATTAAAATTATTAATAAAAGATTGAATAATTAGACAGAAATTTCAAATAACCGCAGGTGGTAAAATAACGTAGGTAATAATACACATCAAGATGGCAAATATCATTTTTTGAATATGGTTTCCATGTCATTAAATAATCTATTATTTTAACAACAGCAAACAGAAAAATGCTATCAGATGAGGAATTTGATTTTGCTGCTACTCCACCAGAAATTCGAGGAGCAGCAAAAATAGAAGAAGATCTTCTGGCAACTAAAAGCCAGAGAGATATGACAAGGCATATAACTGTTTCAAAGAATGGTGTACGGGAAACAAAGTTCAAAATCCTGGTTCTGAGTCGGCGCTACTAGCTTATTTCAGTGAAAATGCCAAGACAAAAAAGATATCAACGATTTGGTCACAATATTCAATGGCGAGGACCACTCTATCAATTAAGGAAAAAGTATACATATCTAAACACTCAAAGTTATTAGCATTTTTAAAAAAGTGTGTTCGTATATTATTTTGAGATATCGATTTTTTTTTAAATTACAAAAAAATAATTTACTTTCGACCCGGGTGGAAAGTAAAAGTAAAAAAACGTCAACTTTCCACCTTTGAAAGATAGATGAATTGTCATTATTACATGCATGGTTGTAAATAAAATTATTTTTGACCCTACAAAGTGGCGGAAGAAAGCTCGGGAAGGAAATAATATAATTTTCTCGATAAGTACTTTATCATTTTAGATAAGAATCTATTATACTTTGTCATTATCAATGACCACCCTGTACGTCTTAAACATCATTTCTATAAATAATATTTTGATCAATCAAATAATGTCCATAAATGAACGCCAAAAGTCGTGTCGTCCCGCGTTGAAAAATTGACATAGATTTTTTGTCGTGAAATTATGACATCGTTCTCCTTTAGAGGGAGACATTAATAATAATGTGATTGGACAAGCAATTAATTGCTGGCAATTATTTTGATTTCTTTTTCCATTAAGCTCGATCTATCTCGTGTTTTTTTTTATTACTTTTGATTAAGAAGTTTTATCTTTATAATTTTAATATCGATATTGACACTAAACAAATTTGGGTACGAATCAAACTTTATTAAATGACAATGGTAATTACTACATTTTGAACCAACGTTTTATCAATAAGAGCAGGTATTTGTCACCTTATGAATCGATTAATAATCAAATTTAAAAGAAAAAACTAAATTTCTAAAGAGAAATAATTCAAATCCTTTATTATAAATTTGAGGATCACATAGCACGCTATTGTGTGCTACGTAAATAAATGCCTATCATCCTTTTTGATATTATGTAATTTTCCATAAAATTAGGATATTTTATTTTTCACAATTTAAGTTGTTTTTAACATCAGAGAAATTATATCTTGTAACGGCGGTTTATTTGTCGATGAGCTAAACATTTATATCAAGATATCTTCAATTATAATTACACTAAACCTACAAAGTCGTAAAGACACGTCAATTTTATTGTGAAGGAAGGCGCTTTTAAAGGATATTTGCAGCTTCCATGGTTTGACCCCCTGTCAGGGGTAGATGGGGACTGAAAAAAATCTTTTTTCAACAATAAAAAAATGTATTAAGAAAGAAATCGCGTTCTAAAAATGGACATAAAATTGTTTTTTTTATAATCAATCACCAAGCACAATAGGAAAAATCCCTTAGGGCACTCTGGGAGAGGTGCGTTTGCGAATAAAGCGATTCACGTTTGTTTTGAATCGTTGGAGGTTATATTCGTTGGAAAAAACGACCTCGGGAAGGTCGTTCCACAAGGATGAAGTCCTCCAGATGAAGAATTCTTAAATAATGAAGTTGGAGTATACTAAGCTTAACCACATATGGATGGGCGACAGTGGTTCGTCGTGTATTTCTACTATTCGCTGCTCTGGGCGGAATTAAGTGGGCAAGGTCAGCTGAGCACTTTCCATGAAAATATCTGTAAAAGAGAGTCAAATTCCCAACCTGTCTAGGTTGTCGAGGTTCTTCGTCAGCTCGTGGTCTCCGATTAGACGAATTGTCCTCCTTTCAATAGAATCCAGCAGCCGAAGAGTATGTTTGGATGCAGAGCTCTAGACATGAGAGCAGTACTCCAGTGATGGTCTAATCTGGGCTTTGTATAGTATCAAAAGCCGTTGAGGTGTGTACAACTTTTTGGTTCGGAAGAGTACACCAAGTTTCTGAGAAGCTATCTTGGCGATTGCCACAACGTAGTTATGCCAAGACATATTTCCTCCCAGACTGTTGCCCAGCAAATTAATAGATGAAGTCAGTGGGATTACGTGTCCTGCCATGACTATATCCGGTTCTGTAATGTTAACCTTTTTAGAGAAAACTGCTGCCTGTTTTTTTTTGTAGCGTTAAATTCGACTTGGTTACTTCCAGGTCTTTGTTGAGGCGTGATATTTCATGCTGCCTGCGAAGATGTGCGTCGGAAGCCAATGTTTGTGCATTCAAAGAGAAAGATGAGATAAGTGTGCTATCGTCAGTAAAGCTAAATATCGGATTTTTAGTTTAGATCGTTAATGTAGAGTAAGAAGAGGGTGGGAGACAATATATGGACTCTTGAGGAACACCGGCATTGATGGTGAAGATGTCTGAGAGAAATACGTCAATCGCCACTTGCAGAGAGCGGTCCTTAAGAAATTAGAACGTACCTGTGGTGAGATCTATAACTCTGAGGTTGTTATTTAAAAAAAAAACATTATTGTGTTGATTCTTCTTTTAGAAGAATAATTAGTGGTCCCTAGACGGCTGGACATGTGGCCGCATGACAGACGGACGATGGATAAAAAGGCTAGAGTGGAGACAAAGGGCTGACAGGAGAAACAGGGGATGACCTCCCACGAGATGGACGGACGATATCAAAAGAGTGACCACAAACGGTGCAGAGCGCTCAAGACAGAGGACAGTGGGCAGAAATGGGGGATGCCTATGCCAGCAGTGGATGCAAGGGGCTGATTGATGATGAGGTCGGGTGACACCCTTCCTAATTCTTTACTAAGGGCAAAGTCGGCGCCTAAAAATTCGCATAGAAATGTCATTTTTTGGAACGCAATTTTTCGTAAACCACTACATAAAAAGGAATAAATTATACTATTCTTGGAAAGAGGTTTAAACAACCTTTAAAATAATTTGTCACTTGACGCTCCCTTCCCGTTTAACATTTTAAGGGTAACATCTACCCCTCCTCGGGGCTGCAGAAGGCTGCAATTATTCTTTAAAGGCGTCCCCCCTTTACAATAAAATTACTTTTCCAATTTTTATTATTATTAATAGAAGCGTGGGAGGTTTCAAATTGACACCCTATATATAATAATCTGTTAAAGCTTGTAATTTGGGTCAAAGAAAATAAAACCGCTGAAACTATCTCATACTAGCTGACAACTATTTTCTTTCCTGTGGCGAGGATTTCTAATCTAAGATAAATGTTTTATTTTACTAGTTTTCGGTAAACTTTTCCAAGCGGAATTGCAATGAAAGAAAATTACTCAACCTGCAGGTAAGTCTGAAATACTAAATTTAAGAAAAGGGAGTGCTCTATTATAGCCGCTAGAATTTTACGGAATTAAATTTTATGTGTTAAAAGATTATACCGGATAGCGTTTTCCTAGACATAAAGAGCCTATCATGCTTCCCTATATGATGGCGTCTAAAACTTTTGCCGTAGCTTAAGCGATTTATGAGATATTTAGATTTAAAATTTTCCAAGAATTTTGAAAACGTTCATGAGATTTTTGAAAATATGACAATTTTTTAAATTATATAGTGTCCCATAATTTATGGACCACAGAGGACTGGAGATACTAAACATCAAACTAGATCCATTAAGTCATATAAGTTTTTTCGAAATGCTTCTCGCTCTAGATATACACGGTGTTGAAATTGCAAGGTTATTTTCGAAAATACGTCATAATTTGAAAACGATTCAATGTATGGGATTGAAAGTTGGCGGTACGATGTCTTTAGGAGTGAGAATTAAGAATTTGCACACTTTTTTTTAAGTTTCATGTTATAGGTCGTTACTTTCATATACTGGGTCTAATAAATTTATGATTTTTTTCTTACCATGTTATTAAGTATTTTTAAGCCAATATTCTCAAAGCAACTTCTAAACTAAAACGGAATATTTGCTCGATCTTAATATCTCTAACCGTTTTCGTGATATTTCCATTTTTACTTTGATTTTTTGATGCATTGTAATGTTTAAATGGAAATATCTCGAAAACGGTTAAAGATAGTGAGATCGAGCAAAGTAAACCCTCTTAGTTTAGAAATTGACAGTTGCTCTATGGCCCATAAGTTATGGGACACCCCATATATATTAATCAATAATAGCGTGTATATTTGTAGGTTTATACGGCTAAGAGTCACTGAAAATAATAAATAAATCCATCCTTGTTGCGTACGTACAGAAACTATAAGTCTATGTCAACGAGTTGATGAATATTATACAGGGTGTTATGGAAATGACTTATTATATTTAAATGGGTGACTCCTTGGGTGTCCTAGAGAAAGTCTACATACTTTTTTTTTAAATCGAATATCTAAATACTAAGGTAAAAACCCTTTTTATCCACATACTGTCGCCCCGTTCCATCTGGATTCATTTAGCAACAATGTGGGTCACTAGAGTATACTCTACAGTGTTGTCAGATCACACCGCGTGTCTTGCCGTAGCTTGAATACCGCCCGCGCGCTGCTTCATACTTCAGTATGTTTCGAGATACGGGAGTGGAACGACGTTGGTTCCACGACGTCGAGGGTGCTACGTGCTTGACGTATACGAATTTTAAACGTTTTGTTAGTTGTATTGCCCGATTTTTTTTTTGTTGTGAAATAATTCATAATAATAAATGTTGTGATGTGATTTCAAATTTGTAGAATATTATCTACAACAGACTTTTTGTGTTTTATTTTTTTATGGAATTTAATTATAAAACGGATTATTTTAAAATACGATCGAAGGTAAGAGAGTATGTACCTTAAAATTGTAGTTTTCTTTGTCTAAAATGTTTGAAAAAGAAGTGACATCGCGCGTCAAAGAAGTCTTGTTGTCAAAAACTGAACACGTGCGTTTAGAATTATGTGTTGCAATATGACAACATCGCATATAATGCGCTAACCTCTTTTGAACCTGGAGACTGCCTCAATAAAATATTGATTGCGAAGAGCCTCAGGAGCGGCTACGTAAATTTTGAGCCATTTATGGTTATTTTTCTTCAATTTATTTTCATCTCGGGATTTATCCGGTTTAAATATAATACTTCATTTATATGACACCCTGTATATGAGGAATGAAATAAATCTGAAGTGAGTGAAATTGATACAGCCGACAAATAGATGTATTTACTAAAAATCCTTATGTTTTAGAGGTTGCCATAGAGACAGAAAATACTTCTAATTCCCTCTTTAATCTACATACGTATTCCCTCGAAGATGGTTACCACTTCTTGCATTATTCAAAAGTTATGTCTCGTTGAGGCAATACAAGTTATTTCATCAGAACGCTTTGCATGGAGTATATTAGCACATACCACACTTACGTAATCCTATGGCATACAATATAGTTTGAGGCGAATGTATGTTTAGTATATGTACTATCTACATTAGATGTAAGTAACTGTTTTGGGAATCCCAGAGGAATCTTACACACTTTCTTTTTAATCGAGCGTGTGGAGTCTTAAGTAAAAACTCCTAAAATCGCGCCACATTCGGCGACCACATATACAGGGTGTTATGGAAATAACGTATTATATTTAAACCGGCATTTCCTGAGATGAAAACAAATTCAAGAAAAATATCCAAAAACGGTGCTTTAATTTAATATGCCCTGTAAGTACATGACCTTATGTCAAACCAAAAATTACCACGTGGTGCCCCTGTTCGGAAGCAACATATGACAGTGAATCTTGAACAGTGTTGTCATATCTTCAGGGTAAACTCTTTAGAAAGTCAATAACCGTTTGACAGATTTCAAGTTGTTTATTTTTCAGGGTACATTATTATAAACTTTTACGTTCAGTTCGCTGGGAAACAATCTCTGATTTATAAACTTGAACTGACTCGAACGAACGGGAGTTTATAAATGGTCAGGTATGTTCTCATTTGTTCAATTCGAACGACACCCGTCAGATCTGGACAACTTAAAAGTTTATAAATGCCACTTACCCTTTAGAAAAAAATGCAATGTTATTTACGTTTTCGGACTTATGTAAAACCAACTTAATTTATAAAAAACACCAAGTACTCAGATCACAAAATCACATTAGTTTTCGCAACACATCTAAGAACCGTTCAATCTGAATTAGTATTTTAAAGTGCTACTGTGTAGACAAAAATATGCCTTGTTGTCTGGGAAATAATATATTTAACATCTAAAAATTTTAAAAATAAATAACACGTTGGTTCTCTCGATCGATATCGGCCGGCTTCTTTAAACAGCTGATTTTGGACAATCGGGCTAATATTTAAAAATACAGCGTTGCCACTTTCGATGTTTTATAAGCGACTATCATAAATTGCCGAATTTCCTTCTATAACATTACTTTCCTGTAAAATGATAGTCTCGGAAATGGCAACCGCGCTGGGTCTAGTAGCGGAGAGTTCTCGGAAAGATAGTCCAAGGTGGACTAGACCATTTAATTCTAAGGGTAGTTCCTGTCAATTGTTAACATAATTGTTTCATTTTATCTTTAGTAAAGGGTTAATGGCCCATAGAAATTTGCGTTTTTATTATTTCTATTGCGAAATGATTAAGTGCTCTTGTTCTATGTGTGTTATTGTAAAGTGTAATTATGCGTTAGTGTTGGGGTTTAGTGATAAGCTTATTATGCACTCCCACACTATCATCACGACACGTGATGAGCATAACGTTTTTCCCATAGAAAAAAGAACTGAAAGTGTCTGTGCCCTGGATTCCTTAATCGCGTCCTAGATTTACTTTTTAAGTAAGCTAAATATTTATTGTTATAAGAAACTAAAGTTTTACACTTTTAAGCAGTTTGGCAACATTGTGCCTGAAAATCTGTTGATTACCCAGCTGGGCAATGTAATATGTTCATATATGAATGTGACGAGGAGTTGGATTTAGGACCCCACTTTTTAAACAACCGATTTAAAAAAAAATATGTAGCGCTTCTCTAGGACACCCCAGGAGTCACCCATTTAAATATAATACGTCATTTCCATAACACCCTGTATATGTATATGGTTTCACTTAATGCCCGTAATGTAGACTTATCATGCCAATCTATACAAGTCAATAGGGAACGCGAACTGTTTGAGACAATTAAAAGGAGGAAAACAGCATACCTGAGACATATCATGAGGAATGAAAGATATCGATTCTTGCAGCTGATGATCGAGTGCAAGATTGAAGGCAAAAGAGGGATCGGAAGGAAGAAGATGTCTTGGTTGAGAAACATCCGGCCAATGGACAGGGATACACGATGTTCAGTCGCTGATACATACCGCAAGAGACAGGGAAGCAATGGAAAATGTTATCGCGAACATCCATTATGCACCAGAAGAAGAAGAATCTATTACGATGTCGCTTAACAACGGCGTGTACTTCGACCTTCCGTCGTTCTCTACCACGATGCGGCGCGATAGAACTTTCCGCTGTGTATTTCCTCCGCTAGTCGATTTGAATCGAGAGACAGTGCGTTAGAACTTATGCGAATGCAGCTACACGTCGATGTGCTAGTTTGAAACGTGCTCTAGCTCAATAAATATGGAATAAAATTTATTCGTTGTTAATATTTCAACAACCCAAATTAAAAATCTAATCTCGTCACCCATAACATTCAACACCCATAATACTATATCATGTTTGACCAGCGCAGAGTGAGAAGGCCTGTGATTCGCTCTTTGTCTTCCTTATATATCGCAGGAAACCTTAATGATGTATGATTTTTGATAAAATCAGTTATATAAAAGGTGTAATTATTCTACTCACATCTAATTTAGAAGATACAAATAGAACGAAGAATAAGATTCAAATTGACACAAAAGCGGATTTTGCCATAAATAGTAATGATCCAAGTTGCTTACTGCAGCCAAATCCCGAAACGTTGAAAATATGCAAATACTCGATAAGAAATTCGCTGCATCGGATAAAATTCTTTTATGGCCCGCTGCGGGACAGTTTCCGATAAGAAAAATGTTTACATAATTCTTTATGCGCTAAGGAAACTGTGAATATTTGACAGTCATTTTACTTTATACATAACCTATAATATCTAATATTCATCACGAACTGGCTAAAGCAAGATCCTAAAAATTCAGTTGATTCCTTGTTTAATAAAAAATATACGTATTTCTCTATCTGCTTAAATTAGCAGCATTCTGCACCAGACCATAAAATTTCTTTATATTATTAATCCAATAATACACTAACTATTAATGTTGTAATCGCTCGAGCGAAAAACCGCTTGATCAATCGATTGTTGAAATAACCGACATCGCTCGATTATTAAAAAACCGCTCGAGTTATCTATTCGGGCGAAAACCGTCGCTCGTCACTTATTATCTTTCACTCGATACCCGAGCTTCGCTTGACGCCATCGGAAATGTACCGCTGTAGTGTGATCGAGTTAAAAAACTGCTCGTATATTCGAACAGTTTTTCGCTCAATAGGAAATACTCTAGTTATAAATTCAGGCGAAAAACCGAACAATATCGCCTGTCACTTGATAGAAGACCTTCGGTCTACGCGCCACGCCATCCGATTGGCGACGTTCGAGTTTGTCGCTGAGCAGGTATACGACATACGTCTTTCTTAAAGGCACATAAATGAGAAGGTGCATATAAAAAAAGTATGCCAAATCCCTTAGCGGAGTCATCGCGACATGGGTTTTGTAAAGTTTTGTTTTAACTGGCTAGCCAGCGGCGTAGTTTAGGTCTCCGATTGTAAATATTAAAAAATTAAAGTATATAATTTTTAAATTTTTATTTACTATAAACTCGAGAAAACTTTATAACTAAAAAATAACATAATAATAGAAATTGTAAATAAAAATAACAAAACGAACAAAATGGTTAACAAAATATATAGAAAAATTGGTTGGTAATCTTATAGTAAACATTTTAAAATCTAAACAGGAACTTTTTATTATTAAACTCAAGAAGACTTCTTAAAAATAACATACATTATAGAAAATGTTAATGGTAAATAAGAAAACGAGCCAAATAGCATAAACATTTTTGAAGGGCACACAGTGGGCACCTGATAATTTAAAGTGGAAGAATTTGACAAGCCATTTTAAATATCTACTTATTTTATGCTCGTAGATTGAGAAAGATGTGAAGAAAAATAACTCTTGGTAATACTTTTTGTTTTAAAAAAGCACAAGAATAAACCCGAACAATAAATACATATTTGGGTGATTTTTGCAGTTTATTTGTTTGGTATCGAGACACGTGGTTAAAATTCATTATTCACAAATAAATAAATTTCTGGAATTTTTTTGGTGGCACTACAATTTTTTAGCTAAACCTGTGCTCACCAGTAGTTACGTGCCTGCTAAATACCCTACCTGATCACATGTAAACGACTAGGCTGCCGGTCGAGCAGTCGGTGACGTCATCGCTTGGTGAATTGGAATTTCAAGCGATTCACTCGAGCGATTCACTCGATTATTAAAATCGATCGAGTATCAAGTACTCGATTATTAAAATCATCGGTTTTTCCCCACACTACTAACTATACCTAAACTAATCTCTAGAAGAGACGACACTAAAAACCACGGAAACCCCGGAAACATTCGGCATCTTTCGGAGATCCGAATCCGGAAAGCTGGCGGGCCTTTTGAATGGTGATGTTTGACAACTTGCACGTTTCGAAGGATCGGATGCTTGGCGCACAGCTCGTGAACAATACCTAACCTAACATTTTCTTTGCCGCCCTTTTTTAGAGTCTCTTTTTTTGATCGCTGTGTTACCACACGTGATTCTTGAATCTCTTTGCTTTCTGATTTATTTTGTGAAAAATATTGTGTTTATCTACTTTAGCAATCATCAAGCATGGAAGCCCAACAGAACAATACGTACCCGTTCTGCAATTTGGAGGTTTCTTGTGTTTCAGCAAAAAACAGACATGTAAAAAATGTTCATAACCAACAGCATAATTCCGATACTAAGAAATCGTATATTATTTGCCCATTGTGTATTGGAACTGAGTTAATCTGTGGAACTTATAATAAACTAGAAACGCATTTAGAGGTAAGTCACAAAATAAAATTACAAATGCAAACACATAATTTTTTTAGCAAAGAAGATTATGAATAATGGTATGAAGAACAAAAAATTCAGACGACCTATGCAGCGGCCAGGACAAAACGATATAATGATCATGTGGAAAAATCCTATACTTGCAATCGTAGTAATTCATTTGGTAAAAATATAGAATGCACCTTTAATGTTGCCTTATTTTATAACATATTTCTATTATCCGTAGGGTATATCAGCAAATACTCTAAACGAATGGAGAAGTGTATTCTAAAAATTAAGCTATATTTTTATATAAGGTGTATGGGGCAAATTAGTTTGGTGATGGAACAAGAAAATAGATTAGCAGTTCATAAAAGGAAATTAGAAAAGCAAGAATTCTTTCCAGCAAGGAGAAAGAAATAATATTGGTTATTTTGTATGGTGACAGGCTGGATTTTGTATTTTATAATTAAAAAATTAATTATTGTAGTTGCGTAGTATGGTTTAGGATTTTTTTAGATGTTAGCTATGCTTATTGTGTTGTACCTTTTGTAAATTGTAAAAATAATGCAGGATAATAAGGAATTTGAAAAAAACATCCCTCTTAAGTTTCTTGCAGTTTCTTCTTACGGGTTGTAATCGAAGCTGCGGATTTCTGAAAACTACGTAAGTTTAAATAAAGTACTATATTATTATGTATGTTTTTTATTTTGTTAGTCATTGTAATGTAGTTTTAGTGGTTTCAGCAGTATCATAAGTTTAATTGTGTGCATGAATTTGATTTGCTACATAAATTGGTTGACCACATTGTTCCCCCATCCTGACTTTTTGACCGACAATAAAGAAACAGTTCAAAATATCCCGTGTTTTATTTCAGTTAAATAAAGGTGACTCGAGTACACCACATATTTAATAAAGGGTGGCATTTAATAACTAATTTTCAGGGCATATTTTATCAAAAAGAAGTTTTAATATTTTTTGTCCAATATTTCATGACAAGCAATAAATCAGTATATATGTATCAAAATATAAATGAAGATTTTAACGTAATTTGGTACACAATTAAACCATTTTACTAATATTAAAAACGATTCTAGTAGGTACTTCAAAATAAAGACGAGACCAGAATTAAAACCATATTTGCTACAAAGAAAGCAAAATAATCCACAAAACCTAAACAGAAATTTTAGATACTGAAGGGGCCTGAAGCGATAACATAATCTATTTTGAAGTCTACGACCAAAGAAAGTCGCAACCAACGGTATTGTCCACGAGCTGTGCGCCAGTCAACCGATCCTCCGAAACGTGCAAGTTGTCAAGCATCACCATTCAAAATGCCCGCCAGCTTTCCGGATTCGGATCTCCGAAAGATGCCGAATGTTTCCGGGGTTTCCGTGGTTTTTAGTGTCGTCTCTCTAGAAGAGATCCAATGATAGTGACATCTATTCAATAAAAAACCAACTAACCAGGTAACTGGCCTATAGCAACTAATAGTGATGTAGAATGGAATGTTCAAATACAACGTGTCCTTGTTGTTTCCTGTTAATTAGCGTTCGAAACATACTCTTTATAAAGCCCTTATTGAAACGGCCGTATTTCGTACCGTTTGACATTACAGGATTAACAACTGTCATATTTGTTGTTATTGTCAAATAAAATTCTTTGTTGTTTTTCAGTGTTTGTGTGTTAAAGTTAAGTATTGTTTGTCGAAAAAAATGGTAAAATTCTTAACTCAATATGATAAGACCGTGTCAAGTCTGACGTAAACTAAACGACGTTTTTGTTTTTCCTAACAGTGAAGTGACATGACAGTAACCAAGTCGAATTTAACGCTAAAAAAACACAGGCAGCAGTTTTCTCTAAAAAGGTTAACATTACAGAACCGGATATAGTCATGGAGGGGCACGCAATCCCGCTGGCTTCATCTATTAGTTTGCTGGGCGTCAATCTGGGAGGAAATATGTCTTGGCATAACCACGTTGTGGCAATCGCTAAGATAGCCTCTCAGAAGCTTGGTGTACTCTTCCGAACTAGAAAGTTGTACACACCTCAACAACTTTTGACACTATACAAAGCCCAGATTCGACCATCGCTAGAGTACTGCTCTCATGTCTGGAGCTCTTCGGCTACTGGATTCCATCGAAAGGAGGGTCATTCGTCTGATTGGAGACCACGAGCTGACGAAGAACCTCGACAGCCTAGAACATCGAAGGCAAGTTGGTGATTTGATTCTCTTTTATAGATATTTTCATGGAAAGTGCTCGGCTGACCTTGCCCTCTTAATTCCGCCCAGAGCGGCGAATATCAGAAATACACGAAGAACCACTGCCGCCCATCCATATGGGCTTTCATCTGGAGGACTTCATCATTGTGGAACGATCTTCCCGAGGTCGTTTTTCCCAACGAATATAACCTCCAACGATTCAAAACCAACGTGAATCGCTTTTTGCGCACACGCACCACTCCCAGAGTGCCCTAAAGGATTTTTCATATAGTGCTTGTGTTTGATCAAAAAAAAACCATATACCTGTTGAATACAGAAATATACAGAAGAAAAAAAAAGAGTCGGTGACAGATCTGGATAGAATTTGTAACTTATTATAAAAAAATTACATTCATTTCAATATGCCAAACCGTTTGACACTGAGTATGATGTCGCGAGCTGTATGTGCATATACATATCTGTAATTTTCCAAACATTATTTAAACTCCTGCAGTAAATTCTTCCAGGAATATTTATAAATAGATTGTTCCATAATATGATCACATTTATGTTTTCCTATAAATTTGATCTCTAATGGCCGATATATAGTTTCGTCCATCCCTGTCGGTTTTTTTTTATCTGTTTTTATAATCGATTTATTCTGTTTGTCCAGTTCTTTCCGACCGATATTTTAATTTGTGTCGTGCAAATATTTTTCTTCCTGGAAATCATACCCGCTTTAAAAGCTATATAAATATTAAAACTATTTTAAACTAGAAATCTGTTTACATAATAGTTATTTATGTATCAAGGGTACTAAGTCGATGATTACGCCCTGAAGGCAACAGTCTTACAGTGGCAAGTCGCCCGAGGCTATATATCTATTAGTACCCGTGGTGCATCTTTTATGTCATACCAGTTCGTTTTAAATAATAAATATTTTATTTAAATTTAATTTGATTCACCAATTTTTATTTATTTTTACCTGCCACATTCCGTTGTTATAAAACTGGCTTTTTCCAATTAAAGAAAATTGATGAGGATTTTACGTTAGATTATTTTTTAAATAATTTAACAAATAAATAGGATCGAAGGTTAGCACATAATCTTTCAATATGTAAAATTAGACGCGCTTCTTATGAGTTGCAATGTCAGCAGAAATCATAAGAACGGCAACGGCTTTTCGGGCCAGAGGCAGCGGAGAAGTTAGTCGATTTTTGTGGCTTCAAGTGCGCGCTCGGCCGCGGCGCGATCCCAAAGTCGCTCTCAATCGCGTTTGTTTTTTTTTTTGCTTAAGAAGGGGGTCCGTATTTTCGGCTACACCGAAAATTCCGAGAATAGTCAATCGCGAATCTTTCCCTCAGTGAATTTTATTTTTAAACAATCGTGTTTCCGGCGAGTATAAACAACACTGGAATATCTTCAACTACTCGTGGTTCCGACGAGTATAAACATGCTGCGATATCGGAGTAACGGTCCACCCGTGGTTTCCAAATTCACCCGATTGTCCCGAATAAGAAGAAAGTGCTAAAATCTTAAGTTAGTATTAGCAGTCACTACCGCGAGTTATAATTTTCTTTTGGAAATTATTAGGGTTGTTGAAATCCCTTTAGTTGGGAATATAATGCTAGCTTAGGATTATTTTGTATTGTAAATAACATAATAAAACTAAATTTAAAAATGAGAGATCGTGATAGGAGGAATGATAGGTGGGTTTGAAAGAACAGAATGCTAGCATAGGTTAATTCTTCATTATAAATAATTAACTTACGAGTACTTCGGTTCGCCTTACTCGACTGACGTAAGACTAACCCTTAAATTCACCCTCATTGACAAAAGACATTCAAATTAAATAAATAAAAGCCCTCCGTGTTCCAATATAATAATATGCATTGTTATTATATTCATTGGAGGCGCCCGAGCCAATAGAATCAAAAGTATAGTCAACTAACTACCTATACTTTTAAATTAAAATCATTCATTCTTTCTTAGACGAAATTATTGCCCTCACTTCTTCATGCGCTCTGGTGGACTGCTGACAGCTTCCAGTTAGCGGGGAAAGGATGGTGGGCTCACCCAAGACCGACTGACACGTGCGTGTCAAGTCGGCAATGGCATTACGCCTGGCATCCCTGACATTACAAAAATAATCGAAATCATAATCGTAAAGAACAGCGTTCATAAAAACAAATTAAGTAAGCACGCCGCAAGATTGCGGTGGATTTTTCATTACTTATCAAGACTGGCGACATTACTGATAGTATCGACCAGTACTCACACATATATTCAATTTAATAATTAAGAAAGTTAGATTGGCTCTAAATAAATAATTCCTGGATGGGGAATTCACCTCTGGATAGAATTCAGAAATGGACAAAATTAAATTTCCAAAAAATAGCCGTCTACTTAATAATCTGATTAAATTAAATTGAAATAAAACTTAAGGGGAAACTTTGTTATACGGTGGTTATCAAAAAACGTCTTACGTGAAACGCGCAGATAAGGAGAACGTTTAGAGTTACCTATCATCTATTAAGCGCAAAACGGACGGACGTTTCGGGCTACGTACTCCTCTCATAATTATTAGTATGATGTACGTACGCACCGTTTCTTTTAAAATTTACAATTTAGGCGACAACCTTGACATTATTATAGCCTGCATTTTTGTTGCTAGGGAGATAAGTATTCAAATGTTTAATGTGTTAAATGAAAATTCAAAAATGGAACAAGGTTTTGAAATTCCTAACGAAATTGAAAAAAAGGCTGAAAAGGCAAAACAAAACCTGTTACCGAGAAAATCCAGAGACTGATACGACAAAGAATATGACCAATTTTTGAAGTGGATGTCAGAAAATGCTGTAGAATACATTAACGAAACTGTGCTGTTGGGGTACTTTAATGATCTAGCTGAAAAATGACATGACAATGAATCTTGAGTCAACCTTTGCTGCAGGAAATTTAGCTATATCAGCGGAACCTTCCAGAATTGCCATACAATACAACCAAAGAATATATAAACGTAAATTTATATGTTGTTAGTTTGTTAATAAAGAATAAGTTAATCGAAAACTGTTTTTTGCGTCTTAATGCCAGCGCGGGCCATAATGTGTACTTTATGCCCGCACGGGCATAAAGTAATCCATTGTGTAGATGGTATCTAAGGTATAAAAACACAATAATGCACTGTAGTGGCGTCTGGGAGTCGGACGAACATAGAAATATTTTCAGGCGGAACAAGAGTACCTCCCCCCCCCCCCCCCCCCCCCCGTTTTCGAGGATTCTGAACACGATGGCGGCGTCAGAATTTCTCATTTGAGTTGCGCAACCCCTCAAAACGGCAAATCTGATTTATTACAAATATTATTTGGATAGATCTCGTCCGAAACAGTCAACAACCAACCTTTATTTAGTTTAAAAACCGATATTCGTGGTTTGAATTACACTCCCGGCGATAAATTAACGCCCTGTACAGAATTTGAGTTGTAGTATTTAGCGTCATTATGTTGTGTTTGAAAGTGTGACTTTTTCTTAGCATAATGTTTTCCGTTCACGTCATTATCTGATTTTTAAAGGAATATATAAATTTGTAAAAGAAGTATTGAAGTTTTTCAATAATTTTATTCACAATTCAGCAGAATTGTAATTTTTTGGCATTGACGGTTTAGCAACAATGCTAAACGTATCACCTGATATAATTAGGAATATTTGTTATAACTTAATAGGCTTCATTAGACTCGGAAAGTTTGCTATCAAAACATAGCACGTGCATAAAATATTACCTAATGGAACAAAAAGATTCGTGCATAGCATCCAGGAAGACATCTCGAACCTGCACGCTGCTATGCGTTCATGCTTTTGTTAAAAAAAATTGCTTCAGACAAAATCTCTGATTGGCTTAAAAATGGCGATATGAAATTTTCATTATAATAAATCTATCGGTATCCAACCCCATAAAATTTTCAATTGGATTACAATAAACGAAAAATGTCCATTTTTGTTCGGGGCTATATCGCATCAGAAATACTGAAACAACATGGAATTGCATAAATACATATATTTGATTAACAGTGATCAGCGGGATGAAAGCTTAATATCCGCAATATCTATGTTCCCGCAGGTTCAGTTTGTTTTTGAATGGAAGGTAATGACGATTAATACAAATGGGTTTTTGTTACTTCAGTATGCATACATATGGTCGATTTTAATCAATTGTTGTAGTTTGTTCAGATAGTAAAATAAATTAGTTCGTGTACAGTTAAAACAGGAGATTAAAATGTATAAATCATAGAATATGGTTTGTGTCATCGTTGACGTAGTAGTTATTTATGTACCGAGGGTGTAAACGGAGAAATTTTGACCCAAGGACGAAGAAGTAGTAGCGGAAGAAGTGTTTTAGGTCTGTGTCTCTATGCCAGCCCCACTTTAAGTCTGGTAAATATATTGTGAAAGTGTGACACTCCTTTTGGGATTTGGCAAATGCAGATGCCTGACACTGATACAATCTTTGCGCCTTTCCCAAATTGAACAAACTCTTTGCATCTGAGAAATACTTCTTGAACCAACCAGATTAAGGTCATAATCAAATTAGCTCTAGAAGTACTTCGTTCTACTGGTGAGATCCAAACAGAGATCGCAAGCTAAATCCAAAATTGTTTCGGCATTCGTCAATGCGTTTTCTCATTCAATAGATAGGCCCAGTTGTGACTAAGGCGCTCTCGAGCTTGTTTCGTATTTGGTTCGACTCTTCAGTAGTTGAAATTACCACTAGACAAGTTGGAATTATTTTCAATAGAAGTTAATCTACTAAATACATTTTGGACTTTGGGATTTGGCAAATCTCCGCAAAATTTGGGGCACTTTTTACCCTTTTGGACACACAAAACCAAGATTTGTAGAACTCCGTAGATGCCTGACACCAGTGGCGGCTCGTGACCTATGATAGAGGGGGTTCACAAGTATGGTGAAATTATTTTTAAAATTGTATTTTTGTGTAACGACCAAACAATTACTTTCTAGGCGTTTTAAATGTAGAAAAAAAAAGTAATAAGAAAATGCGTTAGATGAAACATGTTCTTATATATTTCTTAATTTTACGCAAGGAAATACAACTTTTGGAAAATAAGAAAGGTTTTCTTAGTGTGTATAGCTGTCGGATCTTAACGTCGTCGCATGCAACCCTCGTAACAATATTTATACAGTCCACTACTAATACTACTAAAGCCATCTACGAGCTTTCAAAGAAAACCGAATGATATCCAATACTACTACCGCCATCTACGAGATATCAAGAAAACCGGATGATGTATAATACCACTACGCCATCTACGGCTACGTCATTAGGCGCAACCAAGACAAGAACAATAGTTAACTGTTTTATGACGAAAACGAATCGAGCCACGAGACTGACAAGTTGGCATTCTTCATATTTTCAGTGTTTTTAAGTTTAAATCTTTAAATAAAATGGTTTAAAATCATATCGAGTATCATTTATCTAAATACACAACATTTATCGACCCTACACAATAGTGCTTAAACGTAAAGTCCATTTTTCGGTTCTTAATTGTAGAAAATTGATCAATAACAGCCTCATTAAGTTTGGAATACCCTCTATAAATGTTTTTTTATATATTTCATTTTTAAACTTTCTAATAAAGTCCCTAGATTTACCCTTTGTGGTCTGCGTTAAATTAATTTCGGGTTTAGGTGTTCCCGCATTCTTCACTTTAATTTTTTTAAAGTTATTTCTTAAATAGGCCACCGTCAACTATTCATTTTAACTTAATAAATATATAATATTAAAACATACACGCTCGAATTTCTAACTAGATGCACGAAAAGATAACAGCGCGGTGCACACAAAAACTGTGCGCCTTTTTCATGTTAAATCGCCATCGCCCCGCTATCACTGTTACTACAGAGAAACTGCACTACTTAATCGCACGTGCGAGCAAGTCTCGTCATAATCATCATTTACCTCGACCGAGGCACGGTTGCCGGATCTATACAGTTTGGTTTGACGGGATGATAAAATATTAGGGAGGGTCGGACGTTATGCGATAAATAATATTCAATGAATATAAATTAATATTTTTTATTCGTTTGGTTTTGGGGGTGCACGTGCGCATGTGGTCCTGTGGACGAACCGCCACTGCCTGACACTAGTACAACCTTTGTGCCTTTGGCAAATTGAACAAACTTTGTTCTTTGCGTTTGAGAACTACTTCTTTAACGAACTGGATTAAAATCGTAATGAAATTAGCTTTAGGACTACTTCGTCCTACTTATGAGTTCCGAAAAAGTCTGGGTATGTCAACCAGAGCGGATATATACTTCAAATAACTCTCCAGTTGCGTCCACTCGCTCTCAAGATGAGAATATTTTACATGATATCGTGCAAGGAGGCTTAGCTAGTGACTAGTCAAACTTTCGTCACTGCGCGTACCAGACGAACTTGTAATGGCTAGATATCGTACCTTGTGTTTATTGTATCATGCAAAGGTACGCTTGAAAGGCACCGGTAGAGCTTAGGGGACTCGCGGGCCATTCCGTATCCAGGTCGCCCTCCAATCAACTGCAGTATTTCGCTGTTAAATACTGTCAGTATGCGCCGCTGTATTATGGCGGCCCCTAAATTAGCATGGCAGAATTTCCATAATTCCTTGTCTAAATTCCCAAGTGTATTTAAACCGAAAAATATAGCAAACTCTTTATTCTTTTAATTGTCGCGTTTGTTCTGTTTTGTGGATTTCTTGTTGAATAACGACGAAACTTGTGCACAACAGAATTAAAAACTTTCGAAACGTAGCGGAATAAGAAATAAGTTCCACATAAAACTTAAACTATAGGGATTCTCTTGAGCACTATCCCTTTATTTTATTTCTCCGAAGTTGTTCTAGTGTCCCCTATAAATCTTTTTGGTGTAGCTCTACCGAAAAATAAAATAGCGGGTTTAAATGTAAACAGAGTTTTTTGAGCGGTTAAAGTAAGACTAGCCAATAAAGAATTTAAAATGTGTCGTCGAGAGAGAAGGGATTTAAATAATTTTCTATTATACAGGGTGTCCGGTAAGGATGGGGCAATATTTCGCCATTGTACACGGAAAAAAAGACGCCTTAGTAAAATTATTATAATAAAGATTGTATTGAACGGTTTCCTATGAAATATATTTTATTGAGGGTATTTATCAGTGCATCGCGTGGTCTGATTTGGGTTTGTTATGTAGAATTGATCAGGCTAATCAGAAAAAATATCCACATGGAAAAATGTCAGTGGCGTACCATAATTTTTGTAAAAAATATCAGAGGACATGTTTGCAGGGACACCACTGGTGGAACAATTGAATAACTTTTCTAACTAAAATGTGTGGTTCTATATCCTATTAACACATACCAAAATTGAACATAATATCTAAAGTATTTTCCGAGATATTAAATAGTGGCAATTTCTTGTATAACGCGACAAGCGCGCATTTGCGAAAATAAAAATTTTTCGCCGTAAATAAAAAATGAACAAATTGCATCCAGCCTGATCCCCGTAGCCCGATTAATAAGGTACTTATTAGCATTTATGTAATATTTTTTCCCCCACCATAATTCTCCTCCTTATTATCCCACCACACCCAGCCTCCGGCCCATCAAAGTACTCGGTGTCACCCGTTGATTCGCGTTTGATGCCCCAACTCCGCCCCTTCTCGAGATATAATTAATTAAATTTTATTGTTTTTGCAGTTAAGAATCGCGATAATTCGCGAACTCATTGAGATATCGGGATCAGGTTTATTCGAGCTTATGCGCTCTGTCAAGCGCTTCAATTTTGCCCTTCACATTTTTGTCTGTAGCATCAGAAACGGCTGAGTTATCTAGGAAAATCCGTTGTCGGTTAGATTTTCGGGGCGTACCCACTCCCCCTCATGCGGGCGCCCCCTACAAATCATGTCAGAATATCGAGAGGATCGTATCGGATCT
The DNA here is from genome assembly GCA_963991005.1 of Barypeithes pellucidus. Lineage (NCBI taxonomy): Eukaryota > Metazoa > Arthropoda > Insecta > Coleoptera > Curculionidae > Barypeithes > Barypeithes pellucidus. Next base: position 6,446,154 of record OZ022557.1, read on the forward strand.
CATCGATTGGGGAAAAAAAAATTACTCGATTTCGTCAAGGGATTTACGTAAACCGGATCGACTCCACTATATTTTGAAGCCTAACTTTAAAATTTTAACAAATTCTATCCAATAGTTTTCTTGTAGTTTGTCCCACCTTTTACCTTAATGGAGGCCACTGATAAGTCAAGCGACGCAAGGCGATGTTATCGCTTGGGAATACAACGTATAAGCTTCAAATTTTTTACAAAAGATTTTAGTAAATTTTACAAAAAGTTTTCATATATTTACTATATTTTTGTAAGTACAACTAAAAATTTAAGTTCAAATTTTGTCATAATTTACTGGAATTTATTAATATAAGTTATCCCAGTCACATACAGGGTGCCCCAAATAAAGTGGCCTATTAGAAGTATCTCGAGAACTAAATGAGATTTTATTTTGAAAATTTGGCTGTGGCTATAAGATATGGTTTTCTACGTTTAGAAAATACTTTCGATGGTGCGGTGTTGCCGGATCATACCGAAAGTGGTATCAACTTCCGGATTTTAAATGAATTACTACATATTTTATATTTTTTTGGGAATCTAGGTAAAAATCTAGAACAGTTTTCTGTATAATATCATATACCTATCTTTAAGAGTTTTTGAATTATAGATAATTGTGTGATTTCTTAACGCCGTATCACCGTATAAGGACCTGACAAGAAAATCGTATCTTTTTAGCGGTTACAGCTAGAACGCTGAAAATTTTACAATAGTTCCACAAGACCATCGCTATTTTATAATTTTGAACAGAATTTAATTAGTTTTATACAGGACGTCTACATAACAATATTTCTGAGGGAGATGAATTATTCAAAATATCTTCTTTTTTTTAAATGGGACACCCTGTATTTGATACGTTTTGCTAATGGAGGATCGAATTTTCTATCTAATGATATTTAGATATTTTCGGACTTATAGCGAAATTTAAAACTTATCTTAAAAAAATACATTTTTTGGTAGTAGGCTGTGGAATGGATTCATAGAAACAAAATTATGAAAAATCCACTTGACGCTATGTCTGAGTTATTGTAATAAGAATGGCTAATTCACATTATTCGAGCTTAGATATTTAAAGTTTATTTTATATTCATGGGGAGTGTGGTAGAGTTTTATCTAGAACTTGCAGAAAATTTAATGAACTGCATCCTGATGCAGCTCCTATGACTCCAAAAAAGTTGATTGGTCTCCGGGTCTTACCCCCCTAGATTTATATCTATAGGATTAAAGAAATAGTGTACAAGACACCCGTCACAACAAAGAAAGATTTAGAAAATCGAGTACGAACAGCTTTGGGGTCTCTAGAAGGGAAAGAAATGGAAAAGGTGACAAAGAACATGTTATAACCACAATTTATGAATGTTTAAGAGCCAAGCATTTTAAACAATTTAGTTATTAGTTATTTTATTGGTGTTGTTGCGTAATTTTCATTTTGTTTATTTATTTATTAATAAATTCCTTATTGGTTAACCATTTTTTTTGCAACAACACAGATATAACGTCACATGGATTTTTCATTATTTTGTTATTTGCTATAAATCCACAGCCAACTACCAAAAAATATATTTCTATAAGATAATTTTTAAATTTCGAAAATACTGAAAATAGGTATAGGAACACTTAATATCATTAGATAGAAAATTCGATCCTGCATTAGCAAAGCATATCAGATACAGGATGTCCCATTTAAAAAAAAGAAGATTTTTGCAATAATTCATCTGCCTCAGAAATATTGTTATGGAGACGCCCTGTATAAAACTAATTAAATACTGTTAAAAATTATAAAATTTCGATGGTCTTGTGAAACTATTGTCAAAATTTCAGCTTTCTAGCTGTAACCGCTAAAAAGATACGATTTTGTTTTCAGGTCCCGATACGGCGTTAAAAAATCACAAAATTATTTATAATTCAAAAACTCTTAAAGATAGGCATATGATATTATACAGAAAACTGTTCTAGATTTTTACCTAGATTCCAAAAAAATATAATATATAGGGTAATTCATTTAAAATTCCGAAGTTGCTACCACTTTCGGTATGATCCGGCAACACCGCACCATCCAAAGTATTTTATAAACGTAGGAAACCATCTCTTATAGCCACAGACAAATTTTCAAAATAAAATCTAATTTAGTTCTCGAGATACTTCTAATATGCCACTTTACTTGGGGCACCCTGTATATTATGGTTAGTTTTATTGTTTTTATACTAAATTTAACTAAATTTCTCTTTCCGTGTACATGGGAGGTCAAAATAATACTAGTAATAATTTTTATTAATGTCCCTACCAACAAAAATATCTGGTCTTTGTAATAAACGTTTCGAATTTTAAAATTTATTTTACCTGAAAACCTCTACAACACCCGTTACAGTTCTTTTTATACCTTTTGAAATTTACTACTTCGCGAATTGAAAAAACTTTTTCCTATTCGGGCGAAAAGGCATATACTCGGAAAAACAGTAATTTTTCTTCCCAGATTAACGGCGAGGGTTTGCGGGATTGGCCAAACGTAAATTACGCTAATGAAAATTAGTTCGGCGGTTTGGAAAAGTTGAAATAATCTATAACGATGAGGGCAAGTTCGACCTTTAGTTCTCACAGAATCAGTTGGAAGCGTAAATTTGTTTATTGTCGTTTTCCGAGTCATTTTCTTTACACAAATTACGAAGAAATCGTCAATGGATTATGCAGAAGAAACATTCGAGAAAAAACATGCGGAACGCCTCAAACAATTGGCCTTTTTACTTGTAAATGATATTATTTGCCCAGTTTTATTTGAACGTTTCCATATGAAGAGGGATTGGAGAAAAATGTATTAAAAACCATTTTTTTTTTATGATCAAACACAAGCACTGTAGGAAAAATCCTTTGGGACACTCTGGTAGTGGTGCGTGTGGGACTAAAACGATTCACGTTAGTTTTGAATCTTTGGAGGTTATATTTTCCTTCAAATGAAAGAATTCTTAAATAATGAAGTTCGAGGAGTACTAAGCTCAACCACATATGGATGGGCGGCAGTGGTTCGTCGTGTATTTCTGCTATTCGCCGCTCTGGACGGAAGCAAGAGGGCAACGTCAGCCGCGCACTTTCCATGATAATATCTGTAAAAGGAGTCAAATCCCCAACCTGTCTTCGATGTTCTAGGCTGTCGAGGTTCTTCGTCAGTTGGTGGTCTCCGATCAGACGAATGGCCCTCCTTTCGATGGAATCCAGTAGCCGAAGAGTATGTGTGGTGCAGAGCTCCAGATATGAGATCAGTACTCTAGTGATGGTCGAATCTGGGCTTTGTATAATATCAAAAGTTGTTGAGATGTGTACAACTTTTTGTTCCGGAAGAGTACACCAAGTTTCTGAGAAGAAATCTTGGCGATTGCCACAACGTGGTCATGCCAAGACATATTTCCTCCCAGATTGACGCCAAGCAAATTAATAGATGAAGCCAGTGGGATTGCGTGTCCTGCCATGACTATATCCGGTTCTGTCATGTTCCTTTTTAGAGAAAGTTGCTTCGACTTGGTTAACCCCAAGCCAAAATTTCTTCCAGGTCTTTGTTAAGGCGTGATACTTCATGCTGTCTGCGAAGATGTGCTTCGGCAGCCGATGTTAGTACATTCAAATACGAAATAAGTGTGCTATTGTCAGCAAAGTTAAATATCGGATTTTTAGTTTTCACTAGAAGGTCGTTAATGTAGAGTAAGAAGAGAGTGGGAGACAATATGGACATTTGAGGAACACCGGCGGATCGTAGTTTACTTAGAAGCCCCTCATGCCAAACACGATCAAAGGCTTTAGAAATATCCAGTGCAACAGCCCGAGACTCCCCATTCTGTTCGATTGCGTTGTTCCAAAGATGGGTGACATAGGCTAGAAGATCTCCAGTTGATCTGGTCTTCCGAAAACCATATTGATGATCGCTGATAATGTTGAAGCCTTCCAGGTACTTAAGATGTTGCTGGTTAATAGCTTCCTCCATTACTTTGGATATAGATGCTAGAAAAGTCTACCATTATTAAGTGGAAAATAAATAAATACACTGAATTCCGCAGTTGGATTCTTCCTGAAAATTCAAAACTATAGTTTTTTCTCAAAATGACCTTCTGACTGGTATTACTATTTAATTACCAGTCTCTCTTCTTTACATACGTTGTAAATATTTACCACTATTTATTTTGCTTGACTCTTCATTGTTCTTATTATTACCATTAAACTAAACAATTAATTTAATTAATTCCAATATAAATTGTTTTTTAACGTGAGTCCGTAGTTAAGCCCCCAAGCAGATATGCAAATGGCAAATGCATAAATCCATATTCATTGTTTTTTTGTTTATCGGTCGACGGCGAAGGTTAATGTGAAAGGGATTTATGTTTTTCCATGTAAATTTCACTCAGAGGGACCATTAGCCGTATTATTTCTGGTATATCAATGCGCTAATGGAAAGAGTGAGAAACATAATTAACATTTTACAAAACAAAAAAAATTTGTAGCAAGTCGTACGAATAAATAATAATACTCATCAAGATAGCAAATATCATTTTTTGAATATGGTTTCCATGTCACTAAACAATATATTACTTTAACAACGGAAAATCAGATGAGGAATTTGATTTTGCTGCTACTCCACCAGAAATTCGACAAGCAGCAAAAATAGTAGAAGAAGATCTTCTGCGAACTAAAAGCCGCCCGAGATATGACAAGGCATATAACTGTTTCAAAAAATGTAGAAAAAAATTGAGTACGTCACGGGATTCTACGTAAAAACTATAAAAAGAACATTTTATTTCTTTTTGATACGTTACGGGGTAACCGAGATATGGGGGGTGTCCCAAAATGCACAATTCTCAAAAACATCCCGTATATCAAAAACGTGGCCTAGAAAAATTCTGATTACGGCATCTTCTGTTTAAACAAAAAAGTAGTACAGTGCTGCGAAAACCACATCATTCTATTTTTACTAATAACGGAGATACCCCGTAAAACTACCCAAAAATGGACACCCGGTACAAACGCTTACGTAAACGTAATAAAATTATATTTATCTTTAAACGAAGCTGACTTTAAATCAATATTAAGAGATGTTTTTTTAGTCACTGTCAATTGTGCTATCAAAATGTGAAAAGTTAGTGTTTTACCTATTTCTTTGTTAAAAATACGCCTCTGATAAACCTGTTCACAAATTTTTGTTGCTGTTAAATCTGGTACTTTTCATTACCCAAATTTCATTAAACTTACAAAAGTCATTTCGAAAATATTTGTGTTGGAAACATCGAGAAAATTAAAAATTTTGAACACCCTGTATCTTTGAAACAAAGCATCTGCTGACCCATATTTGAGAGCTATGCTACATGTTTTTTTAAACACCCCGTATATATAGGTGATAATTTATATTTCTTAATCGCGAAACTAATTATTGTTTCATCTAATTTCTCTTTTCTTATACGTATTTATTTTAAATATGTTACAGTTAAAAGGAAAACGTTAGTGGGTGCGTGGCGATACTAAAAATATCGTAACTCTATTTTTATAATCCAAAATTGTCACTTAAATATAAATAAACGAAATATTTGGCATTGCTCGGAGCGACACTGTAATATCTTGGTTAATGACTTCAATCTCGAAACATGTGGGTTTCTTTGTAGGAACTTTCGGTTAACCTTAAAAAATCTGGCGTTTAAGTTTACGATTTTTTAAATTTTCTTATTTCAATAACAATAACAAACAATAATTGTTAAAATATTTTCAGATTCATTTGGAGGCATTAAATTATATTCTTTGGAAAAAATTATGCAGTTTTTTAGGTAATAATTCGGTAGCGAAAATTACGTGATAAGTATACTGCATCGCTAGTGAATGAACTTGAAATAAGTAAAAAATAAGTATTCTACAGGAACATTTATATAAAAATAACATCTTTCTTTAAAATAGTATATTAAGATACAAGTTTCATAAGACATTATCTTAGAGTACGCGTTTAATTTAGAAAACGACCCGCGAAGCGGGTATTTTTCTAAAGTACAAGTGCTCTAATTGTCTTATGAACCGTGTATTTTATAATAAATAAAGTCTGAAAATATAGTGGATTTTTTTCACTTGAATTAATATTTTCTTTTTGGGTTGGCAATACTTTTAAATTTCATAAAATGTTACAAGTATCAAATATGCAATGATAGAAACAATTGAACACAACAAAGCTTCTTCCCACCCGTCACAATTAAAAATAAATATATTATTAAAGTTCATAAAAATGAGTCAGGAAGAAAGTTGTACTCCATCAGAAATACGAGAAATTGCAGAAAATAATCTAAAAAAAACTTTTATAAAGAAACTTGAGTTATGGTGCGAGCAGAACAAAGTTCAAAATATTGTACAAAATAATAAATAATAGGTACTATTGAACAAAATATTGTGTCGACACAGAATCTGACATTAATAACAACTAATGCCCAGGAAATGTATATAGTAACTATAAATATATATATATAAAGTATTGAATTAAAAATAAAAATACTACTTTATTGAATAAAGATATAGAAGTATAGCATAAACTGGAAGATTTTTGTATTATTTTTAGGGTATGTTGTTTTATAGTTGTGACTAGAAATTAGTTGACGGACACCGTCAGCATGTTATATATGTCCGAGTATAGATATTTCAGATAAATATCTAGTAAAAATGATCTATTTGCAAGGTTAAAGGTTAGTATTTTAAAGTTTTATATAAAAAAATTTATGTCAATGTCAAGAAAACTAATTTCAACGTAATCAAAGTAAGCCTAAAATTCGAACCCTACTTGCTGCTAACATAAAGTGGCAGGTTATTCAATTTTTTTGCATTTCATAATGTAGCCATTACGAAACCCAAATAGAAAAACTATATTTTCGGTCATCTGTCAATTGTCATTTCAATTCACCCTCTCTACGTCATAAAAATGGAACTTTCCGTTCCCATCAGCAATTCAAATCGCTCAAAATGACGTCGTCAACAAGCCAATCGAAGAACTCAATCACAGTAGAGGCTTTCTTTTAAATACATTCATCATTCATCTATAATATCGTTAGAAACTGTAAGAAAATGGAAAGTACTTTCAAGAATCTATTCAATTTCCTGTTTATATACTGATAAGATCTATAAGTGTAGATAGATCTTTAATTATTCCGACTTGAGTTTGTGCTTAAAGATTATTACTAGAAGGACCTTTTCCTATAATATTAAGGCACAATTTAACAAAATTTGGTATTGCAATTCTTGCAAACATTATTGAAGAACCTTTTTAGTAACTAAAAATCTACACGATGAACGAATAATGCATCAACATTTCTACAAATTCATTGAGATAATTTAGTTTTTCATCTCCCTTAAGTTCCTATAAAGGCCCGAACGTCAAATCTTTCAAAGTGTCCTTCAAAAGATCGTTGTTGAAATTCCTCCCCAACGCATGACGTTTAAACGCACATATTTCCATATTTATGACATAAAGTTTTAGCACATTCAAAGAATTTTATGAATTACTTTAATAAACGCACCAGTCAAGGATGTGAAAGTGAAATTGTGTACCTTTTTCTGTAAGTATCGGAAGAATCATGAAATATCCGGCCACCATCAATCAACTCACTACTTCGCTATGTTTATACCCGAGAAACTCGCGACTTCATGACTGAAAACGATGTCGTTCCGTTCAAATTTTTAACTTTCCATCACATATTTTTAGAAAGAAAAGTTTTTCGAGTCCAGTTTCTCAAATCGGTCTCACTTAATCTTTGTAGCTATCTAGCAACTTGTCCTGTAATAACGTATATTAAGGAGGCGTCGCGACGCATGGCGTTCGAAAACCGGCGGAATACTGCATCAGCAGGGATAGCCGGGACGCCAGCAGGATTTCTGCTACCGTGGCGCCCCCTTATGGAGTCCTGAGTTCCGTTATCCTTCAGGACAGTTTGGGGAGTAAACGGTGTAAAAGGCATATCGCGGTGTTCCAATCTTGAAATGGCATAAACTTGCTTATTATCAAATTTTGTTGTCTGTTTTTTGAGTTTTTTTTTGGAGAAAACACGTTTCTTTTTGCTAAATTTAGATAATTTTGAGTTTAAAATGTTCCCTATACTGTCGTGAATTTAAAGTAAGTAACAATTCCGTACCGGGTAAATCTATAGGATCAAGAAAACGAGAGGCAATACTCGTATTTTTTTTTTAACCAATAAAATACTTAGTAATATGCCATTTTTTAGAATTATTATACCTATTCATTACTTACGGATAGTGAATAATAATTTATTATTCCCCGTTTGATGTCAATCAGACGGTGGTGGTATTCAAACAATTTAGATTTCCCATTAATCATTAGACAACCAATTGACAAATCGCCAAAATTTTAAATGAAAATTTACTTTCTAATTGATATTATTGATAGAACAACATAGTACTCTATGGCCCTCTATGGTCAAATAGAAGAAGAATGGTAAATTTTAACTGAAATATGGGCATGTGATTTTCAATTATTTTGCCGTTTGGAAATAAGAAAGCATAGATTGATTGAACCGAGTGTATGTAACTGGCTCCCTCTAATGTGAAACTTAAAAATTTCTACAAATTCTTATTTCTTACTCATAAAAATTGAATTGATTGCATTGCATTGCACCGTTTTCAAATTATGGGTTATTGTCGAATAACCTCTCACTTTAACACCCTGTATTTCTAGAACGAGAAAGAGTTCGAAAAAAACTTATATGACTTGATCGGTATCTCCAGTTGCTCTACGGCCCATATGTATGGGACACCCTGTATTATAATCACGCTGATCTGTGTCTGATTATCAATAATCATACATTATAACAAAATCAAACAAGAAGGAGCTCTTTCCATAAAAAATAAAGAGCCAAATCTAAATAGCTCTATTGTTATCGCTCTAATTTGGGTGTGGAAAGGCGTTTGTCGTAATATTCTTTCATCGCGTGTCTATCACTCAAAAGTGATGAATTAATGTTTTTATTTTTTTGCTGGAACAGTCAACGGGGGTTCATTGACGAATAAAAACGCTGAAATCTGCATAATCTATTTGAAATTAGATTTTGATAGACTAATAAAATTGAGTTGTGGTAAGCATAACATTATCACGCAGTGATTTTTTTTTGAGGAGTGTCGTTTCTTTTTCGTTAACGGAACAAAATGTAGTAAAAACAAAAATTATTAGCCTTATGTACAGGGTGTCCGATTTTCGACACTTTCATAGGGTATCTCCGTAATTGTTAGTGCTATCAAAAAATGTAAGGTAGGTGTCATGTGCTCTTTTTGGGTCAAACTTAAAATGGTAAAATCAAAATTTGAAAATTTTCGCTCTCTTAGAGATACGAGGAAAATCAAAAAATTGACAATTTCAGAATTACCCTATATTTTCTTAGTTAAAAGAGATACAGAAGAATGCTTCATACAGAAGTTTCTTTATATTGATTGTTGAATAATCTGCCGTTTTCAGAATAAGAATACGGGGACAGATAAAAAAGTTATCGGACCTAACTTCATTTTTTTAAATCGAACATCCTGTATATTTTAATCTAACAAAGTTACTGTTTTAAATTCTCCTTTCAAATATATAACACACCATGGATTATATTGGTTTTCTAGGCGATTTATTACAGTTTATTACTTTAAACCACAGTAGACCATGAAATAAAAGCTAATATCGTAGAAATAACTATGTTGACTATTATTAACATTTAACGTCAATTTTATTTTTACATTTTCATTTGCAAAAATGACCTATCAACATTTTGAAAAATTTGATATGATATCGTTACATTGAAAGTGGAAAAAACGAAGAAATGGCGCAAAATGTATATTTTGTTCGCTATCCGGAAAGAAGGTAACCATTTAAGGACATATTCCGAACATTTGCGATGATTCCCGTTATTTTTTACCTTAATCTGAATCTTTTATTTCGTTTCAAAGTAATAAAGTGTAAATAAATCGACTAGAAACCAATTTCATCAATGGTGTGTTATATATTTGAAAGGAGAATTTAAAGTAGTATCATTTTAGATTAAAATATATAGGGTGTTCCATTTAAAAAAATGAGGTTAGGCCCGACAACTTTTTTAACCTTACCCCGTATACTTATTCTGAAAACGGCAGATTATTCAACCATCAATATAAAGAAACTTCTGTATGAAACATTCTTCTGTATCTCTTTTAACTAAGAAAATATAGGGTAATTTTGAAATTGTCAATTTTTTGATTTCCCCCCGGAGCTCTTAAGTGAGCGAAAATTTTGAAATTTTAATTTTACCTACCATTTTAAGTTTGACCCAAAAAGAGCACATGACACCTACATTACTTTTTTGATAGCACTAACAATTACGGAGATACCCTATGAAAGTGTCGAAAATCGGACATCCTGCACTTCCAGATCCCGGAACCGATTAAATTGAAAGGAAATTATACGGTGGTTATGGTATTAATTTTAAAATTTTACGTTTCCTAGATACCTACCACTTATACATGATGTTTTGGAAATGTTTTATTTTACAGGGTGACCATAATAAGGGGCTTGTTTATGGGGATCTCGTTAACATATCCAACTTCGATTAAATGGGGAAAAAGTATCGCAATCAAGGCACCAACAATATGCCACTCAGAAAGTTTTGGTAAGACGTTTAAGTTTTCAGTTATTTAAAAAAACACTGAAATTTTGCATTTTTAATTTAATTTTTTTAATATTAAAATTAGAGCAAAACCGACAAATTATGCTCACAGCAACTTTTAATGAACTCAAAGAATGTTTTTCTTGAGAATATAAGAGGCTTCTTCTATATATCCGCCCCAATTATTTGTGCGCCTTGTTTAAAGTATCTTCTTATTTTAACCTGCCCTGTATGATATTGTAATACGATCTTATTACTTTTAAATTCATTTTACGACAAGTTATATTTTTGTCAATATTTCCTGCAAATTTGGTTTAAAAATGATTTCAAACAATAAATGTATTCAGAAAAGAAGAAAAGAAGTCTGTGGTACTCAAATAGAAATCAAGTTTTGTTGTAAAATAAAACCCATAATAGAAAATTGAATTTTATTTTAATATACCTTCTGCAAAGTAAATTGGATTTAAAATTATTGTGAAGATCATGCGATAGAATGTTATTAGAATAAATGTATATCTAAGTTATCGTTTGGGATGCATTAAAATATACAATCTTAAAAATCCCCGTCTAAGAACAATTTTAACTGACGGAAAGCAGAATCTAGAATTTAGGGCTGAGTAGTTCTAATTCATCTCATTTTACTGGGCAGTGCCATATAGTCTAGATGTATGTAAATTTAATAAAATTTAAACTTGATATATCTTGCTAAAAACTGAATTTAAATTATTTTTTTACCTAAACCAATTACATATACAGGGTGTTACAAATTCCTTCACCATTGGGATTTCGGAAACGGCAAGAGATACGAAGTCGGTTAAATTGGAGCAAGGTTGCGTAATTATGGGCCCAATAATATGCCTCAAAAAAATTAATACAGGGGCTTCCAAAATATTTGGAAAAATCTAAAATATTGCGTTTCGGTTTTTAGTTTTTCCTGACTTTGTTCGAAGAGATGTCCAAAAATAAACTTTACTTCCTTATTCCTACTTTTTGTTCTCCACTAGATTACATCATCGGATCTTCCATGCGACGTTTCGTTTTTAGGTCACCATCATCAATTTAATTTTTTTAAATACGGGCCTGGATTTTTTTATCTAAATTATGAAAGAGGACCGAAATCTACGTTCTGTGGTATACAACACTTAATGGTTTTCCGACGTTTTGTTCCTTAAATGGACCATCTTCATTAAAATACCCCTGTAGTACGTTCCGTAAATAACACTCTGTTTTCTCGTTTCATGTACGGAGCAGTTTCGCTTGTTTACAAAAATAATATGCAGCCAGGAGCGAACTTAATAAAATCATACTATTTCAGATTATTTATTTATTTAGCAAAACGTAAATACTGTTTAAACATATATACGAGGGACTAGGAAAATTCTAGAAACAAACCTTAACAATGAAAAATAATAGGTTTATTTTTCAAAATAACCTCCAGCGGGAGGAACCACATCCTCGAAAAGCGGGAGATTTATTTTTCAAAATTTTATGCTGACGTATATATTTAAAAAAAAAGTGATCTCATTAATAGGAAAAAAATTATCCTCCCTGTGCAATGGTTCTAATGAATAAAAATGAATTAATTGGGTTTTTACTAAAACTCACTTGTCAGTAAATATTACAAGAATAGAACTTCTTACTCAACGCTTGTTTCTTTGAATATAAAGCATTTGCTATTCAACTTTAAGAAAAAGCAATTGCATAGATTTGATTTATAAATTAATCTTATTAATCAGAGTGCCTAAATAGTGATCATTCAATGAAAAATGAGCTCAATTTTTTAGATAGCATAGATACAATTCAGACGAAAACTGAGTCATGCGTACAAGAATCTAAAGCTGCAAACACACTATTATCACGTCACGTGAGATCACATGCTATCGCGCAATGTCACGGCATACCCGAAATATCTGCAAGGCGGTTTATGCGTGCTTATAAATAGGTTTAGAAGTACACTATGGTCACCTCATGCAGCTCACGGCAAGTCATACTTGACAGCACAATTTTATTTCTGCAAATTTACATATTCGGCACGCGCGATAACACTGTGTCAGAGTTTAACGCTAGAAGGCTACAAGATTCACTTGCGATCTTGACAAACACAAAATATGTAATAAAAATGATCTGCAGTGTACGTAGTCTGTTTCTTAAGCCGTGACAGCATGTGCTATTTTGACGATATGACAGCATGTGACGTGATAATGGTGTGTTTGCGGCTTAATTGGCATGGGAAAAGTAACTATAAAGAACGATCGAAGTAGCTATTATATGAAACTATAATATAAAAACCAAATTAATACAAACTTTAGTTGTATTGTGATTGTAATTAAAACGACAAATGATATACAGCTTGGTAGAAAGTGTAACAAATGGGAATCTTATCCTTCATTTTATCGAAACAAGTCACTCTTGCTTAAAACTTTTGCTTCGTTGAAAACCTCTTTAGCCATAATCGAATATCCCACTCAGTACAGTGGCCAAAAAATGTAAAATTGATCGAGGAATAAAAAACCTTATTTCTAAAAATACATCAAGAAGACGTTTTGAAGCTAGTTCTAGAATTATATTCTCTCTAAAGATGCTGACGAGAAACAGCCATCTATGAGATAAAGCGAAATAAAATTTGATTTCAAGACAAAACATAAAAACATAAATTAACTCTAAAAAAGTCCTAACTGTATAAAACAACTGTCAAATTTCTGCTGAGCCACCAATCGATACATCGTTCTGGTTTTTATATATTTTTTTATTGTTCTTCATATTTCTGCCCTCTGTTTTGTAGAGTCTCAGCACTAGAGTCTATCTCGGTAGACAATTTCTTTTAATCTACAACATAAAAGAGAACTTGACATCGAAAGAGCCGCATGCGGCTCGCGAGCCGTAGGTTGCCGACCCCTGGTCAGAGCCAAAGCACTGGTGAAGACGCCAAATTGTCTTGCGTCGAAAACGAATTGAAACCTACATAGAAACATCCGACGATGGCGTCATTCGAGAGCTTTCGACGGACTGACGACAGTAACGACGCGTGTCACGGGGGAGGGGTGCGGTGAAAAGCGAGTACAAGTGGCTGAGAGATAGAATCGGTGCCTAATCCTCGTTAATCGATTCAGAACGAATTTTTAATGTTTTTTTTTCGATAAAAATAAATAATATTTGCGTATGGAACTAAAGAGCTTCACATCCAAAGAGCCGCATGTGGCTCGTGAGCCGCAGGTTGCCGACCCCTGGTCTAGGGGCATGAAATCACTGACATGACTACCCATCTGTTGGGAAATTAGGAAAAAAAAATTAATATATAAAACAATAATAATAAAAATAAAATGCCCTAATTATGTGTCATAGGTGGCTGTTCCTCATCAGCATATTTAGAGAGAGAACATAATTCTAACAATAATAATTAATTTGTTACCTTTCTACCGCACACGCTGTATAAGGTGAACGAGCAACGTATATTTTGAACATAATCACAAGTTCTCCAACGATTTGTCGTCCAAAATGACTTTTGTTACCAATTATTCAATCCGTCATCATATTCTGAGCCGCAAAATTTTATAATTGTATCTTGAGTAGGTAACAGAGGGGCGACTAACTTTATTGACTCTCTGTATAAAACGACTTCTCCGTTATGAAGCCAAACGGGAATATTGCAAATTGGAATTGGACTAATTTAAATTAAAATAGGACCGAACTTCATCGCAGTTAATTGTAGAGTTTCTGCTAACAATTAGCGAGTTTGTTAAAACGCAGAAATCTCAGGAGAAACATAAACAATAAAATAATAGCGTATTACTCAAGTATTAATAACGGTTATTTTAGCACATTCTAACCTCGTACAGCTTTGGCAAATATATATTTCAATCAAACGTCTAACGAACAGGAAAGAGAACGTACTATGCCAGGTATAAGTTAAATAATAGAATTTTGCTTCTCTACACCATATCTTAAAAAATATGGATTTGTTCTTCCGCTATCAACCAATATGACGCGATGCAGTCATGTGACGAGCGAGGAAAGGGAAATCCTGCAAGCGGCTCAAGCGTATTGAGGCAATGTAGCCAGGTCAAATACTAAAAAATCACTAGCACAAGATAGTGCTTCAAATATTCACTAAAATTTCACAAGTTTCAAAACTAAAGGTTTAATCAATAACAATTCAATTAAATAACATAACATTTTATTTCCTTCATAAAAAAGTATCAAAACTACAGAACAAAATTATAAAAACTCGAAAATATTGTTTGTAAAGACATACCCACTTAATTTAGGTCAGTTCCTGGCTTGTTCGGCCACTGATTTATGTATTGCACATTGAAAACAGGAAATTTTACTAAACGTGACAACAGTATATCGACGGCTCGCCTTGAAAAGTCTGCGAGAGGAGAGTACGAAAATATCCCTACCGAGATAGAGGAAGAAAGTAAGCGAATTAGGATAATATGACAAGGAAATATGTTTCCTAATTTAATTTATAACTTGCAAATTATGTTCTCTTTTCTGTCCGTTAGTCGTCTGATATAGTTGCTTGCCAAACCTGTATATAAAACCCTATTAATGTAGTCGAAAATCAAGCTAATGTCATAAAAATCAATCTCATTTGATGAAATAAACATTAAAGTATTGAAAAATATTATAAATTTAAAATTATTTTTGAAAAGTTCTTTATTATGTTCGTTCGTTATGTCAACCAATTTGTGTTTAATTTGCAATATAAGTGACTTTAACGGTAACAACAGTAATGGGTTTTAAAAACTTCCCTAATCGCTAGCAAGAAAGCACTGTAATCACTTTCAGTGTACATAATATTGAAAAAACATTTTTCAGAGAGATATTGTTGTTCTTCTTGTATATTCTTTACCATGTCTTTATTGGAGGGCCTTCAATACCAAAAGCTCTAGCCCAAAAGCGATCTATCGTATGATACAAATGCTTTGTCAGTCTTCCAATGCTGTGGTTTTCGTCCGGATACGTCTTAAAAGGAGATACAACATGTTATTGAACATTCCAAATTATATTTTTTTAAATCCATTACCTCCAATCCCTTAATTATCATATTCTTAACAAAAATAACTTTACCTGTTGTGAAAAACCGATATCAGCAGCCTCTAACGCTTTAACCAATAACATAGTCTGTTGATAATGAACATTATCATCACCACTTCCGTGGATGACAAAGTACAGTTTTCCCCTCATATCTTCCACTCTCCTGGCTATGTCAGTGTTATTGTATCCCGATAAGTTATCCTCGTCCGTTGGGAGGCCCATGTATCTTTCAGTATAAATGGTATCTAAAAATTTGCTTACATCAGAGTGATCGAGGAGACGAGTTTTATAACATGCCGAGTTAAAACTAGGTACATTCTGAAGACGTTGGATGAAATTACAACGTCTTACATAATGTGGAAAATACGAGATGAACTAATTTAGTATTGTATGTATGAGCAGTTAGTATTGTATGCCCAGCCGTTTCTGAACGACGGAAGGAATGCGTGCAATAGATTACGCTAGCTGCCGTTAGTTGTGTTGTGAAAATTGTTAATTGAAATTAATCGCGTAACTTCGCTTGGCACCGTTAAAAGGCATAGAAACTTGTCACTACAGTGGCGTGAAACGCGGGGAGAAAATTGTATGTTTATTTATTATACCGGCGTTGGCATAAATAAATAATAAAACACCGTCAGAAGACAGTGGCGGTTCTTCCACAGGAGCACATGCGCCCCCAAAACAGAACGAATAAAAAATATTAATTTATATTCATTGAATATTATTTAACGTATAAAGTCCGACCCTCCCTAATATTTTATCGTACCGTCAAACTAAAAAAGTCCGACCATCCCTAATATTTTATCATCCTGTCAAACCAAACTGTATAGATCCGGCAACCGTGCCTCGGTCGAGGTAAATGACGATTATGACGAGACTTGCTCGCACGTGCGATTAAGTAGGGCAGTTTCTCTGTGGTAACAGGTGGCGGGGGGCAGCGGGGGATAGCGGGGCTATCGCGATTTAACATGGAAAAGGCGCACAGTTTTTTTGTGCACCGCGCTGTTGTCTGTTCGTGCATCTAGTTAGAAATTCGAGCGTGTATGTTTTAATATTTTAATATTATATATTTATTAAGTTAAAATGAATAGTTGACGGTGGACTATTTAAGAAATAACTTTAGCTCTTTGAGTTTGGAGCAAAAAATTGAAGTGAAGAATACGGGAACACCTAAAAAACCCGAAATTAATTTAATGCAGACCACAAATGGTAAATCTAGGAACTTTATTAGAAAGTTTAAAAATGAAATAAAACTTATAGAGGGTATTCCAAACTTAATGAGGCTGTTATTGATCAATTTTCTACAATTAAGAACCGAAGAATTGAAGAATGTTGTGTATTTCGATAAATGATACTCGATATGATTTTAAACCATTTTATTTAAGGATTTAAACTAGAAAACACTGAAAATATGAATAATGCCAACTTATCAGTCTCGTGGCTCGATTCGTTCTCGTCATAAAACAGTTAACTATTGTTCTCGTCTTGGTTGCGCCTAATGGCGTAGCCCGTAGATGGCGTAGTGGTATTAGACATCATTCGATTTTCTTGATAACTCGTAGATGGCGGTAGTAATATTGGACATCATTCGGTTTTCGTGATAGCTCGTAGATGGCTTTAGTAGTATTAGTAGTGGACTGTATAAATATTGTTACGAGGGTTGCATGCGACGACGTTAAGATCCGACAGCTATACACACTAAGAATACCTTTCTTATTTTCCAAAAGTTGTATTTCCTTGTGTAAAATTAAAAAATAAATAAAAATATGTATTACCTAACGCATTTTCTTATTACTTTTTTCTTTCTATATTTAAAACGCCTAGAAAAATTTCACCATACTTGTGAACCCCCTTGTTCTATCATAGGTCACGAGCCGCTACTGTCAGAAGAACATTTAAGAAGAAAAATGTGGGTTTGAATTTTCAGGAAGAATTCAACTGCGTAATCAACGCAGTGTATTATTTATTTTGCACTTAATAAATTATTGTTTGAGGACGCCCATGGTAACACGCTTTTAAGAATGGTTATGGTTATACACTTTTCTTACCTCGCTCTGCATACGAGAACGTTCAGAAACCACTGGGCGAACAATAATTTGACACTACACGTAGATTTTATTAAATTTATCATCTTACCGTAATAAATAAAATTAGTCACGGGTGCCACTGATAAAGCAAACTTGAAAATATTTTCTGTATCCTGGATTAAAGCCCACGTAGAAGCGAAACCTCCATAACTCCAACCCCATATTCCTGTGTTATTTCGATCGATAAAAGGATAGAGTTCTTGTAGGTACCTGGTAAAATTAAAACTTTCGAAAATAAATCCTCAAAAAGCCTACATTTTTATCGCCTTAACTCTCAAACTTTCCGCTGCATTTCATTTTTAAAATTTATATTTTTCGTAGTTTTCGTAGTTTTTTAATATACAGGGTGTTAATTAAGTATGTGCAGTAATTTTAAGAGACGATTCTTTGGGTATTTCTAAGACGAAAAGTTTATATAAACATGGGTCCGCCAATGCTTTGTTTTAAAGATACAGGGTGCTTAAAAAATTTTTTTATTAGGGTTTTCGTAAATATCTTAAATATCCTTTTGTCGATATTGATGAAATTTGGCAGAAGGGGCTAATTTAACCCCAAATAGATTAAATTTATTGAGTCCAGTGGCGCCTCTGGCGGCACCTTAATGAATATTATTAAAAAAAAAAGAAAATGTCCATGCATCTCCAGGGACATGCATCAAAGTGGTTTTTATTTTTTTTCTCGGAAACAAATTAAGATACGAAAAAAATTCAGAAGTGTTTTGTGTATTTTTATTTGCTTAGAATATAAAAATTCCAAAAAAACCAGTGGCTTACTTTTTTTTTCAATAATATTCGTTAAGGTGCCGCCCGGGACGCCACTGGACTCAATAAATTTAATGTACTTAGGGCTAAATTAGCCCAATAAAACTGCCAAATTTCAACAATATCGACAAAAGAAATTAAAAAAAAAAAAAACTTAACACCCTGTATCTTGAAAACGAAGCATTTGCGGACCCATATTTATATGAACTTTTCGTCTTAGAATCGTTTCTTAATACCGAATTAATACCCTGTATATGAATGTAGGCTAAAGGCCAGTTTAATATAGGAACCGTATATCATACTTTAATCAATTGGAAGACACTAAGAACATGACGGTCACCATTTTAAATGCGATCAAATAATTTCTACTTACTTGGTAACAGCTATTTGGTCTTCGATTTCGACAGTGCCCATTTTTCTATACATTTGAAACATCTTACTTAGGCCATCTCTTCCACTGCCTCTTCCGTCGATAAGTATATAGATGTAAGTTCTGTTGGTGACAAAATAGTTCATAACTCCGGCTGTAAACGCGTCCACAATTTGGTTGGAATCTGGACCACCATAGCTAAAATTAATTTAAAAGTATTTAGCTGGACGACCCTTTCAATAATATACAGGGTTCCTCATAATAGGGTACCGGTTTCGATTTTTTGATAGAATTTAGGCGAGTAAATTAATGTTTTGTGGAAATTTATATCTACATGCAAAATATGTATATACTGTTCAATAGTTGAATTGGTTGTAGGATTTTCTGAATGTAAAGCACTGATGAGAACAATAGACTTCGAAACTGGTATGGAAGTTTTCAATATCCCTCTATCCTACCAATAGGAAACGTTCTCTTTTCTTGGTGGTACAATTTGATCTGATTTAGTATACAGGGTGTTATGGAAATGACGTATTATGTTTAAATGGGTGACTCCTTGGGTGTCCTAGAGAAGTGCTACATATTTTTTTTTAAATCGACCGTTTTAAAAGTGGGGCAATAAACACTCTTACTCACAGGTTAGTCCGCGCTACTGTACAACATTTCACCCAGAGCCAATGGCAATGTTGCCAAACTTAATGTAAAACTGAAATTCCATATAAAATTATAAAAATAAATTATTTTCCTTATACCTAAAGAGCGAGGAAATCCAGGCACAAACAGAATCAGTTTTTTTTTTCTTTTTCAGGGGAACACTCCTGGAAACACTTTATGTACACACAGTAATAGTGAAACAGAACCGACAGTTAGCTTTTGAAAATACAATAATACATATTATACTACAGATTATTAGATTTTATTACACGCGACGAAATTTGACGTCCAGAAGAAACGCGTCAATAAAAACAATATTCAAAGATTATTTATGGACGGGCAAGTTACACGCATAAACCGAAAAAACAGAGCGGATTGCTGGTGATCGACGAGACACAACGTATCCGGCCGCTGGTTGCTGTTCAACTAATAGACGCAAGCGTGTGGCGCTATATGAAACTACTTCGCTCAGCCGATGTAAGGCGTCAAGAGGTCATTGTCATTTGACCTAGTGACGTACGTGGCTATTACTATTCCATATGCTTTTCGGGATGTCTAAAACATAGTCCGTCGTAAATGTTCTTCAATTAATTGTACAAAAAGGTATTACAGAACGGAAAAGTGTGAATTCCTTGATTGCTTACGTGTATCGCAGTGCCACACAGGTGTTTCTCTGTTTTGACGTCAGGTCACTTTTACCGCTGAATGAATTGAAAGCGCCATTTATGGCTATTTTCCTTACATTTGTCTTTATCTCAGATTGCCGGTTTAAATATTTTAATATTTCCATAACACCCTGTATTGATATCTAATAGTCTTTGATAAAATACGGTAAATTTTTGCCTGTAAATCTATAGGGTTAATTTATTGGTTTTTCGTTTCATTAAAAACGTAATCAAATGTAAATAAATTTAAAAAAATGCTATTTAAATTTTGTTTGGACAAAAGAAAGAATTAAAATTCAAATGAGTCCTAATTTGTATATAATTGGGAGCCTGAAAGTTTCAATGTAAATTATTCATAAGATAAATGAAAAATAATATTTATTATGCAGGAACGAATGAAGATAAAAATTTATGCACTTTTAGTTTACTTTTCTCGATTAATTATTTATTATCGTTAATGATTATAATTTACTTATTTAAAAAAAACTAGGTCGACTTTAACAAGATTTTAGAAATTATCCATTCAAATCCACTTACAATTTATACTTAACCTAGGTTTTGCATAGTTATTAAAACTAACTTACTAAGTTCAAGAAGCCCTAGGCCTTGGGTATCATACTAAAATTTAAGTGCCTAACTTCACGATGCCCTAAGTCTTGGGTGACACTAAAACCTTAATTTCACGATGTCCTACGTCTTGGGTGTTACTAAAACTTTAACTACCTAACTTTACTAGGCCTTTAGGTTACTAAAACTATAATTTACTACCTTTACAATGTCCTATGTTTCTGGTGTCACTTAAACTTTAACTTATTAAATTCAGGATGCCCTAGGTCTTGGGTGTGCCCGTCGGTTTTGTTAGGGTTAGTTAGTTAAGATTTCCACTCTTATTAGGTTTTCATTTTGTTAACACTATTGATTTTAGTCTCGACTACTGAAGATGTTTTTTATCTCCGAAACTTGTACATTTTCGTTTTTATTAAACGAGTAGAACAGACATTTATCATTTATATTTTCACTCCACTTGCTGACATTTATTCAAATGAGACTTAAAAGTTAAATAAATTTTTGAATTGAATTATTGTTATTTTCTTACACGTTAACTACAGCGGGATACTTTTTGCTGTAATCCAAGTTAGGTGGTACCCAAAGTCGCACTCTGGCTGTAAAATTATTTTGAACGGGAACTCTCACATTTACTTGTACTGGTCTTAGTTTCTTGGAGAGCAGTTCTCTTACTTTGGCGTTATCGTTCCAAATAAATGTATCAGATTCCTGAAACAGTACAAAAATTTCATCAATTAAAGTCTACTATTTTCTTTTCGAAATAACAGAACTAAATTTAAATGTCAATTTTAAAATTATAATTCTCTTTTAAAATAATTCTTCTAATAAATATTATTTTTTGCGGAGAACTATAAAGAAACCGTCGAAAAAAAAATTGATGATTTATTTCGTCTCTGTTATACTTTTTTTTCATTCAATACTTACATTTTGCGTACTCTGTATCACAGTATAAGCAGGGTTAGGTCCGTTACACACTTTAATGTAATTTGAAAAATTCTTGCTGAAAGATGCCGCCGCGTATTTGCATTCTTCCCCATCTACTACAAAATTGCAGGTTAAGCATCGGTTTTCAGTCGTTTCCGTATTCGCAGAGTAGATTTGTTGCTGTGATGGAGTGTCGTTTACAGAAGCGGCATAGTATCTAAACGATGACGAAAGCGAAAAATGTAATTAAAGTAAGAAGTAAATTTAGCTGCAGCAAATCATTTTTTGATTCAGAACTTCCTTTGTTTGTTTTTATTAGACAAGTATAGCGGCCAGGGGTCGGCAACCTACGGCTCTCGAGCCGTAAAGTGCAGAAAAATATAAACTTTTGAGTCACATTGACGTATACAAAAGCCAATAGAAATTTTTTTCGTGAGCAGCCAAAAGAACTTTTAAAACTGCCACCACCGTCGGCGTATTACTTATACATAGTAAATTGGCAACAATACCACAAAAAATTAATAATACTTACACTAAATTGTTGGCCTGATCCCATCCGTAAATATAGGTAACCACAAGATTTCCGTACGTTAGTTGTGTGGATGTATTCGTTGACACTTCAGTTAAAACCAAATGGAAGAAATAGTCATCCTCATATGGTTGTGGTAAAATTTCTAGTCTTTTGCTACTATCATTGCTATATTTTGGTATCGCCGGACTGAGCCATCCACCTTCTTGTTTATACGATACTTCCTAGAAAAAAATATACAATACAATCTAATATACATATTGCACATTCCTTGCACATTTCTTTGTATGATATTATTTGAATAGAAGAATGTACACAGGCTCTTTAAGAAATCAATTTCTCCAATTATAATTATTAAATCAATACATTAATCTATAACATGAGTAGGCACAAACGCTCCGCGTATGTCAAAAATTCATGTAATTTTCCTATTTTCATTGTTTTCAAGTTAACACGGTTAAAATAGTTATTTCGGTATTACTTTTTTCACGAATGGGAAATTTGAGGGCACGAGCCGAAGGCGAGTATTGCATTTCCGCATGTAAAATAGGTAATTTTATGCATCATTTTTTCTGCGATCGTATCAGTTTTTTTTTTCGAAATTAAAAAATATACTCGCAGGCACAATATTCCGCCATCCTGAAATTTTGGTCAAGTTTGATATTTTATAACTTTTTTATTTTTTATGCGATTCTCGTGATTTTGTTATCAGTTTGTAGATCGATTTATTGTGTTTTTCCTTAATTATTTTATAAAGTAACATTTTTCGATTAGGCTATATTATACAGGAGTAAATCAAACAGTTGTTTTTTGTCGTAATTTCAAAACACCCTGTAGGAAAATTGAGTTGGATAATTTTATTTACATACTGTTTTTTGTTATCTTTCATGTATTCTAAACAATTCGTTTCTTGATTCATTCCATTATCTCGTTTCAGCTGCGAGCTGCAAAATTTTGAATGAAACGATGTTATTTTTAGAACATGTAGGTATGGCATAGGTATCTCTACCGAAGCACGCACCAATCTTGTATTTGTTGAGCTCTAATCACCCACTTTTACATTGAGGAAATCCTCCAAGAAGTTGTTGTTCCATTTGCTCCTTTCATTGGGTACCAATTTACATTAATGCATGATAATGCTAGACCTCACGTTGCACATGTAGTGAGATAAATATCTGGATGAGGTTGGACTTCCAAGATTGGAATGGCCCGCATGTAGCCCGGGTCGCAACCCCATCGAACAAACCCGAACACCTTTGGGATCAACTTAAAAGGGCCGTTCGTCGTCGTCATATACAAACCATAAACCTTACAGGACTTACGACTGGCGCTGACCGAAAGATGTCAGGCTATCCCTCAAGAAAGGATAAGTAACAAAATTCATTCGATATCACGAAGACTGCAAGCTGTCATTGCTGCGAGAGGAGAAAATACACGATATTAAAATTGGTTTTGTTAATTAACTTTATGATATACGTAGTGTTTATTTTTCTTAATGAAACTCAGCGTTTCATTTAAAATTTTGAAGCTTGCAGCAGAAATGAAATAATGGAATGAATCAATGAATGATTACTTTATAAAATAATTAAGGAAAAACACAATAAACGGAATGCTATAACTTTGGGATATTTACTTATATCGACTTGATTATTCAGAATTAATGTTGATTTTAGCTTGAAATAGCATGACCATAAAGTAGAAGATTTAAAAATGTTTTAGCTTCCTTGAAAATACGTTAACAATATACCCGTTCTCTGAAACTTTTCACTTACTTTTACCTTTAGTCCAATTCAATTTAATCAACGTATTATATTAGTTTTCGTAAGCTCATTTCGATTTTTCAGGCAATAAATATTGTTTTGCTTCGTTGGCTTTATTAACTATTTCGTCTGGAGCGCATTGAAATTACTTTTTTCTTACAAGTAATATATTCTCTTACTCAATTTAAAGCTAATAAATACACTGTACACTAATTATACTTATTTATTATTAAAAGTACAGTTGTTATAAACATTTATTGTGACCGTACTTGTGTCTGCAGCGTTAATTTTAAAATCGGGCATAGTTTGTGTGTTTAAAACGTTTTGTTTATGATTAATCCTTATTTGCGGATCCAATAATCCACTTTTATTAAGAACTGGTTGTAAAATAGTGTTTTTCTATTACTTTCCTTCTCAAAATAAGCGATTAGAACATTTTCACTACTTCTAGAAACACCCTTCGCAGTACACCAGGTTGTGAAGATCTTGTAGTTTTTTCGTATACTTTCTTGGACTTTTTGGTAAAAGTTGATCCAATGTATTATTTGCAATTTCCCTTAATTCAGGAGGAGTTAAATTAATAATATCTTCTTGATCCATTATTGATTAATTTTAAAAAAGATTTCAATATTCGCGACAAAATGGCGGACACGTATAATTTATCAAAGCTCATTTGATAAATAATTTGACTATTGCCAACATAAAGTTTAAACATAAAAATTTACAAAATTTTTATGGCATTTATTAGTTTTAATTGTGTGTTTTTTTATTAAAAAATACACAAAATAGAAAAAGTAGTATAAAGTACATGTTTTATAAAGCTGTTATAGCACTTGTCCACTTAGAAAACTCGCCTTTTTTGGTAAAAGTTGATCCAATGTATTATTTGCAATTTCCCTTAACTCAGGAGGAGTTAAATTAATAATATCTTCTTGATCCATTATTGATTAATTTTAAAAAAGCTTTCAATATTCGCGACAAAATGGCGGACACGTATAATTTATCAAAGCTCACTTGATAAATAATTTGACTATTGCCAACATAAAGTTTAAACATACAAATTTACAAAATTTTTATGGCATTTATTAGTTTTAATTGTGTGTTTTTTTATTAAAAAATACACAAAATAGAAAAAGTAGTATAAAGTACATGTTTTATAAAGCTGTTATAGCACTTGTCCACTTAGAAAACTCGCCGCAAGCGGCTCGTTTCCTAACATGGACACGTGCTAAAATATCATGCTTTATAAAACTTGTACTTTAATATACTAGATATTATTTAATTTCATTTGCATGGATAAGGGTTTTTCGCCTCACCCTGTATACTGTATACATTAATCCTTGAAGTAATCTTCTAGTTATCGAAATAATTTTAATAATATAATATCATTGTCTGACGATTATGATATATTTGAGATACAGGTAGATATATTTTTATTACTTGGTTTATAATACAATTTAAGAGTTTTTGAGACATCTTAATAATCATTTAAGATTGATAATAAAATCTTTAATTATTAATGGTGTTGAGTATTAAAAAAAATAAGTCGCTGGAATATTATTTAATTAATCCTTAAGATACGGGTTGATTAATGATTATTGATTATTAAAATTAGAATTACACATAACTTTGAGGAAGCAAAGCGACAATGACATTTTTCACGTTAATACGTAAACAAGTTTAGTTAAAATCGATGATAAGTCGAGATGACAGTCAGGGGATTGTGAAAAATATAATATTGGTTATTTTTAATTTAAATATTATACAGGGTGTCGATTTGAAAACTTCCCAATCTTAATATTTCGCTTTCGTTAAAAAATATTGAAAACAATTATATTGTGAAGCAGAAGAGATGAATAAGTCTATTTTTGGGTGACGATTTCTTGAAATTTTTACTCAAAAACGTATTGGCAAGAGATTTACTATAAAAGACCACCCGTAATGTGCCACTTTACCTCCTTCCCATTAAAGATATGAAGTGTAAAAAAACAGAGTTTCTTCTTGTTGTCGTTGTCGTGCTTGTTCGATATCTTTACCATTTTCGAAATAAATCTTTTTGAGTCTTATTTTTCATAATTTAACTTAAAATTAAATTGTTAAAGAACACTGGCGCCAAGTTTTTCTAATTACCTCAGTACATTTTCCATCTAAACCACACCTGATAATCACGGACTCGTTCTGAATCCTGTTTGTAGAGATCATCGCAATTTCTGAGTCTGATACCCATGTCAAATCGTAGAGGACGTAATCGTTGTTTTCTTCTGAGTTGTTGATCGAGTCGATTAACTCAAAGCGATTCGTAGTTCCATCGTTAAGATTATAGACGTAGGTGTTTACGATAGGATTTGTAGTTCCAGACTAAAATTTGAAAGAAAATGTTAAACGCGTAGCTCAAATTTACAAAACGAAGCGCCATTTTAAAGAGAATTTAATGCCCTTTAAAAAGATGTATCACAACATACCCATTCCCATTTGAAAAAACAAGGGCAGCAGCCGCCCCCGCTAGGGGGTTGAGGTTACAGGGATGCAATTAATAGTGAAACGTGTCCTCCTGAAAACACAAGTTTATGGGTCCGAGTTATTTTTTTAATTTTCACGTACACAGCTGTAAACCTTGCTGGACTGTTTTCGATGGGCCACCCTGTATATTATATCTTTATTATCCAAGTATCCCGATGCATTAACCGAACACCTTGGTAGCAAGAAATGTTTATTGGGTAGGAAGGATATTTGAGATAAAACGTTACCGGGAACATTCTAGTATATTATGTCACTTGCCTTTGGATATTTAATGTTCGCTAGAGTAGGATACTGGTCGGCTAGGTCTCCAGGATTACCATAAATAAAATAGGAGAACTCTTTAACGTCCGTGTCGTTAAACTTAGCGTACGCTAAGTAGTTTCCATCGGGCGAGAACCATAGGGCAGATCCAGTGCCTAGTACTTCCTCTAAAAAGAAATGGTTTATAATATTTTAATGAAATTCACAGATAACACTATGTTGTCAAAATAATTATCATTTAATAAAGAACTCTACACACTATGGAATTCCGTGACGTATTTAATGGAGGTTTCCAGGAGGTTTGTTTTTCTTTTTTTCCCTTTTTTCCACAGCTTTTTCATATTTATTCTAGTTTTTTCACAATTTATCAATGAATTGTTTTTCAAAAATCTGTTGCAAAAGATACTATAATCTACATCTATTTTTCTTCTTTCTTAATTGATTCAAACTTTCATTAGCCTTTTTGAAATGTTACTACAATCATAGTTTAATCTTTTTAAAAAATACTTATTAAGTTTTTCTCTTTTAAATTTCGCCTTGATAATGTCATAAGTTTTCGGTATGTACTGCATATAGTTTTTCCACAGAAGAAACATGTATGAAATTAAGAATTTAACTTTTGTTTATTAAACTAGTGGAGCAGACTGTACAAGGTGTCCCATTTTCGACACTTTTATAGGGTATCTCCGTAAGTGTTAGTGCTATCAAAAAAGTAATGTAGGTGTCGTGTACTCTTTTTGGGTCAAACTTAAAATGATAAAATCAAAATTTGAAAATTTTCGCTCGCTTAAGAGATACGTGGGAAATTGATTTTACCATTTTAAGTTTGACCCAAAAAGAGCACATGACACCTACATTACTTTTTTGATAAAACTAACAATAACGGAGATACCCTATAAAACTGTCGAAAATGGAACACCCTGTACCTTTCCTTAAAAAAAGAAAAAAACATCAAAGATTAATTTACTTAAGTTACAAATTGAAATAGTGAATTTTGAGCTTGGTCCTGGTCCGTGAACCCCCCCCCCCCCCCCCCCTAATTCCTACTAATACGCCACTGATGGAATTTTATTGTTTATTCGGTTTCTAAATGTATTGAGTTTTTTATAATGTTTTGCTTTCCTTTACCTTCATATACCCAATCGGGTACACCGTTATAAATAACTCCAGCTATTCCATCATCAGTAACTTGTATAGGATTAGAAACGTCTAAAACATTTGACAGATAGTAAATGTTGTTGTCGTACACGTAAGCGAATCCGTGACCTGTAGTGTCAAATGTAGCCAATTGGACGGCTATCTTATCGTTAATGTCATAATAGGTTCTAAAATAAAACAAAAATATGTTTTCCGATCAAGATTTCTTTCTTTATAAAGGCTCAAAAAAATATTCATTTAATTAACATTAAAAATACAAAATATGTAGATATACAGTGTCCCATTAAAGTTGGAACAATGACTATGGAAATTTGACATTTTCTCGATGAAATATTAGAAATGGCATTTATTGATCAAATTTTAAAAAAAATTATTTGGAAAAATTGTTTGTATTATAATTTATGTCCACATGCCAAATTTGAATCACTTATGATAATTTTTAACAGTTGTCTACGTAGTCTAGTTGTCACGTAGTCAGTGGGTTCTTCCACAGGAGCACATGCGCACGTGTACCTCCATAACGAATAAAAAAATATTAATTTATGTACCAAATTGTTTATTATAAGCTCTTGATTGGATTTAAAAAATAATTTTAGCTCTTTGAGTTTGGAGCAAAAAATTGAAGTGAAGAATACCTAAACCCGAAATTAAATTAACGCAGACCACAAAGGGTAAATCTAGGGACTTTATTAGAAAGTTTAAAAATGAAATATATGAAAAAAATTTATAGAGGGTATTCCAAACTTTAATGGGGCTGTTATTGATCAATTTCCTACAATTAAGAACCGAATAATGGACTTTACGTTTAGGTAAACATTATACACACTAAGAAAACCTTTCTTATTTTCCAAAAGTTGTATTTCCGTTTGTAAAATTAAAAAAATAAATAAAAATATGTTTTAACTAACGCATTTTCTTAGTACTTTTTTTCTTTATACGTTTAAAACGCATAGAAAGAATAATTGTTGGGTCGTTATACAAAAATAAAATTTAAAAAATAGTAGTTAAGTCATTAATCTTAATAAATTATTAAAAGAACATGAAAATCTTTAACACCCTGTATCTTAAAAGTTAAAACGTTTCGAACATATGTTCATATGGAGTTTTTTTTTCTGAATATTGATACAAGAATAACCTCCTTAAATAGTACCATGTTATTAAGAAACACCCTGTAAAATTAATATCTTTATTTTTCGAAAACAGAATATTAATGTTCGATTTACGTAAGAGTCTTAGAATAAACTTTGTTTATAATGTGCCTTATTATAAAATCAGAAGGTAATTAAAACGCATATAGTAGTACTTAAAATAAATATTACCTATGGGTGACGTCAAATAAAGCATAAATAGCAGTAGTTGAATGCCTGAATACCTAAAAGAAAAATATTTAAAAATTTAACTCTTCTGAAATTTATAAAAAGTCGAGTGCCACTTACCGACGAAACATTATATCTTATTAAAATATAAGTATTGTCTGGAGACAAAGATGTCGATGCACCTGGATAATCGTCCTAAAAAAAGGACTATAATTAACGATATCATAAAGTCTATTGACGTAGGTACATAGTTAAAAAAAATAAGAAATAAAAAAATCGGGGTCATAAAGAGTCGGTTACGCTATCCAGTGCGACTTCCAAATGATATAAGAAATACAAATTATTGTTATTTTGTAATGATGAGTGGCTTCTCTAAAGGACTCTAGCTCCTTTACAAGGCAATTTGGGGAGAATATTTACATAGATATTCCTTCGGAGTTCCTCTAAGGCTGTCTTTGTACACTTGCTATAGAAGAGCAGCCACCGGAATAGGCTCAATTTCAAAACAGATATTCCTTCGGATCTCTTCGTATACTTGCTCCTGAAGAACAGCAACCGGAATAGCCTCAATTTAGACACATATATTCGTTCTGAGTCAATCTAAGGCTCTCTTTGTATACTTGCTCCAGAAGAGCAGCCACCGGCATAGCCTCAATTTCAACACATATATTCCTTCTGATTTCTTCTAAGACTCTCTTTGTATACTTTCTCCAGAAGAACAACTCTTTGTACACTTTCTCCAGAAGAACAGCCACCGGGATTGTCTCAATTTCAACACAGATATTCCTTCTGAGTTCCTCTAAGGCTCTCTTTGTACACTTTCTCCAGAAGAACAGCCACCGGGATTGTCCCAATTTCAACACAGATATTTCTTCTGAGTTCCTCGAAGGCTCTCTTTGTACACTTTCTCCAGAAGAACAGCCACCGGGATTGTCCCAATTTCAACACAGATATTTCTTCTGAGTTCCTCGAAGGCTCTCTTTATACGCTTGCTCCAAAGATAAGTCTTGTCGAAAATCACGTTGAACTATAATTATTGAGTTAAATTTAAGAAAATTCTCAACATAATAATTGCTATTCTTAAAGACCAACCGCTCTAATTTGTTAACTGTCAACTATTGTCAAAATTTCTCCTATGCCTACTTTACTAAATCGTTTTAATTAAAATTTCTCGTCTAAAAATTGTCGGTTCATTTTGAGGGTCACTGAATGAACTGAAATATTGCGCCTTAATTTCGGGACATCCTGTATACTGTATACATACATTATAATTGTTATGGAATTCCATTCAGTATCGGCCGATTCAATTAATTAATTTTTATCCTTTCAATATGTTAAGCAGGATATTAACGCTATAATGTATATTGACATTGACATTTAAAGAACTGATTATTTTCGCGATTATATGATTCCTTCACTTCAACCGATGTACAGATACAGTTAAGCCGGGCAATGAATGAACGTACGTCATCACCTGTAACAGTCTGATCTGATTCAAATCGAAATATGTAGATCAAATAAGACAAAACCACGTCGTGGACGTGATTACTTTATGAAGGTCGTAGAGGGAGAGGCCAAGTAGGAAGACCTGAAAGACCATTTTCGCACTTTTCCTTGGATGAGCGTATGCTTCTCTTCCGATGATCCATCCATCTGTGCTAGGGAGGTCTCCGACGTCGTTCTAACTAGCATGGAAGCATTTATCCCCTCCTCCAAAAAATGCCCTTCCGACGGCAAGCCCTGGTTTAGCAAGGATTTCGAGCGTCCTGTTAGATCAAAAAATCTGGCTTACCGACAGTAGCGAACAAACCCGAACAAACCCTACCACTGAGAATCGTACCATCTTCATTACCGCTCGAAACCAATGTAAGCTAACAATAGATCAAAGCAAAGAAGCCCATAACCTCATGATTAAAAACAAACTTCTTGACAGTCCAAACGGATCAAGGTCCTTTTGGTCAGTTGCAAAGGCCGTCAGCCAAAATTTCACCAAATCAACTATTCCACTTCTAACACGTTCCGATGGTACAATAGGATCCACAGCCGGAGACAAAGCAAACTTACTTGCTGGACTATTTTCTTCGCATTTCACGGTAGATTTCCAGGGAAGAACAGCACCCAATATTCCTGCAGTTCAATCCGAAATGGCCGAAAACATGTTCCGTCAGCGTCCCGTCAAACGGCTCCTGAAAGGTCTCGACGTCAAGAAAGCTAGACTTTTTAACTTATCCTACAAACAAGGAATATTTCCAGCGTGCTGGAAGACGGCACGAGTCCAGCCTATACCACAGAAAGGTAAGAGAACCCTGCCTAGCAACTATCGACCAGTCGCATTGTCAGTTATATCAAAAGTAATGGAGGAAGCTATTAACCAACACCTTCTAAAGTACCTGGAAGGCTTCAACATTATCAGCGATCATCAATGTGATTCTCGGAAGTCCAGATCAACTGAAGATCTTCTAGCCTATGTTACCCATCTTTGGAACAACGCAATCGAACATCATGGGGAATCTCGGGCTGTTGCACTGGATATTACTAATGCCTTTGATCGTATTTGGCATGAGGGACTTATAAGTCCACTGCCATCCTATGGCATGCCCAGTCGATTCTGTGCATGGTTGTCTAGCTTTCTTAAGGACCGCTCTCTGCAAGTGGCGATTGACGGATTTCTCTCAGACACCTTCACCATCAATGCCGGTGTTCCTCAAGGGTCCATATTATCTCCCACTCTCTTCTTACTCTACATTAACGACCTTCTAGTGAAAACGACAAACCAAATATTTAGTTTTGCTAATGATAGCACACTTATATCACCTTTCTCTTTGAATGCACGGCTCCCGACGCATATCTTCGCAGAGCGCCCAGAGCGGCGAATATCAGAAATACACGACGAACCACTGCCGCCCATCCATATGTGGTTAAGCTTAGTACTCCTCGAACTTCATTA
This sequence comes from Barypeithes pellucidus, assembly GCA_963991005.1. Classification (NCBI taxonomy): domain Eukaryota; kingdom Metazoa; phylum Arthropoda; class Insecta; order Coleoptera; family Curculionidae; genus Barypeithes; species Barypeithes pellucidus. Next base: position 6,478,370 of record OZ022557.1, read on the forward strand.
TTTAAGAATTCTTTCATCTGGAGGACTTCATCCTTACGGAACGATCTTCCCGAGGTCGTTTTTCCCAACGAATATAACCTCCAACGATTCAAAACCAACGTGAATCGCTTTTTGCGCACACGCACCACTCCCAGAGTGCCCTAAAAGATTTTTCCTATAGTGCTTGTGTTTGATCATAAAAAAAGTGAAAAATTTCGTTATTGTACTCAAATGAAACATTAAATTTTATAATGGTAATTAATACATTAAATACGTATTTTAAATTTTATTGAATTAGATCAATTCAAATATGATTTATCGTTTAAAATATAATAATATTTCTTGACAAATACAACCAATTGCTTATAAAACATGACAAGGAAATGTATCGTTATCCTTGGAATAGATCCACGTTTTATCTAGAAAAATAATTTCTCGTATAAGTAAAATGTTGGTCTGTACCTATGGGACTGATTTTAATGATTCAATTCTATATAGTACTTATTTCCTAACCAACGTCGCTACGTATTTTTCTATAAACTCCCTGTTATCTGGTCGACAAGGTTATATAAATTTACCTTTTTTTAATAATTATTTATAGGCGTTTGACAGATAGACAGAAATTAATAGAAACATTTGCTGCTTCCATTGACATTATCCGTGCTGCTTAAAGTTTCCCACATTGCCTGTACACAAACCTATAGCGGATTATTGAAAACCATATTAATCATTTTTTAAAAAATAAGATAATACAAAACTATTTAGTACCTAATTGATATGAGTTCTTAAGCAATGATAAAAAATTAATATTGTTATAACTTACCAAAATTGAACCATTTAAAAATAATTCTGACGTTTTTGTAGTTAAGTCAAACGTATAGAAATCTCCATCGGCATCTTTGTATAGAAATGTAGTATCTGAAATTAATATAAAAGTATCTATGGGTAAATTGGATTTGGCTAGCTCATATTTATTCAGAAATTCAAATACGACCTGAGGATATTGATATACTATACAGGGTGTCCGGGAAAACGTGGGAAATATCCCGAATATGAATAAAACAAGTGAAAACAGTACTAGAAGTTCATATAAACAATTTTCGTATAGGCCTCCTCTTCGGAGATATGGGCTCCCAAAGAGCTTCAATGGAATCTAGTTTTTTACATATAATTATTGAACCATCAGGTATATTTGAATTTTTTTTTTAATATGATGTATACCAGGTAAGACCCTTCACATTACTATCCAAGAAAGTGTTGTAAATTACTCACAGGATCTTGATTTAAATCAAGATCAATACACCCAAAAAATTGTAGATTTTCTGGAAAAAGAAACCCCCTTAAAACTAAAAAATGATCCGACGGAAAAAATCCAAAATAAACTTAAAAATAACCTGAAAGGCACTGGAATTTTCTCAGACAGAGAAAAATATTTTCTGATTAACAAACGCCACCAACTTTATATGGTCTAGTAAAATTGCACAAGGAAAGTGAACCAATAAGACCAGTAGTATCATACTCAAATACCCCCTCAGGGAAACCGCAATAAAACTTAACTAAAAGATAAGAGATGTTATTAATTTTAAACCACAATTTTCGGTAAAGAACTCACAAAATCTGGTAGAAAACTTGAAGGATGTACTTCTTCCCGAAAACGCGAAGTTAGCTTCCTTTAATGTCACTAACATGTTCTCTAACATTCCTAATAAGGAATGCATTGACATAATTATAAAAAAACTAAAAACCGTAATTGAACAAGAACGTTTACAACTACTAGATCTATGCATAAATGAAAATTATTTTAAATTCAATGATGAATATTATAAACAGATGGTTTAGCAATGGGCTAGCCACTAAGCCCACTGATGGCCGAAGTTTTCATGTCAGTTTTAGAAGAAACCTTTATAAATTCACAAATTTCATAAAATATTTTTTTCTGGTATAGGTATGTTGACGACATTTTAGTGTGCTTCACAGGGACTGATGAAGAACTTAAACGTATTTTAAACCACCTTAACTCTATACATTACAAAATTAAATTCACACTAGAAATAGGAAACGACTACTCAATCAATTTTTTAGATCTCAGAATATCAAAAATATCGAATAAAAAACTACAGTTTGACATTTACAGAAAACCTACATTTACAGATATCACAATACCACTTGACTCAGTACATCCAAAAGCGCATAAATTGGCAGCATATAGATCAATGGTACATAGAGCTCTTTCTCTACCACTCTCTAAAGAAAGTCTGAAGATTGAGCTCGGTACCATCAGAGCTATTGCCATCAATAATGGGTACACAGTAAAAGAAATAACCTCTCTTATCAATAAAACACAACATACACTAGCTATAACACAAATATACCCCATATAAAAAGAACGAAAACTCAAAAAATTTCATAGCCTTACATATTCAGGTCCGACCTCAGACAAAATTGCAAATGTTTTATCATCTAATCAGGTAACAATAGCATTCAAACCCTCAAATAGTTTATCCAAATAACTTTTTAACGTCAAAGATAAACGCGAAAAATATAAAAAAATCAGGAGTTTATACGTTAAAGTGTAATGAATGCAATAGCTGCTATATAGGACAAACGGGACGAAACTTTGAAACGAGATTTAAAGAACACAATGCATGCTTTAGACTTAATAAAAGATCATCTAATTTTGCGAATCACTTTTTAGATACAAACCACACATTTCCAGATATAAGTAACCTACAAATCTTACACACTGAACAAAAAGGCCATAAATTGAATTTACTAGAAAACATTGAAATTTATAAACATAAAAAAGACAGTAATATAAACCTTTTAAACACGCAATTAGATCTCGGCAACTCCCCGCTATTAAAACTATTGTAAAAATCCCATCTGGCATGTGGATTCTCTGAATACTGACCCGTTTCTCCCTAATTTAAGTTTATTACACTACTGTGCCAAACATTATTTATTATACCAAATTAATATTTTTTATTTTTACTACTACCTATAATTTTTACTACCTATATGATATACACTTAGTTTGGGATACGAAACGGCCGTAACGCCAAATCTCTTTTAATATAGTGTCAAATAACAACGTAAACTTTTGTTTCATTTTATATATTTTTATATACGTTTAACTATTGACTAAAAATTAAGTATACAGTGAGTCCCAGAAGAAATGTCTAAATTCATTTAAAATTCAGCGGTAAGTTTTTTCAAAAAACGCTCGTACCCGTCGATTTTGATTTTTTAATTTTTTTTTTTTTTGGTAATTTCATGTATACAGGGTAGCTCAAAAATAAGTTATGACCATAAACTTCATTTTTTCAAATGAAAACATATATTTTTTATTTCATTTTTGAATTTTGAATTGAAGTCTAAGCATGTTTTATGTACCATGTCCTATAAATAAACTCAACAGTTATTGAAAAAATTAGGATTGAACATATCATTTAGGGAATCCAACGATCTATCAAATCTTCTGGCAATATGGCATTTTGGGCTCCATAATAAGTAAGAGTGTACTGTCTCACTGTCACCGTTTATTTCCATAGAAACTGTATGACAATTTTATTTCAAATAAGTATAATTATTGTCAAACGTAGTTTCAAAGTTGCGGTTTTCACAATAATGGTGAAGTTAACGGAACGGGAAAAAATTGAACTTCTATGCATGGTTGGGTTTGGTGATAAAACACGTACTCAAATAGAAACAGCCCAATTATTTAATGAAATCCATCCTGATCGTTCTCCCATATGTCAAAGGATGGTGAGTAGAATAGAGGCTAAGTTTAGAGAATTCGGTCATGTTAGAGATTTGCCTAAATCTGGTCGTCCTACTCGAGATGAAAATGAACAACTTGACGTTTTGCTTTCCTTGGAAGAAAATCCATGTACTCCCCTGTCGCACATTGGTGCCGATTTACACATGCCGAAATCTGTTGTTCACCGAGTAGTTCAAAAGCACAAATATCACCCATACAAAGTTATTCCAGTGCATGAGTTATTTGAAGATGATTTCGATAGGCGAAGTGAGTTTTGCGGACGCATGAAAAATATGTGCAATCTAGATAATAATTTAGTAAAAAATATTATTTTTTCGGATGAAGCTACGTTCTATTTGCATGGTAATGTGAACAGACAAAATTGTCGATATTGGGCAACAGAAAATCCGCATTGGATGATAGAGGTTCACAGCCAGTACCCTAAGAAAATAAATGTTTGGTGTGGAATCGTACGCGAAAGAGTAATTGGTCCATTTTTCTTTGAACTGTCTTTAACTGGACAAGTATATCTCGAATTTCTCCAACTAGAATTAATTCCAGCATTAGTGGCTTTATTTCCGAATCCATTGGATCCAGACTCCCCTGACGAGGAACTGATATTCCAACAAGATAGTGCTCCTCCGCACTATGCGGCCACTGTGCGCACATTTTTGGATGAAACCTTTCCCAATCGGTGGATTGGAAGGAGAGGACCTATCGAATGGCCTGCTAGGTCGCCAGACCTAACTCCGCTGGACTTTTTTTTGTGGGGTCACCTCAAATCAAAAGTATTTGTTAACAGGCCAAACAATATGTAGGAGTTGAAAGAAAGGATCCGAAGAGAAGTGCGTGTCATAACTCCGGAAATGGTTGGAAACGTGCAAAGAGAGTTTATTGATCGTCTTGGATATTGTCAAGCCGTAAATGGCGCACATTTTCAACATTTAATTTTATTTTGTTGTGTTTTTTTTTAATAAACAGGTCTTACTTATAGATATGTTCAATCCTAATTTTTTCAATAACTGTTGAGTTTATGTATAGGACATGGTACATGAAACATGCTTAGAATTCAATGCAAAGTTCAAAAATGAAATAAAAAATATATGTTTTCATTTGAAAAAATTAAGTTGATGGTCGTAACTTATTTTTGAGCTACCTTGTATACATGAAATTACCACAAAAAAAAAATTAAAAAATCAAAATCGACGGGTACGAGCGTTTTTTGAAAAAACTTACCGCTGAATTTTAAATGAATTTAGACATTTCTTTTGGGACTCACTGTATACTCTTCATTCATGTCGCTAATCCCAACCATTTTCGAAAAAACGTCATTTTATTTACACTGAGTCCCCTAACTTCTCACGGGTTAAATATGAAAAAGTGGAATTTAGAAGGTTGAACATTTGATCGGAACAAAAGATGTATCTTTTATTGAAATACGCCAAATACATGTATGTATTTTGCCGTTCTTTGAGAATCTTGGATTAATAATACGTAATATCATGTAAAAAAATCATAATAAACCCAGCGCCCTCTAATGTGACATTTAAAAAAACAAATTCTTATTTCTTACTCATAAAAACATCAACTGCCAACTTTCAATCCGATACATTGAACCGTTTGCAAGTTATTTTCGAAAATAAACTTTCACTATCAACACCCTGTATTTCTGGAACGAGAAATATTTCGATAGAACATATATGACGGTTCTTAATCGGTCCCTGGGTGTATGGCGGTGTTCAATCCCCGCATCTCTCAGGCACCAGCCGCCCCTTAGGGCAGAATACTTTTCGAGTCGACCTCGTAGTATTTTTTTTTTGAATACCAAGGTCAGTATCGTCGTTTGATTGCACTATCAATAATAATTATAGGAAGCTATTAATTAAAATGTTAAATATAACCAATATTTATATTAAAATAATTAATTATAAAACGGGTTATTAAATTTTTCCCTTCCTAGTATCAATTCAACTTATTTTTTTTTTTGGTTGCGTAGCTGTCTCGAAATGAAAATCTTATTTCTTAATCCCTGAGTGATAAAAATTTAACCCTTGAGGGACGAATCCCTCAAAAATAAATTTGTTGACCGTTAAATGAAATTTAATTTTTTTTTTTAATTATTTTAGAACTCAATTTTCCCTATCTTAAACTGGGATCCTGGTATCCCGGGTTCAGCACCCCTAGTCCCAACACCTTAAACCGCAATAAATGGGTACAGGGTCAGCTTGAAAATATAGCTATCCACATATTGATTTATTTTGAATTAAAGAGAAAATTAGAGAGGCAGGTATATAAAATTTTTTGCTCTGGCTCTGCCCGAAAAAATTAAAATTTAGGGCATATTATGGTCAGAGGGATTAGGCGGTCAACGGTATAACGTAAACTTTACTATACAGTACTTATGGTGAATAATTTAATTTCACAGCCCCATGACCTAAACCACACACCCCCCCCCCCCCCCCCCCCCCCCCGTTTGTGCCGAAGAATGCATAACCTGAACGTAATGATGTAAGTGTTGTAAAGACACGTGAAAACGAATATTTTTCAGGTAAGTTAATAAATATATACACGGTGTTGAAAAAAGGTCGGCACCCCGGAATAACTCCGGTGCATCGCATTGCAGCGGAAAGGGTCTGAGGAAAAAGTTATTTGGCTTTGAAGGAGGAATAGTTTGCAATTTAAAACACCCCCAATCCCCTCAACCCACGGGCACGGGTGGGGGGTAACTGAGTTAAGTTTTTCAAATGGAACCCCACATTTTTTATTGGCGTATCATGTTGTCCGACCAAAAATATACATCTTTTGTCCGAAAAATTTTTTTATTCAGGCCCATCCTTCACCAATAATCACCATGAGAAAGACAATATCAAAACCGTGCGAAAATCAAATTTTATCACGGAAATACTCTTTTTCTCTGTCTTGAAAAAGTTGTTTGTATTCCACGGGCATTTTTTAGTACAAGACAGAGAAAAATAGTATTTCCGGGATAAAACTTGATTTTCGCACGGTTCTGATTTTGTCTTCCTCATGGTCATTATTGGTGAAGGATGGGCCCGAATAAAAAAAAATTTTGGACAAAAGATGTTTATTTTTGGTCGGAGAACACGATACGCCAATAACAAATATGGGGTTCCATTTGAAAATCTTAACTTACCCCACCCGCGTCCGGTGGTTGAGGGGGGGGGGGGGAGGGGGGTTAAATTGCAAACTATTCCTTCTTCAAAACCAAATAACTTTTTCCCCAGTCATTTTCCGCTGCAATGCGATACACCGGAGTTATTCCGGGGTACCGACATTTTTTCAAAAAATTGTCGAAAATTCTCTACTTACCAGTTAACCATGTACCATTCCAACTACTCGCTGAAAAGGAACCGTCAAAATATTCTTCTAAAGTAAAGGGAGATTTTTCTTCATCATTTCTTATATCGTTACTGCCTTCTTTTCGGAGTATTCTTCCATGGATTGCGTTGCAAGAAATTAAGCAAATACACTAAAAAAATTGTTAATAGAATATTCCGTGATATTTTGTTCGGGTTTGTTCGTCTTTGAAGTGTTAACAGAATGTTCAGAAATTTCAGTTACTATGTCTACACTATCTACACGGCGGTCCCAAAATGTTATAATGAAACAGAATTGATATTTGGATGAAAGAAACGTATTTCATCTTTAATATGTCAAGAAACATGTGAAAAACCATATTAACATCAAAAGAATAGCTCACTATCAATAGATAATCTATCAAAGAAACTTATTTGAAAAATTGTTCAACATAATTTTTTCTCCTTTTACAATGTCATAAGTTTGCTCATATTTATTTTTCCCCCTGAAGATGAGACTATTATAGTATGCCTTCGAACCCTGTTTGACATTACAATTTAAGCTAGTGGAGCAGACTCTGAGTCTTTACCTCTTTATAATTTCACTCCACTTAGACGGACTACTTCAAAAAATATATACAGGGTTGGGCAAATATTCCGGAACTGGTTAGTTACACAAAAAGTGATATCAGATCCGGGTGATCGACAATCGATAGGACTAAAATTTTACTATTTGACTGTGCATTCCATATGTCAGTGATGACATGACTGTCAAAGGGTGATGTTACATTTTTTTAAATGAAAGACCCTGTATATTATTAGTTATTCTAAATTCTTAATATTTTTAAAACATATTAACTCTAAGATACCATACCATCATAATATGTCTAAAATTAATTGTTTCGGAAATATTGACAAATAAAAGAAGGGAACCAATACATTGTATTTGAAAAAATAAGTAACGATTTTTACATAAACGACATTTTAAAATGTCGTCCTTCAGCCGCCTGACAGCATAGCATGTCCAAGCCTCCCTGAAAACTGGGAAAGCATGTTTTACAAATGTTAAAGAGCATGTAAAATTTTGCTCATGATCAATATTACGATCAAATATTACGGAATGACATATGGAGCGCCACAGATTTTGGGTATACATATTCGAAACTGTTCGGATGAAACGTTTCCTGGAGGGTGGATAGGAAGAAGGGGGAGGTATTGAATTGCCTCCTAGATCACCAGATCTAACACCTTTATATTTCTACCTTTATGGTCATTAAAACACTGTCGTATCTCGTACGGAGATCTTGAAAATAAAGTTTTACATGCTGTTCAAGCTACTTCTCATCAATATTTGCAAAATATGCTTTCCCAGTTTTCAGTTAGGTTTGGACACTGTCAGGTGGCTTAATCACGACATTTTCAACTTTTAGTTAAATTACTTTCATTTTAAATTTTCGTTCATGTAAAAATCGTTACTCATAGTATTGATTTTCGTCAGTTCTTTGTCAATATTTCCGAAGCAATCGAATTTAGACATATCTGCCGTGCAATACAAGAACCTAGTAAGTCGACTTACTATAAAATAGAGTAGTAAGTTTTTAATATTTATTCAACTGTTTATTTGTTAATAAAAATCAATGATTTTTTGGAAAATGAAACTATGCAACAAGAGCTTATTGTGTATAAAATTTTAGAACAATAAATTAAATATTAAAGAAGTTGTGTAATCTTTAATAAATGGAATGTCTTAAAATTTACTTTTACGACTTACTAGATTCTTGTATTGCACGGCAGAATATGATATGTTATAGCTAATAATATACAGGGTGTTCCGTTTAAAAAAGTTTAATGTACGTTACCCCTTGACAGTTAATGACGTTACTGACATGTAGAATGCACAGTCAAATAGTAAAATTTTAGTCCCATCGATTATCGAAACCCCGGATCTGATATCGTTTTCGGTTCTCCTGTAATTAAGCCGTTGTATACTTTTTTTTGTTGTAGTCGATAGAGAAAATGCATCGGGAAGCAAAAACATACTGATAACTAATTTGATTGAACTGATTTGTTCAGGGCACACGAGAAATGATATACAATAAATCTGAAGATTATCTTTCCCAATATTTTTCCATTTCATTTTTAATTAGCTACCAAAATGGTACTTACAATTTGACCAAGCCAAAACATTATCTTTTCTTATTAAATAACAATTAACACAGCCGCCGTCGCTATCGCACTATGTATACTCAATTAACGAACTACCTTTTTCAATAAAAATCGAGTTATTGGTTTTATCACCTGTCACGACAATACTCTATTAACATTTGTTAGCATGAAAATAAAATCTTAAAAAAACTACTATTTACAATGTTTAAGACATGGCGGCGAATTTCTCGACACTAATTTAAGTAAGCTGGCTTATGCTATCTTTATGTGACTATACGTTTCGGCAATGAATATAGATAAAGAATTGTTTAAGTATATTAAGGGGTCTAAGATTTATTTTTTCGAAAAATTACCTCGTTTTGGAACCAGTTTTCGCAAGACGAGGAAGATACGTACATGGTGATAGATACACAGGAAGAAAAGCTTAGTTAATTTACTATAAAAATAGTGAAACTAACCTTAATTTATGGCTCTAATGTGAGTTTATTAAGAATTATCATAAGATTATAGCAAAATTTTAACAAAAATTTTCCGTAAAAATTACAACAATATTTAGTAAACTGTTTTTGTAAAATTTACCAAAATCTTCTGTAAAATTTACTAAAATGTTTTGCACAATTTAATAAAATCATTTGTAAAATTGACTGATATCTTTTTCGTAAATATTTTGAAAAGACCTGGTCTTCCCAAGCGGTCACCCATACAAGTACTAATCGTGCCGTCGCTTGACTCTTCATTCTTGTAAATAAGCATTTTACAACATTTTATTTAAACTTGGTCATTTTTTCAATAGAAAATACTTGTTGGTCGTCTGTAAAATGTACAATGCATTTAAAAATATTTAACTGCTGGAATTATAAATAAATTAATTTCACTTATATTCGTAAAATTTACAATATATTTTACGACCTTCTAGTGAAAACTAAAAATCCGATATTTAGTTTTGCTGACGATAGCACACTTATCTCATCTTTCTCTTTGAATGCACAAACATCGGCTGCCGATGCACATCTTCGCAGACAGCATGAAGTATCACGCCTCAACAAAGATCTGGAAGAAATTTTGGCTTGGGGTGACAGTAACCAAGTCGAATTTAACGCTAAAACAACCCAGGCAGCAGGTTTCTCTAAAAAGGTTTACATTACAGAACCGGATATAGTCATAGACGGACACGCAATCCCACTGGCTTCATCTATTAATTTGCTGGGCGTCAATCTGGGAGGAAATATGTCTTGGCATAACCACGTTGTGGCAATAGCTTCTCAGAAACTTGTGTACTCTTTCGAACCAGAAAGTTGTACACACCTCAACAACTTTTGACACTATACAAGGCCCTGAGAGTACTGCTATCATGTCTGGAGCTCTGCATCCAAACATACTCTTCGGCTACTGGATTCCATCGAAAGGAGGGTCATTCGTCTGATTGGAGACCACGAGCTGACGAAGAACCTCGACAGCCTAGAACTTCGAAGACAGGTTGGGGATTTACTTACGTACACATTCAATTGTCGTAGATCAAGTCTCAAAAGACGTCAGGCCGGTATTATCATATTTACACGTCCAAAATACTAAAATTTAAAAAAAAATTCATTCTGTCATACCGTTTTGAATAATTTCCACAATTACAACACAAGCAACAGTAACAATAACACACAAATTTGAAACACATTACAACATTTTTATGGTTATAGATTATTTCACAACAGAATGGAAAAACGGTAATGCTACAAGTGGTAAATTTAATATTTATTTATTAAGTTCAAGGGAAAGACGCGTACGGTTCCCTTCAAAACAGAGTAAGGAACGGCCGACGGAAGCCGCGTTTGAGCAACGACCTCCAGCGAGGCAGTCGTTGCGATCTGGCATCACTGTTAGCCTACTGACCTATATTCAAGTTCAAAAAATTCAGTATTCATATCATTATTTATTATTTTCTAATACAACAAGAATTATGATTCCTCAGAGGATACTGATGCGTAATAGCTAATCTACTTACATTATCAAAACAATAAAACATATCGGTAAAAAATTATAAAAAATAAGTTACAATGTCAATTGCTATCAACCGTTGGGGGTTGAGAAAATAGAAACAATAAAAAAATCGGGTACTTTACCCGTTTTGGTTGTGAGGAATAACTCAAATTCAAACTCTTAAAAATTTTGCAGCTTCCTGAAACTTTAATTCTTAAGATTTCCAAGTTGTAAAGTTTTAGTGTTCTAATAACTATAATTCGGAAGATAATAAAACAGAGGATCATTGGTTTATTGCGTATAGGTAATAAATATTTTAAAGTATTGTTTTTTATTGCGCGCTTTCAGTTTGGGTGTATGTTCTTTTATGAACTCTTTGTTCGGGATTGCAAAATATAATGGTAAGAAGACGACGCTAAAATCCAGCTGGTTGTAGCCGGTTTTGATTCACATTTTTACAGTATTTGTGTTGTACACTTGTACAGGTTGCGAAAAGGTTTAATATTTAATGGATATACCTAATTATAGCCCCTTGGGAGGGGTAGATGATACTTACATAGGAATAAGAGGGCCCAGCCCCAATGACATATCATTTTAAAGGTCGTTCAAGTCTGTATCCAACATTGATTATTTTTGGAGTATTAGTTTCCGAGAAATCGCGTTCCAAGTTCATTTAATCCTACCTTAAGGGATCATTTTGCCCCACCAGGTAGGGTAAAATTATTAGTGTTGGGAAAAACCGATGATTTTATTAATCGAGTAATTGATACTAGAGCGATTTTAATAACCGAGTGAATCGCTCGAGTGAATCGCTTGAAATTCCAATTGACCAAGCAATGACGTCACCGACTGCTGGACCGGCAGCCTAGCCGTTTACATGTGATCAGGTAGGGTATTTAACAGGCACGTAACTACGGGTGAGCACAGGTTTAGCTAAAAAATTGTAGTAGCCACCAAAAAAATTCCCGAAATTTATTTATTTGTGAATAATGATTTTTACCACGTGTCTCGATACCGAACAAAAAAACTGCCAAAAATCACCCAAATATGTATTTATTTTTCGAGTTTATTCTTGTGTGCCTCTTTAAAACAAAAAGTATTACCAAGAGTTATTTTTCTTCACATCTTTCTCAATCTACGAGCATAAAATAAGTAGATATTTAAAATGGCTTGTCAAATTCTTCCACTTTAAATTATCAGGTGCCCCACTGTGTGCCCTTCAAAAATTTAGACTTAGTTACGCGACTGGCAAACTAAGAAAATATGTGATTATTTTTTTAAATTCATGTTTATAGTTACCTAAAAGCTCCTGTTTAAATTTAAGAATGTTTACTTTTTTGGTTACCAAAAAATTTGTCGATACCTATGTTTTGTTAACTATTTTGCTCGTTCTCCTATTTTCCATTAACATTTTCTATAATTTATGTTTTTTAAGAATTATTCTTAAGTTTAATAATAAAAAGTTCCTGTTTAGATTTAAAAATGTTTACTATAAGATTACCAACGAATTTTTCTATATATTTTATTGACCATTTTGTTCGTTTTGTTATTTTTCATTAACAATTTCTATTATTATGTTATATTTTTTCTCGAGTTTATAGTAAATAAAAATTTAAAAATGATATCCTTTAATTTTTTAATATTTACAATCGGAGACCTAAACTACTCCGCTGGCTAGCCAGCGATACATTTCCGTCGGCGTTAAGCGAAGCTCGGGTATCGAGTGAAAGATAATAAGTGACGAGCGACGGTTTTCGCCTGAATAGATAACTCGAGCGGTTTTTTTAATTATATAGTAATGTCGGTTATTTGAATAATCGAGTAATCAAGCGGTTTTTCGCTCGAACGATCACAACACTAAAAATTATCCTTTTGCACAAGTTCATATTTCCGTAAATAACATTAATATTATGCTTTATTATTAAACACTCTGTATATCTTAGTATGAAAGCATATGACTTGGGGAATTCTCCCTAAATCATATAGTACTAGGTTTCCGAGTGAATATTTTCTTAAGGGGATCATTTTGGGCCCCTCATCTCCCTTAATATAACCTAAAAACTAGGGACGCGCCAAACGTCTTCAGCACCGTCGTTCGAATTACTGATAGGGCCTTTATCATGGTATAAGTAACTATAGGTATGATTGCACGCCGATGATCACGTGGCTTGGCGAGTAAGTTTTAAATCTCTTATGAAGGTTTACATTGCTGTCATCGTTTTTAACTCTTTTTTGAATGTATTAAAACGTTTTATGCATGTAATGGTATATGAAATGAAAGAATAATATATGACGAGTATTTACGTATATCAATTTCATAGAAATATAACACACAAATACCACTAAAAAAAGAAAAGATATCAGAGAAATTTTTCGCGGCCATTTGAGCCGGCGACAATAGCCGAAGCATGCCGAAAGCTGCTCGCCGACCACTGCTGGTTTTGAAACAGTGTTGCCAAACTTTTACAATTGTAATAGATCCACTAGTATTTTAACATTCTTGTTGTGTGGCTCCCCATATGAAATTTATGTTCAATCTGGAGGGACCACCTCCAGATTGAACATAAATTTCATCTAATAGGAAAGTAACGACCCTTTTTTTCGTACTCTTTTTACTCTGACCCGTTTTTTACTATTCCTATTAGGTTTCGAACCGGCACTCTATTTCTTTCGATAACGGATGTCTGGCAACACTGCTGCATGGTTGCCGTAGTTTTTGGTGGACATTTTGTAAGTTTACCAGAACGTTTTCTTATAGTCTTGTGTTTATTAAAAAAAATATCTGAATTTTCATAAAATGAGGTGCGCTATGTTCGGTTGTGATATGGATAACCAGGCAAAGACATTTAATAGAAATATAAGGTTTTTCCGCTTTCCTAAAGATAAAAACAAACAATTAAAATGGATACAGTTGTGTAAGCGGAAAGATAATTAGGTCGTATTTTAGCTTTAATCTTTGTTGTATGTTCATGAAATAAATATTCCTAAATACCATGATATTATTCTTTCATTTCACATACCGCTAAACGTAAAAACTTTTAATTAAAACGGCGTCAGAGTAATAATAGTACGAAAAAAAGGTCGTTACTTTCCTATTAGATGGGGGACCACCTCCAGATTGAACATAAATTTCATATGGGGAGCCCCACAACAAGAATGTTAAATAGTAGTGGATCTATTACAATTGTAAAAGTCTGGCAACACTGTTTCAAAACCAGCAGTGGTCGGCGAGCAGCTTTCGGCATGCTTCGGCTATTGTCGCCGGCTCAAATGGCCGCGAAAAATTTCTCTGATATCTTTTCTTTTTTTAGTGGTATTTGTGTGTTATATTTCTATGAAATTGATATACGTAAATACTCGTCATATATTATTCTTTCATTTCATATATCATTACATGCTTAAAACGTTTTAATACATTCAAAAAAGAGTTAAAAACGATGACAGCAATGTAAACTTCCATAAGAGATTTAAAACTTACTCACCATGCGCACGGCAGACGAAATTGGGACGGTTAGATATCCTACCTTTAGTTTATTGTATCATGGGCCTTTATCTTATATATATTGGCCCTGGCACAGGTGTCCTTAGGCGCCTTTAAGGCCTTGGCGCCGTTGTGCGCCGCACGACCTTGCCCATATGGACGGCGTTGACTCGTCTCTGCTAAAAACTATAACACTAATGAACGTGAATTTTTAGAACGCGATTTTTTTATATGATATTATTAGATTTTAAGGCTAACATTAATTCCTCTCAGGGGGTTAACCCACAAATATTCTTTAAAATAGACGTGTCTCTCCGATTTTTAATATTATTTAGTGGAAGCGAGATGTTGTCGGGAAGTTTTCAAATAGAGACCCTGCATGAAACATGTTCTGATTTTAACAAAAAGCAAAGCCACAAGGAGCCAAAAACAATTTAAAATGCCACCTCCGCTTTCCTAAAATAATTTACTACGTGTGGGAGCCTTAACTCTTTTATCCGAAAAATACTATAACGTAATCAGAGAAAAAAAAAATAAGCACATGGTCAAGACAAATTAATGAATATGTTACGCTTTATTAAGTTTAGATATAAGTTTATTAAAATAATTTGTAAATGCATTTAATTTTCCTCTGGAAAGAATAATTATTGTTTGATATGGATCAATGGATCTGTGCAGCGTTGTTTTAATGTCAAGGTTTATTCTTAAAAGGATTGGACCGCGCGCGCTAAAAATATTCCGATATAAAACACGGTAAAACACCTAAAAGAAAAGATACACCTGAAAACAAAATGATAAGATAGTATAAACGATATACTTTAAAATTCATTTTTTAATAAGTTAACTTTAGCACACTCCTCATATCTATATAGAATCCAATTCAAAAAAGAGTTTAAAAAATAAGTCGCCATTTCAAATATTGTGAACAAAATAAGCGCAATATTTTACTATTAAATTAATGGAGGCAACAAGTAATACACGAGATGTATTCGATGTTGTCTATATGGATGTGGGGGGTCCTCTTTTTGGAATTCACGGAGTTTGTTACAAGGGCTACTGGCAAAGAAATGTTTCTGCGTAGCGATCCTATCATTCCTTTGTGAATGGAAAGCCTGATTTGTTTTGTTCGGTTATGTCGATTTGAGGTTATGTGAAAAAGTTTTTCCAGATTTATTTATTAAAAATCTGAGAATAAAATGGACAATAATATAAGACAAGGAATATTAAATATATATCAAAAATATGGTAAGTTATAGATGCCCGTCCCCTACGCTTCAAATTACGTTATCGTCCTAATACTACATAGTTTCGAAATCAATTTACCCATGAAATTACAGTAGCCAATGGTATTTTAAAGAAATAATGCCCTTATTCATTTGTTTTTAAAAGCGTGGCGTGGGTTTTTAGCTGGTTATAAGTATTCGTTGGTTTTTAGTCGCTTGTAAGAACGAAGAAGTCTGCTTCAGTTTTTACGTCTTTAGTGAATAAAGTTGTAATAAAATGTCTCTAACAAAGAAAGGAATGTGCTTATCTTTAGTTACACAAAACGTTACGAACTCAGTAAAATCATTTCAGTTGTCGAAAAGGTATGTGATAAGGTTGCTCAAGATTGGAACATTAAGCATAATCTACCAAAGAATTGAAGTTCCCGAATCAGAGTTTGTGCCGAAGAATTATGAGAACATTCCCTATGTAGTTTTCAAGAGGCACTCAAAAAACGCTTATATTCGAAATTACCACGTCTTTACCCGTGGTTTTCTTGACGCCATCGAGAAGGATTATTTGAAAGAAATTTTTATGTATATTCTTGATAAGGAAACTGGTAATGTGTTGGAGACTTACAAGTTCACAGTTCAGTATAATAAGGACGGTTTAGAATCTAACGCTGACGCAAACAAAGTTAGAAATGAAACTATGAAGTTTCTGAAAGCATTCAGTGATATTCCAGGAGAGAAATGGCCATCCGACACAGTCACTCTTTCTATGGAGTTTAGCTATAATGAAGACACACCACGGGAATATGAACCACCGAATTTTGAACAAGCTGTTGATCCACTGTGTACCACTCTACCTTGTACTAAAATATTTAAGTTAGCTCGCATAAGTACGGGCTTTCATAAGGTTAGTGCTTGGGGAAGAGGGATAAATTTTTCACTTCCTCCACCATCAACCTCAGTTTCAATAGTTGATTTAGAAGATACTATTGATGTTGAAGAATACAAGGAGAATGAGCAAGAACGAAACAGAAAGAGAAGTAATGAGGATGAACAAGAACAACAACGTAAAAAACTAGGAAAGTACCAAAGATCTGAGTCTTTAATGGATATTACAGACGATGAGACAAATTTTGTTAATATCACATTAGCTTCCAGTGAGGACCTAAGTTGTCTATGCAAGTGGGATTTACCAAAGGAATTTGAGACAGCCAGGTGCACCAAATGTCATGGAATTGTCCACCTTGCTTGTCATGGCTACCTCTCATTAAACGCTGTTGGGGCGAATTTCCGGTGTGTTCTGTGCACCGATTCAAAAGCTAATACCAGAAACACAAACAAGATTATCAAATTAAAAATAATTTTATATGGAATGCGTATTCAAAAAGCGCTACCAAATGAATTGAATTTGGCATCAAAAGAAGATAGAAATTTTATTTTGAGTCGGTTGGAGAAGTTGGAGATCTATACTTCCGACGCTAAAAATAAGTACGATATCAACCTACAGAAATTGTCCGAGGCCTTAACGTCAATATTTGCCAATACAGATTCCCAGTACTTGGAGTAAAAGCTTTTTTATTTTTGATTTACAAATTTTAAAGTTGTTTTGATTAGTTAAGTTTTATTTATGAAATAATGTTCAAATATGAATTTTCTAAATTGTTGTTGTTTGATATGTAGTTAATTTAAGTTTCAAATAATTCTAATTGAATTACCAATTAAAAGTATTGTTTTAGTTTATCAAAAAATGTTGTTGTTTAAAAAGTAAATAAATAAAAATGTTTAAATTACTATCATGCCCTCTTTTCTAATAGTGCTTTTTTCAAGTTGAAAGGCCGAGACACTAAATGTTTCACGACTATATTCTGTCATCAGGTTAATTATTACTGAAGTCATTTAGAAATGTTTAAAACTAGTTCTAGTATTTAGTATATTGCCATTTATCATTTACTTACTAACGAAAATGTATTAAAGATGAGTAGACTCGAAGGTTTTATTATTTTTCAATTATCTTAATTTTTGTTTGTTTGACTTTTTTAATTTTGTTATGTTTAGTGATGAATGTACATTTCATAATAATGGATCTGTGAATAGACATAATTTTCATTATTATTCTGATTCCAATCCACATCAATTTAGAATAGTAAATAATCAACACAGATGGTCAGTGAATATTTGGGGCGGAATAATGGGTCGATATTTAATCGGTCCTTACTTTTTCGAAAATAATTTAAATGGGGAATTGTTTTTAGATTTTTTGATAAATCAATTGCAATATTGTTGCAAGACATTCCCATGGCCATCAGAGAAATGCTGTGGCTTCAAATGGATGGAGCACCAGCACATTTCTACCTTAGGGTCTGTGAATTTTTAAATTTCCAATTTCAAAATCGATGGATTGGAAGAGATGGACCTCAGAATTGGCCCCCAAGATCACCCGACTTGACTTCACCTGATTTCTTTTTATGGGGATATGTAAAAGGAATCGTTTATAACGCAGCTCCAACAACACCGGATAAAATGAGGCGTTGAGAATTAAAGTGGCCTAAGCCCAAAATGATATAAATGAGAAAATGCAAATTTAAAATTTGCATCTTTTTATTATTTATTTTTCTGGAAGGGCATGTACTTTAGAACCTATAGTAATGTTCAAAACGTTTCAATTTTGGTTATTAATCAGGAATATAGATGCAGTTTATCTCCACAAATCGAAAAAAGAGAGTTTGATGTGGATTAGGCCACTATGAAATTTTAAATAATTGCAAATATATTTTTGGCCTAAATTTAACATATAATATTTTTATAATAAAAAGCGCCATACTTTAGTGTACATATGTTTAATTTAAAGAGCAACCAACAAATTTCGAAACAAAGAATTTTTAAATATATTTTTTATTCAATTAGTCATCTTCTTCTATGTTTTCATCTCCTAGCTCGTCAATAGCTGTTGCTGAAGTCTTCAAATCATTATAATAGGAATGGAATATTGGGGGGACGTAAGGGAGAAGTTGTGTAAGGTCTTCTTTTTTCTTTTTTTCTATTAGACGCCCATGTGCAATTGTAAATCTAAGTATTCTGCTGGAGCAGGGGTATTACGTTTTGCTACATTGACTGTATCGAATAGCACGTCTTTTGAGTTTGAATATTTAAACTGAAAACAATGTTTAATATCAGACGTGTATTTCAACCACTGAATTTTCATCCACTCGACCTTTGATCCCGTTGGAGTGATTTTTCTATTGGTGATTTCGCCCTCTAGTTTTTTAGTAGAAAAAAATCTTTTTCCGTCATTTTAACTACTTGAAATGGTTTTTCTTACGCGCAGATTTTATTACTTTTATCCAGTGATCAGGTATAAACACATCTTTATGAATTTTTTTTTCCTTTTCTATTATGCCAAAGTCCTGATCACATGGCAGATATGAAAGACCTGACACAAGGAACTTGTGATTTATTTCAGTTAAAATAAAATGGTTTGAACGTGTAATGAAATCACAAATCAGCGCCATCTTAATATTCCGATTTTGGCCCCCACATTGGTCACTATACATGATTAGTTTTTTCTTAGAAACGAAATTTTTGCAATAGTGAATAATGCATGATCCGATCTCTTAAGGTCCTCTTGATCCAACAGACTTGTTCCAAACATACATTACTGCAGTATTAGTGGCTAGATCATGCACCCCTAAAATATAACTTTCAATTAGAAAAAACTTAAAGATTTTGTAAAAATTAAGTGAAAATTGCTAAAAATATTAATAATAATACAATAAAACATACATACCTTGAGTTTCCATAGTAACTGCACTTTAATTTAAAAGGAAAATCAGTCTTAAGTTGTAAAATAGTAAACACGTCTTAACCTTACAAGATGTAAACAACTGCTAACTAAAATATAAAAGTGGCCTAACCCACAATAGGCCAGTCTTGTATTTAGACTTATGAGAAAAGTCGTAATGTTAAATAGAATTTATGACTGGTATCAGCAAACCAATGCTTATTCAGAGTTAGGCCGGTGTGCTACTGGAACTTTGAATTATGGGCTATCATTCTGTGATTATAACTCAATATTGAGATTTTGTGGGTTAGGCCACTTTAATTCTCAACGCCTCAAATATGAAGGAGCGTATTCGAGAAGCTGTTGTAGGTATGTCCAGCAATATTTTCTGTCGTTACCTTTACTACTAAGTAATGCATTTTCCTTCTGTTTCTCTAGAATCTAGATCTGATCTGTCAAAATGTCATAGGCGACTTAATATTAAATTGATTATAATTAGCCTGCTTTGTGAATATTTGCATTTTTCATGAAAATGCGAGTAATTAGCTATGGGAGAGGTTAATACTTTTTGATAGACAATTAAATTCTACATCTGCTAGTGACATAAAATATAGGGTGTTATATTTAAATTAAGCAAGTTATTACCCTTTCAAACTTGTAATTATTTAGTAGTACTTTTTGGACACCGTGTATAAGTTAGTGAATTTTTCATAACTGATACACAAAACTTAATCAGTGAGTAGAGTCCACTGAGAAATTGGGTTTAAAAAACAAAATACATGTTGAGAATTTAATCATTAAAATTGTTACTACCTTTTGACAAAATATGAAATATTTCACAAACCGTGAGGTTTAAGTACGGTAAACCTTAATGAAAGTAATATTTATTTTGATCGTAGGAACCGACAATGAAATAATATACTGGGCATTCCATTTAAAAAAATGCAACGTTGATACGTTTCGTGTTTTTGGGATAACCTGTACATTATGAAAATAATTTTAAAATGTACCTCAAATAGGCCTCTATCCACCCTGAATATTTGTTTTTATCCAAAACAAATAGCTTAGCTATAATATGTCGTCTCGAATAACGTGAATAACCCTGTATACAAGATGTCCGGGAAAATTCACAGCTGCAGGGACAGACTAGCTGTGGCTCATGGCCCTTTTTTTTAACGCCCTGTAGATATAAACTTTGGACAACGGTTTTTACATATCTTTAACTACTGACTAAAAATTAAATACTCTTCATTCATGTCGCTAATCCTAACCGTTTTCGAAAAACTGCTAGTCGAAAAGTAATAAATTATGGTATTATTTTAAAGAGATTCAAGCAACCTTTAAAATGATGTGCCACTTAACCCTCTTTCCATTATAGATTTTAAGGGTAAGCAGAGTTTGTTCGTGTCATCGTGTTTGTTCAATATCTTTTACGATTTTCGAAATAAATCTTTTTTGACACTTTAAACCCCCCTCCCATTTAAGATTTTAAGGTTAACAACCACGAAGGCTGCAAATATTTTTCTTTCTGTGTTGACATTGGTCTGGTCTTTCCCCGCAATGTTGCCAACCTGACACTACCTGACCCCCGCGAGGGTCAGGTGTCTGTAAGCAGATTTCTCATCGTGTGTCCCAAAAAAAAAAAAAAAAAAAAAGTCTCGCTTCAATAATCCGGATTATTTACTAATCCGGATGACCGCGCTTTTAATTAGTCCGGATTATCGAGGTTGCACTGTATTGTGTATTTAATCCAATCGAATCAATATGTCACCAAGTAAAATCAAATATTAGAAGGAATAATACTTCCCTCACATTAAATACATCTGTACTAGAATTAATAAAAACGTTGTAGGTAACATTTCTGCAGACAGTTGAAAAATCTGTATGCAATATGTAATTAAGTCTGAAAATTCTTATATGTGTCTGAATACTAATGTTCAATCATTAATAATACGTTTAGATGAAGATAGTGATAATGACACAGCCATCTAACTTCTTGGGGTTTAAAGATTTAGGGCTAGACACAATAGGGATTAATCAGGTAGTTGATTTATTGCAGTGAAACTCCACTAAAGTACCTGGAAGGCTTCAACATTATCAGCGATCATCAATATGGTTTTCGGAAGACCAGATCAACTGGAGATCTTCTAGCCTATGTCACCCATCTTTGGAACAACGCAATCGAACATCATGGGGAGTCTCGGGCTGTTGCACTGGATATTTTTAAAGCTTTTTCTATTTAAGATTTTAAGGGTTGTAACCCTGTCCAAGGGGTTGCAGATAGGGGTGGGCTAATACGCTTGTTTTTGTTCCCCCATCGTTTTATAGGAACTGTTTTCTGCGTTTTTTTCTTCCGTTTTTCGTTTCTAATATATGGCCATTTCAAGTTTTTAATTGTTACCCTGTATAATATTAAAACATACACGCTCGAATTTCTAACTAGATAGCGCGGTGCACACAAAAACTGTGCGCCTTTTCCATGTTAAATCGCCATAGCCCCGCTATCCCCCGCTGGCACCCGCCACTTGTTACTACAGATAAACTTAATCGCACGTGCGAGCAAGCCTCGTCATAATCGTCATTTACCTCGACCGAGGCACGGTTGCCGGATCTATACAGTTTGGTTTGACGGAATGATATAATATTAGGGAGGGTCGGACTTTTTTAGTTTGACGGTACGATAAAATATTAGGGAGGGTCGGACTTTTTTAGTTTGACGGTACGATAAGATATTAGGGAGGGCCGGACTTTTTTAGTTTGACGGGATGATAAAATATTAGGAAGGGTCGGACTTTTTTAGTTTGACGGTACGATAAGATATTAGGGAGGGTCGGACTTTTTTAGTTTGACGGTACGATAAAATATTAGGGAGGGTCGGACTTTTTTAGTTTGACGGTACGATAAGATATTAGGGAGGGCCGGACTTTTTTAGTTTGACGGTACGATAAAATATTAGGGAGGGTCGGACTTTTTTAGTTTGACGGTACGATAAGATATTAGGGAGGGTCGGACTTTTTTAGTTTGACGGTACGATAAAATATTAGGGAGGGTCGGACTTTTTTAGTTTGACGGTACGATAAGATATTAGGGAGGGTCGGACTTTTTTAGTTTGACGGTACGATAAAATATTAGGGAGGGTCGGACTTTTTTAGTTTGACGGTACGATAAGATATTAGGGAGGGCCGGACTTTTTTAGTTTGACGGGATGATAAAATATTAGGAAGGGTCGGACTTTATACGATAAGTAATATTCAATGAATATAAATTAATATTTTTTATTCGTTTTGTTTTGGGAGTGCACGTGCGCATGTGCTCCTGTGGAAGAACCGCCAATGAACATTATTATGCTTTACTATTAAACACTCTGTACAAACATGCATTAATGTGAAGGTAAGTTTTAGAACGTGATGTTTTTACATGGTATTATTAGATTTTAAAGCTAACATTAATTCCTCTCAGAGGTGTCTCTCCGATTTTTAATATTATTTAGTGGAAGCGAGATGTTGTGGGGAAGTTTTCAAATAGAGACCCTGCATAAACATGTTCAGATTTTAATAAAAACACATACAACAAGCCCTTAGGAGCCAAAAACAATTTAAAATGCCACCTCCGCTTTCTGAAAATAATTTTCTACGTGTGGGAGCCTTAACTCTTTTATCCGAAAAATACTATAACGTAATCGGAGAAAAAAAAACAAGCACATGGTCAAGACAAATTAATGAATATGTTACGCTTTATTAAGCTTAGATATACGTTTATTAAAATAATTTGTAAATGCATTTAATTTTCCTCTGGAAAGAATAATTGTTTGATATGGATCTGTGCAGCGTTGTTTTAATATCAAGGTTTATTCTTAAAAGGATTGGACCGCGCGCTAAAAATATTCCCATATAAAACACGGTAAAACACCTAAAAGAAAAGATACACCTAAAAAAAATGATAAGATATATAAACGATATACTTCAAATTAATTTTTTTAATAAATAAACTTTAGCACACTCCTCATATCTATATAGAATCCAATTAAAAAAGAAGTCGCCATTTCAAATATTGTGAACAATTAAACAACTATTAAATTAATGGAGGCAACAAGTAATACACGAGATGTATTCGATGTTGTCTATAAGGATGTGGGTGGTCCTCTTTTTGGAATTCACGGAGTTTGTTACAGGGGCTACTAGCAAAGAAATGTTCTGCGCAGCGATCCTATCACTCCTCTGTGAATGTTTCGGTTATGTCGATTTGAGGTTATGTGAAAAAGTTTTTCAAGATTTATTAAAATCTGAGAATAAAATGGACAATAATATAAGACAAGGAATATTAAATATGTATCAGAAATATGGTAAGTTATAGATGCCCGTCTCCTAAGCTTCAAATTACATTATCGTCCTAATACTACATAGTTTCGAAATCAATTTACCCGTGAAATTCCATTAGCCAATGGTAGGTATTTTAAAAAAATAATGCCCTTATTCATTTGTTTTTAAAAGCGTGGCGTGGGTTTTGAGTCGCTTGTAAGCAAGAAGAAGTCTGCTTCAGTTTTTACGTCTTTAGTGAATAAAGTTGTAATAAAATGTCTCTAACAAAGAAAGGAATGTGCTTATCTTTAGTTACACAAAACGTTACGAACTCAGTAAAATCATTTCAGTTGTCGAAAAGATATGTGATAAGATTGCTCAAGATTGGAACATTAAACATAATCTACCAAAGAATTGAAGTTCCCGAATCAGAGTTTGTGCCGAAGAATTATGAGAACATTCCCTATGTAGTTTTCAAGAGGCACTCAAAAAACGCTTATATTCGAAACTACCACGTCTTTACCCGTGGTTTTCTTGACGCCATCGAGAAGGATTATTTGAAAGAAATTTTTATGTATATTCTTGATAAGGAAACTGGTAATGTGTTGGAGACTTACAAGTTCACAGTTCAGTATAATAAGGACGGTTTAGAATCTAACGCTGACGCAAGCAAAGTTAGAAATGAAACTATGGAGTTTCTGAAAGCATTCATTGATATTCCAGGAGAGAAATGGCCATCCGACACAGTCACTCTTTCTATGGAGTTTAGCTATAATGAAGACACACCACGGGAATATGAACCACCGAATTTTGAGCAAGCTGTTGATCCACTGTGTACCACTCTACCTTCTACTAAAATATTTAAGTTAGCCCGCATAAGTACGGGCTTTCATAAGGTTAGTGCTTGGGGAAGAGGGATAAATTTTTCACTTCCTCCACCATCAACCTCAGTTTCAATAGTTGATTTAGAAGATACTATTGATGTTGAAGAATACAAGGAGAATGAGCAAGAACGAAACAGAAAGAGAAGTAATGAGGATGAACAAGAACAACAACGTAAAAAACTAGGAAAGTACCAAAGATCTGAGTCTTTAATGGATATTACAGACGATGAGACAAATTTTGTTAATATCACATTAGCTTCCAGTGAGGACCTAAGTTGTCTATGCAAGTGGGATTTACCAAAGGAATTTGAGACAGCCAGGTGCACCAAATGTCATGGAATTGTGCACCTTGCCTGTCATGGCTACCTCTCATTAAACGCTGTTGGGGCGAATTTCCGGTGTGTTCTGTGCACCGATTCAAAAGCTAATACCAGAAACACAAACAAGATTATCAAATTAAAAATAATTTTATATGGAATGCATATTCAAAAAGCGCTACCAAATGAATTGAATTTGGCATCAAAAGAAGATAGAAATTTTATTTTGAGTCGGTTGGAGAAGTTGGAGATCTATACTTCCGAGGCTAAAAATAAGTACGATATCAACCTACAGAAATTGTCCGAGGCCTTAACGTCAATATTTGCCAATACAAATTCCCAGTACTTGGAGTAAAAGCTTTTTTATTTTTGATTTACAAATTTTAAAGTTGTTTTGATTAGTTTATGAAATAATGTTCAAATATGAATTTTCTAAATTGTTGTTGTTTGATATGTAGTTAATTTAAGTTTCAAATAATTCTAATTGAATTACCAATTAAAAGTATTGTTTTAGTTTATCAAAAAATGTTGTTGTTTAAAAAGTAAATAAATAAAAATGTTTAAATTACTATCATGCCCTCTTTTCTAATAGTGCTTTTTTCAAGTTGAAAGGCCGAGACACTAAATGTTTCACGACTATATTCTGTCATCAGGTTAATTATTACTGAAGTCATTTAGAAATGTTTAAAACTAGTTCTAGTATTTAGTATATTGCCATTTATCATTTACTTACTAACGAAAATGTATTAAAGATGAGTAGACTCGAAGGTTTTATTATTTTTCAATTATCTTAATTTTTGTTTGTTTGACTTTTTTAATTTTGTTATGTTTAGTGATGAATGTACATTTCATAATAATGGATCTGTGAATAGACATAATTTTCATTATTATTCTGATTCCAATCCACATCAATTTAGAATAGTAAATAATCAACACAGATGGTCAGTGAATACTTTTTCGAAAACAATTTAAATGGGGAATTGTTTTTAGATTTTTCATAAATCAATTGCCAATATTGTTGCAAGACATTCCCATGGCCATCAGAGAAATGCTGTGGCTTCAAATGGATGGAGCACCAGCACATTTCTACCTTAGGGTCTGTGAATTTTTAAATTTCCAATTTCAAAATCGATGGATTGGAAGAGATGGACCTCAGAATTGGCCCCCAAGATCACCCGACTTGACTTCACCTGATTTCTTTTTATGGGGATATGTAAAAGGAATCGTTTATAACGCAGCTCCAACAACACCGGATAAAATATGAAGGAGCGTATTCGAGAAGCTGTTGTAGGTATGTCCAGCAATATTTTCTGTCGTTACCTTTACTACTAGGTAATGCATTTTCCTTCTGTTCCTCTAGAATCTAGATCTGATCTGTCAAAATGTCATAGGCGACTTAATATTAAATTGATTATAATTAGCCTGCTTTGTGAATATTTGCATTTTTCATGAAAATGCGAGTAATTAGCTATGGGAGAGGTTAATACTTTTTGATAGACAATTAAATTCTACATCTGCTAGTGACATAAAATATAGGGTGTTATATTTAAATTAAGCAAGTTATTACCCTTTCAAACTTGTAATTATTTAGTAGTACTTTTTGGACACCGTGTATAAGTTAGTGAATTTTTCATAACTGATACACAAAACTTAATCAGTGAGTAGAGTCCACTGAGAAATTGGGTTTAAAAAACAAAATACATGTTGAGAATTTAATCATTAAAATTGTTACTACCTTTTGACAAAATATGAAATATTTCACAAACCGTGAGGTTTAAGTACGGTAAACCTTAATGAAAGTAATATTTATTTTGATCGTAGGAACCGACAATGAAATAATATACTGGGCATTCCATTTAAAAAAATGCAACGTTGATACGTTTCGTGTTTTTGGGATAACCTGTACATTATGAAAATAATTTTAAAATGTACCTCAAATAGGCCTCTATCCACCCTGAATATTTGTTTTTATCCAAAACAAATAGCTTAGCTATAATATGTCGTCTCGAATAACGTGAATAACCCTGTATACAAGATGTCCGGGAAAATTCACAGCTGCAGGGACAGACTAGCTGTGGCTCATGGCCCTTTTTTTTAACGCCCTGTATGATATAAACTTTGAACAACGGTTTTTACATATCTTTAACTATTGACTAAAAATTAAGTACTCTTCATTCATGTCGCTAATCCTAACCGTTTTCGAAAAACTGCTACTCGAAAAATAATACCTTTACAATGATGTGCCACTTAACCCTCTTTCCATTATAGATTTTAAGGGTAAGCAGAGTTTGTTCGTGTCATCGTGTTTGTTCAATATCTTTTACGATTTTCGAAATAAATCTTTTTAACACTTTAAACCCCCCTCCCATTTAAGATTTTAAGGTTAACAACCACGAAGGCTGCAAATATTCTTTAAAAGCGTCCCCCTTTACAATTCCATTGGCGTGTCTTTCCTATTAAGCGAGATGTGGGAAGTTTTCAAAGTGACGCCCTGTATATTTTTTAAATTTAGGTCGATGCATTTTACAGATATAAATAGCAAACTGATTTCTATTAATTTTAGTTCCAATTGTAGTGTAACTTTCAGAAGAAAGCATTATCTACGTTGAATATTGGTTTCAACATTCTGAGAATATACCCAAAAATTGCGTTTATTAGGGATTGTAAAGGACTCCTAGTAAAAATGTTTCCTAGTTCTAAAACAGCACAAAAGCAGAAATCAAAAATGTTATGATAAGTAGTGATATATATTTTAAAGGAACTTCCAAAAAAACGGGATCTTTTGAATACGTGTGTGGCAAACGTGTAGCAAAAAATGGACATACAGTGTTGCGTTTTTAACTCCCCCTCCCTACTAAAGTGCAACCTCGATAATCCGAACCTTCGTTACACCGGATTCTTCAATAATCCGGCCAAACATTTCAACTGCATTGTGCACTTTTTGATCAGGGTTTGATAGTACTCGGTAATTCAAGCAAACAAAAATTACAAATTACTTCACAAAATAATATTAAATTTATTAAGTATGCTTCTGTTTTAAATATTTTTTGTTTATGTACTATTTCCTAGTTGTTTTGTATTAGATGTTTCGTTTTTCAATAAAAAAATACTGTCTCGCTTCAATAATCCGGATCATTTACTAATCCGGATGACCGCGCTTTTAATTAGTCCGGATTATCGAGGTTGCACTGTATTGTGTATTTAATCCAATCGAATCAATATGTCACCAAGTAAAATCAAATATTAGAAGGAATAATACTTCCCCCACATTAAATACATCTGTACTAGAATTAATAAAAACGTTGTAGGTAACATTTCTGCAGACGGTTGAAAAATCTGTATACAACATGTAATTAAGTCTGAAAATTCTTATATGTGTATGAGTACTAATGTTCAATCATTAATAATACGTTTAGATGAAGATACTGATAATGACACAGACATCTAACTTCTTGGGGTTTAAAGATTTAGGGCTAGACACAATAGGGATTAATCAGGTACTTGATTTATTGCAGTGAAACTCCACTAAAGTACCTGGAAGGCTTCAACATTATCAGCGATCATCAATATGGTTTTCGGAAGACCAGATCAACTGGAGATCTTCTAGCCTATGTCACCCATCTTTGGAACAACGCAATCGAACATCATGGGGAGTCTCGGGCTGTTGCACTGGATATTTCTAAAGCTTTTGATGGTGTTTGGCATGAGGGACTTCTAAGTAAACTGCGATCCTATGGTATGCCCAGTCGATTCTGTGCATGGTTGTCTAGCTTTCTTAAGGACCGCTCTCTGCAAGTGGCGATTGACGGATTTCTCTCAGACACCTTCACCATCAATGCCGGTGTCCCTCAAGGGTCCATATTGTCTCCCATTCTTTTCTTACTCCACATTAACGACCTTCTAGTGAAAACGAAAAATCCGATATTTAGTTTTGCTGACGATAGCACACTTTTCTCATCTTTCTTTTTGAATGCGCAAACATCGGCTGCCGACGCACATCTTCGCAGACAGCATGAAGTATCACGCCTCAACAAAGACCTGGAAGAAATTTTGGCTTGGGGTGACAATAACCAAGTCGAATTTAACGCTAAAAATATCCAGGCAGCAGTTTTCTCTAAAAAGGTTAACAGTAGAGAACCGGAAATAGTCATGGCCGGACCCGCAATCCCACTGGCTTCATCTATTAATTTTCTGGGCGTCAATCTGGTAGGAAATATGTCTTGGCATAACGACGTTGTGGCAATCGCCAAGATAGCTTCTCAGAAGCTTGGGGTACTCTTCCGAACCAGGAAGTTGTACACACCTCAACAACTTTTGACACTATGCAAAGCCCAGATTCGACCATCACTAGAGTACTGCTCTCATGTGTGGAGCTCTGCACCCAAACATACTCTTCGGCTACTGGATTCCATCGAAAAGAGGGCTATTCGTCTGATCGGAGACCACGAGCTGACGAAGAACCTCGACAGCCTAGAACATCGAAGACAGTTTGGGGATTTGACTCTCTTTTACAGATATTTTCATGGAAGGTGCTCGGCTGAGCTTGCCCTCTTAATTCCGCCCAGAGCGACGAATAGCAGAAATACACTGCCGCCCATCCATATGTGGTTAAGCTTAGTACTCCTCGAACTTCATTATTTAAGAATTCTTTCATTTGGAGGACTTCATCCTTGTGGAACAACCTTCCCGAGGTCGTTTTTCCCAACGAATATAACCTCCAACGATTCAAAACCAACGCGAATCGCTTTTTGCGCACACGCACCACTCCTCCCATAGTGCCCTAAAGGATTTTCCTATAGTGCTTGTGTTTGATCTTAAAAAAAACGGTATGTCTTGAACCACACTATAATACCGTTAACGCAAGAATAGGTATCGCAATACTTCAATAACCCTCTAATATTGTTGATCATTAAAAAAAATACGGCTGATATCAATAATTATATTTAATTAAGCAGTAATTTTCGTTTACGAGGAAATTTAGTAAAAACAAACAAAAGACTATAGAAATCATTTAATTTCACAATGATTCAGCGACCGATGTGGTTTTCCTTATCCATATCTTATTTCCGTTTAGACGCGGACGCGCCCGGAATATTATATTTTGTTTCAAGTAATCGAGTTTGTTGGTGTCGTACCGGTTATCGTTCTTCTTTCTTTGCAAAATTATCATTTAATAAGTATTTATGAACTCTTAAGTACCTACACCATTAAATGTACCTGCTAAACGTTTAATTGATGAAATTGTTACATTGAAAAACCTCAGTTAATAATCGTCCTGTTAAAATGAAAGTTATAAATAATTTTAGAGTGCAACTGTTACTGGTGGTGCTGTGCTTTACTTTGGATAAAATCGATTGCCTGGATTGTAAATCTAAGAGATATTGTGACGAATGCATTCAGGAGTTGAATTGTTTTTGGTGTAGTGTAGCAGTAAGTGTTGATTGCTTCATGTGCAAAGTTATAATAACACTTTGTACTTGTTTTATAGTAGTAGTTAGGTTAGAATGAAGTTGTTTTATTATTGAGTTCGTTCGCACACAGAAATTTCCAATCGGTTGCAAATCTCGTTCTGCCAATGTTCGGTTATGGACGAGTTTCTAACTGGTTGCTGTTTTTTGTCTTTGTGAACGCGTACAAATGCCAAACTTGCAACTGTCCAATCTGAGACTTCTTCACTTGCCAATAAATTATTTCTTGCTCATTTCTACTTTGTTTAGAGCTAGCCTTTCGTTTTGGAATAGATTTTTAAAGAATAACGGAAAGTAAATTTAACCAGAACATGTCAAAACTAAAGAAAATCTCAATGATCATCAATCTTTTGACTGCAATAAAACCGCATTATCCATAAAATAAACAAGGAAATCCCAAATTTTACAACCTTTTCGAGCCGAGCCGGACCAGGAATACAAATTCAATTTATATCTATGCCTGATGCATATATAAATACAAAAGTGATTATTAATAATTTTAATCTTTAGTGGTTTTCGGCGAGTAATTTTTAGTTAGGCTTATTAGTGGTAGAATATGGCGTCCTTGGAATTGTGCTGATAGGGGGGCATCTTCAAGTGTCATTTTTAAAAGAAAGCATTTATCTACCGATGCCAAACTAATAATTAAAAATGTGTATCAATCGTTGTCGAGTAGAAATTTTAATTCGATGGATGCTTTAGCAGAGACGTCTACTTTGACAAAAACTCCTTTATCTTCGGTAAGAGACATAGTACTTAAACCTGTTAATCCTAGAAAAAATCGGAGTGATTCTGGCACATTTAGAAGCATTGACGAAAATGACATGGATTTATTAAGAAGAAAGATTTACCAAATGTATGAGGCACAAGCTGTACCCACTTTGATTTCCCTCAAAGAGCGGCTGATTAAAGACGAAACAAATATCTCTTGTAGCCTTTCAAGCCTTAGGAAAATATTGCGTAAAATGGGTTTTAAATACCGAAGCATTGATAAAAGACAAACATTAACGGAATCTCAACGTTTACGGGAATGCAGACTTAAATATGTAACAGCTTAAATAATTTAGAGAAGAAAATCGTCTAATTATTTACCTTGGCGAAACATGGTTCGATACCCATGACACTCCAAGAAAAGGTTGGGACGATTCTTCCAAAAAATGTCAAACCCAGGCACCATCAAATAAAGGCACAAGAATCACAATATTACATGCTGGTTCAGAGAACGGGTTTATTCCAAATTGTCTGTTGCTTTCAGCTAAGAACATTTCAGATTCTTCTTTAGATTACCATCAAGATACCGACGCTCAACTTGGTTTAAACATAAACTCCTTAAAAATATACCTGAAAATAGCGTCATTGTAATGGACAATGCTAGTTATCATATTCGGCAAGCCAAAATCATTCCCAATTCTAATAATACAAAAGCAGAAATTCAAAATTTTATGATTGAAAATGATTTATATTTTGAAGAAACTTACAAAAAACGAGAACTGCTAGAAGTCTTAAAAGCTTTGAAAATAAATAAGGAATACGAGTGTGACAAACTTGCAGCAGAAAATGGACATACAGTGTTGCGTCTTCCTCCGTAGGTACCTACTATTGTATATTCAATCCTATTGAGCTAATATGGCACCAATTAAAATCCAATATTAGGAGAAATAATATTTCTCCTACATTAAATGCATCTGTAGTAGAATTAATTAAAAACGAAGTAAGAAAAATTTCTGTAGACAGCTGGAAAAACTGTGTACAGCACGTACTTAAGGTGGAAAATTCTGACAATTGTATGATTACAAATGTTCAACCCTTAATTATAAGTTTAGGCTTAGATGAAGATAGTGATAGTGATACAGAGTTAAATTTTGAATAAACTCTCAATAGTTTCTTAGAATTGAATTAATTTTTATTGTACTTGTTATCCTAATAGTTATACTTTTAAATTATATTATTTTCAATTATCATTAATTGTAATCATTATTTTACATTTATTATAGGTACCTAAAACTAAAAATACCTATCTATTTATTTTAAATTATAAAAATAAATCATGTGGTGTTATATACATTTTCAAGCCGGCCCTGATCACATTTATTGAGCTTTGAAGAGGTTGAGGCGTATACAATAGGGTTTAATCAGGTAGTTTATTTATGGCAGTAAGAGTCGACGGTATAATTCTGCAACAACTATACAAAGCAGATAGAAATACCGGTGCCGACTGTAAAACGATTTCC
Source organism: Barypeithes pellucidus (assembly GCA_963991005.1). Lineage (NCBI taxonomy): Eukaryota > Metazoa > Arthropoda > Insecta > Coleoptera > Curculionidae > Barypeithes > Barypeithes pellucidus. The sequence goes on from OZ022557.1 coordinate 6,511,234, forward strand.
ATGACATATTGCAGCAACAAAATTGCAGAGTCTAATGCGGCCTTTAATAGACAAAAAGTTTAATTTTTTAACAGTTTATCTTCTCAGATCTCTGTTTAGCTGCAACAGTACAATATAAAATAAAGCAAATTGTAATTTTTATTTTTGTTTAGAGCGATACGAAATCTCACTGTATGCCAAGAGCCAACAAAACAGCGTGCGATTCAAACAATGCCGAAGATCCCCAAATTGAGTATCAAATTCTGGAAAAACGACCCTTAACCGATTCGGAACAAATCAGCCCTCAAAGAATGAATTTAACACTTCGAAGAAATGAGAAGTTTGAAATCAAATTTAGTTATAAACAGAGTAGCAATTATCCTGTGGGTAAGTAAATTTTTACTTTTCAAGATCTTATCAGACCTATGTAACAAATTCATATAGTATTACTTTTTTTTACCAATGAGAAAAACGTATTCCTTTTTATAAGCTTCTCTCGATTTTTCAGGCAATAAATTTTGTATCGCTTCATTGACTTAGTAAATAACGTTCACATCTATATTTTTTAAAGAATATGTCCCAAGGCATTTTTCTTTTTCTTTAGATTTATATTACTTAATGGATTTTTCAAACTCAATGGCCAAATCTAAACAGCAACTGGCCAAACTTGGAAATGATTTAGCGGCTAAGATGAGAAGCAAAACCAACAATTTTAAAATAGGGTTTGGAAGTTTCGTGGATAAACTAACTCTGCCTTATGTTAACACGCACCCAACTGCGTAAGTACTAAACTAAATATTTATTTCTTTTTTGTTATCAACAAAACGTATTTGGCATAACACCCTGTATAAGATTCTGGAGGAGCAACTAAAATCACCATTTCTAATGAACACTTGACAACTTGTTATTCTAAATATTAATGGGGCGTGGTTGTGGTTTATCACTTTGTATTATTAACTTTGTTGAAATTATTTTTATTTTTAATTTGGCAAAAGCCGAAAGTGATAAGAGTCGCATTGATTGTTTATGAAAAGTTTATATAAAGAATATATCATGTTGTGTTGGGAAAAACCGATGATTTTAATAATCGAGTACTTGATACTCGAGCGATTTAATAATCGAGTGAATCGCTTGAAATTCCAATTCACCAAGCCCAAGCGATGACGTCACCGACTGCTCGACTTGCTGCCTAGTCGTTTACATGTGATCAGGTAGGGTATTTAGCAGGCACGTAACTACGGGTGGGCACAGGTTTAGCTAAAAAATTATAGTGTCACCAAAAAAATTCCAGAAATTTATTTATTTGTGAATAATTAATTTTTACCACGTGTCTCGATACCAACAAAAAAACTGCAAAAAATCACCCAAATATGTATTTATTGTTCGGGTTTATTCCTGTGCTTTTTTAAAACAAAAAGAATTACCAAGAGTTATTTTTCTTCACATCTTTCTCAATCTACGAGCATAAAATAAGTAGACATTTAAAATGGCTTGTCAAATTATTCCACTTTAAATTATCAGGTCCCACTGTGTGCTCTGCAAAAATGTAGACTTAGTTACGCGACTGGCAAAGTAAGAAAATTGGTGATTATTTTTTTAAATTCATGTTTATGGTTACCTAAAAGTTCCTGTTTAAATTTAAGAATGTTTACTTTTGGTTACCAAGAAATTTGTCAATACCTATATTTTGTTAACTATTTTGCTCGTTTTCTTATTTTCCATTAACATTTTCGATAATGTATGTTATTTTTAAAAAGTCTTCTTGAGTTCAATAATAAAAAGTTCCTGTTTAGATTTTAAAATGTTTACTATAAGATTACCAACGAATTTTTCTATATATTTTGTTAACCTTTTTGTTCGTTTTGTTATTTTTCATTAACAAATTCTATTATTATGTTATTTTTGAGAAGTTTTCTCGAGTTTATAGTAAATAAAAAATTATATCCTTTAATCTTTTAATATTTACAATCGGAGACCTAAACTACGCCGCTGGATAGCCAGTTAAAACAAAACTTTACAAAACCCATGTCGCGATAACTGCGCTAAGGGATTTGGCATACTTCTTTATATGCACCTTCTCGTTTATGTGCCTTTAGGAAAGACGTATGTCGTGTACCTGCTCAGCGTCAAACTCGAATGTCGCCAATCGGATGACGCGGCGCGTAGACCGAAGGTATCAAGTGACAGGCGATATTTTTCGGTTTTTCGCCTGAATTTATAACTAGAGTATTTCCTATCGAGCGAAGAAACTGTTCGAATATACGAGCAGTTTTTTAACTCGATCACACTACAGCGGTACAATTCCGTCCGCGTCAAGCGAAACTCGGGTATCGAGTGAAAGATAATAAGTGACAAGCGACGGTTTTCGCCTGAATAGGTAACTCGAGCGGTGTCGGTTATTTCAATAATCGAGTGATCAAGCGGTTTTTCGCTCGAGCGAACACTAATATCATGTTTAGAAGAAATGGTAATTTTTTTTGTTACCTCTAGTGACATGGTGATTCTTTTGGGCCAGTGAATGTTGGTGCCTAACACAGAGAATTCATATGTAACATATGTAAAAAATAGTCCTGAGCATGAAAAATCCAGAGACATAACGTCCTGGGACAAATTGGCCAGGGAAAATACCCTTTGACCCAATACTGAAGTTTTATTTTTTTTAAATTAATAAAAATTGATAATTTTTTTTTTTTTTTTTTAGGCTTAAAAAGCCTTGTGACGAATGCGCACCGCCGTACAGTTTCAAGAACCATTTGTCGTTACAGCCCGATGCGGAACTGTTTTCAAGGAACGTAGCGGATACGCAATTGTCCGGAAATCTGGATACGCCCGAGGGTGGACTGGACGCAATTATGCAGGTCATGGTTTGCCAGAAAGAAATTGGGTAAATTTTATCGAGAGGCTTTCCAGAACAACACCAAACATATTTTGTTTTATAGTGTTCTGGTTTCTTTTCTTCTCCACGTTTCATCTTGGAAATTAAAAAAAATTGTCTGTTATAGTAGTTCAAGGTTATAAAACTAAATATCAATCAAAGAAAATTTGAAGCAATATTTCTATAACTAACTAACACTATATCAGGCGACACTAACCAGACGAGGATATAAATGTATTTAAAAAATCCGGAGTACTTTTTAGGTGGCGAGAAAATGCCAGACATCTTCTGGTGATGTCCACTGATGCCGTCTCCCACATCGCAGGCGATGGAAAACTAGGAGGTGTCATCGAACCCAATGATGCAACATGTCATATGGAAGATAACTCATACACTCACGGTAAGTATGTAATAGACACGGTAGCAGTGGCGGATTTAGTGAGATTTTGGCCCCGGGGCAAAATATGTTGATGGGCCCCTTCATGATAAAAAACACGTAGGAGAAATAAAATGTACTTATTGAAAAAATATTCTTTAATAAGAACAAATAATTAATATCAACAACAATAATGAAATAAATTAGGAAACTATTTATACAGGGCGTTATGGAAATGACGTATTATATTTAAATCGGCCATTCCTGAGATGAAAACAAATTGAAGAAAAATATCCAAAAATGGCGCTTTAATTTAATATGCCCTGTATATGACCTTATGTCAAATCAAAAATGACCACGTGCTGCCCCTGTCAGGAAGGTAAACAATACAACATATGTCAACAGTGTTGTCATATCTTGAGGGTAATCTCTTTAGAAAGTCAATAACCGTTTGACAGATTTCAAGTTGTTTATTTTTCAGGGTACATTATTATAAACTTTAAAAAAAAAAATGCAATTTTATTTAGCTTTTCGAACTTATTTAACACCAACTTAATTTATAAAAAACACCAAGTACCTAGGTAACTTGAACAAAAACAAACCGGCACAATAAAATCACATAACACATCTAAGTACCATTCAATCTGAATTAGTATTTTAAAGTGCTATTGTGTAGACAAAAATACGCCCTTATTGTCTAAGCGGTCTGGGAAATAATGTATTTAACATCTAAAAATTTTAAAAATAAATAACACGTTGTTTCTCATCGATATCGGCCTGCTTCTTTAAACAGCTGATTGTGGACATCGGGCTAATATTTAAAAAATACAGCGTTGCCGCTTTCGATGTTTTATAAGCGACTATCGTAAATTGCCGAATTTCCTTATAATATTACTTTGCTGTATAATTATAGTCTCGGAAATGGCAACCGCGCTGGCTCTAGAGAGCGGAGTTTGAGACGACTGGTCGGAAGACAGACTAGACCATTATTTCAGAGGGTAGTCCTGTCAATTGTTAACATAATTGTTTCATTTTATCTTGAGTAAGGGGTTAATGGCCCATAGAAATTAGCGTTTTTATTATTTCTATTGCGAAATGAAGTGCTCTTGTTCTATGTGTGTTATTGTAAAGTGTAATTATGCGTTAGTGTTGGGGTTCAGTGATAAGCTTATTATGCACTTCCACACTATCATCAGGACACGTGATGAGCATAAAGTTTTTCCCATAGAAAAAAGAACTGAAAGTGTCTGTGCCCTGGATTCCTTAATCGCGTCCTGGATTTACTTTCTAAGTAAGCTAAATATTTATTTTTATAAGAAACTAAAGTTTTACACTTTTAAACATTTTGGCAACATTCTGCTTGAACATCTGTTGATTAATCAGTTGGTTAATGTAATATCTTCATATATGAATGTGCCGAGGAGTTGTGTGTAGGTTTAGGGGTGAATTACCCTACTTTTTAAACGTTTGATTTAAAAAAAATATATGTAGCGCTTCTCTAGGACACCCCAGGAGTCACCCATTTAAATATAATACGTCATTTCCATAACACCCTGTATAATAAGTATATAAGGATATAGGTACGGACTTAAGTCTAAAATGGTCTTTTCCTGACTGGCATTTGCGAACCGATTTATTAATTCCGTTATATCTAGTTTTGACGCAACTTTATATTCTATGGTCAATATAGCTAAATCACGCAATCTTTCCTCGCCAGTTGTAGATCTCAAACAATTCTTTAATAATTTAAATTTACTAAAAGAGCGCTCTAAAGACGCACCCTTTACAGGCAGGCTAAAATATAATAAGAATGCTGTGTAAACTTCAAAAAAATCACCTTCGAGATGAGCATATTTTTTTATTATAATTTCAAAAAAACTGCGTGACTGTTATATCTAACTTAAGTTCTTGTTTAACTAAATCATACATCATAGCAAATTGATTTACAAAACTAGCAGATAAAAGGTGGGGGTAAAGTACGTTTCACGAAATTTGGATACGACTTAATGATTTCCTGGGGGTAGGTCCCATTGTGTCGACAAGAGCTTGGCAACAAACAAGTGAAGTATGAAGGGACGGACTAAGGAAAACAAGTAATGATATGATTATATTATTTATTTGAAGGAGCTTTTGTTTTACACTTATCGGAAGAATCAGACCAGCCTTTGGATGGTGTTTCATGCGTGTCAAACCAAGTCTCGTCGAGGTAAATTATAGGACGGTTTTCAGAACGGGATTTCCTTACAGGGCCATTTTTGTAAACGGTGGGATTCCATGAGTACTTGCCTTTTGTCAATTTTGCGGTATCTGACTCCCATTTCCGACAAAACTCTCCAAAGGTTAGTGCGGCTATCTTATTTGGGTTTCATCATTGGTGAGCCGTTGCTTCAGAGAATCTAATGTAGGTACGCGTTGCTCTTCGTACATGGTGTAGATTTTTCGCCTTATCAAGTCCTTGTCGCTTTCGTCGAAATTTGGTGAAACCGGCATCTTTGCGCTTCTTTCTAGATTTAATGGGATTTGACGCGATTCTTTTCACTGTAGTCAGAGGTATCTTAGTCAAATCAGACGTTTCAGTCGCAGCAGCACTAGCATAAAGTCCTCTGTTGAGTAAAGAAGTATATACTCTTTTTACAATTTCCCTAGCATCGAGAGATAAATGCATTTTCTTCACTGCAACACTAGAAGAAGCATCATCAATGTTTTTCTATGGACCCCACATACTGTTTTTTATACGTTTGGTAAAATAATATCGGTAATACAACTAAACTCTTCCAGCATGAAATAAAAAGTAACAAATTTTACCACAAAAAGATATTTAAATATAAATTAAGCAACCTAACCTACCTGATGTGCCTATATTTAATTATAATTATTACAATCCGGTCCTTTTCCACATAATAATAACAAACGGTCATAAATAATGGGATCGCCCCAGGTACTTTTACGGCAGTCATTAAGTTATATATATTTTTCGTGGAACAATCTCTACTTAATTGATAAATTTTTTCATTTTTCTCGAATCGCTTCTGTTCAACTTTTCAGCAAATTTTGTTGTTCCAAAACCTGGAAACTTTCTTTAACGGAAAGCATGCCTGAAAATCTGTCTTTGATTCGATTGCAAATTTTGTCAATAGTAAAATAATAAATTTTAACTTTAAATATTGTTTCCTGTTTTCAAATTGGTAATCTAAGGAAGGTTCGTCAAAGTGCCTTTCTACTCTTGGTTGTCTTTTTATTTGAAACGAGGGTTCTATATTCCACTTTTTTTCAAGGTCTATTGCTTCGGAATTAATTTTGTTATATTCTTCGGGGTCCCTTTTAGAAATATGTTTGTATACGCGATCTAAAACTGATGTAGTCAAGTAAGTAAAATTGGTAATGTTCATAGTGATACAAAACTTGTAGAATATGGGGTACCGCAGGGAACGGTATTTGGTCCATTACTTTTTTTAATATATTTAAATGACTTGTTTGATTTGCGGATAGGTGGAGATGTAGTTAGTTTTGCTGACGATACAGTCTTATTTTTTGAGGCTGAAACTTGGAAGGAGTTAAAATATAAAGTAGAAACTGAAATGAGTAAAGTTATTCATTATTTCAAGAGTAAACTCTTAACCATAAATGTCGCAAAAACTAACTATGTTCCCTTTACTTCATTGCACTCAAATTTGCCGACTTTTACTAAGCTAAATATTAACAACCCCTGCAACTGTGAAAAAGTGGAGATAAGCGGTAGTAATATGAAGTATCTTGGGGTTTTTCTGGACTCCCATATGAGATGGGATGTTCATATAAATTACGTAACTAAAAAGGTAAGGTCGCTTTTGGGAAGGTTTAAAATGTTTAGGCAGGTTTTCAAGGAGAGGGAACTTACGATCCTCTATAATTCTCTAGTTCAGCCGCATCTTTCCTATGGAATTGTTGCTTGGGGTGGGGCCACTAACAACCATATTTATCAGCTACAAACGGTTCAGAAATGGATTTTAAAACTTATCTATAAGAAGAATTATACTTACTCCAGCGATTTATTGTTTTCGGAAACTAAAATATTTGATTTACGACAGCTTCTTTGTTCAGCAGTTCTTATCCGACAATTTTTAAATAAGCATGAATTGGTGATCATAGATCATAAACACGCGACTCGTCAAAGAGATATCCAGGTACGTATTCCTAGGATAGAAAAGACAATAACACAACGTAGTTATCATTTCCTAGGCCCCAAATTATATAACAGTCTTCCTGATAACATAAAAACTCTAAATTCCTCAGCTGTATTTAAGAAAAAACTTAAACTATGGATAAATACTAAACCCAGGCTGGAAATTCATAGTCTGGTGGACTTTAAAAATGACTATAGCTCTAGATAATTTTGTGAAATATAAATATAACTTAATATGCTAAAAATACTTTAAAAAACATAATAATGTTGTATGTATTAATACCGTAATAAATATGGAATTGTGGAAGCAAATACCTTCTTGATAGGAAACTTTTAATAATTTATATAGGTTTATATTAATGTCGAACATTGTACTGCTAGATGATTAGATGATATAGGAAATTAACTATTTCATGTATTTTTTATTCACATCTTTTTTTCTTCTTCAATTTTCTTTTTTTTTAATTTTCTCTGCTTATGTTAATGGGTTAAAACTGCGTACAAGTCCTAGGGACTTAACGTTTTTTTTAATTTATTTACAGGGGCAAGTAGAAACACTATATTTATTTATTTATTTATTTTTTGACTTTAACTCAATTTCAGTCAGAGCCTTTAAAATATCAATATTGTTTTCCAAGCTGTTAAGCTACTCTCGATCCTAATCGATTAAACACACTCGAGAAGTGAATAGTCAACTGAAAACTCCTTACTGTTTACATGAATACTTTCAATCCACACCACAATTTTATTCTTATTAAACTTTTTTTCAGGTCTAGTCTACGATTACCCTTCTGTATCGCAAGTAAACTATGTGGCCCGCCAAAACAACATAAATATCATTTTCGCTATAGTGACGACGCCGAAAAATGACCGGCCTTTAAGCGATCACTACAAGGCGATGTCCGGCGTGATAGACGGCTCGAAAATGGGAACTCTCAATGAAAATTCTGACAATGTCGTTAACTTTATCTCCGACATTTATGACGTAAGTAGATGGGGAGGGGTTAATGTTCATGATACAATAAACACAAGGTATGATATCTAGCCGTTTCAATTTCGTCTCGTCTTCGTCAATAGGCGATATATTTTTTAATTGCTTGTGGAGATTCACGTTGTTGTTAGCGTTTTTTTCGCCTCCACTAAGCCACGCCTTGTTGCGCGATATCGTACCGTGTGACGTAGTATCTTGATGTTGAGCAGCTGATTCTAGTCGGCTAAACTTCGCCTTTTAAGGATTGTAAATGTATTTTTCATTAGTTCTTAATAAAGGCTATTATTATTATAATAATATTCTTATCACAGCTACAGAGAACGAAGGTGGGAGGTCCTTACTCGGCAACGAAATTGAATAATCAAAGTTTACCTTATAAGGGCACTAGACACAGTTTCTTCCTAATACTCCTCGACAGAAAGACACCTTTTTTGATAGTTTCAACCCTCTATTAAGACATAATCAGAAATACATCTCTGTTGCGCTGGTTTTCACCGTGTCATGTACCTTCTTTTTCTGTTAGTGTGGTGATTGCTTGCGAATTTTTAAAAAAATGGCAAAAATAGTAATAATAATATTTTTACAACTTGTTCTCTAACTGACAATGATTCGTGTTAAAATAATTGTTTATATACACTAATTGTTCCTATCAACTAGGGTCTGCAGGTGCTTTCAAGATATTTCCGATACAGCTTTAGTAATTTTGCCATAAGTTTGGGTTCTGAAAAGTACCTAAAACGGCAAGGAGCATGCGTGCGCCTGGGCGCTCTAATAATTTTTAACAAAAAGAAATACAACACTGACTTTTCACATTTTGATAGCAACAATTGTTAGAAATTTAAATTACTAAAAAAACATCTCTTAAAGTTTATGTGAAATCAACAGCTTCGTTTACAAGGTAACTGTAATTTTATCAAACGTTACTGAAATATCACGCTTAAAATAAATAATTTTAAAATATAGTATACTATTCACGCTAACAATATGTGATATTTTATGACCCTTTCATAACCCAAATTTAACTAAAATTTCTACAGCCGTCTCGGAAATATTTTGAAAACACTGAAAAAATTAAGAAATATTTACACGCCCTGTATCTTTCAAACAAAGCATCTGCGGACCCATGTTGATAGGAACTATTATGTCTTATTGTTTGTTTAAATATTACCACACGAGCGAGGGCACATGTTTTTGAAGCGCCCTGTATACTCTCGCGCCACACTTCTTCGGTAATAGTAATCCTGCCAAAAAAACTTGCAGTCTGAACCTAGCTAGTAAATAATTGCTATGTGGTATATTTTAGAAAATCAAAGATTCAGTCAAAATAACATCAGATGCAACGAAAGATGTCAGCGTGGATATATATTCGACATGTGCAAATTTCAAACAAGGAGAGTGTTCGAACGTTGGACCCGGCGACACGTTGGAGTTTACGGCAATAATTGAACCTTTAATTTGTCATAAAGATGGTGAGTAACCAAGAAGGTTTGTTCAATGGAGGTACCCAATAAATTATTTCCTTCTTTATTGTTTTGAAGCCGGTTTTTGGAAAGAGAAAAAAGACAAGTAAATAGTGATAGATAATTAATATTATTTTCCAATTACTAATTGCGATGATTTATTTCACAATCGCATTTATTGTCGATAAATATTTTTATATTTTGTTTCCATATACAACATGTCCAAGATAAGGAGGGCCAGTACAGGGATCTCGGAAAGTTTTAAAATTCCGAGTAGTTCCGGAGATATCCGGAAAAACGGAAATTCTGAAAAATCGTTTTATTGTTTTCCTGGGTTTTTTTGAGATCGAATTCTAAAGTAAATTGTACTTTTACATTGCCACTTTTTCCCCTCTATCCAACAGCGTTAATTGTTTTGTAATCTGACGAGTTGTCTTCGAAGGGCCATTATCAACTTTCTTCTTTAAATACGGTCCTGTTTTCCTGATATTGGAGTTTGAGAGCTTTTTTTCTTTCGAATGCAACGATGTATGACACATTGTGGTTTAATGACGTTTCGAGGGTTTTTTGAACAACATCAGGAAATTTGGGGATACGGTCCTGCATTTCTCCTAATTTTATAAATAATATCTCATAAGTAAGCTCTAAAATATTTACTTATGTTGGACTAGTTCAATAAATAACAAATAATTTAATAATAAGCCACAAATAAGTGAACAAAAAATAATTCAATAATAAACACCAATAAGTGAACAAAATACAGCAACATTATTTCAAACTTCTGTTGATTCGGGACTTACAAGAAAAGTAGGCGCTCGAAACAAAAAAATTAAGATGGTGACGCGTGATTTGTTTCACTTGACATTCCCATTGTGATCGTTTGAAATCGTTTTAAGAGGTTTTCTATTTTCCAGAAAATATGGAACATTAATTTACAAATGCCGAAAAGTTTGATATTCTATCGCATGTATTATTTTATCTCAAAAAAGCTGTTATGTGGCAGTTAGAAGACTTTCGGCTTAGAGAATAACGGAAATCATTTTGAACGCCATATTATGTAGTTCCTTACTTTTTCGTTGTCCGTATTATTACTGTTGTGGTATGATTTTTGTTCACTTATTTGTGGTTTATTATTAAATTATTTGTTATTTATTGAACTAGTCGAACGTAAGTAAACAATTTATAGCTTACTTATGAGATATTATTTATAAAATTAGGAGAAATAGAGGACCGTATCCCAAAAATTCTTCAACAAAGTGTCATACATGGTTGCATTCGGAAGAAAAAAGCTCTCAAATTCCCATATCAGGAAAACAGGACCGTATTTAAAGAAAGAAAGTTGATAATGGCCCATCGAAGACGACTCGTCGGATTACAAAACAATTAACGCTGTTAGATAGAGAGGAAAAATGGACAATGTAAAAGTGCAATTTACTTTAGAATTCGATCTCAAAAAAAGCCAAGGAAAAAAATTAAACGATTTTTCAAAATTTCGTTTTTTTCCGGATATCTCCGGAACTACTCGGAATTTTAAAACTTTCTAAACGGCATATTATTAGCCACGTAAATGCGAAACTTACCTCCACTTAACCGACTTCGTATCTCTTATAGTTTCCGAGATCCCTGTACTGGCCCTCCTTATCTTTGACACGTTGTATAGACTTGACACAAATACGGACCCAATATTTCCATCTGCTTTGTACATGTCTACGTGACGCCTGTTATTTTAACAAAGTTTTACATCTAGAATATCAGTTTCTTTTTCTATCTGTTTCTGTTCACCGGTTTGATGACAAACCAAACAATCGACGGATGTGGCACGATAAATTTCGATTTAAATTAACCAGTTCACGACAGATTTGGCACAGTCGTACCATATTGAGTTAAGAATTACTTTTTTTACACAAACAATACCTAATTTTAACGCACACTCAAAAACCATAAAAAAAATTTCAAAAGTAACAGCAAATGACAGTAAACTGTCAAAGTCTAAGCATGTATGAAAGACGGGCGTCCCAATAAGGGCTTTATAAAAAAAATACATCACGAACACTCGAAGCCGACTTTGTCTAATTAACACAAAACGACAGAGAAAATTATGCTAATTTTCAGACTGGCCCGATTGTTTTTTTGGAAAGTCATGTACAACATAGCTAAGAATGTGAATTGGATATTCCCATACGGCGATCAAACAATTCACATTCTTAGGTAGGTTGTAAACAACTTTCCAGAAAAACAATCGGGGAACTCTGACAAATAGTATCATTTTTCTTGGTGATTTTGTGTTAATTACACAAAGACAATAGTACGTAACCTTTGAGCGTTCGGACCGTGCTTTCTATAAAGCCCTTATTGGAGCGACCGTCTTTCATACCTGAGTTCACGCTTGACAATACTGGCTTAAAAACGGTCATTATTGTTGAACAAAATTCTTTGTGTGTGTTAAATTGAAGTATTGTTTGTGGAAAAAATAGTAATTCTTAACTCAATGCGATAAGACTGTGCCAAGTCTGGATAAAAACGTAGACTTTTGAGTCACGTCCGTAGATTGTTTGTTTTTCCTAACAAAGACATATCAAACCGATCAGCTGTTACACTGTAAATTAAAAACAACCGGAGATTCTACAGGTCGACAACTTTAACTGTAGCTACAAAAGGAATGCGGGCAAAAAAATTTCTTGGGTTAACAATGTTGTCACATATATTAAATTTTAATTTAATAACATGTTACCAAGTAAACCCTAAAATTAAATTTACCCATTTAAAGTAAATTGTCATAAGTATATAAGAAACTAATATTCTATTATAGTTTCAATGTTCTTAACACTTTCTTTTCATACTATTTATTTTAATATTTAAATGCAAAATAAAATATTTTTCATTAAAGTACTTATAATCTAAAAATAGGGCAACATGGTACAATATCAACGGTAACCATGGGTAACTGGTGGCTAGAGCTAATTTGATAGGTTATATCCCAGACAAAGGATGACGTTACGCGCCTGGTGACACGCCTATAGTGCCAGCGTGCTTGGTCGGCGATGTCCAATATGCTTCATCCAGTTGCGTAGTGATAGGGTTTGTTTTAAAACTGTGATAATGAATGAATATACCCTGGTAAAAAAAAAATGTGTACAGGGTGTGTGAAGAGGAATCACAAATTAATACATTTAAATTGCCACTTAAGCGGAAGCTAGAAAGGCTCGCAATGTATACGGGAGTAAGCGTTAGGAGAACAATACAAAAGTTTTATTTGGAACTAAAAGTATTTCCAACCTTAAAAAAGTTGCTACAATAGCTGAGAAGTGACATAAACTTGAAACTTTGAGGTGCATGTTGAAATCAAATGGATTTTATTGGCGAAAATGCCAAAATAAGCGACGAATATTAATGAAAAGGCCTAATATATTGCACTGGTGATACAAATATATTCATGCTATGAAAAAATATATATTATTACATTATTAAGATAATAATAGCACGCCCATGACTAGGCCATGTTTTAAAAGATATTGCTTCCCCCTTACCGATACCGCGTAGCTATAGACTTGGTTGTCGAACTGGTAGCTATTGAATTTTGCTGTGTTTATTTTTGTAATAAGAGACGTCATATTGACTTGTACAAAGCAGATAGAAATACCGGGTTCATCTTTGTTTCAAGTCAATGGTTATTCCTCAAAAACAGTGAACCAGTTGCTTTAAGATCCTCGTCTTCATCCTCCTCCCTATCCCTAACCTAAATTTTTTTTTAAAACCTAAACTAATAGTGTGTGTCGTAAATCGTATTCTCGTAAAAAAGTGTCGTCATTTTAGCGACATCAAACAGGAAAATAATCACAATTAAACCGGAGGGTCTGCAAGACAGCCTCGTCATAGACCTTCAGGTGTCGTGCGATTGTCACTGCGCGGACGATAAGAAAGTCGCCGATGCGGCGTGCAACAACCAGGGAGATTTTGAGTGCGGCGTGTGCAGATGCAATGAGGGCCATTTCGGCGATATCTGTGAATGTGACAGGCGGGTGAGAAAGACGGAAGATTCCAAAGTTTGCATTAAGTCGGATGGCAAAAATTTGGAATGTTCGGGTAAGTATTTTTTTCTAATTTGGCTGCGTTAAAATATTATAAATTACACTGAACAACTTTCCATGAAACTATTTGCCAAAATGCACAATCATGCAAAAAATATTTGGATAATGTAATCGATTTAAATTTATAGATCGAGTGGTATGCGGCTAGATTATTTCCTCAATAACATAAATTGAAGGCAACAACAATTAATTTTATTAATAATATAATTTGACATAACTTTTAGGCAATGGTAAATGTTTCTGTGGCCAGTGTTCGTGCAAACCACATTATTCTGGAACATATTGTGAATGTGACAACCATTCCTGCGGCAATCCTGAATGTTCAAGACATGGAAAGTGCAATTGTGGAAAGTGCGAATGTGAAAAGGGTAATGAAGAGGGTGTCTCGAATAAGAATGCAAGTTCTGCATCGTCATATTTTCAAATTAAAAAAATTCCGAATTTCCGACGATATTTGGAAACAATCGAGTTTTTACGATTTCTTTTTCTTATTCTATTTGAGAGATATGTGAAAATACATTTTACATTCTCATTGCCACGTTTTCTCCTCTCGACGTTTCTCTCTCTCTCGTTTTTTGCAACCATGATCAACTTAATTTTTTTGTATAGTAGTAACATTTTATTTTATGCTTTATAATCTGCAAAAACACTTATCTTCAATGCAAATAAGCATATTGAAAATGTTTTTATTGTATTTATCCTCCAGTTGACATGAAAAACTATTTTTTATTCGACATTATTTACAAGAAAAATAATAATGTAACATAAATGACTTTTCATTTTTAGAAACGCATCATTTTCGAACACAAAAATGATAACAGTAACAACCAGGAGTTCATAAAGCATAAAATAAAATGATACTGCTATTTAAAAAAACAAAATTGATGATGGTTGCGAAAAAACGAAACGTCGGATCAAAAATTTAATTAAATTGTCTTATAGAGGGCAATGAGAATGAGAATAAATTTTATTTTCACATATCTTTTCAAATAGATTCAGAAAACAAAAACAACGAAATGGTAAAAAATCGGTTTTGCCCAAATATGACGTTGCAGAACTCACTAATGAGCAACTTTTGTCTAATTTGATCGTTTCTGTATGTCCTGTGATTAACGAGATCCCTGTAGCTTTTTACCAAAATTACAACATAACTAAGCAAAATAATCACATATTTTTATTCAAGAAAAGATATAATACAACAAAAAAAAACCTTTGCTGCAACGACTTTATTCCATCCAGAGGCGTAACTACCGGGGACAGAGGGACAATTGTCCCCGGGCCCGCAACGTTTAGGGGGTCCTTAAGGACTTTGTACGGGGCCCCAAAAAAGTAGACATCATTGCCCACCTTTTTTTTAGATGCTTTCAGTTTGGTGGGGGGCCCCCATATGAAATTAACGACCTTTTCTTTTAGTAGTGGTTCCCCGCCTCTGTCTAAAAAGGGGCCCTATACAAATTGTGGCCCAATTTTTTAAGTTACGCCATGATTACATCAGAGAAAATGATTCCGGTTGGAATACAAAATAGTCCTGTCTTGTTTTGACAATTTCTTTCCCATTTACTTTTATTTTGTTGGTATCTGGGCCAGAGTGGGAAAGGACGAAACGGTAGAAACCACAATCGGGGTTGTAATTTAGCGTCATTTTTCCATTTTAAAACACATTTCTATTTATTAGAGGTCTTGATAAGTAAGTCATTTTTTTTTCAAGGTTGGAATGGAACTACATGCGACTGCTCAGACGATACCAGTAAATGCTTCGCGTCAGATTCAAATGTGATTTGTTCCGGTCACGGGACGTGCACGTGTGGAAAATGCGAGTGCGACGATGATGGAAACTACGATCTACAATTTTGCGAACCACGGAAACATAGGAAAAGGTAAAATAGAAGGCCTTTGCGCGAACGGTGAACGTTTTATTCCCCTTTCGTCAATACAATGAGTCGCTAACCTAATATTCGGAAACCGATTGGTATCAATTAATGTGATCGCTTAAAAAAAAAACGTTTTTATACCTGGTGTTTCAAAAAAACATGTGCAATCTCTCGTATGGCGAGTCCTTACCCAAAAAGAAGACTAATTGTTCCTATCAACATGGGTATGCAGAATACCCTAAAATATTACATATTTAATAATAACAATGTGTGAACAAACCAGGGATCTTGAAAACAACGAAAAAAATTTTAAATTATAACACCCTGTATCTTTCAAAGCATCTGCGGTCCCATGTTGATAGGAACAATTGGTGTTATTTTTTGGTAAGGAATCACCACACGATCGATCGTACATGTTTTTTGTAATACCCTGTATAGAATTAATTTTTGTTGGGCTCCATTTTTGGTGAAACCGAATTTCCATTATGTGGGAATAAAATAAGAAGTGTTCGTACTCACTTGAAAATAACCTAAAAAGGGGGGAAAGACGTGTCATTAAACTGAATAAAAAATGAGAAAGATTACCAGTAGTTTTCTTATTCTTTGTGCAAATAGTTGTCTGAAATATATTTTAATAATTCTTCCAGAAGTTAATACAGTTATTTTTCCAATTTCAGCTGCGATGATCTGAAGCCTTGCGTAGAATGCCTGGTTTATAATACGGGCATTTACGCGAACAAGTCAGATTGCGACAGGAACTGCGAGGCAAATTATACCGTAACGGTAGTCGACAAACTAGAAGAAAAAGCGGAAAAATGTATAGTTACCATCGAGAAAAACTGCGATATTCGTTTTAAGTATTGGGAAGGCGATGACGATAATTATGCGGTAACCGCAGAGAAAAGTAAAGTCTGTTGGACGCCTGTACCCCTTGTAGGTATGTAATTGTTGTAATTAACAGTGTCAAGATGTAGCATGCAATTTTCCTCGCGAGCTACAACCAGTGGCGACTCGTGACCTATGAAGAGGGGGTTCACAAATATGGTGAAATTATTTTTAATATTTTATTTTTGTGTAACGACCAAACAATTACTCTTTCTATTCGTTTTAAACGTAAAAAGAAAAAAAGTAATAAGAAAATGGGTTAGATAAAACATATTTTTATTTATTCCTTTATTTTTACGAATGAAAATACAGCTTTTGGAAAATAAGAAAGGTTTTCTTAGTGTGTATTGTGCTTACCTAAACGTAAAGTCCATTATTCGATTCTTAATTGTAGAAAATTGATCAATAACAGCATCATTAAAGTTTGGAATACCCTCTATAAATTTTTTTTCATATATTTAATTTTTAAACTTTCTAATAAAGTCCCTAGATTTACCCTTTGTGGTCTGCGTTAAATTAATTTCGGGTTTAGGTGTTCCCGCATTCTTCACTTCAATTTTTTGCTCCAAAGTCAAAGAGCTAAAGTTATTTCTTAAATAGTCCACCGTCACACTATTCATTTTAACTTAATAAATATATAATATTAAAACATACAGGCTCGAATTTCTAACTAAAGGATCCGACATCTAACGTTTTTTTTTCAACTATTGCTTATTTCGTGAATGGTAACACTTAGCTCATGTCTGATTTGACAGATAATCAGTTTTATCCTTCCGCTGAACGAATATGGTTGTGTATACGCTTGAACAACGCTGGGAAATATTGCGACATTACTTTGAAAATCATGGTAATGTTGCAGAATGTGTGCGAAAATTGCGTACGGATTTTGGAAGAAGAGAAGCACCGTCAGCTCCGTATGTTCGTTATCTCGTGAAAAAAGTGAAAGAAATTGGCATCCTCATCGATAAACCAAAGCGTGAAAAGCCAAAAACAGTGCGTACACCCGAGAATATTGCTGCTGTGGCAGAAAGTGTACGCGAAGCGCCATCAACATCAATTCACCGTCGTTCTCAACATTTGAAATTTCGGAGACATCATTGAGACGAATTTTGCATAAAGACCTTGGTATGACGCCATACAAAGTCCAATTGGTTCAGGAGTTGAAGCCAACTGACCATCCAATGCGTTTTGGCTTCGCTAAGTGGGCCTGCGATCGACTTACAGAAGATGCCGATTTTGCCAAAAAAATCATATTTTCAGATGAAGCTCATTTTGATCTTGGCGGGTATGTAAACAAACAAAATTGTCGCATTTGGGGCACAGAAAACCCGCACGCATACATTGAAAAGCCGACGCACCCAAAACGAGTCACTGTTTGGTGTGGATTTTGGTCCAGAGGCATAATTGGGCCATTTGGTCGTCGTTATCGGGCCATGTTGAACGAATTTTTGTTCACAAAAATTGAAGAGGAGGATATTGGCAACATTTGGTTTCAACAGGACGGCGCTACGTGCCACACAGCCGAAGCTACACTCGATGTTTTGCGCCCTGTTTTTGAAGATCGCATTATCAGCCGCAGAGCTGATGTCGTTTGGCCACCTCGGAGCTGCGATTTGACACCGTTGGACTATTATTTGTGGGGTGCCGTCAAAGATAAGTGTTACGCCGACAAGCCAGAGACAATTGACGCTTTAAAGGACAATATTCGTGAAGCCATTGGTGAAATACAGCTGCACACAATCGATAATGTGCTTAAAAATTGGACCGATCGTGTAGGTTACTGCATGGCCAGCCGAGGCAGCCATTTGAATGAAATTATTATTCATTATTAACCGGAAGGATTGTACTTTCAAATAAAAAAATAAATTTGAGAAAATATTCAGTAGTTTTTTTTATAGCATTTTCAAAAAAAAAGTTAATAATAAAAAAGTTATCTGGCGGACCCTTTAGATGCACGAACAGACAACGGCGCGGCGCACACTAAAATTGTGCGCTTTTCCCATATTAAATCGCCATAGCCCCGCTATCCCTCGCTGTCTCCCGCCACCTGCTACTACAGAGAAACTGCATTATGCCCGCCTACTTAATCGCACATGCGAGCACTCCCGTGAAAAGGAAAAATCTAGTAACTGCAATGCACTCTACTAGGTTTTTCCTTTTCACTTCACGGGAGAGCAAGTCTCGTCATAATCGTCATTAACCTCGACCGAGGTACGGTTGCCGGATCGAGAGCTTATAATATACAGTTTCGTTGGCGGTACGATAAAATATTAGGGAGGGTCGGACTTTATACGATAATTGACGGTACGATAAAATATTAGGGAGGGTCGGACTTTATAGGATTAATAATATACAATGAATATAAATTAATACTTTTTTATTCGTTTTGGGGGTGCACGTGCGCATGTGCTCCTGTGGAAGAACCACCACTGGCTACAACCTACCAAATTTTCAAGTTGACTAGTTTTTCATAACTTTCATTAACTTATAAAATAAAAATACATTAAAATGAACACGTATCTTTGATATTACGGCAAAGGTTATTCTTTCCAACTGCATCTGAACTTGAAAAATTCATAGTTTTTTTTTTAAATTCATAGTTTCGATTTTTTTTAGTATGGATTTCCGGAGTCATCGTATCAGTCCTTCTTATCGGTATCCTGACGCTGATAGCCTGGAAGATAATCACGACCGTCCACGACAAGAGCGAGTACGCCAAGTTCCTCTCGGAACGGAACGAAACGCAATTCGGCGGCGAGAACCCTCTGTACAAACCCGGCACCAGCCACTTCCAGAACCCGGCTTACCTAAGGGCCAGTCAGAGGTTTTCGATGATGAACGCTACGAGGAAAAGTCAGATGGCCCCGACGATGACGAGCGTTGACGCCAAGACGGACTAACGGAAGCATTTATAGGTGACGAGTTGTAAAGCAAGAACTTTGGAGTTTGTTTTTTTAAAAGAAAATTATGTTTTTCTGATGGACTAAAGTCGTTAAACGCAGGTCGCACATGGGTGATGTCGTTAAGAGAGATTATGTTGAAAAATAAAATTATTAACTGTTGTTACTGTTGTATTGGATTTGACATATGACACCATATGCAAAACTTCTTTTCGGCGATTTTAGGAAAAAAATGAGGCTTCATAAAAATTCCTAACCCCCCGAAAAAGTCAGAAATATAACAAGGTGGTCAAAAAATAAGAAAATGTGCTAAAATAAATGCTCAGAGTAAAGTAATATTAATTTACATGCCACAAAAACTTTAATGTAAAAATATAAAATGATAGCTATCTACGAAAAAAAAATAGTTTCATTCAGTTTTTCGTGCCGAAAATGGAAAATATGATTCTTAGAACTTAATTGCTTAAAGATGCGACTGATTAACCAAGAAAAAAATAGGAAGTGTGCTTATTGTGGGCAATAACTATAAATGAATTAAAAAACAAAATTAGACAAGAATGCAACGAAATACAAGGATAGGGATACAAGGAACCGGCAATTCCTGAGAACACTTTAGACAAAATAAAATAATTTAAACACTTTTCCATTCTGTAATACCTTTTTGTATAATTAATTGAAGAACATTTACGACGGACTATGTTTTAAACAACCCGAAAAAACATATGGAATAGTAATAGCCACATACGTCACTAGGTCAAATGCCAATGACCTCTTAACGCCTTACATCGGCTGAGCGAAGTAGTTTCATATAGCGCCGCACGCTTGCGTCTGTTAGTTGAAGACCAACCAGCGGCCGGATACGTTGTGTCTCGTCGATCACCAACACACTCTCAGCAATCCGCTGTTTTTTCGGTTTACGCGTGTATCTTGCCCCTCCATAAATAATCTTTGAATATTGTTTTTATTGACGCGTTTCTTCTGGACGTCAAATTTCGTCGCGTGTAATAAAATGTAATAATCTGTATTATTGTATTTTCAAAAGCTAACTATCGGTTCTGTTTCACTATTACTCTGTGTACATAAAGTGTTTCCAGGAGTGTTCCCATGAAAAATAAAAAAACTGATTGTGTTTGTTCCTGGATTTCCTTGCTCTTTAGGTATAAGGATAAATACAAGTAGGTAGAAAATAATTTATTTTTATATGGAATTTCTGTTTTACATTAATTTTGGCAACATTGCCATTGGCTCTGGGTGAAATGTTGTACAGTAGCGCGGACTGACCTGTGAGTAAGAGTGTTTATTACCCCACTTTTAAAACGGTCGATTTAAAAAAATATATGTAGCGCTTCTCTAGGACAGCCAAGGAGTCACCCATTTAAATATAATACGTCATTTCCATAACACCCTGTAGAATCGATGAAAATATATTTTTTTCGTAAATGGTTGTTATTTTATATTTTGCCATTAAATTTGATTCTTAACAACTTTTTGTTATTAATTTTTTTGCACCATGTAAATTAATGGTACTTTACTCTTAGCATTTTAGCACATATTAAGATTTTTTGACCATCCTGTACGTTATATTTGTTTGTTTCTTCGGAGATTAGGAGTTTTTAAGTTAAGCAACACTTTTTATGAGGAATAGTTTTTTTCGTAAATTCGCAGATAAAAAAAGTTTTCCATATGGTGCCAATATTTTCACACACGTTGTATACAGGGTGTTTCAAAAAACATGTGCCATCGCTCGTATGACAATTCCTTACCCAAAAATAAGGCAAATAGTTGTTCCTATCAACATGAGCCCGCAGACGCTTTGTTTGAAAAATACAGGGTGTTTAAATTTTTAAATGTTTTCAAGATATTTGGTAATTTTAGTGATATTTGGGTTATGAAAAGCACCTAAAATAGGAATACAAATGCGTGAATTTGCTGCAAATTTTCGGAACAAACCTGAAATGATAAGAGATTAAAAAAAACAATTTTTTATTCATTTCTTTATTAACCACATTGGCAACAAATAAAAAATTACTGTATGTACAGCTAGTTGATTTGAGTAAAAGAAAATCTAAAATATAAGCCCGATCAAATGACGCTTCGTTCTAATTTTAAAATCCTAATTTAAAGTAAGGGCCTCTCCAGACGTACTGATAGAATAAGAAAGTTTAAACATAATTTTGACATTTTTTTATAACATTTTTTTAAAGAAAAAGTCCTTGCACTAATATTAAGAAGAAGAACCGTAAGAAAATATTATTTCCTTACAATTATTTGTTCGTGCAACAATTTCTGAACGGTTGAAGAAAAATTAGAAAAAGCGAGAAATTTAAAGTTTGACTCAAAGTAATCTCCCTCGTGTGCACTAGAGTTGTCTTCAATTTTAATGAGCGCCTTTTTAGTTTTAGGGGTCGCAGAAACTTTAATTAAGAATAACATTTTCTGCGAAATTAATAATAAAAACGTTTTCCGTCACTGTATATCGACCATTGGCGGATAACATCAAAACGACCCTTCTTCGTGTCAAACGGTTAAAATCCGATTAAATTCTATCCTATTGTATCAGTACGTGCACAGAGGCCTAAATAAATACACAAAACAAAAAATAACGATTTTTTAAAGGCCTTAATATAGGAAACCGATAGATATTATTATTATTGAAACACAGTCGTATTTTTTATAATTAAAATGTTTATTTTTACTCCTAAATTTATATTTTAATATTGGCCCTCTACTTTCTTACATGATAGTACAGTGTACGCAATTTTGCATAAAATAAATTTAAGGGTAGTATATATCCTTTTGAATTGGATATTTTAGTCCGCTAATAAAGTGAATTTGTAAAAATTAGTTTATATTCGATGACAGTGGGCGTACTGTTACCTAAAAGTCATCTGAATTATACTCACATATTTTTCAAAGCGACGTTTCATTAAATATGATGATTAAACATGGCACATCTGAGACAAATTATAGGGGTATACGCGTATAGAAGTCCGTTGGCAAGCACTAGGTTCGTTTCCAGAGCGATAGTTGTGCGCATGTTTGTTTGTGGATTGAAGGTTGCTGTTTGTTCTCTGTGAACGGGTACAAATGTCAATACCCACAACTGTCAAATCTGAGAAATGACTTCTTAACAACCTACAAGTATTGTTATTCTTGCTCATTTCTGCTTTGTTAAGAGCAGCGTTACTCAAAGTGTGCTCCGCTGAGCCCCGGGGCTCCGCAAAGCCTCCAGTAGGGCTCCGCCTGCAGTCATAATAAAATGAATACATGTATTAAGAATAAAGTTATCTAAGATAAAAATAAACTACCAAAACGAAACGCCTATTTATAGGTTTTATATTGTTAAGTAAGCGACCGACCTATTACATCGAAATGTTACTAGCTTAGGGTTAGGCCGTGTAGGGCTCCGTTAAAAATTTAGTCTTTTAAAAGGGCTCCGTCACCAAAAAAGTTTGAGAACCGCTGGTTTAGAGCCTTTCGTTTTGGAATGCAATATTTAAAGAAGTCAAAAGTAAAAAAAAAACATCCGATCTCGGGCGGTTGCAAATCAGTTGGCGATACATTTTTTGCCCTACGAACACCGACTTTTTGGCCAGCTGTCGCAGATTTTGCTTCTGCAAAAACTTTAAACCAACTATGTCTCCGAACAGTAGTGCTGGGCGATATTCATTGATGTTTTTGAAACATCGATGTTCAATGTTATAACAAAACAAGAAAACTAGGTTGTAATCTTAAACTCAATATTCCCAGAACAAGAAAATAGAAGCAAAAGCTTTTGATTTCATTTGTTAAAAGCCTTATTAGAGCCGACAATAAAAATTTCCGGTACGATGGCAATTATAATTGCACGAATTCATGCGCAGTAAACCGTTCTCGATCAGCTGGCGCATTGTTTCAGTCAGAACAGCAGTTGGTAGTGTCGAAATCCCTAAAATACCCCCAGAATTAGAGATGGGCAAACCTGTTCGTTTTGATTAGCAGTTAAAGTAGCTACTGCTACTTACAAATGGCAGTTCAAAAAAGTTACTACGAATTAGCAGTACATAAGCTTCATAAAGAATGTGAACTGTTAATTTAAGTACCAGTTAGTTTAAATAGCCATTAGCTGTTCATAGCTGCCTCGACCAACTAGTAAACCAGTTAAAAATAACAGAATAATCCATTTCTACCCAGACTTGCACCGGCAATGGCAATGAAAATGGCGCGTGCCCCATTTCTGGCAATGCGAAACAGCTGATCGAGAACGGTGTACTGCGCATGAATCCGTGCAATTTTAATTTCCAGAAGACTAGAATTGTCGATTGTAATACGGATTCCCTTCTCTCATTGCGCCCGCAAGGCGAGAAATATTTGGCCAGCTGATCCAGAACGGTTTAGTGCGCATTAATAAGTGCCATTGCTAGCGCAAGAGACAAAAATTGCCGACTCTAATACGGCTTTAAAGGTGGTTGAAATCTTGAAAACGAAATAGCTTGCAAGGAAAGTTACTTTTCTTGTAATCTATTAATAAAAGATTTTGGGACGCTCATTAATCTAGTTTTACAAAAAAAAATAATTTACAAGTTGTTAGTGACTGGAATTAATGCAGTTATAATATAAATAATATATGGTTTAAATATTTGCTTTATTTTGTGTTTATATTATTTTTAAAAATTTTTCTTATTTAGTATTTTGACGTTTGATAATTTTTCAATTCTTTCTAATAAAAAAGTTTATTTTTATTTTTTATATCTAATTTATTCCTAATCGCAAATATACTTTCTTAAATGTCGATGTTTGAACATCGATGTTTTTACGCCATCGATGGTCAACATCGATGTTCCGTTTCGATGTCCCAGCACTACTGAACAGTTTGTAACTGTTTCCGACTGCTCTGCGAACAAACCTTGTTTCTTGTTGCGGGGGGGAGGGGGGCTACGTCTGGCTAATCTCATTCCTGTCTGCTGCGAGACAATCGATCACCTAATGGCTCTAGTTAAAAGTAAGCCCACTCTAACTTTGTCTCCATCGGGACGGACTGGGAAACCTACTTTACCCCTACGCTGGATTTTTCAAACTTGTATAAATCAAAACTGCTTGAAAAACGGGATAAAATCTTATAATTTCAGTTCCCCTATATCGGTCGATACATATGGAGCCGCAAGAGAAGTTTTGACTTCACTGACAGTAGAAACAAGTTCATCGGTTTATGTTTTGTATCAAAACCTTCATTAAGATATATATCTACCCTTAACCAACAAAAATACACATAATTTGTTTTTAAAAACTAATATTGTTAAATCATCACCAAGTTATACTCATTGAAACACAACCATCCTCGTTTTGATACGTGTCAAAAAAGGCATTTAATATCACAAAAAACAATTATCCATCTTTCACTGACTTAATTGTAAATGTATCATGTATATATATATCACCTAATGGCTGACTGGAACAAAAGTAAGCGGTAACTATCTGTAAAATTACAAAGAAAAAAGAAAAACAATCAAAACAATAGTGTCACTGTGAAATGATTCTATAGCATACTGTATTGGCGATTTACCGTAAGGAATAAGACACCTGGTGGCAGTTTTAAAAGCTCTTTTGGCTGCCAGCCAATGATAAGTGGGTTATAACAAGTTTGAGGTTAGAAAATGTTATTGACATTTTCATATTTGCATGACATGTTGTATGTAAAAGTTCTGAATCGACAGTAATGGTTATCAGCTATCCTCGTCATCGCGTTTCCCCTAAACAAAGACAGCAAAGGAAGGTTTTTCGGTTGAACGGCCCACAGCGTTTCACGGAACCGCCACTATGTGACCATCGCCTCAGATCTGAACGTAGTTCCAAGATACGTCCAAAAATGTATTTTTTTTTTTCAAAGTTTTAAGCTCAATTTTTGTTTTCATTAAATAATATATGTCCCGTATTGCTTAATCATGCAGGGTGTTAAGTATTAACCAACCCTTATACGAAATGGGCCTGTTCTGTCCGTCTCCTGGTTGGTTTAAGACATTACAAGTTCGCCTAAAAGTTCTAGACCCATCCTGGCGTTAATATTTTGACTATACCAATTATAACACTTTATATTAAAAATTGTAAAATCGTACTTGACCCGCATTCGTATCGTTAAATTGACACGGTAATAAACCGGAAATATTGCGAACGCTAAAGAGATTTTTTTTTATCTATAAAAGTGCTGGGTTAAAGACACGTGAAAACATAGAAAATGTGTCTGTTTGAAGGTTGTAGACAATGGTGTTTCTTGAATAATAGAAAGGTTTTGGACTTGCATTATCTTTATTTGTTATATATCACAACGTTTCAACTGGTAAGTATCTCCAGTCGTCTTCAGGTGAATACTAAATAAGAAAAGTAACTACAGGTCTATTTATACTAGCTATGTGCACTGAAGCATAATTGAGATGGGTGCAGTCGTGCGTTCAGTTTTGCGCGATATTAGTAATTCTAAGCTTACATCTACTTAACAAGGGCTTCCAGATATTCCTTAAATCTAATGAAGGTTTACTAAAACAGCCAGGGTTCTGGTGTATAGTAGCAGCTTCCTTGAACTTCCTCTTCCTCCAGTGTAGTTCTTTGAGCAGGATTTCGGCTTCTGTCCACCTGATGTGATGGCCGCGTGTCCAGGCATGGTCAGCTGCACCAGATTTTTCCGTTTCTCCTTTTTGAGTGTTGTTTATGTGTTCTTTAATCCTTGTTTCCAGTGGCCGTAGTGTTTCCCCAATATACGATCGGCCACATTCGCAGGGGATCTGGTAGACACAGTTTTTCCTATCTTTCTGGCCAGTTGGTTTCGTCTTCGTTAGATGGCTTCTTAAGGTGTCTCTTGAGCTGAATACCGTTCTGATGTTGTATGTTTGTCCTAGTCTTCTAATTCTCTCGGATATTCCTTTGACATATGGAATGTTGAGTATTGGTTGAGCCTCTTTCGTCTCTCCTTTTGGTGTATTTGGCCGAGTCTTACGATTTTCCAAAATTGGAAACAAGGATTAAAGAACACATAAACAACACTCAAAAAGGAGAAACGGAAAAATCTGGTGCAGCTGACCATGCCTGGACACACGGCCATCACATCAGGTGGACAGAAGCCGAAATCCTGCTCAAAGAACCACACTGGAGGAAGAGGAAGTTCAAGGAAGCTGCTACTATACACCAGAACCCTGGCTGTTTTAGTAAACCTTCATTAGATTTAAGATAGAATATCTGGAAGCCCTTGTTAAGTAGATGTAAGCTTAGAATTACTAATATCGCGCAAAACTGAACGCACGACTGCACCCATCTCAATTATGCTTCAGTGCACATAGCTAGTATAAATAGACCTGTAGTTACTTTTCTTATTTAGTATTCACCTGAAGACGACTGGAGATACTTACCAGTTGAAACGTTGTGATATATAACAAATAAAGACAATGCAAGTCCAAAACCTTTCTATTATTCATAGAAAATGTGTTATTAATGTAGGTGTCAACAAATTATTTTAGTTATGTGCCTGAAGCAGTTAGAAAACAACTAAAAACCAAACTCAAAGTACATACTTTCTGCGTTTTATTGAGTCGTTTTGCTAAACATGCTGCGAAACATAGCTTCCAACCAATTCGTGCTAATATAGGTTGTTTGCTGAACCTCCTTACATGCCTCACCCTCACACCTAACAAAAATACAAATTTTAGTACGACGGAATTTATTTTTCAAAAGCGGTATAGTGTCAAGTGTGACAAAGTGTACCAGGGTGCTGTTGTTAAAAAAAAATCTCCAGGGCCAACGAAAATACCAGGCGCGTATCCTTACACGCTCGAGCATATAAAGTACGGGATTTGTATTTGTACATTATACAAATGGGTGCATGGTCGGCGTGAAAATATATCTCTACATAATATGTACATATCGATGGGATTTTGACAAAACATCGTAAGCGACGTGACTCAAATTTCAAGGAAATTGGAGGTTTTATGGCAGCAATAGATCAACGGCATAATGTAAACTTTACTATACTTCTTATTAGTTCAGTACTCTGATTTTAGTCTCATTCCATTTAGAGTTCCAATCCCACTGAACTAAACGAGCGCTGTCGAATCCGTATAATCTACGGGGTGTTTAAAAAAACATGGGCCATCGCTCCTGTGATAACTCTTTATCCAAAAAAAAGGGGGGGGGGGGGGGGGGGGGGGTTATAAAAATTACCTAAAATAGCACATATTTCCGCAATAAAAATGTGTGAACAGGTTTACCAGGGGCGTGCCTGCGAACAGCCGCTCTAATAATTTTTAACGAAAAATAGGTATGACACTGACTTTTTCACATTTTGATGTGTAAAGCTATATTCAAATTCAAACACAATTTATTTATCTAAAAACACACAATAAAAATAAATGTAACCTTTAGTAGATAAATTGGACTATACCGCGATTATTCCAACCCTTATCCCAAGGCACAGATAAACTGTGCCTGTGTGGCACAGCCCAAAATATGACATTAATAATTAATTAAACAAAACTATAGAAATTACTAAGACAATAAAATGCAATTCAATCAAATATGTATCAACTGACCCAGGCGCAAGAGAGAGAAGAGCAGAGAGGAGCACTGGTAGATGAAACTAAAAAATTAGGAAAAAAAGACGCGAAAAATGCGAGCGATCCCCAGATCAAAACCATAAAAAGAAGATAGCAGAGCGCATAAACCTAAAATAAAACAGAAAAAAAAATACTGATACTAAACTTCCCCTCTCTGTGCATTTGAAAGATATTGTTTAACATAATCATTGAATTTATCAACTGAAAGTTGTTTAACATTAGTGGGTAAATTATTCCACATTTGCACTGCTATGAAACTGAAAGACTTTTGAAAGTTAGATGTACGATGTTGAGGCGGTCTGAAGCAATTTATATTTCGTGTAAGATGAGGATGCGCATAAGAATGAAAATTTGCTCTTAAATATTGAGGTTCTCCAACATATATACGAAAGTGTACATATGATATTTTCTACGATTCTTCATTTTTACAATATTATTATCATTCAAATAAGGAGTGACATGGTTCCTAACGGGAATATTAAATGAAAAGCGCATACAAGAGTTTTGTATCTTCTGAATAGAGTGAGAAAGCGCAGCGCACCATACACTACATCTTCATCATCAAGTAAAGGCAGAATAAGAGTATTGCATAACTAGTATTTAGTTTTTGCCAGTAAATTTTTTTTAAGGTGGTACAGTTTCTTCAAACGCATGTATGCCATTTTAAGTTTGTTCTTTATGCGCGTTTCGAAAGTGAGGCCTTCATCAAAATAAACACCCAAATTCTTTGCCTCCTTAACGACAGGGACAGACATATTGTTAATATTTACTTTAATATCATAGATAAATGGAAGGGTGCCTCTGTTGCTGGTCAACCCAGTCAGTTCCAGTCCTGAGCATACGAATTAATAATGTCTAAAGCGGCATTAAAATGCTCTAGAGCAACCTGTAAATTTTCAAATAAGAAGGCTAGATAAAGCTGCGAGTCGTCGGCATATTGCTGAAGTTTTGCAAATTTTAAAACGTGAAACATATGTGCGACATACAAGGAAAATAGCAACAGTCCTAAAATAGATCCCTGTAATACCCCGGTAGTCATAGATATGTAATTTGACGTTATCGATTTGCAATCTTGCTTAAGAAGAACACAGTGGGGCCCTATCACTAAGATACGATTCAAAACATTTTATAGCATTCTCCGATAGTCCAAAATAGTGAAGTTTGGCTAACATTCAAAGTGTCGAAAGCTTTGCTAAAATCTAACAAACCTAGGCAAGTAATCTGCCTGTTTTCTATATTTGCTCGTACTTCGTTAAGAAGGTGAACAAGGCTTGTATAGTTGCACTAAAAATTTTATGAAAGCCTGATTGACAGTCAGGAATAATTTTAAACCGATCAGCAAATGAGCAGATTTGATGATAAAAATGCTTTTCTATAATTTTAGATACAACGGGCAACATGCTAATAGGCCTTAAATCTTTAAGGTCCTTCGGATCTGAAATTTTACCCAACGGTTTTATGATGGCCCTTTTCCACTCTGCAGGAAAAACACCATCCAAGATACCAACAATTAATTATATTTAGTAATGGCTTTATGCAAAAACCCAAGCATAGCTTTAAATCTTTTACCGACAGAGTCTTCACCGACAGCATTTGTATTTATCGTTCGTTTGTAACAAAATCTTGGACAAAATTAACGCAACATCATAAATTTGCCATATTTTTGATGCTATTTTTTTTCCTGAATTTATGATCCGATTTGAATGATTCTTTTTTTGCATTGTAGGTTGGTTCCTTGACAATATCATAGTTTTCGCTGTTTTTGATAAAAAATTAATTTTCGATTTATACTGGGTGTACTAAAAATGCTATGTTTTTTTCCGAAAATTCGCATCACCCTGTGGAGTATATTAGCAACCGAAACATATTGCAGTCGACATTAAACGGTAGGTCCATCTTTCCCCAACATTTTCTTTTTTGGTTTACTTAATTATGGAGATACACTGTTTTATAGCGTAACATGTTTTTATAGACTTTAATATTCAACACATTCATTGTTAAATGTTTTCAAGTAGACTATGGACTTTTTCTGACATTGCAAGCGATGTGTCAGCAGATGTTGTGTTTTAAAGTTACAAAGGTCAAATAAAATTCGCCATACTGATAAAAACTGTTCGGAAACTGCTTATTAAACGTTCGTTTCGTATGCCCAGTTGCCCGACGAGTATTTTAATCTTAAAACCTACTTGAAAACATTTAACAATGAATGTGTTGAATATTAAAGT
Organism: Barypeithes pellucidus; assembly: GCA_963991005.1. Lineage (NCBI taxonomy): Eukaryota > Metazoa > Arthropoda > Insecta > Coleoptera > Curculionidae > Barypeithes > Barypeithes pellucidus. Next base: position 6,541,622 of record OZ022557.1, read on the forward strand.
CTATAAAAACATGTTACGCTATAAAATGGTGTATCTCCTTTAATAACAGAGATAATGAAGTAAACCAAAAAAGGAAATGATGGGGAAAGATGAACCTACCGTTTAATGTCAACTGCAATATGCTTCGGTTGCTAATATACCTACTCCACAGGGTGATACGAATTTTCGGAAAAAAATATAGCATTTTAGTAAACCCAGTATAAATCGAAAATTAAATTTTTATCATAAACAGCGAAAACTATGACATTGTCAAGGAACCAACCTATAATGAAAAAAAAATCATTCAACTCGGATCATAAATTCAGAAAAAAAAAAAGCATCAAAAATATGGGATATTATGATGTTGCGTTAATTTTGTCCAGGAGTTTATTTATTGAGAACGGTTACATCAGTATACTTGTCGGGTAAACTAAAATCCCTTTCGCGAGTCAGATTCAATTTATTTGCATTCGCCGACGTCGCCGTGGAACCGTCTGGAACCTTAAAGGCATCCATACACGCGGAGATATGAAGAAAAGTTTGAGTATTGAAGGCTTGATGTTGAATTAGGTGGACGGACCACCCGTGTTGATAGGAACAATTAGTCTTATTTTTGGGTAAGGATTCAACAAACGAGCGATGGCACGTGTTTTTTTTTAAACACCCTCTATATATGAAAACCATAGAAACTTTTAAAGTTACCGCTGTACTTTTATCCAAAAACGTCCGTTATATAACGTTACGCTAAAGGCGGATCCGACCCCGACAACGATTAACGTTAAATATCCTAAGTTAAATGTATAAAAATTAAAGCTTAATTAACTTTATGAATTGTCCAGTGTATGTACAAAATTGTTAAATATTAAGTTAATATAGATTCTAATATTCTCGCAAGTTTGCTTATTGATAATTAACCTAAAAATAATACCAAACGCACAAAAGATAATGGAACTGAACGAAATAAAACACTTTTTTAAATTCCGCATGAACAATCGAACGACAAAAAAAGGAAACTGGCCAAAAAACACACAAGTAATCTTTATTAAATAAATTCCATCAATAAACAAACTTTTGAAACAACACACTTGTTGCTCGTCACACATATTTACTCTTAAATACAAATCTTTTAATATAAAAACCTTACGCTAGTGACTAAAAACGTTCTTATACTTATATTTAAGCAAAGGAATAGTAATTAATACGAACCTAAATTTGAAAAATTAACCTAAACCTACCGATCGTTATCTTCTATTGCGGCGGTAGCTTGTTCCACGCTATCCACGATCCCACTGTCTTCCGCAAAGTTTTTCTCCACACTTTCCGGTCTCAATTCTTCCGGTTGCTCTATAACATCGATTCGACCGCTTTCGGAATCCGTTCGGCCCATCTCGGAGTCGCTTCGCTCGCTTCCAAGTCTACCGCGCCCGATTTCCTTGTCACGCCCAATTTCCTCTGCGCCACGTCCTTCGGGGCCTTCGATTGGCTGTTCATCGACTTCTTCAAGTCGTGCCTCAGATGATCTAGCTAAGACGTTAGACGATTGACTCTCCTCCCATAAAGGGTCGAAAGTGGCGATCACAGATTGGCTTGTGGACATGACGGAGGTGTGTCGAGTCGAGTGCAGAGATTGTGAAAGGTCCTTCGATTCTCGTGAAAGAGGACAGATAGATTTCACTTTCACGCGGAAGAATTTCGTTCCTTTGGGCACTTTATATCGATTTTCACTCTGTTAGAAAAGAAATGTTTGTGATTATTTCCATTACCTGTCAAATATACTGTTTCGACCAATCAAATTGTTTCATTTACACCATTCACAGATAAAACTGTCTCATTGGCCCACATGTTTAAAAAGCATTTCTTAGTAGGCCGAGTACTAGAGAATGAGTTTTAATAAATGTCAAGTTTAAATGACATATGCAGGTTATTTTAGATCTTTATGATTATGTACCCATGACAATCGGAAAACTACTTTAAGGTAGGATTTAAGTAACAAATATCCACTTACACTTTGCAATGTATTTTCCTATTTATATTTTCCATTGTTTTCTTTTGAAATTTTAGTCTAACCTTAAAAGTCTAGAGTATAGAGCATAAGCTAGTATCAATATTGATTAAAAGTATTTCTCGAATTATTATATTTATTTAGATTCTGGAAATAATCTTATCAAATGTTACTCGAGGGTGGTTTTATTTATAGTGGAGTAAATTTTTCATTGTAAGACTCGAACAAAGACTTATTGTGAACATGAAAAATTTTATCAATGACAAAAGGGGCTCTAATTATTCGATAAATGATCTGGTGTTTGTGGAATGAGTAATAAGCTTCTTAAAATATTACGATCAATAAACGTACCTTTCTTGCATGGCAGTACTCTTTGTCTACTACTTCTCCAGTGAGATGAATTTTATTGGGTTTCCCTTCTAATATAGCTAAACCTAGTTTATCTAAGGAGTCCGAATGCAGAAAATATGTGTGCTTTGATTCCTAAAAAAAAATATTAAAATTATACTTTAATATACAGGGTGTTATGGAAATGACGTATTATATTTAAATCGGCAATTCCTGAGATAAAGACAAATTCAAGAAAAATAGCCATAAATGGTGCTTTCAATTCATTCAGCGGTAAAAGTGACCCGACGTCAAACCAGAAAAACACCTGTGTGGCACTGCGATACATGTAAGCAATCAAGGAATTCTGGCCGGTGTTGTCATATGTACACCTTAAAGTCATTAGACAAAATAAAATAATTTAAACACTTTTACATTCTGTAATACCTTTTTGTACAATTAATTGAAGAACATTTACGACAGACTATGTTTTAAACAACCCGAAAAAACATATGGAATAGTAATAGCCACGTACGTCACTAGGTCAAATGCCAACGCCTTACGTCGGCTGAGCGAAGTAGTTTCATATAGAGCCGCACGCTTGCGTCTGTTAGTTGAAGACCAACCAGCGGCCGGATACGTTGTGTCTCGTCGATCACCAACACACTCTCAGCAATCCGCTCTGTTCTTTCGGTTCACGTGTGTATCTTGCCCGTCCATAAATAATCTTTGAATATTGTTTTTATTGACGCGTTTCTTCTGGACGTCATATTTCGTCGCGTGTAATCAAATCTAATAATCTGTATTATTGCATTTTGAAAAGCTAACTATCGGTTGCTTCACTATTACTGTGTGTACATAAAGTGTTTCCAGGAGTGCTCCCATGAAAAAGAAAAAAACTGACCATGTTTGTGCATGGATTTCCTCGCTCTTTAGGTATAAGGATAAATGCAAGTAGGTAGAAAAGAATTTATTTTTATAATTTTATATGGAATTTCAGTTTTACATTAAGTTTGGCAACACTGCCATTGGCTCTGGGTGAAATGTTGTACAGTAGCGCGGACTGACCTGTGAGTAAGAGTGTTTATTACCCCACTTTTAAAACGGTCGATTTAAAAAAAAAATAAAACATGTAGCGCTCTCTAGGACACCCAAGGAGTCACCCATTTAAATATAATACGTCATTTCCATAACACCCTATATTATAAGGGTGCCCCATAGACCAAACTAGAGATACTAAAGAATATTGTACGCGAATATTTGTGTAAATAAATGCGTAATTAAAATTTTCTCTATATACCTGCAAGATCTTAAAATTTTCGTGAGTTGCATCCCACAGCACCAATACGATGTCTCCCACTTTGCACGAATCTATGTTTAACCTATGGGGACGATCGGGAACCGAGATTTCACTTCTGGAGAGATCCGAGCCTTGTGGAGGTGAGGATGGTAGAGGACATGTCATTGCATCGATTTTTCCTAAAAAATAAAAAAGTTGTAAAATTAGACCTGGAAAGAAGATTGATTGCATAACTGACGGAAAAAACCGGTTTGCGGTGTTTACCTTCACAAACGGCTACAGAAGTCGTCATAAGCGTATCTTTCTCGCCCATCACTTTCTCCAATTCCTCCTTCAACTCTTCCTTCTCTTTCCTCAACACCTCCACCTGTTCAAACACGTCGGAGTCTTTCCGTTCGGCTTCACACTCGGCCAATTGTTGTATTGTCGTTTTGTACTTTACTATTTCTAGATTAAGATTTCTCTCTCTTTCTCTAAGAACATCGATCTGTTTATCCTTGTCGTCGGATACTCGTTTCGCAATGTCTTGGGTTAGGAACGCTTTGTCTTCTTCAAATCTATATGCAACAAAATGATAAAATATGTACATATATTGTACGACACAGGAGTTTGAAATAGGGACGGGAATGAATTTAATTCTACCAAATATTCATTATCTATAATAATTTTACAATAATAAAATTAATATGAATATAAAATACGTTGTGATCTTAATCTTCATTTATAAGGTAATCTTAATTCAGTATTTTACTTAAATTTTTTAATAAATTTAATAAGACAACCTAACAATCTTCATGCCAAACAATAATAGGTTCAAAAAACAATAATTATAATTAGTTGAATAAACAGTTGCCAACCTTTCTTGTAGCTCCTTAACTTTATCTTCTAGTTCTTTCTCACACCGTAGCCGTTCATGTAATACGGCTTTTTCCTTGTCTATTTCAAAGTTTTCAGTCATTTGGATCAATAATGTCGTCTGGCTGGGTAAACTAGCATAGTCGCCAGTTTTCTCCTTTTCTAAGCTGCTTAGTGAGGGACTTCTTTCCATGGTCATGAGCTTAAACCTAAAGATACATACGTACATATATTTATCTTCTTGTTTAAATTCCGGGAGATCTCCGCACTACTATTAATAGATAACACAGCGAAGCAAGACATAAAGCTTCTCCCATTTAATTTATTTAATAAGTAACCTTACCTAGTCTTAATATTATCTAACTCCGCCTTGTGCTCCGACCTAAAGGTGTCCGTCATTTCTTTCAGACATTTTTCCTTATCTAGATCTTTTTCGTATAGTTGCTTCAGGAGATCCTCAATTCGTGTTGTGCTATCACTATTTAATTTCGCTATTTTTTCCTCTAATTGAGCTAATTCACGACAAGTTTCTTGGATTCTGTCTTCCATTACCTAAGAGACCAAAAATGAAAAAATACAAAATGCCCAGCAGATTCCCTACGCTTGCTTCATTCACAAAATTGTTCACCCTGTATCATATACAGGTGAGTTCTGCAACGTCATGTTTTCGAATTTAAAAAATACCGAATATTTCCGAAGATATTCGCTGAATTTTTACGATTTTTCCGATTCTATTTGAAGATACAGCGTGTCTTCGGAAGTTCTTACCAAATGGGAAACTTTTTAATTATTAACTCTATACGAAAAAAAGTGCCTCTTCCTAAAAAGTCCTGCTTGGTGAGAAAATAAATTTGCACAAGAATATTTGTGTGTTGGACACACAGGGTGGATTCAAAAAGTACCGGGTTTAAAATTTATAAAAGACGTCGGCTACATTTACAAAACTAAAAACTTGGAGAGTGCATGTTTAAAGGCTAACAGACTATAACAATTACACAATAAAAACTCCACTTAAGAGAACTACTTTTAGGACGGATAAAAATTAGTTCACTAATTTCTATGAGGTGGCCAATTTCTAATTTCCCAATAACAAATAAAACTAAATGACTCCAAAAATAATCTAGGTGTCCACATGGCCCCCGTCTTTTTGCATACCAATTATTGCCCTTTTAGAAAACTCTGACACAGCGTTTCTGATCATATGAGGAGTAACTAGCCGGATGCACTGCCTTATAGTTTCTTCTAGGTGATCAAAATCACGGAAGGGAGTGTGCTTGTACACCTATTGCTTCAAAAGACCCCACAAGAAAAAATCTAGGGGTGTAATGTCCGGTGACCTTGGTGGCCAGGGTACTTCTGAACGGCATCCTATCCATCTTTGTGGAAAAGTTCTATCCAAATATTCGTTGACCCTGGCTGCACTGTGACAAGGAGCTCCATCATGCTGATACCAAATAGCCTGTCGCGCGTTTAATGGCAGGCCGTTAATAAATATAAAAATTTCGGTTCTTCGGAAATTTAAGTAAATCTCACTATTAATATTTTTATAAAAAAAAATGGACCCACTATTTTATTATTTAAAATACCGCACCAAATATTCGTTTTGAGATACGTTTGGTCACGGCATTCGATTACGAAATTGGTGTTCACATCGCTCCACCAACGACAATTCTGGGAACATACGACACCATCGGAAGTAAATGTTGCCTCGTCACTGAATAAAATTCTCCTTGTAAAGAAAATGTCGTCTTCAACTTCTCCTTGAAACCAAGCACAGAACATGAAACGCGATTCCATATCTCTAGGTTTGAGCGTGTGTACAAATTTTGGCTTATACGGGTAAAATTTATTTATTCTAAGTATCTTACTAGCAGAAGCTCTTGACACGTTATCTTGAACTGTCTTCTTTATACCTTCCAATGAAAGTTTTGGATTTTCCACAACCGCTTGCAATACTTGTAATTGATTTTCTTCAGTAAGTGTTCGAACTGCATGTTTCTTCTTGAAATTATTTTCGACAGAGCCAGTATTTTTAAATTTATTGACGACATTGCCGACAGTAACGTGGCTAATATGTTTATTTGGGTGTCTAGTATTAAAAATGTCGGCAGCCTCGCGATGCGTCTTATAATTATCGCCAACAATAAGAACTATTTCAATTTTTTCGTTAACAGTCAATTTAATCATCACTATTATTGTTTAAAGTAACTAAGAAACGGAAAAACCTTTTTTTAACAAGAAGTTCACAGAAATTATAATTGCCAAACTGTCACTGCTAAAACGCCTATTCTGTTACCAACAACAATCAATTGTTCAAAGCCTACTTATCCAGAAATACTTATTACCAAATCTTTACGACTATTAGTTTTGTAAATATAGCCGACGTATTTTATAAATTTTAAACCCGGTACTTTTTGAAGCCACCCTGTATGTCCAACATACAAATATTCTTGTGCAAATTTATTTTCTCACCAAGCAGGACTTTTTAGGAAGAGGCACTTTTTTTCGTAGTGTTGATAATTAAAAAGTTTCCCATTAGGTAAGAACTTCCGAAGACACGCTGTATATGTAAAAATAAATTTTACATTCTCCTCTATAAGATAATTTTATTAAATTTTCAATCCGACGTTTCGTTTTTTGCAACCATCATCAATGTTTTTTAAAAAGTGTTATTTTATGAAATCCACGTGCGAAAAATCGGTGTGTGGCAATGAGAATGTAAAATTTATTTTCACATATCTCTTCGAATAGCATCAGAAAACAAAAAGAACGAAATATTAGGAATTTTTTTATTTGAAAACACTACTCAGGGAAGGTTGTTTTAAAGGTTAAGAACTTGGTATGTTATACCTTACCCTTTTATCCTGTTCCAGCCTCGATATCACATGTTCCTTCTCCATTAAATTATACCTATACGCCTCCCTCTCGGTGTCCTGCTGATTCCTCATACTCTCGACGATATCTTTTTCGTTCCTGTCGATCTCCAGAACCAAATTCTCCCACGAACTGCCCAAATCTTCGTACTGCCGACTTAAAACCTGCGATTCGCTGATGTACTGGGTTTTTAAATTGTTTAATTCAGTGCGCAGGTTCGCGGTGGCTTGTCTGGCTATAGTACTGAGGTCTACGAGGATGTTTTTCACTTTTTCGTGTTCTGATCGTGAAATTTGAAGATTATCCTGTAAAAAGATTAAGAGATTAAACGATACTCCTGCTTAAAGAGGTTTCCTGTGAAGAGTTCCATCGAAACGAAACTCTGTGTAGACTTTTTTGCCATATGTTTCGTCACGTTACCGGGTTGTTTAATCAAATGTATGTTCTTAAATTCATATATTTTTACAATCTGTACTGTAAACAACGGGCTCAAATTCTTGACAAGAGAAAATAAAAAAATATCTTCCCTTTTTGAAGCTCACTTACTTTCAGGCGGTACCGAGAATGAATAATGAACGAAAAAAATATGAAACTTGTGTTTTATGTAGAAATCAACCTAAAACATGCAGGTAAATTACCGAAGGAAAGGAATATAAAAATGAGGGACCACCAACACAACTGAAAGGTTTGGTCAAATCAAATCTATAATGGAAAATATACTAAGCTATCAGGTATCTATCTATCTTGGAAGACAAATTAAAAAAGCAAAGGAAACAAAAATTTGTGCTCAATAAATAAAGCTAAAAAAAAAATAAACAAGAAAAAACTGGTGTTCGGAAACTAAAACAACAATATGTGAATAATTTACCAATACCAATTAATAATAAACTTCCTAACGCACATATACTATGTAAAAATCTTTGTAACGTAAAGTCTGTACGTTATATCTTTACCCGTGCGTCACAAACCCATGGATCAAGATCATCGTGACTTAAAACTCCCCATCTTCATTCATTAGAGCCTTAAAAGTGAATAAAAACATAATAGAGCTTCTGCAGAGTTCCGAAATACGTTTTGAATTCAATAACGTGTCAGACAAACACAAAAGTTACAATGGTAGTTGAATATTGATTTATCGATTTTAATGGGTTTTTATAAGTGTGCCTTAAATTTAATCGCAAAAACAGTTCTTTACAGATATGTTTAATAGTACTTTGTGTTTTCGGTAAGTGTTTATCGACATTTGTTACTAATATAACTGAGAAAATAACCTTGGTTTGTAAAGTCATGTCATAACATGTCCAAAAAATCACACCGAATTTCGAATGCGAAATAAATTGCACCCGAGGTTTGACTGTAACACTATACAGTAAGTCCCAGAAGAAATGTCTAAATTCATTTAAAATTCAGCGGTAAGTTTTTTCAAAAAACGCGCGTACCCGTCGATTTTGATTTTTTAATTTTTTTTTTGCGGTAATTTCATGTAGTGTGTGTTGTGTAGCTCAAAAATAAGTTACGACCATCAACTTCATTTTTTCAAAACATATTTTTTATTTCATTTTTGAATTTTGCATTGAATTCTGAGCATGTTTCATGTACCATGTCCTATACATAAACTCAACAGTTATTGAAAAAATTAGGATTGAACATATCTATAAGTAAGACCTGCTTATTAAAAAAAACAACAAAATCAAATTAAATGTTGAAAATGTGCGCCATTTACGGCTTGACAATATCCAAGACGATCAATAAACTCTCTTTGCACGTTTCCAACCATTTCCGGAGTTATGACACGCACTTCTCTTCGGATCCTTTCTTTCAACTCCTGCATATTGTTTGGCCTGTTAACAAATACTTTTGATTTGAGGTAACCCCACAAAAAAAAGTCCAGCGGAGTTAGGTCTGGCGACCTAGCAGGCCATTCGATAGGTCCTCTCCTTCCAATCCACCGATTGGGAAAGGTTTCATCCAAAAATGTGCGCACAGTGGCCGCATAGTGAGGAGGAGCACCATCTTGTTGGAATATCAGTTCTTCGTCAGGGGAGTCTGGATCCAATGGATTCGGAAATAAAGCCACTAATGCTGGAATTAATTCTAGTTGGAGAAATTCCAGATATGCTTGTCCAGTTAAAGACTGTTCAAAGAAAAATGGACCAATTACTCTTTCGCGTACGATTCCACACCAAACATTTATTTTCTTAGGGTACTGGCTGTGAACCTCTATCATCCAATGCGGATTTTCTGTTGCCCAATATCGACAATTTTGTCTGTTCACATTACCATTCAAATAGAACGTAGCTTCATCCGAAAAAATAATATTTTTTACTAAATTATTATCTAGATTGCACATATTTTGCATGCGTCCGCAAAACTCACTTCGCCTATCGAAATCATCTTCAAATAACTCATGCACTGGAATAACTTTGTATGGGTGATATTTGTGCTTTTGAACTACTCGGTGAACAACAGATTTCGGCATGTGTAAATCGGCCCCAATGTGCGACAGGGGAGTACATGGATTTTCTTCCAAGGAAAGCAAAACGTCAAGTTGTTCATTTTCATCTCGAGTAGGACGACCAGATTTAGGCAAATCTCTAACATGACCGAATTCTCTAAACTTAGCCTCTATTCTACTCACCATCTTTTGACATATGGGAGGACGATCAGGATGGATTTCATTAAATAATTGTGCTGTTTCTATTTGAGTACGTGTTTTATCACCAAACCCAACCATGCATAGAATTTCATTTTTTTCCCGTTCCGTTAACTTCACCATTATTGTGAAAACCGCAACTTTGACACTACGCTTGACAATAATTATACTTATTTGAAATAAAATTGTCATACAGTTTCTATGGAAATAAACGGTGACAGTGAGACAGTACACTCTTACTTATTATGGAGCCCAAAATGCCATATTGCTAGAAGATTTGATAGATCGTTGGATTCCCTAAATGATATGTTCAATCCTAATTTTTTCAATAACTGTTGAGTTTATGTATAAGGACAGGGTACATGAAACATGCTTAGAGTTCAATGCAAAATTCAAAAATGAAATAAAAAATATATGTTTTCATTTGAAAAAATGAAGTTGATGGTCGTAACTTATTTTTGAGCTACCCTGTATACATAAAATTACCACAAAAAAAAATTAAAAAATCAAAATCGACGGGTACGAGCGTTTTTTGAAAAACTTACCGCTGAATTTTAAATGAACTTAGACATTTCTTCTGGGACTCGCTGTATATGATAAAATAGAACGCCAGTTTTTCGATCTTTTTTTCGAAATTATCGTTGCCCTAAAAATCTTATTCAGATATTCTTCTTCAAAGAACGACGAATAAAATTAAAAAATAAAGAAACAAGCCAGAATAAAGTGCAGTAAAATAAACCAAGAAAAATATCAGAAACGGACTGTCAAAAAAAATATTAAACAAATAACCGAGAACCTCAAAAGAATAAAGCGAAATATAATCGGCAAAAGATACAACAAAAATAACGACAGCTAGAATCAAGAGACAGATACCTGAAGCATAGCAACCACAATATTCGCAGTGTCCAGCTGTCTCACAAACTCAGATCCTTGACTGTTCCCCACGCTAGACGGCAAACTCTCGTCAATATAGAATTCGTCGGTAGCGAAGTCCGGTTGGTGACCCATCTGAGGGGACGTATTCTCTTGGGACATTAGGTCTCGGGGACTTTGAGGCGAAACGGACTTGGAACGGCTGAGCATTAGACTGGAAGTACCGTAACTCTGGTAATGCGAGGTTAAGTTTGCTTTCGAGAAGTTCGAGAGGCTCGTAACGTCGGACAGGTGTATTGAGCTCGTACTCGTGCTACTTAAAACGTTACTATGATCCTTCGGAAGACCTTGATTATAATGCGAATTAAAACAGCTGTCGGTTGTGCTGGTGAAGTTTTTGATGCTAGAAAGTTCGTCGATCGAATCGAGGGAGATGTTTTTTATGTTTGTGAAGCTTTCGTTGGTGCTGCTAATGCTCAGCGTTCGTTGCAACGGGTCCATTTCAAAGGATTGGGCGGCTCGGTGGAATGATCTGGGAGGTTTTTTGGGGGGTAATATTTGATTTCGTACCTGCAAATTAAAAATGTATTTATGCCCTAAAGACAACGATCTTTTCAATTATTACTATATAGGCTAATTATTTAACAAGTAACTTAACTTGACGGACCCATACAATTCTTCAATATAATACATGTATTTTTGGTGTATTTCCAACCACTAATTGATATATTTCAGTTTGTCGCTGTGTCTAACTATTTGGACACCTTGGTAAGTGTTGGCTTATGCAATAAATGTTACTCTGCAAACAAATTGAAAGTACCTTACCTCTGTAATAGTTGACGCATCTTGCTTCTCTGCGACTTTGGGCACAGCCCCTTGAGGAAAATTTAACTCGAGCGGACTCTGTCCAACTTTCTCGAATTCTTCAGTGTCCGTTTCGGACTCACAGCCTCTATTGATAATAAAAAAAAGTACAAATAAATATTGAGCCATAGAGCTCTTGGAATTTCTGTTTCACGCAAATAAAATATCAAGGAGGAAATTTTTTAATCAAACAAAATATCATGCCAAATATTTCTTTACATTATGAATTGATCAGCCCTTTTAACGTTTTGCATTAATTTTATTATAATAGCTAACAGTGGCAACACCGGCAAGAACGTGAAAGGGCAAATTACAAAACGCATGCGCAAATAAATTTTTCAGATGTGATCAAGGCCTGCTCGAGGCTCCTACAAAAATGCTTCGACTTATTAAATTAATATCTAAACCCGCAAAAACTGAAATTGCGCACTGGCAAGAGATGTACACAGTCATCTTTGGCAAGTCAAGTCTCAAAAGACGTCATAATTGTGTTATAGTTTTTCATTTCTGCATAATTATGGATAATTTTTTAGGTTTATTGAAGAAAGTGTCTAAAAATAATCTTGCAACGTTCGATACATCGATATACAGGGTGTTATGGAAATGACGTATTATATTTAAATGGGTGACCTAGAGAATCGCTACAAATTTTTTTTTTTTTTAAATCGACCGTTTTAAAAGTGGGGTAACAAACACTCTTACTCACAGGTCAGTCCGCGCTACTGTACAACATTTCACCCAGAGCCAATGGCAATGTTGCCACACTTAATGTGAAACTGAAATACCATATAAAAATAAGTTATTTTCTACCTACTTGTATTCTTTATACCTAAAGAGCGAGGAAATCCAGGCACCAACACAATCAGTTTTTTTTCTTTTTCATGGGGACACTCCTGGAAACACTTTATGTACACACAGTAATAGTGAAACAGAATCGATAGTTAGCTTTTGAAAATACAATAATACAGATTATACTACAGATTATTAGATTTTATTACACGCGACGAATTTTGACGTCCAGAAGAAACGCGTTAATAAAACAATATTCAAAGATTATTTATGGACGGGCAAGATACACGCGTAAACCGAAAAAACAGAGCGGATTGCTGAGAGTGTGTTGGTGATCGACGAGACACAACGTATCCGGCCGCTGGTTGGTCTTCAACTAACAGACCGCAAGGGTGCGGCGCTATATGAAACTACTTCGCTCAGCCGATGTAAGGCGTCAAGAGGTCATAGGCATTTTACCTAGTGACGTACGTGGCTATTACTATTCCATATGTTTTTTCGGGTTGTTTAAAACATAGTCCGTCGTAAATGTTCTTCAATTAATTGTACAAAAAGGTATTACAGAATGTGTTTAAATTATTTTATTTTGTCTAAAGAGTTTAAGGTGACAACACCGGCCAGAATCCCTTGATTGCTTACATGTATCGCAGTGCCACACAGGTGTTTTTTTCTGGTTTGACGTCAGGTCACTTTAACTGCTGAATGAATTGAAAGCGCCATTTATGGCTATTTTTCTTCAATTTGTCTTTATCTCAGGAATTGCCGGTTTAAATATAATGCGTCATTTCCATAACACCCTCTATATATAGAATAACGATATTTAAGAAATAAAATATCGATATTTTTTTGGAAATCGATATTCGATTTAAAATCATAAACGTTACAAAAATCCAAAAATATGTAAGTGGAAATACATTAATTATAAATCGTAGGATTTTAAAGCATATTTTTGGTTGAAAAACCATTATTTTGTAGTATTATAATGACTTACTTGTCCTCTTTGAGGTTAGGTAGCCCATGAGCAGTAACCAAACAAGGTTCGCTGCTTGTGGCCTTCAGTAGATTCTTGTCCAAGTTGCTGGCCAATCCAACATCGGAGACTGCTTGAATTAATCTTTCTTCTACTGCTTTAGCTTCGTCCACCTAAGAAATAAGATTTAATAAAATTTACAAACCTGCTGGTTATAGCATAGTCACAGGGCATACGACAGTACCATATAGAAATAGTAAGCCATTGTATTAGATTATGAATGTCGCCTACCTTATCACCTTTCCCGTCATCCTTCACAGCCCCAATACTCTTCCCCATAAAAAAATTAACAACATGCTGCATGTCGGGCAACGTCAAATTGTCCGCAAAATCTGGCACGTCCTTTTTCAATTTCTCCACGTCTTCTTCGGTGATTTGCGGCAGTTTGGCGTCGAACATAGAGGGCGCCTCCGTAGCAAACGGGGGCGGTACATCCCCCATCCCCGGAAACAGGGCGTTTAGGAAGTGACCTTCGAATTGGGCGCTGAATTCTTTTCTTCGCGTCACTTCTTCGTTGTGGATGGTTAGTTGTTGACACGCCAAATCGGATGCCCACTATAAAAAAAATATTCAAATTAAGTAATATTTTACATATCTATACACGGTGGGTCAAAAAAGTGACCACATTATTGTTTAAAATCATTTTTAAACCTAATTTGTAGGAAATATTTACAAAAGTATTCGTAAAATGAATTTAAAGGTAATAAGATTGAATTAGAATATCATACAGGGCAGGTTAAAATATCAAATAAGAACTCACAAGTCGCAAAACTAAAACAATTGATCAGAAAATTTGTTATAAATGGTGAACCGAAAGAAATATCCAAAAATCGAAAAAACTGTGTATCGTTGAGAATATAAGAAAGAGACTTCTTATTCTAACCTGCCCTGCATGATATTCTGATTCAATCTGATTAGTTTTAAATTCATGTTAGCAGAACTTGTACTTTTGTAAATATTTCCTGCAAATTTGGTTTGAAAATGCCACTTTTTTTGGCTACAGTGTATAAGTGGCTTCGGTGCTATCTCAGTGGTCGAGTCCAGACAGTGCGGGTGAGGGGCATTCTGTCGAGAGGGATCGAGGTAACATCCGGTGTACCCCAGGGATCCCATTTGGGTCCCCTGTTATTTAATGTTTTTATTAATGACATAATGAAATCCCTGTCCTGTAGAGGCCTCTTGTTTGCCGACGACATGAAGATCTACACCAAGGTATCCTCAATGGATGACGCCTTGAACCTGCAGGCACAACTTGATGCCCTTGGCGCGTGGTGTGAGCATAACATAAACGAGCATTTCCTTATTGCCTCAATGGGGTTCAGCTGGAATCCAGGGACACTGTTAGGGATTTGGGTGTCACTCTTGACAGTTCTCTTTCTTTCATCCCACATGTCAGCAACATAGTCAGCAAGGCCTTGCAGATGCTGGGTTTTGTGAAGAGAGCCACTCATGACTTTCGTGACACGAACTCAATTAGACTGTTGTACTGTGCGCTGGTCAGGCCCTGTTTGGAGTACTGCCCTAGTGTATGGTCTCCTTCTTATACAGTCCACATTCGTAGTCTTGAAAGTGTACAGCACAAATTCTTACGTTATATTTCCTTTAAGAGCAATCTTGTGCCCGATTACCAGATCTTACAGTCCCAATTAAACTTGCTATCCCTTGAAACCAGACGTCAGCATAGAGACCTTAGGTTTATTAACAACCTTCTCAATTACAGAACGGACTGCTCCTACTTGCTTTCAAAGATAAATCTGCATGTACCCATCAGAAACACAAGAGCTGGAACACTGTTTCATTTGCCATTCCATAGGACAAATTACGCTTATCATGCTTCCATGTCCCGAATGTTGAGATTGGCAAATCTTTCAGTTGCGAAGTGTGGCCTGGAGTTTGCTGGCGTTTCCTATTCTGAATTTCAAAGACATCTGACACTGAATTTTACTACTCCTATAATTATAGGCTGAGATGTGTTTTATGTGTGTTGAATGTTAAGTTGGTTTTTGAATGTCAAGTTTTTGGAATTTTTTTTGTAATGTTTTTGATTGTATTACTCTTGTAATTTTTAATTTTAAAATTTTAATTTTAATTTTTGTTAGTTTTTAAGTCTTTGTACTTAAATTTTCCGAAATGGGTTGTAACCCGTTAATAAATAAATAAATAAATAAATAAATAAATAAATAAATAATTAATACAAAAAGTTGAGGCTCACCAATGAAAATAACTGAGAAAAGGCCCTTCTTCTCACTACTTCTACCACAGCGTTCATGTAAGTAACTGGTGCCAAATGGAGCTGCTGGAACACTTCCAGATGCTTACGTAACCTTTGTAGGTGCTCGTGGAAATACACTAAGAGAGAGTCCAGCTCCCATAACTTATCTTCAACGTTTTGAACCCATCTAAAAATAATAATGTGCTCGTCAAATCTACTATTTGCCTGCTTATTTCTGGTTATTTAATTTGTATAGGTTGGCATGAATTCCAGGACTGTACTTTTTTTTAAATTTATTGATATTTAAAGAACGCGAAGACAAATCACAGTTACTAAATATTTACTAATACTTTATTTTATTCGACAATAAAAATCCAACTTCAGGTATTCTTCTTACCCAATTCTGGCACACAGACTTTTACTTAATTCATATTTAGCCTTAACAATCCTATTTCTATCACCCATCAGCTTTTCGTGGCACTGCTTAATATACTCCAGCTGTTGCAAATGTGTGGCACAAAGATCCGGCAAAATGGACAAGTCCTTTATGTGAGCTGCCCGGTTTTGATTCTAAAAATACATAACATTAAATATTAATTTTTACTAGTGATCGGCCGATATCGGCATATTGTGTATTGATGCCTAAGCTCCGCTCCACTGCTTCTAAATGGATTTAATGTCGCCCGAAACGAAACAGACAGTGCTGCTATAGACCGCGTCAAAGCAACTGCATCTCGACACGATGGTTCGAGCCCTTGAAACTATCGTGCCGTTCTGTTGTGAAATAGTTCGTGTTCGAATCTTGCAAAAGAATCCCAGACACTAACCTGTAGGAAACTTTGAGCCATGTCCGACTGATGTTCCACATATTTTTTGATTTTCCTTAACAATTCCTCCAAGTCGAACAACCGCTTTCCCAGTCCTTCTATTTCTTTTCTCTCGGGCTTTTCCGCCGAGTGTAAGGTGTCGTTTATCTGTTTTTCTAAAGATGGCATGATATCTCTCTCAAACTAAAAATAAAACGTGAGGCCACGTAAAACAATACAGTGAGTCCCAGAAGAAATGTCTAAATTCATTTCATTCATTTTTGAATTTTGCATTGAATTCTAAGCATGTTTCATGTACCATGTCCTATACATAAACTCAACAGTTATTGAAAAAATTAGGATTGAACATATCTATAAGGTCTTACTTTTTATTAAAAAAAAACACAACAAAATCAAATTAAATGTTGAAAATGTGCGCCATTTACGGCTTGACAATATCGAAGACGATCAATAAACTCTCTTTGCACGTTTCCAACCATTTCCGGAGTTATGACACGCACTTCTCTTCGGATCCTTTCTTTCAACTCCTGCATATTGTTTGGCCTGTTAACAAATACTTTTGATTTGAGGTAACCCCACAAAAAAAAGTCCAGCGGAGTTAGGTCTGGCGACCTAGCAGGCCATTCGATAGGTCCTCTCCTTCCAATCCACCGATTGGTAAAGGTTTCATCCAAAAATGTGCGCACAGTGGCCGCATAGTGCGGAGGAGCACCATCTTGTTGGAATATCAGTTCTTCGTCAGGGGAGTCTGGATCCAATGGATTCGGAAATAAAGCCACTAATGCTGGAATTAATTCTAGTTGGAGAAATTCGAGATATACTTGTCCAGTTAAAGACTGTTCAAAGAAAAATGGACCAATTACTCTTTCGCGTACGATTCCACACCAAACATTTATTTTCTTAGGGTACTGGCTGTGAACCTCTATCATCCAATGTGGATTTTCTGTTGCCCAATATCGACAATTTTGTCTGTTCACATTACCATTCAAATAGAACGTAGCTTCATCCGAAAAAATAATATTTTTTACTAAATTATTATCTAGATTGCACATATTTTGCATGCGTCCGCAAAACTCACTTCGCCTATCGAAATCATCTTCAAATAACTCATGCACTGGAATAACTTTGTATGGGTGATATTTGTGCTTTTGAACTACTCGGTGAACAACAGATTTCGGCATGTGTAAATCGGCCCCAATGTGCGAAAGGGGAGTACATGGATTTTCTTCCAAGGAAAGCAAAACGTCAAGTTGTTCATTTTCATCTCGAGTAGGACGACCAGATTTAGGCAAATCTCTAACATGACCGAATTCTCTAAACTTAGCCTCTATTCTACTCACCATCTTTTGACATAAGGGAGGACGATCAGGATGGATTTCATTAAATAATTGGGCTGTTTCTATTTGAGTACGTGTTTTATCACCAAACCCAACCATGCATAGAATTTCAATTTTTTCCCGTTCCGTTAACTTCACCATTATTATGAAAACCGCAACTTTGAAACTACGCTTGACAATAATTATACGTATTTGAAATAAAATTGTCATACAGTTTCTATGGAAATAAATGGTGACAGTGAGACAGTACACTCTTACTTATTATGGAGCCCAAAATGCCATATTGCCAGAAGATTTGATAGATCGTTGGCTTCCCTAAATGATATGTTCAATCCTAATTTTTTCAATATCTGTTGAGTTTATGTATAGGACATGGTACATGAAACATGCTTAGAATTCAATGCAAAATTCAAAAATGAAATAAAAAATATATGTTTTCATTTGAAAAAATGAAGTTGATGGTCGTAACTTATTTTTGAGCTACCCTGTATACATGAAATTACCACAAAGAAAAAATTAAAAAATCAAAATCGACGGGTACGAGCGTTTTTTGAAAAAACTTACCGCTGAATTTTAAATGAATTTAGACATTTCTTCTGGGACTCACTGTATACAAATACATATTTTTTAAAAACTTTTTAGGGTGGCCACTGAATTTCATAGAATAAAAAGAAAATATTAATTACCTTCTTCAGATTCGCCTTACAGATTTGGTACAACTCGTCTAAAGAATTCTTTGTGTCCGAGGAGGAGATCCATTCAAACAAACTAATCTCTTTTGTAGGTTCCGTTTCCGAAGTGCTAGTTGTCGTTTCTGACAATTTCGAACCATCCATGGGTTCTTTTTGCGTATCGAGTAAAGTATCTATCACAGGAATTCTTTGGAGGGTCTTTTTATCCTCGCTAAAACTGATAAAAACATAACCGGTTATAAAAATTTACACAAAATAATTAAAAAACAGTACAGTGTGCTCGGTAAAGCCCAAAATAAACGTAATTTATCATAGAAAAAAATTCCTAAAGTGCTACTTAACCAAAGGAGTACCAAGCGATTTACTTTTTTGGCTCTAACTTTTGAACCGCCATGTATAATTTAATAAAATTTGATCCAGTTTTTAAAGTGTCACTACCGATATATTTGCCACTTACCTTTCTAAGAAAATATCATACATGTCTCTATCAGCAATGAAGTCTTGATACATTTTTAGAAAGAGATCCCACCGTTTTCTAAATTCAGATACTATGTCTTCCAAATTTGCAATTACAGCGGACCAGCCTAAAAAACAAAACATAGTCAATATGGGTAGCACTGTTATGTAGGAAAATTGTTGGTTCTTATTGATGTCGGGTTTATTTTTATTTTATTTCTCGATTAGGGGTGCCAGTCTCGAAGATTTGTTACAATCCCGGGATCAAGAGTATCGAACTACCAAAAAAAAATTAACATGATAGATTGTGTTTGCTAAATACACTAAATAGAAATATTACCTACGGTTAACAAAATGAAAAAAAACCATTAAAGGCCGATTCTCACTATCGTGAAAGGCACGTGGTCGGCAACGGCAATTCACCTGCCCGGCAAAATACAGTGTGTACATAAAGTAAGGAACAAATTCATTATCTAGGAATCTAAAAATATTTCGGAAAAATCCTCGTACACGTGTATAATAATTTTTAATGGCGCATTTTTTCCCATGCAAACTCATGTAGTAGATATGACATTATCGACGATTTTTTTAAATGGGAACCCCTATATTTTAGTTCAGATCTGTAATCTCCAAGAACAGCTGATTTCAAATACATAACACACTTAGGGCCTAAAATTCATAGTTTCGTTACTACAGGGTAAAACAAATAATTTTATTTAAGATATTTTTAATTTAAAAAAATGTAAAAAAATTAAATAAGCTATTTAAATAAGTGTTGAAATTATCCTCCTTCTGCTGCCTGACAGTACCCCAAGCGATCAATAAATTCTTGTTGGACTTTTCTTATGGTTTCTTCTGACATGTTCCTGCATTCTGTTGTTATTCGATTTTTTAAATCTTCAATATTGGCAGGTCTGACTTTATAAACAACATTTTTCAGGTGACCCCACAAGAAAAAGTCCAGTGGTGTAAGGTCTGGAGACCTAGGCGGCCATTAAACAGGCCCACGTCTTCCAATCCACTTGTTCGGAAAAACTTGGTTTATGTAATGGCGCACTATTGCTGCATAATGTGGAGGTGCGCCGTCTTGTTGGTACCACAAATTTTCATCTAGAATTCCTGGATTATTTCTACTAGGGTATAAGTTAACTAGCGTAGGGATAAGAAAGTTCTGAAGAAAATGAAGATAATTTAGCCCGTTTACATTGTTGTCAAAAAAATATGGCCCAATAATTTTGTTTTTCACAATACCAGCCCAAACATTAATTTTTTGAGGATATTGAGTATGGTGCTCACGCATCCACCTGGGATTTTCTTTTGCCCAGTATCTACAGTTTTGCCGGTTCACTTCTCCATTTAATTTAAAGGTAGATTCATCCGAAAATAGGATATTTTCAACAAACAAAGGATCTAAGTTACATCTTTTCATTAATATTTGACAAAACTCCATCCTACGATCTGGATAATCTTCATTCAACTCATGAACCAATCGGATTTTAAACGGGTGCCATTTTTCTACCGTCAATAGGTTATGAACGGTCATAGCTAATCTGGCGGACGCTGTTGTGGGGATCTTCTTCCATAGCCAATAAAATATCTAATTTCTTATCATCCGGAATAGTTGGACGGCCTTTTCTGGGAATATCTTCCAATGAACCCGCTTCCCGAAATTTTATTTCAAGTTTACTCACAGTTGATCTAGTAATTGGTCTTGCTGGATACTTAGTGTTAAACAAAATGCAAACTTCTTGTTGAGTACGGATCCTATCACCATATCAAATCATCATAAGAATTCTTTGTGTTAAAGATAAACGCATAGTAACTCAATATGTTTTAAAATAAAATTTATTATTTCTAATAAACTTACTAGAAAAATACAATGTAATGACAATGACATTATCTAAATACCATAGTTACATAACAGCAAATAAGCCTACTTGAGAAAAAACCTAAGTAACAGCAAATGATGGTGCGTCCATTAATTACGTAAGGCTTTCAGGTAAAATTGGGTGATGGCGGAAGGGATTGAGCCAAATGTCACGAAATCTTTTATTGGGGGAAGGGGGGTTGAAAAATCGCTAAATACGCCTCACGTAATTAATTGATGCCTCCCAAGCCAAAAAAAATATCTTAAATAAAATTATTTGTTTTACCCTGTAGTAACGAAACTATGAATTTTAGGCCCTAAGTATGTTATGTTTTTGAAATCAGCTGTTCTTGGAGATTACAGATCTGAACTAATTTTTAAATAACTCTTTTATATAATTTATCCCGGGATTTTCGAGATTGATTTTTCCTCGAGATCCCGGTATTCCGGGATTGGCACCCCCTATTCTCTATGCATCTAATTGCTTGTTGTCATCTGCACTCTCCTTGTTCTTACTTTTACTTTATACCAACTTATTATAATTTAAAAAATAATTATTTTTAAAACGCATTGCACCCATAAATTACCAATTATTTTACTGCCGATTAATAATTTTAAAATATCGAGATAAACATTGTGATTAGTTTACCACCCACCCACTTCTATAGATTTCCTTAAACTTTTTACCGAATAGCACCTTACTTCAAATAAGTTCTTTGTTTTATTTTGAATTAAGTTCGATTTTGGATGGTGGGCATTTTTATTAGTGTTGGGAAGAAACGATGATTTTAATACTCGAGTACTTGATACTCCAGCAAAGTCAAAACAAAACCAATGTCCCGATAAATCCATTAAGGGATTTGGATACTTTTTTGTATGCACCTTCTCGTTTATGTGCCTTTAACGAAGACGTATGTCGCGTCGGTCTTCTGAGCGTCATACCCGAAACTCGCCCTTAAAACTCCTCAATTACAAATTTTCATGTGTATCTTAAAAACAACTCGATATAGGAAAAAAAAATAATTCGGAAATTAAACTCTATCACCCTGTACCTCATTAACGACCGACATTTTACTAATGATGTTTAGCTCAAACCTGTCATTTTAATTTGTATAATCTGTGGTTAATCTATGTCGCATGCATTACAGACCACCTTGTATGTTTCTTGAAAAAAAAAATCACGATTTATGCAGAATTTATTCGAGTTACAGGTTCCATCCTGCATGTACGGAATATACTCACATATATAACAAATTATATTGCCAATAGGAACGTTCCAAAATACAAAAAGTGTCCCCGCTATGGGAGATGCCGCGGGCCTATTGAGTTTGCGCAGTAGGGTGGAAATTTTATCGATCGCGTCAGAGCCGACCCGACATTATTTGTTTGTTGTTATTCGTCGCCATCTTTGGCTGTGGATGCTTTTTCAAATTAAAGTATAAAAAGTGGTTCATCCACATTGTTGTCGGTATATTGATGCTTATAAACTTTCATTACCTAACAACAATTTTTGTGAAGGAGTTTTTAATTTGTGGTGATTCGATTCGCTGTTTGTTAGGTTAGTGGCTTGTTTTGTTTAAGATGAAAGGACAGAAGTGCTTTTTTGCAAAAGTCGTGGATCAATATCAGGTATAAAGTATTTCAGGTATGTACATACTATATACGAAAATATTTTGCTTATCACATTATCCGATCTTCGGAACCGAATTTCACTAAAAAGCCTGTAAAGAAAGAAGAGAGTGTCACTCGTATACAATATAATATATATGTGGTCACTACCTAACCTTAAAATTAATGTATTTTTAATTTGGTGCATTAGTAGCTGATAATAATTCCCAAAATAGTCAATATAGTCATTTATTCTTAATTTTTGATTTAGAAAAAAGAGAGGTTAAAAAATATACATCGTCGGATGAAAGTTAAAAATAAAGCTCATCGTGTCGATATACTAGCGACCTACCAGTACTAGAAGATACAGTTGGTGCAACATTTGCTGATGATACTGCACTTCTTGCAGTTGATCAAGATCAAGACAGCTCCATTAGAAAATTACAGCTAGCAAACGATGCGGTACTAAGCTGGACCAGACAATGGAAAATGAAGCTCAATGAACAAAAATCTATTCAAATAAATTTTACCAACAAAAGGCAAACAGACCTTAACCCACTGTATATTAATGGCAGAATTGTACTACCTTCGATAAATGCCAAATATCTTGGCATGACTCTTGACACTAAACTCAGATGGAAAGAGCATATTAGAAGAAAGAGAATGGAATTAGGACTAAAATATAGACAGCACTATTGGTTGATTGGAAGGAATTCTAAACTTTCAACTTCTAACAAGATACTAATTTATAACCAGATTTTGAAACCGGTATGGCTCTATGGAATCCAGCTGTGGGGCTGTGCCAGTGACACCAACATCAAAAGTATCCAAACGTTTCAGAATAAAGTATTGCGAAACATAGTAAATGCTCCCTGGTATGTCCGAAACTCTGATCTCCATCGAGATCTTCGAATACCAACCGTAAAAGAAGAAATCAAAAGGTTTGCCGGCAAGCATGAAGCCAGGCTACACCTTCATGTGAACACAGAAGCTCTCCAGCTATTGGACAATCAACATCACATCCGAAGATTGAAGAGAACCAAGCCGGTCGACCTAGTGTAGTGTGGTTTGTGCAGAACAGGGCATAAAACATGTAACAAGTGTACATAGTTCAAAGGAATCTGGAGAATATTAGTGGATTGACTCTAGTTGATAGGTACCTAGTATTAAGATAAGTCAGATCTAAATTAATGGTTAGTCTGTGGAGACTAGTTTTAATGGTAGTAAACAAAAAAAAAAAAAAAAAAATCGTGTCGATTGTTACAAATATTCGGACGGAATTTGGCGCTAAAAGTTTACACCAATCATTGCACCGTCGGATCATCATATCGTCAGAAATCGTATGCATGGAACGGCGTCTTAATTCGAACTAATCGAAATTTTTATGCAATATTTTTCCTAACTAACCAGTGAAATTTACATTAAAAAAGTTGAAATCCGGTCCTGTCGAATGTTTACTTTCACAAGGAAATTTCTGAACTGCGCAAACTCACGATTACCCCTTCGATGCCCATAGCGGGGACATAATTGCAGATGGTATTAGCAATATAATGGTTACATACAGGGTGGCCAATTAGTGCGACAAAGCTCAATATCTCTTTTACCGCTAGGGATAGCGGAAAACTTTTTTCACGAAAGTTATTAAGCGTTAAGAGGTGCAGCTTTCAAAATTATTTTCGACCATACAGGGTGCTCCAAAGGGGCAGTGTGATAAAAATTTCATATTTTTTAGATGGGACACTATGTATATTTTTACATATTTGAATTCACCGTAAAATTCTGTACATAGCACCGTAATTATTTGTACACATTTTTGCAACGTTGCCAAATAGATTGGAAAATTCCTAAAATTTTTGCAAAAACATGGTTCAATGAAATGTGTAATATTTCTTAACTTATAATAATTTGAAATAAAATATTTTTATGTCGGAAAGAGGAACGTTGACAGAAGTCCCCTATGAAAACACATATCAATATTATTATACAGGGTATTTTCTATGGATATGCCAACATTACGAACTTGAAACCTGAATTTCGTAAGTTTTTTAAATGAAACACCCTGTATATGATTACTTTATCTTGTAGATATTTTAATCCTCTCTAATTTTTATTAAGGTCTTTCTATGCCTATCTCTACCAATCGTGGTGGTATTTCAATTTTTATTTAAACTCGAGCAAAAAAAGTGGATGTATTTTACCATTGTCCTTTTTCTAGTCACCTATGACAAAATATAAACAAAATGTTGTAATTTAAAAAAAATATATTTATTCATACGGGAGGATACGACACAAAAATATTTTAGCGATTCAAGCTTGTGGACAATTTCTAAAGTAAATTATTACCTAATTATTTGTTCATATAGTAACCCGAAATACCTTGAACACATAAATCAATACGTTTTTTAAAAGAATGAGTCATGTCTCTACACATTTTCAACTGTTTTCAAAGTATTACTCGGCAAATGTCTAGAAACATTCTTTTGAAAAACGTATTGAATTATGTGTTCAAGTTAGTGGGGTCACTATATGAACAAATAATTAGGTAATAATTTACTTTAGAAATTGTCCACAAGCTTGAATCGTTAAAATATTTTTGTGTCGTATCCTCCTGTATGAATAAATATTTTTTTTTAAATTACATTTTTTTTTATTTTCTCATAGGTGACTAGAATTGGTAATGGTAAAATGCATCCACTTTTTTTTGCTCGAGTTTAAATAAAAATTTAAATACCACTAAGATTGGTAGAGATAGGCATAGAAAGACCTTAATAAAAATTATAGAGGATTAAAATATCTACAAGACAAACTAATCGTATACAGGGTGTTCCATTTAAAAAACTTACGAAACTCAGGTTTCAAGTTCGTAATGTTGGCATATCAATAGAAAATACCCTGTATAATAATATTGATATGTGTTATCATAGGGGACTTCTGTCAACATTCCTTTTTCCGACATAAAAATATTTTATTTCAAATTATTATAAGTTAAGAAATATTACACATTTCATTGAACCATGTTTTTGCAAAAATTTTAGGAATTTTCCAATCTATTTGGCAACGTTGCAAAAATGTGTACAAATAATTACGGTGCTATGTACAGAATTTTACGGTGAATTCAAATATGTAAAAATATACATAGTGTCCCATTTAAAAAATATGAAATTTTTATCACACCGCTCTTCTGGAGCACCCTGTATGGTTGAAAATAATTTTAAAAGCTGCACCTCTTAACGCTTAATAACTTTCGTGAAAAAAGTTTTCCGCTATCCCTAGCGGTAAAAGAGATATTGAGCTTTGTCGCACTAATTGGCCACCCTGTATGTGAATATACTCAAATGAAATTCCGGACCCATCTGTACAATTTCCGTATTTGCCACTTTCCAACGACAAACTGTCCTTTACCTTGCTGCTGCAAATGCTGTTCGTGCACCATGCTCTCGCAAAATTCCAGTTGGAGCTTGGAGATGTTGAAAAAATCTTGGGCGACCAGCGCTCTAGTTTTTACAGTCGTCAGTGCTACTGGAAGGGTAAGACAGTCTAGAAGTCTTTGTTTTATATCTAAAATCATAAATAATGAAATTAAAGCAGTGGCAAATTTTAATGAAATTATGAAAATTACCTATTACAGATTAATGCGACCAAGAACATTATAATAATATGCCATTTATGGCAAACAACATATTATGCTCTGTGTAAATATTGTTCAATGAGTCGGCCTTTGTGTTATTTACGTAAACATATTTCCAAAAGCCAAAACATTTACGACAAAGGACCTATCCTTCATCTGTTTGATATTTGTTTCAAAATTAAATTGAAAAGTCTCTTTATGTCCGCTTTCTCAATTCATCGCTTAAGTATGGAATTACTAAGGGTCGATATTTGAATGCTACCTTAAGTTAGATCTCAGCTAAGGTACCCTTAACGTTATAGTAAACCTTAAATGTTTTAAACTAATTTGAGGGTCAATAGACGCGTTAAGTGGAAGATTACCACGACTTATTTAATATAAAACTTACCAGTATCATCATAATTTAAATTCCTAAGGATGTCCAGTTTTGTAACATCATAATTAGTGGAAAACAGATATATAGGATTGGTGTCAGTCCCTGCCATGTACGAGCACAGGTTCTTTTGGCTGTCCAGGGGTTCTCCGCCGTTTATGAGAAGCACCTGCTGGTCCAGAGGAATGTTGCATTTTTCTTTGATCTTTTCTTTGAGATCACCCACACTAAAATATAACAAAATATGCTACTTATTTATATTTTGAGACTTAGTGCCGATATTTGAATGTTACCTTAAGTTATATCTTAACTAAGGTAGTCTTAACGCTAAGGTATATGTTTAAAAACCTATATTTTAAATTAATTTGAGGGTCGATTGACGCGTTAAGTCCTTAAAGTTCTATTACTTTCGACCAGAGTTAAAAATGACTTTAATATATTGTCAATAATTTATTATAATTTAATAATCGAGTGAATCGTTTGAAATTCCAATTCACCAAGCGATGACGTCACCGACTGCTCGACCGGCAGCCTAGTCGTTTACTTGTGATCAGGTAGGGTATTGAGCAGGCACGTAACTACGGGTGGGCACAGGTTTAGCTAAAAAATTGTAGTAGCCACCAACAAAATTCCAGAACTTTATTTATTTGTGAATAATGAATTTTTACCACGGATCTCGATACCAAACAAAAAAAACTGCAAAAAATCACCCAAATATGTATTTATTGTTCGGGTTTATTCTTGTGCTTTTTTAAAACAAAAAGTATTACCAAGAGTTATTTTTCTTCACATCTTTCTCAATCTACGAGCATAAATAAGTAGATATTTAAAATGGCTTGTCAAATTCTTCCACTTTAAATTATCAGGTGCCCACTGTGTGCCCTTCAAAAATGTAGGCTTAGTTACGCGACTGGCAAAATAAGAAAATAGGTGATTATTTTTTTATAGTTACCTAAAAGTTCCTGTTTAAATTTAAGAATGTTTACTTTTGGTTACCAACAAATTTGTCGATACCTACATATGTTTTGTTAACTATTTTGCTCGTTTTCTAGGTTTAGATTTAAAAATGTTTACTATAAGATTACCAACGAATTTTTCTATATATTTTGTTCGTTTTGTTATTTTTATTACAATTTCTATTATTATGTTATTTTTGAGAAGTTTTCTTGTGTTTATAGTAAATAAAAATTTAAAAATTATATCCTTTAATTTTTTAATATTTACAATCGGAGACCTAAACTACGCCGCTGGCTAGCCAGTTAAAACAAAACTTTACAAAACCCATGTCGCGATGACTCCGCTAAGGGATTTGGCATACTTTGTTATATCCACCTTCTCGTTTATGTGCCTTTAAGAAAGACGTATGTCTGTATGTGCCTTTAAGAAAGGCGTATGTCTATTATTTTTTGGTAAGGAATTATCACACGAGCGATGGCGCATGTTTTTTGGTTATTCTTCAAAGACTGTGAACCAAGCCGAATTCTCCTTGGGAAAAAACCCATTGTGAAACGTTGCATGAACCAAACGAATAACCAGTTCGATATAAAATTTTGCCCGGTAACGATCGTGATTAATCTCAAATAGGAAATTACTTATATTTAAAAATATTGTTTTTATTATGACATATGATTTATAAATAAAAACATTGCAAGGCCAATCACCTATAAAATATCGTCGTTACGAGAGCTCGAATCATATGTTTCGAGAAAAAGTAGCAAGAGTCTAATAAATAAAATTTATTCATTACACTGGTCGACAAAATATCAACAATCGTAAGTAAATGAAAATAAATAAAAAAAATAATTAATTGACACATTATCTATACACAACTGTTTTGGTACAATCTCGAGCTCAATTTTGATTATGGATTTCAATAACAAGATTTTCCACGTAATGAAAACACAAATAAGTAACAGGTCAACTGGATTTGCTCCTTGTAAATACTCTGTATGCTTTATTAGAGGGACCGTACAGGGTATCCCATAACTTACGGGCCATAGGTCAACTAGATCGATTCAGTCATAAGTTTTTCGAAATATTTCTCGTTCTAGAAATACAGGGTGCTAAAAGTGACAGTTTATTTTCGAAAATAAGCCATAATTTGAAAACGCTTCACTGTATAATCGGATTGAAACTTGGCGGAATGAGATTTTTATGAGTAAGAAATGAGAATTTATAGAAATTTTTAAGTTTCACATTGGAGCGCGCTAGTGCAACGTGTCCAAGATAAGGAGGGCCAGTACAGGGATCTCGGAAACCGTAAGAGATGCGAAGTCGGTTAAATGGAGGTAAAGTTGCGCATTTACGTGCCTAATAATATGCCGTTTAGAAAGTTTTAAAATTCCGAGTAGTTCCGGAGATATCCGGAAAAAAACCGAAATTCTGAAAAATCGTTTTATCGTTTTCCTGGGTGTTTTTGAGATCGAATTCTAAAGTAAATTGCACTTTTGCATTGCCACTTTTTCCGCTCTATCTAACAGCGTTAATTGTTTTGTAATCCGAAGAGTCGTCTTCGAAGGGCCATTATCAACTTCCTTTTTTTAAATACGGTCCTGTTTTCCTGATATTGGAATTTGAGAGCTTTTTCT
Organism: Barypeithes pellucidus; assembly: GCA_963991005.1. Lineage (NCBI taxonomy): Eukaryota > Metazoa > Arthropoda > Insecta > Coleoptera > Curculionidae > Barypeithes > Barypeithes pellucidus. The sequence continues at coordinate 6,570,756 of OZ022557.1, forward strand.
CTCCCGAATGCAACGCTGTATGACACATTGTGGTTTAATGACGTTTCGAGGGCTTTTTGAACAACATCAGGAACTTTTGGGATACGGTCCTATATTTCTCCTAATTTTATAAATAATATCTCATAAGTAAGCTCTAAATTTTTTACTTATGTTGGACTCGTCGGATTACAAAACAATTAACGCTGTTAGATAGAGCGGAAAAAGTGGCAATGCAAAAGTGCAATTTACTTTAGAATTCGATCTCAAAAAAACCCAGGAAAACAATAAAACGATTTTTCAGAATTTCGTTTTTTTCCGGATATCTCCGGAACTACTCGGAATTTAAAATTTTCTAAACGGCATATTATTAGGCACGTAAATGCGCAACTTTACCTCCATTTAACCGACTTCGTATCTCTTACGGTTTCCGAGATCCCTGTACTAGCCCTCCTTATCTTGGACACGTTGTATAGGGTCTAATAAATCTATAATTTATTTCTTACCTGTTATTAAGTATTTTTAATCCATGATTATCAAAGAAGGGCAATTTCTAAACTATAAAGGTATACTTTGATCGATCTTAATGTCTCTAACTGTTTTCGAGATATTTCCATTTAAACATCATGCATGCATAAAAAAAAATTAAAGTGAAAATGAAAATATGTATCGGGAAAACAGTTGCGGGTTGCATGAACCCTTAATGTGCGTATATATGTAGGTGCCCTTCACTTTTTATTTAACATTACATATGGGACTAAGAAAACCTTGTTGGCCAGTGTAATTGCAGCCATATGGACGATACACAGGATCTGTGTTTGTTTTGATGAATAGTAGTTAGTAGCAGGTTCAATGTTTGAGTAATTGTTTCGGTACCTATATCGCAATTTAGTATACACAAAGTAATAATCAAAGTCTGCTTGCTTGTATGTATTATAACGTTTTTAAATCAACTTTATCTTTTAATCAAAATAAGCCGTTTCTTTGACAAACCTAAAGGAATTTTCTAAATCTGAAATATGTACAATATGCTTCACGCATTTCAATAATAATAAGGAACTGATTTTATAATATGTATACAGGGTGTTAATTTGAAAACTTCCCACCGGTAATATCTTACTTTTAGGATTTAAAAAAATGGATCCCCTCAACCGTGAAATGAAATTTAATTTTTTTAAAAATTATTTTGAGACTCAATTTTCCCTATCATAAAATGCATAAAATAGTACAGGGTGTACCATTTTGGATACTTTTATAGGGTTTCTCCGTAACTGTTAGTACTATCAAAAAAGTAATGTAGGTGTCATGTGCTCTTTTTGGGTCAAACTGAAAATGGCAAAATCAAAATTTTCGCTTGCTTAAGAGAAACGGGGGAAAGTCAAAAAATATACAATATCAAAATTATCCTATATTTTCTTAGTTAAAAGAGATACGGAAAAATGTTTTATACAGAAGTTTCTGTATAATGATTGTTGAATAATCTGCCGTTTTCAGAATAAGTATACGGGGTCAGGTAAAAAAGTTATCAGAACTAACCTCATTTTTTAAATGGACACCCCGTATAGTTTAATATAAAAATATAGCATTTTAAATTCTCCTTTCAAATATACAACACACCATGGATGATGTTAGTTTTCTAGGCAGTACGCAATAAAACAAAAACTAATATCATAGAAACAACTATGTTGATATTCTAGTTGCTATTAACATTTAACGTCAATTTCGTATTTACATATTCATTTGTGAAAATGACTTTTCAACATATCGAAAAATTTGATATGAGATCAGTTTATATTGAAAGTGGAAAAAACGAAGAAATGGCGCAAAATTTATATTTTGTTCGCTATCCGGAAGGATATATCCCGAACATTTGCGATGATTCCCGTTACTTGTTACCTTAATCTGAATATTTTAGTTCGTTTCAAAGTAATAAAGTTTAAATAAATCTCCTAGGGAACTAATATCATCCATGGTGTGTTATGTATTTGAAAAGATAATTTAATATGCTATCTTTTTAGATTAAAATAAACTCCTGGACAAAATTAACGCAACATCATAAATTTCCAATATTTTTTATGCTATTTTTTTTCTGAATTTATGATCCGATTTGAATGATTTTTTTTGCATTGTAGGTTGGTTCCTTGACAATGTCATAGTTTTCGCTGTTTATGATAAAAATTTAATTTTCGATTTATACTCTAAAATTCGTATCACCCTGTGCAGTATATTAGCAATCGAAGCATATTGCAGTTGACATTAAACGGTAGGTCCATCTTTCCCCAACATTTTCTTTTTTGGTTTACTTCATTATCTCTGTTATTAAAGGAGATACACCGTTTTATAGCGTAACATGTTTTTATAGACTTTAATATTCAACACATTCATTGTTAAATGTTTTCAAGTAGGTTTCAAGATTAAAATACTCGTCGGGCAAATGTCAGAAAAAGTCCATAGTCTACTTGAAAACATTTAACAATGAATGTGTTGAATATTAAAGTCTATAAAAACATGTTACTCTATAAAACGGTGTATCTCCTTTAATAACAGAGATAATAAAGTAAACCAAAAAAGAAAATGTTGAGGAAAGATGGACCTACCGTTTAATGTCAACTGCAATATGTTTCGGTTGCTAATATACTCCACAGGGTGATGCGAATTTTCGGAAATAAACTTATCATTTTTAGTACACCCAGTATAAATCGAAAATTAAATTTCGAAACAGCGAAAACTATGACATTGTCAAGAAACCATACAATAAAAAGAAAAAAATCATTCAAATCGGATCATAAATTCGGAAAAAAAATAGCATAAAAAAATATGGCAAATTTATGATGTTGCGTTAATTTTGTTCAGGAGTGTATATAGGGTGTCCCATTTAAAAAAATGAGGTTAGGCCCGATAACTTTTTTACTTGACCCCGTATACTTATTCTAAAAACGGTAGGTTATTTATTCAACAATCATTATAAAGAAACTTCAGTATAAAACTTTTTTAACTAAGAAACTAGGTATAGGGTAATTTTGAAATTGTCAATATTTTGATTTTCCCCCGTCTCCTAAGCGAGCGAAAATTTTCAAATTTTGATTTTACCATTTTAAGTTTGACCCAAAAAGAGCACATGACACCTAGATTACTTTTTTGATAGCACCAACAATTACAGTGATACCCTATAAAAGTGTCGAAAATGGGACACTGGTTTTAGGGGCTATTGAAACATGTTGCCCAGATTTTTAAAAAGAATATAATTTACAATAAAACTGTTAGTTTTAAAATAAATATTTAAAAAACAAGTTAAAAGAGCTCCTTTCTTGTAATTTATCCCGGGATTTTCGAAGTTTACTTTTCCTCCATATCCCGGGATTGACACCCCTAATATATCCAATTTGATTTATACTCACTATACCGCCCAAAATTTGTAGGTAACAATTTTTATCACATCTTAATTAAATTATCTATAACTTTGAAACAATGTTAATAAGACAATATTATTGTTTATTTGTATAATATGTATTTTTAAACAATAATATTTATTCTTTTAACCCATTACCTAAAAACATATATTTTTCAGAATGTCCAGGAACGTTCAAGGCCTAAGTTTCGAAAAATTATTAGACACAATCTAGCGGAGAAAACTTCCTTAGTACGTCCCCCCGTATTTACAGTTTCATTCAATGCTGAAATGGAATAACAATTCGTTCAAATAAATATAAACGAATCTATATCCCAAATTACTAATGCGAACCATTATACTAATTTACAAATCAAAAAAATTGGCACATGTGCGTACATTGCCCGGCCTCGTCACTAACCTTGAATTATCCCAAACCAAAATCTAAGTTTGAAAGATTAATTAGATGAAACATTAAAAAAATGTAATGGCACCAACGATCTAAATAAGTTAAGAATATATTGATAACAAATTCCTTATACAAGGGGACGCTCAAAACGAATGGATTATTATTCATTTGAATTATATCTTATTTATAAAACTTTCAACAGAAAACGAAACGGTATAATTGGGGTTAGAAATAGTGTTGGGGAAAACCGATGATTTTAATAATCGAGTACTTGATATTCGAGCGATTTTAATAATCGAGTGAATCGCTTGAAATTCACATTCACCAAGCGATGACGTCACCGATGGCTCGACCGGCAGCCTAGTCGTTTACATGTGATCAGGTAGGGTATTTAGCAGGCACGTAACTACGGGCGAGCACAGGTTTAGCTAAAAAATTCTAGTAGCCACCAAAAAAATTCCAGAAATTTATTTATTTGTGAATAATGAATTTTTACCACGTGTGTCGATAGTATCGAGTCGATACCAAACAAAAAAACTGCAAAAAATCGCCCAAATATGTATTTATTGTTCGGGTTTATTCCTGTGCTTTTTTAAAACAAAAAGTATTACCAAGAGTTATTTTTCTTCACATCTTTCTCACTCTACGAGCATAAAATAAGTAGATGTTTAAAATGGCTTGTCAAATTCTTCCACTTTAAATTATCAGGTGCCCACTATGTGCCCTTCAAAAATGTAGGCTTAGTTACGCAACTGGCAAAGTAAGAAAATAGGTGATTATTTTTTTAAATTCATGTTTATAGTTACCTAAAAGTTCCTGTTTAAATTTAAGAATGTTTACTTTTGGTTACCAAAAAATTTGTCGATACCTATGTTTTGTTAACTATTTTGCTCGTTTTCTTATTTGCCATTAACATTTTCTATAATGTATGTTATTTTTAAGAAATCTTCTTGAGTTTAATAATAAAAAATTCCTGTTTAGATTTAAAAATGTTTCCTATAAGATTACCAACGAATTTTCCTATATATTTTGTTAACCATTTTGTTCGTTTTGTTATTTTAATTTACAATTTCTATTAGTATGTTATTTTTGAGAAGTTTTCTCGAGTTTATAGTAAGTAAAAATTTAAAAATTATATCCTTTAATTTTTTAATATTTACAATCGGAGAGCTAAACTACGCCGCTGGCTAGCCAGTTAAAACAAAACTTTACAAAACCCATGTCGCGATGACTCCGCTAAGGGATTTGGCATACTTTTTTATATGCACCTTCTCGTTTATGTGCCTTTAAGAAAGACGTATGTCGTGTACCTGCTCAGCGTCCAACTCGAACGTCGCCAATCGGATGGCGCGGCGCGTAGACCGAAGGTCGTATATATTAAGTAACGGGCGATAGTTTTCGGTCTTTCGCCTTAATTTATAACTAGAGTAGTACTTCCTATCGAGCGATAAACTGTTCGAATATACGAGCATTTTTTTAACTCGATCACACTACAGCGGTACAGTTCCGCCGGCGTCAAGCGAAGCTCGGGTATCGAGGGAAAAATAATAAGTGACGAGCGACGGTTTTCGCCTGAATAGATAACTCGAGCGGTTCTTTTAATAATCGAGCGATGTCGGTTATTTCAATAATCGAGTGATCAAGCGGTTTTTCGCTCGAGCGATCACAACACTAGTTATAAAGATACCTATAGTGTGCAAATTTTAATTAGGATAAACAGTGACACGACAATTCGTTCTGTAAAATATAAAATATTTGAATTTACAAAATCTAAAAGATATGACTACTTAGGGCCGATCGATATTTGAATGTTACCTTAAGTTAGACCTTAGCTAAGGTAGCCTTAACGTTAATGCAAACCTTAAGAGATCTATGTTTTAAATTAATTTGAGGGTCGTTATGTCAAAGATTACCACGTTCTTAAAGATCTCTATTCCTTTAGACGAGAGTTAAAAAGAACTTTAATATACTGTCAAACTTGTGTCATGGATGACTTATGTCATTCTGTACCTTAAGGTCTAAACTATATGAGGCTTATGGAATTTGGCCGAGGATGGACATTTCATCTTCTTTCCCACTACCTTTCAATTATGCTTATTTACAATACATACCTTTGCATTATAGATATTTCATTGTCGAAGGTTTTCATGTCCCCTGGTTGGACAAAAAATATGTAGACCATTTTGTAAGGTTCCTGGTAACTTTTTGGAAAATAGCTGTGGAAGAGTGTTATCCTATGAAGCTGAAGCTTTCTATATAAGAAAAATAAAATAGATTAAGAATTAAATTTTAAAAGGAATTAAGAAAGAAGTATTTTGGTACACTGTGGTCATGAATAGAACCAAAACGATTCACAAGAATATTGTGTTAAAAATATTAAAATAAATGACTAAATGTACTAAATTTCATACTAGACTGAATTTAAAACCCTTTTATCAAATAAGGGGCTGAATATGAAAAAGCAAGTGAGCTAAAATAAATTAAAAGTAGGTATAACATTTATCCTCGCATTTATCAAATAGGTTTAGTTTAACTATTGTTTTATCAAACTAGTTCAAGTGTAATGTGTAACAAGCAACGGAGTTAACAATCTGCTGATTATGAAGCAGAAAAGGATGGAAAAATAAAAGTATCAAGTGAGTAGACAATGACCAGTGACACCAATACTCTAGGTAGTTTTTTATTTTTATAGGTTTACTGGAAAATGAAAAATCATAGTAAACCATGGATCAGGATCTTTGTGTGTGTACCACAGATTCTTTTAAATTTTATTCCCCTCGAAAACAAGTATCCTGATGTATGAATCAATTTTTTTTATAGTTAGTGTTAAGCATTTCGATCACATATAAAAATTTTATAACCAGCCTCTTTATTAATTCATCATAAATATGAGATTTATAATCTTATAAAATATTTAGGTATCCATTCATACAGACAGTACAGATTAGGAAATAGTCCACAATGCTGAACACAGGACAGTAATCAAAGTCTTAAAAAATTACTAAAGGAATAATAACGCTTTTCAGCCAAAAACCATTTACCTACAATCCCTTTTAAACTTTGGGATGCTGGGATTTCTTTTAAGAAATTAGGGAAATGGTTATACATTTTGCCACAGCCGATATCCAGGAAAAAAACATCACACCACTGGAATTAGGATTATATCTTACAAACATAACAGCTTCGAGAATAAGCACACAAGGAACCGAGAGAATTCTATGATTTTCAAAGGTTGGTCTAAAACAGTGATCAGGCATCTAAATGTTTTTCGAAATACTATTCTGTGTGACAAACACTCGCTGAAGTTCAACAGTCTGACCCCAGAACAGAATCATAAAATGATCCCAATGCATAATAATATCAATACTAATCTAGTACCTATGTGGAAAATAACTGTAGCCTTAAAATATCAAATTTAAAAATAGATCAGTATTTTTTCCAAATACAATAATATAAATATTAACCACATTAAGAACAAAGAAAGACAAGTCTATCAGAAATATAAACATCAGGTAAACAGAGACTGGTGATGACTGCGACTGATGAACCTGCAGAAAATTACCTATACCTACCTACACAAAATCTATATCACAGTCTACCTGCTATTGTGTATTATTAAAAATAAACAAATACGAACAACAAAATGCTACAAACTATTGTTTAAACAACGAAAAAAATAGTATAATAATACGTAAATAGAGGAATAAGGGTACAAACAAAACCCAATAAGTAAAATGACACATACGATTAGTGGTGATTTCCCAGTTTTCCTCGTCTTACCATCCGCTGACATTTTCCCAGCTGATACCCATAAACACTGAAAAAAACATTGTCACTTTGTAGTTTTTAATTACTTCACTGAATCGAATTGTCCATTGATCGTTCACAAAGCTTAAACGCGACGAGCCATCGGGCTAAAATTAGGCATTTCAGCCAAAGCGCAATTTCATTTCGTCCATCAGCTGACAAGGAAGTGTTTTGCAAAACGAAAACTCATTAAAAAATCAAGGACGTTTTTCTTTAGCGTCGACGCCAACCTTTGGAAGTAGCGCCCTCTATTACGAACACAGGACAGATCTCTGTAATTCTCATAACCGCCATCTATTGACATAATCAAAATAAGAATTAGCCGCCAGGGATGAATTTCTGGTTAGCCCATGTATTTAAATAGCTGATCTTCTGTTTTGACCGTGGCTATGTTCAGTAAGCAAGAGTAGCGCCTCTTTTCAACAGTGAAGATAACAAAAACATAACCGCAAAAATGAATAAAATGATTTTTTTTTTTTTTGAGTAATTAATTTGCCGTTGTGTGCTGGTTATAAGTGTCTTAACATTGTCTGTCTTAGACAGTGAACATTTTTTTTACCTGGAAGATTTAAAATGGCAAATATCAAAGTACAAAATACACGGAAGAAAGTTCAAGTGTCTATGGTAATTTGCGAAGCTGAAGAAAGAAAACATAGATCTGGGGTAAATGCATTACAATTTGATCCTCAGTTGGATCGGCTATACTCTGCAGGCAGGGATTCAATCATTCGAGTTCATGAACATGAAAGGTTTATACATGGAATGGAACATCACACTGATTGGGTAAATGATGTTGTTTTGTGTTGCGCTGGCAGGCATTTAATATCTGCCAGTTCTGATACAACAGTGAAGGTGTGGAATGCTTACAAAGGATTTTGTATGTCCACATTACGGACACATAAAGATTACGTAAAGGCTTTAGCATATGCTAAGGACAGGGAGCAAGTTGCCTCTGCGGGATTTGATAAGTCCATTTATTTATGGGATATTAACACATTAACAGCATTAACTGCTAGCAATAATACAGTGACTACTTCAAGTTTAATAGGCAGTAAAGAATCAATATATAGTTTGGCAATGAATCCTCCTGGAAGTATTATTGTTAGTGGTTCAACAGAAAAAGTTCTGCGACTATGGGATCCCCGCACATGTGTTAAACAATGTAAACTTAAAGGTCACACTGAAACTGTAAAAGCATTGGTAGTTTCAAGGGACGGAATGCAGTGTGTTTCTGGAAGCAGTGATGGTTCTATTAAGGTTTGGAATATAGGGCAGCAAAGGTGTACTCAAACAATCTTAGTTCATGCAGACTCTGTTTGGGCCCTTCTGGCTACAGAAAATTTTACTTATATTATTTCTGGCGGTAGAGACAAAAAGATTATAATGACTGAACTGAAAAATCCTCAAGCAAATATACTAGTCTGTATTGAAGATGCTCCCATTTTAAAAATGTGTTTCACTGCCGACCAGCAAGGTATCTGGGTCTCCACATCGAATTCAACAGTACGTTGCTGGAAACTACCGACCGAAAAACACTTTAAAGAAGACATTCCCATGCCTACACAGCCAATATCAATTATTCCTGGAGATGCAGCAATTGTTAAAGCCAGCGTTTTAAATGATAAAAGACATATTTTAACTAAAAACTCCAACGGCATTGTTGCAATGTATGATGTTCTGCGAGCTAGAAAGATTGAAGACCTGGGTGCAGTTAACTATCAAAATGAGATTAAAGCAAAAAATAGTGAGAAAATGATGTATGTCCCAAATTGGTTTAACATGGATCTGAAAACTGGAATGCTGACCATTCATTTAGGCCAAGATGAAGTAGATTGTTTTTCAGCATGGGTTTCTGCTAAAGATGCTGGAATACGTGATCATCCTGAACCAGATCACAAAGTTAACTATGGAAAGTTACTTTTACAAGCTTTATTTGAACATTGGCGGGGAGTACAAACTGACCAAGAAAACAAAATATACTTTAGTGTTCCAAAACACATTCCTTTAATTTTAAGTGAAATCGGAGGAAGGACTCTTTATCGTGTGCTTGTAGGAGATACGTCCGGTGAAACGGAAAATGCATTACTAAATGAAACCGTACCAAACTGGGTGGTTTCCAACATTGAAGATAACTGTACAAGTAAGTTTACCAAGGTACAGTTTTACTTGAAGCCCCATGCTAGCGTTCCTTCTAATTTATTAAAGCAAGATAGGTTAAAGAAACCGGATAGATTGGTGGCGAATGATTTTATTCAGTGTAGGAAAGTCGCGGAACATGTTTTAGATAAGTTGTTGGGGGAAGGCACTGCAACGTCCCCAGGTGGCGAAGGAGATTCACAGACGCAGTCTAGTCTAGGGTATACTGTTGATCAAATTCAGTTGATTTGTTCTGATCAGCCAGTAGAGCATTCAATGGATCTTCGTACTGTTAAGCATTTTATGTGGAAGTATTCATCTGACTTGGTTTTATATTATAAAATCATTAAAAAGGAACCTACTATATAATAAGCAGGGCAATTAAGTTTCATATTTTTAAAGACCAGGGGGTCAAGCGCTGACGACAAGAATTTTGAATGATGCCATATATTGCAAAATTACCCCTTCAAAGTTAACACCATATGAATTGAATCATGTAAAAATCTCATGTAATCATGTATTAGTTATTAGAATATAAGAAAACTTTATACATATATGTAGGTAGGAGTCTGACAAACAAATATTTATCATTTTAAAAAATATCTAGTAGTAGACAAATTTTAATGCATTACACAAAATTAAAGTGTGTATTATCATACATGTTTCTAAAGTGTCATTTATTCATTTCGGTCTAGTTGGTGTGTTTAGGTCCAGCTTTTCAACAGTTCTGTTCCTACAACAGGAAATTGAAAATAACTATTTTTTTTTGATGCTACAAAAAAAATGTGAAGAGCAAAATTGAAGAGCTTGACGGAGCGCGTAAGCTCGAACAAACCCGATCCCGATATCTCAATGAGTTCGCGAATTAACGCGATTTTCAACAGCAAAAACAATAAAATTTAATTAATCATATCTCGAGAAGGGGCGGAGTTGGGGCATCATTTTTTCGCGAATTAACGGGTGATACCGAGTACTTTGATGGGCCGGAGGCTGAGGTTAGTGGGGCAATTAGGAGGGGAGTAAGGGGGATTGTAAATTTTTTACATAAATGCTAAGAAGTAGTTTATTAATCGAGCTACGGGGATCAGGCCGGATTCAATTTGTTCATTTTTTTATCAGCTATGAGGTGGGATTGGCGAAAATTTTTTTTTCCCAAATGCGCGCTTGGCGCGGCATACAAGAAATGGCCATCTTCGAAAATACTTTAGATATTATGTTGAATTTTGGTATGTGTTAATAGGATATAGAACCTCAAATTTTAGTTGGAAAAGTTATTCAATTGTTCCACCAATGGCGTCGCTGCAAACATGTTTTTTTACAAAAAAGATGGTACGCTACCATGTGGATATTTTTTCTGATTGGCATGTTCAATTCCCCATGAAAACGGTCTCTTGAGTTTTTCTCGTCAGACGCACCGTTCTTGATTAAAACCACTAATTTTATATTGAAACTCATTTTTTTAACGTTGATAAAATAATTAATGATAATTTTTTTTCATTTCATTTGCGAAAATAAAAATTAAAAGGCATGTTTCCGCCCGTCTTCGCATCGAATTGCCCACTCCAACAATTTTTATAAAAAAAATACGGGGTTTCACTTGTTTTCCCAGGGCACTGTCACCATTCAGAAATGTTTGCTGTCCATAAGTTGCTGACCAACTAGCCATTTTGGCCGACCGATTGCATTTTTCTGTTGGCAAAAATAAGAATATTTTGCTAACCAGTTAAATGATACCCTTTTAAAATGCATTGAAAAATAGGGCACTGTGTGTGTCAATATTTAACATATTCCGGATGAGACGTCTCATCTTTATTCAATTGATTACTGATTTTTAAGTATTAAAGGTATATTTTACGCGAATTTATTTTTCAAAAATTAATAAATTTTAAAAATTTATAATGATTGTGAAAAATTTATAATACTAATTAAATATCCATAACAATGCTTTTGTTGCTGTGGGCAATATTGACTATATTTACATAGATAACTATGTACACATAATAAACTGGTATTAACCCACTAAATAAGAAAGAAAAACATCGGGTTTATATGTGAATGTAAGAATTTAAGGTAAAACCTACATAATCTATTGAACTTTATACATTTATACACTTATGGACCATAGAGCAACTGGAGATACTAAACATCAAATGAATAATTTGAAACCGGTTCAATGTAACGGATTGAAAGTTGGCGGTATGATGTGTTATGAGTAAGAAATAAGAATTTGTAGAATTTTTTTTTTATTTCATATTCCTGGGCGCTAATTATACACCGTGTCCAAGATAAGGAGGGCCAGTACAGGGATCTCGGAAACCGTAAGAGATACGAAGTCGGTTAAATGGAGGTAAAGTTGCTCATTTACGTGCCTAATAATATGCCGTTTAGAAAGTTTTAATATTCCTAGTAGTTCCGGAGAAAACCGAAATTCTGAAAAATCGTTTTATTTTTTTCCTGTTTTTTTTTTGGATTCGAATTCTTACGTGAATTGCACTTTTACATTGCCACTTTTTCCGCTCTATCCAATAGCGTTAGTAGAGTAGTTCCGGAGATATCCGGAAAAACCGAAATTCTGAAAAATCGTTTTATTTTTTACTTTTACATTGCCACTTTTTCCGCTCTATCTAACAGCGTTAATTGTTTTGTAATCCGACGAGTCGTCTTCGAGGGGCCATTATCAACTTTCTTTTTTTAAATACGATGCTGTTTTCGTGATAGTGGAATTAGAGAGCTTTTTTCTTCCCAATGCAACGATGTGATGACACATTGTGGCTTAATGACGTTTCGAGGGTTACTTATTATGTTACTAGTTCAATAAATAACAAATAATTTAATAATAAACCATACAGAAACCTTATTTCAAACTTCTGTTGATTCAGGATTTACTGAAAAACTGATTGGCACGTATTCTGAAACACCATGGCCAGCACGTTCGCCTGATATGACACCGTTAGAATTTTTCCTCTGGGGTATGTCGAAAATTATGTTTATAAACACAACTTCGAAACAGTATACGAACTTAGGAGGTTGGTGCTTGAAGCCTTTCAAAGTATTACGCCAGAAATGTTGTCAAATGTTTTAGAATCGACAGTTAGAAGATGTTATTTGTGCTTAGAAAATAACGGAAATCATTTTGAACACCTGATTATGTAGTTCCTTACTTTTTGCGTTGTTCATTTTATTACTGTTTTGGTATGTTTTTGTTCACTTATTTGTGGTTTATTATTAAATTATTTGTTATTAATTGAACTAGTCCAACATAAGTAATAATTTAAAACTTACTTATGAGATATTATTTATAAAATTAGGAGAAATACAGGACCGTATCCCAAAATATCCTGATGTTGTTCAAAAAACCCGAAACGTCATTAAACCAAAATGTGTCATACATCGTTGCATTCGGAAAATAAGCTATCTAATTCCAATATCAGGAAAGCAGGACCGTATTTGAAAAAGAAAGTTGATAATGGCCCTTCGAAGACGACTCGTCGGATTACAAAACAATTAACGCTATTAGATAGAGCGGAAAAAGTGGCAATGTAAAAGTGCAATTTCACGTAAGAATTCGAATCCAAAAAAAAACAGGAAAAAATAACGATATTCAGAATTTTGGTTTCCTCCGGAACTACTAGGAACTTTAAAACGTTCTAAACGGCATATTATTAAGCACGTAAGTGCGAAACTTTACCTCCATTTAACCGACTTCTTATCTCTTACGGTTTCCGAGATCCCTGTACTGGAAGGTCAATTTCTAAACTAAAACCGCATACTTGGCTCGATCTCTAATATCCCTAACCATTTTCGAGATATTTCCAGTTAAACATCACAACGAATCAAAAAAATCAAAGTAAAAATGGAAATATGTCGAGAATGGTTACAGATTTAAGGTTGAGCAAGTATATGACCTTTGTAATTTAGAAATTGCCCTTCTTTGAGAGTCTTGGATTAAAAATACTTCTCTTAATCCGATGTGAACCCTCGATTGAACCCTTCTCAAATGATGGCTTATTTTCGAAAATAAACTTTCACTTTCAACACCCTGTATTTTTAGACTGAGAAACATTTCGAAAAAACTTACATATATGACGGTCTAGTCTGATGTGTGTAGTATCTCCAATTGCCCAAAGTTATGGGACACCCTGTATATGTATGTACATGTTTCCTAAGTAGCTATTTTACTGTACATATTTTCTATAATTATTTTAAAACTTTACGTCGCTTTAGATAATTTAAAAATTTTATTATTCGGCAGTTGAGAACAGAAATTTTTAATATTATGCTATAATATTTGACGTATGTCTCCTTTCAATCGTCGCTAGATACGTTTTAGTATGTGTTGTTGAGACTTAGGACTGTTTTTTATAGTCTTTACTTTTACTTTAATAGATTTATTTACAAGAATATTTATTGTGTATTTTTTAAATCGTAACTGAGATTAGATAAAATGCGATCAAGTTAAAAAATATGAGCGTACTGACGAAATTCAATGGTTTGAATCGCAATAACATCTCTGTCTGTATATTATGCGTGTGTATTGGATTGCCAAAGGCATCGAGCCCCCCCCCCCCCCCAGGATTTATCGCTGGTTACTGGTTAATGACGCAAAGAAAAAACAATTTAACACTAATGTATATTCAAAAATTTTCTGTAAAATATTTCAAATCTCTGCATACATTGTACAATAAATAAATATAAAAAAAAAGTGTCAGGCTACTGCCAAAGGTAGAAAAAATAGTGTTGAAAATGAGATCGAAATGACCCTTCTGATAAGTTGGTTATTAACGACACAATATCTCGTAAACAAATTTAGCCAAATCGGCCACAACCATGGCAGTGTACAAAAATTATAATCAACTGCAATAAACCAGGAGAACTCGCTCGCAACTTATCCGATAGAAAGCAGAACCAAACTAAACGGGCCACCCTGTAGATAAGGGCTGGAAGACTTCATGCTATTTTTTTCTATGCTGGCAATGGCCTTCGTATAACCGAAAACATAATAAAATCTTCCGGATGAGTAAGTTTTAAAATTTATTTAAAATTAATAGATATATCAGTTCGACTGGCAGTTACAAAAAATAACAAAAAAATATAACTAACTAATATCCATTTCAAATTAACAAAAAACAAATTTATACTGTGTTTATCAAAAAATATTCTTAATGTCTCAGTTAACTTCCATATTGTGTTTTTTTTTTGCATTTTAATTCGTTGATGATCATACAAACGTGTTTTCTGGCAAAATTTACCAATCACCAATATATTATACAGGGTGATACTTAAGACATGTACTTATTCTCTGGGCCAATTCGAAAGCCGAGAAGTTTATATACACATATGTTCTAAAATGTTTTGTTTTCGATATACAGGGTGTTGAGTTTTTATTGGTTTTAGTTATTTAATAAAGTGACAAACACTGCATAATAAGAAGCATTCATAAAAAAAATACACCTAACCCTTCTTTAACAATGCCGATTTTATTTACAACAATTCTTGCTAATAAAGACTTTCAGTGGTGTAACATATTTTTGGGTTAAAATTATATTGAGGTATAGCTACGCCACTGGTTTTAAAAAACTTTTTGGGGTAAAAATGTAGCGTTTATATCATAATAGTCTATACCAAAATTTAGTGTAATATCTCAAATTGTTTTCCAGATTGTTAATAAAAACTAAAAAAAACTTTAACGAATGCAAATCATCGTAGGACCTTCATGTATATGAAAAGGAATCATTCATTAAAATAAGTATATATCATTATTATATTTAAATGGGCGACTCCTTGGGTGTCCTAGAGAAAGTCTACATACTTTTTTTTTTAAATCGAATATCTAATTACTAAGGTAAAAACCCTTTTTACCCATATACTGTCGCGCCGTTCCATCTGGATTCAGTTAGCAATAATGTGGGTCACTAGAGTATACTAACAGTGTTATCAGATCACACAGCACGAGTCGCCCTTGCTTGTATACCTGCCGCGCGCGACTATCGTTGCTTCAGTATGTTTCGAGACGGGGGGGGGGGGGGGGGGGGGGGGGGGGAAATGACGCTGTCGAGGGTTCCACGTGCTTGATGTATACGAATTTTAAACGTCTTGTTAGTTGTAGCATTACCCGATTTTTTCTGTAGTGAAATAATTCATAATAAGAAATATTGTGGTGTGTGATTTCAAATTTGTGTGATCTTACCTATTGTTGGTTCTGTTGCAAAACATACTTTTTGTGTTTTATTTTTTTATGATTTAATTATAAAACAGATTAAAAGATCGGAGGTAAGAGAGTATGTATCTTAAAATTTTAGTATTTTTTTTCTAAAAAGATTGAAAAGGAAGTGATAACGCGGGTCAGAGACGTCTGGGTCTGGTTGTCAAAAACTGAACACGTGCGTTTACAATTCTGTGTTGCAATATATGACGACACCGCCTCAATAAACTATTGATTGTGAACGTCCTCAGTAGCGGCCACGTAAATTTTCAGATTTCATATAAAGTGTATATTTCATACAATAATTCAAAGCGCCATTTAAGGTTATTTTTCTTCAATTCATTTTCATTTCAGGATTTGCCGGTTTAAATATAATAGGTCATTTCCATAACAACCTGTATGTTTGTAGCTAAATTTACTAAGAAATATTTTTTAAAAGGTAGGCCAGGCCCTTAATACTTTTTGATATCTAATCGTCCAAAATGTATTTTTTCATACAAGGTATTCCTCGCCTGTAGGACTCATTCATAGAAAATTAATTGCACATCCCGTTAGTGCAAACAGTATGAATAAGTTGACAACCGAAGTTTATTACTAGGAAAAAAATTACCTATACTATAAGCTTTTTTAAATGGAACACCGAGTTGCAACCCTTTCTTGTATCAAATAAAATTAAGGAAATTATTAATATTAATAAATAATTGACGATATATACACAAATCTGTTAAAAATAAATCGTTGTTAATTTATGGATTACTTCTGTAGATACATTGCTCTATGCTATCGTTGTTATTGCGATCTAGATGTGGAGCGATTATTATTGGTCACGTGTTCCCAGATAAGTCGACGTAATCTGCCATAAAAGAACGATTCAAACCAGATGTATTATAGTTAAAGCCGCATTACAGTCGGCAAGTATTTCCGCAATTGCAATAAACTTGAAGCAAGGCACGCGCATTAAAAGGAGCCAGATGATTTATTTTCGCAATATCCTCGCAACTTGCCAAGAAAAAAATGGATCTGCTTGATTTGACTTGCAGTTTCTGCTGCAACTCTGGTGGAAAATAGTGATTTTTTGCATTACCAACCAAAAATAAAAGTTACTTAACCTTAAAATATGTCTTCTTTGTTTATTCTTGATAGTGTATTCGTGTTTATTTATATGCTTGTTCAGTTTTTAGTTCTGTTTTGCGGAGTTTAAGCGTCGTCTTTCGATAGTTTCACGGTACTTCTTCTTGCTGTGTTGGCAGCCCTCGCCGTTGAAACTGCAACGGCGATAGAATTGCCGACTGTAATACGATTTGCATTACATATTGCTTGCAACTCTCGTGTCAAAACTTTACTTGCAGCGACAAAATTGCAAAAGTATTGCAGACCCTAATGCGGCGTTTACAACTCTCGTGCTAAAAATTAACTTGCAGCAATAAAATTGTAAAAGTATAGTAGACTGTAATGCGGCCTTTATAGTTGCCACAAGTTAATTTTCGGCATGAGTAGAGATGTAAAGGTAATATTACCGAGGTAATGTTACCGTAATATTACCGCAAGATCGGTAACATTGGAAATATTGTTTTTTTTTTTTTTTTTTTTTTTCATAAGCCAAATCCAGTTGAACAAAACGGGGCGATACATCTCTTTAAAATTGCCGGTGAAAACAAGATGGGGTTCCTTTGTTTCTTGTATAAAAAGCTTTTTGGAGACTAAACATTCATTAAAAAGTTTAGCAGTTGATGATAGCCCAGATATTTCTGATGTTCTTTCATCAAATACAGTAAGACTTCTTCTTCAAAACGAATTTTGGTTGCAAATAGAAGCAACTTATGACTTGTTCCAGCCAATGTCTAAGTGGATAACGATTTTTGAAGCTAACGGGCCAACAATCTCAAAAGAGTTTATCTGCTTTTTTTGAAATAAGGTCTATATTACGTGACAAAGTATCAAATTTATCTATTACTATGTTTGAAAACCAGAAAATGTGTTCAATTCTTGAAAAACGAGAAAATATATGTTTAAAACCCGTTCATCTTGCTGCTTACCTATTAGAACCAAGTCAACGCGGCGAGAAGTTAACTGAAGCTGAAATTTTAATTGCAACGGAGTTCATCTATGAAACTGCAAGGCGTCATCCAAAGTATTCTTCACAAGTAGATCTTATTATGGAAGCACTCGCACAGTACAAAATTAGAGGTAATATTTTTGCTAAGGAATTCGTCATTTCCAGCGAAAAATCTATGTCTGGATCTGTTTGGTGGGCAGGAATTTGCTCCAGTTCTAAAATAAGTAGGTTAGCTGTAGACATTTTAAATTTACCATCGTCAACAGCCGCAACCGAAAGAACCTTTAGTACTTATGGATTTATTCATCGGCAAAAAAGAAACAGACTAACCGTGGAGAGGGCCGGAAAACTAACTTATATTGCCCATAATTATAATTTACTAAATGAAGAAGATCATTCGAGAATAGTAGAAGATACTGAGGAAGAAATAGAAAAAGAAGATATCGGTTTCGAAGTTATAGACTTGACTCAATTAACGAAAGAGAAAGAAGAATCAGATGACGAGGTTGGGGATGATGATGAGGATGATTTACCATTATCCACTCTATTACGTAGTCCATTCTGACTCTGACTAGTTTAAAAAACGTTCTTATTGTTTTTCGTAATGTTTTTACAGTTTTGAAATAAAAAAAACTAGTATTACTTAAAAAGCTGTTTTTTTTATAAATTACCAATGTTACCGTAATATTACGTAATATTACCGGTAATATTACCGATTTTTAAATTACCGGTAATTTTACATCTCTAGGCATGAGAGTTCTAGCAATAAGTCATACAAATCGTTTTACAGTCGGCAATTCTATTGCAGTTGCAATTTCAACGGCGGGGCTACCAACCCAGCAAAAAAAGTACCGCGAAACTATCAATACGACGCTTAACTAAGCAAAACCCAACTAAAAACTGTAAAGTCTTGGAAGTAGCAAGAATATTGCAAAAAGGCTCATTAATGCGCATGTCTTCCTTCAATTTTATTGCAATTGCAGAAATACTTGCTGACTGTAATGCGACCTTTACAGCACACCGTTGTCGATCAGTCGGCGCAATACGTCTTGCATCGCACAAGTATAAATAGGCCCCTACAAGTAGGGATGGTTGCAACAGGGCTTTTTAAATAACAGGTGCAACCTGTTTCGGTTTTAAAAAATACCTGTTTCAAGAAACCAGTTTCAGTTCCAAACGGTTTCAAAATTTCCGCTGTTCTTCTGTTACATCGCAATGCTGCGGCACGCGGGTCGGTTCGGCTGCTGGTGCCGGAAAAGTAGCCCAGGTTGGAACTTTTTTCGTTCGTTTTAAGATACCTACGTATTATTATATTCTGTTTAGATATTTATTGTTATTACATAGGTATCAATGTTTTGGTATTCTTTTAAACTTAAACCAACCAAATTTGGAGAAATTTAAGTTCCTACTTGTTGGATTTTGGTTTTCTATATAGTTTATAAATATATGTTCTTTACTTAATAGTTTTTTTTAGCAGGTACCTATTAGTATGTGTGTTGTGTTGTTTAGATGATAACTCACATATACTTTACCTTTGTACATTGCCAAAGGGTTTTATTTACTATATTATTACTTTCTTGTTATAAAAAGTTTTTGTGATAAATATTTAGTTTTGATTTTTACCAACATTTCTGAAAAATATTAAACATTGACAACATTGCACAAACCCTACACGAGGCGACGAATCGTCACGATCAGCCAATCCATCAGCCTTTTGCAACATAGAGTGCGCGCATGATACAATAAACTCATGATACAATAAACTAAAGGTAGGATATCTAACCGTCCCAATTTCGTCTGCCGTGCGCATGGTGAGTAAGTTTTAAATCTCTTATGGAAGTTTACATTGCTGTCATCGTTTTTAACTCTTTTTTGAATGTATTAAAACGTTTTAAGCATGTAATGATATATGAAATGAAAGAATAATATATGACGAGTATTTACGTATATCAATTTCATAGAAATATAACACACAAATACCACTAAAAAAAGAAAAGATATCAGAGAAATTTTTCGCGGCCATTTGAGCCGGCGACAATAGCCGAAGCATGCCGAAAGCTGCTCGCCGACCACTGCTGGTTTTGAAACAGTGTTGCCAGACTTTTACAATTGTAATAGATCCACTACTATTTAACATTCTTGTTGTGGGGCTCCCCATATGAAATTTATGTTCAATCTGGAGGTGGTCCCCCATCTAATAGGAAAGTAACGACCTTTTTTTCGTACTATTATTACTCTGACGCCGTTTTAATTAAAAGTTTTTACGTTTAGTGGTATGTGAAATGAAAGAATAATATCATGGTATTTAGGAATATTTATTTCATGAACATACAACAAAGATTAAAGCTAAAATACGACCTAATTATCTTTCCGCTTACACAACTGTATCCACTTTAATTGTTTGTTTTTATCTTTAGGAAAGCGGAAAAACCTTATATTTCTATTAAATGTCTTTGCCTGGTTATCCATATCACAACCGAACATAGCGCACCTCATTTTATGAAAATTCAGATATTTTTTTTAATAAACACAAGACTATAAGAAAACGTTCTGGTAAACTTACAAAATGTCCACCAAAAACTACGGCAACCATGCAGCAGTGTTGCCAGACATCCGTTATCGAAAGAAATAGAGTGCCGGTTCGAAACCTAATAGGAATAGTAAAAAACGGGTCAGAGTAAAAAGAGTACGAAAAAAAGGGTCGTTACTTTCCTATTAGATGAAATTTATGTTCAATCTGGAGGTGGTCCCTCCAGATTGAACATAAATTTCATATGGGGAGCCACACAACAAGAATGTTAAAATACTAGTGGATCTATTACAATTGTAAAAGTTTGGCAACACTGTTTCAAAACCAGCAGTGGTCGGCGAGCAGCTTTCGGCATGCTTCGGCTATTGTCGCCGGCTCAAATGGCCGCGAAAAATTTCTCTGATATCTTTTCTTTTTTTAGTGGTATTTGTGTGTTATGTTTCTATGAAATTGATATACGTAAATACTCGTCATATATTATTCTTTCATTTCATATACCATTACATGCATAAAACGTTTTAATACATTCAAAAAAGAGTTAAAAACGATGACAGCAATGTAAACCTTCATAAGAGATTTAAAACTTACTCGCCAAGCCACGTGATCATCGGCGTGCAATCATACCTATAGTTACTTATACCATGGAGTGCGCGAGCATTCGAAACTGTTTGTTCGAAACCGCTTCATCGGAGACTCGGAATCCGAAACAGTTTTACCGAAACAAGTTGTTTTGGCCGCCTCGGAGAAGCAGACCGCTCCAGCGAAGAGCGAAACAGATAGTTCCAGTGGAACCGGAAAACCTATCGATTTATACCTGTTTCGACCGGTTCCACATAAAAACCTGTTTCGAAAAGAACCGATACGGTTTAAAGCGGCATCCCTACCTACAAGTGCCTACCAGAATAATTTCAACTCGCCGGTGAACCAGTCACGGCACGAACAAACCCAATAGAATACACTGGAACACAATTTTAAGGTTAATAAACCTAACCTTATTTTCAGATCGCTCGCAGTCATCGGTCCGAGCAAATCGAATCTATCCCGTCTAGATTTAAATAAAAGAACAATCCAGATTACGCCCTCTACATCCGGACTCAATAAACGAACGATCGGAGCAGTCTGACATCAATAAATAACGCGACTGATCTATTAAGAATTAAAATGCAAACATAACATCTTTGACACGAACATTACTCAACCAAAAAAATCATAATATACCTTTATATGTTAACTCTCCTCACCGTCCGCGTGCGCTTTCATGTGTAGCAAATACTCGGTCACCTTTATATAAGTCTTCTGGCACAATTTACATTGTAACGGTTCAGATGCGCTGTGTTGCTCGGACACGTGGTTTTTAAGACTGAGAAGCGTAGCAAAGCCAAGTTCACACAGCTCGCATTGTAGGGGGTTCAGTTTGTTGTGCGTCTTGAGATGGGCCGCTAGACAGTTCGATGACGTGAAGCCTCGTTGACATTGTTGACAGACGTAGGGTCGCTCGCCGGTGTGTTGTCGTCGATGGGCTAGTAGGCCGCTTGAGCCATTAAAACCTATAACATTATTTTTCGGTTTGAAAACTTTTATTACTGAATGGTCTTAAAATGACTTATTTTTGGGTAAGGAATCACCACATGAGCGATGGGATATGTTTTTTGAAACACCCTGTCAATTATTTTTTGCGAGCCGCGTGAAATTAAAGGTACAATGCCGCCTTGACGGTGTCGGCCCAGATTTCTTCATATCTGCTCCCAAAAAATAATATAAACTCCTGGACAAAATTAACGCAACATTGTAAATTTCCCATATTTTTTATGCTATTTTTTTTTTTCTGAATTTATTATCCGATTTGAATGATTTTTCTTTGCATTGTAGGTTGGTTCCTTGACAATGTCATAGTTTTCGCTGTTTATGATAAAAATTTAATTTTCGATTTATACTGGGTGTACTAAACATGCTATGTTGTTTTCCAAAAATTCGTGGAGTATATTAGCAACCGAAGCATATTGCAGTTGATATTAAACGGTAGGTCCATCTTTCCCCAACATTTTCTTTTTTGGTTTACTTCATTATCTCTGTTATTAAAGGAGATACACCGTTTTATAGCGTAACATGTTTTTATAGACTAATATTCGACACATTCATTGTTAAATGTTTTGAAGTAGGTTTCAAGATTAAAATACTCGTCGGGCAACTAGGCATATGAAACGAACGTTTAATAAACAGTTTCCGAACAGTTTTTATCAGTATGGCGAATTTTACTTGACCTTTGTAACTTTAAAACACAACATCTGCTGACATATCGCTTGCAATGTCAGAAAAAGTCCATAGTCTACTTGAAAACATTTAACAATGAATGTGTTGAATATAAAAACATGTTACGCTATAAAACGGTGTATCTCCTTTAATAACAGAGATAATGAAGTAAACCAAAAAAGAAAATGTTGGGGAAAGATGGACCTACCGTTTAATGTCGACTGCAATATGTTTCGGTTGCTAATATACTCCACAGGGTGATGCGAATTTTCGGAAAAAAACATAGCATTTTTAGTACACCCAGTATAAATCGGAAATTAAATTTTTATCATAAACAGCGAAAGCTATGACATTGTCAAGGAACCAACCTACAATGCAAAAAAAAAAAATCATTCAAATCGGATCATAAATTCAGAAAAAAAATAACTACAAAAATATGGCAAGTTTATGATGTTGCGTTAATTTTGTCCAGGAGTTTATATATCAGAATTTTTATTTCTATTGCAATTCAATCGGAGAACAAAAATCGAACTATAACCTTACTCTTACCTTTATTGCAAATATCACAAATATGACTTTTTTCGCCAGTATGGGTCCTCATGTGTTTCGTAAGTTCGTTGGATTGACAGAAGGCTTTTTGACAGACGCAGCACACATAAGGGCGTTCACCAGTATGTGTTCTTATGTGTGCTGTCAAATTTGAGCTAGTGGCGAACGCCTTGGGACAGAAGTGACATTTGTGGGGTCGTTCACCTAATAATTAAACATTACACAGTGAGGACAAATAGGTAAATTTTCATTTATACAGGGTGCATTAAGTTTCAATTTAAAATCGAATGGAATGAACGGTTTTTAGGATTTATGTCATCCTTAATACAAGTTTGACGGTATATTAGTTTTTTCTAACTCTCATCTAAAGGAATAGATCTGTAAGAACATGGTAATTGACCCCCAAACTAATTTAAAACATAGTTTTTTTAACTTTTAGTTTAACGTTAAGGCTATCTTAGCTAAGGTCTAACAGGTACCATTCAAATATCGGCCCTAAATCATATTATTTTATTTAGTTTAAAAGTCTGATCATGATTAAATGATTCATAATCAATGGATACATATTAGAGAACAATAAGTATATGAAATGTTTAAAATATAAGTTTTCATTTTACCTGTATGTGTTCTCATATGCTTTTCTAAATCCTGTGCTTGTCGACATCCCCTATTGCACACTGGACACGTGAAAGGTCTTTCGTTGCTGTGAATTCTTAGGTGAATTTTGAAATTGCCACTGTGTGAAAAGCCTTTCCCACAGACTCCGCATTTGTGAGGCAAGTCCCTGGGAACTAAATAAATTGTTATATTGTATATAAATAAGTTCTAATACCATTTACTTCTTCTATGGATTTCCTTAAACCTTCTACCAAATAGCGTCTCGCTTTAAATAATATTTGTTTTGAATTACTTTACATTTTGGGCAGTGGATTTTAAACATTTGTTAAAATGATTTTGGGACATTGTTATCAAATTTTTTGTCAAAACTGAATGATTATTTTTGTTGAAAATAAACACTTCCATGTGATGTTGTTTAAAAATGCAGATATCTCGGAAACGGATTGATTTAACAAAATAAATGAAGTATATTTTCTTCTGAAATTTTAGAAATGACCAATTTGAAAACCTCAAAAACCGCCAATTACAAATTTCACCTATTATTGTCATGCATATGGCATATTCATAACAGACCACCCTGCATACACTATATTTTTAGTTTACTGCAGACAACTTACGTGTACTATGTATTTTCATGTGCCTGTTTAACTTGATGTTAGTCCTGAAAACCTTCCCACAAGTCGAACATGCTTTTCCTTCTAGTGTTTCCTTACTGGCATCTTCTTTCTCTGAATTTTCATTGTTCGTATTATTTTTCTCATTCTTCACTGATGGAAGTGTGGTTTGTGGAGTAATCTCTAGCTGTACAACTTGGGTCGGCTGTATTTCAGTGTTTTGTTGTATAGGTTGACTTGGCACTGTATACTGGGAATTGTAAACCTAAAAAAAATTAAGTAATAGGGTAAAATATTCATTAACACATTATTTTAAATTTTTATTATTATCCTACTTTCGCACAAACCCAAACGTAATTAAATATTAAAATGATGTTACATTTCTTTTCATTTCTTTCCTTACCATGTTTGTTTCCATATTATAATTTGCCACCTGAATTTGATTATTGGCCAAATTTTCATAAGTGACTTGGGTAATTGCCTGAGTATTCTGGGGGACAGTCATAAAATGGTCATAAGTATGTTCGGAGGCTATATTTTCCATAACAGTGCTGTTGCTTTGGACATAAATGTGATGGCCTGTTGTCTCCTAGGAAATTAAAAAAAATAAATACCACACATTGATAGGCCAAGAAGAGTTGAAACCAAATGCACGGGTGCAGTGTTAAAAGTATATATTAATTATAACTTCACTGACTTGGTGCCACCTACTATAAGTAGTAGTTTGTTAATTTTGTTAGTATTACTGGTAGTATTATCGTGATTTTGTCATTGTATTGTTACTTGTGGCATATTGGTCTAAATACTGTCAATATTTTAATTAGTTTGTAATGTTTTCTTATTTTGAATTTTAAACTAAAAATTGATCTATTGTTTCAACTATTTACTGTTTTGTTGACTTGTGTACATTTGTGAAAGAATATTAGCACCAATAAACTATATGAATATAAACTTACTGCTTGTATATTTTCTTCAACAATTTCAATGTTAGGATGTATCATTTCCACAATTTTTTTTCCCTCTTGCGTAGGCCTTACAAGCACATGCTGTCTTAACTTTAAGTCAGATTTTTCACACTGTTTCTTAAACTGAAATGAAATGTGCAGCTTCGATGCACATTTGGTACAAATCTGACCTGGAAGGCCGTCATTCGGCCATACCTAAAAAAAAAACAGACAATGGTAAATCTGAGCAGATAAATTATAACATCATAAAGATAATCTTACATGTTTTAGTATTACAAAATTACCTGAATGGAAGCACAAGCCATTATTTTCTTGTACATACTGACTTTAAACAGGGACATCATAGTTCCATCCAGCAAGCAAATTCTGCAAATCTTAGAAAAATCGAGCTCCTCAACTTCCATATTCTCTGGTTATTCTATTAGAAATTTATTTAAAAATACTAGAACTAGTTTTATTTACTTTCTCCTAAAAATAACAAGATAACCTACAAATTTTGACGTATTGTTGTCACAACAATTTGACCAATCACATCCCGGGATTATTACACAGAATAATGACCGGTCGCAACTATCGATATAGTCCGGACTACGAAGTTATGCATAGACAAATTCCGGTATTTTTGGTTGCCTGGTAGTCAAATAGGGACTTACTCTAAAAAAAGTTTTACGGAATCGGTAATTAGTTCCCATTAACGATTTTCCGATATTGCATCTGACCATCTGACCTGAATCAATTCGTTTTGCCAAAAGATGTACTTAGTAACTAAATAACAAGTCAATATTTTACCCCGTCCAGTAACACATATAATCCTATTAAAAGTCCTGAACGGGCTTCTCTCTAATTAACTTAGGAGGTATTCCGCATTGTAATAAAAACGCTTTTGCAGTAATTACTTTGCCTTCACAGAATTAGTGCGTAATTGATGGAAAATAAAAAAAAGTTACAACATAGTTTAGTATTCAGGAGACCACAGCGAAACTATATTTTCTTTTGGTGATTATAGGTACGTACGTATATCTTTCAATGGCGACTCGTGGGCGACAATATAGAGGAAGATCTAAACCGGTCCAATTTCCCAATCTACCTAATTGTACACGAAATATAATTGAGACAAGCTGACACTAATAGTTAAATAATTAAATAACACACTATAAAGCAACAATATTCTTAAATACACATATCATTACGTGTCAATATAAGTCACGCCTAAGGACGAAGTAGCACTATATACTCCCTCTGAATACCCGCCACTGTAGCTGCTTGTAATAGTATTGTGTAACAAGTGCGTGAAGATAGATTTTATCAGTGGCGTAGCCACCCTACAGCGAACAAACCCGAACAAAAAAGACATACTACTGAAAAAATCAAATCTCAAAGCATGTAAATGTCGGTTTAAAAATAAAAAAAAGTTATTTTTAAATACTTACACGTCTTAATCAAATAAAGGCGCCCCGAGGGACTTCGCCCTCCCCCCTGACACCACGCCACTGGGTTTTATATGCCAGTGAGGAGTTTAGAACACGAGCTGTAAGCTACTATACTTGTTCCACCACCGTATATTTAGCGTTGTATAAAAAAAAATCTAAATAATTATATTTAATAATGACGGTTGTCATAACTCACAAAACTTGAATAAAAATAGAACAAACATATCCACCTATCATTTTAAATATATCTTTTGTATACTCTTATGGAAGCGCGAGGGAATCCCATAAGGAATACGTGGTACTTCACGAATTATTAGTGATGGATGCGTGTATTTCACGCACTGTGGTTAAAAAAAAAACAATTAACTACGTACCATCCGCACTGTCTTAACGATAATTAATAATAATAATAACACTTCTTTATTTCAAATTACAAGTTACTAGGTAATTACAAACTACAAGGTAACTATGAAGTGAAATGACGTCACAAAAAGCAATAACGACAAGAACTTACTGAAGTCAGAAGTCCCAATCAAAAAAGTCTCTCAAGGTATATGGTTCCATTTCAATTACTAATAACCTCTTTATTGACCTTTCCCACATATATTACTTATCCCTTTAATGTTAATAGGCAATCTGTTATATAATTTAACGCACATGTAATCAAGGGCGGATCCAGAACTTCGGTTTGGGGGGGGGGTCATTCATGGAAAAGTTACGAAAAGTAATACCCTGCCGCGTTAGTCAAACCGGTATATATGGTATTTTTCGTGTTAAATTGATGGTTTGGGGGGGTCATGACCCCCACGACCCCCCCCCCCCCCTTGGATCCGCGCTTGCATGTAATATGGGCTTTTTTCAGAAATTGTTAAATGGTGAAGTGGATACAAAAAATTCAAAGTTCGGAGTACCGTAGCTATGCTCATTAAGTTCCTAGAAAATTTCTTTGTTTTTGAATAAGAACATATTAAACACTCATAAATGTAAAGTGCATGTATTGTCATTATATTTAGCTTTTTAAAGACGCCTCTACAGGTCTCGAGGTACTGTAATCCCTGCATCAATCTCACCACTCTTTTTTGCCTTACAAATACTCTTTGTACTCCCAAACTACTTCCCCAAAAAAATACCGTATCTTAAAACCGACTCAAAATTTGCATGATACAAAGTCTAATTGTTTGAAAATTCATGTAAGATGATACAATCCTTATACCATAAGCAACGGAGCCAAGCCTCAAACACAGCCGACTCACATGTGACTCCCATGACAAGAATTCATTTATTATCACCCCGAAAAACTTGGTTTCTGTTTCCCTTATGGAGCTCTGTTCCATAGACTATTTGGCAGATCTATTTTATTTTGCTTAGTTCTAAAAATTATTATGTTACTTTTATCCCTATTTAAAATTAATTTATTTTTATTAAACCAATCGTTAATCTCCCCAAAGGCCACCTCAGCTTCATGAATCAATTCTGCAAAATCTAAACCATCACCAAGCATGTTATTTTCATTTACAGTTAGATCATTTATAAAAATTATTAACAATATAGACCCCAAAATGCTACTCTGAGCTATCCCCATCAAGTTTTCCCTAAAATTCCCTTCCTGAATTATGACCCGCTGATGTCTATCTGAAAGGTAGGAGCGCATCCACCTCTGCGCATTTGAAAAATACAAGGGCATTAGAAGAAACTCATGACATTCTTTAAAGTAAGCAAAGCAGGAAAAAGAAAAAAGAAAATAAATACCTACACCAAGCGATTCTAGTAAGCAACAATCGTTGTTTCTGTGAATTAAGTTTACTGACTTACCATTACTTATTAATTATTGTAAATGCACTTGCGCTATTTACCTTGAATCAGGAGCATTATTGAGCCATATCAATTCCCCAGATATGAGGAGCTCAGTATTTTCTCTCGTTCATTTTTAGTTCTGACTCTCCAATTCATCGAAATTCTTAAGTTCAAATACAAGAAAATGAAGGGCCTAGCTGATATTCCAGATCCAGAATCCAGATACACTTTAGGGGAAATGTTGGGCGAAGGAGTTTTTGGAAAAGTGTATGTTACCTAATAAGAAATTTAATTTACTTTGAATTTATATTGACTTTTTAAGGTATAATGCCTTTGATACACAGGCATCAAACAAGAAAGTTGCAATTAAAATCCAAAAGTACGACAAATGTACCAAACATTATGTTGAGGAGGAATATGAAGTTCTTAAAGAACTGGGGAATGTCATGTATATGGTCGGATATTATGGAATATACAATAGGGATAATGAAATATGGTTTGTTTTGGAGGTAATTTCCTTAAGAATACATTTCTTTGGTCTCAAGAGAACTATACAGGGCTCTTGGAGACATGTGTCCTTTATACTTTTATGACTTATAGCTGCCGTTGCACGTTTTTATTTTATATAAAAATCGACCCATTTTTAGAATTGCCAAGGAAACACAGCTTTAGACCTAGTAACCGGACTTTTGGCTAAAAATAGGCGAATGTCTGAAGAACATATTGGGTTTATATTAAAAGAAGTCGTAAAAGTAAGTTAATCTTTCAAATCTTAACAGGGAAGGGAGAATGTTCATTTTTACATGAAGACGCAGACTTAATAATGATCCCCCCCAAACCGAATTTCTGGACCCGCCCTTGATTTTGCTGATATATAAACTCTATATACAAATATTTTAAGGGTATTTGTTACCTCCATGAACACGACGTCGTCCATAGAGACATTAAAGCCAGCAATATTCTGTTGACCAAGGATGGGGAAGTGAAGCTATGCGATTTTGGATTGTCAAGAAAGTTAAAACACAGCGATGAGAAGTTGACGGATTGTGTGGGCTCTTCAGGTTGGATGGCCCCTGAAGTAGCCGCTGCAACTAACACACACTCGGATACTGGATTTTATGATAACCGGTTTGTCCCAAAACATATTCCTAGACGTTAAATGATTTTGTAAAATGTTTAAAATATACACACTATTCGCCAATTTGTAGGGTCGATGTTTGGGCTATAGGTATAACAGCTATGGAACTCGGAGAAGGACGGGCACCTTATCAAGATATGCATCCTTCGAGGGCTCTATTTCATATAGCCAATAATCCTCCTCCTACTTTGCAAAAAGTATCTAACTGGAGTGAGAATTTTCATGATTTTATAAGCGAGTAAGTAGCTAGTAAAATATTTTGATTTTCTCAAAAAACATCGCGTTCGATTTATGATTGAAAACCAGTCAATATTAATAATTATTTACAAGTTTTTAATTTCAGGTGTTTAGTAAAGTATTATGAACACAGACCTTACATTATGGAAGTAATAGAGCACCCTTTTCTACTAGAAATACCGGACAATAACTACCATGTACGTAATCATAATAATATACCGATTTATTGTGACGACCTACATTACCGTTGGGAAAGAATGAACCTGCCAGGCGCGAACAAACAAACAATTTAACACGAAAAATACCATATACAGGGTGTTATGGAAATGACGATGGCGCTTTGAATTATTAAGCGAAATATACACTTTATATGAAATCTCAAAATTTATGTGGCCGCTCTTGATGCCCTTCGCAATCAATATTTTATTGAGGCAGTCTCCAGGTCCAAAAGAGGTTAGCGCATTATATGCGATGTTGTCATATCGCAACACATAATTCTAAACGCACGTGTTCAGTTTTTGACAACAAGACGTCTTTGACGCGCGTTATCACTTCTTTTTCAAACTTTTTAGACAAAGAAAACTACAATTTTAAGGTACATACTTTCTTACCTGCGATCTTATTTTAAAATAATCAGTTTTATAATTAAATTCTACCGTAGCTACCAGTATGTGAATTGTGATGCGTTACTAGTCGGGCTAGATTAATTCATGATTCGAGCTTACGATGGTGGCTGGAATATCGCACTCTTTGGGCTACCAGACTCCAAATTTTGGACTACCAGTACCTAAATTGTGGACTATCAAAAATATTTCTTTGATTTAACGCCTGCATATTGTGCACTTCAATTGACTTCAAGATATGACATTCTTGTTGTATATTTAAAGAATAAATAAATGAATTATAGACAGGAGAGCTTACTACGGCTAAGAGACCATGCGGATTAAGTGATGACGATTGCTTATAAATAATAAGGCTTCATTCCAATAATCACAATATGTAGGTATGCATCTCCCTCCTGTCCCTCCATTTTACGCCAACTGACCAAAATTATGCATAACACAAAATTTCACGCACAGAGAACAAAGCTGAAAAATGCCGCAAACGGCGCAACGTCCAACAGGTGTCTATACGCGCGATCGAAGGAGAATTGAAGAATAACAATGGAAGGAACCGCGCCAAACCTGCACGAGCAAGAATTCGGAACTTTCCGTGACCTTACGATCTTGCGTTTTACCCTCGATATGGGGTTTTGGAGCACGTTTCCTGAATTATTCCAACTCAAAATAATTTACACATGGTAATGAGTTAAAATAATGCACGTCCGGGTTAAAACGACACTTTATAATCAATTAGTAAGTTTTCCCAACCCAGAAACTGAGTTCAGGTAATTCATAAAATAGTTACAAGATGAGGAATTGTGGTGATCCCAAATATGTTTAAAATGTTGATAAACAATCTCTTTCTGGGTTGAGGCGAACGAAAACAACCTGAATTACTGTAGCGTTCTTAAATAATTTGTGATAATTCGTAGGCTCAGTTAGAACAACATAGAGAGGTGGTTTGAGGTAGCTCCATTTTTATAACCCACGACATTGGTAATTTTTAATGGATATTTTAAACAATAAATCATATTTGCATGGATATAATTAAATAATGTTAAAATCGTATAATGCATCAATTATCATTTGAAATGTAATTTTTGACTTTAATACAATAAAGAAGTTTTGTATATCTACAACCTTCTTCATGTTTAATCACGTTCATTAGCTTTTGACGTGGTATTGCCTTATTTGATCTGTTGAATTATACTGATACAGATGATGACGTACGAATTCATTCTTTCCCCGGAACAAACAAATTATTTTCCCTAATGCAAGTTTTTTGATCCATTCCCTATTAAAAATGGCTTTAGCTGACTTTGGAAATTAAAAGCATTTTGGAAGACATCGGTAACGGAATGGGGCATTTAACAAAGAGATCTCCAGAAACAGTGGTCATTGGTAAATATGTGAAAAGATCTATCGACGGAAAATTGGAAAGAATTTTAGAGGAAGATTTGGCGGACTTGAATAATATCGACGAGACCACTGTTTTCGAATTAATAGAAGAACGTTTTAGTAGAAAGGAATTTTATACTTTTATGGGTGATATCTTGTTGGCTGTGAATCCCAATCAAAAACTGGACATATATGGATCAGAGGTAAAGAGAGAGTGTCAATGGAAGGAAATTTATGAAATTTTGTTAATAAATAAAATATTTATTATATTTTTTAGTTTCATGGCAAATATTTAGGTAAATCAAGATCAGATAATGCACCCCATATTTATGCCGTTGCGGATACAGCTTACCAAAACGCATTGCATCATAAAATTACTCAACAAATTGTTTTGACCGGTAAGTTAGGTATTGGATTCTTTTTTACAGATATGGAAAGTGCTCGACTGACCTTGCCTTCTTACTTCCGCCCAGAGCGGCGAATAGCAGAAATACACGACGAACCACTGCCGCCCATCCATATGTGGTTAAGCTTAGTACTCCTCGAACTTCATTATTTAAGAATTCTTTCATCTGGAGGACTTCATCCTTATGGAACGAACTTCCCGAGGTCGTTTTTCCCAACGAATATAACCTCCAACGATTCAAAACCAACGTGAATCGTTTTTTGCACACACGCACCACTCCCAGAGTGCCCTAAAGGATTTTTCTTTTAGTGCTTGTGATCATAAAGAAAAAGTAAATCGTAGTCGTTATTCTTTCACATATTTATAAGCTATGTAATATTTAGGAATTTGTTTGTGTGGAGGTCAGCCACTAAATGGAAAGTGGAAAGGTCGAGAAGCGTCGAAGGCGAATTCTTTTCAGGGCCGCTCCGACAATTTGTCAATAAATCACCCAACTACTATTAAATTTCGCAAATTAAATTATTTATTTAATGTTTTTTATTTCTTTTCTTGAGGTTTATTCATATTTAGCAGGATTCCGGAGTACCTGTAAACGAGTTTTCTTCCCAAGCGTTTATTCCTGTTTTAGGAAAAAAATGTCAAAGGAAAAAAAAAACTTTGTAATAGAACTAGAACTCGCGCAAAGTCTATATTTTTTTGATTCGGAGGATTTTTAGATTTGATTTTTTTACTGCTCCATATAGAAAAAAATGATGGACTTTCCTCGAGTTGTTAACAAAATTTAGACATATTTCGTTAAACATTTTTTTTTAAATGTATCGTTTTCATAGGAAGCGAAAACTCCGTTTTCAGCGTAAAAAATTGAAATATAGACCCCCGATCACGTACAGTCTCTTTCTTTCGATTATCGTTGTTTCTGTCGGCGTTCCGATTACGGGCGGACGCTCGACGTATTCTTCTAACTGCAAGGGAAGATCCAATTTGCTTCGTGCATTCAAAGCGTGAAACGAACAGAGGTCAAATCGGAGATTTCGACTCCGACATCCTCGCGTTTACAGCGACGATTTTCGCTTCAATTTATAACTAGAGCAGTTTTTTAATAATCGAGCGATGTTGGTTATTTTAATAATCGAGTACTCAAGCGGTTTTTCGCTCGAGCGATCACAACACTAGATTTTTAAGTACTTCGTTTTAAAATTAAACTATTTACATTGTAGGAGAATCCGCCTCTGGAAAAACTACGAATTATCTTCATATAATCGACCATTTATTCTATATTGGGGAGCAGCATCCAGTTAGCATTTATAGAATAAAAAATGGAATAAAATTAATACATGCCTTAACTCATGCCAGTACGCCAACAAATGATTACTCCACCAGGTAAAACGAACACAATAATATAGTGGCGTCTGTGAGTCGGAAAAAAATCCCGAAAAACGAACCCCTTTGGGGTTGCGCAACCCCTCAAAACGGTCAAAAACCACCCCTCGGAGAGGTTAAACGCGCTTCAAGACCCCGTTTTCGAGGATGCTGAGCACGGTGGTGGTGTTGAATATCGCGTCCGACCCCTTCCAACCCCTCCACCGACCAATACTGGCGCCCATTATGGAACGACATTACCACTTAATACAAAAAAAATTTCGAAAAAAATTGTGTTTAAAAAATTTTTCCTTTTAAATTACTACTTACTTACTACTATTTGATTATATTTTTTCAGTTGGACTGGAATGAGAGACCATTACAACCAAAAATAGAAGTACAACTATTTTCTTCTCTCAACATCCTCGAAAACGGGGGGAGAGGGGGTCGGACGCGATTCCAACACCACCAACAACGTACTCCACATCCTCGCAAATGGTGGAAATATATATTTGACACATTTTATTGTGAAGGGGGATGCTTTTAAAGAATATTTGCAGCCCTCGTGGTTTAACAACCTGTGAGGGGGTGGGAGGTGATGTTATCCTTGAAATCTTAATCGTGAAGGGTCAAGTGTCAAGTAACATCTACCCCTCACAGCTGGTTAAACCAATATTATTTGAGGGCAGCTAGATATTAGCGGTGGAATGCTTTGGAACATACCTTACATTTTCTATATAATTTACGTTGTATTTTCTAGATGTGTCCTTAAAACCAATATTTCCTTTGGCCAAACCGGAAAATTGACTGCCGTGACATTTAACACATACTGTTTGGAAAAGTGGCGGATTTCTGCTGTCGACATGTGAGTAACAGGGTAGCATACAAAGTTAAGCTAAGAGGTGTTGAGTAACTTCCGCGGTTAAATAAAGAAAAACTTTAATCAAACATTTTCTACATTTTAGTTTGCGTTAAAGTTAAATACTACAAAGATGATTTAAATTATTTCACGCGAATATTATATACAGGGTGTCCCAGAATATGTTGGCAACCTCCCGGGTTCAGATACAACACTTAAAAATAACAGGAGAAGTTCCTATACATTTTTCATCCTACTGTCTCCCCTACGGAGATACGGGCCCATAACGGACGTCCCTGGAAATCGTTGTTTTTTAAGCCAGACACAATTGTGGAAATAAAATCGATTGTGATGAGGGTGTTGAAGAAAATATCCGAAATGCCGTAGAAGCAGATCCTTCAACAATGGTTCGAAAATTGGCTGTCCAGTTTGATTGCCCAAAATCTACGGCTTAGAGAGCAACAATTGCATCCATATCACCTTCAGAAAGCCAATGAGCTTCTTCCTAAAGACTTTCCGCGAAGGGTGGAATTTTCGAACTGGCTTTTAGATCGATGCAAATTTCATTGGCACAGTTCTCTTCACGGACGAAGCTGGATTTTCTAAAAACGGCATCATAAACTCCCCTAATTTGCATTTGTGGGCAGACGAGAATCACCATGATTTTATTGTGACGAATCATCAACCTCAGTTTCATCAGGAATCATCGGGCAACATTTAATTGGACCAATTGTATTGCCAAGAAGGTTAACTGGAGAACTTTATTTGAAATTTCTTCAAAATAGTTTGCCAAAACTTTTAGAAGATCTACCTTTGGTAATGCGACGTAATATTTGGTTCATGCATGATGGGGCTCAGTCTAATGGTTCGAGAACACCTAAATAGGAACTTTGAAAATCGATGGATAGGAAGAGGAGGACCAGTGGCTTGGCCTCCTCGATCACCTGACCTAAACCCATTAGATTTTTATTTATGGAGATATTTAAAAACTTTAGTCTATGCTAATTCAATTGACAATAGAGGCAACTTACTACAAATGACTGACCTAAACCCATTAGATTTTTATTTATGGAGATATTTAAAAACTTTAGTCTATGCCAATTCAATTGACAATAGAGGCAACTTACTACAAATGATTAATTTTCATTGTCGCGAAATAAGGGCTAATGTTGAGGCATTGTAGAGGGTTCAACAGTCTTCACTTCTTAGAGCTAGGAAATGCATGAGATTAGAAGGAGCTCATGTTAAACCACCATACAAAATTATTTAATCAAAATCATATTGAACAAAAATATGTTTTTTTCGAAAACAGTTCGTTTTATCGACATTGATCAAGAGTACCTACCTTTTTTCAGCTTAAGGTTTAGAGTATCCAAAAATATTATTATCGTTCCTTCATCATATAGGGTGTAAAAAACATTATTGTGTTACGTCTAGTCTGTCCCTGGCAAACTAAATAAGCCAAATGTGTTTAAAAGGGCGAATTTTAAGGAGACTCATCTAGTAACTATTATATTAAAAAAATATTAAATTACACCTAGTACTTAAGAAACAACAACTATTTCCAGGGACGTCCGTTATAGGTCCGATTCTCCGTAGGGGAGGCCATAGGAACTTCTCCTGTTATTTTTAAGTGTTCTATCTGAACCCGGGAGATTGCCCACATATTCTGGGACACCCTGCATATGAATTAATCAGCAATATGATGATTAGAATGGAACATAATGAACCTTTGCCTTATTTATTTTAGGAACCACTGTAATTTCCACATCTTGTACTATATTTACGATGGTCTTGTCCATACGGATGCCACAGAAAAATATAAACTACACGCGGAAAGAAACTACAGATATTTAAGGTTACCGCCAAGCGACGAAAATAACGATCATAACAGTAACAAGCCCAGAGATAACATCGATCAAAATATCATTAAATATAAGAAAATTTTTAGTTATCTTGAGGAATTTGAGTTTTCTGAGGACCAGATAAATACGTTCTTTTCGATTACAGCTGCTATTTTAAATTTAGGTGAGAGGAAAAATTTTTACAGATTTTTTTTTAAATGAAGCAGATAACAGAACCCTAATCAATGAGAATATGAAACGTCCAAAGTGTAATGTCTGTGTGTGTCATTACATAAATCAGTATATTATTCTAATCGAGATTATGTAGATCAGATAAGATAAAACCACGTCAGCAGTTAATAGATGTGATTAACATTATGACGGCTGTAGATATATACAGGGTGTTATGGAAATGACTTATTATATTTAAATGGGTGACTCCTGGGGTGTCCTAGAGAAGAAGAATATCTAAATACTAAGGTAAAAACCCCTTTTTACCCACAGAGAAAGTCTACATACTTTTTTTTTAAATCGAATATCTAAATACTAACGTAAAAACCCTTTTTACTCACATACTGTCGCGCCGTTTCATCTGGATTCACTTAGCAACAATGTGGGTCACTAGAGTATACTAACCGTGTTGTCAGATCACACGCGTGTCTCGCCCTTGCTTGGATACAGGCCGCGCGCCACTATCGTTGCTTCAGAATGTTCAGAGACTCAGGGATGCAGTGACGCTGTCGAGGGTTCCACGTCCTTGACGTATACTAATTTTAAACGTTTTGTTAGTAGTAGCAGTACCCGATTTTTTTTTCTGTTGTGAAATAATTCATAATAATAAATGTTGTGATGTGATTTCAAATTTGTGTGATATTATCTACTGTTCAGCTGTTGAAAACCATACTTTTTTGTTTTATTTTTTTTACTGAATTTAATTATAAAACGGATTATTTTAAAACACGATCGAAGGTAAGCGAGTATGTACCTTAAAATTTTAGTTTTTTTTTATCTAAAAAGTTTGAAAAAGAAGTGTCAAAGACGTCTTGTTGTCAAAAACTGACGTGTTCTGTGTTGCAATATGACAACACCGCCTATAATGCACTAACCTCTTTTAAACCTCACTGCCTCACTGCCTCAATAAGCTATTGATTGCGAAGGTCCTCAGGAGCGGCCATATAAATTTTCAGATTTCATAAAAAGTGTATATTTCGCTTAATAATTCAAAGCGCCATTTATGGTTTTTTTCTTCAATTTATTTTCATTTCAGGATTTGCGGTTTAAATACAATAAGTAATTTCCATGACACCCTGTATAAAGAAGTCAGTAGTATCAGAAGTATTTCATATTTTATTTAATTTTATCCATTCAAATTAATATGATTTATTGTTTAAAAATTTTAAACAAAATATAATAATATTTCTTGGCGGAGGTAACCTTGCTTACAAAACATGCAAAGAAAATGTTTCGTTGCCTATAAAAACAACGTTTTCATAGAAACCAAGTTCTTAGAGATTAGATGTTTGTCCTTATCGATGGGACAGACACTCCGCCGAAGTTGGACTGATTGTTATAGATTATTCAAACAACATAAATTTTTAGTAACTAAATATATAATATTTAACACTACTTACAGAAAAGGAAACATATTTGTATGTAATAATTCTTATAAGAACTAATTTTAATGATTAAATTGTATATAGCACAGCGTTAAGAAACTTAAAAATTTGTGTATCATACGAAGCACATAATATATATATGCCAATAATGACAAATTTTGACATGCCAATGTTTTAATTTTGCAATATCTATCTAATAAACTGAAATTGTAGTTGCGTTTCAAAGAAAATCGGTATCTGTCTTATCCCTTTCCATGAACTCAAGTTATGACTATGGTATAATGTTTTAAGACCAATATTTATTTATTACTATAAATTAAGATAATAATTACAACATCATTATTATTAAGGTGAAATAAGATTTCAAGAAAATGAAGAGGGTTCTGCTATATTAGAGAACAAAATATATGCAGAGAATTTTGCGGAGCTAATGGAAATTGACGAAAATAAATTTTGTTGGGCATTAACAAACTACTGTCAATTCAAAAGAGGTAAGAACGCTTATTTTGTGATCTTAAATAACTGGAAATTAATAATAAAAATAACTATAGCTGTACGAAATATAATAATAATAAATGTATGCCAACTAATATAACATTTTTTATATCCCTGTCATATTACAGGAGATATCGTAAGAATGAAGAATACTTCTGACGAAGCTCGAGATTCCAGAGATGTTCTTGCTAATAATTTGTATAGTAGATTTGTTAATTACGTAGTAGGAATGATCAACGAGAAATTAGAAATTGGAAAGACTATCTTGTAAGTAACATCCTTATTCCTTCGCCTAATTACAAAAGAACATAAATTTGGTTTCAGTAATAATAAATAAACTAAAAATTTCTTGATTTTTATATTTAGTGGTGAAAAATACTCCATCAAAGTACTCGATTTCTTTGGATTTGAATGTTTTAAACAGAACGACCTTCCTCAATTCTTCGTCAACTGTCTTAACGAACAACTTCAATACCATTATCTCCAAAGAATGTTCGCCTGGGAACGTCAAGATCTCTTAACTGAAGAATTGGAATTTGATTCTTTTAATTTTCTCGATAACAGAAAAACATTGAATCAGTTGTTGAGTAAACCTGAAGGTGTATTATGTGTTATAGATGATGCAGCTAAACGAAATTTGGGTGGAACGTATATAATAGGTTTGTTATTTGTTAAGGACTAGTATACTGAGTGATGCATCGTTAAGTTGGACATAGGAAATCCTATATAATTTTTGAGCTGGCTGGATATTGGTTCCCTGTACATTTTATAGAAAAACTGCATTATAACTTCTTGAAGAGGTCGATGTGGTAAACCCATGTGCCGAGTTTGAATATATTTTGGTGAGCCAATCCTAAGACAATCAATTATACTTCATTGCACAACAACGATAAATCTCATAGTTCAGCAGCAAATGAAACTTTGACATTGACAAAACGAGAATTGGTTTCAGTTACAATATTTTCATTTATTAATCGTTTGTTCATAATTATTAGGTAGGTATGTTATTCTAAATTAAAGGTTTAATAAGAAAACCATAATGGTTCCTTTTATTTTGGATTTGTAATTGTCGGATTGGTGATACCTAGGAATTTGTTTATAATGTAAAATTATCTTTATTCGTATAGCTTTACGTCAATTTTTGGCACTATAGGGGAGCCAGTATCCAGCCAGCTCAAATATTACATATGATTTCCTATGTTCAAGTTGCATTATCCGATATAAATATTGTTGTAGAACTGGCTTTTTCCAATTTAAGAAAATTATGAGAAATTTTACGTTAGATTATTTTTTAATAATTTAACATGTAAATAGGATTATTTCTATATTTTACCCAATAAGGATTACTTTTATATTTCATAAAATAATAATATTTTTTATAGCAAGGTTAATATAATCTTTCAACATGCAAAGTCGAGGCAGGAACGGCAGTCGATGTTTGGGTTCGTCAAGAGGTGCGCGTCGCGCAGTCGTCCGCCGATTGGGGTTCCCATAATCGTACTCAAACGCGGTTTAGTTTTTTTAATATTTTACGTAAGAAGGGGGTCCGTATTTTCGCTACAGGTTTTAGAGTGTTCATCACCGAAAATTCCGGGAATAGTCAACTGCGGATCTTTCCTCAGTAGTTTTTATATTTCAAATACTCGTATGTTATAAATAACGCTGACTCGTCTTCAAACACTCGTGTATTTGGTGCGAGTATAAATAAAAACTAAATATCTGCGAACACTCGTGTATTTTAGTGCGAGTATAAATAAAAACTAAAATTGGCCTTTGAAAACTCGTAGCTTAACTTAACTAAAATAAATAAAATCCCTCCCTGTTCAAATATAATAACTTGCATTGTTATTATATTCAATTGGAGGCGCGCTAGCCAATACACTCAAAAATACAGTTTGAACAAAAGTTAGGTTTCGTCCTACGTTTAAACAACTATATTTTAAAAATTAAAATCAGTCATTTATTATTCTAAGACTCAAAATTCTGCCCTCATCTCTTCAATTGCGCTGGTGGACTGCTGACAGCTTCCAGTTGTCGGGGAAAGGGTGGTGGGCCCACCTAAGACCGACAGACTATTGTCGTGGGCTGGCATCCCTGACAAACGGAAAACCCGAAATAAAAATCGTAAACGAAGAAAGCGTCCGAAATTTAATCTTAAGTAGGTATAGCTTCACTTTGCGATGAATTTTTCATTACATATTAAGATTGGCGATATTACAGATAATGTCGACCAGTTCTTAAATACCTATTCAAAATATCCAAGGTTAAAAAGTTAGATTGGCTTTAATAAATAATGCCTGGGTGGGGGAATACACCTTCTGGAGGAAGCCAAATTGGGATAAAATTAATTGAAAAAATGGCCAGCATCTAGCTAATGATCAATTCAAAGTAAATTCAAATAAAGGGGTAAATTGGTTATACGGGGGTTATCCAAAAAACTCTTACGTGAAAGCGCACATAAGAAGAACGCTTAGAGTTGTCTATCATCTTTTAAGTGGAAAAACGGACGTTCGGGCTACGTACTCCACTCATATCATTGTATAATGTACGTACGTTCCGCTAATAAAATCTATTTTTTCTATTTAGGCGACAATATCCAATAGGTTCACGATTCATTTTATTAAGGATTATGGTTACAATTAATTAATTTATCATTCAAATTAATTTCGTAGATAATTTACAAAACCAAGAAACAAACAGGATCACGATAACTAAAACCAAAGAATTCTCTGTAGCACATTACACTGGTATAGTTTCTTACAACGCGAAAGAAATGGCCGATAAAAATAGGGATTTTTTACCGCCAGAGCTGATTGAAACCATGAGAGAGTCGGAAAATCCCATTATAAAGATGTTGTTTACGAATAAGTTAGATCGGATTGGAAACTTGATCCTTAATGTCGAAAGAAATAGAAACGCCAAAGGAGCAGTAGGTAGTAAAAAGGTAATAACTAGTAATCTCAACTCACAATGTATACCAACCCATACTAACTTTAAATAATTATTGATACATTTTTGATAATTTAGGCAGATTGATTGATGATTTTTTAAAAATTTCTAGGTAGCAGGGGTCAATCAGTTTTCACAAATCAAAAACATTAGGACTTGTGGAACTATTTTTAGATGCTTCTGCTTAGATTTACTGAAGGAACTGTCAGTAGGAGGTAGCTCAGGTGGTACCCACTTTGTTAGGTAAGTTTGGAATTTTGGGTTACTTTTAATATGGAACAATTGTGATGAACATTTTTCAGGTGTCTAAGATCCGATCTTAAAGGAAATCCTCAGACATTTCATAAAGAATTAGTAAGACAGCAAA
Source organism: Barypeithes pellucidus (assembly GCA_963991005.1). NCBI lineage: Eukaryota > Metazoa > Arthropoda > Insecta > Coleoptera > Curculionidae > Barypeithes > Barypeithes pellucidus. The sequence continues at coordinate 6,612,750 of OZ022557.1, forward strand.
TAAGGGCTCTGGCTATAGTTGAAACAGCAAAAGTAAGACAAAGAGGTTATCCGCAAAGAATATCGTTTCCTGAATTTTTGAGGCGGCAAGTATTTTTCTTAAATACTAATAGCATCTACTAACAGAAATCTTTTCTAGTTACGGAATAATTTCTCCGTAATATTTACATTAAAATTTTTAGATATAAATTTTTGGCTTTTGACTTCGACGAAAATGTTGAGATTACAAAGGAAAACTGCAGACTACTTCTAATTCGATTAAAAATGGAAAGTTGGGCAATAGGAAAATCGAAAGTATTCTTAAAATACTACAATGAAGAATACTTGGCAAAATTGTATGAGACTCAGGTTAAAAAAATCATTAAAATTCAAAGCATAATGAGGGGATTTTTGGCTAAATGTAAAATTGCCAAACAGGAAAAAGCTTGTAGTAAGTGATATTGTATATGAAACCTACGGACATACATTTCTTTGTGAAACTTGATATATGTTTTCGATTTTAGTTGAAGTAATTAAATGGAGGAGAAGGAGCAGTGTCATGACTCCAGAGGAAGCCGCAGAAATTATTCAAAAAGGTAACTGACAAAGTTAGTAGAACCCTTTTATGATCCATTATTTAATTTTTGTAGTACTGTTACTTCTACCTTTGCTTGTCTAATAATACTTATATCTTTATAAATTTCAAAATAAAAAAATATATATATAATATATTTATATTTTAGCTTATAGAAAGACAACAAGAAAACTCAGACACACCTCAGACGTGTTAAAGCCTTTGAACGAAGAAGATTGTGCCTTTATAAAACCATACGTTAAGCGATGGCGATCACCTAGTATGTTTTTTGTATTAATGCAGTACAGAGCTGTCAAATTACGTGAATTTTTCAATTTTTCACAACAGGTATGAATTAAAAAGCAAAATAGAACAAATATGGCCTGGCCGGTGGCTACTATTTTACTGGTCTGGTCTATTTTATGCAAAATGGTTTTGTTTGTGATTGTTATTATTCTATAAAGTTAAAAATATGGTTACTTTAGGAAGCATTATTAAGATTTTGGTTCAAAGTACAGGGTGTCCCAATTTCGACACTATTATATGGTATCTCCATAACTATTAGTGCTATCAAAAAAGTAATGTGGTTTCATGTACTCTTTTTGGATCAAACTCAAAATGATAAAATCAAAAAATGAAAATTTTCGCTCGCTTAAGAGAAATCAATTACCCTATATTTTCTTAGTTAAAAGAGATACAAAAAAATGTTTTATACAGAAGTTTATTTATAATGATTGTTGAATAATCTGCCGTTTTCAGAATAAGTATACGGGGTCAGGTAAAAAAGTTATCGGACCTAACCCCATTTTTTAAATGGAGCACCCTGTATATTTTAAACTAAGAAGATTGCATTTTAAATTCTACTTTAAAATATAACACACCATGGATAATATTGGTTCCCTAGCCGATTTATTTAAACTTTATTACTTTAAATTACAGTAGGCCATGAAACAAAAGCTAATATCCTAGAGACAACTATGTTGACATTTTAGCTGTTATTAACATTTAATGTCAATTTCATTTTTACATATTTATTTCTGAAAATGACTGACTGTGTTTCATTTAAAAAAATTAGGTTAGGTCCGAGAACTTTTTTAACCTGACCCTGTATACTTATTCTGAAAACGGCAGATTATTCAACAATCATTATAAATAAACTTCTGTATATAACATTTTTATGTATCTCTTTTAACTAAGAAAATATATGGTAATTTAGAAATTGTTGTTAAGTCAGCAAAAACTTTCAACTTTTGATTTTACCATTTTAAGTTTGACCCAAAAAGAGCACATGACACCTACATTACTTTTTTAATAGCACTAACAATAACGGAGATACCCTATAAAAGTGTCGAAAATGGGACTAAGGAAACAATGAAAGTCATCTCACCATTATTTTTCATAAGATGACTCAAGCGAGGAACATAACGAACATACGCCTTATTTCAGCTAGCTTATTTCAGCTAACTACGCCTTATTTCAGCTAACTACGCCTTAACTGAGTGGCTCTCAAATATTAAGTAGAAATATGAGTTATAATCCTTATTTCCCACATTTCGTAGCAGAAAAATGAATCCCGCCGTTACTATATTATTCGTAAATTATTTAAACAATCAACTGTTTGGAAATTCTACTGTATCCATCGTACCGTAACAAAACTATCTTACTTTCCGTAAACTACACTAAGAGACAAAATCCGAATATTGGAACACTACTACTACAAATTGATGTATCTCTACTGACTTCATGTTTTAATGAATATTTGTTTGCATAGCGAAATTTCCAACCGGGTTCGAATCTCGTTCTGTGCATCTTCAGTTCTGGATAGGGAATCCAATCCCGCAAATGCTGGATCCCGCGGTGGGTTCGCGAGATTGACATTGCGGGATTTACGGAACTCGATGTGGGATCTGTATGTTAATAAAAAGTGGGTTTATGCAATTATAACCAGAATAGAGTAGCAGGCAAATATTTATTGCATACAGGTAGAATACAATAGTACGACTAGTTTAACGGTTACATGTTACATTGATTTTGAAAATATTTTCGGAGAGAAGATAACATGTTTAATGTTTCATCTTTTAGACTTGATCGTATTTTATTGCACATGTATCCTGCGGCTGAAAACGCACGTTCAGCTTCTACACTTGTCGTCGGAATAAATTCATTCGAGACACTCTTCCTCCATGGAAAACTTTTTTCTCAGATGAGAAAAAATCTCTAATTTTCATTTTCTTAGGTAGCACAGAAGAACCACTAACATCTGAGCGCTTAGCAATAGAACTAAACGATCTACTCGAACTGCTGGTATTAGCTTGCATTTCCTGTTTTATTTTATCAATATCAATACTACCGCTGCTGCTCTGGACTTTCAAATTAATATTATGCTTTGTTTGTAAGTGGGTGTGAAGACTTTTGGTGGAACGAGCAGAGATTTTGATAATGCTAAGCATAACTTACATTTAGCTGTACGGCCATTTTCAGACTTTAAGAAATAATTCCAAACTAAACTTGAACCTTTATTATCTTTGTAAACTACACTGACACTCATTTTTGCTGTTTAAATTCCATGTATTATATTCAAATAGCCCAGCATGGCGGGGAATTCCCGACGCTTCGAACAAAAATACGGCAGTTCATTGTTTGCTATCCCGCAAATCCCGCGGATCCTCGGGATCGATGGGCTCAATCCCGCAGGTTTGCGGGATTAAAGTTTGGGTGCGGGGTTGGATTCCCTAGTTCTGGACGATCTTGTAACTTGCTGCTGCTTTTTGTCTCTGTGAAACACTTTAAACCAGCTGGGCATGCCTCGGGCAGTTTCTCAGCTCTGCGATCCAACCTGGAGATAATTTTTAAATATTATTAAGTATTTGTTCTTCAATCATTCAAAATATCAAATTATTTATCGTCCTAGATGTTGAATCATTATTATCATAATGAAACAGACTTTTTTTTAAAGGTTCATTTATACAATCAAAACGCTTTCTTCCTTACCCAAAAGATACGTGGATCTGTTGATTTAAATACTATTGATGGTAAAGCAGACATAAACCGCTGTTTGGGAGAAATGAAACAAGTAACTTACAAGATGCATTTCCGTTTGGATGAAATACCATTTTATGATACTTCTGCTTTGTGTGATCCTTTGACAAATGTTTGGTAAGACATCATTTTAAAATATGCTTTAAAATATCGATATTTATTTACTCAACATTCTTTAGTAGTGGATTCGAAGGAGATGAGTACTGGGATAGCCCATATCGATGGAGAGAACAGCAATCTGGAATCTCACAACAAAGTTTCCGGAGATCAGAAAACACATCAGATGCCATTCTAGCCATTCCATACAATCGGGATCCTGAAAAACCATTTGCAACATTGCCTGGGAGTCCGAGTGGTACCAAAATTAAGAAGGATCATGAAAATTTCCTAGCCAAGAACACCGATGCTAATCCTGCTAGAACTAATTTTGTAAACGGTAACGGTTTTAAGGAGAAACAAAAAATGTTTTCCACGATACAACTGAGAAAAACTGACAATAGAATCAGGTAAGTTTATTATTGTGAAACATTATTCGCAACAAACTGAAAACCTTGTACATTTTAAAGAATATGATTTAAAAATATTGTCTAGCGATTTTTTCTTTTACAGATATGACCAAATTGAGAGTACATATAACTCTACTGCAGCTAACAAGGATTTTGATTTTATTAAGTCGAGCAACTTAACCTCAAAACCTAAGAATGCTGATCCGATTGCTGAGTTAAGAAATATTGCCAAAAGGTAAATAGAGTGTCCATTTTTCGATGATTTTGCGGGCTCGCGGGCGAATCTCCATTGTTAGTAACGATAGAAAGATGTGGTTTTCGCAGCACTTTGCTACTTTGACTACTTTTTTTATTTTTTAAAATATAGATTATAGGCTATGACGTGGACGATTGGCATACTCAAAAAAATTCTATATTTTTTAAAAAACGTAAATTTCGGGCATAACATTCAGAATAAAAATAAAGTGTTATACACGGTGTTGAAAAAAGGTCTGTACCCCGGAATAACTCCGGTGCATCGTATTGTAGCGGAAAATGTCTAGGGAAAAAGTTGTTTGGTTTTGAAGGAGGAGTAGTTAGTAATTTAAACCACCCCCACCTCCTCAACCCCCGGGCGCGGGTGGGGGTAAGTTAAGATTTTCAAATGGAACCCTATATTTTTTATTGGCGTATCGTGTTCTCCGACCAATAATAAACATCTTTCGTCCGAAATTTCATTCGGGCCCATGCTTCACCAACAATCACCATGAGAAAGACAAAATCAGAACCGTGCGAAAATCAAGTTTTATCCCGGAAATACTCTTTTTCTCTGTCTTGTACTAAAAAATGCTCGTGGAATACAAACAACTTTTTTCGGACAAAAGATGTTTATACGATTACGATACGCCAATAAAAAATATGGGGTTCCTTTTGAAAATCTTAACTTACCCCCACCCGCGCCTGTGGGTTGAGGGGGTGGGGGGTGGTTTAAATTGCAAACTATTCCTCCTTCAAAACCAAACAACTTTTTCCCCAGACATTTTCCGCTGCAATGCGATGCACCGATGTTATTCCGGAGTACCGAACTTTTTCAACACCCTATATATTTCTGAGAAGCTTGTTAAAAACTGAATTGAATTATTGAAAAATTTGTTTTTTTCTTGAAAACTATTGAACATGCTGAGTATGTCACTGATTCTACTTAAGAAGCTACAAATTGAACAATAAATTTTTTTTGCGTTACATGATAACCGAAATATGGGGAGTGTCCAAAGATATAAAATTCTGAAAAACATCCCCTATATCAAAAACGAGGGGGCCTAGAAAAATATCATTTGTGTCACAGAAAAGTAGTACAGTGCTGCGAAATCCGCATAGAACTTTACTAATAACTGCGATACCCCGTAAAACCATTGGAAAAGGGACACCCTGTACATCTACATTCAGTACAAAGTGCTGTAATTCCCATAAGCCAATCTTGACGGCATTTTAGGGATGACAACATAATTCAATGTAATGATTTAGTAATTTTTCGTCCTTAATTTAAATTTCTTTTAAAAGGGACAGTAACTCTGATGACGATCCACCATTTAATTTCCAAGGAATGCTAAGAAAAACAAACTTCCAAAGGGAGTCCATGACAAAAGGCGTTGGTACCAGACGTGCCTCCATTAAAAATGCCATGGAAGCAGTGACGAGGTTCTCCATAGCAAACGACAAAGATGATGCGAGTGAAAATGTTGCTAATGGAAGCGATGCAGCCATGATTATAAACAGCAGACCCGTTTTTATGGAATTAATTCCTGGGTTGATTTTGAAGGGAGTTGAGGTCGATTTATAAACATTTTTCATTCAAATTATTAAAATAATAATTGTAATAACTTAAGTGGATTCCGGAGTATCTCTAAACGAGTTGTTTCCCCAAGCGTTTATTTCCGTTTTAGGAAAAACATGTGCAAGGAAAAACAACTTTGTAATGCAACTAAAATTGGAGAAAAGTATATTTTTTTTTTTTCGGAAGATTTTTAGATTTAATTTTATTTACTGTTCCATGTAGAAAGAAATTATGAACTTTCCCACAATTATTAATAAAATTTAGACATCTTTTATTTAACATTTTGCAACAAAATGCAGCGTTTTCATAAAAAGAGAAAACTTCCTTTTTCAGTGCTAAATATCGAAGTCTAGACCCCGATCACATTTCGTCTCCTTCTTCCGATTATCGTTGTCGGCTGTCGGCTTACCGATTACGGGCCGACGCTCGACGTATTGTTCTAACAGCAAGGGAAGACCCAATTCGCTTCGTGCCTTCAAAGAGTGAAACGAGCAGGGGTCAAATCGGAGATTTCCACTGACTCCGGCATCAGTGCCCTCTTAACCCATGGCAAGGCCCATAGGCTTCGAGCTTCTTTAAGCCCTTCTGAAGTGCTGTTAACAAGTGATCGATCATGGGAAGAAACACAGTGACCCTAAAATTCTCCCTCCCTGAAAAAGCAATATCTTCAGAATTGCCATCATTTCGTCTGAGCTTCACACTACTTTGTTTCTTTCTTTGAGTATCTCCTTTGTTTGTTCCTTCATTTTCAAGACAAATTTTGGTCTTCCCTTTCTTCTCAAAAGCATCCCTGAAACTGAACCCGATATAATTACTCAATGACCTTAAGAGCTTCACGGCTTCATTCAGATCCATATTTGTGCTCTGCAGCTTTATGCTCGTCTGATGAAATCTTTTTGTGACAATAGACCAGAACACCAGTAAGATGCAATTTTCCAAGGTATTCTACTTTGATAAAATACCCCTTGCCTCTTGTCGTGCTTTAGCTGATTCGTCAAGGTTATCTGTAAATTGCTCTAATACCATCCTGATTTTTTCATATCCACAGTTGAGTGCCTTTGAAGCATCGGAGTGGGCTGCCCATCTAGTATCACTTAGACGTTTGACAATAGGCAGGCCATCAAAAGCATTAAGTAAAAGTTCCCACCGATGAGTTGATGAGCTGCAAAAGCAGTAGACGTCTACCAATTCAAAGAACTTTGATTGCTCAAATTACTCACTGGCCACGTGGGCCCTAATGTTTGCGGGCCTCTAGGCTTCAGCCTACTCAGCCTTATGGATAAGAGGGCACTGTCCGGCATCGTCTTATATAAAGTATTCTAAGTGACATTGATGGTTTATTCTTTACTCAAATGAAGCAACTTGTAGAATACTTTGTAAGACTCACACAGAATTAATGATGAGTTGATGAGCTGCAAAAGCAGTAGACGTTCTCTACCAATTCAAAGAACTTTGATTGCTCAAATTACTCACTGGCCACGTGGGCCCCTAATGTTTGTGGGCCTCTAGGCTTCAGCCTACTCAGCCTTATGGATAAGAGGGCACTGTCCGGCATCGTCTTATATAAAGTATTCTAAGTGACATTGATGATTGATTCTTTACTCAAATGAAGCAACTTGTAGAATACTTTGTAAGACTCACACAGAATTAAATTAATAATTCTTAAGTTTATTTTAAAATAAGTCAATTTACCATGGGTTCTTAGGTGGAAGGTTAATTTAAAAATATCTTTAAAAGTCAAACCATTATTTTAGCTATTATAAAACGCGTATACAGATAAATTAAATCTATGGTATATTGGCTGATGAAAGTTTACTGTTTTAAAAATATTAATATTTATATATTCGCACTGTAATTTCAGTTAGATATACAGTACAAGCTGTATTTTCAGGAATAAATTAGGTTAGAGTTATTTTTATTAATTCTAAATATGTTATAAGAAAGGAAAATAAAACTTATCTATTGGTTCGATTTAAATTTTATTGCTTTATTTTTTAATATATATAAATAAAAATAAATAAATAAATAGCCGTACTATACAAACATTAAATCAAGTAATACTGTTAAAGGGCATATAAAATAAGTAATACAGGCCTATTTACTTCTACCACGGTATAAGATATATACAGGGTACCGCTCTAGACGTTAAAAAGACGATCAAATAGCGGCGGAAATATTTCCCCTCAGGGAAAGATATTTTTATTTTGCCCCCCCCCCCCCCCCTCTAGAGTGGGCCCTTGATATATCTATTGGGTTATAGAAACGGTTTATTATATTTAAACAATATCCTTCCTTGAATTATTGCTACATTTTTAACCATATTAAATGAAACATGATACAATTTTTTCTTGTTTTAGTGATATTTTAGCTGTAAACTGTGTTATATTTTTATGAAATTAATATACCTAATTACCATGATATTATTCTTTCAGTTTGCCTACTCGTGAAACCTTTAAATGCATTTAAAAGAGAATTAAAAATGCTAACAACAACGTGAATTTCCATAAGCAATTTAAAAATTGATCTACACTTGACGGCTAGACATCTTTCCTTGTATTATATCATCAAAATTAAACTATACAGCGTGTCTTCGGAAGTTCTTACCAAATGGGAAACTTTTTAATTATTAACTCTACGAAAAAAAGTGCCTCTTCCTAAAAAGTCCTGCTTGGCGACAAAATAAATTTGCACAAGAATATTTGTATGTTGGACATACAGGGTGGCTTCAAAAAGTACCGGGTTTAAAATTTATAAAAGACGTCGACTATATTTACAAAATTAAAAACTTGGAAAGTGCATGTATAAAGGCTAACAAACTATAACAATTACACAATAAAAACTCTACTTAAGAGAAGTACTTTTATGACGGATAAAAATTCGTTCACTAATTTCTATGAGGTGGCCAATTTCTAATTTCCCAATAACAAATAAAACTAAATGATTCCAAAAATAATCTAGGCCTCCACATGGCCCCCGTCTTTTGCATACAAATGAAAGCCTACTTATCCAGAAATACTTATTATCAAATCTTTACGACTATTAGTTTTGTAAATATAGCCGACGTCTTTTATAAATTTTAAACCCGGTACTTTTTGAAGCCACCCTGTATGTCTAACATACAAATATTCTTGTGCAAATTTATTTTCTCACCAAGCAGGACTTTTTAGGAAGAGGCACTTTTTTTCGTAGAGTTAATAATTAAAAAGTTTCCCATTTGGTTAGAACTTCCGAAGACACACTGTATATACTTCGTTATTTGTCACTTAAAGTAAATTAAGTTACAAGTAACGGGATATACATACATAGCTTCATTTTATAAAATTACAAATAATCTCCAACTGCAAATCAACTAGGTAGCTATTTGTACAAGATTTTTATAATCTACTTGGACACTTTCAAAAATGCGAAAATATATCGCAATATTAAAACTTATAATACCATTATATTTTAGAGCATTTCTACACTATACACAATTTTCTAAACTACTATTTGCATAACATAATATCGTACTGCAAGATCGGTTTATTGGAGATTCATTTATTCGACTTCTTGTGTAACATAACATAGAATTGTATTTGTTAGGTTTAATTAATAAGAGGTTATGTATTACGTTATTCTTTATCTGATATATATGTCGGCGTCAATTAGTGAAATCCGTCATTACCAGAAATGCCTAGTCATTTCACGTATTACCGGTAAATAGTGTAACTCTACGTTTGGTACACCGTTTGCCTGTATGAGTATGAGGCATTCCCTGTAATGACGGAATTCTCTCAGTCAAACGCTGTACTTAACTAAATGATTTAAGTTACCCTGTTTGCCGGTTTTAGTCGAACACTGTAATTGTTGTTAACATCTGTGTAGTGATTTTTTTTGTAAAATGAAATGTTGAAGCATTCAGAATTGTTTTATAAGAAGTAAGTAAGAAAAAACCTTGGAATATTACGAAATTGACGGAGGTAAGAAAATTCTTTTCAATTTTAAGGAAATTTCTTATAATAGTAAGTTATTTACAAACCTTTTAATGTAAAATACCTACCTTATTTTCATGCACTACTGGCGCAACACTGTCCTAATTACAATGATTGAGTAAAACCAGCAAACAGGGTATTTAGCTAAGTACAGCGTTTCTGAAAGATTCCGTCTCAGGGAATGCCTGAGACTTTTAGGCAAACGGTGTACCAAACGTAGAGTTACACTATTTGCCGGCAATACGTGAAATGACTAGGCATTTCTGGGAATGACGGATTTCACTAATTGATGCCGACATATTATACACTTTGAAATAAAAAATATAAATATGTAAAATATTTAAATACGTTTTTATTTACACACGCTGACCCAGTCTTCATAGCTACATATGTCGCATTTTACTTCACAACACCATATAAATTTGCAATTACATCTTCCTATTCTTTTTTCTCTGACCAAGTGGTAACCTCGTCCGCAACAAAGAGAGGAGCAGCTATTTTGTCCAACAGTTATGGTCCTGAAAAAAGTATTAATAAAAAATACCTTATTTTAAATTTTTTATGAAAAATAAGTATTTATGTATCGTTGCAAAATGAATGTGTTTTTTTTTCTCTAGATGTGATAGCGCAATTTGAATAGTGTACCTAATTTTTTTTTTTTTTTTTTTTTTTTTTTTATGAGCAAACACAAGCACTATAGGAAAAATCCTTTAGGGCACTCTGGGAGTGGTGCGTGTGCGCAAAAGGCGATTCACGTTGGTTTTGAATCGTTGGAGGTTATATTCGTTGGGAAAAACGACCTCGGGAAGGTCGTTCCACAAAGATGCAGTCCTCCAGATGAAAGAATTCTTAAATAATGAAGTTCGAGGAGTACTAAGCTTAACCACATATGGGTGGGCGGCAGTGGTTCGTCGTGTATTTCTGCTAATCGTCGCTCTGGGCGGAATTAAGAGGGCAAGGTCAGCCGAGCACCTTCCATGAAAATATCTGTAAAAGAGAGTCAAATCCCCAACCTGTCTTCGATGTTCTAGGCTGTCGAGGTTCTTCGTCAGCTCGTGGTCTCCGATCAGACGAATAGCCCTCCTTTCGATGGAATCCAGCAGCCGAAGAGTATGTTTGGGTGCAGAGCTCCAGACATGAGAGCAGTATTCTAGTGATGGTCGAATCTGGGCTTTGTATAGTGTCAAAAGTTGTTGAGGTGTGTACAACTTTCTGGTTCATAAGAGTACCCCAAGCTTCTGAGAAGCTACCTTCTCGATTGCCACAACGTGGTTATGCCAAGACATATTTCCTCCGAGATTGACGCCCAGCAAATTAACAGATGAAGCCAGTGGGATTGCGTGTCCGTCCATGACTGTAATGTTAACCTTTTTAGAGAAAACTGCTGCCTGGGTCTTTTTAGCGTTAAATTCGACTTGGTTACTGTCACCCCAAGCCAAAATTTCTTCCAGGTCTTTGTTGAGGCGTGATGCTTCATGCTGTCTGCGAAGATGTGCGTCGGCAGTCGATGTTTGTGCATTCAAAGAGAACGATGAGATAAGTGTGCTATCGTCAGCAAAACTAAATATCGGTTTTTAGTTTTCACTAGAAGGTCGTTAATGTAGAGCCAGAAGAGAGTGGGAGACAATATGGACCCTTGAGGAACACCGGCATTGATGGTGAAGGTGTCTGAGAGAAATCCGTCAATCGCCACTTGCAGAGAGCGGTTTGTTTATATTTTTTTCTCTCTAATGCAGGCTGATCTTGTATGTTATTGAATTATATTTATTAACCCATTTTTTTTTAATTAATTGTACTCTTACCTATTGCAAAATCTTCCATTCGTTCCAAATATATCCAGCGTTGAATCCTTATCACAAAAATTCGGCGATTTCTGGTAATACAACAGATCGAATGACAAATCTCGTTTTTTTTTATTTTTCTTTGGCGTCCATTGTTGTTTTAATCTGGATTGACGTTTTTTACTATTTATCGACTTTGGATTTGCACTAAAAAAATGCAAAAATATGAGCTTATTTTCTGGTCTGGCAACTGTGTTCACCGCTTTATACAGGCTAGCCCATAACTGATGGACCATAGAGCAACTGGAAATACTAATGACCAAACTAGACCGATAAGTTTTTTCGAAATATTTTTTGTTCTAGGAATACAGGGTTTGTTCGTGAAAGTGAATGTTTATTTTCGAAAATATTTGAAAATGGTTCAATGTATCGGATTGAAAGTTTCACATTAGAGGGCGCTATACAACGTGTCAAAGATAAGTAAGGCCAGTGCAGGGATCTCGGAAACCGTAAGAGATACGAAGTCGGTTAAATGGAGGTAAAGTTGCGCATTTACGTGCCTAATAATATGCCGTTTAGAAAGGTTTAAAATTCCGAGTAGTTCCGGAGATATCCGGAAAAAAACGAAATTCTGAAAAATCGTATTATTGTTGTCCTAGGTTTTTTTGAGATCGAATTCTAAAGTAAATTGCACTTTTGCATTGCCACTTTTTCCGCTCTATCTAACAGCGTTAATTGTTTTGAAATCCGACGAGTCGTCCTCGAAGGGCTATTATCAACTTTCTTTTTTTAAATACGGTCCTGTTTTCCTGATATTGGAATTTGAGAGCTTTTTTTCTCCCGAATGCAACGATGTATGACACATTGTGGTTTAATGACGTTTCGAGGGTTTTTTGAACAACATCAGGAAATTTTACGATACGGTCCTGTATTTCTCCTAATTTTATAAATAATTTCTCATAAGTAAGCTCTAAATTTTTACTTATGTTGGACTAGTTGGACAAGCAATTTAATAATAAACCACAAATAAGTGAACAAAATACATTACTTCAAACTTCTGTTGATTCGGGATTTGAAAGAAAAATAGGCGCTTAAAACAAAAAAATTAAGATGGTGACGCGTGATTTGTTTCACTTGACATTCCCATTGTGATCGATTTTATCTCAAAAAAACTGTTATGTGACAGTTAGAAGATGTTATTTGTGCTTAGAGAATAACGGAATCATTTTGAACACCTGATTATGTAGTTCCTTACTTTTTCGTTGTTCGTTTTGTTACTGTTTTGGAATGATTTTTGTTCACTTATATGTGATTTATTATTCAATTATTTGTTATTTATTGAACTAGTCCAACATAAGTAAAAAATTTATAGCTTACTTATGAGATATTTTTTATAAAATTAGGAGAAATAGAGGATCGTATCCCAAAATTTCCTGATGTTCAAAAAACCCTCGAAACGTCATTAAACCACAATGTGTCATACATCGTTGCATTCGGGAGAAAAAAGCTCTCAAATTCCAATATCAGGAAAACATTACACTGGGTTTCATAAATCTGACTTCCTTTCTTACCTGTTATGATTCTTAAAACTAAAAAGGTATATCAAATACCAATGTATGGAAAACTATTATTTCTTAGACCACCAGTCCAGATATCTTATACAGTAAAAGCGTATTTTTCTCTACACTATAGCACTTTAAAATACTAATTCAGATTGAATGGTAGTATCAAGACAAGGGCGCCTTCTCCATTGATAGGATGTCACCACCTCCAGACCGGTTTCGAACTGTTCTCATCAGTACAGGGTAGGTGTCCGTACCTATCATCAGAGAAGAGCAGTAGAGAGTCTTCTCTGATGATTGGTATGACACCTATCTAGAACGACAAACATTTCGAAAAAAACTTATATGACTTATAGGTCTAGTTTGATGTTCACAGTTGCTCTATGGCCCATAAGTTATGGGACAGCGTGTATAAATACTGTTGGTCATGTAAAACACTCGAAATTCTAGAACTAAGTTTATTGAGCTTACATATTGAATTTTCTTAAATTTCTATTTCCCAGATTTGATTGATCGACCAATATGGCCGAGGTAAATTTATCTCTCAAAATTTTTCCAACGGTCTTCAAATCTGGAGTGGACCTCCAACATGTTTTCATTTGACAGCTACCTGAGATTCCGTGACATTTGCATTTGACCTGCATATTATTTTGAACTGCCTGAAAAGAAAACATGCTCGAATAAAAGGTTTGATATAAAGTTTAAATCAAAAAATTAGGTGTTCGTACAGGATGTCCTATTTTCGACATTATTATATGGTATCTCCATAACTATTAGTGCTATCAAAAAAGTAATGTGGTGTCATGTACTCTTTTTGGATCAAACTCAAAATGATAAAATCAAAAAATGAAAAATTTCGCTCGCTTAAGAGAAATCAAAAAATTGATAATTTCAAAATTACCCTATATTTTCTTAGTTACAAGAGATACAAAATTTAAATTCTTTAAAAATATATACACACCATGAATGATATTGGTTTCCTAGGCGATTTTATACTTTAAACCATTTCGTTCATGTTTATATAACTTACTATTTTTATTTTAACACATTGACTCACCTCTCCCAGTACTCTGATGAATTATCTGAACACCCCGTATAAGAAACTCTCAATTAGGAGTAAAAAGATATTTAAAACTTTTGCATAGATATACAGGATGTTATGGAAATGATTTATTATTTTTAAATGAATGACTTAGTAAAATCCCTTAAAGTCACCCCATATGCTGCGATACCATAGAGATCTGTTTTCACTTAACAAGTATATGAAGGTCAGTAGGTTAGCGTTGATGCCAAATCACAACGTATGCCTCGACCTTGGTCGTTGGAAACCGTTGCACGTACGAGCCTCGCTTGATACGCGAGAAGACCAGTACGTCTTCGACGCGTGTTCCTCGTTAATTCCTACATGTTTGTTCGTGTTTAAGGTGTTTCTTTCCTAATAAATATGGTATACAATTTACCAGTTGTAGCACACATTTGCTGTTCTGTCAAATAATTTATTTGCGTTTTGAGCGGTCATTTTTATGGAAATAATTGTTTAAAAGGTTATGACAGAATGAAAATGTGGCCAAATCATAGTTGGAGTTTGACGTGTTAATATGACAATACCGGCCAGTGCCTCTTACGTGTCTTTATGAAGTTGATATAAATCTATGGTCATTTTTGTGCAATTTGTTTTATCTCTGGATTTGCAGGCATAAATATAATAAGTAAATTCCCTAACACCCTGTGTACGATCGCTACTGAGAAATGTAGAATAAGAACTTGTAAATATTTAAAATAATTTCCATAATACGACCCTGACTTTCACACCTCACGGCCCAAAAAACAATGGTACTAAAACACCTAATGGATGGGCTGCGCGTGTGGTCTCCATAATAATCCCATAATAATAACCGACCAAAAACGCGATGGCCGGTTTTGGGCGGGGCCCCCGAATGCCTTTTGTGTGAAAATATTTCGGTTTCGAGAGCTGAGCGTCGGTAGGAAAGAAATAAATCATATTAATCGGACTAGGGAATACCTTCTCGAAGAAAACTAAACTTTGTATTTACGGTGGTGTCTTGGAATACCATCGTCGAAATTCTATGTAAAAATTATTATATAAAGGAACTAAAATAGTATATTACGTACGGAGGTGGAAAGTGTTTCATTCCTGTCGAGACAGTAATGAAATTTTTCAGCTAGGTTTGTATACTATTTTATTTATAACCACATCTAACATCCACTTCTTATTATTTTGAATTAAAATTATTAATTTTGAATTTTCCATTGAAAAATTAGAAAGAAATTTCAAATAACCGCAGGTGATAAAATAACGTAGGTAATAATACACATTAAGATGGCAAATATAATTTTTTGAATATGGTTTCCATGTCACTATACAATATATTATTTTAACAACAGAAAAATGCTATCAGTTGAGGCATGTGATTTTGCTTCTACTCCATCAGAAATTCGAGAAGCATCAAAAATAGTAGAAGAAGATCTTCTGTAAAACTAAAAGCGAGATATGACAAGGCATATAACTGTTTCAAAGAATGGGGTACGGGAAACAAAGTTTAAAATCCTGGTTCTGAGTCGGCGCTACTAGATTATTTCAGTGAAAATGCCAAGACAAAGAAGATATCAACGATTTGGTCACAATATTTAATGTTGAGGACCACTATATCAATTAGGAAAAAAGCTGGCATATCGATACATGCATCGAATAACATTGTAAGTGACATTTTGACCAATCTCAGAGTTCAAAATAAATTTCAATTTTTAAAACGTAAAATTTGTTTTTTTAGCTTAATTTTTTTTTGAAGGCATCTTTCATCCTATTTGTATCTGATTATTTTGGTATTTTGCCTGTAGTATCATGGAAAAATAATATACCGAAACTTTTATGTCTTCTCCCCTAAGAATACGATTTGTCACTTACAATGTTATTCGATGCATTTGTCGATATCTAAACAAGCCAAGCTATTAGCATTTAAAAAAAAGTGTGTTCGTATATTATTTTGAGATATCGATTTTTAAAAAAAATTATAAAAAAATAATTTACTTTCCACCCGGGTAGAAAGTAAAAGTAAAAAAACGTCAACTTTCCACCTTTCAAAGATGGATGAAATGTCATTATTACATGAATGGTTGTAAATAAAAAAATATACATCTTTACTTGATCACATTATTTGATCAAATTTTATTATTTTTATTCTTGTTATTCCGAACGATTAATTTTTATCTGGAGAACAGCAAAAACGTTAAACTGTATACAGTGTTGATATTTTCAATAGGGAATGAACATAATGCAAAATATCACAGTAGGCATAGAACTTTAAAATTTTGTACTCATATTCAGTTTTTCGTCCTGAACATATTTTCTACTGCGCGTCACTAGCGATAAAATAATTTTTTTGGAAATTTCCAAGACATTCTTGTTTTTTCGAAATTAAAATTATGAGACAAACTAGTTTGTATCCCAGCAAGGGGAACCCCAGAAGATGAAGTTTCAACTTTTTTAGCCTTTTTCGCCTATTCATGCGTCTATCCGGGGACACACTGTATATGTTACCGTAAAAACCCGATTTCAGTTAAAATACGATTTTCCTAGGGAAACCTAGTTTTAACTGTCGTCGCTAGCTAATTCTAGATTTAACTGGTTCAAACTAGAATTGACAATTGTTCTCAGTTAATTCAAGTTTCGTCTAAACTTTTTTTAGTCAATTATATATTTTAAGCAGTTAAGACTTGAATTAACATTCTCAGCTATTTCTAGTTTTGACTGAATCTATTTTAGTCAAAGTAGTAAAAACTATTAGCCCGGTGAAAACCAGAAAATACTTGCGCCAGCCCGTCTTCTCGATCAAGTGAAACCGTAAAATTGAAAAACTCTCCTAGGACACTTTTAACTGATTTACCTTAGTAAAAACTAGTTTTACCTAGTAAAAGTCGTTTTCATATAAACGAGTATGTAATTGTTAGTTTAACTAGGATTATAAGACATTTCTAGTTTTAACTAGTTAAATCTAGAGTTGACTAAGGAGGATAGCTGAAACTAGTTTTTCCTAGGAAGATAAAGTTTTCACTGGAAACGAGTTTTACCCTCAATATCTTGTTTCCAGTAAATAATACTAAAAATCAGAAAAACACGTCATTCAGCATAACTTATCATTGCCCTTAAAAATAGCAGAGAAGCGCCCTTCAAAGCTGCAAAAAAGCATTAGAAGTAGTCTTACCATTCTTCCAACTTGATTATTGTGTAAATTAATCTTCGAGTGAATATCATCGGCTCTCTCCCGCGAATCCAAAAACATTTTCGAGAACCTCACTCCATATTTCAAATTGTGGGAGCAACCTCCCCACTTCCATGACACCGGTTGATCTTCCGCCCTCTCTTTCAAATAATCACCTTTCGCATTCGAAAATGGATCTCTTACATTTGAATATTTCGAATATTCGTCTATTCCCTTGAATAACTGATCTTTGCCATTCACATAGTCGTAGTTTTCCTTCAATATTTGGCGGGGTTTCCGAATTTTGTAGATTTTCGAGTCGCAGCCGCAGTTTTGTAAAGAACCCGAGCTGCAAGATCTTGCTACTGCTATGGCTACTCCTGCGGACGATATGGCGTAGGCGAAAGCTGTTTCCTTATAACCTTAAAAGAAAACAAACCAATTAGATTTTCTACAATCACGTGGCAACTTTTCGCAGTCCAAGGAGAATAAACATTTTCGACAGCGGTGTAAAAACCGATTACTTTCCTCACCGGTGAGTATGTTACCTCATAAAACATAAGACGTTATTATTAATACAATGACATGAAACGTCTTTATTTCAATGGTGTCAATAATACAAAAACCATTAAAACTTATAGAAATTTCCGAAATCACTGTCCCTGTAATTTGGCATAACTGATGCTTAATTTCCTACCCTTGTTTGTATTTCACCCCAAGATACAGATTTAAGCGCAGTAGGGGTGACATAAAGTCCATTTGATACGGTGGATAGGTTTGTATAAGGTGAAAAGAGCTGTCAACAGATAGGCAGTGTCGTAGGATCGAATAAATAGATAATAGAATTTAATACCATTAGGCATTTTAAGAAAATATTAATTTTATGTAGGACTTTTCTACTACCCTCGTATATCTATCTATATATGTACCTGTCTTTTCTGGACCGAAATGCTGTACAGGGTGCACCAAGTAAAATGGCCTATTAGAAATATCTCGAGAACTGAATGAGATTTTATTTTGAAAATTTTATTGTAGCTATAAGAGATGGTTTTCTACGTTTCTAAAATATTTTGGATGATGCGGTGTGGCCGGATCATACCGAAAATGGTAGCAACGTCGGAATTTTAAATGAATTACCCTTTATATCATATTTTTTTTGGAATCTAGGTAAAAATCTAGAACAGTTTTATATATAATATCATATACCTATCTTTAAGAGTTTTTGAAATATAAAATATAATTTTGTGATTTTTTAACGCCGTATCGGGACCTGAAAAGAAAATCATATCTTTTTAGCGGTTACAGTTAGAAAGCTGAAATTTTGACAATAGTTTCACAAGACCATCAAAATTGTATTATTTTGAACAGTATTTAATTAGTTTTATAGGCTTCTCCCTAACAATATTTCTGAGGGAGATGAATTATTGCAAAAATCTTCTTTTTTTAAATGGGACCCCTGTATTTGATATGTTTTGCTAATGGAGGATCGAATTTTCTATCTAATGATATTAAGTATTCCTATACCTATCTTCAATATTTTCGGACTTATAGCGAAATTTAAAAATGATCTTAAAAAAATATATTTTTGGTAGTAGGCTGTGGAATGGATTCATATAAACAAAATAATGAAAAATCCATTTGACGTTATGTCTGTATTATTGTAATAAAAATTAACTAATTCACATTACTCGAGGTTAGAGTTTATTTTATATTCATGGGGAGTGTGGTAGAGTTTTATCTAGAACTTGCAGAAAATTTAATGAACTTCATCCTGATACAGCTCCTATGACTCAGAAAAAGTTGGCCCTAAGGTCTCCGGATCTTATCCAACACCCCCCCCCCCCCCACCTAAGGGGTAGGATTAAAGAAATAGTATACAAGACACCAGTCACAATAAGATAATTTTTAAATTTCGCTATAAGTCCGAAAATATTGAAGATAGGTATAGGAACACTTAATATCATTAGATAGAAAATTCGATCCTCCTGTCCTGTCCCATTTAAAAAAAAAATAAATTTATTCAATAACTCATTTTTTGCAATAATTCATCTCTCTCAGAAATATTGTTATGGAGATGCCCTGTATAAAGCTAATTAAATACTGTTCAAAATAATAAAATTTTGATGGTCTTGTGAAACTATTGTCAAAAGTTCAGCTTTCTAGCTGTAACCGCTAAGAAGATATGATTTTCTTTCCAGGTCCCGATACGGCGGTAAAAAATTACAAGATTATTTATAATTCAAAAACTCTTAAAGATAGGTATATGATATTATACAGAAAACTGTTCTAGATTCTTACGTAGATTCCAAAAAAAATTATAATATATATGGTAATTCATTTAAAGTTCCGAAGTTGCTACCACTTTCGGTATGATCCGGCAATACCGCATCATCCAAAATATTTTAGAAACCTAGAAAACCATCTCTTATAGCTACAACCAAATTTTCAAAATAAAATCTCATTCAGTTCTCGAGATACTTCTAATAGGCCACTTTACTTGGTGCACCCTGTATGCACCCCAACAAATTTTGATACTCTACAAAGCCCAGACTCGACCATCACTAGAATATTGCACTCATGTCTTTAGATCTTCACCCAAGCATACACACCAGATTCCATCGAAAGGAGAGCCATTTGTCTGATTAGAAACCACGAACTGATCTGATCTGCATCTGTTTCTGTATCTCTGATTTTGTTTAATATCAAATATTGCGTATTTGCCTATGCTCGATTTCATGTCTCAATATTTCTAAGAAAAATGAGTGTGGCAGATAGATAGATGCCAAAGTGTTTCCAATTTTGATACGAACATTAAAAATCATTTTATGTCACGCCACTGATTACTGGTTGCACCTGGACATTCAATAAAGCTCAGAAACGTATTGTTTGCAAATAGAGTGCTACTTAGTGCTTCAGTCAGGACTAATAATAGCGATTTTCTCAGCTGGGGTGTGGATAATTAGCATTTATTAAATGTTTTTGAAGGAGCAATTTAAAAAAATTGAAGTTTTTGAGATCGTTTCAGTTTTAGGGTAAAATAGCTACAATATTACTCTGTAGGAATATTTACAGGCAGATTATAGAAGTATTTGTATAGAAGTTTAGTAAGGAGGTTGTTCTTTGGCCCATTTTCATCAAAAAACTTCATATGAACATATGTCCTAAACGTCTTAACTTTTGATATATGTATGCTAGAAAATATTTTTAGAATAAGCATCTTTATTTATCCTATAGCTTTCGTACTCTGAATTTCTAGGATTTTATAACAATGATTTTTGCGAGTTCATTTACATTGATAGCAATGTGCTATTAGAAGATGATAGTGATCCCATTCCTACCGATTATGTAGCCCAACCTGAAACCACATCAATATCTGACGACTCTGATGAAGAAGTTGAATGCAGTTTAATCAAACAAGTGTCACCAATTATCAACAAGCCATTAGGATGGTAAAGATAGAGGTGATGCTACAGCAATGGAATTGTTATCAGACTTGGAATTACATTTTCTAGATTGCAAGTTTAAAACGTAAACACGTCAAACTACGTTATTAGTTTTTTTAATACTACATACATGCAAAACTAGTTTATTTTTGTTGAGTTTAATAAATGTTTATTTGTACATACATAGTAATAATTTTGCATTTACCTATTACCTAATAACAAATTTCCCATGGGCGGACACCTCTATTACTCGGCCACATTTAGACAGTCCCGGAGATGTCCGCCTAAGAGAGGTTTTACTGTATATGGGCCTGTTGGGAACAAATCCGGACAAACCGATTTCTGAACTTAAAGATATTTTCAATGTAATGTATTTAATTCTGTATCGCACCATACCTAATAAAGTTACTTTCCCTTGACAGACTCGATATAAAAAATCTCAATCGCTCAGACTAAACAATTAAATTAGTGCAGTCGCGCCAAAAGCAGTGTCACATTAACAAAAGCTTTTTAATTAATTATGTCGCCAATTTGGTCAAAACCTGGTTTGAGAACGACGAACCTTTCTCGAAAAAATCGCGACGAAAATACCAATCAGCACGTGCTCACATTCTGGACATTAGTTAACCTTAAGAATGTAACTAAAAGTGATTTTGTTCGAGTGGAGCGTATTCCTGCAGGAAAAAAAACCTTTGTTTCTATTGTACCATTTTACCACACATCCGACCATGCATGCAACGTTAGGAAAGAAAAATGAATTAGGGGCGATGTAAAATAAATTATAAATGTTAAATTATGCAGCGTTAAAAGCTCCATCGTCTTTATTAACTGCTCGAAATTAACGCTAACTGGTGACATAAACGCGCTTGATTATTTAATTGTCCAAGTGTTAAAATTTTTATGAAGAGCATATGAATGGTCTCCATTCATAATCACGGAAAAATGTATACGGTATATTTTTGATGGAACCATTCAACATAATTTAATTATCATGATAAATAAATATTTTAGAGAATGCTTCAATAATCCTGTTTTTGCCAAAAGTGCACTACCTTATTATCAAATATTAAAAAATACGACCAAATCAATAAGCTATTATTGTGTTAATAATAAACCAATTTTAATAATGTGTGTTTTAATTGAAAACATCTTAGAGATGGGTCAATCTGAGCTTTTCAAGAAGCAGTGATACAATGCGACTGCTTTGTCACTGTGACAAGTCGCAGTGATTTTCCGGAGCAGTTCTCTTTCGCAGCGAAGCGCAAGGCACGACGTAAAATAGAAATCCCGTATGTTGTTGATAGTAAATTGATTAGTTAGCTTAGAGAATACATGAATAGGTGGCAGTAGGGTAGCCAGGTTGCCGGGAAGTTCCCGAAATACAAACAATATTCGCTGATCACGGATTGCTTTGTATAATCCTGGAATTTTCTAACAAATATATCAACATTTTTTATATATTTTTAATCTGCCTGAAATCCCGGAAATCATCATCAATTCCTGGCAAAAAAAATTGTCTCTGAAAACTCTATCAATCTGGCAATCCTAGGAGGCAGTTTCTTATGCCAGATTGTAAATTACGTCAATGAATACATTTCTATCTAGTTCCATGTAAGCTTCTTTGCTTATAACCTAAACTGCTCGGAGCAGTCACAGCTCCAAAGAGCCGACTAGCCGCGGCTGGTTCTGCTTCTTGCTTGGAGCAGTAGCAGCTCAAAAGAGACTATCGGCCGCCACAGCCTACGGTTGCTTCTGCTATTCGCAGTCGCAGCGACGCCGACGTAAACTGCTCCGAAATGCGAAGCAGGACGTGACTGTGACAAGGGCAACGCAGTGACAAAGTAGCAATCTGTGATATCGCAAACCACCTCTAATTATTCTAGAATTTAGGCAGAGTAGCTTATGTCCTGACTCGTGACACGTCTTATTATACGGGGCGAGCGCATACAATCTAGATGCATGTAAATTTCCTAACATTTAAATTTGACATATCTTATATACAAACTATTTATTTTTTAAACTAAACCAACTAACTAAACTCCTGGACAAAATTAACGAAACATCATAAATTTGCCATATTTTTGATGCTATTTGTTTTTGAATTTATGATCCGATTTGAATAATTTTTTTTTGCATTCTAGGTTGGTTCCTTGAGAATGTCGTCGTTTTCGCTGTTTATGATAAAAATTAAATTTTCGATTTATATTGGGTGTAATAAAATGCTATGTTTTTTTCCTAAAATTCGTATCACCCTGTGAAGTATATTAGCAACCGAAACATATAGCAGTTGACATTAAACGGTAGGTCCATCTTTCCCCAACATTTTCCTTTTTGGTTTACTTCATTATCTCTATTATTAAATGAGATACACCGCTTTATAGCGTAACATGTCTTTATAGACTTTATTATTCAACACATTCATTGTTATATGTTTTCAAGTAGGCTATGGACCTTTTCTGACATTGCAAGCGATGTGTCAGCAGATGTTGTGTGTTAAAGTTACAAAGGCCAAATAAAATTCGCCATACTGAAAAAAAAACTGTTCGGAAACTGCTTATTAAACGTTCGTTTCGTATGCCCGGTTTCCCGACGAGTATTTTAATCTTGAAAGCAGTAAGAGCCTTAACTTTGGTGTATTCGATGTGTCATATTGCTACTGTAGCTATTCCATTGATGGAATGGCCACCTCACAGTCCCGATTTAAATCCCATAGAGCATTTATGGGACGCTCTTAAAGGAAAGGTTCGAAGTAGCAATCTCGTACCGGTTGAGCACAATCAATTGGTGGATGCAGTAATTGCAGAATGGGAGGATATTCCCCAAGATACAATTAAAAATTTAATTTCCAGTATTCCGAGGCGTATGAATGCAGTGATTCGGAGTGGAGGTGGGCATACACGCTATTAACGTTATAAATCCATTAGTTTTATTGTTTTTGATTTTTGTTCTTTTCATGTTTCACTTTTTTCCAAAAAAAAAAAATTGTTTAATAAACGTAATCTTAACATTGTAATTACTTTATTAAATAAAATAACTCGTTAATTTTGGTTACATTTATCAAAGCGAGCGGAAATTATACAGTTATACAGATAACAAATAATGTATTCGATATTGACACGTCGCTTGCAATGCCAGAAAAGGTCCATAGCCTACTTGAAAGCATTTAACAATGAATGTGTTGAATAATAAAGTCTATAAAGACATGTTACGCTATAAAACGGTGTATCTCCTTTAATAATAGAGATAATGAAGTAACCCAAAAAAGAAAATGTTGGGGAAAGATGGACCTACCGTTTAATGTCAACTGCTATATGTTCCGGTTGCTAATATACTCCACTGGGTGATACGAAATTTCTGAAAAAATCATAGCATTTTTATTACACCCAGTATAAATCGAAAATTAAATTTTTATCATAGACAGCGAATTGTCAAGGAACCAACCTACAATGCAAAAAAAATCATTCAAATCGGATCATAAATTCATTAAAAAAATAGCATCAAAAATATGGCAAATTTATGATGTTGCGTTAATTTTGTCCAGGAGTTTATATGTATATCTGGGTTAGACACTGGCCTAAAAAGATCGCCATGTGCCACTCTAGGTAACAAAAAACAATTACCATTTCTTCTAAATACGATATATTGCCGAACAATCAATCAATGAGATATTTTATCACTTTTGGCTTTTGCTAAATTAAAAATAAATATTATTTCGACATATAACTCTGACACAGAATACTACAAAATTAGCATTAAAAATTCGAAAATACAAAGTTCAGTGGTACTAATTTTTCTCTAGGACACCCAAGGGCCATGACTCAGACCGATTTTCTTATTTCTTTGAACACATGAATAACGCTTTTTTCCTTTAACTACAACTAATTATATCTATTTATTTTACACTTTTTCAAATTTCCTATGCAAATTCGTATTTCGTGACATCCAGAAGCGTAAGAACCATAATGAACAAGCCACATTATACCAAATTATCTGTGAAACATCGTAATTTAAAATCCTGAGTATTGTTTATAGACACGATACTTGATACCTGGAGGCTTATAAGAAATTATACACATGGTTAGTTTAATTAGTTTTTAGCAAGAGATGCCATAACACAAACTTGAAAAATATTGGATGATTTGTAAGGATAACTGGACGGAGATAATGAATAAAATAATATAATAATAAGATAATTTGATATATGGACTCATTACAGATTTCATAATAGTATATTAAGATACAAGTTTCAAAAGACATTATCTTAGAGCACGCGCTTAATTCAGTAAAGTAGAAGTGCTCCAATTGTCTTATGAACCGTGTATTTTATCATACTTTTTCTATTTGGATCTTTAAAGTCTGAAAAATATAGTAGATTTTTTCCATTTGAATTAATATTTTCTTTTTAGGTTGGCAATACTTTTACAATTTAATAAAATGTTACAAGCATCAAATATGCCATGTTAGAAATAACTGAACACAACAAAGCTTCTTCCCATCCGTCATAATTAAAAATAAATATGTTATTAAAGTTAATAAAAATGAGTCAGGAAGAAAGTTGTACTCCGTCAGAAATACGAGAAATTGCAGAAAATAATCTAGAAAAACTTTAAAAAGAATATGCAAAACTTTGAGTTATGGTGAGAGCAGAACAAAGTTGAAAATATTGAACAAAATAATAAATAATACTATTGAACAAAATATTGTGTCGACACAGAATCTCACAGGAATAACAATTAATGCCCAGGAAACGTCCACAGTAACTATAAATATGTATATATAAAGTAATATGTATAATACTATATTGAAATAAAATTGAATACAGCATAAACTGGAAGATATTTCTATTATTTTTAGGTTATGTTGTTTTATAGTTGTGACTAGAAATTAGTTGACGGACACCGTCAGCATGTTATACATTTCCGAGTATAGGTATTTCAGATAAATATCAAGTAAAAATGAACTATTTGCAAGGTTAAGGGTTAGTATTTTAAAGTTTTCTATAAAAGATTTTTGTCGAATCCATAATGCCAAGAAAACTAATTTCAACAAAATCAAAGTAAGCCTAAAATTAGAACCCTAATTGCAGCCAACATAAAAAAATTTCAGTTTCAGTTCAGTGGCAGGTTATTCAATTTTTTTGCATTTCATAATGTAGCCATTATGAAACCCAAATACAAAAAATATATACAGTGTGTACATAAAGTAAGGAACAAATTCATTATCTAGGAATCTAAAAATATTTCGGAAAAATCCTCGGATACGTGTATAATAATTTTTAATGGCGCATTTTTTCCCATACAAACTTAATATACAAGGTGGCTCATGTAGTAGATATGACATTATCGACGATTTTTTTAAATGGGAACCCCTATATTTTAGTTCAGATCTGTAATCTCTAAGAACAGCTGATTTCAAAAACATAACACACTTAGGGCCTAAAATTCATAGTTTCGTTACTACAGGGTAAAACAAATAATTTTATTTAAGATATTTTTAATTTAAAAAATGTAAAAAAATTAAATAAGCTATTTAATTAAGTGTTGGAATTGTCCTCCTTCTGCTGCCTGACAGTACCCCAAGCGATCAATAAATTCTTGTTGGACTTTTCTTATGGTTTCTTCTGAAATGTTCCTGCATTCTGTTGTTATTCGATTTTTTAAAACTTCAATATTGGCAGGTCTGACTTTATAAACAACATTTTTCAGGTGACCCCACAAGAAAAAGTCCAGTGGTGTAAGGTCTGGAGACCTAGGCGGCCATTCAACAGGCCAACGTCTTCCAATCCACTTGTTCGGAAAAACTTGGTTTATGTAATGGCGTACTACTGCTGCATAATGTGGAGGTGCGCCGTCTTGTTGGTACCACAAATTTTCATCTAGAATTCCTGGATTATTTCTACTAGGGCATAAGTTAACTAGCGTAGGGATAAGAAAGTTCTGAAGAAAATGAAGATAATTTAGCCCGTTTACATTGTTGTCAAAATAACATGGCCCAATAATTTTGTTTTTCA
This sequence comes from Barypeithes pellucidus, assembly GCA_963991005.1. Classification (NCBI taxonomy): domain Eukaryota; kingdom Metazoa; phylum Arthropoda; class Insecta; order Coleoptera; family Curculionidae; genus Barypeithes; species Barypeithes pellucidus. Next base: position 6,639,647 of record OZ022557.1, read on the forward strand.
CAATACCAGCCCAAACATTAATTTTTTGAGGATATTGAGTATGGTGCTCACGCATCCACCTGGGATTTTCTTTTGCCCAGTATCTACAGTTTTGCCGGTTCACTTCTCCATTTAATTTAAAGGTAGATTTATCCGAAAATAGGATATTTTCAACAAACAAAGGATCAAAGTTACATCTTCCCATTAATATTTAACAAAACTCCATCCTACGATCTGGATCATCTTCATTCAACTCATGAACCAATCGGATTTTAAACGGTTGCCATTTTTCTACCGTCAATAGGTTATGAACGGTCATAGCAGCCGCCCCATGATCAATGCTAATCTGGCGGACGCTGTTGTGGGGATCTTCTTCCATAGCCAATAAAATATCTAATTTCTTATCATCCGGAATAGTTGGACGGCCTTTTCTGGGAATATCTTCCACTGAACCCGTTTCCCGAAATTTTATTTCAAGTTTACTCACAATTGATCTAGTAATTGGTCTTGCTGGATACTTAGTGTTAAACAAACTTTATGTTGAGTACGGATCCTATCACCATATCCAATCATCATAAGAATTTCTATTCTTTGTGTTAAAGATAAACGCATAGTAAAAATTTATTACTTCTAATAAACTTACTAGAAAAATACAATGTAATGACAATGACATTATCTAAATACCATAGTTACATAACAGCAAATAAGCCTACTTGAGAAAAAACATAAGTAACAGCAAATGATGGTGCGTCCATTAATTACGTAAGGTTTTCAGGTAAAATTGGGTGATGGCGGAAGGGATTGAGCCAAATGTCACGAAATCTTTTATTGGGGGAAGGGGGGTTGAAAAATCGCTAAAAACGCCTCACGTAATTAATTGATGCCTCCCAAGCCAAAAAAAATATCTTAAATAAAATTATTTGTTTTACCCTGTAGTAACGAAACTATGAATTTTAGGCCCTAAGTGTGTTATGTTTTTGAAATCAGCTGTTCTTGGAGATTACAGATCTGAACTAAAATATAGGGGTTCCCATTTTAAAAAATCGTCGATAATGTCATATCTACTACATGAGCCACCTTGTATATTAAGTTTGTATGGGAAAAAATGCGCCATTAAAAATTATTATACACGTGTCCGAGGATTTTTCCGAAATATTTTTAGATTCCTAGATAATGAATTTGTTCCTTACTTTATGTACACACTGTATGTGTAAGTGTGTTACATCAACTTTGACATTCTACACTAAAACAAAAACTTCTCTACTTTAATTTAATTTCTTATGTAGTTCCGCTCTTCGTAACGCCGTTAAAGCGCACAGAAATTTGTCTCTGCAGTGGCGTGAAACGTGGGGAGGCAATTTTGTGTTTGTTTATTACCGGCTTAGTGTTTTGCTCATATTCTTTTCTACCGTGATTGATCAGACATTAATTAGAAATAGACATTTGAAGAGTCCAGCAAAATAAATCGTGTGTAAAGAAGAGGGGACTTATAATTAAATAATAATACCTATCAGAAGGACATTTTGAGAAAACAACTATACAGGGTGTTATGGAAATTATATTTCAATGGGTGACTCCTGGGGTGCCCTAGAGAAAGCCTACATACTTTTTTTTAATCGCATATCTAAATACGAAGGTAAAACCCCTTTTTTGCCTACGTGCTATCTCGCCGCTCCATCTAGTTTCAGTTAGCAACTGTATGTAGGTCACTAGAGTAAACTACAGTGATGCCAGATAACAAAATAACAACTGTGTGCGTATTGAAATGTGCTTTAATCTTTAGTATGTTTCGCTGCTCGGCGCTGATACGACGTCGCCGAGGATCTCTTGAAATTCCACGTGCTTGATGTGTACGAATTGTAAACGTTTTGTTAGTCGTAATATCACCCGAATTTTTTTCTGTTGTAAAATAATTCATAGTTAAAAGTTTGAAACATAAGTGATAACGCGGGTCAAAGACGTCTTGTTGGCAAAAACTGACCACGTGCGTTTACAATTCTGTATTGCAATATGACAGCACCGCCTAAAATGCGCTGACCTCTTTTGAGACTTAACCTACCTCAATAAATTATTGATTGACGTCGCCAGTAGCGGCCACATGAATTTTCAGATTTCACATAAAGTGTATATTTCGCTTGTTAATTCAAATCGTCATTTACGGTTATTTTTCTTCAATTTCTTTTCATCTCAGGATTTTCCGGTTTAAATTTAATAAGTAATTTCTATAACACCCTTGTAGTTTTAAATTCTCGGGAAGAATCCAACTGCCGAATCCACACAGTGTATTTATTTATTTCAGCGTGCTATGGTAAGACGCTTTCTGTCATGGTTTTTATATATTTTTCTCCTCTCGCTTTTCAGACGGAAATGTTCAAATATTACTTGGGTACATACACGGTGACGCGCTTGCTATTTGTTGTCCTCTAACCGTTTGTTCCTGCTGAATCTACATAATTGACGAATATCGAGCTCTTAAGTAGTAGAGCCGTTTTAAACGGCCACATTTAATCGGAACGATTTCGTTACCGACTTGTCGACATCGACCACCGGCACCGATTGCGTAATTACGCCCAAGATTGGAGCCATCGACATGTACAGGAATTTTAGATTAACGCTATACGTATGTGATTGCTATATCATTTAGCGGCCGCATGTATATCATTATAACACTGATTATATTGCAACCATGCATGGATTCTCATTAGATACTTTACTTTTATATAAAATTTATCGTTACAGTCGCGCAGTAGCGGCTTTAGGATTTGGTCTAGGGAGGGGGAAGGGTTGCAAGCAAATTTCAAAGTAGGTATTGGGAGTGGTGAATTTTTGTTTGGGGTTCAAATCACTACAGAAAAGTGGAAATGTTCTGTTGTTTGGGGGTCAAAACACTAAAGAAAACTGGAATATTTTGAAGACAATGTGCCGCAGGTGAAAAATATGCAGCAACCTCAACAATTTTTGACACTATACAAAGCCCAGTTTCGACCATCACTAGAGTACTGCTCTCATGTCTGGAGCTCTGCACCCAAACATACTCTTCGGCTACTGGATTCCATTGAAAGGAGGGCCATTCGTCTGATTGGAGACCACGAGCTGACGAAGAACCTCGTCTAGAACAGGGGTCGGCAACATTTTGAGACGGAAGAGCCAAAAGTTATAATTTACACAATTTCTCAGTATTTAAAGAGACACAACTTGACATCGAAAGAGTCGCATGCGGCTCGCGAGCCGTATGTTGCCTACCCCTGGTCACAACCAAAGCACTGGTGAAGACGCCAAATTGTCTTGCGTCGAAAACGAATTAAAACCTACATGGAAACATCCGACGACGGCGTCATTCGAGAGCTTAAAATTATAGTCGTTTCATAATGTCCATCAGTATATTGGTATGGGTATGTTAAAAAATATATATTTTCACGGACCGGTGAAACATTTCTGCGGTCCGGCGCGGTGATAACTTGGAGACCACTGGTATAGAGCATCACACGGAAGGGAGGGGGATTTGCCTTGAAAAAATGTTCAGGCGGAATAAAATGTCTTTTAAAAAATATAAATTGGAATTTGGTATTTTTTATAATGCATGCAATACATGCAAACTTCACAATACCTACACAATTCTTCCACGCACACTTCTCCACAAAAAATGTCATGTGTTCTGTATATGGACATTAATTCACTGATCCCTTTATTAAATACTGGTACTATTATAGCTTTTTGGACTATTGGGAAATACTCCAGTACTCAAAACACAGTTAACACTGTGCAATATTGGGTCCATTAAATATTTGCGATTCTGTTTTAAAACTTCAGCTGTAATTTGGTTTTCACCGCTATTTATATTATTTTTCAAGGAATTTATTATAAGAATCAGCTGTAATTGGAGACAGTAACAGGACTCCAAGGTGGCATTTGTCTGCTCTTTAAAGATTTAAAGATTTTTTTGAGGGTTTGATTTTTTGAGCTTTGAATCAAAATATAAATTAAACTCAGCTGCCACGATTCCTAACGTCTTATTATGACCATTCAAGATGCATCTTATTTCATTCATGTCATTTGTACCTTCTTTTTCAATCTCCAAAGTTTTTCAATTATTTATATATTTTTCTAGCTTGGTTTTAAAAATTAATGAAATTATTTATGAGACCGTGGCCTTGAGTTTATTTCTGAATAAATACTACTAACTAGTTGTAGGCGAAAAACAACACTATGCTTCGACGGACTGACGACGGTAACGACGCGTGTCACGGGTGAGGGGTGCGGTGAAAAGCGAGTACAAGTAAGTAATATTTGCGTATGGAACCAAAGAGCCTACAGCTTCCATATGTGGTTGAGCTTAGTACTCGAACTTCATTATTTAAGAATTCTTTCATCTGGAGGACTTCATGCTTATGGAACGATCTTCCCGAGGTCGTTTTTCCCAACGAATATAACCTCCAACGATTTAAAACCAAAGTGAATCGCTTCTTGCTTATACGCACCACTCCCGGAGTGCCCTAAAGGATTCTTCCTATAGAGCTTGTGTTTGATCATAAAAAAAATTAAAAAAAAAAATGGGTAGCCCTTAAATAAATCAAAAATGCCCAGATATTTTACCGGAATTAATTTACGTAAATAACTACTATAAGAAATGTTCCCAATTGAATGTCAATCACATGCAACTTACTTAGCTTAACGACAGGGCTCCGCTGAGCGAAGACATATCTCGCAAATAGGCCGAGAGAACGAGACCGATAAATCTCTTAGGCTCGCTACAAACAAGGTATGACGGAGAGATAAAAATTTTGAAGACAAGTCCTATATATAGGATATTGAATTGCTACCGGTGAATTATTGTAACGAAAACGCCACTGTGCAGTTGTAAATCTTCTGACGGCCGCGATGTTTTGCCAGTCTTTCAGTTGTTTATGTTTGTGAGACGTAAAAGTAACGATTGGTCGGTGTGGTCGGTGCCACCTTTGCAGCTGAACCTTTCAAACTTTCAGCCGTATACAGGGTGTTATGGAAATTACCTATTATACAAGGTGTCCCACTTATAATGGAAACAAGCTTATATTTTCGGTATTTCTGAATTGATTATTTTGAATTTTGGTGTGGTTACGTATGATCCACGGGCGCACGTTTCTATTGGTTAAAATATTAGTTAACTTTATGGCGTACGGATTTATAGGGTTTTAATATAATTATTATAAGAGCAAAGTACCTTCAGCGAAACCACCAAATACGAAATTTCATTAAATTAACACGACCAGTGACGTGCGGATGGCCAATTTTATTTCTATTTCTTCTTAATGGCCAGACCCGGTCAGAAAAAATTAAATGCGTTCTTACCTCTTTGGAACATGGCGGTAATGTAAGGATTTTTCCCTCTGGTATTTAAGGAGGAGCAGTTCCATCGGTACCCTTCGAACTGACTCTGGCATTCTTGAACCGCTTGATTTAAACCTAAAAAAGTAATATCGTAATAATGTTTATTTAATTACCAACGCGCTTGCATAGTCCATTACAGGGAATATTAATAATATAGAAAGGTTATTTGAAATATCTGTCAGGACAAGATATTTTTTATTAAAAAAGTGTTTCTATTTCTAGGGTACATAGCCCTATTTTGAAAAAAGTAAAAAAAAATCGGACCAAAAGTACGTATTTTTAGGTATTTTTCAAGGTTAATATCGTCGCTGATATTTTTTTTTTGAAAAGTAGCGATGTACCTTAGAACTTTCATGTCTTATCTTTAGAAATCCAAAAATTGTGATATTACAATTTCGTTCTAAGCGAGTAATCTTGCAGCGCGCGAAGCATGTTTTAGATACATTTTGGTGAAATGTATTAGAGGTACGGGGAAGACATGTTGCCTGTCGAGCGTTCCGTCCAAGCGACCCCTCCTATGACTATTATGAGTCTTTGAAATAAACCGGCGAGACGATACGGAAGATTCCCCGATTGGCCGAATCCGATGTTCTTACATTTCAGTGTAGTGCTATTCACGGAGTATTTTGCGCCACGTCCTGATATCGGTAGTATATTCAGCTCGCGAGATCTTTCAGTCACCAATAAATTCCTTTCTGCACAAAGTACGGCCTTAAATTGATTTCATCGCTATGTTACTTTTAATTTGATTTTTTTTAAATGGTCAATATTTCTGGTATTATGATTGTCTATATCAGGCGATTTTACAAATTTTATACAAGATTTCTTATTTTGATTGCATGAATTAGTATGCTAATTTTTTATTTGTATAAACGCTTCAGATGTAGATATCCTCTTGGTTTATGTAAATTTGTTGTTGGTTCCAAAAAATTTACTTTACGAATACATTTTATAATTTTATGTTGTAGTCTTTTTAAAGAGTTTAATATTGTGACACATGCAGATCCCCAAACTGAAATATTAAATTTTAAGTAAACTAATGCATAATAAATGTTTTTTAAATACATTAAAGGTATATAATCTCGAATTTTAAATAACATTCTAATGAGTGGTGATGTGGCGCGTTTTCGAAGGTTTTCAACATGTTTTCTCCAATTTAAATTTTCGTCTATACAGGGTATTATGGAAATGACGTATTATATTTAAACAGGCAATTCATGAGATGAAAAGAAATTGAAAAAAAATAACCAAAAATGGCGCTTTCAATTAATAACCGAATTATAACACCTTATGTAAAACCAAATAAACACGTCTGTTACTACTGACCAAACGTAAACAAACTGTTGCCATATGTAAACAAAGCAATATTGAGATAGGTTATGGCCAAAAACGTCACTCAAATTTGAGCAGTGTTGTCGTTACATTCTTTAGAAGGTCAATAACCGGTTGACAGAACATGTTTATTTTTCAAGGTACATTTCTAAACTTTTACGTTCAGTTGTTCGAATTTGCTATTTTGGCTAGAGCTTCTCTCAGTGTAGAATCTATTAAATCTTACCTTGGAGTGCAACCATTATCGTATCTGGCTGCTGGTTGCAGAGTTCAATCTGGTATTTGATGAGACCGGGTATTATTCTGCAAAAACTTGTGTCGACGAACGGGTATGTATAGGGATTCACTTCGTTTCTGGATTGAGCTGCGTGAAAAGGGGAGACTTTTTGAGTGGTGTATCTAGAAATAAATAACATTTATCTCTTTGTTCGCTTAGAAGAACAGGAAACAATTATATTCTCCTACGAACGTACGTGTGTCAAAATGCTAAATGGGAGGCGCAACAGTACATGGTGTCCATTTTTCGATGGTTTTACGGAGTATCTCCGTTATTAATAATGATAGAAGGATGAGATTTTTCGAAGTACTGTGCTACTTTATTGTGAAACAAAAGATGACGCAATTAGAATTGTTCTAGGCCTCCTTGTTTCTGAGAATTTTACAATTTGGGACACCCCTCATATATTTCTGTTACCCTAAAGCTTATCAAAAAGAAATAAAATATTCTCTTTGTAGTTCTATTACGTAAAATCCAGTGACGTGCTCGGATTCTTTCTGCGTTGAATAGTTTCCAACAAACAAAATTGTATTTATTTATTTTTAGTCTTAACATTATGCCCGAAATTTACCTATTTTAAAATATATAGATTTTTTTTAATAGTCCATGGCGGGTATTTAAAAAAAAAGAACACAGCCAGTCAGTTGTATCATGATGAAAAATTCTTCTGCTAATGTCAGAATATTCAGGTGTGACGAAAATGCAGATGGAGCATTAGAAGTGTATTTTAATGGTAAATATAAGCCTTTTTGTAGTATGTAATAAAACTTTCTGTGGTATAAGATAAGATGACAGCAGGATAAAATCTTTTCCAAGGATAAAATCAAATTTAATAATGAGCAATGTCCATTTTCAAATCCTCGGCCCAAAAACCTACCACAAGGTAAATCTCGAGAAAAATGTGCTTCTGCTTCAATTGAAATGTATCATAATCTTCATCTTCACGTGCCATCTCCGCTACGAAGATTGGCAATCATCATGGCTATTCTGATTTCGGAGGCGGCTGCTCTGAACAGTTCATTTGATGTGCATCCGTACCGTTCTCTCAGGTTGTGCAGCCATGAAATTCTTCTCCTTCTCACATTTCTCTTTCCTTGGATCTTTTCCTGTATAATCAACTGCAGCATGGCGTATTTCTCACCTCGTGTGACATGTCCCAGGTATTGAGTTTTCTGGTTTTAACAGTCTCTATGATTTCTCTTTCTTTGCCCATACTTCTAATAACTTCGTGTTCGTGACATGAGCTGTCCTTGATATGTTTAGCATTCTTCTGTATACCCATAATTCGATTAAAGTCTTTTGATAGTTGCCGCATTCAAGGTCCAGGCCTCTACACCGTAAAGCAGAGTGGAGAAAATATAGCACCTCGTCAGTCGAATCCTCAAGCTCAATTTTAAATCCCTAGTGCAAAGTACTTTTGTTTGAGCTTGTTGAAATAATAAACATCTAATAATTATAAGTGAAACATGTCTACGGTATAAAAGAGAACAATTTGAGCAATTATGAGTTCCACGAACGTTCAATTTATGTTTATAATATTGTACGTATTGACGTATTGTAACGGGGGTTATGATACCCCCTCTCCCCAAACAAACTAACACGAAAAATACCATATATACCGTATTGACTAACGCGGCAGTGTATTAGTTTTCGTAACTTTCCTTGTATGCCCCCCCCCCCCCCCCTCGCCCCCACCCCCAAACCGAAGTTCTGGATCCTCCCTTGGCCGTGTGAGCCTAGCTTTACATGATTTGCGGTGGGTACTTGAGGTCGGAAGAAATTTAAGAAATAATAATTTATATTTTTTATGGTTTTTGATATATTTGGGAGGATTTGTCCGTAAACTTCTAAGCCCGTGATATGTGTGTATGCTTCGGTAACTGAGTTACTGCACTGCTAAGACCCCTAGAAAATTATTCTTAGGTCGCCCGTGGATCTAATAATTTTTCCGTTTAAAATTACAGAAAATATTACATCAATAAACTCGACGGTAATTCGAAAACCCACAAGTTATAGTCCCGTAGCGCTTAAATTCCATTTTTCTTAATTTACTTCATTACATGTACTATGTATTACATGTAATATAATCCTGTTTCATAAAAATGTGCTAAAAATACTAAAGACATGCATCGAAGATTTTATTACCTATTAAAACGTAGATGAAGTGTGGGGCATTCAAAAAAGAAATAAACTGATAATAAAAGAATGTGTGTATGGGATTTCCTTCATCAGCAAATGAAGAATTTAATGGAGAGTGTTTTAATAACATTATTGACATTTGGGCGAATTGAGAGATTTATAACAGTTTAATAGAAGGTCTCGATGTGCCAATTTGTTATATAAAGGACTCCCGGGATACATTTTTGAAATTCTCATTATAGTAGGTAAAACATAAGAATAATTAAAAAGTTCCAAACCAGCGACGAATAAAAGATATTAATTTATAATCATTGAATATTATTTATCGTATAAAGTCCGACCCTCCCTAAATTTTTATCGTACCGTCAAACTAAATAAGTCCGACCCTCCCTAATATTTTATCATCCCGTCAAACCAAACTGTATAGATCCGGCAACTGTGCCTCGGTCGAGGTAAATGACGATTATGACGAGACTTGCTCGCACGTGCGATTAAGTAGTGCATTTTTTTTTGGACAGCCGATGAGAATCTGCACACAGACACCTTACAGACGCGGCTGCAAGGTAGTGTCGGGCTTAGCAACTTGTGGGGATTATACCTCCATCAACATCATCTTTTCTGAGGGAAAAGATACGCCTCTGAGAGGCGGGCCAACCGACTAAACTCACCGTTTGAGTCAAGTATAAAGCCTTTAACTCCTTTCACTCGACGTGTTATTTTTGTCTATCATAAGTAATATGATTTTTGGGTTAAGCCTTTAGGCGTTGTTGATGATTTTTGGTGTCAGCTCTAGTATCTTTCTAATTTGAATTTAATCAAATGAGCAAGATATAAGGGCTCCTAACATGTTGGCGGTAGGTGTGTGGTAGGCGGTGTATTTTTACAATAGTCGTGTAGTGTTTTGTGTATAGTATGATTGTATGAAGAACAAGTTCTTAAATAATTTTGAGTTTGGATTTTAGTGAGTGATCCAGTCTTTAGGCATTTTGTGTTTGTGGTGTGGTAGTTTAGGAATGTGCGATGCGGCTATCTTCTCGTTATTGGTCAGATTCGCCTTAGTATGATATTTTATGATTAGTTTGTCGAGAAACTCCGAAATTGTATCAATTTGGAGATCTCGGTGTATAATGTCATTTCTAGTGTATCTAGGTGTATTCAGTATTATTTTAAGTACCTTGTTCTGCATTACTTGTATCTTCTTTAAGTCAGGTCTACTCAGTGTGCACCATGACGCTGCCCCGTATGATAGCAGCGGCCTGATGAACACCTTGTACATCGTGACTTTCGTCCTTGTGCTTAACTTGCTTCTTTTGTTAAGCATCGGGTATATAGCGCCAAGTTGTGCATTGGCTTTCTTCAGTATATTGGCTGTATTTACTTTCCAATTGAGGCGTTTGTCGAAATGAAGTCCCAAGTATTTTACGCTCGGGCTCCAGTCGATCAGTTTGTTTCCAACAGTGACTCTGCCTTCCGGTCTTCTGAACCTTGAACAGTTCTTGGTAAAGTAAATTGCCTGGGTCTTGTCTGGATTGATTTTTATTTTCCATTTGCTGAGCCATTTTTCCAGAGTGATGATGTTTTGTTTTAGCTTCAGCATTATTTCTTTCGGGTCTCTTGCCGTTGTTGTTATCGCGTATACGTCTGCGTATATGTATTCTTCACTAGACGGATGCGTTGGGATATCTGAAGTAAAGATATTGAAAAGTATGGGTGCTATTGCCGAACCTTGTGGGACTCCGGCCCTGATTATTTTAGATGTTGAATAAAAGATCGGTTTTCAAGATAGGAGGCTATAAGCTTTATTATATAGTTTGGGTTAAGTAGTGCAGTTTATCTGTAGTAACAGGTGGCGGGTGGCAGCGGGGGATAGCGGGGCTATGGCGATTTAACATGGAAAAGGCGCACAGTTTTTGTGTGCACCGCGCTGTTGTCTGTTCGTGTATCTAGTTAGTTAGTTAGTTAGAAGAGCGTGTATGTCTTAATATTTTAATATTATATATTTATTAAGTTAAAATGAATAGTTGACGGTGGACTATTTAAGAAATAACTTTTAGCTCTTTGAATTTGGAACAAGAAATTGAAGTGAAGAATGCGGGAATACCTAAACCCGATATTAATTTAACGCAGACCACAAAGGGTAAATCTAGGGACTTTATTAGAAAGTTTAAAAATTAAATATATGAAAAAGAAAAGTATAGAGGTTATTCCAAACTTAATGAGGCTGTTATTGATCAATTTTCTACAAGTAAGAACCGAAGAATGGACTTAACGTTTAAGCACTATTGTGTAGGGTCGATAAATGTTGTGTATTTCGATAAATGATACTCGATATGATTTTAAACCATTTTATTTAAGGATTTAAACTAAAAAACACTGAAAATATGAAGAATGTCAACTTGTCAGTCTCGTGGCTCGATTCGTTCTCGTCATCAAACAGTTAACTATTGTTCTCGTCTTGGTTGCGCCTAATGATGTAGCCGTAGATGGTGTAGTGGTATTTGTCATCATTCGGGTTTCTTGATAACTCGTAGATGGCGGTAGTAGTATTGGACATCATTCGGTTTTCTTGATAGCTCGTAGATGGCTTTAGTAGTATTGGATTGTATAAATATTGTTACGAGGGTTGCATGCGACGACGTTAAGATCCGACAGCTATACACAATAAGAAAACCTTTCTTATTTTCCAAAAGTTGTATTTCCTTGTGTAAAATTAAAAAATAAATAAAAATATGTTTTACCTAACGCATTTTCTTATTACTTTTTTTCTTTCTACATTTAAAACGCCTAGAAAGTAATTGTTTGGTCGTTACACAAAAATACAATTTTAAAAATAATTTCACCATACTTGTGAACCCCCTCTATCATAGGTCACGAGCCGTCATTGAGTACATGGGAAGTTTGTTATTAGGTAATATGTAAATGCCATTTTCTTATTACTTTTTTCTTTATACATTTAAAACGCCTAGAAAAATTTCACCATACTTGTGAACCCCCTATATCATACATCACGAGCCGCCACTGCTTTGGTTGCATTAAAAGCTGATTTGAGTCACTCACTTGGAACAACTTTTAGTAAGTAAGAACTGCTATAAAATTATAACAAAATTTTAACAAAATTTTTTTGTATAATTTACTCAAATATTTTATAAAAATTTTGCGATAAGTGTCATTCTCAAGCGGTCACCCATCTACATATAGTCTGAATTTTGAAACAACCGCAAGATAGTGGCCAAATCATTTGACATTAATGTCATGCCTGGTTATTCTTTCCGTGAGACATTTTGTTCGTGCTTAGATTGCAATACTTTTTCCCCATATAATCGAAATTGTATCTGTTACCAAATAACGAAAACCACATAGAGGCCCTCCTTATCTTGGTCACTCTGTATTCAGTTCTTGTAATCGCTTCATTTGATCATAAAATGTTGAAAAATTTTCCGGTTAAAATTCGACTGTTTACCTGAAACTGCAAATACCATCATACAAAACTAAACCTTTGTCTAAAAGGTAATAAAGATATTTATTTTTCACAGTAGATTAACGGGGATGGGTTTTAATTATAAAAGTTAGAGAGAAGAAATTCTAATTACATTTTTGCAATTACCTGTAACATTTTTAATTATCTTTGGCTTAAACTTTTAATACACGCACATACAATTGTCATAAAAAATTTTATTTGCAGAAATACTTAATTAATTTTTACGATAGCAAGTGTTATGCTATAAAATAGTTAAATGACGATTCCTTTTGTAGGAACTTCTTCTCTACTATGACCTTTCTTATTATTTTCGCTAAACAAAATTAACATACTAAAAGATTTAAAGGAATAAAGGAACGGAATTGTTTATATTTTGTCAGCATCGTACAATACTCGCCCCTGAAAGGGGAGAATTTTTTTTTCATTATCAGCGGCAAATATATATATATCCCCCCCCCCCCCCGTTTTCGAGGATGCTGAACACGATGGCGGCGTCAGAATCTCTCTTTGGGGTTGATTGTTTATATTTTGTCAGCATCGTACAATACTCGCCCCTGAAAGGGGAGAATTTTTTTTTCATTATCAGCGGCAAATATATATATATCCCCCCCCCCCCGTTTTCGAGGATGCTGAACACGATGGCGGCGTCAGAATCTCTCTTTGGGGTTGATTGTTTATATTTTGTCAGCATCGTACAATACTCGCCCCTGAAAGGGGAGAATTTTTTTTTCATTATCAGCGGCAAATATATATATCCCCCCCCCCGTTTTCGAGGATGCTGAACACGATGGCGGCGTCAGAATCTCTCTTTGGGGTTGATTGTTTATATTTTGTCAGCATCGTACAATACTCGCCCCTGAAAGGGGAGAATTTTTTTTTCATTATCAGCGGCAAATATATATATATCCCCCCCCCCCCCCCGTTTTCGAGGATGCTGAACACGATGGCGGCGTCAGAATCTCTCTTTGGGGTTGATTGTTTATATTTTGTCAGCATCGTACAATACTCGCCCCTGAAAGGGGAGAATTTTTTTTTCATTATCAGCGGCAAATATATATATATCCCCCCCCCCCGTTTTCGAGGATGCTGAACACGATGGCGGCGTCAGAATCTCTCTTTGGGGTTGATTGTTTATATTTTGTCAGCATCGTACAATACTCGCCCCTGAAAGGGGAGAATTTTTTTTTCATTATCAGCGGCAAATATATATATATCCCCCCCCCCCGTTTTCGAGGATGCTGAACACGATGGCGGCGTCAGAATCTCTCTTTGGGGTTGATTGTTTATATTTTGTCAGCATCGTACAATACTCGCCCCTGAAAGGGGAGAATTTTTTTTTCATTATCAGCGGCAAATATATATATCCCCCCCCCCCGTTTTCGAGGATGCTGAACACGATGGCGGCGTCAGAATCTCTCTTTGGGGTTGATTGTTTATATTTTGTCAGCATCGTACAATACTCGCCCCTGAAAGGGGAGAATTTTTTTTTCATTATCAGCGGCAAATATATATATCCCCCCCCCCCCGTTTTCGAGGATGCTGAGCACGGTGGTGGTGTTGGATATCGCGTCCGACCCCTTCCAACCCCTCTACCGGCCAATACTCGCCCCTGAAAGGGGTGAATTTTTTTTCAAGTATCAGCGGCAAATATATAGTCCCCCCCGTTCTCGACGATGCTGAGCACGCGTTGGTGGTGTTGGATATCGCGTCCTATCCCTTCCAATCCCTCCACCGACCAATGGGACGACAATACATTTTACTAAAAAAAAAAAATTTGTGGTGTGTTTACAAAATTCTTTTTTTAAATGACTCTTTCTGTATTATGATTTTTTATTTAATTGAAATTTAAAAAAAAATTAATTTAGAAAAAAAAAATTTTTCTAAAAAATTAAAAATAAACTGACCACGCCTTGGCGTTTTGCCTTTTTTCGCGCAAACTATTTGATTTATTTTTTCAGGTGGACCGGAATGAGAGACTATTACAACCAAAAAGAGAAGTACAACTATTTTCCCCATTCTCAACATCCTCGAAAACGGGGGGAGGGGTCGGATGCGATATCCAACACCACAAACGTAATCAGCATCCTCGAAAAGGGGGGGGGGAGGATATTTTTGCCGCTGATACTTGAAAAAAAAACTTCACCCCTCTCAGGGGCGAGTATTGGCCGGTGGAGGGGTTGGAAGGGGTCGGACGCGATATCCAACACCACCACCGTGCTTAGCATCCTCGAAAACAGGGGGAAAGCGTGTTTCTCTGCAGGGAAACCTCTTGAACCGCGTTTGGCCTTTTTTGTACTCTTGTTCCGGCTGAAAATATTTCGATGTTCGTCCGACTAACAAACGCCACTAGATGTCGTCTGTACTGATGGTCCTAAATCTATCGCCTGCGTTTGAAACCGAAAGGTAGGCATAATATTAATTATATTGAATGCATTTCTCCTGTGTACCTATTAATTAAAAATATTATACTAAATACATATGTCATTGTGTATTTTTTAATTTTTAAAATTCACTGTGGCAACGCTGTATGGGATTATTATAGTAACTGTGCATGATTGTAAATAAATGGTGTTTTATGAATGTAATGTTTTGTCTCCCTTTTATATTATATGTCTATGGATGAAACACCGAATACTTAATTTAAAAATATTAAAACATTACTAAATCCTATTTAAATGTTTTTAATGTCATTTCTACCAAGACATTTTTAAACGCCTTACTTTTCGACATTTATATTATGTATTTTTAAATTGATTAATTAATGAAATCCTGATAGTCAAGGTTTATCTATTAAGAGCTGCGTTTAATTACAGTTTGCCAAACAGGCACTATTTTATGCAAACGTTTAGCCAAATAAACTTAGTTTTTTTCTAATCTAAAACTGGATTCGTAAAGTTAAAGGATTGGAAAACGCTATAAAAAGATTGCGTTAAAAAATATAATGTAATAATAATAATAACAATTTCAAATATGAATAATCTACAGACTTTGGAACAGGTCTTCCTGAAACTTGTTGATACCCCAATCGACATGTCAGACAATCTAAATATCAATAAATTAACTAAAGAACTTTATTATTAACGGCTAAAACTTCACGAAAATAAATTGATTGATCAGCTGATGATTCTCGTCTCTTTCTAACCTGCCAAAAAGCGGCATATTTTTTAATTAAATTGATGCAACATACTGGCTCTGATTGCTAATTTGGGATTGTTTGGGGTTGGACAAATTTTCAGTTTGAAATGGCAATAAAAATTGGTTAGAACTAGTCTTTTGTTTTGGAAAGATTTTTAAAGAATACCTAATGGAAATTAAGTTTAACCAAAATATCCCAAAACGAATCAGTAAAAATATTAAGTCAAAAGTAAACAAACAAATGCGCAGAATCCAATCCGATCCATCCAATCCGAACAAACCCACAAATCCGTACCAATTATTCGATATACGATTGCAAATCAGTCGACAATCGATACATTTTGCTCTACGAACGAGATTTTGCTTCTGTGAACATTCTAAACCAATTGCGCATGCCTCGGACACTTTGTAACTACATCGGATTGCTCCGCGCAGAGTCCCAATAATTATTTATTTCTCTTCAAACAGAATAATTCTGAAATCAAATTTTGCTAAGTCCTCGGACTGCCGATCGCTACTGAACTGTTCATAATTTTTTTCAAAAATAACTAATTAGCCTAGGCAATAAAAATGCTTCTCCAGTGCCTCTATACAGGTAGCAAAATAACTTATTTATTGACAGTCGAACAAAAAAATATATTTCCAATATAAACGTCATTAATCACATATTAACTCTCAAGAGAGAAAAAAACAGTCTTAGTTTCTAATTAGTTTGGACATCTAAATGATTTGTTGGTATGACGGGCAGCGTTCCCACGTAGTATCTGGTTTAATCGGTGGATGGTAACTCTTGCTTGGAGATATTTCGGCATGTCGAATATGCACGGCTTCATTTCATATGAATGATGATGCTACTGTTTTTGAAGAAATTTATGTCACTTTAGAATTCGGGAGTTTTCGAGGCTTGGGCTATTTAAGATTTTAGCTCTTTGTTATAATTTGCTAGTGGAAGATAACGAAGAACAAATTATGCTGAGATACTTATTTTGACTTGTTGGAGAATGCTGTCAACCCAGCAATGATGGAAATTATGGAAAACGATCAACGTTACCAGGAAGAAAATCCAATATTTCAACAAGACGGGGCTCCCCCCCCCCCCATTATGCATTACCCGTACGCCACTTTCTGGATGAAACGTTTCCTGGTAGATGGATTGGGAGGAGGGGTGCTATTGAATGGCCCGCGAGATCGCCCGATTTATTTCCCCTTGATTTCTTTTTGTGGGGGACATGTAAAATCCAAAATTTATGCCATCCAACCCGAATCCTTAGGAGATTTACGGAACCGCATTACTAATGAATGTCAACAAATTACACCAGATGTTCTTCACAATGTCCGAGAACACTTTGAACAGTTGTTGTACTATTGTATGGAGGTGAATGGCGAACATTTTCAACATTTAATAAGATAACATGTAAGTATGTATTACTCAATAAAATTACATTTTTTAAAACGCAATTTCTCGGCGGCGCGTAGCTCAAATTTACAAAACGAAGCGCCATTTTAAAGAGAATTTAATGCCCTTTAAAAAGATGTATTACAACATACCCATTTCCATTTGAAAAAACAAGGGCAGTAGCCGCCCCCGGGGGTTAAGGTTACAGGGATGAAATTAATAGTGAAACGTGTCCCCCTGAAAACACAAGTTTACGGGTCCGAGGTTTTTCTTAATTTTCACGTGCACAGCCGTAAACCTTGCTGGATTGTTTTCGATGGGCCACCCTGTATATTGTGCGCGTATCGATAGACTTTTAATATCGTTACATTTCTATGACTGATTTCGGTTCTGGACGGAAGTCGTTGGTTCACGTCGTCGGTTGGCAACCAAACCGACACCAATACCGGCGGGGTTGCCTATATGATGGCGACAATATTGTGCACAAGACAACCGACGAGCAACCTTTAAAAATATGACCGGTAAACCGTGCGCACCAACCCATTATTCACTCATAAGATTTAACATTTTAATGCGCATCCCATAAGTTGTACGTATCCATAGTTATATGTCGACCAAATTATATAACTGTTTTATGGAAGTTCTTTAATAGCTCTAAGAACATCAATAGAACTATCATCATAGGCGTATTTTTTTAGTAGGCCATCTCTCAGCGGAGTGAAATTATGAAGAGATAAAGAAACTCATAGTCTGCTTCACTATTTTTCCTCTTTTTTTTCATCCTTTTTCCTTTTTTGAAAATAATTTTCAAATAGTAAAAAAATCAGAGATTAATTAATTTTTTTTTCAAAAAATTTACACAATTAATTTTCTACGAAAGAAGGGGACGGGGGCAGGGGTAGATTGTATAGGGTTTTTCTTCCGTCGGAACCCTAATTCGCCTGCCGAGTAACGTGAGCAAGAAAACGCACAATTTCAACATTTTCCTCGGCTATTTACAATATTAACAATAAAACTATTAAAGGTCAAGTACAGCAGATGAAAAAAATTTTATTCCCTCTCGACGATTTTTATGGTAATTATCAAAATGATAACCGGTAATTAGTCGGTAAATTATATTTTACTCGCCGTTACCCGGTATGAATTATGTAAATTTAATTAGGAATCACACCCCTTTGCATGTGACGGTAAAAGTGCGTGACAAGACGGGAATTTTTCTAGCTACGACTTTGGGGTTTAATTCAAATTCCGATATATTTATTATTTAGGGATATTTTTGGCTGTCCTGAGGAATGGTAATGTGTAAATTAGTTTTCGATATATCCAGTGGCGGTTATTCAACAGGAGCACATGCGCACGTGAACCCCCCCAAAACAAAACGAATAAGAAATATTCATTGAATATTATTTATCGTATAAAGTCCGACCCTCCCTAATATTTTATCGTACCGTCAAACTAAAAAAGTCCGACCCTCCCTAATATTTTATCATTCTGTCAAACCAAACTCGGTCGAGGAAAATGAGGATTATTACGAGACTTGCTCGCACGTGCGATTAAGTAGTGCAGTTTCTCTGTAGTAACAGGTGGCGGGTGGCAGCGGGGGATAGCGGGCCTATGGCGATTTAACATGGAAAAGGCGTGTATTTTTTAATATTTTAACATTATATATTTATTAAGTTAAAATGAATAGTTGACGGTGGACTATTTAGGAAATAACTTTAGCTCTTTGAGTTTGAAGCAAAAAATTGAGGTGAAAAATGCTGGAAGACCTAAACCCGAAATTAATTTAACGCAGACCACAAAGGGTAAATCTAGGGACTTTATTAGAAAGTATAAAAATGAAACATATGGAAAAAAAATTATAGAGGGTATTCCAAACTTAATAAGGCTGTTATTGATCAATTTTCTACAATTAAGATCAGAAGAATGGACTTTACCTTTAAGCACTATTGTGTAGGGTCGATAAATGTTGTGTATTTCGATAAATGATACTGGATATGATTTTAAACCATTTTATTTAAGGATTTAAACTTAAAAAGTGGCTGGATTCGTTCTCGTCATAAAACAGTTAACTATTGTTCTCGTCTTGGTAGCGCCTAATGACGTAGCCGTAGATGGCGTAGTGGTATTAGACATCATTCGGTTTCCTTGATAACTCGTAGATGGTGGTAGTAATATTGGACATCATTCGGTTTTCTTGATAGCTCGTAGATGGCTTTAGTAGTATTAGTAGTGGACTGTATAAATATTGTTACGAGGGTTGCATATGATGACGTTAAGATCCGACAGCTATACACACTAAGGAAACCTTTCTTATTTTCCAAAAGTTGTATTTCCTTGTGTAAAATTAAAAAATAAATAAAAATATGTTTTACTTAACGCATTTTCTTATTACTTTTTTTCTTTCTACATTTAAAATGCCTAGAAAAATTTCACCATACTTGTGAACCCCCTCTATCATTGGTCACGAGCCGCCACTGGATATATCGGGTTTTACTTAAAGGAGACAATAGTATATTAAGATACAAGTTTCATAAGACATTATCTTAGAGCACGCGTTTAATTTGGAAAACGACCCACGAAGCGCCGAGTTTTCTAAAGTACAAGTGCTCTAATTGTCTTATGAACCGTGTATTTTATAATACTTTTTCTATTTGGGTCTTTAAAATCTGAAAAACTTTAAAAAATATAGTAGATTTTTTCCATTTGTATTAATATTTTCTTTTTGGGTTGGCAATACTTTTACAATTTAATAAAATGTTACAAGTATCAAATATGCCATGATAGAAACAATTGAACACAACAAAGCTTCTTCCCGTCCGTCATAATTGAAAATAAATATATTATTAAAATAAAAATGAGTCAGGAAAAAAGTTGTACTCCGTCAGAAATACGAGAAATTGCCGAAAAACTTTTAAAAAGAATATGCAATACTTTGAGTTATGGTGCGA
The DNA here is from genome assembly GCA_963991005.1 of Barypeithes pellucidus. Taxonomy (NCBI): domain Eukaryota; kingdom Metazoa; phylum Arthropoda; class Insecta; order Coleoptera; family Curculionidae; genus Barypeithes; species Barypeithes pellucidus. The sequence goes on from OZ022557.1 coordinate 6,659,701, forward strand.
GCAGAACAAAGTTCAAAATATTGAACAAAATAATAAATAATACTATTGAACAAAATATTGTGTCGACACAGAATCTGACAGGAATAACAATTAAGACCCAGGAAATGTCTACAGTAACTATAAATATGTATATATAAAGTAATATGTGTAATAATATATTGAATTAAAAATAAAAATAGTACTTTATCGAATAAAACTTTAGAAATAGAGCATAAACTGGAAGATATTTTTATTATTTCTATTTTATGTTGTTTTATAGATGTGAATAGAAATTAGTTGACGGACACCATCAGTATGTTATATATTTCCGAGTTCTGATAAATATCTAGTAAAAATTATCTATTTGCAAGGTTAAAGGTTAGTATTTTAATGATTTCTACATAAAACCGTTTACTATTTCTATAAGATATTTCTGTCGAATCCATAATCCCTAGAAAACTAATTTCAACGACAAATAGAAAAATATTTTTATGTTACAATGGAAATATTTCAGGCATGTTCTTTTCCCTAAAATGTTAAGATATTTGTTATTACAGTTATAAAAACATGGTTAAAGGAGTGGGTTGTTGGCAGATACACCGGAAATGTGCACATAACAGTTATTAGAAGCGTCATCATTATCAAAACGAATATTTGTTTTATACAGGAAAATATTATCTGGTTTAAATTTTTAGAGTTGAAAAGTCGAGTGTCAGTATCAAGTGTTGACTTTTATAATAAATAGAGTCAAGAATGACGTCCATGCATCGATCAATTAAAAAAATGTTGTTTCAGATTGGTCCGCAGAATAATAAGAAATGGTCTATCAATTAAAATAAATGTACTTTCAATTAAAGTTTCAAAACACCGTGTGGAATAATCAAGTAGCAAAATTATTTCAAAATAGCAGTTTTCATTTAGTCATCTATTCTGTATATTTTGCTTCTTGGTTCGTGTCAACACATGGATTTATTCTCACACCAATGCAAAATGATCTTGATTATCAATAAATTACATTTTTTCATAGTAATTTCATAATTGTTGTTGGATGAGAATGAAATTTTTGATGGGTAAACAAAAGATTATCAGACCGCAGGAATTATTTTTGTAATCAAGTTTTCACTACAAATTCCTTTAGAAACAAATTTAACTATCAATTTTTACTTAAATATGCTTATTAAATATGTAATAATATTTAAAAACAAACATTTTAACTTAAATATGCCTCGATTCCTTGTATTACCTCCTCTAGCCCTAATTACTACCAGTGTATAGTATTTGCAGAATTATACCGTTGATCTTTTGACTGCAATAAAACATCATTATCTCTTCGAGCATAAAATAAATAAGGAAATCCCAAATTTTAAAACCTTTTCGAGCAGAGCCGGACCAGGTATACAAATTCAATTTATACCTATGCCTGATGCATATATAAATACAAAGTGATTTTTAATAATTTTAATCTTTAGTGGTTTTCCGGCGAGTAATTTTTAGTTAGGCTTATTAGTCGTAGAATGTGGCGTCCTTGGAATTGTGCTGATAGGGGGGCATCTTCAAGTGTCATTTTTAAAAGAATGCATTTATCTACCGATGCCAAACTAATAATTAAAATTGTGTATCAATCGTTGTTGAGTAGAAATTTTAATTCGATGGATGCTTTAGCAGAGACGGTTACTTTGACAAAAACTCCTTTATCTTCGGTAAGAAACAGTACTTAAACCTGTTAATCCTAGAAAAAATCGGAATGATTCTGGCACATTTAGAAGCATTGACGAAAATGACATGGATTTATTAAGAAGAAAGATTTACCAAAATGGACATACACTGTTGCGTCTTCCTCCGCACTATTGTATATTCAATCCTATTGAGCTAATATGGCACCAATTAAAATCCAATATTAGGAGAAATAATATTTCTCTTACATTAAATGCATCTGTAGTAGAAAAATTTCTGCAGACAGCTGGAAAAACTGTGTACAGCATGTACTTAAGGTGGAAAATTCTTACAATTGTATGATTACAAATGTTCAACCCTTAATTATAAGTTTAGGCCTAGATGAAGATAGTGATAGTGATACAGAGTTAAATTTTGAATAAATTATCAATAGTTTCTTAGAATTCAATTAATTTTTATTGTACTTGTTATCCTAATAGTTATACTTTTAAATTATATTATTTTCAATGATCATTAATTGTTATCATTATTTTACATTTATTAATCTAAAACTACAAATACCTATCTATTTATTTTAAATTATAAAAATAAATCATGTGGTGTGGTATACATTTTCAAGCCGGCCCTGATCCCATTTATTGAGCTTTGTAGAGGTTGAGGCGTATACAATAGGTTTTAATCAGGTTGTTTATTTATGGCAGTAAGAGTCAACGGTATAATTCTGCAACAACTATACACGTCGATTCATACCATCACAGAACCTCATCTTTGTCAAAGAAAATACTGAATTCATATTGCATTGGAAATTATGGATTTGTGTGAGAATAAATCCATGTAAATAATAGATACCTAGATAGAATAGACTCTAAATGAAAACTAGTATTTTGAAATAATTTTGCTACTTGATTATTCCACAGGGTTTTGAAACTAGAAAAAAAGCAACATTTCAATTATCTGATAGTACAGTTCTCTAAAAAAATCATTAATATCGGGGTGAAATTAAAGTTATTATGCCTAAAACTTTTTAATGGCCGTTTTCTTTGCACCCAAGGGTATAAAGGGCGCACGAGGGTGCCCTTGGTTCTCAGGAAAGAAAATGGTTTATGAAAATAAATTAATCAGGGTGCATTACACGGAAAAATAAAAAATATATTTTTGACAACTTTTAGTTTAAATGAAATTGAAATTACGACACATTTCTATCTAAGCACGGCGGAATACCAGAAGAAAACGTTTCTATTGAAAAATTCACGTTTTTTCACCTGTTTTTCGATCAGGGGACCCAATGTAGGTATATCAATAAAAAAAATAGAAAAATCGATTATTTAAAAAAATTAAATTAATTAAATTTAATTAATTATTTAATTAATCACACAACTTACCGAAATATTAAGAGAAATATAAAAACTACCAACTGATAATACTGTTGTAGTGGCCTCAACACCATGCTTAAATACACTTATCACTTTAACAAGTTTTTGAGTTTCCGACAGTTCAAGTAAAGAAAAATGATTGGAAGAATTATTACGTCTCCATTCATTATATAGTATTTTGGAGTGCTACCCGAAAATTTTCAATACTATAAAAATAAACCAAGTCGGTATGAATTTTCACTTTTTTTTATTTTTAACTGCACAATTTTCTCGAATAAATAAAATACTCTACAGCATAGGAATGTGACTCATTTCGGTAAACATCTTAATTCAAAACTGACGAAAAAACTATAAATTTCGTTGTACAAATTACAAAAATCTATAGCACATCGAACTCGATTCCGGAGCGGACAAGTCGGTTCCGGTCACCCGGAAATACACTGAGCACTCGATTTGACTCCGTCCGGAGTCATGAAAGACATCACGAGAATCACGGAATCATCGCTTGTGTCTGTTTGTCGGCGCACTTTGAAGAAGACCGATGGATTTGTCTGGGAACGAACGAAGACACGTGCACGGCACGGGGCGAGGGGAGATTCGAATTTGTGGAGGGGGTAACGTGAGGGAGGGTGAATAGGGGATGAATTTTGTATAGGGGTAAAGTTTTCTCGTTGAGGTATTTCAAAAATTGTTAGACATATTATTCAATTAGGGGAATGAATGACACATCGAATTACTGAATCTCGAGTGGTTACTTTAACTTTCTAAACTTAATTTTTATATTTTATAAAAAAATATTATATAGGATATCTCATAAAACCGTTATGACAACATCATAAATACACGGAAAAAAAATTAAAATAAAGATTTTATTATAAAATTTAATTACATTTTTTACTAATAAAAATTCAATTACCAAAGTAATGTTGTAAACATAATTTACAAGAAACCATAGTTAGGATTTCTAATAAATGTAGTAAAATCAAGTAGGTTTATTTTAACTCCAGTAGTTAAATATTTTATAATGTATGGTACATTCAACTGGCTATTAGTTAGGTATTTTTATTGTAAAAATTATCAAGTTTAAATGTATCGTCGTAATAGTATATTACGACACAAGTTTCATAAGGATACGGATTTCTCGAAGGCCTTTGACAGAGTTGACCACTCCATCCTGTGACATAAAGTGGCCGGCTTGGGTTTTGTTAATAAATTTGTCTCTTTTCTTAACTCATATCTTAGGGATCGTGTACAATATGTGATGATTCGTGGTCATAAATCCTTTACTTTTATAGCCTCGAGTGGTGCTCCGCAGGGTAGTAATTTGGCCCCCTTATTATGCCTCTTGTTTATCAACGACATAAGTGTAAATCTATCCAGCAAAGTACTACTATTCGCTGATGACTTGAAACTTTTCAGAATAATACTTGATATAACGGACTGTATATTGTTGCAAAGGGATTTGAACATTCTGGAGATGTGGTGTAAGACAAACAACCTGCCGCTAAATTTAAGTAAATGCTTCACTATGTCTTTTACGAACAAAGCTGATTACGTTTATTTTGATTATACTCTTGACAACACAACCATTGAGCACTGCGGAACGTTTAAAGACCTCGGGGTAGTTTTCGACAATAAGCTTTCCTTCTCCCACTACTTTAGGAGCATTCACAGCAGTGCGATGAAGGCCCTGGGATTTATCATACGGAATTCGACTGATTTCTCAAACACCAAAACCCTGAAAACCCTTTATTACAGTTTTGTGCGGTCTAAGTTGGAGTATGGTGGTGTTATTTGGCATCCGGTCTTTCATAAATATATTATTTTATTAGAGAACGTACAACGAAAGTTTGTCAAGTTTATGGCCTATAGAGAAGATGGTATATATCCTACCCGGGGCACTAACCAGAATGCACTTTTATCTAGATTCCAGATGCCATCGCTCCTCAACCGCAGATACCTCATGTTTATGCAGTTTTTGTATCGTATTTGCTGTTCGCTCATAGATTCCCCGGAGCTGCTGTCTTGTATTCTTTCCCATGTTCCTCTTCGTTCAGTTAGGCACCATCCCGTCTTTTATCTCCCAGCTCCCTCCTCTAACTTTCTGATTAAAACACCTGTATACCAATCCATGTTGATTTTCAATAATACCCTTAATGACATTGATGTATTCGGTTTGTCCAATACCCAATTTACTAAACTTATAAAGCATAAACTGTTACCTTGATGCAACCATTATCTTTCTCTCTTTTTTTCTTCTTCTTTTTCCTATCTCTTGGATTTTTTTGTTCCTTATGTATAATTTTTTTTTACAGGTCATATTGTCTTGTAATTGGATTTTACTCTGTTAGACAATAAAGATTATTATTATTATTATTATTATTATAAGACATTATCTTAGAGCACGGGCTTAATCTAGAACAACGACCCGCGAAGCGGGGAGTTTTCTAAAGTACAAGTGCTCTAATTCTCTTATAAACCGTGTATTTTATAATACTTTTTCTATTTGGGTCTTTAAAGTCTGAAAAACTTTAAAAAATATAATGGATATTTTCTTTTTGGGTTGGCAATACTTTTACAATTTAATAAAATGATACAAGTATCAAATATGCCATGATAGAAACAATTGAACACAACAGAGCTGTTTCCTATCCGTCATAATTATAAATAAATATATTATTAAAGTTAATAAAAATGAGTCAGGAAGAAAGAAAAGTTAGAAATACGAGAAATTGCAGAAAATAATCTAGAAAAACTTTTAAGAAGAATATTGAAAACAAAGTCCAAAATATTGAACAAAATATTGTGTCGGCACAGAAACTGACAGTAATAACAATTTTATTAATGCCCAGGAAATGTGTACAGTAACTCTCGTATATAAAGTAATATGTTTAATACTGTATTGAATTAAAAATAAAAATAGTACTTTGTTGAATAAAACTTTAGAAATAGAGCATAAACTGGAAGACATTTCTATTATTTTTAGGTTATGTTGTTTTATAGTTGTGAGTAGAAATTAGTTTACGAAACTTAATAGGAAACATACCATCGATCCTAGCATCGATCGATAAAGTCAAGCGAGGGAATGCGAGTATACACCTTGGATGGGTGACCGTTGGGGAATACCATGTGTCAAAACTTTTACAAAATATGTTAGTAAATTTTACAATAGATTTTAGCAAATTTTATGAAAGATTTTCGTAAATTGTACTAAAACTTTTCTATAAATTGTTTACTATTTAGTGATTTTTTACTAAAAATTTAGGTTAAAATTTTGCTATAATTTAATAGAGGTTATTCCAGTCACATATAGAGCCTTAAATGGACCCCTTTCTGCAATAAGGAACCAACTAACATTTTTTAATTAGTTAGCTGGTTCTTTAGAATCACAAAAAGGTGTTTTATCTATTTGCAATTAAGATCCGTCTTAAAATACCTATGGACGCCACTTTTTTTATTTATGATCCAACACAAGTACCATAGGAAAAATTCTTTAGGGCACTCTGGGAGTGGTGCGTATGCGCAAAAAACGATTCACGTTGGCTTTGAATCGTTAGAGGTTATATTCGTTGGGAAAAACGACCTCGGGAAGGTCGTTCCATAAGGATGAAGTCTTCCAGATGAAAGTATTCTTAAATAGTGAAGTTCGAGGAGTTCGAGGAGTACTAAGCTTAACCACATATGGATGTGCGGTAGTGGTTCGTCGTGTATTTCTGATATTCGCCGCTCTGGGCGGAATTAAGAGGGCAAGGTCAGCCGAGCACTTTCCATGAAAATATCTGTAAAAGAGAGTCAAATCTCCAACCTGTCTTCGATGTTCTAAGCTGTCGAGGTTTTTCGTCAACTCGTGGTCTCCAATCAGACGAATGCCCCTCCTTTCGATGGAATCCAGAAGCCGAAGAGTATGTTTGGGTGCAGAGCTCCAGATATGAGATGGTCGTATCTGGGCTTTCTATAGTGTCAAAAGTTGTTGAGGTGTGTACAACTTTCTGGTTCGGAATTTATGAGGAATATGACCTAATTGAAAATTAGGGAAACCTGTATTCAAGTTTCGCTATAAAGTACTGGGCAGTGCGCGTTATGCAAGACGGAACCAACAAGCAGTTGGTTTCTTCTTAAATAACGTGTTGTGTCAGTTGTCAGAAAGTTTTTAACATTTGTGTTCAGTTTGTATTCAGTTAAAAAAGAGAAAAAATTAAGGTTAACCTATTTTTTTAAATTTTAGACCTCTCAAGAAGTTAATGTGGATCCTTTTTGCTAAAAGTGTTTTTAAATGTTGTTGATTTAGGCATTTAGTCAATTTTGTTTATTTTAGAGTATTAAAAAAAATTACAAATAGAAAAAAGACGTCTTAGATGAAAAGATTAACTGGTTACATATAAAAAAAATTAAAATTGTCAAAAATAAACGTTACAGCATTTTTATAAAAATAGATTACAAGAGCGACATAAACTGGATAAACATTAAAAAAGGAAAGGGAATGATACTAACTTTAGGCGTAGTATTTTGTAATAGCTTAGAAGAATGCCTCAAGGTAAAGCAATACCAACACTTAAACTGAACGATATAAAATCTTTCATGGACCTGATTCCCGCTGCGGATCCACATTTTATACTAACCTTCTTGGCGATTAAACCCTACAGCAAGATACCACATATATAACCATTATATTGCCAATTCGAACGTTCCAAATTATATAAAGTGTCCCCGCTATGGGATATGGCTTGGCACCATTGAGTTTGCGCAGTAGGGTGGAAATTCTATCGATCGTGTCAGAGCCGGCCCGACATTATTTGTTTTTGTTATTCGTCGCCATCTTCGGTTCTGGATGCTTTTTCAAATTACAGAATAAAAAGTGGTTCATCCACATTATTGTCGGTATATTAGTGCTTATAAACTTTCTTTACCTAATAACAATTTTTGTAAAGGAGTTTTTAATTTGTGGTGATTCGATTCGCTGTTTGTTAGGTTAGTAACTTGTTTTGTTTAAGATGAAAGGAAAAGGATGCATGGTGTTTTTTTGCAAAAGTCGTGGATTAATACCAGGTGTAAAGTATTTCACGTATGTACATAAGTATATATACGAAAATATTTTGCTTATCAGATTATCCGATCTTCGGAACCGAATTTCACTAAAAAGCTTGTAAAAAAAGAAGAGAGTGTCACTCGTATATAATATAATATATATGTGGTCACTACCTAACCTTAAAATTGATTTATTTTGAATTTGTTGCATTAGTAGCTGATAATTCCCAAAATAGTCATTATAGTCATTCATTCTTAATTTTTGGTTTAGAAAAAAATGAGGTTAAGAAACATAAGAGGTCGGATGAAAGTTAAAATAAAGCTCATTGTGTCGATTGTTACAAATTTAATATTCGGACGGAATTTGGCACCAAAAGTTTACACCAATCAGGGCACCGTCGGATCATCATATCGTCAGAAATCGTATGCATGGAACGCTGTCTTAAATCGAACTAATCGGGTTTGTTCGGGTTTGTTCGGGTTTGTTCCAAAACCAAGTGATTTTTCTTTAAGAATATACGACAAAAAAATATTTTTTTAGATGAGGAACTACATTCTAAGGTTTTTGATAATAAATACCAGTAAGAAACAACTTATACAGCTTTATATATTCACTACCAATTTCTTTTAAAGAAAGCTCTTTTAATACCGTTTTTCTCTCTTTTTTGGTTTTGTCGGTTCATTCCATTGCAGAAGAGGGTCTAAATGATGGTTAGTTTAACTATTTTTTATAGTAAATTTAACTAAGTTTTTCTTTCCGTGTAACTATTTTTTTTTACATTTATCTAGAGAACAATAATTTTTAAAAATCGTGGAATATTTACTGCCTTTTTTACATCTAGCATCTGCACCAACAATCCAACAAACAAATTGCACCGCCTTATACAGCGAGCTAAAGTGGCTTCTATTAAATAAAAATCTTACTCGACATATTTTTTTTATAATGACGGAACTCTGTAAATTGTTTAAAAATGGTTTAAGCTTTTCGAAATATAAATATACTTCATTAGTGTCCGATCTTTAACAATTTAAGGAATTTAAATTGCCGGTAGTTTAAAGATACTTTTTTCAGGTCCGTCTAAGTTACGGGGGGGTTTAAAAATAGAACAATGGAAGAAATTGTCCTCGTATATACGAGGGCAACGAAACATTTTCTTCGTAAAGCTGTGTCCACACATTAGATTTTACCTGATACTTGTTCAAGTAAAACGTATCAGTTAAAACATTAGGTGTGAACAATATAACGGACGTTTTACTTGAACGGAATGAAGATGGACGGCCATCCGGCCAGTGAGAAAACTGAATGGCTCGGGGTTTGTTTTTAGGCAAGATGTATGCAGTCTTACGAAGCATGTAGATATATTTCTATAGTTTTGCCTAACTGTGTTACTTGAAGACCTAAAACGTCAGGAAAAACCTCATGCGTGGGCGGGGCTATTGAAACAATTCTGCCTGACAGTCTTACTTGAAGACCTAAAAGTCAGGAAAAACCTGATGTTTGGATAGCGTTACACAGAAAGAGACGAAAAAATAATCTTTTTTTTGATTAATTTTCTCTCTCCATATGTACAGGGGAGATCAGAGAAGGGAAGGAAAAATGACTCAAATGTAAATAAATTCAAGATAATTTGTTATACCGATATATCATACTCGTATACCGATATTTTCGGAAGTCCAGATCAACTGGAGATCTTCTAGCCTATGTCACCCATCTTTGGAACAACGCAATGGAACATCATGGGGAGTCTCGGGCTGTTGCACTGGATATTTCTAAAGCTTTTGATCGTGTTTGGCATGAGGGGATTCTAAGTAAACTGGAAGTGGCGATTGACGGATTTCTCTCAGACACCTTCACCATCAATGTCGGTATTCCTCAAGAGTCCATATTGTCTCCTACTCTCTTCTTACTCTACATTAACGACCTTCTAGTGAAAATGAAAAATCCGATATTTAGTTTTGCTGACGATAGCACACTTACCTCATCTTTCTCTTTGAATGCACAAACATCGGCTGCCGACGCACATCTTCGCAGACAGCATGAAGTATCACGCCTCAACAAAGACCTGGAAGAAATTTTGGCTTGGGGTGACAGTATCCAAGTCGAATTTAACGCTAAAAAACCCAGGCAGCAGCTATCTCTAAAAAAGTTAACATTACAGAACCGGATATAGTCATGGACGGACACTCAATCCCACGGGCTTCATCTATTAATTTGCTGAGCGTCAATCAGGGAGGAAATATGTCGTGGCATAACCACGTTGTGGCAATCGCCAAGATAGCTTCTCAGAAACTTGGTGTACTCTTCCGAACCAGAAAGTTGTACATACCTCAACAACTTTTACCACTATATAAAGCCCAGGTTCGACCATCACTAGAGTACTGCTCTCATGTCTGGAGCTCTGCACCCAAACATACTCTTCGGCTACTGGATTCTATCGAAAGACCACGAGTTGACGAAGAACCTCGACAGCCTAGAACATCGAAGACAGGTTGGGGATTTGACTCCAGAGACCGTTTTCGAGGCCGCGATCGTCTTCAGCGACCTCGAAAACGGACAGTCAGACGATTTTGCCGGTTTAAAGCCGCCAGCAGTCGATGCACCCCCTTGGAGGGTAGTTTCATCGCTCTGGAGGGGACGGTGGTTTTGCATCGGATGCAATATTGAAGGGTGCGAGAGTACTCTGCGACCCCGAAAACGGAAGGAATTCGAGATCGGGCAGCTTCAAGCAAATATTTTCAATTTTCCCGTTTGGGGGTGGTTCTTGGCCCATTTGAGGGGGTGGGCCAACCCAAAAACAATTTTTAACTGCACCATCGTGTTCAGCATCCTCGAAAACGGCGGGTTTGTTCGGGTTTGTAGTCTGGTTACTGTAGAAAATCCGTGTATGTTCGCCCGACTCACAGAATCCACTATTATTTATGTTCCACTTAATAAATTATTGTTTCATCACGCCTATGGTAAGACGCTGGTTTTCTCTCCCCTCGCTCGTCATACCGAAATGTTCAAATATCATTGGGCAAACAATATCTTTGTTATGGAGTAACGGAAAAAAAATTACGTCCCAAAATGTCTCTATACTTATTCGCCAATATGAAAATCATCTAAAATAATATCGAGTTAGCTATATTCATAAAAGCACTTTACTGGCTAACAACTTTCCCAGAAAATTTTAACGACTGATTATTATTGATTATATTATATTCATATAAATAGTTTATTTTTCTTATTTAATTTCGATAGCTCTCAATTCTCAAGTAAAATAAACGTAATTAGAACGTGAGTAAACGAGCATCCATTCGGTCACCTTCCGCAAGACGACATTCGCCAATTTGCAATGCGTTAATTGATAAACGGCCAAAGACGGCGATTTAAATTTTGAAATGCAGTTTTAGGAATGTTTTACCGTATTGGATGTAGTTCCTCGTATTGGACATATGTATATAGATTCAGTTCCATTAGCTTAGACAGGCCGGACGCCGGCCTACAACGAGGAGAACCAATACATTCGTCTACCGCTTCCTTCCAAAAGTACAATTTCAAAAAATATTAACCTCAAATTGCTTTTACGAACAAGCTCCAACATTAGCATGGGGAAGTTCTTGAAATGTATAAAATCTTGATTGATACAGGGTGTTATGGAAATGGGCTGAGTATGATTGACACCCAGCAAACTAATAGACGAAGTCAGTAGAATTGAGTGTTCTGCCATCACTATATCCGGTTCTGTAACATTTACGTTTCTAGAGATTTGGTTACTATCACCCCAAGACAAAATTCATTCCAGGTCTTTGTTCAGACGTGATTCTTCATGATGACTGCGTAGATGTGCGTCGTCAGCCGATGTTTGAGAATTTAAAGTAAAAAAGTGTGCTGTCATCATCAAAGCTATACAGGGTGTTATGGAAATGACGTATTATATTTAAATGGGTGACTCCTGGGGGTGCCCTAGAGAAGCGCTACATATATTTTTTTAAATCAAAGTTTAAAAAGTGGAGTAATTTACCCATAAACCCACAGGTCACTCCTCGGCACAATCATATATGATTATATTACCCATACCCAACTGTGTAATCAACAGATGTTCAGGCACAATTTTGCTAAACTGTGTAAAAAATGTAAAACCCTAGATTCTTATAAAAATAATATTTAGTTTACTTAGTATCCAAATAGAAGTGAATCCAGGTGCCAGTACAATAGCAAGTAATCCAGGGCACAGACATGTTCAGGTGTTTGTTTTTTTTTCCTATGGGAAAAGCTTTATGCTCATCACGTACCCTGATGATAATGTGGAACTGCATAATAAGCTTATACCCACTAAACCCCATTCGGTCCCGTATTTCCAATCTCTCGGAACATTTGCACTAAATCACTTAAAGAAACACACAGACACCCACGAGTTTCAAATTTATTTTTTTGAGGATATGCACCTATTATCAGATTATACGAAAGCACTAAACACTAAACAGCACTGAATTATTTCGCAATAGAATTAATAAAAACGCTAATTTCTATGGGCCATTAACCCTTTACTAAAGATAAAATGAAGCAATTATATTTGCATATAGGAACTACCCTTTGAAATAAATAGTCGCGTCCACGGTCCAAGGTGCTTTCTTTGTGCACATTCCGAGAACTAACTTGAGCCAGCGCGGTTGCCATTTCCGAGACTATAATTATACAGGAAAGTAATATTATAGAAGGAAATTCCGCAATCTTATAAAACATCGAAAGTGGCAACTCTGTATTTTATATAAATATTAACCCCAGCCGGTGCCGTCGCGAAAAGAACAGGCAACCCGCTCGATTGTCCAAAATCAGCTGCTTAAAGAAGCCGGCCGATTTGCAAACGCGTTATCGGTTTCCTACTGTTTTTACCAATTTTCAAGCAGATTTGTGTGTTAAATTGTGTGTTAATACTTAAGCCCGAGTTTAAATTATTAAGTTAGTTAAGCAGTTCAATATCGATCGACGGAACCAACGTGTTATTTATTTTTAAAATTTTTAGATGTTAAATACATTATTTTCCAGACAATAAGGGCGTATTTTTGTCTACACAGTAGCACTGTAAAATACTAATTCAGATTGAATAGTACTTAGATGTGTTATGTGATTTTATTGTGCCGGTTTGTTCGGGTTACCTAGGTACTTGGTGTTTTTTTATAAATTGAGTTGGTTTTAAATAAGTCCGAAAAGCTAAATAAAATTGCATTTTTTTTCTAAAGGGTAAGTGGCATTTATAAACTTTTAAGTTGTCCAGATCTGACGGGTGTCGTTCGAATTGAACAATTGTTTCCCAGCGAACTGAACTGAACGTAAAAGTTTATAATAATGTACCCTGAAAAATAAACAACTTGCAATCTGTCAAACGGTTATTGACTTTCTAAAGAGTTTACCCTGAAGATATGAAAACACTGTTCAAGATTCAGTGACGTTTTTCGCCATATGTTGCTTTGTTTACCTTCCTGACAGGGGCACCACGTGGTCATTCTTGGTTTGACATAAGGTCATGTACAGGGCATATTAAATTAAAGCGCCATTTTTGGATATTTTTCTTCAATTTGTTTTCATCTCAGGAATTGCCGGTTTAAATATAATACGTCATTTCCATAACACCCTGTATAATCAATTTTAAGTTTTCACTAGAAGGTAGGTACAATAAAACGAGGGTGGAACAATATATGGACATTGTGGTTAAGAAAGATAACAATGAGCTTTTCATTCCTTGTAGCAAACACTAACAAACCCGAACAACATCGGTACTAGATACGAAATTCTACAAACTAGCACTGGGAAAACTGGCTATAATAAATTAATTGGTTGACATCGATTCGCGAGGAATAAACGACGAGCAATTAGCTCGAGTATGTTTTTGCTTGGTCGAGAGAGTGCTAACGTGCTTAATTCTTAATGAGGCGGCACCAGATCGCAAAAACCATTTCTGGTATACACATATGGCTATCGATGTTTAGATGCAAGGATGAAAGGGAAATCATTGTAATTCTCGTGATTTTTGCTAATGTACGATTACGCCATTTTGGTTAAAAAATACACAACCGTGTAAGAATATTTAGTATCAATTCAATCAGCAAATACTTAGTGGACATCCATAATATGGGCTAAAAGGCAGAGTTAATCGTGCTAAATTTCCAAAAAATCTACTGGATTACTGATAATAATCGCATATGTATATATAACCATTATATTGCTAATACCATCTGCAATTATGTCCCCGCCATGGACATCGAAGGGGGCGTTGTGAGTTTGCGCAGTTCGGAAATTTCCTTGTGAAAGTAAACATCCGACAGGACCGGATTGCAACTTATTTAATGTAAATTTCACTGGTTAGTTAGGAAAAATATTGCAATCAAAATTTCGATTAGTTCGATTTAAGACAGCGTTCCATGCATACGATTTCTGACGATATGATGATCCGACGGTGCCCTGATTGGTGTAAACGTTTGGTGCCAAATTCCGCCCGAATATTTGTAACAATCGACACGATGAGCTTTATTTTAACTTTCATCCGACGTCGTATGTTTTTTAACCTCACTTTTTTCTAAACCAAAAATTAAGAATGAATTGACTATTTTGGGAATTATTATCAGCTACTAATGCACCTTTTTTACAAGCTTTTTAGTGAAATTCGGTTCCGAAAATCGGATAATGCGATAAGCAAAATATTTTCGTATATATGTACATACCTGAAATTCTTTATACCTGTTATTGATCCACGACTTTTGCAAAAAAGCACCATGCACTTGTGTCCTTTCATCTTAAACAAAACAAGTCACTAACCTACGAAACAGCGAATCGAATCGCCACAAATTAAAAACTCCTTTACAAAAAGTGTATAAGCACTATTATACCGACAACAACGTGGATGAACCACTTTTTATTCTGTAATTTGAAAAAGCATCCAGAACCAAAGATGGCGACGAATAACAACAAACAAATAATGTCGGGCCGGCTCTGTCGCGATCGATAAAATTTCCACTCTACTGCGCAAACTCAAAGGTGCCAAGCCATTTCCCATGGCGGGGACACTTTTTGTAATTTGGAACGTTCGTATTGGCAATATAATGTATAACATAATATATGTTGTAATAATACTGAACCTTATTAGACGTACTTACCTTACCGTAGAATTAATATTCCTAACCATGATTCTATTACACATATTATTATTCATGTCCACTAAATCCCCATCTCTATCTATAGCCGGCATAATCCTACAAAGGCTCTAATAAGACTAAGTAGCCTTATAGAGCATAGAGTCGAACTCTGAGGGTTCTATAGAGTCGACTGAAGAGATCTCGGGGTGACGGAATCTCTGTTTAATCAATGCAGTGGTAATTAGAGAGTGAGAGTGCTTGCTTTGTCGGTATGTGGGGTGAATGGAATCTGACGTCTGTGTATTCATGTTACTGGTGGCGCTTTTAAACATAGGAACTTGGTAGAAAAATGAATAATATCTAATAGAAATCAGCAAGAAAAAAAAATAATTGCATGAAGGCACAAATTCTTAAACTACGCAGAAAGTTGATTTGTGTATAGGCAAAGACATATCAGATTGAATTAAGAAGTTATAGTATATTATATGTATACTAAGAGTGATAAGAACCATATTACACATGATTTCGAAAGAATGTGTAATAATAGGCTTAACACTCGAGTTGTGTGCTGTAATTTTTCTACGACTTCAAATTTATTTTTATGTTAAACTATCGATATGTAAATAAAACATTTTCTGAGTAGGTACTCACATGGTTATCAGTATACAGTCAATAAATTTTTGATCCACTTATTTTTCATAGCTCTCTCTGGAATTTTCCAGCAATTTACTGCGGAAGGTTGTAATGTAATTTCCGGTGGCGTTTCCTCAATCTGAATATCGTAGCCATTCATACTTTACTTATATATCCAAAAATAACATCCAAATTAAAAAAGTTGACGGTTAAAATTTGCCAGTGTCAATACATGACACGTATGTTGTCAAGGCGACGAGATGCATTGCACAGCCAATTTCGCGCAAAATCTATTGGGAACATTCTCGGTTTTGACATATCGCGGATATTACTTTAATCCAGAAACGGGAGACTTGAGCGCACGAGCAGAAGGCGAGTGCCGCAATCCCGTGTGTGGAAAAAATTACTTTATATATCGACTTGATTACTCAGTGTTGATTTTGGCTTGGAACAGCATGACCATAAAATAAATGTTTTACCTTCCTCGCTGAAGCCTTGCAGTTGCTTTTGCTCCAATACCATTTAATAAATGTAATATGTTCTATTTAGTAAGCATCTTTTAATTTTTCGGGCAATAGATTTTGTGTTGCTTCATTGTCTTTATTAATTATTTCGCCTGGAGCGCATTGTAATAAGTTTTCTTCTTCGGAATCAGAATTATTTCTTTCCATTTTTGATGTTTTTAAATATTATTGACATTTGTAAGGTGATTTGTTTCAAAAATTGTTTCCTTTAATTTTTTCTTCAATATATACAGGGTCCGCAAACGAAGCGGGGACGGAAGATTGAATCGTTATCGAATAAATTTTCAACAATACTAAAATAGTTTGAGGTCTTGGATTAAAAGCGGCATGTTTTAAAAATATTTTACATTATACAGGGTGGCCCAAAAAAGCATAAAGTTATATTTTTTTAAATGGGACACTCAGTATTTGATTGCGTATTTAGGTTCGTATTAGTATCGTTTATAAGTGCCTCAAATTTTATTTTATTTGGTTTTGTAGTTTCGGAGAAATAAATTAAAAACTAAAAAAAAAAAGTTTTGCAATCCTGAATAGAAAAATCAAAAAAAAAACAATTCAGAACCATATTTTAACCTCGGCATTGGATGAAATTTATGACAAGAGGTCTAGAGATACTATTAATCTATGGATGGTAATCAATAAACCGAGTTATGTTGGCAGTAGAGGAAAATCCTTAAATTAAGTAGAAGGAAGCTATTTTGAACATTTACTTTAGTTTACAATTATTAGTCTAGTCGCCTATAACAAAATTTCCCAATATAAACTCTATGTAAACAACATAATTTATGATATTTACAATTATTTCGAAAACGGTTTAATATAACTTATATGCTTGTATTACAAAAAAAAATTGTCTATGAATTCTACGTCATATAATATACAGGTTCCATTTGAAAAACTTGAGAAAAATAATTTTAAAATGTGGCATTTTTCGAACCTTATTATGAACACCCTGTATAAAATAGACAAACGCAATTAGATTAATAGTATCTCTAGACCTCATGTCACCAAATGCTGAGGTTAGAAAAAAGAGTTCTGGGTTGTTTTTTGATTTTTCTATTCAGGACTGCAATACTTTTATTTTTAGTTTTTAATTTATTTCTCCGAAACTACAAAACCAAATAAAATCAAATTTGAGGCACTTATAAACGATACTAATACGAACCTAAATATGCAATAAAATACTGGGTGTCTCGTTTAAAAAAATATAACTTTATGCTCTCACACTTTTTTGGGCCACCCTGTATAATGTAAAATATTTTTAGAACATGCCGCTTTTAATCCAATATCTCAAGCTGTTTTAGTATTGTTGATAAGTTATTCGATAACGATTGAATCTTCCGCCCCCGCTTCCCGGACCCGTATATCTACTTACAATAAATTTTGTCGTCGCATTGGTTGAAAAACATTTAATTAAATGAACTACGGCAGCATTTAAACCAAATAAGTATTGACAAGAAAATCTATGTTCTTGAAACATGAACATTCCTTCTCCTGGCGGTATCCTCCGTAACAAAAACTAGTCGAAAAGATTGAAACATTTCGTCAACGGCAATAAAGCAAATCAACTTGAAAACCATGTACAACCCATCAACATCCATAAAGGATTTTTTGGACCATGGCTGAAAGGATCTCTATACAAAGCATGTATACCCCGTAATACGTATAATAAATACAAATACATACAAAGAAATCGTAATATAACAAAAGTGAAGCGATTAGAATCGTTTTGTCGATTCTGTGGGGTCTTTCGATGTTGACTTCGGTGTAAAAAAATCAGTGGTGTGTCAAATGGTGATTTTTATGGTGGAAATTAGGTGGTAAGAAAAACTGACATTTATTTGCTATTGACGGTATTATAGATAACCTTTATAGATAAAAATTTCGTCCGCAAAGAGCAGTTAGGAATAGTTACAAACTTTCCGAGGCGTACGCAATGTGCAGGAGCTCCAACGGAGAATCGGATAAGTTTTTTCATTATTTTCACTTACACAATACGCTCCTGTAGTTTTGCCCGTTCCTCCCGCCTCATCCTGTATAGTGGTGAGCGATATTTCACGAACTGTGATTTAATCACTGATATCAACAAATCACGGGTAGTCACAGTTCCTTAGCAGCAATAAAATGCGTGATGTGATGGCAGTTTAAACAAATCACCTTTGCGTACGTAATCACTTTCACTAATCATTACACCTATCTTTTTGTTTCAAATTTATTCCCATGGGGTTGAATTGTTGTAACACATCATAGTTTTTTAAAAGGTCTAATTCTACTTTAATCTAGGTAGAAATAACGTTCTCTTTTGTTTGTTATCAATGCTGTGTAATATTTTTTACAGATTTTAGTTTCATTTTGTTACAGTTCTTTTAGTAGTAAAGTTAAATCCATCGACCATCACCCACTAATTATTTTACGATGCGCGCAATATTCTCTTACTTATATTATCTGTCTCGGGCTGTTGCACTGGATATTTGGCGTGAGGGACTTCTAAATAAACTGCGATCCTATGGTATGCCCAGTCGATTCTGTGCATGGTTGTCTAGCTTTCTTAAGGACCGCTCTCTGCAAGTGGCGGTTGACGGATTTCTCTCAGACACCTTCACCATCAATTCCGCTATTCCTCAAGTGTCCATATTGTCTCTCACTCTCTTCTTACTCTACATAAACGACCTTCTAGTGAAAATGAAAAATCCGATAATTAGTTTTGCTGACGATAGCACACTTATCTCATATTTCTCTTTGAATGCACAAACATTGGCTGCCGACGTACATCTTCGCAGACATGAAGTATCACGCCTCAATAAATGCCAAAGAAATTTGGTTTGGGGTGACAGTAACCAAGTCGAATTTAACGCTAAAAAACCCAGGCAGCAGTTTTCTCTAAAAAGGTTCATATTACAGAACCGGATATAGTCATGGCAGGACACGCAATCCCACTGGCTACATCTATTAATTTGCTGGGCGTCAGTCTGGGAGGAAATATGTCTTGGCATAACCACGTTCAGGCAATCGCCAAGATAGCTTCTCAGAATCTTGGTGTACTCTTCCGAACCAGAAAGTTGTACACACCTCAACAACTTCTGACACTATAGAAAGCTCAGACTCGACCATCACTAGAGTACTGCTCTCATGTCTGGAGCTCTGCACCCAAACAAACACTTCGGCTACTGGATTCCATCGAAAGGACGGTCATTCGTCTGATTGGAGACCACGAGCTGACGAAAAACCTCGACAGCCTAGAACATCGAAGACAGGTTGGGGATTTGACTCTCTTTTACAGATATTTTCATGGAAAGTGCTCGGCTGATCTTGCCCTCTTAATTCCGCCCAGAGCGGCGAATAGCAGAACTACACGGCAATTCACTGCCACCCATCCATATGTGGTTAAGCTTAGTACTCCTCGAACTTCATTATTTAAGAATTTTTTCATCTGGAGGACTTCATCCTTATGGAACGGCATTCCCGAGGGCGGTTTTCCCAACGAATATTACCTCCAACGATTCAAAATCAACATGAATCGCTGTTTGCGCACACGCACCACTCCCAGAGTGCCCTAAAGGATTTTTCCTATAGTGCTTGTGTTTGATCATATGAACAAAAAATGATCTAGTTCATATCTCGCTTAGCAGTGATAAAAATTTATAAACCGTGATCACGTGACGCTTTAATTTCACTGATATCAAGAAATAACAATCACGTTTCGCAACGTGATTGAAAAATTACGATATCGCTCATGACTAATCCTGTATAGTTAAGTAGGATTCCGCGGAAATATAAAATTTATTTTAATTTCAACGATATAAGGTTTGAATCATAATTCAAAGCGGATTTCTTGTGCAAATAATCAGTCTTTCAATTAGACTGAAAGTACTTAGACTAGTCTGGCTTTAAATCGGTTTCGAAAACTAGTAAATATTTTTCTGTGATGTAAATAAATCAACAAAATTTAGCAGTGCAATTAGATGAATGAAAATGTCTATACAGGGTGTCCCAGAATATGTGGGCAATCTCCCGGGTTCAGATAGAACACTGAAAAATAATAGGTGAAGTACTATACATTTTTCTTCTCAAGGTATTGCTTATGGAGATATGGGCCCATAACCAGTGGCGGTTCTTCCACAGGAGCAAATGAGCACGTGCGCATCTAAAACAAAACGAATAAAAAATATTAATTTATATTCATTGAATATTATTTATCGTATAAAGTCCGACCCTTCCTAATAGTTTATCTTACCGTCAAACCAAAAAAGTCCGACCCTCTCTAATATTTTATCATCCAGTCAAACCAAACTGTATTGATCCGGCAACCGTGCCTCGGTCGAGGTAAATGACGATTATGACGAGACTTGCTCGCACGTGCGATTAAGTAGTGCGGTTTCTTTGTAGTAACATGTGACACCGCGCTCTGTTGTCTGTTCGTGCATCTAGTTAGAAATTCGAGCCTGTATGTTTTAATATTTTAATATTATATATTTATTAAGTTAAAATGAATAGTTGACGGCGGATTATTTAAGAAATAAATAATAAAAATTGAAGTGAAGAATGCGGGAACACCTAAACCCGAAATTAATTTAACGCAGACCACAATGGGTAAATCTAGGGACTTTATTAGAAAGTTTAAAAATGAAATATAGGAAAAAAAATTTATAGAGGGTATTCCAAACTTAATGAGGCTGTTATTGATCAATTTTCTACAATTAAGAACCGAAGAATGTACTTTACGTTTAAGCACTATTGTGTAGGGTCGATAAATGTTGTGTATTTCGATAAATGATACTCGATATGATTTTAAATCATGTTATTTAAGGATTTAAACTAAAAAAAAACACTGAAAATATGAAGAATGCCATCTTGTCAGTCTCGTGGCTCGTTCGTTCTCGTCATAAAACAGTTAGCGTAGGAAGAGAAACTTATATGAACTTCTCCTATTATTTTTAAGTGTTCTATCTGAACCCGGGGATTGCCCACATATTCTGGGACACCCTGTATATGAGAATTGAAGAAATATGCTCTGCGAAAATGTTTTTATACGTCATCCCCGTCATATTATTTGCTGTAAAAAACGTGGGAGTTCATCTCGATACATCCGCCCAAAAAATAAAAAAACAAATAAGGAACCCCGCCTCACATTTCATCCTTATTATTGACATACCGACCAGGTATCTCAGCATTGTAATTTCTGTCGGTGCGTTGCTGATATAACGAAAGGAATACAAAAAAAAATCTTGTTTTGGCATACCTCGGAAAATATCTACAGGGTCGGATTTATACAGGTTGTTATGGAAATGACGTATTATATTTAAATGGGTGACTCCTGGGGTGTCCTAGAGAATCGCTACATATATTTTTTTTTAAATCGAACGTTTAAAAAGTGGGGTAATTCACCCCTAAACCCACCCGGTTACTCCTCGGCACATTCATATATGGTCAGTGATCATATTACATTGCCAAGCTGTGTAATCAACAGATGTTCAGGCCCAATGTTGCCAACTGTGTAACAAATGTAAAACTTTAGATTCTTATCATAATAATATTTAGTTCACCTATAGTATCCAAATAGAAGTGAATCCAGGAGGAGTTTCCAATTAGTTTTTTTGAAGATATGCACTTATTATTAGATTACACAAAAGCAATAAATACTAACGCATAATTACACTTTACAATAACCTACCGTAGATACAAATAAAACACAATTAAGAAAGCAGTAGCCAATAAGCTCAAACAACACCGAAACCGAGAAATGAATGCGAATCCTAAACTTCAGGGTCATGTAAAAAGCTACATACAGCGTTGCCACAGTGATTGCCCTAAAACATTGCAATTCGATATTGTTGGGAAAATTTAAAAAATACACACATATTTAGTATAATATTTTTACTTACACATGAGGAATGCATTCAATATAATTAATATTATACCTTTCGGTTTCAAACGCAGGCTGTAGATGTAGGACCCTCGGTATAGACTTGGCATCATTGATTTCTGTTTAAAACTTTGTATGATTCTGACAGAAGAGCCTGTCTCTTTATTATATTAAATGTTTTCCCATGTCATCTAAAAAAATGTATCATCATGGCGTCACACTTTTTTGGGACTCCCTGTATATTCAAAAATATTTTCCTGAAATGTGCCCTTTTTTTATGATCAAACACAAGCACTATAGGAAAAATACTTTAGGGCACTCTGGGAATGGTGCGTGTGCGCAAAAAGCGATTCACGTTGGTTTTGAATCGTTGGAGGTTATATTCGTTGGGAAAAACGACCTCGGGGAGGTCGTTCCATAAGGATGAAGTCCTCCATATGAACGAATTCTTAAATAATGAAGTTCGAGGAGTACTAAGCTTAACCACATATGGATGGGCGACAGTGGTTCGTCGTGTATTTCTGCTATTCGCCGCTCTGGGCGAAATTAAGAGGGCAAGGTCAGCCGAGCACTTTCCATGAAACTATCTGTAAAAGAGAGTCATATCCCCAACCTGTCTTCGATGTTCTAGGCTGTCGAGGTTCTTCGTCAGCTCGTGGTCTCCGATCAGACGAATGGCCCTCTTTTCGATGGAATCACAGGGCCAACACTCCATTCATAAATCTGTTGGAAAGTGAGTTTGTGATTGTTTGAAATGTTATTGAAAATCAGTAATGGGTGGAAGAGTGACAAAACATGTTGGTCTCCCTAATGGCAACAATGTTGAAGTCTGGTTAAATCAAAGATCTTACAAGGTTAAATCCAATAACGTTTAAAAGGTTATGGAGCGGTCTTCATCGCTATCACTAGTCTGGGCAAAAAGCCCAACAAGGGCGTATAATTTACTTTGAGATTCTTTACGTTTAACTATATTATCTATTCAAAAAGTGTAGTTTCGAATATTGGATATTTATAAAAAAGATAGAAATATTGATCCAGTTTTTATATACAGTGTATCCAAGGATGGATTTAACTATTTATGCTTAGCATCAATATTTTTGGTGTATTCATTACTGGATGATACTCTCCAGATATAAGTGTATATTTCTAGCCAGATTGTCATATTTATCACTAAGACATCTTGCAAAATCCCAATTAAAAATTTGTAAATTTGACAATTACAACTGGTTTAAGGTTAATCCGCAATTGCTCTTAAAATAAGTTTATTTCTAATAATTTGGCTATTGCAGATTGATATACGATACTTTGATATTTTTTGAGGGTAGATGAATGTTACCATTGTGATGTATAACTGGTTTTCCACTGTCTGTAATTTATAAAATAACAATGTCTGTGATTTATAAAGTAATAATATATTGTGAAACGATGTTACATATAGTTATAGTACCATATTACTTTAGTAATGCACACACAAGCCACTAAGGCATATTGTACACTAAAGTGATTAATTAAATAAGTAAATTAAAATATTATGTACCTAAACAAGTTAGATCAAATATATAAAAATAAATAAATAAATTATATAAAACCTGTCTTCACGTACTTGTTACACTGCAAACGTTGTTTAAATATAGAAAAATAAAGATGTAAAATATTTTGACGGGACTGTTCCTTTCTTCAGTATTTTATTCCCATGTACATTACCTACATAATCTTCTTTTGTGAAGTAATTCTCACAAATAACTGTTGTATCACCTGGACTATAATTATTCCTTCTAAGGGCATGTATCCAAATTTGCCGTAGGCTACGGCCCTTTAGTATCCTAACGAAGTGGATAAACATTTGGTACATTCTTAAACAAACCGAATTTTCATAGTGATGCAAACTCAAAATCAAATTTCTAAATATATTTACTAACCTGTGAAATTTTAATTTAACACCATTGCATCTTCTAGTGAAGTATTTTATGGCCGCACAAGACTCAACCATCTTGTAAATGCAAGATTTATATTAAGAAATAAACCAACTCGACTGCTTTTTGCCCGGATTAGCACCACGGACCGGTCCATAACCTTTTAAACGTCAATGGTTAGTCAGAAATCATATCAATACAATCATATTAAAACATAACCATACTTACCGAAGAAAAGATAAATCCTTGCTTAAATGATCCACTCTTTTACAAACTATACATGAATGCACCATCATTGTTTATAATAAAGACGATTTTTCACCAATACTCACAAAAAAAAAATAAAAACAACCAAGTATATAAACACTCCCTTAAAAGCGGTTAGTAGCGAGTAGCAACAGTGTATCCTTCTTCCATTGATAAAGTTTGATCGTTTGCCGTCGAGCGTACTATCTTTTAACTTGATGTTGTCAGAGTGCAGTCGGTTTATTTCAAACTTTTACGTATAATAATATTATTTTTTTTCTAAATCTCTCAAGGCCTATTCACAATTTATATTAAAATTATTGGGAAATAAATTTATTTTAAAAGCAATTGCGGATTAACCTTAAACCAGTTGCAATTGTCAAATTAACAAATTTTTAATTGGGATTTTGCAGATACCTTAGGGATAAATACGACAATCTGGCTATGCTGCAAGCATAACAGCAAGGTGGGGAGTGCACGTTTACAGTCCTTACGTCGACTTCAAATGTAAACAATTCTATCTGGAGTTTGTAAGATCTTTGGATGGAATCCAGTAGCCGAAGAATATGTTTGGGTGCAGAGCTCCAGACATGAGAGCAGTACTTTAGTGATGGTCGAATCTGGGCTTTGTATAGTGTCAAAAGTTGTTGAGGTGTGTACAACTTTCTGGTTCGGAAGAGTACACCAAGTTTCTGAGAAGCTATCTTGGCGATTGCCACAACGTGGTTATGCCAAGACATATTTCTTCCCAGATTGGCGCCTAGCAAATTAATAGAAGAAACCAGTGGGATTGCGTGTCCTGCCATTAATGAAAGACTATGGAAAAATGGTGCACGATTTCGCTCATTAACACAAACCGACAGCGGCTACAGTTACATCCGAATACTATAAATAGAGATTTATTTTATCCATTTCAATATTGTGGAAAATGATAATTTTTACACATTTTCACGTCAGTCTAGGTAGAATTGATAATACTATTCATAACATTATATTAAAATTCATTATATTACTGGTAAGTTTAGTTGTCCTAATTGTAAATTACATTATTCTTTTCTGTTAACGATTTTTCAAACACAACTAACGGCAGCATGGCCTAATTTCTTGCTCGCATTCATTCCGATGTCCAGAAACGGCCGGGCATACGATGAAACCATGTCCTGGATACGCCACTGAGTCGACAAATTAGTAGTCGCGATCCCTATTAAGTCAGTCACTTATCTACAATCTTTTGAAAGATAAGTGTAACACAGTTTTATCCTAATATGAGGTTAGATTAGTTCAACGAAACAATTATTATAGTCACCGGTGTTTGGTCGATATAGTGTAATTTTTGGTTATTATTGCGAATTAACATTATTAACTGTGATAAGCTACATGTAAGTATAATGTCATGGTTAATAGGGACAGACAATACAGTGAAACCTCTCATAACGGACACCTGTGAGAAGCGGACATCTCTATTAAGCGGATTTTTTCATAGTCTGGAACTAGGTATATGAGTTTCCATGAAAATGGAACCTCTCTTTGCCGGACTCTCCTTTGGGCGGACGCGGACAGGCTGTTTTCATACAAAGAGTACGAAAACCCTCCTTTAAACGGACAACATTTTTTTAAAAGTATTTGGGTGATGAATAAGTACGGTGCAAAAACTCTCTGAAGTCAGACCGGCAACCAATCGTACAGGGTGTCAATTTGAAAACTAAATACAGTGAAACCTCTCATAACGGACACCTCTAATAAACGAACATCTCTATAAAGCGGACATTTTTTCATAGTCCGGAACTAGGTGTATGAAATTCCATGAAAATCAAGCTCTCTTTTATGCGGACGCTCCTTTGGGCGGACGCGGACAGGCTGTTCATACAAATAGTGCAAAAACCCTCCTTTAAACGGACAATATTTTTTAAAAAATATTTAGTAGACGAATAAGTACGGTGCAAAAACTCTCTGAAGACAGATCGGCAACTATGCGTGGCAGAGCGAAAGGACTTCGCCGAATGAAAGTATGTGTGATTCCCCGACAGCAGTCGGCCGTTTATTTGTGAGTTGTACGGTTAAAATTGTCAACAATGGCACAAAAATGTCGCCATTTGAGTCTGAAAGAGAAAATTGATGTTGTGGAATTTTTTTATTTTATAACAATGATTTGGGCGACTTCTGTAACATTGATAGCAATGTGCTATTAGAAGATGATAATGACCCCATTTCTACCGATTATGTAGTCCAATCTGAAACCATATCAATATCTGAAGACTCTGATGAAAAAGTTGAATGCAGTAATCAAACAAATGTCACCAATTATTAACAATATTACATACATTAGTATGGTAAATGAATTACAAGAGTATGCAAAGAATAGAGGTGACTACCGCAATGGAATTGTTATCAGACTTGGAATTACATTTTCTAGATTCCTAGTATAAAACGCAAACACGTCAAACTACCTTATTAGATTTTTTTAGTACTACATCCCAACTAAAACTATTACTGTATTTTTGTTATGTTATGTTTATTTATACATACATATACATAGTAATAATTTTGCATTTACATATTATTTAATAACAAATTTCCCATGGGCGGACACATTTAGACGGACTCGTAGGTGTCCGCCTAAGGGAGGTTACACTGTATTTTTTACAAGATAGTGTTTGCACCACTGTCGCCGGTCTGAATTTTGATATATTTCTTCCACCGCAATACCTGACCTGATTTCACTTAAATCTGGAAATCGGGACGAATTATTTTAAAGATAGTCAAATTTTCTTTATAATATCTTTCTGGTTTTAGGTACTACTTTATAGGGTGTTACAAATTCAGCCCTCGCCATAGGGATTTCGGAAACGGTAGAACGATTAAATTGGGGGCAAACTTGCGTAATTATGGGCCCAATAATATGTAGCAAAAAAAAAATCAAAAATAAATACAGGGTCTTTCAAGGTATTTAAAAAAATCTAAAATTTTGCGTTTCGGTTTCTATTTCTTCCTGGCTTTGTTCGAAGAGAAGTCCAAAAATAAATTTCATTTCCTTATTGCTACTTCTTATTCTCCGCAAGACGACGTTTTGTGGATAATAAAAAACAGCAATGAGAAAGTGAAATCTATTTGTGGCCACCGCTTCGAACAAAGCCAGGAAAAAATAAAAACCGAGACTCAATATTTTAGATTTTTTCAAATATCTTGAAAGGACCTGTATTTATTTTTGATTTTTTTGCTGAATATTATTGGGATCATAATTATGCAACTTTGCCCTATTTTAACCCACTTGATGTAACACCCTGTATACCTTATGGTTTAGTCTACTTGTATATTGCTGATTGAGATGATGAGATTAATAAAATCAAACAGATCCACTGTTTGATTTTAGATACCTGTATAATATCAAACATTACAATTTTTACTATCTTCATCAATATTTACTTTCCGATTAATTTCGCTATCAATTTTTATTAAAATTGTCCCTATTTATTATATTATCTTTTAATATCGGTTACCAAGGTACATAAATAATTATTTCGGTTGTCATCGGCTTAATAGACAAATAAAAGTGTTCCTGTCAACAAATATATATAAAATAATGATGCTGAGAATAACATTGCAGTGTGTTTAACGAAACATGTAATTAACAGAAAACTAATTACATTTTTCACTTAATAAATTGGGAAACTTATGAACTTATCGACCTGTATAAAGTAAGTGATTACTTTTTTTAATTATAAATACTGGGTGATCGGTTAATGTAGCAGGATACTCGGAGAGTACGTTAAAATAAAGGTATTCATATAACAAAAAATCGAAAACTCATTACTTTTTGCATCCATTTGCTGCTAAAAACTTTAATTCTACTTTGCGCCTAAACGGCGTGGTTTATCGGCTAGAATAAAGGCTATCTTTTTTTTTAGGTATTCTTCTGTCTTTAAAATGACGTAGTTTTTCCAATACAGTGAAACCTCTATTGGGCGGACACCTACGGGACCGTCTAAATGTGTCCTCCTAATAGAGGTGTCGCCCCAGTGGCGGTTCTTCCATAGGAGCACATGCGCACATGCTCCCCCAAATCAAAACAAATAAAAAATATTGATTTATTGAATACTATTTATCGTATTAAGTCCGACCCTCCCTAATATTTTATCATCCCGTCAAACCAAACTGTATAGATCCGGCAACCGTGCCTCGGTCGAGGTAAATGACGATTATGACGAGACTTGCTCGCATGTGCGATTAAGTGGTGCGGTTTCTCTGTAGTAACAGGTGGTGGGTGGCAGCGGGGGATAGCGGGGCTATGGCGATTTAATATGGAAAAGGCGCACAGTTTTTGTGTGCACCGCGCTGTTGTCTGTTCGTGCATCTAGTTAGAAATTCGAGCGTGTATGTTTTAATATTTTAATATTATATATGTATTAAGTTAAAATGAATAGTTGACGGTGGAATATTTACGAAATAACTTTAGCTCTTTGAGTTTGGAGCAAAAAATTAAAGTGAACAATGCGGGAACACCTAAACCCGAAATTAAAATAACCCAAACCACAAAGGGTAAATCTAGGGACTTTATTAGAAAGTTTAAAAATGAAATATATGAAAAAAAGTGTATAGAGGGTATTCCAAATTTGTGCTGTTATCGATCAATTTTCTACAATTAAGAACCGAAGAATGGACTTTACGTTTAAGCACTATTGTGTAGGGTCGATAAATGTTCTGTATTTCGATAATTGATACTCGATATGATTTTAAACCAATTTATTTAAGGATTTAAACTAAAAAACACTGAAAATATGAAGAATGCCAACTTGTCACTCTCGTGGCTCGATTTGTTCTCGTCATAAAACAGTTAACTATTGTTCTCGTCTTGGTTGCGCCTTATGACGTAATCGTAGATGGCGTAGTGGTATTAGACATCATTCGGTTTTCTTGATAACTCGTAGATGGCTGTAGTAGTATTGGACATCATTCGGTTTTCTTGATAGCTCATAGATGGCTTTAGTAGTATTAGTAGTGGACTGTATAAATATTGTTACGAGGGTTGCATGCGACGACGTTAAGATCCGACAGCTATACACAGTAAGAAAACCTTTCTTATTTTCCAAAAGTTAAATTTCCTTGTGTAAAATTAAAAAATAAATAAAAATATGTTTTACCTAACGCATTTTCTTATTACTTTTTTTCTTTCTACATTTAAAACGCCTAGAAAGTAATTGTTTGGTCGTTACACAAAAATACAATTTTAAAAATAATTTCGCCATACTTGTGAACCCCCTCTATCATAGGTCACGAGCAGCCACTGAGCACATGGGAAGTTTGTTATTAGGTAATATGTAAATGCCAAATTATTACTACGTATACCTATGTATGTACAAGTAAACATTTATTAAACATAACAAAAATACACTACTTTTTGGTTAGGATGTAGTACTAAAAAATCTAAAACGTAGCTAGAAAATGTAATTCCAAGTCTGATAACAATTCCACTGCTGTAGAGTCACCTCTATTCTTTGCATACTCTTGTAATTCCTTTACCATACTAATGGCTTCTTGATAATCGGGGACATTTGTTTGATTACTGCATTCAACTTCTTCATCAGAGTGGTCAGATAGTGATGTGGTTTCAGTTTGGACTACATAATCGGTAGAAATGGGGTCATTATTATCCTCTAATAGCACATTGCTATCAATGTTAATGAACTCGCCCAAATCATTGACATCAAATTAAAAACTTCCACAACATCAATTTTCTCTTTCAGACTCAAAACGCGACGTTTTTCTGCCGTTTACGGAGAATCACACATACTTTCATTCGGCGAAGTCGTTTCGCGCTTCCACTCATACGCGATCGGTTGCCGGTCTATCTTCAGAGAGTTTTTGCACCGTACTTATTCGTCTCCCAAATACTTTTAAACATTTTTTCGTCCGTTTAAAGGAGGGGTATCGCACTCTTTGTATGAAAACAGCGTGTCCGCGTCCGCCCAAACGAGAGTCCGCCCAAGAAAGGTTGATTTTCATGGAATTTCATATACCTAGTTTCGGACTATGAAAAAATGTCCGCTTAATAGAGATGTCCGCTTATCAGGGGTGTCCGTTATGAGAGGTTTCACTCTAACTGTCAAAACAAAAAAGACATTTGAAGAAATAAATTTAATCTTCAGGTAACATGGCGGCACAGTAGAGAGAGATACATTTTTATAAGTGAATGGATAGGCGTTAAGCGTATTCTCTGTGCAAGTTGATATTTTAAAATCTAACCTCAATATTGAAAAAAAAAAGAAAAAAACTGTTACACACTCGAAATGTATTGAATTATCGACGATTTGTTATATTTGTTACTACCTTTATTTTAACATGTACATTCGCCTCTCCAACTAACTTGTATATGACTAAGGGCCAATATTTCAAAGTCACTTTAAGGTACAGAATAACAAAAACCATCCTTAACACAAGTTTGACAGCATATTAGAGTTCTCTTTAAGTACTTGGTAATCTTCCACTTAACGCGTCAATTGATCCTCTAATTAATTTAAAACATAGTTTTTTTTTAAAGTTTGCCATATCGTTAAGCCTACCTTAGCTAAGGTATAATTTAAGGTAACATTCAAATATCGGCCCTTATTAATCATCTTTCATATTTTTAGGTAAAAACCCAAGATGACA
This sequence comes from Barypeithes pellucidus, assembly GCA_963991005.1. Taxonomy (NCBI): domain Eukaryota; kingdom Metazoa; phylum Arthropoda; class Insecta; order Coleoptera; family Curculionidae; genus Barypeithes; species Barypeithes pellucidus. The sequence continues at coordinate 6,690,689 of OZ022557.1, forward strand.
GTGACGGATCCAGAAAAACCCGTAACCAAAACGAACTGGTTCAAACGTACCATAACTTCTTCCATTCTAATATGCTATTTTCTTGGTGTTTGTTACGTAGGAATACCGCCACTCTGGTTGACCATAGTGCTTGTCCAAGTAAAATGCTTCCATGAAATTATAACCATTGCTTACAACTACAAAAAGTTCCCGGAAATACCATTATTCAGGACACTAAACTGGTATTGGTTGTTCGTTGCCAATTATTTCGCATGCGGAGAAACGTTTGCCCAGTACCTCGAGACGTATATCAAAAAGTATTCTATTTTAGGTAGCATATTTAAGTACCACAGATTTTTATCTTTCTGCTGGTACATGATCGGTATTAGTTGGTTCCTAATTATCCTTAGGAAAAAAGATAGAAGAAAACAATTTAGTATCTTAGCTTGGGTTCACTTTTTGAGTATTATAATCGTGTGGCAGAGTCACATGGTGACGCAGAATCTATTTGAGGGACTCATTTGGGTGGTGGTACCTGCGATTTTGGTGTTTCTAAACGATATTTTTGCTTATGTATTTGGACGAATCTATGGAAAGACTCCACTGATTGACTTATCTCCCAAGAAGACTTTGGAAGGTTTCCTAGGAGGTGGGGTAGGCTCGGTAATCCTAGGTACCCTTATAACATGGGTACTTTGCCATTTTGACCACATGGTGTGCCCCACAAAGTTTATTTTAATAAGGGAACACATCAAAATGACTACAGAATGTACCCGAAGCTACCTCTTTCAGCCCATAACTTACAGTTCCGGATTATTTTCGATTAATGTGTACCCCTTTCTACTTCATATTCAAGTTATGTCACTTTTCGCCTTCCTCATAGCCCCATTCGGGGGCTTTTGTGCCTCAGGCTTTAAGAGAGCCTTTAAAACGAAAGATTTCGGAGACACATTTCCCGGTCACGGCGGTATGATGGACCGATTCGATTGCCAATATTTAATGGCAACTTTTGTTAACGTTTATATTATTAGTTTTATAAGAAATATTAGTGTAGAAAGAATATTTAACAAGATTTTGTATTTAGATGAAGGCGGCCAAATAGAATTTTATAAATTGTTACGAACTAGTCTGGAAGATGGCGGGTTAACGAACGATGTCAAGATTTAGGTTTAAGTTAGGAAAGCGGCTTAAATGTTGTTAAATCAATATTTACATAATTAATATGTTAGTGATAAAAATAAAGACTGATTACATTTTTGTTACCAATTTACTGAAATTTATTTTTACCAATATAATAAATTGTTTCCACTAATATTGTCAAAATGTAAGCGTATTATTTAAATCCTTAAACTAACAACAAATATTTTATCTTACATGATGTAGATGAGTAATTTATTTTTATTACAATTTCATTAAGTTCCACAGGGTGTTATGGAAATGACGTATTATATTTAAGTGGGTGACTCCTGGGGTGTCCTAGAGAAGCGCTACATATTTTTTTTTAAATCGAACGTTTAAAAAGTGGGGTCATTCACCCCTAAACCCACCCGGTTACTCCTCGGCATATTCATATATGATCATATTACATTGCCAAGCTGTGTAACCAACAGATGTTCAGGCCCAATGTTGCCAACTGTGTAAAAAATGTAAAACTTTAGATTCTTATAAAAATAATATTTAGTTTACCTAGTATCCAAATAGAAGTGAATCCAGGTGCCAGTACACTAGCAAGTAATCCAGGGCACAGACATCTTCACGTTTTTTTTTTATGGGAAAAGCTTTATGCTCATCACGTACCCTGATGATAATGTGGAACTGCATAATAAGCTTATACCCACTAATCCCATTCGGCCTCTTATTTCCAATCTCTCGGAACATTTGCACTAAATCACTTAAAGAAACACACAACCCACGAGTTTCCAATTATTTTTTTTGAAGATATGCACTTTTCATTAGATTACACTTTACAATAACCTATCGTATACATAAAACAACAGCACTATAGGATACACATTATTTCGCAATAGAAATTCAGAAATAATAAAAACGCTAATTTCTAATGGGCTAATTATGTCGATAGACCCTTCCATCCCTTTAAAATAAATAGTCTCGTCTAACTAGCGCGTTTGACATTTCCGAGACTATCATTTTAAAGAAAAGTATTACAGAAGGAAATTCTGTATTTTATGAATATAACCTTATAAAACATCGAAAGTGGCAACGCAAGTATTAACCCTAACTAATTAATTATTAATAATTCTATTTTTAAAATAAATATGACTCTTTTTGTGTGTAACACTTAATTCCAATGAACGAAATAAAAAATTGTCCTAAAATTGGGCATCCAAACAATTCAAAAATTTTCATAATCCGTCTTTTCCCGTTGTATACGAGCGGAATGTCGGGAATTCCCCGCTTTTCATCGGAATGCCTTAACGAACTAATTTAATTTTTGTGATATTGCGTTCGGGCTCGAGTTCTTTCGAATATTTCACTTGGCCGTTTATATCTTTCTGAAACGTCGACGTACACCGTATTCCCTTTTAAAACTAAAATTCATGGAATTCTTACAGATTATGAAAAGTGATATAAAGCAATCCGTTTTGAAGCATTCTTGTTTATACGTGGTGACAATGGCTATTTGTTAGGAATACAAGAGCTGATATGAGAATTGATCATTCGCTCGAAATTATCAGTTCGTTTCTGCTTGAAATTAGTAGGTATCTTTTTGCGGCATATTATTAGGCCCATAATTATGCCCCAATTTAACTTAGTAACTCTTACTATTTCCGAAATCAGAAAGGTTAAAGAGGAATTTGCTAACTTTCAAAATATTTGGAAAAATCTAAAATTTTGCGTTTCCGTTCATATTTTTTCCTGCACTATAGGAAAAATCCTTTAGGGCACTCTGCGTGTACGCAAAAAGCGATTCACGTTGGTTTTGAATCGTTGGAGGTTATATTCGTTGGGAAAAACGACCTCGGGAAGGTCGTTCCATAAGGATGAAGTCCTCCAGATGAAAGTATTCTTAAATAGTGAAGTTCGAGGAGTACTAAGCTTAACCACATATGGATGGGTTTGTTCGTCGTGTATTTCTGATATTCGCTGCTCTGGGCGGAATTAAGAGGGCAAGGTCAGCCGGGCACTTTCCATGAAAATATATGTATAAGGGAGTCAAATCCCCAACCTGTCTCCGATATTCTAGGCTGTCGAGGTTCTTCGTCAGCTCGTGATCTCCAATCAGACGAATGGCCCTCCTTTCGTTGGAATCCAGTAGCCGAAGAGTATGTTTGCCTTTGCGACTGACCAAAAGGACCTTGATCCAAGTCAAGAAGTTTGTTTTTGATCGTCAGGTTATGGGCTTCTTTGCTTTGATCTGTTTTAGCTTGCATTTGGTTTCAAGCGGTAATAAAGATGGTACGATTCTCAGTGGTAGGATTTTTACGCCACTGTCGGTAAGCAAAATTTTTTGATCTGACAGCACGCTTCCAATCCTTGCTAAACCAGAGCTTGCCGTTGGAAGGGCGTTTTTTGGAGGAGGGGATAAATGCTTCCATGCTAATTAAAATGACGTCGGAGACCTCCCCAGCACAGATGGATGGATCATCAGAAGAGAAGCATACGCTCATCCATGTAAAAGTGCGAAAATGGTCTTTCATGTCTTCCCACTTGGCCGATGTGTAATGCCATATCTTGCGAGGTTTAGGAGGTTGTTCAGAATTAATTGGTAGTTCGCTTAGAGTTGAAATAAGTTTGTGATCGGAAGATCCTAACGGAGGATGTACGGTGACTGTATATAGATCTGGATTTGATGTCGAGAAAAGATCCAAAAGACTAGCAAGATCTCCAGCTCGGTCTGGAATCCTCGTTGGTTCTTCTACGAGTTGAGTTAGACCAGAACTGATCGCAAAGGATTCTGCCTCGCTGCCTTGCTCATCGTCTGTATTTGAATATATAAGCCAGTTGACATTGTGGACGTTAAAGTCGCCAAAGATAGCAATCTCGGCATTTGGATGGTTGGATTGCAAGAAATCGATTGTATTGGCTAGTGATGAGAAAAGGGCTATGTAATGGGCTCTGGTAATGGGTATGGAGTTTGTTCGTAAAGATGGACAAAAATAAATTTCACTTTCTCATTGCTACTTTATCATTCTCCACAAGATGGCATCATCAGATCTTTAATGCGACGTTTCGTCTTTGGGACACCATCATCAACTTAATTTTTTTAAATACGTGCGTGGACTGTTTGGTTAATTATGAAAGAAGAACTAAATTTACGTTCAGCGGTATACAATACTTACTGGTTTTCCGACGTTTTTTTCCTTAAATTGATCATCTTCATTTAGTACGTTCCTGTAATTTACTTTTTTTTAAATTCGATGTAATACAAAAATGTAAAACTCAAGGCCTTTTTAAAAGTCTTCAGAAGGTGTTTAAGAGTTAAATGTTATTTTTATTAGTAAAATAAATTACTTGTACTGTAGAAATTTGATATACCTATTAGTTTGAAATAAAAAACAGTACGTAATAGTAATAATTAAGGATAGAATTAGCAATAATAATTAAAAAATCTTAGTTTCTCCGACATAAAAATAAATTGCAGGAACGTACTATGAATATTTTAATGAGGATGGTCAATTTAAGGAACAAAACGTCGTAAAACTACTTTTTTATACTGCGGAACATAGATTTATGTCCTCTTTCATAATTTAAACAATAAAATGCAGGACAGTATTTAAAAAAACTAAGTTAATCATGTTGACCCAAAGACGAATAAAAAGTAGCAATGAGAAAGTGAATTTAATTTTTGGACATCTCTTCGAATGAATGAATGAAAAAATATATACCAAAACGCAAAATTTTTTGATTTTTCCAAAGCTCCTGAATTTATTTTCGATCTTTTTGCGGCATATAATTAGGCCCATAATTATACAACTTTGTCAGAATGGTGAATGAGGAATTTGTTACAACCTATATATTATTAATTTCAGTTACACTTGCAGAAGGGGGCCCAAGGCATCTTATTTGTTACTGCGTATCCATGTCTTTAGTGAATTTTTGTTGCGTATCCATGTCTTTTAAACAGCCCTATTTTTTTAATATTTATTATGACTCTGATCATTTTAAAGCATTTTGAGGTATCAGTTCAGTAGTTTTTAAATTACTAGGTAATTAAAAATTTTCTGGATTCATTTGATGTTTACTGGGTATCCAAATAAAAGGTCTGCGTATCCAAATGGATACTCAAAAATACTTTAAAAAATGCATTGGGGGGGGGGGGGGGGGAGCTTTGTGAGCACGATTATTGTTGTGAGAAAGAAGACAATTTTCGTGAAACAAACGATGATACTGTTTAAGTTATTGTATTATTATAAAAAGAAGGATCTAGTGTTTCGAGATTTGACTATTTCCAAAATCTATTAAACTATTGCCTTTCCAAGTAGCATTTTTAGACACAAATTGGACACACATTCTTTGCTGAGAAACGTTTCCAAACATTTTCGATTAAAATTATAAAGTTATATCGAGACACATGTGTTACGAAACTTTTGCGACACATTTTCGAATCCAGTTACTAGAAACACTTAAAGACGTGTTTGTTTCGAAATATTTTACAAACCATAGTGTCAATACATTAACGACACGCAAAGATAAATATTTTTCGAAACATTTTTAGTTAAAATTATAACGTTTTGGTAAGACACAAGATTACATTGAATTTCCCATAAGAGATTTTTTATTGCATCGGTGTGCGTTTATTAGCGATAAATAAGCAACTTCTTGAAATTATTTATATTTTAGGTGTTATTATTGATCCATTTTCAACCACAAATTGAGGTAAGTGTTTTAGGTGGATTTTTAATTACCATCTAAACAAGTTTGAGCTAATGTTATTGTTTAGCGAGATTTAAATTGTAATTTTTCTGTAAAAAACGCTTACTGTACTGTATTTATCAACATAAAGTATGCCATTGTTTTTAACAGAAAAATAACAATTCATATCTCCCTATTCAAATAATAATAACATAACCTCAAACATGATGGTGATTAAAAATCTTCAAAAAACATTAACGTCAACCTTTTCTGAAAATTAATCAATAATAATATTTCTAATATAAAAATAATATCAAAAAATTGCTTATTTATCCCTTATAACGTGTACCGATGCTTTAAAAAATCTCTTATGGGATTCTAGTTTGTTTGGAAAGGTTTTTCCTCTCGTGACGTCAGACTTCTATACAGGCTGTCCATACCCAACCTTTGTTTTCTGTGCATACAAGAAAACATTTTTTTCTGTGACATCCACCCTTTTATTTTTCTGTGCATCATACGAAACATTATAGAAGCCAAAGACTAGAAATTGTGTGTTGGGTCCATTTTGGACCAGAATTTTCGAACATTTTCGAGAAAAGTTTCGAACCAGCGAAAGTCACAGCTAGTACCAACCACTTGGAAACACGTGTAAATGTCCCATTTAAAATGTATACGTTTCGAAAATATTTCCATTTTTGTTGCCAACAGTTTCCAATTTTGATTGAAAACAGAAACGATAATTTCGATACATTGACCATAATGTGTCTAAAAATGCTACTTGGGTTTTTTCGTTTAATTTTTTTCAACTTTCAGTAAACAAATATGTTACTCGAAAAGGGCAAAACGGGAAAAATATTTGCAAACTTTTTAACAAAAGTGCCAATAACTGAAAAAGTTTATGCAGTTCTTTTTTTATTTTTATCATTTATTGGAAACTTTATGAAATATTTTAATGGGCGATGAACACCTGCGGATAGGACAAGACCGATGATAAAATTTATGATAGCTATTTTCGATATTTTATGTCTTTCCCATTTAAGAAGTCACGTTGATTGGATTTTATGCAGTTTAAGAAATTGTTGGAACTTAATGGACTTTACGTAATAATTGTCTATGTTATATTGTCCTACAATCTTGCAAGCTTATCAGATTTCAAATTGTAATTTTCATTTTCCAAATTTTATTTCAAGAGATAGTTGGATTTTAGGGCAATTAAATACAATTTCTAGCCCAATTAATCAATTCGCCTTCGTTTCGACTTCCAGGAGGTCATCCTCGGCATATAAAAGGGATATACAGGGTGTTATGGAAATAACGTATTATATTTAAACCGGCAATTCCTGAGATGAAAACAAATTGAAGAAAAATATCCAAAAAATGGCGCTTTAATTTAATATGCCCTGTACATGACCTGACATCAAACCAAAATTAAGCACGTGGCGACACTGGGAGAAAGATAAACAAAACAACATATGGCGGAAAACGGCAATGAATTTTGAGCAGTGTTGTTACTCTTTAGAAAGTCAATAACCGTTTTACAGATTGGAAGTTGTTTATTTTTCAGGGTACATTACTGAAACTTTTACGTTCAGTTCAGTTCGCTGGGAAACAATCTCTGATTTATAAACCTGAACTGACTCGAACCAACCGCCGCGGCGTTTATAAATGGTCAGGTATGTTCTCATTTGTTCAATTCGAACGACACCCGTCGGAACTGAACAACTTAAATGCCACTTTACCCTTTAGAAAAAAAACTGCAATTTTATTTACCTTTTCGGCCTTATTTAAAACCAACTTAATTTATAAAAAAAACACCAAGTAGGTAATCCAAACAAAAACCGGCACAATAACCTCACAAAACACAAAAACACAAATTGACATTAGTTTCGATAAGTACCATTCAATCTGAATTAGTACTTTAAAGTGCTAATGTGTAGACAAAAATACGCCCTTATTGCATAAAGTTTCATCCGATGTTCCGGGAAATAATATAATTTCTAAAAATACGATAGTGTAATTATGCGTTAGTGTTTAGTGCTTTTGTGTAATTTGGTGCATATCTTCAAAAAACTAATTTGAAACTCGTGGATGTCTGTGTGTTTCTTTAAGTATTTTAGTGTAATTTGTTCTGTTTCACCATGTATCTCTCGACGATATGCCGGTTATATTCCGAGATTGGGAATAAGAGGCCGAATGGGGTTTAGTGGGTATAAGCTTAGTATGCAGTCCCGCACTATCATCAGGGCACGTGATGAGCATAAACCTCTTCCCATAGAAAAAAGAACTGAATGTGTCTGCGCCCCCGATTCCTTACTCGTGTCGGCGGCCTGGATTTAATTTCTAAGTAAGCTAAATATTTATTTTTATAAGAATCCAAAGTTTTATACTTTTCCACAGTTTGACAACATTGCGCCAGAATATCTGTTTATTACACAGCTGGGCAGTGTAATATGATTGTGACGAGGAGTGACCTGTGGGTTTATGGGTGAATTACACCACTTTTTAAACGTTCGATTAAAAAAAAATATGTAGCGCTTCTCTAGGACACCCCAGGAGTCACCCATTTAAATATAATACGTCATTTCCATAACACCCTGTATAATCTACGTAACCAACATAGTTGGCAATTGATACATTTTGCTCTACAAACTCCGAATTTTTGGTAAACGCTCACAGATTTTGCCTTTATGAACACTTTAAACCAATTTCGCATGCCTCGTTTCTAACTATTTTTGACCGGTCTGGTGTGAGAATGAACCTATTTTTCACGTGTTACGTGTTACCACCAAAGAACTTTTTTTGACAGCTGTATTTGACGTCAGGCACCTACTTCATCTTAATTATTTTGACCTCGGGGCGTGGGCATGTCCACGCTTAAATTTAAACAAATTAATATGCCTCCCAAAGATTCTCACCACCCCACCTCATAGTTGCGAAAAGCGGGCGCCTTTAAATGTATTTTTATTTAGATCTTTAGGGCATATCTAATTTAAAAAGGTAAAATCGACCTTGGCATTTTTGTATTATGATGTTGTAGCTTCAAGAATCAATTGACAATTTACGTTTAAGTCAATTGATGAAATTCAGAAATATACCGTGCTGTAGATAACGAAATAATAAAAAAGTTACTTATTATTTACATGACATTCCGCCTCATGATTAGGCAGCAGCACACAGAGGAACAATAAGTTGACTCTGTGGCTAGATGTGAAAGGAAGATATTTTATGATTACTGTTGGAAATTCATAAAGTTGCTTCAGGACCACAGCCTCTCATTTCGGCTGAACATTGTAGTTTTCATAATTGTTGTTGGTTTATAACACAATAAAACGCCGGGTGACATTGGCTCTTTGGAAGTAATCTTTATTGCTTACAAATGTGGAATCCACGCACTACGTTACACCATATAAAGAAACAGTAACAATACAAGTATTCGCCTATTTCCTCGTCTCAGAATAGATATTCCGCCATGTTGCTGAACCCACCTAACCCACGTTCTCTGTCTGAGCGCTACTCCGCGACTCCTCACTGTCGTATCGCTCCGTTCTCGCGCCGTCGCCTACTAAAAATCAACGAATACTTATAACCAGAAAGAAGACAAACTGCCGTGTTAAATAATCGAAGCAGGCATGATACGGCGGCACCATTATGCCTGGAGAGCATGTGGTTTTCAAATGTCACTTTTGTCCAAATTTTCATTTCTGTCAATATTTTAAAGTGACATTTAAGCAAAGAAAACATCAAAACCCTTTCATTTGATTTACTAAGTAGAGAAAATCAAATATTAGGATTTTGACATAGGTTTTCAGCTGTAAATATCGCTTTAAAATTGTCCTTACATACTTTCATATTATTATTGAACTAGTAACGAAACTAGCAATAAAGAATTCAGAGATTGAAGGTTGTAATTAGTTTTATCAAAAAATAGGAAATAAATCATAATTTGCATAAAATATTTTACCATCTTCAACTTCAGACAAATCAAGGTAAATTCACTACTATATGTACAGCTATTAACCAAGTAAATATATGCACCATCATTATGATTATGGGCTTCCAATTTGTTTGTTTCGTAGCATACTCCTGGCAACATTTCGAAGTCCTCTTTATAATGTTCAGTCATTATGGGATTCTCAAATAAACTATGAAAAGAAAGAATTATTATAATAATATATTACCGGACTTATCAAAATTCTGATTACGAGTTAATATAACTAAGCTGTAAATATTATGTTGTAGCTTTTGACTTGTAGATTGTAAAATTTAAATAAAATTCTTTAAAAATGTGTTTGTTGCTAGTTTCCGTAACAAGTTTGGGACATAATGGGACAATTTTATAATGTAAAATAACAATAACGAAAAAAAATTAGTAAAAAAATATTTCAATAATAAATTACTTACCTGCAACAAAACGAAAAGGTCCGTTTTCGTGAAAAGAATAGAAAAGTAAAAATTATTTTAGAATGTAATGACGCTTCCTCCACAATCCATCACATTATAAATCACATGTTACTTGATTTTATACCATTCTAGACGAAGTTCGGTTGTGAAATAATTTAACAACGTGTGCTGGTCGCATTCTATGCCTGTCTCTGTCAGCATCAATCTTCCCCGCTTCATTAAAGGGTGACAAATATAGCCTAGATCAAATCGAACAAACTCGAACAAATACACTCACGTTTTTGACTTTCAGATATAGCTACGTAAGTCTGATATTGATACAGAAGATTGACACATTTATTCAGTGTTATACAAACAGGTACTTGGCTCAACTATAACATAATATACCTGGGGAATAGCATGTGGAGCAAGTTTTTGCTAGTTTTAAGGTTTAAGATGATTTAAAAATTATGATGTGAAATATTTACATGACAAAAAACGACTTAATGATGAACTGAAACATACATATACCAGGGGCGTACCTGCAAGAAATGTATAGGATCGCTCAGGATCGATAAAAATATTGAAAAATATTAATCCTGGGTTTTAGGAGTTCCAAATAAATGGAAATAAAAGACTAATGGAAAGGGAAACATGCGAAAACTAAAAAAAATAAAACGAATCGATAAAAACATAAAAGTAAACAAACAACCAAGCAAGCAAATGAGCAGAATCCAATGCCTGTGCTTCCCTGACTTGCATTTTGGAGAATTTGTTGTTTTTAATATAACAAATGTCTATTTCTAATCGTTGTTAAAAATAATTTATTTATTCGGTTAGGTTTCTGTCAGTCATCCGTTTGGAAACGTGCTCGTAGATAGGGTTGTGATCGCTCGAGCGAAAAACCGCCTGAGTACTCGATTATTGAAATATCCGACACCGCTCGATTATTAAAAAAAACGCTCGAGTTATAAATTCAAGCGAGAATCGACGCTTGTTACTTATTGCCTTTCACTCGATACCCGAGCTGTGCTTGACGCCGACCTATATTCGAGCAGTTTTTCGCTCCATAGGAAATACTTTAAATTCTAATATTATAAATTCAGGCGAAAAATCGAATAATCACCTGATCTTTGCGCGCCAGCCGAAATATGCCGATTGGCGATGTTCTAGTTGGACGCTCAGAAGGCTGACACGACATACGTATTTCTTAAAAGCCCATAAACGGGAAGGTGCCTATAAAAAATCCCTTAGTGGATTCATCGCGACATCGGGTTTTGTTTTCACTGGCTAGCCAGCGGCGATTGTAAATTTTTAAAAAATTAAATGGTGTAATTTAAAAAAAATCAGAATCAACTGATTAATAAAACTCTAAACTAAACTTCTAATAGTATATTAAGATACAAGTTTCATAAGATATTATCTTAGAGTACGCGTTTAATTTAGAAAACGTTTTCTAAAGTACAAGTGCTCTAATTGTCTTATGAAACGTGTATTTTATAATACTTTTTCTATTTGGGTCCTTAAAGTCTGAAAAACTTTAAAAAATATAGTATATTTTTTACATTTGAATTACTATTTTCTTTTTTGGTTGGCAATACTTTTACAATTTAATAAAATCTTACAAGTATCAAATATGCCATGATAGAAACAATTGAACACAACAAAGCTCCTTCCCATCCGTCATAATTAAAAATAAATATATTATTAAAGTTAATAAACAGGAAGAAAGTTGTACTCCGGCAGAAATACCAGAAATTGCAGATAATAATCTAGAAAAACCTTTAAAAAGAATATGCAAAACTTTGAGTTGTTGTGCGAGCAGAACAAAGTTCAAAATATGGAACAAAATAATAAATAATACTATTGAACAAAATATTGTGTCGACACAGAATCTGACAGGAATAGCAATTAATGCCCAGGAAATGTTTACAGTAACAATAAATATGTATGTATAAAGTAATATGTATAATACCATATAGAATTAAAAATAAAAATAGTACTTTATTGAATAAAACTTTTGAAATAGATCATAAACTGGAAGATATTTCTATTATTATTAGGTTATATTGTTTTATAGTTGTGACTAGAAATTAGTTGAGGGACACCGTCAGTATGTTATATATTTCCGAGTATGGGTATTTCAGATAAATATCTAGTAAAAATGATCTATTTGCAAGGTTAAAGGTTAGTATTTTAAAGTTTTCAATAAAAATTTTTGTCGAATCCATAATGCCAAGAAAACTAAATTCAACAAAATCGAAGTAAGCCTAAAATTCGAACCCTACTTGCTGCCAACATAAAAAAAAATAAAATTTCAGTTTCTTAAGTGGCAAGTTATTCAATTTTTTTGCATTTCATAATGTAGCCATTATGAAACCCAAATAGAAAACTTACAGAAACAAACCCTGGTGTTATATCAACACATTCTTCTTAGTCATAAAAATTTCAAGTGACTAATTGCTCGATTATTAAAATCGCTCGAGTATCAACTACTCGATTATTAAAATCATCGGTTTTTCCCAACACTACTCGTAGAGCAGACAATACCCAACTAGTTCACAATCACGCATGCGAGGAAAAAAATGAGCGATAGATCGTATTCTTGTATTAGCGAAGCTTATTTTAGATCGGCGTACGCCACTGCGGCAAGATCTTCAACAGATCAGATCAAGCGTAATTCGTTCTGGCACATCCCCGTGCTGATGGTAAAAATGAAGGTGGCCGCGGCCGATGGAAAGAAAGGACCGTCTATAATTATTCACGCTGGACTCCTCGGACAACGCAACAAAGAGAACACCCACTTTGTTCTTCGATTAATTTGTTTAATAAAAGAATAAGACTAATAAAACTGTCTGTTATTTAAATTTTTTTGTTAAAATTTTATGTTTATGGGATGGGAAAGGGAAGATTTAAACGTAAGATCGATGATTCATAATACGGTTTATCTGTAAATTACCTAGATGGATTGTTCTACGAGCCCTGTCTCAGTGAAGTTGGCCCAACGCCTCAAGACATGATATTTCTGAATTTATAAGAAAAGTGATCATTCAGGCCAAAATGCTTCCCAAATCACTGACAGTGTTAAAAAATCAAGGTATACGGTTCGAAATATTATTAAATTGTACAAAACAACTGGAACTATGGCTCAAAAATTCAGAACGCGTTATTCCAATACCAACTTAAGAGCCTTAAAACGGATTATCAAGGAATATCGACGTGCTAATTATAACGAATTGAAAATAATATTATGGAAACACGTAACCACAAAAAAGTTTTCAAGAGCAACTTGCCACAGAGCTGCCCAAAAACTGGGATTTAAAACTTACAAGTTGGGCTTAAATTATTTTTTTATTATTCGTTTTTAACTCAGTAATTCTAGGTAAATGAGAAGCCCTTACTGAAAAAGATTCAGAAGAAAAACAGACTAGAGTGGGCCAAAGACAAATTATGGTCTCCCGAACCAATGGAACTCCATTATTTGGAGTGATGAAGCCAGATTTGAAGTATGCGTTGGTGATAGTAGGAGTCGTGTCATAAGAACTAAAGAAGAAGCATTTCAGAATGACTGTCTTACAAAAAAAGTTAAGTTTTCTACTTCTGTTAGGATTTGGCGATCCGTGTCAGCAAGTGGAGTGGGAAACTTACACTTTGTGGAAGGTATTATGAATGCTGATAAGAACATTAATGTGCTTCAAAATAACTTAACACTCCAAATTGAATAAATTCGTTTAAACCAGTAATTCCCAAACTATTTTGTTTCATAGACCACTATCAAAATTTTGCTGGATTCGGTGGACCCCCTGCATGCTGCATGACTGTAGCTAGGGGGGGGGGGGGGGGGGGGGGGGGTGCGTTGTGGGTTTTTTAATTAAATTTTAATTGATTGTGCTGTGAGTGGATGTCAAAAAAGCTAAGTTGGCCGGGAACGGGAATATTCCTACGGCACCTTACTACTCACAGCACCAGAACCAATCAATTCTCACAAATTTTATTTAGAAAACGTCCCATTCGGAGTGGTAAACAGAAATATAGTATATTTCCTTGTGTTGTAGGCATTTATTTATATACTTATAAATTATTACGCTATTAATTATTATTGTTATTACAGTCGTAATATAATCAAAATTAATCACTTACAACGTAATGTAATTTCTACCATGATAATTACAAAAAAATATAATTTTAATGAGAGGGATGTACTTGATGGATTGACAGCAAATTATCAATATTTGGCTTGAGTTTTGTAAGGAATAACCGCAAATCTCCCCGTTCTGTGATATTCAATCTGCTTCTTTTTTTTGCTAATAAGTTTGTAACGGCACTAAAACTTTTCTCGACGAGATATGAGGATGGAAACGCTATCAGAAGCTTTTGCACAATTCCCCACAGTCCAGGATATTTTTCGGGTATTTCTGCGTGCAGCCAAAATTTTTGATACCCTCTTTTAAATATCACTTTCAGCTCCTCATTAGTGCTGAGCTCCAGTAGCTCCTCTTGTAATATCACATTCTCCACTTCCATTTCTTCAAATGGATTTATGATCCATGGTGGACATTGACAGAATATCTTCAAATCTGATTTTAAAATCATCATGCAGGGCAATCAAATGTTGCACATATATCTGAATATCTTCATCAAGGCATTCTACCTGCGACAAGTTTGAAAACTGAGAAAATTCGCTCCGACCAATATTTTCCTTCATAAATTTTAATTTACCAAGAAAAGCTGAAATTACACTCTTTGTTTTTATTAAATTGAGGCTATCCCCTTGTAATTGTAAGTTGAGGTCATTACATTTTTTGAATAAATCTGTCAAATACGATGTCTGCTTTAAAATCGATCAAGTTTTTTTTTAACTCAGGATCTTTACTTTCCAGAAACTCTAAAACTGAGTAAAAAAGTAAATAAAATCTTGATAAACATGCACCTTTCGACAACCAGCGTACTTCGGTATGTAACAGCAATCGTTGGAAGTCTTCATCATTTTCATCGCACAATTGTGAAAATAAACGCGTATTCAATGCATTGCTTCTTATTTTGTTAACTGCATTTATCACAAATTGAAGCGATTGATGCAATCTATCACTAAAATTTTTCGCTACGAGATGTTGTCGGTGGATAACACATTGAATTGCAATTACCTCTGGTATAATTCTTTTGAGATGACTTATAAACCCACGATATCGCCCGACCATGGCAGGAGCTCCATCTGTTGCCACCGAAATAACGTTTGTGAATGGAATCGATTTTTCTTTAAAAAAATCACTCAAAACATTAAATATTGATTCACCTTTAGTAGCTCTTCATGAATTTCTTCGCCCATAACAAATTGAACATATTATGCTAATAATAATGCTTCATTGTCAGGTAAAGTTGACTCGTCCAGTTGAATAGAAAAATGAGTCGTTTGTAGATAATCACACAAGAAACTTTCTACATCAGAGCTCATTTCATCAATACGTCTTTGTACAGTGTTGTTACTCAAAGGAATTCTTTTGAGTATGTCAAATGGAGATTTGTGCAGAACAGTTTTTAAAACCTCTTCAACAGCAGGTAAAATTAACTGTTCTCCAATGGTGAGCGGTTTTCCAGATTTCCTATAAGTAATGAGATATTGTAAGATGCCCGCAAGCCATCATCGTTGCTTTCAGACGTTGAAGCGAACATACTATGCACGGTGGGTCTCTTTTCATATTTTTCCTTTAATGTTTGGAAATATTTCAAATCTTTACCTATTTTATCAGGATGACACCTTCTTAGATGATCTTCCAATTTTGATGGTTTCATAGAGTCATTGCTCAAAACTTTGTTACATAAAAGGCATGTGGGCAAACGTTTTTCTGCCTTTGATTGAAGAAAACCAAATTTTAAATATTCAACACTGTACTGACGACACTTCTTCTTAGATTCGGCCATGATTTGTATCAATTTTCTACCTGTAAATAAATAAAAAAAACTTTGTTTAGTAATCTTAATGCGTAGCTAACTTAACAGGATATGTGCGAGTGTTCCTAGACATGATGAAAATCGGTTGAGCCGTTGTAAAGTTAGGGGGGGGGGGGGGGGGGGGAAGTGGGGAAGAATATCCGAATGTCCGCAAACATACTCGAGTGGGGTATCAAATGAAAATCACGAGCACATTACAAAATTATTTATAGTTATGTACCTACCTTTAAAAAGCGTGAAATAAAAAACTAAATAAAATAAAGTAGGTACTTACTTTTCTGACACTGGCAATCACTAATATCGATTCACTTTACTTTTGTTTTCGAAAGTATGGAAACAAATTTAGTCACTGGCCAACACTAATATCGATTCACTTTTCTTTATGAAATTCCAGAAACAAATGAGTAACGTTTATCCTTGACATTCGTATTTATATTGGTGAAGAATCAACACGTTCATGCAAGATTGTAAGCACATACACCGCAAGTCGTATTAATTTTCACGTCTGAACAAAAGTTGCGGACAGGACGGCGGCCGGCGCGGCGCGGTAACGATAAGTCTCGACGATGAAATATGCAAGTTTTTACAAGTAACAGTCGCTGAGCTTCTTAAAATTGTATCTGCCTATATTGATAGGAGAAGTCAAGTCAACATTTTAGTTCTTCACTATCGAAACCAAATTAATTTTTATGCACCCCCGCTTACGATTGTGGACCCCCATTTTTTGTCACGCCTAACGTAGACCCCCGTCGAGTCTCCCGTGGACCCCTGGGGGTCCACCTGTACCACTTTGGGAAACACTGGTTTAAACAATATTGAATGTATCGTCCAACAAGATGGTGTCGCTTGCCATACGGCTAATAAAGTAAAAGATTGGATGTTAGAAAACAATATTCCAGTTTTAAAATGGACGTCGAGTAGTCCAGATCTATCGCCGATTGAAACCTTGTGGCATATCATGAAGAAAAGCTCCAATCGAATCCCGCAAGAACCGTTCCAGAATTGCGAACCCGTCTCCAAGAAATTTAGAACAGTTTTACATCAGATGACTGCCAAACATTAGTTGACACTATGCCAAGACGTGTCGAAGCAGTAAGCAGTCGAAAAGGCGATGTAACGCAGTGATGATTTGCTGCTATTTCGTTTCGTTGATTTTTATTAATCGACAGATTATTTGGATTTATAAGATTTTTTTTTCTCTGTTACAAAAAAATGTAGTATTTTATGCTAATATTAAATAAAAATACCATATGTTATCAGAAATACATTTTAGTTTTTAATACGTTTTCGCTAATATGACAAATTTCATAAAAAGATAGTTGGGCCAACTTCACTGAGTAATATAGGTACATACAGGGTGGTCCAGCGAAAACTTAACACCTCGATTTTCCTGCTTTAAAATGAAAATGTAGAAAATCGCTCGGACCCGTCGATTTCTGATTCGAGGAGGAATAACTTTTCCGCTTTTTTCATCTCCGTAACTTCAACCCCCTAACGGGGGTGAACACAACCCCCTGATTTTGAATAGGGATGAGGGGTGTTGCGATACCTCATTTTGAAGATCTCATCGAGTACTATCTGACCATAAAATTTCGCTTCAAAATTTTCATCTTTAACGAAATGACAGCAAGTAAGTAGTCTTCCACTATTTTAGCTGTCATTTCGTTAAAGATGAAAATTTTGAAGCTAAATTTTAGGGTCAGATAGTACTCGATAAGATCTTCAAAATGAGGTATGGCAACACCCCTCATCCCTATTCAAAATCAGGGGGTTGTATTCACCCCCGTTAGGGAGTTGAAGTTACGGAGATGAAAAAAGCGGAAAAGTTATTCCCCCTCGAATTAGAAATCGACGGGTCCGAGCGATTTTCTACATTTTCATTTTAAAGCAGGAAAATCGAGGTGTTAAGTTTTCGCTGGACCACCCTGTATAATAATAAACTTTTCACTAAGAAAAGCAGATAGAACAAAGCTTTATTCATACCCACAGCACTCCCACAGTGTCTTAAAGGATATTTCCTATAGTGCTTGTGTTTGATCATACAAAAAACGGTGTACGACAGGGATTTAAAAAATGTGTTAGAAGATATACGTAGGTACAGCGTATCCATTTTTGGGTAGTTTCGGGGTATATCCGTTATTAGTAAAGATAGAATGATGCGGGCTTCGCAGCACTGTGCTACTTTTTTGTCAAACAGAAGATGCCGTTATCAGAATTTTTCTAGTCCGCCTTGTTTTTGATATACGGGATGTTTTTGAGAATTTAGCATTTTGGGACACCCCCATATCTCGGTTACCCCGTAACCTATCAAAAAGAAATAAAATGTTCATTTTGTAGTTTTTTACGTAGAATCCAGTGACATACTCAGATTATTTCTACATTCAATAGTTTTCAAGGAAAATAAACAAATTTGCTTTTTTTAAATCGGCCACCCTATATATTTTTTAATAGTATAATTTAGTTTGTAACAAGCTTCTCAATGGAAATGAAAATGGACCAAAGAATTACCTCCTTAAATATTAGCATGTTATTAACCAACACCCTGTATAGTAAAAACTAACTTATTAATAAATGGTCGAATCGAGCCAGCATTAACGCTTTTTATTTATTTAATTATAACCCTGTTGTTAATTAAACGGGTTAGTTCTTGCTCAGTACGTTTACCTTTAGACGAAGTTTTTTGCTAATTACATCAACACCATTAATTATATTTTTATTACATTAATTTAGTGACTTTCTGTAAAAAGTCCTTTTGTTGAGGGCAATCAAGTTTTTCAATTATCGTCAGAAAGTACCCAACCAGCATTTCTTTGTTTATTAACGGTTTTTAAGAATATTCTTACAGCAAATATTGTCAGCTTTAAGCTATATAAATGATCCCTGAGAACCTCTTTACATTAAAAAAGATCTATAAGTGTAAAAAATCCTATTTTTACTACATAAATGTTGTTTAACAGCATTTAAAAAACATTAACAGGCGAGTTACACAGCCAATAAGCTTACAGGAGCATTCAAAAATAAATTCTAGTGATCATCTTGCAGCTAGTTCATTACAACTATTATACGCGTACCTTCTGAAAACAAAGCGGATAGCCGATAGTGTAAATGGTTATCAACAGAAGCGACCGCACCATAACGCTGTTCTTCTATTACATCGAGTGGATTGTGTAAAAGAGATGGAGAGATGGCCGCGTGAGAAAGAAAATAAAATTTTCGTCGGTCTTGTCATTTGGAGTAGAGCTGCGCTAATTTAATTTTTTAAGCTTCTCAAAAGAAAAAGTGTCGCAGTATTATCAGCTATCACTGTCATTTTATTCAATTTGATCGAAATGCCATTAACGCCATATCAATTAAACGCCTTGCAAGAGATCTCGCGGTAAAAATATCAAACTGTCAAATATTGCCCATCTCTATTCCGAGTTTTGAAGGTATCTATTCCGTTCGTTCGTAGGTTAACTGTTTTATTGTTCGTAAATAAAATGTCATTTTTAAATTGAAGGATTGCATTCTGTGTATTTAAAATGTGTGTGTTTTAAATTTAAATAAATAAATCTATGCGAGAAAAAAGGACCAAAATTAAAACAGCGTTCGCGTGTATTCTTTCCATGTGAATAGCTGCTATTTTTGAGGTTATGTGAGAGGTTTTTTCCTAAAACTTAAATTCTGTGTGGTTTGTGCGAAATTATGAGACTAACAATTGTATTTAAATAAGTAAAGGTAAGAAAGCCCGTGTCTTAAATAAAATTGCTTTTTTTTAATTAGTTTGAACGATAGTTATTATTTAAAAGGTCAATGACGTTTGACCTATTTACTTTCCTGTGCTTGTAACGAGTTTGAAATTTGTTTGTGATATTACCATTATTTGTTTTGCAAAACATCTTTCGCCGTCGGTTTTCTGGAATCATATTTGTTCATAAATGAATTAAAAATTGTTAAAATTATAAATTTTTTTTCTAAAGAGTTTGCCGTGTAGATATGACAACACCGGCCGAAATGCGCTGACGTCTTTTGACCCTGCAGACCTCAGTGTTGTTTGTTTACATATTACACCCACATGTGTTTGTCTGATTTGACATAATGTGATAGAATCCGGTCAAGAATTGATTCATGGGTATTTTTCTTCAATTTATTTTCATCTCAGGATTTGCCGGTTTAAATATAATACGTCATTTCCATAACACCCTGTATATAGCATTTCTTTTTTTTGTTGATAAAGATAAAGCTGCCACTGACTAAATCGTATAATTCATGTATTCAAGCTGGTATTATTTTGCGTTATTATTGCACAGTAAAATAAAAATTAGGGGATTTATCTCTCAGATGGACGTAAAAAATAATAAACACATAATAAAGTTTTAGAGCTTAATCAAAACCGAAGAATAATGTCTACATTAAAATGTTTATTAAAAGGCATATAATTTGGTTGAGTTGCCGATGCGAAACCGATATTTTAGAAGTCAATTAAGGTGGGATTTTGCAGTAAACGAACTTAATGATGGCGATGTGCTGGCGAGCTGCGTTTTGGCGCATCGCAGGCGGCTCAGAGGGAACGGACAATGAGCATTGTTCGGTAAAGTGTTTGATTTTTATTCTCTGATCGAATTTAAAATGTATTAAAAATGTTCTCTTCCTGAAATCTTCCCACCCTTACTAGCTCGCTAACAGTAAATTAAAATTATTTCTGATCCTTAATACATACAGGGTGTTTCAGGAGAAACGCTTCCCACTATAACTTTTTATTGTTTAAATTACAGAAGTAAAATTTGGTAGATTTGTATGTGAGATTATTTTGCATTTTATGACATGACGGGCTCCATTTTGTCACTTCCGGTTTCACCGGAAATCACCTAAACTTTGAAGTTTTAAATGGATTACCAGCATGGTGCACTATGAGCAAGTGGGACCTGAAGCGGGTCCAAGTGATGCAAAACAAGGTACTAAAAATCATAGTTAACACTCCACGATACACTAGAAACGACATTGTACACAGAGATCTCGAAATTGGAACAATTTCCGCGTTTCTCGACAAAACTATCGCTAAATACCACACTAAGGCTAACATAGCCAACAACAGTAAGATTCTTCTATCCAGAAACTTGCTAGTTTGTTGTGTTTCCGGTTTGTTGGTTTGGTATGGACGCGGCGTTAGGAAATAAAAACTGAAAAATTCCTATTGTCTGTTCGTAATTTTACGTTTGTCGTGCATTTTGCATGCTCCCCGTTCGACCTGTGCGGCCTTATACCTGGCTGCAGGGCCGGCTTGCTGATTAGAGGCCCGCTCGGCCGTCCCGCCCCTTCCCGACGCCTAACCGTGCTCACGGCGACCACCACCAGGATTTATGTGAATTAAATTCGTTGGCAAAATAACATAAGTATGTAACTTGTATATTTATTTTAATCTTAAGACCAAATCGATACCCGATATTTAAAGGATTTGCGGTTGAGAAATTATTATTAACTTTAAAGCATTGTATAATTATTATTATTAACTTTTTCTATTTGGGTTTCATAATGGCTACATTATGAAATGCAAAAAAATTGAATAACCTGCCATTTTATGAAAGTGAAAATTTATTTTTTTTATGTTGGCAACAAGTAGGGTTCGAATTTTAGGCCTACTTCGATTTCGTTGAAATTAGTTTTCTAGGCATTATGGATTCGACAAAAATTTTTTTATAGGAAACTTTAAAATATTAACCTTGCAAATGGATAATTTTTACTAGATATTTATCTGAAATATCTATACTCGGAAATATATAACATGCTGACGGTGTCCGTCAACTAATTTCTGGTCACAACTATAAAACAACATAACCTCAAAATAATAGAAATATCTTCCAGTTTATGCTCCATTTCTAAAGTTTTATTCAATAAAGTACTATTTTTATTTTTTAATTCAATATAGTATTATACATATTACTTTATATATACATATTTATAGTTACTGTAGACATTTCCTGGGCATTAATTGTTATTCCTGTCAGATTCTGCGTCGACACAATATTTTCTTCAATAGTACTATTTTGTTCAATATTTTGAACTTTGTTCTGCTCGCGCCATAACTAAAAGTTTAGAAAATTTATTAAAATTGCACTAAACATGATAACGGATTGTTGTTTTTTTTTGAAAAGGTGGTTTTAGACGAGTGGTAGATCAGCCTTAAAATCTTTGCTATGAAAATATCTGCCAAATGTGGCATAATATTACGGAATCCACCTGTAAGTTTTTATAGATTATTTTCTGCAATTTCTCGTATTTCTGACGGAGTACAAATTTCTTCCTGACTCATTTTTATTAACTTTAATATTATATTTATTTTTAATTATGACGGATGGGAAGAAGCTTTGTTGTGTTCAATTGTTTCTATCATGGCATATTTGATACTTTTATCATTTTATGAAATTGTAAAAGTATTGCCAACCCAAAAAGAAAATATTAATTCAAATGGAAAATGTCTTCTTTCAGACTTTAAAGACCCAAATAGAAATAGTATTATAAAATACACGGTTCATAAGACAATTAGAGCACTTGTACTGTAGAAAACTCAAACGCGTGCTCTAAGATAATGTCTTATGAAACTTGTATCTTATTATACTATTACCGCACTTGTACTGCCTTGACTTTGATACGCTCAGAGAAGATTGTGCATCTCGCCATCACAGTTCCGCAGAAAGTATGGCAGCCTTTGAAATAATTGAAATTACTATTTATTTAGTTTTCAGCGGTTATATCAGAATTATCTACAATAACTATTCCTTGTCAACTAATTGCTCACAAAAAACTATTAAGTTCAAGCACTGGCCGTTCGCGTAAAGATATCTGAGTAATTTTAAATTATATCCGCTAATATCATCGCTAATCGCATTCTAATTAGTACCAGGTAGCATTCCATACCATCATGCCAACCTCCAACCAATCCTCTAATTTTGAATGTTGAAATTAAGAATTACTGGCCATTGAAAATTGTTTTCTAGAGCATACTGACATTAACACTTCACCTTGGCTCCGATTGCTATATTTAAAGAAATGACAGGATTCATCAGAAAATTTTGAACTGCAACCTGCCTAGTTGCAACCAAATCGAGTTCTTCGCAGAGCAATTTCCAACCGGTTGCAAATTTCATTCGGTGCATGTTCGGTTGTGAACGAGTTTCTTACGGCTGCTTTTTGTCTCTGTGGACGGGCATAGATGTCAAACCGTCGACTGTCAAATCTGACAATTGATTTCTTAACTTATCCTAAAAGAATTTTATTCTTGCTCATTTCGGCTTTGTTTAGAGCAAACCTTTCGTTCTGGAATGGATATTTAAAGAATGGAAAGTAAATTTAACCAAAACATGCCAAAACTAAAGAAAATAAACCGAATCGGTAAAAATAACAAGTCCAAAGTAAACAAACATCCGCTCGAGCAAATGGGCAGAATCCAAACCCACAATTCCGTACCAGTACGCGCATTTTCCTGACGATTGCAATCAATACATTTTGTTCTACGAACACCAAAATTTAGGTCCGCGGTGACAGATTTTGTTTTTGCGAACACTTTAAACCGAGTGCGCATGCCACGGGCCGTTCTACTTTTTAATTAATTAAAATTAATTGTATGGTTTGATTGTGTTTTATTTGGGCAGACATCAGTATACTATTTAATTTTTTGTCTCCATTTCTAGCAACTCGTTAATGCTGATCGCGCTAATTTGAACATAATCGAAGGTAGGTATTATCCCGATTGAATTCCGATGTTCGAACGACATTTGTGCGAGTTTTTTTCCCGATTACTAATCGATAATTTATTGGTCGTGAATTCCGCGCGCCACTGAATTATTTATAGCCATTGTCACTATCTCTATAATTTTATTCTCTGGAGAAAAAATGTTCTTTAATTGGAACGGCATAATATTGCGCTAGTGGTAAGTGATATCTTTAAAGCGGGCTAGTTCCTAGAACAGTGGTGCGCAAACTTTTTTCATTTGCGACCCCTTATTTGGTGTAAAATTTTGTCACGACCCCTGGATAGACAGTAGGCGTGAATTTTGTCGCCGAATTGTATAAGAAATTTGGAAATTTTGCAAGATCGGTGCGTACGTACATCATACTATGATATGAGTGGAGTACGTAGCCCGAAACGTCCGTCCGTTTTGAGCTTAGTAATTGATAGGTAACTCTAACTTTCTCCTTATCTGCGCGTTTTTACGTGGGACGTTTGTTGATAACCCCCGTATAACCAATTTACCCCTTGATTTTATTTTTGAATTTAATTTAATTTGATAATTAGCTAGATGGCAATTTATGGAATTTTAATTTTGTCCCCTGTTGGATTCTAACCAGAAGGCCGAACAAACCCACCCAGGATTTGATTATTATTGCCAAACTATTGAACCATTTAATTTGGAAGATGTAAGTACTGGTCGACACTATCTGTAAAGTGGCCAGTCTTAGCAAGTAATGAAAAAATCCACCGCAATCTGAGATTTGATTTTCGATTTTTCGGTCGATTCTTGTATTGTCCAGGGATGCCAGGCATAATGCCATTGCCGACTTGACACGCACGTGTCAGTCGGTCTTGGGTGGGCCCACCACCAACTGGAAGCTGTCAGCGGTCCACCAGCGCAATTGAAGAGATGAGGGCAAATTTGTCATAAGAAAGAATGAATGATTTTAATTTAAAAGTATAGTTTGTTGAACGTAGGACGAGGCCTAACTGATGTTCAGACTATACTTTTGATTTATTGGCTCGGGGGCGTCCAATTAAATATAACAACAATGCAAGTTTGTTATATTGTAACACGGAGGGCTATTTTTATTTAATTTTATGTCCTTGTCTTTGAGGGTGAATTTAAGGGGGTTTGTCTTACGTCAGTCGAGTAACGCGACCCGAAGTACTAGTGCGATAATTATTTCATTTTATATTTACAATAAAAATTATCCTACACTAACATTCTGCGTTTCAAACCAACCTATCATTCCTCTGTCACGTACTCCCATTCAAAATTTAATTATTTACAGTATTTATAATGTAAAATAAACCTAAGCTAGCATTTTGTTTCTCAACTAAAGAGAGTCTAACTACCCTAATAATTTTCGGAAGAAAAATTATGACTCGCGGCAGTGACTACTAATACTAGCCTTAAGATATTTTATTTCACACTTACTCACTATTCCGGACTCAGAATGTCTTCGTTCCTTTTGTCACAATCGGGTTTGTTCTTGGAAAACTTATTTATACTCGCGCCAGCAACGAGTGTTTGAAGGGATTCCAGCGTTATTTATACTCGCACGGAAACTACGAGTGTTTAATAAATAGTCCAGTATTTTTAAACTCGCCGGAAAACACGAGTGTTTAATGACAGTCCAGTATTGTTTTTATACTCGCCGGAAACACGAGTGTTTCAAATAAAAATTTTCTCAGGGAAAATCCGCGGCTAAAAACACTCTAACACCTGTAGTGTTGCGGCTCCCGTTTTGAAAAAAAAAATAAGATCGCGTTTGAGTGAGGTCCTGAGACCGCGGCGTCCGGCCACGATAAAAACCCAGAACCCACTAAAAAAAACTGCCTCCTGCAGAAATTTCTTTAGCCGTCTCTTTCAACGTTACATTACGTCATCCTGGCCGATTTATCTACCGGTAAAGCCATACCCGTTGCGACAGCAGAGATAAGGAACCAAATACTGCCGACACCGCAAAACTATAAAAGCCCGTCTAATTTTGCATGTGGGATTATTTAAAATAATTTAACGGAAAATAAAATTCATTAATTTTCTATAATTGGAAAAAAGGTATTTTTACAACAATTTCTTTGAATTTGGCGACCCCCAAAAATTTTCTAGCGACCCCTCCGGGGGTCGCGACCCACGGTTTGCGCACCACTGTCCTAGAAATCTGGTTTATTATATGTATTTAAATGGGTGACACCTTGAGTAACTAGAAAATTATGCTACCTACATGCACCGGTACCATCATAGTTATACGTGTTCATAACAGCTGTAATGTAGGTCAATAAGGCCACTGTATTGCAATGTTGCCAAATCACTGCGCATGCTGCGACCTTCTCTAGTTCGCTACCACGATGAGGTGCGATGGAACTTCCCCCAAGCCCCTTCCCACTTGATATGGATCGAGCAGCGTGAAAAGAGCTACAGTGCGGTTAGAAAGGGGAATGAGACTAAACAAAGCGACTAATCGCGAATCATATCTGTTTAAGATGCTCATGGCATAGTATAAGCATTCATGGTAGTGACCACATACAGGGTGATTGATGGTGGATGGCCTATTAGACGTTTATGGAGAATTAGTCATCGCATCACTTTGAAAATTTGGGAGATTATAGAAGTGGACATGATCTCTCTCAGTATTGCCGCTTCTACTTGGAAGTATTAGCAACTTTGATAATTTAAACGGAACAACCTGCGTATTATTTTTGTTTTAGAATCCTTATTAATTTCTTAATAACTTACCTTAATATTGTCCTATACCTATTTGTTATAGTTCTCGAGATAATAATTAATTTCACTTTTTTTTTTCGGAAAACATGCCCTACAAAAAGTTGATACGACTTGGAGTTGCTTTGGCGCAATAATTCTTTTTAGAGATAAGGGTATTATGACGAATACCCTTATAGCAACCGCTGTTGGTCAAATTATTTAAAATATTAACATAAAACAAGAGAAACTGACAATGGGCGACAGTTTTTCCAAGCTAAGGGGATGGTTATGAGACGCGCAGCAGCCAGCTAACTCTCTGCGGCAGAAGGTCCCTTTGCGCCACCAGCTTAAACCAGATTTAAGCTGGAAATCCCCCGGATGTTATGGGATCCCCTTAACTTGCACCCACTGGTCGACACCACTGTATAATAAAAGCAGAAGTGCAGCGAACTAAATAAAACACATAGTATAAATTAATTGACTTGTCATTTATTAAAAAGGAAATGAAGATAGAAATGAATATCTAGCTTATAAGGAAAAAAAAAACCCAGTGTTGCCCTGTAATAATGATGGTTAGTAAATAAAGAAGAACAAGACTTATTAACTAAAACGATACCATACGTTGTGTGATGGTCAAACAGATTGCTCTGGTCGGTGGAAACTAGGTAGATGTTAACCAAGTTGATGGTAACCAGGTAGGTAGAATGGGTGACCTTTTGACCCAGTAGGTAGGATGGGTGATCTTTGACCCAGTAGGTAGGATCGATTCCTTTTGACCCCGGTCGGAGGACCCTAAGAATATAAACACTCTCTAGTTATAATGATAAAAAAATAAAAAGCAAAGCAAAAAAAAGCATTTAAAATATTGTTACACAATCCTGAAGGGAAGCAAAGAGTCTAAAATATTATTAATCAATTTATCAAGCAAAAAGAATTTAAAATAAACAGTACCATCCATCACTGACCATCATTAAGACATCTGACATGGCATAAGTAATAAAACTTCATAAACGCAAATAAAATAATTAATCTTAACCCATTATCAAATTTAAAATAAATTAAACGAAGATTGTTATCAATCCCAGTATCCATAATCAAAATTGAAATTAATAAACAAACTACTGAGCAATATTAACGTAAGTCAATTAAAGAAAAATCAGATACAAAATATTAATTAAAATATAATTACAGAGATTAATTAAGGTAATCAAAGCAAATAATTGATAACTAATATACACAATCCTGAAACAGCGTTCAAGCAAAACAAAAAAAAGATAAGTGAATTTAAAATCGAGCCTAAATGCCTCATTCAAATAAGTAAGAACTACTGCAGTTCATTCTATTATAAAATACCATGATTAAGAATAAAAGTCCTTATGGACCTCGGAGGCTCGTAACCAATCTTACACCTCATTAATAAAGTAAGAATTAAAAGGTAGTAGCAACCATATTAGTGCTGTTTCAAGACGGCATACCAAACTCTATAACAACAGACGCAGAGATAAAACTATATACATATATACGATGGGTAACAAGGCCAATATTTATTTAAAATCTAACACAACAAAATTCAGCAAAGCAAAGAACCAGTCATAATGAATTAATAAATTACTATTACATCAAAGCTACATAATATTGTCACTGATAATTGAAATTCCACACTGTAGAACTAAAAACAGAAATTTTGGCCCTATTCTCCTTCGTAACGTAAATCACAATTAATACATTGGCCCTCATGGTCATTGTAAACTATATAAATCTTTGCCTAATGAAGGAAATCCTAAATTTCCACTTAAAAGTTCATAACGAGACATATCTATTAGAATTTATTATTTTCGATAATTAGTCTTTTAGCCAGAGAGAATTTTACGGTAATGCACGTGGCGTGCGAGTCTAAGAAAATTACTAATAACTTTAATGAAATTTAATAAAACACGAAATTAAGAGAACTAGAACCGTCGCTGAGTTAATCAAAAAATATTATGCTGGACCAATGAACCATTATTTAAAGCAAAATAAAATGCAAAATATAATATACCTTATCAGATGTTCAAGGGTTATTCATGAGGTGCCCAAAATTCCAAAATGGCCTCTGCAGTCAAACAAAGCAAATCAACCAAGCAAATAAATCCCATAGGGAAAATATGTGCAGCTCCAAAATCCAAGGGAGAAAACTTGCACTATTCTTTTACACTTCTTTGAAACACTAAATCGCCTCTACAGGCAGGGAATATCTCCCAGATGTTCTTCGAAGAGAAAAAAAACTAACAGCTTGTGAGCTCGCCTGACTCTTGACTTTAAAAGGCCAATCTCCACGACTTCCGTCCAATATATCTGATTTCCTTCGCACAAAAAAGAATAAAATGACAGGTTTCTCTAATACTGATATACCGATCAGGTGACACGGGAAAATAAGCAGAATGGTACATACCAAACTAAAGAAATAGAAAGCAACCGTGTTCATAGACACCCGATGTTGCGGATAAACTATAGTCGCAGCTTTGACAAATTATCGATACTCTAACCATATAAGAATAACAGCGAAGGAGAATGAAATTGTAACAGTACCATGCATCTCACCAAAAACGAAAAACCCTCTCTTTTGTATATTACAACAAAATCACGATCTACTTTCAGGCCGTGCAACTCATTTAACAGCGGTGAAAGGAATGCAACTCATTTCACAGCGGTGAAAGGAATGCAACTAGAAGATATAACCTCTGCAAACAGCTGTCACTCAAAACTGGAATAAACAACGAACTTTGAGATTAAATTTGCAAAAACCAAAGTAAGAGTTCCATATAGAACGCCGGAATATCACGGAAAAGATGCAGGTGAGTCTAAATCATAGCTGTGCGAGGCCTACTGAGAGAGATGGCCTTCAAATCAGAGAAACAATACATACAGAATCAACGGTACCTTTTCAGAGATGGTTTTAAAGCTTTTAGATGCCTATAACTGGGGAAATCAGTCCTGGGAACCCAAGATGAACTCAGAATGAAGTCCTACAACTAGTGCAGACTCTTCCCAAAAAGTATTACGCTAGATACAGCATGTGAGAAGTCTTTAGCAGGTTTTACGAGGATATTGGAGACAAAAACCCCACAAAGTGAATGCACATCAGGCAGCAACGCCAGGATGTAAGGTTAGTACTGCAAGCCTGTCACTGTATAGCTATAAAACTCAAAAGTGGCTCAATGACCAAATCAAACCGTTACAACTCCCCCTCTCCTTCAACAGGAGGGAAATTTTCTAAAGGAAAATTAACCGACGATAAGAAAATACAGTCTGAAGGAAAAAAAAAAAAAAGGTTCCTCATTAAGCAAAGCAAGGAAACATCTAAACGATGCTCACCAAAGAGAGCCAAAATACAACCAAAATATATACAAGTTAATTACCAATAACAGGCGTCATAAATATGGACGCACCCAAATAAACAGATCAAAGGGAGAAAACAAAAAAAACAAACGCTACTGACGTAGCAGCTAAGCAAAATAGTTCAGAAAATCAAAAATACTAATCGTAAGAAAACCAAAAATATTTCAGTCACTGCCCTGCGGTCGGGAACCCATGGAGACCTCGGGAGGGAAGGGAGTAATCATGAGCTGCTTGGATGGAACCAGGTTCTAAGATTAAGATGAAAATCGAACTGGAGTCAATAGTGCGTTACAACCAACTGCGGCTTGGTGAACCTCGTGTACCAACCTCATTCAAGCAGACTCATGACACGACCAACCGTTCCAAAGAGAAACCAAAAATCACCGAACACTTGACAATTCCTAAAAAGTGGAAAACTAAAAATAACAGATCAAACAAAGAAAAGAAATAACGTAATTGTAACCCAAATGTTCCACCAATCAAAAGGGAGTGCATTGTAGCACACACTAAGCTAAAAGATACACCCGTGTTCCAAGAACATCAAAGTGTACCGCAACCTCCAAAATAAACTTAATGAAAAAGGTACTCCGAGATACGCCACTGCTCTCGGTCTGTCGAATTATTATGGCCCAGCGCAACGAGGTCATAATCAGTAACTTGGCCCTCTCTTGAGCTACATTGCGTAGACTGGTCCTAAAAAGGCTACAAGAGTCAGGCTTCCGCCCCCCAAAATATAACTCTGCTGGCTGAGCTGCATCCGCAATTAAGCCGGAAAAGATGCAATCAAACGCCATCCAAGGACACCCAAGGTAACTCGGCCAATATATAAACAAAGAGAAAGAGGCTGCAAAGACATAATAGGTAAGGTAAAGTCAAAATCGATAGATAATAAAAAGTCAAAATCGGTAAGTAATCAAAAGTCGAAATCAGTAGGTAAACTAGTACTGGGAAATTCCCAAACTAAGACACAATCAGTAAAATAGGTCCCAAGGACAAACGCAATCAAATCAAAGGTAAAAGTTGTCTCGTGTTTTTCTACTCGGACCTTCTGTAGTCATAAATCCCATATCCTGAATATGGTTATACTCTTCTCCAAACAAAATCAAAGCAAAGCAAAATCAACGATTCCTCTGGAACACGTTACCCAGTAGGAATACCCAAGCAATAAAGCAAAGCAAAATAATAAGAGAAAAATAATTAAGTATTTCCTGTAAATATCCCAATAATTGGCTTATAAACATTACAGGGAAAACTCGACTAACAAATCCTAAAGAAAACAGAAACAAAGGTAAAAGTCAAAATCAATGAGTGGTATAGTACCACTACCAAAAAGGTAAAGTCTAAGTGATAAATCCAGTAAGCACTGAAAAAGGAAACATACGGCAACACAGCTAAGTCCGCACTTAGACCAACGAAGGTAAGGTAAGGTAAGGTAAGGTAAGGTAACCAAAAACGTAAGGTAAAGTCAGGTAATGTACTCTTGGTCCTATAAAACCAGTAACACTGAAAAGCAAAAGACTAACACAGGCTCTAGCCAAGTCTTGCCAGAACTCAAGAGTAACTAAGCAAAGTCAAAATCAAAGGTACTCAAGTCACAATCAAAGGTAAGCAAATCAAATCAAAGGTAAGGGATCTAAATCCAAAAGTCAAATCAAGGTAACAGTTCGCTCTAGGTATTCATAACCAGTAATCACTGACAAGGCAGAAAGCTCATATAACGAAAGCTCTACCTAAACCTAGACGAACCAGACAAAATCAAGGTAAGTACTAAATCAAAATCAAGGTAATAAGGTAATAAGATACAAATCAATCCGAACGATAGAAATGGTTGGACCGATTATAAGAAACACAGCAAAGGAAAAGGTAAGATAGAAACAAAAGAAACAAGGTAAGGTAAGGTAAGGTAAGGTAAGGTAAGGTAAAGGGAAGATAGGGTAGAACGTACTGCCAATTGATAAGGAAGGGAAACTGAAGGTTTACCCAGCCAGATGCAAATAAGACAAGGTAGCTGATGGCTTGCCTTATCATAAAATAGAGAAGTCGCTGAAGGCTTACTTCCCTATCCAAGAGACAACTAACAATGCGCGCACTCGAAATGATTCGCGCCAAGACGACTACATGCACAGTTAGAATTTTTCTAAGATAATGATAGGGCAACTGAAGGTTTATCCACTACCACAAGAAATAGATCAGCTGATGGCTACGATCTATTCCAGCTCTATCCAGCATCCATCCGAATTCGTCAAGTTACGCGCCAAGACGAAGTCGAATTTAGTTGGAACCCCACCACTAAAAGGGAAAAAACCTTGGCAGACACAAGGACACAAGCAAGTAAAATAGTAAAGTAACTGAAGGTTACTCCACTGAAACGAGCAACGTAGCAAACAACTGAAGGTTTTATCTACTACGGCAAGAAATAGACTGGCTGAAGGCTTTGATCTATTCCAGCTCTCGGTAGATTTCTACTACCACTGGTTCTCAGTGCAGGGCTTTCCTAACCAACTCCATCCGAATTCGTCAAGTTACGCGCCAAGACGAAGACGAATTTCATTGGAACCCCACCGCTGCAAGGGGGAAGGTAAGACAAAGGTAAGACAAAGACAAGGAAAGACAAGGGAAGAATCAAGTAAAACAGAGAAGTACTGAAGGTTACTCCGCTGAAGTGAGGGTAAGGTAACTGAAGGTTAGCCTTACACTCGCAACGTAGTAAACAACTGAAGGTTTCGTCTACTACGGCAAGAAATAGATCAGCTGAGGGCTTTGATCTATTACAGCTCTCGGTAGATTTCTACTACCACTGGTTCTCAGTGCAGGGCTTTTCTAACCAACTCCATCCGAATTCGTCAAGTTACGCACCAGGACGAAGTCGAATTTCGCTGGAACCCCACCACTGCAAGGGGGAAGGGTAAGACAAAGACAAGGAAAGACAAGGGAAGAATCAAGTAAAACAGAGAAGTACTGAAGGTTACTCCGCTGAAGTGAGGGTAAGGTAACTGAAGGTTAGCCTTACACTCGCAACGTAGTAAACAACTGAAGGTTTCGTCTACTACGACAAGAAATAGATCAGCTGAGGGCTTTGATCTATTACAGCTCTCGGCAGATTTCTACTGCCACTGGTTCTCAGTGCAGGGCTTTTCTAACCAACTCCATCCGAATTCGTCAAGTTACGCGCCAGGGCGAAGTCGAATTTCGTTGGAACCCCACCACTGCAAGGGGGAGGAAGGTAAGACGAAGGTAGAGGTAAGGAAGGGAATAAGGTAAGAGAGAGAAACAAGGATTAATCGGCCAACACACAAGCAAACAAGAAGAAGGGAAAAACAAAATAAAAGTAATAAAGAAAATACCAAAATAACGCAGAAAATGAACGTAATCAAACCTGTCTAAGCAACAACAAAGAAGGTCGAGATATTAATTAAATCGAAAATTTACTGATAGCAAAACAAACTGTAGAGAGCAAACAAAAATAATACGAATGAGATACTACTTATTCTGAATTTAAGGTAAGTTATATGATCAACAAAAAAAAAAAAGGAAAGATATCATTACATAATCTAAGAGGAAAAGTTAAGTTGCTTATACAATATTAATTTATTCAGTCGGATTACGTAGCAGAGTCGGATTCAACGTGCACTGGTTTCAAGTCTTGAACGTGCCACACACCTTTACTAACTCCATTTTCGTCTTCGAGTTCGTAAGTACAAGTGCCGGTCTTTTTTTTAATTTTAAATGGACCTATGAATTGCGGAGCTAATTTCGCGTTGTAATAATTAACGGCGTCGGACAAACTTTTATTTTTACGCCAAACCATTTGACCACGAACGAAGTTTAAAGGTCGTCTGCGCAAGTTATAATGATGTTGGTTTTTAACGTGCGAGGATTGAATTTTATCGCGAATCTGTTGGTACAGCGATTTAAAAGCTTCAATCTTTCCCTTGACATAGTTTTGAGGTTCTGTTTCTACCAAAGGAATTCCATTAGAGTAGTCTTGACCAAACAGCTTATGTTCTCTACCAAAGTTAACGAAGTAAGGCGAGTAACCAGTGGTTTCGTGACGAGCAGTACGAATGGCGCATCCAATCGAGGGTAAATTGTCTTCCCAAGTCCTATGATTAGTCTGTTGAACATAGGTGCGTAACATAGTTTTAATTACTCGATTTACACGTTCTGTATGATCAGCTCTAGGGTAATAGGAAGCTGTATAAAAATTCTTGACCTTATACTTGTCACAAAGGTTTCGAAAGTCTTTCGATTTCATGGCAGATCCATTGTCCGTAGTTAAAAATTGTGGTGCTCCATATACTAAGAAGATATCTTCCTCCACACGCTTGACTAATGTTTTTGCTGAAACTGAACGACATGGAAATAATACTGCGTATTTACTGAAATAATCGGTGACAACTAGGATGTTCGTATTTCCAGATTTAGATCGTGGTAATGGTCCAATAAAATCAAGGCTGATGGCTTGCCAAGGTTCCGTTATGTCGGGGCGATTTCCCATTAAACCAGCAGGACACTTTTGTTCAACTTTATTTTGTGCACACGGTGTACAAGCACGAACATATCTCGCAACATCGGATCTCATCTTCGGCCAATAATAACGCTCAGCAACCTTCCAATATGTTTTGAAAACTCCTACATGACCTGCAGCTGGAATGTCATGACAACGAACCAAAATATCTTTTCGTCCATCTTTCGGCACTACAATCTTCCAACAGCTAGAATGATTAGGAAAGTTAGGATTGGTTGATTTAATAAATTTGAACAGGTTTCCATTTTCTACTCGCCAACAGGAGAATTTGTCAGGACGTTCTTCTAATCTTCGAATCATATTTTTGTACCATTTATCAGAGGTGGAAGAATATGATACTGTTTCTTCAATAAGAGCTACGACAGCGTCGGTAGAAACAGGCACTGCCCTTGAAAGAAAGTCTGGTACAATATGTTCTCGACCTTTGCGGTGAATTAATTCAAAGTCGTATGGTTGTAAACGAAGCGCCCAACGAGCAAGTCTTCCTTGTGGATCCTTAAGGTTATGTAGCCACAAAAGTGAGTGATGGTCGGTAATAACTTGGAAATGCACGCCTTCCAAATAATGCCGAAGTTTTTCTACACTCCATATAACTGCCAAACATTCCTTTTCGGTCACAGTCAACTTCATTTCCTGTTTAGTAAGTGAACGGGATAGGAAACATATCACCTTCTCTCCATCATCAAAAGTTTGTGATAAAACTGCTCCAAGGCCATAAGAGCTCGCATCAGTCTGCAAAATGAAGGGACGATTGAAGTCAGGACAGGTAAGAATAGGTGCCGTCACTAAAGCTTCTTTGATTAGTCTGAAGGCGTTGTCGCAGTCCGGTGTCCAAGACCACTTAGCTTTCTTCTTAGTTAGTTTAATCAAGGGAGATACTAAAGATGAGAAATTCGGGATAAAACGTTGATACCAAGATGCTGTACATACAAAGCGACGAACTGCAGTGATACTTTTCGGCGTGGATATCTTTTGGATGGCTTCTACTTTAGATAAGTCTATTGATAAGTTCGGATGATTGGTCGAAGAAATAATGGGAGGCGTCTTACGACCTATCGACTCTCCCGTGTTCCGTTTCCCGAACTAGTACATTTGATGCAATTTCTGGTAGTTACATTTGGTGCTCCACATCTGTAACAATGAACTTTTCGATGTTCTGCATTATTACGGTTCACGTGACCTGTTTTCTGACCATTCCAATGAGTAACTGGTCCAGTGTTGGAGGGAGTAGGTCTCGCTTGTTGAAATCGAACTTCATGGACATGAGGTAATGTTCGAACTACATCAGCAGGAGGCAATGTTCTTTCGTATGCCGAGACGGATGCTTCAGAGCCCAAAAAGGCAAAGTCGGGTTCCACCAAACCATGACGTTTTCGTGAGGGTGGAATGTAGTGTTCGGCTCTATATTTCTTCGCTTCCAACTTCAGACATTCTGTCTCTAACTCTTCCAGAGTATGCACTTCATTTAGTTGACTTGTATAAAATGGTGATAAATTTCGGGTCAACACATCAAGTTGAACATCGATGGACATCGATCCATGTCGTCGGAATAAAGCGCTCATGCTAGAGATGTAATCCACTATGCTTTCGGTGGGATCTTGTGTTCTTTCCAAAATTTCTTTAAATAATCTTGGGCGATAATCTGGAGCTTCGTAATGCTTAACCAACAGATCTGACAGACCGTTCCAATCAATGAATCTATGGCGATTTGCCCTAAACCATAATAACGCTTTTCCAGAAAATAAATCTATCGCTGAGTCAAACAATTCTAATTCAGAGATACCACGAGCAACACGCAGTTCAGATACACGTTCTAAAAAATTGTGAACAGAAATTTGTTTAATGTCGCCGGTAAATTTGAGGTTCCACTTTTCTACACGTAAAGTTTGATGACCTGAGGGGTTATTAGACGAAGAATTATTTAACTTAATTGTTTTAAGAGTTGATCGGGCTTGTTTAGCTTTTCTAACACTACTAGCATGAGATATGACCGATCCTGCATCTGAATAAAAATTGTTGAAATTATTTTGGCCCATCATGGCACTAAAGTCAGGATCATTTTTTAACATAACGTCTAAGCTATTTAAGTTATTTGAAATTTGAAACAATAGATCAGTGCGAGTCTGCGACTCAGCATCGTTTAAGCTAGATGTCGGAATGCGACTCATGCGGGTGTATAAATGAACAAGGCATGACTGAATTCGTATGAATTCATTCCGATCGTGTTTCCCAGAAATGATTTTAATTTCACTCTCAAGTTCTTTCAAGTTTAAATCTACGTAATCGATTTCCTCTTTATAATTTAAAGTATAGGCCGGAACGCGCAATGTTTTACCTCGCTTTTCCAAGCCTAAAACTTGGCGCAATAACGCACGCAACTGATCAACAGTTTTAGTATCGTCTACACGTAAACCGCGAATGTTCAATTCATAAATGAGCATGCATTTTTTTAAACAATCAATCTGCATTTCGTAATCCATGGTGAATAATTTAAAACAAAAGCAAAAATATCGCAAAAGGTAGTAAGTCAAAATTAAGTAGTATCACAATATTTACCAAATCTGTCTCCTATGAGACCTGTACCAAAATAAATTAATGATATCGATCGATACTCAAAAATATTCAAAATCAATAAACACAATACAACCAATTGCTAGACAAGGTAAGAAAATCAATGGTAGTAATCAATATACCTACACGAAGTCAAGGTAATAAAATCAAAGTAATAAAATCAAAAACAAATTAATGATCAGCAAAGATAAGTTATTCAGTTCATAAACATTAAAATCAATAAGCAAAGCAAAGGCAAACTAATCAGTTAATAATCATGAAAATTAAATAGTTCGGATTGAATCAAGCAAATCAAAAACAAAAAAAAATAAATCAAATCAAATCAACAACCGGGTCAAAGAGAGTCAATATGTATCACGCATCAAATATTAAAGTTGATTAAAATTGAGAAATAGATATGTCTGCTATCGAGCAAAATACAGTAATAGCAATAAGTCAATAAAATATACGCACTATCAGGTAAATCAATAAATCAGAAATATCACAATAAATCAATAAATCACAATATGGGGTTAGTAAAAATGCACTGGGAAAAAAAAAATCAAAGTTTCATTTAGTTCACTGCTCGTTATTACCAAAATTACCAAATTACCAATTAATGAAAAATCAAGCAAAGAAAAGCGGTTTAAAATCGAGTCCCACGTTACGGGCGCAACTGATACGACTTGGAGTTGCTTTGGCGCAATAATTCTTTTTAGAGATAAGGGTATTATGACGAATACCCTTATAGCAACCGCTGTTGGTCAAATTATTTAAAATATTAACATAAAACAAGAGAAACTGACAATGGGCGACAGTTTTTCCAAGCTAAGGGGATGGTTATGAGACGCGCAGCAGCCAGCTAACTCTCTGCGGCAGAAGGTCCCTTTGCGCCACCAGCTTAAACCAGATTTAAGCTGGAAATCCCCCGGATGTTATGGGATCCCCTTAACTTGCACCCACTGGTCGACACCACTGTATAATAAAAGCAGAAGTGCAGCGAACTAAATAAAACACATAGTATAAATTAATTGACTTGTCATTTATTAAAAAGGAAATGAAGATAGAAATGAATATCTAGCTTATAAGGAAAAAAAAAACCCAGTGTTGCCCTGTAATAATGATGGTTAGTAAATAAAGAAGAACAAGACTTATTAACTAAAACGATACCATACGTTGTGTGATGGTCAAACAGATTGCTCTGGTCGGTGGAAACTAGGTAGATGTTAACCAAGTTGATGGTAACCAGGTAGGTAGAATGGGTGACCTTTTGACCCAGTAGGTAGGATGGGTGATCTTTGACCCAGTAGGTAGGATCGATTCCTTTTGACCCCGGTCGGAGGACCCTAAGAATATAAACACTCTCTAGTTATAATGATAAAAAAATAAAAAGCAAAGCAAAAAAAAGCATTTAAAATATTGTTACACAATCCTGAAGGGAAGCAAAGAGTCTAAAATATTATTAATCAATTTATCAAGCAAAAAGAATTTAAAATAAACAGTACCATCCATCACTGACCATCATTAAGACATCTGACATGGCATAAGTAATAAAACTTCATAAACGCAAATAAAATAATTAATCTTAACCCATTATCAAATTTAAAATAAATTAAACGAAGATTGTTATCAATCCCAGTATCCATAATCAAAATTGAAATTAATAAACAAACTACTGAGCAATATTAACGTAAGTCAATTAAAGAAAAATCAGATACAAAATATTAATTAAAATATAATTACAGAGATTAATTAAGGTAATCAAAGCAAATAATTGATAACTAATATACACAATCCTGAAACAGCGTTCAAGCAAAACAAAAAAAAGATAAGTGAATTTAAAATCGAGCCTAAATGCCTCATTCAAATAAGTAAGAACTACTGCAGTTCATTCTATTATAAAATACCATGATTAAGAATAAAAGTCCTTATGGACCTCGGAGGCTCGTAACCAATCTTACACCTCATTAATAAAGTAAGAATTAAAAGGTAGTAGCAACCATATTAGTGCTGTTTCAAGACGGCATACCAAACTCTATAACAACAGACGCAGAGATAAAACTATATACATATATACGATGGGTAACAAGGCCAATATTTATTTAAAATCTAACACAACAAAATTCAGCAAAGCAAAGAACCAGTCATAATGAATTAATAAATTACTATTACATCAAAGCTACATAATATTGTCACTGATAATTGAAATTCCACACTGTAGAACTAAAAACAGAAATTTTGGCCCTATTCTCCTTCGTAACGTAAATCACAATTAATACATTGGCCCTCATGGTCATTGTAAACTATATAAATCTTTGCCTAATGAAGGAAATCCTAAATTTCCACTTAAAAGTTCATAACGAGACATATCTATTAGAATTTATTATTTTCGATAATTAGTCTTTTAGCCAGAGAGAATTTTACGGTAATGCACGTGGCGTGCGAGTCTAAGAAAATTACTAATAACTTTAATGAAATTTAATAAAACACGAAATTAAGAGAACTAGAACCGTCGCTGAGTTAATCAAAAAATATTATGCTGGACCAATGAACCATTATTTAAAGCAAAATAAAATGCAAAATATAATATACCTTATCAGATGTTCAAGGGTTATTCATGAGGTGCCCAAAATTCCAAAATGGCCTCTGCAGTCAAACAAAGCAAATCAACCAAGCAAATAAATCCCATAGGGAAAATATGTGCAGCTCCAAAATCCAAGGGAGAAAACTTGCACTATTCTTTTACACTTCTTTGAAACACTAAATCGCCTCTACAGGCAGGGAATATCTCCCAGATGTTCTTCGAAGAGAAAAAAAACTAACAGCTTGTGAGCTCGCCTGACTCTTGACTTTAAAAGGCCAATCTCCACGACTTCCGTCCAATATATCTGATTTCCTTCGCACAAAAAAGAATAAAATGACAGGTTTCTCTAATACTGATATACCGATCAGGTGACACGGGAAAATAAGCAGAATGGTACATACCAAACTAAAGAAATAGAAAGCAACCGTGTTCATAGACACCCGATGTTGCGGATAAACTATAGTCGCAGCTTTGACAAATTATCGATACTCTAACCATATAAGAATAACAGCGAAGGAGAATGAAATTGTAACAGTACCATGCATCTCACCAAAAACGAAAAACCCTCTCTTTTGTATATTACAACAAAATCACGATCTACTTTCAGGCCGTGCAACTCATTTAACAGCGGTGAAAGGAATGCAACTCATTTCACAGCGGTGAAAGGAATGCAACTAGAAGATATAACCTCTGCAAACAGCTGTCACTCAAAACTGGAATAAACAACGAACTTTGAGATTAAATTTGCAAAAACCAAAGTAAGAGTTCCATATAGAACGCCGGAATATCACGGAAAAGATGCAGGTGAGTCTAAATCATAGCTGTGCGAGGCCTACTGAGAGAGATGGCCTTCAAATCAGAGAAACAATACATACAGAATCAACGGTACCTTTTCAGAGATGGTTTTAAAGCTTTTAGATGCCTATAACTGGGGAAATCAGTCCTGGGAACCCAAGATGAACTCAGAATGAAGTCCTACAACTAGTGCAGACTCTTCCCAAAAAGTATTACGCTAGATACAGCATGTGAGAAGTCTTTAGCAGGTTTTACGAGGATATTGGAGACAAAAACCCCACAAAGTGAATGCACATCAGGCAGCAACGCCAGGATGTAAGGTTAGTACTGCAAGCCTGTCACTGTATAGCTATAAAACTCAAAAGTGGCTCAATGACCAAATCAAACCGTTACAAAGTGATGATATTTTTAAACTCTGACAAATTAAAGCACTGAAATTTGGTATGGAGTCAGGTTATATCCAGAGGTCTTTCACCCTCTTTTTATAGTAGTACAGGGTCTTTCAAAATACAAATATTTTGATGGTTTGGAAAAAATGGTAAATAGTACGTTTTTTTAAATGAAATACCCTATATTTTATATGTTGTCCTAAAAGCTATTGAAACTGTCTATCTTCCTATGTATAACTATAATAACGAACAAACCCGAACGGTTTTTGACTTATGAGCATTTATTTAGCAAAATTAATTATTACAGATAACAATCACACTTTTTAGACAAATTTGGCAAGTAGCCTATGGAAATTGCTTTTAGGACAACAGATAAAATATAGGGTATTTCATTTAAAAAAAACGTATTATTTACCATTTTTCCAAACCATCAAAATATTTGTATATTAAAACACCCTGTATTATTAAAATTAATATTTGGTAAGAGAGTGAAAGACATCTGGATATAACCTGACTCCATACCAAATTTCGGTGCTATAATTTGTCAGAGTTTAAAAATATCATCACTTTTTGTAGGACATGTTTTTCGAAAAAAAAAAGTGAAATTAATTATTGTCTCGATAACAAATAGGTATAGGATAATATGAAGGAAAGTTATTAAGAAACTAATAGGGATTCTAAAACAAAAATAATACACAGGGCGTTCCGTTTAAATTATCAAAGTTGCTAATACTTTCAAGTAGAAGCGGCAACACTGCATGGCTAAAAATATTTTTGAAAGAGAGATCATGTCTCCTTCTATAAGCTCCCAAATTTTCAAAGTGATGCGATGACTAGTTCTCCATAAACGTCTAATAGGCCATCCACCATCAATCACCCTGTATATATAATATTGTATTGTTGACACTCTCTTCTTTTTTTACAAGCTTTTTAGTGATCCGAAGATCGGATAATGTGATAAGCAAATATTTTCGTAAATATGTAAATATCTGAACTACTTTATGAGTTTTCCACAAAAGCACCATGCACTTGTGTCCTTGCATCTTAAACAAAACAAGTCACTAACCTACCAAACAGCGAATCGAATCACCACAAATTAAAAACTCCTTCACAATAATTGTTGTTAGGTAATGAAAGTTTATAAGCACTAATATACCGACCGACCGAGTGGATGAACCACTTTTTATTCTGTAATGTGAAAAAACATCCAGAACCAAAGATGGCGATGAATAACAACAAACAAATAATGTCGGGCCGGCTCTGACGCGATCGATAAAATTTCCACCCTACTGCGCAAACTCTATATGCCCGCGCCATCTCCTATAGCGGGGACACTTTTTGTATTTTGGACCGTTCGTATTGGCAATATACTGTTTATATATGTGGTTAAAACGCTCAGAAAATTCGCTACAGTAGCTTGAAAAGGGAGGAAATTTTGTATTTATTTATTATAAATATGGCGTCAGAGTCAAGCAAAATAAATCGCGGCAAATATTTATAACGTTTGTAAAGAAGAGGAGACTAATAATTAAATAATAATACCAGTCAGAACGACATTTTTAGAAAAAAAAACTATAGTTTTGAATTTTCAGGAAGAATCCAACGGCGGAATTAACACAGTTTATTTATTTTCCACTTAATAAATTATTGCTGGAGCACGCCTATGGTAACACGCTTTCTAGCATGATTTTTATCCATTTTCCCCCTCGCTCTTCATATGGAAAAGTTCAAATACCACCGGGCAAATAATACTGCACGCGGCGTTTTATGATGACATATTAATAAGGTGATTTGTCTCGCTTATTAAGTAAAAGCGCTATTTATGTTTATTTTCCTGCAATTTCATAACACATTGTACGTTTGTATGTATGTCAATTATAAGAAACTATTGGCCAATGTACCGTGGAAACAGACATAACAAACTCATGCCACTCATCTCGCATTTCAAATTAAAATAACTGCCTATCCGAATCCAATCCGAAGAAGTCGTGTGGTAAAAATAATGTATGCGAAAATATCAATAACAACTTATTCGTTTAATAAATACATTTAAAATATTAATCTCTCGATGGACCACCCAATCTTGACTTGTTCGTCACTTCCTGGGGGGGCGCGCGCTAAGACATCTTCATAGGCCCAGGACATACATTTTTGATCTGAAATAAATATCGAATCATGCAATGCGCGGTTAACAAATTAACGCACTACTTATCCATTTGTGAAATCCATATGAATCAAGCAGAATGGACCCACAATGGGTCATGTCAGTCATGGATATCCCATTTCCATAATATGTAATTTATCTCTTAGTTAGTTAAAAATATTTTTTGTGTACATGGCTATTTCCACCAATAGGGGACAATTTGTGAATAGTCAAAATAAAATTTATATATCTTGTACGTTTACCCGCTATTGTCTGTTTAAAATTACCTAAAAAGCCGCTTCCTCGCGCTTATTTGGTCGCAAACGTGCGGCGTAGCCAAACTGTAATTTTCTCGAGCTTTATATTATTTATAGTAATAGGATTTGCACGGAGAACGGATCAACGGGCAAACGTTTAAATATAGCATACACATGGCAACAGTGTTTGATATTATTGTATCAGTTGCAAACTGTTGAGAGAGGCGTAACCAGCTGGTTTTACTGTATTTTCACAGATAATTTGAATTCGGGTATATTGTTATTGTGTATTGTTGTTGTTGAGTATTGTTGCTGTTGCTGAGTATTGTTGTTGCCGAGTATTGTTGTTGCTGACTATAGTTGTTGCGTATTGTTGATAGTTGTTACTGTTTATAATTATTGTTGTTGCTGTTTTTCTATTATTGACTAATAGTGTTATTTGTGCTAGTGGTAAAAATGCAAACTACTGCATCAACTAGCGATCCACCTTTAAAAAAAAAGACGACCTAATTTAACACAGACGGAACAAGACATGATAAAATCTGTGTATGAAGGTGTTCGGACCCGAAATCCGGATTTATCTGTGCTAGGTGCAACCGAACTATGTGCTTCTTTAAGGAAGGTATCGGCTAGTACAGTACTCAGGACTTTAAAAAATAAGAAGAACAAGAATAACCCCAAAGTTCAGAATCATGTAGGCCGACAAGAAAAATCGTCGTATCGTCCTTTATAATGCGAGTGTGGTCTCCGAGTATAGAGTATACTAACAGTGTTGTCAGATCACACTGCGTATCTCGTCCTTGGTTGAATACTGGCGGCGCGCCCTTCATACTCAGCGTTGCCACAGCTATCCCAAATGGGGTAGGTTTACCCCGATTCATCATGATTTCACTTTCATGGGGTAGAACTACCCCGATTCATCATGATTTCACTTTCTCGCTCTCCTCAAGCAAATCTACCCCGTTGGAGCAAAAATACAGTAAACAATTGCTTCACGCTGGGTGCTAAAATATTTAACGAGGGAATATGACATAATCGGTACAATTCTACCCCGCTCCTTCCAGAAATCTACCCACATAATAATACAGCGTTTGGCAACACTGTTCATATTTCTTCAGT
The DNA here is from genome assembly GCA_963991005.1 of Barypeithes pellucidus. Taxonomy (NCBI): domain Eukaryota; kingdom Metazoa; phylum Arthropoda; class Insecta; order Coleoptera; family Curculionidae; genus Barypeithes; species Barypeithes pellucidus. The sequence goes on from OZ022557.1 coordinate 6,734,972, forward strand.
ATGTTTCGGGACTAGGGAGTGGAACGACGTCGTGTCGAGGGCTCCTCGTGCTTGACGTATACGAATTTTAAACGTTTTGTTAGTTGTATTTCCCGATTTTTGTTTGTTGTGAAATAATTCATAATAAGAAATGTTGTGATGTGATTTAAAATTTGTGTGATATTATCTACTGTTGATTCTGTCGAATAACATACTTTTTGTGTTTTATTATTTTATGGAATTTAATTATAAAACGGATTATTTTAAAATAAGATCGAAGGTAAGAGAGTATGTAGCTTAAAATTGTAGTTTTATCTGTCTAAAAAGTTTGAAAAAGAAGTGATAACGCGCGTCAAAGACGTCTTGTTGTCAATAATTGAACACGTGCGTTTAGAATTCTGTGTTGCAATATGACAACATCGCTATAATGCGCTAACCTCTTTTGAACCTCGAGACTGCCTCAGTAAAATATTGATTGCAAAGGGCCTCAGGAACGGCCACGTAAATTTTGAGATTTCATATAAAGTGCATATTTCGCTTAATAATTCAAAGCGCCATTTATGGTTATTTTTCTTCAATTTATTTTCATCTCGGGATTTGCCAGTTTAAATATAATACGTCATTTCTATAACACCCTGTAGGTTATTAGTAAAGATAGAAGGAGGCGGTTTTCGCATCACTGTGCTACTCTTTTGTGAAACAAATGATGCACCAATTAGAATTTTTCTAGGCTCCTGGTTTTCGATATATATTTTGGGACACTCTCATATTTCGGCTACCCTGTAATTTATCAAATCGAAATGAAATGTTCTCTTTGCAGTTTTTTTACGTAGAATCCAGTAACGTACTCAGATTTTCTACGTTCAATAGGGTTCAAGGTTTGTTTTCCGAGTTAAGTAAAATCAAATATAATTTACAAGAATTAAAATAACGTATAAGATAAAAAAGGCCGCTTGGCAACAGAGCCCTAACTCACGGCTATTGCTTAAATCACTCCGAATTCAGGTCCACGAACACTCGGTATATTTATGGGCATTAACGGGGCCGAGTCTTAATAACTTCATATTATACACAAACGCTTAAATCAACACTGGCCCTTAATGGCTCTTAATAGTAACTTGCGTGACGTGAATTCGCGATTACGAGAATGTGGGTGGTCTGCTTTATTTTCGGTCAGAATTTTTGCCCAAAATGACATGGAATAATGCAAAATTTTTATATAAAAAATCCAATCTATCCACCCTTTGTTCACGCTAAGGGACCTGTTAACATATCTCGGGAACGAAAAAATATATTTGTTTGGTATTCGCTATAAAGGAGACTGATCTTTTTAATGAGGATATTTTGACGTAGCTATCACTTCCGGTTATACCGGAAGTTAGGCTTAACTTTGTTACTTTAAGATAGAATACCCTGTATTTAGATTATATGTAAAAATCTAATTAACTTTAGATAGAAATCATTACAGGATTTTTTTACAAAAAAAAAACATGACCTTACTTTGTAATTAATCCAGTTAAAGATTTAAAATTTTGGGGAAACATAGGAAAGGTATAGGCATTGTTATTTTATAAAAATACTACACCCTATACAGTGTGTTATGGAAATGACGTATTATATTTAAACCGGCAATTCCTGAGATGAAAACAAATTGAAGAAAAATATCCGAAAATGGCGCTTTAATTTAATATGCCCTCTACATGACATGCTGCCAAACCAAAAATAAGCACGTGGTGTCACTGGGAGAAAGGTAAACAAAGGAACATATGGCAAAAAACGTTAGTGAATCTTAGACAGTGTTGTCATATCTTCAGGGTAAACTCTTTTTAAAATCAACAAACGTTTGACAGATTTCAAGTTGTTTATTTTTCAGGGTACATTATTATAAACTTTTACGTTCAGTTCAGTTCACTAGGAAACAATCTCTGATTTATAAACTTGAACTGACTCGAACAAACCACCGCGGAGTTTATAATGGTCAGGTATGTTCTCACTTGTTCAATTCGAACGACACCCGTCGGATCTGAACAACTAAAATGCCACTTTACCCTTTAGAAGAAAAAAAAGCAATTTTATTTACCTTTTCGGCCTTATTTAAAACCAACTTAATTTATAAAAAAAAACACCAGGTAATCGAACAAAAACCGTCACAAAACACCAAAACAAAGTCACATAAACTCACATCGCGCATCTCGTGAACACATCTAAGTACCATTCAATCTGAATTAGTATTTTAAAGTGCTATCGTGTAGACAAAAAATACGCCCTTATTGTATAAGATTTCTATCTAAAAATACCGCGTTGCCACTTTCGATGTTTTATAAGATTATATTCATAACTGCCTAATTTCCTTCTATAATATTACTTTCCTGTATATAATTATAGTCTCGGAAATGGCAGCCGCGCTGCCTTTACTAGCGGAGAGTTCTCGGAAAGAACGTCCAAGGTGGAAGGGTAGTTCCTGTCAATTGTTAACATAATTGTTTCATTTTATCTTTAGTAAAGGGTTAATGGCCCATAGAAATTAGCGTTTTTATTATTTCTACTGCGAAATGATTAAGTGCTCTTGTTCTATGTGTGCGGTAGTGTTATTTTAAAGTGTAATTATGCGTTAGTGTTTAGTGCTTTCGTGTAATCTGATAATAGGTGCATATCTTCAAAAAACTACTTTGAAACTCGTGGGTATCTGTGTGTTTCTTTAAGTGATTTAGTGCAATTTGTTCTGTTTTACTGTGTTTTTTCTTTCGACTTTATGCCGATTATATTCCGAGATTGGAAATAAGAGGCCGAATGAGGTTTAGTTATGCACTCCCACACTATCATCAAGACACGTGATGAGCATAAAGTTTTTCCCATGGAAAAAAGAACTGAAGGCGTCTGTGCCCTGGATTCATTAATCGCGTTCTGGATTTACTTTCTAAGCAAGCTAAATATTTATTTTTATAAGAAACTAAAGTTTTACACTTTTAAACAGTTTGGCAACATTTTGCCTGAACATCGGTTGATTACCCAGCTGGGCAATGTAATATGTTCATATATGAATGTGCCGGGGAGTTGTGTGTGGGTTTAGGGGTGAATTACCCCACTTTTTAAACGTTGGATTTAAAAAAAAATATGTAGCGCATCTCTAGGACACCCCAGGAGTCACCCAGAGACACGTCAATGACTCAAAAAATAATAAATTAAGGTGTCATTGGAAAGTTGTTTAAATGATCATTAAAATGTTTTCATCCCCTTCCCATCTAAGATTGTAAGGGTACTACCTACTCCTCGCAGGGCTAAACCCTTCACAATAAAATTGACCTGTCTTACGGAGAGTATTGATATTATTCAGTTTTTAAATGAACTCCCTGTTGTATACAGGGTGTTATGGAAATGACTTATTATATTTAAACCGGCAAATTCTGAAATAAAAATAAATTGAAGGAAACTAACCTTAAATGGCGCTTTAAATTATTGAACGAAATATACACTTTATATGAAATCTGAAAATTTACGTGGCCTCTACTGAGGACGTTCGCAATCAATAGTTTATTGAGGCGGTGTTGTCATATATTGCAACACAGAATTGTAAACGCACGTGTTCAGTTGTTGACAACAAGACGTCTTTGACCCGCGGTATCACTTCTTTTTCAAACTTTTTGGAAAAAAAAAATACTACAATTTTAAGGAACATACTCTCGTACCTTCGATCTTATAATCCGTTTTATAATTAAATTCCATAGAAAAATAAAACACAAAAGTATGTTTTGCAACAGAACCAACAATAGGTAATATCACACAAATTTGAAATCACATCACAATATTTCTTATTATGAATTATTTCACAACAGAAAAAAAATCGGGTAATGCTACAACTAACAAAACGTTTAAAATTCGTATACATCAAGCACGTGGAACCCTCGACAGCGTCATTCCACCCCCGGGTCTCTAAACATACTGAAGCAACGATAGTCGCGCGCGGCAGATATCCAAGCAAGGGCGAAACATGCGGTGTGATCTGACAACACTGATAGTATACTCTAGTGACCCACATTGTTGCTAACTGAATCCAGATGGAATGGCGCAACAGTATGTGGGTAAAAATGGTTTTTACCTTAGTATTTAGATATTCGATTAAAAAAAAAGTATGTAGACTTTCTCTACGACTCCCTAGGAGTCACCCATTTAAATATAATAAGTCATTTACGTAACACCCTGTATACATATACTAATTTCGCTGTTGTTTAGTTTCAAGGAATCGAATTCAAGCCTACAAAAAATACAAAATTAGTATGTACAAGCTTTTATTAGTAACCAAAAAATCACATATATAAACAACACGAACAATTATACAATTATATACAAATAGTCCAAAAAATAATACAAATCACAAATTTATAGACAAGTACTGACTCTTGTCGTCTCATTACAGAGTTTGCATTTCACATCGCAGCAGTAAATAAATTCACACTGGCAATTCTTTTGAATCTCTTTCGTGAAAGTATGAGATCCCCTTCCGCAGCACAGAATCCCGCACCCCTCCTCCCCCGGTGACGTTTCGTTACACTCCCTCCCTTGGGTACCGAAACTTCCGAGAGTACGATTCGGTAAACAGAAACTGGGCGATTCTTCCGAGTACACTAGGTCGGTTCGACTTGGAGGCTTGATGGTTTCTCCTTCCGGTATGAAACTTTGCCCATCGTTACCAGGTATCACCTTGGCAGCGCCGTCGAAGCGTTCTTTTAGCCGATTGCCGATTTCTCTGAACGTTGGCATTTTTCTGATGCAGGTTTTGAGGGTACATGAGCCGGAAAGGCCGTGGCATTTGCATTCTTTTCGCATATAGTTTTTAATTGCCTGCAACAAGAAAAGTAAAAATATTATTGTTGATGCTGCGTAAATTAGTGTGATTGTATGATTTAAGAAAATTGCAAACAAAATGGAAAGTGCGCCCCGATCAAATAATCGCAGGCACAAAATTCCGCCACCCTGAAATTTTGGTCAAGTTTGATGTTTTATAACTTTTTTATTTTTTATGCGAATTTCATGATTTTATTATCAGTTTGTGGTTCGATTTATTGCGTTTTTCCGTAATTATTTTATAAAGTAACATTTCACGATTAGGCTATATTATACAGGAATAAATCAAACTGTTGTTTTTTGTCGTAATTTCAAAACACCCTGTAGGAAAATTGAGGTGCATAATTTTATTTACATACTGTTTCTTGACATCTTTCATGTATTCTAAACATTTCATTTCTTGATTCATTCCATTATCTCATTTCTGCTGCGAGCTGCAAAATTTCAAATGAAACGATGTTATTTGTAGAAAATGTAAGTATGTCATGGGTATTTCTACCGAAGCACGCACCAATCTTGTATTTGTTGAGCTCTAATCACCCACCATTACATTGAGGAAATTCTCCAGTTGTTGTTCCATTTGCTCCTTTCATTGGGAACCAATTTACATTAATGCTTGATAATGCTAGACTTCACGTTGCACATGTAGTGAGCGAATATGTGGATGAAGTTGGACTTCCAAAATTGGAATGGCCCGCATGTAGCCCGGATCGCAACCCAATCGAACATCTTTGGGATCAACTTAAAAGGTCCGTTCCTCGTCGTCCTGTACAGCCATAAACCTTACAAGACTTATGAATGGCGCTGACCGAAGAATGTCAAGCTATCCCTCAAGAAAGGAAAGGATATGAAAAATGTTTTTGTTAATTAAGTTTATGATATACCTAGTGTTTGGTTTTCTTAATGAAAATAGGCTTGAAATCAGCGTTTCCTTTAAAATTTTGCAGCTCGCAGCAGGAATGAGATAATGGAATGAATCAAAAATCGAAATGTTTAGAATACATCAAAGATTACAAGAAACAGTGTGTAAATAAAATTAGTCTCCTCAATTTTCCTACAGGGTGTTTTGAAGTTACGATAAAGAACAACAGTTTAATTTACTCCTGTTAAATATAGCATAATCGAAAAATGTTACTTTATAAAATAATTAAGGATAATCACAAAAAATGGATCTACAAACTGATAACAAAATCATGAAAATCGCATAAAAAATAAAAAAGTTATAAAATATTAAACTTAATATTGTTGTATAAACTATACAATAATTAAGTGAAATCATGGAATAAAATGGAACAAAGTTATAACTATTTTACTAAGAAATATTTTTATTAAAAAAGTAGATAGTGTTCTTCGTTTCTTAAAGTGGTATATACAAGGTGTGAATTTTAAAAACTTCCCACCCATAATATCCCTTCCCATTTAAGGTTTCAGACTAATATTCTTTAAGAGCATCTCCCTTCATAATAAAATTATACAGAGTGTCCGGGAACATGTGGGAAATCACCCGGATATGAAGAAAACACGTGAAAAGAATACTATAGGTTCATATAAACTTCTTTCGTATCGGCCTCCGCTTCGGAGATATGGGCTCCCAAAGAGCACCAATGGAATCAAGTTTCTTACACATAATTATTGAACCACCTGGTATATTTCAATTATTTTTTAATATGATGTATACCAGGTAAGACCCGTCAAATTACTACCCAAGAAACTGTTGTGAATTACTCACAGCTGCAGGGACGGACTAGCTGTAACACTTATGGGCCCAATTTTTTTACGCCCTGTTTGATGAGAACTTTGGACAATGTTTTTTACATACCTTTAACTATTGGCTAAAAATTAAGTACTCTTCATTCATGTCGCTAATCCTAACCGTTTTCAGAAAAAACGTCAATTTATTTACACCAGTCCCCTAAATTCTCAAGGGTTAAATATGAAAAAGCGGAATTTTGAAGGTTGAACATTTGATCGGAACAAAGATGTATCTTTTACTGAAATACGCCAAATACATGATGTATATGAAATGCCGTTTTTTCGAAAACGGTTAGGATTAGCGACATGAATGAAGAGTACTTAATTTTTAGCCAATAGTTAAAGGTATGTAAAAAACATTATACAAAGTTCTCATCATACAGGGCGTAAAAAAATGGGCCCATGAGTGTTACAGCTAGTCCGTCCCTGCAGCTGTGAGTAATTCACAACAGTCTCTTGGGTAGTAATTTGACGGGTCTTACCTGGTATACATCATATTAAAAAATAATTGAAATATACCAGGTGGTTCAATAATTATGTGTAAAAAACTTGATTCCATTGGTGCTCTTTGGGAGCCCATATCTCCGAAGAGGAGGCCGATACGAAAGAAGTTTATATGAACCTATAGTATTCTTTTCACGTGTTTTCTTCATATCCGGGAGATTTCCCACATATTCCCGGGCACCCTGTATAGAGATATTAAAAATTCAATCAAAATTTAGTTAACCATAATTCTGTAATTAAGACATAATAAAATAATGCTGTTTCTGTCAAATACAGGGTGTCCCATAACTGATGGGCCATAGAGCAACTGGAGATACTAAACATCAAACTAAAACGATTTAGTTTCTTAAGTTTTTTCGAAATGTTTCTCGTTCTTAAAAAGAGAAAGTTTATTTTCGAAAATAAGTCATAACTTGACAACGGTTCAAAGTATCGGATTGAAAGTTTGCCGTGTGATGTTTTACGGGAAAGAAATGAGAATTTGTAGAAATTTTTAATTTTCACATTAAAGTTACATACACTGGGTTTAATAAATCTATGATTTTTTTTTACCTGTTATTAAGTATTTTTAATCCAAGATTCTCAAAGAAGGACAATTTCTAAACTAAAAAGATATACTTGGCTCGATCTTAATATCTCTAACCATTTTCGAGATATTTCCATTTAAACATTACAATGCATCAAAAAAATTATGGTAAAAATGGAAATGGAGCAATCCAATCCATGGAACCGTTTCCAAATTATGGCTTATTTTCGAAAATAAACTTTCGCTTTCAACGCCCTGTATATCTAGAACGAGGAAGGGACACCCTGCATAATCAAAAAGATTTTTTTGATAAGCTTTTAAGTATACTTACTGATCGTCCAGCGACGTAGTTGTGTAATTTAACTAAAGTCTTCATGTCACTTCTTTTCTTATACCGAGTGTCCAAAAAGTCTTTCGACCTTTTGATTCCGAATTCTATGTTTTCCCCACAGCCGTCCCACTCCCAGTCGCTGTCTGCCATGTGGGCCACTTTTTTCTTTTTATTTTTTCTGAAAAGAAACGTTAAGCGATGAGATAAATGCGAAAAATGACACCTGGGAATAGTTCGGTATTTATTTAACTCTAGGCAGTACAGGAGACCATTAAATATGCTCATAATATATTATTCTTGCTCCGGCTCCCACTATTATCTGCACTAAAGTATTATTTCTAACGTCTTTTTGTTTTATCAGTTAATGATAAAACAGACAACGTTAATACAATTCCAATATATTAGACGGACATGAAAAAACCATATAATGTGAGACGGCTCGGACCTCTATGAACTTTAATAGTCTACTAGTTTTTACACGAATGACAACATTGACGGCGATGCGATGTTGGCGCTCCTAGCGGAAAGGAGATGAAGGACAGATCCACTGAAGGCGGAGGGCAGGGCATACGTGCTGTTTTTAATAACAAACAAAAGTTTTAAAAAAGTAAATAGTTCTTATGATTATAGAGTATACTACGTTGAAGACGTGAGACAACGCTTGAACAGTATTAATCTAATTTAAAAATCAAGAACTATAAAATTTTAACACGGTAGGTACATAATAATTACCGTAAGCAAATAGGAGAAAGCGTGCTGTCAGTTACAATGAATGAACAGTATTGTAATATTTAGTGCAGTTGAAAAATAAAGTGTTGTACCCATATCAGCAAAAGAATTCTGAAGATGACTAGTATGAATAAAACCGAAACGTTAACAAAGCAAAACTCTTTTACTTCACTACATGACCGAAAATCTAGGAAAAACACTATTAGAACGGTCAGGAAAACAGAAATATATTTACAATTATTTAATTCTTAATTTTAGTACAATAAAGAAGTTTTTTTATATCTACTATTTTCATAATGTTAATCAGGACTATCAGCTGCTGACGTGGTATTGTCTTATTTGATCTATATAATCTCGATTTGAATCATACTGTTATTATCAATATTAGTACGACATAGCTCTAAACCATCGACAATTTGTTCGGGTTTGTTCGGGTTAGTGCCTTAGATATTATAAGAGGTTACTTACTTATTTTTCTTTTTATCACAAGAACAGCCAATCTGTTCACCTCTTGTACATGCACGCGTCACTTGAAACGTCACACCCGCTGCAATAATTGCATTCACAAATCCAGTCTCTCTTGTATCTGCAACCAAAAGAAAATGCCTGATTACTGTAAATATGTAACGAACTATCGAAATTGACTGTCCTGCTTAATACCTCTTAAAATGTTACCAACTGAACCAATGCGGTATTGCCCTGAATATAACAAGAAAATATTTATGAAAAACATAGAAACTTTGGACGTGACCCTTAAAATTTTTCATCTGCAGCGCTTTTTCTACTGAGCCTATACCATGCAGGGTGTAACAGAGCTATTTTGATGAATATGGTCAATTTAAGGAACAAAACGTCGGAAAACTAATAAGTGTTGTATACCGCTGAACATAGATTTAGTTCCTCTTTTATAATTTAGACAAAAAAACAGGCCCCTATTTAAAAAAAATAAGTTGATGATGGTGAACCAAAGAAGAAACGTCGTATTAAAGATCTGATGATACCATCTTGTGGACAATAAAAAGTAGCAATGAGAAAGTGAAATTTAATTTTGGACATCTCCTCTAATAAAGTCAGGAAAAATTAAAAGCCGAAACGCAAAATTCTTATAAAGAAAATTAAGCATAGGCGACTAGATTAAGAATTATAAACTACAGTAAATGTTCAAAATGATGGCAGGCATTGATTTGAGCAAAAGTTAATATGCTCTTCAAATGATCTATTTACATTCCTCAACATTTCGGATGAAATACTTTCAAGACGGCTCATTAGTGATGGTTATGCCAAAAACCATGGTAGGCATTTTGAACATTTACTGTAGTTTATAATTCTTAATCTAGTCGCCTCTTATAGTATATATAAAATACTGGGTGTCCCATTAAAAAAAGACAGCATATAAATTGGCATATGAATGAAATTCCTAAGTTAATTCGTATAGGAGCTAGGAGGCTGACACGCGATTGCAGGACCCTGTATAATAACGCCCTACAAGTCGCTCCTGCAAAATAAGGCGTAGCTAGCTGAAATAAGGCGCAGCTAGCTAAAATAAGGCACAGCTAGCTAAAATAAGGCAATAGGTGCGCACTCCCTCATTCCCAAAGATACAGACCTCCATACTGATACATTAATCTTTATCAACTGATATAAGTTCTCGACGATGATGATTCAAATGTAAAGTTTACAGGACCTAAAGATTAACTCTCATGTATCATAAAATCTCAATATTTAAACAAAAGATTTAAGAAAATATAAAAAGATTACCCATATTTACCAATGTCTAAATTCACCCGACGTGACTCCCGTTAAATGTAAGATTTAAGCTGGAGATAATACTTAGCAGGTAGCAGATTCAAGATAACGTTTACTTGTCAACGAGAGGTTAAAAAGATATCTTAAGTTTCAGGCAGTTATTAAGCTCTTCAAAAATATCCGCCGTAAAAATAAAGTTGTTAAAGTGCCACTTGAATTCCGAATAAAGTTGGGTGTATTTTGTTTTCAAGATCGTATCATATTTAATGTGGCGAAAATAGTCAATTAGTCCAAGAATATGACATAATATGCACGTAATGCTCCTCCTCCTCCTCCTCCTTGGGAAGAAATTGCTGCAAATTTTAGTCAATACACGCAATATTTAGATGAATTTTGATCGTGAACTTTGGACAGAATTTTCTCAGGTGATATCCGAACTTATAGACGGAATGAGATGGTAAAAAATACCATTAATGACGTTGAGAATAATGGGCCTGTAATGCTTGGCAAGGTACCAGAAACTAGAACTGAAAAAAGTTGTATTATAATCGAAGGAGACCAAATAGATGACTTAAAATCGGTTAGACAGTACCTTGCATTAAGGCCAAAAGGAATTAAGGAATACAGATTTTTCCTTACATACGGAAATGGTAAATGCATAGCTATGCCTGTGGGTAAAAATAGATTAGGACGTGTTCCTTCAATCATAACACAATCTTAAAATCTTAATTTAGCAAGCGCTAAGGAATATACAGGACATTGCCTATGTCAGACCTCGTCCACACTTCCTATCAAGGGTGGTGCTTCCCTTGCAACCTTTAAGCTACACGGAAAGTGGTAGAGTACTAGCGTAGCGGATATAGAGGTAAGCATCATGTCGAAAAATCGAATGGCAAAAATGATAACTAGCTCTATTGCCAAAAAAGAAAATATGTTAATTAATTGGGGCAGAAATCCACATGCACATCGAGAAACTCAGCAATGCAGCAGCTTCTCTCTCAGGAAAATTAAAATAACATAGGAAAAACAGAATAAATAATATTATGTGAAAATAACTATAAAAATAAATACAAATTTTGTACAATCTTACTTTAATAATAATTATCGAAAATAAAATAAATAAAAGACCCGATAATACAGTGTCAAACATTTTATAAAATATCCTTGTCAAATATACAGGGTCCGCAAACGAAGCGTGGACGGAAGATTAAATCGTTATCGAAGAACTTATCAACAATACTGAAACAGCTTGAGATATTGGATTAAAAGCGGCATATTTTAAAAATATTTTACATTATGCAGGGTGGCCCAAAAAAGTGTGACAGCATAAAGTTATATTTTTTTAAATGGGACACCCAGTATTTTATTGCATATTTAGGTTCGTATTACTATCGTTTATAAATGTCTCAAATTTTATTTAATTTGGTTTTGTAGTTTCGGAAAAATAAATTAAAAACTAAAAAAAAAAAGTTTTGCAGTCCTGAATAAAAAAAATCAAAAAAACAATCCAGAACTATTTTTTTAACCTCGGCATTGAGTGAAATTTATGACAAGAGGTCTAGAGATACTATGAATGTAATTGCGTTTATTTATTTTATACAGGGTGTTCATAATAAGCTTTCAAAAACCCCACATTTTAAAATAATTTTTCTCAAGTTTTTCAAATGGAACACCCTGTATATTATTTGGCTATTTGACGTAGAATTCATAGACAATTTTTTTTGTAATACAAGCATATAAGTTATATCCAGCCGTTTTCGAAATAATTGTAAATATTATTAATTATGTTGTTTAAATAGAGTTTTTATTGGGAAATTTTGTTATAGGCGACTAGACTAATAATTGTAAACTAAAGTAAATGTTCAAAATAGCTTCCTTTTACTTAATTTAATGATTTTCCTCTACTGCCAACAGAACTCTTAATTCATTTTCTTCATTAATAACGGGTTTATTGATTATCATCCTTTTTGTGTACGCAGTGCTTCCTGTTGCTACAAATCTTTGCAACAACTTCTCGAAGGTTTTTGGTCTCGGCTTCTCTCAATATATGGATATCTTTCAGCATACACTCGGCTCGCGAGGAGGCAATTTCTTGCACATTCACCCAGTATAAAAATCATATTTACCATTTCTAAAATTCGACATTTTGTGTAAGTTAGTACTTAATTTCGACGACTGAACAAATGTAAATAATTTTATTTAACTGTCATAGTGACAATCTGAACAAAAAGAAATCATGGCAACTCGATTAAGAATAAAAAATAAAATTAAATAATAAAAGTAGCAAAAATGTATGCTTTTAAAATTTATATCGAAATAACTAAAATACGGTAAACTCTAAGAGTAAAAGGAAGCTATTTTGAACTTTTACTTTAGTTTACAATTATTAGTCTAGTCGCCTATAACAAAATTTCCCAATAAAAACTCTATTTAAACATCATAATTTATGATATTTATAATTATTTCGAAAACGGCTGGATATAACTTATATGCTTGTATTACAAAAAAAAATTGCCTATGAATTCTACGTGAAATAGCCAAATAATATACAGGGTGTTCCATTTGAAAAACTTGAGAAAAATTATTTTAAAATGTGGAGTTTTTGAAAGCTTATTATGAATACCCTGTATAAAATAAATAAACGCAATTACATTCATAGTATCTCTAGACCTCTTGTCGTAAATTTCACTCAATGCCGAGATTAAAAAAATGTTCTGGATTGTTTTTTTTTGATTTTTTTTCAGGACTGCAAAACTTTTTTTTTTAGTTTTTAATTTATTTCTCCGAAACTTCAAAACCAAATTAAATAAAATTTGAGACATTTATAAACGATAGTAATACGAACCTAAATATGCAATAAAATACTGGGTGTCCCATTTAAAAAAATATAACTTTATGCTGTCACACTTTTTTGGGCCACCCTGTATAATGTAAAATATTTTTAAAACATGCCGCTTTTAATCCAATATCTCAGGCTGTTTCAGTATTGTTGATAAGTTCTTCGATAACGATGTAATCTTCCGTCCACGCTTCGTTTGCGGACCCTGTATAGTATATTTGCTACCATTCTTCAACAAGAGCTGCACTGAACTCATGTAAATTTACATATCGTATTTTTTTGCCCAGTAGAGAGTCAAAGGGCTTGAAGCAAAGTTCTGTCCAGCTCAGAAACCACCTAAATATCACATCTAGTTTTTTGATTCCACAATATTCCTTACCTCTTAACATTACTTTTTTAATACTTTTCTTTGCACTGGTACAGTTCCATCTTCTATACCTGAACTGATGCTGGCACTCGTTCTGAGCGAGTCCCACACCATTGGTGATTTGTTGCAGTAAACCTGGCCGTTTGTTGCAAATATCGGCCATTTTGGAACGCGATCTGCGCACTCTCTTACACATTTGTTTAGGGTTTAATACCAATTCGCTGCTGGAGGCCCTAAAACAAAAAAAGATCTTTTAGGTGTGGCAAAATTTCATATAATTTAAAGGGCAAATAAAAATGGTACAAGGAACTTAACATGGAAGAATTTCTATATAAATGGGACACCCTGTACTGGAGATATTATTTTCAATTTTGGTGTATGATAATAGGAAATAAAACCACATATTTCAGTTAGAAAAGATAGTCTATCGATTCACCAATGCGCAAAAAAACGGTCAAGACCAAGTCTGTCTATATTTCCCGAAATCCTAAATTGCACAAACTCCCTGCAAGTCATGTTTGTGTCTAAATCCGGCGCTAATGAGCTCATTAAGTAATCGTACGGTTCGGGCATTAAATGCCGAATGTTTATAAACATCGCGCTCACTTAGGAAATTCTGGATTAGATTTTCTAACACCATCAAAATCCTATCCAGTCTGGCTGATGTTTTCATTTTTACGAGAAATTGACGCCGTAAAAAGTACATAAACTATTTTCGTGGCCGATTTCTTCTTATCCCAACAATGTATATAGCTAAAAAATCAATTTTAAAGTTAAATGAATCAAAATTGAATGTGTGATGTGAATTAAAAACGTATATTAGAAAAAGAAGAACCCCCCCTGGTTGCACCACTGCCTGCCGCCCTCTAGGTATAGGTGGAGGTAAAACAACAGAAGTCAATCATCTTGAGTATGCTGACGACAGCACACTTGTCTCATCTTTCACTTTGGATTCGCAAACATCGGCTACACGGGCGGCATGAAGTATCTCGCCTCAAGACCTGGAAATTTTTTTGTCTTGAGGTGATGCTAACCAAGTCGATTTTAATGCAAAGAAAACCCAGAGAGCAGTTTTCTCTAAAAAGGTTAATATTGCAGAACCGGATATACTGACTTCATCAATTAATTTACTGGGCGTCAATCTGGAGGAACTATGCCTTGGCATGTGACAATCGCCAAGGCAGCTTTACAAACGCTTGGTGTACTTTTCCGGACTAAACCTCAACAATTTTTGATACTCTACAGAGCTCAGATTTGATCATCACTGGAATACTGCCCTCATGTCTGGAGCTTTATACCCAAGCACACTCTTCGGATATTGAATTCAATCGAAAGGAGATCTTCTGATCGGAGACCACGAGCTAACCAAGAACCTCGACGCCTAGAACATTGAAGACAGGTTGGTGGTTTGATTCTCTTTCACAGATATTTCCATGGCAAATGTTCGACTGACCCTTGCCGGCTTAATTCCTTCTAGAGCGATGAATAGCAGAAATACACGACGACCCACTGCCACCCATTCAACCTAGTGTCATTCTCAACTCCTTGAAATTCATTATTTAAGAAGTATTTTATCTGGAGGACGGCATCCTTGTGGAACGATTTTCCTGAGTTTGTGTTTCCCAATAAATACATCCTCCAACGATTCAATACAAACGTGAATAGCTTTATTCGCACACATAGCATTTCTATATCTAGTGCTGGTGCTTGACCATAAAAAAATCTCCTGGCGGGCCTCATAATGACCTATATGTACAAGAAACAAAATTGCCATTCACCATCTTTATTAAATAAGCACAGTCTTGCCTACATGTTGTCGGTTGAAACCCATCTTCAAGACATCTATCATAGATCGTATTTTGAAAATACTTGTCATAAATTAATAGTTTAAAAATGCTTCTGACCGACTTGGTAAAAATCCTAATGATAAGAACGGAGGGAAATTCTTTACCAAGGATTCGTTCTTTCCCTTTGCTGAGCTATTTGAATTTTTATTCATTTTATCATCTAACCAGATGACTTCTTAACGATTGCTTGCTTCAAATCCATAATATTTGTACATATCAATCTGGTTTTTGCCGCCAAAGACATAATATCGGACCAATAACCGTTCCGAACGTTTGCCATTGGAGGCAAATCCGAAATCAATACTTTAACACCTCCGAAGGCCTCTGATAAGGATATGCCGACCCACGCCTTCGGACTAGCGTCTGCGGCGTGACAGCGACAATTTTGCGTGTTGCCAAGTTGTTAGAAATATATGTTGATGCAAGACCGATAAAAAAGGTATAACATTCTTCATTCATATAACAATCCCGATCAAACCTCATAAAAGTTTCTCTCTGAGGAAAGAAACAGTGTGTGGAATTACCTATTAGCCGCAGAACTGGCAACGTAGCTTAGCATTTATTATGGCACTACAATTAGTGACTTTCGTTCGCTAGACAATAATCGCCTTCGGGGCCCCCGCCCCCGCCGTTGCAGGCTATTTGTCGAACCGTCGAAGACAAGGTTGTTCGAAAGTGATCAGCGACATGGTCAATGACCAAACGCCGAAAACTGGTATTCTGCTATGGGAACCGTGCCTATGGTTCTTTGTTTCTTTTTTGTTTCGACGCTTTGAATTATTGACATCAACAACATTGTACGAAGAAGAATTTGACATCTACAACATTGTATAAAGAATAATTATTGATTTTTTCCAATAAATTGTCAATACTTGCCTTTATTTCAACTAAATTTACAGATTATCTGTGATCCGTGATTTTTACGTCAAAATTGGTTTTAAATGTACGAAATAATGTTATTTTATTTAAATCACCATTAGTATATTGGAAAGACTTGTGGTGGAATTGTCATCAGGTCAAGCAAGATTTGGACGAAAGTTTTCAGGGCTTTGGATTGATGGTGATGGTAGTATTAGTTGACCTCCAAGATCTAAAAATTGTTGATTAGCGAGCGAAGACAAATGTAACTTGCTCCTGCTCATACAGGGTGTTCATTTGAAAACTCACCACGGATTTATCGAAAACCACTGATTAAAAGAAAAAACGCCGAGACACGTCAAAAGATTTGCCAAAGCGGACAACTTTTTAACCAAAAACTCCTTCACCCCCTTTTACCCTCTGGCTCCCGGGTCATCCCCTTAAAAATTTTAAATGAGGGTAGTGAGGGTAGCAAGAAATAGCTTGTTTGAAAGGTCTTTCAACGTGCTTTATACTCAGTACCCCCCAAAAAATTAATGTATGGGCAGGCATTTTAGGAAACAAAGTGATTGGGCCATTGTTTATTAATGGGAATTTAAATGGAGGCATTTATTTAGATATGTTGGAAAATACCATCAATCCGCTTATCACTGAAACCATTGAAAACCAAATCGAAGACGATGGAAACCCTATACTTGATGAGGCTGAAATATATTTCCAGCAAGACGGCGCTCCTCCTCACTATGTTCTTCCGGTTCGGCAATGGCTAGACGACGAGTTTCCAGATAAATGGATAGGGCGAAGAAGGCCTATAGAATGGACTGCTAGATCTCCTGACTTGACGCTATTAGACTTTTTCTATGGGGCCATTTGAAAACTATTGTGTTCACTCCACAACCTAACAGTTTGGATGAACTTCGTCAACGCATCACCGAAAGCTGCCATGATCTCCCACAACATGTTTTTGAAAATGTCCGTCAGGAATTTGAAAATCGCCTATATCATTGTTTGGCCAATAACGGGCCACATTTTGAACACTTATTGAAATAAAAGGTGATATTTTCGTGTGCTTTTTTTTTCTATCTGAACAAATTAAGATAAA
Organism: Barypeithes pellucidus; assembly: GCA_963991005.1. NCBI lineage: Eukaryota > Metazoa > Arthropoda > Insecta > Coleoptera > Curculionidae > Barypeithes > Barypeithes pellucidus. The sequence continues at coordinate 6,752,394 of OZ022557.1, forward strand.
TAAAGATTTTTCTAATTTTCTCGAAAACGAATCGACCGATTTAAAAAAATCAAACGTCAAAATAAAGCACTTTGAAAGACCTTTCAAACAAGCCGTTACTTGCTGCCCCTTGTCATTTAAAATTTTTAAGGGGATGACCCCGGGGGCCAGAGGGTAAAAGGGGGTGAAGTAGTTTTTAGTTAAAAAGTTGTCCCCTTTGGCAAATCTTTTAACATGTCTCGGCGTTTTTTCTTTTAATCAGTGGTTTTCGATAAATCCGTGGTGGGAAGTTTTCAAATGAACACCCTGTATATGTATCTACACTTCTGAAATAGTTATTAGTTACTTGACTTATTAAGCTTCAGCTTATAGACAATAGATGTAAAATTTACGGGTTTGTATTTTTTGGATCTTCCCATATTGTCGCTGGTTAGGATAGCGTGATACCGTTGCAGTGGCGTCTCTAGCGGTGATACATGTGTGTGAAGAACAAGGGCCCGACCCCGAAAGGGACCCGGGAGTACCGCGCGGGTGCAAAAACAATATTTAATTTTTTTAAAATAGTCCATCTCTCAGTGGAGTGAAATTATGAAATGATGAAGCTCATAGATCCCGAGTTTTTAATTTTCATACATGTTTCGAATGCACATACCCTCATCTCAGAAAATCATCAGAAACTTATCATTTTGGAAATATTAAAAAGGTTTACTGAAAGTTGAGAAAATTAAGGTAGAAGAAAAATGTGTAAAATATCTTACCTTTTGTAGCAGAAAAAGAAGAATTTTATACAACGTGTCCAAGATAAGGAGGGCCAGTACAGGTATCTTGGAAACCGTAAGAGATACGAAGTCGGTTAAATGGAGGTAAAGTTGCGCATTTACGTGCCTAATAATATGCCGTTTAGAAAGGTTTAAAACTCCTAGTAGTTCTGGAGATATCCGGAAAAAATCTAAATTCTGAAAAATCGTTTTATTGTTTTCCTGTTTTTTTTTTGAGATCGAATTCTAAAGTAAATTGCACTTTTGCATTGCCACTTTTTCCGCTCTATCTAACAGCGTTAATTGTTTTGTAATCGGGCGAGTCGTCTTCGAAGTGCCATTGTCAACTTTATTTTTTTAAATACAGTCCTGTTTTCCTGATATTGGAATTTGACAACTTTTCTCACGAATGCAACGATGTATGATACATTATGGGTTAATGGCGTTTCGAGGGTTTTTTGAACACCATCAGGAAATTTTCGGATACGCTCCTGTATTTCTCCTGATTTTATAAATAATATTTCATAAGTAAGCTCTAAATTTTTTACTTATATTGGACTAGTTCAATAAATAACAAATAATTTAATAATAAACCACAAATAAGTGAACAAAAATCATTCCCAAACAGTTTTAAAACGAACAACGAAAAAAGTAATGAACTACATAATCAGGTGTTCAAAATGATTTCCGTTATTCTCTAAGCACAAATAACATCTTCTAACTGACACATAACAGTTTTTTGAGATAAAATAAAACATGTGATAGAATATCAAACTTTTCAGCATTTGTAAATTTATGTTCCATATTTTGTGGAAAATAGAAAACCTCTTAAAACGCTCTCAAACGATCACAATGGGAATATCAAGTGAAACAAATCACGCGTCACCATCTTAATTTTTTTGTTTCAATCGCCTACTTTTCTTTTAAATCCCGAATCGACAGAAGTTTGAAATAATGTTTCTGTATTTTGTTCACTTATTTGTGGTTTATTATTAAATTATTTGTTATCTATTGAACTAGTCCAACATAAGTAAAAATTTAGAGCTTACTTATGAGATATTATTTATAAAATTAGGAGAAATACAGAACCGTATCCCAAAATTTCCTGAAGTTGTTCAAAAACCCTCGAAACGTCATTAAAACACAATGTGTCATACATCGTTGCATTCGGCAGAAAAAAGCTATCAAATTCCAATATCAGGAAACAGGACCGTATTTTAAAAAAGAAAGTTGTGAATGGCCCTTCGAAGACGACTCGTCGGATTACAAAACAATTAACGCTGTTAGATAGAGCGGAAAAAGTGGCAATGCAAAAGTGTAATTTACTTTAGAATTCGATCTTAAAACAACCCAGGAAAACAATAAAACGATTTTTCAGAATTTCGGGTTTTTCGGGATATCTCCGGAACTACTCGAAATTTTAAAAGTTTCTAAACGGCGCGTAAATGCGCAACTTTACCTCCATTTAACCGACCTCGTATCTCTTACGGTTTCCGAGATCCCTGTACTGGCCCTCATTATCTTGGACACGTTGTATATGAAAGATGCATTAATAAATTATATAAATTTCTGAAAAAAATTAAAAAAGGAATCTAAGAGGAAAACATCATAGTTTTTAATTTGATTTTTGGAAAATAGCCATAAATAATTTTCAAAAAGGGCAAAATTAAAGGGCTGAGCCCCAACCATAAAGTGCTTAAATATGTTTTTCCTCTCTTACACTTTGCCTTAATAATATCAAAAGTTTCTGCTTATGTATTATTTTTTCACTGAAGATGAGGGTATGTGACTGCGAAACATGCATGGAAATTAAAAACTGAACTTTTAGTAAATAGTGGAGCAGACTATGAGTTCCTTTGCCTATTAATATTTTATTTGATTTGGGGCCCGGCAATATTTTATCACACACTCCTGTGGTTGCGTTACGCCACTGTATCGTTGTCAACTTTAAATTATTGATCTAAAAAATCCATTGGGATGATTATTTCATAAACGATTTCAGTACCTACGTAGGAACATTAATTTGTTAGTAATTATCATTACAGAACTATGAATATTTATTTAATCATCCCACGTAGTTTTCGCGAAAATAATTCCATCCGATTATTACTAATTTCAAAACAATTTCCCGCGTTATTAAGCAAATACATTTCCGAATAATCCAGTCACTACTTTTACTTAAATAAATATAATTGTTCATATTATAGACCCACTTCATGTACCTAGATTATTCCCAACTTGTTTACATTCCTTGAATTTGTTAATTTCAATAGTAATAATTATCATATTATTTTATTAAAAATAATTTTTTATGGATATCCATTAATTAATATGGATACAACGTTCTGTCTGACGATGACGGTCCTATTTAACTTAGGAGTTCTATTTTTATTTTGCTCCACATTGACTAGGTCTGTTACCACGAAATGCTTTATTTATTTATTCTAAATTTCTTGTCTGTCAATAATTTGTCTGAACCGACGCCAGTTTCACAGTGTTAAAAGAATGACTCTGTCAAACGATGAGGTATCGACCATTGTATGTGTTTATTATTTAATTGTGTTATTGCCTGTTACCGTATCTCTATATAGGGTGTTTAAAAAAAACATTAGCCATCGTTCGTGTCGTGATTCCTAACCTAAAAATATGACAAATAGTTCCTAGGGTATTTTCAAGATATGTCCGAAACAGCTTTAGTAATTTTAGTTAAATTTCGGTTATGAAAAGTATTTAAAATACTTTACACATACAACGTGTCCAATGCGCAACTTTACCTCCATTTAACTGACTTCGTATCTCTTACGGTTTCCGAGATCCCTGTACTGGCCCTCCTTATCTTGGACAAGTTGTATTTTAGCAATAAATATGTGTGAATAGGTTTATCAGGGGCCTGCGTGTGATCGGGCGCTCTTCTAATCTTAATCAATAAGTTGGTACGACCCTGACATTTTCACATTGTCATAACACAATTTCTTAGAAATATAAATGCCTAAAAAAATACCCCTTAATACTTATTTCATGTCGGCTTTGTTTACAAGATAAATGCAATTTTATCAAACTTAAATATAAAGAGGTAAAGAAACCCACAGTCTGCTCCACTAGTTTAATAACAGTTAATAAAAACATACATGTTTCGAAGGCTTAAGCCCTTATCCTCAGTGAAAAATACAGCATCAAAGGGAACCTATGACTTTGTTAAACTAACAAAGCAGGAAAAGAAAAACTTTTATGATTATGCAAAAATATAGAATAAAAGAAAAAATAAAAATAAAGGTTTCTTCTTAAAACATCGAATGCATGATTAAAATTTTGTAATTTTGAATTTTATATAAAATTTGTTCATTTTGTAAAGTTCATCTTGACACGAGGTTCAAAGAACAACGAAACATGTATGTTTTTATTAACTGTTATTAAACTAGTGGAGCAGACTGTGAGTTTCTTTACCTCCTTATAACTTTACTCCACTTTGAGATGGACTACTTCAAGAAAAAAGTTAAATATAAAGGTTAAAATAAATTTAAAAATTTTAATTACTGATGCCTTCTTCGAAATAATAATATCTTGAAAACGCCGAAAAAGTTCAAAATTTTAACACCCTGTATCTTTCAAATAAAGCATCGGCGGACCTATGTAGATAGGGATTAAGTAAAGAACGAGCGATAGCACTTGTTTTTTGAAACACCTTGTATAGGTACAGGAAGTTTCGGGAGAAACGAGAACTATTTTAACGAGGTATTCTAAAGGTCAATATGAGAAAAAAGGTCATATAAATCTTGGTCCGGAAATGTTTTCCAAGATACAGGGTGCCAACCGTGAAACCTCTCTTAGGCAAACACCTACGGGACCGTCTACTGTGTCCGCCTAATAGAGGTGTCCGCCCATGGGAAATTTGTTATTAGGTAATATGTAAATGCAAAATTATTACTATGTATATGTATGTACAAATAAACATAACATAACAAAAATACACTAGTTTTAGTTAGGATGTAGTACTAAAAAAATCTAATAACGTAGTTTGACGTGTTTGCGTTTTATACTTGCAATCTAGAAAATGTAATTCCAAGTCTGATAACAATTCCATTGCTGTAGAGTCACCTCTATTCTTTGCATACTCTTATAATTCCTTTACCATACTAATGGCTTGTTGATAATTGGTGACATTTGTTTGATTACTGCATTCAACTTCTTCAACAGAGTCGTCATATAGTGATGTGGTTAAAGTTTGGACTTCATAATCGGTAGGAATGGGGTCACTATCATCTTCTAACATCACATAACAATGTTAATGAACTCGCCCAAATCATTGTTATCAAATTACAAACTTCCACAACATCAATATTCTCTTTCAGACTCAAAACGCGACATTTTTGTGCCATTGTTTACGATTTTAACTTTACAACTCACAAATAAACGGCGTACTGCTGTCGGTGAATCACACGTACTTTCATACGGGGAAGTCCTTTCGCGCTGCCACGCATACGAGATTGGTTCCCGGTCTGTCTTCAGAGAGTTTTTGCACCGTACGTATTCGTCTCCCAAATACTTTAAAAATTTTTTTGTCCGTTTAAAGGAGGGTTTTTGGCACTCTTTGTTTGAAAACAGTCTGCCCGTTATGAGAGGTTTCACTGTACATTTTCTTTCCATGTCTAGCAAATGTATAATTAACACACGTGAAATTGTGAGTTTTATATGGGAAAATATGTTTTGTCATAAATAAATAAGAACTTTTCTGGACCCCCGTAAAAAACTGTGGATAATAATATAATCTATAAAATAATAAATATTCATTTCTGAAAGTTATTAGGGAGTTTGTTCACCTTCCATAAATTAATTGAAAATCTTTGTTGTCGACACTGCATCGTCGTCTGCCAAATGATTAAAACTGACATAAAATTTATAAAAGGGCAATATCGCTCAGTTCAATAGGAAGCTTTTAATATTAAAAGTAATAAATAAGCAATTTTAAAACGATTTACACCCATAAAAGTAATCTGTAAAAATTCTTGTATTTAAGAAACTAATTAATTGTTACGCTGAAGGATTAAGATTTAATAAATTTTTAACAACCTAGGCAAGGTAGGGTGCACCGAATAAATCGGCCCTATCAAGCAACTGTTACCTGCTATCCAATGCACAGGGCCGGATTTACCTTTCCTGCGGCCCCTGGGCAGTAGTGCCCCCTCCCCCATTATTAATTCAGCGAAATTTTTTTTGATAAACCATGCGATCAAGATATTTGTCAAACTTACTACTCCGTATATACAGGGCGTCCCAGAATATGTGTGCAATGTCCCGGGTTCAGATAGAACATTAAAAAATAACAGGAGAAGTTCTTATAAATTTTTCTTCCTACGGCCTTCCCTACGGAGATACGGGCCCATAACGGACGTCCCTGGGAATCGTTGTTTTTTAAATAATTTATTAACTAGGAGTAATTTAATAATTTTTTAGTATAATGGTTAGTAGATGAGTCTCCTTAAAATTTGCCCTTTGTTTTTTTTTTATGATCAAACACAAGCACTATAGGAAAAATGCTTTAGGGCACTCTGGGAGTGGTGCGTGTGCGCAAAAAGCGATTCACGTTGGTTTTGAATCGCTGGAGATTATATTCGTTAGGAAAAACGACCTCGGGAAGGTCGTTCCATAAGGATGAAGTCCTCCAGATGAAAGAATTCTTAAAAAATGAAGTTCGAGGAGTGCTAAGCTTAACCACATATGGATGGGCGGCAGTTGTTCGTGGTGTATTTCTGATATTCGCCGCTCTGGGCGGAATTAAGAGGGCAAGGTCAGCCAAGCACTTTCCATGAAAATATCTGTAAAAGAGAGTCAAATCCCTAACCTGTCTTCGATGTTCTAGGCAGTCCAGGTTCTTCGTCAGCTCGTGGTCTCCAATCAGACGAATGGCCCTCCTTTCGATGGAATCCAGTAGCCGAAGAGTATGTTTGGGTGCAGAGCTCCAGACATGAGAGCAGTACTCTAGTGATGGTCGAATCTGGGCTTTGTACAGTGTCAAAAGTTGTTGAGGTGTGTACAACTTTCTGGTTCGGAAGAGTACACGAAGTTTCTGAGAAGCTATCTTGGCGATTGCCACAACGTAGTTATGCCAAGACATATTTCCTCCCAGATTGACGCCCAGCAAATTAATAGATGAAGCCAGTGGGATTGCCTGTCCGTCCATGACTATATCCACATTAAACACATTTGGCTTATTTAGTTTGCCAGGAACGGACTAGACTTAATACAAAAATGTTTTTTTCTTGTACACCTGGTATGATATGAAGGAACGACAATAATATTTTTAGATACTCTAAACCTTAAGTTGAAAAAAGGTACACTTGATCAATGTCAATACAGTGAACTGTTTTCGGAAAAAAAATATTTTTGTTCAATATGGTTTTATGCATTAGTTGTTGTTTTATGTTCATAGAATTTCCTTATTGTTGTTATGGTTTGTTTCACATGTACCGAATTAAATAAGAATATTTATGCCAGTGTCAGTTTATGGTAGGTAGTGTCTTGAAATTTGCGGTTTTTCTCCTTTGTCTTATTAGTTACTAACTTAGTATGTAACGGAATTTATGTATACTGAATATAAATCATATTGAACAAAAATATATTTTTTTTCGAAAACACTTCATTTTATCGACATTGATCAAGAGTACCTTTTATTCAGCTTAAGGTTTAGAGTATCCAAAATATTATTATCGTTCCTTCATCATACAAGGTGTACAAGGACAAAAGATTTTTGTGTTACGTCTAGTCAGTCCCTGGCAAACTAAATAAGCCAAATGTGTTTAAAAGGGCGAATTTTAAGGAGACTCATCTAGTAACCATTATACTAAAAAATGATTAAATTACACCTAGCACTTAGGGAATTATTTAAAAAACAACGATTTCCAGGGACGTCCGTTATGGGCCCCCCGTATCTCAATAGGCGAGGCCGTAGGAAGAAAAAAGAACTCCTGTTATTTTTAAGTGTTCTATCTGAACCCGGGAGATTGCCCACATATTCTGGAACACCCTGTGTAATTTAAATACTATCATAACGAATCCAACAATTTTTCTCATCATTGTTTTTATTTTTCGAGAATATTTTTTACACTATACAAATACGATAATTACAAAATAGCAACATTTTTTTCAAAAAAAAACAAATTTTTCTTAGATAAATACTTACTGGCCTAATTTTTAATTTGCAAATTGCGTGATCAATCTTTCGAAGTCGAAGAACGGGGTAACTCAGAGTCGATAAACAAAATGCAACTTTTATTTAACCACACCTATATTCTGCTAATGATTGTTTCGATTAAGTGAATCACATTATAGCCGCGTATTTAACGATGTATCGACAAAAATAAATTAATTGAGAGGACCCCAACGTTTATTTGAAATATATGGTTATTAAATTGTGAAGCGTGGTACTTACTATAATTTATTGCACAAAACTTCATTTATTAATTAACATGTATTGAAAAAAATCTGGATTTAAATGATACATGAATGCGGTTCAAAGTTATCGGAGGTAGAAGGAATAATAATTTGTGTTCTTTAAGTTTTATTTAAGTTTTGTTATAAATGGTGTTAGGAAATTACTTATTATACAGGGTATTTCTTAATAATATGCTAATATTTACGGACGTTATTCTTGGGTCCATTTTCAGAAAATAACTTCATATGAGCATATGTCCTGAACGTCTTAACTTTTCAGATACAGGGTGTTAAAGATTTTAATGTTTTTTAATAATTTGTTAAGGTTAATGGCTTAAAAACGTGATACTTAGACTAGGTAGACAACTGTCAAAACTGTCTGCTTCTTTTCCTACTACTAAGTTGTTTTCTGAAAATGGACCCAAGAATAACCCCCTAAATTATTAGCATGTTATTAAGAAACACACACAACAACCACATATGTGGTTAAGAACTTCATTATTTAAGAATTGTTTCATATGGAGGACATCATCCTTATAGAACGACCTTCCCGAGGTCGTTTTTCCCAACCAATATAACCTCCAACGATTCAAAACCAACGTGAAGCGCTTTTTGCTCACACGCTCCACTCCCAGAATGCCTTAAGATGAGGATCCCAAACAATCCCAAATTATCAACCAGAGCCATCTATGTTGCATCAATTTAATTAAGCAATATGCCGCTTTTGGCAGGTTAGAAAGAGACGAGAATCATCAGCTGATCAATATTTCTTTTCGTTGATAATAAAGTTTTTTTAGTTAATTTATTGATATTTAGATTGTCTGATATGTCGATTGGGGTATCAACAAGTTTCAGGAAGATCTGTGACAAAAATTTGAAAATTGTTCATATTTGAAATTGTTATTATTATTCTTATAACATTATATTTTGTAACGCAATTTTTTCATACCGTTTTCCAATCCTTTAACTTTACGAATCCGGTTTTAGATTAGAAAAAAACGAAGTATATTTGGCTAAACGTTCGCATAAAATAGTGCCTGCTTGGCAACCTGTGATTAAACGCAGCTCTTAAAGGAATTTCCTATATTGCTTGTGTTTGATCATAAAAAAAAATAGGCCATCCACCATCAATCACCATATATAATAAGAATAAGACATTCCTGCAGTTCAATCCGAAATGACCGAAATCGTGTTTCGTCAACGTTCCGTCAAACGAATCCTGAAAGAAAGGACTCGACGTCAAAAAAGCTACTGGTTCAGACGAAATTCCTATTGTAGTTCTCAAAAGATGCGCCGATGAACTAACACCAGTATTTTGTAGACTTTTCAACTTATCCTACAAAAAAGGAATATTTCCGCATGAAGTATCACGGCGGTGACAGTAACCAAGTCGAATTTAACGCTATAAAAACCCAGGCAACAGTTATCTCTAAAAAGGTTAACATTACAGAACCGGAAATAGTCATGGCCGGACACGCAATCCCACTAGCTTCATCTATTAATTTGCTGGGTGTCAATCTGGGAGGAAATATGCCTTGGCATAACCATGTTGTGGCAATCGCCAAGATAGCTTCTCAGAAGCTTGGGGTACTCTTCCGAACCAGAAAGTTCTACACACCTCAACAACTTTTGACACTATACAAAGCCCAGATTCGACCATCACTAGAGTACTGCTCTCATGTCTGGAGCTCTGCACCCAAACATACTCTTCGTCTACTGGATTCCATCGAAAGGAGGGCTATTCGTCTGATCGGAGACCACGAGCTGACGAAGAACCTTGACAGCCTAGAACATCGGAGACAGGTTGGGGATTTGACTCTATTTTACAGATATTTTCATGGAAGGTGCTCGGCTGACCTTGCCATCTTAATTCCGCCCAGAGCGACGAATAGCAGAAATACACGACGAACCACCGCCCATCCATATGTGGTTAAGCTTAGTACTCCTCGAACTTCATTATTTAAGAATTCTTTAATCTGGAGGACTTCATCCTTGTGGAACGACCTTCCCGAGGTCGTTTTTCCCAACGAGTATAACCTCCAACGATTCAAAACCAACGTGAATCGCTTTTTGCGCACACGCACCACTCCCAGAGTGCCCTAAAGGATTTTTCCTATAGTGCTTGTGTTTGATCATAAAAAAAAAAGTCAATCCCCGCCACTGCCCTGCTATCGTTACATAAATAACTATAATCTAATTATCACAGTCTACAAGTATTTCACATATTTTATTACAAAAACTAACGCAAACAAATAAAAAAAAATCAGGATACATTAATAGCGTGCTAACGGTGAACGAAACTCGCTTCTTTTCAAAGATATTGCTGAATAATTCCGATATAATTGTAAGCATACTTGTACAAGTATGCTGCATAAATTGTGAATAAATATTGTGACAGGCTCGAAGAAATTCCTGTATGCAAATATTTCTCTAATTATAGTAAGGGCTCAGGTTTGTTTGAATATATTATACAGGGTGGCCCATCGAAAACGTACCGCAAGGCATTACATGCGGGGAAAGAACTATTCGACAAAATCCAAAAACACCAAACGACTTTTGACTCAAAAAGCATAGCAAAATCTTCAACTCCATAAGTGGGGGTGTCATCCCCCATTCTCAAATGGGAACGGGGGTTAAGTAATACCTCAAAGGGATTTTAATTCCCTATACATTGCTGCTTATTTTTTAAAAATCCATCCACTCATTTAGAAAATATGCAAATATGTCTTCTAATGTTTTACAAAAAGGTGGTACGCCACTGATATTTTACCATATGGATATTCTTCCTGATTAGCCTAATCAGTTCTACATGAAAACGGTCTCTTGTATTTTCACGTTCTTGATTAAATTTGAATTTGAATTTTGAATTTGAATTAAAACGCATTCTGGATAGAGCGCTGGTTTTTATTACATTTCGTTACGAAATATTTCGTTGGATTGGAACGGAAAACTTCGTCGTTGGTTATTTGGTCACATATGTGGTTTTTACTGTAGTACAAGTTCGTGGTTAAAAATGGACGATATTAGTGCATTCATTTGTACAGGGTGATCACGTATTATGTCCCCCCACCTAAACCTTTTTATTTTACCTGCTTGAGAAAAATTATAACGATTGGTATATAAACTTTTTAAAGTAGTATTTGCAATCTGTTGATTTACAAGTAGGGTTGAACATACCTGTTTTATTTGATAAAAATTCTACCGCTTTTTTTTTCAAATATTGTCTTTCATTTGTATGTCTTTAAAAGTTTTTAATTTTTTTGCATATATGGGTGGATTTTCTTTTACCCTCTATCTATCTACTTTTACTTTCTATCAGCAATTCATCTTCTAAGGCACTAAACTCTAGTTTATGGTATTTTACACTGTTCACAAAAATAATAATCTGCAGCCGAAAAACTCCGTTCAAATCCAAAAGGTTGGATACCGACGAAATTTCGTCAACGAAAAGTTATTCCGCTTGACGTGTGTCATTATTAAGTGACACGGGTAATCGGTTCTTTGTTTTCGGATATATTACTAGGCATACGCACTTGTACTGCAGTAAAAACCACACATGTGACCAAATTACCAACGACGAACTTTTCCGTTCCAATCCACCGAAATATTTCGTCACGAAATGTAATAAAAACCATGGCTTTATGCGGATCAAAATGTTCCAAATAGGATATTTCTAACAATCATTTTATTATTATCAATGTTAATAGTAATGAGTTTCGATTAGAATTTAATTATTTTAATCAATAAAGGTGCTCTGAGCAGAAAAAGGGGAATAGAAGCGACCCTATACCACGTTTGGTCGACGTTCCCCTAACGTATATGCACACATAAGCTTCTCTTAAGTTATTTAAACAAATTACTTGCAATATTTTGCGCTAATTAGGTTTGGATTACCTGTATAAATATTTTATAGACGGTTTTTTATTATTATTTATTGCCATAATTTCGCTGCGAAGCTCTTAACCGGCTTAAGGATGTTAAATAGCTTAAATAACCCATAATCTCGGATAATAAGAAACCCAAGCACAGGTGTTTGCTTGCATCGCTAGTAATAGTTTATTAATGTTTGGTTTTTGTATTAATTTGCTTTTTATTGCATGTATTATGTTAGTTTATTGGTAGAAAATGCGTAACGAAAACATTTAATTCTTTAATACATACGTAAATCTTTTTTTTAAAGTCTTGATAACATGTCTGTAGCAGATAAGTTAATAAAGGTTAACGATTCGTAGTTTAGGGGGACGGGGAAGTGTCTGGGGCAATCTGTGAAAAAATAAGGCACGTATTGTTTGCCCAGTTTTATTTTAACGTTTCCGAATGAAGAGCGATGGGAGTATTATGTATAAACACGTCCCGATGGTACAATAGCATCCACACTTAGGTACTTGCTGAACTATTTTCTTCGCATTCCACGGTAGATTTCCAGGAAAGAACACCACCCAACATTCCTGCAATTCAATTCGAAATGACCGAAATCGTGCTCCGTCAACGTCCCGTCAAACGAATCCTGAAAGGGCTCGACGTCAAGAAAGCTTCTGGTCCAGACGAAATTCCTGTTATAGTTCTCAAGAGATGCGCCGATGAACTAACACCCGTATTTTGTAGACTTTCTAATTTACCCTACAAGCAAGGAATATTTCCATCGTGCTGGAAGACGGCGCGAGTCCAGCCTATACCAAAGAAAGGTAAGAGAACCCTGCCTAGCAACTATCGGCCAGTCGCATTGCTTTCAGTTATATCAAAAGTAATGGAGAAAGCTATTAACCAACATCTTCTAAAGTACCTGGAAGGCTTTAACATTATCAGCGATCATCAATATGGTTTTCGGAAGTCCAGATCAATTGGAGATCTTCTAGCCTATGTCACCCATCTTTGGAACAACGCAATCGAACATCATGGGGAGTCTCGGGTTGTTGCACTAGATATTTCTAAAGCCTCTAATCGTATTTGGCATGAGGGACGTCTAAGTAAACTGCGATCCTATGGTATGCCCAGTCGATTCTGTGCATGGTTGTCTAGCTTTCTTAAGGACCGCTCTCTGCAAGTGGCGATTGACGGATTTCTCTCAGATACCTTCACCATCAATGCCGGTGTTCCTCAAGGGTCCATATTGTCTCCCACTCTCTTCTTACTCTACATTAACGACCTTCTAGTGAAAACGAAAAATCCGTTATTTAGTTTTGCTGACGATAGCACCCTTATCTCATCTTTCTCTTTGAATGCACAAACATCAGCTGCCGACGCATATCTTCGCAGACAGCATGAAGTATCACGCCTCAACAAAGACCTGGGCCTGGCTGGGCTGACAGTAGCCAAGTCGAATTTAACGCAAAAAACCCAGGCAGGAGTTTTCTCTAAAAAGGTTAACATTACAGAACCGGATATAGTCATGGACGGACATGAAATCCCACTGGCTTCATCTATTAATTTGCTGGGCGTCAATCTGGGAGGAAATATGTCTTGGCATAACCACGTTGTGTCAGTCGGCAAGATAGCTTCTCAGAAACTTGGTGTACTCTTCCGAACCAGAAAGTTGTACATACCTCAACAACTTTTGATACTATACAAAGCCCAGATTCGACCATCACTAGAGTACTGCTCTCATGTCTGGAGCTCTGCACCCAAACATACTCTTCGGCTACTGGATTCCATCGAAAAAAGGGCCATTCGTCTGATTGGAGACCACGAGCTGACGAAAAACTGAGAAATTGTGTAAATTATAACTTTTGGCTGTTCCGTCTCAAAAGGTTGCCGACCCCTGGCCTAGGTTGATTTGATAAACATTGATAACATTAGATGAAAATTTATTACAATACTAGTGAGTTTAGTTGTTCTAATAGGAAATTACATGATTCTTTTCTGATTTTTACAACAGAACTAACGGCAGCATAGTATAATTTCTTGCTCGTATTCCATCTGATGTTGGCTGGGCATATAATATACAGTTGAACTGGAGAAAGAATTAATGTGCGTCATCACCTGTAACAGTGTGACTACAATCGAGATTATAAACCCACGTTCGCAGATTTTCGCTTGAATGTATAACTCGAGTAGTCTTCCAATAATCGGGGGATTTCGGTTATTTCAATAATCGAGTACTCGAGCGATCGCAACATTACCGATTTAGTATTAAGATGAGGATCCCAAACAATCCCAAATTAGCAATCAGAGCCATCTGTTGCATCAATTTAATTAAAAAATATGCCGTATTTTGGCAGGTTAGAAAGAGACGAGAGTCATCAGCTGATCAATATTTCTTTTCGTAAAGTTTTAGCCGTTAGTGTAATAAAGTTTTTTAGTTAATTTATTGATATTTAGATTGTCTGACATGTAGATTGGGATATCAACAAGTTTCAGGAAGATCTGTGACAAAAATTTGAAAATTGTTCATATTTGATATTCGTTATTATTATTCTTATAACATTATATTTTTTAACGCAATTTTTCCATAGCGTTTTTCAATCCTTAAACTTTACGAATCAAATTTTAGATTAGAAAAAACTAAGTATATTTTGCTAAACGTTTGCATAAAATAGTGCCTACTTGGCAACCTGTGATTAAATGCAGCTCTTAAGACTCGTGCGCTAGGTTGTCATAATAAAAAATATCGATTAAATGATTGATTGAAAAGATCCAATCGTTTTTGAAATCGGTGAATTACTGATTCGATCGCCTCTAAATGATTCATTTACACAGCACTATTTTTTATGCCTAATGTCCTCATATCCACGTCATTTAAAGTTGAAATCATTATAAATTAGTTAGATTTATTTTTAGAAGCAAAACATTCTTTCAATTCATCTCACAATTCAAAAAGGCCCTATAAGAAGTTTTCATCGCGACAATCATATGATACATGATGACAAATTAGTGACTTGTTCGTGACGTCCATTGAGAATTGAATTGAAAAACTAAAAAAATATATGAAATTCTATTCATGGAGTATGTTATGATAAGAAAACAAACCCGCACAAACCCACACCTACAATGTACCAATTATCCAGTCAAATCACCAAGAAGTTTGATTAATCTCTGTTTTTACAGACACGTCAGCACAGGAACGTGTTTGACAGAAAGTGTCAACCACGTGATTAGTTTACATTGAGCAGATCCCGGTTTCGCGTTGAGAAAAATGACGCGACGACTGAAACGTGATTTTTACCAGGAAAACTCGAACATTGTTCGAGGAACTTTTTGTTGATTAAATTTATTGTTTTTAGGATAGATTGTATAGATTTACTTACTGTCTAGACCAAATATCGCATATACAGGGTTGCACTAAAATAATATCGTGCCTACAAGTCTCTCAACAAGACTTCATATCCTATTTCGTCCTGCGGGGATAGTTTTAGAGACAATTAACTCTCGCATCTCTATATTTGTCTGAACTTTTTTATATGTTGTATAGCTTTGCTTCCATATATCTTTCCACCTTGACAAAGACCTGGAAGAAATTTTGTCTTGGGGTGACAGTAACCAAGTCGAATTTAAAGCTAAGAAAAAGTAATTGAGAAAAAAAACACGAAGGAATTTTTTCAAGCGGAACGTACACCATGATATGAGTGGAGTACGTAGCCCGAAACGTCCGTCCGTTTTGCGCTTTATAAATGATAGGTAACTCTAACACGTAAGATGTTTTTGATAGCCCCCGTATAACCAAGCTTCCCCTTAAGTTTTATTTGAATTTAATTTAATCAGATTATTAAGTAGATGGCTTTTCGAACGCTTATCTTTGTCGATTACGATTTTTTGTTGTTTAGTGTCAGGGATGCCAGGCATAATGCCGTTGCCGACTTGACACGCACGTGTCAGTCGGTCTTGGGTGGGCCCACCATCCTTTCCCCGCTAACTGGAAGCTGTCAGCAGTCCACCAGAGCAATTGAAGAGATGAGGGCAAGAATTTTGTCTAAGAAGTAAATGACTGATTTTAATTTGAAGTATAGTTGTTTGAACGTAGGACGAGGCCTAACTTTTGTTCATACTATACTTTGTATTTTGGTATTGGCTCGGGCATGTCCAATTAATATAATAACAATGCAAGTTATTATATTGAACACGGAGGGCTTTTACTTATTTAATTATACTGTGTCTGTGTCGATGAGGGTAATTAAGGGTTAGTCCTTTCGTAAGTCGAGTAACGCGACCCGAAGTACTCGTAAGTTAATTATTGACATTTTATGTACAGTAAGAATTAACCTAGACTAATATTCTATCACGTTTTAAATTTGGTATTTACACTTTTTACAATATAATACTACCCTAAGCTAATATTTTTTCTCAACTAAAGAGAGCTCAAACTATCCTAATAGTGTCCAAAAATTTATGACCCGCGGTAGAGGCTTATAATACTAACTTAAGATATTTCAAGTTGAACTTATAGTGACCATTACTTTCTTTTCTGGTCTCGGAATACTTTTTATGTCACAATTAGGTAAATTTTAGTTTCGAAAATTATTCTAGCTTTGGGCACAAAGTCTGTTTTGAATAAATCTTCGCACCACATTACAAGCGTCTTTTATGGTCTTATTTATACTCGCGCCAGAAACGAGTATTCGGAGATCAATTGTTTTTTATTTAGACTCGAACTAAAATACACGATTGTTCGAAGATATTTCAGTGTTGTTCATACTCACCGGAAACACGAGTGTTTAAAGATATTCCAGTGTTGTTTATACTCGCCGGAAACACGAGTGTTTGAAGATATTCCAGTGTTGTGTATACTCGCCGGAAACACGAGTGTTTGAAGACATTCCAGTGTTGTTTATACTCGCCGGAAACACGAGTGTTTAAAAAATAAAATTCACTGAAGGAAAGATCCGTGGTTTGACTTTTCTCGGAATTTTCGGTGATAAACACTCCAAAACCTGTAGCCGAAAATACGGACCCCCTTCTTACGTAAAAATTAATAAAAAAAAACTAAATCGCGTTTGACTACGACTCTGGGAAGCCCCAATCGACGGTATACCGCGTACTCGAAGAACCCAAAACCGACTGACTACTCCGTCTCTCGGCCTCTGGCCCGAAAAGCCGTTGCCGTGATTTCTGCTGACATTGCAAATCATATAAAGCGGGTCTGATTTTGCATATCAGAAGCTCAAATCCGTTAAAAATTATTATTTTATGAAATATAAAAGATATCCTTTTTAGGGAACATAATATAGGAAAATATGATCCTATGTACATGTTAAATTATTAAGAAATAATCTAACGTAAAAATCCTCATAGTTTTCTTGAATTGGAAGAAGCTAGTTTTACAACAAAACTCAGGCTGCAGTTTTCTTCAAAAAGGTTAACATTGGAGAACCGGATATAATGGTAGGACACGCAATTCCACTGATCTTGTCTGAAATATGTATTGCCATAGCTACGTTGTGGCAATCGCCAACTTCCCAGAAACTTGGTGGACTTTTCTGGACCAAAAGGTTGTATATATGTGTCTCAACAACTTTTGACATGACAAAATTAGAGCCATTTATGTTATCGGATACCACGAGCTCTTCAAGAACCTCGACAGCCTATAACATCGAAGACATGTTGGTGATTTTATTCTCTTCGACAGATATTTCCATGGCTGGCAAATATTCGACATGACGTCTACCTACAGCAACGGATAGCACAACGAACCACTGCCGCCTGTCCATATGTGGTTCAGCATAGTACTCCTTGTAGAACGAGCTTCCTGAGGTCGTGTTTTTCAATGAATATAACCTCCAACGATTCGATAAACTAATGCGAATCGCTTTATTCGAGCACACATCACTCCCGGAATGCCTCCAAGGATTTCTCCTATAGCGCTAGTGTTTATTATTATCTCGTTAAGGAAAATCCATACCACTCTGTACCAATTAATTTCAAATAGAGTAATGATTGTTCAAGCTAAATATTCGAATAATTTTCTAAACAATGGATTTACATGATCAGAACGTGTTATGTGACCTTAATGTCGGTAACACAATGGCAAGGTGTGTAGACGTATCATTATATAGTAGCGGTCATTAATGCGATGACACGATCCGTTGACATTAACGACTGCTGTTTTGCCTTAATCATTTAAATTATGCTCGTTAATTAAATTAAAAAGAACAACAACGACAACAACTTTGATGCTTCTAAATTCAGCATTTATGTGTTCTTTTAACAATGTCTTAAGGGAGGTCGACGAAGCATTGTCGACTGAAAATATCCTACTTAGTCGAGTCGTCCTGGCGAAATAAACTGATCGAAAATCCCTTGACGAAATCGAGTAATTTTTTGTTCCCATTCGATACAGTAGGATCCCTTCGACATAGGGAGGGGGGACACGCCCCGTAAATCTAACCTACAACGGGAAATTGAAAATAACTCAGCCGGTTTTGATGCTACAAAAAAAATGTGAATTGTAAAATTGAAGAGCTTGACATAGCGCGTAAGCTCGAACAAACCTGAACCCGATATCTCAGTGAGTTCGCGATTTTCAACTACAAAAACAATAAAATTTAATTAATAATATCTCGAGAAGGGGCGGAGTTGGAGCTACGGGGATCAGGCCGGATTCAATTTGTTCATTTTTTTATCAGCTACGAGATGGGATTGGCGAAAAATTTTTATTTCCCCAAATGCGCACTGGGCGCCTCGTTCTGCGCCTTGGATCAGGTCCTCAATGACTGCAGCTTGGTTGAGATCCTGATCTTGCGGCATACAAGGAATGGCCATCTCCGAAAATACTTTAGACATTATGTTTAATCATGGTATGTGTTAATAGGATATAGGACCTCAAATTTTAGTAAGAAAAGTTATTCACTTGTTCCACCAGTGGCGTCGCTGCAAACATGTCCTTTGATATATTTTACAAAAAAGATGGTACGCCACTGATATTTTTCCATGTGGATATTTTTTCTGATTGACCTGTTCAATTCTCCATGAAAACGGTCTCTTGAGTTTTTCTCGTTCTTGATTAAAACTACTAAATTCATATTGAAACTCATTATTTTTAACATTGATAAAATAATTAATGATAATTTTTGTTTATAAAAATTGTTGGAGTGGATAATTCGATGCGAAGACGGGCGGAAACATGCCTTTTAATTTTTATTTTCGCAAATGAAATGAAAAAAAATTTTCATTATTTATTTTATCAATGTTAAAAATAATGAGTTTCAATATGAATTTAGTGGTTTTAATTAAGAACGGCGCGATGCGGTGCGTCTAACGAGAAAAACTCAAAAGACCGTTTTCATGGAGAATTGAACAGGCCAATCACCAATCAGAAAAAATATCCACATGGAAAAATATCAGTGGCGTACCAACTTTCTTGTAAAAAATATTATAGGTCATGTTTGCAGCGACGCCACTGGTGGAACAATTGAATAACTTTTCTAACTAAAATTTGAGGTCCTATATCCTATTAACACATACCAAAATTGAACATAATATCTAAAGTGTTCTCGGAGATGGCCATTTCTTGTATGACGCGCCCAGCGCGCATTTGGGAACATAAAAAATTTTCGTCAATCCCATCTCGTAGCTGATAAAAAATGAACAAATTGAATAAGGCCTGATCCCCGTAACTCGATTAATAAACTAATTATTAGCATTTATGTAAAAAAATTCCAATCCCCCTAACTCCCCTCCTAATTGCCCTACCAACCCCATCCTCCGGCCCATCAAAGTACTCGGTATCGCCCGTTAATTCGCGAAAAAATGATACCCCAACTCCGCCCCTTCTCGAGATATACTTA
Organism: Barypeithes pellucidus; assembly: GCA_963991005.1. Taxonomy (NCBI): domain Eukaryota; kingdom Metazoa; phylum Arthropoda; class Insecta; order Coleoptera; family Curculionidae; genus Barypeithes; species Barypeithes pellucidus. Next base: position 6,772,276 of record OZ022557.1, read on the forward strand.
ATTAAATTTTATTGTTTTTGCAGTTGAAAATCGCGTTAATTCGCGAACTCATTGAAATATCGGGATCGGGTTTATTCGAACTTACGCGCTATGTCAAGCTCTTCAATTTTGCAATTCACATTTTTTTGTAGCATTAAAATCGGCTGAGTTATTTTCAATTTCCCGTTGTAGGTTAGATTTACGGGGCGTGCCCCCCTCCCCCTCCATGCGGCGCCCTAGACAAATCATTTCAGAATGTTGAGGGGATCCTACTGTATCGATTGGGAAAAAAAAATTACTCGATTTCGTCAAGGGATTTTCGAATACCGGAACGACTCCACTAACTATGCCTTCTGAATTTATATTTCGTGATCATTTTTAGCATCTTAATTTTTCGCTGCAAGGCAGCCACCTGTCAGAGGCGTTAAAGTCGCTATAAAAAGAATTTAAAGTTGTTTTTCGTGTAAAATATCTTGAATAAACACTTGAATTCTATGCACTCAGCGCATTGTATGAAGAAGTATGTTTGTTTTAAGGCCCGGTCTAGATGAACCAGGTCGTGAGAAATTTTCTTCCGAATAAATAATTTTATTGCTTTAAAGAAGACTTATTTTAAAAAATGTCTCTTGGCAATTGACTGTATATTGTAATGTGTAGGTATATACAGGGTGAGCCGCGAGGAACGAACCAAACTCCAGAAGCGTATTATATATACGTGAAAATAATGTAATAAACGCATACTTATGTCCTTATCAGGTTTTCATCACATATATAAACAGTATATTGCCCATAGGAACGTTCCAAAATACAAAAAGTGTCCCCGCTATGCTTTGCGCAGTAGGGTGTTTTTTTTTTAAAGGTCAAACACAAGCACTATAGGAAAAATCCTTTAGGGCACTCTGGGAGTGGTGCGTGTGCGCAAAAAGCGATTCATGTTGGTTTTGAATCGTTGGAGGTAATATTCGTTGGGAAAAACGACCTCGGGAAGGTCGTTCCATAAGGATGAAGTCCTCCAGATGAAAGAATTGTTAAGTAATGAAGTTCGAGGAGTACTAAGCTTAACCACATATGGATGGGCGGCAGTGGTTCATCGTGTATTTCTGCTATTCGCCGCTCTGAACGATATTAAGAGGGCAAGGTCAGCCGAGCACCTTCCATGAAAATATCTGTCAAAGAGAGTCAAATCCCCAACCTTTCTTCGATGTTCTAGGCTGTCGAGGTTCTTCGTCAGCTCGTGGTCTCCGATCAGACGAATAGCCCTCCTTTCGATGGAATCCAGTAGCCGAAGAGTATGTTTGGGTGCAGAGCTCCAGACATGAGAGCAGTACTCTAGTGATGGTCGAATCTGGGCTTTGTATATTGTCAAAAGTTGTTGAGGTGTATACAACTTTCTGGCTCGGAAGAGTACTCCAAGCTGTTTGTTGTTATTCGTCGTCATCTTTGGTTCGGGATGCTTTTTCAAATTACAGAATTAAAAGTGGTTCATCCACATTGTTGTCGGTATTTTAGTGCTTATAAACTTTCATTATCTAACAACAATTTTTGTAAAGGAATTTTTAATTTGTGGTGATTCGATTCGCTGTTTGGTAGGTTAGTAACTGGTTTTGTTTAAGATGAAAGGATATAAGTGCATGGTGCTTTTTTGCAAAAGTCGTGGAATAAATACCAGGTATAAAGTATATATGAAAATATTTTGCTTATCACATTATCCGATCTTCGGAACCGAATTTCACTAAAAAGCTTGTAAAAAAAGAAGAGAGTGTCACTTGTATACAATATAATATATATGTGGTCACTACCTAACCTTAAAATTAATGTATTTTTAATTTGGTGCATTAGTAGCTGATAATAATTCCGAAAATAGTCAATATAGTCATTCATTCTTAAATTTTTGGTTAAGAAACATACGACGTATGAAAGTTAAAATAAAGCTCATCGTGTCGATTGTTACAAATATTCGGACGGAATTTGGCATCAAAAGTTTACACCAATCAGGGCACCGTCGGATCATCATATCGTCAGAAATCGTATGCATGGAACGCTGTTTTAAGTCCAACTAATCGAAATTTTGATTGCAATATTTTTCCTAACTAACCAGTGAAATTTACATTAGAAAAGTTGAAATCCGGTCCTGTCGAATGTTTACTTTCACAAGGAAATTTCCGAACTGCGCGAACTCACAACGCCCTCTTCGATGCCCATAGCGGGAATACAATTGCAGATGGAATTAGCAATATACTGTTTATATACATGTGATTTTCATTCGTTTTCAAGTTATAGCCTAATTAAAAAACAAACTTTCGGGAAACGTGTGGTGTGGTATGGTCCGTAGGTATTTAATTGGAGCTTCCATTCGGGAGAGTCGTCTCACGGGAGAGCACTACTTAAATTTTTTACAAAATGAATTACAAGGACTACTACAGAATGTTCTGGTAAACATCAGAATGCAACTGTATTATTAGCGATAGAGTACAAGTCGCTGATCAGTTCAAGCAACATTTGGACGAAAGGTGTCCAGGGCTTTGGATTGGTCCCGGTGATCCTATTAGTTGGCTTCTAAGATCTCCAGACCTCACATCACTAGACTTTTGTTTATGGGCCTCTGGTTAAAAATGAAGTTTACAAAGTCGGTACTCGGGAGTCACTAATTCGACATATAAATCCTACAGCCGATATTAAACAAGGAATTGAAGCAATCAGGGGACCGACAGGAGCCCGAGACGAAACAGAAAATGTTTAGAGGTCAATGGCGATATTAAAAGAACTTTGCTTTGTAATTACGACATAACTTGAAAATAAATGAAAATTGGAAAAGGACATAATATGTTTTTTACATCATTTTCACTTATACAATAGACTCCTGTCTGTATATTGTTTTCACTTCAATTTCTAAAAACTCATTATTGCTTGCAATGTAAATACAGCCTAAGTTTATACAGATTGCATGTCAGTGTTAAATTTTTTTATTAACAGCTTTAAATTTTCGTTCTAGCGAAGCCGCAGGAAGTGAGCAGAAGTTCAAACCTGTTTACATTTTTTTTCTCGGCAATAATTACTACGAAGAGTAATATAATAACATAATGACAATTGCAGAAATACATTCTTGCCTACAAACACATTTCTGAATGGTTTTATTTCGACAGACGAAGATAAGGGAATTTTCCGTGATAATTTGTTTTATTTGGTCGTATTTTTCGAAATGCGATATTCGTACTGTACTATTATTTATACATTCAAAACTCTATCCACAAATTCTGGAGGACACGGGAGTGCGGGCGAGTATTGAGGAGAATCCTACTTTTTTTTATGATCAAACGGAAAAATCCTTTAGGGCACTCTGAGAGTGGTGGGTGTGCGCAAGAAGCGATTCACGTTGGTTTTAAATCGTTGGAAGTTATAGTAGAAGATGAAGTCCTGCAGATGAAAGAATTGTTAAGTAATGAAGTTCGAGGAGTACTAAGCTTAACCACATATGGATGGGCGGCAGTGGTTCGTCGTGTATTTCTGCTATTCGCCGCTCTGGGCGGGATTAAGATGGCAAGGTCAGCCGAGCACTTTCCATGAAAATATCTGTAAAAGAGAGTCAAATCCCCAACCTGTCTTCGATGTTCTAGGCTGTCGAGGTTCTTCGGCAGCTGATGGTCTCCGATCAGACGAATGGCCCTCTTTTCGATGGAATCCAGTAGCCGAAGAGTATGTTTGGGTGCAGAGCTCCAGACATGAGAGCAGTACTCTAGTGATTGTCGAATCTGGGCTTTGTATAGTGTCAAAAGTTATTGAGGTGTGTACAACTTTCTGGTTCGGAAGAGTACACCAAGTTTCTGAGAAGCTATCTTGGCGATTGCCACAACTTATACACATACATATTTCCTCCCAGATTGACGCCCAGCAAATTAATATATGAAGCCAGTGGGATTGCGTGTCCATCCATGACTATATCCGGTTCTGTAATGTTAACCTTTTTTAGCGCTAAATTCGACTTGATTACTGTCACCCCAAGCCAAAATTTCTTCCAGGTCTTTGTTGATGCGTGACACTTCATGCTGTGCGAAGATGTGCGCGGTAGCCGATGTTTGTGCATTCAAAGAGAAAGATGAGATAAGTGTGCTATCGTCAGCGAAACTAAATATCGGGTTTTTCGTTTTCACTAGAAGGTCATTAATGTAGAGTAAGAAGAGAGTGAAATACAATATGGGCCCTTGAGAAACACCGGCATTGATGGTGAAGGTGTCTGAGAGAAATCCGTCAAACGCCACTTGCAGAGAGCGGTCCTTAAGAAAGCTAGACAACCATGCACAGAATCGACTGGGCATACCATAGGATCGCTGTTTTCTTAGAAGTCTCTCATACCAAACACGATCAAAGGTTTTAGAAATATCCAGTGCAACAGCCCGAGACTCCCCATGATGTTACTTATTACACTGTCCAATATTTCGTTACTGTTTTCTCCTCCCTAGCTTGCTTTTATGTATTTTGGTGTGCTGAATCCAGGTCTCAGCTCAGAATTTCGATATCCGCCTCCGATGATGAGAGAGACGAAGCTATTTTGACACTCAATAAGAACGCCCAAGAACTACCGGGGGTTTGCCGTATTAGACTCCAACAATAGTCGACTAACATGTTTGGGCTTCATTTTTCATTATAACTTGTCTCGATTGATGCAATGTCTTGATGAAATCTTTCTACGTGCTCATCTGATACTAAATACCTAAATATCCAGGAAAGAAATCCAAATGCTCATGCATAAAATGGAGTTTTAGGGACATGTTGCTTCCCAAAATATGATAGGTCGAGAGCAATTCTTCCACGTGTTTTTGGTAGTTCCTCAATTTATTGTTCCCTAGAAAATTGTTGCAAGGGTCTTCGAATGGATGCCAGTGTCACTTGGAGTTGTCCTAAAGTTAACATCATGAAACAGTTGTCTAATTTGCGGTCAAACAAAAATTCCCTTGAATATGCATTGCAATTTCTGTTTTAGATATAAAACTCATCTCTTTTATTCACTATTTTCTCAACATTTTTGATGATATCTCTGTCATTTGAGCTAACGTTTCTCTTATCTAATTTTTAATACCATCTTTTCTCAAGACTCTAAAAATAGGCGTTTGTTTCTGTGATGACCTCTTCATTTGACCCAAGCCTCTTACCACCCAGCCATTTCTTCAGGTTTGGAAATTGAAAATAGTCACATGGGGCTAAATCTGGAGGATATACGGGATGAGGTAGCAGTTCGTAGCCCAATTCATGGATTTTTGCCTGGTGACAACACACGTGTGCATCCGTGCATTGTCTTGATGGAACACTTTTTTCTTCGCCAAATGCGGTCGTTTTTGCTTCAAATCAATATCAAATCTGTCCAAAAGCTCTGAATAATATTTACCGGTGATCGTTTTACCCTTTTCGAGGTAATCGATATGAATTATACCGCGTGCATCCCAAAAAACTGTAGCCATGACTTTGTTGGCTGACAAACACAATTTCGCCTTCTTTGGTGCACGTTCACTTTGAGAAACCCACTGTTTTGATTGTTGCTTGGTCTGTGGTGTATTGTGATGTATCCACGTTTCGTCAACGGTTATGAAACGGCGCAAAAACTCGGATTGCGGCTGAACATCGCCAAACAATCTTTTGAAGTGGTCACATGGTTGCGCTTATGGTCGAGTGTGAGCAATTGCGGCACCCATCGCGCGGATAACTTTTTCATATCCAAATATTCATGTAAAATGTGATGTACCCGTTCAGTTGAGATGCCTACCGCCTCAGCAACCTCACGAACTTTCATTCTCCGGTCATCCAATATGATTCCATGGATTTTATCGGCGATTTCCGGTGTAAAGACCTCTTTTGGGCGACCTGAACATTCGGCGTCACTTGTGCTGATACGACCACAACGGAACTCAGTAAACCACTTCTTAACCATTGAAATTGATGGTGCAGTATCCCCATAGTATTTATCAAGCCTTTCCTTGGTTTCGGTGATGGTTTTTTTACGCAAAAAATAGTGCTTAATCAACACGAAATTCACTTTTTTCCATTTCTGTTAAAAGTCAAGAGGTTGTCTGCTTTCAATGACTGTCAAGCATAAACTAAATTACTCGGCTTGCTCAAAATTGGACAGTAGGCTATTAATAGATAACAGTTAAGGACAGCAGTGATGAATTTAAAGTATCAAATCGCCCTCGTTACCAAATACCAATTCACCTTCCTTTACAAAAACCGGTGCTTGTATTTTCATGTATATGACGTTTAATTGAATAGCTTAGGATTGGATCATCAAAATGTACTCGACACATGAGTTTACCATGTCGGCCTCTTCTAGAAGTTATAATGCAGTTTTTCTATAAAATGTGTCCCTAACGATGTATCACTCGGTATACCAATAATAATTATTGTAAAGTAGTGAAAAGAAGTAAATAAACATAATAAAACCAAAAGCTTGACCAGATGCGAGCGCAACATTACCATAAATTATTAGATAATGTTTCAATGGAAATGTGTTTAAATTAATTAACATAAACAACCGCTTAATTAAATGTCGATTAAATGTCATTTTAATAATCCAGATAATTGACTGTCAATCACTTAAAATGCATAAATTTTATAAACACTTGCAGCACAGACAGTTGAGTAATTTCCTAAGGATTTTTCGTCATTAAAAATTTAATTGCGTTTAATAAAGTTCCTTGCGTAATGATCGAGTAATGTTTCCTTTTTCACCAACACCTGCAGATTCTCTACGTCAAGAATTGGAAAAATATGACTGCAGATTCCTATATAACTTTTTAATTTCGATTTTAAAATGTGAACTTCCGGTTTCGCTTGTAAAGTCGGTTTTATAAGTTTCATAGTTGGGTAAGATTAATCATGCAGAAAAACGTGCGGTGTGTTCACGTGTGAACCCAGCTTAAGTTGTCACACATATACTGGGTGTTTCAGAATAAGATGCTGATCCTTAACGTTGTGAATCCTTAGGCGAACAAACCCGAACAAACTCGAACTACAGGGCGTTAAAGTTTTAAGAAAAAAATCGTTTTTCTATCATAACTTTAACAACTTTCTAGCTATTTTTATGAATTTTTCACACATGCCCTCTAAGCATCAATAGCCTTTTTTTGGTGTAGAAAATTTAAAAAAATTTTAACCAGTGGCGTCCTGAAAGGGTCTGGACTAGACATTTTGGAAAAATATTATGTACGCCACTGCTTTTTCTCAAGATAAAAATTATTTTTAAAATACTCATTCATTTTAGGCCACATTTAATATCTTGCCTTTTTATCGTCCGACAAACAGTTTCCGACAAAAAAAATAAAAAGCATTAAATGCACATTCGCTATGTGCCTATGGTTTATTTTTAAAAATTAAATTAAAACAACTAACATTAAATAACTTGTGAACAAAAACGAAAATAATTTAGATTAGCTGTTGAAAGTAGCCACCACCTGCAAGAATGCATGCTTCAGCTATTCTCCTCATTGAGTCTCGTACCCTTTGAAAAATTCCTGGAGTATTCCTGATAGTGTCGAAACAAACTATTATGCGGTTTCTCAACTCCTCTTCAGTATTTATTGGGATGCTGTAAACCAACGTTTTCAGATGTCCCCACAGGAAACAATCTAAAACTGTTTAGATCAGGGGATCTAGGTGGCCACGATTGTGTTCCTCTGCGCCCTATCCATCGATTACGATAATGTTGATTTAAAAACTCTCGTGCTAAGAGACTGAAATGGGCAGGTGCACCATCGTGCATAAACCACATACGATGTCGGGTAAAAATAGGGACGTCGTCTAGCAAATTTGGTAAAGTGTGTTCAAGAAATTGGCGATAATTGATTCCGTTCAATCGTTCTGGTAAAAAATAAAGCCCAATTAAATAATCACCAATAATTCCAGCCCAAACATTTACAGACAATTGTTCTTGGTGGTGGGATTCCGTAATGGCATGTGGGGTTTCTTCTGCCCAGAAGTGATTGTTATGAAAATTTTGTATGGCGTTCCTGGAAAAATTAGCTTCGTCCGTGAACAACATTTTGGCATCAAATTGTTGATTTTCGGTAACCATTTGAATAAACCATTGGCAGAAATTGATGCGTAATGGAAAATCCCTAGAAAGTAGGGCCTGGACCCGTTGAATATGATACGTATATAACAAATAACTTTGAAGAATTCTCCAGACTAGGACATGAGTAATATTTAAAATATTCCCAATTTTTCTGGTACTTATATTAGCGTTTTGTTCCACTAAATTTAAAACAGCTTCTTCGGTTTTCGGTGTTCGTGTAATTTGGTGTGCCCCTTTTAAGTAGTTTTTTGTTTCAAAAGATCCCGTTTCACATAACTTTCTGTGAGTTCCTGAAGTCGTTCGTGCATCCGGAACTATTCTATTTGGATAACGCTCTTGGTATAATCGTCTGGCTTCGAATGCATTGCCGTCAGCAAGCCCGTACAGGTAATGCATATTCGCAAACTCGACATTTGTAAAATTTACCATGATACTTATACGTTTAAAAAGTATTACGTTTTTAAAATTTAAGTTAAGTGGAAAGCCGTGTACATAAATAAATAGCTGTCAAACTATTATTAAATATTTCGTTATTGTCATTGTTTCCTTAACAAAGTTCATAGCCTACTAGTCAGAAAGCATAAGCACATAGCGAATGTGCATTTTACGCTTTTTATTTTTTTTGTCGGAAACTGTTTGTCGGACGATAAAAAGGCAAGATATTAAATGTGGCCTAAAATGAATGAGCATTTTAAAAATAATTTTTATCTTGAGAAAAAGCAGTGGCGTACATAATATTTTTCCAAAATGTCTAGTCCAAACCCTTTCAGGACGCCACTGCGCCACACGCACACCAAATTTTCTACACCAAAAAAGGCTATTGATGCTTAGAGGACATGTGTGAAAAATTCCTAAAAATAGCTAGAAAGTTGTTAATGTTATGATAGAATTTGAAGTTTTCGTCTTAAAATCACCTAAGGATTCACAACGTTAAGGATCAGCATCTTATTCTGAAACACTCTGTAGATATGAACATCACTGTTAATAGCAAATCTACATTCATACATAGTTCTAATAAGTATACACAAATTACAGTCAAAATCTTGTATTTCTTAAAGAGCCCTCTGCACGAGTAAGTCCTCGACACACCCACCAAAGACCTCAATATTCTCTTCTGACTCTGACATACAAGCAATTCCCCAACCCTTACTGGACGAACAGATCGCCGGATCAAATCTGCGATTATTCGGTTTGTTACATGAATGAAAATATATCGTGTGAAAATACCGCCGTCTATTCGGTGAAAATCGAATCATGTAAAAATCCTGCAGTATATTGCCGTGTGAACTCGGCCTTAGAACGCAAGAGTTAATAGTAAATATTGTCTAATTAATATTCACAGTTTATTCACCCGCAACGCACAACCGGCGCGCCGGTTTTGCACTATTCATTCATGAGAATTCCAATTTCTTGCTTTAACACACATTTTAAATTTCATCCATATAACGTAGGTAAAGTAATAAATTAAAAAATGGTAGCACATTCTTGGGAAACGAAACGAGATATCCTACTAAGCTAATTTTCATTGTTTAGACCTTAATAATGTAACGGTAAACTTCGAGTAATGCGAGTTTATTTATTAGCTTAATAAACAAAAACGCACACACTGTTTTAAATAACTTTTCGGTTGTAAGGAGATTAATTAAAACGTCGAGGTATTTTTAATACAATGAGGTGTGAAACAGGTAAAAAATAATGGCTTAGGAAGTGGGAAGATAAGTGACTGAATAGCAGGATGAGTGTACAATATAAAGGGTGTTCTAGAAACTAGATCATCTCCAAATATTCTGATGCAACATCCTGTATTTAAATTCGGATTAAGTCGCCCAAGGCAAAACGAGTGGATATAGGGTGATTGAATGTGATTCCCCAATGTGATTTGGGTATTATATAAAACTTCAAATATTATGACATATACAGGGTGTTATGGAAATGACGCATTATATTTAAATGGTAAATGGGTGACTCCTGGGGTGTCCTAGAGAAGCACTACATATTTTTTTTTTAAATCGAACGTTTAAAAAGTGGGGTAATTCACCCCTAAACCCACACACAACTCCTCGGCACATTCATATATGAAGATATTACATATCCCAGCTGATTAATCAACAGATGTTCAAGCACAATGTTGCCAAAATGTTTAAAAGTGTAAAACTTGAGTTTCTTATAAAAATACATATTTAGCTTACTTAGAAAGTTAATCCAGGACGCGATTAAGGAATTCAGGGCACAGACACTTTCAGTTCTTTTTTCTATAGGAAAAACTTTATGCTCATCACGTTTCCTGATGATAGTGTGGGAGTGCATAATAAGCTTATCACTAAACCCCAACACAAACGCATAATTATACTTTACAATAACACACATGAAACAATTATGTTAACAATTGACAGGAACTACCCTCTGAAATAATGGTCTAACCCGTCTTCGGACCAGTCGTGAAACTTTCTTTCCGAGAATTCTCCGCTCTCTAGAGCCAGCGCGGTTGCCAGTTCCAAGACATTAATTATACAGGAAAGTAATATTATAGAAGGAAATTCGGCAATTTATGATAGTCGCTTATAAAACATCGAAAGTGGCAACGCTGTATTTTTAAATATTAGCCCGATGTCCACAATCAGCTGTTTAAAGAAGCAGGCCGATATCGATCTATAGAACCAACGTGTTATTTATTTTAAAAATTTTTAGATGTTAAATACATTATTTCCCAGACCACTTAGACAATAAGGGCGCATTTGTGTCTACACAGTAGCACTTTAAAATAATAATTCAGATTGAATGATACTTAGATGTGTTACGTGATTTTATTGTGCCGGTTTTTTTTTGTTCAAGTTACCTAGGTACGTGGTGTCTTTTTATAAATTAAGTTGGTGTTAAATAAGTCCGAAAAGCTGAATAAAATTGCATTTTTTTTTCTAAAGGGTAAGTTTATAAATAATTTATAAACTTTTAAGTTGTCCAGATCTGACGGGTGTCGTTCGAATTGAACAAATGAGAACATACCTGACCATTTAACCGCGGTGGTTCGTTCGAGTCAGTTCAAGTTTATAAATCAGAGATTGTTTCCTAGCGAACTGAACTGAACCTAAAAGTTTATAATAATGTACCCTGAAAAATAAACAACTTGCAATCTGTCAAACGGTTATTGACTTTCTAAAGAGTTTACCGTGAAGATATGACAACACTGTTGGCATATGTTGCTTTGTTTACCTTCCTGACAGGGGCACCACGTGGTCATTTTAGGTTTGACATAAGGTCATGTACAGAGCATATTAAATTAAAGTGCCATTTTTGGATATTTTTACGTCATTTCTATAACACCCTGTATATCGGCCATTAAACCAATATGCACTCGGTGAATTTTAGTGATATAAATTACGGCGTTACTCAAATTCAAATTTAAGATTTAAAATCTTTTATTTCTTCAATTTAACAGCCCTAGACAAGACACATGATAATAATTGAAGAAAACGTCTAAATTTAAGTTAAAAACTAGATACAACTCAACTATAGATATGAAACTAAATACAGAAAGAGAAAAAAATTTAAATAAATTTTGTTAATCATGTTTGTCACAAGCTTTAAGAAAATTACTGTAAGGAATAACAGATAACAGTTTACCTCCAACAAAAACTCCTTCAACTTTCTTATAAATACATTTAAATTAACGGCATCTCTAAATTCAGCATTTAATTTATTGAAAAATTGATAGCTTGTAAAAAATATATACTTTTAATATTCGGCAGATCTGTAGTTTTCAGGTAATAAGAGAGTTTTCAGTCTAGTATCATGATTATGATTAGATCTGACGCCTCGAAACTATGTTTTGTTTCGGTAAACGAAACTACATACTTCGTAAATGTAAATGCCTGCAAAAGAAAAGTCTCAATCTTTTAAAAGCTTCCCGACATGAGCCCCTATATGACAGTCCTACAACCACACGAACAGCATCTTCTTGCAAAATGCAGACTCTAGATACACTGGCACTACTCCCCCAATTGAGAATACCATACCTAATTCGCGAGTGGATATTAGCAAAATAAAGGGTTAAGAGCACTTTTTGACTACAGTGCAGTCGCAAGAAATTAAGCGCGTAGCAACAGCTGCGCAATCGTGAGCAAAGCCCCTCGATTTGTGGCAGCCATTTAAGATTGCTATCAAAAGTTACACCCAGCAACTTTGCCGTTTCAGACAATCTCACAGTCAATCCAGATTCGGCACGAAGAGAAAAAATCAATGTCAGTCGACCTCAATACAAAATTCACAACTGTAGTCTTATCCTTATTTAAATTAAGCTTATTTTTTTCAGACCAAAAAAGAATTCGTCTGTATATCATTTCTGCAACAAGTACTAGAGGCGTCATGGAAAAAATAGAGAACAGTGAACGATACATCATCCCCCATCCCTACCCCGATTCACGCCGGTCACCAGGCCGAATGAGAGATGATATCTGGTGGAGTACGGTACGCACTTCCCAATCAGTAGATCATATCGCTATGCGAGTAACCAAATGTTGACACGCATCGGGTGAGCGGCGTGTGACCGATAACCGTGGTTCGGAGCCCACGTTGAGCTGTAGATCTCCGGGAAAGGGTCTATTAGGCGAACGAATAGAAAAAAAAATCGCATTTACGGAACATAATACAGTGAAATCTGTCTTACGGGACTGTCTAAATATGGCCGCCTAATAGAGGTGTCCGCCCATGGGAAATTTGTTATTAGGTAATATGTAAATGCAAAATTATGTATGTACAAATAAACATAACATAACAAAATTACACTAGTTTTAGTTAGGGTTATTAAAAAAATCTAATAACGTAGTTTGATGTGTTTGCGTTTTAAACTTGCAATCTAGAAAATGTAATTCCAAATCTGATAACAATTCCATTGCTGTAGAGTCACCTCTATTCTTAGCATACTCTTATAATTCCTGTACCATACTAATGGCTTGTTGATACTTGGTGACATTTGTTTGATTACTGCATTCAACTTCTTGCTCAGAGTCGTCAGATATTGATATGGTTTCAGTTTGGGCTATATAATCGGTAGGAATGGGATCACTATCATCTTCATCTAGCACATTGCTATCATTGTTAATGAACTCGCCCAAATCATTGTTATCAAATTAAAAACTTCCACAACATTAGACTGAAAACGCGACATTTTTCTGCCATTGTTTACGATTTTAACCTTACAACTCACAAATAAACGGAATCACACATACTTTCATTCGGCGAAGTCATTTCGCACTGCCACGCATACGCGATTGGTTTGCCGGTGTGTCTTTAAAGAGTTTTGCACCGTACTTATTCGTTTCCAAAATACTTCAAAAATTTATTTGTCCGTTTAAAGGGGAGTTTTCGTACTCTTTGTATAAAAATGGCATGTCGGCGTCCGCCCAAGAGAGGTTGATTTTCATGGAATTTCGTATACCTAGTTCCGGACTTTGAAAAAATGTCCGCTTAATAGAGGTGTCGGTTATGAGAGGTTACACTGTATTTCAAAAATGTTTAAAAGCTAAAAAAATATTCGAACCCATAAACTTCCTATCAAAACCAAAAAAAATGTAAAGTGGCACCACATCAACAATGTAACTTTGTGTATTTAACCTTTATTATACACCTATAATGTAAAAGATAAATACGGTGGAAGTGTGATAGTTTACATTATCAAAACCTCGTAAATTTAATATGCCTGATACTTGTGAAAGAAATTTATCTCTACTGTTTCGTCAAGTTCAGTATTTTGACAGGTTTTGTATACATATAGGAAAACACAATTTTTACACGTCCGTAGGAGTAATACGCACGAACCAGGTTGTAAGCTTATGGAATTTTAGTTGTTTTAAGTTTTAGTCGGAGAATATCTGGCAGCTTTTACTATTTTATAGGGTGTTCCAAATTCAGCCTTCGCCATTGGGATCTCGGAAACGGTAAGACGATTAAATTGGGACAAAGTTGCGTAATTATGGGTCCAATAATATGAAAATGGGATACCCTGTACATCGTAACTGTTGTAATACTTTTTTCCAGTTCCAGAAAGTTAATGAATTTATTTTTTCCGTCAAATTATTCGAAATAATTCCACATGCACGGGCTTTTATAGTTTTGCGGTGTCGGCAGTATTTGGTTCCTTCTCTCTCTTGCCGCAACGGGCATGGCGTCACCGGTAGATTAAATCGGATGACGCAATGTAACTTTAAAACAGACGGATAAAGAAATTCTGCAGGAGGCAGTAGGTTTAGTTGGTTTTGGATTCTCAAGTACGCGGTATACCGGCGATTGGGGATTCCCAGAGTCGTACTCAAACGCGATTTAGTTTTTTTTTATTAATTTTTACGTAAGAAGGGGGTCCGTATTTTCGGCTAAAGGTTTTAGAGTGTTTATCACCGAAAATTTTGAGAGAAGTCAAACCGCGGATCTTTCCCTGAGTAAATTTTATGTTCAAACACTCGTATGTTTCAGTGCCAGTATAAATAATGCTGACTCGCCTTCAAACACTCGTGTATTTGGTGCGAGTATAAATAACACCTAAAATTGATCTTCGAACACTCGTTTTTGGTACGAGTATAAATAAATCTTAAAAGCGAGGAAAATTATTCTATAAAGACTTTGTGCCAAAGCCTAGAATAATTTTCGAAATAAAAAATTACCCGATCGTGACATCAAAAGTAAGTACTAAAATATCTTAAGTTAGTATTAGCAGTCACTGCCGCGAGTTATCATTTTCTTTTGGAAATTATTAGGGTAGTTGAGATCCCTTTAGTTGGGAACAAAATGCTAGCTTAGGTTTATTTTATATTGTAAATAATGAAAATAAATCTAAATTTAAACAGAGTACGCGACAGATGAATGATAGGTTGGTTGAAACAATTGAATTATAGTTCAGGATAATTCTGATTGTATATAAATTGTACATAATTAACTACGAATACTTCGGGTCGCATTACTCGACATACGCAAGGACAGCCCCTTAAATTCACCCTCAAAGACAAGAACATAATGTGCTCTAATATAACAACTTGCATTGTGTTATATTACATTGGACGCGCCCGAGCCAATACAGTCAAAAGTATAGTGTGAACCTCAGTTAGGCCTCGTCCTACGTTCAACTAACTATACTTTTACAGCGTCCAGTTAGCGGGGAAAGAATGGTGGGCCCACCCAAGACCGACTGACACGTGCGTGTCAAGTCGGCAATGGCATTATGCCTGGCATCCCTGACAATAAAAACGAAAAATCGTAATCGACAAAGATAAGCGTCCGTAAAACTAATTAAGTAGGAACGTCTTCAGTTGCGATGACTTTTTCATTAATTATCAAGACTGGCGACATAACTGATGGTGTCGACCAGCAATCATACATTTTCAAAATTTAAAATGATTAAGAAAGTTAGATTGGCTCTAAATAAATAATTCCTGGGTGGGGAATTCACCTCTGGATAGAATTCAAAAATGGGGACCAAATTAAATTTCCAAAAAATAGCCGTCTACTTTATAATCTGATTAAATTAAATTCAAATAAAATTTTAGGGGAAACTTGGTTATACGGGGGTTATCAAAAAACGTCTCATGTGAAACGCGCAGATAACGAAAACGTTTAGAGTTACCTATCATTTATTAAGCGCAAAACGGACGGACGTTTCGGGTTACGTACTCCACTCATATCATGGTATAATGTACGTACGTTCCGCTTGAACAAAAATTCCTTCGTGTCTCTTTTCTCAATTGGCTTCCTAGTAACTTACTCCTTCTGGTACTCCTACCAGAAAATATCAGCCAATATTTTTTAGCCTTCCTATACGATATTTCTTTTAGGTGAAACAAGTCAATAAAGTTATTAAAATTGACGTTATAATATGGGTCATTTCAAAGATACGTAGGTAATAATAACTCACATAGTTCGACATAGCATGTGATTTTCTTAGTAGATTGGATCAAGTTAATTAATTAACAAAAGAGCCGACTAATTAGTTTCTGCATGATCGTAAAGTAAATTAATGACGTTCAGTTATAACAAATGAACCCGCCTTAAATGTTTGTAATATTAAACAGGAACAGAATGTTATTGTTCTGAAAAATCAGTATTTTCTGATTTTTGTTCCGTTTTTGATAAATCCTGATGGAGTTAAACCGTTGACTTGAAACGAACGTGGGCCCGGTATTTCTATCTGTTTTGTACCATCGTGCCTAGGACAACAAAATTTCTTAATTTCCCCTTGACTATTAGGAATTATTTACTGTCTAGTCTGGACCTGTAAAATGTCATATAGAAATTTTACATGTCAACATATATTGTCACTTTATCATTAACTTGTTAAGCACATTTTTCTTTTAAAAATATGTCATAATTAGAACCCCCCCTCAGCAAAAGGTTATTATACAACGTGTCCAAGATAAGGAGGGCCAGTACAGGGATCTCGGAAACCGTAAGAGATGCAAAGTCGGTTAAATGGAGGTAAAGTTGCTCATTTACGTGCCTAATAATATGCCGTTTAGAAAGTTTTATAATTCCGAGTAGTTCCGGAGATATCCCGATAAAAACGAAATTCTGACAAATCGTTTTATTGTTTTCCTGGGTTCTTTTGAGATCGAATTCTAAAGTAAATTGCACTTTTGCATTGCCACTTTTTCCACTCTAACTAACAGCGTTAATTGTTTTGTAATCCGACGAGCCGCCTTCGAAGGGCCATTATCAACTTTATTTTTTTAAATACGTTCCTATTTTCCTGATATTGGAATTATTTATAAATAATATCTCATAAGTAAGCTCTAAATTTTTTACTTATGTTGGACTAGTTCAATAACTAACAAATAATTTAATAATAAACCACGTTATTCTCTAAGCACAAATAACATCTTCTAACTGCCACATAACAGTTTTTTTTGAGATAAAATGAAACATGCGATACAATATCAAACTTTTCAGCATATTTGCTGGAAAATAGAAAATTTCTTAAAACGCTCTCCAGCGATCACGATAGGAATGTCAAGTGAAACAAATCACGCGTTACCATCTTAATATTTTTGTTTCAAGTGCCTACTTTTCTTTTAAATTCCGATTCATCAGAAGTTTGAAATAATGTTTCTGTATTTTGTTCACTTATTTGTGGTTTATTATTAAATTATTTGTTATTTATTGAACTAGTCCAACATAAGTAAAAATTTAGAGCTTACTTATGAGATATTATTTATAAAATTAGAAGAAATACAGGACCGTATCCAAAAATTTCCTGATGTTGTTCAAAAAACCCTTGAAACGTCATTAAACCACAATGTGTCATACATCGTTTAATTCGGCAAAAAAAAGCTATCAAATTCCAATATCAGAAAAACAAGACCGTATTTAAAAAAAAGAAAGTTGATAAAGATCCTTCGAAGACGACTCGTCGGATTACAAAACAATTAACGCTGTTAGATAGAGCGGAAAAAGTGGAAATGCAAAATTTCAATTTACTTTAGAATTTGATCTCAAAAAACACAGGAAAACAATACAACGATTTTTCAGAATTTCGGTTTTTTTCCGGATATCTCCGGAACTACTCGGAATTTTCAAACTTTCTAAACGGCATATTATTAGGCACGTAAATGCGCAACTTTACCTCCATTCCACCGACTTCGTATCTCTTACAGTTTTCGAGATCCCTGTACTGGCCCTCCTTATCTTGGACACGTTGTATATAGTCGGTTGCGAGATGGTGCTTTTATTAGGGATATTGCAGACGAATTGGGAATAAACAAAAAACAGCAAGGCATCGGACTATTATTATTAAAGCGGGTTCAGGTCCCCCTAGAATTTCTGCTGATGATGAAGATAGAAGATTACTTAATTATCAAGAAGTAATAAACAGGAATGGTTCTATGACTAAATATTAAAAATTTGTTGTCGCTCGACAAATTTTGTTTGATTTCTTTTTACCATGTATTAAATTTCTTTTATTATATAGCGTTGCCACGGTGGGTTCCCTAAAACATTGGAATTTAATATTAGACTTTTCGGTTTCAAACGCAGGCGGTAGATTTACGGTCCTCGCATCATTGATTACTGTATATAACTTTGTATGATTCTGACAGAATAAGTACAAGTCTGTCTATTTATAATTAAATGTTTTTGGTTAAATATGAGCGGAATTGTGAGGTTCAACATATGATAGGAACAAAGATGTATCTCTTACCGAGATACGCCAAATACATGATGTAATTAAAATGACGTTTTCTCGAAAACGGGTATCATTAGCGACATGAATGAAGAGCACTTAATTTTTTAGTCAATAGTTAAAGGTATGTAAAAAACGTTGTCCAAAGTTCTTATCATACAGGGCGTTAAAAAAAGGGCCATGAGTGTCACAGCTAGTCCGTGCCTGCAGCTGTGGGTAATAACACTTTTTTGGATAAAAATTGAAATATACCTGGCGATTTCATAATTATGTGTAAAAAACTTGATTCCATTGGAGCTTTTTGGGAGCTCATATTTCCGATGAGGGGGCCTATACGAAAAAAGTTTATATAAACTTGTAGTACCCTTTTCAATTGTTTTTTTCATATCCGGAAGATTTGCTACAATTTCCCGGACACCCTGTATATACGAAATTATTTAAATTTCTTTGATTGGTTAAAATTCGTGAAAAATTAAGGACATTTTATAATAATAGTCGTAGAAAATATATTGCGAAATTTTTTCCCGATTAATTGGAAAACATAATGAGATC
The DNA here is from genome assembly GCA_963991005.1 of Barypeithes pellucidus. Lineage (NCBI taxonomy): Eukaryota > Metazoa > Arthropoda > Insecta > Coleoptera > Curculionidae > Barypeithes > Barypeithes pellucidus. The sequence goes on from OZ022557.1 coordinate 6,791,022, forward strand.
GATAGATATCCATGGAGGTAATTAGAATTTATAAACAGGTTTTTTTTGCAAAAATAAACCGAAATGATAACTTGCTATTTTTAAATACTTAACCTATTTCCCAGCGATTTTAGAATAATATTTTGAAGATATTTTGGTAAACATTAATTTAATGATTGATATGATTAAATGATAATTTCTAAATATTTAACGGATTTTACTAATTTTATTTTGCCCACGTCAATGTTTAAACTTAAACCATTTGAATTTGGACAATATAAATTATGATATTATCAGCGTTGTGAAATTTTGCTAAAAATATTGCATATTTTCGTGAATATTCACGAATTCATCTTTTTTTAATGCATTTACGAAAAGTTGCAAGCAAGAGTATATTAAGATACAAGTTTCATAAGACTTTATTTTAGGGCACGCGTTTAATTTAGAGAACGACCGGCGAAGCGAGGAGTTTTCTAAAGTACAAGTGCGTATTTTATAATACTTTTTCTATTTGGATCTTTAAAGTCTGAAAAACTTAAAAAAATATAGTAGATTTTTTTCCTTTTGAATTAATATTTTCTTTTTGGGTTGGCAATACTTTTACAATTTAATAAAATGCTACAAGTATCAAATATGCCATGATAGAAACAATTGAACACAACAAAGCTTGTTCCCATCTGTCATAATTAAAAATAAATATATGATTAAAGTTAATAAAAATGAGTAAGAAAGTTCTACTCCGTCAGAAATACGAGAAGTTGCAGAAAATAATCTAGAAAAACTTTTAAAAAGAATATGCAAAACTTTAAGTTATGGTGCGAGCAGAACAAAGTTCAAAATATTGAACAAGATAATAAATAATACTATTAAGGAAAATATTGTGTCTAAACAGAATCTGACAGGAATAACAATTAATGCCTAGGAAATGTCTTTAGTAACTATAAATATGTATATAAATAAGGTAAGATGTATAATACTATATTGAATTATAAATAAAAATAGTACTTTATTCAATAAAACTTTAGAAATAGAGCATAAACTGGAAGATATTTCTATAATTTTTAATTTATGTTGTTCTATAGTTGCGACTAGAAATTAGTTGACGGACACCGTCAGCATGTTATATATTTCCGAGTATAGGTATTTCAGATAAATATCTAGTAAAAATGATCTATTTACAAGGTTAAAGGTTGGTATAAAAGTTTTCTATAAAAAATTTTTGTCGAATCCGTAATACCTAGGAAACTAATTTCAACGAAATCGCAGTAAGCCTAAAATTCGAACCCTACTTGCTACAAACATAAAAAAATAAAATTTCAGTTTCATAAAGTGGCAGGTTACTCATGCATTTCGTATTGTAGTCATTATGAAAGCCAAATGGAAAAAATATAGTATATTACACACCGAGGTGGAAACTACTCACCGAGGTTTGTATGATATTTTACTTACAACAGTACCTTTTAAATGCAAATGATGTTTTTCTGATAAATACGTGAATACCCGGGTGGAAAGTGATTGCTTTACACCCGAGTAAATGTCACTTTCCTCCAAGGATAAATGCCTAAAAGAATTTTATTTACAACCGTGCATGTAAAGTTGACATTTCAGACATTTTAAAAGTTTGAAAGTTTGAATTTTTAACTTTGACAATTATCTAAGTGGAAAATAACATTTACCCGGGTGGAAGGCGATCACTTTCCACCAGGGTAATGTAACTTTCCATCCAGATAAATGTCAACATTTATTGAAAAACCCAAAATGACTTGACGTATTTTTTAAATTTATGGATAGTGACGAAGCTTTTGGTTATACTTTGTTAATTCTTCGCATAGTTATATTTGTCATAAAAAACCATCATTTGCATTTAAAAGATATGGTTGTAAATAAAATAACATACAAATCTCGGTAAAAAGTTTAATTGCTGTCTCGAGAATTGATTGAAATCATCCTTTTCTCTCGACAAAAATGAAACACTTTCCACATCGGTATGTAATATACTATGTTAGGAAAGTTTTTTTATTCTAGTTATCATCTTGTTAAACGAGCATTTCGTACCGAAGAAGATAGTTACTGTGAAGTTACAATAAGATTTTAAACTTGGATTATGAAATAAAATATATTGTTAAAATTTACTAAATACTCATACAATGTGTTACATTACATTTGGGATCTAGGCCTGCTAGATTAAATAATAAAATTTACCACACTATAACACTAACAGGTCCTTTGTACTACATTCTTTCCCCGTCCCAAATGTACTAAATCATTGTAATGTCATTGTCAAAAATAATCCTAACCTCGAATTTTAGTTTCGCTTGCTGGTTAGTTTAGCTGTTATTCTAGTTTTACTAGACACATTTCTCGGCGGCAGAACGGCGATTGTTAAAAACTCAATAAAAAAATTGTAATTTGGTCAATATTCTATTCTTGCTGTTCAAAATATCTAGAAATTAATTTCATTTTCATTTAATTGGCAGGATTTAGTATTTCTTTAGCGATAACTTCAGAAAAAATGTGTCAATTAAAATGTTTGCGGTCAATTATAGTTTCTTAAAGTAGATTAAGCCAGGTCCAAGATGTACTTATTTTCAATTATTTAATCAATGAACCTATAAGCTTTTCCCAAACTTAAGCCTCCTAATTGATCTATGCTGCATAACTATAAATCTTTCAAATAGATTTGAGTTAGAAACAAACCCGAACAAAGTCAAACTTGACAAAATTAAGTTGAGAAAACACGGCTTGTATGGAGCATGCAATGCTTTAATTAAAAACATAACTACGAACTCGAATTTACTACCAAACTTAAGCGGCCCAATCGATATTGATGGTTACCATATTTACTGAAAGAAAAAAGGATGTTGTCAATTCTTTAGTAAAAAATAATAAGAGGCTTAAGTCTTATTCACAAAATTAAGCCGCCGAACCGACATAGGGTGCATATTATATAACTTTTTGACTTAAGCTACGCTTAGATTTTACTTAGGAAGAAAAGGGGGTTGTACTTACCAGGACGTGGTGGAAATCGGGGACACGAGCAGCAGACAGACGGGCACGAGGACCGCGCGCATCGCATCACTTTGCCGCGTGCCCCATCACTGCACGCGCCGCGATGCAACCGTTACCACAAGCACTCTGAAGTGATCCGCTTCGGCGAGGCCAAAAGCTTTTAACGAACGCTTGCGCGATCTTGAGAGCTTTTGGGGTTCTTAAGACGCGTTAAAGGACCTGGAGAACGATAGTGGACATCATCTCAATAGCTTTTGGCAGAAAAATCGATTGAATTTGAACAAATTACCTGGGACAGGATTTTCATTAACTCGATATGAGCTTAACTTAATCTATGGAATCCTTTTGGAACTCTTTCTCGATCTTGAGAGCTTTTGGGGGTTCTTAAGGCGTGTTAAAGGACTTGAAGAACGTTAGTGGACATCTTCTAAATAGCGTTTGGCAGAAAAATCGATTAATCACGTAGGGAATGGTTTTTATTAACTCCAACAGCTTTCTTTGGAAAGCTTTACAGGTCCTGGAGAACGATAGCGAATGTCCTCGTCATATCTTTTGGTAGAAAAATGGATTTAATTGGAACAAATGACCTGGGGAAGGATTTTTATTAACGAATATTTCATATAAACTTAACTGGCATGCATATATGCATGTCCATGGAACCTTTTTCGAATTCTTGCGCGATCTTGGGAGCTTTTGGGGTTCTTAAGACGCGTTAAAGGACCTGGAGAACGATAGTGGACATCATTTCAATAGCTTTTGGCAGAAAAATCGATTGAATTTGAACAAATTACCTGGGACAGGATTTTTATTAACTCGATATGAGCTTAACTTAATCTATGGAAGCCTTTTGGAGCTCTTTCTCGATCTTGAGAGCATTTGGGGTTCTTAAGGCGTGTTAAAGGACTTGGAGAACGTTAGCGGACATCTTCTAAATAGCGTTTGGCAGAAAAATCGATTAATCACGTAGGGAATGGTTTTTATTAACTCCAACAGCTTTTTTTGGAAAGCTTTACAGGTCCTGGAGAAAGATAGCGAATGTCCTCGTCATATCTTTTGGTAGAAAAATGGATTTAATTGGAACAAATTACCTGGGGAAGGATTTTTATTGACGAATATTTCATATAAACTTAACTGGCATGCATATATGCATGGTCCAACCTTTTTCGAATTCTTGCGCGATCTTGAGAGCTTTTGGGGTTCTTAAGACGCGTTAAAGGACCTGGAGAACGATAGTGGACATCATCTCAATAGCTTTTGGCAGAAAAATCGATTGAATTTGAAAAAATTACCTGGGACAGGATTTTTTCGAATTCTTGCGCGAACTTGAGAGCTTTTGGGGTTCTTAAGACGCGTTAAAGGACCTAGAGAATGATAGTGGACATCATCTCAATAGCTTTTGGCAGAAAAATCGATTGAATTTGAACAAATTACCTGGGACAGGATTTTTATTAACTCGATATGAGCTTAACTTAATCTATGGAAGCCTTTTGGAACTCTTTCTCGATCTTGAGAGCTTTTGGGGTTCTTAAGGCGTGTTAAAGGACTTGGAGAACGTTAGTGGACATCTTCTAAATAGCGTTTGACAGAAAAATCGATTAATCCCGTAGGGAATGGTTTTTATTAACTCCAACAGCTTTCTTTCGAAAGCTTTAAAGGTCCTGGGGAACGATAGCGAATGTCCTCGTCATATTTTTTGGAAGAAAAATGGATTTAATTGGAACAAATGACCTGGGGAAGGATTTTTATTAACTCGATATGAGCTTAACTTAATCTATGGAAGCCTTTTGGAACTCTTTCTCGATCTTGAGAGCTTTTGGGGTTCTTAAGGCGTGTTAAAGGACTTGGAGAATGTTAGTGGACATCTTCTAAATAGCGTTTGGTAGAAAAATCGATATATGCATGTCTATGGAACCTTTTTCGAATTCTTACACGATCTTGAGATCTTTTCAAATTCGTAAAACTGAAAGTTCTTGATATTCCTTGTGGTGCACCAGATTGTGGTATTCTTTAAAGAAAATTAAGTTATAAAGGATCTTTGTGTGTAACATATTAAGAGTAGAATTAAAGAGCATTAAATTCAAATAATTAATTTGGCCATTGTATGGATTATTTTATTACATAATAAATCTCAACAAATGCCTAATCCGTCGACGACTGATGCTATTGTAATTTAATATTAATTATATTGATTCCTCCTTCTTCGTCTCTTATCTCATCTAATTTCAACAAAACCGATGGCAAAATGTCTTCGCTGACACGCATCTTGATTGCTTCCTCGATAAATCCATCTTTTAATCTAAAATTTGCATGCTCGCTGCGTCAGTCCATTGACAAATTCGCCAACAGGGCATCAATACTCTTCTGTTCCTCAACATTTACATACGACTCCCCAACTGATAATCTATCTTGATAACGGGCCCTAATAGGCAGTACGTCTGATTTAGAGGACAGCTAAGAGCAGAGTACCTTCCATTAGCCGTACACGGCTTACTTCAACTTGGCAGTTCTTCTTTTTTCGCTGGAACTTTCTTCTTTTTGTCGTTCTTCTTTTTCACATCAATTGGCTAGTGGCACTTTGTTCTGCCGTGAAATAAACTACGATATGCAAATGACAGCCTGAAGGGACAATGCCGAGCTCAGAAAGACGTCCAAGGAAGGATGCAAATAATAAGTGAGCGAGTTTATACGCCGATTTGTTGGAAGTCTGCTCTCGGAATTTTTGGGGTAATAAAAGAAGATGGGTTTGAGTTTATCTAAAAAAAAATTAATTGCGGTCTTTATTGGTCGAGATTATTCGATACGCTGAGAAAAAATCATTGTGTTGATCAACACGTCAAATGTCAAATCATGGTAGTAAATTATATAAGGGCGAAAAATCGTGGCAACCATTAAAGAACTACTCGCAACCAATAACAACCAGAAACAACAGCCAGCATCAATTGAACGAAGATTTATGCAAAGCAATCACATGACATCAAATATACTATTTAAAAAAAAATTAAAAATATATATTTACAACAATATTTCGCATCTATCTAAAGTTCATTTTAGCTTCACACAAAAAGGTATTAAAATGTCACTGTAAGTTTTACGTTCCTTCTGCAATGTGTCCAAGACATGGAGGACCAGTACAGGGATCTGGGAAACCATAAAAGATACGAAGTCGGTTAAATGGAGGTAAAGTTGCGCATTTACGTGCTTAATAATATGCCGTTTAGAAAGTTTTAAAATTCCGAGTAGTTCCGGGGATATCCGGAAAAAAACAGAAATTCTGAAAAATCGTTTTATTGTTTCCTTGGTTTTTTTGAGATCGAATTCTAAAGTAAATTGCAATTTTACATTGCTACTTTTTCCGCTCTATCTAACAGCGTTAATTGTTTTGTAATCCGACGAGTCGTCTTCGAAGGGCCATTATCAACTTTCTTATTTTAAATGCGGTCCTGTTTTCCTGATATTGGAATTTCAGAGCTTTTTTTCTTCTGAATGCAACGATGTATGACAAATTGTGGTTTAATGACGTTTCGAGGGATTTTTGAACAACATCAGGAAATTTTGGGATACGGTCCTGTATTTCTCCTAATTTTATAAATAATATCTCAAAAGTAAGCTCTAAATTGTTACTTATGTTGGACTAGTTCAATAAATAAATAAATAAATAATTTAATAATAAACCACAAATAAGTGAACAAAATACAGAGACATTATTTCAAACTTCTGTTTATTCGGGATTTAAAAGAAAAGTAGGCGCTTGAAACAAAAAAATTAAGATGGTGACGCATGATTTGTTTCACTTGACGTTCCTATTGTGAACGTTTGAGAGCGTTTTAAGAGGTTTTCTATTTTCCAGAAAATATGGAACATAAATTTACAAATGCTGAAAAGTTTGATACCTATTCTATGGCATGTTTTATTTTATCTCAAAAAAACTGTTATGTGGCAGTTAAAAGATGTTATTTGTGCTTAGAGAATAACGGAAATCATTTTGAACACCTGATTATGCAGTTCCTTACTTTTTTCGTTGTTCGTTTTATTACTCTTTTGGAATGATTTTTGTTCACTTAATTGTGGTTTATTATTAAATTATTTGTTATTTATTGAACTAGTCCAACATAAGTAAAAAATTTAGAGCTTACTTATGAGATATTATTTATAAAATTAGGAGAAATACAGGACAGTATCCCAAAATTTCCTGTTGATGTTCAAAAAACCTTCGAAACGTCATTAAACAACAATGTGTCATACATCGTTGCATTCGGGAGAAAAAGAGCTCTCAAATTTCAAAATCCGGAAAACGGGACTGTATTTAAAAAAATAAAGTTGATAATGGCCCTTCGAATACGACTGGTCGGATTACAAAACAATTAACGCTGTTAGATAGAGCGGAAAAAGTGGCAATGGAAAAGTGCAATTTACTTTAGAATTCGATCTCAAAAAAACCCTGGCAAACAATAAAACGATTTTTCAGAATTTCGGGTTTTCCCGGATATCTCCGGAACTATTCGGAATTTTGAAACTTTCTAAACGGCATATTATTAGGCACGTAAATGAGCAACGTTACCTCCATTTAACCGACTTACGGTTTTCGAGATCCCTGTACTGGCCTTCCTTATCTTGGACACGTTGTATAAAAGAAAAGATAAATACTTCGTAAAAATGCCTTCGGTTCTGACGACAATTATTACCAAAAATCCGTTTTATTTTTTCCGGGTTCCGTTCCCAAGACGTCTTCAGTAGGAATTCTCGAATTCCTGCATCGAAGACAGACTCCGTTCGCGCTCACATTTTGCTGTCAGCGTTGGCAAAAAACGACTTTTCCTGCCGTTTTATTTCGCTGCTGCCAAGGTTAATTCGGAGCACCAGCTTCGATGAAGTAGGACCGTGAGTCATTCCGAGCTTATAGAGAGGTTTTGGAACACATACAATAACTGTTGGCTTTTAATATGCCGTCTCGGTACATTATATTACTGTCAATTTTATGACACCTTGTGGGTCCATTTGCAATAACCCATCTTGGTACACAGAACCAACAGATAATTAAAAAAGAATATAAAAATAAAAATTCTGATATCGGAAAATGCCATCCTAACCTTTACTGACGGCGCATGACACAGATTTTGAATTTAATGCCGTCGAAAAAGTATTCCTTTTTTGCAAAATAGGTACTTTCGCATGCGTGTATACAAAATAGTATATTACGTATCAAGGGCCGAAAAGATTCTTTTACGGACGAGACCGGAAAAGCCTCCGACGGCCCGAGATATGTACCGTATTTTTTTTACAAGTGCTCCGAAGCTTTGACGCCAAATAAATAAAGAAACTCTTCAGACAGTTTTCCTGTCTACATGATATGAAAACACTCGCGCATGGAGAATGTAAATATCTATTTATTAATTTTGACAAATAGGTTTGGTGGCCTAGTGGTTTAGCGTACGCCTTGTGATCTGAGAGTCGCGTGTTCAAATCCCGCACTCGGCATCTCTGGTTTTATTTATTTTTTTACAAGTGCCCGAGCCTTTGAGGCCATATAAATAAAGAAATTCTTCAGACATTTTTCTAAACATCTTTGAAAAATTAACTGCCAATTTAATTTATATATAATAATCCGCTATTTATTATCGCTTGTAGTATGGCTCGGTGGGTAGAGTGTCCGCATGGCGTTCTGAGGGTCGCGGGTTCAAATCCCGCACCGACAATTCTGGTTTTATTTATTTATGAGCACCTGGTGACTCGAAGCGGGCGGGAAAAATCTTTCCCGCCCGCTTTGCTACTCTCCCGCCCGCTCTCTTGGAAAACGCCACTTTCGGTGAAGGTTTTTTTTAGTGTTGGGAAAAACCGATGATTTCAATAATCGAGTACTCGATCTCGAGCGATTTTAATAATCGAGTGAATCGCTCGAGCGATTAATCACTTGAAATTTTTATGACCAAAATGAACGTGTTGATAAAACACCAGGGGTTGTTTTTGTAAGTTTTAAAAGTTTAGTCTAGAGTTTTTATTAAAAAAGAACAGTTACAATCGCCGTAGGGTAGCCAGTCCCAGTCAAAACAAAACCAATGAAGCGATGACTCCACTAATTTATGAGGCATACTTTGTGTATGCACCTTCTCGTTTATGTGCCTTTAACAAAGACGTATGTCGTGTCAGCCTCTTGAGCGTCAAACTCGAATGCGTCGCCAATCGGCACAATTCGGGTAGCGCGCGACGTCGCCGAACATCTGGCATCAAATGAAAGGCAACGATTTTCGATTTTTCGCTTGAATTTATAACTAGAGAAGTATTTCCTATCGAGCGAAAAACTGCTCGAATATACGAGCAGTTTTTTTACCTCGAGCGATCACAATACCAAGCAGCACATTTCGGTCGGCGTCAAGCGAAGCTCGTGTATCGAGTGAAAGGTAATAATTAACCATTTTCGCTTGAATTTATAACTATATAATCGAGTACTCGAGCGGTTTTTCGCTCGAGCGATCACAACACTTGGTTTTTTCTCTATCCATTAGTTGGGAATGACTCCTGTATCGTCGACAAGTAGCGGTCATGGTCCGGACTTCGATTTACGATTGACAGGAGATATCCCCGTATCTTCGCGGGCATGATCTGATTTAATTATCGTCGGTTTTATGCATTTTTATGGACGGCATCTTCATGGAGGATTGTCGATTCTGCCTCGAGTCGGTTAAAAATATGTGAAATAATATCCGCAAAACCATTAAAATAGTTTAGAAGATGCTGGCTCGCATCAATTTACATTATGTTACGTTAACCATGGATAATCTTAGACCCTTGGCAGCATCTTTACACACATCATTTTCTAATTCCTAAATTGCTCTTAATATTTAATGTATCAAGTTCAATTTTTCCTACCACCTAGGTATATATTTTGTATTTAATGATCTTCGCGATAAATATGTCATTCTGGCTATGCTAACCGTGCAAATAAATCATTTTTACTTGATATTTATCTGAAATACCTATACTCGGAAATATATAGCATGCTGACGTGTCCGTCAACTAATTTCTAGTTACAACTATAAAACAACATAGAACATAACCTAAAAATAATAGAAATATCTTCCAGTTTATGCTCTATTTCTAAAATTTTATTCAATAAAGTACTATTTTTATTTTTAATTCAATATAGTATTGTTTATAGTTACTGTAGACATTTTCTGGGCATTAATTGTTATTCCTGTCAGATTCTGTGTCGACACAATATTTTGTTCAACAGTACCTATTATTTATTATTTTGTTCAATATTTTGAACTTTGTTCTGCTCGCAGTCAAAGTTTTGCATATTCTTTTTAAAAGTTTTTCTAGATTTTAGATAACGCTACTCTAACACGATTTTTTGCTTTTCATTTTATACTACCTTTCATACTACCCTTTCTAAAATTTCTCGAATTTCTGACGAAGTACAACTTTCCATATTTGATACTTGTAACATTTTATGAAATTGTAGAAAGTATTGCCAGCACAAAAAGAAAATATAAATTCCTATATTTTTTAGAGTTTTTCAGAGTTTAAAGAACCAAATAGAATAAGTATTATAAAATACACGGTTCGTAAGACAATTAGAGCACTTTTATTTTAGACGCGTGCTCTAATAATGTCTTATGAAACTTGTATCTTAATATACTATTTTCCATTTTGGGAGTGGTGCGTGTGCGCAAAAAGCGATTCACGTTGGTTTTGAATCGTTGAAGGTTATATTCGTTGGGAAAAACGACCTCGGGAAGGTCGTTCCACAAGGATGAACTCCTCCAGATGAAAGAATTCTTAAATAATGAAGTTCGAGGAGTACTAAGCTTAACCACATATAGATGGGCGTCAGTGGTTCGTCGTGTATTTCTGCTATTCGTCGCACTGGGCGGAATTAAGAGGGCAAGGTCAGCCGAGCACCTTCCATGAAAATATTTGTAAAAGAGAGTCAAATCCCCAACCTGTCTTCAATGTTCCAGGCTGTCGAGGCTCCTCGTCAGCTCGTGGTCTCCGATCAGACGAATAGCCCTTCTTTCGATGGAATCCAGTAGCCGAAGAGTATGTTTGGGTGCAGAGCTCCAGACATAAGAGCAGTACTCTAGTGATGGTCGAATCTGGGCTTTGTATAGTGTCAAAAGTTGTTGAGGTGTGTACAACTTTCTGGTTCGGAAGAGTACCCCAAGCTTCAGAGAGGCTATCTTGGCGATTGCCACAACGTGGTTATGCCAAGACATATTTCCTCCCAAATTGACGCCCAGCAAATTAATAGATGAAGCCAGTGGGATTGAGTGTCCGGCCATGACTATATCCGGTTGTGGAATGTTAACCTTTTTAGAGAAAACTGCCATTCCATCTGTAGTTTGTAATATCTTTGGTTGCGCCGGTATCACTAACTAACATTCGTACCTACGCCAATGATTCTTTAACGAAATAGTTTCAGTGATAAATAAATAGGAAAGTTTTACCCATCTGTGCGCTAAATTCTGCAATAGTTTTCACTAAGTGCATTTTATCGATCAGGTGTTGAATGACTTATGATTTATCAAAAACGCCAAAAATAAAAGAATCTCACTTTATAGCAGCGAGCCGTTGATACCATAAATAAATATCGATCTAAATAAACAAATGAAACGGAATATTTATTTTAAAATCTCGAGTGTTTAGCTACTAAATGATTTGTATATGAAGTTTGGTGAAAATTAGCCTAGGTTCTGTCATATAAATTTTACACTTTATATTATTTTCTGTTATTGTTTGGGAATAAGTAGCAAATTGGGCTTTTTACTGTATCTACGTTCTCTTATTCAGGGAATAAATAAAGCCTCTTATAAGTAGAATGTGTCTTTACTTCCAAATTCTTCTACAAATTTTCGTTAAGTAACTATTTCATTTATAAATAAACTACCTGATTAAACCCTATTGTATACGCCTCAACCTCTTCAAAGCCCAATAAATGGGATCAGGGCCGGCTTGAAAATATATACCACACCACATGATTTATTTTTATAATTGAAAATAAATAGATATTCAATTCAATAGGATTGAATATACAATAGTACGGAGGAAGACGCAACACTGTATGTCCATTTTCGGCTGCTAGTTTGTCACACTCGTATTCCTTATTTATTTTAAAAGCTTTTAATACTTCTTCTAGCAGTTCTCGTTTTTTTTTCTTCAAAATATAAATCATTTTCAATCATAAAATTTTGAATTTCGGCTTTTGTGTTATTAGAATTGGGAATGATTTTTGCTTGCCGACTATGATAACTAGCATTGTCCATTACAATGACGCTATTTTCAGGTATATTTTTAAATAGTTTATGTTTAAACCAATCTTCAAAAAGTTGTGCGTCGGTATCTTGATGGTAATCTAAAGAAGAATCTGCTATGTTTTTAGCTGAAAGCAACAGACAATTTGGAACAAACCCGTTCTCTGACCCAGCATGTAATATAGTGATTCTTTTGCCTTTATTTGATGGTGCCTTGGTTTGCCATTTTTTGGAAGAATCATCCCAACCTTTTCTTGGAGTGTCATGGGTATCGAACCATGTTTCGTCAAGGTAAATAATTGGACGATTTTCTTCTCTAAATTGTTTAACAGCTGTTAAATATTTAAGTCTCTATTCCCGTAAACGTTGAGATTCCATTAATGTTTGTCTTTTATCAATGCTTCGGTATTTAAAACCCATTTTACGCAATATTTTCCTAAGGCTTGAAAGGCTACAAGAGATATTTGTTTCGTCTTTAATCAGCCGCTCTTTGAGGGAAATCAAAGTGGGTACAGTTTGTGCCTCATACATTTGGTAAATCTTTCTTCTTAATAAATCCATGTCATTTGTCCTCAATGCTTCTAAATGTGCCAGAATTACTCCGATTTTTTCTAGGATTAACAGGTTTAAGTACTATGTCTCTTACCGAAGATAAAGGAGTTTTTGTCAAAGTAGACGTCTCTGCTAAAGCATCCATCGAATTAAAATTTCTACTCAACAACGATTGATACACATTTCTAATTATCAGTTTGGCATCGGTAGATAAATGCTTTCTTTTAAAAATGACACTTGAAGATGCCCCCCTATCAGCACAATTCCAAGAACGCCACATTCTACCACTAATAAGCCTAACTAAAAATTACTCGCCGGAAAACCACTAATGATTAAAATTATTAAAAATCACTTTGTATTTATATATGCATCAGGCATAGGTATAAATTGAATTTGTATACCTGGGATATTTGGGATCTCCTTATTTATTTTATGGTCGAAGGTATAATGAGGTTTTATTGCAGTCAAAAGATCAACGGTTTAATTCTGCAAATACTATACGAAGCATTCCTTCACCAGGAGGAAGTCATCGTTGTGGAACTGGAAGGACCTTCCTGAGGTCGTTTTCCCCAACGAATATAACCTCGAACGATTTAAAATCAACGTGAATCGCTTTAATCGCACGCGCAACACTCAAAAATAGGCTATAGACAATTTAGTTGTATTAATTATAACTAGGTAGATAAAAGTATCAAAATAGGATAATTCTCAAGCTGCAACAAGTAAAAGGATTTCATTCGACCGTGTAAATATCCTCGTGACAATAGGAATACAAAAGGATCTCAAAGTCTTAGAGAATATCGGGTTACGGCGTAGGTACGGTACCATATAACGGTTTGTAGATAATAGTAAAGGTTATAGATACCCTTTACGTATAGATTTCCATTTAAATCTGCCCTTCAGAAGATATTTTATAGATACAGTTAGGTTTCAATTGTTATTGTCCTTAGACTGTTTGTAATTTTGTATACAGGCTTTGTGATATTTTTTGAAAATCGAAGTATATTAGTTATATTAGCCGCAACTGCTGGAGCCAAAATACGATAATATGTTATACATACTGGCTATACAGGGAACACCAAGTAAAGTGGCCTATTAGAAGTATCTCGAGAACTAAATGAGGTTTTATTTTGAAAATTTGGCTGTGGCTATAATAGGTTTAAATTGAACTAGAATCTTCTTAGGGTTATTCATTATCCCTCCCATATACTGATTAATCCCCTCACGGCCAAATATAATATGAATTATGATAATATTTACTCTTCATAAAGAATTCAAAAATTTAATGGTTTTCTACGTATATTAGTACATTACGTATCAAGGGCCGAAAAGAGGCTTTTACCACTGCACGAGTCCGGAAAAGCCTCCGACGGCCCGAGATATGTACCGTATTTTTTTTTTACAATTCCTCCGAAGCTTTGACGCCAAATAAATAAAGAAACTCTTCAGACAGCTTTCCTGTCTACATGACATGAAAACACTCGCGCATGGAGAATGTAAATATCTATTTATTATTTTTGACAAATAGGCTCGGTGGCCTAGTGGTATAGCGTACGCCTTGTGATCTGAGAGTCGCGTGTTCAAATCCCGCACTCGGCATCTCTGGTTTTATTTATTTTTTTACAAGTGCCCTAGTCTTTAAGGCCATATAAATAAAGAAATTCTTCAGACTTTTTCTAAAACATCTTTGAAAAATTAACTGACAATTTAATTTATATATAATCCGCTATTTATTATCGCTTGTAGTATGGCTCGGTGGGTAAAGTGTCCGCATGGCGATCTGAGGGTCGCGGGTTCAAATCCCGCACCGACAATTCTGGTTTTATTTATTTATGAGCACATGGTGACTTCAAGCAGGCGGGAAAAATCTTTCCCGCCCGCTTCGACACTTTCCCGCCCGCTCTCTTGGACAATGCCCCTTTCGGTGAAGCGAACATGCATGAAAAGAGGCACTTTCGGGGCACATGTAAAAAAAAAATATTTTGTATGGTGCGATATTGTCGGATCATACCGAAAGTGGTAGCAACTTCGAAATTTTAAATGAATTACCCTATATATTAGATTTTTTTTGAAATCTAGGTAAAAATCTAGAATAGTTTTCGGTATAATATCATATACCTATCTTTAAGAGTTTTTGAATTATAAATAATATTGTGATTTTTTTAACGTCGTAACGGGACCTGAAAAGAAAATCATATCTATTAGTGAAGTTCGAGGAGTACTAAGCTAAACCACATATCGATGGGCGGCAGTGGTTCGTCATGTATTTCTGATATTCGCCGCTCTGGGCGGAATTAAGAGGGCAAGGTCAGCCGAGCACTTTCCATGAAAATATCTGTAAAAGAGAGTCAAATCCCCAACCTGTCTTCGATGTTCTAGGCTGTCGAGGTTCCTCGTCAGCTCGTGGTCTCCAATCAGACGAATGGCCCTCCTTTCGATGGAATCCAGTAACCGAAGAGTATGTTTTGGTGCAGAGCTCCAGACATAAGAGCAGTACTCTAGTGATTGTCGAATCTGGGCTTTGTATAGTGTCAATAGTTGTTGAGGTGTATACAACTTGTTGGTTCGGAAAAGTACACCAAGTTTCTGAGAAGCTATCTTGACGATGCCACAACGTGGTTATGCCAAGACGTATTTCCTCCCAGATTGACGCCCAGCAAATTAATAGATCAAGCCAGTGGGATTGCGTGTCCGTCCATGACTATATCCGGTTGTGTAATGTTAACCTTTTCAGAGAAAATTGCTGTTTCTTAGCGTTAAATTCGACTTGGTTCCTATCACCCCAAGCCAAAATTTCTTCCAGGTCTTTGTTGAGGCGTGTTTTCTGTCTGCGAGAATGTGCGTCGGCAGCCGATGTTTGTGCATTCAAAGAGAAAGATGAGATAAGTGTGCTATCATCAGCTATCGTCATTTAAGCCCTTAACCTTAACAAAGTATTAAAAAAAATGAGAATCTTTAACACCTGCATTAACTTGTACTTGGATATAATTTTTCTTCAACTGTTTTATGAGGGGCAGCACCCATGGATGACATGGAAATCTTATACAATGCACGTCTATATATTTTAATTCGACCACGAAGACACCGGCGACGGCGTATAGGTATGGTGATAGTAAACTAATTTCAGAAATTTTAATTAATAATAAAATGTATTATTAACTAGCAATTACTTTAACAACCTTTAAATCCCGCATCAGACCCAAGCAAATCACTATTTTTCTCGTTTCATCACGTTCAAACATCTCTTCGGATCCATTAAGCAAACCAAGGGAATTTTCCACGCATTTCAAAAAGTTTTAAGAAGTCCGCCTGTCGGTAAGGAACGCATTGTGTTTTTGGTATTTTTACAAGATAAATCTTATGCAAGACAAAAGTTAAACGGTGGTAAATCTGGTAGATAAAGTGGTCGGTGTCAGGTAATGAGCGGGGAAAATCAGTTGGAATGTGTATTTAAATCAAAGGCAATATAAAAGGAATACATTGGTGGTAAATTACATTTAACATCACTCAGAGGTTCAATTAACCGATACAACTACAGGTTAAGGAAGTCAAATTTAATTGTCAAACAAATTGCGGGAATATCCCGGCCACCTGGCAACCCTAGCTGTAATATCTGTAAACGTCATCACCTGATGAATATGAATTTTAAGTAAAATCGCTCAAGCGAGTCGCTCGATTATTAAAATCGCTCGAATATCAAGTACTCGATTAATTAAAATCAGTGATTTTTCCCAATACTACTTTCAACTACAATATGTATCTTGAAATAAAAACTTGCTTCATGGCCTCTTATTTCGTTTAAAAATAACTTTTTAAAACAAATATACTCGTGAGTTTTAAAAAATATGTTTCTGAAAATAAAATCATTATCAATCATTAGTTTATTTGGATCTAAAATATCGAATATTTAAATTAAAAATATTAAATCGGTTTATCCTCCCTACCCATCTAAAATACCAAATAGTTGCGAATTTAAATAGGTAGGGGAGACCGAGGAGGGTTGTGACAATTTTTACTTAAAAGAACATATCTCAATAACGAAACATACCACCATTATGAATTGTATGCCGCAATGTAGCGCAATCCTTGCTCTTTTAAAAACAGTAATCATAGTCAATAAAAGTTATAAGGTTTCTGAGAAAATCCACGAAAACTGAAACTACTCCCTTTGTCACAACTCTCCTAACACCGAGCCATTCCTGCCAATCTGCCGAGCGAAATGGGCTGGACAACCATATTGCTGAAAATACATATTTTTTCGAAAACTTAATGGTAGCAGCATTTCTAAATATCAAGTCGTTTCGCGTCTCCACCTTTGATTAAAGTGCGGTTTATACTGATACAATTTATTTGCTTTAAGGATCTTCTGAATTTGACTTTTTTTCACAACTTCCAACTGAGTAACACGATTTCTAAGGGACGTCATAGGATTTTTTTCAATAGAATGAAGAACTAAGACTGTAGCAGCATCATCATGGTCGTATTTCTTTCGTTTTTTTTGAGGTCCAAAACCGAACCAGTTCTCTTGAACTTTTTTATTAACTTGCATATTTCTCGGTAAAGTGTTCCATGACGTAGCGGTATGAAACTTGACCATCCCCATAACATAGTATTACAAAAACTCTTTGTTCAGTAGATAGCATTTCTACTTAAATAATAACTTCATTAAATAAAGACATTGACAACCTATCACCTTAAGTGTCATTATTTTAACTATGTTCATCTGTCAGAGGTGTGCCAGAGAATACTTGGGAAATAATTTTTATATAGGTAAACCTTTTAATGAATTGTTCTACTTCGGTTTGTTGTGTAGAAAACACATTCATTAAGAGTGACTTTTTTTCATATCTTTCAAAATAAAGTATGTTTACTCTTAAGCAAAATAACATTTTTGAAGTTTTTACCCACCCTGTATAATAAAATTGAAGTTTCTTATGATGAGTTATTGAGTTATTATCAATTTTTAGTCCATTTGTCCTCTTGTAAACCCCATCCGTGAACATAATGTATAAACAAATACTTGTGCGCTGTTGCCAGCTCGCTAACGGCCATAGATTCCGATAAATCGTCGTTGTCACAACTCTGTCACAGTTCTCCTCGGTCTCCCCTACCTATAAGTATTACACGGAAGATTGGAATATGTATGCGAGCAAGACGCCAAGATTTTGGGGTAATAATTTCATTTACATTAACATTAACATTTTCAATAACTTCGCGGGTTATTTTTATTTGTTTTCGTCATAATTGTTTCGTGCATGTTGTATCGTGGTTTCCTTCATTTGTGGTTATCTTAAAATCGCTATCTTGAAAAATTGCCTTATTTCTCTAAGATATAGACTTGCCAGTAATGACCTAGAATTTTAGTGCGGGGCGTTGTCCTGAAGTACGTACCTATACCTCTAACAAAAACATACACTAAAAGAAAAAATCCAAAGACAAAAAGATCATCGCCAACAATAGCCGTGCTTTTGACACCTTCCACGCCCGACTACATGATGGCCTCATGAATCCATTAACACCGATTGAAAAAAGATGTTTATCTCTTGTGATAATAAAGATTCTTGCAATTTCATTCCTTTGATTCCCTGGGAACTTTTTGGGCTGTGTCATTAGGACAAATAAAAAATTATGTGTAATAATTAGGTATTGATAATTGGTTTCTGACGGATTGATTGTTGGGTGTTTTAGTTAATGGCGTAAAGGAATGCATATCGAATGTATGATCGCTTGTGAGGATCGAAACTATCATTTTTCTTGTTCAAAAATTTATTTTTATAGTTTTGTGTTCTCACCTCCTGACGAAAAAATTAAAATTCTCAATTTTCGAAATATTTCCAATTTGATATTTTTATATGGCGATATTGCTGCGGATTGTAAGTCCTAGTTGGCTATGACCTTGCCAAAGTATATTGGGAACTATTTGGGTTTCATAATGACTACATTATGAAATGCAAAAAAAATTAATAAATTGCCACTTTATGAAACTGAAATTCTATTTTTTCATGTTGGCAACAAGTAGGGTTCGAATTTTAGGCCTACTTCAATTTCGTTGAAATTAATTTTCTAGGCATTATGAATTCGACAGAATTTTTTTATAGAAAACTTTAAAATACTAACCTTTAACCTTGCAATAGATCATTTTTACTAGATATTTATCCTAAATACCTATAGTCGGAAATATATAACATACTGATGGTGTAAGTCAACTAATTTCTAGTCACAACTATAAAACAACATAACCTAAAAATAATAAAAATATTTGCCAGTTTATGCTCTATTTCTAAAGTTTTATTCAATAAAGTACTATTTTTATTTTTAATTCAATATAGTATTATACATATTACTTTATATATACATATTTATAGTTACTGTAGACATTTCCTGGGCATTAATTGTTATTCCTCTGTCAGATTCTGTGTCGACACAATATTTTCTTCAATAGTATTATTTATTATTTTGTTCAATATTTTGAACTTTGTTCTGCTCGTACCATAACTCAAAGTTTTGCATATTTTTTTTAAAAGTTTTTCTAGATTATTTTCTGCAATTTCTCGTATTTCTGACGGAGTACAACTTTCATTCTAACGCGTTTTTATCAACTTTAATAATATCAACGAATACTTATAAACAGGAAGAAGACAAACAGCCGTGTTAACAAATCGAAACAGTTATGAACAAACGAACAAACCCGGCATCCATTACGTCTGACATCAGCTGACAAACGCACGTGCTTTTCAAATGTCACTTTTGTCCAAATTTATATTACTGTCAATATTTTAAAGTGACATTTAACCAACAAAAAACATTCAAAACCCTTTTATTTGATTTACTAAGTGGTGAAAATCAAATATTAGGATTCTGACAAGTTTTAAGCTGTAAATATCACTTTAAAATAATCCTTACACACTCTTATATCATTTTTTTGAACTAGTAACGCAACCACAAATGAAAAATGAAACTTAAGAAATAAGCTTGTAAGTAGTTTTATTAAAAAATAGGAAGTAAATCATAATTTACATAAAATATTTTACCATCTTCAACCGGGCTCTAGGTCCTAGCAGGTTTCAAGTCCGAGCATATTTTTGGGCCCCATATGATTTATGAAAAGAAATTATTATCGATGCCTACTCTCAGTAAAGATGACTAAATGAATATTTCAATTACAAATTACTCACTTGCACCAAAAAGGAAACGACGTTTCTCGTGAAAAGATTAGAAAATTAAAAATTATTTTAGAGTTTACGGACGCTTCGCTTTCGCCATTTTCATTCCCTTTACATAATTATCATTCATATGTTGCTTGATTATATTCCATGCCAGACGAAGAAAATTAACTTGTAAAATTATTTAACAATTCGTGCTGTTCGCATTTTATGCCTGTCTCTGTCTGCAGCAACCTTCCCTAATTCAGTAAAGTGAGACAAATATGACCAGGATCAATAGCCTGCATAAACACTCACTTTTTGGCATTTCATATTAACTCTTCGTAAGTCTGATATTGACGCTTAAATGATAGAGTGAAACAAATAGATAAAAGTAGGTTACTTGTGAGCGCATGGGGCAGAGTAGGCTTAGCATCACTTCAAATGCCTTCTTACGTGCTTCGATCCCCCCATAAGCAGTCTCACCGGGCTGAATAATATATTTATTTTTAATTATGACGGATAGGAAGAAGCTTTGTTGAGTTCAATTGCTTCTATCATGGCATATTTGATACTTGTAACAATTTATTAAATTATAAAAGTATTGCCAACCCAAAATGAAAATATTAATTCAAATGGAAAAAATCTACTATATTTTTCAGAATTTAAAGACCCAAATAGAAAAAGTATTATAAAATACACGGTTCATAAGACAATTAGAGCACTGACACAACTTACACAAATTAAACGCGTGTTTTAAGATAATGTCTTATGAAACTTGTATCTTAATATACTATTATTATTTCCGGAAAAGTAATATCAAGAACATGTGACAAATTTACTGCTTTAGCATTTGACTGCTTTTCAGGGTGATGTTTTAGTAGGAAAACAACACATTAACGGAAAACTTTATGATTTCATCATTTATGACGCGTTTCAACGATTTTATATATTATTTAAGTAAAATAAACTGCTGTGAATGCTGAAAATTGTAGTACTAAAATATCGATTATTGGCAGTTCGTAAAATCTGAGTTAGTAGTAATAAATAATGTTTACCACCTGAAAATGTTCTAATAACTCATCTTTAGTTTTGAACACATACAGACATAAACACAATTATAAACTTCGTCTGCATACTCAAGTGCTAATTCGGAAGTTGATTTCTTATAACTATTATTATTGTTCTGTATATAGTATACATAAACAAATGAATATAAGTTATATAACCTATTATTTCTCTGTAACCACATAATTATTCCTCTTTGACGAAAGAAAAGAAGAAAATTTAACACAGCTAACCTATCATTCCTTTGAATGACAATGACAAAAAAACAACCAACATGGATAACGTCTGTTGTGTTGAACTAATCATTTAATATTGCGAGAAAAAATGTTAATTATTTTCCTCTCATTTTTTCTCTTCATCATCATTTTACTGCTCCTCTTTCCTCTTTCTCTTCACTTTACTTCTTTTTTGCACCCTGCCATTTTTCTTGACCTTTATTTAGTTCATCCTTCAGATTACATGAAATTTCAGCATTTATTTTTGATTTCCTGCTGTTATCGCTTTATCACTGACGAATCCTATTTCTATTAATTAAGAGTTAATATTATGTCCGTGTTTTTAGATAATTTAGGTTATTGATCTCTTCTTTCGTCTGTCTTTTTAGAAGTATTTTGATTAATTTTTAGGGATTTTGATTGAGGTTTGTTAAGTTCCTTGTTTTTTATATTTTCCTATAGCATGTATGTATTGATTCAATTAATTCTTGCTGACAACATTTGTGTTTCCATGAATTATTTAATAATACTTCAGTTAGTTCCAGATTGATGTTTAGTATCTATAATTTTAATGATGAGATTATTATTTCAGTTAATATTTAAAGAAATCCCAATAATCTCCATTTACCGAACCCATATATTTTATTTAAAATAAAACAAATTCGCAAAGAAATCTGCAGGAATCAGCATTTCAATCGGTGGCTCTGGCAGTGTCCTGATTATGCGTAACTATAAAGGTCAGTGGGATTTTAGATGTGACAAGAGACAAGCCGGAGACAAGACCGGTGTTCGAGACGTACATAAATATATGCGAGATCGCAGAGATGCGACTCTGTTTGAGAAATGTTTTAGTTTAAACTTGATGGGATTGGTAACGGAACTGTGTTTATAAGAAAATAACATCGTTGCTAGATAGCACAAAAAGTGAGTTTTATCAGAGCTTCCTTCTTTGGCTTTGCTAGCGCTGACATCGGGGCACGAATTTGTCACAGTTTTTGGCTAAAATTAGTTAGCTGGTTCTTTAGAATCACAAAAAGGTGTTTTATCTATTTACAATTAAGATCCGTCTTAAAATACCTATGGACGCCATTTATGAGGAATAAGACCTAATTGAAAATTAGAGAAACCTGTATTCAAGTCTCGCAATAAAGTACTGGACAGTGCGTTATGCAAGACGGAACCAACAAGGTTTCTTTCTTGTGTCAGTTTTCAGAAAATTTTTAACATTTGTGGCTTTTATAATTTAGACCTGTCAAGATGTTAACAATAAAGTTAATTTGTTAAATATTGATTTATTAAACAATGTGGCAAACCCAGGCAATAAAGCCTCGTCGGTAAGACTAATTTTATAAAATAAAGTAATTTGGATCATTTTTGCTAAAATGTAATTTGGATCCTGTTTTTAAATGTTGTTAATTTAGGTATTTACTCAATTTTGTTTATTTTAGAGTATTAGAAAAAAATACAAATAGAAAAAAGACGTTTTAGATGAAAAGATTAACTCGTTACATATAAAAAAAAATTAAAATTGTCAAAAATATACCTTACAGCATTTTTTATTAATACGATTACCAGAGCGACATAAACTGGATAAACATTAAAAAGGAAAGGGAAGGATAACAACTTTAGGCGTAGTATTTTGTAACAGCTTAGAAGAGTGCCTCAAAGTAAAACAATACCAACACTTAAACTGAACGATATAAAATCTTTGAAATAACAATTTAAATCTTGCTAAACAATAACATAACCTCAAACTTGTTCAGATGTTGATTAAAAATCTACCTAAAACACTTCTCTCTCACACTCACTCTGTGGTTGAAAATGGATCAATAATAACACCTAAAACATAAATAATACTAAGAAGTTGCTTATTTATCACTAATAAACGTAGACCGATGCTATAAAAAATCTCTTATGGGAAAATCAATGCAATCTTGTGTCTTACCAAAACTTTATAATTTTAACTAAAAATGTTTCAAAACATATTTATCTTTGCGTGTCGTTAATGCATCGACACTACGGTTTGCAAAATATTTCGAAACAAACACGTCTTTAAGTGTTTCTAGTGACGGGATTCGAAAATGTGTCGCAAAAGTTTCGTAACACATGCGTGTCTCGATATACAACTTTATAATTTTAATCGAAAATGCTTCGAAACGTTTCTCAGCAAAGAATGTGTGTCCATATTGTCCCTAAAAATGCTACTTGGGTTCCTAGTATTAGCGGCAACACTGCATGGCTGATAGGCCGGCCATCCACCGTCGATCACCCGTAAGGTGTTAAATATTTTAAATATAATCTTACATATTACCTCCGTTGGTGAAGCAAACACCCCGTATAATAAAAAAATATTATTCATACATTTCCAAAAAATTAGCATACGTTACTACCGGACAAAGAACCAACATTTTTTACCTACCTCACAGCTTCTTTACCATTTTAAACCTGTAAACCCATCGTCATATAATAAATATGTTAAAAAATTAATAAAAATCGAATTAATTAATAACACAGTTTGGTAGGTATAATACGAATATTTAAAATAAATATAAAATGAATGGCGGACGCCCTAAAAAAGCCAATTTACCGTGAGATCGTGTGAGGTCCATCCGCAACGGATGACTTTGCTCAGAAACACCTTTTCAATCGAACAAACTGCATGGAAGTACGAAATTAATAAATTTTATAAAATACC
Source organism: Barypeithes pellucidus (assembly GCA_963991005.1). Classification (NCBI taxonomy): domain Eukaryota; kingdom Metazoa; phylum Arthropoda; class Insecta; order Coleoptera; family Curculionidae; genus Barypeithes; species Barypeithes pellucidus. Next base: position 6,814,930 of record OZ022557.1, read on the forward strand.
GCATTTTTTATTTGATATGATGGTACTAGAATGATTTCTTCCTTAAAGCCGTATTAGAGTCGGCAATTTTTGCTCTCTTGCGCCGGCAATTGCAATTATTTGGCCTTTGGAACGTATTCATGCGCACTAAACCGTTCTCGATCAGCTTAACCAATACTGCTCGCATTGCCGGGGCATATTACAATCGGAAATTCTAGTCTTCTAGCAATTAAAATTGCACGGATTCATGCGCAGTACACCGTTCTGTCTCGCATTGCCAGAACTATTTTCATAGCCATTGCCGGTGCAAGTCTGGGTAAGGATGGATTATTCTGTTATTTTTAAATGTTTATTAGTTGGTCAAAACACCTATGAACAGCTAATGGCTATTTAAACTAACTGGTACTTAAATTAACAGTTCACATCCTTTGGGATGTAATTGCCATTTTCACATTATTTCATTTTCCTACTGTACAGGGCCCATTTTCAACACTTTTATAGGAAATCTCCGAAATTGTTAGTGCTATTAAAAAAGTAATGTAGTATCATTTGCTCTTTTTGGGTCAAACTTAAAATGATTAAATCAAAATTAGAATATTTTTGCTCGCTTAAGAGATAGGGGGGAAAATCAAATAATAATAATTTCAAAATTATCCTATATTTTCTTAGTTAAAAGAGATATAGAAAAATGTTTTATACAGAAGTATATTTATAATGATTGCTAAATAATCTGCCGTTCTCAGAATAAGTATACGGGGTCAGGTAAGAAAGTTATCGGACCTAACCTCATTTCTTGAAATGGAACACCCTGTATATTTTAATATATAAAGATAGCATTTTAAATTCTCTTTACAAAAATACAGGGTGTTATGGAAATGACGTATTATATTTAAACCGGCAATTCCTGAGATAAAGACAAATTGAAGAAAAATAGCCATAAATGGCGCTTTCAATTCTTTCAGCGGTAAAAGTGACCTGACGTCAAACCAGAAACACACCTGTGTGACACTGCGATACATGTAAGCAATCAAGGAATTCTGGCCAGTGTTGTCATATGTACACCTTAAACTCTTTAGACAAAATAATTAAACACTTTTCCATCCTGTAATATCTTTTTGTACAATTACAACATTTACGACGCACTATGTTTTAAACAACATATGGAATAGTAATAGCCACGTACGTCACTAGGTCATATGACAATGACCTCTTGACGCCTTACATCGGCTGAGCGAAGTAGTTTCATATAGCGCCGCACGCTTGCCTCTGTTAGTTGAAGACCAACCAGCGGCCGGATACGCTGTGTCTCGTCGATCACCAACACACTCTCAGCAAACCGCTATGTTTTTTCGGTTTACGTGTGTATCTTGCACGTCCATAAATAATCTATGAATATTGTTTTTATTGACGCGTTTCTTCTGGACGTCAAATTTCGTTGCGTGCAAAAATCTAATAATCTGTAATATAATCTGTATTATTGTATTTTCAAAAGCTAACTATCGGTTCTGTTTCATTATTACTGTGTGTACATAAAGTGTTTCCAGGAGTGTTCCCATGAAAAAGAAAAAAACAACTGATTATGTTTTTGCCTGGATTTCCTAGCTCTTTAGGTATAAGGATAAATACAAGTAGGTAGAAAATAATTTATTTTTATAATTTTATATGGAATTTCTGTTTTACATTAAGTTTGGCAACATTGCCATTGGCTCTGGGTGAAATGTTGTACAGTAGCGCGGGCTGACCTGTGAGTAAGAGTGTTTATTACCCAACTTTTAAAACGGTCGATTCGTCGGCTTCTCTAGGACACTAAGGAGTCACCCATTTAAATAAAATACGTCATTTCTATAACACCCTGTATACACACCATGCATGATATTGGTTTCCTTTGCAATTTATCTAAACTTGATTACTTTAAACCACAGTAGGCCATGAACCAAAAATTAATATCCTAGAGACAACTATGTTGACATTCTAGCTGTTATTAACATTTAATGTCAATTTCATTTTTACATATTCATTTGTGAAAATGACTTATCAACATTTTGAAATATTTGATATGTCCATGGTGTGTTATAAATTTGAAAAGAGGGTTTAAAATGCTATCTTTTTAAATTAAAATATACAGGGTGTTCCATTTAAAAAAGTGAGGTTAGGTTCGATAACTTTCTTACCTGACCCCGTATACTTATTCTGAAACGGAAAATTATTCAACAATCATTATAAATAAACTTCTGTATAAAATATTTTTCTGTATCTCTTTTAAATAAGAAAATATAGGGTCATTTACATATTGTCAATTTTTTGATTTTTCCCCGTATCTCTTAAGCGAGCGAAAATTTTCGAACTTTGATTTTACAATTTTAAGTTTGACCCAAGAAGGGCACATGACACCTAGATTAGTAATTTTAGTGTAATTTGGGTTATAAAAAATAGGTGCGACACTGATCTTGATAGTACAATTTATTAGAAATTTAAATGACTAAAAAACATCTCTTAACATGTATGTGAAGTCAGCTTCGTTTACAAGTTAAATGCAATTTTATTTTATCAAACTCTGTTAAATTTCAAGCTAAAATAAATAAGTAAAAAATTTAGTACAAGTACTAAATAGTATAAGTTTATGCTATTCACACATTTTTATTGCTAAATACGTGCTATTTTAGGTACCTTCCATAACCTAAATTATTAAAGCCGTTCCGGAAATCTTTAAAACACCGCAAAAAATTCTTAAAATTTTGACGCCCTGCATAATCCAACAAAACATCTGCAGACCCATGTTGATGGGATAAGGATTCACCTCACACTTATTCTTTGAAACACCCTCTATATATTTGGACAATAAATCAGCTGAAAGCGGTTGGATTTTATATAGCCCGGTATAGGATACTTAACGTCAACCCGGTCGTGCATTCCGTCCCGCCTCCCCAAAACCACATAATCTTCGGAGATGTTCCGAAAGAGCTAGAATTTCGACGGCACCTCTGCACTACTATTATCCCACCTTTAATTATTAAATTACATAATTTACTGACCGGGTCGGTTATTATGGACAGGCAATTTGCTGAAACCCGATCGATCTGAACGTATCAATTAGGGCTTGATATTGACCGTCCGAGGATTTACCTTCCTGCCGAGGATTTTTGCTAAACGTTAATCAAAGTAAATGAAACGTATATTTATTAACACGTCTGAGGAGACTGAATTTATATTGCAGTCGCAAGAACTATACACAATTCCACCAACTTCAGAGACCACTATTACTAGAACGGGACACACACACACACACACACATTCACCTCCCGATTTAAATTAGCTAGTAACCCCACAATTAAAAAGAATACCAATAACTGTAAACGTTTTAATGTGCAATATTGTTCTAGTACACTTTACCCCAACCGAACAAACCCAAATTCACTTTACGGGACCTAAAAGTTTGTTCTTTTTTAAGAATTATTTCATCTGGAGGACTTCATCATCCTTATGCAGTTTTCTCTAAGAAGGTTAACATTACAGAACTATTAATTTGCTGGGCGTCAATCTGGCAGGAAATATGTCTTGGCATAGCCACGTTTGGGCAATCGCCAAGATAGCTCCTCAGAAACTTGGTGTACTCTTCAGAATCAGAAAGTTGTACACACCTCAACAACTTTTGACACTATACAAAGCCCAGATTCGACCATCACTAGAGTACTGCCCTCATGTCTGGAGCTCTGCACCGAAACATACTCTTCGGCTACTGGATTCCATCCAAAAGAGGGTCATTCGTCTGATTGGAGACCACGAGCTGACGAAGAACCTCGACAGCCTAGCACATCGAAGACAGGTTGGGGATTTGACTCTCTTCTACAGATATTTCCATGGAAAATGCTCGGCTGACCTTGCCGTCTTAATTCCGCCCAGAGCGGCGAAAAGCAGAAATACACGACGAACCACTGCCGCCCATCCATATGTGGTTAAGCTTAGTACTCCTCGAACTTATTTAAAAATTCTTTTATCTGGAGGACTTCATCCTTATGGAACGACCTTCCCGAGGTCATGTTTCCCAACGAATATAACCTCCAACGATTCAAAACCAACGTGAATCGCTTTATTCGCACACGCACCACTTCCAGAGTGCCCTAAAGCATTTTTCCTATAGTGCTGGTGTTTGATATAAAAAAAAACATAAACACACACAAAAAAGAAATACTTAATTTAAAAATATAATACTCAAATAGAATCAATTTTACGGAAAGAAATATATTTTCAAAACAAGTATTTAAATACCTAAATAGCTATTTTAATTATTATTTTGAAAGATGAATTACTTGCCACGACATTAAGTGCTCGATTCATACTTGAAAATACTTGTTTTGAAATAATACATTGTTTACCGAGGAGGAAATGCCTAACATTTCTGGACGACTTAGCAACACAGAGTCTAGGAATTTGGCTTTTCCTACGAGGTAAACATACTATTTTTCCGAAAATCGTTTAAAAATCGACATTTATATTGATTAATTTTGAAAAAATCGTGAATAATTTTATTCACAAATAAATGGTGCTTTGAGATTCGTAATAAAATTGGTTGCGTTACTATGGAAAAGTATTAATTTTGAATTGTCAAACTTGATGCATATAAATTTAATTGTATATATATGTACAGTATAAAACGATAAGTGATGATGCATTTTCCATTTCTGGGACTCCTCCAGAGCTGGTTGAGGCAGTGAATACTGCTTCATTAGAATTATTGCCAAAGAAATCAATAGAAATGGACTATCGCAAGAGTAAAAACACGAGTTCTTTCTCGGAAAATGTTGTAAACTGCAATGGCATACTTCTTAGACCTTTGTTTAAAGATGAAATCTTCAACATTATGTGCCAATTATTCAATGTTGAAGTCAACCCTTGCAATTAAACACAATGTAGTTATATCTACATATTCAAAACTTCGTTCTTTATTGAAACGGCAAGCTCAAGATTATAGGGCAAAGAAATCTAAGATTTTAACGAAGGAAGATATCGACAAATTTATTCAGGATGCTCCAGATAAAGAAAATTTAATAATTAAGCTAATTTACAAGGTTTTAATTTCTATTTAGATAACACATTTATTTATTTCGTAGGTGGCTTTAATATTTGGTATTTCTGGGGCCTGTAGAATGGATGAGTTAGTCCGACTGACTCTACACGATGTAGAAGACCTAGAATCTAATCTTTTAATTAGCATACCTGATTTGAAGACCAGCAAACCAAGATCATTTGAAGTTAATCAGATGTACCTACTTGAATGTTTATCGAAAGTATGTTTCGTTGAGAGCAGTGACCGATTTTTCTTTAAATATAAAAGCGGAAAGGGTTGTAGACAAGTGGTAGGAATACATCAATTTAGAAAAGTGCCTAAAATAGTTGCTACTTATTTGAACTTAGTAAATCCAACAAAATATAGTGGTCATTGCTTTCGTCGGTCTTCTGCAACAATATTGGTTGACTCTGGTTTACTAGTTTAAAGAGGCATGGCGGATGGAAGTCATCAAACGTTGCTGAAGGATATATTGAAGAATCCTTTAACAATAAGGTTGAGGTGGCAAATAAAGTTTTCACAGTACAAAATATGCAACAAAATAACCCTACTAGATCGCATGTTGTCCAAAATGTTTCTCATAGTTCTAATAATGTTCCTCCATTTTCAATAATTATTGTACTAACTGTCAAATAACTGTGAATATAACAAACTAATTTCAAAATGTATTCTTATATTCTTATATTCAATATAACAAACTAATTTCAAAATGTATTCTGCAATGCATTGAGGTTTCCAAAATATAAATTAATTCCTTATGAACAAAGTGTTTTCAATTATTTATGTAGAACACTAACAACTGTAAGGAAATATCATTTTTTTTACATGTGCCCCGAAAGTGCCTCTTTTCATGCATGTTCTCTGCACCGAAAGTGGCGTTTTCCAAGAGAGCGGGCGGGAAAGTATCGAAGCGGGCGGGAGAGATTTTTGTCGCCCGCTTCGAGTGACCATCTGCTCATAAATAAATAAAACCAGAATTGTCGGTGCGGGATTTGAACCCGCGACCCTCAGATCGCCAGGCGGACACTCTACCCACCGAGCCATACTACAAGCGATAATAAATAGCGGATTATATATAAATTAAATTGGCAGTTAATTTTTCAAAGATGTTTTAGAAAAATGTCTGAAGAATTTCTTTATTTATATGGCCTCAAAGACTCGGGCACTTGTAAAAAAATAAATAAAACCAGAGATGCGGAGTGTGGGATTTGAACCCGCGACTCTCAAATCACTAGGCCACCAAGCCTATTTGTCAAAAATAATAAATAGATATTTACATTCTCCATGCGCGAGTGGTTTCATGTCATCTAGACAGGAAAACTGTCTGAAGAATTTCTTTATTTATTTGGCATCAAAGCTTCGGAGCACTTGTAAATAAAAATACGGTACATATCTCGGGCCGTCGGAGGCTTTTCCGCATCTCGTCCGTAAAAGCCTCTTTTCGGCCCTTGACACGTAATGTATTATTCCTTACAGTAAGGAAATGAATATTTCATAACAGTTATTTTCCGTTGCCTAGCAACGACTAAGTGTAGGGAAATATTGACTTTTTCTTCCAAAAATGTCAATGTCAATATTTTTGAACGATTTTCGGAAAATAGATTTCCTTGCGTAAGATGTATTCTATTTGAATAATTGATAATTTTAAACTAAATATTTCTTCTTTTGGGTGCAGACTGCACCCAAAAGAAGAAAAACCGTGCAGTTTTACTGCCAAATTGGCACGCACCATCTGTCATCTATTCAAATACAGTGTATTTCTTTATTTCCCACTTAATTGAGCACGCCTATGGTAAAAGGTATCCTAGTATGGTTTTTATACGTTTTTCTCCCCTCGCTCTTCATACGGAAATCTTCAAATACCACTGGGCAAACAATACATAAGGAAGTAATTTTTAAAAAATAGGAAATTTTAAATTTTGATAGAGTTTCTGCAAAAAGGCTCCAATACGAATGTTACCATAAACTGGATTTATTTTTATGTAATATAATAATTCATGGAATTAAAGAAAGAACGTAAATATTTACTATACTACTCGAACTATTACAGTTAAGCAAATGATAAAAACAATTCAAAAAAAACTATTCCTAATCGCTTTTCAACTGATGGAATATATCCCTCTCAATTTTTATAAACCAATCGAGCTGTCGAAATGTTTACACCAATACGGCGCCGAATCATTTGTCTACGAAATTAATTCCTAAATAATAAACTAAGAATTAATCAAATTTCAATAAGTATAATCAAAAGTGGAGAGTCAATAAACAACGTATCCGCAAAATTGGTCGAGGCGTCAAAGACGGACGGACGTGGTTTACTTTGGAAAAATTTTGTTTTGACGGCCATATTCGTCATACGGACTGACTAGGTTTACATCTGGGAACATATTAGCGAAATTTCAATGGGTTTGTTGGCAGACCAGTCGGAAATAGTTAAAAGCTGCCCGAGACATGCGCACTTTGCTTGTTTATTGTGTTATTTATGTTCCAAGGGAATTATAGTCTAGTAATGCCTGTGGTGTATACAATATTTTATATTTAAAATATAAATAGTTAAATTCCTGCATTTTTTTTTTAACTTTTTTCGACAATTTTTAGTATTTAGTGAGCTTTGATCGGTTGTCATAAAATAAGTTTGACGATTGCTAAGGGTTGTTTGGTTTAAGCGTCTTTTACGTTTTACGTTCAGGAATTGGCATGTACCCCTTTTGCTTTATAATAATAATTTTTTATTATTTTTACTTTATTTTAGTCGGAAATATACAGGGTGTCCGGGAACATGTGGGAAATCTCCCGGATATGAAGAAAACACGTGAAAAGAATACTATAGGTTCATATAAACTTCTTTCGTATCGGCCTCCTCTTCGGAGATATGGGCTCCCAAAGAGCACCAATGGAATCAAGTTTTTTTACACATAATTATTGAACCACCTGGTATATTTCAATTATTTTTTAATATGATGTATACCAGGTAAGACCCGTCAAATTACTACCCAAGAAACTGTTGTGAATTACTCACAGCTGCAGGGACGGACCAGCTGTAACACTCATGGGCCCATTTTTTTACGCCCTGTATGATGAGAACTTTGGACAATGTTTTTTACATACCTTTAACTATTGGCTAAAAATTAAGTGCTCTTCATTCATGTCGCTAATCCTAACCGTTTTCGAAAAAACGGCATTTCATATACATCATGTATTTGGCGTATTTCAGTAAAAGATACATCTTTGTTCCGATCAAATGTTCAACCTTCAAGATTCCGCTTTTTCATATTTAGCCCATGAGCAGTTAGGGGACTCAGTGTAAGTAAAATGACGGTTTCTCGAAAACGGTTAGGATTAGCGACATGAATGAAGAGTACTTAATTTTTAGCCAATAGTTAAAGGTATGTAAAAAATATTGTCCAAAGTTCTCATCATACAGGGCGTAAAAAAAAATGGCCCCATGAGTGTTACAGCTAGTCCGTCCCTGCAGCTGTGAATAATTCACAACAGTTTCTTGGGTAGTAATTTGACGGGTCTTACCTGGTATACATCATATTAAAAAATAATTGAAATATACCAGGTGGTTCAATAATTATGTGTAAAAAACTTGATTCCTGTGTGGTGCTCTTTGGGAGCCCATATCTCCGAAGAGGAACCTATAGCATCCTTTTCACATGTTTTCTTCATATCCGGGAGATTTCCCACATGTTCCCGGACACCCTGTATACCCAAAATAGCCTTTGGACAAGATATTCCCAAGTGAAGTCTGAACTTATAGTAAAGGAAAACATAAATATTATGATATTGTCAATTAATATCGCTTTTAAAAGTTAAATTAAAGAGATATTTTCCTAAAATGTCAAAGGTTTTAGAAGGCGAACAATAATCAAAAATGCGAAGAATGATACCTTCCTGCTTCATAAAGTCGTACATTTTTTATTACAAAATTATTATAGATACTGAATATTTGGTAGAATTAAACTCATGATATATATTTGAAACGTTTTCTTAAATTTTAAATCTGACTCCACAGCGTAAGCTCGCCATCGAAAGTGACGATACCGATGCCAGAGGCAAATATATCAAATTCACCCCGTAATTAGGCATGCGGCGGCACCGAACGCAACTTGTGTCAACCGCCAATGGGAAGAAAATTTGATTACTGTTTTAGACTCCTGTGTCATATTGTACACTTACTCGTGTGTCTTAAAAATATACCTGTAAAATGCTCAATATATTCATCTGAAGACGACTGAGGATATTTACTATCCCACTATAATATAACATATAATAGACAAATATTAATAGAATCACAAAGTGGCGATTTGGCGAAAAAAGTATAAGTTAGAAGATCGTCCCCCATACCCTAACTCTATGAAACGTGATTTGATAGAAGTTGGCGCCAATCATGTGAAACGTCATTGGATTTTAAATGATTGGCGCCAAGTCTACACACAATATCCCAGCGAAAGGTTGAGTAGATCCATTAGGAAATTGCGAACCAAAGTCCCATCCAACAAAGGAAAAAAACGATCATTTTACATACCGATTCCTATGATTGTTGGGTTACAAATTGTTTGTGGTTGTCCTCTAAAAATATTAAAGATTCATCATTGGATTACCATAACGACACCACAGAAGAACTTTTTTTTTCTATGATCAAACACAAGCACTATAGGAAAAATTCTTTAAGGCACTCTCTCTAAGCGATTCACGTTGGTTTTAAATCGTTGGAGTTTATATTCGTTGGGAAAAACGACCTCGGGAAGGTCGTTCTATAAAGATGAAGTCCTCCAGATGAAAGAATAATTAAGTTTGAGGAGTACTAAGCTTTACCACATATGGATGGGCGGCTGTCAAGGCTCTTCGTCAGGTCGTGGTCTCCGATGCGACGAATTAATATCCTTTCAATGGATGGCCGAACGAAGTCAATTTCTAGTCCTCCCCTATATCCAATTGGAGCCCCGTGTTCGGTTGTCTAGTCGTTCGGAACACTTCTTTCGTCCACGGAGTCGCGTCAGATGTAAATCGAGTCACCGAATATTATGACGCAGTTAATCAATCACAAAAATGTCAGATCCGTTTCAGAACGTGTCTATTATTACAAATTTATCATGCTGCTGCCTCAGCCAGCCAATTTATTAAGGAAATCATTTTAACAAATCGATATAATTTCGCGTGAAATCGGAAATTGCCGCCGCGTAAGGTCACCTTAGGATAAATTATATTAATCTATACTCTAGGTAGTCTGGTTACTAACGTGGAATACCTTACTAACTAACAACACGATTAATGGCAATAATGTTGACTAAGACAGAAGATATGATGGAATTTTGGTGTTTTTTTTCTATTTCGATGTTGACTTTAGATCATTCATCCTATTGCTGTTACTACAATGCAGATTTCTTCACCTAACGAACCTCACTGAAATATATTAGAAGTCTTCTAAATTGAGAGTTGATGTTTACATTTTTTAAATTTCCCTTACATACAGGGTGTTATGGAGATGACGTATTATAATTAAATGGGTGACTCCTTGGGTGTCCTAGAAAAGCGCTACATATTTTATTTAAATCGACCGTTTTAAAAGTGGGGTAATAAACACTCTTACTCACAGGTCAGTCCGCGCTACTGTACAACATTTCACCCAGAGCCAATGGCAATGTTGCCAAACTTAATGTAAAACTGAAATTCCATATAAAATTATAAAAATAAATTATTTTCTACCTACTTGTATTTATCCTTATACCTAATGAGCGAGGAAATCCAGGCACAAACACAATCAGTTTTTTTTTTTCTTGGGAACACTCCAGGAAACACTTTATGTACACACAGTAATAGTGAGTATACTACAGATTATTAGATTTTATTACACGCGACGAAATTTGACGTCCAGAAGAAACGCATCAATAAAAACAATATTCAAAGATTATTTATGTACGGGCAAGATACACACGTAAACCGAAAAATCAGAGCGGATTGCTGAGAGTGCGTTGGTGATCGACGAGACACAACGTATCCGGCCGCTGGTTGGTCTTCAACTAACAGACGCAAGCGTGCGGCGCGATATGAAACTACTTCGCTCAGCCGATGTAAGGCGTCAAGAGGGCATTGGCATTTGACCTAGTGACGTACGTGGCTATTACTATTCCATATGTTTTTTCGGGTTGTTTAAACCATAGTCCGTCGTAAATGTTCTTCAATTAATTGTACAAAAAGGTATTACACAATGGAAAAGTGTTTAAATTATTTTATTTTGTCTAAAGAGTTTAACGTGTACATATGATAACACCGGCCAAAATTCCTTGATTGCTTATATGTATCGCAGTGCCACATAGGTGTTTTCTGGTTTGACGTCAGGTCACTTTTACCGCTGAATGAATTGAAAGAAAGCGCCATTTATGGCTATTTTTCTTCAATTTGTCTCTATCTCAGGAATTGCCGGTTTAAATATAATACGTCATTTCCATAACACCCTGTATACCGGGTGATGCATCGTTCAGTTGAACATAGAAAATTTCTTGTAAATTTTGAGGTGACTAAATATTGGCTCCCCTGTACGTTTTATAGAAAAACTGAATTATAACTTCCTGAAGAGGCCGACATGGTAAACCCATATGCCTAGTTTGCATATATTTTGGTAAGCCTCAATTAAATATGATTTCAAACCCACGAAACTCTCATAGTTCAGGTAATAAAAAACAGCAGGAAATATTGTCACTGACGTTTTGTCAATTGTTGTAATTATGGGCCCGATAATACACCGCCAAAAAATCAAAAATAAATACTTCAAAATATTTGAAAAAATCTAAAATTTGACTTTTCGGTTTTTAACTTTTCCTGGCTTTGTTTGAAGAGATGTCCAAAAATAAATTTCACTTTCTCATTGGTTTCTCTTATTCTCCACAGGATGGCATCATCACGTCATTGATGCGACGTTTCGTCTTTCTCGATGCCTTTTTTAAAAGGCTTGAAATAGTGCTCGTTTCAATAGACAAATTTTATTTTAAAATAAATTATTTGTAGGTACCTACTGCACTAAGTAGAAATTTGAAAATATAATTTTTCTATTTGGGTTTCATAATGGCTACATTATGAAATGCAAAAAAATTTAATAACCTGCCACTTTATGTAACTGAAATTTTTTTTTTATGTTGGCAGCGTAGGCTTCGAATTTTAGGCTTACTTCGATTTCGTAGAATTTAGTTTTCTAGGCATTATGGATTCGAAAAATTTTTTTTATAGGAAACTTTAAAATACTAACCTTTAACCTTGCAAATAGATCATTTTTACTAGATATACATATATCTGAAATACCTATACTAGGAAATATATATCATGCTGACGGTCTCCGTCAACTAATTTCTAGTCACAATTATAAAACAACATAACTTAAAAATAATAGAAATATCTTCCAGTTTATGCTCTATTTCTAAAGTTTCTAAAATATAGTATTATACATATTACTGTATATATACATATTTATAGTTACTGTATACATTTCCTGGAGATAAATTGTTATTCCTGCCAGATTCTGTGTCGACACAATATTTTGTTCAATAGTATTATTTATTATTTTGTTCAATATTTTGAACTTTGTTCTGCTCGCACCATAACTCAATGTTTTCCATATTCTTTTTAAAAGTTTTTCTAGATTAATTTCTGCAATTTCACGTATTTGCGGCGGAGTACAACTTTCTTCCTGACTCATTTTTATTAACTTTAATAATATAGTTATTTTTAATTATGACGGATGGGAAGAAGCTTTGTTGTGTTCAGTTGTTTCTATCATGACATATTTGAAACTTGTAACATTTTATGAAATTGTAAAGGTATTGCCAACCCAAAAAGATAATATTAATTCAAATGAAAAAAATATGTACTATATTTTTTAAAGTTCTTCAGACTTTAAAGACCCAAATAGAAAAAGTATTATACAATACACTGTTCATAAGACAATTAGAGCACTTGTACTTTAGAAAACTCCCCGCTTCGCGGGTCGTTTTCTAAATTAGCCGCATGCTCTAAGATAATGTCTTATGAAACTTGTATCTTAATATACTATTGAAATAAAAGAAACAGTAGTACCTAGTATAGGCTCTAGAGCACTTTAGCACCCACGGAATTTAACAATTTTTGAAACAGAAATGGAAAGAGTATTTAATTTTAAGTTATTTAGAAAAAAAAAATTGCGGATGAGCCATTTTTTACAACGATATTTACAAAAAACCAGATACAGATTGTATTACAAGGGAATATGTTTTTACTCGTTTCTTAACTATTTCTTAAAAATCCAAATTGCTAACATACACACACAACAAGAATAACATTAAAGGGCTGATTATTAGAAAAACAATAGCATAAAGAGTTGATTATTTAAAAAAAACTACTAATATTGGCAAGTTAAAATTATAATAACATTGTGTTATATTATTATATCAAAACTACTTTCTTTCGACCACAAAATATTAATACTCTCTTCCACAACTTGTCACTGGTGATTGTATTAATGCATTGTTGTCAATTCAGAAAGTTATACTTCAGTTGATAAATTTCGTTAACGTATTATTTGATTTACAATGGAAGTTAGTAATATATTTGAATTGATGAAATAGGAAATCGGCTACAAAAGGTGTAGCGGTGCGGGTTTTCACTCGTTTTCCCAGGGCACTGTCAAGTTATATAACGTTCTTGTGTTTTCCTTCGCCGAATACAGAAGGAAATCGGCTACAAAAGGTGTACCGGGGGCGGGTTTTCACTTGTTTTCCCAGGGCACTGTCAATTTATGTAACTTTGTTGTGTTTTCCTTCGCCGAATACAGAAGGAAGTCGGCTTCAATAGGTGTAGCGGGGCGGGTTTTCACTCGTTTTCCCAGGGCACTGTCAATTTATGTAACTTTCTTGTGTTTTTTTCCAAATACAGAAGGAAATCGGCTTCAAAGGTATAGCGGGATGGTCTTGCACTTGTTTATTAATTATTTTTCTGTTGAATAAAATTTTTGGAAGTTGCTTTGTGTTCCCAAAACGATGCTTTTATTATGTTTCCTGTAAATTTGTATATGATAGTAAACGTGGCAACCATGTTTGCGAATGACTGACGTAACTGTCTTAAACGGGGAGTTTTCGCATAAATATTTCTGTCAAAGTCGACCTTTTTTCAATTTTTCTTATAGAAAAACTGTATCAGCCGCAAATTTTTTTGTTTTAAAGTGTTCTACACAACCATATCTTTACATTGCATTTTCAAAAATTGTTAAATTCCGTGGGTGCTCAAGTGCTCCAGACCCCCTAGTACATAATAATAATAATTAAGGACAGAGATAGCAATAATAATTTCAGTTTCTTCGAAACAAATTAAATTACAGGAACGTACTAGAGATAGTTTAATGAAGATGGTCAATTTAAGGAACAAAACGTCTGAAAATCAGTGAGTGTTATATACTGCTGAACGAAGATTTAGTTCCTCTTTCATAATTTAAACAAAAAAATCCAGGCCCGTATTTAATAAAATTAAGTTAATGACGCAAAGACAAAACGTCGCATTAAAGATCGAATTGCTCCATCTTGTGGAGAATAAAAAGTAGCAATGAGAAAGTGGAAATTTTTTTGGACATATCATCGAACGAAGTCAGGACACCGAAACGCAAAATATCATATATTTCCAAATATTTCGAAAGCCCCTGTATTTATTTTAGATTTTTTTGCGACACGTTATCGGGCCCGTTTGTAAATTTAAATATTTAGAACTAAGTTTGATGTATTTTTTATTGTTTTCCGGTAGGTTATATATTAAAACCAAGCACGGAACTGACAATTCAATCAACATTTTACGGTGATTAGAACGAATGTTACCATTGTTACAAGCGGCACGGTTCAGCCCTTTAATTAAAATTGTTACTTTGTATACCTCACCGGATAGGCTTAAGTAGATTCCTACAATATTTCTGAATTGTTCTTGTAGGTCTCAGCCACGATGTAATACCGGATTTATCATCGCACATTGGCCAGTTGTTATCGTAACTTTTTAACACATTTACAATTCGAACGGGCGCGTTGGTCACTTTTCAAATATACTGCCTTCTGCATTTCAATATATTCTCGCTAGATGACGTGGGAGCAGTGGCGGCTCGTGACCTATGATAGAAGGGGTTCACAACTATGATGAAATTTTTCTAGGCGTTTTAAATGTAGAAAGAAAAAAGTAATAAGAAAAGGCGTTAGGTAAAACATATTTTTATTTATTTTTTAATTTTACACAAGGAAATACCACTTTTGGAAAATAAGAAAGGTTTTCTTAGTATGTCAGATGTCGGATCTTAACGTCGTCGCATGCAACTCTCGTAACAATATTCATACAGTCCACAACTAATACTACTAAAGCCATCTACGAGCTATCAAGAAAACCGAATGATGTCCAATACTACTACCGCCATCTACGAGTTATCAAGAAAACCAAATGATGTCTAATACCACTACGCCATCTACGGCTGCGTCATTAGGCGCAACCAAGACGAGAGCAATAGTTAACTGTTTTATGACGAGAACGAATCGAGCCAAGAGACTGACAAGTTGGCATTCTTCATATTTTCAGTGATTTTTAGTTTAAATCCTAAAATAAAATGGTTTAAAATCATATCGAGTATCATTTATCGAAATACACAACATTTATCGACCCTACACAATAGTGCTTAAACGTAAAGTCCATTCGGTTCTTAATTGTAGAAAATTGATCAATAACAGCCTCATTAAGTTTGGAATATCCTCTATAATTTTTTTTTTCATGTATTTCATTTTTAAACTTTCTAATAAAGTCCCTAGGTTTACCCTCTGTGGTCTGCGTTAAATTAATTTCGGGCTTAGGTGTTCATTCTTCACTTCGATTTCTTGCCATAAACTCAAAAATCTAGAGTTATTTCTTAAATAGTCCCTTGTCAACTATTCATTTTAACTTAATAAATATATAGTATTAAAATATTAAACATACACGCTCGAATTTCTAACTAGATGCACGAACAGACAACAGCGCGGTGCACACAAATACTGTGCGCCTTTTTCATGTTAAATCGCCATAGCCCCGCTATCGTCCGCTGCCACCCGCCACCTGTAACTACAGAGAAACTGCACTACTTAATCGCACGTGCGAGCAAGTCTCGTCATAATTGTAATTTACCTCGACCGAGGCACGGTTGCCGGATCTATACAGTTTGGTTTGACGGGATGATAAAATATTAGGGAGGGTCGGACGTACGATAAATAATATTCAATGAATATAAATAAATATTTTTTATTCGTTTTTTTTGTGGGTGCACATGCGCATGTGCTCCTGTGGAAGAACCGCCAGTAGTCTGGTTACTGTAGAAAATCCGTGTATTTTCGCCTGACTCACAGAATCCACTATGAAGGGAAATGATGGTTTTTATACTGACAATATTGCAGAGGTCCCTGATAAAATAGTCAAAGGTATATCGATAATTGTCTTACGAAACTGATTAATTTTGTTGAAAAAGAACATGCTGGAGATGATATTATGTTCTGGCCAGACTTTCCGTCCTGTCACTATGCAAGACAAACCCAAAATTGGTTAGCAGACCAAAACATACCATTTGTTCAGCGACAACCCCCCTAACCTTCCCCAGGCTCGGCCCATAGAACATTTTGGGCGCTTGTATCTCGAAAAGTCTACGATGGAGGATGGCAAGCACAAAATGAGGAGGAACTTCGACGCAGGATATATAGAAAAATCCGAGAAATCGATATGAATGCCGTCCAAAACCTAATGCTAGGTGTCCGCAGAAAGTTGCGTCTAGTGGAAGACCATGGTCCTCTGTATTTAATTTAAGTTCATAATTTTGTTGCTTATGAAACAATTAATTACTATAATTACTAAAAACATTATTTAAATATTTTTTATTATAAAAAAACAGTTGGTAGAAATGTGTGCCAAAACTTATGGAACATACTATAATATTTTATAGTCTTTTTCCGCATAGTTTGTGTTAAATATGCGGTACTCAAAAAAGATGCGGTACTCAAAAAATAATAAATTATGGTATTATTGTAAAGAGATTATTTATTTAAACAACTTTTAAAATGATCTGCCACTTTCCAGTTAAGATTTTAAGGGTAACATCTACTCCTCCCAGGGGGTTAATCCAGAATGGCTGCAAATATTCTTTAACCCCCCCCCCCCCCCTTCACAATACACCTTGAGGTGATCTTCCTATTTTTCATGTTATGAGGCAAAACCCTTTTTCTAACGTTCCGGCATTGTTTTCTAAATATGCAACAAACTATATATTTATTTTAGTGAGACGCAAGGCTATTATCATATTGATGTAATTTCATCTGATATATTTTCATTGATTAAATTACTGAAAAATTAAAGAAATTCTATAAAAATGTAAAGGAAACAAGTTCCTGCCAGTTGCAACAATGGTGCAATAAATTTATTGTTGAAAACCATGAACAGCTAATTTGTTATATTGTTGCACAACTACAAGCTATGAAAATACCCATTAATAAAATAAAGAAGGCATATATTAAGGAACTTGATTCATTAACTATATCTGATGAAATGAATAAATAAATCTTACCGCTATTTTAGAAACAACAAGTTAATTTATTTAAAATATTTGTTAATTTTATTAAGAGGATTCAACAGTTTTAATCCCGATCGAAATTACAAATAAAGCGAAATATCGTTTTTTATAGGAATAGAACAGGAAAAATGAGCTTTACAGTCTCCTGAATTTCTATAGAAATAAATTCAAAAAAGTTTTTTTAAAATCGATTAATAAATTCGGCCAGAATTCGAGTAAATGTTCTTCAGATATTGTCGGTCTCTGAAATCGATCAGAATATTAAAGTACAAAGGTTACAAAGCATCCTAGTTTAGCACGCGTCCATGTCCAAGGGGACAAGTGCTATAATAGCTTTATAAAACATGTGCTTTATACTATTTTTTTTATTTTGCGTTTTTTAATAAAAAAAATCCATATTTAAACAAAATATTAATTTCGTAAATATTTATGTATAAATTGTATGCTGGTTATATGTACTATCAAATTATTATTTTATCATATCATATCATATCATTTTGTCCCTAAAATTGAAAACTCTCTTAAATAATGAAATAATATGAACCAAGATGATTTTAACTCCTCTCGAGTTAAGGGAAATTGCAAAGCCTTAAATTGATATATTTGTAAAATATTATAGTGCTGTGTTCAGCTTTAAAATAGTATATTAAGATACAAGTTTCATAAGACATTATCTTAGAGCACGCGTTTTCTAAAGTACAAGTGCTCTAATTGTCTTATAAACCGTGTATTTTATAATACTTTTTCTATTTGGGTCTTTAAAGTCTGAAAAACTTTAAAAAATATAGTAGATTTTTTCCATTTGAATTAATTTTTCTTTATGATCAAACACAAGCTCTATAGGAAAAATCATTTAGGGCACTAGAAAGTTGTACTCCGTCAGAAATACGATAAATTGCAGAAAATAATCTAGAAAAACATTTAAAAAGAATATGCAAAACTTTGAGTTATGGTGCGAGCAGGATAAAGTTCAAAATATTGAACAAAAAAAGTGAATAATGCTATTGAACAAAACATTATGTCGACACAGAATCTGACAGGAATAACAATTAATGACCAGAAAATGTCCACGGTAACTATAAATATGTATATATAAAGTAATATGTATAATACTATATTGAATTAAAAATAAAAATAGTCCTTTATTGAATAAAACTTTGGAAATAGAGCATAAACTGGAAGATATTTGTATTAGTTGTAGGTTATGTTGTTTTATAGTTGTGACTAGAAATTAGTTGACGGACACGTCAGCATGCTATATATTTCCGAGTATAGGTATTTCAGATAAATATCTAGTAAAAATGATCTATTTGCAAGGTTAAAGGTTAGTATTTTAAAGTTTCATATAAAATTTTTTTGTCGAATCCATAATGCATAGAAAACTAATTTCAACGAAATCGAAGTAAAGCCTAAAATTCGAACCCTACTTCGGGCCAACATAAAAAAATTAAAATTTCAGTTTCATAAAGTGGCAGGTTATTCAATTTTTTTGCATTTCATAATGTGGCCATTATGAAACCCAAATAGAAAAAGAAAGTAAACTAGTGTGAGGTTAGTTTAGTAATTATTGCTGCAATCAAATATACATGACCGCATTACCAACCTTTAAGAAAGAAAAATAAGATCATGGAACAAGCTTTGTTTGGACGTTTTTAGACAGTATAAAATGTGATGTAGTTCATATAATTTCTATCATTTTAAAATAATGAAAATAAGAGAAAAATTACTATTACCGAAGAAAATAGAAATATTAGTTGTATGCTCTTAATTTTAGGTTTCTTGTTTATATTATTTGGGAATAGGTATGTCGATATTATTTTATGGTATCAATTTAAAATTTAAATAACAGTTTAAAAACGTAACCTATTGGTTCTTCTCACGCCAGCGATTCCATTAATATCAAATTGATATTTTATTTTAATTAAAAAACCGTGTTCACAAATTATTAATAGAATTTTTTTTATTAATTTTTTATTGAACGGTTAAATTAAATAGGCAATAAAATTAGATAGGGATCAAAGACTTCACAAACTATTATTTTTGGATCAAGTAGAGAAGTTGGAGTTGTAACTTAGTAAGTACTGAAATTTTAAAGCAGTTTTAAATGTAATCAGTTTTTTTTTATGATCAAACACAAGCACTAGGAAAAATTCTTTAGGGCACTCCGGGAGTGGTGCGTGTGCGCAAAAAGTGATTCACTATGGTTTTGAATCATTGGAGGTTATATTCGTTTGGAAAAATGACCTCGGGAAGGTCGTTCCATAAGGATAAAGTCCTACAGATGAAAGAATTCTTAAATAATGAAGTTCGAGGAGTACTAAGCTTAACCACATATGGATGGGCGGCAGTGGTTCGTCGTGTATTTCTGATATTCGCCGCCCTGGGCGGAATTAAGAGGGCAAGGTCAGCTGTAGAAGAGAGTCAAATCCACAATTTGTCTTTGATGTTCTATGCTGTCGAGGTTCTTCGTCAGCTCGTGGTCTCCAATCAGACGAAAGGCCCTCCTTTCGATGGAATCCAGAAGCCGAAGAGTATGTTTGGGTGCACAGCTCCAGACATGAGAGCAGTACTCTAGTGATGGTACTCCTCGAACTTCATTATTTAAGAATTCTTTCATGTGGAGGTCTTCATCCTTACGGAACGACCTTCCCGACCACTAAAAAAAAACTTTATACTATGGCTACCTATGAAAAAACCTCGAAAGATGATAATTTTCCAAGAAACTGGATATATTGAAGAAACATGAAGAATTAAGTATGAGGGAATATACAGGGAAAGGAATTATGAAAAGTGAATTTATTTCGAGGAACTGAAAATAAAAATATCTACAAGTATAGCTGAGTTCATTCGAAGTTCAGTCAAACTTCGCGCTGTGTGGTAGATTCGAACAATAAGAACAGAGAAATCATTATAGCTGTATTATTAATTATTAGAGAAAATGCAGCAACAAGAAGAACACCTGGCCGTTTCTAAAACCACAAATATCCGATTAAAAGAAAATAACTTATAATAAATATCTCGTGCATTAAAACGAACGTGTCGTAAACTATGCCGATGATTTGTCGACTATTTCCGATTAAGAGTGGACCTAATTAACGAATAACGTTTTAATAGTTTCTGCCGTCATTCAAAACACCCTAAGTAGTTAATTTACGGATAATCTTTGATTGTTTTTATTTATTTTTTGACTATCAAATTAAGAAACCGCAAGGAGTAAATTAATTTCGAAAAATTTAAATAATTTCTGGCCTCATTTGCATTGTAACAAAATGTGTGGTCGAGCTTACAATGTTACGTTTGTTTTTTGGATTATAACAGTGTAGTATGTAAATTTAATAATTTTACCTTGTCTGTTGGGTGTTATTCAAAAGATTAAGTTTTTTCTTAATCTTTAGATGCAAAAAAATACAATATTCCAGTTTTAAAAAAAAATAAATAAATAAGAGTATGTAAAATTTAATAATTTTACCTTGTCTGTTGGGTGTTATTCAAAAGATTAAGTTTTTTCTTAATCTTTAGATGCAAAAAATACAATATTCCAGTTGTAGTCTATGGGATGGGTCTATAAGGGTTTTCCCCTCCAAAAAAGGGGCCCGCACACGTCAGATGACGTTCTTTTGTAACGATAACCAATTAAAAGATTGATGCATATTTTATACTCGCCGGCACAATATTCCGCCACCCTGAAATTTTGGTCAAGTTTGATATTTTATAACTTATTTAATTTTCATGCGATTTTCATGATTTTGTTATCAGTTTGTAGATCCATTTATTGTGTTTTTCCTGAATTATTTTATAAAGTAACATTTTTTGATTAGGCTATATTATACAGGAGTAAATCAAACTGTTGTTTTTTGTCGCAATTTCAAAACACTCTATAGGAAAATTGAGGTGGATAATTTTATTTACATACTGATTCTGGTAATCTTTGATGTATTCTAAACATTTCGTTTCTTGATTCATTCCATTATCTCATGTCTGCTGCGAGCTGCAAAATTTTAAATAAAACGCTGATTTTAAGCCTATTTTTATTAAGGAAAACAAACACTAGGTATATCGTAAAGTTAATTAACAAAAACAATTTTAAATCATGAACCGCCATGATATAAGATTCGTTCTGATATGCTGCAGTCAGCATATTTTTCATTTCTACGTATGTATACCTGCTCACGACCATCCGGTGATCTTAAACAAACCCTGGACTCATCAGTGTACGTAAGAATATTGTCACTGTCAAATATTCTGTCACAATAATCACGCGATAATTTTTAACCGAAAGTTTGACATACATTTTATAATAATAACATCGTTTCATTTAAAATTTTGCAGCTAGCAGCAGAAATGAAATAATGGAATGAATCAAAGAACGAAATGTTTAAAATACACCAAAGAAATAGTATGTATGTAAATAAAACTATCCACCTCAATTTTCCTGAAATTAAGACAAAAAAACAACAGTTTGATTTACTCCTGTATAATATAGCCTAATCGAAAAATGTTACTTTATAAATTAATTCAGGAAAAACACAATAAATGGATCTACAAACTGATAACAAAATCATCAAAAATCGCATAAAAAATAAAAAAGTTATAAGATATCAAACTTGACCAAGATTTTGGGTGGCGGAATTTTGTGCCGGTGAGTGTATTAGGACAAATAGCGATAATTTTTCTTATGGTATAAAGAAAGTATTTCCAGCCAGCAGAAGACGCCCGACTGCGTTGTTCAATTCAAAGTGTTGGAATCAAACTTTTGTAAACCTACAAAGGTGCTTGTAAGTCACCAAAGAGAGCACTTTAAAAATGCTTGAAGATATTTTAAAGAGCTTGCAGGATTTATTTTTGAGCCCAAATTATCAGCACTTTTATATGGTGGATTATTTCCATTGCTTGTTAATTATGCTGTTTCGACCAATCAAATTGTTCCATTTACACCATTTATATATTATATATTATACTGATAAAGTTAGAATATTCCATATAATAATAAAACTGTCTCATTAGCCCACAAGGCCGAGTGGTACTAGAGAATGAGTTTAATAAATGTCAAGTTTGAATGACTTTTCCTCTTAATATATGCATATTTTTTTGATTTCCATTATTATTTATCCATAACAATCGAAAATAGTATATTAAGATACAAGTTTCATAAGACATTATCTTAGAGTACGCGTTTAATTTAGAGTACAAGTGCTCTAATTGTCTTATGAACCGTGTAGTTTATAATACTTTTTCTATTCGGGTCTTTAAAGTCTGAAAAACTTAAAAAATATAGTAGATTTTTTCCAATTGAATTAATAGTTTCTTTTTGGGTTGGCAATACTTTTACAATTTAATAAAATGTTTCAAGTATCAAATATGCCATGATAGAAACAATTGAACACAACAAAGCTTCTTCCCATCCGTCATAATTAAAAATAAATATATTATTAAACTTAATAAAAATGAGTCAGGAAGAAAGTTGTACTCCGTCAGAAATACGAGAAATTGCAGAAAATAATCTAGAAAAACTTTTAAAAGAATATACGAAACTTTGAGTTATGGTGCGAGCACAACAAAGTTCAAAATATTGAACAAAATAATAAATAATACTATTGAAGAAAATATTGTGTCGACACAGAATCTGACAGGAATAACAATTAATGCCCATGAAATGTCTACAGTAACTATAAATATGTAAATATAAAGTAATATGTATAATACTATATTGAATTAAAAATAAAAATAGTACTTTATTGAATAAAACTTTAGAAATAGAGCATAAACTGGAAGATATTTCTGTTATTTTTAGGTTATGTTGTTTTATAGTTGTGACTAGAAATTAGTTGACGGACACCGTCACCATGTTATATATTTCCGAGTATAGGTATTTCAGATAAATATCTAGTAAAAATGATTTATTTGCAAGGTTAAAGGTTAGTATTTTAAATATAAAATTTTTTTGTCGGATCCATAATGCCTAGGAAACTAATTTCAACGAAATCGAAGTAAGCCTAAAATTCGAACCCTACTTGCTGCCAACATAAAAAAAATTAAATTTCAGTTCTATAAATTGGCAGGTTATTAAATTTTTTTGCATTTCATAATGTAGCCATTATGAAACCCAAATAGAAAAACGACTTTAAATGTAGGATTTAAGTAAAAAACGTGTACGGTTCCTTTGCAATGTATTTTCCTATTTAAATTATTGAATTGTTTTCTTTTGAAATTTTAGTCACATAACCTTAATTTTCATTGTTACATTCAGAGTTCTGTTTTTTTTTTTGAAACAGAACAAAACTTACCGTGACCATGAAAAATGTTATCAACAAAAAAAAAACGAGCTATATTACCTTGCAATAAAATGTCACTTTGGTAGTTTTTTCTAAAAATCGCTCGGACACAAAAATATCCTTAATAAAATTAAACTTGTTTTAGAAAATGTTGAAAATGCTATTATTTGCTTGCAGCAACCTATTTGTGAGTTCACACTGTATAGTAGAGCCCCAATTATATATTTTTAAAGACTTGAACGCCAGAATCTCCAAGCCCTCAAAGGGCTTGAAGCACTGGGAGGGATGAGAAGCCCGGAAGTCCTGCCCAACTCTAACGGAGATTGTTTAAAAAAATTAAATTATCGAAAATAGTAAACCGGAAAAAATAATTTCATTTTGAAATATGTTAATTCGTAACCTAATGTTTCTTATTGGGCGAGTCGGCGGGCAATCAAAATACAACAGTGTATTATGGTAATTTATTACTTTATAGTTATTTGAGTGGTGTTTATATTTGGCAATAAAAATTAAGCTTAATTTTATCTAATTTGTTTATGCATAATTATCTCGACTTACATAAATAATACTGGTTGTCGGGAACTGAATTTATGATCTCCCAAAATCTTATTTTGCAACTCATTATAACGCAAAATAATCATAACATTTTTCAAATTTTGTTCGATCCGGCTTTGATTTTTATTTACGTAAACATTATTAGTATAACCAAAATATACTTATCTCTTCTGCGTACACTTGAAGTTCAATGTTAAAGTTTATTGCAAAGACAAAACCATATTTAACAACATGAAAAATGTACTAAAGATCTTAATTTATATTTCACAGTCAGAATATGAGAGAGCTATGTCATTTCGGTGTTATTTTATGGGATGGAATCCTGGACGTTGAAAAGAAACATTAGTAGCATTTGAGATGTGGTCATATAGAAGGATATTAAGAATAAGTTGTGTAGACATGGTAACGAACAAACCCAATTAAAGTAAGGTGGTTGCAGTATCTGCTCCATGTGATGAGGGAAGAGAGGTATGCAATGTTGCAGAATATTATACAGGGAAAGATGATTTAGCGTTAACACATCGCGAGACAATACATCGAACGACAATTCATCGCCGACAATTCATCGCAGAGACAATTCATCGCTACGACAATTCATCGCTACGACAATTCATCGTGCGACAATTTATCGTTGCAATTTATTACAATAATATAAATAAATGGAACAAAAATAGACGTTTAATAGCGATTAAATAATCATAATCATCATAAGCATCAATCATAATAATAACCAAGTAGTTGAAATAATAATATAAATAAACAGTTATTACATCTGCAATCTGAAATTGTGGGCAATTCCTCGTAGATAATCGTCCAAATTATTGGGGTCATAGTTCTCCGTTAGTTGTTGTAGACGTTTGGCTGAATCTTTATATACTTTTTCTGGGGTCGTTCGGGTTTGTTCGGGTTTGTCTTCCAGTTTTTGTCTAGTACGTTGGACGGTCCTTTTCATTGATGATATTTGCGGCAGTTTTGCAGCCGCTGAGGCAGATAGACCTTTGGGATCACCACCATTCCTCGCTTGTCACTATTTTATGAGTTTCTGGGTTGGGAAAACTTACTAATTGATTATAAAGTGTCGTTTTAACCCGGACGTGCATTATTTTAACTCATTACCATGTGTAAATTATTTTGGGTTGGAATGATTCAGGAAACGTGCTCCAAAACCAATCCATAAGTAATGTCATACTAGAGTGCTCTAAATTATTTTTATACGCAAATTAAATATATAAGCTGCTATGAGCGATCCACTCTTAATCAGATGTTAGTAAGCAATCAGCGGGTAAGCAAAATATTTAATCTTGGTCATCAAAAAAAAGCAATAAAACGTGAAATAGTGATAGTGCCCTGGGAAAACTAGTGAAAACCCGCCCCCGCTACACCTTTTGTAGCCGATTTCCTTCTGTGTTCGCCAGAAGAAAACACAAGAAAGTTACATAAATTTAGTGCCCTGGGAAAACAATAAGTAATTATAGTACTCAACCTAACCCAAAATGAATATATAATTTTGGTATTTCAAGGAAGAGGATTAAGTAATTATGATACTCATGAAAAATATAGAATAATTTTCGACGAATTGTCGTAGCGATGAATTGTCGTAGCGATGAATTGTCGCACGCTGAATTGTCGGCGATGAAAAGTCGTGCGGTGAAATGTCGTACGATGAATTGACGGGACACCGGGAAAGATACTAGGTAGAAGAAGCAAGCAAGGGAAGATGATGCATTTTCTGGTTAAACAACTTGAGACAATGGTACAACTGTAGCTCTAGTGAGTTATTTAGAGCGGCAGCATCAATGACGAGAATAGCTGTGATGATAGACAATCTTTTCAGAGGAGATGTTTCGTTAAATAAAACAGCTCTACTATGTCTCTCTGTTTCTGTTCTTAATTTCTACAACGCGTTTTTTTTTAATTCAGTGCCGGCCGGATCCGATCCAAAAACCGATCGGATCGGATAATTAAAAGGAAGATCTGGTTTGGGTGGCAATAAAACTAAAACTAAAGTAGAGCCGTTCTCTAAAGTTTATCAGTCAACATTGCCTCTTGCCGATAACATTGATACTGAATGCTATTTGATAAGTAAAAAATATCGTCCAAATTTAACAGTCTTTCCTCCCAATTTCATGTATCAAATGATAAAACGTACGTACCAATCGTAAAAACTCGACCTTTTGTCGAAAGGTATGCCCAAAGATATTTGGAACAGCAATAAATAAGGTTTTTGTCTCGAAATTCTGTTGACTTTTTCTCGTCTCCTGTCAGACTCTTCACAATGTCGGACAGCAAGAATTTTACAACTCAACGTTGTCGCAAATTTCGTTAACGAAAACAAAGTATTTGATATGGATATAGGGTGGAAGCCATGTAGATTTTATTAAAATTATTTGGGGAAAGTTAATAAAAAATATAATTATCGATCATTGTATTAACAAACCCAAAGAAGGTTACATTTTTTAAAAGAAAACAGTCTTGTCTACTGTAATTTTACATTCATATTCCTTGTAAAATGACAAACCACCCATTATTTTCTCCTATTTATGAAATTGGGAAAATTATCTGTTTTTTTGAAATAATTCATCTTCCAGCGGTTACCTCTTTAAAATAATCTGTGCCCATTCCATAAATTCTTCCATTAATTTTTGTAATTCCTTTTAAGGGACTTTCGAACTTACATAGGGGATATATCTCCTGAAATTGATTTTTTCATTAATATTTTATGAAATGAGGAAACTATTGTTGGCTTTGTGATTCTTCTACAGTGTTACCACTAAAGTTGGGAAAAAATTTAAAATTTAAATTGACCATAAGTTTTTGCTTCAATAATGACATTAAATGGGAACCTTTGGGCCTTTGTTAACTGTAAAATTTGACATTTTCTCCACAAAATGTCGAAATATCGCATTTATTGATCGTATTTTAAAGAATTTTATTTTTAAACGTTGTTTGTATTGTAATTTTAGCCAATCATTTGCCAAATTTGACTCAATTATGATAATTTTTGTCTTCTAACAATTATTGGCTGAGATGAGATAAAATATGGACGTAATTATAAACAACGGCACTCTTATTCTAATATTTCCATTTTTGCAACTTATTTATTACTTAAAAAACAATACTCTTCGTTGATTAAATCTGTAAAATTATGAGGAGTTTGCTCCACAGTTGGAAACATTCTTAAATTGCACTTAAGTTTTTTGAGGCCGGATACCCTATCCCATTGGCTTCATCTATTAATTTGCTGGGCGTCAATCTGGGAGGAAATATGTCTTGGCATAACCACGTTGTGGAAATCGCCAAGATAGCTTTTCAGAAGGTTGGGGTACTCTTCCGAACCAGAAAGTTGTACACACCTAAATAACTTTTGACACTATACAAAGCCCAGATTCGACCATCACTAGATTACTGCTCTCATGTCTGGAGCTCTGCACCCAAACATACTCTTCGGCTACTGGATTCCATCGAAAGGAGGGCTATTCGTCTGATCGGAGACCACGAGCTGACGAAGAACCTCGACAGCCTAGAACATCGAAGACAGGTTGGGGATTTGACTCTCTTTTACAGATATTTTCATGGAAGGTGCTCGACTGACTTTGCCCTCTTAATTCCGCCCAGTGCGACGAATAGCAGAAATACACAACGACCCACTGCCGCCCATCCATATGTGGTTAAGCTTAGTACTTCCCGAACTTCATTATTTAAGAACTCTTTCATCTGGAGGACTTCATCCTTGTGGAACCCCATGGATATGCCCACTGTTCGCTTACCGATGCCCGTCATTAAGCTTATTTTTTCTTTGCAACATTTGGATAAATATTGAAACTAATCAAGAGAGCTATCTACTATTCACGTCTAGCAATCAATAAGCCAAATTCACCCGGTACCCAAAGGTGCCGATATAGCCAGTCGAGCGGTCCCGACCGAAAATTCCGACTCTGCGATATCTCGCAGTACTGCCGCACCGTGGGAACCGCGGTACTGATTCACGTGACGGCCGCCACTGTCGAATTCCATCGAAACGCGCTTCGTTGCACCCAGGATTAGCGCTTTGGACAGCGAGTTGCTTATGAGACCGATTGGGTACTATTTTGGAGATGTAACCATTAGGTTTAGGTATATGGTTATAAGTTGATTCCACGATGGTTTGTACTTACGTCATCAACTATTGCCTTAAGGACGCAATACAGTAACACCCCCCATATAGTCGTTGCAGAGAACCCTCTCGCCAGATATGTCACGTGGCATTAATGACTTGCCTGCTTATTTCTGGTTATTTATTTTGCCTAGGTTTGTAGTATGACATTCCAGGACCTTCCAGGATCATACTTCAATAGTACGTACGTTTATTTTAAAAATGAAACGAGTCTATTTATATTTTTAAATGCATTTTGTATTATTTATTATAGGGAATAAAACACACATACACATTGTATTCTTTTGTTATTTGTTTACTCAAATATATAAAATGTAGTCATTATCTATAATTACATGTCTAGTAGGTACCTCTATATTCACAAAAAGATAATAAGTACGTATCTACATGGATGTCCATCTTCATCTACTGTAAACTTTATACAATGTGTCTACACATGGACTTAACTATACCTGTAATAAATTGTATCTACAATTTTTCGAAAAAGTCATCCTTGATCATTACTTTTCCCTGTTATATAAATACAAATCACTTGGAAAAATTTTCATGTTTTTGTACCGGATGCACAAAAAAACATTTCTGAAAATTGCTATGGACCTTTTCTAAGGAAAGGTTATTGTATTAAAAACTAAATATACGGTTTGCTGTAAGTTTGTTCACTCTTGTTACCTCTGTTTTAACTTTAATGTTCAATAGTAACTTATAAGTGTATAGTATCATAACAAGCAAATTCTATATGCACCTTCCTTCTGTATACTAGGCCACGTATACTGCAAATACGTAGGTTACGTAAGTCATATATGCAAAAAACTAATGAAATGGGGATTTTGGCCTTCCCCATTGGGATTTCGGGAAAGGTAAGAGTAAAGAGATACGAAGTCGGTTAAATTGGGACAATTTTTTTCGGCACCAAGTTGCTCATTAGCCATATATATTTCAAGAAATCTACGTCTCTTCTGAGCAACACAAGGCTTTTCCATTAGAGCGCGGCGATTATCATTAGCTCTATATATAAATCAAAAGCTTCCGACAATATATTTAGTGTTCTCTGCAAAGTTCTAAAAATAGTGAACTTAGATAAACATATTATTACACACTACTACGATTGCACTTGAATTCTCTATTAAAAATATCATGAAGATATTTCCTACTTTCCCAGCTAACCAAACCATCGCCACACAAAAGTATTACCTGATATTTAACTGAAATAAATCTCAACTCACTCGGAAAGAAATAAAACATCTAGAAATTTTTTTATTAATATTAAAACTCACCTTCGTTTCTCTAACAGTGGCATCAGCTGAGGTAGAAGACAGACAATAATTATGCTCCATAATTATTATTTTCGCCTAAAAACAGATAAATAAAATATTAACCTATAAATTTTTCGCTACGTGATTAGTACTTACTGTGGTTTACAAATACACAAACAACTCGATATGTAGTTAATCAAAGTTTTCAAAACAAAATAAACTATACTAAAACGACGGAAATACACTTTTAAAACTTATTAGCACCAATCAAACTGGAAAAATATAAAAACACAATACGCTGAATGCGGTTCGTATAAAACTGGGGTATTTGACTAAGTCCCCAAACAGCTGATCGATGACATATTGCTGATGTCAACTGTCGAAAAAGCTTGAGGTTTAGCTGCAAAGACTATAGAAGGTTTTGGTTATAGTCAGCAAGTCTTTCTGATAAACTTGAAGGAAGACATGCGCATTAAGGTGCCGGCAATATTCTTGCAACTTGCATTACTTGAGAAAAACAGGTTTGCTCGATTTTTATTGCAGTTCTTGATGCAAGTATTGCGGAAAACATAGTGATTTTGACATTACCAACCAAAAATAAAAGTTACTAAATATTAACCTTAAAATACTTCTTGTGCGTTTATTGTTGATCGTGTAGTCAGTCATGTCAATTTATATTCAGTTTTCAGTTGTGTTTTTGCGCAGCAAAACCAAATGAAACAAATTAAATTCTATTGAGGAATTAAATTTTTCTTAAAATGGATTTGAATTGCATGGAAGGGGTCCGGTAAATATCCTCTAGATACGCCCATGAAGTTAAAATTCATCGATGACAAACCTACGTTCCCATATTAAATCATGTTCTAATTTTGAGTAAAATATTCACATATTGTCAGCTTGTCTGATTTACAATATTTATTCAGAGACAAAAATGTTACCCTACCTGGGAACATCATCGGTGTTTGTTGTTAAATATTTCTTATCGCGTTTTAAGTTCACACAGCTTTATGGGAAGAATTCGGTATTTATTATTTCTATTATATTTTAATACATATAGTAATTTTCTAATAATTTATGAACCCGAAAACCCGTTTTTTTAAAAATATACAGGGTGTTATGGAAATGACGTATTATATTTAAATGGGTGACTCCTTGGGTGTCCTAGAGAAGCGCTACATATTTTATTTTTTAAATCGACCGTTTTAAAAGTGGGGTAATAGACACTCTTACTCACAGGTCAGTCCGTGCTACTATACAACATTTCACCCAGAGCCAATGGCAATGTTGCCAAACTTAATGTAAAACTGAAATTCCATATAAAATTATAATAATAAATTATTTTCTACCTACATGTATTTATCCTTATACCTAAAGAGCGAGGAAATCCAGGCACAAACACAATCAGTTTTATTTCTTTCTCATGGGAACACTCCAGGAAACACTTTATGTACACACAGTAATAGTGAATCAGAACCGATAGTTAGCTTTGCATTTGACCTAGTGACGAAATTACTATTCCATATGTTTTTTCGGGTTGTTTAAAACATAGTCCGTCGTAAATGTTCTTCAATTAATTGTACAAAAAGGTATTACAGAATGGAAAAGTGTTTATATTATTTTATTTTGTCTAAAGAGTTTAAGGTGTACATATGACAACACCGGCCAGAATTCCTTGATTGCTTACATGTATCGCAGTGCCACACAGGTGTTTTTCTGGTTTGAAATTCATTTAATTCAAAAAAAAAATATTGTAGAAAATGATCCTTTTTACATATCGTTACGTCTTTCTAGGTTGATTTGATAACACATTTTATTAAAATTTATTATATTACTGGTAAGTCTAGTTGACGATTCGCACGCCACGGAACACCCTGTATATACAGAAGATTTCTTAAATATGCTAACGAATCGTTATTGTCATTCGCTAAATTAAAAGTAGGATTATGTCGTATAAGTTCTGTTACCTTTTTTCCTATATAACTTGGTTGTTGCATGGTTTTCTAAATGTTGTTACACAACTATTATGTAGCATATCTAGGCCATCTACACCTATATCTCTTTTAATGGTAGTATGAACGTATACCAACCAGATGTATTGGTATATCCAGGAAGAAGTTTTGTCAGAAATGTCAACATTTTACTTTTTAAAGTATTCTAATTAGATACCTAAACACATTTAAGAAATCGAATATTCAGACAGTGTCAGTCATAAAAAGATAAAACGAAAAAATAACCTACTAAAAGTAGCAAAGTTAAAACAATAAACCCACGAGATCTGTGTTAGGAACTTCAGATATTTATCAAAACGTTCTAAAGCCGCCTGGTTACAGCCATGGGAACGAACGTGAGAAGGATTATCCCGCACACCATCGCCGAAAAAACCATTGATATTCCGGTGGCGCACCGTGAAATACTGAAGAAATGACATTTTTAGGATGTTTTACGAGTGATAGAACAAAATTTAGTAGGTTAAATTCGTCTTTTAAATTTAAGATTAAAGAAGTTAGACGTTGTTGAATTATGAGGTAAAGACATTATTTTTCTAGTTTTTTCGACAAGAAAATTGTTTGTGACTCCTGCGTTTGCCCAGTTATATTCGAACGAGCAAGGAGAGAAAATGTATAAAAACCATGGTAGAAAGTGTCTTACCATTGGCATTCTCAAACAATAATTTATTAAGTAGTGTTAATCTGGGAGGAAATATGTCTTGGCATAACCACTTTGTGGCAATCGCCAAGGTAGCATCGCAGAAACTTGGTGTACTCTTCCGAACCAAAAAGTTGTACACACCTCAACAACTTTTGAGACTGCTCTCATGTCTGGAGCTCTGCACCCAAATAAAACATGTCCAAGATAAGGAGGGCCAGTACAGGGATCTCGGAAACCGTAAGTGATACGAAGTCGGTTAAATGGAGGTAAAGTTGCGCATTTACGTGCCTAATAATATGCCGTTTAGAAAGTTTTAAAATTCCGATTAGTTCCGGAGATATCCGGAAAAACCCGAAATTCTGAAAAATCGTTTTATTGGTTTCCTGGGGTTTTTGAGATCGAATTCTAAAGTAAATTGCATTTTTGCAGTGCCACTTTTTCCGCTCTATCGGTCCGCTCTATCGCTCTACGGTCCTGTTTTCCTGATATTGGAATTTGAGAGCCTTTTATCTTACGAATGCAACGATGTATGACACATTGTGGTTTAATGACGTTTCGAGGGTTTTTTGAACAACATCAGGAAATTTTGGGATACGGTGTTGCATTTCTCCTAATTTTATAAATAATATCTCACAAGTAAGCTCTAAACTTTGACTTATTCAATGACTAGTTCAATAAACAACAAATAATTTAATAATAAACCACAAATAAGTGAACAAAATACAGGAACATTATTTGAAACTTCTGTTGAGTTGGGATTTAAAAGAAAAGTAGTAGGCATTTGAAACAAAAAATTAAGATGGTGACGCGTGATTTGTTTCACTTGACATTCCCATTGTGATCGTTTGAAATCGTTTTAAGAGGTTTTCTATTTTCCAGACAATATGGAACATAATTTGCAATTTACTTTAGAATGCGATCTCAAAAAAACCCAGGAAAACAATAAAACGATTTTTCAGAATTTCGGTTTTTCCCTATATCTCCGGAACTACTCGGAATTTTAAAACTTTCTAAACGGCATATTATTAGGCACGTAAATGCGCAACTTTGCCTCCATTTAACCGACTTCGTATCTCTTACAGTTTCCGAGATGCCTGTACTGGCCCTCCTTATCTAGGACACGTTGTATACTCTTCGGCTACTGGACTCCATCGAAAGGAGAGCCATTTGTCTGATCGAAGAGCCTTGACAGCCTAGAACATCGAAGACAGGTTGAGGATTTGACTCCCTTTTACGGATATTTCCATGGAAAGTGCTCGGCTGACCTTGCCCTGTTAATTCCGTCCAGAGCTGCGAATAGCAGAAATACACGACGAACCACTTCCGCCCATCCAGTTCAGCTTAGTACTCAGCGAACTACTTTTTTACCTGATATACACATATTAAAACAAAGTTGAAATATACCTTATATGTAAAAAACCTGATTCCACTGGAGCCCATATTTCCTTATAGGAAATAAGTTTATATGATCTTGTAGTACTCTTTTCACTTGTTTTCTTCATATCCGGGAAATTTCCCGATGATTGAAGATTCAAAAGCAAAATAATGAGATGAAAAAGGTCCTACTGTAAAATTTGAGGCACGTCGCTTAAGATGTTTCGTCAAAAACCCATCGTTATTTAAATCATATTTCATTTTGCAATTTGATCTAAATAAAGATTATTCGGTTTATGTTCGATCAGTGGTCGAACACATACGAAAACAATGTAAAAATTTAAAATTCCACACTTGCGGTCGCATCAACCACAATTACATAAAACCCTTTTTGTCGACAAGATGCACTTGATATGAAATTCAGATTCT
The DNA here is from genome assembly GCA_963991005.1 of Barypeithes pellucidus. Taxonomy (NCBI): domain Eukaryota; kingdom Metazoa; phylum Arthropoda; class Insecta; order Coleoptera; family Curculionidae; genus Barypeithes; species Barypeithes pellucidus. The sequence continues at coordinate 6,849,242 of OZ022557.1, forward strand.
GAGCAACCGAGATGGGCCGTTTTTGTGGGAGACATTACCATCGAAATGGCATGCTTAGACTTGTAGATGGTGTCGTTATACGAGAAGGTTATACTGCCACTACAAAATTTGAAAGTTATAAGAATAGAAATTCATTTTTGACATGCAATTACGGGTAAATTTCTGCTATTATTTCTTATTAAAAGACGGACTATTGCATGTTAATTGTGTTGTAAAAATCTTCATCTCGGTTCATTCTAGTCAGTTCAAGTTTATAAATCAGAAATTGTTTCCCAGCAAACTGTAACTGCGGGCGCAGGGCTACTGAACTCCACTTTCTGTTCTATGTCGTCTATTTCTATTTTTACAATTTATGACTTGTAAACTCTTGTTTTGGAATTTGACGGGGAAACTCACATTTCATAGAAATTTTGTTATTTATTAAAATAGTATTTAAAATTGTTGTTGTCGCAAACCTTGTTGGGTAATTAAGCTAATAGCTCTCTTTTAATGGTTCTAAGAACATTCTTTGGGAAAATTTATATATCGAATATGAATATGGAAAATTATTATTTCCAGACCACCCGATGATCCTTATACAATAAGGGGGTATTTTTGTCTACACAGTAGCACTTTAAAATACTATTTCAGATTGAATGGTACTACCAAGAAAAGGAAGCCCTCTCCATTGATAGGATGCAACCACCTGTAGACCGGTTTCGAACTTATTTGTTTTCGTCAGTACAGGGTAGGTGTATATACCCATCATCAGAGAGGACTTTCACTTAACGCCGTACTATCGACGGTAGTCGACAAAATACAGCGCTGTATTTTAAAGTGCTACCGTGTAGACAAAAATACGCCCTTATTGTATAAGGATCATCGGGTGGTCAGGAAATAATAATTTTTCATATTGGTATTTGATATTAAAACCACCTAACAAGCATAGACTTTTTATTTCTTAGATGGATTTTCAAAATTTGATTTAATCAAATAACGTCTGTTCAGATTGTGTGGGACTACTAAGAGATGGCGCTGCGCGCTGTGTTTTGTCGACTGCCGTCGATAGTACGGCGTTAAGTTAAAGTCCTCTCTGATGATGGGTATGTACACCTACCCTGTACTGACGAGAACAAATAAGTTCGAAACCGGTGTACAGGTGGTTGCATCCTATCAATGGAGAGGGCTTCCTTTCCTTGGTAGTACCATTCAATCTGAAATAGTATTTTAAAGTGCTACTGTGTAGATAAAAATACGACCTTATTGTATAAGGGTAGTCTGGAAATAATAATTTTCCATATTGGTATTTGATATTAATACCACCTGACAAGCATAGGCTTTTTATTTTTTAGATGAAATTTATATATTATGTTGAATCTCAACATTTTTATCTCTAAAAATATTCTTACACTCTTATAAAGGAGGAAGAAATGTTGATTTGAGGGGCGGAGATCCATTCTATATTGATAATCCAAACAAATACATTCATTAAGTGGAGCAGTGTATCAGTCCTTCATTCCCGTTCACACAGCATAAATTGACAGTTTTTCACTGGGTTGTTAAAAAATAAGACTCCTTGTTGACTGACATACATCAAGTTCCACTCTATGTTTTTATTGACATCTTGACCAATAAATTACGACGCTTTTTATCCAATTGCGTTATTTATCGATATTTATTAATAACTGATTTAGATTCATTTTGACAGGTTATAGCTGTCAATTGATATTTGTAACAATGTCTGCGTTACATTCTTATTTTGATTACTACATTCGTTTTTTAAATATCTTAAATGCAACAGAGTAACCCAAGTAGCATTTTTAGATACAAATTCTTTCTTTGCTAAGAAATATTTCGAAGCATTTTTTTCGATTAAAATTATAAAGTTGTATATCGAGACACGCATGTGTTACGAAACTTTTGCGACACATTTTCGAATCCAGTTACTAGAAACACTTAAAAACGTGTTTGTTTTCAAATATTTTACAAACCATAGTGACAATACATTAACGACACGCGAAGATAAATATTTTTCGAAATATTTTTAGTTAAAATTATAAAGTTTTGGTAAGACACAAGATTGCATTGAATTTTCCATAAGAGTTTTTTTTTATAGCATCGGTGTACGCTTATTAGCGATAAATAAGCAACTTCTTGATATTATTTATATTTTAGGTGTTATTTTTGATTCATTTTCAACCCCAGATTGAGGTAAGTGTTTAAGGTAGGTTTTTAACCACCAAGTGTGCTATCGTCAGCAAAACTAAATATCGGATTTTTAGTTTTCACTGGAAGGTCGTTAATGTTGAGTAAGAAGAGAGTGGGAGACACTATGGACCCTTGAGGAACACCTGCATTGATGGTGAAGGTGTCTGAGAGAAACCCGTCAATCGCCACTTGCAGAGAGCGGGCCTTAAGAAAGCTAGACAACCATGAACAGAATCGACTGGGCATACCATAGGATCGCAGTTTACTTAGAAGTCCCTCATGCCAAACACGACCAAAGGCTTTAGAAATATCCAGTGCAATAGCCTGAGACACCCCATGATGTTCGATTGCGTTGTTCCAAATATGGGTAACATAGGCTAGAAGATCTCCAGTTGATCTGGACTTCCGAAAATCATATTGATGATCGCTGATAATGTTAAAGCCTTCCAGGTACTTTAGAAGATGTTGTCTCCATTTCTTTCGATATAACTGAAAGCAATGCGACTGGTCGATAGTTGTTAGGCTGGGTTCTCTTACCTTCCTTTGGAATAGGCTGGACTCGAGTTACGATACATTGACCATAATATGTCTAAAAACGCTACTTGGGAAGAAGGAAATATTAGCGCTTATTAGGCTTATGTGTTATTGCGAATAAACACATGAAAATGGTTTAATACATCTATGATGTGAATCACTGAAGCAAACTAAAAACACACTCCAAGAGATGAGTTATTAAAGTTATGCACAGATGTTTAATAAGGGCTCGACCAAAGTGGATGAGGGTCGATCCTTTTCGGTTTGATTATTAATTCGGGTGGCTTTTGTGGTATTCACAAAAGATATTCGGCAGATTATAACGCCCTCGTTGTTTTTACTTAGACATTCAAAGGAGAATGCCGAATATTGGTTTTTGCTTTGAAGTGTTTGTGCCTTTTGTTGCGAGATAAATCATTTGATCTAATAAAATGTTATGAAATATTTTACGAAGGCAAATTCGTTTAAATAACTGGGGGAACTTAATAACAATTCGGAGCATCATCTGAACAAATAGAAATCTGGGATCGCGTGGTTTATTTGACCCACCGACTTGAAACAAATATGGACCACATATACAGGGTGTCCGCTAAGTAATGGGACATGGAAAAACCACAGACTCCTTACGTAAAAATATTAGGATTTAATTATACTTACCTATATCCAAAAGTTGATATTAACTGAGATACAGGGTGTTAAAGTTAAAACTTCATTTTTGTTTTTCTCTAATAACTTTGACAGAAACCAACGGTTTTTACAAAATTTGGCAATTATGGTTTTTTAGGATGAGGAGCTGATTTTTTGGTGAAATTTTAATGCCCAGAGTTACCGTTTCGGAGATATATGCATTTATATGGTTTAGTGCCTATTATTAATTTGCAAACAAAAATATTGTAAAAAAGCTGTGTAAAAAAATGTTTCATTTTTGAGTTTATCCTAAGTAAGTAACAGTGCCGAAACACAATAATCAACAAACAAATAACAACATGGAGGTTTCATAGCAACTGTATGTCTAAATTTCATTTGTTTTCTCATAGGTTACTTTAGAAAAAAAATTTTGCTTGCAAATTAATAATAGGCACTAAACAATATAACTGCATATATCTCCGAATCGGTAACGATGGGCAACCTTTTTTACGTAATAAATATGAGAAAAGTATTATTTTCATTAAAAACTTATTTACACGGAGGCACAAAAAAGTTATGACTATGTATAAATATAATATAAATGTGCAAAAATGCCGCAGGCAGCGCCCCCTACATTGTACATTAAAATTTCACCGAAAAATTAGTTCTAAAAAAACCCATAATTGCCAAATTTTGTAAAAAAACGTTGGTTTCTGTCAAAGTTATTAGAGAAAAACAAAAATGAAGTTTTAACTTTAACACCCAGTATCTCAGTTAATATCAACTTTCGGATATAGGTAAGTATAATTAAATCCTAATATTTTTCCGTGTAAGGAGTCTGCGGATTTTCCATGTCCCATTACTTAGCGGACACCCTGTATATAACCATTATATTGCTAATAGGAACGTTCCAAAATACAAAAAGTGTCCCCGCTATGGGAGATTGCGTGGTACTATTGAGTTTGCGCAGTAGGGTGGAAATGTTATCGATTGCGTCAGAACCGGCCCGACATTATTTGTTTGTTGTTATTCGTCGCCATTTTTGGTTGTGGATGCTTTTTCAAATTAAAGAATAAAAAGTGGTTCATCCACATTGTTGTCGGTATATTAGTGCTTATAAACTTTCATTACCTAACAAAAATTTTTGTGAAGGGGTTTTTAATTTGTGGTGATTCGCTGTTTGATAGGTTAGTGGCTTGTTTTGTTTAAAATTAAAGGACACGAGTGCATGGTGCTTTTTTGCAAAAGCCGTGGATCAATACCAGGTATAAAGTATTTCAAGTATGTACAAAAATATTTTGCTAATCACATTTTTCTATCTTTCGAACTAAAAAGCTTGTAAGAAAAGAAGTGAGTGTCACTCGTATACAATATAATATATATGTGGCCACTACCTAACCTTAAAATTACTGTATTTTCAATTTTGTGCATTAGTAGATGATAATAATTTCCAAAATAGTCAATATAGTCATTCATTTTTGGTTTAGAAAAAGTGAGGTTAAGAAACATACGACGTCGGATGAAAGTTAAAATAAAGCTCATCGTGTCGATGTCGATGCGCAAACTCACAACGCCCCCTTCGATGCCCATTAATTAAAATCCTTGATTTTAGCTAATAAGCTTAATTTAATAAAATTATATGATCTAGCTTCACCAAGATACTTACCCGAACAGACCCGAATAAACCTCGTAACGAATAGAGGATCGTGGCATTCCGCTAATAAAAAATGCCTTTGTTGTTACATTTAATATCTTCATTTAGATATCTAAGAATCGGATGTTTCGTCATAGAGAGTACCAAGATAATAAATGATTTTCGATGACAAGTGGTAAAATATCGGCAAGTCATCGCAGAAGATCACCAGGTGGCTGATAGCAATGATATCTGTATAATGGTTTGTAATAAAGGAAGAATAAGACGACGAAGAATACCTTAACATATTCTGGTATCGTGCTTGGTGGGCAACCATTCAGTAATTTAGGTGAGTAGATTTAATTTGTATATTTTTCTTCAGTGTAATAAACGGGATTTTGTTATATCTGTATAAGGAAAAAAGGGACCAAGTGCGTGTCGAATTCGCGCAATAACAATTCTATACCACGCCGGCTACGATGTTTTGTCAAAACCCATCGATATGGACTTGATTATTCATTGGTCCAATACTATTTAATAAACGTATTATAAAAGCAACATCTTCTAAAGTACCTGGAAGTATCAGCGATCATCAATATGGTTTTCGGAAGTCCAGATCAACTGGATATCTTCTAGCCTATGTCACCCATCTTTGGAACAACGCAGTCGAACATCATGAGGAGTCTCGGGCTGTTGCACTGGATATTTCTAAAGCCTTTGATCGTGTTTGGCATGAGGGACTTCTAAGTAAACTGCGATCCTATGGTATGCCCAGTCGATTCAGTGCATGGATGTCTAGCTTTCTTAAGGACTGCAAGTGGCGATTGATCGATTTCTCTCACACACCTTCACCATCAATGCCGATGTTTCTCAAGGGTCCATATTGTCTCCCACTCTCTTCTGACTCTACATTAATGACCTTCTAGTGAAAACTAAAAATCCGATACTTAGCTTTGCTGACGATAGCTCATTTATCTCATCTTTGTCTTTGAATGTACAAACATCGGCTGCCGACGTACATCTTCGCAGACAGCATGAAGTATCACGGCTCAACAAAGACCTGGAAGAAATTTTAGCTTGGAGTGATGGTAACCAAGTCGAATTTAACGCTAAAACCCCAGGCATCAGTTTTCTCTAAAAAGGTTAACATTGCAGAACCGGATATAATCATGGACGGACACGCAATCCCACTGGCTTCATCTATTAATTTGCTGAGCGTCAGTCTGGGAGGAAATATGTCTTGGCATAACCACGTTGTGGCAATCGCCAAGATAGCTTCTCAGAAACTTAGTGTACTCTTCCGAACCAAAAAGTTGTACACACCTCAACAACTTTTGACACAATACAAAGTCCAGATTCATCCATTATTAGAATATTGCTGTCATGTCTGGTGCTCTGCCCCCAAACATACTCTTCGGCTGCTAGATTCCATCGAAAGGAGGACCATTCGTCTGATCGGAGACCACGAGCTGACGAAGAACCTCAACAGCCTAGAACATCAAAAACAGGTTCGGGATTCTTTTACAAATATTTTCATGGAAAGTGCTCGGCTGACCTTGCCCTTTTAGTTAGAACCACTGCCGCCCATCCATATGTGGTTAAGCTTAGTACTCCTCGAACTTAATTATGTAAGAATTATTTCATCTGGAGGACTTCATCCTTATGGAACGACCTTCCCGAGGTCGTTTTTCCTAACGAATATAACCTCCAACGATTTAAAACCAACGTGAATCACTTTATCCGCACACGCACCACTCCCAGAGTACCCTAAAGGATTTTTCCTATCGTGTTTTTGTTTGAGCATAAAAAAATCGACATCGACTTGATTATTGATTGGTCTAATACTATTTAATAAACGTGTCATATTCCTTTTTGTAAGTTTCATTCGATTTTTCAGGCAATACATTTTCTGTTGTTTCTTTGGCTTTAATAATTGTTTCCTCTGGAGCGCATTGAAATGAGTTTTGTTCTTCGGCATATTATTTCCTTCTTTTATTATTTATTATGATTATTTATTATATATTATTTTTAGATTGAACCAACAAATATTTCTTTTGCTCTCCAACTATTCCACAGCCGACGAAACCTACCTACCTGAATGAACAGTGTTTTATCGTCACCCCGGGCGACTTCAAATTAAAACCTAAACAATGAGATACCATTTCATTTTTAATAACTTTTTTAACGCTGATGTTCGCTCTCTTCATTTCTTTTTATGACAACAATAAAAGAACATTTCAATTAGAGGGATAAGAATATTATTAAATTGTAGACAATGTTGCACATCATTTAGCGAATGACTTTTGGATTTTATTGTTTGGGAAAAGAACTAATTAAATTTTCGTATTATTTTGTATAGAGTTAATTAGTAGAACAAGAGGGTGGTGCAGATGTAAAATAAGCTTCTACCGATGAATCAATGCGAATCAAATATACAGTGTGTCCAAGGAAGTTCTACACAATCGGGGAACTTTTTTGTTATGTGCATAATGAGCAAAGTGTATTTTCATAAAAAGCCTACCCCTATTTTTAATTTTGAAACAAACGACAAATAAGAAAGTTGATATAATCGAGATAACAAAAAGATATTATTAATAAATTAATAATTAAATTAATAGATTTTAAGGTATAATTTATAAAAACTACTAATCTATTTACTTTGTTAGTGCAGAGAAAAAAAACAACAATACATATTCCTTTACTATTCTCCTCATCACGGATTGTGACACGCTAAAAAATCAATATCAAGATTGCAGTAATATAAGTTTGATAATCTCATCATTCTGCATAAAGAGGAATGCTGAGCATTATTTGTGTATCTAAAGGGTATACTGAAGAGAGTACCAGATCTAAATTGACTAGGAGAAACAGTAAAAGTAACCTTACTCAACAAATCAGGTGAATCCACCTTATACAAAGAATTTTACTCAATAACATAACTTCCGACAGTTTTCTTCTGTTTTCCAAAGTAATAATTCCAAAATGATGTCTTATAAAACTACGATGATAGTTATCAAGGTTTGCTTTGACTGAGAGAGTCCTTAGAAATGTATTCTGTACTGATTCTAATCTATTTATATAAACTGAATAGAAAGGGTTCCAAACAATCGAAGCAAAATTCAATCTGCTATGCACAAGAGCATAATATAAAGCTAAATATGATTTTGGATTTTGGAAATATCTTGCTTGCCTATTAATAAAACCTAACATTCGAAAGGTCTTACAAATTAATGAATTAATATGGCTATAGAAGATCAGCTTACTCTAAAAAATACTCCCAAATCCTTCACTTCAGAAACTCGATTCAGCTCAGAACTCGAGTAAGTAAATGATTTAGGTTACTATTTCTATTAAAAGAGATTATACAGCATTTTTTTATATTAAGAAATAAGCTATTGCGCTTACAATAGTTTTCAAGGCGGGTCAGATCATCCGCATATAGTAAGAATTTACAATTAAGGAAACATTATTGATATTGTTAATATATATTATGAATATCAATGGTCCCAAATGGGAGCCCTGCGGAACATTGTCAATATCATCGTAATCTTCAACTTCGTAACCTTCATCATCACTATCATAATTTTCCACTTCTTTTATTTATTATAAATAATTCTGATAGCATTGATAAATCAATTATTTCAGACTAATTATTGATTATTGTTCCCGAACAAAATTAGCACCCTCATCGTTAAATTGTATTTAATTTCCGGCATGGCAAACGGGTTCTTACCTATTCTTCAGACCTAAACTGGTATCTGTTAATTCGTATTAACCATGCAGACGACAGCGCACACAACAACTAAAACAAAACCGTACCATCGTTTTTGCAAGTCACTCGCTCTCCCCGGGACGCAACCGGGTGATATCTATATCGTGCCGGTTCCCTGGGGGCCCCCGTTTTGTGGGTGGTCCCGTTCTGAATACACCGAGAGAACTAATTGCGAACAACCGCTGTGGAACGACTCATGGCACCTCGAGGGAAGAACTGGGATAATGAAGGACGGAAACAGAGGTTGGAAAAGGACGAAGTGATTTAGTAGAGGTGTTAATGACAGAATCTTTACCTGGACGTAGTATTGTGATCGCTCGAGCGAAAAACCGCCTGAGTATTTGATTATTGAAATAACCGACGTCGCTCGATTATTAGAAAAACTAACCGAGTAATAAATTCAAGCGAAAATCGTCGCTTGTTACTTATTACCTATCACTCGATACCCGAGCTTACTGAGGTCAATATCATCTTTTAAGTTTGATTGAATTCACGCCATTATTTTTAGATTTTAAGGTTTCGTTATTTATTTATTTACAAAATAGGGATACAACAGGCACTGAACCCAATATAGCATCCACGTTGTGGTATTGGCTAGTGGGAGTTATTAATGCTTAAATTAAGTATACATTAAATTATATTAACCTAAAATTTATGAACCTTTATAGCATTGATTTTACACATTTTTTAAATCTAATTATAGACATATCGAACATTTCCATCCCTGAAGAAAGCCTATCTATCACATGCTCTAGTCGCTCTACAGAGAGGAGAGTTTTTCCAGAATTTGTGTTTCTGAGAGGAATATTAAAAGTATTTTGAAGCCTTAAGTCCCTAACCGGAACATTAAAGCTTAACTTTGACCTCAGCGTTGGCGAATCAACAAGACCGTTCACCAACTTGTAGATCATAACTACATCGGAAACCACTCGTCTCTCAGCAAGTGGCATTACAGAAAATTTTTCCATTATAGGCTTATAGTTGCTATTGACTATAGCTATGTCTGTTTTTCGTGATAAGAACCGTAAAAATTTGTTTTGAATACTTTCCAGCCTTCGCTGGTAAACCGCGTACTGAGGGTTCCAAACAACCGATGCAAAACTAAGTTTACTAAATATAAACGCATAATATAATGTGTGAGGACTATTAAAATTTAAACTATTTCTTATAATAAATCCTAAAAACGATTACACTTATTGATAACCTGTTCAATGTGAGAACTATAAATTAGCTTAGTGTCCATTATATCACCCAAATCGCCTATTTCATTGACTGATTCGAGATCACTATTATTAATAGTATAACGAAAATTGTGTACATTCTTGTTTCTGGTAAACGTAATCGATACACACTTCCCTAGATTAAGAAATAAACTCTGACTTTCACAGAATCTTACCAAGGCATTAAGATCATCTTGCAGCAAATGGCAATCCCCTGGCACCCTGATTAATCGAAAAAATTTTAGGTCATCTGCGTACATCAAAAATGTAGAAAATTTAAAATATTGTTGTATGTTATTAATGTATATGATAAAAAAACAGGGGACCAAGGTGACTGCCCTGAGGCACACCAGACGGCACGTTAATAGGTTATTATGTCTGGGAATTAATACGATTCACTTAAGCAAGTTTGTTTCTTTAACAAAAAATCGTATCCGCTGCAAAAATTAAAGCATTGAAATGAACCAAACACGGAAATGTTAAGAATATATGTCACTTGATAATTAAACGACGAAATAAAATTTTGACATCTCACTTGACTCTCAGAAACCAGTTCTTGCTTCAACCTGTATATCATGGACATATTCTTAACTTTCTTCAAATCTCACACATGTGCGAAATGTTCGATAAATTTATTGAAGGTAATAAAGCTTGCGCTCGTTTTACATTTGATAAGATTATTTCCAGAATCTAAATTAAATATTATAATAATTCGATAAATACTTTTAAATATGCAATATCGATAGTCGTCGATATCGATACTAGCTTATGCTCTCTACTCTAGACTTTTTGACGTTTTGTAAGTTTAAGGTTATGGGACTAAAATTTCAAAAGAAAACATGTCAACATTGTCAACAATATCGGTAAATAAGAAAATACATTTCAAATGAACAGTAGGTAAGTACAGGGTGTCCCAATTTCGACACTTTTATAGGTCCGTAATTGTTACTGCTATCAAAAAAGTAATGTAGGTGTCATGTGCTCCTTTTGGGTCAAACTTAAAATGGTAAAATCAAAATTTGGAGATTTTCGCTCGCGTAGAGATATGGAGGAAAATCAAGAAATATGCAATTTCAAAATTACCCTATATTTTCTTAGTTAAAAGAGATATAGAAAAATGTTTCATACAAAAGTTTCTTTATACTAATTGTTGAATAATCTGCCGTTTTCAGAATAAGTGTACGGGACCAGGTAAAAAAGGTTATCGGACCTAACCTCATTTTTTAAAATGGAACACCCTGTATATTTTAATCTAAACATATACTATTTTAAATTCTCCTTCCAAATATATAACACACTATGGATGATATTGGTTTCCTAGGCGATTTATTAAACTTTATTACTTTAAACCACAGTAGACCATGAAACAAGAGCAACTATGTTGACTATTAACATTTAACGTCACTTTTATTTTCACATATTCATTTGTGAAAATGACCTAATCAACATTTAGAAAAATTTGATATAATATTAGTTTATATTGAAAGTGGCAAAAACGAAGAAATGGCGCAAAATGTATATTTTGTTCGCGATCCGGAAGACGGTAACCATTTAAGGATATATCCCGAACATTTGAGATGATTCCCGTTATGTTTTAACCTTAATCTCAATCTTCTTTTTCGTTTCATAGTAATAAAGTTTAAATAAATCGCCTAGGTTGGTGGTTGGTTGGTTAAAGGCGGGGGTCGGTTTAAAGGCCCGAACTTCAAATCACTGCAGCCTTTCGGCTTATTGTGTACCCCGATCTTGTTAGAAGATGTTTGTTCCGTCTATGAGGTCCAGTAACCTTCTACCAAGCTTGTCATGTGGGAGGTTGTCACCACGTTGTATGTTCCCGAAGATATTTTGTCTTCTACGGGACAGCGCTCCGCAGCGGTATATTATGTGTGAGGCGGTTTCATTCTCTTCGCCTCAGAGTCTACATTCAATGGATGCGTTGTTTAGCCCTATCCGTTGAAGGTGTTTTCGCAAGTGGCAGTGGCCTGTTAGCAGACCCATCACTTCTTTCAACTGGGGCCGCGTCAGGGTTAGCATCTCATTCGATAGTATTTTCGATGGTTTTCCCATTACGGCCCGTGCGTGTATTAGACCAGTTAACTCTTGCCATCGAGATAGGTGTTGCTTTTTCGACCATCTATCTAATGTTGTTTTAGTTGCCTGTTTTGATATTCCAAAGGCCGGTTCAGGGCCCCTGAGACTTTGGGCAGATCCGGCTCTCGCTAGTTCATCCTCCTTTTCATTCCCTAATATCCCGGAGTGACCAGGGACCCACAAGAGTTACACCTTGTTGCCCCTGGCCGCCAGTACTTTTAGGTTGGTATGACACTCCAGTGTAAGTTTTGAAGTAAACCGATTGGAGTTCAGAGCCTTAAGAGCAGCTTGGCTGTCCGAAAGGATATAAATCTTTTGGTCGTGGTAGCCCTTTTCAAGATTTTGTAGTACACATGCTTGTATATCATGAATTTCCGCCTGGTATACTGTGGCGTAGGTCCCCAGAGGAATGCTTATGTTCATCCTGGGCCTTTCCCCAAATATACCTGCGCCCACATCGTTGGAAAAATCGCCTAGGAAACCAATATCATTCATGGTGTGTTTTTGACAAGAGAATTTAAAATCCTATCTTATTAGATTAAAATATACATGGTGTTCTATTTAAAAAAAATTAGGTTAGGTCCGATAACTTTTTTACCTGACCCCGTATACTTATTCTGAAAACGGCAGATTATTCGGCAATCAATATAAAGAAACTTCTGTATGAAACATTTTTCTGTATCTCTTTTAACTAAGAAAATATAGGGTAATTTTGAAATTGTCAATTATTTGATTTTCCCCCGTATCTCTTAAGCGAGACAAATTTTACCATTTTAAGTTTGACCCGAAAAGAGCACATGACACCTACATTACCTTTTTTGATAGCACTAACAATTACGGAGATACCCTAAAAAAGTGTCGAAAATGGGACACCTGGGTACATATATTTTTACTTAAATCCTACCTTAGTAGTTTTCCGTTTGTCATGAAAATTTTCATAATGAAAATCTAAGAAAATATGCATTTATTAAAAGAAAAAGTCATTCAAGCTTGACCTTTATTAAAACTCATTTTCTAGAACTCGGCCTACTTAGAAAACTTTTAAAAAATGTGGACCAATGAGACAGATTTATCGCTTGTAAGAAATATGAAAATGTTATCGGAGGTAATTGCACTAGTGCCTAAAAATTTTCGATAATTTTGCATGAAAGCGTATTGCCTAAAAACAACAAGAGTTAATTTTCATATTTTGGCGAATTTTTGGCTATTTTACAAAATTTGAAAATGAACGAATGTTGTTTTTCAAAGGAAATACGCTTAAATGCAAAATTATTTGAGAATTTTTATGCACGAGTGTAATTTAGGGAGAAAATTACTCGAATAATGGTTAAAACAACTTTATTTAAATAAAGAACTAAAAAAATTAGTAATTATTAATAACGCAATTGTAATAATATTTAATATTTGAGTTTGTAGCTGGAAAATAAAAATAATAAATAAACGTCAAAAAGTGTCATTATCTTTGTCAATAAACAATAAAAACTTGGCGGGTTGTTTTCGATAGCTAGAGGGGTTGTTTTCGATGTAATCAATCGAAAACAACACCTCTAGCTTAATGCATGAGGGTAATTTTCGAATGTAATACCACAAGATGTGTCGGGATTACCGAATAATACTTTTACCTGACACGAAGCTCGTTACCCGGCAACAACACTACGACTCCGAAGGAGGAGTAGTGTTGCCGGGTAACGCGTTGAGTGTCAGGTAAAAGTATTAGGTAATACCGAAACATCGAGTTGTATTCAAAGGATTATACAACGAAATAAAGTACATATATCTTTCTGAGTTAAACATTTTTATTACAGTAATTATTGTTAATTACGAAATTACAATTATTATAGTTAAAACTTGAACTATTGGATAAATTATTATCATAGGTTGGAGGTGTTTGAAATTGGGCTTCAGCATCAGAAGTAGATGACGATGTATTTTCGGCTCTCATTTGCGACAAAATCTTCAGATGATGCTGCTCGCTGAGCTGGAGATAGGGAGTAACAGAATTTATAGAACTATGGCCCGTTATTTTGATAACTTCCTGGAGATTAGCACCTGAACTGCTAAGGGCACTTACTGTTGAAGCTCTATTAGAGTGATTCGTAATCTTTTTATTTTTCGTATCTAGGCCGATGTTGATTGCTCCCATTTTTGTCCAGTTTCTTATAATGTTAATACCTGCTGGACAATTCTTAAACCATGGGAAATTATCATTCTGTTTCCATTTCTGATTGACCGTCAAAAAGAATCGATTAGTTTTAATGTTTTCGCCTCTTTTGGACATTAGCTTAAAATATAACCGTATTGGACATAAATCCGGATTCACAAGATTTTTTACAAGCCACTTACTTTCGCATGTTCGACTTGCTCCTCCTTGCGCCGTTTTAGAAAATATTGGGTTGTATTCCAGACGACCGGTACTAGACCCGTTATTATATTTTTCCTCCTTAAAATATTCCAATAGCAAAAAAACTGCTTCATTTCCCCTCCATGCTAGTTCGGATGCAGCTATGTGGAAAAATTTCCGTTGAAGCCCATCTGGGGTATTTTCATCCAAACTAAAGGCCATTTTTTCTATTTCCTGGTCTCGTCAAACCCGTGGAACTCTCCTTTCGTGCACCAGGTACCGCCTGCAACTCTTTTCGTTTTGCATTACGGGCAAAACGGGCGCTTTGAAAAACCATGTCATTGAATGGATCTATGTGGCGATTATATTTTTCAAAATATAGTTCCTGGAGCATTTTGGCCGTTTTGTTCCATAAAAGCTTGACCACACCTTCTTTATAATCGCTTCCGTCGGATTTTCGCATATTATATGCCCAGTCTTTTAAAATGTTGCACAAATCCTTGTCTGTTGACATTTTCTCAATTTCGAAACTTCGCGCAAGGCAAAACTCAGTAAACTGCTTCCATACATATTTGTCGGAACGCTCGGTATTTTTGGGCTTCACATTTTTAATAGCATCGTCGACTTTAGACAACAAAATTTTACCAAATCTTTCTTTTGCCATTTTGTAACAAGAACTGACAGAAATTACTTCTGAAGTAATTTGTCAAACAATGACAATTACAACAATGTGACCACCAAGTGATAATCACTTAAATGATTATCACTTATTAATCACATCCTTCTATATGGGAAAAATATACATGGAGTTGTATAATCAAAATAATTACGTATAATTGATGTAAATAAATGTAACAATTTGATTGATCAATACAGTAAATTTGACAGGTGATGGAAATAAGCTACAATATATAAAAAAAGAATATTAAAATAATACAATTTATTCACGATCAAAATCTATCTAAATATTGCGTGTATCGATTACTTGTGAGTATAATTACGACTGAATGGGACTACCAAGAAAAAGAAACCATAGCACCCAAAACAGGTCCTCGAGGTATGTCGTCCGATAAATATTCATATACTATAGGAATAAGAGCAGGAAGCTGGTCGAGGAGAAGTGGTACACTGGACCTGTGTGAAAATAGTTAATCCCTTAATATTTCTTTACTCCAAATCACGTTTGCTTATCTCCAACACTAAAAACAAATTATATTTAATACGTACTTAGCGGTTATCAGTGGCTCATCTCCGAGTGCTAATTAAATCGCTTACCAGTCATTAGTTTCGGTGGAGCGGCATGATTTCGACTTGACAGTTGACTAATCGCCGTTAATGATAAGCGATGGCCTCTTATTAAGTCGTCCTGCTTAACAGATGGCTCGAATTATTGTTACACTTTATTGGTTTTTAATTTATTGAGAGAAATGTAAATTATAATGTTTTATTCGTAGTACAGTGAAACCTCTCTTAGGCGGACACCTACAGGACCGTCTAAATGTATCCGCCTAATAGATGTATGATGTAGGTACAAAGAAACATAACATAACAAAAATACACTAGTTTTAGGTAGGATGTAGTACTAAAAAAATCTAATAACGTAGTTTGACGTGTTTGCGTTTTATACTTGCAATCTAGAAAATGTAATTCCAAGTCTGAGAACAATTCCATTGCTGTAGAGTCACCTCTATTCTTTGCATACTCTTATAATTCCTTTACCATACTAATGGCTCGTTGATAATTGGTGACATTTGTTTGATTACTGCATTCAACTTCTACATCAGTTTTTTTTATGATTAAACACAAGCACTATAGGAAAAATCCTTTAGGGCACTCTGGGGGTGGTGCGTGTGCGCAAAAAGCGATTCACGTTGATTTTGAATCGTTGGAGGTTATATTCGTTCGGAAAAACGACCTCGTCGTTCCACAAAGATGAAGTCCTCCAGATGAAAGAATTCTTAAATAACGACGTTCGAGGAGTACTAAGCTTAACCACATATGGATGGGCGGCAGTGGTTCGTCGTGTATTTCTGCTATTCGTCGCTCTGGGCGGAATTAAGAGGGCAAGGTCAGCCGAGCACCTTCCATGAAAATATCTGTAAAAGAGAGTCAAATCCCCAACCTGTCTTCGATGTTCTAGGCAGTCGAGGTTCTTCGTCAGCTCATGGTCTCCGATCAGACGAATAGCCCTCCTTTCGATGGAATCCAGTAGTCGAAGAGTATGTTTGGGTGCAGAGCTCCAGACATGAGAGCAGTACTCTAGTGATGGTCGAATCTGGGCTTTGTATAGTGTCAAAAGTTGTTGAGGTGTGTACAACTTCCGGGTTCGGCAGAGTACACCAAGCTTCTGAAAAGCTATCTTGGCGATTGCCACAACGTGGTTATGCCAAGACATATTTCCTCTCAGATTGACGCCCAGCAAATGAAAAGATGGTGCCAGTGGGATTGCGTGTCCGACAATGACTATATCCGGTTCTGTAATGTTAACCTTTTTAGAGCCTGGTTTTTTTAGCGTTAAATTCGACTTGGCTACTGTCACCCCAAGCCAAAATTTCTTCCAGGTCTTTGTTGAGGCGTAATACTTCATGCTGTCTGCGAAGATATGCGTCGTCAGCCGATGTTTGCGCATTCAAAGAGAAAGATGAGATAAGTGTGCTATCGTCAGGAAAACTAAATATCGGATTTTTAATTTTCACTAGAAGGTTGTTAATGTAGAGTAAGAAGAGAGTGGGAGACAACATGGACCCTTAAGGAACACCGGCATTGATGGTGAAGGTGTCTGAGAGAAATCCGGCAATCGTCCCTTGCAGAGTTGTGTTATCAAATTACAAACTTCCACAACATCAATATTCTCTTTCAGACTCAGACTGCTGTCGGGGAATCACACATACTTTCATTCGGCGAAGTCCTTTCGCTCTGCCAGGCATACGCGATTAGTTGCCGGTCTGCCTTCAGAGAGTTTTTGCACCGTACTTATTCGTCTTCCAAATACTTTAAAACATATACTTTAAAACATTTTTTGTCCGTTTACTGGAGTATTTTCGCACTCTTTGTCTGAAAAACAGTGTGTCCGCGTCCGCCCAAAGGAGAGTCTGCCAAGAGAGGTTGATTTTCATGGAATTTCACATACCTAGTTCCGGACTATGACAAAATGTCCGCTTAATAGAAATGTCCGCTTATTAAAGGTGTCCGTTATGAGAGGTTTCACTGTATATTTCTTTACCAGGAAAAAATTGCTTTTGAAATAATTTTATAAACAAACCATTTTCATGTATTATATGCCATATTTGCAACGTATCTAAAGAAGAGGGGACTAATAATAATTAAATAATAATACCCATCAAAAGGACATTTTAAGAAAAAAAGTAGTTTTTAATTTTCAAAATCTTCAGAAAGAGTCCAACTGCGATATAAACGAAGTGTATTTATTTATTTTCCAATTAAAAAATTATTCGCGGCGCGCGCAGTTTGGGAACCCCCCGAAACGTTGAAAAAAAATTATATCGGACTAATTAAATGTAAATAAAAGTCTTTCTACAAGCAAACTTGGTAAAAACTTGGAAGAATTAGTAAAACAAATCGATAATGACTTTTTGCAGTCTAAATTTTCGCGAGCGATCGACGAAACCGAGTTTGATTGACAGAATCGTTCTTAATATGGATGACACGAACTTCGTATCTCCTTTTTAGACTCCTCGGCTACAGCTTACATAAATTTTGTTAAAGCGCGGACGAAATATTTATAAATGTAAATATACCGGGGGCAATTTACATTTTCTGTTGTACGCTTTTGACAAAATGTCCGAATAATGAGGTATTGAAATGTTGACGTTCAGTGTTAGTCATCAATTTTGATGTCAATTACGAACTTTTTGATTCGTGGAATTCCGACGTGATCGTTTTTTGCGCGATCATCGTGGAATGCGGTTCTGAAAGTGATTGAAACGCATTTTTATGAGTGTCAGTAGTCGAAATGGGGATGGAAATTATACGAGATATGATCAAGGTCATTCGTGCATTTATAGGAGCCATCTTTATTTCATATAACTAATTTTAAATAAATGTATTATACTTATTGTTTGTTTACCATCAATGTTGCAATTGCCGGTTAGGTATTCATGTATTTATTTCGTTAGCTGTTTTACATTATCCCAGTTTGATGTATAAAAATGATCATTTTCTACAATATTTAAATGAATAAAATAAATCTCTATTCACTGTCTTCAGATATATGTCAACTTTGTACCCGCGGTCTATTTTATGCTTAAATGTAAATAAATTCAAGAGAATTTGTTATGTCGATTCATTATAGGTTTGATAAAGTATATCATTGAATGTGTTTTATCATATTTGATATCCTACACTAAAACAAAATAGTATATTAAGATATAAGTTTCATAAGACATTATCTGAGAGCACGCGTATGACCAAAAATAAACATCTTTTGTTCGAAATTTTTTTTTATTCGGGCCCATCCTTCACCAATAATCACTCCTAGATAATATCAAAACCGTGCGAAAATCAAGTTTTATCCCGGAACTACTCTTTTTCTCTGTCTTGTACTTAAAAACACCCATGGAATACAAACAACTTTTTCCACTGGCATTTTTTAGTACAAAACAGAGAAAAAGAGTATTTCCGGGATAAAACTTGATTTTCGCACAGTTCTGATTTTGTCTTTCTCATGGTGATTATTGGTGAAGGTTGGGCCCGAATAAATAAAATTTTCGAACAAAAGATGTTTATTTTTTGTCGGAGAACACGATACGCCAATAAAAAATATGGGGTTCCATTTGAAAATCTTAACTTACCCCACCCGCGCCCGGGGGTTGAGTGGGTGGGGGGTGGTTTAAATTGCAAACTATCCCTCCTTTAAGACCAAACAACTTTTTCCCCAGACATTTTCCGCTGCAATGCGATGCACCGGAGTTATTCCGGGGTACCGACCTTTTTTCAACACCGTGTATATAAAGTACCTAATAATATGTATAATACTATATTGAATTAAAAATAAAAATAGTACTTTATTGAATAAAACTTTAGAAATAGAGCATAAACTGGAAGATATTTCTATTATTTTTAGGTTATGTCGTTTTATAGTCGTGACTAGAAATTAGTTGACGGACACCGTCAGCATGTTATATATTTCCGAGTATAGGTATTTCAGATAAATATCTAGTAAAAATGATCTATTTGCAAGGTTAAAGGTTAGTATTTTAGAGTTTTCTATAAAAATTTTTTTGTCGAATCAATCCATAATGTCTAGAGAACTAATTTCAACGAAATCGAAGTAAGCCTAATCGAACCCTACTTGCTGCCAACATAAAAACAAAATAAAATTTCAGTTTCATAAAGTGGCAGGTTATTCAATTTTTTTGCATTTCATAATGTATCCATTATGAAACCCAAATAGAAAAACGTCATTGCAGGTGTTTGCTTTATTACCAGAACTATAAGAGTTGCGTGGCTTTACCATTACGTTTGATTGAATAGTTTAAGATTGGCTTAACAAATTGTATTCATACTCGGCAAGCAAAAATCATTCCCAATTCTAATAATACAAAAGCAGAAATTCAAAATTTTATGATTGAAAATGATTTATATTTTGAAGAAACTTACAAAAAACGAGAACTGCTAGAAGTATTAAAAGCTTTTAAAATAAATAAGGAATACGAGTGTGACAAACTTGCAGCAGAAAATGGACATACAGTGTTGCGTCTTCCTCCGTACTATTGTATATTTAATCCTATTGAGCTAATATGGCACCAATTAAAATTCAATATTAGGAGAAATAATATTTCTCCTACATTAAATGCATCTGTAGTAGAATTAATTAAAAACGAAGTAAGAAAAATTTCTGCAGACAGCTGGAAAAACTGTGTACAGCATGTACTTCAGGTGGAAAATTCTTACAATTGTATGATTACAAATGTTCAACCTTTAACTATAAGTTTAGGCTTAGATGAAGATAGTGATAGTGATACAGAGTTAAATTTTGAATAAATTATCAATAGTTTCTTAGAATTTAATTAATTTTTATTGTACTTGTTATTCTAATAGTTCAAGTTCAAGTTCAATCATTAATTGTTATCATTATTTTACATTTATTATAGGTATCTACCTAAAACTAAAAATACCTATTTTTATTTATTTTAAATTATAAAAATAAATCATGTGGTGTGGTGTACATTTTCAAGCCGGCCCTGATCCCATTTATTGGGCTTTGAAGAGGTTGAGGCGTATACAATAGGGTTTAATCATTTAGTTTATTTATGGCAGTTAGAGTCAACGGTATAATTCTGCAACAACTATACCATGTCGGATTCTTCAATTGTATTAATAATAATATTAAGCTTTATTGCCCATCAAGAACCCACTTACAGAGCAATATAAAAAAAGTAAGATCCTTACCTTCATAGAGCCCAACAACCTTTATAAATAATTAAATGTCGGCTTTCGTTTTTCAGTCTTTAGTTTTTCACTTCTTGACTTTTATCATTAATTTACTATAGCAGAATAATAATGAAGACATTAAGAAAATCGCAATTAAAATGACAGTACTCGAAATGCGTGACCAATGCATGACAGAATTGTTCTGGTTTGTTCGCGCTCTACATCCAGTCACCTCGGTCGCGGTTTTCAGCGCGTAATCGCCTATTTAACGCCTTTTTGCCGTCCGTCGTTCCTGATCAAATTTTGCGTGACGAACATCTGTATTTTGTGCAACTGGGGATGTCATGCGAGCCTTCATTATGAAAGCCATTTCCTACGTAATACGTACGCTGCATTATGGATTATACGAGGAAAAGGAAGCATTTTATTGTTAATCTACAGGGGCCTAATTCTTGAAACCAGGCAGCAGAAATTCCGAATAGGTCTAAAATTTCTTAAGTGAAAATTACTTTCTTTATATTTAAGTGCTTCATTCATAATAATTATAATTAGTAGGTGGTTTTCGACTTTGCAGTGATCTTCAGTGCCTCTTTGTTAGGAGACTGCAGGGATCCCCCGTTGTTATCAGGAATAATCAATTTAAGCAGTTTAAAACAATTGCACAAATTTTAATTTTCTAGTTGAGTTTCATAATGGCTATACAACGTATCCAAGATAAGGAGGACCAGTACAGGGATCTCGGAAACCGTAAGAGATACGAAGTCGGTTAAATGGAGGTAAAGTTGCGCATTTACGTGCCTAATAATATTTAAAATTCCGAGTAGTTCCGGAGATATTCGGAAAAACCTGAAATTCTGAAAAATCGTTTTATTGTTTTCCTGGGATTTTTGAGATCGAATTCTAAAGTAAATTGCACTTTTGCATTGCCACTTTTTCCGCTCTATCTAACAGCGTTAATTGTTTTGTAATCCGACGAGTCGTCTTCGAAGGGCCATTATCAACTTTACTTTTTTAAATACGGTCCTGTTTTCATAATATTTGAATTTGAGAGTTTTTTTCTCCCGAAGGCAACGATGTATGACACATTGTGGTTCAATGACGTTTCGAGGGTTTTTTGAACAACATCAGGAAATTTTGGGATACGGTCCTGTATTTCTCCTAATTTTATAAATAATATCTCATAAGTAAGCTCTAATTTTTTTTACTTATGTTGGACTAGTTCAATAAATAACAAAAAAAAATAATAAACCACAAATCATTCCAAAACAGTAATATATTTTTATTTTTCTAATAATACAAAAGCAGAAATTCAAAATTTTATGATTGAAAATGATTTATATTTTGAAGAAACTTACAAAAAACGAGAACTGCTAGAAGTATTAAAAGCTTTTAAAATAAATAAGGAATACGAGTTTGACAAACTTGCAGCAGAAAATGGACATACAATGTTGCGTCTTCCTCCGTACTATTGTATATTCAATCCTATTGAGCTAATATAGCACCAATTAAAATCCAATATTAGCAGAAATAATATTTCTCCTACATTAAATGCATCTGTAGTAGAATTAATTAAAAACGAAGTAAGAAAAATTTCTTCAGAGAGCTGGAAAAACTGTGTACAGCATGTACTTAAAGTGGAAAATTCTTACAATTGTATGATTACAAATGTTCAACCCTTAATTATTATAAGTTTAGGCTTAGATGAAGATAGTGATAGTGATACAGAGTCAAATTTTGAATAAATTATCAATAGTTTCTTAGAATTTAATTAATTTTTATTGTACTTGTTTTCCTAATAGTTATACTTGTAAATTATATTATTTTCAATTATCATTAATTGTTATCATTATTTTACATTTATTATAGGCACCCTAAACTAATACCTATCTATTTATTTTCAATTATAAAAATAAATCATGTGGTGTGGTATACATTTTCAAGCCGGCCCTGATCCCATTTATTGAGCTTTGAAGAGGTTGAGGCGTATACAATAGGGTTTAATCAGGTAGTTTATTTATGGGAGTAAGAATCAACGGTATAATTCTGCAACAACTATACTAAAATTGTAAAAAATTTTCTTGTTCAGACCTCACTTGCTAAATTAAGTTCAAAAGAAACTTCAAATAACATACTTAATTTCCTCTTAATACATAATTATTAAATTTTATAGCCACTTCAGTTTTACGATTAGCTAACTCAAGATAAAAACGTTTAAAATCTCTTTAAACTTAAAAAAAAGATGGCCTTCTTTAAATAACTTCTTTTATACGGCCCATTAAAATTATGGCAACAAATATTTTAGCTCACTGCAAAAAGATCCTGCTATTACGTACTGCTTTAACACGGCTATTAAAGTAATCGTTTTATAGTTGTATTCCTATGTTGAGTTATATTTTTATACCTCTTTTATTGGATAGTGCTAATTTTTTGGCGTCGGGTAATTTTTGAGGTTTAGAGTCCACAGACTGACGAAGATTAAAAAATATTTTCATTTTCGTTTCCTGGCAGAGCTGTAGACTCTGAATAAGTTTGCTATTCTGTAGATCACATTTAAATGTTTTTTAAGACATATTTATTTTACCTTTATTATTTTACTACCTAAAAGAATACTTCTATTATTATAAGTAAATTGTTCGCCATCAGCTGTAGCATGGCCAGAAGAATTTTAGGGATTTTGACACTACCAACTGCTGTTCTGACTTATGGTCGAAATGAGAGATGACAGAACCAACGGAAACGTCACACTTTTCATATTACCTTGTTTCCATGCTGTTTGAAGTGATTAGTGATCTAAAATCACTAAATCACAACTATAACTTTTGGGATAGTGATACTCTTCTTCTGTTGGTTTTAAAAGTTCGGTCGCTGTGTCGTCAGTCATTTCTGTCAAAAGTCAGAAAAGCAGTTGGTACTGCCGAAATCCCTAAAATATCCCAATAATTGCAGTGGTAATGACAATTAAAATTGCGCAATGCCCATGTAGGGCAATGCAAGGCGTATTGCGCAACCTGGTTGTATTTGTTCGGTTTACTGCGCTTGCCTCCTTGCAACTTTTATTGCTTTAAGAATAGAATTAATCCCGCATAGGGTGGGCAAGTCTTCCTGCAATTGCATTAAACTTGAAGGAAGGCATGCGCATTAAGAAGCCCGCTGATTTCTGTTTTCCAATATTCTTGCAACTCGCAAGACTTGCCAAAAAACGGGTCTGACCGATTTTTGTTGCAGTCCCTGAGTCTGGTGGAAAGGATAGTGATATTTACATTACCAACCAAAAATAAAAGTTACTAAATATTAACCTTAAAATACTTCTTGTGCGTTTATTCTTGATCGTGTATTCGTATTTATTTATATCCTTATTCAGTTCTTAGTTGTGTTTTGCGGCATTTAAGCATCGTATTTTGATAGTTTCACGGTACTGATTTTTTGCTAGATTGATAGCCCTCGCCGTTTAAACCGCAACTGCTATAGAATTGCACTGCGACTGTAAAACGATTTGCATGCTATATTTCTTGCAACTCTCATGCCAAAAATTGACTTGCAGCAAAAGTTGTGCAGACTTTAAAGCACGTATTACCGTGAAACCGCGTCCTTTCTGCCAATGCAAGACGTATCTTTATTAAATAGTTCTATTCTTTTCTTTATTATTTCTCAAATACCGATCTAAAAAATATAAATTTTTTTAATGGCATATTTTATCTTATCTATCTAATGCTGCTCGGCAATTATCTGTTGGGTTTGTTCGATAGTCAACAATAAACAAAACAGCCATAATTTTGCTTGTCCTTTTTCCACGGCACTGGCAAAAATTATAATAAAATTAAATTTTAATTATTTTATAGCTAGATATTATAAACGTAATTTGTCAAAACGCTACTAGAGAATTATAAATGAATAGAACCCGCTTTCACAAAAATTGCGTAATTACGATATATTTACGCTAAATGTCATATAAAACGTATTTTGTTTTATGTTAGAATAGAACCAAGTATAGTCTAGCTAGAGTTCATTGACATAATTAAAAAAAAAATGAGTTAATCAAATTAGTATATCTACCAGGGATCTTACATCAATGAGAATACGATACTGGTTCACATTCTTTGAACAATAAACAAATCACATTCTTAGGTGGATTGTAAACAACTTTCCAGAAAAACAATCGGGGAGCTCTGAAAATTAATATAATTTTTCTTTGTCGATTTCTGTTAATTAGACAAAGACATGTTGCCTCTGAACGTCCGTAACGTACTTTCTATAAAGCCTTTATTGGAACGGCCATCTTTCATACCTGCTTTCACGTTTGACACTACCAGATTAACAACTGATATAATTGTCGTTATTGTTAAATAAATTTCTTTGTTGCTCACCAGTGATTGTTTGTTAAATTTAAGTATTGTTTGTGGAAAAAAATAGCAATTCTTAATTCAATATGGCAAGACTGTGCCAAGTCTGTCGTAAACTAGATAACAATATAGACTTTTGAGTCACGTCCGTCGATTGTTTGCTTTTCCTAACAAAGGCATATCAAACCGGTTACCTGTTAGAATAAAAACAAGAACAGACAGAAGATAAAAAGGGATGGGGATTGTACAGATATAATCCCAATCTCTTTCTGTTGTGTTTATTTTCGTAATAACAGATGCCACCTTGACGTGTACCAAGCAGATAGACCGGGTGCATGTTTGTTTCAAGTCGTTGATATCTACTAAAAATGACAATAGAACATTCATAGTAAAGTAAGGAAGATGAATTATAAATTATACGCGGGTTTGAATAAGATTTATTTAAATCCTGAAGGAAAATTTAAAAAATTATCATTAAGATGATGCCGGAGTCAGTCGAAATCTCCGATTTGACCCCGTTTGCTCCACGCTTTGAAGGCACGAGGAGAATTGGATCTTCCCTTGCAGTTAGAAGAATACGTCGAGCGTCCGCCCGTAATCGGTACGCGCCGACAGTAACAACGATAATCGGAAGAAAGAGACTGCACGTGATCGGGGTCTATCTTCAATTTTCTACGCTGAAAAACGGAGTTTTCGCTTCCTATGAAAACGGTACATTTAAAAAAAAATAACGAAAGATGTCTAAATTTTGTTAACAACTCGAGGAAAATCTATAATTTTTTTTTATATGCAGCAGTTAAAAAATTAAATCTAAAAATCTATAGACTTTCCGCGAGTTCTAGTCCTATTACAAAGTTTTTTCCTTTGTCATTTCTTTCCTAAAACAGGAATAAACGTTTGGAAAGGAAACTCGTTTATAGGTACACCGGAATCCTGTTAATCATACTTCGAAATAGACCCTTTATGAGTAGGTACTTGAAACGTTACTATCATAAACGGTATAAAACCTTTTATACTAATATGCGGATGAATAAAATAAAAATAAGATAAATGAAAGGCATAAATAATTCTTAATCGTTTATGAAATATTAAATTATTTTATACAATATAATTAAAATAATATACAGGATGTATTATTATAAATAAGTAGTTATAAAAATAAAATCACTATCTACAACAATCTATTTGCTACTTGTTATTTACAAATCACTTGAGTTTTAAAATTTAATATAGAAGGTGCGTAAATAAAATGTTATACCGATTTTTTGTAATGATTTTTTTTAAATTAATGATATTTTGTTTTACCTTGGTTATACTATTATTTGTTCCCGGAATAAATAATTTTTCGGTTTATTCGGGTTTGTTAAATAAATAAAATTATTTTAAAACTCATTTCTACACCTTTGAATATTAAAATTTTCACAGAATTTACTAGAAAAATGATATAAATAAAAATGACGACTATACATAAAGTGAGATACTAGGCTGATTTTAAAAGACTATGTACAGTGACAATAAATAAGAAATAAGTTAATAAAGAGTAAATTATATGTTTATCACTGGGGTAAATCGTCGACCTTAACGGGAAATATTCCCAAGTTTTAAAGTTTTAAAGTAAAAAAAAGACAATATATAATTATTAGAAGGGAAAGTAAAATTCAAGACTAAAGCCAGGTGCGTCGTTACTGCTCCAACAGGTGTGTCAATGATACAGGGCCCCCGAGTTAAAGGGGTCACAACATTCGTACGTAAGCGCTACGCAGCCAAGGAAGTTGTTTTGGGGGTGAAAACCCCTCCCCCCAAATTTTTTGTCATATACGGTTTTAAGTAAATGTAACATATAACTAACTATACAGGGTTGGTGGAAAGTACAGAAACGTTTAAATATCTTAAAGCCCTGCTTACAAAATTACCCGGACGTGGAATTGAACAATGATATCGGCAATGTTGCCACATTTCGCAGTTTTAAGCTGCGCGAAGTCGCTTTATTATCTCAAACGGAATGCCACATTTATTTTTACTGCAACGAATGACATCTGACTTTGAGAATGATATTTGTTATAAATGGAACATTCCGTTTAAAATAACAAAATGACTACATGTGGCGGAAAACTGGGAAAGGTGGCAACATTGCCGATATCATTGGTCAATAGCAGCTTTAGAGGTTTTGAAGATCTTTAAGCGTTCCGGTACTGTTTACTAACCCGGTATATTCAAATAAACAAATTTAATAACCCCCCCCCCCCGTAACCCCCTCCCTAAAGAAATGTCTGTCTGCGCTACTGACCACCTTACTGCGGCCCGCACTGGCTCGGGAAAATTCATGAATGCATGAAAACTTGCATGCAGATTTGAATGCAGCATGATCCATCGACTATTCAGGTAGTCTGAGCGATCATCTCATTGTAATGGAATAAACGAGTGTAAATAAAATGTCTTACCTTCTCTAGCAGGTAAAGAAGAAAAATTTTATATATTAAAGTTACCTCAATAAATGAAATAAAATACTGAAAAAAGAAACCAGGTAAGAGAAAAACATGGTAGTTTTTAATTTTATTTTTGGACAATAGTCAAAAATAATTTTCAAAAAGTGAAAAATTAAATGGAAATGATGAACCCAGCCCTTCAATTTTGCCTTTTTTGAAAATATTTTTTGCTATTTTCCACTACTTTAAGTTTCTGAACATTTTAATGTTTCCAAAATCATAATTTTCTTCTTTACATAAGAAATGCTTAAATATATTTTTCCTTTTTTACAGTTTGCCTTAACAATGTCAAAAATTTCTGATTATGTTAAATTTTTCTACTGAAGATGAGGGAATGTGGCTTCGAAACATGTAAGGAAATTAAAACCTGAACTTTTATTAACTTTAAATATGATAGCATTCGATAGCAACTTTAGTTTGATTTCTATAATTCAAAAATACCATAAAATGCGGTATCCTATTTAAAATAATTTCGTCGACCTCTATGATTTGTGCTCTCCTTCAACTTTTGAATTGGAATTTTTCGAATTTCTAAAATAATTATACTACACTGAACGGCCTTGCTGTAGGTAAATTTTCAAATTCAAAAATATATTTAATTCCGTCAAAAATTGCCTAACATTAAATTTTTCTTACCGATTACAAATATACATACGTTTTAGAGATACGTCTATGGATTGACTATATCGAATGAAATTTAAAAATAAATTATATGAAAAATATATACAGGTCAGAAAATTCGACTTTAGTAGAACTAGGTACACTTAAAATTCGATAGGTTCAGTCTTTCTAATAATTTTTTACACTCTACGAAAAGTATTTTGAAAGTTATTAATTACACTGTTTAATACTGGTCAAGTGGTAAAAGTTTGGTAGATTTTATGAGCGGTTTGTATAATACATATTTTTAAAGGAGGAACTAAATGTATTACGCCTTTTTTATTAAGAAAAAGCCAAATGCTTTATTTAAGATAGATATATTTAATGTCGCCAAAAAATGAAATAAATGAAATTTAACAGAAAGTAAAAAAATATACGAACTAAAAATTTGTCGTAACAAACATTCCTGTTTATTACTTCTTGATAATTAGTATTCTTCTATTTTCATCTTTAGCAAACATTCTAGGGGAACCTGCAACTGTTCCTAATAATAGTTCGATGCCTTGCTATTTTTTGTTTTGCCAACAACACGGTATTTGTGTAAATGTGCTTGACAAGTTAATAATAAAGTGACAAGCTATGTTGACATGTAAAACTTGTATATGACATTTTACTGGCATCAGACTCGAGAGTAAATAATTCCTAATAGTCAAGGAGAAAATAAGAAATTTTGCTGTCCCAGTTTTTTATCGGTACGATAGTACTTAAATAAAATATGTAGTGTACTTCAAAACATGGTATATCATGCATATACGATGATCTCCGAAGTGATAGGAGCCTTAAATCAAATCTTAGGGAAGTAGGAGTCGTCCTATTCAACGCCCTATACATTTATCGCTTACGTCACTCGTGACGCGATGTAGAAAATAATCATGAAAAACATTTAATCTGTATTAGCAGACCTTTCCCTACTCTTATCGATATCCTTACCGTGTTTCCCATTTGTCTATTACCTGCTAATAAAACCTATCAAACTCCGCATAAAGAAAATTAAAAAAATTAAACTAGAAACATGTATGTACTTTTTTCTTCGTTCTGCATACATCGCATTTTACCTCGCAACACCAATGGAATATGCAGTTG
This sequence comes from Barypeithes pellucidus, assembly GCA_963991005.1. NCBI lineage: Eukaryota > Metazoa > Arthropoda > Insecta > Coleoptera > Curculionidae > Barypeithes > Barypeithes pellucidus. The sequence goes on from OZ022557.1 coordinate 6,878,609, forward strand.
CATCTTTCCACAACTACCACCTCTTGACTCTTGTACCCTCTTCCGCAGCACATTATCGTGCAATTGTCCACACCGTCCGATGTGTCGTTGCACTGTCGACCGTGAGTTCCTGCAACAAGAGGAAGGAATATTCATGAAAAAATTGAATGTTTGTCAATCCATTTTTTAAGCGACAAAAATACCTCTAAAATTCAGTCTAAAACCGTATTCAGCGTCTTTTTTTATGGTACTATCATCTAGACTGAGAGTGAGATGGAACTATTTACTTGAGTGCATCCAGAAGCGGGACACCAACGTCAGTTGCCAAGATAAGTTCTTTATTTCTTCTTGACATAATCAAGTTTACCTTTATTTATTGCGCCTTAAGCTAGCTTTCGGTACAATACCTATATACAAACGCAAATAGGGCGATTGATGCAATACATGACAGTAAATAGTAAGATATCTTACCTTGGATGCCCAATTTAGGATTTTTGTCACAAAATCCCGGCGACATTTCATAATAAACCAAATCCTTAATTCCAGGAGGTTTATGTTCAGGATTAAACGGTTTCAACTGGAAGCCGTATTTGTGTTTTCTCTTGTTCTCCCTCTTGGTATGAATGCTATTCGTCATAATAGCGGTCAACTTGGGGTTCTTGGGCAGCCTGAAACAAGAAGAAATTTACAAATTTATTATACAATAGCGAGAAAAATGACGTGATGTTAATTTTTACTTCATATTTTGCGGAATTATTACCTGTTACTATGTGCTTTATTACTCTTCAATGTTCCAGAATTTGATGAGCTGACATGTGTAGCTCCATCGAACCTATCTTTAAGCAGGTCACCGATAACTCTGAAGTTAGGCAGTCTCATCCAGCACGTCTTCATGGTGCAGGAGCCCGACATACCATGGCATTTGCATTCCTGACGCATTTGGGCTTGTACATGCTGTAACAAAAGAGGTAACGCATGAATCAAAAGGGATTATTTGGTTAAATAAAATGTTAAAATAATTTAATAGTATATTAAGATACAAGTTTCATAAGACATTATTTTGGAGCACGCGTTGGGCTTAGAAAACGACCCGCGAAGCGGGGAGTTTTCTAAAGTACAAGTGCTTTAATTGTCTTATCAACCGTGTATTTTATAATACTTTTTCTATTTGGGTCTTTAAAGACTGAAAAACTTTAAAAAATACAGTAGATTTTTTCCATTTGAATTAATATTTTCTTTTTGGGTTGGCAATACTTTTACAATTTCATAAAATGTTACAAGTATCAACTATGCCATGATAGAAACAATTGAACACAACAATGCTTCTTCCCATCCGTCATAATTAAAATTAAATATATTATTAAAGTTAATAAAAATGAGTGTGGAAGAGAGTTGTACTCCGAGAAATTGCAGAAAATAATCTGGAAAGACTTTTAAAAAGAATATGCAAAACTTTGAGTTACGGTGCGAGCAGAACAAAGTTCAAAATATTGAACAAAATAATAAACAATACTATTGAACAAAATATTGTGTCGACACAGAATCTTACAGGAATAACAAGTTAATGCCCAGGAAATGTCTACAATATGTATAATACTATATGGAATGAAAAATAAAAATAGTACTTTATTGAATAAAACTTTAGAAATAGAGCATTAACTGGAAGATATTTCTATTATGTTTAGGTTATGTTATTTTATAGTTGTGACTAGAAATTAGTTGACGGGCACCGTCAGTATGTTATATTTTTCCGAGTATATACATAGTAAAAATGATCTATTTGCAAGGTTAAAGGTTAGTATTTTAAAGTTTTCTATAAAAAATTTTTGTCGAATCCATAATGCCTAGAAAACTAATTTCAACGAAATCGAAGTAAGCCTAAAATTCGAACCCTACTTGCTGCCAACATAAAATGTCAGTTTCATAAAGTGGCAGGTTATTCAATTTTTTTGCATTTCATAATGTAGCCATTATGAAACCCAATTAGAAAAATTACTTTTTGACAACTATAGTAGCACGATTAGCTTATTTTTTGAGTTACTAACTAGGCAATTTTTGATTGTGAGTAAATGATTCTGTCAATGTCATTGGCGTTACAGTGAAAGTTGTCGTATTTTCTGTAACCAAACAATAATGTATTAATATTTAGGGGGAGTACGGTAGAGTTCCTCAGATGGGAAAGCCGTCCATGGAGGAAAATATAATTTTTTATAAAAAAAGACCGACCACAAATTTGTTGTTCAATTTAATTGTTTTAATCAAGAACGACCGTTTTCATGTAGAATTGACTGGGCTAATCAGAAAAATAACTAGCAACGCGAATGAATGACGTCTTGTTCACAAAAACTGACCTTCCACATTCGTCTTGTTTAAGCTGGTCCCCTTGAAGTCCTAGGTGGTTGCTTACGTTTTTGTTGCAAAACATTTTTCGCCGGCATTTTTATCAAGGAATTGTGCAAGAAGGTATGACAGAATGAAAAAGTATTAAAATTCTATAATTTTTTTAAAAAGAATTTGATGTGTAAATATGACGACACTGACGTCTTTTGAGACGTGACCTACCTCAATTTACTGCGACTGACTCTTGTTAGTGCCAACCTTGTGGTTTATTGGGTTTGACAGGTGGCTTCCTCGCTTATTAATTCAAAATTTTTAAAAGTTTGTTTACGTATCAGCATTTATGCGTTTAAATAAAAACTAACCATAATTTATGATTCTATATGTGGCTGGAATAACTGTTATTAAGAACTCCCGTTAAATTATAGCAAAATTTGTAGTAAAAATTACAAAATATTTGTAAAATTTACTAAATTCCTTTTTAAAATTTGATAAACTCTTTTGTAAACTTTACTAAAATATTTTGTCAAATTTGCTCAATTCTTCCGTAAAAATTTTGACACATGATATTCCCAGGCGGTCACCCATCCAAGTACTAACCGTGCCCAACGTTGCTTGATGAACATTGGTATCCTAGGAATTCGTTGCAACTCATTTATGCTTTTATTCTTGGAAAAATATTTTTATAACACTTCATTTAAACTTAACTTCATATGAACGTAATTTTTACAATAAAAAATAATTAAATAATAGCCATAATACCATACATATTAAAATATTTAACTACTGGAGTTATAAATAAATAATTTTCACTATATATTCGTTGTAAATAAAATGTACAATATATTTTAGTAGTTTCTTGATTTTACTAAATTTATTAGAAATCGTAACTATAGTTTTTTTTAAATTATGTTTTCAATATTATTTTGATACTGATAACTAATAAAAAATGTAAGTAATACTATATTTTTTTGATAGGAAATTTTACAATATAATCTTTACTATAGTATTTTATCCTTATAGTCAATTAATTGAATACGGAAGGAAGTTGATAGTTTTCAGATTTCTAAAACAAAAATTTTCCCGTAACCCGAACAGAGATGTCTCAAAAAGCACTCAAGCCCAACGTTTATCTTAACCAGTGTTAATAAACGAAAATTAGCCGGTTGTAACTCACGGGCTATCGCAGAATTAATTGGTCCAGATAAATCCGGCAGCTGAATCTCTGAACTTATTAGAGATATCTCTCGTTCAAAGAGATGCGGGAAAATTTATTTTGGACGGGTTTTAAGGCAGCTTTTAGGTTTTTAGGGTACCGTCAAAATAGAAATCCTTCCTTGAAAAAATTCTACTGAAAAATACAGTGATCGGCATAATTCTCGGTTCATATGGAAAACTTTTTATTATCGATCTCTCAGAAAACTTTATTCTTGATAAAAGTTTCCGTGTTCCCTTTAACTAAGCGAGCTCTGATTAAAATTGAACAAAACTGTAGTGCATACAAGCGAGATTCAATTTTTTAAAAGGGAAATAAAAATAATTTCACCCTCCTCGGTATGGTATCGATTTTTCTATGGGAATTCAAGATATGGGACTCCAAATTTACCATAGACCGTCATCATCTTCTATTTTTAATAAATCTTATTTGATATACACTTTGCCAATATGAATCAATTTTAATAATTTTTGTTTTAACTGATAGACAATAGATTGTAGAGTTTAGGGCAGAATAGTTTGCGTCCTGATGCATCTAATTGTACGGGGTAGCACATAAAATCTGGATGCATGTAAATTTCCTAAGATTTAAATTTGATATTTATCTTACATAAAATTTGAATTTTGAAATAAATCAATTCGATATACAGTGTATCTATTTAAGTTGGTTATAGTATGGATAACTTTTTTTTTGTTGGTTTTATAAAAAAAATTATTTTTGATAAAAAGTTGTGCATGGTCCAATACTTAAAATGCAACTACCAGATATCAATTTTTTAAAGCCGTATACGAGGTTTGTCAAAAAATATCAATTTTACTCAAGAATAAAGTACCTTTATTGTTTACAATACAGAAGAATTACAGCCATTTAGCATAAGTTTCGTATTTACTAATCATTCCGTATTAATTATTCTGGTTTGATACAATTTAACGTAAATGTTGTTGTGTGGGAAAATGTTTAATTTTTGAGATTATCGTAAGTTAAGTAATAATGCCAAGAGACAATTTGTTTTCAAACGCATGTTGTATGTATACGCGTAGGAAAATTTTAATTGACGAGGTGCCCAGCGACCATATTCAGGACTCTATCCAACAACCTGATTTTAAGATCTTCAAAAACATTTACGGCCGATTAGGCGAACCAGGTACCTTTCGTCCTAAGCGAAATTCCAAATAACTCACAAAGCTATCTTACAATAATCAACAAACAAATAACAACATGGAGGTTTCATAGCAACTGCATCTCTAAATTTCATTTGTTTCCTCATAAGTTACTTTAAGAAAAAAATTTTGTTTGCAAATTAATAGTAATTGGGCAGAGTGCACTAAACAATTTAAATGTGAATATCTCCGAACCGGTAACTCTGAGCGACCTCAACTTAGTATACCCTTTTTACGTAACAAATATGAGAAAAGTATTATTTTCATTAAAAACTTAAATACACTAAGGCACTATAACATAATAAATGTGTCAAAATGCCGCAGACAGCGCCCCCTACATTGTACATTAAAATTTCACAAAAAAATTATTTTCTCGTCCTAAAAAAACATAATTGGCAAATTTTGTAAAAAAACCGTTAGCTTCTCTTAAAGTTATTAGAGAAAACCAAATATGAAGTTTTAACTTTAACACCCTGTATCTCAGTTAATAACAACTTTCGGATATAGGTAAGTATAATTAAATCCTAATATTTTTACGTAAGGAGTCTGTGGCTTTTCCATGTACCATCAAATAGCGAACACCCTGTATAATAGCATATAAAAAATAGAAATAAAAATCTTTTTTAAACACAATTTCTCCGACTGCAATCTATTCCACACAGCTTTGACCTGGTGGAACATAGATGGCTAACTATATTGAAACGCATGTCCTTTTTGTCACATTACGAACGTAACACGCTGTTCTCACAGCGGGACTTCTAAAAGACATCTGTACGCCATGGGGGGGACATGTCCACGCTAAAGCTTTAGGCGCATTGCGGTGTAAGTATGTCATATATTAATCTACGAAGATTTTTTTACCTAAAGACTGTAATGATAGCCGTTTTTGAATAACGGAAGCAATTAAAGTGAGTTAGAAGCACACTAAAAAAGTTTTCTCCTTAAAGATGAAGCAGCTTTCAAAATATCAATAGAACTTACTACATTGTAGCGCAAAATGTTTTCCTTTAAAATTGAGTCAATTTAATTGTCTTTTAATATATACATAACACTGTTTTTTTGTTAAAAATGGCATTGTTCCCCATTTTCAAAGAAAAATAATTTGAGAAATATGACAATTATTTACCTTAGAATTTAGAAAAATCTTTAATAGAAAAAGCATTTAATAACTTTGCGAGAAACTAACGTTTTTTTTACAAAATTTGGCAATTATGGTTTTTTTTTTGGATGAGAAACTGATTATTTGGTGAAATTCTAATGTACAATGTAGCGCTGTCTGCGGCACTTTTGCAGATTTATTAGGTCATAACTTTTTGTGCCTCAGTGTATTTAAGTTTTTAATGAAAATAATGCTTTTCTCATATTTATTAGGTAAAAAATGTATACTAAGTTCAGGTCGCTCAGAGTTACCGTTTCGGAGATAATTGCATTTAAATTGTTTAGTGCACCCTGCCAATTCTTATTAATTTGCAAACAAAATTTTTTTCTTAAAGTAACCTACGAGAAAACAAATAAAATTTAGAGGTGCAGTTGTTATGGAACAGAAAATGTTTCATTTTTGAGTTTATCGTAAGGTTATGTTTTCATTGTTGTTGGTTTCTTTTGACACGATTTTTTCTAGGGTCAAAGTTATTTTAATTAAAGTAAGTTAAAGAACAGTCCAATTGTTGTATTTATTATTCCCAATTACCATTACTAGAACATTAATTATCATATAAAAGTGAATTGGTAAAAGTAACAAAATATTATTTGCTTGCTGAGAACGCACTAAACATTTTAAATGCAAATATTTCCGACACGGTAACTCTGGGCGACCTGAACTTAGTATACCTTTTTTACGTAATAAATATTATTATTTTTATTAAAAACTACTGAGGCACAAAGAAGTTATGACCTAATAAATGTGCAAAAAATGCCGATAATTGCGAAATTTTGTAAAAACCCGTTAGTTTCTGTCAAAGTTATTAGAGAGAAACAAAAATGAAGTTTTAACTTTAACACCCTGTATCTCAGTTAATATCAACTTTCGGATATAGGTAAGTATAATTAAATCCTAATATTTTTACGTAAGAAGTCTGTTGTTTTTCCATGTCCCATTAATTAGCGGACACCCTGTATATAGTCTGTCCAAAAAAGTATGCAACATATGGGAATTTGTTTACTACCGATTTCTCAGAAAATTGTATTCTTGATAAAAGTTGGTACATGCCTAAAAACTGTAATCTATAAGGGGGCAATTGACTTATTCAAAATACTGCAAAATTTTATGTGGAAATGTTGTTGCAAAACTTATCTTAATTTTTAATATTTTTTAAGTAGTCCATCTCAAAGTGGAGTGAAGTTATAAGGAGGTAAAGACTGTGAGTTTCTTTACCTCCAAATAATTAATTGTTTTCACATGGCGAAGTACTTACCTATGTTATGTGCTTTTTTAAAGTAGGCTTTTCGCACCGACCTATATCTATGGATACCCAGACTCTAAAAGCAAAAGTGGCAAATTTATGGCCTCGCGCATGTAAACAAAGCTGATCGTCAGATGTCATGCGAGCAGGACCGTACTTCGCCCTTAATGATAATGATTACATTTACAATATTTCTTGACACATCAAGACGTTCTATACTGGGAAATAAACAATCTATTTTCTCGCATAAAAGAAGGCTTTGTGTCCATCAATGAAATGCCACATTTAGAATTAATTTTGATATCTATTGTCGACGAATCGATAGATTTTTAATATCGATACATCCCTACGACTGATTTCGGTTCTGCACGCTCGTCCACGTCATTGGTTGGTAACAAAGCCAGCACCAATACCGGAGGGGGTTGCCTATATGACGCAGCCCGGTGAGACTGCTTATGGGGGGGATCGAAACACGTAGGAATGCCATGGAAGTGATGCTAAGCCTACTCTGCTCCATACGCTCACAAGTAAACTACGTTTATCTTTATATATTAGTATGTATTAAGTGCGAATAACAGACTTACGTAGTTATATCTGGAAGCCATGAAGTGGACGTGTTTAATGAAGGCGACTTGATCTTGGCCATATTTGTCTCACTTTACCGAATAGGAAAAAGTTGATGAAGACAGAGACAGACATAAAATGCGAACAGGCCGAGTTGTTAAATAATTTCACAAGTCAATTTTCTTCGTCTGGCATGGAATATAATCAAGCAACATATGAATGATAAACTGTTTTATGTGTAAAGTGAATGAAAATGGCGAAAGCGAAGCGTCCTTAAATTCTAAAATAATTTTTAATTTTCTAATCTTTTCACGAGAAACGTGGTTTCCTTTTTGGTGCAAGTGAGCAATATGTAATTGAAATATTCATTTAGTCATCTTTACTGAGAGTAAGCATCAATAATAATTTCGTTTCATAAATCATATGGGGCCCAAAAATATGCTTGGACTTGAAGCCTGAAATATTTGCTAGGACCTTGAGCTCAGTTGAAGATGGTAAAATATTTTATGTAAATTATGATTTACTTCCTATTCGTTAATAAAACTACTTACAAGCTTATTTCTGAAGTTTAATTTTTCATTTGTAGTTACGTTACTAGTTCAATAAATGATATAGCAGTGTGTAAGGATTATTTTAAAGTGATATTTACAGCTTAAAATATGTCAGAATCCTAATATTTGACTTTCACTACTTAGTAAATCAAATAAAAGGGTTTTGAATGTTTTTTGTTGGTTAAATGTCGCTTTAAAATATTTACAGTAATGAAAATTTGGACAAAAGTGACATTTGGAAAGCACATGCGTTTGTCAGCTGATGCCATACTTAATGGATGCCGGGTTTGTTCGTGCCTGCTTCGATTTTTTAACACGGCTGTTTGTCTTCTTCCTGTTTATAAGTATTCGTTAAGATGACAGCTGCAACATTGTGCGCAAGACAATCGACGAGCAACCTTTAAAATTATGACCGGTAAACCTTGCGCACCAACCCGAACCCATACATGAAAAATGCATTCTTTTATCACTGATGAATACGCTGTTTAGCTGTTGTTGCAATTCCATCAAGTTACCGCAAATAAGGACAAAACAATTGTAATTGATTGGAATGAGAATAATTTTAGAGGTTTGCCCGCTCATGTTAATGTAAATGACAGTTCACACACACTTGTCCATTTTCTAATTTTTTATTACACACGTAAAAATCTCAACATCCACACCGTCCATCCATAAATCGACTTGACATACGTACAACTTATACCGTTTTAATGTCAAGCGATCGAACGTTAATTTGATCTAAACTATGACGTAAATTCGTAACGTAAAAACGAACGTGTCGTGTGTGGTCCTGGAGCGGGCAATGCATTAAAATGCATATTAACTCGTTCGGAGCGACCATTACTAATAAAGTGACATACGCTCCGGGCCACGCAGATATGGTGGTAATTTCTGAAACCAAATTTACGAATGCTAATAACTTTAAACTTAGAAACTATCGCATACAGCGGCGTTGTCAGGTGAAAACAATATAGAAATCACCAGAACTTCTTATGAAAAATCACCAGAACTCACCAAATTTAAAAGTACATAATATTAGCAAGAAAACGGAGGATGTATGACCGTATTAGCAAAAAGAATTGATTAACCCTATATACCGGGTGGTGCATCCGGTTAGGACAAATAGGATATCCCAATTAAATTATAAGGTGATCAAATATTAGCTCCCCTACTCCTTTTAGCCCGAAAATGTACGTAAACTTTTTAAAGACTACAACCAGTGGCGGTTCTTCCACAGGAGCACATGCGCACGTGCACCCCCAAAACAAAACGAATAAAAAATATTAATTTATATTCATTGAATATTACTTATCGTATAAAGTCCCACCTTCCCTATTATTTTATCGTACCGTGAAACTAAAAAAGTTCGACCCTCCCTAATATTTTATCATCCCGTCAAACCAAACTGTATAGATCCGGCAACCGTGCCTCGGTCGAGGTAAATGACGATTATGACGAGACTTGCTCGCCCGTGCGATTAAGTAGTGCAGTTTCTCTGTAGTAACAGGCGAGTGGCAGCGGGGCCATGGCGATTTAACATGGAAAAGGCGCACAGTTTTTGTGTGGACAGCGCTGTTGTGTGTTCGTGCATCTAGTTAGAAATTCGAGCGTGTATGTTTTAATATTTTAATATTATATATTTATTAAGTTAAATGAATAGTTGACGGTGGACTATTTAAGAAATAACTTTTAGCTCTTTGAGTTTGGAGCAAAAAATTAAAGTGAAGAATGCGGGAACACCTAAACACGAAATTAATTTAACGCGGACCACAAAGGGTAAATCTAGGGACTTTATTAGAAAGTTTAAAAATGAAATATTGGAAAAAAATGTATAGAGGGTATTCCAAACTTAATGAGGCTGTTGTTGATCAATTTTCTACAATTAAGAACCGAACAATGGACTTTACGTTTAAGCACTATTGTGTAGGGTCGATAAATGTTGTGTATTTCGATAAATGACACTCGATATGATTTTAAGAAATTTTATTTAAGGATTTAAACTAAAAAACACTGAAACTATGAAGAATGCCAACTTGTCAGGCTCGTGGTCCGATTCGTTCTCGTCATAAAACAGTTAACTATTGTTCTCGTCTTGGTTGCGCCTAATGACGCAGCCGTAGATGGCTTAGTGGTATTAAACATCATTCGGTTTTCTTGATAACTCGTAGATGGCGGTAGTAGTATTGGACATCATTCGGTTTTCTTGATAGCTCGTAGATAGCTTTAGTATTAGTAGTGGACTGTATAAATATTGTTACGAGGGTTGCATACGACGACGTTAAGATCCGAAAGCTATACACACTAAGGAAACTTCTTATTTTCCAAAAGTTGTATTTCCTTGTGTATAATTAAAAAATAAATAAAAATATGTTTTACCTAACGCATTTTCTTATTACTCTTTTTCTTTCTACATTTAAAACGCCTAGAAAGTAATTGTTTGGTGGTTACACAAAAATAAAATTTTAAAAATAAATTCACCATACTTGTGAACCCCCTCTACCATAGGTCACGAGGCGCCACTGACTACAACAAGAGAAATGTCCTCGTTCAATTTAAAGTGTATTTTCCTAGTAATTTAAGAGTTATTTAACAAAATGTATTTTTAAATGATAAACTAGGAAATACGGATCTGACACATTTTTGTCAGTACACCGGCAAATAAATGATTAAAAATTTGTCAAAGTCATTTTATTCAATGTGAATATTATTTTATGTACAGATACTATTTCTGTCGTTTAATCACTGTAACTTGTCCTCAAGGGAATAGCTCGTGACGATTAGAAATAATTATATTCGTTGGGAAAAACGACCTCGGGAAGGTCGTTCCATAAGGATGAAGTCCTCCAGATGAAAGAATTCTTAAATAATGAAGTTCGAGGAGTACTAAGCTTAAACACATATGGATGGGCGGCAGTGGTTCGTCGTGTATTTCTGATATTCGCCGCTCTGGGCGGAATTAAGAGGGCAAGGTAAGCCGAGCACTTTCCATGAAAATATCTGTAAAAGAGAGTCAAATCCCCAACCTGTCTTCGATGTTCTGGGCTGTCGAGGTTCTTCGTCAGCTCGTGGTCTCCAATCAGACGAATGGCCCTCCTTTCGATGGAATCCACCATGGACTCCCTTGGACTTAGAAGAAACATTGCCCAAAGGAGTTATAATAATTTAAAAAAGTTGTAAAGCGTGAACCTAATAGAATTTCTGCTAATTTACATGCGTATTATAGATTTTATGGATTAGATCATCTTGTAAGATACCAAGACGAACAGATAAGGTATCAATGTCATGTGGAGTCTTTTTAATGGTTTTTATTCTGATTGAGCTAAAAATGATTTAAATAGTTTCGGCACTTTCCCTAGAGCGGCTTTTAAAAAGTCAGTGGCAACATCTGGGTTAAAGAAGAATCTAGTATATTTCAAGCTAATCTTTAAAAGTTTCTTTTACTATCTATATCATTTCTTAGTTCATCCCATCGAGGTTCATAATCGGTGTCCATAAACTTTTATTATTAAAAATTTTAAATACATCCTCTTAATTATATCAGCTGAAAGCAATAAAATGCCACACAAGAAAATCTTCCTCAATTTAAGTACCCTCGTTGCCATAATGTTAGTTATCCGATGGTGCGCCATATTCTAATATACTGCCCCATTAACTTTAATAGATTATTTACCACTCGGCGCATAAACTACTTTTGATCTCCACGGCTTTTGCTTTACTTGTAACTTATCTTTCGCTAATTAACCTTTGGAAATTTAATGTAATGATACCAAGGAGCTGGCAGAATTAGAGATGGAAAATGCATAACCCCGATTATTTATCGAATATTTAAAACTGTGCGTCCAAATTAATAAGCTGTTATTTCGTTAATAATAAACCAATGTTAAGACTATTTCTTTTTATTGATAGATAACAGCCTCTAGAGTTTAAGGCAGAGTAGGGCATGCCCATTGACCTGTATCTAGGTTCTGCGTTAGGGTGTCCATTTTTGGGTAGTTTTAAGGGGTTAGATAGAAGATACAAGGATGCGGTTTTCGCAGCACTGTGCTACTTTTTTGTCAAAGAGAAGATGCCGTAATCAGAATTTTTCTAGGCCGCCTTGTTTTTGATATACGGGATGTTTTTGAGACACCCTCCATATCTCGGTTACCCCGTAACGTATCAAAAAGAAATAATATGTTCTTTTTGTTGTTTTTTTACGTAGAATCCAGTGATTTTTTCTACATTTAATAGTTTTCAAGAAAAATAAACAAATTTGCTTCTTTTAAATGGGCCACCCTATATATTTTTTAATAATATAATTTAGTTTGTAACAAGCTTCTCAAAAATATATAACACTTTATTTTTAGTCTTAGTATTAGGCCCGAAGTACACGTTTTTCAGAAATATATCATTTATTTTAGTAGGCAATGACGGATATTAAAAACAAACAAAAGAACACAGTCCTATGTGTCATAATAATAAAATCTTCTAATTCTGTCAGAGCATTCAGGTTCTCTAAGTTGTTTTAAAATTTCTAATTTCTAATTTCTGATTTTTCACTATTACTTAATTAGAAATTTTAAAACAACTTAGAGAACCTGAATGCTCTGACAGAATTAGAAGATTCTATTATTATGACACATAGGACTGTGTTCTTTTGTTTACTAAAAAAAAAATGGTATATTTTTGAAAAACGTATATTTCGGGCCTAATACTAAAAATAAAGTGTTATATATTTTTGAGAAGCTTGTTACAAACTAAATAATATTATTAAAAAATATATAGGGTGACCCGTTTAAAAAAAGTAAATTTGTTTATTTTCCTTGAAAACTATTGAATGTAGAAAAAATCTGATATGTCACTGGATTCTCGTAGAAAACTACAAAAGAACCTTTTATTTCTTTTTGATGCGTTACGGGGTAACCGAGATATGGGCGGTGTCCCAAAATGCACATTTCTCAAAAACATCCCGTATATCAAAAACAATGACAATGACAACTGACAAATGTAAGCGAGTCGTCTATAAAGAAAACTGTTTTACCAACTATCTTGGGTAAAAATGGAGTGCATTTTCTCAAATGACCCGTTGTCGATGGTATAGATACAATTATTCTAACCGCACTTATACCGAGTAAAAGTTATATAATGCTTAACAATTCAATATATGTACATACCCATCTTCCAGCTTCATTATTGTGCAGATTCATCTTCTCCCTCAGACTCTTCCCCCTCTCCCCAGTATCGACGAACTCTCGACTAACGTCGAATCCGAAACCGATGTTATCCGAACATCCTCCCCATTCAAAATCCCGTACATTTGAAATAGCACCGGTGTTTCCGTTACTGAAAACCTGAGGACGTCTATAATGCTTCTCACAGTAACACGTTTCTATGGCCCCTTCTGAGCATGCGCGCGCTATTGAGTGGGTTACTGCCGCACTAGTGATTGCGTAAATAAAAGCGGTCTCTGGACAACCTGAAAGAAAAAGGGAAAAATTAAGATTTTTGAATAGATTATCGAAAATATAAATAATTGGATATTTATGTTCAGTTACAACTAGCATTACTTTTTTGGAAATATGTTTTAAAGCTCGATTTTGATAATTAAATAACAAACAAATGCATTATCTGTTATTAATATGAAGATAAAGATAAAGTTGATGATGGTTGCGACACCCTGTATGTATATAGTTCAAGAAAAGAACAATGATGACTGAAGAACCAATATTTCTACTTTTGTGACATTTTTCTTGAACATAGCTAGCCTACCAAATCTTATAAATCTTCACATATTATGCCGAACCAAGAAAAAAAACGTTTTATTTCACCGGAATCGCCATAAATTCAAGGGTACCAATTAGCCCCCGGGGAGTCATCCTTAACGCCCCAAAAACCTTTGCAAAATACTTTCGGCTAGGCCTCTTGGGTTTTACGTTACAACTCTCTCTCCACACATCGAAGCATTGATTCACATGTCACACGTCAAAATTCATTCACGTAATGGGCGTTATCCCTCTTTATTAGACGTATATAGTATGAGATGAGCGATCTAAAACTAATTACATCTTATCCCTCGATCGTAGAGATGAACCGAAATAAAAATATAATCTCAAAAAGGCCGTGTGAAGCTGTAATTCAATTAAAAGTAGACGTGATGACTTTATATCGTATAAAGGTTATTTTTTACAATTATTTCCTCATTGTTTCAAATTCGAGCACTTTTGAAAGCATTGGCTTGAAACAAACATGGATCCGGTATTTCTATCTGCTTTGTGCACGTCAATGTAACGCTTGTTATTACGAAAATAAATACAACAAAAAAAGATAGTAGAATCCCCATCCCTTTTTATTTTCTGTCTGCTTCTGTTTCCAATCTAACCGGTTTAATATGTCTTGGATAGGAATAACAACCAATCGACGGACGTGACTCAAAACTCAATATTTTTATTCAGTTTACGGTAGAGTTGGCACAGTCTTACCATATTGAATCAATAATAACTATTTTTTCCACAAACAATACTTAAATTTAACACACAAACACTGAAAGACCAGAAAGAATTTTATTTAACAATAACGACAAATATAACAGTTGTGTTAATCCGGTAGAGTCAAACGTTAAAGCAGGTATGTAAGACGGCCGTTCCAATAAGGGTTGACTAATTTAATCAACAGTGATCATTCAGGTTTCATTTTGTCATTTTTTAAAGATTCAGCTCTATTTATACTGCCCTTTGATGATGGTAAGTGGCCCTAACTAATTTAAATGAAAGGGATTTTTTGATGTCCGGATATACTTGTGTGTTTGTCCAAGGGTTCACTACAAAAGCAAAAGGGGTTTGAGTTGTACGTGCGTGTCCAGATGTTTTGTTAATTTGTCAATTGAATGATGGAGTTGTGCGATTTTTTTTCTTTTATGGCGAACATAAGTTTTATTACAGTGCGTCTCGATGGGCTCATTTTTAAGGGATTTCTTACGCGATAATTAAAATTTTCTTTTTCCTGTTTTGTATCAAGATGAGCCTGTGTCAATTAGTCCAATTTAAAATATAAAGGTCACCATCATATCATTTATAAAATCAAAAAATTGACATTTTCAAAATTATCCTATATTTTCATAGTTAAAAGAGCTACAGAAAAATATTTTATATAGAAGTTTCTTTATATTGATTGTTGAATAATCTGCCGTTTTCAGAATAAGTATACGGGGTCAGGTAAAATAGTTATCGGACCTAACCTCATTTTTTAAATGGAATGGGAATATTTTAATCTAAAAATATACTATTTTAAATTCTCCTTTCAAATATATAACACACCATGGATGATATTGGTTTCCTATGCCATTTATTTGAACTTTATTATTTTGAAACGAAATAAAAGATAAGGTAAAACATAACGGGAATCATCGCAAATGTTCGGAATATGTCCTTAAATGGTTACCGTCTTTCCGGATAGCGAACATTTTGTGCCATTTGTTCGTTTTTTCCACTTTCAATATAAACTGATATCATATCAAGTTTTTCAAAATGCTGATTTGTCATTTTTCCAAATTAATATGCAAAAATGAAATTGACGTTAAATGTTAATAGTCAACATAGTTGTTTCTATGATATTAGCTTTTGTTTCATGGTCTACGGAGGTTTAAAGTATAAAGTTTAAATAAATCGCCTAGGAAACCAATATCATCCATGGTGTGTTATATATTTGAAAGGAGAAATTAAAGCAGGATCTTTTTAGATTAAAATATATAGGATGTTCCATTTAAAAAAATAAGGTTAAGTCCGATAACTTTTTTACCTGGCCCTGTATACTTATCCTGAAAACGGCAGATTATTCAACAATCAGTATTAAACATTTTTCTGTGTCTCTTTTAACTAAGAAAATATAGGATAATTTTGAAATTGTCATTTTTTTGATTTTCCCCCGTATCTTTTAAGCAAGCGAAAATTTTCAAATTTTGATTATATAGGAATGTAGAATTTATTTTCACATATCTCTTAAAATAGAATCAGGAAACAAAAAGAACCAAATCGTACAAATTCGGTTGATCATTTCTGCATGTCCTATAATTGACCAGATTGCAATAGAGTGCATCTTATCCGGGATACCCTGTATATAGATTTAAATAAAATAAATGCTGGAGTACCACAAGGAAATATACTGACCAACAATGCCAGGACTTGCAGCGGTTGGAAACAGTAACGAGAATGCTGCAAATGCAATTGCAAATACATGTCAGCAAAATTTACCAATGAAAGAGACGATGTGCATTGATATTTTTTTTTTGACACAAACTAAACTCTCGAAACCATAAATTTAAACATATAGTTTCGACAATACTCCCAATAATCACAAATATTCATTTCAATTCCCTAATAACGAAGCGAGAAAATCAGTTCCTAGATTTCTACATTTCTATTTCGAAACCGTTCCTAATTTCAACACAATAATTGTTTTATTACCAGTTGCAAATTGGTGAGTAGTGTATCTAATTCGAGCTACTGTATCATTTCAACTACCTACTGAAGATTTTTCAATAGAAGCTGACCCTCCAGCAGTAATAAATCTGTACCAACTGTGAATAGAATAGAACAGAAGTTGTAAGCACATATAATAAGAAATGAACGTTTTTGATTTTTATGAAGAAAAAAACAGTTGTAAAACTACAATGATGATAAAGTGAAACGTATTAACATTTCGAAATTTTACAGCTCAAAAACTTTAAACTTATAATTTAACACAACTTTAAAATTGAATGCAAAGGAACTGGCTGCTGGTATGTCACTATAAGCTGGCTTTGCCCAGAATAAATTAATTACATCTACTGGCGGCTGAAGAAGGAGTAGTTCATTGTCCTAGGAAAATATTTGTAAAGTTATATAACTTTCATTTACAATTAGAAATTTTAAAAAAGTAATAGGGTCTACGAAAGACAGAATTTTCAAGGTGATTTGTAACAAATTTGACGATGTTTTGGAAAAATTCAGGGTTTAAACTACTTTTACAATCAACCACGGTTCTATCTGGCGAGTTTTCGGATGAGTTGAATTTTGAGCCAAAAATAATCACGTCAGTTTTTTTTTATGATCAAACACAAGCACTATAGGAAAAATCCTTTAGGGTACTCTTGGAGTGGTACGTGTGCGAATAAAGCGATTCACGTTGGTTTTGAATCGTTGGAGGTTATATTCGTTGAAAGAAACGACCTCGGGAAGGTCGTTTCATAGGGATGAAGTCCTCCAAATGAAAGAATTCTTAAATAATTAAGTTCAAGCAGCACTAAGTTTAACCACATATGGATGGGCGGCAGTGGTTCGTCGTGTATTTCTGCTATTCACCGCTCTGGACGGAATTAAGGGGGCAAGGTCAGCCGAGCACTTTCCATGAAAATATCTGTAAAAGAGAGTCAAATCTCCAACCTGTCTTCGATGTTCTAGGCTGTCGAGGTTCTTCGTCAGCTCGTGGTCTCCGATCAGTAGCCGAAGAGTATGTTTGGGTTCAGAGCTCCAGACATGAGAGCAGTCATCTAGTGATGGTCGAATTTGTATAAACTTATATTTTTGCAGCATATGTTTGGAAAAAATTATGATTTCTACGCTCATGTCTTCTAAATAATTATTTAGGTACTTACTGTGACTTAATGTGACTTGAATTTGCAGTTTTTCTTATTAAGTAATTTCTATTAGAGTTAGTTCTTGGCGATGCTAACAAAATTAGGTGTTTTAATTGAATAGCAGTAAATCGTGAACGATATTTTGATTTTGTTACGTTCCGTTCAAAATAGAAAATATCGTGTAGAAAGAATTGTGTAAATTTGGAAAATTGCTTGTTGGTACAAACTTCCCAAATTCAATATTATTTGGATCAGTTGCAGACCTTGCACTTGAGATAAGTCCCTTATATTTATTTCTTTTTAGTGTAGTTATAGTGCTGTAAGGTCAATAATTTCAATTTGGATTTCAGGTGTGTAACAAGTAACGTCTTACAGAGAAATCGAAAACGGATTTGTGAAAATATCAGTATTTTTTAATCATCCTGAAAATCATCAAACCTAGCAAAGAATGAATCCTGCAAAATAGATATTAAATGTTTAAATATATCATAGTTCGGAGCATTATTATTATTTTTTTTTTCTCCAAAATCGCGACAAAACCGCATCGTTGTAATATACTTTCTAGCACTTTTGTATTCAGTAGCGTACGAGTAAAGTTTTACGGATTGTGAAAAAGTTCCTGAAGACGACATTATTATCTTTTTAATTTTTAAAGTTCGTTTTCGCGTGCCCAGTTGGCCATCCCTGCAGTCTAAAGGGTCAACCTGATGAACGGGACTAAATCACACAAAAGTTATAAATATTTTCTGGACTGGGAAATTTGAACAAAAGGTATTGTACTATTATAAATTTAACCTTCCTATCCATCGATTTACATCAAATTTTAAGTCAGTAGCAATAAAGATCTTTCACCCAGGCAATAAACATAAGTCTTCGGCCACGATGAATGAAGAAAAAAACATTATGCGTATTTATTAGGGTCATATTTTAAAATTGGCCTTTAAATCACATCATTGAGATGTTGAGTTTTTAGTTCCGTCCAGAGACGGATTTTGGTTATCTAAGAGAAGAATTCGTACTTGATCACAATACATTCTGTAAAAGTACTATTTGGTTTAATTAAAAACTGACGAGAAGAACGTTCATATAGAATGTCAGTCTTGGAAAAATGTCACGTACAACTTTTTTTGTAAAAAATATCAGAGGAAATATCCGCAAATCCGAAATAAGAGACTTGGAAGATAGGTTGTAATGTATCGTGAAATTTTTCGATTTGGGTAAAAATTAAATTTACCATAAGTTTTTGCTTCAATAAAGAACAAAAATTATATAATTAATTTTGACAATGTGGCTGTCAAATTTGACTTTTTCTCCACAAAATATCGAAAAATGGCATGTACTGATCGAATTAAAAAAAAATTATTTGGAAAAGTTGCTTGTAGTGAAATTTTATGCCTACATACTAAATTTGAATCACTTATGATAATATTTATTTTCTATCTATTTTAGGCCAATATCTAAATTCATCATTGAAAACAGAAGTCGACATAATTATAAACAACAAATTATTCTAATATGTCCATTTTTTTAAACATATTTATTATTTAAAAAACAATACTATACTGTTCGTTGGTTAAATCTCGAATCGAAACACGTAAGAAGGCCTTGAAGTGATGCTAAGCCTACTCTGCTGCATGCGCTCGCCAGTAACCTAGTTTTATCAATCTGTTTCACTCTATCATTTAAGCATCAATATCAGACTTACGTAGAGTTAATATGAAATGCCAAAACGTGAGTGTTTATGCAGGCGACTTGATTCTGGCCATATTTGTCTCACTATATTGAATTAGGGAAGGTTGCTGAAGACAGAGACAGGTATAGAATGCGAACAGCACGAATTGTTAAACAAGCTAACTTCCTTCGTCTAGCGGGAATGGAAATCAAGCAACATCTGATGTGATTTAAAATGGTGGAAAAGACGCAGCATCTTTAAATTTTAAAATAATTTTTAATTTTCTAATCTTTTCACGAGAAACGTCGTTTCCTTTTTGGTGCAAGTGAGTAATTTGTAATTGAAATATTCATTTAGCCATCTTTACTGAGAGTAAGCATCAATAATAATTTCTTTTCCTAAATCATATGGGGCCCAAAAATATGCTTGGACTTGAAGCTTGAAATATTTGCTAGGACCACAGGGCCAACACTCCATTCATAAATCTGTTGGAAAGTGAGTTTGTGATTGTTTGAAATGTTATTGAAAATCAGTAATGGGTGGAAGAGTGACAAAACATGTTGGTCTCCCTAATGGCAACAATGTTGAAGTCTGGTTAAATCAAAGATCTTACAAGGTTAAATCCAATAACGTTTAAAAGGTTATGGAGCGCTCTTCATTGTGTCGGAGCGGAGCTAGTCTGGGCAAAAAGCCCAACAAGGGCGTATAATTTACTTTGAGATTCTTTACGTTTAACTATATTATCTATTCAAAAAGTGTAGTTTCGAATATTGGATATTTATAAAAAAGATAGAAATATTGATCCAGTTTTTATATACAGTGTATCCAAGGATGGATTTAACTATTTATGCTTAGCATCAATATTTTTGGTGTATTCATTACTGGATGATACTCTCCAGATATAAAAGTGTATATTTCTAGCCAGATTGTTATATTTATCACTAAGACATCTTGCAAAATCCCCATTAAAAATTTGTAAATTTGACAATTACAACTGGTTTAAGGCCACTAAGGCATATTGTACACTAAAGTGATTAATTAAATAAGTAAATTAAAATAATATGTACCTAAACAAGTTAGATCAAATATATAAAAATAAATAAATAAATTATATAAAACCTGTCTTCACGTACTTGTTACACTGCAAACGTTGTTTAAATATAGAAAAATAAAGATGTAAAATATTTTGATGGGACTGTTCCTTTCTTCAGTATTTTATTCCCATGTACATTACCTACATAATCTTCTTTTGTGAAGTATTTCTCACAAATAACTGTTGTATCACCTGGACTATAATTATTCCTTCTAAGGGCATGTATCCAAATTTGCCGTAGGCTACGGCCCTTTAGTATCATAACGAAGTGGATAAACATTTGGTACATTCTTAAACAAACCGAATTTTCATAGTGATGCAAACTCAAAATCAAATTTCTAAATATATTTACTAACCTGTGAAATTTTAATTTAACACCATTGCATCTTCTAGTGAAGTATTTTATGGCCGCACAAGACTCAACCATCTTGTAAATGCAAGATTTATATTAAGAAATAAACCAACTCGACTGCTTTTTGCCCGGACTAGCACCACGGACCGGTCCATAACCTTTTAAACGTCAATTGTGAGTCAGAAATCATATCAATACAATCATATTAAAACATAACCATACTTACCGAAGAAAAGATAAATCCTTGCTTAAATGAGCCACTCTTTTACAAACTATACATGAATGCACCATCATTGTTTATAATAAAGACGATTTTTCACCAATACTCACAAAAAAATAAAATAAAAACAACCAAGTATATAAACACTCCCTTAAAAGCGGTTAGTAGCGAGGTAGCGAGTAGCAACAGTGTATTCTTCTTCCATTGATAAAGTTTGAACGTTTGCCGCCGAGCGTACTATCTTTCAACTTGATGTTGTCAGAGTGCAGTCGGTTTATTTCAAACTTTTATGTATAATAATAATATTTTTTTTCTAAATCTCTCAAGGCCTATTCACAATTTATATTAAAATTATTGGGAAATAAATTTATTTTAAAAGCAATTGCGGATTAACCTTAAACCAGTTGTAATTGTCAAATTAACAAATTTTTAATTGGGATTTTGCAGATACCTTAGCGATAAATAGGACAATCTGGCTATGCTGCAAGCATAACAGCAAGGTGGGGAGTGCACGTTTACAATCCTTACGTCGACTTCAAATGTAAACAATTCTATCTGGAGTTTGTAAGATCTTTGGCTAGGACCTAGAGCCCAGTTGAAAATGTTAAAATATTTTATGCAAATTATGATTTACTTCCTATTTTTAAATAAAACTACTTAGAAGCTTATTTCTGAAGTTTAATTTTTCATTTGTAGTTACGTTACTAGTTCAAAAAATGATATACGAGTGCATAAGGATTATTTTAAAGTGATATTTGCAGCTTAAAACATGTCAGAATCCTAATATTGATTTTCACCACTTAGTAAATCAAATAAAAGGGTTTTGAATGTTTTTTGTTGGTTAAATGTCACTTTAAAATATTGACAGTAATAAAAATTTGGACAAAAGTGACATTTGAAAAGCACGTGCGTTTGTCAGCTGATGCCAGACGTAATGGATGCCTTGTTCATACCTGCTTCGATTTGTTAACACGGCTGTTTGTCTTCTTCCTGTTTATAAGTATTCGTTGGGTAACAAAAGTCACATGGTCTCATTTACTTATGTCATTTTTAGCAAGAACTTATGGTGAAGTCAAATTTTAAATAAATCTAACAATACATCCCCCCCCCCCCCCCCCCCCCCATTTTAATGGTGACACTGTACTTCGCTCGGTGAAATAAATAATTATTGTTTTGCTAGAATTTAAATCGAGTACCCCTCTGCAAGTTCATGTATTCACTTCGCTCTAAGCCACCAAAGAAGAAATTCCGAACAGGGCCCCCTGCGGCTCGGGGCCCACGCGCACCGTAGTGTCAGCTCATTGGGGCCCATTAGTGGCCCATTTATTATTTTTGTTTATGGACCTTTCAATACCTCCAAGTGTCTCACCTTTATTTTTTAAAAATTGCCTGTTGAAAAGTTTGTTGAAAGGTCGAGAGGTAGTTTGTTGGTTTGCCACCCGCATTGACTTATTTTTTATACCTTTTGTTACGTGGAAACATAATGAAATCATTGGTAAATCACTTAAAACTTGCTTAAATTTTTTTTATAGCAAGCGTATTTTTATTATTATTAATCTATCAATAAACACGTAAATCCTGTTATGAAAAGAAATTTGCAAGAAAATAATTACGATAATAAGCGACAAAAGTATTTATAATGTATTTTTCTCTCGAGATCGCGGGATTTAGGGGATAGCAAACAATGAACTGCGGTATTTTTGCTCGACGCGTCGGGGATTCCCCTCCATGCTGAACTATTGAAAATACGTTAAACAGAACAGTTTTCTTGAGCAAGTGCAAAGTAAGAGCGTTATTCAACTAGTATCCAGTGACATTTACCAAGTGGTTGAATATAATACACGGAATTTAAACTGCAATCACAAAAACGAGTGCCAGTGTAGTTTACAAAGACAATAAAGGTTCAAGTTTGGTTTGGACTTATTTTTTAAAATCCGAAGATGGTCTTACAGCTAAATGTAAGTTATGGCCTAGCATTGTCAAAATCTCTGCTCGTTCCACCAAAGGTCTTCACACCCAGTTACAAACAAAGCATAATATTAATTTGAAAGTCCAGAGCAGCAGCAAATAACACAGGAAATTAAAGCTAGTACCAGCAGTTCGAGTAGTTCGTTTACTTCTATTGCTAAGCACTCAGATGTTAGTGATTCTTCTGTGCTACCTAAGAAAATGAAAATTATAGATTTTTTTTTAATCACAGGGCCACAAATTGTGTAAAATCTATTCCGTCGACAAGTGCCGAAGCTGGATATGCGTTTTCAGCCCCAGGATACATGTGCAATAAAATAAGATCAAATCTAAAAGATGAAACTTTAAACATGTTGTCTTTTCTCCGAAAATACTTTCAAAATCAATGTAACATGTAACCGTTAAACTAGTCGTACTATTGTATTGTACCTATATTCAATAAATATTTTCCTGCTACTCTACTGTTTCTAATGCAACTTTTTATTAACATACAGCACCCACATCGAGTCCCGCAAATCCCGCGAATCCCGCACGTTTAATCCCGCAATGTCAATCCCGCAAAACACCGCGGGATCTAGCATTTGCGGGATTGGATTCCCTATTTGTGCCATCTGATTATTACTATCGTGCACGTGCTCGGCAAGGGTAACGTATCGGCCCAGCAAACTATATTTATCATTGAATCTTATGGATTTTGCGGGTGTAAATAAATTCACACTATGCGCAACGTCTCGGCATAACATAACACGCAATGATTAACCTATTTGGCCGAGCCGGTGCCTTGCCGGTGCCGAGCACGTGCCTAGCACGATAGTGACAATCAGCCATAGTCTGAAAAGAAAAAAAAATAAAACCCTAAAAGCCCGACTGTCCGGTTATTAAAATTAAATTCATGATATATATTTGAAACATTTTCTTAGTGTAAATCTGACATCACAGCGACATTTCGCCGTTGAAAGTGACGACACCGGTTCCCGATTGGTCTACGCCCCAGATAACGATCGATAAAGATATCAAGTGCACACTGTAATCGCGCATGCGAAAACCTTTTATTGTTTTAATACTGTGTTTTGCTGTTAGTAAATGATCGGGATAGGCATTCGAAATAAATTGGGCACGCCTATGCTTGGAAGAAAATTCGATTATTTTTTTACCAAGCTTTCCCTTCCGTCCCTGTTTCAGACTCCTGTGTCGTACAATATTAATCTATTTTTTTTAACAGTTTTGCAATAAATGTCAATAAACCTGAAATTTGTTCTGCAATATTTTTGTGACAAGGATTTGTTCGTAAAACAATAGAATGTAAAAATAAAACAGAAGTGACAAAGCAATTTTTATTTTCACATAATATTTGTCTTTTAGTAGGCAATGAAAAAACCCAACTACAGTCTGTTAACACGTCATTTACAAAGCTATTACATCAAATATAAAAGCTGTCCGACAGTCACTCGAGGCTTAACAACTTCATAAAAACAGGATTAAATGACAAACTGCTCGTTTCATATTTGCATCACAATGGCCACCTCTCTGTGTTATGTTCGGCGTTTGTTTAGGGGAATATTACTTTATAATAGAGAGTTCCTTTGAATAACAGGGCATTTTACGCGGAGCGGACCGTCGATAAATATTAGTTTCCCGATTTTCATTATCTTTTAAGTTGTTGTATCGATATGCGACAATACGGGCTCGAGATCATTTCCATATTCAATAAGTAGATGCGCAACTAGTTGGCTAAAGCTAGAAGGCAACAGTCACAATCCTACCATCAGGAATTATGCATCTTTTAATAGCCGTATTAGAGTCGGCAATTCTTCTCTTGCGCCTGCAATTGCAATTATGATTGCACCTATTCATGCACAGTAAACCGCTTTCGATCAGCTGGCGCATTGCCAACAGTCAGAACAGCAGTTGGTACTGTCGAAATTCCTAAAATACCCCCAGAATTAGAGATGGACAAACCTGTTCGTTTTGATTACCACTTAAAGCAGCTACTGCAACTTACATATAGCAGCTCAAAAAAGTTGCGACGAATTAGCAGTACATATGCTTAAGAGCTGCGTTTAATCACAGGTTGCCAAGCGGGCACTATTTTATGCGAACGTTTAGCTAAATATACTTAATTTTTTTCTAATCTAACACTGGAATCATAAAGTTAAAGGATTGGAAAACGGTATGAGAAAATTGCGTTAAAAAATATAATGTTATAAGAATAACAATAACAATTTCAAATGTGAACAATTTTGAAATTTTTGTCGCATATCTTTCTGAAACTTGTCGATATCCAAATCGACATGTCAGACAATCTAAATATCAATGAATTAACTCAAAAACTTTGTTATTAACGGGTAAAACTTCACGAAAAGAAATATTGATCAGCTGATGACTCTCGTCTCTTTCTAACTTGCCAAAAAAGCGGCATATTTTTTAATTAAATTGATGCCAACATAGATGGCTCTGATTGACAATTTGGGATTGTTTGGGATCCTCATCTTAATAAAGAATGTTAAGTACTAATTTAAATACCAGTTAGTTTAAATAGCCATTAGCTGTTCATAGCTGCTTCGACCAAATAATCAACAGTTAAAAATAACAGAATATTCCATCTCTACCCTGACTTGCAGCGGCAATGTCAATTAAACGGTGTACTGCGCATCCGTGTAATTTTATAATGGCCGCAAGAGTAGAATTGCCATCTGTAATATGCCAGAAGTATTGTGCCAGCTGATCGAGGGTTACTGCGCATGAATATACGTGCAATTATAATTGCCATTGCAGGCGCAAGAGAAAAAATTGCCGACTCTAATACGGCTTTAAAGCAAACCAAAAAAATATTAGTGTTGTGATCGCTCGAGTACTCGACTAATGAAATAACCGACATCGCTCGATTATTGGAAAATCTACTTGAGTTATAAATTCAAGCGAAAATCGTCGCTTATCACTTTTCACTCAATACTCGATCTTCGCCGCTCGAGCGATGGGTGACATCATCGCTCGATAAATAGTAATTTCGAGTGATTAACCATTCGAGCGATCAGTCGATTATTAGAAAGACTACTTGAGTTATAAATTCGAACAAACCCGATCTTGGACGCTCGAGTCATCATCGCTTGATGAATAGGGATTTTAAGTGATTAATCTCTCGAGTACAGACAACACTAAACATAATATTCGATTGATGACTTCCTTTAATTTACACAGCAAGAAAAATTTGTATGTTAATGACAAAATAGTACGAAGAAATTTAAAACCTAATATCTTTTACGGAAGTTGGAAAGAACATATGGCTTAATATACAGGGTATAGTAATTTCAAAACTACCCACGAAATACACGTTAATTTTATTGCTTTGCGCTTTTAAAGAAGCTTTGCAGCCTTCGTGGCTTAGCCCCTCGAGAGTACATGTTGCCCTTTACTTCTTAAATGGGAATGTTGTCACGTGGCATATCAATCATCGATCAAACCCTGAGAAAGAATGTTGTTTAGGCTACATTTACAAACGAAATTGTCAACAATTTTCAGTTCAGAAGAATATTTCTTTATAAAAATGGATTTATTCGGGTTTGTGAGAATAAAGCTTGCATTTCTTACCTACCCAATCCTTAATATCGCATCTAATTGATTAAGATCTTCAAAATAAACTTCGAAATTTCTCCGACATGTTTATCGTGAAATCATGCCCGGTTAGAAAAGGGGCTTAAATGAAACTGACACCTCGAAAAGTTTTGGGAATATTTAAGTAGTTTTGGGCTGCCAATCGCCAGGCATATTTATAAAATGATAAAAAAATATATAACTCAAGATTTGAGTAGGTTTACATAAGATTTTTAAAAAATATTTGTTATCCTTATCACCGTCTGCATCAAAACAGCGATAAAAAAATATCCTACAAAACACAAATATCATGGCACAACAAAACAGTAAGAATAAAAATTATAGTACCTTCATATATTAAGAAGTACGCTATTATTGCCCGACCACCGAGTTTAAATGATGAGGAGGGAAATGCCGAGGGTTTATGACATAAGGGCAATAACATCATTCTAAGCCGTGATTAATATACTATTTTTTTCACTACTTAGCCATGCTGTAGTCGTTACTTTTACTCCCATGCATTATCGACTCTATTAATCATTCCAACCAAGTTACCTATGATTCGAAGATGCACGTTGCTGTCAGATTACTATAATTGGCAGCAATCGGGTTGCCTGCTTCCAAAAGTTTGTTTTGCTAGATGCGCCGCCAATGGTGGTTGACAGAAGTTGTGGCCGGCACACGCCTGTTTACAGTGGGCATTTTATCGATCGATCGATCGTTGACCAATCAGGCACCGGTGTCGTCACTTTCGACGGCGAACTGTCGCTGTGGTGTCAGATTTACGATTTAAGTAATAAAAATTAATACGAATATAAAATATGAATTGTGATCCTAGTCTTCATTTATAAGGTAATTTACATTCGGTATTTTACCAATAAATACGAATGAAAATTTTTTAATAAATTTAATATAACAACTGGACAATCTCGCTTTTAGTTCAGGTTTGTCTTTTTTGCTCTCATTCTTTTCGCTGTTTCAGACTAATGTGCTATACAATATAAAGGGTATTCCTTACTGACGTGCTTATATTTCAGGGTGTGATTTCTTATTTCATTTTATAAAGAGAAGTTCATATGAACATATGTCCGCAACGGCTTAAATTTTTTGCTACAGGGTGTTGAATTTTAATTTTTTTAAGTGGTTATTTTTTAATATCTCCGAAAGTACTTTAGATATTAGTTTCAATTTTGGTATGTGTTAATAGGATATAAAACCACATCTTTTAGTTAGAAAATGTATTTAATTGTTCCACCAGTGGCGTCCCAGCAAACATGTCCTCTGATATTTTTTACAAGAAATATGGTATGCCACTGACATTTTTCCATGTGAACATTTTTCTGATTAGCCTGGTCAATTTTACATGAAAACGGTCCCTTGAGTTTTTCTCGTCCGGCGCACCGTTCTTGATTGAAACGACAAAATTCATATTGAAACTCATTATTATTAACATTGATAAAATAACTAATGATAAATTTCGTATTATACAAATTGTTAGAGTGAAGGTGGCCATTTCCAAAAATTTTTATAAAACAAAATTTATCATTAATAATTTTATCAATGTTAATAATATGAATTTAGTGGTTTTAATCAAGAACGGGGTGCGTCTGACGAGAAAAACTCAAGAGACCGTTTTGAAGTAGAATTAATCAAGTTAATCAGAAAAAATATCCACATGGAAAAATGTCAGTGGTGTACCATCTTGATTGTAAAAAAATATTTAAGAAGAAAAATTATTTCTCAAGCTGAAAATCCGTTAATAATACTTGATTAAATGTTTAGTAGTGG
Source organism: Barypeithes pellucidus (assembly GCA_963991005.1). Lineage (NCBI taxonomy): Eukaryota > Metazoa > Arthropoda > Insecta > Coleoptera > Curculionidae > Barypeithes > Barypeithes pellucidus. The sequence continues at coordinate 6,907,091 of OZ022557.1, forward strand.
AAAAAATGTATTACAATTTAATACATTATGATTTAAAAAAAAGTATATTTGTGTATTTTTATATTTTAATAATGATCTCTTGGTTCTCAATACGACGAAGTAAACGCACTAACAGATTTAAAGATATCGAATTACTAATAAATTGAACCTAATAGATTGGACTGATCGGGTAAAGTAATAAATAGCAGTTTCGATCCCTATGATCGGATTATACAGATCGGATTTTGATAATAGCTGCTATTTAAAAGGCTTAAATATCGATTTTCAGTGGTGTAGATATTTTTCGATTTTACACTCCCCCTACAATAAATTCCGGTCAAAAATAATGGTAGTCAGGTTTACAGTCCTGTAACTTTAAAAATTGTTGTGTGAACTTAGTGAAATATTTTGCAAAGTGTAGACTTGTATCTTGAGATGATATCCTGAATTTTAGTTTTCAAAAAATACTGGTGTCTTAATCATTATACAGGCAGAAACACACGAGTTACCTTCCTACCCGTAATTTATTATCGCCCTGTTGAAAAATATAGCTGAATTATATTTTGCTTTGAAGTGTGACTTTTCCTTAGCACAATATTTTTTGTTTCACGTCATTATCTCATTTTTAAAAGAAGATACAAATTTTTAAAGAAAGATTTGCAGTTTTTCAATTTTATTGACAATTTGGAACATCATATTATTTTATCGAGCAGAATAAACTAATATCCAACAATTAATACCACGTATTGCATTGAAAGCATGCCACATTACATGGTAGAAGTGATAAAAATACGAGGTGGCAATACGCGCTGTTATTTATTGTATATTATGAATAAAATTGAAAAACTGCAATACTCTCTTTAAACATTTATATCTGCTTTTACAAAGCAGTTAATGACGATATTTGAGCAAAGCCGAATTTCTCGTTATTTATGTTTACTGGTTCTATTGAAGTGTTAATAAAACTATATTTTATATTTTCATTCACACTTTTTTTCCCCTATAAGTTAATTTTGATGTATCCCGTCTCGGTACATTATATTACGATCAATTTTATGACACTTTGTAATGACCCATCTTGGCACACAGAACCAATAAATAGCAACATGTAATAAAAAAGAATATAAAAACAAACATTCTGATATTCGAAAATGCTATTGAAAAAGATATTGCCTTGGTCTCTTGTTTTTCGAACTCGAGGAAGTAGATGATTTTTATTTTCTGGAACTGTACGAGTTGAAACTCAATAACGAAAGTTTAGAAAAATATTCCTGTAATTTTTTGAGCACGCACCTACTTAACCAAGTAATCAAAATTTCCTCCACATATACCTCTGCTGAACTTAACGAGACAACAAATGCATGTGAATCATGAACACAGCTTTTAGGTGATAACTCTGAAACTTAGTATTAAACTACACCTCAGAGATTTAATACAGCGACAAAAAAGAAACAAAATTTTATTACTATCAAAATAACAGAATACAAAAATAATAAAATAAGTAAACTTGTATCACGACGCATATAATAATAAATAATATCACTTAAATGGGGTACCCCTTAAATATATTAAATTTAGGAAATAACTAGTGGAATGTCCATCTTTGCAGTAAATACCGTTTTAGAAGCAATGTAATGATTTTTATACGGATATACATAAATAATTTCTGTGCGCAGATAGGCTATCTAGAACAGGGTCCTGCCTAGATTTGTGCCGCTATAATTGTACCATTTACCTAGTTGGTGTGCCAAGTTGGGCATCACCCGTTAATTTATTTAATTTGTCTCGTTTTATCGCATCCATGATAAACTGTATGCTTTATAAACTTCACTTCATTCTTCAACCATCAACCTCTCAATCTTCATATGTATCCTTCCCTGTATCTTTCAAACAACGCATCTACGGAAATATTTTTCTTGTTTTTTGGCAAGGAATTACCACACGAGCAATGGCATATGTTTTTTGAAACACCCTATGTATTCGTAGGATCGTAGCAAAAGTACGTAAGCTTCTATTTTGCTTTCATATCAAAGCTAGTTCGATACCGTTTTCAGTATCGAACTGATCTTATTATGAAATGTTGTTTTCTTTTTTAAAGGTTTGGTGATGCGGTCAATTACTAAACTTACCTCACATCTATCGAGTTTATTTTCTTTTTAAAGCTGAACAGCAGCACTAGAATATTTTACAAATATATCAATTTAAAGCTTTGTAGTTTCAGGAGGAGTTAAAATCATCTTGGTATCAAAGCCTACTTGATAAAATCATAATTTGATAGTATTACCAACATAAGCATTTACGAAATTTATATGGCATATATTTTTTCTAACCATGAATTTTTATTTATTAAAAGAGACGTAAAATAGAAAATATAGTACATGTTTTATACAGGGTGCTCCTTAATGACGTGCTAATATTTCAGGGTGCGATTCCTTAGGTCATTTTATAAAGAAAAGTTCACATGAATATATGTCCTTGACGGCTTAAATTTTTTGCTTCAAGCTGTTGAATTGTTATTTTTTAAATGGTTATTTTTTGATATTTCCGAAAGTACTTTAAATACTATTTTCAATTTCGGTATGCGTTAATAGGATATAGAACCACAAATTTTAGTTAGGAAAGTTATTCAATTGTTCCACCAGTGGCGTCCCAGCGAACATGTCCTCTGATATTTTTTACAAAAAGGATGATACGCCACTGACAATTTTCCATGTGGATATTTTGTCTGATTAGCCTGTCGATTCTACATGAAAATAGTCTCTTGAGTTTTTCTTGTTCAGAACCACTAAATTCATATTGAAACTCATTATTGTTATCATTGATAAAATAATTAATGATAAATTTTGTTTTATAAAAATTGTTAGAAATGGCCACCTTCACCTAAAAGGCATGCTTCTTCGCATCGAATTGCCCACTCCAGCAATTTTTATAAAACAAAATTTATCATTAATTATTTTATCAATGTTAATAATAATGAGTTTCAATATGAATTTAGTGGTTTTAATCAAGAACGGTCCGACGAGAAAGACTCAAGAGACCGTTTTCTTGTAGAATTGACCTGGCTAATCCGAAAAAATATCCACATGGAAAAATGTCAGTGGCGTACCATCGTTTTTGTAAAAAATATCAGAAGACATGTTTGCAGGGACGCCACTGTTGGAACAATTAAATAACTTTTCTAACTAAAATCTGTGGTTCTATATGCTATTACCTCATACCGAAATTGAAAGTAATGCCTAAAGTACTTTCGGAGATATTAAAAAATAACCATTAAAAAATAACAATTCAACATCCAGTAGCAAAAAAATGTAAGCCGTTGCGAACATATGTTCATACGAACTTTTCTTTATAAAATGACCTAAGGAATTATACCCTGAAATATTACCACGTCATTAAGGAAGCCTTGTAATTTCAGGAGGAGTTAAAATCATCTTGGTATCAAAGCCTAATAAAATCATAATTTGTTAGTATTACCAACATAAAATTTAGACATAAATATTTACGAAATTGATATGGCATATATATTTTCTAACCATGATTTTTTTTATTAAAAGAAACGTAAAATAGAAAAAATTGTAAAAAGTACATATTTTATATACAGGGTGTTATGGAAATGACGTATTATATTTAAACCGGCAATTCCTGAGATAAAGACAAATTGAAGAAAAATACCCATAAATGGCGCTTTCAATTCATTAAGCGGTAAACCAGAAAAAAACCCATGTGTTACTGCGATACATGTAAGCAATCAAATAATTCTGGCCGGTGTTGTCATATGTACACCTTAAACTCTTTAAACAAAATAAAATAATTTAAACACTTTTCCATTCTGTAATACCTTTTTGTACAATTATTGAAGAACATCTACGACGGACTATGTTTTAAACAACCCGAAAAAACATATGGAATAGTATTAAATAAGTTTAAAATAGGCACGTACGTCACTAGGTCAAATGCCAATGACCTCTTGACGCCTTACATCGGCTGTGTTCATATAGGGCCGCACGCTTGCGGGCTGTTAGTTAAAGACCAACCAGCTGCCGGATACGTTATGTCTCATCGATCACCAACACACTATCAGCAATTCGCTCTGTTTTTTTCGGTTTACGCGTGTATCTTGCCCGTCCGTAAATAATCTTTGAATATTGTTTTTATTGGCGCGTTTCTTCTGGACGTCAAATTTCGTCGCGTGTAATAAAATCTAATAATCTGTATTATTGTATTTTCAAAAGCTAACTATCGGTTCTGTTTCACTATTACTATGTGTACATAAAGTGTTTCCAGGAGTGTTCCCATGAAAAAGAAAAAAAAATGATTGTGTTTGTGCCTGGATTTCCTCGCTCTTTAGGTATGAAGATAAATACAAGTAGGCAGAAAATAATTTATTTTTATAATTTTATATGTAATTTCAGTTTTACATTAAGTTTGGCGACATTGCCATTGGCTCTGGGTGAAATGTTGGACAGTAACGCGGACTGACCTATGAGTAAGAGTGTTTGTTACCCCACTTTTAAACGGTCGATTTAAAGAAATAAAATATGTAGCGCTTCTCTAGAACACCCAAAGAGTCACCCATTTAAATATATAACGTCATTTCTTGATTCATATATTACTTTATACGTTATTTCTTAGCTCTAATAGTATGAAGTTGTTATAAAGCCTACGTCACTGATCTGATCTAAAACCCTCTTTTAACTCGTCGATTTTGTACTTATATACCCGACCGATTTAAGTCTGTCACTCGAATTATTTTAATTAACTTAGTGACAAATTGATGTGCTTCGACGGGGCATCTGAAACCGTTCCCGAGATGTCACTAATAGACGTCCATTATCCAAATTAGAATACCGTGTAGACTTTTAAAGCTGTTTTGGTTTCGGAGATAAAAATTTAATTGTTTATTTATTAAATTGATTGACCTAATTTGTTTTGATTTATTTCTTGATGGTTTAGTACCGGGACGAGTCAAAAGGTCGGGTTATTTATTTATTTAGAAAATATTGGAACTTTCGGCAATTATACAGTATGTCCACGGATGGGGTTTACAAGAGGACAAATGGACTAAAAGTTGAAAGATTCCAAAAAAAGTCACTTTTAATAACCGTTTTTGCTTGTCTAGAAAATACGATTCATCATAAAAAAACTTCAATTTTTCTATACAGGGTGGGTAAAAACTGCAAAAATGTTTTTACTTAAGAGTAAACATACTTTATTTTGAAAGATATGAAAAAAAGTCACTCTTAATGAATGTGTTTTCTACACAATAACCCGAAGTAGAACAATTCATTAAAAGGTTTACCTATGTAAAAATTATTTCCCAAAAAGTATTCCCTGGCACACCTCTGACTGGCGAACCTAGTTAAAATAATAATGACACTTAAGGTGATAGCTACTTGTTGTCAATGTCTTTATTTAATGAAGTTATTATTTAAGTAGAAATGCTATCTACTGAACTGAGTTTTTATAATACCATGTTATGGGGATGGTCAAGTTTCATACCGCTACGTCATGGAACTATTTACGGAGCAATTTGTAGGAATCCCAATAACTAAGATGGCAATCTGCAAGTTAATAAAACAGTTCAAGAGAACTGGTTCGGTTTTGGACCTCAAAGAAAAAAAGAAAAAATACGACCATGATGATGCTGCTACAGTCTTAGTTCTCATTCTATTGAAGAAAATCCTATGATGTCCCTTAGAAATCGTGTTACTCAGTTGGAAGTTGAAAAAAGTCAAATTCAGAAGATCCTTGAAGCAAATAAATTGGATCCGTATAAACCGCACTTTAATCAAAGATTGGAAGAGAGAGACGACGCGAAACGACTTGATTTTTGCCTGTGGATAGGAGACAACATTTTAAGTGGAAATGTTGATTTTTATAAATGTATCATGTTTTCTGATGAAAGTACATTTTCAACAAATGGATCCGTTGCCACCCAGCACGTAAGGTACTGGTCTTTAGAAAATTCCGAATTCAGAATTATGACGAGAAGACAATATTTCACAAAAGTGAATGTGTGGTGTGCGATATCCATCCATGGCATTATAGGGCCATATTTTTTTGATACCACGTTCAATAGATTATTATATTTAGAAATGCTGGATACATTTTTCAATGATGAACTCGAGAATCTACCATTCAATTTTCGACAAAATATGTATTTTCAGCAAGATGGTTTTCCAGTCCATTTCGCTCGTGAGGTTAGAGGATGGCTTGACCGCAGATTTGGTCCAAGGTGAATTGGCAGGAATGGCCCAGTTTTGTGGCCCCCAAGAAGTCCCGACTTAACCTTTGCCGATATGTTTTTATGGGGCCGTTTAAAACAAATTGTTTTTGCAACCGCAATACCAAATCATATTGCTAAAGGGCAGAATTATCCAGGCTGTCCAATCGATATCTCAGGAAGAAATCAGAAATTCTTTCACTTATTTGAGAAAGCAATTAGAAAAATGTGTCGAGTATGGGGGTGGAGTTTCTGGATTATGAAATCGTTGTCGTATTCTTTTCATGTTAATAAAAATGTTCGTATTATTATTATTATTAAAATTACTTCATTAAATAAGGACATTGACAACAAGTATCACCTATTCATTATTCAAGTAAAAACGTTTATTACGTAACTTTTTCAATTTTTAGTCCATTTGTCCTCTTGTAAACCCCATCAGTGGACATACTGTATAAACGAGAATTGACGAATCAGACTACTTTGATTGTTACATATATTACATAGCAGAATTGATTTTTTCTACGGATGCTATGGAGTGTTCCACTTCTCTCATCGTTTCCATACGTTCAAAACGGAGAGTTTCTCACGCAGTGAGAAATGTCCGGCATTATATTGAGAAATAATTTCTCACTGTTATTATGATAACCCAAGGCAGCCATGAATTGTTACATGGCTAATTGATACGGCACTTTTTCGGCGCGAGTAGTGCGCAATATCTCCTTAGGCCATGAAAACATTTGCCGGCGTTTCCATAACAACACAACCGAAACACTGCACAATTATTATTGCTGTCAAACGGGTGTTGTACTTGTTGGACAATATACTTTAGTGTTGATTTTTATACTAAAACAGGTCAGATTTGTTAAATATTGAATATAATTGAATACGAAGATTTAGAGTTTGAAAGTACACCTCCAGATAATATTGTTCGAAAAGCATCCGATGTTTGTATTAATTTGCTACCAAGCACATCAAAACAAAAATATGAAATCGCTTACAGTAACTTTATGGACTGGAGAATGCAAGCCAAGGTGAATTCTTTTTGTGAAAACACTTTGTTAGTTTATTTGCAAGAATTATCAAGAACATTAAATCCATCCACATTATGGTCCCAGTACTCGATGCTGAAAAGTGCCATAATTATTAAAAACTGTGTTGATATATCAAAATACGTAAAACTACGTGCATTTTTGAAACGAAAATCGAAAAGATATGTTCCAAAACAGTCAAAAACTTAAACTCCTGAAGAAATTCTAAAAGATGCACCTGATGAAAAAAATCTTATGGACGATTGCATTTTTGGTTTTAATTTCAGGCTGCTTTAGCTATTGGCCTTACAGGGGCATGCCGTTGTGATGAACTTCGAAAATTAAAAATTGATGACATGGAAGATTTCAATTCGGCTCTTTTAATAAAATTACCCGATACTAAAACCAAAGTTTCTAAAAATTTCACAGTCACAGGAGAATTCTACCACATTTACAAAAAATATGCAAAGCTTCGACCATGCACGGACGAGACACGCTTTTTTTTAAAATTACCAAAATGGCAAATGTACAAAACAGCCCCGGGGGAATAAATAAATTTGGCACCATGACCAGAGATGTAGCGAAATTTTTGCAATTGCCCAATCCGGAATTATATACTGGCCACTGTTTCCGAAGGTCATCTGCGACTACTTTAGTTAATGTAGAAGCAGATCTTTTAACTCTAAAACGCCATGGCGGTTGGAAATCCAGCAATGTTAGTAGCGTCGCGACGCCAGGCGCTGGTCTGCACAGGTGGTTACATCCTATCAATGGAAAAGGCTTCCTTTCCTTGGTAGTATCATTCAATCTGAAATAGCATTTAAAGTGCTACTGTGTAGATTAAATACGCCCTTATTGTATAAGGTATCATCGGGTGGTCTGGGAAATAATAATTTTTCCATACATTGATATTTGAAAAAGAACGTAACGTTGTAAAAATTCGACTTTGCCCAAATATCTTCGAGAATCTTAGTTTTTTTTAATCCTGGACGCCCTGTAGATATACACAAGTAAAAAGAGAATATATTGTTGTCAGCAATCTATCCGAAAGTTTACTGAACCACCACAATCCACAAATAGTCTAATCGAAAAAAAAGGCGCAATAAAATTAAAAGTAATGAATCTTCTACGCTAAAAAAACCCGTAAGACATGGTCGATATGACTCAATAAACTCACAACTGCGTTCGTTTGACAGGTTCGTATGATCCGCGTTGTTTATGGCGATGTTTAACAGCCGGGAATGCCATGTCGCGTGCAGAAATATGTCTGCTATCGATACTATTTCAATTTTTTCGATATCGACGTTTATCGCCGCTCATAAATCATATCGATCTTGGCGCGAGGCCGGGGATTATACTGAGTGTGCAAAGCAAGATGCTGCCTTTAATATTTCATAAACCATTCCTTATTTTTTTAAAAGCAAATACGGGAATTAATCATCTTACACTTCGAAGAAGCTATGTCAGGGTTTTACTTTCAACATCCTGTATTCCTAAAACGGTCTAGTTTGATGTTTAGTATTTCTAATTATTGCTCTATAGCCCATAAGCTAAGGTATACTGGATATGAATCACATAAATTACTATTTACCTTTTTCAACAATCTTCCCAAAAAGGTTCTTCCCTTTTAAAAAGTTTCTAGTACTACAGTTCCATCGCTGGTTCCTAAACTGGTATTGACACTCGTTGATAGCCAGATTTGCCCCTTTGGCGATGGCCTCCAATAGACCAGTGTTTTCTCTCGCTAGTCTTCTCTGCTTCCGCCGTAGGGTACCGTATGCCGACGACGGGTCCAGGTAAGATGCTCCCGGTGACATGGGGGAAAGATTGTTTGGCTCACCGGCTTTGGCAATTCCCCTAAAAACGAATGAAGATACTTTACTAAATATCGGAAAGTGATAAGGGGTTCCGTTATATTGATTTTATTAAATTCTATCGTAAGAAGGCGGCATTAAAGAAGTTACATATACAGGGTGTTCCTTAATGGCGTGCTAATATTTCAAGGTCTGATTCCTTATGTCATTATACAAAGAAAAGTTCATATGAACATATGTCCGCAACGGCTTATATTTTTTGCTACAGGGTGTTGAATTATTATTTTTTAAATGGTTATTTTTTAATATCTCCGAAAATTCTTTAGATATTATTTTGAATTTTGGTATGTGTAAATAGGATATAGAACCACAAATTTTAGTTAGAAAACTTATTCAATTTTTTCACCACTGGCGTCCCTGCAAACATGTCCTCTCATATTTTTTACAAAAAAGATGGTACGCCACTGACATTTTTCCATGTGGATATTTTTCCTGATTAGCCTGGTCAATTCTACATGTAAACGGTCTCTTAAGTTTTTCTCACCGTTTGAATCCACTAAACTCATATTGAAACTCATTATTATTAACATTGATAATATATTTAATGATAAATTTTGTTTCATAAAAATTTTAATATTTGAACGAGTGGGCAATTCGGTACGAAGACGGGCGGAAGCATGCATTTTAAGTGAAGGTTGCCATTTCCAACGAATTGTATAAAACATAATTTATCAGTAATATTTTATCAATGTTAATAATAATGAGTTTAAATATGAATTTAGTGGTTTTAATCAAGAACGGTGCTACTGACGAGAAAAACTTAAGTTTACATGTAGAATTGACCAGGCTAATCAGAAAAAATATTCACATGGAAAAATGTCAGTGGCGTACCATCTTTTTTGTAAGAAATATCAGAGGACATGTTTGTAGGGACGCCACTGGTGGAACAATTGAATAACTTTTCCAACTAAAATTTGTGGTTCCGTATGTATGTAATAAAACGTGAAATAGTGACAGTGCCCTGGGAAAACAAGTGAAAACCCGCCCCGCTACACCTTTTGTAGCCGATATCCTTCTGTATTCGGCAAAAGAAAACACAAGCAAGTTTCATAAATTGACAGTGCCCTGGGAAAACAAGTGAAAACCCGCCCCCGCTACCTTTTGGGCCATCACTGCTACACCGAATGAAAACACACGCACGCAATTAGCTACTCGTATCACCCGACTGCTTTCGCTCCGCCCACAATAACGAACTTTGCCTATTCTTCAAAACAAACGCAATCCAATGATTTATATTGATAACCATTCTTTTAATATGCAAACCTCTGAAGTAAACTGCTTCTAGACAGGTTTTTTCTACTGACCAATTGTAAAATCTTGCTGACCAAGTGATCATTTCGCAGCTCGACTGTTAATTAAGCGAACACATTATATTACAAGCGGACTGATATCGGTTAAATTGTTGACCGTTTGTAGCATTTTTTGCAGACCAAGTGTTGCATCCCGATTTTTATTTATTGCCAGCAAAATCTTTTTATGCTGATCAAATGATTTAATGGCTATTTTTTGCTGCGAACCAATTTTAATAACGGCAAACCATTTAATTACTTCTCTAATTCTTATTTACTCAAAATATGTTCTATTCAACACTGTTTCACGAAGGAACAGAAGACGCCTCTAAGAAACTAATTAATGTAGTTCAACGTTTCAAAATTCACATCAAAATATTTCGTTGTCCAATAAAGACGATTCTTAAAAGCAGAGCCCGAGTGCACCTGAACAGCGAAACAAAATACCTGAAGAAGGCAAAAAGGTAACTATTTAAACCAGGTAATTAGTCAAAGAAGTTACAATGCCTTGGTTTAAATTTTCTCTGCATACCGAGCATTATTCACAGTGTGTTCGCAAAAAGTTGAAAGTCGTTTTAAAATAACGTGGATATATAACTACAACTAACATACCTATTCTTGTAGGCATTAATTTAAAATTATCGTAAGTAAATAATTTGCCCGGTCGTGAATATTAAGTTTTTAAAACATTCAGCAAATATAATAGTATTTTCTATGACCACCTACATTGTTTTAAGCCCATTAAGTCCCATTTAAAACTTTCATAATTAACAAATTAACAATATATAACTCCATCTCTATAAATATTGGGGTTAGGTTATGAGTTTTATTATATTCTTGGAACGATGTATTTATTCAAAGATTAGTTTAAATTTTTTTTTGTATTAATCTGATTAAAAAATCAGAAACTGGGTGGTCGTAGGACAATGAAAGTGATTTTCTCAAACTCGGCGGATTGTAAATGTACTCTTTTCAACAGTCGTTATGTAATACGCTATTTACGTAATTAGCGCGATAACCTATTGACATACACACATACACACACCATGTCGGGAATACAGCAGATAAAACGTAAGCTAATGTTATTACAGTACTCGTTGCGAAATACTGAACTTGGCGACTCTTGTGTCGCTTCATCGGTCAACATCTGATCTCGTACTATAAAGAAGCACTGATAAGACTTTCATATATTCCACTCTTCCAGATAAGAATGTCAAACAATTTCTAAAAATAATTGTCATCATTTCAATACTTATTATTTTCAAAAGACCGTGACTTTGTGACAATACATTTTAAATGTATAAAATGAAACTAAAGCTTACTCTGTTATTTGTTTCTATTTAAAAGGTTTTGGCGTTACGGCCGTCTTGCAGTACAACTACATCCTCAAGACGCTTACACGAGAATAAACGCAAACTTAGTGCATATAATATAATAGTTAGAGAGACGGTGACAATAGGGGGTCCGTGAAGTAGAATATCAGTAATTTAGATTTCGTGGAGTTTAGGTCCCCCTCTACAACTTTTATATTTGAGGAAATGCCGTAGAGCGTTGCTTAGAGGCGCTGTATCGGTTTAGATAGGAAATTCTCAATAAATTCAAAATTATATTGAGCCATGTCTGAAAATGAATTTACATCATCTGCGTGACCCGAAAGTCACGGGAAACATATTTTCTGACAAGTCAACCATTGCATATACTTTTCCGTACGTGTAAAAAAAAAATGAATGGAAAAATTATAAAGTCTCAAGTGACATGGGTCCAAGTGGGCTTAATCGATTTGTATTCACATGGAGATGACTCGTAAACAATTTTCTGATAAAAATACTATTGCGAAAGTAAGTTTCACATATTCACACAATCAACAAGCCACTTGTTCCACGCCAATTGCAAAACAAAGAAAAAGGAGGAATGTAGTGTGGCTATTTTCTGACATGTCACGATCGTTTTCAGAATTTCCTCCGCAGAGACTTTTAAAAAATTCCAATAATGAAATGGCGAGACTTGGAACGACAAAATTTTTTTCACATAATCATATAATGTTCCATTCTAGAAAGTTTCAACTTCAAATTCCCTTTTTTTCTTTTCTTTTAAATTTTCATTTTTTTTGACATGCTCGGAAAAGTATATGCAAGGGTTGACTTGTCAGAAAATGTGTTTCCCGTGACTTTGGGGTCACGCAGATGATGTAAATTCATTTTCAGACATGGTTCGAAATAATTTTGAATTTATGGAGAATTTCCTATCTAAAGCGGTACAGCGCCTCTCAGCAACGCTCTACGGCATTTCATCAGATATAAAAGTTGTAGAGGGGGACCTAAACTCCACGAAAAACCAAATTACTGATATTCCATTTCACGGACCCCCTATTGTCACCGTGTCTCTAACTATAAGTAGTACTAAAAAAATATTAACTAAATAATGTTGTTGTCCCTAATTTAAGTTTATTACATGATTGTGTCAAACATTATTTATAATACCAAGTTAATATTTTTATAGTACTACTTATATTATATACGCTTATTTAGGTTCACTCTCATGTGAGCATCTCTAAGAAGTAGTTGTACTAACAAAACCTTTAAATATTGTGACAAATAATAAAGTAAACTTTAGTTTCATTTTATATATTTAATTTTAATATGATTAAAATATAACCACTAACCCAGTAACGTTTAATAACCCTTTTCAGTTCTTATTATCTGATCTAAAACAAAAATACTTCTGTCTTCGTATCTCGATTTATCCCTTTTCTCTTGTAATGTTTAGACAGCTGAAATATTTCGGGCTTGGTTGTTCGGGTGGTGATTCTCCTACTAACTTAATTTTTATCAGACAAAAAGCAACATTGACATTTAAAAATAATATATAAAAGCGTTGATATTAATTATATGGTTGGTTTACTATGTTGGCCGACACAAGCTGCCGGCGAGTGTTCTAAATTATAGAAGAATATACAACAATTTTTCATCAATTAGCATGGAATACTACTACTTCGCAGCGCAGTCATAAAGGCAAGCTCTAAACAAAGCTGAAATGAGCAAGAATAAGAATACTTATAGGTTATTGAGAAGTGAATTCCCAGATGTGACACTTTAGCATTTGTACCGGTTCACAAAGACAAAAAGCAGCAACCAGTTAGAACCGTTTGGAAATTTCACTCTGCGACCGCGAATCAATTATTTCCGAATCATGCGCAGTACGAAGTTGTCGATCAGCTGGCGCGATGCGTCTTTCGTTGCGAGTGCAATGCGAGAATGGAATCCGTATTATAGTTGGCAATTCTACTATTGCGGCAATACAAATTGCACGAAGACATCCGCAATAAACCGTTCTGGATCAGTTGGCGCAATACGTCTCGCATTTTCAGAAATGGGTATTGTGCAATTTTAATTGCCATTGCCTCTGCAATTCTGGGTAGAGATGGATTTATGTTATTTTAATATATTTGACAGCAGAGGCAGCTATGAACTGCTAAGAGCTATTTAAACTAACGTACTTAAATTAGCAGTTCACATTCTTTAGTAAGCATAACAATATACAGTATGTCCACGGATGGGGTTTACAAGAGGACAAATGGACTAAAAATTGAAAGATACGAAAAAAAGTCACTCTTAATAAACGTTTTTACTTGAATAATGAATAGGTGATACTTGTTGTCAATGTCTTTATTTAATGAAGTAATAATAATACGAACATTTTTATTAACATTAAAAGAATACGATAACGATTTCATAATTCAAAAACTCCACCTCCATACTCGACACATTTTTCTAATTGCTCCTCAAATAAATGAAAGAATTTCTGATTTCTTCCTGAGATATCGATAGGACAGCCTGCATAATTCTGCCCTTCAGCACTTCAATATCATTTGGTATTGCGGTTGCAAAAACAATTTGTTTTAAACGGCCCCATAAAAACATATCGGCCAAGATTAAGTCGGGACTTCTTGGGGGCCACAAAACTGGGCCATTCCTGCCAATCCACTTTGGACCAAATCTGTGGTCAAGCCATTCTCTAACCTCACGAGCGAAATGGGCTGGACAGCATCTTGCTGAAAATACATATTTTGTCGAAAATTTAATGGTACATTTTCGAGTTCATCATTGAAAAATGTATCCAGCATTTCTAAATATGATAATCTATTGCACGTGTTATCAAAAAAATATGGCCCTATAATGCCATGGATGGATATCGCACACCACACGTTCACTTTTGTGAAATATTGTCTTCTCGTCATAATTCTGAATTCGGGATTTTCTAAAGACCAGTACCTAACGTGCTGGGTTGCAACGGTTCCATTTATTGAAAATGTACTTTCATCAGAAAACATTATGCATTTATAAAAATCAACATTTCCACTTCCAATCTTTGATTAAAGTGCGATTTATACGGATACAATTTATTTGCTTTAAGGATCTTCTGAATTTGACTTTTTTTCACAACTTCCAACCGAGTAACACGATTTCTAAGGGACGTCATAGGATTTTCTTCAACAGAATGAAGAACTAAGACTGTAGCAGCATCATCATGGTCGTATTTCTTCTTTTTTTTGAGGTTTTTGAGGTCGAAACCGAACCAGTTCTCTTGAACTTTTCTTATTAACTTGCAGATTGTCATCCTAGTTATTGGGATTCCTACAAATTTCTCGGTAAATTGTTCCATGACGTAGCGGTATGAAACTTGACCATCCCCATAACATTGTATTATAAAAACTCTTTGTTCAGTAGATAGCATTTCTACTTAAATAATAACTTCATTAAATAAAGACATTGACAACAAGTACCTATCACCAAGTGTCATTATTATTTTAACTAGGTTCACCAGTCAGAGGTGTGCCAGAGAATACTTTTTGGGAAATAATTTTTACATAGGTAAACCTTTTAATGAATTGTTCTACTTCGATTTGTTGTGTAGAAAACACATTCATTAAGAGTGACTTTTTTCGTATCTTTCAAAATAAAGTACGTTTACTCTTAAGCAAAATAACACTTTTGCAGTTTTTACCCACCTTGTATAAAAAAATTGAAGTTTATTATGATGAATCGTATTTTCTAGACAAGCAAAAACGTTTATTAAGAGTGACTTTTTTTCGTAACTTTCAATTTTTAGTCCATTTGTCCTCTTGTAAACCCCATCCGTGGACATACTGTATACGGCTAACTCATAGCAAGTTTTTTTTATTCTTTTTTGTAAGTAGCAGTAGCTGCTTTAACTGCTAATCAAAAAGAACAGGTTTGCCCACCTCTAATTCTAGGGGAATTTTAGGGATTTCGACACTACCAACTGCTGTTCCGACTGATTGAGAACGGTTTAACTCATTTTTATTGCAATTGCAGCCGCAAGGGAACAATTACCAAGTCTAATACGGCTTTTAGATTTATTCAGTTCATTGGTCTGTCAGTCTCTTTGTTTTTGAAATATTAACTTAAAACCACAGTATTGCACTCAGGTTTGAATAAAATTAACATGTAATGAGTTCTAGTATTTGGCAATGTTTTAATTAGGTTCATTTTATTAATTATATTGCGGTTTTATGTTGAATTAGGAACTGGTTGATTTTATCTCGGTAAATACTAAAAAAATCCATACTAAAATAACTAATAAAAATGTTAATAACTTGCACGTCATCGTAAATATTTAATTCAATTTATGGATATAAATTAAAGTATAGTAAAGCCAAATGACTCATTATAATATACAATTTTAACTCATATCACATAACACAAATAAACTGGGACCGAGTATATCTAAAAAACAATTCAAAAAATCTCCGTTTCCACTTATACAGTAGTAACGCCGCATTTTTTGTCGGTCCAGTAAAATAACTCTTCAACAGGAATTTCAGATAAAAGATTTAACTTATGAGCTAAAAGTGGAGAGTTTTTGCGTCAAAATTATAAATTTTTGAAGGAAAATAGAATTAATAACTAATTATATCTTGTTGGCTTAACGAAAGGGTATGGAAAAATCTTGCATAGCTTCGCCCCTTAGCAAAAATCAGATCGCGTCTACAACGTTGCCATATATCTGAAGACCATGAATAGAGATTTATTTCATACATTTAAATATTGTGGACTTTATTAGGACAACGATACAACATCAGAACGGTATTCAGCTCGAGAGACACCTTAAGAAGCCATCTAACGAAAACGAAACCAACTAGCCAGAAAGATAGGAAAAACTGTGTCTACCAGATCCCCTGCGAATGTGGCCGATCGTATATTGGGGAAATACTACGGCCACTGGAAACAAGGATTAAACAACACATAAACAACACTCAAAAAGGAGAAACGGAAAAATCAGGTGCAGCTGACCATGCCTGGACACACGGCCATCACATCAGGTAGACATGGTAGACTGCTACCATACACCAGAACCCTGGCTGTTTTAGTAAACCTTCATTAGACTTAAGAAATATCTGGAAGCCCTTTTACAGCATCGTTCCGACTGGGCATACAATACCACTGAACCTATTGGTGCGAGTTATGAAGGCCAACAAGAGTTTTATGATGGAATATAATAAACACAGATGAAGAAAGACCGACCAAGTTAAAGGATATTATAAAAAATAAAATTATATAATTTTCTTTATTTAATCCAATATTTTCCAACCTAGATTTCGAGGTGCAAAAACTCCCTTAATATAAGAGCGATTCTCTCGTGGTACGGTTCTCACGCATCGCCCTAACTTTCTCATTCTTTCTTCGTCACATTGAGATTGTCTTTTCGCAATTAAGATTCAGATAATGTTAAAACGGCGTAGACTTTTTCACTCTTCTCGCCCAGATAAATTTAAGATCATCTTGGAAACGGCTAGACCTATTAGATGTTACGTCTAAATGGACAACGTAAGTTTGCCATGAAACGGAGCATTTTTGTGATTTAAACCGAGATGCACACTTTACTGTTATTGAAAAAATAAACTGTACAAAATTTTTGTTACTGGCACTGTAAATATTTTGATTGAGAAACGCCCTTCGTCGCTTATCGGTTACTATCGGTAACTTGCCGAGTTATTCCTTATACGTAGTGTTGCCAAGCCGTGGGATATTTCAGGTCTCTGCGGGACAAATAGTTTCAGAAATATCTTTTTTTTCCTACTAGTTATAGTACCAGACAGGCTACCGTTTTCTATATTTTGAACTCATTATTTCTTGGTTTCTAATCGTATTTCTTTATGGTAATTTGGACAAACTCTATTTAAACCAAAACATCCACATACTGTACCATAAAGGAAACTAAAACATACATATTAAAGTATATTTTGAAGTCGCGCCGAGCCGCCTTTCAACACAGAAACACGCTCTATTGATTTTCCAAATACCCATACGATAAGTTCATGTTTGTCATGGGACGATTCTGTTTGCCGCGAACAAACAAAATAGAACTCTTGTTTACCGACAATTCTCACTTGAGTTAGTCAGTTTTTAAAAATTTTTATTGGTTTTTAGTGGAATAGATAAAGATTTTTAAGGAATAGGTGTAACTGATTGTAATATAAATCTTTAAATTTGTTAATTTTTGGATACTAGAGCAGCAGTGTGAAATTAGTAGCAAAAGTTACAGTAGAATTTATAGTAGGTATTTATGAACATCGGAAGGAATGCAAGCAAAAAAAGAAAAGACTCATGTAATTTCCAATTAGAACAACTAAACTAGTAATGTAATAAATTTTAATATAATTATAAATCATTATAAATTAATTATTAATTTCTAAATGAAAAAACATTGGTGATGGTTTATAAAGCATTTGTGGAATCGCTAATACGAAACGGAATAATTGTCTGGGGTGGTGCGTATGGCACAGTACTTAATAAGTTAAATATAACACAAAAATATATTTTTAAAATTATTAAAAAAAAAATAAAAGATTTCCAACAAATTTATTGCCTTCGGAGGATACTGTAAATATTAGAACAAACCCGGTGTAAGATCAAGTTAACTATGTAGATGACTCTACCGAAACAAGGATTAAATCTAATAACAAATTTAAATTACCAAAAAATTTAACAACCGCCAATAAAAAGTTTATGGATTACTTAGCACCAAAAACATTAAAGTTACTCACAGATAATATAAAATCAATTAAAAATATAAAAAAATTTAGTAGAAAGTATAATCAGTAATTATGTTTATCGGAATACAGAAAAGTTTTCAATACTTTTTCACTAAATCAATAAGGACTGTGGGTATAGTGGCGTGTGTGAGTTGGACAAACATCGAAATAATTTCAGCCCGAACAAGAGTACAGCACCACCCACCCCCCCCCCCCCCGCACCGTTTTCGAGGATGCCCCGAACACGATGGTTGCGTCAGAATTTCTCTTTGGGGTTGCGCACACAACCTCTCAAAACGGCCAAAAACCACCCCCCAGAGTGGTTAAACGCGCTTCACGAGGTTCCCTGCAGAGAAACACACTTTCCCCCCATTTTCTAGGATGCTGAGCACGGTGGTGGTGTTGGATATCGCGTCCGACCCCTTCCAACCCCCCCACCGGCCAATACTCGCCCCTGAAAGGGCTCAGCATCCTCGAAAACAGGGGGAAAGTGTGTTTCTCTGCAGGGAAACCTCTTGAAGCGCGTGTAACCTCTCTGGGGGGTGGTTTTTGGCCGTTTTGAGGGGTTGCACAACCTCAGAGAGAAATTCTGACGCCGCCATCGTGTTCAGCATCCTCGAAAATGGGGGGGGGGGGGGGTACTCTTGTTCCGGCTGAAAATATTATTATTTTTCGGGCTTTCTTCCGACTCACACTCGACACTACTATTTTTCAGTAACATGTGTCACATAGAATTATAATATAGATAATATAAATAAAAATAAAAAATAATAATATACATATGTCTCATTTTAGATTTCGACACATACGGGTGTTTTGCACATAGGTGTCTATTGGTTTCTGCTGTTCATTATATTATATATTAAAAATGTTACAATGTTAAAAAATAAATTTTAATGTTATGCCTAGTGTTATCAAGTCAACCTAGACAAACATGATTATTTGTAAAAATGATCGTTTTCCACATAATTGAAATGAATAAACTATATATTCATTGTCTTCAGTGTTTTATCAAATTTGACATCCTAAAAGAAAAACTGCATTGCTTTAATTTTATTTCTTATGTAGTTCCGCTCTTCATAGCGCCGTTAAAACGCATAGAAATCTGCCTCCACAGTGGCATGAAATGCAGGGAGGAAATTTGGTGTTTGTTTATTACCGGCGTTGGCGTTTTGGCAATACAACTTCACTAACGCGATGGATCCGACACTAATACAAATAAACACAAGCAAAATATTGTTAAATACGACATTAACTACTAATAACTAGAATGTGTATATTCTTCTTTCCATATCTTCTTTTGATTTAGATGCTGTTAGATTGTTAAAGTTGGCGACATTTTCATCACAATGCCGTTTACTCAAAAATAAACAACAGCACTATGTTTAAAATGTCAACAACTCGAACACTTGGTGAAGAATGACTGCCCTCCTCTAGATCTGGTACTCGTCTGCTGTGTTTCCTATATTCAGTGTCACTCGTGGAGTTTGGTCCGTTTCACCCACATATATCTAACCATTATATTGCTAATACCATCTGCAATTATGTCCCTGCTATGGGCATCGAAGGGGGCGTTGTGAGTTTGCGCAGTTCGGAAATTTCCTTGTGAAAGTAAACATTCGACAGGACCGGATTTCAACTTTTTTAATGTAAATTTCACAGGTTAGTTAGGAAAAGTATTGCAATCAAAATTTCGATTAGTTCGATTTAAGACGGCGTTCCGTGCATACGATTTCTGACGATATGATGATCCGACGGTGCCCTGATTGGTGTAAACTTTTGGTGTCAATAGACGCGATGAGCTTTATTTTAACTTTCATCCGACGTGGTATGTTTCTTAACCTCACATTTTTCTAAACCAAAAATTAAGAATGAATTGACTATTTTGAGAATTATTATCAGCTACTAATGCACCAAATTAAAAATAAATTAATTGTAAGGTTAGGTACTGACCACATACATAGGTATATAGTATATTGTATAGGAGTGACACTCTCTTCTTTTTTTACAAGCTTTTTAGTGAAATTCGATTCCGAAGATCGGATAATGTAATAAACAAAATATTTTCGTAATGTACATACCTGAAATACTTTATACCTGGTATTGATCAACGACTTTTGCAAAAACCACCATGCACTTGTGTCCTTTCATCTTAAACAAAACCAGCCACTAACCTACCAAATAGCGAGTCGAATCACCACAAATTAAAAACTCCTTTACAAACATTGTTGTTAGGTAACGAAAGTTTATAAGCACTAATATACCGACAACAATGTGGATGAACCACTTTTTATTCTGTAATTTGAAAAAGCATCCAGAACCAAAGATGGCGACGAATAACAACAAAAAAATAATGTCGGGCCGGCTCTGACGCGATCGATAAAATTTCCACCCTACTGCGCAAACTCAATAGTACTATCTCCCATAGCGGGGACACTTTTTATATTTTGAAATGTTCGTATTGGCAATATAATGGTTATATATATATGTGGTTTCACCCAACTCAAACTCTAGATTTTAATTACAATATTAGTTTTTCCATTAGAAAGTATTTACACCCAGTTCATGTCATGAATATCCGTTACAAAACCTTATAAATCTTGACCATTTACTAGGTTATTGTAAAAGAGCTAATTTACATTAACAATATTTATTCACAGACCATATAATTTAAATTTTATAAAGGCTATAAAACTATCGTATTATCCTTGCCAATATTCCAGTCAATATCGTTTGTCTGTAATAGGAAATTACAATAAAATAGTAGCCAGACAAATAAAAGTATTAGTTTTTGTTGTTATAAATGCCGGTTAGACTTAAATAGTTTTTGCTATATAATTTTAAAATTTGCACTCTCTATTTACTTTTAAAATAAAATTTACAAGGAAAACGTCAACAGTCAGGTAGGAGGCTAACCCTTAAACATAAGATAAAAATCGTTGTCATGTCGTTAACCGATAGAGGGCGACAATAGATTTTATTATTCTTTCAAAATCCGTTTTTTTATTGTTAAACGTTGCTTTTCTTTTATGTAATTCTATTTTTTTTTTGACCAATCACTATACTATAGGAAAAATCCTTTAAGGCACTCTGGGAGTGGTGCGTGTGCACATAAAGCGATTCACGTTGGTTCTGAATCGTTGAAGCTTATAGTTGTTGAAAAATACGACCTTACGAATGTCGTTCCACAAGAATGACGTCCTCCAGATGAAGGAATTCTTAGATAATGAAGCTCGAGGAGTACTACGTCGAACCACATATAGAAGGGCGGCTGTGGTCCATCGTGTATTTCTGCTATTCGTGGCTCTAAGTGGAATTAAGCGAGCAAAGTCAGTCGAACATTTGCCATGGAAATATCCGTAGAAGAGAGTCAAATCACCAACCTGTCTTCGATGTTCTAGGCTGTCGAGGTTCTTTCTCTTGTTCTCCCATCAGATGAATGGCTCTCCTTTCGATGGAATCCAGTAGCCCAAGAGTATGATTGAGTGCAGAGGTCCAGACATGAGAGCAGTGTTCTAGTGATGAACGAACCTGGGAATAGTGGAGGGTCAAAAGTTGTTGAAAAATAGGTATACAACTTTTTGGTCCGAAATAGTACAAGTTTCTGCGAAGCTGTCTTGGTGATTGGCACAACGTGGCTATGCCCAAGACATACTTCCTTCCAGATCGACCCCCTGCAAATTAATAGATAAAGCCAGTGGAATTGTGTGTTCTCATGACAATGTCATATTCTGCAATGTTATTGTCATCGAAGAAACTCGTACGACGCGTCGTGCGGTGCAATTGCATGGCTATTGATGCTTCTTTTTCTACTGTACAATAGGAACAAAATTGTTCCTTGTCACGACTTATACTGGACAAATACCTTTATGAAGAATTGTACAATTTTGACAAAGTTACGTGAAAGCAATTTCTTATTGCTGAGATATATGAGTAAGATAAAATTTCAACTACGCCTATCGTTGGCAAGCAATACGGCACCAGAACCTATATTTTAATCTATACGAGTTTTATGACAAGAAGTAAAGATTGGAAGTGGTATTTCTATACAGACGGCACTAAGTGCACATAAAATCGTATCTAGTGCCATTCCGCATATTCTTGTCACATTTACGGTAAAGCCCATATTTCTTGCCCCTTTGGCAGAACAATTTCCATTGCTATGCACGAGAAAATGCATTGTACTGACCGATAATAAATTCTAATACATTACCTCCTTTTACCATCTCATGCGGTATTTTATTTAGATGCGTAATTCACTTCTATTTAAAGTAGACATTTTAAAGAAGCGCAGTGCAATGCAAAGTTCCACTGAACAGTTTAATTGTTTAATTTCGGATCAGCGGCGCAGCACATTCTCTCATTGCGGGGATGACATTCCCAGAGGTGCATAGTCAAAATTATGAATCAGATGAAAGTACTTGCGGAAAATGGGATGAAAGAAGATTTTAGAGCCGTTGGGCATATATTTAAACGAAATAACTGATGATTGGTCCTAAACGATGGTGGTATATTTTTTTCTGATCAAATAAAGCAGTTCTAGCAGAAATATACACTTTAGACGATATCAATAGAGCATAATCTTTCTGTCAGTCAAGACTAAGCCCAACATCACCTACTCCCCTGACTGTCGGGTATTCAACTACACTGCGCAACCAAAAATTTGCCTCAACTTAGACGTTATGTATTTTCGAAATTTGCTGTTAACTTTAATATTATACCAGGTGTTATAATACTATTGTCTTTTTACGAAAATGCATGGATGTTGAATATTCTAGGCATTTCATCTTATTTCAGATGCAGTTAAATCAGAGTATCATATTTCCTTTAAATTTTCTCCTTTGATGCTTTTATTTATCTCTGTTATTCCATGAAGTAAACAATTTTTATTAAATGTGCCTAGATTCTTTAGTTAAAAACCTCGACCTAAATGCCATTGAACATATTTCGGAATTTATTGGTAGGCTGTCACAAAATGAAGAACGGCAATCTGAAAACTTACAAGAATTGGGTCAACGGCTCATCGAGCTATGGAATGGCTTAGATTAGAATGAATACAACATTAATTTTAAGTATGAAAAGATGCGGAGAGGTCATTGGGAGCAGGGGTGAAACCACCAGATGCTAATTCCTTATTTTCTTTCAATTTTGAGTGTTTCGTTTATGTCATTTATTGTTGTTGCGATAAAATTGTATATTTTATGAAGTAACAGAGAGAAACAAACGAATCAAAATGAAAATCGGCTGTATCTGCAATAACTTACAGTGGCTACAGGGTGTTCTGATTTTCGTAAAAAAACACAAGAGTCGTAAATCACCCGGCAACACCCGAAAGCTACTTTATTAACCAAAAAACGACCAACAAGGTTCGAGAATAAATAAGATTAAATTTTTGGTTACGCGTTAAATATGTTACGCAAATAACTTGTCTATTCATTCGTATTTTTTTTGTGGTGTCCCTCTTATTTGTCCATTCTATTTTAATAAAATTATTACCTATAGCAAACACTTACATAATCCTTAAACTATGTTAACTACTGTACCCTTTACCAGCTACTTATCCTGTTAATTTATCAGCCGTGTCAGAAACCATTAAGAATGAAATCACTCAGTTGCAAAGCATCCAACATATGACGAATTGCTAATAACTCTTTTTGCAACCGTTGTAAATTGTAACAATTGTCAGGGACAAAGTACTTTGCATTTCATTTGCATATGATTTTGAAGTCGATTTTTTTTGTATATGACGGCTGGGAGGCATTTAATTTTTACCTGAGCGAGTTCTTTGAAAAAACGGGATAAAGTGGAAATTGTGTCATAAGTAGGTATCACTTTGCACATCCTATGGGTTTTTGATTATCACCAAGGTACTTTACGACATAATCCAGTGGGATGATTTATATTGTTGATTTTTAATTTTGCACAGGGGACAACATGTTTTTCTTGTCAATACTAGTAGACTAAATGCTTCCATAGTTACTTTAATTAAATGTTCTTCGACCAATCCATCGATAAAATTCAATTCAAGTTTATAATAAGTTTGACTAAAAACTTATTTTAAGAAAAATTAATTTCAGACACATTATTTATTAAGATATTTTATAAGAGAGCAGTTTTTGCAATAAGTTACCATTTGTAGTAGATTTAAGTAGATATTTCTATTTACAATGGAAGCCTGAAATGATACTTGAAACAAAAAATCCCGAATAAACCAGATGGTATTAATTTTACTAGCATTAGGTAAAGATTGTTTCACGAAAAATGGATATAACTTAATGACTGCAGTACAAGTACCTGTGGCCATCCCATTATTTATGACCGTTTGTTATTATTATGTGGAAGGGACCGGATTGTAATAATTATACTTAAATATAGGCACATCAGGTAGGTTAGGTTGCTTAATTTATATTTAAATATCTTTTTGTGGTAAAATTTGTTAGTTTTTGAGGAATGGTTCAAGAATTGTCTTTTACCAAACATTCCTCAGAATAGCGTGATAGTAATGGACAATGCGAGCTATCACAGTCGCCAATTACATAAAGCTCCAAGCTCAAATAATACAAAATTGGAGATTCAGAACTACATGGCGGCGAATGATATATATTTTGAAGAAAGTTATAAAAAAAGTGATTTTTTAGAAGGTTTAAAGACATTTTGTATAAAAAAAGTATATGTTTGTGACACATTGGCAGAAGAAATTGGACATACAGTGCTACGGCTCCCACCCTATTATTGCATTTTGAACCCCATTGAGCATATGTGGCACCAGTTAAAATCACTGCTTAGGTCTGAAAATATTTCTCCGACTTTAAGTTCTAATGTTGTAGAATTAATACGAATATGCTTTAATGATATTCCCCCAGGTAGTTGGAAAAATTCAGTCCGTCACGTAATAACTGTAGAAATTTCGTATATTAGTCTGGATCGTATAATTAATCGAATTATAATTAATTTTGATGAGGATAGCGATAGCGAAACTGAACTATCTATAGAATGACATTATAAATGTAAATAAATATGACTAGTAATATTTAAAAAAAAATGTTATTTCATTTGATTACATTAATATAATCATATGATTACTTGTTTTCCTTAGTCCGTCCCTTCATATTTCACTTGTTTATTGCCAAGCTCTTATCGACACAATGGGACCGACACAGGAAATCATTAAGTCGTATCCATTTTTCGTGAAACAATCTTTACCTACTATTAAAATCCAACGTCTGATAAATAAATTATATTATTTTACCCATTTCTCTGTATTTAATTTCTTTTTTTCTAATCCAATTAAAAGTGACACAGAAAATTGGAATAAAAATGTTGACGAATAATGATATCACGCCATTTAAAATACAGGATGATTCACGTTGACTGGCCTATTAAAAGATCTAAACTGAAAAAATATATTTAAAATTTACTTTTGTTTTTCCTATTTCCTATATTCATCTTCAACCATTTCAAAATTAATATTCAAGGAATTTTTTTAGGAAACCCAGGTTAAAGGTAATTTGACCTTACTTTGTAACTAATGCAGTTAAAGGTTTGAAAATTTGTGAAAATTAAGAAACATATCGGTCTCTTTATTTCATGAAACTGGACATTTTGTATACAGGGTATTTTAAACATTATAATTTCCGGGTATAATATAATAAATACTCATACCTTCAATTTTGTCACTTAAATTCTACTTAGAAACTAGATAGACACATTAAGTACTGAGCAATTAAATATATAATGCAATTATAATCATAATGGTAGATTAGAATACGGGGTGTTAAAATTTACTTTTTCTATTTGAGTTTCATAATGGCTAAATTTTATTTTTTTTTATTGTTTTTATATTGGCAGCAAGCAGGGTTCAAATTTTAGGCTTACTTTGATTTTGAAATTAGTGTTCTAGGCATCTTCCAGTTTATGCTCTATTTCTAAAGTTTTATTCAATAAAGTACTATTTTTATTTTTAATTCAATATAGTATTATATATAGTTACTGTAGATATTTCCTGGGCATTAATTGTTATTCCTGTCAGATTCTCTGTCTACGCAATATTTTGTTCAATAGTATTATTTATTATTTTGTTCAATATTTTGAACTTTGATTTGCTCGCACCATAACTCAGAGTTTTGCATATTCTTTTTAAAAGTTATTCTAGATTATTTTCTGCAATTTCTCGTATTTATGACGTAGTACATCTTTCTTCCTGACTCATTTTTATCAACTTTAATAATATATTTATGTTTAATTATGACGGATGGGAAGAAGCTTTGTTGTGTTCAATTGTTTCTATCATGGCATATTTGATACTTGTAATATTTTATTAAATTGTAAAAGTATTGCCAACCCAAGAAGAAAATATTAATTTAAATGGAAAAAATCTACTATATTTTTTAAAGGTTTTCAGACTTTAAAGACCCAAATAGAAAAAGTATTATAAATACACGGTTCATAAGACAATTAGAGCACTTGTACTTTAGAAAACTCCCTCGCTTCGAGGGTCGTTTTCTAAATTAAACGCGTGCTCTAAGATAATGGCTTATGAAACTTGTGTCTTAATATACTATATGAGTATTTATTATATTACACCAGAAGGTATAATTTTTTAAATACCCTGTATAAAATGTCTAGTATTTTTTTGATCGTTTTCTAAATTCTCTTAAATTTTTAAATCGTTCTGTATTAGGTACTAAGTAAGGTTAAATTACCTTTGACATGTTTTTTATAAAAAATATCCTTTAATGAATTTTATCTCAGAAACAGTCAGAAATGGGTATAGGAGATTCTTAACAAAAGTTACTTACATAGAATTGAAAAATACCGGTACATACAGGGCGTTCTATTTAAAATAATAATGTTAAACCTAACTTCTGGTAAAACTGGAAGTGATAGATAAATAAATCTTCATTAAAAAGGTCGACATTTTTTATAGCGCGTACCAACATTTCAAACAAACGCGTTTTCCGATTTCGAGCCTTTATAGTCGAATAGCACTGTATAGGTAGTTTTTTTAATATGTCATTGTATTTAGAACCAAATCGATAGATAATTCTCTATACTTAATTGCTCTCCTTTTATTGTACAGGGTTATAAATTTAGTTTGTCCCACTGTTAAGAGCCGGTAACTTTTTTGTATTTTGAGTTAGCGGGTTCATTCAAAAAACAAGATGTAGCATTTTTGGCCAAGTTTTTATGAGTGTTGTCAAAAATGACTGACTGATTATTTTTTTTAAATGGGACACTATATATCAGAAGCGCATTAGATGGCACCTTTTCTTCCGATCTCAAAAATATAACACATATATGCATTATTTTCTTCAAGTGAGTAGTAGAAAAACCATTTTATTAATTTAGGCATAACTAGAAAATAACAAAAGTTTATAAACATTAATTTAATAACTATAATTATATAATAATTATTTCATAATCTATATTGGTCTACATGACCATTTTAGATACATTTACGAAACACTTTTACAATGTGACTATTAATATTTAATAAAACTTCTCTATTAGTTTGAATCTGAAAGATGGCGTTTTCAATTCTAATATACAGTTCATTCCACGAATAACGGTGTATTATAAACAATATTTTTAAAATAACCCCAAAAGAAAAAATCACAGGTCTGGGCTATTCGGCGGCCATTTTATAGTACCCAATTTTCCAATCTATTGGACATACTATGCGTTTAAATATGCAGTTACTGGTTAAAATCCATAGCAACCAAAACAGTTGCACAGCTATCTTGATGCGTTTTAACAATAATATATTTTTGTCAATGTTTGATGGAATGAAGAAAATAATACATATGTGTGTTATATTTTTGAGATCAGAAGAAAAAGCGCCATCTAATGCGGATTTGATATATAGTGTCCCAATTAAAAAAAAATAATAATTGCTTTTCGGTGTGACATATGACACCTACTATCATTTTTGATAACACTCATAGAAACTTGGCTAAAAACGCTACATCTTGTTCTTTGAATGAACGCACTAACTCAAAATACGAAAAAGTTACAGGGCCTTAAAAGTGGGACAAACTAAATTGATAACCCTGTACATAAAAAATGAAAACGGTATACTTTATTTTATTACCTTTATATTAACCAAATAATATACTACTTGACGCTTAAATACTTATACTGTATATAGCAATTTTTATAAAATGATATTAAAAAAAAAAAAAATTCAAACTGCAAATAATCAACGTATTAAAAATAGCCAATATGCAGTAACTGCTGAAGACATCAACAGTCGCGAAAGACAGTAACCCTTTTTCTCGTTCATCAACTTGCTTATTTTAAAACGGCGTATTCCAATTTAATTAATATTACAACAAAAAATGTAAATTAATTAATACAGGTAGTTTTATTGGCGATTCATAATCATGTTGGAGGAATAAAAGATTTATGTGGAACTTAATTGGAAAACAACCTATTACGAGAAATTAATGTATTAAAAATTCAATTAAACACGCTTTAGTGTATTTTTGCTTCATACAGTGACGATTTAATAACAATAATTATTTATGTTATTATATAACAGTGAAAGTTTATTCACATTTGGTGAAAAAGCTTAATTTATAGCTAATATGATAATAAATAAGTATATGTAAATAAAAAAATCTAAAATAAAATTTTTATAAAATCATTATTTTTTACCTACCACCACATGGATCCTTTCCCCCTATTTTTGCTTCTCGTGACTCCTATCGCCAATTCAGTCCCTACATTCCCCTCGGCAACACCAAAGAAAAATCCTGTTATACATATCACAAACCATGCCGTCCTTATCACATAATCCTCCATCTTTATGTCTCGTGATAACAGTAGTATTCTTATCACAATAAATTCTTATATAAAATTATCGGAAATAATACAACTTCTTTGTATCACGGCGGGTATGCAGTAAATCACGAGTGCGGGGGGGTTAGTTATCATAAGCGCAGGCAGAGCAAAAACAAATTATTAATTAGTGAAAGCGGTCATTTATCACGTCATGTGGAGTGGGTGTTATCACGGCTACTTATCACGAGTGGCACGGCAATATATCACGACGGCGTCCGGTACCGATCTTCCGCAAAAAATAAACAATTCCGTGCACCTTCGGTATTTACTTTGAGACATCAACTGGACCAGACTAGGGATGCTGCCTTCCGAACGCCGATCGTCCACGAGTATTCCCGAACGAACTTTTCAAAGGAGGAGCTTTGCCTTTATCCTGATCTCGATCCTTTTCTTGACTAAAGCTTCCACGTGGGAAAAGCTGCACGTGGTGAATTGCGCCGCCTATGAAGATGATACCCACCAATGCGAGAGCCGGTGAACGCCTTGGGAGGGGTTTTTCACCGCCATTGCTCACCGAGAGATGAAGAAGCTTTGGATTCTTTGTAGATGAGATTGGGTTTAGTATCCTGCGAGGAATGTTTTTGTTTAGCAGGATGCAGGACAAGAATTTTACCAAAGGATGCTGAAAGAATTTTTTCGTTATGATGATGGATTGAATGAATATTATTAAGATATATAATTGGCTTTTGCTTATTGTAGATTTTTAACTAGGAATGATGTGCGAGAATTAATTTAATAAATATTTAACTAATAACTTACCATAAAGAATATAAAAAAAAATCCTAATACGCATAGAAGAATTGTGCAGTTGTTACTGGTGAATTTTTACGGGGATTTACCAAATTGCGGAGATGAATCAATGCCTGCTTAAAACATGCATTTTTTTTATCAAAGTAATTAATACATATTATTTGCAGTAGTACTGCAGTAAATCTCCACACAACACTGGCAACAACGAAATACAATTGGATGCTTCATGCATGCTGTTGTGCATATCAAGGCATCTTTTAACTTACTTTTGAGTATCTATTTGGATACGCAGGCTTTTTATTTTGATACCCAGTAAACATCAAATGGATCCAGAAAGTTTTTAATTACTTAGCAATTCAAAAACTACTGAACTGATACCAGTGATGACTGATAACTAAAAATGCTTTAAAATGATCAGAATCAGAAAAAATATTTAAAAAATAGGGCTGCTTAAAAGATAAGGATACGCAGTAAATAATCACTAAAAGATGCCTTGGTGCATATTATTAATAATACTTTTCTTATTAATGCTTTTGCAATTTTGTTGCTGAAAGTTAATTCTTGCCATGAGAGTTGCAAGCAATATATCCTGCAAATCGTTGCTTGCAGCAGAAACTCGAGCAGACCCGATTTTTGGCAAGTCATGCAGGTTGCAAGAATATTGCACAAAGAGATCAGCGGTAAGATGTAATGTAGCCTTAAGGATATTTTGACGATCAATTTTCTTAAATTTATTTCTCGTAAATAAATCTGAATAAATTTTATAAATATTTAAATAAAATAAGTATAGGGTTTGTTCGTTTGTGTAGCAGAGATTAATGCCTTATTAATTTGAAATATAACCTTCTATTAATCACGCGACACGTAAAAAAAATGTACTTACTTAATACAATATGCAAATGTTTCGGCACAATATTAAATGTAGTAGGGGCTCCTGCGATACATTGTTTTATTCACAGCAAGCATCGAGCGAGGTGCTATCGGCCCTCATGCAGCCGTTAGTAGATTGTTTACGCGGTCGATACCGCTTCGTATTCGGTCACCAGTGTTTTCAAGTTGCTAAAAATAAATTTTGCTATTCGCGTCATTTTGTTGAAAATTTCACAATCATTTATTGACACACATCACCCTATTGGGTGAAGTATTTATTTCAAAATTTAAAACCATTGTTTCCGCATCTGACGTGAGAAGATAAATTAGGAGGAAACGTTCAATTTGAAGTTTCACTTTTGCTAAAACTTAAAACTCCATAATATCTCGCTTAGACTATAAATCTACCTGTTCTCTTTATGGGAAAGTATTTAATACCCCCTTTTTTTAAGCACCAAGAATTTCATTCGGCAAATTTAGGAATGCAAAATATTTAATCCTGCAAGATTTCATTCACTTTCAGACGTAGAAAAAATGGGAAGGTCGTGGGAACAAATTAATACGTTTTAAAGAATTTCAAAACGCAGTCAGCTATTGTAAAAAAGAAATGTAAGTAATTTTTAATATACTACTTGCGTTCTTCATATTTAATATGGAAAAGAATGTACATTGATTTTTTCATTATGTAAAAAGGAATTCATCAAAAAACATATTATTATTTCATATTACATAATTCAAATTTATTTCAAATTAATAAAAAACATTTACATTAATTATTGATTCACAAGTTTCTTAAATATATCGCAAAATAGAACTGCACCTAGGTATGAGATACCTGTATGTGCAAGATTTTTATCACAGTTGTATATACAGGGTGTTATGAAAATTACGTATTATATTTAAATGGGTGACTCCTTGGGTGTCCTAGAGAAGCGCTATATATTTTTTTTTTCACATCGACCGTTTGTGACTCCGCGGTAATGAACCACAGCACCATGTGGCAGTGTATCACAAACACCTGTTACGCGCAATGTTGCCAAACTGTGTAAAAATGTAAAACTTTAGTTCCGTTTCTTATAAAAATAAATATTTAGCTTACTTAGAAAGTAAATCCAGGATGCTGTAAGGAATCCAGGATGTAGACACCTTCAGTTATTTTTTCTATGGGAAAAGCTTTATGCTCATCACGTGCCCTGATGATAGTGTGGGACTGCATAATAAGCTTATACCCACTAAACCCCATTCGGCCTCTTCTTTCCAATCTCAGCATATAACCGACACATCGTCGAGAGAAAAAACACATAGAACAAATTACATTAAATCACTTAAAGAAATACACATGAGAGAGAGACACCCACGAGTTTCAAATCGGTTTTTTTGAAGATATGCACCTATTATTAGATTACACAAGAGCACTAAATACTAACGCATAATTAATAACACAACAGCACATAGAACAACAGCATTATAGGATACAAATTATTTCGCAATAGAAATTCAGAAATAATAAAAACGCTAATTTCTCATGGGCTAATCGAATTTATTAATCCTTTACTGAAGAAGAAACATATATAAAACTGTGATAAAAACCTTGCACATACAGGTATCTCATACCTAAGTGCAATTATATTTTGTGATATATTTAAGAACCTTGTGAATCAATACATATTGTAAATCTTTATTATTAATTTGAAATAAATTGAAATTGAAATAAACAATAAACGCAGCTCAACATCACTGTAGCATTAGAAATTGACGAAATATGACAGTATACTAAAATGCAGGATCGCCCGTAGAGGGTTGCCACAGTGATTTCCCTAAAACATTATAATTTATATATTATAAATATCACTTAGATTATCTCTATTTTCATGTCATTTTTAACTTTTGATTTTTGAATATTATTAGATGAAGGATTAGCAGAACAAATATTATACTACTAGGACAAAACGCTGGCCACGAAAATATTTAATAAAATTATATTTCGAACAATTGACCGCCTCAACGACAATACCAAACGAAAAATTCTATTTCGTCACCTTTCGTTTCAACTTATCTTACACCTGGGTACCAAAACGAATCGGAACATCGTAAAAATGCTTCACTGTTTTGTTTAATTTTTATTTATGTATTTCTTCACTTCTTTTTCTTCTCGCTTCTTTGGTGGCTAAAATTTCTGATTGTTTCTGAGAATAGTGGTTACTTTTAGTTTTTTTGAAGTCATTCATGCGATAAAAGAAATAATTAACGAGAATTCGACAACCGAGGACGATTTTGGTTTTCGGTTGCTCAGAAAAATGTTTACAGTTGCATATTTATAATCTTTAATAAAGGAACAATACAGGCATGACATGTGAATAACTGTACGTCCAACTCGTTTCAGTGGCGGTTCGTGGGTGAAAATATAGGGGAAGAGCCAAATATTAAAATATTTTTTTTTTAAATTACCTTTTGGTCAAGTTTGATATTTTATAACTTTTTTATTTTTTATGCGATTTTTATGATTTTGTTATCCGTTTTTAGATCCATTTATTGTGTTTTTAATTAATTATTTTATAAACTAACATTTTTCGATTAGACTATATTATACAGGAGTAAATCAAACTGTTGTTTTTGGTCGTAATTTCAAAACCCCCTGTAGGAAAATTGAGGTGGATAATTTTATTTACATAATTTTTTTGTAATCTTTGATGTATTCTAAACATTTCGATTTTTGATTCATTCCATTATCTCATTTCTGTTGCGAGCTGCAAAATTTTAAATGAAACGCTGATTTGAAGCCTATTTTCATTAAGAAAAACAAACACTAGGTATATCATAAAGTTAATTAACAAAAACAAGTTTAATACCGTGAATTTTCTTCTCTCGCAGCAATGACA
This sequence comes from Barypeithes pellucidus, assembly GCA_963991005.1. Taxonomy (NCBI): domain Eukaryota; kingdom Metazoa; phylum Arthropoda; class Insecta; order Coleoptera; family Curculionidae; genus Barypeithes; species Barypeithes pellucidus. The sequence continues at coordinate 6,940,884 of OZ022557.1, forward strand.
GCTTTGCAGTGTTCGTGATATCGAGCGAGTAAGGTTACTTATAATTTCTTGAGGGATAGCCTGACATTCTTCGATCAGTGCCAGTCGTAAGTCCTGTAAGGTTTATGGCTGTACAGGACGATGGCGAACGGCCCTTTTAAGTTAATTCTAAATATGTTCGATTGGGTTGAGATCTGGCCTACATGCGGGCCATTCCAATATTCGAAGTGCAACTTCATCCAGATATTCGCTCACTACATGTGCAAAGTGAGGTCTAGCATTATCATGCATTAATGTAAATTGGTTCCCAATGAAAGGTGCAAATGTGACAATAACTTCTTGGAGGATTTCCTCAATGTAACGGTGGGCGATTAGAGCTCAACAAATACAAGATTGATGCGTGCTTCGTTAGAAATACCCATGACATACATTTTCTAAAAATAACTACTCAAATAGCTTAATAGCAAAATGTTACTTTATAAAATAATTAGGGAAAAACACAATAAATTGATCTACATTCTGATAACAAAATCATGAAAATCGTATAAAAAATAAAAAAGTTATAAAATATCAAACTTGACCAAAAATTCAGGGTGGCGGAATTTTGGGCCGGCGAGTATATTAAATCATGTCCTTATGTTCTTTACCAATGCGTACTATATCATCATAGAAGAGAACGTTAAGTTTAAGTCCGTCTACAAGTTCTTTTTGAATAGATATATTTGCAAAATATGAGAATATGTTCTGGGCAATTGTATTTTTAATAAACTACAAACAATGTCACCAACTGGTTCAAGTCAATTCATTTTGGAGAAGTAACTAAATGGTTTGCCGTTATTAACAGCCGAGCTGCGAAATGATTACTTGGTCAGCAAGAGTTTACAATTGGTCAGTAGAAACAAACATGTCTAGAAGCAGTTTACTTCAGAGGTCCCAGGGCACTGTCAATTTATGTAACTTTCTTGTGTTTTCTTCTGCCGAATACAGAAGGAAGTCGGCTACAAAAGGTGTAGCGGGGGCGGGTTTTCACTTGTTTTCCCAGGGCACTGTCACGATTCAGAAATATTTGCTGTCCATAAGTTGCTAACCAACTAGCCTTTTTGGCTGACCGATTACATTTTTCTGTTCGCAAAAATAAGAACATTTTTTTCTAACGAGTTAAATGATACCCTTCATTTTGTCTATGAACTGTTCACACTGAAATAATTGTTGACAACTTTGCATGGAGACACATTTTATTAGTTGGAAACTTTTCGCCAGACGAATAAAAGCGTTTTGCATTCTTTTTCAGTTAAGCTTGGTTGGTTGTTGGTTGGTTAAAGGCAGGGGTCGGTTTAAAGGCCTGAACTTCAAATCACTGCATCCTTTCGGCTTATTGTGTATCCCGATCTTGTTAGAAGATGTTTGTTCCACCTATGAGGTCCAGTAACCTTCTACCAAGCTTGTCATGTGGGAGGTTGTTATCACGTTGTATGTCCCGAAGATATTTTGTCTTCTACGGGACAGTGATGTGTGAGGCGGTTTCGTCCTCTTCGCCGCAGAGTCTACATTCAATGGATCCGTTGTTTATCCCTATCCGTTGAAGGTGTTTTCGCAAGTGGCAGTGGCCTGTTAGCAGACCCATCACTTGTTTCAACTGGGGCCGTATTAGGGTTAGCATCCCATTCGATAGTATTATCGATGGTTTTCCAATTACGGCCCGTGCGTGTATTTGACCAGGTAACTCATGCCATCGTGATAGGTGTTGTTTTTTCGACCATCTATCTAATGTTGTTTATGTTGCCCGTTTTTATATTCCAAAGGCCGGTTCGGGGCCCCTGAGACTTTGGGCAGATCCGGCTCTCGCTAGTTCATTCGCTTTTTCATTTCCTAATATCCCGGGGGGGACCCACAAGAGTTCCACCTTGTTCCCCTGGCCGCCAGTACTTTTAGGTTGGTATGGCACTCCAGTGTAAGTTTTGAAGTAAACCGATTGGAGTTCAGAGACCTAAGAGCAGCTTGGCTGTCCGAAAGCATGTAAATCTTTGGTCGTGATAGCCCTTTTCAAGATTTTGTAGTACACATGCTTGTATGGTATGAACATCCGCTTGGTATACTGTGGCGTAGGTCCCCAGGGGAATGCTCATGTCCATCCTGGGTTTTTCCCCAAATATACCTGCGCCCACACCGTTGGCGGTTTTTGATCCATCGGTGTACCAAACTAGACCCTTGTCAAATGACGGGTATGCTTAGATAATTACACAAAGAAATTTTCTTACAAAGAGTGTGAATTAATTCATAGTTTTTCAGAAAAAAAAGCAATTTCATTTAATCCACAAATTAAATTACTGAATTAATTCATAGATACCAACCGTGCAAAATCCTGTATTAAACATGTTCTTCGTGATCCTTAAATTTCCACTCATAAGTCGTGGGAATTTTTTCTCCTAAAATAAACACCTATCCTATAGGTCTATTGTAACTGACATTTCACCGTATTCAAGATACGTATCTCGTTCCACTCCGCTCTTTTATTTGCAGAATTTCACCGTCATTCTCTTTCTTTAGCTCCAATTGTCTTGTGTCAGAGTCAGTTACTTAACTTTTCCTGATAGATATCTTTCGCTTGTAATTGATAATTAATTAATAAGCTCTTATAGTTAGAGAATTCAAGAATAAAAGTAGAAACGCATAACTCCCTCAGCTAATTTATAATAATTTTTGTATTATACTAAAGTTTAAGATCATAGTAAATGACAAAAAATTTCTAATTGAAAATTGATAATTTTTTGATTCGAAAATAAAATTTAACATTTTTATGAAATCCAGCGGGCCCTCGCAGGAGCATTATTTTTATTTTCTGTCTAGGTAAAGTGCCTCTTTTTCACAAAATATCGAACATATTGCTTTAAATTCATAAATGGTTGATATTATAGTTTTTTCCATCAATCGATTCATCTAAATATCCTAATTCTTTGACGGTACACTTTTCCTTCATATTATCCTCAAGCTTAATGCTAATTCAATAATGATACCTTTCTTTGTTATTCTAAGGTTAGTTATATCTTATCACAGCCAAAAAATCAACAAATGAACGATAATAATTGGGTTATTTTTAACATTTCTTTGTTAGGCTTAAATATAATAAAAGATCGCGTTAGGTGTTACGTTTTAATTGTGGGTTATTATTTTAGGTAGATGAATTCTTCGGGGATAAGTCAGATTCGGAATCGTTCTCACGCTACTCATTAGTCATTACTCTTACAATCATTATCATCATCGTCATCATCTCAAATAGTTCATGGTGAAATCCAGCAGTTTTTAGTAAATTTTACCTAAATTACAAGAGAACTAAACAAGATATTGCCCCCCACTGAACGAATGTTATTTTTTATGATCAAACACAAGGACTATAGGAAAAATTCTTTAAGGCACTCTGGGAGTGGAGGATTGGCGTTTTGAATCGTTGGAGGTTATTCGTTTGGAAAAACGACTTCTGGAAGGTCGTTCCATAAGGATGAAGTCCTCCAGATGAAAGAATTCTTAAATAATGAAGTTCGAGGAGTACTAAGCTTAACCACATATGGATGAGCGGCAGTGATTCGTCGTGTATTTCTGCTATTCGCCGCTCTGTTCGGAATTAAGAGGGCAAAGTTAGCCGCGAGCACTTTCCATGAAAATATCTGTAAAAGAGAGTCAAATCCCCAACCTGTCTTCGATGTTCTAGGCTGTCGAGGTTTTTCGTCAGCTCCTGGTCTCCAATCAGACGAATGGCATGTGCACGTGATACACCGGAAAACACTATAGTAAAATTATGATTGTAGAGATTTTATTGTACGATTTTCTTTAAATTTTCTATAATATACACGGTGTTGCAAATTCGGCCTTCATCATTGGGATTTCGGAAACGGTAAGAGATACGAAGTCGGTTAAATTGCGTAATTATGAGCCCGATAATATGCTGGAAAAAAATCAAAAATAAATACAGGGGCTTTCAAAATATTTGAAAAATCTAAAATTTTGCGTTTAACTAAGTTGTTCTTTCAGTGTACATTTTTGTTTTTAGGGCCAAATATCAGCTACGCTGTAAGGCATCATGCTCTTAAAAACAAATAATGGAGAGAAATATAATTTCCTGTATAGTTGTTGCAGAATTATACCGTTGATTCTTACTGCCATAAATAAACTACCTGATTAAACCCTATTGTATACGCCTGAACCTCTTCAAAGCTCAATAAATGGGATCAGGGCCGGCTTGAAAATGTATATGACACATGATTTATTTTTATAATTTAAAATAAATAGATAGGTATTTTTAATTTTAGGTACCTATAATAAATGTAAAATAATTATAACAATTAATGAAAATTGAAAATAATATAATTTAAAAGTATAACTATTAGGATAACAAGTACAATAAAAATTAATTAAATTCTAAGAAACTATTGATAATTTATTCAAAATTTAACTCTGTATCACTATCAATCACTATCAATATCTTCATCTAAGCCTAAACTTATAATTAAGGGTTGAACATTTGTAATCATACAATTGTAAGAATTTTCCACCTTAAGTACATGCTGTACACAGTTTTTCCAGCTGTCTGCAGAAATTTTTCTTACTTCGTTTTTAATTAATTCTACTACAGATGCATTTAACGTAGGAGAAATATTATTTCTCCTAATATTGAATTTTAATTGGTGCCATATTAGCTCAATAGGATTGAATGTATAATAGTACGGAGGAAGACGCAACACTGTATGTCCATTTTCTGCTGGAAGTTTGTCACACTCGAATTTCTTATTTATTTTAAAAGCTTTTAATATTTCTAGCAGTTCTCGTTTTTCAAAATATAAATCATTTTCAATCATAAAATTTTGAATTTCTGCTTTTGTATTATTAGAATTGGGAATTATTTTTGCTTGCCGACTATGATAATTAGCATTGTCCATTACAATGACGCTATTTTCAGGTATATTTTTAAGGAGTTTATGTTTAAACCAATCGTCAAAAAGTTGTGCGTCGGTATCTTGATGGTAATCTAAAGATGAATCTGCTATGTTTTTAGCTGAAAGCAACAGACAATTTGGAACAAACCCGTTCTCTGAACCAGCATGTAATATTGTGATTCTTTTGCCTTTAGTTGATGGTGCCTTGGTTTGACATTTTTTGGAAGAATCATCCCAACCTTTTCTTGGAGTGTCATGGGTATCGAACCATGTTTCGTCAAGGTAAATAATTGGACGATTTTCTTACCGAAGATAAAAGAGTTTTTGTCAAAGTAGACGTCTCTGCTAAAGCATCCATCGAATTAAAATTTCTACTCAACAACGATTGATACACATTTTTAATTATTAGTTTGGCATCGGTAGATAAATGCTTTCTTTTAAAATGACACTTGAAGATGCCCCCCTATCAGCACAATTCCAAGGACGCCACATTCCACCACAAATAAGCCTAACTAAAAATTACTCGCCGGAAAACCACTAAAGATTAAAATTATTAAAAATCACTTTGTATTTATATATGCATCAGGCATAGGTATAAATTGAATTTGTATACCTGGTCCGGCTCTGCTCGAAAAGGTTTTAAAATTTGGGATTTCCTTATTTATTTTATGGTCGAAGGGTAATGAGGATTTATTTCAGTCAAAAGATCAACGGTATAATTCTGCAACTACTATACACGAAGTAGAAAAAATAAATTTTTATATGTCCATCTATTCAAACAGAAATTTTAAAAGTATTTACAAACATTGTTTAACTACCTAATAGACGCAAAACATACGAATTCTAAAAATAATTTTCATATTTACTTTAAAAACACCAAAATCCGTCTACCATGTGATTTTTTAACGATTGCCATTGGTTTATGTTTATCTTTAGTCATATGCCTGTCAGTCGATAACTGATGACTTGCCATTGAAAAATGTAGACTGGGTGTTACCGCTGTGGATTAGATAAGATTACGGATTGCTATTTGCTATAATAAAACTTGATTTGTTTTATTATTTAATAGTGTGTGATTGGTTTATATTATTGTTGCTGAACAGGGTGTATTATGGTACTAATACAATGTGGGTCCCACTTATATTGGAAATAAGCTTACATTTTCGGTATTTCTGATGACGGTTTTGAATTTTGTTTTGGTTATTATTATGATGATACTACTACGGTTTTTTTATTTCACACTAATAATTGTATCAAATTTCTACTTAGAGTACAAGTAATTTATTTTTAATGTAATTACAACAATTTAAGGAACAAGAAACGTCGGAAAACCAGTAAGTGTCCTATATCATTTTCATAATTTAAACAAAAAGATCCAGGCCCGTATTTAAAAAAAATTAAGTTGATGATGGTGACCCAAAAACGAAATGTCGCATGAAAGATCTGAGAATACCATTTCGTGGAGAATAAAAAGTAGCAATGAGAAAGTGAACTTTATTTTTGTACATCTCTTCGAACAACATATTTTGAAAGTCCTTTTATTTATTTTTGATATTCTTGCGCCATATTATTCGGGCCACAATTACGTAACTTTGTCCCAATTTAACCGACTTCGTATCTCTATCTCTTACCGGTCACGAAATCCCAATAGTGAAGGCCTAATTTGTAACACCTTGTGTACATAAGACACTGTGAAACTTTCTGCAGAACATTGCAAATGTGAATTACTATAATTTTGGCCTTGAACTGCCTGCAGTAAGTCTGACACGACTGGATCTTCTTCCTCGAACTCCGTAATGTCTTCGAGGGGCACTAAATAAGTCGGTATTTCATCTGGGGGGAAAGTGAGATTTTTTTTTTCTGGTTAGTATAGGTTCTCTAATATTTTGATAAATATATCTAATTCCTATATGGGGCACGTGTGGAGTGATAAATCTAAGCTCGATGCAGATATTGCAAAATAAAGTCTTAAAGGTGTTGTTCAATTACTGTCAATTGACACACACTGAGGACCTATACAACGTGGAGGTAAAGTTGCGCATTTACGTGCCTAATAATATGCAGTTTAGAAAGTTTTAAAATTCCGAGTAGTTCCGTAGATATTCGGAAAGAACCGAAAATCTGAAAAATCGTTTTATTGTTTTCCTGGGTTTTTTTTAGAACGAATTCGAAAATAAATTTTACTTTAACATTGCCACTTTTTCCGCTCTATCTAACAGCGTTAATTGTTTTGTAATCCGACCAGTCGCCTTCGCAGGGCCATTATCAACTATATATTTTTAATACGGTCTTGTTTTTCTGATATTGGAATTTGATAGCTTTTTTTCTTCCGAATGGACCGATGTATGACACATTGTGGTTTAATGACGTTTCGAGGGTTTTTTGAAGAACATCAGGAAATTTTGGGATACGGTCCTGTATTTCTCCTAGTTTTATAAATAATATCTCATAAGTAAAATCTAATTTTTTTCTTATGTTGGACTAGTTCAATAAATAACAAATAATTTAATAACAAACCACAAATAAGTGAACAAAATCCAGAAACATTATTTCAAACTTCTGTTGATTCGGGATTTAAAAGAAAAGTAGGCGCTTGAAACCAAAAAATTAAGATGGTGAAGCGTGATTTGTTTCACTTGACATTCCCATTGTGATCGTTTGAGCGCGTTTTAAGAGGTTTTCTATTTTCCATCTCTTACGGTTTGTTCGGGTTTGTTCTGTACAATGTAAATTTATACATAAAGTGATGCATAAAGCTCACAAGACAATTATTGAAGTTGCGTATGTCCGGGATATTAATTCTTACTATACCAGGTCGCAGGGTCACATATAAAATACGGAGCAACCCTATTTTTCGGCCCTCTCATGTATTTAATAATCTTCCAGATAATATTAAAAATATCACGAAGTATATAGACCATTTTTAAAGCAACTAAAGTTGTACATAGATTCATCGTAAGAAGTAGTCAACTAGGTGTTTATTAAAAAAAAATTGGTTTTGTTTCCTTACTCTCTTGTTTCCTGTTATATGATATGAATCAAAAAATAATTATGGGAAGTTTATATTTGATAATAATTGATTCTTATACACTGATTGCTTATTATATGATTTATCTCTGTTACCATTGTTCTAAAGCACTGATTAGAGGATCATTAGATTATGTATAAGTTTGTAATAATGTATTGATAAATAAACTCTTCAGTTTTCTCTAAAAAGGTTAACATTACAGAACCGGAAATATTCATGGCTGGACACGCAATCCCAATGGCTTCATCTATTAATTTGCTGGGCGTCAATCTGGGAGGAAATATGTCTTGGCATAACCACGTTGTGGCAATCGCCAAGATAGCTTCTCAGAAGCTTGGGGTACTCTTCCGAACCAGAAAGTTGTACACACCTCAACAACTTTTGACACTATACAAAGCCCAGATTCGACCATCACTAGAATACTGCTCTCATGTCTGGAGCTCGGCACCCAAACATACTCTTCGGCTACTGGATTCCATCGAAAGGAGGGCTATTCGTCTGATCGGAGGCCACGATGAAGAACCTCGACAGCCTAGAACATCGAAAACAGGTTGGGGATTTGACTCTCTTTTACAGATATTTTCACGGCTGACCTTGCCCTCTTAATTCCGCCCAGAGCGACGAATAGCAGAAATACACGACGAACCACTGCCGTCCATCCATATGTGATTAAGCTTAATACTCCTCGAACTTCATTATTTAAGAATTCTTTCATCTGGAGGAGTTCATCCTTGTGCAACGACCTTCCCTAGGTCGTTTTTCCCTCCAACGATTCAAAACCAACGTGAATCGCTTTTTGCGCACACGCACCACTCCCAGAGTGCCCTAAAGGATTTTTCCTATAGTGCTTGTGTTTGATCAAAAAAAAAAAAAAAACTGTTAAAAAAAACCATATAATTTCGCTTAGTTTTTTTTGATATTATATTATCATATTGATGAAGACCTTCACTAAGTTCAAAACGTGTCTATGAATTTTACCATGATTTGTGCTATTGATCATGTAAAGTTGTACTCTTTCTTATCTGGTGGCCTGACTCAAGTGATTGCCTTTTTTTGTTAGAAATGAACTGTTAATTTTATAAATCTATCGATAATGACAAAATCGTAATAGATTCGTGAGCGGCGTACTGACGCAATAAATCATCGTCTTCCGTAACAGATCTATTACGAACGTAATGACGCTGGCAACGCTGATGGAGAGACAATTTCTTTATATTCTATACTTATTGCCCAGTGAAGGCGGAATTTTACTGTGAAAACAAATTTCATTTCATTTATGCTATAGTTAGAGAATTAATATTAACTCTTCAGACATTCCTATTAGTTATAATAAGTTATAGGTAGTACAAGCAACTCATTCTCACCATATTCAGGAAAACATATAGGTATTTGTTTAACACTATAAGTTTGGGAATACATACGTTAAAATTTTTATAAATTGGTTTATTTGCTCTAAGAGAGTTCTACTTAAGTTTATCAAAAAATCAAAATTTACTATCTTATTTCATTAATTAAATTAAAACTATTTTTTTTTTGTTAAAGTTGGAAATATAGCACAGTAAGTTGTATCTACCTACTTATAAATACAGTGAAACTTCCCTTAGGCAGACACCTACGGTGACCTACGGGACCATTTAAATGTGTCCGCCTAATAGAGGTGTCCGCCCATGGGAAATTTGTTATTAGGTAATACGTAAATGCAAAATCATTACTATGTATATGTATGTACAACTAAACATAACATACGAAAAATACACTAGTTTTAGTTAGGATGTAATACTAAAAAAATATAATAACGTAATTTGACGTGTTTGCGTTTTATACTTGCAATCTAGAAAATGTAATTCCAAGTCTGATAACAATTCCATTGCTGTAGAGTCACCTCTATTCTTTGCATACTCTTATAATTCCTTTACCATATGGGTTGTTGATAATTGGAGACATTTGTTTGATTACTGCATTCAACTTCTTCATCAGAGTCGTCAGATAGTGATGTGGTTTCAGTTTGGACTACATAATCGGTAGGAATGGGGTCACTATCATCTTCTAATAGCACATTGCTATCAATGTTAATGAACTCGCCCAAATCATTGTTACCAAATTACAAACTTCCACAACATGAATATTCTCTTTCAGACTTAAAACGCTGTGCCATTGTTTACGATATTAACCTTACAACTTTCATACTTTCATTCGGCGAGGTCCTTTCGCGCTGCCAGGCATACGTGATTGGTTGCCGGTCTGTCTTCAGAGAGTCTTTGCACCGTACTTATTGGTCTCCCAAATATTTTAAAACATTTTTTATCCGTTTAAAGGAGGGTTTTCGCACTCTTTGTCCTGTCCGCGCCCGCCCAAAGGAGAGTCCACCCAAGAGAGGTTGATTTTCGTGGAACTTTGCCCCAAAAGAATGTCGATTTTTTTTCCTTTAGCCAACATGGCCAACAAAAAAGTTTGTCTTTCCGTAAGCTACTTTTTAAATAATTTGGACTGATAGTCAAGTATTTTTTAGTTCAATGGGATGGGGGGAGGGTAATTAACCCCAATACCCCCCTTGTATACGCATATGTAAGGGAAGTTGTGATGTCACCTGAAAATGCAAAATTTACCATTGGTACATGGAGATATTCTTTTCTACCTATATGCAAAGAAATTTCGAAAATATAACGATGAAAGTAAATAACTTTAATAGCGCCAAATTACAATCGTCCTACTTTTGATTCGGTCAATTTTCTTCGTACATCTCTATCTTCACAAAAATTAAATCAAAAAACAATCTCAATTAATATACATCCTTTAAATCTATTTTGTACCCACAACTACGCCCATCACTTAATATCTCTTAATACCATTTCCCATGGTACCGATCTGGTATCACTGTAAAAGATCCAGCGAAGAACACAAAGTACCGCTTTGGTACACTCGCAGTCAAAACTCGTTATCTCGTCATAATTTAAGTAGGAATGGGTAGTCCAAACATATTTATCGATCAAGTCTGAACCGATCCGACTTCAAAAAATACGTCAAATTGAAACCCGTATACAGCTTGTGTGGTAGAAAGTGTAACAAATGGGAGAAACTCTTTTATTCTTTATTTTAACGAAAAAAGTCACTCTTGCTAAAGGCCGTATTACACTTGGGAATTTTTATGGCGCCAGCAATGGCAATTATAATTCAAGGATTCAGGCGCAGTACACCGTTCTCCGTACTACAGTCAGAAATTCTACTCTTCTGACAATTAAAATGACACGGATTCATGCGCAGTACACTGTTCCCGATCAGCTGTCTCTCATTACCAGAAATGGGGCAGGCGCCATTTTAATTGCCCTTGCCGGCGCAATTGGGTAGACATGGATTATTCGGTTATTTTTAACTGTTTATTATTTGGCCGAACCAGGTATGAACAGGTAATGGCCATTTAAACCCACTGGTACTTAAATTAGCAGTTTACATTCTTTATTAAACTTATGGATTGCTAATTCAGCAACTTTTTGCACCTCCTATTTGTAAATAGCAATAGCTGCTTTAACTGGTAATCAAAACGAACAGGTTTGCACATCTCTACTTCTGGGGATATTTTAGGGATTTCGACAGTACCCACTGCTGTTCTGACCGTTGACAATGCTCCAGCTGATCGAAAACGATTTACTGCGCATGAATACGTGCCATTATAATTGCCGGCGCAAGAGAAAAAATTGCCTAGTCTAATACGGCCTTAAGAAGTTTTGCTTGGTTGAAAACCCCCTTAGCCATAGTCGATGATCCGAAATATTATGCAGAATGGCTAACAACAAAATATGAAATTGATTTAAGAATAAATTACCACTAGTTCGAAAACTAAGCGACCTAGCAACGAATACAGGACGAACCACTGCCGCCCGTCCATATGTGGTTAGTACTTCTCGAACTTGTTGAAGAATTCTTTCATTTGGAGGACGTGATTCTCGTGGAACGACATTCCTGAGGTCGTAGTTCCTAACAAATAAACTCCTGGACAAAATTAACGCAACATCGTAAATTTCCCATATTTTTGATGCTATTTTTTTTCTTAATTTAAGATCCGATTTGAATGCATTGTAGGTTGGTTCCTTGACAATGTCATAGTTTTCTCTATTTATGATAAAAATTTAATTTTCGATTTATACTGGGTGTACTAAAAATGCTATGTTGTTTTCCAAAAATTCGTATCACCCTGTGGAGTATGTTAGCAACCAAAGCATATTGCAGTTGACATTAAACGGTAGGTCCATCTTTCCCCAAAATTTTCTTTATTGGTTTACTTCATTATCTCTGTTATTAAAGGAGATACACCGTTTTATAGCGTAACATGTTTTTATAGACTTTAATATTCAACACATTCATTGTTAAATGTTTTCAAGTAGGTTTCAAGATTAAAATACTCGTAGGGCAACTAGGCATACGAAACGAACGTTTAATAAGCAGTTTCCGAACAGTTTTTTTTATCAGTATGGCGAATTTTATTTGACCTTTGTAACTTTTAAACACAACATCTGCTGACACATCGCTTGCAATGTCAGAAAAAGTCCATAGTCTACTTGAAAACATTTAACAATGAATGTGTTGAATATTAAAGTCTATAAAAACATATTACTCTATAAAACGGTGTATCTCCTTTAATAACAGAGATAATGAAGTAAACCAAAAAAGAAAATGTTGGGGAAAGATGGACCTACCGTTTAATGTCAACTGCAATATGTTTCGGTTGCTAATATACTCCACAGGGTGATGCGAATTTTCGGAAAAAAACATAGCATTTTTAGTACACCCAGTATAAATCGGAAATTAAATTTTTATCATAAACAGCGAAAACTGTGACATTGTCAAGGAACCAACCTACAATGCAAAAAAAAAATCATTCAAATCGGATCTTAAATTCAGAAAAAAAAATAGCATCAAAAATATGGCAAATTTATGATGTTAATTTTGTTCAGGAGTTTATAATCTTCAACTATGAGAAACCAACGGGAATCCCATGCAGTCCTATAGTGCTTGTGATTGATCGTGAACAAGAACTCTGTATAGAGCTATAGCGGCTTGCGGTGGATGGAACAGTTCAATCAATCGATTAGATCGGATCGGATTTACCATGTATGCGCGATCTACGATCGAGAAATAGAAATTTGATAGCACCGTTTGTTCTACGGAGTGTAGCAATCTGAGAACTACCTCAGATGTTGTAATTAATTAATTTTTCCGTAGGATGCGTGTGTGAGCTTCACATTAGATTTATGGTTCTAGAAGCGGCGTGAGATCAAAATTACTTTGGCATTTTCGATTTGTTGTTTGGTATTTTTAGATTTTCTTATTTCGTTCCTTTATTATGACCATTAACGTTATTGTTGTTTTTCTTTAATGAGTTTCTTATAATGTATCTACGAATGTATCTATGTATAAAATTGTGTGGCCTGCTAATGTAAACCGAGGAGCACAACCATTGAATTTGTTTTTATAGTTCTTAAGGTAATGTACAAGAATAGTACAGGGTGTCCCAATTTCGAAGCTATTATAGGTTTGTTCCAACACCCTATTTTTGTATCGTTCTAGAACCGTCACGAAACTATTGGAATCGATTTTGTGCGCAGGCGTTAATTTTGCACTGTTTGTTGCCGATGCACGAGGGAGGCAAGGTTGGTACGTTTTTGTGATCATTCTGTGTAAAAATCTCAGCTGATCGCCTGTCTGATTCTAGGAAAGAAGTTTAGTAATTAGTTAATTATCATAACATTCATAAATCACAACCCTACTTTTGTTGTTTCGATTTCTTCGTCTAAGCTTCAGTATTATCTTTTTTCGTTCCGTTTTGTTGTATTTAATAATCGTGAAAGAGAATAACGTTTAATGTTAAGAATATCTTGTAGGTTTGGGAACCGGATTATACAAATTTAATAAGAATAAATTAAATAATCAAAATATTAAGCAACAACTCCTACAAAACAAGGCTAAAAGAACTGCATGAATGCCAGGAATACAAAAACAACGGTTAAAATTCTTAGGGCGCAAGTCAGTACAAGCGGTTCCTGGTCTTGGCCATGTATCGTTTTTACCGTCCAGGAACTGGTTTGCGAACGATCACAATTTGGTTGGAACACCAAAGGGATCGCCAGCTACACCGCTTTGTGTCGGTTGGAACGCCTTTCGACTACTACGCATGTACGTGACCGTACATTGTACGATTTTTAGGGTGGTTGGAACGAACCTTATATGGTATCTCCGTAACTGTTAGTGCTATCAAAACAGTAATGTAGGTGTCATGTACTCTTTTTGGATCAAACATAAAATAATAAAATCAAAATTTTTCTAAATTACCCTATATTTTGTTAGTTAAAAGAGATACAGAAAAATGTTTTATACAGAAGTGTATTTATAATGATTGTTGAATAATCTGCCGTTTTCAGAATAAGTATACGGGGCCAGGTAAGAAAGTTATCGGACCTCACCTCATTTTTTAAAATGACCCTGTATATTTTAATACAAATAGATAGCATTTTAAATTATCTTTACAAATATATACACACCATGCATGATATTGGTGTCCTAGGCGATTTATTTAAACTTTATTACTTTAAACCACAGTAGGCCATGAAACAAAAGCTGATATCCTAGAGACAACATTAGGTTCGTTCCAACCACCCTAAAAATCGTACAATGTACGGTCACGCACATGCGTAGTAGTCGAAAGGCGTTCCAACCGACACCAAACGGTGTAGCTGGCGATCCCTTTGGTGTTCCAACCAAATTGTGATCGTTCGCAAACCAGTTCCTGAACGGTAAAAACGATACATGGCCAAGACCAGGAACCGCTTGTCCTGGCATTCATGCAGTTCTTTTAGCCTTATTTTGTAGGAGTTGTTGCTTAATATTTTGATTATTTAATTTATTCTTATTAAATTTGTATAATCCGGTTCCCAAATCTACAAGATATTCTTAACATTAAACGTTATTCTCTTTCATGATTATTAAATACAACAAAACGGAACGAAAAAAGATAATACTCAAGCTTAGACGAAGAAATCACAACAACAAAAATAGGGTTGTGATTTATGAATGTAATTAACTAATTACTAAACTTCTTTCCTAGAATCAGACAGGCGATCAGCTGAGATTTTTACACAGAATGGTCACAAAAACGTACCAACCTTGCATCCCTTGTGCATCGGCAACAAACAGTGCAAAATTAACGCCTGCGCACAAAATCGATTCCAACAGTTTCGTGACGGTTCTAGAACGATACAAAAATAGGGTGTTTGAACAAACCTTATGTTGACATTTTAGTTGTTATTAACATTTAATGTCAGTTTCATTTTTACATATTCATTTGTGAAAATGACCTATCAACATTTTGAACAATTTGATATGATATCTATCATCCATGGTGTGTTATAAATTTGAACAGAGAGTTTAAAATGCTTTTTATTTACTTAAAATATACAGGGTGTTCCATTTAAAAAAGTGAGGTTAGGTCCGATAACTTTCTTACCTAACCCCGTATACTTATTTTGAAAACGGCAGATTATTCAACAATCATTATAAATAAACTTCGGTATAAAACATTTTTCTGTATCTCTTTCAACTAAGAAAATATAGGGTAATTTTGAAATTGTTCCTTCGATATAGTAAAACTTTTTGGCGTAGCGGTTTTAGTTTCTGGTACCACGACAAGCATGATAGGCCCCTGTTCCTCAATATCATCAATGGGCATTTTTACCATCTCATCCAGAGAGAGCCAAAAACTCCCATTACGACTACTTCTTTATGCAGCAGGAAAGTATCATTCGGCGCATATCACCGGTAATGTGATTTGTGGAACTGTTACGTAATATATATATTATGCAACAGTAGACAGTGAGTAAGTAGGTTCTTGCTAATAGAGGAGTAGAAAAATATATATTCCTTCCTCTATTTCTACCAAAGCTTGATTAAAATCGAATCTATCTTAAGGCCAAAGAAATTCGTGATATTTTTATGAAATTAAGTCATTACATTAATTCTAACGCCAGTTAATATAGACATTAGTCAAAAAGGCATCGGCAACGGCTGCATCTACTGTTTCGGGCCCACCTTTACGAAAGCCGAAGGTGCAAAAATCGTCTGTTCAGGTAACCGAGAAAACTTCAGGGGACTAATAGCATAGTATAATGCGAAATTAGCTACGTTCGGAAAGCTTAATGACAGACTTGGGCCGACACGGGTGTCAAAATTAGCCGGGAGATGCCTCGGAGCTACATCTGTATCATTACTGAAAGCGAAACGTTGCCAGACTGTTCTTATATTATTTGAAGAATCATGTTCTTCAGCAGGAACATCCTCCATATATAAAATTAACTCGGTTGGGACCAAACAGGACTTCTTCATTAGATTCCAACGAGCAGTTACCTAAGGAAATAAACCATATAGTCGGTTCTATTTTCAATGGTCAAACACAAGCACTATAGGAAAAATCCTTTAAAGCACTCTGGGAGTGGTGCGTGTGCGAATAAAGCGATTCACGTTGGTTTTGAATCGTTGGAGGTTATATTCGTTGGGAGAAACGACCTCGGGAAGATCGTTTCGTAAGGACGAGGTCCTCTAGATGAAAGAATTCTTAAATGATATAGTTCCAGGAGTACTAAGCTTAACCACATATGGATGGGCGGCAGTGGTTCGTCGTGTATTTCTGCTATTCGTCGCTCTGGCCGGAGTTAAGAGGGCAAGCACTTTCCATGAAAATATCTGTAAAAGAGAGTCAAATCCCCAACGTCTTCGATGTTCTGGGCTGTCGAGGTTCTTCGTCAGCTCGTGGTCTCCAATCAGACGAATGGCCCTCCTTTCGATGGAATCCAGTAGCCGAAGAGTATGTTTGGGTGCAGAGCTCCAGGCATGAGAGCGGTACTCTATTAATGGTCGAATCTGGGCTTTATATAGTGTCAAAAGTTGTTGAGGTGTGTACAACTTTTTGGTTCGGAAGAATACACCAAGTTTCTGAGAAGCTATCTTGGCGGGTGCCATAACGTGGTTATGCCAAGACGTATTTCCTCCCAGATTGACGCCCAACAAATTAATAGATGAAGCCAGTGGGATTGCGTATCCTGCCATGACTATATCCGGTTCTGTAATGTTAATATTTTTAGAGAAAACGGCTGCCTGGGTTTTGTTAGCGTTAAACTCCTTGGTTACTGTCTGTATTGGGTTTGTTCCTCTCTCCCTTCAAACTTTAAATTAACTCTAAAAGTACTGAATTTTCATTGGAAAATTTACAATATATTTTAGTGATTACTTGATGGGTATCATTTAACTGGTTAGCAAAATATTCTTATTTTTGCGAACAGAAAAATGTAATCGGTCAGCCAAAATGGCTAGTTGGTCAGCAACTTATGGACAGCGAACATTTCTGAATCGTGACAGTGCCCTGGGAAAACAAGTGAAAACCAGTCCCCGTTACACCGTTTGTAGCCGATTTCCTTCTGTATTCGGCAAAATAAAGTTACATAAATTGAGAGTGCCCTGGGACCTCTGAAGTAAACTGCTTCTAGACATGTTTGTTTCTACTGACCAATTATAAACTCTTGCTGACCAAGTAATCATTTCGCAGCTCGACTGTTAATAACGGCAAACCTCTTACTTAATTCTGTTAAATTTATGAGAAATTGTAACTATACTTTTTTAGAAATTATGTGTATCTACAAAATTACTTTGGTACGAATTAATAACACATTATGGTATTAAAATTACATGTAAAATCAACCTTAGTAAAATGCATCATCGAAAACTCAAATCGGTGCATTTTGGGTTAGAAATCCCTTAAATTTACTTCCCAATATAGAACCTTACCATTTGCAATTTTGTTGAATGTAGGTCCCCCGTAACATACTTTTGTATTTAGGGTCAAATAGAGGTAAGAATGTAGAATGTAGAAGAATGCAACCAAATTATAAAATTATAGAGGTTTTTTTGTAATAGATATAAGAGCATAAATGGGACTTACATCATACACAAAAGCGGTTCAGTAACCTTTACTGCTCTATAGTGATGTTGCTCATTTACATTTTTTATTGTATTTAGTAATATTTTCATTTAATTGTATTTTTCTGCTGTCATGATCGGATTGAGTAATTCCATTACTGTGTTAAATGTGGCAACTGCGTAACGGACCACACGCGCTGTAACAATAGCCCAGTAAATATCCCAGTGATGCGTATCAGCCTCCTTTTGCCTTTTTATTTATTTTTAAAGTAATAAAGCAAAAGTGAAACACCTTTTGCACTTACACTTGACCGTATACCATCGAACTTCAATTCATTCTCTAATTAAATCGGTTTTAATAAAAGGATGTTCATAAATATTTACTATATTTCTAGATATACAGTGAGGACGTAAAGTAAGGAATAAATTCATTATCTCGCAAACTACAATTTTTTTAAAAAATCGCTCGGACCCTTCGATTTTGTTTTTCGAACGCGCATATTCTGACATAAAATGTAGATATACAGGGTGTTGCAAATAAGAGTGACACAAAAAAATTTTCTTAAATAGAACCCACTGTATATTATTGCATGTACGGATTCTTCGGAAAATCCTAAACATTTTTCATGTAGCATGTGCTATACCTTAGCCCAAGCGTTTTGGAGTTATTCTCATTCAAAATTTGAAAAGTGGAAAAAGTCATGGAGAATAAAATTATTTTAAAAATGTCTTATTTATCGAAAAAACAGTTAGGTGAACTTAAAAATAATTTTTCTAAAGTAAATGTTCGAAGTGTCTTCCGTTGGTCAACTGACAATAGCCTAACCGATCTACAAATTCTCGCTGAACATTTCGAACCATTTGGGGTGTAATTTGCCGAATTTCTTGCCGGATGCGATCTGTTGAATACTTTTCCCTTAAGGTATCCCCATAAAAAAAAAGTCGAGTGGTGTTAAATCGGGTGACCTTGGCGGCCACTCAATAAAACCACCTCTTCAAATCCACCTGTTTGGAAAAGTATCGTCCAAATATGTACGAACTCCCACAGCGAAATGTGGGGGAGCACCATCTTGTTGCAACCAGATATTATGATGTGGCAAATCGGGACATTCTAACTCAGGAAAAAGGGTGGCCAGGGCTGGAACAAGTTCTTGTTTTAAAAAACTCAAGTATCTCTCGCCTGTTAAATTTCCGTCAAAAAAGAAAGGCCCTATAACAATGTCATCGACAACGCCAGCCCACACATTGATCTTTTGATTAAATTGTGTGTGTCCTTCCCTCGTCCAGTGTGGATTTACATCGGACCAATATCTATAATTTTGGGTATTTACGTCACCATTCAAGCAAAATGTGGACTCATCGGAAAAAATTATATTTTTTACAAAATTTCTGTTTACGAAACACATATCCTGTAAACGCTCACAAAATTCAAGGCGCTTCTCAAAGTCCCTTTCCAAAAGTTCTTGGGGAACTTGCATTTTATAAGGATGGTATTTATTTGTATGCAGTATTTTAAGAATTGTTGTTTTTCCAATATCCACGTCACTTGCTACCTGCCTAGACACCACATGCTGGTTATCTTAAACTGCCAGTAAGACTTCTAATTGTTGATTTTCATCAACTTGAGGACGACCAAATCTAGGGACATCTCTTACATGACCGAATTGCCTAAACTTGTACTCAATTTTGCTTACTGTTGATTGTGATATTGGCGGACGATTGGGGTATTTTTGATTAAATAACTCACAAGTTTCTTGCTGTGTTCTAACCCTATCACAGTAGCCCATCATCGTCAAAACCTCTATGCGCTGTTTCTCAGTGAGCCGCATTTTAATTTAATTTAGTTATGCAAAAACGAAATGAGTCTTTTGAAAACTAGTAAAACGTTAGGAAAATACACATAAAACTGACAATAACAGTAACTATTGACATTAATTCTTTTGGTTCTTGCATCATAACTCCAAAGCCTACTTGACTTTTCTTGCGCTTCACGCATGCTGACTACAGGTTTTCCTCAGCGTGCATGAATCAATGCAAGTCTTGATTGATTGCGAAATATCTGATTTTCAAATTTTGATTGAGAATAACTCCAAAACGCTTGGGCTAAGGTGTAGCACATGCTACATGAAAAATGTTTAGGATTTTCCGAAGAATCCGTACATGCCATAATATACAGTGGGTTCTATTTAAGAAAAAAAAATTTTTGTGTCACTCTTATTTGCAACACCCTGTATATCTACATTTTATGTCAAAATATGCGCGTTCGAAAAACAAAATCGAAGAGTCCGAGCGATTTTTTAAAAAAATTGTAGTTTGCGAGATAATGAATTTATTCCTTACTTCGTATAGAAATAAAATTATTATATAAATATTCAGGGTTGTTCTTAATAACATGCCAATATTTAAGGAGGTTATTCTTGGGTCCATTTTCAGAAAAAAAAGCATACAAACAACGAGCAAATCCGAACAACCTAATTTTATAACAGAGTGCAAATGAATGAATTTAATTTTTTATACGAAAACTGTACGTCAAACGACAAAAATCAAGAGACGACATTTGCTCAGCAAGGAATGAGCATTTCAAAAATTATTTTTATTTAAAAAAAAAGCGGCGTACCATTCTTTTCTTCAAAAATACCGAGGTCAATTTCCGCAAACATTAAATAATAAAAAAACTTCAAATTTAAAATGACTAGATCGGATTAAAAGGAAGATTCAATCATCTTGAAGGTTTTGTTATTTTGTTCCACACACTTCACTTGCGTACAGACTTTTACTGACATTTGTTAGTGCATGTTGCGTCCACTAGCGATGGCTAATAATTCACTGATCCAGTGAGTAATTTTTAGCATTGACTGGGAATTGTTAATATTCGCCAGATTTCCTACTTTTACTGTAATATATCCATTGACAATGCTTATGCTAAGAAGCTTAACATAGAAACTAAGTGCTTAAGTATTTTACCATATATTTATTTCGTACTTTTTAGGGTATTTTTAAAGTCGGCTAAATTTTTTCCTAAAAAGCCATTTAATTACCCTTTTCCTGTCCAACATTCAAAACCTTCAAGGTATTTATTTACTTCATAACAGTAGATAACAATAAAAATTTGAAAAAATATTTTCGACAGACAAATTTCATTATTTATGACCACGTTATTTCTCCACCCCATAATAAAGATATTTCTCAAGAAAAATCTAAGTCACTAATAGCCTTATATTTCTCAGGTGTTAAAATAGTTTTAGAAATTATTTCCAAATTACCTTTTAGAGCCTCAGACCACCTAGATCGGGGGTATATTTTATAGAGCTATAAAGTTAACTGACTAATAGAGGAAAAAAACAATTTGGGGTTTAGGCATTGAAAGAAATCTATGATACTACTGTTGTCAACATAAGTAAAACGAAAAAGGTTCTAAATGGGGTTGTAAATGAATATAATAACTGAGATCCAGATTAATATACAGAATTTTGGAATGTTACCCAACCGACATTAATTTCATTATAAAGGTTGTAAGAATTTTCTTACAGCCAAGATTTTGAGCTCCAAGCTGTATCCATTTTCCAACTTACAACTATACGGAAAAAATACTATAGTAAAATTATTATAGCAAAGATTTTATTTTACGATTTCGAATAAAATATTCTATTAATTACAATTTTTATTAGTAATCAGTACCAAAATAATATTGCAGATACACATAATTTCTAAACAAGTATAGTTAGAATTTCTAATAAATTTAGTAAAATCAAGTAATTACTTTTTTTTTGTGATCATGCACAAGCAATATAGGAAAAATCCTTTACGACACTCTGGGAGTGGTGCGTGTGCGCAACAAGCGATTCACGTTGGTTTTGAATCGTTGGAGGTTATATTCGTTGGGAAAAACGACCTCGAAAACTGTTTAGGTCTGAAAATATTTCTCCGACTTTGAGTTCTAGTGTTGTAGAATTAATACGAAAATGCTTTAATGATACTCCCCCCAGGTAGTTGGAAAATTCAGTCTGTCACGTAATAACTGTAGAAAATTCGTATATTAGTCTGGATCGTATAATTAATCGAATTATAATTAATTTTGATGAGGATAGCGATAACGAAACAAAACTATCTATAGAATGACATTATAAATGTAAATAAATTTGACTAGTAATATTTAAAAAAAAAAGTTATTTCATTTGATTACATTAATACAATCATATCATTACTTGTTTTCCTTAGTCCGTCCCTTCATACTTCACTTGTTTATTGCCAAGCTCTTGTCGACACAATGGGACCTACCCAGGAAATCAGTAAGTCGTATCCATTTTTCGTGAAACGTACTTTACCTATGCTTTTGGGTGTTAGAACTCCAGACATGAGAATAATATTCTATTAGTCCTAGGGAGAAGTAGTTTTAACTTTCCTCTATAGTTAATTCTAGGTTTAACTAGTTAAAACTAGAATTGTCTTATAATCTTAGTTAAAACTATAAATTTCATACTCGTTTAATTGAAATCGACTTTTACTAGTTAAAACTAGCTTCAACTAATGTACTGCGCTACTAAACTGAAATTTTACGGTTTTATATAGATTCTTCCAAGATTAACTGCATACCATTTAGTAACTATTTGAATCTTTGTACAACAAATTTCACATCGCGAGCTTCTATAAAACTTTTGTATCAAAAAAATCTAAAAAAATTCAACAGAGAAGGATGAATGTCTATATAAAAAAAATCGGCAATCGGAAATTATCGGCAATTACCACGCGAGCTCGCCTCGCCCTTTACTACCTTTTTCGAGTCTCGTTCTTACCTTACTTATTATTTTATTTTCATATTAAGCAGATGCGCTCAAACTAGCGGATATCACACACTACTTAAGATACACTTCACGAAGTACAAAAACAGTACTTAACGCCCTCTTGAACCGCCCTAAAAGGTACCTTTGCAGCTGCTCCATATTTACTTGGGCGGAAGGATTCCGCATTTCTGAAAAATGTCTTCCTGTTGAACGTGTATTATTTGCAGTGTTGCCTAGTCTGGTGAAATTTCACCAGATCTGATGATTTTAGGAACAATCTGGTGACTGGCGAAAAACTTTTTTAAAAAGTCTCAGGTGTTTTTTTTTGGTGATTTTTAGTTAATTTGCATATGTTTTGTAACAGAATGACATAAAATATACCCTTACCCATCTTTTATCTTTTGTTTTTGTTTGTTTATCAATATATTTTTTGCTACGATGACTGCTAATACGGTCATAAAAAAATGCTTTAACCTCTTTTTTGGCTAATATTAGTTATGTACTGGTGATTTTTAATAATTTCTATTTAATCACCTGGCAACACTGATTATTTCGAAAAAATGCATGCTTTCGTCAATATTAGAATAAAAAAAAATTTCGAAAAATAATTTTTTTAAATGTACCCATTTTCGACACATTTATAGGGTATCTCCGTTATTGTTAGTGCTATCAAAAATGTAATGTAGGTGTCATGTGCTCTTTCCAGGTCAAACTTAAAAAGGTAAAATCAAAATTAGAAAATTTTTGCTCGCTTAAGAGATACAAGGGAAAATCCAAAAATTGATAATTTCAAAATTACCCTATATTTTCGTAGTTAAAAGAGATACAGAAAAATGTTTTATGCAGAAGTTTCTTTATAATGATTGTTGAATAATCTGCCGTTTTTAGAATAAGTATACGGGGTCAGGTTAAAAAGGTTATCGGACCTAACCTTATTTTTTTAAATAGAACACCCTGTATATTTTAATCTAAGAAGATAGCATTTTAAATTCTCTTTTTAACTGTATAATACAGCATGGATGACATTGGTTTCCTAGGCGATTTATTTAAACTTTATTACTTTAAACCACAGTAAGCCATGAAACAAAAGTTAATATCCTAGGAACAACTATGTGGACATTCTAGTTGTTATTAACATTTAACGTCATTTTCATTTTTACATATTCATTTGTGAAAATTACATTTTGAGAAATTTGATATGATATGTATATTGAAAGTTGGTAAAACTAAGAAATGGCGCAAAATTAATATTTTGTTCGCTATCCCAAAAGGCGGCAACCATTTAAGAACATATTCCGACGACTGGAACATAATTTAAAAATATACGGCTCGTTTACTATGCCGTGATCAAAAACTTATATTAAAGAAAACAAGGAAAATGAAGGAAAGTTTAAATAAATCACCTAGGAAACCAATATCATCCATGGTGTGTTATATATTTGAAAAGAGAATTTAAAATGCTATCTTTTTAGATTAAAATATACGGGTGTTCCATTTAAAAAAATTAGGTTAGGTCCGATAACTTTTTTACCTGACCCCGTATACTTATTCTGAAAACGGCAGATTATTCAACAATCATTATAAAGAAACTTCTATATTAAACATTTTTCTGTATCTCTTTTAACTAAGAGAATATAGGATAATTTTGAGATTGTCAATTTTTTGATTTTCCCCCATAACTCTTAAACGAGCAAACTTTTCAAATTTTGATTTTACCATTTTGAGTTTAACCCAAGACGAGCACATGACACCTACATTACTTTTTTGATAGCACTAACAATTACGGAGATACCCTATAAAGGTGTCGAAAATGGGTCACCCTGTACTAGTGGTGGAATACTATCGATGGCACTATCGATACTATCGATAGTTTGTTACTATCGAAAACTATCGATTGTTTTAAGTAATCATCGATAGTTTAAACTCGCATGTCATTAGTATTTCTTAAATTTAAGTTCACGGAATTCGATTTAAAAAACTTAAATTAAAAATAAACCAAATTCAGCACTAGATCATAAATCTGTTTTAAAGGTTGTCTCTGTTTTAATCACATACGCACTCTACTTGCTGTTGGTGCTGCCATCTATTGCTTTATGAACAAATTAAAGAAAAATCCTACAGGGAATCCCCGGCCCGGATCTATTAATTCAGTATTATGTGTGCTTTTTTGTTGTAGTGTAGGTACTACGTTTCGCTGTCTTCCATAATTTTGATTAATTTAATTAAAATTTAAAAAATGAGTAAACGCGGGACGTCATACGTTGGGAGTATTTTATAAAAAGTGTATGTCAACCATAAGGTCCATAAGTAAAATGTATTACTCAACAACTCTACCACGTATCAAGGTTGGTATAGTTTCGATAGTACTATCGATACTATCGATAGTAACTTTTTAGCCTATCGGAAACTATCGATAGGGCTGACTATCGATAGTATTCCACCACTACCCTGTACATATAATAATTTTAAATCGCTGTGTACGAGTGGAACTATAAAAGTTTTCTCCTTCCCTTACGATGCTGCAACAACTTTAATCCATTAAAAAAAAAATATGCCTCATTTACTTCAAAATCGATATCAATAGCCTCTTTCAATTGATATGTGAAATGAAGAAAAAAAGGGTTAGTATGCGTGTTCCTGCTTGAAAGAAGGAGGATGAGTTGGACTTGGCTGCTTCGCACACACTTTAATTGTGTTACCGTAGATAATAGTTGATGTTAGCTGCCCGAGGCATACGCAGTTGGTGTAAAGTGTTCACAGAAGCCAGATCTATGACCGATGACCAAAAATTCGGTGCTCGTAGAGCAACATGTATCGATTGCCAACTGATTTGCAACAAACCTGCTCATTTGCTTTATTGACTGTTTGTTTACTTTTGACTTTATGACAAAAAGCAGCAACCAGAACTCGTCCACGAAATTTGCAACCGGTTGAAAATTTTAATTATTATTTTGTCACTAACGCGTTTCGACCATTATGGAGTCATTATCAGGATTAGAACAAAATCTATATTAACAAAGTTATAATAACTGAGTTAATATAGTACAAAACTACAAAAAAAAAAACCGTTCAAATTACCGACTTGTGACCATAAAAATCTAAATCAAAAAATTTATAAATTCCTTTATGGGTTTTTTACGTCGAAATATTTCCTCAATTTTCCGTTTTATGGCCAATACTGTACCATTAACCAATAAAATTCTTCTCGTCACCTTAAGGGGTGGCCATCATCGAAAAGCGTTGTCACCTTTTGTACCGTTTATGTTTCGAGGCATTTACACCAAACACGCGGACAATGGTCCAAAGGAACTACACCGATTTGCGGCCGTACAGTAAGCAATATCCTTTTGTTGCCGGGACGGCTTTTAACAAAACGAGTATCTATGTCTGTATTATTAAGCTAAGAAGGTGAAATATGGGCAACTGTGGGTGTTCTTTAAAACTATATTTTCGATTGTCATCATTATTCCCCGTGTTTCTGAAGTTTATAAGGAAGCGTGTTGAATGGAGGAAGTTTGTATAAATTACTTAAGCCATACGTGGATAAATAATAATTTAATTTAGCTTTAAAACATCACGCGTTAAAATTGACGGCGTTCCGGTAACGGACATACTTTTTTTCTATAAAATATAAATTTAATATTTAGGTATGATTTCTTAGCTAATTTTTTGACGAAGAGTTCAAATGTCTGAAACGGCATCAGATTTTTGCTACAGGCGGTTTTTCTTGTTCTATAGATCCATCAGTGGCGTTCCTGCAATCATGTGATTCGATTTTTTTAAAGGAAAGTGGTACGCCATTAACATATTTCTATGTGGATACTTTTTTTGATTAGCCTTGTCAATTCGGCACGAAATCTGTTTCCTGCGTTTTTCTCGTTACACGAATCGCTCTTGATTAAAACCCATTAAATTCATCAATAATATAGTCGTTGCAGCGAACCCTCGCGCCAGATATGTCAAGTGTCACGTGACATTAATGACTTGCCTGCTTATTTCTGGTTATTTATTTTGCCTAGGTTTGTATGACATTCCAGGACCTTCCAGGACCGTACTACAATAGTACGTACGTTTATTTTTAAAATGAAACGAGTCTATTTATATTTTTAAATGCATTTTTTATTATTTATTATAGGGAATAAAACACACATACACATTGTATTTTTTTTTGTTATTTATTTACTATCTATAATTACATGTCTAGTAGGTACGTCTTCTTCTTCTTCTTCTCAGCCTTCACTTGTCCGCTGCTGAACGTAGGCCTCTTCCATATTTCTCCATGCTTCTCTGTCTTGTGCTGTCCTGAACCAGCCTCTCCCCGCCACCTTCTTGACATCGTCAATCCATCTCTTCTGTGGCCTACCAATATTCCTCTTTCTAGTTCTAGGTCTCCATTTGATTACTTTACTGGTCCATTTATTTGAGTCTTGTCTGGCCACGTGTCCTACCCATCTCCATTTTTGTTTGGCGATTTTTGAGATGATGTCTGTGACTTTTGTCCTTCTTCGGATCTCCTCGTTCCTTATTTTATCTCGAAGACTAACACCCAGCATAGCAAAAACAAAAAGATAGGAAGTACGTATTTACATGGATGTCCATCTTTACCTACTGTAAACTGTAAACATGTGTCTACACATGGACTTAACTATACCTGTAATAAATTGTGTCTTCACTTTTTCCAAAAAGTCATCCTTGATCATTTCTTTTCCCTGTTATATAACGTCGCTTTGCATACGAAAGGACGTATCTCAAAATTGATAGTTTTGCAGGAGAGCGATTTTAAATTTTTGATACAATTAAAACTTCTGCCACAAGAATACCATAAGGTTTTTATGGCTGTAGTTTGGGTTTTTCAGTCACAAAAAGAATACGTATTCACTATATACATACACACTAAATATGTTTTAAATAAATATCTTTGAAATTGCAAAAAAAGAGAAAAAAGTTTAAACAAAATGAGGTACGCCCTTTTGTGTGCTGTTAATGTTTGGATTTATAGATTGCTAAAAAAAGATACGCCCCGTTATTTAAATGCAAAAATATATTTTTGGTACAAAAAAATTAACACAAACTTTGAAAAAACGTTAATAAGGAAACTAAACTTAAGCACAATGTTTATACAATAAACAATCAGCATTTTATTCGTGGGGAAGCGATCTGTAGAAGGCAACGTGGTCAAGAGATTTTACCACCGGGTCTTTTCCAGAGCACAGTGAAACCAAGTTGTCGTATTTAAGGGCTGTTACTTTAGGTCTTTCCTTATTGAGCTTTCCAACAGACAAATTTAAAATATTTTCCCGGTTTCTTTTTAGGGTAATGCTTCTGTAGGTTTCATCACAATGGGATAACTTGTAGAAAAATTTATTAGCCTCCTTCTTTTCAACTTTAAACTCTGAGATTTCTGTCCAGTTCACTTTGTTTTTGTTATCGTCTTCACGGATACTTAAAACTCGTAATTGTTTTGACAAATCTTTAAAATCTAAGAAGTCAGTATGTTCCATCTTATTTACAATGTATGGTTGTTTCCTTCTTGCAAGTTTGAAAATAGGCAGTAGTTGTGATGGAACAAACAAGTTCCCTGAATGAGACATTGCGGTAGAAATTGTGCTATGACAGGAGTCTCCTTCGCTTTGCCCATGAAAAGGTTCAAAAAATTTTAGACTGACTTGCTCAACGTTTTTGCTATTGATGACAAAGTAAAGTAGCATCGAGGCAACTATAGAATTTTTGTTCTGGCCTGCGCATCCATCAGAAAATAAATTAGCTGTTTTAGTCCCCTTCTCGTCATAATGCTGCAGAAAGTTATAAACACATGTTGAAATTTCAGAGGAGCCTCTTTTACTCTCTATTTCACTCCATGTGTAGCAGTAACAGTCTTTGGTGGCTAAGTTATAAACTGTAAAGTTGTAAACTGCTAGGCGTCTTTTATAGAATATTGCACTTTCGTTTGATTTTGGTAGATAAATGACAGCTGATCACTTACCTGTATTTTTAATATATCGAATCGCACCATAACAATCAAAAAAAACACCGGTGATTCGAAGGCGGCACTATCATCATGGATCTACCGCGATAATAAAATAGCCAGCAGAGCGAAATTCTCACTATGGATCAGTAAAAGGGCGTAACTCAATAACAATTAATAAAATATGGCAAACAAAAGGGCGTAATTGAGATTCGCCTTTTTGTCTGCTTCTATAATATGCTGTATTGAGTTTCGCCCAAACTACTTTTCTAAATAACTCCGCAGGGAATAAAGATAAAGGTACGCCCGTTTGACAGCAATAAAATATCGCCTAAAGACATAATATAAGGGCTTATCTAAAAAAATCGATTTTTTGAGATACGCCCTTTCGTATGCAAGGCGACGATAAATACAAATCACTTGGAAAAATTTCCATGTTTTTGTACCGGATGCACAAAAAACATTTCTGAAAATAGCTAGTTATTGTATTAAAAAACTAAATATACGGTTTGATTAAAGGTTGATCGCTCTTGTTACCTCTGTTTTAACTTTAATGTTCAATAGTAACTTATAAGTGTATAGTATCACAACAAGCAAATTCTATATGCCCCCTTCTTCTGTATACGTAGGTTACGTATACTGCAAATATGTAGGTTAGGTAAGTCATATATGCAAAAAACTAATGAAATGGGGATTTCGGACTTCCCCATTGGAATTTCGGGAAAGGTAAGAGTAAAGAGATACGAAGTCGGTTAAATTGGGACAATTTTTACGGCATCAAGTTCTAAATCTAAATTCGGCATGTATGCGTCTCTTCTGAGCAACACAAGGCTTTTCCATTAGAGCTCGGCGATTATCAAAAGCTTCCGACAATATATTTAGTGTTCTCTGCAAAGTCCTAAAAATAGTGAACTTAGATAAAAATATTATTACACACTACATGATCAATAATTGCACTTGAATTCTGACCAAAACTATTAAAAATATCATGCAGATATTTCCTACTTTCCCAGCTAACCAAACTGTCTCCATTCACGTCGCCACACAAAAGTATTACCTGATATTTAACTGAAATAAATCTCAACTCACTCGGAAAGAAATAAAATATCTAGAATTTTTTTTATTAATATTAAAATGCACCTTAGTTTCTCTAAAGGTGGCATCAGCTGAGGTAGAAGGCAGACAATAATTATGCTCCATAATTATTATTTTCGCCTAAAAACAGATTAATAAAATATTATTAACCTAAGAATTTTTCTTTACGTGATTAGTATTTACTATGGTTTACAAATACACAAACCATTCGATACGTAGTTAATCAAAGTTTGCAAAACAAAATAAACTATACTAAAACGACGGAAATACACTTTTAAAACTTATTAGCACCAATCAAACTGGAAAAATATAAAAACACAACACGCTTAATGCGGTTCGTATAAAATTTGGGTATTTGATTAAGTCCCCAAACAGCTGATGACATATTGCTGATGTCAACTGTCGAGAAAGCTTGAGGGTTCGCTGGAAAGACTATAATAAGCTTTATTTTTAAAAAATTGTTGGAAGTGGCAAAAATATCGGAGGACACAGGGGCGCCGCTGGTGGCTCGATTGAATAATTTTTCTAACAAAAATATGTGGTTTTATATTCTATCAACGCATACCAAAATTGAAAAAAATATCTAAAATACTTTCGAAGATATTAAAAATTAACTACAGTTTTGTTTCCTTGGCCGTTTTTTCAAATAAATAAGTAGTTTGTTCTTTCAAATGAAATTCCAATATTTCGTTTACGTTTCGGTTTATTGTGTTAAACCATCCTCAGAACTTGTACAATTCTGGTGGACGTGAACTAACTATTAGTTCACGTCCATTCAAAAGACAAAATGTTACTAGTTTAATGCTATTTTAGTGTAAGTATTTGAAAATTCTACAAGTTCTGAGGATGGTTTAATACAAAAAACCGAAACGTAAACGAAATATTGGAATTTCATTTCAATTTCTTCAAAACCTATTTATTATTAAAAATTAATTTATTAATTTCAACTTCTCTTCATCAAAATGACATAAGAAGTCACACTCTGAAATACTAGGACGTCATTATGGAACACTCTGTATAACATCGTAACCAATAGTTTATAACGTGTATACTAGTAACTTTAACACAATTTTATTTTAGCTTGCTAGGGTTTTTTTGAAAATATATTAGGATGATTACCTGATTGGCTTTAGTTACCGAGAACCATAATACTTATGGTATTGTATCATAAAGGAGGAAAAACTTTCCTTCATATTAAATATATATATATAAAAAATTTTAAAATTAAAAGGATCAGTTTGATCATAATAATATGTATATTATATCCGAGAGTGAAATTAACTTACGGGAGGTCTAAAACACTGCTAAGTGACTTTTAATGTGTAAATTTATTCAGAGACCTGAAATAAATTAAGAAATTACTTCGAGAAACTGGTATTGGTGGCAGTTGGGCATGTAAATGTTGGGGCAATTATTATTATCAGAAATTAGTTATGTCTACTTTTAATATAAAAAAATACATATAAATAATGTTTTAATTATGTCCACGCGATAGGATAGGAAAATATATGAAATGTATATAGTATCTTCATCATTGGGATTTCGGAAACAGTAAGAGATACGAATTGATGATGATGATCCAAAGACGAAACGTCGCATTACAGAATGCCATCTTGAGGATAATGAAAAGTAGCAATGAGAAAGTAAAATTTATTTTTGGACATCTCTTCGAACAAAGTATGGAGGAAATTATACAAAAATCAAAAATCAATACATATTACTCCAAACAATGTACATTTTTGCTCCTTACTCCGCTCCATTTTCCGCTTAATAGCGCCCAACTGGAGGAAAACCTCTGGCACCGCCACTGGGTTTACGGGAATTAAATTAGATTAGCATTTTGGTACACGAGAAATTAGGTGTTTTAGTGTAACTTTCTCACAAATCTCATACATAACATTTCAGTTGCTTTTTATTTCTATTAAATATCTCTATAAATTACATTTCCCATTGATACTAAACGCCCTATTGATGCTAAACTATCTCTATTGATGCCCGAATCTGTCCAATAAATATCCGTTTACCTCACAGAAGCAACAGAGGGCTATCTCTAGCCGTTATCGAGATACGGGGGATAAGAATAGGCACAAAAGGTTCGTCCAGGGTGCGAACAAGGTCGGAACGGATCAAAGGTCCGGAATCGGCGCCGAAAAAGGCCCGCGACCGTGGAGGTGCTGCGAGAAGCGAGATGGGTGGCGCCCAGAAGGTAGCGGGGCGTTCGATGGTACGAAAGGCCGGAATCTTACCAGTTGTTTTCGGAAAACTTATATCTTGTTCTTGATATATCAAATTCAAATAATTTATTACGCATTTGAAGCATTGGAAATATTTTTAGTTGGTAGTGTTCCGAGGCTCAGTCATTGCTGTACACTAGTCCTCACTCCTTGTGTATAGCGAAACAATTTCTCTGAGCTGTGATAGGGGACTAGGAGGGAATTACTATAAGTGGACAAGGACTAAATTGCCTTCGATACGCTGACGATACAGTGTTAACAACAGATTGTATGGATGACTTAAAACGTTACTGCAAAGATTAAATGATGCTTCAACATGAATCTAAAGAAGACAAAATATATGATAATGACATTAATGTAAATCTTACATGCGACAACACGCCACTGGAGAGAGTTCAGCGTTACAAATTTCCGGGAACATGGTTGTGTGAGACTGCTGATCAAATTCATGAATTAAAATCAAGGATAGAAATTGCCAGAGCTACCTTTATAAGACTTTTCTTCTCTTTCTCTGTAGTAAAAACATAAATTTCCAATTAAGAACTCTTCGATGCTATGTATTTTCAACATCGCTATACGGAGCAGAGGTTTGGACACTCAAGCAAGCAAAGCTTTGAAGCAGCTGTCAGTATTTTTTTTTATTATTACCATTTTACCATTAACTCGAGATACATTTTTTTATATTATTATTTTTTATGGTGAATCGTCAGAAAAGGTAAAGTACGTTTCACGAAATTTGGATACGACTTAATGATTTCCTGGGTCGGTCCCATTGTGTCGACAAGAGCTTGGCAATAAACAAGTGAAGCATGAAGGGACGGACTAAGGAAAACAAGTAATGATATGATTATATTAATGTAATAAAATTTTTTTAAAAATATTACTAGTCATATTTATTTACATTTATAATGTCATTCTATAGATAGTTCTGTTTCGCTATAGCTATCCTTATCAAAATTAATTATAATTGGATTAATTATACGATCCAGACTAATATACGAATTTTCTACAGTTATTACGTGACGGACTGAATTTTTCCAACTACCTGGGGGAATATCATTAAAGCATCTTCGTATTAATTCTACAACACTAGAACTTAAAGTCGGAGAAATATTTTCAGACCTAACCAGTGATTTTAACTGGTGCCACATATGCTCTATGGGGTTAAAAATGCAATAATAGGGTGGGAGCCGTAGCACTGTATGTCCAATTACTTCCGCCAATGTGTCACAAACATATACTTTTTTTATACAAAATGTCTTTAAAACTTCTAAAAGATCACTTTTTTTTATAACTTTCAAACCAAGTCTCGTCGAGGTAAATTATAGGACGGTTTTCAGAACGGGATTTCCTTACAGAAGTTATATACTCATGACACCATTTTTGTAAACGGTGGGATTCCATGAGTACTTGCCTTTTGTCAATTTTACGGTATCTGAATCCCATTTCCGACAAAACTCTTCAAAGGCTAGTGCGGCTACAACTTATTTGGGTTTCATCATTGGTGAGCCGTTGGTTCAGAGAATCTAATGTAGGTACGCGTACATGGTGTAGATTTTTCGCCTTATCAAGTCCTTGTCGCTTTCGTCGAAACATTTGGTGAAACCGGCATCTTTACGCTTCTTTCTAGATTTAATGGGATTTGACGCGATTCTTTTCACTGTAGTCAGAGGTATCTTAGTACGTAAGTACGTAAAGTCATCTGTTGAGTAAAGAAGTATATACTCTTTTTACAATTTCCCTAGCATCGAGAGATAAATGCATTTTCTTCACTGCAACACTAGAAGAAGCACCACAATATTTTTCCATGGGCGCCACATACTGTTTTTTTATACGTTTGGTAAAATAATATCGGTAATATAACTAAACTCTTCCAGCAAGAAATAAAAACTAACAAATTTTATCACAAAAAGATATTTAAATATAAATTAAGCAACCTAATCTACCTGATGTACTTATATTTAATTATAATTATTATAATCCGGTCCTTTCCACATAATAATAACAAACGGTCATAAATAATGGGATCGCCCCAGGTACTTGTACTGCAGTCATTAAGTTATATCTATTTGTCGTGGAACAATCTTTAATGTATATTTTCCAGATGGTACGAAGAGTAATGGTCAACGTGGACTTGTATATCGTAGTCATAATAGGCCCAATGTCAACATCTCTATTTTATACCGTAACAAATTCGAAGTGAAATACCAAAAACTTGAATGAACTTGAAAATTAAAAGGTATTTCAGGTAACATTTTTAAAAAAATCTATTAAGGGTAAATTGAAGAATTGAATAAATAAATTAAATTTATTCAGGCGGAAGCAAATATAATACCTTAGTATGGGTCACTATCAATTAAGGGTAACTTTTTAAGTCGCACGTGGTTTATCCCAAGACCATAATACTATCTACGTATGATAACAAGTTTTTTTACTATTAAAAATTAAATGTCGCCTTATTATATTAATACATCGCCTGAAAACACTATAATTTATACAGGGTGCTTCTTAATAACATGCTAATATTTAAGGGGGTTATTCTTGGGTCCATTTTCAGAAAGAAACTTTATATGAACATATGTCCTAAACGTCTTAACTTTTGAGATACAGGGTGTTAAAGATTTTCGCCATTTTGACCGTGTTTTTTTAATAATTTGTTAACGTTAATAGGTATAGTCGTTGCAGCGAACCCTCGCGCCAGATATGTCAAATGTCACGTGACATTAATGACTTGCCTGCTTATTTCTGGTTATTTATTTTGCCTAGGTTTGTATGACATTCCAGGACCGTACTACAATAGTACGTACGTTTATTTTAAAAATGAAACGAGTCTATTTATATTTTTAAATGCCTTTTTTATTATTTATTATAAGGAATAACACATTGTATTTTTTTGTTATTTATTTATTCAAATATATAAAATGAAGTCATTATCTATAATTACATGTCTAGTAGGTACCTCTATATTCACAAAAAGATATGAAGTACGTATCTACATGGATGTCCATCTTTACCTACTCTAAACTTTATACAATGTGTCTACACATGGACTTAACTATACCTGTAATGAATTGTCCCAAGTAGCATTTTTAGACACATTGTGGTACATGTATCGTAACTATCGTTTCTGTTTCCGATCAAAATTGGAAACTGTTGGCAACAAGAATGGAAATATTTTCGAAACGTATACATTTTAAATGGGACATTTACACGTGTTTCCAAGTGGTTGGTACTAGCTGTGACTTTCGCTGTTTCGATGCACAATCGAAACTTTTATCGAAAATGTTACTTATTTGTATTTAAAAATGACAGTCAAAGGGGCGGGGCTATGTTAAACCATGCGCAAAACAATTAGGATACCTTCACTGTTGTAAAATAAAAGAAAAACAATATGAAACAATAATTTCACCATGATGAATTCGTTATAAGTATATTTCCTATAAGTTATTTTATTTATATACCTAGTTATTGCATATTAGAACCAAAAAATCATTGTCGCAGTAAATTTTATCGCGCAGTTTAGTAATTTGGCTTTATATTTTTAACGTGCCCTCAATTTATTTTCATTTACAGAAAAAAATATACTTTGTCAAAAAAATAAAAATTAAAATATTATCAATATTTTATTTATGTCTTTTATAAATCGACTTAGCTAGGAAAATGGAACTTATCTAACAAATTTTGGCTTTGCAAGAGATGCAGGAATTTCATTAAAACTCATTTTAACAAAATAAAAATTCATTTCCTAAAATGGCCGCTAGAAAGCAAGAAATTATTCTGGTCCAAAATGGACTCGACACACAATTTCTACTCTTTGGCTTCTATAATGTTTCCATGATGCACAGAAGAATAAAAGGTTTGTAAGGTGAATGCCACAGAAAAAAAAAGATTTGCTTGCATGCACAGAAAAGAAAGGTTGGGTATGGAGCCGCGGCGTGACGTCACGAGAGGCGTGGTTGCAAAAGCCTTTCCAAACTAAAATTATAAGGGAAAAATATTTATCTTCGCGTGTCGTTAATATATCGACACCACGATTTGTAAAATATTTCGAACAAGAACGTCTTTAGGTGTTTCTAGTTACTGAATTCGAAAGTGTGTCGCAAAAGTTTCGTAACACATATGTCTCGATACAAGTTTCTAATTCGAATCGAAAATGTGTCAAAACTGTTTATGTTTACAAAACAAAATTCTTCTTCTTGCCTACTAGATCCGTCAAACGGCAAAAAATCAAGAGACGACATTTCCTCAGCAAGGAATGAGAATTTCAAAACTAATTTTTATTTAAAAAAAGAAGTGGCGTACCATACTTTTCTTCAAAAATGCCGACGGCAATTCTCGCAAGAACGCCACTGGTCGGAATAAAAAAACATGTTATACGTCGTAAAATGCCTCTTGATGAATAGAAAATGTGTCCCAAATTTCACACAAAT
The DNA here is from genome assembly GCA_963991005.1 of Barypeithes pellucidus. Lineage (NCBI taxonomy): Eukaryota > Metazoa > Arthropoda > Insecta > Coleoptera > Curculionidae > Barypeithes > Barypeithes pellucidus. Next base: position 6,977,281 of record OZ022557.1, read on the forward strand.
ATCTAGAGCAGTATCACAAATATTAATAAAAAGGAGATTTCTTGAAAATTTTTAGTACATATGTTCATATGAAGTTTTTTTCTGAAAATGGACATAAAATAACCTCCTTAAATCTTAGCATGTTATTAAGAAATACCCTGTATATGGCTTACTTTGAATTATACGTATTCTTCGGTGCATCTTTAATATAATATTTTTTACAGTTTAGTTAATTTAATTTACTTTTAGATTTATGGATGTCATTGGATGTCGCCAATCAAACAATAACAATACCTCCACCATACTAAAAATTAAAATTACACTTGATAGGTGGCACACTCACTGCTTTATTACAGACAGAATAATTTTAAAACGTGTTCAGTATGAGACAGACCACGAAGAATTATGCTGTGATTGATTAAATGTTATGAAAAATGCGATCAAAGATGGTCAATCGCAACCGTTTTATCAACATTTTTTGGTACGTATGGATAAAGAAAAAAAATAAAATTATATATTACTTATCTTGGCATGAAAGTTTACTTTAAATGTCATAAGAAGCTATACTAGTAAGAAATAAAAACATGTTGCTTCCGGTCGACCTTGGCCGGGTAAACTATAAGCTATGTTGTTAACATGAAGCTAAGTCGACCAAATCTAAAACGATTTACTCCATTTACAAACATTTAAAATCATGCCGCCTAAACCCACTTGATTCTTATAAAGATCTAAATTCTAGTAGCTTCACTAAAATATAAATTTAGTTCCCTAATCTCTCAAACAAACGTTAAACCTATTATAAAAAATTCCATGCAAAATTTCCGCTTTCTTTAACCCAATTAGCTTGAATGGTCCTTTTGTAGTTTTTACGAAAAGATTTTCAATTCTTTAACGTACCAGTAAACCGTTTAGTTTGGGACACTCGTATTAAACTTGCTCAAACAGGCTTGAGAAGTTTTACATAATTATTCTACCCATTATATTGAGTATCTATGACTACCCACCCGCAAAAGCGCGGATCCAGAGGGGCATCATGGGGGTCATCCCCCCCCCCCCACTCCCCCCACGGTTTCACTGATGCGGCAGAGTATAACTCTTCGTAACTTTTTCCTTGTTGAATAGTACTTAAACATAAATACAAACATTGAAAAACAAAAATAGTATATTAAGATACAAGTTTCATAAGACATTATCTTAGAGCACGCGTTTAAATTAGAAAATGACCCGCGAAGCTGGGAGTTTTCTAAAGTGCAAGTGCTCTAATAGTCTTATGAACCGTGTATTTTATAATTTTTCTATTTGGGTCTTTAAAGTCTGAAAAACTTAAAAAATATAGTAGATTTTTTTCCATTTGAATTTATTTTCTTTTTGGGTTGGCAATACTTTTACAATTTAATAAAATTTTACAAGTATCAAATATGCCATGATAGAAATACTTGAACACAACAAAGCTTCTTCCCAGCTGTCATAATTAAAAATAAATATATCATTAAAGTTAATAAAAATGAGTCAGGAAGAAAGTTGTACTCCATCAGAAATACGAGAAATTGCAGAAAACAATCTAGAAAACCTTTTAAAAAGAATATGCAAAACCTTGGGATATGGTGCGAGCAGAACAAAGTTCAAAATATTGAACAAAATAATAAATAATTCTATTGAACAAAATATTGTGTCGATACAGAATCTGACAGGAATAACAATTAATGCCCAGGAAATGTCTACATTAACTATAAATATGTATATATAAAGTAACATGTATAATACTATATTGAATTAAAAATAAAAATAGTACTTAATTGAATAAAACTTTAGAAATAGAGCATAAACTGGAAGATATTTAGATTATTTTTAGGTTATGTTGTTTTATAGTTGTGACTAGAAATTAGTTGACGGACACTGTTAGCATGTTATATATTTCCGAGTATAGGTGTTTCAGATAAATATCTAGTAAAAATGATCTATTTCCAAGGTTAACAGTTAGTATTTTAAAGTTCTCTATAAAAATCCATAATGCCTAGGAAAATTTCAACGAAATCGAAGTAAGCCTAAAATTCGAACCTTACTTGCTGCCAACATAAAAAAAATTTCAGTTTCATAAAGTGGCATGTTATTAAATTTTTTTGCATTTCATAATGTAGCCATTATGAAACCCAAATAGAAAAAGAACGTCATTTAACTATAACGACAAATATGGCAGTTCTTAAATCGGGTAGTGTCAAACGTGAAAGCAGGTGCGAAAGACGGCATTTCCCAATTCCAAGTACATATCGAGCGGTCGAAGGCATCGTAATGTCTTTGTCTAATTAACAGAAAATGACGAAGAAAAATTATACTAATTTTCAGAGTTCTCCGATTGTTTTTCTGGAAAGTTGTTTAGAACTTACCTAAGAATTTGAATTGTTTATGCTTGGAAGACTGTGAACCGAAACAGTGTCCTCCTTGATTTAAGATCCTTGTAAAATTCAGTACTCCGTCCACCTGAAACAACTAGACCGTCTGAGCCGGGCTTAAATCAATTACACGACATGGCAAGTATACCTTATAGCCTATTCATTGTCGCAATTCAGTATACGAAGTTTTATCGCCGTTTGACCAATAGCAATCAGTTTATGCATCGAGCATGCGGCTATCACGCGCGGATGTTTGTTTATGCTTCTGAATTGGTAAAATGAATAGTAACAAATATTAGCCAAGTGCACCAGTCGTCTGTGCCCGGCTTAACAACCATAAAACTTCAAATTTGGAAAAAGATATTGCAGTTTTTAACGAGGAGACGCCTTGATAGCGAAAGTAAAAAAAAACTTCTCAATCGTTTTGGGCATTGCTTTATAATGGTAAAAAACATATGGTAAATAATAATGAATCAACAATAATTTAAATACCGTTAAGCCAAGCCATCACAAAAACTAACCAAAGATGTTTTTAAGTAGAGATGCGTGTATCTATCGAGTTGTCAACAAAGTGAAGAGGCAAAACAAACACTTGAGAGGAAATAAAATAAGCCAAAGTACCTCGAGACGCGCTTTAATGCCTTTTAGGTGTTTAAATAACACGCCTAGAAAAAAATCGAGACGTAGTTTAACGAATTATTGTCAGTCGGCGAGATGTTTAAGGTCGAGGTTTTTGAATGTTGTCTTTGCGTTAATTATTTCGCAATCGTTTCAACCGTTGATTTCAAACAAACAGAAACCCGGTATTTTTATCTGCTTTGTTCACGTCAATGTGACCCCTGTTATTACGAAAATAAACACAACAAAAAGAGAGGGGGATTCTATATGTAGAATTACAATCTCCTTTCATCTTCTGTCTGTTCCTGTCTTGGTTAGGAAAAACAAACAAACGACGGACGCCATAAATTTGCCACTTTTGCTTTTAGAGCTTGGCCATCCATAGTTGGTGCTTGAAATCTACCACTTTCAACGCCAGTTATGTAATACAGGGTGATTGATGGTGGATGGCCTATATTAGACGTTTATAAAGAACTAGTCATCGGATCACTTTGAAAATTTGGGAGCTTATAGAAGCGGACATGATCTATATTTTAAAAATATTTTTAGCCATTCAGTGTTGCCGCTTCTACTTGAAAGTATTAGCAACTTTGAAAATTTAAACGGAACACCCTGTGTATTTTTGTTTTAGAATCCTTATTAATTTCTTCTTTCCTTAATATTTTCCTATACCTATTTGTTATAGTTCTCGAGATAATAATTAATTTCACTTTTTTTTTCGGAAAACATGTCCTACAAAAAGTGATGATATTTTTAAACTCTGACAAATTAAAGCACTGAAATTTGGTATGGAGTCAGGTTATATCCAGAGGCCTTTCACCCTCTTTCCAAATATTAGTTATAATAGTACAGGGTATTTCAAAATACAAATATTTTGATGGTTTGGAAAGATAGATAGTACGTTTTCTTAAGTGAAATACCCTATATGTTATCTGTTGTCCTAAAAGCTATTGAAATTGTCTATCTTCCTATGTATAATGTTACTATACCAATCTTGAACAGTTTTTAACTTATGAGCATTTATTTAGCAAAATTAATTATTACAGATAACAATCACACTTTTTAGACCAATTTGACAAGTAGTCTATGGAAATTGTTTTGTAATGGTTGACATTTTGACCTTATTCATTCAGTCTTGTTGTCAGTTGTTGTATTTAAATATTTTAATTTTTTAAAGATAAATTTAAAGTTTAAAAAAAAAATAGAAGAAAACAACAACTACTCAGATGTAGTACTTATGAATTTATTTATTTTACATGGTCAGTATAATAAGATCATCAGCCGTACATTTAGAAGATTTAAGGAAATGTATCCAAATTTACCATCAATGGGCAATAACAAATTTAGACGAATTCAAAGCAATTTCGAAAATTTTGGATCATGCTTGAAAACATCCAGAAATTTACCTATAACGTCCAATGAGGAAAATGAAATCAAAGTTTTGGCTTATTTTCATGCCTATCCGCAGGCTTCAATAAGAAATGCCAAAGAAGATTTGGGCTTATTATTTTTTTGTGTGCAAGAACAGAAATATTGTCTACACATAATATACATGATTATAAGTGTACCAAAGTTCAATTTCTCAAGGCTGAGGACTGTCCACAAAGAAATTTGTTTTTTTTTCAAAATGCAAAATGCAAATTTTCAAAGTGATCCGATGACTAGTTGTCCATAAACGTCTAATAGGCCATCCACCATCAATCACCCTGTATACTAATTCCATATTATATAAGGTATCTTCAGATGGCAGGAAATAATTTTCCTTGTCTTTTAACACGAATAAAAATAATCCCATATGTTGGAAGCTTCAAAGAAACACGACCTCACCTATATATCTTTACCGTTACGTAGAGCAACACGCACGTCAAATTACAAATGCCACATGCACAGATCATCGACTCATCATCAATCAATAAATTACGTTTAATTCAATAATTTCTATGATTATTTAATTTTCAGCGCCTTATTCTCATCGTATTGCAACTGTTTTATCGATTGCCTGATTGCAATGACATTTGCACGATTGCGATTGTGGGAATTATCGTGAATATCATCATGAAGGAAAAGAAACGACATAGGCAGGTGCAGAGTTAGAAAGCAGATTTTTCACAGGAGCCGCAAAATCGTTACATCCAATCAACAATTGAGAAATAAGGACAACAAATATATATAATTTTCATATATACAAATCCGTACAGTTGTTTGAAGTTAGGGAATCCAATCCCGCACCCAAACTTTAATCCGGCAAACCTGCGGGATTGAGCCCATCGATCCCGCAGATCCGCAAGATTTGCGGGATAGCAAACAATGAACTGTTATACATTTTGTCTATTTATGTTTCATAATGGCTACATTATGAAATGCAAAAAAATTGAATAACCTGCCACTTTATGAAACTGAAATTTTTTTTATGTTGGCAGCAAGTAGGCTTACTTCGATTTCGATGAAATTAGTTTTCTAGGGATTACGGATTCGACAAAATTTTTTAATAGAAAACTTTAAAATAGTAACCTTTATCAAATAGAGCATTTTTACTAGATATTTATCTGAAATAACTATACTCGGAAATATATAACATGCTGACGGTGTCCGTCAACTAATTTCTGGTCACAACTATAAAACAACATAACCTAAAAATAATAGAAATACCTTCCAGTTTATGCTCTATTTCTAAAGTTTCATTCAATAAAGTACTATTTTTATTTTTAATTCAATATAGTATTATACATATTCCTTTATATATACATATTTATAGTTAATGTAGACATTTCCTGGACATTAATTGTTATTCCGGTCAGATTCTGTATCGACACAATATTTTATTCAATAATATTATTTATTATTTTGGACAATATTATGAACTTTCTTCTTCTCGCACCATAACTCAAAGTTTTACATATTCTTTTTAGTTTTTCTAGATTATTTTCTGCAATTTGTCGTATTTCTGATGCAGTGCAACTTTCTTCCTCACTCATTTTTATTAACTTTAATAATATATTTATTTTTAATTATGACAGATGGGAAGAAGCTTTCTTGTGTTCAATTGTTTCTATCATTGCATATTTGATACTTTTATCATTTTATGAAATTGTAAAAGTATTGCCAACCCAAAAAGAAAATATTAATTCAAATGGAAAAAATCTACTATATGTTTTAAAGTTTTTCAGATTTTAACTTGTACTTTAGAAAACTCCACGCTTCGCGGGTCGTTTTCTAAATTAAACGCGTGCTCTAAGATAATGTCTCATGAAACTTGTATCTTAATATACTATTATAAAATTCACACAATCGTTCCATACTTTCGAATACGATAAAAGCAAAATACTATACTGTGCACTAGGCTGCAAACTTCAAATATCATACCTTATCCATCATAAAATAATATAAATTTACCTGAACTACCCTTAAATTACTTTGTTCTATAGAATTTACGCCAAAGGTTTTTTAAAGAAATTTAAGGGTAGTCACTAACATCTAAAATAAACACGGTTTTATGACTTGGGAAAATAATGACGTACGCCTTTGTGAGAATTTACATTTTTAAAGTTATATTTACTAAAAAAATTACAGGGTTTGTTGGTTTTCACATGATAATATAAAATCGAATAAAATGCCTCGAAAACAAATAGTGTATATTTAAGAGTGGTGATAAGAAGGTGGTTCGGTGTGACTAGCCATTGTTTTTACCTGGATGTTGAATACCAGAATAGTATGTTAGTAGTAGTATACCAGTTAATACATTTTTGATACACTTTTTCATGCCTGGATTTTTCTAGTAATAACTTATTTGCTGCAGAAGCAGCATGTGATGTAATTTCCCGTCTTTCCCTACTTTATAATTATAAAAACAATTTGGTTACGTACATATTTTAAAAAATATATAGGGTGACTTGGGAGGAATGGACTAAACTCAAGTGGTGTATTGTACAGGGTGTCCCATAGTCGACACTTTTATAGGATATCTCCGTAACTGTTAGTGCTTTCAAAAAAGTAATGTAGGTGTCATGTACTCTTTTTGGGTCAAACTTAAAATGATAAAATCAAAATTTGAAAGTTCTCGCTCGATAAAGAGATAAAGAAAATCAAAAAATTGACAATTTCAAAATCACCCTATATTTTCTTAGTTAAAAGAGATACAGAAAAATGTTTTCTACAAACGTTTCTTTATAATGATTTTTTAATAATCTGCCGTATTTAGAATAAGTATACGCGGTCAGGTAAAAAAGTTATCGCACCTAACCCCATTTTTTTAAATGGAACACCATGTATATTTTAATTTAAAAATAAACCATTTCAAATTCTCTTTTCAAATATATAACACACCATGGATACTATTGATTTCCTAGGCGATTTATTTAAACCTTATTACTTTAAACCACAGTAGGCCATGAAACAAAAGCCAATATCCTAGAGACAACTATGTTGATATTCTAGTTGTTATTAACATTTAAGGTCAATTTCATTTGTGAAAATGACTTATCAGCATTTTGAAAAATTTGGTATGATATCTATCATCCATGGTGTGTTATAAATTTGAAAAGAGAGTTTAAAATGATATCTTTTTAGAGTAAAATATACAGGGTGTTCCATTTAAAAAAATTAGGTTAGGTCCGGTAACTTTCTTACCTGACCCCGTATACTTATTCTGAAAATGGCAGATTATTCAACAAGAATTATAAATAAACTTCCGTACACAACATTTTTCTGTATCTCCTTTAACTAAGAGAATATAGGGTAATTTAGAAATTGTCAAATTGTTGATTTTCCCCCGTATCTCCGAATTTTGATTTTACCATTTTAAGTTTGATCCAAAAAGAGAACATGACACCTACATTACTTTTTTGATAGCACTAAAGTCTGTTTCGTTGCCGTTGATAGCTCGATACCCTCATTAAAGATTCAAAACAAGGGCCCGGTGGCCTAAAATATTTTACCTATAAAATGGTCTTTTTACGTACATCTAGCATAAAGATGAAGAAATTTTGACCTATTCCACCGGGTAACAGATAAAGTAACAATAGAGCCATAAAATGAAATGAAAGGATAATGATTAAAACGGCCCATCATGGTCGGAGAGTTGGGTTTTTAATGTAACCGCTTATTATTTTATTTAAATGTAATAGATTTTATGATTTTATGAATTTATTTACAAGAAAACTAATTTATTTACAGATCAAAAAATATTGACAATTTCAATAATTATAACTCGATAAAATGGTCCTCAGAAGAATCTGAAGAGTCATCATGTCCTACGCTTATTACTAAAGGCTCAATTTCCATAGTTGTGTCAATTACGTTGTCAAGTTCCCACATTTTTTGTTCCTCTACTGTAGCATGTTTTATGGCGTTTTGCCAATTTTCTGATGACACATTTGCTAAAGAATGAAGCAAGAGGTGTCGCACTTCTTGCATTTTAAAAGTTTTGTTATTTCTAGAAACATATCCTTTTACTTGAGCCCATATTAATTCGATAGGATTTAGCTCACAATGGTAAGGTGGTAAACGGAGCACTATAATACCTCGATCTCTTGCCATCTCGTCAATAACATACTTTTTATACTGTGATTTATGTAGCCTAACAATATCCAAAAGTTCTTTTTTTACCATGGTATTATCGTAACTCAATTCCTTTCGTTGTAACCAGTTTACGATTTCCGCCTTTTTCCATGAAGTTGTGGGAAGATTCTCTTTTAGCCTAGAGTGATAGCTGGCATTATCCATCACTATTACAGAATTAGCGGGAATGTATTCTATCATTTGCTTAAAATATTCCTCGAAAACATCAGCAGTCATTTCTTCATGATAGTCTTTAGTAGAATTCGACTGGAATTGTAATAATCCTTGATCCAAAAAGCCATTTGAACTTCCTATATGAGTTATAATAAGTCTGCGTCCCTTTCCAGATGGTGGTCTAAGTCCTGTTGACCAGCCTTCCATGACAGCTTGTCGAGAACTTAGGACATTTTTATCTTGCCAAACTTTAGATACGGTGTGCCCTTCGTTCAGCCAAGTTTCATCCAAATAGAAAATGTTTTTGCCTTCGCTGCGGTATTTTCGGATGGACCTTAAGTATTGACGTCTCCAGCAAATAATATCTGCTCTATCAATAAGAAAAGATTTTCTGTTTTGCTTCTCCCATCGAAAGTTCATATCATGAAGTATTTTCCATAGTTTCGTTCGTGATAGCTGTGGTAAGTCCTCGTCGTAGTTAATGGCTTGTAAAATTTTGTCTATAGTTGGTATTTCCTTGGCAACATAAAAACTATGTACTTTTCTTCTAATACCATTTTTAATGAAATTGTCAATTTCTAACGGTTTCTTTCCTGGGAGTGGTTTTGGCTCACTGAGGTTCTTAGATTTTCTTTCACGCAAGAACCTATATATAGTAGCCTCTCCAACTCCTACCATATTGGCACACTCTGCAATGATGCTACGAACATCACTTGCAGGTTTCTGGTACACTAGAGCATCATGCACGTTTAATATTAATGTCTTTTCTCGGAGAGAATATGCACTCTTGCTAATTTGACGAAGACACGTTGGCGAAAAACTTGAAGCCATTGTTACAAGTATAGGAAATAATTCAACTTTGAGATAATGCAGTATCTAAATACAACTAAATACATAGTTTGACAAACGCACATCAAATGGCGTAATAACATCCTAAAGCAGGCAAAAATAGGTAAATTAATTACCCCTGTTGTACCTACTTTAACCCTAATCCTACTTAACAATGGACAGAGGCCAATTTTCTTATTAAATAAGGTAATTACTATTGGCAACGCCTATGGTTTACGGTTGTTTTATGGCTTCAACCCTCGATATGAGCTATCAACTGCAACAAAACGGACTTTACAACGCCGTTACAAAACGTTTTGCCACGAGTTCATTATTCATTTCTTTCTATCCATTATTTGTCTTTTAACAATGTCAGCTTTAACCTAATAAACGTAGTATGTCATTAATAAAAAAACTCCATCTAATTTCTTTTGTGTATGTGCCACGTAAAATTGTAACTCTCGGTAGACAGATGATTCTTCACGCTGTGTCGTATCGACATGCTGTATCTTCATCGGACGAATCGATCAGCACGATAAAACTCAGCTTTGTAAAAGAATTAATCAAAAATTGATGGAGTTTGTGATGATATCTCGTCAGTAGCGGAGGAGACTTGGGTTTTGACCAAAAATAGAATAAACAGTAAAATTCACATTATTATCTACTAGTTTTATAAAAACCAGATGCAGATTTAAACTGGAACTGTACGTGTTCCAGAGGCAATAATCCCGATCTTAAATAGTCAAGACTGGAAGAACAATATACCTAGTTAACGAATGAAATCCTGAACGAAATGCAAAACTATTATACAGAGTGGCCCATCGAAAACAGTCCAGCAAGGTTTACGGCTATGTACGTGAAAATTAAAAAAAAAACCTCGGACCCGTAAACTTGTGTTTTCAGGGAGACACGTTTCACTATTAATTTGATCCCTGAAACCTCAACCCCCTTAGCGGGGGCGGCTACTGCCCTTGTTTTTTCAAATGGGAATGGGTATGTTGTGATACATATTTTTAAAGGCCATTAAATTCTCGGCGCTTTGTTTTGTAAATTTGAGCTACGCGCCGCCGAGAAATTGCGTTTTAAAAAATGTAATTTTATTGAGTACTACTTACATGTTATCTTATTAAATGTTGAAAATATCCGCCATTCACCTCCATACAATAGTACAACAACTGTTCAAAGTGTTCTCGGACATTGTGAAGTATGTAGATCTGGATCAACCACTTCACTGAAGATAAAGTTGAATTGACTGATACTTATTACTTTAAAAAAAAATCGTTGACGCACAAACCTGTGTACTTGATAAGAGGTGCAGTGAAATGTTTCAAATTCCGTTGCTCGGCGGCGCGTAGCTCTTACAAAACGAAGCGCCATTTTATAGAGAATTTAATGCCCTTTAAAAAGATGTATCACAACATACCCATTCCCATTTGAAAAAACAAAGGCAGTAGCCGCCCCCGCTAGGGGAGTTGAGGTTACAGGGATGAAATTAATAGTGAAACGTGTACCCCTGAAAACACAAGTTTACGGGTCCGAGGTTTTATTTTAATTTTCACGTACACAGCCGTAAACATTGCTGGACTGTTTTCGATGGGCCACCCTGTATTGCACGCCAACTTCTATGGTGTTCTATTATTATTATAAATTTGATGTTAAAAGTTGGAAATTCGAGTGGAAAAGTCGCAAATAGCCGTTTTTGGTTAGTGTTCTTCTGTTGCTTTTTGCTTTACGATTTGATCTAAATAAAAAATGAAAGGTGAAAGTAGTAAATATAGCAAATGTAGAGCATGTAGCAAATTACATTTACTACGGTCGTAAATTACGTAGTAAATGTTACATTAACTACTTTAACAACCCTGCTTCTAATACATATATGATTTCACTTGGTGACATATTGGTCGATTGGATTAAATACGCAATAGTAGGGGAGGGCAACACTGTATGTAGAGGGGTCCGCCCATGGGAAATTTGTTATTAGGTAATATGTAAATTCAAAATATTTACTATGTATATTTACATATGTACAAATAAATATAACATAACAAAAATACACTAGTTTTAGTTAGGATGTAGTACTAAAAAAATCTAGAAACTGTCATTCCAAGTCTGATAACAATTCCATTGCTGTAAAGTCACCTCTATTCTTTGCATAGGTACTCTTATAATTCCTTTACCATACTAATGGCTTGTTGATAATTGGTGACATTTGTTTAATTAATGCATTCAACTTCTTCATCAGAGTCGTCAGATAGTGATGTGGTTTCAGTTTGGACTACATAATCGGTAGGAATGGGGTCACTATCATCTTCTAATAGCACATTGCTATCAATGTTAATGAACTCGTCCAAATCATTATTATCAAATTACAAACTTCCACAACATCAATATTATCTTTCAGACTCAAAACGCGACATTTTTGTGCCATTGTTAACGATTTTAACCTTGCAACTCTCAAATAAACGGCGGACTGCTGTCGGGGAATCACATGCACGTACTTTCATTCGGCGAAGTCCTTTCGCTCTGCCACGCATACGCTATTGGTTGCCGGTCTGTCTTCAGAGAGTTTTTGCACCGTAATTATTCATCTCCCAAATACTTTTAAAACTTTTTTTGTCCCTTTAAAGGAGGGTTCTCGCACTCGTTGTATGAAAATAGCCTGTCCGCGTCCACCCAAAGGAGAGTCCGCCCAAGAGAGGTTGATCTTATGGAATTTCATATACCGATGAAAAAATGTCCGCTTAATACAGGGTGTAACTAAATAAGTGTAAAACATTTAAGGGGGTGATTCCTCATCGAAAAAAAGATAGGATCTTTCATATAAAGAAACTTCATTGGAGCATCCCTTGTTAAGATACAGCCCCTTAAAGGGGGTACATAAAATGTGCTTAACAATTTTTTTCACAAGCACTAAAAAAGTTACAATATTGAAATTAACCTGACATTTTCTACTACCAAAAAGACACTTAGCCAGTAATTTATTTGGTTTACTCCATGGTTGTAAGGGTGGAAAACGCAACCCCTAAAATTTATTTCCAATGTAAGTTTTTGTCTTATTATTTGTTTACCATCTAAAAATTTATTTCCGATAGCCTGTTTCATTCTAAACAAAAAATGTCTCTTGAATGTTTTGCCCAAAATAAACCAGTTCGCAGCAAAAAATTATTTTACGAACCATTAAATTGCCATTAAACGCGCGAATACGTTGCTCAATGCGCCGACGTCTAGACGCATGCGTAATGTCTGAAGGTAGACATATTGAACATTTACTATGATTTCTAGATGTTGTATGTTTTGTTATTAATAAATTAGTTTCGTTTATTTATAAATTTTATGTACCCCCTCTAAGGGGCTGTATCTTAACAAGGGATGCTCCAATGAAGTTTCTTTATATGAAAGATCCTATCTTTTTTTCGATGAGGAATCACCCCCTTAAATGTTTTACACTTATTTAGTTACACCCTGTATAGAGATATCTGCTTATTAGAGGTGTCTGTTATGAGAGGTTTCACTGTACTTAGAATGGTATAATTAGGGAGCAGGTAAATAAAACTTGTATTGCGGCTTTGCCCGAAAAATAAATTTTATGGTCACAGACCCAATTAGGGTTTCATAGCAGTCAATAGATCAACGGTATATCTACAACGAAACTAAAAGGTTCCTTGCGTTCCAATACAAGTAAAATGTGCCCTCCGCCACTGACTATCCCTCTATCTCCTCCGTACCCTTTTCAAATCCCGTGGTACTGTCAGTGTGGAATTGTTTTATACAGTGCGGCCATAATCAAATTAGCCGCTCGCTGCTGCCACACAGATCGTCGGAACGAATCGGGAATGCGACCGAGGCCGAGCAGCATCAAAAGACCGGTCAAAAAAGGTGTTTAGATCTTTTTGTAAATAATTACCGAGGTGGTATTTAGAAGAAGGTACAAATGAATGTGAGAAAAAGTTTTTGTCTTGTAAGTAGATGGTCTATTTCACAGGTAGTTCAGGTCGCCCATCTGTGATTCGCAACCAACGTTTCTTTGTTTATAAATATTGTGTAAGAGTATTCTTACAGCGAATATTTTGAGCTGTATGCTGTATAAATTTTCCATGATAACGTTCGTACAACCATTAAAATAGATGAGAAGTGAAAATCCCCCATATTTGCTACATAACAGTTGCGTAACAGCATCAACAAGCACGCTATAGAACAGAAAAGCTTACAAAACTATTTACCTGTATAATGTAAAAACGTCTATAAAACAGCTTGTGAAAACATTTTCTGCTTCACCTACGAAGGGCTCTTGCGCAAGCAAGTTGTAATGCATAACTGAACGTCTGTTTGGGCCTTTCGCCACGACAAAACTTTAAACTTAAGTTTGTGCAAGCAAGATGTAATGCAAGACGAAACTTCGATGTGGACCTTTAAGGTATCGTTTCGGTAGAACTGCTCGTAGTAACGTCTGGCTGCGACATCTGGCAGTCATGACCATCCGTTAACTAGGGATAATTCTCCTTTGAGAAAAGCAGACGTACTATGGTATCTGTGTGGTATCTGGTATCTTTTCTCGTATTTCTAAATTTTTATAATTCTTCTCTTGATGGTCGTATAATTAATGAAATTTGCTGAGTTCTGAAATGAGCATTAATCATCCTCCGCTAAAAAAAATTTGCTACTCATGGCAGAACTGAAACTTTTTCATACACAATCGAATAACAACATTAAAGGCTTTTAGTGGCACATTTGGTTATAAAATTTACATGCAAGCAGTCGGGCAGTCACGTCTAGACTGGTCTCGGAGCAGTAGGTACACAGCAGTCGACTGCCAACCGTTGAACAGTGACGTCTCGGACGTTCTAGGGGAACCACATATTTTTTTATTTTCCTAAAGACCAATGCTCGACTTGAATATTATATTATTTTCATGTATATGTTGTTCTCAATCGGAGAAAACGGTCACTGCCCGAATTAATTATTAAATTAATTGTTATTTATTGAACTAGTCCAACATAAGTAAACAATTTAGAGCTTACTTATGAGATATTATTTATAAAATTAGGAGAAATACAGTACCGTATCCCAAAATTTCCTAATGTTGTTCAAAAACCCTCAAAACGTCATTAAACCACAATGTGTCATACATCGTTGCATTCGGAAGAAAAAAGCTCTCAAATTCCAATATCAGTAAAACAGGACCGTATTTAAAAAAAGAAAGTTGATAATGGCCTTTCGAAGACGACTCGTCGGATTACAAAACAATTACCTAACGCTGTTAGATAGAGCGGAAAAGTGGCAATGCAAAAGTGCAATTTACTTTAGAAGTCGATCTCAAAAAACCCAGGAAAACAATAAAACGATTTTTCAGAATTTCGGTTTTTTTCCGGAACTACTCGGAATTTTAAAACGTTCTAAACGACATATTATTAGGCACGTAATTGCGCAACTTTACCTCCATTTAACCGACTTCGTAACCCTTACAGTTTCCGAGTTCCCTGTACTGGCCCTCCTTATCTTGGACACGTTGTATGTAATACAACATAATGGAGTTTGGTCCGTTCCTCTCATGCTGTATTTTACTTTAAAGACGGTTCAGTTGAAACATTTATTTCTATTAACACATAAGCGTTGTCAGCGCCTAATTACATCAACAATGAAAAGTAATCTTAAGAGGGCCAAGTTCCTAAATCCATAAATAACGTTGACAATGGCATTATACCTTCCCTGTTTCCTTTGTTTCTAATATTATTTTTAATCAAATAGTCACAGCTTACGCACACTTCTAAGAACTTTTTACACCCTTATAATTACCACAAAGACATTCATAATCACCCCCTTTTTGAACCCCCACAATTGTAAATAGGCAATTAGGGATTAAAATATTATTGGTATTAAAAATATCACAAATATTAAGAAGTATGGATGAAAAGTTAAGGAGAAGTGTTAACTCCTTAAGTAGCTTAAATGTACAACAATATACAACCCTAAACCGGAGGTGATCGTCCATTTGTTAAAATTTGTTTATCATATCGCTGTTTTAATCAGACTTAGTGTTTAGTGTTCAACAAATCCACTGATAGTGATGTCAATTTATTAACTTCACACGTAAATAATTTTACCTACGACCACTATCTTAAATAGCAAAACATACTACCTACTATGAATGTAAGCTAAACTTATAGCACGGTAAACAAGGCCACCTTGTTTATATTCAACAAAAGTACACGTTGTGTAGCAACGCGCTCCTTTCAATATAGATTTTTTCGCACTTCACTATATGACAAGTTTGACAGTATATTAAAGTTCTATTTATCTCTTGTTAAGGTTGGCTGGATGCTGGAAAGCAGGAGGTCATTGGAATTTCGAACAGAACAGAACTCTTGTTGAAGTTCTCAGTTAACGCCACCGAAAATAAAAGAAGAAAATATAATATAAACAGTGGCGGATATAGGGGGATCAGCCCCCCCCCCCCTGTTAAAAGCTCATACATCCATACATTAAGATTTAAAACAGAGGAACATATTGATCATTTTTTATTCTATCAGAGACAGACACAATCTGACGATATAGATATTCCAGCGAACCCGTTTTTTGACAGTTGATACCAATAGTGCTATGTCATCGATCAGCTGCTTGGAAAATTCAATAAATTCAGTTTAGTGGTGAGCTGTACTAAGCCCATGTGTTATGTTTTTAAAAGTATGTGTCGATCGATTTAGTTTAGTTCCTTTTATTTTGAAGGAATAGATCTTTAAAGACGTGATAATCTTAGACTTAACGCGTCAATTGACCCTCAAATTAATTTAAAAGATAATTTTGTTAAGGGTTACCATAACGTCAAGGTTACCTTAGCTAAAGTCTAACTTAAGGTAATATACAAAATATCGGCCCTTAGGTAAGAATTTGCTGACAAATATCGTTCCAGGAATTATTAACCCCAATTGTGTTTAATAGTATATTAAGAAGATACAAGTTTCATAAGACATTATCTTAGAGTACGCGTTTAACTTTTCTAAAGTACAAGTGCTCTAATTGTCTTATGAACCGTGTATTTTATAATACTTTTTCTATTTGGGTCTTTAAAGTCTGAAAAACTTTAAAAAATATAGTAGATTTTTTCCATTTCAATTATATTTTCTTTTTGGGTTGGCAATACTTTTGCAATTTAATAAAATGTTACAAATATAAATTATGCCACGATAGAAATAATTGACCACAACAAAGCTTCTTCCCATCTGTCATAATTAAAAATAAATATATTATTAAAGTTAATACAAATGAGTCAGGAAGAAAGTTGTACTCCGTCAGAAATACGAGAAATTGCAGAAAATAATCTAGAAAAACTTTTAAAAAGAATATGCAAAACTTTGAGTTATAGTGCGAGCAGAACAGTTCAAAATATTGAGCAAAATAATAAATAATACTATTGGACAAGATATTGTGTCGACACAGAATCTGTCAGGAATAACAATTAATGCTCAGGAAATGTCTACAGTTAGCTATAAATAAAGTAATATGTATAATACCATATTGAATTAAAAATAAAAATAGTACTTTAATGAATAAAACTTTAGAAATAGAGCATAAAGTGGAAGATATTTTTATTATTTTAGGTCATGTTGTTTTATAGTTGTGACTAGAAATTAGTTGACGGACAACGTCAGCATGTTATATATTTCCTAGTATAGGTGGGTAACATCCCTTCAAGGAGATTAAACCACGAAGGCTGCAATGTCCTTTAATAGTGCTCCTCTTCACAATTAAATTGAGGTGTCTTTCCGACGTAAAATATTATTTACTGGAAGCGAGACATTAAGGGTGGAAAGTTTTCAAAACTGACACCCTGTATATCGGCCACCGATGCCAAGGAAATTGAACAATCATTAATTAATTAATAATTAAAATGTTTTGTTGTTCGTTTTCTCCGTCCCGCGATGACTAAACAAGATACTTCCATCGCAAAGCCATAAACATAATTTTAAATTTTATTTCGAAATAATCTAACCCAATCTCGTTCGAAAACAAGGTGTCGTTGTTTTATCAACGTAATTACCGAAAAGAGATAGCAGTTAACAAAAAAGCTCGTCTCTAAATTAAAAGATAACACTTTAGACCACCCTAAATTCTCGGTAGTCGGTATTAAAGATTTTTAGTTATTTTTTAGGAGAAGTGCCTGATTAGGAATTTTATTAATTAGAAAGCTATGAGAAGCGCACTACGTCTACTATATTTGACAGAGGCGCATGCGCATTGTTCTAAGTTCTAATCAAGTTGATGTTAGCGACTCTCCTTTGGGCGCAAGCCGACAGGCTGTTTTCATATAAAGAGTGCGAAAACCCTCCTTTAAACGGACAAAATTTTTTTTTTGTATTTGGGAGGCGAATAAGTAAGTACGGTGCAAAAACTCTCTGAGGACAGACCGACAACCAATCGCGAATGCGTGGCAGAGCGAAAGGACTTCGCCGAATGAAATTATGTGTAATTCCCCGACAGCAGTCCGCCGTTTATTTGTGAGTTGTATGTTTAAAGTTGTAAACAATGGCACAAAAATGTCGCGTTTTGAGTCTGAAAGATAATATTGATGTTGTGGACGTTTGTAATTTGATAACAATGATTTGGGCGAGTTCATTAACATTGATAGCAATGTGCTATTAGAAGATGATAGTGACCCCATTCGTACCGATGATGTAGTCCAAACTGAAACCACATCAATATCTGATGAAGAAACTGAAACCACATCAATATGTGATGAAGAAGTTGAATGCAGTAATCAATCAAATGTCACCAATTATCAACAAGCCATTAGTATGGTAAAGGAGTTATAAGAGTATGCAAAGAATAGAGGTGACTCTACAGCAATGGAATTGTTATCAGACTTGGAATTACATTTTCTAAATTGCAAGTATAAAACGCAAACACGTCAAACTACGTTATTAGATTTTTTTAGTACTACATCCTAACTAAAAACTAGAGTATTTTTGTTATGTTATGTTTATTTGTACATACATATCCATAGTAATAATTTTGCATTTACATATTACCTAATAACAAATTTCCCATTGGCGGACACCTCTATTAGGCAGACACATTCAGACGGTCCCGTAGGTGTCCGCCTAAGGGAGGTTTCACTGTATTCATTAAAAGCGTCCTCCTTTAATATCATTGAATAGAAGCGAAATATTAAGGGTACACATGTTTGCTTAGAAGGTGAACAAATCACTTATCTGCTGGTGGTATACAAATATCTTAAAACATCACTTCTCGGTAGTAATACCATTAAAGCGATTATTGTCAGATTAGGAAACATAGAAACCACCATAATCTTTTAAAAGTTTAAAGTCTTACTTGTAAATAGATTAAAATATTTTAAGATTTTAAAGAATGGTATAGGTATCTTACTAAAAATATTTAGGTATTGTTTTGGGTTTGGGTTACACAAGAGGATTGCTATAATTGGTAATTGTGGGTGGTAACTATCTATTCTTATGTTAAAGTATAGAAAGGTATTGAAGGTCTACAAAAGGCAGATACACGGAAAAAAGGCTATAGTAACATTATTATAAATAGTAAAGATTTTATTGTAAAATTGCCTATAAAATATACAAATTTTTTATTGGTAATCCGTATCAAAATAATATGGTAAACAAAATTTCTAAAAAAGTATAGTTAGAATTTCTAATAAATTTAGTAAAATCAAGTAAAATATGTTTTTTTTTATGATCAAACACAAACACTATAGGAAAAATCCTTTAGGGCACTCTGGGAGTGGTGCGTGTGCCCAAAAAGCGATTCACGTTGATTTTGAATCGTTGGAGGTTATATTCATTAGGAAAAACGACCTCTGGAAGATCATTCCATAAGGATGAAGTTCTCCAGACGAAAGAATTCTTAAATAATGAAGTTCGAGGAGTACTAAGCTTAACCACATATGGATGGGCGACAGTGGTTCGTCGTGTATTTCTGCTATTCGTCGCTCTGGGCGGAATTAAGAGGACAAGGTCAGCCGAGCACCTGCCATGAAAATATCTGTAAAAGAGAGTCAAATCCCCAACCAGTCTTCGATGTTCTAGGCTGTCGAGGTTCTTCGTCAGCTCGTGGTCTCCGATCAGGCGAATAGCTCTCCTTTCGATGGAATCCAGTAGCCGAAGAGTATGTTTGGGTGCAGAGCTCCAGACATGAGAGCAGTACTCTAGTGATGGTCGAATCTGGGCTTCGTATAGTGTCAAATGTTGTAAATTTTACAAGGAATGCAAGGGAAAATAAGTTATTTATAACTCGAGTAGATAAATATTTTTATTTACAACCATGCATGTAATAATGACATTTCATCTATCTTTGAAAGGTGGAAATTTCACGTTTTTTTTTACTTTTACCTTCCACCCGGGTGGAAAGTAAACAATTTTTTTGTAATTTTTTTAAAAATCTATATTTCAAAGTAATATACGAACACACTTTTTTAAAAATGCTAATAGCTTTGCGTGCTTAGATATGTCTACTTTTTCCCTAATTGATAGAGTGGTCCTCAGCATTGAATATTGCGACTCAGAACCAGGATTTTGACTTTGTTTCCCGTACACCATTCCTTGAAACAGTTATATGCCTTGTCATGTCTCGGGCGGCTTTTAGTTGGCAGAAGATCTTCTTCTACTATTTTTACTGCTTCTCGAATTTCTGGTGGAGTAGCAGCAAAATCAAATTCCTCATCTGATAACATTGTTGTTAAAATCATATATTGTTTAGTGACATGGAAACCACATTCAAAAAATGATATTTGCCATCTTGATGTGTATTATTACCTACGTTATTTTACCACCTGCGGTTATTTGAAATTTCTGTCTAATTTTTCAATGGAAAAGTCAAAATGACATTTATCTTTTATTAATAATTTTAATTCAAAATAATAAGAAGTGGATGTTAGATGTGGTTGTAAATAAAATAGTATACAAACCTCGGTGAAATGTTTCATTACTGTCTCGAGATTTAGTTACGACTCTCTCAACAGGAATAAAACACTTTCCACCTCGGTACGTAATATAATATTTAATGTATGGTACATTTTACTGACGACTATTATTGTACTCTTAGTACATTTATTGTCAAAAGAGAAGCTTAAATCAGATGCAACGAATCAATCAGAACTCGATCTTCTTTAGGAAAACAGGTGGGGAGGTCAATAGGAAGCGTTTCATCGATTACCGGAGTCAAGCGACGATGGGCACGGTTAGTACTTGGATGGGGGTGACCACTTGACACACTAACGCCATGACTTATACCATTAAAGTCCACCCAGTACGAATCACTTTGTGGGCCGTGGGGTTTCAACCTACCAACCCCGGTCCTAGAGTTCCAACTGTTGCATTTTTCTCAGACTATATTTTTTATGAAGACATTTTGAATATTTGTTTTTCATAATTACCCATTTATTTCTGTCGCAGATATAAAAACAACAAATGTATAGTTTTTGCAGAATTATACCGTTGATCTTTTGAATGCAATAAAACCTCATTATCCATAATATAATTAACCATAATATAATGGATCATAAAATAATTAGGGAAATCCCAAATTTTAGAACCTTTTCGAGCAGAGCCGGACCAGGTATACAAATTCAATTTATACCTATGCCTGATGCATATATAAATACAAAGTGATTTTTAATAATTTTAATCTTTAGTGGTTTTCCGGCGAGTAATTTTTAGTTAAGCTTATTAGTGGTAGAATGTGGCGTCCTTGGAATTGTGCTGATAGGGGGGCATTTTCAAGTGTCATTTTTAAAAGAAAGCATTTATCTACTGATGCCAAACTAATAATTAAAAATGTGTATCAATCGTTGTTGAGTAGAAATTTTAATTCGATGGATGCTTTAGCAGAGACGTCTACTTTGACAAAAATTCCTTTATCTTCGGTAAGAGACATAGTACTTAAACCTGTTAATCCTAGAAAAAATCGGAGTGATTCTGGCACATTTAGAAGCATTGACGAAAATGACATGGATTTTTTAAGAAGAAAGATTTACCAAGTGTATGAGGCACAAACTGTACCCACTTTGATTTCCCTCAAAGAGCGGCTGATTAAAGATGAAACAGATATCTCTTGTAGCCTTTCACGCCTTAGGAAAATATTGAGTAAAATGGATTTTAAATACCGAAGCATTGCTAAAAGACAAACATTAATGGAATCTCAACGTTTCTTACAATTGTATGATTACAAATGTTCAACCCTTAATTATAAGTTTAGGCTTAGATGAAGATAGTGATAGTGATACAGAGTTAAATTTTGAATAAATTATCAATAGTTTCTTAGAGTTTAATTAATTTTTATTGTACTTGTTATCCTAATAGTTATACTTTTAAATTACATTATTTTCAATTATCATTAATTGTTATCATTATTTTACATTTATTATAGGTACCTAAAACTAAAAATACGTATCTATTTATTTTAAATTATAAAAATAAATCATGTGGTGTGGTATACATTTTCAAGCCGGCCCTGATCCCATTTATTGAGCTTTGAAGAGGTTGAGGCGTATACAATAGGGTTTAATCAGGTAGTTTATTTATGGCAGTAAGAGTCAACGGTAGAATTCTGCAACAACTATACTTGCATTGGGACAGGTTTATCCTCTTATTCCACAAATTTTAAATTCTGTTTGTCGAATAACCCCAAATATTTGACACTCGCACGGCAAACCCTGAAAAATACATTGTCGTGCACCCAATATTTGTTATTTATCCACAAAAAAAAAAGGAGAAAAAGTTTTCGTTTCTCTGTGATTTAAAAGAATGTTTGCTTATTTTACAGGCTAAAGTGACATTTGACAAATAAAATAAAACACGGACAATCCGTAAAATACATATTTGAACGGGATATTGACAAGGTTGACTTTTGGAGTGGCTGTTTATTCTACGGATTTCTTTGATGCATCAATGCGGAGAAGAAGTGCAGGTAGATGGTAAATAGTAATAAATTCATTGGTTTTACAAATAATTTCTATTACGTTTTTATTCATTATAATTAGAGAAAATGCGCTTAAAAAAGCATAAAAATATTAACCAAAAAGTGCGAAAAATTACAAAAAAATTAAATTTCCAAGCCAATGAGAAAAAAAATTTAAATAAGTTGTAATGATAATAATTTTTATTTATCTTAATTTGTTCAAATAGAAAAATAGCACACGAAAATATCACTTTTTATTTCAATAAGTGTTCAAAATGTTGCCCGTTATTGGCCAAACAATGATATAGGCGATTTTCAAATTCCTGACGGACATTTTCAAAAACATGTTGTGGGAGATCATGGCAGCTTTCGGTGATGCGTTGACGAAGTTCATCCAAACTGTTAGGTTGGGGAGTGAACACAATAGTTTTCAAATGGCCCCATAGAAAAAAGTCTAATGGCGTCAAGTCAGGAGATCTAGCAGGCCATTCTATATGCCCTCTTCGCCCTATCCATTTATCTGGAAACTCGTCGTCTAGCCATTGCCGAACCGGAAGAACATAGTGAGGAGGAGCGCCGTCTTGCTGGAAATATATTTCAGCCTCATCAAGTATAGGGTTTCCATCGTCTTCGATTTGGTTTTCAATGGTTTCAGTGATAAGCGGATTGATGGTATTTTCCAACATATCTAAATAAATGCCTCCATTTAAATTCCCATTAATAAACAATGGCCCAATCACTTTGTTTCCTAAAATGGCTGCCCATACATTAATTTTTTGGGGGTATTGATTATGCCCTTCTACAAAAGCATGAAGATTTTCATTGCTCCAATACCTGCAGTTATGCTTATTAAAAAATCCATTTAGATAACATGTGCATTCATCACTGAAGCAGATATTCTTTACATGAATGGTATTATCATTGGAATTTGATGGGTTTTTTTCTTTCGAATGCAACGATATAGGACACATTATGGTTTAATAACTTTTCGAGGGTTTTTTGAACAACATCAGGAAATTTTGGGATACGGTCCTGTATTTCTCCTAATTTTATAAATAATATCTCATAAGTAAGCTCTAAATTTTGACTTATGTTGGACTAGTTCAATAAATAACAAATAATTTAATAATAATCCACAAATAAGTGAACAAAATACAGAAACATTATTTCAAACTTCTGTTGATTCGGGATTTAAAAGAAAAGTAGGCGTTAGAAACAAAAAAAAATTAAGATGGTGACGCGTGATTTGTTTCACTTGACATTCCCATTGTAATAGGTTGAAAGCGTTTTAAGAGGTTTTCTATTTTCCAGAAAATATGAAACATAATTTTACAAATGCTGAAAAGTTGATATTCTATCGCATGTTCTATTTTATCTCAAAAAACTGTTATGTGGCAGTTAGAAGATGTTATTTGTGCTTAGAGAATAACGGAAATCATTTTGAAAACCTGATTATGTAGTTCCTTACTTTTTTCGTTGTTCGTTTTATTACTGTTTTGGTATGATTTTTGTTCAATTATTTGTGGTTTATTATTAAATAATTTGTTATTTTTGAACTAATCCAACATAAGTAAAAAATTTAGAGCTTACTTATGAGATAATATTTATAAAATTGTAATCACAAAATTTCCTGATGTTGTTCAAAAAACCCTCGAAACGTCATTAAATCACAATGTGTCATACATCGTTGCATTCGGAAGAAAAAACCTCTCAAATTCCAATATCAGAAAAACAGGACCGTATTTAAAAAAAGAAAGTTGATAATGGCCCTTCGAAGACGACTCGTCGGAAAAAGTGGCAATGTAAAAGTGCAATTTAGTTTAGAAACAACAAAACGATTTTTCAGAATTTTGTTTTTTTCCGGAAATCTCCGGAACTACTTGGAATTTCAAAACTTTCTAAACGGCATATTATTAGGCACGTAAATGCGCAACTTTACTTCGACTTCGTATCTCTTATGGTTTTCGAGATCCCTGTACTGGCCCTCCTTATCTTGGACACGTTGTAGATCCTTAAATTATGGTTAGTTTTACAATTTTTATAATAAATTTAACAAAGTTTTTCTTTCCGTGTACATTGAACACGACAATAATAATAAAGTAAGTGATTTCCACTTGACTAGATTTTACAGATACTCCATTGAATTGATTCTTAAAGATATGCTATATTAGTTGCAAAAGCATACATAAAGATGTGTCGAAAGATACAAAATACATTGAACCTAATCATTATCAAATTTTCCACTTCACAACATCGTCTATTGACTAGATTTTACAATAAACGGTGATCAAAGACCGCGTCCATTGACTACAACGTTTACAAACAACTTTAATATCTGTGAATGGGCGCTTCTTCTTCATCGGGACGGATCTCATAAAAGAGCGGCTTCGGCCGGTTCAGTCGTATCTTCTTTCCCAAAAGACCGTGATAGCCGTATCATGCCATCTTAATTCTTTTAATACTCGCTTCTTCGGTGAGTTGAGAACGCTTTTCAGATCGATCCATTAAAGTGTGTGAATTAAGCAGAGACGGATTCGAATGCAATGCGGGCATTCTTTGGCCAGTGGTGTTTGAACATGTCAGAGCGAGGGAAGAAAATGTTTAAAAACTATGCTTGGAAGCGTCTTACCATCGTCATGCTCAAATAATTGGATTCATCCTGAAAATTTAAAACTATGTTTTCTTTCTCAAAAATGTCCTTCTGACGGGTATTATTATTTAATTATTAGTCCCTCTCCTTTACATGCGTTGTAAACATTTGCCAGGATTTATTTTGCTCGACTCTTGAAATGTTTATTTCCAATTATTGTCTGATCCATCACGTAATTGATAGAAAAATAGTATATTACGTACCGAGGTGGAAAGTGTTTTATTCCTGTTGAGAGAGTCGTAACTAAATCTCGAGGCAGTAATGAAACTTTTCACCGAGGTTTGTATACCATTTTATTTACAACCACATCTAACTGGACCGGAACCATCTAACCAGAACCGGATATAGTCATGGGCGGACACGCAATCCCACTGGCTTCATCTATCAATTTGCTGGGCGTCAATCTGCTAGGAAATACGTCTTGGCATAACCACGTTGTAGCAATCGCCAAGATAGCTTTTCAGAAATTTGGTGTACTCTTCCGAACCAAAAAGTTGTACACGCCTCAACAACTTTTGACACTATACGAAGCCCAGATTCGACCATCACTAGAGTACTGCTCTCATGTCTGGAGCTCTGCACCCAACATACTCTTCGGATACTGGATTCCATCCAAGGGCGAATCCAGAACGTGGGGCGGGGGGGTCAAATTTCGTTTTGGGGGGGGGGGGGGGTCAAATTTCGTTTTTGGGGGGGGGGGGGGGGGTCAGGTATCGAAAAGTTACGAAAAGTAATATCCTCCGCGTTATTCAAGCCGAAGTACATAGTATTTTTTGTATTAAATAGATGGTTTGGGGGGGTCATGACCCCCATTATATTCATTGAGAAAAACGACCTCGGGAAGGTCGTTCCATAAGGATGAAGTCCTCCAGATGAAAGAATTATTAAATAATGAAGTTCGAGGAGTACTAAGCTTAACCACATATGGATGGGCGGTAGTGGTTCGTCGTGTATTTCTGCTATTCGCCGCTCTGGGCGGAATTAAGAGTGCAAGATCAGCCGAGCACTTTCCATGAAAATATCTGTAAAAGAGGGTCAAATCCGCAACCTGTCTTCGATGTTCTAGGCTGTCGAGGTTCTTCGTCAGCTCGTGGCCTCCAATCAGACGAATGGCCCTCCTATCGATGGAATCCAGTAGCCGAAGAGTATGTTTGGGTGCAGAGCTCCAGACATGAGAGCATTACTCTAGTGATGGTCGAATCTGGCTTTGTATAGTGTCAAAAGTTGTTGAGATGTGTACAACTTTCTGGTTCGGAAGAGTACACCAGGTTTCTGAGAACCTATCTTGGCGATTGCCACAACGTGGCTATGCCAAGACATATTTCCTTCCACATTGACGCCCAGCAAATTAATAGATGAAGCCAGTGGGATTACGTGTCCGTCCATGACTATATCCGGTTCTGTAATGTTAACCTTTTTAGGGAAAACTGGGTTTTTTAGCGTTAAATTCGACTTGGTTACTGTCACCTCAAGCCAAAATTTCTTCCAGGTCTTTGTTGAGGCATGATACTTCATACTGTCTGCAAAGATGTGCATCGGCAGCCGATGTTTGTGCATTCAAAGAGAAGGATGAGATAAGTGTGATAGCGGCAGCAAAACTAAATATCGGATTTTTCGTTTTCACTAGAAGGTCGTTAATGTAGAGTAAGAGAGTGGGAGACAATATAGACCCTTGAGGAATACCGGCATTGATGGTGAAGGTGTCTGAGTGAAATCCGTCAATCGCCATTTGCAGAGAGCGCTCCTTAAGAAAGCTAGACAACCGTGCACAGAATCGACTGGGCATACCATAGGATCGCAGTTTACTTAGAAGTCCATCATGCGAAACATGATCAAAGGCTTTAGAAATATCCAGTGCAACAGCCCGAGACTCCCCATGATGTTCGATTGCGTTGTTCCAAATATGGGTGACATAGGCCAGAAGATCTCCAGTTGATCTGGACTTCCGAAAACCATATTGATGATCGCTGATAATATTGAAGCCTTCCAGGTACTTTAGAAGATGTTGATTATTAGCTTTCTACATTACTTTTGATATAACTGAAAGCAATGCGACTGGTCGATGGTTGTTAGGCAGGGTTCTTTTGCCTTTCTTTGGTATAGGCTGGACTCGCGCCGTCTTCCAGCACGAAAGAAAAAAAAATAATACCCGTCAGAAAGATATTATAGAAAAAAATAATTTTAAATTTGCAGGAAGAATCCAACTGCTGAATCAACAGGGTATTTCCTTATTTTCCACTTAATAAATGATTGTTTGAGCACGCCCATGGTAATACGCTTTCTAGCATGGTTTTTATACACTTGTCTCCCCTCATTCTTCATACGGAAATCTTCATATACCACTGGGCAAACAATAGATTAGACCAACAAATCTAATATAGTTAACTGAATTATTTTTCGACCTTACACAGGTTAGCAGATCGATTTGTTTATTGGTCGAAGTTTCGACCTCTATAATCCTCAGAACTATACCGGGGTAGATCTTCCTGGTAAAAATATGTACATTTACTAGAATATTTGGTATTCAAACCCCCGTCGTTAAGCACAAAAATAATTGTTTCAGTTTAAATATCTATATTGGAATATCTTAGTTAGCTTGAATGCATAATATTGGAGTATCTTAAAAGAATAATATATATCAGACTTCCCTGGTAATATCCATCAGTAAATCACTACATGCATGGGTATTGTCTTATTTCCCGTAGAGTTGTTATGACCACCATTTGTCGGTGTCACACCTCGATGAAGCGATAATACACTTATCCGAAATGTAGCTCAAGATGAGATTATTTTCAGGCAATAAGATTCTGCCGGTTCTAGTGGTGTTGTGTTTTTTTAGTTTAATATTTAGCAATGCCTCTTTAAATATGTAAGTTTATTTGTAGTTTCCTTTATATATAATTTGTATTGCCATTTTCAAAAAGTGATTTAAATTTTTTTTTAAATGTTGGAATTCTCAAAATGTGTAAGTACATAATAATTAACTATTTTCCTATGGAAAACTTCGTGAGACCGGCGATTATCTATACCAGCGTTCCTTAAACTATTTTGACCACGGAGCCCTCTGATTTTAGAATTTTGTTGCGGGCCCCCAGCCGCAGAATTAATTCTAGGACAGAATGCCATGCCTAATTAATTACCTTTAATTAAAAATAATTCTTATTCGAATGTTATTGTTTTTAACAAATCAAAAAGCATTAATAAGCAATAAGTTGAATAATATGTCACTGGCTGCGGCCTAAGCGCCTTCATACACGCGTATTGTGACGCGCGATAAAAATGCGCTTTTATGTTGGACGAGCAGCTGAACGACATTATGTCTTTAGAAAACGCAGCGATTCTGATCCAGCGACACACACAAAACGCGTGCATAAAAGGGGTCTTATAGTGAGATGGATGGTACTGCTTTCTACTTACACACAGCTACTTTATGTTGGGCTTGATTAGCAGGAAGCCGCAGCCTTATATATCTAGTTCGGCATTAAGTCGATTACGATATTTTGTTTCCGTGACATTTTATTTTCACTTAGTGGTTTGCGAACCCCTAAGCAATTACTAGCGGACCCCCAAGGGGTCCGTGGACCCCAGTTTGAGAAACCCTGATCTATACATACAGGGTGTTTCTTAATCGCGTGCTAATATTTCAGGGTGTGATTCCTTAGGTCAATTTATAAAGAAAAGTTCATATGAACATATGTCCGCAACAGCTTAAATTGAATTTTTATTTTTTAAATGGTTATTTTTTAATATCTCCGAAAGTACTGTAGATATTATTTTCAATTTTGGTATGTGTTAATAGGATATAGAAACAAAAATTTTAGTTGGGAAAGTTATTCAATTGTTCCACCAGTGGCGTCCCTGCAAGCATATCCTCTGATATTTTTACAAGGAAGATGGTAAGCCACCGACATTTTTCCATGTGGATATATTTTCTGATTAGCCTGGTCAATTCTACATGAAAAAGGTCTCTTGAGTTTTTCTCATCAGACGCGCACCGTTCTTGACTAAAACTATTAAATTCCTATTGAAATTCATTATTATTAACATTAATAAAATACCTAATTAATGATAAATTTTGTTTTATAAACATTGTTGGAGTGGGCAATTCGATGCGAAGACGTACGAAAGAATGCCTTTTAAGTGAAGGTGGCCATTTCCAACAATTTTTATGAAACGTATCATTAATTATTTTATTAATGTTAATAATGATGAGTTTCAATATGAATATAGTGGTTTTAATCAAGAACGGTGCATCTGGCAAGAAAAACTCAAGAGACCGTTTTCATGTAGAATTGACCAGGCTAATCAGGAAAACATCCACATGGAAAAATGTCGGTGGCGTACCATCTTTTTTGTAAAAAATATCAGAGGACATGTTTGCATGTTTGTAACGCCACTGGTGGAACAATTGAATAAGTTTTCTAACAAAAATTTGTGGTTCTATATCCTATTAACACATACCAAAATTGAAAATAATATCTACAGTAGGTACTTTCGGAGATATTAAAAAATAACCATTTAAAAAATAAAAATTCAACACCCTCTAGAAAAAAATTTAAGCTGTTGCGGACATATGTCCATATGATCTTTTCTTTATAAAATGACCTACGGAATAACACCCTGAAATACTAGCACGTCATTAAGGAACACCCTGTATACTGATTTGCAGTATAATACAGAGTTATGTACAGGATATATAAGACGACACTAACTTGTGATCGTATGATATTAGTAAATCATAATAAATTACTTTTGCATGACTTATTAGGAAAAAACATTTTTTGAAGTGATAAGGGACGAAATTTCGTCGGGTCCAACCTTTTGGATTTGAACGGAGTTTTTCGGCTGCAGATTATTATTTTTGTGAACTTTTATTTTATTAACTATGAGTGAAATAAACTAGAGTTTAGTGCCTTAGAAGATGAATTGTTGACAGAAAGTAATAGTAGATAGATAGAGGGTAAAATAAAATCCACCCATATATGCAAAAAAAATTTAAACTTTTAAAGACAAATGAAGGAGAATATTTGGAAAAAAATAGCGCTAGAATTTGGATGAAATAAAACAGGTATGTTGAACCCTACTTGTAAATCAACAGATCTAAATGATATTTGCTCCCATTGCAAATACTACTTTAAAAACCTTGTATACCAATCGTTTTAATTTTTCTCAAGTACGTAAAATAGAAAGGTTAAGATGGGGGGACATAATACGTGATCACCCTGTACAAATGAATCTACTAATATCGTCCATTTTTAACCACGCACTTGTACTCCAGTAAAAACCACGCATGTGACCAAATGACCAACGACGAACTTTTCCGTTCCAATCCACCGAAATATTTCGTCACGAAATGTAATAAAAACCAGGGCTTTACATGTATTTAGTATTAAGTTCAGGAAATAACTAGTAGAATGGCCATCTATGTAGTAAATACCGTTTTAGAAGCAATGTAATGATTATTATACGCATATACGCAAATAATGTCTATATCAAGATGGGCTATGTAGAACAGGGTACAGTACGTTTCACGAAAATTGGATAGGACTTAATGATTTCCTGGGTCGGTCCCATTGTGTCGACAAGAGCTTGGCAATAAACAAGTGAAGTATGAAGGGACGGACTAAGGAAAACAAGTAATGATATGATTATATTAATGAAATCAAATGAAATAACATTTTTTTAAAATATTACTAGTCATATTTATTTACATCTATAATGTCATTCTATAGATAGTTCTGTTTCGCTATCGCTATCCTCATCAAAATTAATTATAATTGGATTAATTATACGATCCAGACTAATATACGAATTTTCTACAGTTATTACGTAACGGACTGAATTTTTCCAAGTACCGGGGGGAATATCATTAAAGCACTAGAACTTAAAGTCGGAGAAATATTTTCATACCTAACCAGTGATTTTAACTGGTGCCACATATGCTCTATGGCATGGGGTTAAAAATGCAATAATAGGGTGGGAGCCGTAGCACTGTATGTCCAATTTCTTCTGCCAATGTGTCACAAACATATACTTTTTTTATACAAAATGTCTTTAAAACTTCTAAAAGATCACTTTTTTATAACTTTTTTCAAAATATATATCATTCGCCGCCATGTAGTTCTGAATCTCCAATTTTGTATTATTTGAGCTTGGAGCTTTATGTAATTGGCGACTGTGTTAGCTCGCATTGTCCATTACTATCACGCTATTCGGAGGAATGTTTGGTAAAAGACAATTCTTGAACCATTCCTCAAAAACTAACAAATTTTACCACAAAAAGATCTTTAAATATAAATTAAGCAACCTAACCTACCTGATGTGCTTATATTTAATTATAATTATTACAATCCGGTCCTTTCCACATAATAATAACAAACGGTCATAAATAATGGGATGGCCCAGGTACTTTTACTGTTAAGTTATATCCATTTTTCGTGAAACAATCTTTACACATGTCTAGATTTTCGCCGACTTGGGCTATAATTCAACTGTTTACCTGCGTAGTATGCCGTGGTGGGCATCGCCCTTTTTTAGTAGTAGTTTCCAAAAAAATCTTTAGCCCTGGTAAATAATTGGAAAGGGTATCACCCGGATTGCACGGACCCTTAATCATTCTACTAAAAGACGAGTGAATACAATAATGTTTTGTTTTAAATAATAATAATCAATCTTAAATCTCACTGCAGGTAATTATGTCTCTTTGAACGAGATTTCTAGGAAACTACTACGCAAAAAATCATAAATTATGGTATTACTGGAAAGAGATTGAAAATAATGTGCCAGTTGACCCTCCTCCTAGGAGGTTAAACGTCGAATGCTGCAAAATTGACGTATATTTCCGATTTAATATTGTTTGCTGGAAGTGAGACATTGAGTGGAAATTATGGGCTATTTTCCGTACAGTTGTTATATTGTATACGATAATTTATTAAAAAGGACACTAATTACCAAAATCCAATTAAAAACAAATGACTATACCTATATCTGCGTCTCTCGAAATTGAAAAAGTAAGATTAATTTTCGTTTGTTTAACTTCCGTTGTTTGATCACCTTTAATTCAAAAAACCTGTCGAGAGGAAATGAGCGCATTACAAAAGGCGTGGATTTAATATTTGATTATCTTTTATGTGCATTCCGACCAATAAAATTAGTTTTCAGTGACGTGCTTCGAAATTTTTCAAGTTTTTAGTAACGAAAACTGGAATTTAACAAAAGCAGAGCGGTTATCCATCATACTGCAACATAATATTCACTATATTTACTATTGGCATACACTTCTGATGCCCCATCTGCCATTTCGATACACTGAATATAGCAAACGAGCATGTCATATTTTAGTTTACATTGGCTTTAATAACTAAGACAAGCTGGTTGTTATTTTTTTTTTTTATATCAAACACAAGCACTATAGGAAAAATCCTTTAGGGCACTCTGGGAGTGGTGCGTGTGCGCAAAAAGCGATTCAAGTTGGCTTTGAATCGTTGGAGGTTATATTCGTTGGGAAAAACGACCTCGGGAAGGTCGTTCCACAAGGATGAAGTCCTCCAGATGAAAGAGTTCTTAAATAATGAAGTTCGAGGAGTACTAAGCTTAACCACATATGGATGGGCGGCAGTGGTTCGTCGTGTATTTCTGCTATTCGTCGCTCTGGGCGGAATTAAGAGGGCAAGGTCAGCCGAGCACCTTCCATGAAAATATCTGTAAAAGAGAGCCAAGTCTCCAACCTGTCGAGGTTCTTCGTCAGCTCGTGGTCTCCGATCAGACGAATAGCCCTCCTTTCGATGGAATCCAGTAGCCGAAGAGTATGTTTGGGTGCAGAGCTCCAGACATGAGAGCAGTATTCTAGTGATGGTCGAATCTGGGCTTTGTATAGTGTCAAAAGTTGTTGAGGTGTGTACAACTTTCTATGCCAAGACATAATATTTCCTCCCAGATTGACACCCAGCAAATTAATAGATGAAGCCAGTGGGATTGCGTGTCCGGCCATGACTATTTCCGGTTCTGTAATGTTAACCTTTTTAGAGAAAACTGCTGCCTGGGTTTTCTTAGCGTTAAATTTGACCTGGTTACTGTCACCCCAAGCCAAAATTTCTTCCAGGTCTTTGTTGAGGCGTGATACTTCATGCTGTCTGCGAAGATGTGCGTCGGCAGCCGATGTTTGCGCATTCAAAGAGAAATATGAGATAAGTGTGCTATCGTCAGCAAAACTAAATATTATTAATTTGAAATTATAAAACAACTTACAGAGCCTGAATTTATTTTTATTTATTTAAGTACATGCCTTACAGGTTTTGATAAACCTAATTACAAGGCAGAAACCATGATAAACGTAATACACAGTAACAAGATAATGAAACGGAATATTTAAAAAAAATCAGAAACATATACAGAGATAACAGTAATATAAAAAACTAAAAAAAAGAAAAAACCAAAAAGTCATGACAGAGTCTTTCAGCGTTTAACAAATCGATATATTTCCGGTAGTGAGGAGTTAGAAAGGTCAACACTGACATCACTCTCATTATACAGATCGCACATACTGTACAGTGGGGAGAACCTCAATATATTCGTACGCGGCGTCGCCAAATAAAAGCAGCTACTATGACGACTATGTAATCGTGGTACACAGAAGTTAATCTTGGACAGAAAGTCTGGACAATCAATCAGGTTATTCAAAATTTTAAAGAGGGTTGTTAATAGGAAAAGTTCCGCCGCACCTTCAAAGAAGCAAAACCAAACATGCTAAGCAATTGCTCATGCGGGAAAAGCTGCTGAGGATAGGTACCATCCCGCTTAAAAGTAACATATTTTAAAACGCTGAACGCTGAATGACAAATTGTCCATGTGAATGCCATATCCCGGGGACCATACTACAGATCCATATTCCAATTTCGATCGCCCATAGACACTATATAAACTGATGATAGTCTGAATATTCGTAAAATCCCTTGTACATTGCAGAATGAACCCATATGCACTCGATGCCTCAGAAATAACAGTGTCTATGTGAGAACAGAAGGCAAGTTTAGTATTAAAAATTATTCCAAGATCTCTAAACTCATTAACGCGTGAAACTGGCCGATTATCAATCATATAATCATATACAATAGCTAATGACTTCGTAGTATAAGAAACAACGTTACATTTTATTATATTTAGCTGTAGATTATTTTCAGCGCACCAATCAACAACAAGATCAAGGTCCGATTGCAGATCACTGCAGTCGTCCAGGCTATTTATCCTTTCATACAGTTTAACATCATCAGCATATCTCAACTCATTAGTTATGAGTCTGAGACCGATATCATTGATGAAAATAATTAACAGCAACGGTCCGAAAACCGATCCTTGGGGAACACCAGAAACTGCAGTGTATTGTGATGATTTAATGCCGTAATTTGAACATATTGCTTTCTATCCATTAAGTATGGTTTAAACAACGAAATCAGTGAATCGGGAAAACCAAAATTATTGAGTTTCTTAAGTAATAGTCTATGGTAAAGTCGGTCGAAAGCTTTAGCAAAGTCCAAATAAATTACATTCGTTTGAGGACCCTCATCAATTGACTGTGCAATATCCTGAGTAATCACCATAAGATTCGAGACTGCAGAACTACCATTGTAGAAACCGTGTTGAGATGGTGATATTAATTTTTTTAATAAAGGAAATATAGAGTCATGAAGGAGAAATTCAAAAATTTTACAAAAATTACAAATAATGGAGATAGGCCTATAGTTAATAACTTCCGATCTTTCACCCTTTTTATAAACCGTACAGACCTTTGACACTTTCCATATGGAAGGAAATTCATTAGTTTTTAAACAAAGATTAAATAACTTCATAAGAGGTTTCGCCATAATAAACCTGCAGTCCCTTATGAAAAATGCTGGGATAAGATCAGGTCCCGTGGTGAACGTAGATTTAAGTCTAGTAATTTCAGTGACAATTTCATGTTCGGAAAAAGGTGATACGTTGATTGTAGGTGTACGCATTGAAAGAGCAACATTATTGTCGGGAAGATCACTGACAGAAAACGATTTCTGGAAGAAATCAACAAAAGAATTCAGAACATCATTCATTATTTTGACCGAAACAGAAGAATTTTTCATTATGACACAACTGACTGTGTTCTTTTGACTAAAAAATATCCTATATTAATATTAAAACTAAAAATAGTGGTATATACTTCTGAGCAGCTTGTTCAAAACTGAATTGCATTATTAAAAAATATATTGGGTGAACCATTTAAAAAAAAGCAAATTTGTTCCTTTTGTTGAAAACTGTTGAATGTAGAAAAAATCTGAATACGTCACTGGATTCTACGTAAGAATCTACAGAGATAACATATTATTTCTTTTTGATAAGTTACGGGGTAACCGAAATATGGATTTTGTTCCAATATGTGAAAGTCACAAAAACATCCTAAGTATCAAAAACCAGGGGCTAGAAAAATTCTAATTGGGACATCTTTCGTTTCACAAAAAGTAGTTCTGCGAACACTGCACAGTGGTGGTTCTTCCACAGGACCAAATGCGCACGTGCACCCCCAAAACAGAACGAGTAAAAAATATTAATTTATATTCATTGAATATTATTTATCGTATACAGATACCCTCCCTAATATTTTATCGTACCGTCAAACTAAAAAAGTCCGATCCTCCCTAATATTTTATCATCCCGTCAAACCAAACTGTATAGATCCGGCAACCGTGCCTCGGTCGAGGTTAATGACTATTATGACGAGACTTGCTCGCATGTGTGATTAAGTAGGCGGGGCATAATGCAGTTTCTCTGTAGTAACAGGTGGCGGGTGGCAGCGAGGGATAGCGGGGCTATGGCGATTTAACATGGAAAAGGCGCACAGTTTTTGTGTGCACCGCGCTGTTGTCTGGTCGTGCATCTAGTTAGAAATTCGAGCGTGTATATTTTAATATTTTAATATTATATATTTACTAAGTTAAAATGAATAGTTGACGGTGGACTATTTAAGAAATAACTTTAGCTCTTTGAGTTTGGAGCAAAAAATTAAAGTGAAGAATGCGGGAACACCTAAACCCGAAATTAATTTAACGCAGACCACAAAGGATAAATCTAGGGACTTTATTAGAAAGTTTAAAAATGAAATATATGAAAAAAAATGTAATGAGACTGTTATTGATCAATTTTCTACAATTAAGAACGGAAAAATGGACTTTACGTTTAAGCACTATTATGTAGGGTCGATAAATGTTGTGTGTATTTCTATAAATGAAACTCGATATGATTTTAAACCATTTTATTTAAGGATTTAAACTAAACAACACTGAAAATATGAGGAATGTCAACTTGTCAGTCTCGTGGCTCGATTCGTTCTCGTCATAAAACAGTTAACTAGTGTTCTCGTCTTGGTTGCGCCTAATGACGTAGTGGTATTAGACATCATTCGGTTTTCTTGATAACTCGTAGATGGCGGTAGTAGTATTGGACATCATTCGGTTTTCTTGATAGCTCGTAGCTCGGCTTTAGTAGTATTAACTGTATAAATATTGTTACGAGGATTGCATGCGACGACGTTAAGATCCGGCAGCTATACACACTAAGAAAACCTTTCTTATTTTCCAAAAGTTGTATTTCCTTGTGTAAAATTAAAAAATAAATAAGAATATGTTTTACCTAACGCATTTTCTTATTACTTCTTTTCTTTCTACATTTAAAACGCCTAGAAAGTAATTTTTTGGTCGTTTCACAAAAATAAAATTTTAAAAATAATTTCACCATACTTGTGAACAAACCCCTCTATCATAGGTCACGAGCCGCCACTGACACCGCATCCTTCTATCTTTGCTAAAACCATCGAAGAATTGACGCTATGTACTTTTAATATTCGTTATGTTTTGTGCACTTAATTAAATTTTGTTTGGTAAGTTGATAGTCGAGTACTGAAGCATAATTATTTTTAGAACCAAAACAGCCAAAATGACGCCTCGCAGAAAAACTTTAGTCGCCCTTCTTTTCACTACGAACGC
The DNA here is from genome assembly GCA_963991005.1 of Barypeithes pellucidus. Lineage (NCBI taxonomy): Eukaryota > Metazoa > Arthropoda > Insecta > Coleoptera > Curculionidae > Barypeithes > Barypeithes pellucidus. The sequence continues at coordinate 7,014,405 of OZ022557.1, forward strand.
AAGTTTCTTTAGTCCAGAGTTGGAAACGAAAGGCTTATGCAGATGGCTGAAAGGCTTGAAGCATCAAAAGAAAATGTGTCAGAATAAAAAGGGACTACCGGCATTGTTACAAGAAACCCGAAGATGGACCTTGAATGCCTGTAGGAAACAGTTCGAGTAAGTGAGTTATGTAAATACGTCAAATTAAAGTTACGGCAAAGTTCGACAGTAGACGGGACAGTTGTCTTGCGACTATTGCAAATATATCTATCGAATCATACGTTCAATTTATTCCCCCATTTAGATACGATCACTGGAATTGTTCGAGTACCAATATGCGAAGATTTTTTAAAAAGATGTACAGAGAAACGGCATTTATGTACAGTTTGGCAACATCCGCTTTTATGTATATAGTTTCTAGAGCATGCGCGGAAGGACGATTGGCAAATTGTAAATGCGCAACCCATGGAAAAAGTGATAACGAGACGGATTGGCAGTGGGGAGGTAATTTTTCACTTATTTCTTTATTATTATTATTATTATCAGAACGATTGTTTTAAAAACTGTTATTTCTATCTATACCCTCCGACAATAAATTCCTTACCAAGGTAATGTTTTTAATTGTTTTCTGATCTTTGAAGACGTAACTCATTTTCTGATTTTTAACTTCAGAGCAATTTCAAGTTGTAACTATAATTTACATTCGAATTAGGTATGGAATTTGAAAATGTATTTAAAAGTATCTGTTTGTCAAGTGTTCGAAGGCAAAATAGGTGTTTTGTAGAAATGAAAGTATAGTGCATATGAAATAATTTTTATTTCCAATCATGCATGTAATAATGACTTTCATCTATCTTTGAAAGTTGGAAAGTTGACGTTTTGTTACTCTTACCTTCCACCCGGGTGGAAAATAAATTCTTTTTTGTAATTTTTTTAAAAATCGATATCTCAAAATAATATACGATCACACTTTTTTAAAAATGTTAATAGCTTTGCGTGTTTAGTATGTCCACTTTTTCCCTAATTGATGGAGTGGTCCTCAGCATTGAATATTGTGACCAAATCGTTGATATCTTGTTTGTCTTGGCATTTTTACTGAAATAAACTAGTAGCGCCGACCGAACCATGTTTTTGTTTCCCGTACACCATTCTTTGAAACAGTTATATATATGCCTCGTCATATCTCGGGCGGCTTTTAGTTGGCAGAAGACCTTCTTCTACTATTTTTGAAGCTTCTCGAATTTCTGGTGGAGTAGCAGCAAAGTCAAATTCTTCATCTGAGCATTTTTCTGTTGTTAAAGTAATATATTGTTTAGTAACATGGAAACCACATCCAAAAAATGATATTTGCCATCTTGATGTGTGTTATTATCTATGTTATTTTACCACCTGCAGTTATTTGAAATTTCTGTCTAATTTTTCAATGGAAAAGTCGAAATGACATTTATCTTTAATTAATAATTTTAATTCAAAATAATAAGAAGTGGATGTTAGATGTGGTTTCATTTTGTAAGATCAACGACGAAATGTCGTTAACTTTTTCCGGAATTTATTGTCATGGAGGGTATAACTGACCGTAATTATTTTAGGTTGTAGCTACAATATAAAATACGCAACGAGATTCACAAAAAAATTCTTACAACTTCGAAAAATAGGTGATAATTTGAACAATGTTATGAGCTATAATAGTGAAGTAGGGATAAAAGTAGTACAGAAACATGAAGAAACATATTGTAAATGTCACGGATTGTCAGGTAAAGGTTTCTTAAATTTGATTTTAATAGAGAGAAGTTTAGATATGTTATTTTTTATAATCATCAATGTTACTTAATCTTAATATGGTTAATCAATTTTGTAAAAATTGTTCCTGCTATAAAAGGCAAGATAATTTTTTGTCACTTAATTTCTTCAAAGCTTCATAAGGTTTTTTGAAATGTTTCTTAAAAATTTATAATTTTAAAACACATAAATATTTTTCTATTTTACAGTTTATTTTGGCAATATCATAAGTGTCCTCATATTTTATTTTCCTCTGAGGATGAAATGCCTTCGAAACATGTATAGAATTATAGTAGGGGAGAGGGGGGTACGTTTGAACAATATTTAGAAAATAATTTTTATTTCAAAAAGTACAAAAGTAATGTTTACTATATTTCACAAACACATAGTCTTAACTCTGTAGAACCAACTACTACAGCTTAAAACCAAAGAAACTTAACTATGAAATAAAAATACATTTTTTATTAATACTCGAAATGTGTTTAAACCTACCCCCGCATGGGGGTAGAATTGAACATACAGGGGGCAGTATTGAACTTGAATATTAGTTTATGTTATATTGACTAAAATCAATACCGAATGACAATAGCGACATTGTTCTTAAAGTACCACCATGTTTCAGAGGTTCTGGAAGTTTAAGAACGATATCGCTAATGTTAACATCGCTCCGCTCGGGCTCATCTGGGTGATTAAATTTAAATGATTCCTCATTTTTTATTATTTTTCTTATTAAATATTTAACTCTATATTCTTGTGGATCTAATTTCTTTTCTATTTGTGCAACAAAATATTTAATCGTTTTCTTCACAAACTTGACCAAGATATAATCGTTTTCTACCAACTCTTTTGGATTTCGTTCACCTTCTCCATCAAAATCTGCTTCATCAATAAATTCTTCTGAACCATCAGACTCGTCATGAACGGAATAATCTTCTTCATCATCGGTCTCAGTTTGGGTGTTTAACGTTTTTATTTTATTCGTTTGTTTAGACTGGACAAGAGTCTTTTCGTCTTCTTTCCAGTTAAGTGATGGTTTTTTTTTCTTCGCTAAACGACTAAAAGCTTCAGCCTCTATTCTATTTTTTTCGGGTGTTTCTGTCAGAATTCTAGATTTCCTTTTTCTCTGTTGTCGATTTGGGTTCATTTTTCGAGATGCTGCTTTCGGTAGGGGTCTTACAACTTCTGGAGATAGAACAGAAACAGTACGCAAATGCTCAGTTGGGCTTGAGATGTCGGGTTCTGGAATATTACTGCTAGGATTGGAAGAGACGTTAAAAAAATTGGGTTGAGAGTCCGATAGCTTGGGCTCTTGAATTATTCTTGAACTATGAACATGAACTACGCCTGAAGGTCCGGCTTGTTCATTATTATCTTCGGAATCTAATTTTTCCGCTTCTATGGGCCTATCTGTCACAAATGCTGTTTCAAAATCATCATCTGAGAAGACGTTCCTTGAAAAAGGCCAAACTCCCGTTTTGGAAAATCCTGCAACTATGTTCTTGATGGTAAATGCATTTGCGTAGGCAATGTTTGCTAATCCGGCAAGATCATGGATTGTAAGAGTTTTACCGGGATTGCTAAGTAACCAATCATTTTGAGCTACAGACAATTTTGATTTCAGCGGACCCATTACTGCAACATCAAGGGGCTGCATGCGATGAGTGCAGTGAGGAGGAAAAGTAACTAAAACCATACCATTTTCTTTGGCATAAATAACCGCTTCTAAAGAACAGTGACTCTCATGGTTATCCATCAAAATTAAAATTGGATCGACTTTGGTGCATTTCGTGTGTTTTTGTATGTGCTCTAGTACTTTAATAAATAAAGGGGCAGTCATCCACCCACTCTTGGGGTTATTAGAAAGGCCTAAACTTCCCGGTGGTGCACCTCTAAGCATTGAGTCGTGAAATCTTGCTCTTGGAAATATGAAGACTGGTGGAATAGTATTTCCACAAGCGTTAATAATAGCACACATTGTGATCAACTGGCCTCTCTCCGCTGAAACTGCTTGTCCGACCTGTTTAGTACCTTTTTTCGCCACTACGTGCGGAGCCTGAACTACCGTGGTAATGCCGGTTTCATCTATGTTGAATATTTTTTCCGCTGTAAAAGGATAAATTTGTAGGGCTCGTTCATAATTATTAAAAAATTCCTCGACGTTTGTTTTATTAAAACTAGTACAACGCGCTAAGCTAGTGTTTTCTGGTTTTCTAAGGGTCAGTCGCTCATGTCGTTTCATGAAAGACTTCAGCCAATCTATTCCTGCCATTTTTGCGATATCCCAGTTTTTTGGATATGAACATTTTAGTAATTTTGCATAACTATATGCCAATTTCCTTATTTCTATATAAGTAAGGCCATAATTAATTTTTGAACATTTAAGTGTGTATTCTTCCAACATTTTTTCTTGTGGCATAGTAAAAACTTGCCTGGCAGTATATTTAGAATTATAATTTCGGTTAATATCTTCATTATTTTTTTTAATTCTATAATATAAAGCTGTATGGACCAAACCATAAGTTGCTGCGGCTTTTCGAATGGACATCTGTTCATCTTTAACCGCGCGTATGGCAGCCAGCATGTCTTCCTCTACAATTTCTGGTTTTGTGCGCTTCTTTTTATAAGTACGTACCATGACTACCTACAAGAAAAAGAAAATTATACTAGTACGGGGCACCTTTGAACATGTTGAAAGGAACCCCTTGTTCATTGTTCAAACGTGCCCCAAGTGATATAAAATAATTTCTTTTTTATTATTATGAGAAGCATTAAGAACTCAGCAATTTCACCCACAACAAACAATACTAGATTCTAAAATAATTATTTTGACATATCAAAACCAACTCACCTGTTTATCTAGTAAAAGAAACTTCACTACCAAATTTAAACAGAATAAATACGTTGGCCACCGGAAAACAATAAATGCGTGCAGTCTCGTTCAACAACGAAGCAGGACTAAATTGAGATCATCCAGACTAGCGGCTGATTCTATTACTACATCTATTTCCGAATTGACATCGTAGACTAAATAGGGGCGGGATATTTGAATGTGTTCAATAGTGCCCCGTGTTCAAATGTACCCCCCTCTCCCCTACCTATATATCGTTTATTAAGCTAGTGGAACAGACTATGACTTTCTTTTATTCTGCATAATTACACTCAACTGAGAGATGGACTGCTCCAAAAAAAATTCCTTATACTTCTTGAACTAATACAGGGTGTTATGGAAATGACGTATTATATTTAAACCGGCAATTCCTGAGATAAAGACAAAGTGAAGAAAAATAGCCATAAATGGCGTTTTTAAGTCATTCAGCGGTAAAAGTGACCTGGCATCAAACCAGAAAAGACCTGTGTGGCACTGCACTAGCAATCAAGGAATTTTGACCGGTGTTGTCATATGTACACCTTATATTCTTTAGACAAAATAAAATAATTTAAACACTTTTCCATTCTGTAATACCTTTTGTACACACGTGATACACGTGTATCTTGCCCGTTCATAAATAATCTTTGGATGTTGTTTTTATTGACGCGTTTCTTCTGCACGTCAAATTTCGTCGCGTGTAATAAAATCTAATAATCTGTAGTATAATCTGTATTATTTTATTTTCAAAAGCTAACTATCGGTTCTGTTTCACTATTACTGTGTGTACAGAAAGTGTTTCCAGGAGTGTTCCCATGAAAAAGAAAAAAAACTGTGTTTGTGCCTGGATCTCCTCGCTCTTTAGGTATAAGGATAAATACAAGTACCTAGATAGAAAATAATTTATTTTTTAATTTTTAATTTTATATAGAATTTCAGTTTTACATCAATATCGCTGAAGTAATAAGTGGGTATCACTTTCTCTAGGACTGTTTCCTATAAATTATTTATGAAATTTAGCGATAATTGGGCGTGCCCGCGAAGGCGGGCTTCTCTTAGCCATCCCCTAAATGTAATCCTAGATACGCCACTGACCGTAAAAATGTTTTTACACCTATACATCACTTTTAATGGTTTTAACAACTTTCTTAGGGAACATTTCTAGAGCTTGAAGGGTAAAATAAGTGCTGTAAGAACTCTCTAGAAAGAAAGAAATGTTATTACGGCCAGAGTGTCAAGAAACTGAAGAGAGTACAGAGTTGAGAAATCAATCATTTACATGTTTTTATTTTTTAGGTTCTTGCACGCTTAACATTTGCTTGAAACGAATAAAGCCGTTCGACGAGATAGCCCATAATCTCAAGCAGCTCTATCACAGAGCCATCCAAATAGAACCCCACAACGATCTCCACGAACTGCAAATCCACAAGAAGAAGAAAAATCTGGTGTACTTAGACAATTCTCCTAACTTTTGTAACGCGCAAGGAAACAGTGGCGTATCGACGGTGGGCCGACGATGTAGAGATATTGATAATTGCGCGACACTGTGCTGCAGCAGAGGTTACAAAGTTTCCGCGTATACTGTGTTTGACAAGTGTCATTGTAGATGGCGCAACGATACCTCTTTTGATGTGAAATGTGATCAGTGTCCGCGAGAGGAGTCCTATTTGTATTGCAAATAAAAAATAGTACTGTACGGTTATTGCTAGTGATGCTACTGGAACCGGATCTGGAACCGATATCCGGCGAATCCGGCCTTCTTTTTTAATATACGCTTCGGCTAGAGTTTTGTATCGGATCCAGCCGGCACTGAATTTTAAAAAATATATTGTAGAAATTATGAACACAAGAACAAACCCGGCACTGAATTTTAAAAAATATATTGTAGAAATTATGAACACAACCACACCTTCATAGTATAGCTGTTTTATTTAATAGAATTAAAAGAAAAACAAAACCCCAACTCTGGAAGAAACGACATAATTATTAATAAACAATATATAAAAAATTAATATTTTTGTAGTTAATAATGGACAGATTATGGTGCAGAAAAATTAATCTTTGCCCGTTGCTTCCAATGAATTCATTTTTCTTTCGTAAACATCGGTTAACGAAAAACGTATTTCGCTATAAACGCTTGGTGCAGGCGCAGATAAATATTTTTTGCCTTTTTGGATAATGGAAAATTCTGTGTAAAATTTTGTGTAGAAATAAGATCCGATTCCGATCCGGTGGCATCATTAATTATTACTTTATCAACACCGGCCAATGAAAACATAAGACGAGGGAGTAGGTACACCCTGAATAAAAACCACGACACCAACACAATAACGCATGACAATGAGTATGAGTATGTACAGTAATCATAGGGACACAGAAAATATACAGGGTTTCTCAAAAATTCCGAATAAGATTTTCTTAATCAATAGAATATTTGCCTTCTCCCTTTGTCAGACTCATCTTAGACGCATTTCGCCGTTTATGGCTCATCGGTAAGACTCGAGTCTTACAAAGGGAAAAGCGATCTCGCAGCACTATCAAGTGCACTGTAGAATATCGAAAGGAGTATAAAACTCATCGCGACATCTCTCGGTGTATTAGTGTAAACCAAAGCAGCATCTTATAGAAGATCAATACAGAAGGTCCATTCTGCAAAAACGAATAAAAATAGTGAATCCTCTCATAACGGACACCTCTAATAAGCGGACATCTCTATTAAGCGGACATTTTTTCATAGTCCGAAACTAGGTATATGAAATTCCATGAAAATCAACCTCCCTTGGGCGGACTCTCCTTTGGGCGGACGCGAACAGGTTGTTTTCATACAAAGAGTGAGAAACCCCTCCTTTAAACGGGGAAATTTTTTTTTTAAGTATTTGGGAGACGAATAAGTACGGTGCAAGAACTCTCCGAAGACAGACCGACAACCAATCGCGTAAGAGTGGCAGCGCGAAAGGACTTCGCCGAATTAAAGTATGTGTGATTCCCCGACAGCAATCCGCCGTTTATTTGTGAGTTGTATGGTTAAAATCGTAAACAATGGCACAAAAATGTCGCGTTTTGAGTCTGAAAGAGAATATTGATGTTGTGGAAGTTTGTAATTTGATAACAATGATTTGGGCGAGTTCATTAACATTGATAGCAATGTGCTATTAGAAGATGATAGTGACTCCATTCCTACCGATTATGTAGTCCAAACTGAAACCACATCACTATCTGACGACTCTGATGAAGAAGTTGAATGCAGTAATCAAACAAATGTCAACAATTATCAACAAAAATAGAGGTGACTCTACATCAGCAATGGAATTGTTAGCAGACTTGGAATTACATTTTCTAGATTGCAAGTATAAAACGCAAACACGTCAAACTACGTTATTAAATTTTTTTAGTACTACATACATCCTAACTAAAATTAGTGTATTTTTTGTTGTGTATTTTTGTTATGTTATGTTTATTTGTACATACATATACATAGTAATAATTTTGCATTTACATATTACCTAATAACAAATTTCCCATAGGCGGACACCTCTATAAGACGGACACATTTAGACGGTCCCGTAGAATGTCCGCCTAAGAGATGTTTCACTGTATCAACTGAGAATGAATAGAAATCGTAACGAAAACTGCGAAACGGCGTCTAAGGATGAGTCTGACAAGGGTAAAGAGGAAACATTTGCTATTCATTCTCTGCCAGGGAACATTTTTAACCGTTGAGAGACGTATTGTTTATCAGTTTTTGCAGAATGGACCCACTGCATTGGTCTTCTATAAGATGCTGCTTTGGGGTAGGTAAATACACCGCGAGATGTCGCGACGAGTTTTATACTCCTTTGATGTTTTATTAACGAGTTCATTGTGAATTAAACGCTCAAACGCAAACACATAAACTGATCTAAGTGATTAATAGTTCTTATTTGGTTTATACCATACCATAAAATACAGAGGAATAATGATAAGTTGATAAAGATATGTATTGTATTGTCAAGGTGAAATAGGTGTGTTTCCTCTAGTTGTTCATTCCATATCCAAACTATATTCGTATATTCTGTATTTCGGTAACATAGTTTTTGAACCAAAAAAAAAATATAAAAAATAACTTGCTTTTATATTTGAATATGAATTTAAAATGACGAAAAAGCTACTGTGATGTTATTAATTAATTGTATTTTTTAACACAATTAGATATAATTACTTTAGTTTATAGAGTTTATAGATCCAGATTAAAAAAATTATTTGTACTACGTTTATTTTTTGATCAAACCCGAGACACTCTTTTAATATCAATTAATACTATTAAGAAGTCAACTCAAAGTCACGGACTCACGAATTACGTATAAATAAATATATTAACGGTGTTCAAACGAGGTTACATGTTTCGCCCAGCTGGGCAACATCAGACCTTAGAATAAAATCGATACCACAATACAAACAACTGCACAAATATAAACAGCTACATTTAAAAAATATAATATGATATTTTATTATTTTATTTATTGAGTTGCGTTACTAAACAGGTCTCTTGGAGAAAATGGACTATTTCTTCAATTAATACGGTGGGACTGATCTGGATGAGATGGCGACGGAAACTGTACTCGAAAGCTGGTAAAGTAGGAAGTGGATACATTGACACAATGGTGGATTACGTCTTTAAATACATTACATGCACCAGAGGTTCTCAATCTGTGCGCCGCGCTGTGTGAATATCTAAGTGCGCCGCGAATTCACAAAGGTTGGGAACCCCTGGCATGTACTAATGGTGAAGGATGAAAAGAAACAATTTTTTATTAAATAAAAATAAACCCGAACAATTAAGGCATGTAACTTCTCAAAAAATTATCAATGTCCAGTGTTGTAGTACCTAGCGTTGCAAGATGGACAATGTGTAAAAGTAGGACAATTGCATAAAAAAAACCTGATTTTTTATGAAAAAGCCGGATTTTTTTCACAGATGCGAAGGTCAATCCAATCAGTATTAACCAAATAAAAATCTTATAGTTGGGTAAAGAATGTGGGAATATATCTCGTTTACTGGAGCCGAGGAGAAAATCTTGACAATATGGTGACATAATATGATCTTACTAGTAGTAAATTCTGTTACTGATTTAAAATGTTTGAAACATGGAATTTAACCAACAACTCCTAGAAGTTCTAGGAGTTGTTGATTTAACACACCGTGGTTATAGATGTTGTCGTTATAGATTCATGTTACTCGCCCTCAAGAACCCCCAAGTACAAATTTTCATGTATATATCTCAAAAACGGCTTGAGCTATAAAGAAAAAACTAATTTAGATATTAAACTTTAACAACCTGTATGTAGTAGAGGCAGTGGCGGTTCTTCCACAGGAGCACATGTGCACGTGCACCCCCAAAACAAAACGATTAAAAAATATTAATTTATATTCATTGAATATTATTTATCGTATAAAGTCCGACCCTCCCTAATATTTTATCTGACCGTCAAACTAAAAAAGTCCGACCCTCTCTAATATTTTATCATCCCGTCGAACCAAACTGTATAGATCCGGCAACCGTGCCTCGGTCGAGGTAATGACATAGTAACAGGTGGCGGGTGGCAGCGGAGGATAGCGGGGCTATGGCGATTTAACATGGAAAAGGCGCACAGTTCGTGCATGCGTGTATGTTTCAATATTTTAATATTATATGTTTATTAAGTTAAAATGAATAGTTGACGGTCGACTAATTAAGAAATAACTTTAGCTCTTTGAGTTTGGACCAAAAAATGGAAGTGAAGAATGCGGGAACACCTAAACCCGTTAAACCCGTTAAATTAATTTAACGCAGACCACAAAGGGTAAATCTAGAGACTTTATTAGAAAGTTTAAAAATGAAATATACGAAAAAAAATTTATAGAGGGTATTCCAAACTTAATGAGGCTATTATTGATCAATTTTCTACAATTAAGAACCGAAGAATGAACTTTAAGTTTAAGCACTATTGTGTAGGGTCGATAAATGTTGTGTATTTTGATAAATAATGATACTCGATATGATTTTAAACCATTTTATTTAAGGATTTTTAGACTAAAAAACACTGAAAACATGAAGAATGCCAACTTGTCAGTCTCGTGGCTCGATTCGTTCTCCTCATAAAACAGTTAACTATTGTTCTCGTCTTGGTTGCGCCTAATGACGTAGCCGTAGATGGCGTAGTGATACCTATTAGACATCATTCGGTTTTCTTGATAACTCGTAGATGGCGGTAGTAGTATTGGACATCATTCGGTTTTCTTGATAGCTCGTAAATGTCATTGTTAGTACTAGTAGTGGACTGTATAAATATTGTTACGAGGGTTGCATGCGACGACGTTAAGATCCGACAGCTATACACACTAAGAAAGCCTTTCTTATTTTCCAAAAGTTGTATTTCCTTGCGTAAATTTGAAAAATAAATAAAAATATGTTTTACCTACCGCATTTTCTTATTACTTCTTTTCTTTCTACACCTAAAACGCCTAGAAAGTAATTGTTTGGTCGTTACACAAAAATAAAATTTTAAAAATAATATCACCATACTTGTGAACCCCCTCTATCATAGGTCACGAGCCGCCACTAATCAGTATAGGACATTATATACGAAATCTGGGTATAATCCAAAAATATAATAATATGTAAGGTGTTCCATTTAAAAGAATCAAGTTAACACCGACTTCCGGTATAACCGGAAGTAGGTGTTAATTGTTGTTATATTAACCATATCTTCAAAATGTTCCTCTACGTATAGTTTTTGATATACAGTGTGTCCCAGGACAAGCGAGCCTAGGTGTATGTAAATTCGAATTAAAATTTGACCATTTAGGATCTAGGCCTGCTTGATTAGAAAATAAATTTAAACATATTTTGATTTTTATGAAATCAAGCAGATCTTGACAAGAGCATTACATTTATTTTCTTTCCAGGTAAAATGCCTATTTTTCACAAAATATCGAAAAAATTTGTTAAGAAAAGTTGCTCGGAATTCAAAATCATGCAGGTGTGGTGAATTTAATAATCATCAGCCCTACATTGGTTTCCTTTCATTTTATACAAAATATTTTGTCATTTACACCTACAGGTTCACTTATCCTTGGACACACCGTATAGATCGAGGCGGTTCCCCCTGGGATACCCCGTATGTGGCCAATTTAGCTTTTTGTTATTTATCAAAGCAATAATCATTATTTTTGGACCACCCTGTACACCACATTAATCCAAACTTATGATACCGTAGTGAAAAGTCAATGCCAAAACTGTTTCGAATCACCTTTCCAGCAATCAATACCGAGCGCATGGCATTCACGAGATGCAAACACCACATTCGTTTTCCCGGAAAACCAGATCCATGTTTTCCAAATACAAATCGGACATTTCCGATCCGTGGGAATAGAATCAAAGATAATCGACGAAACGTCCAGCATGTTGGAGGTAATCTAACGATAATTCGTATAATAAAAAACGATACGATTTCCTAAGGTGTTTTTGAGTTCTTAATCCGTAAACGGAGAAAGAGCTCGGGGGGTTTTGCAGGAGCGTAACAGAGAAAGAGATACCTGGACTAGTTTGGGAGTTTGATTTATACCGGAAAAACGTAAGTTGAAGTAGCAATCAAGGAAATTGAACCGCAGCAGTCGTGTCGGAATATCTCTGTCGCGACCATCATGTCTCTATCAGCTCTAGTTAAACTCTGACTTTACCGCTTAAAACTATATATTATTTTTGCTGCAGGCTTCTTAATTCAGTAACCAATAAACATTTCTCTAGAAATAGATCATTTTCCTTTAAGGAATAATACAAATTCTTTAAAAACATGTCAGCTCGCCAATGTGTAGGAAGGATCGTTAGAAAAATAGTGCTTAGATTGCGAAAAGTTAAAGTTTTTAATAGTAAAGATCACAGATACAATTTGGTAAACTAACTAGGTAGATAAAGAGAAACGTTAAGTTTGTAATGTTAATCGAATGCCGTTAGTTTTGTTATTAAACGTTGATAAGTAATAAATTAACGTTTTTCGTACGAACCGTGATAGGAATAGGAATTGTTGTTAAAAAATTGGTATACAAGAACTGGACTAATGATTTAGAAACCACCTCTATAGGAATAATTAAGGTAAGTGCAGAATGAATAATACAGTATGTCCCAGGATAAGCGAACCTATAGGTGTAAATGATAAAAGAATTTCGAATTGAAATTGCCCATTTGGGTTCTAAGCCTGCTTGATTAGATAATAAAATTTAACATGTTGTGATATTTATGAAATCAAGTGGGCCTTGACCGGGGCGTTATTTTTATTTTCTGTCTAGGTAATGTGCCTCTTCTTTACCAAATACCGAATAATTTTATTAAGAAAAGTTGCTCAGAATTCAAGATCATGCAAGAAGCGCACCGAATTTAATAACTTACTAACAATTTCTTGCATTTTTTTTAAACCTCTAAAACAAAAAAAAAATGTTCATGATATTGAATACATTTATTAGAAAAGGTTATTTCGGAAATAACATTTGATGACCGCATTTTATTTCCTGTACTAATATGACAAACGATGAGGAAATTGAAGAAATTAGAAATGCCTAACTACGGAAAAAATATTGTATAAAATGAAAGAATAGTATATTAAGATACAAGTTTCATAAGATATTATCTTAGAGCACGCGTTGAAATTAGAAAACGACCCGCGAAGCGGGGAGTTTTCTAAAGTACAAGTGCTCTAATTGTCTTATGAACCATGTATTTTATAATACTTTTTCTATTTAGATTTTTGAATTAATATTTTCTTTTTGAGTTGGCAATACTTTTACAATTTCATAAAATATTACAAGTATCAAATATGCCATGATAGAAACAATTGAACACAACAAAGCTTCTTCCCATCCGTCATAATTAAAAATAAAAATATTATTAAAGTTGGTAAAAATGAGTCATAATCCGTCATAATTAAAAATAAAAATATTATTAAAGTTGGTAAAAATGAGTCAGGAAGAAAGTTGTACTCCGTGAGAAATACGAGAAATTGCAGAAAATAATCTAGACAAACTTTTAAATAGAATATGTAAAACTTGAGTTATGGTGCGAGCAGAACAAAGTTCAAAATATTGAAAAAAATAATAAATAATACTATGGAACAAAATATTGTGTCGATACAGAATCTGACAGGAATAACAATTAATGCCCAGAAAATGTCTACAGTAACTATAAATATGTATATATAAAGTAATAGTAATACTATATTGAATTAAAAATAAAAATAGTACTTTATTGAATAAAACTTTAGAAATAGAACATAACTAGGTATTTCTATTATTTTTAGGTTATGTTGTTTTATAGTTGTGATTAGAAATTTGTTAACGGACACCGTCAGAATGTTATATATTCCCGAGTATAGGTATTTCAGATAAATATCTAGTAAAAATGATCTATTTGCAAGGTTAAAGGTTATTATTTTAAAGTTTTCTATAAAAAAATTTTGTCGAATCCATAATGCATAGAAAACGAATTTCAACGAAATCGAAGTAAGCCTAAAATTGGAACCCTACTTGCTGCCAACATAAAAAAATAAAATTTCAGTTTTATAAAGTGGCAGGTTATTCAATTTTTTTGCATTTCATAATGTAGCCATTATGAAACCCAAATAGAAAAACAACATAGGCTGATGCGGTTATTAAATTTGGTACGATTGCATTGCATTGAATTCTGAGCAACTTTTCTTAATAAAATGTTCCCATATTTTGTAAAGAAGAGGCACTTTACCTAGACAGAAATTAAAAATAATGCTCCGGCCACGGCATGCTTGATTTATTAAAAATCAAAATATATTCAAATTTATTATCTAATCAAGCGGGTCTAGAATCCAAATGGTAAAATTCTCTTCCAATTTTCGGAATTTCATTCGTCCCCAGCATATTGCACTAAATAACTTAAAATCAAGAGGGTTCAAGTTCGAGAGTTTCTATTTAATCAAATATGTATTAAATTTTGAAGTGGAAGAGATAAAGTTCTTTGACATAAATATATTTTGGTTTTAGATATATTTACACAAACAGTATAAAAGCCCGTATTATTAAACAAAATTTTAAAAAATGCTATTCTCGTTTCGATTATTTTGACAGGAAAAATATATTTTTTGGCCATGACGTGTATGTCACGTCAATGATCTGTACTAGGGGTGCCGATCCCTGGATACCGAAGTCTCTGGATCTCGAGGAAAAATCAAAACTATATAAAAACTTGTTTAAAAATTAATTTGTTTTTTAAATATATATTTTACAACAATTTTCGATAGCCCCTAATGCCGATAGGTATGCAATTTACAAAATAATATAATTTTTTAGCGCCGATTTTTTGAGATATCACTGAAACAGAGAATTAATTAACGTCGAACCATTCTTCCCGGGCTTTTAATAATATATTATAAACCTACAGTGGCGGTTCTTCCACAGGAGCACATGCGCACGTGCACCCCCAAAACAAAACGAATAAAAAATATTAATTTATATTCATTGAATATTATTTATCGTATAAAGTCCGACCCTCCCTAACATTTTATCGTACCGTCAAACTAAAAAAGGCCGACCATCCCTAATATTTTATCATCCCGTCAAACCAAACTGTATGTATCCGGCAACCGTGCCTCGGTCGGGGTAAATGACGATTATGACGAGACTTGCTCGCACGTGCGATTAAGTAGTGCAGTTTCTCTGTAGTTAGAGGTGGCGTGTGGCGGCGGGGGATAGCGGGGCTATGGCGATTTAACATGGAAAAGGCGTACAGTTTTTGTGTATCTGTTCGTCCATCTAGTTAGAAATTCGAGCGTGTATGTTTTAATATTTTAATATTATATATTTATTAAGTTAAAATGAATAGTTGACGGTGGACTATTTAAGAAATAACTTTAGCTCTTTGAGTTTGGAGCAAAAAATTGAAGGGAAGAATGCGGGAACACCTAAACCCGAAATTAATTTAACGCAGACCACAAAGGATAAATCTAGGGACTTTATTAGAAAGTTTAAAAATGAAATATATGAAAAAAAAATTATAGAGGGTATTCCAAACTTAATGAGGCTGTTATTGATCAATTTTCTACAATTAAGAACTGAAGAATGAACTTTACGTTTAAGCACTATTGTGTAGGGTCGATAAATGTTGTGTATTTCGATAAATTATACTCGATATGATTTTAAACCATTTTATTTAAGGATTTGAACTAAAAAACACTGAAAATATGAAGAATGCCAACTTGTCAGTCTCGTGGCTCAACTCGTTCTCGTCATAAAACAGTTAACTATTGTTCTCGTCTTGGTTGCGCCTAATGACGTAGCTGTAGATGGCGTAGTGGTATTAGACATCATTCGGTTTTCCTAATAACTCGTAGATGGCGGTAGTAGTATTGGACATCAATCGGTTTTCTTGATAGCTCGTATATGGCTTTAGTAGTATTAATAGTGGACTGTATAAATATTGTTACGATGGTTGCATGCGACGACGTTAAGATCCGACAGCTATACTAAGAAAACCTTCCTTATTTTCCAAAAGTTGTATTTCCTTCTGTAAAATTAAAGAGTAAATAAAAATATTATGTTTTACCTAACGCATTTTCTTATTACTTTTTTTCTTTCTACATTTAAAACGTTTAGAAAGTAATTGTTTGGTCATTACACAAAAATAAAATTTTAAAAATAATCTCACCATACTTGTGAACCCCCTCTATAATAGGTCACGAGCCGCCACTGTAAACCTTGGGACTAAAGTGACACTACTTTTTATCCCGAGGTGGGAAGTTTGTAGTCTGAGCAAAATACAATTTGCTGAGGAATAAAAAGCCCGACTTCGACGATCATTAATCTGTGCATAGTGGATAGTTAACTTCTCACGTTTAATACAGCACCAAAAAGAAA
Source organism: Barypeithes pellucidus (assembly GCA_963991005.1). Classification (NCBI taxonomy): domain Eukaryota; kingdom Metazoa; phylum Arthropoda; class Insecta; order Coleoptera; family Curculionidae; genus Barypeithes; species Barypeithes pellucidus. Next base: position 7,030,922 of record OZ022557.1, read on the forward strand.
AGAAGAAAATTCTTTAAAGAACACATAACCCATGATTTACGACATAATTTTGACATAATTTGATCTTCCTATGGCATTTTGAGAATTTTATTAGACTAACTCAAATAATAAAAATATTTTGATAGAATATCTTACTTAGTTAGTTAGTAAGATAAGATGTAGTTGACTTTCTCTCGTCTACCCTTCCACAATGATTGTTATGTTGTTACGCTCTATCGAAAATGTAATTTCCCTTTTCATAACCGATCAAACCTGAAGAGAAGCTAGAGACCACTTTCATGTAGAATTAAATATATGACCCTATTGCGCATACAAAAATTGAAAATAACATCTAAAGTACTTTCGGAGACGTTAAAAATAACGATTTGGGCCCGCTTACTGCAAACAACAATAACAAACAATTTTACCCGACTTGCTTCCATTTCATACATAAAATTAATATATTTCACGGTTGTATTACTTTTGCTTCGAAGTCTCCTGGCAATCATTTTCCCTTACGCAGGAAAATGTAAGTGGAATCGGCACAATAAGAGGAAAAATAACCTTTTGCGTTGTTGACCCACATGGGAAAATATGCTACGTCGAATAAGATATGATGCAATTTCAGCTGAATTTATTGACGAACAAACTCAAAGAAAGAAGAAAAAATAATGATATATATTCATTAATTTGAAACATACGCCATTTAATTGTCTGACAACAAGAAACTGACGTATAGTTGATATTTTATTCTCTGATCGAATTCCAATACAAATAAAACTCCTCTCTTAATATTATTATACACGGTGTTGAAAGAAAGTCGGTACCCCGAAATACCTCCGGTGCATCGCATTGCAGCGGAAAATGTCTGGGGAAAAAGTTGTTTGTTTTTGAAGGAGGAATAATTTGCAATTTAAACAATCCCCCACCCCGTCAACCCCCGGGTGCGGGGGGGGGGAGGGGGTAAGTTAATATTTTCAAATGGAACTCCATATTTTTTTTTGGCGCATCGTGTTCTCTGACCAAAAATAAACATCTTTTGTCCTAAATTTTTTTTTAATCGGGCCCATCCTTCACCAATAATCACCATGAGAAAGACAAAATCAAAACCGTACGAAAATCAAGCTTTATACCGGAAATACTCTTTTTCTCTGTCTTGTACTAAAAAATGCCCGTGGAATACAAACAACTTTTTAGTGACCCCATTCCTACCGATTATGTAGTCCAAACTGAAACCACATCACTATCTGACGACTCTGATGAGGAAGTTGAATGCAGTAATCAAACAAATGTCACCAATTATCAACAAGCCATTAGTATGGTAAAGGAATTATAAGAGTATGCAAAGAACAGAGGTGACTCTAAAGCAATGGAATTGTTATCAGACTTGGAATTACATTTTCTAGATTGCAAGTATAAAACGCAAACACGTCAAACTACGTTATTAGATTCTTTTAGTACTACATCCTAACTAAAACTAGTGTATTTTTGTTATGTTATGTTTATTTGTACATACATATACATATTAATATTTTTGCATTTATATATTAACTAATAACAAATTTCCCATGGGCGGACACCTCTATTAGGCGGACACATTTAGACGGTCCCATAGGTGTCCGCGTACTTAGTTTCCGAGAAATCGCACACAACGTATTAAAAATACAAATTCAAAGAGTAACTATAAAAATAAAATCTCGACGTTTCCTTGGATTTGTATTTCGAGGACTAGCCCGATACTAAAACAATTAAAAATCGTTATTTTTTCCAAAAATAACCCCAGTCGTGCCCTAAATTTTAAAAATCTGAAAAACAACTACAAAACCAAGCACAAATAAATATTGCTATTGAGATCTGGTGTTTACAGAGTATCACTTTACTATTAATTAGTACTGCCGATAGTATTATTTGGACAAGCTATCACTTTGAAACTACAAATTATTATAATTAGTAAATATTTAGACAATCTGCACCAATTATAGTTTCATTTTTTAAACCTATTTTGCGACACTGACAGTTGGATTCTACCCAATGGGGTTGACATGATGAACTTTAAGTACAAAGGAAAATGTAGATTTTCACACTCTCGTCGAAAAAAGTATTGGTATTATACACAGGGTGATTGAAAAAACATGTGCCATCGTTCGTGTGGTTATTCCGTACACAAAAATAAAACATATAGTTCCCAGTAACATGGATTTGCAGATGCTTTGTTTGAAATATATAGGGTGTTGAACTTCCGAAACGGCTTCAGTAATTTTAGTGAAATTGGGATTATGAAAAGTACCTAAAATACCACACATTTAAGCAATAAAAATGGGTGAACATTGGCGTGCTCGCGATATAGCACTTACTAAAAAAAAGCTATTAATACACATTTGTAATCAGCTTGGTTTGACCCCCATGATTAGAGCGCCTGAACAAACCAAAATTGCACCAAAATTACTACAGTCGTTTCGGAAATATCTTGAACACATCGGAAAATGTTAAATACTCTGTATCTTTCAAACAAAGCATCTGCGGACCTATATTCATAGGAACCCCCTGTATATTTATAATTACCTACCTGGTTCGTTTATAATAATAAAATCATGTTGTATGTCGTATTCTTTACATAAAAACGTCCTAGAAAGTTATTTTCGTTTAATAATAAATTTGATTGGCAACGTTAAAACCGAAAACAGCTTGTTAAGACATTACATTTGTATAAGTTAATTAAGTACTTAAATTAGAAAGCATTCTTTAAATTTTTTTATTTGAAGAGGATTTGATGGAGATTACGTATACAAAAGTGGAAGCTAGCAATTGTTGCAAAAGTATTGTCCGTAATATCAAATATAAGTAAGAAAACACCGAAGTTTACAAAAAAATATGCATTTTTCACCAAATAATTACAAAAAACACGTGGAGGAAAGCGACAAGCACTCCGAGTGACACACGGAGCATAAGTGTCCCTCCAACGAATACTTATAAACAGGAAGAAGACAAACAGCCGTGTTAACACATCGAAGCAAGTATGAACAAACGAACAAACCAGGCATCCATTCCGTCTGGAATCAGCTGACAAACGCACTTGCTTTTCAAATGTCACTTTTGTCAAAATTTTTATTACTGTCAATATTTTAAAGTGACACTTTACCAACAAAAAACATTCAAACCCTTTTATTTGATTTACTTAAGTAGTGAAAATCAAATATTAGGATTCTGACATGTTTTAAGCTGTAAATATCACTTTAAAATAATCCTTACACACTCTTATATCATTTTTTTAACTAATAACGTAACTACAAATGAAAAATTAAACTTCAGAAATAAGCTTGTAAGTAGTTTTATTAAAAAATAGGAAGTAAATCATAATTTACAAAAAATATTTTACCATCTTCAAGTGGGCTCTAGGTCCTAGCAAATATTTGAAGCTTCAAGTCCAAGCATATTTTTGGGCCCCATATGATTTAGGAAAAGAAATTATTATTGAAGCTTACTCTCAGTAAAGATGACTAAATGAATGTTTCAATTACAAATTACTCACTTGCACCAAAAAGGAAACGACGTTTTTCGTGAAAGATTAGAATATTAAAAATTATTTTAAAATTTAAAGATGCGTCTTCTCCACTTCTCCACCATTTTAAATCATATCAGATGTTGCTTGATTTCCATGCCCGCCAGACGAAGGAAGTTAGCTTGTTAAACGATCGTGCTGTTCGCATTCTATGCCTGTCTCTGTCTGCAGCAACCTTCCCTAATTCAGTAAAGTGAGACAAATATGACCAGGATCAAGTCGCCTGCATAAACACTCACTTTTGGGCTTTCCATATTAACTCTACGTAAGTCTGATATTGACGCTTAAATGATAGAGTGAAACAGATAGATAAAAGTAGGTTACATGTGAGCGTATGGAGCAGAGTAGGCTTAGCATCACTTCCAAGGCCTTCTTACGTGTTTCGACCTCCCCCATAAGCAGTCTCACCGGGCTGTGTCCCTCCTTCAAATAATCTGTCTATAATACTAACAAAGTCAACTAAATATACAGGGTGGCCCCTGCAAGGTTTACGGCTGTGTACGTGAAAATTAAAAAACAAACTCGGACCCAAAAACTTTTGTTTTCAGGGGGACACGTTTCACTATTAACTTCATCCCTGTAACCTCATCCCCCCTAGCGTTGGCGGGTACTGCCCTTGTTTTTTGAAATGGGAATGGGTATGTTGTGATACATCTTTTTAAAGGGTATTAGAATCTCTTTAAAATGGTCCTTCGTTTTGTAAATTTGAGCTACGCGCTGCCGAGCAACGGAATTTGAAACATTTCACTGCACCCCTTATCAAGTGCACAGGTTTCTGCGTAAACAATTTTGAATGTCAATAAATTACACCAGATGTTCTTCACAATGTCCGAGAATACTTTGAATAGTTGTTGTACTATTGTATGGAGACGAATGGCGGACATTTTCAACATTTAATAAGATAACATGTAAGTATTACTCAATAAAATTACATTTTTTAAAACGCAATTTCTCGGCGGCGCGTAGCTCAAATTTACAAAACAAAGCGCCAAAAGTCGTGTATTTCTGCTATTCGCCGCTTTGGGCGGAATTAAGAGGGCAAGGTCAGCCGAGTACTTTCCATGAAAATATTTGTAACAGAGAGTCAAACCGCAACCTGTCTTCGATGTTCTAGGCTATCGAGGTTCTTCGTCAGCTCGTGGTCTCCGATCAGACAAATTGACCCCCTTTCGATGGAATCCAGTAGCCGAAGAGTATGTTTGGGTGCAGAGCTCCAGACATGAGAACAGAACTCTAGTGATGGTCGAATCTGGGTATTGTATAGTGTCAAAAGTTGTTGAGGTGTATGCAACTTTTTCGTCCGGAAATGTACACCAACCTTGGCGATTGCCACAACGTGTTTATGACGAGACACCTTTCCTCCCAGATTGACGCCCAGCAAATTAATAGATGAAGCCTGTGGAATTGCGTGTCCTGCCATGACTATATCCGGTTCTGTAATGTTAACCCTTTTAGAAAAAACTGCTGCCTGGGTTATCTTAGCGTTAAATTCGACTTGGTTACTGTCACCACAAGCCAAAATTTCTTCCAGGTCTTTGTTGAGGCGCGATATTTATGCGAAGATGTGCGTCAGCAGCCGATGTTTGTGCCTTCAAAGAGAAAGATGATACAAGTATGATATCGTCAGCAAAGCTAAATTTCGGATTTTTTAGTTTTCACTATTTCGTTAATGTAGAGTAAGAAGAGGGTGGGAATATAATACACAAACACAAAATGCGCATTTTAACTGCCCTACGAAGAGCGGAACGTCATAATAAATAAAATTAAAGCACCGAAATTTTTCTTTCGGTGTAAGATGAACACATTTAATTATATATTTATAAGAAATAATCTTGAATTTGTTTACATTTGAGTCAATTTTGACCTAATTACTTCTTGTTAGCTAATGACATGTTATGAAAAATCTTGCAAGGCTTCGCTGCTTAGCAAAAACATACCCCGTCTACAACGTTGCCATATATCTGAAGACAATGAATAGACATTTATCTTATTTATTTAAATATGTTGTCAGATCATTCTTTCATATCTTCACTTTTGCTTAGGTTGATTTGACAACACTTGGAATAACATTGTATTAAAATTTATTATATTACCGGTAAATTTAGTTGTTCTAATTGTAACTTACATGATTCTTTTCTGTTAACGATTTTTACAACAAAACTAACAGCAGCACAGCCTAATTTCTTGCTCGCATTGCTTCCGATATTCAGAAACGGCTCGGCATACAATAACACCACGAAACATTGGGAAAGATATCAGAAATATTCCATTCGTCTGCTTAAAATACGATTCTTTTAATCAATCAATCCGTTGACCAGAAGCTATTTGCATGGTGCAGATCGCATAAACTTTCATTTTCATCTCGGCCAACAGACTCCTTGCCTCCCTCCATGTTTTTTCTTTTACGTAAACAAATAAAAACAATTGTTAAGGTGCTTTGGAAAAGGTTCGTTATCTCTCATTTTGTACATTTCCAGTTTTATTCTGATTTTTGACCTCAGTCGAAGTCTCGCTTCTCCTCGAGTGCGTGACTCCAGAACGTGTGATTTGATTAATTGAACTATCGTTTGATTGGAGGATAATTATTCATTTGTTTTTGTGTGGCATTAACTGCAAGGACCGCTGAAATGGATAAGAGGTATTAAAAAATAATATTTTTCATATCTAAATAGTGAATTAAGAAATTAATTTTTCAAATAATTTGTTTCCCCATTGGGGATTTCACTATAGGGGGTCGATTGCAATTTTCCTATCATTTTATTGTGAAGGACTACTAGAGGAGGAGACTCTTTTAAAGAATAGGTCGTATAAATATATTTCCAATAATATCATACCTTATTATTTATTCAACTATTTTCGAAGCAAGATCATGCTCAAAATATACAGGGTATTCCTTAATGACGTTCAGGGTATGATTCCTTAGGTTATTTTATAAAGAAAAGTTCATATGAACATATGTCCGCAACGGCATAAATTTTTTGCTACAAGATGTTGATTTTGAAATTGTTTACTCGAAGCGAGATTTTAAGGACATACAAGGGTGGACAATGTTTTTTGTGTTCCGATATGTGAAATACCACAGTTTTTATTTTATACGACCTGAATTGTTATCTATTGGTTTTTACTTTGTAATTATTTAGGATATCTTGTAGGGACGAGACAACAATTTCATTTTTATTTGCCTGTTTTAAAAAGTATGCTTTCGTAAAAAAAAATTGGTTCAGGTTTGTTGAAGTGACCACAAAAGAACAAACCATAACTTAATAAAGTACATACAGTACAGTATGCACTCGCTAAAGCTTCCTGCAATGTTGCAAAGAATAATTAAGTAAATAAAACAATAGTTTAAATCATAAACATGACAGAAAAGTGTTATTGCAATAATTTTTTTAAAGAATTTTCCGCTTATTAATATGATGTACTGTATGGCACCTAATTGTTCTCAGGGTCAGATGAAATCTGAATCTAGAATTTTTTCTTTAAAATAATAACAACATTAGCGATTTCTGGCATTTACATAATTCATTCGGTATTCAGTAGCTAAATAGGAAAATGCATGCGATTTTCGTCCCACATACAAATATGTAATATTATTAGAATTTTCTCTGTAGACATAAAAAGGATATTAAAAAAAGTGAAGGATATCTTGCATAGCAACAGAATCAAGGGATCGAGATTTAATTTCTAAAAGTACAAATATACAAAGATGAAAGGGATGTCGGTGCGACATCAATTCTTTAAACAAATCACAGACAACGTATCTATTCGCCAACATATCGCAGTGATTTAAGAAGAATAATATCTGTGAAGTTAGTGTGTTAAAAAGAAATTTTAAACGTCTTAAGGTGGCTACAGACCAGTGGCGGCTCGTGACCTATGATATAGGGGATTCACAAGTGTGGTGAAATTATGTTTAAAATTTTATTTTTGTGTAACGACCAATCAATTACTTTCTAGGCGTTTTAAATGTAAAAAGAAAAGAAGTAATAAGAAAATGCGTTAGGTAAAACATATTTTAATTTATTTTTTAATTTTACACAAGGAAATACAACTTTTGGAAAATAAGAAAGGTTTGCTTAGTGTGTATAGCTGTCGGATCTTAACATCGTCGCATGCAACCCTCGTAACAATATTTATACAGTCCACTAATACTACTAAAGCCATCTACGAGCTATCAAGAGAACCGAATGATGTTCAATACTACTACCGCCATCTACGAGTTATCAAGAAAACCGAATGATGTCTAATATTACTGCGTCATCTACGGCTACGTCATTAGGTGCAACCAAGATGAGAATAATAGTTACAACAACAACAACAAGTTGATAATATTCATATTTTCAGTGTTTTTTAGTTTAAATCCTTAAATAAAATGGTTTAAAATCATATCGAGTATCATTTATCGAAATACACAACATTTATCGACTCTACACAATAGTGCTTAAACGTAAAGTCCAATCTTCTGTTCTTAATTGTAGAAAATTGATCAATAACAGCCTCATTAAGTGTGGAATACCCTCTATACATTTTTTTTCATATATTTAATTTTTAAACTTTCTAATAAACTCCCTAGATTTACCCTTTGTGGTCTGCGTTAAATTAATTTCGGGTTTAGATGTTCCCGTATTCTTCAGTTCAATTTTTTGCTCCAAACTCAAAGAGCTGAAGTTATTTCTTAAATAGTCCACCGTCAACTATTCATTTTAACTTAATAAATATATAATATTAAAATATTAAAACATACACGCTCGAATTTCTAACTTGATGCACGAACAGACAACAGCGCGGTGCACACAAAAACTATGCGCCTTTTCCATGTTAAATCGCCATAGCCCCGCTATCCCCCGCTGCCACCCGCCACCTGTTACTACAGGGAAACTGCACTATTTAATCGCACGTGCGAGCGAGTCTCATCATAATCGTCATTTACCTCGACCGAGGCACGGTTGCTTGATCTATACAGTTTGGTTTGACGGGATGATAAAATATTAGGGAGGGTCGAACTTTTTTAGTTTGACGGTACGATAAAATATTAGGGAGGGTCGGACTTTATACGCTAAATAATATTCAATGAATATAAATTAATATTTTTTATTCGTTGTGTTTTGAGGGTGCACGTGCGCATATGCTCCTGTGGAAGAACCGCCACTGCTACAGAGACTATGCGTCGATTGCGAAGCGCGGTTCGTCCTGATCGAGCGAATTACTGCGAACTAGCGAAACGTACTGTTTACGAATCGATTTTAAACGCACAAGAAGAACCTTTAGCGGAAGTTTGCCTCTTTAATTGAATATGCTTTTAAAACGTCAGCCTAAAAACTGAATTGGATATATTTTCTGTCATCGTCTATCTAGTACTTCTGTCCAGCTTTTTCTGGATGCGCTTTGTTACACGCACGTTCGTCATCATCCTTACACGGAGTAAATACAACGGTAAATTTGAAATAATTTATGTTCCCATTTTTTAGTTTTCACGTTGGAATATTGATATGATGCAATAAGTTTTGCCAATATATTTATGATACTGCAATTATCAGCAATAATAATGTTTTCACTCTGTGGTCATTAATGCACGAGGCGTATTTTCTACCACGTGACATCGTTTTTGACACCAATCCTTATGCAAATTTTCAAGGACTATTTACATAATTAAATGTAAAAATTATAAGAAATTTTGCAATTATTTTATGTGATTTATTTCATTTTTTTTAATTCGTTCGCCTGATAGAGCCATTGTCAAGGTGACCTGCTGCTTAACATGGGCTACGAACCATGATCCTCGGAGAGAAATTATTTTATTTTTCCTGCTTTAAAGTTCTTTTCTACATTGTATTACCAATGTTTACAGTCTCATTCCACAAGTTTCTAGATCCTCCACTGCAATTCATATGTACAGGCTATTGTTAAGGCTAATTTGCTTGATTCTTATGATGATGAAGGCCGAAAATGTATTTTTAGCCATATTTATATCATATAACACCCAGTATGATGCCTATGCTATAAGCGATATAATATTATCATAATTTTTATTTTCGAAAGTGCTAACATCTTTTATAACTAATAATTAGTGTTTATTGCTTCTATAAAGCAATACATTTAAAAAATAGAGTTGTAAAATAAGATTTCTAGAGGTCTATAAAACAAACAAGATTTACTGTAAGCGGGAATATAAAGATTTAATATTTTATCACGATTATAAATTTCTTTTAATTCTTGTACATATTACTGAACTCACAAATTGCAGAAAAATAACTGTAAAGGCCGTATTAGACTCGGCAATTTTTTCTCTTGCGCCGGCAATTATAATGGCACGTATTCATGCGCAGTAAACCGTTTTCGATCAGCTGGAGCATTGTCAACGGTCAGAACAGCAGTGGGTACTGTCGAAATCCCTAAAATATCCCCAGAATTAGAGATGTGCAAACCTGTTCGGTTTGATTACCAGCTAAAGCAGCTACTGCTATTTACAAATAGGAGTGCAAAAAGTTGATGAATTAGCAGTTCATAAGTTTAATAGAGAATGCTAAACTGCTAATTTAAGTACCAGTGGGTTTAAATGGCCATTACCTGTTCATACCTGGTTCGGCCAAATAATAAACAGTTAAAAATAACAGAATAATCCATGTCTACCCAATTGCGCCGGCAAGGACAATTAAAATGGCGCCTGCCCCATTTCTGGTAATGATAGACAGCTGATCGGGAACAGTGTACTGCGCATGAATCCGTGTCATTTTAATTGTCAGAAGAGTAGAATTTCTGACTGTAGTACGGAGAACGGTCTACTGCGCCTGAATCCTTGAATTATAATTGCCATTGCTGGCGACATAATAATTCCCGACTGTAATACGGCCTTAAATGAGGCTTCGAGTTCATATAAAGGCCGTATTAGAGTCGGAAATTTGTTCTCTTGCGCCGGCAATTATAATTGCACGTATTCATGCGCAGTAAACCGTTCTCGATCAGCTGGAGCATTATCAACGGTCAGAACAGCAGTTGGTACTGTCGAAATCCCTAAAATACCCCCAGAATTAGAAATGGGCAAACCTGTTCGTCTTGATTACCAGTTAAATTTCCTATTTACAAATAGAAGGCCAAAAAAGTTGCTACGAATTAGCACTCCATAGGCTTAATAAAGAATGTGAACTGCTAATTTAAGTACCAGTTGGTTTAAATGGCCATTAGCTGTTCATACCTGCTTCGACCAAATAATAAACAGTTAAAAATAACAGAGTAATCCATGTCTACCCAATTGCGCTGGTAATGGTAATTAAAATGGCGCGTGCTCTATTTCTGGTAATGAGAAACAGCTGATCGGGAACGGTGTACTGCGCATGAATCCGTGTCATTTTAATTGTCAGAAGAGTAGAATTTCCGACTGTAATACAGAGAACGGTGTACTTCGCATGAATCCTTGTAATTATAATTGCCATTGCTGGCGCCACAAAAATTCCCGACTCTAATACGGCTTTAAGGGAGAAAAATCACCGGCGTCAGCGATGTTGTCAATTTTAACAGTTATTTTCAGTTCAAACTCTAGAAAAAAATATAGGGATGCCAATTTTAATAATCTATTGTCTCGACATTTCCTTACACACAGATGACTACACAAAATTTGTTTTTGGTCAATTAATTATCGAATATTCGAAAATTCACGTCCTACTTAATAAGCTGTTATTTCGTTAATAATTAACAAATTTTAATAATTTTTGCTTTAATTAATAGAATGCAGATTCTAGAGTCGAGGGCAGAGTAGTTTACGTCCTGATATGTCTAATTGTACGGGATAGCCAATAAAATGTAGATGCAGGTAAATTTCCTAAAATTTAAATTTGACATGTATCTGACATAAAAATTGAATTTAATTTATTTTTTAAACTAAACCAATTAGATATATATCTGGATTAGGCACTGGCCAAAAAGTATCGCCATGAAACAAAAAAATCCCATTTCTTCTCAAAACGTTATATTGTTGAAAAAACGTTTTGTAAACAATCAATTTGACGTATCATGGCTGCTCTGCCCTAAACTCTATCTATTTTCTATTCTGATAACGAGATGAGAGCTTATTAATTTGTACGTGCATTTTTGATTATTCGATAATGAATTTGCGTAGTGCATATACAAATTTAAATCTGAACCACATGGAAGCAAATTATTTCACAACAGAACTTAACGATATTGATCGAGACGACGAAGTAAAACCATATGCCCTTAGGGCATGTAAGCAATTCTTATGCAAACTATATACTAGTACTGTGCATTGGTTTTTGAATGTTTAAGTTATTTAAACATTTTTTGCGAACTAATTGACACCACTTATATAGGAGAAGTAGGTTGTACTAAGTGCATTCAACAGATAATTGCTTTATCAAATTATGTACTTTATAGATTTCAAGGAATTTATAGTTATTAAAAACACTTCCATTTCTATCAGTTTTGTACAATAATCTGTGGTTATAATTGCCTATTTGTTGTTAAACGTAAGTAATCATTTTCAATTTAAGAGACGAGTATTGCTATCAATACAAGAAGGATAAGTATTTCTTGGATTTGATCTCATGTTACTGACACTAATTCAGATTTTCAACTGATTTGGTGCATGTGGATTAAATTGGTGATTCTGTTATGTTAATACATTGTTTCTATACCAACCATTGAATCACGTAATATTCACCGATTTTCATCTTGCGAAATCATTTTTCTTCATCTCCTGCTAGAAATCATTATTATTTACCTCCCTTATTTACCTAGGTCAGGGGTCGGCAACCTGCGGGTCTTTGGATGTGAAGCTGCGGCTCTTTAGTTCCATAAGCAAATATTATTTATTTTATCGAAAAAAAACATTAAAAATTCGTTCTGAATCGATTAACGAGGATTAGGCACCGATTCTATCTCTCAGCTACTTGTACTCGCTTTTCACCGCACCCCTCCCCCGTGACACGCGTCGTTACTGTCGTCAGTCCGTGGAAAGCTCTCGAATGACGCTGTCGTCGGATGTTTCTATGTAGGTTTTAATTCGTTTTCGACGCAAGACAATTTGGCGTCTTCACCAGTGCTTTGGCTGTAACCAGGGGTCGGCAACCTACGGCTCGCGAGCTGCATGCGGCTCTTTCGTTGTCAAGTTGTGTCTCTTTCGATATCAAATTGTGTCTCTTTCGATATCAAATTGCGGCCGTTAGTGGCTCTTTAAAAACAGAGAAATTGGGTAAATTATAACTTTTGGCTCTTCCGTCTCAAAAGGTTGCCGACCTAGGTCAATAATAGAGGCATCTTGCAAAACAATCGTTATTTATTATACAAGGGAAAAAGTATTAGATTTTAGCTCGAGGTTGTGTTCCGAGAGCTAAAATCTAATATTTTTCCCGCACACACAATTTTATTCTGTGACTGTAATAACGACGATTTAATATTGAAAAACATATTATTACATTAAAGTTAGGAAAGTATCGATGTAAAATTTGAATTTTTAAACTAGTAGGCTGTTTTACTTATAGCGACAATTCGACCTGCGTTGCTAAGGAAACCTTTAAAATAATCAAATATCTGTCAATTTAATTTTGTGATTTAATTTAAAAATTAAGAACTTAGTTGTTGCTTATTAGTTATTTTGAATATTATAAAGTTAAAATTGTCTGATTCCGAGTTTTCTCTGACTCTAACGGAATTGGTAGAAGCAGCGAAAGTAGCGTCACAAAAATTATTGCCAGCTAAATCGCGCAAAATTTACGAACGAAATTTATGAACAAGAAATGCAGTTCTTTGTCGGAGACGGTGTTATTGGCCTATTTTGCGAAATTAGCACAACAACAAAAGCCATTAACAGTGTGGTCGAATTATTCAATGATTAAAGGTATGTTACGATTTCAAAATATTTCAAACTAATTACATTTCTGAAACAAAATGGGAAAGGTTACACGCCCAACAAAGCTGCTATTTTTACGATTACAGATATTAGTGACCCTCGGCGCCTTGCGCCTCCTGATTTAAAAACGACGGTCGGTCAATTATAGCTTCCTGAACCGTGGTTAATATACTATTTTTTCCCATACTAATCAATTTAGAAAATCCTGCTGTAGTTAGTAATTTATTAATTTTACTCACTATTATCGACTCTATTAATCATTTAAGTCAAGTTATCTATGATTTGAAGTTTCACAAACATTTTTAAGTCACATTATTATAATTTGCAGTAATCGGGTTGCCTGCTTTCCAAAGTTTGATAGTTTGTTTTGCCAGATGCCTCTATTATTGACCATTGTAAATAATGGAGGTAAATAATAATTATTATTCTTGCAGGAGGTTAAGAAAAATGATTCCTCAAACTAAAAATCGGTTAATAATAAGGGGTATCATTTAAGTGGTTAGCAAAATATTCTTATTTTTGCGAAGAGAAAAATGTAATCGGTCAGCCAAAATGGCAACTTATAGACAGCAAACATTTCTGAATCGATCAGTAATTAATTTCATACTAGAGTGCTCTAAATTATTTTGGTACGTAAATGAAATATATAAGCTGCTATAAGCGATCCACTTTTAATCAGATATTAGTAAGCAATCTGCGGGTAATCAAAATATTTAATAAAGCAATAAAACGTGAAATAGTGACAGTGCCTTGGGAAAACAAGTGAAAACCCGCCCACGCTACAGCTTTTGTAGCCGATTTCCTTCTGTATTCGGCAAAAGAAAATACAAGAAAGTTACATAAATTGACAGTGCCCTGGGAAAACAAGTGGAAACCCGCCCCCGCTACCTTTTGAGCCTTGACTGCTATACCGAATGAAACCACACGAATGCAATTAACTACTTGTATCACGCCACCGTTTTCGCTCCGCCCACAATAACGAACGTTGCCGATTATTCAAAACAAATGCAATCCAATGATTTATATTGATAACCATCCTTTTAATATGCAAACCTGTAAAGTACACTGCTTCTAGACATGTTTTTTTCTACTCACCAAGTAATCATCTCGCAGCTCGACTATTAATTAAGCGAACACATGATATTACAAGCGGGCTGATATCGGTTAAATTGTTGACAGTTTGTAGCATTTTTTGCAGAACAAGTGTTTCATCCCGATTTTTATTTATTGCAATGAAAATCTTTTTATGCTGATCAAATGATTTAATGGCTATTTTTTGCTGCGAACCAATTTTAATAACGGCAAACCATTTAATTACTTCTCAATAATAAGTGATCGAATGCATTGGCGTAGTCACAGGGGAGCAAAGGGGGACGGTCGACCCCCCTCCGCCCCCAAGGTTCATAAGATGACGAAGTCGAGTGAATGACGAAGTCGAGTGAATAGCTCCAGTTTTGTTGATCTGTTTACTTAATAATCACAACGTTAGTATCGCCGCGAACATCACTGTAAATTGTTATCGCCATAAAATGTAAATATATTCCAAAATTTAATTCATTCTAAAATAATTGATGAATGCGGTAATTTCTTAGATAGAGGCTTAGCAGTGACAATTATGTTTTTCGCGGTAAGTAGTTAATCCTTATCATCCATCACCTTAGTTAAGACTTGAGGTTTTTGGAGATTTATTTGCATACTTCAGCGAACAGCGGGTAATACAAAACAATGATAATAATTAAAAGAGATTTTTGTACTCGCATATAAACAATAAAGATAAACAAATATCTATATACCATTATTGACGCCATCGTCAGTTTTAATGTAATTACTTATTTCGGACGTATTTATCAAAGTTATAGAATTGATGGTTTATTAGAACCAGAACACTCCGTCATTTCTGCTAAATAACAATATAATACTTCCTGGTGTGATTTATCTTATTTGTAAAAAAATATTTAGTTGATAAGTCGACATTTTGGGAAGATGTTATTAAATGTACTATCGTCGCCGTTTAAAACATCGAGCTTATAATACAATTTTGGTAAGATTAAGCATATTCTTTTTTAACATATTTTTTAAAAGAAATGTACCGCTAGACAGTGTTTAGTAATTGGATTCCGAACCATGAACTTCGTCCGGCACTAACGATAGCATCATATTCATGTTTCGCATTCAATCGATAGTGTGGATGGAGCAACGTTGCAGGACCCAGGAAGTTCATGATTCACTCCATTTTTAAAAAATTAAGGCTTAATGGTAAACATTTTTGAATTTTATGTTGATACACTTGAACCGTAAGCAAATAAAAAATATGAATAGATCTATTCAAAGAGCGCACTTACACCTTACATATTGTGTAGTCGATCGACTCGGCAATCCCCACGTTCCCCGCCTCGTGGCGTTCGCGATGGGAGCGATTTTTGGGACGGGTCAAAGGCTTTAATCTATAAGTTCACAAGACGAATCTTATGTTTACACATCCGATGTTTACTCCGAAACGAACAGGTTTGTCAACCCTGGATTCTATCAAAAGGAAGGCAATTCGTCTGATCGGAGACCACGAGCTGCCAAAGATCCTCGACAGTGTAGAGCATCGAAGAAAGGTTGGTGATTTGATTTGATATTGGCTTTTATCCGAAGGTGAATTCTCCCACCCAGGAATTGATTATTTAAAGCCTATCTAACTTCTAAGCCTTTTTAATTTAAATTTTGAAAATATAAGAACTGGTCGACACTATGAGTAAAATGGCCAGTCTTACCAAGTAATGAAAAAATCCACCGCAATCCACTTAATTAGTTTTTACGAACGCTGTTCTTCGATTACGATTTCGATTATTTTTGTAATGTCAGGGATGCCAGGCGTAATGCCATTGCCGACTTGACACGCATGCGTCAGTCGGTCTTGGGTGGGCTCACCATCCTTTCCCCGCTAACTGGAAGCTGTCAGCGGTCCACCAGAGCAATTGAAGAAATGCGGGCAAGAATTTTGTCTAAAAAAGAATGAATGATTTTAATTTGAAGTATAGTTGTTTGAACGTAGGACAAGGCCTAACTTTTGTTCAAGCTATACTTATTGTTGTATTGGCTCGGGCATGTCAAATGAATACAATAACAATGCAAGTTATTATATTGAACACGTAGGGCTTTTACTTATTTAATTTTATTGTCTGTTGTCATTGAGGGTTATTTTATGGGGTTAGTCCTTTCGTACGCTGAGTAACGCGACCCGAAGTACTCGTAGTTAATTATGTACAATTTATATACAATCAGAATTAACCTGAACTATCATTGAATTGTCACGTACTCTATTTTTAAATTAGATTTATTATCATTATTTACAATATAAAATAAACCTAAGCTAGCATTTTGTTCGCAACTAAAGGAATCGAACAAACTCGCGGTAGTTACTAATACTAACTTAAGATATTTTAACACTTACTTTTGATGTCACAATCGGGTAATAAGATATCGCAGCATTATTTATACTGACACGGACAGCTACGAGTTTCCGTAAATCAATTGTAGTTGTTATTTAGACTCGCACTAAAATTCACGAGTGTTCGAAGATATTTCAGAGTTCTTTATACTCGCACTGATACATACTAGTGTTTGAAGAGATTCCAGAGTTATTTATACTCGCACGGAAACTACGAGTGTTTAATGACAGTCCAGTATTGTTTAAACTCGCCGGAAACACGAGTACTGGAATTGGAAAAAAAGTATTTTTTACAACAAATGATCACAATATTAGTTTCGAATTATAGGTACATCTTGGGTTTAGGTCACTTTGAAATGAAATTCAAGTATTCAGATTACGTTTCAGTTTATTGTACTAAACCATAGTCAGAACTATTTGTTAGAAATATGGCATTAGAGAAAATAGAAAGGAACAATATTTCAGAGGGTGCATGTTAATCACAAATTTCTTATTTTTTGTTAGTGTCAATTACGTATACATCATATTTTTAAAGGTTGCTCGTCGCCGTCATATAGGCAACCCCGCCGGCATTGGTGCCGGTTTGGTTGCCAACCAACGACGACCGTCCAGAACCGAAATCAGTCGTAATAAATGAGGGTTTTATCAATCTATTCAATTCTTTTAAAATCCGACTTATAAATCATAAAACCGGTTATTAACTAATTATAAGAAAGTTGTTAATAAATGCATATCATAATCATAAATACATACAATTAACAAATTACTTTTAAATTGGATAATGGTGCCGAATTAAATTTTCTAAACGAAGGAAACATTAAAATCTCTTAACTAGATAATTGGCTAGAGATGGTACAATATGTGACTATTAGTAAAGTTAAATGCACTTAACTATTGCTTTGTAGAAAAGTATAATAAGAAAATATTATCCTTAGTACTCACTTAGTACAGATGATAGTGGCCTTCGTAATATACAGGGGAAGTCTGGGGGGAATGGACCAAATTCCAGGAGTGCATTGCACAAGTGGCCGCCAAGATATGCAGACCTCACACCACTAGACTTTTGTTTATGTGGCTGGTTCAGAAATTAAGTTCACAAAGTATGCCACTCCATTCTACCTAGGCAACAGTAGACGGCCTGTAGCATGCTACAAGTCGTCTCCTGTTGCCAGTTCCCTCATGTCGTTCCATGTTCCTTCGGTTAAAAGACGTTGTGTAGCAATATGTTGCCTAAATGTTACCTCACTAGAAATACTGCAGCCGGTATTAAAGACAGCAGTAAAGCAAAACTTGGGCTCTTCAGGGACCACGAATGAAGGGGTTGCGTGATGGGAAAGAGACTCAAGTCTCGCCGGGACCACGCCCAAATGTTGTTAAATTTGGTCAATAATTTATATAAAACTAACAAAATCGCTGGGTATCACGTATTATATTATTATAAAAAAACTAATTTTGAATAAAACGTTTATTGAGAAACCAAACGACCTAAAAACAAAACCATTATTAGGTTCTAAAAACATTTTCTAATGAGACTTTTGAGCCTGCATTTGCTGCAGACAGGGAAGTTGCGAGAAAATTCCTCGTTAAGAGTTTTTAAGTGATGGGCAACACTTTGATTTTGATCATTAATAAGTTTTTTTTAGCGTGGGGAAGGCCGAATAATTTTTTGCTTTGATCTTATCAATCCAGAAGTCAAGTTTATCAATAAAGGCGTGGAGTTTATCTTCAAATACACACAAAACTGTTTTAAAATGTCAGTATTTTTTTCTCGTCCAAAAATAATTTAACTTCCTTTCTGAGCTCGTACAATCGTTCCAACATATTTCCCTACGAGAGCCAGCGAACTTCTGTATGGAAAAGTAGCATTTCATCTTCGGATTCAAATCAGCAGAGTTTTTTTAAAAATACGGGTGTTTAAAGCACTACTGTTTACAATTTTTATGGACAGTTCTATAATAATTGATAAGTTTTAAGGTAAAGTTTAGGAAGCCAAGGGCTTGGGGATGAATAATGCAATGTGTTGTTAGTGTGAGGTTTATGAGTGTTGCTAAACATGAACGTGATCCCAACATTAATGGGGCGCCATTTGTGCAAAAACCAGAAAGTTTTCCCAAATGATGTCGTGCTTCTCAAAATAGTCATATATTATTTCGAAGTGGTTTCAAGTTCTCGGTTTCAGTATCTTGCATTTGAATATTATTGTCTTCGTCTAAAAATCGGACGAAAACAACTAGCTGGGAACATTGTGTCACATCAGTAGCCTCGTCGCATTGTCTAGCAAAAACTGGTGATTTTTTAATTTTATCCAAGAGCTATTCTTCAATATCTTGCGACATTTTCTGAATTCGATTCTTAACTGTGCTGTTTCACAATGATATTTCCTGAACCTTATTTTTGGCTTCCTCTCCTAGAACGTCTCCCACAGCTTTTAGCAAACATGGCTTCACTAATGTTTCACCGATTCTATGCGGTTTTTTTGATTCTGCAATCAGTTTTGAAATTTCGAACGATGCAGTCTGGATGTACCCAGTGTCCTCTTGTGGACCACCTGGAAGTTGGAACGCTGGTCTACATAGTAGCACTTTAAAATACTATTTCAGATTGAATGGTACTACAAATAAACATGTTAATGTATGAAATTTTGTTTATTTGTACCCACGCTATAAATTGAAATCAAATGAAAATCGGATCAGGACATATGAGATGTATTATATTATTTTCACTTAGACAATACGCTTCTCTAGTATTAAAATTACATGAGTCTGTAATAACAATTGTCCCATTTGCCGCCTCTCTTAATATGCCTATGCCCTTGCTTTACCGTAAGGGTTTGGGTCGAAACATTTATAACACAATTAACGTCAGCCGATGTTCTTTTCACCCCAATCTGTATCATTATTATGAAACTGAAGACGAGCTTAACAAAGTCCCGATTCTGGAAAAGGATCATTTAAAATTTGAGAGCCAAATTAGTAAATAAACGTAAGTCTAAAAATTATAATTTTCTTTTCTTCCCTTTCATAGCGATCCTGCGGGGGAGATAAGGGTGAAAAGGGAAACAACACTTCAAAATCTTTTTTTGCCCAAGAGATATTATGTTGGCTGGTATTTAGGTCAATCGGTTCAGTAGCTCCAACTTTGGCATGAAAGAATAATAAACATATCGTTTTTTATAGAAGGAATAAAAACGGTAATAAAAAACATAAATATCGAGGCTTGGATTTGGACAGGCGAACTACTTAGCAAAACTGGTCTTCTACTGCCAGTGCCGTAAATAGCTTTGTTTCTTGGGAGGGGGGGGGGGGTTTGTTCGGGTTTGTTCGGAAATAGGAAATCGTACAATACAATCTTTACTCCACTCGTCGGTACAAAATTTCGCCACCCTGATATTTTGGTCAAGTTTGATATTTTTTATGCGATTTTCATGATTTTGTTATGAGTTTGTAGATGCGTTTATTGTGTTTTTCCTTAATTATTTTTATAAACTCACATTTTTCGATTAGGCTTTATAATACAGGAGTAAATCAAATTGTTGCTTTTTGTCGTAATTTCAAAATACCCTGTAGAAAAATTGAGGTAGATAATTCTAAACATTTCGATTATTGATTCATTCCATTATCTCATTTCTGCTGCGAGCTGCAAAATTTTAAATGAAACCCTGATTTGAAGCCTATTTTCATTAAGAAAAACAAACACTAGGTATATCATAAAGTTAATTAACAAAAACAATTTTAATATCGTGTATTTCCTCTTCTCGCAGCAATGACAGCTTGCAATGTTCGCGATATCGAACGAATAAGGTTACTTATCCTTTCTTGAGGGATAGCCTGATATTCTTCGGTCAGCGCCAGTCGTAAGTCTTGCAAGGTTTATGGTTGTACAGGATGACGACGAACGGCCCTTTTAAGTTGATATGTAAGATGTTCGATTGGGTGGAGATCCGGGCTATATGCGGGCCATTCCAATCTTTGAAGTCCAACTTCATCCAGATATTCGCTCACTACATGTGCAACGTGACGTCTAGCATTATCATGCGTGTAATCATGTAAATTGGTTCCCAATGAAAGGAGCAAATGTAACAACAACTTCTTGGAGGATTTCCTCAATGTAACGGTGGGCGATTAGAGCTCAACAAATACAAGATTGGTGCGTGCTTCGGTAGAAATACCCATGACATATTTTCTAAAAATAACATCGTTTCATTTCAAATTTTGCAGCTCGCAGCAGCAATGAGATAATGGAATGAATGAAGAATCGAAATATTTAGAATACATCAAAGATAACAAGGAACATTATGTAAATAAAATTCTACACCTCAATTTTCCTATAGTGTGTTTTGAAATTACGACTAAAAACACCAGTTTGATTTATTCCTGTATAATATAGCCTAATCGAAAAGTGTTACTTTACAAAATAATTAAGGAAAAACACAATAGATTGATTTATAAACTGATAACAAAATTATGAAAATCACATAAAAAATAAGAAAGTTATAAAATATCAAACTATAGTATTTTTTCCGTGTAGATGGAAAATTATATGGTATTAGGTTTCGTATAAAAATACCTTAATTAAAATAATGTTTCTACAAATAAAAAGAATATTACTCTGAAAACGAATTATATGCTGTATAAATTGGGGATGTATGGTTTCCGAGATTTTTAGGTTTAATTAACCTATTTGCGAGAATTGTCTATTTATTAGTGAAAAGTAAATAATTACTTTAACTTATAGGTTTTATAGACAACTATAAAAGGTGCTAAAGCGTTATTAATTATTACCTGAGAATAATCTACTCGGATTTCATCCGAGATAAGTACTAAACGATACGAGAATTAATTGCCAATAGAAAAATAGAATCTGAATTATTTTAAATCTGATTTAAACCGCTTATGGCAAGATTTGCGTCGAACTTAATAAGAATTATCATAGTGGATATGAAGAAATCTTATTTATTTAAATATATTTACCTTAGTGACGACACATACACCGAAAATATGTTTAGTATTAATAATTGATATTTATGTAGTAATTTGAATACATATAACATATATAATCAAATTAAACGAACGGAGAAACTTAATATTTGTTAAAATAATTACCTGCCATTTATATTTCATTTAAAATATTATCGAATATTCAAATGAATAATATTTTTTTTCCTTAATCTTTTTCCTCTTCGTTCTCCGAACAAACCCGAGGGCACCTACCTTAACGTGGGCTCCGAACCACGATTCTCGGTTATACGTTGCTCTCCCAACAGGCTTCAACATTATGAGCGATCATCAATATGGTTTTCGGAAGTCAAGATCAACTGGAGATTTTCTAGCCTATGTCACCCATCTTTGGAACAACGCAATCGAACATCATAGGGAGTCTCGGGCTGTTGCACTGGATATTTCTAAAGCCTTTGATCGTGTTTGGCATGAGGGATTTCTAAGTAAATTGCAATCCTATGGTATGCCCAGTCGATTCTGTGCATGGTAGTCTAGCTTCTTTAAGGACCGCTCTCTGCAAGTGGCGATTGACGCATTTCTCTTAGACACCTTCACCATCAATGCCGGTGTCCATATTGTTTCCCACTCTCTTCTTACTCTACATTAACGACCTTCTAGTGGAAACGAAAAATCCGATATTTAGTTTTGCTGATGATAGCACACTTATCTCATCTTTCTCTTTGAATGCACAAGCATCGGCTGCCGACGCACATCTTTGCAGACAGCATGAAGTGTCACGAACAAACCCGAACAAAGCCCTGGAAGGGATTTTGGCTTGGGGTGACAGTAACCAAGTCGAATTTAACGCTAAAAAAAAAACAGGCAGCAGTTTTCTCTAAAAAGGTTAACATTACAGAACCGGATATAGTCATGGACAGACACGCAATCCCATTGGCTTCATCTATTAATTTGCTGGACGTCAATCTGGGAGGAAATATGTCTTGGCATAACCACGTTGTGGCAATCGCCAAGATAGCTTCTCAGAAACTTGGTATACTCTTTTGAACCAGAAAGTTGCACACATCTCAACAGCTTTTGACACTATACAAAGCCCAGATTCGACCATCACTAGAGTACTGCTCTCATGTCTGGAGCTCTGCACCCAAACATACTCTTCGGCTACTGTATTCCATCGAAAGGAGGGCCATTAGTCTGATTGGAGACCATGAGCTGACGAAGAACTTCGACAGCCTAGAACATCGAAGACAGGTTGGGGATTTGACCTCTTTTACAGATATTTTCATGGAAAGTGCTCGGCTGACCTTGCCCTCTTAATTCTGCCCAGAGCGACGAATAGCAGAAATACACGACGAACCACTGTCGCCCATCCATATGTGGTTAAGCTTAGTACTCCTCGAACTTCATTATTTAAGAATACTTTCATCTGGAGGACTTCATCCTTATGGAACGACCTTCCCGAGGTTGTTTTTCCCAACGAATATAACCTCCAACGATTAAAAACCAACGTGAATCGCTTTTTGCGCACACGCACCACTTCCAGAGTGCCCTAAAGGATTTTTCCTATAGTGCTTGTGTTTGATCATAAAAAAAAAATCCGTAACCTTAAAACCGGTTTGTTAGTGTTTACGTACAATAATTCGTTATAGATAAATAAAGTTTTTCAAGAAATTTGGCGATATTTCTGGAAAGTTTATTCAATTATATTGTTTTTGTCTGTATCCGATTTTAAATTATAGATAGTTTGTTTTTGGGTTTTGGGCACTTTGAAATGAAATTCCAATATTTGGTTAACGTTTCGGTTTATTATATTAAACCATCGTCAGAACTATTTGTTAAAAAGAAAAAAAGATATAATAGAAAGAAGCAATAATTTTGACGGTGTTAGTAACATAAATCTTATTTTATGTTAATATTAGTTCGTATGGAATGAAATGAAAAAATATATAAATGAATTCTCACTCATTTACACTAAATTTGGTAACATTTTGTTTCGTTGTTGAGTGGACGTGATCTAACATAGTTATACGAATTTAGCAGTAAGGTAGGTTATTATTTAAATACCATAAAATAAAAGGTATGCATATTTAACATTATTTACATTTTGGGTATTTGGTTTGTTTACATTTTTACAATGGTCGTTACAGGAAGGGTTTGGGAAATCGTATATCAAAATTATTGGGTGCTATTAATGTTTATTTTTATGATGGTAAGGATTTTCATTTAGTTTGATGTAATTATATTATTGTAAATATTACTATGGGTTTTAATTCATTGGAAAGTTTTCTTGTTTGGTTATATGGTTTTTCTGCTATGATTATGTTATGTGGTTTAAGTACTTCCTTGATTTTATTATTTATTTCAGGAATATGCGGAAGAAAGATATTTTTTTTTCTCTCACATTATTTGGTTTATGGGTTGTATTGTTGTAAATTTTATTTATTTTATTTTTAATCAGTGGTTCAGTGAATTTTTTGGGATAATTATTTATTTTTAGAACCTCTCTAATTTTCCTAAGATTTTTTTTCATTTTAACAAATAGTTCTGACAATGGTTTAATGTAATAAACCGAAACGTTAACCAAATATTGGAATTTAATTTCAAAGTGACCGAAACCCAAAAACAAACTATCTATAATTTTTAAAAACGGTCAAGACTCCGATTTGAAATATTCTAATCATATTATTTTCTCTTTCAGCAATAAGAAAATGGACCCGCAAGATGACGAGGCACCAAAAGATCCGAGGGCAGAAAAACAGAAACAGGCATTTGATGAAACTGATTTTGAAGGTATGTATTGCTATTATGAAAAGGTAGATAATTTAAAAACATCAGTAACGTCGCACGGTATGTTAATTATTAATTGAAAACGGTATGTCCTACCAGAAAAACTTAAGAAATGATAGTCGAATAAGTTTTTTCAACTAAATAATTAAATGTTTTGCTTACGTACGCCACCTTGTCGCCGAATTGTAAAAAAACACGAAGGAATTTTTTCAAGCGGAACGTACATACATTATACCATGCTATGAGTGGAGTACGTAGCCCGAAACGTCCGTCCGTTCTGCGCGTAATAAATGATAGGTAACTCTAAACCTTCTCCTTATCTGCGCGTTTCACGTAAGACGTTTTTTGATAACCCCCGTATAACCAAGTTTCCCCTTAAGTTTTATTTGAATTTAATTTAATCATATTATTAGGTAGACGGCTATTTTTTGGAAATTTGATTTTGTCCCCATTTTTGAATTATATCCAAAGGTGAATTCCTCAGCCAGGAATTATTTATTTAGAGCCAATCTAACTTTCTTAATCACTAAATTTTGAATATATGTGTAAGTGCTGGTCGACACTATCAGTAATGTCGCCAGTCTTGATATTCAATAAAAAATTCATCATAATTTAGAGACGCTCCTACTTAAAGTATTTTCGAACGCAATTTTCTCGATTATGGTTTTTCGAATCGAATAGTTGTTTCTTGTCAGGGATGCCAGGCAATTATGCCATTGTCGACTTGACACGCACGTGTCAGTCGGTCTTGGGTGGGTCCACCATGCTTTCCCCGCTAACTGGAAGCTGTCAGCAGTTCACCAGAGCAAGTGAAGAGATGAGGGCAAATTTGTCATAAGAAGCACTCGTAGTTAATTATTTACAATTTATGTACAATCAGAATTAACCTGAACTATCATTCAATTGTTTCAACCAACCTAGCATTCATCTGTCAAGATATTTTAACACTTACTTTTAATGTCACAATCGGGTGATTTTTATTTCAAGTTCAGACTTATTTATACTCGCACGGACAGCTACGAGTTTTCGTAGATCAATTCTAGTTTTTATTTAGACTCGCACTAAAATTCACGAGTGTTTGAAGATAGTCCAGAGTTCTTTATACTCGCACTGAAACATACGAGTGTTTGAAGAGATTCCATAGTTATTTATACTCGTACGGAAACTACGAGTTTTTAAGGACAGTCCAGTATTTTTTTAACTCGCCGGAAACACGAGTAGGCGAAGATAAAAATTTTCTCAGGGAAAATCCGCGGTTGACTGTTCTCGGAATTCTTTATGTAAAAACACGCTGAAACCTGAGGTCATCATTGCTGCTCCCGTTTTGAAAAAATAAAATCGCGAGTGAGCGCGGTTCTGGGGATACCAGAAAACCGACTGACTTCTAAAACAATTTTTTATTTCATCCTTCCCAACGCTACATTGCGTCATTCTTAAACCATCTAATCTCTTGCCGTCGATGCCCGTAAAGCCGTTGATTTTTACTGATGAAGCCTATTGAAAGATTACGTCAACCTTCGATCCAATTTCCTTATTAAATTATTTAGAATAATTTGACGGAAATAAAATTCATTAATTTTCTGGAATTGGAAAAAGCCAGTTTTACAACAACCTATACCCATATCATAAATAGTTTCCAAGTTATTGAAGATTGAAGTAAATAGTATATATTTTTTTTGTTACACCCTGTAGCTCGGACAGAAAGCATTTCCGGATTCATATTTTTTTCTTATATTACCTTCTACAATACCTTATTAAAATATTTCCCATTCCTCCCAAAACACCCTGTATTTACATTTAATAAATCCTTACCATCCATAATTTAAAAAAGTTTTGCCGCAAAATCAATAAAAAATACAATTAAAGAATTATAACTATTATTATCGAGCATAATATTTCTCTTAAATTATTTACATTTCAAATTATGTTTATTTTATTTAAATATTTTAGATTGTATTATAACATTAATACAACAACAACATTAATCTTAAATAAACAACAAACTAGACTTTGTGGAATCACGTTGCGCAGATAATTAATCTGGTATTTTCCAGACGAAATTGCAAATATTAAGTGTGAATTAGACAATACAAGTTCTTATGAGTAGTTATGAGTAATTTTGCTTGTTTCACACCAAATTTGAAAAATATGCCTTGCTATAAAGTAACTATGAACAATATCCGACGATTTATTCCTCCACATAAAGTAACAAGATCTGTGGCTTAGATGTCTGCGGCATAATGTGGACACGAACCCTGATGATAACATCCGCCAAAATAACGACTACAATGCGCGGCAAGCGGCCAGCTATTAAGAATTTTAATTAGGGTGTGTTTATGTTGGACCTGCGATAAGCGATACGAGCGGCGATACAAGCGAAGTAGAAAGAATGATTTTATTATTTGGTTGGTCTCAACGTATGAGACAATAAACACAAGGTATGATATCGCGTAAGGAGGCGTGGCTTAGTTAATTTAATAACACCTAAATACAGTGAAACCTCTCATAACGGAAACCTCTAATGCCTCTAATAAGGGGACATTTTTTCATAGTTCGGAACTAGGTATATGAAATTCCATGAAAATCACCCTCCTTTGGGCGGACTCTCCTTTGGGTGGACGCAGACAGGCTGTTTTCATACAAAACACTCCTTTAAACGGACAATAAAAATTTTTAAGTATTTGGGAGACGAATAAGTACGGTGCAAAATCTCTCTGAAGACAGACCTGCAACCAATCGCGTATGCGTGGCAGCGCGAAAGGACTTCTCCAAATGAAAGTATGTGTGATTCCCTCACAGCAATCCGCCGTTTATTTGTGAGTTGTAAGGTTAAAATCATAAACAATGGCACAAAAATGTCGCGTTTTGAGTCTGAAAGATAATTTGGATGTTGTGGAAGTTTGTAATTTGATAACAATTTGCTATTAGAAGATAATACTGACATCATTCCTACCAATTATGTAGTCCAAACTGAAACCACATCACTATCTGACGACTCGGATGAAGAAGTCGATTGCTGTAATCACACAAATGTCACCAATTATCAACAAGCCATTAGTATTGTAAAGGAATTATGAGAGAATGCAACGAATAGAGGTGACTCTACAGCAATGGAATTGTTTTCAGACTTGGAATTACATTTTCTAGATTGCAAGTATTAAAACGCAAACACATTAAACTGCGTTATTAGATTTTTTAGTACTACATCCTAACTAAAACTAGTGTATTTTTGTTTCTTTAATAAATGTTTATTGTACATACATACATATACATAGTAATAATTTTGCATTTACATATTACCTAATAACAAATTTCCCATGGGCGGCCACCTCTATTATGCGGACACATTTAGACGGTCCCGTATGTATCCGCCTAAGAGAGGTTTCACTGTACCATGATGTTATGTTTTCATTTCACCTACTATCAAATGCCTTTTAATACCTTTAAAAGAGAACTAAAAACGCTAACAACAACGTGAATCTCCATAATGCAAAACTTACTTACTCTTCCAGGAGATAATATTAAAAATCGGAAAGAAATGTCCATTTTATTGTAAAGAGGGACGATCATAAAGAATATTTGGAGTCCTAGTAGTCTAAAACCCTGGGAGGGGTGGATGTTACCCTTAAAATCTTAAATCGTAAGTGAGTCAAGTGGCATATCATTTTAAAGATTATTAAAATACCAAATCATAATTTATTATTTTTGAGAAATTAGAACTTACCTGCAGTGAGATTTATGGTTTTTAGGTTACTATTTTAAAA
The DNA here is from genome assembly GCA_963991005.1 of Barypeithes pellucidus. NCBI lineage: Eukaryota > Metazoa > Arthropoda > Insecta > Coleoptera > Curculionidae > Barypeithes > Barypeithes pellucidus. Next base: position 7,059,264 of record OZ022557.1, read on the forward strand.
AACATTATTATGTTGACTCCTCTTTTAGTAGAATAAGACTGACGAACATTTAAAAAAAATTTTTCCTACCTGGAATGATTTTGGCTGGATTTTATATATTTTGACCTGCTGCATCCGGATCTGGCCTCAGATTTTCGATATCAGCCTCCAATGATAAGGGAGGGACATATTCTTTGAACAATTAAAAACCTATAATATATTTTATTAACAGTTAGTTTAGGTAGATTATAAACATTTATAAATAATTTAAAATTTAATATTTACTTCCCTAACGTCTTTCTTTTATAAGAACTCCTGGATGTGTCTCGTATTAGGGTCCAGCAATAGTCGGCTAACATATTCGGGTTCCACTTTCCTGTATACCTTTTCTCTATGGAGGCAATATCTTGATGAAATCGTTCTCCATGCTCATCTGATACTGCTCCTAAATTTTCAGGAAAAATGTCCCAATGAGAATGGAGAAATTGAAGTTTTAGTGACATGTTGCATTCTAAAATATGATAGGCCGTGAGTAGTTCTTCCACGAGTTCACGATAATTTTCTGATTTATAATTTCCAAGAAAATTGTTGCAAACACTTTGAAATGCATTCCATGCCCGCCTTTCATTGTCACTTAAAGTTTGCCTGAAGTTCGCATCTTTAAACAATTGCCTAATTTGGGAACCAACAAAAATTCCTTCTTTAATTTAGGCCTCACTGATACGTGGAAATTTGTATTTTAAATACTTGAGAGCATTTCCTTCTCTATCCAGTGCTTTAACAAAATTTTTGATCAGACCCAGCTTAATGTGAAGTGGAGGTAAATATATTTTTTCTTTCTGAACTAATGGTTCTCGGGTCAAATTTTTAACGCCAACTTGTATTGTGTCACGTGGAGGCCAAGCCTAAATTGTATAATGTTTATCTCTTGCACGGCTGTCCCATTCACACAAAAAGCAACAGTATTTTGTATAGCCTGCTTGGAGTCCTGTCAGTAACGGCACCACTTTTAAATCTGCACATGTGTTCCATTTGTGATCTTCGTACTTTACACATCTTAGTAACATCTTAAGATTTTCATATGTTTCTTTCATATTTACCGAATGACCTATAGGAACCGATGGATGCTCGTTTCCATTAAAAAGAAACAGCTTTTAGACTTGTTTTAGACGAATCTATGAATAGTCTCCATTTATCGGGAGTATATGGTAAGTTCAGTTCGGTCATTAGGCCAGGTATGTCATGGCAAAATACTAAATCACCTTCCACTGCAAAAAAATTTGTGAAAGTAGATTGCCTTTTCCTGTAGATGGACACCTTCACTCCTTTTTCCAAGAGCTTTCACTGCTGCAGGCGGGATCCGAGAATTTCAGCTTTTGTTTTCGGGAGGTCCAAGTCACGAACAAGGTCATTTAATTCACCTTGAGTGATTAAATGAGGTGTGTCAGGCAAATCATGAGAACTAGGGATGTAGCTTGGTCCGGCTTCTGGTGAAATACTTCCGGAGTCTGATTCGGAATCAAGCGTGTAACTCTCAGGTGGCTGGGGAATGGGTAATGAGTTGTCATGGGGCACTGGTCGCATTGCAGAAGGAATATTGGGATACTGAATGCTACGCTTAGTTTTGCTAGTAATTCCTTTAATATTCGTCATGCAAAAATAACAATCATCTACGTGATTACGAGGTTCCCTCTAAGCCATTGGAACTGCGAATGGCATAGATTTATGAGTACCTTTCAGTCATCCAGTCAATGTTTTCGAGCACGAAGTGCAACACATTTTTGGGGCCCAGGACCTATCTTCATCGCCAACTTTGCATCCAAAGTACAGTTCATAAGCCTTTTTTACTAATGAAGATATCGGTTTTTGGTACGCTTTCGCGGTAACTTCGCCACAAATATAACAGAAGGTATCGGCTTTATTAACGCAAACACGCATCGACATTTTTGGTACCGTTTTACCACGCACGTAGATCTAAGCGAAAATATTAATAGATGTTTACTAAATGATTATATAGTAACGACTAAAGGGATATTTCAAGCATAGATCCAAATAAGCTGCAAATAACAATGGGGCGACCGTTTATTACCTATTAATGGGCATATTCGACCCTTCCAAGAAATCTGAGGCCAATATAAACATTTGAGGGTCAGTTGTATATTAGTTTAAGTCCAAATGTTACAAAATACACGATATTTTTATAAAGAGGATTTTTGTGTTGATTAATGTAATTAGGGATCCGTAGGTGGTCACTTCGGGTGTCACCCCTTCCAATTCTTCACCAGGGGTCACAGTCACCGAGTAAGAATTTACTTGAATAAGTCCATTCTTGGAACGGGAATGTATCGTTCCGATTTTTAATATTATTTAATGATGGAGAAGAGATATTAAGGATGGGACATTCTGTATAACATGCCACGAACGATTAAACCAGAATTTTATTCAAGCTTGTTAACGAAAAAGCTGGAAAGAAAACGCGGTTTTATGGCTTTGTTTAAATATTTGATCACAATCCAGTGTCCCCTTCTGACGCGAACTGTGCTTTCGTTAGTTAAAGTTCAAATTCGCTGCTGCTGGTATGGGACACGATCCTTTCCGATTCCTGAGAAAAGAGGCTCTGACACACCAATTAACATGGATTCATCTAAAATTCATTAAAAAAAAAATACTAAAATCTCAGGGTACAGATAAATTTTACTTAAATCACAATAAAATCTCTGAAATATAACCTCTTGTAAAATTATTCACGCATAATCTTCACAGTTGCAATAATCGAGTTATTTATAACTCGTTATTATATTATTCCGGTGTTTTATATAACTATATACAGGGTGTCCCATAACTAATGGTACACAGGAAAACTGCAGATTCCTTGGGTAAAAATACTGCGATTTGGCCATACTTAGTTTAGTTCAATAGCTGGTAATAACCGAGATACAGGGTGTCCAAGTAAAAATTTAATTTTCAATTTTCCTAAATAACTTATTTCTGAATCAATATTTTTGCACAAAATTTTGTGACTAGGGTTTTTTCGGGGAAAGGAATTTGAATTTGTTAATAATTTTGATGTAGATTGAGGGGGGCGCTCTCTGCTCTCTGAATACATAAAAAGAAATGTAACTTTTTTGTGCCTTAGTATAATTATATTTTTATTAAAAATATAAATTTTTCCGTCATTTTTAAGTAACAAAGGTATACTTTGTAAATGTCGCTCCGACTAACCGTTTTCGAAATATTTTCAATTACAATTTCTAATGCGCCCGTTTAAATTTTGATTTATAAATGTGAAATTTGTCACACTAGCTTTGGTAGAAACAAATACAATGAAAGCACTTTGAAACCTCATTTCTGTTTTATTTTCATTTGTCAGCATTTTGGGTGTTTTTAAGGAGTTTTTGAAGATACTGTTATCAAAAATTAAACTAAAAATGCCTCGACATAACTGTTTTCTAACGGAGAAATGCGAGACATGGTATGTTTATACGCACAAGAAAATTTTAACAGACGCGGGGCACATCGGCGGTATTTGAAAATGTACCCAAGGCAGCCAGATTTTAAAATTTTTAGAAGCCTATACGACAGACTGGGAGAAACAGGATCCGTGCGTCCAAAATGAAAAATATAGCGGCATTTTTAGTTTAATTTTTGATAACAGTATCTTCAAAAACTCCTTAAAGACTTCCACAATGCTGACAAATGAAAATAAACTTTGACATAAATGAGGTTTCAAAGTGCTTTCATTGTATTTGTTTCTACCAAAGTCTACTGTAACAAATTTCACATTTATAAATCAAAATTTAAACGGGCGCATTAGAAATTGTAATTGAAAATATCTCGAAAACGGTTAGTCGGAGCGACATTTACAAAGTATACCTTTATTGCTTAAAAATGACGGAAAAACTGATATTTTTAATAAAAATATTATTATACTAAGGCACAAAAAAGTTACATTTATTTTTATGTATCTAGAGTACCGCAGAGAATCTACATGAAAATTATTAACAAGTTCAAATTCCTTTCCCCGAAAAAACCCTAGTCACAAAATTTTGTGCAAAAATATTGATTCAGAAATAAGTTATTTAGGAAAATTGAAAATTAAATCTTTACTTGGACACCCTGTATCTCGGTTATTACCAGCTATTGAACTAAACTAAGTATGGCCAAATCGCAGTATTTTTACCCAAGGAATCTGCAGTTTTCCTATGTACCATTAGTTATGGGACACCCTGTATATATCACCCTCGGGAGTGGTATGAAGCAGCTACGCAGTTACGAATAAATTTTATTTCATTTATGCCCTAGAACACGCTTATTATAACGTGGCAGTTCCAAACACCATAAACTCTTCTTATAAAAAAATCTTTTTATATTTATGTTATTTCCTAAATCAATATTTTGTATATATATTTCTAGAACAAGTAGTTGCACTGAACCATGTCATGTAGGCTTAGCTCTTATCACTGTGAACCTTGATCTCGTTTAAAGTGTCCTTAATTATTAAACAATCGGAGTGAGTCAAACCATGTGAATATGAAATTTCTTTTTTTTATGATCAAACACAAGCACTATAGGAAAAATCCTTTAAGGCACTCTGGAAGTGGTGCGTGTGCTCATAATATATCATATAGGGAAGGTCGTTCCATAAGGATGACGTCCTCGAGATGAAAGAATTCTTATATAATGAAGTTCGAGGGGTACTAAGCTTAACCACATATGGATGAGCGGCAGTAGTTCGTGGTGTATTCCTGCTAATCACCGCTCTGGGCGGAATTAACACGGTAAGGTCAGCTGAGCATTTTCCATGGAAATATCCGTAAACTAGAGTCAAATCACCAAACTGTCTTCGATGTTCCAGGCAGTCGAGGCTCTTTATCAGCTTGTGGTCTCCGATCAGACGAATGGCTCTCCTTTCGATTGAATCGAGTAGCCGAAGAGTATATTTGGGAGCGGAGTTCCAGACCTGAGAGCAGTACCTACTCTAGTGATGGTCGAATCTGGACTTTGTATAGTGTCAAGAGTTGTTGAGGTGTGTACAACCTTTTGGTCCGGAAGAGTACACCAAGTTTCTGCGAAGCTACCTTGGCGATTGCCACAACATGGTTATGCCAAGACATATTTCCTCCCAGATTGACGCCCAGCAAATTAATAGATGAAGCCAGTGGAATTGCTTGTCCTGCCATGACTATATCCGGTTCTGTAATGTTAACCATTTTAGAGAAAACTACTGCCCGGGTATTCTAAGCAAGACAAAATTTCTTCCAGGTCTTTGTTGGGCCTTCATACTTCATCCTATCTGCGAAGATGTGCGTCGGCAGCCGATGTTTGCGCATTCAAAGAGAAAGATGAGACAAGTGTGCTATCGTCAGCAAAGCTAAATATCGGATTTTTAGTTTTCACTAGAAGGTCGTTAATGTAGAGTAAGAAAACGGGGGGGGGGGAGGAGACAACATGGACCTTGAGGAACCATATTTCGTTGTAAAGAGAATTGGTGTCGCTTAGTCTGAGTTGTGACTAAGACGTATCAAGTCACTGTATTTTTTAGGTGTTTTTCCTGCAGCCGGACTCTGATAAATAGAATTTTTAATTTAGATTCGTTTGAAAGCGTTTCGAAAAAGTTCAATCCCATCTCGCTTACTCCCCTCCAAAGACGAGAACGATAGAAAAGGAAGAGAAGAATCAATTGAAGTACCACATATTTAAAATAACGTTACTTTAAGATTCGAAAATGATTTTTCTGTTCATCAGGGTTCGGCTGCTGTTAACTCGTAAATTAGTTCCTTTAAATTCCTGAAAACAGTTCTCCCAACTCCTGTTGGAAACAGAAATGTGTACAGGGGAAGAAAAACTTTTATTTTTGAATTTACTATAAAAATAATAGGACTAACCATAATTTATGGAAGTATATGTAAATTTGGGACTGAAAATTATAGCAAAATTTTTAGTAATGTGTAATGTAAGCCATATGAAAAGATTGACTAATATCTCTTGTAAAATTTACAAAAATGTATTGTAATATTTAGTAAAATTTTCCGTTAAATGTACTAAAATTGTTTGTAAAATTTACCAAAACCTTTTGACAAATATTATTCGGAATCTGTTGAATCTGATTTGTGCCATTTATTCTTGTAAAATATTTTTAAAGCAATTCATTTAAACTTGGTCATTTTTACAATAAAAAATACTTAAAGAACAATATTAGTCATCAGTAAAATGCACTATATACATATATATTTTTAAATGTTTAACTACTGGGGTTATAAGTAATTTTTTTTCACTAAATTAGTTGTAAAATTTAAAGTATATTTTAGTACTTATGTGCTTGATTCTACTAAATTTATTAGAAATACTAACAATACTGTTTTAGAAATTATGTGTATCAATAATATTATTTTGGTACGAATTACTCAAGAAAAATGTAATTATTACTACATTTTATAGGAAATCATACAATAAAATATTTACTATAATATTTTTAATCTAGTGTTTGTTCCGTGCACGTACATTCGTTGTAAATTTAAATATTTTAATATTTTCTTGATTTTACTAAATTGATTAGAAATTCTAACAATACTTTTTTAGAAATTATGTGTATCTACATTATTATTTTGGTATGGATTCATAAAAACGGTGTCATTAATACTATATTTTATAGGAAGTCGTATAATAATTTTCCTATAGTCTTTCCGTGTATAAGATATCTTAGGACATGATGTTTCATACCTATTTATATAATATTACTACGACCTGATAAGGAAAGTAGACTTCTGGGTTCTTACACTATCTTTTAATTCCTTATATTGATTTCTGCAGCATTTAAATAACATACAAGATTATCTAAACATTCTTCAAAATTGTGGTATATCGTTCAACCTAGACTACTCCCCCCCTCCCCCACACCCACCCCTACTGATCACTTATAAAAAAAGTAAATTTATCCCAGTTCCTTGAATCTCACCGCAAGCACCGCGGTTTCAAACCAAAAATAAATTTTCGATTTAGACATTCCCAAATTTAAAAAAAATAAGGTAAACTAATTTAAATAAAGAAAAAATACGTTTCCTTTGCTTAACCAATCATTTATGTTAAAAGCGAAGAAGTGTCCTGCATTATTCAACGAAAGCAAAAAGAAAAAATAGCAGCAATGGGGTTTTACGAGTCGCCGCCTTGAATATTTCATACAAATTATGAACGTCTGGCGTCAGAAGGAAAGTTAAGAAAAAATGTACGCGTCTTCATAAAACTGTATTATGCCGTTAATAACGATTTTCCTTTAGAAATAAGAGCAAATTCATTTTCTTTGGTTAATTTTCCACATTTTTATGCTAAATATGTTTAGATCATTGACTTGAAACAAACATGGACAGGGGCGGATTAAAAAAATTTGTCGTTAATCCGGCACTGAACATGGACCTGGTACTTCTACCTATTTTGTACACGTCAATGTGATACCTGTTATTACAAAAATAAACACAACAAAAAATAGATGGAGATTCTACCTATAGAATCCTCATCTCCTTTTATCGTCTGTATATTCCTGTTTTTATTCTGGTCAGCTGATCGGTTTGACATGTATTGATGCTTTATAAAACTTATACTTTAATATACTATTTTCTACAGGCTGCAAAATATAAGACGTATTTTTTTTAAAGGACACAGAGCTCACAGCGTGTTCGTCGGAGTTCACGTTCCGGCTGAAAGAAGGCATTCGCATAGACACAAGAAACATCACCACAAGAACTCCGAGGGTGATAAATCCGCTTCGGAAGATGACAGACCAAGTGAGTATTTCATTTATAATTAAACTACTTTTTTATGTAAAGATTAGGGCAAATTCGTTTATGCAGGACAGTGTGCACTTAATACACAATATTTCTTCGGAAATGTTTTATTATGACATAAAATAAAACGAACACGTGATCGTTTTCACATTCAATGCGTAATTATCAAGTTATAGTAGTAGTTATAAGATTTGGTCAAGAGACATTTATGATTTATAAGTGTTATAAACGTTCCCGTTTGCACGGTTGTTGTATAAATGCTTCCACGTGATACATTTTTGATTTTAGGGTGAAATAGCTACATTATTAGTACCTACTTGGTAAGAATGTTTTTATAACCAAATTGTAAAACTGACTTATAGAAGTTTTAAATTTTTAAAAGACTGTAAGAACATCAATAGAACTTTCATTATACAACAAACTGGTTAGCGTTTTACTATATAACTCGGTTTTTACCTTCATAGATTCCCTTTATTGATTGTAAGAGCGTTTTCAGGTAAAAATTAATACAGATTCAAGGTTAAAATATTTCCTGTAAAAATAAATATTCACTATTGAATTATTTTTATTTATAAATTTTTAACAGGAGTACCTGCTTATAAAACAGTCCAGAAACTGGTGACGTCATGCTTCGAGAAGGGACCCCAAGGGTGTTATTTTCAATAAAAACGCACTAATCGGGGGGGTGGGAGGGGTTATAGATCGGCAGTTACGTATTGCATGTGGAAATGAGCACGGTGAAAGGCATGTGTATGTGCACATCCTAATACTTCCCCCTTTATACACTTATACACGCACATTACAAATTAGAATCTGTAAATATACTCACCCAAGTAACCCACAGTTATTATTAAGTTACCATAGAGCAGAGTTCCTCAAACTTTTTTGACCCCGGACCTCTTTTGATTTTAGAATTTTGTTGTGGGACCCCAACCTCTAGCGCGCGCCCCCGACTTAGTACACAATTAATTGTAGGACAGGATACCATGCCTAATTTAGCTAAAAATGCCTACTTTAGCTATAAATAATTCTTATTTGAATGTTATTGTTTTTAACAAATCAAAATCGCGGCGATTTCTAAAGACTTTCTTTTAAATGTTCCCTTTTTCTGTTGGACGAGCAGCTGAACGACATCATTGCATAAAAGCACACATTAAGAACAATGTATTTAGAAAACGCCACGATTTTTATCGCGCAACACAAAACGCGTGCATAACAGGGATCTTAGTGAGATGGATGGTGCTGCTTTCTACTTCCACACAGCTACTTTATTTTGGGCTTGATTTGAAGAAATCTGCAGCCTTATATACATATCTATTTCGGCATTAAGTCGATTACGAAATTTTGTATTTGTGACATTATTTTCCCACCTAGCAACTCGCGGACCCCCCAAGGGGCCCGTGAACCCCAGTTTGAGAAACGCTGCCATAGACTATTGGGAAAGTTAGACGAAAAATGTAATTTTTCCCATACCTGCTTCAGAAACAACATAATTTATAAAGTTTGGAAACGTTTAAGAAAATATATTGTTTTGAAGAACTCGTTTCGAAAATATCAGATAAAAGCAAAGCGATAACCTGAAATATTGGCGAAAAATCTACTGCGGCTACTAGGGGTGTGATTTTTTGGTATTTCTTCTCGACATATTGTTTTCCAGTTTATTTTCTTTTGAATTTGAATAGATTGCCGCTCCATGTCGGCTACTTTTTTTTTATGATCAAACACAAGCAGTATAGAAAAAATCCTTTAGGGGACTCTGGGAGTGGTGCGTGTGCGCAAAAAGCGATGCACGTTGGTTTTGAATCCTTGGAGGTTATATTCGTTGGGAAAAACGACCTCGGGAAGGTCGTTCCACAAGAATGAAGTCCTCCAGATGAAAGAATTCTTAAATAATGAAGTTCGAGGAGTACTAAGCTTAACCACATATGGATGAGCGGCAGTGGTCCGTCGTATATTTCTGCTATTCGCCGCTCTGGGCGGAATTAAGAGGGCAAGGTCAGCCGAGCACTTTCCATGAAAATATCTGTAAAAGAGAGTCAAATCCCCAACCTGTCTTCGATGTTCTAGGCTGTCGAGTTTCTTCGTCAGCTCGTGGTCTCCAATCAGACGAATGGCCCTCCTTTCGATGGAATCCAGTAGCCGAAGAGTATGTTTGGGTGCAGAGCTCCAGACATGAGAGCAGTACTCCAGTGATGGTCGAATCTGGGCCTTGTACAGTGTCAAAAGTTGTTGAGGTGTGTACAACTTTCTGGTTCGGAAGAGTACACCAAGTTTCTGAGAAGCCATCTTGGCGATTGACACAACGTGGTTATGCCAAGACCTATTTCCTCCCAGATTGACGCCCAGCAAATTAATATATGAAGCCAGTGTGATTGCGTATCCGTCCATGACTATACCCGGTTCTGTAATGTTAACCTTTTTAGAGAAAACTGCTGCCTGGGTTTTTTTGCGTTAAATTCGACTTGGTTGCTGTCACCCCAAGCCAAAACCTGATGAGATAAGTGTGCTATCGTCAGCAAAACTAAATATTGCATTTTTCGTTTCCACTAGAAGGTCGTTAATGAACAGTAAGAAGAGAGTGGGAGACAATATGGACCCTTGAGGAACACCGGCATTGATGGCGAAAGTGTCTGAGAGACATCCGTCAATCGCCACTTGCAGAGAGCGGTCCTTAAGAAAGCTAGACAACCATGCACAGAATCGACTGGGCATACCATACGATCGCAGTTTACTTTGAAGTCCCTCATGCCAAAAACGATCAAAGGATTTAGAAATATCCAGTGCCATAGCCCGAGACTCCCCATTATGTTCGATTGAATTGTTCCAAAGATGGATGACATAAGCTAGAAGATCTCCAATTGATCTGGACTTCTGAAAACCATATTGATGATCGCTGATAATGTTGAAGCCTTCCAGGTACTTTAGAAGATGTTTGTTAATAGCTTTCTCCATTGCTTTTGATATAACTGAAAGCAATGCGAATATTACTTATAATATGTGTTGAATTTAAGATCTCCTTCTTAGTCCAGATTCGACCATCACTAGAGTACTGCTCTCATGTCTGGAGCTCTGCACCCAAACATACTTTTCGGCTACTGGATTCCATCGAAAGGAGGACCATTCGTCTGATCGGAGACCACGAGCTGACGAAGAACCTCGACAGCCTAGAACATTGAAGACAGGTTGGGGATTTGACTCTCTTTTACAGATATTTTCATGGAAGGTGCTCGGCTGACCTTGCCCTTTTAATTCCGCCCAGAGCGACGAATAGCAGAAATACACGACGAACCACTGCCGCCCATCCATATGTGGTTAAGCTTAGTACTCCTCGAACTCCATTATTTAAGAATTCTTTCATCTGGAGGACTTCATCCTTGTGGAACGACCTTCCCGAGTTTTTCTCAAGATGGACCCAAGAATAATCTCCTTAAATATTAGCATATTATTAAGAAACACCCTGTATAATCATACTATTTTTTATAGTTTTTTCTCCTATTTTCATTTTATTGCAAAATAAGAACTAAAAAAAGTTTAAAAATTAGAGTTAGGGAATTTTTATTTTTAATGTGGTAACAGTGTCGGACATTGCCAATCCAAATATCAAAATATGTCAAGTCAAACCATATTTTAGGACAGACATTAAAACATTTCCATAAAAGTTTTGAATAATTGAACGATTAGAAACGAAGATTCAATAAAAAATATTGTTTAGTTAACATACAATATTTATTCTAACAAATGATAATGGTTTGTTACGGGTTTGTTCGTTTTTTTGTTAATGTTTTTATTTTAATGACTTTGATATTTAGAAACCAATGACTAAAAAAATTAAAGTCTCATTTGGATACTCCAGAACGTTAATTCCGAAAACAAATACTGTTTTAATGAATGAGTCAAGTTTAAATGGAAAGTAATCTCCCCATTACCTTTTCCTATCTATCAACGAATTGTTCTTATGTCTTGACTTTTACGATAGGTTATTTTTGGGAATCAATTATTGACATCTTTTGAGATTTCTAATACCAGCAAGCAATGCTTTAAGAGAGCACCGATTTCAATACATGATGCGACAACTTACATTCTTGTCGAGTCAAAGAAAAAATAAATAACTGCATCTCAACCACGGGCAGGCGATGTGCGAAGGGAACCAACATTTTTTCATTTCGGTTTTTATTAACTTTTGTAGTGTTTAATTTACAGTACGTTTCACGAAAATTGGATACGACTTTATGATTTCCTGGGTCGGTCCCATTGTGTCGACAAGAGCTTGGCAATAAACAAGTGAAGTATGAAGGGACGGACTAAGAAAAAAAAGTAATGATATGATTACATTAATGTAATCAAATGAAATAACATTTTTTTTAAATATTACTAGTCATATTTATTTAAATTTATAATGTCATTCTATAGATAGTTCTGTTTCGCTATCGCTATCCTCATCAAAATTAATTATAATTGGATTAATTATACGATCCAGACTAATATACGAATTTTCTACAGTTATTACGTGACGGACTTGAATTTTTCCAACCACCTGGGGGAATATCGTTAAAGCATTTTCTTATTAATTATTCTACAACACTAGAACTTAAAGTCGGAGAAATATTTTCAGACCTAACCAGTGATTTTAACTGGTGCCACATATGCTCTATGGGGTTAAAAATGCAATAATAGGGTGGGAGCCGTAGCACTGTATGTCCAATTTCTTCTGCCAATGTGTCACAAACATATACTTTTTTTATACAAAATGTCTTTAAAACTTCTAAAAGATCACTTTTTTATAACTTTCTTCAAAATATATATCATTCGCCGCCATGCAGTTCAGAATCTCCAATTTTGTATTATTTGAGCTTGGAGCTTTATGTAATTGGCGACTGTGATAGCTCGGATTGTCCATTACTATCACGCTATTCTGAGGAATGTTTGGTAAAAGACAATTCTTGAACCATTCCTCAGAAACTAACAAATTTTACCACAAAAAGATATTTAAATATAAATTAAGCAACCTAACCTACCTGATGTGCCTATATTTAATTATAATTATTACAATCCGGTCCTTTCCACATAATAATAACAAACGGTCATAAATAATGGGATGGCCCAGGTACTTTTACGGCAGTCATTAAGTTATATCCATTTTTCTTGAAACAATCTTTAACACGTATTTTTGTTGTTAGTTTACAGATAATATTGTTTGGAATTTTGCTAAATAGTATCTTTATTAATAAACATTCTTGACGCGACAAAACATGTAAGTTGTCGCATCATGCATACCTACGTATGAAATGTAATGTTCTGGAAAAAGCGATATAACTTAAATTTAATAAAAAAAATGTAGAGGAAAGTCTAATCTTTACTCTCGTTAGAATGTGAGTACTTAGAGATTTAGAGATACCAGCAACCCCCCCCCCCCCCCCAACCGTTGTAGTTTAAATTAAATAAACGACAAAATAAAACTGTGCTACGCCAATGTCTAGCTAAATAGTGGGGTTTATGGGCCAGTGAAAAGTTTATCCAAAATCCATTAAACGGATCAAAAGATGTGATTATTGAGTCGTTTCGTATGTCCGTCAGTATAGAATAATGTTTTAATTTCCTTCTTTAGTGTAAGCGGTCCTCAAAAAAGTATTAACTTAACGGAATAAAAGGTTGGAGACCACTGGTTTAAAGAACCGAAATTGAAAAAACATTATTCCTGTTCCTAGCTTCACTTTCCCTTCTTTTTTATTTATTCGGAAAAAAAAAACAGTTAAGGAAATATTTCAAATTTTCATTTAGAGTTTTTAATTTCATTTATTTTCACGTTAATGTCGCTCCTTTTAAAGGCAAGTAAAATAAAAAAAAATTCTCATTTGGATACTGAAGAACGTTAATTCCAAAAAAACAAAGACTCTTTTAATGAATAAGTAAAATTTAAATGGAAAGTAATTTCCCCTTTACCTTTTCCTATCTATCAACGAATTGTTTTTATGCCTTGACTTTTACGGTAGGTTATTTTTGGAAATCAATTATTCGATTCTCTCTTGCACGTCAAATTGTTTGCCGCCTCCATTAAATATATTTTCCGCAACCAAAATCACTAGTAAGTGGAGTTAAAGTTAAGAGGAATCGTGCGTTAAAGTTAATATGGCCCGACAGCAGCCAACCTTTGGATAGGTATTGTAAGTATTCCGTATTTTAAAACAAATCCGGGACTAATAAGAGCACCGTGCTCGTCTCCTCGTACACTCGAGAATTAAGCTCTATAAAATCGGCCGGAAAGAACATGTGACAGACTATTAAGATATTCAGTGGCGGTTCTTCCACAGGAGCACATGCGCACGTGCACCCCCAAAACGAATAAAAAAATATTAATTTATATTCATTGAATGTTATTTATCGTATAAAGTTCGACCATCCTAATATTTTATCGTACCGTCAACCAAACTGTATATTATAGGGTCTCGATCCGGCAACTGTGCCTCGCTCGAGGTTAATGACGATTATGACGAGACGTGCTCGCATGTGCGATAAAGTAGGCGAGGCATAATGCAGTTTCTCTGTAGTAACAGGTGGCGGGAGACCCCGGAGGTATAGTGGGGCTATGGCGATTTAACATAGGAAAGGCGCACAATTTTAGTGTGCGCCGCGCCATTGTCTGTTCGTGCATCTATTTAGAAATTCGAGCGTGTATGTTTTAATATTTTAATATTATGTATTTATTAAGTTAAAATTAAGTTTGACGGTGGACTATTTAAAAAATAACTTTAGCTCTTTAAGTTTGGAGCAAAAAATTGAAGTGAAGATTGCGGGAAGATCTAAACCCGAAATTAATTTAACGTAGACCACAAAGGGTAAATCTAGGGACTTTATTAGAAAGTTTAAAAATTAAATATATGAAAAAAATTTATAGCGGATATTCCAAACTTTAATGAGGCTGTTATTGATCAATTTCCTACAATTAAGATTGAAAATTAAAAAATAAATAAAAATATGTTTTACCTAACGCATTTTCTTATTACTTCTTTTCTTTCTACATTTAAAACCCTAGGAAGTAATTGTTTGGTCGTTACACAAAAATAAAATTTAAAAAATAATTTCTCCATACTTGTGAACCCCCTCTGTCATAGGCCACGAGCCGCCACTGAAGATATTGCCTGCCCTTTAAAAGATAGAAGAAAACATTTAATAGTTATTTGTTCGTTGCCCTCTTAATTCCGCCCAGAGCGACGAATAGCAGAAATACACGACGAACCACTGCCGCCCATACATATCTGGTTAAGCTTAGTACTCCTCGAACTTCATTATTTAAGAATTCCTTCATCTGGATGACTTCATCCTTGTGGAACGACCTTCCCGAGGTCGTTTTTCCTAACGAATATAATCTCCAACGATTCAAAACCAACGTGAATCTCTTTTTGCGCACACGCACCACTCCCAGAGTGCCCAAAAGTGTTATTATTTTGTTCAAAGGGTTATATCCATAAACATATAATGGAAAAGGAGAGACAAAACATTCCATTCATAAAACATCATTTATTTACAATCATGCACAGTTTTAAAAAAATGGCAACGCTGTAATAAGGTACGCGTTTAGATAGTTTCGATCTGGCATTAGTCATAAATAAATAGTAGCAGTAGAGATAAACACAAACAACACCGCGCATGAAAAAATTAATGAGGAAAAAAGTATCAAGCGCACAATGTAATTAGGCGTGCGCCAGCTCCGGACACAACTTGTTCCAATCACCAGTGACGGAGTGAAAACCTTATATGGTTTAATACTGTGTTTTCCTGTTGTTTTTGTTGATGGGGAACGGTGATTACTTTTTTACCTTGCTTTCTCTTCCGTCACTGTTTCAAACTACTGTGCCTGTGTCGTACTGTATACGAGAAGATATGCACGTTGACTCCGTTAATCCCAGACAAGGTTTGAAATAAGGAATACGGTAACTAGACGCTGGCACGCTAGCTGCTGGCGGGCGAACCAATAATTTTCTTTGCGTATGAATCCTCTTAACTATCTGGGTGGCAAATTTTATTGAATTGAACTTTGGCATGCGATTGGAAAATTAATGGTAAGTCAGGAAAATTAACTTGGAAAATGGCTCCTTAGAGGATTGCTCTTAAAACAACATAGAGGCTTAGTTGGATAATTTGTAACGGTGGTTAATAATTTTCTAATTAAACCGAGATTTTCCGAAGTTAAAACTTCTGATGCGATGTGCATTTCCCGCTTAAATTGACCGAGGTTTACTTCATAATGTCAACATTTTATAAAAAAATCATAAAATACAGCTAAATAGTTCTGTAATTTATTTTGCTGTTTAACTTGGTTGTTAATATCTTGTAAATGCTGTTGTACAATTTATATGTAGCAAAGCTGAGGTTTTAACACTTATAGATCTATTTTAATGATTGTAAGAATGTTTTCAGGGAAAATATATATAGCTTGAAGCTAAAAATAAGTTGCTGTGACAATATTTTTACGATCTTTATAAAAAAAAAGAAATGTAGGATGGACGGATCGAGTACGCTGCAGTTTAAAAATTGAATTATCATTATAATTTTGTTCATTTTTATGAGAAATATAATAACTCTAAAATACTCTAATATTATCATACTTCCATATAAAACTATTATATCTAATTTTATCATAATCTAAAGCTCCAGTTAGCTGTTATAAGATAATTATAGCCAGCCTTTATATGGTTATCCTGGCATTTGCCCACTCCCAAAAGTTAGAGCAGTTCACTAACTTTATTCACTGTTTACTGAATAATAGCAAACTAGTTGGATGTCGATCGATGTTTAAAGATATTAATATTTTCTTATTATTATTATGTATGTGGTTTGATTGAGTTATTGGAAAAGAACGCGGAGGCTATTTATACAGTTATAAATTCCGCTGTTAACATTATAACATAATAGCTAGTGACTGTACGTTATATCCTTACCCGTGCGTCACAAACCCATGGATCAAGAGCCATCATGACTTAAACTCCCCATCCTTATTTATTACAGACTTAAATGTGAATAAAAACAGCGTCTGCGGAGTTTCACAATACGTTTTGGGTTCAATAACGTGTTGGACAAAGACAAAAGTTGTTGTTGTTGTAGTCATTAAATATTTGCAAGCTGTTAATTCATACTTGCTATTTTGATGTGTTTTTGTGTCTTCAAGTTGAATTTAATCCTAAAAACAGTTGTTTTAAGGCCATTTCATCGTACTTTTGTGTTATCGGTAAGTATATATAACTAACCGTATTTTGTTAAGTCCGTTTACTGAATCTATTTATGATTTTAAAGTTGATTATAAAAGTAAGTAGGAAATAAAAAGTAAAGTAGAAAATAAAATGGCGACCAAGGTTTGATTATAATACTAATATAATCGAACGAAAGATTTTCGCCGTCAGTTTTTCGAAATTATGTTATATTTTCAGAATCGGTATATCGGAACCCTAGGCGCGTCTATTATAATGTTTATGATATCAGTCTTTGTTCTGACATTTTTCTTGCGCCAAATTTTGACTGGTTCGTATGATTTTAATCACGTGAAAGTGATGACGCATGGGTAACTATATCGTACATAGTCATGATGGTAACTAGCGGGCTCTTCTTTTCTTCCAAAAACTAAAAAAAATTAATGTAAACCTAACTGAAAAAATTCCTGGCCTGCAGTGATTTTAATGCTAATCCAACATCTGAAATAAAACGCAAATTCATTGACTACTTTCCCCGGACTAATTTCAAAAGCTTTTTCCTCTGTTTACACATAATTCCAAATTCCCTCTTACCAATTCATTCCGAAAAAAACTCTGTCGATCAACTTGTGTTTGTTTAGTATTGTCGACATACCAAGCTATTCAATAATTCATTTTTTAATCTTATATGCTAGGGTTGATTTTGCGTAAACTTTGATTAAAACCTCCGAGGGCATGACAAATCTAACTCCTCCCAAAATCAGGCAATATTTCGAAAACTTGTAAATTGTAGTGCAGAATTAGACAAAGAAAAAAAAAACGTTTGGTCATATCCCTTCAAATAGACCCGAACCACTAACCATTGGTACATCATAATAAAAAAAATACGTACATGAGTCTGAAACAGGGACGGAAGGTAAAGCTAGGTCAAACAGGGAATTTTCCAAGCATATGCGTGCTAAAATCACCGTTTCCTATCAAATTCTAACAGCAATACACAGTTTTATAACAATAAAAGGTTTTTGCTCCGCCACTGTCAGGCACCGGCGTCCACGCTGTCGTCGAATGAAAAGTTTTTATAAATTTAATAAGACAGACTCAGACGACTAATGTGCGAAACAATATATTTTCATCACAAACTTTGATATAGTTTTATCAAAATATATTTTTAAGCTGTCTAGATAAAGGAAAGTTGAGTCAAAATTTTCCAATCGTGTTTTATTGTACCTTAAGTTGTACAATTTTATTCCTTTCCAAATATTCCGCAACGTCTAACATAATGTCAGCTATCCCCCCCCCAAAGAAAAGAGTTCTGCTTTTGCTTTTAAAACAATTTACATATTGTACAGTGAATAACACAAAAATGTACACACAGATAATATACAGATAAATATAATAATTATAAAGGAGAGATGACAATTTGACTTATTTTTTAGTTAGTCAGTAGATGTTGCGGCACTTGGGGTACTTGCGACTAATTTTCCAGGAATTGGCCGGAGGTCCGGTAGTTATTCGGTAGTTGTCTGGGATCTAAAGACTAGAATAAACAGCTCTATGAACAAGTTCATAAATAGGAAGACAGGTCTAGAAACAGGAAAGCAGGACCAGTAGCAGGTTGAGGAACATGAGAACAGCTCTAAAACAGCTCTGAAAAATATACCGAACAACAACTGGACAATTATCCAACAATTACCGGATTTCCAGCCAGTTCCTGAAAAATTACTTCAAAGTGCCCCAAGACCCCTATTAGTTCCTATCAACTTAGAAATAAGGTTTTTATCAGCTTATCTGCTGATTGCTTGCTCTTGTAGGTAGCTGTTGACATTGTTTGTACTACGGCATACAAAGCTGTTAGCCGTGTTTGCGGCCTGCCTTCAATATGGTGAAGGAATCAACACAATTCAAACACATTAAAATACGTATTATTTAAGTGATTTTTATTATGTGTTTATTAAAATGTATCTTCTAGGAATCGTAGTGTCCAGAAGAAGAGGCCTGAGTATCTCGGAAGATGGAGAGATATGTAAGCTTCCTGCTTGCGTGTGTTAAGTGATTATTTTTTGCATTTTCCAACAATTTTCTTTCATATAGGTGTTATCATTCATTTCTTTTCCATATTTATTGTGCATTGATGTTTTATGATTATATTTGTTTATACAGTATAGCAGAAAATCCTTTCGCACACAGCTAGGCTAAGATCGTAATTAAATATTGTGACCTTAAATATGAGGTGAAAAAAAATCTTTAAAGACAATCACGTGCCCATTCTAACAAACTTTTCAAATCACCATAGCAAACCAATAAAAACAACTGCTAAATCAAATTTTGTCAAAATTACTTATACACGTTATAAATTATTGGTTATCTTCTCGTTTCGTTTTACTTTCGTTTACTGTGCGTTTTTTACGACGTATAATATTCAAATTACAGGCAATTTGTTTACTGTGGGGTTTTCTTTACAATATGTAAAATGAAACTAACATCAATAGAAGAGAGTGTGTTTTTTACTATTTAGAGAAATGATAGTGGATTAATTAATTTAAATTTTATTTTGTAAATTTTATGGCTTAATAAATATAACATTTAACTTAATAATACAAATATTTCTTAATCTCTTAAGTATAAAATCATGACTGTTTGTCTCATTTAAGCTTGGGATTTAAAGTTTAAATATAAGAGTTAAAATACGAAAATAATAAAAAATGGCAAATATAATTGAATGAGTTAAAATACCAAAGATTATTAGAATTCAGATGTTAATAAAAAGTTTATGGGTCTACAATAAAAATTTCTAATAAAGTTAAGATGCTTAGCGACCCGAAAAAGTTCTTTCTGAGAGCCTTACAAAAAGGTTACCTGAATCCTGTGGGACTAGTAAAAGAATTTTATTTCCTGCTGAATTTATTTTGGTTCTTTCCAGACGACCGAATATGTGTCACATCGCAAACCATAAAATTTGATTACATCGAATCTATTCCCTAAGAGACATATTTTTGAATATATGATTTGGTTATAAACTTAAATATGTAAAATATGTATAAAGATATGATATGTCAAGAATATTATGTGTTGGTATTAACTATAATGTAAAATTACACACACAATACAATTTCTAAACGAATAGTAATATCACACAAATTTTGAATCATATTACAAGCATGTAGAAACAAATTATTTCCCACAACAACAAAAAAATAATGCTAGAGTTGGTAAATTTGACACCTTATTTCTTAAGCAAGAAATACCATAAACACTAATAAATAAGCGGAAAATCAAGAGAAAACCGCTTCGATGCGACGTATAATTCCTCTCGCGTATCAATCGAGACTGACCTTGACGACGTGCAATTCTTAGTTGCGCCGCTTCGAGGTCGAGGAACGTGTAGTGATTTGGCATCAACGCTTAACCTTGCCACGACTAACCTACATACAATTTTTAAGTGAAAAGAGTCGGGTATGGCGTTACATATACCCTTTAAAGCCGTATTAGAGTCGGCAATTGCAATTATAATTGCACGTATTCATGCGCAGTAAACCATTCTCGATCAGCTGGAGCATTGCCAACAGTCAGAACAGCAGTTGGTACTGTCGAAATCTCTAAAATACCCCCAGAATTAGAGATGGGCAAACCTGTTCGTCGACAATTCTAGTCTTCTAGCAATTAAAATTGCATGGATTCATGCGCAGTACACCGTTCTCGATCAGCTGTCTCGCATTGCCAGAAATGGAACACGCGCCAATTTCATTGCCATTGCCGGTGCAAGTCTGGGTAAAAATGGATTATTCGGTTATTTTTAAATGTTTATTAGTTGGTCGAAGCACCTATGAACAGCTAATGTCTGTTTAAACTAACTGGTACTTAAATTAACAGTTCACATTCTTTATTAATCATATGTACTGCCAGTACGTAGCAACTTTTTTGAATTGCCATTGTAAGCTTTAACTGCTAATCAAAACGAGCAGGTTTGCCCATCTCTAATTCTGGGGGTATTTTAGAGATTTCGACAGTACCAACTGCTGCTCTGACTGTTGGCAATGCGCCAGCTAATCTAGAACGGTGTACTGCGCATGAATCCTTGTAATTATAATTGCCATTGCTGGCGCAAGAGACAAAAGTTGCCGACCCGACTATAATACGGCTTTTATAATTTATTAACAAACTCTCAGGTACATATTTTTATCTACAATAAAATACAATTTCCTCACCTGGAATATTGAGTCTAATAAAAGAAAATAAAATGTAGACTTTTCCGATGGAGACATTTTGATAGCTTTTGACAAAACTTGCTCCGAATCCATAAATACTCATATAATACACTATCATTTAAACTTCGATGGAAAGCAGCGAAAGTTTGATTATTATTCCAAACTGTAACTTCTGTCACTTCCTTTCAGAAATTTCAAGTAGCAAAGAATTTACATACCTTTGCCAGTATTGATACAACCACTTTATATGAATAATACTCTTATTTCTTCTGCTAAAAGCATCATTTTGTAAAATGTTTTATGTAAGTAAGTTTTGATATCACCACATTAAGTACAAAGACAAATATAAAAGCATTTTCTGGAAAAAAAAGGAAGAAAAAGGCTTCATACTTCTTTACTTTGAGAGTATGATATTTTCCTGCATTATTCATTAGCCTCGTTGCTATTAAAGCAAACATTTTAATTTGAAAATGTTTTGTACACTAGTTTTACAGTGAATAGTTCGCTGTTTAGACAATTTTAATTAATCACATCAGTGCAGACGTTTCGTTCTAGTCCACAGTATTTTCACGGGAACGTTTAAAATAAAGGAGTCATCATTTCAATGAAACTTGTATAATTATCTTTTTCCCTGTATACATTAAATACAAAAACCCAGTCCTACCTTGTACTGGTACTGTTTATGCCTTCTGGATGGGGTTACTATGTCACCAAATCGTGTTTAGCTTGGCTCGCTGCGAGAGGGTCGTTTTTAGGTTGATGCTAATGTCTTTCAAGTCATCGCCGAACTTGTCGAAGAAGTCCTTGCTGCTTCACCGGACACGTCCCAGCAAACCCCCGTTATCTCCCCCGCATCGCCGTAGTACCGCTCGCCGCGATCGAGCAGCGCTACGGCGCCGCCGGGAGGGACTGTGATTATCCGTGAAAATAAGGTGAATTGGTGACAGTATCATCAGGAGTCAATAATCAAACTTAACACACTTAAATCGAAGAATTTCAAATTTTATTGAAATTATAATAATATTTACCTACGATGACTACCGTAAATAGCAAAAACATACTACCTACTATCTGTGTAAGTTCAACTAAAGCCGGCTTGTTTATTTACAACATAAATACACGTTACATAGCACCGTTCTCCTTTCAATATGGGCTTTTTAAAGAATAAGAGAATCGTATGCGGCTGGTATCATAAACGAGAGGGAAAAAGGACTAATACCACGTTATTAAAACAACGATAACGATTTAAGAGTTTTCTGAGAAATATTATAATGTTCAAGCTTAATTGTCTTTTAAAATTAATAAACACGATCGTAGGTAAAGTACGGTACGTAATTCGAGTTGTAATGCAATTACGTACTCGTGGGATTATGCATTCGTACGTAATATGTAATTTACAACTCTTATTACGTAATGTACCATAAACATTGTCAGTTCTTCAACTGCCTGACTTGGTTGATCGTTACTAGTTTACTTATGGTACGGCAGCCCGTTACCAAAATGTCCTGTTATCACGCCTTCATCTAGTCAATGACTAATCGCTAGATTAATAAAAAATAAGAAAGTTTTACTCGAGCGAAAAAGTTCGGCAACGCTGCGCTTACCCGTCAGAGTGATTTCAGTCCGTAAGAAAGCAGATCGTCTTTTTGTTACTAGAACTTGTCCGTTCTTGATGAAATCATATTGAAAATATAAAAAAAGGTGAATTCATAGGCAACGGACGTTTTGAGTGTTGCAAAAATTCCATAGTTTAAATAAAAGATGTAAAGAAAAGAGGTATCAAAAAGTTACAGCGCCCGGGTCCATTTTTTTTAAATTGTTGATAACACCCCCTAAAAAATAGTAAATCGAGTCGAACGGGCATTTTCCGTGCTGCGCAGCTGCAGGGAGAGCAGCAAAGTCGTATCTCGTACCTGTATAATTCATGATCGCGGTACACGGCGCGTGTGTGGCTTGGTTATCTATAATAACTCAGCATCAGCTATGTCCCGATATTGCTTTATTATTGATACGTGTGCTGTGTTGACTGAAAACGGCTTTGCTAAAAAATGCCTGTGTAAAAATGTCAGTTCATATTTTCCCCCCATTTTCCGAACCACAATAGACGATTTCTGCTTGGGGTTTGTTCGGACGAGGCGGGATAACTCGAACAGCGTTAAAATAATGACATACCTAAGATCGAACACTGCGGTTGCGCGTCGATGAAAATGTCCGCATGCGACAAGTAAAACGGACGAGGCGTGATAAGTTGAATTCTCCGCTGTAAACAAATATCGATTTTTCTCAAACCAAAACTATTGACCGCAAGGAAAATGTCAGTTACTATTTTCATCTCCTCAAAAACATCACTCTGAGTCAAAAAAGAATAAGAACGGACGAGGCGCGATAATTATTACGACCTTTTTTTACATATTTAAAGATGATTCTCAATGATTTCGCAACGTTGCCAATGTCCGTTCTTGTTAATTTCCTTCTCAAAAAACTTTAGGTCGTGATCAGTCTGAAATCCTGGTAACGGGCTGCCGTACTATTATTTATCGTTTCAACAAGGAATTAAGTTAATAAATTTCGTTTGCGAAATACACCCGTTTTATTACATTCCTGACATTTACTGAATATATAAAATTTACTGAATATTCCCAAATTTTCTTAATCCAAAGGGTGACAACATAAAATGTAATTTAGCTTCGCAATTCGTAATAATTTCTTAAAAAGGGATAAATTTGTAAGGGACTAATGTCATTAATATAAAAGGGACTGGTTTCCGGTAAGGTTCGTGTAAATATGCGGACGAATGGACGGATGGAAATTGGGACTCAAAAGTAGTTGATGTCAAAAGTTAAATTACTTTGTCACGCTAAATATAGACATGACTGTATAATAATTTCATCAAATATACACGGTCATTCACGGATTAAAAGATCCCTCCTCAGGAACTAAAAAAGGTATTTGTGTGAAATACTGGTACTCGCGATAAAATATACTGATCTTTTTAAGGATGATATTTTGACATATCTATCACTTCCGGTTATACCGGAAGTCGATAACAACTTGCTTAATTTAAATAGAACACCCTGTATATTATTATATTTTTGGATTCTACGTAAGAGTCTAGACAGGTTTCGTATGTCATGTCTAAGCAGCCGTATTTAATGTTTTATGTATAAAATGACGTTTGCGGATCTTAAAATTATTATTAATATTATTTAATTTGGGTAGGATTCCTCGTTGAAAATGACCTGCTTTAATGGATTTTTTATAATATTTGCTATTAATACAAGGTGTTCAAAAAACAAGATTAGAAATGAAATTGAGAAAAGTGCAAAAATCTAGATTTTCAAACTCCCAAATTGTATAATTATTTTCTATTTAGAATAAAAATTAAGGGTAAGTTGCCAATTTCATATTTTTATATGGCGATTTTGCTGCGGATTTTAACTTCAGTTACTCCTAGCTATAACGGCGTTGAAAAACGGTAAAATGCCAAAGAGAATGTCAAATTTTTATTAATTTTCAAATGGTAAGTTGAATGGTGTCAACTCTAGAGTTGAAATGAATTCTTTCAAGACGCGTGTGATATAAAACACTTTATAAGGAAGATAGCAGTGCTTTTAGGACATTAAACAGTTTCATCTATCATATTCTCGTGGTAGCATTCGTTTGAAGGAAGAAAACCATTTATACTTGCTAATAGTGATCCATGTTATGTTCAATATCAGGTTCGTTTTATGTTTGAACAGTAATTTTTCATATCACAAAGAATAATTCTCATAATATAAATTCATGGGGATTTGCACGATTGCCGAGTTCGTAAGCAATATAAATTCTATGCCATTATTTTGTTAAGACACGATATTTATCTCTTTCATACCAATATTACAGATGTTTTAGGTGATAATCAATATACAATGTGTACATAAAGTAAGGAACAAATTCATTATCTAGGAATCTAAAAATATTTCGGAAAAATCCTCGGACACGTGTATAATAATTTTTAATGGCGCATTTTTTCCCATACAAACTTAATATACAAGGTGGCTCATGTAGTAGATATGACATTATCGACGATTTTTTTAAATGGGAACCCCTATATTTTAGTTCAGATCTGTAATCTCCAAGAACAGCTGATTTCAAAAACATAACATACTTACGGCCTAAAATTCATAGTTTCGTTACTACAGGGTAAAACAAATAATTTTATTTAAGATATTTTTTTTGGCTTTGGAGGCATCAATTAATTACGTGAGGCGTTTTTAGCGATTTTTCAACCCCCCTTCCCCAATAAAAGATTTCGTGACATTTGGCTCAATCCCTTCCGCCATCACCCAATTTTACCTGAAAGCCTTACGTAATTAATGGACGCACCATCATTTGCTGTTACTTATGTTTTTTCTCACGTAGGCTTATTTGCTGTTATGTAACTATGGTATTTAGATAATGTCATTGTCATTACATTGTATTTTTCTAGTAAGTTTATTAGAAGTAATAAATTTTATTTTAAAACATATTGAGTTACTATGCGTTTATCTTTAACACAAAGAATAGAAATTTTTATGATAATTGGATATGGTGATAGGATCCGTACTCAACAAGAAGTTTGCATTTTGTTTAACACTAAGTATCCAGCAAGACCAATTACTAGATCAACTGTGAGTAAACTTGAAATAAAATTTCGGGAAACGGGTTCAGTGGAAGATATTCCCAGAAAAGGCCGTCCAACTATTCCGGATGATAAGAAATTAGATATTTTATTGGCTATATGGAAGAAGATCCCCACAACAGCGTCCGCCAGATTAGCATTGATCATGGGGCGGCTGCTATGACCGTTCATAACCTATTGACGGTAGAAAAATGGCACCCGTTTAAAATCCGATTGGTTCATGAGTTGAATGAAGATGATCCAGATCGTAGGATGGAGTTTTGTCAAATATTAATGGAAAGATGTAACTTAGATCCTTTGTTTGTTGAAAATATCCTATTTTCGGACGAATCTACCTTTAAATTAAATGGAGAAGTGAACCGGCAAAACTGTAGCTACTGGGCAAAAGAAAATCCCAGGTGGATGCGTGAGCACCATACTCAATATCCGCAAAAAATTAATGTTTGGGCTGGTATTGTGAAAAACAAAATTATTGGGCCATATTTTTTTGACAACAATGTAAACGGGCTAAATTATCTTCATTTTCTTCAGAACTTTCTTATCCCTACGCTAGTTAACTTATACCCTAGTAGAAATAATCCAGGAATTCTAGATGAAAATTTGTGGTACCAACAAGACGGGCGCACCTTATGCAGCAGTAGTGCGCCATTACATAAACCAAGTTTTTCCGAACAAGTGGATTGGAAGACGTGGGCCTGTTGAATGGCCGCCTAGGTCTCCAGACCTTACACCACTGGACTTTTTCTTGTGGGGTCACCTGAAAAATGTTGTTTATAAAGTCAGACCTGCCAATATTGAAGAT
This sequence comes from Barypeithes pellucidus, assembly GCA_963991005.1. Classification (NCBI taxonomy): domain Eukaryota; kingdom Metazoa; phylum Arthropoda; class Insecta; order Coleoptera; family Curculionidae; genus Barypeithes; species Barypeithes pellucidus. The sequence continues at coordinate 7,085,870 of OZ022557.1, forward strand.
TTAAAAAATCGAATAACAACAGAATGCAGGAACATTTCAGAAGAAACCATAAGAAAAGTCCAACAAGAATTCATTGATCGCTTGGGGTACTGTCAGGTAGCAGAAGGAGGACAATTTCAACACTTAATTAAATAGCTTATTTAATTTTTTTACATTTTTTAAAATTAAAAATATCTTAAATAAAATTATTTGTTTTACCCTGTAGTAACGAAACTATGAATTTTAGGCCCTAAGTGTGTTATGTTTTTGAAATCAGCTGTTCTTGGAGATTACAGATCTGAACTAAAATATAGGGGTTCCCATTTAAAAAAATCGTCGATAATGTCATATCTACTACTAGAGCCACCTTGTATATTAAGTTTGTATGGGAAAAAAATGCGCCGTTAAAAATTATTATACACGTGCCCGAGGATTTTTCCGAAATATTTTTAGATTCCTAGATAATGAATTTGTTCCTTACTTTATGTACACACTGTATACGAGCCCTGTCTCAGTGAAGTTGGCAAAACTATCAAAACTACGTTTTTTTATGAAATTTGTCATATTAGCGAAATCGTATTAAAAACTAAAATGTATTTCTGATAACATACGATATTTTTATTTAATATTAGGCTAAAATACTACTTTTTTTTAACAGAGAAAAAAACATCTTATAAATCCAAAAAAACTGTCGATTAATAAAAATCAACAGAACGAAATAGCAGCAAATCACCTCTGCGTTACACCGCCTTTTTCGATTACTGCTTCGACACGTCTTGGCATAGTGTCAACTAATGTTTGGCAGTCATCTGACGTAAAACTGTTCTAAATTTCTTGGAGACGGGTTCGCAATTCTGGCACGGTTCTTGCGGGATTCGATTGGAGCTTTTCCTTCATGATATGCCACAAGGTTTCAATCGGCGATAGATCTGGACTACTCGACGTACATTTTCAAGCTGGAATAGTGTTTTATAACATCCAATCTTTTACTTTTTTAGCCGTATGGCAAGCGGCACCATCTTGTTGGAAGATACATTCAATATTGTTTGAACGCATTTGTTCAATTTGGGGTGTTAAGTTATTTTGAAGCACATTAATGTTCTTATCAGCATTAATAATACCTTACACAAAGTGTAAGTTTTCCACTCCAGATAGGGATCCCCAAATCATAGCAGATGCCGAAAACTTTAACTTTTTGTAAGAAAATCATTCTGAAATGCTTCTTCTTTAGTTCTATGACACGACTCCTACTATCACCAACGCATACTTCAAATCTGGCTTCATCACTCCAAATAATGGAGTTCCATTGGTTCGGAGACCATAATTTGTGTTTTTGTTAAAAACGAATAATAAAAAAATTATTGTAAGTTTTAAATCCCAGTTTTTGGGCAGCTTTGTGACAGTTGCTCTTGAAAACTTTTTTGTGGTTGCATGATTCCATAATATTTTCAATTGGTTATAATTAGCACGCCGATTTTCCCTGATAATCCGTTTTAAGGCTCTTAACTTGGTATTGGAATAGCGCGGGCGACTTCCAGTTCTGGGTTTTTGAACCACAGTTACATAACTAGTTGTTTTATCCAATTTAATAATATTTCGAACCGTATACCTCGATTTGTTAACATTGTCATTGATTTGGGAAGCAGTATGGCTTTTTAAATGCATCACTTTTCTTATATCATGTTTTGAGACTGGGAACACATATTTAAAATCGAAAATGTTAGCGACAAGTATTTTAAATTAAAACAAAGTGGTAATTTTCTCGTATATGGAATTATAATATAAAAATGACTCTAGCCTCTGACGTCCTGAAATAATGTAGAAAGAAGGTATTTAGTTCTTGAAGTGCCAACATTTAATTAATTATATCGATTTATAGAATATAATTCTTCGACGCAATTTCAAGAAGTGCAATATTTTAGAAAATACGATATTTCCTTCCTCAAAAAGCCCTTATTTATTAATTGTCCATTCATTACTGTCTGGCCATCTGGCCGGTTACTTCGGTCGGGTTTGACAAAGATGAAACTGCTATCACGGCTTCCACCAACTTTAATTTAATTTATCAGTGAGCTCCGACCATACATACAGGGTGATTTAGGCGTTATGGTAGGTTAGACGTATATGGAAAGCGAGTAATAAGATCGTTTCAAATATATACAGGGTGTGCCTGGATGGGGGTTACCTATAACACAAATGAGTCGTTCTTGACTAAAAATAAAGATTTGTCTTTAGAAAACTTAGCTTTTGTATACAGGAAGGTCAAAATTCTATAACATATTGATTTTACCTAAGAATAAACTACCTTAATTTGTCGTTTTTAAGAAAAATGCCATTAGGAAATGTTTTTTAGAATTGCCTTTTTTATCACAATTCAAGATTTAAAATATATATTTATGTATACAGTAAAGTCAATCTCATTTTTTGTCTTTTTAAAACATTAATTCTATGTATCAGATGCAACGGATCACTCAAAACTCTTTCTTAGTAAGGAAAATAGGTGGGGGAACTTAACAGGAAACATTCTATCGATCAGAGAAGTCAAGTGACCTAGATCACGGTTAGTACTTGGATGAGTGGGAATAGCATGTGTGTCGAAATTTTTACAAGAGATTTTAGTAAATTTTAGTAAATTTTATAAATTAATTTCTTAGAAACAAAAAAATTAACGTAAAATCGATATTTTTTAAAGATCCTGGCATCCCTGAAGGTTAGAATTATGTTCATTTCAATTATTTAGAAGTAGCTCAATAGCTGTTCTTTGTAATTGAACCTCCTGTATATTATTTTTAAAGATTTCATCATATCCCAAGTTTCCTCAATTTTCATTCAGTTCTCATTCAATTTCGGAAAATTGTCATTTTTGAGATTTTTCATTATTGGTTTTGAAGTGGTATGACAGTTAAAATTATTTTAATTATTTATTTTAATTAAATAAGTCAAAATAGATATATGCAATACTATAACATCAACGGTCCATTTTTTGTATATCTACCCATTCATTGGTAAATAATCCAATTTAAAATTATATGATACACCTTTGCTTACGCCTCCACAATTTTATGTCATATGATATGCCTTATGTTTAAAGACGAGTTGGAAATTAAATTCAATTTAAACGTGCCTTATAAATACGACTCTTCTTCATTTTATTTTATAAAGAAATTTCGTTGTGAATTTTGACTAAAGCTTTCATAAACCCTAAAATTATTTTTTGTCAGGCGGCTTTATGAGTTGCTTATTTTGCGAGGTAGTTTATTAAATTTTTACCTTAAGTCGGTTAACTACCGGGAATTTAACCAAAAAATAACATACGACGTTGAGAATTTCTGAACCTGCTTTAATCAAATTTAAGAAGATTGTTCTTGTAAATAGGAACTCGTCATAAGCCCTATTATGGGAATAAATATGACGTATACAATTTAAAATAATACGATGTTAAATATTATCAAAAAGCTAATAGCGCCATATTTTCATTCGAATTAAAAGGGTTACGGTTAATTATTGTTTTATTAAACCAAAACTTGATAATTGTAGATACTTAAATAAATAATAACTTGTTAAAATGCAGTACTAACTTTAGGTATATAGTTCAATTTTTACATCACAGGGACGTAATCGTACTGATTTATATGGTGTGTTTATTACAGCTCATTTTCTCAAGAACCGTTTAACATAGAGAGATAAAATTTGACCAAAATTATAGCTACTTATGGCTCAGACACATACCGACAGTGAAAACATTGTTTGTTAAGGTTAAAACGAGTGTCAGCCATTTTGTTCTGTTATGGTTTATTTATTCTTAGCACCATATTTACATCAGAGTTATTTATTAATATTTATAATACATTTTCCTCCTGTATAGACGTATTTTAAAATATTAATAATTTTGGCTAGAACCGTCTCTATCCAGGTGACTAAATTATTGAAAATCTTAAGAAACTTACAAATCTTACTTTATAAAGTAAAAATAAATCTACTGCATTGCAACAAACTTCGTTAGAGAGGTGTTTCATGTAGTTTCTCATCATCAACATCATGATCATCATCAAATCTTCTTCTAATTGCAAATTTTGCACGATATTTCAAAGTTCTTATGCTGATAAATGTATGCTTTGGTATTTTTAAACAGCTTGAATTACAGCCATCTTCCATGCTCTGCAGTTTCTATTTCCAACATGTGAAGACATTGTTAATTCTGTACTTAAGGATCTATTGAAGTTGTTTGGTGAATCTTATTTAATTTTCCTATTTTTCTATTTTAAGGTACTCCGCCTTCCCAAAGAGTCCAATTTATCCTGGGAGAAGACTTAAGCGATGATAAACATGAAAGTCATCCCCTGTTCTCTGAAATGGAAGAACTATTTGTTGATGGAGATGACATGGAATGGAAGGAGACAGCTAGATGGATCAAGTTTGAAGAGGATGTAGAGGAGGGTAGGGATGATTGCATAAATATACCCCATTTACTTAGTTGTTTAAAGATATTTGGAATACTGCCAGCAAAAGACAAGAAGTGGCATATGTCAATAAAATAAATAGCAATGTAATTCGAATCGTAATGAGATTCTTTATTTTATTATTGGGTGAATGGATTTTAAAACACTTACCTATCTTTTTGTAGGTGGAAATCGATGGTCAAAACCTCACGTTTCCACTCTATCCTTACATTCACTGTTTGAACTTAGGAGTCTTATTCTTAATGGATCAGTCATCTTAGATATGGAAGCTACCAGTATAGAGCAGATTGCTGACCTCGTGTTAGATAATATGATCAACAATAACAGGTAAATAAAGTATATACATATTGACCAGCACCCTTCGGGTAAAACTACCCCAGACTATTAACTTCAAAGAGCCGAACCAAACAATCTTTAACAAAAAATTAAATTAATCTTAACATTAAATAAATCATATAATTCCAATAACAATCATAAAACTCATAGCCTAACCTTAATATTTATAGAAATGAAGTTAAATGTCGTTAATTTGTCAATTTTACATATTTGCTTAAAACAATATTCAAATGATTATTACAACAAATATATTTACATAAATCAGGTTTATACTTACCCTGTATATAATTGTAAAAATTTATATTAATTAGATTACCATCTGATCAAAAAGAGAAAGTCAGAGAGGCTCTTTTAAAAAGACACAGACACCAGCATCAAAGTCAAAAGCATGGGCTGCCATTTATAAGATCATTGCAAGAAATAGGAAGAAATCATTCTACATCTAAAAGTAAGTATGTTAATATTAATGTTTACACGATTATTAATTAATTAAGAAGAGGCGAATATTATTATTGCTGTTTTAAGGCAAGTGATGGTTTTGTCAGAGGTCAATTCTGCTTGCATATAAAGATTGTGAAGTACCTACCTTCATAGTATTTAGGAATTTCATATTAGAATAATTCATATTAGAATAATTACAGGTTTATTAGAAATAAAGAAAGATATGTCAGTAAAGCGTTCGAAATTCGTAATTAAAAGACAATTCACATTTACTGACTTAAAATCGATTTACGAGCATTTACGTGACTAATTTCATGTTCATTGACGACGAATTTTAGAATGGGACGTATCACTTTGGGAGGTTTTCCAGACGGTATAAAGAAACGTGAGTGGTAGATACTTGTAGTTCAAAATGCACTATCTAGATGTGTGATGGTAATGTTAAACCATAACGTCCGCGATTGCAATGGCACATCATCGAAATGACTTGTCATCGAGGACCTGATAAGTCAGTGAATAAGTAATGAATTCCATAGCAGAATTGTTCTTTACATAAACCATCATTAAATAAAAATGCTATTATATATTCATTATACAGGAAATAAACAACTATACCTTCGGATTTTTATAAAACATTTTAGGTTGTATACCGTTAGCTTGTATTGCCAGGCCACCAAAGAGAAAGAAGGGTACTCGAAACGGAAATATCATAAAATTTAATGGTTCTAACGGTATTATATCAGAGAAAGGTTAGATATGGTTTCACGGTTTTGGGAATTCACATTAAATTATTTTTGGGATTTACTATAACCATATTAATGCTTTAATCATCGAATATACTTATATACAATATAACATAGGAAGATGTCCATTATTATAAATAAAAGGTATCGCAACAAGAATTGGGTTATACCATAGAATATCAAGAAAAACTTGTAAACATGTTAGCGCTCATAATTTAGGAGACGCGTCTAAAGCAGTAACCGGTTACGCCAAACGTTGCCGTTTGAAGTCACTTCTGGCCTATCGCTTTTTATATTTCGATCTTGAACTTCGGTGTCACCCATTAAGGTTTGACTCTATTCAAAACCGAGAGTCAGTACATGTAAATAGATGCACGTGGTCCGTAATATGCACCGGGACCGCACTAAGAAAACATATTCCATGTATATTTTGTTCATACGAGGGCGATAGGTTCATCTGCGGTATCTGTACTGCTAGATATATTTATTTAGCGTTGATTCAAAGTAGTAAGTCTCGGTTTAATCCCCAAAGGCACTAGGGTTATAATACTATTATAAAACAGTATTAAAAATACAACTGAAATCCAATCCTGTCGAAAATTGCGCCAGCCGCTCACAACTAGATGTTTTATGGCTGATTTGATAGAAATGAACGATTCCCAGTATCGATCGCCGATGATACGTTGCCTACTGCTTACATTTACTGACTCTTGGTTTTAAATAGATTATAGATATACCTACTTAGTCTATGGTTTTACTAATACAAAGAACACAAACATGAAAATCAGCAGTCTTGTTGGGACACCTCTTGTATGTATACTGGTGGTACAAATTAGCTCTAACTAGTGTTTCATCAAAGCTAACTTACTAACTTGTTTTGTGTGCTTCTGAATGTTTTTTTAAAGTAGCTAAAGTATAACACGATTAGTAATAGAATTAATGGACAGATATTAAACGTAAAAGTTTCCAGAGGAGACCAATTGAGAATAGTTTTACATGGTTGTGATTGAGACTTTTATATTTATTCAGAACGGCCAGTATCTCGCACATTTTTAGCATTTTCTGAGAGTTCTGGGGATGATGAGACTCCGCCAGCGTTGCCAGACATCCCGATCCTTTGAGCTAAAATTGAATGTAACAACAACTAATATCACAATATTTAAATAGAATGCATTGTGTAACACGCCCAGAAAAATACTCGTACAATACAACGTATAAGAATTTTAAGTTGTCAAGCCTTGTGCAAGTAAAATACTTTTCTGGCAACGCTGCTCCGCATATCTATTAAAAGGAAAAAGTGTTAAATAAACAATACTTAAAACATACCGGTAAAGTAGCTATTCTGTAACACGAACATTTTTTAGCTGAATATACGGAACATATCCAAGGATTTACGACGTGGTTTACTTTACGTCATCCTGCTAAAGGTAGAGGATTGTTGAGCTTGCAAATTTTCTCTGTGTCTTCTTATCTACAATTTCTATTATTTAACTAATCACATTTTGTTAAATTTTAATAAAAATGAGTCCCTGGGAGACGTTACGTTAAGAGCGGTGGCGTACCTTGTTTTTTTTTCTGCTATAAAATTAAATTTGTAATGAGATTAATTAGAAAATAATCGAATACGCATTTCATTAAAACGCATGTGACAAAAAAAATACAAGTCTTATAATATTTTGTTTCCATGGTCAACTGATTCAAATTTTCTTATTTATGGCTGTTTAATTCTTTTCTAATGTTTCATATTGCAAGAATAAATTATTAGATATCCTATGTAAAATAGTTTAAAACAGAAAATACAGTTCCACTGCTTTTAAACTATACTATTTTTTAGATGAAGCGCGTATTTTAGAAGTAAATATTTAAAAAAAGGAATAAAAATAAAATTGGCCATACACCGGCACTGGTTATGTCAATTTATCGAAATTTTGTATTTGGTCGTCTAACGGAATGCCTGATATTAGTTTTGAAATAAAATAATCGCTGGAGGTACTTTACTCTTATAATAAAATCCCTATAAATCCGCATGGTATAAATAACTAAGAGGTAAGATTCCATGCGTGGCTTGTGACGTCACCAGGAGAGTGATTTTTAAATCTCTCATGGAGATTTATATTGCTGTCAGCGTTTTTAACTCTCTCTTAAAGGTATTAAAAGGTTTCACGCATTTAATAGTATTTGAAATGAAAGAATAATATCATGGTATTTAGATATATTTATAAACAAATTAAACTAATTTGTTTTAAATAGACCATCTTTTAGTGAAATGAAATTATGAAGAAGTAAAGAAACTCATTGTCTGCTTCAGTAGTTAAATAAACAATATTTTAATTTCCATACATGTTTCGAAGGCATACATCCTCATCAGCTTCAGTGGAAAATACTTAAGAAGTAAATGTTAACAAAATAAATAACACCGTACCCATTCTAATTTTTTGTTCTTATCCTTAGGAGAGCGGAAACACCTTATATTTCTATTAAATTTCTTTGCCTGGATATCCATATCATAACCGAATACAGCGCAACCTCATTCTATGGAAATTCAGATATTTAATTTAACAACTATATAACACACACGACTAAATAAATAAGAAAATATTCTGGTGAATTTTCAATATTTCCATTGAAAACTAAGGTCAACGGCACTATGTGGCGACCAGTGTTGCCAGACATATTTGATCTAAAGTCATAGGTTGACGGTTCGAAACCTAATAGAATAATAAAAAACGGTGTGTAAGAAGAGTACGACAAAAAAAGGTCGTTACTTTCCAGTGATATGAGGGTCACCTCCAGATTGAACATACATTTTGTATGGGGAGCCCCACAACAAGAATGAACATCTGAAAACTTGTTAAAATAGTAATGGATATATTACAATTGTAAAAGACTGACAATGCTGGTGGCAACGAGGAGGGGTCGATGAGCAGCTTCGGCTATCGTCGGCCGGTTCCAATGGCGCGGCGGTTGTTTTAAAAGTTTGCCGGAATCTATTGTTATTTTAGTGGTATTTTAACTGAAATGTGCGCTATATTTCTATGAAATTAATTTACGTAAATACTTGTCATATATTATTCATGCATTTCACATACCATTAAATGCGTAAAACCTTTTAATACCTTTATTAAAAATGCTAACACCGCATAAATCTCCATAAGAAATTTTAAAAACACTGTTAGACATCTAACCTTTAGTTATTTGCCAATTTTATGACAAATATTAAGCAATAGAAAAGTGCATCCTAGCATCATACGTATCAACACCAAAATTCAAAACAATCAATTCAGAAATATCGAACATATAAGTTTGTTTCCGTTATATTTTTAAATATCATTAACAGACCTCAAGAGCCACAATATTTCTACATTTCGTCCAGCTTTATTTTTTTTTGATAAAATGTGATTTCTTTCTCACTTCTTGCACAGGAGATTATGATAAGCATGTCATTCTATAATACACGAGTTTTGCATAATATGTATGTATAAATATAATAATATAATGCCATGTGACATAAGTTAATCGTAATAAATTTAAGTGTTTTACTTCCTAAAAAAAAACGAATCCGTTTTTATTCTTTAAATACGTCTTCGAATCTCCACAATCTTCCTTCATTTTTGCATTATACCAAAAAACTTGAAGTCATTTAATAAATATATATTTTTAAATTTTTCAGTTGAAGAACACAGTTTTTCTGAACAATCTTCTGGAAAAACACACGATTTTGGAAAATTCTTAAATGTTCCGGGACAGGGTAAACACTGCAATTGTTTACATGTTGTGCCAATGTAGATGTTTCCTTAGATTTTGAATGACATTTGATTACATTTTTTTATGCCATATTATCATTGATATTTACTGTATTTACTTTTTTTGTTTTGAATACAAATTATTCATGAGAGGGTTAGATGCCAAGAGGCACAAGTAGTGCTTTATTGATAAATAGAGTTAATGCAGAAAATAACAAATTTTGAATTAACTGGTTTCCAAAAAGTCCAAGCTAATCCTCATTGCTGCCATCCAGTTTTTTAAGATTCGCTTGGTTCTATCTATGTTGGTCCCCATTTATGCGATATTATTGAGTGAACAAACACCAAAAAGTTCTATACAAAATATTTCAGAAATTGTGTTTTTCTACTTCGATCCCTTGGCGTCTACCTCTAATGCGATTGGTCATCAATAAATGCGAAGTTTTGCACTAAATAATCGATTTTTTCGGGTTGGTTCATATACAGGGTGTTCGGTCATATAACAAAAAGTCGCAATCTCAATACTTTTTTGTTTCAATTTGGAAAACTGATTTTACTGCTAATAAAAACTTTAATTCCAGTTTTGCGTTGTAGCTTATCAGCTCGATTAAAAAAATATCTTTTTAGTTAGGTGTTCCTTTGTGTTGTTAAGACATGTCTTTTTTTCCAATAACTATTAAAACAATATAATATTATACCGAAAGCTGTTCTAGATTTTTCACCACTCCAAATATCCTGATACATTATCAGAACACCCTGTATAAATGTTTCAAAAATGTAATCTTTTTGATTAATAATTTATTTAGTTAATCGAAAAACAGATTTATCGTAAAGATTCCTAAAATTCAATACTATCTATTTAGAACGACACATTTTTTATTATTTATAGATGAACAGTCCCAATTTAGCGATGTATATACCTGGATAACTAGAATGTAGACTCTGTTTGCATGTGTTGATTAACAATTTATGCTTGTGCATTATAGAGCTTTACTGCTTTGCATGTTATAATAGCAAGAAGCAATGGTCTTATGTACCTTGTACCTATCCATAATAATCAATTTCAAAGTGTGAAATGTTGAAATCATTTAATAAAATAAGTAACAACCCAGCATTCAAAAATTTGTAATATTTTTCAAATAAACATTATTTATGGTATTTTTAGCTAATAATATTTGTAGAATACTATTCTACTTGTATACATACAGTGTACCATTAAAGTTGGAACCATATAGGGGAAAAATTATTTTTTTGATTTTGGGTAAAATTTCACTTCACCATAACTTTTGTTTCAATAGGAACAAAATTGAAGAGCTTGATAGAGCGCGTAAGCTCGAACAAACCTGATCCCGATATCTTAATGAGTTCGCGAATTATCGCGATCTTTAACTGCAAAAACAATAAAATTTAATCAATTATATCTCGAGAAGAGGCGCAGTTGGGACATCAATTTCTCGCGAATCTACGGGTGACACCGAGTACTTTGATAGGCCGGAGGCGGGGTTTGGTGGGGCAATGAAGAGGAGAGTTATGGGGGGGGGGGGGGGGGGGGATATTACGTAAATGCTAATAAGTAGATTATTAATGGAGCTATGGGGATCAGGCCGGATTCAATTTGTTCATTTTTTTTATCTTTTTATCAGCGAAAAATTTTTATTTTCGCAAATGCGCTCTTGTCGCGGCATACAATAAATGGCCACTTTTTAATATCTCCGAAAATACTTTAGATATTATGTTCAATTTTGGTATGTGTTAATTGGATCTAAAACCAGACATTTTAGTTAGAAAAGTTATATTCAATTGTTCCACCAGTGGCGTAATGAGTTTCAATGTGAATTTAGTGGCTTTAATCAGGAACGGTGCGTCTGACGAGAAATACTCAAGAGATCGTTTTCATGTAGAATTGATCAGGCTAATCAGAAAAGATATCCACATGGAAAAATGTCAGTGGCGTACCATGTTTTTTGTAAAAAATATCAGAGGACATATTTGCAGGGACGCTACTGGTGGAACAATTGAATGTCTTTTCTAACTAAAATGTGTCGTTTTATATTCTATTAACACATACCAAAATTGAACCTAATATCTAAAGTATTTTCGGAGATATTAAAAAGTGGCCATTTCTTGTATGCCGCGACAAGCGCGCATTTGCGAAAATAATTTTTTTTTCGCCAATCTCCCCTCGTAGCTGATAAAAACATGAACAAATTGAATCCGGCCTGATCCCCGTAGCTCGATTAATAAACTACTTATTAGCATTTATGTAATATTATTTTCCCACCTGTAACTCCCCTCCCAATTGCCCCACCACCCCCAACCTCCGGCCCCTCTAAGTACTCGGTGTTGCCCGTTGATTCGCGAGCAATTGATGCCCCAACTCCGCCCCTTCACGATATATAATTAATTAAATTTTATTGTTTTTGCAGTTAAAAATCGCGATAATTCGCGAACTCATTGAGATATCGAGAGCAGGTTTATTCGAGCTTACGCGCTCTGTCAAGCTCTTCAATTTTGCCCTTCACATTTCTTTTTTGTAGCATCAAAACCCCGGCTGAGTTATTTATTTAGGAAATCGGTTGTCGGTTAGATTTACGGGGCGTGTTATTGTTAATTTAAATTTTATCTAAATCGAAAAATAAATACTTTTCCCCACATGTTTCTGCTAAAGTAGTTGCTAGAGATTAATGATTCTATTGAACCGAGTTAGTTTTATAATCGATCGTCATCAAGTAATGGCTACTGCTATCGGATAATTAAGGACTATTCTAAATTTAATCAATAGAACCAGTAGTATATTGCTTTTTAAGTCATACTAAAATAAAATAATAACCTGTTCTATCTCCTAAATTAATTTTATAAATTATCCACTATTAAAACATTAACCCAATTTATATATAGGTCAAGAGAAACCTCAACGAATTCTCAAAAGTGCCAGTAACGTTTCCATAACAAGAAATCAAAGCGGCAACGACTTGGGCTCCTTCAACGAACTCCCGCAACATAACCTTGCTTTTATGAGAAAAATTCCACCTGGAGCTGAGGCCAGCAATATTTTAGTGGGAGAAGTCGATTTCTTGGATAAGACGTTAGCTGCCTTCATTCGACTGAATAAAGCTTTAGTATTAGGGGATCTGACCGAGGTACCGGTACCCACTAGATTCGTTTTTCTATTGTTGGGACCCACTTCGTCAACTTTAGGTAAACAAATATGTTTTAATATACAGGGTGTACCAAATTGGTCCTTCACCATTGAGATTTCAATAATAAAACTAAGGATTAATATCTTCAGAGAACTCCTGTTGAACACTGCATATCTTAAGTCTGTTGTCCAAACCACAAAATTATTTAATTATTAGAAAATTAATATTTTAAATTGTACCAGTTTTTTATATAAATTTCGTATAATTTAGGATATCATGAAATCGGAAGGGCTATGGCAACTTTAATGTCAGACGAAGTATTCCACGAAGTAGCTTACAGAGCTAAAAATAGAAGTCATCTATTGGCTGGTGTTGACGAATTTTTGGATGCTGTGAGTAATACCAGAAATACATAAAGATTATTCACTCAATTAAGTGTAGTTTCTTTATTATTTATATAATTTAATGGGTATCATTTAACTGGTTAGCAAAATATTCTTATTTTCGCGAACAGAAAAAATGTAATCGGTCCGCCAAAATGGCTAGTTGGTCAACAACTTATGGACAGCAAACATTTCTGAATCAGTCAGTAAATGTCATACTAGAGTGCTCTAAATTATTTTGGTACGCAAATTAAATATACAGGGTCGCTTTTATGTATGGAAACGGTCGATTATTTGCTAAAGTAAGTTAGCTAGCGAATAATGTTAAATACAAAACTTTTAGGGTTTTTAGAAATCTAATATACTACATATAAACTGAGTATACAGGATCAGTCAAAAAGCCATGGAAGAACAAAGTTACTTTATTTTAAATGGAACCCCCTGTATATTATTCAATATTTAAATTATATACAAGATTCTAAAAAAAAATATTAAGCACACCACATACCCAATCTTAACCGTTTTCGAGATATCGAGTTTCGAATTTCATTTTCAAATAAATTATTAAATTCATTAATTCTACGCCAACAAGATACCTTAGAAAACATTTATCTTCATAATAATGTTGTTTTGTCATCTTGACAAGAGATATGCCAAAAATGCTTACCTTTTCAATTTGTGAACAATTTTCCCGTAAATATGGCACGTTTAAGTGATACCGAGCGCATTGAAATTTTAATGATGATAGGGTACGGCGATAGGACACGGAGTTTTACCCAAGTGGTGAATATTTTTAATGAATTGCATCCAGATCGAGAACCTATAACTAAATCAACTGTTCCAAAACATTGCAGCGTTTTCATGAAACTGGAGGTGTGACAGATTGACCAAAAAGTGGAAGACCGGTAAGCGTTACTAATGAAGAAAATTCTCTAAATCTCATGTTAGATGTGGTAGAAAATCCAATAAATTCGACGCAACAGCCGGCTTTAAATCATAATATGAGTCGATATTCCTTTCAAAAAATTACCAAAAGAGAAAAATTCAAACCATATAAATTTCATTTGTTACAAGAATTGAGTGAAGACGATTTTGATCGCAGAATTCAGTTTTGCGAAATCATTATGGATAAATTGAATCAAAATATCAACTTTGTCAACCACATTTTATTTTCTGACGAATCAACGTTTTGTTGAAACGGGCACGTAAATCGACACAACTTTAGATATTGGTCAGACCAAAATCCACATTGGAGGGAACAAGTTCATACCCAACGACCACAAAAAACCAATGTTTGGTGTGGCATTATTGGTGGAAACGTCATAGGACCCTATTTTATACATGGAAATTTGAACTCTGAACGATATTTATTACTTTTACAAGAGAATATTGTTCCACAGCTCAGACGATTATTCCCGAACCATAATAATCCCAATTTACCGGCTGAACAAATATGGTTTCAACAAGATGGGGCTCCACCACATTTTGGACGGATGGTGAGGGAATATCTAGAGGAAACTTTTCCTGGTAAATGGATTGGGCGCAGAGGTGCAATTGAATGGCCTGCTAGGTCTTCTGATATGACCCCTCTTGACTTTTTCCTGTGGGGTCATATCAAAAATTTAGTGTACAAAATAAGCCACAAAATATCGAAGATTTGCAATAAAGAATAATGCATGAAATTTCCAGTATTGCTCCCAATATCCTTTTAGATTCGCTACAAAATTTTGTTCACCGAATTCATTACTGCCAGGAGGTAAACGGTGGACACTTTGAGCACCTTATAAAATAGGATTTTAAATTGTTGTTTACTAAAACTTAGTTTGTCTTTTTTATTATTGTTATTAGATTTATTTGAAAACGAAATTCGAAACTCGATATTTCGAAAACGGTTAAGATTGGGTATGTGGTGTGCTTAACAGAATCTTGTAAATAATTGAAATATTGAATAATATACAGTGGGTTCCATTTAAAATAAAGTAACTTTGTTCTTCCATGGCTTCTTGACTGATCCTGTATACGTAGTTTATGTGTAGCATAATAGATTTCTAAAAACCCTAAAAGTTTTGTATTTAACATTCTTCGCTAGCTATCTTACTTTAGTAAATAATCGACCGTTTCCATACATAAAAGCGACCCTGTACAGCAGCTATGAGCGATCCACTTTTAATCAGATTATTGGTAAGCAATCAGCGGGTAAGGAAAATACTTAATCTTGATCATCAAAAAAAGCAATAAAACATGAAATAGTAACAGTGCCCTGGGAAAACCAGCCCCCGCTACACTTTTTGGGCCTTGACTGCGACACCGAATGAAATCACACGCACGCAATTAGCTACTCGTATCACGCGACTGCTTTCGCTCCGCCCACAATAACGAACTTTACTGATTATTCAAAACAAACGCAATCCAATGATTTATACAGGGTGATTCACGACGAGCTTGCATTAGAACTTTATGGAGAACTACTGAATATATGTTCCTGAAACTTTGGGAATTTGGGTTTATCGATATGCTCTCTTTAACTAAAATATTGACATGTTTCTGTCATTTCCGGTTATACCGGAAGTAGCTGCCTACTTTCGTTTTTTAAATACAACATGGTAATTTTTATTACACTTTTCGATTAAGCATTAAATACTAAGCACATTTTATAGAAAATGTTTTTGTCAGACTCTAATAGTTTTTGAGATATCTGGAATTTTTGTAATTATTTGGCAAATGCATGACGATGAAATAATCCATATAATTTTTTTACCTTAGCGCTTGGACTAAACATTTTTGCTCACCGAATAGCTAGAAGATCATCAAGTCTCAAAAACATTTCAAATTCGGCATAAAATGTACAGGGTGGTCACAATTCAAGCCTCATTGTGAAAAAATTCAACCATTAAAAACTTTCTTATTTTAAATGGAACACCCTGTATATTTTTATTTAATTTGATGGCAAATTAGTTGTTCTTTATAAATAGTATTTACTGTCCTATACCTATATCAAAGCGTTTTCTCAAAAAATCCAATTTTATTCCGAAAATACTATTTGTTCAAGTGTGCTATGAAAACAATTGTACTTAGGGTACTGATGTCTATACAGAGGAAAATTAATAATGGCGGCAATATTTTCTAGTGTGCTTTGACAAGAAAAACAATTGTCTGATATTTCTTGGCGTATTTTCAAACTGTCAATTATTCTGTTACTAAAAAATGTCACGCTCCGGATTTTCAAGTGAAGATTTTTTAAATTTATTTACGGTTTACATTGAATGTGGTAAAATTAAGCTAAGAGCTTGTCGAATATATCGGGATAAATATCCGAATAGGCCTATTCCCACACCTGATATTATTAGAAGACTAAATAATAATTGTTTAAAATTTGGATCATTTGAAGCCAAAGTACGAAGAATTAAACCAATACTGGACAATGAGGTATTTGAAGTTACCATTTTAGCCTATTTTTACGCTTTCCCAAAAGACTCAATTCGTGAAGCTGCAATGCAATTAAGAGTTTCGTATTCCAGTATACAAAGAATTTTAAAAAAATATGGCTGGAGGCCATATTCATATGCCCAAGTTCAGCATCTAAAACCACAAGATTTGCCAGCTCGAGTCGAACTTTGCGAGTTTTTTCTAATCAAAACCCAAGAAAATGAGCAATTTACTAATTCTGTAATATGGAGTGATGAAGCCAAATTTACTCGTAATGGTTTTCATAACAGACACAACAGCCATTATTGGGCTCACGAAAACCCCCATATTGTCAGGATAGGACGTTACCAGGAATCATTTCAATTTAATGTTTATTGTGCTATTAAACATGACCGTATATTTTGCTTACACATTTACGACGAAAATTTAAATGGTCAGAATTATTTGACAATTCTTGAGGATCAGTTAGAAGAACGTCTGGATGATTTGCCGCTTCAAGAGCGAATAAATGCATGGTACCAAAACGATGGGGCTCCAGCACACAACGTCCAAGTTGTTAAGACTGCCCTAAACAGACTTTTTCATGACCAGTGGATCGCAAACCAAGGTCCCTTCCACTGGCCAGCTCGTTCGCCAGACTTAACTCCACTGGACTTTTTCATCTGGGGAACCATTAAAGATAAAGTTTACGCGCGTCCCATCACCACGAAGGAAAATCTAATTGAACCCTTTCAATTCAAGGCAGCATTTCAATCTCTCACTGCACAAGAAATTAGGAATGCTACAAGAAATAGCATGATGAAAAGAATACATAAATGCTTGGAAGTAAATGGCAATCATTTCGAACATATTTTAAAAATATAATCAAAAGATATTAGGTATAATTTTCAAACACATTTTTAATTAAAGAATTTAAAGTTTATTAACTTGTTTCCTTGCTATTTTTAAAAAAATAATATTTAAACCATTAAATTTAAAACAATAAACTGCATTTTATTTATAAATTATTAAGAAACACTTTAGAATGTTGTATTTTCAAGCAATCAATCACTATTCCTCCGTATAGACATCAGTATACAGCCCCTAAGTACAATTGTTTTCATAGCACACTTGAACAAATAGTATTTTCGGAATAAAATTGGATTTTTTGAGAAAACGCTTTGATATAGGTATAGGACAGTAAATACTATTTATAAAGAACAACTAATTTGCCATCAAATTAAATAAAAATATACAGGGTGTTCCATTTAAAATAAGAAAGTTTTTAATGGTTGAATTTTTTCACAATGAGGCTTGAATTGTGACCACCCTGTACATTTTATGCCGAATTTGAAATGTTTTTGAGACTTGATGATCTTCTAGCTATTCGATGAGCAAAAATGTTTAGTCCAAGCGCTAAGGTAAAAAAATTATATGGATTATTTCATCGTCATGCATTTGCCAAATAATTACAAAAATTCCAGATATCTCAAAAACTATTAGAGTCTGACAAAAACATTTTCTATAAAATGTGCTTAGTATTTAATGCTTAATCGAAAAGTGTAATAAAAATTACCATGTTGTATTTAAAAAACGAAAGTAGGCAGCTACTTCCGGTATAACCGGAAATGACAGGAACATGTCAATATTTTAGTTAAAGAGAGCATATCGATAAACCCAAATTCCCAAAGTTTCAGGAACATATATTCAGTAGTTCTCCATAAAGTTCTAATGCAAGCTCGTCGTGAATCACCCTGTATTGATAACCATTCTTTTAATATGCAAACCTCTGAAGTAAACTGCTTTTAGACATGTTTTTTTCTACTGACCTATTGTAAAATCTTGCTGACCAAGTAATCATTTCGCAGCTCGACTGATGATTAAGCGAACACATGATATTACAAGCGGACTGATATCGGTTAAATTGTTGACAGTTTGTAGCATTTTTTGCAGAACAAGTGTTGCAGCCTGATTTTTATTTATTGCAAGCAAAATCTTTTTATGCTGATCGACATAACGAACGTCTTAATTCTTTAGGTCACTGTTCTTCCTCCTGGAGAATGGGATCCTGCAATTAGAATAGAACCCCCAGCGGCAATTCCTTCTCAAGATATAAGGAAGCGTCCCGCTGAGAAAGTACCTGAAGACGTAGATGAGGAAGAGGAAGAGCAAAGGTTAAGGTAAGGGAAAATAGTTGTATTGTTGTAATAGACGCATTCCCGTAACTAGGTTACTAAAGATATCTTCTATAAAAGATTGGATAGGGTAACTAATATAATAATTATATTTTTTAGGGAAGAATCCGGACTAGCCAGAACTGGTGTACTATTTGGTGGGCTTATGAATGATTTGAAAAGAAAGGCCCCTTGGTATTGGTCAGACTTCAAAGACGCATTGTCAATGCAGTGCATAGCAAGTTGGATATTCTTATATTTTGCTTGTTTGTCGCCAATTATCACTTTTGGCGGTTTGCTGGCAGAAGCTACGGGTATGAATATAAGAACCTATTTGAACGGTATAAATACAGGTAACATTATATTTTATCTTCTATTTTAGGAAGCAATATGGCCGCTATGGAATCACTTGTATCTGGATTTGTAAGTGGAATGGGCTATGGTTTCTTTTCCGGCCAACCTCTGACTATTTTAGGATCAACAGGTAATATCATTAGACTATGGTGGTATTCGAGTCCATGATAACCATATTTTTTTGTTTTTAGGCCCAGTATTAGTTTTTGAAACAATAGTATATGACTTCTGCCTTAAAATGGGATGGGATTACATGTCGTTTAGATTCTGGATAGGTACTTGGATATCTGTAATTTTACTTATTCTGGTAGCAATAGACGCGAGCGCATTGGTATGCTATATTACTAGGTTTACAGAGGAAAATTTTGCTACCTTGATAGCATTTATTTTCATTTACAAGGTAAATATATCACTTTGACTTGTTGACTGGTTTTTAATTTAGAATTCCTTGGGTGAGTGGTGACTTTTTTTTTAGGCTGTGGAAAATGTGTTACTTATAGGCAAGAATTATCCAATAAACACATCTGGCTCTCTAAACTTTACCTATGACTGTTCTTGTCTTGTGAACGATTCCGTACAATTTCAACATCCTGAGATTTCAAACTGGACTTCATTTAATAAAGTAATGTGTACTGTAAGTAAACTATCATTGATCTTTTGAAAAATAGAATTAATTAGTTTTTATAATTTTTTTTAGCAATTAAATGGCTCTTTGGTGGGATCTGGTTGCAATACTCCACAGTACTCCCCTGATATATTTTTAATGTCAATTTTATTATTTTTGGGGACTTTTCTCATATCTGTTCAATTGAAGGATTTCAAGAATGCGTTGTTTTTCCCTGCCAAGGTAAGGATTTATTGCAAGGAAAAAACACTATAGTAAAATTATTATAATAAAGATGTAGGTGTATGATTTCCTATTAAATATAGTGTTAATTACATTTTTCATTAATAATGGGTACCAAAATAATATATGTAGTTAGTATTTCTAATAAATTTAGTACAATCACGTAAATACTAATAAATATTTTAAATTTTACGAATGTAAGTGAAAATAATAATTATTTATAACTCCACTTGTTAATAGTGTTGGAAAAAACCGATGATTTTAATAATCGAGTACTTGATACTCGAGCGACTTTAATAATCGAGTGAATCGCTCGAGCAATTAATCACTATAGAAATCTTTATGACTAAGAAGAATGTGTTGATAAAACACCAGGGGTTGTATTTGTAAGTTGATGATCATGGCTATTCTGATTTTGAAGGCGGGGCTGCTTTGAACAGTTCATTTAATGTGCATCCGTACCATTCTCTCAGGTTGCACAGCCATGAAATTCTTCTCCTTCCTACATTTCTCCTTCCCTGGATCTTTCCCTGCATAATCATCTGCAGCATGGCGTATCTCTCACCTCGTGTGACATGTCCCAGGTATTGCAGTTTCCTATTTTTGACAGTCTCTACGATTTCTCTTTATTTGCCCTTTCTTCTCATAACTTCGTTGTTCGTGACATGAGCTGTCCATGATATCTTTAGCATTCTTCTGTATAACCCATAATTCGAATGATTCAAGTTTTTTTATAGTTGCCGCATTCAAGGTCCAGGTCTCTACACCGTAAAGCAGAGTGGAGAAAATATAGCACCTCGTCAATCGAATCCTCAAGCTCAACTTTAAATCCCTAGTACAAAGTACTTTTCTGAGTTTGTTGAAATTTGTTCTAGCCTTTAAAAATTATATCCTTTGATTTTCTTAAAATTCACAATCGCCGCTGGCTAGCCAGTCAAAACTAAACCCATGTCGCGATGAATCCTCTAAGGAAGGGAATTGGCATCCTTTTCAGTATGCACCTTCTCTTTTGTGTGCCTTTAACAAAGACGTATGTCGTGTCAGCCTTCTGAGCGTCAAACTCGAACGTCGCCAATCGGCACATTTTGGGTGGAGCACGGCTTCGAACGAAAATCGGAAATCAAGTGAAATGCAACGATTTGTCGCTTGACGTTATAACTAGAGTATTTCCTATCGCGCGAAAAGCTGCTCGAATATGCGAGCAGTTTTTTACCTCAAGCGATCACACTACCAAGCAGCACATTTCGGTCGGCGTCAAGCGAAGCTCGGGTATCGAGTGGAAGGTAATAAGTAACAAGCGACGATTTTGGCTTGTTATTTCAATAATCGAGTACACAAGCGGTTTTTCGCTCGAGCGATCACAACACTATTTGTTAAATATTTTAAAATGTATGGTACATTTCACTGATTATTATTTCAGTAACATAGTATAAAGCCATAAGCTATGGTTAGTAAATTTATCTTTTTTAAATTTTTCTTTCCGTTTGGTGGATTTATTTATATGATAAATTATAATATATTTTTATCACTGAAATCGTATAATTTTCTTTATTTTTAAGGTTCGTCAATTTTTCAGTGATTTTGCAGTCATCATCGCAATTATATCCATGAGTCTTTTGGATTTTTATTGTAATATTCCAACTCCAAAATTGCAGGTAAATATTCTTGTAATCTTCGTTCAAATGTTCAGTTTGTATGTTAATTTTTGACCATCCAAAATCAAGCTCAAGCTTGCTCAAGCAAGCTCACTAAATAGGTTCTTACAAGATATGATCATTTAGTCTAATTTTTAACAATTTGTAGGTACCCCACGAATTCAAACCCACCCTAGCATCTCGTGGATGGCTTATACCACCATTTGGTAAAAACCCGCTTTACTCAATTATAGTAGCGCTTCCTCCAGCTCTTCTAGGAACAATATTGATATTTATGGATCAACAAATAACCAGTGTCATAATAAATAGGAAGGAATATAAGTTGAAGAAAGGTTGTGGATACCATTTGGATTTGTTTATTTTGGCAATATTGATACAAATTTGTACGGTAAGAGGGTTTCCAGCATTTTTCTTCCGGTGAATTATTAGCTACTGAAATAATTTTATATAGGGTGTCCCACTTATAATGGAGACAAGCCCAAAATGCTCCATATTTTTATTACAAGAACGCTATGATTAAAAAATGTTTATGTATGAAACGCTGTTCGTTTCAAACTTCGTTGTTTATTTGTAATTGTGCAGTAACTTGAAAATAATTACAACAGGATAAGGACCAATGAGGTTATTTGCATTACTTTCACTTTATGTATTGGGAATTTAGGATTTAATTTTTGACCATCTAAGCGTTAACAATATTTTTCAGACTATGGGTTTGCCGTGGTTTGTCGCTGCCACTGTCCTCTCAATTAACCATGTAAATTCTCTGAAACTTGAATCCGAATGCGCCGCCCCTGGGGAGAAGCCACAATTTTTGGGAGTAAGAGAACAAAGGTATGAACTTTATTATAGTAAAATCAAAAAATCAAATTTCGAGAGTATATTATTTATTTTGGAGTTATACATTATAATTTTCATAACACCCTCTGTATATTAAAATTTAAGTGCTCTAGTATACAGGGTGTTATGGAAATGACGTATTATATTTAAATGGGTGACTCCTTGGGTGTCCTAGAGAAGCGCGCTACATATTTTATTTTTTTTAAATCGACCGTTTTAAAAGTGAGGTAACAAATACTCTTACGCACAGGTCAGTCCGCGCTACTGTACAACATTTCACCCAGAGCCAATGGCAATGTTGCCAAACTAAATGTAAAACTGAAATTCCCTATAATATTATAAAAATAAATTATTTTCCTTATACCTAAAGAGCGAGGAAATCCTGGCACAAACTCAATCAGTTTTTTTTCTTTTTCATGGGAACACTCCTGGAAACACTTTATGTACACACAGTAATAGTGAAACAGAACCAATAGTTAGCTTTTGAAAATACAATAATACAGATTATACTACAGATTATTAGAGTTTATTACACGCGACGAAATTTGACGTCCAGAAGAAACGCGTCAATAAAAACAGAGGGGACTGCTGAGAATGTGTTGGTGATCGATGAGACACAACGTATCCGGCCGCTGGTTGGTCTTCAACTAACAGCCCGCAAGCATGCGGCGCTATATGAAACTACTTCGCTCAGACGATGTAAGGCGTCAAGAGGTCATTGGCATTTGACCTAGTGACGTACGTGGCTATTACTATTCCATACGTTTTTTCGGGTTGTTTAAAACATAGTCCATCGTAAATGTTCTTCAATTAATTGTACAAGAAGGTACTACAGAATGGAAAAATGTTTAAATTATTTTATTTTGTCTAAAGAGTTTAAGGTGTACATATGACAACACCGGCCAGAATTCCTTGATTGCTTACATGTATCGCAGTGGCACACACGGTGTTTTTCTGGTTTGACGTCAGGTCACTATTACCGCTGAATGAATTGAAAGCGCCATTTATGGGTATTTTTCTTCAATTTGTCTTTATCTCAGGAATTGACGGTTTAAATATAATACGTCATTTCCATAACACCCTGTATATGAAATTACACACTATGTTTTACATTAACAAAATTTTAAGAGCCATACATTTATTTTCCGTCATAAACTGTATGTCATGTTAATAAACATATTTTTTAAATATGTATGAAGCTTATCATAACTTTATCTTGTATAAAGATAGTACCCCATTTTTAATGTATTCCTTACTATTTCCTACTATTCCTCACTATTCCCTATTACTATCCCTAATAAATGTGCCCTTATTTATTAATAAATTGTTTGAAATTATTTTTTTTAGGGTTACCCACATTTTAATCTTTTTGACAATCGGACTATCGGTGTTTTTGACGCCAATGCTGGGACATATCCCTATGCCCGTGTTGTTTGGAGTGTTCCTGTACATGGGTGTGGCATCACTGAAAGGACTACAATTCTTCGACAGGATACTTATCATGTTTATGCCTAATAAGTATCAACCGGATTATATGTTCTTGAGACAGGTATAGTTAAATATTAAAGTTTTAGTTTACCTGCTCCGATAAATACAAGAATGAAACTTGTAAGCTTGTGTCACCTAAGCTGCAACGAATTTATTCCTTCGGAAAAAGTAGGAATCCTTGTTACTTTCACTTATTACTTTATTTTTGTAGGTTCCAATCAAAAAAGTCCATATTTTCACCATAATCCAACTAGCCTGCCTAATCGTCCTCTGGCTAATCAAATCGTTCAGTAGTACGTCCATCCTCTTCCCTCTCATGCTGGTTGTGATGATCGGTATACGAAAATCGCTCGACTTGATCTTCACCAGACGCGAAATGAAGATTCTCGACGATGTCATGCCGGAAATGACGAAGCGTCATCAAATGTTGAAGGATGAAGAGGTGGGCATCGTAACGAAAATATCGAGGTTCTTTTTGGGACCGAAGTTGGTTTCGCATCGCAAGGAGAATTTATACCAGCCTTGTGCTATTAGCGAGAAAGATACATATGCTTGAAAGTTTTAGTTTTGCATACAGCCTTGTTGTTACATCACTTTTCTATATTTTGGACGTATTATTTAATATAGAGGGCCGAAATTCTGTAAACAATATTGAGACAAGCGGGTTTTTATCTCTTTCCTATTTGTATTTCAACGTTTCCGCATGTCCTTCTGACTGGTATTATTATTTAATTACTAGTCTCCTCTTCTTTAGATTACTTTTATTTTATTTTTTTTATTTTATTTTACACCATTTCACAGTTACAAAATAACCAATTAACAAATGGGTATCACAGATATACAATATAAAATAAGTAATCATAACAATACAACAAAAAAATATTTTATAGGAAGAAATATTAAGGATATTATATTATTGAGGAGAGTAATTAGATGCCTAAAGAAAATGCTAATTTAATCTTATACTGGATAAGCTACAGCTGAAAATATCAAATTTATGTTGGTGCAGATTGTAAGTATTGCACAATCGATAAATGGCTGAATATTTACAGATATTGGTACGCGCTGTCGGTATATAAAAAGTCTGGGAATGACGTGTTCTAGGAACGAGAAATTGCAAGTATCTCAATATATCACTGCATTCCACTCTATTATGCAAGATGTTATGCAAATATTTAAGTTGGGCAATGGTACGTCTATTCTCTAAGGAGCAAGACGAATGCCTGCGCAATAAAAAATCATCTGGAATGCTTATCTCAGGATACTGACCATCAATTTTAAAACTCAGGAACTTTAGGGAACGTCATTGGACCTTTTCGATGCGATTTAGGTACACCTGATAATATGGAGACCATACAACCGAGGCGTCCTCCAATTTTGATCATACAAATGCATAAAATAGTACATTACGTATCAAGGGCCGAAGGGATGCCACCGCACGAGTCCGGAAAAGCCTCCGACGGCCCGATATATGTACCGTATTTTTTTTACAAGTGCTCCGAAGCTTTGATGCCAAATAAATATAGAAATTCTTCCGACAGTTTTCCTGTCTACATGACATGAAAACACTCGCGCATGGAGAATGTAAATATCTATTTATTATTTTTGACAAATAGGCTCGGTGGCCTAGTGGTATAGCGTTCGCCTTCTGATCTGGGAGTCGCGGATTCAAATCCCGCACTCGACATCTCTGGTTTTATTTATTGTTTTACAAGTGCCCGAGTCTTTGAGGCCATATAAATAAAGAAATTTTTCAGACATTTATCTAAAACATCTTTGAAAAATTAACTGCCAATTTAAATTATATATAATCCGCTATTTATTATCGCTTGTAGTATGGCTCGGTGGGTAGGGTGTCCGCCTGGCGATCTGAGGGTCGCGGGTTCAAATCCCGTACCGACAATTCTGGTTTTATTTATGAACACATGGTGACTCGAAGCGGGCGGGAAAAATCTTTCCCGCCCGCTCTCTTGGAAAACGCCACTTTCGGTGAAGTGAACATGCATGAAAAGGCACTTTCGGGACACTTGTAAAAGAAAGTATTTTTAGTATATGACAATTTAAAAAAACGAAAAAGGCACTTATATAACAAATAAAATTAAAGTAATATAGTTTTTGTTTTAATTCCCTCTCTCTATTTTGAGAGGTGCCAGTAACTAACCGAAATTTTACATAGGATGATGCCATTCTTCTTTGAAAGAGATACATATCGCTGTCGCAATAATTTTACAGTTTTTAGGTCCTGCGTATTAATTATTGTTAATTTCACATTTTACATAATTAACCTGCGTATTTCTTTAAATTTACAGGGTACTTTAGAAATTACATAATTACTGTAGGTATCACATAAAGGCTATTAACATACCTCACATCATTTTTATTCTATTAATTGTTTTGGTAACCTTAACAAGCTTATTTTGTATTTAATAAGATAAATTCTGTTGTGACAAGTAGCAATATATCCGAAGAATATTCGTAAATATTCTGAAATAATTAATATGTGAAAATGTTTCCAATTTTAAATTACCTGCGTACCACTAAATTCTATAAATCATCAAGCTTTCGTAATCAAAATATAATCTAGTGCCAAAATATTCTGTATTTGCAATATTTTAAACGAATTTACAAAAATAATCCAGATACCAACAAATGGTTTAATATACAGGGTGTCCGTGTAAGTATAGTGCAATACTTCGCCAGCGTATACGACCGGTCAAAATAACAATAGTAGTTCATACAATCATCACCTGAAGATTTACACTTGCGGTTAACTTTAACTTTTAAGCAACGCTGTATGTTTTAATGTAATTTAACAACGTTATACCTCCCATATGGACTAAGAAACTGATCCTAGAATTGTTCATGTACATAGCCAGGGAAGCTAGAAATGAACTTGACCACGTACTCGTTAGATCAAAATTTTTATGGGTTTGTTCGGGTTTGTTCGAGTTTATTAATTAATTTTTTATTAAATACTTTCTGAATTTCTTCTTGAAACAGGTACTCTTCATTTCAAAAAAATCAACATATATCTTTGGTACCCGACATTTGTTAAGAGGAACATTATTAAATGAACTACTAGTATTATTTCGATATCTCCTGTATGCTGGCCAGATATTGCCCTATAGCTATCGAACACCCTGTACATCGGGAATATTCTATACGATTTTGAAAGGAATTATTTTTGTTTATATATATTTTAATCCTCGTAAAACGGCATTAGTAATATGGTTGTTGTACTTATGTACTTATTTATTACACTCCCTACTATACATATAAGTAACTAAGGTTATTACAATTTAGACTTTATCCAATAAGTAAAAAGTAAATTTTGTACCGAAAGAAAATAATGAAATCATCTGAAATATTATTTAAGTGAATTTTTTTTTTAAATTCAGAAGTCATCAGCAATTTTTTCTTAATAACTTCCTACAAAATACTTTTTATTGATTAATCTCAGTCGGTTTAATCATTTTTATGTTTAGTAGAAAACTTAGTCAATTCTAGTAATCATTAGTCAATCTAGAATAATTTTAGTGAATTATGTGATAAAGTTAATGTTAGATGCCACACAGCGTATAACAAAAAAATGCAGGTAGTTCATTGTCCAAATATGCCCTTTGGTGGCAAGGAGACTTGGACTGTGAGCTACTGCTATAGTTTTTTATTTACACATATGTATGTACAGGGTATCCCATTTTCGACACTTTTATAGGGTATCTCCGTAATTGTTACTGCTATGAAAAAAGTAATGTAGGTGTCATGTGCTCTATTGGGGTCAAACTTAAAATGGTAAAATCAAAATTTGAAAATTTTCGCTCGCATAAGAGATACGGGGAAAAGCAAACAATTGATAATTTCAAAATTACCCTATATTTACTTAGTTAATAGAGATACGGAAAAATGTTTTATACAGAAGTTTCTCTATATTGATTGTTGAATAATCTTCAAATATTTAACACATCATGGATGATATTGGTTTCCTAGGCGATTTATTTAAACTTTATTACTTTAAAGCACAGTAGACAATGAAACAAAAGCTAATATCCTAGAAGCAACTATGTTGACTATTAACATTTAACGTCAATTTAATTTTTACATATTCATTTGCGAAAATGACCTATCAAATTTTGAAAAATTTGATATGATATCAGTTTATATTCAAAGTGGAAAGAACCAAAAAAATGGCGCAAAATGTATATTTTGTTCGCTATTCGGAAAGACGGTAACCATTTAAGGATATATTCCGAACATTTGCGATGATTCCCGTTATTTTTTACCTTAATCTAAATTTTTTATTTCGTTTCAAACTAATAAAGTTTAAATACATCACCTAGGAAATCAATATCATCCATGGTGTGTTATATATTTGAAAGGAGCATTTAAAATAGTATATTTTTAGATTAAAATATACAGGGTGTACCATATAAAAAATGAGGCTAGGTCCGATAACTTTTTTACCTGACCCCGTATACTTATTTTGAAAACGGCAGATTATTCAACAATCAATATAAAAAACTTCTGTATAAAACATCTGTCTGTATCTCTTTTAACTAAGAACATATACGGTAATTTTGAAATTGACAATTTTTTGATTTTCTCCTGTATCTCTTAAGCGAGCGAAAATTTTCACATTTTAAGTTTAACCCAAAAAAAGCACATGACACCTACATTACTTTTTTGATAGCACTAACAATTACGGAGATACCCTATAAAAGTGTCGAAAATGGGATACCCTGTACATTGTGTCTCATTTTGGACACTTTCTGGTGATTTTCAGCTTGGTGTCACACTTTTTAACGAAACGAGAGATTCCGGTGTCAAATTTATCATAGCTCTCTTAGTTTTTAATCTACAGGGTGATTTTGAAAATCTTCGCTTTTTAGACACCTCTCATATTTTCGTTACACGTTAACTCATCAAAAAGTTAAAAACTGATCTTGTTAGAGACTTTTACGTAAAGTTCAGTAGCGTAGCCAGTTGTTCTCTAAAAAGTTTACTTTTTGAGATATTAACAAAAGTAAAAAAATTAAATGGTACACACTTTCAATTAATTTAGTCTACTTCCGACGTTACAAAAATGTATAGTTATTTATATTTATATTCGAAGATAACCTAAATATTCTATATTGTTAATAATTTACGTTGCTTCAACCAATTTATTAGAAACAAATTCAAAATATTGTTACAGCTATCTAAATTGGATTACCTATATAACACATGCTAACATATCACATTTTTAAGTTATTTTTGAATATAAATATAATTAACTATACATTTTTGTAAAGCCCAATATTTTAAAATATGTATTTTTGGTAATATCTCAAAAACAAAACTTTTTAGAAAAGAACTAACTATGCCACTGAATTTTACGTAAAATTCTCTAACAGAATCATTTTTACTATTTTGATAAGTTAACACATAACGGAGATACGATGTGCGATCAATGATTTTCAAAATCACCCTGTAAATTGAAAACTAAGTGAGCCATGACCAATTTGCACCGGATCATTCCTTTCGTTAAAAAGTGGGACAGTAAAGTGGAAACCACAATATTCTATCTTCAATAATAACCCTGATACCTCCCAGGAAGTGTCGAAAATGGTACACCCTGTACATTCCTGGATATTAATTTATAACACGTTCTAGTGATATTTATTTGTGAAAGAATACATTCCTATGCTCACACTTCTACAATCGATGATATTACATGAACAGATTCCATAATTAATTACCTAGAAAGAATATACAGTAAAAAAAAGTGTCAAAAAATACGCCGGCACAAAAATCCGCAAAATTTTGGATAAGTTAGTTTTTTTTTAAACTTTTTTATTTTTAATCGGATTTTCATGATTTTTTAACCAGTTTCTAAACACATTTATTGAGATTATTTTAATTAATATTTTTGGCTTTTCGCAAAAAAGGTACTAAAACCTCAAAATTTGTGGCGGAATATTGTGCCCGGAAGTGTATAAATGGAAACGTCGAAATTATTATTAAACCCAAAAAATAAATAAAACTCGCTAATAAAATTTTTTACTATTTCGTCCCAATCTTTTTGGGAAATGTAATTTCTTGGAAAACATAATGCATTCATTCGGAATTTGATCATATAATATTAATTTCCTTTAACAATTAGATATAAGTATTCTATCATTGCATCTATATTACAAGCTTGTATTGAATAGATGTCATTCTGTTATTTTACTTTTTTTGTTGACACAGTATTGTTACATTTATATTTATGTTAATAAAACTTATACATTTTATATTTTTCGTTTTATTTTCACCATTTTTTTTGAGTTTCTATCAAACTTTCGCTTAATCGCTAGAATCAATAGCATGCTATTTTATATTGTGCACATTTTAGATCCATTTGCATGGTTTAAAGAATTAAAAATTGCGATCGCGCTATATAGTGTTACTATAGTGATCGATCTTCTAGTGCAGTGCATAGTGCATCATTTTTAAGATTTTGGCTAGCTAAGTTATAATTTTTAAGTTAAGTATATACATTTCACATGCATTCAATACAAAAACTTACAGTCCACATGTTATAGTAATAATCTTACTGATGGTTTTATGCTTATATTTATATTATATTTACCAATAAGTTAATTATATAATTAAAGACATTTGTATAGTAAAATTCGCTGTCAAATCGACTTAAATATACATAGAGGTTAGTTTTTAAGAGTATTTATCAGTGGACCGCGTGATCCGGTTTGAGATATCGCCGCGGAACATCAGCATAAGTCATTGTAAATTAATTGATTCAGCCGATACTAGGTGGAAATCCATAACTATAATATTATGGGAAGAAGTAAAACAGAGTTGAACATGTAAATTTCCACTATATTATAAAAAGTAACATAACATGTTTCGCTATACTATACCTTCGTCAGATGTAAGTGATATATTAAAGATCTAATGAAAAATGTACAACAAATTCACGTTATTAAAATTATAAAGAAGGAAAGAGAGGGGGTTACAATGTCGGAAAAAACCAAGATCATGGTCACTGTAATTGAATAGAGTACAGTACGTTTCACGAAATTTGGATACGACTTAATGATTTTCTGGGTCGGTCCCATTGTGTCGACAAGAGCTTGGCAATAAACAAGTGAAGTATGAAGGGGCGGACTAAGGAAAACAAGTAATGATATGATTATATTAATGTAATCAAATGAAATAACATTTTTTAAAAATATTACTAGTCATATTTATTTACATTTATAATGTCATCACAAGTTTAGTTCTGTTTCGCTATCGCTCCTGATCAAAGTTAATTATAATTGGATTAAGTATACGAGCCAGACTAATATACGAATTTTCTACAGTTATTACGTGACGGACTGAATTTTTCCAACTACCTGGGGGAATATCATTAAAGCATTTTCGTATTAATTCTACAACACTAGAACTTAAAGTCGGAGAAATATTTTCAGACCTAACCAGTGATTTTAACTGGTGCCACATATGCTCTATGGGGTTAAAAATGCAATAATAGGGTGGGAGCCGTAGCACTGTATGTCCAATTTCTTCTGCCAATGTGTCACAAACATATGCTTTTTTTATACAAAATGTCTTTAAAACTTCTAAAAGATCACTTTTTTTATAACTTTCTTCAAAATATATATCATTCGCCGCCATGTAGTTCTGAATCTCCAATTTTGTATTATTTGAGCTTGGAGCTTTATGTAATTGGCGACTGTGATAGCTCGCATTGTCCATTACTATCACGCTATTCTGAGGAATGTTTGGTAAAAGCCAATTCTTGAACCATTCCTCAAAAACTAACAAATTTTATCACAAAAAGATAATTAAATATAAATTAAGCAACCTAACCTACCTGATGTGCCTATATTTAATTATAATTATTACAATCCGGTCCTTTCCACATAATAATAACAAACGGTCATAAATAATGGGATGGCCACAGGTACTTTTACTGCAGTCATTAAGTTATATCCATTTTTCTTGGAACAATCTTTGCACCTTTTTACCATAATTAAGGTCACCGATAAGTGCTCTTAAATCTTTGTCGTCGGAATAAACTTCTCAGCAAACATTAACGAGTTTAAGAGAAAAGTCACGGTATTTTTCTGGTTTGTTCGGTCATAGTCACGAGAACAACAACCAACAGAAAAAGTGTCAAAGTTGGGAAGAATTATGATGATAGTGCTTAAATATTTAATTTAAGTAACGTAAGAGACTGCTTAGCTATAAAAAGTAAGCTAGAACAATTTGTAATAATTATTAAAAAAAAAATGTTTTAGGTGGCAGTTCCTTCCGGTCATCCTATCGAATTGGAGAAATCCGACAAAAATCTTAAGATACCACTGGCAAATGGCAGCGTCATGAATATACCACTTTCGGCGATTAACATTTCAGAGGAAGTAAATAAGACCGGGATTTGGAAGCAAGTGAATAATACGAATGCTAAAACTAATGCTAAAATTAACGGGAAAGCCACCGAGAAAAAGAAATCTGGCAGGTAAGGATAGTATTTTTTGTAATTTTTTAAGACTACACTTTGGAACGTGAAACTAAGCAAGGAATGCGCACACTTACCGATATGACACTACATATATATAAACATTATATTGGTAATACCATCTGCAATGGGCATCGAACGGGTAATAATGAGTTTGCGCAAGTTCATTTTGAAAGTAAACATTCGACAGGACCAGATTTCAACTTTTTTAATGTAAATTTCACTGGTTAGTTAGGAAAAATATTCCAATCAAAATTTCGATTAGTTCGATTTAAGACAGCGTTCCATGCATACGATTTCTGACGATATGATGATCCGACGGTGCCCTCATTGGCGTAAACTTTTGGTGCCAAATTCCGTCCGAATATTTGTAACAATCGGCACGATGAGCTTTATTTTAACTTTCATCCGACGTCGTATGTTTCTTAACCTCACTTTTTTCTAAACCAAAAATTAAGAATAAATGACTATATTATTGACTATTTTGGGAATTATTATCAGTTACTAATGCACCAAATTAAAAATACATTAATTTTAAGGTTAGGTAGTTATCACATATATATTATATTGCATATCTTTTTTTACAAGCTTTTTAGTGCAATTCGGTTCCGAAGATCGGATAATGTGATAAGCAAAATATTTTCGTATATATGTACATACCTGAAATACTTCATACCTGGTATTGATTCACGACTTTTTCAAAAAAGCACCATGCACTTGTGTCCTTTCATCTTAAACGAAACAAATAACTAACCTAACAAACAGCGAATCGAATCACCACAAATTAAAAACTCCTTTACAAAAATTGTTGTTAGGTAATGAAAGTTTATAAGCACTAATATACCGACAACAATGTGGATGAACCACTTTTTATTCTGTAATTTGAAAAAGCATCCAGAACCAAAGATGGCAACGAATAACAACAAATAAAACAAAATAATGTCGGACCGGCTCTAACGCGATCGATAAAATTTCCACCCTACTGCGCAACCTCAATGGTGCCAAGACATCTCCCATACCGGGGACACTTTTTGTAATTTGGAACGTTCGTATTGGCAATATAATGTATATATATGCATGACACCGACACAATGCCGGTGGACATTAATCCCATTTAATCAAATGGGAAGCTTTCAGACTCACCGACATGGCGTTGCTGTGTCGTTGTCGTGCCGTTGCCGGCCTAACTTGTCATCGAGAAGGAGTTGCCCCGTTCGTGTCCTCCCTTTAATATATTTTGAATCAGTTCGTGAAAAATAAACACATGCCCTATTTCAGTATGATATGGTTCCTGTAATAGAACTTATAGAAACAAAACTATGTCTCTGGGACAAACCAAATGAAAACAGCAATAAATTATTTAGCTTTGTCCAGAAGCATTTAAATGTCCGTAATTCGTTTGTTATTAATCGGAAACAAGTAACGGTCTAATGAATTGTATAATTTCAGTCGGTTCAAAAAGAAGAAAATATTAAAAAAAGAAGATGATCTCAAGCACAGAATGTTAGAGAAAAAACTATCTATAATGAAAGAAGAGGAAGAAGACGATTCGTATAAACCATCTAAGGTGAATGAATTTTCATTACACCTATAAATACTATACCACTTCGATCCACTATCTCTGTCTACTATACTAGTTTCCTTCGCACAACTTTACAGATAATTTTCTACTTAAGAAATAGTCGTTACATTCTACACACTGTCGTTCGATAGCACATTCTATACGCACACCACAAAATTCGACCCTGCACATTCCCTATTTATGGTAATACTTCTTTTCTTACTACAGCATGCATCTTCGTAAGTATCACTTCAATATATTTTTTATTTTATTGAATGTTTTATTTTTTTGCGATTAATAAATTATTAGAAATTTTAAGAAAGTTAATCAAAAAAAAGGTATAGCGTCCAAAGTAATGGAGAAATCAGGATCTAAATAGATAATGACGTAACTAGTGCATCTTTATTAACACTAATCAGGGAGCCATAACCTTAAATCAACAGCATGATACAATAAACACAAGGTATGATATCTAGCCGTTCCAATTTCGCCTGGCGTGAGCAGCAACGAATACTTATAAACAGGAAGAAGACAAACAGCCGTGTGAACAAATCGAAGCAAGTATGAACAAACGAACAAACCTGGCATCCATTACGTCTGGCATCAGCTGACAAACGCACGTGCCTTTCAAATGTCACTTTTGTCCAAATTTGTATTACTGTCAATATTTTAAAGTGACATTTAACTAACAAAAAACATTCAAACCCCTTTTATTTGATTTACTAAGTGGTGAAAATCAATATTAGGATTCTGACATGTTTTAAGCTGTAAATATCACTTTAAAATAATTCTTACACACTCTTATATCATTTTTTGAACTAGTAGCATAACTACAAATGAAAAATTAAACTTCAGAAATAAGCTTGTAAGTAGTTTTATTAAAAAATAGGAAGTAAATCATAATTTACATAAAATATTTTACCATCTTCAACTGGGCCTAGGTCCTAGCAAATATTTCAAGCTTCAAGTCCAAGCATATTTTTGGGCCCCATATGATTTAGGAAAAGAAATTATTATTGATGCTTACTCTCAGTAAAGATGACTAAATGAATATTTCAATTACAAATTACTCACTTGCACCAAAAAGGAAACGACGTTTTTCGTGAAAAGATTAGAAAATTAAAAATTAACTTAAAATTTAAAGATGCTGCGTCTTCTCCACCATTTTAAATCACATCAGATGTTGCTTGATTTTCATTCCCGCCAGACGAAGGAAATTAGCTTGTTTAACAATTCGTGCTGCTCGCATTCTATGCCTGTTTCTGTCTGCAGCAACCTTCCCTAATTCAGTAAAGTGAGACAAATATGACCAGGATCAAGTCGCCTGCATAAACAATCACTTTTTGGCATTTCATATTAACTCTACGTAAGTCTGATATTGGCGCTTAAATGATAGAGTGAAACAGATAGATAAAAGTAGGTTACTTGTGAGCGTATGGAGCAGAGTAAGCTTAGCATCACTTCCAAGGCCTTCTTACGTGTTTCGATCCCCTCCATAAGCAGTCTCACCGGGCTGGTGCGCAGTTATGTAAAGAATATGAGTTATTTTTAAATTGCTTATGGAGATTCATGTTGTTGTTAACGTTTTTTATTCTGTTTTAAAGGTATTAAGAGATTTTATGCATTTGATAGCAGCTGAAATGAAAGAATAATATCATGATATTTAGATATATTAATTTCATAAAAATAGAACTTAGATTAAAGATAAAATACTACCTAGTTAAAAAAATAAAAGTATGGAAATTTTTCAGTGTTTGGTCTTGAGTCAATTTAATGCATGAGAGTTCATAAAACCAAATCAATTTTAATAGATTTCTATCTATCTATCTCTAGGAAAAGGAAGTCCCGTACAGGGTGTCCCATAACTTACGGGCTATAGAGCTACTGGAGATTCCAAACATCATGCTAGACCAGGGTACGGCAACCTACGGCTCGCGAGCCGCACGCTGCTTTTTCGATGTCAAGTTGTGTCTCTTTCGATATCAAATTGCGGCCGTTAGTGGCTCTTTAAAAACTGATAAATTGTGTAAATTATAACTTTAGGCTCTTCCGTCTCAAAAGGTTGCCGACCCTTGTACTAGACCGACCAAGTCATATAAGTTTTTTTGAAATGTTTCTCGTTCCCACGGTGTTGAGAGTCAAAGTTTATTTTCGAAAATAAGCCATAATTTGAAAACGGTACAATGTATTGGATTGAAAGCGGTATGATGTTTTTCTGAGTTAAGCGATGAGAATTTGTAGAAAGTTTCACATTGGAGGGCGCTAGTTATATACACTGGGTTTAATAAATCTATGATTTCTTTCTTACCTAGCTGTTATTAAGTATTTTTAATCCAAGATTATCAAAAAAGGATAATTTCTAAACTAAAAAGGTATACATGACTCGATATTAATATCTATCTAACCGTTTTCGAGATATTTCCATTTAATCATCACAATGCATAAAAAAAGTCTAAGCAATATCTCTCTAGATTGATGTTTAGTATCTCCAGTTGCTCTATGGCCTATAAGCTATGGGACACCCTGTAGATCAAAATTATTTTTCCAGGAAGCAACAACGGAAAACCCCACCTCATTATTAGAATATTTTCCGCATGGCCGCAGTATCCTGTAACACCTTGACGTTACTAAGCCACGCCTCCTTGCGCGATATCTTACCTTGCATTTATTGTATCATGAATCAACAATCAATAGACGGTGCAACTGCATATTAATTATTAAATGGTATAATCCAGCAAGTAACAAGTAGGCGACATCTATTAATAGACTACTTCAATTAAAAATGTAACATATTCCATTCGAGATTTATTTGCTTGAATGTTCCGTTAAGAAAATAAGAATTTTTTTGAGTGTTCTTAGATTGCCCTCGATTCTACTATTACTTTTGCTAAACTGATATAAAACATGATTATCATAAATGTGTGTCGCAATTGTGCATGGTTTTTTTTAACACCCTATATGTTTTAATCCTTTAAAGATTGTTTTTAATTGGCACATAAATTTGTATAAGTTGAGAACAAAATTCTTTTTTAAATGATATATAATCTTTAATGCATTTTTCAGCGTACAAATATGACGGAAAATGGTACTTATTAGTAGTTAAAATTTGCACGTTTAAAAAATTGCATGTTGATTAAAATTTGATCACAGCTTATCAGATGACGCATCCGTACATCTTGTGCATTTTTCAAAAACGAGAGAAACTCGTGCATTGTCAGATAAAAAAATCTTCGTATAAAATATTGAAAATATCTTATTAATCGAGCTCTTGTGATATGACTACTGAAAATTATTTATTGGCCATATTGATTTAAATCGATAAAATGCATATGTTAAACATTAAACATTCTAGCAAAATGTCTTTTAAATGAAAATCTTTAGAAATATTTTGCAAAATGTCACAAAATGTACATATAATAGGTATATGATAAATAATAATTATTTTTGTATTTCTTAACTTAAAAGTAACAATTTATTTTGTATTTTCGATTATTTGCTTTATATTTTGCCAAATTTTATCTAATTATGCAATTAAGAATTAAATAAACAAGAGTCAAAGAAGCTATTTTTTCTTTCGTATTTCTAATGAAGCTTTATTGAAAGAACATCGTGATGAAAAGTACTACTTTTATGGTTAGTAACACTTCTCTACTTATCAATAGTTTATTTAAAGATTGTTTCACGAAAAATAGATATAACTTAATGACTACAGTAAAAGTACCTGTGACCATCCCATTATTTATAACCGTTTGTTATTATTATGTGGAAAGGACCGGATTGTAATAATTATAATTAAATATAGGCACATCAGGTAGGTGGTTGCTTAATTTATATTTAAACATCTTTTTGTGGTAAAATTTGTTAGTTTTTGAGGAATGGTTCAAGAATTGTCTTTTACCAAACATTCCTCAGAATAGCGTGATAGTAATGGACAATGCGAGCTATCACAGTCGCCAATTACATAAAGCTTCAAGCTCAAATAATACAAAATTGGAGATTCAGAACTACATGGCGGCGAATGATACATATTTTGAAGAAAGTTATAAAAAAAGTGATCTTTTAGAAGTTTTTAAGACATTTTGTATAAAAAAAGTAGATGTTTGTGACACATTGGCAGAAGAAATTGGACATACAGTGCTACGGCCCACCGTATTATTGCATTTTAACCCCATAGAGCATATGTGGCACCAGTTAAAATCACTGGTTAGGTCTGAAAATATTTCTCCGACTTTAAGTTCTAGTGTTGTAGAATTAATACGAAAATGCTTTAATGATATTCCCCCAGGTAGTTGGAAAAATTCAGTCCATCACGTAATAACTGTAGAAAATTCGTATATTAGTCTAGATCGTATAATTAATCCAATTATAATTAATTTTGATGAGGATAGCGATAGCGAAACAGAACTATCTATAGAATGGCATTATAAATGTAAATAAATATGACTAGTAATATTTTAAAAAAATGTTTGTTCATTTGATTACATTAATATAACCATATCATTACTTGTTTTCCTTAGTCCGTCCCTTCATACTTCACTTGTTTATTGCCAAGCTCTTGTCGACACAATGGGACCGACCCAGGAAATCATTAAGTCGTATCCACTTTTAGTGAAACAATTTTTACTCGTCGTTGTGATATTTTGTTAATACCTGCCCTTCGAGACCTGACTGATTTACTTATCTATCTGACAGATGTTTACCTGACGGATGTAGTATACGAGGCGCCTCTATAATAAACTATGGTGATTTTTATTTTTTAATACTTTTCCATTAAAAATACGAAAAACGCAAGAAGAGTGGAATTTTATATTTCTTTACTTATAGAACAATCTACTATTTGGTGGGTGAAGAAACCAATATTTTATTCTACGATCTTAATGGCTTCTCGAATTAAGTCTGCTTTGTTGCTAACGTTCTTATTATTGAGAATTGCCAAACCAGTGATATTTTTCGCTGATTAAAACTATTGCTTTAAACAGGAAAACAACTGAACATGAACACACGAATTAGTTCGAATTTTTGACGCTTGTATTCATAATTGTAAAACTGGATAAAAAAAATGTTTAAATCTATTTTTGATATTATTGGGTTATTTTATTTATAGTATGAGAACAAGTTGAATGATACCGATGAAGAAGATGACAGCAATGAATGGCATTTGAAACTAAATAAAAAGGTAATTTGTATTGAATTATTCAAGTAAAGTATACCCCCCTCCCTCTTCTAACTTCAATAAGCTATTATCGATACAGTGCATTCTATTTAAAATAACGATGTTAAGCTTAACTTTCGGTGGTGGTACACACGTTTATTAAAAAGATCGCTATATTTTATAGCGATCTCTCTCGCTTAGGCGCAGAACTACTATTATACAACAAGTAGACGCAATCAGTCGAAATCAGGCCAACTGCAAAGTACAGATTTGAAATAATTTCATTGTAACATTAACAATATTTTAATATTAGTCAATGCTGATGAAAACGTAAAGTGAAAAAATATTCATTTTAAAATTATTAAATATTTATTATCTACTGTTTTATCCGTAACTTTAACTACAGGATGTTATGGAAATGACTAATTATATTTAATTGGGTGACCCTAGGTGTCCTAGAGAAAGTCTACATACTTTTTTTCAAATCGAATATCTAAATACTAACCCTCTTTACCCACATACTGTCGCGCCGTTCCACCTGGATTCAGTTAGCAACAATGTAGGTCACTAGAGTATACTAACAGTGTTGTCAGATCACACCGCATGTCTTGCCCTTGCTTGGATACCAGCCGCGAGCGACTATCGTTGCTTCAGTATGTTTCGAGACTCGGCGATGGAATGACGCTGTCGAGGGTTTCACGTGCTTGATGTATACGAATTTTAATCGTTTTGTTAGTTGTATCATTACCCGATTTTTTTCTGTTGTGAAATAATTCATAATAAGAAATATTGTGATGTGATTTCAAATTTGTGTGATATTATCTACTATGTTCTGTTGCAAAACATACTTTTTGTGTTTTATTTTTTTATGGAATTTAATTATAAAATCGATTATAAGTTGGAAGGTATGTACCTTAAAATTCTAGTATTATTTTTTTAAGAAGTTTAAATAAGAAGTAATAACGCGGGTCAAAGACGTCTTGTTGTCAAAAACTGAACACGTGCCTTTACAAATCTGTGTTGCAATATGACAACACCGCCTCAATAAACTGATTGCGAACGTCCTCAGTAGCGCCCACGTAAATTTCGATATTTCACATAAAGTGTGTATTTCGTACAATAATTCAAAGCGCCATTTATGGTTATTTTTCTTCAGTTTATTTTCATCTCAGGATTTGCCAGTTTAAATATAATAACTCATTTCCGTAACACCCTGTATAAGTGAATAAAATTATCAAAGACATTTATCGGCCTACTGCCGTAAAGATCGGCTTCCTTCTCGACCGGAAATCTTTAGCAAGATTTTTTGAGGAACTAAAAATCATTTTTATTTTATGTTAGTTCTTAGAAGCCTTTCGAAGCATAAACATCTTACATTGTGTTTTTGTTAATACAAATTTCAGAAATATTTCGACATTATGTTTGTTTAATTTTCAGGGTAAAATCATTTCATTTGATGACCATCGTTGCCATTGGAACTGGAATGTTCAAAGGTCCGAGTGTAGAGAAAGTCACGTATAAACCAACGGCGGCTCGCGCATATTTGAAGGAGGGGTGGGGCCTCGTACCCAATTATTTTTCCAATAAATGTTTTTTATTAAATTTTCTGGATCTTGACGCACTTTGTTTTTTCCCATTGTCAAGTCAGGTAAAACTCGGCAAACGGTCCAAGCTGTTATTTATTAGCCCAAGCCGTTTACGAAGCGGTATCGACCGGCTATACGTTCGCTCGACGCTGCTAGTCCGAGGCGTTGCTACAAAAGCTTCCCATGAATCTCATGGACTTCTACTATTAAAGCGCTCGAGAATCCAGCGATGCCCCACTTCATGAGCCGCCATTGCATATACCCATAAAAATATTAGCAAAATAATACCTAAGCTGTAATCTAAAATAATGTTAAGGTAGACAAAAACTGATAGGTTTAAGAACGCTTTCTGATGGACATTTATTATTTATATGAACACCTGGAAGCTTGAGAACATTAGGTTCTGGGTGTTCTGGGAATGCATCAGGTGATTCTGGGAGTTAAAGTTTTTGTTAGCAGTAAAATAAATTTTTCAATGGAATCAAAAAAAATTATTGAGATCTTTTTTGTCTTGGACTTACTACCATTATTTTAACATGTAGAATTAACCTCTCCAAGACTCCAGATGTATTATGCGAACAGCCTGTATAGTTTCCACTATTCTAATACCAACACAGGGTGAAACAAATTATGTAAAGAATACTATTTTGTCCCTAAGAAATCCCAATTTTCACCCTTTCTTTAGGGGGTTCCGTTAAAAATATAACAGCTCAAATATTTCACATGTTTTTGGATTTTCTTAGGAATAAAATCGCCCTTTTAATTTGTCAAAGGTAATGTTCCCAACCACGTAATTTTGAAGGGCTCGTCGAGATCATTAATTTACACAAGTTTATATTAAATGAAATTACTTTTAAGTCATGATTTTGGTGTTAACTAGATTTCTTTAGAAACCTTTATATGTTCTCCAGAAGCAACTAGATAATGTGCAAAATTACCTAGGGAGTTTGGTCAACCTGAAATTAGCAACAATTTTTCAGCAGATTTTTTTATGCGGTTAGGAGAAGCAAATACCAAGGCATTTTAAGGCTAATAAAATTGTTGGACAAAGATCTTTTGCATTTTTAGCTTAATACATTTTATTTATTATATTAGTTAAAGAAAATAATAGGCTAGAAAATCAATAAAGAAAAAATACATACTATATTTGCCCCAGAAAGAGGTGCCTGATATATACAGGGTCCGCAAACGAAGCGTGGACGGAAGATTAAATCGTTATCGAAGAACTTATCAACAATACTAAAACAGCTTGAGATATTGGATTAAAAGCGGCATGTTTTAAAAATATTTTACATTATACAGGGTGGCGCAAAAAAGTGTGACAGCATAAAGTTATATTTTTTAAATGGGACACCCAGTATTTTATTGCATATTTAGGTTCGTATTACTATCGTTTATAAGTGCCTCAAATTTTATTTATTTTGGTTCTGTAGTTTCGGAGAAATAAATTAAAAACTAAAAAAAAAAGTTTTGCAGTCCTGAATAAAAAAATCAAAAAAAATTATCCAGAACTATTTTTTAACCTCAGCATTGAGTAGAATTTATGACAAGAGGTCTAGAGATACTATGAATGTAATTGCGTTTATTTATTTTATACAGGGTGTTCATAATAAGCTTTCAAAAACCTCACATTATAAAATAATTTTTCTCAAGTTTTTCAAATGGAACACCCTGTATATTATTTAGCTATTTGACGTAGAATTCATAGATAATTTTTTTTGTAATACAAGCATATAAGTTATATCCAGCTGTTTTCGAAATAATTATTAATATCATAAATTATGTTGTTTAAATAGAGTTTTTATTGGGAAATTTTGTTATAGGCGACTAGACTAATAATTGTAAACTAAAGTAAATATTCAAAATAACTTCCTTTTACTTAATTTAATGATTTTCCTCTACTGCCAACAGAACTCTTAATTCATTTTCTTTATTAATAACGGGTTTATTGATTATCATCCTTTTTGTGTACGCAACGCTTCCTGTTGCTACAAATCTTTGCAATAACTTCTCGAAGGTTTCCCGGCTTTCTCTCAATATCTGGATATCTTTCAGCATACACTCGGCTCGCGAGAAGGCAATTTCTTGCACATTCATCCAGTATAAAAATCATATTTACCATTTCTAAAGTTGTAAAATTTGTGTAAGTTAGTACTTAATTTCGACGTATGTAAATAATTTTATTTGTCTGTCATAGTGACAATCTAAACAAAAAGAAATCATGGCAACTCGATTAAGAGTAAAAAATTAAATTAAATAAATAAAAGTAGCAAAAATGTAGGCTTTTAAAATTTATGTCGAAATAACTAAAATACGGTAAACTCTAAGAGTAAAAGGAAGCTATTTTGAACATTTACTTTAGTTTACAATTATTAGTCTAGTCGCCTATAACAAAATTTCCCAATAAAAACTCTAGTTAAACAACATAATTTATGATATTTATAATTATTTCGAAAACGGCTGGATATAACTTAAATGCTTGTATTACAAAAAAAAATTGTCTATGAATTCTACGTCAAATAGCTAAATAATATACAGGGTGTTCCATTTGAAAAACTTGAGAAAAATTATTTTAAAATGTGAGGTTTTTGAAAGCTTATTATGAACACCCTGTATAAAATAAATAAACGCAATTACATTCATAGTATCTCTAGACCTCTTGTCATAAATTCTACTCAATGCTGAGGTTAAAAAAATAGTTCTGGATAATTTTTTTTGATTTTTTTATTCAGGACTGCAAAACTTTTTTTTTTAGTTTTTAATTTATTTCTCCGAAACTACAGAACCAAAATAAATAAAATTTGAGGCACTTATAAACGATAGTAATACGAACCTAAATATGCAATAAAATACTGGGTGTCCCATTTAAAAAATATAACTTTATGCTGTCACACTTTTTTGCGCCACCCTGTATAATGTAAAATATTTTTAAAACATGCCACTTTTAATCCAATATCTCAAGCGGTTTTAGTATTGTTGATAAGTTCTTCGATAACGATTTAATCTTCCGTCCACGCTTCGTTTGCGGACCCTGTATATTTATTCTAA
Organism: Barypeithes pellucidus; assembly: GCA_963991005.1. Lineage (NCBI taxonomy): Eukaryota > Metazoa > Arthropoda > Insecta > Coleoptera > Curculionidae > Barypeithes > Barypeithes pellucidus. Next base: position 7,129,699 of record OZ022557.1, read on the forward strand.
TAACCCCTAATCATTATACAAAAACAATCAGAGTCAAAATATTTTTTTAAATAATAGCCTAAAAACCATGCATCAGGTAAGTTCTTATTATTAATAAATAACGCTATTATTGGAAAAACGTTTAAGCGGCCTTTACTCCTATATATCCTACCCAACCCCGTAAATACACCATACTGCCTGCATACATTATTTATTTATATAAAAAGGACTAGCAGCAGATTCAATCACAAATTATAAGTAATAATCACTCCTTAATCCAATCTCAGGCCGTCTAGCGGAAAAAGTGTTTACCAATGGGTAGCTACTGTAATAGAGAATCATGACAAGATATTTTAATATAGTGAAAATTAACTTAAGTTAAAAAATTCTTATTTTTTTTTTTAAGTAAAAATTCAACAAATAATGGGAGTATTAAGTAAAAACCCATAAAATAATAATATTATACATGTTTAAGCACCTTAATGTCCATTTTTGCACTATTATAAATAATAGCTAATAATTATAAAAAAGCAATGCAGTATGCAGATAAAAAACTCCAATTTTTGAAATATTTTTAATTTTTAAGATCTACCGTTAAGTAGAAATGCGGTTAGTAACCTTAATAATGTCGCAAAGGTTTTTAAATCCAAAATCTATATTTTGTAATATATTTTATGTATAATTCAATAAAAATATTATAGCATATAATTTTGACGTTTCATTTTTTTCTTCTTCAATTACAAATCTCCACCATATCGTCCGGAAGACGATGTAAAAAAATATCGCCTCTCAACATTTTCAGCTACAGAGGGCGCCTATTACTTCATATCTTTCTTTAATATCGACTGCATTATCGCCTTACTTTGTAAACTTAATTTTTGAACCAGCCCCATAAACAAAAGTCGAGTGGTGTGAGGTTTGGAGATCTTGGACGACTCGACCAATTAAAAAATAGTAAGAGGAAACATTGGGAATACAATACAATACAACTTCTGGGATTTATTGGACCTATTATTAGTGTTGGAAAAAACCGATGATTTTTAATAATCGAGTACTTGATACTGGAGCGATTTTAATAATCGATTGAATCGCTCGAGCGATTAATCAGATGAAATTTTTATGAGTAAGAAGAATGTGTTGATAATACACCAGAGGTTGTTTTTGTAGGTTTTAGAAGTTTAGTCTAGAGCTTCTATTAAGGAAGAATAGTGGATTCTGATTTTTTTTAAAATTACATCCATTTTTTAAGAATTTACAACCGCCGCTGGCTAGCCAGTCAAAACAAAACCCATGTCGCGATGATTCCACTAAGGGATTTGGCATACTTCTCGTTTATGTGCCTTTAAGAAAGACGTATGTCGTGTCAGCGAACAAACTGGAACGTCGCCAACCGCGGCGGGTTGCTCGGTTCGTAGATCGAAGGTCGGGTATCAAGTGAAAGGCGATGATTTTCGGTTTTTGGCCTGAATTTATAACTAGAGTATTTCCTATCGAGCGAAAAACTGTTCGAAAATACGAGCAGTTTTTTAACTCGATCACACTACAGCGGTACATTTCCGTCGGCGTCATGCGAAGCGCGGGTATCGAGTGAAAGATAATAAGTGACGAGAGGCGGTTTTCGCCTGAATAGTGTTGTGATCGCTCGAGCGAAAAACCGGTTGAGTATTCGATTATTGAAATAACCGACATCGCTCGATTATTAAAAAAACTGCTCAAGTTACAAATTCAAGCGAAAATCGTCGCTTGTTACTTATTACCTTCCACTCGATACCCGAGCTTCGCTTGAAGCCGACGGAAATGTGAATATTCGAACAGTTTTTCGCTCGATAGGAAGTATTACTCGAGTTATAAATTCAAGCGAAAAACCGAAAATCATCGCCTTTCACTTGATACCCGACGTTCGAGTTTGACGCTGAGAAGGCTGATACGACATACGTCTTTGTTAAAGGCACATAAACGAGAAGGTGCACACAAAAAGTATGCCAGATGCCTTAGTGGATTCATCGCGACACGGGTTATGTTTTGACTCGGACTGGCCAGCGGCGATTGTAAATTTTTAAAAAATTAAAGGATTCAATTTTTCAAAAAAATCAGAATCAACTGTTCTTCCTTAATAAAAACTCTAGACTAACCTTCTAAAACTTACTCACTGGTGTTTTATCAACACATTCATCTTAGTCATAAGAATATCAAGTGATTAATCGCTCGAGCGATTCATTCGATTATTAAAATCGCTCGAATATCAAGTACTCGATCATTAAAATTATCGGTTTTTCCCAACACTAGTTTTTTTTTAATAATCGAGCGATGTCGGTTATTTCAATAATCGAGTAATCAAGCGGTTTTTCGCTCGAGCGATCACAACACTACCTATTATGGAGAATCGTACATTTAGAGTCATTCAGGGACATTTTCCACTTAACTGTCCACATTTTGACAGTTATCAGATGATATTGGTGTTGGTTTAACTGTAATAATGGGTTACAGAAAATGTTAATGTCATTTGCAAACGATGAATGAATCATTAATGCATAATACATAATAAACAACAATTGGCCCAGAAGTGACCCTTGTGGTACCCCATGTACTCCTATTAGTGCTAAATATCTTATTGCAAAAATAATTTTCAAATCCATTCGTTTTTCAGACCCCTCCCCCCCTAACCAAGAATTTAACACAAAAAATACCATAAATACCGGTTTGACTAACGCGACAGGATATCACTTTTAGCAACTTTTCCTTGTATGATCCTGGATCCGCCCTTGAATCTGTGACGGCTATTTCTACATATCCGTCAAGTGTGTCAGTTTTGTATGAAGGAACAACGAGCTTTGTACAACGACACTGTCAGTATCGTTGGCGACGAATTTAAATCATTACTGAAAGCAACGATATTATATTTTGACGACACTGAGACTGTATGACGAAACGAAACGTGACTGACATGTCTGAATGGACCTTAATGCGATAAAAACAGAATTAACATTGTATCCTGTTTCCAACTTGTTTGTTCCACAAAATTTTTGAGAACCCGAAATTCAAAAGAAGACATACACCGTGCAAAATAACCTGGTCACGAGAATAAAAGAAAAAAATACTGATTTTGTTTGCGCCAAAGCAATTGCTCGAATTAAACACTGCAAATTGTCGACACTTGTTGTGCACGTACAATTCTCCTTGGTCAACTGTAAAGTGAAGGGAAAATCAAAGAACAAAGTTTATAAATGTAGGCTTAACGTCGGCAAGGAATCTAGTGAAACGATTTTAGTGAGTGCCAGCGGACGGTGAATTTTTTCCCATTTTTTTTCTTTAAATTTAGGAATTATGAAGACCAAAATCATGTAAGTAACGCATACGATATCCTTATTTCGAACGTGACCCATTTTGTCTTTACAAAAATCCAATATTTATCATAAATTATCAAATTGTATCCAAGAAAATAAAAGTGACAGCTTGCTAATTTGTTCATTTCACTTTTTCTTTCTTTCTCTGGCAAGTGCATTGCTCGAAACAGGTTTTGTGCGATTACTAGAAGCGTGATTTAAATTTTTCAGACCTTTAATTAACATTTAATAGTTTACAGGTCCGGCATTAAAGATTTTATAATTAAATAAGTTGTACAGGGTGAGTCAACGATAAAGGTCATTTACACCTTTACATTAACAATTAGATAAAAAATTCGAAATACAAAAATTGTAGAGATCTTTCAGGTGCACATTCTAAAATTATATTGAAGTATACCTACATGGTGAAACACGTGGCGATATATCACTTAGGTTTTTTCTTAAATTGAACACCCTATATTTATATCAATTCGTGGATTAGGTATATCATTATTATACTGAATATTTGTTTTTTTATGATCAAACACAAGCACTATAGGAAAAATCCCTTAGGGCACTCTGGGAGTGGTGCGTGTACGCAAAAAGCGATTCACGTTGGGTTTGAATCGTTGGAGGTTATATTCGTTGGGAAAAACGACCTCGGGAAAGTCGTTCCATAAGGATGACGTCCTCCATAATATCTGAATCTCGAAATCCCTAAAATTCCCCCAGAATGAGAGATGGGCAAACCTGTTCGTTTTGATTAGCAGTTAGGGCAGCTACTGCTACCTACAAATGGCAGTTCAAAAAAGTTGCTACGAATTAGCAGTGCATATGCTTAATAAAGAATGTGAACTGCTAATTTAAGTACCAGCTAGTTTAAAATAGCCATTAGCTGTTCATAGGTGTTTCGACCAACTAATAAACATTAAAAAAACAGAATAATCCATTTCTACCCAGAGTTGCACCGGCAATGGCAATGAAAATGGCGCGTGCCCCATTCCTGGCAATGCGAAACAGCTGAACGGTGTACTGCGCATGAATCCGTGCAATTTTAATTGACAGAAGCCTAGAATTGCCGACTGTAATACGGATTCCATTCTCGCATTGCGCCCGCAATGCGAGCAGTAGTGGACCAAGCTGATCAAGAACGGTTTAGTGCGAATGCCTCAGGTCAAATTTTTATTGCCGCAAGAGAAGAATTGCCGATTGTAATACGGCTTTTAGAAATTGACCTTCTTGTGAATATTTCATTCTATTTGCTTCCCGTTTATGCCTTGATGCGGCATTCAAAGTTTAAGCATGTTTTTGACCTATCACGTTTAAAAATTCATTGTTTTTTTTTGTAATAAATATTCTTTACTTATCACATTATCTGGCCTTGCTCTTAGGTGATTTAATTTCACATGTTTCGTTTTTCTTTTTTTCTTCTTTCCAAATATATAACTAGTAGGTACTTCAATGTTCGTATCATTGAATTTGGCGTAAGAAATCAGAGTACTCTTCTCTTATAATATTTGTATAAGACAAATGTAGGTATGATTTATAAGTGTTTCATAGAAGCTCTAGATGTTACATTGTTTTACTACTACGCTGTAACAATTTTAACTAATAATAATAAAACTGTTTTATAGAGGTATTTTTAAATAAGTGTAAGAGCATCAATAGAACTTACATTATCCAGCACCATGGTTCTATAAGTTATTTTTCCAATTTGGGTTTCATAATGGCTACATTATGAAATGCAAAAAAATTTAATAACTTGCCACTTTATGAAACTGAAATTTTATTTTTTTCATGTTGGCCACAAGTAGGGTTCGAATTTTAGGAATATTTCGATTTCGTTGAAGTTAGTTTTCTAGGCATTATGGATTCGACAAATATTTTTTATAGAGAACTTTAAAATACTAACCTTTAACCTTGCAAATAGATCATTATTACTAGATATTTATCCGAAATACCTATACTCGGAAATATATAACATACTGATGGTGTCCGTCAACTAATTTCTAGTCATAACTATAAAACAACATAACCTAAAAATATCTTCCTATTTCTAAAGTTTTATTCAATTAAGTACTATTTTTATTTTTAATTCAATATAGTATTATACATATTACTTTATATATAAATATTTATTGTTACTGTAGACATTTCCTGGGCATTAATTGTTATTCCTGTCAGATTCTGTGTCGACACAATATTTTGTTAATAGTATTATTTTGTTCAATATTTTGAACTTTGTTCTGCTCGCACCATAACTCAAAGTTTTGCATATTCTTTTTAAAAGTTTTTCTATATTATTTTCTGCAATTTCTCGTATTTCTGACGGAGTACAACTTTCTTCCTGACTCATTTATATTAACGTTAATAATATATTTATTTTTAATTATGACTGATGGGAAGAAGCTTTGTTGTGTTCAATTGTTTCTATCATGACATATTTGATACTTGTAACATTTGATTAAATTGTAAAAGTATTGCCAACCCAAAAAGAAATTATTAATTCAAATGGAAAAAATCTACTATATTTTTTTAAGTTTTTCAGACTTTAATGACCCAAATAGAACAAGTATTAAAAAATACACGGTTCGTAAGACAATTAGCGCACTTGTACTTTAGAAAACTCCACGCTTCGCGGGTCATTTTCTAAATTAAACGCGTGCTATAGGTTAATGTCTTATAATAATAATAATCTTTATTGTCTAACAGAGTAAAATCCAATTACAAAACAATATGACCTATAAAAAGAAAAAAAAATACATAAGCAACAAAAAATCCAAGAGATAGGAAAAAAAAAGAGAAAAATAATGGTTGCATCAAGGTAACAGTTTATGCTTTATAAGTTTAGTAAATTGGGTATTGGACAAACCGAATACATCAATGTCATTAAGGGTATTATTGAAAATCAACATGGATTGGTATACAGGTGTTTTAATCAGAAAGTTAGAGGAGGGAGTTGGGAGATAAAAGACGGGATATGGTGCCTAACTGAACGAAGAGGAACATGGAAAATAATACAAGACAGCAGCTCCGGGGAATCGATGAGCGAACAGCAAATACGATACAAAAACTGCATAAACATGAGGTATCTGCGGTTGAGGAGCGATGGCATCTGGAATCTAGACAACAGTGCATTCTGGTTAGTGCCCCGGGTAGGATATATACCATCTTCTCTATAGGCGATAAACTTGACAAACTTTCTTTGTACGTTCTCTAGTAAAATAATATATTTATGAAAGACCGGATGCCAAATAACACCACCATACTCCAACTTAGACCTCACAAAACTGTAATAAAGGGTTTTCAGGGTTTTGGTGTTTGAGAAATCAGTCGAATTCCGTATGATAAATCCCTTATTTCCATTCCCATTCCCATTATGAAACTTATAGTATCTTAAAGACTATTTTCCTATGACTTAGTTGTAGATGTTTGCTAAATGCAACTTTTATGTAGGAAACCTGGGGTTTTTACCCTTTTAGATCTCTTGTAATGGTTGTAGGAACGTTCGCAGGGAAATTTTATTTCTTTATAAAGCTCGAAACTCCAATAGATAGAAAATAAAAGTGAAAGAGTTAAATCCGGTACTGATATATCTCTAAGCCGCGACCAGTCGCCGAGCACGAGCATTACAAGAAATTAGTTTTGTATACGGTTTTTACATAATTGTTTTTATATTAACGAAATGTCATCGATGTCGTAATAGAATGTGAAATCGAAATTTATATACGTATTGTAAGATTTTTAGATGCGCCATCGCGTCGCGCTCCCGCGACATTCCTCGTTCGAGGGTGCGGGAGAAACGCGGCTTGTGTGGGAAGGTACCGGATCTTATTTTCGTAAGAGGCTTGTTTCGGATTTTATGAGAATAAATCGACGTTGATTGAAACTATCCCGGGATTTTCGGGCTAAAGAGTATCTAATCCCGGGGCTAATCCCAAACAAAATTAACATGAGAAGGATACACTAAATAGAAATCTTACCTACTGTTAACAAAATCAAAAAAAAATATATAAAAATTTCTAAAAAAAAAAACGTAAAAAAATCAGTGCATCTAGTGTGTCGTCTCCTAAAGTTATTACAAGTATAATTGATGACAAAAAGAATAGGTAAATTGACGTTTACAGGTATACTCCACCACTACGGGGTTGAGGGGAGGCCAGGAGCAATAAAATACAGTAATGGACCACTCAACACACCTATACTTATACGGAAACAAGTTGGGAATTTGACTCTCTTTTACAGAGCCCAGAGCGGCGAATATCAGAAATACACGACAAACCACTGCCGCCCATCCATATGTGGTTAAGCTTAGTACTCCTCGAACTTCACTATTTAAGAATACTTTCAGCTGGAGGACTTCATCCTTATGGAACGACCTTCCCGAGGTCGTTTTTCCCAACGAATATAACTTCCAACGATTCAAAACCAACGTGAATCGTTTTTTGCACACACGCACCACTACCAAAGTGCCCTAAAGGATTTTTCCTATAGTGCTTGTGTTTGATGAAAAAAAAAATAAAAAATTTTAAAAAAATATTAACAGCCTTCCCAGTTTAACCACCTGGGAGGGGTAGATGTTATCCTTAAAATCTAAAATGGAAAGGCCAAGTGGCACATTATTTTAAAGGTCGTTCCTCTCTTCCAACAATACCTTTTATTTTTTGATTAAATAGTACTTTATGGCGTTCGGAAAATGCAAGTAATTCGAACATTTTTTAGGTGACTTTGCCCTTGGTAAAGAAGTAGTTTCAAAGTTAAATTATGTTACCCAAAACATAAAAATAAAAGAAACTGATTTCCGTAGAAAGCAAACGGTCTCGTCTGCATAAAGTCGATTAAAATTCAAGTCTTAATCGTATTACTCAAGGATCATGTAATATTTTTCCGGTTTTTTTATGCCGATTTTAATAGATTTTGCCACAGACCTATTAAATAGAGTTTAAAAATATATTAGTAAAGTTTTTTTTTGTAAACGGCTCTAGTGGCTAATATTATTTTTTGAAAAACTTGTATAATTTTAAAGTTTAAAAATATTATTAAAAGTCTATTGAACATGGTCCTTTTCAACAAGGAATCGAAACCAAATTAAATAATAACGGCTTCCTTAAGGCCGTATTACGGGGCCAGCAATGGCAATTATAATTCAAGGATTCAGGCGCAGTACACAGTCAGAAATTCTACTCTTCTGACAATTAAAATGACACGGATTCATGCCCAGTACACTGTTCCCGATCAGCTGTCTCTCATTACCAGAAATGGGGCAGGCGCCATTTTAATTGCCCCTGCCAGCGCAATTGGGTAGACATGGGTTATTCTGTTATTTTTAACTGTTTATTATTTGGCCGAACCAGGTATGAACAGGTAATGGCCATTTAAACCCACTGGTACTTAAATTAGAAGTTTACATTCTTTAATAAACTTATGGACTGCTAATTCAGCAACTTTTTGCACCTCCTATTTGTAAATAGCAGTAGCTGCTTTAACTGGTAATCAAAACGAACAGGTTTGCACATCTCTAATTCTGGGGATATTTTAGGGATTTCGACAGTACCCACTGCTGTTCTGACCGTTGACAATGCTCCAGCTGATCGAGAACGGTTTACTGCGCATGAATATGTGCCATTATAATTGCCGGCGCAAGAGAAAAAATTGCCGAGTCTAATACGGCCTTTATAAAACAATTAATAATTATTTTAAGGTTTGCAAACGTTTAAATTTTTAGAAAACAAAATTTATCATTAATTATTTTATCAATGTTAATAATAATGAGTTTCAATAAGAATTTAGTGGTTTTAATCAAGAACGGTGCGTCTGACGAGAAAAACTCAAGATACCGTTTTCATATAGAATTGACCAGGCTAATCAGAAAATATATCCATATGGAAAAATGTCAGTGACGTACCGTCTTTTTTGTAAAAGATATCCGAGGACATGTTTGCAGGGACGCCACTGGTGGAACAATTGAATAACTTTAATAACAAAAATTTGTGGTTCTCTAACCTATTAACACATACCAAGATTGAAAATAATATCTAAAGTACTTTCGGAGATATTAAAAAATAACCATTTAAAAAATAAAAATTCAACACCCTGTAGCAAAAAATTTAAGCCGTTGCGGGACATATGAACTTTTTTTTGTAAAATGACCTAAGGAATCACACCCTGAATTATTAGCAAGTCATGAAGGAACACCCTGTTTATAGAACGTGGGACACAAAATAATAATATTATGTTGTTTAGTTAATTTTTTTTTTTAAAACAAAAGAGGAATGGGGGAGATGATGGACAAAAACTTAAAAAAAAAATTGAATCTAATTTAATTTACGAAGTAAGACAGTAAGTGTGTAAATTTTTCCAAATGGTTGGTCGTTGTGAATTGAAAAACCTATTTCTTAATCGCCCTTTAAATTACCTAATTATATTAATCATAAATGTAATTAAGGTTATAACAAGAATGTGGAAGTAATTAAATTCCAGTATTGCTCGAAACTGTCGCATGTTCGCAACCTCGGTCTTGAAATGTCAAGAATGAAGAATAATTTGGATCAAACCCAAACCTTGAATGTAAATAAGTAATGATATTTTTTTAATATAATGTCTTAAGGAATACATTTTACTTGAATAAATAAAACGTCAGGAAAAAACCTCATGTGTAGACACAGCTTAACATAAGGTTTTGCCTTGCGTTCACTTGTTTTACAAGTTCAACTAGTAAAACCTTTCAGACTGATCACGACCTAAAGTTTTTTGAGTTTTTTTGGTGATTTAATAAGGACTTGAGAAGGAAATTAACAAGAACGGATATTGGCAATATTGCGAAATCATTGAGAATCATCTTTACATATGTAAAAAAAAGTGGTCGTAATAGTTATCGCGCCTCGTCCGTTCTTTTTATTTTTTGACTCAGAGTGATGTTTTTCAGGAGATGAAAATAGTAACTGACATATTCCGTGCGGTGAATAGTTTTGGTTTTGAGAAAAATCGAAATTTGTTTACATCGGAGAATTCAACTTATCACGCCTCGTCCGTTTTACTTGTCGGATGTTATTTTTCGTTATTCGTGGCCGGAAAAAAATGAGAACGGACATTTTCATCGACGCGCAACCGCAGTGTTGGATTTTAGGTATGTAATTTTCTTAACGCTGTTCGAGTTATCGCGCTCAAGCAGAAATCGTGTATTGTGTCTCGGAAAATGGGGGGAAAATATGAACTGACATTTTTACACACGCATTTTTTAGCAATACCATTTTCAGTCAACACAGCACGTGTATCAATAATAATGCTACATGGGGACATAGATGCTGAGTTGTTATAGACAACCAAGCCACACAGCAAGCCGTCCCATGCACGCACCGTGTACTGCGATCATGAATTACACAGATACGAGATCCAACTTTGCTTCTGTCCCTGCAGCTGCGCAACACGGAAGATGTCCGTTCGACTTGATTTACAATTTTTTTAAAAATTTACCCGGGCGCTGTAACTTTTGATATCCCTTTTCTTTACATCTTTAACTTAAACTATAGAATTTTTACACTCAAAACGTCCGTTGTCGATGAATTCACGTTTTTTTTAAATATTTTTAATATGATTTCATCAAGAACGGACAAGGTGTAGTAACAAAAAGACGATCTACTTTCTTACGGACTGAAATCACTCTGACGGGTAAGCCCAACGTTGCCGAACTTTTTCGCTCGAGTAAAACTTTCTTATTAATCTAGCGATCTAGCAGAAATACACGACGAATCACTACCGCCCATCCATATGTGGTTAAGCTTAGTACTCCTCGAACTTCACTATTTTAGAATACTTTCATCTGGAGGACTTCATCCTTATGGAACGACCTTCCTGAGGTCTTTTTTCCCAACGAATATAACCTCCAACGATTCAAACCCAACGTGAATCGCTTTTTGCGCACACGCACCACTCCCAGAGTGCCCTAAAGGAGTTTCCCTATAGTGCTTGTATTTGATCATAAAAAAAAAGATGAAGGCGTGATGACAGGGTATTTTGGTAGCGAGCTGCAGTACTATTATGTTAGACCTTGTCCACACCGAATGTTTTAACTGATACATTTTACTTGAATAAATAAAACGTCAGGTAAAACCTCATGTGTGGACACAGCTTAACATAAAGTTTTGCCGTTCACTTATTTTACAAGTTCAACTGGTTCAAGTTCGGGGCTATTAAAACAGTTTCGCCTGGCAGTCTTACTTGAAGACCTAAAACTTCATGTGTTCACACAGCTTTATTTGTAGTTTTGCAAACAAAAAATACCATTTTTTTTTATAAAAAAATATAAAAGAAATGGGGGGTGGTTCGCGGTGGATTTAAGCGATCTGCCTTCAGTATTGTAGAGTACAATTTTAAAATTACAATATTAAATATTTATTTTCTGTATAATTTTCATACAACTGACATTTAATGTTAAAGTCCTTAAAAAATTGCAACAAAACACATGTGTTGCCTAAGAAGTAACGCTTTTGAGATTATATTTTAATACTTGTAGGTGTCCTTCAAATAATTACTAAGCAGGTTAGTCTTACACTAGTCAAAAATCTCTTTATATAAGAGAGAGAGATTTAACAATTTTTTATTTAAAAAATGTCAAGTTTATGGCCGAAATTCTATTAGGTGAATTTGTCTGAGTAAATAACCCACGTATCTTATAAATACGAAAATTTATCAATTTAACAATATTTTAAAAATAATCAAATCATTGATTAGAGCAATATGTGACCTATAAAGATAAAAATGAGCATAAGTAGAAGAACACCCCCATTCTTTGATTGCTGAAAGATTTTATTCAAGAATTAACAAACTAGACAGCTTGGATCCGTAAAATTAATGACATTTAGTAGAAACGATTTATCCTCAGTTGTAGCGTGTATTCGCACAAAGACACACGGAATCATAAAAATATTATATTTATTAATTTTAATACTTTTATACAGGGTGTTATGGAAATGACGTATTATATTTAAACCGGCAATTCCTGACATAAAGACAAATTGAAGAAAAATACCCATAAATGGCGCGTAACCAGAAAAACACCTGTGTGGCACTGCGATACATGTAAGCAATCAAGGAATTCTGGCCGGTGTTGTGATATGTACACCTTAAATTCTTTAGACAAAATAAAATAATTTAAACACTTTTCCATTCTGTAATACCTTTTTCTACAATTAATTGAATAACATTTACGACTGGCTATGTTTTAAACAACCCGAAAAAACATATGGAATAGTATTAAATAAGTTTTAAATAGGCACGTACGTCACTAGGTCAAATGCCAATGACCTCTTGACGCCTTACATCGGCTGAGCGAAGTAGTTTCATATAGCGCCGCACGCTTGCGGTCTGTTAGTTGAAGACCAACCAGCGGCCGGATTCGTTGTGTCTCGTCGATCACCAACACACTCTCACCAATCCGCTCTGTTTTTTCGGTTTACGCGTGTATCTTGCCCGTCCATAAATAATCTTTGAATATTGTTTTTATTGACGCGTTTCTTCTGGACGTCAACTTTCGTCGCGTGTAATAAAATCTAATTATCTATAGTATAATCTGTATTATTGTATTTTCAAAAGCTAACTATCGGTTCTGTTTCACTATTGCTGTGTGTACATAAAATGTTTCCAGGAGTGTTCCCATGAAACAGATTGTGCTTGTGCCTGGATTTCCTCGCTCTTTAGGTATAAAGATAAATACGAGTAGGTAGAAAATAATTTATTTTTATAATTTTATATGGAATTTCAGTTTTACATTAAGTTTGGCAACATTGCCATTGGGTCTGGGTGAAATGTTGTACAGTAGCGCGGACTGACCTGTGAGTAAGAGTTTTTATTACCCCACTTTTAAAACGGTCGATTTTAAAAAAATAAAATATGTAGCGCTTCTCTAGGACACCCAAGAAGTCACCCATTTAAATATAATACGTCATTTCCATAACACCCTGTATTCGAATTAACAACTCGCCGTATCGCTATCTCAACTCAACTGTCTTGTACAATCATTCAAGGGGCTATTCAGTCGGGCACTAATAGCTGACGAAATTGTCCCATAGTACTGAACGTTGGTGGGTTGGTTGGTTAAAGGCGGGGGTCGGGTGTGCGGCCCCCCGTTCTATCACTACAGCCTTCCGACGTATTGTGTACCCCGATCTTGTTAGAAAATATTTGTTCGTTCTATGAGGTCCAGTAACCTTCTACCAAACCTGTCATGTGAAAGGTTGTCTCCACATTGTATGTTCCCGAAGGTATATTATGTGGGAAGCAGGTTGATCCTATTGGCCGCAGAGTCTGAATTCAATGGATCCCTTGTTTATACCTATCTGTTGAGGGTATTTTCGCAAGTGATAGTGACCTGTTAGCAGACCCATCACCTACATATTTCAACTGGGGCCGCGTCAGGATTATCATCCCATTCAATAGTATCTTCGGGTTTTCCAACTGCGGTCCGTGCGTTTATTTGACCCGGTAACAGCGACAGAACAATAGAGAAAGCCTCGGCAATATTTAATAATTAAATATTAAATACTAAACAGGCACTTCCAGAAGCACCTTAAAAGAATTAGTAGACTAAACGTTTGACTGTATTAAACAGTGAGGACACAGTGAATAATAAGTTTCCCCTGCCGAATGTGATTAATGTTTGGTAGAGCCCAATATTTTGCGATTTTTCATCGTTAACATGGCTGTTCTTTAAGGAATGAAGAAATTCCTGTTTTCTTTTTTTTCCTCGTCGCTTTAAGAAGAATGAAGGCCGGCAATAAATATATGATATTTAGTTTCTAAAAATTGCGTTGTTTTAAGATTATTCTTGATCGATAAATAATAATTACAAGGAAACAACAGAATCAAATATTTTTAAAGAAAGCCGACACATGCAAGGCAAACTTGTGCGTAGTCAATAATAAATTATATAGTATTTTATGTACTTGCAATAGCTGAACTGGTATCTGTATTAATATCTTAACTATTTTCATACAAATATTATAAATAGGTCATGACGTACCTGAATAAATTTATAGTATATTTAGAATAACTTTGATGTGAAGAAGAAAGTTGATTTTTAATGTTTCAATTATTTTATTAGAGGACTACTGTTAAAAATTGGGGCACTCTGGGAATGGTGCGTGTGCGCAAAAAGCGATTCACGTTTGTTTCGAATCGTTGGAGGTTATATTCGTTGGGAAAAATGACCTCGGGAGGGTCGTCCCATAAGGATGAAGTCCTCCAGATGAGAGAATTCTTAAATAATGAAGTTCGAGCAGTACTAAACTTAACAACATGGCAGTGGTTCGTCGTGTATTTCTGCTATTCGCCGCTCTGGGCGGAATTTAGATTGCAAGGTCAGCCGAGCACTTTCCATGAAAATATCTGTAAAGAAGAGCCAAATCCCCAGTCAGCTCCTGGTCTCCAATCAGACGAATGGCCCTTCTTTCGATGGAATCCAGTAGCCAAAGAGCATGTTTGGGTACAGAGCTCCTGACATGAGAGCAGTACTCTAGTGGTGGTCGAATATGGGCCTTGTATAGTGTCAAAAGTTGTTGAGGTGTGTACAACTTTCTGGTTCGGAAAAGTACACCAAGTTTCTGAGAAGCTGTCTTGGCGATTGCCACAACGTGGTTATGCCAAGACATATTTCCTCCCAGATTGACGCCCAGCAAATTAATAGATGAAGCCAGTGGGAATGCGTGTCCGTCCAAGACTATATCCGGTTCTGTGATGTTGACTTCCGAAAACCATATTGATGTCGATGATAATGTTGAAGCCTTCCAGATACTTTAGAAGATGTTGGTTAATAGCTTTCTCCATTACTTTTGATATAACTGAAAGCAATGCGACTGGTCGATAGTTGTTAGGCCGGGTTCTCTTACCTTTCTTTGGTATAGGCTGGACTCGCGCCGTCTTCCAGCACGATGGAAATATTCCTTGTTTGTAGGATAAGTTAAAAAGGCTACAAAATACTAATTATTAATAATTATTAATTAAGTATACCTAAGATATTTCAAATAATCACGAATGGCATAAAACCTCAAAAGATCATCATCACTCAACCCTTTGCATCCACTGCTGGATATATGCCTCTCCCATTTCTGCCCACTGTCCTCTGTCTTGAGCGCTCTGCACCCAGTTTGTGGTCACTCTTTTGATATCGTCCGTCCATCTCGTGGGAGGTATTCCCCTGTTTCACCTGTCAGCCCTAGGTCTGATCTTGCAAGAGATCATAAAAACAACTAACTCAATATTCTTAGTTTTACATAATTCGTTTAGAAATTAAATAATCTCACTATCTAACTAACATAGTTCCTAAATTACGTTTATTTACAACAATTGTGCATGAACATGCAGTTGTTTAGTTTTTTGACACTTTATTAATGAATCTATAATGTATCATAAATCAACAAATATAGTTTTTAAAGCTGTAAACCCTGTAGAATTGTTTGTGAAGCATTTAATGTTTATTATGTTTAATCATGTTGTCTATTATACTTTCTTTAACCGTTATTCTCGGCAATTTGCTTGATTACATACAGTTCGTTTTTATAGTCTATTGTACTTAGGATTGAATTGTCTATAATATAGACTCTATATGTTAAGTTGGAAAAAGGTGACATTTCTATTTTTTATGATTGTTGAGAAATACTACGAATTACTACTATTAATCTAAAAGATATATGTATTGATTCAAGCTTTGAACAAGATATTTGATATCATTATAATTCTAATATTAGCAATCATTTTTTTCTGATGTGATTTCAGTTGCAAATGGTGACTATTTCGAATATAAATATTTAAACAACGCAAAAGCCAATATAACTGTTAAATTATTTGTTTACTCGCTGGTTTGTGGTCAACAGCGTGATTGTTTTGCATAATCGGTTTATATACAATGCAACGATTTGTTTAGACAATTTATTTAAATTTAAGAAAACCATTTTGTATTATGTTGAAGGATCTTAGAGATACACAATTATCTATCATACAACAATATCCTGTGTAGTTTATTGTCACCGAAGATTACAGAATTTATATTTGCTAATAAAGTTGCATTTGCTACAACAGCTAATATGCTGTATATTTAAAAATCTCTATGGGTGTGTCATCCCACTTTCATAAGAACCTTGAAATTATTAAGTACAATTTGTAATGATCATACAATTACAATCGCATTAAATTCGATTAGTATAGGGTATTAGGCAGGCTCGTTTCTTGATTCCTGATACATTTTTTTCCTCCCCACTTAAAAATCCCTCAGGATATGTAAACTATTTTGATTAGGCCTTGGCCGTTTTGACCTCCTGACTGGTGAGCGTGAAACTCCACCCTTATATTCCCCAAGATATCCGATCTCATCTAGCGTGGCTACTAACTTCCTTGCACAAAGTCAAAAATGCTTAAACTACGTAAAAATGTTATTTGCATATACGCAAAGACATATCAGCTTCAATTAAGAACTTAATGTACTCAGTTGTACTCAATTTAGTAAAAAATTATCTGCAAAAAATACCACAAATGGTTAAAATCAATAATACATTGAGTGAGCGACAGGTGATCAAAATTGGTGTTCCTCAGGGAATGGTTTTAGTCCCGATCCTCTTCTTCATTTATCTTAATGCTCTTTTAACAGAAAATATAGGAGGTACAGTTATATCTTATGCTGACGAGACGGCTATAATATTTACTGGTAGAGATTGGGAAGAAGTTCAAAATAAGACAATAGAAGGGTTTAAATTGGTTAAGAGTTAGTTGGAAACTGATACTCTATCAATTAATCTAAATAAAACAAATTACATAGCTTTTCATTAACAAGAGCTGGTCATCCCAATTTTACAGATACTACTATCGGTAATGATAGAATTGCCGAAGTAACCAATTTATGAAATGGAGTCCACATATTGACTATGACTATTTCTAATAAAATAAGTAGACTCGTACACAAATTTTATATATTAAGGGAATTTCTAAATGAGAAAACATTGGTGATGCTTTATAAAGCATTTGTGGAGTCGCTAATGCAATACGGAATAATGGTCTGGGGTGGTGCCTATGGCACATGTACTTAATAAGTTAAATATAACACAAAAATATATTCCTAAAATTTCATTAGAAAAAAATAAAAGATTTCCAACAAATTTAATGCTTTTGGAGGATACTGTAAATATCAGAACTTTATACTGGGTTGCCCAGAAGTCCGGAATAAAATTAATATAGCCTTAACCTGTAACTTTTGGGGAAAACGCTTGGACACGTCAATTTAATTTTATATATGCTCACATTTTGACGTTATTCGTTTGTTTAAGTTTGTCAAAGATATGACGACATCGATCTTTTTTTAAATAGAAACATACAGCTTGTGATACATCATTTGAAAGCTAATATCTCGTACAGTATGCGCATAAATTTTTGGCGCGATTCTGTCAAGCTATTTCAAAATGGCTACTGTTAAAAGCTTTTAAAAAATCCCTATTTACATAAGCGGAAATGATAAATCATTGATGGTTTTTTTACCTTTGAAGGTACTAAATTAATTTTACGAGTTCACAATGTCACAAAATGTCAGAATGTGAAACAATGAAGATTTCTTATTTGAAAGGTAAAAAAACCATCAATGATTTATCATTCCCGCTTATTTAAATAGAGATTTTTTAAAAACATTTAACAGTCGCCATTTTGAAATAGCTTGACAGAATCGCGATAAAATTTATGAGCATACGTACGAGATATTAGCTTTCAAATGATGTATCACAAGCTGTATGTTTCTATTTAAAAAAAGGTCGATGTCGTAATATCTTTGACAAATGTCTATAAGAAAAAACGAATAACGTCAAAATGTGAGCATATATAAAACTAAATTGACGTGTCCGAGCGTTTTCCCCAAAAGTTAGAGGTTAAGGCTATATTAATTTTATTCCAGACTTCTGGGCAACCCCTGTATATTAGCAGTATATGTAATTTTGTTTATCGGTATAAGACCAAGCTAAACTATGTAGATCACTCTACCGAAACAAGGACTAAATCGAATAACAAATTTAAATTACCAAAAAAGTTAACAACCGTCAATAAAAAGTTTATGGATTACTTAGCACCAAAATCATTAAATATACTCCCAGATAATATAAAATCAATTAAAAATATAAAAAAATTTAGTAAAAAGTGTAATCAGTATGTTTATCGGAATACAGAAAAGTTTTCAATACTTTTTCAGTAATTCACTAAATCAATAAGGATTGTGGGCATGTTTCAGTAACGCGTGTCACATAGAATTATAATATAGATAATATAAATAAAAATACAAAATAATAATATACATATGTCTAATTTTAGATTTCGACACATACGGATGTTTTGCACCTAGGTGTATATTATTGATTTTTGCTATTCATTATATTATATATTAAAAATGTTAAAAAATAAATGTTAAATGTTAAATCTTAATTGTTAAATGTTAAACACCTGTACACATTAAGATCGTATTAATTTAATAATAATAATAATAATAATACGTTTATTGCCATAAAAACCATTCACAAGTGAACATTGACAACGTCATTACAAATTTCAAAATGCATACAAAAAATCATAATAATTTCAAAAGAAAAACCTACACTAAAAAAACAAACAGTATCGACAAAATTAAAAATGTTTACAAAATACAAATAAGTCAAAACACAGAACAAATCAACATACAAAGAATAATATCAATAAAGACATGTCATAAAACTTTAAGGAACAAAACAATAAACCAAAAATAAAAATTTTCAAAAAAAGTCATAAAAATCATTGAGCGAGTAAAACTCCTCTTCAATCAAAAACCTCTTCAAATGAGTCTTAAATAAGTGTATCCTCTGAATGGCCTTAATGTTATTCGGTAAAGAATTATATACTTTTATACAGCTCATTAGAGGACCCTTATGAAAAAGAGATGTCCGGTGAACAGGTACAACCAAATCGTTTCTACCCCTAGTAAAAATATTATTCGAAACATCGCTATTCGTAACAAACAAATGAAAATTAGATTTTACAAATACAGCACAGGTATATATGAATAAGGATGGGACAGTCATAATATTCAACTCTTTAAACTTACCCCTACAAGAATTTAAGTAATGCATCCCCAACATAATCCTTACTACTCTTTTTTGCGCCACAAAAACCTTATGTGCATTCGCTACTGAAGCACGATACCAAAACATTATACTATATGCAATTACAGACTGAACACTGGCCATATAAAAAGTTTTTACAACATTTAAACTGACCTGGTAACGCAAGAAACGAATGGCATATGCTGCCCTACTCATTTTACTCACAACTGCATTTACCTCTTGTGACCACTGCAGATAGTCCTCCAATGTTACGCCTAGAAATTTGACAGATTGAGTCTGCTCTACACTCTTTCCATCAATAGAAACATACAAAGATTCATTTCTATTATCTCGAAAAACAGTTAAACAGGTCTTATTGGTATTTAAAACAAGTTTATTGGACGTACACCACTCTAACACGCTCGCAGCAATCTCAATAGATTTACTTGACAATAAAATTTTGTCAGCACAGGACACTATGCATGACGTATCATCTGCGAACTGATACAGAGATGAAATGTCAATTTTACCACTGAGATCATTAGCGAATATTAGGAACAATATTGGACCCAATATAGAACCCTGCGGTACACCCTTATTAACTGTAATTACCTGTGAGAAAAAGGTCTGATGATTAGAACCGACACAAACAGTCATCTTTCGATTTGATAGGTATGATCTTATGAAATCATTAGTTGAACCGCGAACACCATAGCACTCTAACTTACGAAGCAATATTTCATGATCAATCAAATCGAACGCTTTACTCAAATCAAAGTACAGACCCGACACCATCATTCCCCTATCCACCTGTTCAATAATATAATTAAGCGACTGAAAAATGGCAGTTATCGTGGATCGCTTAGGCAAGAAGCCATGTTGACCAACGTAGAATAAATTATTTTTTAAAAAATAGTCCAACAATCTAACATAAAATACTCTTTCAAAAATCTTTGAGAAAACTGATAGGATGGAAACTGGTCGATAATTAGAAATATCACCATGGTCCCCCTTCTTAAATACTGGTACAACTTTAGCAAACTTTAACTTGTTAGGAAAAACGCCAGACTCAAAACATTCATTTATGATATCTGCTATCGGTCCACAAATAGTATCAGAAACAGCCTTAACAACACTGACAGGCACGTCGTCCACACCAACGGAGTACTTTACTGGCAACAGGCCAATAATCTGATTAACCTCAGCGGCAGTTGTAGGCACAAGAAAAAAGAATACGGCACAGGCTGTATGACTATATCACATTTATGATCATCCAACCCACCACAGACATTACTAACATCAAAATGATTCAAAAAAAGACCCGCCAATACACTAGAATTCTTAATTTGAGCTCGTTCATGCAAGAGCTCCATATGATCAGTCTTTTTATTACCATTCTTAATGCTATCAATTAATCGCCATGCCGATCTGGTAACATTTCCAGAAATGGATATTATGCTGCTGTTGAAACTCTGCTTATAATGCCTAATATATTTTCTAAACATTTTCCGTTCACTCTTGTACCGGTTCAAAATTAGTTCAAATAACAGTAAACAGACGGACACACTTTTAACGTGCTAACGTGATAAGATGTATCAGTGATGTATTTCTGCTAAATTTTTGCCATTTTGTTTAAAGAATGGAAATTTTTGCCTCGTTTGTTCGGAGTACCAACTGGCTGCAAATAAGAACGATCCATATCAAAACAAGAACGCATAAGTACCTAACATTATTAAAATAAATATCGTCTGGCTTAATACAAAACATTTCAGATTTCATGTTTCAAATATCATTTTAGGCTTCCAGTGAAAATAGAAATAGTTAATTTGAATACAAAAAATAACTTATTCCAAGAACACGCTTAAAAGTATTGGCAAGAAAGTCGATGCTCTGGAAATGAGAACATTATTTTTCCGTGTAATACGTTTTTTAATGCATTGCTGCTATGGAGTACATATTTTATAATATTTAATTTGAATCGGTTTTGTTTAGCCTTCTTCTTGGTCTAGTGGCGCTTGCCACCCTGTGCACAGCCCGACCAGCAGAAGAAGAGTATGAATACGAGGAGGAGCCCGCGCCGCCTCCAAAGAAAGTTCCCGCTAGGCCCTTAGTAGGCAGAAGACCAAGCCCGCTCGCTAAGACTTCCAGTACCACTACTACCACCACTGCTGCCCCTCAAGTAAGTTAATTTTACTAGCTCATCTATAGTTACAATGATAAAAGAAATTTATTAAAAATTCCGCTCAACTCACAGTCTAAACGAAATTTAAAAAGTTATTTATGTAATAGGACTAAGATCGCGAACTAGATGGAACTATCTTCTAGTCACACGGGTTCAAAAGCAAGGCCCAGCTGTTGCGAGCCTGCCCCGAGCCTGTTGCTCGCCTCTTTCTATTCCTTTTCGCTCTACGAACACAGAATCACAAAAACCCCAATAATTCACCAAATTCACAAATTACGCAAAATATCACAAAATTCATAATATCCGTAAAAAGAACACAAAAATTCACAAAAATCTTCGGCGATTTTCAAAATTCACTAAATCGACGAAATTCACAATAATCGACAAAATTCACTAACATCACCAAAATTCACATAAATTGCCAAAATATACTATTATCGACAAAATTCACAAAAATCACAAAATTGAAAAAACCGCAAAAATTGACAAAATATACTAATATCGCCAAAATTCACAAAATCGACAAAAATCACAAAATCGTCAGATTTCACAAAAATTGCCAAAATTCAATATTATCGCCAAAAATTACAAAATCGCTTAAATTCACAAAAATTGCCAAAAATCACTGATATCGCCAAAAATCACAAAATCGTCAGAATTGACAAAAATCGCGAAAATTCACAAAACTCCAAAATTAACAATATTCGCCAATATTCACAAAAAAATTTGAAGTTATTTTGAAAAATATATTTTTTATTGCAAAAAATAATTTAGCGGTCACAGATCTTACTTCTGTGAACGCTTTAAACCAACTACGCTCGCCTCGGCCAGTTTCCGATTCCGGTTCCGAGATAAGTGCAAAGAAATAATTAACTGAGTTGTGAGAAGTTATGGATGTAATAGGACTAAGACCGCGAACTAGATGGAACTATCTTCTAGTCACACGGGTTCAATAGCAAGGCCCAGCTGTAGCGAGCCTGCCCCGAGCCTGTTGCTCGCCTCTTTCTATTCCTTTTCGCATGGCAAGTCGAGCCCGCCACGAGTTTCCCACGAACTTATTTTATTTTTAGTTGTACGTAGTGAGCCAATGGAGATAAGACCAAGTCTGACGACCAACAACATACGTTGTTTGTTATAATAATTTAATTTTTAAAAAATACCTTAAATGCCTACAAGGATATGCATTAATTAAAAATTCCAAGAAGCAACATTTTTAAGATATTAAGATAAATTACCAAAGAATACCCTTCACTGGTACAATAAAATACCTTAGTTATTCACCCCTCGGATCCCACACATACATTAGAAAATCTAATGTCAATTATCGTTCGAACAGCCCTGTTGTATATATATTTTCCGTTCCGTTCCGTGTGCGGTTGCTCTTGCTGTAGCAGCAAAAAAGAAACAGGATAGAACGTTCCACGTGGTGGAAAAAATGATTACTTCAGCGACAGCCATTGTCACACATCAATTTGCTAGATGAGCTGCGATTAGAACCTGAGGACTGTGGGCCCGTGAATAACAATTAATTTTAGCAACAATAATAACAAGACTTAAAATTAATCGTAAAAACCTCCAAACATTGCGAACTTACCACTAGATAAGTCTGTACACGCAGTAAAAATATCTAGAAGGTTTGTTTTATTCAAGCCCAACAACATTTTTTCAAACTTGATAAAACGGCCGACTTATCACCAATATGGCCATTAAGTCTTTATTGTTTAAGAAAAGAACAATTATTGGTTTCAAAGAAACATGGCGATTTTAAGCGTTCTTCGGACCACTCTATATTCTATAAAAATGAGTCAGTCTCGCTGCAAATAGAACTTCTTCACGAGCCAGCCACAAACTCATTCTACTAGACGCGCCAAATCCCTTTGAACTCGATGTAAACCTGACAGAAAATGGATCGCTGCAAGCCTCGGACGAGCCTTTCTCGAGCGGCACATGGTAGGCGCGTCCGAGGCTTGCAGCCCGTACCAGTATGAAGAACCAGGCTCGCCAGTGGCGCGACTCGGGCTCATCTCGCCATATTTTTTATACACGCATTTCTTGTTCCCTGCCGACTAGGTCTATATTTCAAAGTTCAGGAGCCGATTATTGAGAACTTTCCAAGTTGAAAGAAAAAAGTTGCAAATTTCTGTTGAATGAATTGTGAATTGTGTTATTTCTTATAAAAGTACGCGACATGACTGCATTGATATTTACCATAGAATCCTATTATGATTAACATACTATGTAGTAATAACATAACTGAATTTTAAACCTGTTTAGGTAGAAGAGGAAGTTCCAGCCGAAGGAGACTATGAAGACGAACAGCCCGTGGAAACTAGCTCCACGACGGAAACGTCCAAGAAATACATTAGGGGTGGAATCATCAGGCCGTTCCGAAGCAACAACGATCTTTTAGCAAGTCTAAAGAAGAGAAGGGAGCAAGTAGTCAGTAGTAAGTAAAAATGCAGTGCAATAGGCTCATTCGCAGAGCTAAATCTCCTACCGGTTGGAAGATTCGTTGTGCACATGTTCGTTTGTTGACGAGATCCTAACTAATTGTTGTTTCATATCTCTATGACCCGGTACGCGGAATATTCCCACGGTTGCAAATCAGTTGACAATCGATACATTTTGCTCTACGAACACATAATCACAAAAACCCCAATAATTCACCAAATTCACAAATTACGCAAAATATCACAAAATTCACAATATCCGTAAAAAAACACAAAAATTCACAAAAATCTTCGGCGATTTTCAAAATTCACTAAATCGACGAAATTCACAATAATCGACAAAATTCACTAATATCACCAAAATTCACATAAATTGCCAAATATACTATTATCGACAAAATTCACAAAAATCACAAAATCGACAAAAATCACAAAATCGCCAGATTTCAAAAAAATTGCCAAAATTCAATATTATCGCCAAAAATTACAAAATCGCGAAAATTTACAAAACTCCAAAATTAACAATATTCGCCAATATTCACAAAAAAATTTGAAGTTATTTTGAAAAATATATTTTTTATTGCAAAAATAATTTAGCGGTCACAGATCTTACTCTGTGAATGCTTTAAACCAACAACGCTCGCCTCGGCCAGTTTCCGATTCCGGTTCTGAGATAAGTGCAAAGAAATAATTAACTGAGTTGTGAGAAGTTATGGACGTTAAAAGAAGAATACCATAAACAAGAAACATGTTAGTTCTTAAATACATCTTTTTTTATACTATCAGTTATAAAACCTATAAAATTACTTGTTACAGCTAAACAATCGAAACCAACAGCACCAGCCAGTGAAGAAAAGGAAGAAGGCGCATCTGAACCCGTCCAGAAAGAGACGAAACCCGCGGCATCATCAGGACGTAGGAATCGGTTTAGTAAGAGCAAACCTAGCAGCAACGAAGTTGCTGCCGTCGCTGAGGATGCCAGCAGTACTACCGCTCGGACGGGGAGGGGCAGGTTCAGTTCTAGGAGCTAGAAAATTGGAAATAGTTTAAGAAAATAGGAATATTTTTGTAAATTGAGAAAAATGTCCGAGTAAATACCAATAGATATAACCATGTACCAGTCTACATGTTTAAATAAATTTTAAAATACTTTTGTACATATGTTTAAATGTTTTATATCTATTGGTATTAGCTCCTTTCTTAAGGAAACAGATTATTTACTATTTATTTTGGCTGTAATGTTCTGAATAATGGGAAAATAATAAAACAAATTTATTTAAAGGTACGTATAAATATGGCGAGACTAGCCCGAGACGCTCCTGAGCCGCGCTTTGGTCGAGCTTCTTCCAACGAACCTGCTGCGAGCCCCTTTCGATTTTTTTCTTTTCCGAATGGCAAGTCGAGTCCGCCTCGAGTTTCCCACGAACCTATTTTATTTTTAGTTGTACATGGTGAGCCAAAGGAGGTAAGACCATGTCTGGCGACGAAGAACAGGCGTTGTTTGTTATAATAATAATAATAATATACGTTTATTTAGCTCTCTCTCGGCTAGGCCTCATACTTATTTACCTAATACCAACATATGTGCAGTGGTGCTTTGTTGCTATCAAGTTTAGTGAATAAAAAACGAAAGTTTGGCGATGGTAGGGCGCCAATAAACTAGACATTATTTTCTTTGTCGCCTCTACAGATTTCTCGACGACTGACGCGTATATTTGTTTTCTTTTTTAAAATAATCTTTCACTTTGGGATTCCACACATTAGAAAATAATTTGATGATGATAAATAATAAAATAATAATAATAATAATGAAGATTTAAGAAAAAGAACAATTATTGCTTTCAAATGAACATGGCGATATTTATGCCTTCTTCGAACCACTCTATATTCAATAAAAAGTCTCGCTGTAACCAAAGCTTCTGCACGAGCCAGCCACAAACCACTCCTCCTAGACGCGCCAAATCCCTTTGAGCTCGAGGTAAAAACCGACAGAAAATAAGTTGCTGCGAGCCTCGAACGAGCCTAGCTCGAGCGGCTCATGGTAGGCTTGTCAGGCTCGGCTCAGGCTCGTCTCGCCATATTTATACGCACCTTAAGAAAGATTTTGAGTGAGTCACTACTTCACCGTTGGATTTTTCAATAACTCATAAAAACATTGTATATAATATATACGTGCATCTTGTACGTCTTTGTGTTTTAAATAACTCAAATTATTATTATTATTATATTACCTTCAAAGGTGCATTTTACGAATTAGTAGAATATTTAATAACTATATATTGTACAGTCAAAAATTTGAAAAATATGTCGGTAAAATGTAAAATATTGGTGTTAGGAACACTGATATTCAAGTCGATCCAAACAACAAAATTATAAATAAATATAAAGTGTATAGATTTCTATATATGTATCTAAAAATGGCTGCCTAAAGAGCATAGGGATTGCTATATATTTTAAATTACTAACTGGTATTTAATTGCGTTAAAACTGGCTAAATACTCACAATCAATCGAAGTAAAAATGTAGGTATACTGTAGATATACTCTGTACAAAATTTGGTAATAAATAATTAATAAATGATAAGGTTTTTTTCTTAATAAAATCCTAATTATTTGTTTCAATTTATAATTAAAATTAAAATAAGATTATTTTTTTTTTTATGATCAAACACAAGCACTATAGGAAAAATCCTTTAGGGCACTCTGGGAGTTGTATGTGTGCGCAAAAAGCGATTCACGTTGGTTTTGAATCGTTGGAGGTTATATTCGTTGGGAAGAACGACCTCGGGAAGGTCAATAATTTTTGTTTTCAAATAACAATATGGAAAATTATTATTTCCCAGACCACCCGATGATCCTTATATAATAAGAGCGTATTTTTGGCTACACAGTAGCACTTTAAAATACTATTTCAGATTGAATCAATGGAGAGGGCTTCCTTTTCTTGGTAATACCTTTCAATTTGAACTAGTATTTTAAAGTGCTACTGTGTAGACAAAAATACGCCCTTATTGTATATGGATCATCATGGGTGGTCTGGGAAATAATAATTTTTCCATTCATTGGAATTTGATATTAATACCACCTGACAAGCATAGACTTTTTATTTCTTAAATAATAATAATAATAATATATTTTAATGCCACCAAAATTATTCAAAATAACAAAGCATCGTCACATGGAAAAAATAAACCTATTCTATTGAATATAGGCACTATTTAAGACAAGTTTAAACTTACGATATTTGGAGACCTAGACGCCAAGCACCAATGATATCCTGACTAATTATTCTCAAAAATGGTTAAGTTAAAATTTATGAATACAAAGAAACAACAGATTAATATACAGTGAGTCCCAGAAGAAATGTCTAAATTCATTTAAAATTCAGCGGTAAGTTTTTTCAAAAAACGCTCGTACCCGTCGATTTTGATTTTTTAATTTTTTTTTGTGGTAATTTCATGTATACAGGGAAGCTCAAAAATAAGTTACGACCATCAACTTCATTTTTTCAAATGAAAACATATATTTTTTATTTCATTTTTGAATTTTGCATTGAATTCTAAGCATGTTTCATGTACCATGTCCTATACATAAACTTAACAGTTATTGAAAAAATTAGGATTGAACATATCTATAAGTAAGACCTGTTTATTAAAAAAAAACACAACAAAATCAAATTAAATGTTGAAAATGTGCGCCATTTATGGCTTGACAATATCCAAGACGATCAATAAACTCTATTTGCACGTTTCCAACCATTTCCGGAGTTATGACATGCACTTCTCTTCGGATCCTTTCTTTCAACTCCTGCATATTGTTTGGCCTGTTAACAAATACTTTTGATTTGAGGTAACCCCACAAAAAAAGTCCAGCGGAGTTAGGTCTGGCGACCTAGCAGGCCATTCGATAGGTCCTCTCCTTCCAATCCACCGATTGGGAAAGGTTTCATCCAAAAATGTGCGCACAGTGGCCGCATAGTGCGGAGGAGCACCATCTTGTTGGAATATCAGTTCTTCGTCAGGGGAGTCTGGATCCAATGGATAAGGAAATAAAGCCACTAATGCTGGAATTAATTCTAGTTGGAGAAATTCGAGATATACTTGTCCAGTTAAAGACTGTTCAAAGAAAAATGGACCAATTACTCTTTCGCGTACGATTCCACACCAAACATTTATTTTCTTAGGGTACTGGCTGGGAACCTCTATCATCCAATGCGGATTTTCTGTTGCCCAATATCGACAATTTTGTCTGTTCACATTACCATTCAAATAGAACGTAGCTTCATCCGAAAAAATAATATTTTTTACTAAATTATTATCTAGATTGCACATATTTTGCATGCGTCCGCAAAACTCACTTCGCCTATCGAAAGCATCTTCAAATAACTCATGCACTGGAATAACTTTGTATGGGTGATATTTGTGCTTTTGAACTACTCGGTGAACAACAGATTTCGGCATGTGTAAATCGGCCCCTATGTGCGACAGGGGAGTACATGGATTTTCTTCCAAGGAAAGCAAAACGTCAAGTTGTTCATTTTCATCTCGAGTAGGACGACCAGATTTAGTCAAATCTCTAACATGACCGAATTCTCTAAACTTAGCCTCTATTCTACTCACCATCTTTTGACATGTGGGAGGACGATCAGGATTGATTTCATTAAATAATTGGGCTGTTCCTATTTGAGTACGTGTTTTATCACCAAACCCAACCATGCATAGAATTTCAATTTTTTCCCGTTCCGTTAACTTCACCATTATTGTGAAAACCGCAACTTTGAAACTACGCTTGACAATAATTATACTTATTTGAAATAAAATTGTCATACAGTTTCTATGGAAATAAACGGTGACAGTGAGACAGTACACTCTTACTTATTATGGAGCCCAAAATGCCATATTGCCAGAAGATTTGATAGATCGTTGGATTCCCTAAATGATATGTTCAATCCTAATTTTTTCAATAACTGTTGAGTTTATGTATAGGACATGGTACATGAAACATGCTTAGAATTCAATGCAAAATTCAAAAATTAAATAAAAAATATATGTTTTCATTTGAAAAAAATGAAGTTGATGGTCGTAACTTATTTTAGAGCTACCCTGTATACATGCAATTACCACAAAAAAAAAATATTAAAAAATGAATGATACCGCTGAATTTTAAATGAATTTACACATATCTTCTGGGACTCACTGTAGATTTAAAACGTTATAGAGTAAAAGAAAATTAACACCATAAACATAACATGACAACGACAATCATAAACACTTAGTACAAATAAACAACATATTAAAATAGATTTAAAAACGTTATGAAGTGAATTAAAATATGTTAAAGAACGTTATATAGTAAAATTAAAATCTAGAAATAGGAATAGAATTTTCGTTTTCTCAAATTCAAAATTGAACAAACCTGAACTATGAATGTTTCGTGATTTTCCCATCACGTTTAATTGAATAGCTTAGGATTGGCTCACCAAAATGTATCCGAACTCGACACTTGGGTTTACCATATCGACCTCTTCAAAAAGTTAAAATACATTTTTCTATGGAATGTACAGGGGAGCCAATACTCAGCCCCCGCAAAAATTACACGAGATTTCCTATATTCAACTCAACGCGGCATCACCCGGTATATACTTCATATTTAAATTTTAAATATGCCTGGTTGCCTAGCTTTATGATAGATTATAGCAAACTTTTTTTATACGAATTATGAAATATAGCCTGTGGCGCTACGCTACGACGCCTTACGTCGGCGCCTCGTGGTCGGTCGCCAAAAGTGAAGGGAATTCGATATGCAAATTATGGAAAGTGGCGAACAAATCTGCTGACTGATGCAAAAAAATCAAAGTTTTGGCCATTTTCGTATCGATACACACATAGTGAAACTATTTATTGACAAGAAATGTTGGCGGTCGAAAAATTATATTTTATATTTTCGCTAACCCTTAAAATCAAGAAGATTTAATTTGGAAAAACTTATTTATTAAAACAACCATTAATAAATGCACATATTAGTTAGTTCTTTAAATAGCATTAAAAATACTTCTAGTTGCTAATTTAAACAGTTTTCTATCTTTAATACAGTGGCGGCTCGTGGCCTATGATAGAGGGGGTTCACAAGTATGGTGAAATTATTTTTAAAATTTTATTTTTGTGTAACGACCGAACAATTACTTTCTAGGCATTTTAAATGTAGGAAGAAAAGAAGTAATAAGATAATCGATATTAACTTTTCAGTTGGTTTCCATTTAATTCACGCCATTCTCGTAATTTTAAGTATTGAAATGAACCAAAAAGGAAAATGTTAAGAATATATGTAACTTGATAATTAAATGTCAAAATAATAAGTTTGACATCTCCATCACTCTACAGATTGTTTTAAAGTTTGAGTCAAAAAACAATTCTTGTTATGCCTAACTTTCTTTAAATCTCACACACGTGCGAGATTTTCGATAAATTTACCTACAATATAAAAAAAGAATAATCAAAATCGTACAGCGTGTCCCATTTTCGACACTTTTTTAGGGTGTATCCGTTATTGTTAGTGCTATCAAAAAAGTAATGTAGGTGTCATGTGCCCTTTTTGGGTCAAACTTAAAATGGTAAAATCAAAATTCGAAAATTTTTGCTCGCTGAAGAAATACGGGGGAAAATCAAAAAATTCACAATTTCTAAATTACCATATATTTTCTTAGTTAAAAGAGATACAGAAAAATGTTTTATACAGAACTTTATTTATAATGATTGTTGAATAATCTGCGGTTTTCAGAATAAGTATACGGGGTCAGGTGAGAAAGCTATCGGACCTAACCTCACTTTTTTAAATATTTTAATCTTAAAAACTCTCTTTTCAAATTTATAACACACCATGGATGATAGATATCATATCAAATTTTTCAAAATGTTGATAAGTCATTTTCACAAATGAATATGTAAAAATGAAATTGACGTTAAATGTTAATAACAACTAGAATGTCAACATAGTTGTCTCTAGGGTATTAGCTTTTGTTTCATGGCCTACTGTGGTTTAAAGTAATAAAGTTTAAATAAATCGCCTAGGAAACCAATATCATGCATGGTGTGTATATATTTGTAAAGAGAATTTAAAATGCTATCTTTTTATATTGAAATATACAGGGTGTTCCATTTAAAAAAATGAGGTTAGGTCCGATAACTTTCTTACCTGACCCCGTATACTTATTCTGAAAACGGCAGATTATTCAACAATCATTATAAATAAACTTCCGTATACAACATTTTTCTGTATCTCTTTTAACTAAGAAAATATAGGGTAATTTTGAAATTATCAATTTTTTGATTTTCCCCCGTATCTCTTAAGCGAGCGAAAATTTTCAAATCTTGATTTTATCAGTTAAGTTTGATCCAAAAAGAGTACATGACACCTACATTACTTTTTTGATAGCACTAACAGTTACGGAGATACCACATAAAAGTGTCGAAAATGGGACACCTGTAGTTAAAATAAGACAATGATTCACGATCAAAATCCATCAAATATGGATGCGTGAATCGATTATTGTGACTGTGAACAATTGCGTCAACTGTCAATTGTCAAATACGCATAATAAATCAATTTCTAAAACATAATTATCTCCAAAAACGAAAATACCCAACGATGATATATCAACGTAGAATTGTAACCTATGACAAAATGTAATAAGAATTTCGAAAAAATGCTTTTAATTAACGATAATAGTATTCGTGTAAATTATTTTAAATCGATTGGCGTTTTTGTAATAAAAATACTGACCATAAAAGAAAGAAAGTGAACCCGTCGGCCTTCGAAGGCCTGGAGACTTATCAACGAAATCGAAATTATCGTGCTTTTGTATTTTGTCTCGCAGGACAGGAATAATTTTTTTTTTTTAAATATGAATGGTGTGTTTTATAATTTTTTAAAATTATGCATCGTAAAACAGTCACGGCTAACCAGAGGAAGTATGGGAAGTGCCACTCTCTCCCCTGAGGCGTGAATTATTATGACGCCTAACGATATTCTGTATGAATTTACTTCATGCGTACTTCTCTAAGAGCCCATGTATTCAAAATGAATAGGCGGCCATGCTTGTTCTATTTTTACCAAAGTTTTGCGAGCTACGATAGTTGTCATCAACGAATACTTATAAACAGGAAGAAAACAAACAGTCGTGTTAACAAATCGAAGCAAGTATGTACAAACGAACAAACCCGGCATCCATTACGTCTGGCATCAGCTGACAAACGCACGTGCTTTTCAAATGTCACTTTTGTCCAAATTTTTATTACTGTCAATATTTTAAAGTGACATTTAACCAACAAAAAACATTCAAAACCCTTTTATTTGATTTACTAAGTGGTGAAAATCAATATTAGGATCCTGACATGTTTTAAGCTGTAAATATCACTTTAAAATAATCCTTACACACTCTTATATCATTTTTTGAACTAGTAACGTAACTACAAATGAAAAATTAAACTTCAGAAATAAGCTTGTAAGTAGTTTTATTAAAAAATAGGAAGTAAATCATAATGTACAGAATATATTTTACCATCTTCAACTGGGCCTAGGTCCTAGCAAATATTTCAGGCTTCAAGTCCGAGCATATTTTTGGGCCCCATATGATTTATGAAAAGAAATTATTATTGATGCTTACTCTCAGTAAAGATGACTAAATGAATATTTCAATTACAAATTACTCACTTGTACCAAAAAGGAAACGACTTTTTTCGTGAAAAGATGAGAAAATTAAAAATTATTTTAAAATTTAAAGTTGATGCGTCTTCTCCACCATTTTAAATCACATCAGATGTTGCTTGATTTTCATTCCCGCCAGACGAAGGAAGTTAGCTTGTTTAACAATTCGTGCTGTGCGCATTCTATGCCTGTCTCTGTCTGCAACAACCTTCCGTAATTCAGTAAAGTGAGACAAATATGACCAGGATCAAGTCGCCTGCATAAACACTCACTTTTTGGCATTTCATATTAACTCTACGTAAGTCTGATATTGACGCTTAAATGATAGAGTGAAACAGATAGATAAAAGTTGGTTACTTGTGAGCGCATGGAGCAGAGTAGGCTTAGCATCACTTCCAAGGCCTTCTTAAGTGTTTCGATCCTCCCCATAAGCAGTCTCACCGGGCTGGTTGTCATTATTAAAGATAATAATTATTACACTCCTCGACAATAAATCCCGGACAAAGATAATGTTAGTCATTTTTATAGTCATGTGCATTTTTTAATTGTTTTTCGATCTTGGTTAAATTTTTAGCAAAGTGTAGACTCGTGTGTTTGGATGATATCCTGAATTTTAGTTTTCAAAAAATGATCCTGTATTGATCATTATGCAGGCAGAACGTTTAATTTCTTAACGCCCTATGAAAAAATTTTGATCTGTAGAATTTAGCTTCATTATAGTTTGTTTTGATGTGTAACCTTTCCTTAACACAGTGTTTTGTATGAAAATATTGCAGTTTTTCAATTTTATTCACAATTCAGAACATTTTATCGAGTAGCATAAACAAATATCGAAAAATTAATAGCCAGTATTGTATTGAAGCATGCCTCGTCACATGGTAGAAGTGATAAGAACATGAGGTGGCAATACGCGCTATCAATTTCTGGATATTTGTTTATGCTACTCCATAAAAGAATCTAATGTTCTGAATTGTGAGTAAAATTGAAAAACTGCAATACTTTCTTTAAAAATTTGTATCTTCTTCTACAAAGCAGTTATTTACGTGAACCAATTCTACCGCTCAATTGTCCGTTAAGGGCGTTAAGAAATTAAGGGTAAAAAAGTTACTTTTGTTTCTGCCTGTATAATGATCAAGACACCAGTATTTTTTGAATTCACGATATGATCCCGAGACACAAGTCTACACAAGACAGACCGGCAACCAATAACGTATGTGTGGAAGCGCGAAAGGACTTCGCCGAAGGAAAGTATGTGTGATTCCCCGACAACAGTCCGCCGTTTATTTGTAAGTTGTAAGGTTAAGATCGTAAACAATGACACAAGAATGTCCCGGTTTGAGTCTGATAGAGAATATTGATGTTGTGCAAGTTTTTAATTTGATAACAATGATTTGGGCGAGCTCATTAACGTTGATAGCAATGTGCTATTAGAAGATGATAGTGACCCCATTCCTACCGATTATGTAGTCCAAACTGAAACCACATCACTATCTGACGATTTTGATGAAGAAGTTGAATGCAGCAATCAAACAAATGTCCCCAATTATCAACAAGCCATTAGTATGGTAAAGGAATTATAAGAGTATGCAAAGAATAGAGGTGACTCTGCAGCAATGGAATTGTTATCAGATTTGGAATTACATTTTCTAGATTGCAAGTATATAACGCAAACACGTCAAACTACGTTATTAGATGTTTTTAGTACCACATCCTAACTAAAACTAGTGTATTTTTATTATGTTATGTTTATTTGTACATACATTACATATACATAGTAATAATTTTGCATTTACATATTACCTAATAGCAAATTTCCCATGGGTGTACACCTCTATTAGGCGGACACATTTAGACGGTCCTGTAGGTGTCCGTCTAAGAGAGGTTTCACTCTATATAGATCTTTCCAGGTTAGATTGTCCAGTCGGCGACATGGTCAATCAACAAAATGAGAATGAAAAACGCAACCATTCCAACCATCCAGTTGAAATTTTTTTATTTTTTTTAGAAAATATGTAGTAATCCCGATCTGGTAAATTCAAATGTATATCTTATGCTAAACTACTAAAGCTTGATTTATTTCTGGTAATACCCCAGATAATTTAAAATAATTTCTTTTTAACAAAACAAAAGTTCCCAGTCAGACATGCCTACTTAAAAAACATCTTTAAGTTAAGTTAGCCTTGTTAAGAATTAATGCAAAAAAAATGGTTGGTTTCTCAAGGATACCTATACGCACATAATAAACTTCGCTTATGGGTTGACCAGACTCTGCAGGTAAAAAATGCATTATTACACTCACGAAAAAGCACTAAACCAGAAACCAACAAAGCCTTTTTTACCAAGAATACCTTGAAGTTATATATGATACCACAGTAACTCGGTTTCCCTCATTTTATTTAAGGTAAGTTTGCCGCAAATGAATGCTTAAAATGGGAAATTATTTAACGAGTTAAAAATATAATTTAGCGTTAAAATAAGTGCCGTAACATGTCGTTTTTCACTTGTCTCTGAATGCTTATGATATCAAGTTGTCATGAAAAAGCATCCGCGTCATTCGTTGCCTGAGCGCCGCATTGTTGGTTACCTTATAAACGTCAATAATATTTGAAAAGAAAAATGGAACTAAATAATTCCTATTCCGAATTAGAAAACTCATTTCAATGCTGTCCAGGCGAATTAATTAATGAAGCCAATGAAGCAACACAAAACTTATTGCCTGGAAAATCGAAAGACGCTTATTAAAACTGGACCAGAAGCAAGTAAATAGTTTCAGCGTTCCTAAGTGACAGTGAGTTGGTTATACACCAATAAATATTTTTTAATTTCGGAAAAGAAAACTGACACGATCGTAGAAAACATATTGCATGAAATGTATGCATAAAGTTACGCTTGTCATGAACGGGAAACTGAAGCGCACGAGCCGAGGGCGAGTGCTGCATTCCTATAAGTGAAATAATTTATTCATTTGATACATACGTAATTTTTTTTTCGATTAGCCTGGTCAATTGTAGAGTAAAACGATAACTTGCGTTTTTCTCGTCAGAAGCACCGTTCTTGATAAAACAAGTAACTAAATTTATATTGAAACTCAGTTATCGACATTAATCAGTTTCAATTTCAATTTAATTATATTTATCAACAACACACGCGTCTGACGTGAAAAACGCAAAAAACAGTCTCCGTGTAGAAGTTACCAGGGTAATCAGAAAAAATTTACACATGGAAAAATGGCAGTGGCGTATAATTTTTTTTGTCAAAAGGGTCAGAGGATATGTAGGTACGTCACTGGTGGAGCGATAGAATGACTTTTCTAACTAAAATTTGTGATTTCATATCCCTATTAACACATACCAAAATTGGAATTACAGTGAAACCCGGCGGACACCTACGGGACCGTCTAAATGTGTCCGCCTAATAGAGGTGTCCGCCCATGGGAAATTTGTTATTAGGTAATATGTAAATGCAAAATTATTACTATGTATATGTATGTACAAATAAACATAACATAACAAAAATACACTAGTTTTAGTTAGGATGTAGTACTAAAAAAATCTAATAACGTAGTTTGACGTGTTTGCGTTTTATATTTGCAATCTAGAAAATGTAATTATAAGTCTGATAACAATTCCATTGCTGTAGAGTGTAAGAGTCACCTCTATTCTTTGCATACTCTTATAATTCCTTTGCCATACTAATGGCTTGTTGATAATTGGTGACATTTGTTTGATTACTGCATTCAACTTCTTCATCAGAGTCGTCAGATAGTGATGTGGTTTCAGTTTGGACTACATAATCGGTAGGAATGGGGTCACAATCATCTCCTAACAGCACATTGCTATCAATGTTAATGAACTAGCCCAAATCATTGATATCAAAGTATAAACTTCCACAACATCAATATTCTCTTTCAGGCGACATTTTTGTGCCATTGATGTGCCGACTACTGTCGGGGAATCACACATACGGCGAAGTCCTTTCGCGCTGCCACGCATACGCGATTGGTTGCCGGTCTTTGTTCAGAGGGTTGTTTTCACCGTACTTATTCGTCTGCCAAATATTTTTAAAAAAATGTTGTCCGTTTAAAGGAGGGTTTTCGCACTCTTTGTATGGAAACAGCCTGTCCGCGTCCGCCCATAGGAGAGTCCTCCCAAGAGAGGTTGGTTTCATGGAATTTCATATACCTAGTTCCGGACTATGCGAAAATGCCCGCTTATTAGAGGTGTCCGTTATGAGAGGTTTCACTGTATTTTATTAAAGGTTTTTCTATTTACAATAAATCGTTTAAATATTCGATTTTTAAAAAACTGTTCATACCAGTCGATAGAGGGAGTGGAGAGGTTTTATAAAATCGATGCTAAGCAACAACCTAGCGAGGCACTATACTAGGTTTTTCCTTTTCACGGGAGAAATGTCCACATGGAAAAATGGCAGTAGCGTATATTTTTTTTGTCAAAAGTGTCAGATGATATGTTTGCAGGTACGTTACTGGAGGAGCAATAGAATAACTTTTCTAACTAAAATTTGTGATTTTATATATCTTTCGGAGATATTAGAAAATATCGATTTAAAAAAAAAATTCATTACCCAGTAGCAAAAAATGTAAGCCGTTGCGGTATATATTCAAATGAGTTAAGGAACCACCCTGTATATAAAAACAGTTTCTTGCTCCAAAGTGATGCAGTATTTGTTTCTTAGTATTTACTGGCATACGTCAGGGGAACTGCCATTGAATATAAAACAATGCCTTTCCGTTAACCACTTCTATTGTCTTGTCATTTCCACTTTGTCAAAATGTGACCAGAATTTTAAATTAGTTCGTGTGTACAATTATTCTTTTTAATTATGGTTCCATTCATAAAATGCACACCTTCCTCTTTATTGTTTTATCAACCAGGTGCCTATCGGGGGCGACCTACTTATTGGCGGTGTCCGAAATTGTACTTGTAACTGTCGATGTCGGTTAGGAATTGTTGCAATTTTCAAATATATGACGAGTACACAAGGAAAACTATCTAAGAACACAGACAACAAGTTTGAAGGTTTATCCGGACAAAAGGACCAAATATTGCATTTCGAACCTAGTTGAAATTTCCTAGGCGCTTCACATTCTCTTTTACCGGTACTTTTACTAGTAATATTGCCAGGGGAGTAGCTGTTGTGGATTTTCATGTGTCCTGATTGGCGGAACGGCTGTGCTCTATTGCTTTAAAATTATTAAAGAAACCACTATTAGATGTTTGATGTTCGCTTTAATTTGTTAACATGACTCGTGTTTCACCATCACAGCGGCTTCGTCTGATGCTCACGCAGTTGCGGTTCTTCCACAGGAGCACATGCGCACTTGCACCCCCAAAACGAATAAAAAAAGATTGATGAATTGAATATTATTTATCGTATAAAGTCCGACCCTCACTAATATTTTATCGTACCGTCAATTATCGTATAAAGTTCGACCCTTCCTAATATTTTATCGTACTGTCAACCAAACTGTATATTATAGGCTCTCGATCCGGCAACCGTGCCTCGGTCGTGGTTAATGACGAGTATGACGAGACTGCGATTGCGATGCTCGCATGTGCGATTAAGTAGGCGGGGCATAATGCAGTTTCTCTGTAGTAACAGGTGGCGGGAGACAGTGGGGGATAGCGGGGCTATGGCGATTTAACATGGGAAAGGCGTACAATTTTAGTGTGCGCCGCGCCGTTGTCTATTCGTGCATCTAGTTAGAAATTCGAGCGTGTATGTTTTAATATTTTAATATTATATATTTATTAAGTTAAAATGAATAGTTTGACGGTGGACTATGTAAAAAATAACTTTAGCTCTTTGAGTTTGGAGCAAAAAACTGAAGTGAAGAATGCGGGAAGACCTAAACCCGAAATTAATTTAACGCAGACCACAAGGGTAAATCTAGGGACTTTATTAGAAAGTTTAAAAATTAAATATATGAAAAAAAATTTATAGAAGGTATTCCAAACTTTAATTAGGCTGTTATTGATCAATTTTCTACAATTAAGAACCGAAGAACGGACTTACTAACTAACACCCTAAGAAAACCTTCCTTATTTTCCAAAGGTTGTATTTCCTTGTATAAAATTAAAAATAAATAAAAATATGTTTTATCTAACGCATTTTCTTATTACTTCATTTCTTTCTACATTTAAAACGCCTAGAAAGTAATTGTTTGGTCTTTACACAAAAATAAAATTTTAAAAATTATTTCACCATACTTGTGAGTGAACCCCCTCTATGATAGGTCACGAGCCGCCACTGTGCTCACGCACACACATATAAAAAAAATTATTCAAATTTGTTCATTAGTAACGAAATAACAGCTTACTACTTAGTATTTTAATTTACCATACCCTAATTTTATTTTTATTATTAGTAACAAAAACCCATCATATACTGATGTTTTCCTATCTATCTACCTACTTTTGGTGTACATTACTTCATTCATCTTCTGACGAAGCTACCGTGTAGCGAAACATGTCACGTTCTTATCAATATAGTGGAAATTGACTACGTTTAACGTCAGTTTTTCTTTCTAAGCAATAATATAAAACAAATTTAAATGCATTTTTAATTTTCAACCTTTAGAAATGGACAATTAATAAGGTTCCATCTCTAAGCACGGGTAATTGCCATAAACAGCCCATCTCGGTTTGTAAATCACCTTTTCGACACCGACAACCCACGTGAACTTTCTCTGCAACAATGCACCCGAGGAATTCAAATGACACGCCGCGGACAAAACTTCATTTTATTTACGCTTTTTAAGGACTCGGCGCCATTTTATTATGTAATCGCTTTGGTCGTTGGCGATTCTGTTACCAAATTGTCTGTATTTTTTTTTTTTAATAATATGCCAATATTATATGGCTTTGCATTTTTATTCGTACAAAAAATTAATTTAATACTAATGGATTTTATTCGAT
The DNA here is from genome assembly GCA_963991005.1 of Barypeithes pellucidus. Classification (NCBI taxonomy): domain Eukaryota; kingdom Metazoa; phylum Arthropoda; class Insecta; order Coleoptera; family Curculionidae; genus Barypeithes; species Barypeithes pellucidus. The sequence goes on from OZ022557.1 coordinate 7,169,367, forward strand.
GCAATGCAATGTATCAAATTAACAGAATAATGTTGCAAATGTAGTTTTAAATGGCAATTGGTTCATTCTAATCTCTAAGGAACATACTCTTTGGTCCTCAATATCTCCGTTAAGTGGCACTTGACCTCCTCTGTATGCAGTGCAATCTTATCCATAAGACTGAGTAGGCTGAAGCCTAGAGGCCCACAAAAATTAGGGGCCCACGAAATGATGGCAATTCTGAAGATACTGCTTTTTCAGGAACGGAGAATTTTAGGGTCACTGTGTTTCTTCCCATGATAGATCAGTTGTTAACTTCAGAAGAGGCTGGAGGCATATGATGCAGTTTCTGGAAATTTCGGATTCCTTTCACAAATGTCCACAGTAAACTGTGATCAACTAAAGGTTGCGGCAAAGAGGCTGGTCAAAAACCTACCCAGAAGACCTCAATACCAAGAATACGTGAATGAACCTTAATCTGATAGTCAAAAGGGGACCTCCTCCATTGTATTGTGAATGTTTCAAACAATTGTTAACAATGAAATACAAGATACTTTTCCAAACATATACATCTGTTTACCGATTTACTTGTCACTTCTAGTCACCAACTGTTCTGGAGAGAGATTTTTTTCTGCCCTGAAACGTATTAAAAGTTACCTGCGATCTAGTCTAAAAGATGAAATGCTCAATCATTTGGCTTTAATGCATGTAGAATCGTCGATGCTCCGGAAATTAACACTATTTTGGATCAGTTTGTTGACAGATTAACGAGAAAAATGTTTAAATAGATACATATGTAATTATGTACGTCTACATATGTTTAATTTCATAGTAGATTACCTTTTTTTTTGTATTCACTTCCAACACACAAATTAAAGGTTGTCTGATAAGCTGATATTTTTTTCTTTGTTACTTCATTAATTACTTCATTGCAATATTATTTTAATTAATTGTACGAAATGAGAATTTTTATTTCAAGGGGGGGGGGGGGGGGTGTCGCGGGGCCTAAAGAAGCTCGAAGCCAATGGGCCTTGCCATGGGTTAAGAGAACACTGTCTGTATGCTCTTGAAAGATTAGGAAGTAGTACTTACCGGATACCCTGTATTTGTTAATTACATAAAATAATGGTAACTGCTTATGAAACAACAATAGTTTCATCTCGTATAAATAAATATTAATAACTAGTGGGTGAAGTATTTTTTTCTGTATCAAAACAAGAGCGATGCTTACGCAACAAAAAGATAGTCGTCCAAACTTTCTCCTGCCGTTTTCTTTCAAATCTCGAATGAGATGATCATGATATTATATTAGGTATGTATTATTTTTAGTACAGGGTTGGTAGAAGATCTCAACATAAATAAAGATAAATAATGGAGCACCACGTTGAAATGTTTCAACATCCTGTAGCAAAGAAATTACAAAAAAAAAACAAGATTATATTTTCGGTATTTCTGAATTGATTGTTTCCAATTTTGGTGTGTTTATAAGGAGCACTTTTCTACTAAAATACCAAATATCGGGTACGGAGTGGTAGGCTATGAGTTTTTTTAACTGCAAAAATCCAGAAAAAATTTCTTTTCAAGCCATCACTGGCAGTAAGTACAGCTACTCATCAATATAATTTTAACTAAAAAATGTTAATATTGTCGGAACAATATCCGTTGCCAAGCAAACGTTTGGATTCTTTTTAATTTGAACGTTTCTTATTATTATGTGTTTAGCACTTAACTAAATAGCCGTAGCTGTACCTACGCCACTGGCTTTTTCAGTTCAGTTCCACCGGCACCGTATAGGGTGTCCCAATTTCGACACTTTTATAGGGTTTGTTCGGGTTTGTTGTTGGTGTTATCCAAAAAGAAATGTAGGTGTCATGTACTCTTCTTGGGTCAAACTTAAAATGGTAAAATGAAAATTTGAAAATTTTCGCTCGCTTAAGAGATACGGGGGAAAATCAAAAAAATTGACAATTTCAAAATTACCCTATATTTTCTTAGTTAAAAGAGATACAGAAAAATGTTTTTTATCAGAAGATTCTTTATATTGATTGTTGAATAATCTGCCGTTTTCAGAATAAGTATGCGGGGTCAGGTGAAAAAGTTATCGGACCTAACCTTAAATTTTTAAATGTATATGTATATTTTAATCTAAAGTGATAGCATTTTAAATTATCTCTTCAAATATATAACACACCATGGCTGACATTGATTTTCTAGGCGAATTATTTAAACTTTATGATTTTAAACCACAGTAGATCATGAAATAAAAGCTAATACCATAAGAACAACTATGTTGACATTTTAGTTGTTATTAGCATCTATCGTCAATTGCATTTTTACATATACATTTGTGAAAATGACTTATCAACATTTTTGAAAAATTTGATATGATATCAGTTTAAATTGAAAGTGGAAAAAACGAAGAAATGGCGCAAAATGTATATTTTGTTCGCTATCCGGAAAGACGGTAACCATTTAAGGACATATTCCGAACATTTGCGATGATTCTCGTTATTTTCTACCTTAATCTGAATCTTTTATTTCGTTTCAAAGTAATAAAGTTTCCCCTAGGAAACCAATATGTGTTATATATTTGAAAAGACAATTTCAAATGCTATCTTTTTAGATTAAAATATACAGGGTGTTCCATTTAAAAAAAAACGAGGTTAGGTCCGATAACTTTTTTATCCGACCCCGTATACTTACTCTGAAAACGGCAGATTATTCAACAATTATTATAAAGAAACTTTTATATAAAACATTTTTCTGTATTTCTTTTAACTAAGATAATATAGAGTAATTTAGAAATTGTCAATTGATTGATTTTCTCCCGTATCTCTTAAGCCAGTGAAATTTTCAAATTTTGATTTTACCAGTTTAAGTTTGACCCAAAAAGAGCACATGACACCTAAATTACTTTTTTGATAGCACCAACAATTACGGAGATACCCTATAAAAGTGTCGAAAATGGGACACCTGGGTACTATCCATCCAATACCTGTCCATTTTCTTTTTTAAATGCATCCCGGCAGCTTCTGCTATTTCAAGCTGGTCGCAAAAAATAAAATTTAAGAGAGAATTTTTCAATTCCATGGGAATTCGATCACAGGATAGAATATCAACTATACTAGTAGCCTTGGTATAAAATAATTAATTTAAACAATACATCCTGTACAGTACTGTTCCGTGACACACGCTCAAATTTTAGGAAACACCTTACAATATGCCATATTATTAAAATTAATATTTTCTGAGGTTTATTTGTGCCAAGCAGAACTTTATCAAGGTGAATAGCACAAAGGTGTACCTACTTTCATTTGAATTACACTCAAATTAAAGGTCGTACAATTCGTTCTTTTTAATAACAAGAATTGTGATATGGTAATTATTTTTTGTTAAATAATAAATGAATAGGTTAAATATAGAATTATTTTTTTTTTAATTACACACCAAGAATTATACAAAACTGCTGTAAATTTTCGCCAGATGACGATAGTCGCTTGCTAACGATCAGCTGATGTAGGAATATCATAATTTATAGGGATGGGTATTCTAATAAATGTTCCTACTCATCAATCGGTAGAAGGTGATATCTCGATGCTTGCCACCAACGGTTGATATTCCTTGGGCTCATATGACTGAGGATCATAGTTCAGAGAACATGTTAAGCTGTTGATTGCCTGGAGAAAGCCCATGGCAGCGAATGAAGAGGAAATAATTACAAAATAAAACAGAACTATATCAATGTCAATGTTTTTATTAATATATTTATTTGCGAAAATGACCTATCAACATTTTGAAAAATTTGATATGATATCAGTTTATATTGAAAGTGGAAAAACGAAGAATCCGGAAAGACGGTAACCATTTAAGGACATATTCCGAACATTTGCGATGATTCCCGTTCTATTTTACCTTAACCTGAATCTTTTATTTCGTTTCAAAGTAATGAAGTTTAAATAAATCGCCTAGGAAACCAATATCATGCATGGTGTGTTATATATATATATTTGACATAAGAATTTAAAATAGTATCTTTTCAGATTAAAATATACAAGGTTTCCATTTAAAAAAATAAGGTTAGGTCCGATAACTTTTTTACTTGACCCCGTATACTTAATCTGAAAACGAAAGATTGTTCAACAATCAATATAAAGAAACTTCTGTATAAAACTGTTTTCTGTATCTCTGTTAACTAAGAAAATACAGGGTAATTCTGAAATTGTGAATTTTTTGATTTTTCCCCGTATCTCTTAAGCGAGCGAAAATTTTCAAATTTTGATTTTACCATTTTAAGTTTGACCCAAAAATAGGACATGACACCTACATTACTGTTTTGATAGCACTAATAATTATGGAAATACCCTATAAAAGTGTCGAAAATGGGACACCTTGTACTTTATTTTAAAAATATGGCTTCTAAACTTCTTATTTAAGAATTAACAGCTCAGGCAAAGTAATTGTTCCTATCCCATTTATTTGTTTGCAAATCAGGACTGAAACTGCCTGCCTTCTAAATCTATTTAGCGCTATTTTTTAACATGACCATGCAAACCGAACAAAAATAAATCATTGCAAAATGATAATTTTAAATAATAATCAAGGATCTAAGGCAAGTCTTATTAATAATTTAACGGCATTTATACGCTTGTATCTATCAAGCAAATTTATACTTTCCTTAAGAGGTAGGGCCAGTAACGCATTCATCACTTCCTTGTGGATATTTCGTTCCTTTTTCGCTTTATCGTAAACGCAGTCCAATACCTAGAAAATAAAATTTCGTTTTTGGCTTTAAAGTGACCACACGTTGACGCGCTATGCTGGCTCCCTGGAAATCATCAATAAATCTGATGTAAAATGTACCAATTGTTCTTATTTCAATAAGGTAAAGGTCAAAGCCGTATTAGAGTCGGCAATTTTCGTCTCTTGCGCCGGCAATGGCAATTATAATTGCACGTATTCATGCGCACTAAACCGGTTATCGATCAGTAAATCCGTATTACAGTTGGCAATTCTAGTCTTGTGGCAATTAAAATTGCACGGATGCATGCGCAGTACTCGCATTACCAGAAATGGGGCACGCGCCAGTTTCATTGCCATTGCCGGTGCAAGTCTGGGTAGAGATGGATTATTCTGTTATTTTAAAATGTTGGTCGAAGCACCTATGAACAGCTAATGACTATTTAAACTAACTGGTACTTAAATTAACAGTTCACATTCTTTAATAAGCATATATACTGCTAATTCGTAGCAACTTTTTTGAACTGGCATTTGTAAGTAGCAGAAGCTGCTTTAACTGCTAATCAAAACGAACAAGTTTGCCCATCTCTAATTCTGGGGTTATTTTAGAGATTTCGACAGTAATAACTGCTGTTCTGACTGTTGGCAATGCGTCAGCTGAACGAGAACGGTTTACCGCGCATGCAGCAATTTTTATTGCCGACTCTAATGCGGCTTCTACAAAATCCAACAGCGTCATTCAGATTTCTATCGAAAAGTTGTGTTGTGAAATAATTCACTTCCATGTGCTTTAGAGTAAATTTTGTGTACTTCTGGAAGGAATTCTTAAGGTAAGAACTTAGTAAAATTGTCCAACAGGTTCTGTTTTTTTTAGAACTTGAACATAAGGGACAAATAACGAGTAAAATTGACAACATCGCTGACGTCTGACGTCTCATAGCTAGTCATATGCGTTTGTCTACAAATTTTCAGTAGTACACGCGCCTATTATCACAATGATGTGATTTGTCTCGATTAAATGCGCCATTTATGGTTATTTTTCTGCAATTTATTTCCATCTCAAGATTTGAGCGTTAGAATGCACAGACTGTCCCATAACTTATGGGCCATCACTTACGTCATTCTGTACCTCCAAGTGACTTTGAGATATCGGCCCTTATTCGGTCTAGTTTGATCTTTAGTATCTCCATTGCTCTGACTTATTTTCGAAAATAAACTTTTACTTTCAACACCATATTTCCTACAACAAGAAACATTTCGAAAAGCCTTATATGACTTAATAGGTCTAGTTTGGTGTCTAGTATCTCCAGTTGCTATATGGCCCATAAGTTATGGAACACCCAGTATAATAAGGCAAAATACCCTGTATGTGTCTGAAAGTAAAATTGTATTTTTATCCTTAATTTTGTAACGTATAAACGCTCTTAACACTAGAAGAACAAATCCTTCAAAGATTGTCTTGTGTAAATTTACGCAGCGACCAGCGAGCAAAAGAATGCCGTTGACACTCCTCAGTTATTCGACGTATTGTAATTTTGAGATAAATAAGTGTTGCCAATACTGCAGCTTTAATAGCACCGTTACTGTTCTTAGATTGATATTTATAGCCTAACATTTATAGTAGGATTACCATAATTCTCTTCTCTTTTGTCCTTTTAAAGGACATAACATGCAATATTCAATAAGAGCTCTTACTGAATAGGAATAGGAATTTAACGGAAGTAAATTTAACAACTTCTAAGCCACTGTTAAAGTGTCAACTGGGCTAAAAGTAGGAAATATAAGTGAGCAGTGTCAATGGCTGGAACCAGAGTGAGAGCATTCCTCAGTCTAAAGCAGTTATTTGTTATTAATTTCATTGTTGTTATTCGTCCCCATCTAATAGTTCTATTTGAATATTTGTTGTTGTGACAATAAACAACGGGCACCCTGTATGATCACGTCTAGTTTTTATTGTTATTTTAAACTATACATTAAATGGTTTATGTTCAGAAAAATTCATTCTGATTGTACCGCAGTCATCTCAAAAACTTTTGACACTCTACAAAATCCAGATTCGACCATGGTTGGTTGGCCCGAACTTCTATCACTGCAGTCTACCGGCTTATTGTGTACCCCGATCTTGTTAGAATATGTTTATTCCTTTTATGAGATCCAGTAACCTTCTACCAAGCTTATCACCACGTTGTATATTCCCGAAGATATTTTGTCTTCTACGAGACAGCGCTACGCAGCGGGTGGAAAGTAAAATTAAAAAACGTCAACTTTCCACCTTTCAAGGATAGATGAAATGTCATTATTACATATGGTTGATCATAAAGGCCGTATTACACATGGGAATTTTTATGGCGCCAGCAATGGCAATTATAATTCAAGGATTCAGGCGCAGTACACCGTTCTCCGTACTACAATCAGAAATTCTACTCTTCTGACAATTAAAATGACACGGATTCATGCGCAGTACACTGTTCCCGATCAGCTGTCTCTCATTACCAGAAATGGGACAGGCGCCATTTTAATTGCCCTTGCCGGCGCAATTGGGTAGACATGGATTATTCTGTTATTTTTAACTGTTTATTATTTGGCCGAACCAGGTATGAACAGGTAATGGCCATTTAAACCCACTGGTACTTAAATTAGCAGTTTACATTCTTTCTTAAACTTATGGACTGCTAATTCAGCAACTTTTTGCACCTCCTATTTGTAAATAGCAGTAGCTGCTTTAACTGGTAATCAAAACGAATAGGTTTGCACATCTCTAATTCTGGGGATATTTTAGGGATTTCGACAGTACCCACTGCTGTTCTGCCGGCGCAAAAGAAAAAATTGCCTAGTCTAATACGGCCTTAAAAAGGACGGAAAGTGTAATTTTTAATGCCGGCATATTTTTAATAGCAAATTTAAATTGCTAAAGACGATTGAAATTCCGTAAAATTCAGCGTCCGTAAATAAATTTATTCCATAGTTGTAAAATTGTTTTAATAGTTCATTAAATTTAATTAGGTAATGTATTTTTGAAATAGTAGTGTTTATTTTGATTCACTTGAACCAGATTGTGGAATGTGGGTTATTCGGATGCCTACGTCATAATTGCTTTTGGATCAAGGAGATCGTTTCTCAAGTTCTTGAATATTGCATATGATATATGCGTATGTGTATATACCGGGGAAATTAATTTCCTGACCTTACACACTTATTTAGGCAATTCCACAGAAACAAAATTTAAATGGATTTTATTCGGTGAAAGTGGTAAATAAGGTACTTGTTATGACCATAGTAACAAGCCCTACCAGGATCATTCCTGGACTATGTGCTAATAGTGCTTGCACCAGGATTACTCAAGGGGGGTTTTGATCCCCAAACAATAAGTACAAGTAACTATAACAAAATAGCGTAACAATGTCACATTTTTTGTTACCTTTCCACCTCAAGCTGAATAAAACTTCCCTGAGACCGCCCTTACCTAAAATTTGTTACATAAACGTTATGTAACAGCGTTTAAGAAACATCAACAAGTACGCTATAAAGCAAAAAGTTTACATAACCGTTTTACTGCATAAAGTTCTATTTATATCCTTATAGAGCTATTTCAAAAATAGCTTCTATAAAACTGTTTAATAATTTACTTTCATAAACCTTCTTACAACATAATATGGTAGCTATTGGTACCTAGAAACAAGAATGAATCACGGGAAAAATAATGAAAATATTAATAAAATATTAATAAATTTTGATTTAATATTATTTATCGTATGAAGTCAGAACCTTCCTAATATTTTATCGTACCGTCAAACCAAACTTATACGTAGTAGCTCTCACCGCGGTGATTGATGACGAGGAATGATCGCATATGCGCTCATGTAGACGGGATGTAATGCAGTTTCCCTTTACTATCCGGCGGCGGGGGATAGCGGGGATAGCGCGATTTTAAATGGAAAAGGCACACACTGTTGAAGTGCGCTACTAGTGAACCTTCTCTATCATATGTCACGAGCCGCCACTGTATCGGTTACGTCAAAAGTTAGCAATATATTCCATCTTGCTTAGAATATTTTTAATTTATATTCAATTCGCATTAAGGGTTTGTTGTTTAGATAGTACGTTTAGATAGTTGATCGAATTAAAAAATACCATAGTTAGCATAGGTAATTTCCAAATTATGCAGGCTAACAGGAATTATTGTTTTAGTAGAAAAACGTTATTATCCATAGAAATATTCGTATAATAAATATTTGACATACTTATACGACTACTAGACATGTGAAATAGGCTAATAAAGTAATTTATAATTTAATAATATTTTAACATTTTTATGTAATATATAAATTTGTGTGGTATTTAATATCCATTATTTACATAAAAGATTCAACTTGTTTCGTAATACCTCTTGAAACGGGCTCTTTTATAAATATTTATAAACGATTTTTCATTGTAATATTCAAAATTATACTTTACAATATAACTGTCCTGAATATCATTCCCATTTTCTATGGATTAAAATTTACTAAGAACTGAGCCCAAAAATTTTGGTTGGGTTACCTCTAGAACCTAGGTGGTAATATTTGTAATCATACCTACAATCACTAACATGAATAGCAAAAAACATACTATCAACTATCTACAGGGTTCCCACTTATGAAGCTAATCGAATCAAACAGACATAAATAATAAAATTTGAATCAGTTGGTCATGTAAACAAGATATTTTTAGTTTTATAATTATAAGTAATAAATTATTTTCTAACTTATCACATTGTCAATTTAATTTTATATCAGCAAATGCAGTACGGCACTGCTTTTAATATTAGTTATTTTCTTGTTCCTTATCGCTCGTATTATACATATAAATATTTTCTAAAGGAAATAAAAATAAACTTATACCGTACACCACTGTCTCATATTTCTCTTTGAATACACAAACATCGGCTGGCGACGCACATCTTCGCAGACAGCATGAAGTATCGCGTCTCAACAAAGACCTGGAAGAAATTTTGGCTTGGGGTGACATAAACAAAGTCGTAACCATGACGCTAAGAAAACCCAGGCAGCAGTTTTCTTTAAAAGGTTTAACATTACAGAACCGGATATAGTCATGGCAGGACACATAATTCCACTGGCTTCATCTATTAATTTGTTGGGCGTCAATCTGGGAGGAAATATGTATTGGCATAACCACGTTAGCCAAGATAGCGCCAAGATAGCTTCGCAGAAACTGTGTACTCTTCCTAACCAAAAAGATGTACACACGTCAACAACTTTTGATACTATACAAGCCAGATTCGACCATCACCAGAGTACTGCTCTCAAGTCTGGAGCTCCGCACCCAAACATATTCTTCAGCTACTGGATTTCATCGAAAGGAGGGCCATTGGTCTGATTGGAGTCCACGAGCTAACAAAGGGACTCGACAGAACATCGAAGACAGGTTGGTGGTCTTTTTTAGAGATATTTTCATGGAAAATGCTCTGCTGATCTTGCCCTCTTAGTTCCGCCCAGAGCCGCGAATAGCAGAAATACACGACGAACCACTGCCGCCCATCCATATGTGGTTCATCTTAGTACTGCTCGAACTTCATAATTTAATAATTATTTCATCTGGAGGACTTCATCCTTATGGAACGACCTTCCTAAGGTCGTGTTTTCCAACGAATATAACCTCCAGCGATTCAAAACCAAAGTGAATCGCCGCATTCGCACACGCACCACTCTCAGAGTGCCTTAAAGGGTTTTTCCTATAGAACTTGTGTTTGATCATTAAAAAAATACAGAATTCTACGTAATTATCTATTGATTTAATTCATTTTTTCCAATCAGCACTTTGGCTGCCTCAGCCCCGGCAAACAGTGACTCCAAGCCGAAAAATGCCACCCAGTATAAATTGGCTCTTCTAAAAAGTTTCAAATCATGCCCCTTCTTCCATGGTATTCTTCACGAAATCAATTCAATACATTCACAAGATGATCCGATGAGCCAAGAATCACTGTCGTTTTCAATATTCTCGGAACCTGTCAGATTAAAAAGCGAAAGTGTTCGTTCCCTCACTACCGAAAAACAATCAAAACTTCTTCAGACAATTCTTGCTTCTGGTGTCGTTCTCTTGCTCTCCTGCGGTCGCCTATGAGCGGTTCTTTCTTTCTCTCCTGCGAGCTAGTTGCTGCAGTTCTTATTCGGTTCTAGTCTGTCGTTTGGGGTGGTTTGTGAAAGATCGGTTTAGTGTGCTAGACGGAGGGTGTGCCGTTACCTACCCTCAATCGTTTTTTCTTTTTTTAATTGACTTTCTGTCGGAGATTGGAATAGCAAATATGGAGGGGACGGTCATTTTTATGTAAGTACTGCTTTTTTACTCCTAAATTTCACAGGTATTGGTTAACATTTTGAGCATGTCATTTCTTTTTTATCAAAGTTTATTACAGTACCATTATAAGTTATGTTTCTACTGTTTTAAATTAATATTTCGCTGTACCGCTGTATTTCCTGGTAAATTGAATAGAGATAAAAAAAGGGATTTACTACATTGTATTTTATACCTCCTGGTGTAAATGAGATAAGGAATGTAAAATAAAGAAAATGAGAATTGCAAGTTAAAAATTCTTATTTTATTTTGGTGGGCTGATTTTAATTTCGAAATTTTTGGTTATGTTTTCGCTAATTAAAATCAGTAAGATGTAGAAGACAAATTCTGACATTTGTCAAAAATTTTAATTCTTTATCGTGTTGAAGATGGCCAACAAAACTGAGTAAATTTGCTCCGATTTTACCATAAGAAACGTCAAAGTAGACCTTATATTAATTCAATGAAGCCTATCATCCATTGTGAATACGGTGGCTGGTTTAAGGAGGAGGAGTTGTTGCTGAATTTTCTCCCATCTTCTCATATTTGAAATTTAATATCTCCAGTTGTACTGATCGGATCAATATCGGCCTTTTTTTTATTTTACACTCTATAACGTTAGCTTTCGAAGTGTGTTAAAAAAATAGATTGTCTTTGTAAACAAATGAAAAATAATAACAATTTAACTGTTTAAATAGTTTTAACATGCTCTTAACCCATCTTAAATTAATTTTAAAAAATACTATTTTGTTCTTTATCCTCTTATCTACGAAAGCCTTTTTACGAAAAAGTAGTAGCTCTATTAGATCGGTAGATATTAAATATTTTCGATCGCAAGTCGCCCAGCGCACGAAGTCGAAGAGTGGCAGAAACGCTTTCGAAACGACGAAAAATATGCAAGTATTAATGATTCACACTGCACCGAGCTCGACTGTAGACGCCTCGAACCGCGCTCTTCGTTACTTGCGAACGAAAATATTTAATAACTACCGATCCATAAGAGAATAAAAAATAAGACGGTATTTTTTTAAATTAAAGGTAACATAACAAAATGTTAAATAAAAAGACCGACATTGATACGGTAAGTACAACTGGACATATTAAATTTCCAATATGAGAAGATTGGAGAAAATCCAGCAAATCATCCAAAAATTCATGTGCGGATATTTTGGAAAATATATTTTTTCTAATAAAATCCTGAAGTACGTGTCAATTAATTGTATGTAGGATAAGTTGTGTGATTCTAAAATGTCAAGGCTAAAAAGCGTGCGGTTTTGAATAAGAATGACCCATGTGTAAGTTTAACCTTGCTCCTGCGGCGCCGTATCCCATTTATTAGATTGTGATTTAGATCCTGGAACCGGCTCTGTACTATCACTACCTCGCCGCGACAGTTTCGTCTTATTTAATTGGAACTAATAAAGTCCTCACTTCCGGTCAGTAACCGTTATGAATTGAGGAATGCAATTATGTATAACAATAATTAATTCTTTGTCCCTTATGTCACAAACTAATTCGGCTTAGTTTGTGGTTTGCAATGCATTTTTTGTATTTTACTTATTTTCTTTTAAAATCAGTCCCATACCTACAAGTTTCCGCACAAAATTTCTCTCGCTTATTAATTTTGAAAGATTTTTAAAAAATTTTTTCAAAAATAATACAAAAGTTCTATAGTTTGTCTAGTTTTTAATAATTTATTAAAAAAAGACTAAATGTGTAGATGGTCGGCTCTTAATATGTGCACTGTTACATAATTTCTCCGTATTTAATGTCTTAACCTTTTCTCAGATAATTATTAAAACATTTTGACATTTAACTAGAATTTTAATTTTATTACCAGCTAAATGCAAATTAACTAGCTTTTAATGTATTGAATAGATGATATTGTAAAGAAGATGATTACGGAGGGAATTATTTAAATATTGCGAAACGTATCGATTTACAAATAATCAATGTTACTTTAATGCAAATTTAAAGATTTTCTAACGATTATTATTATTGACCACACTACAAACAGACAAGTTAAAGGATTATTTGCATTATTAAATAACTATTTAATAAGTAACGGGGAAATTATTTAGTAAGACACTCTTTGTTGCTTTTAATTCATTTTAAAAAAATAATACACTTACAATCAAAATAATCGATCGACGAGAGTTACTTGTTTATTTGACTGTTAGTGTCTTTCTCTAAATTGGTTAGTTAAGGTCGACAACTTTATCTGTAGCTACAAAAGGAATGCTGGCAAGAAAATTTCTTGGGTTAACAATGTTGTAACATATATTAAATTTTAATTTAATAACATGTTACCAAGTAAACCCTAAAATTAAATTTACCCATTTAACGTAAATTGTCATAAGTATATAAGAAACTAACATTCTATTATAGTTTCAATGTTCTTTAAACTATATTTTCATACTATTTATTTTAATATTTAAATAATATTTTTTTATTAAAGTACTTCTAATCTAAAAATAGGGCAACATGGTGCAATATCAACGGTAACCATGGGTAACCGGTGGCTAGAGCTAATTTGGAAGGTTATATCCCAGACAGAGGATGACGTCACGCGTCTGGTAACACGCCTATTGTGCCAGCGTGGTTATTCGGCGATGTCCAATATGCTTCATCCAGTTGCGTAGTGATAGGGTTTATTTTAAAACTGTGATAATGAATGAATATACCCTGGTAAAACCCTTCATAGTCAAATCCGTGAAGTGATTGCCAATGTGTACAGGATGTGGGAAGAGGAATCACAAATTAATACATTTAAACTGCCACTTAAGCGAAAACTGGAAAGGGTCGCAATGTATACGGGAGTAAGCGTGTGGGTGCGGTAAAAAACATTCACAAAGAAGATACTGAAAGGAAAGAAAATAACCCGGATCAATTGTTGTCATCTCCTGTCAAAAAAAGGGCCTGTCTCTCTGCTGTCGGAAAAATCGAAGGCTTAGACTTTGGCATTGGTAGGAGAACAATACAAAAGTTTTATTTGGAACTAAAAGTGGTTCCAACCTTAAAAAAGTTGCTACAACAGCTGAGAAGTGACATACACTCTCCGTTTTCCCGTGAAACTTTGAAGTGCATGTTGAAATCAAATGGATTTTATTGGCGAAAATGCCAAAATAAGCGAGAAATATTAATGTAAAGGCCTAATATGTTGCACTGGTGATACAAATATATTCATGCCATGAAAAAATATATATTATTACATTATTAAGATAATAATAGCACGCCCATGACTCGGCCTTGTTTTAAAAGATATTGCTTCCCCCTTACCGATACCACGTAGCTATAGACGCGCTTGTCGAGCTGTGCTTATGCAAGAAGGTTACTTGATAATTTGACTATTACTGTCTTCTAATTAGTTCCTTATTTGTGTGTTTTCTGGTTAGAAGGGTTACTTGCTATTTGTCTGTTAATATCATTTTCCTATTTACTTACTTCTCTATCTGTTACTATTTTCTAGTTTCAAGCAGTACCATTCGTTATTGTCTATTTCTGAATTAGTTATTTCCTTCTTACTAAAATGATTAGGTGTCCGTAGGTAGTCCCTTCGGATGAGACACTTTCCAATTCTTTACCAGTGTCAAAATCGCCGCTTAAAATTGTACATGAATAGCCCATATTTTTAAAGTGATTTCCTGGAAAATACTACTCAAAAATAATAAATTATGATATTATTGAGAAAAGACTTTTACACCACTTCCCATTTAAGATTTTAAGGGTAGCATCTACCCCTTCCCAGAGGGTTTAATCACGGAGACTGCAAATATTCTTTAAAAGCATTTCCCTTCACAACATAAAGTATATATTGGATAATTTTATTAATAAATGTACATGTACTGATTTGTTTCGTGTCGTTAAATACACCACCTTCTTATTTAATCGTTAATTTGCTTGACAGTAATTTGTAATTTGTCTACAGCCGCTTCGTTGGCACAGAGATATAACACTATTTATTTGAAGATTGCACAAGTGCATCAATTTAAAGAAAGTCTTATCGAAATCGAGATTTTTATTTGTTGATTCCCTTGACACATCTTTGACATTTAAAATCTTCAAATAGCGATAATTAGAAAGCACAGATTTATTTGCAGCAGTATTTAACAATAGCCATAAACACGGTGGACCAAATAAGTGACTACATTATGCTTTTGTGAATAACTTTATTATTTTAGATCATTTTTAAACCAACGAATGTTCCATTTTTAGGTAGATTATTTTACTAATAAGCTATTCTTTTGATGATATTAATGTTTTTCACATATATTACAAATTAAAGATGAAACACATTTCTCTAACCCAAATATCATTTCTGTTTTGCCTGCTCTGCATTGCAAACTGACTAAAACTAGGAAAGAAAGACTTATTTAAAGTAACTTCTTATGTTAACCTGCCCTGTATGATATTCTAATTCGATCCTATTGCTTTTAAATTCATTTTACGTTTAAAAATGATCAAAACAAAGTTATTCAGGAAAGAAAAATGTGGTCACTTTTCGGCCCACCGTGTATATTTTCGAGACATTTCATTCTTCTTTCATTTATAATTCTCTCTGACATTTTATTAGTTTTATGATCAATACTTCTACTCATATTAACTATCGATTATATGTTATCGAGTTTAGCACGGTCGGTCTGACCTCAATTTAACAAACTACCTTAGAGGTATTTAAATTTTTATGCATTGTTACTAGTAACAGGTAGTTACTAATTATATTGGCTACTGTTTTGTTTCTCGTTAAGCAAGGTTGCCAAGTTGAATTTTGTTATAATTATCTGTAAGTCGCTTTGGCAACGGTTAATAAATGAAATTAATAAAAAGAACATTGAAAGAAGGTACACAATTTTTGAAAAGAACTAACGTCCTAACGGTATCAATCAGTGCGGAATATACCATAAGATCGCCATCTAGAGGGAATCAACTCTAATGCAAAAGATAATAGATTCGAAAAGTGAACACATGTTAAACAGTAAGTGGGTAAATTGTTGTGTTGGTTTCTATTTTCTGCAAGTGACTGATTTCTTTACCACCATATTGTCTCTCATCCTTCTCTTACTGTATATTAACCACTTTCTAGTGAAAAAAAAATCCAATGCATATAGTTTTGCTGATGGCAGCACAATTGTCTCCTCTTTTACTTTGTATTCTCAAACATCTGCTGCCGATGCACATGAAGTATCACGCCTTAACAAAGATCTGGAAGAAATTTTGGCTTGGGGTGACATAAGTAACCAAATCGAATTCAACCCTAAGAAAGCCCAGGCAGCAGTTTTCTTTAAAAATGTTGATATGGCATGATACTCAATTCCACTAGCATCGGCTATTAATTTGCTGGGCGTGAATCTCGAGGAAAATCTGGGTCAGAAACGCAATCATGTCAAGAGCCTTTGACACTCTACTCTCATGTCTGGAACTATGCGCCCAAATATACTCAAATTGTTGAAGGAATTGTTCAAAAAGATATGACATGATGAAAAAGTTATAAAATGATTTGTGAATGACGTGTAAATATGACAACACCAGCCAAAATTCACTGACGCCTTCTGAGACTTGACCTACGATAATTGATTGTGGACATCTCCCGCCAGTGCCTACCACGTAGTTTTCGGGTTTGACACAAGGTGGATACTTCGCGTATAAATTGAAAGCGTCATTTATGGATATTTTTATTCAATTTGTTGCAACTCGCGGATTTTCGGGTTTAAATATAATAAGTCCTTTCGATAACAATCGTATGTCCCACAAACTTTTTAACTTTTGGCCAAAATAACCAAATATTTGTCAATGTTCGCGTTTGTTTGACATCACAAAGTATACCTAATATCGTTTTCATAGATTACCAAAGTCCAGGAACCCGACTTTCTCATATGTCACAAGAAGTGTATAAAAAAATCCTTACTAGTATCGAGTGATATTTTTTTTTATGATCAAACACAAGCACTATAGGAAAAATCCTTTAGGGCACTCTGGGAGTGGTGCGTGTGCGCAAAAAGCGATTCACGTTGGTTTTGAATCGTTGAAGGTTATATTCGTTGGGATAAACGACCTCGGGAAGGTCGTTCCATAAGGATGAAGTCCTCCAGATGAAAGAATTCTTAAATAATGAAGTTCGAGGAGTACTAAGCTTAATCACATATGGACGGGCGGCAGTAGTAGTAGTAGTAGCCGAAGAGTATGTTTGGGTGCAGAGCTCCAGACATGAGAGCAGTACTCTAGTAATGATCGAATCTGGGCTTTGTATAGTGTCAAAAGTTGTTGAGGTGTGTACAACTTGATGGTTCGGAAGAGTATACCAAGTTTCTTAGAAGCTATCTTGGCGATTGCCAAAACGTGGTTATGCCAAGACATATTTCCTCCCAGATTGATGCCCAGAAAATTAATAGATGAAGCTAGTGAGATTGCGTGTCCGTCCATGACTATATCCGGTTCTGTAATATTAACCTTTTTAGAGAAAACTGCTGCCTGGGTTTTTTTAGCCTTAAACTCGACTTGGTTACTGTCACCCCAAGCCAAAATTTCTTCCAGGTCTTTGTTGAGGCGTGATACTTCATGCTGTCTGCTGCTGAAATATCGGATTTTTCGTTTTCACTAGAAGATCGTTAATGTAGAGTAAGAAGAGAGTGGGAGACAATATGGACCCTTGAGGAACACCGGCATTGATGGTGAAGTTGTCTGAGAGAAAAACACACTATTTTGAAATAATATCGTCAAAAACTCTTTAAGATACCTACAGTTAAATGCAAATTAAGCATTGTTGGTAAGATCGCCAATGATAGTAAAAGTAAAAACCTTGGGTCGAGTAAAGTTCAACGTGAATATTTCTTAAGGCGTCGAGAATTCTTGGGGGAGTATTAAGACATGTCTTTTTAGATGCACGCACATCTTCGCAGACAGCATGAAGTATCACGCCTTAACAAAGACCTGGAAGAAATTTTGGCTTGGGGTGACAGTAACCAAGTCGAATTTAACGCTAAAAAAACCCAGGCAACAGTTCTCTAAAAAGGTTAACATTACAGAACCGTATATAGTCATGGACGGACACGCAATCCCACTGGCTTCATCTATTAATTTGCTGGGCGTCAATCTGGGAGGAAATATGTCTTGGCATAATCACGTTGTGGCAATTGCCAAGATAGCTTCTCAGAAACTTGATGTACTCTTCCGAACCAGAAAGTTGTACACACCTCAACAACTTCTGACACTATACAAAGCCCAGATTCGACCATCACTAGAGTACTGCTCTCATGTCTGGAGCTCTTCACCCAAACATACTCTTCGGCTACTGGACTCCATGGAAAGGAGGGCCATTCGCCTGATTGGAGACCACGAGCTGACGAAGAACCTCGACAGCCTAGAACATCGAAGACAGGTTGGGGATTTGACAATCTTTTACAGATATTTTCATGGAAAGTGCTCGGCTGACCTTTCCCTCGTGGCGAATATCAGAAATACACGACGAACCACTACCGCCCATATCCTTATGTGGTTAAGCTTAGTACTCCTCGAACTTCATTATTTAAGAATTCTTTCATCTGGAGGACTTCATCCTTGTGGAACGACCTTCCCGAGGTCGTTTTTCCCAACGAATATAACCTCCAACGATTCAAAACCAACGTGAATCGTTTTTTGGGCACACGCACCACTACCGGAGTGCCCTAAAGGATTTTTCCTATAGTGCTTGTGTTTGTTTGATCAAAAAAAAAATATTCACTGAAAGTAAGGTATTAAGGGCGGAAATTTTCAAATGGACACCCTGTATAAAAGTAACATGTAATAAATATGTTTGCTTATATTATTCAATGGATTTATTTCATGGTTGATGACCACGAATGGGTTTTTGTTCTTAATTTCTCCATTACGAGTATTTGAAAATAGTGCTACACGAACAGGTTAGGTTAGGTAATGTATTACTAAATTATTATACTAGAGTATAAGTTTATTCGCTTGTGTTTCACGAAACTGCACGGAAAAAAACGCTTGCACGAAGACAGAAATTAAAAATTTGATTTGTATATACGCAAGGACAAGAACAGTTCAATTAAGAACTACTATTTGCTCATACTAAGACCATCTTAATTTCTGTAAAATTTGTGCTTTTTGTTATAAAAAATAAACGTTTTTTTACCTAATAAGTTACCCAATTTATTCGGAGTATCAACTGGCTACAAATAAGAATCCGCCACATCAAAACAAGAGCAAAAAGTGTATATGAACATAGTTCCTAAACGGCTTTGTTTTATTCTACAGTTGAAATATTAAAAAACTGCTTTTCCTAAACAACTACAAGACGCAAATCTGTATGACGTTGAAACTTGGTGACAATTTTTTATACATACAGAGGAATCGTTTAAGCGAGAAACTGTTTCTATCATTTTCCCAATGGCGTGCACAGCGGTAACGCCCTAGGTTTAATTTTTTTAAGTATGCCATTTTTTTTTCCATTGCATAGGTTCGTATGATACAATAATTGAACAAATCAAACACGAAAGTCATCACTTTAGTTTTTTACTCATATTAACTGTTTTCGATAAAAATCTATGATCAGACAAAATATTTGCCGCCTTTAGACCTTTTGACTAGTGTTGGGAAAAACCGATGATTTTAATAATCAAGTACTTGATACTCGAGCGATTTTAATAATCGAGTGAATCGCTTGAAATTCAAATTCAAGAAGCGATGACGTCACCGACTGCTCGACCGCCAGCCTAGCCGTTTACATGTGATCAGGTGGGGTATTTAGCAGGCACGTAACTACGGGTGGGCACAGTTTTAGCTAAAAAATTGTAGCAGCCACCAAAAAAATTCCAGAAATTTATTTATTTGTGAATAATGAATTTTTACCACGTGTCTCCATACCAAAAAAAAAAACTGCAAAAAATCACCCAAATATGTATTTATTGTTCGGGTTTATTATTGTGCTTTTTTAACCCGAACAAAAAATATCACCAGAGTTATGTTTCTTCACATCTTTCTCAATCTACGAGCATAAGATAAGTAGATATTTAAAATAGCTTGTCAAATTCTTCCACTTTAAATTATCAGGTGCCCTTCAAAAATGTAGGCTTAGTGACGCGACTGGCAAGATAAGAAAATTGGATATTATTTTTTTTAAATCATGTTTATAGTTACCTAAATAAAAGTTCCTGTTTAAATTTAAGAATGTTTACTTTTGGTTTACTAAAAGTTCGTCGATACCTATGTTTTGTTAACTATTTTGCTCGTTTTCTTATTCTCCATTAACATTTTCTATAATGTATGTTATTTTTAAGAAGTCTCCTTGAGTTTAATAATAAAAGTTCTTGTTTAGGTTTAAAAATGTTTACTATAAGGTTACCACCGAATTTTTCTATATATTTTGTTAACCATTTTGTTCGTTTTGTTATTTTTCATTAACAATTTCTATTATTATGTTATTTTTGAGAAGTTTTCTCGAGTTTATAGTAAATAAAAATTTTAAAATTATATCATTTAATTTTTTAATATTTACAATCGGAGACCTAAACTATGCCGCTCGCTAGCCAGTTAAAACAAAACCTTACAAAACCCACGTCCCGATGACTCCGGTAAGGGATTTGGCATACTTTTTTTATATGCACCTTCTCGTTTATGTCAAACTCAAACTCCAACGTCGCCAATCGGCATATTCCGGATCGAACGGAGCGTTGAACGAAGGTCGGGTATCAAGTGACAGGCGATATTTTTCGGTTTTTCGCCTGAATTTATAACTAAAGTATTTCCTATCGAGCGAAAAACTGTTCGAATATAGGAGCAGTTTTTTAAATCGATCACACTACAGCGGTACATTTCCGTCGGCGTCAAGCGAAGCGCGGGTATCGAGTGAAAGAATAAGTGACGAGCGACGGTTTTCGCCTGAATAGAAAACTCGAGCGGTTTTTTTAATAATCGAGCGATATCGTTTATTTCAATAATCGAGTAATCAAGCGATTTTTCGCTCGAGCGATCACAACACAACTTTTGACGAAATTAACAGACGCTTCATCTGCGTTAACTTATGCAATTTCTCCTATGTAATGTTTTATTGCCCTTTTAAATCTTGTATTTAACTACAGCCAGATCATCACCAGCTTACGGTTCTTTTTCTTCCATTCATGGGAAAACTAATCGAGAGATTTTATATTAAGCGCCTACCCATTTTACGATCGGGATTACAGTAATTCGTTGATCGACTATTGTTGCTACGGAACCTTTTAATCTTCTATGCATATGTGTTGCAACAATTCCAAAATTTAGGCGATTGCCTCAGAAATATGTGTACAATATGGATTAATTTATAGCTATTAAATATCAATCTAATGTCAGACCAACCATAGGACCTTGGCCTTTTTATAACTTCCCCACAGCGTGCACCATGCTACCATCTTGAACCACGGTCATTTTTATCAAGATAAAGAGGAACAAAGGCGAAAAAAAGATTCTTGACATTTAACTATATAATCATGGCATTATTTATAACATTTTTAAATTAAACTAACATTTAAAATCGGTCCGCTCGATGCCAATACAGGGTGTTCCATAACTTATGGAAGGAATAGATCTCAACTGGAGATACTAAACTTCAAACTAAACTGCTGGCCATTTGCTTTCGAGCAAGAAAAATTTCGCCTAAATTTAAAAGTTAATATTTTCTGAACCAGATATGACATCGATCTCCGGTTTTTAATTGTTGATAGATTTGTCCCTTAGGAAACAATTGCCAAAGTTGGATTGTCTTAAACTGTCACAAAATTTTATATACAGGGTGTTAAAGAGGACGATGATTTTTGCTCCAGTTTCAATAGCATGTAACGTTCACAATAATATTTGTAAATTTTATCACTATACGTCAATTGAATCACTGGTTCATAGCAAAGAAAGTGATCTGTCAAATTTTTTATATCTGCTATATTTTAAGAGATACCGATTTTTTTGAAAAACTTTGCTTTTTTTCAACTTTTTGTTAGCTAGATCCCACTGTGCGTTGTATCGTGCAAACTTTGCAAGTGATTATTATACCTTCTGAAAAGCTTGTTTATGTTCAGTAACAACAATTGTACCTAAATGTTGTGATGTGCAGTGGCGTACTTATAATCACTTATATGTCTATGCTTTATGAGTATCTCACAATTTTTTTGTATAGATTAGGCAAGTTTTTCCTTATTTTTTAGTTTTTCATATCGCGCTACAGGTACAGGTACAGTGTCTACAAAATTTTAAAAAAGATAATTTTTTTATTTAGTTGTTTGAAAAAATTTTTTTTTTTTAAATTTTCTAGACACTGTATAATATACCTGTAGCGCGATATGAAAAACTAAAAAATAAGGAAAAACTTGCCTAATCTAGGGGCGAGTACTTTCCAATACAAAAAAATTGTGAGATACTCATAAAGCATAGACATATAAGTGATTATAAGTACGCCACTGCACATCACAACATTTAGGTGCAATTGTTGTTACTGAACAGAAACAAGCTTTTCATAAGGTATAATAATCACTTGCAAAGTTTACACGATACAACGCACAGTGGGATCTAGCTAACAAAAAGTTGAAAAAAAGCAAAGTTTTTCAAAAAAATCGGTATCTCTTAAAATATAGCAGATAGCAAAAATTTGCCAGATTACTTTCTTTGCTATGAACCAGTGATTCAATTGACGTACAGTGATAAAATTTAAAAATATTATTGTGAAAGTTACATGCTATTGAAATTGGAGCAAAAATCATCGTCCTCTTTAACACCCTGTATATAAAATTGTCTGACAGTTTAAGACAATCCAACTTTGGCAATTGTTTCCTAAGGGACAAATCTATCAACCATTAAAAACCGGAGATCGAGGTCATATCTGGTTCAGAAAATATGAACTTTTAAATTTAGGCGAAATTTTTCTTGCTCGAAAGCAAATGGCCAGCAGTTTAGACCGATTAAGTCATAAAGTTTTTCTCGTTCTAGAAACACGGGGTGTTGAAAGTGAAAGCTTTTTCGAAAATACGCTATAATTTGAAAACGGTTCAATGAATCGGATTGAAAGTTGGCGGAATGATTTCTTATGGGTAAGAAATGAGAATTTGTAGAAATGATAAAGTTTCATGTTAGAGGACGCTAGTTACGTACAGAGTGTCCCATTTTCGACACTTTTATAGGGTATCTCCGTAACTGTTAGTGCTATCAAAAAAGTAATGTATGTGTCATGTACTCTTTTTGGATCAAACTTGAAATGATAAAATCAAAATTAGAAAATGAGAGATACGGGGGAAAATCAAGAAATTGACAATTTCAAAATTACCCTATATTTTCTTAGTTAACAGCGATACAGAAAAATGTTTTATACAAAAGTTTCTTTATAATGGTTTTTGAATAATCTGTTGCATTTAGAATAAGTGTACGCGGTCAGGTAAAAAAGTTATCGGACCTAACTTATTTTTTTTTAATGGAGCACCTTGTATATTTTAATCTAAAATGGTAGCATTTTAAATTCTCTCTTTAAATATATAACACACCATGGATTACATTGATTTTCTAGGCGATTTATTTAAACTTTATTACTTTAAACCACAGTAGGCCATGAAACAAAAGCAAATATCCTAGAGACAACTATGTTGACATTCTAATTGTTATTAACATTTTAACGTCAATTTCATTTATTTATTTATTTATTTACAAAATAGGGATACAACAGGCACTGAACCCAATATAGCATCCACGTTGTGGTATTGGCTAGTGGGAGTTATTAATGCTTAAATTAAGTATACATTAAATTATATTAACCTAAAATTTATGAACCTTTATAGCATTGATTTTACACATTTTTTAAATCTAATTATAGACATATCGAACATTTCCATCCCTGAAGAAAGCCTATCTATCACATGCTCTAGTCGCTCTACAGAGAGGAGAGTTTTTTCCAGAATTTGTGTTTCTGAGTGGAATATTAAAAGTATTTTGAAGCCTTAAGTCCCTAACCGGAACATTAAAGCTTAACTTTGACCTCAGCGTTGGCGAATCAACAAGACCGTTCACCAACTAGTAGATCATAACTACATCGGAAACCACTCGTCCCTCAGTAAGTGGCTTTACAGAAAATTTTTCCATTATAGGCTTATAGTTGCTATTGACTATAGCTATGTCTGTTTTTCGTGATAAGAACCGTAAAAATTTGTTTTGAATACTTTCCAGCCTTCGCTGGTAAACCGCGTACTGAGGGTTCCAAACAACCGATGCAAAACTAAGTTTACTAAATATAAACGCATAATATAATTTTAGAACTGTGTGAGGACTATTAAAATTTAAACTATTTCTTATAATAAATCCTAAAAATCGATTACACTTATTGATAACCTGTTCAATGTGAGAACTATAAATTAGCTTAGTGTCCATTATAACACCCAAATCGCGTATTTCATTGACTGATTCGAGATCACTATTATTAACAGTATAACGAAAATTGTGTACATTCTTGTTTCTGGTAAACGTAATCGATACACACTTCCCTAGATTAAGAAATAAACTCTGACTTTCACAGAATCTTACCAAGGCATTAAGATCATCTTGCAGCAAATGGCAATCCCCTGGCACCCTGATTACTCGAAAAAATTTTAGGTCATCTGCGTACATCAAAAATGTAGAAAATTTAAAACATTGTTGTATGTTATTAATGTATATGATAAAAAACAGGGGACCAAGGTGACTGCCCTGAGGCACACCAGACGGCACGTTAATAGGTTTAGAATAGAAACCACCAACGGAGACCATCTGTCGTCTATCACTAAGATAGGACCAAATCCATCTCAATAAGCTGCTATGCACACCGACCTCAGCAAGACGCTCCATCAGTATGGAATGACTAATTTTGTCAAATGCCTTACTGAAGTCCGTGTACACAACATCAATCTGCTTCCGATCATCCATACTTCTCAAAATTCATTGTTACATATTCATTTGTGAAAACGACTGATGAAGATTTTGAAAAAATTTGATATGATATTTATCATATCCCATGGTGTGTTATAAATTTGAAAAGATAGTTTAAAATGCTATCTTTTTAGATTAAAATATACACAAGGTGTTGCATTTAGAAAAATGAGGTTAGGTCCGATAACTTTCTTACCTGACCCAGTGTACTTATTCTGAAAACGGCAGATTCAACAATCATTATAAATAAACTTCTGTATAAAACATTTTTCTGTATCTATCTCTTTTTACTAAGAAAATATAGGGTAATTTAGAAATTGTCAATTTGTTGATTTTTTCCCCGTATCTTTGAAGCGAGCGAAAATATTCGAATTTTGATTTTACCATTTTAAGTTTGACCCAAAAAGAGCACATTACACCTACATTAGTTTTTTGATAGCACTAACAATTACGGAGATACCCTAGAAAAGTGTCGAGAATGGGACACCTTGTACACTGAGTTTTATAAATCTATGATTTTTTTCTTACCTGTTATTAAATATTTTTAATCCAAAATTCTCAAAGAAGGGGAAATTTCTAAACTAAAAAGCCCAGTCCCAGCCGTTTTCGTGATATTTCCATTTAAACATTACAATGCATCAAGAAAAACAAAGTAAAATGGAAATAAGTCGAAAATGGTTAGAGATTTAAGATCGAGCAAACATACCTTTTTAGTTTAGAAGTTGCCTTTCTTTGAGAAACTTGCATTTAAAATACTTAATAACAGGTTGCTCATAAACACCTCATACCGCCAACTTTCAATCCGATACAGCGAACCGTTTCCAAATTATGGCTTATTTTCGAAAATAAACTTTCACTTTCAACACCCTGTATTTCTAGAACGAGAACTTATATGACAATCGGCCTAGTTTGATGTTTTGCATCTCCAGTTAATCTACGGCCCATAAGTTATGGGACACACTGTATGTATGAATCAAAGATATCGCTGCAACTAATGTCAAATAGCCACGTGATTTAATAATATTTTATTTGTTGGGATTTTCTGTTTACCGTTACTAGTTTCTAATTGTTTGGTAATCGAGTAATGCTTGCATTTTTCTTAAGAATTTGCATGAAAATAGTGTTTTGATTGGTACATTTAAGGTGTGTTATTTAAATTTATTTCATTTTGCGCGCACGTAGGTTTTTGTATCATTGTTGTGTATTTAAGAGTTTCCAAAACACATTACAGTATATTTTGTTTTTAGGGTACATAATATTTCACTGTATGAATGTTCTTACTACCAAATTATAAAACCATTTTATAGACGTTGTTTTTCGATGTCGGTAAAAACATCAATCCATCTTACATTATTCAACAAAATGGTTATGTAAGCGCTTTTTTGCTGTATAACTTAGTTGTTAATATTTCTTAAATGCTGTTACACAAGTTTTATGTAGTAAATTTGGCGTTTTTGCACTGTGAGAGACAAAGTTATACAGCTTGAAGTTGTAGTTGCTATAAGAATAT
This sequence comes from Barypeithes pellucidus, assembly GCA_963991005.1. NCBI lineage: Eukaryota > Metazoa > Arthropoda > Insecta > Coleoptera > Curculionidae > Barypeithes > Barypeithes pellucidus. The sequence goes on from OZ022557.1 coordinate 7,195,831, forward strand.
TCTTGGGCTACTGTCCGAGCCGGGCAGCTTGAGGCCTTGCAACCTTCTTCAGTGCTTCAAGCCATGTGGAATTTGCAAGCACTGGGCTACAAGACCTTTTTAAGCTTCTTTGTAATCGTATTATTATTATTACTTTTTTCTCCTCTTTATTTAGATTGTTTGTATAAGGTATATTTCCAAACTAACTAAGATTTTCTTAAAATATTCATAAAGTAATTGAGAAACTACTTAACAATAAGACTTATTTCATATTCAAATTTTTGATTTCAAGGTTGCAAATTTCAAAGCACAGAATATCCATATGTTATGATTTTCGTTTCAGAGAAATAAGATTTCAAAAAAACCTGTTATTTACGCACGTATATTCTCCGCTAGACGAAATAATATGAATTAAATGTACATGTGTAAAGAAAATAGTATTCCAAAACAAGTAAAGTGAACTAGAGTATGATATTAAGAGCAAAATCTCGAAGGTATGCACTTAATGTCGTAACAAAGCTACAGATTGCATTACGTAAGCCAAAGACCTGGATAAATTTACAGAAAGTGAAAAGCGAATTCACTCTGTTTAGGTAGACAGACAAAAATAATAATAATAATAATATGAATCTTAATTACACAGGCCTACGGTTAGGGTGGTATTCCCCTTGTCGAACTATAAGAGACATTAAAAAAACCTTTGAGGAATGACGGCACGAAAAATATCTAAAAATGCATGTACAGTGAAACCTCTCTTAGGCGAACACCTACGGGACCGTCTAAATGTGTCCGCCTAATAGAGGTGTCTCCCCATGGGAAATTTGTTATTAGGTAATATGTAAATGCAAAATTATTACTATATATTATGTATGTACAAATAAACATAACATAACAAAAATACACTAGAAAAATCTAATAACGTAGTTTGACGTCTTTGCGTTTTATACTTGCAATCTAGAAAATGTAATTCCAAGTCTGATAACAATTCCATTGCTGTAGAGTCACCTCTATTCTTTGCATACTCTTATAATTCCTTTACCATACTAATGGCTTGTTGATAATTGGTGACATTTGTTTGATTACTGCATTCAACTTCTTCATCAAAGTCGTCAGATAGTGATGTGGTTTCAGTTTGGACTACATAATCGGTAGGAATGGGGTCACTATAATCTTCTAATATCACATTGCTATCAATGTTAATGAACTCGCCAAAATCATTGTTATCAAATTACAAACTTCCACAACATCGATATTCTCTTTCAGACTCAAAACGAGACATTTTTGTGCCATTGTTTACGAAACCTTACAACTCACAAATAAACGGCGGACTGCTGTCGGAGAATCACACATACTTTCATTCGACGAAGTACTTTCGCGCTGCCACGCATACGCGATTGGTTGGCCGGTCTGTCTTCAGAGAGTTTTTGCACCGTACTTATTCGTCTCGCAAATACTTTTAAAACATTTTTGTCCGTTTAAAGGAGGGTTTTTGCACTCTTTGTATGAAAACAGGATTTTCATGGAATTTCATATACCTAGTTCCGGACTATGAAAAAATGTCCGCTTAATAGAGATGTCCGCTTATTAGTGGTGTCCGTTATAAGAGGTTTCACTGTATATGCTTAAAATATACAGGGTGTTATGAACATCACTTTTTATAATTAAACTCGGAAATCCTAAGATGGCAACAAATTGAAAAAAAATAACCATAAATGGCGCTTTGATTTATAAGCGACATCTTATGTCAAACTCGAAAAACCACGTGGTGGGCACTGGTGAGAAATGTACACAATCAATTGTGGTAGGTCAGTTTCAAAAGACATCAGTTAATGTATGTTGACCGATGTCTAGCCAAAGTCGTTGAGAGTATGTTGAAACTTAAATTTTCCAAAAAAGATTATTTCGTTTCATTGCTCGAAAGAAAATTGCTAACAGCCACACTTAATTTTCCCTGGTAAATCGTTCCAATAGAACAATTAATGCAAATATATCTATTTACAGAAAAATCTCATAAACCCTATCTTCTATTGTTCGATTGGAATGAGCTATTTTACGTTTGTTCAATGAAGAAAGTGTAATATTCTAATTATGTATACGTATCGAAACTATAATTTTATTGTAAGATCTAATCTATAATCACGGATAATTTCAGATCTAGAAACCGTTCCTGCCATTGTTGTGGGTTTTCCTTATTTTTTATGATTTTATACTAGAAGAACGACAATCCATTGGATGGATGCGTTCTATCGTTCCATTTTCTTCCATTGGGTGGAAATAAATCTTCGCACCCCTCAACAAGGACCTGGAAGAAATTTGGTCTTTGGGTAATAGTAACCAAGTGAAATTTAGTGCTTAGGAAGCCCACGCAGTAGTTTAGCTTAACAGCTTAACGTTGCAGAACCATATATAGTAATGGCAGGACACGTAATTCCACTGGCTTTGTCTATTAATTTGCTGAGCGTCAATCTGGCAGGAAATATGTTTTGGCATAACCACGTTGCGTTGTGGCAGCTTTGCAGAAACTTAATGTCGGATACAAAGGATTAATAAATGAAACAAGGAATACAATTCTTGAAGAGATTTACGTTATAACAGTATTAATCAGTGCAGAATATACCATACCAAGATAGCAATCTATCGGGAATCGACTCCAATGCCAAAGACAATATATGGTTGTCTTGCTTTCTCAAGGATCATTCTCTGCAAGTAATGATTGATGGATTACTTTCAGACACCTTCACCATCAATGCCGGTGTTCCTCAAAGGCCCATATTGTCTCCCACCCTCTTCCTACCGCACATTAACTATCTTCTCGTGAAATCAAAAAATCCAATATATAGCTTAGGTGATGACAGCACACTTGTCTCATCTTTCACTGTAAATTCTCAAACATCGGCTCACGATACACCTGCGCAGACGGCAGGAAGAGCACACCTCAACAAGGACCTGGAATAACGTTTGCCTTGGGGTGACAGTAACCAAGTCAAAAGAAAACCCCAGGCAGTAGTTATCTAAAAAGGTTAACAATACTATCATGGAACCACTGCCGCCCATTCGTGTGGCTCAGACCTCTTCGCACTTTATGGTTTAATAATTTCTTCATCTGGGGGACGTTATCTTTGTGGAACGACCGTCCTGAGGTTCGTTTCTCAACGAATATAGTCTCCAACGATTCAAAACCCACGTGAATCGCTGTATTCGCACACGCACCACTCTTAGAGTGCCTTAAATGCTTTTTCCTATAGTGTTGGTGATTGATAATAAAATCAATAATTATTCTGTTTGATATTCTACTACTTATCAATATTTATTAACAAGAACATTTGTAATAAATCCGATTTCATAAATTAAATGATAAAATAGTAAAAACTAGACCATTTTACATACATGCCACCGTATGTAACATGTTATATGCGTAAAATTATACAAATTAGCCCATTAAAACATTAATTATTTGTTTTTGGAATTCTAGGCGTAACTTGTTTTTTCAATGGAACATATTCAAAAACGTTACTTTCTACTTCTAAACTCATTCGTTTTTAAAAATGGTACTGTGTGTAATTTCTTATACGGAGATATTTTTCCAATGGTGACCGCCCATTCCGGTCTGACTTTTTTATTGTTTAAAATCTCTTTTAACATAACAGAAAACATTTGATTACAAATATAACACAATAACCGTGAGAACTTTTACTAAAAACTGCCTCCACTGGTCTAATTAATTTGGAGGACGCCGAAGCAGAAAACTGATCACCGAATATTTCTTTAAGGTTATGGGTAAAAATGCCTTTCAAGAGTCGATGCGTAATTACTCAGGTGTTCGCAGAAGAGGAATGAGGTATGATCCATTACGGGTTTGTTCGGGTTTGCTGTAGCTATATGTATTGCAAATGGAAATCCCAAATTACCAAGCATAAGCTGAAATTGAAGCTTTATACACACTATAATCTCCAAGCTGTAGTTGGCTCTAAAATTATTGACAATGGAAGCAACCAATGAAAACTCTATTATTCTTGATCATGTATCTATAAATTATGAATTTTTGATCTTTTACAGTTTACTTTACAATGTCATTCACTTCTCATGAATACATTTTGAGGTGGCTGGATGCATTTTATAGAAAAACATTATAACTTCTTGAAGAGGCCGATATGGTAAACCCATGTGCCGAATTTGAATACATTTTGGTGAGCCAATCCTAAACTATACAATTAAACGTTATGGCAAAACCACGAAACTCCCATAGTTCAGATAATACAGAAAGCACCAGCAAATTAAATTTTGACAATTACAAAACGAAAATTAGTTTCAGTAGTCAATTTTTGACGAGAGCATCTTAGAAATTATTTGCGTATTACCGGAACTATGAGAGTATCGTGGTTTTGCCATCCCACGTGCATGGATTCCATCGAAAGGAGGGCGATTGGTCTGATCGGAGACCACGAGCTGACGAAGAACCTCGACAGCCTAGAACATCGAAGAAAGGTTGGGGATTTGACTCTCTTTTACAGATATTTTCATGGAAGGTGCTCGGCTGACCTTGCCCTCTTAATTCCGCCCCGAGCGACGAATAGCAGAAATACACGACGAACCACTGCCGCCCATCCATATGTGGTTAAGCTTAGTACTCCTCGAACTTCATTATTTAAGAATTCTTTCATCTGGAGGACTACATCCTTGTGGAACGACCTTCCCGAGGTCGTTCTTCCCAACGAATATAACCTCCAAAGATTAAAAACCAACGTGAATCGCTTTTTGCGCACACGCACCACTCCCAGAGTGTCCTAAAGGATTTTTCCTATAGTGCTTGTGTTTGATTATAAATTAAAAAAAAATATTTACGTGTACTGACTCTCGGTTTTGAATAGAGTATAATCAAAAAAAATAAATTGTGAAAGTATTGAAATAATTCAAGAGTTGCCCTGTACATATACTCCATTCAAAAGTACAAAAGTTGCGTTGTATTTATTGAAATATCTTTAATACTCTGTATTATCTCACCTGTGGGCGAGGCCATTGGTCATCTTAATAGCGTGAGAGAAAGAGAGTGAAATTGAATAGCCTTGGGCACCAGCTGGAAGGCTGCGATCAAGGTCAGTCAATGGCCTTCCGAAGAAAGAAAGTAATTTTTATGTGAGCTTTTTGCAATGCTCATTTTTTTGTGAAGAAATAGAACTTTTTTTGTTCGCAAATTTATTTGCAATATATACAGACCTGAACACCTGAAATAATGGAGGAACGCTATGTTCAATTGTTCGGGTTTTGTCCTTTTCGTCAACGGAAAAATGTTACTACTTTACTAATTATAGGTTTACGAAAATCCCTTGACGAAATCGAGTAATTTTTTTTCCCCCAATCGATACAGTATGATCCCCTCGACATTCTGACATGATTTGTAGGGGGAGCCCCGCAATGAGTTTCAATATGAATTTAGTGGTTTTAATCAAGAACGGTGCGCCTAACGAGAAAAACTCAAGAGACCGTTTTCATGTAGAATTAACCAGGCTAATCAGAAAAATATCCACATGGAAAAATGTCGGTGGCGTACCATATTTTTTGTAAAAAATATCAGAGGACATGTTTGCAGGGACGCCACTGGTGGAACAATTGAATAACTTTTCTAACTAAAATGTGTGGTTCTATATCCTATTAACACATAATATCTAAAGTATTTTCGGAGATATTAAAAAGTGGTCATTTCAAGCGCGCGCATTTGAGAAAATAAAAAAATGAACGAATCCGGCCTGATCTCCGTAGCTCGATTAATAAACTACTTATTAGCATTTTTTTTGTGATCAAACACAAGCACTATAGGAAAAATCCTTTAGGGCATTCTAGGAGTGGTGCGTGTGCGCAAAAAGCGATTCACGTTGGTTTTGAATCGTTGGAGGTTATATTCGTTGGGAAAAACGACCTCGGGAAGGACGTTCCATAAGGATGAAGTCCTCCAGATGGAAGAATTCTTAAACAATAAAGTTCGAGGAATACTAAGCTTAACCACATATGGATACTCGCCGCTCTGGGCGGAATTAACAGGGCAAGGTTAGCCGAGCACTTTCCATGAAAATATCTGTAAAAGAGAGTCAAATCCCCAACCTGTCTGCGATGATCTAGGCTGTCGAGGTTCTTCGTCAGCTCGTGGTCTCCGATCAGACGAATGGCCCTCCTTTCGATGGAATCCAGTAGCCGAAGAGTATGTTTGGGTGCAGAGCTCCAGACATTAGAGCAGTACTCTAGTGATGGTCGAATCTGGGCTTTGTATAGTGTCAAAAGTTGTTGAGGTGTGTACAACTTTTTGGTTCGGAAGAGTACTCCAAGCTTCTGAGAAGCTATCTTGGCGATTGCCACAACGTGGTTATGCCAAGACATATTTCCTCCCAGATTGACGCCCAGCAAATTAGTAGATGAAGCCAGTGGGATTGTGGGATTGATTATTAACATATTCAAATTTCTCGCCCGAGAAAGCCCCCATCACAAAATTTTATCGAAAAATATTGGTTAATAAATAAATCAATTAAGAAATTAGAAATTAGACTTTTTACTTGGACCCCTGTATCTCGGTTATTATCAACTTTTGAACTAAGGAAGTTTAGCCAAATCGCAATATTTTTACCCAAAGAATCTGCAATTTTACTGTGTACTATTAGTTTTGGGACACCCTGTATATATTTGTAGATAGGCCTTAATAACAATTAAAAGAATAAATAAAAATGTTCGTGTTTTTCTAATTTCGAAGTAAATTTGATAATCGTAATCGTACGATTATTTAGGTCATTAATCGTAATCGTCGTAATAATAATCACAGCCGTTGCATCACTAATATTTTTATAATAAAAAAATGTTTCATAGACCACAGTAATTATATTATAAAATATCACTTTGTTATAGCATTTTGGGACAATAAGCCTATTACCATAGACAACCATTAATGAATAAAGAAATCTACTAACCAAGTAAACAGTTATATAATATATTAACTTGTTAATAATATTGTTTTGTTGCCTTTTATAAAAATATCACCGTTATTCAAAATTTGACCCCAATTCGTGTGTATCAAGAATATTTAATGAATTATTATAAATTAACGTAATAGTTATTGCTATTATGTAGTTGTAGTTTTAAATAATTGAATAAAAAGAAGTGACTGTCGATAAGAATAGAAATTTATATTATAGAAGACTGACGATAAAAATAGAAATCATATGGAAAATCTATCCATTAATTTAATCGTATTTTGCAGAGAAATTACAAATAAATAAATACTACCGAACTATAACTATGGATACGTACAACTTAGGGGGTTTGTTGCGCACGGTTTTCCGGTCATATTTTTAAACGTTGCTCGTCGGTTGTCTTGCGCACAATATTACTGCCATCATATAGGCAACCCCGCTGTATTGGTGCCGGTTTGGTTGCCAACATACGACGTGAATCAACGACGACCGTCCAGAACCGAAATCAGTCGTAGTGATGTAAGGATATTAAAAATCTATACGTTGACAATAAATATCAAAATTAATTCTAAATGTGGCTTTTCGATGATGGCCACAAGGCCTTCTTTTATGCGAGAAATGTTTATTTCCCAGTAAAGACGGTCTTGATGTGCCAAAATATTGCCGTGTAATCATTTTCATTAAGGGCGAAGTACGGTCCTGTTCGCCGATTAAGGTCAATTGTTTGTCAGTCCGCATTGCGCATGACATCTGACGATTAGCTTTGTTTACATGCGCGAGGCCATAAATTTGCCACTTTTGCATTTAGAGCTTGAGTATCCATACATAGGGCGGTGATATACAGTGTTAATTTAAAAAGTTCCCACCCTTGATAATGTCCCTTCCCCTAAATAATATGACCAGTAAATTTTACTGTGATGTAAAAGTAAAATGATGTTTCACTTGACTCCCCTTCTTATTTAAAATCTTAAAGGTAACATCTACCCCTCCCAAGAGGTGAAATTACGATGACTGCAAAGCTTCCATCCTCACAATAAAATTAACGTGTCTGTTTCTCAATATAATATAAATAGAAGCAAAATATTGGAAGATTTCAAATATTTTGGAAACTATGTATATTTAACATATATGCGTATTAACTTTGTTTTAATTCGTGTATTTTTTTACAGATTATGTTGCTTAGCAACTATATCCATTGCCCTCCCAGTACAAGATACAACTCTAGTAACAGAATCAAAACCAGGACAAGAATATGTATTCGTGCAGTCGTCGGGATCGGGCGCTAAACCCATTGCGAGAAAGGACAAAACGGAAGATGAGGTAAGGATTTAATTTATATTTAATTGTATTCCGAATCTGAACTGAACCGGGACCAACGAAAACACAGTGAGCGTCTCCTCACACACTCGTTAATCATTTATGACCGACGCGCGACTTGATTGAGAGAGTCTGAATTTTATTTAGATGCGACGTAGAAGAAGCTGGTGCGGAGGACTGCACTCTAGCGCTGGCATCTAAAATATTACTAGTCCCCAAGCTGAAACATGACATGAAACATTTAACTGCTATTTATAAGTAGCAGTAACTGCTTTAGTTGGTAATCAAAACGAGCAGGTTTGCCCATCTCTAATTCTGGGGGTATTAGGGATTTCGACAGTTCTTGTCTTGCGCCTGCAATGGCAATTATAATTGCACGTATTCATGCGCAATATACCATTCTCGATCAGCTGGTGCATTGCCCATAGTCAGAACATCAGTTGATACTGTCCCTAAAAATTAGAGATGGGCAAACCTGTTCGTTTTGACTACCAGTTAAAGCAGCAACTGCTACTTACCAATAGCAGTTCAAAAAAGGTGCGACGAATTAGCAGTAGGTACCATCGTGCCGGTAAAAAACTAGGACAGCAAAATTTCTTATTTGCTCCTTGACCATTAAGAATTTCTTACTTTCGAGTCTGGTACCAGTAAAATGTCATTTACAAATTTTGCATGTCAACATAGATTGTCACTTTATCATTAACTTGTCAAGCAAATTTTTCTTTAAAAAATATGCCACAATTAACACCCCAGCAAGAGGCTATAATGTACAGTCGGTTGCGAAATGGTGCTTTTATTAGGGATATTGCAGGCGAACTGGGAGTAAACAGAAATACCGTGTTGTTGGCAAGACAAAAAATAGCAGTGCATGGGACTATTATTAGGAAAGCAGGTTCGGGTCACCCTAGAATTTCTATACTGAAGATGAAGATAGAAGACTAGTTAATTATCTAAGGGATCATCCATTCGCAAGTGAAACAAAGGCGAAAGAAGAGACGAAATTTCCAGGTTCTGCAAATACTGCTAGAGACCAAGCGCGGACCCAGGGGGGGAGATCGCGGAGGTCATGGCCACCCATCAATTTAACACGAAAAATACCAGATATACCGGTTTGACTAACGCAGCAGGGTATTACTTTTCGTAACTTTTCCAGGCATGTGGTATGATGAGATATACACTCACACGTTTCTCTATAAATGCCTGCGGTTGGATTAGCGCTAGAGGTCCAGGAATTTGCCAAATCGTGGAAGGAAGACTAACTGCACCTGAATACGTTAATATCCTAAATGCAGTGATGATACCATCGATAAACGATGTATATGGTCAAAATTTTACATTTCAAGATGATAATGCTGCACACAGTACGCATTGTTCAAAATTTTCTCCTAGAAAATAATATAGGAGTTCTTCCATGGCCTTCGAAGGGTCCCGATTTGAACCCGATCGAAAACATTTGGGGTAAAATGGTGAAATCAATGTATAAACATGATTTTCGGCCACGAAACAGAGATGAATTACGCTACAGGATAAATGAAGCTTGGGATGAAGTAACAGACGAATTATGCAGAAACCTAGTTTTAAGTATGCCGCAAAGGCTTCATGAAGTAATAAACAGGAATGGTTCTATGACTAAATATTAAAAATGTTTTGTTGCTTCGACAAATATTGCGTTTGTATTTTTGTAACCTTAAACGTTAAATTATGTAACCTAGGTTACTTCCTAAAAGTGTTTACCTTTACAGCTGTCGAGCACCTTTTATAGTCTATGAGATATGTATATCCGTTCCCAGTTTTCAGATGTTGTTGTCCTAGTTTTTTATCGGCACGATAGTACATATGCTTAATAAAGAATGTGAACTGTTAATTTTTGTACCAGTTAGTTTAAATAGCCATTAGCTGTTCATAGCTGCTTCGACCAAATAATAAACAGTTACAAATAACAGAATAATCCATCTCTATCCAGACTTACACAGGCAATAACAATTAAAATGGCACACGACCTATTTCTGGGAATGCAAGACTAATTGCGCCAGCTAATCGAGAATGGTGTACTGCGCATATATACGGATATACGGATTCCTTCTCGCATTGCGCTCGCAATGCGAGCAGTATTGCACCAGCTGATCAAGAACGGTTAATTGCGCATGAATACCTTCAAGTATAATTGCCATTGCAGGCGCAAGAGAAAAAGTTGCCGACTCAAATACGGCTCTTAACGCATTTAAATCCATTTTTCTTTATAACTTTTAAATGCAACCAAAAAAAATCTAAATAACCAAAATGTTTTTAATTAATGTTTACGAGAGTTTTCTATTTCCTAATCTTAAAAATAAACCAGCATGTGCTTCTCGCCTTTGATAACGTATAAATTTCTTTTTCAGGACAGGCCATTTGAAACTGCTCACAAAATACCTCCAGCTCTCACTTTCGCCCTCATCGATGAAGAGGAAGCCGAAGTAACCACAGCACCTGTCAAGCCTAACAAGAAAGGAGGCAAGAAAGTTCACAAAAGGGCAGCCAGTCCGGCAGAACCCCCCGCACCGGCACCTCCAGGTAACATTTTTTTTTGCAGAACTGAAAAGATATTAGGTCTTCCACCTGCCACTACATTGAAACATTTACATTATATGGGGGGGGGGGGAGTCATCAAGGAGTCCATAGCATTTTCTTACAAATAGTTAAGTCTATGGAAATTATATCCAGGAGACGCAACACTGGCAGACACGAACAAACAGTGATTGTGTTCACCTGAAATTGAATAATGAAGTGAAATAGTGTAAATCGAAAATGAGAGTTTTTTGCAGCGTTGGCTCCTTGACTACTGACGACCCCCGTATTTATATAACTTTAAAAATACCGACATCATCTTTTTCACGTTAAGGTAGGTACACATAAGTCCATAGAGAACACTTGTTTGGATTTGCCTGTTGGTTTGTTTTTGCATAACCGGATCCAATTTATAATTTTAGGAGCGGTTAAAATTAACATCGCCGCACTGTTAGCAAAGTACAAAGAGGAAATCAAAACTTCCACCACGGAAAAACCGTCATCTACTGCTGCTCCCACCAAAAAAACCAGCAGACGCAGGGGTAGCAGGAGGAGGAGTGAGAGAGAAGCTAAGGAAGATGATGTTGGTAAGTATTACACAGAATTTGTCAAAAATTCTTTGTAATACTTTATTTGTTCAACTAGTTACCAATATTTCTAGTGACCAATTAATATTGTTCCGAGTTTGTTATAGTCCTGATTGTTGCGATCCACGAACACACAAAATATAAATGTCAATTATGACATGACAATAGTTTAATTATGTCATTTCCGTTAAATACACTGGAATTGTATTTCGTTTTCAAAGAAAGACGTTGTTAGTTTTAGTATTTAACGTTACTGTAAAGCAGGGGTGGCCAATACGTGGCACGCTAGTTTAATCAGTGCCACTCGAAGACAAAATTGAAGAATTTGATAAAATAATAATGTCGTCTTCAGGAACTTTCTCAAAATCCGTAAAACCCTTCTCATTCGCTACTGATTACAACAGCGCCAGAAAGGGAAGTGTAAAGGCCGTATTAGACTCGGCAATTTTTTCTCTTGCGCCGGCAATTATAATGGCACGTATTCATGCGCAGTAAACCGTTTTCGATCAGCTGGAGCATTGTCAACGGTCAGAACAGCAGTGGGTACTGTCGAAATCCCTAAAATATCCCCAGAATTAGAGATGTGCAAACCTATTCGTTCCATAAGTTTAATAAAGAATGTAAACTGCTAATTTAAGTACCAGTGGGTTTAAATGGCCATTACCTGTTCATACATGGTTCGGTCAAATAATAAACAGTTAAAAATAACAGAATAATCCATGTCTACCCAATTACGCCGGCAAGGGCAATTAAAATGGCGCCTGCCCCATTTCTGGTAATGAGAGACAGCTGATCGGGAACAGTGTACTGCGCATGAATCCGTGTCATTTTAATTGTCAGAAGAGTAGAATTTCTGACTGTAGTACGGAGAACGGTGTACTGCGCCTGAATCTTTGAATTATAATTGCCATTGCTGGCGCCATAACAATTCCCGACTGTAATACGGCCTTAACGATGCGCTTTTGTCTGGATTTTGGAGAAAATATATTAACACATTTCACATTAATGCAGGAACTCTACTCTAGTCAATAATTCTCCGAACTATTATTTAAAAATTTAATATCCATTTTCCAAGGTTCATTCGGGTTTGATGATTTTCACAAATTCTTTTTTAATTTCTCCGGAAGATTCTAATTATTACCCACCTGAAAACAAACCCGAACAAACCCAACTGCAAGTGATGCAAATTAAAGTCGGTACGGTATATGAAATCCGCTAAGCAATAAAACCTCTTGAGCAGGGTAGTCGGTGGCAATAAACAATAAATTATATTTTAGGTATGTTTGGTTCTAAAAAGAACCGATGTTGTAGTCTTGCGACAGAATGTACCTACTTGTAGATACGCACGCACTAAAACAGTCCTCCTCTGCATTTGAAATTTCATCCATGCTTTCAGACTCATCAGAATAATTATCATCATCCCTAATAATTAACGGTCTTCGTCTATAACCTGTTCTGTCTCATAAGATTCAAAAATATTTTTTTCCTTGTGTTCAGTGCATTTCCGCCATTCTTCTTTGCCCACTTGGCTAAGCGCCTCCTCCCATAACTTTATAACGCTAGGCTTACCGATATTTTCACAGGCATGTTTGTCATAATAATTTTTGCTAAAAACCCATACCAATTCAATTGCGTTGTAATGGCAATGGTAAGGCGGCAATCTATAATAATCCAAAACAGACACTAACGGGCCGAATTATTTTTTTCTAAAGTAAAATAACGTTCCACTTGTAATACCAAACGGCGCTAACCTGGAGATAAACACCTTCTAGGCTATAACTGCTTTTAATTCACACACAATGTGAAATAAATTAAAGGCAAAAAGCATAACTACCTTATTTAAAATAGAACATACCATCCTGCACAAATTTTAATTATTTCTTGTAAAATAGTGATTATTAAATAGATTTCACTATAATGATCCGTAAATAATTAAATTCTAGGAAAAAGTACCTGAGAAAATCTTTAACTTATTGACGCAAAATATTTTTTATCATGTATCAAATACATAAATAAAAAACTATGAGCGAAAAATAAGCAAAATAAAAATATTTATCGCGGTACATAATTCTAAGATAATTTTGTTTTGGAACCGCTGATTTCGCCCAGTAACATTTAGCCGAATACAGTGAACCAGTGGAATGTTCAGTACGATCGAGTATAGCGAAGGTATTGTTAACTTAATGGTCTTACTGTTGAAAATGCGATAACATCCTATAATGATTTAATTCGATATCGGACTTCATAAAAGGAACCGACTTTATATTCAATTTTCCAAATTTACACGATGTGCCTGTCAGATATTGTTGTAGGTTTGGATCAACGTATTTTTGTGACCAAATGATTTCTATTATGAACGTAATAAAATCAAAAATCTTTCAAGATTAACTGATATGCAAGTAAAACACCTAATTTTGTTAGTATCTTGGAGAACTTTGTAAAAAAAAGTACAAATTCAAAGCCATATTAATTAAATACTGACTGTTTAATAATTATTTAAAATTGAGTATTTCAAGTTATTTATTTGTATTTTATACAGAACCTGACTGACTGAACCTTTGGAAACGTTATTAATTATAATAAAATTAAATTTATACTTTTGTTTTATTTATTGTATTATTTTTTAAATCTCTACAACTCAGACTTACAGAAAGAAAATATGCTATTTCAGCATATAAATAACCTTTTCTCACCTTTTTATATTCTTTAGTATGTTAGAAAAGTGGGAAGTGGCACTCACAATTTTTTTTAAATAGTGGCCACCCCCATTGGCGTAACTAGAATAATTTTGTAGGGGGGCCTGGCCCCTAGTCTTGTAGGATTTTAATGGCAAGTGTCACTATGACGTATGTATGGCTTTGAGCTTCGGAAACACTGGGGTGGGCACCAGACCAATATGGGGTGGGCACGGCCCACCTGGCCCCCCCTCTAGTTACGCCTATGGCCACCCCTTCTTTTACAGGCACAACTGTAATTAATTTTACATGTTTTACCACTTTTTATACTGAAATTGTCTGACTTACGTCACTAAGTTTTGAGTGTTATAAAATACTGATACTTATGGAAATGTAAAAACATTTATTATTATAACATTTCAGGTGCAGTAGTAGCAACAAGTCCCAGTCCAATTCTGACGACTTCTAGAATAGCCCGAAAGACCGTCGACACTGACGTAGTAGGTTCGGCGAGTGACAAGCAAAGATCCAGAATTCAAATAAAGAAGGGTCCCAATGGACAAGATTACGAATATGAATATGTGTATTACTACTATGATGATGACGAGGACTCTAAAGATAAGGTATAGTGTTTTGGATGGGATTTTTAATTCTTTGATCGACTTTAAAATGTTATTTTAATCTCCTCATTTAATTACATTTTTATTTTCGTAGGTCTCAAACTCACACGATGGTCCAGCTAAAAATACCATTGACAGAAGAGATAAAACAAGAGGCAAGCAGAACAAGCCGGAAGCTAACGAAGTATTGCCATCTCGTGGAAAGCTTGGGGCAAGACAACTTAAAGAAGAAGAACTGGTGCAGGAAGAAAGATTACCAGCAAACACGAGGTTCGTTATTAAAAAGTACATTTACATAGTTTTCCTTCGTTAATCGATTTAGTATTCATTTGTATTATTTTAAGAACCGCTGAACGAAAGAACAGAAACAAAATGTTCGCCCTTAGAGGGTTTCTGGTTCTAGAAACCATTGGTTTAATAACTAATGTAAAGTTTTTTTGACAAAGGCGTTTTTAAAATACATAACGTCCGCTGTGGGATTATAGAGGAATACGATACCACAAACTGTTATCTTTATTTTGGTGTTTTGCTCTTAACTAACCACCCCCTTTCCTTATTACTCAACTCTCACATCCTATGGGGTCATGTACATGTAACTTTCTCATTTCCTTGACAAAGAACGGACTTTCTAACTCTTCCAGATTTCCTCCTAGGAGTAGAAACTTAAACACCACTCCTCTTCCTGAGGACGAAGCTAAACCCACCCCTACAAGAGGAAGAGGTAGAGGAAGGCCTGCTGCGTCTGAAACATCGGCTCCGCCGACTGAAGATGACAACGTGTCTGATGAAACTCAGGTTCGTATTTTATATGGGTCGAATATATTTCTTGTTTAACTAATCAATTAGAAATTCGTGAAGTTTAAAGATTTTTTGGTCGAAATATTTTTTTTTACGGAGATAGGAGGAAATTATTTGAACAACGTGAGGTTGTGGTTGTGGAAATTTAATTATACTTTTATATTTAATTTCCGAACCTAATAGTGTGGAAAAATAGGTTGTTTGGATTAGCAGGTTCTAACCATTAATTTCATGGATTATTGGTCATTATTACTAATACCCCATGGTGCAAGTGAAAGGCTCATAGATAATACCTTTTGTTATACAAATACATGGCTAGTGTATCGGTGATGGTATAATTCATATTTGTTTTAAAGTTATTAAAAAGAAATTGTATGTTTTGACCTTTGCGAGTTACAAAATGCTAGAATTAAATATGAAATTTTTAGTATTTGAAGTAAAAGTACATTGAGTTCTAGTATTTGGTACCAAATGCGTTTTCTATCCCAGCTATCTATTCATTATTTAAATAAGATTTTCATGAAGTAGACTATATTGACTATCTGACTAGTAGGCAAGAGCACATAATGGGATCGACTCTTTAGTTTTATTACAATCAACAATTTTTGGTGAAAAAAACTTTAACAACAACCCAGCAAACAGAAAATGTTTGCCTGTAATAACCACATATATACATATAACCATTATATTGCTAATACCATCTGAAATTATGTCTCCGCTATGGGTATCGAACGGGTAATAGTGAGTTTGCGCAGTTCGGAAATTTCCTTGTGAAAATAAACATTCGACAGGACCGGATTTCAACTTTTTTAATGTAAATTTCACTGGTTAGTTAGGAAAAATATTGCAATCAAAATTTAGATTAGTTCGATTTAAGACAGCGTTCCATGCATACGATTTCTGACGATATGATGATCCGACGGTCCACTGATTGGTGTAAGCTTTTGGTGCCAAATTCCGTCCGAATATTTATAACAATCGACACGATGAGCTTTATTTTAACTTTCATCCGACGTCGTATGTTTTTTAACCTCACTTTTTTATAAACCAAAAATTAAGAATGAATGACTATATTGACTATTTTGGGATTAATTATCAGCTACTAATGAAACAAATTAAAAATACATTAATTTTAAGGTTAGGTAGTGACCACATATATATTATATTGTATACGAGTGACACTCTCTTCTTTTTTTACAAGCTTTTTAGTGAAATTCGGTTCCGAAGATCGGATAATGTGATAACCAAAATATTTTCGTATATATGCACATACCTGAAATACTTTATACCTGGTATTGATCCACGACTTTTGCAAAAAAGCACCATGCACTTGTGTCCTTTCATCTTAAACAAAACAAGTTACTATTACTAACCTAACAAACAGCGAATCGAAGCACCACAAATTAAAAACTCCTTTACAAAAATTGTTGTTAGGTAAAGAACGTTTATAAGCACTAATATACCGACAACAATGTGGATGAATCACTTTTTATTCTGTAATTTGAAAAAGCACAAGAATCAAAGATGGCGATGAATAACAAAAACAAATAATGTCGGGCCGGCTCTGACGCGATCGATTAAATTTCCACCCTACTGCGCAAACTCAGTTGTGCCAAGCCATATCCCATAGCGGGGACACTTTTTGTAATTTGGAACGTTCGTATTGGCAATATAATGATTATATTTTTAACTATTTTTATATTCTACAAATATACTAATATTTTCCAGTTTTCTTTAGTATTTCCTCTCCTCTAGATATATATAATCTTAGTTTTCTTGGGCTCTAAAGATTTTAGCTTAATTATTTCTTCTTCCACATCTTTCTATATTCATCTATTAAAATAATGAGATAGACGAGATAATTCTGCACTTTTAAGTTAGCATTTATTTCTATCAGTTCTTCTGTTAGACCTACATAAAAAAAAATCTAAAATTTTAAAAAAGTTTTCTTAAATTGAAATTTCTTAACTCATTGTTTTGAATTGAATGCATTCTCTTGGTTTTCTTCATCCTTTCTCTTCTATTGTTCTTCTCTTTCTTCTGTTCTTCCACCATTTAACCTTAAATCCATTAAAAAACCAGCACATGGTCTTTACAGGGAAGCCGAGGTCGCACTAGGGCCAACCTCCACCGTCCATCCCTGCAACTGGTAGACAGTGAAAGTTTCAACACCCACTCTTCCCCCCAATCGGCCGGAGCCCAATCGCCCAGTTTCCCCGCCCAATTGCCCGCTGGACCGGTACGTTTTTTGGGCGCAACTCCGAATGAATTCTACGACCTCCCAGTAATTTTTTTTGAGAGAATATGAGTTTTTCAGCACAGAATAATTGCACCTAGCGAATGCACTAACTTTCTGTAAAACGACGTTAATTTATCTGTTTTTACGAGAAAAGATATTTTTTAAAACTAAAATTGCACATAATGAAAGCACTAACCTGGTGGGTTGCTAAAACACCTACAATCACACGACGTATAGTATTTGCAGAATTATACTGTTGATCTTTTGACTGCAATAAAACATCATTATCCCTTCGACCATAAAATAAATAAGGAAATCCCAAATTTTAAAACCTTTTCGAGCAGAGCCGGACCAGGTATACAAATTCAATTTATACCTATGTCTGATGCATATATAAATACAAAGTGATTTTTAATAATTTTAATCTTTAGTGGTTTTCCGGCGAGTAATTTTTAGTTAGGCTTATTAGTGGTAGAACGTGGCGTCCTTGGAATAGTCCTGATAGGGGGGCATCTTCAAGGGTCATTTTTAAAAGAAAGCATTTATCTACCGATGCCAAACTAATAATTAAAAATGTGTATCAATCGTTGTTGAGTAGAAATTTTAATTCGATGGATGCTTTAGCAGAAACGTCTACTTTGACAAAAACTCCTTTATCTTCGGTAAGAGACATAGTACTTAAACCTGTTAATCCTAGAAAAAATCGGAGTGATTCTGGCACATTTAGAAGCATTGACGAAAATGACATGGATTTATTAAGAAGAAAGATTTACCAAATGTATGAGGCATAAACTGTACCCACTTTGATTTCCCTCAAAGAGCGGCTGATTAAAGACGAAACAAATATCTCTTGTAGCCTTTCAAGCCTTAGGAAAATATTGCGTAAAATGAGTTAAAAACATAACAGATTCTTCTTTAGATTACCATCAAGACGCACAACTTTTTGAAGATTGGTTTAAATATAAACTCCTTAAAAATATACCTGAAAATAGCGTCATTGTAATGGACAATACTAGTTATAGTCGGCAAGCCAAAATCATTCCCAATTCTCATAATACAAAACAGAAATTCAAAATTTTATGATTGAAAATGATTTATATTTTGAAGAAACAAAAAACGAGAACTGCTAGAAGTATTAAAAGCTTTTAAAATAAATAAGGAATACGAGTGTGACAAACTTGCAGCAGAAAATGGTCATACAGTGTTGCGTCTTCCTCCGTACTATTGTATATTCAATCCTATTGAGCTAATATGGCACCAATTAAAATCCAATATTAGAAGAAATAATATTTCTCCTACATTAAATGCATCTGTAGTAGAATTAATTAAAAACGAAGTAAGAAAAATTTCTGCAGACAGCTGGAAAAACTGTGTACAGTATGTACTTAAGGTGGAAAATTCTTACAATTGTATGATTACAAATGTTCAACCCTTAATTATAAGTTTAGGCTTAGATGAAGATAGTGATAGTGATACAGAGTTAAATTTTGAATAAATTATCAATAGTTTCTTAGAATTTAATTAATTTTTATTGTACTTGTTATCCTAATAGTTATACTTTTAAATTATATTATTTTCAATTATCATTAATTGTTATCATTATTTTACATTTATTATGGGTAACTAAAACTAAAAATACCTATCTATTTATTTTAAATTATAAAAATAAATCATGTGGTGGTTTTCAAGCCGGCCCTGATCCCATTTATTGAGCTTTGAAGAGGTTCAGGCGTATACAACAGGGGTTAATCAGGTAGTTTATTTATGGCAGTAAGAGTCAACGGTATAATTCTGCAACAACTGTGCCTTTATCGATAAATTTTCACAAATAAATCATTTCAAATTATTACGCTACTTCTATGACAAAAAAATACGGAAACAAATTGTCATTTTTTGCTTTCAAATTATACGGGTAACCCCGAAATCATTTTACATATCTTATTTCAGTTATTACTGATTGGAAAAATTTGAAATTTGGATCGATCGGATCGCCTCCGGTATTTCTGGAAGTGAAACCCATTTTTTGTTTTAATTAGGAGCCTACCCAGTTTTTTAGTTCCCTAAATTCCCTTTCCCACGATGTATTCAGTTTCAGTGCAGATTCAGTTAAAAAATTAGAAAAGAAATCTTTGATATCAGTTATTTTCGAAAAAAATTACTTGCTTACTTCAAAATGGCGGATGCTCAAATTAACAAAGAGGCCACTTGCGCCGCCATTTTCAAACCAGCATCGCTGGAAAAAAATGGGTAGCTTTCATTTAAAGCAAAAAAATGGTTTTGTTTGGGTTTGTTCGGGTTCTACCGGAAGCCACATACAATAATTGTTTTTGTACCAATAAATGTGTTTTTACCCATCAATACTTCAGCTCAAATTTCTAATTTTTACCAGCAGTAATAACTGATAAGGTATGTAAAATTATTACGTGGTCACCCGGTATACCAGTACCTTATTCTCTCAATTCACCAATTTAAACAAAAAACGGATTATACAGGGTGGCCCATCGAAAACAGTCCAGCAAGGTTTACGGCTGTGTACGTGATAATTAAAAAAAAAACTCGGACCCGTAAACTTGTGTTTTCAGGGGGACACGTTTCACTATTAACTTCATCCCTGTAACCTCAACCCCCTAGCGGGGGCGGCTACTGCCCTTGTCTTTTCAAATGGGAATGTGTATGTTGTGATACATTTTCTTAAAGGGCATTAAATTCTCTTTAAAATGGCGCCACCGAGCAACGGAATAAACATTTCACTTCAACTCTTATCAAGTATACAGGTTTGTGCGTAAACAATTTTGAATGTCAACAAATTACACCAGATGTTCTTCACAATGTCCGAGAACACTTTGAACAGTTGTTGTACTATTGTATATATTTTTTAAAACGCAATTTCTCGGCGGCGAGTAACTCAAATTTACAAAAACAAAGAGCCTTTTTAAAGAGAATTTAATGCCCTTTAAAAAGATGTATCACAACATACCCATTCCCATTTGAAAAAACAAGGGCAGTAGCCGCCCCCGCTAGGGGGGTTGAGGTTACAGGGATGAAATGAATAGTGAAACGTGTCCCCCTGAAAACACAAGTTTACGGGTCCGAGGTTTTTTTAATTTTCACGTACACAGCCGTAAACCTTGCTGGACTGTTTTCGATGGGCCACCCTGTATATAAAAACCTTTTCAGGCTTCACTACCGCTTTAGTCACCCCTCATTTCATCCATATACTTATTGAATTCAGGAAACTAAAGTCATATTAATAATTTCTTTTACCATTTTTTTATAAATTGTATATTTTATTGCATTTAATTAATTTTCTTTTGCAACCTATAACCAAATTGTAAAATTTCGGTTGATAATAAAACTTTTGTTAAAGGACCAGGCTTTTTAAGAGTTGTCTTTGTTATTCTTCTGATACCATTTACTCTTCTAACTCATAGTTACACATTTTCTTGTTGGCTCATGGTAATAGAAATTAATAATATGTGTGTATTGATACACATTATCATATATAATGTTTCTACATTAGGAAGAACCGATAGAAAAATCAGCTTCCCGCCGAGAACCAGCTCCAGTCTCTGAACCAGCGGACGAAACAGCGAAACCATCGGAGACTGCTGAGTCTACAACTGTCACTGGAATGGACAAGGTAAAATTTATATTAAATTTTTAAGTATTAGTCAGTCAAGATGCAAAGTAGCTAGTCCCCTGGACGGTCATATGTGAGGTCGCTATAAGCTTATAGAGGGTGTAATTTACGTGACCGCATCAGCTGCTTATTATTAATGAATCTAAATTGTTTTATTAATTATTGCAATACAAAAAAAGTAAAGTAGTGCATACCATCGATTACTTTTATTATATTTTTATCATTTTAGATTGCGTTGGACCTATACGCCATTTCTCAAGGAACGCAGAAGCTCTTTGGCGAGGAAGGTTCAGAGCTGAACTCAGAAGATGAAAAAAGCGATGGTAATTAATTTTTTTTAATTGAATTAAAAAAAAGACCTTGTTTATCAATCAGACATGTATTGGATTTTTTTTTATATTTGTACCCACAACTTTTTTCTGGGATGTCATTATTTTTATTGCGTGTGGTTTAAAAAACTATTGTCGCCTAATTGAGAAAAAAAACACGAAGGAATTTTTTCAAGCGGAACGTACGTACATTATACCATGATATGAGTGGAGTACGTAGCCCGAAACGTCCGTCCATTTTGCGCTTAGTAATTGATAGGTAACTCTAACGTTCTCCTTATCTGCGCGTTTTTACGTGGGACGTTTTTTGATAACCCCCGTATAACCAAGTTTCCTCTTAAGTTTTATTTGAATTTAATTTGACCAGAATTTTGTTAGATGGCAATTTGGAAATTTTAATGTTGTCCCATTATCGGCTTCCATCCGAAGGTGTATTCCCCCACCCAGGAATTGATTATTTAAAGCCTATCTAACTTCTATGCCTTTTTAATTTAAATTTTGAAAAGATAAGAACTGGTCGTCATAGCAATATGAACCGTTCCTAATTAACTATTTTCGGACGCGATTTTTCTTTGCTTCAATGAGTTTTTTCGATTTTTCGGTTCTTGTCAGGGATGCCAGGCAATTATGCCATTGCCGACTTGACACGCACGTGTCAGTCGGTCTTGGGTGGGCCCACCATCCTTTCCCCGCTAACTGGAAGCTGTCAGCAAGTACATCAGAGCGCATGAAGAAACACGGAGGGCTTTTATTTATTTAATTTTAATTGTCTTTGTCTCTGAGGGTGGTTAGTCCTTTTGTCAGTTGAGTAACGCGACCCGAAGTACTCGTAGTTAGTTATTTACATTTCTATGTACAATGAAAATTAACCTACACTAGTAAGGGGTTCTCAACTTAGGAGAAATCAACCAACCTGTCACTCATCTTCTATCACGTTCTCTCACTTTAAATTTGATATTTACATTTTTGTACAATAGAAAACTATCCTAAGCTAATATTTTTTCTCAACTAAAGAGATTTCAACTACCCTATAATGTCCAAAACTTTTTGAACCGCGGTAGAGGCTAATACTAACTTAAGATATTTCATTGTTTTAGTTACCGTCACTTCTTGTAGAATATTTTCAGTAACCATTACTTATTCCGGACTCAGAATGAAGTATTTTCAAAAATGAACTTTCACTTTCAACACCCTGTATTTCTAGAACGAGAAACTTTTCAACTTAGTTTAGTTTGATGTTTAATATTTCCACTTCCAAAATAATTTCAAACAAGAGAACTGATTTCAATTTATTTTCTCGCAGCCACGACCCCCGAACCGTCATCAACTGAAGAAGCCGAGACTACCACTCTAACCACTACAACAACCACTACAAGTACCACCACTCCTGCTCCAACTACTACGACAAAGGCTACAACCACAACGACGGAGGCACCTACAAAAGGTAAAGGGATTCACTATAATTCCGTTACGAGCGGTTCGGAGAGAGTTCCGAGAGTTTCTTCGAAATATAATATCCTCAAATCTTTGTCTTCTAGCAAGTCGATTCGGTGGTAGACGCACCGCCCTATCAGGCAGAAAATCCTCATCTACAACCACTACAGAACCCACCGCTACAGAATCCAAAGTCAAAAAATTCGGAAGGCCTAGTTTCGGAGGAAGATCAAGAGTAAAGACCACCGCGGCTCCGGCATCTGCAGAAGTAGTCGAAAATGATGTCCAAAAGGAGGAAAGCAAACCAGTGAGTCAGTCCAAGGTACGAATTGTTAAGTAGATTATGTTTTTAAGATGCATGGTACACGTTTAGTGAACGATACCAATAAATGGCATACAATGTTGTAGTATTTTTGGCATAGTAACATAAAATAGCCGGAAAAAAAAATGTAATCGTCAGTATTCAGTTTTCCTATAACTTTTTCCAAGATATTGACAATTAAAAATTGCCATTTTCTTCACTTTGATAGGAACAGTGCTTCATTCTTTATTCAATGTTTGTTAAATTAATTAATTAACAACCAGAAGAACTAATTCGACCAAACCTTTTTAGCCTGCCCGTTCAAGGTTCGGAGCCACCAGACCACGAGGTCGTACCACTGCTGCACCAGAGGACTCCAAAGAAGAATCCAGTACATCGGCGTCATCGACTGCAGCAAGCAAGCCTTCGCTGCCCAGAGCAAGGCCCGCGTTTAATAGTTTGAGGGGAAGGGGGAGGAGCACAACTGCCGCACCATCTACTGAAGGTACTAATAATGTACTTTTAGTTGTGGTAAAACATATTCCATATTTTTTTAACTGTCCACGACTTTAACCTGTGAATTTTCGGATTATGGATTCAAATTGTTTTTTTTTCTATTAATAGAAGGTTCATCTGACACCGATTCGCAGCCTAGCTCATCTGAAACCAGCAGTACGACCACGGCTCGTCCACCTAGACGCATCGCTGGAGCAAATGCTAATATCAAACCTCTAAGGTAAAATTCTTTAGCCATATTCACAAGGAAAAAATATCCAGTGAACCTAAAAATAATTTTATTACTATTTTAGACCTGGACCAAGAATAAACCTTGCAGTAAGAAGAGGAGGTTCGACCACTACCAGTACCGAAGCCAGCGCCGCTGAAGATCACGTAACTGGAGATGAAGAGGAAACGCCTGCGGAAGCTGCCGGCAACAAGGTATGAAAACAAACAGGGAAATATTAGGTGCCTTCGCCTTTATGTCAGCAGTTATAATTTCTCTTTTAATTATTCATTCATATTTTAATAATTTTTAATAATTCATCCTACTAAAGGGAAATAATAATAATTATTTATGAAGCTTACAACTATATAATATTTATTGTATTTATTATGGCTGAGCTTTGCCACCCAAGTTGATATCAACGTGCCAAGACAATATATTTGTCGGCGCCGTGGCTTAGTTGGTTAAAGCGCCTGTCTAGTAAACAGGAGATCACGAGTTCGAATCTCGTCGGGGCCTACCGAACTTTTTTTGTTTTATTTTTTTTTTAATAATCGAATAAAACAACTGATATTGTTTCGACAAATATTTCGTCATAATAATTAACAGTTAAAAAACTTTTAATCCCCCTAGGAGGAGACCTCGGCCACTACCCCAGTTGACAACAGCCCCCTAACTCGCCTGCGCAATAAAAGTCGTCTGAATATTCAACCAAAACCGAAAGCGGCAAGTGCGGCAAGTGCCAGTGCCCCCGTACAAGTGAGGAGGGTGAACCCCCTCCTGACCAGGATGCGGAAACCTGGACAGACTACGGAAGCCCCATCTAGTGAGGCACCAAGCAGCGAGGCTACCGAGCCTGAAGGTTGGTAGAAATTTTGTTATGGAACAAGATTAAAGCCGGTCAAGTGTGAGTCGATCTCGCGTGACAAGTGCGTTAAATTTCATTTTTTTTTGCTATAACTTTAATAATGGAGGTATAGGGTCGAATTTTAGCATGGGCATTTATGGGGAACTGCCCAGGGCGGCAAATATGGGTAAAGTTTGGGAAAAAAATTTGAACCACAAGAAACACAAAATATAATTAATATCAATATTTTAATTTTATCATTTCGGTCTAATATACTGGGATTGTATTTAGTTTTCATCAAAACGTTGACTGTTTTATCCTTTTGCATTAAATGAACAAAAAAAATATAAAAAAATATCATTGATATTACTGTAAAGTTATGGCGCATCCAGTGGCGGAATTTGGGCACCGCAAAATTATTTATTAGGCCTTATAAAATGATTTATTTAGTTAAGCTAGAATAACGTACGTAAATTGGTAAATTATAGATATACAGGTCGACAAACTGTAGCTACAAAAGGAATGCGGGCTAAAAATTTCTTGGGATAACAATGTTGTCACATATATTAAATTTTAATTTAATCACATGTAACCAAGTAAACCCTAAAATTAAATTTACCCATTTAAAGTAAATTGTCATAAGTATATAAGAAACTAATATTCTATTATAGTTTCAATGTTCTTAAAACTTTCTTTTCATACTATTTATTTTAATATTTAAATGCAAAATAAAATATTTTTTCATTAAAGTACTTCTAATCTAAAAATAGGGCAACATATATCAACACAATCACAATATCAACGGTAACCATGGGTAACTGGTGGCTAGAGCTAATTTGATAGGTTATATCCCACACAGAGGATGACGTCACGCGCCTGGTGACACGCCTATAGTGCCAGCGTGCTTGTTCGGCGATGTCCAATATGCTTCATCCAGTTGCGTAGTGATAGGGTTTGTTTTAAAACTGTGATAATGAATGAATATACCCTGGTAAAACCCTTCATAGTCAAACCCGCGAAGTGATTGCCAATGTGTACAGGGTGTGTGAAGAGGAATCACAAATTAATACATTTAAATTGCCACTTAAGCGAAAGCTAGAAAGGCTCGCAATGTATACGGGAGTAAGCGTGGGTGCAGTAAAAAACATGCACAAAGAAGATACTGAAAGGAAGAAAATAACCCGAATCAATTGTTGTAATCTCCTGTCAAAAAAGGGACCGTCTCTCTGCTGTCGAAAAAATCGAAGGCTTCGACTTTGGCATTGTTAGGAGAACAATACAAAAGTTTTATTTGGAACTAAAAGTACCTATTTCCAACCTTAAAAAAGTTGCTACAACAGCTGGGAAGTGACATAAACTTTCCATTTTCCCGTGAAACTTTGAGGTGCATGTTGAAATCAAATGGATTTTATTGGCGAAAATGCCAAAATAAGCGAGGAATATGAATGAAAAGGCCTAATATATTGCACTGGTGATACAAATATATTCATGCTATGAAAAAATATATATTATTACATTATTAAGATAATAATAGCACGCCCATGACTCGGCCATGTTTTAAAAGATATTGCTTCCCCCTTACCGATACCGCGTAGCTATAGACTTGCTTGTCGAACTGTAGATGTTACTCCAGAAGAATATAAAATAAAAAACTGATGATTCCTATGAGAGAAAACTTTTTAATGCTCTTTAGAAACTAAGGTTTATACTAAAAATCACATTTATTTTAATAATATTATTCCAAAACCCATAAAAAGTGACCACAGTATTCTTTTCTGAATAACTTTATTGTTTAAAATCACTTCTAAACCAAATTTCCAGGAAATATTTACAAAAGTGTAAGTTCCCGTAAAATTAATGTAAAAATACATAATAAGATCGAATAATTAGAATATCATACAGGGCAGGTTAAAATTAGGAATAGGAAGTTTGCATCCAATAAAAAATACCTACGGTGACATAAAAACTTTAAAACGTTGAAGTTTGTTAATTTATTGTTACTATAAACATTATCCAGGACATATTTTCCTACTAGGCCCTGTGGGTCTGGGCCTGGAGCCCCACTTTCAAAGGAGCTCAGCACTTGGCTTGCGCGACTCTATACTTATTCGACACAAACAAGAAAAAAATTTACTTTATTTACAAAAAAAAAATTGTAAAGGTTCTTAAAATCTAAGACTCCTTTTCTTGATAGTATTAAATCAAAAATAAATTAGTGTTGCCTACGAAAAAAAAAACACTTCTTGTCTCGCATTGCGTAACGGGAGGCCACTTTGAGCCGTGGGCCCCCTGGACGCCCCCGCGTTGCGTGCGGTCTTGCTGCATAGCAGTTCCGCGCCTGGGCTCATCTTCATTTTTTCCACGGCCCAATTGCATACGATTCGTCCTGCGAGTCTTTAAGATCAATTTACGTATTTTTAATTTATTGTAGCCGAAGAACCAGCAGCGGAAACGGAGGAAGCCGCAAGTTCAACATCTACAACGGAGGAACCGAAAGGACTCAACAAACTTCTAGCAGGAAGACGGCGACTAGCAGCGAGAACACCCGGCACCATAAATCACAAGTAAACCAAGAAGGCTGAATAAGATATTTGTAATTGATAAAGAAAGGATTTTTAATTTTTTAGTGAACAAATAATATCGTTATAAGGGGGTTATTGCGGCATTTGGCGAACGAAACGTTAAAGTTTAACGATATAGCGAGAGAAACTTTTTATTTTTATAGTTATTATTTGCTATGTAGGTGATAAATTATCATTTTTTTTTAACCTCTAGGAGTTAGCCTAGAAGGCGAACTACGCTATATTGCCTATATCAGTAACATCTAGATAATCTAAATAGAAACACTTTCAGGGTGTGCCATCGCTTGTATGGCGATTTCTTATTCAAATATAAGACTAATTATTGTTCCTATCAACATGAGTCCGCAATGCTTTTTTTTTAAGATACAGGGTGTTAAATAAAATATGTAAATATCGATAAATTACGTGTTTTTAGGTACTTTTTATAACCCAAATTTAACTAAAATTATTAAAGTCGCTTCAGAAATATCTTGAAAACACCGAAAAATTTTAACCTGTATTCAAATCCATGTTGATAGGAACTAAGGAACGAAGTTTACCCTGCACGATTAATTTTTTTTAGGGTGAATATATATTAAAAGCACCCCTCCGATTATTGTTTTTAAATATTAACAAAGCGAAGAGCTCTCTAATACAGAAAACCTAAAATGTCTTTTTAATAAGCGCTGTGAATCTACAATAAAAAACTTTAATTTTCATAATACTGCAATCAAAGCCTATTTAATTTTTTTTAAATTTCTGTAAATAGCATTTATCGAGCAATTATAATTTAGCGAATATAAGCATTTTAGAACTAATTGTTTTTTAAAGATGTTTGTAAATTTCGGAAATTTTATTTTTTGAGTAATCCTAGGTTTTTTACCCTTAAGGGTTTCGTGAAGACAGGCATATAAAAGGATATTCTATAATAACTGATCCTTCAAATCGCAAGATGCCAATAAAGATAATTTTTCAAATTTTTCTGTCTTCCTTAGAGGAATGTACCGTGGAATGGGGTAATTTGGGCACTGGCAACTCTGGCAACCCAGCACTATGCCGAGCATAGACTTGACAACACTGACTATAGCAGTAAAACAAATTTCTTAACGAAATTTGGGCGTGGTCCCGAAAAATTCTCGCTTGGCCACTATGGGGTAATTCAAATTACGTCACTGCCCACCATGTACTACACACAAAAAAA
The DNA here is from genome assembly GCA_963991005.1 of Barypeithes pellucidus. NCBI lineage: Eukaryota > Metazoa > Arthropoda > Insecta > Coleoptera > Curculionidae > Barypeithes > Barypeithes pellucidus. Next base: position 7,224,583 of record OZ022557.1, read on the forward strand.
TTTCTCTATAATTCTTTATAATCTCAAATATCCCCATGTGGGATGAGTTGGGCTTTTTGGGAAACTGTAAAATACTGGTATTTCCAATAGCATCCTAAGATTTAAGGAACATAAAATAAAGATGTATTCGTCACTTCAGTAAAGAGCATCACAGGTTGACTAGCAGGCACTATTTTATGTGAACGTTTAGCCAAATATACTTAGTTTTCTTCTAATCTAAAACTAGATTCGTAAAGTTAAAGGATTGAAAAACGCTATGAAAAAATTTCGTTAAAAAATATAATGTTATAAGAATAATAATAACCATTTCAAATAGGAACAATTTTCAAATTTTTGTCATGGATCTTCCTGAAACTTGTTGATACCCCAATCGACATGTCAGACAATCTAAATATCAATAAATTAACTAAAAAAACTTTATTATTAACGGCTAAAACTTCACGATAAGAAATATTGATCGGCTGATAACTCTCGTCTCCTTCTAACCTGCCAAAAAGCGGCATATTTTTAAATTAAATTGATGTAACATAGATGGCTCTGATTGCTAATGTGGGATCGTTTGAGATCCTCATCTTAATTGGAAAATTAGCAACAGGAATGAAATCTTGTTTTATTTAGACAACTTTTGGATCAAAAACTTTGAACAAGAACAATGTGCTTTTTATGTTTAATAGCATCAATTGCTTTTTTCAAATAATTCCCACTCAGAAGAAAATTCTGCAAAAACCAAATAGGTACTCGATTATTTTGTGTTACAAATCAAGAATCCAAAGTGACGTATCAATTTATCCCTAACTGAGTACTTACTCCAAATGAGTACACGCACAATTCCAAAAGAACCCTATTCTAAGGTAACAAAATTTTAATTTTCTGTCTTCGATGTTGGACATTCTTTAGAAGTAAATTACATAGTCATGTTTTGAAAAACGCTAAGTGAAACATACTCAAGAGATAAAATCTCGTAAGTTAGATATTAGGTCTTTAGATCCGTTAAAAATGTGTAATTTTAGGTATAGGATTCAAAAATCTATGCAGGCCTGACTTAGTGCCAATATTTAATGTTTAGTTTTTATCAAATACAAGACGTAATCTTTCCATTATTGAAATATCGCTGAAACTGTACCAAAATTCTTAAACCACCTCTTATAAGGATAACATCAGTTTATGAGATATTTTTTTGGAAAAATGTAAATTAATGTCTTGTATGTTTAGCTAGTTTATTAATATATATAACTTACCTATCTCAATCTCTCAATGTAACTATTTATTATTCGGTCTCTTTTTGTTATTTTCTACTTTTTGTATGTTGTACATAATTTTCCAATAAGGTAAATAAAAGGAATGAAATATGGATAATTTGGTATTTTTTTTATTGGTAATGTAAAAATTTGATAATTATTTACATCTAGATTATTTATACGTATAATAATTTATACATTGCTATAGCGATATATGGCAAAATTGTCCCAAAGGGATTTCAAATATACAGGGTGTGCGGGTGTGTACTACATGTTAAAAATAAAGATAGATTTTTAACATTTTCCGGTTGGTTTTTGGCACAGGAACTACGCTTAAAGCCGCAAACACACTATTATCACATCACGTGAATTCACGTGTTGTCATATCGACAAAATAGCACATGTTCTCACGGCTTAGAAACAACCGTGATAGCACAGTGTCAGAGTTTGACGCTAGAAGGCTACAAGATTCACTTGCCATCTTCACAAACATAAAATATGTAATAGAACTGATCTGCAGTGTACGTAGTCTGTTTCTAAGCCGTGAGAGCATGTGCTATTTTGCCGATATGACAACACGTGAATTCACGTGACGTGATAATAGTATGTTTGCGGCATTATTAATGACTTCTACCGTTCTGTTATAAAAATGTTTCTCAACTGTGCCACCAGAGGCCACTTTGCCTAAAATAATTTATCATGGTGGTTTCTTTTTAATAACGCTTGTTCAGGTTTGTTCTTTTTTTTAGCTTTACAAATTAACATCTTCCCTGTATTAATTTATTAACATGTTATTTTGTTCCAAACAGTAAGTTTAAGAGAAAGATGAAAGATACCTTTTTTGTTGAGAATTGAATGATAATTAATAAAAAAATTGTTTCGAAAATAGCAGTGCCGTAACATACCTTTTGGTTAATATTGTATTATGCGTGGCTGTAGGTGCCTATGCCACTGGCTTAAGAAAAAAACTTTTTGAAGTAAAAATGTGTGATTTTATACAGTGTGTCCGCGGATGAGGGTACCTAATAGGGAAAAAATCTTTATTAGTTATTTTACGACCAAAAGTCATTCTTTATAAAAATGTCTGCTTGTTGAGAAAATGAATTGACGATAAAAAAATTTTAGATCCGATGTACAGGATATTAATAAATTAGGAAAATATGAAAATGCTTCAAGAGAGAACTACCATTATTTATTATTTTTTACAAAAATTTTATAAAACAAAGTTGTTTATAAACTAACGTAAAGTCTAAATACAAATTTTGAAATACAAGTTCGAATTTTTAAAAATAAAATAATAACAGTGGTGTTTATGTAAAGTACGCACAGGGGATCTTTACCCTGACGTCATCGCTAACAAATAGATATCCCGACATATTTCATATCTCTGCATCTTTGTTTGGTACAGACATAAAGGCGAATAAAAATTGTATTATACGTCGTCCGGAATTAACGTGTTAGACAGAGAAATCATTATAAAGAAGAGTTGCCAAATAATTATTTTGACAAATTGCAAAAACGTCATTGTGACAATAATTGATTCACAATTTTTTCGTTTTTATACATTTTTGTGCATTAAAACTTCATTTACTCCTGCAAACAGTTCTTTTCAGAGTTTTGGTATCGCTTTTTTGTGTTAGTGGTAAGTACATATTGATATTTATTGTTATTTATTTATTGTAATAAAGTATTCCTAACCATAAAAATTGTGGATAAGTCTCCGCTCCGCTATTTTGCCATCCCAAAAACGTAAAAACACGTCTTTTTAGTTTCGAAAAAAATAAGTAAAATCGCCCGAATTTCCAAACGCTCTGTATATGTATCGAAACTAGAAGGTTCACAGAACGTATTTCGGGCAAAATCAAATCTGAAATCGCCAAATTAAGTTCACAATCACGTCTCAAAATGTGGTAAAAATTGGTCGAAAAATACAAATATGACAGTTCAATAGAATAATTTATTTAAATTTCCAAGGCAATGCCTATTAGCTTGCATTTTTTCGTAAATTGATTTTTTTTTTCATGTTTTACGACATAAATTACCAATTATCTTCAATTCTAATGAAATAAACTCTTGACTTTTTGGGGTGATTCCTTGTAGGGGATGAATGGGCGGAGCTTTTTAATCTGTGTAATCAAAATGTCACATTCAAACCGAGTTTATCATTTTGTCAAATAAGAAGTAGGTACATAACTGCCAGTAAAAATTCAAGAATATCAGATTTATACCTACATATTCCTAACAATCTATTTTATGTAAGACCGACTCAAAATTTTGATTCGGAGTTTTAAAGAAATTTTTAAAAATCCGTATATGGGAACGTTATTTACGTCAATTAAAATGTTATGAAATTAGTTTTTGTTTTGACAACTTTTCTTCCACGTAATTTTGATTTGATTCATACGATTTTTATGACGTGTAAGCGATGACGTCAGGGTAAAGATCCCCTGTGCGTACTGTAATTATTTGCATTTTACAAAAAAATCAAGATACGTTCATGTTACGACAGCATCTCATTTACATCTGTCAGTATTCTGATTTCGTGAAGGCATTTTCGAAAATGCTAACCAAAGAAGAGCGTATTTAATACAATGTTACGGTATTGGAAATGTGTAGTATGTTTTTAATCAAAATTTTTATTTCAAAATTTGTATTTAGACTTTACGTTAGTTTATAAACAACTTTGTTCTATAACATTTTTGTAAAAAATAATAAATAATGGTAGTTCTCTCTTGAAGCATTTTCATATTTTCCTAATTTATTACCACCCTGTACATCGGATCTAAAATTATTTTATCGTCAATTCATTTTCTCAACAAGCAGAACTTTTTATAAAGAATGACTTTTGGTCGTAAAATGACTAATAAAGATTTTTTCCCTATTGGGTACCCTCATCCGCGGACACACTGTATAGTCTATAGCAAAATTTAGTGCCATATCTCAAACGGTTTCGAGATTTTCAAGAAAAAAAAACAAAAAAGCCTTTAACACACTAAAAAGGTGAGCATGCGGTTGTTACCTGTCAACTTTGACATTCTCGCCACAAAATGTCGAAAAATGGCATTTGTTGATCAAATTTAAAAAAAAAATTATTTGGAAAAGTTGTATTGTATTGTATTGTAATAAATAAACATTTTCCCCGACTTAAAATCGGTTCGGGAATGACCATTAAAATAAGTAAATCATTAAGCAACACCCTGTATAGTCATAGGAAAAATGTATTCATAATATCTGTTATTATGTATGATATGTTAATCATAACACTATACCCGTTTGTCTTAAGTGATACAATTTTTGCCAGATCACCATTTAATTTAAAATACTTATTGTACTTTTTAAAATACAACGCTACTGAAAATACATGTCGCCTATTGCTAATACATTTCAAGACTTGATGTATTTGTACTCGAACATAAAATTTTACCAATTTGTATTCAATATTAAATATCGGAACATTAGTTGTCGGTTGACTATTAGAATAAAAATATAACTTATGGCAACACTGTAGCGGATAAAGTATCACATTTTTCATCACGTAATTTACCAAACATTTTTGTTAATTTTAAATAAAACAGAAATAAATATTTTAATTTAAAACTTGAACATAAAAAAATTAATTTACTACTTACCTAAAATGATAAAAAAAGAACGTTAAAAAAATACTCTTAATAACAATTATTTTATTAACATTAAGTTCATGGAATGCGGGGTGTTTAAATTAATAAACAATATAAAAAGGCCGTTTGGCCGAAGTATACAGAAAGATGACTCCTCAGTAAGTAGAAAAAATTATTCATGCACTTTAAAATCGAGTATACAGGATGTAACAAATTCGTCCTTCGCCATTGGGATTTCGGGAACGGTAAGAGATATTAGAGTAAGGTTGCGTAGTTATGGGCCCAATCTAAATCGAAATAAAAAGTATATCAAAATATCTGGCAAAATCAAAATTTTGGTTCCAGTTTTTATTTTTTCCTGACTATGTTCGAAATGATGTCCAAAAATAAATTACATTTCCTCATACACCATTAATCAATTATTTTAAATGCGGGTATGGATTTTTTTGTTTAAATTATCAAAGACGATCTAAATCTAAGTTCAGTGGTTCAGTGGTTCCTTAAATTGGCCATCGTCATTAAAATACCCCTAATACAGGGTATCCCATTTTCGACACTTTTATAGGGTATCTCCATAATTGTTAGTGCTATCAAAAAAGTAATGTAGGTGGCATGTGCTCTTTTTGGGTCAAACATAACATGGTAAAATCAAAATTTGGAAATTTTCGCTCTCTTAAGAGATACGGAGGAAAATCAAAAAATTCACAATTTCAAAATTACCCTATATTTTCTTAGTTGAAAGAGATACAGAAAAATGTTTTATACAGAAGTTTCTTTATATTGATTGTTGAATAATCTGCCGTTTTCAGAATAAGTATAAGGGGTCAGGTAAAAACCTAATCTTTTAAAAATGGAACACCCTGTATATTTTAATCTAAAAAGATACTATTTTAAATATAACACACCATGGATATTATTGGTTTCCTAGGCGATTTATTTAAACTTTATAACTTTAGACCACAGTAGACCATGAAATAAAAGCTAATATCCTAGAAACAACTATGTTGACTATTAACATTTAACGTCAATTTTTATTCAAAGCGGAAAAAACGAAGAAATGGCGCAAAATGTATATTTTGTTCGCTACCCGAAAAGACGGTAACCATTTAAGGGCATATTCCGAACACTTGCGATGATTCCCGTTATTTTTTACCTTAACCTTTATATTTTATTACGTTTCAAAGTAATAAAGTTTAAATAAATCGTCTAGAAAGCCAATATCATCAATGGTGTGTTATATATTTGAAAGGAGAATTTAAAATAATATCTTTTTAGATTAAAATATACACGGTGTTCCATTTAAAAAAATTAGGTTAGGTTCGATAACTTTTTTACCTGACTCCGTATACTTATTTTGAAAACGGCAGATTGTTCAACAATCAATATGAAGAAACTTCTGCATAAAACATTTTTCTGTATCTCTTTTAACTAAGAAAATATAGGGTAATTGTGAAATTGTCAATTTTTTTATTTTCCCTCGTGTCTTAATTTTTTTTATTTTCCTCGTGTTTTTATTTTCCCCTGTCCACACCCTGTATGTAATAATAATAATTGAGGCAGAAATAGCAATAATAATTTTAAAACCTTCAGTATCTTCCAAACAGAAGTAAATTACAGGAACGTACTAGGGACATTTTAATGAAGATGGCCAATTTAAGGAACGTAGTTCTTTCATAATATAAACAAAAAAATCCAGGCCCTAATTAAAAACAATTAAAGATCTGATGATGACATCTTGTGGAGAATAAAAAATAGCAATGAAAAAATGAAATTGTATTTTTGGACATCTCTTCGAACAAAGTCGGTAAAAATAAGAACCGAATCGCAAAATTTTAGATTGTTCCCAATATTTTGAAAGCCCCCTGTATTAATTTTTGAATTTTTGCGGCAAATTTGACCGACTTCGTATCTCGTAACGTCCCCGAAATCCCAATGGTGAAGGACGAATTTATTACGCCCTGGATGCTCCCAGATTTCTTGTACTTACTTAAGAATCACCCTGTATATGTACACGGCTTAAGATTTACCTTTAATGACGCGTTACATATTTCGTTTTATTCTGAAAAAGTTTCTATTGCTAAATTAAACGATTATATACATTTACAACCCCTGTATATATTTTTATATTTAAAAAATGATTGGTCCTTGCTAAAATCCCTCCTTATATAGCTCTGACCTTTCTCTGCATCAAATTAGCCGAAGTTAGAATTTTGTCGTCGTATTCCTGGGCTTTTATGTACAGCAGGACGCCCAGTATTACCGTGATTGTACCCAGGCCACTTAACGGAGTCACCGGGTTATTGAACATGAATATTGACAACCATATGAGGAATGCACGTTTGGCAGTGTTCGCAACACTAAAATTTAAAAATGTTAGTTACAATTATTTACCATGGTTTAGCAGATAGCAACCGCCAAAAAACATAACAAAAAGAAATAAACTATTAAAAACACAAATTTATTACTCTTTTTAATATTTATATTAGTATATCTTCATTCATTCCTATCTGCGCATTCGCCGCCAGTTTGCCATTCGATATCGATCGAAGTAACGACAGTGCCGCTAGAAACCCGAACGATACAGCTGTACGCGTGCTCTTGGAAGTATTTTATTGTATTGTGACACAAGGTAAGAGGTAAGATATCGAACCGTTCCAATTTCTTCTGGCGTTTGGGGGGGTTTGTTGGTGATATCTTACCTCGTGTCATTGTATCATGATTTACATGTTGCACATGAACGTGAACATAATTTGGGCACAGACGGTGTTACACATGATACATCGGTCAATCGGTGATACATAAGTCAATTAACAACATTAAGATATTTGGGAGGAAGGTAAAAAATATTTCGACGTCGAAGGCCTATTACAATGTGAATGAGTTTTATGATGTCGACTTCTAAGTCACAGTAGTTTTTATGTCTATGTTTATACTAATATTTTTTATATGCCTTCGGGCTTTGCAAATGAGAATTTATATTCTCATACAACGGAGTATATTTTGACTGATCGATTGAAGTGACTGTTTATATCGTTTTTCAATACTGGTTTGTCCGTCTTTTTTCTTCTATAAATTATTGCTTATTGCACACCTGTCTTGTTTTAACTCTAAATTTATGTGGTTTCGATTTGTTTAGATTGTTTTTGTTAGCCAGAGTGATTTTATTTTATATGTATTGTTTCACCATTTGTTTCTATATTTAGTTTTTCTGTATTTGTAAACCAATACTACTCTACTTCTTTTTTTTTGTTGTTTATTTGATGTTTCCTAATTAGTTTTTTCTGCTTTGTTAACAAGAACAACGATTTCTTATGACAATAAAGCATATTTTGATTTGATTCATGTTCGGGTATACGGAGGGTGTCCCAAAATGTAAAATTCTCAAAAACAACCCATATATCAAAAACGAGGAGGCCTAGAAAAATTCTAATTGGGGACACCCTTCTATCTTTCCTAATAACGAACAAACCCGTAAAACCATCGGAAAATTTAACTTTAAGAATTCATTCTCAGATTAGAGCGAAATAAAGAAAATTAAGCTCAATCCGATTTAATACTAGGAAAGCTCCTTTATCATGTCGGTTAAAACTCACCTATGTGTCACAGGGCTAATATAATCCATAAGAACATACGCTGTGATGCTTTGAAAATGGAACATGATTCCATTAAGTATAAAACAACCTACTAACGGTAAGGTAACATCCGATAAATCTAGATCCACTAGCAAAAGTGTGGTTGGAATTTGGACTACTATGCTTGCTACACTGGTATAGAACTGTAGTTCTGCCGGGCTAAAAATAAAGATGAAAATAATAAGGATACATCACCATTTCATTCGCGAACATTACCGGTACGCTATTTCTTTTAAATTTTAGCAATAATATACTAGTAATCTATTGTTTGTTTATTTTTCAAAATTACCTGCCAAACTTTAGAATTTTAAAACTCCCTAATGCAACATTTTATGTGTTTAGCATTAGTAACTTCTGAGTGTTTCGCATTAAGACCCATTTATCTTCGCAATAAATTAAGAGTCCTTTTTTTTAAGGAGAAACGACCAAAGTATTCAAATAATCAGTTTCAAATGACACCGGCCAAAACTTTGGCCCAACAAGTGTGGTGGCAAGTCCGTCCCTGACTTTCCTGACGACGTAAAACGTAGTATGGTTTAATGACTCTTTATGGCTTCTATAAAACTTTAAAATTTAATTAAATTATACCTGTCGGTTCAAAACTTACAGCCAAAAAAGTAAATCGCGGCGTATCCCTGTGGGGCTTTGTATCTTCTTTAAGGGGCACTTTAGGAATTTTTTTCCTATGACAAATTAGGTTTATTTTGACTTCCTCTATATGCCCCCGAGCAGTGGCGGATTTAAGGAAAAAGGCCCAGTGGGCAAAATTTCTTCAGGGCCCCCCCACAAACGAACAAACCCGAACAACCCCCCCTAGAAAATTATGTTGTGTCAGGTGTTCCATGGAAAGTGAAAGATATATGTTTTATGAATTTAATGAATATAAAAATGTTTTCATTTATTCATCGAGCATTATAAAAGTTGTTTTTACATCGAGAAAATTTACATATTTTTGAATCCTCTTCTCGCTTCTTCTCCGCGAAAACTTCGATGGTTGCATCCAGATCAATTTGATTGGCGACTTGCTGTTCGATGAAAAGTATGCTGAAATCGTCCAATGCTTCTGCACTCATTGTAGAACGTTGACGATCTTTGACTCTCTTCAATGAACTCATTGTTCGTTCGGCGCTGGCAGTGCTGACGGGAAGGGTCAAGAATAAACGCAATAAACTGCAGCACTCCGGGAAACTGCTGATCAAATTTTTTTCAACGATGAAGTTCAAATATTGCAATGGACTATGCTTGGTAGAATCTTGATCTTGTGAGAAATATATATCCACAAAACTGATTAACTCATACTTCAGGGCAGTTGTAAAAAAAGTTGGATATTTCTCCATCAAATTGCACACATTTTTTTCAAATTCTTTCTCTTCCATGTTTTGAAGGATTCAGGTTTGAGAAATCCGAAAAGTGAGTTTATCTCATCAAAACCTTGATAAGTCAGAAATATTCGACAAACTTTGAGAAAATCGTAGACGTTTTAAATAACTGATTGATTACAAAAGTTATTTGATTTTATATTTAATTTACGATAGTTATCAAGCATTGCAATTATTCTGATAACAGGGGGCCCCTGAATGAAAATTGAACTTGTGCTGTCCACAAGGGTCTCACCGAAACATTTTTTCAACAAAAAATAAAAAATAAAATCGAAGGTGTAACTTTCAGCAAGAGGGGCCCTGAAAGCCTTTCGTAGGGGGGGGGGGGGGGGGGGCAGTGGGCAAGCGCGCTTTTGCCCACCTGTTAAATCCGCCACTGCCCCCGAGATATTAAAAGGTACACCCTGTATTATGAAGCCAAATTTCAGCCGTATATGTTAAACGATATCTAAGAAAAAGGGCTGTACTAGACGGATAGAACAGAATAACCTTCCGTTTAGTAGAACTTTCCCTTTCACACGCTCATATATTAAATACCATCCTGCTGCTTTTTGCTGCAATTTTATTGTCTGAACAATAAATATACATATTCAGACTTTCCTCCTTTCACCTTCTTGGGTGCATGTAGTCAGTGTAGGTCAAGTAACAGGTCTAACGCTGCTAGTCTTATAATATGAAAGATTAATTATTCACGCTAATTATTCAAAATACCGAGGAATTAAGTAATAGTTGCGTACTCTGGTGCAGCACCGGTTTAACCATTAGGCGATAGCTTAAAGGGCCGAAATTCGTACCCATAAATGGAAAAACCTAAGATTAACTAGGCACAGTTTATTGAAAATTATTTTGTTCGGTAAACTCTTGTTTAGGGCCCACGCGAATTATAAAAAAATGTATACAGACAATTGTAGTTGCAAAAACCATAAAGTCGCCAAATCCTTTATAAAACAAAAACAACGGGGAACCAGCCGCGGGGCGTTGTAATGTTTGATATTTTTTCTACTCCTAAGAACCTACTGCTACGTAATAACTGTTACCTAATATATACATACAGGGTGGCCAATTAGTGCGACAAAGCTCAATATCTCCTTTACCGCTAGGGATAGCGGAAAACTTTTTTCACAGAAGTTATTAAGCGTTAAGAGGTGCAGCTTTTAAAAAAATTTTCGACCATACAGGGTGCTCCAAAAGGGCGGTGTGATAAAAATTTCATATTTTTTAAATGGGACACTACGTATATTTTTACATATCTGAATTCACCGTAAAATTCTGTACATAGCACCGTAATTATTTGTACACATTTTTGCAACGTTGCCAAATAGATTCGAAAATTCCTATAATTTGTGCAAAAACATGGTTCAATGAAATGTGTAATATTTCTTAACTTGTAATAATTTGACAGGGTATTTTCTATGGATATGCGAACATTACGAACTTGAAACCTGAGATTCGTAAGTTTTTTAAATGAAACACCCTATATATGATTACTTTATCTTGTAGATATTTTAATCCTCTCTAATTTTTATTAAGGTCTTTCTATGCCTATCTCTACCAATCTTGGTGGTATTTCAATTTTTATTTAAACTCGAGCAAAAAAAAGTGGATGTATTTTACCATTGTCCGCTTTCTAGTCACCTATGACAAAATAAAAACAAAATGTTGTAATTTTAAAAGAAATATTTATTCATACGGGAGGATACGACACAAAAATATTTTAGCGATTCAAGCTTGTGGACAATTTCTAAAGTAAATTATTACCTAATTATTTGTTCATATAGTGACCCCCATTAACTTGAACACATAATTCAATACGTTTTTCAAAAGAATGACTCATGTTTCTAGACATTGTTTTATAGCTGTGACTAGAAATTAGTTGACGGACACCGTCAGCATGTTATATATTTCGGAGTATAGGAATTTCAGATAAATATCTAGTAAAAATGGTATATTTGCAAGGTTCGAACCCTACTTGCTGCCAACATAAAAAAATAAAATTTCAGTTTCATAAAGTGGCAGGTTATTCAAATGTAGACATTATGAAACCCAAATTAGAAAAAAGTAAATATGAAGTCGTTGGGAGTTAAATGTAGGTAAGGAAAGGAATATGTATTTATGTATTATGATAATGGCTTAATAATCTGCTGTACTTTGTTTCCGCTATATTATATAATGAACAAAAAAATATGTGCGTCTAGCTAGAAATAGAGAGAAAAAAAATTTAGTGAGTTCATAGGATTGCCATCACCGACCTATATCTATGGATAGCCAAACTCTAAAAGCAAAAGTGGCAAATTTATGGCTTCGCATATGTAAACAAAACTGTTCGTCAGATATCTTTATACATATATATTTCGGGTTTTTCTGTCAAGTTATTTATCCTCTCGGTCGCCTAGGGCCCGATAAAGCCTTAAGTCGGCACTGTTCCAATTCGCAACAGAATCCCCGTCCTTGGTTACGTTAGCTACACGCAAACACTACAATTTATGATTGGAAATAAAATTACTTTTTAATCTCTTTTTCGTAGTATAGAAAGCGACATGATTTAAGGAATTTCCGTGTTTGTTTTCAATTAAAAATAATACCAATTTATTTAATCAAGGTAAGAAAAAAGATAAGACACGTAACTTTTCTATTATCTGAGCAGAGTAGTTAGATATGGAATTATTTTTAAAAATCACTTTTTGGAGGTAACCGGATCAGTACAAAACAAATTTTGTAAAAGCTAGTTTTAAAACATTTTCTCAAAATTTTGCTCACCTTTCGTACTTAAATCACATTAATTTTTGTATCATTAAAAATAATTTTTAATCAGCTTTCCAGAGAGGTATCACAAGTTTGTTCGTTCTTCCTCCGCGTATTTATAAAAAATGGTATTTTTTGGTTTTTTGATATTATCTTCTTTAGTGTGGAAAATATAGCCTTGTAGATAGAGATTTCACGAGAGCTTTGGGAAGAGAAATCTTCGTCAGGTGCTTTTAAAATTATATCATCGGTCCCTCTTTCATGTGAGGTCTATCTAATATACAGGGAAAATGTAGGAAATCTCCCGGATATGAAAAAAACAAGTTCATATATATAATCGAATATGCCTCCTCTCCGGAGATACGAGCTCCCATGGCATAAAGTTGTTGACATATTTTAATTTTTTTAATATGATGTAACCAGTTAACACCCTTCAAATTATTATCCAAGTAAGTGTTGTGAATTACTCACAGCTGCATGAGTCCTTTTTTTTAACGCCCTGTATAGTGTTGTGATCGCTCGAGCGAAAAACCGCTTGATTACTCGATTATTAAAATAACCGACATCGCTCGATTATTAAAAAAACCGCTCGAGTTATCTATTCAGGCGAAAACCGTCGCTAGTCACTTATTATCTTTCACTCGATACCCCCGCTTCGCATGACGCCGACGGAAATGTACCGCTGTAGTGTGATCGAGTTAAAAAATTGCTCGTATATTCGAACAGTTTTTCGCTCGATAGGAAATACTCTAGTTATAAATTCAGGCGAAAAACCGAAGAATATCGCCCGTCACTTGATAACCGACCTTCGTTATACGCGCCGCGCCATCCGATTGGCGACGTTCGAGTTTGACGTTGAGCAGGTAATACGATATACGTCTTTCTTAAAGGCACATAAACGAGAAGGTGCATATAAAAAAGTATGCCAAATCCCTTAGCGGAGTTCTCGCGACATGGGGTTTGTAAAGTTTTGCTTTAACTGGCTAGCCAGCGGCGTAGTTTAGGTCTCTGATTGTAAATATTAAAAAATTAAAGGATATAATTTTAAAATTTTTATTTACTATAAACTCGAGAAAACTTCTCAAAAATAACATAATAATAGAAATTGTTAATGAAAAATAGCAAAACGAACAAAATGGTTAACAAAATATATAGAAAAATTCGTATAGTAAACATTTTTAAATCTAAACAGGAACTTTTTATTATTAAACTCGAGAAGACTTCTTAAAAATAACATAGGTACATTATAGAAAATGTTAATGGAAAATTAGAAAACGAGCAAAATAGTTAACAAAACATAGGTATCGACAAATTTTTTGGTAACCAAAAGTAACATTCTTAAATTTAAACAGGAACTTTTAGGTAACTATAAACACGAATTTAAAAAAATAATAACCAATTTTCTTATTTTGCCAGTCGCGTAACTAAGCCTAAATTTTTGAAGGGCACACAGTGGGCACCTGATAATTTAAAGTGGAAGAATTTGACAAGCTATTTTAAATATACTTATTTTATGCTCGTAGATTGAGAAAGATGTGAAGAAAAATAACTCTTGGTAATACTTTTTGTTCGGGTTAAAAAAGCACAATAATAAACCCGAACAATAAATACATATTTGGGTGATTTTTTGCAGTTTTTTTGTTTGGTATCGAGACACGTGGTAAAAATTCATTATTCACAAATAAATAAATTTCTGGAATTTTTTTGGTGGCTACTACAATTTTTTCGCTAAACCTGTGCCCACCCGTAGTTACGTGCCTGCTAAATACCCTACCTGATCACATGTAAACGGCTAGGCTGCCGGTGGAGCAGTCGGTGACGTCATCGCTTGGTGAATTATAATTTCAAGCGATTCACGAATCATCGGTTTTTCCCAACACTAGCCCTGTATGATAACTTTGGACAACGTTTTGAACATACCTTTAACTATTGACTAAAAATTAAGTACTCTTGATTCATGTGGCTAATCCTAACCGTTTTCGAAAAACAGTAATTTTATTTACACTGAGTTCCCTCCTAACTTCTGTCGGGGTTGATTTTATAGAAACAAAGATGTATCTTTTATCGAAATACGCCAATGGAGTACATAAAATGACGTTTTACGAAAAACGGTTGGGATTAGCGACAGAATGAATGCTTCATTTTTGGTATGTAGAAAACGTCCAAAGTTCTTATCATACAGGGCGTTAAAAAAAAGGGGGTTATAAGTGTCACAGCTATAGTCACCGCCTGCAGCTGTGAGTAATTCACAACCCTTTCTTGGATAATACAAATTTGAAGGGTCTTACCTGGTATACATCATATTAAAAAAAAATTGAAATTTACCTGGTGGGTCAATAATTATGTGTAAAGACTTTATTTCGTTGGAGTTCTTTAGGAGCCCATGCCGCCGAAGGGGAGGCCTAAACGAAAACAGTTTATATGAACTTATTTTATTCCTTTCACGTGAGCATCTCGTATCAATAAAATGTAATTTTACCCGGCGTTCCTAATAATTGTAAAATTGAAAAGATTGGTTTTGACCAAAATTTTAACAATTTTCATCAGAAAAGATGCACATTTTTAAAATTCTTTTAAATGACATTATCAATAGACCTAAAAAAGCCCTTTATATTCCGACGTGTCATAATGACATTATTATGGATTTCATTTTCAGTGTCAAAATTACATACTTTATAGGACTGAGTACTATAATGATTGCCCTCTTAATTCCGCCCAGAGCGACGAATAGCAGAAATACACGACGAACCACTACCGCCCATCCATATGTGGTTAAGCTTAGTACTCCTCGAACTTCACTATTTAAGAATTCTTATATCTGGAGGACTTCATCCTTGTGGAACGACCTTCCCGAGGTCGTTTTTCCCAACGAATATAACCTCCAACGATTCAAAACCAACGTGAATCGCTTTTTGCGCACACGCACCACTCCCAGAGTGCCCTAAAGGATTTTTCCTATAGTGCTTGTGTTTGATCATAAAAAAAAAAAACTGAGTACTATAATGAAAAATATATAAACGTTAAAATTAAAAATTCAATTCTGACAATGATAATACAAACAAATATTTCTATAGTTACCTAGTTTTATTAAAATCAAGCTATGAGTTTACTGACGAAAACTTAAAATTCATCAAAAAATACACAAAAATCGTCGGAATATAAAATATTGTATGAAATTCGGATCATAAACAATCATTATTATGATCCTTATAACATAAATATCTATTATGGCATTGTATAGTCTACTAAGAAGAAACTGTATAAATTAAAGTATTTAACATTATTGTGAAAGTAATTACTGTAAATATTCTTTTGTTGATTACCAAACAGATTTAACTCTCTAAAAAAAATTTCAGTAATAACTCATAACTCGAGTGGCTTAAAAATAATAGCAAGAAATAAAATATAAGAACCGAATAATTTTCCTAATGTACTTGGTTAATAAATAGTATTTTTTAAGTTTATAAGTATATCGCATCGCGATGAGTCATTTTAATGGATCAGTATTCAAATTTTAAGATTGCCAGCAAAATAAAAATAAAATTCTCTGAATATATCGAAATTCTTGACGTAATAATTTCGTAAATCTGGATAAATCTCGTCATAAATCATCTGTAATAATCATTACAAACTCTTTAAAACTTGATTTTATGTAAAATAAAAATAATCTATTGTAAGTTTTATGAACAATAGAATAGGTAGTCGTTTTGAAATTATTTTTAAGAAAAAAAGGGTCTTTTAATCTCGAAGAAATCAAAATATCCCACCCCATTAAGAATATTCTTAGATAGAATATTTTGAGCTTCAAATTGTATACATTTTCACTGAGAAAAATCATTAAAAGAGATCTATAAATTCCACATTTGCTAATTTAAAAAAAATGGATATTTACCCGGTGGTTCAATAATTATGTGTATAAAACTTTATTCCATTGGAGCTCTTTGGGAGCCCATGTCTCCGAAGAGGACGCCTATATGAAAAAAAGTTTACAGCAAAAGAGCTTACAGACCAATTGGCTGTATAATGTAAGCTCTAAAACTTCTGTAAAACAATTTTATAATTAATATTGTGACTATTTCACCCTAAAAACCAAAATGCATTATCGAAGGCCCTTACTCCAACATATCTGCATATAGATCGAGCTTCCACAAACTGCCAGAAATTATAAATATTTCTTAACCAAAATATTATATGGGAATTCTGCTAGTTGACTCCTTTTAAACAACTTTTTTCTGAATTAGTTTCAGTCATATTCATTAAAAAATCCAGCAATCCAGCTTCTTTACCGACTCTTGTAGAAAATAACAATTTACTTACGTATATTTAAATTTGTCCCCAGAAATCAGCATCTTCGAATAGACATTTTGAACACACTCAGTTACATTTGTAGCCATGGCTGCCAGAAACCCGATCATATCAAAACTAATTTCATTTACAGAACATAATGCTAAGCCAGACATTACTGGCAGTAAACTGAGATTTACATAAAGGCCTGTCTGTTCACCTAAAAATTACATTATTTACTACAAACTTTAACAAGCAGAAGTTATGCAATTTAAAAAAAAAACACAATACAAAAATTATAAAATTTACTTCAGGAAACTTACCCAACAAAAACCTCGATATCAGGACTGTAAATAGTGGTGCAGAACTCTTAATAGTCTCTGTAAAACTTACTGCAACATAATTTAGGGCAATTAATCCTAGAACAACGGTAGAAAATCTAAAACAGCCTACTAAAACCATATGGCGGTAAAACCCTGGTGGTTTGTTTAATCTCTGCGATGGTTTGTACATCCCACATGGGAAATACAGTTGGATAAAACCACAGGTACCTGTCATGAGCATCTGGCTTGCACCTAAAATAAGATACTTGTTTTTCAATAGAATCTTTCTAATAAGGATTTATTTTGCTTTTAACTTGCATAAACTGTTTTTAAGTAGATTATTCAAAAATGCAGATAAATTCGTTAATACTCTCCATATTACTAAATTCTTGAGAAATTTACTACACTACCTTCACCCACTAGATCTTAAAACATCAAAGTATACCCTTAAATTATTTAACTTATGAGGCAGTAATCATTAGAAATTGAATAGGGATGTACAAAAAGACTACATATTTAAAACGATGACCATGCATTCCAGATTAAAGAAAAACATAAAAGAAAATGAAATTCTCTTTTGTGAAGTTTGTAGCTCTTTTATAGCAAAATGATGAAGTTGTTGGTTGTTCCTTTTGCAAAACATATAGAAAAATATGTTTAGAATTTCCATTCTCAATACCTTATTACTGCTTACAAGGGAAAGCAATAATACATAAGTATATTATAGCAAAAAACACATAATTTATCTGTTGACGTGTCCTTATAATTCTTATTAATAACCCCTAAATAATTTTTAAAAAAGCCCCATAAGGAGAGAAGGGATAAAAAACTAACTTACCCAGTACAGTTGGGTTTCCATCCATAAAAGTTAAAATATACTTATTTAAAAACAACGTGCAGCCACTAAAAAAATACCACAGCAATAAGAATACTATAGCCCTACAATTAAGGAGACCTTTCTTCTGAGTTGTCTCAATAACGCTGGGTAATTCCTTCCTTTGAATTTTATCCTTTTGGAGACCGTTTGATTCCACTTTCTTGTCATTTTTGGGGCTCGATTTTTCCATTATTTATTGTAATTTTTATCTTTCAATGCTTCGCATCGCGACAGTCTCGATTTTTGAATGGGTAAACAGTGAAATTTCAGACAAACTTTAGAAAACGTCAAAACAGTTGTCCCATAACCTTACTTTCACTTTTATTAAATGGCAAAGACCACCGACGTTGCTTTTTTCATGTCTTCGAACTCGGTGTGTTTTGGAGTTAAGGATATTCATAGAATAAACCGTTGTCACTCAATAAGGCATCAAATTTAATTTCTAGAAATCCAATGATTTTTCCCAATAAATTGACGGTTCCTGGAGTAGCCATTCGGGACCATTTGCCTGACGAAATAAATGTTCCACGAAGATACAACCCAAACCGGATAAGGTGTAAATCATCACCAAGGGTTGCTGGGCTCTGACTAAGAGCTAGAACGGGTGAAGAACTGGCAGACTCCCAAGCATAAAACACATAACTCTCTCAAGCAAGAGTTGATGACGGTCATAATGCCATTACCAGTTAGTACGGTGATAGCGCCTACTACCAATCGTTTCTCTCTCCAGTGAGCGATGAGCCAGAACAGTGGCCAAGACAACGTGCTGTCAACATCGACTGGAAACGACTAGTCGACAGTATTATATAGTTCAGAACAGAACGGTAATCATATTAGTTGGTTCGATACGTAGAAAATAAAAAGAAGAGGACTTTTTGACATAACCAATCTTTTACCAATTCAAAACTATTATTTATTTTAGTTATACAAAAAAGTTTTTGATTAAAATAATGTAACTAAGAGTTAATTGTAAGTTAAATTTGCTCTCCTTATCCTACGAGCAATGCTATAATGACCAACGATGAAGAAACCTAAAAAACTCATCCTCTTGAATACTCTGATACTTTTTGTGATATTAATTGTATTATATTTTATATTCACGACTAAGAAGCTGGACGACTATGCCATAACATTGCCAAGTATCCTTGTAAAGTCAAATAACAATACTGCAGATAATGATTATAACGTTTGGTTAATTTTTACCAAAGTGACAAACAGATCTTTGTTAACTACTAAGTTTGGTAACATACTCTATAATTTGTTAAATGTATCATCAGTACCATTAAAGTTTCACATAATAGTAGATGAGAAGTCTAAAGATATAGCAGAGTATAAACTTTCTGAGGTAGTTTACACAGTAAACAAGAGTCTCTTTTATAAGTTCTATAATATTCAAGAGTGTGCTTCAAAAATTAGTGATATTGTGAAAGTTATGACTCCATTTTTTAGTTCAAAACCAGGTAGGTTTGACTTTTATTCTACTTGTTCTGTTGTAATACTACTTAATTTGCTGTATATGGGTAACTTTTATGAACAAATAAACATTCCTTTTATCTTTTCAGGTACCTATTACAGTGATGCTCTATTCTACATATCTCTAGGGCTTTATAGGATAGCTCCAACCTCTCAGAAAAGAGCCATCCTTCTAGACTGTGATCTTTATTTTAAAAATGATATTGCTTTACTTTTCAATGAATTTAATAGGTAAGTTTGTTTGTTTTCAGTTTGATAAGTATCTGTGGAAATTTGGGAATAGTTTTTGAATGTATTAAGTCAAGTAAACCTACCAACAATAGTTATTCAATATTTTTTTAAGTGTCCTTTTCATTTATATTTGTAATACTTACTACTTTTATTTATTTTTATGGGTTCTTCAATGATTTTTAATTAAATTCTCCAAAAATATTCATTAACATTGAATTAATTTACATATTTTTTTAAGATTTAAATCCTCTGCACTTTTTGGGCTCTCCCCAGAGCTTACACCAGTCTACCGCCACATTTTGCACATGTTCAAGATAAAACACAAAACCACTCTTGGAGAATTCTACCATGACAAGGCCATAATATCATCCCATGAAATTCATCCCAGGGGTTTCCAAGGCTACAACAGTGGCGTTGTTTTGCTAAATTTTGACCGGCAAAGGAAATCTAAGGAATTTTCCAGAGTCATCCTCGACAACAGTATAAGGAATATGACTGAAAAATACAGGTTTCGAGGTCATTTAGGTGATCAGGATTTTTATACTCTGTTAGGGTTCGAATATCCACACCTCGTTCAGACGTTAAACTGTGGTTTTAATCGTCAGTTGTGCACTTGGTGGAGAGATCATGGGTATAACGAAATTTTTGAATATTATTTTAAGTGTAAACATCCCATAGTTGTGCTACATGGAAATTGCAATACTAAAATTCCTAAAGACTAGGGGAATAATTAGGAAAGAGTTAATACGTGGACAGGGACGCGCCGCGCCGTCTATATGGAGGTCGTGCGGCGCAAAGGCCTTATAGGCGCCTACGGTCGCCTGTGGTAGGGCAATACATAGGGTAGAGGCGTCTATCAGTATTTCGCACTACGGCGCCGAAGATGCTTGGCGCGTCCCTGTACATGGAGTAAAAAAGAGGGCTCTATAACTGAATCACCACAGACCACAACATTACTATCAACAAGCCCCTTAACAGGGTTCGCTCGATTTAATTCAACAATTAGATCAAGCTTGAATCAGTCAATGATAAAAATTAATTTGAAATGTCAACAAAGTAACTTCGTTTTATATTACGTGTCCAAGATAAGGAGGGCCAGTACAGGGATCTCGGAAACCGTAAGAGATACGAAGTCGGTTAAATGGAAGTAAAGTTGCGCATTTACGTGCCTAATAATATGCATTTTAGAAAGTTTTAAAATTCCGAGTAGTTCCGGAGATATCCGGATGAAACCGAAATTCTAAAAAATCGATTTATTTTTTCCTGGGTTTGTTTGAGATCGAATTTCAAAGTAAATTGCACTTACTTGTGGTTTATTATTAAATTATTTGTTATTTATTGAATTAATCCAACATAAATTAAAAATTTAGAGCTTAATTATGAGATATTATTTATAAAATTAGGAGAAATACAGGACCCAATATTTCCTGATGTTGTTCAAAAAATCCTCGAAACGTCATTAAACCACAATGTGTGATACATCGTTGCATTCGGAAGAAAAGAAGCTCTCAAATTCCAAGATCAGAAAAACAGGACCGTATTTAAAAAAGGAACGTTGATAATGGCCCTTCGAAGACGACTGGTTGGATTACAAAACAATTAACGCTGTTAGATAGAGCGGAAAAAGTGGCAATGTAAAAGTGCGATTTACTTTAGAATTCGATCTCAGAAAAACACAGGAAAACAATAAAACGATTATTCAGAATTTCGATTTTTTTCCGGATATCTCCGGAACTACTCGGAATTTTTAATTCTCTAAACGGCATATTATTAGGCACGTAAATGCGCAACTTTACCTCCATTTAACCGTCTTCGTATCTCTTACGGTTTCCGAGATCCCTGTACTGGCCCTCCTTATCTTGGACACGTTGTATATATATTTTTCTATGATTTTTTTATACCACTAAACATATTTTTGTTATGTTGAGATGAAATGCAGTGAAATATCGTCACTAAAAATTACGAGAAAAATTTTTAAGCAAAGTAAAAAGTGGTAATTTTAGCTAAAATTAGTTGAAAGTGGTGGAAAAATTATAGTTATTCACGCAGATGAAATGTACGATACTTCATCTGCGTAAATAACAGCATGTTGAATAATATACTATTATTCTTGCCATTGTTTTTGCCATTTTACAAGAGCATTTATCAAAGTATTTTAGAAACGGTGCAAAAAATGTGCAATATCACTAAGGAATATTTTCTATAAGAAATATAAATAGTTTTTATATAGATTTTTATAGCATGTTTATATGAAATTTTATATTAATTTTTATAGCTATTTTTAGATATATCATAAATAAAAATGCCTAAATTATTTAAACATTAATAATTTTTATTCATGACCTAAAATTAATAAATAATTCAAATACGGATAACAACGGACTACAAACATTACAGCAATCGATTAGGGTTTAAAGATATTTTTAAATATTTAGTACAGGTTGTCCATTATTTGATGGTTTTAAGGTTTTATCTCCGTTTTTTAGTGAAAATAGAAAAATGCGGTTCTCGCAGCACTGCAATTTTTTTGCAAAACAAAAGATGTTCCAATTTGAATTTTTCTAGGGCTCCTCGATTTTGATATACGGGATGTTTTAGGGACTTTTACATTTTCAATAGTTTTTAAAAAAAATTTTTTACTCAAAAAAATTGTATTACTTAAAAAAAAACGATGAAAAATACAAAGTATTATATATTTCTGAAAAACTTGTTAAAACTGAATTACAAAATTAAAAAATATACATATAGGGTGACCCATTTAAAAAAAGTAAATTTGTTTTTTTTCTTGAAAACTATTGAACGCACAAAAAATCTGAGTACGTCACTGGATTCTACGTAAAAAACACTACAAGGAGATATTTCTTTTTGATAAATTACAGGGTAACCGAAATATGGGGGTGTCCCAAAATGTAAAATTCTCAAAAACATCCCGTATACCAACAACGAGGAGGTCTAGAAAAAGTAGCACAATGCTGCGAGAACCGCTTCTGTTTATCTTTACTAATAACGGAGATACCCCGTAAAGGTGCCGAAAAATGGACACCCTGTACGTACAGTACGTACAACCAAACAGTAAGTACCTCAATAAATATAAATATTCCAAAATTCTTAGAAGGCGGCGAACGAAAGAAAGTGTAGTCTACTAATTCTTACACTAAAATTGGAGAAAAGCGTTTTTAAATATAGAGGATTTCATGTTCTTAAATAATACCTATGAAAAATGATTCATTCTCTTGGGAATACCATTCATTCGGAAATAATATTTTTATATGCAGTGGGAGGGCGGGAGCCGACCAAACTCCAGGAACGTATTGCATAGGTGAAGAAAATGTAAACTATCGTTGTTTAATTGGCCCTTTCATTTTGGAGAATCGCTTCACGGGGCAGTATCTTATTGAACTCCTGTACATTTCTCTCATCAAGTGTGAGCGAAAGGTTGAAATCGCCCTAGTAGTTTAATTAAAATAATGTTGCACATTTTTCACTTGAGAAGTCTTGAGAAGTGCGTACAGCCCCAATAAAAAATTCTATTTCGACGTATTCGAAATACTGCAGCCGATATTAAAGACAGACACGGACCAATCAGGAGACGACGTATTTTAGAACATTTATTAAAAGAGCGCTATGCTTTAGAAAATTTTACTCTATGAAATTTTGTTTATTGGTCATTACGCTGTAACTTAAAAATAAATTAAAATCAGATGAGGCTTGTGACATTACTCACCAACCTTAAGGTGCTTCTAAACGGGCATCATTTTTAAGGCAACGAGTGGCTGCACTAGTATAGCTGGAAGTTGCCGGAAACATTGCCATATATTTCGGATGGCCCGGCAACACATATTTAAAACCGTATTCGAGTCAGCAATTTTGTCTCTTGCGCCTGCAATGGCAATTATAATTGCACGTATTCATGCGCAGTAAACCCTTCTCGATCAGCTGGCACAATACTTCTTGAATTGCGAACGCAATGCGACAATGGAATCCGTATTAATTACAGTCGGCAATTCTACTCTTGGGCACTTAAAACTTACACGGAATCATGCGCAGTACACCGTTCTCGATCAGCTGGCGCAACTAGTATTGCATTGCAAGTCTGGGTAGAGATGGATTATTCTGTTATTTTTAACTGTGTATTATTTGGTCGAAGCAGGTATGAACAGCTAATGGCTATTTAAACTAATTGGTGCTTTAACTAGTAATCAAAAGGAACAGGTTTGCCCATCTCTAATTCTGGGGATATTTTAGGGATTTTGACAGTACCAACTGCTGTTCTGACTGTTGGCAATGCGCCAGCTGATCGAGAACGGTTTACTGCGCATGAATACGTGCAATTATAATTGCCATTGCAGGCGCAAGAAAAGAATTGCCGACTCTAATACGGCTTTTAGTATTATAGTTTGATGGCATCTTGCCTGTCGATGACAATATTGCCGAGGCTGTCGGTATTATTGCCCTACCGAATAGCCCATTTACAGATAAATGATATTGGCTATGCTGTTGCGGAAATATTGCCGACCTATACATTGCCAAATATACTTCTGCAACAATTAATGTACACAGTATAGTTCACTAATATTTCAGCCATAGATTGCCTGAATTAAATGGCCGTTTAGACGCACCATTATACAATTGGATACTCCTGGAGTTTGGTCTATTCCTCCCGACTAACCTTGTATACTGTTAACCTCTTCACGTTTGGTTTAAAACCTGATGTGTATATTTATATTAGTGTAATCCAAAGAAGGTTGTGCTTAACCAAGCATATAATATATAATTTGATCTAAAATGTAATTCTTTAGCACACAAAGATACTTATTGATTAAAAACACCGATATAATTAATAAAATATAGTTTTTTCCCTTTTAAAGTTTGTAAGCTTGACGCATCATTAAGTCAAAGTAACAGTCGTTATCTATCGATGCACTAATTGCAGAATAATAGTTTAGAAATTCTTCTTTAGTCACCTAAAAAGAAAAAAATCCGTTAAGAATCAGTAAAATGGATGACGTTATTTACTTGTTAAAATTTGTAGTTTATTTTTTAGTCTATTGCATTTATTTTTAACGTCATTTATACAGGTTGTCCTATAACTTTAACTTAGGGCCTTAGCAGTGGCGGCTCGTGACCTATGGTATGGTGAAATTATTTTTAAAATTTTATTTTTGTGTAACGACCAAACAATTACTTTCTAGGCGTTTTAAATGTAGAAAGAAAAAAAGTAATAAGAAAATGCGTTCGGTAAAACATTTTTATTTATTTTTTAATTTTACACACGGAAATACAACTTTTGGGAAAATACGAAAGGTTTTCTTAGTGTATATTGTGCTTAAACGTAAAGTCCGTTCTTCGGTTCTTAATTGTAGAAAGCCTCGTTAAAGTTTGGAATACCCTCTAAATTTTTTTTCATATATTTAATTTTTAAACTTTCTAATAAAGTCCCTAGATGTACCCTTTGTGGTCTGCGTTAAATTAATTTCGGGTTTAGGTCTTCCCGCATTCTTCACTTCAATTTTTTGCTCCAAACTCAAAGAGCTAAAGTTATTTTGTAAATAGTTCATCGTCAAACTATTCATTTTAACTGAATAAATATATAATATTAAAACATACACGTTCGAATTTCTAACTAGATGCACGAACAGACAACGGCGCGGCGCACACTAAAATTGTGCGCCTTTATTTCCCATGTTAAATCGCCATAGCCTCGCTATCCCCCGCTGTCTCCCGCCACCTGTTACACTACAGAGAAACTGCATTATGCCCCGCCTACTTAATCGCACATGCGAGCAAGTCTCGTCATAATCGACATTAACCTCGACCTAGGCACGGTTGCCGAATCGAGAGCCTATAATATACAGTTTGGTTGACGGTACGATAAAATATAGGGAGGGTCGGACTTTATACGATAATTGACGGTACGATAAAATATTAGGGAGGATCGGACTTTATACGATAATTGACGGTACGATAAAATATTAGGGAGGGTCGGACTTTATACGATAATTAATATTCAGTGAATATAAATTAATATTTTATATTCGGTTTGGGGGTGCACGTGCGCATGTGCTCCTGTGGAAGAGCCGCCACTGACCCTTAGACCGATTAAGTCATATTGATTTAAATTAAATAAACATATTTACCCTTCCATCTCTAGTGGCGTCTTGCTCGAAATTTCCCAAAAACTTCGTCAAAATGCCCTCTTCCGTTTCTTCGCCGGAAATATATCTCGGATGCGATTTGACGTTGTAAACGCTCTTCAAATCGTCTATAGCGATCTCCCCATCGCCGGTCTTGTCCATTTTTTTAAATGCTTCGTCGATGACTCTCAATCTTGATTCGGATAGCGGAGGCTGTAGTTAAAAAAGAGATATGACTAAAAGAATGAATAATTTCCATATTTTCATTCTTTAATGATTATTTAAAAAATACAGTGTGTAAGTAGTACCTTCTAATCGTACCGCATAAAAACCGCTTTATCTCGAAAACTGCCAGTTTTATCGCAATAAATTAAGACTAGCTTTTTTAAAAAGGAATGACCAAAGTATTCAAAAAATCAGTTTTCAGCTGTGTCAAATGACACCGATCCCCAACGAGTGTGGTGGCCAGTCCGTTCCTGACTTCCCTGACACTGTAAACCATCTACTGTAGTATGGTTTAATGACTCTTTATGGCTTCTATAATATGTTAAAATTTCATTCCATTCTAGAGGTTGGTTCAAAAGTTAGAGAAAAAAAAGTGACTCGCTCAGGGGTACCCTTTCGTTAGATTTTAGTTAGGTTTATTTTGACCTCCTCTGTATGCTCCAGGGAGATTAGGAGGTACTTACCAGATACCCTGTATACAATGACCTCTTTAGCCACTTCTGTTAATCTTACCCTAATATGAACTAGAAATTCATCCAGATTAACGCTACCGCTACCATCGGTATCGAATTTTTCAAACATATCATCAATTTCTTCATTAGTAGCATCAAGGCCGACTTCCTTAAGACCGTGAGTAAATTCTTCTTTGTTCAAAGCTTTACTGCCGTCGTCGTCCATTTGTCTAAATAATCTACCTAATCCTAGAATTCCGGTGGCTCCTCTGGATAGGCAAAGCAAGCGGAGTCTCTGCACTGCATCGGCAGTACTACCGACTGCTTGAAGCTCTCTCAAACTTTTGGCAGCCATTTCCGATTCTTGGCGGGATGTGGCACTCTGTGGTCGTCCTGGCATACTGCAATGAAACGAAAAAAATATGTATAGCGTAGGGCTACATCCTGTGGCGGCGATAACAATTCGGCCCCTTCTTTATGCCCCTGCATTTCCCGCGGGGCGCGCTTACGGCCGGATCTCTATCACCGCCAGTGGTTACATCACATAGAAGGACCTAGCTTCCAGTGAAAGTAGGAAAGACGCATCAATTTTATTGCGAAGGGGGGACGCATTTAAAGACTTTGCAACCTTTGTGGTTTAAACTCCTGGAAGTAAAGGATACACTATATATAATTATTGGCGGTGATTTTGCTCCTGGTAAAGAATTGGAAAGGCCGAATGTCACCCGGATTGATTACACTGGGGAACAGCAAAAATGTTTCCGAGACCAAAATAGCAAAATCTTACTTATTTTATTATACTAATTAACAATCTGTCTTGCAAAAGGCTCAGTTGGCTCCGGTTTTATAGATCCATCCCAATTATGATAATTTACCTACCTGCCCTTAATATATGGGAAAATTTCACCATTAAATGAGAAATACCTGGATTTATTATAACAGGTGTACTTTATAAGGGGTTTAAATACATATAATATAAATCCTAAATTGTTAGTTAGTTGTATTTCAACCACCAGTTGATCGAGAGCTGTTCGTATTTGAGAAATTAGAGAGTTTTGAGCAACATGTCGCGAGTTTGTGTAAATAAGCCGGATCATTTTTGTTATATATGTGGTGAAATGACTTTTGTGAAACAAAAACGTACGCTTAGCCCTTTAATAAAAAAGGCTTACCACTTGTATTTTGGCTGCAAAGTTGGAGACCAGGATAAAAATTGGGCTCCCCATATCTGCTGCTACAAATGTGCGTCCAACATTCGCGGCTGGCTAAGTGGAAAAAACCGTAAGATGCCCTTCGCTGTTCCTATGATCTGGCGAGAACCGAAAGACCACGTTACTGACTGTTACTTTTGTTTGACACCTCCCATCAAAAAAGGCTTTTCAGAGAAAAAAAGGTCTGCGATACAGTATCCAAATTTACAATCCGCCATACGCCCGGTGCCTCATAGTGACGAGTTGCCTATACCTAATCCACCTCAGGAATATACCCTTCATTCTGATGATGATCAAGAGGATTCAAACGGTAGTGTACCGGAAAATGTCGCCGGCCCATCAACCTCGCAAGACTCCGATTTTGTCTGTGAACTTCCAAGTAAAAAGCCTCACAAAATAAGTCAAAGTGAATTAAGTGACCTTATAAGGGATTTGGAACTGCCCAAGACAAAAGCAGAACTATTGGCCTCTCGATTGCAACAATGGAATTTACTTGAAGATGAAGTAAAAGATTCTGTGTACCGAAGCCGTCAGAAAAACCTAACACCATTTTTTAACATGGATAACAATTTGGTAGCCTGTAGGGACATTGAGGGATTAATGGCAGCTTTAAATCTGGACTATGATCCAAAAGACTGGAGACTTTTCATTGATTCCTCAAAAGTAAGTCTTAAAGCTGTGTTACTCCATAATGGAAACAAATTGCCTTCAGTCCCAATTGGTCATGCAGTCCATATGAAAGAAACATATAGCAATTTGAAATTGTTACTTGAGACCATACAATATGAAAGATATAAATGGCAAATTTGTGGGGATTTAAAAGTTGTGGCGATCTTGCTTGGAATGCAGCTAGGTTATACCAAATACTGCTGCTTCCTCTGCGAATGGGACAGTCGAGCACGATCGGATCACTACAGAAAGAAAATTTGGCCACCGAGAGAGTCTTTTGAGCCAGGAAAGAAAAATGTGACCAGCGCGCCATTAGTTGCCCCAGAAAAGATTTTACTACCGCCACTTCATATAAAATTGGGACTTATGAAAAATTTTGTGAAGGCAATGGACAAAGAAGGCCGTGCTTTTAGTTATTTAAAAGAAAAGTTCCCTAGAATCAGTGACGCTAAAATTAAAGAGGGAATATTTGTGGGTCCCCAGATTAGGAAACTTTTCGGAGATGCGCAATTCGATTCCATACTTGAAGGCAAGGAAAAAGACGCTTGGGATGCCTTTAAAATGGTTGCAAAAAATTTCTTGGGAAACATAAAAGCAGAAAATTATAAAGACCTGGTTGCCCAACTTCTTTTGTGTTACCAAAACCTAGGGTGTAATATGTCGTTGAAAATTCATTTCCTGGATTCTCATCTGGATTACTTTCCGGAAAATTGTGGTGCTGTAAGTGACGAACACGGTGAGAGGTTCCACCAGGATATTTCGAACATGGAAAGAAGATATCAGGGAAAATGGAACTGTGAGATGTTAGCCGACTACTGCTGGACTATTACGAGAGATGCCCCAGAGGCTGCTTTCAAAAGGCAAGCTAAGAAGCGCAAAATGAGTGTCTAAACTTTGGATTCAATGATAAAAATGTGCTATTTAGTTGCTTTTGTTGAACCAACAATATATTGTTATCTGTATTTTGTATGTCCATTGTATATGCCTATGAATTAAAATTTTGTAACAAATAATTGAGATTTTTTTTTTGCGAGCCAACTAAAATCTTTAATAGGTATTTTTTAGTTACTTGGGTACAGTTGAATCCAAAAAAATAGGTTTTGTTCAGGAAACAAAAAAAAAGTTGAAATTTGTTTCCCAGTGTTACCTATGGACCCCTAATCATTATACTTAAAGGGGAATAAACACAATAGTGTGTTTTTTTGAATAATAACGTAAAAACCATAAATCTGATCAAAAAAGTAGTAAATTATGGGATTATTGGAAAGGAGATTTAAACGACCTTTGAAATGATGTGATCTTTACATTATATTAGCCAGAAGATAAAGTGTCGTTGACATGCAGGTCTGGTGAAACTCGCGAGTATTTAAGCATAAATGAAGCCCACAGCATTAAATGGCAGTGAACAGTATAGATTTATTTAGTATATGTAAAAACTGAAATAATTATGTCCTGCAAAACTACTGTTGACTTGCATATCCATTGTTAAAAACTTTTTACACTAGTCTGAAGGAATGTGGCGTAAGTAGTACTATTATTTTTAAAGAAAACGCACTTATTTTAGGAAATATAATGACATCTTCACCCCATACAGGGTGTCCGCTAATTAATGGGACATGGAAAAACCACAGACTCCTTACGTATAAATATTAAAATTTAATTATACTTACCTATATCCGACTGTTGATATTAACTGAGATACAGGGTGTTAAAATTAAAACGTTTTTGTTTTTCTCCAATAACTTTGAGAGAAACTAACGTTTTTTTACAAAATTTTGCATTTATGGTTTTTTTTAGGACGAGAAATTGATTTCTTTGTGAAATTTTAATGTACAATGTCTGCGGCATTTTTCGCAGATTCATACGGTCATAACTTTGTGCCTCAGTGTATTTAAGTTTTTAATAAAAATAATACTTTTCTCATATTTATTACGTAAAAAAGGTATACTAAGTTCAGGTCGCCCAGAGATACCGTTTCGGAGATATTGGCATTTAAATTGTTTAGTGCGTTAGCTCAGGCAAGCAAATAATATTTTGTTGCTTCTTACCAATTAACTTTTACATGATAATTAATGTTCTAGTAATGGTAATTGGGAATAATAAATACAACAATTGGATTGTTCTTTAACTTACTTTAATTAAAATAACTTTGACCCTAGAAAATATCGTGTCGAAAGAAACCAACAGCAATGAAAACACAAACTTACGATAAACTCAAAAATGAAACATTTTCTGTTCTATAGCAGCTGCATCTCTAAATTTTATTTGTTTCCTCATAGGTTACTTTAAAAAAAAATGTGTTTGCAGATTAATAATAATTGGGCAGGGTACACTAAACAATTTAAATACAAATATCTCCGAAACGGTAACTCTGGGCGACCTGAACTTAGTATACCTTTTTTACGTAATAACTATGAGAAAAGTATTATTTTCATTAAAAACTTAAATACACTGAGGCACAAAAAGTTATGACCTAATATGTGTGCAAATAATGCCGCCGACAGCGCCCCCTACATTGTACATTAAAATTTCATAAAAAAATCAAATTCTCGTACTAAAAAAACCATAATTGCCAAATTTTGTAAAAAAACGTTGGTTTCCTGCAAAGTTATTAGAGAAAAACAAAAATGAAGTTTTAATTTTAACACCCTGTATCTCAGTTAATATCAACTTTCGGATATAGGTAAGTATAATTAAATCCTAAGTTGAAATAGGCGCAGATAGCTGAAATATGCAGAAATTTAAGGAGGAGGAGTCTGTCGGTTTTCCATGTCCCATTAATTAGCGGACACCCTGTATAATTTGTTTTTATTTGTTACTATACAGGATCTTACTTTATTACTAAATCCTTAAGTACCGAACAATAATTATAACTAGGTAAATATATGTATAACTTGTCTATCTTACCACCAACTCACAACTAAAACAAATAAAGACAGTCCCTCTCAAATAATTAAGTCACAAAACCAATAATAGAGATTACTTTTGCAGGAGCGGTATCGGCCCTCCAATTACAATACTTTTTAGAACAGTTAGGAACGTCGCGGACAACTTAACACTGTAATTGTTAAAATGTGACTAAGAACACGGTAATTTTTTTAAAAGTGGTTCTCAAGGTAACATCTGTTCGGGCGCTCTACTTTATTTTTATATGTCGTAAATATTTGCAATGCGATTTCGTTTTGTTAGCTCGTTTTATACAGCATATTGTTTGGAAATTTGGAGTTTATATTCGATGCATCATATTTTTATAACCCAATGATTAATTCGAACTTTCCAACCGAACCAATAATTTTTATACCAGCATTTAATAATAATAATGTTTTCAGTATTTCTGAACAAAATAAACGCCCAAGCAAAACACCAAAGAATGCTTGATTTCGCCATTTCCAACAATTTTTATAAACCAATCAAATTTATCATTACCTCTATCAATAATAATGAGTTTCACTTTGCATTAAATTGTTTTAATCAAGAATTATGCGTCTGACGAGACGATAGATAGAATGTGGTTTTATATCTCATTCACACACGCCAAAATTGAGATAATTATCTAAAGTACTTTCGGAGATGTTAAAAAATAACGAATTTAAAAAATTCATCACTCTGTAGCAAAAATATGAGGAGTTGTGGACATATGGACATGGGTGTCCCTGGATGGGGGTTACTTATACTACAAATGGGCCTCATTTTTAATTTCTCGACAAAAAGTAATTTTTTATAAAAAAATTTTGCTTGTAAAAAATTTAAGATTATGTCATGCAAGCAGAGTGTAATTCATTAGGTCATTTTACGAAGAAAAGTTCCTATGAATCAAGGGCGGACAAGGAAAAGTAACGAAAAGTAATACCCTGCCGCGTTAGTGAAACCGGTATATATGGTATTTTTGTGTTAAATTGATGGTTGGGGGGTCATGACCCCCTCCCCCCTCCTGGTTCCGCGCTTGCCCCGTATATCTAACCTATACCGGGAAATTGAAAATAGCTCTGCAGCCGG
Organism: Barypeithes pellucidus; assembly: GCA_963991005.1. Lineage (NCBI taxonomy): Eukaryota > Metazoa > Arthropoda > Insecta > Coleoptera > Curculionidae > Barypeithes > Barypeithes pellucidus. Next base: position 7,257,066 of record OZ022557.1, read on the forward strand.
TTTTGATGCTAAGCTTGACAGAGCGCGTAAGCCGAACAAACCCGATCCCGATATCTCAATGAGTTCGCGAATTAACGCGATTTTCAATTGCAAAAACAATAAAATTTAATTAATTATATCTCGAGAAAGGGCGGAGTTGGGGCATCATTTTTTCGCGAATTAATGGGTGATACCGAGTACTTTGATGGGCCGGAGGCTGGGGTTGGTGGGGCAATTAGGATGGGAGTAAGGGGGATTGGAATTTTTTTACATAAATGCGAATAAGTAGTTTATTAATCGAGCTACGGGGATCAGGCCAGATTCAATTTGTTCATTTTTTTTATCAGCTACGAGGTGGGATTGACAAAAAAAATTTTATTTTCCCAAATGCCCGCTGGGCGCGGCATACAAAAAATGGTCATCTCCGAAAATACTTTAGATATTATGTTTAATTTTGGTATGTGTTAATAGGATATAGAACCTCAAATTTTAATTAGAAAAGTTATTCAATTGTTCCACCATAGGCGTCGCTGCAAACATGTCCTTTGATATTTAAAAACAAAATGGTACGCCACTGATACTTTTCCATGTGGATATTTTTTTCTGATTGGCCTGTTCAATTCTCCATGAAAACGGTGTCTTGAGTTTTTCTCGTCAGACCGTCACCGTTCTTGATTAAAACCACTAATTTCATATTGAAACTCATTATTTTTCACATTGATAAAATAATTAATGATAATTTTTTTTTTATAAAATTTGTTGTAGTGGGCACTTCGATGCGAAGACGGACAGAAACATGCCTTTTAATTTTTATTTTCGCAAATGAAATAAAAAAAAAATTATCATTAATTATTTTATCAATGTTAAAAATTAGTGGTTTTAATCAAGAACGGCGTCTGAGGAGAAAAGCTCAAGAGACCGTTTTCATGGAGAATTGAACAGGCCAACCAGAAAAAATATCCACATGGAAAAATATCAGTGGCGTACCACCTTTCTTGTAAAAAATATCAAAGGACATGTTTCCTCCTATTCCTATTAACACATACCAAAATTAAACATAATATCTAAAGTATTTTCGGAGATGGTAATTTCTTGTATGCCGCGCCCAGCGCGGGAAAATAAAAATTTTTCGCCAATCCCACCTCGTAGCTGATAAAAAAATTAACAAATTGAATCCGGCCTGATCCCCGTAGCTCGATTAATAAACTACTTATTAGCATTTATGTAAAAAATTTCCAATCCCCCTTACTCCCCTCCTAATTGTCCCACAAACTCCAGCCTCCGGCCCGTCAAAGTACTCAGTATCACCCGATAATTCGCGAAAAAATGATGCCCCAACTCCGCCCCTTCTCGAGATATAGTTAATTAAATTTTATTGGTTTTGCAGTTGAAAATCGCGTTAATTCGCGAACTCATTGAGATATCAGGATCGGGTTTGTTCGAGCTTTGTCAAGCTCTTCAATTTTGCTTCTCACATTTTTTTTGTAGCATCAAAACCGGCTGAGTTATTTTTTCAATTTCCCGTTGTAGGTTAGATTTACGGGGCGTGACCCCCCTCCCCCCCCACCCAATGCGGCGCCCTGCACAAATCATTTCAGAATGTCGAGGGGATCCTACTGTATCGATTGGGGAAAAAAATTACTCGATTTTGTCAAGGGATTTTCGAGCCGTTTATTTCGCTAGGACGACTCCACTATTAATGACCAAACAAAATTTTTCATAAAGAATTACTTTTTGTTGAGAAATTAAAAATTAGGGCCATTTGAAGTATAGGTAACCCCCATCCACGCACACCCCTGTGTATTCATAAGAACTTTTCTTTGTAAAATGACCTAATGAATCACACTCTGCACTATTAGTACGTCATTACGGAACACCCTGTATACTACAAAACATCACTTTATAATCTACGCAACACACCCATCGCAGAGATCACGACGTGCAGTAGTATTGCACCAGAAATTGAAATAGTAATATTTTAAAAAATTTAGTACTTTTTTGTAATATGATTAAATAACTTACTTGATTTTTTTATTGTCCAAGTGGTGAAGAAGTATCGACTGCCGGTTCTGATGACAATTGACAATAATTATTACAGAAAGATAATGAAACGCAGGTATATGCGGCGTTATAAGGTCGTTATCGACCGGAAACCTCACGCTATAAGTATGACCGCGATAAAATATTTAATACACTAGAAACTAGAATTTTAATTTGAAAAAGTGCTATAGATAATTTATTAATCCCTCAGCGGGGAGAGAGAGTTAGTTAATGTGCGGTCAAACTATTTATAACATTGATAAACTTAAAATAACTATAAAAAAAATTTACTTTAAGCGAGAAATACCCTAATTAGTAAAAAACTATGCGGAGCTTGTTAGGCTCGTAAAGGTTTATTGATGAGCGATAGATTAGGGATGTGCGGTACGGTACGATATTCTTGTGTACCGGTATTTTTCTTACCGATACTCGATATTTTGTACCGGTATTTTACTGTACGGTACGGTCCGATACGCTAAGTTTTTACCCAGTACCTATCGTATTTGTATGGTATGTAAATAATTATTTATTAAAATTATATATTATATTTTGACTAATCCAGTTCGTGCTAGAAAACGGAATGCATTCTCGAACGCAGCTCACAGTTACGGCTAAACTATTGCGAAAGAAGAAGATTTTATATTGAACGCGCAATCCCGAATAAAATAAGAAAACGAAGTAAACGAACTGACTGGTCTGGTCTGAGAATAGGTGATTCCCCAATTGTGCATTTTAAAAAGTTTGTTTTCTGTTCATTTTTTATCATGCCGCCTCGTCCCATTAGCGATGTATGGAAAGTTTTTATTAAAACCAAGAGTGGAGGTACCTGCAAATTATGTCTTTGTGAGGTCAAAAATTCTGAAGGAACGACAAATTTAAGGAAGCATATTGCACGACGACATCCAAAATATAGTTTTAAAAAAAATGAGAAGGAATCTTGCAAAAACGAGGTATGCATATATAGTAAAATTAACATTAAAAGTGTTTGTGTGTACTAAATACGAGTCTAAATATTATTCAGCTATTATCTCCAAGAGCAATATAATTTCAAAAAATATTTTTATACATTTTTAATATACTCATTTCATCATAAAACAATGTACCGGTACTCATTGTACCGGTACTTTACTTAACGATATTGTACCAGACCGGTACTTCCACGTCGGTACATATCGATCCACGAATACCGGTACTTTTGGGAGTATCGCACATCCCTACGATAGATGGATAAAAGTTTTGTTATCGAATGTCGCGTTGCTATGCGCTATAGCCGATTGTAATATAAACAAATGGGGGAGCGTTAATAATAAATTAGTGGATAAATCGACGCTCAGTGACATCAAAAGTAGCGCAGGGGCGGACCATCCGAGGAGATTCAGAAACAGATTTTTTCTTTTATAAAAGAGAATATTCGCTCTGGAAACCTCCTTATTATAAGGGGAATTAAACTCTAGAAAAATTAAAGCATTTCTTTCCAATATAGCCATCAACATCAAAACCGTTCCCTTATTGCAGTGCTTATTATTTTTATGCTTGCCTAGTTGTATTCTGAGAGCGCGAGCCGTTTAAAAGTCAAACCCCCATATGAATAGAAACAAATTAAAGAAAATGTAACTTCAGAACCAGTGGCGGCTCGTGACCTATGATAGAGGGGGTCACAAGTATGGTGAAATTTTTCTAGGCGTTTTAAATGTATAAAGAAGAGAAGTATAAGAAAATGCGTTAGGTAAAACATATTTTTATTTATTTTTTAATTTTACACAAGGAAATACAACTTTTGTAAAATAAGAAAGGTTTTCTTAGTGTGTATAGCTGTCGGATCTTAACGTCGTCGCATGCAACCCTCGTAACAATATTTATACAGTCCACTACCAATACTACTAAAGCCATCTACGAGCTATCAAGAAAACCGAATGATGTCCAATACTACTACCGCCATCTACGAGTTATCAAGAAAACCGAATTATGTCTAATACCACTACGCCATCTACGGCTACGTCATTAGGCGTAACAAAGACGAGAACAATAGTTAACTGTTTTATGACGAGAACGAATCGAGCCACGAGACTGACAAGTTGGCATTCTTCATATTTTCAGTGTTTTTTAGTTTAAATCCTTAAATAAAATGGTTTAAAATCATATTGAGTATCATTTATCGAAGTGCACAACATTTATCGACCATACACAATAGTGCTTAAAACTGACAAGTTGGCATTCTTCATATTTTCAGTGTTTTTTAGTTTAAATCCTTAAATAAAATGGTTTAAAATCATATCGAGTATCATATTTATCGAAATACACAACATTTATCGACCCTACACAATAGTGCTTAAAAGTCCATTCTTCGGTTCTTAATTGTAGAAAATTAATCAATAACAGCCTCATTACGTTTGGAATACCCTCTATAAATTTTTTTTCATATATTTAATTTTTAAACTTTTTAATAAAGTCCCTAGGTTTACCCTTTGTGGTCTGCGTTAAATTAATGGTTTAGGTGTTCCCGCATTCTTCACTTCAATTTTTTGCTCCAAACTCAAGGAGCTATATAAAGTTATTTCTTAAATAGTCCACCTGTGCGCCTTTTCCATGTTAAATCGCCATAGCCCCGCTACCCACCCGCCACCTGTTACTACAGAGAAACTGCACTACTTAATCGCACGTGCGAGCAAGTCTCGTCATTTACCTCGACCGAGGCACGGTTGCCGCATCTATACAGTTTGGTTTGACGGGATGATAAAATATTAGGGAGGGTCGGACTTTTTTAGTTTGACGGTACGATAAAATATTAGGGAGGGTCGGACTTTATACGAAAAATAATATTTAATGAACATAAATTAATATTTTTTATTCGTTTTGTTTTGGGGGTGCACGTGCGCATGTGTTCCTGTGGAAGAACCGCCACTGTTCAGAACACAGTGTAAGTCAAAATAAAGTTGTTTGTAATACCAGGCACAACACCGGTCCGGCATCTCGCGCGCTTTTATAAATAAGATTATTTTGGACAACTTTGGGTTGTCATCATTCCGCGATGCTTTCCACGGTTTTAAATTCCTTTGAATTCTACATATTTAATTGGTAAATCAAATATTAGGTCTTGACCTCCACTGGCCTTAACTATAATACTTATGGCAATAGTTGTGCAAAACTTAAGTTAACTTTGTTTTTGTAATCTAGAGTTCTTTAATTGTCCAGTTTGAAGAGTTTTACGTTGCATTATCCGAACATCCTATATAAGTATGCATGATGTTAATTAAAGTTTACCAGCTTTTTTATATGAAATGATTTTCTGGAGAAATCAATAATCATTAAGTTTTCGATATGGTGATTAAGTATATATTTTTTATGTGTACCTATCTACCTGTCACTGTACTATACCAGAGGAAAAACATCATTAATCAGTTAATGGGCTCTTTTATGTCAAAAAAATTGATCTCATACAGAGTTTTAGAGTCATAAACATTTTACAAAATTTCCTCATTAGGCCTGGAAATAGTTTCTTAATTACAACGACAAAATACCCGAATCAAAATTTGATTTATCTTTTTTCTGTACCCCATAATACAACGACTTTAGTTGCAAATGACATACCTACCTACACGACAATACCCGTGCCTGATTGAGGTCAAATAATATATTACATTTTTAATGGAAGAACGAAGTTTTCCCTAATGATGATAAAAAAGGTTTGTCTATGCGGAGATCAATAATTCTGTCTGTTTTATTTTTAAATGAGTATGAAATGTATGTATCTCTATTTATTTTATTATTACAGTTTCTATTTACGATATGGGCATTAAACTAAGTATTTTTTGCGTGACTACAGGGAGCCATCGACACCCCTCCTCCCTTCCCCTCTTGGTATAGCGCTCCTCCGACTTCGCCGCCTAACCCTGGCTACGCCACTGTCTTTTTGGTCATAGTTTTGTCTCTGACATCCTTACCCTTACTGAAGATGTTTTTTAATACCCTGTTTGATGTTTTTCTACAAGTTTTGTTCAGGACATGGAAACAATTCGATAAACTCTCCTGTGGGAAATTTTTTTATTGATTTACACGAGAGATCAACACTCTCCAGTTGTGATTTTGGTGGAGAATAATTTCTCACTAAAGCCACCCAAACGAAAAGGAAGAAAAATTGTTTTGAAACGAGGCGAGAGGCCATTGCAAAATGTGACGTCTAGGTTTGTGAAACTAACCTATAAAATTGTCTTAAATTATTTAAGTTCATTTATATTTTAAATGATGTTATTAACAATATCAACACTTCTCAGCTTCTTGGCAGCACATTCTTCAATACTAGGGCACTTGGTAAGTAATCATTTCGAAAATCAGAATGTCTCCTTTGCATGAAAGATTTGAGTTTTTGAATAGTCAGTCATTCCCTTTATAATAATGGTACCGAAATGAGGAGAGGAGTAAAATTCAACCAAGAGCTCTTCACTTCCACATAAAATGGATTTTTAAAATTATGTATTTGTATTTTTTAGTTTATAAAATGGAATGGAAAACTTAGTAATGAAGAAAGAGAACTCCTACAACAAAAACAAGCTTTACAAGCTGAACAGAAACAATATAACATGATGGATAACTTTGCTAAATATTCAAAAATCCAACGTAAAATCAATGCTATTGATGAAAAACTTCAGAATTCTAAAGATCAAAAAAATCCTCTTGTTTTAAAACTCGCTTCAAATTATGGACCACAAATCCTGTGTACAACATGCCTTATCCTGCTGACGATATACTACAGGCGGACACCTATATTTAAATTACCTGATCATATAGATCTGACACCATTTAATTATATAATTTCCTATCCAAATGAAAAAAATTATGTATCCTTCCATTTTTGGATAATGAGTTGTAATGTAGTGTCTAGATTAATAAAACTTTGAATTAAATGTGTGTGTGTTCTATTCTATAATAACTGGGAAGTTATTTACCAATTGACAATATTAGTAGGCAAACATATGCCAAAGAACATAGATCTAATATTCATATTTACTTGATACATGTTAGAATAAAATAATTACTTATATTAAGAGAATAAATTGAACACACTTCTACATGAGATCTCTTATTTCCAATACATTATGCAACACATTTGCTGATGTTCTTATAAAAAATAACTTATCATCAAAAAAAACAGCCTTTATAGATAAAGGTTATATGTAAGCTTTGCTATATAATGTTAGTGACCTTTATGAGCATCTAACACATCCTTAAGAAGATTGTGTAAAGTGTCTGGCGTTACTGTTTTTAGATATAAATGATTATTTAATACCTTCTTTCAGGATGACCAAAATAACAGTCTTTAATATCAATTCTATTGAAAACACTGGTACAAAAAAGTATTGTACACAAACTCCCCCTTAATTATATGTATTTTAACTCCTCAAAATTTGTATATTAGTGTCTACAAGTTGTAGCCTAAACAAATTACACCCAATATTGAATTTCTACTATAAGCATCTTTGGATGTTATTACTAAATAATTCCAGAGTCCATGACGAGCTGCTTGTTTTAGCGTTGAGCTTCTAAATGCCCAGTACAATTTAAATCACATGAAAAAGTTAGTTTTGTCTTTATGATAATTTAATTCATTTTGAACTATAATATGTATTCTGATTTTAAAAATTACTATGTGCTTTTGAAATGAATAAAAAAATATATACTTTAAATTATTTATTATTATTATTATCATAACAAAAATAGTAACAAAATAATGTAGTATCAGTTTTTTTGCTACTAATCTTTAGCAACACCAATCAGATAATTAACATGATTATTATATCGAATAACTAAAACTACAATGCAGCAGTAATAAAATTTACAGTAATTCAGCCTGCTTCTAGTTCGAAAACCTAATTTCCGGGAGTGGGAACGTTGAGTAGTAAATTCTGGCCGCCTGGTAAATACGAAACTTGTCTGGAACGTGAAAGCTGGTAAGCAATATCTTCAGCAGCTTCTATTCTCCTAAGCTCAACTAAACCTTCACCAGCATCACCAAAAGCCTTCGCTAGCAAAATAGCAGCTTGGGCATCACCTTCTGCAGATATAACTGTTGCTTTTTTAGTTTGTTCGGCTTTTTCTACCAAAAATCTAGCCTTTTCAGCCTCCTGCTGTGCTACTTGTTTTAGTTCTACGGCAAGCGTAAACTCTCTTCCAAAAGTTAAATGTGTAATGGAAATATCATCTAAAATAACACCAAATTGTGATGCTCTCTCTGTTAAATCGTCGTTAACTTTTTGCGATACTAGATCACGCTGTGTAATAAGCTCCCCTGCATCAAATTGCGCAACTACAGCTTTTAAAACTTCTGTTGTAATAGATGGTAAAACACGCTCTTCATAGTCTTGGCCAAGAACTGTGTATATTTTCGGCAATTGGTCCGGCACTGGTCTGAACAGGATACGAAGGGTGATGTTTACATTTTGTAGATCTTTACTTCCGGTAACCACAGGGATATTTCTAGGTCTTGACTTAACGTCAAAAATTACTGGTCTCTGGACCCATGGAATAAAGAAATGGGTACCCTCACCGATTACTTGCTTCTTTACTCCTGAAAATCTGTCAAATATGACTGCTCTATAGCCTCCATCAACATTGTAAAGAGCTGAATTTACAACACCTCCTACTAGAGCAATTCCTAACCCGACTTGTCCAATACGATTGAATACTTGAGCCGCCGACATTTTGTACACTAAAACTTATTGAATTATGAAACTTAAGATTTTTTTATTCGTAGGATCGTAGTTCGGCTAAATTTTTAGGTTAGTGATCAACGTGACAAGTCTTCTTCTTTCTTTTCCCCCCACTTTAACGGCCTAAAACTAGGCAATATAGCCGGAAATAGTTGGTTCTTAGAAGTATATTCCCTTTCGGTGACAAAACATAATAAAGAAAAATAATAATTTTTTATTAATTATTTTTTTACCATTTAAGAAATAATACACGAAATATAAGTAGCGCCCCCATCTACTCTGTGGTGAGCCCATCAAAAAACGAGAACTGTCAGTTCCTGACATAACGTCAATTCGTGGGACCCGAGCGATAACCTCACTTTTGTTGAATTTTCGGTATTTTACATGTATTTTAGAACGAACAGAAAACGAGAGAACTAAACAATACCTCTGCCTCGTCGTTTGTTCAACAATACTTACTCAGAATAGCCCTGCTAGCTTGAACTCACTTATTAGGCCATATAACTGTAAGTGCAAAAGAAGTGGTGGAGTTTTTTTGCAAATTTTTGGGGGTAGTTTTGGTTGCATCACTTATAAACCGGGTAAAAATAATATATTTCGACCTATCGACAGACTATTTAGCTTAATATAAACTATTTGTAAAATATTAAATCATTATTCCTGTTCCATATGGTTACAAATTATTTTTAGATTACACCATGGCTAATTGTGAAAGGCAGCTCACTATAGATGAAAAGTATGAATTAATATCGAGAAACTTACAGGAAATTTTGGGCGAAGACAAAATCAAATCTGTTTTAAAAGAGAGAGACTTAAAGCTCTATTGGGGTACGGCAACAACTGGCAAACCACATATTGCCTATTTCGTTCCAATGTGTAAAATTGCAGATTTTTTAAGAGCAGGGACCGAGGTAAATATTAACTAATTAATATGAATAATCCTAAAGATTTGTTTATTTTGTCATTAAACACATCTGACGCACATTGTTACTCAGATGTCATAGTTACTATATGTATTTATTTTATTTAAACAAAATAAAGTGCTAACTTAATATACATATATTACAACAGTGATTTTTCAACCTTGTTGTCTTTCCAGTTGAAATAGACATTCTGTTAATGTTCAATATTATCAATTTTTACCACTTTTTCTTGATTTGTCAGGTTACAATTCTATTCGCTGACTTACATGCTTACTTAGATAATATGAAAGCTCCTTGGGAACTTCTGAACCTTCGTACTCAATACTATGAGCATGTCATTAAAGCTATGTTGAGTAGCATTGGAGTCCCTTTAGAAAAATTAAGATTTGTTAAAGGAACCGATTATGAGCTATCTAAGGAGTACACTCTGGATGTTTACAGGTTTGTTTTTCTTTATTAGTAAAGAAAACTATGTTAACTTTGTAAATATTTATAGATTAACTTCTGTGGTGACTGAACATGATGCTAAGAAAGCAGGGGCAGAGGTTGTCAAGCAGGTGGAACATCCCCTTTTAAGCGGACTTTTATATCCAGGTTTGTTTTATTAATGTTTTGACTTCCATTTTCTTCAGTTTTATTATTTGGCCATATATTATTTACATATTTTTAGGTCTTCAGGCGCTAGATGAAGAATATCTTAAGGTGGATGCCCAGTTTGGTGGGGTGGACCAAAGAAAAATCTTTACTTTTGCAGAAAAATACTTGCCACAACTGGGTTATGCCAAAAGGGCCCATTTGATGAATCCAATGGGTAAGAGATTATGAAGAGTTCAATATTTTTTTCAGGAAGAAATTTAATTATTCAAGTAGGGAAATCAGCATCTCAATAAATGAGGTTTGCACTTTGCCTTTTGAGTTTTTTAGTTTTCATCTAATTGTGGAATTTGTGAAGATAACTCTATGGCGCTAATTTTTGATGGATTTTCGTGTTTGTATTGATTCTTAAAGCCAATTATTCTTTCAGTGCCTGGTCTTACTGGCGCAAAAATGTCATCTTCGGAAGATGAAAGCAAAATAGATCTCCTAGATTCGCCAGCCAATGTAAAAAAGAAACTGAAGAAGGCTTTTTGCGAACCAGGGAATATCGAAAATAATGGCGTTCTCTCATTTGTTAAACACGTAGTATTTCCGTTATTTAGTCCTGGTGAAAGTTTCATTATCAGTAGGAAACCGGACAATGGTGGGGATGCTAAATATGACAAGTTCGAGGCATTGGAGGAGGCTTTTGGAAAGCAGGTAAACTCGTGAATAAACTGCGCTCAAATACCGATTTTTGTTTCGTTTTGTTCATGCAACAAAATGCCATTAAAGTAAGGGCTGATTGCAATCATTTATTGCATATTTTGTCAATGGCAGGGGTTCGAAAATATTCTAACAAACCTGAACTGAGACAGACAGTCGCCATATTCTATTTTGGTTGTTTTAGGATGTTCATCCTGCTGATTTAAAAGCGGCCGTAGAAATTCAAATAAATAGACTTCTAGCGCCAATTATTAAGGAATTCAGTAGTCCAGAGTTAAAGAAATTATCTGAAAAAGCATATCCTCAGCCTGGAAAACAAAGTAAGTACAGTAAATTTGGAAATATTATATAACTTCTATTAATCTCTGAATGCACACCATACCGCATCTGTTTTTATTTCCTATAAATTATCGACCAAATTTAGCAATATTTGGGCGTGGTCCTAAAAACAATTCGTCTCCAGCGGTTTAACTTCTCACCACCACCCCCCATTTTTGTTCAAAAAATCAGGTCTCCTTGGGAAATGGTCACTTCTTTGAATTCTATAACGTAATATTGTAGCTATTTTACCCTGAAAGCAAAAATGTATTATGGGGAGACCTTCGTACAACTCATAGTAGTGCAGTTTCTCTGTAGTAACAGGCGAGTGGCAGCGGGGCCATGACGATTTAACATGGAAAAGGCGCACAGTTTTTGTGTTGTCTGTTCGTGCATCTAGTTAGAAATTCGAGCGTGTATGTTTTAATATTTTAATATTATATATTTAATAAGTTAAAATGAATAGTTGACGGTGGACTATTTAAGAAATAACTTTAGCTCTGAATGCGGGAACACCTAAACCCGAAATTAATTTAACGCAGACCACAAAGGGTAAATCTAGGGACTTTATTAGAAAGTTTAAAAATGAAATATATGAAAAAAAAATTATAGAGGGTATTCCAAACTTAATGAGGCTGTTATTGATCAATTTTCTACAATTAAGAACGGAAGAATGGACTTTACGTTTAAGCACTATTGTGTAGGGTCGATAAATGTCGTGTATTTCGATATATGATACTCGATTTATTTATTTAACATCAACATTAATTAACATTAAATCAAGTAAGTTTAAATGTTACAAAAGACAAAAAATATTCTCTAAAAATTAAAAATTAAATGGGGCCTAAGTAATAAAATTACTTGTATGCACCATAATACTATCTTATAGACTAACTACTTGACAAATTAGTGTTTGTTTTGATATGTGCATAATACAGTATAATTTGAGTATATTATGGGTGAATAAGAATGAATAATTAATATGATTTTAAACCATTTTATTTAAGGATTTAAACTAAAAAACCTGAAAATATGAAGAATGCCAACTTGTCTCGATTTGTTCTCATCATAAGAGAGTTAACTATTGTTCTCGTCTTGGTTGCGCCTAATGACGTAGCCGTAGATGGCGTAGTGGGTATTAGACATCATTCGGTTTTCTTGATAACGCGTAGATGGCGGTAGTAGTATTGGACATCATTCGGTTTTCTTGATAGCTCGTTGATGGCTTTAGTAGTATTAGTAGTGGACTGTATAAATATTGTTACGAGGGTTGCATGCGACGACGTTAAGATCCGACTGCTATACACACTAAGAAAACCTTCCTTATTTTCCAAAAGTTGTATTTCCTTGTGTAAAATAAAAATGTTTTACCTAACGCATTTTCTTATTATGTTTTTTCTATCTACATTTAAAACGCATAGAAAGTAATTGTTTGGTCGTTACAAAAAATAAAATTTAAAAAATAATTTCACCATACTTGTAAACCCCCTCTATCATAGGTCACGAGCCGCCACTGAACCAAATCATATATTTTTTAGAAGGTGTAAATCAAGCTGCAGCCATCAATGTCACTGATGAAATAACACCCAGTAGGTTGGATATAAGGATAGGAAAAATTGTGGAAGTGTCTAGACATCCAGACGCGGACGCCCTTTATGTAGAAAAAATTGATTTAGGTAATTGTTTTAAACTGCAAAATTGATATTTTAAAAATTTAGAAAAATTACACCTTTCTTACGGAAACTGGGATAAAATGTACAAACTTATTGAATGTTACATAAAAATATTTTTGCTTTTAGGTGAAGAGCAGCCGAGAACGATAGTGAGTGGTCTAGTAAATTTTGTTCCCATGGAGGAAATGGAAAATCGGATGGTGGTGGTTCTCTGTAATTTGAAGGCGGCCAAGATGAGAGGTGTTGAAAGTCAAGGCATGGTTTTATGTGCGTCAACGTAAGTAATTTTTTTTGTTGAATTTTTTGGCCTCTTCGCTACTAGGGCGTTCCCGAGAACGGGAGCTTCAAACTAGAATCTTTACTGATAAAATGGACGCCCGAGGGCTAGCAACCCTTGGTTTCACACTGTTTTATATGAACGAAAATGTATAAAAACCACAGGTCCAATAATCCATTCATAAAACTCTTGTAAAGTAAAGCTGTGATCGTGTGAAATGTTATTGACAATCAGTAATGGGTGCAAGAGAGAACTACATGTGTGCGCGCTGAATGGCAACAATGTTGACATCTGGTATGTCAGATGGTTAAGGGTCCTTTAGCAAGGTCAAACATGCATCTTTTTCGGTACCCAGAATTTAATTGAAAACAAGAATTAGTAACCAATATTGGACTGGCAGTTCAGAGAAACGTTAACGAACGAAAATACGTCAAATTCGGTGTTGTTTTCACACAGAAAACAGTTGTTTTTTGCTATTTAATACCTTCAAAATTTCACGTGAATGTAAAATTCACTGTGAATGTAACGCGTCGGTTCTCGGAAATGAAGTAAACATAACATTCTTTCACTAGCTACTGAGGTTCTCTAATCAATTCACATGTCTTCTATGCGAAAATTTTTGGAAAGCGGGCGTTGGTTTTTTTATTCTCCGTATTGAAATTGTACAAAACACGGAAAAACACAAAACTCAGACTAGAAAAGAAAAAGGACGGATAACGCGCCGACTGCGTTTGTTACCATTTGGCACCAAAGTTAAAGTGCCAGTGGCGTATCATTCGAGTTGCCGCAGCCATAAAATAAAAAAAATTGTAAATTAATATTTGTTAGTCTATTAGTTTATGAATAGAAAGAACACTTACATCGAGTGATTATTTTGGATTTTTCATTCAGAGTATGTTGTAATGTGATTGTTTTTAATATAAATGCTGTCATGTCAACCGATTCTAATATGCAAATGTATAAATCTACACCATGGATTTTTATATGAAAATTTCGTCAGAAAGCAATGCCAGTATCTCTGTTATTATTGCAATATGCTTCATTTTGTAGTGTAGTTGTAGTTTCACAGATATATGAAGCGAAACTATTTTAAAATAGAGGACAAATGGAAATTAATAAATTGTGAAATTACGAGTTAAAAAAATGGTGTGAGCAATATAAGAACAATTTTTGGTTTTTTTTAACCAATATAGGAATAATAAAAAATACGATGGTAATAAAAAGTATACATTGTTTATTACTAAAATCAAAATAAACGAAAATTAAACGTGATGAAATCTTGTTTTATTATACATTTATACAAATATAATAATACTATTTCTATTTTAATTTCATAATGTCCTTAAACTTTATAAATCGTAAGATACAAATTGAATGTTCTATTTTAAATAAATAATAAGGCAATGAAATAACATATAGGTACCACATTAGATTGGAAATATTTAGGAGGTTCCTGAAATATGGTTGGGGCTGCTTCCTTCAACAACACACTTTTTCAGCTGTCTTATAAAAAAAAACGCTCGTCAAAATGCTTTGAACACATTCGGTCATTGTTGGATGGTTGCCACTTATCAACCTTCATAATTACTAATCCAAGAATTCCGTCTCTGGAGATCCTTCGGAAATCTACAATTTATAAAATAAAAATAATCGATTATAAAATAAAACCAAATAATTACCCTTAATTGCACGAACGCCACTGGAAAAATGGCGATTTTACTCTGCACAATTTTAAAAACAAGCTAATTTATGAATGAAAATTAAAAAGTATACACTCTAAACCATTATTATTGGCTTTAAAATGGTATAACATAAATTATATTTATAAGCTATGGAAATAAAGTAACTACTTTTTAAGATATTTGCGATTATATATGGCAGATTAAATATATCATTTTATTAATTACCTGTAAAAAGTAACTCCAGGACCTTTCCTACTGCTGTGGCTTTTACAACATTAGGCTGCACATCCCATCTTTATGCTGTACACAGTTTTTTTACAATAAAGTTTAAGAAACTGAACTGTACCAACTCGTTTGTTTTCCACCAAAATTACACGTGACTGTTAGTTTTTCGTCACAGACGGATAACTTGGCCCGAGTACGATGCGCGGTATCCCCTTTCTTTCCTAATCAAAGACTCAGACCATGTGCCCAACAGGATATTATTTTTTTTGTTAGCTCTACCAGGTCTGATTA
Organism: Barypeithes pellucidus; assembly: GCA_963991005.1. Lineage (NCBI taxonomy): Eukaryota > Metazoa > Arthropoda > Insecta > Coleoptera > Curculionidae > Barypeithes > Barypeithes pellucidus. Next base: position 7,272,480 of record OZ022557.1, read on the forward strand.
TATTCCTATCCTTTTTCTTCATATGCAAAAACATGATGTAACCATATGATTGAACCGCTGTGAATTGTTAATTGAATAAATTTGATAGGTCTATCAATTTTGTTCAATGGGTTTGCCACCAGAGGGTGCTTGATAATTTTATTCATTGATAATAATTAATGAATTGGATTCGGATCGGTCATCCTGTCATGTTTTTTAACCAAATTGGTTTGACATATTATCGTATGAAAATGGCGTCGTCAATTGAACCTTAAATATTAAAATATAACCAGACTTACCGATTAAAAGATATCCATTCTTTTACAAACTAGACATGAATGCGCCCTGATTGTGTATAATAAAGACGATTTTTCACCAATAATCACAAAGAAAACACAAAACAACCAAAATCTATAAATACTCCGTTAGAACACAACATCAACGCAGCATAGCCTAACTTCTTGCTCGCATTTCTTCCAATGTTCAGAAACTGATCGGCATACAATATGTGATATGACCTGATTACGAGCCTGTGTACGATCTGCCTCACCCCAGGTATTTTTTGCATGCATGATGCCCAACAGCGACGCCATCACTAGTTTTTATTTTATTGTTTTTTCAGAGACGACCCTAAACAGGTTGAACCTCTTCTACCGCCTGACAACGCGGTGCCAGGTGAAAGAATTTACATAGAAAACTACGAAAATGGTTCTCCAGACGACGTCCTTAACCCTAAGAAAAAAGTTTGGGATAAGTTACAGACGGACTTAAAAACGAATTCCGATCGCGTGGCCCAATGGCAGGGAAATAATTTGTTAACTAAATCGGGCGGTAAAATTCGAAGTAAAAGCATGACTGGCGCCCCTATTAAGTAAACCTTAAAATTTTCGTTCGGCTTTGTATTCTACGTAACTTTGTCATAAAATATTGAAATGAAGTTAAGTTACAAAGTTTACAAATTAAGGGACCTTGTCGAGAAGCAAGAAGAAATATTGTAGAAACTTTATAAAAAATTTTTATTAAGTTAAGTTATTTTTATTGCTATTGCTGTGAAATATAAGTAATTTTTCAAAAGTACGAGTTTTATTATCTACCATAAAAGTACATATTGCCTAAAGTGCCTTCATCAATATCCAATTTTTTGGAAACTTAGTCAATATGGGAGGTTATTATTTAAATAGACGGGACTAGTGTTGGGAAAAACCGATGATTTTAATAATCGAGTACTTGATACTCGAGCGATTTTAATAATCGAGTGAATCGCTTGAAATTCCTATTCACCAAGCGATGACGTCACCGACTGCTCGACCGGCAGCCTAGTCGTTTACATGTGATCAGGTAGGGTATTTAGCAGGCACGTAACTACGGGTGGGCACAGGTTCAGCTAAAAAATTGTAGTAGCCACCAAAAAAATTCCAGAAATTTATTTATTTGTGAATAATGAATTTTTACCACGTGTCTCGATACCAAACAAAAAAACTGCAAAAAATCACCCAAATATGTATTTATTGTTCGGGTTTATTCCTGTGCTTTTTTAAAACAAAAAGTATTACCTAGAGTTATTTTTCTTCACATCTTTCTCAATCTACGAGCATAAAATAAGTAGATATTTAAAATGGCTTGTCAAATTCTTCCACTTTAAATTATCAGGTCCCACTGTGTGCTCTTCAAAAATGTAGGCTTAGTTACGCGACTGGCAAAATAAGAAAATAGGCGATTATTTTTTTAAATTCATGTTTATTGTTACCTAAAAGTTCCTGTTTAAATTTAAGAATGTTTACTTTTGGTTACCAAAAAATTTGTCGATTCCTATGTTTTGTTAACTGTTTTCTTATTTACCATTAACATTTTCTATAATGTATGTTATTTTTAAGAAATCTTCTTGAGTTTAATAATAAAAAGTTCCTGTTTAGATTTAAAAATGTTTACTATAAGATTACCATCAACGAATTTTTCTATATATTTTGTTAACCATTTTATTCGTTTTGTTATTTTTATTTACAATTTCTATTATTATGTTATTTTTGAGAAGTTTTCTCGAGTTTATAGTAAATAAAAATTATATCCTTTAATTTTTTAATATTTACAATCGGAGACCTAAACTACACCGCTGGCTAGCCAGTTAAAACAAAACTTTACAAAACCCATGTCGCGATGACCACGCTAAGGGATTTAGCATACTTTTTTATATGCACCTTTAAGAAAGACGTATGTCGTGTACCTGCTCAGCGTCAAACTCGAACGTCGCCAATCGGATGTCGCGACGCGTAGACCGAAGGTCGTCTATCAAGTGACCGGCGATATTTTTCAGTTTTTCGCCTGAATTTATAACTAGAGTATATCCTATACAGCGAAAAACTGTTCTAATATAGGAGCAGTTTTTTAACTCGATCACACTACAGCGGTACATTTCCGCCGGCGTCAAGCGAAGCTCCGATATCGAGTGAAAGATAATAAGTGACGAGCGACGGTTTTCGCCTGAATAGATAACGCGAGCGGTTTTTTTAATAATCGAGCAATGTCGGTTATTTCAATAATCGAGTGATCAAGCGGTTTTTCGCTCGAGCGATCACAACACTAGACGGGACTCTTTTAAGAGTCCAGTGACACTCCCTTGGTCACTAGTAACTTAATTTATGGCACATTAAAAAGAACTTGTGCAGAACACTTTAAGAATGCAAGGAAAAATAAAACATTACTTTTTATTATAAAACTTATTAAACGGTTTTTATAATCACATTCTTAATACGAATATAAAGATTAATTTAACATTTTTTGCAAGCATACATTTTCCTTAGCAAAATATAAATATTTATACACTCAATGTTTGTGGTTTTGAAATAATTTCGCTTCTTCATGAAGTGTATCTCTAAGGTTTCTCATGGTCTGCTCTATGGGATCGTCAGAATTATAGATAAATGTAACCAAAGTGTTACAAGTGCGGCCGACTTGACAATATAAAGACTGCATTTGTATCTTTGGCCGTTCATCTGGAAATTTTCCCCCTAACTGTATACACACCAAACAATCATAGTCTTCATAATCCTCGTAAATAAAAGTTACTTTGTAAAATTTAGTGGCATCATATTCAACTATTCCACTTGAAAAGGCATCCACCACACCCATGATAAAAATGTTTCTGGCTTGATGCTGATAGATAATGTATTTAATTTGTTCTTCTATGACATTTTTTACTGCCAATGCATAATCCGGTAAGTCTGCATCTTTTCGAAACTTAGGCAATTTCAATTTTCCCAACAATTGGTCAGCTCTTGGAGACAAACCTAAAGCCACCCTGGTTTGGGAATTGTCCAATTTTTTCATTTGAACCGTAAGCCAAGAAAAATCTTCTCCGGGATTTAACAGCTCTTCACAATCTTCTTGATAATATTCTGGCAGTCCGCTAAAGTCAATTGGTAAATATATAAGGAAATTGACTAAAACTGAATCATCATTGTTTAGGTCTAAATCATGTTTATTTTCTATAAGGACCTCCACTTTGTCTTCGGATAAATTGGTTACTTTTAAAAGTTCTTCATACTGTGATCTCAGGTTAAAAAATTTATTTTGTTTAAATAATTTCTCCATCTAAAAATTAAAATTTTTTTAATGGCTTCAAACAAAAAGTCACGATTGTGAATTGAGTTTGGAGATTATTAAATTGACAATTTTTTTAAAAATATTTCTCAGAAAATGCAATTAAAATATAGCATTTGCTCCTACTTGTGCTTTCTTGTAGAGGGCCAAAAATTCATTTAAAATATTTAGCATAGATTGGGAATCTTTTAAATCCCAGTTGTCCCAGCTAGGAACATTTTCAGCGATGTAATTAATATCAGGCTCTGGCAAAAATGAATAATCATTGAAATCGAAGTCTGGCAATTGGGCAAAATCTTCTGGATCAAAAATAACTTCCCAATTGAGTATCTTCCCAGCATAAGGAACATTAATAAAAAGGTGGAAGTTTTTGAAGCCTCTCGTTACTTCCAAATACTTGTTGGGTTTTGCTTGGATATCATTTGGTTGAAACTTAAATAAACCTAAAAGTAAAAAATATAAATCTTAAAAACGTAAGAGAGAATTGTGTAGGGGCAGAGATTCAGGCATGGGGTTTATATACCGTTTTTCATAATAAGACGGAATAGTGAACTATTTTTTACTCACCGATTTTTCCGTAAGATAACAAAACCTCCAAGTTGCTATGTAGATGGTCAAAATATTCCGCATTATTAAGTTTTTGACTCATTATAATATATTTATTTTTTTCAAGAATGATAAACACTTCATGGATTACGCAGAGAAATATACATGCGTAGTAATTCTCAAGGTTGTTTCACAGAGAAAGGATAAGATGTACCTGTGCTTATGCCGCTCCATATTCTAGGGAGGAATATAAAATAGGATTGCTACCTTTAAATTTTTATATTCAAAGAATGCAACAATATATTTTTATTAAAATTCCGTGACCGCTCTTCTCTTGTTACTATTGTTACCATAGAATCATATTTAGGTTTGTTAATAATTAACACTTGTCGTTTTCAACATTCAGCATCAGCCAGCCTTCTAGTGTCGGAAATCGGATCGCTACTTTGTGATTAATCAATTATTCCTTTGTAGCAATAGTTAACCTATTCTTCCGCTGTGCTTTCCCAGAGGAATAATACAAAATATTTTTGGGTCTAAGGATTTGGATTTGAATAAACCACTTTTTGCAAAGGGAATCTAGCGCCCCCCACTCTTCATGTAGTGTCAGTCGATGTAAACGTCAAAATATGGGATGTTTATAAAAAATACAAGATAGAAAATTTTCATTTTTATGTGAATTTTAATTTATAAAAATAAAATATCGTTGCTAAACTATGGTGTAAAAGTGTAACAGTATTGCTTTAAGCGTTTTAAAAAACTGCCCTTCGAATTTTGCTCAAAGTTTTTTCGTGTCGATGTTTTTTCATTAAACTTGTATCTTGTTTTTCTGTAAAAATTGCATTATTTTCAATGCTCATCGTATTATAGTAATTAATGGCCAAATTTATAAACTACCCTCAGGTATTACAAATAATAATTTGGAAACTTTAAGTCTTTAAGCAGGATACTCAAGGTAATTATAATTAACATATTTCAAGGTAAAGGACTGTTAAAAACCAGTTAACAGTTTTTTCTTACTTATTTATTTAACGTTAATACTTCCTTTCCTCGACTTTGTTCCTCATTTATGGTTTGTTAATTGACAATAAATAGCATAGTTCTAATAATTTGGTTTTTGATCATACCAGAGGTTCCAGATAAAAACCCTTCCTGCTCATTCCATTTTTTGTTAAATGGGGACGAGTAATTTTTAGCCAGTATGAAAGTATGAATTATACCTATATGGTGATTCACAACATCCCATGATCTTTATTTATCTCTCACTTTATTCTTGAAGACTAATTTAAATTACATTTTGTAATTTTAGAATAGTTTTCAGAATAAAAGAAATTGTTTTCTCAAATAATTATTATATTATGGCCCTTATTCCCTAAGATATGCTGAGCCTGCGTTTGTTTTACATGTTAAAATAATCAGAAGCTATATTTATATTTTAAGAAGATTTTTGTACAAGTCTAATTATTTTCTAAAATGTTATATAGAAATAAAAAACTTAAGACAAATTCGACATGGAATGTATCTTCATTTTTTTTTCAGAAATTTCCATCTAATTGGTTTTGTTTTACAATGAAGGGGCTTAGCCCCTTAAGATTACTGGTGGGCTTTGTAACATGGAGTTTTGTACATACCCAACCAGGGCCATGTGATCGAAGCAGAAGGGTTCTAACAGCTCCCAGAGGGGTACTCAGTACAGGCCCTGTGGGAGCCAACTACACACAGGTTTGAATTTGAAGTTTTACATGCAATAGCCTTGCTGGAATAAAAATTATGCTATGTCATATACAAAACAAAATTGAAAACGCAATAATATATCATTTTAATTGGAACAACCTTTTCGATCTATTTTCAAGAAAGCTTCAAGTAGTATAAACATTTTGTATTTACCATTGAACTCAATTTTAGGATAGCCATTGTGAATGGCTTATAAAATCCAACAGCTCCCTAGAAAGATTTATTTCTCTTACATTCCGAAGCATGGGTACCGAATGTGCTTATGACTATGTTTTTGTTTATGATGGAGCGTCTTTTGACGCGCCCCTGTTGGGCAGTTTTAGTGGAAGAACGGCGCCGCCCAAGGTGACGGCAACTTCAGGGAGTATGTTACTGCTTTTGTACAGGTATGTATTACGTTTATTATTACAGCCATATTTACGCTGCATTTTTAAATTTAGTTTATAAATTTAATAATATTTTTTTTTAGTGATACAAATTATGTACTAGATGGATTTAGAGCAGAATACACGATATCAGCATGCCCTGGCAACTGCACAGGTCGCGGGTACTGCTTGAAGGGTAGATGCGTATGCAATGGTGCAGAATGGGGTGGATTAGATTGTTCAAGAAGGCTATGTCCAAATGGTAAATCAATATACTTTTTTTAGTATTTCCCTACAAATGTCTGGTGGTTTTAAATATTCAGCTCTTATCAACGAATAGTATTTATTGTTTCTATAATTTATTTTTTCATTCAACAGATTGTGGAAGATACGACAGACCACTCCGAGGCCACTGTGACAAAGGACACTGTGTTTGTCGCTCAGGGTATTCAGGACGGGCGTGTACCCTTCCTGAAAATAACCCGTCCGGAGGCAGCTGGCATTTCCTGGCTCAGACGGGGGAGGGGTTGAGACCGAGAGCGGCACATTCCGCGGTTTACGTGAGCATAACCGACTCGTTGTATGTTTTTGGAGGTTATGATCTGAATCATGTGGTGGCTGATCTTGAGGTGAGTTAAATTGTGGTAGTTTGCAATTAATTAAACATTTTTAATTAATAGTGTGTGTCGAGGTCATTCTATTATTTTTTTATTACTGTAGGTATATAATTTTCAAAGTAGCAGTTGGCGGGACTCGGACGGTAAAGAACTCATGGATTGGGAATCTGTAGACCGCGTAGAGCCGGCAGAAGCGGCCGATTTTATTGCTCAACAAGGTAATAACGAATAAATGTATGATGTAGAATTTTTTGTTCATGGGCTTGGTAAATAATTTTTTTTCATCATGTTTCGATGAAGTATTTGAAGTTCGGTATAATGTTTCAATTCAATATAAAATTTTAATTTTTAAAAAAAAATTTTTTTTAATTTAAATTTTAATTTTCTGTTTAAAAAAAACGGGATTTTTTCTAATAAAAGAAAGACTACAAGCGAAAATTTTATGTTTTAAAATTTATAAAAAAAAATAATTTTTAAATTTAGTTCCGTCCACAGAATAAAGAAGGTAAATTTATTTAATTCACAAAAAATATGTAGATAAATTATAATCACTGTGTGCAAACATGACCATTAAAGAGTTGATTTTACAGAAAATCGCGTAAATTCAATAATTATGTTATTTTTGAAGCTATTTTTAGGCGGTTTTTTAATTACTTAACTAACTTAGTAAGTTTCATGTAACGACGGTTTGGCATGAAGTTTTGAGAAGTGGGGGGGGGGGGGGGGGATTTTTTGGGGGGGTTTTATTTAAAAAATTGTAAATATTATTATTATTATCCCACCAGTTTATCATACAAATTATTTCCAAAGATCTTTCTCATTTAATATAGTGAAATTATATAATAAAGTTTATTCAGAATTAAAATTGTGTTCAGATTTTAAATTTAGGAGGCTAATTAAAGCCTCGATAGATAGATTCATGTAGTTTGTAGGGATACTCATCCTGATCTCTCTGGTTTAGAATTTATAGTGTTTTGTAAGGGTGTGAAAGTGTCAAAAATTATAAATTTATTTATTTTAATTTTTCCCCTCTATTTTCTATTGGGTTCATTGTCAATGTAGGAGTCGGTCAGAAGAATATGAATTGTACTAATTTACCATTTTCCTGTTGTTTTATATTTTCTTGTATATTTTTCTTATTTTTTTGTTTTGTATCCTTTTTTTTATTATGCTCTGACTCAGAGGCGGAACTTCAAAATTTGACCCCCCTCCCCGCAAAATTATTTATTAGGCCCTATAAAATTGTTATTCCAGAAGAATATAAAATAAAAAACTGATGATTCCTATAGGAAAAAACTTTTTAATGGTCTTTAGAAACTAAGGTTTATACTAAAAATCACATTTATTATAATAATATTATTCCAAAACCCATAAAGAGTGACCACACTATTATTTTCTGAATAACTTTATCGTTTAAAATCATTTTTAAACCAAATTTCCAGGAAATATTTACAAAAGTATAAGTTCTCGTAAAATTAATTTAAAAATACATAATAAGATCGAATAATTTGAATATCATACAGGGCAGGTTAAAATAAGATGTTACTTTAAACAAGTTGCAAAAAAAGTTTTTTTCTTTCCCCAAATAATTTAGACTCGCATGTTAAATCTTCTTATATTTTGAACAAAAAATATGTTAAGAGATTTTTTGATATTTCACTCGATTAACCATTTATAATTAATTTTGTGACCAAATGTTTCTAAGCGGTTAATAATTTTAAGTTCAATTTCCTTAAATTATATGTCATTCAAAAAGAAATACCTACGGTGACATAAAAACTTTAAAACGTTGTAGTTGTTAATTCCTTGTTACGATAAACATTATCCCGGACCTACCTTTTCCTACTAGGCCCGGTAGGCCTTGGCCTGGGGCCCCACTTTCAGAGGAGTTCAGCACTTGGCCTTCGCGATACTATACTTATTCAAAACAAATAAGTTTTGTAAATAAACTGTGCAACAAACGCGGATCCCGGGGGGGGGGGGGGGGGGGGGGCATACCCACCGTGGAACACGAAGAAAAATTACATATATTCATAATTTGATAAACGCAGCAGCGTATTACTTTTTGTAACTTTTCCTTGTATGAACAAACCCCAAAACGATGTTTGACCCTCCCCAAAGTCCTGGATCCGCCCTTGATGACAACTGGTCTACTAGTAATTAGGGAATAAGAGAGTAAAAATTGACTTGATAATAACCTGTAGGTTTTGAACGACTGGGTCTTCCCCGAAAATCTCTACTAGGCAACATATTCTACGCAGTAGGGGATAATTCCAGTCGGTTCATGCGCAGACAACGGCATAGCGGCGGGGGAGTGGATAGCGAAATACCAGTAGGACCAGCAGCACGGTACGGCCATGCTTCATGCGCCGTCGCAAATGGGTTCGCGTTATATGGAGGAAAACTTGAGGATGGTAGTTTGGCTGGTGACTTGTGGTAAGTGAGGTCACTCTGATTCTTGGAAAAATTGTTACTTCATCCCCCTTGACTTGCAATACACTCAGAGTAAAAATAATCGCTCCACGCAATATTTAGACGTTTGATTGTGATTAATTGTTTTTTTTTGTATATCATGAACATATTCTTAACATTCTTAAATTCTCACACGTGTGCGAGATTTTCGATAACAAATTCCGTCTAAATATGGCGTGGATTATTCTGACTGTGAGTGTAGCTTCACATTATAATAACATTATTTTTAGGTACTATAACGTCCAAACTCGTCTTTGGCATCTACGAGCTCAACTATCAACTCAAATGCCTCCCGCATTGACAAGGCATACCATGACATGCGTCAACGATTCGATCTACCTTTTCGGAGGCAGCACCTCAGACGGAGAATTCTCTTCACAACTTTGGCGAGTGAAACTACGTGCCGACGATACCGAACAATGGGAGGAGGTGCTACCACGCGGGGGGAAACAACTGGACATCCGAGTAGTGGCGCATACGACTGTATATCATAAGGCGACGAATTCCCTGGTGGTTTATGGAGGGATTGTTGCGGGAGTGGCCAGATTTTCTAAATTGTCCGATAAAATGTTCGCGTTTCAACTTGATCATAGACATTGGACCGAGATACATTACACAAGGGAACATCTGAGGGAGAAGTTTGTCCCTAGGGAGAGGGCGTTTCATTCCGCCAATGTTTTCGGCAATTATTTGATTATATTCGGCGGTTACTCGCACAGACACAACAAAGAGGAAATTTGTTACGACAATCAGATGTATTTGTACCATTTGGGCTGCCACACGTGGGTTAATCCCGATATATTGGGTAGTAACAACGGATCCCGATATCCGAAACAACAGGGCGTATTCGCGCACGCTTCAACTGTCAGAAATGGGCATACGCTCTTTTTAGTCGGTGGTTACCATGGAAATGTAAACGGAGATCTTTTGGCTTGGACCGCTCCCCCAGCCCTGCGGGGAATTCCGCCGGAGGCGTGTTCGCTGCATCAATCGTTCGGTGCGTGCGCGGCCGATCCCGAGTGCGGTTGGTGTAGTGCAGATGACAGATGCTACGGACGAACGGTAGGAGCTAACTGCACCACCAATCTGCAAACAGCTCGATGTCCCGGAGTGTGCCCTGCGCTGCAAGACTGTCATTCTTGCCTCGTACACGGACATTTGCATAGATCCGAGGAAGAATCTCATCCGTCCTCCGCCGCTTATCGTCTAGGTCTAGGCGAATGCGCGTGGTGCGTTCAGAACGCTCGCTGTCATCCCAGGGACGATCCCCATGGCGCGTGCGGTGCTCAAGAGGATAGTCCCAGTCAAACCCCCGGCTGGTGGGGTTCCAAAGGCCAGGAGATCCGGCAACCTCAGGATTGTGCAGCTTTAGACCGGCGACCGGGGCTTACGTTTGTTAAATACAATCATCCCGCTAACTTTTCTCAGCCGGATCACGTGGCTACTCTTAACGCGACGACCATCGATTATAACGGAGGATTGAGCATATCACCGCGGAGCGACGGCACTATAACCGGGAAAATGGTCGCTACCTTACGGGGTTTCTTGCGACTGCCTCCTCTGTGGCACGAAACCCTCAACGTTTGCGTCAGTTATTCCACTGCTACGGTAACTTTAGCGGATAAAACCATCTCTAACATTACGACGGAACCGAAAATTTGTCGAGCTGCTCCTTGGCCCGAAGGTCTACCGGAAGAACGCATTCCCGTTTACTTTAACAGTGTTAAAACGTTGGGCGCCCTTTACAACGCCCATCAGCAGAGTCGGATGGAGCTGCAACACTTTAAACCCGACGAAACGCCGAAAGTATTTACTTTCGAGTATTTGGAGCCATTCGCTAACGGTTCCTGTTCGCAATACAAGAACTGTCTTCATTGCATGACGGACTCCCAGTGCGGATGGTGCGAGCTCAACGAAAGTTGTCAACAGAGGAACGATAACGAGCAAGAGAGTTGTTCGTTGAACGGCGATTGGCGGTATTTGACTTTATTACCGGGGATGTGTCCGAATTGCACCAATTACATTTCGTGCGCCTCCTGCGTGGAAACGAACCTGTGCGAGTGGTGGGTGGAAGAAGCGCGATGCATGAGAGCCGGGCAGAAATCTGGGTCTGTAGTGACGGCGGACGAATGTCCTATACCGTGCTACCTAAGAACCGGTTGTGACTCGTGCTTAGACCAGCGGGGTAGGTGCGTGTGGTGCCAAGCCACCCAGAAATGTTTCAGTTTCTCAGTCTACACCAGCGAATACCAGTTTGGACTGTGCAGGGAGTGGCTGGATCAATCGTTTCCGTTAATAACGGCTCACGAAAACAGTTCCCTAACGCCGAAACCTCAAGAACAATGCAAGGCGTGTGCTGCCCATACGAACTGTTCCGCTTGTCTCAGTGCCCTCAGCTGCGGTTGGTGTCATGATGCTTCTAATCCGATGTCAGGCACGTGCGTTAGGGGCGACTTTCAAAAGCCGCACTTGGATTGTTCTGATGCTCTTGGAGGCAAGGAAGCTAAATGGGCTTACGCGCAGTGTCCTGATGTGGATGAGTGCGGACTGGGTCTGCATGATTGTCATCCTCAGGCCGAGTGTACGAACACCGATGGATCGTTCAGCTGTCATTGCCAAAAAGGGTAATTATTTACAGTAATTTATTTGTTTATTATCCCAAACTGTCTACATAATAGTAAAATAAATTCATACATTAAAAATTCAAGAGATTCGATCTGGCAAAAAATAATGTAACGTTCTGAATTGTGAATAAAATTGAAAAACTGCAATGCTTTCTTTAAAAATGTGTATCTTCTTTTATAAAGCAGGTAATGACGTGAACCAAAAAAGATTGGGTTAAGAAACGATCACACTTCAAAACAAAACATAATTCAGGTAAATTCTACCGCTCAGTTTTTCCACAGGGCGTTAAGAAATTAAGGGTAAAAAAGTAACTTTTGTTTTTCTACAAAATCTACAGGGTAGCCAATATTCAGCCACCTCAAAAATTACATTATATTTCCTATGTTCAACTTAACGATGCATCACCCTATATAACACAACACAGTAGAGTACAGTCGATTTTATATATACAGGGTGTTACGGAAATTACGTATTATATTTAAATGGGTGACTCCTGGGATGTCCTAGAGAAGCGCTACGTATTTATTTTTTTTAAATCGAACGTTTAAAAAGTGGGGTAATTCATCCCTAAACCCACACACAACTCCTTGGCACATTCATATATGAACATATTACATTGCCCAGCTGGGTAATCAACATATGTTCAGGCACAATGTTGCCAAAATGTTTAAAAGTGTAAAACTTTAGTTTCTTATAAAAATAAATATTTAGCTTACTTAGAAAGTAAATCCAGGACGCGATTAAGGAATGGTAAAAACTTTATGCTCATCACGTGTCCTGATGATAGTGTGGGAGTGCATAATAAGTGGTCTAGTCCACCTTCGGACCAGTCGGACTAGTAGAGCCAGCGCGGTTGCCATTTCCGAGACTATAATTATACAGGAAAGTAATATTATAGAAGGAAATTCGGCAATTTATGATAGTCGCTTATAAAACACAAAAGTGGCAACGCTGTATTTTTAAATATTAGCCCGATTGTCCACAATCAGCTGTTTAAAGAAGCCGGCCGATATCGATCGAGAGAACCAACGTGTTATGTATTATTAAAATTTTTAGATGTTAAATACATTATTTCCCCGACAATAAGGGTGTATTTTTGTCTACACAGTAGCACTTTAAAATACTAATTCAGATTGAACGGTACGCGAAAACTAATGTGATTTTGTGATGTGAGTACTTGGTGTTTTTTATAAATTAAGTTGATTCTAAATAAGTCCGAAATTTTTTTTCTAAAGGGTAAGTGGCATTTATAAACTTTTAAGTTGTCCAGATCTGACGGGTGTCGTTCGAATTGAACAAATGAGAACATACCTGACCATTTATAAACTCCGCGGCGGTTCGTTCGAGTCAGTTCAAGTTTATAAATCAGAGATTGTTTCCCAGCGAACTGAACGTAAAAGTTTATAATAATGTACCCTGAAAAATAAACAACTTGAAATCTGTCAAACGGTTATTGACTTTCTAAAGAGTTTACCCTGAAGATATGACAACACTGTTCAAGATTCACTGCCATATGTTGCTGTGTTTACCTTCCGAACAGGGGCACCACGTGGTAATTTTTGGTTTGACATAAGGTCATGTACAGGGCATATTAAATTAAAGCACCATTTTTGGATATTTTTCATCAATTTGTTTTCATCTCAGGAATTGCCGGTTTAAATATAATACGTCATTTCCATAACACCCTGTATAATTTTTAAAACATTATTTTCTGTCTCGGTGCTCTTCCATATAACTTACAATGTTTCAGTAGGTCAAAAATTTCCCAAGTACTATGTCACTGTTTTTTTTTTAGGTATATTGGAGACGGTAAATCTTCTTGCGTGAGGACTTGTTACAACGTATGCGTCCACGGGACGTGCCAAGGCGAACCAGATTACAAATGTCTGTGCGACATCGGGTGGTACGGAGACGACTGTTCGAAAAACTGCGGGTGCAATAATCATTCGGCATGTCCTGAGGGGTACCAGATCTGCGAGCAATGCCAGGACAACACCATGGGCGAATTTTGTCAATATTGTAGACCGGGAAGTTATGGGAATGCCACCACCGAACAAGGGTTCGTATTATTATAATATCGTCGGTAAAATGCCAAAACGACGATTGTGCAAATTTTGAGGTTTCTAGCCTGTGCAAGTGACAAACCGTATAATTCTTAAAAGATTTGAATGCCAAAGTCACTAATGCATTCGTGAGATCATACCGCCTCTGTGTCCAGATAAGCAAGATTAGACTTTTTCGTTTATTTTGTAACGCCAAAAAACAAATTAGTTTTTTTTATAGTATAAGTGTTTAAGTCACAAAAAGTAGATAACTACATGGTAGGTAGTGCCATAAGTTAACATTTTAATGTACTGATGTAAGAATTTTTTTTGCTTTAGATGTAGAAAATGCGAATGCAACGGTCATGGAGACCTGGACAAAAGGGAATGTGATATAGAGACGGGGGAATGCTTCTGCCAGGATAACACGGAGGGCCTGCACTGTGAAAGGTGTAGACCGAATTATTCGGGCGATCCTAGAAACGGCCAGCAGTGTTATTATCAATGCGAGGCCAGAGGAGTGCTGACAGAATCGAAGGTAACGATTCGACGTTTGTTCAAAAGAAATCTTACCTTCATATACAGGGTGTTATGGAAATTACTTATTATATTTAAACCGGCAAATCCTGAGATGAAAATAGATTGAAGAAAAATAACCTTAAATGGCGCTTTGAATTATTGTACGAAATATACACTTTATATGATAGCTGAAAATTTAGTTGGCCGCTACGAGGACGTTCGCAATCAATAGTTTATTGAGGCGGTGTTGTCATATATTGTAACACAGAATTGTAAACTCACGTGTTCAGTTGTTGACAACAAGACGTCTTTAACCCGCGTTATCACTTCTTTTTCAAACTTTTTAGAAAAACAATACTACAATAAAATTAAGGTACATACTCTCTTACCTTCGATCTTATAATCCGTTTTGTAATTAAATTCCATAAAAAAATAAAACACAAAAGTATGTTTTGCAACAGAACCAACAATAGGTAATATCACACAAATTTGAAATCACATCACAATATTTCTTACTATGAATTATTTCACAACAGAAAAAAAATCGGGTAATGCTACAACTAACAAAACGTTTAAAATTCGTATACATCAAGCACGTGGAACCCTCGACAGCGTCATTCCACCCCCGAGTCTCGAAACATACTGAAGCAACGGTAGTCGCGCGCGGTAGGTATCCAAGCAAGGACGAGACATGCGGTGTGATTTGACAACATTGTTAGTATACTCTAGTGACCCACATTCTTGCTAAGTGAATCCAGATGGAACGGCGCGACAGTATGTGGGTAAAAAGGGTTTTTATCTCAGTATTTAGATATTCGATTTAAAAAAAAGTATGTATAATTTCTCTAGGACACCCTAGGAGTCACCCATTCAAATATAATAAGTCATTTCCATAACACCCCGTATACTTAATGACGTGCTTACATTTCAGAGTACCACATACCAACATTGAAAATAATATCTCAAGTACTTTCGGACATAAACTCCTGGACAAAATTAACGCAACATCATAAATTTTCCATATTTTTGATGCTATTTTTTTTCTGAATTTATGATCCGATTTTAATGATTTTTTTTTGCATTGTAGGTTGGTTCCTGGACAATGTCATAGTTTTCGCTGTTTATGATAAAAATTTAATTTTCGATTTATACTGGGTGTACTAAAAATGCTATGTTTTTTTCCGAAAATTCGCATCACCCTGTGGGGTATATTAGCAACTGAAACATATTGCAGTTGACATTAAACGGTAGGTCCATCTTTCCCCAACATTTTCTTTTTTGGTTTACTTTATTATCTCTGTTATTACAGAAGATACACCGTTTTATAGAGTAACATGTTTTTATAGACTTTAATATTCAACACATTCATTGTTAAATGTTTTCAACTAGACTATGAACTTTTTCTGACATTGTGTTGAATATTAAAGTCTATAAAAACATGTTACTCTATAAAACGGTGTATCTTCTGTAATAACAGAGATAATAAAGTAAACCAAAAAAGAAAATGTTGGGGAAAGATGGACCTACCGTTTAATGTCAACTGCAATATGCTGCGGTTGCTAATATACTCCACAGGGTGATACGAATTTTTGGAAAAAAACATAGCATTTTTAGTTAAAAAATATCCATTTAAAAAATTAAATTCAACTTCTTGTAGCAAAAAAGAAAATAAATCGAACATTTTCGGAATGATCTTTTATGCACCCATTTTCCACTGACTACCGCCCACGCATAAATTAATTAAATCTTGTAGGGTCAAGGCATCAGCTCCCTTCAAAACTACGCCCCTCCGCGAGGAGGTCCGCCGATCAGAGAGTGTCTGTGGATCATCAAACCGGACGTCGATTACGGCACGCCCATTATCCAGCTGCAAATTAACGCCTCGCAGCTGAATGTAACCTGCGGTGAAAATGCGGTCTACGTCTACGACGGGCTACCGGAACTGGTTGATATGGGCAGCCAGAGTGCGCTGTCGGCGGTGTTTTGTACGGAAGAAGCTTTACCGACCGCCGTGGTCGAGTCCAGGACAGGTAAAAGAAAACTTTGATTTATTGATGTTTGTGAATTATACAGGGTGTCCCACTAAGGCCGGCGATGTAGCCGTAAACCTTATGTCTTTGAGAAAAAAAATTTCATCAACAAAATTGACCAAGCTATTATATAAGTAAAATTTAAAATTTCTTCGACTTATCACGGTTAAGGTTTTCATTTAATAACGGTTATGAAATCATTTTTGAGGATGTTTGTTCGTAAACCTTTTTCGTAGCATTTAGTCACGTGACAAAATATCAAAGTAAGTTTTTAGGTTACCAATTATGCAGAGGCAATCGGCGCAAAAAGTTTTCTTAATATTCCAATAATAAAAAAAGTTTCCCAAATGAGGCCAACTTTTTGCCGGGTCTCTGTCTACTATGTCTCTCTCAATAAAACTCTTTTCTATAGGTCACCTGACAGTCCACTACAAACAAGGCCCTCCAAATGAGAGCTTCAGCGCCATCTACAAGGTGTTGAGCTGCGAATCGTGTGAATCCCCCAGGGTGTGCCGCGAGAACCAGTGCGTTTGCGACGAGGGCCGAGTCGGTCCGAATTGCGACGAACTGATTTGTCCAAACAATTGCACTTTCATTTTGGGACACGGGTCGTGCGATAAGAGCTACGGAAGGTGCCTGTGTAGCGAGGGATGGACAGGGCCGGCTTGCAATATATCGTGAGTTAAATTATAAACTGAAAATTTTTAAGAACGTTCCGATTTAATGATTGGGGTTAAAAATTGACAAATTTTAGAATAAGACTAAAGTACGGGGTGTTCCGGATAAGAATGCTGAAAAAGGACATTCAGAAGATTCTGTTGTGCTGATTCCATTTGAAGAGATATGTGAAAATAAATTTTGCATTCTCATTGTCACTTTTTCTCTATAAGAAGGTTTAATTAAATATTCAATCCGACGTTTCGGTTTTTCGCAGCCATCATCACTCCTATTATTTTGTATTATTATTATTCTTATTATTTTGTGTTCAAAAATGATGCGTTTTTGAAAATGAAAAATAAAAATATTTTCAATAAGGTTCTTATTTGCATTAAAAATATTTTTTTTTTGTCTGAAAGTCCTCATAATTAATAGGTGGATTCAGAATATACAGTGGACTTCATAAAGCATAAAATAAAATGTTAATATTTTAAAAAATAAGTTTATGATGCTTGCGAACAAAACGAAACGTCGGATTGAATATTCAATAAATATTAAATAGAGAAGGAAAAGTGGCAATGCAAATTTATTGTGTCCAATCGTTAATGGGACCCCAATAGCATTCTTATCCTGGACGCACTATATGTTTTAAATAAATTTCTAATGTAGTTTCTTTTGAGTTCGATTATGAAGTATTTCAACAGAAAATTACAAAAATTTAATTGTTATTTTGTTCGTACCTGATAGCTTTAATCTGTGGACAAGATTTGAATTTTTGTAAGTATATAGTTTACTTAGAATTGGTAGGTCTTCTAACATCATAGTCGATGGAGTTTTTAAGCCGACTAAATTTTTTCCAATTAAAATTTCCTAAAAATTGTAATTTATTTTGTCATTGAGTGGTTTACTTACGATTGACATTATGCAAGTGCAGTGGAACTACAGACAATCGGCAATTTCCCCGTATGTCTCTTCCCGTTTCGCCTTAACTCGAGGTTAATCTATAAAATTGCAACCAATGCGATTGTCATTGGTCCGAAATATATCGATTTAATCGAATCGAAACATATCGACTGACAAGTAGACCCAGACTACAGCTTGTTGATGAATAACCTAAAACCTAACCTCAAATATCAGGAATATATTTTTCGGCGGGAAGCAGTGCTACCAGTAATACAATAGTACCAGATTTGGTACATTTTGAAGACATTTAGTACCTACTTTAGTACCTTCGAACTCAAATCTGGTACCTTTTTAAAATGCTCGACATATCGTAGCAACGGGTAAATAATTAATAAATATTGACGTGAGTTAGGCATGTGCAACCCCTGTGTTACCCTTTTTTTATGGGTCGGTACCTTAACCGGTGAACAGGGCCGTACTTCGCCCTTAATGAAAATGATTACACGGCAATATTTTGGCACATCAAGACCTTCTTTACTGGGCAATACACAATCTATTTTCATGCATAACAGAAGAACTTCATCATCACTGAAATGCCACTTTTTAGAATTAATTTTGATATCTATTATCCACGTATTGATAGACTTTTAATATCGATACATCCCTACGACTGATTTCGGTTCTGGACGGTCGTCGTTGGTTGGCAACCAAACCGGCACCAATACCGGCGGGGTTGCCTATATGACACCTTTAAAAATATAGGCAGGTAAAGAAACTCATAATCTGCTCCACTAGTTTAATGAAAAATTAAAATTAAAAACCTTACGTGTTTCGAAGGTTCAAACCTTCATCTTCAGTGGAAAAAATTTAAACTATTTAACTTCCGTTTTTTTACTAGGGAAACGAAATTACAATTGGTATTCATAGAACTGTTCAACACTGAGAGGCTGTCGGACAGTTTCGAGCATTTACGGAAGACTCTTCCACGTTTCGGCCATTCTTTAGTATCCGATAGGCGGGGTTCCCTTTGGATGTTTGGCGGCTATTCTTTGAGCCATGGCCCGTTGAACGATGTCCGACTGTTTGACACGAGAAATATCAGTTGGATGCAGGTAAGAATGTGGATTTTTAAAATGTTATTAAACATTTTTCCTGATGGCCAAACAATATTTTTATTAGAACTTGGCTAGTAAAGAAAAATAAGAAAATTAAAGAGTACCAATTTAAATACTATATACACTTATAGTATTTAAATTTGATCTCTTTAATTTTCTTATTTTTCTCATCTTTTCCACCATCTGAAAGTCACTTGGAAAGCATATCATGAGCCTCTAAATTGATATTTCGGAGCAGTAAAGTAAATAGAAATAAAACATGCTGAAATTTGTTTAGGTGACAGTAGAATCTACGCCGGATGCTAGAATGCCCCAAGGAAGATATTTTCACGGTGCTGATATAGTTCATTCCAAACAATCCCTTTTTGTATTCGGTGGACTCACTAAGCCACAGAAGAATTTTAAGAACAGGTACAATAAAATTATATACAGTGACTGGCAGAATGCACGCTCCATATGGACATTTTTTTATTATTGATTTATCAAACAATTTTATTCTCGATAAAAGTTTCTGCGTCCCCTTGATACTAAAAAAACGCTCATTAAAATTGAAGAAAACTGTAGTACATACACATATATATAACCATTATATTGCCAATACGAACGTTCCAAAATACAAAAAGTGTCCCCGCTATCGGAGATGGCGCGGGCCTATTGAGTTCGCGCAGTAGGGTGGAAATTTTATCGATGGTGTCAGAGCCGGCCCGACATTATTTGTTTGTTGTTATTAGTCGCCATCTTTGGTTCTGGATGCTTTTTCAAATTACAGATAAAAAGTGGTTCATCCACATTGTTGTCGGTATACTAGTGCTTATAAACTTTCATTACCAAACAACAATTTTTGTAAAGGAGTTTTTAATTTGTTGTGATTCGCTGTTTGATAGGTTAGTGGCTTGTTTTGTTTAAGATGAAATGACACAAGTGCATGGTGCTTTTTTGCAAAAGTCGTGGATCAATACCAGGTATAAAGTATTTCAGGTATGTACATATATACGAAAATATTTTGCTTATCACATTATCCGATCTTCCGAACCGAATTTCACTAAAAAGCTTGTAAAAAAGAAGAGAGTGTAACTTGTATACAATATAATGTATATGTGGTCACTACCTAACCTTAAAATTAATGTATTTTTAATTTGGTGCATTAGTAGCTGATAATAATTCCCAAAACAAATATAGTCGTTCATTCTTAATTTTTGGCTGAGAAATAATTGAGGTTAAAAAACATACGACGGCGGATGAAAGTTAAAATAAAGCTCATCGTGTCGATTGTTACAAATATTCGGACGGAATTTGGTACCAAAAGTTTACACCAACCAATCAGGGCACCGTCAGATCATCATATCGTCAGAAATCGTATGCATGGAACGCCGTCTTAATTCGAACTAATCAAAATTTTGATTATGATATTAACTAACCAGTGATATTTACATTAAAAAAGTTGAAATCCGGTCCTGTCGAATGTTTACTTTCAAAAGGAAATTTCCGAACTGCGCAAACTCACTATTACCCCTTCGATGCCCATAGCGGGGACATAATTGCAGATGGTATTAGCAATATAATGGTTATATATATGTGAGTACATACGAGCGAGGTTCAATTTCAAGTTGCTGAAGCGTAAAATAGATATTTTTCGTTTTAGATACAATTTTCATTTGTAATAGTTGTTTAGAACTAAAAGTTACGGCCATTTGGCAATAAGATCTTAAATTTTATAATTGGGGAAGACAAGACATTTTTTAAGTAATTCAAGAAGATCCTGAACATATTGTCAAAAATAAATTTTGGTTAATCCTAATTCCTCCAAAAATAAACGAATTTTGGCATTTTTTTTAAAAATGGTTTAAGAAAAATTATAAAAACGAACAAATTTAAAGTTTCACTAGTATTCTAAAAGTAAACATTAAAAATAGCTTTTAAAAATATTTTTATCTCTTCAATATAGTCTCTATACATGGTAGGACAAAAAAATAAAAATTTCGTTTTTTGACCGTGACTTCGTACTCGGACATAACCTTTAATTCTAAACAACTGTTGAACGAATGAAAATTGTATCTGAAACGAAAAATAAGAGTACAGCAATCCCGGACAATCCTCGACGATATATTCTTTATTTTAAATAAAAATATTTTAAAATAATTTAATAAGAATATATATATATTACAAGAACTCTGAACGACTTCTGGCAATTCGACATCCAAAATCAACGTTGGAGCGAAATAGAATCACCCTACGGCCATCTCAAATCGGTGTCGCCATATTGGACCACCGACAAATGGCCGCCGGCCGTTTACGGACACACTTTAACGTACTATAGGAACGCGGACAGAGAGGAATTCTTTATTTTAATTGGAGGAGACTCGCCTCAGTTTGGATTTTTGAATACCGTCTGGGAGTATTCTCTGGAGAAGAATACGTGGAGGCCAGTACCCACCAAAGGTATGCAATGATAGTTTTCTTTAGAAAAAAGTGTTGAAACATTCATTACATTTTCTTTTAAGATATCTGATTTCGTTTCTTAAATATTTTTTATCTACCTATTTGATATATTTTGATTATTTGCTGTTAAGGTAATGGACCTCCGGGAATATTTGGACATAGTACGGTGTTTCATTCGCAGACTAACAGCTTGTACGTATTCGGAGGGTATGTGTATGACAAGCAAGTTAGTGTCATGTCAAACAGCTTGTATCGAATAGAATACGAAACTAAAACTTGGATTGAATTAACTGGAAGTAGCAGCCGGAGTGTGGTGAGTTTCGACAAAATTGATTTAATATAATATTTATGGAAATGCTTTTTAGGAATCAAATTTAAATAAATCCATTTTTTAGCCGAAGCCAAGATTTTTCCATTCGGCTGTAACTACGGACCACTATATGCTTGTTTTGGGTGGAAGAATATATCCGTGGAACATCAGTGATACCCTTTACGCATTTTCCTACAGTTGTAACCAGTGGATAAATTTAATGACCGAATGTAAGTAAAAAATATCGCGCTTGTCTGGATAAAAAATTTTAAGTGATTTTCATATACAACATATTCGTGTCAAATTTAGCTACTGGGACCTTTGGTTGTGTTACAGCTTGTCTATGATGAATGTGTCTTGTTAGGTTATGATTGAATAAAGGAATTTAAATAATTAATTCATAAATTACAAATTTTGATGTTCTGAATGTTCCTGCATATACATGCAGTAACATTCATAAAATAAAAATATGTTTTACTAAAATGTATATGCATCTAATTTTAGCTGTTGAAAAAATTGGCCCATATCCCAAGCAAACCTACGGTCAAGCAATGACAATAGAACCGGATGGGGACGCAGCCTACGTTATCGGCGGTTGGGGTATCGATTCACAAACATCTGTACTAAAGATAGGTATATTTTTAACCGAAAGAATAATTAAATTAAATTAAATTTATTTTTTCTTTATTTTCAGAACTTCCAATGGACATTTGCAACCTGTTCTCCACAAAATCCAGTTGTTTAAAAATACCAGGTTGCGGATATTGCGCTAATAAGAACAAGGACGATATTGTTTCGCAGATATGTCACAGGAATACTTTGGAGTGCCCGTTGGAAAATGGAAACAGTAAGTAAAGAAAAAACGTATTTTCAAAAAATAAATTTAGAAATATTTTTATTGAATTGTTTTAAATATTTTTTAAGGTTCAAGAGTTTCCAACAACGGTAGAATCTGCGAAGGTACAGTGCAATATCCAAGTGGGAACTGTTCCTCCATATTAGAATGTGCCACTTGTAGCTTGACGCCTGGTTGCGTGCTTTGTAACGGGACAAGTTCTTGTGTCAGCTCGATGGAAACTGAATGTGCGGCCCAGGTATGCTTAATTATAAATAAATATACCATTCATACTTTTATATTTATCCCTGCAGAATATTTCAAACTGAATAATTTTTAGATTTGTCCATATAGCAGATGTATCGCAACCGATTGCATACAATGCCACCAGTTGCCTGGTTGTGAATGGAATATATCCAGGAAAAAGTGCGAAATCTGTAAGTTAAACTTTAAAGCTCTGGATTCGTTAGCACGCTATCGAAGGAATTGGGAGAATTTCTTGCTTACACTCTAACCTCATTTTAGCCATGCCGAGCCAGGAAACGAACCTAATTGCGCAGTGCCCCGCTCCTTGCACCACACATCAAACGTGCTCGGATTGCCTGGGATCGCGCGGCTGTCATTGGTCCACGCGGCTCCGCGAGTGCATAAGTACTGCGTCACAGCCGGCTTACTGCGCCGGCGGAGTTTGCGGATTGGTTCTCGTGGAAAGCGACTCCGCCCATTGTCCAGAGCCGTGCCACGCTTTTACTCAGTGCGCCAGTTGTCTAAGACATGGACCGTGCGGATGGTGCGCGGCTCCCGGCGATGGAGGAAATGGACTCTGCGCAGAAGGAAATAGCGAGAGGCCTATGAAAGGAGGGTGTAATAAAATTATTGAGGAAGGCAGGAATTTGTTGGTAAGGCGACTCAATAGTTTTGCTTGTGTATTTTAGTTTAATTTATCTTGCCTCATTTTTCCAGGAAGGAGAAAGTGAAGAAGAATTAAACTCCACCTACTCCTGGCACTACGTCAAATGTCCAAAGGAGAACGAATGTCTAAATGAGCACCACAGTTGCGCAGAAGAATCGGAAATATGTGTGGATTTGGACGATGGGTATGAGTGTCAATGTGGGGAGGGATACAAAGCAGGAGTGGCGGGCTGCGAGCCAGTTTGTCCTCAAGGTAAGTTTTATTTCTTGATTTTCACAGTGCTGCCACAATAATGTCAAAATCTAACCTTAACTCGTAAATATCTATTAAAGTAGTGTACGTTTACCCATGCGTCATCACTTACGCGTCATAAAAATCGTACGAATCAATCAAAATTACGATGAAGAAAAATATCAAAACAAAGACTGATTTCATAAACATTGTAATAGAGGTGTATAGCTTTCCGATATACACGGTGTCCCATATAAGAATGCACAGTACAGGGATCTCGTAAACCACAGGAGATACAGAGATGGTTAAATTAGAGAAAAGTTGCGCTTTGCTAAACCCTTCAAAGTCACGATTCGAAATCTAAAAAAATCCGATTACTTCCGAAGATATTTGGGAAAAACCGAATTTTCCCGATTTCGTTTTTATTTTTTTCTGACTCTATTTAAAAAGATATGACAAAATAAATTTCACATTCTCATTGCCACTTTTTCTACTCTACAACCCGGTGTTCTTAAATTTTTAATCCGACGTTTCGTTTTTCCGCAACCATCATCAACTTTGTTTTTTTAAATAGTCGGAAAATTTAATTTTATGCTTAGTAAATTCTACCTTTTATTCTGAATTCAACGGTATATCACACTTTTCACTTTCACATATTTATAACATGTTTCGGACTAAAAACGCATCATCAATATTACAAAACAAAATATTTTAATTTTACGCTACAAAAAGTTCATTGAACAAGCATATTTAATCAAATATTCAAAAAGTCCTCCCTCATTCTCTAAACAAACGTAGCAACGGTAAACAATTCATTACGTTTTCTAGCATCATTGGAGTTATCCTTGCAATAGTGGCTTGAACCTCGGCTCTAAGTGCTTCTACATTCTCGTACGTTTTCCAGTAGACTTCATCGTTGAGAAAGCCCCACAAGAAAAAATCCAACGGAGTGATGTCGGGAGATCGTGCAGGCCATCTTATAGGACCATTAGTGGCGATTACATTGTTCTGAAAACGTTCTGTTAGATGTTCAATGTTGTTTCGAGAATTATGTGGAGGTGTCCCATCTTGCTGAAACCAAATACTGATGTTTTCTGCCAACGGAATGTTATCAAGAAAATCTTCAATATCATTATTCAAGAACTGGAAATATCTTTCTGCATTTAAAGTACCTTCATAAATTATTGGTCCGATAATCCTTGTTCCTAAAATACCACACCACACATTAAAGCCAAAGCGTTGCTGGTGCCTCAATGGTCGTACACGATGTTCATTATGCTTTGCCCAATAATGTTGATTGTATCGATTAAAAATTTCATTGTTACAAAATAACGATTTTCATCACACATTCTAGTCAGCCACTCGCAGAAAATCATTCTGCGCTGTTGATCACCAGGTACTAAACTATGACAAATCCTGAATCTAAATGGACGAAAACCTTCCTTGTGAAATATTCTTTGAGCATTGGACTTAGGAACATTGTGCTCTTTTTCGATTGATCTTAATCCCACAGTATCTTCTTCTTGCACAGCCAATAAAACGGTTAATGTTTGTTCTGGATGGTTCGTCTTTACTCTATGCGCCACTGGTTTTTGAAATGCGCCATATTCCCTTAGGTTTGTTAGAAGTCTTTTGAAAATTGATATATTAGGTTGGCGGCGCTCTGGATATTTGAGCAAATATTGCCTTTCAGTGTCGAAACAATGTTTATGGCTTTACACGATTTTTCTTCATTTGAAAAATGTGCCATAATTAAAAAACACTTCAAGAGACAAGAAAAACTTTAAATTTAATCGGTAATTTCCGAACTAAGTTTACTTCTTTACGTAAAAATTTCGATTAATGGGCAATACTGACAGATCGCCCTGATTTATTTAGACAAATGCGTTTCAAAGCCTACTATTTCAAGACGATATAATCGCATCATCAAATAATATTGATGATGCGTTTTTAAGTCCGAAACATGTTATAAATATTAAGTGTGATATTCCGTTGAATTCAGAATAAAAGGTAGAATTTACAAAGCATAAAATTGAATTTTCCGACTATTTAAAAAAACAAAGTTGATGATGGTTGTGGAAAAACGAAACGTCGGATTGAAAATCTAAGAACACCGGCTTGTAGAGCAGAAAAAGTGGCAATGAGAATGTGAAATTTATTTTGTCATATCTTTTTAAATAGAGTCAGAAAAAAATAAAAACGAAATCGCGAAAATTCGGTTTTTCCCAAATATCTTCGAAAGTAAACGGATTTTTTTAGATTTCGAATCGTGACTTTGAAGGGTTTAGCAAAGCGCAACTTTTCTCTAATTTAACCATCTCTGTATCTCCAGTGGTTTACGAGATCCCTGTACTGTGCATTCTTATATGGGACACCATGTATGTATTCCGAAGAGTAATTTGTAATTTCGAAAAAGACTGGCTTTCTATTTTTATCATAAGAGTTTTATAATCAAACCTCGGTCACCATTTATTTCGCTTTCAAAATTCGGTGTTTTCATAATCCACTTTAAAATCATGAATACATCCTTACGACGGACTTTAGCCAGCCCTTAAATTTTCGACATGTTATGTCATTTTACAAAACGAGCCTATTAGTAACAAATGTCCATAAATACTTACTGAAAACACTAAAATACGATTGAATAGCTCTGAGACTGTTTTTAGGATTAAATTCAACTTGAAGGCACAAAAACCAATAAAGATTGTAATTTTTGTCTTTGTCTAACATGTTATTAAATTCAAAACGTATTGCGGAACTCCGCAGACTGTTCACTTTCAAGTCTGTGATAAATAAAGATGGAGAGTTTAAAGTTGTCCCAGCATCTCTGACGCACGTGTAAATTTATAAATCTCATTATGTGTGTGTTAAAAATTCACTTGTGGATTTATATGGGTTTTATTATAGATTTTGTCCACGACCGTGGTACTTGGAGCAGTGTTAAAAATTACAATTTAAGTAGTTTTAATAAAAATCCTTAAAGGACCATAAAGAAAATATGTGTTACTGTTTTGATAGGTTGTGTACGTGGCCGATGTGTGGCTCCTTCAATTTGTGAATGCGATTTTGGCTACGTCGGTGCCAATTGCTCCATTCAATGTCTGTGCCATGGACACTCCAATTGTGAGGGCCCTGATAAACTCGACAAATGCCGTGAGTGCCACAATAATACCATGGTAGGTGTTACCAATTTTTTAAATATTATTAAAAAGTTGTCGATTTTGTTGCAAACTTTATTTTCCTAATTTTTAGGGTGAAAGATGTCAGCACTGCAAACCTCTGTTTGTTGGCGATCCCGCCAACCGAACCGCTTGTGTACCTTGCCTGGAATATTGTCACGGTCACTCTGCTTTTTGCGTGGACTCTGCCGACGGCATCCAACCTTATGATTACGTCGACGAAGATACCCTATTATCCAGACTTACAGTAGGACCCAAGAGCAACGCTAGATGTCTTAGGTAAAGTATTGAATTGATCACGAAAACAACTCGGTCCAGGAAAAGGGAAAGTTTTTGTCGTTACACTATCCTTTTTTTTCCAGATGCGCCAATAAGACGACAGGCGACCGGTGCGATGAATGCATTCCTGGCAACTTCAGGGGCTCCGAGGAATTGCACGAGTCATGTAGACCGTGCGACTGTCACGGTCACGGGACGACCTGTCATCCCGTCACAGGTGACCAGTGCGACTGCCAGAATAATACTGTAAGCGATGAATGCGCCGGACAAGGAAGGAATTCGGCACAGCCGTGTTGGCAGGTAAGTTTAGATTGCAAGATAATTTTGATAGGAACGATTGTTGCACTCTGTATTATATGATATATTTTCTAGGTTCAATGCGCACGATGTAGAGAAGGATTCCTGGGAACACCAACCAGAGGTCGCCAATGTTACAGACAAATGTCCGTCGATAACAAGATGTGTTTTGACGCAAAACCGATCGGTATGTTGTATTTTGTTGGTATTTTTGATAATCTTTTACTCTCTTCAGTTTTATAGGCCGATGCTAAAAAAAATATATATTTTAGATGAATGCAAAATGAAACCAAAAGCACTCCATCCCGGCGAGTTGGTATTTTTCGTCATACAGCCTCGATTTATGAACGTGGATATAAGAATTGTCATCGATGTGACGCAAGGTCGTCTCAATGTTTTTATGAGTACTCACGATGACACTTATGTCGCTTTTCCAAATAGCACTACTGGATTTAATGACTTGTTATTGGACGAAATTTATAGGTATGTATGCCCAACTAGCCCCTTATAAGATTTGGTCAAGAAAGATTTATAATTTATATCAAACAGTTTTATAAAAGCTCTCGATGTGAAAATTTGTCATATAAAGGTCTCTCGTGACACATGTGAATTCAGATAAATAACAGAAATGTTGATGATTTTTACATTATTTCATGTAACTAACACTTACTTACAGTGGCGACTCGTGGGCGAAAATATAGCGGAAGAGCCAGAAGTGGCACTTTTCCTAGATTTAATCTAGATCTTTTGGTTACTCTGTGATAGGACCGTGGAGTGTTTGAAAGTAGTTTGTGGTTTAACTTTAATCATTAACTTTAAACTGCGCTAATATTTTGGCAACTTGGTGGAAAGTATTGAGACTCTCTTAGTTAAGTTGGATCATATCAATCGTTTATTGAATATTAGTCATTAATTTTATACCAATGTTTTTCAGACCATTTGATAATGGAACCTTAAAATCAGAAGACCTACACATTCACACAGAGGCCGTCGGACTCAGGACTTACATCACAATCACACAACCAAGAAGTATTTTGACAGTTCAGAATTTGCAAGACAGATTAGTCATCACCTTACCAGAGGTAAGTGCGACCAGGGTTCATCCACATATTTATATACATTATATTGCCAATACGAGCGTTCCAAATCACAAAAAGTGCCCCGGTATGGGAGATGGCTGGGCTCCATTGAGTTTGCGCAGTAGGGTGGAAATTTTATCGATCGCGTCAGCGCCGGCCCGACATTATTTGTTTGTTCGTTTGTTCGTTCGTCACCATCTTTGGCTCTGGACGCTTTTTCAAATTACAGAATAAAAAGTGGTTCGTCCATATTGTTGTCGGTATATTAGTGCTTATAAACTTTCATTACCTAACAACAATTTTTGTAAAGGAGTTTTTAATTTGTGGTGATTCGATTCGCTGTTTGTTAGGTTAGTAACTTGTTTTGTTTAAGATGGAAGGACACAAGTGCATGGTGCTTTTTTGCAAAAGTCGTGGATCAATACCAGGTATAAAGTTTTTCAATTCAATTCATTTATTGATCAATTTTTCAGTACAGCAGTACAAAAAAAGAACCATAAAGGTGTAGATCACAATTTCTATATGTATATATAATGGAACATACTAAATCAATAACAAAAACCAATCAACGTGCAACATACAGAGAACAATTAACTAAACACAAAGTCGAAAATAGAATAAGATCAAACAAAATATGCACAATTGGGCAAGACAGCCAATATCATAACAGACTAAGTATTTCAGGTATGTACATATACACGAAAATATTTTGCTTATCACATTAGTCGATCCTCGGAACCGAATTTCACTAAAAAGCTTGTAAAAAAAGAAGAGAGTGTCACTCGTATACAATATAATAAAGTACGCACAGGGGATCTTTACCCTGACGTCATCGCTAACAAATAGATATCCCGACATATTTCATATCTCTGCATCTTTGTTTGGTACAGACATAAAGGCGAATACAAATTGTATATTATACGTCGTCCGGAATTAAACGTGTTAGACAGAGAAAGAATTATAAAGAAGAGTTGCCAAATAATTATTTTGACTTACGCAGTACTACAAATTACAAAAACGTCATTGTGACAATTGATTCACAATTTTTTCGTTTTTATACATTTTTGTGCATTAAAACTTCATTTACTCCTGCAAACAGTTCTTTTCAGAGCCTTTGGTATCGCTTTTTTATGTTAGTGGTAAGTACATATTGATATTTATTGTTATTTATTTATTGTAATAAAGTATTCCTAACCCTAAAAATTGTGGATAAGTCTCCGCTCCGCTATTTTGCCATCCCAAAAACGTAAAAACACGTCTTTTTAGTTTCGAAAAAAATAAGTAAAATCGCCCGAATTTCCAAACGCTCTGTATATGTATCGAAACTAGAAGGTTCACAGAACGTATTTCGGGTTTTGATGATAAAGTTCTAAGCATGTGGAATGAAGCATTGGACCAATGTTCTGCAGAAATTTGGAAAAATTGTGTAGAACATACTGAAAAGTTAATTGAAGAATGGTTCAATCGAGAACAACATTTAGTAAATATTGAAGTCGAACCATTGATTATAAATGTAGATGAAAGTTCAGATTCCGAATGCGATGATGACTTGTAATTTAAATTTAATATAAGTAAACCAGCTTTAAGACTAAGTTTTTCATTGATAGGTAGGTAAATTGTAGAACTTATTGTACCTATTCTTTGTTAATTTTGTCAACTCTAACTTTGATTTAAATAAATAAAATAAAAATTTAAGGAATTTTTGTACACGGATTAACCCGCCGGCGTATTGTAATTCTAATAATTGTACTGTGTCTTGTCCAAGACAGTGCATGATCATTATTGCTCATAGTATCTGCACGGTGTATTTTCTAAGATGTGTTCATTGTAAATCTAATTGCACGGTGTTGCACTTTTTAATAAATTAATTCAAATGATCTCCGTTGGTCAAATCAAAAATTAAACTTTCTTTGATGTTTTTTTAATCTGTGTAATCAAAATGTCACATTCAAACCGAGTTTATCATTTTGTCAAATAAGAAGTAGGTACAATTTCAAGAATATCAGATTTATACCTACATATTCCTAACAATCTATTTTATGTAAGACCGACTCAAACTTTTGTTTCGGAGTTTTAAAGAAATTTTTAAAAATCCGTGTATGGGAATGTTATTTACGTCAATTAAAATGTTATGAAATTAGTTTTTGTTTTGACAACTTTTCTTCCACGTAATTTTGATTTGATTCATACGATTTTTATGACGTGTAAGCGATGACGTCAGGGTAAAGATCCCCTGTGCGTACTGTATGTATATATGTGGTCACTACCTAACCTTAAAATTAATGTATTTTTAATTTGTTGCATTAGTAGCTGATAATTAATCCCAAAATAGTCAATATAGTCATTCTTAATTTTTGGTTTAGAAAAAAGTGAGGTAAGAAATATACGACGTCGGATGAAAGTTAAAATAAAGCTCATCGTGTCGATTGTTACAAATATTCGGACGGAATTTGGCACCAAAAGTTTACACCGATCAGGGCACCGTCGGATCATCATATCGTCAGAAATCGTATGCATGGAACGCCGTTTAATTCGAACTAATCGAAATTTTGATTGCAATATTTTTCCTAACTAACCAGTGAAATTTACATTAAAAAAGTTGAAATCCGGTCCTGCCGAATGTTTACTTTCACAAGGAAATTTCCGAACTGCGCAAACTCACTATTACCCGTTCGATGCACATAGCGGGGACATAATTGCAGATGGTATTAGCAATATAATGGTTATATATACACGGTGTCCCATATAAGAATTCACAGTACAGGGATCTCGTAAACCACAGGAGATACAGAGATGGTTAAATTAGAGAAAAGTTGCGCTTTGCTAAACCCTTCAAAGTCACGATTCGAAATCTAAAAAAATCCGATTACTTCCGAAGATATTTGGGAAAAACCGAATTTTCCCGATTTCGTTTTTATTTTTTCTGACTCTATTTAAAAAGATGTGACAAAATAAATTTCACATTCTCATTGCCACTTTTTCTGCTCTAAAAGCCGGTGTTCTTAAATTTTTAATCCGACTTTTCGTTTTTCCGCAACCATCATCAACTTTGTTTTTTTAAATAGTCGGAAAATTTAATTTTATGCTTAGTAAATTCTACCTCTTATTCTGAATTCAACGGTATATCACACTTAATATTTATAACATGTTTCGGACTTAAAACGCATCATCAATATTATTTGATGATTATTACGAAGGAACGAAACGTCGGATCAAAAATTTTAAGTTTTAACTATTATAAGGGCAAGTAAGCAAGATGTTAGCATCAAATAATTAATTGCGAGTTATTCCATTTATATCGTCTTGAAATAGTAGGCTTTGAAACGCACTTGTCTAAATAAATCATGGCGATCTGTCAGTATTGCCGATAAATCGAAATTGTTACGTAAAGAAGTAAACTTAGTTCGGAAATTACCGATTAAATTTAAAGTTTCTCTTGTCTCTTGAAGTGTTTTTTAATTATGGCACATTTTTCAAATGAAGAAAAATCGGACATGTTATGTTGTTATATTCAAAGCCATAAAAATTGTTTCGACACTGAAAGGCAATATTTGCTCAAATATCCAGAGCGACGCCAACCTAATATATCAATTTTCAAAAGACTTCTAACAAACCTAAGGGAATATGGCGCATTTCAAAAACCAGTGGTGCATAGAGTAAAAACGAACAATCCAGAACAAATATTAACCGTTTTATTGGCTGTGCAAGAAGAAGATGCTCAAAGAATACTTCACAAGGAAAGTTTTCGTCCATTTAGATTCAGGATTTGTCATAGTTTAGTACCTGGTGATCAACAGCGCAGAATGATTTTCTGCGAATGGCTGACTAGAATATGTGATGAAAATCGTGAATTTCCAAGAACTATTCTACGGTCAGATGAAAGTTATTTTTGTAACAATGGAATTTTTAATCGACACAATCGACATTATTGGGCAAAGCATAATGAACATCGTGTACGACCATTGAGGCACCAGCAACGCTTTGGCTTTAATGTGTGGTGTGGTATTTTAGGATTATCGGACCAATAATTTATGAAGGTACTTTAAATGCAGAAAGATATTTCCAGTTCTTGAATAACGATATTGAAGATTTTCATGATAACATTCCGTTGGCAGAAAGCAACAGTATTTGGTTTCAGCAAGATGGGGCACCTCCACATAATTCTCAAAACAACATTGAATATCTAACAGAACGTTTCCAGAACAATGTAATCGCCACTAAGGGTCCTATAAGATGGCCATCTCCCGACATCACTCCGTTGGATTTTTTCTTGTGGGGCTTTCTCAACGATGAAGTCTACTGGAAAACGTACGAGAATGTAGAAGCACTTAGAGGTTCAAGCCGCTATTGCAAGGATAACTCCAATGATGCTAGAAAACGTAATGAATGAAATTGTTTACCGTTGCTACGTTTGTTTAGAGAATGAGGGAGGCCTTTTTGAACATTTGATTAAATAAGCTTGTTCAATGAACTTTTTGTAGCGTAAAATTAAAATATTTTGTTTTGTAATATTGATGATGCGTTTTAAGTCCGAAACAAGTTATAAATATTAAGTGTGATATACCGTTGAATTCAGAATAAAAGGTAGAATTTACTAAGCATAAAACTAAATTTTCCGACTATTTAAAAAAACAAAGTTGATGATGGTTGCGGAAAAACGAAACGTCGGATTAAAAATTTAAGAACACCGGGTTGTAGAGTAGAAAAAGTGGCAATGAGAATGTGAAATTTATTTTGTCATATCTTTTTAAATAGAGTCAGAAAAAAATAAAAACGAAATCGGGAAAATTCGGTTTTTCCCAAATATCTTCGGAAGTAATCGGATTTTTTTAGATTTCGAATCGTGACTTTGAAGGGTTTAGCAAAGCGCAACTTTTCTCTAATTTAACCATCTCTGTATCTCCTGTGGTTTACGAGATCCCTGTACTGTGCATTCTTATATGGGACACCGTGTATGTGGGTTCACCCGATTTAAATCAACTAATTTTTTTTATTTCAATCAATGATTGAAATTTTTAAAAAATCTGAAACGCCATTTATGTGTAAACAGTCCTGCAATATTTTTACAGGCAAACACAGAACAAGAAACAGTACCGAGTGCCGAAAATTATGGCGGATTTCTTAATTTTTCTAGATTTAACAAGAATTAAATAAACCAACACAACACGTGCCAAAACAGAAAATAGTAATAATTATTGTTTTCACATAAAAATACTACAAAATCACAATTTTTTAATTTTTTTTTAATAAAAATCATTTTATTTTTTAAATCATGATTTTTTTCGAACCCGAATGGTTGCTTACGTCATACGGAAAGTAAAATATTGCCTGTCTGTTGTTCGAAACCTCAAAAACTACTTTATGGGGAATCTCGTTGTAACTTACTATTTGCGGCCGCTCAATTTACTAGTTTTTAATTTTGCAGGAATATCACAAACTAGAAACAACTCGATTTTTCCTGGTGCTTCAATCAGCCGACGATCGTCAAGCAGGTTACGGCGTGGTCTTTTCCCGACAAGACCAGCTACACATAGACCTGTTCGTATTTTTCTCAGTTTTTTTCTCGGTCTTCTTTTTATTCTTAGCGGCATGTGTAGTCGCGTGGAAAGCCAAACAAGCGGCTGACGCCCGTCACGCTAGACGAAGACACGTTGTCGAAATGCTACATATGGCCAAGAGACCATTCGCCAGTGTGACGTTAGATTTGGCCACTAAATCGCCGAAAGGAAAAAAAAATGCTCATCATGACGTGAGGCCTGTGGCCATTGAGCCTACAGGTAATCACCTTTTGCTAAATATCTAATCATCATCGATTAATTTTGATTTTGCTTCTCATTATACAATGTTTTATAATAATATTGTTTTGATATTTCTTAGGCGATGGAGTGGCAGCAGTGGCCACAGTATTCGTGAGTCTCCCCGGAGGTCAGAATCTCCCTGTGAAGCTAGCCTTAGCTTCGTCGTTGATATTATTGGTTCGACAGTTTCCAACGAGCAGTCGAATATTTTTGAGGAGGCGATCTATACACGCCGCTCCTCCCACCTAGATACTCTCTCTCTCTAACTGTACATGTCTGTCTATATGTATTATTTAAGTATTTGTTATTATTTATAAGAATTATACATTTTGTTTTATAAATGTCGTGGTTTTACTTACCAATGTCTGGATATATTTGCAATATGGGGAAAATTCAACTGTCTGACTATATGTGACAAATGTTTAGCATTTTTCGTTAATTCTTAATAGAGGGCACCACTTCATAACTGGGATAAGGTTTTAGCAATTCATACGGATTCTCCAACCTCACTCAAGGGGACGGAATGGCGTGGCAGGATCGTGACAACTGACAATTCAGATGGTTGTGATCGTAACTTTGTTGGTAAGGTAATTGTCTCGTATATGTACCGCTGCCAATATTACAAAATTTTTAAAACTGATTAAAAACTATATCTCACGTCATAATTATAATTTCAAGTCAACGTGGCAACATTGCACTTTGTTAAATTGCCATATCGCTTACATTTTGTTTTTTGTTCCATGTTTGTTATTTTTTGTGCTGTTTGTAGGTTATGATTTCAAAATTTACGTTTTTGCTATGTTTCTTTCAAAATTTTAGTGCAATGTAACTATTTCGTTGCAAATGATGTGTTGTGTTTGTTCGTCCGTGCCTTTTTGCGATGTATGTGTTTCCCGCTGTTTATTACCCCGCCCAGCGCCTCAATTCGCTTCCGGTTCCGAAACTAGTCGGCGTAACTGGTTCCGTTGTATCAGTCAACAGCACAAAACGTGAGTATAACTATTTTTTTAAAAGCTCTATAATAGCAGAAATACATAGATACACGAAATTGTTACTGGTGAAAATCTGGTTGCTATTCTTCATTCATATTAAGTACTTGATAATATTTAAAAATATGAGAATTCTTTACAATCAGCAAAATTTAAAAACTATATTTAAATTTGTAAGTATGTGGATGTTTAAAAATAGTTTTGTTTTACACTCCATATAACAAAGCACCTAAACCACGCTCCTATTCTAATTATCCAAATGTATCTACTCGTATTGGAAATTCGCTTCCGTGTACGTAAAAAAGGTGCTTTCTGAACACAAGTGTCATTATTTACAATGGACATTCTACCCCTATCCTGAAAGGGATCGAACCCCTGGGTCATAACTTGTACTCATAAATACAGGTGTAAGTACTGTGTTAACAAAGTTAAGTAAAGTAAGTAATAATCTCTCATACACTTTCACCATCAATGCCGGTGTTCCTCAAGGGTCCATATTGTCTCCCACTCTCTTCTTACTCTACATTAACGACCTTCTAGTGAAAACTCAAAATCCGATATTTAGTTTTGCTGACGATAGCACACTTATCTCATCTTTCTCTTTGAATGCGCAAACGTCGGCTGCCGACGCACATCTTCGCAGACAGCATGAAGTATCACGCCTCAACAAAGACCTGGAAGA
This sequence comes from Barypeithes pellucidus, assembly GCA_963991005.1. Taxonomy (NCBI): domain Eukaryota; kingdom Metazoa; phylum Arthropoda; class Insecta; order Coleoptera; family Curculionidae; genus Barypeithes; species Barypeithes pellucidus. The sequence continues at coordinate 7,308,712 of OZ022557.1, forward strand.
AATTTTGGCTTGGGGTGACAGTAACCAAGTCGAATTTAACGCTAAAAAAACCCAGGCAGCAGTTTTCTCTAAAAAGATTAACATTACAGAACCGGAAATAGTCATGGCCGGACACGCAATCCCACTGGGTTCATCTATCAATTTGCTGGGCGTCAATCTCGGAGGAAATATGTCTTGGCATAATCACGTTGTGGCAATCGCCAAGGTAGCTTCTCAGAAGCTTGGGGTACTCTTCCGAACCAGAAAGTTGTACACACCTCAACAACTTTTGACACTATACAAAGCCCAGATTCGACCATCACTAGAATACTGCTCTCATGTCTGGAGCTCTGCACCCAAATATACTCTTCGGCTGCTGGATTCCATCGAAAGGAGGGCTATTCGTCTGATCGGAGACTACGAGCTGACGAAGAACCTCGACAGCCTAGAACATCGAAGACAGGTTGGGGATTTGACTCTCTTTTACAGATATTTTCATGGAAGGTGCTCGGCTGACCTTGCCCTCTTAATTCCGCCCAGAGCGACAATTGGCAGAAATACACGACGAACCACTGCCACCCATCCATATGTGGTTAAGCTTAGTACCCCTCGAACTTCATTATTTAAGAATTCTTTTATCTGGAGGACTACATCTTTGTGGAACGACCTTCCCGAGGACGTTTTTCCCAACGAATATAACCTCCAACGATTCAAAACCAACGTAAATCGCTTTTTGCGCACACGCACCACTCCCAGAGTGCCCTAAAGGATTTTTCCTATAGTGCTTGTGTTTGATCATATAAAAAAAAAAAAAAAAAAAAAAAAAAAAAATAATTTTTTATTAAATCTTTATTTTAAAAACACGAATCAAATCCACGAAAAATAGTTTAAATAGATTAAAAAATACATTTCTATATAGCTATTAAGTAACTAAAAATATTTTATTTTGGTACTTTCACTTGAGCACCTTTAAAATATTTGGATGAGTAAATTTTTAGTTCTCAAGTACAATCGCTACGAACATTCATAATTCATGCATACAGGGAAAATTATAGGATAGGTACAAACAAATAGTACCTACACTATACATTACTTAAATGAATATCAGGTAATGATATCACTCCTAAGTATGCTTGCCGCCTTTCAAGCTACGTTCGCACACAAAAAATAGTAAAAAAATGCTATATGTATAAAAATATATTTTATAGTTATGTTACGTAATTGCAGCACCCCTAGTATAATAATGCCACTGAAAGAATTATTAAAACAATTCCTATAAGTACCATTTTTACTATTTATCCTAGACTCAAACTTGAAATACTTAGGTATACTTACTTATTTATATTAGATAAAGGATATTTCAATAAACTTAGGAAGTAAAAGAATGGATTTAAAAAATTCTCAATTGTATAAAAATCCTCAACTTTATAAAAATATTTCATCATTTGAGCATCTATTTTTGCTAAATCACTTTATGGTAGATATTATAAAATTACTTAAGGGCTTAATACATCTGGTCGCTTCACCATTTTTTTAAAAGATACTATAAATCAATATATCTTAACAAGACGAGATAAAAAGTGATATTGATAAAGTATTGCCATATTATACAACTCGGATAGCATGGTACTTAAAATCTTTACTTTTAACAATTTTTAGTGATTAACAAAACATAATTTTTTCTGCATTGTATTTAAAGATGTAATATTTTATGAATGTATAATATTTTGAAAATATTTACCTAATGTTTTGAAGTCTTATAAATTTTAAAATTTTGAATGTGATTTCACATTTTGTTCTTAGTTTTTTTTAGTTTTTTGAATTGTTGACAATGGCAATACTCATAAGTAGGAGTAGAAAGATTACCTTTTGGTTTCGCTCGATAGATATTTAGGTGTCAAAATGGCGATACGCTTTAGTGCATATAAAAATCCAAAATTTAAAAAGATCATGTTTTTCCCTTCTAAGGATGACTGAAAATCACTTTCATGTTTTAAATCAATCCACTGCCTAAAAAAATATGTAAAAATAAATGGTAAAGAAACCCTGTGTAGACACTTTAGTACCATCGAAAATATTGATTCACTCTTAATTAAATCTTAATATACAGGATGTTATGGAAATGACGTATTATATTTAAATGGGTGACTTCTGGGGTGTCCTAGAGAAGGCTACATATTTTTTTTTTTAAATCGAACGTTTAAAAAGTGAGGTAATTCACCCCTAAACCCACACATAACTCCTCGGCACATTCATATATGAACATATTACATTGCCCAGCTGCGTAATCACCAGAGGTTCAGGCACAATGTTGCCAAAATGTTTAAAAGTGTAAAACATTAGTTTCTTATAAAAATAAATATTTAGCTTACTTAGAAAGTAAGTCCAGGACGCGATTAAGGAATCCAAGGCACATACACTTTCAGTTCTTTTTTCTATGGGAAAAACTTTATGCTCATCACGTGTCCTGATGATAGTGTGGGAGTGCATAATAAGCTTATCACTAAACCCCAACACTAACGCATAATTACACTTCACAATAACACACATAGAACAAGAGCACTTAATCATTTCGCAATAGAAATAATAAAAACGCTAATTTCTATGGGCCATTAACCCTGTACTAAAGATAAAATGAAACAATTATGTTAACAATTGACAGGAACTACCCTTTGACATGAATGGTCTCCTCCACCTTCGGACCAGTCGCACTTTCTTTCCGAGAACTCTCCTCTAGTAGAGCCAGCGTGGTTGCCATTTTCGAGACTATAATTATTATACAGGAAAGTAATATTATAGAAGGAAATTCGGCAATTTATGATAGTCGCTTATAAAACATCAAAAGTGGCAACGCTGTATTTTAAATATTAGCCCGATTGTCCAAAATCAGCTGTTTAAAGAAGCCGGCCGATATCGATCGAGAGAACCAACGTGTTATTTATTTTTAAAATTTTGTTAAAATATGTTAAATACATTATTTCCCAGACAATAAGGGCGTATTTTTGTCTACACAGTAGCACTTTAAAATACTAATTCAGATTGAACGGTACTTATATGTGCTGTGACGCGAAAACTAATGTGATTTTGTGATGTGAGTACTTGGTGTTTTTTATAAATTAAGTTGGTTTTAAATAAGTCCGAAAAGGTAAATAAAATTGCATTTTTTTTTCTTCTAAAGGGTAAGTGGCATTTTAAGTTGTCCAGATCTGACGGGTGTCGTTCGAATTGAACAAATGAGAACATACCTGACCATTTATAAACGCCTCGGCGGTTCGTTCGAGTCCGTTCAAGTTTATAAATCAGAGATTGTTTCCCAGCGAACTGAACGTAAAAGTTTATAATGATGTACCCTGAAAAATAAACAACTTGAAATCTGTCAAACGGTTATTGACTTTCTAAAGAGTTTACCCTCAAGATATGACAACACTGTTCAAGATTCACTGCCATATGTTGCTGTGTTTACCTTCCGAACAGGAGCACCACGTGGTAATTTTTGGTTTGACATAAGGTCATGTACAGGGCATATTAAATTAAAGCACCATTTTTGGATATTTTTCTTCAATTTGTTTTCATCTCAGGAATTGCCGGTTTAAATATAATACGTCATTTCCATAACACCCTGTATAGATACCTACACATATTATATTATAATTATATTCAATCAATAATTACTTATTTTATAAAATCATAGAATTATAGGATACTTCTATAAAAGTAATCACATCACAGTAATAGAAAGGACTTATTTAAGTTTTTACCTACATCTAGAAACAAAATGCATTGTGTTGATAAACAGAATCATTCGTTATTCTAATAAGAATCTATACATTTATAGCGGGGTGTGATACTCTGAATAACTAAAATAATAATTTAATAACGAAACATAAAATTACATAAAAATTTTGTTAGTACTTAAAAGTGTAAATGTGTAAAATAAAAGAAATTTTGTTGTTTAAAAAACATGATACGCCACTGAAAATTTTGCTTAATGTTTTATAACTTTTTTATTTTAATCCGATTTTCCATGATTTTTTTATCCGGTTTGTAAATAGATTTATAGGGATTATTTTGTCTTCTTTTAGATATTTTTATCTTAGATGTATTCCTAACAATTTGTTTTTTTAAATGTCCCATTATCTCATTTCTTGGAAGGGGCGCATTACAATAAGTAAACACTGATAATATATATGTATTTTTGTTTCTGTTGTTAATTACTACTTCTATCGGTTAAAATCTTAAAAATCAGTATTTTTGTTTATTTAAAATTATGCGGTTCTTATAAGAAACGAGATAATGTGACAGATAAAGAACAAAATGTTAGGAATACATGTAAGATTGCATCAAAAATATTATGAACAAAGTGTTTTTAAATTGCGACAAAAAAACAAGATTTTAATTTACCAAAAAATGTAAAAGAAGCCAGAATAATTCCAATAAATGTATTTATTTACAAACGGGTTAAAAAATCAAAATGTTATAAAACATCAAGCTTAGCCAACATTTTTAAAGTGTTATTATGTTATTCATTGGAACACCTTTGAAATGTTCTTTCAGGCCATACACAATTAGATATGTATCCATTACTTTTATACGGGTTTAAATTAAATTGTACTCGACCTACTTTACAGTGTGACCCTTTAGTGCCGCAAAGTACGATGCCCGTTCCTATTTTAATTAAAGGGCAAAATAATCCGCGCGACTTTAAGAAAATGTCCGATGTGAAAAAGGCTGTTAGAGTGAGAAAAGTATAATTTTTCAGATGTCAATCTCTTGGAATTAGTAACTACCAGGTTCAATACCATTTTCAGTTTTTTTTTGTACTTAATATTGTGCTGAAAAATGTTGCTTTGTAAATATCATAGCAGAAGCGTTGTTTAGTTGAGAAAAGTATATACTTGAGAAAAGAACCCGTTTTTGCTTTTATTAATGTACCCTTGATTGAGAACTGGTTCGGTATTTGCTGTTTTTAAAAATAATTCAGCATATTATCATTTTTATGTTCACACCGTATTCATTTCCACCCTGTACAACGAAATGACACAATCACGATTATTAGATACAATCAGGCCACTTTGGTTTGTGGGTCACTATTTCGATAAGCGCGTTTCAAGACCTAAATTCTAATTTTTCGAATACAATAATTTATCTACTCCGGCAAACTTTGCTGTCTGCAAAAACTGTCTTTCGCGATTTTCTTGAGTTGGTCGGCCATGCTTTTACCAGCTTCAGAAACCATATTACAGAACACACTATTCGGGTTCTTTAGGAGATTGTACGGATGATCAAATTCCACCATGGTACCCGCGTCCATGACAAGGACTTTGTCGGAATCCATAATGGTGTTGAGGCGATGGGCGACAGTCAGTACTGTGCAATCGGCGAACTTCTTTCGGATGGTTTTTTGAATTAAAGCATCAGTTCTGCAAGAAAAATAAATATGCATTAATTTAGCACTAGCACTACCTGCCATAGAATTCCATTTTATGTGATGTCCCATAGATTTTTACACATTAATACTTGAGTCATGTACAAGCGTTACTACATCTCTAGTATAATCTTTAAATTTACTTACTGTGGATCTACGTTCGCAGTAGCTTCATCCAACATTAAAATCTTATTATTCCTGACAATAGCTCTGGCCAAGCAAATCAGCTGTCTTTGTCCGACACTGTAGTTGGCCCCTCCGTCCATTACTCTGTTTTCTAGTCTGTTAATTATGTTGGCAGGATCCTTAAGCTCAACGTCTTCAATCGCTTTGTATAGGGTGTCGTCGCTATATTCTTCAAATGGATCTAAATTGTAACGTAATGTTCCAGAGAACAACACGGGATCTTGTGGAATAATGGAAATTTTGGAACGTAGGTGTTCCAGATTGAGTTCTTTGGTATCGATATCGTCGATTTTGATGCTTCCTTCTACGTTGGCGAGACGGAACAGCGCCGAGATTAGGGAAGATTTACCTGCGCCTGTTCTGCCTACAATGCCAACCTAAAAAAAGGTCTTGTGTTGTTTAAAGTACTTAAATTATTGTAAATTAAAAACTGCAAATAGAAAACTAACCTTTTCATTCGGAAGAATAGTCAAATTCAAATTCTTCAATACCAACGCTCCTTGCGCATCATATCTCAACCCCATGTTCTCAAACTTGACGAGGCCTTTGTCTGGCCAATTTTTGGCCGGTTGTCTGGGTATCTCCGGTTGCAATTCAGCCGGCAGCTGTTTGTATTCGAAAACCCTTTCGACAGACATGAGTTGGTTTGCGACCTCGGCCGACATTCGAAGACCCCACTGGACCATCATTGACAATGAGATTGCTTGAGTAATCGCTAGACCTACGTCACCGGCATTCATACCGATTCCTGAAAAGGATGGAGGTGTACACTATAGCAAAACTTACACTCGTTTGTGAACGATACTTCTGAACAAAATTTTAAAAAAGGAAGCAGTTCGTTACCTTCTCCAATTATCAGGAAACTGAACGTGATCAAAGTAATAAAGACGAAACAGAGCATGTCCATAAGAAATCCGAAAGCCGAACTGGCTGCGATGAACATAAACCAGGCACTAGTGTGAGCATCTTGATGCTTGTCAAATTCGTCCCTGAGGATGTTCTCGGCACGAAACGCTCGGATTGTCGTCAGCCCGTTTAGCGTTGCGTTTAGATGGGTAAATACTGGACTTCTCACTAAAAATAGTTTTGATTATTATGAATTATATATAGGATGTCCCATAACTTATGGCCCATAGGGCAACTGGAGATACTAAACATCAAACTTGAGTAATTTAAGTTTTTTCGAAATGTTTCTCGTTCTAGAAATACAGCGTGTTGAAGGTGAAGTTTATTCTCGAAAATAAGCCATAATTTGAAAATGGTTCAATTCTAATGGATTGAAAGTTGGCGGTATGATGTTTTTATGAGTAAGAAATACGAATTTGTAGAAGTTTTTAAGTTTTACATTAGATGGCGCTAGTTATATACACTGGGTTTAAAAATATTATGATTTTTTTTCTTACCTTAGTGTTACTTTCAACACTCGGTATCTATCTAGAACGGGTTTAGTTCAGGGGTCGGCAAACTGCGGCTCGCGAGCCACATGCGGCTCTTTGGATGTGAAGCTGCGGCTCGTTAGTTCTATACGTAAATATTATTTATTTTATCAAAAAAAAACATTAAAAATTCGTTCCGAATCGATTAACGAGGATTAGGTACCGATTCTATCTCTCAGCCACTTGTACTCGCTTTTCACCGCACCCCTCCCCCGTGACTCGCGTCGTTACTGTCGTCAGTCCGTCGGAAGCTCTCGAATGACGCCGACGTCGGATGTTTCTATGTAGGTCAGGGGTCGGCAACCTACGACTCGCGAGCCGCATGCGGCTCTTTCGATGTCACGTTGTGTCTCTTTCGATGTCAAGTTTTGTCTCTTTCGATATCAAATTGCGGCCTTTAGTGGCTCTATAAAAACTGAGAAATTGTGTAAATTATAACTTTTGGCTCTTCCGTCTCAAAAGGTTGCCGCCCCATGTTCAGCATCTCCAGTTTATCGGTTTTAGATATGATAAGAAAATATACTTACTGACTCCTTCGAGGCGTTTAATGTTTTTAGACGTTTTTAAGTAGATATGTCTTAAAATCAGGCAAATAACACCAAGAACAGCTACCAGAACAAGAAATAGTGGATTTACTACTGAAATGAGGACGATGGATCCAAGTGCCATTAGGATTAACTAAAATTGAAAAAAGTATTGTCTTATATAAATGTATAACATTCACCGTTATTTTGTACTTAGGGTTAGGTAATATTTAAAGAAAACATAAATTCAATTTTTAAAAATATCGAAAACGTCTCACCTGGGAGGCATCCAGAATAGCTTTGGGCAACAATTCGTCCACGGAACCAATATCCTTGGAGAACCTATTCAGAATTCTACCGCCGGGGTTGGTATCAAAGAACCGCATGGTCGCATTAATAACGCTATAGAAAATGCTATCGTGCAGTTTTTGGGAACTGTTCATTGACAATTTGTAGAACAACAGAGATCTCGATAAGGCAAAGACAAATAATGATATTACGAGAGTTCCGTAAACATAAAGAAATACGTCTCTTTCCCAATTGGCAGCGTCCAATGCAAATGGTGCCGGCGTTACGACCGAAACGTCGGCTGTGGTATTTGGCGTAGCTGTATCGTTTCGCATGCTGTTTTCGAATGTTTTGTAGTCCTCGACCTTAGTCCAGAAGCTGACGAAGTAGTCGGTACCCATAGCCGCGCCTAAAAACAACATGAAAGAAATGGTCAGTGCTCTTTTCTATTCAGATTACCAAAATCTATAGTAACAATCATTGCATTTTAGAACGTAACCACAATAATTGTTATCATTAAAAACTCGCCCTTGAACCCTTACCTTGAGCCAGTAAGTACAGTAAGGTTACAGTAATTACAAAGAATCCGTTGCCTCCAGCGCTTAAGTATTTTAAAAGAAGGTTGCCCTTTACTTTGCCTTTTGAAGATTCTTCTTGCATATCTTTCATTTTGATTTCACGTTCTTCTTCCTAAAAACGAAAAAAAGTAAGTGTCAAGGGCCCTTTATCACCTTTTAAATGTTAAACATTACCACAATCTTTAAATTTTAAATTAACTGGATTTGTCTTTAATTAATACCTCTTCAGAATCTTCATCTTGTTCAGCCAGGATAGCCTCTGGAATGCTCAGTTCGCTCATGGCACTTGCTAAGGATTTGATACTTCTAACAGACATTTTTCTGTCATGTCGGGCCGACTCTAATTTTTTTTGTTTTTCTTCATCTGTTGCGTCTGGTTCCGCTGTTAATAGTTTAGCGTACAGATTGTCACTTTCTGAAAGTGTTTTGAATGTTCCTCGATTTTCGATAGTACCCTAAAAGAAGAAAAATCTAATTTTATAACCTTATCGTACTTTGTAAGGGTAAATGTAGATTCTTGTGATGGAAATTTTATACCTACGTTTTTCAAAATAATAATGTTATCTGCATCTTTCAAATGATGTACTTGATGAGTGACCAAAATTCTGGTTTTGTTGTAGAGGTATCCATTAATACACAAGTCGTACAAGTGCTTAGATACATGTATGTCTACAGCGGAAAGGGGATCGTCCAGCAGATAAATGTCGGCATCTCTGTAAATTGCTCTTGCTAGGTTTATGCGGGCTTTTTGACCACCACTCAATGATGCTCCTAAAGAGGTAAAATTATGTTACTTTTGGTTTTTCTGGTGTTGATAACAGACTGCCAAAATACAATTTATGCTTTATGTCACTGTGGTGCGGCCTGCACCACTAGTCTTAAGTTGGTGAATGGCAGTTTAATCCCTGATCTCACCTCAATATTTAACATTCACGCTACGTACATAATATGTAATAATTAATTCTTGCTTACCCCTGTCTCCTACGATAGTTAAATCTCCATTAGAAAACTGTTCGAAATCTTTTTCAAGTGCACAAGCTTTCACGACATCTTGATATTTCTTTTTATCATATTCGGACCCAAAGACAATGTTCTGACGTACGGTCGCCGCGAAAACCCAGGCTTCTTGCGAAGCATACGAGAGGGTACCATTTACTTCTATTTTACCAGAAACTAGTTCCAATTCACCTAAAATTATGAAATTAATTATTGCTCTAATGTACAAAATAAATCGTGAATAAAGTATTGATGATGCAATGCAAGGCATCTTTTATTGATTTTTTACTGCGTATCCATGTCTTTAGTGATTTTTTGCTGCGTATCCATGTCTTTTAAACAGTCCTATTTTTTTTAATATTTCAATTATATCATTTTAAAGCATTTTTAGGTATCAGTCACATCACTGGCATCAGTTCAGTAGTTTTTAAATTACGAAGTAATTTAAAAAAATTCTTTATCCATTTAATGTTTACTGGGTATCCAAATAAAACTCCTGCGTATCCAAATGGATACTCAAAAGTACGTTAAAAGAGGCCATGATGCAATGGGTTCTTAAATAAGACTTCCACCAGGACCATCATCAACACTTTTTCCATTTGTTTTGATTTAATTTTGCTTAGAGCAAAAAATTAACTTACCCAAAACGGTTTGCAGTAAGGAACTCTTTCCACTTCCAACCGGTCCAATAATCCCAAGCAACTCACCCCTGTTGACCCCTAAAGTAAGATTCTCCAAAGCGTTTTCAGTTACCTTTTCATTCCACTTGACTGTCAAATCTTGCAGACTAAGTAAATATTTATTGGTTATATATTCGTTGTTATTCTGCATTGAAGTTAAGGACTGGTGTTCTTCGTTCAACATAAATTCTTCCAGACGTTTAATACTCACTATCAGTTCGGCAATTTCTGCGATACCGCGAACAAACATTTGGGACATTGTTTGCGATACTATGTTAAGGTAGGACATTATCACGAAAACCTAAAAGAACAAGAAACGTTTACAATACTGCTTGCAATACTTTTCTATTAATAATTGTAGGATCAAAAGGCTTGAAGAGTTCTAGTTACCTGAACTAATTGATATTATTTTAATGAATCAAATAAATGTTCATATTTACCTTTGAAGCAGTGACGGGCTGGTCCGTAAGAGCCACCGTAAGAAGAGTAGCGAACAGAGCTAACCTGGTCGTGAACATGTTGAAAGTCATGTACAAGCCCCTGACATAGGAAGATTTGGTAATAATTTTTATTTCTGCCTTTCTGGCAAAACGGACGAGTTTGGCAAACGGTTTTTCCCAAGCGTACATTTTGATCACTTGAATTCCGTTGAGAATTTCGTCCATCAATCTCACTCTTTCGTCCGTTTTTAATGCGGTAGCCTTTCGGTAGACTGCCGAGAGCTTTCCAGTGTAACCTAAAGAAAAAAATAGAACACTATATTGATGGTATACAATAATGTGTGAGTATATGGTTCAGCTCATTTTAGCCTTGTTGCGCGGTCAGTAAACTTTGATCCAGCTCTATTAACATGAACATGAATAAAAGTCTAGTGGTGTGAGGTCTGGATATCTTGGAGGTCCACCGCGACCAATATATCTTGCAGAACCTCAAGCTGGGCCACCTCGAAATCCTGATTTGAATCATTTGTATTTATGAGGTCACCTAAAGCCTCTTGATGAATATAAAATTAATATTGGTAAAAGTTCATTCATTATGTAAAATTAAAAATTCATTCGGTTCCATCCTTTTTTTATCTCCAATTGAAGTAGAAATTTATGTTATTTCGTCTTTTTAAAATGGAAAGCAATTCGGACCTAAATAAATCTGGAAAAGCATCACACAACGTCAAATTTAAGGCAAATTTTTACATACCTTGAATGGGTACAACTAGAAAAACAGTACCAATACCCAAAATTCCAGCCCATCCAGCGTCAGCAAACATTAAGTAGGTTATTATAATGGTTACCGTAGGAGCTACCCACATGTGATGAATGAAGATGGTGACCATATCGAATCTGCTGACATCATTCGAGAGGAGATTCACTATTTTCCCCGAGGCGGTCTCGCCCAGAGCAGTTGTGCTCAAACGTAGGGCCTGAAAGCGAATTTTTTATTTAATTACTAAAAAACTAGAAAGTACAAAAATATGTTTATTTATAACCATGTATGTAAAGTTGACATTTTAGGCTTTTAAGTTTGATATAAACATATTTTAACATTTGCCCAGGGTGGAAAGCGATCACTTTCCACCCGGGTAAATATCACTTTCTATTCAGAGAAATATCAACATTCAATTGAATAACCAATATGACATGACGTGTTTTTTTTGGTTGGTATATTCGAGCAGTTTTTCGCTCGATAGGAAATACTACTGTAGTTATAATCAAGCGAAAAATCGAAAATCGTTGTCTTTCACTTGATACCCGATTTTCTGAAAGCTGACACGACATACGTCTACGTTAGTAGATTCATCGCCACATGGATTTTGTTTTAACTGGGACTGGCTAGCCAGCGGCGATTGTAAATTTTTAAAAAATTAATGGATATATATTTTTAAAAAATCAGAACCAACTGGTTCTTCCTGAATAAAAACTCTAGAATAAACTTCTAAAACTTACAAAAACAACCCCTGGTGTTTTATCAACACATTCTTCTTAGTCATAAAAATTTCAAGTGATAATCGATTGAGCAATTCACTCTATTATTAAAATCGCTCGATTATCAAGAACTCGATTATTAAAATCATCGGTTTTTCCCAACACTATAATATATGTACTATTGTCAGTTTCAAATAAGAAATAACTTTAAAAATTATATTTCTTTGGTTAGAATGTATCAAAAAAAAATCGTACTTACTTTTCTATATACTAAGGCGCATGATGCTGCTCGTATTTTCATCCCATAGTGAAAGGCATTCATGATATACTGATTGGTTAAAAGGGCACCAAAAAAAGTACATATTGCGATGGCACCGGCATAAATAAAAGCATCGTGTTTCGTTAGAGTAGTATCGGCTCTAAATAAACAAAAAATATACATATATAGTATATATACAATGTGTACATAAAGTAAGGAACAAATTCATTATCTAGGAATCTAAAAATATTTCGGAAAAATCCTCGGACACGTGTATAATAATTGTTAATGGCGCATTTTTTCCCATACAAACTTAATATACAAGGTGGCTCATCTAGATATGACATTATCGACGATTTTTTTAAATGGGAACCCCTATATTTTAGTTCAGATCTGTAATCTCCAAGAACAGCTGATTTCAAAAACATAACACACTTCATAGTTTCGTTACTACAGGGTAAAACAAATAATTTTATTTAAGATATTTTTTTTTTGGCTTGGGAGGCATCAATTAATTACGTGAGGAGTTTTTAACGATTTTTCAACCCCCTTCCCCCAATAAAAGATTTCGTGACATTTGGCTCAATCCCTTCCGCCATCACCCAATTTTACATGAAAGCCTTACGTAATTAATGGACGCACCATCATTTGCTGTTACTTATGTTTTTTTCTCAAGTAGGCTTATTTGCTGTTATGTAACTATGGTATTTAGATAATGTCATTGTCATTACATTGTATTTTTCTAGTAAGTTTATTAGAAGTAATAAATTTTATTTTAAAATATATTGAGTTACTATGCGTTTATCTTTAACACAAAGAATATAAATTCTTATGATGATTGGATATGGTGATAGGATCCGTACTCAACAAGAAGTTTGCATTTTGTTTAACACTAAGTATCCAGCAAGACCAATTACTAGATCAACTGTGAGTAAACTTGAAATAAAATTTCGGGAAACGGGTTCAGTGGAAGATATTCCAAGAAAAGGCCGTCCAACTATTCCGGATGATAAGAAATTAGATATTTTATTGGGTATGGAAGAAGATCCCCACAACAGCGTCCGCCAGATTAGCATTGATCATGGGGCGGCTGCTATGACCGTTCATAACCTATTGACGGTAGAAAAATGGCACCCGTTTAAAATCCGACTGGTTCATGAGTTGAATGAAGATGATCCAGATCGTAGGATGGAGTTTTGTCAAATATTAATGGAAAGATGTAACTTAGATCCTTTGTTTGTTGAAAATATCCTATTTTCGGATGAATCTACCTTTAAATTAAATGGAGAAGTGAACCGGCAAAACTGTAGATACTGGGCAAAAGAAAATCCCAGGTGGATGCGTGAGCACCATACTCAATATCCTCAAAAAATTTATGTTTGGGCTGGTATTGTGAAAAACAAAATTATTGGGCCATATTTTTTTGACAACAATGTAAACAGGCTAAATTATCTTCATTTTCTTCAGAACTTTCTTATCCCTACGCTAGTTAACTTATGCCCTAGTAGAAATAATCCAGGAATTCTAGATGAAAATTTGTGGTACCAACAAGACGGCGCACCTCCACATTATGCAGCAGTAGTGCGCCATTACATAAACCAAGTTTTTCCGAACAAGTGGATTGGAAGACGTGGGCCTGTTGAATGGCCGCCTAGGTCTCCAGACCTTACACCACTGGACTTTTTCTTGTGGGGTCACCTGAAAAATGTTGTTTATAAAGTCAGACCTGCCAATATTGAAGATTTAAAAAATCGAATAACAACAGAATGCAGGAACATTTCAGAAGAAACCATAAGAAAAGTCCAACAAGAATTTATTGATCGCTTGGAGTGCTGTCAGGCAGCAGAAGGAGGACAATTTCAACACTTAATTAAATAGCTTATTTAATTTTTTACATTTTTTTAAATTAAAAATATCTTAAATAAAATTATTTGTTTTACCCTGTAGTAACGAAACTATGAATTTTAGGCCCTAAGTATGTTATGTTTTTGAAATCAGCTATTCTTGGAGGTTACAGATCTGAACTAAAATATAGGGGTTTCCATTTAAAAAAATCGTCGATAATGTCATATCTACTACATGAGCCACCTTGTATATTAAGTTTGTATGGGAAAAAATGCGCCATTAAAAATTATTATACACGTGTCCGAGGATTTTTCCGAAATATTTTTAGATTCCTAGATAATGAATTTGTTCCTTACTTTATGTACACACTGTATATATATTATTCTTGTAAATGGCAGTGTTGTTAAGAATCACCAAAAAATACAGTAATCGGTGCATCGCATACCTACCAGCTACAACGTTTACAATTTCGTCATTTTAATAGGTAAAGTCATCACATGCTAGCCATGATACAATAAATACAAGGCATGATATCGCGCAAGCAGCACAGACCTATAACTATGGATACATACAACTTATGGGGCGTACAGTAAAAAGTTCAATTTTATGAGTGAAAAAATAGGTTGTTGCGCACGGTTTACCGGTCATATTTTTAAAGATTGACAACGACATGAACCAACGACGACCGTCCTGAAGCGAAATCTATCAATACGTCGACAATAGATATCAAAATTAATTTTAAAAGTGGCACTTTTGCTTTTAAAGTTTGGTTATCCATCGGTGGCAAGGAGGCGTAACGTCAAATTGGGATAGCTAGATATCTTACCTTCTGTTTATTATATCATGCATGCCGGCTATATTCTCTTGTTTAATTTTAATCCTTACCTAAAATATGAAAGTAATTGCCCTAACATCAATGGTTGTGCCACAGTGAAAAATTGCATAATAGATAAAATTATGCCAAGAATAGCGTACTCCACCCAGAATGCTTGTATAATTGCAATTAGAAGACTCGGTTTTTTATGTTTTCCTTTTTCATATTGTTTGCACCATGCCCTGAAAATGATTGTTATAAATTAGACTCTATCTCAACATCAACAAACATCTAGAATAATCAACAAAATTCAATGGAATAATGGATAATAGATTTTTATTTTTTGATCGAATTTTTCTTCATTAAATATTTACGTATTATTCGTAACGAACAAACAAACCCGCCCATCTCCCGCCACCCTCCCCATAAAGTAGATACGGACAAAATTTGAAAAATCAGACGGTAAAAATGTAACTGATGTTATAGATGATGACGTAATGTAATTCAAAACTGCTCTGACTAACGACTTTTTTGGTTTTGTGCGATTTGTTTATCCCATATAAAGTGCTGAACCAGGAAACTCCTACATACTTCAGACGGAGAGATAAGATTAAAAATGATTTGAATAAAAGACCATCTGTTACGGTTTATTTTGTAAGCGCATATTATTATATACTTTGATAAAGTTTGAAATTTAAATTGTCGAGATGAGCTATCTGGTTGATAAAAAAAGCTTGCAATAAGAAATATTTAATGTGTTCGGACATCACCTGATGATTATGGAAATAATAAGGCAGCTGCATATTCTCTCTGATTCCTTACGTATACAATTATTTATTTTAAAAATGTAGCTTGCTATTTTCTATGAAAAGTTAAACACATAAACGCTAATCTTGAAGGTCAAAGATCATTGTATTATGTTAAATTATATTAGTACTCTTAAGGTAGCTAATGAAATTGGTATGCTTAAGAGCAGCTTTTAATCACAGGTTGCCAAGCAGACACTATTTTATGCGAACGTTTAGCCAAATATACTTAATTTTTTTCTAATCTAAAACTGGATTCGTAAAGTTAAAGGATTGGAAAACGGTATGAAAAGATTGCGTTAAAAAATATAATGTTATAAGAATAATAATAACAATTTCAAATATGAACAATTTTGAAATTTTTGTCACAGATCTTCCTGAAAACCCAATCGACATGTCAGACAATCTAAATATCAATAAATTACCTAAAAAAACTTTATTATTAACGGCTAAAACTTCACGAAAAGGAATATTGATCAGCTGATGAATCTCGTCTCTTTCGAACCTGCCAAAAAGCGGCATAATTTTTAATTAAATTGATGCAACATAGATGGCTCTGATTGATAATTTGGGATTCCGGGTTCAAACAAATAAGATTATCAATAGCCCAAAAGTTATAATAATATATAGGTTTAATAATCATTGATATGCGTGAGAAATAATGATGTGTAGAATTTTTTTGCTTCCTGCAGTTCTCTGTCTGGCATATTAATTTATTACTAACTCCTGTGCTTATTATTTATGTATTTATCTCGATGAATTTAATAAATTCATAAAAATTATGGCTAAATTCACTCGGTTGAACCTTACCTTTCCAATCTGTCTCCTAATAGCATACTTCGGTCACTTTTAATAGGGTTGTAGAGATCGTTAAAGTCCAAAGTCTTTCTGTATCCCCTCTTAAACATGCCTATGGTGTATCTAAAACAAAAACAAACACAGGATTATTATAGAATAGAGTGGTATTAAATTCTATACATAAAGTTAGGTACATTTTAGGTCCCATTTTCGACACTTTTCTAGGGTTTGTACTCCATAATTGTTAGTGCTATCAAAAAAGTAATGTGGTGACATGTGCTCTTTTTGGGTCAAACTTAAAATGGTAAAATCAAAATTTGAAAATTTTCGCTCGCTCAAGAGATACGGGGGAAAATCAAAAAATGACAATTTCGAAATTACCCTATATTTTCTTAGTTAAAAGAGATACAGAAAAATGTGTTATATAGAAGTTTCTTTATATTTATTGTTGAATAATCTGACGTTTTCATAATAAGTATACGGGGTCAGGTAAAAAAGTTATCGGAATTAAACCTCATTTTTTTAAATGGAACACCTTGTATATTTTAAACTAAAAGGATACTATTTTAAATTCTGTTTTCAAATATATAACACACCATGGATGATATTGGTTTCCTAGGCGATTTATTAAACTTTATTACTTTAAACCACAGTAGACCATGAAACAAAAGCTAATATCCTATAGAAACAACTATGTTGACTATTAACATTTAACGTCAATTTCATTTCTACATATTCATTTGCGAAAATGACCTATCAACAATTTGAAAAATTTGATATGATATCAGTTTATATTGAAAGTGGAAAAAAAACGAAGAAATGGCGCAAAATGTATATTTTGTTCGCTATCCCGAAAGACGGTAATCATTTAAGGTCATATTCCGAACATTTGCGATGATTCTGAATCTTTTATTTCGTTTCAAAGTAATAAAGTTTAAATAAATCCCCTAGGAAACCAATACCATCCTTGGTGTGTTCGGGTTTGTTCGTGTGTTATATATTTGAAAAGAGACTTAAAAATGCTATCTTCTTAGATTAAAATATACAGGGTGTTCCATTTAAAAAAATGAGGTTAGGTCCGATAACTTTTTTACCTGACCCCGTATACTTATTCTGAAAACGGCAGATTATTCAATAATCAATACAAAGAAACTTCTGTATAAAACATTTTTCTGTATCTCTTTTAACTAACAAAATAGAGGGTAATTTTGAAATTGTCAATTTCTTGATTTTCCTCCGTATCTCGAGCGAAAATTTTCAAATTTTGATTTTATCATTTTAAGTTTGACCCAAAAAGAGCACATGACACCTACATTACTCTTTTGATAGCAGTAACAATTACGTAGCAGGTCTTTGATATACTATAACGTCATCAAAATGACGCACCTTCATTCTTTCCCCGGCTCAACTGTATGTTTATAAAATATTTTTGGGCTTGTTCCCCCAACAACCCTAAGTAGCAGACCTTATAAGATTTGGTTAAGAGTGTTATAAAAGCTTTCGAGCTACAAATTTGTTATATAATGGTCTCCCGTGATACAATTTTGTTTTTAGAATAGCTATGGTTCCGTAAGCTTTTTGCTGTATAGCGTGCTTGTTGCTGTTTCCTAAATGCTGTTTCATGTAGCAAATCGGGGGTTTTTAAACTTATAGATCTCATGGTTGTACGAACGTTCTCAGCGTTCTCTCGTATACAGCTTGAAGTATAAATATTTGCTGTATAAATATTCTTGTAACCTTTATAAAGAAAGAAATGTCGGTCTATGCATGTTTATCTTTCATCTGCGTATTGGTCCTATCTCCTCCACACGGTAAGAGAAAAAAATATATATGAGAAGAAACATAACGTACTAATGAGCGGAACAATATGTTCCGATCATGACTCTGCCTAACAATTGGTTAATTTACTCCACTTGATAACACAAATATTTTTACTTCCACATTTTTATCTTAAACTAATTCAATGAACGTCCACACCGACCGGGACAAGTACCATAAAAAAATACGAGGGGCAAGACGAAAACTCTCATCATATTATAATCATTTATTTATCTACATATTCTTCTTTAATGGATCTACAAATAGGGAGGGATGGGTTGAATGGTTTGTTATTGTTGGCGGGTTGAGCCCATTAAGTGGATTCGTATAATAGTATACCGGGTGATGCATCGTCGAGTTGAACATAGGAAATCCCATGGAATTTTTGAGGTGGCTGAATATTGGCTCCCCTGTATATTTTATAGGAAAACTGCATTATAACTTCTTGAAGAGGCCGACATGGTAAAACCATGTGCCGCGTTTGAATACATTTTGTTGAGCCAATCCTAAGCTGTTCAATTAGATGATGGTAAAATCACGAAACTCTCATAGTTCAGGTAATAGAGCAAACACCAGCAAATAATTTCTATGACGTTATTGTCAAAAAATTGACGTAACGTTAAAACATAACGAATAATGAGAATATTGTCTCCGGCACTAATTCTCGTTTTGTGAATGTCAAAATGTGAATTAGTCATTATTTATGAAGTTTTTGAGTTTGCCGAACAATGATTGTCGTATTATTAATAGAAGTTTGAAAATTCTTTTTATAATAATAAGGTCAGTACCTATTTATTATTGAATATTGTTTTATTTATATTTTTGTTGTATGGCTTAGGTTTGCTATTTTTATAAATTTGTTTTATTTCGTAAAAAGTTGTTGAGGTGTACAGGGTATCCCATTTTCGACACTTTTATATGGTATCTGCGTTATTGTTAGGGCTATCAAAAAAGTAATGTAGGTGTCATGTGCTCTTTTGGATTAAACTTAAAGTGGTAAAATCAAAATTTGAAAATTTTCGCTCGCTTAAGAGATACGGGGGAAAATCAAAAAATTGACAATTTCAAAATAACCCTATATTTTCTTAGTTAAAAGAGATACGGAAAAATGTTTTATACAGAAGTTTCTTTATATTAATTGTTGAATAATCTGCCGTGTTCAGAATAAGTATACGGGGTCAGGTAAAAAAGTTATCGGACCTAACCTCATTTTTTTTTAAATGGAACACCCTGTATATTTTAATCTAAAGAGATACTATTTTAAATTCTCTTTTCAAATATATAACACACCATGGATGATATTGGTTTCCTAGGCGATTTATTTAAACTTTATTACTTTGAAACGAAATAAAAGATTCAGATTAATGTAAAAAATAGCGGGAATCATCGCAAATGTTCGGAATATGTCTTTAAATGGTTACCGTCTTTCCGGATAGCGAACAAAATATACATTTTGCGCCATTTCTTCGTTATTTTCACTTTCAATATAAACTGATATCATATCAAATTTTTCAAAATGTTAGTAGGTCATTTTCGCAAATGAATATGTAAAAATGAAATTGACGTTAAATGTTAATAGTCAACATAGGTAGTTGTTTCTAGGATATTAGCTTTTGTTTCATGGTCTATTGTGGTTTAAAGTAATAAACTTTAATAAATCGCCTAGGAAACCAATATCATCCATGGTGTGTTATATATTTGAAAGGATAATTTAAAATAGTATCTTTTTAGAATAAAATATACAACAGGGTGTGTTCCATTTAAAAACTTAGGTTAGGTCCGATCACTTTTTTACCTGACCCCGTATACGTATTCTGAAAACGGCAGATTATTCAACAATGAATATAAAGAAATTTCTGTATAAAATATTTTTCTGTATCTCTTTTAACTAAGAAAATATAGGGTAATTTTGAAATTGTAAATTTTTTGATTTTCCCCCGTCGCTCTTAAGCGAGCGAAAATTTTCTAATTTTGATTATATCATTTTAATGATTACTTTTTGATAGCACTAACAATTATTTTTTTGGGTTTGGTTTGGGAATTCAAAGTGAAAGATGAGACAAGTGTGCTATCGCCAACAAAGCTATATATTGTGGAATATTTCAGAAATTACGCGTCCTCTATTATTAAAAATATAAAATTACATGGCACCACCCCCAACTCTATCGCACACTTTTCGTCGTAATTCTTAATACAGCCCTTATACTTAGTATAGTATTATCATCAAAATATCTACCTGCCGTGCATAATACAACCGATAATGCAGACCATTAAATCGAATTGTCCTTTGTTTGAAAAAGTTAAAACTACCATTGAAATTTATTTGTTAATTTTTATTGATTAGTACCGGGAAATTTTCATAGTTTGAATGTAGCCAAGGCGTTTTTTTTATCGCGGCATAGGATGCAATAACGGATTTGATGGATATTTGAAATGGACACTTAAGGGGGGTAATTTACATATTATTTTTTTTTTTTAATTATTTTTTACAAACTTCGATTTCTGAACTATCGGCGAAAAATAAAGGAAAAGCCACATTCCCGGCCTATGTCCTTAACTAATATTAAACCTTTCTTACTAGATCATCAATATACTATTGAAATATAAAATATCTGATTCGAAAATTAATCTTCTCATTACTCTCGACAATACTTTTGCAATTTAGTTGCTGCCAGTTAATTATTGGCATGAGAGCTGCCCTTGAAACCACAACTGCAATAGAATTGTCGACTGTAAGACGATTTGCATGACATATTGCTTGCAACTCTGCACATTATATCACATAACACAAAATATCATCTCAGGTTTCCGGTTTTGTGTTAATATTTTGTCAATGTT
The DNA here is from genome assembly GCA_963991005.1 of Barypeithes pellucidus. Taxonomy (NCBI): domain Eukaryota; kingdom Metazoa; phylum Arthropoda; class Insecta; order Coleoptera; family Curculionidae; genus Barypeithes; species Barypeithes pellucidus. Next base: position 7,329,901 of record OZ022557.1, read on the forward strand.
TCCGTTTTCCTTTCCTGTCTTACTGCTCAAGAAAAAAAATAGATTTTTTTCAAAATTAATTAAAAATCAGTATACTAATTCATGCAATTAATAATAAAAATAAAAAATCTTGTACAAAATTTGTAAAATTAACTGATATACACAATCATAATACCAGAGATATTGACCATTTAAAAAAAAAATCAAATTAAAAGTAGAATAGGGATGAAATCTATTTTATTTGATGGAATAAATATTTATAATACATTACCTAAAGTATTAACAAAAAATTTTAATTTAAAATTGTTTAAAAAAAATGCAAAGAAATTTTTTCTGGAAAACATACAAATTACTTAAAAAAAAACCATTTATAATAATTTTTATTTTGAATTTTTATATTGATTAATTACTTATTTATGTTCTATGTTATAATATTCCCTGTAATGGACTACAATAGCTCGTTGGGAAGAAACATTATTATTATAATTGTTCTTTTTCAAACCGTTTAATCCCCACTCTGACACCCTATTTATTCTTATAATAATAAATTACGTACAGGTTTATTTATAAGAATATAATATATTTTATTTATTTAATTTACATGACACCGGAGACAGATTAAAATATTAACTACTGTTTCATCGCACTTGTTGCATAAATATTTACCTAATTTAGTCTTGTTTATTGTGTTGAGGTCATATAATTTCGCATTTGAGCTTAATATATATTTTGGAGCGTGTGTCCTGAAAAGAGGTTGAATGATAATTTTAGCAAAGATCAAATAAAATGTAGTAGTATCTGTAAGATAGGTCAACTACGTATATTTTTTCTATAGTCTATTCAGTTTTCCAATTCAGTAGACCAAAGCAAAGCAAATACACTCGACGAGCACGTGAACAGCATACAGGGTCGCATTAAGAACAATATAACAGTACAATCTCGAAACACGCATGTGAATAGACCTTGCTCTCGCCAGCATCGGAAATTTTATCGCCGTTTGACCAATAGCAACGAGTTTATGCATCGAGCATGTGGCTATCACGCGCTGATGTTTGTTCATACTCCTGAATTGGTAAAATGAATAGAGTATAGAAGGAAACAGGCTGCAGAAGCTGAATAGTGACACTATTATAGGACTATACTATACAATTTGGGATTTTTTTTATTGTTAAAAAAACAATGACCGGCAAAAGTTGTTTGCTACACCAATTAAAAAACAATATTTTTTTCATATTAAACCCTGCCCACGTTGTTCCTTAACTTTTTAAAACATCCAGATCGATTTTTATGTCCCCCATATATCATACTGTTCAACTTATAGGTACCGTCGAGGGTATACATCGATACCAATTTCACGAAGGTAAACAAAGGACGAAAATGTTTGAAATTGTATATTGCTTTTCCTTTATTGCTAAACACGTGTTTACATTTCACAAGGATTGATGGCTTTCATAACACCTTATGTTATTTTCTGAGGAACTTAAAATAAATGGTTTCCGAGTATATACTTGTAGCCACAAAATTTAACATTTTATATTTCATACTTTAAAGACCTAGGAGAGGATTTTGTTGTGATTTTTTGCTTCCTAGGAATATGACAGTGTCATTGGCAGATCTGCTCATGTCTTAATTTGGCCATTTTAAGACGTCAATGGTACCAAGTAATTAACGAATTAACTAAAAATGATATTTGTTTGAAATATTGGTAGTAAAGATTGTTTCACGAAAATGGATATAACTTAATGACTGCAATAAAAGTACCTGTGGCCATCCCATTATTTATGACCGTTTGTTATTATTATGTGGAAAGGACCGGATTGTAATAATTATAATTAAATATAGGCACATCAGGTAGGTTAGGTTGCTCAATTTATATTTAAATATCTTTTTGTGGTAAAATTTGTTAGTTTTTGAGGAATGGTTCAAGAATTGTCTTTTACCAAACATTCCTCAGAATAGCGTGATAGTAATGGACAATGCGAGCTATCACAGTCGCCAATTACATGAAGCTCCAAGCTCAAATAATACAAAATTGGAGATTCAGAACTACATGGCGGCGAATGATATATATTTTGAAGAAAGTTATAAAAAAAAGTGATCTTTTAGAAGTTTTAAAGACATTTTGTATAAAAAAAAGTATATGTTTGTGACACACTGGCAGAAGAAATTGGACATACAGTGCTACGGCTCCCACCCTATTATTGCATTTTTAACCCCATAGAGCATATGTGGCACCAGGTTAAAATCACTGCTAAGGTCTGAAAATATTTCTCCGACTTTAAGTTCTAGTGTTGTAGAATTAATACGAAAATGCTTTAATGATATTCCCCCAGGTAGTTGGAAAAATTCAGTCCGTCACGTAATACCTGTAGAAAATTCGAATTCGTATATTAGTCTGGATCGTATAATTAATCCAATTATAATTAATTTTGATGAGGATAGCGATAGCGAAACAGAACTATCTATAGAATGACATTATAAATGTAAATAAATATGACTAGTAATATTTAAAAAAAATGTTATTTCATTTGATTACATTAATATAATCATATCATTACTTGTTTTCCTTAGTCCGCCCCTTCATACTTCACTTGTTTATTGCCAAGCTCTTGTCGACACAATGGGACCGACCCAGGAAATCATTAAGTCGTATCCATTTTTCGTGAAACAATCTTTACCCGCTATAAAAGGCTTAACATTGTTATCTTAGATCAATAGTCATAAGTAATTATCGGATGTATAGTAAAGTTTACGTTATACCGTTGAACTTGTGACTACCAAGTCTAATTAAATTTTGAACATAACATGTCCTAAAGTTCAGGCAAAGTTTATTTTCCTGCATCCCTAATTATTATACCATTTTAATTAGGTGTCTCTTTAGTTCAAAATATAAATAAATAAATCTGTAGATAGATATACAGGGTGTCCCCCCGGGAACCGCCTCGATCTATATATGAAAAACGATGCATAGGAAAATTTTGAAAATTGAACAGTATGCTAATGTTGATTATTTAATTTGGATTGGATTTCTTGTTGAATATATATTTTGGGGCGAATATGTTTCATAATATTTTTAAAGCCTTCATAGCCAACTAGGAGTAACTGAACTTAAAATTCGCGGCAAAATCCCCATATAAAAATATTATATTATATTATATTTCGAAAACTACAAACTTTCGGAAGAGACAACCTCACACAAACTTACCCTTATTTTAAATGCTAAATAGAAAATAATTGTAAAATTTAGGGGTTTCCATTTGAAATTATAGATTTTTTGCAATTTTCTCCATTTCATTTGTTTGTTTGTTGTTTGAACAGCCTGTATTAACAGTTTAAAAATATTATAAAAAAATCTATTAAAGCGGTTTCTTTTCAACAAGGAATCCCACCCAAATTAAATAATAAAGGTTTCCTTATAGGAAAAATTAACAATTATTTTAAGGTAATTTTAGATATAAAACCTTAAATATGTCAAACACTTTTAGACTTAGGTATAGGACATGATATTATACAAAATTTTAGAATCTTACGTAGAATTGAAGAAAAATTTCCATAAATGGCGCTTTCAATTCATTCAGCGGTAAAAGTGACGTCAAACCAGAAAAAACATCTGTATGGCACTGCGATACATGTAAGCAATCAAGGAATTCTGGCCGGTGTTGTCATATGTACACCTCAAACTCTTTAGACAAAATAAAATAATTTAAACACTTTTCCATTCTGTAATACCTTTTTGTACAATTAATTGAAGAACATTTGCGACAGACTATGTTTTAAACAACCCGAAAAAACATATGGAATAGTAACAGCCACGTACGTCATTAGGTCAAATGCCAATGACCTCTTGACGCCTTACATCGGCTGAGCGAAGTAGTTTCATATAGCGCCACACGCGTGCGCCTGTTAGTTCAAGACCACCCACCGGATACGTTGTGTCTATTCGATCACCAACACACTCTCAGCGAACCGCCTGTTTTTTCAGTTTACCCGTGTATCTTGCCCGTCCATAAATAATCTTTGAATATTGTTCTTATTGACGCGTTTCTTCTGGACGTCAAATTTCACGCGTGTAATAAAATCTAATAATCTGTAGTATAATCTGTATTATTGTATTTTCAAAAGCTAACTATCGGTTCTGTTTCACTATTACTGTGTGTACATAAAGTGTTTCCAGGAGTGTTCTCATGAAAAAGAAAAAAAAACAGATTGTGTTTGTGCCTGGATTTCCTCGCTCTTTAGGTATAAGGATGAACATAAAAATAATTTATTTTTATAATTTTATATGGAATTTCAGTTTTACATTAAGTTTGGCAACATTGCCATTGGCTCTGGGTGAAATGTTGTACAGTAGCGTAGACTGACCTGTGAGTAAGAGTGTTTATTACCACACTTTTAAAACGGTCGATTTAAAAAAATAAAATATGTAGCGCTTCTCTAGGACACCCAAGGAGTCACCCATTTAAATATAATACGTCATTTCCATAACACCCTGTATATAGTTTTTCATAGATAGATCGAGGCGGTTCCCGGTGGGACACCCTGTATTTTCATGCCGACCCAGCACCCATTTATTGCGGTTTGAAGATGTTGGGACCCACACAATTAGGTTTAAACAGGTCATTGATTTGTTGCAGTAAAGGTGAACAGTATAATGAAAACTATACTATAACTGCTGTTATTATACTAGGGCCCTTCAGTATGTAGTCACCAACAATAGCTCCTGCGGTATGTTAAGTCACCGACCGCCATGCTAACCGAGCAGCTAAACAGACCTCCCAAACGATTAAAATAATAATAATAATCCCTGTTTATCATAAATTAAAATTATTTCTGGCCAGACACAGAAGAAGACCGCTCTCGAAATTTATCTTTTGAACTTCCTACTTTAAATAAAAGAGATTCTAAAATACTGACGTTTATTTTAAGATCCACAGACAAAGCCGTGTTCTGGGAGATGTAATAAGCCATTTTGGTTTATTTTATGGGGCTTGTAGGTAATCGGATGAGATCCTGTGTGTATTTAAGTGGTAAAAGTGAGGAACATCTGGTTTCTTTTATTATTATTAAACGCTTCTAGAACAAACCTCAATCGTAACACAATACTGCCGTGTTAATTCATAGGGGCGTAAATGCAAATGTCGTCAAAAGTTACTTATACCATTCAAGCAACGTGGCATGAATGTTAAATTCGAAAGCACTATATGCTACCAATTCCTATTGATACGTTTGTAACTACAAATATAGACGTAATTGAAATTTGAAAGCTAAATAATCTAGATATTTCACAATTAAATTTTCAGTAGATATGCCCCTTTGAATTAACACGGCAGAATATGGATAGATCTAAATGTAGTACGCTAAGTAAATTTTATCGGGAAATATTTTACGACATCCTCGCAAAAATGTCTGGGTGACATGCAAATTGATTGGAGAAAAAGCTGCCGTTTTCAAAAATTCACAGCATTGCAGCAACGGACTTATTTAGGTTTAATACAGGACCATTCACGGTGAGTAGTCTATTAAAATGATCTCGAGTTTCCAAATGTGTAAAAATCCACTCCAACCAACCAATTGGGATAATAGGTACATTTTACATACTTAAGTTTAGAGGTGCCAATTTCGGTATCCGGGGATCTCGACGAAAATTCAATCTCGAAAATCCCGGGATTAAGCAAATTAAGCCCTCAAATCCCGTGATAAATTATATAAAAGAGTTCCTTAAAAATTAATTTGTTTTTTAAATATTTATTTTAAAACGAACAATTTTATTGTAAATTATATTTTTGTAATAAATCCATGTTTCATGTTTCGCTAGCCCCTAATACAATTTACAAAATAATGTAATTTTTTAGCGCCGATTTTCAGAGATTATATTAAAAAAGAGAATTAATTAACGTAGAACCACTTTTCCTGGGGTGTTAACAGTGCGTTTTAAACCTAGGGATTAAAAATACACTCGGTTTCTATACAATTTTATGTGCTTTAAGATAGGGAAAATTGAGTCCTAAAATAATTTTAAAAAAATTTTTCACTGACGGCAAGTCTAGGAGACGACACATGCACTGATTTTTTTTTAGAAATTTATACTTTTTGTTTTTCATTTTGATAACAGAATAGGTAAGATTTCTATTTAGTGTATAGTAAACACAATTTTTCTTAATAGTACAAAAATGTCCTGCAAAATTGCAGATACATTTTTATCAGAACGTTATAAATAGGATCCTTTTAAAATGTCGATAATTATAGTTTCGAAAAATTTAAAATTATCTGAGAACAAAAACACAAAAGATACGAGTTTTCTCTTCACGGTCGAAACTCTTATAGACTCGTATATTTTATAGGCCTTGTATTTTTTCACGGATGCCCCCATTATCATCATAATTAGAGCCTGGGGCGCCTGGATATCAATTTTGAACTATAAATTATTGTCGTTTAAAATATAATTGTCTTGTTTTCTGAGTTAACAACTCGAAAAACGAGAGTTTGTTTTTAAAAAAAAACTTTTATTTCAATCTAAGACGTTACAATAAGAATGATGATCTTAATTCTGTTACATATATTTATAATGTTTGCAATGCTGACATTGCATGAGAACATCTAAGGCATCTAAGAAAATCTAGGAAGTCTAATAATAGTTTTGATGATGCTGCATAACGCGCAAAACGACCATTCTCAGGGGAATGTAACTCCTCCCTTCTTAGTTGAAAGCACGTTCTAAAGGGCGTGATTTCAAATAATTATTAATTAATAATTATAAAATTGGATCATTTGATTTTTGAATAATAATCTTAGATTTTCTTACACATTTTCGATATATGATAAATATTATGATTAAAATGATAAAAATATAAAGGAATATTGTCCAAAAGCTAGTTCGATTGATGTAGACCGTTGACGTCATGGCTTCAAGGTTTTCCTTCTGTTCTTGTAACTGGGCTTCGACTTCTTTAGTGGCTTTGAGGTTGACATAGTTAAGGTCCATAGCAGGAGGGTTGTAAATTGATTGATGCTGATTGACTAGGCTGAGGTTTAGGATTGGTAAATTTACTTCGGCGAAGCTGATTCGGCTTGGCTTGTAGCTTTCCAATATGATTGATTTTATTTTGACTTTGCAATCGGCTGGGGACTCCAAAAGATAGGACCCATAAAGAGGTATATTCTCCACTGAATTTTGGCAATTTATTGTGCTGATTAGGCGATTTGGGACGGTTAATATCCATTTACCATCGACCACTTTTCGGATTTGAACTTCGTGTAATTGTATCTTGAAAGGGTGACAGGAAGTGACATTTGTGTGATGCTTGATGAGTTGGACTGCACAGGAAGGGATGTCTTCCGTTAGGGTAGTGCGAGTTTCTCTGCATAAGTAGCTTTCGGGTTGAATCTCCATACATCTTTGGTCCATATAGGCATACTTGTTATTGCTCAGTGCTAGGTAAGGCTTATAGGGTAGGTTGACGAAAAATGATTGGTTATCGGGAATTGGTAAGGGGAATAAATTGAAATATTGATACGTCTCTGATTCTACAAGAGGTAATTCCAATACAAATACAATATTAAATCCTTTTAAAAAGCTTTTGATTATTAATATTTTTTCAAAACTAAGAATATTTTGGGGTTTAACTTCTAAAGGAAGTTTATTTGCATCTAGATGCTTATTAATATTTTCTATCTCGAATAAAAGTTCGTTTGGATTTACTATGGAATTATGAAGTATGTTGATTTTTGCAAATGTGATAGCTACTTCGATTTTATCGAGAATATCATAAATTGACTGATACATTAGTGTAATTTGACTAATTACCATGTGGGTAAGAAAATACTGTTCAAAATTAGTTTGGTGTATTCCAACCTCTTTAATTGTTGCCTCTATTCTAACAATGTGCGATTTTAAGAGCAATTGATTATGTGTGATATTTGATATCATTGATTTAAATTTGTTGATTGTAGAGTCTAAAATTGTAATTTGATTTATGGCGTCGATTCTTAATTTATTTTGGTTTTCCTGCAACCTTTTGATTTTTGCATCGATTTGCTCTGCGTCGTTTTGATCGAGGTTTCCCGTTATACTTTTAATAAATGTGCCCAAAGGGTTAAATAGGCCTCTTTTGTTTCTAAGAACATTTTTGAATGGTAAAATTTGGTCTATTAAATGTTCTATTCGTTTTTCAAGCGTATAAAGTGAGCTAAAAGAATTAAGATAACCTTGATAGTATTCGCTATTATTCTTAATGATAGAAGATAGTCTATCTGTTTGATTTTTTAGAGTTTCAAATTTGGAGATTATAGGGGTTAAGTCAAAATTTTGAATAAAGGTCCATTTATTGGATTCAAGTTGGGCGGTTCCTAGCCTGAAGGGTAGAATTCCGGGGTGATCGTTTAAATCATGGAATTTTACTATTCCTGATGCGATGGTACAGCTCCATCTGGAACAAGTGGCATAATTTTAGTTTCATTAATGTGAATGACTTCTTTTCTTTTTGATTTGGGATTTTCTATCTCGATTTTATTATTTTCTAAGATACCGGTCAACACAAATGGTCCTAAAAATTTATTTTTAATTTTTCCTGATCGGCTGTCTGATTTTTTATAAACTTGAGAACCTATAATCAGTTCTTTAGGGGTTTTATTTTTATTAATTTTTTCTATGGTTTTAAGCTTTAATTCCTTTGTTTGTTCGGTAATTTTATCATATAAAATTTGGGTGTTATTTTTATGGTTATTTATATACTCTGTATATACGTGGGATGGTATTAAATCCATAGGGTCTCTAGAATCCGTGTGTCCGAAGACGAGTTCGTATGGGGTAAAATTTGTGCTAGAGTGAATTGTATTATTATATGCAATAATTGCGTAAGGCATTAATTTTATGACGTCAGCATTTGGATCTGATTCGCGTAAAATACGAATGTGCTCGATTAGCGTCGAATGTAATCTTTCTACGGGTGAGTTCGACTCATGGTGATAGGGGGTGGTAAAATGAATTTTTATATTATGAGCTTTTAGTAAGCCACTGACTACTTCGTTCTGGAATTCCGATCCGTTATCTGATACGATTTGTTTTGGTACGCGAAGAAATGAGAAAAAGTTAATTAATTGGTCACAGCAGGAAACTGCATTTCCGGTGTAAGGAAGAGCTTGTGCGTACTTAGAGAATTTATCTATGATTGTCAAAAATTTTTGTTTACCAATAATGAACGTATCGACGTGTACTATTTCAAATGGTTTACTAGGCGTTTCTGTTAACACTAATGGTTGGTCAGGGGGTTTACGATTATATTTTGAACGTTGACAGATTTCACAATTGTTAATGTATTTTGTTACGTCCGATTTTAAAGATTTCCAATAATAATTGGCTTTTAAGAATTTACATGTTTCTTCGATTCCTCGGTGGTTTGTTTTACTTTCATGTCGATATTTAATGATTAATTCTCTTTCATCCGGTTGAGCGTTATTTATTAATTTCATACACTCTATAAGTTTTAAATTTTTAAAGTGATTTGTCATGGATTGTTGAAAATAAGGCCGTAGTTCTTTAGAGAAGAAATAAACATAGGTATTTTTATTAGTTAAGAATTCTTTAAGAAAATTAACAATAGTTGCCATATTCGTAGGAATGGTTACATGAATAATTTGGTTGCCATCAAAAGTTTCGCGTTTAGTTTTAACGTAAGCGTCATAAGGGGATTTTTTAATAATAATTTGATGGGGTTTGTTATTAATAATTTCATCTAATAAAGTCATATTTGAATAATTATCATCGGCGTTAGTACTGTGTACTGTATTGTCTGTGTTATCATCATTAGGTCTAATTTCTATTCTTGGGGGTTTAATTTGTATGTTTTGTAAAATTTTTATTTTTGGACTATTTGGATTTTTAGTATTTGTGAGATTTTTGCTTGCATCGTCAGGGTCTAAGTTTTCAGGGTTAAACTGACTATAACTATTCTGTAAAAATTGATCGATATCTCGACTTATATCGCCGGGGTTATTGATTATCGATTCTGATTCGATTGCGTGAAGTGAAATACGACTAAGTGCGTCTGCATTTGTATTTTGTTTACCTTTCTTATAAATGATCTCGTAATCGTATTCTTCTAGTCTAAGTCTCCAACGTACAAGTTTAGAGTTGGGTTCTTTTAAATTAAATAGCCAAACTAGGGGTCTATGATCCGTGTAAATTTTGAATTTTCGGCCATATAGGTATGGTCTGAAATATTTGCATGCCCAAACGATACCTAGAAGTTCTTTTTCTATTGTGGAATATCTTTGCTCTGTTTCGTTTAGAGTTCGTGATGCAAAAGCTACAGGGTGGTCATTTGGAGGGTCTCCCTGCGAGAGTACAGCTCCAAGGGCTATATTTGATGCGTCTGTTGTAAGGGTGAACGGTTTCTCAAAATCTGGATATTTAAGAACAGGTGAATTGATCAATAGTTCTTTGAGGTGATTGAACGATTTAATAAAAGGTGGCGAATGTTCAACTTTTGCGCCTTTTTTGAGACATAGTGTAAGTGGTTTAGTGATTTTCGCGAAGTCTTTTATAAATCTACGGTAATAACCCGCTAAACCTAAAAATGACTTAATTTCTTTTTGGGTTTTTGGTATTGGAAAGTTCTTGACTGCGTTAACTTTATCGGGGTTAGGTTTAACACCATCTTTAGTTATTTTGTGCCCTAAATAAGCGACTTCTTTATGTAAAAACTCTGACTTGTCCAGTTGAATTTTAAAATTTGATTGTCTTAGTCTTTCAAATACGGCTCTTAACCTATCGATATGTTCTTGAAGAGAGGTGGAAAAAATAATTATGTCGTCTAAGTATACAGAACAAATTTCATTTTGAAGTCCGCGTAAAACGTTATTCATAACGCGCTGAAAAGTTGAAGGTGCGTTCTTAAGACCGAAGGGCATTCTCTTAAATTCGTAATGGCCCGTGTCTGTTGAAAAAGCCGTTTTGGGGATGTCGTTTGGTTCCATTTCGATTTGGTGGAATCCTGTTGCAAGGTCTAAAGTCGAAAAATATTGAGCTTTACCCAATTTATCGAGAATATCGGAAATATTGGGCAATGGAAATTTATCATCGATTGATTTGTCATTAATTTTACGATAATCGATTACAATACGCCATTTGCGCATGCCCGATGCGTCTAGTTTTTTCGGTACTATCCAAATTGGACTACTCCACGGTGAACTTGAATTTTGAATAATTCCGTTTTCGAGCATTTTATTGATTTGAGATTTTACTTCTTGTTTATGAATTTCCGGATATCTATACGTTTTAGTAAATATAGGTGTTTCTTCTGTAAGGTTTATTTTATGTTTAATTTGGTTAGTAAAAGTTAAAGGGGTACCTTCACTATAAAAAATGTCTCGGTATTCATAACATAAGTTCCTAATTGCTTTATATTCTTCTTTGTTACAGTGCGACAAGCGCAAATTTTTTAAATTTTGTTTTTGAATGTTGTCAAGATATTCGGTGAGTTCCGTATCGGTTTCCATTTTTTCGATAAAATTAGTTTCATTTTCGTCCAAAACTTCGATTTCTAAAGGTTCAAATATAGTAATTTTGATAGGGTTTTCGCCTGGATTTGTTACGAGGGTCGTCGCAAAAGAGTCAATAACATTAACTAATGCTTCTGGCATTTCAGCATTTCCGAATTTTTTATATTTTAAAACTCCTATACCGGTTGATATATTGACAGGTAATTTTACTTTTTGGCATGTACGAGGGGGAATCGTTATTTCAACAGTTTCAAAATGTTGCATAGTTTGAACATTAGCTTGATAATATAAAGGTAAAATAGCGTTCAGCGTTCTTAAGTTATAAGTTTGTAAATCGATATTTGCGCCAATATGTGTTAAAAAATCAATTCCTAAAAGTCCGTCGAATTTTGGTGAAAAATCAAATAAGTAAAACTTGTGGTCTCCTAAGCAATTAAATGAGGGGAATATTGGTATATCGATTACTTCGTTATGCATAGAAATTGCATGAGCTGTTCTAACAGTAAAAAGTTCTGAAAAAATAAAATTTGGATAAATTTTATAAGCAAGGTCAGGTTTAATAAAGCTTTTACCACTACCAGTGTCTATTAAAAATGTTGCATTAATTTCTTCAATAAAAATTACTGGCAGGTCTGAATTTGTATAGTTATTTAAATTTATTATGGAGGGTTGAGTAAATTCGGGGTTTCCTGAAAATTTTCGTCGTGATAATCATTTTGGTTTTCATATAGGTTAGTTTCTTCCTGCGGAATATCATAACCTTGTTCGTATTGCTGATACAACGTTTCGTTAGAATCAGTATAATACTGAGAGTCATCATCGGGGTTCACGTAAAAATCGGTATTTTGATCGTTTGAATTATACATCGGTTCGACCGCTTGATTAAATAGTTCCTCAACAAGAGTATCGCGTCTTGGTTGGCTATTAGCAAAATGATTAGGATGCTTAATGGTTGCGTAACCTGATGACGTATCCATTGGTTCGGGTTTCTTTAATCGTGAAATATTGGAGGGTGACATACGTTGATTATTTTGTTGATTAGAAAAATGTCTAAAGTTTGGATTGGGTCTATTCATAAAATTTTGGTTATTAAAATTTGGTCTTTGAAATCCTGGTCTGACAGATTGGACAGGTCCTTGTCTAAATACTGCAGAAGGTTGTTTAAAGTGATTAAAATTGTTTTGATTAAAACCGTTATAATGTGGTCTGTTAAAATTGGGGTTCATTGACGTATTATTATTTGGCATATACGAATAATTTCGTTGGAAAAATCGGGGTTGCGTGTTAGTGGAATAATGTTGTTGTTGCGGATGCGTATTTGGTTTATTTTTGGAAATATTTAAATCAACATTTGGTTTCGTACCAAAATTTCCGCGATTTTTATAATACATGAAATTTTCTTCTTCCAAGGCATAGCTCATAGCTTCTTCTAGATTTTTCGGGGTTTTTAAACGTACTACTAACTGCATATGATAGTTAAGCCCATTAATAAACGTTTTTAAAATTAAATTGTCATATTCCGTAATTTTTAATAATTTCAATTCCGTTGTGTCCGTAGACATATTTATTTTGGCAAATAATAAGCTACGGGCGTCTTGCAAACGCAGGCCAAATTGTTGCGGAGTTTCATTCTTTTCCGGTTTTACTGTAATTATATCTTGAAGAACACAATCGATTGATCTTTGATCGGCAAAAGTGGAAATTATTGCTTCTTTTAATAGTACCCAAGTTTTTAACTCGGTTCGAGAGGCAATTAAATCAGCTGCTCTACCAACTAATTTGTTTAACACGGTGTCAAAAAGGCAAATATTTATGGCTGCGCCAGAATTTGAAGTATCTTTATGATTTTCGAAAAAGTTTTCACAAGCGTTCAAAAATCTATTAATTTGTTTCGGATTTCCGTCGAAATTAGGGATGTTATCCGCTTGATATCTAATAAGTTGATAATTAGGTTGTTGGTTCTGCATATTGAATAGATTTGCAAGGTCCGATAATAAATCGTCCAGATTAAAAAATATATCAAATAAAGAGACTAATCAATACAACAATTAAGGTAAAATAAGGAAAAATATTTTTAAAGGATGCACTTACAATATAGAAGTGATGATTGCTTCGATTTTCATTTCCTAACTAGGTTCCAATAGGAATGGCGATGCTGTCCTTCCCTGGACTACTTATGAGCTCGGGACGATGCTTGTTCCCTGTACTCGCACCAATAGGACGTGGGACGATGCTTGTTCCCGGTTCCCTGGTCGGTTGAGACTTATTGCACGTCGCAGATTTTTGAAAAATGTTCGTTTTTGTCACTAATTGTAGATACAAACACGGAATATACGCTCGATGCGCGGAACCGCTGACAAAATCCGACCCGACTGCGCCAGTTAACAACTCGAAAAACGAGAGTTTGTTTTTAAAAAAAAACTTTTATTTCAATCTAAGACGTTACAATAAGAATGATGATCTTAATTCTGTTACATATATTTATAATGTTTGCAATGCTGACATTGCATGAGAACATCTAAGGCATCTAAGAAAATCTAGGAAGTCTAATAATAGTTTTGATGATGCTGCATAACGCGCAAAACGACCATTCTCAGGGGAATGTAACTTCTGTGTCTTTTTTATAAAAATTCTGTATGTTCATTATTTATATGATTGGGTAATTCTTTAAAAATTACAGACAAAACATTTTTAAAGCGAAAACAACGTTGGGCACAACTTCACTTCTGTGTGTTATATATTTGAAAATAGAATTTAAAATTCAATCTTCTTAGATTAAAATATACCTACAGGGTGCTCCATTTAAAAAAATGGGGTTAGGTCCGATAACTTTTTTACCTGACCGCGTATACTTATTCTAAATACGGCAAATTATTCAAAAATCATTATAAAGAAACTTATGTATATAAAACATTTTTCTGTATCTCTTTTAACTAAGAAAATATAGGGTAATTTTGAAATTTTTTGATTTTCCCCCGTATCTCTTAAGCGAGCTAAAATTTTCGAATTTTGATTTTATCATTTTAAGTTTAATCCAAAAAGAGTACATGACACCTAAATTACTTTTTTGATATCACTAACAACGGAGAGACCCTATAAAAGTGTCGAAAGACCTCTATACAACAAATTTCATAAAACTACCAAAAATGTTAATTTCCCTCAAAAAATTAAATTGCAGTTTAAACACGTTTCCATCTGTGGAACAAACTCCTCATAACTTTTAGATTTAACAAACGAAGAGGACAGTCCTGAGTTTTAAATAATAAATACGTTGCAAAAATGGAAAAATTAGAATACAAGTGCCGTTGTTTATGATTAAGTCTTTATTTTATCTCATATACCTTAACGGCATAAATAAAACAATAAGGAGGATACGTAATTAATAAGGAGGTCTAAACTGTTAACAAATTAATAGGTATGCTGTCGTCACAACGACATTGTGGCGACTTCCGTTTTCAATAAAAATAGATAGAAAAAAAAAATGATCATCAAATTTGGCATGTGGGCATAACATCACAATCCAGCAAAACTTTTTAAGAGAATCCCCCAGACAAGTAATATTATATCCACATGTAAAGGTGTCTATCAAAACGTCGAATTGATTCTTTTATTCTCGTGGTGCACTGAAACCCGATCTTTAATCCCCTTTTATAATACCCTTCGTAGATAATGCCTGGTTGATTTTAATACGGTTATATATTATATCGAGTCGAACCGATAATATAACATTATACATGCCCACGCATATGATAAATTGGTTTTTAATTCATGTGTTGGCTTCACGAAGACAAAGATTTTATTTATTATTCAACGATAGTCTGCTGCGTATTGCATTTAAGAATATTTTTGCTTTATAGTGTATTATTTAATTATTTAACTATTAGTGTTAATTAGTTATTAATTATTTTATTATACAGGGAGTTATGAAAATGACGTATTATATTTAAATGGGTGACTCCTGGGGTGTCCTAGAGAAGCGCTATATATATATATTTTTTAAATCGACGGTTTTAAAAGTGAGGTAACAAACCCTCTTACTAACAGGTCAGTCCGCGCTACTGTAAACATAATTATATTACCCAGGCCCAATGGCAATATTGCCAAACTTAATGTAAAACTGAAATTCCATATAAAATTATAAAAATAAATTATTTATCTACCTACTTATATTTATCTTTATACCTAAAGAGCGAGGAAATCCAGGCATAAACACAATCAGTTTTTCTCCTTTTTCAGGGTAACACTCTATGTACACACAGTAATAGTGAAACAGAACCGATAGTTAGCTTTTGAAAATACAACAATACCGATTATACTACAGATTATTAGATTTTATTACACGCGAAGAAATTTGATATCCAGAAGAAACAACCTGTCTTAAACTGAGTAAATTGGTTTCGTCAATAAAAATAATATTCAAAGATTATTTATGGACTGGCAAGATACACGCGTAAACCGAAATATCAGAGCGGATTGCTGAGAGTGTGTTGGTGATCGACGAGACACAATGTATCCGGCCGCTGGTTGGTCTTCAACTAACAGACGCAAACGTGCGGCGCTATATGAAACTACTTCGCTCAGCCGATGTAAGGCGTCAAGAGGTCATTGGCATTTGACCTAGTGACGTACGTGGCTATTACTATTCCATATGTTTTTCGGGTTGTTTAAAACATAGTCCGTCGTAAATGTTCTTCACTTAATTGTACAAGAAGGTATTACAGAATGGAAAAGTGCTTCAATTACTTTATTTTGTCTAAAGAGTTTAAGGTGTACATATGACAACACCGGCCAGAATTCCTTGATTGCTTACATGTATCGCGTATGTTGTATAGCTCGGTGCTAAAACGAAAATAAATATTGATCAGCCGATGATTCACGTCTCTTTCTAACCTGCCAAGAAGCGGCATTTTTTTTTAATTGAATTGTTGCAACTTAGATGGCTCTGATTGCTAATTATGGTCCTTATCTTAGGCCCTCCGACAAGATTCTGGTTATCAATAAGTCGTTACGATGGCTTTCGAATTTATTAACTTCATTCAGCAACAGGGATACCGAGATCATGACCTGACTTAAGGTCATTATTACGTATGTATCTAAATCATGTTTCATATCATTTCATTGTGAAAGGTTTAGATTAATGTACTATGGCCGCAACCCCATAATTGAATGTCATAGACCCCGACTGGTTTCAAAATCGGATTGTAAATCATTATTTTACTACGTAGTACTAACAGCTACGACTTTTCTCTCAGACTTAGTTTGATCCGTTGTATTTTGATGTGTTGTGCTGTTCTTTCCATTTCGGATTCACATTTATTTTAAGATCATCAGGCTATTTGGCAGTGTTTTCATGAGGAATCTATTTTTGTGGTTTATTACATAAATCACCCCTATTTATCTGCGAGTCAAGCTTAATCCTCCAATGGTTCATTCATTGATTATAGCTTGATCCTTTTATGTTGTAATTAAAACATCTGTTTAAATCAAAGTTAAATATTAAATAATTATAAGCTGAGTTTCAAGGTCCACGAGCTTGATAATTTCTTTTATATTTTTCTTACTATGAATACAATTGTAGGCTAAATATTTAAATAAACAGCAAGTAGTACCACTTTACAAATGTATTATGTATTGAAATTAAATAATAAGATATCTAAATAAGAAAGTTTTCAAGTTCACAACTATAAATCTTTATTTATACTTATTGTTGATGTTATTCGTCACTATCATATGTTTAATTTAAACAACAGTCATTTTCCCCAATTATAAATTTATATGAGGTATAGTGTAATTGCATAGATAAGCATATAGTATAACTTCAAAGTGCATTTCAAACAGAAACGAAATTATTACCAGCTATATGCAGATCCATTATATTTTACAAAAAAGGCTTTCCATTATGTGGTTACGGAGAAAATTTGTTTTTATTGGTTTTCCGGTTTCGAACACTAAGTGTTCATCATCAGTTCTAGATGCAAATGATAGACGAACGCCAGGGCGGCATCCATCTAATTACACAAGTCGACATAATTTTTGTAAAATCGATGAGAATGCTTATTTTGCGTTTCATTTAGGAAGTTATTAAAACACTTTTACCTCATAGAACTTCTTTTGAACCTCTCCATATTAAGCTTGGATTAATGAAAAACTTTGTCAAAGCCATAGAAGAAGAAGGTAGTGGTTTCCAGTACCTAAGAGAAATATTTCCTCACCTAAGTGATGCAAAATTAAAAGAAGGCATATTTATTGGACCTCAGATAAGGAAGCTCCTAGATAATCTCCGTTTTCAAGAACAATTAAATGAAAAGGAATTGGCAGCTTGGACGTGTTTTGCACGTGTAGGGAAAGGATATCTGGGCAACAAGAAAGATGAAGACTATAAAAGACTCATAGATGAACTGGAGTGCAGTAAGCGATGAACAAGGAAAGAGGTTTCACCAGGACATCATGACGATGGAAACAAGATACCACTGGAACCCATCTAGATGGGTTTGTACTGTTGGTTTTTAAAAAGGGATGATGCTACAGAACACAATAGGAAAAGGTGAACGTTTTTGTCGCTGTGTCATATATTGTGCAATATATTTTTTATTAACATAACGACCAATCCTCAGTAATGTTTTTTGCATAGATGCCACATGTTTTATATGTTTATATTAAATAAATATATTAGATTGTAAAAATATATCGTCTCCTCTTTTTTCTCCACCACCCAATAAACCACCACCTTATAACAAAAAAACTGTACGTGTTCGTATCATTTTCGGATTTAGGACTCTAAAATACTTCAGACAAACCTATTTTCATCAATGTTACTTTACAAGCATTTAAATTTGTCGACTTGTGTTATTTTGCGAGGTGGCGTCGGCTTCTTTATATCTGCTCGCAGAGAAGAATATTTAATATTTCAGAGAGGATTTTTATTTGTACTGGAACTCTATCAGAGAATATAATATAGAGAATAAAATATAAACTATACTTACAAATTTTCTCTAAGAGTGATGTTTTTGAGGAGATGAAAATAGTAACTGACATTTTCCGTGCGGTGACTAGTTTTGGTTTGAGAAAAATGGAAATTTGTTTACAGCGGAGAATTCAACTTATCACGCCTCGTCCGTTTTACTTATCGGATGTTAGTGTTCGTTATTCGTGACCGGAAAAAAATAAGAACGGACATTTTCATCGACGCGCAAGCGCAGTGTTGGATCTTAGGTATGTCATTTTTTTTTACGCTGTTCGAGTTATCGCGCCGCGTCCGTTTTCAAAATAGAAATCGTGTATTGTGGCTCGGAAAATAGGGGGAAAATATGAACTGACATTTTTACACACGCATTCTTAGCAAAACCGTTTGCAGTCAAGAAAAAATGTGTATCAATAATGATGCAATATGGGGACATAGCTGATGCTGGACAGAGACAACCAAGCCGCACAGCAAGCCGTCCAATGCGCGTGCCGCGTACCGCGATCATAAATTATACAGATCGACTCGATTTACTATTTTTTAGAGTGTTATCAACAATTTTTAAAAAAATTGACCCGCGCGCTGTAACTTTTTATATCCCTTTTCTTTACATCTTTTATTTCAACTATGGAATTTTTGCAACACTCAAAACGTCCGTTGTCGATGAATTCGCGTGTTTTTTTTTTATAGTTTTAATATGATTTGATCAAGAACGGACAAGGCGTAATAACAAAAAGACGATCTGCTTTGTTACGGACTGAAATCACTCTGACCGGTAAGCGCAGCGTTGCCGAACTTTTTCCCTCGAGTAAAACTTTCTTATTTTTTAATTATCTAGCGATTAGTCATTGACTGGATGAAGGCGTGATAACAGGACATTTTGATAACGGGCTGCCGGACCATCCTGGTAATGGAAGATGTCACCCTTAAAATCTTAAAGGTCATGTACATTTTTAGGCGGTTACTTTGACCCCTGGTAAAGAATTGGAAGGGGGATCACCCGGAGTGACCACCTATGGACCCCTAATCATTCTACTAAAACACGATAAAGTTTTATTTTATATCCCCAAAACCATAAACATCAATATGAAAAAAAGTCAACCTCCTAAAATTTTGTCCCACTACGAAAAATATACTCTTTGCTAGAGCTCACCCTATTAATAACCATAATAACAATCAACAACAAAATCATATATTTTCTCACACATTATAAAAATATTCTGGAAATTGTAAAATCATAAATTGATGTCGACCATCTCTCAACACTCGCAAAAGATATTCTTGTAAACCTATTTCTCCACATGCACGTTTTAAAGGCTAGAACTAAACGCATCTGACTAAACCGATGAGATAAATCCATATGTTCCTTTTCAGCTAATAAGTTACCCCTAAAAGTGACAGCCCATCTACAAAATAAACACAATCCGAAAAAACTATCGGTTACCTAATTTCCTAATAAAAGCCAATAACTTAAAACTAATCTATTTCCAACTTGTTCTGTCACGTATTGAAAAGACATGCCGGCATGTCAAGTTATTGTGTAACCTACATATTTGAAACATCTGTGGCTAATCGAGGTATTTAAAAGAACGCAGGTCTTCGTGCGAGGAAAGGCATCGCGGCATGCGTGGAAAAATATAATTCTACTTGGAAAAATTGAGTAGATTTATTTTCCGTCGCGTTATTTTACCTCCAGAACGCTACAAAAGTCAGTTACTGCTTACATCTGACACGTCAATTTTGAAGAGGGAGCGTTTAAAAACCGTGGCTTAACCCCCTGGGCGGAGTAGATGTTACCCTTAAATTCTTAAATGGGAATATTAAAAGGTCCTTTAAATTTCTTTCCCATATACAATAATTTCTAATTTGTTGAGTAGTACTTCTTAGAAATCGCGTTTACCTATTACCTACCTACGTCCACTTCTGGAACTCCACTCCACCCCCTTCCCATTGTAAATTTTAACAACCCAAAAGGGGATAAACCACGAAGGCAGCAAATGCCGGTGTTCCTCAAGGGACCATATTGACTCCCACTCTCTTCTTACTCTACATTAACGACCTTCTAGTGAAAACGAAAAATCCGATATTTAGTTTTGCTGATGATAGCACACTTGTCTCATCTTTCTCTTTGAATGCACAAATATCGGCTGCCGACGCACATTTTCGCAGACAGCATGAAGTATCACGCCTCAACAAAGACCTGGAAGAAATTTTGGCTTGGGGTGACAGTAACCAAGTCGAATTTAACGCTAAAAAATCCAGGCAGCAGTTTTCTCTAAAAAGGTTAACACTACAGAACCGAATATAGTCATGGACGGACAAGCAATCTCACTAGCTTCATCTATTAATTTGCTAGGCGTCAATCTGGGAGGAAATTTGTCATGGCATAACCACGTTGTGGCAATCGCCAAGATAGCTTCTCAGAAACTTGGTGTGTTGTACACACCTAAACAACTTTTGACACTATACAAAGCCCAGATTCGACCATCACTAGAGTACTGCTCTCATGTCTGGAGCTCTGCACCCAAATATACTCTTCGGCTACTGGATTCCATCGAAAGGAGGGCCATTCGTCTGATTGGAGACCACGATCTGACGAAGAACCTCGACAGCCTAGAACATCGAAGAGAGGTTGGGGATTTGACTCTCTGCTGACCTTGCCCTTTTAATTCCGCCCAGAGCGGCGAATAGCAGAAATACACGACGAACCACTGCCGCCCATCCATATGTGGTTAAGCTTAGTACTCCTCGAACTTCATAATTTAAGAATTCTTTCATCTGGAGGACTTCATCCTTATGGACCGACCTTCCCGAGGTCGTTTTTTCCAACGAATATAACCTCCAACGATTCAAATCCAACGTGAATCGCTTTTTGCGCACACGCACCACTCCCAGAGTGCCCTAAAGGATTTTTCCTATAGTGCTTGTGTTTGATCATAAAAAAAAATTATTCTTTACCAGCGTCCCACTTCACAATAAAATTGACGTGTCTTTCCGATTCGTGATATTATTTACTGGAAGATATTAAGGATGGGATATTTTCAAATTGACACCCAGTATAAAGAAACATTCTTATATAATTATGTTCTAAATCCTGATATAGTTTGACACCCGAAGAAACAGAAAATCATTTAACTGGTTAGCAAAATATTCTTATTTTTGCGAACAGAAAAATGTAATCGGTCAGCCAAAATGGCTAGTTGGTCAGCCACTTATGGACAGCAAACATTTCTGAATCGGTTAGTAATTAATGTCATACTAGAGTGCTCTAAATTATTTTGGTACGCAAATTAAATATATAAGCTGCTATGAGCGATCCACTTTTAATCAGATATTGGTAAGCAATCAGCGGGTAAGCAAAATATTTAATCTTGGTCTTCAAAAAAAAGCAATAAAACGTGAAATAGTGACAGTGCCCTGGGAAAACAAGTGAAAACCCGCCCCCGCTACACCTTTTGTAGCCGATTTCCTTCTGTATTCGGCAAAAGAAAACACAAGAAAGTAACATAAATTGACAGTGCTCTGGGAAAACAAGTGAAAACCCGCCCCCGCTACCTCTTGGGCCTTGACTGCTACACCGAATGAAAACACACGCACGCAATTAGGTACTCGTATCACGCGACTGCTTTCGCTCCGCCCGCAATAACGAACTTTGCCGATTATTCAAAACAAACGCAATCCAATGATTTATATTGATAGCCATTCTTTTAATATGCAAACCTCTGAAGTAAACTGCGTCTAGACATGTTTTTTCTACTGACCAATTGTAAATTCTTGCTGACCAAGTAATCATTTCGCAGCTCGACTGTTAATTAAGCGAACACATGATATTACAAGCGGACTGATATCGGTTAAATTGTTGACAGTTTGTAGCATTTTTTGCAGAACAAGTGTCGCAGCCCGATTTTTATTTATTGCAAGCAAAATCTTTTTATGCTGATCAAATGATTTAATGGCTATTTTCTGCTGCGAACCAATTTTAATAACGGCAAACCATTTAATTACTTCTCAAAATTATATAGGTATTACGAATAGTGCGCTTGTTGTTTTCTAGTAGACAAATAATCTCTATTTATCCCTATTGTTTGCTTGCTTAAATATTTTTTTCCTCGCAATCATACATCGGTATGTAAAACTGTATTCTACAATCATATGAAGCTATTAATAATTAAAGATAAAATCAAGGATAAAATGTATTATTGACTTTGAACCTTGTTTATCTAACGATTATTTAATAATTAGTAGATATTGTGTTGGTATGCTTCGTCATTGCTGTCTATGACTGGCATTTTTCTAACTTTTTTTAAATCGAAGCATATTTATTAAAATACTCCCTTTGCGCGAACGAAGATATTTTGTAGGCGAGTAAGCGTCAAACAGATTTGATGGGACGATGCTAACTTTGACAGCGCTTCAACTATCTTTTAAGCGGAGTATAGCTAAAGTCTGTTCGTTTTATGAAGTCCGATATCGGATTAAATCAGTAAGGCGGTTAAGTTAACAATACCTTCGCTATACTTGATCGTACCGAACATTCCACTGGTTCACTGCAATCGGCTGAGCATAATCAGCGGTTCCGAAACAAAATTATCTTAGAATTATGTACCGAGATAAATATTTTTATCTAGTTTATTTTTCACTCATAGTTTTTTTTATTTATCAAATGAAAAAGATTTGCGGCAATAAGTTAAAGATGTTCTCAGGTACTTTTTCCTAGAATTTAGTTATTTTGGGATCATTATAGTTAAATCTATATAATAATCACTATTTTCCAAGAAATAATTAAAATTTGCTCAATTGCAGGATGGTATGTTCTATTTTAAATAAAAATTAAAAAAATAAAATTACTTGGTACTTACGTGAAGAAAAGTACACCCAAAGGCGTTGATTTGTCCCGTGGATTAGGATTAATATTCTCTTTGGTAAAATCCATATCGGCTCCGCTTTGTTTGCTTCTAATAAAATTTAACCACCCTGTATCACCTAAGAATCACGTCACGGTCATTCACCAAATTTCGCAAATTCTTTAGCACAAAGCACGGATTTCGTTCAGTCTTTTTGAAATTATGGGTATATTTTCGGTAGGTATTCACACTTAAAAGGAACACGACAATTGTTGGTTCGTACAGTCGATGGCACTAAATTATTACGTCTTTAAAGGAAGAGATCCGACGATATAAAGTAAAAATTTCTTCAGCGACAAGTCTGCTTATTTTAACTTTTCTTTAACTTCTTGTATAAATTAACTCGAGCGGTTTATATTTAGGTACTATTCGTTTTCGTAGAAGAAATTAAATCCTCTGGTTTATGGTCTTTAAAACCGCAGGCCCGTTGCCGTGCTATGTTTTCAGTGGGCTTTGTCTTCGCAGGTTCTTGAACGTTATGATTGATTACCATCGAACGGGGATTTCGAAGCAAAGACCCTAAGTGCACTAGTCAGTCTTATAGTTGAAGATTTGGCAGAGTCAATCTGGAAATAAAATAAATTAGTTATAATATTGTTTGAATTCGTACGACTTACATACTCATACATAGTGTTTAGATATAATAAGCTAGTACAAGGGTTATGACCAGTGGCGGCTCGTGACCTATGATAGAGGGGATTCACAAGTATGGTGAAATTATTTTTAAAGTTTTATTTTTGTGTAACGATCAACAATTACTTTCTAGTCGTTTTAAATGTAGAAAGAAAAAAAGTAATAAGAAAATGCGTTGGGTTAAACATATTTTTATTTATTTTTTAATTTTACACAAGGAAATACAACTTTTGGAAACTAAGAAAGGTTTTCTTAGTGCGTATAGCTGTCCGATCTTAACGTCATCGCATGCAACCCTCGTAACAATATTTATACAGTCCACTACTAATACTACTACAGCCATCTACGAGCTATCAAGAAAACCGAATGATGTCCAATACTACTGCCGCCATCTACGAGTTATCAAGAAAACCGAATGATGTCTAATACCACTACGCCATCTACGGCTACGTCATTAGGCGCAACCAAGACGAGAACAATAGTTAACTGTTTTATGACGAGAACGAATCGAGCCACAAGACTGACAAGTTGGCATTCTTCATATTTTCAGTGTTTTTTAGTTTAAATCCTTAAATAAAATGGTTTAAAATCATATCGAGTATCATTTATGGAAATACACAACATTTATCGACCCTATACAATAGTGCTTAAACGTAAAGTCCACTCTTCGGTTCTTAATTGTAGAAAATTGATCAATAACAGCCTCATTAAGTTTGGAATACCCTCTATAAATTGTTTTTCATATATTTCATTTCTAAACTTTCTAATAAAGTCCCTAGATTTACCCTTTGTGGTATGCGTTAAATTAGTTTCGGGTTTAGGTGTTCCCGCATTCTTCACTTCAATTTTTTGCTCCAAACTCAAAGAGCTAAAGTTGTTTCTTAAATAGTCCACCGTCAACTATTCATTTTAACTTAATAAATATATAGTATTAAAATATTAAAACATACACGCTCGAATTTCTAACTAGATGCACGAACAGACAATAGCGCGGTGCACCCAAAAACTGTGCGCCTTTTCCATGTTAAATCTCCATAGCCCCGCTATTCCCCGCTGCCAACCCTCAGCTGTTACTACAGAGAAACTGCACTACTTAATCGCACGTGCGAGCAAGTCTCGTCATTTACCTCGACCGAGGCACGGTTGCCCGATCTATACAGTTTGGTTTGACGATACGATAAAATATTAGGGAGGGTCGGACTTTATACGATAAATAATATTCAATGAATATAAATTAATATTTTTTATTCGTTTTGTTTTGGGGGTGCACGTGCGCATGTGCTCCTGTGGAAGGACCGCCACTGGTTATAACATATAAAACATTATAATGACGTACTAACAAAATTTAAAAGATAAACGTTGTTTTGCCGACTCATGTGCTATTATAATGAAATTCACAAATTTGCGTTACTATGAATTTTTTTTAAATACTTTGATCAACATTATCTTTTATCATAACAAATATAGTTGCAAGGTCCTATACTATCTCTTATCAACTTATCAAATTTGTTATATAACCCAGAGTCATACTTTGCCTGAACGTGTGGCTTTGATTGGTATACCGGGTGATACATTGTTCAGTTGAACATAGAGAATCCCATACAATTCTTGACTTCCCCGTATAGTTGTTGCAGAATTATACCGTTGTCTCTTACTGCCCTAAATAAACTACCTGATTAAACCCTATTGTATACCCCTCAACCTCTTCAAAGCTCAATAAATGGGATCAGGGCAGGGATAATTTAAAATAAATAGATAGGTATTTTTAGTTTTAGGTACCTATAATAAATGTAAAATAATGATAACAATTAATGATGATTGAAAATAATATAATTTAAAAGTATAACTATTAGGATAACAAGTACAATAAAAATTAATTAAATTCTAAGAAACTATTGATAATTTATTCAAAATTTAACTCTGTATCACTATCACTATCTTCATAATTGAGGGTTGAACATTTGTAATCATACAATTGTAAGAATTTTCCACCTTAAGTACATGCTGTACACAGTTTTTCCAGCTGTCTGCAGAAATTTTTCTTACTTCGATTTTAATTAATTCTACTACAGATGCATTTAATGTAGGAGAAATATTATTTCTCCTAATATTGGATTTTAATTGGTGCCATATTAGCTCAATAGGATTGAATATACAATAGTACGGAGGAAAATGCAACACTGTATGTCCATTTTCTGCTGCAAGTTTGTCACACTCGTATTGCTTATTTATTTCAAAAGCTTTTAATACTTCTAGCAGTTATCGTTTTTTGTAAGTTTCTTCAAAATATAAATCATTTTCAATCATAAAAATTTGAATTTCTGCTTTTGTATTATTAGAATTGGGAATGATTTTTGCTTGCCGACTATGATAACTAGTAGCATTGTCCATTACAATGACGCTATTTTCAGGTATATTTTTAAGGAGTTTATGTTTAAACCAATCTTCAAAAAGTTGTGCGTCGGTATCTTGATGGTAATCTAAAGAAGAATCTGCTATGTTTTTAGCTGAAAGCAACAGACAAGTTGGAACAAACCCGTTCTCGGAACCAGCATTTAATATTGTGATTCTTTTGCCTTTATTTGATGGTGCCTTGGTTTGACATTTTTTGAAAGAATCATCCCAAACTTTTCTTGGAGTGCATGGGTATCGAACCATGTTTCGTCAAGGTAAATAATTGGACGATTTTCTTCTCTAAATTGTTTAACAGCTGTTAAATATTTAAGTCTCCATTCCCGTAAACGTTGAGATTCCATTAATGTTTGTCTTTTATCAATGCTTCGGTATTTAAAACCCATTTTACGCAATATTTTCCTAAGGCTTGAAAGGCTACAAGAGATATTTGTTTCGTCTTTAATCAGCCGCTCTTTGAGGGAAATCAAAGTGGGTACAGTTTGTGCCTCATACATTTGGTAATAATAAATCCATGTCATTTTCGTCAATGCTTCTAAATGTGCCAGAATCACTCCGATTTTTTCTAGGATTAACAGGTTTAAGTACTATGTCTCTTACCGAAGATAAATGAGTTTTTGTCAAAGTAGTCTCTGTTAAAGCATCCATCGAATTAAAATTTCTACTCAACAACGATTGATACACATTTTTAATTATTAGCTTGGCATCGGTAGATAAATGCTTTCTTTTAAAAATGACACTTGAAGATGCCCCCCTATCAGCACAATTCCAAGGACGCCACATTCTACCACTAATAAGCCTAACTAAAAATTACTCGCCGGGAAACCACTAATGATTAAAATTATTAAAAATCACTTTGTATTTATTTGTATTTATATATGCATCAGGCATAGGTATAAATTGAATTTGTATACCTGGTCCGGCTCTGCTCGAAAAGGTTTTAAAATTTGGGATTTCCTTATTTATTTTATGGTCGAAGGGATAATGAGGTTTTATTCCAGTCAAAAGATCAACGGTATAATTCTGCAAATACTATACATAATTTATAAATCTATAATGTTTAGATCTTCTAGAACAGTACGAAATTAAAAAGTCTATAAAAAATAATCCCCTCACAACTAATGATCAACAAAATTTCGTAATCACGCCCTTGATAGACAGCTGCCTCAAGTCTACCCACACTAATCTGGGGAAAACCCCTAACTCTTAGGCAATAAAAAAGTTTATTAGTGACTGTATGAAGACCCGTAAAATAATTTTTAAGTTTAGTATTCATCTTGCAATGCTCTTGTAGGAGGCACTGGCTCTTGATAAAGGCATAAAAACCCGTAAGATGTAGCGTAATCCTCTCAATATATTGAAACATTTAAAAGCAAGTTTCTTCTTTTTTTACATTAAATTATTTAAAAAATGTTTCATAAAGATACAACCGCGGAATCAGTCGAGTATATTGAGTTTGAATATAGTTTGGTGAGCAAGCTATTCAATTAAACGTGATGGCAAAACCACGAACCTCTCATAGTTCAGGTAATCAACATCAGCAAATTAAATTTTGATATTGGCAAAACTAAAATTAGTGTCGGTGACAACAACAATTTCCTTATTCGTTATGTTCAGCTTTACGTCTACGTTTAGCGATAGCGTCATATCAATTATTTGCTGGTAATTGCTGTATTGCCTGAACTATGAATAAGTTTAATTGAATAGCTTATAGTACGGCAGCCCGTTACCAGGATTTCAGACTGATAACGACAGTTTTTTGGTGATTTAATAAGGACTTGAGAAGGAAATTAACAAGAACGGACATTGGCAACGTTGCGAAATCATTGAGAATCGTCTTTACATATTATGTAAAAAAAAGTGGCCGTAATAGTAATCGCGCCTCGTCCGTTCCTTTTATTTTTTGACTCAGCGTGATGTTTTTGAGGAGATGAAAATAGTAACTGACATTTTCCGTGCGGTCAATAGTTTTGGTTTGAGAAAAATGGAAATTTGTTTACAGCGGAGAATTCACGCCTCGTCCGTTTTACTTCTCGGATGTTATTTTTCGTTATTCGTGAGAAGAATGGTCGATATTGCGATATTTACGATATTAAAACGATTTAATTTATTGTATAAATACGATGTTTCTTCATATACAAAACTTCAGATAAAACAGTTAACTATTCAACGTTCTTCGTCGCGCTTCGTTCAGCGACTCTCGCGGTCGGCCGGCACAGACGTCGAGCACGGTTTGACAGTTCTTGACTTGGTTTATTTCGGTGGAACAGGTTTACACCGGAGTCTTTGAAAGGGCTGAACAATTCGTGACCGGAAAAAAATGAGAACGGACATTTTCATCGACGCGCAACCGCAGTGTTGGATCTTAGAGGTGTGTCATTTTTTTTAACGCTTTTCGAGTTATCGCGCCTCGTCCGTTGTCAACCAGAAATCGTGTATTGTGGCTCGGAAAATGGGGGAAAAATATGAATTGACATTTTTAGACACGCATTTTTTTTAGCAAAATCGTTTTCAGTCAACACAGCATGTGTATTAATAATAATGCGATTTGGGGACATAGATGCTGAGTTGTTATAGACAACCAAGCCACACAGCAAGCCGTCCCATGCACACGCCGTGTACCGCGATCATGAATTATACAAATAAGAGATCGGACTCCGCTGCAGCTGCGCAACACGGAAAAGGTCCGTTCGACTCGATTTACTATTAAAAAACAAATTGACCGAGGCGGTGTAACTTTTTTTATACCCCTTTTCTTTACATCTTTCATTTAAACTATGGAATTTTTGCACTCAAACTCACTCACACTCAAAACAGTCAAACTGGGCATATGACTTTACCATGTCGGCCCTCTTCAAGAAGCTATAATGCGGTTTTTCTATAAAATCTACAGGGGCGCCAATATTTACCCACCTCATAAATAGAAATCGTTCCTAATCAAATCATATCAGCTAGTTGTGTAGAATAATTTTTTAAAATGATAAATAAATTCATAAAGAGGCGTCCTATTTTGGTACAATTTCGTATTATGAAACACAATTTTACTGTGTGATGCCATAAAAGAGTTTAAATTAATTCCCATGTAAACACTGGTTAAGTTTAACAATATTAGCCTTGGAACGATGTGTAGCATAATTAATGAAACGAATGATTAAACGAGAAACATATTGCCGATTAAAATATATTGCGTGACACGAGGAATTACCGTTTATTTATAAAAATTCGGCTTGTCATTTTAATTAATAGCTCGATGTTTACCGTCTTGATATTTAAAATGGTTGAATTTAATTTATAATATGAAACATATAGTTTTTTCCATAAAAATCGGAAAAGAACAGAAATTTTGGAAACAATTACACTAGAATTGCTAAACTTGCTTTATATTAGCTAGTAGTGGTGTCTGTGAGTCGGAAAAAGCCCGAAAAATCGAAATATTTTCAGCCGGAACAAGAGTCTTTTTTAATTGAAATTTAAAAAAAAATTTAAATTAGAAAAAAAAAATTTGTTTCTAAAAAATTAAAAATAAACTGACCACGAATCGCGTTTTTTCGCGCAAACTATTTAATTATATTTTTCAGTTGGACCGGAATGAGAGACCATTACAACCAAAAAGACAAGTACAACTATTTTCCCCATTCTCAACATCCTCAGAAACGGGGGGGGGGGGGTTGTTCGGGTTGTTCGGGGGGGATATATATATTTGCCGCTGATACTTGAAAAAAAAATCAGCCCTTTCAGAGGCGAGTATTGGCCGGTTGAGGGGTTGTACGCGATATCCAACACCACCACCGTGTTCAGCATCCTCGAAAACGGGGGGAAAGTGTGTTTCTCTGCAGGGAAACCTCTTGAAGCGCGTTTAACCCATCTGGGGGGGGGTGGTTTTTGGCCGTTTTGAGGGGTTGCGCAACCCAAATGAGAAATTCTGACGCCGCCATCGTGTTCAGCATCCTCGAAAACGGGTGGGGGGGGGGGGGGGGGGGGTACTCTTTTTCCGGCTGAAAATATTTCGATGTTCGTCCGACTCACAGACGCCAGTCTAGGCAGTTAACCGGTGATTCCCCTCGGCATTCCGGTAAATCCCCGAAAAAAAAACTCAGCGGCCCCTTTTTTTGTGGTGAGCTAATTAAATTTGTTAAATGATTTCACTGAAGCTGAAGATTCAGGCTCTGAATCGGACATTGGCAATAAAATACCTGTGTGTTTTAGTTTTGGCTTTGGCTAAATAAACTGTAGTTTGTAGCCTTCAAAGAGAATTAGTTGCATTTAAAAACAATTCTCCAAACATGCATTTACGTCATCATCATCAAATTCTTATTTAGGTAACCGGGTTATAAGTGCGAGGCTAAAATATACAATGAATCATTTTTTCTAGTAGTTTTGACTACTTAAATAACTTCGTTATACTGTCACTAGAAATACATTAAATAGAAATATTGAAATGCATTAATGAGTTAACAGGAACAACCAAAATAAACGCAAAGTAAATTCACTTTAGTAAAGAATTGATTGGCTGCAAGGTTGCCAATAATAACATGCCAATGGAAGGTAGTAGGTAGGTAAAATATTAATATAATCACTTCCACAACATCGACGATGAATTAGTTCTATTTCCAACAAATAACATTTTTTTCGGAAACATCAACGACCAAGTTAACAGCAAAGCTACAGCAAGAAAGCTTACAGAACCATTATATTTATTTCAACTTTAACTGGCATAGACGCAGATAGAACAAAAGAAGAATTAATTAGTTTTGCGCAAAATTACAATCACCTAAAGTTGCAAAACTCACAGCGGAAGCATATAACCATTGTTTATATAAAGTAAATATCTTGTTTATTCTGCAATTTTAAATTTTGCTGATCTACAAGTGGTAGAAAATATATTTGGCGGGCCACTTCAAGGTTTTTCCCGGTGGTCCAAATGGCCCCAGTCCGACACTGGTAATAGTAATTGGTTACTAACAATACCTATAACAGATTTTAGGACCCAAATCAAACAATTTCTGAGTCTAAACACCGGGGCCCATGCAGAGTTAATTATATGTTTTTTTTACACAAAACATATCAACATACCTACCAACCGACTATAAAGAAACTCAGTATTTTCTGCATGAAATAATCCTATTAAACCGTCATTTATAATGACTTAGTAATAAAATTGCATGAAATCAGCTGTGAAATCTGGAGCTCAAGTAAAACATAATTCAATTGGCTTTATATATGATTTTATAAATATCATATTACGAGGAAATGCTAAATAAAGACGTGGTGTATGTAAGCGGATATAATCTTTCGGATCAGCATATAGCTAGTGATTTATTGATTATGGCATCCATAGATTATAATAGCTTGAAACTAAATAGAGAAAATAAGGAATTTATTGTGATCTTCAGAATACGATTTTATTTTTGATCTTATGCCACAAAAGATAGACTTTTTGCTGCATGTTTATCTGTTTATTTATTGGTCTGTTATAAATCTCCTCCAACTGTTTAGTAGGTATATCAATGAGGACCGCGAATTATTAAAATTATAAATAATAAATTGAACTCCTCACCCTGAATAGCTGTTTTTTAAACTCTATTGTTCTGTAATATCAGTAAATCTATTATACTTTCGTAATATTAATACAGGGTGTAAATTTGAAAACTTTCCATTATTAGTATCTCGCTTGCAGTAAATAATTTTAATAATAACTGAAAATGGAAAAGACACATCATAAAACTTCTTTTTAAATACTTGAATGACAAAAAGCGTATCTAAAAATATAGACGCTAAGGACATCGCACCGCTCCCCCTGACCCCAAATCCTGGCTACGCCACTGATTATTGAAAAAAACATTATTGTCATTGTCTTGACCCCTCGTTTAGTAGAATGATGGAGGTCCTTATAATCTCTAACCAATTTCCTCCCATTCGCCTCACGTAGGTTTTAGATAAAATTCATATAAAATGAATTTTTATTTACAAGGATGAAAATGATTGTATATAATAATCTTTGAAACTTTTAAAGATCTAGGTATATTTTATGATGTTTAATTTAACTAGTTTTTCCGAAGGTCGTATCGCTGACCATGACTTAAAGTAAATTAACTAAGGTTATTTTTAAATGCAGCTCACTTTAAGTTAGATCTCGTAATGTCGCCGAATTTCATGGATTTAATTATAGAAATACTCTGAACAATAATAGAATTGAAGGGCTTATTGTAAGAACATGACAAGCCACGTTATTTTCAAAACTCAGTTCTTGTCGAGGTTGGGCTGTGCAATAACATGAGTAGCCACAGAAGAAATAGTATAGCTATTCTTTGAAAGATGGCGCCAGTAGTAGCTGGATCATCTTCTTGCAATAACTGTATTGGCCGAAATATTTGGGTATAGTGTGACAAGCCACATAAAAATGGCGGCCATAAGAGAATATCGTGCGAGTGTTTTATTGAATATTAGTGAAAATAGTGGCTATAGTAGTGATTCAACTACCTCATGTGATGACAGCATAGCCGATAAAGATTATGTACCGAGTGATGAAGAGGAAAATGACCAGAATGGTGAGGTAACGACAGATTTTGTTTTTGTGGCATATCACGTTCTAGCAAGAGACTATTATTTTAAACTAAATTGTGGCATATCATGTTATTGCATTTTCTTTTCAGAACGAAAATTGGTCAGACACTGAAGATGGGGCAGTTCCAGTGAAAATATGCAGATTTAATGAGCCGACACCAGAAAAGACTCCTAAGGGCCGTTGGAGGCCAAAGAATACAGAAGGATATGATCGAAACAAAAGGAAGGCAAGGCGAAATTTGGGGCAAGGATACCTAAGCGATGTCACAAAAAAAGAAATAAAAGCGCGTGAACTAGGATCACCATGTAGGTGTAAAAATAAGTGTAGAGAGAAGCTGCAGGAAACACACAAAATAATATTCAACAGCTTTTGGGACCTGGGATCATATGATTTGCAAAATAGTTACCTTTTCGGATGTATACAAGTGGTTCCGAAAAAAAGAAGCTATAAAAAAAAGCAAAAAAAGCAAGAATCGAGCAGGAAATGTAATGCTATCTACACAGTTAACGTAAATTCTGAAAGTGTGAAGATATGCAAATCTGAATTTATGAGTGTGCATGGCCTACATTCTTCACGTGGAAGAATTAACCACATTGTATCACAGAAAATACAAGGCTCCATAGTAGTAAATAAGGATCAAAGAGGAAGGCATCACAATAGGCGAAATCAGTTAAGTGACGAACAAAAGCAGTCTGTTAGGGACCACATAAACATGATGCCCAAATACCAAAGCCATTATAGTAGGACAGATAACCTTGGAAAGGTGTACTTAAATTGCGATATGACAATTGCCCGACTTTATAAAGAATATTATCTTCCTTGGTGTAACGAGCATCAACTAAATCCAGTTAAGGAGAACGCATACAGAAAAATTTTCTGTACAGAATTTAATATAGGTTTTAAGCTCCCTAAGTCTGATACGTGCAAGACTTGTGATGAAACGACAATAAAACTTGACACTGCAATAAACTCGAAGAACCAGTCAGAAATTGAAAAACTAAATACCGAATTAAATCTTCACAAAATCAGAGCTAAAGCCATGCAAAGTTTATTAAAGCATGAAATTGAAGACTCCCTGACAAACAAAAAAAAGTGTGTTTTATCTTTCGACCTCCAACAAGCCATGCCAATTCCAAAACTTACTACAGGTCCTGCTTTTTATTGCAGGAAGGTGTGGCTGTATAATTTGGGTGTTCATGACTGTACAAACGGACAAGGGTATATGTACTTATGGACGGAGGATAAAGCAAAGAGAGGAGCGGATGAAATTGCATCTATTTTACTAAAATTTCTACGCACCAAAACAGACATAGAACATCTTGTCATATTTACCGATA
Organism: Barypeithes pellucidus; assembly: GCA_963991005.1. Classification (NCBI taxonomy): domain Eukaryota; kingdom Metazoa; phylum Arthropoda; class Insecta; order Coleoptera; family Curculionidae; genus Barypeithes; species Barypeithes pellucidus. The sequence goes on from OZ022557.1 coordinate 7,364,191, forward strand.
ACTGTCCTGGTCAAAATAAGAATTGGCTTTTGGTGTCTTTGTGGCAACAGTTGATCAAGGAAGGAAATTTTAATACCATAACACATCACTTTTTGGTTAGCGGTCATACACATCTTCCCTCAGATCGTGATTTTGCGCTCATTGAGAAGCGTCATCGGAAATATGCACCGGAAGTATACTCACCAGAAGGATGGTATAAGATAATACGCGAAAGCAATACTAAAAACCCTTTTGTAGTAACAGTTATGGAACAAGACGATTTTTTTACATTTGAATCAATTTTAACTGGCCTAACTAAACCCACTCGTACTGCATGTGGTGAAAATTTGGATTTTGCAAAAGTATATTCATTTCAATTTAGAGCTGATGACACACAATCATTTTACATAAAACATTCGGTTAACGGGCATTTTAAACAAGTTATTATAAAAAGAAAAGGCAGGCCAAATCTTACATCCTTAAGCAATCTTAAGAAAAAATATGGGGAATCGATTAAACTTGCAGAAAAAAAAGTTAAAAATGTCATGTCCTTACTTAAATACATACCGCCTATCCATCACCCATTTTACATTAACTTAAAAACGACCAATGGTGATCCAGAAGAAATGACAGAGATCGTCGATGAAGAGCTTAACTGAAATTTTCTTTCTTTTTGTAGTTCATCAATAGTTGTTAGTACTTATTAAAATGTAACAATTTTGTGTTTGCAATAATATGACAAGCCACACGTTTCCATTAAAAAAATGTTTTTTCCCTAAACCAGATGTGTGTTTTTTTAACTTCTTTAGTCAAAATGCTTTATTCAAATTAGTTGATTAATACTAAGGTGGTTTTAGCACGAAAATTGGAAATATAGATTTTTCAGGGCGCCTTTAACACTTCAAGCTGAATATCTCTAGTTTAACTTTTTGTGGCTTATCACATTCTTACAATAAGCCCTTCAATTATAGGATTTAATATTGTTTCCAGAAATGTGTTCAAAATAACTCCCGTGTTCCGCCGAATAGACCATCTACATGTATCTTGCATAATTCTTATTATTGCATGCAATAGTTCTGACGTCGCAATTTGCAAAATTAACCGTGATATTGAATGACAAGGGGTATGTATGAGGGGGCGGTGAGAATTTTTCGATAAAACTTCTTATAGATGATGAAATCGTAACTGTTTTAACATTGTTTTACAGGCAACTTTGAAATCTTAGGTATTCTTATCTTCTTAATTTTTTAGGTCGTTTATACATTATAATATTATAATTTAAAGTGCAAAAACTTTAATTTTACAACAGGTACGTCTAGACGTAGACACAGAGAGCCTTTATTTGTAACTAGGGATGTCCAATAAAGGGTTCGGCGGTGGCACAATTATATATTTTTAGTGACGCAGCCAGAATTTTTTTTTGGGGGTTTTATTAAAACTTCGAGGGGGTTTTATTCAATTTGTTGTCTTTTGTCTTTATGGGAAGGGAGAGCTTTATTACTAAATGAACTAATAAGGCGGTGGTACCCCAAAAAAGAAACTTTGTTACAAAGGTACAAAGTAAGTGAAATTCTGAATATCTGAAACTTGGTACTTGGGCTGTATTCTGAGAAGGTAGAGTTTTTTTAAAAGTACTACATACGAAAGGGTTTTTACCAGATAATGTGGAGTGTCGTTAATTTTTTTATATGTTAAAACAAATCTAATGATATGACTTATAAGTATAATAATTAATTGTATTAATTGATATTATAACCTTCGCAATTTACAGCATTTTAAAGTTAAAGATAAAACTTTGTATATCTAATATACCATATACCTAATTAGTCGCAAAAAGCTCAGTTCATCTATTCCAAAAATATTGTATCTATGCACATGTCACAAAGTTTCAAGGTAAAAAACAATTATATTAGATAACGCCTATCAAAGACTTTCTGTTCAATAACGATTAACGATATAATAAAAACATTCTATTTTCTTGAATTTAGTTTTTGAATAATTACCAGCAAACCATTTTGTTTCCTCGGTTTTTGGAAAATAATAATAAAAAAATTTTCATTTTTGTAAAATTTTCTAAAAATATATGGTCCTTCCTATATTATGTTTAGTTTTCTGTAGATCTTATTCAAATGTTTGTTAAGTGTACATATATATAGACGGATTTGAAAATATTTGATCCCGGTATCGCAATATTTGACGGGATGAGTCCCCTAGTATGAATAGAATTGAGATAAAATAAATTATGCTTTTAATAGCTTACTTGCTTTTTTGCAAATATTATATCAATTTTTGCAAATTTATTAAATAGCACACTTTTTTTTCGATTGGTAGGCACCAATCATTCGAACAAAAATTACACTAACACTAATATATTTTTACTATAACTTACACAAAATTTAAAAATATATAAATTTTCCGTAATAGCACGCGCCACACATTTGGCAGCTACGTCATTTTAGAACGTCTCCGGATTGGTGTGCGTACTACCGGCAACTAAACGAAAAACTTCAAATCCATCCTACAAATCTTGTAACACGCGGTAGAATTAAGCTGTGTTGCCAGACTGTCGACCGAGAAAATCCTTGCGATTATTATTATTGTTATTATATTATCCAAATAATTAAATACATTTGAAAGCACGATGTCGTAGAAAGTACTTTTGGCAAAATTTCATTCATACGTTTACAAGGTTTCAAGCTCGGTTCGAAAACCGCAATAAAAATGTTTAAAATTTAAATGAATTTTTTTGGTTCTTTTAAGGAACTGTCATGTTTCGTTTTGCAAATATTAATTGTCTGAAGTTTTGTATTGAATCCGCAATCGAACGACGCAAATAGAAAATGTCACTTGTAACTTATTATAGGTCATATTGTATTCTCTGATCGAATTCCAAAAGAAATAGAAATTCTCTTTTAACTTATTTATTTTAAATAATATTTTTTGCCGGCGACGCCGACGGCTTCTTTATACAGTCGGACACCGCCAGGGTCGGTATCAGTCCAATTATTTCACGAGGGCTTCTTTATATCTGCTCGCAAAATAAATAAGAATACGAAGAAGAATAACAAATAAAATACGAGAGGAATTTTACTTGTATTTTAATTCGACCCGAGAATAAAACGTCAACTTCAAAAGGGGTTAATTTTGTATAAAAAATAACTGTTTTTAAATAGACACGTGTTCTAAAGTCAAACCTTGATCTCAAATTTGAAATTTTTATTTTAATATACCTACTACTGGTAATATTTCCGCGATATGGCAACAGGGTAGAATAGCCGTGACGCGCGTTTTATATTGAAAATGAGGATTATTTAATATTAATCTATGTAGGTACTCGGGTCCATTGTCGTATTATTCTTAATTGGGAAAGTGAATATTAAAAATAAATAAATCGATTTTGTAGGAAAATTTCATCTCTCCAATTCAAGCGCTCTTTGAAAGAAGCTATTGCGCTCCCGGGATTTCGGGATTATATTTTTTTTAATCCCGGGATTGAGCCCGTGATTAAAACCTATTCAGTTGACTTGACAATAAAATATTGTTATTTTTATGTCATTTTGTTCAGTTAATGCACAAGGATAAAACAGACAACGTTTTTCTTTGGAAACGAAATACAATTCCAGGATATTAGATGGAAATTGCAAAATTAAAATATTGATGTCTTTATTTGTCATTATTGTCATTTATATTTTGTGTTTCGAACAAAGTTTTCACGTTTCTAAACAACTACTTTCTAGAATTTTATCATCAAAATCAGTTTATAAAAAAAGTGTTAGTTACAAACGTGCTTGCTTTTCTGCAAGCTGAATAATGTTTTGTTTTGAAGTGTGATCTTTTCTTAATCCAATGTTTTTTCTTTAACGTCATTAAATGCTTCGTAAAAGAAGATACAGTAGCATAAACAAATATTCAAAGATTAATATCGCGTATTGCCATGTTCTTATCATTTCTACCATGTGCTACTTATGCTATTCGATAAAATAATGGAATGTTCTGAATTGCGAATAAAATTGGAAAACTGCAATACTTTCTTTCAAAATTTATATCTGCTTTTACAAAGCAGTTAATGACATTAAAGCAAAAAACATTGGATTAAGAGAAGGCCACACTTCAAAACCAAACATAATGAAGCTAAATTCTACACCTCAATTTTTCCATAGGGGGTTAAGAAAGTTAAAATTAACCAGAGTAGACTTGTAATAAAACTGTCCTCTTAATGGTAAGAACATGAAACCTAAATTACCGCACAATTACGTACATATACCGTATAATTTAAATTTGTCGAGATCTGAGGCGTTGATACTAAAAACTAATCAAGAACTAAGGAGCTAAATTCATATCTCAAACAACTTCCGAGATATTCATTCTTCCATACTAGGAAAATAAATAATATACTACAAGGTACTGGACTAGAGGCGTAGGATCAAGAGATACAGAGTTAATCAGAATAGTTTAAAAATAGCTATCGGTCGGTGGTCGGTTGCATTATGGCCATTGGCGTAACTAGAATGATTTTGTAGGGGGGGGGCCTGGCCCCTAGTCGAGTAGGATTTTAATGGCAAGTGTCAGTATGACGTATGTATGGCTTCGGACTTCGGAAACACTGGGGTGGGCACCAGAGCAATCTGGGGTGGGCACAGCCCACCTGGCCCCCCCTCTAGTTACGCCTATGATTATGGCAGACATTTTGTGTGTGTGTGTGTGTGTGTGTGTGTGTGTGTGTGTGTGTGTTTTTGAATTTCTCTCATTTTAAGGTTCCATGTTTCAATTGACACATCACACAATGAATTCAAAATTCTTTTTTGTTTTGGTTCGTTTTGTGAACCTATTTCTGGAAATAATTGTTCCTATCTATCCGTTTTTCTGATAGATATCGACAAAGATAATAATTACCAATAAGTATTAAAGATTGTTTCACGAAAAATTGATATAACTTAATGACTGCAGTAAAAGTACCTGGGGCCATCCCATTATTTATGACCCTTTGGTATTATTATGTGGAAAGGACCGGATTGTAATAATTATAATTAAATATATACATCAGGTAGGTTAGGTTGCTTAATTTATATTTAAATATCTTTTTGTGGTAAAATTTGTTAGTTTTTGAGGAATGGTTCAAGAATTGTCTTTTACCAAACATTCCTTAGAATAGCGTGATAGTAATGGACAATGCGAGCTATCACAGTCGCCAATTACATAAAGCTCCAAGCTCAAATAATACAAAATTGAAGATTCAGAACTACATGGCGGCGAATGATATATAGTTTGAAGAAAGTTATAAAAAAAGTGATCTTTTAGAAGTTTTAAAGACATTTTGTATAAAAAAAAGTATAGGTTTGTGACACATTGGCAGAAGAAATTGGACATACAGTGCTACGGCTCCCACCCTATTATTGCATTTTTAACCCCATAGAGCATATGTGGCACCAGTTAAAATCACTGGTTAGGTCTGAAAATATTTCTCCGACTTTAAGTTCTAGTGTTGTAGAATTCATACGAAAATGCTTTAATGATATTCCCCCAGGTAGTTGAAAAAATTCAGTCCGTCACGTAATAACTGTAGAAAATTCGTATATTAGTCTGGATCGTATAATTAATCCAATTATAATAAATTTTGATGAGGATAGCGATAGCGAAACAGAACTATCTATAGAATGACATTATAAATGTAAATAAATATGACTAGTAATATTTAAAAAAAATGTTATTTCATTTGATTACATTAATATAATCATATCATTATTTGTTTTCCTTAGTCCGTCCCTTCATACTTCACTTGTTTATTGCCAAGCTCTTGTCGACACAATGGGACCGACCCAGGAAATCATTAAGTCGTGTCCATTTTTCGTGAAACAATCTTTACTACCAAGATTGATAGGATGTCACCACATGCAGACCGGTTTCGAACTCTTTTGTTCTCGTCAGTACCGGGTAGGTGTCCACACTTATCATCAAATCAGAGAAGACTCTATACTTCACGCTATATTATCAACGGTAGCCGAAAAAATACAACGAGCAGTGCCATCTCTTAGCAGTCCTACACAATCTGAACAAATGTTATTTGAATAAATCAAAAATAAAAAATAATTCTTGAATACATTCCAACAGTGGTAAGAAGCATATTACACACGATTGCGAAACTTCGACAGAGTGTGTAATACGCTTACCACTCGAGTTGTGTACTATACTTTTATTTCATATTTAGGTACTTTTATGTTAAATTATCAAAATATGCTAATAAAACATTTTGAGTCGGTACTCACATGATGATCAGTATACCAGTCAATACATTTTTGATACACTTTTTCAAACCGCTCCCTGGATTTTTCTAATAATAAATTGTTTGATGCGAAAGCAGCTTGTAATGTAATTTCCCGTGGCGTTCCCTCAAATCTAAATATCGTAGGCACTCATACTTTACCCAAAAATATACAAATTAAAAATGTTAACGTTTAAAATTTCCTGACATTTACGTTGTCAAGGTGACCCGATGAATTTCACAGTCCATTTTGCATAAAATCTATTGGAAACATTGATGGTTTTGGCATATCACGGGTAATCAGATTTGTGGAACTGTTACGTAATATACTATATTATGTCGGCGTCAATTAGTGAAATCCGTTATTCCCTGAAATACCTAGCCATTTCACGTATGGCCGGCAAATAGTGTATAGTATTTGCAGAATTATACCGTTGATCTTTTGACTGCAATATAACCTCATTATCCCTTCGACCATAAAATAAATAAGGAAATCGCAAATTTTAAAACCTTTTCGAGCAGAGCCGGACCAGGTATACAAATTCAACTTATACCTATGCCTGATGCATATATAAATACAAAGTGATTTTTAATAATTTTAATCTTTAGTGGTTTCCCGGCGAGTAATTTTTAGTTAGGCTTATTAGTGGTAGAATGTGGCGTCCTTGGAATTGTGCTGATAGAGGGGCATCTTCAAGTGTCATTTTTAAAAGAAAGCATTTATCTACCGATGCCAAAGTAATAATTAAAAATGTGTATCAATCGTTGTTGAGTAGAAATTTTAATTCGATGGATTCTGCTTTAGCAGAGACGTCTACTTTGACAAAAACTCCTTTATCTTCGGTAAGAGACATAAATTTTGAATAAATTATCAATAGTTTCTTAGAATTTAATTAATTTTTATTGTACTTGTTATCCTAATAGTTATACTTTTAAATTATATTAAATTCAATTATCATTAATTGTTATCATTATTTTACATTTATTATAGGTACCTAAAACTAAAAATACCAATAGTGTAACTCTACGCTTTGTACACTGTTTGCCTAAGATCATCAGGCATTCCCTGTAATGACGGAATTCTGTCAGTCAAACGCTGTACTTGATTAAATGATTTAAGTTACCTTGTTTGCCGGTTTTAGTCGAACGCTGTAACTGTTGTTAACATCTTTGTAGTAATTTTTTTTTTGAAAATGAAATGTTGAAGCACCCAGAATTGTTTTATAAGAAGTTAGATGACTATTACTCCAATCAAAGTAAGAAAAAACCTTAAAATATTTTAACTAATTATATATTAACGGAGGTAAGAAAATTATTTTCAATTTTAAGAAAATCCCTGATAATAATCAATTATTTACAATGTTTTAATGTAAATACGTTATTTTCATGCACTACAACTGGCAGCACTGTCCTAATTACAATAATCGAGTAAAACGGGCAAACAGGGTAACTTAAATCATTTAGTTAAGTACAGCGTGTGACTGAAAGAATTTCGTCATTACAGGGAATGCCTGATACTTTTAGGCAAACGGTGTACCAAACGTAGAGTTACACTATTTGCCGGCAATACTTGAAATGACTAGGCATTTCAGGGAATGACGGATTTCACTAATTGACGCCGACATATATATTACGTAACAGTAGTCAGTGGTTAAGTAGGTTCTTGCTAATATAGGAGTAGAAAAAATTATAAATAATAATTTGCTCAGATCTATTCGTCATTTTCCTATCCTATCGAAAATGTTATCATTTTAGATTAGCATAGCAACGGCATAATGACGGTTGATATCTGATTGATCTTTACAATGATCAAAAACTGACGTAGAATTGTCATTTTAGTGACGACAACAAGAAGGTAATGCAATCGTCATCATTATGTATTTATTTGGCAAGATGACGTCTTCTTATTACAACCATACGTAAAATTAAGGACTATTTGAATGTTACCTTAAGTTATATCTTAGCTAAGGTAGCCTTAACGTTATGGTAAGTTAAGTTTAAGATTACCACGTTCTTAACGGTCTATTCATTTAGATGAGAGTAAAAAAAACTTTAATATACTGTCAAACTTGTAGTAAGAATGACTGGCGGTGATTTTGAAATATCGGCCCTAAGTCATCCTCCATCCTTGGGTAACAATGTTTATTTATTTTCATTTAATAACAACAAGAACCAATAATATGACAGCTTTTCGGTGGTTTCTTCCCAAATTCTATGTATTCGACCCTATATTGAATGAAACAAGGATACATTTAGAAGTTTTCATTCGGCTACGTTTCAACTATAGCTGCCTTGAAGCGAAACTAGGTCTGAATAGATAGATACATATTAGAAAAAATTCTTTACAATAAAAACTTACTTTATATAGAAACTGGCACTTTAAAATCACTTGTTTATAATAAATTAACACCTTTTATCACTAAATAAAAATTATTTTCACAACCTTTTACACTATAATAATATAATACTTGCTCGTGCATTTGCTGCTGATGTCCCAAAAACCCTTTGAAACTGATTTATATTGTTCCAAAATATTAATTTTATGTTTATCTTTTATCTTAATATGACGGGTGAGTTTTTGCACGTGTATTTTTACAAGTCAATTGTTGGCTTGTACCGTATTCCGCTATTCACGAATAATGATAAGAAAATATATTGCGTATGGTAGGAACAAAGATCAATAATGGTTAATATTATGGTAATATAGGTTAATGCTAGTCCTAGAATCTTAGTTTTGCACCGAGGGAACTGAATCCCCATATGCGCGTTTAGTACTATCAAAATACAGTGCTAGGAAAATAAAATCTTTTCTAATTTCAGTAAATCTTGCATGTAAATTTTCGGTGTTTTTACTGGGTATCTCCGTTATTAGTAAAGATAGAAGGTTGCGGTTTTCGCAGCACCTTGCCACTTTTTTGTGAAACAAACGATGCCGCAATTTGAATTTTTCCAGGCCTCATAGTTTTTGATATACGGGATGTTTTTTGGGAATTTTACATTTTGGGACACCCTCCCATATTTCGGTTACCCTGTAACTTATCAGAAAGAAATAAAGTGTTCTCTTTTTAGTGTTTTTTACGTAGAATCCAGTGACATACTCAGATTTTTTCTACGTTCAATAGTTTTCAAGGAAACAAAAATTGATTTGTTTAAAATGGGCCACCCTATATATTTTTTAATAACGTAATTTAGTTTTTAACAAGCTTCTCTGAAGTATATGATACTTTATTTTTAGTCTTAATGTTATGCCCGAAACTTAGGTTTTTTTAGTAGTATTGGCATTGAAAAAATAAACAAAAGAAAGAGTCGGTTGTGTCATAATGAAAAATTATTCTGTTTCTGTCAGAGTATTCAGATTTCTAAATTTTTTTATCATTTCTAATTATTATTGTAAAGATCAGTTTGCCCTAATTATGACAGCCAAAATGTAAAGTTTGAAAAATACGACATGCTGGATTTATATAGATATCCATTGTAACAAAAATGCAGATGGACATTAGAAGGCAATGGTAAACATAAGCCTTCTTGTAGTATATAATTAAATGAAATTTATAAAATTTCTTAAATTACTTGTAACTAGGGAATCCAATCCCGCACCCAAACATTAATCCCGCAAACCTGCGCGATTGAGCCCATCGATCCCGCGGATCCGCGGGATTTGCGGGATAGCACACAATGAACTCCGGTATTTGTGGTCGACGCGTCGGGGATTCCCCGCCATGCTGGGCTATTGAAAATACGTTAAACAGAACAGTTTTCTTGCGTACGTGCGAAAGTAAGGGCGTTATTTTACTAGTATCTAGTGACATTTATCAAGTGGTTGAATATAATACATGGAATTTAAACAGAAATCACAAAAATGAGTGTCAGTGTAGTTTACAAAGACAATAAAAGTTCAAGGTTAGTTTGGAATTATTGTATAAAGTCTGAAGATGGTCTTACAGCTAAATGTGAGTTATGCCCCAGCATTATCAAAATCTCTGCTCATTCCACCAAAGGTCTTCACACCCACTTACAAATAAAGCATAATATTAATTTGAAAGTCCAGAGCAGCAGCGGTAGTGTTGATATTGATAAAACAACACAGGAAATGAAAGCTAGTACCAGCAGTTCGAGTAGTTCGTTTAGTTCTATTGCTCAGCGCTTAGATGTTAGTGGTTCTTCTGTGCTACCTAAGGAAATGAAAATTACAATTTTTTTTTCATCTGAGAAAAAAGTATCGATGGAGGAAAGAGTGTCTCGAATTGTAGCTAAAGATGGTATACCCTTTGGAAAATTATCACATCGACCAATATGCGCCAACTATTCGAATCAGACGGCCACAAATTGTGTAAAACCTATTCCGCCTACAAGTGTTGAAGCTAAACGTGCGTTTTCAATTGCATAAAACGTTTAATCCCGCAATGTCAATTCCGCGAAATCACCGCGGGATCCCGCATTTGCGGTTGCAATTGGACAAGGTTCATTTTCTAAACCTCGGCCTAAAATCTACCACAAGAAAAATCGCGAGACAGTATTATATATTTCTGAAAGCTTGTTAAAAATTAAATTACATTATTAAAGAATATGTAGAGTGACCTATTTAAAAAAAGACAAATTTTTTTTTTTTTTTGAGTACTATTGAACGTAGAAAAAATCTGAGTATGTCACTGGATTCTACGTAAAAAACTACAAAGAGGGCATTTTGTTTCTTTTTGATAAGTTACAGGCAACAGAAACATGGGGTGTGTCCCCAAAATGTAAAATTCTCTAAAACATCCCGTAGATCAAAAACAAGGAGGCCTAGAAAAATTCTCGGGCATCTTTTGCTTTACAGAAAAGTAGCACAGTGCTGCGAAAATCGCATCCTTCTACCTTTACTAAAACCATAAAAAAATGGACACCCTGTACATAACTTCCTTCAAGCCTAGTTGTTCTTACCAGGTAAGCTATTGCTTTTACAATTGGAGACTGGACTGGACGGGACTTTTTTGTTGATATGCTGGACTGAAATAGAAGTTTCGCATCCATATGACGACATTATTTTTTTGGGTGTCTGTATAAATAACGAACGTATCATTGCGGAATCTCTCCGGTACGAAATGATAAGTCAATTTTAACAGAGTACAATATCATTTCACTCCTACAGTGAATGCAATTTAAACTAACATTTTAAAACTTTGATAAGGAAAAAAATATATATTATTACGTCATAATTGAAGTTGGTGACGTCTAGGATTGTTGGCGAAGTCCTTTTGGGTGCCTGTATTGCCGTATAAAGCGATTTACGGGGTTTTGAATCGTCGAAAGTCATATACGTTGGGAAACATGACCTCATAAGGATGACGTTCTCCACATGAAGGAATTCTTAAATAATAAAATTTGAGAAGTACTAAACTGAACCACATATGGATGGGCGGCAGTGGTCCGTCGGGTATTTCTGCTATTCGTCGCTCGAGGTGAAATTAAGCGGGCAATATCAGTGGAAGATTTGCCAAGAAAATTTATTTCTTTGGGACATAAGATAAACCCAGCAAGAGTGTGCGCAATATACATTTTAGTTTAAGTTCTACAACTAACAATAATCTTGAAACGTTTCATTCAATACACATTTAGTGTAATATTAAATATATGAGAAAAATAAATTTATTAAATATATAAAAAAATTATACTTCCAGAAAAAAAGGTTTAAGTGGTTTTTTAACGGGAGTACGAGTAAAGAGGTTCTAGGCAAAGGGGGTCGGGGTGGCTTGTTACACTGCTGGGAAGATCGCCTTCCTTTGCCCCCCTCCCCCCCTTCTGTTGCTACACCACTTCATTAAATGCCATTAAATGATTATAGTAGAAATTATTTAAAAAGACCGAAACCCCAATAAAACGTGCAACAGAGAACGCTACGGGGTATTCTTTGATTTCATACAAATCAAAAGCATGAATAAATTAAAGGGAATATCCAGTTGTTACCATATCTTTTACGAGGTACCCAAGCGTGTACCTGAAGAAGAGAGACATAAGGTAATATGAGGGTGTATTTTGTATCCTGATGGGTATCTGTGGTGAATGCTGGTGGGATATTGGGTCAGACCCTGAATGTATTATTTCAGAAACTTTTGCACCAAATATTCTAGTCTAAGTCTAATGTCGAATAAACTCCAAAATTCCTCAGCCGTACCTGCATTTTTGGGTACTTCGGAAAAGGTTCTTTGTTCCGCTTTAATTTCTCACACCTGACAAAGATAGACAATTGAGGGTTGGTACTTGCTGATTTTATGCCTATGATTTGTTTAGAAGAAAGAAAGAAGATTAGCTGACGCTGTAGCTTTCTTTGTTGCACGTTTTATTGCTATTTCGGTCTTTTTAAATATTTTCTACTGTAGTTACAATATTTTTAGGGTTATTTAAATGTGTTTAGAGTGACATCGCAAAATAAGTTTATGCATTATTTAAAATCAAAACCCTGAAAATTAACTTATAACCTACTTACAGATATTTTAAAACTGAGGGTAGGTTTTGAATTTGTTTTAACGATTTATTTATTTGAAGATAATGTGATACCAACTTTTATTCCACTACAGGAGGGGCCATTGCCTGTAGGTCCATGTCCTGTCCATGATTTTTTAAAACTGGCTTTATATTGATAAAACGACAAGATCCCATTGCATTGAATACAACTCGTGGCTCTCATCAAGCCTTGTATTGCCTTCCTTTGCCCCCCCCCCCCCCCCCCCCCCCTTCGGTTGCTACACCACTACATTAAATGCCATTAAATGATTATAGTAGAAATTATTTAAAAAGACCGAAACCCCAATAAAACGTGCAACAGAGAACGCTACGGGGTATTCTTTGATTTCATACAAATCAAAAGCATGAATAAATTAAAGGGAATATCCAGCTGTTACCATATCTTTTACGAGGTACCCAAGCGTGTACCTGAGGAAGAGAGACATAAGGTAATATGAGGGTGTATTTTGTATCCTGATGGGTATCTGTGGTGAATGCTGGTGGGATATTGGGTCAGACCCTGAATGTATTATTTCAGAAACTTTTGCACCAAATATTCTAGTCTAAGTCTAATGTCGAATAAACTCCAAAATTCCTCAGCCGTACCTGCATTTTTGGGTACTTCGGAAAAGGTTCTTTGTTCCGCTTTAATTTCTCACACCTGACAAAGATAGACAATTGAGGGTTGGTACTTGCTGATTTTATGCCTATGATTTGTTTAGAAGAAAGAAAGAAGATTAGCTGACGCTGTAGCTTTCTTTGTTGCACGTTTTATTGCCATTTCGGTCTTTTTAAATATTTTCTACTGTAGTTACAATATTTTTAGGGTTATTTAAATGTGTTTAGAGTGACATCGCAAAATAAGTTTATGCATTATTTAAAATCAAAACCCTGAAAATTAACTTATAACCTACTTACAGATATTTTAAAACTGAGGGTAGGTTTTGAATTTGTTTTAACGATTTATTTATTTGAAGATAATGTGATACCAACTTTTATTCCACTACAGGAGGGGCCATTGCCTGTAGGTCCATGTCCTGTCCATGATTTTTTAAAACTGGCTTTATATTGATAAAACGACAAGATCCCATTGCATTGAATACAACTCGTGGCTCTCATCAAGCCTTGTATTGTATATCTATTACTTCGTATTTTTACAAAAGTGATGCTTATCCACCAGTACCTGAACAGTACCATCGTAAATTTACGGTTCAGCAAAACGTGTAATATACGGTTTCCGGTAGTATTGAAGCCATAATAAATCGTGAGCATACACCCATAGTTATTTAATTTTCCTCCAACAGTAAACGTTGATTGCTAAGTCATGTAATGGCAGATTTTTCTTCCAAAATTAAAAACCATTGGCGTGTGGCTTAGTGATAATAAACAGGTTATTTATTTTACCTACAGTTGCAATTTATTTCAAATTTCTTGTGACTAAGCCTTTAAAGTTTATGATATTTAATTGAGGATAGTTTACCCCGCAGGAGACCACATCAGGAGTAGTCATTATATGGGATAAAAAAAGAAAACCGTTTATGGCATTCTCGTTGACAGGTTATGAGGGCATAAACGTTAGTCTTAAATATTTTAATGAGGCATAATTATTTCAGGCCAGAACGATTTTTAAAGTGTTTTGCGTACCAGACACAATAAAACGAATTGTCGTACCACAAACAATAAATTTATTATTTGTGGGAGGTGTGCAATTAACACAGTGCGAGGCTATTTCTAGCTTTCCATACCAATATTGCAAAACCTTCGGTGTCTTTATCTCAAAAACCGATTGATATATTGAATTTCTGTGGATAATTATAATCATATTATGTTTTTTACAGGTACACAGGGTGAGTCGAGAGGAACGGACCTTGTATGTCCTTATCCAATTTTCATTCGTTTGGAAGTTAGAGCGCAAAAGTTAGTGCATTTATCCCTTTTCTCTGGCGTTTGTGATAGCAGCCGTCTACGACTCTCTTGCTATTGTTTAAAAAGCCCATATTGAAAGAAGAGAGAGCGTTGCTACGCAACGTGTACTTTTGTTGATAATAAACAAGGCGGCCTTGTTCACCGTGCGATTTACTTTACAGTGCGTAAAGTTTAACTTACTTAGGTACTATTTTTTTGCTATTTACGATAGTAATCGTAATGACTTCAAACTTAATATTGATTAAGTTAACTTTGATATAGCCGCTACTATACAGGGTGTTTCTTAATAACATGCTAATATGTAAGGAGGTTATTCATGGGTCCATTTTCAGAATAAAACTTCATACACTGAGAAAAAATTCAAATACCTGGTATAAAAAATATTATATCAGTAATTGGATTTCCACATACGTATTTGGACAGCGCGACTGTTGGCTACTGTAATAATCTCGCTTTTCTAAACTGTGGTTATAGTGACATTAACTTACTAATAGTAATTATAATCTATAATAGTTGGAGGTACTAATTATATTACAGCAGCGGTTATTCGTTTTATACCCAATATAAAGATATTTTAATAACAGTTAGTGGCTGGATTGTAAGTATTCTAATACTGATACTAGTACGGTATACCGTTTATGAGAATTTCTAATACCAGTGATAATATAGGATAATACTGAATATCATACTGTTTCTTTCCACATAAAAGATAGCTTATACCCAATATATAAAAGATTCTAATACCTATAACAAGAATCTTCTAATAGTGTATATTACACTATATCTGATATACTAAGTGGTCCACTTACTTAAACAAGAACATATTGCATATATAAGCATCGGGTATTTTTTATACTAATATTTATATTCTATATTATAACAAAAAAACTATATATTGTATATATTTATTTATATATTACGAACATTTTTTATTAAAGCTTAGAACATTTATATAACATAAACATAACCATATTTTTCTTAAATTAAAAAAATGACATAATGCCCCTTATAACATATATTTTTAATGATACGTATAACATAATCCTCTCACTTATTACAAACCCGAACAAACCTAATCCCAGAGAAAGCAACTTACTTAAATTATTGATGTGATCAATGTACAGGGTCCCATTTTCGACACTTTTATAGGGTATCTCCGTAATTGTTAGTGCTATCAAAAAAGTAATGTAGGTGTCATGTGTTCCTTTTGGGTCAAACTCAAAATAATATGTCGTGTGCATGGATGATGAAATAAAACCCAGAGATCTACTAAAATGATTTAAAATAATACAGTATTATATTATACTACTTTATTATAGATTATAGTGTATAGAATGCATACTTACTATGAATGATACACAGCCTGAGCCTTGAATGTCTTTAATTCTCACTTTTCTCAATACACATCAACAAAAACACTTGCGACCACGGCGCGGAGTCTTCGAGATTAAAATGGTGGGCGTCATTCGGACTAGCTCGGAGAATCAATGCCATTTTCGGCTAATTTCGCAATATAAGATTTCTAATAACACCTTATCGACAGACCGCTGCGAGTATTATGCTGAATTTTAAATATGCCTGTATTACAAGCGCGGGGAACTGATTTGCTAAACGTCTAAACATGGCCAATTCCGAATATAAGAAATGTTTAAATAAGCGAGATTGTTACCGATAGAAAATATTTTTATAATGATTATGATTACTCTAATAGTGTTAAGCGAGAACTTTGCTACCGATGCGATTTAGCGATTTACAAACTTTCTAATTATTCGCAGTGTATTATGTCCTAACGTCGTAACTTTTGAGATACAGGATGTTAAAGATTTTCATGTTTTTTAATAATTTGTTAAGGTTAATGACTTAAATGCGTGACAACTAGACTAGGTAGACAACTGTCAACTTATTTTGTTTATGTTTACCAAACAAAATCTACTTCTTACCAACTAGATCATTTTTAATTTTTGTTAATACTTAATTTCATAACAGAGTGGAAATGAATGAATTTACGTCAAGCGTCAAAAAAATCAAGAGACGACATTTGCTCAGCAAAGAATGAGAATTTCAAAAAAGAAGTGGAGTACCATTCATTATCTTAAAAATACCAAGAGCAATTCCCGCACGAGCGCCACTGATCGGAATAAAAAAACATGCTATACTTCATAAAATGCCTCTCGATGAATAGAAAGTGTGTACCAAGTTTCACAAAAATATCGAAAGCAGTATTACAGATATTAATAAAAAAGGAGATTTTTTGAAAATCTTTAACACCCTGTATATCAAAAGTTACGACGTTTAGAACATATGTTCATATGAAGTTTTTTTTTTCTGAAAATGAACCCAAGAATAACCTCCTTAAATATTAGAATGTTATTAAAAAACACCCTGTATACTACTCTGTATCTTGTAACCGAAGCATAGTTTTTATTTTTTCTTTCATTAAATATTCTAATGACATTATGAACTCTAAACTATATAATACATATAAAATGACAATGCAGATATTTGCAGACGAACAATAATGGTTTCTCATCGATGACATCATAATAACAGGTACTCTTTAAAATCAGGTACAATTGAATTAGAGTATAAACCATCACTTCCTTGAAATTTATATCGATGGTGCCGAAATATTTAAATTTACAATATGCAAATGATCGATTCTAAGATGTCGAGACGCATACAAAATACGTTATTAAATTTTAAAATGGAAATGGTATTAAATTTAAATAGTCACTCGATCCATCGATTGATATGTGGGGTATTGTTTGTGAGTTAATAACGATGGCTGTTTTAATGTTAGGTTTGCGCGATACCCAAAAAATGCAACACCGGTGGAGAACGACTGCTTGAAATAAAGCAGAAATGAGCAACAATAAATTTGTAGGTTAAGTCAAGAAGTCAATTACACTAATCAACACAAAAATCCTCTTTATAAAAATATCGTGTATTTTGTAACATTTGGACTTAAACTAATATACAACTGACCCTCAAATGTTTATATTGGCCTCAGATTTCTTGGAAGGGTCGAATAGGCCCATTAATAGGTAATAAACGGTCGCCCCATTGTTATTTGCAGCTTATTTGGATCTATGCTTGAAGTATCCCTTTAGTCGTTACTATATAATCATTTAGTAAACATCTATTAATATTTTCGTTTAGATCTACGTGCGTGGTAAAACGGTAACAAAAATGTCGATGCGTGTTTGCGTTAATAAAGCCGATACCTTCTGTTATATTTGTGGCGAAGTTACCGCAAAAACGTACCAAAAACCGATATCTTCATTAGTAAAAAAGGCTTATGAACTGTACTTTGGATGCAAAGTTGGCGATGAAGATAGGTCCTGGGCCCCAAAAATGTGTTGCAGTTCGTGCTCGAGAACATGGACTGGATGGCTGAAAGATACTCATAAATCTATGCCATTCGCAGTTCAAATGGTTCGGAGGGAACCTCGTAATCACGTAGATGATTGTTATTTTTGCATGACGAATATTAAAGGAATTACTAGCAAAACCAAGCGTAGCATTCAGTACCCCAATATCCCTTCTGCAGTGCGACCAGTGCCCGATGACAACTCATTACCCATTCCCCAGCCACCTGAGAGTTACACGCTTGATTCCGAATCAGACTCCGGAAGTATTTCACCAGAAGCCGGATCAAGCTACATCCCTAGTTCTCATGATTTGCCTGATACACCTCATTTAATCACTCAAGGTGAATTAAATGTTCGTGACTTGGACCTCCCGAAAACAAAAGCTGAACTTCTCGGATCCCGCCTGCAGCAGTGGAAGCTCTTTTGGGAAAAGGAGTGAAGGTGTCCATCTACAGGAAAAGGCAATCTACTCTCACAAATTTTTTTGCAGTGGAAGGTGATTTAGTATTTTGCCATGACATACCTGGCCTAATGACCGAACTGAACTTACCATATACTCCCGATAAATGGAGACTATTCATAGATTCGTCTAAAACAAGTCTAAAAGCTGTTTCTTTTTAATGGAAACGAGCATCAATCGATTCCTATAGGTCATTCGGTAAATATGAAAGAAACATAAATGACAATCTTAAGATGTTACTAAGATGTGTAAAGTCCGAAGATCACAAATGGAACATATGTGCATATTTAAAAGTGGTGGCGTTACTGACAGGACTGCAAGCAGGCTATACAAATTACTGTTGCTTTTTGTGTGAATGGGACAGCCGTGCAAGAGACAAACATTATAAAATTAAGGTTTGGCCTCCACGTGACACAATACAAGTTGGCGTTAAAAATTTGACCCGAGAACCATTAGTTCAGAAAGAAAAAATATATTTACCTCCACTTCACATTAAGCTGGGTCTGATCAAAAATTTTGTTAAAGCACAGGATAGAGAAGGAAATGCTTTCAAGTATTTAAAAGACAAATTTCCACGTATCAGTGAGGCCAAAATTAAAGAAGGAATTTTTGTTGGTCCCCAAATTAGGCAATTGTTTAAAGATGCGAACTTCAGGCAAATTTTAAGTGACAATGAAAGGCGGGCATGGAATGCATTTGAAAGGGTTTGCAACAATTTTCTTGGAAATAATAAATCAGAAAATTATCGTGAACTCGTGGAAGAACTACTCACGGCCTATCATATTTTAGAATGCAACATGTCACTAAAACTTCACTTTCTCCATTCTCATTTGGACTTTTTTCCTGAAAATTTAGGAACAGTATCAGATGAGCATGGAGAACGATTTCACCAAGATATTGCCTCCATAGAGAAAAGGTATACAGGAAAGTGGAGCCCGAATATGTTAGCCGACTATTGCTGAACCCTAATACGAGACACATCCAGGAGTTCTTATAAAAGAAAGACGTTAGGGAAGTAAATATTAAATTTTAAATTATTTATAAATGTTTATAATGTACCTAAGCTAACTGTTAATAAAATATATTATAGGTTTTTAATTGTTCAAAGCATATGTCCCTCCTTTATCATTGGAAGATGATATCGAAAATCTAAGGCCAGATCCGGATTCAGCAGGCCAAAATATATAAAATCCAGCCAAAATCATTCCATTCATTTTTTAAATGTTCGTCAGTGTTATCAGTCGAAAGAGTCGAAGGTTTGGCATTTGTACCCATTCACAGAGACAAGAAACAGCAACTAATCCACAACTGAACATTTTTCCTTCCGCAATTTTAATTCTACTATACAGTACGAAAGGGAAATTAAGGGACTGAAATATGGACAAATATAAGTTGAAATATTGCAACTGGACTGACTTAATAAAAGTCAAATTTATTCGTTTTTCATTTCCCAATCGATGAAATGCACAATACACCATACCACTTAAGTGCAGTATTTGTTGTAATTAAATAGCATATACAACATCATTAAAGGCTATTACCCCTCGGTAAATAAAGCAACCGGGAGCCGCCACTTCAAACCACATTTACACACGTTCCTCCAACGCAATCAACAAAATAATAAATTTACTTTTACATTGGGGATAAACAAACCGAACAGAAGTTATGGCATGCAATTAACTGATTATTTGTTTATGCCTTTTTGTTTACATGGGGATTATTTTTTTACATGTCAGACAGTAGCGGATCTTGGTACTTCTCGGATTTCGGCTGAAACCACGAGCTATTTTAATTCTTTTTCGATCTTCATGACTTTTTTAGCAAAGTGTATACTTGGGCCCCGAGATGTCAGCCTTACTTTTAGGGTTCAACAATTCTGATGTCTTGATTACTATCCAGGCAGGAACGAAGGCTACTTACTTGTCTGCCCTTAACATCTTAACGCACTGTGGAAAAATTTAGCTTTATTACAATACAATATTTTACATTACATACAATACAATGGTTTTTGGTCATTAACCGCTTTTTTTTAGTTTATTAACAAGTCAGAACATTATTTCGTCGAGTAGCATAAACAAATATCCAAAAATTAATAGCGCGTATTGGCATTGAAAGCATGCCACTATGGTAGAAGTGATAAAACACGAGGTGGGTGGCCACAATATGCTCTATTAAGTTTTGGATATTTGTTGATGCTACTCGATAAAATAATGTGAGTTTCTGACCAAGCGCGGATCCAGTGGGAGAAAAACACACACATATAAACAGTATATTGCCAATACGACCGTTCCAAAATTCAAAAAGTGTCCCCGCTATGAAAGATTTATATTGTATAATTTGTGAAATTTAAAAAAATCTGGCTTCTAATAAAGTGTATTTCCTCCTCTGGCCTCAATGCAAGCTTGAAGACGACGCCGCATGCTGTGCGTAAGGTTAGCAATCCGTTCTTATCGAATAGCCTGCCATTCCTCGGTAGCAGCGATGACAAGCTCCTGGAGAGTTTTAGGGGGATTTTTTCTAAAACGAAATGCCCTGGAGAGCATGTCCCAAGCATGTTATATCGGGTTCATGTCAGGGGACAAAGCAGGCCACTTCAAGCGATTGATTCCCTCACTTTCTATGGATTCATCCATAGCTCTATTACAATGGGGCCGGGCATTGTCGTCCATAAACACAGAATTGTTACCAACAGCCCCTCTCCACATCCTAACATAAGGATGTAGAATATCCCTAATGTACCTGTCGCCAGTCATTGTGCCTTGAACGGGGACTAACTCAGTACGACCGTCAGATATAATATCTGCCCAAAACATGGCGCTTCCTCCCGCGCATGCAGGAAAGGGGTGAGCATGGGCAAGTTGAGTGGATCTTGTTGGTTCCCTCCAAGCACGAATTTGACGACTATCGTTTACCAGACAAATCATGGTCTCGTCGGAAAATAGGACATAATTCCAAAATTCTTCGGGTAAGCGAACGTGCGTTTCAGCCCAGTGCAGTCGACGAACTCGGTGGTCATATTGTAGTTGGGGAACTCTTACTGGTCGCCGACACCTTAAACCGGATTCAAGAATTCGTCTTCTTAGTGTAGAGACGGATACGCGAACTCCAAGTGCATGCGTAACATCTCTCTGAAGTTGTGGGACTGGCATAGTACGATTACTCCGAATTGTTAACGTAATATAGCGGTTCTGCTGTTCGTTAGTAACGCGCCTTCTACCACTTCGTGGTCTGTCTCGCACAGATACCCTATTCTTTCAGCAACAAATCTTTGGGAATGACCTTCTTCAACTAAAGCTACTATTCTTGCACGATCAATTTTAATTATTAGTCGGCGATTCATTTTTACACACTAAACCGAAAAATTTAACTGGCCAGCGCCATCAAAATACAACACTGAAAATGTTTTCTTAAACAAACATCTTGATAATATTTTTTTGCTACAAAAAAATGGTATCGTTTTAACTGATAAACATTTAGAAAAACCATGTATTACTGCAATTATCTTCACATGCCAAAATCAGAGTGATGCAAAACTTTTGAATCTATGTGTGTATTTGAAAACAACCTACCCATCTTCACCAAATATTACCATTTCATTACCTCACTGTATCTGTTGCTTCTAGCCAGAGATTCTTCTCAAAATTAACAATTATTTGAGATCTACCATTTCACAAGAAAGATTATCTTATTATTTTTTTTTTCATAAAAATATGGTTTGGTTGCTTTTAGAATAATTCATCGTAAAAGTTTATCTTTAGAATGACCAGAAATAACTCATCGGTTAATAAAGATAATTGGGTTTTATTAAACAAAGTCGTAAATTAATATCAATTAAGGTTAAATGAAAAAGCTAGACAAACATTCAACATGAATTGCAGTATGAGTAGACAAATATTTTTATTACAGTCAAAGAATTACAAATATGTATAAGTTGAGATACGGTAGAGTGTGCTCTTACTGGGTAACATGACGAAGAGCTTTTCTTGTTTCTATTATCGTTAGATAAACAAACATATACAAATTTATTTCATGTTTTTTTTTTTAGTGTTTCATTATCTCGTACGAAAATTAGATGAAGACTTATGGAATTGACGCCTGCCCATCCGTCACGACCTTTTTCTAAGACCTTTTGACGTATGTATTTCTCCTTTTAGTAAACTGATGAATGCTTCATATACTCCCCGACAATAAATTCCGGTCAAGGATAATGTTAGTCAGGTTCCTGTAACTTTTTAAATTATTTTCCGATCTTGGTGAAATTTTTAGGAAAGTGTAGATTTGCATCTCGGAATGTGAGCCTGAATTTGATTTTTCCAAAAATACTGAATGTCTTGATCATTATACAGGCGGAAATAAAAGTTACTCTTTTGCCATTCCTTGTGGAAACAGCGGTATAATTTAGCTTCATTATGCTTTGTTTTGAAGTGTGACATTTTCTAAACGCAATGGTTTTTGGTTTACGTCATTATCTGCTTTTTAAAAGAAGATACAAATTTTTAAAGAAAATATGTATTGCAGTTTTTCAATTTTATTCACAATTCAGAACATTATATTACATATTTTATCGTGAAGCATCAACAAATATTTAAAAATTAATAAACCGTATATATTGCATTGAAAACATGCCAGGGCACGTGGTAGAAGTGATAAGACACGAGGTGGCAATACGTGCTAAAAGTCGGTACGGTATATGAAGTCCGCTAAGCAACCTCTTGAGCAGGGTAGTCGGTGGCTCTCAAACAATAAATTATATTTTAGGTATTTTCTAAATAAAATAATTTAAAGGAATCTCCTCCCATAACTTTATAATGCTAGGCTTACCGATATTTTTACAGACACTAACGGCCCGAGTTTCTTTTTCTAAAGTATAATAACGTGCCACTTGTAATACCAAACTTCGTTCACCTGGAGATAAACACCTTCTAATCTAGGCTATAACTGCTTTTAATTCACACACAATGTGAAATAAATTAAAGGCAAAAAGCATAACTACCTTATTTAAAATAGAACATACCATCATGCACTTGAGCAAATTTTAATTATTTTTGGGAAAATAGTGATTATTATATAGATTTAACTATAATGATCCCAAAATAATTAAATTCTAGGAGAAAGTACCTGAGAAAATCTTTAACTTATTGACGCAAAATGGTTTTCATTTGATAAATAAAAAAAAACTATGAGCGAAAAATAAACAAAGTAAAAATATTTATCTCGGTACATAATTCTAAGATAATTTAGTTTTGGAACCGCTGATTTCGCCCAGTAACATTTAGCCGAATACAGTGAACCAGTGGAATGTTCGGTACGATCAAGTATAGCGAAGGTATTGTTTAACCGTCTTACTGTTTAACAACCTTTAATGATTTAATCCGATATCGGACTTCATAAAACGAACCGACTTTATTAATTTTTGGATATTTGTTTATGTTACTCGATAAAATAATGTAATATCCTGAATTGTGAATAAAATTGAAAAAGTGCAATGTTTTCTTTAAGAAATTGTATCTTCGTTTCAAAAGCAGATAATGACGTGAACTAAAAAACATTGTGTTAAGAGAAAGTCACACTTCAAAACAAAGTATAACGAAGCTAAATTCTACCGCTTAATTTATACACTAGGCGTTAAGATATTAAGGGTAAAAATAACTTCGGAGAACAATTTAAAAAGTAACAGGCAAGGGCGGGCGGATCCAGAACTTCGGTTTGGGGGTGGGGTCAAACTTCGTTTGAGGAGGGGTCCTAGCAAGCGCCATGGGGTCATGACCCCTCCCAAATAACCAATAATGGAACATGAAAAATTACATATGTGATATAAATAAATCCCCCCACTTCTTAAAGAAACTCCATGCCAGACCGTCCTGACATGAAAGTTACTATGAAAATTACTCTTTAACGGTCATGTTTGGACACTGTGATTATAATTTCTCTGCATATTTTTTTGTGAATTAAATAAATTTAGCCGCTTTATACTGTGAACGGAACTAAATTTAAAAAATTATTTTTTTATAAATTTTTAAAAAAATACCAAATTTTTATGTTTTAAAATTTGTAAAAAAATAATTTTTAAATTTAGTTCCGTCCACAGAATAAAGCAGCTAAATTTAGTTAATTCACAAAAAATATGCAGATAAATTATAATCACAGTGTCCAAACATGACCGTTAAAGATAGTTTATTTGCAATTTTGACTAATTGGATAAGGTTGATTTTAGCAAGCAAAAAATAACGTAAATTCCATAATTATGTTATTTTTTAAGCTATTTTTATGCGGTTTTTTGATAACTTAGTAACTTTCATGTCAGGACGGTTTGGCATGAAGTTTTTTTTAAGGGGTGGGGGGATTTAAAATTAAATCCCCCCACTCCGCAAAAAACTGTCAAACCGGTATATATGTCATTTTTCGTGGTCCACTGTTTATTTAGAGGGGGGGGTCGTAACCACCATCATCCCCCCCTGAATTCGCGCTTAGTTACAGAAATATAAACCCGAATAACATTATCTATGTCCGAATTTATTGTCGCGGAGTGTATAAAATTGTGATCATACACAATGATTTGTAAGGATTTGATACAAATCCCTGATATCCGATTGTAAAGATATAAAACAATAAAAAACACGCTGCGTGATTTGACTGAAACGCTTTTCGACGAAACAAATAAATATAAAAAATAAATTTTCAAAACTCATAAACCAAATTTAACGGTTAATTAAGCCTAATTATTCCAGCACTAATTAACACTGGAACCCTTTGAAATTTACCGGCTGCACCTGATAATGTATATATTAAGCGAGAAGCGTTCTTTCGTGGTTGTTTCGGCAACTTATCACTATCTTTCTCCGTTTCTTTATCTGTTACTACCCATGGAATGACAGATGACATGGCCTGACACCCTGATCGAGTATGGAGATAAGGCGCATGAAGATAAAAGAAGTACCTAATTAAGTTTGTCTGAGAGTTAGCATAACTGGTAACAGTTCAATAAAAGACCAAAATAAATGTCTATCTATTACAAGTTAATATAAGCTATACCATGAATTCATTTTGTCCGGGCTACATCATCAGTCTTATGTCATTTTGATGTGATTTATTCTGGGACATTGTCGCTGAGTGATTGATACGTCTTGTTCAAACCATTGACCAGTGCCGTAGCCAGGGTTTGTTCGGGAGGGGGGGTGGGTTGTCGAAGTTCTTTTGGGGCGCCTATATTTTTAATGCAATATACATACAGGGTGTTATGGAAATGAAGTATTATATTTAAACCGGCAAATCCCGAGATGAAAATAAATTGAAGAAAAATAACCATAAATGGCGCTTGGAATTATTAAGCGAAATATACACTTATATGAAATCTCAAAATTTACGTGGCCGCTCCTGAGGCCCTTCGCAATCAATATTTTATTGATCCAGGTTCAAAAGAGGTTAGCGCATTATATGCGATGTTGTCATATTGCAACACATAATTCTAAACGCACGTGTTCAGTTTTTGACAACAAGACGTCTTTGACGCGCGATATCACGTCGTTTTCAAACTTTTTAGACAAAGAAAACTACAATTTTAAGGTACATACTCTTTTACCTTCAATCGTATTTTAAAATAATCCGTTTTATAATTAAATTCCATAAAAAAATAAGTTTTTCAACAGAACCAACAGTAGATAATATCATACAAATTTGAAATCACTTCACAACATTTATTATTATGAATTATTTCACAACAAAAAAAAATCCTTCAATACAACTAACAAAACGTTTCAAATTCGTATACGTCAAGAACGTGGCACCCTCGTCGTGGAACCAACGTCGTTCCACTCCCGAGTCTCGAAACATACTAAAGTAAGAAGCGGGGCGCGGCCGGTATTCAAGCTACGGCGAGACACGCGGTGTGATCTGACAACACTGTTAGTATACTCTAGTGACCCACTTTGTTGCTAAGTGAATCCAGATGGAACGGGGCGACAGTATGTGGGTAAAAAGGGTTTTTACCTTAGTATTTAGATATTCGATTTAAAAAAAAAAGTATGTAGACTTTGTCTAGGACACGCAAGGAGTCACCCATTTAAATATAATAAGTCATTTCCATAACACCCTGTATTATCATATTTTTTATGTGGTATTAGGTATATTCCTTTTTGTGAGCGTCTTCCCATTTCACTCAATAAATTTTGTGTTGCTTCATTGCCTAATAATTATTTCGTCTGTAGCGCATTGAAATGCGATTTCTTGTTCTGAATCGGAATTATTTCTTTCCATTTTTGATGTTTTCCAAAATGATTGACATTTGTAAGGTAACTATAACATTGCGGCGCCCAGCCAACGAACGACGCGGATGCTGTTTTCATGGCAACTTGATATTATTAGCATTCAGAGAGAATTGAAAAAATTACACGTTTAGACATTAACGCTAAATTACTTTTTTCAACTTTAATAAATAACCAATTTTTGCATTCATTTGTGTAAAAATTTTATAACGTTCATAGAAGGGTAATTTTATTATTGTTGTTGTATGTTTGATAATTGTAAACGTAAAATCTGGTTTGTTCGATGTTAAAAATACACTAATGTTATGAAACGTTAACAATGTGGACATGCGAAAACTATAATGTTTAGATTAGGTTATTTAATTTGTTTTGGTCAGCAATAAAATATCCATTCTTATGCCACCATGACTGTTAATAAATTTTATATTCATTGCATTCGGATTGTTCGTCTTCTGTTTAACAATAAATTGTTCAGACACGTGTAAGCGGCGTTGTTGATATTTAAAAAAATTTTACAGTTATTTTATGCAATAAATATTTATGATTACCTTTTAGTGCTGCTAATGTGCATTTTGGGAAGGCTATAATTAACGACGTACATTCCCATCTATTAAAGTATTTCTTTATGTCCAGACGAAGAGATGAAGGAAATAAGGGAATAATCAATGCTTACCATCAGAAGCTCTGCTCAATTCTGCTCAAATAATTCGTTAAATTCGAAACCTCGGTTTTCACGGCAACCTTGCTTTTATTCGCAGTCTCTCGGTCCATATGCAGGAAATGAGAAGCTTAGGTAGAAGCGTCCAGACCCAACAGAGCTTAGACGAACGTATAACCCGTTGATACCGCTTCATAGCGGGATTGACCCGTGCCTCAGTGTTTCCCGCCGTTGAAAATGTAGAGTCATCTATTCTGTACATTTGCTTTTTGGTTCGTGTCGATACGTGCATTCATTCTCAAATAGATGCAAAATGCAATGCAAATTTTTTCATAATTTCTAATGCAATATGAATTCAATATTTTCTTGAGGAGGTGTGTTCGGGTTTGTTCCATGATGGTATGAACCGACGTATATAGGTAGTAATTAGCTCTTGCTCTGAAATGGAAAACAATTGAATAACCTGCCACTTTAAGAAACTGAAATTTTATTTTTTTAAGTTGGCAGCAAGTAGGTTCGAATTTTAGGGTTACTTTGAATTCGTTGAAATTAGTTTTCTTGGAATTATAGATTCGACAAATTTTTTTTATAGAAAACTTGAAAATACGAACCTTTAACCTTGCAAATAGATCATTTTTACTAGATATTTATCTGAAATACCTATACTCGGAAATATATTACATGCTGACGGTGTCCGTCAACTAATTTCTAGTAACAACTATAAAACAACATAACCTAAAAATAATATAAATGTCTTCCAGTTTATGCTCTAGTTCTAAAGTTCTATTCAATAAAATACTATTTTTATTTTTAATTCAATATAATATTGTACATATTACTTTATATAGGTATACATATTTATAGTTACTGTAGACATTTCCTGGGCATTAATTGTTATTCCTGTCAGATTCTGTGTCTACACAATATTTTGTTCAATAGTATTATTTATTATTTTGTTTAATATTTTGAACTTTGTTCTGCTCGCACCATAGCTCAAAGATTTGCTAATTCTTTTTAAAAGTTTTTCTAGATTATTTTCTGCAATTTCTCGTATTTCTGACGGAGTACAACTTTCTTCCTGACTCATTTTTATTAACTTTAATAATATATTTATTTTTAATTATGACGGATGGGAAGAAGCTTTGTTGTGTTCAATTGTTTTTATCATGTCATATTTGATACTTGTAACATTTTATTAAATTCTAAAAGCACTGCCAACCCAAAAAGAAAATATTAATTCAAATGGAAAAAATCCACTATGTGCTTCAGACTTTAAAGGCCCAAATAGAAAAAGTATTATAAAATACACGGTTCATAAGACAATTAGAGCCCTTGTACTTTAGAAAACTCCCCGCTTCGTGGGTCGTTTTCTAAGCTGATCGCGTGCTCTAAGAAAATGTCTTGTATCTTAATATACTAATAGTAGTACCTACAATTCTCTAAACAAGATCATTACTATCGGCCAAAGAATAAAAAAGTTACTCTACCTAAAACTTTATCAAAATTTTGTAATGGCCGTTTTAATTGCACGTAAGTTGTATAAGCACTTTCAAGATATTGCATCGCAACAGCATAGAATTTATGCGCGTTCGACATCTCTAGCAATCACCACTAATATAACAAGTGTGTATCGGGTTACATTGATATTCATCGAGCATACCAGACACCACCTTGTATCTTACAAAACGCTGCAGTTTAATGCCGAACAAAAATAAACTTCCAATGAGAAAAAGAGATTCGATATCGCTTTGATTACATGCAAAACACTCTAATGATAGATCGACTATAAAATGTCAGTAATTAAGGTTTATTAATATTTATCGAAGAATTTGCGCGCTGTTCTTAGGTAAGTAAGTTATTGACCGAGTTGGTTGTTGGATTTTTGCATAGTACCAGAGTCAATTACTGCTGCAGATAGGTTTTCTATGCGGCGGTATTTATTTTATTCTGTAGGCTGTATGGCACTCCTTGCTACAACTATCGTAAACGGGGTTTTTATGCTTTGCAAGTACACTTGTTCGTTATTGTAAAATAACGACAGTGTTTCTATCAACCACATCTAGTAGCATCAGAGAAAATTCCTACCTACATTCATTCCTGTGGTCACCCTCTTTTCTGGATTCCTGTCAATATTTGTAAATAAGCTGTGCCTCGGTCGAGGTAAATGACGATTATGATGATACTTTCTCGCACCTGCGATTAAGTAATGCAGTTTCTCTGTAGTAACAGGTGGCGGGTGGCAGCGGGGGATAGCGGGGCTATGGCGATTTAACATGGAAAAGGCGCACAGTTTTTGAGTGCACCGCGCTGTTGTCCGTTCGTGCATCTAGTTAGAAATTCGAGCGTGTATGTTTCAATATTTTAATATTATATATTTATTAAGTTAAAATGAATAGTTGACGGTGGACTATTTAAGAAATAACTTTAGCTCTTTGAGTTTGGAGCAAAAAATTCAAGTGAAGAATGCGGGAACACCTAAACCCGAAACTAATTTAACGCAGACCACAAAGGATAAATCTAGGGACTTTATTAGAAAGTTTAAAAATTAAATATATGAAATAAAAATTATAGAGGGTATTCCAAACTTAATGAGGCTATTATTGATCAATTTTCTACAATTAAGAGCCGAAGAATGGACTTTACGTTTAAGCACTATTGTGTAGGGTCGATAAATGTCGTGTATTTCCATAAATGATACTCAATATATGATTTTAAATCATTTTATTTAAGGATTTAAACTAAAAAAACACTGAAAATATGATGAATGCCAACTTGTCAGTCTCGTGGCTCGATTCGTTCTCGTCATGTTGCGCCTAATGACGTAGCCGTAGATGGCGTAGTCGTATTAGATATCATTCGGTTTTCTTGATAACTCGTAGATGACGGTAGTAGTATTGGACATCATTCGGTTTTCTTGATAGCTCGTAGATGGCTTTAGTAGTATTAGTAGTGAACTGTATAAATATTGCATACGACGACGTTAAGATCCGACAGCTATATACACTAAGAAAACCTTTCTTATTTTCCAAAAGTTGTATTTCCTTGTGTAAAATTAAAAAATATTCTTATTACTTTTTTTCTTTCTACATTTAAAACGCCTAGAAAGTAATTGTTTGGTCGTTACACAAAAATAAAATTTTAAAAATAATTTCACCCTACTTGTGAACCCCCTATCATAGGTCACGAGCCGCCACTGGTGGCCACCCTCTGGATTCCTGTCAATTCGCAAATAAGCTGTGTCAACACATGGTTTTGTGCGAATTCAGCGGTGGGTTTGTTCGATTGTTCAATTTTAGAAAATAATAACTCAAATTTTATATTAAATTAAAACAATTTATTATTCTCTATAAATAAATAACCGCTTATGAAAATTAAGTAATCAAATCACAGTAATCGTTGTACTTATTTCCGTTAGGTACTACCTAGAGCTAGAAACAAGATACCATCGTTAAAAGTAAGGTAGATATGCCGACATGTTTTAATCCTATTTTTATTTATACGTCGAGTGGAATACGTCTAAATTAATTCCTGAATAGCTTAAATTAAAGCCAACAACAATGACTTCTATTGATAACATAAATTGACATTTTGAAATTTATTCACGATAAAACAGGTCTTTGGATTTAATCACTTATCTAAACAAAATGTATTCAAAGAACGGTGCTGTGATTGTTATATTTCACAATGATGGAAATATAAGTATGTGAAGATCTCTGATCATTGTGATATTATTACCTTAGTTTGATCATGGATAATCATCAAGTAGCATAATTAGGACCGTAAATAGATGCAAAACTATAAACAGAATAGTAAATATTTTTTTTTATCACAATAAAATTGACAGAACAAACTCCTTCGTTGAAACCGGGTTTGTAGCCACCTCACCTGAGTTATTCTATTAGTAACACAATTGTTACCTCATTTTATAATGTAATTGCCCGGAGCTAAATTTTTGAATACAACTTAGCTACTCTGGTAAACTCTGCTGTCTATATAAACTGTCTTTCGCGATTTTCCTGAGTTGTTCAGACATAGCTCCACCCGATTCAGAAACCATATTACAGAACACGCTATTCGGGTTCTGTAACAGATTGTGTGGATGATCGAATTCCATCATGGTACCCCCATCCATGACCAGGACCTTGTCCGAGTCCATGATGGTATTGAGACGATGGGCGACAGTCAGTACGGTGCAATCTGCGAACTTCTTTCGAATTGTTTTCTGAATTAAAGCATCAGTTCTGGAAAAAATATAACGGGATTACTTATTTGGCAATATCACCAGTTTGGCAAATGGCAATGTCAGATCTTTATCTACAAATTGGGAACAGATTCATCCAAAATCATTAGGTACTGTATTCTACCTCTACAATCTCAAATTTAACTTACTGTGGATCTACATTTGCAGTAGCTTCATCCAACATTAAAATCTTATTATTCTTCACGATAGCTCTGGCCAAGCAAATCAGCTGTCTTTGTCCAACACTGTAGTTGGCCCCCCCGTCCATTACTCTGTTTTCTAGTCTGTTAATAATGTTGGCAGGATCCTTAAGCTCAACATCTTCAATCGCTTTGTATAGGGTTTCGTCGCTATATTCTTCAAATGGATCCAAATTGTAACGTAACGTTCCAGAGAACAACACGGGATCTTGTGGAATAATGGAAATTTTGGATCGTAGTTGTTCCAGATTGAGTTCTTTGGTATCGATATCGTCGATTTTGATGCTTCCTTCTACGTTGGCGAGACGAAACAGCGCCGAGATCAGGGAAGATTTACCTGCGCCTGTTCTGCCTACAATACCAACCTGAAAAAGTGTGATTTAAACTTTAAGTAGTAATTTGAGTGTTTCAAAGTACTTAAATATCACCTGAAAATAGAAAACGAACCTTTTCATTCGGAAGAATAGTCAAATTCAAATTTTTTAATACCAGGGCCCCTTGTTCTTCGTAACTCAATCCCATGTTTTCAAATTTGATAAGTCCTTGGTCAGGCCAACTCTGGCGAACCTGTTTGGGGGCTTCTGGTTGTTTTTCAGCGGGTAGTTGCTTATATTCGAGAACTCTTTCGACCGACATGAGTTGGTTTGTTACCTCGGCTGATTGTCGAAGGCCATATTGGACCATCATTGATAGCGAGATTGCTTGGGTGATTGCTAGACCTACGTCACCGGCGGACATACCAATTCCTGAAAATGATAAATCATATGAAATACAAAATAAACAACATGTGAACATAAGTCGTTACCTTTCCCAAGTACAAGAAAACTGAACGTAATCAAAGTAATGAAGATGAAGCAGAGCATGTCCATGGCAAATCCAAAAGCGGAACTGGCCGCGATGAACATAAACCATGCACTGGTGTGGGCGTCTTGATGCTTGTCAAACTCATCCCTGAGGATGTTCTGAGCACGAAACGCTCGAATTGTCGTCAGACCGTTAAGCGTTGCGTTAAGATGAGTAAATACTGGACTTCTCACTAAAAAATAGTTTATTGGGATAAGCGAAATCGTTCTGACAAATTACAGTCATGCATGCGAATAAAGGACAGGTAGATAAAAATACAGGGTGTTATGGAAATGACGTATTATATTTAAATGGGTGACTCCTGGGGTGTCCTAGAGAAGCGCTACATATTTTTTTTTAAATCGAACGTTTAAAAAGTGGGGTAATTCACCCCTAAACCCACACACAACTCCTCGGCGCATTCATATATGAACATATTACATTGCCCAGCTGGGTAATCAACAGATGTTCAGACACAATGTTGCCAAACTGTTTAAAAGTGTAAAACTTTAGTTACTTATAAAAATAAATATTTAGCTTACTTAGAAAGTAAATCCAGAACGCGATTAAGGAATCCAGGGCACAGACACCTTCAGTTCTTTTAATTGCATTTTTTTCTTCTAAAGGGTAAGGTGGCATTTTAGTTGTTCAGATCCGACGGGTGTCGTTCGAATTGAACAAGTGAGAGCATACCTGACCATTATAAACTCCGCGGTGGTTTGTTCGAGTCAGTTCAAGTTTATAAATCAGAGATTGTTTCCCAGTGAACTGAACTGAACGTAAAAGTTTATAATAATGTACCCTGAAAAATAAACAACTTGAAATCTGTCAAACGTTTGTTGATTTTCTAAAGAGTTTACCCTGAAGCTATGACAACACTGTTCAAAATTCACTGACGTTTTTCGCCATATGTTCTTTTGTTTACCTTCCTGGCAGGGGCACCACGTGGTAATTTTTGGTTTGACATAAGGTCATGTACAGGGCATATTAAATTAAAGCGCCATTTTTGGGTATTTTTCTTCAATTTGTTTTCATCTCAGGAATTGCCGGTTTAAATATAATACGTCATTTCCATATCACCCTGTATATCATAAATCAAAACCTATGTAAAAGCTTCACTATACTAAATATAATTTTTTTTATATATGAATAAATACTTACTCATGCCTTCCAGTCGTTTGATATTTTTAGACGTTTTCAGATAGATGTGTCTTACGCATAAGCAAATGGCCCCAAGGACGGCTACCAGCGCAAGAGATATCGGATTGACTACTGTAATCAGAATGATGGACCCAAGCGACATTAAAATTACCTAAATTAAGCAAATATATTTTTTAAAATTTTAACTCACTTAGGTTTGAAGAAATTTAATTCTTATCGACAAAATCTCACCTGGGCAGCATCCAGAATAGCTTTGGGCAACAATTCGTCCACGGAACCAATATCCTTAGAGAACCTATTCAGAATTCTACCGCCGGGGTTGGTATCAAAGAACCGCATGCTTGCATTAATAACACTATAGAAAATGCTATCGTGCAGTTTTTGGGAACTATTCATGGCCAGTTTGTAAAACAACAGAGATCTTATTAAAGCAAATACAAATACTAACAATACAAGAGTTCCATAAACGTAAAGAAATAGATCTCTTTCCCAGTTGAGAGCATCAAAAGCGAATGGTGAAGGTGTTTCTACCAAGACATCGCCTGTGGCGTTTACGGTAGAATTTATTTTTGCGTTGACTACGCTCTGTTGGACCGCTTTGTAGTCTTCAACTTTAGTCCAAAAGGTGACGAAGTAATCAGAACCCATGGCGGCACCTATAGAAATATGAAAGGTGAAATTCTCCGACTTTTTAGAAACTTTGATTTGTTTATTTAAGACTTTGACGATTCAATAATAATAATGAGCTTGTTAGGAACTTACCTTGGCTCAGTAAGTAGAGTGAAAATACAGTAATTACAAAGAACCAATTTCCTCCAGCGCTTAAGTATTTTAGAAGAAGGCTTCCCTTCACTTTGCCCTTCGAGGATTCTTCCTGCATATCTTTCATTTTGATTTCACGTTCTTCCTAAAAATCGAAAAATGGTCTCTAGCTTAACAGTTTCCATAATCTTGAAGCCATCATGGTATAAAAAGTTACCATTTCGGAATCTTCATCTGGTAGAGCTAAGATAGCTTCTGGTAGACTCAGTTCGCTCATAGCACTCCCTGATGATCTAGCACTCTTAACAGACATATTCCTGCCAATTCTAGAATACTCTATTAATCTTTGTTTTTCTTCATCTGTTGCGTCTGGTTCTGCTGTTAAAAGTTTGGCGTAGAGATTGTCACTTTCTGAAAGTGTTTTGAATGTTCCTTGATTTTCTATACGACCCTAAAATCAGAAAATATATTTTATATCTAAAGAGAACCGATAAATCATAGTCAATCCTTGTGAGGTTAATAAATTTATACTTACGTTGTTTAGAATAATAATATTATCTGCATCTTTCAGATGATGAACCTGATGGGTGACCAAAATTCTGGTTTTGTTGTAGAGGTATCCATTAATACACAAGTCGTACAAGTGCTTAGATACATGTATGTCTACAGCGGAAAGGGGATCGTCCAGCAGATAAACGTCAGCATCTCTGTAAATTGCTCTTGCTAGATTTATGCGGGCTTTTTGACCACCGCTCAATGATGCTCCTAAAAATAGTTCATATTTTCTTATCGTCCATCATTAACGTTTTCAAAATGAAACATAGACCGTTGTACGTTGTCTATAAAAATAGCTCCATCCACTGCATGTTTGAGTATTTTAAACCCCAACAGCTCGCCTCCCTGGACTTCATGTTACTTTTCATTGGTAATGGATTAATTCCAAGAATGTTTATGAAATCACACCACAATCACTTATTGTAGATTACCTCTGTCTCCTACGATAGTTAAATCTCCATTAGAAAACTGCTCGAAATCCTTTTCCAGTGCACACGCCTCTACGACATCTTGATATTTCTTTTTATCATATT
The DNA here is from genome assembly GCA_963991005.1 of Barypeithes pellucidus. Lineage (NCBI taxonomy): Eukaryota > Metazoa > Arthropoda > Insecta > Coleoptera > Curculionidae > Barypeithes > Barypeithes pellucidus. The sequence goes on from OZ022557.1 coordinate 7,399,879, forward strand.
CGGACCCAAAGACAATGTTTTGACGTACGGTCGCCGCAAAGACCCAAGCTTCTTGCGAAGCATACGACACGGTACCATTTACTTCTATTTTACCAGAAACTAACTCTAGTTCACCTAAAATTTTTAAATTGCATTATTAATATTTTACATTCATTGGGAAATTGTCAAACTAAATCTGTATTAAGTACTTTTCACCCATTTAGACCATTCATTTTTCTGTCCTTTGGCTTCCTCTAGAGATTTTTTACAATGGAAGGTGTAAATACTGTTTTATAGTACTCTTAGTTATAATAATTTTTGCAGTTAAATCTATTTCTAAAAGTGTATTATGAATATTATACTTTTTGGATATTCAATTTCAGCTTCGGCTTCATTTACTTCAGCAGCGGCAAGTAATTTTGACTTACCCAAGATAGTTTGGAGTATCGAGCTTTTTCCACTTCCAACGGGTCCAATAATTCCAAGCAGCTCCCCCCTGTTGACCCCTAAATTTAGATTATCTAGAACGTTATCGGATAACTTCGCATTCCACTTGACTGTCAAATCGTCTAGACTAACCAAATATGTATTTGTTAAATATCCATCGGTGTTCTGTATTGGAATTAAGGACTGGTGTTCTTCGTTTAACATAAATTCTTCCAGACGATTAATACTCACTATCATTTCTGCGATTTCTGCGATACCGCGAACAAACATTTGGGACATTGTTTGCGATACTATGTTAAGGTAGGACATTATCACGAAAACCTAAAAGAACAAGATATGTTTACAATAATGCAACTCATCTATTAAATAAATAATATATTGTATTCAAACTACTATCAAATTGTTTAATAGTTTTAGCTATTCCCAAAGGATCAATCATCACGTTGATGTGAATTGTTTTCGAGTCTTCAACATCATCAACATCTTAATGAAGAAAATATATGTTCATATTTACCTTTGAAGCAGTAACGGGCTGGTCAGTAAGAGCCACCGTAAGAAGAGTAGCAAATAGAGCTAACCTGGTCGTGAACATGCTGAAAGTCATGTACAAGCCCCTGACATAGGAAGATTTGGTGATCACTTTTATTTCGGCTTTTCTGGCTGTACGGATAAGTTTGGCAAACGGTTTTTCCCAAGCGTACATTTTGATCACTTGAATTCCGTTGAGAATTTCGTCCATCAATCTCACTCTTTCGTCCGTTTTTAATGCGGTAGCCTTTCGGTAGACTGCCGATAGTTTTCCAGTGTAACCTAAAAGAAATCAGATAAAACTGATTATCCATATACACAACAGAAGTTACATAAAAATATATCTAGAATTTATTTACAATCAAACCTCCTCTAGATCACATAGAAATGTATACCTCGATTTAGTGTTGGGAAAAACCGATGATTTTAATAATCGAGTACTTGATACTCGAGCGATTTTAATAATCGAGTGAATCGCTCGAGTGAATCGCTTGAAATTCCAATTCACCAAGCGATGACGTCACCAATTGCTCCATCGGCAGCTTAGCCGTTTACATGTGATCAGGTAGGGTATTTAGCAGGCACGTAACTACGGGTGGGCACAGGTTTAGCTAAAAAATTGTAGTAGCCACCAAAATAATTCCAGAAATTTATTTATTTGTGAATAATGAATTTTTACCTCGTGTCTCGATACCAAACAAAAAAATTGCAAAAAATCACCCAAATATGTATTTATTGTTCGGGTTTATTATTGTGCTTTTTTATCCCGAACAAAAAGTATTACCAAGAGTTATTTTTCTTCACATCTTTCTCAATCTACGAGCATAAAATAAGTAGATATTTAAAATAGCTTGTCAAATTCTTCCACTTTAAATTATCAGGTGCCCACTGTATGCCCTTCAAAAATTTAGGCTTAGTTATGCGACTGGCAAAATAAGAAAATTGGTTATAATTTTTTTAAATTCATGTTTATAGTTACCTAAAAGTTTCTGTTTAAATTTAAGAATAATTACTTTTGGTTACCAAAAAATTTGTCGATACCTATGTTTTGTTAACTATTTTGCTCGTTTTCTTATTTTCCATTAACATTTTCTATAATGTATGTTATTTTTGAGAAGTTTTCTCGACTTTATAGTAAATAAAAATTTTAAAATTATATCCTTAATTTTTTAATATTTACAATCGGAGAACTAAACTACTCCGCTGGCTAGCCAGTTAAAACAAAACTTTACCAAGCCCATGTCGCGATGACTCCGCTAAGGGATTTGGCATACTTTTTTATATGCACCCTCTCGTTTATGTGCCTTTAAGAAAGACGTATGTCGTATTTCCTGCTGAACGTTAAATTCGAACGTCGCCAATCGGATGGCGCGGCGCGTATAACGAAGGTCGGATATCAAGTGACGGGCGATATTTTTCGGTTTTTCGCTAGAGTATTTCCTATCGAGCGAAAACTGTTCGAGTACTGCCCCCCCCCCCCCCCCCCCCCCACACCCCCCACCCCCCTTATCTATGGCGATAGTCCCAGCAACATAATATATCAAATCAAATAATTAAATTTGATGCTTTTTGTGAGTGATAGTACAGGCCAATCAGAAAAAATATCCATATGGAAAAATGCAAGTGGCGTACCATCTTTTTTGTAAAAAGTTGATTTGCGATTTAATTATTAAAAATACACTTACGTTTAAACATAGTATTATTTTTTAGTATCTATAAATGAGTTCATAAATTAGTCTTGCTAGAAATCACTCGATCTTTTTTTCCTCTTATCTTCGCTGTCGCGTTTTTATCAGCTCATTTGTTCTCGTTAAATTTTTAAGCAATCTAGTTTTCGTAAAAAATAAAAGCGATAAAAAAGGCTCTTGAGTTAACAACTCGAAAAACGAGAGTTTGTTTTTAAAAAAAAACTTTTATTTCAATCTAAGACGTTACAATAAGAATGATGATCTTAATTCTGTTACATATATTTATAATGTTTGCAATGCTGACATTGCATGAGAACATCTAATGCATCTAAGAAAATCTAGGAAGTCTAATAATAGTTTTGATGATGCTGCATAACGCGCAAAACGACCATTCTCAGGGGAATGTAACTCCTCCCTTCTTAGTTGAAAGCACGTTCTAAAGGGCGTGATTTCAAATAATTATTAATTAATAATTATAAAATTGGATCATTTGATTTTTGAATAATAATCTTAGATTTTCTTACACATTTTCGATATATGATAAATATTATGATTAAAATGATAAAAATATAAAGGAATATTGTCCAAAAGCTAGTTCGATTGATGTAGACCGTTGACGTCATGGCTTCAAGGTTTTCCTTCTGTTCTTGTAACTGGGCTTCGACTTCTTTAGTGGCTTTGAGGTTGACATAGTTAAGGTCCATAGCAGGAGGGTTGTAAATTGATTGATGCTGATTGACTAGGCTGAGGTTTAGGATTGGTAAATTTACTTCGGCGAAGCTGATTCGGCTTGGCTTGTAGCTTTCCAATATAATTGATTTTATTTTGACTTTGCAATCGGCTGGGGACTCCAAAAGATAGGACCCATAAAGAGGTATATTCTCCACTGAATTTTGGCAATTTATTGTGCTGATTAGGCGATTTGGGACGGTTAATATCCATTTACCATCGACCACTTTTCGGATTTGAACTTCGTGTAATTGTATCTTGAAAGGGTGACAGGAAGTGACATTTGTGTGATGCTTGATGAGTTGGACTGCACAGGAAGGGATGTCTTCCGTTAGGGTGGTGCGAGTTTCTCTGCATAAGTAGCTTTCGGGTTGAATCTCCATACATCTTTGGTCCATATAGGCATACTTGTTATTGCTCAGTGCTAGGTAAGGCTTATAGGGTAGGTTGACGAAAAATGATTGGTTATCGGGAATTGGTAAGGGGAATAAATTGAAATATTGATACGTCTCTGATTCTACAAGAGGTAATTCCAATACAAATACAATATTAAATCCTTTTAAAAAGCTTTTGATTATTAATATTTTTTCAAAACTAAGAATATTTTGGGGTTTAACTTCTAAAGGAAGTTTATCTGCATCTAGATGCTTATTAATATTTTCTATCTCGGATAAAAGTTCATTTGGATCTACTATGGAGTTATGAAGTATGTTAATTTTTGTAAATGTGATAGCTACTTCGATTTTATCGAGAATATCATAAATTGACTGATACATTAGTGTAATTTGACTAATTACCATGTGGGTAAGAAAATACTGTTCAAAATTAGTTTGGTGTATTCCAACCTCTTTAATTGTTGCCTCTATTCTAACAATGTGCGATTTTAAGAGCAATTGATTATGTGTGATATTTGATATCATTGACTTAAATTTGTTGATTGTAGAGTCTAAAATTGTAATTTGATTTATGGCGTCGATTCTTAATTTATTTTGGTTTTCCTGCAACCTTTTGATTTTTGCATCGATTTGCTCTGCGTCATTTTGATCGAGGTTTCCCGTTATACTTTTAATAAATGTGCCTAAAGGGTTAAATAGGCCTCTTTTGTTTCTATGAACATTTTTAAATGGTAAAATTTGGTCTATTAAATGTTCTATTCGTTTTTCAAGCGTATAAAGTGAGCTAAAAGAATTAAGATAACCTTGATAGTATTCGCTATTATTCTTAATGATAGAAGAGAGTCTATCTGTTTGATTTTTTAGAGTTTCAAATTTGGAAATTATAGGGGTTAAGTCAAAATTTTGAATAAAGGTCCATTTATTGGATTCAAGTTGGGCGGTTCCTAGCCTGAAGGGTAGAATTCCGGGGTGATCGTTTAAATCATGGAATTTTACTATTCCTGATGCGATGGTACAGCTCCATCTGGAACAAGGGGCATAATTTTAGTTTCATTAATGTGAATGACTTCTTTTCTTTTTGATTTGGGGTTTTCTATCTCGATTTTATTATTTTCTAAGATACCGGTCAACACAAATGGTCCTAAAAATTTATTTTTAATTTTTCCTGATCGGCTGTCTGATTTTTTATAAACTTGAGAACCTATAATCAGTTCTTTAGGGGTTTTATTTTTATTAATTTTTTCTATGGTTTTAAGCTTTAATTCCTTTGTTTGTTCGGTAATTTTATCATATAAAATTTGGGTGTTATTTTTATGGTTATTTATATACTCTGTATATACGTGGGATGGTATTAAATCCATAGGGTCTCTAGAATCCGTGTGTCCGAAGACGAGTTCGTATGGGGTAAAATTTGTGCTAGAGTGAATTGTATTATTATATGCAATAATTGCGTAAGGCATTAATTTTATGACGTCAGCATTTGGATCTGATTCGCGTAAAATACGAATGTGCTCGATTAGCGTCGAATGTAATCTTTCTACGGGTGAGTTCGACTCATGGTGATAGGGGGTGGTAAAATGAATTTTTATATTATGAGCTTTTAGTAAGCCACTGACTACTTCGTTCTGGAATTCCGATCCGTTATCTGATACGATTTGTTTTGGTACGCGAAGAAATGAGAAAAAGTTAATTAATTGGTCACAGCAGGAAACTGCATTTCCGGTGTAAGGAAGAGCTTGTGCGTACTTAGAGAATTTATCTATGATTGTCAAAAATTTTTGTTTACCAATAATGAACGTATCGACGTGTACTATTTCAAATGGTTTACTAGGCGTTTCTGTTAACACTAATGGTTGGTCAGGGGGTTTACGATTATATTTTGAACGTTGACAGATTTCACAATTGTTAATGTATTTTGTTACGTCCGATTTTAAAGATTTCCAATAATAATTGGCTTTTAAGAATTTACATGTTTCTTCGATTCCTCGGTGGTTTGTTTTACTTTCATGTCGATATTTAATGATTAATTCTCTTTCATCCGGTTGAGCGTTATTTATTAATTTCGTACACTCTATAAGTTTTAAATTTTTAAAGTGATTTGTCATGGATTGTTGAAAATAAGGCCGTAGTTCTTTAGAGAAGAAATAAACATAGGTATTTTTATTAGTTAAGAATTCTTTAAGAAAATTAACAATAGTTGCCATATTCGTAGGAATGGTTACATGAATAATTTGGTTGCCATCAAAAGTTTCGCGTTTAGTTTTAACGTAAGCGTCATAAGGGGATTTTTTAATAATAATTTGATGCGGTTTGTTATTAATAATTTCATCTAATAAGGTCATATTTGAATAATTATCCTCGGCGTTAGTACTGTGTACTGTATTGTCTGTGTTATCATCATTAGGCCTAATTTCTATTCTTGGGGGTTTAATTTGTATGTTTTGTAAAATTTTTATTTTTGGACTATTTGGATTTTTAATATTTGTGAGATTTTTGCTTGCATCGTCGGGGTCTAAGTTTTCAGGGTTAAACTGACTATAACTATTCTGTAAAAATTGATCGATATCTCGACTTATATCGCCGGGGTTATTGATTATCGATTCTGATTCGATTGCGTGAAGTGAAATACGACTAAGTGCGTCTGCATTTGTATTTTGTTTACCTTTCTTATAAATGATCTCGTAATCGTATTCTTCTAGTCTAAGTCTCCAACGTACAAGTTTAGAGTTGGGTTCTTTTAAATTAAATAGCCAAACTAGGGGTCTATGATCTGTGTAAATTTTGAATTTTCGGCCATATAGGTATGGTCTGAAATATTTGCATGCCCAAACGATACCTAGAAGTTCTTTTTCTATTGTGGAATATCTTTGCTCTGTTTCGTTTAGAGTTCGTGATGCAAAAGCTACAGGGTGGTCATTCGGAGGGTCTCCCTGCGAGAGTACAGCTCCAAGGGCTATATTTGATGCGTCCGTTGTAAGGGTGAACGGTTTCTCAAAATCTGGATATTTAAGAACAGGTGAATTGATCAATAGTTCTTTGAGGTGATTGAACGATTTAATAAAAGGTGGCGAATGTTCAACTTTTGCGCCTTTTTTGAGACATAGTGTAAGTGGTTTAGTGATTTTCGCGAAGTCTTTTATAAATCTACGGTAATAACCCGCTAAACCTAAAAATGACTTAATTTCTTTTTGGGTTTTTGGTATTGGAAAGTTCTTGACTGCGTTAACTTTATCGGGGTTAGGTTTAACACCATCTTTAGTTATTTTGTGCCCTAAATAAGCGACTTCTTTATGTAAAAACTCTGACTTGTCCAGTTGAATTTTAAAATTTGATTGTCTTAGTCTTTCAAATACGGCTCTTAACCTATCGATATGTTCTTGAAGAGAGGTGGAAAAAATAATTATGTCGTCTAAGTATACAGAACAAATTTCATTTTGAAGTCCGCGTAAAACGTTGTTCATAACGCGCTGAAAAGTTGAAGGTGCGTTCTTAAGACCGAAGGGCATTCTCTTAAATTCGTAATGGCCCGTGTCTGTTGAAAAAGCAGTTTTGGGGATGTCGTTTGGTTCCATTTCGATTTGGTGGAATCCTGTTGCAAGGTCTAAGGTCGAAAAATATTGAGCTTTACCCAATTTATCGAGAATATCGGAAATATTGGGCAATGGAAATTTATCATCGATTGATTTGTCATTAATTTTACGATAATCGATTACAATACGCCATTTGCGCATGCCCGATGCGTCTAGTTTTTTCGGTACTATCCAAATTGGACTACTCCACGGTGAACTTGAATTTTGAATAATTCCGTTTTCGAGCATTTTATTGATTTGAGATTTTACTTCTTGTTTATGAATTTCCGGATATCTATACGTTTTAGTAAATATAGGTGTTTCTTCTGTAAGGTTTATTTTATGTTTAATTTGGTTAGTAAAAGTTAAAGGGGTACCTTCACTATAAAAAATGTCTCGGTATTCATAACATAAGTTCCTAATTGCTTTATATTCTTCTTTGTTACAGTGCGACAAGCGCAAATTTTTTAAATTTTGTTTTTGAATGTTGTCAAGATATTCGGTGAGTTCCGTATCGGTTTCCATTTTTTCGATAAAATTAGTTTCATTTTCGTCCAAAACTTCGATTTCTAAAGGTTCAAATATAGTAATTTTGATAGGGTTTTCGCCTGGATTTGTTACGAGGGTCGTCGCAAAAGAGTCAATAACATTAACTAATGCTTCCGGCATTTCAGCATTTCCGAATTTTTTATATTTTAAAACTCCTATACCGGTTGATATATTGACAGGTAATTTTACTTTTTGGCATGTACGAGGGGGAATCGTTATTTCAACAGTTTCAAAATGTTGCATAGTTTGAACATTAGTTTGATAATATAAAGGTAAAATAGCGTTCAGTGTTCTTAAGTTATAAGTTTGTAAATCGATATTTGCGCCAATATGTGTTAAAAAATCAATTCCTAAAAGTCCGTCGAATTTTGGTGAAAAATCGAATAAGTAAAACTTGTGGTCTCCTAAGCAATTAAATGAGGGGAATATTGGTATATCGATTACTTCGTTATGCATAGAAATTGCATGAGCTGTTCTAACAGTAAAAAGTTCTGAAAAAATAAAATTTGGATAAATTTTATAAGCAAGGTCAGGTTTAATAAAGCTTTTACCACTACCAGTGTCTATTAAAAATGTTGCATTAATTTCTTCAATAAAAATTACTGGCAGGTCTGAATTTGTATAGTTATTTAAATTTATTATGGAGGGTTGAGTAAATTCGGGGTTTCCTGAAAATTTTCGTCGTGATAGTCATTTTGATTTTCATATAGGTTAGTTTCTTCCTGCGGAATATCGTAACCTTGTTCGTATTGCTGATACGACGTTTCGTTAGAATCAGTATAATACTGAGAGTCATCATCGGGGTTCACGTAAAAATCGGTATTTTGATCGTTTGAATTATACATCGGTTCGACCGCTTGATTAAATAGTTCCTCAACAAGAGTATCGCGTCTTGGTTGGCTATTAGCAAAATGATTAGGATGCTTAATGGTTGCGTAACCTGATGACGTATCCATTGGTTCTGGTTTCTTTAATCGTGAAATATTGGAGGGTGACATACGTTGATTATTTTGTTGATTAGAAAAATGTCTAAAATTTGGATTGGGTCTATTCATAAAATTTTGGTTATTAAAATTTGGTCTTTGAAATCCTGGTCTGACAGATTGGACAGGTCCTTGTCTAAATACTGCAGAAGGTTGTTTAAAGTGATTAAAATTGTTTTGATTAAAACCGTTATAATGTGGTCTGTTAAAATTGGGGTTCATTGACGTATTATTATTTGGCATATACGAATAATTTCGTTGGAAAAATCGGGGTTGTGTGTTAGTGGAATAATGTTGTTGTTGCGGATGCGTATTTGCTTTATTTTTGAAAATATTTAAATCAACATTTGGTTTCGTACCAAAATTTCCGCGATTTTTATAATACATGAAATTTTCTTCTTCCAAGGCATAGCTCATAGCTTCTTCTAGATTTTTCGGGGTTTTTAAACGTACTACTAACTGCATATGATAGTTAAGCCCATTAATAAACGTTTTTAAAATTAAATTATCATATTCCGTAATTTTTAATAATTTTAATTCCGTTGTATCCGTAGACATATTTATTTTAGCAAATAATAAGCTACGGGCGTCTTGCAAACGCAGGCCAAATTGTTGCGGAGTTTCATTCTTTTCCGGTTTTACTGTAATGATATCTTGAAGAACACAATCGATTGATCTTTGATCGGCGAAAGTGGAAATTATTGCTTCTTTTAATAGTACCCAAGTTTTTAACTCGGTTCGAGAGGCAATTAAATCAGCTGCTCTACCAACTAATTTGTTTAACACGGTGTCAAAAAGGCAAATATTTATGGCTGCGCCAGAATTTGAAGTATCTTTATGATTTTCGAAAAAGTTTTCACAAGCGTTCAAAAATCTATTAATTTGTTTCGGATTTCCGTCGAAATTAGGGATGTTATCCGCTTGATATCTAATAAGATGATAATTAGGTTGTTGGTTCTGCATATTGAATAGATTTGCAAGGTCCGATAATAAATCGTCCAGATTAAAAAATATATCAAATAAAGAGACTAATCAATACAACAATTAAGGTAAAATAAGGAAAAATATTTTTAAAGGATGCACTTACAATATAGAAGTGATGATTGCTTCGATTTTCATTTCCTAACTAGGTTCCAATAGGAATGGCGATGCTGTCCTTCCCTGGACTACTTATGAGCTCGGGACGATGCTTGTTCCCTGTACTCGCACCAATAGGACGTGGGACGATGCTTGTTCCCGGTTCCCTGGTCGGTTGAGACTTATTGCACGTCGCAGATTTTTGAAAAATGTTCGTTTTTGTCACTAATTGTAGACACAAACACGGAATATACGCTCGATGCGCGGAACCGCTGACAAAATCCGACCCGACTGCGCCAGTTAACAACTCGAAAAACGAGAGTTTGTTTTTAAAAAAAAACTTTTATTTCAATCTAAGACGTTACAATAAGAATGATGATCTTAATTCTGTTACATATATTTATAATGTTTGCAATGCTGACATTGCATGAGAACATCTAATGCATCTAAGAAAATCTAGGAAGTCTAATAATAGTTTTGATGATGCTGCATAACGCGCAAAACGACCATTCTCAGGGGAATGTAACTCTTGTGCTTTTACGTACAATAGTAATATTTGTGTTTAAAGAATAAAAGTACAATCAGAACCTGTAAAATCAGTAGGAAGATAATAATCGAAACTATGTATCTAAATATTTTTTGACACACATACCTTGAATGGGTACGACTATAAAAACAGTACCAATACCCAAAATTCCAGCCCAACCAGCATCAGCAAACATTAAGTAAGTTATTACAATGCTTACTAGAGGTGATACCCACATATAGTGGATGAAGATAGTGACCATATCGAATCTGCTCACGTCATTCGAAAGGAGATTCACTATTTTGCCTGAGGCGGTATCGCCTAGAGCAGTTGTACTTAAACGTAGGGCCTGAAAACGACAATTTTGTTTAATTACCGAGAAATGAGGACAAAAAGCTTATTTCTTAGAGCTATTAAACACAATAAAATAACATTATTAAAGATTGTTTCAAGAAAAATGGATATAACTTAATGACTGCCGTAAAAGTACCTGGGCCATCCCATTATTTATGACCGTTTGTTATTATTATGTGGAAAGGACCGGATTGTAATAATTATAATTAAATATAGGCACATCAGGTAGGTTAGGTTGCTTAATTTATATTTAAATATCTTTTTGTGGTAAAATTTGTTAGTTTTGAGGAATGGTTCAAGAATTGTCTTTTTATCAAACATTTCTCAGAATAGCGTGATAGTAATGGACAATGCGAGCTATCACAGTCGCCAATTACGTAAAGTTCCAAGCTCAAATAATACAAAATTGGAGATTCAGAACAACATGGCGGCGAATGATATATATTTTGAAGAAAGCTATAAAAAAAAGTGATCTTTTAGAAGTTTTAAAGACATTTTGTATAAAAAAAGTATATGTTTGTGACACATTGGCAGAAGAAATTGGACATACAGTGCTACGGCTCCCACCCTATTATTGCATTTTTAACCCCATAGAGAATATGTGGCACCAGTTAAAATCACTGGTTAGGTCTGAAAATATTTCTCCGACTTTAAGTTCTAGTGTTGTAGAATTAATACGAAAATGCTTTAATGATATTCCCCCAGGTAGTTGGAAAAAGTCAGTCCGTCACGTAATAACTGTAGAAAATTCGTATATTAGTCTGGATCGTATAATTAATCCTATTATAATTAATTTTGATGAGATAGCGATAGCGAAACAGAACAATCTATAGAATGACATTATAAATGTAAATATGACTAGTAATATTTAAAAAAATGTTATTTCATTTGATTACATTAATATAATCATATCATTACTTGTTTTCCTTAGTCCGTCCCTTCATACTTCACTTGTTTATTGCCAAGCTCTTGTCGACACAATGGCACCAACCCAGGAAATCATTAAGTCGTATCCAATTTTCGTGAAACGTACTGTACACGAAACAGATTTATCCACTTACACATGGTACTTACTTTCCGATATACTAAAGCGCATGACGCTGCCCTAACTTTCATACCATAATGGAAGGCTTCCATAATATACTGATTTACTAAAAGTGCATTACAAAAAGTACATATTACTATGACAGTTGCATATATAAAAGCATCATTTTCAGTCTCAGCTGCATCTTCCCTAAAAAAGTAAAAACTGTATTATTTGCATTTAAAAAATGGCTTTTGAGTTGGCAGTTTGTTATTGATCAGTAGCGGACCTGACATTTAAAACTTATTCCTAAGCAAAAATAAATAGTATTCGGATTTGATTGCACTTTATTCCTCAAACATGGCAATTATTATCGTAAATAATATTTACGTTGCCTAGTAAACTGAATAAGGGAAACTTTTCAGTGTTTTATTCTATCGCGAAAAAATTTGTTGTTGTATGAATTTGACGGAAAGGGAGTTACCGAAGACTCCATTCGACGTTTTATCCATTTCGCTCCATGTAATCCAGACCCAATACTGGTTGTGTTTCCCTACCGACCTATAACTATGGATACGTACAACTTATGGGGTGGGCAGTAAAAAGTTAACTTTTATGGGTGAAAAATGGGTTGGTACGCACGGCTTACCGGTCATATTTTTGTTGTCGTTGTCGTTGGTTGTCTTGAGCACAATGTTTTCGCTGTCATATAGGCAACCCCGTCGTATTGGTGGTGGTTTGGTTGCCAACCAACGACGACCGTCCAGAACCGAAATCAGTCGTAGCGATGTAACGATATTAAAAATCTATCGATACGTGGACAATATACAGGGTGCTATCGAAATTACTTATTATATTTAAACCGGCAAATCCCGTGATGAAAATAAATTGAAGAAAAATAACCATAAATGGCGCTTTGAATTATTAAGCGAAATATACACTTTATATGAAATCTCAAAATTTACGTGGCCGCTCCTGAGGCCCGTCGCAATCAACATTTTATTGAGGCAGCCTCGAGGTTCAAAAGAGGTTAGCGCATTATCGGCGATGTTGTCATATTGCAACACAGAATCCTAAACGCACGTGTTCAGTTTTTGACAACTTTGACCCGCGGTATCACTTCTTTTTCAAACTTCTTAGACAAGTGTGTTTTTAACAGAAACCACCAGTAGATAATATCACACAAATTTGAAATCACATCACAACACATCAACAACAAAAAATCGGGCAATACAACTAACAAAACGTTTAAAATTCGTATACGTCAAGCACGTGGAACCCTCGACAACGTCGTTCCACCCCGAGTCCCGAAACATACTGAAGTATGAAGTGGCGCGCGGCCGGTATTCAAGCAAGGGCGAGACACGCGGTGTGATCTGACAACACTGTTAGTATACTCTAGTGACCCACATTGTTGTTAAGTCAATCCAGATGGAACGGGGCGACAGTATGTGGGTAAAAAGAATTTTTACCTTAGTATTTAGATATCCGATTTAAAAAAAAAGTATGTAGATTTTCTCTAGGACACCCAAGGAGTCACCTATTTAAATATAATAATTAATTTCCATAACACCCTGTATATATCAAAATTAATTCTAAAAGTGGCCTTTCAGTAATGAAAGGCCTTCGTTTATGCCAGAAAATAGATTGTTTATTTCCTAGTAAAGTGCCAAAATATTGCCGTGTAATAATTTTCATTAAGGGCTAAGTACGATCCTCCTGTTCGCCGGTTAAGGTAAATAGTTGATCAGTCGGCATTGCGCATGGCATCTGACAATTAGCTTTCTTTACATGCGCGAGGCCATACATTTTCCACTTTTGCTTTTAGAGTTTGGCTATCCATAGACTTAGGTCGGTGTGTTTCCCCTCGTTACCTAAAATATGCAAGTAGTTGTCCCAACATCAAGGGTTGTGCCACAGTAAAACCTTGCATAAGACATAAAATGATACCTATAATACTATATTCAATCCAGAATGTTCGTATCAGTGCAAATAGAAGACTGGGCTGCCTATTTTTTTCTTTTGACTTTTCACATTGTTTAAACCATGCCCTGAAAAGGATTATAATTAATTATATAGTACGCCGTGGTCATATTTGGCGTTTGCTAGAATTTGCAGTTGGTACTACGCTATTTCCTTCAACTTGGTCTTTGTACTTCTCTTCATACGGACTAAAGACATGTAATCAGTTATTCTTTTACAAACCGAACACTTTTTAACGTTTGGCATTTTAGAATCGCCCGAAAAAAAATGTACAACTCATATACATACAATGAGTTGACACGTATTTCAGGATTTTACCGAAAAAAAAAATTTTTTTAGAAAATATCAACACATGAATTTTTGATAATTTGTTGGATTTTATCCAATCGTCTCATACCAGAAATTTAACATTTTCAGTTGTACTGATCGTATCAATGTCGGTCTTTTTTTATTTAAGACTTTATTATGTTAGCTTTCGAAGTGCATTAAAAAAAAGATTATTGTGAACAGATGCCAAGAATTTAATTATTTACATAGTTTAACAAGCTCGCCTCCACCTTAAAATTAATAATACCGTTTTGGTCTTGGTCCATTTTTCTGCCGAACCCATTTTACCACAAAGTGGCACTCTATTAGATCGGTAGTTATTAAATATTTTCGATCGCATGTCATACAGCGTGCGACGGTTCGAAGCGCTATGGGTGGTAATATTAATGATCCACACTGCACCGCGTTCGATTCTCGAGTGTAGACGCCTTGATATTTCGCGCTGGTGCATTCCCCGCGATCGAAACTACCGATCAAATAGAGGTGCCACTTTTTCGTAAAATGGGTATTGCAGATAGGAGGATACAGAACAAATCGGTATTTACAATTAATTTTAGGGGGGGGGGGGGGGGGGGGGAGCATGTTAAAACTATTTAAACAATTAAATTGTTATTATTTTGCATTTGTTCAAAATTACGATTTTTTTAATACACTTCAAAAGCTAGCATAACAAAGTGTTATTGAAAAATGAGAAGTAATTAAATGGTTTGCCGTTATTAAAATTGGTTCGCAGCAAAAAATATCCATTAAATCATTTGATCAGCATAAAAAGATTTTGCTTGCAATAAATAAAAATCGGGCTGCAACACTTGTTCTGCAAAAAATGCTACAAACTGTCAACAATTTAACCGATATCAGTCCGCTATCATGTGTTCGCTTAATTAACAGTCGAGCTGCGAAATGATTACTTGGTCAGCAAGATTTTACAATTGGTCAGTAGAAAGAAACGCATATAGAAGCAGTTTACTTCAGAGGTTTGCATATTAAAGAATGGTTATCAATATAAAGTAGCTAATTGCGTGCGTGTGTTTTCATTCGGTGTAGCAGTCAAGGCCCAAAAGGTGTAGCGGGGGCGGGTTTTCACTTGTTTTCCCAGGGCACTGTCACTATTTTTAGTGCTTTTTTTTTGATGACCAAGATTAAATATTTTGCTTACCCGCTGATTGCTTACCAATATCTGGATCGCTCATAGCAGCTTATATATTTAATTTGCGTACCAAAATAATTTAGAGCACTCATGACATTAATTACTGACCGATTCAGAAATGTTTGCTGTCCATAAGTTGCTGACCAACTAGCCATTTTGGCTGACCGATTACATTTTTCTGTTCACAAAAATAAGAATATTTTGCTAACCAGGGAGATATTAAATTTCAAGATCAGGAGATTGATTGATATTTTTTTCAAATGAAAATCCGATAAGAACATATGATTTTTTTTACATTATTTACACTAGTACAATGTGTTCCCTTCCCTACCACGTGGTAGTGCCAATTAAATCAAGTTGCAAACTTTCTGCCGAATACATTTGTTTCTATGTGAAGCTGCATTTTGCCTAACACAATTTACCTTTCTAGTCTGTCTCCTAATAGCATACTTCTATCGCTTTTAATCGGGTTGTAGAGATCGTTAACATCCAAAGTTTTTTTGTATCCCCTCTTGAACATTCCATATGTGTATCTAGAAAAGACACCAACTCAGATTAACAAGTCAAGAGATCTTTAGATTAATTTGGCAGCGAGGTCACCTATAAAAAACAAGTGCGAGTAATAAGTCAATGTTGCAGATAACTTACGTGAAGAACAGAATACCCAAAGGCGTTGATTTGTCCCTTGGATTAGGATTAATATTTTCTTTGGTAAAATCCATATTGTCTGCGCTTCTTTTGCTCCCAACAATACTTTAAACGCCACCACTATCACCAAACTATCAGTTCGCTGTTATTCATTAAATATTTAACCTTTGACTAAAATATTTTTATGTATTTTTGGTGTTCACACTTTTAAAAGCATGAGGAATTTTTTGTTAACCGAAAAAAATAACAACATTAGTAGGTTTTAATTTATTAAATTGAATTGTTCATTTGGAATATTCATGTACGTTACTAGCTCTACGTTGACTAAATGTGTGCAGAGGCACGAACACAAGAAGCTAAAACCAGTTTAAAATTCGATTGATTCTATTACGATGAAATTAGCACTAAAAAAAATATAGTATAAAATTATTTTTACAGCAACCTTCTTCGCTATCTGATAATTAATTTGGATTTGCTGCCAAATGCCGTGTAAAACTGAATGATGAAATTTCACTGGATACTTATGTATTGTTTCAAAACAAATTGTTAAATTACAAGTGAGTTCTCGCACATATAGTTTTACATTATACTCAATCAACGTATTCCGCTATTTTTTACGGGAATCGGCCATATGGGTTTGCAGGAAAAAATGGATTGGTGTGCAGAATTCATCGATAGTATTTTGCAAAAACGCGCGTGTTTCGTTATGGATGTACATTATCATTTTGCAATTAAATGTTGTTTCTGTGGCATTCCAGATTTCTAATATAAACTCAAATATCTTCTCCCAAACAATATTCCCGAATACATAAGTCATATACAGGGTGTAACAAATCCGGCCTTCACCTTCGGGAACGATAACAGAACGGTTGAATAGGGACAAGGTTGCTTAAATGAGCCCAATAATATGCCACAAGAGAAAAAGTATTTGGAAAAATCTGAAATTTTGCGTTTCGATTTTTATTTGTTCCTGACTTGTTCCTTGACAGTTCGAAGAGATGTCCAAAAATTAATTTCACTTCCACATTGCTGCTCTTTATTCTCCACAAGATGGCATCGTCAGATCTTTAATGCGACGTTTCGCCTTTGGCTCACCATCATCAACTTAATTTTTTTAAATACGGGCCTGGATTTTTTTGTTTAAATTATGAAAGATGCTCTGAATCTACGTTCGGCAGTAAATTTTCCAAGTTTAGTTCTTTAAATTGATTCATTAAAATGCCCCGAATACGTTCTTGTAATTCACTTTTGTTGCGAAGAAACTGAAGATTTTAAAATTATTATTGCTTTTTTTGCGAATATTTTGAAAGCCCCTGTAGTCATTTTCCGACTTTTTGCGGCATATTATTGGGTCCATATTATGCAAGTTTCCCCCAATTTAACCGACAGCGTATCTCTTACTGTTTCCCAATTCCCAATGGTGAAGGACGAATTTATTACACCCTGTATGTCCGACAGATATTTTTGAATTAAGCAAGAACAGCCATAATGTTCTGAACTAAACCTAAAACCTAAAATTTTGAATTGAATTATTGTAACTTTTGGAATAATAAACAAAAGTGCAAGAGAGCTTCCCAAAATTCTTGAAAATTAATTAAAATACATTTAAAAACGATTAAATTTAATCATACAATGATGTGGGTTAATAATTAATTAACTATCCAAAGCCAGAAGACAAAATTATTTTTTCTATATAAACTGGTGCATGCGCTGGATAAATCGAATATCCCACCATCTAACGGCCCGGAAGCTTAACTCTATATGCCACCTTATAGGAATCTGTAAATCGCAAACACTCATCTTAACTACTGCGTGATAGATGACACCATTTATACTTCTACAGATTTCTTGATGCTGTATTTGTCTATATCAGTCATAGAGGGCACTATAATAAAATTACAGAAATCTTTTTTACCCGCACCTATAGTATCAATTTTTTCCTATAGATGCCGCCAGCCTCGCTAATTATCTTCCTTCTCTTTTTCGCACATCTTCCATCTCGCTTGTGCTCAGTAAGAATCATTTGTTTTTCTTTTCAGATTACGTCTAGTCCGACCGCATTTGAGCTGACAAGAAAATCGAAAGCTCGCGCTCCGCTCTTGTCAAAACTGAAAGTAGGAGTTTTGCTGAAAAAATCGGAAAGAATCCGTCCAAAAATGAATAGAACCGGGAGAAAAAGTGTATAAAAAATTAAAAATTGCTCTTTTCGAGTTAACGAAGTGGCGAAAGTGTTTTGGGGGCGTTCGTCAGACTGAAATTTGGATTTTTCATAAGGACTTTGTTGGTGTAACCCAATTTGATGGAATAGGTGAGGTCCTTTATTCGTTTATTTCTGATTTTTCTTCTAGTTTTAAGAATTAATTCTTTAATTCAAAGTGTTTGTGATCATATTTTGTTAAAACGGGAACTAAAAGTGCCTGTTGCTCAGTTGCTGTGGTGGTTTTGATCTAATTTTAGCCCTATTTTCTCCAAATTTTTTTATTTATTTGGAAGAGGCAGTGGCTATTCAAAAGAATGTCCTAAAAATGACATAAAAGA
The DNA here is from genome assembly GCA_963991005.1 of Barypeithes pellucidus. NCBI lineage: Eukaryota > Metazoa > Arthropoda > Insecta > Coleoptera > Curculionidae > Barypeithes > Barypeithes pellucidus. The sequence goes on from OZ022557.1 coordinate 7,418,370, forward strand.
AGTCCACACATAAGTTTTACATTACAATCTCATCTTTTGATCCCTTCGTGGATAGATAATTGCATTATTATTTATTACATTGATTGGCTATAAGCAACTAAGTATTATAGGTATTCTCCAAGTGCCAAAATATGAGTAGCTTTAAATGCCACAACTAAGCCTCGATTGTCGCACATTAAGAAATTTGTTATCCAGAACTGAGAAACAATAAAACAATATTAAACTTGTTAAATTTCCACAATATTTTATATAAATATGAAACCTATTGTCAGGTGGCATGAAGGAATAATAAATATCAAACACAAATTGCACAATTATAGGTACATTTAGTTTCGCCAAAAATCATAGAGCACATCCGCTAAAATAACCTGATATTTCCAATGTTTGCTGTGCAATAGTATTCGCTTTCAACTTACATCACTATTAACAGTACCTACATAATAATACAACCCCAAGAACCTACTTTAAAATCATCACACTAATGGATTTTAATTGCTCAAGATGTCATTTGTTATGTTCTTATTGTACCACAGTACCAGAAGAGTAAAGGCGTCAATTTACCAGGTCAACAAGTAAATTAAGTGGGCGACTTGAGTTGAATTACGTTCATTTAATTTATGTTTAAGTTAATCATGTGTGCATTTTAAAACTCTGATGCAACTCGCATTAACTGAATATGCACTTAATGGATTAAATTTGATTAAATAGTGAATAAATGATGGGTCATTTAAATAAACTTGGTTAGGGATAGTAAAGGAGAGTCTAGCATCTGTTCCCGAAACTACAAACCCAATGAATAATTACATTTTCCCCTCTCATAAAAGTTCTACCTTTAACCTTATTTATGTACAATGACCATAAAATTCCAATGAAATGCCCAATTGACCCTGGATTTCCCATCGATGTACATTATCTCCTTGGCATAGGAGGCATGAGACATGCCCGCAATGGTGCCCAGATTGAACAGGAACTATACATCCAGTTTTTTCAGACCAGGATCGTTAAGGTTTCGTGGTGACAGTGAAAGTGAAAGTGAAAGAAACACCTGACTAATCAGGAAAAAGTAATAAGCTTGAAAGATTCAAATTTTAAAAACCGATGAGAAAAATTGATAATATTTATAGTTCAGGCCAAAGTTTTTGACCACAAGGAAGCCCCCAACAACTGTAAACAATGACCGCGCCTAGGGCATACTTAAACTCGAGCAAGACACTCCTTAAATGGTCAAAGCAAATTTATATTTAAATCATGGCGTGCCATGGAATCCGCGGATACTTGTCTGTCGGAAGCCGTATACTATTTACATTTTAATTATCTCAAAACCTATACAGCGCATGCAAATTATTACAAGAAATGTCCAGCCGTAGAAAAAATGGAAGTGTACGACATGTTATGCGCATTCTTTTAAATTTCCTGGGTACTGGGTGTCCTTAAGTTAATTTATACCCTTTTATGGATTCTAAAAGCTTTCTTATATGATAGATATCGCAAAGCCTTTTTTTTCTTGACAGTGGATAGGAAGGTAAGGATGAAGCATGGTAGAATAAGGAATACGTTAATGGAACTCAAAGGAATATATCAAGGGGAAACTAACTATAATACCTTTTTTATTGTATAAACAAAAACGCATCGAAGAATATCCTGGGTTTGATGTGCTCAAAGTTATTACTTACAATTAAACAATAATACTACATACATAATATATGCCTAAAAACTTTTAAGTGACCTTGTATACGATCTTAAGGCTTCTTCGGCCAACATAGTATAGTGCATGTACTGTAACTTCAAGCAATTTGCATCATCTAACCTTTAGGAGTACGATTGGTCGAAGGGCATGTCTCTTAACAACGAGAAAATACTCATCTTCATTGTATACCGGGTGGCGCTTCCGAACAGATTTAACGAAAACCTTTATTAAGATTTTTTAAAGAGAAAAATGAGAATAAAAAGTCAGTCGATAGACGACTAGAAGTAACTAAACTTGAAATCCACAGCAAAATCGCTATATAAAAATATTAATCTGGCAATATTTCGAAAACTACAAATTTTCGGAATAGACAACCTTATACAAACTTATTTTTAATGCTAAATAGAAAATAATTATAAAATACAATTAATAACTAATAATAAATTATAAACTTAAGGGTTCCAATTTGAAAATGTAGATTTTTTGCAGTTTTCTCAAGTTTTATTATCTTATTGTTTGAACATCCTGTATTAATAGTTATAGTAGTAGTAGTAGTAGTAGTAATCATTTTAGACAACAATATGTCAAACATGCTTAGACTTAGGTAGAACTCTGCCCAGAATCTTGCGCAGAATCCACAAATGTAAGAATATATAGGGTGTTCCATATTGAATATATTTTAGCCGAGTTGCCTCCATCAACAAGCTTAGTGCCTGTTCTCACCAAAGCAACTCTCAACCGCAACGCAACATCAACGCGACTCAGCACTAATGTTTAAATACGCGTGTTCCCACTGACTTAAGGCAACTCAACTGCAACGCAACTAGTTGCTTATGAGTTGCCCGACATACCGCGTCGCAGTTGTCAGTTGCCTCCAATCGCGGTGTCGTGGCGGACGAGACAGCAAAACATTTAACTTTTGTGGCTCATTCGGTAAAACCCATGGAATTTAACCGGATCATTATTTAATTCCTGTGCCACTCTATACGAACTATGTCGCAAATTTCTGGTATAAAAAGGGTTAACCAAAAATTGTCGCTTAGTTTTTTTTAAAGTTTTTTAACGACACTATACAAAGCCCAGATTCGACCATCACTAGAGTAGGTACTGCTCTCATGTGTGGAGCTCTACACCCAAACATACTCTTCGGCTACTGGATTCCATCGAAAGGAGGGCTATTCGTCTGATCGGAGACCACGAGCTGACGAAGAACCTCGACAGCCTGGAACATCGAAGACAGGTTGGGGATTTGACTCTCTTTTACAGATATTTCCATGGGAGGTGCTCGGCTGACCTTGCCCTCTTAATTCCACCCAGAGCGACGAATAGCAGAAATACACGACGAACCACGCATCCATATGTGGTTAAACTTAGTACTCCTCGAACTTCATTATTTAAGAATTCTTTCATCTGGAGGACTTCATCCTTGTGGAACGACCTTCCCCAGGTCGTTTTTCCCAACGAATATAACCTCCAACGATTCAAAACCAACGTGAATCGCTTTTTGCGCACACGCACCACTCCCAGAGTGCCCTAAAGGATATTTTCCTATAGTGCTTGTGTTTGATCATAAAAAAAACGAGCAAGTATGTTGCGGTTATATCTTGATCTGACAAATACGACATTTTGCTCATGTCAAAAGAGACTTCAAACCAGTCGGTTCCAGTGGGAACGCAAGAGCAACTCAACTGAAGTTGCGGTCGCGTTGCAGTTGCGTTGCGGTTACCAGTTGCTTTGGTGAGAACAGGCACCTAATGTACACTTTTAAAAAATTTCCTATGTGTAGTTTTTCATATACAGGATGTTTCTTAATAACATGCTAATATTTAAGAAGGTTATTCTTGGGTCCATTTTCAGAAAAGAACTTCATATGAACATATGTCCTAGACGTCAACTTTTCAGATGCAGGGTGTTTAAGATTTTCAAAAATTCTCCTTGATACTGCTCTAGATACTTTTGTGAAATTTGGTACACACTTTCTATTCATCAAGAGGCATTTTGTGATGTATAACATGGTTTTTTATTCCTACCAGTGGCGCTCGTGCGGGAATTGTCCTCGTTATTTTTGAAGTACCATACGCCAGTTCTTTTTTTTTTTAATAAAAATTATTTTTGAAATTCTCATTCCTTGCTGGGCAAATATTGTTTTGTAAACATAATTGGCAGTGGTCTGCTAGCCTAGTTGTCACATATTTAAGTCATTAAAGTTAACAAATTATTTAAAAAACATGAAAATCTTTAACTTAAAAGTTAAGACGTTTAGGACATATGTTCATATGAAGTTTTTTCTGGAATGGACCCAAGAATAACCTCCTTAAATATTAACATGTTATTAAGTCCCGGTGGGACACCCTGTATATTGAATAGTTACATATCTTTTAAGAATGTGGTGCCGATACCGATTTTATATCGATATCGGCATCGGCAAAAAAACCGTATCGGCCGATCACTATTTAGGATGTCGGATTGTGAGGATACTGGGAATTCCATTAAACAATAGGACATTTGGACACAATTTATGTACGATACAAGAAAGGATATTTTACCGGTAAATGCAAGAGAGAAGCGAGAAAGTAACTCGCCTTGCCACTACATTCTTGGCAAAATATTTTTGTTCGCGCGCGACTGTCTAACTGTAGGCATGTTTCAGAAAAATTGTAATAAAATTCAAATTCGTAGCCGTTTCTAATGCCATAAACATGAACGTTAAATATCGGATTAATTACGCACACGGAGTGCACTGAGTCGTTGCCCTTTTCGCCGCTCAATTTTTGGCATCGGAAAGCGGCATTGAGAGTGGCCGAAAATAGCCACTTAGGAACGACGGTACCGACTGGCTCCTGCTGTCATCCTGGATCGCGATCTTTGGAAAAGTTTTAAATCCAAGATGGGTAACGAGAATAAGGTCAAAAAGCGTCTAACCTAAGTCAGGTCAGACAACCTGAGTTAATGAGATCAATTAATGAGAATGAAGTACTAATTTATTATTAATACAGGGTGTCCCATAACTTATGGGCCATAGAGCAACTACATCAAACTAGACCTATTAAGTTTTTTTGGAAATCTCGTTCTAGATATACAGGGCGTTGAAAAGTGAAAGTTTATTTTCGAGAATAAGCCATAATTTGAAAACGTTTCAACGTATCCGATTGAAAGTTGTTTTTATGAGTAAAAAATAAGAATATGTAAATTTTTTTTAGTTTCACATTAGAAGGCGCTAGTTACATACCGGGTTTAATAAATCTATGATTTTTTCTTACCTTTTAGTAGGTATTTTTAATCCAAGATTCTCAAAGAAAGGTATTTTCTAAACTAAAGTGGTATACTTGTCTCGTAAACATCACTATGCATCAAAAAGATCAAAGTAAAAATGGAAATATCTCAAAAAAGGTTAGAGTTTTAAGATCGAGCAACCCTTTTAGTGTTGTGAAATCTTGGATTAAGAATACTTAATAACATGTAAAAAAATAGATTTATTAAACCCAGCACAGTGAAACCTCTCTTAGGCGGACACCTACGGGACGGTCTAAATGTGTCCTCCTAATAGAGGTGTCCGCCCATGGGATATTTGTTATTAGGTAATATGTAAATGCAAAATTATTACTATGTATATGTATGTACAAATAAACATAACATAACAAAAATACACTAGTTTTAGTTAGGCTGTACTACTAAAAAAATCTAATAACGTAGTTTGATGTGTTTGCGTTTTATACTTGCAATCTAGAAAATATAATTCCAAGTCTGATAACAATTCCATTGCTGTAGAGTCACCTCTATTCTTTGCATACTCTTATAATTCCTTTACCATATTTGGCTGGTTGATAATTGGTGACATTTGTTTGATTACTGCATTCAACTTCTTCATCAGAGTCGTCAGATAGTGATGTGGTTTCAATTTGGACTACATAATCGGTAGGAATGGGGTCACTATCATCTTCTAATAGCACATCGCTATCAATGTTAATGAACTCGCCCAAATCATTGTTATCAAATTGCAAACTTCCACCACATCAATAGTCTCTATTAGACTCAAAACGCGACATTTTTTCTTTACGATTTTAACCTTACAACTCACAAATAAACGGCGGACTGCTGTCGGGGAATCACACATACTTTCATTCGGCGAAGTCCTTTCGCACTGCCACGCATACGCGATTAGTCGCCGGTCTGTCTTCAGAGAGTTTTTGCACCGTACTTATTCGTCTCCCAAATATTTTTAAAAAATTTGTTGTCCGTTTAAAAGAGGGGTTTCGCACTCTTTGTATGAAAACAGCCTGTCCTCGTCCGCCCAAAGGAGAGTCCGCCCAAGAGAGGTTGATTTTCATGGAATTTCATAGATCTAGTTCCGGACTATGAAAAAATGTCCGCTTAATATAGATGTCCGCTTATCAGAGGTGTCCGTTATTAGAGGTTTCAATGTATTTCGAAAACCGTTAGAGATTTAAGATCGAGCAACCTTTTAGTGTTGTGAAATTGCTCTTCTTTGAGAATCTTGGATTCAAAAATAATACTTAATAATGGATAAGAAAAAAAAAGATTTATTAAACCCAGAGTATGTAACTAGAATGTGAAACTTAAAAAGAATTCTACAAATTCTTATTTCTTACTTGTAAAATCATCATACCGTCAACTTTAAATCCGATACCTTGAACCGTTTAGAAATTATGGCATATTTTCGAAAATGAACTTTCACTTTTCAACACCCTGTATTTCTAGAACGAGAATCATTTCGAAAAAACTTATATGACTTAATCGGTCTAGTTATTTGACACCCTGTATAGACCGGCTCAACTTTCGCTCAGTCAAATACCCTTAGTATATTATTTCAATATGAGTCCAATGTTCTGTTGTCCAATGTTTTTTGTGAAAAATTAAGATTAATAAGTATAAATAAAACAGAAACTAAAACATTTTTCTTGTCAACAGGACCGATAATCTAATCTACTGACCGCAATGTTAGTTATTTTTAAATTCGAAAAACCGATTTTATTTACGCTATTGTTCTATTTTCAAATGGTTTATAGATTCAAGGCGCAACTAGACAATTATTGTTAGTGAATCACAATCGACGGGTTTCTCTTTTCTATCGTTTACATGCTAAAAAAGGTGGCAAAACGTACCCAAATTGAATGAGTAGGGGACGTACTGATTCGATATATTGACGGAACTCGTACATTGGTGTGTGTGTGTGTGTGTGTGTACTACATACCTTGTATAGATTATTTTTTCTTCTTTATTCAATTTAAAAAAAATTCTATGTTGTTATTCTCCATCTCCGGTTACAAGATTATTTTTTTTATTATGAAACACGAGCACTATAAGGAAAAATCCTTTAGGGCACTATGGGAGTGCCCCTAGTGCCTAGTGCATACCCCTAGAGCAACCGCTGTTGGTAAAATTATTGAAATCTAAACATAAAATAAGAGAAACTGACAATGGACGACAATTGTTCCAAGCTAAGGGGAGGGCCAGCGTTGCGCAGCAGCCAGCTAACTACCTGCGGCAGAAGGTCCCTTTGCGCCACCAGCTTAAGCCAGATTTAAGCTGGAAATCTCCCGGATGTTATGGGTATCCCCTTAACCTGAACCCACTGGTCGACACCACTGCATACAAAAAAAAATGCAGCGAACTAAATGAAACGCATTGTGTTTAATTGACTTAGCATTTATTGTTTCAAATAAAATTAAATCGTTAAATTACAAAACCCAGTGCTGTACGAGAATGGTTAGTAAATAAAAAAAAAAATCAACTTATCGACTAAAAACGATACCATATGCTGGTTGATGGTCGAAAAGACTACTCTTGTTGGTGAAAACTAGGTAGGTGTTACACCAGTATAAAGCACAGGTTGATGGTAACCAGGTAGGAAGAGTACTGGATATCCTGACCCGGTCGGAAGAATACAGGTTGATGGTAACCCGTCGGAAAAGGCGATTCACGTTGGTTTTGAATCGTTGGAGGTTATATTCGTTGGGAAAAACGACCTCGGGAAGGTCGTTCCATAAGGATGAAGTCCTCCAGATGAAAGAATTCTTAAATAATGAAGTCCGAGGAGTACCAAGCTTAACCACATACGGATGGGCGGCAGTGGTTCGTCGTGTATTTCTCCGCTGCTCTGGGCGGAATTAAGAGGGCAAGGTCAGCCGAGCACTTTCCATGAAAATATCTGTAAAAGACAGTCAAATCCTCAACCTGTATTCGATGTTCTAGGCTGTCGAGGTTCTTCGTCAGCTCGTGGTCTCCAATGAGACGAATGACCCTCCTTTCGATGGAATCCAGTAGCCAAAGAGTCTGTTTGGGTGCAGAGCTCCAGACAAGAGAGCAGTACTCTAGTGATTGCCGAATCTGGGCTTTGTATAGTGCCAAAAGTTGTTGAGGTGTGTACAACTTACTGGTTCGGAAGAGTACACCAAGTTTCTGAGAAGCTATCTTGGCGATTGCCACAACGTGGTTATGCCAAGACATATTTCCTCCCAGATTGACGCAAATTAATAGATGAAGCCAGTGGGATTGCGTGTCCGTCCATGACTATATCCGGTTAATAATAGTAAGGAAAAGCCACTTTTTTTTTGTATAAATGTTTTTCTCTTCGTTCGCCTGATATCGTTATTCTCTAGGCGACCTACAGCTTAACGTGTACTCCGAACCACGATCCTTGGTCATACGCAGCTCGCTCAAGGGCTATCAACCCGTTGTTTCCCGCATTGCGGTATGATCTACCGATTTGGTTGGATGTACCTCACAACATTTCTTTCTTTATCATTGTTATAATACTATGCATACAGTACCTTAACCAACTCTTATAAGACAAGTCTACTTGTTGGGTTGTCATTGGTACCGTTCTTATATTTAACTTAGCAATGCCAAATAGAATTAATTACTTTTCTGTTAGTAGGTACCTACACCGGTTTTACTGTTTAGGAGTAACATGCGCAAATGGAAGATGTTGGCCCACCCGGCATCGCCCGGTGAGATACCATTGCATCGGTTTAGGTCGCGTGAAGTTTGCTCCTTGAGCTAACTTTTGCTCATTGAGTTGACGTTTCGTTGCTGTGCCGATGTTTCCGGTTACCAGGGTGGGACCCCCCAAAAATAGCATGATGGAAGCTCCAGGCCCAAAATACTCCGGAGGTAAACTCGCCCCCCATTCGGATCTCCGGGCGGGGGCTGGACTTGGAGCCCCATCAAGCGAAGTTCTTCAAAAAACAACCATTTCCGACAATTTACTGGGATCTAACAACACTCAACGAAGAAATGGTGTGGCACCTGCAGTTGCTAACCAACCCAGAACTAGCAACTTCAAAATTGATTTCTGCAATATTAGAGGGCTAAACACGAACATCAATTCAGTCCACCAGCACTTACAATCTTCCAAGCCTCACGTACTCGCACTGACCGAGACAAAGGTCAGATCGTCAACAAACACCGTCAGCTATTTATACCCTGGATACGATTTTCATTTCCGATTCCGACGCAACTTCGGCGTATGTCTTTTTATTCGAGATGATCTCTGCTGCCAACGAGAACCTACACTGGAACCGAAAGACTTTGATGTAATGTGGTTTAAAATATCAACACCGAAAATCACCAAGTTTATCTGCTGCCTTTACCGTCCTCCAAGTGATACCCATTACAGAGACCTTTTCTCATCACTAGCCAATACAATCGACTTCGTGCAAACCAACTATCCAAATGCCGAGATTGCTATCTTTGGTGACTTTAACGTCCACAATGTCAACTGGCTTAAATATTCAAATACAGACGATGAGCAAGGCCGCGAGGCCGAATCCTTCGCGATCAGTTCTGGTCTAACTCAACTCGTAGAAGAACCAACGCGGATTCCAGACCGAGCTGGAGATTTTGCTAGTCTTTTGGATCTTTTCTTAACGTCAAATCCCGATCTATATACAGTCACCGTACAGCCTCCGTTAGGATCTTCCGATCACAAACTTATTTCAACTCTAAGCGAACTACCAATTAATTCTGAACAACCTCCTAAACCTCGCAAGATATGGCATTACAGATCGGCCAAGTGGGAAGACCTGAAAGACCATTTTCGGACTTTTCCTTGGATGAGCGTATGCTTCTCTTCTGATGATCCATCCGTCTGTGCTGGGGAGGTCTCCGACGTCATTCTAACGAGCATGGAAGCATTTATCCCCTCCTCCCAAAAACGCCCTTCCAACGGCAAGCCCTGGTTTAGCAAGGATTGTGAGCGTGCTGTCAAATCAAAAAATCTGGCTTACCGACAGTGGCGTAAAAACCCTACCACTGAGAATCGTACCATCTTTATTACCGCTCGAAACCAATGTAAGCTAACAATAGATCAAAGCAAAGAAGCCCATAACGTGAGGATCAAAAACAAACTTCTTGACTGTCCAAACGGATCAAGGTCCTTTTGGTCAGTCGCTAAGGCCGTCAGCCAAAATTTTACCAAATCAACTATTCCACCTCTAATACGTCCCGATGGTACAATAGCATCCACAGCCGGAGACAAAGCAAACTTACTTGCTGAACTATTTTCTTCGCATTCCACTGTAGATTTCCAGGGAAGAACACCACCCGACATTCCTGCAGTTGAATCCGAAATGACCGAAATCGTGTTCCGTCAGCGTCCCGTCAAACGAATCCTGAAAGGACTCGACGTCAAAAAAGCTACTGGTCCAGACGAAATTCCTATTATAGTTCTCAAGACATGCGCCGATGAACTAACACCAGTATTTTGTAGACTTTTCAACTTATCCTACAAAAAAGGAATATTTCCATCTTGCTGGAAGACGGCGCGAGTCCAGCCTATTCCAAAGAAAGGTAAGAGAACCCTACCTAACAACTATCGACCAGTCGCATTGCTTTCAGTTATATCAAAAGTAATGGAGAAAGCTATTAACCAACATCTTCTAAAGTACCTGGAAGGCTTCAGCATCATCAGCGATCATCAATATGGTTTTCGGAAGTCCAGATCAACTGGAGATCTTCTAGCCTATGTCACCCATATTTGGAACAACGCAATCGAACATCATGGGGAGTCTCGGGTTGTTGCGCTGGATATTTCTAAAGCTTTTGATCGTGTTTGGCATGAGGGGCTTCTAAGTAAACTGCGATCCTATGGTATGCCCAGTCGATTCTGTGCATGGTTATCTAGCTTTCTTAAGGACCGCTCTCTGCAAGTGGGGATTGACGGATTTCTCTCAGACACCTTTACCATCAATGCCGGTGTTCCTCAAGGGTCCATATTGTCTCCCACTCTCTTCTTACTCTACATTAACGACCTTCTAGTGAAAACTAAAAATCCGATATTTAGTTTTGCTGACGATAGCTCATCTTTCTCTTTGAATGCGCAAACATCGGCTGCCGACGCACATCTTCGCAGACAGCATGAAGTATCACGCCTCAACAAAGACCTGGAAGAAATTTTGGCTTGGGGTGACAGTAACCAAGTCGAATTTAACGCTAAAAAAACCCAGGCAGCAGTTTTCTCTAAAAAGGTTAACATTACAGAACCGGAAATAGTCATGGCCGGACACGCAATCCCACTGGCTTCATCTATTAATTTGCTGGGTGTCAATCTGGGAGGAAATATGTCTTGGCATAACCACGTTGTGGCAATCGCCAAGATAGCTTCTCAGAAGCTTGGCGTACTCTTCCGAACCAGAAAGTTGTATACACCTCAACAACTTTTGACACTATACAAAGCCCAGATTCGACCATCACTAGAATACTGCTCTCATGTCTGGAGCTCTGCACCCAAACATACTCTTCGGCTACTGGATTCCATCGAAAGGAGGGCTATTCGTCTGATCGGAGACCACGAGCTGACGAAGAACCTCGACAGCCTAGAACATCGAAGACAGGTTGGGGATTTGACTCTCTTTTACAGATATTTTCATGGAAGGTGCTCGGCTGACCTTGCCCTCTTAATTCCGCCCAGAGCGACGAATAGCAGAAATACACGACGAACCACTGCCGCCCATCCGTATGTGGTTAAGCTTAGTACTCCTCGAACTTCATTATTTAAAAATTCTTTCATCTGGAGGACTTCATCCTTGTGGAACGACCTTCCCGAGGTCGTTTTTCCCAACGAATATAACCTCCAACGATTCAAATCCAACGTGAATCGCTTTCTGCGCACACGCACCACTCCCAGAGTGCCCTAAAGGATTTTTCCTATAGTGCTTGTGTTTGATCATAAAAAAAAAAAAAAAAAAAAAAAAAAAAAAAACATGGGTGCAACATAAAATATACGCACTTTCACACACTATTTTGGTATAGTTTTAGTAGTGTCAATATAGGTATCTTAACGGCTTGCATTAAAAAAAAACATGAAAGAGGTTGGCTTCCGTGAGAAAGTACCTACAAAGTAATGAAACAACGAATAATAATGTATGCACAACTCGCTTGTTTATGAAATAGAACCCGTTAGGTGAATATCCTAAATAGTACATATAACCATTAAATGAATGGAATATATGTGTACGTGTGGTGCTGGTGCTTATGGTAGTAGTACACTTATTATTAAAATGGATAATTTTGTCATTATTTAAAATTCCATTTTTTTGCCACAACGTGGTTATGCCAAAACATATTGATGGAAGGCGAAGAGAAAATCTACAGTCCATTAAGAACGTTTATGCGAATCGCAAAAGGGATCACTGCATATGTTAAGGTTATAATAGCTGATCGAAACAAGATCTAATTGGGTGCTACAATTATGTCAAACACTAGGTCTTAAAGAAAAATCCTTTAAGGTATTCTGGGAGTGGTGCGGGTGCAGATAAAGCGATTCAGGTTGATTTTGATTCATTGGAGGTTATATTTGTTGGGGCTCACGACCCAGGAAGGTCGTGTTCCACAAGTATAACCTCTTTCAGATGAAGGAATTCTTAAATAATGAAATTGGAGGGGGGTACTAAGCTGAACCGCATATCGATAGGGGACAGTGATTCGTGTATTTCTGCTATGCGTCGCTCCAGGTGGAACATTTGCCATGGAAAAATCTGGAAAAGAGAATCAAATCACCAATCTGTCTTCGATGTTCTAGGCTGTCGAGGTTCTTCGATCAAACAGGAAAACGAGGAGAAAATCTACAGTCCGTGGAGGAACTTTATACTTATTAGAAGCGAAGCGAGACCGAAAATTCCTGTTTATTATACAATTTTTTTCTTTTCGACACCAAGAGACAGAAGGATTGGGTTGTGGAACCGTATAGTTAAAAGAAAGAGTAATGATAAATATACTTTACCCGAGGCGGAAACTCCTACCCTCAGTAGTGCCATTCCCTGTAATGACTTGTCTGCAATACGAAAATTTTCAGAAGTGTATCCATCCGACAATCCAGAATTTTGGCGGTACCACCCGAACAATCCCAAACTGAATTAGATACTGGTAAGCTTACCTAACCAAAACCAAGCTCGTTACAGTAAGTAAAAGATCGCGGAATACAGTTTGTACATCGATCACACTAGAATTCAGAGAGTAAAGCAGTACACATACTTGGGGACAATCATTAACGAGAGATGGGACAACTCTCAAGAAATTCGATGGCGCATCGAGAAGGCACAATCTGTGTTTATTAAAATGAGCTCGCTTTTTAAAAGCCACAATCTATCTTTGGCCATGAAGCTTAGACTCTTACTTTGTTACGTTTTCTCAGCATTTCTGTACGGACTGGAAACCTGGACACTCACTAAGGAAACTGCCAGGAGACTTGAAGCATTCGAACCAAAGATCTTACAAACTCCAGATAGAATTGTTTACATTTGAAGTCGACGTAAGGACTGTAAACGTGCACTCCCCACCTTGCTGTTATGCTTGCAGCATAGCCAGATTGTCCTATTTGTCGCTAAGGTATCTGCAAAACCCCAATTAAAAATTTGTTAATTTGACAATTGCAACTGGTTTAAGGTTAATCCGCAATTGCTTTTAAAATAAATTTATTTCCCAATAATTTTAATATAAATTGTGAATAGGCCTTGAAAGATTTAGAAAAAAAATATTATTATTATACATAAAAGTTTGAAATAAACCGACTGCACTCTGACAACATCAAGTTAAAAGATACTACGCTCGACGGCAAACGATCAAACTTTATCAATGGAAGAAGAATACACTGTTGCTACTCGCTGCTAACCGCTTTTAAGGGAGTGTTTATATACTTGGTTGTTTTTATTTTTTTTTTGTGAGTATTGGTGAAAAATCGTCTTTATTATAAACAATGATGGTGCATTCATGTATAGTTTGTAAAAGAGTGGATCATTTAAGCAAGGATTTATCTTTTCTTCGGTAAGTATGGTTATGTTTTAATATGATTGTATTGATATGATTTCTGACTAACCATTGACGTTTAAAAGGTTATGGACCGGTCCGTGGTGCTAGTCCGGGCAAAAAGCAGTCGAGTTGGTTTATTTCTTAATATAAATCTTGCATTTACAAGATGGTTGAGTCTTGTGTGGCCATAAAATACTTCACTAGAAGATGCAATGGTGTTAAATTAAAATTTCACAGGTTAGTAAATATATTTAGAAATTTGATTTTGAGTTTGCATCACTATGAAAATTCGGTTTGTTTAAGAATGTACCAAATGTTTATCCACTTCGTTAGGATACTAAAGGGTCGTAGCCTACGGCAAATTTGGATATATGCCCTTAGAAGGAATAATTATAGTCCAGGTGATACAACAGTTATTTGTGAGAAACACTTCACAAAAGAAGATTATGTAGGTAATGTACATGGGAATAAAATACTGAAGAAAGGAACAGTCCCCTCAAAATATTTTACATCTTTATTTTTCTATATTTAAACAACGTTTGCAGTGTAACAAGTACGTGAAGACAGGTTTTATATAATTTATTTATTTATTTTTATATATTTTATCTAACTTGTTTAGGTACATATTATTTTAATTTACTTATTTAATTAATCACTTTAGTGTACAATATGCCTTAGTGGCTTGTGTGTGCATTACTAAAGTAATATGGTACTATAACTATATGTAACATCGTTTCACAATTAGTGATAAATATGACAATCTGGCTAGAAATATACACTTTTATATCTGGAGAGTATCATCCAGTAATGAATACACCAAAAATATTGATGCTAAGCATAAATAGTTAAATCTATCCTTGGATACACTGTATATAAAAACTGGATCAATATTTCTATCTTTTTTATAAATATCCAATATTCGAAACTACACTTTTTGAATAGATAATATAGTTAAACGTAATGAAACTCAAAGTAAATTATACGCCCTTGTTGGGCTTTTTGCCCAGACTAGCTCCGCTCCGAAACCATGAAGACCGCTCCATAACCTTTTAAACGTTATTGGATTTAACCTTGTAAGATCTTTGATTTAACCAGACTTCAACATTGTTGCCATTAGCGAGACCAACATGTTTTGTCACTCTTCCACCCATTACTGATTTTCAATAACATTTCAAACAATCACAAACTCACTTTCCAACAGATTTATGAATGGAGTGTTGGCCCTGTGGTTCGAACTCTGGATGTAGAGGAGACTACTAAAAATATCTTGGACACAAAGGATTACCAACACAGAAGTAATGCGACGAATGAATAAAGAACCACCAGAACTATTAAATGCAGGAAACTTCAGTATTTCGGATACATAATGAGGAATCCAGATATATACGGACTATTACAACAAATCGTATAAGGTAAAATTAACAGCAGGAGAGCACCTGGCCGAAGGAGAATGTTTTGGTTGGCAAATCTTAGAACATGGTTTGACAAATCATCAGCAGAACTCTTCCGAATCGACAACAAAGTAAGAATAGCCATGCTGATAGCCAACATCCGGAACGGATAGGCACTTGGAGAAGAAGAAGCTGACCAGCCGCTTGGTTATAAGGACCATTAAGAATAACAGATGGACTGATCCCAAAATAGGCGGTGGTCAATTGGGCGAACAATCCCGACGTTTTCTATGAAATGTGTAAAAGCCATAAATTTTTTATTAGCGACGACGACCTACCATTCCTTTGTGGCTAGACCATAACATTAGATGACATGTGTGTAACAATTACCATTACCACGCGAAAATTAAATCGAGCCGAATGAAAGTGCTTTTAAAATTAATTTTCTGAACGGACAAGAGTTTTCGAGCACGCAATAAACTTGTTTCTCGCGCAATTTTCCGTGGTTTTTTCCCGGAATCAAAATTGCGAGGAAAATTAATGTTCCGTACAAGGTCAAATTAATATTTGTTTTATTATATTATTTTTGAACATGCCTTCGATTTATACGAAATTGATGGAATGATAAAACTTTGAATTTATTTGCGAATACGAGTAAGTTAAAATACAGGGTGGTGCATGGTTGAGTTGAACATAGGAAATCCAATGTCATTTTTGAGGTGGCTGAATATTGGATTCACTGTACATTTTATAGAAAAACTGCATTATAACATAACTGTGACGCTATTGCCAAAAATTGACGCAAAGCTGACCATAACGAATAATGAAAATATTGTCACTGGCACTAATTTTCGTTTCGTCAATGTCAAAATTTAATTAGCTGGTGTTTGCTGTATTACCTGAACTATGAGAGTTTCGTGGTTTTGTCGTCACGTTTAATTAAATAAGATTGGCTCACCAAAATGTATTCAAACTCGGCACATGGGTTTACCATCTTCAATGCAGTTTTCCTATAAAATGTACATTGGAGCCAATATTCAGCCACCTCAAAAATTACATGGGATTTCCTATGTTCAACTGAACGAACATACGATTTCTATTCGGCATTAGATCCAGTTTTTTTTAAATATTAAGGACACTTTTTCTCAATGAAAACCCAACGACAATATACAGGGTGTTATGGAAATGACGTATTATATTTAAACCGGCAATTCCTGAGATAAAGACAAATTGAAGAAAAATAGCCATATATGGCGCTTTCAATTCATTCAGCGGTAAAAGTGACCTGACGTCAAGCCAGAAAAACACCTGTGTGGCACTGCGATACATGTAAGCTATCAAGGAATTCTGACCGGTGTTGTCATATGTACACCTTAAACTCTTTAGACAAAATAAAGTAATTTTTTCCATTCTGTAATACCTTTTTGAACAATTAATTGGAGAACATTTACGACGGACTATGTTTTAAACAACCCGAAAAAACATATGGAATAGGATTAAATAAGTTTGAAATAGGCACGTACGTCACTAGGTCAAATGCCAATAACCTCTTGACGCCTTACATCGGCTGTGTTCATATAGCCCCGTACGCTTGCGGGCTGTTAGTTGAAGACCAACCAGCGGCCGAATACGTTGTGTCTCGTCGATCACCAACACACTCAGCAATCCGCTCTGTTTTTTTCGGTTTACGCGTGTATCTTGCCCGTCCATAAATAATCTTTAAATATTATTTTTATTAACGTGTTTCTTCTAGACGTCAAATTTCGTCGCGTGTAATAAAATCTAATAATCTGTAGTATAATCTGTATTATTGTAGTTTCAAAACTACTACTAACTATCGGTTCTGTTTCACTATTACTGTGTGTACATAAAGTGTTTCCAGGAGTGTTCCCATGAAATAGAAAAAAAACTGATTGTGTTTGTGCCTGGATTTCCTCGCTCTTTAGGTATAAAGATAAATGCAAGTAGGTAGAAAATAATTTATTTTTATAATTTTATATGGAATTTCAGTTTTACATTAAGTTTGGCAACATTGCCATTGGGTTTGGGTGAAATGTTGTACAGTAGCGCGGACTAACCGTGAGGAAGAGTGTTTGTTACCCCACTTTTAAACGGTCGATTTAAAAAAAATAAAATATGTAGCGCTTCTCTAGGACACCCCAAAGAGTCACCCATTTAAATATAATACGTCATTTCCATAACACCCTGTACAATGCATCTTGTTTTTAAAACAGGAAACTTCTCTTAATTTATTTTAAAATGAGAATAATCATGTAAATTACATGACATTTCCGGAAATAGGGGAAAGTTCTTGTTTTTTTTTTATCACCAGACCTATAGAGAAATATAAGAACTAAAAATTGTCGGAAAATTCTTCTATCGAAAGTTCACTATCGTATTTTTAATAAGTATATTTTTTTAAACATCATCAAAGTTATCATCATTTTTGTCTTATCAAAGAGAATTAAAATGATGAGTGACCGAAAATGTAGCTGTTGAATAATTAAAAGATCGGGTACCAAACCTTAAACGCACGTCTTCATCATAAACAACAACGCAGTCTTTGATTTTCTTTTCTTTTCACCTAATTACGTTGCCGTCAGGACAAAAATAACCTCCATGGGATTCCAAATAAGCTCTTTATTTTAGACACGTAGCACCGGAAATGCATTTGGCTTTTCATGCGCCTCACGTATACATTCGATACTTAATGCAGTCGAATCGATGAAAGATTTCTTGTTCCTCGTTGTTTCTGACTTGATGATTGGTAATGACGTTTCCTATAACGATTCTATAAAAAATTCGATTGCTATAAAAAATTGTACTTTTCCTATCTGATACTAGAAGATTGAATTCGACTGTGATTGTTCGAGATTCTCGTTCATGTAAAATATTTGCTGACAATCCCTTGTACTTAATTTACTCTGAAATCTCTGGTTTAAGTTTTGTTTCACTGAAGAAAGTCGGATCAATTTTAAAATAAGGCTCATTATTCGGAATTGTTTAAAATGTCAACAGTAAAACTGAATTTAAGAGTAATGTTTTATTTCCTGCAAAACCTATGTAGTTATTAAATGTCGCAAAGCACTAGAGTTCCTCGTACAGCCTTAATTGCACGACACGACTGACTGGTCAACAACAACTTATCCGGGTAAACCGAACCGAGTCAACAGCGAACATTTCTATTCCTATGAATTTTGTCTACCAGTTTGCTAGTAGGATCAATAGGGCGATAAAGTTAAAATAAATATATGAAATCTGAACAGTAATTATGCAGTGTTTTTTTATAATACAGCTTAAAATATGGCTCAATTTTCATGATTCTTCTAATATCAAGGCGGAGAATACATTTTTTAAAACATTATAAATATTTCTTCCTGACAAAGTACTTACCCGTTCGAAATATTATAATTTGATTCGCCGCTTACTTGAAAAAATAACTGTGGTCTGCTTGTTTTTAATCTGTGTATTTATAGACCTGTCAAGAAAGTTAATGGTGTTAATTTTTTAGAGCCACCTATTTGTCGTTTTTTTTTTCAATTTCACTTTCGGACTAACTGTAAGTAGGCAATATATTTTATTATCTTTAACTAATTACTGAAATACCTGATGTAACACCTTATTTACATAAAGAGCGTATTAATTATGAATTTTAATTATGATTTCATCAGTTTTACTATCTGATTAAAGAAGCGTGAAGTTTTTTAACACGCTTTTTACGACTATCCGTTTATTTCCATGGATTTGATGTTAGAAGTGATAAAGCATGCAAACAATCGAGCAGTGTTCTGTTTTATAAGTGCGCACCGACAGAAAACACTACGTTCCAAATAGGACAATAAAACGTTTAAACCTCTTGGAGAAAGGATTAATTTTAAAACCTCCACTGAAATTTAACGAGGATAAAAGAAAGTGATTTAAAAACGATAAAAAAAAATTTAATTTCTAAGAGTAAAAGTCCGGTAATTTGTGTTATTATGAGTTACTTTAATAGTATTTATTTGTTCTTAGGCGTTCACAGGTGTTCATCATCGCATCTAAACGTCTGACTGAAAGGTCAAAGTTGCAAAACACAATTCATTTGACTTGTAGATGTAGGAAGCTTTCGGTATCTTCGATGGAAAACAATAACAAACATTATTTCCTCACAAAGACGAGCCTACCTCTTTTACATATTATTATGTAGTAAGGTGTGCGGTTCATTGCGGTTTTCAATGAAACAAATAAATATTCAGCGATAGCTGATGTTTAAGGCTCGAACAGCAACTCTGCGGTCGTATGGATCATCCCCAAGGGTAGTTGGAGCTCTGGCTAGGTGCTGGAACGGATGAATTTCGGCGTGTTTCTCCCAGGCTTCTTCACCATCTATGCCGGTATTCCTCAAGGATATTGTCTAACCTCTTCTTACCTTAACGACCTTCTAATGGAGCCCAAAAATCTAATATAATATAGTCACACATTTGTGTTAACTTTTACTTTGAATTCTTAAACATCGGTTGCTATAGGAAAACCCAGACTACAATTTTCTCTAAAAAGGTTAACATTCCAGAACCAGATATAGTCATGGCAGGACACGAAATTTCACGGGCTTCGTCTATTAATTTGCTGGGCGTCAATCTGAGAATAAATAGGTCTTGGCATAACCAGGCGGTGGTAATCGCCCAGGCACCTTCGCAGAAACTTGTTTCCCGAACTCAACAACTTTTGACACTCTACTGTCCATCACTAGAATACTGCATCCAAGCATAGGTACTCTTCGGCTATTGGATGCCATCGAAAGGAGAGCCATTCGTCTGATTGGGTAGAAGAACCTTGACAGCCTTGAATATGTAAGACAGGTTGATGGTGAGTTTAAGAGTTCTTTCATCTTGAGGGCGTCATTCTTTTGGAACGACCTGAAGTCGCGTTTCCCAACAAATATAATTGATCCTTTTCGATCATAAAAGAACTAAAAAATATATCTGGTTGGAGGCCATTATACATATCGGACAACAAAGAGGAATCGCGTACATATATTGAATATATGCCCATTAGCCTAGCCTTATTGGAAAACTGCTACATCAGCATCGACATGAGAAGAAGAATAAAAGTAATATTTTGTTGTTCATTAGTCACTGTCAATTCTTTTTTTTTAAATTTCCTATAACTGTAGTTCCAGGTGTTCAAAACAATGTACCTGCAAAGAAGAAAAAGGAGGCCAAAGAATATATAAATAAATATTAGATAATCCTTTTTAATTGATACGAACATAAGCATACATTTAAATTCTAGCGCTATATGATGTCAAATGTCATTTACCACCACTGTTAGCGTATTTCTCCTGATGCGAAATATACGGACAGATTATACAGGGTGTTATGGAAATGACGTATTATATTTAAACCGGCAAATCGAGATGAATATAAATTGAAGAAAAATAACCATAAATGGCGCTTTGAATTATTTAGCGAAATATACACTTTATATGAAATCTCAAAATTTACGTGGCCGCTCCTGAGGCCCTTCGCAATCAATTTTTTATTGAGGTAGTCTCCAGGTTCAAAAGAGGTTAGCGCATTATATGCGATGTTGGCATATTGCAACACATAATTCTAAACGCACGTGTTCAGTTCTTGACAACAAGACGTCTTTGACGCGCTATCACTTCTTTTTCAAACTTTTTAGACAAAGAAAACTACAATTTTAAGGTACATACTCTCTTACCTTCGATCGTATTTTAAAATAATTATAATTAAATTCCATAAAAAAATAAAACACAAAAAGTATGTTTTTCAACAGAACCAACAGTAGATATTATCACCCAAATTTGAAATCACATCACAACATTTATTATTATGAATTATTTCACAACAAAAAATCAGGCAATACAACTAACAAAACGTTTAAAATTCGTATACGTCAAGCACGTGGCACCCTCTACGTCGTTGAACCAACATCGTTCCACTCCCGAGTCTCGAAACATACTGAAGTATGAAGCGGCGCGCGGCAGGTATTCAAGCTACGGCGAGACACGCGGTGTGATCTGACAACACTGTTAGTACACTCTACTGACCCCCATTGTTGCTAAGTGAATCCAGATGGAACGGGGCGACAGTACGTGGGTAAAAAGGGGTTTTACATTAGTATTTAGATATTCGATTTAAAAAAAAAGGTATGTAGACTTTCTCTAGGACACCCAAGGAGTCACCCATTTAAATATAATAAGTAATTTCCATAACACTCTGTATATTATGGACTTTTACACAAGAAAGTTACTGGTCTTCTCGTCTACATGGCCATATCGTTTATTAAAAACGAGCAATACTTCTCTTGTGCGTGTTGCTTTTTGTAGAAAAGCAATTGAATTACTCGACATTCTGTAAATTCAGTTGAAACATACAAATATTTATTGCAGTAAGCAAACTGGTCGTAAATTAAGGCTGAAATGGTACATTTAAGGATTTTTGGAATTGGACCGAATAAAAAATAAATATCGTATGCTAAAATGTATTAAAATCGACGTAATTTTTAAATTTTTTTGGCAATGAAGCTATTTAGGTCAATTTTATCCAGCTGCAATAGCACGACACACTGAAAAATTTGTGAGCGTTGTTGAATTTGTCTATCCGTTTCTCATATAAGTTTTATTGTTCAAAATTGACTTACGTTATATGATTTGTGATTTATAACATTTTTATAAAAGCGCTTTATTTGCTAATTGGTTGTATAAAAGTCTCCCGTGACACATTCTTGTGTTTAAATTGCTATAATATCTTACGCTATAAGAATGTTCTTACACTCAAATTCTGAAACTGGTTTATAGACTCTTTTTATATAGCTCTTGAACTTATACATATAGAGCAAAATGGTTGCGTAAGGTGTTTTGCTTTATAATTTAGTTATTGAAGCTTCCTCCATGCTGTTTCCTGTATTTACAACAAAACGAGATGAAAATCCATTTGACTGGTGGAAAAAACACGATACAAGAAAATTTTCCATTTTTATCAAAAAAGTACTTATCTGCGCCTGTATACGGAAAGAAAAATATACTCTCTGCAACCAACAGGGAAAAATTAATTTTTCTGCACCATTATCTGCCATTATTAACGTTTGCAGGAAAAATTGATACAGCTTGAATGCTCAAAATATTTGCTTTAAGTTTATTCGTACAAGCTTTATAAAATGAATAAAAATTGGTTGGGTTTTTTTACTTCAAACACCTCGAAAATGGCGTACGTTACTTTTGTCGCTACAATCGTCCCCCTTTTTTTCTTTAATTATATTAATGTATACTATTTTCATTAAACTACACTCAACAATTTTTTTTGACATAAATTCTGTTCTTCCTATACAAGGTGTTATGGAAATGACGTATTATATTTAAATGGGTGACTCCTTGGGTGTCGTAGAGAAGGGCTATATATATTATTTTTTTAAATCGACCGTTTTAAAAGTGGGGTAATAAACACTCTTACTCAGAGGTCAGTCCGCGCTACTGTACAACATTTCACCCAGAGCCAATGGCAATGTTGCCAAACTTAATGTAAAACTGAAATTCCATATAAAATTATAAAAATAAATTATTTTCTACCTACTTGTATTTATCCTTATACCTAAAGCGCGAGAAAATCCAGGAACAAACACAATAAGTTTTTTTTCTTTTTCATGGGAACACTCCTGGAAACACTTTATGTACACACAGTAATAGTGAAACAGAACCGATAGTTAGCTTTTGAAAATACAATAATACATATTATACTACAGATTATTAGATTTTATTACACGCGACGAAATTTGACGTCCAGAATAAACGCGTCAATAAAACAATATTCAAAGATTATTTATGGACGGGCAAGATACACGCGTAAACCGAAAAAACAGAGCGGATTGCTGAAAGTGTGTTGGTGATCGACGAGACACAACGTATCCGGCCGCTGGTTGGTCTTCAACTAACAGACGCAAGCGTGCGGCGCTATATGAAACTACTTCGCTCAGCTGATGTAAGGCGTCAAGAGGTCATTGGCATTTGACCTAGTGACGTACGTGGCTATTACTATTCCATATGTTTTTTCGGGTTGTTTAAAACATAGTCCGTCGTAAATGTTCTTCAATTAATCGTACAAAAAGGTATTACAGAATGGAAAAGTGTTTGAATTATTTTATTTTGTCTAAAGAGTTTAAGGTGTACATATGACAACACCGGCCAGAATTCCTTGATTGCTTACATGTATCGCAGTACCACACATGTGTTTTTCTGGTTTGACGTCAGGTCAAGGAATGAATTGAAAGTGCCATTTATGGCTATTTTTCTTCAATTTGTCTTTATCTCAGGAATCGCCGGTTTAAATATAATACGTCGTTTCCATAACACCCTATATATGGGTCCCTACGACTCGCCTTTTTTCTATAATAATGTGCTTGCTCTAAATACAAATATATCATTAATAAGCAACAATCGAATTTAAAAAAATAATTTTTTAAATTCTTTTGCCAATTGGCTCTATAGCAGTGTCACAATAAAGTCGACAACCAGCACCGAAATGATGTCGACATGTTTCAAAAATTACACGGCTACTTCCTTGTTGTTCGTCTATTAGTGGAATCGTATAAATAGAAGCAAAATGTGCACTAATATTCACTGTCCTGTGTGCGGATGCCGTCTTCCCAGATAAACAGATTTTTAGACCAGTTGTCTGTATGTTGAAAATTAACATTAATCGGAAAAATATTTCGTTCCATTGTTTGGTGAAAATGTATATGTCGGCGTCAATTAGTGAAATCCGTCATTCCCATAAATGCCTAGTCAGTTCACGTATTGCCGGCAAATAGTGTAACTCTACGTTTGGTACACCGTTTGCCTCCCTGTAACGACGGAATTCTTTCAGTCGAACGTTGTACTTAACTAAATGATTTAAGTTACCCTGGTTGCCGGTTTTAGTCAATCATTGTAAT
Source organism: Barypeithes pellucidus (assembly GCA_963991005.1). NCBI lineage: Eukaryota > Metazoa > Arthropoda > Insecta > Coleoptera > Curculionidae > Barypeithes > Barypeithes pellucidus. The sequence goes on from OZ022557.1 coordinate 7,442,646, forward strand.
TAGGATAGTGTTGCCAGTAGTGCATGAAAATAAGGTATTTTACATTAAAAGGTTTGTAAATAACTGATTATTAGCAGGAATTTCCTTAAAGTTGAAAAGAAGTTTTTACCTCCAGCAATTCCGTAATATTCCAAGGGTTTTTCTTACTTTTATTTCAGTAATAGTCATCTAACTTCTTATAAAACAATTCTGAATGCTTCGACATTTCATTTTCAAAAAAAAAACACTATACAGATGTTAACAATAATTACAGCGTTCGACTAAAACCGGCAAACAGGGTAACTTAAATCAAGTACAGCGTTTGACTGAAAGAATTCCGTCATTACAGGGAATGCCTGATACTGTTAGGCAAACGGTGTACCAAACGTAGAGTTACACTATTTGCCGGCAATACGTGAAATTACTAGGCATTTCTGGGAATGACGGAATTCAATAATTGACGCCTACATATACATTTTTACCGAACAAACAGGGGCGAAGGGGGAGGCTGTCGCTACCACATCCTTGACCTAGCTACGCCACTGAACACTCAGTAATAGGTACACTGCAATAGTGTATAGTGTATGTTATAATACTTTTGTATTTGGGTCTTTAAAGTCTGAAAAACTTTTAAAAATATACTAGATTTGTTCCATTTGAATTAATATTTTCTTTTTGGGTTTGCAATACTCTTACAATTTCATGAAATGTTACTAGTATCAAATATGCCATGCGTCATAATTAAAAATAAATATATTATTAAAGTTGATGAGTCAGGAAGAAAGTTGTACTCCGTCAGAAATATGAGAAATTGCAGAAAATAATCTAGAAAAACTTTTAAAAAGAATATGCAAAACTTTTAGTTATGGTGCGAGCAGAACAAAATTCAAAATATTGAACAAAATAATAAATAATACTATTGAACAAAATATTGTGTTGACACAGAATCTGACAGGAATAACAATTAATACCCAGGAAATGTCTACAGTAACTATAAATATGTATATACAGGGTGCCCCAAGTAAAGTGGCCTATTAGAAGTATCTCGAGAACTAAATGAGATTTTATTTTGAAAATTTGGCTGTGGCTATAAGAGATGGTTTTCTACGTTCCTAAAATATTTTGGATGGTGCGGTGTTGCCGGATCATACCGAAAGTGGTAGAAACTTCGGAATTTTAAATGAATTACCCTATATATTATATTTTTTTTGGAATCTAGGTAAAAATCTAGAACAGTTTTCTGTATAATATCATATACCTATCTTTAAGACTTTTTGAATTATAAATAATTTTGTGATTATTTAACGCCGTATCGTTACCTGAAAAGAAAATCGTATCTTTTTAGCGGTTACAGCTAGAAAGCTGAAAATTTTACAATAGTTTCACAAGACCATCGCAATTTTATAATTTTGAACAGTATTGAATTCGTTTTATACAGGGCGTCTCCATAACAATATTTCTGAGGCAGATGAATTATTGCAAGAATCTTTTTTTTTTTAATGGGACACCCTGTATTTGATATGTTTTGCTAATAGAGGATCAAATTTTCTATCTAATGATATTATGTGTTCCTATACCTATCTTCACTATTTTCGGACTTATAGCGAAATTTAAAAATTATCTTATAAAAATATATTTTTTGGTAGTTGGCTGTGGATTCATAGAAACAAAATAATGAAAAATCCATGTGACGTTATGTCTGTGTTGTTGTAAAAAAAAATAGTTAACCAATAAGGAATTTATTAATAAATAAATAAACAAAATGAAAATTACATCAATAAAATAACTAATAACTAAATTGTTTAAAATGCCCTCCGTTCGCTCTAAACATTCATAAATTGTGGTTATAACATGTTCATTTGTCACTATTTCATTTCTTTCTCTTCTAGAGACCCCAAAGCTGTTCGTACTCGATTTTCTAAATCTTCCCTTGTTGTGACGGGTGTCTTGTATACTATTTCTTTAATCCTATCTCATAGATATAATTCTAGGGGGTAAGATCCGGAGACCTTGGGGCCATTTCCATGGACCGCCTCGGCCAATCAACTTTTAGGGAGTCATAGGAGCTGCATCAGGATGCAGTTCATTAAATTTTCTGCACGTTCTAGATAAAACTCTACCACACTCCCCATGAATATAAAATAAACTTAAAATATCTAAGATCGAATAATGTGAATTAGCCATTTTTATTACAATAACTCGGACATAACGTAAAATGGATTTTTCATTATTTTGTTTCTATGAATCCACAGCCAACTACCAAAAAATATATTTTTATAAGATAATTTTTAAATTTCGCTATAAGTCCGAAAATAGTGAAGATAGGTATAGGAACACATAATATCATTAGATAGAAAATTTGATCCTCTATTAGCAAAACATATGAAATACAGGGTGTCCCATTAAAAAAAAAAAAGATTCTTGCAATAATTCATCTGCCTCAGAAATATTGTTATGGAGACGCCCTGTATAAAACGAATTCAATACTGTTCAAAATTATAAAATTGCGATGGTCTTGTGAAACTATTGTAAAATTTTCAGCTTTCTAGCTGTAACCGCTAAAAAGATACGATTTTCTTTTCAGGTAACGATACGGCGTTAAAAAATCACAAAATTATTTATAATTCAAAAAGTCTTAAAGATAGGTATATGATATTATACAGAAAACTGTTCTAGATTTTTACCTAGATTCCAAAAAAAATATAATATATAGGGTAATTCATTTAAAATTCCGAAGTTGCTACCACTTTCGGTATGATCCGGCAACACCGCATCATCCAAAATATTTTAGGAACGTAGAAAACCATCTCTTATAGCCTCAGCCAAATTTTCAAAATAAAATCTCATTTAGTTCTCGAGATACTTCTAATAGGCCACTTTACTTGGGGCACCCTGTATAAAGTAATATGTATAATACCATATTGAATTAAAAATAAAAATAGTACTTTATTGAATAAAACTTTAGAAATAGAGCATAAACTGGAAGATATTTCTATTATTTTTAGGTTATGTTGTTTTATAGTTGTGACTAGAAATTAGTAGACGGACACCGTCAGCATGTTATATATTTCCGAGTATAGGTATTTCGGATAAATATCTAGTTAAAATGATCTATTTGCAAGGTTAAAGGTTATTTTAAAGTTTTCTATAAAAAATTTTTGTCGAGTCCATAATGCCTAGAAATCTAGAAAACTAATTTCAACGAAATCGAAGTAAGCCTAAAATTCGAACCCTACTTGCTGCCAACATAAAAGAAAAGAAAATTTCAGTTTCATAAAGTGGCTGGCTATTCAATTGTTTTACATTTCATAATGTAGCCATTATGGAACCCAAATAGAAAAACTCACTTTCCATTATTCTTTAAAAACAAAAAACAGCAACCAGTTAGTAATTCGTCCACAACCGAACATACGCAGATTCTTGGGTATGTTCCTGAATATTTTGTAAATAGTTCTTAGAACAATATTAATCTAGATAGAGGAATGAATACCTAACGGGATTATAATTTCTGTCAACCCGACAAAATATACAAATAAATATATCCGATATTAAAAATATTCAAATTTTTTCAAAATGACCGAACCACCTGACAAGCCAATAAATAAACTTCTGTATTCTTACATATATTTTCGTTTCTAAATACATTTTTATATTTTAAGTACCACATTTTTTAACAATTCATTAAGCTTTGACATCTAAACGGGTTAAGCACATTTTACTTATTAATGTCCTCATTTTTTGTCATCTAACGGAAAAAACAGTAATGTATGTATGTATTTAAATATAATTTTAATAACCCGCTGAACTCTCTTGCGTGGACTCGCTTGTGAATAACCGCACCTCAGATTTGGCATGATCCTGACGATCGTTTTTTTTTCAAATTGTATGTGGTAGTTAACTAGTTATGCTAGTGTGTCACCACACCCTTAAGCTAATCTTAAAATAATTTTATTGTTTGTAGCGAACAACATTCGCAGTTTAGTTTATTTTTGATGATGATGCTATAGCTCGTAGTGCTTGTCATGTTCATAGTAATTGTGAAGTAAGAGTTGAAATAGACTTTCTTATATTACGGGGATATTGGGCAGAGAAAACGTCTGATATCATAGACGAGTCCAGACAAATCTAACATATCAACCCTTAGGACAGACACGGGATTATTTTTTGTGGTAACTGTGAACGTGTGGTTTCTCTAGGGGACGAAATACACTGCGCAACTTGTTTAACGCACAACAGCGTTATTAAAGTAGTATATAACATTTACTACGTAATTTACTAGCGTAGTAAATGTAATTTGCTACATGCTATTACTTTCACTTTTCATTTTTAGAACATTTTAATTTAAATCAAGCAAAACCAACATAAGAACAATAACCAAAAACTACTATTTTCTACTCGAGTTTCCAACTTTTAACATCACATATATACAGGGTGTATGGAAATCACTTATTATATTTAAATGGGTGACTCCTAGGGTGTCCTAGAGAAGTCTACATACTTTTTTTTTTAATCGAATATCTAAATACTCAGGTAAAAACCCTTTTTACCCACATACTGCCGCGCCGTTCCATCTGGATTCAGTTAGCAACAATGTGGGTCATTAGAGTATACTAACAGTGTTGTCAGATCACGCCGCATGTTTCGCCCTTGCTTGGATAACAGCCGCGCGCGACAATCGTTGCTTCAGTATGTTTCGAGACTCGGGGGTGGAATTACGCTGTCGAGGGTTCCACGTGCTTGGTGTATACGAATTTTAAACGTTTTGTTAGTTGTAGCATTACCCGATTTCTTTTCTGTTGTGAAATAATTCATAATAAGAAATATTGTGATGTGATTTCAAATTTGTGTGATATTACCTATTGTTGGTTCTGTTACAAGACATACATTTTGCGGTTTATTCTTTTATGGAATTTAATTATAAAACGGATTATAAGATCGAAGGTAAGAGAGTATGTACCTTAAAATTGTAGTATTTTTTTTCTAAAAAGTTTGAAAAAGAAGTGATAACGCGGGTCAAAGACGTCTTGTTGTCAAAAACTGAACACGTGCGTTTACAATTCTGTGTTGCAATATATGACAACACCGCCTCAATAAACTATTGAGTGCGAACGTCCGCAGTAGCGGCCACGTAAATTTTCAGATTTCATATAAAGTGTATATTTCGTACAATAATTAAAAGCGCCATTTAAGGTTATTTTTCTTCAATTTATTTTTATCTCAGGTTTTGCCGATTTAAATATAATAAGTAATTTCCATAACACCCTGTATAATAATAAGTTGGGGTTATGTTGTGTTTTTCACATTTTCAGCCAATCGAAACATTTACTAGGTTTGCGACGTAACAAATGTAATAATGTATTAAATTCAGTCTCAAGTGTATAAATCTCTTTCCAATAATACCATAGTTTAGGGTTTTTTGAGTATAGAGAAATGGCGTCCCAAAGATGGACTTATTCGTGTAAATTTTTAGGTTGTGTAAAATGACGTTCCCCTTGACCTCCTTCTCATTTAAGATTTTAAGGGTAACATCTACCCCCTCCCAGGGGGTTAAACCACGAAGGCTGCAAATATTTTTTAAAAGCTTCCTCCTTCACTGGGAGGAAATATGTCTTGGCATAACCACGTTGTGGCAATCGCCAAGATAGCTTCTCAGAAACTTGATGCACTCTTCCGTACCAGAAAGTTGTACACACCTCAACAACTTTTGACACTATACAAAGCCCAGATTCGACCATCACCAGAGTACTGCTCTCATGTCTGGAGCTCTGCATCCAAACATACTCTTCGGCTACTGGATTCCATCGAAAGGAGGGCCATTCGTCTCATTGGAGACCATGAGCTGACGAAGAACCTGGACAGCCTAGAACATCGAAGGCAGGTTGGGGATTTGACTCTCTTTTATATTTTCATGGAAAGTGCTCGGCTGACCTTGCCCTCTTAATTCCGCCCAGAGCGGCGAATAGCAGAAATACACGACGAACCACTGCCGCCCATCCATATGTGGTTAAGCTTAGTACTCCTCGAACTTCATTATTTAAGAATTCTTTCATCTGGAGGACTTCATTCTTATGGAACGACCTTCCCTAGGTCGTGTTACCCAACCACATAACCTCCAACGTATGTTTGATCATAAAAAAAAATTTACGTGTCTTTCCGATTTTTAATATTATTTACTGGAGAGAGATATTAGGGGTGGGAAGTTTTCAAATTGGCATCCTTATTTTTTAAATCTCGATTCGTTTGAATGACAAATAAATCGGCAACTTTACTAAAAATGTTCTAAAACTTTTTGTTAAATAATTAAATCGTACGTAACCTGTTCTCAAGGCATTTTAACATAAATAACCACTAATAAAAGACTAAATATTTGCAGTAAGGTTATATAATGTTCACGATAACTATATTTGCTTCTCGGATCTTCAAGTCGTGGGTTCGTGTATTTACGAACTCTATTTTCGGAAAAACGTTGTAGGATTTTATTGTTCTCGGATTTTAGCAAGTTATAATGACAATGCTGACAATAAAATTCTAATTGTACATACTTCTTCGTTCTTGTGTTGCGAGTTTATTTTAGTGTAAAATTGACATATGATATTCTGGAGAACTAGACACAAAAATGAAGACATTTTATGTAAGATTTAGGATGTGTAGCATTTTATAAAGAAAGTTGTTGTTATGGGTTAATGAAGACAGTACCTTATATAGTTCGCGATCAAAACTGATGGCTTGACGTAACAATCGAAACGATGAAAACTGCCAAAATGCTGTGTTGTCATTGGTGGTTTGAATTGGCATCCACGGTTTCGAGTGCTACGTCACTGCCATCATTTTTGGTCGTGAATTATAGTGGATTATTTAAAAAAATTAAGCTCTGATGCTCATTTAAGTGTGTTCCTTAATGATGTGCTAATAGTTTAAGGTGCGATTTCTTAGGTAATTTTATGAATAATTGCGCTGAAAAAAGGACTATAGTAAAATTATTATAATATAGATTTTATTGTACGATTTTCTACATTTTTTATTAAAATCCGTACAAAATAATATTGTACACATAATTTATAAAAATACTATAGTTAGTATTTCTAGTTAAATCTAGTACAATCAAGTAGATACTAAAATATCGATACGTGCATCGAATAACATTGTATGTGACATTTTGACCAATCTCAGAGATGTTTAAAACCTACAAATTTGGTTTTTAGGCTTAATTTTTTTTAAATGCCTCTTTCATCCTATTTGTATCTGATTATTTTGGTATTTTGCCTGTAGTATCATGGAAAAATAATATGCCGAAACTTTTATGTCTTCTCCCATAAGAATACGATTCATCACGTACAATGTATTCGATGCATGTGTCGATTTATTGTAAATTTTACAACGAATGAAATGAGAATGGTTTATTCGTAACTCCAGTATGTATGGTAAAGATCACTGACTATTATTTTTTATTGTAAAAAGGACCAGATTTAAAAGAAGTGTTGTAAAAATGCTTTTTACAAGATGAAATGCTGAAATCAGGTGCAACGGATCTGAGAACTTATACATGGAACATACCTTCGATCGAAGAAACGACAAAACGCGAGGTTATTCCCTTGGATGGGCGACCGCTTGGGACACCACGTGTGTCAAATTTTTACAAAAGATAATAGTTTTACAAAAGTTTTTAGTAAATTTTACTATTCATATAAATAAATGGTTTATTTTGTTTTTTTATGGTCAAACACAAGCACTATAGGAAAAATCCTTTAGGGCACTCTGGGAGTGGTACGTGTGCGAATGAAGCGATTCACGTTGCTTTTGAATCGTTGGAGGTTATATTCTTTGGGAAAAACGACCTCGGGAAGGTCGTTGCATAAGGATGAAGTCCTCCAGATGAAAGAATTCTTAAATAATGAAGTTCAAGGAGTACTAAGTTGTACCACATATGGATGGGCGACAGCGGTTCGTCGTGTATTTCTGCTATTCGTCGCTCTGGGCAGAATTAAGAGGACAAGGTCAGTCGAGCACTTTCCATGAAAATATCTGTAAAAGAGAGTCAAATCCCCAACCTGTCTTCGATGTTCTAGGCTATCGAGGTTCTTCGTCAGCTCGTGGTCTCCGATCAAACGAATGGCCCTCCTTTCGATGAAGTCCAGTAGCCGAAGAGTATGTTTGGGTGCAGAGCTCCAGACATGAGAGCAGTACTCTATTGATGGTCGAATTTGGGCTTTGTATAGTGTCAAAAGTTTGGTTCGGAAGAGTAGGTACACCAAGTTTCTGAGAAGCTATCTTGGCGATTGCCACAACGTGGCAGCAATAAGCAAATTAATAGATGAAGCCAGTGGGATTGCGCGTCCTGCCATGACTATATCCGATTCTGTAATGTTAACCTTTTTGGAGAGTTTTTTTAGCGTTAAATTCGACTTAGTTACTGTTACTGTCATCCCAAGCCAAAATTTCTTCCAGGTCTTTGTTAAGGCGTGATACTTCATGCTGTCTGCGAAGATGTGTGTCGGTAGCCGATTTTTGTGCATTCAAAAAGAAAGATGAGATAAGTGTGCTATCGTCAGCAAAGCTAAATTTATGATATTATATTGTTATTAATATACTATATTTATTAAATATTTTTGTAGTTATGACTATAATTTAATGGTATGTCTTAATAAAAGTTATTCCAGCCACATATAGAGCCATAAATTATGGTGAGTTTTACTATTTTTATTGTAAATTTAAGTTTTCCTTTCCATTTGTCCATTGACATTGATAATGGCAAGTTTTGTTTTATTAAAAATGTTTGAAATGTCCACCGATGTTAATAATAACGAATTTCAATTTGAATTTAATTGTCTTAATAAAGAAATCACGAGAAAAAAATACCGTTTTCGTGTAGAATTAACCAGGCTAGAAAAATACACACTTGGAAAATCTCAGTGACGTAAGGTACTTTTTTGCGGTTAAACCTGAAGTGACAAAATTTAGTCCGTCGTATCATAAAATACAAAATAATATCACATACAAACGCACCAAATTTTATTAATAAATAATAAAAAAATTATAGGGGTGAGCGTTCCTCCTGAAACACCCGGTATATCCTGTTAACAGGCGCGAAAATTGAAAATAATATCGAAAGTACAGGAGATATAAAAAAAAAATAAGGATTTAAAAAAAAATGTCAACATCGATGAACTTGTTTTCATAAAATGACCTAAAGAATGACATTCTGAAGTACTAGCACGTCATTAAGGAACACCCTGGATGAGAAAAGAAGCCAATTATTGCATTTTACATTTGTTTATTTGTTAAGAGGATGCTAGAGTCGGGCGAAATCTCCGATTTGACCCCTGTTCGTTTCCCGCTTTGAAGGCACGAGGCGAATTGGATCTTCCCTTGCAGTTCGAAGAATACGTCGAGCGTCCGCCCGTAATCGGCACGCTTAAATCTAAAAATCTACCGAAACAAAAAATATAGACTTTCCGCGAGTTCTAGTTCTATTACAAAGTTTTTTTCCTTTGACATTTTTTTCCTAAAACAGGAATAAACGCTTGGGAAGAAACTCGTTTACAGATTCTCCGGAACCCTGTTAAGGTTGCAGCTTGGTTTTGAGAAAAGGTTAATTAAATAAAAAAATTTCGATAATGAACTCGGTAATCCCAGTTAAAGAAAAACAACGTGGGCAGTAATTGACCGTTAAAATTATAGGGCGTTTCTAGTTTCAAAGTTAACTGACCTAAATCTGTCTGTTCCGTTTATAAGTACAGACACACACGTTTTATTTGAATAAATACCGGATAAATATCTATTTTTAATCTAATTTAAATTCCGAACTTTTTTAATTTTCAACGGGCGGCAATAATAGACGTTAACATTGGACAGGTTTCGCGAGTACTTTCGTCGAGTACGCGGAAATCGTGAAACATAATTTTCGGTTCTGTTCAAGGAGAAGTGTTCACCCTTGAATAAGAAGAAGTATGTATATACATACGGTGACGAAATTGAGTTTGTTATTTAGGAGATTTTTGAGTTTAAGAAACTTAACTTCTCGCTCCCAATAAATAATATTTAAAATCGGATAGACTCGTCAGTTTTATTGTGAAGGGTAATAATATTTGCAGCCTTGGTGCTTTTACCCCCGGAAGGGATAGATGTTACCCTTAAAGTCCTGAATAGGAAAAAGGACGTTTAAATCTCTTTCCAGTAATATCATAATTTATTAAATAATAAAAAGTCTATGCTTTTCAGGTGGTATTGATATCAAACATGGGTATGGTATGGGTTAATTATTATTTCCCCGACCACCCGATGATACCTTATACAATAAGGGCGTATTTTGTCTACACAGTAGCACATTAAAATACTATTTCAGATTGAATGGTACTACCAAAAAAGGGAATCCTTTTCCATTGATAGGATGTAAGTTTTTTTAACAATAATCTAAAAACCATCTCTGTCCTCCATTTTTAGAACACGATTTATTTTTGGTTCCATTGGAAAGAGATTGAAACGCCTTTAAAATGATATGCCCCTTCCCATTTAAGATTTTAAGGGTAACATCTGCACTTCCTATGGGGTTAAACCACGAAGGTAGGCAAATATTCATTAAATCGTCCTCCTTCACAATAAAATTGCACCGTTTGTCCTATTTTTTAAAATTATTTACTAGGAACGAGATATTAAGAATGGTTTTGAAATTTACACCCGATATCTAATGGCAAAAACTATCTAATAATTTCCCTCAAGTGCACAGTCGTTTACCGTAGTTTTAAGCGCTTCGAATTTACATACACGTGTAAATCAACACGATGAATGCTTAATTTCGTAAAATAAATTGTAAAGTTGTAATAACAATATGTTCGTTTAGTTTTAATTGAAAATGTCATAAATAAAATTGCTCGCTGCAGCTTCATTACTGGAACAGCAGCGATAAGTAAGAAGGGGGAGCTTCTATAAAAATTGATTTTCTTTTGTTCTCTGTCAGATTGTTTTTTTTTTGGGAAACTGAAGGTCAGCTGTTTGGCCTTGGATAGCAGATTAGCTGTAGAACCGGGGTAAACCTCGAAGTCTGTAATTACTGCAAAAATTTGACTCCGTACACTTTTAAACGCGATTTCTTCCCATGGGCTTAATAATTTATTAAGAAAAAGATGTTTCATATAAAAATTTTTAGAAATTTAACAAAGAATATTGGAAAGTCTTTTTTTATCATATGCGGATATATATTTTTAAATCGTTTATTTTTTAGTTTAGCATCAATATATTGGCTTTCCAATATTCTAGAATTAATTTATTATGAATACTGTAAATGCGAGAATCTTCTTCATCTTTAATTTTTCGATAGCTTTATATTTTTAAACGGCATCATTTAACTGGCTAGCAAAATATTCTTATTTTTGCGAACAGAAAAATGTAATGGGTCAGCCAAAATGGCTAGTTGAACAGCAAACATTTCTGAATAGGTCAGTAATTAATGTCTTACTAGAGTGCTTGGGGGGTGTTGTTGTTCGTTGTTTTATACATAATACCCATCAATAGAGCGTACATTATACATCAGAATGGATCTGTAAGCATTTTTTGTTGTGTAACTTGATTTCTGAATGCTGTTACACAACTTTTAAGTAGTATATATGGGGTTTTTACATTTATATGGTATATATCTCGTTTTAATGGTTGGAAGAACGTTCGCAGGGAAAATTATACATTTTGAACGGCAAAATATTTGCTGTAAAATTTTGGTTGGGATAGTATTTGAAAGTACATAATGATCAATTTAAATAATGTTTTTTGTAATCGGATTGGTAGGCGAGGAAGCTTCGTCCTTCATCATGGGTAGGGTATTTTACTGTATTGCTTCCAAATTGTTATAAAGGAACATTAAGTATGTCGCAACACTCATAAAATCTAACAATATTATTGGCATTATGACATTGATTCTATTATCATCATCATCAACATCGCATTCATTTATTATTGTGATCTCTAGGCCAAACTGCTATTTTATTGAAGTATGGAAATAGTTATGCAACAAACACTGCAACAGTTTTTGTTTTAGATTAACGCCCACGCTAGAAACAAAAATATTTTTTGTTGATTTCCTAATTCATTTTACCAGTGTGCTTTCAAAAGTACCTGCATCTTTTGTATGAACCATAGTGTAATTTTTAAAAAATCAGCAAAAGTTATTTAATTGGCCCTTTCATGCTTTCACGAGACAGCACTTCTTAAATTTTTTACAAAGTGAATTACAAAAATTACTAGATGATGTTCCTATAAACATCAGAATGCATGAGGTGTATACATTTGTTGTAAAATTTACTATATACAGGGTGTCCGCTAATTAATGATACATGGAAAAACCACATACTCCTTACGTAAAAATATTTTGATTTAATTATACTTACCTATATCCGAAAGTTGATATTAACTGAGATACTGGGTGTTAAAGTTAGAACTTCATTTTTCTTTTTCTCTAATAACTTTCAGAGAAACTAACGTTTTTTCACAAAATTTGGCAATTATATTTTTTTTAGGACGATAAATTGATTTCGTTGTGAAATTTTAATGTACAATGCGGCATTTTTCGAACATTCATAACTTTTTTGCGCCTCAGTGTATTTAGGTGTTTAATGAAAATAATACTTTTCTCGTATTTATTACGTAAAAAAGGTATACTAAGTTCAGGTCGCCCAGAGTTGCCGTTTCGGAGATATTTTCATTTAAATTGTTTAGTGCGTTAGCTCAGGCAAGCAAATAATATTTTGTTACTTATTACCAATTTACTTTTACATGATATAATGGAATAATAAATACAACAATTCTTTTTCTTTAACCTGCTTTAATTAAAATAACTTTGACCCTAGAAAATGTCGTGTGGAAAGAAACCAACAGCAATGAAAACACAAACTTACGATAAACTCAAAAATGAAACATTTGCTGTTCCATAGCAACTGCATCTCTAAATTTTATTTGTTTTCTCATAAGAAAAAATTTTGATTTTCAAATTAACAATAATTGGGCAGGGTGCACTAAACAATTTAAATGCAAATATTTCCGAAACTGTAACTCTGGGCGACCTGAACTTAGTATACCTTTTTTACGTAATAAATATGAGAAAAGTATTATTTTCATAAAAATGTAAATACACTGAGGCACAAAATAATGCCGCAGACAGCGCCCTACATTGTACAGGGTGGCCAACTAAGAGAGGTAAGCGGCTATATCTCGGAAACCGTTCACCGTACAGCTTTCGGAAAAAAATGTTTATAGGAAAAGTTGCCAAGAGAAATTGCTGGAAATTATTTGCAAGTTTGTAGGCCGGCCGCTAGGGGGCGTAACACGAATTGTAATTTGTTGCCAGTCGATTTCTCTACAATTGGCATAGGTAAGGTATATTGATAATACTTATAAATAATTCTCACTTGTATCGTGAACAACTTTGCTTAAACACTTTTTTCTCTAGCCCTGCAAATAAAGTGGTGGGGGTAACACAAACATCGATTTGCAAAAAATGCAATATCTCAGGAACGCCTTATCTGAAAATATTCAAATTAGTGTTATTTAAAAGAGCTCTTCTTGCTTTACTAGGTACACTGTAAGCGATGTCTATGTCATTTTTACTGTAGTCGCTAGATGGCGCTTTCAACAGATTTAACATATTTATCGTTTTTCTCGAAAAACTTAAATGCAATGGTAAATATGTTATTACACCAGTACAGAGAGGAATAAAGGCCAGAGCAAACGGTGAAAACCGCAAGTCCCTATCTTTTTTCTAACCGGAGATATCAATGAAAATTTAATTTATATCCTATTAAATCTCCCGCCCGGTACTTACATATGTTGCAAAAAATAAGAAGGCTTTGGAAACAAAATACATATTATATATAATAGGAGTATTGGGAAGAAACGTTCATTTTATAAACCAAAAGAAACGTTGGTGCATAACGATATGGTAAGGATGTAATCTAAAAAATTTATATATCAGGTAAATAATCAAAATAACTCCCAAAGGAACACTTTAAAAAGATGTTTTCCATTTTCACAGATAAAACGCCACCTTTCATAACTGACGCAAATAAGTATCATAACGTTCTACATTTCCTAACCAGTTAGTAATTAGAAAACTTATGTATGAAACATGTTTTGTGTAACAATATTAATATATTGTTTATTATTTTAAAATATAATAATATAATATAACTTACCTATGCTCATTTAAAATATTTTGAATGATAGTTCGTGATATTCCCAAATCGGAAGACAATGTCCCAGTACTAACATGGGGATTAAACTCTATATATACTAAAACATTGAAAGCTTAGTGGTACGTAAGCGTTGTACCAAGCGCGGAAAAACTCTTCTACCATAATGACGGCGATTTGGATATCGCAATGCATAACTCCTTTCAGCGATTGCTGCATTTTGAAAGCAGTCGAAGTAAACAGCAATCATATCAACTGCTTCTTCATTAGTAAACGGCATTTTCAAAATTCAAAAATTAAATGGAAACGGATCTCAAAATGAATAATTTGATGTTTCTTTCCAATATTCCTATTATATATAATATATATTTTGTTTCCAAAGCCTTCTTATTTTTTGCAACATATGTAAGTACCGGGGCGGGAGATTTAGTAGGATATAAATTAACTTTTCATTGATATCTCCGGTTAGAAGAAAGATATGAACTTGCGGTTTTCATCGTTTGCTCTGGCCTTTATTCCTCTTTGTATTGGTGTAATAACATATTTACCATTGTATTTAAGTTTTTCGAGAAAAACGATAAATATGTTAAATCTGTTGAAAGCGCCATCTAGCGACTACAGTAAAAATGACATAGACGTCGCTGACAGTGTAGCTAATAAAGCAAAAATAGCTCTTTTAAACAACACCAATTTGAATATTTTCAGATAAGGCGTTCCTGAGATAATGCATTTTTTGCAAATCGATGTTTGCATTACCCCCACCACTTTATTTGCAGGGCTAGAGAAAAAAGTGTTTAAGCAAAGTTGTTCACGATACAAGTGAGATTTATTTATAAGTATTATCAATATACCTTACCTATGCCAATTGTAGAGAAATCGACTGGCAACAAATTACAATTCGTGTTACGCCCCCTAGCGGCCGGCCTACAAACTTGCAAATAATTTCCAGCAATTTCTCTTGGCAACTTTTCCTATAAATATTTTTTTCCGAAAGCTGTACGGTGAACGGTTTCCGAGATATAGCCGCTTACCTCGCTTAGTTGGCCACCCTGTACATTAAAATTTCATAAAAAAATCAATTTCTCGTCCTAAAAAAAAATAATTGCCAAATTTTGTAAAAAAACGTTGGTTTCCTGCAAAGTTATTAGAGAGAAACAAAAATGAAGTTTTAATTTTAACACCCTGTATCTCAGTTAATATCAACTTTCGGATATAGCAATTTCCTCAATTTACTACCTATACTTTTTTTGGAAATTTATGTTTACAATATTATTTTGGTTACTAATAAAAATTGTAATTACTGCCATATTTTACAGAAAATCTTATAATAAAATCTATAGGTACTATAATGATTTAACTAAACTGCTGGCCATTTGCTTTCGAGCAAGAAAAATTTCGCCTAAATTTAAAAGTTAATATTTTCTGAACCAGATATGACATCGATCTCCGGTTTTTAATGGTTGATAGATTTGTCCCTTAGGAAACAATTGCCAAAGTTGGATTGTCTTAAACTGTCAGAAAATTTTATATACAGGGTGTTAAAGAGGACGATGGTTTTTGCTCCAATTTCAATAGCATGTAACTTTAACAATAATATTTGTACATTTTATCACTGTAAGTCAATTGAATCACTGGTTAATAGCAAAGAAAGTAATTTGTCAAATTTGTTATATCTGCTATATTTTAAGAGATACCGATTTTTTTGAAAAACTTTGCTTTTTTTCAACTTTTTGTTAGCTAGATCCCACTGTGCGTTGTATCGTGCAAACTTTGCAAGTGATTATTATACCTTATGAAAAGCTTGTTTATGTTCAGTAACAACAATTGCACCTAAATGTTGTGATGTGCAGTGGCGTACTTATAATCACTTATATGTCTATGCTTTATGAGTATCTCACAATTTTTTTGTATAGATTAGGCAAGTTTTTCCTTATTTTTTAGTTTTTCATATCGCGCTACAGGTACAGTGTCTACAAAATTTTAAAAAAGATAATTTTTTTATTTAGTTGTTTGAAAAAAATTTTTTTTTTAAATTTTGTAGACACTGTATAATATACCTGTAGCGCGATATGAAAAACTAAAAAATAAGGAAAAACTTGCCTAATCTAGAGGCGAGTACTTTCCAATACAAAAAAATTGTGGGATACTCATAAAGCATAGACATATAAGTGATTATAAGTACGCCACTGCACATCACAACATTTAGGTGCAATTGTTGTTACTGAACATAAACAAGCTTTTCATAAGGTATAATAATCACTTGCAAAGTTTGCACGATACAACGAACAGTGGGATCTAGCTAACAAGAAGTTGAAAAAAAGCAAAGTTTTTCAAAAAAATCGGTATCTCTTAAAATATAGCAGATATCAAAAATTTGGCAGATTACTTTCTTTGCTATGAACCAGTGATTCAATTGACGTACAGTGATAAAATTGAAAAATATTATTGTGAAAGTTACATGCTATTGAAATTGGAGCAAAAATCATCGTCCTCTTTAACACCCTGTATATAAAATTTTCTGATAGTTTAAGACAATCCAACTTTGACAATTGTTTCCTAAGGGACAAATCTATCAACCATTAAAAACCGGAGATCGATATCATATCTGGTTCAGAAAATATTAACTTTTAAATTTAGGCGAAATTTTTCTTGCTCGAAAGCAAATGTCCAGCAGTTTATATTATTCTTTCCGTGTAAAGATATAAAAAGCACTTCAATATACAAATAAAGGTGCTAAAGTAGTTCAAAGATGTCTTTAATAAACAAAAATGTACAATTTATAATAAATTTAATTTAATTTGTCCGTTGTAGGTCAATCCAATTATATTCTAAATATTGTGGTAATCTAGTAATTTTTCCTATAAATTTTATATTGTCATGTCGTTAAAAGTTCGTGAACCTTTTAGGCATTTTATAAATAACGAGAAATTGTGTTAAAGTGATAAACCGGGCCTATTAAAAATAATTAAAGGAAAAGAGACATTTATGTAAAACATCTTGGCATAGAAAATTACTTGTTTATCGTTATAATATGCGGCGTTAGAATATCTTCGTGAGTGTAGGTAATATTTTCTCGGCTACACAATGTAAAGAAAAGTAAGATAATAAGATTCATCTGAATTTATAAACGTTTGCCTCGGGACTTGTACATTGCGACCGAAGTTTTATTTTTGATATGACTTTGAAGTTTTTTTTTGATTATCAAACAAGCACTATAGTAAATTTGTGCGAATAAAGCGATTCACGCAGTGGCGGCTCGTAACCTATGGTGAAATTATTTTTAAAATTTTATTTTTGTGTAACGACCAAACAATTACTTTCTAGGCGTTTTAAATGTAGAAAGAAAAAAAGTAATAAGAAAATGGTTAAAAAACATAATTTTATTTATTTTTTAATTTTACACAAGGAAATACAACTTTTGGAAAATAAGAAAGGTTTCCTTAGTGTGTATAGCTGTCGGATCTTAACATCGTCGCATGCAACCCTCGTAACAATATTTATACAGTCCACTAATACTACTAAAGCCATCTACGAGCTATCAAGAGAACCGAATGATGTTCAATACTACTACCGCCATCTACGAGTTATCAAGAAAACCGAATGATGTCTAATACCACTACGCTATCTACGGCTACGTCATTAGGCGCAACCAAGACGAGAACAATAGTTAACTGTTTTATGACGAGAACGAATCGAGCCACGAGACTGACAAGTTGGCATCCTTTATATTTTCAGTGTTTTTTAGTTTAAATCCTTGAATAAAATGGTTTAAAATCATATCGAGTATCATTTATCGAAATACACAACATTTATCGACCCTACACAATAGTGCTTAAACGTAAAGTCCATTCTTCGGTTCTTAATTGTAGAAAATTGATCAATAACAGCCTCATTAAGTTTGGAATACCTTCTATAAATTTTTTTTCATATACATATTTCATTTTTAAACTGTCTAATAAAGTCCCTAGATTTGCCCTTTGTGGTCTGCGTTAAATTAATTTCGGGTTTAGGTGTTCCCGCATTCTTCACTTCAATTTTTTGCTCCAAACTCAAAGAGCTAAAGTTATTTCTTAAATAGTCCACCATCAACTATTCATTTTAACTTAATAAATATATAATATTAAAATATTAAAGCATACACGCTCGAATTTCTAACTAGATGCACGAACAGACAACAGCAGCGCGGTGCACACAAAAACTGTGCGCCTTTTCCATGTTAAATCGCCATAGCCCCGCTGCCACCCGCCACCTGTTACCACAGAAAAACTGCACTACTTAACCGCACGTGCGAGCAAGTCTCGTCATAATCGTCATTTACCGCGACCGAGGCACGGTTGCCGGATCTATGCAGTTTTGTTTGACGGGATGATAAAATATTAGGGAGAGTCGCACTTATATATACGAGAAATAATATTCAATGAATATAAATTAATATTTTTTATTCGTTTTGTTTTGGGGATGCTCGTGCGCATGTGCTCCTGTGGAAGATCCGCCACTGGATTCACGTTGTTTTTGAATATCATTTGGGACAAGCTGTATATTATAATCCCTTTTATATGTATGCCAACTACCATAACATAATAATTTATTTTGTTACAGAACATTACAAGCAACCTCAAAATCAAGCATGCTGTACAATACCACGTCAAGATATCCTAAGGCTTGCTTAACCGCAACAACTTCGGGGATTGCCGCCATCGTTCGCCCTTCTTCGGTTTGAATTGGATCCAATCAGCCACAGCGATACCATAAGTCGGCTTCCCTCGTCGACGCCCGGGCTCGGTCGCCGTTCGTCGGCGCGCCTCGGCTGCCGCCGTGACGTCACCAAATATGGCGGCCACGGCGAGGCGTCGCCCCGGAGGGAGCGGCGACTCTGCGGAAGATGACATTGCTGCTATTGCCAAGCAAATATCGGATACTGCCGAGGTTATCTATCAGAATTGGAAATCGAGAAATCTGTCACCGGCGGAATTGATAGCATGTCATGGGGGAGTGGAAACTGCAAAGTTGGGGTAAGTTTAATGAAAGCGTTTGACTGAAGGTATGCGTACAGACTTAGCCAAAATATTCCCATCAAACAATCGTTTTTATTTTTTTTAATCAAAATAACCATTTTTCATTCGCCCACAAGACATCGTCTTTTAGGTAACAATGCCCAGGGCAATACCGGCGTCGGGACTGTGATTAATAAGGAAATAGACATATCGTGTCACCTAGACCGTGGTGTTTAAAGGTCATGTGTTTGTTTATTAATTATTTAAAAAATTGAATGAATTACAAGAAAATTGTTCGGAGTTCATAATGCATAGTTCTAGTTAAGTCAATTCTAGGACCTAACAAGCGCCGCAGGTGAAAATTAAAAGAAAAAGGAACCTACTGGATTCCTGAAAGGTCCTGGTTTTGGTTCGTTAAAATTCGTGAAATTATTCAGCTGATGCGGTTTCAAATACATTTTAAGAAATGTTTTTTTAGTAATTTAAATTTCTAACAAATTGTGATATTAAAATGTAAAAGAATCAGTGTCATACTTCCTGTATGTAGCTATTAGGGAATAGCAGTCAGTTTTCAGAATTCTTATCTTTTATACCCTAACATGCACGTTTGGGGTGATATTCGTTATATGCTCTCGCGCATTATGTTAAAACGGTAGACGTGAAACGACCCCCCGAAACTATGTATTCAATCCCCTTGAGGTGGAGGAATCGATCTAATATTCTCTCGAAGGCATTTTCTATCCGCAAGTGGATATGCGTGTAAATTTAAAAGAGCATTATTTTCTCTCAATTCTTTTTATATACATATAATATATAATTTTTTATAACAAGCATGAAAAAGCAACTGCAGCCTAGGCGTTTCGATGCTCCCCTGCTGGGTACGGTGGTCTAATATGGTCCAAATTATCATCAGAATTGCAAATATGTACTCGCAGAAGTTGAAATAGTGTTAAAACATTAATAATATGAGTTAATGCTAAAGAAAAATATAAGTCATTAAATAATTACTATTATTTTATTCCTAACGAGCGTTTAAAGTTCATTACAGGAAACATAAAACAACACGTACGTACAGTACGTTTCACGAAAATTGGATACGACTTAATGATTTCCTGGGTAGGTCCCATTGTGTCGACAAGAGCTTGGTAATAAACAAGTGAAGTATGAAGGGACGGACTAAGGAAAACCAGTAATGATATGATTATATTAATGTAATGTTGCAAGTGACTGAATGGTCTTAATAACATTAAATAAAAATTGAGTTCAAATTAACCCTAATTATGCTGTGTTTTTATTTTATTTAAATGCAAGTAATGTTTAAGGGTATCAATAGAGCTGATTTTAATTCTTAGTGGGTTCGATAAGTGCAAAGATAATTACAAAAGTAGTGTGTTGCAGTTAAAATAACACATACGATACGCTACCACTTGATAGCCGAAAATTGTGTGCTATTATTCTGGTAAATTTCACTTTACTTTGTAACTAATGCAGTTAAAAATGGCAGAAAAGTTCGAAATATATGGGTTTTTTTATTTCATGAAAATACTATTATACAGTGTGTCCCAGGATAAGGTTATTAAATTCGGTACGGTTGCGTGATTTTGAAATTCGTGAGACCGTGACTTTGAAATTACTTCTTCAGTTATTCAATAATACGGGCTACGGGCTTATAAGTAAAATGTGTCAATAATGGCAATGTTGTAATATTTAAGTCAAATACTGATATCGACGCGGACGTGATGGGAACAAATTTCGGTAATTCCCCGACCGCCCGAGTTCAAATACCAGCGGTGATAGCCCATTTTACTCACCGCGGTAGATGTGGTGGGGGCAAGCACTCTCCCTTGAATCGGCAATTTGCCTCGAAATAGACGTAAAGCTTGAGCTTATGGGAATAAAAATAAATAATTCTAGACTGGGACACCATCTCAGTAGCCCCTAGAAAAAATCTATCTACTGCACTGGCTCAGTCCTTCAATCGAATTATGCGTACATTGTGCCTACAGGTCGACAACTTTATCTGTAGCTACAAAAGGAATGCGGGCAAGATAATTTCTTGGGTTAACAATGTTGTCACATATATTAAATTTTAATTTAATAACATGTTACCAAGTAAAGTCTAAAATTAAATTGACCCATTTACAGTAAATTGTCATAAGTATATAAGAAACTAATATTCTATTATAGTTTCAATGTTCGTAAAACTTTCTTTTCATACTATTTATTTTAATATTTAAATGCAAAATAAAATATTTCTTTATTAAAGTTATTCTAATCTAAAAACAGGGCAACATGGTGCAATATCAACGGTAACCATGGGTAGCCGGTGGCTAGAGCTAATTTAATAGGTTATATCCCAGACAGAGGATGACGACACGCGTCTGGTGACACGCCCATTGTGCCGGCGTGGTTGTTCGGCGATGTAAAATATGCTTCATCTAGTTGCGTAGTGATAGGGTTTGTTTTAAAACTCTGATAATGAATGAATATACCCTGGTAAAACCCTTCATAGTCAAACCCGTAAAGTGATTGCCAATGTATACATAGTGTGTGAAGAGGAATTACAAATTAATAAAAGGGCCCGTCTCTGTCAAAAAAATCGAAGGCTTCGACTTTTGCATTGTTAGGAGAACAATACAAAAGTTTAATTTAGAACTAAAAGTGGTCCCAACTTTAAAAAAGTTGCTACAACAGCTGAGCAGTGACATAAACTTTCCGTTTTTCCGTGAAACTTTGAGGTGGATGTTGAAATCAAATGTATTTTATTGGCGAAAATGCCAAAATAAGTGAAAAATATTAATGGTATAATATATTGCACTGGTGATAAAAATAGTATATTCATGACGTGAAAAAATATATATTATTACATTATTAAGATAATAATAGCACGCCCATGACTCGGCCATGTTTTAAAAGATATTGCTTTCCCCTGGCCGATACGTCGTAGCTATAGACTCGCTTGTCGAGCTGTACATTGCTTCTTCAGATAACGATCGTGTCGTGCAATATTTTCATTTTTTGCACTGCAAATAAAAATATGATGGGGGAAAATAGCGATAATAGTAAAAAAACTATCTGTATTTTTAAGCCTAAAGAACAAAATAGTTCAACTCAACTCAACTCAACTCAAAAAAAGCTTTATTGTCCAAAGAGGTATTCTTGTTGACAAAGCATAACAACCCTAATATTTGAGCCAAGATACTAAATATAAAATATTAAATTAAAATAAATGCCAAGTTCATAACTACAATTACTAGATAAAGAAGTTATTCATAAAGCCGCTAGATATTCCTAAATATTGGGTTTACTTACAAATTAATAAAATAGTTAATCTTAAAAATGCCGATATTTATCGGCAAAATCTAGCTGATATACCGATGTACCGATATTTATATCGCTAATAATACGTATTCTTACCGGCCGTTGAACAATAGACTATTTTCACACCATTTTATTCCCGTCTTAAAATAAATATCCCTACGTCCCATTAACTAATCCAAACAACAAATCATTACCGGTTTGACTATAAGTTAATCCGACACTAGAAAAACGTATAAAAGTATCATGGACTCTCAATAGATAAACCCACGTGGTCTATTTCGGGATATTCTTAGAGGATGCCACGCCACTCCAGTCGATCCTGTCGCATCCCGAGCCTCCCGTGTTTGATTCTATCGTTGAGTGAAATTGAGTTTTGTTATAATTAAATAAAATTTTTGGCCGGCCGGTTCGGATAAATTAAAGAAAATGGTTACGTTTTTCCGGGCATTAAAATTGTTTTTGTTTTGACGTATAATTGACTAATTGTTGCGGTGATTTGTGAAGGATACGTGCACCGGTAGTGTTGAATTACAGTGTTAAAAATAACAGAGATAGACTAAAATACAAGCGGGGACGTTTTTGAATCAGTGCATTCTAGAGCTTGTATACGTGGACACATTGTTACGGTTAATTTTGAAAATATTAACGTTTGTTATTGGTCAGAATTTCAGCGCGAATTTGTATTTTTGTGTACGAAATCTACATCAATCGATTTGAAAATGCAAGCGTAATTTATTGCGGTCTTTATGTGTTTGTGTTTTGTTTATACTGTCTATCACGTGTCTTGTTTCAACGATTTCAACGTTTGTTATGGATACAGTGTGTTCAATTTCTTATTGTAAAAGCTCCGAATTCGATTAAATTCGCAAAGTAGTGAAGTGATGTCAAAAAAACAATTGAACTTCAGATTCACGTGATATTAACAAAAATGTATGTTTTTACATGGAATGCCCTATATCTGATATAACCGTATGATAGAGAGTGAAATTCTAAACAAAATTCATCCTTTACATACATATCGCTAAGATTAATAACACTCGCGAGATGGGGTACTCTTCCGAACCAGAAAGTTGTACACACCTCAACAACTTTTGACACTCACTAGAGTACTGCTCTCATGTCTGGAGCTCTGCACCCAAACATACTCTTCGGCTACTGGATTCCATCGAAAGGAGGGCTATTCGTCTGATCGGAGACCACGAGCTGACGAAGAACCTCGACAGCCTAGAACATCGAAGACAGGTTGGGGATTTGACTCTCTTTTACAGATATTCTCAATGGAAGGTGCTCGGCTGACCTTGCTCTCTTAATTCCGCCCAGAGCGACGAATAGCAGAAATACACGACGAACCACTGCCGCCCATCCATAAGTGTTTAAGCTTAGTACTCCTCGAACTTCATTATTTAAGAATTCTTTCATCTGGAGGACTTCATCCTTGTGGAACGACCTTCCCGAGGTCGTTTTTCCCAACGAATATAACCTCCAACGATTCAAAACCAATGTGAATCGCTTTTTGCGCACACGCACCACTCCCAGAGTGCCCTAAAGGATTTTTCCTATAGTGCTTGTGTTTGATCATAAAGAAAGAAAAAATGAAAATATTTTGATTTTTAATTTAATTATCCTACGCAGGCAGCTGTGAACCGAGAACGAGAAGTAAAATACGTATAAACTCAAATCAACTGTTCGGAACATATCTCCTTCTACTTCTATACATTTTTTTAGCGCATTATAAAACTCTACTTGTAGACTTTAAGAACGGTACCCCCAAGGATGTTATTGATAATATTAATCTCGTAGTTCATCAACATTATTGTACTGTTATAAAATATAAACCTTATTTTTCTCCTCAAAAAATATAAATCGAGAGGATTAAGGTCTGGTGTACGCGAAGGCCATAAAATTGGTCCTCGTGTTCCTATCAGTACGGTTCACAGCCGCCTGCAATAGGAAATGGATAATTACATTAAATAAAAATATTTCCATTTTCGTTAACTTTAGCGATATGTGGTAAAGGATAAATTTTGTTCGGAATTTCACTCTCTATCAAACGGTTATAGCAGGGCATTCCATTAATTAATTTTTGTTAATATCACCTGATTCAATTGTTTTTTCGGCATCAGCATAATAATTAGCGTAAAAAAAACTACACTACTTTTATAATAAAAAAAGTTAGCAATAATGCCGCCCTCATGTTGAACACTCTGTATTTAAGCCAACAGTCATAAGTAATTAAATTGTAGTGTGCTGTTAATATTATTTATTAATTAATTATATTTTTTTGGTACAAGGTACTGACCAAAGTTATCTTTTAATATCTCGGAAAGTACTTTAGATAATATCTTCAATTTTGGTATGTGTTAATATTATATAGGAACACAAATTTTAGTTAGAAAAGTTATTCAATTGTTCCACCAATGACGTCCACGCAAGGGAGTCCTTTTATATTTTTGACAGAAAAAGTGGTACGTCAGTGCTGACATTATGATCATATCAAATCACACTCTGAAATATTAGCACGTCATTAATCAACACCCTGTATAGGTAAATAATAAGTTTTGAAACGAAAAAATCAGTTGATAAAAACACAAAACTCGTACCAAATGTTATAGTATAGACCTCTAGTGACTTCGAGAAAATTTAATAAAGTGTGATGATGCAATAGAGTGATTTTTTTACTAAAAATAGTGATGATAATGTAAAAAATCTAATTAATAATAAACTCTAGTGGTTACTAAATCCGTTCGTTCAAAGACTTGTGGCATTTAAAATGTTGAGCGTTCTGATTTTCGAAGTGTATTTCTGCACCGTGTCTAAATCCGTCCAATTTTACATCGGGTAGTGGTACGGTGTAGTGTGTAAGGCAGAGTGTTTAAAAATAGGACTGGATCCGATATAGGATATAGGATGAAAGCTAGCAACGAGGTGAGCGAAATTTTCAGGAAAATTATCGAGAGAAGGAGATTGGTTTATTGCTTTCCAAATCGGACTCTTAATTTATGTTTAGGCTATATTTTTACTAGTGTAATATAAGTAATTAAAAGCGCATTCGACTTAATTCGACCCGCTATTGTTGCTTTGTGGAATATTGCTATTCTCAAAATATTTTCGTAGAAATCAAGCTCTTGGAGATGAAATGTTTGTACTTACCGATGGGACTTTAGACACTCGCGGTTCCCAGCATTGATTGTTTTAGGTTATTGAACCAAAATACAACAAAATATACAATATTGATCACTACTCATATAAAAGGAGACAAATTTGTAACTAATGGTTCTTCTAGGAACTGATATAGCAAAGTACTTTCGTTGAAACTTGAAAAATCTGTAAACCGCACGAAACACAAAATATAAATGTCAATAATGGCATGGCAATATTTTAATTTTGCCATTTCCATCTAATGCACTGGAATTGTATTTAGTTTCCAATGACAAACGTCTATTATATCCTTTTTCATTAACTAATAAACCAAAAAGACATTACGAATGGCAGGTCTTGATTTTGGGGACTATAGAGAAGCTCGAAATTGCCAAATTTTCCTAAATTTGGTCAATAAGTTATAG
Organism: Barypeithes pellucidus; assembly: GCA_963991005.1. Classification (NCBI taxonomy): domain Eukaryota; kingdom Metazoa; phylum Arthropoda; class Insecta; order Coleoptera; family Curculionidae; genus Barypeithes; species Barypeithes pellucidus. The sequence continues at coordinate 7,468,674 of OZ022557.1, forward strand.
TACATCCTAGAAAAACCGATGCAGTAAGATGATGATTCAGATAACTTGACAGAAATTTTAACAATTTTTTAGTTATAATTTAAAAATAATTAATATAAACAATATCCATTAAATTTGTGCTGTAAAATTTTTAATTAAAATTTGTTTTAATTCTTAAGAATGTATGTGGTTTATATTCCAACCAATAGACAAACGACTTAACCACCATGCATCTCGAACATGATTTAAAGATTATTGTAATTTAAAGATATCTTCATTAACCCTTCATGCGAGCATGTGCCAAAAAAATTTGGCAACTTCCAAAATTTGTGCCCCGTCATTTAAATTTCCAACACGCTTAATATAATTCATCAATTATTTTCACTTTGTACGACCATACGCAACAATACGGCACATATTTTATTCGGGAGATTCCTTGTTTCGTGCTTGAACAGTTGGATACTTTCCAAGCGATGAAAATCATTGTGAAAACCGGGTGGAAAATAAAAACATTGTTATTTTCTATTAAACGAATATAATTTCGTAAAATAACCTGTAGCAGCTGTATTAAACGGCTTGGGAATGCTGAATCTACGTAAAACGTCTAAAAATAAATTTTAAATACATGATATTTAAATGGGACTTTATGAAATTTTAAGATTTTTATCAAAACGATATAAAATAATGTAATGGTCTTAAACGACAATTAGGACTATGAAATTTTAAGATTTTTTAAAAACGATATAAAATAATGTGAATTTACCAGATTCAGATTGGGTTGCAGGAAGATCTCAACAACAATTAGCACTGGATTTTGGATTTTTTTAAAATTACATTATTTTTTTAACACTCTTAAATTTCCAGATCGATGTTGAAGCCCCAGGCGCCGGCCAAGCCGTCCATCGAGCTGCTGGCCCAGGCGCCCAACATGGACAATAATCGTCTGGAGAAGCTGGTCAAAAATTTCGTGCACGAAGATAAAGCCAGATTGGCGGCGCAAGCTGCCGCCAAAACTGCCAAACCGATGCCGAGCAGTATCCAGTACGCGTTGCAAAAGTTCGAAAAGGGATCCGTTGTGGAGAACGGGTTCGGCAACCATGGGCCGAAAAAAGTTGCGAGCCCGACCGGGGTGGCCGCTAGTGCTCCGAAGAAAGTCGGAAGTTATGGTCAGATGACAGCGGAACAGGTTAGTAGACAAAAAGGGCACTTCGCATAGGCGTAACTAGGGGAGGGGCCAGGTGGGCCGTGCCCACCCCAGATTGCTCTGGTGCCCACCCCAGTGTTTCCGAAGTTCGAAGCCATACACACGTCATAGTGACACTTGCCATTAAAATCCTACTAGACTAGGGGCCAGGCCCCCCCTACAAAATCATTCTAGTTACGCCAATGGCACTTCGGTTCGCTAAACTTGTGACAAATCGTAAACGTCGTTAATTTCTAGTAATTTTACTGCCCTGTCGGTGAATCAGTATAATTACTTCTTTTTATCGAACGTAAGTCTAAAGTCAATCTTATTGTGAAGGGGGATGATTTTAACGAATAGTTGCAGCCTTCGTGGTTTCACCCCCTGCGGGGGGTAAATGTTACCCTTAAAATAATAAATGGAAATCAATGATACCATCATTTATTATTTTTTCAGTCATAGTTTCCAAGAAAACGCTTTCCAGAAATGGACTTACGTAAATTTTTAGACGGTGACTTTGCCCCTGATAAAGAATTGGAACGGATTTTACCCGGAGTGACTACCTAAGGACAATTCTACTAAAAATGGAGTCAACACAATAATGTGTTTTAAATAGTAACCTAAAAACCATAAATTTCAGTGCAGGTGTTCCAATTACGTTAATTTTTGGAACCAGATTTCTTCAAAAAATATTAAACTAGGGTATTATCGAATGTAATACCACAAGATGTGTCGGGATTACCGAATAATACTTTTACCTGACACGAAACGCGTTACCCGGCAACAACACTACGACTCCGAAGGAGGAGTAGTGTTGCCGGGTAACGCGTTGAGTGTCAGGTAAAAGTATTAGGTAATACCGAAACATCGAGTTGTATTCAAAGGATTATACAACGAAATAAAGTACATATATCTTTCTGAGTTAAACATTTTTATTACAGTAATTACTTAAATAGCATCGTCGACTTTAGACAACAAAATTTTACCAAATCTTTCTTTTGCCATTTTGTAACAAGAACTGACAGAAATTACTTCTGAAGTAATTTGTCAAAAAATGACAATTACAACAATGTGACCACCAAGTGATAATCATTTAAATGATTATCACTTATTAATCACATCCTTCTATATGGGAAAAATATACATGGAGTTGTATAATCGGAGAAAGATTAAACGACCTTTAAAATCACGTGTCACTACTTAATGTAAATTTCACTGATTAGTTAAGAAAAATATTGCAATCAAAATTTCGATTAATTCGATTTAAGACAGCGTTCCATGCATACGATTTCCGACGATATGATGATCCGACGGTGCCCTGATTGGTGCAAACTTTTGGTGCCAAATTCCGTCCCAATATTTGTAACAATCGATACGATGAGCTTTATGTTAACTTTCATCCGACGTCATATGTTCGTAACCTCACTTTTTTCTAAACCAAAAATTAAGAATGAATGATTTTGGTAATTATTATCAGCTACTAATGCACCAAATTAAAAATACATTAATTTTAAGGTTAGGTAGTGACCACATATATATTATATTGTATACGAGTGACACTCTTTTCGTCTTTCACAAGCTTTTTAGTGAAATTCGGTTCCGAAGATCGGATAATGTGATAAGCAAAAAAATTTCATATATATGTGCACACCTGAAATACTTTATACCTGGTATTGATCCACGACTTTTGCAAAAAAGCATCATGCACTTCTGTCCTTTCATCTTAAACAAAACACTAACCTATCAAACAGAGAATCGAATCACCACAAATTAAAAACTCCTTCACAAAAATTGTTGTTAGGTAATGAAAGTTTATAAGCACTAATATACCGACAACAATGTGGATGAACCCCTTTTTATTTTGTAATTTGAAAAAGCATCCAGAACCAAAGATGGCGACGAATAACAAGAAACAAATAATGTCGGGCCGGCTCTGACACGATCGATAAAATTTCCACCCTACTGCGCAAACTCAATAGGCCCGCGCCATCTCCCATAGCGGGGACACTTTTTGTATTTTGGAACGTTCCTATTTGCAATATACTGTTTATATATATGTGGGAAAACCTAGAAAAGTCATGGAAACTTGTAGTTGATTTCGACTGCAGAAGCCCTGACGACACGTCGAAACCAGTTTTAATTTCTTAAATTGTGTAAAAATGTCGATATACTGACGATTCAAAATGTAATGTTTTATGACCAGCCTTTACACAGTAATAGATTTTTCCGGGGTAATTTAAAAAGAAAGCTGAATAAACCCTGAAATGGCCCTTAAGTTTCCTAATTTTTCTCGCCTTGCATCTTAAGTAGTCTCTCAGATGATAGTGGTTCGGAGCCCACGTTCCCCTAGAGAATGGCCCTATTAGGTGAACCTAGAGGAAAAAGTTGAGGAAACAGATGATTTTAAATTAAAAACCCTTTCTGGAAAACAATTTTTTTATGGCGTGGCATTAAGCAATTCACGGTATTCGCCTTAATCCATTTTAATTAAGGTAATTATTTTTTGCGCAAAACATTACCCACGTAGTGGCATCGTTATCCAAAGTGCTAACAGAGAATTTACCGATTGATTTTCTAAATTTTGCACGAAAAATCTTGATAACGTGTTTCCATACAATATCCTTAATCTCTTGTGAGCCGGTATTAATCCCGGGTTAAAACTTTTACAGTAATTGAAAATTGGAAAAAATTAAGTGGACGAATAGTCGATGGCCTGATTGTTGAGTAAACGAGGAGAATACATTTTTCGCTTCGGGATTGTTATTGCAGGGTGAATTTTCTTAGTAGCGCTGATTGGCGAACAAAACCGTAGTAATCCAAATATTTTTAATTGTGAGCCATGTTGGCGCACCCAGCTTACCCAACAAGCCTATTTATTGCTTCTTTTATAAATAGAAACTCTCTTCTATGGCACTAATGCACATATACCTTGAAATCAAGCATAACAAATGACAACAGTTATTTATGTAACAAAAAGTTTCATACAATATTTTTTCTACGATCGTATCAGTATTCTTTTCCTACATTAAAAAATATACAGGGTATTATGGAAATGACGTATTATATTTAAACCGGCAATTCCTGAGATGAAAACAACAACAACACAAAGAAAAATATCCAAAAATGGTGCTTTAATTTAATATGCCCTGTACATGACCTATTGTCAAACCAAAAATTACCACGTGGTGCCCCTGTCCGGAAGGTAAACACAGCAACATATGGCAGTGAATCTTGAACAGTGTTGTCATATCTTCAGGGTAAACTCTTTAGAAAGTCAATAACCGTTTGACAGATTTCAAGTTGTTTATTTTTCAGGGTACATTATTATAAACTTTTACGTTCAGTTCGCTGGGAAACAATCTCTGATTTATAAACTTGAACTGACTCGAACGAACCGCCGCGGAGTTTATAAATGGTCAGGTATGTTCTCATTTGTTCAGTTCGAACGACACCCGTCAGATCTGGACAACTTAAAAGTTTATAAACGCCAATTACCCTTTAGAAAAAAAAATGCAATTTTATTTACCTTTTCGGACTTATTTAAAACCAACTTAATTTATAAAAAACACCAAGTACTCACATCACAAAATCATATTAGTTTTCGCGTCACAACACATCTAAGTACCGTTCAATCTGAATTAATATTTTAAAGTGCTACTGTGTAGACAAAAATACATCCTTATTGTCTGGGAAATAATGTATTTAACATCTAAAAAATTTTAAAATAAATAACACGTTGGTTCTCTCGATCGATATGGGCCGGCTTCTTTAAACAGCTGATTGTGGACAATCGGGCTAATATTTAAAAATACAGCGTTGCCACTTTCGATGTTTGTTTATAAATTGCCGAATTTTCTTCTATAATATTACTTTCCTGTATAATTATAGGCTCGGAAATGGCAACCGCGCTGGCTGTAGTAGCGGAGAGTTCTCGGAAAGCAAGTTCGACGACTGGTCCGAAGATGGACTAGACCATTATTTCAAATGGTAGCTCCTGTCAATGGTTAACATAATTGTTTCATTTTATCTTTAGTAAATGGTTAATGGTCCATAGAAATTAGCGTTTTTATTATTTCTATTGCGAAATGATTAAGTGCTGTTGTTCTATGTGTGTTATTGTAAAGTGTAATTATCCGTTAGTGTTGGGGTTTAGTGATACGCTTATTATGCACTCCCACACTATCATCAGGACACGTGATGAGCATAAAGTTTTTCCCATAGAAAAAAGAACTGAAAGTGTCTGTGCCCTGGATTCCTTAATCGCGTCCTGGATTTACTTTCTAAGTAAGCTAAATATTTATTTTTATAAGAAACTAAGAAGTTTTACACTTTTAAACATTTTGGCAACAATGTGTATGGGTTTAGGGGTGAATTACCCCACTTTTAAAACGTTCGATTTCAAAAAAAAATATGTAGCGCTTCTCTAGGAGACCCCAGGAGTTGCCCATTTAAATATAATACGTCATTTCCATAACACCCTGTATATTATTGGTGTATAACCAACTCACTGTCACTTAAGAATGCAATAAGTTTGTGATATTTGCTTGATTATTCAGAATTAATATTGATTTTCGCTTGGAATAGCATGACCACAAAGTCAAAAATGTTTTACCTTTCTTGAAAATACGTTAACAATAAATTTTGTGTTGCTTCATTATTTCATGTGGAGCGCATTGAAATGGGTTTCCTAAATGGTGTTACACAACGCTATATAGCAAATCTGGAGTTTTGACACTTGAAAAGATCTGTTTTAAACCCCATGACATTTGCATTGGACAGACAATAAATAATTATTTTCAACGTTTTATTAGTGTTTTGCTAAGCGTAAACCAGGGAGCTAGTTTTGCCTATTTTCAAAAGTTTTACACGGTTAGAACTATCATGGTGCTATATCAGGAAATATAAATAAATTTCTGAAAGTTTTCAATAGCCTTTAAACACGAGAATGGTGCGAATTAATAGTGTAGGGTGGAGGACGCCTTTTAAAAGGATTTTAGTTCTCGCAAGGAGGATTATAAACGGGAAAAAAAAATTTACGTTTTAGTCTAAAAAAAATTGTATATTTTTTAAAAAACGTAAATTTCGGGCAATACATGTATTAAGACTAAAAATATAGTATTAGATATATATCTGAGAAACTTATTTACAAACTGAATTACATTTATTAAAAAATATATGACCCACGTAGGAAGAATCTGAATACGGCACTGGATTCTACGTCAAAAACGACAAAGAGAACATTTTATAGTTACAGGGTAACCAAAATGTGGGGGGTGGCCCAAAATGTAAAATTTCCAAAACATCCCGATATCAAAAACAAGAAGGACTTGAAAAATTCCGATTCCGGCATCTTTTGTTTCACAAAAAATGTAGCACGGTGTTGCGAAAACCACAAAAAGATACCATCTTTAGTAATAACAGAGATATCCCGTAAAACCATTTAAATATGGACACCCTGTACAGGGTAAACCACAAGTTTGTGGGACAAGTAAGACACGCTAAAGTCCGTTTTGTTGCAGTTGATAGCTCATATCGAGGGTTGAAGCCATAAAACAACCGTAAACCATAGGCGTTGCCAATAGTAATTACCTTATTTAATAAGAAAATTGGCCTCTGTCCATTGTTAAGTAGGATTAGGGTTAAAGTAGGTACAACAGGGGTAATTAATTTACCTATTTTTGCCTGCTTTAGGATGTTATTACGCCATTTGATGTGCGTTTGTCAAACTATGTATTTAGTTGTATTTAGATACTGCATTATCTCAAAGTTGAATTATTTCCTATACTTGTAACAATGGCTTCAAGTTTTTCGCCAACGTGTCTTCGTCAAATTAGCAAGAGTGCATATTCTCTCCGAGAAAAGACATTAATATTAAACGTGCATGATGCTCTAGTGTACCAGAAACCTGCAAGTGATGTTCGTAACATCATTGCAGAGTGTGCCAATATGGTAGGAGTTGGAGAGGCTACTATATATAGGTTCTTGCGTGAAAGAAAATCTAAGAACCTCAGTGAGCCAAAACCACTCCCAGGAAAGAAACCGTTAGAAATTGACAATTTCATTAAAAATGGTATTAGAAGAAAAGTACATAGTTTTTATTTTGCCAAGGAAATACCACAGCTATCACGAACGAAACTATGGAAAATACTTCATGATATGAACTTTCGATGGGAGAAGCAAAACAGAAAATCTTTTCTTATTGATAGAGCAGATATTATTTGCTGGAGACGTCAATACTTAAGGTCCATCCGAAAATACCGCAGCGAAGGCAAAAACATTTTCTATTTGGATGAAACTTGGCTGAACGAAGGGCACACCGTATCTAAAGTTTGGCAAGATAAAAATGTCCTAAGTTCTCGACAAGCTGTCATGGAAGGCTGGTCAACAGGACTTAGACCACCATCTGGAAAGGGACGCAGACTTATTATAACTCATATAGGAAGTTCAAATGGCTTTTTGGATCAAGGATTATTACAATTCCAGTCGAATTCTACTAAAGACTATCATGAAGAAATGACTGCTGATGTTTTCGAGGAATATTTTAAGCAAATGATAGAATACATTCCCGCTAATTCTGTAATAGTGATGGATAATGCCAGCTATCACTCTAGGCTAAAAGAGAATCTTCCCACAACTTCATGGAAAAAGGCGGAAATCGTAAACTGGTTACAACGAAAGGAATTGAGTTACGATAATACCATGGTAAAAAAAGAACTTTTGGATATTGTTAGGCTACATAAATCACAGTATAAAAAGTATGTTATTGACGAGATGGCAAGAGATCGAGGTATTATAGTGCTCCGTTTACCACCTTACCATTGTGAGCTAAATCCTATCGAATTAATATGGGCTCAAGTAAAAGGATATGTTGCTAGAAATAACAAAACTTTTAAAATGCAAGAAGTGCGACACCTCTTGCTTCATTCTTTAGCAAATGTGTCATCAGAAAATTGGCAAAACGCCATAAAACATGCTATAGTAGAGGAACAAAAAATGTGGGAACTTGACAACGTAATTGACACAACTATGGAAATTGAGCCTTTAGTAATAAGCGTAGGACATGATGACTCTTCAGATTCTTCTGAGGACCATTTTATCGAGTTATAATTATTGAAATTGGCAATATTTTTTGATCTGTAAATAAATTAGTTTTCTTGTAAATAAATTCATAAAATCATAAAATCTATTACATTTAAATAAAATAATAAGCGGTTACATTAAAAACCCAACTCTCCGACCATGATGGGCCGTTTTAATCATTATCCTTTCATTTCATTTTATGGCTCTATTGTTACTTTATCTGTTACCCGGTGGAATAGGTCAAAATTTCTTCATCTTTATGCTAGATGTACGTAAAAAGACCATTTTATAGGTAAAATATTTTAGGCCACCGGGCCCTTGTTTTGAATCTTTAATGAGGGTATCGAGCTATCAACGGCAACGAAACAGACTTTAGCAGAAAAAGACCGATATGCTCAATTCTTATTGACCCAGCTCTATATTTATGGTTCTATCAACAACAGCACAAGTTATTTTTTATCAAAGCATGTATAAACGAAATTTCCAGTTGCATGTGTGTGTGTGTATCTGTCCAGCCGCTCAATCAAATTTTTTTACAAGTTTTGCTGCCTTTTTACATAATTAGTATCACTATCTTTCGATTTTGAGATTTTGCAGTTTCACTAGCCGCAATTTATTAAACCATTCATCAATCATAATTATTACCAGCCTGTATAGAACAGGACTAGTAGGTTATCAAGCCATACATCAAGCTATATGTTATAAGCTGAGCCAAGTTTTGAGGCATCATTATAAAGGTAAATTGGGTCATGCATAACAAAATAGAGAGATGTGTGTGTTCGGATTTTTCATATTTTCGCTAATCTAGTTACTTTCTGCACATTACCTAGGATATTATACTTGCAGAAAATACAGTGTAGGATTTTTCTGAAATAGAACTATGTTTATTATGAATGTCCAGAAAAATTGGGAAAAACGGAAATTTTCAACTTTTAATTTCGTTTATACGTGCGTTTAAAAAAATAACGTATTATATTTTCTGCTAGCGTGTCTTACTTGTCCCGCAAACTTGTGGTTTACCCTGTACAGCGTGTCCATTTTTCGAGGAAGCGATTTTTTTATGAAAGATGCCGCAATCAGAATTTTCTAGTCCTTCTTTTGTTTTTGATATACGGGATGATTTTGAGAATTTTACATTTTGGGACACCCCCATATTTAGGTGACCCTGTAACTTATCAAAAAGCCATAAACTGTTGTCTTTGTAGTCCTTGACGTAGAATGAATTCAGTGCCGTACTCAGATTTTTTCCACGTTCAATAGTTTTCAAAAAAAATATTTTTTTTTAAAGGTATGGGTCATATATTTTTTAATAATTAGTCTAATAAACTAGAAAGAATGTGTCTTAATAGCTATACTTTCTTTATATTATTACATATAAGTATTTCAAATAAGATATTTGAGTTATTCCGTATTTTGTTTAAAAAATGTATTACAATTTGTTTTTATGCCAAGTTAATAAAATTTATCAAATGATTTCTCTAAGAATTTTACTTGGACATTGGCAGTGAAATGCCCCCAAGTGTTTTAGTTTTCCCTTCGGCTAAACAAACTTTCCTGTAGTTTGAATTTGTTGTTGTTGTGAACTACACAAACTCATGTGTACAGCACAATGTGAGGTCAAAACGAATACATACTACTTATTGGTTAGGTGCACTTCTTGTTTGTCAAATACTGTGAACGCTGGCTGCTGCCTATTATATTTAATTAGGGCCAACTCGGATGACAGTTTTTGTGGCCAATTTATTAAATTAGATTAGCCGTGACCTTCCGACCTTCTGTATAGGAATTAGCTCGCGCGCGGTGACCTAATCCATGTATGCGTTGTTTATTTATTTTATAAATTTTACGCCTCATTATCTTGAGTAAGCTACTATAAATTATAATTATGGAAAATTTAGAACAATAATGTGAAAAATAATAATAATCGTGTTATTTAAAACTTGAAAATGGAAAATTATTTCCTGGCTACGATTGGTAATTGCACGGAACGAAAAACTTAGTTAACTTTACTATGAAAATAATGAAACTACCCATAATGTATATGTGACTGGAGTAACTTTTATTAAGACCTGCCATAAAATTATAGCAACATTTTCACAAAAATTTTCAGTAAAAATTGCCAAAATAATTAGTAAACCGTAAAATTTATTAAAATTTTTTGAAAAATTTACTAAAATCTCGTGTAAGAATTTCGACACATGGTATTCCCAAGCGGTCATCTATCCAAGTACTAATCGTGCCCAACGTCGCTTGACTTCGGTGATCGATGAAACGCTTCCTCTTAACTTCCCCACCGTTCTCCTTAAGAAGATCGAGTTCTGATTGATCCGTTGCTTTTGTGTCTTGTAAAATGGCATTTTTATAACACTTTATTTAAACTTGGTAATTTTTTACAATAAAAATACTTTATTAGTCAGTCACATACATTTAAAAATATTTGCCTACTGGACTTATAATTTCACTTACATTCTTTGTAAAATTTACAATATATTTTACTTGATTTTACTAAATTTATTAGAAATCCTAACTATAGTTCTTTGTAAATTATGTGTACAATATTATTTTGGTACAGATTACTAATGAAAATTGTAATTAATATCTAATATTTTATATGAAATCCTACGATAAAATATTTACTATAATAATTTTACTACAGGATACACCAAGTAAAGTGGCATATTAGAAGTATCTCGAGAACTAAATGAGATTTTATTTTGAAAATTTGGCTGTGGCTATAAGAGATGGTTTTCCACGTTTATAAAAATTTTGGATGGTGCGGTGTTGCTGGATCATACCGAAAGTGGTAGCAACTTCGGAATTTTAAATTAATTACCCTATATATTATATTTTTCTTGGAATCTAGGTAAAAACTAGAACAGTTTTCTGTATAATATCATATATCTATCTTTAAGACTTTTTGGATTATAAATAATCTTGTGATTTTTTAACGCCGTATCGGGACCTGAAAAGTGAATCATATCTTTTCAGCAAGAAACTGAAATTTTGACAATAGTTTCACAAGACCACCAAAATTTTATTATTTTGAACAGTATTTAATTAGTTTTATACAGGGCGTCTCCATAAGATTTCTGAGGAAGATGAATTATTACAAAAATCTTCTTTTTTTTTAATATTTGATATGTTTTGCTAATGGAGGATCGAATTTTCTTTCTAATGATATTAAGTGTTCCTATACCTATCTTCAATATTTTCGGACTTATAGCGAAATTTAACAATTATCTTATTAAAAATATATTTTTTGGTAGTAGGATTCATAGAAACAAAACAATGAAAAATCCATTTGACGTTATATCTGTGTTATTGTAATATAAATTAACTAATTCACATTATTCGAGCTTAGAGTTTATTTTATATTCATGGGGAGTGTGGTAGAGTTTTATCTAGAACTTGCAGAAAATTTAATGAACATCATCCTGATGCAGCTCCTATGACTCAGAAAAAGTTGATTGGCCGAGGAGGTCCCTGCAAATGGCCCTAAGGTCTCCGGACAACCCCCCCCCCCCCCATTTATGGGGTAGGATTAAAGAAACATTATACAAGACACTAGTCGCAACAAGGAAAGATTTAGAAAATCTACTAAGAACAGCTCTGTGGTCTGTAGAGTGGGAAGAAATGAAAAAGGTGACAAATGAACATGTTGTCACCACAATTCATGAATGTTTAAGAGCCAACAATTTAGTTATTAGTTATTTTATTGGTGTTGATGCGTAATTTTAATTTTCTTTATTTATTTATTAATAAATTGCTCATTTGTTAACTATTTATTTATTTTTTTACAACACAGACATAACGTCAAATGGATTTTTCATTAATTTGTTTCTGAATCTATTCCACAGCCAACTACCAAAAAATATATTTTTATAAGATAATTTTTAAATTTCGCTATAAGTCCGAAATTATTGAAGGAATACTATATATATAGGATATACAGGGTGTTCGGATAATGCGTTAGGAAATTTTAAGGGGTGATTCTACATGCAAAAATAATGTTAGTAGATCATTTGGCAAAATGTCGAAATCTCCATGGTTACCATGATACAGGGGATTGAATTTGATCTTTTAGTTTTAGTTTCTCGTCATACTACATTTATTTTCGAACCAAATGATTTGATATTCGGCACACACATTAAACTCCAGCAACTATACAATTTGAAGATAAGAATGCTTTTTTTTTAAACCGCTAGAGGGCACTTTACCTGAAACATAAATATTATTTCCGTCATAACTTTTTTCTTTTGGTAGCTGGAGCAAAACCGAAGTTGCCATTTTAATGGCAATTAAGAACACAAAAAATAAGTTACTCTTTATCAAGGTCGATAAACCTAGCCGTTTAGCCACTAATCGACATCAAAGCTTTCATTGCTCTCAACCAAATGCCTACGTACATAAATGGAATCGCGTCAAATCAAGTGGCCTGGTTTCAAATTATGCGAAATATGACAACTCAATAATTTATTTTATAGGTTAATTAATACATTTTTCAACAAGCAAAACTTAATAGGTACTACTTTAAAATCTAGAATGTATGACAGTAATTAATAAAATAAATTATAGTAAATTTTCAAAATGTTCTCCATTCATGTCTATACATTTTCTTATACTCTTTAAAAAATGCCTTCTAACGCGAAAGAAGATACCAACTCTGTTTTGAATAACCTCGCAACCATTTATTATTCTTTGACGCAAATCAATAATGTCATTTACTGGCGTCGCATACACCAAAGCCTTTAAGTGGCCCCAGAAAAAGAAATCCATAGGATTAATATCTGGCGAACGGGGCGCCCAAGGTAAAGGCCCGTTTCGTCCGATCCACCTATTACGAAATGTTTCATTTAGGTATCTTCGTACTACTAAACTAAAATGGGGTGGAGCGCCATCCTGAAGAAGCCACATGTTCAGTCTGGTTTGCATGTCAACATTTTCCAACAAAGTGGGTAGTATATTTTGAAGAAAATTTAAATAAACCTCTCCGTTTAGGTGCCCGTCAAAGAAATGGGGACCTATCAGGTGATCTCCTACGATTCCGGCCCAGACGTTTAAAGAAAACCGGCGTTGATGTCGGGTTTCTACGATGGCGTGTGGGTTGTCATAAGCCCATTGATGAGTGTTATGAAAATTTATAATCCCTTCTCGCGTGAATCCTGCCTCGTCGGTAAACAATATGGTTTCGATAATTTGGTTGTTTTCTTCATATTTTTCTAAAATAGAATTGCACATGTCTACTCGTAATTGTGAATCACCCTCATATAGCGCTTGCACTTTCTGTACATGAAAGGGATACAGTAGCTCTTCGTGAAGTGTTTCCCAAATTGTAGAATTAGCAATCCCTTCTTGCAACGCCATTTTTCTTGTACTTGTACCTGGATTTTCCTCTACTCTTTCGAGAATTCTTTCTTCCCTATCGACAGTTCTCACATGCCTTGGTCTGCCTCTATCACCCAAACTATTTTTGAACGAACCTATCTCGCCAAGCCGCCTATGAATACTGATAAAAGTTCGGGCACATGGAGCATTTCTATCAGGATAAGCTGCGATATAAAGCCGTCTAGCCTCTTCCGCATTCCCATTTGCTTGCCCATCACAGAAATGGATATCACGGTACTCAACATTTGAATATTCTCGTTCCATTTTAACTTCGTCTTTTTATGACAAACAACTCTGGCTATCTAAACTTAACAGTAATAAAATTATTGAGTTGTCATATTTCCCATAATTTGAAACCAGGCCACTTGATTTGACGCGATTCCATTTATGTACGTAGGCATTTGGTTGAGAGCAATGAAAGCTTTGATGTCGATTAGTGGCTAAACGGCTAGGTTTATCGACCTTGATAAAGAGTAACTTATTTTTTGTGTTCTTAATTGCCATTAAAATGGCAACTTCGGTTTTGCTCCAGCTACCAAAAGAAAAAAGTTATGACGGAAATAATATTTATGTTTCAGGTAAAGTGCCCTCTAGCGGTTTAAAAAAAAAGCATTCTTATCTTCAAATTGTATAGTTGCTGGAGTTTAATGTGTGTGCCGAATATCAAATCATTTGGTTCGAAAATAAATGTAGTATGACGAGAAACTAAAACTAAAAGATCAAATTCAATCCCCTGTATCATGGTAACCATGGAGATTTCGACATTTTGCCAAATGATCTACTAACATTATTTTTGCATGTAGAATCACCCCTTAAAATTTCCTAACGCATTATCCGAACACCCTGTATATAGGAACACTTAATATCATTAGATAGAAAATTCCATCCTCCATTAGCAAAATATATCAAATACAGGGTGTCCCATTTAAAAAAAAGAAGATTTTTGCAATAATTCATCTCCCTTAGAAATATTGTTATGAAGACGCCCTGCCCTGTATAAAACTAATTAAATACTGTTCTGATAATTTTACTTTACTTAATATAAGTATTTTTTCCGTGTGCCAAGCTGATCTCGGGTACTCATTGCGAAACAAAATAATATCTTCGATATCTTATTTGAGCTCTTAACGTTAATATAGGAAGTGTCATTTTTGTCACCTTGGCAGCTATAAAAACTGCAAACATTATTTACTAGTTTGATAAGTTGCTTGTCCTTCCTGGTTTCTAGTTGGTTGTCAAATTATCTTCCTTTTATCACTACAGTCTGGAAACAAGTGAAACACACCTAACATGTAAAGTACTTTACAAAACCATATATTCAACTTTTCCATTCGACTTATTTGAATTATCGATCTCTCTCGCCCCCCACAACACTATACATCATTTCTAAAATATACTCATTGTTTCAGACCTACCCTGCACCCCTCAACAAACCAACAATCGGACAAAAACCACAGATCTCTCCGAAACCAGCCCACCTCTCGGAAACCATCGAAATGACTCTACCCCCCGACCTCAATTCCTCGGGTTTACAAACGTGGCCGTTAAAGAACCGTGTTATATCCACCGATCAAGTTGGAAAAAAGAATGGAAACGGTGGCGGGGGCAGTAATGTCACATTGGGACTGTCGCCAGTCACGTTTTCTGTATCCCCGGGGCATTCGCCGGTGTCGCCACACTCTAGTATCGTAACTAATAATGTGGCAACGCCGTACAATGGCACGTCTTCCCTTAGTCACACGACACTTAGTCTGCAACACCAGTTTAGTCCGAATTACCAGTTGAGTAGGGAAACCAACGGGCAGTTGAGGCCTGTTCAGCAGACGGACGCTCGACCGCATAATACTCTACCTTCTAAGATATCCAAAACCACTATCGACGAGGTAATTTCGATACTTTTGGCGGAATTTAGCTTAGGAAAATACAGGTTACCTCAAAAACAAGCCTCACCTAACGTCAAACGCATTCTCTTGATTGTATTGATTTTCATCAGTTTAGTGTTTGTATTTTTAATGAATTCAAATCAATTTAAACCACTTTATCTACGATCACTGTATATCTAGCAACAAGCATACTATCTACTATCTAGGGAAGTTAAATTTTACTCACTGTAAAGTAAGTCGCACGGATTTTGTAAAGTAAATCGCACAGTAAACAAAAGTACACGTTGCGTAGCAACGCTCTTTGTTCAATAAGGGGTTGAGTTTATGAAAAAATAACGAGAGAGTCGTATGCGGCTGCTATCACAAACGCTGAGGAAAAAGCACGAATGGCTCTCATATGACACTTTTTTCAAACGCACGTGATTAAAACTACAATAACAATTAAACAGTTTGCTGGAGCATTGTTGAAAAAAATAAATTATAAAGATAAATCCTTTTAGTTTTAATAAATATGATCGTGGGTAAAGTATGGTGAGTTGTAATGAAATTACGCACTCACGGGATTACGTACTCGCCGCTAGGCGGCTCTGTAACTTTTCCTTTAGTGTGTAACATGCTATTTACAACACTCATTACGTAATGTACTATTTTAAATAAATCATAGGCATACTCTAATTATTATCGTCTATACTTAGAGGTCATGTTTTGACGTTATTGATTTGATTTTGACGTAACTTTTTCTTCTCCCCACGTTATTTTTATAGATTGACAAATTGTTGGTTTTTGTGTTTGTTTTTTTTTTTTACCTCAGGGGTACATAATATAGACTTTTTCTCAATTAACTCTCACTTTTAGATATGAGTGCACCTAGAGCTTGGTTACTTTTTGCTTTATATCTGCGTTTACGATTATTTTCGATTATTTTTTTATATTACAATGTACCATAGGCAATTTACTCAAAGTAAAAAGGTATTTTATTGTTTCAGGTGGCATTAGAGGAAAAAAGGCTGATAAACGCGCTCAAAAACGGTGACGTGGTGAACGAGGAACCTATAATAACTCAAATACCTACCAAACATATTATTAAGGAGCCGGAAAAAGTTGCGGAAGGTGCCGTCAAATGGGGATTGAAAAGTACACCAAAAAGGCCGGAACAACAGGTAGATTTCTCCGTGAAATGTTACGAAGACTGATATTACTTCGGTTTCCCCTATACAGGGTGTGCCGAATAAGAATGCACTCTACAGAGATATCGGTAAGCATATGACATACAGAAATGATCAAATTAGATAAAGGTTGCGCATCGTCAACCGATGATGGTCGTGAAAAAACGAAACGTATGTTAAGTTTATTTTCACAAATCGAAATTTTTGTAATTTGAAAACGACGTTGCATAACCCACTAATGCGCACTAATTTGATCATTTCTGCATGTCCTATGATGCATTCTTATCCGGAACACCCTGTATATCTTATATTTTTACCACTAGTTTCTGGACACCCTGTATTATCAGTCTAATTTGTATGCAATACGCAGAGTGAAAATGATTTATAGTATTTGCAGAATTATACCGTTGATCTTTTGACTGCAATAAAACCTCATTATCCCTTCGACCATAAAATAAATAAGGAAATCCCAAATTTTAAAACCTTTTCGAGTAGAGCCGGACCAGGTATACAAATTCAATTTATACCTATGCCTGATGCATATATAAATACAAAGTGATTTTTAATAATTTTAATCTTTAGTGGTTTTCCGGCGAGTAATTTTTAGTTAGGCTTATTAGTGGTAGAATGTGGCAAGCAGATTCTTCTTTAGATTACCATCAAGATACCGACGCACAACTTTTTGAAGATTGGTTTAAACATAAACTCCTTAAAACTTACAAAAAACGAGAACTGCTAGAAGTATTAAAAGCTTTTAAAATAAATAAGGAATACGAGTGTGACAAACTTGCAGCAGAAAATGGACATACAGTGTTGCGTCTTGCTCCGTACTATTGTATATTCAATCCTATTGAGCTAATATGGCACCAATTAAAATCCAATATTAGGAGAAATAATATTTCCCTACATTAAATGCATCTGTAGTAGAATTAATTAAAAACGAAGTAAGAAAAATTTCTGCAGACAGCTGACTGTGTACAGCATGTACTTAAGGTGGAAAATTCTTACAATTGTATGATTACAAATGTTCGAACAAACCCTTAATTATAAGTTTAGGCTTAGATGAAAATAGTGATAGTGATACAGAGTTAAATTTTGAATAAATTATCGAGGGTTTCTTAGAATTGAATTAATTTTTATCGTACTTGTTATCCTAATAGTTATACTTTTAAATTATATTATTTTCAATTATCATTAATTGTTATCATTATTTTACATTTATTATGGGTAACTAAAACTAAAAATACCTATCTATTTATTTTAAATTATAAAAATAAATCATGTGGTGTGGTATACATCAAGCCGGCCCTGATCCCATTTATTGAGCTTTGAAGAGGGTTTAATCAGGTAGTTTATTTATGGCAGTAAGAGTCAACGGTATAATTCTGCAACAACTATACACGACCCGTTTAAAATATTTTATGCAATAATAAGCCATAGCATTTCAAAAATCTATTTTCCTTATATTGAAAAGGCTTTTTGTTGTATTGTAGGTACCCCATCCAGAATTAACTTCAAGCCAAAAATTGCACTTAAGACAGTCGGCGTCGAATCCAGTAAGGCCGTTTTTGACTCGGGGCTCCGTCGCTGAAAGGGTGCTCATTTTTGAGCGATGTCCGAGTGACCTGTTGTTGGATAAGCGGGCTCGAGCACCTATACCTCAAATTAGTAAACCGCAGGTAAGATACGGTTAATGGGCTAAGGAATAAAATAACGGCCTTTTTTCTCATAAGTTTGTTGAAAAATTCTCGACGAAATTTAAATGTTTTCATTTTTACCGATTACATGCAAATAAATATAGTTAACTAAATATAACAAACTAAAAATAAATATACTTATATGAAAAGAAAAATGCTTGAGCGCGTCTTCAAAAAAATTGATTGAATTATAAATAGATATAAAAAATATGGTGGGTGTAATATAATTAGAATTGCAGAGAACTGAGTGTAAGTTTTGGTGTAAACATTTTTTCAAGTAGGTATTTTAACTTTTCTTTTCAAACGTTTCTTTTATAATACAGTGAAACCTCTCTTGGACGGACACCTACGGGACGGTCTAAATGTGTCCGCCTAATAGAGGTGTCCGCCTAATAGAGGTGTCCGCCCATGGGAAATTTGTTATTAGGTAATATGTAAATGCAAAATTATTACTATGTATATGTATGTACAAATAAACATATCATAACAAAAATACACTAGTTTTAGTTAGGATGTAATACTAAAAAAATCTAATAACGTAGTTTGACGTGTTTGCGTTTTATACTTGCAATCTAGAAAATGTAATTCCAAGTCTGATAACAATTCCAATGCGGTAGGATCTTCTAATAGCACATTGCTATCAATGTTAATGAACTCGCCCAAATCATTGTTATCAAATTATAAACTTCCACAACATCAATATTCTCTTTCAGACTCAAAACGCGACATTTTTGTGCCATTGTTTACGATTTTAACCTTACAACTCACAAATAAACGGCGGACTGTTGTTGGGGAATCACACATACTTTCATTCGGCGAAGTCCTTTCTCCCTGCCGTGCATACGCGATTGGTCTTCACAGAGTTTTTGCACCGTACTTATTCGTCTCCCAAATACTTTTTGTCCGTTTAAAGGAGGGTTTTTGCACTCTTTGTTAAGAAAACAGCCTGTCCGCGTCCGCCCAAAGGAGAGTCCGCCCAACCGCCCAAAGGAGAGTCCGCCCAAGATAGGTTGATTTTCATGGAATTTCATACACCTAGTTCCGGACTAGGAAAAAATGTCCGCTTAATAGAGATGTCCGCTTATCAGAGGTTTCCGTTATGAGATGTTTCACTGTATTTATTATTTTAACTTGCGTAATGTTTCATTTCATTATTTTCAACCCGTCGTAAAAGTAGCGCCGCAGGCGAATATTTAAAATATACTCAGGTCCCTAGCGGCACCTATAAAAATATATGGCTTCTCAATGTGTTCTATTATGACAACTTATACTATAGAATCAGTTGCAGTTAAGTATAGTATAAATTGAATTTTTCTACTTAACTACCTATAATACAGGGTGTTATAGAAATGGCGTATTATATTTAAATGGGCGACTCCTTGTGTCTCCTAGATTAAGTCTACATATTTTATTTAAATCGAATGTCTAAATACCTTGTAAAAACCCCTTACATTACCCGACGTGCTACCACGTGCAACCTGTTTTCAGTTAACAAGTATATGTAGGTCAGTAGACTAGCCAGTGATGCCAGATCACAACGCGTGATTCGACCGGATGGAAATCGTTGCTCAAACGTTGACGCGGTCGTCGCTCCGGCGGTCGAATACGAATTTTAAACGTTAAGCCCTTTCTGGCTTAATAAAGAGTGTTAAATTTTATCAGTTGTAGCATTACCGTTCTCCTGTTCTGTTGCGAAAGAACTTATGATAATAAATTTGATGTGGTTTCAAACTTGTGGTATATTTTTATTTGTTGTGTTGGAAAACATACATTTTTCGCCGTCATTTCAAATTGTGAAAAGAATTATTCAAAAAGGTGACAATGACAGAAGGAAAAAGTGTTAAAATTATAGTCTTTTCTTTTCTAAGGCGTTTGACGTGTAAATATGACGACATCGGCCAACATTCACTGGCGTCTTTTGATACTTGACCTACGACAATCCATGTGACTTTTCGGGTTCGACATAAGGTGGCTTATCTCGCTTATTAATTCAAAGCGCCATTTATGGTTATTTTTCTTAGATTTGTCATGGAGATGATCTCCATAAGACCCTGTATAAAATGATGCCTTTCTGAATACGGAAAATGGAGAAAATGTGGAAGTCATCCAGTAGTTAGTTATCTATTACTTAAAACTACAGATTGAAAATGGCACGTTTAAGGTTTTTAAAATTTTTCCCGAATCCCAATTTTTCAATTTTCTCGTTTACAAATTGAATATTCAATTCATGCATATGTTCCGAATCTCCATGCAAATCCGATTCGTCCGATAAATAAATCAACTTCCCAGCCTTGACTTCAGCCCGTCTATGTTTACTTGTAAATTCAATTTAAATTTTAACATACACCCACGCTAAAGGTTGGCCTACACTAAACATACGCGATGCCGTGCCGCGATTTATTATGCAATATTTTAATGTCGTTTATTTTGCCCGATATGTAATTTCGTGAGTTTATTTTCTTTATTCCTTATTCCAACCAAACGAGTTTTTAAATTGAAATTTACATAAAACTGTTTCCGGTGGATTGGAAGAAATCAACCGTAAACGCTAACCAGTTCCGTCATAATATTTAAATTTACGAAAATGGGGGCATAGTTGGTTTTTTTCTATGCCTAAATTTAAGACGATTATTCATATGAATGCTAGGTCAGCAATAGTATACAACGTGTCCAAGATAAGGAGTGCCAGTACAGGGATCGGATCTCGGAAACCGTAAGAGATACGAAGTCGGTTAAATGGAAGTAAAATTGCGCATTTACGTGCCTAATAATATGCCGTTTAGAAAGTTTTTAAATTCCGAGTAGTTCCGGAGATATCCGAAAAAAACCGAAATTCTGAAGAATCGTTTTATTGTTTTCCTGGGTTTTTTTGAGATCGAATTCTAAAGTAAATTGCACTTTTGCATTGCCACTTTTTCCACTCTATCTAACAGCGTTAATTGTTTTGTAATCCGACGAGTCGGCTTCGAAGGGCCATTATCAATTTAATATATCCGGATATCTCCGGAACTACTCGGAATTTTAAAACTTTCTAAACGGCATATTATTAGGCACGTAAATGCGCAACTTTACCTCCATTTAACCGACTTTGTATCTCTTACGGTTTCCGAGATCCCTGTACTGGCCCTCCTTATCTTGGACGCGTTGTATTACATAACGAATGCTGAAAGTAGATTTTGCGCGGAAATGCACCGAGCACTGAGAAAATCTCGTTCACACAAGTAATGTACCGCACAATTTTTCCTACGACCATAACGACCACAAATACCATACTTATTTACCTGGTTGTAAATAAAAGTAATAACTTTGCTCCTATTTGCTTAGGCTAATTATTTTGAACTGTGTATAAAACTTTACAATGTCTGATTAAACTAATCTTAACTTTGAATAAATTGTATCGTTCCAAGAAAATAATAAAACTCATTAGGTACCTAACCTTTATATTAGATGGAAATCGAGTTAGATACCGTAAAAATTTAAAGTTTTAAATGGGATTTGCTTAAAACTATATTCAAACTATTATTAAAACAAATATAATAACAAAACCTCCTGTTTTCTTATCCTGTATGGATATTGTTTCCTTGATAATTGTAAAAATCGAAAATAAATATGTACTTATTCCATTTCTACTTTACCCAATCAGTTATTATGGCTAATGGGTTGCCTAGCAATTCTCGGTTATTTATTATTTTGTATTTATCATAAAAAGACCTAAAAGGATCCCCTCGATTAAAAAAGAAGACAAATATATGTAATTGTTTAATGAGCAGTATTGTTCTCGTGCCCTTTACCCCAAATCACTCCACGGGTCCCGAAGGCATTATTTCTTAACTTGAAAACCATTTTTTAACACGCGTGTGATATAAAGACACTTTCTAGCCCAATTAGTCGTGCTTTTTTGTTCATTTTCGAAGGTGGTTGCAGGAAAAGATGATTTTAACCTCCCTTGTTAACGCAGTTAACAGTGGCTATTTTATGATAGCTTTATTAGGTAGAATTAATTTTTTGACATTTATGGTTTGTTCAGGTTTGTTCGGCCACTAGTAAATCCTTCTTAATCAGATTAATTAATTAAAATTCTCAAAGATACTCTCAAATTTGTGTCTTAACAATGACATTCATTATAAAAATCGGTGTAGGAGAAATAAACATTTCCTGGGTATTGTTATACGAATAATAATATTATTTATTTATAATCTATCATCCATATTCTATTAAAATGCTGAAGTTCGAAAAACCCATTTTCTCCCTATCGTGATGAAATTACGAAAAACGTAACACGTTCGCGACATGCCCGTGAAAGACACGATTTGTTTTATGAAGACCTCTCATGATACATTTTTGTTTTTGGGGTCGCACACAATATTATCAATATTACGCGGCTAAAAAATTATAAAACTGACTTATAGAAGCTTTTTTTAATAGCGGCAAGAACATCAATAGAGCAAAATTATTCTATAAGCTTTTTGCTGTATGACTTGGCTGTTGATGTTTCTTAAATGCTGTTGGGTAACTTTTATGTAGCTAATGCCCGAGGGAGGGGGGTAATATATACATACATTATCCCAGAGTCCCAGGAATAAGCATTAAAATCAATAAAATTGAAATAACATTAGTTTTAAATTTAAAATAAACAACTTTAAAGAAACATATGTACGTAAACATAGGTATTTATGTTTAAATAAACAAGCATGTGCTTTCATATCAGTTAGCAAATATTTTACAGAACTACACTAAAATGAGCAATATCGCCAATTATATATTTTCTATTAATTGTTGGTATTATATTTTAGGATTTTAATACAACAAATTTTCCTTTATCCTATGACATTTGTTCCTCGGATCAGAAAATTAACTAGCAGTCGTTTTTAGTCACGTTTCTTTTCTCATGATTTCCTCAGTACAACAAAAAAAATACATTATGAAGTAATCACTTTCTCATGTCAATATATTCAATCATTTGCCTCCTCTTTAGCATGCAGAAAAATATTCGTAATTGCATTTGTATTTTCCAATTATTGAACAAACCCGCACGGTCTGTTTTTCACGGGTTTACCCAATTTTTTAAACGATGTTCGATTGAAAAAGAAGTGGCATGTTTCTCTAATACACCCAAGGAATCACCTATTTGTATATAATAAACCATTTTCATAACACCCTGTATATGGGGATGCCAGGGTCATAAACGGCTTTTAAGAATTACGCCCTATTATTTCTTTGACAGTTCTCTTACTAAGTCGACGTTTGGTGACAATATATCACTTTTTTGACATAACAAAGTTTATTATCCTCTTGAGCAGAATACTTATTACCTCACTTGTTTTAGTCTGTACCAAAACAACCATCTCTACAGCACACCACCCTCCAAAGGCACGTTAAGGCTCACAGGAACGTCAATATCCCGAGGTTTCATTATCCCAAGGGAAAACCGGGACCGCCAGGTCAGCTGGAAGTTTTTAGAGCTAAACTTAAAGCGGCGTTTGCGGGGATAGGAGAATGGGCGTCAAGGTAAACATAACGGCCGTTAATAATAATAGGATTCGTTAAATAACAATCATATTACTTTTAGAGAACATTTTGGAGCTATTACCCAAGCGTGTCAGTTATCGTTGTACTGGAAAACTGCGCTGTATTTAGCAGCTTGCGCGGACAAAGGAAACTGTACTTTTGAACAGTTCATGACGTTCTGGCAAGGGTAAGTAACATGTTTTTTTTTATACAGCGCTATTAAAATGACAGAAAAAGTTTTCCATATGGTGCCAATAATTTCAAACACACTGTGTTCGCGAAATACCTTATAAAGTGACGAACAGTGTTCAATATAACGATCTGACGATGATCTTACTTTTCACCACATTATAGCTTCTTTGACGTTTTTTTCTTTACAAATCGACATTTATTTTTTGACAGTTCGATCACTATCTTCTTTCTTAAAGGTAACGAACTTTATCTTTGATGTGCTAACTTTCTGGATGATTTTTTTTAGTATGTCGTTAACCTGTCACGATGATGCATCGCGCTTCGTGTACATCCTCACCAGAGGGCGTAGACAACATTTAGTTCCTGAAGACTTCATTCCTCTCGTTCAAGACGTCGTGGAAACTCATCCGGGGTTGACGTTCTTGAAGGAAGCAACGGAGTTCCACTCAAGATATGTTCATACGGTTATTGCTAGGTAATTGACGATTGTTTTTTAGTACGAATAGGAATTATTTTGTAATAGTAATTTAAGTGACGTGTTAGGTAAAGGTTTTTAATATTTATTACTGCCACATGTATATTTTCTGTTTCCTTCACAATCTACAGAATTGATATGAAGGGTATTACAGTCAGAGTTGTGAAAGATACTTCAGAAAAGTAACTAGTTACTTTATAGATACTTTTACATAAATGTATCTAGATACTTAAAATCAATAGTTACTTTTTAACGAAAGTATCTTAGTTACTTGGTTAAAGTAACTAGTTATTGTAACTAAGATACTTTAAAAGTAACTAGTTACTTTGATTGTATCTAAGATACTTTAAAAGTAACTAGTTACTTTGATTGTAACTAAGATAGTTTTGAAGTAACTAGATATACCGAAAGCTACAGAAAGTTACCAGGTAGTGAAAACATTATCTATAATTAAGTTACATGAAAAAGTACACATCGAATAATAAAGATAAAGAGACAGTACAACTTTATACTAAGATTTAAAAAAATATATTCATATTAAGGCTCGATAGCTCAATAACATAAAAGTTATATTTGGAAGAGAGAAATGGACAGATACGTAGTCGGGGTCATTTTCATCCCCAGATGGCGCATATGGATCAGGAATAGTTTCTGTATCTGACATTGACATAATATCCTTTTCGGTATTCATCTGAAAAATATTAATATAAATGTTGAAGTTCTGGGTGCTGCTTAATTCTAGCAGAATCACTAAATTGTGGACAAGTTTGATTAGTTCCATAGGTTAGTTCATAAAATCATACGTTTTGATTCATTTTCTTAACAACCACTTTTTATTAAAATTATCTCTTACGCCTACTTATCATCCTAATAAATAATATGTTATGTATACGTTGTCCTTTATAACCATAGTTTATAACTTACCTTATAGAAAAAATAATTCACATAAACCGAACTTCTATAATACCTGCAAACAACGCACTATTACTATTCAATAGAAAACTCAACTAGTTGTTCGTTGCAGAATAAGTAGAAATTCCTAGAAATTTCGCGTTCGAACAGCTTTGATGTTCGCAGCTCAACCAAAGGGTTCAACTAACCTCTTAAAGTATCTTAGGTACTTTAAAAGTATGTTAGTTACTTTTAAAGTATCTTAGTTACTTTTAAAGTATCTTAGTTACTTTTAAAGTATCTTAGTTACTTTTAAAGTCTCTTAGCTACTTTTAAAGTATCTTAGATACTTTTAAAGTACCTAGTTACTTTTGAAGTGTATAGTTACTCCTAAAAAGTGACTAGAGACAAGATACTTTTCAAAAGTAACGCAGTTATAGTTCCTTTTGGCATAATTAAAAAAGTATCTTAGTTACAAAGTATCTAGTTACTTTAAGTAACTAGATACTAAAAGAATCTTTTTTATTGAGTTGCTCAGAGCTCTGATTACAGTTAACTGAATGGATATAATTTCATATCCATCCTAGTTAGGATATAAAAATGAGCAATCACAGTTGCCAGGCAACGGAAAAGATAGGCTACTTAATTTTAAGCTGGGTACATTTTTACCACCTAATTTTTAGGAAGAGACATTTTTATCGCTGTAAAAAGGATTCACCTTTTTTGTCGTTGTCAAAGTGACCAAAATGACATATTTAAATAGACATTTTATTATATGAGTGATCGTAGAAAAAGTGCTCTTGTTGTACAAACTACTATTGACTCCTGTAAATGCTAAAAAATGTAAAAATACTATTTAACTAAAAAACGATAAAGGGTGATGATAAATTCTCATAAAACTATTTTTATTTTAGGATTTATTATTGTGTCAATCGTTCCTGGTCGGCCAAAATTACAATACCGGAATTGAGGAGGTCGAATCTCCTCGGTATCATTCAGCTTTTGGAGGAGGAGGAAGATATTAACCAGATCACTCAGTATTTCAGCTACGAACATTTCTACGTTATTTACTGTAAATTTTGGGAATTGGACAGGGATCACGATTTGTTCATCGATAAGCAGGATTTGACTAGGCATAACGATCATGGTAAGTGGTATCGATACAGTGACCGGCATATTATGGAACAAAACAAAGAAATTAGCAAATCCAAAGATTTTATAAAACTGTTATAAATCATAAAATATCTCTTGACTAAATCTTATAACGGAAGGTTGCTAGTTACGAAGTAAGAATAAATTTTATAAGTTGATAAGAGGTTCCAAATGAGCAAAGTTCACCGAGTAAAATTTCGTGATCTGATCTATCAAAGAATACTGTAAGTTTCTTTTACCATAACCTCAACTGAGAAAGACTGGCGAAACCGACTTTTATGTTAACCATAACGTTTCGTAGCTCTATCTTCTCGCATCATAGAACGCATATTCTGTGGATGCGTGACCCGAGGCAACAAACGTCACCAGGAAGAGAAAATGTCCTACACCGATTTCGTATGGTTTCTGCTAAGCGAAGAGGATAAGTTACACCCCACCGCCATAGAATATTGGTTCCGTTGTATGGATCTGGACGGCGATGGGTACTTGTCCATGTACGAGTTGGAGTATTTTTACGAGGAGCAAATGCAGAGGATGGAGAGTATCGGAATTGAAACGTTGCCTTTTCAGGTATGTTAGTGATTAGATCAAAGTTAGAGTAGTCACAGTGTATCTTTACCCGCATCACTTACGCGTCATTTAAACCATACTAATCAAACAGAATTACATGCAAGATAAATATCAAAACTAGGACTGATTTCATAAACATTCATGAATCGTTGTATGATAGCTAATTGTGGGATTTTTCTTGTAGGATTGTCTTTGTCAAATGTTAGACATGATCAAGCCTAAAACTGCTGGTAAAATTGCGCTCAGCGATTTGAAAAAGTGCAAGATGACGCCTATATTCTTTGACACATTCTTCAATTTAGAAAAATATTTGGATCACGAACAGAGAGATCCGTTCGCGTCGCAAAGGGATCATGATATTGACGGAATAGAGGTAAGAGATGGTTAAAAATGTTTAAATTCATTCGGACGAAGCGAATCTTAATATCTTATTTTCCTACGATCGTTATAAAAACTATATTTTTTTGTTTACGCAAATGAATGCACAAGTAAAAAAAAGTAATTTAGCGTTAAAAAAAGGATCATAACGTGTAATTTTTTCACTTTTCTCTGAATGGTTATAATATCGTTGACGTTCGCGTCGTTCGTTGCCTGGGCGCCGCATTATTATTGTCACCTTACAAATGTCAATAATATTTGAAAACATCAAAAATGGAAGGGAATAATTCCAATTGCCAAGAAGAAAACTCATTTAACTTCAGATGAAATAATTAATAAAGCTAATGAAGCAACAGAAAATGTATTGCCTGAAAAATCGAAAAACTTTACATAAAGGAATATACAGGGTCCGCAAACGAAGCGTGGACGGAAGATTAAATCGTTATCGAAGAACTTATCAGCAATACTAAAACAGCATGAGATATTGGATTAAAAGCGGCCTGTTTTAAAAATATTTTACATTATACAGGGTGACCCAAAAAAGTGTGACACCATAAAGTTATATTTTTTTAAATGGGACACCTCGTATTTTATTGCATATTTAGGTTAGTAATAAGCTTTCAAAACCCCACATTTTAAAATAATTTTTCTCGAGTTTTTCAAATGGAACACCCTGTATATTATTTGGCTATTTGACGTAGAATTCATAGACAATTTTTTTTTGTAATACAAGCATATAAGTTATATCCAGCCGTTTTCGAAATATTTGTAAATATCATAAATTATGTTGTTTAAATAGAGTTTTTATTGGGAAATTTTGTTATATGCGACTAGACTAATAATTGCAAACTAAAGTAAATGTTCAAAATAGCCTCCTTTTACTTAATTTAATAATTTTCCTCTACTGCCAACAGAACTCTTAATTCATTTTCTTCATTAATAACGGGTTTATTGATTATCATCCTTTTTGTGTACGCAGTGCTTCCTTTTGCTACAAATATTTGCAACAACTTCTCGAAGGTTTTTGGTCTCGGCTTTTTCTCAATATCTGGATATCTTTCAGCATACACTCGGCTCGCGAGGAGGCAATTTCTTGCACATTCACCCATCATATTTACCATTTCTAAAGTTGTAAAATTCGACATTTTGTGTAAGTTAGTACTTAATTTCGACGACTGAACAAATGTAAATAATTTTATTTGGCTGTCATAGTGACAATCTAAACAAAAAGAAATCATGGCAACTCGATTAAGAATAAAAAATAAAATTAAATAATAAAAGTGGCAAAAATGTATGCTTTTAAAATTTATATCGAAATAACTAAAATACGGTAAACTCTAAGAGTAAAAGGAAGCTATTTTGAACTTTTACTTTAGTTTACAATTATTAGTCTAGTCGCCTATAACAAAATATCTCAATAAAAACTCTATTTAAACAACATAATTTATGATATTTATAATTATTTCGAAAACGGCTGGATATAACTTATATACTTGTATTACAAAAAAAAATTGTCTATGAATTCTACGTCAAATAGCCAAAGAATATACAGGGTGTTCCATTTGAAATACTTGAGAAAAATTATTTTAAAATGTGGGGTTTTTGAAAGCTTATTTTGAACACCCGGTATAAACTAAATAAAGGCAATTACATTCATAGTATCTCTAGACCTCTTGTCATAAATTTCACTCAATGCCGAGGTTAAAAAAATAGTTCTGGATTTTTTTTTTGATTTATTTATTCAGGACTGCAAAACTTTTTGTTTTTAGTTTTTAATTTATTTCTTCGAAACTACAAAACCAAATTAAATAAAATTTGTGGCACTTATAAACGATAGTAATACGAACCTAAATATGCAAAAAAATAATGGGTGTCCCATTTAAAAAAATATAACTTTATGCGGTCACACTTTTTTGGGCCACCCTGTATAATGTAAAATATTTTTAAAACATGCCGCTTTTAATCCGATATCTCAAGCTGTTTCAGTATTGTTGATAAGTTCTTCGATAACGATTTAATCTTCCGTAAACGCTTCGTTTGCGGACCCTGTATATACTACGTTTGTTACATAAATGATTATTTTACGTTTTAAATTTTGTAGATGTCTGACTGGGATAGATACGCGGCCGAAGAATACGAACTATTGGTCGCAGAAGAAGGAGGCAACGATCAGAACGACAGTCTGTAAGTATTTACTTTAAAAATTCATATTCTTGAGATTACTTTAACCGGTTATGGGTATCAACCATTCTAATGGGTTTTGGTATACATCTATTTAACTATTGTAATAGTGTATTATTTGAAACGGTGGTGCCACCCTACTACTTAAACGAAATAATAAAAGACGCTTATTATTATTATTAAATTCCCATGTAATAAAATTACGGCCGGATTCAGAAGAAATTTTAAACTGGTGTAAATAATTAATATAAAATACGGCAGCCATATGTTGAATTAAATTGAACTGTATTTCAGGTTTCCACCACTTTTATTTCCCGAAAGGAATATTTAATTAATAGGGGCAAACTGGAAGTTCCAATTTTACATTTTCAGTTATTTTATGTGGGTGGGGTGTGAAAGCCTACGTTATAGATATCTAAAACAACTACGACGATTTTATAAAAATTGATATGTGGCGCCACCTATGTATTTAGAACTTTTACTAATAAATTATATTAATTGTGTTCAAGGGAATACGAATGTGGCCTTGATAGGGTAAGATAAACAAAAACAGCATGTGCCGAACTGTCAACTACTAACAAAAATTGACCCTAATATATATACAGTACGCACAGGGGATCTTTACCCTGACGTCATCGCTTACACGTCATAAAAATCGTATGAATCAAATCAAAATTACGTGGAAGAAAAGTTGTCAAAACAAAAACTAATTTCATAACATTTTAATTGACGTAAATAACGTTCCCATATACGGATTTTTAAAAATTTCTTTAAAACTCCGAATCAAAATTTTGAGTCGGTCTTACATAAAATAGATTGTTAGGAATATGTAGGTATAAATCTGATATTCTTGAATTTTTACTGGCAGTTATGTACCTACTTCTTATTTGACAAAATGATAAACTCGGTTTGAATGTGACATTATGATTACACAGATTAAAAAGCTCCGCCCATTCATCCCCTACAGGAATCACCCCAAAAAGTCAAGAGGTTTTTTCATTAGAATTGAAGATAAATGGTAATTTATGTCGTAAAACATGAAAAAAAAAATCAATTTACGAAAAAATGCAAGCTAATAGGCATTGCCTTGGAAATTTAAATAAATTATTCTATTGAACTGTCATATTTGTATTTTTCGACCAATTTTTACCACATTTTGAGACGTGATTGTGAACTTTATTTGGCGATTTCAGATTTGATTTTGCCCGAAATACGTTCTGTGAACCTTCTAGTTTCGATACATATACAGAGCGTTTGGAAATTCGGGCGATTTTACTTATTTTTTTCGAAACTAAAAAGACGTGTTTTTACGTTTTTGGGATGGCAAAATAGCGGAGCGGAGACTTATCCACAATTTTTAGGGTTAGGAATACTTTATTACAATAAATAAATAACAATAAATATCAATATGTACTTACCACTAACACAAAAAAGCGATACCAAAACTCTGAAAAGAACTGTTTGCAGGAGTAAATGAAGTTTTAATGCACAAAAATGTATAAAAACGAAAAAATTGTGAATCAATTGTCACAATGACGTTTTTGCAATTTGTAGTACTGCGTAAGTCAAAATAATTATTTGGCAACTCTTCTTTATAATTATTTCTCTGTCTAACACGTTTAATTCCGGACGACGTATAATACAATTTTTATTCGCCTTTATGTCTGTACCAAACAAAGATGCAGAGATATGAAATATGTCGGGATATCTATTTGTTAGCGATGACGTCAGGGTAAAGATCCCCTGTGCGTACTTTATATGCGTGTTCATCGCACAGCCATTGTTTTAACAACTAATTTATATTAAACCATTAGGATATGGCTTTTAACAATTCTGATTGCACAGAATGATGGCCATTCTGTATATTTTAAAGCTTCGAAGTCGAGTTCGATATAGATATTATGACCAATTGTTACATTTTCATCTAAAAAGGCTCACGAAATTTCTGCTTACATTTTTTTTATATCTGTCGGACTTTTGCTGTTTGCGGTGATACCTTCTATTCTGTATACAGGGTGTCAATTTCAATATTTCCCACCATTGTTTCTAGTAAGTAATAGACAATAAATTCATCGTGAAGGGAACGCCCCTGGGAGGAGTAACTAGGTGTTACCCTTAAATTGTTATATGAAAAGGACGGGGGGTCAAGCTTACTTGCTCTAAATGCCCAAAAAACTCATTTTGTAATTTTCTCAATGACAAATGCAAAGCAACACCGAAAACAAAACATAAGTGTACCCTGTGTATCCTTCACAGTAATATCAAACAAATAATCTAGAGATCATAGTTTTACCAATTGAGTACAAGTTCTAAAGAATTGTCAGTTTTTAACAATAACTTTCCTTAACGCTCTTTTTTCTGTGCCAGGTACTTATAGACAGTATACAATGATATACAGCCTGCCAAACTATCACAGCTTATCATCAATTGGCTTTATTAAAACATGTGTTATGTGCACACTCTTTGGTAGAACCAACCACTGATGATGTCGAGTCTTACCAGAGTAGATTTTTCATTGTACGGCGGGAATTAGAAAAGTTTTCTCCCTAAATGAATCAAAAGTTACGAATTTTCAACCTAATCGCCCTTAGCTTCAACGACATTAGAAAAAAAAGCAGGCAACAAACCCATCCATCGTATCATCCAGATTTACCTTCGTCTGACTTAGTTTACCAATTAAGAGAATAACTTTTGCTTTTTGTACCATTCTGTCAATAATTGAGTATCAGACTTTTCTAGTTCCTCCTGTATAATATGAAACCCCGTATTTATCGATGGTTATACTAATAAGTTTTATTTTTAGCTCGTCCGATGAAGGAAATGAAGACTTGCTCTCAGAAAACCTAGACGGCGCTCTGGAATTGTCGGACGATAGTGACTGCAGTATTTAGCAAGTAAACTCCCTAATTTCTCGAATAGAAATTAAACAAAAATACTAATTTTCTAGTCTCAATTTAAACCGACAAATAAAAGTATTTTTCGCAAGTTTTGCGATACTCGTAAGATTTTTTCTAATGTCCTGCTCGCTAGGAGTAAATAATTTTCAGTTTCGTAGCGACGCAAAAGTATTCTAAACAAAAGTGCTGCTTAATCATTGAATATGTAGCGATAGTTGGCAAAAAATTACCAGCTACAGACCGAGCAACCTAGGGAAAAGTGCCATAAAGATACTGCCTCGACAGGAAGGGATCGCCCCAGTTCTGTCTGTGGAAAACGAAATTTTTTTCTGGTAGTTTTTCTATATTTAAGATTCCAATAACTACCCCAAGCACAAAAGTAAAGAGTGTGATTTTTTCTATTAAGAAAAAACTATTTTGTATTTTACGATTAGTGAAAAACTATAGTATAGTTTTAGTATGCGCTAAAGTAACGTAGATTGTCCCAAGTATCCCTATCCACTCGTATCTAGTCCATACATTTTTATAGAGCTCGTGCATTATTATTTTCTGGTTTGTCGTTTTTTTTCGATGATTTACTATGATTACCTACATTCATGCTATATTTTTTTTGGTTCCTACACTTAACTACATATACAGGATGTTATGGAAATTACTTATTATATTTAAACCGGCAAATCCTGAGATGAAAATAAATTGAAGGAAAATAACCTAAATGACGCTTTGAATTATTAAGCGAAATATATACTTTATATGAAATCTCAAAATTTACGTGCCCGCTCCTGCGGACCTTCGCAATCAATAGTTTATTGAGGCAGTCTCGAGATTCAAAAGAGGCGATGTTGTCATATTGCAACACAGAATTCTAAACGCACGTGTTCAGTTTTTGACAACAAGACGTCTTTGATGACGCGCGTTATTTCCTTTTCAAACTATTTAGAAGAAAATAACTACAATTTTAAGGTACATACTCTCTTACCTTCGATCTTATTTTAAAATAATCCGTTTTATAATTAAATTCCATAAAAAAATAAAACACAAAAGTATGCTTTCAACAGAACCAACAGTAGATAATATCACACAAATTTGAAATCACATCACAAAATTTATTATTATGAATTATTTCACAACAGAACAAACAAAAGTTTAAAATTCGTATAAATCAAGCACGTGGAACATACTGAAGCAACGATATTGGCCGCGGCCGGTATCCAAGCAAGGGCGAAACATGCGGTGTGATCTGACAACACTGTTAGTATACTCTAGTGACCCACATTGTTGCTAAGTGAATCCAGATGGAACGGCGCGAGAGTATGTGGGCAAAAAGGGTTTTTACCTAAGTATTTAGATATTCGATTTAAAAAAAAGTGTGTAGACTTTCTATAGGACACCCAATTGTCTCGAACCCGAACAAGCGGATTCTTACTGACCCAGCACACGGGAAGTCGACTTAACTAAAAATACAAACCTGCCTTTTTTGTAACAAACTAATAGAGCTCTTAATTGCATGGTCAACAACAACTTATCCGGGTAAACTGAGACGTGCACATTGTTAAATTCAAGCCAATAAAAAGCTAGACGACCTCAACTCGAAGGCAACTGCGAATGTTTCTATTTCTAGGAATTTTATCTGCCAGTTTGCAAGTAGGATTAAATTTTTTTTTTCTATTAATTTAAAATAAATTTAGATATAATAAGCCATTTCGATAACACTCTGTAGTACAAGGTATTTTTACTTTCCAAATTAACTTACGTTATTTATTAGATGTACTTTCCAAAACTTATATAGCATATTTAAAAAAAAAACTGTAACTGTTCCAGAGAAAATAAGATTATATTACCATCTGCCAGCTTATCGGTATTATTTCTTAGACATATTCTAAGGAAAAAAGAGACCGACTTGACATGTGGTTTTGACAACTTTTGTTCGAATCGGAGCAGGTCTGATTGTGGTTCTAGGAACTTAAGAACCATCGCTTTAGAGGTACTTATTCGCTCATAACCTCAAATAGTGTAAAGAAACAAATTATATTGGTCAAAAATACAGTAACAAGTTAAGAATGTTATTATTGACTACCAAGTTACTCATTATTTTACTAAGGGTTTAGTCCATTAAAATATATTTATTACTTGTCAATACTTTGGCCCAGTTGTATCCATAGCGGTTAACTTATTTATACAGCGTTTCAATTAGAATCTGTAAATAAATTAACTTTAAGCTAACCTGAAGTAGCGAGACTGGGCTTAAAAAGTGAATCTCGGCTAATACAAGGTAATTTGCATTACTCGATTTTTATTTATTAACTGTAGCTTAAGTGTTGTAATTTTTATATAGTTTAGGATATTTATTGATGAAAATATGCGTTTTGTACGATGCCGATAGTTGAATGATTTTTTTTGTTGTTGTCGTGGTTTGAGACATATG
This sequence comes from Barypeithes pellucidus, assembly GCA_963991005.1. Taxonomy (NCBI): domain Eukaryota; kingdom Metazoa; phylum Arthropoda; class Insecta; order Coleoptera; family Curculionidae; genus Barypeithes; species Barypeithes pellucidus. Next base: position 7,503,716 of record OZ022557.1, read on the forward strand.
GCTTTATTTTGTACAAATATACCTCTACATACATATTAATAAATTATTATGTAGTGCAACTAAACTCCTGGACAAAATTAACGCAACATCATAAATTTGCCATATTTTTGATGCTATTTTTTTTCCTGAATTTACGATCCGATTTGAATGATTTTTTTTTGCATTGTAGGTTGGTTCCTTGACAATGTCATAGTTTTCGCTGTTTATGATAAAAATTTAATTTTCGATTTATACTGGGTGTACTAAAAATGCTATGTTTTTTTCCAGAATTTCGCATCACCCTGTGGAGTATATTAGCAACCGAAACATATTGTAGTCGACACTAAACGGTAGGTCAATCTTTCCCCAACATTTTCTTCTTTTGGTTTACTTCATTATCTCTGTTATTAAAGGAGATACGCCGTTTTATAGTGTAACATGTCTTTATTGACTTTAATATTCATTGTTAAATGTTTTCAAGTAGACTATGGACTTTTTCTGACATTTGCCCGACGAGTATTTTAATCTGGAAACCTACTTGAAAACATTTAACAATGAATGTGTTGAATATTAAAGTCTATAAAAACATGTTACGCTATAAAACACGGTGTATCTCCTTTAATAACGGAGATAATGAAGTAAACCAAAAAATAAAATGTTGGGGAAAGATGGACCTACGGTTTAATGTCAACTGCAATATGCTTCGGTTGCTAATATACTCCACAGGGCGATACGAATTTTCGGGGAAAAAACATAGCATTTTTAGTTAACCCAGTATAAATCGAAAATTAAATTTTTATCAAAAACAGCGAGAACTATGACATTGTCAAGGAACCAACCTACAATGCAAAAAAAATCACTCAAATCGGATCATAAATTCAGAAAAAAAATAACATCAAAAATATGGCAAATTTTTGTCCAGGAGTTTATTAAAGGCATTTAAAGGACTCAATTTTAAATTTTCAATCGTGATGATAATAGTATATTTCTAGCTATCGTTTGGTACGTATTTGTACAAAATATAGCATTCTTCGATTGTGATGTCTCGACATCTCTTTTGAGCATGCTGTGACCCATAAAGGAGACTCAAACCGATCGAAACTTTTGCCGATACTTTTTTTTTAAAAGTCACGTGTAACGGAATAAAGCACAACTTTTTGGTCCGTCAAGTTCTATGAAAACCCGAAACAACTACTCCCCTGACAGTATCTAGTGAGAGTGACATTACCGAGGACGCAGTGGCGGCGATAACGATTTCCTTTTTTTGGCAAATATGTACTTTTAAATTTGGCGATTCCTATTTTTTTTCACCTGGCACTTTTCTGTGCACATAAAAATTTGAGAATGAATCGATAGACGAGTAGATTTACTTACCCCCATGTAGGCCGACTGAAAGGTTGTGCTTAACACATGCCTTCTTAAAAAACTAATATAACATTCTCTACGTCCCAAAAATTGTATTATTTTATTGTATTTATTTTGGACTCGAAATTTTTAGCTATATGCTCCTGCTCCCGCTGGCCGCGAATAAGATACCGAGCTAATAAGGCTGTAACGTCACAGCGTTGCCTTTTTGCAGAACAATTCTTTGATAAAATTAAGCATGTTTATATTTGTTGAAAATGTATTTATTTATCTTGTGAGTCCTAGAAAAGTATAAGAAGTAACGTTGTGACGGCACGAAACATGGCCGACAGCTTTAGGGCCTATTATTTAAACAAGGATTAAAAATTCAGAGGTAACCCAGTAATTCTACTAGATTTTAAAAATAATTGGTTACAGGCGATGAAAAGAAGAATACCCGAACTTAGTTTATAACTAACCCCTTTGGTCGTCGTGGATGTTCTCTTTCTTTGGTTTACTATACAAAAAAGTGCATATACAATACAGGGTCCGCAAACGAAGCGTGGACGTAAGATTAAATCGTTATCGAAGAACTTATCAACAATACTGAAACAGCTTGAGATATTGGATTAAAAGCGGCATGTTTTAAAAATATTTTACATTATACAGGGTGGCCCAAAAAAGTGTGACAGCATAAAGTTATATTTTTTTAAATGGGACACCCAGTATTTTATTGCATATTTAGGTTCGCATTACTATCGTTTATAAGTGCCTCAAATCTTATTCAATTTGGTTTTGTAGTTTCGGAGAAATAAATTAAAAACTAAAAAAAAAAGTTTTGCAGTCCTGAATAAAAAAATCAAAAAAAACAATCCAGAACTATTTTTTTAACATCGGCATTGAGTGAAATTTATGACAAGAGGTCTAGAGATACTATGAATGTAATTGCGTTTATTTATTTTATACAGGGTGTTCATAATAAGCTTTCAAAAACCCCATATTTTAAAATAATTTTTCTCAAGTTTTTCAAATGGAACACCCTGTATATTATTTGGCTATTTGACGTAGAATTCATAGACAATTTTTTTTTGTAATACAAGCATATAAGTTATATCCAGCCGTTTTCGAAATAATTGTAAATATCATAAATTATGTTGTTTAAATAAGAGTTTTTATTGGGAAATTTTGTTATAGGCGACTAGACTAATAAGTAAGACTAAAGTAAATGTTCAAAATAGCTTCCTTTTACTTAATTTAATGATTTTCCCCTACTGCCAACAGAACTCTTAATTCATTTTCTTCATTAATAACTGGTTTATTGATTATTATCCTTTTTGTGTACGCAGTGCTTCCTGTTGCTACAAATTTTTGCAACAACTTCTCGAAGGTTTTTGGTCTCGGCTTTCTCTCAATATCTGGATATCTTTCAGCATACACTCGGCTCGCGAGGAGGCAATTTCTTCCACATTCACCCAGTATAAAAATCATATTTACCATTTCTAAAATTCGACATTTTGTGTAAGTTAGTACTTAATTTCGACGACTGAACAAATGTAAATAATTTTATTTAACTGTCATAGTGACAATCTAAACAAAAAGAAATCATGGCAACTCGATTAAGAATAAAAAATAAAATTAAATAATAAGTGGCAAAAATGTATGCTTTTAAAATTTATATCGAAATAACTAAAATACGGTAAACTCTAAGAGTAAAAGGAAGCTATTTTGAACTTTTACTTTAGTTTACAATTATTAGTCTAGTCGCCTGTAACAAAATTTCCCAATAAAAACTCTATTTAAACAACATAATTTATGACATTTATAATTATTTCGAAAACGGCTGGATATAACTTATATGCTTGTATTACAAAAAAAAATTGTCTATGAATTCTACGTCAAATAGCCAAATAATATACAGGGTGTTCAATTTGAAAAACTTGAGAAAAATTATTTTAAAATGTGGGGTTTTTGAAACTTTATTATGAACACCCTGTATAAAATAAATAAACGCAATTACATTCATAGTATCTCTAGACCTCTTGTCATAAATTTAACACAATGCCGATGTTAAAAAAATAGTTCTGGATTGTTTTTTTTTGATTTTTTTATTCAGGACTGCAAAACTTTTTTTTTTAGTTTTTAATTTATTTCTCCGAAACTACAGAACCAAATTAAATAAAATTTGAGGCACTTATAAACGATAGTAATACGAACCTAAATATGCAATAAAATACTGGGAGTTTCATTTAAAAAAATATAACTTTATGCTGTCACACTTTTTTGGGCCACCCTGTATAATGTAAAATATTTTTAAAACATGCGCCTTTTAATCCAATATCTCAAGCTGTTTCAGTATTGTTGATAAGTTCTTCGATAACGATTTAATCTTCCGTCCACGCTTCGTTTGCGGACCCTGTATTATAACCTTGGAAGTTTTTATTGTTAAAATGTAAATTTCGGGCCCAAATTTTCTTTTAAGTAAGGTTTTTATAGATACTTCCCCAGTGATAATTTTAATTGTATAACGCAGCTAATTCTTGTTGTAAATGTATAGTTTATTTAACATTAATGAATTGTTTTAACTATTGCGATATTATAGTATGAATTTGACTAGTCATTTTTACTGTCTATTATTCTATTGTGTAACATTGTATAGAACTTTATTATACCGGTTTTCTTTTACAAGCCGTTGTTTTCATTTTTGTCCTTTACGGTTCCAAAACGACCAAAGTCCGAAGAGTTTGGTCGTTCAATTACAAACAACAAAACAAGTAAATTCCTTTGAGAACATTCATTAAGAAATGTTTAATTTTCATAACCATGTTTTCAAAAATGCAATAAGACATTCATTGCAATGCTACTTCCGCATTTAAACTGATCCTGCACTTTGGTTGTTGAATGAAATTAAGCTTTCGGAAATAATTGTTTTTATTGCTTAAAATTAATGGCTAATGTTCGGATTTGTGTTGCATTAAACTGTAACTCTCGTATCACGGACACCAAATGCAGAGGGTGTCAATTTGAAGACTTCCAGTAAATATAATATATCGGAAAGACACGTCAATTTTATTTAACTTTTAAAGAATGTTTGCATCCTCATGGCTTAACCCCATGTTACCTTTAAATCTCTTTTAAAATAATACTTTAAAGAAAAATTTATTGCTAACATTCCAAGATCGCGTACCAAAAATGACCTGTGCGGATCTTGGGTTAGTATTTAAAAAAAACATTATGGCGTTGATTAGTCACTCCAGGCAAAGATCTTACAAACTCCAGATAGAATTGTTTACATTTGAAGTCGACGTAAGGATTGTAAACGTGCACTCCCCACCTTGCTGTTATGCTTGCAGCATAGCCAGATTGTCCTATTTATCGCTAAGGTATCTGCAAAATCCCAATTAAAAATTTGTTAATTTGACAATTGCAACTGGTTTAAGGTTAATCCGCAATTGCTTTTAAAATAAATTTATTTCCCAATAATTTTAATATAAATTGTGAATAGGCCTCGAGAGATTTAGAAAAAAAATATTATTATTATACATAAAAGTTTGAAATAAACCGACAGCACTCTGACAACATCAAGTTAAAAGTTACTACGCTCGATGGCAAACGATCAAACTTTATCAATGGATAGGATTATAGTAAAGAATACACTGTTGCTACTCGCTGCTAACCGCTTTTAAGGGAGTGTTTATATACTTGGTTGTTTTTATTTTTTTTTTGTGAGTATCGTCTTTATTATAAACAATGATGGTGCATTCATGTATAGTTTGTAAAAGAGTGGATCTTTTAAGCAAGGATTTATCTTTTCTTCGGTAAGTATGGTTATGTTTTAATATGATTTCTGACTAACCATTGACGTTTAAAAGGTTATGGACCGGTCCGCGGTGCTAGTCCGGGCAAAAAGCAGTCGAGTTGGTTTATTTCGTAATATAAATCTTGCATTTACAAGATGGTTGAGTCTTGTGCGGCCATAAAATACTTCACTAGAAGATGCAATGGTGTTAAATTAAAATTTCACAGGTTAGTAAATATATTTAGAAATTTGATTTTGAGTTTGCATCACTATGAAAATTCGGTTTGTTTAAGAATGTACCAAATGTTTATCCATTTCGTTAGGATACTAAAGGGTCGTAGCCTAGGGCAAATTTGGATACATGCCCTTAGAAGGAATAATTATAGTCCAGGTGATACAACAGTTATTTGTGAGAAACATAACCATACTTACCGATGAAAAGATAAATCCTTATTTAAACGGTAAACTCTTTTACAAACTACACATGAATGCACCATGATTGTTTATAATAAAGACGATTTTTCACCAATAATCACAAAAAAGCACAAATGAAACAAAAAAAATTAACGATGACTGCGAACAAACTAACAACACTGTAGGATTTACGAGAATATTCTCCCATTCCGTTTCTCCCTCCTTGCTAATTGGCCACACCCAATGCATGTGAGCAGGTAATAAACTAAAGATAGATGACCAGAGTGCAGTTGGATTATTTCACGATTTATTTGATACCTTTAAGTATAATAATATTATTTTAAAGAATCATCCTTTTCACAGTTTATAGTAAAATTATTAGAACTAAACTTATTTTAAGAGCAATTGCGGATTAGCCTTAAACCAGTTGTAATTGTCAAATTTACAAATTTTTAATTGGGATTTTGCAAGATGTCTTAGTGATAAATATGACAATCTGGCTAGAAATATACACTTTTTTATCTGGAGAGTATCATCCAGTAATGAATACACCAAAAATATTGATGCTAAGCATAAATAGTTAAATCCATCCTTGGATCCACTGTATATAAAAACTGGATCAATATTTCTATCTTTTTTATAAATATCCAATATTCGAAACTACACTTTTTGAATAGAAAATATAGTTAAACGTAAAGAATCTCAAAGTAAATTATACGCCCTTGTTGGGCTTTTTGCCCAGACTAGTGATACCGATGAAGACCGCTCCATAACCTTTTAAACGTTATTGGATTTAACCTTGTAAGATCTTTGATTTAACCAGACTTCAACATTGTTGCCATTAGCGAGACCAACATGTTTTGTCACTCTTCCACCCATTACTGATTTTCAATAACATTTCAAACAATCACAAACTCACTTTCCAACAGATTTATGAATGGAGTGTTGGCCCTGTGACTCCAGGTGACACCATTTCCAATTCTTTACCGATGGTAAAGTCACCTTCTAAAAAAAATCACTTCCATTTTTGGAATACGAATCCTTGGACACTACTACTCAAAAATTAATAAATTATGGTATTATTGGAGAGACAACAAAATCGACGCTTTCCAATATTGTTTACTAGAAGCGAAATATTAAGGCTGGAAAGTTTAAGTCAAATTGACATCCTGGATTAAAAAAAGTTTACCTACTAGAAATAAAACAATGTGCTTTTTTATAAAGACTTAAAGAGCGCAAAAATGGAGGAAATTTACCTGAAATAATCGACGCAGTTTCTTACATAATAGAGACAGGGTGCTAGAAGAAGCTTTGCCGATTTTTCTAATGAGTGAGTACACGAAACGGAACAGATTAATACAAACAAAGAACCTAACGAAAAGTAAACGCAAACGATAAGAAAACAACTAAAGTAGATATCACTTTTTACACAATTACTGCTAACTAAAGCGCTTGCTTCGATATGGTGCTATTTTGCAAAAACTTTTCGAGAAAATTACTTTTAAAGTTTTACCATGCTGTAACTTCTTTGTGTTTTTGGAAATTTGCAACATAATTCCAAGCAAGCAAAAGCTTTGAATATCAAACTTATAAGAAGGACGGATAGATATGCCAATTCACAATGCGTTGAACTCCAGAATCGACATGACTGAAGTCCCGCTGAAGCGGGCGTTTCTTCTTGTAGCACGCGGATATCCAACGCGTTATGTCCGACATACATCAAATATAAGTTGTCAGATTTTTACAATGATCCGTTTTTCTTTAAAGTTCGCTATTCAAAGGCTAATTATTGGTAATCTTAATTTTCAGATAGTCAACTGAATGCAGAATGTTGAATATTTGTAATACATAATAAAAATTAAGATATGCACCCCAACAAGCACATGTTCGGAGGCTTTATGAAGCTTATTCAACAATATTATAAAAACTACATATCGATACATGCATTGAATAACATTGTAAGCGACAAATCGTGTTTTTACAATGGAAGACATAACAGGTTCGGGTATATTACTTTACCATGATACTACAGGCCAAATACCAAAATAATCAGATACAAATGGGATGAGAGAGGCATTTAAAAAAATTAAGCTAAAAAACCAAAATTGAAATTTATTTTGAACTCTGAAATTGGTCAAAATGTCACTTACAATGTTATTCGGTGCATGTATCGATATTTGTAAATATACCAAATAAACTTATTATCAGCTATAATAATTAAATTAAAAGTACTCAATAGCTAGGTATGGGCGTGGTTAAAAAAAAAATACAATTAATGGCGTTTAGACGGCGACGTGGTGACGGGGTTGCACCCATTGGAGTAATAACATATAGAAAATTAGGATTCTTTTTTTAAAATAAATCATTTTAACTTATTTTTTACCATCATCATGTTTAGCAATTTACTATTATGTGTACATTCATTACATTACATTCTTATCTAATTGTTCAGTACAGGGTGTCCATTTTTGGGCACTTTTGTAGGGTATCTCGCTTATACTTAAAGATAGAGGGTTGCGGTTTTCGCGGCACCGTGCTACTTTTTTGCTTGGTTTTTGAGATACAGGGTGAAAATGAAAATTATCACTTTTGGGACACCCCCCATATCTCAGCTGTCTTTTAACTTATTAGATAGTTGAAAAGGTATTCTTATAGAACTTTTTTCGTAGAATCCAGTGGAGTAGTTTGTTTTCTTATTGCGTCCTCCGTTTTTTAGTTATGAACCAAACATATATATTTTTAAATGGGACACCCTATATATTTTTAAGTAATTAACTTAGGCATTTTCTGGGCTTTTCAAAAATAGGAAATACTATATATTTATTTTTAAAAATAGCTGAATAAACTACACTTTTCTCTAAATTAATACGTTATTTAACAGTAGGCCATAGCGCAAATGAAACAAAAGAAAAAGATATGCATAATATTTATTCTGAAAATGTTTTAAAGAAATTTTTTTAAATAATTTTTATTATTAAACAACTTACCTAAATATTTAATAGTATAAATAATAATTATAGGTTTTCATATAACAAAAATTAACTCCAACAACATAAATACATTTTTAATGGGTAACTACAGAAATTGCTGAAAATGATTACCAGTTTCTCTAATACACCAATATTATTACACAAACCATTACCCTCGCATTTCAGAATATACAAAGACGTTCAATAATTCTCCTAAATGCTCTAGAATGAATAACCAAACTGTGCGAATTGTGTATTAGAAAAAATGGTAATCATTTTCAGCAATTTCTGTAGTTACCCATTAAAAATGTATTTATGTTGTTGGAGTTAATTTTTGTTATATGAAAACCTATAATTATTATTTATACTATTAAATATTTAGGTAAGTTGTTTAATAATAAAAATTATTTTAAAAAATTTCTTTAAAACATTTTCAGAATAAATATTATGCATATCTTTTTCTTTTGCTTCATTTGCGCCATGGCCTACTGTTAAATAACGTATTAATTTAGAGAAAAGTGTAGTTTATTCAGCTATTTTTAAAAATAAATATATACTATTTCCTATTTTTGAAAAGCCCAGAAATTACCTAAGTTAATTATTTAAAAATATATAGGGTGTCCCATTTAAAAACATATATGTTTGGTTCATAACTAAAAAACGTATGACGCAATAAGAAAACAAACTACTCCACTGGATTCTACGGAAAAAGTTCTATAAGAATACCTTTTCAACTATCTAATAAGTTAAAAGACAACTGAGATATGGGGGGTGTCCCAAAAGTGATAATTTTCATTTTCACCCTGTATCTCAAAAACCAAGAGGGCTATGAAATTTCTGTTAACGGCATGATTTGTTTTACAAAAAAGTAGCACAGTGCCGCGAAAACCGCAACCCTCTATCTTTAAGTATAAGCGAGATACCCTACAAAAGTCCCCAAAAATGGACACCCTGTACATACAAAAATAAAATACAGGAAAAATTGACATACCTGAATGGTATAATTTTTAAAATACCCTGTATAAAAAATGTGTAGTATTTTTATGAAATAACAAGACCCATACTTTGTCTAAATTTTTTCAATTTTTTAAAAGTATTTTACTGCATTAGTTACAGAGTAAGGTTCAAATTACCTTTGATATGTTTTTTTATAAAAACTTTGTTTAATGAATTTTATCTCAGAAACGGTTAGAGATGGGTATAGTATAGGAAATTGTTAACAAAATTACTTGGATTTTTCCTTAGAATCGAGAAATGCCAAACTATACAATAATAATGTTTTAAGCCTAAGTTCCGGTATAACCGGAAGTGATCCATAGATATGTCACAATTATCTTCATTAAAAAAAATCGACATCTTTTATAGCGAGAATTTTTAACCAACCGGTTGCAAATTTCCTTCTGCGCATGTTCGGTTATGGTTGTGTTCCTAACTGGTTGCTACTTTTTCTGAGAAAATCTGAGAATTGACTTCTTAACTTAACCTTCAAGTATTCTTATTCATTTCTGCTTTGTTTCGAGCTAGCCTTTCGTTTTGGAAAGGATATTTAAAAAATAATGAAAAGTAAGTTTAGCCAAACATGCCAAAACTAAATAAAACCGATTTTTTAGTCAGCTACCACAGATTTTGCTCCTGTGAACACTTTAAACCAACTGCGCATGCCTCGGGCAGTTTGGAACTATTTCTAACTGCTCTGCGAACGAACTTAATATTAATAATAATCTTATGGTACAAAAGAAAAATAAATATTAATACCGTTGGCATCGAGCCGAATAAAACCTAAACAAATCTAAATTTAAAATGCTTTTAACGGGAATAATAAAACTATCTATAGATTAACAGTAAATTTGTCTGACATTTACCACTGCTCTCTTTTTTGAGAGGTGGAGGATGTTCTCTTAAATAAACCCGTTAAAAAATACACTATAAAGTATAATCAGTACACGTCTTTTTACAGTACAAAGAAAACTTAATCAGAGAAATATCTAAAATTTTACAATTTGTTATACATACGTACACTACTTATCCCAGAGCCCGATTTCTTTCATTTTAGTCTGAAAATATTGTTGTAAATTAACGGCACATTGATAATACAGCGTTTCCGGTGAATTGTATATTTTGCAATTGGTGAAAATCCGCATCATGTCCGCGATAAACAGTCTTCTTGATACGTAGTATTTTGATTTTAATCTTTCCGTCATTGATTTCAGATCTAGAAGAAAACTAATGTTAAACGTAGTAACGATACTAAATTAAGAGGTCATGTTCCAAAAAATAACACATCATTATACAGCGTAACCAAAGAAGTTCTACACTAATGGAAAACGTATTTATTATGCGTTTTATGAAAGAAAGTATCTCTTCCTAAAAAGCTCTTCTGATTGTCTGTTTGGCAATTTTAAGCCGTCAAATTGGTTGACGACGGCAGAAAAAAAATTTTACATTCAGAATGGGGTCAAATAATAATTACCCATGTATGTATGTCATTAGGTAATTTACGTCACTCTAATACTTACACAAAAGGTGTATCGACCTCGGCCTATTTGATACAATGGTGGGCTGAAAAATTGCGAGAAAATAATATTTAATTCAAATTTTGTATTTGTACTCTCAACACGTTTTGCTTAAAAATTATAAATAGAAATAGTTCTCCCTTGAACCTTCTTTACATTCTTGTACTTTTTGAGAAACCCTGTATAATATACTACATATTTTTCTTCGTAAATCGTAGCTTGTTGCCAAGCAGAGCTTTTTAGGAAGAGACACTTCTTTTCATAAAACGCACAATAAAAAAGTTTCCCATTCGTGCAGAACTTCCTCGGACACGTTTGTATTGATAGTAGTTCTGAAAAAAATGGTCCTGAACTTACCCATTGGATATTTTATATGCTCGTAATAATCCGTAACATCCTCTTTATCGACCGGTTGCCTGAAGGGCCAAGACGATTCATGGTTCTTAACCTAAAATATTTAAAATATTAATTATTAGAGTATTAGAGACCCACCACCCAAGATATTATTATAAACAGTTTCTAGAGAGATGGAAGTATAAAGTTCTTATACTTACAGCACCAAGTACGGTCTTTAACATACTAGCCAAAGTATCTATGTCTTGGGATTCTTCCAGGTGCTGTCCCCTAGTAGTTCTGGTCGCAGGTTTATAACCAGTTTCTTCAAGACCTGGTATGGATTCTATTGGTATGCTTTTGACACCTTTAAAAAGAAGACAAATTTTGATATTAGTTGGGTAGATATTAGGAGTCCCTGATAAGAATGATGAGATAATTTCTTTAACTTTTCAATCCGTCGCTTCGCTTTTTCCCCACCATCATCAACTTGTTTTTAAAATACTGGTAACATTTCATTTTATGATGTCCTGATTTGGGTATGTCCTGTGGAGTACTTTCTTATCTAATTTAATAAGATCAAATGTAAAAAAAAAGTGAATTATGTCAACCCAAACAGTCTTTGGACTCGAGATGACGCCACTAAATAACATATATATATAAATTTAAAAAATATTTTACCCTTACCGTCTTTAAAGAACGTTATCCCAGGATGGACCTTGGAGACGGTCCTTTGCTGCTGATAAATCAGCTGTTTAATAAATTTCTTTTGTCTTCGTACTACACTAGTCGCTTGTATGTAAATTATCTTTGGATTTAGCTCGCAATGCATTAACGTCGCCCCTTCATATTCTTTTATATACCCTTGATACACTGACTTGTTTAATTTGATGTCTTTCGAAAAGCCTTGACGTTCAAAATAACCTAAAAATAAAAACGTTTATCGTTAATTTTCTTCAAATTACAACAAATGACGGACCTATCGAAGATCAGCTTACTATCAAAACTTACTCCTAAATCCTTCACTTCAGATACTCAATTCCGATTAGAATTGCTAATCGAATAAGGAAATGATATAAGGTCACGATTCCCAGAAAAAGAGCTTATACAGTCATTTTTTATATCAAGAAAAAAAATTACGCTTGCAATAGTATTCAAGGCGGGTCAGATCTTCTTGAATAATCACACAATCAAGTAGAGTTCTAATTTGTCTATAAAATTTGAGATCATCCGCATATAGTAAGAATTTACAATTAAGAAAACATTTATTGATATCGTTAATATACAGTGTGTCCGCGGATGAGGGTACCCAATAGGGAAAAAATCTTTATTAGTAAGAGTTGAGAAAATCAATTGACGTTAAAAAATTTTTAGATCCGATGTACAGGGTGTTAATAAGTTAGGAAAATATGAAAATGCTTCAAGAGAGAACTACCATTATTTATTATTTTTTACAAAAATTTTATAAAACAAAGTTGTTTATAAACTAACGTAAAGTCTAAATATTTATGTAATTATTTGCATTTTACCGAAAAATCAAGATACGTTCATGTTACGTCAGCATCTTATTTACATCCGTCAGTATTCTGATTTCGTGAAGGCATTTTCGAAAATGTTAACCAAAGAAGAGCGTATTTGCAATTTCCAATCCCGTAACATTGTATTAAATAAATACGCTCTTCTTTGGTTAGCATTTTCGAAAATGCCTTCAGGTAATCAGAATACTGACGGATGTAAATAAGATGCTGACGTAACATGAACGTATCTTGATTTTAATTACATAAACACCACTGTTATTATTTTATTTTAAAAAATTCGAATTTTTATTTCAAAATTTGTATTTACACTTTACGTTAGTTTATCAACAACTTTGTTTTATAAATTTTTTGTAAAAAATAATAAATAATGGTAGTTCTCTCTTGAAGCTTTTTCATATTTTCCTAATTTATTAACACCCTGTACATCGGATCTAAAAATTTTTTATCGTCAATTCATTTTCTCAACAAGCAGAACTTTTTATAAAGAATGACTTTTGGTCGTAAAATGACTAATAAAGATTTTTTCCCTATTGGGTACCCTCATCCGCGGACACACTGTATATATAATTAATATTAGTGGTCCCAAATGGGAACCCTGCGGAACACCTAATGTGGCAGAAAATGTGTTAGAAGTGAACCCATTTATGAGAACATTAAATTTGCGATTTCTGAGATAGGAATGAATCAAAGTTAAAAAAGAGCCATTTACAATGACGGCTCGGCGGAAGTTTATTCAAAATAATTAGATGATCAACTTTAATAGCTTCTGTGTATGTTAAAAGATTACTGTCGATTGATCTTCCTGAAAAGAACCCACATTGTCCTCCGACTAATTGGAAAAGGACCAATTTTTCGACAAGTTTCGTAAAAACAGAAATTTTATTTATTGGTCTATAATTGTAAATAATGTTTTTCTGACCGCCCTTGAAAATGGGAATTATAGGGACGATCTTTAGGTATCCGGAAAAGCGCACTCGATCAATGATTGATTGTACAAAAGAAGTAGAGGAGTTGCGAGTCCAAATAAAATTGAAAAAACGTATAATGCATCAAATATCATTTTAAAATAATCTATTACATTAGCTACCACGGATTTCCGTTCTGGACGGTCGTTATCGATTCACGTCGTTGGTTGGCAACCAAACCGGAACCAATACGGCCGGAAAACCGTGCGCACCAACCCATTTTTTCACATAAGTTGTACGTATCCATAGATATAGGTCGGTGCGCAGAACGTATGAATATTACAAATTTTTGAAATGGGCCAGCTGCAACATAATAGTTACAGAAAAGCGATTATATTCTATATTATCACAGAATTGTACTTATTGTTTACTTACTCTAATAGTTTGGACACTCGCCTACGGATGTTGTTGATTCCAATCATGTATACAATTAAATTATTCAAATTCACTGGAATCTTCAAAGGTTTTGACCCGGTGCTTGTTCGGTTTATTATATCAAAAGCTAGACTGGGACCTTCGTTAATTTTTTTACAATGACATAACTGATAAATCAATTTTGTATTTTATAATATACCGTAGAAACATCTGTGCTGATGGTGAATAATGAACAAAGTGCATTTTCTTCTTAAAAATGTTTTTTTGTAGCGGGCAAAGATGTATTAACTTTTCCCAGCCAGGTTGTTTAGAGTTTTAGGTTCTTAAAAGAATTTTGATATGTCCGTCCTACTACTGGGTACGTACGTTATATTAACTTAAATATACCTTTTTGACATCGGTTTGAGTATTTTTTCTCTTTTGTATAAACTTAAACTAAAACAATATAATTTATAATGAAACCAACCCAAAGGTGGGATAAGACACATAAGATTACGAGATGCGATGTTTGACTGAAGGCTGAGAAGCAAAATATTGTTTTAATAGAATGCTTTCTTTAAATATTTAAAAGTATAATGCTTATATTTTAAAGTTAGTACTTGTCGTTTTAATGTTTACTATACTACTCTATTTAAACGTTTGCCATAACCTTCTGCTTTTGAGCCTAACTTCATCCAGTTGGGCGCTTAGTCGGGGCTCCTGCTACCTTTGGGGATGAGTTCAAAATTCTATGATTTGAGTGACTTGACGTTTTTGAACTTACTTCCATTGTCTTTATTTATTTGTATCTATTTGTCAATCGTCTAACGTTGAAATATACAAAACATATATAATACGCCAGGAATTTTTCAAGAACTGTTGAATTTGAAGTTCACCCCATCTGGTGGGGAATGTGGCCTATGACCTCTTCCGTTCCATCCACCTCCAAGATGGCTGCCCATTCCTTCCTTGTGTAGAACTATTTCTATTAAAAGTATAAAGTTCGTAAGTCCCTTGGCTCATCCCCCTGGGATTTTAAAACCCTCCGTAAGTGCAGTGGACGCATGCTTCACTTCAAAAGCGACCCACCGGGAACTAAACGTTATAGTCTTGCCAACTCCTTAAAGATCGCATCTATGACAGTTTTCTAAAAACTTCTTCAACTCGATTCTAGCGCCCTGTTCATCGATTAATTTACTGGGATCTATGCCCCTAGCATTAAACAGTGTATCAACATCTCGAATATTCTTATCAAGTACTAATAGACGAAGTTTCTCCAATTCTTCCGTCTGTATAGCATTAACAGCTGTTGAAACAGGACCGTTAAGATAACTGTCGGCAACTAGTTTTACCTCATAGTCGGTTACTTTCTTCATCCACTGGTCATAGAAAATTAAGTTTCTCTCACGTCGTTTACATAAGAAATTGATTAAATTATGTAAACGAGCTACCTGTAAATAACGATAAAGAAATATCTCTTCCAGGTCTCTCCCGTCACTGCTTTTAATTTTAAAGTTTAGAATAAATTCAATAGCCGCCTCACTAAGGTATATTAAATTCATTTCGATTTCGGGCATACCACCCAATTGTTTATCAAAAAACGTTGCGATTAATAAGTATTGTCTTTCTGTCAATATTATCTTAAATAAAAGGACTTGTGCTGCTTCTGTATGAAAATTTTTAACTAGATAATTGCTTATAAAATATTCAGCAAAGCTTCGATGAACAAATTGAAGTCGTGAACCAGGCAATAGTGTGAGGAAGCCAACTCTAGCTAACTTAACAGCTTCATTTGGTTTGGAGTCGATCTGACGACTCAACAATGTCTGCGTAGGAAAGATTTGTCGTAGAGCCAAGTCCTGATGTTCCATCCGTAAACTTTCTGAATGACCAATAAATACTTCATCGGATCCGTCATTATGGCCTAAAATTGCTTTCCCGTAATAATAGAGACGAAACTTCATGGTTATAAATTTTTCATATAGATTAACCAAACCGATATTAGTAATACGTTCAAACTGTTCTTCAAACACTACTTCAGCTAGCATTTTTAGATGCAAGGGCGTGTTAATAAAGGCCTTTTCTGTATCTCTAATCGAGTCTTTCCAAGATTCCGTTATATATCTGGCATAACTTGTAAAATCCACATTCATCAATGAATTGTTTAGACGTTGATGTAATATGGTTTTGTCTGACTTGTCGTCTATTGATTTGCACACTTCTATTAACATCGTATGTTGTTCTTTATAGCCTTCGACATTTTTGGCAATGTTCATTAAATACGCGTGAATCTGCATTATGTCATCATTTTTTAAGAGTTTATCTATTTGAGTTTTTAAACTTTGGCGCCAAAATCTATTTAAGAACAATACCTGATCATCTTGTTTAAAAGCACTTAGGATAAACGCAGGTGACTGAAGTTCGTCTTCTAAAAAATCTTTTTCGTGAATACGAGTTGTGACCCAAATCTGATTAACAGCCGATTCTTTTAACTTTTTTAAAAGTATGATGGTCTTATCCTTGTAGGATGGGCTGATCTCATCAAACCCGTCAAATAATAATACTATTCCCGGTTTTCTAACCGCGTGATGGTTTCTAAGACTCCACCTAAACAATTCTCGTTCAAAGTTTCTGTTAGGCAGCCGAGGATCTAAAGGAATAATCATCTCCGAAATAAAATTTATCGCATCGACCTGGGTAGACATTTCATTAAGACTTTTAGAGTATTTTCTAAAATCCTGTTCTTTAAGTAGATCTCTATCGAAGGCATGGTCGAGTAAGTCCACCCTTACAACCCACGCCGCTTTATTGTTCCTTTTTATTTTACAGCTGATACTAGTGATAAAAGTTGATTTGCCCACACCTGGATCGTTTGCAATAATCACAATTTTTTGCCGAGGTTCTAATTCTTCAAATTGATCTACTTTGGACAAGGCGCCATGGAGTACGCAATCGTTATTAACATATTTTCTACATTCATTTAAATCACCAAACGAATGATGCCAAAAAATATTACCTTGATAATCTCTGAGCCAATGAACACTCTTTTCTACGTTTTTAAGACAAATCTTGTCAAATTCGGTTTTATCATCATCTGATGCTACAGAAAAAACCTTATTGGGACGGGGACCATATACACTACGTGTGACACTAGCGTCCCATTCGGTATTATGAGTAATCAAAATTGGGATTTTGTTTACTAATAATATTGAGGTTTCTACTCTTTGCAGGTATAGATATCGATTAATATAATAATTAGGATTATATCCAATGGAAGTAAATGATTGTTCATCTCCTATTTCCAGCGTTTTTTCTTCAATAAGTCCTTGTAGCATAGTATCGTTAACAAAATCATTCGCGAAATATATATCTATAAGTTCGCGTAGAGAAACAAGAACTTTTTGAAAATAGATGTCTTTTTCTAATAATTTGATCTGGGAAATCTTTGTAAGATCTTCAAATTTTGTTGCGTCATTTATAATTTCAACCTCAAAAAACCCTGAAGAAGTAAGTTCAGTTACAAAACTATTGTTTTCATGACCAATTAATATAATTTTTTTGTTGTCGTTACTCATAATCTTTGACATCAATTTACCACAAATATCTCGTTGATTCTGACTGTCCAAACGATCGGACTTACAATCAATGATCAGTAGAGAGTAACTATGCTCGGAGCCAAACGTATTCAAAATCAGTTGTTGTGTTTCTGACCTTAACAATCTCTTTAGTCGGACAAAAATAAAACTATCTTGAGCAAAGTATTTTTTCATGCCTTTAATAGTATGAAGAACTTTTATCGCCGTGAGCGTTGATGTCTGCGTTACAATATGAAGAATATTTATTGAAGACGTTAAAAAAGGCTCAACTTGGCGAACACCGTCTCTGAAATAAACGTTATAATATTGTAATTTGTCTGGATATGCCTTAGTCAAACCTGATGTCATAACTACCTCAATTTTTTCCCAAATCGACTTGAAAAATGTGATTCCTTTATCTTTTGACAGAAAATCAGCTAGCCCTTTTTTATACTGCTTAAACCAATCGAGCATCTCCATTTCAAAAGAGTCCGTTAGTAATTTAGCATCAATAAAACGAAATTTTTCTCCAAGTTCCAGACTAATTAGAAGGTTTAACTTATCAACCCCTGGGTAATCCATAATAATTTGAAATTTTTCCAAGAATTCCTTGATATTTATGGAAAAAACCTCATCTTTTACCGCCATTTCTAATAAAAACGTTTCTAAAATAATTTCTTCCAAAATTTTTACAATTCTTTTATTAGCATTTTCCAAATCGGAGCTTGCTTGCTTGCTTATTTCACCTAATACTTTTGCTGGAATATCGATATTTCTTATTGCATTTTTAAACTGCTCCAAACTAGATGATTCTAGAACGGACTGTCTTATATTCAAGTGCTTTGCTCTTAAATCGGTTATTTTGTTCAAATCACAATTTAAATTCATTAACTCTACGTCGCTAAGTAATTTAAGCTTTTCTTCGGCTTCTTTTAATTGGTCAGCGAGTTGTTTTAAAAAACTTCTAATGGCTTCGTGAAGTTTTCCCTTTGGAGAAGAAATATTCTTGGTTCCTTTGATGGTTTCCTTGAATTTCAAATAGTGACTATTTTCCAATATTTTGCCTTCTAAGTTTGAAATTCGTTTGGTGATACTGTTATACTCCGCCATTGTTCCGATAACTTTTTTGTCCAGTTTCCTAAACGTATCATTAATGTCCTCCAATAGTTTATTATGAATCAAAATTTCACTAACCTTAAGATAAGTGGTAATATATGGCAACTCTGTAATCCTCTTCATATCTAAGCATTTATGTAAAAATATTGATTTCAATAACGCCGATACATGACTGTAAGCATCTTTTTTAAATTTATATTTAATTCCTTTAAATATAGGAATCTTAAAACCGAGGAGAGGGTCGCCCTTTAAACTTTCAGTTTCGAAGGAATTTTTCCATGTATCTATGAGTTCTTTACGCTTCTGCGCTGCAAATGTGAGACTTCCATCATGTGGTCGTTTTGCATCGAACTGAAAATCAAATCCTGTATTCGTACATAAGGTAAAGTATTCTAACTTTGATCCATGAAATGTGGCATTACTTTTAATTTTGCAAAATGATAGGAAATATTTCTGCAAACTAAAATCACCGTCCGACTCCGTGATCAAATCATTAACACTTATCTTACTAGTTTCCGGGTTGTTTTTATGCTTAGCCTGTAAGAATCGCCAGCACCACCCATCATCCTCGGAGTGTTTGTACTTCAAAACGACGTCATCGAACTTTTCAGCTTGATCCATTTCAGTCGCCAAATCAAAACAAGCGAATTTATTAACTGATCTATGCACAAAGAGCATTAACAACTGCAACTGGTAGATAGTGCCATGTAATGAAGTTTTTAGCCCCGAAGCGGGATAAGTCTGAATAGTTGTCTTTAGGCGTTTGGAAGCATTACCTGTCAAAGTCAAATCGTCGGTTACACTATCATCTATCTGTGTTCTCTTGTTAAAAGATGCCAAATCTATACCACTGTTATTTTCACTCTGCACACGTTCCTTTGATAGTGAGTAATTATTATTTTTTAAACTACCAGAGAAAATTATTTTATCGATAAGACAATTGTAATGATTATTTATAAAAATTAGTCGAATTGGATCGCCTTCCAAATTATCATTATATGACCGTGAATAATGACCACTGTTTACAATAACTGGGTGCCCCAAAAAGTCACTTGCCGCCTTGATGATAAATTCATTTAGCCAAATATTTTTTTCCCGAATTTTCAGTAGGTACTCGTCAAAAGTTTCGCATTTTTCAAATTGTTCTTTCCGAAGATTATCGTCATTCTCTGGAAAGAATGGCTTATAACGATTAGTTCCGTTGATCCCCAATTTATCACAAGCAATATAATTTACAAGCCGTTGCCGAAATAAATTCATAAGGCTGTTCCAATTGTCATCGGTGGAAATTTTAGAAAAGTACATGTCATTATTATAATTTTTCTGCAACCACATGTTTTTCCCACGTTCTTTTAACGATCTCATGGCCTCATAGTCGCCAAAGAGCTTAATAGATCGTTTAACAAATTCCGAATGATTTTCGAAAAATGGAAGCAGATAAGATAAGGAAATTGAATGCAGCATACAATTTCCATTACCTGCGACATCCACTTGCACCTGCATTTCGGCGAAATTAAACCACCGATTAACCGTATTAATACTTCTCGCCCGGCCACGATTTTTTAACTACGCCGTGAAACACTAAGCTGGTATGATAACTGATCCAACTGATAAAATATTTATATAAATGCTAAAAATAACTGCTAAACAAGTAATGAGGGCATCAATGTTATAATAGATAATGCTTATCTGGCGAATGACAATGTTGGGTAAAATACCGGAAACAAGGCACAAAAAAGAATAAGAGTACGAAACCGCATTTATAAATAATCAAGTACATTTTTCAATTCTGCTTAAAATTTATGATATATTTGTTATACATGATGTTATGGAAATGATTTATTATATTTGAGAGACAACAAACTGAAGAAATATAAGTATAGTTAAATGGCGCTTTGAATTGCTTTGAAAAGCGAAAAAAGCTTATCGTCAACCAAGAAAAACCACGTGGGAAGCACTGCGAAAGGGCGTCCCATTTTCGACACTTTCAGGGGGTATTAGGATTATTATCAAAGATAGAATGTTGCGGTTTTCACTTTCCCGTCCTACTTTTCGAAACGAAAACGAAAAATGACAATAAAATTATATTTTTTAAAACGCAATTTCTCGGCGGCGCGTAGCTCAAATTTACAAAACAAAGCGCCATTTTAAAGAGAATTTAATGCCCTTTAAAAATATGTATCACAACATACTCATTCCCATTTGAAAAAACAAGGGCAGTAGCCGCCCCCGCTAGGGGGGTTGAGGTTGCAGGGATGAAAGTAATAGTGAAACGTGCCCCCCTGAAAACACAAGTTTACGGGTCCGAGGTTTTTTTTAATTTTCACGTACACAGTCGTAAACCTTGCTGGACTGTTTTCGATGGGCCACCCTGTATATGTATTATGTAATGTACATGGTATATAAAGGTAGCAAACATTTGTTTTCCCTTTAAAATTTGTTGTTTATTTTAAAAAGTTCTTTAGTTACAGTTTTCATTAAAAAAGATCTATATTCGTTATTCCTTTAGGCGGACACTTTCGGTCGGCTCCGTTGGTGTCCGCCCAAGGGAGATTTCACTGTACTCTATAAAGTGTCGAAAGTGGGACACCCTGTACACAATGACTTGAACTAGGTCAAGTATAAAAAGACGTCATAGAATGTCGGCTGGTATCACGACCTCGACTAGAACTGATCTCAACTATAAGTTCGCGACAAAAACTGATGGCAGTGACGTAGCAATCGAACCCATGGCAACCAATGCAAACCACCAATGAAAACACAGCATTTTGATAATTTCCATGGTTACGACTGATACGTCATTGCCATCCGTTGTGGTCGCGAACTATTTAATGCATACATTAAAAACGTACCCTAATATAGACAGTTTTTATTGACTTACCATGTTTAGATTTTACATTCAGTAGTTACTCCGTGTATCCACAATATTGTAATTTGTCCATTTACTCAGTTACCAAAACAGCATCTTACCGACAAACCAGATTACTTTTATCACAAAATCATCATTTAATTGAGCTCTCGCCACTAGTACCTGTACGTTCTGGATTTTTGTTAAATTGTCTACACTAAGTACAGTCTACAGTTTTTAGTGTTTGGTTTAAGCGTTTTTTATGTCTGAACTTAACTATCATTAAAATAAAAAAATATAATATAGGCTATAACTAGAACTTTACAGTAAAACAATACAATATATTGATATATTAATGTAAATATTAATAGGTACATATATTATTTCCTTCATATTTATTGGGTAAGGAGTGTACATATACTCTTTGATATTTATCACATTTTACAGTCGTGTTCATATAGAGGGGGTTTCAAAAAATATGTGCCATAGCTGGTGTGGTGATTCATTGCCCAAAGATATTTCCGAAACGGCTTCATTAATTTTAGTAAAATTTGGGTTGATCAAATTTCAATTCGAAAATTTTTTGTTATATACGTGCCCAAGATAAGGAGGGCCAGTACAGGGATCTCGGAAAACGTAAGAGATACGAAGTCGGTTAAATGGAGGTAAAGTTGCGCATTTACGTGCCTAATAATATGCCGTTTAGAAAATTTTAAAATTCCGAGTAGTTCCGGAGATATCCGGAAAAACCGAAATTCTGAAAAATCGTTTTATTGTTTTCCTGGGTCTTCGAAGGACCATTATTATCAACTTTATTTTTTTAAATACGGTCCTGTTTTCCTGATATTGGAATTTGATAGCTTTTTTCTCCCGAATACAATGATGTATGACACATTTGTGGTTTAATGACGTTTCGAGGATTTTTTGAACAACATGAGGAAATTTTGGGATAAGGTCCTGTATTTCTCCTAATTTTATAAATAATATTTCATAAGTAAGCTCTAAATTTTTTACTTATGTTGGACTAGATCAATAAATAACAAATAATTTAATAATAAACCACAAATAAAGTGAACAAAATTATTCCAAAACAGTAATAAAACGAACAACGAAAAAATATACATAATCAGGTGTTCAAAATGATTTCCGTTATTCTCTAAGCACAAATAACATCTTCTAACTGCCATTTAACAGTTTTTTTGAGATAAAATAAAACATGTGATAGAATATCAAACTTTTCAGCATTGGTAAATTTATGTTCCATATTTTCTGGAAAATAGCAAACCTCTTAAAACGCTCTCAAACGATCACAATGGGAATGTCAAGTGAAACAAATCAAGCGTCACCATCTTAATTTTTTTGTTTCAAGCGCCTACTTTTCTTTTAAATCCCGAATCAACAGAAGTTTGAAATAATGTTTCTGTATTTTGTTCACTTATTTGTGGTTTATTATTTATTATTTATTGAACTAGTCCAATTTAGAGCTTACTTATGAGATATTATTTATAAAATTAGGAGAAATACAGGACAGTATCCCAAATTTTCCTGATGTTGTTCAAAAAACCCTCGAAACGTCATTAAACCACAATGTGTCATACATCATTGCATTCGGAAGAAACAAGCTATCAAATTCCAATATCAGAAAAATAGGACCGTATTTAAAAAAGAAAGTTGATAATGGCCCTTCGAAGACGACTCGTCGGATTACAAAACATTTAACGCTGTTAGATAGAGCGGAAAAAGTGGCAATGCAAAAGTGCAATTTACTTTAGAATTCGATCTCAAAAAAACCCATGAAAACGGATATCTCCAGAACTACTCGGAATTTTAAAACTTTCTAAACGGCATATTATTAGGCACGTAGATGCGCAACTTTACCTCCATTTAACCGACTTCGTATCTCTTACGGTTTCCGAGATCCCTGTACTGGCCCTCCCTATCTTGGACATGTTGTACACCTATAAGTTCCCTTATCCTGGGACACACTATATAATAATACTATATTTATCACTATGTTTGAAGTATTTGACTTATTAAAGTTCAAACGTAACAGCTTTAAAAAGTGTGTCAATTATCTTGAGTATTTTTTTCAGGTTTGTTCGCGTTTGTTGTTATTTCATTATCTTGATCTGGTATAAATTCAGCAACAGGCCTATATATATTATTTAATAATTTTTGCCTAGAATATTTGTTTACCCTCTCCGTCCATTGACTAAAAACCTCTCTCTTCAGCGTTCTATTTATGAATTTCATTACATTCGTTAGATCAGTTGTATCCAGACGTTGAAGAAATTCGTCCTGATCATCCTCAATATTATATCCGAAATTTAAAAGGATATCAACAGCTTTCTCACTAAGGCATATCGACAACATGTCAGAATGGGACATTTTCCGCAAATGTCCGTCGAAGAACGTTGCGATTAAAGAGTATTGTTCCTCCATCACAATTGTCTTGAAAAACAGGATTTGTGCTTGTTCAAACTGGATATTTTTAACTAAATATTCGCTAACAAAATATTCCGCGAAATTTCGATGATTAAATTCAATCCGGGAACCAGGCAATAGAGTGAGAAACCCAACTCTTGCTAACTGAACATCGTCAACTGGTTCAGAGTCCCTCTGCGCCAGCCATGTCTCTTCGGGAAATAACAACTTCACAGCCAAAACCTGATGTTTCTCTCTTAAGCTTTCTTGGTCTTGATATATTTCGTTTGATTCGTCAATGATGAAAATACCTTTTTCATGATACATATTAAACTTAATGATAATAAATTCTTCATAAAGATTAAATAACCCAATAATACTTATAGGATCGAACTGTTTCATAAATACTATTTCCGCCAGCATTTTTAGATGCAAGGGTGTGTTTATGGAGGCTTTTCTTGTAGGACCAATCGCATTTCCCCAAGTTTTCATTATAAATTTAGCTAAATTTGTAAACTGCATTTTGTCTAATATAATTTGTAATTGCTGACGTAATGTGTTGTTTTCCGAGTTATAATCATAATAATCTATTAGCTTGGACGCTTCTGAAAGTAAAAGCACATCTGATTCTTCATGACTTTCAATATTTCTTACAATTTCCATTAAATATGTTGGAATCCGCAGCCTGTTATTATTAAAGAGATCATCTATTTGAGCTTTTAAACTCTGACGCCAAAACCTAA
The DNA here is from genome assembly GCA_963991005.1 of Barypeithes pellucidus. Classification (NCBI taxonomy): domain Eukaryota; kingdom Metazoa; phylum Arthropoda; class Insecta; order Coleoptera; family Curculionidae; genus Barypeithes; species Barypeithes pellucidus. Next base: position 7,528,627 of record OZ022557.1, read on the forward strand.
TTAAAAACAATATTTCATGTTTATTATTTAATGGGCCTAGGATAAGAGCAGGCGTCTGAAGTTCATTTTCCAGGAACTCCCTTTCATGTATACGAGTTGTAATCCAAAGTTGCTTGACCGCAGTTTCTTTTAATCTTTTTAAAAGAATGATGGTCTTTTCCTTGTAAGTAGGGCTGATTTCATCAAAACCGTCAAAAAATAGTACTATTTCCGGCTTTTTAACGACGTCATGGTTTTTAAGACTCCACTTTAACAACTCTCGTTGAAAGTCTCTGTGAGGTAACCCTTCATCTAATGAAATAACCATTTCCGAAATAAAATCTATGGCGAAATTGACATGTATCTGGGAAGAAATTTCCTTAAGACTTCTCGTGTATACTCTAGAGTTCCAATCCTCAAGTAGATTTCTATCGAAGGCGTGGTCATTTAAGTTAATCCTCAAAACCCAGCAAGATTTATTGTTACTTTTTATTTTACGGCCGATGCTGGTAATAAATGTAGATTTTCCCATACCAGGATCGCTGGCCACAATTACCACTCTTTGACAAGGGTCAAATTCTTTAAAGTCATCTACTTTAGAAACGGAACTTGGCCCTAAACAATCATCATTAACATATTTTCTAATTTCATTTAAATCACCACGTGAATTATGCCAAAAGAAAGTGCCTTGACAAGTTTTTAGCCAATGAATGCTTTTTGCAGAGTGCTCCAAACAAAGTTTGTCAAAAATGTCATTATTATCTGATTCACTGGATATGAATATATTTGGAGTAGATCCCCAACATGCATTTATAATATTCAAATCACATTCTGCTTTAGAAGTAACCAATATATGGCTACTTGTTAAATTTAACACATGACTGTCGACTCGTTGTGGATATAAGTGTCTCTCTACGTAATAATCTTGATCATAACCAATAGAACTAATTGCTCTAGTGTCTATCTCAATGTATTTTTCTTCAATAAGTAGTTCTAATACCTGTTCGCTGAGAAGTTCATTCGCAGATTTTATACCTACAATTTCACGTAGAGAAATTAGACTTTTTTGAAAAAATATCTGTTTTTCTATTAGTTTTCGTTGAGAAATGTTTGTAATATCTGTAAATGTTGTCGTATCCTTTACCGTACGAACCTCAATCAAGCCTATAGAATTGAGCTCGGCTACAAAATGATTATTTTGATCGCCAATTAATATAATTTTTTTTTTATTGTTAGTCATAATTTTTGACAGTAATTTAACACAAATTTCTCGTCGATTCTGACTGTCCAAAGGGCCCGACTGACAATCGATGATCAACAGATTATAATTATGGCGAGAGCCGAATGTATTCAAAATAAGTTTTTGCGGTTCAGCTGTTGATAGACTCGTGAGTCTGATAAAAATAAAACTATCTTGATCCGCGTATTCCTTCAAGCATCTCACACTCTGAAGAACTTTTATAGACGTGAGCCTAGTTGACTGCGTTGAAATATGAAGAATATTTATTTTAGACATTAAAAACGTTTCAACTTGTTGAAAGTTCTCCTTAAAAGAAACGTTGTACTTTTGTAATTTATTTGGGTATGCTTTGCTTAAACCTGACGTCATAACTGCTTCAATCTTTTTCCATATTGAATCAAAAAATGAGATACCTTTATCTTTTGACAGGAATTCTGCTTGTTGTTTCTTATACTGCTTAAACCAATCGAGAATTTCTGTTTTAAAAGAATCGGTTAATAATTTGTAATCGAGGAAATGAAATTTGTCTCCAAGTTCCAGTTTCATTAGAAGGTTTAGCCCATCGATTCCTGGGTAATTAACAATCATTTGAAATTTTTTCAAAAATTCGGTTACATATCCGAAAAATACTTCGTCCTTTAACAACACTTCTAATAAATACGTTTCCGAGAGATTTTCTTTCAAAATTTCTAAAATCGTCTCTTTCGCATTTTCCAAACTAAGGGTTGCTTGTTTGCTTATCTTGTCTATTGTTGATTTTGGAATTTTCAACTTTTGAAGAATATTTTTAAATGCCTGTACACAAGATGATTGCAAAATATCTTGTATATAATTTGCATTCTCAGTATTTAAAATACTTATTTTGCCTAATTCAAAATTTAAGTATTTTGATTCGAGCGAATGTATGTTACTAAGCAGCTTCAGTTTTTTGTCAGCTTGTTGTATTTCATCACTGATATGCGTTAGAAGTTCTCCCATTATATCATAAAGCTCTTTCATTGAGGAATGAATATCTTTATTTTCATTTTTTGATTTTAACTTTTCTCTCAATTTCGTGTAATAAGATTGTTTCAACATTTTTCCTTCCAACGTTAAAATTCGCGCAGCAACATTTTCATAATGTGACATTACTCCAAGACCTTCATCATATAGTTTTTTGTACATTCTGTCAACTTCCTCAACGGTTTTTCTATGAGTTAAGATTTCACTAACCTCAAGATAAGCTGTAATATATTTAAAACTTTTTATCTTTTTAGATTGTAAGCATTTTCGTAAAGATATTGATTTTAATAAAGATGCTACATGATTGAAAGCATCTTTTTTAAATTTGTATTTAATTCCTTTAAATTGGGCCGTCTTAAAATACAGGAGCGAGTTGTTTTCTAAGCTTTCGGTTTCAAAGTAATTTTCCCATGTGTCTATAAGTTCATTATGCTTTTGTCCTGTAAATGTGGGATTTCCATCTAAATCAAATCCCGTATTTATGCATAAGGTGAAGTATTCTAACTTTGATCCATGGAATATTGAGCTACTTTTAATTTTACAAAATGACATGAAATATTGCTGCAAACTAAAATCGCCACCTGACTCTGTTATAAAATTATTAACACTTATCTTATTCACTTCTGACCTGTTTGTATGCTTTACCTGCAAGAACCGCCAAAACCACTCACCATCTTCCGAGTGTTTGTACTTCAAAACAATGTCATCTTCTGCTGGAACAATTTCAGTGGCCAAATCAAAATAAGCAAATTTGTCAAAGGATCTATGCACAAAGAGCATTAGCAATTGCAACTGGTAGATAAAGTCATGTAATGAAGCTTTTACTCCTGTAGCAGAATAGGTAGCATTAACTGTTTGTTGTGGGCATTTAGAAGCATTATCTGTCAGAGTCGAACCAGTATTGTCATCCTTATTATTACTGCCACTTTGTTTGTCTGGTACCACACTCTGTAAAAGTCGTTTTTCCCTGGAAGCAAAGTGGATAGGAGTAGTTGCTTTTAATCGATAAGGGATATTACTGACCGAAGTGGAAGCTTGCACAACATCATCAGCAAGTAATGTTTTGCTTCTATTTAGCATGCCACATAATGTGGGACTGGCTGCAAAACCACCTGTTACTATTGTAGTATTTTTAGTGCTATGTCTTAATGGCTTAATGTTCCATGAACTGTGGTTTACCAATATTATTCTTGAAAGCTTAGCAGTAACATCGTTGGGATGCTCTTTTAAATGTTTATCGATAATATTCATTGGAGTCTGACCATTATTTCTATTATTTGTAGCATTGGTATTTGCCTTGTGATCCAGTAATAACCCTATAATATTTATATTAGTATCTTTATTGTTTGTATTTTTAATCATACCTCTTACTGCTATGTGCAATGGAGTATCAAATTTGGATTTTGGATCTTTATAATTTATCAACCAATCATTATTACCACTATGCTTGTCTAGTATGTTCTTAACTTCCTCATAATCACTTCTTCTTATAGCAGAAAGTAAATTATCCACATGGATCGAACCATCATCTTCACTACTACTGTCACCGTCACTGTCACTGTCACTCTGGATATCCAGCACAGCAAAGGAAGTTTCAATTTCCTCGGTGAAATCAAGTAGGTACAATTCTTTTAATGGAATATCCATTTTCTCTTTTAAAGCCTTAGACATAAGATTGTCGTCAAGGAGAAAATTGTAATGTTTTTTACTTATATGAATTATTAGTTGAATTATTGGTGTGTCCTCTAAATGTCCATTATAAAATTGTACATGAGTACTGGTAACATTAACTATAACTGGATAATGCAGAAAGTCACTGGCAGCTTTGATAATAAATTCGTTCAACCAAACCTTTTCAGCTTTAATGGTTTGTAGGTATTCTTCGAAGGTTGTGCAACCTTCAAATTGTTCATTCTGAAGATTAACGTCATCTTTAGGAAAAAAGTGCGCATACTGGTTGGTACCATCGCTCCCCGAGTCATCGTTAGCAATGTGATCAATCAGCCTTTGTCGAAATATATTTATAAGGTTATTCCAATAATCTTCAGTGGAAATGAGAGGACGATACGAATCAGTATAAGCAATCCTACGCAACAGTTGACTACTTTCACTTATTTTTAGGCATTCGCGGATTCGATCATCCCCAAAAAGTTTATTAAAACGCCTAAGAAATTCTGAATCATTGTCAAACACTGGAAGCAAATAAGATAAGGAAATTGCATCTAGCATACAATTTCCAGTGTCCGAGACTTCCACTACCACCACCATTATTGAAACTATTGTAAATCACACTATGAGAAAACTATTTCCGACATAGAATTTCTTTTTCAAAGTTAAATAAACATAAAAAAATTTCACAATGATGCAGAATTTATTTACATGACATAGAGCGGGAAAAATAGTCGATTATGAAGAATTAAAATGTCGATTAATCGATTATTCTGCGATTGTAATCTTTTTAAATTCGAAATAAATGCTTAAATCACAATAAAACAAATAATGTGATCTAAATTAACGAGCGTACACGCATTATTCTATTCTTTTCTATAATCGAAAATCGATTATGAAGTTTTAGAATCGCCCAGCACTAGTCATAACTGCAAAATGGCTTATGGCTACAGAACAAAACAACCACAGTTGTAATTCACCGCCTTTTTCTAACTACCAGAAAAAGAAAGAGACGTCCGAGAGAAACGAAGCAACGAAAAACTGGCACAGAAGAGAGAAGCCAGAAACTAACCTTAAAATTACATTTGCTTTCTTGCTTGATAAAAACAAAACAAGGCAAAATTCAAAATATCGTGCTCGGATTTGGTTCCTTACTTATTTTGTGTTGTATAAAAAGTATTATATTGTATTTTCAATGAAATCGTTTTATATGCATGCTATTAATAAATTATTATTATTATGAAGTATTGAACTAGACAATCATCTCAGAAAAACTCATCAGAAATTGAGGTAGTGAGGAAAACACTGATTAAGTACACGAAAAATTGCAAATAATTTGAATATCTCATATATTCTTGTTTGGAAAATTCTCCATGACTATTATATCCCTACCATATCCAACAAGTTCAGGCTCTACTCCTTCGCGACTTTCCATTACGGATGAATAAAAATTCATTATTTGCCACTGAAATTTTATTTCTTGCTGTGGGATCATCTTAAAACATTGGTTTACATTCATACTGAAGAGCAGTTGAGAAATCACATCATAGTTTCTTACGAAACTATTAGAAACGCTCCCGGCATTTTCCAAAGAGTATGTGAATCCATGAGAAAAAGAGCAGAGGCATGCATATTTGCAGGTGGACGTTTTCAACATGATTTAATTTATTTCTTTGTGCATTCACAGTTATTTTCTGTTAATATTCCAAAATGTATTTAGATTTCATAATTTTACCTTTAAAAATTATTCTCTTTAACTAAATTTTTGTTCAAAGTTAAATATTGTTTTTAAGCAGTGGTGTACCATTCTTTTCTTCAAAAATACCGAGGGCAATTCCCGCAAGGACGGCACTGGTCGGAATAAAAAAAAACATGTTATAAATCATAAAATGCCTCTTGATGAATAGAAAGTGTGTACCAAATTTCACAAAAACATCTAGAACAGTATCACAGATATGAATAAAAAAGAAGATGTTTTGAAAATCTGTATCTCAAAAGTTAAATGTTTAGGATATATGTTCATATGAAGTTTTTTCTGAAAATGTATCCAAGAAAAAGCTCCTTAAGTATTATCATGTTATGTCTAATATGTTCTGTTAATAAATAATTACTTTACTCAGCACCATATGAAATGGCACAAACAATTTTAGATCAATAAGCCAGGGTACGAGTACAAAACATGCAGAAAACTTGCAGTTATCACAGACGGCTAGCAGTGCAAGCATATAACAGCAGTATTATTACACTGTCTCACTTAATAGTTTCATAATAAAAATCAATGTCCAATGAATAGGCAACAATAATTATTGTAATAAAATTGTGTGTGTGGTGTCTGTACTCTGGTACCTAGAGTGTATTTTAAATGATGTGTAATCCACTTGTAATGTTTAACAAAAAAAATCGACTTACCAATAGCGTTCTTGTCGGCATACGTCAAGCAGTGGTATATACCCTTCGACACATGGTAGTCTTTCAGATGATTCATGATGTGCGTCCCGTAGCCTTTGATTTGTTCCCTCGAAGTCAAAGCACAAAAGACTATTTCGGTGAATCCTTGGGTGAAAAATGGTCGGAAACACAGGCCCCCTATTGGATTATTATTTTTAACAAGGGCTATAGTTCGATGTTTACTAAAATAGGAAGACACATTATTGGTATTTTACAAATACTTACAAACGTTGGCAGTTGTATTTAAAATAAGTTCTAAAATTAAAATTGGTGTAATTTCACGACAAAATTAATAATTTCATAATTGGCCTAAAATTCTAAATGTAAATATTTTTCTGTTTTTCACCAAATTTATAAAGAAATTACAACCCCTTACATTACCCGACGTGCAACGCCATATACATCTGTTTTCAGTTGACAAGTGCATGTAGGTCAGTAGACTACCAGTGATGCCAGGTTACAACGCCTGCTTAGACCTTGTTCGATGGAAATTTGTTGCTAAAACGTCTCGACCGTTTGAATTTCAAACTGGCCTTTAGTATGTTTTGATAATGTGAGACGCGGATGTCGCGTCGGCTGTCTATCGAATTCCCACGTGCTTGTATACGAAATTTAAACGTTAGGGTGGCTTCTAATAATAATAAGACGTTAAGTTTACCAGTTGTAGCATTACCGTTTTTTTGTGAAACAATAATAAATGTTGTGATGCGATTTCAAATTTGTGTAATATTAGGTGTGTTGCAAAATATACATTTTGTACTGTATTCGTTTTTGGAAATTTCGAAACTTGACCTATGATAATTGATTGTGTACATTTCTCGCCAGTGCTTTCCACGTGTTTTTCGGGTTTGACATAAGGTTGCTTATCTCACATATTAATTCAAAGCGCCATTTATGGTTATTTCTCCCCAATTAGTTTTTATCTCATTTGAGGCCCATTTCCATAGAACCCTGTATAATATAATAAATACTTACGGATCAAACAACAAGAGAGTGATATACTCCACAGGCATTCTGGGTAATTGGTGTGAAAACACGTTTTTTAAACCTATTAACCAGAGCATGACCTGTTTTGACACCGGTTGGGTCAGACTGTTTCCTATTAGATGTAGCTGAATTATACCGTTTTGTTCTTCTAATTTAGGGGCTTCGTCTGTTGCTGGGGCGTTGTCAAAGAAAACTAACTAAAAAAATGTTTAAATGTTTCAGAAAAACCTCGCTACACACAAATAATGACTAGAAACGATAGGTCAGTACGGTGTCAAAATAAATTTGTATTATAGTGGGAAAAATAATAGTATTCCAACCACAAAAGTTATAGCTTATATAGTAGAAGCAGGTAAAGAACAGTACAAATACGATCTTTCGTTAAAATGTACCCTGCGTTGATTGATTAGCGAATGTTTGCGATGACATTGTCTACCAGTTGGTTGTATACCCAAGAAGCTAATGCCAATATTTTTGAGAGGGGATCTTGCGATTTTGTTGGGGTGCGACGTTAAATATGTACTTAAAGTGAAGAGGGCTGTGTATGATGTCGAAAGATGCGATGTTGTCAGAAAAAATCCTGGATAGTGTCTTATTATGTCTTTGTCAAGAATGAGGGGTTGCAAATTATGAGATTATGTTGTTATTTTTACTTGTAGGTCCGATTATGGGTTTTATCGAAACTGCATTTTCTTTATTTATTTAAATTTCGTTCATCCACACAACACAATAATTTATGAAGGAATAAAGTTTAAAAAATAAAATATCTATGTGGATTAGACCTCAAGTTTCTGATTCAAAACATTCACATAGGGCTCTCTAAGCACTGGAATAACTTTTTGTTTTACTTACATCAGGTCCAGTTATGTAATTGGGATCCTCAATGGTGTTTATTATTAGATCAACCGTTTCTTGAGGAAGATCTTCAAACGCTTCATCTTGTGCTAATTTTTTCCTCTTAGCCTCCCTACTAGGTGTCGCATCTGTAGGTCTTATGGCTTTGCCTATTTAAGAACAAATTAAAATGGTATTAAAGGAGACTTATTTGTGGGTAAGGAATCATTTCATGAGCGATGGCACATGTTTTTTGAAACACTGTATATCTTCAAAAAGGGAATTTCTGACTTAAAATTTGTAGCCCAGTGTTTAGCTGGTGGTTTTCTGAAGCAAAGCCCAAGTCACATTTGAAATTAGTGTTGGGAAAAGCCGATGATTTTAATAATCGAGTACTTGATACTCGAGCGATTTTAATAATCGAGTGAATCGCTTGCCATTCCAATTCACCAAGCGATGACGTCACCGACTGCTCGACCGGCAGCCTAGTCGTTTACATGTGATCAGGTAGGGTATTTAGCAGGCACGTAACTATGGGCGGGCACAGGTTTAGCTAAAAAATTGTAGTAGCCACCAAAAAAATTCCAGAAATTTATTTATTTGTGAATAATGAATTTTTACCACGTGTCTCGATACCAAACAAAAAAACTGCAAAAAATCACCCAAATATGTATTTAATGTTCGGGTTTATTCTTGTGCTTTTTTAAAACAAAAGTATTACCAAGAGTTATTTTTCTTCACATCTTTCTCAATCTACGAGCATAAAATAAGTAGATATTTAAAATGGCTTGTCAAATTCTTCCACTTTAAATTATCAGGTGCCCACTGTGTGCCCTTCAAAAATGTAGGCTTAGTTACGCGACTGGCAAAATAAGAAAATAGGTAATTATTTTTTAAAATTCATGTTTATAGTTACCGCAAAGTTCCTGTTTAAATTTAAGAATGTTTACTTTCCAAAAAATTTGTCGATAGGTACCTATGTTTTGTTAACTATTTTGCTCGTTTTCTTATTTACCATTAACATTTTCTATAATGTATGTTATTTTTAAGAAACCTTCTCGAGTTTAATAATAAAAAGTTCCTGTTTAGATTTAAAAATGTTTACTATAAGATTACCAACGAATTTTTCTATATATTTTGTTAACAATTTTGTTCGTTTTGTTATTCTTATTTACAATTTCTATTATGTTATTTTTGACAAGTTTTCTCGAGTTTATAGTAAATAAAAATTTTAAAATTATATCCTTTAATTTTTTAATATTTACAATCGGAGACCTAAACTACGCCGCTGGCTAGTCAGTTAAAACAAAACTTTACAAAACCCATGTCGCGATGACTCCGCTAAGGGATTTGGCATACTTTTTTATATGCACCTTCTCGTTTATGTGCCTTTAAGAAAGACGTATGTCGTGTACCTGCTCAGCGTCAAACTCGAACGTCGCCAATCGGATGGCGCGGCGCGTAGCCCGAAGGTCGTATATTAAGTGACTGGCGATATTTTTCACCTGAATTTATAACTAGAGTATTTCCTATCGAGCGAAAAGCTGTTTGAATATACGAGCAGTTTTTTAACAGCGGTACATTTCCGCCGACGTCAAGCGAAGCTCGGGTATCGAGTGAAAGATAATAAGTGACGAGCTACGGTTTTCGCCTGAATAGATAACTCGAGCGGTTTTTTTAATAATCAAGCAATGTCGGTTATTTCAATAATCGAGTGATCAAGCGGTTTTTCGCTCGAGCGATCACAACACTATTTGAAATGTCATTGATGATTATTAGAGAACAAATTTACATACCAGATGCAACAGTCACTGTAGTGTATCCATCCTTGTCTACAGTCCCGCCCGTGAGTTTTTCAAATTCACCTTTTCTAGGCGTTGTGGCACCTACAGTAGATCAAAATAATGAATTTTCTATCTTATAACATAAACAAACATAACAATAAATGATTTACTAACTTGTTGAGATATCATGAAATTAGTCTTTCCTGAAAAATTGGCTTACTATGTGTTGCTACTGACTTATTTATTATTTTATCCAGCAAAGTATAAATTAAATTGCATTTACCTTTGTTTCCCTTAACACTTTCCAAAGGAAATGTGATTGGTTGTGCCTTAAATTCTGGATCCCAAATAGGAGAATTTGGAGAATAAATTTCTTCGTCCAGTTGATTCAAAAATGGAGGAAAATTGTTTAAGAGCATTATTCTCCTTTCTATAGAAAAAAAAAGTTTGTTCATTTTATTAGAGTTCCCTGTATTATCCTAAATAAAATATTGCTTTTATTTTAAGCTGCCTCATTTTTTAGTTAAGAACTATTGTAATTTGTTTATCTATTTAGGTTAGTTCAAACTGTAAGTACAATTCCACTGGTTTGCTATTATTATTTTTTTTAAGCTTCTCTTGGAAAATACAAATGTGATATGAAATATGGATAGAAAGTCCCTTAAAATAACAAACCTGGAGTCATTGTATCTCGTTCTTTATGAAACTGGTCCATAATTTGTTGACGGATATACTTAAAAACCGCCCTAAGTAAAGTTCGTCCAAAGACTTGAGTAGTATCATAGTGTGGTAAGGAATCACAAAAAGTTGGCACGTAGCAAAACACCAACCATCTAAAACAGTTGTGATTTATTGACCTAAATCCAACAAATACTTAAGGAAAAGTTTTTCTTTTTATTGTTACCCAGAATGTTATCTTGAAAATGGGGACTAGATATCACTGATTATGACATGATCATATATAATTGGGTTGCAATGATATAATTAATATAATAATAAATATAAATTTATGCTAAAAACGTACCGTGTATATTCAATCTTATAAAGTGTTGCTTCCTCCTGACTTACAATATACTTCTGACTACTGGGACTAGGAAAATCCCAAGTATTTAAACAGTGAAATAATATTTTAACCAGTTCGTACATAGTCTTTAATTCTTGACCAATATGTGAATATTTATATACTAAGAGGTTGGTTACTGCCTTTTGAATGCTAGGTTTTTCAAAAGGAGGTTGACCCAGGGGGCCTTCCACAACAGGTTTCTCCAGGGTCAGGACACAATTTCTTAATAACTAAAAAAATGCATGATTAATACAGAGTCCAAAAAAACACAAGACATAGAAAAGCAAATTTCTTTTTATTGAAACATTCTGAACATCTGACAAAAAAAATGTGTACTCACTTTAAAAAGATACAAATACACTTTCTTAGTATCAGGATTATCTTCTCTAGACATTGCAGTATACATGTTGTCAACATCCACAACCATTCCTAATAACCAGTTGATGGTGTCATCTGGTTTTACCCTAAGATGAGACACGTGATTTTCTAAAATTAAAAACTAAAACTGATACAATATGCTCCGATTTATTGTTTATGATTTGATCTTACCCAAAGAATGCTCGCATTTACATGGATCTTCAAAGCTTGGACTGGGTAAAGGCATCTCAGATCTTTCAGCTCTTTTCCAACCTATACATTCACAGCCTGTGCCCTAAAAATATATCGGATATGTTTTATGTATAGTAAATACTTCTGTATCCATAGCTTGGAATCGAATAGATGACTGTTACTCTAATTTTCATTTGGATATTTTCTACATAAAACTTACCTGACATTTCGAATAAACTGCAAGTTTTTGCAACTTTCTGCTCAATGGAAAAAGTAAAATTTGTTGCTTTTTCTGCTGTATTTTTTGTAGATTATTCAAACGGCTAGCATATTCTTCAGACTTCTTCTCCTCATGTAAAACGTCAACCCCATTGCCTGAGTATGAGGCCACTTCTTCTGTTTCCATATTTTATGAAAAAACGATTTCTGCTAAATTTTTTAACAAATTTCAGTTGGAATGAGGAATGAGGATGCAGCTGTTTATAAAGGTTAAATTCTTGTTTTCTACCTATTCTTCCTTGAGGTTATAAAGTTGAACTCGTACTTTCACTGTTTTCACCAATTTTAAAGAGTATCTTAATTAAAAAATTAAAATTGGAACATAAAAAACTGTTTACGTTTTTTAACTGTCAAACCAAATCTCCATGACGTAACGACCGACACAGAAAAGAAACATGTGACACTGTGGCTGGACCAAAAATAGTAACAACAGTAAAAAGAAATACGTTACAGTTTAAATCCTGATTGCAGCTAGTTTCAGGTAAGATTAATTTTCCCGCCCAAACTAACCTAAAATCGTTAACGTTTATTAAAATCGAGAACGAAAAGGTGAATTTTTGTAACGATTTTGTGGTTTAATAGCTACATTAAAGGTTTCAGAGTTCAAGTAATTACCTTGGCCGAGTATATATGAGCACAAGAATGCTTCTTCGATCAGCGGTGCCTCCGGAAGAGCGGGAACTCGGAAAGAAACGGAAGAGGGAACTAGAAAATCAGGATAATTTTTACAGACCCTTCATAACATATGAAGGAAAAGTTAATTACGTTACAACCTTAATAGACTGTGCATATGTCTGTGATAATTTACTTGGTTTGGTTGATAAATGCTTAAAAGAAACTATGGTAGTGGGGTTCGATATGGAATGGCCTTTTAACTTTCAAACGGGACCTGGAAAAACAGCATTAATTCAAATAAGTCCAAGTTTAGAGGTATGTCATTTGCTGCATGTCCCACATCTCAAGAAACTCCCTAAAGGACTTGCTGAGTTTTTGCAGCACCCAAAAGTACGAATGAGTGGAATAAACATTAAAAATGACATACGAAAGCTATGCAGAGATTTTGAAGGCCTTGACGCAGATAAGCTTATAGCAAACTGCTTGGACTTGGGAGTATTTGCTAATAGTGTACTTCCTATTAGGCAAAGATGGAGTATGGAGAAATTAGTAAATTACATATTAAAAAAGAGAATAAATAAAAATGCAGCAGTAAGGATGAGTAAATGGCATGTTATGCCTCTTAAGAAACATCAGCAAGTTTATGCTGCAATTGATGGGTATGCTTCATTATTACTGTACCAGGAGCTGCAGAAAAAAATGCTTACAGAACAGGACAAATATATTCAACAAAATCTAGACAGACACTTTATTTCACTCTCTTAATAAATAGCATGTCACTTTTAACAGTGCCTGAAATAGGGACTGAAAATTCAGTAGTAGATCTAGGAATTTCTTGACAGTGGGGGGCAATATTGGGGTTTTGCCTTCTATTCCCCCGGTAACAAAATGTTAAAAAATTGGTGTTATATTGTTTGTTGTATATAATTATTAAAAACACTATTAGTAACTCATTACATAGGTACAAAGTATTATATTTTAAGTTTTATTTTCTTAAATGTTGATTTTTGAACTTTTTTGATTAGGTATAGGTACTGCTTTTTGGTTTTCGCATATAGACGAAAAATTAAATTTATATTTTATAAATTATGACCGAGAAAAATCTGTAATTTTTGGTATTAATAAAAAAACTTTTACAGGAGATTGGTTTACTTAAAAAAATAAGTTAAATAGTGTTTCCGAATGGCTTCAATTGATAGTTATTTTAAAGTTTTAGGTGACTTGATTGGTTGTGTGTATTATGACGTTTTAAGATTGACCAATCGCAATTGCCTGGTATGTCAAAGTCACAGAGCAATTATTAGGCGGTCGCTCTTGTATCCGAGGTTACGCATGTCGTGGCCAAAGTCTTTTCAAGCTTCAACCTAAGTCTACTCTGTGCTGTTGCCATGTAGCAATGCACTCGTATAAGTATTTGTTGATGCCAATAAAAAATAAAAACAGATGCAAAAGGAGGAAGAATAAAAAATAACCTCCATTAATATTTCTGTCTTTAGTTTGAACTTTTTTAGAAGCCGGTTTAAAATTAAGCAAACCCCGTTTTAGAAAAATAATTGTTATAAAATAGAAGAGTACCATGGGAGAGAAGCAACTATCTGCCGTAGAAGCTGAATTGTATGACCGGCAAATTCGCTTATGGGGCATTGAATCTCAAGAACGGTAAGAGAGCATTATTTCCAGTTTGAACAATATAAACATTTTTCCTTTTTAGGTTGAGGGCTGCTAATGCACTCCTAATAGGAGTGAGGGGCTTGGGATCAGAAATTGCCAAAAATATTTTACTTTCGGGAATCAATTCGTTAGTGATATTGGATGATGGTACTGTAACTGAAGAGGAACAGCAAAAAAATTTTTTGATCAATAGAGATAGTGTCGGTAAAAAGGTAATCAGTTTTGAGGAGTACCTAAGTAGCTTTGTTACATCATTCATAAATATTTTAATTCTTTTTTACAAGAGTTAGTATGGAGTTGATTCCATATTGTATATTGTGTTTTAGATCGCTGAAGAAGTACTTATGAAAGCTCAAGCTCTAAACCCCCTGGTAAAAATATCAGCTGATACATCAGATCCATCAAAAAAGGATGCTAAGTTCTTCGAAGGATTTACCATAATCATTGCAACACGCATAAGAATAGACTTGTTATTTAAAATCGATAAAATTTGCAGGGCAAGTAATGTGAAACTGATTTTTGGTGATGTGTTTGGATCTTTTGGCTATTCAGTTACTGATTTTCAAGATCATGAGTATTATGAGTAAGTAATAATGTAAAATTATCTAAATTAAAAAAAGGTGTGAACATTTATAAATTTATATTTTTCACTTCATTTTTCCACTAAAGACCATTTAGGGAAAGCAGTAAGAAATTCTTATTAAAAAATTATTTTTTGAGCTATGTTCTGTATAAAATGAGGAATTCTAAGAAATAAACCTTATTATCTGACCAGCTCAATTTTTTAGAGATCAACTGAAACTAATAGCTAAGAAGCGAAGTCATGATGGAACAGAAACCAAGGCTGAAAAAGAAACGGTAAAAGTCAAGGGTCAAATTGACTATCCAGAGTTGAACAAAATTATAATTTTGCCAAATACAAAGCAGAGCGTTGATTCTATTAAGAAAGTTAAGAGGAGGAATGAATATTTCTTCCTAATGCTCAGTAAGTAAAATATACTTTGATATTAATGGAATGAGAATTGGTGAACTGTAGATTATTATTGTTTTTAATAATTAGTAAGATAAAACAAGAAAATTAAATTAATAATACTTTGTGGAATTTTGGTAATTTTTTCCAATGTAGGTAATGAATAAGTACTTATTCCTTTAAAATCATCAGTCATCAAAGTAGATACAGTGAAATCTTCCTTAACAGACACTTCGTTATGCCAGCTATATTAATCTCCTGTTAACAATAGCAGCAAGATAATTTCTATAGAACAAATTGTTACATGATTGGCAATGATTAGGATGGGAAAGAATTCTGGCAGTAGTTTCTCCCAACGTCGTTTTTCCCAACAAATATAAACTCCAACGATTCAAAACTAATTTGAATCGCTTTATTCGCACATGCACCACTCCCAGATTGTCTTAAAGGATTTTTCCTATAGTGCTTGTGTTTGACCATAAAAAAAAAAGTACTAAGCTAAATTCCCGGTTCAGTCTATCCTAGTAACGATTTTACTACCTTTTTTATTATTAGTATTATACGATGTATATACAGGGTGTTATGAGACGAAAACAAATTGAAGAAAAATATCCAAAAATGGTGCTTTAATTTCATATGCCCTGTACATGACCTTATGTCAAACCAAAGATTACCACGTGGTGCCCTTGTTCGGAAGTTAAACACAGCAACATATGGCAGTGAATCTTGAACAGTGTTGTCATATCTTCAAGGTAAACTCTTAAGAAAGTCAATAACCGTTTGACAGGTTTCAAGTTGTTTATTTTTCAGGGTACATTATTATAAACTTTTACATTCAGTTCGCTCGGAGATAATCTCTGATTTATAAACTTGAACTGACTCGAACGAACCGCCGCGGAGTTTATAAATGGTCAGGTATGTTCTCATTTGTTCAATTCGAACGACACCTGTCAGATCTGGACAACTCAAAAGTTTATAAATGCCACTTACCCTTTAGAAAAAAAAAAATTCATTTTATTTACCTTTTCGGACTTTAAAATCAACTTAATTTATATAAAACACCAAGTACTCGCATCACAAAATCACATTAGTTTTCGCTTCACAAAACATCTAAGTACCGTTCAATCTGAATTAGTATTTTAAAGTGCTACTGTCTATACAAAAATACACCCTTATTGTCTGGGAAATAATGTATTTAACATCTAAAAAATTTTAAAAATAAATAACACGTTGGTTCTCTCGATCGATATCGGCCGGCTTCTTTAAACATCTGATTATGGACAATCGGGCTAATATTTAAAAATACAGCGTTGCCACTTTCGATGTTTTATAAGCGACTATCATAAATTGCCGAATTTCCTTCTATAATATTACTTTCCTGTGTAATTATAGTCTCGGAAATGGTAACCGCGCTGGCTCTAGTAGCGGAGAGTTCCCGGAAAGAAAATTCGACGACTGGTGCGAAGATGGACGTAGAGCATTATTTCAAAGGGTAGTTCCTGTCAATTGTTAACATAATTGATTCATTTTATCTTTAGTAAAGGGTTAATGGCCCATAGAAATTAGCGTTTTTATTATTTCTATTGTGAAATGATTAAGTGCTCTTGTTCTATGTGTGTTATTGTAAAGTGTAATTATGCGTTAGTGTTGGGGTTTAGTGATAAGCTTATTATGCACTCCCACACTATCATCAGGTCACGTGATGAGCATAAAGTTTTTCCCATAGAAAAAAGAACTGAAAGTGTCTGTGCCCTGGATTCCTTAATCGCGTCTTGGATTTACTTTCTCAGTAAGCTAAATATTTATTTTTATAAGAAACTAAGTTTTACACTTTTAAACATTTTTGCAACATTGTGCCTGAACATCTGTTGATTACCCAGCTGGGCAATGTAATATGTTCATATATGAGTGTGCCGAGAAGTTGTGTGTGGGTTTAGGGGTGAATTACTCCACTTTTTAAACGTTTGATTAAAAAATAAATATATGTAGCGCTTCTCTAGGACACCCCGGGAGTCACCCATTTAAATATAATACGTCATTTCCATAACACCCTGTATAATATAAAGATGTTCAATTCTTTTTTTAGTTCTCTTGGAGTTCCGAAATCGTGAAAATCGCAACCCAGAGATCTCCTATAAAGAAAAAGACCTCCAACTTATCCAAGACATCAAAAGGGATGTGCTTGATTTATACAACGTGGATCACAATAAACTTAACAATGAATTGTTTGAGCTTATTTTTGGAGAAGTCGTCCCTGTATGTGCCGTTTTAGGAGGCGTTATCGCCCAGGAGGTGATAAAGGGCGTGTCGCAAAAGGAGGTGCCGATTAATAATGTATTTTTGTTCGATCCAGTAACTTACTGTGGTAAGGA
This sequence comes from Barypeithes pellucidus, assembly GCA_963991005.1. NCBI lineage: Eukaryota > Metazoa > Arthropoda > Insecta > Coleoptera > Curculionidae > Barypeithes > Barypeithes pellucidus. Next base: position 7,546,088 of record OZ022557.1, read on the forward strand.
GGAGAATGTAGGCTACTAAACACAAGAATATCCTAAATATCCGAAGATGGAGTAAGTTTTTATTTAAAAAGTACCAATTTATAAGTTTAAAGTGAATTGTAATGATTTTTATATTTTTTTAATTTGTAATTAATTCTATTAAGATGTGCTGAAATAAAATGAATTGAAATAAATGGTAATTTTGATTACCCAGGGATAAAGAAGAGTAAAACTGGAATTATTTCGAAATTCCCTTTTTAAATCCTTTATCCTGGTGCAGCAGTTTATTTTGTGTTCTGTGTAATAACTAATAAATCATGGCAATTCCAAGATACCATATATATATATATATACGCAGGGGGAGGGATTGGGTAGAGTATTGTCAACATACAACGAAATCGCACAGTATCACCAGTTTGCTAGGGCTTGTGATGAGCATGAGGGTTTCCCTAAGAAAGAAAACCTGCAGGTGCCCAGGATTTCCTTTGTGTAACATCAATACAAGCATTTTTAGGGGGTCGTTATCCTGACGGCATCACTATAGTAACGAAAGAGCGGATGAACTTGAATACATTATAGACTTAGGACCATAAAAACTTAATATATATTATTAGCATATATAAAGTTGGATTTATACATGCTTAATATTCCAGATTAGATGATGTATTGCGGAAATTCCGTTCGCAGTGCGGCTTTTTTTTAAAGCAAGCTCCAAACTTGTCATCTTGGCGTGATTTATGCTAACTTAGACAGTGCTTCTACTGTCTTGTAGTAGGAGCATAGAGATAAATATTACTTACATAATAAAATCCGAAAGATCAAAAATAAACGGAAGATGTATTTAAAACAAAAATGAATTTGCGTGCGCGTCATCATTTTTTTTTAAATATACAATTAACCCCCCAGCAGTCGGTTGCGAGATGGTGCTTTTATTAGGAATATTGCAGACGAACAGGGAGTAAACAGAAATACCGTGTCGTTGGCAAAACAAAAAATAGCAAGGCATCGAACTATTATTATTCGTGCCGATAAAAAAACTAGGACAACAAAATCTCAAAACTGGGAACGGAAATACATATCTCATAGACTATAAAAGGTGCTCGACAACTGTGAAGGCAAAAACCATGCAAAAACTTCTAACTTTTAGAAAGTAACCTAGGTTACATAATTTAAGGTTTGTATTTTGAGATACGAGGTGGCTTCAAAATATGTTACTTGTTTTATAAAGTTGAGCGGAAGTTTATATGGAAAAAATAAATGCATTACGCATTTTTTATTAAGGCCGGTATTAGACTATCAAATATATTTGACAAAGATCTTTTATAAAATATTTTGTAGCATTTCTTTGATAATATTTCTTTTATAAAAGTTTTTACTAGTATTACACTGTCAAAGAACTTTGACAATTTTTGAAGGGACTTGTCAAGTTTTTACAATTAAAAATGAACGATAGACGTGAATTAGCTTGTCTAGCGTTAAGTGCTGCCATGATTACAATGTGTTTAGTATTAAAAAAGAAAAAAAAGAGCTAAGCGCCTTTGGGTAAGGCCCTGGGTGGCAAGACGTAATTTAAGCGGTATCCACCATAATCTCCTTCGGGAGTTACGAGTTGAAGGTATTAGGAGTTATAAAAACTATTTAAGAATGGACGAGGAAACATTCAACTTTATTGTTTTAAAGATATCACCATTGATAGCCCGACAGAATACACATTTAAGGAATTGTATCAGCGTTGAGGAACACCTTATGGTTACCCTTCGGTTTGTGGCAACAGGAGAGAGTTATGCTAGTTTACAGTACAGCAGTCGCATACCTCAATGTACCCTTTCAGGCATAATCCCAGAAACTTGCATGGCAAAAAATGAAAATAAATAAATAAATATATCCAGTCTTTTATTTCGGTTTTTGTAATCCGGGTGTTGATGGTTGTACAATATTTCGAACCTTTCATACTCCGAAATTAGCAATTTTGTTGTTGAAATGCACCAGACAAACTTATTTTCCGCCATGGTATTATATACCAATACCAGTCGCAGTCAATGTCAAATTTATGCCTTATTGTCAGAAAATGAGGGTTACTACCGTTACCAATCAACTATAAAATCTTTTATCAAAGATAATCGACTGTTGTTATCTTTTATAAAATATCTTTTATAAAATAAATATTTTATAAAAGAACTGATATTACACTTCAAATATTTTATAAAATTTCTTTTATAAAATATCTTTGTCAAATATATTTGATAGTCTAATACCGGCCTAAGAAAAACTCGAATGCTTTTTTTAAAGAAGTATATTTAATGACGCCAAAAAAGTAAAATAAAACTGAATAATAAAAGAAATTTAACAGAAAGTAAAAAAATATACAAACACAAAATTTGTCGTAGCAACAATTTTTTTTTTAATATGTAGTCATAGAACATTCCTGTTTATTACTTCTTAATAATTAGTATTCTTCTATTTTCATTTTTAGCAGACATTCTTGGGGAACCTGCAACTGCTCCTAATAATAGTTCGATGCCTTGCTATTTTTTGTTTTGCCAACGACACGGTATTTCTGTTTACTCCCAGTTCGTCTGCAATATTCCTAATAAGAGCACCATCTCGGAACCGACTGCTGGGGGGTTAATTGCATATTTAAAAAAAATGTGCTTGACAATAAGTTAATAATAAAGTGACAATCTATGTTGACATGTAAAATTTGTATACTTATGACATTTTACTGGTACTAGACTCGACAGTAAATAATTCCGAATAGTCAAGGAGAAAATAAGAAATGTTGCTGTCCTAGTTTTTTATCGGCACGATGGTACAATATTTGAACTGAATTAAATTGCCTTTACAAATTACTCTTATAGGGAGTCCAGATAGGCGCGGCAAGCGACGCCGTGTGCGGCACCTCTACGTTTTAAAGGCTCTACCGGGTTTATTTAAAAAAATATACCCAACATTAATGGAGCCCAAATAAAGTCCATTAAATTGTACAGTTTTTAGTAAGATACACATTTATTAGCTTCTTGCATAAAGAATTTACGGAGAGGTAAGTTAAAAAAATTATTGGTAATTTTTTGCCTGTATCTTCGGTCTCGACCAATGGAGAGTGTCGTCAATTTAAATTTCATATTATGTAAAAAAGAACGCTATTTCAAGCGGTGCTATAATTTTGTCTGGATACGGCTTAAAGATAAACGCCATTGCGTCAACTGGGGATGCACATTGTATGAGTATTTTTTGTGATATTTTTAACGATGTTGGCAATCGTTAAGTAATCTTAAACCTGTGTGCTAACAATAAAACACTGGAGAAGTTTGAAACGTAGGTATTTTATTGTTTTACCACGTTTTACTGGAGGTTTGATATACAAATCATAAAAACGTACTGATAACAATTTTATTCTATTTTAACCGATCAGACATGATTTTTTTGGTGCAAGAACTATAAGTATGTGCCAGTGTGAATTTCACATAGAAAATGTGTTAGAAGTAGGGTACTTTTGAATCGAGTCGCCGCTTAATCCAGTTTATTCAGGTATTTTATTATTTTAAAGGTCGTTTGATTGTTAATTGTTATTACAATAAAAGCAATACTCGTAATTATGCTTCAGGTAAAAATAAATTTGTTCAAATTTTCTTTAAAAAAATTACATAAATAACAAACATCTTTCATATACTTATTTGAAGTTCATTAATCAATCTTTTAACATGCCCACCGTTTCGTTTCCAAAAACCACATATCCCCTTGCCAGCTGATGTAACTTTGTATGTTTTCTATTGACCGTAGCTACATCGTTAAAATGCACCCGATTCAATCGATCCCATGCTTCAATTACCTCAAAATCGAGAGAAAGAGTAACTGACCCGATTTCACGATGTGTCGTTGCTATCGATAGAACTAAAATTGTTTTAGCAACAATATCCCGGTAAAAAATCGGAACACCGAATTAACTGAAAGCGGATACGTCATATGAGAATACAGGGTTTTTTAAATTTTCTAGTTGGGATATAGCAAGCAAAAACGTGTAGTAGACATCTTAAATTGACTCCATTGATTTTGCCAATGTCTTCCAATTTTAGGTAGGAAACAAAGAAAGTACCCCCAAGTCCTTGTATCCCGTTTAGAATATGATCGCACTCGGTGGCGGCTCTTCCACAGGAGCACATGCGCACGTGCACCCCCAAAACAAAACGAATAATTAATATTAATATATTCATTGAATATTATTTATCGTATAATGTCCGACCCTGCCTAATATTTTATCGTACCGTTAAACTAAGAAAGTCCGACCCTCCCTAATATTTTATCATCCCGTCAAACCAAAATGTATAGATCCGGCAACCGTGCCTCGGCCGAGGTAAATAAGGATTATGACGAGACTTGCTCGCATGTGCGATTAAGTAGTGCAGTTTCTCTGTAGTAACAGGTGGCGGGTGGCAGCGGGGCTATGGCGATTTAACATGGAAATGGCGCACAGTTTTTGTGTGCACCGCGCTGTTGTCTGTTCGTGCATCTAGTTAGAAATTCGAGCGTGTATGTTTTAGTATTTTAATATTATTTATTTATTAAGTTAAAAAGATAGTTGACGGTGGACTATTTAAGAAATAACTTTAGCTCTTTGAGTTTGTAGCAAAAATTGAAGTGAAGAATGCGGGAACACCTAAACCCGAAATTAATTTAACGCAGACCACAAAGGGTAAATCTAGGGACTTTATTAGAAAGTTTAAAAATGAAATATATGAAAAAGAATTTATAGAGGATATTCCAAACTTAATGAGGCTGTTATTGATCAATTTTCTACAATTAAGAACCGAAGAATGGACTTTACGTTTAAGCACTATTGTGTAGGGTCGATAAATGTTGTGTATTTCGATAAATGATACTCGATATGACTTTAAACCATTTTATTTAAGGATTTAAACTAAAAAACACTGAAAATATGAAGAATGCCAACTTGTCAGTCTCGTGGCTCGATTCGTTATCGTCATAAAACAGTTAACTATTGTTCTCGTCTTGGTTGCGCCTAATGACGTAGCCGTAGATGGCGTAGTGGTTTTAGACATGATTCGGTTTTCTTGATCATTCGGTTTTCTTGATAGGTCAGATGGCTTTAGTAGTATTAGTAGTGGACTGTATAAATATTGTTTTTGTTACTTTTTTTCTTTCTACATTTAAAACGCCTAGAAAGTAAAGAAAGTAATTCTTTGGTCGTTACACAAAAATAAAATTTTAAAAATAATTTCACCATACTTGTGAACCCCCTCTCTATCATAGGTCACGAGCCGCCACTGATCGCTCTAAAACATCTAGATATGACAATTTTTTTAAACCGTTTTAATCTGTCAGCGGTGCACACGACCCGAAAACGAGATTCTATGCGAGCGATTGAATCGCACTCGAATTTTACGACATAACCACACAACAAAATAAGACGTAGAGCGTCTAAAGTGACGTAGCACCATATATTTAAAAATAAACCCGGTCTCGTGGACGTCGCGACGTCGAAATGCACGCATTCTCAAATTTTTGCCTTTGAGGGGTCACTCAGTTATTTTTTGATTTGATTCGGGAAAGGATTGGTCAGTTTTTTCTTTAGTTATCGCGACGATTCCGTTCAGGTTTGTTCGTGTTTTATTATTTTCCGGGCGGAAAATTTCCGTAAGCGCGCAACAGGTACTATTATTGTTCTTGTTGAATTGCGTAACTGCGCACGCGTAGTCGTTCTCGTAAACTGTTTTAGACTTTTTTGAAGTTTTCGTGTATAATATATTCATTTAACAAGGTAATTTTTAGTTTGCGTTCACTTTTGTAGATTTTCATTAGGTTTGTTTGGGCATTTAGTCAGTGGCGTATCCACCGGTGTTTCATATGTGTGTGGATAACACGGACCCGGCCCCGAACCAGTGCCGTAGATAGCTTTGTTTCCTGGGCGGTATCGGTATGGCCACTTTCACCTTGTATCATTTTACGGTTCCCATAAACTTTCCTAGGGTGGGGTTGTTATGGCATCCTGTACTTTACGGTTTCCCATCTTTATTTTAACATGTAGAATCACCTCTCAAAAAGTAACCTGATGCATTAATGTAGGTCGTGTATAACCCAGTCAACTCTCGCTGGGCATACTTTATATTTTTGTCTGATGGACATTTATACAATAAATAATTTTAGTAGTGCCTCCTACCCTCTTCGAACACCACCTTCTTCACCACGCCACCCTCACAAAGGTTCCAGAGTTCGTCATCGCCATGTCGATCCCCTTCACAGAGATGGATCGCGACGACGACGATGGCGTCGGCTACGTCGCCGAGAGTCACTACCTGAAGAGCCCCACCGCAGCCGAGCAACAGGCCATGAGGCTGCTGCAGGTGCCTGGAAGAGAGGGGCGGGAGGGAAGTATGTCTTCGAGTCTGAGCGATTTGGATATGCCGATTTATTCGTCGGAGAATTTGACAACTAGGCCGAGAAGAGAAGTGCAATCGGTAAGTTACTTTCTCTTAAGAGCACTTATCAGTGACCTCCGTTAAGGTAAAAAGGTGTGGTAAACTACAAGAAAACTATATATTGGATAGAATTTGTTAAAATTTTAAATTTATCTTCGAAATATGGTATGTACTACATATTATCTTGAAATTTTCGAAAAAAAATTTTATTTTTTCCAAAACGGTGAAGAAAAAGTGATTTGGCAACGCTTCGGATGATGAAAGGCCGAAGAATAAGGAAAACGTCTCCTACTCCCTCGATACAGCCGGCCAGCGCGCTTGCTCGTCGTGTCTTGGAATAGCGATGTTGCCTCATCGTTCAATAACAATGACTTATGCTATTCCGCGGCGAAATCCCAAATCGGACCAGCGGTCTGATAAATACTCTTAAATGTTTTGTTTACTTCCTTACCAGTCGCATTATGATGTTTATTTAAGCTTTGTTTATGGACTTATGGTACTCAGAAAATATTGAACTAGAAAAGTGTTATCTCACAAGGCATCTTTTAGTGAATTTTTGCTGCGTATCCATGTCTTTTAAACAGCCCTATTTTTTAAATATTTTTTCCGACTCTGATCATTTTTGGGTATCAGTCATCACTGGTAACAGTTCAGTAGTTTTTAAATTACTAAGTAATTAAAAAAATTCTGGATCCATTTGATGTTCACTGGGTATCCAAATAAAAGGCCTGCGTATCCAAATGGATACTCAAAAGTACGTTAAAAGATGCCTTGCTATTTCACAACGAAAAAAATATATAATTTTAAGGTTCGACATAATCTTTCTTAATTTCAACGTATAAAATTTGTTAAGATGAGGATCCCAAATTACCCTTCAGAGCCATCTAAGTTGCATCCATAATGCGAAAAATTAAGAGAAGAGAAATTGTATTATCATTTGCAACAGAAAAATAATTCATTAATAAATTATGAAAAAACTAGAATAACTAAGAAAAAAACCGGAAAAAAAGTAGAAACATTATTTGTTTTTTAATTTTGGGATGAACTATTTTCAACAAAGAAAAACAAGATTTAGATTGCAAAAGTATGGCATCTTTGCCGTCATAATGGAAAATTGGAATATATTTAAGTAATATCTAAATTTTGTTTTTGGGATAATTTTAAGATTTATTCATATTAATACGAAAAAAAAACTTTTCTTGCCCTAAATACGCCACTGTAACCTACCTTACAAAGCACAGACTTAAACCAAAAATCAAAAACACAAAGCCTATAAATAGAGTTAGAGACAGGGTGACAATATTGGGTCCGTGAAGTGGAATATCAGTAATTAGGCTTTTCGTGGAGTTTAGGTCCCCCTCTGCAACTTTTATATCTGATGAAATGCTGTAGAGCGTTGCTGAGAGGCGCTGTACCGCTTTAGATAGGAAATTCTCAATAAATTCAAAATTATATCGAGCCATGTCTGAAAATGAATTTACAGCATCTGCGTGACCCCAAAGTCACGGGAAACACATTTTCTGACAAGTCAACCCTTGCATATACTTTTCAGAGCGTGTCAAAAAAAAATTTAAAAATAAAGAAAAACAGCGAATTTGAAGTTGAAAATTTGAAGTAGAATGGAACATTATATGTTAAAGATTATGTGAAAAAATTTTTGTCGTTCCAGGTCTCGCCATTTCATTATTGGAATTCTTTAAAAATCTCCTTGGAGGAAATTCAGAAAACGATCGTGACATGTCAGAAAATTGTCACACTACATTCCTTGACACCCAAATATTGTGCAAAAAAAATTTCAGAAAAATCGCACCTAGCTAGGCGGAATTCTGACAATATTACGCAGAGATACCGGAAGGCAGGTATCGTTCAGTTGTATGACGGGAAAAATGATTCGCAATATTCTTTTTATTAGAAAATTGTTTACGAGTCATCATCGATTAAGCCCACTTGGACCCATGTCACTTGAGACTTTATAATTTTTCCATTAATTTTTTTTTGACATGCTCGGAAAAGTATATTATTATGCAACGGTTGACTTGTCAGAAAATGTGTTTCCCGTGACTTTGGGGTCACGCAGATGCTGTAAATTCATTTTCAGACATGGTTCGATATAATTTTCAATTTATTGAGAATTTCCTATCTAAAGCGGTACAGCGCCTCTCAGCAACGCTCTACGGCATTTCATCAGATATAAAAGTTGTAGAGGTTGACCTAAACTCCACGAAAAACCAAATTACTGATATTCCACTTCACGGACCCCCTATTGTCACCGTCTCTCTAACTATTTATAGGCTTTGTCTCTCTAACTAAAATACCGGTTTTAAAATAAAAAATTAGTTTTTGACTAAATGTGGACTAAAATTGAACAATATAACAAAAATGTGTATTTAAAAAAAAGGCGTTCGAAAAGGACCTCACCCCCCAAACCCTGGCTATGCCACCGATTGGGTCGTTCTGTAAGTAGTTAAAAATTAACTGAAGAAGAAATTCAGTCCACCAAATTTGTAAAAAATTAGCAAGAAAAAGGTGTAAGTAATCAAAATTTACCGCGTGATATACCCACGTATATACATGCTTTCGCCTTTTAAATATATTGGCGCCCGTCTCATGCATGTTTACTTGATTAGTAATGTTTAACGACTTACGTGTAAATAGGTAAGTACTAAGTAGGTACGAAGTACAACAAATTGTAATAAAACAGTGAGATTAAAAATAGACATTTTTTGGCAGCAGAAAAAGAGGTGTGTTTGACAATAACAGAGAAATTACATAGAAAAAAACAAATTTCTAAATTATTGTGTAACTTTATTTGCTTATGCCAACCAATATTTATTTCTTTACAAAGGCTGTAAGATGTTTTTACACCAAATATTTTCTTCTTGAACTTGTATAAATTTGTCCTGAAAAAGGTTTATTTTGTAAATTGTCCCGATTTAATTAATATAAAACGTATTTTTGTGGGCGTGAGCAAACTCCAGACATAAGCTGACACACATAAGATTGCAACAAATTGCAAATAATCCGTCTGAGAAGTGAGAATTTATTACTGTCATATATCTGATCATATCCACGCATTTATATACGTCAGCGGGTCATGTGCACTAAAACATTATCCATTTTATTAGTTGCATATCAAATTAGTTCATCAGTAGGTTTAAAAATAAAGAAAATAATTTTTGCACCGAAAAATTTTTGAAAAATGAACGGTAAAAAAAGTAACGCAATTTCCCAACTCTTCTCAAAAGTGTTCTGCCTCTTTCATTAGACTATGGGCTATTTTAAATTATTGTTTTTACAGCTTAATGCAATGCGTAGGCGAACAGTGTTGCCGTCATTTGTTAAAAATCGAATTTAGTTAGTTTTAGTTAATTAGTTAGCCTCAACTCAAGCCATAATATGTTTTCCCTCGTAATCTGAAATTCTATTAGGTCGTGCCTTTTTCTCTTCATGGATTAAACCCCCTTACACCTTTGTGCTCCATATTGAATCCGTCATTTCTAATTTTGAAAAAGTAATTTCATTTGTATTCTACGCGAAAACCTCAATTTTGGTTGCATTTGTATGATTAAATCGTTTTAATTAGTGACGTCAGCCGATCCACTTCTTGAAAATGCCGGCTACGGAAATCAACGCCTACATTTTTGGCCGGATCCCGGACGGGAACCGGATCCTGTATTTACGAAACGTTCTAAAAAGAGATAGAAATCCATTCGATTGGAGGAAAAACACATGTTTATTAAAAAATACTTATTTGCGCCTGCGTCAAGTATTTATAGTGAAAGACTTTTTTCGGGGGCTGACGATGTCTGCGAAAAAATATAGACGTGGAAAAACTATTTTTTCTGCACCATAATTTGCTCATTATTAATTACAAATCTTAATGTATTGCATATTATTTAATAATTATGTCGTTTGTTTCAGAGTTTTTCGTTTTTATCTCTATTTCCTTAAATAAAACAGCTGTGGTTCTGTCATCATTTCTACAACACAGCGTTTTAAATTCAGTTCCGGCTGGACCGGATACTAGAAAATGCCGGATTCACCGGACATTAGATCCGGTGCCGGTAATATCACTGAATCATCTGAAATTACGTCTCTTGCGATGTATTTCACATTTCTAAACAAAAAGAAGTCGAATAAAGTCAAGTGGATGCTAAAAGGCCGAGGTACGGTGCCGACGGGTTTCGGAGTTATCGCAAGTAGATTTTCAAGGTTGCCATAATATATCGCTTTCTTGTAAAAATTTGCAAAATGCACATAGAGGGATATTTCACATATTCATCGGGCAACGTTGCCTGCATTAATTGCAAACTCTACATGGAACAGTCAACAGGCTGATGACGTCAATATCTGGCCAGACACACCCGTTCTATCGACCAATCCGAACATTCCGTGTGGGCTTAAAAACCTCTGGAAATTGATTATCCGAAAATAAACGTCTACCTACTCATAACGGACGTTTAAAAGTATACGACATTGGCGGATTATGTATGCGTCTTTTTCTACTCTATGTGAACGAGTGAGAGCATATTAGATATAATCTAGGTAAGACGATAAAAGTAAAAATTACAGATAAATGGCTTTGTAAAAGATAATGTAATTAAATTACGTTGTTAAAAGATTTCGCGAATTGATTGTATAGACGCAGACGCCAATAAAAATGATTAAGATTAGATTAGTGGAATTTTGGGTTTTCTGATGAAATAGTACGAAATATGGCTTGCTAAGGTGTGCCGAAAAATACATACAAACAAAGCCACGTGATTGTGACGTATTGGAGGCAGGTCCGGAAAACTTTAGCTTTGACCGTTGCAATGGAAACCTTTTATTTACTTTTGATGGATGCTTTTTACACATACACACAAGCATGAGTCTTACGCCATTTTAATTGCCATTGCCGCTGCAATTCTGGGTAGAGATGGTTTTCTGTTATTTTTATCTGTTTTATTTGGTCGAGGTAGCTGTGAACTGCTAATGACTATTTAAAATAACTGATACTTAAATTAGCAGTTCACATTCTCTATAAAGAATATACATTGCTAATTCGTAGCAACTTTTTTAAACCGTTATTTGTAAGTAGCAGTAGCTTCATCTCTAAATCTGGGGGTATTTAGCTATTCCGTCATTACCAACTGCTGTTTTGACTTTTGGCAATGGCGAACGGTTTACTGCGCATGCTTCCGTGCAATTTTTAATGCCGCAAGAGAAGAGTTGTCGCTGCTAGAGAATAATTCCCGGCTTTTAGGCGCAAAGCTCCGAAATCTTAGGATTTGACGTTTTAATGCGACTGAAGTCCAATTTCGGGCTTTCGCTGTCTCCAAACCGTCAAATATGTGCTATTACTTAATGTACAAAAGCTTGGCAGGCAATTTCAGTAAATCGATAGAAATTCTATAAGCATTATAAAACTATAAAATAGGTAACTTGGAACCATAAGTGCTACAAGTTTACTCAATATAAATATTTAAATATTAATATTTCTGACGGACAGTTTGCCAGAACAATTTTAATATTTACAAAACACTGCGATAGCTAAAATAACAACTAAACAATGCCATGGCCCGAAATTGAATTAAACTTTGAACTTTGTTCACTTTAAAACTTGCATTCCTTTATTTTAACATGTAACCTCTCCAAACTATCCTGATGCATTAACGGACCACCTCTGATAAGTTTCATTTTCTTAGAAAAGAAATGTGCATCATGGAAACATTATAGAAGCCAAAGACTAGAAATTGTGTGTTGAGTCCATTTTGGACCAGAATGATTTATTGCTTTCTAGCGGCCATTTTGGGAAATAATTTTTATTTTGTTAAAATGAGATTTAATGATATTCCTGCATCGCTTGCAAAGCTAAAAGTTATTAGATAAGTTCCATTTTCCTAGATAAGTCGATTTATAAAAGAACTAAATAAAATATTGATAATATTTTAATTTTAATTTTTCTGACAAAGTATATTTTTTTATGTAAATGCAAATAAATCGAGGGCACGTTAAAAATATGAAGCCAAATTACTAAACAGCATGATAAAATTTACTGAGACCGCTAGTACCAACCACTTGGAAACACGTTAAATGTCCCTTTTAAAATGTATACGTTTCGAAAATATTTCCATTTTTGTTGCCAACTGTTTCCAATTTTGATCGGAAACAGAAACGATAGTTACGATACATTTACCATAATGTGTCTAAAAATGCTACTTGGGAGCTGATACAAGTTACGCAATCGGTTATTGAAATAAAATTTCTTTGAACTTAATAATTAAACTCTAAAATATATTTTCAAAAAAAAAAAAAACCTATAATCAGGTGAAATTTTTAATTAGGGAGCTTGAATATACGATTTTGAAGTCGCGCAAATCGATTAGTTTTTAAAATTTTGTCGTTTTGTCCGTCATCAAGGTTTATTTTAAAATTTTTACTTTTAAAAAGTCGCATAATATTTAATAATTTTCAGACGTATAGGTAGTTCTTAAAACCGCTGTAAAAAATCCAAATCTCATAAAGGAAGAGGCGTTACGACACCACATTTTATTTCTTAACTTAATTTCGCCATTTTGTGCAACATTTCTATACGGCAAATGATATAAATACGGCCCTGTACCGTTTTCACCCCCAGAGTCTTTAAGGACAACTGAAGGGTATTTCCACGCATTCGACCCATAGTCACCCTTAGTGTGGATACGGAATTAGTGTTCCAGTGTGTACCTCATTCAAACACTGTGTGTTAAATGTAAGTTACCGTAATTTTGATTATAATACAGTTCCGATAGTTTATATGAACCCATTTTGAAATTTGTGTCGGTGGTTTAAAAATTTAAATCGATACATTCAATACATTTTCCGGCGTAATTTGGCGGCTGTTTTTATTTGCCGGGTATATTTTCTACTAGTGATGCAACGATTGTTGTTATATTTTCTTTTACGATAATGACCCAAAATAATCGTACGATTACGATTTTCAAAATTTAAATTAAATATGTAAATTTTAATTTATATAGATACCATGTTCTTAGGTTTTTATTTAGGCCTGTCGTCAAATTATATACAGGGTGTCCCATAACTTATGGGCCATAGAGCAACTGGAGATACTAAAGTCTGTTTCGTTGCCGTTGATAGCTCGATACCCTCATTAAAGATTCAAAACAAGGGCCCGGTGGCCTAAAATATTTTACCTATAAAATGGTCTTTTTACGTACATCTAGCATAAAGATGAAGAATTTTGACCTATTCCACCGGGTAACAGATAAAGTAACAATAGAGCCATAAAATGAAATGAAAGGATAATGATTAAAACGGCCCATCATGGTCGGAGAGTTGGGTTTTTAATGTAACCGCTTATTATTTTATTTAAATGTAATAGATTTTATGATTTTATGAATTTATTTACAAGAAAACTAATTTATTTACAGATCAAAAAATATTGACAATTTCAATAATTATAACTCGATAAAATGGTCCTCAGAAGAATCTGAAGAGTCATCATGTCCTACGCTTATTACTAAAGGCTCAATTTCCATAGTTGTGTCAATTACGTTGTCAAGTTCCCACATTTTTTGTTCCTCTACTATAGCATGTTTTATGGCGTTTTGCCAATTTTCTGATGACACATTTGCTAAAGAATGAAGCAAGAGGTGTCGCACTTCTTGCATTTTAAAAGTTTTGTTATTTCTAGCAACATATCCTTTTACTTGAGCCCATATTAATTCGATAGGATTTAGCTCACAATGGTAAGGTGGTAAACGGAGCACTATAATACCTCGATCTCTTGCCATCTCGTCAATAACATACTTTTTATACTGTGATTTATGTAGCCTAACAATATCCAAAAGTTCTTTTTTTACCATGGTATTATCGTAACTCAATTCCTTTCGTTGTAACCAGTTTACGATTTCCGCCTTTTTCCATGAAGTTGTGGGAAGATTCTCTTTTAGCCTAGAGTGATAGCTGGCATTATCCATCACTATTACAGAATTAGCGGGAATGTATTCTATCATTTGCTTAAAATATTCCTCGAAAACATCAGCAGTCATTTCTTCATGATAGTCTTTAGTAGAATTCGACTGGAATTGTAATAATCCTTGATCCAAAAAGCCATTTGAACTTCCTATATGAGTTATAATAAGTCTGCGTCCCTTTCCAGATGGTGGTCTAAGTCCTGTTGACCAGCCTTCCATGACAGCTTGTCGAGAACTTAGGACATTTTTATCTTGCCAAACTTTAGATACGGTGTGCCCTTCGTTCAGCCAAGTTTCATCCAAATAGAAAATGTTTTTGCCTTCGCTGCGGTATTTTCGGATGGACCTTAAGTATTGACGTCTCCAGCAAATAATATCTGCTCTATCAATAAGAAAAGATTTTCTGTTTTGCTTCTCCCATCGAAAGTTCATATCATGAAGTATTTTCCATAGTTTCGTTCGTGATAGCTGTGGTAAGTCCTCGTCGTAGTTAATGGCTTGTAAAATTTTGTCTATAGTTGGTATTTCCTTGGCAAAATAAAAACTATGTACTTTTCTTCTAATACCATTTTTAATGAAATTGTCAATTTCTAACGGTTTCTTTCCTGGGAGTGGTTTTGGCTCACTGAGGTTCTTAGATTTTCTTTCACGCAAGAACCTATATATAGTAGCCTCTCCAACTCCTACCATATTGGCACACTCTGCAATGATGCTACGAACATCACTTGCAGGTTTCTGGTACACTAGAGCATCATGCACGTTTAATATTAATGTCTTTTCTCGGAGAGAATATGCACTCTTGCTAATTTGACGAAGACACGTTGGCGAAAAACTTGAAGCCATTGTTACAAGTATAGGAAATAATTCAACTTTGAGATAATGCAGTATCTAAATACAACTAAATACATAGTTTGACAAACGCACATCAAATGGCGTAATAACATCCTAAAGCAGGCAAAAATAGGTAAATTAATTACCCCTGTTGTACCTACTTTAACCCTAATCCTACTTAACAATGGACAGAGGCCAATTTTCTTATTAAATAAGGTAATTACTATTGGCAACGCCTATGGTTTACGGTTGTTTTATGGCTTCAACCCTCGATATGAGCTATCAACTGCAACAAAACGGACTTTAAACATCAAACTAAACCGATTAAGTCATATAAGTTTTTTCGAAATACAGTGAAACCTCTCTAAGGCGGACACCTGCGAGACCAAATGTGTCCGCCTAATAGAGGTATCCGCCCATGGGTAAATTTGTTATTAGGTAATATTTAAATTAATTAATTATTACTATGTACATGTATGTAGAAAAAAACATCACATAACAAAAATACACTAGTTTTAGTTAGCATGTAGTACTAAAAAAATCTAATAACGTAGTTTGACGTGTTTGCGTTTTATACTTGCAATCTAGAAAATGTAATTCCAAGTCTGATAACAATTCCATTGCTGTAGAGTCACCTCTATTCTTTGCATACTCTTATAATTCCTTTACCATACTAATGGCTTGTTGGTAATTGGTGACCTTTGTTTGATTACTGCATTCAACTTCTTCATCAGAGTCGTCAGATAGTGATGTGGTTTCAGTTTGGGCTACATAATCGGTAGGAATGGGGTCACTATCATATTCTAATATCACATTGCTATCAATGTTAATGAACTCGCCCAAATCATTGTTATCAAATTATAAACTTCCACAACATCAATATTCTCTTTCAGACTCAAAACGCGACATTTTTGTGCCATTTTTTACGATTTTAACCTTACAACTCACAAATAAACGGCGGACTGCTGTCGGGGAATCACACATACGTTCATTCGGCGAAGTCCTTTCGAGCTGCCACGCATACGCGATAGGTTGCCGGTCTGTCTTCAAAGAGTTTTTGCACTGTATTTATTCGTCTCCCAAATACTTAAAAAATTTTTTTGTCCGTTTAAAGGAAGGTTTTCGCACTCTTTGAATGAAAACAGCCTGTCCGCCCAAGAGAGGTTGATTTTTATGCAATTTCATATACCTAGTTTCGGACTATGAAAAAAGTCCGCTTAATAGAGATGTCCGCTTATTAGAGATGTCCGTTATGAGAGGTTTCACTATATATATATATATATTGGATAAAAATACTTAATAACAGGTAAGAAAAATCATAGATTGATTACATCCAGTTAACTAGCACTCTCTAATGTGAAACTTTAAAAGAAATTCTACAAATTCTTATTTCTTACTCATAAAAACATCATACCGAAAACTTTAAATCTGATACATTGAAACGTTTTCAAATTATGGCTTATTTTCGAAAATAAACTTTCACTTTCAACACCCTGTACTTCTAGAACGAGAAACATTTCCAAAAACTTATATAACTTAATCGATCTAGTTTGACAGTAGCTTTATGGGACACCCTGTATATTATATTTCGCATCCTTGCTTCAAAAGTGACAACGCAAAAATCCAATTTGTTAAGGCCGTATTACAGTCGGGAATTTTTATGGCGCCAGCAATGGCAATTATAATTCAAGGATTGATGCGCAGTACACCGTTCTCCGTACTACAGTCGGAAATTCTACTCTTCTGACAATTAAAATGACACGGATTCATGCGCAGTACACCGTTCCCGATCAGCTGTCTCTCATTACTAGAAATGGGACAGGCGCCATTTTAATTGCCCTTGCCGGCGCAATTGGGTAGACATGGATTATTCTGTTATTTTTAACTGTTTATTATTTGGCCGAACCAGGTATGAACAGGTAATGGCCATTTAAACCCACTGGTACTTAAATTAGCAGTTTACATTCTTTATTAAACTTATGGACTGCTAATTCAGCAACTTTTTGCACCTCCTATTTGTAAATAGCAGTAGCTGCTTTAACTGGTAATCAAAACGAACAGGTTTGCCCATCTCTAATTCGGGGGATATTTTAGGGATTTCGACAGTACCAACTGCTGTTCTGACTCGTTGACAATGCTCCAGCTGATCGAACACGGTTTACTGCGCATGAATACGTGCCATTATAATTGCCGGCGCAAGAGAAAAATTTGCCGAGTCTAATACGGCCTTTACTGATTATGGATTTTTAAATCGATCTAAAACATAAAAAGAGCATGTTGCAAATCCAAAAAAAAAACATAAAGTGTTTTTTGTAATATAAAGAATCGTAAAACAATTGTATTGATATTGACGATTAATCGCCGGTTAATCGTAATGGTTGCATCACTACCTACTACCGTTATTTTAACATGTAGAATCCTCATTCTTTATCCAACACACTGTAGAGTGAGGATCTCTACACATTGCGTTATTAAAAATATATCGACTAATAATACAATTTTTAGCTAATTAATTTGCTAATTAATTAAAATTCATGGCTTTTGGTAATTATAAAAACCGTTACTCGCTCTTTATTGACTATGTATAATAAAATACGATAAGCTGAGCAAACAGCTTAAGAGAATTAACTTTGTCAATATTTGTTAGAAATTAATGCTACCTATATTTTGTTAAGTGTTATGCTCGAAGCGCCAATTAGATCAAATAACACAAATAAAAACAGTACCTATAGAAACCTACATAATATGTCAAATGCAGTTAGTTACATTGGAAATTCTTAATAGACGAAATGGCTAGTTCTTCTATCTTCGGAATGATATGGAAATGACTTTATATGAAATCGGAAAATTTATGTGGCCGCTACTGAGGACGTTCGAAATCAATAGTTTATTGAGGCGGTGTTGTCATATATTGCAACAGAGAATTGTAAACGCACGTGTTCAGTTTTTGACAACAAGACGTCTTTGACCCGCGTTATCACTTCTTTTACAAACTTTTTAGAAAAAAAATACTACAATTTTAAGGTACATACTCCCTTACCTTCGATCTTATAATCCGTTTTATAATTAAATTCCATAAAAAAATAAAACACAAAAAGTATGTTTTGCAACAGAACCAACAGTAGGTAATATCACACAAATTTTAAATCACATTAAAATATTTCTTATTATGAATTATTTCACAACAAAAAAAATCGGGTAATTCTACCACAACTAACAAAACGTTTAAAATTCGTATACATCAAGCACGTGGAACCCTCGACAGCATCATTCCACTCCCGAGTCTAGAAACATACTGAAGCAACGAAAATCGCGCGCGGCAGGTATCCAAGCAAGAGCGAAACATGCGGTGTGATCTGACAACCCTGTTAGTATACTCTAATGACCCACATTGTTGCTAACTGAATCCAGATGGAACGGCGCGACAGTATGTGGGTAAAAAAGGTTTTTACCTTAGTATTTAGATATTCGAAAAAAAAAAAAAGTATGTAGACTTTCTCTAGGACACCCTAGAAGTCACCCATTTAAATATAATAAGTCATTTCCATAACACCCTGTGCATAACCTGCTGTTTTTTTGCACCTTTAGTTGTGAAGATATTTCTCGCACATGTAAATAAAGCTGATCGTCAGATGTCATGCGCAATGCCGACTGATAAACTATTTACCTGAACAGGACCGTACTGCGCCCTTAATTAAAATTATTACACGGCAATATTTTAGCACATCAATACCTTCTTTACTGTGCAATAAACAATATATTTTCTCTCATCTCTGAAAAGCCACTTTTAGAATTATTAATTTTGATATCTATTGTCCACGTATCGATAGATTTTTAATATCGTTACATCGCTACGACTGATTTCGATTCTGGACGGTCGTCGTTGGTTGGCAACCAAACCGGCACCAATGCCGGCGGGGTTGCCTATATGACGGTGACAACATTGTGCGCAAGACAACCGACGAGCACCCTTTAAATATATGACCGATATACCGTGTGCGCCAACCAATTTTTTCACTCATAAAACTTTTGTTGTACGTATCCATAGTTATAGGTCGGTGGTTCTGCACCACAGGTGGTCACCGTGTAAAAAACTTATATACGTATTCCAAGGGACATCTAACACGTCTTATAAAATATTACCAATTTAAATAAGGAAAAAATAGCACATTTACGTAAACCAGTTTAGCAATTTAAATGCAAAATTGTTTTTTTGAATAACTTTTAAAGTATGTACACTATTTTTTGTTGTTGATGTGGTATTAGCATCATACTATTTTTATAAGGATTACCTAAGTATAATTTATGTTTCAAGTATATTCTTTTTTTGCATGCTGCATTAGATTGTCAAATATGGAATCTGAGGTGAGAAACTATAAGAAATTGTTAACAAAAATATTGTAGATATAGTTTTTTTAAGTATGTTCGTTGCTGATAGAACGGCATAAAAATTTGGATTGTGGTCACCAAAAAATTGTTTAATTTTCCATGAGAAATGTATGCGGACCACCAAAAAGAAGAAAAAAAATTATCATTCTTAGTTCAAGCAATCGTATTTTACCTCTCAAAGAACCATGATAATATAAATTTTGTTTACGAACCCAACAAAAATTATTTCTTTATAATAAAAGTCGTTAGAATATTCTTGCTACATAAATGTTGTATAACAGCAACCTTTATACAATAAATTTGCAAATCGATACCCTTTATCAAGCTGTTATAAGATAAGTTATAAATTATAAATCTCTTTTAACCAAAGTTCATAGGCGAAGTCTGCGAGTTGCTAGTCCTCCTTGAAATGTTGTTTTTTTTTGTAATTAGAACCAAATATTTCATGGTTGTGAGTTGTAGCTTGAAAAGCACAAGCAATCTACATCAAACCAGACGAGACGAAAATAATCTGAAAATAGCAACATTTTTGCAAATTTAGGGTTAATTTTAAGCTTTAAGGCCAATTTATAAACTCGACGATGACGATTGACGGTGCAGTTTGACGGTGCTGTTTGACGGTGCCGTAAAAAGCTGGATTTATAAACTTGACGGTGGCGGCGATAACATAACCTGTTTTTCTCGGCTTTTCTGTATTTTTATGTGATTATATTAATTTTGGTGTTTATGTGATCTGAATATTACTATCAATACTTATCAACAGTACACTTTAAAATAGTTAATAAGATGGTATAAAATAAAATAATATTTACTAAATATCACGTGACAGGCAAACACGATTTTGATTGGCTGTGTAAACTTTCTACGAACCTTGCTACGACCGTCCACCGTCAAAAGATAAAATTGGTTCATGTCGGCCGTCACCCACCGTCAAACTGCACCGTCATCGTCAAATATAAATGGTCTTATGCATTTCAATATGTTTAAGCTGTACCGTCACCGTCAAACAACACCGTCAATCGTCAACGTCGAGTTTATAAATTCAGCTTTATCCCAGCCAGATTTTGTTCAAAATACCAATCAGTTGCGTTCAGATAAGTTTAGAAAATCAAATTGACGATCGGTATTCTATGTATGAAACCTCCGGTAGAAATTTATCAATATGTCATACAGTGTGTTCGATTAAGGGTGCAACAAATGGGAAATTTTATTAGTCGCACAAGCAAAATTTAAATACCACCCAAACTTTTAATAGAAGGTCTTGTATTTGGACATATTTTTTAATTCTAAACAACTTTTCTTAATAACATAATTTGAACGAATTTCAGAATTTTGCCCTACCCTGTTTGCTGTTTCACTTGAAGTCATTCTAAGGGCACGTGAAATGGCTGCGGGACATGCTGATGATTGTGCAACTCATAAAAAAAATTCCAATTTGTGTACACTTAATCGATCGACCACACTCCGATTCTTTTATGATAACTCTGTACAAACATTTCTATATTAAATGTTGTTTATGTGCATAGTATCCTTACTTTATTTGAAAAAAATAATAGGACGAAACATTAAAAACTACTTACCGATATTTATATTCTCTATCAGGAAAAATTATCAATATGTACAAATATTTAACCTACTTGAGTTGCGCTACATTTTTGATGAAATTGTGCGAGAAATAATAATAAATAGTTGTTAAATTTGACAAACTTTTAATTTACTTGCCTGACACGTGTTTCGAACTTTTCACGTCATTATCGAACGAGTACAAGAAGATATTAAATTCTACCTACTAGAAACAATAGCTATAAAAAAAGCAATAAAAAACAAATGTAAGTATGGGTCCACAACGGCGCACCGACCCTCGCCCATTCCCTTGCCTGTCGATAAGTTTGTCTCGCTACATCGAGATATAAACATGGACTGTGCGTTGTCATCTTCTTCCGATAAAGAAGATATTATTTTAGACGCTAATATAGCCAAGTGGTATGGTATATGTTTAACAGAAATCAAGATTACATTTTCCTAATGTCGTCCATTTTTTAACAACAATAATAAGCTGCCGTCGAAAAATTCCGTTCAAATTAAAAAGGTTGGGTACCGACGAAATTTCGTCAACGAAATGTTATTCCGCTTGACGACGGGTGTCATTATTATGTGACACGGGTTATCGGTTCTCTGTTTTCCATAGCGGTCACGATTTTCTTTCATTACTGCATTTTTAGATATTTAGAATACTTATTGGGTCTTGCCAATCAAAAAGGTCGAATTAGGTATAGGCTATATTACATAAATTACGCTCATAATTTGACATGAAATTGGAAAATCAGTTGATATACACCAGGTATGGGCAACCTTTTGGGCTAAAGGGCCACATAATAAATGTAAAATGGGTAGCGGGCCACACGGGATTATTTCTGTGGCACACCATACACCCTCCGCAGGCGAGCGAAGCGTGCCGTTTCCAATTAGCGCCATAGGCGAATTTTTTTGAAATTTTCAAGGTCAATCCACCCGCTTATATAGACAAAATGAATGAATGATCTAGAATTGTCTAGTGTAGAACGTTCTTTTGTTGCGCCGCCAGTGAGGCGGCAAACATCAAAGGCTTTGATGTTTGTTTGCCGCCTCACTCTTTGATGATCGCCGCCACTCGGCTTGCTCGTTCACTTGCACAACAAACGCGGGCCGGACGTTGCCCACCCATGATATACAGGATGTGTTAAAAAATATGTTTAAACAGGGTCGTAATTAATTAATTAGAAAAAAATAGGTATACTGGAGTAATTTTTAACATTTTAATTGTTATTTTAAATAGTGTTGTCCTACATAAAAATCCAAGTAACGATATAATCAAAAGTATCAATATGCATTCTCATATGTTCAAAAAAGCGTTGGGAATATTTCCTTAGATCATTATAAAGGTGATATACGATATATGGCAATTTTGATTTTTGTTTAAGCATATAAGTACCACTTTGTTATATTAGAGTATAGAACAATATCTTTTTCATCGGAAGAAGATAACAACGCGCAGTCCACGTTTATATCTCGATGTCGAGGGACTACTGTGCGAAGGTCTGTGCGGTGCTATGGTACAAGGCTATGGGCGAGGGTCGGTGCTCCATTGTGGACACAGACTTATGCTGTCAATAATCAAACCTTTAGGTGTCAATCTCATTCTCAGCAGCACATTAATTTAAGATAAATTTATAACCAACTGTACCTTAGAATTAGAAAAAACCCACAGACACTGTTTGTGTTTTATGCATCTACAGCGTAACACCAGACTCGTCTACTAAAAAAATCCATTTGTACACACACTTTCAAAAATAAATGTATATCATTTACTTTTAACAAGCAGACAAAGGAATTAGAAAAAAAGGCTCAAAAGGAAAGTAACGATTCAACATCGACAGCTGATACCAGTTGCAAAGCCAATAATGATTTGGTAAGTTCTTCCAAATATATTCATGATCAAAATTTATACATTGTAGCGCCAGCCAAGTCACAGGCTAAACGACATAACGACTTTACCATAGAGAATCCGCTTAGTACATGTTTAGCCATTGAAATGGTTGGACCTTTTCTTTGCCGCATGATAATCTGGTTTGTTTAAAAAAGTTTGTCCCTATAATAATTCCCTCTAATATTCTCGATCAGCTGCCGAAATACCTCTTGAATTGCCAGGAAATGGGTATTGCACCATTTTATTTGGTGCGGCAATTTTTGGGGTATTTTAAGCGGTATTAGTGTCGGCAATTCTTCTCTTGCGGCTATAAAAATTGCACGGGTGCATCCGCAGTAAACTATTCTCGATCAGCTGGCGCAATACGTCTTGCATGCCAGGAAATGAGTATTGCGCCATTTTCTTTTTGGCGCTGCAATTTTTGGGGGTATTTTAAAGCCGTTTTAGAGTCGGCAATTCTTTTCTTGCAGCAATAAAAATTGCACGGGTGCATGTGCAGTAAACCATTTTCGATCAGCTGCCGCAATAAGTTTTGCATGCCAGGAAATGGGTATTGCGCCATTTTATTTGGGCGCTGAAATTTTTGGGGGTATTTTAAAGCCGTTTTAGAGTCGGCAATTATTTTCTTGCAGCAATAAAAATTGCACGGGTGCATTCGCTGTAAACCATTTTCGATCAGTTGGCGTAATACGTTTTGCATTGTCAGGAAATGGGTAATGCGCCCTTTTATTTGGCGCTGCAATTTTTTAGGTATTTTAACGCCGTATTAGAGTCGGCAATTCTTTTCTTGCGGGAATAAAAATTGCACGGGTGCATGCGCATTCTCGTTCCGCGGGCGCAATACGTCTTCCATTGCCAGCAAATTGATATTGCCCCATTATAATTCCCAATGCCGCTGCAATTCTGGGTAGAGATGGATTTCTCTTATTTTTAACTATTTTTTATTTGGTCGAAGCTAAGCTAGCGAACTACTAATGGCTATTTAAAATAACTGTTACTTAAATTAGTAGTTCACATTCTTTATTAAGCATAGGAACTACTAATTCGTAGCACCTTTTTTTAACTGTTATTTGTAAGTAGCAGTAGATGCATTAACTGCTAATTAAAGTGAACAGGTTTGCCCATCTCTAATTCTGGGGGTATTTCGACAGAAACAACTGCTGATCTGACTTTTGGCAAAGCACCAGCTGATCGATTTACTGCACATGCCTCCGTGCAATTTTTATTGCCGCAAGAGAATAATTGTCGTTGCAAGAGAATTATTGCCGACTGTAATACGGCTTTTAGGGATTTCGACACCACCCACTGATGTTCTGTGACTTTTGACAGAAATCACTATCCCAAAAGTTATAGTTGTTAAGATGTTTCTAAAGTTCTCTTCTACTTTATGTATTTATTTTCTGCAACCTTTGACAATGTAACGTAACCAATTTATTTCTTTGAAATAAATTAATAATAATTCTACGTAAAACTGCATTTGTTTACCCAATAGTCATTGAATCCACTTACCTATGTAAATATAGGTTCGTAGACAATTATTACATGTACAAACCAAATGCTTTACCTGGAAACATTTCGTTATTCTATTTTTTGTTTGCCATTTTCATTATCTTGGTGTAAATTGCTTATGTATGTTCATATCCTTAAATATGTAAGTGCTAGAAAATGTTGGGTGTATGTTTGTGTTTATAATTAAACTTTAGATATGCATATCTATTTTAGACAAATGGAAAAATATTGTATGTCATATAAAACGCGAATACACTAAACGGAGTATAAGCCGTGTTTTCAGGGGGACACGTTTCACTATTAATTTCATTCCTGTAACCTCAACCCCGCTTGCGGGGGCGGCTGCTGCCCTTGGTCTTTCAAATGGGAATGGGTATGTTGTGATACATCTTTTTAAAGGGCATTAAATTATCCTTTAAAATGGCGCTTCGTTTTATAAATTTGAGCTACGCGCCGCCGAGCAACGGAATTTGAAACATTTCACTGCACCTCTTATCAAGTACATAGGTTTGTGCGTAAACAATTTTTTTTTAAAGTAATAAGTATCAGTCAACTCAACTTCAAGTAAGTGGTTGATCCAGATCTACATACGTTATTTCTGCGCTATTATTTTCTTTTGATTTGATCGTGACATAAAAAATGGTTTATTCTATTGAGGAGAGAGTGGAAATTATTGAATTGTATTTTATAAACAATCAATGTGCAAGAGTAACGGCAACTTTGTTTAATGACATCCAGACATCCAGATGGACACGCACATCATGCTTATATCCTAGAATTAGTGGCAAAATTTCGGCAAATCGGTTCAGTGGCAAATAAAAAAAGGATCATTGAAAATCCGGTAAGAAATGAAGCAAGAAGTAGCTGTTCTGGGTCAAGTTAGTATGAATCCAACATTAAGTACCAGAAAAATGTGCGATGTAACGGGTATTTCGCGGACTACTGTACAGAGAATTCTGAAACATTATAAATGGCACCCATACAAAATTCAACTTCTCCAAGAATTGAATGAAGATGATAATTTACACTTTTGTGAAGTAATGTCAGAACAAGTATTAAATTATCCGAACTACCTTTTTAACGTTTGCTTCTCAGACGAATGTTCTTTTTTTCTTAATGGCACTGTCAATCGACATAACTGTCGTTACTGGTCCGACACGAATCCAAGGATTTACCACGAGGTTCATACTCAAAATCCTCAGAAATTAAACGTTTGGGCTGGTATTTTCGGTGATCACATAATTGGACCATTTTTCTTACCAGGAAATTTAAATGGAGATACTTACTTATTAGACTTGTTGGAGAATGCTGTCAACCCAGCGCTGATGGAAATTATGGAAAACGACCAACGTTACCAGGAAGAAAATCGAATATTTCAACAAGAGGGGGCTCCCCGCCCCCCATTATGCATTACCCGTACGCCACTTTCTGGATGAAACGTTTCCTGGTAGATGGCTTGGGAGGAGGGGTGCTTACATTTTTTAAAACGCAATTTCTCGGCGGCGCGTAGCTCAAATTTACAAAACAAAGCGCTATTTTAAAGAGAATTTAATGCCCTTTAAAAAGATGTATCACAACATACCCATTCCCATTTGAAAAAACAAGGGCAGTAGCCGCCCCCGTTAGGGGGGGGGGGGGGGTGTTGAGGTTACAGGGATGAAATTAATAGTGAAAGGTGTCCCTCTGAAAACACAAGTTTACGGGTCCGAGTTTTTTTTTTAATTTTCACGTACACAGCCGTAAACCTTGCTGGACTGTTTTCGATAGGCCACCCTGTATATCATTATTGTGTATAAATAAGTTTAATAATTTTAAATTACCATTCTTTTGAATTGTTTTTAAAATTGGTGCGACAAACAAATATATTATTGTTCATGAAGGTACCTATTTATGTAATAGGTAGTTGTAAAACCACTTAAATAGTCCTAACAGCCAAAACAAATTTGATATAAAAATAACCTTAAAAGGAAGTAACCAATTTAGAAATAATTGTTAAAGAATTTCAAAACTTTGGAGCAGATTGATTGTGGAACCTGAATAATTATAATTAAAGCAGCCACAAACTTAAGGTTGAGCAGACACTTTTTTTAAATCTTTTCAGTCAAATTTTTTCAATTTCTGTCTCATCTGAAAGCGGATTCGTCAAGTTAAGATTCAGAAGTGGAAATTTAAATTTCCTTTTTTTAAATCTAGTTATTAAAATGGTGTTTGAAAAATTGTAAAAATGGAAATTTTGTTAAAAATTAATCTTTCCTTATAAACCAGAATTGTGTTTCAAATAATATGAATTATTTTGATTGCCGTATTTATTTTTGTTTGTGATTTTTTAATACACATTGTAAAATTTATTTTTCTTTGTTTTTTTATTGAAACTAATTTAAAGTTACTGCGAAAAAATATTTATGTAATTTTCACTAATATGCCCATTATATCACATAATAAAAAAGATATTTTCAGGCTTCCGATTTAGTTTTAATATATGTCAATTTTTCCGTTTTTTCCTATGTTCGAGAAAAGAAGATGTTAATGTTAAATATCCAGTCAGTAATATAAAGTTTGTTTGTGTTTGATCATAAAAAAAAAGTTAAAGCGGAAATATTCTTTAATCTGGTTTTACTTTATCTGACTAATACCCTACCACTTGATAACACGATGATTTCAATCAAATTTTTTTTGATTTTGTCAAAGAATTGATTATTATTATTGACATTGATTTATTATGTATTATTGGATTTGAAAAATACCCAGCTTATTGTGGATATGCGTTTAAAATTTGGATTAATATTTCAATATTTTCTTGGAAAAAATAAAAATTATTACTGATTATGGGGAATTATGAATAATTTTTGAGGAAGTAGTCCGACTAAAAACAAATTATTTTTAGTTCTGACGGAATAAATGCAGCCAAAGGTACAAGATAAATTAATTCAATTACTTATTAAATTGACGTGAAAGTTCACTTTTAAATATCATAACAAGCTATGTTTCTTCAATATTTTTAAAGGTAAAAATGATGTAATTCTATCACCTCCGTTATACTACCTCCATGATAACGAAATGACGTTATGACCGGAAATATTTGACCAATTTATCAATACAAACTCGGCCACTTACAATTATTACAAAACAACAAAATAATTAATTTTGGTATTTTTCTATTCTTTTTAAATTTGACCGGTGGAATGTTTCCGCCCTGATGATAATGATAAATAAGAATTAAGAACCGATAAATAGAAACTTGACGCAGAAAGAGTATTTTTACCGATATTATTTTGAAATTTTACCAGACCAGGACCAGCCTGGAGATAAAAACTGTTGGCAGGCCAAGTAGTTAGAGAGACGGTGACAATATCAGTAATTTGTTTTTTCGTGGAGTTTAGGTCCCCCTCTACAACTTTTATATGTGATGAAATGCCGTAGAGCGTTGCTGTGAGGCGCTGCTCCGCTTGAGATAGGAAATTCTCAATAAATTCAAAATTATATCGAGCCAGAATTTACAGCA
This sequence comes from Barypeithes pellucidus, assembly GCA_963991005.1. Lineage (NCBI taxonomy): Eukaryota > Metazoa > Arthropoda > Insecta > Coleoptera > Curculionidae > Barypeithes > Barypeithes pellucidus. Next base: position 7,574,156 of record OZ022557.1, read on the forward strand.
TCTGCGTGACCCCAAGGTCACATCAGGAAACACATTTTCTGACAAGTGAACTCTTGCATATACTTTTCCGAGCGTGTCAAAAAAAATTTCTGATAAAAAGAATATTGCGATTGAATATTGAATATATACAACTGAACGATACCTGCCTTCCGGCATCTCTTCGTAATATTGTCAGAATTCCGCCTAGCTAGGTGCGATTCTTCTGAAATTTTTTTTCCACAATATTTGGGTGTCAAGGAAAGCCTCCGACGGCCCGAGATATGTACCGTATTTAGTGCTCCGAAGCTTTGATGCCAAATAAATAAAGAAATTCTTCAGACAGTTTTCCTGTCTACATGACATGAAAACACTCGCGCATGGAGAATGTAAATATCTATTTATTATTTTTGACAAATAGGCTCGGTGGCCTAGTGGTATAGCGTACGCCTTGTGATCTGAGAGTCGCGGGTTCAAATCCCGCACTCGGCACCTCTGGTTTTATTTATTTTTTTACAAGTGCCCGAGTCTTTGAGGCCATATAAATAAAGAAATTATTCAGACATTTTTCTAAAACATCTTTGAAAGATTAACTGCCAATTTAATTTATATATAATCCGCTATTTATTAGCGCTTGTAGTATGGCTCGGTGGGTAGAGTGTCCGCCTGGCGATCTGAGGGTCGCGGGTTCAATTCTCGCACCATTTATTTATGAGCACATGGTGACTCGAAGCGGGCGGGAAAAATCTTTCCCGCCCGCTTCGATACTTTCCCGCCCGCTCTCTTGGAAAACGCCACTTTCAGTGAAGAGAACATGCATGAAAAGAGGCACTTTCGGGGCACATGTAAAAAAAATTCATTTTCAGACATGGCTCGATATAATTTTGAATTTAATTTCCTATCTAAAGCGGTACAGCGCCTCTCAGCAACGCTTTTACGGCATTTCATCAGATATAAAAGTTGTAGAGGGGGACCTAAAGTCCACGAAAAACCAAATTACTGATATTCCACTTCACGGACCCCCTATTGTCACCGTCTCTCTAACTAAAGCGTATTGTGGTCATGGCATTGTAAATGTATTGTTCACAGGAAAAATTATTTGAAAATTGCTACTTTCCTCATATGTATATGGTAGTAGAGAAAATACATTTTAATAGGCACAAAAATCTCGAATCGACGAATTTTTACAAATTCTAGGATGCATATATCCGGGTTACGTTACCATGTGTTCCGCTTCCTGTCATAAAAACACATTATGGTCATAATTATCCCTTAACGATTGTAAAAAAGTAATTCCTTTTGTTATATTTAAGTGAATGGTAACAATGTTACCTTGCCGTATAATACGAGGTGCGTTAGAAAATATTTCTCCGTAACAAATAGTTTGTTCCGGCTTTTTACTCGTCTTTACAGAAACCTATACAGAGTGTCCCATAAGTTACGGGTCATAGAGCAACTGGAGATACTAAATAAACATCAAACTAGACCGATTAAGTCATATAAGTTTGAGAAGTAATTAAATGGTTTGCCGTATTAAAATTGGCTCGCATTAAATCATTTTATCAGCATAAAAGATTTTGCTTGCAATAAATAAAAATCAGGCTGCAACACTTGCTCTGAACCGATATCAGTCCGCTTGTAATATCATGTGTTCGCTTAATTAACAGTCGAGCTGCGAAATGATTACTTGGTCAGCAAGATTTTACAATTGGTCAGTAGAAAAAAACATGTCAAGAAGCAGTTTACTTCACAGGTTTGCATATTAAAAGAATGGTTATCAATATAAATCATTGGATTGCGTTTGTTTTTGAATAATCGGCAAAGTTCGTTATTGTGGGCAGTCGCGTGATGCGAGTAGCTAATTGCGTCCGTGTTTTTTTGATTCGGTGTAGCAGTCAAGGCCCAAAAGGTGCAGCGGGGGCGGGTTTTCACTTGTTTTCCCAGGACACTGTCAATTTATGTAACTTTCTTGTGTTTTCTTTTTCCGAATACAGAAGGAAATCGGCTACAAAAGGTGTAGCGGGGGCGGGTTTTCACTTGTTTTCCCAGGACACTGTCACTATTTCACGTTTTATTGCTTTTTTTTGATGACCAAGATTAAATATTTTGCTTACCCGCTGATTGCTTACTAATATCTGATTAAAAGTGGATCGCTCATAGCAGCTTATATATTCAATTTGCGTACCAAAATAATTTAGAGTACTCTAGTATGATATTAATTACTGACCGATTCAGAAATGTTTGCTGACCAACTAGCCATTTTGCGGACCGATTATATTTTTCTGTTCGCAAAAATAAGAATATTTTGGTAACCAGTTAAATGATACCCTATAAGTTTTTTCGAAAAGTTTCTCGTTCTAGATATATAGGGTGTGGAAAGTGAAAGTTTATTTTCGAAAATAATAATTGAAAACTCGCTACTTGCTGAATTTTAAATCTCTGACCGTTTTCGAGATCTTTCCATTTCTGGGCCGTGGGCCCCTTGAAGTTCTGGGTACCCCCGCGATGCTTCGTCTTACTGAATAGTAGGTAGTTCCGCGCCTGTATAAGTCTTATGATTTATTGTTATAAAGGAAACTTTTATAGTGTCCCTGTATGAGTATTAAAAATAGATAAAGAACCTGTGTTGGCGTTTAGTATACCCACGCAGGTTTGTTCCCCCAGCCGAATTTCTTCCACTAGTCAAGTTTACTGTCCTTAGCTAAGTATATGATAAGTTAATTTGTTTTTAGATATAAGGAGGTTCTTATCGTGCCAAGGTATTCTAAAATATCAAAAAAATACATGTTGTCACTTTGTGAAATAATCGTTCCAGTCCCTATTATGAAACCTGAAAAATAGTTCAGATATTTTACGTTATTGTTGTATTACTAAAAATTTTAATATTGGAGAATTTAAAAAAAAATGTTTACACATCTTTTACCAAATGCACACTTTTTAACTTTGACATTTTTTTTTATGATCAAACACAAGCACTATAGGAAAAATCCTTTAGGGCACTCTGGGAGTGGTGCGTGTGCGCAAAAAGCGATTCACATTGGTTTTGAATCGTTGGAGGTTATATTCGTTGGGAAAAACGACCTCGGGAAGGTCGTTCCACAAGAATGAAGTCCTGCAGATGAAAGAATTCTTAAATAATGAAGTTCCAGTGGTACTACGTTTAACCACATATGGATGGGCGGCAGTGGTTCGTCGTGTAGTTCTGCTATTCGTCGCTCTGGGCGGAATTAAGAGGGCAAGGTCAGCCGAGCACCTTCCATGAAAATATCTGTAAAAGAGAGTCAAATCCCCAACCTGTCTTCAATGTTCTAGGCTGTCGAGGCTCTTCGTCAGCTCGTGGTCTCCGATCAGACGAATAGCCCTTCTTTCGATGGAATCCAGTAGCCGAAGAGTATGTTTGGGTGCAGAGCTCCAGACATGAGAGCAGTACTCTAGTGATGGTCGAATCTGGGCTTCCTATAGTGTCAAAAGTTGTTGAGGTGTGTACAACTTTCTGGTTCGGAAGAGCACCCCAAGCTTCTGAGAAGCTATCTTGGCGATTTCCACAACGTGGTTATGCCAAGACATATTTCCTCCCAGATTGACGCCCAGCAAATTAATAGATGAAGCCAGTGGGATTGTGTGTCCGGCCATGACTATATCCGGTTCTGTAATGTTAACTTTTTAGAGAAAGATGCTGCCTGGGTTTTTTAGCGTTAAATTCGACTTGGTTACTGTCACCCCAAGCCAAAATTTCTTCCAGATCTCTGTTGAGGCGTGATACTTCAAGCTGTCTGCAGCCGATGTTAGTGCATTCAAAGAGAAAGATGAGATAAGTGTGCTATCGTCAGCAAAAGTTAGTTTTCTATTTACTATAAATTATTGACCAAATTTAGGTGTGGATTTTTGGTTAAAAATAAAATGATCTAATTATGTCTCATCAGTGGCTGTTTCTCGTCGGGAATTTAGAGCCTTCAAAACGGCATTCTGATATATTTTTTGGGGTATTTTATTTTTAGATCAATTTCACATTTTTTGGCCACTCTGTACAAGAGTTCGCATATTTGACTATGGCTAAGGAGGTTTTCACAAAGTAAAACTTTTTCGCAAAAGGGACATTTTCCGATAAAATGAAGGATAAAAAAGTTTTCCATTTGATACATTTTCTACTACACACGCTGTATACTGACATCGTTAAACTGAATGCAAAAACATTCTAAACGCATCATAATCTACGTTAATTCACCAGTTAGGTGACCATAATACTAATAGGCTCAAATGGAGAATAATCGACCCACAATTATCTAATAAAACAGTAAAGTAATCTACATACGTGATGTTGCTACAGTTTTCTCATTGCTAATATTTCCACACTGATTTTTATTATTTACATATTTATAAAACATATTAAAAAAGTGCTAATTCTTATCGTTTTTTGTAGTTAAAGTGATTTTGTTGCTTTTATCAGCATTACAAATTTTGTTCTTAACTAAAATAAAACAGTTTAACTTTAAGTTTCTTGAAGCGTACTTTACTATTAGAAACGGCAGCTATAGAAGTGTTCATTCAGTGAAGTTTAAGTGTTATATAAAAGTCACTTTTGAAATATGGGGAAAGGAAAACACTGGTACGAGGTAGGAATTTTGTTATTCTTAATTATATATAGTCAGTCAAATGCCAAAAATCGCGCGTAAAAACATTTTTTTTTTGTAATAAAAAAATTAATTAATAATTTCTTATTTTTCTACACTCTTTGACTACTTTTTCCACGCTTTTTATTATGGCATCAAGGTTATGTTTATATTTTTTTGCAAGACGCCGGACAGTATCGTTATAACTTATACCACTAAAATCCACCTAGTGTGAATCGGTTTACCGGACGTGAGGTTTGAACTCACGAACTCTCGTCCCGGAGTTGCTGTAGTGTAATGTGCACATAGCCTCAAAAGTTTTGCATCACTCTGATTTTGGCATGTTAACTTCAGGAATGATTTTTTTTCTAAATGTTTGTAGCCAAAAAGAAATTGTCAATACATTTGTTTAAGATAACATTTTTAGTGTTGTATTTTGTTGGCGCTGGCCAGTTAAATTTTTCAGTTCAGTGTGTATAAATGAATCGCCGAGTAATATCTGAAATTGATCGTGCAAGAATAGTAGCTTTAGTTGAAGAAGGTCATTCCCAAAGGTTTGTTGCTATTTAGAGACCAATTCTGTGCCAGACAGACAACGACGCTGTAGAAGGCGTGTTACTACAACAGTAGAATCGCTATATTACGTTAACAATTCGGAAAAATCGTACTATGCCAGTCCCACAACTTCAGAGAGATGTTACGCATGCAATTGGAGTTCGCGTACTCTCTAAGAAGACGAATTCTTGAATCCGGTTTAAGATGTCGGCGACCAGTAAGAGTTCCACAACTACAATATGACCACCGAGTTCGTCGACTGCAACGCACTTTCGCTTACCCGAAGAATTCTGGAATTCTGTCCTATTTTCCGACGAGATCAGGATTTGTCTGGTAAACGATAGTCGCTGGATTCGTGTTTGGAGAGAACCAACAAGAGCCGCTCAACCTTTCCCATACTGGCCCCTTGCCTCTATTCGCCGGAGGAAGCGTCATGTTTTGGGCAGGTATTAGGTCTCATGAGCGTACTAAGTTAGTTCACGTTCAAGACTGGCGACAGGTACATTAGGGATATTCTACCTCCTTATACATGTTATAACATGGAGAGGGGCTGTTGGTAACAATTTTGCGTTTATGGACGACCATGCCCGGCCCAATCGTACTAGACCTCTGTATGAATATCTAGCAAGTGAGGGAATCAATCAATTAGAGTCGCCTGCTTTGTCCCCTGATATGGACCTGATAGAAAATGCTTGGGACTTGTTCTCTAGGGCAGTTCGCGTTAGAAGAAATCCCCCTAGAGGCCTAGAACTCTCCAGGAGCTTGTCATCGCTGCTTCCGAGGAATGGCAGGCTATTACACAAGAACCGATTGCTAACCTTACGCACAGCAGCAGCGGCGACGTCTTCAAGCTTGCATTGAGGCCAGAGGAGGAAATACACTTTATTAGAAGCCAGATTTTTTTAAATTTCACAAATTATACAATATAAATAAATTTTGACCTTTGTGGTTTAAAATGTTGTGGTAAAATAAAAAATTTTAAAACTCATTGATTTTTAGTTTAAACTTATCAATGAACTAATATTTAGTCTATTTTCACCATGACGTAATTACTTATTCGACAATCAGATGCAAAACCTTTAAATCTATGTGTATTTCCGTTACCTTAGTATGGTTATTAAAAAATTATACTAACTTAAAAAATTGGGTTCAAAACTAGAACCGTAACAAAAATGTACATATTATACAGTAGACTCTCGATTATCCGAGCTAACGTGGGCTGTACCCTAGCTCGGATAATAGGCGGCTCGGATAATAAACCGTTTTTTTTTTGATTTTTTGATGTGACTCTCTTTAATTAAATATGTAACCTATAAAAATTTGTACTAAACACAAACCCCCAGGTTTGCATCGAAATAAAATAGGAAGGGAAATCCCCAGTAAGGCAATTCTGGGCTTCCCCGTGAAGAATACATCCATAATATATTACGCCTGATGCTCGAATAATACGGCGTCGCTCGGCGATATACAGGGCGCCCGTCAGGGCTACTGGCGCCTGTGTGCAAAAAAGGATTTTGGCGCCTCTTCAGGCATTTTGGATCATGTTTTTTTATTTATTTCTTTGCCTCTGGCGATGCATCGCTTTTATAGCGCTCCGGGCATTGTTCATGTCTGAACAGGAAAAATCAAGAAACTACCGCCTGACATGTTCTCGCAACATAGGAATCGGCAGTAACTGGATGATATACTAATAAAATTTCGTGTGTATTTATACGTAATCCGATTTAATTTCTCAACTTTTATTTTAAAATAAATTATTTTTTTTTTTTTGAAATTATTGACCGTGGGTTTTGGCGCCCCTAAAGGATAGCGCCCGTGTGCATTGCACACTTTGCACATATGCTAGCGGGGGCCCTGGCGATATACTCAACTCGGATAATCCGACGATCGGAAAACAGGGAGTCGGATAATCGAGAGTCTACTGTATTCAAAAAATGTATATTTCTCTACTTGAGTAAATTGACGCTGATCGACTCTTGTAAAAGTGAACAAGGATTTCGAAAATTAGATAGATGTAGGCTAATATTTTGATTTTTTAATAAAGCCAGTTTTTGGCAACAAAGGGAAAGGTTATGATTTTACCGTACCGATAGCGGTAATATAACAATTTTGTTTGTATTTGCAGAACCGGGACATTGTACAAATATTTTAATCTATTTTTATCAAACACTGTTTATTTTGGTAATATCGGAGCCATATTGATATTTATTAAATATTGATATTGAAAGGGAAATAATATATCGTCGGTCCACACGAATTCTCAGCAGCGCAGCGGTACCTATTTAAATCAGGAATTCCCCTGAAAATATAGTGGGTTCGTTCACAGAGCAGCAGTTCGTTTAAAATGTTCACAGAATCAAAATCTGTAGCCCTGACTGAAAATTCGCTGTTCGTAGAGCAAAATCGATAACCAACTGATTTGCAACAGCCAGAATAATCCGCGTACTGATACCGGAATTGTGACTTTGGGTTCTGTTGTTTACTTTTGGCTTGTTGTTTTTACTGATTCGTTTTAATTTCTTCAGTTTTAAGATGTTCTGGTTAAACTTACTTTCCGTTATTTTTTAAATATCAATTCCAGAACGAAAGACTATCTAAATAAAGCTGAAACGCAGTTGAAGCAATCAGTTAGAAACTCGTCCACAACGAAATTCGGTTAAACCGGTTGGAAATTTCGCTCAGCGAACGAACCTAGTAATCTAGGGAATTCCCCACAAACTGTGCAATTTTATTATGGTTATATTTATAACTTTGGGGATATTGATACTCTCTTTGTTTGGTCGGATATCCTGTTTATTAAGTATAAGAGCCTACTGCACTGATATTATTACTAAACTTAAGGGTGCCAATATCATCACTAGATATCTTAAGAGTACCAATATAAATTAACATAACACTACAAATATGAACCCTCAAAACTATATTTTCAATGCGTGTGCAAGTACGGTGAAAACAGAAAATTCCTATACAGGGTGTCCGCTAATTAATGGGACATGGAAAAACTCCTTACATAAAAATATTCGGATTTAATTATACTTACCTATATCCGAAAGTTGATATTAACTGAGACACAGGGTGTTAAAGTTAAAACTTCATTTCTGTTTTTCTCTAATAACTTTGCAGGAAACCAACCTTTTTTAACAAAATTTGGCAATTATGGTTTTTCGAGGACGATAAATTGATTTTTTTAATAAATTTATTATTATTAATTTGCAAACAAAATTTTTTTCTTAAAATAACCTATGAGAAAACAAATAAAATTTAGAGATGCAGTTGCTATGGAACAGAAAATGTTTCATTTTTGAGTTTATCGTAAGTTTGTGTTTTTCGTAAGTTTGTGTTTTTCGTAAGTTTGTGTTTTCATTCCTGTTGGCTACTTTCGACACGATATTTTCTAGGGTCAAAGTTATTAAAGTAAGTTAAGGAACAATCAAATTGTTGTATTTATTATTCCCAATTACTAGAACATTAATTATCACGTAAAAGTTAATTGGTAAGAAGTAATAAAATATTATTTGCTTGCCTGAGCTAACGCACTAAACAATTTAAATACAAATATCTCCGCATCGGTAACTCTGGGCGACCTGAACTTAGTATACCTTTTTTACGTAATAAATATGAGAAAAGTATTATTTTTATTAAAATCTTAAATACATTGAGGCACAAAAAAGTTATGACCGTATACATTAAAATTTCACAAAAAAATAAATTTCTCGTCCTAAAAAAAAACATAACTGCCAAATTTTGTAAAAAAAGCCATTAGAGAAAAACAAAAATGAAGTTTCAACTTTAACACCCTGTATCTCAGTTAATATCAACTTTCGGAAGAATAATTAAATCCTAATATTTTTACGTAAGGAGTCTGTGGTTTTCCCATGTCCCATTAATTAGCGGACACCCTGTTTATTTGCGACGTTGCCAGACGCGGAGCTAACTAAAAGATGACCTATTTCGATGCGTGCATAAGAATAAAAATCTTCCATTATACGGCTACGATAAAGCTATAAATACATACTGATATATACCTACTAATAATGTGATTTCCGGGAAAAGTTACAAAAACCAGAATTTTTCATTTCCTCAGTATAAACAATATACTATACTCCCCACGTTTTGCTATATTTTTCGGAGATTGCACATTAATGGATAACAATAATTGGATGCTGACAGTAACGGCAACCGAAGTTTTTAAAACATTGCATAAATTTTCGTAAGGATATGGGTCATCCGGTTTATCAATCCATCCACGGCATTAAAATATTGAATAAGTGCCCCCACAGTATAGTAAAGTTCACATTATACCCTTGATTTTTTTACTGACATAAAGCCTAATTATCCTTCTGACCATAAAATGATCCAAATTATTTAACTGCATCCCTAATTATTATACCATTTTAAGTAGGCGTTTCTTTAATTCAAAATAAAAATAAATTCAAATGTAGATGGCTATATTTTCAAGCCGACTCTGCACCCATTTATTGCGGTTTGAAGATGTTTGGACCAATTGTCCAAAGGGCAACGGTATGAAGTAAATTATGAAAATGTAAGTTGTCGCATCATGAGTAGGTACATAAAATGTAATGTTCTGAAAAAAGAGGTATAAAAAAGACAAATAAAGAAGGAAAATATAGAAAACAGTCTACGAATCTAGTACTTAGATATATCTGAAACCCCCGTGTCGCAATTTAAATTTTAGTAAAAATACCACGTTTTATCCCGCATATTGAATTAAATGAACGGAAAAATTACATTTTGCTACATCAATGTGTAACTAAATAGTGGGGCTACCCGCCAGTGAAATGTTAAAAAAATCCATTAAGCGGATCAAAAGATATGATGTCGCATAAAGTACTTAAAATTATAGCGAGTCGTTTCGTATGTTCGTCAGTGTATTTGTATGGGTATGTTAAAAAAAACATATTTTCGCGGACCGGAGACCACTGGCACGTAAGGAGTCCACATAATATAATATACAGGGTGGCACAGAACTTCGGCAACGGCAATTTTTTTCGTAATCCCCTGTATCAAAGTGCTTCAAATTTTAGACGTAGCGATAAAAAATGGTTTTGCATTCGTTGGTGATATCCGCGACGTTGTCAAACCTACCGCTTGTCAGATATCCACACAAAATTTGGTTTCCTTATGAAATGCCATGATTTTTTTTTCGGATATCTTGAGCAATTAAAGGTATGTTTTGATGAATAATATTAGAAATCGATATGCATCGTGACGTCACCGATTGAAACTCGCTTATAAATCGAGGGATGCAGCCAATGGTAAAAATATTTTGTACCCCTACGCACATAGGGGTATTTGACCGATCTAGGCGGCCAAAATTATTTCTTTAGTTTTATTGATTCAAATTGAATTTTCCTATTTGTACGTTGTGTTTTAAGTGCTCAGGAACGTCAAACATATATTTAAATCAAATACTTAGACGATAGCGATACTTAACTTGAATCTCTATAAATCAAACTAGGTAAAGATTGTTTCACGAGAAATGGATACGACTTAATGATTTCCTGGGTCGACAAGAGCTTGGCAATAAACAAGTGAAGTATGAAGGGACGGACTAAGGAAAACAAGTAATGATATGATTATATTAATGTAATCAAATGAAATAACATTTTTTAAAAATATTACTAGTCATATTTATTTACATTTATAATGTCATTCTATAGATAGTTCTGTTTCGCTATCGCTATCCTCATCGAAATTAATTATAATTGGATTAATTATACGATCCAGACTAATATACGAATTTTCTACAGTTATTACGTGGCGGACTGAATTTTTCCAACTACCTGGGGGAATATCTATATCTATATAATATATCTATATTAAAGCATTTTCGTATTAATTCTACAACACTAGAACTTAAAGTCGGAGAAATATTTTCAGACCTAACCAGTGATTTTAACTGGTGCCACATATGCTCTATGGGATTAAAAATGCAATAATAGGGTGGGAGCCCCACTGTATGTCCAATTTCTTCTGCCAATTTGTCACAAACATATACTTTTTTATACAAAATGTCTTTAAAACTTCTAAAAGATCACTTTTTTTATAACTTTCTTCAAAATATATATCATTCGCCGCCATGTAGTTCTGAATCTCCAATTTTGTATTATTTGAGCTTGAAGCTTTATGTAATTGGCGACTGTGATAGATCGTATTGTCCATTACTATCACGCTATTCTGAAGAATGTTTGGTAAAAGACAATTCTTGAACCATTCCTCAAAAACTAACAAATTTTACCACAAAAAGATATTTAAATATAAATTAAGGAACCTAACCTACCTGATGTGCCTATATTTAATTATAATTATTACAATCCGGTCCTTTCCACATAATAATAACAAACGGTCATAAATAATGGGATGGCCCAGGTACTTTTACTGCAGCCATTAAGTAATATCCATTTTTCGTGAAACAATCTTTAAACTGTGGTGGAATATTTTATAATAATATAAATAAATCATTATTTTTGACAGATAATTATAACATTTAATATATTTAATATAATAATTATTTAGTTATTATAGTTCTTTATCGGAAGACTGATCATCCACTCCTTCCGAGGATTTTTCCGATTCTTCATTGAATGGGCTCGGCTCTGCTGGTATTAATAACTCCAGCGTCTCTTGTAAAAATGGTTACATTTTTTTCTTCAAAGAGGGTCTCATGCTTGTGATAAGCGGGTCTGAGCTTAAAAGTAGCCTGTTAATGACGTCTAAGTTGCATGACTCCCTAGAAAGATTTCTTGCAAAGTTTTGGCGGTATAACCGGAAGTATCTCTAATGTCGTTAGCTGTGTCTTATTTTGTCATATAGTCTGCTGATGCTCTCTTGACCTTAGAAGCATTGCGCAGGCTTTCTGTCTTTCTTCTTTTAGTCCCCTCACTCGACTCACTAAATGTCTTGGGTGGTCTACCTGAACGCTGCTGCCCTACTTTCGGTGTTTCGAATGTTCCTTTCAGAATTTTTTTTAATAAAAACGTCTTCCTTTTTGTATGCTTTCACCCACCTTTCCTTGAATTGTGATTTAATATATGAAAACTGGCGCTTTATGTCTTTCAATTGGTCTTCTGAGTATTATTCACATGATAAAAGGTAATTTTCCAGGTACTCCAATTTTTGTCAAAACTAGGCAAATTTTGCTGTTTCATTTTATCAAACAAAAGTCTTCGAGTCACGATTCTAGTGCCCGAGCTTCCCGGTACTCCTAAAATAAATTATAATCTATCACCAAAATAATATCAAACTAAAATTTTCATTATTTACTACTATTTTATTTGAGGACTAAAAATTATAGGCATCCGCGGCTAATTTTTGAACGGGCTCGTTTATATGACCTTTCATCTTTGTATTACAGCAAAAGAAATAACCGGGAAACACCCTGAAGTACAACAAATACCTTTATGATTGTCAAAAAAGGGTTTTAGAAATGACAAAAAAATACCATTACTTTCAAACAGCTAAAATATTATTACAAATATAATAAACAAATCAAAAATACTTAAAATATATGTGTTCTTACCTGCATTTTCCAGATCCGTTACACTTTTTTGAAAAATTTAATCAGAACAGAAAATATTCACTATTGAAGTTTGTTCGTTTACACAAAGTTTACACTTGCAAAAACGATCAAGTTTAGAGTGACGACACGGCTCGAGGGTTGAGGGTAGAAAAAGGGTTACTTGTGGTTCCCTAGTTATTCAACCCTTTCAGGCACTGGATTTTTCTACCAGAACGGATTTTTACGAAACCGACTTTTGGCCGCCTAGATCGGTCAAATACCCGTATGTGCTACGTCTAAAATTTTTGATACAGGGACTGAGGAGAAAAATGGCCATTGCCGAACTTTTGGGTCACACTGTATATATCCGTGAAAAAAGTACTAATATTATACCTTGCGTACATAACTATGTGTATACTGCTATTGCATTTTGTAAAATCATTTGTATTTGAATGGCTCAAATAAAACTGATAATTACGATTAGATATCGCCCAATTATACGTATATGTACGTGTAACACATTTATAATCCCTTACGATAAAAATATAATCATTCATGCATTGTGAGTGACGTTATTTCTACTCACACACCTTCGAATATAAAACGAACTGTATACTCAAAGACACATATAGTGTGTGCGCTGCCCCTAGTTGTCAGCCAATAGGAGGTTGCGGTATATATATAAAATATACAAAAGGAATATAAAGCGTTTTGTTCACTTTTAGATAGAAGGTTAGTGTGCATGTGTAGACGGACGAACCGAACACGAGCTTTCGTATTAAGTTACGCGCGCGTCCTTAGCAACCTTTATTTATAGGAGAAAGTATTTTTTTAAATTTTGGTTCGTTTTTAATTTGAACTTACATGGTGTTGATAATAAGTTCCGTACAGTGGGCGTCAAATCCTCATTTACACGCAGAGATAACTGTTTTAATACGTTCGAGAAGGTATCGAAGAATAAAAGAAACTTTTCTTGAATAATACCGACAAAAAAAGAATCCGAGAGTTTTTTTTTGGATAATAAAATATGGGCAGAGGTGGTGAAAAAACTCAGGACGTCGATAACGGTAAGGTGGATGAGAAATTTGTGGAGGCAAATGGATTAACTAAGGAAAAAGATGCAGAACATTTGGCGGTGAAAAGGTCATTTTCGGATGTAAGTTTTATTATTTTTTTTTAATGACAAAATTTTTAAACTGTCATAAATTCGTTAGTAAAAATGTTGGGGGAAGCAATAACCTTTGGTTTAATCGAGGTTCTCCAATTTCTCGTATATTTATTTATTTTATACAGAGTGTATCTTAATAACATGCTAATATTTAAGGAGGTTATTCTTGGGTCCATTTTCAGAAAAAAACCTTATATGAACATATGTCCTAAACGTCTTAACTTTTGAGATACAGGGTGTTAAAGATTTCCAAAAAAAATCTCATTTTTTATTAATATCTATGATACTGCTCTAGATATGTTTATGAAATTTGGTACACCCTTTCTAATCATCAAGAGGCATTTTATGATGTATGCAGTGGCGGCTCGTGACCTATGATAGAGGGGCTTCACAAGTGTGAAATTATTTTTAAAATTTTATTTTTGTGTAACGACCAAACAATTACTCTTTCTATGCGTTTTAAACGTAGAAAGAAAAAAAGTAATAAGAAAATGCGTTAGGTAAAACATATTTTTATTCATTTTTTAATTTTACACAAGGAAATACAACTTTTGGAAAATAAGAAAGGTTTTCTTAGTGTGTATAGCTGTCGGATCTTAACGTGGTCGCATCCAACCCTCGTAACAATATTTATACAGTCCACTACTAATACTACTAAAGCTATCTTCGAGCTATCAAGAAAACCGAATGATGTCCAATACTACTACCGCCATCTACGAGTTATCAAGAAAACCGAATGATGTCGAATACAACTACGCCATCTACGACTACGTCATTAGGCGCAACCAAGACGAGAACAATAGTTAACTGTTTTATGACGAGAACGAATCGAGCCACGAGACTGACAAGTTGGCATTCTTCATATGTTCAGTGTTTTTTAGTTTAAATCCTTAAATAAAATGGTTTAAAATCATATCGAGTATCATTTATCGAAATACACAACATTTATCGACCTTACACAATAGTGCTTAAACGTAAAGTCCATTATTCGGTTCTTAATTGTAGAAAATTGATCAATAACAGCCTCATTAAGTTTGGAATACCCTCTATAATTTTTTTTTTCATATATTTCATTTTTCAACTTTCTAATAAAGTCCTTAGATTTACCCTTTGTGGTCTCCGTTAAATTAATTTCGGGTTTAGGTGTTCCCGCATTCTTCACTTCAATTTTTTGCTCCAAACTCAAAGAGCTGAAGTTATTTCTTAAATAGTCCACCGTCAACTATTCATTTTAACTTAATAAATATATAAACATAAAACATACACGCTCTAAAATAAATTCATTTACACTTTGTTGTGAAATTATGTATTAACAAAGATTTCGGTTTGTAAACATAAACAGTTTTGACAGCTGTCTGCCTAGTCTAGTTGTCACATATTTAAGTCATTAACCTTAACAAATTAGTTAAAAAACATGAAAATATTTAACACCCTGTATCTCAAAACTTAGGACGTTTAGAACATATGTTCATATGCAGTATTTTTCTGAAAATGAACTCAGAATAACCTCCTTAAATGTGAGCTTGCATTAAAATTATATAGAGTGCTAGTGGACGTAGGTTTCTGAAACTTTGGGGATTTAGGTTTATCGATACGCTCTATTTAACTAAAATATTGACATGTTCCTGTAATTTCCGGTTATACCGGAAGTAGCTGTCAACTTTCGGTTTTTAAATACAACATGATAATTTTTATTATATTTTTAGATTAAGTACTAAATTCTTTATAGAACATATGTTTTGTCTGACTCTGCCAGTTTTTGAGATATCTGGACTTTTTGTAATTATTTGGCAAATGCATGGTGACGAAGTAATCCAAAAAAAATACAAATTTATTCTATTTTATTAAACCTTATCCGTTATAAATAATAATAAAATTTACTGTTTACACTAACTTTGGTAGTAAAAATACACTCGGGCAAGGAGGAGGATTTTGTCTTTATTTCTTGACATCTCAAAATACAGAATTATTAGGTTAATTAATCATACAAGCACAAACAAAACTTCATGACAGTTTTGTAAAAGCAGACTGCGCAAGTCACCAACAAAAAAATTGGCTTCCAGTCAGCTGATTCTTTTGACGGTTTGAAACCGATCCGTATCAGCGGTTTGAGATTCGTTTCCGACTGCTCTAGGGAACGAACCTATTATTTAATATAAAAAACCGACAGTTGCAGTTGTAAAAATACTGTACGGAAAATATAACAATGTTTATAATAATACGCCAGGAATAGCTTCTTTGTGATATAAATCAATTTCTCAAAAAAAATAAACTTTTGTGATATGTGTATAAAGGTTTTAAGTCGTATTCAAATGAAGCGTATTTAGTAAATCATATCTGTACTACGAATTATTATTACTTTTTTTTTCATGGGACAAGTGTTTTGTTTACGTACAATTAGTTACTTGATGATGGAGATATAGCGTACGATAGTCGCTACGAGTATATTTAGATTTTAATTTAAAATAAATGATCAGCAGCAATCCTTGACTTTTTTATGCGCACACTATGGTACTAGACTAGGGGATCCAATCCCCGATAAATTTGGTGATCTCGGGATTATATTTTTTCTAATCCTGGATTCAGCCACCTCAAAAATTACATGGGATCTATCTATCCTATGTTGAACTCAGCGATGTATCACCCGATATGTCTTAGCACTTTATTGTGCTATCACAAAGTAGGTTTATTGGTCTCTAAATTAAATATTAGTGGCAGTATAATTCCATTGTTAACATCTGCTCATAGCAGTCTCTATTGGTTAAATAACAACTTATAAATGTCGACAGAAATGAATCGTTCGAATTTCAATTAAACAAATACCGTTCTCACTAACTTATGGTAATTGAATATGTTCTTACATATATATTTTACGGTCAACATGCCTAGATGATCATAATAGCATCATCAGTGACTCGACAGTTTGAATAGAATTATTTGCAATAACATTTTCGTTAATTATTCGCATAGGCAGTTAAACAACAATTAAAAAAAAGAAGGAATATAAAAAAATCCAAACAAGCTACCGTTGTACTTTGCTTTTCAATAAAGTACCTTAATTAGAATGTTTAGGGAATTACAAAGTGTTAAGAAATAAACTACTTATATTACCTACTCAATCAAAATCGTTTGAGGTTATACTCGTTGGGAAACACGACCTCGGGAAGGTCGTTCCATAAGGATGACGACGTCCTCCAGATGAAAGAATGCTTAAATAATTAAGTTCGAGGAGTACTAAGCTTAACCACATACGGATGGGCGGCAGTGGTTCGTCGTGTATTTCGGCTATTCACCGTTCTGGGCGGAATTAAGAGGGCAAGGTCAGCCGAGCATTTTCCATTCAAATATCTGTAAAAGAGAGTCATATCACCAACCTGTCTTCGATGTTCCAGGCTGTCGGGGCTCTTTGTCGGCTCGTGGTCTCCGATCAGAGTATGTTTGGGTGCAGAGCTCCAGACATGAGAGCAGTACTCTAGTGATGGTCGAATCTGGGTTTTGTATATTGCCAAAAGTTGTTGAGGCGTGTACAACTTTTTGGTCCGGTACACCAAGTTTCCGTGAAGCTACCTTGTCGATTACCACAACGCGGTGATGCCAAGACATATTTCCTCCCAGATTGACGCCCGGCAAATTAATAGGTGAAGCCAGTAGAATTGCGTGTCCTGCCTTGACTATATGCGGTTCTGTAATGTTAACCTTTTTAGAGAAAACTGCTGCCTGGGATTTCCTAGCGTTTAATTCGACCCGGTTACTGTCACCCCAAGCCAAAATTTCTTTCAGATCTTTGTTGAGCCGCGATACTTCATGCTGTCTGCGAAGATGTGCTTCGGCAGCCGATGTTTGTGGATTCAAAGAGAAAGATGAGACAAGTGTGCTATCGTAAGCAAAGCTAAATGTCGGATTTCTAATTTTCACTAGAAGGTCGTTAATCTGGAGTAAGAAGAGAGTGGGAGACAATATGGACCCTTGAGGAACACCGGGATTGATGGTGAAGGTATCCGAGAGAAATCCATCAATCGCAACTTGCAGAGAGCGGTCCTTAAGAAAGCTAGACAACCATGCACAGAATCGACCGGGCATATATACCATAAGGTCGCAGCTTACTTACCACATTGATGCCAAGGAGAGCTATTTAGGAAGAGACATCATAAAATGCATAATAAAAAGTTTCCTATTTCTGTAGAACTTCCTTGGACACGTTGTATACTTAGGCATATTGACAAAGTTTTGGTTGCCTTCGCCTATGAGACACATCGTCTCGGTTTCATTCGCCTTT
Organism: Barypeithes pellucidus; assembly: GCA_963991005.1. NCBI lineage: Eukaryota > Metazoa > Arthropoda > Insecta > Coleoptera > Curculionidae > Barypeithes > Barypeithes pellucidus. Next base: position 7,592,260 of record OZ022557.1, read on the forward strand.
AAAATCCAGTATATTGACACAATGCCCACCTGGACAGGATGTGATTCTCACTGCATACGAATAGGTTTAACCTTCTTTGTGTGTTAAATACTCACCTATCAGGCCAAGCCTGTTGTACCGTAGGTAGAAAATTTTTTATTTATTTCTTTTCGGCCGTCTTATCGGGCAAGTCTGCAGCCGAGCCCAACCCGTTGTTTGTTCTTACTGGGTGTCTCAAACTTTTATTAACAGTCGTTCTCAATCTCATAACACAGAGTGTGGAGTGACAGTGTACCTCACGGGATATACATACAGTGTGTACATAAAGTAAGGAACAAATTCATTATCTAGGAATCTAAAAATATTTCGGAAAAATCCTCGGATACGTGTATAATAATTTTTAATGGCGCATTTTTTTCCCATACAAACTTAATATACAAGGTGGCTCATGTAGTAGATATGACATTATCGACGATTTTTTTAAATGGGAACCGCTATATTTTAGTTCAGATCTGTAATCTCCAAGAACAGCTGATTTCAAAAACATAACACACTTAGGGCCTAAAATTTATAGTTTCGTTACTACAGGGTAAAACAAATAATTTTATTTAAGATATTTTTTTTTGGCTTGGGAGGCATCAATTAATTACGTGAGGCGTTTTTAGCGATTTTTCAACCCCCCTTCCCCCAATAAAAGATTTCGTGACATTTGGCTCAATCCCTTCCGCCATCACCCAATTTTACCTGAAAGCCTTACGTAATTAATGGACGCACCATCATTTGCTGTTACTTATGTTTTTTCTCAAGTAGGCTTATTTGCTGTTATGTAACTATGGTATTTAGATAATGTCATTGTCATTACATTGTATTTTTCTAGTAAGTTTATTAGAAGTAATAAATTTTATTTTAAAACATATTGAGTTACTATGCGTTTATCTTTAACACAAAGAATATAAATTCTTATGATGATTGGATATGGTGATAGGATCCGTACTCAACAAGAAGTTTGCATTTTGTTTAACACTAAGTATCCAGCAAGACCAATTACTAGATCAACTGTGAGTAAACTTGAAATACAATTTCGGGAAACGGGTTCAGTGGAAGATATTCCCAGAAAAGGCCGTTCAACTATTCCGGATGATAAGAAATTAGATATTTTATTGGCTATGGAAGAAGATCCCCACAACAGCGTCCGCCAGATTAGCATTGATCATGGGGCGGCTGCTATGACCGTTCATAACCTATTGACGCTAGAAAAATGGCACCCGTTTAAAATCCGATTGGTTCATGAGTTGAATGAAGATGATCCAGATCGTAGGATGGAGTTTTGTCAAATATTAATGGAAAGATGTAACTTAGATCCTTTGTTTGTTGAAAATATCCTATTTTCGGATGAATCTACCTTTAAATTAAATGGAGAAGTGAACCGACAAAACTGTAGATACTGGGCAAAAGAAAATCCCAGGTGGATGCGTGAGCACCATACTCAATATCCTCAAAAAATTAATGTTTGGGCTGGTATTGTGAAAAACAAAATGATTGGGCCATATTTTTTTGACAACAATGTAAACGGGCTAAATTATCTTCATTTTCTTCAGAACTTTCTTATCCCTACGCTAGTTAACTTATACCCTAGTAGAAATAATCCAGGAATTCTAGATGAAAATTTGTGGTACCAACAAGACGGCGCACCTCCACATTATGCAGCAGTAGTGCGCCATTACATAAACCAAGTTTTTCCGAACAAGCGGATTGGAAGACGTGGGCCTGTTGAATGGCCGCCTAGGTCTCCAGACCTTACACCACTGGACTTTTTCTTGTGGGGTCACCTGAAAAATGTTGTTTATAAAGTCAGACCTGCCAATATTGAAGATTTAAAAAATCGAATAACAACAGAATGCAGGAACATTTCAGAAGAAACCATAAGAAAAGTTCAACAAGAATTTATTGATCGCTTGGGGTACTGTCAGGCAGCAGAAGGAGGACAATTTCAACACTTAATTAAATAGCTTATTTAATTTTTTTACATTTTTTTAAATTAAAAATATCTTAAATAAAATTATTTGTTTTACCCTGTAGTAACGAAACTATGAATTTTAGGCCCTAAGTGTGTTATGTTTTTGAAATCAGCTGTTCTTGGAGATTACAGATCTGAACTAAAATATAGGGGTTCCCATTTAAAAAAATTGTCGATAATGTCATATCTACTACATGAGCCACCTTGTATATTAAGTTTGTATGGGAAAAAAATGCGCCATTAAAAATTATTATACACGTGTCCGAGGATTTTTCCGAAATATTTTTAGATTCCTAGATAATGAATTTGTTCCTTACTTTATGTACACACTGTATATTCCTTAGGTACCATTTTTCAAAAATTGTTTAGTCTTTTGGAGCCACCGTGTAGAGCCAAAAATTTATCTGAGTAGACCTTATGATCTATTTTGTTTAAACATTTTCTGTATATTTTACAGTACAAAGACCCTATACTGTACTTTGCTTCAATATATGGCCACCATGCATACCATTTCATCACCATGTTCCCTGCGGTAAAATAAAGTTTTATCGAATTCCCAATCTAAAGTCCAATTAATGCAACTTCTTTATGGTAATGTTGGACTATGAGTTAGTGGAATTTTTTTTTGGGTTGCACATGTAAATAGTCCGAGTTATCGCCTAAAATGGAATGGTGAAGGAAATCGGTTTAGTACTAGAGATGTAAAATTATCGATAGTAGGGAAATTCGTTATGTCGATAGCTTTTAAAAAGAATGATCGATTTTAACGGAAAATGAATGAATGACAAGAGCAAACCTATTAGGTACCTACACTTCCTATTTCTACTTGTTATTGGATGACGCTTTGTTGAATTTCTTTCAGGACGGTGATTACTATCGACAGGGCGCTTTTTTTTATACAAATATCGATAATACGGATCATCACTATCATTAGGTTCATGTACGCGTTGATTGTTTCAAAACGTTTCAACACGTACAAGCGATCTTCTCATTAAATAAAAGTGGGTTTTCTGTTAAATTACGTGATATTTATAAGTTATTCTAACAAAACCATAATTACTTTTTGTCCAAAATCACAAAGATTGTTAATTTAATAAAAATATGTGCACATATTTGTAATGGTGACCTAATTACATGTTTCCTAATTAATACAGAGCAATAAAATAGAATTTGTTTTTTCTTTGAGATAACTTGTAGAACTGACGGGTCTGTCGTTTTCTCAATGGATTCCCACTATATTTATATACAATACAGGGTGTTTCAATATTTTACCGACAAATTGAGGTAATAGAGGTCCACAACACAGATACACGAAGGTTCGTAAGTCGCCTGAGCCCTATTAGTACCCGTGGTGCATACAAAGTTTTATGTCATACCAGTCGAAGTCAAAAATCAAAAATGGAACAAGGTTTTGAAATTCCCGACGAAATTGAAGAAAAGGCTGAAAAGGCAACCTACAGACAAGGCCGCTGTACTGTATAACCTGTTGGAAAAAACACATTTGGGAAAATTCCCTGTATTATTGCAAAATATTTGGATTTGAACAACCCCGAAAAGTACACTGGTCATTGTTTACGTCGAACGTCGGCAACTCTTCTAGCTAGAGGATAGAGCAAGTATGACTACGCTGAAGCGCCATGGTGGATGGAAGAGTACCACAGTTGCTGAAGGATATTTAGAGGATAGCATATCCTCAAAAAAATGAGGTTTCAAGGATGTTGGCAGGCGTACCATCTGGATCTCGCATTTCCTTACAGAAACTAGAGACCCAGACAATGAATCATGAGTCAACCTTTGCTGCAGGAAATTTAACTATCAGCGGAACCTTCCAGAATTGCCAGTTCTATGTTAATACAACCAAATAATATATGAACGTAAATTTATATTTTATTAATAAAGAATAAATTAATCAAAAACTGTTTTTTGCGTCTTAATGCCAGCGCGGGCCATAATGTGTACTTTATGTGTACTTTATGCCCGCACGAGCATAAACTAATCCATTATGTAGATGGTATCTAAGGTATAAAAACACAATAATGCACTGGTATGACATAAAGGATATTTATTCATTTTACATATTAAAATATCTACGGAATGAACCGATTGCCATTCAAATCTAGTTACAGGGTGTTATTTTCTAGCTGTCACAACTACTGTGACCCCCGCAATTATTTTTCTCCTCTTTTGTTTCCGGGCCTCTTAATAGGAACTTTTTTCGTTCACTCAACAAAATTAGGTACATTTAATAAATTGTTGTTTTGCAGCATAAAAATGCTCTTAAAGTTGAAGTGATTTGATAAAAAAAATATCTAAACTCCTGGACAAAATTAACGCGATATCATAAATTTCCCATATTTTTGATGCTATTTTTTTTCTGAATTTATGATCCGATTTGAATGATTTTTTTTGCATTGTAGGTTCCTTGACAATGTCATACTTTTCGCTGTTTATGATAAAAATTTAATTTTCGATTTATACTGGGTTTACTAAAAATGCTATGTTTTTTTCCGAAAATTCGTATCACCCTGTGGAGTATATTAGCAACCGAAGCATATTGCAGTTGACATTAAACGGTAGGTCCATCTTTCCCCAACATTTCCTTTTTTGTTTTACTTCATTATCTCTGTTATTAAAGGAGATACACCGTTTTATAGCGTAACATGTTTTTATAGACTTTAACATTCAACACATTCATTGTTAAATGTTTTCTAGTAGGTTTCAAGATTAAAATACTCGTCGGGCAACTGGGCATACGAAACGAACGTTTAATAAGCAGTTTCCGAACAGTTTTTATCAGTATGGCGAATTTTATTTGACCTTTGTAACTTTAAAACACAACATCTGCTGACACATCGCTTGCAATGTCCGAAAAAGTCCATAGTATACTTGAAAACATTTAACAATGAATGTGTTGAATATTAAAGTCTAAAAAACATGTTACGCTATAAAACGGTGTATCTCCTTTAATAACAGAGGTAATGAAGTAAACCAAAAAAGAAAATGTTGGTGAAAGATGGACCTACCGTCTAATGTCAACTGCAATATATTTCGGTTGCTAATATACTCCACAGGGTGATGCGAATTTTCGGAAAAAAACATAGCATTTTTAGTACACCCAGTATAAATCGAAAATTAAATTTTTATCATAAACAGCGAAAACTATGACATTGTCAAGGAACCAAGCTACAATGCAAAAAAAATCATTCAAATCGGATCATAAATTCAGAAAAAAAAATAGCATAAAAAATATGGCAAATTTATGATGTTGCGTTAATTTTGTCCAGGAGTTTATTTGTATTGTTTAATGAAAATCGAAAACAATTCCAAGGATTAATGACATAATGACAATCCAAAAGGCAGTTATTGCACCTTGAACTTAAAATTAAAGTAAAATTTACCTAATTGGCTTGGAAAAGATGTGGGTCGTTAAGTATTCATGGAAAGTTGTTATTCTCGGGGGTATTTTGCATATTTTATTGACATTTTTAAAACGTTGACGATCTCTATACCGGGCGTTTTCGAATTATATACGTACAACTCTGCACATGTAGTGTAATTGAATAATTCCAAATAGTATATGCTCTTAAGAATATTACCTACCTACTATTTAACTCCATCTTAAGATATTTCCTTCCAAAATGAATAAATTCCAGTCAGCCACATTTTATACGGTTTTTGACCTGGGGTACTATAAAACCCATTAAGAGTGTTTGAATTTATTATCTACAGCACAGGGAAGTCACAGGATATGACTTGGGGCGGCGATATCGGGGTTTTTAAGCCAACATTTCCGATTCGTTTATAAAAAATTCAACGGCATAGATAATTATCGCTAGTCTGGTGCCTGTGGTAATTTATGTTCCGATGAATGCGATTCTTTTTTCGGGTATAGTTCCCACATTGTGTGGTTTCCCTGATTAGGGTTTCGTTACAACGGACATCCTATATTTTATGTATCCGGAAGCACTCTGGTAGAAAAGAAAAGGATTTTTTGTGATTTCGTTTCAATTATAAAGAATTTTTCAACCGACTTTATTACCTTGGTAAATTATAGCATATTGGGTAAATATTACACCCACCACCCCCTCCCCTTTACGACAACGACAGGAAACCGCCTACGTCCAGGGTATTGTTAAATAACACAGCTTTTAAGTACGGTCCTGTCCATCCCTTAAGGTTAAAAACACGATTCGCTCCCACTCCAGCCCCACGTCAATGTGACGTACGCCTGTTATTACGAAAATCAACACAACAAAATTCTATAGCTGGAATCTCCGTTTCTTTTTAATCTTCAGTCTGTTTCTGGGTTTCGTCAGCTGATCGGTTTGATATGTCTCGGTTAGGCAAAACAAACAATCGACGGACGTGACTCAAAGGTCTATATTTTAATCCAGTTTACGGCAAAACTTGCACAGTCTTAACATCAAAACCACAAAGAAGTTTATTCAACAATAACGACATATGACAGCTGTTAATGCGGTACTGTCAAACGTGAAAGCAGGTATGAAAGGCGGCTGTTCCAATAAGGGTTGTATGTATAGTTGTTGCAGAATTATACCGTTGACTCTTACTGCCATCAATAAACTACCTGATTAAACCCTATCGTATACGCCTCAACCTCTTCAAAGCTCAATAAATGGGATCAGGGCCGGCTTGAAAATGTATACCACACCACATGATTTATTTTTATAATTTAAAATAAATAGATAGGTATTTTTAGTTTTAGGTACCTATAATAAATGTAAAATAATGATAACAATTAATGATAATTGAAAATAATATAATTTAAAAGTATAACTATTAGGATAACAAGTACAATAAAAATTAATTAAACTCTAAGAAACTATTGATAATTTATTCAAAATTTAACTCTGTATCACTATCGCTATCTTCATCTAAGCCTAAACTTATAATTAAGGGTTGAACATTTGTAATCATACTATTGTAAGAATGTTTACATGCTGTACACAGTTTTTCCAGCTGTCTGCAGAAATTTTATATTATTTAATTTATTTATTTATTAATTTAATATTATTTCTCCTAATATTGGATTTTAATTGGTGCCATATTAGATCAATAGGATTGAATATACAATAGTACGGATGAAGACGCAACACTGTATGTCCATTTTCTGCTGCAAGTTTGTCACACTCGTATTCCTTATTTATTTTAAAAGCTTTTAATACTTCTAGCAGTTCTCGTTTTTTGTAAGTTTCTTCAAAATATAAATCATTTTCAATCATAAAATTTTGAATTTCTGCTTTTGTATTATTAGAATTGGAAATGATTTTTGCTTGCCGACTATGATAACTAGCATTGTCCATTACAATGACGCAATCTTCAAAAAGTTGTGCGTCGGTATCTTGATGGTAATCTAAAGAAGAATGTGCTATGTTTTTAGCTGAAAGCAACAGACAATTTGGAACAAACCCGTTCTCTGAACCAGCATGTAATATTGTGATTCTTTTGCCTTTATTTGATGGTGCCTTGGTTTGACATTTTTTGGAAGAATCATCCCAACCTTTTCTTGGAGTGTCATGGGTATCGAATCATGTTTCGTCAAGGTAAATAATTGGACGATTTTCTTCTCTAAATTGTTTAACAGCTGTTAAATATTTAAGTCTCCATTCCCGTAAACGTTGAGATTTCATTAATGTTTGTGTTTTATCAATGCTTCGGTATTTACAACCCATTTTACGCAATATTTTCCTAAAGATTGAAAGGCAACAAGAGATAGTTGTTTCGTCTTTAATCAGCTGCTATTTGAGGGAAATCAAAGTGGGTACAGTTTGTGCCTCATACATTTGGTAAATCTTTCTTCTTAATAAATCCATGTCATTTTCGTCAATGCTTCTAAATGTGCCAGAATCACTCCGATTTTTTCTAGGATTAACAGGTTTAAGTACTATCTCTCTTACCGAAGATAAAGGAGTTTTTGTCAAAGTAGACGTCTCTGCTAAAGCATCCATCGAATTAAAATTTCTACTCAACAACGATTGATACAAATTTTTAATTATTAGTTTGGCATCGGTAGATAAATGCTTTCTTTTAAAAATGACAGTTGAAGATGCCCCCCTATCAGCACAATTCCAAGGACGCCACATTCTACCACTAATAAGCCTAACTAAAAATTACTCGCCGGAAAACCACTAAAGATTAAAATTATTAAAAATCACGTTGTATTTATATATGCATCAGGCATAGGTATAAATTGAATTTGTATACCTGGTCCGGCTCTGCTCGAAATGGTTTTAAAATTTGGGATTTCCTTATTCATTTTATGGTCGAAGGGATAATGAGGTTTTATTGCAGTCAAAAGATCAACGGTATAATTTTGCAAATATTATACGTTACGCTCAAAGGCTACGTAATGTAGGTATTTGTCTAATACAAAACGACCAAGAAATCTTATGCTAATTTTCAGAGTTTCCCCGATTGTTTTTCTGGAAAGTTGTTTACATCCTGGCTAAGAATGTGAATTGTTTATACCTCGAAGACCAAATCCGTATCCTCCTTGTTTTAACATTCTTGTTAATTTTATTGGATAAATGGCAAATGTTGTATATTCGCAATAAAATTTCTATTTATGTTATCACACTGTGCCTACTACAAATATTAGGGTTCAGCAAGGTCACTAACGAGGCCCCCTTATACATAATTTCACGGCGAGGACAACTCGGTGTAAACCTTTCGCTTATTTTATGCCAATTTTTATTAGATCTCTCATAACCTGTTTTTTATGGTATCGATATCTTGCTCGGTAACATATTATAATACATAACTTACGTAAGTATTTGCATAAAAAAAATTCACATGGATAAAACCATTAAAAAAACGATGTTATGACGACGGGTATGATATATTATATTACATTAATAAATGCATAAATCGTTGCTCTTTTGACTGCCATAAAAGCTGAATTATTCCTCAGGCCATAAAATGCCCCAAATTTAGATATTTTCGGGCAGAGTTCGAATTTTATTTACCTGTCCCTAATACCATTTAAATTTAATTCAAAATAAATCAATTTGTAAGCCGATCCTGTACCCATTTATTGCGGTTAGAAGATGTCGGGACGTATACAATAGGGTTTAATTAGCTAGTTGATTTATTGCAGTAAAGGTTAATGTAAACTATACTATACCAGCTTAACTGTTAAAGCAATAAAATCCAGAGGAAGCGCGCTAAATTTCAGACCTTTTTTAAATTAAAATTACAAGTAAAGTTACTAATGGTAACAAGGTATACTATATGTATTCGCGTTTAGAATAAAACACGTAAAAATTAATAAATTTGATTTTTTTGTTAAAAATATATAAAATATACCTCGTTACTCTTCCTTCGCCCCTTTGTTGTCGACAGTTTTCATAAAATGAACGAAAAATTCAATATTTACTATTTTTTTTTTAAATTTCAGGGCTTTAATGGACGACTCGCTTTTGCCATTGCAGCGTCCGCATTGGGATCATCATTTCAACATGGTTATAACACCGGAGTCCTCAATAATCCCCAAAAAGTAAGTTAATAACACCTTGAGCAAGCTAAAAGGAACAATCTATTTAATTCATATTAGTGGAGTCGTTCTGGCGAAATCCAAGGCTCGAAAATCCCTTGACGAAATCGAGTCATTTTTTTCCCCCAATCGATACAGTAGGATCCCCTCGACATTCTGACATGATCTGTAGGGGGCGCCCCGCATGCGGGGGGGGGGCACGCCCCGTAAATGTAATCGACAACGGATTTTCCTAAATAACTCAGCCGGCTTTGATGCTACATACAAAAAAAATGTGGAAGGAAAAATTGACCAGGCTAATTATAAAAATATATCCACATGGAAAAATGTCAGTGGCGTACCATCTTTCTTGTAAAAAATATCAGAGGGCATGCTTGCAGGGACGCTACTGGTGGAACAATTGAATAACTTTTCGCGCCAAGCGCGCATTTGCGAAATAAAAAATTTTTCGTCAATCCCCCCTCGTAGCTGATAAAAAAATTAACAAATTGAATCCGGCCTGAGCCCCGTAGCTCGATTAATAAACTACTTATTAGTATTTATGTAATATTTTTCCCCTCCCATAACTCCCCTCCTAATTGCCCCATCTCCGCCCCTTCTCGAGATATAATTAATTAAATTTTATTGTTTTTTGCAGTTGAAAATCGCGATAATTCGCGAACTCATTGAGATATCGGGATCAGGTTTATTCGAGCTTACGGGCTCTGTCAAGCTCTTCAATTTTGCCTTGCACATTTTTTTTTGTAGCATCAAAACCGGCTGAGTTATTTAGGAAAATCCGTTGCCGGATATATTTACGGGGCGTGCCCCCCTCCCCCGCATAGGGGGCGCCCCCTACAAATCATGTCAGAATGTCGAGGGGATCCTACTGTATCGATTGGGGAAAAAAAATTCGTCAAGAGATTCTCGAGCCGTTTATTTCGCCAGGACGACTCCACTATGGTTTATTGTTTTTTTTTATAGTATTTTTGTCTTTATACCATAAATTATTTTAACCCTTGTATGTATTTAGTTCTATTTCGTCATATGATTTCATTCCGCCTGGTTACCGGGGTAAATGGGGGAGGAATGGGGATCATATTTTTCACTCTACCATTTTTGCATTACGCCAGACGGCAACACGAAGCCACTAGAGCCATTACTTGTGTTTATTATCCATATATTTTTTAGGTTATTGAACAATGGGTCAACAACACCATGGTGGAAAGAACCGGAGAAATGCCATCCGAAGACAATATTATCTTGGTCTTCTCATTCATGGTGGCCATTTTCTGTGTCGGTGGGATGATTGGCGGTGCCATCACTGGTAAGAATACGAAAATTATTTAATAGTTATTTCCGGTAAGTGACTTGTTACAATACGCGTTTATTTCTTCATGGATGATTCAAGATCGGAGCCATCTTGGAGTCGAGGAATTTTGACTAAAATACTAAATGGAATAAAAGCCTTATTTTAAAAATGTTGGCTACAAGTTCCAATATACCCGGAGTAACAGAAACTCGAAAACATATTTCTAAAAATAGTTAATCACGCCCAATGCTCAAGTTTCAATAAGTCTTCTAGTTTCCGAGATATTCTAATCTATACGCGCATTGTGTACAATGTACATCTTAAGCCTGGTCCAGATCAAATGAGCGAGCAAGATCATGTTTATATAAACGCTCACGTGGTGTAGACGGATTTTAAAGCTTTAAAATTGCTCTTGCTTAGCTCATTTGGTGTGGATCGAGCTTAAGATACCTTTATTTATAGTGGTTCTGTGTTCTATCGATCTATTAAATTAACCTCCATATTCTCCGTTTTAATATGTAATCGTGGTAGGTAAAACAGGTTTAGTTGCATCGGGTTTATTGGTTATATGTACCATGGTACCGTTTTGGGAATCCAAGAAACCAATTTGGAAACAGTGGATCTTTATAAAATAAATATGAAAGAGGATGAAGCAGGTCAAGCACGAGATAACCCTAACTCTACGTTCAAAAGCAAGTGAAAAGAACTGCCTTTGTAACATTATCGCAACTTATCTATCTTTGAGATATTGCTCTGGATGGACACAAATAGTGGCAATAATAGGACTCGTATATAATTGGCATATTCTAATTGTTCCTCAATAGTAATTGGAGAACGCTTGGTTTGGTGAGCCGGGACTTTCTGAAGAATGAAATAGTATCCGTTTCATTCAAATGATTCATTCTCTGGTAATCTTCAATGAAAATTTCATCTTTGATTTCCATATTAACAACTTTCAATTTCCAAACACGACACGCAAGAAAATAATGTAATATAATGAAAACACGCTTAAACAATCAACTTTGACGGATTCTTTAAACTTGATTAGCGACGTCAAAAATATGCACTGTGCATAGGAAAAATATAAATATGATCTAAACTGGATTAAGCATCTAATCTGGATTAAATGCTTACGGAGAATACAGGCCAGTTAATCGGTTTAAATTAAATAATTACGTGTGGGTGTGCTTGCACAACTGCAGTTAATTGCAGAGCTACCAGATATAATAATGAAATGACCTATAGGAATGCATTTCAGATTAAACATACCAGAATTTCCAATTTTACAGTAATTTTTATACAATGCATCGTTAAATATACAAAATACTTACAAATAAATATTTATTTTAATTAACTAGCAATAAATCTCTCATGACGTTTCCGTTAGCATTTTACTTCTCATGCGATTATTTCAGTTGAAAGCCGGATTTTTGCTATTTCAAACCGTTAAACCTACATTTTTTTTATAACTTATGCTGGCTCTAAAGATTATTCCATATGTATAATTTTTTAGAGAAATAAAATATGTGATTTTCCATATTTTTTTAGGCGTTGTTGCTGAGCGCTTTGGAAGAAAAGGAGGTCTACTTCTGAACAACGTATTTGTCTTACTAGCTGTCATTTGTATGTCATCCTCGAAGGCAGCGTCGTCCTATGAGCTTACAATTCTTGGCAGGTTTCTAATTGGTAAGTAACCTACCATTTCTTTTTATATTATTTTTGCATTTTTCAGTATTTTCTTATTACAAATATTTGTAAATGTTACATTAATTTAAAATTAAATCTAACAACCCTGCTTTCATAACCCAAATTTCACTAGTATCCTTCAAGCAAAGCATCTGTGGACCACCTATGTTAATAGGAACTATTTGTCATATTTTTGGGTAAGAAATCATATGACGAAATAGAACTAAATACATACAAGGGTTAAAATAATTTATGGTGTAAAGACAAAAATACTATAAAAGAAACAATAAACCATAGTCGAGTCGTCCTGGCGAAATAAACGGCTCGAAAATCCCTTGACGAAATCGAGTATTTTTTTTCCCAATCGATACAGTATGATCCCCTCGACATTCTGAAATGATTTGTGCAGGGCGCTGCAAGGGGGGTGGAGGGGTTCACGCCCCGTACATCTAACCTACAACGGGAAATTGAAAATAACTCAGCCGGTTTTGATGCTACAAAAAAAATGTGAAAGCAAAATTGAAGAGCTTGGCAGAGCGCAGAAGCTCGAACAACCCGATCCCGATATCTCAATGAGTTCGCGATTTTCAACTGCAAAAACAATAAAATTTAATTAACTATATCTCGAGAAGGGGCGTCATTTTTTCGCGAATCAACGGGTGAAACCGAGTACTTTGATGGGCCGGAGGCTGGGGTTAGTGGAGCAATTAGGAGAGGATTTTTTTTTATAAAAATTGTTGGAGTGGGCAATTCGATGCGATGACGGGCGGAAACATGCCTTTTAATTTTTATTTTCGTAAATGAAATGAAAAAAAATTATCATTAATTATTTTATCAATATTAAAAATAATTAGTTTCAATATGAATTTAGTGGCTTTAATCAAGAACGGTGCGTCTGACGATAAAATCTCAAGGGGCCGTTTTCATGGAGAATTGACCAGGCCAATCAGAAAAAATATCCACATGGAAAAATGTCAGTGGCGTACCATCTTTTTTGTAAAAAATATCAAAGGACATGTTTGCAGCGACGCCACTGGTGGACCAATTGGATAACTTTTCTAACTAAAATTTGAGGTTCTATATCCTATTAACACATACCAAAATTGAACATAATATCTAAAGTACCTATATTGGGAGATGGCCAGCGCGCATTTGGGAAAATAAAAACTTTTCGCCAATCCCACCTCGTAGCTGATAAGAAAATGAACAAATTGAATCCGGCCTGATCCCCGTAGGTCGATTAATAAACTACTTATTAGCATTTATGTAAAAAATTCGTCGAGTAATATAATATGAGAACCAAAGAATCACGCTTATTAACACCCAAACAAAAAAGCGGCGTCCCAAGACCGGACCCTATGGAACACCAGTAGTAACTTTAATTTTTTCAAGGTATTAACTCCGGTCTCAACGCCGGCCTGGCTCCGATGTACCTGGCAGAAATTTCCCCCGTCAATCTAAGAGGAGCCGTGGGCACAGTCTATCAGCTTGTCATCACCATCTCTATTCTGATTGCCCAGGTGGTCAGTTTGAGGTCCATCTTGGGCACTCCCGACAACTGGCCCACCTTGCTGGCTCTTACTATTATTCCTGCCATATTTCAAGTAAGTTTTAATTATACTTTTTTTTCAGGAAAAATTAAATGTGTGAAAGAAGATATCGGATGATTCGTTCACATTCAAAGTTGTCTGATAAGTCAATCAATTAGCCAAAGCCAAACGGGCTACTTTGTAAGGATTTTACATGAAAAAAAGAATGTTCATGTTCCGAGAACATAGGCCAACGCACCAACACAGGTTAATTTCAGTATACGATAATTATGAAAAAAAGTGACTGCAAAGCATGTTTTCTGAATAAGTTAAATATATTTTTGCTCATAACTTAAGTAGTTTGAAAAGCGAAAATTCTGGTTTGCGCCACTTTAAAATTAAAAAGTTAGGCTTCCATTAAAAAAAAAGCGATAAAAAACGCCATCTAGTGGTTCAGTCTTAAACGTATAATCCGGTTATCAAATAACTTTAAGACAAGACTTAGTTCGATAAAATCGGTTAATGCATTCGGAAGTTATCGAACCTTTTTTTCAACACGAATCAAACCTTCCCCCACCCCTTATTTAAGAAGATAGACGAAAATGTCAAATCAATAATTTGAAGAGTATTAATTGAAGATTCCACGTGATATTCTTCACTATTGCTTTTAAGACATATTATCATTTTTCGATTTTGAATTAGAAATACGCATCGCGGTAAATTTTCAAAAATAATTTTATTATACTCAATTATTCAAAAATAAACTTAGTTATTCCCCACAAGAAAAGTAAAAATAAAAATTGTATTGGTTTATTATCCATATTTTATATTTATTATATGATAATAGTTCGAAGGAATTCGTCTTACGACCAAGGAAAAAATTAAATAAATAAGTTCCGCGGATTCGTACATTATTTCTCAAATCTCCTCATTTCTCTTCGTAAGAATGGATTTATAGTCGCATGCTGATTAGTCGTCGTTACAAGACTATTTATGTAAGCGAAGTCACTTTGTTCAAATGAGAAATTTAAGAAGTACAAAAATATATCACATATGGAGTTCCACAAGGATCTACTCTAGGCCCATTAAAGTCAAACCCTTTACAGATGATACCACTATTGTATACTTTGTTACTTATATCAAAATAAAGAAAGGATTGTATTTTAGGTGAAATTTTAAGATGGACCAATCATATTGAAATTATATCTCGCAAATTTTTAATAATAATATAAGAAACAGTTAAAGATGCCGAATTTTTTTATGAAGATATTTTGACTTATTGGACACTTCGATACGACCTTCATAATTTTAATCCCCTCTTATTTGATCTACATAATTTCGATTACTATTATACAGGGGATGACGCATACATTAATATGATCTTCCAATATGTTGTTTAATTATAGTAGTAGTAGTACTAATATAATGTGCACATTCCTAGCTAATTTATTATTTCTATCATTCCGCATCGAAGATGTATTCAAAAAATATTATTTTTACTTACCGGTCAAAACACTGGCCTATTTATGGAGGTTATCGCACAGCCTCCTCTGACGTTTTAGCCCTACATCCGTTGTGTCGAACTATGTACAGTTGGTCCGGGAAAAGAAAGAATGTGCGGCCTTTGGGATATCAAAATACGCAACGAAAACAACATTAGATAGACGGTCGAAAAAAACAACACCTATCTCGATGGCAAGGGTTACCTGGTCAAATACACGCAAGGGCCGTAATTGGAAAACCATCGAGGATACTATCGAATGGGATGCTAGCCCTAACACGGCCCCAGTTGAAACAAGTGATGGGTCTGCTAACAGGCCACTGCCACTTGCGAAAACACCTTCAACGGATGGGTATCAACAACGGATCCATTGAATGCAGACTCTGCGGCGAAGAGGATGAAACCGCCTCACACATAATATACCGCTGCGTAGCACTGTCTCGTAGAAGACAAAATATCGTCGGGAACATACAACGTGGTGACAACCTCCCACGTGACAAACTTGGTAGAAGGTTACTGGACCTCATAGAAGGAACAAACATCGTCTAACAAGATCGGGGTACACAATAAGCCGGAAGGCTGCAGTGATAGAAGTTCGGGCCTTTAAATCGACCCCCCCGCCTTTAACCAACCAACCAATCACCTGGAATAGTTGATTTAAATTGAGATTATGTAGATCACATTAGACAAAATCACGTCAGCCAAAGACAAAATATATAATAACTTCTTTACTGCACTAAAGTTGCCATACAAAAACGTTGTCTGTTTTATGCCTTTTCCAAAAAGACATTAAAAATATCTCTTTGATATTACTGTAAAGTTATGACTGTCTAAGTCCTATAAAAAAACAGGCTCCAAATTACTCATAACCTTGTTCTCCTTTTCCAGATGGCAACGCTGCCATTCTGTCCAGAATCGCCAAAATACCTTCTACTCTCGAAAGGTCGCGAACTCGAGGCCCAAAAAGCACTATCTTGGTTGCGAGGTACCCTGGCCGTGCACGAGGAAATGGACGGCATGAGAGCCGAATACGATGCCATGAAGATGGTTCCCAGAGTGACCGTAACAGAGTTGGTCACCAATAATGCACTGAGGATACCTTTAATCATTGCTCTGACCGTTATGGTGGCACAGCAGTTGTCCGGTATCAATGCTGTAAGTATTCCGTTCCATGCTGATTATTTATAAAGGTTAACTCATCGGAAAAATATACATTTTCATTTAATTTCAGGTCATGTTCTTTTCCTCTAAAATCTTCGAAATGGCCGGCCTCAACGAGACCCACTCTACCTACGCCACATTGGGAATGGGTGCCATCAACGTGCTTATGACCGTTGTTTCCTTGTTCTTGGTGGAAAAGGCCGGAAGAAAAACTCTACTTCTCATTGGTTTTGCTGGTATGACGGTAGACACTTCGTTGCTATTTATCAGCATGCTTTTTGCGGTAAGTTCAAATTTGGTCTATCATATTAATTTACCAATGGTTTTGATCGTGACGATATGATCGATCCAAAAGTTGGTCCCATTTTTAGACTTGTATCTTTTATATTTCAGGAACATTCTCGAATTCTCGGAGTCATGTGCGTCATTTTCGTCCTGGTCTACGTCATCATGTTCGCTTGTGGCCCTGGTTCCATCCCATGGTTCTTAGTATCGGAACTTTTCAACCAATCGGCAAGGCCCACGGCTAGTGCTCTCGCCGTATGCATCAACTGGACGGCTAACTTCCTGGTCGGCTTGGCGTTCTTACCACTGGCGGTAAGTAATTGTTTTTTACATAGGTAACTTTTTAAGTCCCTCGTGATTTATTCCAAGACCGTAATACTATATATGACAACAAGTTTTTTATTATTATTTTGTAATACACTGAGCGAAATTTCGAACTCACTATTCATAAGTTATGATAGCACAGAAGACAGTTAGGTTATGCGTTGGAATAGCTCACGCCCCACCGTCTTAAATTATTGATGGGCTACCGCAGCTACCAGTATGTGAATTGTGATGCGTTACTAGTCGGGGTAGATTAATTCATGATTCGAGCTATCAAAACTTGACATTTAAGTTGTTCTAGCTTACGATGGTGGCTGGAATAACTCACACTTTGGGCTACCAGACCTAAATTGTGGACTATCGGAACTCAAAATATTTCTTTGATTTAACGCCTGCATATTGTGGACTTCAATTGCCTTTTGGTTTTTCAAGATATGACATTTTTGTTGTATATTTTTAAAAAAAATAATCAAATGAATTATAGACAGGAGAGCATACTACGGCTAAGAAACCATGCGGACGAAGTGATGACGATTGCTTATAAATAATAAGGCTTCATTCCAATAATAACAATTTGTATGCATCTCCCTCCTGTCCCTCCATGTTACGCCAACTGATCAAAATTATGCAAAACACAATTTTTCACGCACAGAGAACAAAGATGAAAAATTCCGCAAATGGCGCAACGGCCAACAGGTGTCTATACGCGCGATCGAAGGAGAATTGACGAATAACAATGGAATGAACCGCGCTAAACCTGCACGAGCACGAATTCGGAACTTTCCGTGACCTTACGATCTTGCGTTTTACCCTCGATATGGGGTGTTGGAGCACGTTTCCTGAATTATGCCAACTCAAAATAATTTACACATGTCAATGAGTTAAAATAATGCACGTCCGGGCTAAAACGACACTTTATAATCAATTAGTAAGTTTTCCCAACCAAGAAACTGAGTTCAGGTAACTCATAAATTGTAATAAGATGAGGAATTGTGGTGATCCCAAATATGTTTAAAATGTTGATACAAAATCTCTTTCTGGGTTGAGGCGAACCAAAACAACCTGAATTACTGTAGCGTTTTTAAATAATTTGTGATAATTCGTAGGCTCAGTTAGAACAACATAGAGAGGTGGGTTGAGGTAGCTCCAATTTTGTAACCCACGACATTGGTAAATGTATTTTTGTCAGTGTACCCTGAATATAGGAAATCCCATGTCATTTTTGAGGTGGCTGAATATTGGCTCCTCTGTATATTTTATAGAAAAACTCATTATAACTTCTTGAAGGGGCCAATGATAATGACCCTTATGAGTTTTTCTATGAAATTACAAAAAAAAATAATAGAATCGGTGTGAAAATTGGAATAGTTACTAAAAAAAATACCTATTTAAATTAGGGTGGAAAAATTATCACACCTTAACTGAGACCGGGCCTGTACCTGCCTCTGGCGGTCTTTATGAAAGGGAAACACTATAAATTTTACTTAGTGAAAACCAAAACTCGAAACAATTTTCTTGAATAATTTGATTACGGATTTTTATCTGGGGTTTGAAACTATAAGACTTTTTCTAAAAGTACCCAAATGATAAATGTTCTCCTAATTTTATTGTTTTTATTGCAGACACTGATGGGCGCCTACGTCTTTATAATATTCGTAGTCCTCCAATTCTTATTCCTCATATTCATCTACAAGAAAGTTCCTGAAACCAAAAATAAATCCCTCGAGGAGATATCCGCCATGTTCAGGCAACAGTCCTATCAGTAAAAACTCGTAAAATAATAAGAAAATATTCAGTATTTATTATTACTAAAAAAATCCAATATTTATTGATGTTACCAGATGTATCGAATTTACTTCTACCATTATAAATAGAACAGCTATGGTAGAGTTTACATTATACCGTTGACATTTACTGCAATAAATCAACAACCTGATTAAATCCCATTGTGTAGGTCCCAACGTCTTCAAACCGCAATAAATGGGTGCGGGGTCGGCTTGAAAAATATAGCTATCTACTTATTGATTTATTTTTATTTTGGATTGAAGGATAATTAGGCTTTTATGGCAGTCAAACGGGATAAAGTAAACTTTACTATACAGGGGTATTTTTTAATATAAAGTCCTAGCTAGTAAAATTTTTCGTTCTCAGTTTCAGACACTTTACTTTTTATCTATTTTTTGTAAAGGTTGGAACAAAATCTTCATTATTTTATTTCGGCCGGAATACCTTAAATTTAATTCACTTTACGGCTTTTTTCCAATAGTAGGTGAGGGAACGTCAAAGTTGACAGACTTAACGTGACATGCTGACTGTGACAGCGCCTTAATTAACTTATTACATTTCGTTACGAAATATTTCGGTGGATTGGAACGGAAAAGTTCGTCGTTGGTCATTTGGTCACATGTGGGCTTTTGACTGCAATACAAGTGCGTGGTTAAAAATGGACGATAGCGCGCTCATTATTTTTACCGACTTTATTATTATTAATAAATCGGAATATACAATGTGCCTATTTTTGGTTATAGGGCCGCCCTAGGCCCGTTACGCAATTCGGGGTCCCTTATCACTTCAAAAAAAATTTTCCTTAATAAGTTATGCAAAAGTAATTTATTATGATTTATTAAAATCATACGATCACAAGTTAGTGTCGTCTTATACATATATCCTGTACATAACTCTGTAGGTTATTTCGTAAATTACTTGGTTGCATATTATAAAATAGGTGTCTAACAAAGGGCCTCAACATCATGTTGAGTAAAACCAACCCTCCTTGTAAATCAACAGATCTAAATATTTGTTCCCATTGCAAATACTACTTTAAAAACCTTGTATACCAATCGTTTTAATTTTTCTCAAGTACGTCAAATAGAAAGGTTAAGATGGGGGGACATAATACGTGATCACCCTGTACAAATGAATCTACTAATATCGTCCATTTTTAACCACGCACTTGTACTGCAGTAAAAACGACACATGTGACCAAATGACCAACGACGAACTTTTCCGTTCCAATCCACCGAAATATTTCGTAACGAAATGTAATAAAAACCCAGGACTTTTGCGGAGCATCGCTATCAATTGCATCTATTCTCCGTTTACAAGATGAATATGAGACCGGTTACCTCAAAAACCTATCCTAACTTGACAGTTTGAATTTTCATCGCCTACTATTTAAAAGAGTCGTGATGCGAATTAGATGGTATTTAAACTTAAGATATTGCGGCGGAAATAAACTACAAGGTCTCCTTTTTGACATAACCGTGTAAATATTTTAATTGCATAAAGAAATTTTCTAAAAAATTATTTCTACCATTATGAATCCCATAAATGAAAATTTTTTTTTGGCCACTTATTATTTCTGGTGTTTTATGAGCAAACATAAAAACAGTAAATTACTAGATGGGGGTTTGTCTTAAAAAGTTTCTTCGGGGTAAAGTCATTTCACTCATAATATTTCCCAATAAATATAATGTTACCCTAAAAAATAATCTAATACTGTGTGCTAAAATTATGTGTCATATTATCGTGTAAAAATGCTATATAGGCATATAATATATATGTACTGACTGATCTAGAGAATTATTTTTTAACAATACATAGTTCTAAAGCACCTTAATAATACATATGAGTACAATTAATAAGTATGTACCTTTGGATTGTATGTATATATTCGAGCCACCTGGCCAATACTTTTTGTGAGTATTTAATAACTCTTCGCTTTGAATATCGAAGGAAGAAAAACGGATCAAGGCATCTTTTAGTGAATTTTTGCTGCGGATCCATATATGTCTTTTAAACAGCCCTATTTTTTTTACTCTGATCATTTTAAAGCATTTTTAGGTATCAGTCATCACTGGTATCAGTTCAGTAGTTTTTAAATTACTAAGTAATTAAAAAATTTCTGGACCCTTTTGATGTTTACTGGGTATCCAAATAAAAGGCCTGCGTATCCAAATGTATACTCAAAAGTACGTTAAAAGATGCCTTGACTTATATTGTCGTCTCTCTTAGACAATATTGGATATCCGTGCGCTACAAAACGAAAGGCCCGCTGGACATGTCTATTTGGGAGCTCATCGCGTTTACGAATTGGTCACATCTATCGGTCTTTCTTCTTATACTTACTTCGAAATTCAAAGCTCCTCGTAATAACTGTTAAGATTAGTTGATGCTTTTATTAACTGATTTTATTGTACAGATTATTATCTGACGAAGCTATTCGATGGAATGTACTGTTTAAAAGTTACTCTAGAACAAGTTAAAAGTTTGCTTCTGATAGATACAGGGTTAAACTAAGACTTTTTGAAGCGAAATTATTTTACTGCACATTTTAAGTGAACTAAAGAGAGACGAATTTTCGCAGAAATGAAGGTCAGTTAATTAAGCTAAATTTTACTATTTATAGATTAGATTTTAGCAAATTATTTATTTTTATCTCCAGCTCAGCTCTCTAACTATTTAAATTAAATATCTCTATTATGTTCCTCTAAATTTAATTTTCTTTTAATCTCGTTGATCTTACTCAATATAAAGACATTATGTAGGTTAATTTATAACTAATAACATACATACTCATATAAAAAAAAAGAAAATTCTACCCGGAATTTTAACAAGGGCTCGTCTATTTGTTGTTTTTCACCAAAATATACAAAAATTCCTTCCCTAAACTTTAACCATGTCATACACATCGTAAATGGCGTTATCTAGATTGGAATTCTCATTAAGATTAGGCTCAACTGAACTTGAGACCAGGGTATGATATCGTTCGACGCGCGCAGCGACGTCAAGGTGCGAATTATTTTTAAATTGCTTATGGAGATTGACGTAGTTGTTAGCGTTTTTAAATTCTCTTTTAAAGGTTTTATGCATTTGACAGTAGGTGAAATGAAAAAATAATATCATGTTCGAGTATTTTTATTTCAAAAAAATACAACATAGTTTAAAGCTAAAAACAAATAAAATTACGACCAAACCTACGCCCCCCCTGCGGGGGCGTTTCTAATTTCTAAACAAATAAGAGCAATTTTTAAGTGTTTAGTTATCTCTATAGGAAAGGAGATTATATATTAAAATTATTTTTCTGGTTATCCACGCCACAACCGAACACAGTGCACCTCACATGTATATTAAGATATTTATTTTAATAAATAGCATATAATGACGTCACTAAGCCACACCCCTTCCTGTGCGATATCATACCTTGTGTTTATTGTATCATGGCTTTAGACTTTGTAAGTAAATCACGTAGGCGCGTGCATTTGCTCAGTCAGCGAGTAAAAAACGCGCGTATCTGGTTTACTTACTGGGTCTTGTTTGAAATTCCAATACACTTATCGATGGGGACCTCTTCCTATAACTATTAACTTTGTCTAAGCATAATTTTACTACAATTTACTTTTTTTTACAGGAGTATGATGATCACGTCCAGTGCATACTCTAAAATAATATTAGTATAGTTCGTAAGGTTTGTTACGTTCGCTCGTTTGTGGTGCACTAGTGCACAATAACTGTGGTACCAGGGTTACTATTTCTTGAGAATAATTAAGAAGACCGCCTAAAGAGAACACCTGGGTTTCGTCTAGTTTTTTAACAAAGAAAGATCAGAAAATAGCCATTTTGAGTGAAATGAGTTGAAATTATCTCTTTATGAAAGCTTTCGCTGTCGAACAGCTTCCAAAAGTAGTCGATACATTATATATCCCACGAAATACATACAGTCCTAAACAATCTCACTGATGTAAGTAAATTACTGTTCCACGTGCTGTTTTACTATTTCCGACTATATTCTGTTCGTTGCACTTTCTAAGATTTGTATGTCAATTTAATTGTTGAGTTATTATCAAGAATAGGACAACTGGTACCTAACAGAACAGAACGTCAAATCTAATATAATATAATATAATAATCCAGTAAGTCCAAAATATCAATGCCATCATTAGTATAGTATAATTATTTTATTTTACATTCATATAAGTAGGTCATATTTTAAATAAGATCTAAGATCTGAGTAATAATAACCATTGTGAAAATATGCTTTGCGTGGAAATAAATATTTCGAGCTGTATAAGTATGTTTTGTAAAAAAGCAATTTTATAAGAATAGTGGTCTAGTCCGAGAAAATATGTTTTTTTAACATACCCATACAAATACACTGATGGGCATACGAAACGACTTACGATAATTTTAAGTAATTTTTGCGACATAATTTTTCCGTTCATTTAATTCAATAAAAAATGGTATTTTTTACTAAAATTTAAATTGCGACACGGGGGTTTTCAGGTATATCTAAGTATTACATACTTACGAGGGTAAAGTCTGGTTTTCTACATTTTCCTTCTTTATTGGTCTTTTATCTTCAACAGTTTTAAAGTTATATCGCTTTTTCCAGAACATTACATTTTATGTATACCTACCTATTCGTACGTAGGTATACATGATGCGATAACATACATTTTTGTCGCGTCAAAGCAAAGATAAATAACTGCACCTGCACCGAACAAACCATGGGCAGACGAAGTGCGACAGTTTCAAAATCAAGAGGGTTTTACCAACACACTATGGTTCATGGTTATTTATTTATTCCATTTTGGTTTTTTATTAACTCCTCTTGTATTGTTTAATTTAATATGTATTTTTGTTGTTAGTTTATAGATTATATTCTTTGGAATATTGCAAAATCGTATCTTTATTAATAAACCTTATATGGTATTTGACGCGACAAAAATGTTAAGTTGTCGCATCATGTATACCACCTACGTATGAATAGGTAGGTAGGTATACATAAAATGTAATGGTCTGGAAAAAGCGATATAACTTCTAAACTGTTAAAGATAAAAAGACAATTAAATGTTGAGAAAAGACTAACCTTTACTCTCGTGGGTATGTATATACCTGAAAACCCCCCTGTCGCAGGTAAAAAAATATCACTTTTTATTTTATCCCGTATATTAAATTAAATGAACGGAAAAATACAACGTTTGTATTAACCGGTTAATCCAATGCGTTACGTTTAATAGAATGCGTTATTTGTTTAAATTGCCATAGAAATGTAAGTCGAAACACACCTATACCCATCGATTTGTGTAAAAAACTGTCAACAATAATAAATCTTGAACGGTAGTAAATTTGGCGCACCCGCATGGCGAAAGGGGTCGCCATGTTAGACAACATTGCGATGAGTAAACTTAACAACAAACACTATTTGCACTAGATTCATGTACATAGAATTAATTTTTGATACGATTAAATCGGCAATATTATTGTGTAATCGCGGATAAAGCTGATGCGCCCGGGTTACATGTTCATGTTATAGAGCAGGTAACATTTGCGCCCAATTGACCACCGCCGTAAATCTTATATCAAGAGGGGCAATTAGAATTTAGCTATTAACTTTATGTAAGTAATTTATAAATTCCAAAAAAACGATTTTTAAAAGGTTTTTTGAAATTTATAGGTTGGTGTATTCTTAAGTGCTAAAGATGTATTTTTTTTAAACAATTTTGTTTGTATATGTAAGACTTGTATTTAAATATATTTTAGGTTTTTAATACACAATTGAGATTTTCTTTTTTAATACTTTCTAGTCAACTACACTAAACACGCTTGCAGACTTGTATATGGAGAACATCTGTTATCATAAAAACCCGATCTTCCTAGGAAAAGCTAGTTTTAACAATTTTAGATTTAACTAGTTAAAACCAGAATCGTCTTATAAATTTAGTTAAAACTAAAAAAGTCATACGTGAATTGAAAACGGGTTTTACTAGATAAGACTAGTTTTTACTAAGGTAAATCAGTTAAAACTGTCCTACACTGAAAAAACCTCTAGCCAAAAAATCGGTTTAATATGTGGTATATGAACTAATAGAACTATAACCAACCCAGTGGCGGCCCGTGAGAGAGGACTCTGGGACTCCGCCCATCCAGTAATTTTTACCATTTCCTCCTAAACAATTTCTTCTCTAGGAATAAGGTGAAAATGGCCATACCAGTACCTCCCCACCAAACCCCCCAAATGTGTTCAGACAGAACTCGAAACAACTGAGAATGTTTGTAAATTCTAATCTTAACTAAACTGCTGGCCATTTGCTTTCGAGCAAGAAAAATTTCGCCTAAATTTAAAAGTTAATATTTTCTGAACCAGATATGACATCGATCTCCGGTTTTTAATGGTTGATAGATTTGTCCCTTAGGAAATAATTGCCAAAGTTGGATTGTCTTAAACTGTCAGCAAGTTTTATATACAGGGTGTTAAAGGGAACGATGATTTTTGCTCCAATTTCAATAGCATGTAACTTTCACAATAATATTTTTAAATTTTATCACTGTACGTCAATTGAATCGCTGGTTCATAGCAAAGAAAGTTATCTGTCAAATTTTTGATATCTGCTATATTTTAAGAGATACCGATTTTTTTGAAAAACTTTGCTTTTTTCAACTTTTTGTTAGCTAGATCCCACTGTGCGTTGTATCGTGCAAACTTTGCAAGTGATTATTATACCTTATGAAAAGCTTGTTTATGTTCAGTAACAACAATTGTACCTAAATGTTGTGATGTGCAGTGGCGTACTTATAATCACTTATATGTCTAGGCTTTATGAGTATCTCACAATTTTTTTGTATTGGAAAGTACTCGCACACGACACAATTCCTAAAATTAAACTTACATTGAAAGGCACTTTAATATTAAATATCACTAGCTGCCGTCAAACCAAACCCCGTCCATCCGAGTGTATTAATTTGAATCGAGATTATCACGAAAAAAAAAACAATATCAAGTCAGCCATGCTAATGCGTTTTTTTTCAAACAATTAAATAAAAAAAATTTATTTTTTAAAATTTTGTAGACACTGTATAATATACCTGTAGCGCGATATGAAAAACTAAAAATAAGGAAAAACTTGCCTAATCTAGGGGCGAGTACGTTCCAATACAAAAAAGAATTGTGAGATACTCATAAAGCCTAGACATATAAGTGATTATAAGTACGCCACTGCACATCACAACATTTAGGTACAATTGTTGTTACTGAACATAAACAAGCTTTTCATAAGGTATAATAATCACTTGCAACGTTTGCACGATACAACGCACAGTGGAATCTAGCTAACAAAAAATTTAAAAAAGCAAAGTTTTTAAAAAAATTCGGTATCTCTTAAAATATAGCAGATATCAAAAATTTGACAAATTACTTTCTTTGCTATGAACCAGTGATTCAATTGACGTACAGTGATAAAATTTAAAAATATTATTGTGAAAGTTACATGCTATTGAAATTGGAGCAAAAATCATCGTTCCCTTTAACACCCTGTATATAAAACTTGCTGACAGTTTAAGACAATCCAACTTTGGCAATTATTTCCTAAGGGACAAATCTATCGACCATTAAAAACCGGAGATCGATGTCATATCTGGTTCAGAAAATATTAACTTTTAAATTTAGGCGAAATTTTTCTTGCTCGAAAGCAAATGGCCAGCAGTTTAGTTACATCTAGAATTGACTAGGAAGGATAGTTAAAACTTAAATCTGGTTTTTACGGTAACATATCGACTAGCATTTCCTCATTAAATGAGTCAATAGAGCTTTTTCCTGGAGTGAATTTTATAAATTATTTAACTAAGAGCAATAACTGAAACACAGCACCAAGGGATTTTGTTTGGGGGTTGTATGGGCATTCAGAATAGGGAAAGACACGAAGTAATATTTTAACTCAACTTTATTTAATATAAATTTATAACCTGAAAATTTATTAGTCTTAAAAGCTTTCTTATTATAGTGTAAGTAAGATATTAATGGAACTAAATATACAAATAAAAATAAACATGTAAAAAAAAATATAGATACAACAAGCATTTACATAAATCTAATTTTTACATAGGTACATCGCTATTCTTACAGTTTTGTACCTCAAAGACTGTATTGTTTAAATTATTTTCCTGACTTTCCAGACTGGTCTCCATCTCATCGTCGGAACTTTCCAGAATTGTAGGGTCTAAGTCTGGATTTGCAAAGAGATCATCCATAGCTTTAATGTTAACTTTCTTTATGATCACATTTTCTTTTTGATTATTATTGCCATTTAGGGATTCAATTGTAAAATTTGATATCCTAAAATACAAGAAGTTACCTACTTAGACATTTGTCTAAGTCATTACCCGATGTGAAGGCCGCCGTACACGAAAACCGCATGACACCGTTTGGTGCGATCGATATTATTGATATATATCCGATATTTATATAGATATCATGATATTTATCAGCCTTGAAAATAATACCTAAAGTACTTTTGGATAAATTGAAAAATAACGATTTTAAAACAATTTTCAGCACCATGTATCAAAAAATTTAAGCAGCTACGGACATACATAAACTTTTCTTCATAAAATTACATACGGAATCAACTCTGAAATATTACCACGTCGTTTAAAGAACAATATGTTTGGATTTGTTAATTACGGTGATCCATCGTCGACCATTTATTTTTTGAGCTTGCTGAATATTGGCTTCCCTGTACATTTTAAAGAAAAACTGCATTATAACTTCTTGAAGAGGTCGACATGGTAAACCAATGTGCCCAGGTTGAATACATTGTGGTAAGGCAATCCCAAGATTTTCAATTAAACGTGATGGCACAACCACAAAACGTTTAAATTCAATATTCAAATTCAAAATTCAAAATCTTTTATTTCTTCAATTTAACAGCACTAGACAAGAGACATGAAATAATTGAAGAAAACGTCAAAAGTAAAGTTAAAAACTAGATACAATTCAACTATATGATATGAAACTAAATACAAAAAGAGAAGAAAATTTACATAAATTTTGTTAATCATGTTTGTCATCATGTTTGTCACAAGCCTTAAGAAAATTCCTGTAAAGAATAGCAGTATACCTCCAACAAATACTCCTTCAACCTTCTTCTAAATACATTTAAATTAACTAATTTCAGCATTTAATTTATTGAAAAATTGACAGCCTGTAAAAAATATATATATTTTTGATATTCGGCAGATCTGTGGCTTTCAGGTAATAAGAGAGTTTTCAGTCTAGTATCATGATTATGATTAGATCTGACGCCCTGAAAATATGCTTTGTTTCGGTAAACGAAACTACATACTTCGTAAATGTAAATTATCAATCTTTTAAAAGCTTCCCGACATGAGCCCCTATATGACAGTCCTGTAATCACGCGAACAACATATTTTTGCAAAATGAAGACTCAACATACACTAGCACTCCTCCCCCAATTGAGAATACCATACCTAATTCGCGAGTGAACATTGGCAAAATAAAGGGTTAAGAGCACTTTTTGACTACAGTGCAGTCACAAGAAATTAAGGGCGTAGCAACAGCTGCGCAATCGTGAGCAAGCCCCTCGATCTGTGGCAGCCATTTAAGATTGCTATCAAAAGTTACACCCAGCAACTTTGCCGTTTCAGACAATCTCACAGTCAATCCAGATTCGTCACGAAGAGCAAAATCAATGTCAGTCGACCTCAATGAAAAATTCACAACTGTAGTCTTATCCCTATTTAAATTCGGCTTATTTTTTTCAGACCAAAAAATGATTCTTCTGTATACCATTTCTGCAACAGGTATCAGAGAAATAATATTATCCCTGACAATCAGAATATTCGTATAATCAGCATACACGACCTAGTATATATTTTCCGCAATTTTGGTAATAAAACTTATCAGATCGTTGGCAAACAAACAAAAAAGGCCCAAGAATGGAGCCCTGCGGGACTCCCCTTTTTATTGTCCTGCAACTACTCGAGAAGCCATTTACGGTAACATATTGATTCTATTTCGTAGGTATGATCTTATATAATCCAACGGTTTACCTCTTACACCATAACGACAAAGTTTAGCTAAAAGTAGTTCATGATTCACTAAGTCAAACGCACGCGAAAGGATATAGTTCAGATAATACAGCAAACACCAGAAAATAATTTCTATGACGCTATTGCCAAAAATTGATGTAAAGCTGAACATTACGAATAATGAAAATATTGTCAGTGACACTAATTTTTGTTTTGTCAATGTCAAAATTTAATTTGCTGATGTTCGCTGTATTACCTCAATTGAGTGTTTTGTGGTTTTGCCATCACATTGAATTGAATAGCTTAGGATTGGCCCACCAAAATGTATTCAAACTCGGCACATGGGTTTACCATCTCAGCCTCTTCAAGAAGTTATAATGCAGTTTTTCTATAAAATGTACAGGGGAGCCAATATTCAGCCGCATCAAAAATTACATGGGATTTCCTATGTTCAACTTAACGATGCGATAATTGTTAATAACTTACAAGTCTAGTGTCTCAAAGCCTCCAATAATTCTATCTGATGAATAGTCCTGTTCAGTTTCTACCATAACCGCATACTCCTTACAATCTTTAATTGTGTCTTCAACCAGTGACATTTGACAATTATCGTACACTTTAATTCCAACCAAAGAGCCCTGTATCACAGAATCTCTAATAACCACTGTACTGCCAGAGTTACCCACTATGGCCATTGAGAAGCCCGATATCTCACAATCAGTTAGAGTAAGTTTGGCTCCATTTAATACAATAATACCTTGGTGAGTAGTAGATGATTGGTCACCAATAATTTTGCAGTTCTTAATAGTAATCTCTCCTTTTCTGACTAGTATTGCACACTGAGTATTTTTGCAATCGAAAGTGATATTTTCTATCACAGATGTATCACCTATACAATCAAACATAACATCTTCGGCTGAGGAGAATATATTTACACAATTTCTATCACCAATTCCTTTGATAGTAAAATTTTCTATAAGGGCACCTTCACCTTTGATATTGTGTCTAGTTGGACTTAACAAGATTGTATCATGTAAGTTAGCTGATTCTATTTTTGACATTAAGTCTGAAGCAAATGTTAGGGGTTCATTAGGATATAGTTCCTCAATTGTCTTTAGAAATAAGATGTATTCGGAAGCTTTTGCTGAAAAGGTACTTTATTAAGTTATACTTACGAAGGTTGTACATCAAAATATAGTAAATTCACAATTATAAATGATTTCACAACAGAACAAAAAACCAGTAATGCTTGGACCGGTAAATTTAACAACTTAGTAAAAGTCAGAAAATGTTTAAAATTCATATACAAACTCGTGGCATCTGAAGGGAAAGATGAACGCGACGATGTGTTCCTTTCACACATCAAACCAGCCAAAAGAATGACTAAGCAGATAGAGGACCACCAAAGCCAACGTTTGAGCAATGGTTTCCAAGAATGCACGGGATGCTATCTAGCATCACTGTTGTCCTACTGACCTACACAACTTGTTAACTGAAAACAGATGTATATGTCGTTGTGTTTGGAAGCACTAAGGGTAATGTAAAGGGCTAAGTATTTAGATATTCAATTAAAAAAAAGTATGTAGGCTTCTTCTAGGAAACTCTGCCTGTAAGCTTGTGTGGCAAGTATGAAAACATTTGTAAAACCACTGATTTTTTTATAAATTTAATAACTCACCATCTTTTCCTATCAACCATATCTGTGACTTTTCTTTCTCTGTTCTGTCAGGCATTTCTCTCGATTCCTGCCTTTTAATTATAATCTTTCGAAACATTTCATTTTCTAACAAATGAATTTCATTTTGTATTTCTATAAGTCTAACATTTATTTCTATTAAACTGTCCATATTTTGATCTAAAAACAAGATCAATCTTTAAATTTCTTTTACGGCTTCATATCTACTGTATTATACGTAATAATTAAACAGTTTACTTGCTTACCATTCTCACCTTCAATATCACTATCAAATTCATCACAGATATTTGTAAGTAGTTGCCTTTTGGTGTTAAGTCTACGAGCTTCATTCAACAAAGTGTGGATATGCTCAGATGTTCCTTTAGGAATTTTTCCATTTTTAAGATCATAGAACAAACGTAATCTACAATAGATAACAATACCAGAAACAATACAACAAACAATACAAAACTAGGTTCTTATATGGTTATTTGGTCATAGTTTTTAAGAATATATAAAAACTTTTATGACTATCATCAACATAGTCTACAATCAGTGTTAAGCTGTTTTTATTACTAAATGATATAGTTTAAATACTATACCTGCTAACTAAATGGGCCCCTCTCCAATCAGCAGAGTCATCATCTTCATCCCAAGGCAGCAAAATATGAATATAAAAAAATCTTAACATATCCAATGCATTCGCAGTCAAGTTTATATTTAAAGCAATGGATTTATCTTGTTCCCCTGTTGGCCAAAGTTGTGTAAGGGGCACATAATGCTTTTCTGGCAAATGTATATCATCTTGCACGGCTAGGATCCTTACTAAAGCAGTCAAATCTGCATAACTTACATTCAATACAAAAACTATCACAACAGTTGGGAAAGGTATCTTCATTTCCTCGCATTTTACTCTAGGGATTTTCCATACCGCTTGCCAGCCACTTGGATCCAAGGTTAGCTCTAAATAGTATGCCCATTCGCTTTGGATCTTTGAGTATGGTAGAGTTTCGAGGCCTGAAAAAACTTCTTCGTATTCTTGAAGGCGTGTTTGGAGACTTTTATCAAACGTTATGATTTGATCCATGCTATCAGTAAGTACTTTTTTTTAGGTTCGGATAGGCTTAATTTTTGCTTGTAAAAGTCAGTTAAAGAAAAATTTTCAAATTTAAAATTATTTGACGTAATACGATGGTGGCGTGGAAGAAGTAAAGTGAAGTTAGTCTGTTTCTGTTCGGTTCGAAATTCCAATGACCTCCTGCTTTCCAGCATCCAGCCAAATATTTCTATTGTTGGTTTATTGCCTGCCTGAGGATCTTCTTACTGGTTCTTCCATGCATCGTGCAGACGATCGATCTAGATTATCATATTTTAACATGAGGTCATTGTCGATTGTGGAATTTCCAATAATATGCACGAAGTAAATATTGTCTTTGGACGTAACGTCTGAACACAAAGGAACGTTATGGCGTTACGTTCCCATTGTTTTGATAGTTCAAGGAAAATGGCCAATAAAACGAAGCAACTTTATCTATCTCTTCTTTATGCCAATGTCAATAGTCCACCTACTTTTCCTCTGTAGCAATTGTATCAACAGGTAGGCAACACACAATACGATATTTTAGGAAGTGGCGGAAAATTTTGATTCACACAATCAAGGTGTTATTATTATTGTTCAAACAAATATTAATTAAGTAGCGTATTGACTTAATTTAATCAAATCATACTTCAAACAACCGATATCCGGTTATGGAAAATGATCAATATCGTTGTTTATATATAATTATTTTTATTAGGTCTAATTAAATATAGGAGAATTGAAACATATGGCTCTAATAAATGTATATATTTAGAAAAAGGTTCTTCTTAATTTCATAGGAGTTCTTTTTGCTTTTGTAGATGTACCCCTGATTTTCTGATTTTTAATGGTACATCAGGATACTAGAAAATCGATTTTAGATATAATTTTAAATATTTTAGTTTCGAATTAAAATAAAAGTTACAAGATATGTGCAGTTCTTCAGAGATAAATTGCGACAAAAATACTTTGCCTCATGATTTTTTTCAATTTGCGATAGAAAGCAATTATTGTGAGTAAAAAACGCTCAGAACTTATGATTGGCAACATTTTACTTTTGTGTTCGGAAGTGTTGGAAACTTTACTTTGCCTATTCAACTGTCTACTATAGGCCAGTATGTGGCGGCTCGTGGGCCAAAATTTAGAGGAAGAGTCGAGCACTTCGTAAACACACAGCATATTCTTACGCGTCAATATAATTCACGCCACGGCGAGGAAGTTT
Organism: Barypeithes pellucidus; assembly: GCA_963991005.1. Taxonomy (NCBI): domain Eukaryota; kingdom Metazoa; phylum Arthropoda; class Insecta; order Coleoptera; family Curculionidae; genus Barypeithes; species Barypeithes pellucidus. Next base: position 7,625,347 of record OZ022557.1, read on the forward strand.
CACTTCCCCTACTTCCTCTGAATAGCAGCCACTGACATAGGTACGAGAAACTTACAGAAATAAGTGATTATATTTTACTTTCGCAATGTATCCCATGCATTTTGTTCACCACATATACAGGGTGATTGATTGTGGATGGCCTATCCTCTTCCTTTTTAAAAATATTTTCAGCGATGCAGTGCTGCCGCTTCTACTTTAAAAATATAACGTATTAGCAACTTTGATAATTTAAATGGATCACCCGGTGTATTATTTTTTTTAGAATTCCTATTAATTTCTAAACCTATCTGTTATTCGCCGTCATCAATTTAACTTTTTTTTGTTAAAGATCCTTCTCAGATGGCTGATATTTGTGAACGCTGACAAATTTGCGCGCTGAAATTTGGTTGGGAGTCATGTTAGGTATAAACAACATATCCATTGAATGCCGACTCTGCGGCGAAGAGGATGAAACCGCCTCGCACATAATATACCGCTGCGTAGCGCTGTCACGTAGAAGACAAAATATCTTCGGGAATATACAATATGGTGACAACCTCCTACATGACAAGCTTGGTAGAAGGTTACTGGACCTCATAGAAGGAACAAACATCTTCTAACAAGATCGGGGTACACAATAAGCCGAAAGGCTGAAGTGATAGAAGTTCGGGCCTTTAAACCGACCCCCGCCTTTAACCAACCAACCAACCAACCAGGAATACCCAGAGACTCTTCACTCTGTTTCCAAATAGTAATTATAATAGTACAGGGTGTTTCAAAATACAAATATTTTGGCTGTATGAAAAAATGATAAAAATAACGTTTTCTGAAATGATACACCATGTATTTTATCTGTGGTCCTAAAAGCTCTTCAAATTGTCTATCTTTCTACCTATCTCGAACAGTTTTAGACTTATATGGCGTTAATTTTATTATTATTATGCACATATTATATTGGTGTTCTTCCTGATATCAAGTGCGGGCGCTGAAACTTACCCTAGACAATCGATACGCATTCCAGAACATCAAGTATCGTAAAATGGGGGAAAGTTGACCGTTTTTGACGTTCGTATAAATAAAATGAACATTTAAAATAGCATACAAAAATATGGTTTTTGCTATTTAATACATATTAAGTGTTTACTTTAAATATAGTATGTACATACAAATTACAGAATTAGGTACCAGGCTTGAGAAAAAAATTTAAATGTGGCTTTGGTCAAGGTCACTCCAATTGGGGTGAACTTGACCGAATACGGGGTTTGTCTATTAAAAAGAGTTCTTTGCTAATTGGGGTGTACTTGACTAGATAATAAAATAAATTTTATTTTAGAAATAATACTTTCTTTTAAATGTTACAGAATGAAAACTTAAGAATTAATGCTGGGTCGTTTGAAATAAAAAAGTGTTTACATGATAATAATTAAAGCACGTTGTGTCAAAATTAAATAATAATTGGCCTCTTCGACAAAGTTTTGGCTCGGGTAAAATTTTTGTTGTATTATAAGTTGAAATATTATCGTTATTTATGACATTTGTCCAGAAAAAATATTTGCCGCCTTTAGACTTTATGACGAAATTAACATCACTACCACCTATTCTTCTTGTTCATCTTCGAAGAGTGGTTCAATTTCCTATTCCCTTTCTTCATCAGACCTTATGTGATCGCACTATACTCCTTTAACAGGATTCCGGAGTGCCTGTCAACGAGTTTTCTTTCCAAGCGTTTATTCCTGTTTTAGGAACAAATGTCAAAGGAAGAAAAACTTTGTAGTGTAACTAGAACTCGCGGAAAGTCTATATTTTTTTGTTTCGGAAGATTTTTAGATTTATTTTTTTTACTGTTCCATACAGAAAAAAATGTAGGACTTTCCTCGAGTTGTTAACAAAATTTAGACATTTTTCGTTAAAATTTATTTTTAAATGTACCGTTTTCATAGGAAGCAAAAACTCCGTTTTTCAGCGTAGAAATTTGAAGTATAGACCCCGATCACGTGCAGTCTTTTTCTTCCGATTATCGTTGTTTCTGTCGGCGTACCGATTACGGGCGCACGCTCGATTCTTCTAACTGCAAGGGAAGATCCAATTCGCCTCGTGCCTTCAAAGCGTGAAACGAACAGGGGTCAAATCGAAGATTTCGACTGACTCCGGCATCCTCTTAGCGTTTTGAGCCCGTGCCGGTCAAATTCACCCCAACATAACATTAAAATTGCACGAAAATGTAAAAAAAAATATTTTTACACAAAATTTCTATTTTGGCAAAAACAAAAGTTTTTGGGATATTATCTAGGTATAATATAGGTAGTACCAAAAAAATTATATACGATATAATTTGAAGTTGTCGTTGATCACTTACGTATTAAAATTTAATGATAATGATAAACAGTATTAAATATTTTTTTATAATTTTGATCATATTCAACCCAGAGGTCGACTTCCCCCCATTTTACGGTACTCGAATCCAGCCTCGGTCCTGCTCCGTGTAGTCCTCCCTCATCCTGCTTATATTCCTGTTGCACGCCGCGCAAACGATCTGAATGTCACGCAACGAGCGCCATTAGCCAGAAATGGAAAACATTTGCCGCTTTAAAAAGGTAAGCTAATGAATTTTGTTTTAATGTAGTTACTTAGCGTAATTGGAAGATTTAATTGCAGAAAATGTTCGTGCTTTGGTTAGCTTTATTACAGTATCGTTGCCATTGTTGGCAAAGGTTTCTTTCGTGCAACGGGGACGTGGACGTCGATGTTTATGTCCCATTTTACGGTCTTTGTTGCAATTAAATTATAAGTTCGTTTGTTGTTTTATGAAAATTTTATTACTCTTCGTGTGGTTCGGTAAGCTATTTTAAATTTAATGTTTAAGGAATATTTTCAAATGTGTAAATAAAACATAGTTTTACAGTCGCTGACGGGCTATACAGAGTGTCCGATAACTTATGGGCCATAGAGCAACTGGAAATACTATAGAACGATAAATTTTTTCGAAATGTTCCTCGTTCTAGAAATACAGGGTGTTGAAAGTTAACGCATATTTTCGAAAATAAGCCATAATTCGAAAACGGTTCAATGTATAGGATTGAAAGTTGGCGGTATGATATTTTTATGAGTAAGAAATGTGAATTTTTAAGTTTCACATTGGAGGGCTGGATTTAATAAATCTTTTGTTTTTTTTCTTATTGTTATGATTTTTAATCCAAAATTCTCAAAGAAGAACCTAACACTCATCTTTCTCTTTGAATGCACAAACATCGGCTGCCGACGCACATCTTCGCAGACAGCATGAAGTGTCACACCTTAACAGAGATCTGGAAGAAATTTTGGCTTGGGGTGACATCAGTAACCAAGTCGAATTTAACGCTAAAAAAACCCAGGCAGCAGTTTTCTCTAAAAAGGTAAACATTACAGAACCGGATATAGTCATGGACGGACACGCAATCCCACTAGCTTGATCTATTAATTTGCTGGGCGTCAATCTGGGAGGAAATATGCCTTGACCCGAACAAACCCGTTGTTGAAATCGCCAAGATAGCTTCTCAGAAACTCGGTCTACTTTTCCGCACCAGAAAGTTGTACACACCTCAACAACTTTTGACGATATACAAAGCCCAGATTCCACCATCACTGGAGTACTGCTCTCATGTCTAGAGCTCTGCACCCAAACATACTCTTCGGCTACTGGATTCCATCGAAAGGAGGGCCATTCGTAATTAATTACTTCTATAAAACAGTTTATAACTCATAACAAAATGTAGAAGGATGATTTCTTTTAAAATTTGCCAAAGTGACTAGGACTCTCTGTGACGTCGGTGTGTTGTTTTCGTTATTCCATGATAAAAACATTATCAGAAAAAGAAAAAACATTAATATGGTTTTATCAATAATACAATCAAGCAAATAACTTTTCCAGTTAAATTAGTGTGAAAAATAGGTCATTTCGTGACTGTAAAAAGCTTATGTTTAGTAATATAAACTAGAAGTAGGAAATATTATCTGATGGTTAAAGAAATACCGACATTTTGCTTTTGTAATATGTAGTACCTTTGCAAAAAAATAAGTTTAGTGCAATGGTTATTTTTTGTTTTTATCTACCACGCAGTAAAGGCGATCCTATTAAAATAAGAGTCAAATAACAAAAAGTTGAAAATTCGAAAAACTGATTTACTGCTTACAAAAACTTTATTTACGGTATTGCGCCTAAACAGTGTGGTTTATCGGCTCGAACAAAGAGTACCTTTATTATTAGGTATTGTATGTATTAAATGACAGGTACTTTTTTTTCCAATAACTATCAAAACGAAAAATATGCCAAAAATTAAATTTACATTTCAAGCAGTGTGGCCTTTGATGGCACAGTAGAGAAACATTTTTGGCTCGGAATGAAGTTAAGCGCCGTCCCTGTGACAAATATCAACTTGATAGTTTAAAAACTAACCACGAGATGTTAAATAATAAGAAAAAAATCGAACTTTGACTATTGATTTTTTTGATACATTTAAAAAAAAATAATTCAAAATAAAATCGATTTTTTTTTTCAGAGAATGGTGTATCCAGAGAAATTAAGCCTCGACCAAGTGGCGAACACATTAACCACTCGGCCTTCATGGTGTAGCGATCCCTTAGAAAAAATTAGCAATAATTTTACTGTTGATAATACGAATAAAAATAAAGATAATGAAAATAGAAATGAAAATAAGAAACTAGAAAACGAGTGCAATGAAAAAAAAATTGACACAGGAGCCTCGGACAAGTAAGTATAGTTAAAAAGTTTCAGCACACACAAATTTTAAAAATTGATTGTGCTGAATAATTTAATAAGTACTCAAATTTTGTACCTTCAATTGACCATTATTCTACCCTGTATATTTTTACCTAATTCAACGGAACTGATGGGAATGTAAAGACCTTCCTACGTACCTACGTAATAATTAAATTATATAGAGTTATATTTTTATTACCAAGTAGGTACTTATTATCGTGGGTTCCAGTTAATTAAGTTCTATTCCGGGTTGTTTTTGGAGTTTTGGTGCATTGGAAAGTAGTTTTAACGCAAAAGCTCCATCTGTAGAAGCTATTTTTATATATATTGTTGGTGTAACTAGTTGTCATACTATAATTAACATTTTCTTTTCTACATGGTCGACTAAAATTCCATTTTTTGATTATAATTTTAATTTTATTTGGATATAAATCATTTTAAAAATGAAATACAATCGCTTATTGTTTCTGAAGCCTCTAAGCATATCAAAAAAATCTCGAGACCAATAAGAAGCTTTAGAATAAGATTGTAATAAGATTTGAATGTTACAAAATTGTCTATGAATGTATAGAAATAAATAAAAATAAAAAATTAAAATAAAAAAGTGTATTACTAATTCTACTAATAATCTAAAAACTATTTTAAATGGAGCCCACTAAACAAATGAAAGACCCAAGTCTTGCCGATTTTGCGAAAAAAGTAAAATTAGTTTCTATTAGAATTCATTTGTTTTTATCAAGAGCTGACGAGAAAAATGCAGAAGATCGTTTTAACGTAGAATTGAAAGAGCTAATCATAGAAAATCCACATGTAAAATGTCATTGGGGTGCCACTTTTCTTGTAAAAAATATGTATACGAGACGTTGAACGTAAGAACCTTTCTTTATAAAATGACCTAAGAAATCACACTCTGGAATTAAGGAAAATAATGAGCGAATGAGAAAATATTAAATTGAGAAGTATATCTGTTTTAGTTCGTCAGAGAGTCACCAATTCATACAAGATCGCATACGGCATTTGGTAGATGCCTTCTCAACCAGAGCTCACGCAGCAAGACAACGACTGGAAGGACCTGACACACCATCTTCGGTGAGGTAAAGTTTCATATTATGTTTATGGAATTATAATGGGTTTCTTGCAAAAAAGGAAGCAAAATATGGACCACCTGTATATCCAGTACATTATCCCTCGCTAGACGTTGCCAGGCGTCCGGCCTTAGCCGAACGTGACCTCATTTTTGGAGCCTTGGCGAACCTTGCTATAATCTAAAACCAAACCCAGAATAATTAATTTTTTTTAGCTCAACGGCCGATATAGAAGAACCCGAAAGTCCTGTAAACTTTCAGCCTAGACTGAGTATATCCTTTTCGGATAAATACATAAACGATGAACCGAAAGTGAGGATAAATAGGGCTGGATGTTTGGGAAAGTTTTTAAATCACATAGAAATTATCGATCCTAATGGGAAAATGTATGTAATGTGGATGTCTGTGGTCACTTTAGCAGTTTTGTACAACGCGTGGGTAAGAAAAACGTTCATAATCAATCAAATTATAAAATTGTTTAATAGAAGTTTATTTTTGAAAGCAGTAAGAACATCGACATCACAAAACATTTCTTGAATGCAATATTGCTGGTAAATGTTAAGCTTTCATGTAATCTTACTATTACACACGATTATTTGCCAATGGGTCATTCTTTTACAAACGGCTACACTTTTTAACCTTGACAATTTAGTTGACACGTTTTTCAGGATTTTGCTGAAAAAAATTTATATCCACACATAAATTTGTTGGATTTTCTCCAATCTTCTCAGATTTGATACTCAATATCTCCAGTTGTACTGATCGGATCAATATCGTGTTTTTTTAATTTACACTTTGTTACTTTAGCTTTCGAAGCGCATTAAAAAAAATGTCATTGTAAACAAATAAAAAATAATAACAATTTAATTTTTTAAACAGTTTTAACATGCTCTTGACCCATCTTAAATTAATTTTAGAAAATAACATTTTGTTCTTCATCCTTTTATCTACAAAACCCGTTATACGAAAACGTGATATCTTTTTTTGTTCGGAAGTTATTAAATATTTTCGATCGCAAGTCACGCAGCGTGGGATGAACGAAGCGGGCGACACACACAGGCGAATTTTGACAGAATCGTGGCCAAAAAGATTATCTTGGTAACATGAGACAAAAAATGTAAAATTTTATGTGTTTTTTTCATCAACTAATTTTATGTATACAAGTTGTAAAAAAAATTTCGGACGGTTCTAATCTGTCAAGGTTAAAAAGCGTACGGCTTGTAAAAGAATGACCAAATTTGTAAAATAATTATTTAGTATAGTACATAGTCCTATATGTTTATGCAAAAAATTTTTTTAAAAGTTTTAGAAATAAAAATGTATTTTAGGTAATTCCATTAAGAGCAACATTTCCTTACCAAACTACAGAAAATCGGCCTTATTGGATGACCCTCGACTATTTCTCCGATTTTATTTATGTCTTCGATGTAGTGTTGATCCAACCCAGAATCAAATATTTGAGCGAAGGGTTTTGGGTTACAGAGAAAAGTTTGCTCAGGCAAAATTATATTAGGAATAAACATTTTAAGGTAATTGATTTTATAGTAAACATTGTTGTAATTTATACAGGGTGTCAGTTTGAAAACGTCCCACCCTTATATCGCTTCCAGTAAATAATACTTAAAATCGAAAAGACACGTCAATTTACTTGTCAAGGGGGACGCTTCCAAAGAATATTTGCAGATGTTGTAGAACAAACCCTTAAATCTTAAATGAAAAGGGGAACCAAAGTGGCACCTTATTATAAAGGTCGTTTAAATCTTTTTCCAATAATAACATCTTTTGAGAGTAGTTTTCAGGAAATCGAGTTCCAAAAATAGAGATAATTGGAACTTATCCGCACACACAGAGTTATGGTTTTTATGTTATTATTTAAAGAAACATTATTGTGCTTACTCCTCTTTTAGTATAAGTAGGGGTCCATAGGTAGTCCGATAACTCCGGTGTAAAGTCATTGCTTAAAAAAGTTCAAATTACATACTTCCATTTTTGGATTAATAAATTAGGGTATTATTGGAAAGACATTTAACAACCATTTTGACAAGTTATTTATTATTGTCTTGTATTCGGAGAATATACAGGGCGTCCCAGAATATGTGGGCAATCTCCCGGGTTCAGATAGAACACTTAAAACTAACAGGAGAAGTTCATAAAATTTTCTTCCTACGGCCTCGCCCACAGAGATACGGGCCCATAACGGACGTCCCTCGAAATCGTTGAATTTTAAATAAACTTTTACGTACTAGGTGTAATTTAATAATTTTTTAGTATAATGTTGTGAGTCTTCTTAAAATTATCCCTTTTAAACACATTTGGCTTATTTAGTTTGATAGGGACGGGCTTGACGTAACACAAAAATGCTTTTTTTACTCCCTGTATGATGAAGGAACGACAATAATATTTTTTTTTACTCTAAACCTTAAGCTGAAAAAAAAGGTACTTACTCTAGATCAATATTGATAAAATGAACTGGTTTCGAAAAAAAAATATTTTTGTTCAATATGGTTTTTTCCATTGGTTGTTGTTTTATGTTCTAAAAATTCCCTCATTGTTGCTATGGTATTTTTCACATGTACCGATTTTAATAAGAATATGTATGCCAGTGTCATTTTATGGTAGTGTCTTGAAAGTTGCGGTTTTTCTCCTTTGTCTTATTAGTTACTAACTTAGTAATGGAATTTACGTATACTGAATATGCCGACATACATTTAATGTATGAACAAAAATATTTTTTCTTCGAAAACAGTTCATTTTATCGACTGATCAAGAGTACCTTTTTTCAGCTTAAGATTTAGAGTATCCAAAAAAATATTATTGTCGTTCCTTCATCATACAGGGTGTAAAAAAAGCATTTTTGTGTTACGTCTAGTCCGTCCCTGTCAAACTAAATAAGCCAAATGTGTTTAAAACGAAGAATTTTAATGAGACTCATCTAGTAAACATTATACGTAGGAAGAAAAATGTATATGAACTTCTCCTGTTATTTTTAAGTGTTCTATCTGAACCCGGGAGATTGCCCACATATTCTGGGACACTCTGTATATCAATATTTATCTCTTTTTCTAGTTAGACTTATTATCACTCTTACCACTAGACATACTTTATCTTGTTACCGGTCCAGATTTGGTTATTCTTCGGATGCCAAGATTTTTCAAAATGCACACTTTTTGGGAGTTTTTTAGCTTGGTTGACAGACGGTTGGCTAATCCGTATACCATAAGAATTACCAAAACGTTTATGTATATGATGTATTTGATCCATTTAAATGCGTGCGCGTATTATGCGTTTTCACTATTAGAAGGTAAATAAAATTATATTACTTTATATCCAAATATACAAACAAATATTTTGGTTGGAATAATTATACTGGGTGGCCCAGAAGCCCGAAATAAAATTAATATAGCCTTAACCTGTAACTTTTGGGGAAAACGCTCGGACATGTCAATTTAGTTCTATATATGCTCACATTTTGACGTTATTCGTTTGTCTTTTTATAGACATTTGTCAAAGATATGACGGCATCGATTTTTTTTAAATAGAAACATACAGCTTGTGATACATCATTTGAAAGCCCTCGTACAGTATGCTTATAAATTTTAGCGCGAATCTGTCAAGCTATTTCAAAATGGCGACTGTTAAAAGTTTTTAAAAAATCTCTATTTAAATAAGCTAAAATTATAAATCATTGATGTTTTTTTACCTTTCAAGGTAAGAAATCTTCTGAACGCGACACAATGAAGATTTATTACCTTGAAAGATAAAAACACCATCAATGTTTTATAATTTCCGCATAATTAAATAGAGATTTTTTAAAAACTTTTAACAGTCGCCATTTTGAAATAGCTTGACAGAATCGCGCTAAAATTTATGAGCATACTGTACGAGATATTAGCTTTCAAATGATGTATCACAAGCTGTATGTTTCTATTAAAAAAAAAGATCGATGTCGTCATATCTTTGACAAATGACAATAAAAAACAAACGAATAACGTCAAAATAAAACTAAATTGACGTGTCCGAGCGTTTTCCCCAAAAGTTACAGGTTAAGGCTATATTGATTTTATTCCGGACTTCTGGGCAACCCTGTATATAATATATTTTTTTTTTCAGGAATTGGAAGTAACAATTTCGTTTACAATGGCCAAGGAAGTGCTTATATTATTTGCTTTTATTTTGCGACGAAAACTGCAACATCCATTGGCAAAAATCCCAAACCATCTCAGGAAATGGAGTATATATTTATGACATTCTCATGGCTTATGGGTAAGGACAAAGTTGGGATTTTAGAGATTTTAGATCTCTTGGTTTTACTTTTATACATTAATACATATTGAAGTGACACGTATTTTATTCATTTGAAAATGTTCATATTAAGGGAGTGAAAATTGACTTTGTTTCGCAACAAATCAAATTATTGATGCATTAAAATGGAAATTAAATACCTACTTATTTCTTTTAATTAGTGTTATTTTACACCTATGTGGGCCTTTGTCAAATTCAACAGGAGACGGATGGTAAAGGGGTCTAGGTTCTTCCAGAAGGACCTTTCTTGAATACCTCTACATCAATCGTTCGAACTTTAGATTACAAAAATCTTGTAAGGGGTAATCTAGATATTCTGGGTAGTTTAGAAATGTGAAATTCTAGTACCAATTTTTCTGTTAAAATCAGGATTATTATGTATATGTATGTAAAATTGATAAACATTCACATTAACACGGGTCAATACTGAAAACTAAAAGACAACAATCAAAAATTATATCAGGTTTATACGAGTTTTAAGAAGCTTAAATATGTTTAGGTGTGTTCGTATTTGCCCTCCTCATTGGTCAGATTCGAGATATTATTTCGACGGCCACAAGATCAAAAACGGAATATCGAAAGCTAGTGGATGAGACTTTGGAGTATATGAGACGATTAAATCTGCCCCAAGAAATGCAGAGACGAGTACAATTATGGTTTAGTTACACCTGGGAAACCCAACATACATTAGGTAATTTAGTGTAATTTAGTTTTTATTTGTTTTTTCCCAGTTTTTCTTATTCGAGCATAGCTTAATGTAGGCTCTGAACCACGAGCCTTGGATGGGGGATGATACATTTTTCACTATTTCCTATTTTTTGTATGAGGATGGACAGTAACGCCTTGACTTAACTTAACGCATGTATACAGGGTGTTTCAAAAAACATGTGCCTTCGCTCGTGTGGTGATTCTTATCCCATAAGTGTTACTGGTTGATTAGATACAAGTGTGTCTTCCTTGTGAGGATGGCAATGACCAAATACTGATAGTTATTGACAAAATGACACTGTTCACAAGTTGAACAATATGTGTGGTTACAAATACATTATGTACGAATAAAGTTTATTAGTCTAAAAAAATATAGTTCAATTAGGAACGCCTTTACTAAGTAATAATGGTTAACTGTACGATGGCACATGTTTTCTGAAACACCCTGTATAGTAAAACCATTTTTTTTAGATGAAAATACCATCATGGATTGTTTGCCGCATAAAATGAAAACAGATATAGCCATTAACGTGCATATCAACACGTTGAATAAAGTAAAACTTTTTGCTGATACCGACGAAGCATTACGTAGAGAGCTAGTTTTAGAGTTAAAAAGTGTGATATACCTGCCTGGTGATATAATTTGCAAGAAGGTAGGTTAATATGTAATCAATACAGTGAAACCTCTCATAACGGACACCTCTAATAAGCGGATATCTCTATTAAGTGGTCTTGTTTCATAGTCCGGAACTAGGTGTATAAAATTCCATGAAAATCAACCTCTCTTGGGCGGACGCTCCTTTGGGCGGACGCGGACAGGCTGTTTTCATACAAAGAGTGTGAAAACCCTCCTTTAAACAGACAAAAAATTTTCAAAAGTATTTGGGAGTACGGTGCAAAAACCCTCTGAAGACGGCAACCAATCGGGTATGCGGGACAGGGCGAAAGGACTTCGCCGAATGAAAGTATATGTGTGAGCGTAAACAATGGCACAAAAATGTCGCGTTTTGAGTCTGAAAGAGAATATTGATGTTGTGGAAGTTTGTAATTTAATACCAATATTTGGGCGAGTTCATTAACATTGCTAACAATGTGCTATTAGAAGATGATAGTGACCCCATTCCTACCGATTATGTAGTCCAAACTGAAACCACATCACTATCTGACGACTCTGATGATGAAGTTGAGAATGCAGTAATCAAACAAGTGTCACCAACAAGCCGTTAGTATGATAAAGGAATTATAAGAGTATGCAAAGAATAGAGGCGACTCTACAGCAATGGAATTGTTAGCAGACTTGGAATTACATTTTCTAGATTGCAAGTATAAAACGCAAACACGTCAAACTACGTTATTCGATTTTTTTAGTACTACATCCTAACTACAACTAGTGTATTTTGTTATGTTATGTTTATTTGTACATATAGTACATATACATAGTAATAATTTTGCATTTACATACTACCTAATAACAAGTTTCCCAAGGGCGGACACCTCTATTAGGCGAACACATTTAGACGGTCCCGTAGATTAGTAGGATTCACTGCATTAGCTATTTAGAAAATTATATCATAATTGTTAAAATTTGGTGGCAAATCATTATCTCCAAATCATCTATTTTCCACCGAAATCCCTAAAAACGTACATTTTTCTCTATTTAAGTATATAATGTTTAATTTATCAAAAGGAGTTCTCTATATTTTTTAGGGCGATATCGGAACAGAGATGTATATAATACAGTCTGGTAAAGTCCAAGTAATTGGTGGGAAAGACGGCACTGAAGTGTTGGCAACACTATCCGAGGGTAGTGTGTTTGGTGAGATTAGTCTGCTGGGTATTCCCGGCATGAATAGAAGAACTGCTGACGTGAGGTATTGGTAATTTTTTTTATATCGGAAATATGGGTGTAGAAAATTAAGGAACTATCACGAACACACAATTATCGTCGTCTCGTGTGGTTTTTGTTGTTGTTGTAACTTGCTAATGTATTGACTTGTTAACATAAAAACATTTTAATTATTTTCAGGTCGTATGGCTACTCAAACCTTTTTGTACTAGACAAGGCTTCGTTAAACCAAGCATTGTCTCACTACCCGGAAGCTCAAGAATTGCTCAATAAAAAGGCGAAAATGCTCATGAAAAAGAATGCTGCGATAGAAAAGAAAAACAACGCTATGATAGTTATTAATAATCCATGTTCACCGGAAAAACAATCGAAGTTATTAGAGACCGTGTTGCAGGTAAATATTATCACAAATGAAGGGTACAGAGCCAGAATGCGAGACGCACATAATTTTAAACTTATTAGCAAGGCCGGATTTAAGCACGTACATTTATGGGCAAGTGCCCATGGCGGCAAATTGGGAAAAATATTCTAATGAAATTCGTGAGAAATCAAAATTACTAATAGAAATCTGTCACTCGGACTTGGACGATGACTTTGTTCACTTTTACGCATTTTGTTATGCCACATTAATTCAGAACAAGTATCCATTATAATTAATATGATTTTTCCGTGAAAAGGATTTGTCTAGTGTGTTTTCGAATGTTGAAATTGCCTATAGAATATTCATTACTGTTGCTGTGATCAACTGTAGCGCAGAAAGATCGTTTTCTTGTTTGAAAAATGTGAAAAACTGTATTCCACAATGACAAAAGATCGGTTTAGCTTCCTAGTATTTTTATGTATCGAATCTGAGTTATCCTGTCCTATAGACTTTGAACTTGATCACGCAATTTGCCAATATAAATGGCGAGTTAGCAGTATTGTTACAGTATCTTTAACTTCACAATGTTGTCAGAGTTACTGATTGAAAATAACCTTCTTTTGCAGGTTTTACCGAAAGATTCAAAGACAAATAGACTTCTTCGATATGGTAGCCGGCAGACGCCAAGAAGAAGGCCCGAGAATGACAAGTTTAAATATAGAAATAGTTTACCGGTAATAAGAAAAGATACAGAGTTTGATCACAATCAAAATAGCTCAATCGGAAGTCACAGTGCGAGCCAGTGTGAGTCCGATTTGACATGTCGCCGTAAAACTGACGTGAGCGATGTGGAACCAGACAGCGACGAGTCAGAAGAAACAGACGAGTCAAAGCAGTCGATGGAATCGGAGGGGTCGGACGAATTAAAGGCTAAAATAACTGTACATAGGACACTAAGTTAGTTTACTAACCTTTTTTAAGTTTATTTTAACTAACTAATTTAAATAAAATTATTCAGTTGGACTTTTAACATTGACAGTAGATTAGGTGGCATAGAACAATGATTTTTCCTGCAAAACCTTTATCCAGATTCAAATTAAACCACATACATCAATTTTGTGGAGTATAGATCCAGCTGGTGGACAATGTCATCTCAAACATTCACCAAACATCTTTATGACGGGTTAAATATTAGTAATTTGAAACTGGTAAATATTTGGTTTGCTATCTTCTTGTGTTACAGAGAACCAACACGAGAAAACCAAAAATATGAAGAATTCAATAAAAATGTCTCAATGTTCTGGTCTAGATTTTTTGAGCTTGCTTTGAAAAATACTTGTTCTTAATTGGAAGATTGTTGCTTTTAGTCCTCAAAATAAGATTAAGACATACATTTTACAGTTTAGATCAAAGGTCCAATAACCCATTCACAAAACTCTTGGAAAGTGAAGCTGTGATTGTGTGAAATGTTATTGAACATTAGTAATGGGTGGAAGAGAGAATTACATGTTTGTTGGCTGAATGGCAACAATGTTGAAGTCTGGCTATATCAGATGGTTAAATATTAAAACTTTGTTACTTACCGATGAAAAGATAAATCTTTATTTAAATGATCTCTCTTTTACAAACTACACATAAATGTACCATGATTGTTTGTAATAAAGACGATTTTTCACCAATAATCACAAAAAACCACAAATCAACCAAAACATATAAGCAATCCCTGAAATCACACCCACAACCTTGTAGTGTTTACGAAATTAGTATTCATTCATAATTTAGCTCGGTGGCTATATTTTGGATCGTGGCGCACATGTAGGGCGTAGTAAAATAGAACTAGATGTTGCCAGAGTGCAGTTGGATTAGTTCAAGATTCGCTTGATACTTTTAAGTATAATAATATTTTTTAAATAATCTCTCATCGCCTTTTTACAGTTTATAGTAAAATTATTGGGAAATAAATTTATTTTAAGAGTAATTGCGGATTAACCTTAAACCCGCTGTAATTGTCAAATTAACAAATTTTTAATTGGGATTTTGCAAGATACCTTTGCGATAAATATGTCAATCTGGCTATTCTGCAATAATGACCAAAAGAGGTGAGAAAGACTTTTTGTATTCGTTGCGTAGGCTAGAAATGTACATTATTCTATCTGTAGTTTGGTTCATACCTAGTCTAAAGTTAAGCTAATTTAGAGAATATAAACACAATCTTTCTGTCGCCAATGAGTCTTGATTGCACACTTTATTTACCTAATTTTAAAGATTTTCTTCTTTTTTCTAATATGTCATATCAAAATCAATATCAAATCAAAATAAGAGAAACAACAAATTTGGAATAATTTCAGACTAAGACGGTAATGAAATAAAGGATAATAAGAAATAATAATTTTTGTTATAATTGTTATTTTGTCATGTTTTTTTTATTATTTCAGAATGCGTCAAATCCAATAAAACATTGCATGAGCCACATACTAGTAAGAAAGTTAGTTATGATATAATCTTTGAGGAGAATATCTAATAGATTATTTTATAGGAGAGGAAAATATGCAATTTTAAAATAACAAATACGATATTTTTGTAGTTTATTTTATACAAATTATTTATTTACCTTACTTCTATCAAAATTTAATAGTATTAGATAGTGATTTATGCATAGTAGGTACTTAGTCAATTGTTAGAATATATTAAGATTATGCCTGGATCTCTGTTATATAGTATATAAAACTCTTTCTTGGATTTGTTGTATTTTATATAATTTACCAAATAAATAATATTTAGATTTGACAGTTCTATTGTTGATATCTAATAGAGGAAATTCGGGTAAGCTGACCACATGAACTAAACTAAACTAGAAATATTCTAACAAACTTATAAAGGCAAAAGTACTTTTTTACAAAAATTTAAAAGAAAAAAATTGAATTTTGTAATTTTATCACTAACGCTTAAGGCAAGTCTTCCTGCAATTGCAATAAACGTGAAGGAAGGCATGCGCATTGAGGTGCCAGCAAGAGCAATGGTCTTGCAATTTGCATGACTTACCAAAAACGGTCTTGCTCAATTTTTGTTGCAGTTTATGCTGCAAGTCTAGGGAAAAACATAGTGATTTTTACATTACCAACGAAAAATACTAAAATTTATAAAATATCTCGTGTAGTTATTGTTGATCGTGTATTTGTGTTTATTTATATTCTTATTCAGTTTTTGGTTGTATTTTGAGGAGTTTAAGGGTCGTATTTTGATAGTTTCCCGGTCCTTTTTTTGCTGGGTTGGTTGCCCTCTCCATTGAAACCGCAACTGCAATAGAATTGCCGATTGTAAAGCGATTTGCATACAACTCTAATGCCAAAAATTGACTTGCAGCCGCAAAATTGCAAACTTAATTCAGCCTTTACCCATTAAGACGGTATAAATGAAAATTCTAGTTACTCTGAAATTGAAATATAAATAATTCAAAATAATCTCATTTTACCCAAGCTCAATTATAATAAAATCCTTCAATAAAACTCTTTTCGGTTAACAAAACTTTAACTTATTACATTAAATTAAGCCGTTCGAGAATTTTCGCCGACGGGAAAATGCAGGAAAATTTTAAAACAAATGTTTAGTTAAGTTAATTGAAAAGCAAAAGACTGGCTTTTAAACTCTATTTTCAACTTTTCTCGTCAAAGGTGCACTTAATAATTATGTTAAAGAAATCTCTATCAAAATTATTAATTTTTAATGTTTTTATAAAACATACCAATATTTGAAAACACATTTTCTGATGAACGTAAAAAAAAATCGGTCGATACCTTAGCAAAGCACCTTCATCGCTAACATACAGGGCGAGCCGGGACAAACGGACCAAAACTCACGAAATCACGATATAGACGTCGAATTAGTGCAGTCCGAGTGTCGACTTTTTTGTAAACTTCATTTTTGAACCAGCAGCCCCATAAACAAAAGTCTAGTGGTGTGAGATCAGGAGATCTTCAGGGCAAACTAATAGGACTACCGCGATCAATCCAAAGCCCTAGAAACCTTCCATACAAATGTAGCGAAATGTGCAGTAGCCCCATCGTCCTGATAATATAGTTGCATTCTAATTACAGTTTTGTTTTCTTGACCCTTTTTTTCAAATTATCGATAATTTGTTTTTGGGTTTCGGTCACTTTGAAATAAAATTCCAGTATTTGGTTAACGTTTCGGTCCATTATACTAAACCATCGTCAGAACTATTTGTTATAAAGAAAAAAAGGCGTATAAATAAAATGGAAAGAAGCAATATTTTTGACGGTGTTAGTGACAAATTTCTTATTTTATGTTAATCTTAGTGATGTATATATGATATGAAAAAATATGTAAATTAACATACGTTGTACAATTCTCACTCTCACTCTCAGTTTAAGTTAGTGAGAATTGTACAAGGTATGTTCATTTATATATTTTTTCATTTCCTAAGCCCTAATAACAATAGACAATTTACAAAATAATGTAATTTTTTAGCGCCGATTTTCAGAGATTCAAAGAGAATTAATTTTTGTCGAACCATTTTTCCAGGACTTTTAATAGTGCATTATAAACCTAGGGACTAAAAAGAAACTTTACTAACGTGGATTATATACTATGTATTTTATGCACGGATAATAATTTTTTAAATAATTTTTAGAAAAATTAACGGTAAACAAATTTACTTTTGAGGGATTAAATGTTTCTCTAATCCCTTATTTTGAGGGTTTAAGCGTAGAAACAGAACGTTGCTTCTCGTCAGCAGAATATACTTGAATTAAGTTACGATTAAGTGTCACTGGATTTTTTACGTTCTTTTTTTTAGAAATTTTTAATGTTATTTTTTTTTCATTTTGTTAGCAGTAGGTAAGATTTCTATTTAGCGTATTTAGTAAAGACAATCTTTCTCATGTTAATTTTTTTGGGATTTGTTCCGGGATCCCGGGATTAGAAGACTGGTACCCCTAATATTTATTACTATTAACAGATATATCCCTAAAAACAATTACAGTAACTGTTGACACACATAATATAAACAGTAATTATATTGCTAATACTACCTGCAATTATGTCCCCGCTATCGGCATCGAAGGGGGCGTTGTGAGTTTGCGCAGTTCGGAAATTTCCTTGTGAAAGTAAACATTCGACAGGACCGGATTTCAACTTTTTTAATGTAAATTTCACTGGTTAGTTAGGAGAAATATTGCAATCAAAATATCGATTAGTTCGATTTAAGACTGCGTTCCATGCATACGATTTCTGACGATATGATGATCCGACGGTGCCCTGATTGGTGTAAACTTTTGGTGCCAACTTCCGTCCGAATATTTGTAACAATCGACACGATGAGCTTTATTTTAACTTTCATCCGACGTCGTATGTTTCTTAACCTCACTTTTTTCTAAACCAAAAATTAAGAATGAATGACTATATTGACTATTTTGGGAATTATTATCAGCTACTAATGCACCAAATTAAAAATACATTAATTTTAAGGTTAGGTAGTGACCACATATATATTATTTTGTATACGAGTGACACTCTCTTCTTTCTTCACAGGCTTTTTAGTGAAATTCGGTTCCGAAGATCGGATAATGTGATAAGCAAAATATTTTCGTATATATGTACATAGCTGAAATATTTTATAGCTGGTATTGATCCACGACTTTTGCAAAAAAGTACCATGCACTTGTGTCCTTTCATCTTAAACAAAACAAGTCACTAACCTACCAAACCTCGAATCGAATCACCACAAATTAAAAACTCCTTTACAAAAATTGTTGTTCGGTAATGAAAGTTTATAAGCACTAATATACCAACAATGTGAATGAACCACTTTTTTAAAACACCATGTTTTTTTTTTTTTTTTTTTCTTTATGATCAAACACAAGCACTATAGGAAAAATCCTTTAGGGCACTCTGGGAGTGGTGCGTGTGCGCAAAAAGCGATTCACGTTGGTTTTGAATCGTTGGAGGTTATATTCGTTGGGAAAAACGACCTCGGGAAGATCGTTCCACAATGATGAAGTCCTCCAGATGAAAGAGTTCTTAAATAATGAAGTTCGAGGAGTAGTAAGCTTAACCACATATGGATGGGCAGCAGTGGTTCGTCGTGTATTTCTGATATTCGCCGCTCTGGGCGGAATTAAGAGGGCAAGGTCAGCCGAGCACTTTCCATGAAAATATCTGTAAAAGAGAGTCAAATCAAATGTATGAAGGATCTGGAAACGAATTGTTTCGCGATTAATAAAATTTTAAATCAAATGCTCCTGTCAAATTTTAAACGAGGTAGAAACATTATTCTCGTAGAAATGATTTATTTAATCTATTTTGCATGATTTCCAACTTATATGTAAATTGACAATAAAATTATGGGGAAAGACACGCGACTTTTAGATTATCTGTTAACATGATATTTGCTTTTGTCATTTCTATATAGATCGATCATTTCCGTAATGTGACATCGGTAGTTGTGGTAATGTAACCAAGTGCGGCGATGGCAACGACATAGTTACAAGGAAATTTATTTAAAGTAATGACACGAGAAAGTTCTTTTAGGAAAGAGAGAGAGAAGACTTGACAGCTTGTACGAATAGTCAAAAGCAACAGAGATGGTAAACAGACCACTAAGTTTAATGTAGTCCTAAACAACATAGACAAATTGATACTGAATTGTATAATATGCTGCTTTAAATATATAAAAAAGCTGAACTATTTCAGGTAAGGAACATATTCGTATAGTAACGTATATCTTCTCTATTATTAAAAAAATCTCTGCATGTATTTAGAATATAATTGCTTTTATAGAAAAATAGGAAACATTATGCCAATTAATTTATCGAATATTCAAAAATTCAATCCTAATTAATAAGCTGTTATTTCGTTAATAACGAATTAATTTAGTTAGTTTAAGCCACTTCGAGATATTATACAAGGAGTAATATGGTCATACTTGCGAGCTCCATAGGAAAACCTCAAGCAATTATTCTGTAACTTTTGTAAGCTCTCCCTATCTCTCACCACTAAAGCTGGCCAATAAACAACATTTGCATAAGATAGAGCTGACAGAATTAGAGTATCACATAGTTTAATTTTGATATCTGAAGGCAGATAGTCTTTGTGCAAAAATAATATTTTGAGTTTGGCATTGCCTTTCTGAAGAAGCCCGGAAGAATGTTTACCAAACCTTAACCGACTATCCATGACGACCCCCAGATTGCAGATAAAGGTCACAATTTTTTTCCAGTTCATAATTTCTTGATATTTTACTTAATAAAGCATATATTAAAAATATAACTTACCTTCAGTTAGTTGTTGCGGTAATTTGGATTCAAATTTACAAATTAGTATTGAAGAATAAACTATTTACTTACAAAGACAAAGGAAAATGAATAATTCCTGAAACTTCATGCGTCAGGGCAAAGTTGTCACGATAAAAGGTTTACTTTGAAAACAATCAAAGTCATCCATCAATACACTTTTGTGAAATGTAAATTTATTTTTAAATCTTCATTTATTTTCCTTGTATAGAGAAACCCTATTAGATTAATTATACAGGATGGAAAGAGTTTAAACATTTTATAATAATTGTTAACCAATGTACCGCATTTTAATGACGTAATGGTGTTCACAAACATGGACATATGCATTTACGATGAGCCAAAAAAGTGACGACATTATTCTCTTTTAAATAACTTTATTGTTCAAAATCAGTTTTAAACCAATTTACAAAAGTATAAGTTCTTGTGAAATGCAATCAAAAGTAATAAGATCGAATTAGAATATCATACAGGGCAGTCTAAAACAAGAAGCTACGTTAAAGTAGTCGCAAAAATAAGTAATTTCTTTTTGTAAATAATTACTTATGACTTTTTGTAAATAAGTACTTATGACATGTTAAATTATCAACAAAAAATATTTTTCAGATTTTATATTTCAGCCGGTTCAGCATTTATTATTAATTTTCTGTATGTATGTACAAGAACTTATACTTTTGTAAATATCTCCTGTAAATTTGGTTTAAAAATCATTTTAAACAATAAAGTTGTTCAGAAAAGAAAAATATGGTCATTTTTTTTTGGCCTACTTTGTATAAACAAATATATAAATAAGGTATTTCATTCCTAGATCAATTTCGCATTTTTGCCCACTCTCTACAATATTTTGGATATTCGAGTTTTAGAACGGTTTTTAACTTTTTTAGCAAGACTGACTTTTTTCGATAAAATGAAGGATAAAAGTTTCCCATTTGTTACACTGTACAGGGTGTCCCATTTTCGATACTTTTATAAGGTATCTCCGTAACTGTTAGTGCTATCAAAAAAGTAATGTAGATGTCATGTACTCTTTTTGGGCCAAACTAAAATAATAAAATCAAAATTAGAAAATTTTCTCTCGTTTAAGAGATACGGGGAAAATCAAAAAATTGACAATTTCAAAATTACCCTATATTTTCTTAGTTAAAAGAGATATGGAAAAATGTTTTATACAGAAGTTTCTTTATACTGATATTTGAATAATCTGCCGTTTTCAGAACAAGTATACGGGGTCAGGTAAAAAAGTTATCGGACCTATCCTCATTTTTTTAAATGGAACACCCTGTATATTTTAATCTAAAAATATACTATTTTAAATTCACTTTTCAAATATATAACATACCATGGATGATATTGGTTTTCTAGGCGATTTATTAAACTAACTAACTAACTAAAATATGACTTTAAACCAAAGTAGGCCATGAAACAAAAACTAATATCCTAGAGACAACTATGTTGACATTCTAGTTGTTATTAACATTTAACGTCAATTTCAATTTTTACATATTCATTTGTGAAAAATACTTATCAACATTTTGAAAAATTTGATGATATCTATCATCCATGGTGTGTTTTAAATTTGAAAAGAGAGTTTAAAATGCTATCTTCTTAGATAAAATACAGGGTGTTCCATTTAAAAAATGAGGTTAGGTCCGATAACTTTCTTACCTGACCTGTTATTCCTGACCTGACTTATTCTGAAAACGGCAGATTATTCAACAATCAATATAAAGAAACTTCTGTATAAAACATTTTTCTGTATCTCTTTTAACTAAGAAAATATAGGGTAATTTAAAAATTGTCAATTTATTGATTTTCCCCCGTATCTCTTAAGCGAGCGAAAATTTTCGAATTTTGATTTTACCATTTTAAGTTTGACCCAAAAAGAGCATATGACACCTACCTTACTGTTTTGATAGCACTAACAATAACGGAGATACCCTATAAACGTGTCGAAAATGGGACACCTTGTACACACGGTATAAATATATTATTATAAAATATATTATTTAGCGAAACAACACAGTGTGAGATTGGAATGTCGTAGAAGTTTGGAAACATAAATAAATAATGGAGGAGTTTTAAACATGACGTTCCATTTGCGATCTTTGTTCCGTCCGCCGTTTAGAAACAGAGATGAGAAGAGCAGAAAAAATGCTCTAATGAAATCCTGTGCTTTTAATTTGCTACGGTGAACGCAAATGGAACGTCAAATTTATAAGTCCACCTTAAAGCCCAAATCACTTCTTCATCCAATACCTACTATTTAATGTCAACGACCCTTCACATATCAGTATAAATAAAATCAATTTTTTACTAAACATTCCCTTTTTTCTATTAATTCCCGCGACAACCTGTATGATCACCCCCGGGACTCGAGGGGGGTGGTTAAAAGCACCAGCACGGCGGTTTTCTCGTCGGCTTGTAATCAGTCCGTTCCAATCCGCAGTCAATCTATAGATTAAGTTGTTTCCCATTTCTATTTTCAATTTTGATTATCTGAAGGTTTAGAGGGGATTAGAAAATAATTTGGTGGCTTTGCATTTGGCTATTGGATGACTGGATAAAGTAAGTAGATTATCTAAATATATCCCAAGAAAAATATAAATTCTGACAAGAGTTCCTAATAAAAATGTTTGAAAATATTGTAATACAAATTTTTCTTAGAAATTATAGCACTATAAAAATTGCATAAGGTACTTTGTTAATTATTTTCTAGATGGAGGGCATAACTGAAAATTAAAAAAAAATTGTCATAACAATTTACGTGAAAATGTTTACAATTTGTTGAAGTTTGGCTTATAATCGAACATATTGGTCTTTCTTTCACAAACCGCTCACTTTTTAATCAATCTAACTGCAATTTTATTAAGTTGGAGTTGCTCAATTGTTTATTTGTTTTTTCCACCGACTTGAAACACACATGGACCCGGTATTTCTATCTGCTTGGTACACGTCAATATGACGCCTGTTATTACGAAAATAAACACAACAAAAAAGAGACGGGCATTCTATCTCCCTAGAATACCCATTTCTTTTTATCTTCTGTCTGAGTCTGTTTTTATTCTACCAGCAGATCGGTTTTGATATGTCTTGGTTAGGAAAAACAAACAGTCGAAGGAATTGACTCAAAAGTCTATACAGTATGCCCACGGATGGGGTTTACAAGAGGACAAATGGACTAAAAATTGAAATATACGAAAAAAAGTCACTCTTAATAAACGTGTTTGCTTGTCTAGAAATCACGATGCATCATAAGAAACTTTTTTTATACAGGGTGGGTAAAAACTGCAAAAATGTTATTTTGCTTAAGAGTAAACATACTTTATTTTGAAAGAATACATTTTCTAAAACTAAATTAACGCAACATCGTAAATTTTTTTCTTTCTCTTCGACTTTAATATTCAACACATTCATTCTAAATGTTTTCAAGTAGATTTCAAGATTTAAATACTCGTCGGGCAACTGGGCATAGGAAACGAACGTTTAATAAGCAGTTTCCGAACAGTTTTTATCACTATGGCGAATTTTATTTGACCCTTGTAACTTAAAACACAACATCTGCTGACACATCGCTTGCAATGGCCGAAAAAGTACATAGTCTACTTGAAAACATTTAACAATGAATGCGTTGAATATTAAAGTCTATAAAAACATGTTACTCTATAAAACGGTGTATCTCCTTTAATAACAGAGATAATGAAGTAAACCAAAAAAGAAAATGTTGGGGAAAGATGGACCTACCGTTTAATGTCAACTGCAATATGTTTCGGTTGCTAATATACTCCACAGGGTGATGCGAATTTTCGGAAAAAAACATAGCAGCGAAAACTATGACATTGTCAAGGAACCAACCTACAATGCAAAAAAAAAATCATTTAAATCGGATCATAAATTCAGAAAAAAATAGCATTAAAAATATGGCAAATTTATGATGTTGCGTTAATTTTGTCCAGGAGTTTATATTTTAATAAGCAAGTTCGAGATTTTGAAGTAATTGTTTCATTAAATGTACGGTCTATTTTATAAGGAAAAGCATATCATATTATGTTAAGTAAGTCATTGAATAACCAAGTGTGTGTCATAATATGTTAAGTAATGTATGATATTTAAGAAAAGTGCGTCATACGCCAAATCATTCGTGAAATAATGTAATAAAATTATTGTATCAAAGTAATGTCATATGTTTTTTATGAAATAAAATTTGGCATAGTTAGTAAACGGTGTATCCGAGTTGCCCGAACAAACCCTCTCAAAGATGATTTACAAGCACATTGGAATTATTTAGTTTAAACTAGAAGATATTATGACAGAATACCGGCTCCAAAGACAGGCAAATTTTGTCTAAAACCCAAAAGTGTAACTCAAATAGAACTTTTGGACAGCTTCAAGTGCTTTTAACCTATTTTAAAAGTGAGAATAATTATTTTACAAAAAGAATATTCGGTGCTTGAAAAATTAAAGCACAAATAAAGGTTTTATGGTTGATCTCTTTCGCTAAGATAATATCTGTTAGGATAATTTTAGTACATATGTAAAGCACAAGTAGAAATTGATCTGTTAAGTATACCACAAATAGATAAAATATCTACTCCTATCGTATTTCTAAATAATAAACGAATATACTAAATATTTTCATTTTAGATTAGAACGAGTATAATCAAAAACGGCAAATTACATGGCTGCATTCGTTTATAGGTCTACCGCAGCAGGTTTTAGAAAATCGTTTAGCAAATTTATGACTGTTACATGCACATAACTACCTTAAAGGTATTTGATCACGAAATAGATATAAAATATTTGAAACTATAATTTAGAGCATTACTTTTCCAATGTTTGAAAGTTTCGGTTGTAAAAAGCCTTATTTAATTTGAAAACGTTTAGTTTTAATAAAGTTCCTCCGAGATGGGTGAGTAGTCAGTGTAATCGAAAATTTATAGTTCTCGCATTTGCTCTGGTGTGGATTGGGTTATTTAAAGCATCTGCAAATCAATAAATAGCTTAAAAATAAAACAAAAATATTTGATGCAATATCCAGTCGCACCTGAATAGTTAACTATTATTAGATTACAATTCACCCTTACGAAAACTGTAGCTTTATGTTACACTATCCCAATTAATTATCGAATATTCAAAAATACACGTCCAAATTAGCTGTCTTTTCGTTAATAATGAACCAATGTTAATAATGTGTGTTTTAATTGATAGCAACAAACAGATTCTAGTGTTTAGGATAGAGTAGTTTAAGTCCTAATACGTCTAATTGTACAGGGTAGCGCATAAAATCTAGATTCATGTAACTTATCTATTAAATAAAAATTACTTTTTTTAAACTAAACCAATTAGGAATTATATCTGGGACTGGACACTGGACCAAAAGTATTGGCATACAACGTGTCCAAGATAAGGAGGGCCAGTACATGGATCTCGGAAACCGTAACAGATATGAAATATAATCGTAAGCGCTACGCATACGATGTTTCGTCGCCGAATTGATCGCGCGAAATTGTTCGCGCCGAATTGGTCGCGCCGATTAGTACCTATCCCATTATTTAGATATTTTTACAATGGGTTTTCATCAAAAACTTTTATTTTAAGAGTATTTATCAGGGGACCGCGTGGTTCGGTTTGAGATTTCGCCGCGGAACAGCATAAGTCATTGTTATTGAACAACGAGACAACATCGCCATTCGAAGACACGACGAGTCAGCACGCTGGCCGGCTGTATCGAAGGAGACGTGTTCCTTATTATTCTGCCCTTGATCACCCGAAGCGTTGCCAAATCACATTAGATAGTTGCGATTTTAGATATTTTTTCTGTAAACCTAGGTGTGACCTTTTTTGCGTTTTGAAAAAAATAAAATTCTTTTTCCAAAGATTCAAGATAATACAGTCATTTAGTGCCATATTTCGATGCTAAATTTAAAATTGTAACAAATTCTATTTAATAGTTTTCTTGTACTTTGTCGGAGGTCATTGATAAGTGCTCTTAAGTAAGACCGTTTTCGTGAAAGAATTTCTAACAAATTTAATTGGATATACTAAAGGGGCCCTTAGAATCTTAGAGACGTTTTTATTACAGCTATAAAGAATTAATGCATGAAAACCACACGATAACCCATAACTTTCAAAAACCTGCTCATTCGCGTCGTTTCCTGCTATTATTTATTACCTGCCAGCGACTTTGTAACTTTGTTAAACAGCTTTATAAAAACACTTTATAGTAAATCTGCCATATTTCTTCATTAAAAAAAAAATTATTTTCTGAAATGATTTGCGTGACTGCAAGGATATAAAATCATAATCGATAACTAAACAAACAAAAACCGAGATTATTTTTATTTCACGTTGCGTTTTGGGAGGCATAATTTAAATGTATTTCAGATGAAGGGGAAGCTTCTTTTTTCCACTGTTACGAAAGTTTTGGTTCATAATAACATTTTCTCCTACTTATTGCCCTGGTAAGCAATTTATTGATATTTTTACTATTTTGACAGTAAACATAATATTAACTCTAATTTTAACATTTGGCATCCTGAAATCAACGGGATGAAAAGTAAATAATTCATTCATCCAGGAAAATAAATAAACTGAATAATTCCAACTTAAATAGAACTTCTTTCCTTTTTTCCATTTATCAAACTCATTCATAGACGGGGTTCTCCGTTGAAACGGCTCATCAGTAAGGCTCGAGTCTGACAAAGAAAAAAAGGATCTCTCAGTACTATCAGGTGCACTGGACGATCCTCGAAAGGAGTATACACCGTGTTCAAGATAAGGAGGGCCAGTACAGGGATCTCGGAAACCGTAAGAGATACGAAGTCGGTTAAATGGAGCTAAAGTTGCGCATTTATGTGCCTAATAATATGTCGTTTAAAAATTCCGAGTATTTTAGGAGATATCCGGAAAAAAACCAAATTCTGAAAAATCGTTTATTTTTTGTTGGGTTTTTTTGAGATCGAATTCTAAAGTAAATTGCACTTTTGCATTGCCACTTTTTCCGCTCTATCTAACAGCGTTACCTAATTGTCTTGTAATCGAAGGGCCATTATCAACTTTCTTTTTTAAAGACCGTATCCCAAAATATCCTGATGTTGTTCAAAAAACCCTCGAAACGTCGTTAAACCACAATGTTTCATACATCGTTGCATTCGGAAGAAAAAAGCTCTCAAATTCCAATATCAGCAAAACAGGAGCGTATTTAAGAAAAGAAAGTTGATAAAGGCCCTTAGATTACAAAACAATTTGGTAACGCTGTTAGATAGAGCGGAAAACGTGGCAATGTAAAAGTGCAATTTACTTTAGAATTCAATTTCGAAAAAACCCAGGAAAACAAAACGATTTTTCAGAATTTCGTTTTTTTCCGGATATCTCCGGAACTACTCGGAATTTTAAAACTTTCTAAACGCATATTATTAGGCACGTAAATTCGCAACTTTATCTCCATTTAACCGACTTCGTATCTCTTATGGTTTCCGAGATCCCTGTACTGGCCCTACTTATCTTGGACACGGTGTAGATCTCGTCGCGACATCTCGCGAATTCGAAGAATTCCAACTTACTTCATAATGGACATTTATTTAGTTTACAATAATTCCTGTAAACTACGTTTCACGGTCTTTATCTGCCTCTCGACAAAACAGTAATTACCTCAGTAAATATACAGGATATCAATTTGACGACCCGCAATATTTCGTTAAATAGTATTAAAACTTGGAAAGACACGTCAATTTTAGTGTGAAGGGAGACGCTCTTAAACATTATTTGCAGGCCCAGTGGTTTATCTCCCTGGGAGAAATACTAGATGTTACCCATAAAATCTTAAATGGGAAGGGGTTAAAGTGGCACATCATTTTAAAGGTCGCTTAAATCTCTTTCCAATAATAACACGATTATTTTTTTTATTAGATTCCAAGAAATCGCGCTCCAAAAATTTACATATAGAACTTTTATGGCTTCTAGGTTATTAAATTGAAAATTTAACTTAATTTAAGTTAAGCGAACTTTAAAATGATTTTTGATAAAAACCACACCTGTATGTATGTCGAAAATAAAGCATTTTATGCCATAAGTGTATATGAACAACTTGACTTAAAATCGTCCCATTAAAATAAGTGCATATAGTAACACCCTGTATAACATACAAATCTAACAATTTACTAAACAACTCAATAGTTATTTAATTTTTTAGAGGGACTACGTTAAACAATGAGCGATCGTAGAAAAAGGCTAAGAACCGAATCAATGATTAAAATGGCGTACGTAAAGAGGGAATCAAAGTTATGGTATGAAGAAGCAAACAGTCATTTGAAGCTTGGCAACCTGTCAAAATCGTTGTACTGTTACGATAAGGTAGGTCAGGAGAATTGGTTTGTTTCAGTTTTTTTTTAAATTTGTTTATAAATAAAATAAATTTTATTCTCGATTTTCAAAAGCCCAAGAAATATAAATAAGTAATTAAAGTTTGAATTAGTATATTACTAATAGGTCAAATAGGTGACATATCATTACATATTCATCGTCAACGACGTTATACAGCAAGGAAGCTTACAGAACCATTGACGTACTTTAAAGCAAATTTATGGCAGAAAATCCACAAATATCGCTGTGCTAGCCGTTTTTTCTAGTTTATTATTGCGGATCTTATCACATACACATAAACAGTATATTGCTAATACCATGCATCTGCAATTATGTCCCTATGGGCATCGAAGGGGGCGTTGTGAGGTTGCGCAGTTCGGAAATTTCCTTGTGAAAGTAAACATTCGACACAACCGGATTTCAACTTTTTTAATGTAAATTTCACTGGTTAGTTAGGAAAAATATTGCAATCAAAATTTCGATTAGTTCGAATTAAGACGGCGTTCCATGCATACGATTTCTGACGATATGATGATCCGACGGTGCTCTGATTGGTGTAAACTTTTGGTGCCAAATTCCATCCGAATATTTGTAATAATCGACAAGCTTTATTTTAAGTTTCATCCGACGTCTTAACCTCACTTTTTTCTGAACTAAAAATTAAGAATGATTGACTATTTTGGGAATTATTATCAGGTACTAATGCACCAAATTAAAAATACATTAATTTTAAGGTTAGGTAGTGACCACATATATATTATATACGAGTGACACTCTCTTCTTTTTATACAAGCTTTTTAGTGCAATTCGGTTCCGAAGATCGGATAATGTGATAAACAAAATATTTTCGAATATATGTACATACTTGAAATACTTTATACCTGGTATTGATCCACGACTTTTGCAAAAAGGCACCATGCATTTGTGTCCTTTAATCTTAAACAAATTAAGTCACTAACCTACCAAGCAGCGAATCGAATCACCACAAATTAAAAACTCCTTTACAAAAATTGTTGCTAGGTAATGAAAGTTTATAAGCACGAATATACCGACAACAATGTGGATGAACCACTTTTTATTCTGTAATTTGAAAATGCATCTAGAACCAAAGATGGCGACGAATAACAACAAACAAATAATGTCGGGTCTACTGCGCAAACTCAATAGGCTCGCGCCATCTCCCATAGCGGGGACACTTTTGTATTTTGGCACGTTCGTATTGGCAATATACTGTTTATATATATGTGGATCTTATCTAAAAGTTAATGTAAACTAAATTAAAAAAAATTTCTGTATTTTCTACTATAAAATTAACTTTGCCATGTGATGAATGGCATTTCTAAAGTACTATTTGCAAGGGGATTAAAAATCAATTTGAATATGTTTATTTACAGGGGGATCTCGAAAACAGTTGTGCATTGATAAGGTACACCATTTTTGAGTAAAAGTGATGAGAAATTTGATATTTTTGATAAAAACATAAATACGCTAAAGCACGTTTCTTTGTGGCACTCCGGGTACATCCCGATTCCCAATTTATCGCCCCAAAAAACATCACAAAATTTTAGACAAAAATATTGGTTAATAAGTGAATTTATTAGGAAATTAGAAAATAAAATTTCCATTTCTTTTTTACCGTGTACTATTAGTTTTGGAACGGCTGTATATTCAATTTTACGAAAAGGCTTTTTGATATAAAATGTTGCGATATGGCGTAAAAAGTAAGTTTTACTTGCCATAATATTATGGCGCATCGCCGTAGATAAGGGGGGGGGGGTACTGGGGAGTGTACCCCCTCTTCAGAAGGGACAATTTGCCTGGAAATAGAAGTAAAGCTGAAGCTTATGGGAACCTTAAAAACAAATAATGCCAGAATGTCCAAATTCCAATATCATCTCTAAAATAATTCGAGAGAAAGAGAATAATTCACACCTTCTAGCTCATGGGTTTGGTTCTTTTTGTTTAATGTCCTAATGTGAACGGGGCCATTCCAGTAGCTCCCCCTAAAAAAATGGCATCTACGGCACTGATATGGCGCCTGTGATCCTTCAGCTGTCGAGTGATTCATTTTAATTTAGCACACCGTTGTAGACAACGCTAAAATGTAAATGACACACTGGAAAAGTGGGTAAACAAAATAAACCGTAAAAGAAAACTGTCCCGGCGACGTAAATATTCAAAAACTTTAGTCTTTCACAGCGGGCGCACTGTCAACAGCTTTTCAAGCGTCTCTTTAACATTTTACTTACTGAAAGTTTTAAGCAAAGACATCTGTGTTGGGGTTTATAAATTTAAAATATAGACGTTTCGAAACTGAAAAAAGTTTTTAATCGTTAGTGTTGCATTTATTGATAGATTAGATAGACTAATATTTATTTATACAGCTTCAATCAATAGCTCATGTTTCGACCCGGGATTTGGGTCATCATCAGGGTCAGAGTGCACTTTTAACATTTATAATTATTACCAGGACAACCAGCATACTCATTTTTGCCACTATGTACGTTGTTAGTTCGAATTCTATTATTCTATCGTCAGTAAACTTTAATTGATTTTCCAACTTCTGTGTTTTAATCCTTGCTCTCTTCTTGAAAACTTAATACTAATAGAAAATGTTTGAAAGTAAACTCTAAAATTGGTTTTATTCGAATTTGAAAACTTCTTAATATCTAAGCACTACGAAGCAACGAAATTACATGGGTATACCTGTCAGTACAATGCACATTTTGGGTAAATCCAGACCGAATTCAGCGTTTTTCCGGTAAAAATTTAAATTTTGTTTAAAATATACTAATGGAAAGTTAGTAAGGAAGTTAAAAGTGGAGCAAGCGGGCTTGTGCTAAACTTATTTCACAACCACAAACTTATTATAAATTTCCGAATTAAACGGCATGTGAAAAGTTTTTTTTAAATTTGAGAACTTCCCTGTGTAGAATCAGATCTCTTTGAAGAATGTTTGAAGAAAAAAGAGGAGCCAACACAATAATGTTTTTTTTTCTACAACCATCGATTTGAAAGCTATTAGTAATCATCTGCGGAATGCACTAAAAAAACAATTTCACATCGATGGAAAATCGGACGCCATTTTTTCCATCGCATTTAAAAAGCGATTTGTGATTTGCCAGTGATTTATATCAGTTCTGTTAGTCAGGTTGAGGCGTAAAATAAAATTATCCATTTCGTACAGAAAACGTACTATTTGATGGAAATGAAGGGATCCTAACCAAACAAAAAACTGACAACAAAATACATTCAGCAGGACTACGAATCGATGCCCATTGTGACGTCACAAGTTAAAAAGCTCTGCTGAATGCAGCCAATCTTTGCGTTTTAACGGCAGTGTCAAAAATAAGACATTTTTCCATTGACAATATTTTTTTTGCGCTATTATGACCCCGTGTGCAAAGTAGTGTGGAAAATATTTTGCACATCACAGTATTTTCTAATATGAAGAATTTTTTTCTGTTTAGAGGGTTGCTAAAAGAATTATGGCTGATGATTATTAAATTCGGTATGCTTGCATGATTTTTAATTCTGAGCAACTTTTGCGAAGAAAAGGCACTTTACCTGGACATTATATATACACGGTTGCCCGGAAGTCCGGAATAAAATTAATATAGCCTTAACCTGTAACTTTTGGGGAAAACGCTCGGACAAGTCAATTTAGTTTTATGTATTATGCTCACATTTTGACGTTATTCGTTTGTCTTTTTATAGACATTTGTCAAAGATATGACGGCATCGATTTTTAAAAAAATAGAAACATACAGTTTGCGATACATCATTTGAAAGCTAATATCTCGTACAGTATGCTCATAAATTTTCGCGCGATTCTGTCAAGCTATTTCAAAATGGCGACTGTTAAAAGTTTTTAAAAAATCTCTATTTAAATAAGCGGAAATTATAAATCATTGATGTTTTTTTACCTTTCAAGCTAAGAAATCTTCTGAACGCGACACAATGCCCTTATAATAGTTAAAACTTAAAATTTTTGTTCCGACGTTTCGTTCCTTCGTAATAATCATCAAATAATATTGATGATGCGTTTTTAAGTCCGAAACATGTTATAAATATTAAGTGTGTTTTTTTTTTTTTTTTTTTTATGATCCAACACAAGCACTATAGGAAAAATCCTTTAGGGCACTCTGGGAGTGGCGCGTGTGCGCAAAAAGCGATTCACGTTGGTTTTGAATCGTTGGAGGTTATATTCGTTGGGAAAAACGACCTCGGGAAGGTCGTTCCACAAAGATGCAGTCCTCCAGATGAAAGAATTCTTAAATAATGAAGTTCGAGGAGTACTAAGCTTAACCACATATGGATGGGCGGCAGTGGTTCGTCGTGTATTTCTGCTAATCGTCGCTCTGGGCGGAATTAAGAGGGCAAGGTGAGCCGAGCACCTTCCATGAAAATATCTGTAAAATAGAGTCAAATCCCCAACCTGTCTTCGATAATCTAGGCTGTCGAGGTTCTTCGTCAGCTCGTGGTCTCCGATTAGGCGAATAGCCCTCCTTTCGATGGAATCCAGCAGCCGAAGAGTATGTTTGGGTGCAGAGCTCCAGACATGTGAGCAGTATTCTAGTGATGGTCGAATCTGGGCTTTGTATAGTGTCAAAAGTTGTTGAGGTGTGTACAAGTTTCTGGTTCGGAAGAGTACCCCAAGCTTCTGAGAAGCTACCTTGGCGATTGCCACAACGTGGTTATGCCAAGACATATTTCCTCCGAGATTGACGCCCAGCAAATTAATAGATGAAGCCAGTGGGATTGCGTGTCCGTCCATGACTATTTCCGGTTCTGTAATGTTAACCTTTTTAGAGAAAACTGCTGCCTGGGTCTTTTTAGCGTTAAATTCGACTTGGTTACTGTCACCCCAAGCCAAAATTTCTTCCAGGTCTTTGTTAAGGCGTGATACTTCATGCTGTCTGCGAAGATGTGCGTCGGCAGTCGATGTTTGTGCATTCAAAGAGAAAGATGAGATAAGTGTGCTATCGTCAGCAAAACTAAATATCGGATTTTTAGTTTTCACTAGAAGGTCGTTAATGTAGAGCAAGAAGAGAGTTGGAGACAATATGGACCCTTGAGGAACACCGGCATTGATGGAGAAGGTGTCTGAGAGAAATCCGTCAATCGCCACTTGCAGAGAGCGATCCTTAAGAAAGCTAGACAACCATGCACAGAATCGACTGGGCATACCATAGGATCGCAGTTTACTTAGAAGCCCCTCATGCCAGACACGATCAAAAGCTTTAGAAATATCTAGTGCAACAACCCGAGACTCCCCATGATGTTCGATTGCGTTGTTCCAAATATGGGTGACATAGGCTAGAAGATCTCCAGTTGATCTGGACTTCCGAAAACCATATTGATGATCGCTGATAATGTTGAATTCACCGTTGAATTCAGAATAAAAGGTAGAATTTACTAAGCATAAAATTAAATTTTCCGACTATTTAAAAAAACAAAGTTGATGATGGTTGCGGAAAAACGAAACGTCGGATTGAAAATTTAAGAACGCCGGCTTGTAGAGCAGAAAAAGTGACAATGAGAATGTGAAATTTATTTTGTCATATCTTTGTAAATAGAGTCAGAAAAAAATAAAAACGAAATCGGGAAAATTCGGTTCTTCCCAAATATCTTCGGAAGTAATCGGATTTTTTTAGATTTCAAATCGTGACTTTGAAGGGTTTTAGCAAAGCGCAACTTTTCTCTAATTTAACCATCTCTGTATCTCCTGTGGTTTACGAGATCCCTGTACTGTGCATTCTTATATGGGACACCGTGTAGATAGTATAGATAGGTCACATTCAGGTTCAACTGTATATTTCTTGATTGATAAAACTAAAGTGTCAGAACACGGAACTGAGTCCTCATTGATCACACCATTTCACGGTTCCCATGACAACTAATAACATAAGTGTTAGTGACGGCACCTCTGCAGCCCTAGTGCTATATTTTTTTAGTGTTTGTAATATTTTTAAAATTCTTCAGAATAAGAACAAAATAAATATTTTCGTTAAAATCGGCTTGTATGGAATTTCCTTAAAAAATACCATTAAAGTTACGGTTTATAATAATGGAGAAATATAAATTTTAAACATTTCTAAAAATACTTTAAAATTGCATATAAGCGACGACCTAGAAAAAAAGTTAAAATATAAAGTTTACAAGTTCCGATTTACGTGAGATAGCGATGAGGTTTTGCAACGTTTTATTGCAGTTCCTGCTTTTCTATAGTTAAAGTGTTTTGCAGTGTTGTGACGTGATACGATAAAATAGGTACGTTTCCCTATTTCCCCTTTTGTTTGGTCGTTAATAATACAGGTAAGTATTTTAGTTCTTATTTGTCTATTTCACTTTATAAATGCCTACATAAGTTGTTTTTTCTATATTTCCATTGCCACCCCATATGAAAGTATTGATTTTAAATGAAAATATACCGATTTAATGTAGAATTGACCAGGTTAATCAACAAAAATAGCCGCATGGAAAAATATCAATGACGTATCACAATTTTTTGTATGTTGGCAAGGACTCCATTGGTGAATCGAAAGAATAACTTTTCTAACTAAAATATGTGGTTCTATATCCAATTAACACATACCAAAATTGAAAGGAATATGTAAAGTACTTTCGAAGATATTGAAAAATAACGATTTAAAAAAAATCCACACCCTGTAGCAAAATTCCCTAAGAAATCATATTAGCACGTCATTCAGGAATACCCTGTATATGATAAAGACTTTGTATAGAAGGACGCCATTTTTAGGCGATTTTGTAATGTTTTTAAATATATTTTAGGGTGTTTAAAGATATTATTACGAATGAATGCACCAAAGACAATTTAAAAATGTAAATAAACAATGGGTATCATTTAACTGGTTAGCAAAATATTCTTATTTTTGCGAACAGAAAAATGTAATCGGTCAGCCAAAATGGCTAGTTGGTCAGCAACTTATGGACAGCAAACATTTCTGAATCGTGACAGTGCCCTGGGAAAACAAGTGAAAACCCGCCCCCGCTACACCTTTTGTAGCCGATTTCCTTCTGTATTCGGCAAAAGAAAACACAAGAAAGTTAAATAAATTGACAGTGCCCTGGGACCTCTGAAGTAAACTGCTTCTAGACATGTTTGTTTCTACTGACCAATTGTAAACTCTTGCTGACCAAATAATCATTTCGCAGCTCGACTGTTAATAACGGCAAACCATTTAATTACTTCTCTTCAGTCTCATAAACAATATAGAGAAAAACGATCTAAGTCACATTTGAGAGCTTGAATTCTTCAGCCTAGCAAACCGACATATAAAATCATAAATAGCATAATTTTAAGACCATTTCTTCTGCAAGACCGTCTTTTACGTGATCTCCTCAAATATAAATAAACTCCCTCCTCATTTATTATTGTTCCATTTCAGCTGGAACATGACGGACAATTCAAAATTCAAAGCGGAAAATCGCCTTAGCATAACTCGCGAGAATGAGCTACTACAAAGCTTTGTAAGAATTAACGTGAAAGACGAAGATGACAAGCGGCCTGATGAACTCATACGAAGGGAAGAAACGCCTGTTGAAGGGGAAGGTAGGGTAAGGCAGGCGCCTATGTCTGCTGAGACTAGTAGGAGATTATCCAAGCAGATAACAGAGGATGCTAAAAAGAAAGGTAAGAATGTTTTCCTAAGGAAGCTGGAATAGTTATTTATTAACCAATGCATACAGTATTACTTTTTCGCATGAATGGGAAATTGGAGCTCACGAGCCGAAGGCGAGTGCCGCAATCCCGTATGTAAAAAATAGTAACTTTATGCATGCAATATTTTTTCTACGATCGTATCCGTTGTCTTTTTGCGAAATTAAATAATATCACTAGATAGAGCCATTTAATAAACATATTCATTTTTATAAGTTTCTATATCGATTTTTCAGGCAATAATTTGTGTGTAGCGTCAATGACTTTATTAATCATTGAAATGCATTTTCTTTTTCGGAATGAGAATTATTTCTTTCGATTTTTGATATTTTCTAATATTATTGACATTTGCAAGGTAAAGATTGTTTCACGAAAAATGGATATAACTTAATGACTGCAGTAAAAGTACCTGTGGCCATCCCATTATTTATAACCGTTTGTTATTATTATGTGGAAAGGACGGGATTGTAATAATTATAATTATTGCTTAATTTATATTTAAATATCTTTTTGTGGTAAAATTTGTTAGTTTTTGAGGAATGGTTCAAGAATTGTCTTTTACCAAACATTCCTCAGAATAGCGTGATAGTAATGGACAATGTGAGCTATCACAGTCGCCAATTACATAAAGCTCCAAGCTCAAATAATACAAAATTGGAGATTCAGAACTACATGGCGGCGAATGATATATATTTTGAAGAAAGTTATAAAAAAAGTGATCTTTTAGAAGTTTTAAAGACATTTTGTATAAAAAAAGTATATGTTTGTGACACACTCGCAGAAGAAATTGGACATACAGTGCTACGGCTTCTACCCTATTATTGCATTTTTAACCCCATAGAGTACCAGTTAAAATCACTGGTTAGGTCTGAAAATATTTCTCCGACTTTAAGTTCTACTGTTGTAGAATTAATACGAAAATGCTTTAATATATTCCCCAGGTAGTTGGAAAAAATTCAGTCCCTCACGTAATAACTGTAGAAAATTCGTATATTAGTCTGGATCGTATAATTAATCCAATTATAATTAATTTTGATCAGGATAGCGATAGCGAAACAGAACTATCTATAGAATGACATTATAAATGTAAATAAATATAACGAGTAATATTTAAAAAAAATGTTATTTCATTTGATTACATGAATATAATCATATCATTACTTGTTTTCTTTAGTCCGTCCCTTCATACTTCACTTGTTTATTGCCAAGCTCTTGTCGACACAATGGGACCGACCCAGGAAAGCATTAAGTCGTATCCATTTTTCGTGAAACAATCTTTAACAATAACATTACTTGATATGATAAACATTCAGAGAGAAGTGAAAAAAATTACACGTTGCAGGACTTCCTTTGACGCTAACTTGCTTTTTAAATCGTTAAAAAATTAGCAATTTATGCATTCACTTGCGAAAAAAATAATATATGCTTTTATAACGATCGTAGAAAAATAATTTTCTTCTCTAAACTATTTACAGTTAATGTTAGTTCCGTACCAGGGTGGACATGGACATGGATATTCTGCACTTGTTTCCACACTGTTACGCTCTAACGTTCTAGCCAGCCATTTTCAGGAAAACAATTTTTTCTTCAAAAAGTTCGACTTTGACAGAAGCATATCTGCGATGGACAAAAAATTCCTTGGTTTCTAATAACCTAATTAAAGTATATTTCTTTCTTCTGATTTTTTTACCTTTGTGGGAAACTACTGTGTCTATCACATGTGGAAACAAAATATGAATTATTGTTTATTTCGCATGTGGTTCGATCAAATGCATCTGCTACTGCATCTGCTACTGCTTGGATAAGAACCTTCATGTCATTTAAGGCCAATTTATAAACCTGACGTTCCGTTTGACGGTGGCCGTTACAAATTAAAAATATTGAATTGCATAAGACCATTTATATTTGACGTTGACGGTGCCGTTTGACGGCCAACTTAAACCAACTTTATATTTTTCCGGTGGCCGTCCGTAGCAACGTTCGTAGCAAGTTTGCAGAGCCAATCCAAATCGTGTTTGCATGTCACGTGATATTTAGTAAATATTATTCTACTTTATACCCTCTTATTAACCATTTTAAAGTGTGGATTGTATCATTTAGATAACATAAACACTAAAATTAATATAATTATATAAAAATATAGAAAAGTCGAGAAAAACAGGTTATGTTATTGTCGGCAATGTCAAGTTTATAAATGGTCGAACTTTGTATCTACGAACGGTGGACGGCAACCATCAAGTTTATAAATTGGCCTGTACTTACAATTAGTAGTGCTCCATTTCCGAATCTCTAAAATTGTAGACTGTAGTTGCAAAGCACACGATATCGTTCTCTTTATTATATCGGGTGATGAATCGTTAAGTTGAACATAGGAAATACTATGTTATGTTTGAGGTGGCTGAATATTGGTTTCCCTGTACATTTTATAGAAAACCTGCATTGTACATTCTTGAACATTCGACATGGTAAGCCAATGTGCCGAGTTTGAACACATCTTGGTGGATCAATCTTAAGGTATTTAATTAAACGCGGCAAAATCACGAAACTCTCATAGTTCACGTAATGCAGCAAAGACCAGCCAATTAAATTTTTACATTGACGGAACGACAATTAGTATCAAAGACAATATTTTCATCATTAGTTATAATCAATCCGAAATGACCGAAATCGTGTTCCCTCGTCAAACGAATCCTGAAAAGGCTCGACGTCAAGAATGGTTCTGGTCCAGACGAAATTCCTGTTAAAGTTCTCAAGAGATGCGCCGATGAACTAACACCAGTATTTTGAAGACTTTTTAACTTATCTTACAAACAAGGAATATCTCCATCGTGCTGGAAGACGGCGCGAGTCCAGCCTATACCAAAGATAGGTAAGAGAACCCTGCCTAACAACTATCGACCAGTCGCATTGCTTTCAGTTATATCAAAAGTAATGGAGAAAGCTATTAACCATCCTGGAAGGCTTCAACATTATCAGTGATCATCAATATGGTTTTCAGAAGTCCAGATCAACTGGAGATCTTCTAGGCTATGTCACCTATCTTTGGAACAACGCAATCGAACATCATGGGGAGTCTCGGGTTGTTGCACTGGATATTTCTAAAGCCTTTGATCGTGTTTGGCATGAGGGACTTCTAGGTAAACTGCGATCCTATGGTATGCCCAGTCGATTCTGTGCACCTTCACCATCAGCCGGTGTTCCTCAAGGGTCCATATTGTCTCCAACTCTCTTCTTACTCTAC
The DNA here is from genome assembly GCA_963991005.1 of Barypeithes pellucidus. NCBI lineage: Eukaryota > Metazoa > Arthropoda > Insecta > Coleoptera > Curculionidae > Barypeithes > Barypeithes pellucidus. The sequence continues at coordinate 7,664,977 of OZ022557.1, forward strand.
ATTAACGACCTTCTAGTGAAAACTAAAAATCTGATATTTAGTTTTGCTGACGATAGCACACTTATCTCATCTTTCTCTTTGAATGCACAAACATCGGCTGCCGACGCACATCTTCGCAGACAGCATGAAGTATCACGCCTCAGCAAAGACCTGGAAGAAATTTTGGCTTGGGGTGACAGTAACTAAGTCGAATTTAACGCTAAAAAACCCAGGCAGCAGTTTTCTCTAAAAAGGTTAACATGACAGAACCGGATATAGTCATGGACGGACACGCAATTCCACTGGGTTCATCTATTAATTTGCTGGGCGTCAATATGGGAGGAAATATATCTTGGCATAACCACGTTGTGACAAACGCCAAGATAGCTTCTCAGAAACTTGGTGTACTCTTCCGAACCAGAAAGTTGTACACACCTCAACAACTTTTGACACTATACAAAGCCAAGATTCGACCATCACTAGAGTACTGCTCTCATGTCTGGAGCTCTGCATCCAAACATACTCTTCGGCTACTGGTTTCCATCGAAAGGAGGGCCATTCGTCTGATTGGAGACCGCGAGCTGACGAAGAACCTCGACAGTAGCTTAGTACTCCTCGAACTTCATTATTTAAGAATTATTTCATCTGGAGGACTTGATCCTTATGGAACGACCTTCCCGAGGTCGTTTTTCCCAACGAGTATAACCTCCAACGATTCAAAACCAACGTAAATCGCTTTTTGCGCACACGCACCACTCTCAGAGTACCCTAAAGGATTTTTCCTATAGTGCTTGTGTTTGATCATAAAAAAAAGCTTTACGTCAATTTTTGGCAATAGCGTCAATTGTTGTATTACCTGAACTATGAGAGTTTCGTCGTTAAATTGAGTAGCTTAGGATTGGCTCACCAACATGTATTCAAACTCGGCATATGAGTTTACCCTGTCGGCCTCTTCAAGGAGCTATAATGCAGATTTTCTATAAAATGTACAGGGGAGCCAATATTCAGCCACTTCAAAAATTCAATGGGATTTTCTATGTTCACCTCAACGATGCTCTCACCCGGTATAGTTTTTGCAGCGAACCCTCTCGCCAGATAATGACAGTTTGATGTAACATTAGTTACCTGCCTGTTTATTTCTTATTATTTAATTTGTATAGGTTGGTATGAATTCCAGGACCGTACTTAAAAATAGTATATACATTTATTTTGCAAAGTTCATTTTGAAATGGAATGACTTAGTTTACTAAATACGCAAAAAACTCAATTTTTAAACACAAAATAAAATATACTAACACGATGGCAATATAACTTTAAAAACACAGCATATGGGCTTAGTACAGCTCATCACTAAACTGGGGAATTTTAATGTATTTCCCAAGCAGCTGATCGATGACCTATTGCTGGTGTCAACTGTCGAAAAAACGAGAAGGTTCACTGCATCTAGTATATTCTATAAGTCATTTTAACTTATTGGAGAAAAAATCACTACATTGGTGAATCCAATGAGCCAAATTACACTGCTACATTTTTGGCCATTACGGCCATTTATTTTATTTTCAGAAAATCATTGACCAAGATTGAATGCTCCAGATTTATATCTGCCTTTTGCATATTCGGCTTATTGCTTTACCCAACCATAATTTTTTTTTCATAATTTTTTAAGAATATTTTGTAATATACAGCAAGATATTTTGAGCTTTAAGCTGTATAAATTTTCGCTGAGATCGTTCTTACAACGACTAAAACAAACAAAGAACATTCTTACAAATGAGGTTTCTTCTAGTTTGGAAAAGTGCACAAATGCTTCATGAAAATTATTATTATTACTTTTATTGCTTATTAAAGTAGCGAAACAATTTAATTTTTAGGCAAAAGGAAACGTAAGAAGGGGCAACAAAGACAAGAAGAGATTTACTGTGATAAGGACAGAGCTGCCGCCGTCAACATGGGATCAAAAGACATCAAACAATCGTTGAGAATCAAACGAAAAGAAGACAGATCAAAAATGCTACATATACCGGAAGAAGCTGAGCCGAGCACTTTTCTGGCCTTGGGCAATTACGAAATGTGCCGAGGAGATCTGCAGATCGCTGTTGATTTTATGTCCAAGGTGCAGGTTATAGCTTTGCCACAAATAATACAAGCCTGCATGGAAGGAAGCTTATTAAAATTGTTGTTATTTATTGCTTGAAGTTCGATTAATTTAAAATTTTTATGTTGTTATGAACAGGGTGTCCATTTTTGGGTAGTTTTACGGAGTATCTCCGTTATTAGTAAAGATAGAAGGATGCGGTTTTCGCAGCACTGTGCTACTTTTTTGTCAAACAGAAGATGCAGGAATCAGAATTTTTCTAGGGGGCCTTGTTTTTGATATACGGGATGTTTTTGAGAATTGTGCATTTTAGGACACCTCCCATATCTCGGTTACCCCGGAACGTATTAAAAAGAAATAAAATGTTATTTTTGTAGTTTATTACGCAGAATCCAGTGACGTACTCACATCAATAGCTTTCAAGGAAAATAAACAAATTTGCTTTTTTTAAATGGGTCACCCTATATATTTTTTAATAACATAATTTAGTTTGTACCAAGCTTCTCAAAAATATATAACACTTTATTTTTAGTCCTAGTATTAGGCCCGAAATATATACGTTTTTCAAAAATATACCATTTTTATTTTAGTAGGCCATGACGGGTGTTTAAAACAAACAAAATTCTGTCAGAGCATTCAGGTTCTCTAAATTGTTTTAAAACTTCTAATTAATAGTGAAAAATCAGTTTGGCCTAATTATAGCAGAGCATGTAAACCTTGCGAAGTACGACATGCTCGTTTGTTATATCCAGTGTAACGAAAATGCAGATGGAGCATTAGAAGTGTATTTGAATAGGTAAATATAAGCCTTTATGTAGTAAATCTATGAAATTTATAAATTTTCTTAAATTACGTGTAGATATCCCGAAAGACGACAACCGGATAAACGAATTTTTTCAAGAATAAAATCAAATTTAATTGAACAAGGTTCATTTTCTAAACCTCGCCCTAAAATCTACCACAAGGATAATCGCGAGACTGATGAAATAAATGTGTTAGCTTCAATTGAAACAAATTCAAGTAGTTTTTGCAGAAAAGTTGAAGCTTCGGTCGGAATAATTAAATCAAGAGTGGAAACAATCCTAAAAAAACACAATTTTAAGCCATATAAATTTCACCGTGTACAAAACTTACATCCTGGTGATGCACTGCGCCGTATAGAGTTTTGCAGTTGGCATTAACAAAATCTGAACAGGGAAAACAATTTTGAAAAAATCGTTATATGGTCTGATGACGCTCATTTTAACAATGCTGGCATGTTTAAGCGACAGAATACGGGGTTTTGGTCTCAGGAAAATCAGCATGTAATATTTCCAATCGAACGGCAAGGCAGATTTGGCGTTAGCGTTTCATGCTTTATACGGAATAGCAAAATAGTTTATAATATATTTGAAGGTAGCCTTAATGCAAATAAATATTTGTAAATTCTGGAAAACGTTGTATCACAAATAATAGAAGATGTGCCCTTAGCTGGTCTCAATAACTTGCATCTTCAACAGGATGGAGCGCCCACTCACAATGCCCAAATTGTAAGGGCCTACCTAGATAATAACTTCCCAGGTCGCTGGATTGGAACTAATGGACCTGTAAGATGGCCACCATGGTCACCCGAGTTGTCGGTTTTAAATTTCTTCTTATGGGGATACCTTCAAAATAAAGTTTATTCCATTCAGTACCAAACAATGGTAGATTTAAGAATTGCCATTGACAGAGCTTTTAGGGAGTTACAAACGCGGCCGTTTATTATTTTTAATTCATTGAGGCGAACAAGAACCATGTGTGAAACATGTCTAAGGCATAATGGAGAACAATTTGAGCAATATTTATGAGGGAGTTCAATCAATTTTCAATTTTTGTGTATAATATTTAATCACGCCAGTATTTTTTTTAATAACCGTCATGGCCTACTAAAAAAAATGGTATATTTTTGAAAAACGTATATTTCGGACCTAATACTAAGACTAAAAATAACGTGTTATATATTTTTGAGAAGCTTGTTACAAACTAAATTATATTATTAAAAAATATATAGGGTGACCCATATAGAAAAAGCAAATTTGTTTATTATCCTTGAAAACAATTGAATGTAGAAAAAATCTGAGTTCGTCACTGGATTCTACGTAATAAACTACAAAAAGAACATTTTATTTCTTTTTGATACGTTACGGGGTAACCGAGATATGGAGGGTGTCCCAAAATGCACAATTCTCAAAAACATCCCGTAAATCTAAAACAAGGCGACCTAGAAAAATTCTGATTACGGCATTTTCTGTTTGACAAAAAAGTAGCACGATGCTGCGAAAACCGCATCCTTCTATCTTTACTAATAACGGAGATACCCCGTAAAACTACCCAAAAATGGACATCCTGTACGTCATGTAAACTGACTGTGAAATATTATATCTACCATCGTCATTAATGCCTCTGTTTCCGCAGCCCAACAATACCTGCTCTGATAACTACTTAAAGTGGAAGAGGAGGTATTTAGCATGAGACACTAGCCGACTTATAGAGTTATACAAGTTTTCCAACGACCACAAATACTATGCCAAATTATATGAAGATTGTAACTTACATAAATCACGTTAGCAGTTATTATTTTAATAGGTTACCTAACAATTCTGTCTTACTTAAAATCAAATACATGTAATTTTTTTAATGCTCTAGTGCCCTTTACTTCCCCCAATTTGTTTTATGGTATCAATTTCACCACTTCGAACCAACGAATACTAACAAAACATACTAAACAGCCGTGAAAAAGGCAAGAAACCCACAAATGCAGTAACCCCCGATACATGTACGAAACTATTATGACGGCACCAAATAAAAATAACCCGGAAAGAGTTTGGTTGCTTTAGATCTCGAGCTAGACGTCATCGGCCGCTTCTGATTCCCAATGGTCCTATTCTAATATTGCGAGATATACTGATAAGTATTTAGTAATCTTGAACTTTATATACGTAGGGATAAACCGATTTCATATTTTTAATTTAAATATTCCATATTTTAGTTATAAATTGAAACCTAATATGATTTTGTTTTAAGAAATATATTGTTTAAAACTCAATATGAAATAGATGATTTCAAATAACAAATAGCTATAACTCTGACTGAAGTTCTAAAGTTATGAAATTAAAAATAGTTATTCAAATTATAACAAGAATATGAGTATTTTTAATATTACTGTTGAAAAAATGGTTTTATTTAAACGGGATATTTTTTATAGAAACATGTATCCATATTTTCAAATTTAGTAAAAATTTCTGAGAGGAACAAAACCCACTCCCCGACAATAAATCCCGGAGAAAGATAATGTTAGTATTTTTTATAATCCTGTAACTTTTTTATTGTTCAACAAAAGTTATATTTTTACCAGTGGCGGCTCGTTACCTATGATAGAGGGGGTTCACAAGTATGGGGATATTATTTTTAAAATTTTATTTTTGTGTAACGACCAAACAATTGCTTTCTAGGCGTATTAAATGTAGAAAGAAAAGAAGTAATAAGAAAATGCGTTAGGAAAAACATATTTTTAATTTTTTAATTTTACACAAGGAAATACAACTTTTGGAAAATAAGGAAGGTTTTCTTAGTGTGTATAGTGCTTAAACGTAAAGTCCGTTCTTCGGTTCTTAATTGTAGAAAATTGATCAATAACAGTCTCATTAAAGTTTGGAATACCCTCTATAAAATTTTTTCATATATTTAATTTTTAAACTTTCTAATAAAGTCCCTAGATTTACCCTTTGTGGTCTGCGTGAAATTAATTTCGGGTTTGGGTGTTCCCGCATTCTTCACTTCAATTTTTTGCTCCAAACTCAAAGAGCTAAAGTTATTTCTTAAATAGTCCACCGTCAACTATTCTTTCTAACTTAATAAATAAATAATGTTAATATACTAAAACATACACGCTCGAATTTCTAACTAGATGCACGAACATACAACGGCGCGGCGCACACTAAAATTGTGCGCCTTTCCCATATTAAATCGCCATAGCCCCGCTATCTCCCGCCACCTGTTACTACAGAGAAACTGCATTATGCCCCGCCTACTTAATCGCACATGCGAGCAAGTCTCGTCATAATAGTCATTAACCTCGACCAAGACACGGTTGCCGGATCGAGAGCCTATAATATATAGTTTGGTTGACGGTACGATAAAATATTAGGGAGGGTCGGACTTTATACGATAAATAATATTCAATGAATATAAATTAATATTTTTTTATTCGTTTTGGGGGTGCACGTGCGCATGTGCTCCTGTGGAGGAAGAACCGCCACTGATTTTTACCCTTAATTTTTTAACGCTCTGTGAAAAATTGAGCCGGTAAAATTTAGCTACATTGTATTTTGTTTTGAAGTGCGACCTTTTGTTAACACAATGTATTTTGGTTCACGTCATTATCTGCTCTCTAAAAGAAGATACAAATTTTTAAAGAAACTACTGCAGTTTCTCAATTTTATTCACAATTCAGAATATCATATTGTTTTATCGAGTAGCATAAACAAATATCCAAAAATGGTAGAAGTGATATGAGGTGGCAATATGCGCTAGTAATTTTTCGATATTTGTTTATGCTACTCCATAAAAGAATGTAATGTTCTGAATTGTGAATAAAATTGAAAAACTGCAATACTTTCTTTAAAAATTTGTATCTTCTTTTACAAAGCAGTTAATGACGTGAACTAAAAAACATTGGGTGAAAAAAAGATCACACTTCAGAACAAAATATAATTCAGCTAAATTCTACCGCTCAATTTTTCCACAGGACGTTACGAAATTAGGGGGAAAAAAGTAACTTTTGTTTCTACCTGTATAATGATCAAGACATCGCTATTTATTGAAAACTAAAATACAGGATATCATCTCAAGACACAAGTCTGTAATGTTCTGAATTGTGAATAAAATTGAAAAACTGCAATACTTTCTTTAAAAATTTCTATCTTCTTTTACAAAGCAGTTAATGACGTGAACCAAAAAACATTGGGTGAAAAAAAGATCACACTTCAGAACAAAATATAATTCAGCTAAATTCTACCGCTCAATTTTTCCACAGGGCGTTAGGAAATTAAGGTTAAAAAAGTAACTTTTGTTTCTACCTGTATAATGATCAAGACATCGATATTTTTTGAAAACTAAAATACAGGATATCATCTCAAGACACAAGTCTACAGTTTGCTAAAGATTTCTCCAAAATCGGACAACAATTAAGGACTCTAAACATGACTAGCATTATCTTAGTCCGGGTTTTATTGTCGGGGAGTGAACATAAATTGTGTATTTCTTATTTTGTGTGTAGTTGGTTGGTTATTTTACCCTGGGTAATGTACGTCTTTGCTTCACGAGACAGCCTATTTAATAATCTTATTTCAATCTGAACGTTCCCTCATACGATATAAGTCTTTCAAAAACCAACGATAACATTTCTAATCTTTTCCAGGCATTGGAGCTTAACCCGTCGGAAAAGAATTCTCTCGTTGCCAGAAGCAAATGTTACATTCTACTCGGCCAGCCAGAAAATGCATTGAAAGATGCCGAGACTGCCCTTCACGTAGATAAAAGTTTTTTAAGGGCGATTTATCAAAAAGCGGAGGCCCTATACTATCTGGGCGATTTCGAACATAGTTTGATGTATTATCACAGGGGGTTGCACATTCGCCCTGACCACGAGGGGTTCAAGCTGGGGGTGCACAAGAGCCAGAAAGCTATCGAGAACGCGATTGGATCTTTTGCGCCTAACAAAAAGTCGAAAAGTTCCACGCCAAAAGGGATGCAATCGAAGGAATCAACTACAAGACAAACGCCAACATCACATACGGGCAAAACCAGCACTCGGTCGACACCTTTCAGTCAAGGGAGAGTAAAATCTTCTAAACCGAGTAGATTGCTGAGAGAACTCGCTCCGGACAAAGATTATTTAGATAATTTGATGAACAATCCGGATTTAAGATGCAAGTTTAAAGAAAACGATAACTCTATTGAGAAATGTATTAAGGAAACTGTGGATTACTTGAACGCTAGGCAAGAGTTTTGGCGACAGCAGCTTCCGAAACATTTAAAATAATATCAGATTTTGATTTCTAATGCTTTCTCACATTTTAAGCTTTTAAGTTGTAGATAGGGTTTTGTAACAAAAGTGTTTTATTAAAAATATGATTAAGTCCTTGCCAATTTGGTTTCATTTAGCTTCCCTCTTATTTTTTTTATGGTTAAACATAAGCACTATAGGAATAACTCTATAAGGCACTTTGGGCGTGATGCGTGTGCGAATAGAGCGATTCACGTTCCTTTTGAATCGTCGGAGGATATAATCGTTGGGAAACACGACCTCATGAAGGTCATTCCACAAAGGTGACGTCCTCCAGATGAATTTTAATTTTATCAGTGATATACCTCTTTTTTGGTTTCAAATAATCTTCCAAATAACTCATATATGATCGAATTGGTTGTCTAAAGGGGGGAGGGGAGGGGGGATATCTTCTCTCATATATATGGGTTATAACTTTCTTCTGGAGGGTGTGCAAAATTTAAAATGTATTGTGCAAAATAAAAGCAAATTATTATATTATTTAGAATTTTCTTGTTTGATTAATGGGGGAAGCGTAAAGTTAGCAGCCATGTAAAAAAGGCCTAAAGTCTCTACCATGAACGTGTGCAAAATGACTATGTATTTTGTTTTAAGAAATTCAATCATTGGGTCGGGTGGAGGGACTTGACTTACCCGGTGGGCTATTCGAAACTATTTAATATTAAGAAAAAGTTATAGTGGGAAAGGGTTGGTTGGTTGGTTGAAGGCGGGGGTCGGTTTAAAGGCCCGAACTTCTATCACTGCAGCCTTTCGGCTTATTGTGTGCCCCGATCTTGTTAGAAGATGTTTGTTCCATCTATGAGGTCCAGTAACCTTCTGCCAAGGGTTCATTTCATATTATAATTAGCTCGGAAAAATTTTTTGGTGAGTTCGTTGATTTTTTAACTTTGCGTATTCAATGTCATTTCAATTATAAGTATTTATTATTTTTAACAATCGGTAAAATTTTATATTTCTGAACATACCAATGGATCGACCTATATCAGCAAAGTTATTTAAACATTTAATGAAAAAAACAAACTATTATATTTTTCATGTAAGAACAAGAATATCAGGTTATAAACCAAGTAACCAAGTAACCATGTAAGAAGGTGCTTATGGAAAAGCTACCGGACTTCTTATTGACAAAAAATAACATTTTGACCATCTTCACTGACATACACATAGACAGAGTAATTCGAAAAATTCAAACCAAATTTTGAGAAGGTGAAATAAAAAAAAAATAGCAAATATTTCATCGAAATAAGGTCATTACGACAGTTAAAATTCGATAATCCCGTGAACTCACTTCGTATCCGATAAGTATAGTAAGTCATACAAAGAAAAATCTAACACACCATACTTATTTCTGTATGCTTTTGTTGCCAACAGGAACTAAAATTCCAGTTTTGCTCCTAAGCAGTGTCGTTCATCGACTCGAATAAAGAGTATAATTTTTATTAGGCATTCTTTTGTTGTAAAATGACATGTCCTGTGTTTCAATAAAATTAATTTCAGGTAAAGTGACCTCTGGTGGCACAGTAGAGAAACATTTTTATAACAGAATGATAGAAGTCGTTAAGCGTAGTCTCTGTACCAAATATTAACGCGATAGTTTTAAAACTAACCGCAAGATGTTTAGTTTTAAAAAAAAGAAGATCTTTGACAATACTCGAAAAGTACCTATTGAGGTTTCAACTTTTTGTTAAATGACTTACTACTAGTGTTGTGATCGCTCAAGCGAAAAACCGCAAATCATCGTCTTTCACTTGATACCCGACCTTCGATTTAAACGCTGCGCCACCCGAAATGTGCCGATTGGTCGAGTTTGCCGCTCAGAAGGCTGATACGACATACGTCTTTGTTAAAGGCACATAAACGAGAAGGTGCATATAAAGAAGTATGCCAAATCCCTTGGTGGATTCATCACGACATGGGTTTTGTTTTGACTGGCTAGCCAGCGGCGATTGTAAATTCTTAAAAAATTAAAGGATGTAATTTTTTTTTAATCAGAATCAACTGTTCTTCCTTAATAAAAACTCTAGACTTAATTACAAAAACAACCCCTGGTGTTTTATCAACACATTCATCTTAGTCATAAGAATTTCAAGTGATTAATCGCTCGAGCGATTCACTCGATAAATAAAATCGCTCGAGTATTTTTTTTAATATAGAATAGAATCAACTCTCCAAGTGCCTGATGCAGTATTCAAACACCCTGTACATACAAAACCTAACCTCTATTAAAGGGCACTTTAAGAAGGAATATCTAAAAAACTAAATATTAACCAAATCTTATCTTGTCGCTATTAGATAATAAAAAAAATATAAATAATAGATCTGAGCTGTTTTTCATAAAGCACATTTAAGTACATAAATACCTTATAAGTACACATAAAATATGTATGTTTGACCTAGAATATACGTGTAGCAGTATCGTATGTGTGGTTACTTCAAAATTACAAGTTAAAATCTAATATAGTAGCGTAATGAGCTTTCTACAAGTAAAATTAATGTATTTCGTAAATTTAATAACATGTAATCTAGTTGGTTATATTTGTGCTTTAAATGTAAATAGTAAATAAAAAAGAAAGCCAAGTCTAAAACCTAAAACGTGCTTGTTGGTGATTTGTGAAATCTAAATATGTTTTACTAAGATTACTTTTTAGTAATCGTCTTATTTTTCAATAACGACCCCCCCCCCCCCCCCCCCCCCCGACGAGTCGTCTTCGAAGGGCCATTATCAACTTTTTTTTTTTTTAAATACGATCCTGTTTTCCTGATATTGGAATTTGAGAGCTTTTTTTCTTCCGAATGCAACGATGTATGACACTGTGGTTTAATGACGTTTCGAGGGTTTTTTGAACAACATCAGGATATTTTGGTATACGGTTCTGTATTTCTCTTAATTTTATAAATAATATCTCATAAGTAAGCTCTAAATTTTTACTTATGTTGGACTAGTTCAATAAATAATAAATAATTTAATAATAAACCACAAATAAGTGAACAAAATACAGAAACATTAGTTCAAACTTCTGTTGATTCGGGATTTAAAAGAAAAGTAGGCGCTTGAAGCAAAAAAAACAGAAATCGTCGGATTACAAAACAATTAACGTTGTTAGATACAGCGGAAACAATGTAAAAGTGCAATTTATTTAGAATTCGATCTCAAAAAAACCCAGGAAAACAATAAAACAATTTTTCAGAAATTGTTTTTTTTTCCGGATATCTCCGGAACTAATCGGAATTTTAAAACTTTCTAAACGGCATATTATTAGGCACGAAATGCGCAACTTTACCTCCCTTTAACCGACTTCGTATCTCTTACGGTTTCCGAGATCCCTGTACTGGCCCTCCTTATCTTGGACACGTTGCATACACTGGGTTTAATAAATCTATAATTTTTTTTCTTACCTGTTTATTTTCAATGCAAGATTCTCAAACAATGGCAATTTCTAAAGTAAAATCCTTGGCTCGATCTTAATATCTCTAAACGTTTTCGAGATATTTCTATTTAAACATCAAAATGCACCAAAAATATCGAAGTAAAAATGGAAATAGTCGTATAACTGAGCTTAGCAATTGAGAATCTTGGATTAAAAATACTCTATAGCCCATAAGTTATGGGACACCCTATATTATTATGTATTCAAAAAGGGTTTCCAAATATTCCTTATTATCTCTGAAAAAACCTTCATTCTTATTTTTTTCGGATAGTATGGGCTGTTAAGGATAGTGGTATTCTTTCAAATAACATAAAAATAACACGTTAAGAGAAGAATCAGAGAATCTTCTGCAGGCGTCCGTGCTCTGACACGCGGACACCACAGGATGTTGTCGGTAGGAAAAGGAAATTCAAATAACCATGCAGCAGGGTTAATCTACCTCAAGAGAGTAATATGGAAGACAATTACTGAAGATACACCAGTTTAAATGTTAAATAAATAAAAATAATGGTCTAAAATTGATTTATTACTCAAAAGACAATTTTGTTTTGGATTTTATTGTTCAGCTTAATCTCCATTTAATGTAGAAATTTTTTCCGATACTTCTCCTCGGTAATGGATTGTAAATATTTAACAAACAAATAATTTTATCGTTTGTAATTTAAAATATCTTCGGCACACTTAGTTGGAACGGCGCCCATTCTTATCAATCTTAATGGTAGATGGTAAATTTATTGGTGTCTATATTATTCAATATGTCATTTATATTATCTGATAACGATAACGTGAAACCGCACCCCGCATTGTTTAGTAAGGACTGTAATTACTGTAATTAGATGCAGAAAACTTATATCTTACCTTCAATTTGTATGATTCAGCATAGAAAAAATAGAATTGTCGTTGTTCATTTTGTTGATTTTGTATTTTTTTTTTAATGTGAGGGTTTGTTCCAAATCCACATTATTTTAAAGTAGAGAAAGTAATGATTTTTTTCACCTTTCTTCAGATATTGACATTTGAAATATTTTTACATTTTGATAGGCTATACGACTTTCTTGAATAAGTATTGAGGTAAGAATTTATTAAAATTGTAGCATACAAGAGTTTGAACTGGAACCGGCAAATATAAGGAGTAAAATTGATGGATCATGATACTTGGAGAGTTGATTCTATACAGGGTGTCCCAGAATATGTGGGCAATCTCCCGGGTTCAGATAGAACACTTAATTTTAGAACACTTAATTTTATAATTTTTAGTATAATGTTTACTAGATGAGTCTCCTTAAAATTCGCCATTTTAAACACATTTGGCTCATTTAGTTTGCGAGGGACGGACTAGATGTAACACAAAAATACTTTTTTTACACCCTGTATGATGAAGGCACGACAACAATAATATTTTTTTGGATACTCTAAATCTTAAGCTGAAAAAAGGTACTCTTAATCAATGTCGGGTTTGTTTGAACTGTTTTCGAAAAAAAAAATAGTTTTGTTCATACATTAAATGTATGTCGGCATATTCAGTATACGTAAATTCCATTTTTCAAGACACTACCATAAACTGACGCTGTCATAAATATTCTTATTTAAATCGGTACATGTGAAAAAAACTAACAACAATGAGGGAATTTTATGAACATAAAACAACAACCAATGCAAAAAACCATATTATTGGTTATGAAACCTCAATATATTTCAAGTTACAGTCTGTCGAAGCTCTTTTTTTTTGTTTTTAGGTGATTCTGCATGTTAAAATAAAGGTTAGTAAGTTATCAGGTTGATCTTTGGCACCGGGACTAAGATTAACGACCTCTATCACGCCACCAGAGACCACTGTATCTGAAATTCAAATTTAATTTTTGGCATATTTTTATCATTTTGACAGTTATTGGAAAAAAATACATGCAATTTTAAAGACAAAAGAATACCTAATAAAAATTGCACTCTTTATTCGAGTCGATACCGACACCGTTTAGGCGCAAAACTTGAATTAAATTTTTGTTAGCAATAAAATCAGTTTTTCAAATGGAAGCAAGAAGAGTTTTTGTTATATGACTTATTACTTTTATTTTAACATGTATAATAACCTCTCCAGGTATCCTTATACATTATCCGAACACCTTGTATATGCAGTGGCGGCTCGTGACCTTTGATAGAAGGGGTTCACAAGTATGGTGAAATTATTTAAAAAAAATTTTTTTTTGTGTAACGACCAAACAAAACAATTACTTTCTAGGCTTTTGGAAAATCTTTCGAATCTTAACGTCGTCGCATGCAACCCTCGGAATAATATTTATACAGTCCACTACTAATACTACTAAAGCCACGAGCTATCAAGAAAACCGAATAATGTCCAATACTACTACCCCATCTACGAGTTATCAAGAAAACCGAATGATGTCTAATATACCACTACGCCATCTACGGCTACATCATGAGGCGCAACCAAGACGAGAACAATAGTTAACTGTTTTATGACGAGAACGAATCGAGCCACGAGACTGACAAGTTGGTATTCTTCATATTTTCAGTGTTTTTTGGTTTAAATCCTTAAATAAAACGGTTTAAAATCATATCGAGTATCATTTATCGAAATACACAACATTTATCGACCCTACACAATAGTGCTTAAACGTAAAGTCCATTCTTCGGCTCTTAATGGTAGAAAATTGATCAATAACAGCCTCATTAAGTTTGGAATACCCTCTATAAATTTTTTTTCCTATATTTAATTGTTAAACTTTCTAATAATGTCCCTAAATTTACCCTTTGTGGTCTGCGTTAAATTAATTTCGGGTTTAGGTGTTCCCGCATTCCTCACTTCAATTTTTTGCTCCAAACTCAAAGAGCTAAAGTTATTTCTTAAATAGTCCACCGTCAACTATTCATTTTAACTTAATAAATATATAATATTCAAATATTAAAACATACACGCTCGAATTTCTAATTAGATGCACGAACAGACAATCGCGCGGTGCACACAAAACTGTGCGCCTTTTCCATGTTAATTCGCCATAGCCCCGCTGCCACCCGCCACCTGTTACTACAAAGAAACTGCACTACATAATCGCACGTGCGAGCAAGTCTCGTCATAATCGTCATTTACCGAGGCACGGTTGCCGGATCTATACAGTTTGGTTTGAAGATGATAAAATATTAGGGAGGGTCGGACTTTATACGATAAATAATATTCAATGAATATAAATTAATATTTTTTATTCGTTTTGTTTTGGGGGTGCACGTGCGCGTGTGCTCCTGTGGAAGAATCGCCACTGTGTACATGTTAACATTAAAAATAGACCCACGAATCAGCTAGCACTGTATATTTTTCATACAGCCCAAGTTCTTCAAACTGCCACAAATGTATTTTTTCATTAGGAAGCAATTTTTTTTTAAGGATAATGGAATTTTCTCATTTCTACTTTTGCCCTTCGGGATTATTTAGGTAAATCCCAAAGGGAAACATGGAAAACACGTAAAAGTTTTCCATTTGCGGGAAATTTTCGTGGCTAAACGGCGCTGTCGGGCGAGTAATCCGTTTCCCAAATCGGATATCCAAAATACCGACGTGGGTCTACTGAATTCCGTTACTTATTTTTCGATTTTCAAAGCGGAAAAATAGCAAATTTTCTTTGGTAATCTAGTTGTCGGAGCGCGCACTAGTCGGAGAATTAGCTGCTTGCGCCAATGGTTTTAAAAGTTGTTTTGTATTAAATAAGTACAAGCGTGGATCCAGGGGAGGGGTCGTATTGAAGCGAAACGACCTACCAGGAATTACTTTTCAAAATTGTTCAAATATAATTGTTAATTACAATTTTAAGTAAAATATAGAAATTAGTTAAAATAAAGTACAGGTGTTCGACCCGTGAAAATATGACATATTTGTCCCTCGCTTGATTTGAACAAACTTCTGCGCTCGGGAGAAATATGTAATTTTTCTCACTTGTTGTACAATATACTAATGTAGTCGTTGCGTAGATTATAAATGTACATTTTTCCATGCGTAGTTTGTAATATCTTTGATTGTTGGAAACTTCTCCATAAATCAAAATAAAGTTTACCACTGGCGACAATTTTCGTCGTCCGGGCCACTTGAAGCTCGCGAAACAAGTGAAGTAGCGATGGCGCTTCAACTGACAGTTCCTTCCAAATCGCAGCAGGTTGAGGTACGCTTCCTTGAACGTTCGCAAGGATAACAACGTGGTCGTCCTGTTTTTGACTTACCTATTTCAAAACTTTACAGAGGACTTACCTACATACGTGCGTGTGACTGACGTGTGAGACTTCCTGACAAAGCGGTGGTTTTATTTTAGTTTTGGATTGGAATTTTAAAAAATTTTTGGTAAGCAATATTTTATCATTTAATTTTTATATCTAAGTAATGTATTTTTTGTTTGTTCGGGTTTGTCGAGGTTAAAAGATGCCATACAATTCGGTTCCTTTCCCCCTGTGTTAATTTCAAAATGTGAATTAAAAAACAGCAAATGTGCATTTTTTACTGAGAAAAGGTGATCTAAAAAATAACAAATAGTGATTCAACTCAATGTCAAAATAATTTTTTGCAAAAGGGCACTTTCACGAGGAATACCTCAAAAACTAAGCTTTTTTGCCAAAAAAACGCGTTTAGATTCATAATCTACTCTACAAAATCCTGAAAGGTGCTTCATTTTGGCGTGATATTTGTAATAGATGAGATGTTAAAATTGCTTCATGTCTTTCTTTAATATTTCAATTTCAATTTCAATTTATTATAAAGATTTACAATATTTATTGATTCACAAGTTTCTTAAATATATCGCAAAATATAACTGCACCTAGGTATGAAATACCTGTATGTGCAAGATTTTTATCACAGTTTTATATGTTTCAAGATAGTTTATCATAACTTATACGAAAATCAATCACATTAACAATCATAATACCAGTGCGCGAAATGATACCTTAATAAGCAATACAAAAAGTCTAGGCCTAAAACCCATCCGAAAAGCTGTTGATTTTGAAAATAAATTTTTTTGCCCAAGATATTGAAACGTTTCTTGTTTTTTTACCTTTTTTATGTTATCAGGAATAAGATTGTACAATATAGGACCCAAATAGGAAACAAAATGCTGAACATTATCATTTCTACAGTCATGTGTGTTCCCTTTAGTAGCATAGTTGTGAGATATTACAGGGTGGCCCATCGAAAACAGTCCAGCAAGGTTTACGGCTGTGTACGTGAAATTAAAAAAAAACTCGGACCCGTAAACCTGTATTTTCAGGGGGACACGTTTCACTATTAATTTCATCCCTGTAACCTCAACCCCCCTAGCGGGGGCGGCTACTGCCCTTGTTTCTTCAAATGGGAATGGGTATGTTGTGATACATCTTTTTAAAGGGCATTAAATTATCTTTAAAATGGCACTTTGTGTTGTAAATTTGAGCTACGCGCCGCCGAGAAATTGCGTTTTAAAAAATGTAATTTTATTGAGTAATACTTACATGTTATCTTATTAAATGTTAACAAATTACACCAGATGTTCTTCACAATGTCCGAAATCACTTTGAACAGTTGTTGTACTATTGTATGGAGGTGAATGGCGGACATTTTCAACATTTAATAAGATAACATGTAAGTATTACTCAATAAAATTACCTTTTTTAAAACGCAATTTCTCGGCGGCGCGTAGCTCAAATTTACAAAACGAAGCGCCATTTTAAAGAGAATTTAATGCCCTTTAAAAATATGTATCACAACATACCCATTCCCATTTGAAAAAACAAGGGAAGTACCCGCCCCCGCTAGGGGGGTGGATGTTACTGGGATGAAATTAATAGTGAAACGTGTCCCCCTGAAAACACAAGTTTACGGGTCCGAGGGTTTTTTTAAAATTTTCACGTATACAGCCGTAAACCTTGCTGGACTGTTTTCGATGGGCCACCCTGTATATTGGAATACTTCTAAATACGACGAATTAGTGCATACCGAGTTTCGACTTTTCCTTTGTAAACTTCATTTTTGTGCCAGCCCCATAAATAAAAGTGGTTTTGGCTATCTTGGAGGCCAAATAATAAGACTATCGCGACCAATCCAAAGCCCTGGAAATCTTCCGTCCAAATGTTGCTTGACCTGACGAGCGAAATGTTTAGGAGCTGATAATACAGTTACATTCTGACGTTTACAGGAACATCCTCTGGTAGTCTTCTCACGTGTGGCTATTCGTAAAAATGAAAGGGCCAATTAGATAACTATGGACACACCACACGTTTGCCGATCCTATTATTAATATCATAACGAAGACATATTATGTTCTGCTTAAAAAATAAATTTAAAAGCTTTTTGGTATGAAATAACTATCAGTTATTGTTCAATTACTGAGATAATCAATATCCTAATCTTGAGATTTATTAATTGATGAACGTTACAACACGCTTCGACGCACAGGCTTTCCACTCTACAAAATTAAGTAGATTTTATTACAGATACCTCAAGATTATCAAATAGTATTAATTAATAGACTCCACATGCGATTATACAGGTTTACTTTTTTTATACAGGAAAATTTTATTTTTGTCACAACTTATTATTAATTACATATTTTTATTATTGCATAGGATGTCGATTTCTCTCATAAATTCCCAAGTAGCAATTTTAGACACATTATGGTTAATGTATCGTAACTATCGTTTCTGTTTCCGATCAAAATTGGAAACTGTTGGTAACAAAAATGGAAATATTTTCGAAACGTATAGGTACATTTTAAATGGGACATTTACACGTGTTTCCAATTGGTTGGTACTAGCTATGACTTTCGCTGTCTCAATGCACAATCGAATCTTTTATCGAAAATGTTTCGAAAATGTTCGAAAATATTTCTAAACTGTTCTGTTATTCAAAAATTACAGTATAAAGAGGCGGGGCTATGTTAAACCATGGGCAAAACAATTAGGATGCCTTCACTGTTGTAAAATATAAGAAAAACAATATGAAACAATAATTTCGCCATGATGAATTCGTTATAAGTATATTTCCTATAAAGATATTTCATTTCATATAGTTATTGCACATAAGAACCCAAAAATCATTGTCGCAGTAAATTTTATCGTGCAGTTTAGTAATTTGGCTTTATATTTTTAACGTGCCCTCGATTTGCATTTACAGAAAAAGTATATTTAGTCAAAAAAATAAAAATTAAAATATTTTCAAAATTTTATTTATTTCTTTTATAAATCGACTTAGCTAGGAAAATGGAACTTCTGTAATAACTTTTGGCTTTTCAAAAGATGCCGGAATTTCATTAAAACTCATTTTAACAAAATAAAAATTGATTTCACAAAATGGCCGCTAGAAAGCAATAAATTATTCTGGTCCAAAATGGACTCACCACAAAATTTCTAGTCTTTGGCTTCTATAATGTTTCGTATGATGCACAGAAACATAGAAAGTTTATTAGGGGTGAATGCCACAGAAAAAAAGGTTTTCTTGTATGTACAGAAAACAAAAGTTGGGTATGGACATTCTAAGTCTGATGTCACGAGAGGAAAACCTTTCCAAACAAACTAAAATCCGATAAGAGATCTTTTAAAGCATCGGTACACGTTTATCAGGAATAAATAAGCAATTTTCTGATATTATTTTTATATTAGATGTTATTATTGATTCATTTTCAGAAACAGATTGACGTTAGTGTTTTTTGAAGATTTTTAATCACCATCTTGTTTGAGGTTATGTTATTATTGTTTGCATAGGGAGATTTGAATTGTTATTTTTCTGTTAAAAACAGCGGCATACTTTATATTGATAAATACAGTACAGTAAACATTTTTTACAGAAAAATAACAATCTAAATCTCGCTAAACAATAACATAACCTCAAACTTGTTCAGATGGTGATTACAAATCCACCTAAAACACTTGCCTCAATCTGTGGTTGGAAATGGATCAATAATAACACCTAAAATATAAATAATATCAAGAAGTTGCTTATTTATCGCTAAAAAACGTACACCGAAGCTATAAAAAATCTCTTATGGGAAATTCAATGCAATCTTGTGTCTTGCCAAAACTTTATAATTTGAACTAAAAATGTTTCGACAAATCTTCGCGTGTCGTTAATGTATCGACACTATGTTTTGTAAAATATTTCGAAACAAACACGTCTTTAAGTGCTTCTAGTAACTGGATTCGAAAATGTTTCGAAACGTTTCTCAGCAAAGAATGTGTGTCCAATTTGTGTCTAAAAATGCTACTTGGGTTGTCCTTTCAAAGATTATTAAGCAATTTGGTTTGTTCTCATTGGGCGACAATAGGTTCGTTGGCTTGGAAGTTGGTTTAAAGTGTTCACAGAAGCAAAATCCGTGACTGCTGACCAAAAACTCGGTGTTCGTAGTAACCTAAACAACCTGCCAGCATCTCTAATGAAACCTTAGGGGTCCAAACCGGTTTGCCAAAATAAATGCAAACTTCTCTTATATATTTTTTTTAGTATCAAAAACGCTTTTTTCATCCACAGAAATATGTTGCTGCAAGCCGAACACCATACCAATGGTGCATCGTCGCGCGTCAGAAATGGTGCACAGTGTGTCCAGCAGCACAATCATCCCCGACTCATGGACTCGCCCACACTCGCACGAGTCGAGCGTGCTATGCTGAGACATGAGGAGGGGACAAACAGGGAAGGACAAGATGTGATAAGGGCTGGATACACGCAGGTTAGTTATATAATTTGGCTAAGATTAGGAATAATGGTCTGTTTGGGCTTGTTCGCGAATGTATATTTTTTTCCTATATTCCTGAATTTCATTATTTTAAAATCATAGAAATTGTATGAATTACGTGATATTTATATCCAAAAATGTCCTAACAAGATGTGTAACAACGCAATATTTTAGCCGCCGTCTGTTTTTTTGGGGCGAAAGTATGCAAGGTTATTCCTTTCATTATTTTAACAAGAAATAATTAGGTCAAAATTGACTCAATTATAAATAAATTCAAGATAATTTGTTAAACCGACTCATTATATTACGTTGCATAAAGTATATCATTAAATGTGTTTTATCAAATTTAACATCTAAAACAAAAACTGCATTGCTATAATTTTATTTCTTATTTAATTCCGCTCTTCATAGCACCGTTAAAACGCACAGGAATTTATCTCTACAGTGGCGTGAAACGTGGGGAGGAAATTTTGTGTTTGTTTGTTATAACCTGCATTGGCGTTTCCTAATATTTTTTTTTCTATCAATTACATGATGGATCGGACACTAATTAGAAACAAACATGTAAAGAGTCAAGCGAAATAAATCGCGACAAATATGTACAGAGGGGACTAGTAATTAAACAATAATATGACTCAGAAGGACATTTTGAGCAAAAGAAACTGCAGGTTTGAATTTTCAGGAAGAACCCAACTGCCGAATCAATACAATGTATATATTTATTTTCCACCTAATAAATTATTTTAAAAATCTATTTAAGGAATAAAAAGTCTATGCTTTTCAGGTGGTATTAATATCAAATACCAATATGGAAACTTATTATTTCCCAGACCACCCGATTATCCTTATACAATAAGGACGTATTTTCGTATTGGTACACAGTAGCACTTTAAAATACTATTTCAGATTGAATGGTACTACCAAGAAAAGGAAGCCCTCTCCATTGATAGGAAGCAACCACCTGCAGACCGGTTTCGAAGTCATTTGTTCTCGTCAGTGCAGGGTAGGTGTACATACCTATCATCAGAGAGGACTTTAACTTAACGCTGTATTAGCATCGACAGTCGAGAAAATACAGGGCGCAGCGCCATCTCTTAGTAGTCCCACACAATCTGAATAGATGTTATTTGATTAAATCAAATTTACAAAATCTATTTAAGAAATAAAAAGTCTATGCTTTATGTCTATGTCTATGTCTTAGTCTATGGTATTAATATCAAATACCAATATGGAAACTTATTATTTCCCAGACCACCCGATTATCCTTATACAATAAGGACGTATTTTCGTATTGGTACACAGTAGCACTTTAAAATACTATTTCAGATTGAATATGAATGGTACTACCAAGAAAAGGAAGCCCTCTCCATTGATAGGAAGCAACCACCTGCAGACCGGTTTCGAACTCATTTGTTCTCGTCAGTGCAGGGTAGGTGTACATACCTATCATCAGAGAGGACTTTAACTTAACGCTGTATTAGCATCGACAGTCGAGAAAATACAGGGCGCAGCGCCATCTCTTAGTAGTCCCACACAATCTGAATAGATGTTATTTGATTAAATCAAATTTACAAAATCTATTTAAGAAATAAAAAGTCTATGCTTTATGTCTATGTCTATGTCTTAGTCTATGGTATTAATATCAAATACCAATATGGAAACTTATTATTTCCCAGACCACCCGATTATCCTTATACAATAAGGACGTATTTTCGTATTGGTACACAGTAGCACTTTAAAATACTATTTCAGATTGAATGATACTACCAAGAAATATATTTATATATATTTATTTCTTAAATAGATTTTTAAAATCTGATTTAATCAAATAACGTCTGTTCAGATTGTGCGGGACTACTAAGAGATGGCGCTGTGCGCTGTGTTTTCTCGATTACCGATTATAATACAGCGTTAAGTTAAAGTCCTCTCTGATGATAGGTATGTATACCTACCCTGTACTGACGAGAACAAATGGGTTCGAAACCGGTCTGCAGGTGATTGCATCCTATCAATGGAGAGGGCTTTCGTTCCTTGGTAGTAGTTCACGAAAAATGGATATAACTTAATGGCAGTAAAAGTACCTGGGCCATCCCATTATTTATGACCGTTTGTTATTATTATGTGGAAAGGACCGGATTGTAATAATTATAATTAAATATAGGCACATCAGGTAGGTTAGGTTGCTTCATTTATATTTAAATATCTTTTTGTGGTAAAAGTTGTTAGTTTTTGAGGAATGGTTCAAGACTTGTCTTTTACCAAACATTCTTCAGAATAGCGTGATAGTAAGGGACAATGCGAGCTATCACAGTCGCCAATTACATAAAGCTCCAGGCTCAAATAATACAAAATTGGAGATTCAGAACTACATGGCGGCGAATGATATATATTTTGAAGAAAGTTATAAAAAAAGTGATCTTTTAGAAGTTTAAAAAACATTTTGTATAAAAAAAGTATATGTTTGTAACACATTGGCAGAATAAATTGGACATACAGTGCTACGGCTCCCACCCTATTATTGCATTTTTAACCCCATAGAGCATATGTGGCACCAGTTAAAATCACTGGTTAGGTCTGAAAATATTTCTCCGACTTTAAGTTCTAGTGTTGTAGAATTAATACGAACATGCTTTAATGATATTCCCCCAGGTAGTTGGAGAAATTCAGTCCGTCGCGTAATAACTGTAGAAAATTCGTATATTAGTCTGGATCGTATAATTAATCCAATTATAATTAATTTTGATGAGGATAGCGATAGCGAAACAGAACTATCTATAGAATGACATTATAAATGTAAATAAATATGACTAGTAATATTTAAAAAAAATGTTATTTCATTTGATTACATTAATATAATCATATCATTACTTGTTTTCCTTAGTCCGTCCCTTCATACTTCACTTGTTTATTGCCAAGCTCTTGTGGACACAATGGGACCGACCCAGGAAATCATTAAGTCGTATCCATTTTTCCTGAAACAATCTTTACCTTTCAATCTGAATTAGTATTTTAAAGTGCTACTGTGTAGACAAAAATACGCCCTTATTGTATAAGGATCATCGGGTGGTCTGGGAAATAATAATTTTCCATATTGTTATTTGATAATAAATTATTATTTGAGTACGCATATGGTAAGACGTTTTCTAGCAAGGCTTTTATCCACTGGCTCTTCGTACGGAAACATTCAAATAAAACAATACCTCGTGGGGTACGGTAAGCACCCCTCAATCGGTATATCGTACCTCAATGCTCAAGAGGAAAAAATTGAGACATAAAAATTATGAAAAAAAAATCGTCATTCTCTTTGCTTGGGAGAAAAAATTTCTGATACCCATCGCAAGTGTAGGTGTTAATAAAAATTGTGACGTAGCCTTCACCATTCGGTTATAAAACTTTAGGAACTCTATAAATAAATAATGCATTAGCGAGTAGGACCATCTGCTTGTTTTGGTTGACATTTAAAATTTACTTTTGGGGC
Organism: Barypeithes pellucidus; assembly: GCA_963991005.1. Classification (NCBI taxonomy): domain Eukaryota; kingdom Metazoa; phylum Arthropoda; class Insecta; order Coleoptera; family Curculionidae; genus Barypeithes; species Barypeithes pellucidus. The sequence continues at coordinate 7,688,741 of OZ022557.1, forward strand.
AATATCAGCGAAATAATTTAGTTAACTAATCATTAAATATGAATAATAATATATGACTAATAAACAAATAACCAATACATACTACTATAATAATAATAACGTCAGTGACAACGTGGGTGTGATGTGATTATTTTATTATTCATTCAGATGTTCAGAAGCGTGTTATTTTTGAGATAATTGCCAAGCATCTCGAATAAAAATAACAATGTATGTGGTCTACTACGATATTTACATTTTTCGCCGTCTATATTTCTGCTATTCAAGTCGCCCGTCATACAGGATATTTATTTTTAAAATGTTCAGCTGTTTATTTTAGTTTTATCAAAAGATAATAAAATGGAAGGGAAAAACCAAGATCGTAAAGCGAAATATTCACGAGTTTTTCCTAAAATTATGGATTGGGAGTTTTGTCAAAATCATAAAATTCAATTTCTGAAAAGTCGCGAGGCTTTTAAACTTGATTGAAAATATTTGTGGTGAAATAAGACGGTTAAGTCCTATCTGAATTGAATATTTATTTTTTTTTAATAAAGAAACTTTAAAAACAGTTTATAAAGCAGGAAAGCGCAAAAAAAATGAGATAATAAAATATTTAAATAGAAGTAAAAATGACAAAAAAAATTATAAGAATTTTCATCAATAGATTTTATTTTTCCAACATGTCTATGCAGCTAGTTTAAATGTATTGTTTGACAAAAACTTTATTATTTTTGGCCTACCCAGTATAATCTTAAAATAGGCTACCCCAATTGATTATCAAATATTTAAAAATGCACTTCCTAAGTTATACGCTGTTATTTCGTTAATAATTAATCAATTTTAATCATTTTTGTTTTAAAAACTGATAGAAAACAGATTCTAGAGTTTAGGCGAGCGTAGTTTGCGTCCTGTCTTGATAGCGTATAAAAACTAGATGCATTTAAATATCGTGTTCTTCAAGGGTCCATATTGTCTACCACTCTCTTCCTACTCTACATTAACGACCTTCTAGTGAGAATTAAAAATCCAGTATTTAGCTTTACCGACGATAGCACACTTATCTCATCTTTCCCTTTGAATGCACAAACATCGGATGCCGACGCACATCTTCGCAGACAGCATGAAGTATCACGCCCCAACAAAAACCTGGAAGAAGTTATGGCTTTGGGTGACAGTAACCAAGTCGAATTTAACGCTAAAAAACCCAGGCAGCAGTTTTCTCTAAAATGGTTGACATTACAGAATATATAGTCATGGCAGGATACGCAATCCTACTGGCTTCATCTATTAATTTGCTGGGCGTCAATCTGGGAGGAAATATGTCTGGCATAACCACGTTGTGGCAATCGCTTCACAGAAACTTGGTGTACTCTTCCTTACCAGAAAGTTGTACACACCGCAACAACTTTTGATACTATACGAAGCCCAGATTCGACCATCACTAGAGTACTGCTCTCATGTCTGCAGCTCTGCACCCCAACATACTCTTCGGCTACTGGATTCCATCGAAAGGAGGGCCATTCGTCTGATCGCAGACAACGAGCTCACGAAGAACCTCGACAGCCTGGAACATCGAAGACAGGTTGGGGATTTGACTCTCTTTTACAGATATTTTCATGGAAAGTGCTCGGCTGACCTTTCCCTCTTAATTCCGCCCAGAGCGGCGAATAGCAGAAATACACGACGACCCACTGCCGCTCATCCATATGTGGTTAAGCTTAGTACTCCTCGAAGTTCATCATTTAAGAATTCTTTCATCTGGAGGACTTCATCCTTATGGATCGACCTTCCCGAGGTCGTTTTCCCAACGAATATAACCTCCAACGCGAATCGCTTTTTGCGCACACGCACCACTCCCAGAGTGCCCTAAAGGATTTTTCCTATAGTGCTTGTGTTTGATCATAAAAAAAAAAAATCATAAAATTTAAATTTAAATATTTTACATAAAAATTTGAACGTGTATATTTGAATAATCGATATTAATTAATTGGGGTAGTGTATATAGATGGCCGAAGAAAATTCAATTGAAAATTCAACAATCAAATATCTTTTGTGAATTTTAAATGCTCACGTTACATTACTTATGCGCAAAGTATGCATAGCAATAAAACCATCTGAAACTTTCATACGCATTTTTGTCGTATGAATAATGCCGTGTTTGATGATGAATTTGTACATATTTTAAATTAATGGGGAAATTAAACTTTTCGCACTACAACATACGTGACTAAAAATGTTCAGTTATTTTTTAAGGAGTGTCGTATGTAATTGTTATTTATGAAGTCGACCTTTTCTCCATATACGACCTCAAAATGTGTTGTAGCAAATTTAATTGGGACAGAAACTCTAAAATACAGGTTCTCGATTTGAATCATACTGTTACTGGTAACGTTAGTTCATTTTCGTTCCCCGAATCAACTGTACCGTGGTCATTAATATCCGGTAAAGCTAGCCGTACTAAATGAAATCGGGGGGGGGGGGAGGCTTGTGCTTATAGCTACGTTATTTTGTTTATATTAGCCTTAGTGTTCAGTTTTTCAGTTTGCTGATGATGTTTATTATCAGTGGCGATATTATAAACATCCCATATATCAAAAAAAAAGAGGCCTAGAAAAATTCCGATTCCGGCATATTCCACAAAAACTTGCTACGTAAAGCGCATCCTTGTAATAAAGGAGATAACCCATAAAACCGCCGAAAAATGGACACCCTGTACATGGTTGATGAACAAACCCCATTCTAGGGTACTTACTTTTAAATAACGAATTTTCTTTGTTTGATATTTTATTAGAATGATATTATTTTTCTTTAAATCATATTCTCAGTATAATTTTAATTGTTTCAACTTTTAATGTCAATCATAACTTGTCCAATAGAAATACAATCGATATGTAACGGAACATTTGTCATAGCGACTAATAAGCTCGTAAAAGTTTTATTCCGCTCCGACAATGCAGCCATTGTAGACACTAAAATGTTTGTTGACATCGAAAATTAACTCGTTCTGAGATAATGACGAGTACAAGATATATTGTGGAATAATTATATCGCTTAAAACAATGTGAAGAACGATGAAAAATTGTGCTTATCAGCTACTTCCGATAAGATTCACAACGTATGAAAGAGTTACTTGTTGTAAGGGACAAGAAATAATATAAAATTTGAAAAAGCGGTAATTAGCCATTAGTAGGTAATGATTGATAACGATGCCGAATTTTAACTCTCTAAGTAATGTGTTAAATTTTGACAAATTTTATTACGGATCAGTTAAATTAGCCGACTAGATTAAGAGAAATTTATGATTTAATACAGTGTTATAGATTTGTGTCATTATCATCTTCATTCAATTCTTGGAGAAGTTGAATTTTGTATGGGTGCCATTTATAATGTTTCAGAATTCTCTGTACAGTGGCCCGTGAAATTCCCGTTACATCAGACATTTTTCTGGTACTTAATGTTGGATTCATACTAACTTCACCCAGAACAGCTACTTCTACTGCTTCATTTCTTACCGGATTTTCAATGATCCTTTTTTTATTTACCACTGAACCAGTTTGCCGAAATTTTGCCACTAATTCTAGGATATAACCATGATGGATGTGTCTATCTGGATGTCTATCATTAAACAAAGTTGCCGTTACTCTTGCACATTGATTGTTTATAAAATACAATTCAATAATTTCCACTCTCGCCTCAATAGAATAAACCATTTTTTATGTCACGATCAAACCAAAAGAAAATAATAGCTCAGAAATAACGTATGTAGATCTGGATCAACCACTTTACTGAAGATAACCTGTGTACTTGATAAGAGGTGCAGCGAAATGTCAAATTCCCTTACTCGGCGGCGCGTAGCTCAAATTTACAAAACAAAGCGCCATTTTAAAGAGAATTTAATGCCCTTTAAAAAGATGTATCACAACATGCCCATTCCGATTTGATAGAACAAGGGCAGCAGCCGCCCCCGCTAGGGGGTTGAGGTTACAGGGATGAAATAGTGAAACATGTCCTACTGAAAACACAAGTTTACGGGTCCGAGGTTTTTTTTTTAATTTTCACGTACCCAGCCGTAAACCTTGCTGGACTGTTTTCGATGGGCCACCCTGTATAAGATGAAACAAGTCTCCATTTCACACGTCTCGCTTTGTCCCATATTTTTACAAAAATAAACACAAAAGTGTAAAATTCATGCCTATCGATCATAAAACGATTATAAATCTTTTGCAGGATGTTTACGGCATTGTATATCCGTATGTGTAACATCATAGACGTTTTGTCTGGTTTATGTATGTACGAGTAAATATCTATATTTTGTAAGGGTGTTCTGACAGTGCGACAAAGTAAAATAAACTACGTTATGACTGAGGATTTAAAACATTTTTGTGTATAAGATTGTTTGTTTCCTATGTTGCAGATTTCCCGTGGTTCCTTAGGTATATGTCATTCTCAATCTACCGTATGTTTCTAAAAGGCATCAGAAATTTATAAAATGTTAATTTCTCTTTAAGAATATTATCTTTCTTCCTTTAAAATTATGATAATTTTGTTTTTCAACATAACTTCCATTACAATATTATGACAGGTGTCAAATCTAGACATTGGCAGATTACGTCATTAAACCTTTTAATTTTTTTATCATTCTCTTTTTATCGATAAGAAGAATATTTTCTTTCTAACGATATATCACATCACTATTATTTTAGGCCGTATTACAGTCGGGAATTTTTATGGCGCCAGCAGTGGCAATTATAATTCAAGGATTCAGGCGCAGTACACCGTTCTCCGTACTACAGTCAGAAATTCTACTCTTCTGACAATTAAAATGACACGGATTCATGCGCAGTACACCGTTCCCGATCAGCTGTCTCTCATTACCACAAATGGGGTAGGCGCCATTTTAATTGCCCTTGCCGGCGCAATTGGGTAGACATGGATTATTCTGTTATTTTTAACTGTTTATTATTTGGCCGAACCAGATATGAATAGGTAATGGCCATTTAAACCCACTGGTACTTAAGTTACCAGTTTACATTCTTTATTAAACTTATGGACTGCTAATTCAGCAACTTTTTGCATCTCCTATTTGTAAATAGCAGTAGCTGCTTTAACTGGTAATCAAAACGAACAGGTTTGCACATGTCTAATTCTGGGGATATTTTAGGGATTTCGACAGTACCCACTGCTGTTCTGACCGTTGACAATGCTCCAGCTGATCGAAAACGGTTTACTGCGCATGAATACGTGCCATTATAATTGCCGGCGCAAGAGAAAAAATTGCCGAGTCTAATACGGCCTTTATTATTAGTTTTGTGTTCGAAAATGATGAGTTTTGAAAATGAAAAATAATTTTATATTATATTATTATTATAAATAAAAAAATAATTTGTAATGCCAATTAGAATTAGATTATAAATACAACAATAGAAACAAAAATATGTTCAATAAGGTGCTTATTTACCTTGAAGATGAGATTTTTGGTCCGAAACGCCTAACCAATAATAGGTGTGATATATCGTTGAATTCAGAATTTAAAACGGAGTTCATAAAGCATAAGGTACTATTGTATAAAACAACAAGGTGATTATGGTTACTATAATATGGAACTTCGGATTCAGAACTTTAATTAAATTATCTTATAGAGAAGAAAACAGTGGCAATGAGAATGCAAAATTTATTTTCACATATCTCTTCAAATAGACTCGGGAAACAAAAAGAAAAATTCGGTTTTGCCAAAATATCTTTGGAAATACAGTGAAACCTCTCATAACGGACACCTCTAATAAGCGGGTTTGTTCGGGTTTGTTCGGTTCGGTTTGTTCTTTATTAAGCGGACATTTTTTCATAGTCCGGAACTAGGTATATGATATTCCATGAAAACCAACCTCTCTTGGGCGGACTCTCCTTTAGGCGGACGCGGACAGACCCTCCTTTATACGGACAAAAAAATTTTTAAAAGTATTTAGGAGACGAATAAGTACAATGCAAATTCTCTCTACAGACAGTTCGGCGTAAGCGTGGTAGCGCGAAAGGACTGTAATGAAAGTATGTGTGATTCCCCGACAGCAGTCCTCCGTTTATTTGTGAGTTGTAAGGTTAAAATCGTAAACAATGGCACAAAAATGTCGCGTTTTGAGTCTGATAGAGAATATTGATGTTGTGGAAGTTTGTAATTTGATAACAATTGAGTTCATTAACATTGATACCAATGTGCTATTAGAAGATTATAGTGACACCATTCCTACCGATTATGTAGTCCAAACTGAAATCACATCGCTATCTGACGGCTCTGATGAACAAGTTGAATACAGTAATCAAACAAATTTCACCAATTATCAACAAGCCGTTAGTATGGTAAAGGATTTATAAGAGTATGTAAAGAATAGAGGCGACTCTACAGCAATGGAATTGCTATCAGACTTGGAATTACATTTTCTAAATTGCAAGTTTAAAATGCAAGCACTTCAAACTACGTTATTAGATTTTTGTATTACCACATCCACCACTAAAACTAGTGTATTTTTGTTATGTTATGTTTATTTGTACATACATATACATAGTAATAATTTTGCATTTACATATTACCTAATAACAAATTTCCCACGGGCGGACACATTTAGACGGTCCCGTAGGTGTCCGCCAAAGAGAGGTTTCACTGTATTAGTAAAGTATGAGTGACTACGATATTCAGATTGAGGGAACTCCACCGGAAATTACAGCAAATAGTTTATTCCTAGAAAAATCCACGGATAGGTATCAAATATAAAAATGTTATTAAATAGAAATTTTTTTCACTGCCCTGTCTGAAATATTGTAGTAAATTTACTTTTATCTAAAGGTGCCGGCCCTTTGCGAAATGTTTTAATTGCCAGATTAGGACAACGATTAGATTTGAAATGGCATGAAATCGGGCTTATTATAATAAATATAGTAGCTAGGAGCTATATTTTTATCTCCTCATTTATTATTCAAAGGAATAAAATTTCTTATCTATTCCGGAACATACGACCCAAAAAGAACTGCTTCATATCTGGTGATATAATTAAAATTCTTATTGTGTTGTCAGTTTAAATAGTTGAATACAATGTTACGTGATATTAAAAAAAAATAATAGGTTAAGCAGCAGACATTTTTTTAATATTCCGTTTTTATCTAGATATATGTTATGAATTGTTCTTATCTATCCGTCTTTCTACAGTGTGTCTCGAACAAAAATGCACTCTACAGGTATCTCACTAACTATAGGACATATAGAAATATTAAAATTAGTGCGCATTAGTAAGGTATGCAACGTCAAATTTATGATATTCCGAATATTTTCGAAGAATTTAAGTTTTTCGGGGCTAAGATCCATAGTATACGTGACGTCTTATTCAACACTGATGAATATAATGTATTGTAATCAGTGATGCCAGAATGGTTCGTCGGGATATCCGTAGAATACTGGGGAAAGGGTGGGGGAAGGCTTTCAAAAATCCGTAAAAATCCGTTTTGTGTAGAAATAGTTAAACTTATCTAATTTCATGCAAATTTGTTCTAAAAAGGTATTACTTTTCGTTTTCGCATGAATTACGTACTTTATTCATAAAAAATTATTGGATAAATCGATTGAAAGTTGCGTTGTTACTGGTTGTTCAGAAGTAGCTGCGCCATGAACCCTAGTAACCAATACGAGTATATAGAGATATAGGGGTCCGTGTTTCAACTTTCAACTGCGCTTCTGAACAGTCTTACAGCAGTTCTCGGTTTCGTAATCCATGTTGAAGTTCGAAATAGATTTGTAAAAAGTTATGACGAAGTCGCTAGAAGCGTTGCGTTCAAAATGCAACGCTTCTAGCAAATAAAGCAGGTCGATGAAACAAGCGCGTTCAAAATAATGTCATACGTCATACCAACCCCAAGAAAAAAATTGGTTACATCGTTGACCAACTTGAGAAATGAAAACGCCCATCATGCTGGCCATCATTCATACAGTAACAACTATTTACGGTAACAAAACTAGCTGAATCATGATAAAACATGCATTAAGATTCTTCCATATTCAAAAATTCGCATAATTCCGTCCGAAGTCTGAAATCCGTCGAAAATCCGTTTATTTTTCTCAGGGTAGCAAAAATCCGTCAAAAACGGATTAATCCGTCGATCTGGTAACACTGAATTTGTAATTCTTAATATATTATACCCTCCTCTCGAAGCTCTTCAATAATTGACATAATTTCATTATCGTGGCCAGTATATTCGGCAGCTTTTGAACTCCATAGTAATCGTAATCGATCCACTAACTCACTGGGTTTATTCCAGTAGACATATTGAGATAATTCAGATGATAAAGTCTTCTTTACAGGTAACCAAATTTTGAATTTCGTTTTTTCTCGCATACCAGCACCAAGCTTAGTTCCCTCCATTAGTGGTTTTATAATTTGTCTATATTTTAGCCATCGGGTTCCCCTTAAACCCATAGTCTTATTATAATTAAATATAGGCAGCATTTATTAATTCCAAAATATCTTTATATTCTTGAAGAGTGTCTTTGTTCCATTCACTTCCTTCGTTCAGGATTTTTAGGAAACTCAGGTCATAGAGTTCATTTGTTCCATTGAATATGGCAATATTTCTGTTGTTTTTATATAACAACACATGTCCGTTAGGAAAACGCAGTTCTACATTACCAATAAATGTTTTGTTTTTATTTACTTTATCATAATGGACACCATAAACTGTATCATACTTCGATGGTTTGTTTTGCAATCCCTTTAGATAGATTATTAATGTTTTTCAAAGATGGTGTGGAAGGTGAGCTAGATAGGTCAGATCTGTTTGATGGGGATGGTGTTGCAAACAATGACTCATCATATATTCTATGTTTCGGTGTAGTTCAGAGTAGATTGTAATTCAGACGGTCCCATTGTATCTGGTGTTAATTCCATACTTGTGCTCGAACTACGACTTTGTGGTTTAGTTTTTGGGTAATTAATGGTTGATTCTGCAGCTGCTGCTGCTTCACTACTACATTGGTTATGGATATTAACGATTTAGTAATGGGTTCGTAAAACTGTTCCAAATCAATGTTATTTTGTGCTTTAGCTGCTTTAATTTGCTTAAATTTTTTTCTCACTGCACTGGTCGTTTCCAACAGCTTTTAAATCGAGATGATGTTATTACCGGACAATGATGAAATGAGCTGCTATGGTTACTTCTATAAATATATATAGCTATCGAAAACCCTTGCGATATCTTCCCGAATTCTCTCTCTCTCTCTCTCTCTCTCTCTCTCTCTCTCTCTCTCTCTCTCTCTCTCTATCTTGCTTCGATTCTAATCGACCAAAGGGATAGAGACGTGGAGGGTTGTTCTATATGGCGTCTCATTGTGGTAGCGAACGACGAAATGTCGGCACATGCGCAGTGTATTCACAACACCGCGTTCTTAACCTACATTGTTATTGGGGCTTATTCGACTAGCTTCTACCTAATCTCTAATTGAATGAAAATAATTTTTGATTAATTCATCAATCCATGTCATTTGACGACTCCCAAGTCGCCCGAAATTCTTTTATTATTTATTATTATGCGAGGGCAGATCTTAATTGTCTTCCGTTATGACGTTATACTTCTTTTTCGAAACCCTTATCCTCCTTAACCATAATAAAGCCGACTTTCGAGGCATTTTCCGATTCTCCAAGGATTTCTTTGATATATTTATGGCTGTGTACTTCGCAAGACTCTTCACTAATTTAATTTTGCTTTTGCGGAAGGTACGGACGTTTAATGGAGAACTTTTCCATTGCAAATTGAAATTTCCTTTTTAGACGTAGCTCTTTATAATTTACAATCAAATTCAACCCTTTGCTTAATATTTTAGTTATTTCTACTTAAAACTCGCATTCTAAGTATTAGAAGGTATTCTTTAATGACTTGCTAATATTTCTGTGTGATTCCGTAAGTCATTTTATGAAGAAAAGTTGATATACATATTATATCCGCGACGACTTAATTTTTTTGCTACTGGGTGTTTAAATCGATATTTTTAAATATCTCCGAAAGTACTATAAACACTCGTATATTATTTTCAATTTTGGTATGTTTTAGTTAGAAAAGTTCCAGGCCAGTGGGGTTTCCGCAAGCATGTGCTCTGATATTTTTTACAAAAGTAAATTAAAACTCAGTATTAACATTTGTGACGTTGCCATTTCCAACAATTTTTTATGATGTGACGCATTATTTTAATAGTACATTACGTACCGAGGGCAGTAAGCGCTTCGCCTTCGGCTCGGGTCGGCAATCCCCGCTCTCGTCCGTAAAGGCCTTCACTGCCCGAGGTTCGTACCGTACTTTTTGTCAAAAGTGCGCCGTAAGCGCCTCTTACGCGACCTCTTTTCGTGACCGTAAGTTTCAAGCCTCTCGGAGACAGGGCTGTAATATACCTAGAAACAGGGCTGTAATGTTTTCATTACAGCCCTCTCGCGTTCACGCTGGAAGCACACACCAACACTCTTTTTAGTGGCAGAAGGACTCGGCGCACTTTTGACAAAAAGTACGGTACGAACCTCGGGCAGTGAAGAGTGTTGGTGTGTGCTTCCAGCGTGAACGCGAGAGGGCTGTAATGAAAACATTACAGCCCTGTTTCTAGGTATATTACAGCCCTGTCTCCGAGAGGCTTGAAAAGAGCTACTTACGGTCACGAAAAGAGGTCGCGTAAGAGGCGCTTACGGCGCACATATGACAAAAAAGTAGTTTAAAACCTTATTATTTTTTGAGTACTTAGTACTCTTCAAGACCTGCACTCAGATTTATGGTTTTTACCATATTATTTAAAAAAAAACATTATAACTCCTTTTTTAGTAGAGTGATTAGGAATCCGGAGGTAGTCACTCGGGGTGAGACCCTTTCCAATTCTTTAGCAGGGTCAAAATCGCCGCCTAAAAGTTTATACGAATATATTTTTGTTTAAAAAATATTAAAATTAGTTTCCTGTAAAATAGGTTCTTTACGCTATCTCAGTATCAAATAAAGTTGTTGTCGAGGTCGTACGTACAATATTGTTGTTTAATTGCGTGTATTTAACACCGATATTGCCCAAGACTACAACTGCACAAAGAAAAAACCCGAGAGGATGTTATTATTTTAGGTCATATTTGCTGTCAATGTCATTAAAATATACCAATTAATAATTATTGTACTTGCAATTAAATTAGTTTTATAGGAATTAATTAATTTAACAGTATCTTGTAAACAGCTTTGTAAATGAAAGTATAACAAATTTATTTATTTACATTAGTAATTCACAAAACATTACTTTTTAGTTTGCGATTTCCTGTTGCGATATCAAGTACTTTTAAAGTCATTATAGTTAATTAATCGACTTAAGAGGTGGTTCTCGATGCGATTAGTACCAGAAGTATTTCTATGGTTATACACGGTGTCCCATATAAGAATGTATTGCTTTTTACATATGACTTCGCAGAACCCACACAAAATTATGCTATGTTATACCGTCGTCCGTTATATTACCGTAAAAAAACATGTTTTAAAAGTAATTTTTCTTCGTTTATATAGCTTTATAGGTAAATATATTACTTACCAAATTGTTTATTCCACATTTTAGTACAAAACCCGTACATCTTTTCACCTCGCCGATGAAAATGTAAATTGTATTATAAATATTCTCATGCGTTGTTATATTTTCCATAAATAAATTTACCTACATTTTCCAAAGGCCTAGAATATTTTCTACAGAATATCTTTTAGTCTAGGGTTAGCTCTAAAGATGAGGTAGATGAGATGAGGTTTTTTTGCAGTTTTATGCGCTTAAATTTATATTATGTATTTATGCATTTTTTAAAAATATTTTTTCTACTTGGGTTTCATAATGGATACATTATTTGAAAACTTCCCACCACGGATTTATCGAAAACCACTGATTAAAAGAAAAAACCCCGAGACACGTCAAAAGATTTGCCAAAGGGGACAACTTTTTAATCAAAAACTACTTCACCCCCTTTTACCCTCTGGCCCCCGGGAACTGTTTTTATTCTTATACCTGTTTAGCTTTTTATAGTTGCTAAGGGAAAGAAACAATTTAATTTGATGTCAGTTACCTTTGTGACAATCTTGGGATAGTGAAAATTAATTTATTGATTCAGATTTTACTTCCAAAATGGTTTACACACTAGTGAAAAGAGTGGAAATGATTCTAATTTATGGTGCCCAAAATCAATGTGCTCGGCAAACTGCCGTTACATTTAACGCCAGACATCCGGAAAAGATAACTTCGCATAGGTATGTTTTGGACCTTGTTACTAAATTTACTCAAACTGGATCTGTTGCAAATAAAAAACGTAATCATCGTAGAGTTTTGGATGAAGCCGCTCAAGTTGAAGTTTTGGGTCATTTTGCCATAAATCCTAATACCTCATTACGCAAAATTGTTGATGCGACTGGTATTTCATTAGGCTCTGTACACACAGTTACTAAATAACATAAATTTCATCCATTCAAAATGAAAATATTGCAAGAGTTAACCGAAGATGATTTCGATAGGCGAGTTGAGTTTTGTGAACAAATGACTGCAGCGATTAATGATAATACCATTCATGTAAAGAATATCTGCTTCAGTGATGAATGCACATTGTATCTAAATGGATTTGTTAATAAGCATAACTGCAGGTATTGGAGCAATGAAAATCTTCATGCTTTTGTAGAAGGGCATACTCAGTACCCCCAAAAAATTATGTATGGGCAGGCATTTTAGGAAACAAAGTGATTGGGCCATTGTTTATTAATGGGAATTTAAATGGAGGCATTTATTTATATATGTTGGAAAATACCATCAATCCGCTTATCACTGAAACCATTGAAAGCCAAATCGAAGACGATGGAAATCCTATACTTGATGAGGCTGAAATAGCGGCGCTGCTCCTCACTATGTTCTTCCGGTTCGGCAATGGCTAGACGACGAGTTTCCAGATAAATGTAGAGGGCGAAGAGGGCCTATAGAATGGCCTGCTAGATCTCCTGACTTGATGCCATTAGACTTTTTTCTATGGGGCCGTTTGAAAACTATTGTGTTCACTCCCCAATTTAACAGTTTGGATGAACTTCGTCAACGCATCACCAAAAGCTGCCATGATCTCCCACAACATGTTTTTGAAAATGTCCGTCAGGAATTTGAAAATCGCGTATATCATTGTTTGGCCAATAACGGGCAACATTTTGAACAATTATTGAAATAAAAAGTGATATTTTCGTGTGCTGAACAAATTAAGATAAATACAGATTTTTCTAATTTTCTCGAAAACGAATCGACCGATTTTAAAAAATCAAACGTCAAAATAAAGCACTTTCAAAGACCTTTCAAACAAGCTATTACTTGCTACCCCTTGTCATTTAAAATTTTTAAGGGGATGACCCCGGGGGCCAGAGGGTAAAAGGCGGTGAAGTAGTTTTTGGTTAAAAAGTCGTCCCCTTTGGCAAATCTTTTGACGTGTCTCGGCGTTTTTTCTTTTAATCAGTGGTTTTCGATAAATCCGTTGGTGGGAAGTTTTCAAATGAACACCCTGTATAGTTTTAAAGATTTCTGTCGAATTATTTTTTTTATATAGATATTTTTTTAGGTTGTATTATTGAATATTAATGACAATCTTGTTTGTTATTTTTAAATTAAAATAATTCTCGTACAGCTTGGATTTGCCTTAAACCTTAAGCACAAAAGAGCCGGGAAAATCAAAACAAAAGGGATTTAAATGAGTTGACGATGAAGGTTTAATATAGTTTGAAAATAAATCGTGCATACATGTTGAAATAAATGATATTTCATCATTAATTATAACTTTTATTTCACAACATATTCTTCTTGTGCATGTATACAATTTCGTATGGTTTGTTTATATTTATTTTTATCATCGATCCAAAATATTGTCAGTATTGCGGCATTCCCGGCCCTAACGAGAAATTGTAGCAACTTTGTAATTTTAAATGGAACACCCCTTATTTTTTAAATTAAAATAAGGTTACATTTGCTTTCAAATGATGTATTATATCTAAACCTTCAGGTTTCCTCAATAGAGTCAGTTTTTTTGGAAAATAAATAGTTTCATAAGAATTTGATTTGTGCAATTATTTTTGTTCAATTTCAGAAGGTTTTTTTGAAAATTTAACAGTTGTGCGTAAATTTTTTTAACTCATACAACATACTTAGATAATATTGGCTACCTATGAAAAAATCTCAAAAGATGATAATTTTCCTATGATGTGGAATGTATGTGTTTTTTTCTTTTGTTTCTTTGTTTAAACTATTACCAAAATTCCAACTTTCCAGGAACTCAGACCACAAATTTACAAGTGTTTAATTAGGGTCATGGTTTGCGAAATATTATAAATAATTTTCTTATCTCGGAAACAGTAAGAGAGGGTGGTTGTGAGATAGGTATAGGAATGCTATAAGAAATTATTATTAGAAAAGATGATTCTAAAATAGTTATTTAGGCAACAAATGCATAAAATATTAATTTTTTTCACGAATGGTAAATTTGCAATAGCAAATCGCAGTCCCATATATTTGTGTGCTTTCGGTCCAATGCAATTTAATAAACGCATTATATTCCTTTTTCTATTTGGGTTTCATAATGGCGGCATTGAATAGCCTGCCACTTTATGAAACTGAAATTTAATTTTTTTATGTTGGCAGCAAGTAGGGTTCGAATTTTAGGCTTATTTCGATTTCGTTGAAATTAGTTTTCTAGGCATTATTGCCGTGCAATACAAGAACCTAGTAAGTCGTAAAAGTAAATTTTAAGATATTCCATTTAAAGATTGAACAACTTCTTTAATATTTAATTTATTGTCCTAAAATTTTATACACAGAAAGCTCTTGTTACATAGTTTCATTTTCCAAAAAATCATTGATTTTTATTAACAAATAAACAGTTAAATAAATATTAAAAATTTACTACTCTATTTTATAGTAAGTCGACTTACTAGGTTCTTGTATTGCACGGCAGAATGGATTTGACAAAATTTTTTTATAGAAAACTTTAAAATACTAACCTTTAACCTTGCAAATAGATCATTTTTACTAGATATTTATCCGAAATACCTATACTCGGAAATATATAACATGCTGACGGTGTCCGTCAACTAATTTCTAGTCACAACTATTAAACAACATAACCTAAAAATAATAGAAATATCTTCCAGTTTATGCTCTATTTCTAAAGTCTTATTCAATAAAGTACTCTTTTTCTTTTTAATTCAATATAGTATTATACATATTACTTTATATATATACATATTTATAGTTACTGTAGACAATTCCTGGGCATTAATTGTTATTCCTGTCAGATTCTGTGTCGACACAATATTTTGTTCAATAGTATTTTATTATTTTGTTCAATATTTTGAACTTTGTTCTGCTCGAACCATAACTGAAGGTTTTGCATATTCTTTTTAAAAGTTTTTCTAGATTATTTTCTGCAATTTCTCGTATTTCTGACGGAATACAACTGATTCATTTTTATTAACTTTAATAATATATTTATTTTTAATTATGACGGATGGGAAGAAGCTTTGTTGTGTTCATTTGTTCCTATCATGGCATATTTGATACTTGTAACATTTTATGAAATTGTAAAAGTATTGCCAATCCAAAAAGAAAATATTAATTCAAATGGAAAAAATCTACAATATTTTTAAAAGTTTTTCAGACTTTAAAGACTAATAATACAGGGGGTGTTCCATTGAAAATAACGAAGTTGTTGATGCAACATGTGCGTTTATATAAGAAGCCAAACTCTTGAAACGATCATATTACTCGTTTACCATATACGTCTAATCTACCATAGACCGTGAATTATTCTGTTTCTATGAGTAATATTACTAGAAGAACTTGTCAATGTTCTTAGAATAAAATTTCAGCATCGCATTAATAATAAAATAAATTGGAATGACTATTCAAAAGCAGCCTGTTACAGACATACGATGATTCAACTGAGCGGATTGGTAAACAATTACCAGACAAAACAGTTCCGAAACAAAAACATGCACGTGCGCCAATGGTTTTAATCATTGAGGAAGCGAAAATATTTGATATTGCCACTATTAATTACTGGCATGACTAAAACCGTTGGTGCGCCATTGAAAAAGGAATGGCATACATTTCAGTCTTTAAACAGTCAACATAATTACAATGACTAAGGATTGCTCATATGGCTGGAGGGAATGAATATACTTTACACCAGATTTTTAGACAAGCATAACTACAATTCCCAATTTCGTGACATCACCATTGTCGTCTAGATTTTTTTATAAATTTGCCGTTGCCAGCATGTGTTCGGTTTTCGCCAAGGGCGTTGACGCTGGAAACAAATGAATGTTTCAAACTGAGTAACGCTAAATTTCAACTGGACCATAAGTCTTTAATTAACATAGAGTTTTTTGCGTTCTTTTAATAGCAATATATGAGCGATCAAATTTTTAAAAGGCAGTCTTCATATTACTTTAATATATGCAGGATGCCGTGTAATTAATAAAAGTCTAACGTTTTTATTAATTAACATCGAAATATCTCCATTAGGTTTCCCTTGAATATTCTCCAATTTTAAGGAGTGTAAACACATAAGGTTTTACCTTAGTTCTTCAAATAAGACTCTTTTCGTGCACAAACATCAGCTGCCGACGCATATCTTCGCAGGCAGAATGAAGTATCATGCCTCAACAAAGACCTGGACGAAATTTTGGCTTGGGGTGACAGTAGCCAAGTCGAATTTAACGCTAAAAAAACCCAGGCAACAGTTTTCTCTAAAAAGATTAACATTACAGAACCGGATATAGTCATGGACGGACACACAATCCCACTGGCTTGATCTATTAATTTGCTGGGTGTCAATCTGGGAGGAAATATCTCTTGGCATAACCACGTTGTGGCAATCGCCAAGATAGCTTCTCAGAAACTTGGTGTACTCTTCCGAACCAAAAAGTTATACACACCTCAACAACTTTTGGCACTATACAATGCCCAGATTCGACCATCACTAGAGTACTGTTCTCATGTCTGGAGCTCTGCACCCAAACATACTCTTCGGCTACTGGAATCCATCGAAAGGAGAGCCATTCGTCTGATTGGAGTCCACGAGCTGACGAAGAACCTCGACAGCCTAGAATCTAGAACATCGAAGACAGGTTGGGGATTTGACTCTCTTCTACAGATATTTTCATGGAAAGTGCTCGGCTGACCTTGCCCTTTTAATTCCGCCCAGAGCGGCGAATAGCAGAAATACACGACGAACCACTGTCCCCATCCATATGTGGTTAAGCTTAGTACTCCTCAAACTTCATTATTTAAGGACTTCATCCTTATGGAACGACCTTCCCGAGGTGGTTTTTCCCAACGAATATAAACTCCAACGATTCAAAACCAACGTCAATCACTTTTTGCGCACACGCACCACCCCCAGGGTGCCCTAAAGGATGTTTCCTATAGTGCTTGTGTCTGATGATAAAAAAAAGACTGTCAGACAAAACGGTTTTAAAACTCGTATCTACAGACACTATTTCAGATCAGTTTTGGAAGGTCACTATAGGTTCGTAATCAGACGTCAGACGTTATGCCTAAACAAGTAAAACGTCAGGTAAAACCTTATGTGTGAATGGCGCGTTATAGAAAAGTGTGATCATCCGATTTCAAGTTTTATTGTATGTTCAATTTTTTACACACTTTTTTAGAAGGCTTTTTCCCAGAAAACTCAATTTTTCAAATAAAATTGGCTACAAATATTGGCTTACTCGGGCAAAAAGATAGAGCACTTTTTTTCCCAACAATGTGATAGCACACACATCCTGTCAAGTTAAAGAAGGATAGATAATTTATTAAAAATACCAATTCATTGCAAAAAATACAATCTAGGTACCCATGACGCCATAATGTTAACAAGCAAATGAGCATAATTACAAATTTAAAATCCGCCATAATTTGGCACCATTTTAGATAGTTCATAGCAATCTAGATGAAAAAATAAAAAGAAAAAGTATGGTTGTCGTTGAATTTGGAATGGTGTTTCGAATCGATATAGCCAATAATATACATTTAAAATCCAAAGTTGAGGTAATTTCCGGTTAAACCGGAAGTGACAAAATGGAGTCGTCATGTGATTAAATGCAAAATAATATCACATACAAACCCACCAAATTTAATTTCTGTAGTTTAAACAATAAACAAGTTATAGGGGGTGTTCCTCCTCAAACACCCGATATGTCAAATCTCTTGTGCATATACTTGCACACCACAAAATAAACAAGAACCTAAAGAATGATTTGTGCTTTAAATATTCCAATTAAAAATACTAATTGAGGTATCCAAGCGTTTAAAAAGAAATTAAATATCTAAATTTTAAATCAATTTGTGCCAGGCGTTATATGGACGCACTGTATAATTTTAAGATAAAGAAAATAAAAGAGATAGAGAGGTTTGATTGTAAAATAATATTTATTTTATAATATTAGAGGCTGTTGTCATTGGGTGTTCATTGAAAAAGCATCGTTAATATTAAAAAGAAGTGAATGTCTTGCGGGATAGAAATCTTATGTAAAAACTTTCTATAATTTAATTGTATTTTGCAAAATTGCAAATATATAAATTTAAAATTTTAAGAAACACACAAACTCTTGGATATTTCGTTGATGTTTAAAGTTGTATGAGTAGGTAGATATAATGACTTTTAACAATCAATTTCATGAAATAAATTCATATTATTCAATTATTCAAATTTTAATAATCAAAGTAGCTGTCGTTTTTTGTAGGAAAATACAAGAAGTATACAAACTTGCCCAATAATAATTTGTTTGCTTGTTGCATTCTAAACGGTGAGTAAAAATGTAAATTCGCGAATATTACCCAAATGTTCGCGACAATTTTATTATTATTAAATTTTTAAACGTAAATAAAATTCATTATTGGTTTCATTACATTAGAATTTACAAACAACTTTCTTATTCTAACAATTGAAATTCTGTCACAGTGGTTTTTGTTTCCGGAATAGGCAATTGATCTGCGAAATTAACTGAATAAAAATTACATTCTTACAGTACAAAAGTTCGGGCTGGCTAAATTATTTATAATTAAGTAAGGAATCAAGGATATTTGATTTGTTCGAAATTTTGATACGCAAAATTATTTGTGGATATTTGTAAACCAGTAAGTAATTGACATTGAACTAATTGATTTATCATCAATAATGGCGTCGGTATAATATACAGGGTGTCAATATCATTGGGTTGCCAAATGGATAATGTGTAAAAGTAGAACAATTGTATAACAAAGTCCGGACATTTTTTCATAAATGCATTTATAGAAATATACATATAAAATAAAAATAAAATTTTTGTGTTTTTAATTTTTGTCAGTCCAATCAGTATAAACCAAATCAAACGCGAAAATAAACACTGGATTATTAATAAAACGACAAAAACCAACGAAATATATATTTGCAGCCTTCGTGGATTAGCCCCCTGGGAGAGGCATATGTTACCCTTAAAGTCTTAAATGGGAAGGGGGCGTCAAGTGGGATATCAAAAATGCCCACTTAAATCCGCCCAGAGCGACGAATAGCAGAAATACACGACGAACCACTGCCGCCCATCCATATGTGGTTAAGCTTAGTACTCCTGGAACTTCATTATTTAAGAATTCTTTCATCTGGAGGACTTCATCCTTATGGAACGACCTTCCCGAGGCCGTTTCCCCCAACGAATATAACCTCCAACGATTCAAAACCCACGTGTATCGCTTTTTGCGCACACGCACCACTCCCAGAGTGCCCTAAAGGATGTTTCCTATAGTGCTTGTGTTTGATCATAAAAAGAAAATGGACGTAATTAGAATAGGGATGGGGGTAATTAGGGTGGGGATGGGGATTATACATTTTTCACTCTTTCTAATATTTTGGATGCCGCCGCATAGTAACGCCATGATTTATACCACTAAAATCCACCTAGTGCGAATCGGTTTCTGACCCTACGACTTCTCGTTCTAGAGTTCCCACCGACTGCCGCTTTAACTACGGAGCCACCCGAGCCGTTTCTAACCGTAGCCGGCTAATTACCAAGTTACTTTTTTAAAATGATTTGATTTTTTATGAGGTAGTAAAAAAGAAATCGAAACACGTAACTTTCTCTGCAACTTGTAATGTTAAAATGTGCTGTCCGTAACCGCGTGTAATTATTATTATCGTTGCTGTTTATTGCAATATTTACCTTGGTTTATGACTAAGACATACATACGTTTAAAAATTTAAAATTAAAAACGTATGATTTTATTTAATAATTATACAGGGTGTGCCTAAATATCATGCTCGGATTGAAGAAGGTTAATCATTGAAAGGTCTGTTTTTGCTGCTAGTGATTCAATTCTCCATTTAATTTTATGTACAGGGTGTTCAATTTTCGACACTTTTAGAGGGTATCTCCGTAATTGTTAGTCCTATCAAAAAAGTAATGCAGGTGTCATGTGCTCTTTTTGGGTCAAACTTAAAATGGTAAAATCAAAATTTGAAAAATTTCGCTCGCTTAAGAGATACGGGGAAAATCAAAAAATTTACAATTTCAAAATTATCCTATATTTTATTAGTTAAAAGAGATACAGAAAAATGTTTTATACAGAAGTTTCTTTATATTGATTGTTGAATAATCTGCCGTTTTCAGAATAAGCATTCGGGGTCAGGTAAAAAAGTTATCGGACCTAACCTCATTTTTTTAAATGGAACAAACCCTGTATATTTTAATCTGAAAATATACTATTTTAAATTCTCCTTCCAGATATATAACATTTATTATACTTTATTACTTTAAACCACAGTAGACCATGAAACAAAAGCTAATATCCTAGAAACAACTATGTTGACTATTAACATTTAACGTCAGTTTCAGTGTTACATAATCATTTGCGAAAATGACCTATCAACATTTTGAAAAATTTGATATGATCAGTTTATATTGAAACTGGGAAAAACGAAGAAATGGCGCAAAATGTATATTTTGCTCGCTATCCGGAAAGACGATAACCATTTAAGGACATATTCCGAACATTTGCGATGATTCCCGTTATTTTTTACCTTAATCTGAATCTTTTATTTCGTTTCAAAATAATAAAGTTTAAATAAATCGCCTAGGAAAACAATATATCTGACCCCGTATACTTATTCTGAAAACGACAGATTATTCACCAATCAATACAGGGTGATTCACGACGAGCGTGCATTAGAACTTTATGGAGAACTACTGAATATATGTTCCTGAAACTTTGGGGATTTAGGTTTATCGATATGCTCTCTTTAACTAAAATATTGACATGTTCCTGTCATTTCCGGTTATACCGGAAGTAGCTGCCAACTTTCGTTTTTTAAATACAACATGGTAATTTTTATTACATTTTTCGATTAAGCATTAAATACTAAGCACATTTTATAGAAAATGTTTTTGTCAGACTCTATTAGTTTTTGAGATATCTGGACTTTTTGTAATTATTTGGCAAATGCATGACGATGAAATAATCCATATAATTTTTTTACCTTAGCGCTTGGACTAAAAACTTTTTCTCACCGAATAGCTAGAAGATCATCAAGTCTCAAAAACTTTTCAAATTCGGCATAAAATGTACAGCGTGGTCACAATTCAAGCCTCATTGTGAAAGAATTCAACCATTAAAAACTTTCTTATTTTAAATGAAACACCCTGTATATTTTTATTTAATTTGATGGCAAATTAGTTGTTCTTTATAAATAGTATTTACTGTCCTATACCTATATCAAAGCGTTTTCTCAAAAAATCCAATTTTATTCCGAAAATACTATTTGTTCAAGTGTGCTATGAAAACAATTGTACTTAGGGGCTGTATACTGATGTCCATACAGAGGAAAAGTGATTGATTGCTTGAAAATACAATATTCTAAAGTGTTTCTTAATAATTTATAAATAAAATGCAGTTGATTGTTTTAAATTTATTTGTTTAAATATTATTTTTTTAAAAATAGCAAGGAAACAAGTTTATAAACTTTAAATTCTTTAATTAAAAATGTGTTTGAAAATTATACCTAATATCTTTTGATCATATTTTTAAAATATGTTCGAAATGATTGCCATTTACTTCCAAGCATTTATGTATTCTTTTCATCATGTTATTTCTTGTAGCATTCCTAGTTTCTTGTGAGATATTGAAATGCTGCCTTCACCCTTTCAATTAGATTTTCCTTCGTGGTGATGGGACGCGCGTAAACTTTATCTTTAATGGTTCCCCAGATGAAAAAGTCCAGTGGAGTTAAGTCTGGCGAACGAGCTGGCCAGTGGAAGGGACCTTGGTTTGCGATCCACTGGTCATGAAAAAGTCTGTTTAGGGCAGTCTTAACAACTTGGACGTTGTGTGCTGGAGCCCCATCGTTTTGATACCATTCACTTTTCCTCCGTATAGACATCAGTATACAGCCCCTAAGTACAATAATTGTTTTCTTAGCACACTTGAACAAATAGTATTTTCTGAATAAAATTGGATTTTTTGAGAAAACGCTTTGATATAGGTATAGGACAGTAAATACTATTTATAAAGAACAACTAATTTGCCATCAAATTAAATAAAAATATACAGGGTGTTCCATTTAAAATAAGAAAGTTTTTAATGGTTGAATTCTTTCACAATGAGGCTTGAATTGTGACCACCCTGTACATTTTATGCCGAATTTGAAATGTTTTTGAGACTTGATGATCTTCTAGCTATTCGGTGAGAAAAAGTTTTAGTCCAAGCGCTAAGGTAAAAAAATTATATGGATTTTTTCATCGTCATGCAATTGCCAAATAATTACAAAAAGTCCAGATATCTCAAAAACTAATAGAGTCTAACAAAAACATTTTCTATAAAATGTGCTTAGTATTTAATGCTTAATCGAAAAATGTAATAAAAATTACCATGTTGTATTTAAAAAACGAAAGTTGGCAGCTACTTCCGGTATAACCGGAAATGACAGGAACATGTCAATATTTTAGTTAAAGAGACCCAAAGTTTCAGGAACATATATTCAGTAGTTCTCCATAAAGTTCTAATGCACGCTCGTCGTGAATCACCCTGTATAAAGAAACTTCTGTATAAAACATTTTTCTGTATCTCTTTTAACTAATAAAATATGTTAGGGTAATTTTGAAATTGTCAATTTTTTGATTTTCCCCCGGATCTCTCAAGCGAGCGAAAATTTTCAAATTACGCACTAACAATTACGGACATACCCTATAAAAGTGTCGAAAATGGGACACCCTGTACAAGATATTACTATCTATTCGCCCTTCGCCTCCCCCACTTGTTTTTTTTCCATTATCAAAATAATGTAATGATTATTTCAGAATAAAAGACGATTTATTGTTATTATTATTTAAAGTTTTTAAAAAATTTTAATTTATAAATGTAAAAAAGCAGGAAATTGAATTTGACTAAATTTGACAAAATTTAATTTATTGCTTTTATTAATTTATAAATGATATTTTTGAAACTGTAACTGTATCTCGCCCAACACGGAATTTGGCCTGTTATTTGAATAAAGTGAAAGAATAACATTCTGAAAATATTACGACCTCTTGACCCGATTCCTGGGCCTCTTTATTATTTGATCAGCTACGGGGTGAGTCGGAAGGTACGGACCAAACTCCAGGGGCGTAGTGAATACGTGAAGATAATGTAAAAAATCTTAGATGTCTTTATCCGATTTTGATTTGTTTTCAAGTTTTCATGTATGGTTAGACGAAAATCTCCATGCAACAGTGGAATGTAATTTTAGTATTAAGCACAAATTTTCGGTAAAAATGTTCTTTATTTACTGGTATGGTAGCCACTTTATGGTTCCCATTTCGAGGCAATGCTTCTGGGGGGGGGGGGGGGGGGGGGGTATTGCATATTTTCGATATACCTATTAGAAATAATTCAGCTCCTTCGGTTCTACTCTGTATATTCTCTAGGAAATGAAATTATTTTTATTGACATATTTTTTACAAGACTGTGACTAAGTTGACTCATTTATTATGGGTTTCATTGGCTTATAGTTTTGTCTATATGAACTTAGTTTTTGTACAATATCCACATAACTACTATCTTTCATTCTATGTAAAGAAACGCAATATTTTGCTTAGTTTTTTCGTAATTTGTGTCAAGAAAGCGGCTAAAATGGGCATATTCCTCTTAAGAAAATATCTGAATGTCGCTAATCATGTCTTCAGTTATTTTACTGAATATTATTTATTTTGATACTAAATATAGAATATGTTTGAGCAGGTGGGTGTATACCGAATTAATTATCAACCAACAAAATTATTAATTGCAAATATTTGGCTTCTAATTTAAACTTACAAAATTTGTGCCAAGGTGTGCAAATATATGGTTTTAATTACCTATCGAGAAAATTATAGACAGAAAAACTATTATACAATCAAATTGTATCTAAAAGTTTTCAAAGTAAATAATTTATACAAATATAAATCACATTTTTAAATTGTCATGTTTGTTTACCTTCGTAAGAACGATTGGGAATCTTTCTTGTAAAAATCGAATAGTGCCCGTAGAGTAACTTTTTGACATCAGTATTTCCTCTGGGAAACTACGCCACAGTATACCAAGCGCAAGTTCATGCCATACAAGCACGCGTACTACAAAATCTTGAAATGGGCTACCACAACCAAAGGATTTACATCCTGTCGGACAGCCAAGCTGCTCTTAAGGCTCTGAACTCCAATCGGTTTACTTCCAAACTTACACTGGAGTGCCATACCAACCTAAAAGTACTGGCGGCCAGGGGGATCAAGATAGAGCTCTTGTGGGTCCCTGGTCACTCTGGGATATTAGGAAATGAAAAAGCGGATGAACTAGCGAGAGCCGGATCCGCCCAAAATCTCAGGGGCCCCGAAATTTACGTCATAATTAATAAGCTGTTATTTCGTTAATAATGAACCAATTTTAATTATTTTTGTTTTAACTGAACGAAAATAGATTCTAGAGTTTAGTGGCAGAGCAGTTAACGTCCTGATAAATGTAATTATACGGGGTCGTGCATAAAATCTATTTCGACAATATTAAGAAATGGTGCTGACCAAACATTCAGCTTTTTCATGTTTGTTCCAGTTTGTATGGTAAAAAAAATCACGCGAGAACTTGTCCTAAGTACTCCTAAGTTCCTAAGCTAAGCTTCATTGACACTACCTGATATACCTAGTCCTCCTGGTACTTTCATGGTACAACTTGGATGCTAAATCATGGGATTAGGAAGCTAAACTAATACTCAATTTAAAATATCATATAAAATACAATTATGTATTGCGTTATCTAAGGAAAAACTAATCGCTAAATTTAACAACATAATTGACCTTAAATACACATAGATTCAAAAGTTTTGCATCACTCTGATTCTCGAATAAGTAATTACGTCATGGTGAAAATAGACTAAATATTAGTTCATTGATAAGTTTAAAATAAAAATCAATGAGTTTTAAAATTTTTTATTTTACACAACAATTTAAACTTCAAAGGTCAAAATTTATTTATATTGTATAATTTGTGAAATTTAAAAAATTTAGCTTCTAATAAAGTGTATTTCCTCCTCTACCCTCAATGCAAGCTTGAAGATGTCGCCGCATGCTGTGCGTAAGGTTAGCAACCCGTTCTTGCGGAATAGCCTGCCATTCCTCGGAAGGAGCGATGACAAGCTCCTGGAGAGTTCTAGGCAGATTTCTTCTAACACGAACTACCCTAGAGAGCATGTCCCAAGCATGTTCTATCTGGTTCATGTCAGGGGACAAAGCAGGCGACTCCAAGCGATTGATTCCCTCACTTGCTAGATATTCATCCAGAGCTCTAGTACGATGGGACCGGGCATTGTCGTCCATAAACTCAAAATTGTTATCAACAGCCCCTCTCCACGTTATAACATAAGGATGTAGAATATCCCTAATGTACCTGTCGCCAGTCATTGTGCCTTGATCGTGGACTAACTCAGTATGCTCGTCAGACCTAATACCTGCCCACAACATGGCGCTTCCTCCGGCGAATGGAGGCAAGGGGCGAGCATGGGCAAGTTGAGCGGCTCTTGTTGGTTTTCTCCAAACACGAATCCAGCGACTATCGTTTACCAGACAAATCCTGGTCTCGTCAGAAACTAGGACATAATTCCAAAATTCTTCGGGTAAGCGAACGTTCGTTTCAGTCCACTGCAGTCGACGAACTCGGTGGTCATATTGTAGTTGTGGAACTCTTACTGCTCGCCGACATCTTACACCGGATTCAAGACTTCGTCTTCTTAGTGTAGAGACGGATACGCGAACTCCAATTGCATGCGTAACATCACTCTCTGAAGTTGTGGGACTGGCATAGTACGATTTCTCCGAATTGTTAACGTAGTATAGCGGTTCTACTGTTCGTTAGTAACACGCCTTCTACAACTTCGTTGTCTGTCTCGCACAGGATTGGTCTCTAGAGAGCGATTCCGTATGAGAGAGACATCACTTTGAAAAACCCCTATTCTTTCAGCAACAAATCTTTGGGAATGACCTTCTTCAACTAAAGCTACTATTCTTGCACGATCAATTTCAGATATTACTCGGCGATTCATTTTTACACACTGAACCGAAAAATGTAACTGGCCAGGGCCAACAAAATACAACACTAAAAATATTACCTTAAACAAATGTCTTGACAATATTTTCTTTGCTACAAAAAATGGTATCGTTTTAACTGATAAACATAAATAAACATTTAGAAAAAAAAATCATTCCTGAAATTATCTTAACATGCCAAAATCAGTGTGATGTAAACCTTTGAATCTATGTGCAGATTAAAGATTCGGCTAAGACTTGACTGCTTTATCAATAAATAATGTGAACACAAATCCTACAAAAATATACTTAAAACTACACAAATGTTCAAGGCAATCACCACGATAACGAAGCTTTTAGTAATGAGAAGATGCGCATATGAATACAAATTAAACTGAACTATGACATAATTCGTATTAAAATTAATGTTAAATTCTCGGTAAACTTGGGCGTATGATTCATAAAAATATTCAACTACGCCAATCAAAATAAATTAACACTATAATGATACAACTGGTGTCACGAAACTCAATGACCCATAATTAACGGTTTAAAAATAGTAGTTTTTTCAAAGTCGCTTTTATTTCGAAAAATGACCACTCGGTTGTTATGTGCCAGTTTATTAAGGCTTGTTTTATGCTGAAGAAGACATTAGAATGTTTCCCCTAACAATGAAACGATAGTTATTTTCCTCATGATATTTTAGCAGGCTGCTCCCACATGCATATTTTCTATTTCATTCATAATCTATAGAATTGACATGAAACCTATTTCAGTTAACTGAATGAATACAATTTCATAGCCGTCCTTATTAGGATGTGAAATTGACCAATTACAATTAGCGTTAAGTGCCCAGATAACTATTCGTTTATAAATATCGTGTGCTCAACTTACGTCATCGTGCGATAAAGATATCATATCCACTCTTGTTGTACAAAGTTATTGACTTACCTGAAAAAGAAAAGAAATACGTTACATTCAAATTAGACGTCACTCAATATTGCATCCTTGTCATTTATTAGAAATTACATAAAAATCTTATTTTGAATGCACCGCCAAAAACAAGAAACGATTAATGTTTCTTTGCATTAATAATAACCCCAAACTGCCTTACAAGTCTTGATATTGGTGATATACAGGGTGTTGGATGGGGTTACCTATACCACAAATGGAACTAACTTTTAATTTCTCAAGTAATTCTTTATAAAAGAAACTTTGCTTGTAAAAGAATTAAGATTTGTCATTAGAAAATTTAGTTTTTGTATGCATACAGGGCGGTCAATATCTTAAAAAATATTGATTTTACCGAAGAGTTAACTATATAGGTACCTTAACTTTTCGTTTTTAAGAAAAATGCCATTTTTCGTCATAATTCAAGATTTTAAAAAATGTATTTTTTGTCTAATAAATCAACAGATGATATGCAGGGTGTTATGGAAATAAGGTATTATATTTAAACCGGCAATTCTTGAGATAAAGATAAATTGAAGCAAAATAGCCATAAATGGCGCTTTCAATTCATTCAAAAGTGATATGCCGTGAACCAGGAAAAACCTGTGGGGCACTGCGATACATGTAAACAAAAAGTGAATTTTGGCCGGTGTTGTCATATGTACACCTTAAACTCCTTAGACAAAATAAATAATTGACACAATTTCCCATTCTGTAATACCTTATTGTACAATTAATTTAAGAAATTTTACGACAAAAAATGTTTTAAACAACCAGAACAAACATAAAGAATAGTATTAAATAAGTTTGAAATAGGCACGTACGCCACTAGGTCAAATACCAATGACCTCTTGACGGCTTACAACGGCTGAGCCGAAGTGTTCGTATAGCGCCGCACGCTTGCGGGCTGTTAGTTGACGATAACCAACACAGTCGCAGCAATCCGCTCTGTTATTTCGGTTTACGCGTGTATCTTGCCAGTCCATAAATAATCTTTGAATATTGTTTTTATTGACGAGACTTCTTCTGGATGTAAAATTTCGTCGCGTGTAATAAAATCTAATAATCTGTATTATTGTATTTTCAAAAGCTAACTATCGGTTCTGTTTCACTATTACTGTGTGTAAACTGTTTCTAGGAGTGTACCCATGAAAAAGAAGAAAAACTGATTGTGTTTGTGCCGTGATTTCCTCGCTCTTTAGGTATAAAGATAAATACAAGTAGGTAGATAAATAATTTATTTTTATAATTTTACATGGAATTTCAGATTTACATTAAGTTTGGCAACATTGCCATTGGGTCTGGGTGAAATGTTGTACAGTAGCGCGGACTGACCTGTAAGAAAGAGTGTTTATTACCCCACTTTTAAAACGGTCGATTTAAAAGAAAAAAATATGTAGCGCTTCTCTAGGACACCCAAGGAGTCACCCATTTAAATATAATACGTCATTTCCATTACACCCGTATGTTTAGTTTGTTCGTTTCTTTATAGTGAGTATCGAAGATGACTAGAAAAGTGTATAAAAGTTGAGGGCTTTCACGTTTAAAAGCTTTTTAAATAAGATAAATCTAATTTTTTTTAAAAGCAAAAGTTTTTCTATAAAGAATGACTTTTTGTCGACAAATTAGGTCCATTATAAATGTCATCCAGGGACACCCTATATACGTCTCTTCAGTCCGTTATGTCTGGTAAAAAAAACATTTAACGGATTCACATTTTTTAACATAATTTTTTGGGTATTCGCTACATAAATCAAGACTTTTTAAGGTCAGCATTAAATCTAGTTTTTTATGAGACCGAAATACGGTTTAAAATTCTTTTCAATTGTAACCAAATTTTTGTTGGCAGATGATTTTATATTTCTGTTAGATATTTACATAAAAATTCATTAATATTTTTATTTATGTGCATATTTTTTAAAAAGATAAGTTTTAGAAATTTATTTTCTAAAGGTAAAATTTCTACATTGTGTTCTTCATTATTTAAACACAGTGTTCCTCAATGACGTGCTGAGTGTGATTTCTTAGGTAATTTTATGAAAAAAAGGTAATAATAAAAACATAATTAATATATAAAGGGCTTAAGTGCTTTAATTTTAGTATGTCTAATAGGATATAGTAAAGCTCCATATTTTAATTTGAAAAACTAATTTATCGATACACCAGTGGCGTCCCTGATATTAAAAAAAGGGGTACGTTACACACAGGTCTCTATGTGGAGATTTTTCTGCTTAGCTTGGTCAATTCTACATGAAAACGGTTTCTCGCGTTTTTTTCGTTAGGCTTAATTAAAAGAATTAACTTACAAATGTAAACTTTATTATACGTATTAGGTAAGTGAAGGTATGTGACATATATCCAATAATTATATAAAAAAAGTTAATAATCATTAAAGAACTAGAATTTTTTACATTTTCACTGTTTTTTATTTTTTTTATTGTTAAAAAAATTCAATCTTTATGGCTGAGGGCATAAAGAGAGATAAAGGTAAAACCTCCCCGAGTACTTTTTCATATTGCACCAGCTTACTCATAAATTCTCTATTAAAGGGGACACAGCAATCAAACACTAAAATGCAACGTGACACTGGATCGCTAATTTTAAACTTCAAATATCAACAGAAAACTAATTGATCCAGTTTTTAACGAAATCAAACAACGTGGAATTTACCTTCAAAGCCAGCGTAGTTAAAACTTTTTATGTCAACAACCCCTAGTTTCGGAACAGTAGTAGAGTAAAACTTTGCAAACAATGAACAGGGTACACTTTAGGTAAATTTGAGAAGATTAACAAATATATCAAATACATGATATGGAAAATATTATAAATCAATCATATTTATAAACTACAAAAATGGAAACTATACGAGGTGATTCATTTAAAATATTAATATTGATAGTCCAGTAGCGTAGCCAGGGTTTGGGGGCGGTCCGAAGGTCCCTGTTGAACATTTTTATAATATTTTGATAACTATTAATACCTGGACCTGGTGTTCAAGGAATAAGATTAAAAATTAAATTGAGGAAACTACAAAAATGTACATTTTCAAGGGAAACTTCCAAATTTTATAATTATTTCCTATTTAGCATTAAAAATAAAGGTAGATTTGTATAAGGTTGTCTATTCCGAAAATATATACAGGGTGTGTCAGTAAGGTGACTGGCTTCGTTAGCGCCTAAACTCTTAAAGATAGATGAAAACGTTCCATACAGATAAATGGTTTACTAAGATGCATAACCTGAAAATATTTTGCAATCTACAGGGTGGCCCCAAAAAGTGGCACGGAATATTTTATAATTTTTTAAAATGAGATACTAGGTATCTTTTGCCACAATTTGATTTAGCAGATCAAGAGCGTTACAACCGTATTTAATTTTTTGAACTGAAATGCAGCGTTGTCAAGTAATTAATTTTTTTCTGAAATTTTAGTACTTTTTAATGGTACGATATCAAAATCATTGCAACCCATTGGTACAACCTGAACAAATGCGATTTACATTGTGCGTACCCTAAAGTGCTTCATATCGATTTAAGTAATTTTTAATTCTCTTATACAAAGCGTTCGTTAGATCTTGGATAATTTAGGGATTTTAAATATGCTTTAATTTAATTTTTTTAAATAGGACACCCTGTATATTTTTAGGCATATGGACCTATCTTGCGAATACCGTTATTTTTTGTTAAATATGTCCTATACCTAAATCTTATAATTTCTGAAATATTTTAAGATTTGTCTTAATTCAGGTAAAAATTGGAAGTTCTGATTACAGAATTTAGTCAGGCTATAGCCTATGTATACCATCTTTAAGTGGCTAGGAAATGATTTTCCACAATATTTATATTATTTCTAGTGAGTTCGAGGGCTTACTCCATTACTGATTTTATGTCAACAACGCAAAATTTCACTGGCAAAAGAGACTTTATCAAAAGTTGCATGAATTTTAACTCTGCTCCCTCGTGCAATACGATATCGTTTGCTCTACTCTTGATAGAGACAAAAGGGTTTTGTTAAAAGGGATGATATTACGCTGATGTGTCTCCAGTCGGAGGGTTTTAAAAATTTATAGAAGCAAATTTAGGATGCTTTGTCATTTGTTCACAATTTTAGACGTAGCGGTTTAGGTGAAACGGTTGACGAGCAGCGTTGCCAAATCGGTATTTTACCAAATCGGGAGATTTAGCAACGTAAATATTAGAAACCGTGGTTTAAGTAAAGTAAGTAGAGGTACATACAAAAAATCTATTATCTCGTAGTACGTTAGTGAATATTAAATTTCACTTCTTTAAAAATGTATTTTTAATTTATACACTGAAAGAAAATTTTTTTAATAATTACAGAATATTTAGTAAACTATTTATATAAAAAGTTTTTGTAAAATTTACTAGAATCTTTTGTAAAAATACACTCGGTCTCTCAAGCGGTCACCCATTTGGTCCGGAATAGGAAATCCAATCCGGCTTCCTAACTGTAATCCCGCACACCTGCGGGATTGAGCCCATCGATCCGCGGATCCGCGGGATTTGCGGGATAGCAAACAATGAACTGCGGTATTTTTGGTCAAAGTGGCATTTATCAAGTGGTTGAATATAATACATGGAATTTAAACAGCAATCACAAAACTGAGTGTCAGTGTAGTTTACAAAGACAATAAAGGTTCAAGTTTAGATTGGAAGTATTTTTTAAAGTGGGAAGATGGTCTTACAGCTAAATGTAAGTTATGCCCTAGCATTATCAAAATATCTGCTCGTTCCACCAAAGGTGTTCACACCCACTTACAAACAAAGCATAATATTAATTTGAAAGTCCAGAGCAGCAGCGGTAGTGTTGACATTGATAAAATAGCACAGGAAATGGAAGCTAGTAACAGCAGTCCGAGTAGTTCGTTTAGTTCTATTGCTAAGCGCTCAGATGTTAGTGGTTCTTCTGTGCTGCCTAAGAAAATGAAAATTACAGATTTTTTTTCATCTGAGAAAAAGTTTCGAAGGAGGAGATAGTGTCTCGAATGGTATAAGCTTTGGAAAGTTTATCACATAGACCGATGTGCGCCAACTATTCGAATCAGAGGGCAACAAATTATGTATGCCGTGTGTGTGTGTCGAAGCTGAAAGTGAATCCCGCGAAATCACTGCGGGATCCAGCATTTGCGGGATTGGATTCCCTAGTCCGGAAAGTACACCAAGCTCCTGCGAAGCTGCCGTGACGCTGGCCACAACATGGTTATGCATTAGGCAAATAGAAATAGTTTTTTTTTGTGATAAAATAAAGTCCTGAAAGTGCGGCAAGTGCGTTGAAGGAAGCAATTATATTGAGAATTATCCAAATAATCTATAGTTTCATTGTTAGATGAAAAATATTTTCTATAAACCATCGTACAGACCTAATCTAATATAACAAGAACATATTTCCATAAATTATTCTAATAATCTTCAATTATCCTTTATTTTAACAGTATATCTATAAAGAATACGGTACTGTTAACGACTGCCAGTAATTTAAGAGACGCCCTATTAATTATCGTGCTTCAGTTAAGATAAAACGCTAGATCTTGTTAAAGATAACCAACTAAAACGTTGTTTTTAACCAGGCATTGTGAAGAATCTGCTTTTAAATTTTTTGTATTTATCTTAAATCATTACCGTTGCAGATCGGTTAAGTGTTTTACATATAAGGTACTGGGACATAGGCGTGCTGGTATGGAGTTTTTCTTATTCTGTCGGGGACGGTTGTTAATTAGTATATTACATACCGAGGTCGAAACCTTCACCGTATGCTATATTATTTACAATCATACATCTTAAATGCAAATGATGTTTTTTTGACAAATATAACTATGTGAAAAATTAAGAAAGTTAAATCCTTGAATCACCAAAAGCTTCGCCACCAAAACGTTGTTAAGTCATTTTGGTTATTGAATTAATGTTGACGTTTATCTGGATGGATATAGCCGTATCCGGGTGGAAAGCGATCACTTTCAGAATTAATTTTGATACCTATCGTCCACGCATCGATAGATTTTTAATATCGTTACATCCCTACGACTGATTTTGGTTCTGGACCACATATATATAACCATTATAGTGCCAATACGAACGTTCCAAAATAAAAAAGTGTCCCCGCTATGGGAGATGGTGTGGTACTATTGAGTTTGCGCAGTAGGGTGGAAATTGTATCGATCACGTCAAAGCCGGCCCGACATTATTTGTTTGTTGTTATTCGTCGCCATCTTTGGTTCTGGATGCTTTTTCAAATTACAGAATAAAAAGTGGTTCATCCACATTGTTGTCGGTATACTAGTGCTTATAAACTTTCATTATCTAACAACAATTTTTGTGAATGAGTTTTTAATTTGTGGCGATTCGCTGTTTGATATGTTAGTGGCTTGTTTCATTTAAGATGAAAGGACACAAGTGCATGGTGCTTTTTTGCAAAAGTCGTGGATCAATACCAGATATAAAGTATTTCAGGTATGTACATATATATACGAAAATATCTTGCTTATCACATTATCCGATCTCCCGAACCGAATTTCACTAACAAGCTTGTAAGAAAAGAAGAGAGTGTCACTCGTATACAATATAATATACATGTGGTCACTACCTAACCTTAAAATTAATGTATTTTGAATTTGGTGCATTAGTAGCTGATAATAATTCCAAAAATAGTCAATATAGTCATTCATTCTTAATTTTTGGTTTAGAAAAAAGTGAGGTTAAGAAACGTACGTCGGATGAAAGTTAAAATAAAGCTAATCGTGTCGATTGTTACAAATATTCGGACGGAATTTGGCACCAAAAGTTTACACCAATCAGGGGACTTTCGGGTCGTCAGAAATCGTATGCATGGAACGCCGTCGTAATTCGAACTAATCGAAATTTTGATTGCAATATTTTTCCTAACTAACTAACTGCACAAACTCACTATTACCCCTTCGATGCCCATAGCGGGGACATAATTGCAGATGGTATTAGCAATATAATGGTTATATATATGTGTTCTGGACGGCCGTCGTTTGTTGGCAACCAAAGAGGCACCAATACGGCGGGGTTGCATAAATGACGGAGATAACATTGTACGCAAGACAACCGACGAGCAACCTTTAGAAGTATGACCGGAAACCGTGCGCACCAATCCATTTTATCGCTCATAAAATTAAACTTTTTACTGCGCATCCCATAAGTTGTACGTATCCATAGTTATAGGTCCGTGAGTACGCCTAATGGCTAATCCAGCGCTGTTTGCAACGTGCAAGAAAATTTAATAGCGCCGACCAATCAATCCTCTGTAACGTAACCAAAAATTTGTGACATCTTTTTTTTTTTATTAATTCTCAAACTATTTTGTGACGCTTGTGTAACGTTTTTTGCCGTCAATTCCGTTACGCAGTTTAAGTATTGCTCTCTAATTTTAACTGTTTCTAATACTTTCTTTCCAATTGCGTTTAAGTAAAGGAAACAAAATCCTAAGCTTAGTTAAGGTTAGGTTAACAAGCACAATACAGACTGGTCTTCCGTTACTAAAGGTATTAATTGCTTATGCAAAGGTTTAAAAAACTATTAAATAAGTAAATAACAAAAAAAAATGATTGCGAAGGCTTCGATATTTTTTGTCTGACGTGTCTGCCATTTCAATTTTCCAATTACAATTTATACTGCTTGAACCTCAAAATATTGTCTGTAATAATTTTCTTACTGCCTTTATAAAGAATCTCGGTTGGGTTTTCCTTCCCTTAATATAATTCTACAAAGCTACAAACGTAAAATTTTCCTTTGACGTATTACGGTATTTAAAAAATAATTAGTATATTTCTGATTTGGTTTACTTCCATTACAATTATTTAATTAAAAAAAAATCCGATAACGCTTTGCCTATAATTTATTTCTGTTAAATAGGATATTATTAAAATGTAGTTTTACTTTCTAACCATCAAGTTTGTAATAAGTATTGCAAGCATTCCTCTAAATATTACTAATTTCGAGTTAATCAAACGATTTTTTATGTAAGCAGGCTACAGGAAATACCGGTAAACTCGGTTAAGAATTTTCTCACAAAATCTTTTCTCTTTCTTTTTTCTTTTCAGCCCTTCAAAATAAATTACAAAACTTATATGAAGTTTTTGAGCATAATTTTGTTATTTTACTAAATACAGTGGAACCTCTCATAACGGACACCTCTAATAAGCGGACATCTCTATTAAGCGGACATTTTTTCATCGGTATATGAAATTCCATGAAAATCAACCTCTCTTGGGCGGACGCGGACAGGATGTTTTCATACAAAGAGTGCGAAAACCCTCCTTTAAACGGACATTTTTTTTAAAGTATTTGGGAGTCGAATAAGTACGGTGCAAAAACTCTCTGAAGACAGACCGGCAACCAATCGCGTATGCGTGGCAATGCGAAATGACTTCGCCGAATGAAAGTATGTGTGATTCCCCGACAATAGTCTGCCATTTATTTGTGAGTTGTAAGTTTAAAATCGTAAATAATGGCACAAAAATGTCGCGTTTTGAGTCTGAAAGATAATATTGATGTTGTGGAAGGTTGTAATTTGATAACAATGATTTGGGCGAGTCCATTAACATTGATGGCAATGTGCTATTAGAAGATGATAGTGACCCCATTCCTACCGCTTATGTAGTCCAAACTGAAACCACATCACTATCTGACGACTCTGATGAAGAAGTTGAATGCAGTAATCAAACAAATGTCACCAATTATCAACAAGCCATTAGTATGGTAAAGGAATTATAAGAGTATACAAAGAATAGAGGTGACTCTACAGCAATGGAATTGTTATCAGACTTGATGATGAACTTACCTAATAACATATTGCCCATGGGCGGAGACCTCTATTAGGCGGAAACATTTAGACTGTCCCGTAGGTGTCCGCCTTAGAGAGGTTCCACTGTAGTTGTTTTTCTCTGTTTTTACAGTATAATTTGGCAGTCATAAGTTTTCTCGGTTCTCTCTACTGACGATGAAGGTTTATGCCTTCAAAACATGTATGGATTGATTAATTTTTAAGTATTGTTATTAAAATTGCTTTTAAAATGTATGTACAAAACGTACATTTATTTTTCTAGCTATTATTGAAGCATTCCCCATTCCTTCGATCATCAGATTTAAGTAAATTTAGGCTATAATTTAATGGCAGTTCTTGATAAAAAGTTATTCCAGTCGCATATAGAGCTATAAATTATGGGTAGTTTTACTATTTTTATCGTAAATTTAACCAAGTTCTCATTTCCGTGCCACCAACATACTTTAGATTAATTAAATTAGCGCGTGGTGGGCTTTCTAACTAACGTAGAACCTAACAACAGAAATTTACGAAATTTATATAAAATTACGTCCATATTATACAACAAATTCTCCAAAGCACCAATAGCGAAACCGTATATTTCGCAATATCCTTTAGAGAGACATTGCCGAACTTAAAATATAAATAATGGCATTATCGAGGTGACTAAAGTCAAAAGGAAGGCCTTAAAAGACTTGTTCGGAATTTTGATGAGGCCAATCTGTATGTCTATATCGATATATCCATTTATATCGCGAACCGCTTCCTGTGGAACGCGTGATAATACTTGTATAAGCCGTTGAAGCCATTTCGCCATTTTCGAGAAACGTAAATGGGGGTTTTGGATTTAAAGTGGTTAAAATGATTTCAATCATTTCGTTTATGGTTATTTCATAATCTATTTAAGGATAGCAAACGAGCAATTTCAACTCAAAAAACGAAATTACAAAAATTAAACTCTTTCATATATGTTCAAAATAGTACAGGGTGGTCCATTTTTATAGGGTATCTCCGTTATTGTTAGTGCTGTCAAAAAAGTAATGTAGGTGTCATGTGCTCTTTTTGGGTCAAACTTAAAATGGTAAAATCAAAATTCGAAAATTTTCTCTCGCTTAAAAGATAGGTACGGGAGAAAATCAACAAATTGACAATTTCTAAAATGACCCTATATTTTCCTAGTTAAAAGAGATACAGGAAAATGCTTTATACAGAAGTTCATTTATAATGATTGTTGAATAATCTGCCGTTTTCAGAATAAGTATACGGGGTCAGGTAAGAAAATTATCGGACCTAACCTCACTTTTTTAAATGAAACAACCTGTATATTTAATCTAAAAAGATAGCATTTTAAACTCTCTTTTCAAATTTATAACACACCATGGATGATAGATATCATATCAAATTTATCAAAATGTTGATAAGTCATTTTCACAAATGAATATGTAAAAATGAAATTGACGTTAAATGTTCATAACAGCTAGAATTCAACATAGTTGTCTCTAGGATATTAGTTTTTGTTTCCAAATTATTTATGGTGTGTTATATATTTGAAAAGAGAATTTAAAATGATATATTTTTAAATTAAAATATACAGGGTGTTCCATTTAAAAAAAAAAGGGTTAGGTCCGATAGCTTTTTTACCTGATCGCGTACACTTATTCTAAATACGGCAGATTATTAAAAAATATATTTTTAATAAAAACATAATTATACTAAGGCTCAAGAAAGTTACACTTCTTTTTATGTATCCAGAGTACCGCAGAGAGCGCCCCCT
Source organism: Barypeithes pellucidus (assembly GCA_963991005.1). Lineage (NCBI taxonomy): Eukaryota > Metazoa > Arthropoda > Insecta > Coleoptera > Curculionidae > Barypeithes > Barypeithes pellucidus. The sequence continues at coordinate 7,726,843 of OZ022557.1, forward strand.
ATAATCTACATGAAAATTATTAACAAATTCAAATTCCTTTCCCCAAAAAAACCCTAGTCACCAAATTTTGTGCAAAAATATTGATTTAGAAATAAGTTATTTAGGAAAATTGAAAATTAAATTATTACTTGGACACCCTGTATCTCGGTTATTACCAGCTATTGAACTAAACTAAGTATGGCCAAATCGCAGTATTTTTACCCAAGGAATCTGCAGTTTTCCTGTGTACCATTAGTTATGGGACACCCTGTATATAGAAAAATCGGAGAAATCGATATAAATGCCGTCCAAAACCGAATACTAGGTGTCTGCAGAAAGTTGCGTCTGGTGGAAAAACATGGTCCTCTATATTTAATTTACGTTCATAATTTTGTTGCTTATGAAACAATTAATTTCTATTACAAAATTCTATTTAAATATATTTTATTATAAAAAACAATTGGTTGAAATTTCTGCCAAAACTTATGGGACATACGTTAGGGCCATGCTAAGTTCTATACCGTGTCGTTAACAATAAATAATAATTTTTTCTTATTTATTCCCACGAATATCGTATTCTTACTAAAACGTTAGATCATAATCCTAAAATTAAATTTATATTTAATTGTATGTAAATACACCAAATACCATGCCTTGAACATATCCACCGTACCGTAATTATACTACCCAAGGTGTCATTGTTTATTGTTCAGTGTCGGACTGGAAGGCATTTGGCCCACCTTCTTACCTTCCTCTACAATAATTTATTTTTTACTGTTCACGCAGATCGGCTCTGAAATATCAGCACGGCATTAACTAACACTCTGTATAAAGCCGCTTTGCGAAATAATGATTGTGCAATTAGTTTATTTTCTTCTTAAATTTTATACTATTTCTTGGATCATAGTGTGTCAAAATCATCATTCCATGATTTGAATAAGTCGGCTATAGAAGGATCATAACAATGATTTATTTATTGAGTTACGAATAAATCCATCAACGGTTACGTAATCTTGCCTTGTCCTAATGAGAGTGACAGGTGTTTTACTTATTTGCCTTTATGAATACATTACTTATTCCATGGTTTTCGGCTTGATTGCAAATTATTGTTTTATGAAATTTACTGTGAACACAATAATCTAAGTGCAGTAACCAATTTAACGTTTTTTTAACACATGTGAAAACATGTGATGATGTTGTTAAAAGTAACTTAAGCCTTAATTAACACAAGAGCGGATACTTTCTGTATTTTTGTTTTATGGCATTTATTTTTGGCGCACAAATGGTTAATTTAAGTTGTTCGTAAGGAGGTCACACACGAGCGTATTTTTTTTTATGATCAAATACAAGCGCTATAGGAAAAATCCTTTAGGGCACTCTGGGAGTGGTGCTTGTGCGAATAAAGCGATTCGCGTTGGTTTCGAATCGTTGGAGGTTATATTCGTGAAACACGACCTCGGGAAGGTCGTTCCATAAGGATGAAGTCCTCCAGATGAAAGAATTCTTAAATAATGAAGTTCGAGGAGTACTAAGCTTAACCACATATGGATGGGCGGCAGTGGTTCGTCGTGTATGTCTGCTATTCGCCGCTCTGGGTGGAATTAAGAGGGTAATAATAGCCGAGCACTTTTCATGAAAATATCTGTAAAAGAGAGTCAAATCCCCAACCTGTCTTCGATGTTCAAGGCTGTCGAGGTTCTTCGTCAGCTCGTGGTCTCCGATCAGACGAATAGCCCTCCTTCCTATGGAATCCAGTAGCCGAAGAGTATGTTTGGGTGCAGAGCTCCAGACATGAGAGCAGTACTCTAGTGATAGTCGAATCTGGGCCTTGTATAGTGTCAAAAATTGTTGAGATGTGTACAACTTTCTGGTTCGGAAGAGTACACCAAGTTTCTGAGAAGCTATCTTGGCGATTCCCACAACGTGGTTATGCAAAGACATATTTCGTCCCAGTATATGCGTTAATTCATGAATGTACAACAATGTATGGGCGAGCAAGAACGACAGTGTATTTGTCGGTCGTGTGTGTGCATTCATGTGTGCGTACATTCATGCTCGATCGTGTGTGTGCCAAGCGAACATGCACGCCGTGTAGCTTTTACGGTATAGCGAGATGAGTCATTGAAATTGCTATTATTTCTTCGAGCTAAGGACCCTTAATGATTCTACTAAAAGAGGAGTGAGTCAACACTACAACTAAAAATATAATAAAATATAATATTATTGGAAAGAGATTTAAACGACTTTTAAAATGATGTGCTACCTCAACAAACCTCCTATCCCAGTTAAGATTGCAAGGGTACCCTCTACCCCTCCCAAAGGGTTAAACCACGAAGCAGCTATTCTTGAAAAGCGTCCCCGTCACAAAAATATTACCATGTGATGCCGAGTTTACTGGAAGTGAAATATTAAGGGTGGGACCTTTTCAAATTGACACCCTGTATAGTTAATATTAGTAATTTCTTTAAAAGTACCCAAAAAATTTTCGAAAAAGTTTTTCACATCCCATTCTTAAAAAATAAAATATCTTTTTATTTATTTGCCGCATTACACGCCATTCTATGTAATATATTTAATACACAATTTTGCTCTTTACATAGCATATACCTTTATTCACTTTCATGATATGGAACCATTCCATTACCATTCCGCAAAATAGAATATATAGAAACATACCTCTGTGCCGCGGCGTAACGAGACAGGCTATACGGATAGAAGGATATTCTCCAAGGACTTTATTTTCCTGAATCCTTCTCTTATATTAATAATATCTTTTGAAACAATGAAAATGGGATAACTATAAATAGAAATATAATAAACTGGAAATAATATATATTTTCTTGTTTATTAGTTCTGTCTAATTCAAATAAGCAGTCCATGTCGCTCAGAGACCTGATTTAGTAACAAAAAATCAAGTCGGCGTCACCTCAATATGATGTGTTTATTATCTGAACTGTGACATATATTTTGCCCTTACACGGGCATCATCAGACCTAAAAGTGTTTAACTTCATATTTAGGATAAGAAAACCCTAACATATTCCTTAAGGAACTATATTTAAGAATAAGTGTTAGGTTTTTCTTACCCTAAATATAAAGTTAAACACTTTTAAGTCTGATGATGCCCGTATAAGGGCAAAAAATATGTCACAGTTCAGATAATAAACAAATGATATTGATGAGACGCCGACTTTGTGCAATTTGATTTTCGTTATTTCTGTCTGCTTATCTTTTCTTAGATAATGTTTAAAGCTGAAATTTGGCATGCGCATGTTGGGTTCAAAGCTTAAAAACAGTCAATATTTTAACTTAATCTTAGGTTTGCCCGTTTTAAAACCACCAAAGCCCGAAGTTTCATTTGAGTTCGGGCTTTGGTCGTCTCCAAACAGCCAAACCTGAAATTGTTGTATTACGAAAGAGCCAAAGCATAGAATAGTTGTCATTTCGGTTCGGTCCATACGAATTCCCTAAATATTTAGGTGTCTGGTGCCAGAAGTTATTGTTTAGTTGTTAAGTTTAATTATTGCAGTGTTTCGCACATTTGCCTGCCTAATTATCAATATATGGTAACTCGAACACAATAAAAACATACAAATAGACAACTTAACTATTTAAATGTTTCAATCTATACTATAAATTTAAATAACACAGAGTTCCAACTTTTTTTAGAGTTTTAGAACTTGAATAGAATTTCTATCGATTTAGTAAAAATATCTGTCAAACTTTGAGCGTTTCGTACTTAATTGCATAATTTTCATGCCGAGCAAACCCGAATAAGCCCGACATTGAATTATACTTCGGACTTTGGTCGTTTAAAAACGTCTAAACCTTAAGATTACCCAAAAAAATATGGATCATTGATCATTTTCGACCATTGCGATGCTAATAAAAAAAGTTTTCATTTGACAATAACCTTTTTTCTATGATTCTTCAATATACAGGGTGTCCGGGAACATGTGGAAAATCTCCCGGATATGAAGAAAACACGTGAAAAGAATACTATAGGTTCATATAAACTTCTTTCGTATCGGCCTCCTCTTCGGAGATATGGGCTCCCAAAGAGCACCAATGGAATCAAGTTTTTTACACATAATTATTGAACCACCTGGTATATTTCAATTATTTTTTAATATGATGTATACCAGAGAAGACCCGTCAAATTATTACCCAAGAAACTGTTGTGAATTACTCACAGCTGCAGGGACGGACTAGCTGTAACACTCATGGGCCCATTTTTTTTACGCCCTGTATGATGAGAACTTTGGACAATGTTTTTTACATACCTTTAACTATTGGCTAAAAATTAAGTACTCTTCATTCATGTCGCTAATCCTAACCGTTTTCGGAAAAAACGTCATTTTATTTACACCAGTCCCCTAAATTCTCACGGGTTAAATATGAAAAAGCGGAATTTTGAAGGTTGAACATTTGATCGGAACAAAGATGTATCTTTTACTGAAATACGCCAAATACATGATGTATACGAAATGCCGTTTTTTCGAAAACGGTTAGGATTAGCGACATGAATGAAGAGTACTTAATTTTTAGCCAATAGTTAAAGGTATGTAAAAAACATTGTCCAAAGTTCTCATCATACAGGGCGTAAAAAAAATGGGCCCATGAGTGTTACAGCTAGTCCGTCCCTGCAGCTGTGAGTAAGTCACAACAGTTTCTTGGGTAGTAATTTGACGGGTCTTACCTGGTATACATCATATTACAAAATAATTGAAATATACCAGGTGGTTCAATAATTATGTGTAAAAAACTTGATTCCATTGGTGCTCTTTGGGACCCCATATCTCCGAAGAGGAGGCCGATACGAAAGAAGTTTATATGAACCTATAGTATTCTTTTCACGTGTTTTCTTCATATCCGGGAGATTTCCCACATGTGACACCCTGTATATCGTTGGATATATATCAGAAAATAAATCGAAACTTTCTATAAATACAATTCTTAATCAAAAAAAACATCCGCACTGTTAAAACTATTTAGTTCTCCAGATGTTAAAAACGAGGTCTGTAATTTTATTATTATAACGCTTGATTTTCGACAACAAAATACAAATTTAAAAATATCTTAAAATGATCAGGAATATTTTTATCTTGCAGAGCAAACGTATTATACAGGTCAGTTTGTCAAAGCAAAAACCATGAAATAACTAATGTTTTAGTATAAACGCATATTAATTTTGACATTTATTTGAAAAATTATTATTAATAACATAACCTCAAAAATGAAATCCTTATTCATTAAATGTTTCTATAATCCAGCAGTACATGGCAACCAACATAAAATATTACAGGAAAAATAAAATAAATAAATTAGCATGTGGAAACAATAACATTATCGGGATTTTTGTCCTAGACCACAGGGAATACAAAATCCACAACTTCCTTTCTTTTTACTGATAAAATAATTTTTATTGATAAGAACATGAAAATTAAAAAGAAAACAGTATCCTTTTTGTGGTTAAAAAGTTAGCAGTTATCTCGCTGTGGTTCCTCTGAAGCTGTTTGATTTGCCGCTTCCTCTATGAAGACAGCTTGGTGACTTCTAATAACATAATCTATACCGGGTGATGCATCGTTAAGTGAACATGGGAAATCCCATGTAATTTTTGAGGTAACTGAATTTTGGCTCCCCCTGCACATTTTATAGAAAAACTGCATGATAACTTCTTGAATTACCAAAATCAATTCAAACTGATCACATAAGTTTACCAAGTCGATCCTATGGTATGCCCAGTCGATTCTGTGCATGGTTTCTTTCTTTCTTAAGGACCGCTCTCTGCAAGTGACGATTGACGGATTTCTCTCAGATACCTTCACCATCAATACCGGTGTTCCTCAAGGGTCCATATTGTCTCCCACCCTCTTCTTACTCTGTATTAACGACCTTCTAGTGGAAACTAAAAATCCGATATTTAGCTTTGGTGACGATAGCACACTTATCTCATCAACATCGGCTGCCGACGCACATATTCGCAGACAGCATAAAGTATCACGCCTCAACAAAGACCTGGAAGAAATTTTGGCTTGGGGTGACAGTAACCAAGTCGAATTTAACGCTAAAAAAACGAGCAACTTTTGATACTATACAAAGCCGAGATTCGACCATCACTAGAGTACTGCTCTCATGTCTGGAGCTCTGCACCTAAACATACTCTTCGGCTACTGGATTCCATCGAAAGGAGGGCCATTCGTCTGATCGGAGAACACGAGCCGACGAAGACTGATTGGGGATTTTAATTTCTTTACAGATATTCTCATGGAAAGTGCTCGGCTGACCTTGCCCTCTTAATTCCGCCTAGAGCGGCGAATAGCAGAAATACACGACGAACCACTGCCGCCCATCCATATGTGGTTAAGCTTAGCACTCCTCGATGTTAATTATTTAAGAATTCTTTCATCTGCAGGACTTTATTCTTATGGAATGACCTTCCCGTGGTCGTTTTTCCCAACGAATATAACCTCCAACGATTCAAAACCAACGTGAATCGCTTCATACGTACACGCACCACTTCCAGAGTGCCTTAAAGGATTTTTCTAGTGCTTGTGTTTGATCATAAAAATAAAAAAACCCGAACAAATTATATTGGATTTCCTATGTCCAACTCAATGATGATCTCCCGGTATACAAACTATTCACATACGAAGGGACACTGCCTAAAATTTTTTTGGTAATTGATAATAAAGAACTTACGCCACCTGTGCTGCAGTATATTCCATCAACAAATTATGTGACAGTCAACAGTTATTTGACAAAAATTTAAAAATTTCATTTAAGACAGTTCATCATCTTTTTGACTAAAAACACGAGTAGGATTGGTTCACCGTTATTTTTAAAAATTTCCCAACTTATGACGTCATGTATGTTTCATTTAAATTCTGGAGTCGAAAATCACTTTTTAAATCTAAGTAACCTTAATGACTAAATCGTTTGTAATGCACGAATAAATATAAGTGTAGTAAGATGATCCATAATATGAGTAAAAGGAAATTTCAATTAAGAAGGAATGCAAATACAACGAATTATTTTAAAAAATACAGGGTTTTATGAAAATGGTTTAGTATACTTGAACAACCTTTAAAATGAGGTGCCGATACCCTTCCCATTTAAGATTTACCCCTCCAACGAAAGCTGGATATATTCTTTAAAAGCGGCCCCATTCCCAATAAAATTGAGGTGTCTTTCCGTTTTTTAATATTACTCACCGTTCTATTAACAGTGGGAAAGTTCCAAATTGACACCCTGTATAACAACTACCTATTGTGTGCATCAGGATCTTTTCGACTATTATTAGAATTTCATTAGCAACGTCGATACTATGAAATTACACAAAATATTTCATAATTACGCTAAATTACTTTAAAACATCAAAATTTTACACACATACCAGGTTCAAATTAATTTTTTTGAAGATAGCATCATTATTTGAATTTCACTAGCAAATTGCCCATTAATTTACCATTATAGTGAAATAATTTTATGACGATTAAGGCTACGAAGCTTTTTTTGAATAGAAAAATTCGTAGATACAAGTTGGTAGCTACATAAAATATATACAGGGTGGTTTTTAACACCGCTGGATCGGTCGGAGTGCCATTTCTCTCAAATCGTTAATTGTGTTCAGTGTTTAGTATTTCTATATCGTTAGTATACTATCACATTCATTCACATTCACTTATCTCACCTTTCTCTTTTAATGCACAAACATCGGCTCCCGACGCACATCTTCGCAGACAGCACGAAGTATCACGTTTCAACAAATACCTGGAAGAAATCTGGCTTGGGGTGACAGTAACCAAGTCGATTTTAACGCTAAAAAAACCCAGGCAGCAATTTTCTCTAAAAAGGTTAACATTACAGAACCGGATATAGTCATGGACGGAACGCAATCCCACCATTTGCTGGGCGTCAATCTGGGAGGAAATATGTCTTGGCATAACCACGTTGTGGGAATCGCCAAGATAGCTTCTCAGAAACTTGATGTACTCTTCCGAACTAGAAAGTTGTACATACCTCAACAACTTTTGACACTATACAAAGCCCGGATTCAACCATCACTAGAGTACTGCACTCATGTCTGGAGCTCTGCACCCAAACATACTCTTCGGCTACTGAATTCCATCGAAAGGAGGGATATTCGTCTGATTGGAGACCACGAGCTGACGAAGAACCTCGACAGCCTAGAACATCGAAGACAGGTTGGGGATTTGACTCTCTTTTACAGATATTAATTCCGCCCAGAGCGGCGAATAGTAGAAATACACGAACGAACCACTGCCGCCCATCCATATGTGGTTAAGCTTGGGACTTCATCCTTATGGAACGACCTTCCCGAGGTCGTTTTTCCAAACGAATATAACCTCCAACGATTCAAAGTCAACGCGAATCGCTTTTTGCGCACACGCACCACTCCCAGAGTGCCCTAAAGGATTTGTCCTATAGTGCTTGTGTTTGATCATTAAAAAAAATCCAACATTATCTAACAATGCAAAGATTATATTCTTTACTCCCAGCCAGAATGTTGGCGACATGCCACTGCTCTGTGAAGGCTCTCTCTCAACAAATCCATTGCTACCCAAGTTATAGAAGATAGATATACACAGTACAGTACTTTTCGTACAAAGGGGTAACATGGTTTTAGCAAAACAAGCATTGTTGTTAAATTTATACGACATGTGCAAATTTTGATTTCAATTCAGCAACTTTAAGTGTTTTCTGTTTCTTATTCTAAACAAAAATATAAAATTATTTTAGATTATTACGTTCATGTAGTCATAATATCTTATGTCAACATACCCATATGGCGATGAAAAAGCTGTTACGTGCTAAATGTTGTAACATTTTAATAACCAATAATATTCAACATAAATCAATGTTAATTAATAAAAATATTAGTACATTTCAATTAAAACAAATTTACTATTATCACAATCAGAATATTATATGAAATATAAATTAAAGTTGATCTAATTAAAGTATTTGTCAATCTAATAAAATGGGTATATACCGGGTGATGCATCGATAAGTTGAACATAGGAAATCCCATCTATTTTTTGAGGTGGGTGAATATTGCCTCCCTGTACATTTTATAGAAAATCCGCATTATAACTTCTTGAAGAGGTCGACATGGTAAACCAATGTGCCGAGTTTGAATACTTTCTGGTGAGCCAATCCTAAGCTATTCAATTAAACGTGATGGCAAAACCACGAAACTCTTCTTCTCCTTCATGTACCATCTCCATGTCGGAGGTTGGCTATCATCATTGTTATTCTCACTTTGGACGCCGCGGCCCTGAATAGATTGGAGGACGTGACACCGAACCACTCTCGTAAGTTCCTAAGCCAGGATATTCTTCTCCTTCCAACAGACCTTTTTCCCACGATCTTTCCCCGGATTATGAGTTGCAGAATCTCATACCTCTGACCTCTCATAACGTGTCCGAGATACTGTAGTTTTCTCTTTTTCACCTCGTGCAGGATCTCCACGCCTTTCCCCATTCTTCTTAAGACTTCCACGTTTGTCACATGTTCCGTCCATGGTATTCTCAACATCCTACGGTATGACCACATCTCGAAGGCTTCCAATTTTTGCTCGCAATATACGTTCAGGGTCCAAGTCTCTACACCATACAGGACCGGGAATACATAGCATTTGAGCATCCGGGTTCTTAGGTCCAGGCTCAGATCACGACTACAGTGCAGCTTCCTGATTCTCATGAAGGATGCACGGGCCTTCTCAATGCGAATCTTTATCTCCGAACAATAGTCCACAGAACAGCTGACACTTGTCCCCAGGTAATCATACTTCTCGACTCTCTCCAGCCTTTCGTCTTCCACATACAGATCTTTATTTGGCGCTTCCGTTTTGGGGACAATAATACATTTGGTCTTCCTAACATTCAGTGTCAAACCATATTCTCGACTAACCGTGATGACGTTATTCAACATATTTTAAAGGTGAGACATGTTTTCTGCGAGTAGTACTGTGTCGTCCGCATAGCACAGATTGTTTAGTGGGATGCCGTTTACTCTGTCCTCATTTTCGAGGGCTTTCGTGAAGATTTCCTCTGAATACAGATTGAAGAGGAGTGGCGAAAGAACACAACCCTGTCTGACTTCTCGTTTGATTTCTACTGCCTTAGTTAGTTCGGATTGGACGCGGACAGACGCACTTTGGTTTAAGTACAGGTTCACTATTATTTGTATATCTCTTTTGTCGAGGTTTCTTCGTACCAGGGCTTCTATCAGTTGTTTGTGTCTCACTTTATCAAATGCCTTATTATAGTCAATAAAGCAGGCGTAGACCTTTTGGTTGACATCCAGACACCGCTGCATCAAGACATTGTAGGCAAACAAGGCTTCCCTCGTACCACATCCTCTTCTAAACCCAAACTGAGTGTCGGCGATATTTTCTTCCAGCTTCTTATAAATTCTACGGTGGATGACTTTAAGAAATATCTTTAGTGTGTGGCTCATTAGGCTGATTGTACGGTGATCTTCGCATTTCTTGGCATTCTGCTTCTTAGGAATTGTGACAAATGTTGATCGAAGCCAATCTTCTGGTATTATTCCTGTTTCATAGATCTTATTAAACAGGATTGTCACAGGACCCAAATATTGCTCTTCAATCAGCTTAAGCACATCTGCTGGTAGGTCGTCAGGACCAGGAGCTTTCCCATCTTTTGCCGATTTTATTGCTACTTGTACTTCTTCTTTTAAAATAGGGCCCAGTTTCATTTTGTGTGTTTAAAGTAATTTCTTCTCTTTCGTCATTAAAAAGGGGTTCAATGTATCTCTCCCATAGGGTCATTTGGCCTTTAATATCCAACACAACCTTTCCTCCTTTGTCCACCAGGAAGTATGTTTTTTGCTTCCGATCAGTTCCAGCAAACTCTCTTATCTTTTTTTATGCACGTTTTGGGAGTCGTGTATTCTCTGTAAACTCAGGTAATACAGCAAAAACCAGCAAATTACATTTTGACATTGACAAGACGAAAATTAGTGTCAGTGACATTATTTTCATTATTCGTTATGTTCAGCGTTACATCAATTTTTGGCATTAGCGTCATAGAAATTATTTGCTGGTGATTGCTGTATTGCCTGAACTGTGACAATTTCGTGGTTTTGTCATCATGTTTAATTGAATATCTTAGGACTGGCTTACCAAAATGTATTCAAACTCGGCACATGGGTTTACCATATTGGCCTCTTCAAGAAGTCATAATGCAGTTTCTCTATAAAATGTACAGGGGAACCAATATTCAGTCACCTCAAAAATTACATGGGATTTTCTATGTTAAACGATTCATCCCTCGGTATATGTGAGATTCACTAACCAATTTAGGTCATATTTCTTTTCCTCTGCTATAATTGAGCTCTTTGGGCCTTGCATTTGGAAGTTTTTTTTATGAATTATAAAACTAAAGCTTCTCTAATTCCATCCATGTATTTTTCTTTGTCCATTTATAACTAAATCCTATTTCTAATAAGGGCATTATATGGCAAATACCTTAATATCGTGGATTTATCCAACCACAATGCGGTATTGTCTGGCTTCTCTATTATTTTAGGGCTGGTAATATTACGGTTTGGAATTATAATATTATACTCTATTGTATGTATTACAGGGTGATTTAATATTAATGTTCTAATGTTCAAGAGACCCCTTGTAAAATATTTAATTTGGTCCTGAAATCCTCTCAATATCCTGATATTTGGAAAAAATCCAAGATAACCCCAGTGTATAAAAAAGGGGATAAAAATAAAATCCAGAATTATAGACCAATAAGTATTATTAATAATTTTTCCAAGTGTTTTGAAATGCTTCTTCATGAAAATTTGTACTTCCAGGTAAAAAATAAACTTTCGGATAAACAACACGGGGTTGTTAGGGGCAAATCTACAACGTCCAACCTCATTTGTTCTGCTCAATTTGTGGCAGAAACATTTGATCAAGATTGCCATGTTGATGTTGTTTTCACGGATTTTTCAAAAGCATTTGACAGATTGGTCATAAAATTTTACTTAATAAACTCAGTTCGTTTGGAATTTCAGATGGTCTTATAACATTTTTTCATTCTTACTTACATGAACGACAACAGGTAGTTGAGTGTGGTGGTCAGTCATCTGGGCAGATTGATGCTACATCAGGAGTACCTCAATTTGTACTTCCAGGTTAAAAATAAACTTTCGGATAAACAACACTGGTTTGTTAGGGGCAAATCTACAACGTCCAACCTCATTTGTTTTGCTCAATTTGTGACAGAAGCATTTGATCAAGATTGCCAGGTTGATGTTGTTTTCACGGATTTTTCAAAAGCATTTGACAGATTGGATCATAAAATTTTACTTAATAAACTCAGTTCGTTTGGAATTTCAGATGGTCTTATAACATTTTTTCATTCTTACTTACATGAACGACAACAGGTAGTTGAGTGTGGTGGTCAGTCATCTGGGCAGATTGATGCTACATCAGGAGTACCTCAGGGGTCCATATTGGGACCTTTACTGTTTGTTATATTCATTAATGAGATAGTTAATTATCTGGACATTAATAGTTTGCTTTATGCTGATCATCCGTAACCTGGCGGACTGTGAAAGGCTTCAAGTGTCTATTGACATGATATATAGCTGGTGTGTTCAAAATAATCTTCCGTTAAATATAAGTAAATGTAACGTAATGACCTTTGCTTTAAAGCGACATACCCTTGTGTACGATTACAAAATTAACAACGTAACACGGAACAGAGCTTATTGCAGCTTGTTATTTATGCATTTGTAAGATCAAAATTGGAGTAGGCCTCGGTGGTATGGTCTCCATATTATCAGGTGCACCTAAAACGCATCGAAAAGGTCCAACGACGTTTCCTAAAGTACCTAAGTTTTAAAATTGATGGTCAGTATCCTGAGATAGGCATTCCAGATGATGTTCTATTGCGCAGGCATACGTTTTGCTCCTTAGAGGATCGACGTACCATTGCTCAACTTAAATATTTGCATAATAGAGTGGAATGCACTGATATATTGAGATACCTGCAATTTCTTGTTCCTAGAACACGTCATTCCTAGACGGTTTATATACCAACAGCGCGTACCAATATCTGTAAATATTCCCCCATTTATCGATTGTGCAATACTTACAATATGCACCAACATAAATTTGACATTTTCAGCTGTAGCTTATCTAGTATAAGATTAAATTAGTGTTTTCTTTAGGCTTCTAATTACTCTGCTCAATATGTACACATATATTAATATAATACCTTTAATATTTCTTTCTATCAAATTTTTTTTTGTTGTATTATTGTGATTACTTATCTAATATTGTATCCATTTGTTAATTGGTTATTTTGTAACTGTGAAATGGTGTAAAATAAAATAAAATAAAATAAAATAAAATAAAATAAAATAAAATAAAAATAAAATAACAAAAAATTACAAGGGAATGCGAAAAGTTATATTTTTAAAGCATTGGTACTGGGCATAATTATTATTAACTTTGATCTGTTGGTTATACCAGATGTGTATGGCTCTGATTTTTTAAATAAAATATTGCATTTTCGTTATACATTGTCCGTTAAAAAGGTTATGCATTTGCATCTCTATGGACCCTGAAGGGCGAGCTTCAGAAAGAGGTCTATTTTCTGTTGTAGGGCAAAATTCAAAATTTCAGGAGGTGCAGAAGATTGAAACAAACATTAAAATTGAAGTGTATGTGATAAATTCTTTGCCATAAGTATATTTGGGCTTTAGAAATATGTCAGCAACAAAATAAAAACCCAAATTTTGAAAAAATGTATGCTCATTTTGCAACTTTGTTGTTTGGTTTTAATTTCTTACTCATAAATACTAAAACAAAATTAAAAATCCAGATAGTTCTTATAGATAGTGCAATATTGCAAACCCAATCCACAGATAGAATTTACAAATAGCAAATCCTTATTTTAAAATTTAGATCCCATAAATTAAAACTAGAAGCCTACAGAACTGCTGAATATTTTCTCCGGAAGGTGCAGCAGCAAATTCGTGCTTGCATTTGCCGATAAAATATTAAAAGCACCTTTTAAGTCCATTAGAGACCGGTGGCAATATTTGCGGTATCATCAAACGGAAAACTAAAAATTTTGCCCGAAATAAAACCTGATATTTATATGGATATGAGGCTTTAAAAAGAGAATTTTATGTTTTCTAGAGAGTGCTGTAACAGTAAGAAAGCAATTTTACACTTTTATTAAAAGATGTGGTCTTGTGTTTCTAAACAATTTTTTTTAATGCTATGTAATCCAGGAGAATCTGAACTTTTATAAGATTCTGATGGACGTATATACAGGATGTCCCATAACTGATGAGCCATAGAGCAACTGGAGATACTAAACATCAAACTAGACCGATTAAGTCATATACGTTTTTTCGAATTGTTTTTCGTTCTAGAAATACAGGGTGTTGGAAGTGAAAGTATATTATCGAAAATAAGCCATAATTTGGAAAAGGTTCAATGTATCGAGTGATAGGATGATGTTTTTATGAGTAAGAATTGAGACTTTGTAGAAATTCTTAAGTTTCACATTAGAAAGCGCTAGTTACATCATCATCATCATCATCAACAATAGCCATTTTGCGTCCACTGCTGGACATATGCCTCCCGTAAATCATTCCATTTCTCCCGGTCCTGAGCACTCTGTATCCAGTTGTGCTGGACGCGCTTAATGTCGTCTGACCATCTTGTTGGGGGACGTCCTCGGTTACGATACGCTTCTTGTCTAGGTCTCCATTCTAGGATTTTCTTGGTCCATCTTCCATCTCTAACTCTAGCAACATGACCTGCCCAGTTCCATTTCAGGGTTATAATTCTTTCAACTGCGTCCGTAACACCGGTTCCTTCCCTGATTGTATGGTTTGGGACTCTATCTCTGAGGGATATATTAAGCATTGATCTCTCCATTGCTCTCTGTGTCACTTGGATCCTGTCTATGACCTTCCTGGTAAGAGTCAGTGTTTCTGCTCCATATGTTAGAACCGGAAGCACGCATTAATCAAATACCTTCCTCTTTAAGCACAAGCGAATATTTGATTTAAAAACATCCCTCAGTTTTCCGTAAGCTGCCCATCTCAATCATATTCTCCTGCTCAATTCTGTGGTCTGATTGTCTCTTCCCAATCTAATCTCATGGTCTAAGTATTCATAGCTGTACATATGTTCTATTTGCATACCATTCGTTGATATATTTTTAGCCAGCACAAGGTTGGTCACGTATTGGGTTTTAGAAAAGCTAATTTTAAGTCCAACTCGTGCATAAAACCTTTGGAGGTACTGGAGAAGCGTACATGCATGATCCACCCGGTCTGTAATAAGGACTATGTCATCTGCAAACCTCACGTTGTTCAGGTACTCTCCATTAGTGTTGACTCCAATATTGTCCCAATTGTTGTTTTTCATGGCGCTCTGTAGCACAGCGGTGAATAGTTTAGGAGATATGGTGCCTACTTGTCTAATGCCCTTCTCCAAGGGGAACTTGCTGGTGTCACCATAATAAATTCTGACGGCAGCTGCTGCACTCTTATATATATTCTGTAGAAGGGTTGTGTATCTATGATCAATAGTGCATTCTGTAAGCGCTCTTAACATGGAGCTATGCTGGACTGAGTCAAATGATTTCTCAAAGTTTACATACACTGGGTTGAATGAATCTATGATTTATTTCTTACATGGTATTATGTATTTTTAATCCAAGATTCTTAGCTCAATTTCCGACCTAAAAAGGTGTACTCGATCTTAATGCATCTGACCGGTCTCGAGATATTTATATTTAAACATCACAATTCATCGAAAAAATCTCGAACAAATCCGTATATTTTCACTTTTTTTATGACATCTATCAACTCAAGGTTAGGTTTATGGTTTATTAACTTTTATTGGCCATGTAGATTATTGTAGATAATCTGTTAGCCAAAAATATACGAACAACAATTAAAAATACAATACAATTCTTAAAAAAACTAGGTTATCAGGAGATTTAAAAATTTTGCGTTATCATTAATTAATAGAAATATGTACATTTCTGAGTATTAATGAGAGTCTGGAGACGGTTTTCTAATCTATAACAATAAAAATTTTGCGAAATAATTATTACCTCATGTAGATTTTACTAATTTAATTGATACAGGGTGTTCAAATGAAAACTTCCCACCGTTCTCCCGCTTCCAGCAAATAATATCGTAAAACGGAAAGGCCTATCAATTTTATTGTGATGGGAGAAACACAACCCGACAAAAAAATGTTTGTCTTGCTGCCGCAGAAGAAACAATTGATTTTAGTTATTTTGAATGCGGTGATTCCAAAAACACTTAGTTTTTATTCGTATCAGCTCTCAATTCCAATGACTTTTTAATTATACCTATTTATTCATAATCACTGGAAATACCTAATCTTATATTGGCAAAAGTCCATATGATTATTACAGATAAGAAATAATTTTTCCTTGAAATCTCTTGCACCCACTGATTTCCTATTTTCGTATTTGGAATTAGCCCAAAAATTATGGTGGGTGGAAAACTGATACAGGGTACATACCATCGATCGGAGAAGGTCAAGCGACGCAACGCGAGTTTATCAGTGGGATGGGTGACCGATTTTACAAAAGATTTGAGTCAATTTTACAAAAACTTTTCATATAAATGGTTTACTAAATATTTTTGTAATTATTACTAAAACTTTGGGTTAAGATTTTGTTAAAATTTAATGGCATTTCTTAATAAAAGTTATTCCAGTCACATGTCGACATATAAATTATGGTTAGTTTTATTATTTTTATAGTAAATTTGACGTGAAGTTTCAATTTATGGTATGACAAAAATCTAATAAGAATTTTTTATGATTTTTGTTTTACTAACGATTTTTCTTGTTTCAGTCTCTGCTATCGACAAGTAACTATGGCAAAGAATCGACCCACGCCATCAAGAGGGGCCTACTGTGGCAGCAGCGAGACAAACTCTTTAGCAGATGGAAAGAGAGATACTTTATTTTGACCCGGGATTATCTACATTGTTTCAGAAGAGCTTCTGGTGCAGATAGGTAAGTCTGTTGCGATTAGGAACAAATACGAACAAAGCCCCTGTAGCTATGAAACTGTAGAGGGTGTCCCCCTTTTCGACACTTTCTGATGGTATTAGTTATTTTCAAAGATATAATGTTGCGGTTTTCCCTTGTTATGGTCCTGTTAGTTTTTAATACACAGGGTGATTTTGAAAATCTTTGCTTTTTACATCCCTCGTAGTTCCGTTACACGTTAACTTCAATCAAAACGATAAAAACTGATATTGTTACTTTATTTTTTGAGACTTGCAAAAATGTAAAAATTTTAAACGGGACATCCTATGTATTATTTTGTTTTTAATTAATTGAGCATACTGTGGGCTTTACAAAAATGATTAGTTGTTTATATTTATATTCAGAAAGAACCCAAAAATGCGATATTTTTAATAATTTACGGTAATTTACAGTTGGCCATGGTCAATTTATAAGAAACCTATTCATAATTTCAAGAGCTATTATCTATATAAAATTGGATGAAAACATGACAACATATCATAAATAAAAATATGAGAGATCCGTCAACCTTTGACCATTTGTGTCTAATAAACTGACAATTTACAAGCTACTTAAGTAACGTAAATTCTTAAAAATCTCTCGCATTTTTAGGTTATTTTTGAATGTAAATATAAACAACTTTACATTTTTGTATACAGGGTGTTCCTTAATGACGTGCTACTATTTCAGGGTGTGATTCCTTAGGTCAATTTATAAAGAAAAGTTCATGTGAACATATGTCCGCAACGGCTTACATCTACAAAATGTTGAATTTTTATTATTTAAATGGATATTTTTAAATATCTCCGAAAGTACTTTAGATATTCCTTTCAATTTTGATATGTGTTAATAGGATATAGAACCACAAATTTTAGTTAGAGAAGTTATTCAATTGTTCCACCAGTGGCGTCCTTGCAAACATGTCCTCTGATATTTTTTACAAGAACGCCACTGACATTTTTCCATGTGGATATTTTTTCTGATTAGTTTGGTCAATTCTACATGAAAATGGTCTCTTTGGTTTTTCTCGTCAGACGCACCGTTCTTGATTAAAACCACTAAATTCATACTGAAACTCATTATTATTAACATTGATAAAATAATTAATGATAAATTTTGTTTTACAAAAATTGTTAGAAATGACCATCTTCCGCCCGTCTTCACATCGAATTGCCACTCCAACAATTTTTATAAAACAAAATTTATCATTAATTATTTTATCAATGTTAGTAATAATGAGTTTCAATATGAATTTAATGGTATTAATCAAGAACGTCTCTGAACGAGTCTGACGAGAAAAACTCAAGAGACCGTTTTCATGTAGAATTGACCAGGCTCATCAGAAAAAATATTCACATGGAAAAATGTCAGTGGCGTACCATCTTTTTTGTAAGAATTTCAGAGGACATGTTTGCAGGGACGCAACTGGTGGAACAATTGAATAACTTTTCTAATTAAAATTTGTGGTTCTATATCCTATTGACCTATGCCAAAATTGAAAATAATATCTATAGTACTAAGATAATAGAAAATAATCATTTCAAAAATAAAAATTCAAGCCGTTGCGGACATGTTCCTATGAACTTTTCTTTATAAAATGACCTAAGGAATCACACCCTGAAATATTAGCACGTCATTAAAGAACACCCTGTATATGTACTCGTACATAATTAATTTAAAAAATAGAATATGTATAATGTTCCATTTAATCTATTTTTATTTTTGTTAATATCTGAAAAACGAAACTTTTTAGAGAAAAGCTGCATTTTATCTTTGATAATAACTCTAACAGCCTCCAGAAAGTGTCGAAAATGGGATACCCTGTATACACACACACACACACACACTGGTCCACTGCTACAATTTTTTTTAAATGGATTATTTTTTAAATACATGAATCTTCTTGGGTAACTTTTTAATTCGTTTTCGTTGTAGGATCTCCGAAATGGGTCAGTTTTTATTTAAAGTGAAGTTAGTTGATGTAGAAAGAGTCGAATGGGAAAACAAAAAGACATACAGCACTGTCGCTCTAATTATTGGCAGAGATGGAAAAATATATCTAAGGTAAGTTTCTTTACAATTTTAAAATATAAGGACGAGAAAAATTACCAGTCTTCGAATGGAAATGGATATTGGATATCTAATTAATACTACTGTAACGGATTTGAATAACACTCTGTAGATTCGTAAATTGTTGTAATCGTAATATAATTATTTAATATTTATTCATTTTAGAGCTGCAGACGGTCTCGAGGATTGGTTCGAGCTCCTAGAAGAGTGTATGTTGACCAGTAAGGAAAGGAGAAGAGCTCTTAGACATTCACACGATGGTAAACCGAGGGATAACAATAACATCACCGCTTCATTGGATGAATGGTTGGCTGCTCGTCAAAAATTTCGTAAGTATATTTATTTAGAATGTGAATATTTTTAATTTCTCGCCTCGTAAAGGTAGACGAAATAGCAATTTAATATGAAAATTCAAATTCCGTCTGTTTTGTTTGGTTCCTAATTAGAAATTTAAAGAACCCACTTCATAATGTCGATATGAACGATTAACTTATTTTTGGGTAAACTAAGGAATCACCACACGAGCGATGGCCCACATTTTTTGAAACACCCTGTATAGCAGGGCAAGGCTAAAAAACTTCTTGATCTAGTTCCGCGGTTATTAAATCATTATCATTACATGTATTTTTTATTTTTCCTTCCAACCTAAACCGATATAAGTCTTGTTGCGCCCATGGTAAAGGGCATTAACATATTGCAAAGAAAAACCCTCGGTCCAGTTATACATGCATTTTGCGTTTCCCTGCAGCCATTTTCTTTCATACAAATGGTAAAGGAGTTGTTTAAGGAGATTAAGTTTTCCAAGAGAAAATTATTCACGCTAATTAAACGGAGGAAAATAGCCTAGTATAATAAAAGGAGAAAAATAATATTTTATATTTGTTCTTTCGTTCGTTCTCTTTGCGCTTTTGTGTTTAAAATCTACGCTTAACATTATGCATATATCATGCATATACATACATACATGTGGAGAATTACATGAATAGGCTTTTTTTAATTCTTGCAGAAAAATTACTGCACTTGAATTAAAAAGGGAACTCTTTACATCAATATTAAACTTTTAATTAATTTTTGAGCACTAACATTTTTTTTACGATCGACCGGAAAATATTCCTTTTCTGAAGGATTTTCCGTCCAGAAAGTAACGTTTTGCCAAGGTCGGAAAATTAGCATTCGAAATTGGCAAGAGCTTTTTCCGAAAATCGTTCGGAAATATTGACATTTTTGAAAGAAAATCTTCATATTTCCCTACACTTAGTCGTTGCTAGGCAACGGCAAATAACTGTTACGGAAATATTCATTTCCTTACTGTAAGGAAATTATATTTCCTTACAGTTGTTAGTGTTCTACATAAATGATTGAAAACACGTTGTTCATAAGGAATTATTTTATCTTTTGAAAACCTCAATGCATTGTAGAATACATTTTGAAATTAGTTTGTTATATTCACAGTTATTTGGCAGTAGAATTATTGAAACTTTTCGGATCATTATTAGAACTATGAGACACATTTTGGACAACATGCGAGTTAGTAGGGTTATTTTGTTGAATATTGTGTATTGTGAAAATTTTATTTGCCACCTCAACCTTATTGTTAAGCTTCCTGGATAAATTTGTCGATTTCTTCCTTCATTAAAATCTTCGATTTCTTTGCCCTATAACCTTGAGCTTGCCGAAGAACGAAGTTTTGAATATGTAGATATATCTACATTGTGTTTAATTGCAAGGGTTGACTTCAATCGGCCCATAATGTTGAAGATTTCATCTTTAAACAAAGGTCTAGGAAGTATGCCATTACAACATTTTCCGAGAAAGAACTCGTGTTTTCTTTGCCCTATAACCTTGAGCTTGCCGAAGAACGAAGTTTTGAATATGTAGATATATCTACATTGTGTTTAATTGCAAGGGTTGACTTCAATCGGCCCATAATGTTGAATATTTCATCTTTAAACAAAGGTCTAGGAAGTATGCCATTACAACATTTTCCGAGAAAGAACTCGTGTTTTTACTCTTGCGATAGTCCATAAAACGTGTATACGCATATTCGTACTTTCCTCTTGATTCTTTGGCAATAATTCTAATGAAGCAGTATTCACTGCCTCAACCAGCTCTGGAGGAGTCCCAGAAATGGAAAATTCATCATCACTTATCATTTTATACTGTTTTGCTTTCGGAAACACCAACAATTAAATTTATATGCATCAAGTTTGACAATTCAACATTAATACGTTTGCATAGTAACGCAACCAATTTTATTACGAATTTCAAAGCACCATTTATTTGTGAATAAAATTATTCGCGATTTTTTCAAAATTAATCAATATCTGTCGATTTTTAAACGATTTTCGGAAAAATAGTATGTTTACCTCGTAGGAGAAGCCACATTCCTGGACTCTGTGTCTTCATCAGTCGTCCAGGAATGTTACTATTATTGCCTATTCACTTTTAAATGGTTATTCCCAAATATGTTCGCTCGCGGAGCGAAATTTCCAATCGGTTACAAATTTCGTTTAGCGCAACCATCAACTGTCAAATCTGAGAATTGACTTCTCAACTTAACCTCCAAGTATTCTTGGTCATTTGTGCTTTGTTTAGAGCTAACCTTACGTTTTGAAATGGATATTTAAAGAATAATACAAACTAAGTTTAACCAAAACATGCCAAAATGGAAGAAAATAAAACGAAAGTCAAAAGTAACCAAACAGTCGATCGAGTAAATGACCCTAATCTAAACCCACATTCCGTACCAGTACGCGGATTGTTCTGACGGTTGCCAATCAGTTGACAATCGATACATTCTGCCCAACGAACTTCTGTGAACACTTTAAACCTACTGCGCTTGCCTCGGGCAGTTTATAACTATTTTATTATTATTTTAGCTTGGTCAATTCTACATGAAAATGGTCTCTCGCGTTTTTATCTTCAGTTTCTTGATTAAAACAACCAAATTCAAATTGATAAATTAACATTGATACATTTTGTTTCATAAAAAATTGGAAATTGGACTTTTATAGGCAATAATAATGAGTTTAAATTTGAATTTAATTGTTAATATTTGTTCTGATCTAAAAAGGAAATTTTAATCTTATTTTTTTAGTTTTTGCTGTTTTAAATAAGTTTTAATAACGCTTCTATTCAATTTTGACGCCAAAAGACAATATCACTCCAAACTTTTCTATTTTTCGCGTTAGTTTCTAGAGTTTATGATCCGACAGTCTATTTGCAAGAGCTACAAGAGTGGCTTTAATCGATATCAGACGAGAAGAACAAATATCTCGCGAACTGTAGAAATAAAACTATTGGTCTTGCGAAAAGAGCTAAATTGAGAGAGCGTGGAAAACGGCAAATATACGAGATAAACTGGACACAGAGACGGCGGAAATTTGAAATTGTATTTGTTCTAAGATAGGGTACAAATTTTTGATTTAGATTAAATTGGTCGTATTCCGGTTAAGAAGATAATCAAGTTCCTTATATCGAATATCGAAAATGAGAAGTAATTAAATCGTTAGCCGTTATTAAAATTAGTTCGCAACAAAAAATAGCCATTAAATCATTTGGTCAGAATAAAAAGATGTTGCTTGCAATAAATAAAAATCGGGCCGCAACACTTGTTCTGCAAAAAATGCTATAAACTGTCAAGAATTTAGCCGATATCAGTCCGCTTGTAATATCATGTGTTCGCTTAATTAACAGTCGAGCTGCGAAATGATTACTTGGTCAGCAAGATTTTACAATTGTCAATAGAAAATCGGCTACAAAAGATGTAGCGGGGGCGGGTTTTCACTTGTTTTCCCAGGGCACTGTCACTATTTCACGTTTTAATGCTTTTTTTTTAATGACCAAGATTAAATATTTTGCTTACCCACTGATTGCTTACTAATATCTGATTAAAAGTGGATCGCTCATAGCAGCTTATATATTTAATTTGCGTACCAAAATAATTTAGAGCACTCTAGTATGACATTAATTACTGACCGATTCAGAAATGTTTGCTGTCCATAAGTTGCTGACCAACTAGCCATTTTGGCTAACCGATTATATTTTTCTGTTCGCAAGAATAAGAATATTTTGCTAACCAGTTAAATGATACCCAAAGAAAATCACGAGTTTTTACTTATTAACAATTGGTTTTTAAAATTTGCGATATAAAAAATCATTTTTGGATATCCAACGCGGCGATAGACGACGATAGACCGAAATCCGTGTAAGCCAGACGTCCGTCTCCAAATATATGTTGCCAGTTTTTTACATTAATCCGTTTTTCTTTAACCTTCGATATTCAAAGGTAGAATCCTGTCTTTGTCTGTTTCTGCTACTTTAATTAGTGGCTATTTACTTGCATAAAGACAGGCCGTCAAATTCAGACTTTAAAATAGAGACGACGACTTTTGCCATGTAAAATAAGGCATTTTATCATTTTACATTTATTTTCAGCGATGGGACGACTCCTTGCGGAAAGCGTATCCGCTCCGAAACAAGAAGTTACCCTTAGGCGTCGCGAATGGAGTCCCAGAGACGAAGATTGGGAACATCCGACATTGGATAATAGATTATCCCGTAAGTAAACGAGACAGTCTCAATATTTTTGAAACAAATATTATAAATTTTTGAGAAAATGTCCCAAAATTTGGTTGGCAAGAATTTTATAAAAGTCTCTTGTATAAATCGGATAATGGTTAAGTTGTTCCTTCTGCCAAGCAAATTTAGGTTGTAAGGAATACCTAAAATAGCACATACAGGGTGTTATGGAAATGACGTATTATATTTAAATGGGAGACTCCTGGGGTGTCCTAGAGAAGCGCTACATATTTTTTTTTAAATCGAACGTTTAAAAAGTGGGGTAATTCACCCCTAAACCCACCCGGTTACTCCTCGGCACATTCATATATGATCATATTACATTGCCAAGCTGTGTAATCAACAGATGTTCAGGCCCAATGTTGCCAACTGTATAAAAAATGTGAAACTTTAGATTCTTATAAAAATAATATTTAGTTTACCTAGTATCCAAATAGAAGTGAATCCAGGTGCCAGTACACTAGCAAGTGATCCAGGGCACAGACATCTTCAGGTTTTTTTTTATGGGAAAAGCTTTATGCTCAACACGTACCCTGATGATAATGTGGAACTGCATAATAAGCTTATACCCACTAAACCCCATTCGGCCTCTTATTTCCAATCTCTCGGAACATTTGCACTAAATCACTTAAAGAAATACACAGACACCCACGAGTTTCCAATTATTTTTTTTTTGAAGATATGCACTTATTATTAGATTACACAAAAGCAATAAATACTAACGCATAATTACACTTTACAATAACCTACCGTACACATAAAACAACCGCAGTATAGGATACAAATTATTTCGCAATAGAAATTCAGAAATAATAAAAACGCTAATTTCTAATGGGCTAATCAAATTTATTAATCCTTTACTGAAGAAGAATGATGAAATAATTATGTTGATAGACCTTTCCTTCCATCCCTTTAAAATAAATAGTCTCGTCTAACTAGCGCGGTTGCCATTTCCGAGACTATCATTATACAGAAAAGTATTACAGAAAGAAATTCTGCACTTTATGAATATAACCTTATAAAACATCGAAAGTGGCAACGCTGTATTTTTTAAGTATTAACCGCAGCCGCTGCAGTCGCGTAAAGAATAGGCAACCCGATTGTCCAAGATCAGCTGTTTAAAGAAGCCGGCCGGTTTCCTACTGTTTTTTTCAAGCAGATTTGTGTGTTAATACTTAAACCCGAGTTTAAATTATTAAATTATTTGTTCTTTTCGCGACGGCAGTGCCCCAGTCCAGCAGTTCAACATCGATCGACGGAACCAACGTGTTATTTATTTTTAAAATTTTTAGATGTAAATACATTATTTCCCAGACCACTCAGACAATAAGGGCGTATTTTTGTCTACACAGTAGCACTTTAAAATAATAATTCAGATTGAATGGTACTTAGATGTGTTCATGAGACGCGATTTTGTGAGATTATTGTGCCGGTTTGTTTTTTTTCGGTTTACCTAGGTACTTGGTGTTTTTTTATAAATTAAGTTGGTTTTAAATAAGTCCGAAAAGCTAAATAATTTTTGGATATTTTTCTTCAATTTGTTTTCATCTCAGGAATTGCCGATTTAAATATAATACGTCATTTCCATAACACCCAGTATTTTAGTAATAAAAATGGGAATCCATGGTTTACATAACATTCTATTATAGTTAGGTTTTTATTCTCTGATCGAATTCGAATAGAAAAAAAATTCCCATTTAAAATAATTGTCGTCATACTTGGACTTAATATTGTCAAACAGGACAAAAAAATATTCTTATTATGTGAATTAAAATTAGATTTGACCCTGTCATTTTTACTAGGTATGCTCAAAGCAGCAAAAAGGCGTAAAACTAAGACACCATATCGGTTCTTTATGGGAAGGAAATCAAATAGTAAGTCCAGAAATTATTGATCTTGGGCTTAATGTAAAAATATGTTTTATATTGTCCTATAATATGTTGTTTATGTAAAATGTGTATGTAATTCAGTCTACTGCATGTAAATATTTTTTTAAAAATATTATACATTGTTTTTTTGGGGGTTAGGTTGAGGTGGTATAATTGTATTGTGTTATATACAGGGTTTGTTGTCAAAAGTCACTTATATCGTTCAAGCAACGTGACATGAATGAGCTGATCTAAATGTATGTTATATTCGAAAGCAATATAGTCCGTATTTTAAAGAGAGGTAATCTTTAAAATAGCGAAAATAAATGTAGAGATAACGTCCGAAATTTCCCGCATACGATAAACGTTAATTAATTATTATAAATGTTAAATTAGTTGTTTTATGTTGGGTTGCATTATTTCAAGGATATATGGCAGGTCGGAGACGAGGGATGAAACATATCTAATCCCGGTTTGACCTGACGACGAGGCTTAATTTTGCAAAAAGTATTAACCACTTCATGGACGTCAATCCCCAGCCCACTCATTACTTCAGCGGTATTGCCAGACTTATTTTAATTGCTACATTATGAAATGCAAAAAAATTGAATAACCTGCCACTTTATGAAACTGAAATTTTTTTTTATGTTGGCAGCAAGTAGGGTTCGAATTTTAGGCCTACTTCGATTTTCGATTTGGTTGAAATTAATTTTTTAGGCATCCATAATGATGGATTCGACAAAATTTTTTATACAAAACTTTAAAATACTAACCTTTAACCTTGCAAATAGGCAATTTTTAGTAGAAATTTATATGAAATACCTATACTCGGAAATATGTAACATGCTGACGGTGTCCGTCAACTAATTTCTAGTCACAACTATAAAACAACATAACCTACAAATAATAGAAATATCTTCCAGTTTATGCTCTATTTCTAAAGTTTTATTCCATAAAGTTGTTACTATATATTTTTATTTCAATATAGTATTATACATATTACTTTATATATACATATTTATAGTTACTGTAGACAATTCCTGGCCATTAATTGTTATTCCTGTCAGATTCTGTGTCGACACAATATTTTGAACTTTGTTCTGCTCGCACCATAACTCAAAGTTATGCATATTCTTTTTAAAAGTTTTTATAGATTATTTTCTGCAATTTCTCGTATTTCTGACGAAGTACAACTTTCTTCCTGATTCATTTTTATTAACTTTAATAATATATTTATTTTTAATTATGACGGATGGGAAGAAACATTGTTGTGTTCAATTGTTTCTATCATGGCATATTTGATACTTGTAACATTTTATAATTGTAAAAGTATTGCCAACCCAAAAAGAAAATATTCTATCAAATGGAAAAAATCTACTATATTTTTAAACGTTTTTCAGACTTTAAAGACCCAAATAGAAAAAGTATTCATAAGACAATTAGAGCACTTGTACTTTAGAAAACTCCCCTCATCATCATGTGTTCTGAAACTTGTATCATTAATATTTATCACAATTATTTTAAATGTTAGTCATGGGGGAGGTTTTTATTTCGAGAAAATAATACAGAACCTGAAATTCTGAATAAATCCTCTTAACATTGTTGTTTGTTACTTTGTGTCTTTTTAATTAAAAAACCCCTGCACGAGCTTATTCGATCTCTGCGAAAATTTTTCCCATTTTGCTTTAACTTCACATTTCGAAAAGGCGAGAAAATAAATCTTTCAATTCAAAAAATATAAATTAAAACTTTACAGTTATCTGAATGTCTACATTTAACGAGGGCGGTGAATAATTGTGCTGCATCTTGATTCCCAAAGCATTTAAAATTTGCTTTTATAATCCTCATATCTTTTAATTGCTGTGTGTTTTCGCACAACGTTTCTCTTGTATATTTTAATGGACAAAAATCGATATAAAAAAATCATCTCGCCAAAATAACTCAATTAAATCTGCCCAATTTGAGAAAATCACTTTCATACAAGTAAAACACATGACCCCGCAGTCAAAGGGGGGGGGGGGGGGGGGGGTTGTTCGGGTTTGTTAGACCTACATTTTTGAAGGGGACAATTAAAAGTGGGCATCATACATTTGGAATAATTTGACAATTTAGAAGAGTTTTCCGAAATTTTTTGGGTTTGCAGGCCCAGCCGTATTTACGTACCGGGGGAGTAGCCTTCAATCCTGCCTAATTGGGGTGAAAAATCTATGGACACAGACACCGAATGTCGAAAGTTTTTTTAGTTTTACCACATTAGATATATTTTTTTTAATATAGATTTTTTGCAAGTTTAAATTAAGAAGGTAACACGCGTGTGATTTAAGACACTTTCTAGCCAAGTTAGCCGTGCTTTTTTTCTCATTTTTGTAGGCAGGGTCTATTTTCCCACTAGGCCTGAGGCCTCACTTTTAGAGGCCTGTGCGACACTATACTTATTCAAATTGGAATAAGACTTAACCCTTCAATGAATACTTCTATTATTATACATATTTATAATTAAATATTGTAAAACGATTTTTTTCCATGCTTACAATGAACATAAAAAGTTTGGGGCACTCTTTTTTTCTACTATATACAATGCAATGACTTTATTATCCAAACATTGGTTTATAATAGGAACAGTAAAATTCGCTATTTCGATAATTCAGAAATAGAGACTACTAAATCACGATGCAACCTTGTATATGAACATAGATAATAAAACTACATAAATAGGTACCTACCTCATATTATCATATCTTCAGTCAAAGAATCTGTTAACCAGAAATATAGCTTTGGGGTTAGTGAATGAGATTCTTCCTCACTAAAACCACTTTTATAAGCAACTTCACAACGCACCAGTTAATATTTCCATTTGTCCACTGTCCTGTCATGTTATCTCCACTTTTCTTCGTAAACCCGCTAATTATTAAATAATAATTAATAATTTTATAACAAACACGAAATAAGACGCGACCCTTGCCCTATCTTTCGCCATTTAATGCCGGTCAGGTGTCACTGACGCTTCCGAAGCCGCCTTTGTTTATATTAGCAAATCATGGCACTCTACATGAAACGTCTGCGGTTGCTGTTTAGAGATTTTTCTCTAGGATCGAAGCAACAGTACAATTGATAATATTTTATGTGCATTGTAATTGTTCTTACTGATTATCATTTTATTAATCGGCACAGAAAATTGCGTATAGTTGATTAATTTAGAATTTTTTTAATACCTTGCTTGTCAGGTTTGCTCCTTCGTTTATTAATTATTTTTATGTGTCATATATTTTTACGGTTTAATATAATATGTTTTAAAAGGTCTTTATACGACCCTGAAGCTGCCGGACCTTGTTTTTATAGCCAAACTTTTATAGTGTGGAAAATAATTTAGGAGCACGTTTATTAGCTATATATAAAATAACCTTTGAAGTTCTTCTTTAAATAATTTATTAACTTTTGCTTCCGAGGCTTAATTTTATTTCCAGTTTTCGTTATAATGTAATTGACTTTTTCTGACTATACGTTGTGGCCGTGGTCTGTTTTTTGCTAAGGGGAGAAACCACGCAAAACTTTTCCATAGCCTCTCATTAAGTTAACAAGAAATAATTATGCCAAAATTGACTCAAATGTAAATAAGTTCAAGATAATTTGTTATACCGACTCATTATAGGGTTGATAAAATATATCATTAAATGTGTTTCATCAAATTTGACATCCTTCATTGAAACAAAAACCTCAAAAGCTATATTAGAGTCGGCAATAAAAATTTCCGGTGCAATGGCAATTATAATTGCACGAATTCATGCGCAGTAAACCGTTTCCGATCAGCTGGCGCATTGCCAACAGTCAGAACAGCAGTCGGTAGTGTCGAAATCCCTAAAATACCCCCAGAATTAGAGATGGGTAAACCAGTTCGTTTTGATTAGCAGTTAAAGCAGCTACTGCTACTTACAAATGGCAGTTCAAAAAAAATTGCTACGAATTAGCAGTACATATGCTTAATAAAGAATATGATCTGTTAATTTAAGTACCAGTTAGTTTAAATAGCCAGTAGCTGCTCGTAGGTGCTTCGACCAACTAATAAACATTTAAAAATAACAGAATAATCCATCACTACCCAGACTTGCACCGGCAATGGCAATGGCAATGAAAATGGCGCGTGCCCTATTTCTGGCAATGCGAGACAGCTGATCGAGAACGGTGTACTGCGCATGAATCCGTGCAATTTTAATTGCCAGAAGTCTAGAATTGCCGACTGTAATACGGACTACATTCTCGCATTGCGCCGGCAATGCGAGCAGTATTGGACCAGCTGACGGAGAACGGTTTAGTGCGCATGAATACGTGCAATTATAATCGCCATTGCCGGCGCAAGAGACAATAATTGCCGACTCTAATACGGCTTTTATTAGTTTAATTTTATTTCTTATGCAGTTCCGCTCTTCGTAGCGCCGTTAAAACGCACAGAAATTTGCCTTTACAGTGGCGTGAAACGCGGGAAGGAAATTTTGTGTTTGTATTTTTTTCTTACGTAATAGATCAGACAATAATTATAAATAAATCAAGCAAAATAAATCGTGACCAATATTTGTAACGTATGTAAAGAAGAGGGAACTAGGAATTAAATAATAATACCAGTCAGAAGGACATTTTGGGAAAAAAACTATATTTTTGAATTTTCAGGAAGAACCCAACTGCGGAATCAACAGAATGTATTTGTTTATTTTCCACTTAATAAATTATTGTTTGTGTCGTCAACGGTAAGACGCTTTCTAGCATGGTTTTTATACATTTTGATCCCCTCACTCTTCATAAGGAAACGTACAAATAAAACATTGTAAACAATAATATTATGGAGATAGAATTGCTCTTATTCCCTTAAGGTATACTCACGAGATCTAAAACTCTTCCAGCTTCGCTTCCCCATAATTTAAATGAATAATGAATAGAAGCGAACTAGTGAACCCTGTATACAATATCCTCTATAAATAATGATTGAGAAATTCTGTCCCTGCCGCCCCCATTAGACAAATGAATCTCCGAGGTTTGATGAGTAGGTACTCAATTATATTTAGTGCAGATACCTTCGTGCTTTCTGGATATTAACAATAACTCACAATGCCACTAATAATGGCATTGATATTTCCACGTTTAAGATAATGTAAGTTTGTCGTATAATATTCGTAACAAATAAATCAGAGAGCATTATTATATTATTTGTTGACGACTGCTTCTTTCATAATTTAGACAAAATTCTTTACAAATATTTTGAAATCATTGATATCGTGTATCTACAATGAAAAAATTATTGTTATTCTTTAAACTTTTTTGGCTTAAACGTTTTTGTTCAAGACAAATTTAAGCTGTTATATTCGTATTTTAAATAAAACATACAAAATTTTTATTTTACGAGATTTTTTTTCTTCTTAGTGCTTACAGATATCGACATCAACTCGTACGACGACAGTACTTTGGGAGCTCCATCGGTAACCTCATACAGACTCAGTCGCGACGTTTTGTGCGTCCAACCACCCTCCCTCAGGGCGGCCGGATCGTTCAGGTCTACAAGAGACAGCAGCCAGCCGCCCAAAAGGGTTACTAATGTTGCTGATAGCCAGTGTCAATATATTAAATTTAGAGGTAAGTACTTTCCGCGCTGTTGCACACGGCAATATACCACACGTTTCTTACAATATCCCGGTTTTAACCGAATAAACATGTTCACAGGACAAATTTTCATTTGAAATAGACATTTGACATAGATGCGTTTCTAAATTGTATCTGTTTTGAAACTCGACACGTAGCATTTATTTTTTCTGTTTGTTTTTCAGAACGTTCATACAGTGATATTCAACGCATCGAACGAAAACCATGGAGGGCTATTGCGCTATCAAAAAACCAGTAAAGATTTGCTAAAATTTTTATTGGAAAAATTTCCTATGGATAACCAACTTTTTTTCAAATTCCTTTTGGAATAAGATATGGTAAATAAATGTCAAAAACTAGTCTTTTTAGAATACTATTCATTAATTTTTTTGTCCCAATGAGAGGAGAGGAACCTACAGGATAATATGTGTGGATAAGTTAATAGAAGGGAACTCCCACCAAAGAGTTATGTTCTAAAAGTACCCCCAACCTGCATGTTTAAAAAATATATAGATTATAGGACCAAAATATATAGTTATCTTTATAGTGCTTCAGATTTAGTACACCATTTTATATTTTGATTATTATTTACTTGTTTTTTGTTTTATACAAAATAAACTTCGGAGCCTCGTTTTGTACCTCAGAGGTATATAAAACACTTGAGTATACAGTGTGACACAGAAGTTTGCAACAGCTATTTTTCTCGTCATTCCCTTCAAATTTCAGACGTAGGGTTAAAATATGGTTTTGGATTTGTTGGATCTTGAGCAATTAAAAGTATGTTTTGATGAAAAAATTATGTTTTGAACGCAGCAGGATCCCAGGAAATCTAATTACATTTTATAAAAGAAGCCCCTACCTGCTTAATACCTTACGAGTAAATCTTGAATAATACATGTCAAAATGCCAGTGTCGGTTAACTCGACACTGGCAATTTGATCTGCAGTGTCGACCAACGAATAGAACTTATAAACAGGAAGAAGACAAACAGCCGTGTTAACAAATCGAAGCAAGTATGAACAAACGAACAAACCCGGCATCCATTACGTCTGGCATCAGCTGACAAACGCGCGTGCTTTTGAAATATCACTTTTGTCCAAATTTTCATTATTGTCAATATTTTAAAGTGACATTTAACCAACAAAAAACATTCAAAACCCTTTTATTTGATTTACTAAGTGGTGAAAATCAATATTAGGATTCTGACAAGTTTTAAGCTGTAAATATCACTTTAAAATAATCCTTACACACTCTTATATCATTTTTTGAACTAGTGACGTAACTACAAATGAAAAATTGAACTTCAGAAATAAGCTTGTAAGTAGTTTTATTAAAAAAAAAAGGAAGTAAATCATAATTTACATCAAATATTTTACCATGTTCAACTGGGCCTAGGTCTTAGCAAATATTTCAGGCTTCAAGTCCGAGCATATTTTTGGGCCCCATATGATTTATGAAAAGAAATTATTATTAATGCTTACTCTCAGTAAAGATGACTAAATGAATATTTCAATTACAAATTACTCACTATTTAAAATTTAATTTAAGGACCCTGCTGAACATTATTTTTTTCATATAAACATACTTTTAATTGTTCAAAAATCCGAAAAAAATAAAAAATACGTGGGGTTTCATAAGAAAATCAAAACGCTGTGTCAATATCTGACAAGCGGTAGGTCTGACAACGTCGCATATATCGCTACGTCTAAAATTTGAAGCACTTTGATACAGTCCTGTGGTACTTATACCATGGTCCCTGTGTGAACGTCTGTGCCACTGCTGTATATTGTAATATCTCGAGTTCTGGACCCTATTTAATTAACAAAGTTGCTAAGGAAAATCAAAAAACTGTTTTCTAGTTCTTGGCGTTATTTTTTAATACTTCAGATTATTAAAAATAGATATTAGGACAGGACATGAAGGTTTCTTAGGCTGTTTTTAAAAATATGTTTTACGTCCTTTTGAAAATATTAGGTAATCAAGTTTTTTACCTTGGTATGTGTTCTATATTCTAAGAGTCTATTTAGGGAATTAGATTTTTTTACTTGATTTTTAGAGAAAATAAGTCATAAAATGTGATGTTATTGTTGGATTCTATTTTTGGTTTTGTTACTTAGCTATTCTTATATTTTATAAAAACTAACATAAATGTAAAACCCCATCATTCCAAAGATTTTCACGTAGGCAACTGTAAATTACAATTAGACAATATCATGATTTGTGTAACAGAAAAAAAAACACTTCCTATATACTAAGAAGTAATAAATAATAAATTTAGATAACTAGTCAATAAATACTATACTGTATGTTACATGTTTTTTTGTTAAAAATTTGTATTTCATTTTTCGGATAAACGCATGTTAGAAAGTTGTTGTGGGCCTGGTTTTTATAGTTAAAAAATCAGTAGTTTCTCAACTCGATCTTAGTTATAAGTGTTTTTGCGACATGCTAAATGTAAAACTCGCCCAAACTAAACTCATGCTTGTAAAGGACAATATTGTCGTTAAAGACTTTTGGACAATTTTCTAAATAAATGTTTTACTTAATTTTTTGTGTTTCCTTTCTCCTTCAACTTTCAAGAATTCGGAAAAACCTTACGATATTCGAACTCATCGGGACTGGTAACAGACATGAATGTGGTACTCATTTATTTTTGCATGACGCCGGACAGAAACGCCATGACTTATACTACTAAAATCTACCGGGCTTGGGGTACGAATCCACACACTCTTGTCTCAAAGTTCCTAGCGATTGTCGCCTTAACCTACATATATATAACCATTATATTGCTAATACCATCTGCAATTATGTCCCCGCTATGGGCATCGAAGGGGTAATAGTGAGTTTGCGCAGTTTGAAAATTTCCTTGTGAAAGTAAACATTCGACAGGACCGGATTTCGGAACTTTTTTAGTGTAAATTTCACTGGTTAGTCAGGAAAAATATTGCAATCAAAATTTCGATTAGTTCGAAATAAGAGGGCGTTCCATGCATACGATTTCTAACGATATGATGATCCGACGGTGCCCTGATTGGTGTAAACTTTTGATGTCAAATTCCGTCCGAATATTTGTAACAATCGACACGATGAGCTTTATTTTAACTTTCATCCGACGTCGTATATTTCTTAACCTCACTTTTTTCTAAACCAAAAATTAAGAATGAATGACTATACTGGGAATTATTATTATCAGCTACTAATGCACGAAATTCACGATACATTAATTTTAAGGTTAGGTAGTGACCACATATATATTATATTGTATACGAGTGACACTCTCTCCTTTTCTTACAAGCTTTTTAGTGAAATTTGGTTCGGAAAATGGGATAATGTGATAAGCAAAATATTTTCGTATATATGTACATACCTGAAATACTTTATACCTTACCTTGTGTCCTTTCATCTTAAACAAAACAAGCCACTAACCTATCAAACAGCTAGCGAATCACCACAAACTAAAAACTCCTTCACAAAAATTGTTGTTAGGTAATGAAAGTTTATAAGTACTAATATGCCGACAACAATGTGGATGAACCACTTTTTAGAACCAAAGATGGCGACGAATATCAACAAACAAATAATGTCGGGCCGGCTCTGACGCGATCGATAAAATTTCCACCCTACTGCGCAAACTCAATAGTACCACGCCGCCATCTCCCATAGCGGGGACACTTTTTGTATTTTGGAACGTTCGTATTCGCAATATAATGGTTATACTATATATTATGTGCCTTAACCACGATGCCGGTCCCAGGGATATTTGAAAAATATTGAGAATGTCAACAAATTATTGGAGTATTGAAAATCTTAGTGAGCTTGTGTTCGTCTATCGATATGATATCGATATCTCAATTTTGCAGGGACAAAGAATCATAGATGATTAATTTGTACTCCGTAAGTCGATTCGGCTGCCATAGGACGAAAATTATGATCACTAAGACCACCCGATCAAGAAAAAGAGCTAAATTCTTCAAGGATTTATTAAAATTTTGTACAATAAAAATATTCACATGAAAAACTATCTTTAAAACAACATTAACATGAAATAATTTAAATCGTTAATAAGTTAATAGAACAATGATTAAAAATGCATTAAATGCAAAAACGACAAAAATCAGTTCCTTTAAAAAAAATATGTACAATACGACTGGTAAATTTTACCAATAAAAGTAGGGTTAAGATTCTTTTTTATAGTATAGACATAAACTTATTTAAAGCTGAATATAAAAAGCGAAAAACATTTTTTTGAATAAAACGCAGAAATGAAACGAGACATACTATACACATACCTACAAAAGGTAAATAACTGTAAACAAAGGAACCCATGTTACGTTTTAAAAAAACTTAATAGTGAAGGTAAAAGACAAACCTTTAAAATTATTACTAAAAAATGGTCTATCGGTGTGTGAAGTTTAAAATAAAAAAAAATGACATGCCTATGTCGGGAATCGAACCCAGAACCAGCGAATTAACTAGTTATGCCATGGACACTATGAATGTTTCTCTCACCTACTTCGGCAATATTCAATTTTTAAGTTAATCGTATAAGTACCTACACGGCGGATCAAAAACAGTGACCCCATTATTCTTTTAAGAATAACTTTATAGTTTGAAATCATTTTTAAACCAAATTTGCAGAAAATATTTATAAAATTAATTTAAGTGATAAGATCGAATTGAAATAAGAAATAACTTTCTTTTTCAAATAATTGATACTTGCATATTAAAGCCCTTATATTCTCAACAACAAACATTCTATTTTTCTAACCTAATGTTTCTAAGCAGTTAATAACTGAATATCACTGGTTTTTCGTCAGTTGGTTATGGAAAATATTTTATATAATGGAACAGGAATGATATTTGGAGTATTTTATTTTTAATTGGTTAAAAAATAGGTGAAAAACATATTGAACAACTTTTTAAATCTTTGTTTTTCGGTAGATTATTATTACTATACTCTAAAGTCGGTTCGTTTTATGAAGTCCGATATCGGATTAAATCATTAAAGGTTGTTAACCAGTAAGACGGTTAAGTTAACAATACCTTCGCTATACTTGATCGTACCGAACATTCCACTGGTTCACTGTAGTCAGCCGTGCAAAATCAGCGATTCCAAAACAAACTTAACTTAGAATTATGTACCGCGATAAATATTTTTATTTTGTTTATTTTTCGCTCATAGGTTTTTTTTATTTATCAAACGAAAACCATTTTGCGTCAATAAGTTAATGATGTTCTCAGGTACTTTTTCCTAGAATTTAGTTATTTTGGGATCATTATAGTTAAATCAATATTATAATCACTATTTTCCAAGAAATAATTAAAATTTGCTCAAGTGCAGGATGGTATGTTCTATTTTAAATAAGTAGTTATGCTTTTTGCTTTTAGGTTGTTTTTCATTGTGTGTGAATTAAAAGCAGTTATAAAGCAAAGTTATGGAAAATGTTCACAACGCCTAGAAGATGTTTATCTCCAGGTGAACGCCGTTTGGTATTACAAGTGGAACGTTATTTTACTTAGAAAAAGATAACTCGGGTCCGTTAGTGTCTGTTTTGGCAGTGCAAAAACGAACGTCTGATGCTTGCGGCATTTCAGATAAGACCTTAAGAAGACTTCGAAAAAAGAGTGAAGAGGAATTGAACAGACCATATAAAAGGGTTTGACTCCATTCTAAAACCTTTGATTTATCCCATGGGATAAAACTATCGATTAGGAATAATGTTTATGATATGTATAAAGCCAAGGAATATGTTACCGTCAAAGCTATTCTTGAAAATATAAAGGAAAAAGAACTTTGCGATATTGGAACTACCAGTTTGTCCATCATTTTAAAAGAGCTGGGCTTCAAATATAAAAAAAAACGAACAACAGAAAAGTGCTTTGCAAGCTGTCCAATAATGTTTCAAAAAGATGGCGACATCGGTTCTTTTTAGAACCAAAACTTTATAAAAAAAAGAATTCGTAAAACTAATTTGCCTAAATACTATAACAGCTAAAAAATAATTATTTTTCCTTGCCTAAATTAATTTTCTATTTACTTTAAATTAGTTTATTTAGAAAATACCTAAAATATAATTTATTGTTTGAGAGCCCCCGACTACCCGGCTCGAGAGGTTTTATTGCTTAGCGGACTTCATACACCGTACCGACTTTATTCACTTTCCCAATTCAGAGACCAGAACAAATGCACGTGAACAGCACAAAGGGTCGCATTAAGAATATAACAGTACAATTTCGAACCACGCATGAATATACCTGAAAATAGCCTACACTAATCTCACCAGCGTCGGAAGGTTTGTCACCGCTTGACCACGAGCAATGAGTTTATGCATCGAGCATGTGGCTATCACGTGCTGATGTTTGTTTATGCTCCTGAATTGGTAAAATTAATAAAGTATAGTAAGCTATTCTTTTAATGTTAATAATGTTTCTCGTACATTTTAATTATAGATTAAATACATTTCTTTCATCCGAATATCAATTCCCATTCATTTTTAAAATGTGATATTCAGTTATTAACGGATTAGAAACATTTTTTTGTCAGAAAATTAGTCATCCAAATGAAATATCAAAAAATCTGAAAAATATTTCTTGTTCAGCATATAAGAGGTTTTAACATGTAAGTCACAATTATTTGAAAAAAGAAGGAACTTATTTTTGCGACTTCCTATTTTAACCTGCCCTGTACGATATTCTAATTCGATCTTATCACTTTTAAATTCATTTTACGAGAACTGTGTGGTCACACTTTTTGGTCCACCGTGTACATATTGGAATCTTCTGCGATTCCAAACGGGGATGCACACCGATAAACCTTTTTCAGTTATTTAATAGACATAAAAAAATATTTTTTTTTAAGCTCAACACAGATCGATTAAAAAATAAATGCCCTGCCCAATGGCCGTTTTTAGACGAATAACAAAAATATATACAAAAAACTAAAAACTAAAAAAAAAATCTTAAAACGATCCTTGCAAGCCAAAAATTTCCACTACAGTCTAAGGGGGGCGGTTCTTAACCGAAGGAAAGGGCCGATAGTGTTGGTCCTAAAAATATTTCTCTCTTTATTCCTTTCTATTCTAAACCCTGTATATTTACGTTATAATAATACACCAGATCTAGTATATTGCTATTAAACGGGGAATTAATACAAAAAAAATTACGTACCGCGAAAAAATGGGCTTTTCCTTTTTCTTCTTTTGGTGACATCTCCTAGCGGAGGTTGGCAATCATCATGGCTGTCCTGACTTTGTTAGCAGCTACTCTGAACAGTTCATTGGAGGACATTCCAAATCATTCGGTCAGATTCTTAAGCCAGGATGGTTTCCTTCTGCCCTGACTATGCGTTCCCTTATCCGTTATCTCCTGTTGTCGCATTCAGTGCAAAACTTCAGCATTTGTAACCCTATCAACACACGTCCACAGGATCCGACGGTAACACCATCTTTCAAACGCTTCTAGCTTGTTGCTTTCTGCTTGCTTGAGTGTCCAAGCGTCTGCTCGGTATAGCGATGTTGAAAACACTATAGCATCGAAGCATTCGAGTTCTTAATTGCATTCTACTGCAGAGAAAGGTAGCTCTGGCAATGTCTATCCTTGATTTTATTCCCTGTGTTTGGTCAGCAGTGTCACACAACCATGTTCCCAAATATTTGTAACGCTGAACTCTCTCCAGTGTCGCACGTATTTACATTCATGTTATTATGCTTATATGCTTAACAATCGTATATTTTGTCTTCTTTAGATTCATGTCGAGTCAAGAGCGTGTACAAGCTTTTCCACAAATTTATTTAATGTAATAATCGAACAATCGTGAGAAATACGAACCATTATTTACGGGTAGCGAAAAACTACATTATTCTTTTCAATTTATAGTTTCAAATCATTTTTAAACCAAATTTGCAGGAAATATTTACAAAAGTTCTCGTAAAATGAATTTAAAAGTAATAAGATCGAAATAGAATATCATACAGGGCAGGTTAAAATAAGAAGTTACTTACTTACTTACTTTAAACGCAGTCGCAGGAATAAGTTCTGTATTTTTTCAAATACTTAGGACTTATATGTTAAAGCCTCTTATTATATTCTCAATAAAAAACATTCTTGGGTATTTCACTGGATTAAACCGACGATCACAGTTTTAATCAGTTGGCAATGGAATCAATTTTATAAAATGAAACACAATTGATATTTGGATGAAAGAAATTAATTTCATATTCAATGTGTGTGAAAAACAGCATTTCCATAAACGTCATTTCCATTGATTAATTGAACAAATCTTTCAAATATTTTTTGTAGATCATTATCACTAATAAGCTATTCTTTTGATGTTAATAATGTTTTTTTCGCATATTTTTTAACAAATTAAAGATGCAATATGTGTTTCTTTCATCCCAATATCAATTATATTTCATTTTATAATCATCCGAATATCAAT
Organism: Barypeithes pellucidus; assembly: GCA_963991005.1. Lineage (NCBI taxonomy): Eukaryota > Metazoa > Arthropoda > Insecta > Coleoptera > Curculionidae > Barypeithes > Barypeithes pellucidus. The sequence continues at coordinate 7,766,500 of OZ022557.1, forward strand.
TCTATTTCATTTTATAGAATTGTTTCTATGGCCAACTGACTAAAAATTCAGTCATCAACCGCGTAGAAACATTTGATCAGAATATTAAAAAATCTCGAAGAGTGTTGAGAATATAAGAGGCTTTAACATCTAAGTCCGAATTATTTGAAAAAAGAAAGAACTTATTTTTGCGACTTGTTTAAAAGTAACTTCGTATTTTAACCTGCCCTGTATGATATTCTAATTCGATCTTATTATACTTTTAAATGAATTTTACGAGAACTGTACTTTTGTAAATACTTCCTGCAAATTTGGTTTAAAAATGATTTTAAACACTTTCTTAATTTTTTAGGGGTCGCGGTAATCTGCAAAAACAAACCCGATTAATTCGCAATAACTAGAAGCGCTATCAAAACACCTTACACTTTTAAAAAACATTTAAACCTATCGGCCGTCCCTCGCATCGAGAACCTTCTACAGTATACAGGGGAAGACGAAAACTATAGTATTTAAAGACCTAAAATGGTTACTTTTTATACGCATTTCTAAACTTAAATTTAGTCACTCTATTTTGTTATTGCTTAAAATTTAAATACATGTTTTAAACTATGTTTTTTTTTAATATAAGGATGCACAGTATCTAAGACACGGATTTGTACTTATATCCATAAATTTAATAACGAAAAAAAAAAATATCAATACCTGTTATACATGATGTTTATATACGAAAAAGAATTTCAGTACAGGTTATAAATTATAATTCCTTATAGTAGCGATTTTAGCAATAAAATCATCATCTCGTTCAAAACCGTTATTTATTTTTTTTCGTTTTTATGATGATTTCAAAAACGAAAACGTACTTTATCTGTTTACAAAACCTCACCGTCAAATATTCACTACTTTTTGCTAGATGGCGCCAACAAATTTGTCGCAAGTACAAATTTAAACTAGACACGCTAGAATTAATAATTTTTAAATTTAGTAGTTACAGTTAATGGAAAATCTATACAGGGTGTTCGGTAAGTACCTCCTAATCTCTAATCAGAAGAGGTCCAAATAAACCTAATTTGTCGTAGAAAAAAATCTTAAAGTGCCCCTTAACAGAGATACACAGCCCCAAAGGGGTACCAAGCGATTTTCTTTTTTGGCTCAAAAGTTAGAGCCAAAAAAGTAAATCGCTTGGTATTCCTTGGGGTTCTGTAGCTCCTAATTAGAGAGACGGTGAAGTGGAATATCAGTAATTTGGTTTTTCGTGGAGTTTAGGTCCCTCTCTACAACTTTTATATCTGACGAAATGCCGTAGAGCGTTGCGCTTTAGGAAATTCTCAATAAATTCAAAATTATATCGAGCCATGTCTGAAAATGAATTTACAGCATCTGGAGACACATTTTCTGACAAGTCAACCCTTGCATATACTTTTCCGGGCGTGTCAAAAAAAAATTAAAATAAAAAAAAGTGAATTTGAAGTTGAAAACGATCATGACATGTCAGAAAATTGTCACACTACATTCCTTGACACCCAAATATTGTGGAAAAAAAAAATTCAGAAGAATCGCACCTAGCTAGGCGGAATTCTGACAATATTGCGCAGAGATAACGGAAGATATGACGGAGAGAAAGGGGGACTGGAGTAATCGGTTACTGCAAAACTTTCTCTAAATCTATTTTTTGAGAGGTATATGCAGTCAGCAATTGTCCAAAGAGATCTCGCTGCATCTTACTTCGTGCACCTTCGTACCGACTTTCATAGTCTTCCTTTTCACGATGTCCTTGAAAGTAAGCTGCACTTTCGCAATATTCCTTTTATCAGAAAATTGTTTGCGAGTCATCTCCATGTGAATACAAATCGATTAAGCCCACTTGGACCCATGTCACTTGAGACTTTATAATTTTTCCATTCATTTTATTTTTGACACGCTCGGAAAAGTATATGCAAGGGTTGACTTGTCAGAAAATGTGTTTTCCGTGACTTTGGGGTCACGCAGATGCTGTAAATTCGTTTTCAGACATGGTTCGATATAATTTTGAATTTATTGACAATTTCCTATCCAAAGCGGTACAGCGCCTCTCAGCAACGCTCTACGACATTTCATCAGATATAAAAGTTGTAGAGGGGGACCAAAACTCCACGAAAAACCAAATTACTATCCGTTAAGGGGCACAATTTATGTTCCATGACAAATTAGGTTTATTTGACCTCCTCCCTCTACCCCCGAGAGATTAGGATACACTTACCGGACACCATGTATCAAAAGTCTTTTGTAAAAACGAAAGCAAGGCTAAAAATGTTCTTTTGCTCCGGTAAAAATTATCTTCTTTGAGTTACGACGGTTAGGGCGGGATGTGCGATATGAACGCGAAAATCTAAAATATTTACAGCTGTATTCACTTTAAAAGTTGTTAGATTAAAACCGTGCTGAACTGACAGTTCCGGGTTTAAAATGACAACTGAATGAACATGCCAACCATCAAGATTCGTGTTTTATATAGAAAAAAAAAACAATTTCAGGATGCCACTCTCCTCTAAAATAGAACTACAAATATTTTGGCAACAATACAGGTCATTTGGTAATTTTATGATAAAAATAAGTTTAAATTTGATTTTAATTCTTTTAATCAAGAACGGTGCGTCTGATGAGACAAAGTAAGAGACTGTTTTCATGTAGAATTCACAACGCTAATTAGAAAAAATATCCACATGGAAAAAATGTCAGTGGCGTACAACTTTTTTTTACGAAATCAGAGGAGATGCTTGCAGGTTAGCAGGGTGGGCCATTGGTGGATGGACAGAATAACTTTTCAAAAAAAAAAGTGTTTTTATATCCTATTAACACTAAAATAATATCCAAAGTATTTCGCAGATATTAAAAAACTTCAACACACTGTAGCGACAAAGTTTGTGTGTTCAAATGCGAATTGAAGGTTACTTATAATAATAATCGGGACTTTTTTACATAAATTAATAAAATCTTCTTTTTGCAAAGCCTTCGACTATCCTCGTGTAAGCGGAGAATATACAGGGTGTTTCTTAATAACATGCTAATATTTAAGGAGGTTATTCTTGGGTTCATTTTCAGAAAAAACTTCATATGAACACATGTTCTAAACGTCTAAACTTTTGATATACAGGGTGTTAAAGAGTTTCATGTTTTCTTAATAATTTGTTACGGTTAATGACTTAAATATGTGACAACTAGACTTGACAGACAACTGTCGAAACTGTTTATGTTTACAAAACAAAATCTGCTTCTTACCTACTAGATCCGTTTTAATCTTTGTTCATACCTATTTCATAACAGAGTGCAAATGAATGAATTTAATTTTTTTATACGAATACTGTACGCCAAACGACAAAAAAATCAAGAGACGACATTTGCTCAGCAAGGAATGAGAATTTCAAAAATAATTGTAATTTAAAAAAAAGAAGTGGGGTACCATTTTTTTTCTTCAAATCTACCGAGGGCAATTCTCGCACGGACGCCACTCCTGGACAAAATTAACGCAACATCATAAATTTTCCATATTTTTGATGATATTTTTTTTCTGAATTTATGATTCGATTTGAATGATTTTTTTTTGCATTGTAGGTTGGTTCCTTTACAATATCATAGTTTTCGCTGTTTATAAAAAATTAATTTTCGATTTATACTGGGTTTACTAAAAATGCTATGTTTTTTTCCGAAAATTCGTATCACCCGTGGACATATATTAGCAACCGAAACATATTGCAGTTGACAGTAAACGGTAGGCCCATCTTTCCCCAACATTTTCTTTTTTGGTTTACTTCGTTATCTCTGTTATTAAAGGAGATACACCGTTTTATAGCGTAACATGTTTTTATAGACTTTAATATTCAACACATTCATTGTTAAATGTTTTCAAGTAGATTTCAAGATTAAAATACTCGTCGGGCAACTGCGCATACGAAACGAACGTTTAATAAGCAGTTTTCGAACAGTTTTTATCAGTATGGCGAATTTTATTTGACCTTTGTATCTTAAAAAAAATCAGAATCTGACACATCGCTGGCAATGTCAGAAAAGGGCCGTAGTCTACTTGAAAACATTTAACAATGAATGTGTTGAATATTAAAGTCTATAAAAACATGTTACGCTATAAAACGGTGTATCTCCTTTAATAACAGAGATAATGAAGTAAACCAAGAAAGAAAATGTTGGGGAAAGATGGACCTACCGTTTAATGTCAACTGCAATATGTTTCGCTTGCTAATATACTCCACAGGGTGATGCAAATTTTCGGAAAAAACCATAGCATTTTTAGTACACCCAGTATAAATCGAAAATTAAATTTTTATCATAAACAGCGAAAACTATGACATTGTCAAGGAACCAACCTACAATGCAAAAAAAATCATTATCATCATCAAATTAGCATAAAAAATATGGCAAATTTATGATGTTGCGTTAATTTTGTCCAGGAGTTTACTTACATCATAAAATGCCTCTTGATGAATAGAAAGTGTGTACCAAATTTCACACAAATATCTAGAGCAATATCACAGATATTAATAAAAGGAGATTTTTTGAAAAATTATAACACCCTATATCTCAAAAGTTAAGACGTTTAGGACATATGTTCATATGAAGTTTTTTCTGAAAATGCACCCAAGAATAACCTCCTTAAATATGAGCGTGTTATTAAGAAACACCCTGTATAGCAATGTCTTTATATGCCATAAAACACATTCGTTTCAATTTTTGTGTAGTAGTTGTCATTTTAAACACCTAACTTAGTTTAGATTCGTTTTAACTTAAAAACAAAAAATTAGTGAATACGCCTGACAAAAGCTAAAGTTTTTTTATAACGTTGAGCGAGCATCATGTATAACCTAAGAAAAAAAATCTGATTGTCAATACATACAGTTAGTCGCCAATTTAACGTATATCAGAAAGAAAAACCAAGTTCGTAATTTTGCAGCAATTTCTTTTTAAATATCAGATAAATTTGCGACGCAATGTATCTAATTAAATAATAATAAAAAATATTTTCAAGATCTTTGAAATATATTAAATCTATACCTCGATAAAAATAATATGTACAAAATTATTTTAAGATCATGCATCAATGATAGTCACTCAATCTGGCAACGTCTTTGCTGCAGTAAATTAATAAAACCAGATAAGTGAAAAAACAACTAATGCATGACTTTACCATTAAACAAAAAAAAAAAACAGGTCGTATCGCTACGTTTAGAATATTAACACTGGCGTTCTCGCTTACGAAATATTTATATATTATATATAATAATAATAATATACAGTATGTTCACGGATTGAGTTAAAACGAGGAAATACTTTTTCATTTTTCGACAAAATCTTTCGGAGGCCCTGTACAGGGTGTCCCATTTTCGACACTTTTATATGGTATCTCCGTAGTTGTTAGTGCTATCAAACAAGTAATGTCATGTACTCTTTTTGGGTCAAACTTAAAATGATAAAATCAAAATTTGAAAATTTTCGCTCGCTTAAGAAAAACGGGAAAAAATCAAAAAATTGACACTTTCAAAATTACCCTATATTTTCTTAGTTAAAAGAGATATGGAAAAATGTTTTATACAGAAGTTTATTTATAATGATTGTTGAATAATTTGCCGTTTTCAGAATAAGTATACGGGGTCAGGTAAGAAAGTTATCGGACCTAACCTCATTTTTTTTTAAATGGAACACCCTGTATATTTTAATATAAAAAGATAGCATTTTAAATTCTCTTTACAAATATATACACACCATGAATGATATTGGTTTCCTAGGCGATTTATTTAAACTTTATTACTTTGAACCACAGTAGGTCATGAAACAAAAGCTAATATCCTAGAGACAACTGTGTTGACATTCTAGTTGTTATTAATATTTAACGTCAATTTCATTTTTACATATTCATTTGTGAAAATGACTTATCAACATTTTGAAAAATTTGATATATGTATCATCCATGGTCTGTTATAATTGAAAAGAGTTTAAAATGTCATCCTTTTAGATTAAAATATACAATATATTATATATTTGAATAAATAAATAACAAAAAAATACAATGTGTTGTGTTTTATTCCCTATAATAAATAATAAAAGATGTATTTAAAAATATAAATAGACTCGTTTCATTTTTAAAATAAACGTACGTACTATTGTAGTACGGTCCTGGAAGGTCCTGGAATGTCATACAAACCTAGGCAAAATAAATAACCACAAATAAGCAGGCAAGTCATTAATGTCACGTGACACTTGACATATCTGGCGCGAGGATTCGCTGCAACCACTATACTGCTTCCTACTTCCACACAGCTACTTTATGTTGGACTTGATTAGCAGAAAGGCCCAGCCTCATATATCTAGTTCGGCACTAAGTCGATTACGATATCTTGCTTTTGTGTCATTTTATTTCCATTTAGTGGTTCGCGGAACCCCAAGTAGTTGCTCGCGGACTCCCCCCCCCCCCCCCCCAAGGGGTCCGTGGACCCCAGTTTGAGAAACGCTGTTTTAGCACGTCTATTATTTATTATTATTTTTGGGTTCGACAATCACGTAGTCTCGTAATTCCGGGGTTTTCCTGACCTGTTTCTCCATTTGCTTCATCATAACAAACCGTTTCAAGAATGAAGAGTCCAATTACAGTTAAAATTCTCTCCCTAATGAATAAAGGTTTGCAATGTTCACGTAAATTAACACTACAAAGATATCTTAGAGCTCTCTTTTGCAGAACTAATACGGAACACAATAACTCTTGACTGCAAAAACCCCAAGAAGCTATACCATACCTTATGTAACTCTATATAAGTATACGGGGTCAGGTAAGAAAGTTATCGGACCTAACCTCATTTTTTTTTAAATGGAACACCCTGTATATTTTAATATAAAAAGATAGCATTTTAAATTCTCTTTACAAATATATACACACCATGAATGATATTGGTTTCCTAGGCGATTTATTTAAACTTTATTACTTTGAACCACAGTAGGTCATGAAACAAAAGCTAATATCCTAGAGACAACTGTGTTGACATTCTAGTTGTTATTAATATTTAACGTCAATTTCATTTTTACATATTCATTTGTGAAAATGACTTATCAACATTTTGAAAAATTTGATATATGTATCATCCATGGTCTGTTATAATTGAAAAGAGTTTAAAATGTCATCCTTTTAGATTAAAATATACAATATATTATATATTTGAATAAATAAATAACAAAAAAATACAATGTGTTGTGTTTTATTCCCTATAATAAATAATAAAAGATGTATTTAAAAATATAAATAGACTCGTTTCATTTTTAAAATAAACGTACGTACTATTGTAGTACGGTCCTGGAAGGTCCTGGAATGTCATACAAACCTAGGCAAAATAAATAACCACAAATAAGCAGGCAAGTCATTAATGTCACGTGACACTTGACATATCTGGCGCGAGGATTCGCTGCAACCACTATACTGCTTCCTACTTCCACACAGCTACTTTATGTTGGACTTGATTAGCAGAAAGGCCCAGCCTCATATATCTAGTTCGGCACTAAGTCGATTACGATATCTTGCTTTTGTGTCATTTTATTTCCATTTAGTGGTTCGCGGAACCCCAAGTAGTTGCTCGCGGACTCCCCCCCCCCCCCCCCCCCCAAGGGGTCCGTGGACCCCAGTTTGAGAAACGCTGTTTTAGCACGTCTATTATTTATTATTATTTTTGGGTTCGACAATCACGTAGTCTCGTAATTCCGGGGTTTTCCTGACCTGTTTCTCCATTTGCTTCATCATAACAAACCGTTTCAAGAATGAAGAGTCCAATTACAGTTAAAATTCTCTCCCTAATGAATAAAGGTTTGCAATGTTCACGTAAATTAACACTACAAAGATATCTTAGAGCTCTCTTTTGCAGAACTAATACGGAACACAATAACTCTTGACTGCAAAAACCCCAAGAAGCTATACCATACCTTATGTAACTCTATATAAGTATACGGGGTCAGGTAAGAAAGTTATCGGACCTAACCTCATTTTTTTTTAAATGGAACACCCTGTATATTTTAATATAAAAAGATAGCATTTTAAATTCTCTTTACAAATATATACACACCATGAATGATATTGGTTTCCTAGGCGATTTATTTAAACTTTATTACTTTGAACCACAGTAGGTCATGAAACAAAAGCTAATATCCTAGAGACAACTGTGTTGACATTCTAGTTGTTATTAATATTTAACGTCAATTTCATTTTTACATATTCATTTGTGAAAATGACTTATCAACATTTTGAAAAATTTGATATATGTATCATCCATGGTCTGTTATAATTGAAAAGAGTTTAAAATGTCATCCTTTTAGATTAAAATATACAAGGTGTTCCATTTAAAAAAGTGAGGTTAGGTCCGATAACTTTCTTACCTGACCCCGTATACTTATTCTGAAAACGGCAGATTATTCAACAATCATTATAAACACTTCTGTATAAAACATTTTTCTGTATCCTTTTAACTAAGAAAATATTGGGTAATTTAGAAATTGTGAATTTTTTCATTTTCTCCGGTATATCTTAAGCGAGCAAAAATTTTCTAATTTTGATTTTACCATCTTAAGTTTGACCCAAAAAGAGCACATGACAGTCGCCTACTAATTTTTTTGATAGCACTAACAATAACGGAGATATCCTATAAAAGTGTCGAAAATGGGACATATTATTTCTACCGCAATCACGACAAAATATCTTATCGAAGAATAACGAAAAATAAACAAGTTTTTTCTCTTGTTACCTGAATCCGCGTACATACCGTATAGCAGTCTTTAATTTGAGAATCTCTAGGGTCAAATTTACTAAAATACTAGTAATATATTCTGGATATTCACAATGTACCACCCAAGAATTAAAAACCGCAATTGCTATTAGAACAGATAAGAAGGCACTCTACAGGAACCTCGCTAATCATAGGACATACAGAAACGATCAAATTAAAGCGCATTACTGAGTTCTACAACGCCATATTTTCGAATTTAAAAAATATTTCCGAAAGATATTTGGACTATACCGAATTTTTACGATATTTCGTTCCTTTTGTTTTCTGATGCTATTTGAAGAGATCTATTTTGACCACGGACCCCTTTTGATTTTAGAATTTTGTTGTAGGCCTTCAGCTGGTAGCTAAATCAGAATTAATTCTAGGACGGGATACCATGCCTAATTAATTACCTTTAGTTAAGAATAATTCTTATTCGAATGTTGTTTTTAACAAATCAAGAAGCAAATAGGCTGAATAATACATCACTAGCTGCAGCAAATCTTCTTAGGCGCATTTTATGCACGCGTTTTGTGTCGTGCGATAAAAATCGCGGCGTTTTTTAAATTCTTTACATTCTTCGAAATGTGCGCATTCATGACGGACGAGCAGCTCAACGACCTCATTGCATAAAAGCGCACATTAAAAATGATATCTTTAGAAAACGCCGCGATATGTATCGCGCGACACAAAACGCGTGCATGAAAGGGGCCTTAGTAAGATGGATGATATAGTATTTGCAGCGACTCCTCAAGCTTTTTCGACAGTTGACATCATTAATATGTCATCGATCAGCTGTTTGGGGACTTAACCAAATACCCCAGTTTTATAGGAACCGTATTGAGCATGTTTTGTTTTTATATTTTTCGAGTTTGATTAGTGCTAATACGTTTAAAAGTGTATTTCCGTCGTTTTAGAAGTGTTTATTTTGTGTTGAAAACTTTGATTAATTACATATTGAGTTGTTTGTGTATCTGGTAAACCACAGTAAGTACTTGTCACGTTATGAAAAATTTATAGGTTAATATTTTCATTTATCTGTTTTTAGGCGAAAATAATAATTATGGAGCATAATTATTGTCTTCCTTCTACCTCAGCTGATGCCACCGTTAGAGAAACTAAGGTGAATTTTAATATTAATAAAAAAATTTCTAGATGTTTCATTTCTTTCTGATTGAGTTGAGATTTGTTTCAGTTAGATATCAGGTAATACTTTTGTGTGGCGACTTGAATGTAGACAGTTTGGTTAGCTGGGAAAGTAGAAAATATCTGCACATTTTTTTGCAGAGAATACTAAATATATTGATTATTAAAGTGGATGTTGAAATTTCAGTTCTTGGCACGAGTGGTTGCACAATAAGATTCCACATAAAAAATCGTTTAATTATAATGGGTAATAACGACCATGCTCATAATGTTCATTCCTTCATAAAATGCCATCTTGGGGAGAATGAAAAGTGGCAATGAGAAAGTGAAATTTATTTTTGGACATCTCTTCGAACAAAGTCAGGAAAAACTAAAAACCGAATCGCAAAATTGTCCCAATTTAACCGACTTCGTATCTCTTTACTCTTACCTTTCCCGAAATCCCAATGGGGAAGGCCGAAATACCCATTTTATTAGTTTTTTGCATATATGACTTATGTAACCTACGTATTTGCAGTATACATAGCCTACATATGCAGAAGAAGGGTGGATATAGAATTTGCTTGTTATGATACTATACGCTTATAAGTTACTATTGAACATTAAAGTTAAAACAGAGGTAACAAGAGTGAACAACCTTTAAGCAAACCGTATATTTAGTTTTTTAATACAATAACCTTTCCTTAGAAAAGGTCCATAGTTATTTTTAAAAATATTTTTTTGTGCATCCGGTACAAAAACATGGAAATTTTTCCAAGTGATTTGATTTACATAACAGGGAAAAGAAATGATCAAGGATGACTTTTTCGAAAAATTGAAGATACAATTTTTTACAGGTATAGTTAAGTCCATGTGTAGACACACTGTATAAAGTTTACAGTAGGTAAAGATGGACATGCATGTAGATGCGTACTTCCTATCTTTTTGTGAAGATAGAGGTACCTACTAGACATGTAATTATAAAATAGTGACTTTATGACTTTATTTTATATATTTGAATGAATAAATAACAAAAAAATACAATGTGTTGTGTTTTATTCCCTATAATAAATAATAAAAGATGTATTTAAAAATATAAATAGACTCGTTTCATTTTTAAAATAAACGTACGTACTATTGTAGTACGGTCCTGGAAGGTCCTGGAATGTCATACAAACCTAGGCAAAATAAATAACCACAAATAAGCAGGCAAGTCATTAATGTCACGTGACACTTGACATATCTGGCGCGAGGATTCGCTGCAACCACTATACTGCTTCCTACTTCCACACAGCTACTTTATGTTGGACTTGATTAGCAGAAAGGCCCAGCCTCATATATCTAGTTCGGCACTAAGTCGATTACGATATCTTGCTTTTGTGTCATTTTATTTCCATTTAGTGGTTCGCGGAACCCCAAGTAGTTGCTCGCGGACCCCCCCCCCCCCCCCCCCCCAAGGGGTCCGTGGACCCCAGTTTGAGAAACGCTGTTTTAGCACGTCTATTATTTATTATTATTTTTGGGTTCGACAATCACGTAGTCTCGTAATTCCGGGGTTTTCCTGACCTGTTTCTCCATTTGCTGCATCATAACAAACCGTTTCAAGAATGAAGAGTCCAATTACAGTTAAAATTCTCTCCCTAATGAATAAAGGTTTGCAATGTTCACGTAAATTAACACTACAAAGATATCTTAGAGCTCTCTTTTGCAGAACTAATACGGAACACAATAACTCTTGACTGCAAAAACCCCAAGAAGCTATACCATACCTTATGTAACTCTCGATTAAAAAAATGAAAAATAATTTGTTTCATTATTACTATTATTATTGTAAATAATGTCAAATAAAAATAGTACATTGTTTACCGAGCAGGAATGTGGCTTTTCCTACGAGGTAAACATACGAGGAAATGAATATTTCCTAACAGTTATTTTCCGTTGCCTAGCAACGACTAAGTGTAAGGAGATATTGACTTTTTTCTTCCAAAAATTTTATCAAAAAATGTCAATATTTCCGAACGATTTCGGAAAAATTATTTTTAACGCCAACTTGAGTATAAATACAACAATAACAACAAAAATATGCTTATTAAGGTGCTTATTTGCCTTGAAGATAAGTTTTTTTAGTCCGAAACGCCTAATAACTAAGATGTGTTTGTATCGTTGGATTCAGAATATAAAGTGGAGTTCATAAAGCATAAGATAAAATGTTACTACTATTTAACAAAGTTGATGATGGTCGCGAAAAAACGAAACGTCGGATATGACGTTGCACATCTCACTAATGTGCAACTTTCGTCTAATTTGATCATTTCTGTATGTCCTATATTCACCGAGATCCCTGTAAAGTGCGTTCTTATCCGGGAGACCCTTATAATACGTGATTTCCCCTCCGATCTTGTTCTACATGGTACATGATGAATGATCTCTTGGTAATTAATAAACATTTAGCCCTAATATAAAGCCGTTTCAATTCACTTCCTTACGATACCGATGAGTCTGTGGTCATGCACCGGAGGAGCACGTTCGGGTCCAGGTTCATCCTGGATGCCAACAGGTAATTGTCATCTCCTATTGGTGCTGCTCTGCAAAAAACAGAAAATACACCTTTATGATAAGCTTTTAAAGAAGTTTCTTTCCCGAGCCACTGTTTCTCGAGTTTGATTAAAATCTATCACGCGTCGTGATAGAAATACGTCACTACATTTATCTAAAAATACTTTTGAAATATTGGCGTATATCGCCATTGTGACGTAGCTAAGCGTCACGATGCTAAATTCCGCTCCCTAGTGTTTCAAAGAACGCGATTTAATAACTGCAGGGTCGAGGTCGAAGATAAGATCTATGAATGCGACCACAGAAAAAATTCAAGCAGTATTTTTGTTCCGCCTTGAAATTAATTTAATTAAATTCTTTTAAATTAATAAAATTAAAATCTGTAGCTCGAAATAATGATAATATTAGCAAGCAAGCAATTTCGGTATTTTTTAGTTACTAAAGTATTCTCATACAAAATACTAAAGCAGAGCTGTCAAGTGTGTTGGAATTTCCTATAGGAAAATAATTCGACCATGCTATCGACAATGTAATGTGACTGGGCGAATCTGTAATAGCTTCATCCAGTCGGATTAATGGAAGAAAAACAGTGCGCGTTCGCTTTACTTAAATCCGTTTATTTAAAAACTTTGGGAACCCGTGGAATGAATTGGGGGTGCTGGGTGGGGTAGTAAAGGGCACGATAGCAATACTGTACAGGGTGTCCCATTTTCGACACTTTTATAGGGTATATCCGTTATTGTTAGTGCTATCAAAAAAGTAATGTAAGTGTCATGTACTCTTTTTGGGCCAAACTTAAAATGATAACATAAAAATTTGAAAATTTTCGCTCGCTTAAGAGATACGGGCGAAAATAAAAAAATTTACAATTTCAAAATTACCCTATATTTTCTTAGTTAAAGGAGATACAGAGAAATGTTTTATACAAAAGTTTCTTTATAATGATTTTTGAATAATCTGCCGTAATTAGAATAAGTATACGCGGTCAGGTAAAAAAGTTATCGGACCTAACCCCATTTTTTTAAATGCAGCACCATGTATATTTTAATCTAAGAAGATTGCATTTTAAATTCTCTTTTCAAATATACTGGGTGACCCAGAAGTCCGGAATAAAATTAATATAGCCTTAACCTGTAACTTTTGGGGAAAACGCTCGGACACGTCAATTTAGTTTTATATATGCTCACATTTTGACTTTATTCGTTTGTTTTTTATAGACATTTGTCAAAGATATGACGACATCGATCTTTTTTTAAATAGAAATATACAGCTTGTGATACATCATTTGAAAGCTAATATCTCGTACAGTATGCTCATAAATTTTAGCGCGATTCTGTCAAGCTATTTCAAAATGGCGACTGTTAAAAGTTTTTTAAAAAATCTCTATTTAAATAAGCGGAAATTATAAATCATTGATGGTTTTTTTACCTTCCAAGGTAAGAAATCTTCATTGTGTCGCGTTCAGAAGATTTCTTACCTTGATAGGTAAAAAAACCATCAATGATTTATAATTTCCGCTTATTTAAATAGAGATTTTTTAAAAAACTTTTAACAGTCGCCATTTTGAAATAGCTTGACAGAATCGCGCTAAAATTTATGAGCATACTGTACGAGATATTAGCTTTCAAATGATGTATCACAAGCTGTATATTTCTATTTAAAAAAAGATCGATGTCGTCATATCTTTGACAAATGTCTATAAAAAACAAACGAATAAAGTCAAAATGTGAGCATATATAAAACTAAATTGACGTGTCCGAGCGTTTTCCCCAAAAGTTACAGGTTAAGGCTATATTAATTTTATTCCGGACTTCTGGGCAACCCTGTATAACGAACCATGAATAATATTGGTTTCCTAGGCGATTTATTTAAACCATATTACTTTAAACCGCAGTAGGCCATGAAACAAAAGCTAATATCCTAGAGACAACTATGTTGATATTCTAGTTGTTATTAACATTTAACGACAATTTCATTTTTACATATTTATTTGTGAGAAAGACTTATCAACATTTTGAAAAATTTGATCTAATATCTATCATCCATGGTGTGTTATAAATTTGAAAAGAGAGTTTAAAATAGTATATTTTTGGATTAAAATATACGTGTGTTCCATTTAAAAAAATGAGGTTAGGTCCGATAACTTTCTTACCTGACCCCGTATACTTACTCCGAAAACGGCAGATTATTCAACAATCATTATAAATAAACTTCTGTATAAAACATTTTTCTGTATCTCTTTTAACTAAGAAACTATAGGGTAATTTAGAAATTGTCAATTTTTTGATTTTCCACAGTGTCTCTTCGCGAGCGAAAATTTTCAAATTTTGATTTTACAATTTTAAGTTTGAGCTAAAAAGAGCACATGACACCTGCATTACTTTTTTGATAGCACTAACAATAACGGAGATACCCTATAAAAGTGTCGAAAATGGGATACCCTGTACATTAAAAAAATTACATATATTTGTCATCTTTTTTAATTGTGTGGATCCGTTTAGGTTTTTCTATAATAAATATCAAAAATAAGCAACAGAGAATTTGTTAGGCAACCCGTTAAACATAATAAGTATAGGATAAAGTAACGATATGTAACTCCATCTCTATAAATATTGAGGTTAGGTAATGAGATTTATTATTTTTTTGGAACAATGTATTTATTCAAAGTCAAAATTCTTTGAATTTTGTTTTCTTACGTATTAATCTAATTAAAATATCAGAAACCATAAAGTTTTATACACCGTACCATACAAATGTAATCCTAAACTTTCATTATTTAAATTTGAACCACTGTATATTAATACGGAAGCCCCTAAAATGGATCATAATATGGAAAAATAAGCAGAAAATTCCACTGCAGCTGGTAGAACGGAAAATTACAAATATCTTCGAATACTTACAAGCTTCCGTATTTGGTATTTCTATCCAACGTCCTCTTGTATATCCGATGCTGGTGTTCGATTTTAAAAGCGACCTCCCTCAACTGTTTCAAGATGTCGCATATCGCCGGATCCCGCTCCTCCAGAACCTGGATGTACCCCTCCAGATGCTGGATGTGATTGATGACCAGCGAGTGGATGCGCTGGTGGTCCCGCTCGGGGTCGAGAGTCATGTGGTAGTTGTTGCTGTCGACTTGGGATACCTCGCTGCAACCGGGCGCCAATTCGTTGGGCGATTTGCAACTGGAACGGGAAAACATGTGCTTTGATTATAAAAATACAATCAAAAATTGTTTTTATTCTTCATACAAAGTTATAAACAGTAATCAATGCTGCCAAGTATGTACGGAGGGCCTTAAATCTACCGCCCGCGTTTGAAATCAAAAAGTATATGCAATGCTTTAAGGAAATCATTGTGGCAGCGCTGTATGGTCATTTTTACCTGCTAGTGTAAAAACGACCCTGAAGTTTACTACTTTCATTCATGTCTCGTCGGCGGTGGTGTTAGGAGTTATTAGCTATCTACAATGATTCGTCAGTGCGTGGTGTGTAAGAAATTCGACTATTCTAACATCGGATTAATATTTTGTCGGTAAGTGAGAATCATGAGGTTATGTTTTTTTTGTGGTAAAGCAGTGGTGTAGCTAATTCTATATTTTAAGTAAATATTGCAAAAATATTGATTATTTCTTTATATTATCTGAATTTCTGTAAAAATAACCTATTTATGACTAATGCTAGACGAAATTATCTAAACGCATACCGTATTATAGCGCAGAGCGATTTCGATTGCACTTACCACATCCACTCTCCGTTAATAAACGCCGACGGATGGTACTTTTTCAACCGGTTGGCGTTGGTCTGGCAGATCTTCGTCAGCAGATCGACCCACTCCTTCTCCTCGACACAGTTAGCTGCCTGGACGTACAGCGCCCTCTCTGGCTGCACGATTTGAAACATGTTCTTCATCTTGAATGAGGTTTCCGCCAGCCTTTCCACCGCCAGGATGTTGGACAGCGGGATTTCACATAAAGCCTCTTTACCTAAAAACGAAGACAATATTATTTTTTAAAAAAAGTTCTGCCTGCAATCACTAATTTCTAAAACGTGTTCACTTTTGTATTGGAGTATATTGCCATTAGAGGGCTGTATAAGTATTTTAAAGCGGGTCCAATTTTTATTACGCCTTCTTACATGGGGGAGGTGAGGTTTGCTCGAGGTTATGTTAATTTTTACAATACAGAGAGGGGAAAGGGGAAAGAAAAGGATCCAAAAATTGTGTGAAAACGTATTATGTAATTTATAAACAGCCTCTAGATGGCGATATGGTATGTTCAGCAATGATTATTATCGATAATTTGAATGAATGAACGAATATCCAATTTTGCTGTGGTCGAAATTACCTCAGCTGGTTATGTGCAACTGACAAGTTCAAATAATCCACTTAGACTTACCAATAATGTACATTAATCTCTTACCTCTATTTTTTGAATAACTCAAATTTTGAGTTGTAAGTTTAAAGTATCGCTGCTTGAAGTTCTTCCTTCCGAACCTTTTTCTGCCTTGCGCCCGTTTAATCATCAACCTGAAAACGGTAAAACGATAAAAATACCATTTTATTGACAAATACCGTTATTTTACTATTACCTTTTTATTTCCCTATTTTAGCGGCACAAAAGAAAATCGTATTATTATTCATATAAAATAACCTATGAATAAACTACTATAATCACATAAAATTATCTTCTTATGTTTGTTTATATTTATAAAAATTAACTGCTGTATTCACTTAAGTCATAAGTCACATAAAATTACAACTGCAAAAATGGGTTCACCGAGTTTTGTATTAAGTTTGGCAACATTGTAAGATGCCATATGTTCGAGATTGAACCGCTTTTCAAGTGGGCACGCGTGCCTATGAGGTACACACGCACGTGGTCTGATTGTATGGGAATTTACCCCAGTTTTTAAACGGTTAATTAAAAGAATGTAGGGAAGACAGATTGGAAATGGAAATAAATTGGAGAAAAATAACCCTAAAAAACAGTTTTCCCCTGAAAAGTTTTTTTTTGAGATATTAACAAACATAAAAATTTTTACACGGGAACTTATACAGTGTGTTATGGAAATGACTTATTATATTTAAATGGGTGACTCCTAGGGTATCCTAGAGAAAGTCTACATACTTTTTTTTTAATTGAATATCTAAATACTAAGGTAAAACTCATTTTTACCCACATGCTGTCGCGCCGTTCCATCTGGTTAGCAACAATGTGGGTTACTAGAGTATACTAACAACGTTGTCAGATCACACCGCATGTTTCGCCCTCGCTTGGATACCTGCCGCGGGCGACTATCGTTGCCTCAGTATGTTTCGAGACTCGGGAATGGAATGACGCTGTCGATGGTTCCACGTGCTTGATGTATACGAATTTTAAACGTTTTGTTAGTTGTAGCATCAGCCGATTTTTTTCTGTTGTGAAATAATTCATAATAAGAAACATTGTGATGTGATTTCAAATTTGTGTGATATTACCTATTGTTGGTTCTGTTGCAAAACATACTTTTTGTGTTTTATTTTTTTATGGAATTTAATTATAAAACGGATTATAAGATCGAAGGTATGAGAGTGTGTACCTTAAAATTGTAGTATATTTTTCTAAAAAGTTTGAAAAAGAAGTGATAGCGCGCGTCAAAGACGTCTTGTTGTCAAAAACTGAACACGTGCCTTTAGAATTCTGTGTTGCAATATATGACAACACCGCCTCAATAAAATATTGATTGCGAACATCCTCAGTAGCGGCCACATAAATTTTCAGATTTCATATAACGTGTATATTTCGTACAATAATTCAAAGCGCCATTTAAGGTTATTTTTCTTCATTTTATTTTCATCTCAGGATTTGCCGGTTTAAATATAATAAGTCATCATTATTTTTTTAATTAATTTTACAAAAATGTAGTTGTTTACATTTATATTCAAAAATAATCTAATAATGCGACATTTTTAATAATTTACGTTATTTATAACAGTAGGCCAAAGTCAATTGATACACTGTAATACTATAATAAATCGGTAAATATTTACCCTTCTTTTAACGTAACTGGCTTGTCGTTCACTATCGTCTGCGGACTGGAAGTATTGGCCGAGATAATTTCCAAAAATTTCCTCATCGCCGTTTTATGCGAGTCCGTAATGAAATCTTTATACAGACAGTCCATGTATTCTTCTTTGCAAACTTGCTGTGTCGATCGGCAACTCACCTATTTAAAAAAAATTGCAATTTTAAAAAATCATTCGAGTATTTATTCGTCATTCACTAATTTACTTATTAATTCGTATCGTATGCCAGGGACTTCATTCCGAATTACAAACCTCGTCCGGGATTAGCGAAAGTATCGGGCGCGTTTCCTTGCACACTCGAGAAACGTCCATGAGCAAGGGGAAAGATTGCTATTGTAGACGATGTACTCTTATTTTTCTTTAAAATATTCGTTTTTAAAAATTCGTGAATGGTAAAATGGAATGTAAAATAAAATTCTCGTGGATTAAAAGAACATGAATTACAAATCCAATGAATGCCTGTAATTTTTGGTGGTGGTGGAGCAAACTCTGTCATGATTTTTATTTGATGATCAAATCCTAGCACTAACATCTTAGTATTAAATTCTTGGTTACTGTCACCAAAAGGCAAAATTTCCTCCACATCTTTGTTAAGACGTGATAATTCATACTGCCTGCCACGATGTGCGTCGGCAGCCGATGTTTGAGAATTCCAAAGCTATATATCGGGGATTTTTGGTTTCCACTAGAAGGTCATTAATATACAGTAAGAAGACGAAGACAATATGAACCATTGAGGAATGCTGGCGTTGAGAAATCCGTCAATTACTACTTGCAGAGAACGATCTACAGCTCGATAAGCGAGTCTATAGCTACGACGTATCGGTAAGGGGAAAGCAATATCTTTTAAAACATGGCCGAGTCATGGGCGTGCTAATATCATCTTAATAATGTAATAATATATATTTTTTCATGGCGTGAATATATTTGTATCACCAGTGCAATATATTAGGCCTTGCCATTAATATTTTTCCATTATTTTGGCATTTTCGCCAATAAAATCCATTTGATTTCAACATGCACCTCAAAGTTTGACGGGAAATCGGAAAGCTTATGTCACTTCTCAGCTGTTGTAGCAACTTTTTTAAGATTGGAATCAGTTCCAAATAAAACGTTTGTATTGTTCTCCTAACAATGCCAAATTCGAGCCTTCGATTTTTTCGACAGCAGAGAGACGGGCCCTTTTTGACAGGAGATGACAACAATTGATCCGGGTGATTTTCTTTCCTTTCAGTATCTTCTTTGTGAATGTTTTTTACTGCACCCACGCTTACTCCCGTATATATTGCGACCCTTTCTAGCTTTCGCGTAAGTGGCAAATTAAATGTATTAATTTGTGATTCCTCTTCACACACCCTGTACACATTAGCACTCACTTCACGGCTTTGACTATGAAGGGTTTTACCAGGGTATATTCATTCATTATCACAGTTTTAAAACAAACCCTATCACTACGCAACTGGATGAAGCATATTGGACATCGCCGAACAATCACGCCGACACAATGGGAGTGTCACCAGACGCGTGTCGTCATCCTCGGTCTAGGATATAACCTATCAAATTAGCTCTAGCCACCGGTTACCCATGGTTACCGTTGACATTGCACCATGGTGCTCTATGTTTAGATTAGAAGTGCTTTAATAAAAAATATTTTATTTTGCATTTAAATATTAAAATAAATAGTATGACAAGAAAGTTTTAAGAACATTGAAACTATAATAGAATGTTAGTTTCTTATAGACTTACGACAATTTACTTTAAATGGGTAAATTTAATTTTAGGGTTTACTTGGTAACATGTTATTAAATTAATATTTAATATATGTGACAACATTGTTAACCCAAGAAATTGTCTTGCCCGCATTCCTTTTGTAGCTACAGATAGATGTCGACCTGTACTTGCAGAGAATGATCCTTAAGAAAGCTAGACAACCATGCGTATAATCAACTGGAAATAACAAAGCCCTTCAAGCCAAACACGATCAAAGGCTTTAGAAAAGTCTGCAATAGCCCGGGACTCCACCATGCGTTTCTATTGATCTGGACGAAAATCATATCGACGGCCGCTGACATCGACTCCTCCGAGTGTTCCCGGATGAGATTTCAAACTCGGAATATAATCTAAACGCTGACGTATTAATCTGGAAGAAATTCCCAGTAAAATTTCATTTACTTACTAAATTTCCTAATGATTGCATGGTCTTTGAAATTAAAGTAAGCGTCCTATTGGTCTGGCAATCAATCGACTGAGTCGTCAGGTCAAAAAGTCGAGGTCCTAATATCGCCGGAGCGAAAAATCTTAGAAATATAAACCCCGATATCACAGAATACCTAAAAAAAAATGAATAAATGAATGCCGGTGTTTTCAAATCGACGAGCTAAATGGATAAGTATATTTTAAGTACAGCGTTATAATCTTCTCGCAAAATTAGTAAATCGAAGTTTTGTTCTTATGAATCGTATCAAAATTAGTTAACTCTTAGTGCAATCAGCGTCTGGCAACATCGCAATTATGTAGGGACTTTCTATTTTTACCGTATTTCACGTTTGAAAATATAATTTTTTGACGTTAGTGATATATAAAAAAAAGTTACGTTCGTTATGTTGGCAAATTTGCCGAATGGTGAGTTAGAATGAATACTGTATGGGCAGGATCAACATCTAATAGGAAAATTACTCATCATTTTAGTCTGGAACTTTGCATAATTCGGATCTCGCCGACGATCACACCATGTTGCGTACTAATCCGTTCTCAAAACCGTGGTTTACGGATGTTATATCGATTAATAATAATCCTTTAGGGGTAATTTTCTAGTGATAATGGCAGTAGTGATCTGGAATTTGATTTTCATATCATTACTAGCGAATAGAGCGATACTAGGGGCAATTATCAAGTAATAATAGCAGTAGTGCTGTTATACTAGGGACAAGTAATAATGGCAGTAGTGATCTGGAATTTGATTTTCATATCATTACTAGCGAATAGAGCGATACTAGGGGCAATTATCAAGTAATAATGGCAGTAGTGATGTTATACTAGGGACAAGTAATAATGGCAGTAGTGATCTGGAATTTGATTTTCATATCATTACTAGCGAATAGAGCGATACTAGGGGCAATTATCAAGTAATAATGGCAGTAGTGATGTTATACTAGGGACAAGTAATAATGGCAGTAGTGATCTGGAATTTGATTTTCATATCATTACTAGCGAATAGAGCGATACTAGGGGCAATTATCAAGTAATAATGGTAGTAGTGATGTTATACCAGGGACAAGTAATAATGGCAGTAGTGATCTGGAATTTGATTTTCATATCATTACTAGTGAATAGAGCGAGATACTAGGGGCAATTATCAAGTAATAATGGCAGTAGTGATGTTATACTAGGGATAAGTAATAATGGCAGTAGTGATCTAGAATTTGACTTTCATATCATTACTGGCGAATGGAGGGATACTAGGGGCAATTATCAAGTAATAATGGCAGTAGTGATGTTATACTAGGGACAAGTAATAATGGCAGTAGTGATCTGGAATTTGACTTTCATATCATTACTGGCGAATAGAGGGATTCTAGGGGCAATTATCAAGCAATAATGGCAGATATTAAGGCCAATATTCAAGTAATACTAGCAGTAGTGATCTGGAATTTCATTTTCATATCATTATTGGCGAATTGAGGGATACTGTACAAGTAAGCTCGCCATTACCTCTTTATTACTCACATCTTGCTTCCTGATTGAGTAAGTTGAATGGTGAAGAAGACGCGTGGGGTAAGAATATATAGTAACTACTATTAATTTAAATTAAACTCATTTTTGGACAATTTCAAGGTATAAATTCTACATTTAAAAAAAAAGCAGTATTCTTGAAGAAAAATAACGTAAAATCAAGAATACCCTTGACAAGTCCAGCTGTGAAAGCCGGTAATGTCATCATTAATAATCGCGTAGATTTCGACATGAATGCAGTTTAACGATGCGCGATTTTGGAAGGAATGACATTATCAAGTAATGTCATTATTAATGACCGTGTGAGGTCTACTTTCTAATATATTTTATTCATTATTCGAAACGCTTACCTTACTTCTTTATTGTTCGGAAAATACAACATAGCGCATTCCTTTAAGTTATGAAAAATCTGGCACATTAAAGCCGGACAATGTACCGCGCTCTGCGTAATATCGTCGAAGATTTTCTGGATGTAAAATTTCAGGTTTGCCATGTTCGTTTGGATGGTGTTTGGGTCCTTAACGCGCGTTGGATCTATTTCGCACGGCTTTTTCTCGCTGAAAAGAATGAAAGGATTATATGATAATGCATTAATAAATAAATACACCGTGTCCAAGATAATGAGGGCCAGTACAGGGATCTCCGAAACCGTAAGAGATACGAAGTCGGTTAAATGGAGGTAAAGTTGCGCATTTACGGGCCTAATAATATGCCGTTTAAAAAGTTTTAAAATTCCGAGTAGTTCCGTAGATATCCGGAAAAAACGAAATTCTGAAAAATCATTTTATTGTTTTCCTGGGTTTTTTTGAGATCGAATTCTAAAGTAAATTGCACTTTTGCATTGCCACTTTTTCCGCTCTATCTAACAGCGTTAATTGTTTTGTAATCCGACGAGTCGTCTTCGAAGGGCCATTATCAACTTTATTTTTTAAATACGGTCCTGTTTTCCTGCTATTGGAATTTGAGAGCTTTTTTTTCTCCTAATTTCCTAACTATTTGTGGTTTATTATTAAATTATTTGTTATTTATTGAACTAGTAAAAATTTAGAGCTTACTTATGAGATATTATTTATAAAATTAGGAGAAATACAGGACCATATCCCAAAATATCCTGATGTTCAAAAAACCCTCGAAACGCCATTAAACCACAATGTGTCATACATCGTTGCATTCGGAAGAAAAAAGCTCTGTAATTCCAATATCAGGAAAACAGGACCGTATTTAAAAAAAGAAAGTTCATAATGGCCCTTCGAAGACGACTCGTCGAATTACAAAACAATTAACGCTGTTAGATAGAGCGGAAAAAGCATGCAATTTACTTTAGAATTCGATCTCAAAAAAACCCAGGAAAAAAATAAAACGATTTTTCAGAATTTCGTTTTTTTCCGAATATCTCCGGAACTTCTCGGAATTTTAAAACTTTCTAAACGGCATACTATTAGGCACGTAAATGCGCAACTTTACATCCATTTAACCGACTTCGTATCTCTGACGGTTTCCGAGATCCCTGACTGGCCCTATTTATCTTGTGTATAATTAATTGTTCGGGTAAATAATTGCAAATCGGTTGATTATGGAGCAAAAAAATCATTCCCTCTTTTCTGCCTCCTACAACGACTCATATTTTAGATTAAGCTAAGTAAGATCGGTCACAGAATCGCTACATTATTAATACACAAAAATGTTTTATTATACCTATGTAATTACTTTTTAATCGGTAATTTAAACAGGGTTTTACGAGGTAAAATAATTGCTTACCTAAATATAAGTTCTATAGTTGGTCTCAGGGTTTTGTGCAGGTACTGGAGTCCTATAAGTCGCATGGCCTCGTCCATCATCTTTGACACGAGAGTGTTTCCTCGAAATATTGTCGTGGGATCCCTAAAATGAGAAATAATATGTCATTTATACAGGTCCTGATTTCGAACATAGTTTAAATCATCGCAGGAGTCACCGGTGGTTTACAAACTTAATACTAGTGATACCACCGGAACCGACTCGGGATTCGGTATCCGACATTCTTTTTTAATATCCGGTTCGGTCGGATCTTGTACCGGATCGCGCCCGAAACGTATTAAAAAAATTGTGTTGTTGAAACCAGTCAAATTTAATTTTTTTTTAGAACGCCTTGGGTGTAAATATAGGATCCGGTTCCGGTATCCGTCTAAAAATGTTGGCGTTGGTTTCGTTATCCGGCATTTTCAAAAAGTGGATTCGTTAGCATCACTACTTAATACCATTCCTAAATGCACATTATTCTATGGATGTTTCCTTTGTAAATTAAGACATTCATGGAAGAGATCTCATATCATCATATGGCGAAAATATTTATTTTTCGATCTAGGTAAAATTTAAATTTATCATACATTTTTGCTTCAATAAAGACCAAAAATGATAGATATAATTAAATCGGCTTTTGTTAATTGTCAAATTTGACTTTTTTTCCACACAATGTCGAAAAATGGAATTTTTTGATCGAATTCTTAAAAAATATATTTGGAAAAGTTTTTTGTATTGTAATGCGCAGGTACCAAATTTGAATCACTTATGATAATTTTTGTATTCTATCTATTTTTGGCCAATATCTATTTTCATTGTAAATGGAAGTCGCGATCATAACACTGCAAATCTATTTATTTACTTAATTATAAACTTTATTCACGTTTATTCTCAATTTATTTTCATTTTTTTCGACGTATTTCTGGGTCCGTTACACTATTCGGACACACGAATTTTAAATTTGTGTTTTCCGCATCTAGTTGTATTTAAAAATATTAATATTATAAAATTAAACAAAAAAAAAACGTAAAAATGCAAGTGATTAGTGTGTCCAAATAGTGTAACGAAACCCGTGTTTCTTATTTAGAAAACAAGAACTCTCCTCTTCGTCGATTAAATATTAAGTTATTAGGAGTTCGAGGAGCTCCACAGATGCTCCACATTTTTAAAATGCATTTTAATTTTTTGAGGAAAATGAATATTTTGGTATAATTTTTGGTATAAAGAATGTATTTAGACGATGAATATTGTATAAATAAATAGATTTACGGCGGTAAGGTCGACTTCCGTTTTCAATGAAAATTACACTCATACATTAAGCTAGAGGTGTTGTTTTCGATTGATTACATCGAAAACAACCCCTCTAGCTATCGAAAACAACCCGCAAAGGTTTTATTGTTTATTGACAAAGATAATGACACTTTTTGACATTTATTTATTATTTTTATTTTCCAGCTACAAACTCAAATATTAAATATTATTACAATTGCGTTGTTAATAATTACTAATTTTTTTAGTTCTTTATTTAAAAGTTGTAATATAAAGTTGTTTTAACCATTATTCGAGTAATTTTCTCCCTAAATTACACTCGTGCATACAAATTCTCAGATAATTTTGCATTTAAGCGTATTTCCTTTGAAAAACAACATTCGTTCATTTTCAAATTTTGTAAAATAGCCCTCCTCCTCTGGAGTCGGGCTATTTCGCCAAAATATGAAAATGAACTCTTGTTGTTTTTAGGCAATACGCTTTCATGCAAAATTATCGAAAATTTTTAGGCACTAGTGTAATTTCCTCCGAAAATAGATAGGAAACAAAAATTATTATAAGTGATTCAAATTTGGCGTGTACGCGTAAAATTACAATGCAAATAATATTTCCAAATACATTTTTTTAAAATTCGACCAATCAATGCCAGTACTCGACATTAACAAAAGCCGCATGGTCCCATTTAATTATGTAATTTTTGGTCTTTATTTAAGCAAAAACTTATGGTGAAGTCAAATTTACCTAAATCCAAGAATACATTTTTTCCCATATGGTTTCAACTTTATGGTGACCCTGTATAAATAATGCATTCAATCGTCAGCGAACAAGCCAATTCTCTATTGTTTTGATGACTAAATTTTAGGTACTAGGTAGGCATGGCGAGAAGAGCAACGGTAACGAAACATTGAATGATCTATTGCTAAAAGTCCGTTTTAAGAGATTTGGAGAAAAATGCTTAAAACTGTCTACAATTAATATAATAATTCTAAGAACTTCAACGATGTATTAATGTCAATTTTGGAGAGGATTGGATTAGACGACAACGAGCTCAGGATAATTAGAAACATCTATTATAATCAATCAGCAGTCATTAGAATTGAAAATCAGTTGACAGAGGAGATACAAATAAGGAGAGGTGTACGACAGGGGTGTATACTGTCCCCGCTGCTTTTTAACGTTTACTCCGAACAAATTATGAAGTTGGCTTTGGATGAAATGGATGAAGAAATACTTATTGGTGGAGAACGTCTGAACAATATTAGATACGCAGACGACACAATCATCTTTGCGGATACTCTGGAGGGTCTACAGACACTAGTTTCACGCGTAGCAGAGATTAGTCACGGATATGGACTTGATTTCAACATTAAAAAAACAAAATATATGACCATCAGTAAAAATCAAATACCAATGGGACAGTTGCTAGTCAACCAAAAACCAATAACATATGCCTCTAGCTACGTCTATCTTGGTACAAATATCAACGACAAATGGGACCACTCAGTTGAGATTAAGCAAAGAATTGAGAAAGCCAGAACAGCTTTCATCAAAATGAACAACGTTTTTAAGAGCCACAACCTACCCATTAAGACCAAAACTCGCTTGCTGAGATGCTACGTGTTCACGGTTCTCCTCTACGGAGTGGAATCCTGGACTCTGACAGAAGCGTCCATGAAAAAATTAGAGGCTTTTGAGATGTGGTGTTACAGGCGCATACTGAAAATCTCCTGGGTAGACCGAATCACCAATAACGAGGTTTTACGTAGAATGAATAAAACACCTGAAATTCTGAACGAGGTGAAAAAGCGGAAACTTGAATACCTAGGCCACATTATGCGTAACGAACAACGATATAGCTTACTACAGCTCATACTGCAAGGAAAGGTACAAGGAAGGAGAGGTCCAGGAAGAAGGAGGATCTCTTGGCTCCATAACTTAAGAACATGGTTCTCTTTATCCACCACAGGACTTTTTCGAGCAGCAGCCAGCAAGGTCAGAATAGCCATGCTGATAGCCAACATCCGAAACGGATAGGCACCGTGAGAAGAAGAAGAACTTCAGTTCGAATGCAATGCTAGCAGCGTGTCCCTTTTGACACCATCATATCAGTACACTCCTCAAAAATATCACATCCACATATTGTAGGTAATTCAAAATGATCAAAAAAATGACATAGATCCCTTTTAACAAGAGGCCATTCAATTATTGTTTTACAGATTTCACCCTAGCTTCCCCTAGACGCTTACACAACTCCCCGCTCCCCTAACCGGAAAAATAAATATTATGTTGTAAAACGAGTAATAAAACAAAAAGCAATTCCACGTATTCATTTATTCATGTAATTGTGCTTTTGTACCCAAACATAAACTGTTATTAACGAACAAAAATAGAAATTATTGTTTATTGTTAAATTTTCATGAATGAACGGTGCCCGACGACCTTGGTCGTTGCCGTGTGCTCGTTATGCTGTTGCTAAAATTATGATCGATTTCCGAAAATGTTTCCGTGCGAAAAATATTTATGTATGAAACTTATAAACGATAACTCGCTAATAAATAAGGCTTTATCGTTAGAGACCGTTTCCCAGATATTTACGTTTCAAGCTTCGATTAGCGTATTTGTAAAATGTCTCCAATAAGTAGCGACTGTAAAAACGCCATACGTCAACGTATGGAACAGCACGATAATATTTATTATTGTTTTTATATAGAATGTGACCTGTTTCCTCGTTTGAATGGGAAATAATCACTAGACTAATTAGAATTTTGTCAATTAAAAGGTATTTTTAGATAACATATTAAAATACTATGCCAAGTGGTTGTACGATATTACGTCGTATCTATCGATTAACTATAAATAATTGAACTAATAATGATAAAAATAATATTTTTATAATACAAAGGACCCCGCAACATATGGGAATCAGCCCTCGGTTAAAAACTTTGATACTCGGGGATATTATCCAAAAATCGATGCTGATCAAAAGTCTCCATGGGCCCGAGGTCCGAAAATATACAGGGTGGCCCAAAAAAGTGTGACAACATAAGTAATGCTGTATTTTTTTAAATGGGACACCCAGTATTTTCTTGCATATTTAGGTTCGTATTAGTGTTCTTTATAATTGCCTAAAGTTTTATTTCATTTGGTTATGTTGTTGAAGAGTAATAAATAAAAAATAAAAGTTATGCAGTTTTAGAAAAAAATTCAAAAAAACTACCTAAAATAACTTTTTTAACCAAGGCATTGGGTGGAATTTAAGACAAGAGATACTGTGAATATAACAGCGTTTAACTATTTTATACAGGGTGTTCATCATTAGGTTTCAAACAACACACTTCTCAAAATAATTTTTATCCAGATTTTAAAATGGAACACCCTGTATATCATTTGGCTATTGGATGTAGAATTCATAAGCAATCTTTTTTTGTAATGGAACCATATAACACCTGCTTTCACGCTTTTATTATTTATTGATAATAATTAACTAGCAAGAAAAACTACACTTTTCTCTCGTATGTATTGGCCTGTTAGTCCTAAATAACAACAATACTAAATTAAAGAACTGTCAAACTATAATAAACAAACGAATTCTTATTTTATTTCAAAGCCTACCATGGTTTTTAGGCATGCATCGTCTTGATAGTATTTCATCTAAAATGTTGAGGAATGTAAATAGATCATTGATCAACATGGTAGGCATTTTGAACATTTACTCTAGTTTATAATTATTAATCTAGTCGCCTATACTTAAGGTTCAAAATAAAAACTGTACTTATTTAAAAAACATAATTTATGAAAGCAATTATTTCGAGAACGGCTAGAAATAACTTATATGCTTCCATTACAAAAAAAAGAATGCGTATGAATTCTACATCCAATAGCCAAATGATACACAGGGTGTTCCATTTGAAAATCTGGAGAAAAATTATTTTGAAAAGTGTCTTGTTTGAAACCTAATGATGAACACCCTGTATAAAAAAGTTAAACGCTATTATATTCACAGTATCACTAGACCTCTTGTCTTAAATTCCACCCAATGTCTTGGTTTAAAAAAATATTTTAGGTAGTTTTTTTGAATTTTTTTCTAAAACTGCAAAACTTTTATTTTTTATTTATTACTCTTCAACTACATAACCAAATGAAATAAAACTTTAGGCAATTATAAAGAACACTAATACGCACCTAAATATGCAATAAAATACTGGGTGTCCCATTTAAAAAAATACAGCATTACTTATGTTGTCACACTTTTTGGGCCACCCTGTATATTTTCGGACCTCGGGCCCTTCGATTTTTTGATAATATGCCCGAGTATCAAAGTTTTTAACCGAGGGCTGATTCCCATATGTTCCGTGCGGGGTCCTTTAGACTATATTTACAAACATGTTGGAAAAAGCAGAAAGTGTGAGACAAAATTATAAAACTGTATTATAGAAGTTGTGACTCTTAATTTAAATGCTGTATTAAATGTTTCTTCCTCTCTCCATATTGATCATGACAAGACATTTGAACTCTGTTCAAAAATAAGACGAACTATTTTCTTTTACGGTACTTTTAATCCCTTGTATAAAAATAAAGAATAACAATACTGACAGAGGACAGACATAAGCAATATGCGTACAAACGGCTCTCGGGTTATTTTTAACCGTTAAAATACAGAAAGACGTAATTATCTTGTCAAAGGTGAGAGCTAAAGTTCACTTTGTCACGGATGGTTTCGAATTTCTTTAAAATTCATTTTAATCGACAAAATTAAATTAGAAATGGTGTAGATTATATAAATCTGTATTTCTGTATTCATAATAGATATTTGTGTATTAAGAGCGCCCGACCAAAATTTCGTCTTTCTTCTCCAAGGTCTGATCAGAGCAACATTGATAGCATATTACCATTTTTTTTATGATCAAACACAATCACTATAGGAAAAATCCTTTAGGGCACTCTGGGAGTGATGCGTATGCGAAAAAAATCGATTCACGTTGGTTTTGAATCGTTGGAGGTTATATTCGCTGGGAAAAACGACCTCGGGAAGGTCGTTCCATAAGGATGAAGTCCTCCAGATGAAAGTATTCTTAAATAGTGAAGTTCGAGGAGTACTAAGCGTAACCACATATGGATGGGCTGCAGTGGTTCGTCGTATATTTCTGATATTCACCGCTCTGGGCGGAATTAAGAGGGCAAGGTCAACCGAGCACGTTCCATGAAAATATCTGTAAAAGAGAGTCAAATCCCCAACCTGTATTCGATGTTCTAGGCTGTCGAGGTTCTTCGTCAGCTCGTGGTCTCCAATCAGACGAATGGCTCTACTTTCGATGGAATCCAGTAGCCGAAGAGTATGTTTGGGTGTAGAGCTCCAGACATGAGAGCAGTACTCTAGTGATGGTCGAATCTGGGCTTTGTATAGTGTCAAAAGTTGTTGAGGTGTGTACAACTTTCTGGTTCGGAAGAGTACACCAAGTTTCTGAGAAGCTATCTTGGCGATTGCCACAACGTGGTTATGCCAAGGCATATTTCCTCCCAGATTGACGCCCAGCAAATTAAGAGATGAAGCCAGTGGGATTGCGTGTCCGTCCATGACTATATCCGGTTCTGTAATGTTAACCTTTTTAGAGAAAACTGTTGCCTGGGTCTTTTTAGCGTTAAATTCGACTTGGTTACTGTCACCCCAAGCCAACATTTCTTCCAGGCCTTTGTTGAGGCGTACTTCATGCTATCTGCGAAGATGTGCGTCGGCAGCCGATGTTTGTGCATTCAAAGAGAAAGATGGGAGTAGGATAAAGCCAAATGAAATTGGGTGGTTTAAAAAAATAAAAATAATTGATATTATTATTATAAGTGTGCTATCATCAGCAAAACTAAGTATCGGATTTTTCGTTTTCACTAGAAGGTCGTAAATGTAGAGTAAGAAGAGAGTGGGAGACAATATGGACCTTTGAGGAACACCGGCATTGATAGTGAATGTGTCTGAGAGAAATCCGTCAATAGCCACTTGCAAATTGGTGCAAAATGTACTGACACTTATTTTCGCTTTATCAATGTCAAAATTTAATTTGCTGTATTACCCGAACTATGAGAGTTTCGTGGTTTGTTTGGGTTTGGTTTGGCCATCACGTTTAATTGAACAGCTTAGGATTGGCTCACGAAAATGTAATCAAACTCGGCACATGGGTTTACATATCAATATTATATAAAAAGAACAGGTTCAAAATCAAAATAAACTCATAAAGTGTGATAAATACGATAAATTTGAAAACACTAATATTGGAGATGATAGTATTGCGACATAACTGTTCCTATACATATGTATTTCTGAAAAAATCATAAACCAAAAAAGTACAATTAATTCTATTAATGGTAATGGCATCGAATATAATTAAAATGCATTAGGTATTTCGACCACCGGACACTATAAAACCGTTTTGGTATGTATCGTTTCATGTTCTCATTGTTAATTGTTGTGAAATATTAGCATGCGATGTGCTGAGCATTCATAATAACGAATAGAATGATTGTAAAAATCAGGTCGTGATTCAATTCTGTTAAATAAAGTAAAATTTATTTCAATATTGATACTACAGGACTACAGGGTGTTCGAGAACGACAATGTCGGCCAACTTAGAAGTACAGGGTGCCCCACTTTCGACACTTTTATAGGGTATCTCCGTTAGTGTTAGTGCTATCAAGAAAGTAATGTAGGTGTCATGTGCTCTTTTTGGGTCAAACTTAAAATTAAAATGGTAAAATCAAAATTCGAAAATTTTCGCTCGCTTACGAGATACGGGGGGAAATCAACAAATTGACAAGGTCTAAATTACCTTATATTTTCTTAGTTAAAAGAGATACAGAAAAATGTTTTATACAAAAGTTTCTTGATGATGATTGTAGAATAATCTGCCCTTTTCAGAATAAGTATACGGGGTCAGGGAAGAAAGTTATCGCACCTAACCTCATGTTTTTAAATGGAACACCCTGTAATTTTAATCTAAGAAGATAGCATTTTAAACTCTCTTTTGTCTCCAGGATATTAGCTTTTGTTTCATGGCCTACTGTGGCTTAAAGTAATAAAGTTTAAATAAATCGCATAGGAAACCAATATTATCCATGGTGTGTTATATATTTAAAAATAGAATTTAAAATGCAATATTCTTACATTAGAATATACAAGGTACTCCATTTAAAAAAATAGGGTTAGGTCCGATAAATTTTCTACCTGACCGCGTATACTGCCGTATAAATACGGCAGATTATTCAAAAGTCATTATAAATAAACTTCTGTATAAAACATTTTTCTGTATCTCTTTTAACTAAGAAAATATAGTGTAATTTTTAAATTGTCAATATTTTGATTTTCCTCCGTATCTCTTAAGCGAGCGAAAATTTTCGAATTTTGATTTTATAATATTAAAATTGACCAAAAAAGAGCATATGACACCTACATTACTTATTTGATAGCACTAACAATTACGGAGATACCCTATAAAAGTGTCGAAAATGGGACATCCTGTGCAGGGTGATTTTTTCATTAGAAACAAATTCAAAAGTCAAATACCCTACTTTTCATAATTATTATAATAAACGGCCATTGTTAAGAATAATTAAATAAGAAGCTTATTATAAAAACTTACGTAATAGGTATTTTATAATAAAAATTAATATGAGAGATCTGTCAAGTTTTGACCATTGTTTCTAATAAATTGACCATGGCCTAGGGTTATAAGTCTATAAGTAACGTAAATATATCGCATTTTAGGTTATTTTTGAATATAAATAATAATGCGGTAGACAATAAATTCGCGGATGCTCGCACAAATTTTCGAGAATCCCCAATTAAACAGAACACGTACCTACTATTCTATCTATCGCCCCTCGTAAACCGATAAACAGAATGGGGGTCTTGCCGGGGCCCGCCTAATCTCCTTTGTAAAATTCGTCTGCATCTCTGCATGTGCTAATATCCTTATCATCTTATGGTTTGTTTATTTTATCATTCGATGACAGAGGTGTTGAACATCACGCCACTCCTCCCGACCGAGAAATTCATTAGCGGTGTGGTTTGCATTTCGTCGCCCAACAACCGACATTTCGCCGGTCTGCGGTCTGTTTTTTTTTTGGCTGAATCATCGGAAACCCGTGGTAGTTTTAAGATCACTTCCAGTCGTTCGATTGATAATAATTTAAATAATGAATGGGAGCGAAATTGTTCCTGAGTAAACTTTGTCGGTACTGCTAAAGACAATAAGAAGTGTTATTTTAAAAGAAGCAGCAGTCGTTTACTGATTAACCCTTTCACTGCTTTTCAGAAAATCTATAGTAAAAAATACACAAAAAATAATTTCGACAAATTCTTTGCACATATTTGGCCAATTATTCTTTAATAGCAATAAAATATGTTAAAGGATATAAAACAAAAAATTAGTAAATATTATATTAATTTTAAGGTTTGTTCGGGTGGATATTGCATGAAATATCCAAATTTATTTTTATAGGCCGCTTTTATGCAAGCGTTTCTTGTCGCGGCGCTTTCTAAACACATTGTTCTATAAGGCCCCTTTTATGTACGCGTCTCTTGTCGAAGCGTTTCTGCCCATAAGAACAATGTATTTAGAAAACGCTGCGACAAGAAACGCGTGCGTAAATGGGACCTTAAATGAACGTTATTTGTTTGTAATAAAAACAAACGGGCATTGTTGCCGTTTACAGATAACTCGCCGACGGAAAATAGATTTAAGGCCGTATTAGACTAGGCAATTTTTTCTCTTGCGCCGGAAATTATAATGGCACGTATTCATGCGCAGTAAACCGTTTTCGATCAGCTGGAGCATTGTCAACGGTCAGAACAGCAGTGGGTACTGTCGAAAACCCTAAAATATCCCCAGAATTAGAGATGTGCAAACCTGTTCGTTTTGATTACCAGTTAAAGCAGCTACTGCTATTTACAAATAGGAGGTGCAAAAAGTTGCTGAATTAGCAGTCCATAAGTTTAATAAAGAATGTAAACTGCTAATTTAAGTACCAGTGGGTTTAAATGGCCATTACCTGTTCATACCTGGTTCGGCCAAATAATAAACAGTTAAAAATAACAGAATAATCCATGTCTACCCAATTGCGCCGGCAAGGGCAATTAAAATGGCGCCTGCCCCATTTCTGGTAATGGGAGACAGCTGATCGGGAACAGTGTACTGCGCATGAATCCGTGTCATTTTAATTGTCAGAAGAGTAGAATTTCTGACTGTAGTACGGAGAACGGTGTACTACGCCTGAATCCTTGAATTATAATTGCCATTGCTGGCGCCATACAAATTCCCGAGTGTAATACGGCCTTTAGTCTATTTGTCCGGGTAGAGATTTGTTCCCACGTACAACTTGCACCGATTTTTGTTGCCAACAGATCATATCAGAATACGTATTCCAGGCGTATAAATATATATAAAAATTGCATGTCGATAAAAACATAACCTATAATCTTTTACCACACGGCTCCTTTGCTGTGTAGGTGCTGCCGTATTTAAAAGGTAATTTTAATATTAAAGCGTGGTACCCACGCGAACAGACCGCGTGGGTATACTCATTTATTAGTTAGGAAAACTAACAGAAATAAGGTTTTATATCTAGAGGTTACACTTTAGTGTGTGTAAACGTGTAAAAACCTCATATTTGTTATATAGAAGTTGTGTAACAGCAATTAGGTAACGTTAAGCTCGCTATGGCGGGTAAATCATCGTCAAGTTGAACACAGGAACTCCCATGTCATTTTTGAGGTGGCTGAATATTGACTCCTCTGTACATTTGATAGAAAAACTGCATTACAACTTCTTAAAGAGGACGAAATTGAAAACCTGTATGTCGAATTTGAATACATTTTGGTGAGCCAATCCTAAGCTATTCAATTAAACGCGATGGCAAAACCACGAAACTCTCACAGTTCAGGCAATACATCAAATTAAATTTTGACATTGACAAAACGAAAATTAGTGTCAATGATAATAATTTCATTATTCGTTGTGTTCAGGATTACGTCAATTTTTGGGAATAGCCGTCATATACATTATTTGCTGGTGTTTGTTTTATTACCTGAACTATGGGAGTTTCGTGGTTTTGCCATCACGTTTAAATGAATGGCTTAGGATTGGGTCACGAAACTGTAGTCAAACGCTGCACATGGTTTTACCATATCGGCCTCTTGAAAATGTACAATGAAACCAATATTCAGCCCCCTAAAAAATTACATGAGATTTCCTATGTTCAACCCAACGACGCATCACTGACGCTGGTATAGCAAAAAAGCTAAAACCCCCATTTTGGTGCTAAAGTAATAGACAAGGAAATCTTAAAATTTAAACTGATAAAATTTGAGTTCCAAAGTAATTTTGACATAATGATTTCACATATTTTTTGTTGGCTTGCTTCGGAATGTTGGTTGGATTTATGAGAATCGCAATGATTGGTTCAATAATAATAACGTCAGTAATAAAAAAATTTCTATGTGATTGGCAGCAGCCCGTGGGTAATGAATCTATTATCAAGGGCACGAATAATGAATATTGCTCAAAAACGGCACGATAATGAATACAGTTGTAAAGAAGCATTTACTGGATTTTTAGACCGACAAATAATATTTTAAATCAAACACTCTACATGTAGAAATTCTAATTAAGTACACAAGTATAGCCTGGAGGAGCTTAGCAAAAGTTTTGCTAACGTGGGTTACATTTACCTAATTATAGCAGAAAGTTTGTTACAGTTAACACAAAAAAAGAATCCCTTATCGGGAGTTTAAATTGATACCCTACAATATCACATTGTATATTTATAAAATATACAGTGTCCAAAACAAGTGAAAAGAGTACTATATATAAGTTCTTATAAACTTTTTTGTATAGGCCTCCTCTTCGGAGATATGGGCTTCCAAAGAGCGCATTATCATACAGGGCGTTAAAAAAAGGGGCCATGAGTGTCACAGCTAGCCAGTCCCTGCTGCTGTGTTCACAACCCTTTCTTGGATAGTTATTTGAAGGGTTTTACCTCATATTTAAAAAAAATGAAATATACCTTGTGGTTCAATAATTATGTGTAAAAAACTTGATTCCATTGGAGCTCTTTGGGAGCCTATATCTCCGAAGAGGAGGCCTATACGAAAAAAGTTTCTATGAACTTGTAGTATTCTTTTCACTTGTTTTGTTCATAACCGGGAGATTTCCCACATTTCCTCGGACACCCTGTATAGAAGCAATTTGAAAAATATATAATATTATTTTAGGCGTGGATTATTCACTAGTATACACTTATCGCACAAATGTTCATATTGGCCATTTGAAATATCATATTTGGTCCCTTACAACTCTTACAAACTTCCCGTTATCTTTCTTACTATCTATTAGGCAACATCCTGACCGCGATAACGAGATACCACTAGACATTTTTGATAAGATAAAGACTCATCGCTTCCATCTTTTTTGACAAAGTAAGAGCATCAATAGACCTTACATCATGCAATGATGATGATAATGATGATTTATGTAAAATTTTGGGTTTTTACACAGTCGGATAGCTTCCATCTTATTCACACTCCTTTATCTTTTTTGACAAAGTTAGTTTATATGGCCTCAATAACCCAGAACATGGAATTACAACTCAACTTTTAAAAAAAGAAGATATTTCATATCCTCTTACTCCTACAAACCCGAACAAACTTAACAGTTTGCAGAGGCTGGCCTGCCTGTGTACCAGTGGGGCGATGAAAAGTACCCCCACTGCAGCAATGGAAGTCATACTGGGACTAATACCCCTAGACATCCACATCAGAATGGAAGCTATTTGCAGCGCCTCAAGGATGATCACAAATAGGGAATGGACACAACACCCCGTAAAAATTGGACACACAAGAGCCACGGATCTAATCAACGATGAGCTCTTGGATATGCAATCTGATCGTATGAAAGCAACATACGATTTCACAAAGCCTTTCAAGATTGACTGGAACTTTGATAAATGGACAAACAGTGCATCCCCGTCGTTTGACAAGGGTCTAGTTTGGTACACCGATGGATCAAAAACCGCCAACGGTGTGGGCACAGGTATATTTGGGGAAAGGCCCAGGATGGACATTAGCATTCCTCTGGGGACCTACGCCACAGTATACCAAGCGGAAGTTCATGCCATACAAGCATGTGTACTACAAAATCTTGAAAAGGGCTACAACGACCAAAAGATTTACATCCTTTCGGACAGCTAAGCTGCTCTTAAGGCTCTGAACTCCAATCGGTTTACTTCAAAACTTACACTAGAGTGTCATATCAACCTAAAAGTACTGGCGGCCAGGGGGAACAAGGTGGAACTCTTGTGGGTCCCTGGTCACTCCGGGATATTAGGGAATGAAAAGGCGGATGAACTAGCGAGAGCCGGATCTGCCCAAAGTCTCAGGGGCCCTGAACCGGCCTTTGGAATATCAAAACAGACAACAAAAACAACATTAGATAGATGGTCGAAAAAGCAACACCTATCTCGATGGCAAGAGTTACCTGGTCTAATACACGCACGGGCCGTAATGGGAAAACCATCGAAAATACTATCGAATGGGATGCTAACCCTGACGCGGCCCCCGTTGAAACAAGTGATGGGTCTGCTAACAGGCCACTGCCAATTGCGAAAACACCTTCAAACGATAGGGCTAAACAACGGATCCATTGAATGTAGACTCTGCGGCGAAGAGAATGAAACCGCCTCACACATAATATACCGCTGCGGAGCGCTGTCCCGTGGAGGACAAAATATCTTCGGGAACATACAACGTGGTGACAACCCCCCACATGACAAGCTTGGTAGAAGGTTACTGGACCTCATAGAAGGAACAAACATCTTCTAACAAGATCGGGGTACACAATAAGCCGAAAGGCTGCAGTGATTTGAAGTTCGGGCCTTTAAACCGACCCCCGCCTTTAACCAACCAACCCACCCTCAATTTTTTTAAAATATAGTTGTGAAAATGTACATTCCTGTCTTCAATTACTTTGAAAACGACAACCCCACTAACATTATTGTTGATGTTTTCAAAATGCTGTTAAACAACCTTTATCTACCAAATATTGGGTTCTTACAATTAATGATCTCCTTTAATGGTTGAATGAACGTTTTCAGGGAAAATGTATACATTTTGAAGCTCAAAATGTTTGTTGTTGTTGCCAGATTATTCTTACAACCTTTATAAAGAGATAAACGTTGGTGAGACAGCACTCCAAATTTTCGACAAAAAGTTCCTTCATCCCCTTTTGAATTTCCCCTTCAATTTAACGGTGAAAACTGACTTTTTTTACCTTAATGACACCTTCTATTAATTAGGCAACGTCAATGATTTGTTCAATTTTACTTACGTGACATTGGAGATCTCTACATCGGCCAACGTTCTGATTATCGGTACTACTTTGTCAGCATGAAGAAGTATTCGGACTAAGGGCGGCGCTATTTCTATTTTACTAATGATTTCTCCTAGGATGTATATCGAACTATTTGTAATGGGCTGAAAAGAAATAGAAAATATTTTTAAAACTTTCATAAAATTGAAAATTAATGTCTCGTCTACACCACAAATATAGAAAGGGGAACGGCAAAAATTCTATATTTGTGGTTTAGACAGACATTTTTTTTTTCAATTACTCTGAGATGGACTACTACTTGAATCTTTCATAAAATTGTTTTTAACGGTCAGATTACGGCACTTAAGCATGCTCTGTATCCCATGATACAATAAACACAAATATATTGGTACGGACGTCCGTTACCAGAATTTCAGACCGATAACAACCTAATTTTTTTTTTGTTTTTTTGTGATTTAATAAGGACTTGAGAACGAAGTTAACAAGAACGGACATTGGCAACGTTGCGAAATCATTGAAGATCATCTTTACATATGTAAAAAAAGTGGTCGTAATAGTTATCGTGCCTCGTCCGTTTTTTTTTTATTTTTTGATTGAGAGTGATGTTTTTGATAAGATGAAAATAGTAACTGACATTTTCCGGGCGGTGAATAGTTTTGGTTTGAAATCGAAAATTGTTTACAGCGGAGAATTCAACTTATCACGCCTTGTACGTTTTATTTGCCGGATGTTAGTTTTCGTTATTCGTGACCGGAAAAAGATGAGATCGGACATTTTGATCGACGCGCAAGCGCAGTGTTGGATCTTAGTTATGTCATTTTTATAACGCTGTTCGAGTTATCGCGCCTCGTCCGTTTTCAAGCAGAAATCGTGTATTGTGGCTCGGAAAATGGGGGAAAAACATGACATTTTTACACACGCATTTTTTAGCAAAACCGTTTTCAGCCAAGAAAAAATGTGTATCAATAATAATGCATAATGGGGACATAGCTGATGCCGAGTTGTTATAGACAACCAATCCACACAGCAAGCCGTCCCATGCGCGTGCCGTGTACCGCGTTCATGAGTTATACAGATACGACTCCGCTGCCCTGCAGCTGCGCAACATGGAAAATGTCCGTTCGACTCGATTTACTATTTTTTTCGAGTGTTATCAACAATTTTTAAAAAAATTGATCCGGGCCCTGTAACTTTTAGATACTCCTTTTCTTTACATCTTTTATTTAAACTATGGAGTTTTTGCAACACCGAAAACGTCCGTTGTCGATGAATTCACGTTTTTTTTATATTTTTAATATGATTTCATCAAGAACGGACAAGGCGTAACAACAAAAAGACGATCTGCTTTCTTACGGACTGAAATCACTCTGACCGGTAAGCGCAGCGTTGCCGAACTTTTTCGCTCGAGTAAAACTTTCTTAT
This sequence comes from Barypeithes pellucidus, assembly GCA_963991005.1. Classification (NCBI taxonomy): domain Eukaryota; kingdom Metazoa; phylum Arthropoda; class Insecta; order Coleoptera; family Curculionidae; genus Barypeithes; species Barypeithes pellucidus. Next base: position 7,806,578 of record OZ022557.1, read on the forward strand.
TTTTTAATAATCTAGCAATTAGTCATTGACTAGATAAAGGCGTGATAACAGGACATTTTGGTAACGGGCTGCCGGGCCATATCTAGACGTTCTAATTTCGTCTAGCGCGCTTATTGACGTCAAAGTCACGTCAAGTGATGACACCACTTGACGTCACTAAGCCACGCCTCTTTGCGCGATATCATCCCTTGTGTTTATTGTAGCATGTCTGCGCCCCGTGTCGACGCGACGGACTGAACGACAGCAAATGACAACCTAACCTAAAAATGTCGTTGCTTTTTTAATTTCGGAAAGACGGTCGCCATTTTGTGTTATTTTCAATTTATTACATTCTGAAATTATAAGTAATGATAATCTACTTGCCGTTCAGGTTTTCTAACAATAAAAACAGTTAAGAGCACTTATCAGTTACCTCCATTAAGGTAAAAAGGTGTGACAAACTACAAGAAAACTATTGGATAGAATTTGTTCAAATTTTAAATTCAGCTTCGAAACATGACTATAATCTTGAATCTTTCGAAAAAGAATTTTATTTTTTTCAAAACGGTAAATAACGTTTAAATTGAAAAATATGGTTACAGAGCCATTTTTGAAAGTATTGAATGTACTATCAATAATCTCAATTAATTTCATAGTTTAGTTTTAATGCAAAAAATGACACAACGAGGTTTACAGGAAAAATATCTAAAGTAATTTGGCAACGCTTCGGGTGATCAAAGGCAGAAGAATAAGGAAAATGTCTCCTACTCCCTCGATACAGCCGGCCAGCGCGCTGGCTCGTAGTGTCTTGGAATGGCGATGTTGTCTCATTGTTCAATAACAATGAGCTGTTCCGCGGCGAGAGCTCAAATCCGACCACGCGGTCCACTGATAAATACTCTTAAGAGGGGAGGAGAATTTTTTAAGTATCGATAAAAAATCAAATCCCGTGAAAATTGAACCCCAATGGACGATTCCCAAATTTTTAATCTCGGGAGCTTGAAAAAAAATAGTTTTTAATTTATTTTTCTGTTTTTCTTTTTGGTATAATAGATATAATATTTTTTGTATATGACGTGTTTGAGAGACGCCCCCCAGGGTCCCCATCTTTTCGGCCCGGAACTCTACCGAGAGAGTCGAGAAGTGTGTGACCATGATGACCAAAAAAGTGCATTTCTATCGGTCTTATTTCAAAATTCGCCTCCCCCCTCTCATTTTTAAATGCATATCATAATTGTACTTACTTGAACATTTAAACTATTTAAAAGTAAATTCTTAAGATTGTTATATATGGCTGCCGGAAATACGCGATCTTCGGTATACTGCACTTGGAGTCTTAGTGAGCCCAGGCTATTATCACTCGATAACCTAGTACCAGGCGGAGTAGAATGAGTCAAGAATGGACGGTTCCTACTGGACCTGGGCTGCAGGAAGTACCTATAAATAAATAGAAATAAGAGATAAATAATTATCCTTCTGACCATGAAATGCTCCAAATTTACATCTTTTTGATCACAGCCGGAGTACAAAGTTTATTTGCCTGCATCCCTAATTTTCTTTTTAATTCAAAATAAAAATAAATCAATACGGTTGATATTCAATTCGGTGATCAAATTTTGAATTATTTATTTAATAAATAATTTTGCCACCAGATATAACGAGGCCGACGGCACCTCCTGAACTAATTGGACCGATATCGGCCAATCAGTGTCGCACTGGTCGCAAGCAAAAAATAATATTTAAATAAAAAAATTTAAGAAAGAATTTATAATTGCGTGGGAATTCGATCACAGATATCGACTATACATACAGCTCGACAAGCGAGTCTCTAGCTACGCGGTATCGGTAAGGGGGAAGCAATATCTTTTAAAACACGGTCATGGGCGTGCTATTATTATCTTAATAATGTAATAATATATATTTTTTCATGGCATGAATATATTTGTATCACCAGTGCAATATATTAGGCCTTTCCATTATTATTTTTCGCTTATTTTGGCATTTTCGCCAATAAAATCCATTTCATTTCAACATGCACTTCGAAGTTTTACGGAAAAATGGAAAGTTTATGTCATTTCTCAGCTGTTGTAGCAACTTTTTTAAGGTTGGAACCACTTTTAGTTCCAAATAAAACTTTTGTATTGTTCTCCTAACAATGACAAAGTCGAAGCCTTCGATTTTTTCGACAGCAGAGAGACGGGCCCTTTTTTGAAAGGAGATGACAACAATTGATCCGGGTTATTTTCTTTCCTTTCAGTATCTTCTTTGTGAACGTTTTTTACTGCACCCACGCTTACTCCCGTATACATTGTGAGCCTTTCTAGCTTTCGCTTAAGTGGCAATTTAAATGTATTAATTTGTGATTCCTCTTCACACACCCTGTACACATTGGCAATCACTTCACGGGTTTGACTATGAAGGGTTTTACCAGTGTATATTCATTCATTATCACAGTTTTAAAACAAACCCTATCACTACGCAACTGAATGAAGCATATTGGACATCGCCGAACAAGCACGCTGGCACAATATGCGTGTCACCAGACGCGTGTCGCATCCTCTGTCTGGGATATAACCTATCAAATTAGCTCTAGCCACCGGTTACCCATGGTTACCGTTGATATTGCACCATGTTGTCCTATTTTTAGATTAGAAGTACTTTAATAAAAAAATATTTTATTTTGCATTTAAAAATTAAAATAAATAGTATGAGAAGAAAGTTTTAAGAACATTGAAACTATAATAGAATATTAGTTTCGTATATACTTATGACAATTTACTTTAAATGGGTAAATTTAAGTTTAGGGATTATTTGGTAACATGTAAATTAAAATTTAATATATGTGACAACATTGTTAACACAAGAAATTTTCTTGCCCGCATTCCTTTTGTAGCTACAGATAAAGTTGTCGACCTGTAGCTCAATGATCTATTGTTAAAAGGGATCTAAGTAAAAAGACATAAAACTGTCTACGAATATAATAATTCTAGGAAATTAAAAAAAAAACAATAACAATGCGGCTCAAATACATGTCAGCAGCCTGTCCCTTTTCACACAAACATATCTGTATAAGTACTCCTAAAGATATTAAATCCACATATATGTAATTCAAAATTACCGAAAACCGATATAAATATCGGTACATCGCCAAATACCGATATTATATCGGTATCGGCAACTAAAATATCGGTATCAGCAAAAAAACCGTATCGACCGCAATAGGTCATTCAGCTACATTTTCAAGCCCACCCTGCAGTTATTGCGGTGTGAATATGTTGGGACCTACACTATGGGATTAAATCAGGTAGTTGATTTATTGCAGTAAATGTCAATGGTATAATATAAACATTACTATACTGTTCATTACGGGCTCGTTACGGTTACCGTCTTCTTAGATCATTTCTCGCGATATCGCCCTAACTTTAGCACGTATTAATTACATCCGGATATCCTCTAATCTTTCAGAATTGGGTGCTGCCGACGCGTCTAATTTTAGACCGAACGAATATTGTGCTTTATTGTTTCCTGGATAAGTTACGTTCATAAAAAAAATCCTACTATTACTCATATTTTCTGACGGATGGGAATCATTAGACAACTATTAGAGAAGTAAACGGTTAGATAGACGAAATTTTAAGAAAAATAGAGACGTACAGGGACGGTTATGTAATACCGGATATTTCCCTATTCCTCTTTTTGAAGCCAAAAAAGACACGATTTTGACGATTTGACCAAGTTTTCTTCAGCATTCACTAACATAAAAACAATATTAATGTCAAAATTATTTTAAATCTGTAAGCAGATTATGGAAAGTTGCAGTTTGAAAGTATAGTTAGAATTTCTAATAAATTTAATAAACAACTAAAATAGTATATTGTAAATTTTATAACGAATTTAAGTGAAAATAATTTATTTATAACTCCAGTAGGTAAATATTTTTTTTTTACATGTGCCCCGAAAGTGCCCCTTTTCATGCATGTTCTCTTCACCGAAGTGACGTTTTCCAAGAGAGCGGGCGGGAAAGATTTTCCCCGCCCGCTTCGAGTCACCATGTGCTCATAAATAAATAAAACCAGAATTGTCGGTGCGGGATTTGAACCCGCGGCCCTCAGATCCGACACTCTACCCACCGAGCCATACTACAAGCGATAATAAATAGCGGATTATATATAAATTAAATTGCCAGTTAATTTTTCAAAGATGTTTTAGAAAAATGTCTGAAGAATTTCTTTATTTATATGGCCTCAAAGACTCGGGCACTTGTAAGAAAATAAATAAAACCAGAGATGCCGGGATTTGAACCCGCGACTCTCAGATCACAAGGCGTACGTTATACCACTAGGCCACCGAGCCTATTTGTCAAAAATAATAAATAGATATTTACATTCTGCATGCGCGAGTCATGTAGACAGGAAAACTGTCTGAAGAATTTCTTTATTTATTTGGCATCAAAGCTTCGGAGCACTTATGTCATCTATCTTTGACAGGTGGAAAGTTGACGGATTTATTTTTTTGTAATTTTTTTAAAAATCGAAATCTCAAAATAATATACGAACACACTTTTTTAAAAATGCTAATAGCTTTGCGTGTTTAGATATATCTACTTTTTCCCTAATTGATAGAGTGGTCCTCAGCATTGAATATTGTGATATCGTTGATATCTTCATTGTCGTGACATTTTCACTGAACGCCGACTCAGAACCAGGATTTTGAACTTTGTTTCCCGTACACCATTCTTTGAAACAGGCCTTGTCATATCTCGGGCGGCTTTTAGTTTTCAGAAGATCTTCTTCTACTATTTTTGCTGGTGGAGTAGCAGCAAAATTGAAATTTCTGTCTAATTTTTCAATGGAAAAGTCAAAATGACATTTATCTTTTATTAATAATTTTAATTGAAAATAATAAGAAGTGGATGTTAGATGTGGTTGTAAATAAAATAGTATACAAACCTCGGTGAAAAGTTTTATTACTGTCTCGACAGGAATGAAACACTTTCCACCTCGGTACGTAATATACTATTAAATGTATTTTATTGACGACTATTATTGTACTTTAAGTATTTTTTATTGTAAAAATGACCAAGTTTAAATAAAGTGTGGTAAAATTGCCTTTTTACAAGAATGAAAAGCTTAAATCAGATGCAACGGATCGTAATTACCAAGAAGGTGGTAAAAGAAAGGTTCATATCGATCAAGTCAAGCGACGTTTTGCACGGTTAGTACTTAGATGGATGACCGCTTGGAAATATTTACAAAAGATTATAGTAAATTTTACAAACAATTTTAGTAAACTTTATACAAATTTTTAGTAAATTTAACAAATATAAATGGTGTACTAATATTTTGGTTTACTTAATTAATTTTTACTAAAAATTCTTGTTCAAATTTTGCTATAATTTTATGGCAGTTCTACTAAAAGTTATTCCAGTCAAATACAGGGTGTCCCAGAATATGTTTGCAATCTCCCGGGTTCAGATAGAACACTTAAAAATAACAGGAGAAGTACCTATAAATTTTTCTTCCTACGGCCTCCCCTACGGAGATACGGGCCCATAACGGACGTCCCCGGAAATCGTTGTTTTTTAAATAATTTTTTATGTACTAGGTGTAATTTAATATTTTTTTAGTAAAATGGTTACTAGATGAGTCTCCTTAAAATTCGCCCTTTTAAAGACATTTGGCTTATTTAGTTTGCCAGGGACGGACTAGACGTAAAACAAAAATGCTTTTTTTTGTACACCTTGTATGATGAAGGAACGACAATAAAATTTTTTTTGGATACTCTAAACCTTAAGCTGAAAAAAAGGTACTCTTGATCAATGTCGATAAAATGAACTGTTTTCGAAAAAATATATATTTTTGTTCAATATGATTTATAGTCAGTATACGTAAATTCCATGACTAAGTTAGTAACTAATAAGACAAAGGAGAAAAACCGCAAATTTCAAGACACTACCATAAACTGACATGTGAAAAAAACCATAACAACAATGAGGGAATTTTATGAACATAAAACAACTAATGCAAAAAACCATATTGAACAAAAATTTTTTTTTTCCAAAAACAGTTCACATTATATCGACATTGATCAAGAGTAGAGCATCCAAAAATATTATTGTTGTTCCTTCATCATACAAGATGTACAAAAAAAAACATTTTTGTGTTACGTCTAGTCGGTCCCTGGCAAACTAAATAAGCCAAATGTGTTTAAAAGCTCGAATTTTAAGGAGACTCATCTAGTAACCATTATACTAAAAAAATATTAAATTACACCTAGTACTTAATAAATTATTTAAAAAACAACGATTTTCAGGGACGTCCGTTATGGGCCCGTATCCCCGTAGGGGAGGCCGTATAGGAATTTAACATTTATAATAACTTCTCCTGTTATTTTTAAGTGTTCTATCTGAACCCGGGAGATTGCCCACATATTCTGAGACACCCTGTATAGAGCCATAGATTATGGCTAGTTTTACTATTTTTATAGTAAAGTTAACTAAGTTTTTCGTTCCGTGTGATTTATACCTACTAATCCGATCAATAAACCTATCCGCCAAACGGAATCGCTTTAGGAAGTATGTAGGTGGTATTTACAAGTAGAACAGACCACACTAACACACGCCCGTATTTTTTTTTTATTTTTTTCATTTCACTCGCATTCCCATATTTATTTTACTATAAAAAGGTAATAAAGCCAATCCCACGCGATTTCATTCACAATGGATTTTACTGACATCATTTTTCGTTTAATAATAACAGACAAACAATGAATCGGCTGGTGAATGAATTTTTATTAATAAGGCGCTGATTGGTCGGTTTACCTGCAAGCGTCGAGGATTTTATAGGATAATTAGAACGCCTCGATTTATCATATTACATACGTCATATACAGAGTGTCCCATACCATACCTTATCGAGCAACTGGATATACTAAACATCAAAATAGACCGCTGACCGATTAAGTCGTATAAGTTTTTTCGAAATGATTATCGTTCCAGAAATACAGGGTATTGTAAGTGGGAAGTTTATTTTCGAAAATATGCCGTCAAATAAACGTTAACGTCAAGTACATGAGTATACAGGGTGTTTCCTAAACTCTCTGAAAAAATGAAGGAGGTGAATCCTCACCTTATTTTAAGACGAAGATATGATATAAAAGTGTTTCGCATGTCGCTACGTTTTCGAAATACAGGGTGTTAAAAAAATATTGTATTTTTCATTTTATTAATTAATGCCATAACGATATTCTAATGATATTTGTTAAACATAAAGGATTAGGGCACTTTACTTTGGGTCAATTTTAAATTTTACAATTAATTCATTTGCGGGGATCTGGGTAAAAGAGTACCTTAATTTTTTAGTTATTTTCGTATTTTTATCATCAAATTATACGAGTAGGCGGTGCTCCGCTCCATGGCAACCACATTTATTTTCTCCGTGACATTTGTCTCCTGTTTAACATCTTTCCAATAATATCCTTTTGAATTAAACTGAAGAAGACCTTCGACTGCATCATCATATGCATTATCAAATCATTCGCATTAATTAATAAAATGAAAAATACAATATTTTTTTAACGACAGCGACAAGCGAAAAACTTTTATACCACATTCTCGTTTTAAAATAAGATGAGGATTCACCTCCTTTATTTTTTCAGAGAGGTCAGGAAACATCCGGTTTATAAAATGTACGATATACAGGGTGTCCCATAACTAATGGTACACAGGAAAACTGCAGATTCCTTGGGTAAAAATACTGCGATTTGGCCATACCTAGTGTAGTTCAATAGCTGGTAATAACCGAGATACAGGGTGTCCAAGTAAAAATTTTATTTTCAATTTCCCTAAATAACTTATTTCTGAATCAATATTTTTGCACAAAATTTTGTGACTAGGGTTTTTTTGAGGAAAGGAATTTGAATTTGTTAATAATTTTGATGTAGATTGTAGAAGGCGCTCTCTGCGGTACTCTGGATACATAAAAAGAAATGCAACTTTTTTGTGCCTTAGTATAATGATATTTTTATTAAAAATATCAGTTTTTCCGTCATTTCTAAGCAATAAAGGCATACTTTGTAAATGGCGCTCCGACTAACCGTTTTCGAGATATTTTCAATTACAATTTCTAATGCGCCCGTTTAAATTTTGGTTTGTAAATGTGAAATTTGTCAAATTAGGCTTTGGTAAAAACAAATACAATGAAAGCAATTTGGAACCTCATTTCTGTCAAAGTTTATTTTCATTTGTCAGCATTGTGGGTATTTTTAAGGAGTTTTTGAAGATACTGTTATCAAAAATTAAACTAAAAATGCCGCTACATTTTTCGTTTTGGACGCAAGGATCCTGTTTCTCCCAGTCTATCGTATAGGCTTCTAAAAATTTAAAAATATGGCTGCCTTCTATTTGGATACATTTCCAAATACCGCCGATGTGCCCCGCGTCTGTTAAAATTTTCTTGTGCGTATAAAAATACACCATTTCTCGCATTTCTCCGTTAGAAAACAGTTGTCGCGGCATTTTTAGTTTAATTTTTGATAACACTATCTTCAAAAACTGCTTAAAAACACCCACAATGTTGACAAATGAAAATAAACTTTGACAGAAATGAGGTTTCAAAGTGCTTACATTGTATTTGGTTTTGACAAAGCCTACTGTGACAAATTTTACATTTATAAATCAAAATTTAAACGGGCGCATTAGAAATTATAATTGAAAATATCTCGAAAACGGTTAGTCGGAGCAACATTTACAAAGTATACCTTTATTGCTTAAAAATGACGGAAAAACTGATATTTTTAATAAAAACATAATTATACTAAGGCCTAAGAAAGTTACACTTCTTTTTATGTATTCAGAGTAGCGCCCCCTATAATCTGCATCAAAATTATTAACAAATTCAAATTCCTTTCCTCAAAAAAGCCCTAGTCACAAAATTTTGTGCAAAAATATTGATTCAGAAATAAGTTATTTAGGAAAATTGAAAATTAAAGTTTTACTTGGACACCCTGTATCTCGGTTATTACCAGCTATTGAACTAAACTAAGTGTGGCCAAATCGCAGTATTTTTACCCAAGGAATCTGTAGTTTTCCTGTGTACCATTAGTTATGGGACACCCTGTATAAACACACAATATATAAAATTTAGAAGAAACAAACTTATAACAAAATAAATGTTATATAAATATATGTTATAGTTAAAAAAAAATGTAGAGGCAATATTGCACCCAAGTGAGATATTCATTAACTGAATAAAAAGCCTCGGACAACAAATATTGCTTTAAACGTTTTTTAAACAACATAAGCCTATCAATAGCCTTCAGGCTTGGTGGTAGCTTGTTAAAGCTTGCTGGGCCCAAAGAGATTGGTGATGTTCTACCCACATTCAGCCTGTTAAATGAGTTAACTTGTCGTGTACTATAGGTATGCACATCACTGTTAATAGCAAATCGACAATATAAAACATATATACATAGTTCTAATAAGTACACACAAATTACGGTAAAAATTTGCACGAGTTAGTCCTCGACACAGCCACCAAAGTCCTCAATATTCTCTTCTGACACACAAGCAACGACGAACCCCAGAAGATCACGCCGTAACGCAAACGAGAATCTACCTGTGCGTTGTACACCATAAGGAGCTCCCTCATAGATATCGCAGTCTTGAGTGAACGAACAAGAAAACAACATGAATTTAATTTTGATTTGAGCAGATCACAGTGATTTTTCCAATTCAGATGCTGCAATTTACCCTCCAGAAATTGTATAGTATTAATTTTTAATATTTCCTCATTATTTATAAGCAGTTCAATATCCCAAATTATTATGGATCCTGATAATTGTGAAAACGGATGTAAAGATTGTTTCACGAAAAATGGATATAACTTAATGACTGCCGTAAAAGTACCTGGGCCATCCCATTATTTATGACCGTTTGTTATTATTATGTGGAAAGGACCGGATTGTAATAATTATAATTAAATATAGGCACATCAGGTAGGTTAGGTTGCTTAATTTATATTTAAATATCTTTTTGTGGTAAAATTTGTTAGTTTTTGAGGAATGGTTCAAGAATTGTCTTTTACCAAACATTCCTTAGAATAGCGTGATAGTAATGGACAATGCGAGCTATCACAGTCGCCAATTACATACAGCTCCAAGCTCAATTAATACAAAATTGGAGATTCAGAACTACATGGCGGCGAATGATATATATTTTGAAGAAAGTTATAAAAAAAAGTGATCTTTTAGAAGTTTTAAAGACATTTTGTATAAAAAAGTATATGTTTGTGACACATTGTCAGAAGAAATTGGACATACAGTGCTACGGCTCCCACCCTATTATTGCATTTTTAACCCCATATAGAGCATATGTGGCACCAGTTAAAATCACTGGTTAGGTCTGAAAATATTTCTCCGACTTTAAGTTCTAGTGTTGTAGAATTAATACGAAAATGCTTTAATGATATTCCCCCAGGTAGTTGGAAAAATTCAGTCCGTCACGTAATAACTGTAGAAAATTCGTATATTAGTCTGGATCGTATAATTAATCCAATTATAATTAATTTTGATGAGGATAGCGATAGCGAAACAGAACTATCTATAGAATGACATTATAAATGTAAATAAATATGACTAGTAATATTTAAAAAAAATGTTATATCATTTGATTACATTAATATAATCATATCATTACTTGTTTTCCTTAGTCCGTCCCTTCATACTTCACTTGTTTATTGCCAAGCTCTTGTCGACACAATGGGACCGACCCAGGAAATCATTAAGTCGTATCCAATTTTCGTGAAACGTACTGTAATTAGTTTTAGTATTATTGAGAAATAGTGAATTTTGACGGAACCAGTTACACAGACTATTCAAATTTCGATTACAATTTTCAATTAAAATACTATCGTCTCCATGAGAGAATAAATATGGAGAGTCGTCGGCATGCTTTGCCGAGGTGCATTCCTCATCCAGCTCATCATCTGCGTCATTAATATAGAGATTAAAAAGAATCGGAGTAAGAATCGTCCCCTGCAGAACGACCATAAACATTCCCGAAAGTCCAGAAAGGCTTTCATCATTCGTGACATTATCAGCAATATTGATCGCTATGAACTTACTACTACAACTAATTAGAAATTGCGACAGCCAACTCAGTGCTTGACCGCGGACGCCATATCTTTCAAGCTTCTCTAAAAGTAAATCAATGTTAACACAATAGAACTTCTAGAACGAAAAACAGTTCGAAAAAACTTAATTTATGGGACACCCTGTATAGCCATATCGGTAATATCAAAGTCATTAATCGTTAATAGTTATTTATTAATAATGCGTTAATTTTTATACCAAGCTTTTTTTGCTTGTTGTGACTCACAGTCCATTCAATTCGGTAATGAAAACCTAATGAAGGTTGAATATTTTGGTTGAAATTAATAACCGGATTATTGTGAATGTTTCACATGTCACTAAAGCAGACAACGGCATAGTGTGGACTCACCTTAAGAAATACTAATTAAAAAAATATTTAAAAATCCATCAGATATCGAATGAGATGGCCGGTATTAATGTTTTTATTCCTCCATCATACATTGTTCATTGTTGCTTAAAAACAATAACAAATAACGTGTTATTTTTTCTTTTGTGATTGTGACTATACTAATTAATACAGAACAGTTTTTCCAGTACCTACATAAGTCATAATTCTTCGGATTAACTGTTTTTACTTTTCCGGTTATTCGGTTAGTAATGTTCACATTCGAAGATTACGACAGTATAGTATTGTGTGGGAGAATAAAAAATGATGCTTTCAAAAACGACATAATTAATATAGTAAAATAAATCAGTCTAAGTAATGGAAAAACTTTTTCTTTATCATTTTTTGAAAAAAGTTTATTCTATTCAAAAAAAAAATCATATACAGGGTGTTATGGAAATGACGTATTATATTTAAATGGGTGACTCCTGGGGTGTCCTAGAGAAGCGCTACATATTTTTTTCTAATCGAACGTTTAAAAAGTGGGGTAATTCACCCCTAAACCCACACACAACTCCTCGGCACATTCATATATGATCATATAATGAAATATTACATTGCCCTGCTGGGTAATCAACAGATGTTCAGGCACAATGTTCCCAAAATGTTTAAAAGTGTAAAACTTTAGTTTCTTATAAAAATAAATATTTAGCTTACTTAGAAAGTAAATCCAGGACGAGATTAAGGAATCCAAGGCACAGACACTTTCAGTTCTTTTTTTATGGGAAAAACTTTATGCTCATCACGTGTCCTGATGATAGTGTGAGAGTGCATAATACGCTTAGTAAACCCTAACACTAACGCATAATTACACTTTACAATAACACACATAGAACAAGAGCACTTAATCATTTCGCAATAGAAATAATAAAAACGCTAATTTCTATAGGCCATTAACCCTTTACTACAGATAAAATGAAACAATTATGTTAACACTTGACAGGAACTACCCTTTGAAATGAATGGTCTAGTCCACCTTCGGACCAATCGCACTTTCTTTCCGCGAACTCTCCGCTAGTAGACCCAGCGCGGTTGCCATTTCCGAGACTATAATTATACAGGAAAGTAATATTATAGAAGGAAATTCGGCAATTTATGATACTCGCTTATAAAACATCGAAAGTGGCAACGCTGTATTTTTAAATATTAGCCCGATTGTCCAAAATCAGCTGTTTAAAGAAGCCGGCCGATATCGATCGAGAGAACCAACGTGTTATTTATTTTTTAAATTTTTATATGTTAAATACATTATTTCCCAGACAATAAGGGCGTATTTTTATCTACATAGTAGCACTTCAAAATACTAATTCAGATCTAACGGTACTTACTTACTTATTATATCTATTTACAATCGGAGACCTAAACTACGCCGCTGGCTAGCCAGTTAAAACAAAACTTTACAAAACCCATGTCGCGATGACTCCGCTAAGGGATTTGGCATACTTTTTTATATGCACCTTCTCGTTTATGTGCCTTTAAGAAAGACGTATGTCGTGTTACCTGCTCAGCGTCAAACTCGAACGTCGCCAATCGGTATAGTTCGGATGGCGCGAAGGTCGGGTATCAAGTGACGGGCGATATTTCTCGGTTTTTCGCCTGAATTTATAACTAGAGTATTTCCTATCGAGCGAAAAACTGTTCGAATATACGAGCAGTTTTTTAACTCGATCACACTACAAATATGTTCACACACGCTGCATAGTTAGAACGAATATGAGGTATAGAAAAACAAACAGAAATAGACAGATTATAATTAGGGGGATGCCGCTTTGGAACAGGATCTGTTCTTTTCGAAACAGGTTCTTATGTGGAATAGGTCGAAACAGGTGTGGGTCGATAAGCTTTCCTGTTCCGCTGGAACAGTCTGTTTTGCTCTTCGCTGGAGGCGTCTGGTCGCTGAGGCAGTCCGCTTCGCCGGAACAACCTGTTGCGCCGGAGCGATCGGAACAACCTGTTTCGATGAAAGAGTTTCGAATGCTCGGACACTGTCTGTTGCAATGGCGATATGGAATGATATACTTTTTATTAAAATAAAAATAGAACTGGGGAACGTCCCTAAAAGCTAACTCATCTGTTAATGGAACAACCGGCAATCCCGCTTTTAAAGAATGCAACGCCGATATGTAACAGAAGAGCAGCGAACTTCTTGAAACAGTTTGGAACTAGAACAGGGTTCTTGAAACAGGTATTTTTTAAAAACCGAAATAGGTTGCACCTGTTATTTAAAATACCCTGTTCCAATCATCCCCAGCAGATTATGTTTCCACCACTCCATTGCATCGAATCTCGCTCATTATTCTGCCGAGTTGCGTTCTGCGTCCGGCCGATTGCCACTTGGACTGAATTTTAAATTTTAGTGCTCTTTACGCAGTCGAATGCGATCTCTATCTTTATTTGAGAATACGAGGTTGGTGAGATGCAGAACCCCATGCAGAGACTAATAAAAAATCACGAATATTAATTAAAATAACTCGAAGAAATGTTCAAGGTTTATGCAGTTTTCTAATATAACATTCAAGTCGCATCCTCGCTTTTAATTACCTATTATGTCTGCACGTTCCCCTTTCCGGTGCTTAATCTGACCGGTGCAAAGTAAGGCGCAATATAAAACTAAACAGAAAACGAACACAATACTGCACATTCTATGATATTTTAATGTCTTCATTAAAATATTGACAATAAAACCTTTGTAATTGTTTCAAGGCATTGTTCTTTGTTTTGTTGTCTTTTCGTGCCACGGGCGAGATGTTGCGCGGACTCTTTGAAAGTTATCCATTCAGCTGGTGTAGGCGTGCTTAGTGCAAGGCGAATTTTGCATATTTACTAGTGTTGTGATAGCTCGAGCGAAAAACCGCTTGAGTACTCGATTATTGACATCGCTCGATTATTAAAAAAACTGCTCGAGTTATAAATTGAAGCGAAAATCGTCGCTTGTTACTTATTACCACAGGGCCAACACTCCATTCATAAATCTGTTGGAAAGTATAATTTACTTACTTTGAGATTCTTTACGTTTAACTATATTAGCTATTCAAAAAGTGTAGTTTCGAATATTGGATATTTATAAAAAAGATAGAAATATTGATCCAGTTTTTATATACAGTGTATCCAAGGATGGATTTAACTATTTATGCTTAGCATCAATATTTTTGGTGTATTCATTACTGGATGATACTCTCCAGATATAAAAGTGTATATTTCTAGCCAGATTGTCATATTTATCACTAATTGTGAAACGATGTTACATATAGTTATAGTACCATATTACTTTAGTAATGCACACACAAGCCACTAAGGCATATTGTACACTAAAGTGATTAATTAAATAAGTAAATTAAAATAATATGTACCTAAACAAGTTAGATCAAATATATAAAAATAAATAAATAAATTATATAAAACCTGTCTTCACGTACTTGTTACACTGCAAACGTTGTTTAAATATAGAAAAATAAAGATGTAAAATATTTCGACGGGACTGTTCCTTTCTTCAGTATTTTATTCCCATGTACATTACCTTTACCATTACCCTATTTACTAACCTGTGAAATTTTAATTTAACACCATTGCATCTTCTAGTGAAGTATTTTATGGTCGCACAAGACTCAACCATCTTGTAAATGCAAGATTTATATTAAGAAATAAACCAACTCGACTGCTTTTTGCCCGGACTAGCACCACGGACCGGTCCATAACCTTTTAAACGTCAATGGTTAGTCAGAAATCATATCAATACAATCATATTAAAACATAACCATACTTACCGAAGAAAAGATAAATCCTTGCTTAAATGATCCACTCTTTTACAAACTATGCACCATCATTGTTTATAATAAAGACGATTTTTCACCAATACTCACAAAAAAAAAATAAAAACAACCAAATATATAAACACTCCCTTAAAAGCGGTTAGCAGCGAGTAGCAACAGTGTATTCTTTACTATAATCCGATCCATTGATAAAGTTTGATCGTTTGCCGTCGAGCGTAGTATCTTTTAACTTGATGTTGTCAGAGTGCAGTCGGTTTATTTCAAACTTTTATGTATAATAATAATATTTTGTTTCTAAATCTCTCAAGGCCTATTCACAATTTATATTAAAATAATTGGGAAATAAATTTATTTTAAAAGCAATTGCGGATTAACCTTAAACCAGTTGCAATTGTCAAATTAACAAATTTTTAATTGGGATTTTGCAGATACCTTAGCGATAAATAGGACAATCTGGCTATGCTGCAAGCATAACAGCAAGGTGGGGAGTGCACGTTTACAATCCTTACGTCGACTACACATGTAAACAATTCTATCTGGAGTTTGTAAGATCTTTGCTTATTACCTTTCACTCGATACCCGAGCTTCGCTTGACGCTGACCGAAATGTGTCGCTTTCTCGTATATTCGAGCAGTTTTTCGCTCGATAACAAATACTACTATACTCGTTATAAATTCAAGCGAAAAATCGAAAATCGTTGCCTTTCACTTGGTACGCGATTTTCGTTCGACGCCGCGCGGCACCCGAAATGTGCCGATTGGCGACGTTCGAGTTTGACGCTCAGAAGGCTGAGACGACATACGTCTTTATTAAAGGCACATAAGCGAGAAGGTGCATACAAAAATCAAAGGATATAATTTGTTTCAAAATCAGAATCAACTCTTCTTCCTTAATAAAAAGTCTAGACTAAAGTTCTAAAACTTCGAAAAACAACCCCTGGTGTTTTATCAACAGATTCTTCTTAGTCATAAAAATTTCAAGGGATTAATCGATCGAGTATCAAGTACTCGATTATTAAAATCATCGGTTTTCCCAATACTAATATTTACTTATGAGGTTCTGTTCAGAATAAATTTTGTTCATAGATTTTAAAAAATGGACCCGATATGGCATATTGTTTGCCCAGTGGTATTGGAACGGCTCCGTATGAAGAGCGAGGGGAGAAAAATGTATAAAAACTATGCTAGAATAGGCGTGCTCAAGCGGGATATACATAAATAAATAGAAATGAAAATTCATACTATAGTGTTTTTTTCTCAAAATGTAGTTCTGACTGGTACGTATTATTATTTAATCATTAGTCCCCTCTCCTTTACATACGTTGTAAATTCTTGCCGCGATTTATTTTGCTCGACTCTTCAAATGTTTTTTTCTAATAATATTATTGTCTGATCCATCGCGTATGTAGAAAAAGCTAAACGCCAACGCCGGTATAATAAACAAACACAAAATTTCCTCTCCGCGTTTCACGTCACTGTAAAGACAAATTTTTGTGCGTTTCAACGGCGCTACGAAGAGCGGAACTACATAAAACTTCTTTACCTACGACCACTACCGGAAGCCACGGATCTAATCAACGATGAGCTCTTGGATATGCAAACTGATCGTATGTAAGCAACATACGATTTCACAAAGCCTTTCAAGATTGACTGGAACTTTGATAAATGGGCAAACAGTGCATCCCCGTCGTTTGACAAGGGTCTAGTTTGGTACACCGATGGATCAAAAACCGCCAACGGTGTGGGCACAGGTATATTTGGGGAAAGCCCCAGGATGGACATGAGCATTCCTCTGGGGACCTACGCCACAGTATACCAAGCGGAAGTTCATGCCATACAAGCATGTGTACTACAAAATCTTGAAAAGGGCTACCACGACCAAAAGATTTACATCCTTTCGGACAGCCAAGCTGCTCTTAAGGCTCTGAACTAAAATCGGTTTACTTCAAAACTTACACTGACTTATACCAACCTAAAAGTAGTGGCGGCCAGGGGGAACAAGGTGGAACTCTTGTGGGTCCCTGGTCACTCCGGGATATTAGGAAATGAAAAAGAGGATGAACTAGCGAGAGCCGGATCTGCTCAAAGTCTCAGGGGCCCCGAACCGGCCTTTGGAATATCAAAACAGGCAATAAAAACATTAGATTGATGGTCGAAAAAACAACGCCTATCTCGATGGCAAGTTACCTGGTCAAATACACGCACGGGCCGTAATTGGAAAACCATTGAAAATACTATCGAATGGGATGCTAAATCTGACGCGGTCCCATTTGAAACAAGTGATGGGTCTGCTAACAGGCCACTGCCACTTGCGAAAACACCTTCAACGGATGGGGATAAACAACGGATCCATTGAATGTAGACTCTGCGGCGAAGAGGATGGAACCGCCTCACACATAATATACCGCTGCGTAGCGCTGTCTCGTAGAAGACAAAATATCTTCGTGAACATACAACGTGGTGACAACCTTCCACATGACAAGCTTGGTAGAAGGTTACTGGACCTCATAATAATAATAATAATAATATTTATTTCATATTGTTACATTAGACAAATAATTAGACAAATAATTAAACTATATAATGAAGTTCAAAATAGTCTTAATTAAAGACGCCTAGCTAATCAAATAGCTGTATGAGTTATTAAATAGGTTTATATATATAACAACAACTATCAATATATTTCCGTTAATAATAATGTACAGTTTATATAACCGGAATCCTATACAAGAAGAAAGACAAACTCAATAGACACAAAAAAAAAAAAATATATAGAAAAGCGAAAGAATCAAAACAACCTCTCAAATTGTTCAAAATTTCTACAGACAAACTCCCTGCAGGAACTTGCAAACTTTTTCCTGTTGTTAATCTCTCATAGAAGGAACAAACATCTTCTAACAAGATCGGGGTACACAATAAGCCGAAAGACTGCAGTGATTTGAAGTTCGGGCCTTTAAACCGACCCCCGCCTTTAACCAACCAACCAACTACCGGAAATAGCAAAAAACATACTAGCTCAGTAAGTTGAACTTTACGCACGGTAAACAACACCGCCTTGACAGACCCCAAGCGACAGCGCCGATCTAGTTTTCTTCTGTGTTGTAAGTAAGGTTACCATAAATCACCAATATTCTTTGTGAATTAAGTACAGTATTCTTTGTAAATTCAATACAAATAAAAAATCCTCTCTCTTAATATTACATGGATATTATTTTTTTGCGAGCAGATATAAAGAATTCGATCAGAGAATAAAATATGAACTAAGTATACTACGTATTT
Organism: Barypeithes pellucidus; assembly: GCA_963991005.1. NCBI lineage: Eukaryota > Metazoa > Arthropoda > Insecta > Coleoptera > Curculionidae > Barypeithes > Barypeithes pellucidus. The sequence continues at coordinate 7,825,138 of OZ022557.1, forward strand.
ATAATTTACATGTTGAATATAACAACATGATTAACAACAAGCTTCTCCGTAATCCGATCCATCGGCATCATGTGCTACCATATGATGTGGTTTCCACACACATTAGCGCATCCTGGCATATTTCTTGTTATGCGGTAACGGCGGTGTCGGGTATCCTGGAGTTCAGTTTTTATTTACAAGTTCTGATAAAGTTTGACCACTATGAACATTCACTGTTTCGGATCAAAGTATTTTAAATTCGGCGAATAGCTTGACAGGAAATGCCCAGAGTTTAGTGATGCAACGATTGTTGTCAGACGAATACGATTAATGACCCAAATAATCGCACGATTATGGTTATCAAATTAAATGCAGAAATTAAAAGAACACATTTTTATTTACCGACCTATATCTATGGACAGCAAACTCTAAAAGAAAAAATGGCAAATTTATGGCATCACGCATGTAAACAAAGCTGATCGTCAGATGTCATGCGCAATGCCGACTGATAATAGTATATTAAGATACAAGTTTCATAAGACATTATCTTAGAGCACGCGGTTAATTTAGAAAAAGACCCGCGAAGCGGGGAGTTTTCTGAGGTACAAACAAGTGCTCTAATTGTCTTATGAGACGTGTATTTTATAATACTTTTTCTATTTGGGTCTTTAAAGTCTGAAAAACTTTAAAAAATATACTTAGAACATTTGAATTAATATTTTCTTTTTGGGTTGGCAATGCCTTTACAATTTAATAAAATGTTACAAGTATAAAATATGCCATGATAGAAACAATTGAACACAACAAAGCTTCTTCCCATCCGTCATATTTAAAAATAAATATATTATTAAAGTTGACGAGTCAGGAAAAAAAGTTGCACTCCGTCAGAAACACGAGAAATTGCAGAAAATATTGTAGAAAAACTTTTAAGAAGAATATACAAAACTTTGAGTTATGGTGCGAGCAGAACAAAGTTCAAAATATTGAACGAAATAATAAATAATAAGTACTATTGAACAAAATATTGCGTCGACACAGAATCTGACAGGAATAACAATTAATGCCCAGGAAATGTCTACAGTAAATATAAATATGTATATATAAAATAATATGTATAATACTATAGAAATAGAGCATAAACTGGAAGATATTTTCATTATTTTTAGGTTATGTTGTTTTGTAGTTGTGACTAGAAATTAGTGAAGGACACCATATATTTCCGAGTATAGGTATTTTGGATAAAATCTAGTAAACATGATCTATTTGCAAGATTAAAGATTAGTATTTTAAAGTTTTCTAAAAAAAATTTCTGTCGAATCCATAATGCCTAGAAAACTAATTTCAACGAAATCGAAGTAGGCCTAAAATTCGAACCCTACTTGTTGCCAACATGAAAAAAATTCAGTTTCATAAAGTGGCAAGTTATTAAATTTTTTTGCATTTCTTAATGTAGTCATTATGAAACCCAAATAGAAAAACTATTTACCTTAACCGGCGAACAGGACCGTACTTCGCTCTTAATGGATATGAATACACGGCAGTATTTTGGCACATCAATACCTTCTTTACTGGAAAATAATCAATTTATTTTATCGCATAAAAGAAAGCCTTGTGGCCATCACTGAAAAGCCACTGTTAGAATCAATTTTGATGTTGATTGTACACGTATGGATAGATATTTAATATCGCTACATCCCTACGACTGATTTCGGTTCTGGACGGTCGTCGTTGGTTGGCAACCAACCCGGCACCAATACGGCGGGGTTGCCTATATAGCGGCGACAACATTGTACGCAAGACAACCGACGAGTAACCTTTCGCATCGTTACGTCATGGATTAAAAATCGGTAACAAATCGATGGCCTCTGCGGAAAGCGCCCATTGTCACTGACAATAATATTAGTTTCGTCAATGCCAAAATTTAATTCGCTGCTATTTGCTGTATTACCTGAACCTTGAATTTCGAACTACCTATAAGAAAGACGGATAGATATGACCAATTCATAATGCAATGAACTCCCAAATCGACATAATTTCAGCGGGCGTTTCATTTTGTAGCGCACGGATATCCTAGGCGGTATGTCTGAGATAGGCCGAAATCCCTGTTTAACCAGACGTTTGCCTCCCAATATAAGTCGTTAGATTTTTACATTGATCCGTTTTTCTTTAACCTTCGATATTCAAAGGCTGAACTATGAGAGTTTCGTGGTTTTGCCATCACGTTTATTGAATAGCCGAGTGGTCATGAGTCATGGGACATGGGTTCACCATGTCGACCTCTTCAAAAAACTATAATGCGTTTTTCCGAGGGGCGTCTCACTCCTGAAAAAAATGACATGTATTTTGGAAATCCTAGTGATTTCGGTATTTTTGTAGGGATTTTAAGGAGATTTCCGAATTTATGGAGGGATTTCGCATTTTTTAAGGCGATTTCGGGATGTTCGTAAGGATTTCGGAATGTTTTCGGCTATTTCGACATTTTTTCTTATGATTTCGCGATTTCTTTAGGGATTTCGATATTTTTTGATGAATTTCGAAGTTTTATGGGTTCCATATTTAGTGAATAATTCGGTAAAGTTGATCTGTAAGTAGGTATAGGTATATTATACATATAATATTTTATTTATTATGGTTTTAGTTTACTTAAAAAACAATCTATTTAGTGCAATAAAATAATACAAAGTCTCGTTATAAGTATTGATAATGTTAGAAAAATTTAAACTATTTCTGATCCTGGTTCTCGCTGTAATTTTTTGACTATTTTAAATCGTCAATATGACTCCTTTCAAGTGGTTTTATTTCAATGGGGCCATTCCCAATTAACTGAATAGGCCCATAAAATATAAAATTTTTCGAAACATTTTGTACATCTTCATTTTTGGGCCAGATGTAATGGTTTAATTCCAGTTTAAGAAATTTAATTTTACATGTCGATTTCAGCATCTCAACAATCCTTCCAATATACCATGTATCGTATATTACTGCATAGTATTGTTCTAATTTAATTTGATTTTCACTTCTTTTTGCTTCGTCATCAGTATCAAAACTATTACTATCCTCTGAAAAGGTTTCAACTTCAAATTCACTTTCAACCTGGTATTCAGTGTCGGTGTCACTGGTGTCAGTATCACTGTCAGAAATTTGTTTTCTTATTCTTGTTCTTTTTTTAAAAGCCTTGCATGAGGGTTTTTCTGGTTAACCACTCATACTTTTGTATCTAAGCAAACGGTCACTAGAAAGACGACTTTTTTTTAAGATAACACCCAGCATATCGTACTCTTTTTCACAACAATTTCCTTATTCTTTAGTTTTAACTTTAAAAGTGATGAGTCCTGCTTTACAAGCTGATTGTTGTTTTTCATAGAGTTTCTTTTTCTTATACTATAGTCCCTAATATTAATACCTTCCAACTCTTTAATTATTTTTAAATCATTTTCTATATCTTGTTTGTCTTGATCATTCATATTCATTTCTTCACTGTTTTCAGTTACCAAATTTGGCATATTACCAACCAACTTCTCTCCTAAAAGCGTAGTTTTTTTTATTAAAGGATGTTGTAAAAATGATTTAGGTATGTTTGAAGCGGTTTTTGCACCTGTGAAGTTCTTTGTAAAATTATTTAACATTATACTGAAGTACAAAGAAAAATTGAACTAAATGGCAACATTGCACAAAAATTAAGTTTTCTCAGCGCCATCTTTATTGTACGGATATTGTGATTTCGGCGAAATCTCCAATGGATTTCGGTTGAAATATAGAGATTTCGCCGAAATCAGTAGGGATTTCATAGATTTCGCGATTTCGGCTCCAAGTTCGGGATTTCGGATGATTTCCCAGGATTTCGCGAGAAAAGGTACACGTATTTCGGGAGTGAGACGCCCCTCGAGTTTTTCTATAAAATGTACAGGGTAGCCAATCTTCAGCCACCTCATAAATGACATGACATTTCCTATGTTCAACTTAACGATGTATCACCCGGTATATACCACTGGCCAGACGACTAATTAATAGAGATAGACTCTTTTTTGATTAAGCGAGCGCGGTATATGCCAAATCGGACAAATCCAGATACAAAATCTCGTTCTTCTCCTTTAAGTAGTTTTTTGAGGTCCAAGCCACCGAGGAGCCAACAACACATTCAGAGCTACATCCCGATGGAAATGGTGAACATATGGCCTTCAACTGTGTACCCTTATTTTAAAAATGTAATTACTGTGTGCAAAATTATGACACCAGTTATTACAGTATTCCAAAAAATGTGCAACAATATTTCTTTCTCTATTGTTCTTTATGCTGACCCGCCCAGACCGCCCATTTACATCTCAATCAATAACGAATAAATTCATAATTAATTATTAATATGTCGTTTCCACGATTTTTTCCTTCATAACGCGAATGAGATACGAATACAAATTGTCGGCATAGCGTCTGTCATATCCTGTGAATAATGACATTTGTCGGTATACACCTTTAAGTTACGACGACAGTCTAGGTGCATTTTCGTTGGTTAATTAGCAACGCTTACTGGGAAACGTTTATTTTATGTTTTTAATTTGCTTTCGTGGTAGGAACAGAAAAAAGTCTGCACAAGTGCGATGGGATCAAAGCGGGAATAGGATGGTGCTGAAATATCTCCCATTTCCTGACATGTTTGTAGCGGAATTCGCGATTCTAAGAAACAACACTGAATGAAAGTATTTGGAGACAACCAACTGTGACAAATTTGACAGATGTACGTACACGGAAAAAATAATGTTTATGTTTCAAGAATATAGATTTTCGTGCCAATACAATACCGTAGTTCGGTTAAATGTTCTTCGTCCAATGGAAATAGAATTATTTGCTTTAAGCAAGAGATTCAAAAAGTGGACTGGTCGTGTGTGTATGAGTGTGATAGTGTGGATGAAGCGTATAACAAGTTTATGAATGTTTTTAAAATGTATTTTAACCAAATATTTCTCCTCAAAAAAATTAATACAACAAAAATAGGTAAGTCCTGGATTACTGCTGGAATTAAAACTTCTTGCAGAAATAAGAGAATACTTTATCACAGGAAAAACAAAGGGCAGGTTTCGGTACAGAGTTTTAATAAGTATTGCAGAATTTTGAAAAATGTCATTAGACAGGCAAAAAAGATTTTTAGCAACGAATATATACAAAATTCTGAAGATAAAATTAGAGCTACATGGAACTTGGTGAATAGCATCACTAAACCAAACATTAAGAGAAGAACAATATTCAACATCAACTTAATTTTTTTAAATACGAGCCGGGATCTTTGTTTATAATATTATGAAATAAGACCGAAATCTACGTGCAGTGGTATACTACAACACTTACTGATTTTGCGACATTTTGTTCCTTAAATTGACCATCTTCATTAAAATATCCCTAGTACGTACCTGCAGATTACTTTTGTTTCGAAGAAACTGAAGATTTTTTAAAGTATTATTGCTATTTCTGTCTAATGGTTATTGTTATTATGTACTAGTACTGTTTCTTTTCATTTCAAACTAATAGTTGTATCAAATTTCTACTTAGGGTAAGCCGAGGGGTAAGCACAAGTAATTTATTTTATTGACACAAATAAAATTTGACTTTTAAAGCCAGCACTTTCTTAACACTTTTAAAAGAGGCATTGAGTTTTACATTTTCGAATTATACCCCATTTAAACAAAAAGATCCAGGCCCGTATTTAAACAAAATAAGTTGATGATGGTGACCCAAATACAAATACGAAACGTCTCATGAAAGATCTGATAATGCCATCTTGTGGAGAATAAAAAATAGCAATGAGAAATTATTTTTGGACATCCTTCATATTTTTTAAAGCCCCTGTATTTATTTTCGATTTTTTTGCAGCATATTATTGGGCCCATAATTATGCAACTTTCCCTCGATTTAACCGACTTCGTATCTCTTACCGTTTCCGAAATCCCAATGGTGAAGTCGAATTTGTAACACCCTGTATGGATTATAATATGATGAAAGATAAAATTATAGAAAGACTTTTGTTTCAGTGTAAGAAATGCAATTTGTATAGCACTAGGATTAAGTTCAAGTAAAGGACTAAAAGAGGTTCTGTGGAAGGTTCCCTACTATGAGCCTGATAATATGTAGTGTGAACGTCATTCTACAAGCTCTTGAATTATGTTCAGATTTTTTCAAACATTAGGTACTTTGTCAAATAACATGATATAGATAAGGAGAGATGCTACGATTACTATATGCTTAGGAAACTATATTTATGGATTCTTCAGGCTGTTGGTTCTGAAGTTTTTTAAATGCAACAAAATGCATAGTCAAAAATAACTTAATCAATGAGAATGCTGTAGTCTGACTTGTAATTTGTTGGGCAAAGTGTAACTATATGTAATATCCATAAATATGTGTGTAATAACCAAGTCATATAGGGTGGTATTGGGATTAAACCTTTCTTTAGAATAGGATTTTATATAGTTGGGTTATACTGGTGCTTTTCGAGTGGTCTTAATTTAAAAGACAAATAGATGGTTTAAAACTTTAATCTTTCTTTGATTTTTCATATCCCAGTTTCCAATGTTAGGAGGTAATGTAAAATGCGCAAATATACATTTAAAATAATTCATTTAAAGACTGTTTAGAGAAAGGATATGCAAAATACATTCTTAGGAAAGTTTGTACATATCTAGGTAAGTACTTAAGTCAAGTACTTCTCTTCTCTTCAAGTAAGTACTATATTTTCATACAAAAAAAGACAGCTAAGTACTTTGAACACAAAAAAAGGTAGGAAATTTGCATGAAAATAACCAAATATTTCCAATGTACAGTACTGAACATTATATACTAATATAAAAATGAATGAATGGAAGGTAATATAAAAACTGAAAACTTACCATGCGTTTCGATGCGCTGCATTTTGTTGCTGCACACCCCTGAGCTGCACCCTCACTTCTCCTAAAAACACATCGTCACTCATACCAGGAGTATCATGCCATATCGATACTAACAGTTCGCATATTTCAGTATCATTGTCACTATCCTCACAACTATTAAACGAGAACACTTCCTCAAATTGCGGACTGGTAGTTTTTTTACGCACTTTTGTCCTTTTTGATAACCGTTTACCGTTTGTATATGTCACCGAAATTAACGCGTATGGGTCACAAGCGCCACTCTTAAGAGTTAGATCCAGACACTCAACGACTTGCACAAAAAGCTTCCTGGTATTCGTAGAGTAGCTCGAGTTTTTGCTCCTGTTAAACACCGGTTCAAATTTTATTTCAATATTGGCTTTTCCTTGGACCTCACTATCAGCATCGACTGCTTTTATTGGAAACCAGTGGTCCTTGTTGTTGTAAGAGGCCAAATGTTCTCTTCGTATGGCTACCTTGCCTAATACTTTGTCCAATTTGTTGTTTTGTCTGTCTCGGTCAAATACGTAGAGAGAAATAAAACGGAAGTTACGAGGCACATCAAATTGAAACTCTTCTCCAAAGAAGGGGCTGAAAATTACAAAGACAATGGTTTTAGTTCTACTTTTCATAAGCCTTGTCAAAAAAATGCAACCCAAAGAAAAAAAAAAATTATTAAGCACCTTAAAGGTTGTTTTGTAACATGCAATTAAGTAATGTTTTGCACTTTTTAGTTTAATTTATTTAACCAACACTAGTTAAATATTATAATAGGTAAGTAGTAGTAGTAGTCTATTGAAGCAAAGGAAAAGGAAATACTGGTTGGTGCAAGGGCAGGTTCCTTTTTAATCCATTTAATTAATTCCACTATAACTCTCATAATTCTAGAGCTTAAAAATGTAATTTGATCTACGTTTTTGCATGTGGTGAATAAATGTTGTAAATTTTACTCAAAAACTTGATACCACTGACTGATAACACAAATTTATGTATAATTAGGAACTTAATTAGAACCCTTTGAGAGAAAGCATATGAATTATGGAGAACTATCCTTCAAAATTTAAGATTTTAGTAAAGTAACCAATTACCTATAATTTATAACTTAATAAAACATTAGGTAGGTAATATTAAACTTTCTTTACCTCAAAGTTTGGTAAACAGTGGAAGTTCTAAATATCTCTTCTTGGTCTAAAGAGAGCGTGCAATACACGTCCCTTTGAGTGGAAGATCCATGACTTCTAGTTGGTAAATTCTTGGCTTCACCTAAAAATAAACACAGTTTTTACTGAAACTTACTTAAAATGTGGTATAATTAGCGTTTTGATTCATAAAATCGCACCACCTGCAGTGAGCCAACCTCAAAATGTCAACAATTGTGGCCTCATATTAAAATCCCACGTGATTCAGCACGCAAACAGACGGAATTATGTTTCAAAATGTAGCCAGGACATAAAAGAACATTCGAAATAAAAAATAAAGATAAAAACACTTACCTATTTTAATTTTTAAGCGTTCAACAAGCCTGACTTTAAAGTTATCGTCCGCCATATTTGTCTGACTACTACTCCATGTTCTAAAAAATGAATGGAATGGTTTGACATGAGCGTACACTGCGACCGAGAGACTCGACTGCTGACGCGAGAGAGACGGAACGATCAGTCGGCTCTTGCTGCAGTCCTACGCGTTTTGCTTTACGAGCCTCTAAAAAGTTAAAAGGCTTGGTCATACTCATTTCATTTCCTATGTCGCAACTCTGTGGTTTCCTTCGATATTCCTTCTACTTATTGCGTCCGGCTAGCTGTTTTTTAAAGCATTTTAAAGTCCAAGAAATCACGATTTAAATTTTGAGAAATAAAATTAAATCGAAAGGGACAAAGGACGGAAATGATCGAGTCACCACGTGAGGGCGCGATCGATTAAAGGTTTGCATTTGTTTCATGAATGGAAGCGGGAGCTACTACGACGACCCTCTACATGTGGCAGCCAGAGGCGTAGGTGTGAAAATGACTGAAAAAATTCTAAGTATGATTTTATATACCGGGTTGATTCGCTTTTCTATAAAATGTACAGGGGAGCCAATATTCTGTCACCTCAAAAATTAGATGGGATTTCCTATGTTCAACTCAACGATGTTGCTCCTATGACGCGTGGTGGTTTGCGTTTTGTTTGCATGGTTTCGCCTGCAACGTCACTATCATAAGTTTTGGTCACGAACTGGGTATAGAGATAGACAGAAAATAAAAATAATGCTCGGATCAAGGCCTGCTTGATTTATTAAAAATCAAGAAAATGTTAAATTTTATCATCTAATCAAGCAGGCCTACATCCCAAATGGTCAAATCTCAATTCGAATTTTGTTGTCATTTACACCAACGAATACTTATAACCAGGAAGAAGACAAACTGCCGTGTTAAATAATCGAAGCAGGCATGATACGGCGAGATCCATTATGCCTGGCGCGCACGTGCTTTTCAAATGTCACTTTTGTCCAAATTTTTATTACTGTCAATATTTTAAAGTGACATTTAAGCAAAGAAAACATCAAAACCCTTTCATTTGATTTACTAAGTAGAGAAAATCAAATATTAGGATTTTGACATAGGTTTTCAGCTGTAAATATCGCTTTAAAATTGTCCTTACATACTTTTATATTATTACTGAACTAGTAACGAAATTAGAAATAAAGAATTCAGAGATTGAAGGTTGTAATTATTTTTATTAAAAAATAGAAAATAAATCATAGTTTGCATAAAATATTCTAGCATCTTCAACTTCAAACAAATCAAGGTAATTTCAATACTATATGTACAGCTACTAACCAAGTAAATATATGCACCATCATTATGATTATGGGCTTCCAATTGTTTGTTTCGTGCATACTCCTGGCAACATTAGTGATCGAATTCCTCTTTAATGTTCAGTCATTATGGGGTTCTCAATTAAACTATAAAAAGAAAGAATTATTATAATAATATATAACCGGACAAAATTCTGGCTACAGGTTAATATATCTAAGCTGTAAATATTATGTTGTAGCTTTTGACTTGTAGATTGTAAAATTTAAGTAAAATTCTTTAAAAATGTGTTTGTTGGTAGTTTGCGTGACAAGTTTGGGACATAATGGGACAATTTTATAATGTAAAATAACAATAACGAATAAAAATTAGTAAAAAAATATATCAATCATAAATTACTTACCTGCAACAAAACGAAAAGGTCCGTTTTCGTGAAAAGCATAGAAAATTAAAAATTATTTTAGAATTTAATGACGCTTCCTCCACCATTTTCAATCACATTATAAATCATATGTTACTTGATTTTATTCCATTCCAGACGAAGGATGTTCGGTTGTGAAATAGTTTAAGAACGTGTGCTGCTCGCATTCTATGTCTGTCTCTGTCAACATCAACCTTCCTCGCTTCATTAAAGGGAGACAAATATAGCCTAGATCAAATCGAACAAACCCGAACAAATACACTCACGTTATTGACTTTCAGATATAGCTACGTAAGTTTGATATTGACACAAAAGGATAAACCTGCCTGGCTGTGACGTCACTTGCACGGTCTACTTATATGCTTCGATCCCGGCCATAAGCGGTCTCACTGGGCTGATTTACACCTATAAGCTCGCTTATAATGGGACACACTGTATGAAATGATACTGTTCCTTTTTTTAACGTAGCAATTACAAAACTTTTATCAATCATTCATATATATGTAATTGTGACGCTACTGACTTTAAAATAATCGTTATAAAGTAGCGCAATACGCATTCGCAAACAACGATGAATGAACGAAAATCGGTGTTTTCACCCATTAAATTGTTAAACAATCGCTTGCCATTCATGGATTTCTCCTAGGAACGTCAGACGTCACATAAACCGGAAAAAGAATGAAAATACGTTGTTGATTTGCGGGTTTGTTCGGATCTAATAAGTTCTAGTTGTAAGATATATTTACAGGGTGTTAATTTGAAAACTTCCCAGTAAAATGAAATAATCGGAAATACACGCAAATTTTATTTTGAATGGGGACGTTCTTAACGAATATTTACAACCTTCGTGGTTTAGGGAAGGGGTATCGATCTTACCCTTAAAATATTAAATGGAATGGGGTTTTGGTACATTGTTTTAAAGGTAGTTTAAATGCTTTCCAATAAAACCAGAATTTATTCATTTTTGAGCAGTAGTTTCCAAGAATACGCGTTCGAAAAATAGACGTAATTACCTTAAGGTTTTGAAGTTATAATTTAAAAAAACATTATTGTGTTGGCTCCTCGTTTGGTAGAATGATTAGAGGTCCGTAGGTCGTTACTCTGGGTGATATCCTTTCCAATTCTTTAGCAAGGGTTAGGTCCAAAGATCTTACAAACTCCAGATAGAATTGTTTACATTTGAAGTCGACGTAAGGACTGTAAACGTGCACTCCCCACCTGGCTGTTATGCTTGCAGCATAGCCAGATTGTCCTATTTATCGCTAAGGTAGGTATCTGCAAAATCCCAATTAAAAATTTGTTAATTTGACAATTGCAACTGGTTTAAGGTTAATCCGCAATTACTTTTAAAATAAATTTATTTCCCAATAATTTTAATATAAATTGTGAATAGGCCTTGAGAGATTTAGAAAAAAAATATTATTATTATACATAAAAGTTTGAAATAAACCGACTGCACTCTGACAACATCAAGTTAAAAGATAGTACGCTCGACGGCAAACGATCAAACTTTATCAATGGAAGAAGAATGCACTGTTGCTACTCGCTGCTAACCGCTTTTAAGGGAGTGTTTATATACTTGGTTGTTTTTATTTATTTTTTGTGAGTATTGGTGAAAAATCGTCTTTATTATAAACAATGATGGTGCATTCATGTATAGTTTGTAAAAGAGTGGATCATTTAAGCAAGGATTTATCTTTTCTTCGGTAAGTATGGTTATGTTTTAATATGATTGTATTGATATGATTTCTGACTAACCATTGACGTTTAAAAGGTTATGGACCGGTCCGTGGTGCTAGTCCGGGCAAAAAGCAGTCGAGTTGGTTTATTTCTTAATATAAATCTTGCATTTACAAGATGGTTGAGTCTTGTGCGGCCTTAAAATACTTCACTAGAAGATGCAATGGTGTTAAATTAAAATTTCACTGGTTAGTAAATATATTTAGAAATTTGATTTTGAGTTTGCATCACCCATTCCGTTTCTCCCTCCTTGCTAATTGGCCACACCCAATGCATGTGAGCAGGTAATAAACTAAAGATAGATAACCAGAGGGCAGTTGGATTATTTCACGATTTATTTGATACCTTTAAGTATAATAATATTATTTTAAAGAATCATCCTTTTCACAGTTTATAGTAAAATTATTAGAAATAAACTTATTTTAAGAGCAATTGCGGATTAACCTTAAACCAGTTGTAATTGTCAAATTTACAAATTTTTAATTGGGATTTTGCAAGATGTCTTAGTGATAAATATGACAATGTGGCTAGAAATATACACTTTTATATCTGGAGAGTATCATCCAGTAATGAATACACCAAAAATATTGATGCTAAGCATAAATAGTTAAATCCATCCTTGGATACACTGTATATAAAAACTGGATCAATATTTCTATCTTTTTTATAAATATCCAATATTCGAAACTACACTTTTTGAATAGAAAATATAGTTAAACGTAAAGAATCTCAAAGTAAATTATACGCCCTTGTTGGGCTTTTTGCCCAGACTAGCTCCGCTCCGAAACCATGAAGACCGCTCCATAACCTTTTAAACGATATTGGATTTAACCTTGTAAGATCTTTGATTTTACCAGACTTCAACGTTGTTGCCATTAGCGAGACCAACATGTTTTGTCACTCTTCCACCCATTACTGATTTTCAATAACATTTCAAACAATCACAAACTCACTTTCCAACAGATTTATGAATGGAGTGTTGGCCCTGTGGTTAGGTCACAGTCTAAAAATGTATAGTAAAGTTTGTTCTTGGAAACTACTACCCAAAAAATAATTAAATATGGCATTATTGGCAAGGGACTTAAACGAAATCTAAAGTCACTTGACTCCGTTCCTATTTAAGAATTTAAGGGTAACATCTACCGCTCCTAGGGGGTTAAGTATGGTGAAATTATTTTCAAAATTTTATTTTTGTGTAACGACCAAACAATTACTTTCTAGGCGTTTTAAATGTAGAGAGAAAAAAAGTAATAAGAAAATGCGTTAGGTAAAACATATTTTGATGTATTTTTTAATTTTACACAAGGAAATACAACTTTTGGAAAATAAGAACGGGTTTCTTAGTGTGTATAGTCGTCGCATGCAACCCTTGTAACAATATTTATACAGTCCACTACTAATACTACTAAAGCCATCTACGAGCTATCAAGAAAACCGAATGATGTCCAATACTACTACCGCCATCTACGAGTTATCAGGAAAACCGAATGATGTCTAATACCACTACGCCATCTACGGCTACGTCATTAGGCGCAACCAAGACGATAACAATAGTTAACTGTTTTATGACGAGAACGAATCGAGCCATGAGACTGACAAGTTGGCATTCTTCATATTTTCAGTGTTTTTTAGTTTAAATCCTTAAATAAAATGGTTTAATATCACATCACATCGCGTATAATTTATCGAAATACACAACATTTATCGACCCTACACAATAGTGCTTAAACGTAAAGTCCATTCTTCGGTTCTAAATTGTAGAAAATTGATCAATAACAGCCTCATTACGTTCGGAATACCCTCTGTAATTTTTTTTTCATATTTTTCATTTTTAAACTTTCTAATAAAGTCCCTAGATTTACCCTTTGTGGTCTGCGTTAAATTAATTTCGGGTTTAGGTGTTCCCACATTCTTCACTTCAATTTTTTGCTCCAAACTCAAAGAGCTCGAATTCCTAACTAGATGCACGAACAGACAACAGCGCCGGTGCACACAAAAACTGTTCACCTTTTCCATGTTAAATCGCCACAGCCCCGCTATCCCCGCTGCCACCCGCCACCTATTACTACAGAGAAACTGCAATCGCACGTGCGATCAAGTCTTATCATAATCGTCATTTACCTCGACCGAGGCCCGGTTGCCGGATCTATACAGTTTGGTTTGACGGGATGATAAAATATTAGGGAGGGTCGGACTTTATACGATAACTAATATTCAATGAACATAAATTAATATTTTTTATTCGTTTTGTTTTGGGGCTGCACGTGCGCATGTGCTCCTGTGGAAGAACCGCCACTGGGTTAAGCCACGAAAGCTCCGAATATTCTTTAAAAGCGTGCCCATCACAATAAAACCTTTGCCGATTTTTAATATTATTTAATGGAAGAAAGATATTAAGGATGGGAAGTTTTCAGATCAACACCCCGTAAATCTTATCGCTTTATTTTTGAGGTGTCTTACGTTTGTTTTATAACAAGAAGTTAAATATAATATTTTCTCCTCTGATCGAATTCCAATACAAATAAAAACTTTCTCATATTATTTTTTGCGAGCAGATATAAAGAAACCGATGGCGCCTCGTGAACCAAATGGATCGATGCCAACTATAATCCTTCCCCTGTAATGGGCTTTACGAATAAAACAGTAGTAAATATTTAATATTTTTTCTTTTTACGTTCTCTTCAGCATGGCATTGACTAATATTAAAATATTATTAATGTTGCAATTTCAAATCTGTACCTTGCAATTGGCTTGGTTTCGACTATATCAGACCCCCCCCCCAACCCCCACCCCCCGCGCGCTTTGGGTGCTCTTACTGTAGTTCTGCGCCTGAACCCATGTATATTAACAAATGTTTTCCATATTTCCCACACAACCTTTATTTATTGTCTCCGATGGCTTAAATTTCGTTTTGAAACTTTTCATAATGATTTTTTAATTTAGAGGAAACACTATAGATATTAATAATGCCTTGGGAAAATATTTTACAATAGGAAAAACACAATGGACAATTTCTTAAATTTCTTGGTCGAAAATCTCACGATTAAAAATTTTCTTATTGTTTAAAGTAGAAACGAGGTATCTTAAAATATGGTATTATGAACGCATTAAAAAAATACGAACAGTGCGTATAGTGAGGGAAAGTAGGACAATTTAATAACATCTTAATTATTATTCTTATATTGAAAAATATGCGTTGATTGTATATACAGGGTGGTTCTTAATGACCTGCTAATACACTACCCCAATTAATTAACGAATAGTCAAAAATATAGACGTCTAAATTAATCCGCTGTTTTTTTTTCGGTTGATAATGAACCTACAGGTCGACAACTTTAACTGTAGCTACAAAAGGAATGCGGGCAAAAAATGTCTTGGGATAACAATGTTGTCACATATATTAAATTTTAATTTAATAACATGTTACCAAGTAAACCCTAAAATTAAATTTACCCATTTAAAGTAAATTGTCATAAGTAGGTATATAAGAAACTAATATTCTATTATAGTTTCAATGTTCGTAAAACTTTCTTTTCATACTATTTATTTTAATATTTAAATGCAAAATAAAATATGTTTTCATTAAAGTACTTCTAATCTAAAAATAGGGCAACATGGCACAATATTAACGGTAACCATGGGTAACTGGTGGCTAGAGCTAATTTGATAGGTTATATCCCAGACAGAGGATGACGTCACGCGCCTGGTGACACGCCTATAGTGCCAGCGTGCTTGGTCGGCGATGTCCAATATGCTTCATCCAGTTGCGTAGTGATAGGGTTTGTTTTAAAACTGTGATAATTAATGAATATACCCTGGTAAAACCCTTCATAGTCAAACCCGCGAAGTGATTGCCAATGTGTATAGGGTGTGTGAAGAGGAATCACAAATTAATACATTTAAATTGCCACTTAAGCGGAAGCTAGAAAGGCTCGCAATGTATACGGGAGTAAGCATGGGTGCAGTAAAAAACATGCACAAAGAAGATACTGAAAGGAAGAAAATAACCCGAATCAATTGTAATCTCCTGTCAAAAAAGGGACCGTCTCTCTGCTGTCGAAAAAATCGAAGGCTTCGACTTTGGCATTGTTAGGAGAACAATACAAAAGTTTTATTTTGAACTAAAAGTATTTCCAACCTTAAAAAAGTTGCTACAACAGCTGAGAAGTGACATAAACTTTCCATTTTCCCTTGAAACTTTGAGGTGCATGTTGAAATCAAATGGATTTTATTGGCGAAAATGCCAAAATAAGCGAGGAATATTAATGAAAAAGCCTAATATATTGCACTGGTGATACAAATATATTCATGCTATGAAAAAATATATATTATTACATTATTAAGATAATAATAGCACGCCCATGACTCGGCCATGTTTTAAAAGATATTGCTTCCCCCTTACCGATACCGCGTAGCTATAGACTTGGTTGTCGAACTGTATATTAATGGTTTTTCTTTTAACTGGTAAAAAATAGATTCTAGAGTATAAGGCAGAGCAGTTTACGCCTTAACAAATTTGACATACCTGTGTTACATAAAAGTTTAATTTAATTTTTAAATTAAAAAATTCAACCAATTAGAAATCTGGCCAGACATTGTTCCAAAAGTATCGCCATGCCACTCGATAACAATAAATTTACAATTTCGTCTAAATACGTTATGTTGTCGAAAAAAAAAAAGTTACGTTAACAATCAAAGCGACATTCTATCACTTTTGGCTTCTGCGAAATTAAAAATTAAAATTATTTCAACAACTGGAGTCTATAATACAGAGTGCTACGCAATTAAATATTTTGATTCTGTATTATAGACTTTATTTGTTGAAATGAATCTTATTTTTAATTTAGCTGTTGTTTGTTTAAGGAACGTTTTTCCACAATACATCAGTGGCGGTTCTTCCACAGGAGCACATGCGGATGTGTACCCTCAAAACGAATAAAAAAATATTAATTTATATTCATTGAATATTATTTATCGTATAAAGACCGACCCTCCCTAATATTTTATCCTACCGTCAATCCAAACTGTATATTATAAGCTCTCGATTCATCCGGCAACTCAGCAAGGATAATGACGCCAATGACGCGATATACTCGCATATGCGAATACGTGCGCGGGGCATAATGCAGTTTCTTTGTAGTAACAGGTGGCGGGGACAGCGAGGGATAGCGGGGCTATGGCGATTTAACATAGAAAAGGCGCACAATTTTAGTGTGCGCCGCGCTGTTGTCTGTATGTCTGTTCGTGCATGTATTTAGAAATTCGAGCGTGTATGTTTTAATATTTATTTATTAAGTTAAAGTTAGTTAGTTAAATTCACGGTGGACTATTTAAAAAAAAACTTTAGCTCTTTGAGTTTGGAGCAAAAAATTGAAGTGAAGAATGCGGGAACACCTAAACCCGAAATTAATTTAACGCAGACCACAAAGGGTAAATCTAAGGACTTTATTAGAAAGTTTAAAAATGAAATATACGAAAAAAATAACTGGATTTGTGGATGCAGCACAACTAACCGTTTTTTTTCCTGTTTGTTGCTGAACCTGCTTGGACAAAAAATGGAATAGCCGACTTGGGGCGCTTAACACAAAAAATTTAATACAATTAAAACACTCAAGCTCATATCAATGCTCTGATGGGGATGACATAGCTGCTGTTTAAAATAATTTCACGATATTTGTGAACCCCCTCTATCATAGGTCACGAGCCGCCACTGCAATACATATAACGTATTTAGAAGAAATTATAGATAATTTTTTTTGTTACCTCGAGTGTCATTGCGATACTTTTATTCCAGGATCTAACCCAGATATATCTCTAATTGATTTAGTTAAAAAAATTACTTAAATTGAATTTTTATGTAAGATATGTCGAATTTAAAATTTAGGAAATTTACATGCATCTAGATTTTATGCGCTACCTCGTATATTTAGATAGATCAGGAGGTAAACTACTCTGTCCTAAACTTTATAATCTATCTTTCTATCAGTTAAGAAAAAAATATTAAAATTGGTTCATTATTAGAGAAATAAACACAATAAACATTATATTGCCAATGCGAACGTTCCAAAATACAAAAAGTGTCCCCGCTATGGGAGGTGGCGCGGGCCTATTGAATTTGCGCAGTAGAGTGGAAATTTTATCGATCGCGTCAGAGCCGGCCCGACATTATTTGTTTGTTGTTATTCGTCGCCATCTTTGGCTCTGGATGCTTATATAATATAAAGAATAAAATGTGGTTCATCCACATTGTTGTCGGTATATTAGTGCTTATACCTAAACATTTATTACCTAACAGCAATTTTTGTAAAGGAGTTTTTAATTTGTGGTGATTCGATTCGCTGCTTGGTAAGTTATTAGTGGCTTGTTTTGTTTAAGATGAAAGGACACAAGTGCATGGTGCTTTTTGCAAAAGTCGTGGATCAATACCAAGTATAAAGTATATCTAAATAAAAACTAGAATTGATCTACGAAAACTCGTAGCTTTCCGTGCGAATATAAATAAGTCTGAACTGGAAATAAAAATCACCCGATTGTGATATCAAAAGTAAGTGTTAAAATATCTTAAGTTAGTATTAGTAGTCACAACCGCGTGTTATAATTTTTTTTGGAAGTTATTAAGGTAGTTTGAGCTAGTTGATGAAAAAATATTAGCTTAGGGTAGTTTTATATTGTAAAATAAAACAAATCTAAATTTAAATGGGAGTACGTCATAAGAGGAATGATAGGTTGGTTCGAAACGCAGAATGTTAGTGTAGGATAATTCTATATTGTAAATAAAAATGTAAATAATTATCGCATTAGTACTTCGGGTCGCGTTACTCAACTGACGTAAGACTAACCCCTTAAATTCACCCTCAAAGAAAAGGACATAAAATGAAATAAATAAAAGCCCACCGTGTCCAATATAATAACTTGCATTGTTATTGTATTCATTGGACATTCCCGAGCAAATACAACAATAAGTATAGCTTGAACAAAAGTTAGGCTTCGTCCTACGTTCAAACAACTATACTTCAAATTAAAATCAGTCCTTTACTTACAAAATTCTTGCCCTCATTTCTTCATGCGCTCTGGTGGACTGCTGACAGCTTCCAGTTAGCGGAGGTGGGAGGATGGTGGGCCCACCCAAGACCGACTGACACTTGCGTGTCAAGTCGGTAATGGCATTACGCTTGGCATCCCGACATAGCACCGAAAAATCGAAAAGACTCATTGAAGCAAAGAAAAATCGAGTCCGAAAATAGTGAATTAGGAACGGTTTATATTGTTATGGATTTTTCAATACTTGCTAAGATTGGCCACTTTACTCATAGTGTCGACCAGTTCTTATATTTTCAACATTTAAATTAAAAAGGCTTAGAAGTTTGATAGGCTTTAAATAATCAATTCCTGGGTGGGGGAATACACCTTCGGATGGAAGCCAGTAATGGGACAGCATTAAAATTTCCAAATTGCCATCTAACAAAATTCTGGTCAAATAAGATTCTAAACTAAAATTCCATAAGGGTTTAAATTGGTTATACAGGGGTTGTCAAAAAACGTCCCACGTAAAAACGCGCAGAAGAAGAACTTTAGAGTTACCTATCAATTACTAAGCGCAAAACGGACGGACGTCTCGGGCTACGTACTCCACTCAAATCATTAGTATGATGTACGTACGCACCGTTCCTTTCCAAATTTCATAATTCGGCGACAAGTGAGTTAAATGCCTCTAAGCGTTACTGCAGATCGATCGTCCCTCTCAAGACAATCCAGTAATCCATATTTTAATGCCTTCCCTCCCATGTCCGCGTGGTTTTTGATTGATTGATTGCTTGCCAAATTTTATTGCTGAAAACTTTTTTTTACAATATCAATATCTCTCAATAAAAAAGCGAACCGACGAAAGACACGTGCTATACCTATTTTTTATTTATAGCTTAGTGCTAATAAAAGATTACCAAATTTATTGACATGGATATTTTTGGAGCAAATATTCATTATCATTTTTATCTATTTCCGGGATCAAATTATATATTCTGGTAAACAGCCGGGCATATGGTTAAACACTTCCGTTGACGTCGAAATAGTGCAAAAAATTATTGGAAAACTTATTGAAAAATATATGTTTTTTAAATTAATTTTTACAAGAAACGGTTCCTAGTACCAAGTCATGAGTTCAGAGGTATGAGGTACGAGTCCTTCGTAGAGTTGCCAACTAATCGAGATTTAGCGGCCTGTGGTGAGTTTTCACTTGTGGTGGTTCCTGGCGATTTTTTTAGAGCCTAAATAGTTATGGATGTGATAGGGCAATTCTGCTCATCGCTTGCTTAAGAGGGCAGGAACTTCCCAATGTCCGTCATTTGGTGGACAAAGAAACTATAAATAACTTATACTTAGAGAGACGATAACAATAGGGGGTCCGTGAAGTGGAATCACAGTATTTTGGTTTTTCGTGGAGTTTAGGTCCCCTCTACAACTTTTATATCTGATAAAATGCCGTAGAGCGCTGCTGAGAGGCGCCGTATCGCTTTAGATAGGAAATTCTCAATAAATTCAAAATTATATTGAGAAATGTCTGAAAATGAATGCGTGATCCCAAAGTCACGGGAAACAGATTTTCTGACAAGTCAACCCTTGCATATACTTTTTCCGAGCGTGTCAAAAAAATTAATGGAAAAATTATAAAGTCTCAAGTGACATGGGTCCAAGTGGGCTTAATCGATTTGTATTCCCATGGAGATGAGTCGTAAACAATTTTCTGATAAAAATAATATTGCGAAAGTGCGAAAAAACAATTTCAGAAGAATCGCACCTAGCTAGGCGGAATTCTGA
This sequence comes from Barypeithes pellucidus, assembly GCA_963991005.1. Lineage (NCBI taxonomy): Eukaryota > Metazoa > Arthropoda > Insecta > Coleoptera > Curculionidae > Barypeithes > Barypeithes pellucidus. The sequence goes on from OZ022557.1 coordinate 7,845,780, forward strand.
CAATATTACGCAGAGATACTGGAAGGCAGGCATCGTTCAGTTGTATGACGGGAAAAATTATTCTACATATTCTTTTTATCAGAAAATTATTTACGAGTCATCTCCATGTGAATACATGTCACTTGAGATTTTATAGTTTTTCCATTCATTTTTTTTTGACACGCTCGGAAAAGTATATGCAAGGGTTGACTTGTCAGAAAATGTGTTTCCCGTGACTTTGGGACCACGCAAATGCTGTAAATTCATTTTCAGACATGGCTCGATATAATTTTGAATTTATTGAGAATTTCCTATCTAAAGCGGTACAGCGCCTCTCAGCAACGCTCTACGGCATTTCATCAGATATAAAAGTTGTAGAGGGGGACCTAAACTCCACGAAAAACCAAATTACTGATATTCCACTTCACGGACCCCCTATTGTCAACGTCTCTCTAACTATTAGTAGAAGGTGCATTACGGCTGGCAAAAACAGAAATCGACAAATAAAGATTTCTATTCTCATAACAGTGATAGTTGAATCGGTCATTCTGAAGTCTGAACTACTAGTATATATATCCATAGGTATAGACGAATTCTTGAAGAAAATGATTCACCTCCGACTTACCTAAGTACAAATCGAACTGGTCCATATCTCTCTGAGAACAAAAAATTGCTTTAACATGAAAATTCTCGATTTATTTCCCTCAACAAGATGTTGCTTCTTTTAAAACGTCATGGTCACCGTATTTAAAAAAAAATGTGCTCTCTGTGCGAAGTTTTGGTAATGCTGAACCAAAAAGTCAGTTTTGCAGTTAATCAGTTTTATGAACTCAGATTCGATAGTGAAGCGACTGCGTATTGGAAGAAAGGTTTGTTCTGCATAAATATAGTCCACCTTTGATGGCTTTTTCAGATCCTGTAAATAACCCAACACACAAGTCCCAAACAACTGGGAACTTATTTTCTTAAAATTTAATCCTGTGTACGACTTTTTGTTTCCCCCGTAAAATTATAAAAACTAGAGCCTTTTCAAAATGACAGATTAAGTTATTATTTTGAGGATTTTAATTTTTTTTCATTTGTTTAGGTTCAATTGCTCATGGTCCCTGGCAAATTGACAATATAGAAAACCACAAACATGGTACCAACAACTTGAATTGCTTGATCTATCGATCTTGATAAAGTATATTAAATAAATCATCAAACCTTAAATGTGAGTTTCAATTCGATCAGCATTTATTTGAAAATACCATTTAAAAACTTTATCGAATATGTAGAAATAATATTTACTTCCCTGTCTGTTACAATAACGTCTTTATTAATAAAAATTCAGTGCAATATAACAGCACCGGAAATCGTTATTTATATTTTGATATAAATGGTTAATGTTTATTTTGTGTACAACACACGATTTTGTGAGATATCTTTAAATAAAAGCAGATAAGTGTTTACTTAGTGAATTGGAAGGTCAAATCTTATATAGATAGTATTTATGATAGCTGATTTATTTGTTATTTAATGGGTAACTACAAATTACAATTAATTTATTGTGGAGGAAAAGTTTTGTTTACTGGCGCCTATTGATTTCTACAGGGTTCTCTAATAAGGGGTGTTATTTTGATATTGAAAGGAAAATGCCATTTTTTGAGATAAATGATCGGATGTTTATTTCATTATACAGAGGAAGGTATGCCGTTAATAATGGAAAATAACATCTGCCAAATGACCACCACGACCACGCCTACAGGACCATATCCTTTTCATGAAATTTTCCATAACCAAGTCGCAAAGTGGCTGCTGTATGTCCTCCATAGCCTCACGAATTCCATCTTTGAGGTCTTGAATCGACGCTGGACTGTTGGCGTAGACCTTCTCTTTCACGTGGCCCCAAAGGAAGAAGTCGCAAGGTGTTAAGTCACAAGATCTCGGTGGCCAATTGTGATCACCTCTTCGAGAGATAACACGGTCCGGAAACTTTTCCCGTAAAGATCAATGGTTTCGTTGCTTGTGTGGCACGTAGCGCCGTCTTGTTGAAAGTAAACGTTGTCCAGATCAATACCATCCAATTCCGGCCATAAAAAATCGTTAATCATCTCTCGATAGCGCAATCCATTCACCGTAACTGGTGCTCCAGCCTCATTTTCGAAAATGTAAGGTCCAATGACCCCGCCGGACCATAAACCGCACCAAACACTCACACGTTGAGGATAGAGAGGCTTTTCAACAATAACTCTTTGGTTTTCCGAGCCCCAGATGCGACAATTTTGTTTGTTGACGAAGCCACCGAGGTGGAAATGGGCCTCATCAGTCCAGATGAATTTTCGATGGAATTCCGGATCATTTTCATGCATTTCAAGGACCCAATCGGCAAAGACACGCCGTTGTTGATGATCGGCTGGCTTGAGTTCTTGTGTTAACTGAACTTTATAAGCCTTAAGACCCAAATCTTTATGCAAAATACGGTGTAATGATGTTTGTGGAATGTTAATTCCAAAGAACGACGAGGAATGGACACACCTGGGTTTTCTTCAACATTTTCGGCTACAGCAGCAATATTCTCGGCTGTTCTTGAGCGACGTGCACGGGTTTTATTCTTCACATCACTAACTTGTCCCAACAGCTCGAATTTTCCCACCAACTTCTGTATTGCGGTCCGACAAGGTGCTTCACGACGACCCAAAAATGTTCGAGTTTTACGAACCGTCTCTGCCAAATTTTCACCATTTTTATAGTGAATTTTAATAATTTCAATGCGTTGTTGAAGCGTGTATCGTTCCATTTTTATTAATGGCGTAGTTTCTACTTGTCAAATGACAAAAAAATTACAGCTCCAAAAGTGACATCTACCGAAATAGCGGGCTATTCAAAATAACACCTCTTATTGGAAAACCCTTTATATACTGAAGAAAAAAAAAAGAGATTCCGGCCAGTTTCAGTCCAAAGATGTTATTTTTGTACGCGGTATGACGTCGGGCGAGGATGAATTATTAGGTCTAAGTATTCCAATTTCCAAACAATTGCAAATTTTGTTCTGTGCATGCTCGGTTGTGGACAATTGATATCTGGTTGCTGCTTTTGTGAACCGGTTCAAATGCCAAATCTTCTACTATCAAATCTGAGAGGTGACTTATTCTTGCTCATTCCTGCTTTGTTCAGAGCTAAAGCTCTGCAAACACACTATTATCACGTCACGTGAGATTACATGCTATCACGCAATGTCACGGCATACCCGAAATATCTGCAAGGCGCTTTAAGCCGCAAACACACTATTATCACGTCACGTGAATTCACGTGTTGTCATATCGTCAAAATAGCACATGCTGTCACGGCTTAGAAACAGACTACGTACACTGCAGATCATTTTTATTACATATTTTGTGTTTGTCACGATCGCAAGTGAATCTTGTAGTCTCCTAGCGTCAAACTCTGGCACAGTGTTATGACGCGTGCCGAATATGTAAATTTGCAGAAATAAAATTGTGCTGTCAAGTATGACTTGCCGTGAGCTGCATGAGGTGACTCTAGTGTACTTCTAAACCTATTTATAAGCACGCAAAAACCGCCATGCAGATATTTCGGGTATGCCGTGACATTGCGTGATAACATGTGATCTCACGTGACGTGATAATAGTGTGTTTGCGGCTTAACCGTTCATTTTGGAATGGAAATGGCGAACAAAATAGTTCACAATTACTAGATATAAGAGTTATTCCCAAAGCGACTGGATATTCTTAAAAATGAGTTTTCACTTTCAAATTAATAAAATCGTTAATCTTAAAAATGCCGATACGATTACCGATATTTAATCTTTTTTTTAATATGCATTCTCATAATACACGAGGAAAAATCGAATTTTAACATTAAGAAACGATTTAGAGCAGTGGCGGCTCGTGACCTATGATAGAGTGGGTTCACAAGTATCGTGAAACTATTTTAAACAACAGCTGTATCATCTCCAACTGAGCATTTATTTGAGCTTGATTGTTTTCGCCTTTTTAAATTTTTTGTGTTAAATGCCCCAAGTCGGCTATTCCATTTTTTGTCCAGACAGGCTCCGCAACGTCGCGACCAAACAACAAACAGGAAAAAAAAAACGGTTAGTTGTGCTGCATCCACAAATGCAGTTATTTTTTTCGTATATTTCATTTCTAAACTTTCTCATAAAAGGCGCATTTACACGGATCCAGTCGCTGGCGCCAGTCTCACTGTCGCGCCAACACTGGCATACTAGTGGCATTGTATAAACACTTTTTCGTGCCAGTCCAGCGCTGGCCGCCAGCGCTGGAGCGAATAGACAGCGCGTCTATTTTCCTTGCCAGTAGCTGCCACCCCCTGCCCCGTAACACCAGCGCCAGTGTTACAGGCAACGTCTAAAGAATTGGCGAGCCAGTGAGACTGGCGCCAGCGACTGGATCCGTGTAAATGCGTCTAAAGTCCCTAGATTTACCCTTTGTAATCCGCGTTAAATTAATTTCGGGTTTAGGTCTTCCCGCATTCACTTCAATTTTTTGCTCCAAACTCAAAGAGCTAAAGTTATTTTTTAACTAGTTCACCGTCAAACGTAATAAATATATACCTACTTAACATTAAAATATTGAAACATTCACTACCACTGCTACACATGCACGAGCAAACAGACAAAGGCGCACTCCAAAATTGTGCGAATTTTCCATGTAAAATCGCCATATCCCCGCTATCCCCGCCACCTGATATTAAAGAGAAGAAACTTATTATGTCCCGTCTATATGAGCGCATATGCGAGCATTTCTCGTCATAAATTTAACGACTGACGCGTCGGCCGGATCGCGCCACTGTGAGAGCCTATATACAGTTTGGTTTGACGGTACGATAAAATATTAGGGAGGGTCGGACTGATTTAGAGGGAAGATTATAAGGGCACTACAAGAAAACAAACAACTGTTATACATTCTAATTTTCTAAATAACAAAAGTATATATATACATATAAAATGTGATAATATTTTGGCGCTCAAAAACTCAAAAACGGTCAATGGACGATATTCTTGCTCAATCTCAGGTTTGCACATTTTAAAACGACCAATGTCCGAAGTTTCATTCAATTTCGCACTTTGGTCTTCTCTAAACAGCCAAACCTGGGATTGTGCCCTTACCAACCGAACAAAGCTTTAAACTACTATCATACTACTATATACTAAAAAATATTGTTCAGTTGTTACGATTAGTCATCGCAGTGTTTTGTATTAAATTCTAATGAAACTCAAAAATATCGACAATTAGCAGTTTTCGAGCTTGCGCCTAACATAATATGTATAAGATATTACTGAAATCTTAACATTTCTGATCTTAAACTTCAAGATAACATGATATATTTACAAGTGAAAATAATTAACTAAATTTACTAATCTAACACTAACAATAAACACCAATTATGACCCAAGGTTCCTGTAGGTTATTTTTGAATTTAATGCAGGAAGTACAGTTTAGTCTCGAGTTATTTTTATATTTTTGTTATGCCAAAACTTACAAGTACTGTATGAGTAAGGTTTTTTTTTGCAAAATGACACATAAACACAGTGGCTTAATCCTAAGAGTATTTTTTTAAATATCATTTGGCTAATAACTATGTAATTCATAACTTGCAGTAATTAGGAAACATCAACTACCAAGTTATACAGCAAAATAGCTTACCTTTCCTTTGCTGCTGTTTCCGAACTATAGTCAGTTTTGAAAATGTCACTCCTAATGTAAAATTCAACAATCCCCGACAATAAATTTCGGTCAAAGGTAATGTTAGTTGTAGTCCTGTAACTTTTTAGATTATTTTCCGATTTTGGTGACATTTTTAGCAAAATGTAGACTTATATCTCAGAATATTAGCCTGAATTTTAGTTTACAAAACAGGTAGAAACAAAAGTTACCTTTTTACCCTTAGTTTCTTAACGCCCTGTAGAAAAATTGAGCAGTAGAATTTAGCTTCATTATATTTTATTTTGAAATGTGACCATTTCTTAATACAATGTTTTTTAGTTCACGTCATTACCTGCTTTGTAAAAGAAGATACAACTTTTTAGAGAAAATATTGCAGTTTTTCAATTTTATTCACAATCCAGAACAGTAGGTACATTGTTTTGTCCAGTAGCATAAACAAATATACAAAAATTAATAACCCGTATTGCATTGAAAGCATGCCAGGTCATATGGCAGAAGTGATAAGAACACTACACTGAGCGAAATTTCGAGTTGATATAACTCAAATATGAGTCAAATAGCGTGTTGCTAATAGGGGACAGCCCAGACCTCTGAATTACGGCAACCAAATCGATGAAATTGCATCGACTCACTATTCATAAGTTATGATAGCACAGAAGATGGGTTATTTTATGCATTGGAATAGCTCACGCCCCACCGTCTTAAATTATTGATAGGCTACCGTAGCTACCAGTATGTGAATTGTGATGCGTTACTAGTCGGGCTAGATTAATTCATGATTCGCGCTATCAAAACATGACATTTAAGTTGTTCTAGCTTACGATGGTGGCTGGAATAACTCACTCTTTGGGCTACCAGACTCCAAATATTGGACTACCAGTACCTAAATTGTGGACTATCGTAACTCAAAATATTTCTTTGATTTAACGCCTGCATATTGTGGACTTCAATTACGTTTTGTTTTTTCAAGATATGATATTGTTGTTGTATATTTAAATAATCAAATGAATTATAGACAGGAGATGATACTACGGCTAAGAAACCATGCGGACGAAGTGATGACGATTGCTTATAAACAATAATAACAACTTGTATGCATCTCCCTCCTGTCCCTCCATTTTACGCCAGAGAACAAAGATGAAAAATCCCGCAAACGGCGCAACGGCCAACAGGTGTCTAAACGCGCGATCGAAGGAGAATTGACGAATAACAATGGAATGAACCGCGCCATACCTGCACGAGCACGAATTCGGAACTTTCCGTGACCTTACGATTTACCCTCGATATGTGGTTTTGGAGCACGTTTCCTGAATTATTCCAACTCAAAATAATTCACACATGGTAATGAGTTAAAATAATGCACGTCCGGGTTAAAACGACACTTTATAATCAATTAGTAAGTTTTCCCAACCCAGAAACTGAGTTCAGGTAACTCATAAAATAGTTACAAGATGAGGAATTGTGGTGATCCCAAATATATTTAAAATGTTGATAACAAATCTCTTTCTGGGTTGAGGCGAACCAAAAGAACCTGAATTACTGTAGCGTTTTAAAATAATTTGTGATAATTCGTAGGCTCAGTTAGAACAACATAGAGAGGTGGGTTGAGGTAGCTCCAATTTTGTAACCCACGACATTGGCAAATGCATTTTTGTCAGTGTAGGTAGGCTACGGAGTATTAATTTTTGGATACTTGTTTATTTTATGCTATTCAATAAAATAATGTAATTGAATTGTGAATAAAATTGAAAAACTGCATGACTTTCTTTCAAAATTTGTATCTTCTTTTAAAAAGCAGATAATGACGTGAACCAAAAGAACATTGTGTTAATTCTCAGTAATTTTAACTGGAGGGTGTTACGAAATATTGAGTTATTACATTTTTTTTAGATTAACCACGTGAAATCGTTATTAATTAATAATAATATGCACATAAAAAAAATTGGATTACATAACACTATCCAATTACATTTTTGATTAAAATTTATGCAACCAGTTGTATTTCATGATGAGAAGGTGTTTAATGATGCCCGTAGCTTCGAAATATTACACTACACGACTATATTATTTTGAATTTTTCAAAAAATATTTTTCTTTTTTTCAAAATGGTAAATAATGTCTAAATTGAACAAATATGGTTATACAGTCATTTTTGAAAGTATTGCATGCACTCTCAATAATCTCAGTCAATTTCATAGCTTAGTTTTAATGCAAAAAGTCACACCGAGGTTTCCAGAAAAAATATCTAAAATCGCAACTATCTAAAGTGATTTGGAAATGCTTCGGATCAAAGGCAGAACAATAAGTAAAACGGCTCCTCGATATAGCCGTCCAGGTTCGTCGTGTCTTGGAATGGCGATGTTGTCTCATTGTTCAATAATAATGACTTATGCTGTTCCGCGGCGAAATCCCAAATCGGACCACGCGGTCCACTGATAAATACTCTTATACGTAGGGGTCACCCTGAGTTGACAGTTAGAGTTTTAAAATGACAACGGTAAGGATAAGTTAACCTAATTTTGTACTATAATAATTGCAAGCAGCATGCAACCCACGGCGACATCTAGTGATGTCTATGTTAAACAAAACAGCATATTACCTGTACATGAACATGAACTTATAATATATTATATTCGTAATAGGTGGCTACAAGTCAATTACGTAAACACGCTTTCAAATGGAAAATATTGGAAGTCCTTGGTGAAAATCTCAGTAAACGCTGTGCCTACCAAATCGTTGATCAATGGGGCGAAAATCACAAAACCGGGTTGCCAGGCGGTGTTGATGATCCAGTCTAACGTGTTCTCTACAAAAAAATAAATTCTGATGCTTAAATCTGACAAGTAGGTATACGCATAAATGAACGAGTAAATAATAGTAGGTATATTAAGATACAAGTTTCATAAGACATTATCTTAGAGCACGCGTTTAATTTAGAAAACTACCCGCGAAGTACAAGTGCTCTAATTGTCTTATGAACCGTGTATTTTATAATATTTTTTCTATTTGGGTCTTTAAACTCTGAAAAACTTTTAAAAATATAGTAGATTTTTTCCATTTCAATTAATATTTCTTTTTGGGTTGGCAATACTTTTACAATTTAATAAAATTGAACACAACAAAGCTTCTTCCCATTCGTCATAATTAAAAACAAATATATTATTAAAGTTAATAAAAATGAGTCAGGAAGAAAGTTGTACTCCTTCAGAAATACGAGAAATTCCAGAAAATAATCTAGAAAACCTTTTAAAAAGAATATGCAAAACTTTGAGTTATGGTGCGAGCAGAACAAAGTTCAAAATATTGAACAAAATAATAAATAATACTATTGAACAAAATATTGTGTCGACACAGAATCTGACAGGAATAACAATTAATGTCCAGGAAATGTCTACAGTAACTATAAATATGTATATATAAAGTAATATGTATAATACTATATTGAATTAGAAATAAAAATAGTACTTTATTGAATAAGACTTTAGAAATAGAGCATAAACTGGACTTAATTTCTATTATTTTTAGGTTATGTTGTTTTATAGTTGTGACCAGAAATTAGTTTACGGACACCGTCAGCATGTTATATATTTCCGAGTATAGGTATTTCAGATAAATATCTAGTAAAAATGATCTATTTGCAAGGTTAAAGGTTAGTATTTTAAAGTTTTCTATAAAATTTCGAATCCATAATGCCAGAATGTCTAGAAACTAATTTCAACGAAGTCGAAGTAAGCCTAAAATTCGAACCCTACTTGCTGCCAACATAAATAAAAATAATTTCAGTTTCATAAAGTGGTTATTCAATTTTTTTGCATTTCATAATGTAGCCATTATGAAACCCAAATAGAAAAAAGAGTATTTCGCAGTGACAAGAATACACAATGTGAGTCAAGAGGAACGTACCAAACTCCAGGAATGTATTGTACCATTCATTTATATTAAAGATATAGCGTAACGCCGCGCCAAACCACCAAATAAAACAGAAACACAATGTTTTTCAACAATTCGCAACATTTTACCAACTTTTATGTTTTGTTTTGGTTTTTAGCAACTTTTTAATTCATAAAACCCTCAAAAAAAGTTCACTACTCGCCCCACACATTTTGTGAAGTTTTAAGTTTTGCGAATGAGTTTTTTTTACAGTATTTCACCCTGTATAACTGCGTCTTAATGTGAGAGACGAAAATCCATCTCTTGTTGAATTTTTCCAAAAATACTGTTACCAATAATACTACCAAGTCAAACAAGACAAGAAAAAATTATGAAATCTATTACAATAAAACCCAGAATCGAACGAAGATTTTTTTAACAAATTATTTCCGAAGCTGCTAATTATTTTACTTGTTGTTTGGGCTGTGAACCAATCAATTATTAAAACTAATAACAGTCAGTCATGAATGGAATGATTTAATGTTGAACCAAATCCGAGAAATCCTTCTTATTTATAATAAATTATTATGCCTAAGTATTTTCTCTTGGAAATCTGTAAACATAGAAAAAATTTAATCGCACGATTTCCGCTCTTAAATGTTTTTAAAATTCCTATCTGGTAAAATGGTTTTGTGTAAATTTCAACCAGTGTTTTATATTAGTAGTTATTTATGTATCAAGTGAACTAAGTAGGGTATATATCTATGAGTACCCGTGGTGCATACAAACTTTTATGTCATACTAGTTCGTTTTAAATAATAAATATTTTTTTAAAATTTAATTTGACATACCAATTTTTTATTTTTACCTGCGACAGTACCTTGACATTATTATAGCCTGCATTTTTGTTGCTAGGGAGATAAGTATTCATATGTTTAATGTGTCAAAGTCAAAAATCAAAAATGGAACAAGGTTTTGAAATTCTCGACGAAATTGAAAAAAAAAGCTGAAAAGGCAACGCAAAACATGTTACCGAGACAATACAGAGACTCATACGACGAAGAATATGACTAATTTTTGAAGTAAATGTTAGAAAATGCTGCAGATTGTATCTAAGGTATAAAAACACAATAATGTACTGGTAGTACATAAAATAATTATAAATATGTATCTGTAGGAGGATTTGAATCCAGTGCCAGGGGTGGTGCAAAGCAAGCCCTATATGAGTTAATCAGCTTTAAACAAATTTACATTTGTTTGTTCGAAGGTTAAAGACAATGCTGTATCATGAGTGATAACTTGAAAACAAATGAAAATCAGATAAGGACATGCATATGAATTTTTTAATATTATTTCACCCTGTATAACTGTGTCTTAATTTGAACGACGTATTTATATCTAAGTTATTAAAAACAGACATATTATTAGATATACTTGCACAATACACCATGTGTTATAAATTAATACAGACAATTGAAGTCCAAAATAGGTGTATCGTTCACGAATTTACATTTGTCACGAAGTTACATTAATAAATTACCTAATGAAAAAACTAGCTAAAATAATCTAATAGAAGAGAAGAAAGAATCCGAACTATAATATTTTACTCTTACATTTTTTTCTAGTTTTTTCAGTTATTTATTAATGTAACTTTTAAATACAGTGAGTCCCAGAAGAAATGTCTAAATTCATTTAAAATTCAGCGGTAAGTTTTTTCAAAAAACGCTCGTACCCGTCGATTTTGATTTTTTAATTTTTTTTTGTGGTAATTTCATGTATACAGGGTAGCTCAAAAATAAGTTACGACCATCAACTTCATTTTTTCAAATGAAAACATATTTTTTATTTCATTTTTGAATTTTGCATTGAATTCTAAGCATGTTTCATGTACCATGTCCTATACATAAACTCAACAGTTATTGAAAAAATTAGGATTGAACATATCATTTAGGGAATCCAACGATCTATCAAATCTTCTGGCAATATGGCATTTTGGGCTCCATAATAAGTAAGAGTGTACTGTCTCACTGTCACCGTTTATTTCCATAGAAACTGTATGACAATTTTATTTCAAATAAGTATAATTATTGTCAAGCGTAGTTTCAAAGTTGCGGTTTTCACAATAATGGTGAAGTTAACGGAAATTCTATGCATGGTTGGGTTTGCTGATAAAACACGTACTCAAATAGAAACAGCCCAATTATTTAATGAAATCCATCCTGATCGTCCTCCCATATGTCAAAAGATGGTGAGTAGAATAGAGGCTAAGTTTAGAGAATTCGGTCATGTTAGAGATTTGCCTAAATCTGGTCGTCCTACTCGAGATGAAAATGAACAACTTGACGTTTTGCTTTCCTTGGAAGAAAATCCATGTACTCCCCTGTCGCACATTGGGGCCGATTTACACATGCCGAAATCTGTTGTTCACCGAGTAGTTCAAAAGCACAAATATCACCCATACAGAGTTATTCCAGTGCATGAGTTATTTGAAGATGATTTCGATAGGCGAAGTGAGTTTTGCGGACGCATACAAAATATGTGCAATCTAGATAATAATTTAGTAAAAAATATTATTTTTTCGGATGAAGCTACGTTCTATTTGAATGGTAATGTGAACAGACAAAATTGTCGATATTGGGCAACAGAAAATCCGCATTGGATGATAGAGGTTCACAGCCAGTACCCTAAGAAAATAAATGTTTGGCGTGGAATCGTACGCGAAAGAGTAATTGGTCCATTTTTCTTTGAACAGTCTTTAACTGAACAAGTATATCTCGAATTTCTCCAACTAGAATTAATTCCAGCATTAGTGGCTTTATTTCCGAATCCATTGGATCCAGACTCCCCTGACGAAGAACTGATATTCCAACAAGATGGTGCTCCTCTGCACTGTGCGCACATTTTTGGATGAAACCTTTCCCAATCGGTGGATTGGAAGGAGAGGACCTATCGAATGGCCTGCTAGGTCGCCAGACCTAACTCCGCTGGACTTTTTTTGTGGGGTTACCTCAAATCAAAAGTATTTGTTAACAGGCCAAACAATATGCAGGAGTTGAAAGAAAGGATCCGAAGAGAAGTGCGTGTCATAACTCCGGAAATGGTTGGAAACGTGCAAAGAGAGTTTATTGGTCGTCTTGGATATTGTCAAGCCGTAAATGGCGCACATTTTCAACATTTAATTTGATTTTGTTGCGTTTTTTTTTTAATAAACAGGTCTTACTTATAGATATGTTCAATCATAATTTTTTCAATAACTGTTGAGTTTATGTATAGGACATGGTACATGAAACATGCTTAGAATTCGATGCAAAATTCAAAAATGAAATAAAAAATATATGTTCTCATTTGAAAAAATGAAGTTGATGGTCGTAACTTATTTTTGAGCTACCCTGTATACATGAAATTACCACAAAAAAAAAATTAAAAAATCAAAATCGACGGGTACGAGCGTTTTTTGAAAAAACTTACCGCTGAATTTTAAATGAATTTAGACATTTCTTCTGGGACTCACTGTATAAAAGATCCAAAATTATCGATTGCCAACTAATTTGCAACCGTTAGAATAATTCGCGTTCTGGTACGGAATTGCGGGTTTGGATTCTTTTAAGGTTTACGATAACGTTAAGGCTACCTTAGCTGACGTCTAACTTAAGTTAACATTCAAATATCGGCCCTAAGCATACTTGTAGGAAGAAGTCGATTCTCAGATTTGACATTTGAAGGTTTGGCATTTGTACCCGTTCACAGACACAACAACCAGTTAGACACTCGTCCACGATCGGGTTTGTTCACAGCACAAAATTTACAACCGATCGGAAATTTTGCTCTGCGAACGAACTTAATTTATTTTACTTACCCACGATTGTTCTACCGCCAGCTAAATTTCCAATATGCAACTCCAGCTTCTTGCACGTTTGAATGTTACACTTCACTTTAATAGGCGGCCTCTTTATATGCCTGCCATTATGATCTCTTGAGGCTTTCCTGCTGATGCTCAATGTTTGGATGTAGTCGTAAAGTATCAGGTTCCAGGACCCGGAATTTTTCACTTTTCGTCCCAAGAATGTCCCGTCGAATTCGTAAATGCCGTTCAAACGTTTGTCGGGGAAAAATTGCGTGACCTGAACAAGACTTTTTGGAAGATCACTCCTAAAATAAAATAGATATTTGACGCCAGCCTTTCAACCAACTCAATTGCAGGATACCGCAAAATGGTTGGGGAAGCTTTTTTGCTGTATAACTTGGTTGTCGATGTTTCTAAATGCTGTTACACGACTTTTATGTGACAAATCTGGGTTTTTTATACTTTGGCTGTAAGAACGGGTAAATTTATACAGCTTGAGGTTAAAAATATTTGCTGTAAGAATAGTCTTACAGCAGCTACAACTAGGGTTGCCAGATTTAAATTTTGAAATCACAGCACACAAGTTTGACAATGGAAGGACATATTCAAATAAGGAAGGAAATTTTTAACTAAACTAAAACACAATTTATTTTATATAAAAATAATCAAAAAAGTTCTTATCTAATATAAGTGTAATAGTTATTTAAAACACCTTTAAAATGCTTTAAGAAAATTAATTATTTGGTTGAAATAGTATATGTATTGTTGTTGTGAGAAAAATTACATTTCTCTACTCTTCTCCCGAGCGCAGAAGTTTGTTGGGTTTGTTCAAATCAAGCGAGGGACAAATATGTCATATGCTCACGTGTTGTACATTGTATTTTTCTATGGATGAGTTCTTTTTACGTGTTTAAAACGAGGTTCAGAATTAATAGTATATTGTCCAACAAGTATAACACCCGTTTGGCAAGTTGACAGCAATAATAATTTTGTGCAGTGTTTCGGTTGTGTTGTTATGGAAACGCCGGCATATGTTTTCATGGCCTAAGGAGATATTGAGCGCTAATCGTCGATGTTGCGTCGTCAACATGGAGAACGTGCCGTATCAATTTCCCATGTAACAATTAATTGCTGTCTTGGGTTATCATAATAACAGTGAGAAATTATTTCTCACTATAATGGCGGATATTTCTCACTACGTGAGGAATTCTCCGTTTTGAACGTATGAAAGCGATGAGAGAAGTGGAACATTTCATAGAATATTTCTTATCACTCTTGACGGCTTCCAAGAGCTTATTGTTTTTAACTGCCATATTATAAAATTCCTTGCAAGTTAAACCAAAATTTGTTGTAATCTGAAGCTCTGCTTTAATATGGTGAACCAAGAGCTTATTGCGACTGTCGCTCCCACATATAACCATTATATTGCTGATACCATCTGCAAATATGTCCCCGCTATGGGCATCGAAGGGGGTAGTAGTGATTTTGCGCAGTTCGGAAACTTCCTTGTGGAAGTAAACATTCGACAGGACCGGATTTCAACTATTTTAATGTAAATTTCACTGGTTAGTTAGGAAAAATATTGCAATCAAAATTTCGATTAGTTCGATATATGATGATCCGACGGTGCCCTGATTGGTGGAAACTTTTGGTGCCAAATTCCGTCCGAACATTTGTAACAATCGACATGATGAGCTTTATTTTAACTTTCATCCGACGTCATATTGTTCTTAACCTCACTTTTTTCTAAACCAAAAATTAAGAATGAATGACTATATTGACTATTTCGGGAATTATTATCAGCTACTAATGCACCAAATTAAAAATACATTAATTTTAAGGTTAGGTAGTGACCACATATATATAATATTGTATACGAGTGACACTCTCTTCTTTTTTACAAGCTTTTTAGTGAAATTCGGTTCGGAAGATCGGATAATGTGATAAGCAAAATATTTTCGTATATGTATATGTACATACCTGAAATACTTTATACCTGGTATTGATCCAAGACTTTTGCAAAAAAGCACCATGCACTTGTGTCCTTTTTCATCTTAAACAAAATAAGCCACTAACCTACCAAACATCGAATCGCCACAAATTAAAAACTCCTCACAAAAATTGTTGTTAGGTAATGAAAGTTTATAAGCACTAATATACCGACAACAATGTGAATGAATCACTTTTTATTCTGTAATTTGAAAAAGCATCCACAACCAAAGATGGCGACGAATAACAACAAACAAATAATGTCGGGCCGGCTCTGACGCGTTCGATAAAATTTCCACCCTACAGCGCAAACTCAATAGTACCACGCCATCTACCATAGCGGGGACACTTTTTGTATTTTGGAACGTTGGTATTGGCAATATAATGGTTATATATATATGTGGTCGCTCCAGCCCGCATTGCACAAATAAAAACTATTTCACAGTGAGCATTTGAACCATATATGAACCATAAAAAACAAATTGTATTATTTTCAAAAAATCATTCATTTCGTGATTAGCTATGGACAAGTTAGTAACAATTTCCACGACTGAATCAAACTTAAACGGTCTTTTTAGAAAGAAAATAGATAATTTTAAAACCAATTATTTTCTGAAAATAAATGGCGCTGAGTATATAACAATTTATAATTTGTATATATGAAATCCAGGATATTAGGCGTCGAGCCACAGGTCTCCGCAGGACGCTTATAATCGAGCCTCAATTCCAGGACATCCTGCGAAATCCAGGACACGTGGCAACCCTAGTTACAACCTTTATAAGGAAATAAATGTCGGCTGGTATGCCTACCTGAATCGTGTCACTTGGGATTGTGTCCATCCCGCTTCAGTGACATTTCTTAGCACCAACTTGTAATCGAAAAAAGGGCCGCTTCGTTTCTGATGGACCTGTTCGGCATGGAAGGGATCGAATGGATCTACTCCATATTCCGGTAAACCTAAAATAACGTGTATTAGATACAGAGACACAGGTAATGTTTAGGTTTAATCTATTTATCCGAGAGTGGTGAAGACCGTTGCTGATAATAAAAAGTAGAAACGTTTTGTATAGTTTAAAGCGAATAAACATATCGAAGCTATGATTCTTAAGAGGATACTGCTACCGCGGCTAAAATACATCCGTTTTTAGCAGTTCTCTTGGCACAACAAATTATTTCAAAAACTAGTCAATATTTAAATTTTTTTATAACCAAAGCCATTTTTTTTTAAATTGACAATATTTCTCTATGTGACTGGAAACTTAAGAGTATAAGGAACATGTATTGCCTCTTGTATTAATGCAGATTACCGCTAGATGACGTGAGCGAATGTCTAGTAAGCGTTCCCAGTGGTTATATACAGGGTGTTCCTTAATGACGTGCTTATATTTCAGGCTGTGATTCCTTAGGTCATTTTATAAAGAAAAGTTCATATGTCCGCAACGGCTTAAATTTCTTGCTACAGGGTGTTGAATTTTTATTTTTTAAATGGTTATTTTTTCATATCTCCAAAAGTACTTTATTATTTACAAAACGATGGTACGCCACTGATATTTTTCCAAGTAAATATTTTTTCTGATTTGCCTGGTTATTAGAGTGGGCAATTCGATGCGAAGACGGGCGGAAGCATGCCTTTTAAGTGAAGGTGGCCATTTCCAACAATTTTTATAAAACAAAATTTATCATTAATTATTTTATCAATGTTAATAATAATGAGTTTCAATATGAATTTAGTGGTTTTAATTAAGAACGGTGCGTCTGACGAGAGAAACTTAAGAGACCGTTTTCATGTAGAATTGACCAGGCTAATCAGAAAAGATATCCACATGGAAAAATGCCAGTGGCGTACCATCTTTTTTGTAAAAAATATCAGAGGACATGTTTGCAGTGACGCCCACTGGTGAAACAATTGAATAACTTTTCTAACCAAAAATTTGTTGTTCTATATCCTATTAACACATACTAAAATTGAGAAAATAATATCTATAGTACTTTCGGAGATATTAAAATATAACCATTTAAAAAATAAAAATTCAACACCCTGTATCAACAAAATTAATTCGTTGCGGACATAAGTTCATATTAACTTTTCTTTATAAAATGACCTAAGGAATCACACCCTGAAATATCAGCACGTCATTAAGGAACATCCTGTATAGTATGTGGTTCCCAGCTGAAAGTAATGCACATACACTGATCCGCTGTCCGGTGTCATTTTCTTCTAATTTATTATAACCGATGTTAATATTTTGTTATTTTCTAATAGACAGTGGTGGCGCCTGGTAAAAATCTGCACCTAATAAATTATCCCCAATAATGCACATTTTTGCTGCCTACTCTCCGACGGACTGTCGCCGCCACTGGTAGTAAACCTTTGCCTGCATGCACTTACCATATTGAAAATACGGGTTCAAATCATTTAATGCATCTTTAACACAATCGTCAAACGCTGATGTGCCCAGTTTACATTTACCAAAATTTTGCACTAAAAATGACAAAAATATTATATTTTTTCTACAGGGTGAGTCGGAAGGAACAAAAAAGATTTTCAAGTTAAAATATTTTCTTTGCTTTTAAATAAAATAATAATAAAGATCTTTCTTGAACGTCCCTTTTACGGCATATAAAACTATTGTTACGAAATGTATCCATGTAAGTTTCTACGTAATTAACGGTATAATTGGGGCAAAATCTAATCTACTTATTATACATTCGTGCACATGTAACGAAGCCAAAACAGAGAATTCCATTAAAAGTGAAATTTAATTTTGTACATTCATAATATCCAAATTAAAACAAGAAGAAATTATAAAGATAATAATAGAAGGGAAAGGAAATCATTATTGAGTTCAAGGTGTCCCATTTTGGACGGGTTTGTTCGTGTTTGTTCGGCGTTCCTAGATGGAATGTAGTGGTTTTCATTTTAGTAAGTATCCCACTTTTTAACGAAACGAAAGATTCAGATGTGAAATTTGTCATGGCTCTCATAATTTTTAATCTACACAGTGATTTTTGAAAATATTCGCTTTTTAAACCACTGACCTGGTCTCTATTTATAGGCAAACTCTAAAAGCAAATGTGGCAAATTTATGGCCTCGCGCATGTTAACAACGCGGACTGATAAACGCTCGACCTTAACCAGCGAACAGTACCGTACTTCGCCCTTAACAGAATTCCGGAGTACCTGTAAACGAGTTGTCTTCCCAAGCGTAATGAACCTATTCTCAAAATTTTAGCTTTCTAGCTGTAACCGCTAAAAAGATATGATTTTCTTTTCAGGTCCCGATACGGCGTTAAAAAATCACATGATTATTTATAATTCAAAAATTTTTAAAGATGATATTATACAGAAAACTGTTCAAAATTTACCTAGATTCCAAAAAAAATATAATATATAGGATAATTCATTTAAAATTCCGAAGTTGCTACCACTTTCGGTATGATCCGGCAACACCGCATCATCCAAAATATTTTAGAAACGTAGAAAACAATCTCTTATAGCTGCAACCAAACTTTCAAAATAAAATCTCATTCAGTTCTCGAGATACTTCTAATAGGCCACTTTACTTGGTGCACCCTGTAGAATAGATGGACTATCCTCTAGTTGTTAACAAAATTTACACATCTTTCGTTAAAATTTTTTTTTTAAATGTACCGCTTTCATAGGAAGCTAAAACTCCGTTTTTCAGCGTAGAAAATTGAAGTATAGACCCCGATCACGTGCAGTCTCTTTCTTCCGATTATCGTTGTTTCTGTCGGCGTACCGATGGCGGACGGACGCTCGACGTATTCTTCTAACTGCAAGGGAAGATCCAATTCGCCTCGTGCCTTCAAAGCGGGCAACGAACGGGGGTCAAATCGGAGATTTCGACTGACTCCGGCATCCTCTTAACGAAAATGATAACACGGCAATATTTTGGCACATCAGGACCTTCTTTACTGGGAACTAAACAATCTATTTCCTCGCATGAAAGAAGACCTTGTGGCCATCACTGAAAAGCCACTTCCAATTAATTTTCTCATATCCATTGTCGACATATCGATAGATTTTTAATATCGTTACATCCCTACGACTGATTTCGGTCCTGTACGATGGTCTTGGTTGAGCGGCATGGGTGCAGGCTGAGTTGCGTAAGGAACAGCATATAACAGCGAGAACATTGTGCGCAAGATAACGGACGACCAGCCTTTAAAAATATTGTCACCAATTCACCCTGTATTAACGGTTTTCAACGCGTCGGCTCTTTCTGCCGCTCAGTAGCGCCGTACGAGTACGGCGCGCAAACGGTTGCGCGCATTACTTCGGCGCTACGGGGAGTTAACCCGAGTTCTGCGGGATAGTGCCGAGGAGACCGAGAGACACTTGGTGTACGTCTTCATCCTCGACTTGGTCTTCAGCTCCTTAAGTAACAACGACTGGTAGAACGAACCTCTCGCAGCAAGACAAGCGACCTAACAATTGGTGACATAGCCCCCATCCATAAGCAGTAGTCGACTAAGGTAGGACTGGGTTGTTGTTAATTAATGTGTTTATAGAAAATAGATAATTAAACAAGTTGCATTATAATGATGATTCTATTATTTTAAACGTTCCAGTGATACTTGGTGGTTCGTTCTACCAGCCGTGGTTACTTAAGGAGCTGAAGACCAAGTCGAGGATGAACACGTACACCAAGTGTCTCTCGGTCTCCTCGGCACTATCCAGCAGGACTCGGGTTAACTCTCAGTAGCGCCGAAGTAATGCGCGCAACCGTTTGCGCGCCGTACTCGTACTGGGCTACGGGGCCAGCAGAAAGAGCCGACGCGTTCAAAACCGTTAATACAGGGTGAATTGGTAACAATATGACCCGTGAACCGTTCGCACCAACCCATTTTTTAAAAGTAAAGTTCAGTGGCGTAGTAAGTTTTTTTCTAAAAAGTTTCGTTTTTGAGATATCAACAAAATTAAAAATAATTTAAATGGTACATTCTATATATTTTTTAAAATTAATTAAGCATACTGTGGAGCTTTACAAAAGTATATGGTTGTTTATATTTATATTCAAAAATATCCTAAAAATGCGATATTTTTAATAATTTAGTCAATTTATTAGAAACAAATGCAAATGGTCAAAACATGACCTATTACGTAAGAGAGATATGCTTTTTATTTAATTATTTTTAACAATGACCGTTTATGATAATAATTATGACAACTAAGATATGTTGGCATATTTTATTTAATCCAATTTAATATTTAGAATACCTGTAAAAATTTAAATTTGTTTCTAATAAATTGACCATGGGCTACTGTTATAAGTAACGTCAATGTCGCATTTTTATAGAGATAGATAGAGAATTTAATGAGGAATCAATATTTGACAAAAAATAAAGGGTGTTCTATTTAAAAAAGTACCTAAAGTTGAATTAAAAATTGGACGTTCCGGACACCCTGTATACTTAAATGTACTCGTACTACTACTACTAGAAGCAACTAAAAATAGCTTTATCAACCAATAATTGTTTGTCTTTTTTTTATTAGGTACGAGGTAGGAGATATATTCCGTGTATAAATAGAGTTGGGACACTCAGCATTGAATTTTTTAAATTATTTTTATTTTTACAAATAAGAAGCAAGGGCAACAACAAAGCGGCAAATTTTTTAGTCCACAGCCACAAATCCACGTAGTCCTGTTTATTGTAAATTGCCGAATTATAGGTACTCGATACAAAAGAATTTTTTATATCGTTTAAATAATTATAAACTACTCCTTGATTGCTTCCTTGTTATTTTAATGACCTCCTAAAAGGATTAGCAAAATGATTATTTAATGAGAAAAGTCTATTTAAGAGGACCACATAGAACCAAACCGTTTACAAAAAAAAAACTAAGAACCGAATTATAAAATAATTATTAAACAAAATATTGAATTTTTTATCACTAATTTAGATATCCGTTTTGTAAAAAATAAACCAAAAAGGTATGGTTTATTCAATTAATTGTTAAATGCAGTGAAACCTCTCTTAGGCGGACACCTGCGGGACCGTCTAAATATATACGCCTAATAGAGGTGTCCGCCCATGGGAAATTTGTTATTAGGTAATATGTAAATGCAAAATTATTACTATGTATATGTATGTACAAATAAGCATAACATAACAAAAATACACTAGTTTTAGTTAGGATGTAGTACTAAAAAAAAATATAATAACGTAGCTTGACGTGTTTGCGTTTTATACTTGCAATCTAGAAAATGTAATTCCAAGTCTGATAACAATTCCATTGCTGTAGAGTCACCTCTATTCTTTGCATACTCTTATAATTCCTTTATCATACTAATGGCTTATTGATAATTGGTGACATTTGTTTGATTACTGCATTCAACTTCTTCATCAGAGTCGTCAGATAGTGATGTGGTTTCAGTTTGGACTACATAATCGGTAGCAATGGGGTCACTATCATCTTCTAATAGCACATTGCTATCAATGTTAATGAACTCGCCCAAATCATTGTTATCAAATTACAACAATTCCACAATGTCAATATTCTCTTTCACTCAAAACGCGACATTTTTGTGCCATTGTTTACGATTTTAACCTTACAACTCACAAATAAACGGCGGACTGCTGTCGGGGAATCACATATACTTTCATTCGGCGAAGTCCTTTCGCGCTGCCACGCATACGCGATTGGTTGCCGGTCTATCTTCAGAGAGTTTTTGCACCGTACTTATTCGTCTTCCAAATCCTTTAAAACATTTTTTGTCCGTTTAAAGGAGGGTTTTCGCACTCTTTGTATGAAAACAGCCTGTCCGCGTCCTCCCAAGAGAGGTTGATTTCATGGAATTTCATATACCTAGTTCCGGACTATGAAAAAATGTCCTTTTAATAAAGATGTCCGCTTAGGAGAGGTTTCACTGTATATAGAATTGTTTTTCAATTTTTATAGAGCTCAAATCAAAAAATTGTTTAAAATCTATATAATACGACCAGGATTCAGCTCAAGAGGGTCTCTGAAATCGACAACAAATACTCCTGCTTTGTTGAATATCATCGCTTGTTTTTTACTGTAATTTAATTCGTTAAAAGAATAAGAGATAGAAAGAAAGAAGACATCTAGATCGGACACTCTTAATTGAATTCTATTCATTTTAAACTTACAACACAAAAATTTTGATTTACATAATAAACTGATTTATTTTGAGAAAAATAATTCCTGTAAGTTTCAATTGACCATCGATTTATTTGAAATCTCAACATTGGCATTGGCATTAAGATCATTCATTGCTAAATTGATGTTTTGCAATTTGTTATAGCTAATAATAAAATTTGTATATCTACATAGGAATTAAGTTAGATAATAGTTTTGTCATTCAGTTATTTTTTGTCCGACCTCGAGTCTTGCTTCTACTTTTATTTTATTTTTACTATATTTTATTTAGCTTCTCTTTGGTCAGCATTACTTATTGTAAGAATCACCATTTTATCAAATGAGCTTTCCTGTTTCAACAATTTCTCTCATTTTTCATGCTGATATCATTTTGTTAGTTAAATTGTATCTAGGCCCTTGAATATAACGTGAAACAAACCTGTTTTCTTTTTTGAATTTTTTCCTCCTCGTACGCCTGATTCCCTACAGCTTACCGAAGGAAAATGTTTCTGAGGCCGTTGTGCGTCAGCAAATTGTGATCTGGTTTGATATGTATTAAGTAATATTTATTTCTTGTCTTGTACTCACGATATTGCAACAATCGGTGTTATATTATGTTCTACTTTTAAAGACAAGTAGTAGTATCGTACAGTTTGAACTGTCTATTGACAAATTGTGAATATTGCGGTTGTTACCATCATGTTACAAATTTTATTGTTTATTATAAAAACTTACAAGGAAAAATCAACAAAAAAGCGAATTTTGTGTGAAGTACAAGACCCTACTAATCGCGTTTTCTTTTATATTTTAAAATAAAGAATATTCAACAGATCTGTTTTCTTAGAAGACATTTCTTTTTTCTTCGTTTTAAATATATACACAGCTGATGTATACAGGGTGTTCCTTAATGACGTGCTAATATTTCATGCTGTGATTCCTTAGGTCATTTTATAAAGAGAAGCTAATATCAACATATGTCCGCAACGGCTTAAATTTTTTGGTACAGGGTGTTGAATTTTTATTTTTTAAATTGTCATTTTTCAATATCTCCGAAAGTACTTTAGATATTATTTTCAATTTTGGTATGTGTTAATAGGATATAGAACCACAAATTTTGGTTAGAAAAGTTATTCCATTGTTCCACCAGTGGCGTTCCCGCAAACATGCCCTCTGATATTTTTACAAAAAAGATGGTACGCCTGTGACATTCTTCCATGTGGATAGTTTTTCTGATCAGCCTGGTTAATTCTACATGAAAATGGTCTCTTGAGTTTTTTTCTCGTTTTTGATTAAAACCGCTAAATTCATATTGAAACGCATTATTATTAACATTGATAAAATAATTAATGTTTCATAAAAATTTTTGGAGTGGGCAATTCGATGCGAAGACGGGCGGAAGCATGCCTTTTAAGTGAAAGTGGCCATTTCCAACAATTCTTATAAAACAAAGTTTATCATTAATTATTTTATCAATGTTAATAATAATGGGTTTCAATATGAATTTAGTGGTTTTAATCAAGAACGGTGCATCTGACGAGAAAATCTCAAGAGACCGTTTTCATGTAGAATTGACCAGGCTAATCAAAAAAATTCACATTGAAAAATGTCAGTGGCGTACCATCTTTTTTGTAAAAAATATCAGAGGACATGTTTGCAGGGACGCCACTGGTGGAACAATATAATAACTTTCCTAACCACATTTTGTGGTTCTATGTCCTATTAGCACACACCAAAATTGAAAATAATATCTAAAGTACTTTCGGAGATATTGAAAAATAACAATTTAAAAAATAAAAATTCAACTCCCTGTAGCAAAAAATTTAAGCCGTTGCGGTTGATATGAACTTTCCTTTATAAAATTACTTAAGGAATCTCAGCATGAAATATTAGTACGTCATTAAGGAACACCCTGTATATGTATTTAATAAATAATTAAACTTACCTCGTGTATTAAATTCAACATAACAACAACATGCAATTTATACCGAGTTACCCTAATAATTCGATGAAACGTCAAGAATTACAGCAATATTTGAGACAAACTGTCAAAGTCAGTAAAATTACTGGTTAATGAGTCTTAAAAAATACCGTTCGTGCACTAAACATTAACCAGATAATTCAACGGTATTGCCTAAAGAAAACCACATTCGTTTGTTTTCTTTCTTTTTCGAAGGAAGAGTCCTCCTCTTCCGGAATCGTGTTCTTCCGAGAAATATTACATACGGTAATTCTACCCCTCGAACTTGAGAGCCAATATAATGAAAGCCAAATGCACTTACTCAAGTTAACTTGACAAAATCCATCCTTTGCAACCAGGAACAGAAATCCTAATGTCAATACATAGATTTTCAACATTTTTCTTGTTTATTATTAACACTTCCTAAATTTTTCTGTTTTCTTCATCACCAGTTCTATTTTTGAGCAATTAATGTGATTTATGGCACTAGAACAATGAATAAACCTATTATTATTACGCACAGGTGAAGTGTTCCGGATAGTATAGATGCATGTATATCTATTTATTTCTTCGTCTAATAATTATTATGTAATTAACTTAATAAATATACATCCTCTTAACAAAAATGACATATGTTACGTTTAATTATATGCCCTTACGGCAAGCTTCCTCCATGCATTTCCATATTCCTCCCGTTTTAAAAACTGTAAATTCATGCCGAAGAATCGTAGAATAAACAACAGTAGAATTGAATATTTCAAATAAAAATAACATAACATTACATACCTATCAGTGAACTATTTGAACTAAAACTTAAATTTTCATTATTTAGGTAAAGTATTGTATAATACTTGACTAATACACTGGGTACTCATCGAGGTGTGTACCCAGAACGCGTGGTACCGTGCATGGCGATTTCAACCCCACCAATCGATCGTTACCCAATTCCCTTTCGTCAATATTATCTTCAGAATGCGCTGCCGCTTACACCAGAATGACGATTACTTTTACCTTTGCAGAAATGAAATATTTTTGCAAAGCAGAATATTGATATATTGAAAGGTATACAGGGTGTCTGGGAAAATGTGGGAAATCTCCCATTATATGAAGAAAACAAGCGAATTGAGTACTGTGGCGGCTCGTCACCTATGATAGAGGGGGTTCACAAGTATCGTGAAATTATTTTAAACAACAGCTGTATTCCCAACTGACTAAGCTTTTTTCTTTAATTTTTTTAAATTTTTTTGTGTAAAGTGCCCCAAGTCGGCTATTCCATTTTTTTGTCCAGGCAGGTTCGCAACGCTGCGACCAAACAACAAACAGAAAAAAAAAACGGTTAGTTGTGCTGCATCCACAAATCCAGTTATTTTTTTCATATATTTCATTTTTAAACTTTCTAATAAATTTCCTAGATTTACCCCTTGTGGTCTGCGTTAAATTTATTTCGGGTTTAGGTCTTCCGCATTCGTCACTTAAATTTTTTTCTCCAAATTCAAAGAGCTAAAGATATTTTTTAAATAGTCCACCCTGAAACTATTCATTTTAACTTAATAAATATATAAGTAATATTAAAATATTAAAACATACAAGCTCCAATTTCTAAATACATGCACGAACAGACAACAGCGCGACGCCCCCTAAAATTTTTTCCATGTTAAATCGCCATAGCCCCGCTATCTCGCGCTGTCCCCCCCCCCACCTGTTACTACAGAGAAACTGCCCTATGCCCCGCCCACTTATTCGCATATGCGAGTATATCGCGTCATTCGCGTCATTGTCCTTGCTGAGTTACCGGATGAATCGAGAGCTTATAATATACAGTTTGGTTTGGCGGTACGAGAAAATATTAGGGAGGGTCGAACTTTATACGATAAGTAATATTCAATGAATATAAATTAATATTTTTGATCCTGTGGCAGAACCGCCACTGATAGCTCTCCTCTTCGGAGATATGGGCTCCCAAAGAGCTTCAATGGAATCAAGTTTTTTACACATAATTATTGAACCACCAGGTATATTTTTTTTCTAATATGATGTATTCCAGGTAAGACCCTTCAAATTACTATCCAAGAAAGTGCTTATGAATTACTCACAGCTGCAGAGACGGACTAGCTGTGACACACATGACCCCTTTTTGTTAACGCCCTGTATGATAAGAACTTTGGACAACGGTTTTTACATACCTTTAACTATTGACTAAAAATTAAGTACTCTTCATTCATGTCGCTAATCCTAACCGTTTTCAAGAAAGCGTCATTTTATTTACACTCCTACTCCCCTAACTTCTCATGGGTTAAATATGAAAAAGCGGAATTTTAAGGTTCATTTGATCATTCTTTTATCCCATCCAGAGCTCTTTTTTAATGCGAATATTACAAATGGCTGACTTGAAGCTTAGCGTCCTATCTTCACCTAGCATATTTTGCCAAGACGTTATAAAAAGACCTAAAATATTCCAAAATAAGAAAAATATTATGATATACATAATATATTTTTCTATTAGCTTACTTTTCTTCGAAAATACTTGCAAAACCTTATGAATTCATATCTAGATCGTTGCATATCTAGATATTTGATTATATCTTAAATCTATTACTTTCTATAATGTTCAGCTTGTTACAGTTTTACATAATAGATACTGCCTAACACTTACTATTTTATATGTATATATTATCAAATAAAGTAGTTCAACTATCTACAGCTATATTATATACATACCAAATTAATTTAGGAAGCTTTTTGTTACTTTTCTTTCAAAATGAAGGATATCTTATCATATCTTAACATTTTAGACGGTGAACAGGGACGTTCCTAAATTTCCTTGGTCTTCTGTTGCTATCTGTCTGTTGGCGTGAAAGCAAAAAAAAATAGGTGGTACTACTACTACTACGAAATTTTGTATGTGAACAGCATATGTCGCTACCTTAATGACATAAGGCCTATCTCTATATGTTCAAATAAATATCTCATGTCAGGAGCTCTGCACCCAAACATACTCTTCGGCTACTGGATTCAATCGATTCCATTCGTCTGATTGGAGACCAAAAGCTGACGAAGAACCTCGACAGCCTAGAACATCGAAGACAGGTTGGGGATTTGACTCTCTTTTACAGATATTTTCATGGAAAGTGCTCGGCTGACCTTGCCCTCTCAATTCCGCCGAGGTCGTTTTTCCAAACGAATATAACTGCCAACGATTCAAAACAAACGTGAATCGCTTTTTGCGCTCACGCACCACTCCCAGAGTGCCCTAAAGGATTTTTCCTATAGTGCTTGTGTTTGATCATAAAAAAAAATTGTTTTGAGATAAATGGACTTATAATATTCGAAAATTTCAAAGTATAATATTTCTTGTTTTATGTGCAAAATATCTATTTTGATTTTCGATTTATTATCAAGAGTTATATTTTTAACATTACGCGTGTCAAAAAAAATTATTTGATGAACATGCGACGTTTTATAAATAAAAGTGAAGTAGCTTGTTATTTACGACTTTATGGAAAACATGTATTTTTTATAAAAGGAGTGTTTTTATTACAAAAATGTTAAAATGAGAAAAATAAATAAATACTTAGAGAACGTAAATAATGTTTTTAATGTAAAAATGGAAGTTTATTTTAGCTTTGATTTCAATAATTCCTTTGCAGGGCCTGGAGTAACCCTACTATAATAGGATTTAAGTCTTATTTTCACATAAAGTGATGCTGAGGATTTATGGATAAGTGTGAGGCTGGAGGGGAACAAAACATTGCTTGTTTGCTGCGTTTATTTACCTCCCAATGACAATGCTGCTTGTGTAAGTTTTTCAACGAAACTTAGTAACTTGCCAATCGGGGAAAACCATGTAGTTTTGATTTGTGGTGACTTTAATACTTCTAC
The DNA here is from genome assembly GCA_963991005.1 of Barypeithes pellucidus. Taxonomy (NCBI): domain Eukaryota; kingdom Metazoa; phylum Arthropoda; class Insecta; order Coleoptera; family Curculionidae; genus Barypeithes; species Barypeithes pellucidus. Next base: position 7,874,115 of record OZ022557.1, read on the forward strand.
CACACGGTGGTCTCGGATTGATGATGGTGACTATTTCGAACCTTATAATGTTGAGCTTAAATATTCCCTACTTTTAGATACATTTTCATTTCATAACTTATTGCAATTTAATCATATATTGAATAACAATGGTAGAGTGCTTGATTTGGTTTTATGTAATGAATTCCTAGTTTCACGTGTCAATCACTGTTCGAGTCCCCTTGTACCGGAGGACACCCATCACCCGTGTATTGAATTTCTTTTTGATGTTGGTTTTCATAAGCCATTGGAGTTCAACTGCAATAAGTATCTGAGCTTCAGACGAGCTAATTATGAGACAATTAATCGGGAAATGGCGAGCACTGATTGGAACGTGTTATTTCGTAATAAGTCATTGAATAGTTGTCTGGGTATTTTTTATGATAAAATAGAGAAATTGGTGCAGCAATATGTACCAACATATTCAATGAGTAAGAATTTTCCAAGTTTTTATTCTCGGGTAACAGTTCGGACTGTCAAGGAAAAAAATAAGATTCATAAAAAGTGGCGTAAATATAAGAACATCAATGATTACAATTTGTTTAAAGCGATAAGAATACGGTGCAAGACTTTAATTCGGATAGACTTTAATCGCTATATACATTCTATTGAAAATGATTTAGTAAACAATCCTAAACGTTTTTGGAACTATGCATCTTCGAAAAAACAATATGTTAGTAGTATCCCGAGCGAAATGCACTGGGGGGATAAATTCGCGAAGGGTGGTTCAGACATCAGTAACATGTTCAGTTCGTATTTCGAGGATGTTTTTGTTCCGGAGACATATCGGTTCGATCCGGGTTCTGTTTCGAATAACTCGGTCCTCCAGGGCCTTACTCTCAAGGAGAGTGAGGTCTTGAGGGCATTGCAGGCACTGGACCCCAGGAAGGGTGCAGGGCCGGATGGTCTGCCTTCTGTCTTTCTTAAGAAGTGTGCTGATTCTCTTTATATACCCTTTACGTTAATTTTCAATTATTCATTAAGCAATGGTGAATTTCCTGAGAGGTGGAAAACGGCAATAGTGATACCAATTTTTAAGAACGGTAAAAAGACAGACGTATCAAACTATCGACCGATCAGTAAAATTTCTCTTATACCTAAACTTTTCGAGAAATTATTATATGAGTATTTTTTCTCATTAGTAAAAAATGTTATAATTCCGCAACAACATGGTTTTTTTCGGGGGCGCTCACTGGACACTAATCTGTTGGTTTTCTGTGAATACGTACACCAGCAAATGGACAGACGTATTCAAGTGGACGCCGTCTACACCGACTTTAGTAAGGCCTTCGACAAAATAAGCCATAACGTCTTGCTGAGCCGCTTGGCCGAGGTCGGTGTGGGCGGGAGCCTTCTCAGATGGGTTGAATCTTATATCAGAAATCGCTCACAGTGTGTCTCTATACAGGGTTTCCGCTCTAGGTCATTTGTCACTACATCAGGAGTACCTCAGGGGTCACATCTTGGGCCGTTATTTTTTGTTATTTATATAAATAAAATTTGTTCTTGTTTCCACTACTGTAACTTTTTGCTTTATGCGGACGATTTAAAAATTTATATAACAATTTCCAACCTAGACGACTGTCGTAGGTTACAGAGCGATTTGGATCGTCTGGCAGAGTTCTGCGACGAATATGGCCTTTTTCTTAACCTGTCAAAATGCGTCTCAGCTACGTTCACCCGAAATCAAAATCGAATAACAACCACTTACCATATAAATAACACATCACTAAATAGTGTCAGTAAGATAAAGGATTTGGGCGTTATTTTTGATTCTAAGCTGCTCTTTGACGAGCATGTCGAATCTGTCGTCAATGCCGCTTCTAAAATGTTGGGTTATATCATACGTAAATGTAAACCTTTTTATAATACTAAGCCAATAATTTGCCTGTTCAATTCCTTTGTTTTAAGTAAACTAAACTTTGCCAGTCTGGTTTGGAGTCCCAAACAGAAAAGCTATGTTGATAGGTTGGAGAATGTTCAAAATAAGTTCATCAAGTACCTTTCGATGAAGCAAAATATCCACATGCCTGACGGCGATGTCTCTTTGGCGCGAAGGTATTTTCGTATAGCTTCTCTGTCTGACCGAAGAAGATCTACTGATATATTGTTTTTATATAAACTTCTGAATAACTTAGTACAAAGTCCTGATATCCTAACAGAGATCCATATCAATGTCCCCCAGAGGTCTCTAAGGATGAACGAGTTATTTTTCTTGCCATTTAGGCATACTTATGCGGCTCAAAATTCACCATTGTGTAGGATTATAAGAAATAGTAATGCGTTTGTAAGTATAGATTTCTTTTCAATGTCTCTACGCAGAGTGAAGAGCATCTTAAAATATGTGTAAATAATATATTTTGAATATTTGTTTTATAGCTACTTCACTCTGTCATGTGCACAATAATGCGGAATATTCTAATAATAAATTTATGTTGCTAAGAATATATTTATGTTGCTTTGTCTTCATATTTTGATTGTTTTGTTGTATATTGGGATTTCTATATATTTAAATTTTGTTTGTATAATTTGTATTAACATCGTGTGGATACTCTTTTGGGTAATTTTACCTGTTTGTATCCCTGTTGGCATAAATAAATAAATAAATAAATAAATAAATAAAGCTGTAAGTGGATACATGCGACTTTATGTCAATAATTTATTCCAATTATACAGGCGTAAGTGTAATATGAATGCACATACGACTTGTGTTCCTTATTAAAGGATATTACTACCTTCAACGTGATCTAACACAAGCACTATAGCAAAAATCCTTTAGGGCATTCTGGGAGTGGTGCGTGTGCGCAAGAAGCGATTCACGTTGGTTTGGAATCGTTGGAGGTTATATTCGTTGGGAAAGACGACCTCGGTAAGGTCATTCCATATAAGGATGAAGTCCTCCAGATGAAAGAATTATTAAATAATGAAGTTCGAGGAGTACTAAGCTTAACCACATATGGATGGGCGGCAGTGGTTCGTCGTGTATTTCTGCTATTCGCCGCTCTGGGCGGAATTAAGAGGGCAAGGTCAGCCGAGCACTTTCCATGAAAATATCTGTAAAAGAGAATCAAATTCCCGTCCTGTCTTCGATGTTCTAGGCTGTCGAGCTTCTTCGTCAGCTCGTGGTCTCCGATCAGATGAATGGCCCTCCTTTCGATAGAATCCAGTAGCTGAACAGTATGTTTGGGTGGGGAGCTCCAGACATGAGAGCAGAGTACTCTACACTCTTAAAAATGCATTGGTATCTAAGACTAATTTTATCTTGCTGTTAAAGTTTTAGCTTATGTAAAAGTAATTTTTAGTTAGCAAAACAAATTTTCGTTATAACTGAATTACGATGAATAAATGATCTAGTTAACAGAACTAACTCTTAATTTTACTACTACTTCTTAGTTAACATAACTACATTATCATGTTGAAACCAACACTTTTTTATTAATTAACTCCCTATACTGATTCATACTTTAGTTATTGTTATTGACCAGATATAGTAGTAATAAGTAGGTACGATGTGAGACTTGACGTCACACCCACTGCCGCCATTTGCTGCTAGGAGATGGCGCTGCGCGCTGTATTTTCTCGACTACCTTTGATAATACGGCGTGAAGTATTAGATGTACACTCGATAAAATAATCGCCAAATATCACACCAAGGCTAACTTGGCCAACAACGCCAAGATAGCCTCATCAGTCATCGCACATACGCAGACTACCGCATCAAAAACACAGAATGCCCAAAGACTGGATCACTCGCTAAATCCACACTCCAAATTATTTAAGAACTTGTTCTGTATAAAATTAGGGTACACGCACACTACGCGCACACTATACGAAATTCAAATAAGAAAGAGTTAAGAGCTGTAACCGAAACACACCAAGCAACGCTTCAAGGCTTAACCTAAAAAATCATACTGATGATAAACAAAAATAACACGTCTAAGTGAAAGGAGTTACAGGTATCATGCCTGACTCAGAGGGTGAGTTTTTAGTCGGTTGGCTCGTCTCCTTCTGAGGCGGATCCCCTCCTTCAGAGCGGATGATATTGATGGTCTTTCCCCACAATGTTGGTAGCCCGACACTACCTTGCAGCCGCGTCTGTAAGGTGTCTGTGCGCAGATTTCTCATCGTGTGTCCAAAAAGAAAAAAAAAACTTCACTGTACTGACGAGAATAGACTAAATACGCTCTTATTGTATAAGGTATCATCGGGTGATCTGGAAAAATAATAATTTTTCCATACATTGGTATTTAATATTTCTTTGCTCTTTTTTAACAATCAAATAGGTAATAATTAACAAACAGAATTGTTGAAACAACAATATGACGTTGCTCCTAATAACTAACTACGTTATATTGGTTATCACAAATATTTATTCTTTCGGGTACTAGAAGTACTTGGTTGACTTAAAAAGAGTTATTAGTAGCAATAAAATTTGGCCTTCGATACTAAATTTCCTCTTATCGCCAATTTCACTAAATTTTCTTGTTCTTGATTAATGATGTTGAGATTAAGATCTTGGTATCCTAAATTAGACCATTTTTTATAGTGTAGTGATGATTGAATCTGGGCTTTGTATAGTTTCAAAAGTTGTTGAGGTGTGTACAACTTTCTGATTCGGAAGAGTACCCCAAGCTTCTGAGAAGCTATCTTGGCGATTCTCACAACGTGGTTATGCCACGATATATTTCCTCCCAGACTAACGACCAGCAAATTAATAGATGAAGCCAGTGGGATTGCGTGTCCTGCTATGATTATATCCGGTCAACTTGTATTCGACCTCTTTTGGTATTGTAAAAACATTTTGGCACATATGCCATTTGAATATTTGCACTTTTAGCTATTTCCGTTAAAAATCATTTACAACCTTGTGATATATTGTAAAAGAAACAAATTTTACATACGATGATGTTAATATCTTAAAACATTAAAAATTTCACAGACCTTATGTAATTGTGGTCAACATAAAAATTATATATTTATGGTTAGTAGTGATGATGATTAAATTCGGTAGGCTTGTATGATTTTGAGTTCCCAGCAACTTTTCTAAATAACATTTTTCGATATTTTGTGAATAAGAGGCACTAACCTAGACAGAAAGTAAAAATAATGCTCCGGTCATGGCCTGCTTGATTTATTAAAAATCAATAATATGTTAAATTTTATTATCTAATCAAGCAGATCTTAGAAAGTTTCACTTTCAATTCGAATTTATTTGGTCATTTACACCTATAACCTTGCTTATCCTGGAACTAGGGTTGCTAGGTGGTCCGGAATTTCTCGCGGGTCCTGGATTGCTTTGTATAATCCCGGAATTGTGTACCAATTATATTACCTTAGGTATATTACCTATGACACACTGTATGTCAAATTAAATATTAAATTTTAAGTTCGCCATTTTGAACACAATTGCTTTGAGTTCAAATCATATTTAATTTTCAGAAAACGACCAAATACCATTTCTTCGCTGTTGTTATTAATGAATAATATTTGAAATATTATATTAGGTTGGCGAGTCTGCTAAGGGTCGATATTTGAATGTTACCTTAAGTTAGACCTTAGCTAAGGTAGCTTTAATGTTATGGTAAACCATAAAAAAAAATTATGTTTTAAATTAATTTGAGGATCAATTGACGCGTCAAGTCAGGTCAAGTTAAAGACATATTCCTTTAGATGAGAGCTAAAAATAACTTTACTATAGTCAAACTTGTGTTAGAGATCACTTATGTCATTCTGTACCTTAAGGTGACTTTGAAATATCAATTCAATAATTATTTTCATGGTTTTTTCAAAGTAGGACAAGAGAGAAGAGACGTCCACTATTACTGACGAGGTGGTGAATGACAGAATATTGTAATATGTTTATAACTTTGCTGGTAATTATTTTTATAAGCCTATTGAGAATTTAAGGGAACTGTGGCGAAAAGCTCCAGCTCTCTTCCTTTTGAGGGACAAAGAACGAAATTTCAAGAGGTTCAACACATTGGCTAAAGTTTATTTCATTTCTATTTATCATTTTCGCCTGACGACATACATACCTCGAAATCAAGAAGTTTTTTGTTTATTTGTGATTGATTTAGGATTATTTCGGCTTGGTCCCAAAAAGACGGTGCCACGATCTTATCTGCTGTGCCAATATTTTTCAAGTGATTTGTATTTATATAACAGGGAAAAGAAATGATCAAGGATGACTTTTTCGAAAAATTGAAGATGAGACATCCATGTAGATACGTACTTCCTATGTTTTTGTGAATATAGAGGTACCTACTAGACATGTAATTATAGATAAGGACTTCATTTTATATATTTGAGTAAATAAATAACAAAAAAATACAATGTGTATGTGTGTTTTATTCCCTATAACAAATAATAAAAAATGCATTTAACAATAGACTCGTTTCATTTTAAAAATAAATGTACGTACTATTGTAGTACGGTCCTGGAATGTCATACAAACCTAGGCAAAATAAATAACCAGAAATAAGCAGGCAAGTCATTAATGTCACGTGACACTTGACATATCTGGCGAGAGGGTTCGCTGCAACGACTATAGGTCAGAACCCCTTACCCCCTAACCAACTAAATTCCTTGATGAATTAACGTGACATGTTGATTTATTTTTAAAACGAGAATTGCAGTTTTTGGTCGTTATAGTATTTTAAAAGTTCCATAACACATAACAATATGTCGTGACCTGATAAGCAAAATATTTAAACTACCTAAACGTGATGCAATTTTGGATTTTTATTGAAAAAAATATTAAAACATAGATTGTTAATGTGGTAATATGGTGAAGTGGAATTTTTAAAATTTTATATAGTAACGCATCAAAGAAGGCGATATTTAAAAAAATGAAACCCATTTCTGACACTTATTTCTCAATTTTGAGGGGCAGGGAAACTCAAACATTTTTTTTCGAAAACAGTTCATTTTATCGACATTGATCAAGAGTGCCTTTTTTCAGCTTAAGGTTTGGAGTACCCAAAAAAATTATTGTCGTTCTTCATCATACAAGGTGTACAAAAAAAACATTTTTGTGTTAAGTCCAGTCCGTCCCTGGCAAACTAAATAAGCCAAATGTGTTTAAAAGGGCGAATTTTAAGGAGACTCATCTACTAACCATTATAAAAAGTTATTAAATTACACCTAGTACTTAATAAATTATTTAAAAAACAACGATTTCCAGGGACGTCCGTTATGGGCCCGTATCTCCGTAGGGGAGGTCGTAAGAAGAAAAATTTATAAGAACTTCTCCTGCTATTTTTAAGTATTCTATCTGAACCCGGAAGATTGCCCACATATTCTGGGACACCCTGTATAATATGCAGTTGTAATGTGTAGTAGATTTCGGCATGAAAACATTTTCTCGCGTAGAATCTTGACCAAAAAAAAATATTGGTGTAAAATAAGGGGATGAGATTAAAAAGCTAGAAGGGATAGACAATAGGGCCTTATATTGACTCTGAGTTTGATATAATTATTGGAAACTGAAAATACCACTATTAGCTGCAAGCAAGCATCATCTTAAATTGTAAGATAATAAACATTGGGGAGTAGTAAGCGTATACGGGTGGTTCCACAGATACGGGACAATTTCGGTAACTATCGAAAATCTACGGACTATTGGAAATTAATTATTTATTTTAAGTACATAAAGATGTTCTGCTCCGGACTCATCATTATATTATGTCAATAATATCCAATTATTATGTTATAGTTCATTTGAATACCCAAAATGTCAACTCTGAGGCTGTCACCAGGCATATGTTTAATTCGATGACACACTGGTTTTAGGATACCTACTATTTGGATTATACCAATAAAAATATGCAATTTAATTAAACTAGTCATTATACTAGCACTACGGATGATCTAATTTTGAACTACATTCAAAATAAAGAAAAAATTAGCTTCTTATTTTGCAATTCACTCATCACGATTAGCTCCTAGGTACTCGATAAATCCTTGAAAATTAGCAATATGGCACATCCCCTACTTTATACGCTATAAGGAATGAACCAATTTCGTTGAGTTGACAAAGAATTTCCGAAGCAACTGACATTTTAAATTTTGAAGAAATAATTCCAAATGATCGCTGCCACCCTTCTAGTAATATTACTGAATATGAATGTATTCAATTAAATAAATTTGTAATAAGTAATAAGTAAGTTTTTAGCCAAAATAAATTTTATTTTGACTATTGTCAAATTGTCCCCTATGGGTGGAAACAGCCATATACCAATATCTTTTAAAGATTGGATCTGCTGGAGGGTTGGAGGGGTCATTGTACTCCTGAATAGGAGGACGAATGACACTTTGAAAGCTTCATTGTACATTAGCAACAAATGTTTCTTGGGAGCACCTAACTATAAAAAAATATGTAAAAAATTTAAAAATGTTCGACATTTATAAAAAAACAGCTGTAGATTAGCCAGTGACCGGATTGCGTGTATCTAATGCTGCACAGTTTCACCTATTACACACGATTAGGCCATGCATTAAGGCTGTTTATTTCAATTATTTTAAATGATAATTAATTGAATGAATCAGAAAATACGAATATATTATTAGGCACGTAAATGCGCAACTTTACCTCCATTTAACCGACTTCGTATCTCTTACGGTTTCCGAGATCCCTGTACTGGCCCTCCTTATCTTGGACACGTTGTATATGTATATGTACTTAAAAAAAAATACTCATCCTAATGTCTCTGGTTTAGAATTGAGTGCATATTATAATTGTCTATGTTTTTTATTAGGGTATTTGCTTGTTTTGTTCTCTTCCGTTTGTCTAATCTGAAGTAAGGGTATAAAAGTTTCAAAAATATTTCCATATAAAAATTCGGCCAGACAAATGAATTGTACTTGCTAAGTTACCATTCTCCTGTTGTTTTATATTTTGTCTGTTTTTATTTAATTTTTTTATTTGGTTTTATATTCCGTCTTTTATGCTCTGACTGCCTGCTGTATTTTGCATTTTTTTTGTGTATAGCGGACAATTAGGGTATAGCGAATTATAGCATTATTATTAAATTGGCGTATCCTGCATCATAAATAACTGGATACTTTGCTATAATGTTAATTATATTAAAGCGACAGTAAGAATGTATTTCATATAAAACTAGACAAACGAGTACTGTCGCCAGCAGCGGTCTGACGCTGCAGCCTGCAGTCTGCGGTAACCATCGGAATCGTACCTTTAAGCTAAGAGGCTCTGCCTCAACTTCGTCCTTTGTATTTTTTAAAATAAAGCCATTTATTATTATTATTATTATTTATTAAATTCATGTGCGAAACCAGCCTTAAAACTATAAGTTAATTACATTAAAAAATTACAAAATTTCTACGATACTAATGGAAATAATGTAATAATAGTAATAACGCCATCCATTGAAGCGCTTATTAAAACAAGGACCTTGTCGTACATCGGAGGTGTATAACCTATCTCAGTTCATTCGTTTTCTAGAGAAAGTCATCCATCAGTGCATGAGCATTGGTAAACATCCACCATCAAGTGAACCAACTCTCCTTTTCATTATTTGTTTTATTACTGCATTACCTAACGTATATCCGATTGAACCGTTTGGTTCCGATCGTTGTTAACGTTTTAGGGGAAGTTGGGTGATAGATTTGCTGAGCTATGTTTCGAGGGGTTTTTGTTCTGTGTACTGCCCTAGTTGCGGTGAAAGGACAGACTGTTATTAGTGCCGATAATCTCCGTAAGTTTTTTTTAAATATTATATTTATTTATGATATTAAATGTTCATTTCTTATGGTTCCATAAGAACGATTTTGATATTGTTAGTTCATTTTAATAGTTCCATTAGAATGATTGTGATATTGAATGTTACACGGTTCCATTAGAACGATTTTGATATTGTTAGTTCATTTTAATAGTTCCATTAGAATGATTGTGATATTGAATGTTACACGGTTCCATTAGAACGATTTTGATATTGTTAGTTCATTTTAATAGTTCCATTAGAATGATTGTGATATTGAATGTTACACGGTTCCATTAGAACGGTTTTGATATTGTTAGTTCATTTTAATAGTTCCATTAAAATGATTGTGATATTGAATGTTACACGGTTCCATTAGAACGATTTTGATATTGAAAGTTCATTTTTATGGTTTCATTAGAACGATTTTGATATTGAAAGTTCATTTTTATGGTTCCATTAGAACGATTTTGATATTGAATGTTAATTTTTTATGGTTCCAATAGAACGAGTTTGATATTGAATGTTAAATTTTTCACGGTTCCATTAGAACGATTTTGATATTGAAAGTTCATTTTTATGGTTCCATTAGAACGATTTTGATATTGAATGTTAATTTTTTATGGTTCCAATAGATCGAGTTTGATATTGAATGTTAAATTTTTCACGGTTCCATTAGAACGATTTTGATATTGAAAGTTCATTTTTATGGTTCCATTAGAATGATTGTGATATTGAATGTTACACGGTTCCATTAGAACGATTTTGATATTGAAAGTTCATTTTTATGGTTCCATTAGAACGATTTTGATATTGAAAGTTCATTTTTATGGTTCCATTAGAACGATTTTGATATTGAATGTTAATTTTTTATGGTTCCAATAGAACGAGTTTGATATTGAATGTTAAATTTTTCACGGTTCCATTAGAACGATTTTGATATTGAAAGTTTATTTTTATGGTTCCATTAGAACGATTTTGATATTGAATGTTAATTTTTTATGGTTCCAATAGAACGAGTTTGATATTGAATGTTAAATTTTTCACGGTTCCATTAGAACGATTTTGATATTGAAAGTTCATTTTTATGGTTCCATTAGAACTATGTTGATATTGAATGTTAATTATTTACGGTTCCAATAGAACGATTTTGATGTTGATAGTTAATTCTTTTTCGATTCCATTAAAATGATTTTGATATTGTAAGTTCAATTTTATGGTTCAATTCGAACGATTTTGATATTGAATGTTAATTTTTTATGGTTCCAATAGAACGAGTTTGATATTGAATGTTAAATTTTTCACGGTTCCATTAGAACGATTTTGATATTGAAAGTTCATTTTTATGGTTCCATTAGAACTATGTTGATATTGAATGTTAATTATTTACGGTTCCAATAGAACGATTTTGATGTTGATAGTTAATTCTTTTTCGATTCCATTAAAATGATTTTGATATTGTAAGTTCAATTTTATGGTTCAATTCGAACGATTTTCATATTGAATGTTAATTTTTTATGGTTCCAATAGAACGAGTTTGATATTGAATGTTAAATTTTTCACGGTTCCATTAGAACGATTTTGATATTGAAAGTTCATTTTTATGGTTCCATTAGAACTATGTTGATATTGAATGTTAATTATTTACGGTTCCAATAGAACGATTTTGATGTTGATAGTTAATTCTTTTTCGATTCCATTAAAATGATTTTGATATTGTAAGTTCAATTTTATGGTTCAATTCGAACGATTTTGATATTGAATGTTAATTTTTTATGGTTCCAATAGAACGAGTTTGATATTGAATGTTAAATTTTTCACGGTTCCATTAGAACGATTTTGATATTGAAAGTTCATTTTTATGGTTCCATTAGAACTATGTTGATATTGAATGTTAATTATTTACGGTTCCAATAGAACGATTTTGATGTTGATAGTTAATTCTTTTTCGATTCCATTAAAATGATTTTGATATTGTAAGTTCAATTTTATGGTTCAATTCGAACGATTTTGATATTGAATGTTAATTTTTTATGGTTCCAATAGAACGAGTTTGATATTGAATGTTAAATTTTTCACGGTTCCATTAGAACGATTTTGATATTGAAAGTTCATTTTTATGGTTCCATTAGAACTATGTTGATATTGAATGTTAATTATTTACGGTTCCAATAGAACGATTTTGATGTTGATAGTTAATTCTTTTTCGATTCCATTAAAATGATTTTGATATTGTAAGTTCAATTTTATGGTTCAATTCGAACGATTTTGATATTGAATGTTAATTTTTTATGGTTCCAATAGAACGAGTTTGATATTGAATGTTAAATTTTTCACGGTTCCATTAGAACGATTTTGATATTGAAAGTTCATTTTTATGGTTCCATTAGAACTATGTTGATATTGAATGTTAATTATTTACGGTTCCAATAGAACGATTTTGATGTTGATAGTTAATTCTTTTTCGATTCCATTAAAATGATTTTGATATTGTAAGTTCAATTTTATGGTTCCATTCGAACGATTTTGGTATTGAAACTTCATCTGTTACTGTTACACAAGGCGCTCTAATCGAAATATAAGTAAGATTAGTTCCCGGAGAATATACTAGCGTCTTGCGGCGTACACTTTAGGAACTCATTGTCCAGGGCGAGGGCATAACCCTAAAGATAATATGAGGCGAACCAAGTTGCCGATTTTTTAAATAACTATAAATAGATAAATTATGTCTTAACATTTACATATAAAATCAATAATTCTTTAAGCAAATTATATTAGAAATAATAAAATCGAAGCAAATAAAAATAAAAAATCAGGCGTTAATTATTTAATTCAAAAAGAAGAGAACTAGGGCCTTGCCCCCCGATCTGATTACCTAACGTCGTCCATGAGATGCTTCAAGCTAGTAATCAATCTCTCGTCAAGGTATGAAATACCGATTGAGGGATGTGTTTCGTCAACCGATGATATACCTGATTTTATCCGGTCGCGATTGGGGAATGAAACATAGACACATAAACAGAAAATCGACCAGACTTGGACCAGTTTTAGGATCAGGAAATACGAACCCACAAACTGTCATCCAAGCTTCTCCAGTCACTGTCGTCGTGTTAACCTCGGAGCTGCCGAAGCCGGCTATTAAAAGTTTAAATAATTTATTTAAGATTTACGCCTTTTACACATGTACGACAAAATAAACATCTCCTCAAGGTTTAGGTGCTCATAAAGCATATTTTTAATTATACATAGTATTAAACGCTGCCTTGCGTTTTGTTCCGCTTGCTGAGTAAATACTTACAAAAACCATACTTTTTTATAACGTCAAAATATATATATACAGGGTGGCATATCGAAAACGTACCCCCAAGGCTTTACAGGCTTGGAAAGAACTTTTCGAGAAAATTCCAAAACACGCCAAGGTTGTTTGTCAGGGGGGACAACTCTTGACGCAAGAAGCATAGCAAAATCTTCAACTCCCTAGGTGGTGGTGTCATCCTCCAAATTTCTTTAAATGGGGTTCAACTAATAGCTCATTAAAAAGAGCTTTTAATTCCCTATACATTACTGCTTAGTCCTTGAAAATGGATCCACTCGTTTAGAAAATATGGAGATTTGAAATACCAACAACACATGTGACACACAATTCAAAAATCGATTTAATTTATTATTAGTAAAATTAAATCGTGGATCGATTTTCAAGAACTAAGCAGCAATGTAGAGTCAATTAAAAACCCTTTTTAATGAGGTATTACTTGACCCCCATTTGAAAACATTTGGGAGATTACGCCCCCACTTAGGGGGTTCAAGATTTTGTTATGCTTTTTGCGTTTTCCTCTTGACAAACAAACTTGACGTGCTTTTGGACTTTGTCGAAAAGTTATTTCCCATCCTGTAAAGCCTTGCGGTACGTTTTCGACGGACCACACTGTATATTAAGTAACACGCAAATGTTTTGAAACCAAATTTCATTGCAAAACGTAACTAATTACTTATTGAGGAGGAAATATTGTAATAATCTAGGCTGTAGGCTAGTTATTTTTGCTTAACTAAAGTAGGTATATAAGCTATGTGTTGGTTTTTTTTTCGGTTTCACAATACACTGCGCCAATCTATCGAATATTCAAAAAATCACGCCCAAATTAATAAGCAGATATTTCGTTCATAATGGACCAATTTTAATTATTTCTTTTAGCTAATAGAAAATTGATTTTAGAGTCTAGGGCAGTGCAGTCTTGTTCCTGACACGTTTAATTATACGGGGTAGCAAATAGAATCTAGATGCATGTACCATGTACATTTTATTAAAACTTAAATTTGACATATCTTACATAAAAATTTAATTTATTTTTAAACTAAACCAATTAGAGATATATCGTCTAAAAGGACAGTGCAACCTCGATAAACCGAACCTTCGTTACACCGAATTCTTCAATAATCCGGCCAAACATCAACTGCATTGTGTACTTTATGATCAGGATTTGATAGTACCTCGAGATACGAGTTTAATTCGTTCCGTAACCTTGCTCATATGTCAATTTGCCCGTATCCCAGAGCAATTTTCCCCATTGAAATGCCATTAATCCGTTCCAGCCCCAAAAATGCTACCCATAATTGTTTTTGTTACGTGTTTTTGATAAGAAAAATGTATTTATAAATGACAAATATTGTATAAAAACAATAGTACATTACGTACCGAGGGCAGTAAGGCCTTCACTGCCCGAGGTTCGTACCGTACTTTTTGTCAAAAGTGCGCCGTAAGCGCCTCTTACGCGACCTCTTTTCGTGACCGTAAGTTTCAAGCCTCTCGGAGACAGGGCTGTAATATACCTAGAAACAGGGCTGTAATGTTTTCATTACAGCCCTCTCGCGTTCACGCTGGAAGCACACACCAACACTCTTTTTAGTGGCAGAAGGACTCGGCGCACTTTTGACAAAAAGTACGGTACGAACCTCGGGCAGTGAAGGTCTTTACGGACGAGAGCGGGGAGGCAACGCTCGAGTCCGTAACTTCACTGCCCGAGGTTCGTACCGTACTTTTTGTCAAAAGTGCGCCGAGTCCTTCTGCCACTAAAAAGATTGTTGGTGTGTGCTTCCAGCGTGAACGCGAGAGGGCTGTAATGAAAACATTACAGCCCTGTTTCTATAGTACATTACGTACCGAGGGCAGTAAGAAGGCCTTTACGGACGAGAGCGGGGATTGCCGACCCGAGCCGAAGGCGAGGGGAGGCAACGCTCGAGTCCGTAAAGGCCTTCACTGCCCGAGGTTCGTACCGTACTTTTTGTCAAAAGTGCGCCGAGTCCTTCTGCCACTAAAAAGAGTGTTGGTCGTGAAACCAAGCACTGGGCGACGATAGCGCTTCTCGCTCTCCCGTGTGTTTGTGTGTGCTTCCAGCGTGAACGCGAGAGGGCTGTAATGAAAACATTACAGCCCTGTTTCTAGGTATATTACAGCCCTGTCTCCGAGAGGCTTGAAAAGAGCTACTTACGGTCACGAAAAGAGGTCGCGTAAGAGGCGCTTACGGCGCACGTATGACAAAAAGTATAATACAGCCCTGTCTCCGAGAGGCTTGAAAAGAGCTACTTACGGTCACGAAAAGAGGTCGCGTAAGAGGCGCTTACGGCGCACGTATGACAAAAAATAACTTACACACAACTTAAATGCTACTGTATGCTTAATTTTAGTCACTGCTTTTCTCTTCACTGGTCTTTGCCTTCTTCGCCGGATTAAAAAAAAAACTGTCCAAGGAGGTTTGTTTCTTCCTCTCTTTCAGAATGCTGCGGAAATTAGTTAGGCAAGTGTCATGCACGACCAGTTGCAACGTTTTCGGGGTGTTTCTTTTCCACGAACTGTGAAACTCTCTCCCACATTCCCAAGATTTTATCTCACTTGCAGAGAACGCGTCTAATCCCGATGACCACCAGAGGTAACAAATTACCATATCTTCTAAACACGTTATATTATCGAAAAAATAAAATTCATTTCAACAAATAAAGCCTATAATACATTCTATAATTCATTTACTTAACATTAAAAATTCGAAAATAACTATAAAAATACAATATGCAAAATTCATACAAACCTTTATCATAAGAGTATTGTTCTCGCGTTAAGAAGCGATTCGAATTCATCTTAATTTTTAATATCAAATAGAAAATCAAATAGATATCATTCACTAACCATATCCATGGTTACCTATTTAATTTTATAGGTGACCTTTGTACTTGTATCGTTATTTTTGAATCTTTTATCTTAAAAATTCTGTAGTACTCTATATTTTAGACTTTATAATAAAATTGAATAGGTATATATAACTATGGATACGGTAAGTAAATGATATCTACAGTCAGTCCCAAAAATTTTACAAACAACTCACGATTGTTTATACAGGGTGTTCGCTAAGTAATGGGACATGGAAAAACCACAGACTCCTTACGTAAAAATATTAGGATTTAATTATACTTACCTATATCCGAAAGTTGATATTAAATGAGATACAGGGTGTTAAAGTTAAAACTTCATTTTGGTTTTTCTCTAATAACTTTGGCAGAAACCAACGGTTTTTTTTACAAAATTTGGCAATAATGGTTTTTTAGGATGAGGAACTAATTTTTTTGTGAAATTTTAATGTACAATGTAGGGGGCGCTGCCTGCGGCATATTTTGCAAATTCATAATGCAGTGATAATTTTTTTGTGCCTCCGCGTATTTAAGTTTTTAATGAAGATAATACTTTTCTCATATTGATTATGTAAAAAAGGTACACTAATTTCAGGTCGCCTAGAGTTACCGTTTCGGAGATATATGCATTTATATTGTTTAGTGCCTATTATTAATTTGCAAACAATTTTTTTTTAAAGTAACCTATGAGAAAACAAATGAAATTTAGAGATTCAGTTGCTATGAAACCTCCATGTTGTTATTTGTTTGTTGATTATTGTGTTTCGGCATTGTTACTTAACTTAGGATAAACTCAAAAATGAAACATTTTTTACACAACTATTTTACAATAATCAACAAGCAAATAACAAAATAGAGGTTTAATAGCAACTGAATCTCTAAATTTAATTTGTTTCCTCATAGGTTACTTTAAAAAAAAATTGTTTGCAAATTAATAATAGGCACTAAACAATATAAATGCATATATCTCCGAAACGGTAACTCTGGGCGACCTGAAATTAGTGTACCTTTTTTACGTAATCAATATGAGAAAAGTATTATCTTCATTAAAAACTTAAATACACGGAGGCACAAGTTATGACCTAATAAATGTGCAAAAAATGCCGCAGGTACATAAAAAATTTCACCAAAAAATCAGTTCCTCATCCTAAAAAACCATAATTGCCAAATTTTGTAAAAATTGTTCGAATTGTTCGAATATAGGTAAGTATAATTAAATCGTAATATTTTTACGTAAGGAGTCTGTGGTTTTTCCATGTCCCATTGCTTAGCGGACACCCTGTATACGTTATTAATGTTAACCAACGAATTGAAACTATGAAACACAAAATTTATATCCTAACCAATATAAAAATTAATAAAAATTAACAGAAATATTTTATTGAAATCTTACCTCATAATTTAAATTAAAAAAATTTATATGAAGCTTATGTGTATGGCGACTTTTGTACTGACTGTATCTATTTGACATTAAAAATTATTAAAGTTAGCGATGATGAATGCGAATATTTATATATTCATACATTATTATATAATACATACTTTCTTAAATAACTTAAGATAATAATATGCATCATTATATTGTAAATATAATGCACCTAGGCGTTGCCACCTGTATGTGCATATGGAAATAAATTGTATAGTAAGCAAGTAAATATTAGTTTAAAGCTGAATTATATTCTAAAATTAAAAAAACTATTCTCGGAATTAAAAAAATTATAGAATACAAACACTATCTAAAACTGCTTCATAAATAGTGCAACATTATCTCTGGTCATATAATTATAATGGAGACAATTCATTTTAAGATTTTTGTTCGAATACACGTAACTACAAACCGCAGGAACATACAATGTTTTAATATTACATAGATCTGATGAGTATAGCATATTAGTAGAGAACAATCTGGGTATTTTTGGGACTACCTTCACAATATAGCTTTGAGAAATATGCTAGAGGGTTGAATGAATTTTGTATTGTATTTATATCGTAGTTTTCGAATTTCTAATTAAATGTATTAGATGAAAAGATAATTCCGTTGCACTGTGCAATATACAGGGTGTTTCCTAACCTCTCTGAAAAAATGAAGGAGGTGAAATCATCTTATTTTAAGACGAAACTGTGGTATAAAAGTTTTTCGCATGTCGCTTCGTTTTCGAAATACAGGGTATTAAAACAAATATAGTATTTTTAAATTTCAAAGAAATTTTATTTGCAGGACGGCCTTCCACCATGTGAATTTTATGTTTTAATTTTAATTTTATAAGTATTTTATAAATGTTGTGACATTTGTTTTAGGGTTCTTTTCTTTTTTAACAAAAAGAAGCCTGCCACTGAGTTTTTGAGAATTTTGTAACGGTTAGAACCTATATGCTTCTGTATGATTTTTTAAATTCCTAACAAGGAGGCACTGAAGATGACCGGAAGGTCGAAAGCGCTCTGCAAATAAAAAACTTTTTGAAATCTTGCACTTAAATGCAAATAGACTTTATTTGTTGAAATGATTTTTATTTTTAGTTTAGAAACAGCCAAAGTTGTTTACAATATAACGCATTTAGAAGAAATGGTAATTCTTTGAAACTTCTATGGGCATGGCGATACTTTTGACCCAGTGTCTAATCCAGATATATCTCCAATTGATTTGGTTCACAAAATACATCAAATTCACTTTTGATGTAGGATATGTAAAATTTTAGGATATTTACATGCAACTAGATTTCTTGCGCTACTCCGTACAAATTAGACGTATCAGGCCGTAAACTGCTCTGCCACAAACTCTAGAATCTATGTTCTATCAGTTAAAACAAGAATTATTAAAATTGGTTAATTATGAACGAAATAACAGCTTATTTATTTAGACGTGAACTTTTGATTATTCTACAATTACTTGGCGTAGTATAGTTCGGGTATCATTTAACTGGTTAGCAAAATATTCTTATTTTTGCGAACAGAAAAATGTAACCGGTGAGCCAAAATGGCTAGTAGTCAGCAACTTATGGACAGCAAACATTTCTGAATTGTGACAGTACCCTGGGAAAACAGGTGAAAACCCGCCCCCGCTACACCTTTTATAGCCGATTTCCTTCTGTATTCGGCAAAAGAAAACACAAGAAAGTTACATAAATTGACAGTGCCCGAGACCTCTGAAGTAAACTGCTTCTAGACATGTTTTCTTCTACTGACCAATTGTAAAATCTTGCTGACCAAGTAATCATTTCGTAGCTCGACTGTTAATAACGGCAAACCATTTAATTACTTCTCGTATAATTTCTAAGAATAATATAAGAGTACCGGAGATTAAAATTTCAGTTAATTTGACAATATATGCAAGTAAATGCATCAGATATAAAAAAAAAAAACAGACAAATTTGGTTATTTTTGCAGCTTTTTAGAGTCTTCTTAATATACTTATTGCTTTGATGTTAAAATGTAAAATACCTACGAATGAAAGCTCATTGTACTTCTGACAAGGTAACTTTCCAAAATCGTCTAATATCACTTATACCCAAAAAAATATATATGAAAGTGAAAGTGTTGCATTTTATTTCGTTTGCCTTGTATTGGTTAAGCACAGATTTTACATACAAGAGTAAAATGGATTTGGAAATATCGTATGACGTATGTGCAATTCCGTAGATTTCACAGCGATAAAAATCATATTAAAAACAGGCCACCAATAAGACGAATACGGGTAACAAAAATGTTGTTCTGCCAATTTTGAAGGAATTTGCTTGTTGTTTCAATGCAACCCATAGAGTCAGCATATAATACAGCGAACGTCTGTTGTGCTGGTCTGTTGGGCTTTTATACCATTTCGAGATATACCTGAAATACTACCATGACATGCCAACTTTACGTTGTAACAAAAATTTAATTTTACTAGTTTTCATGAATTTTATTTTACTGAAGATTCTATTATTATTATTGGAAAGATGCGAGAGGTTTTAAAACGATATACCACTCCCCTTCCCATTTAAGATTTTAAGGATAGCAACTCCTCCCAGGGGGTTGATCCACGAAGGTTATAAATATTCTTTAATAGCGTCCCCTTTCCCAATAAAATTGAAATGTCTTTCTGATTTTTATTATGGCGTGAATTTTTCAGTAATCATAAAACTTTATGTAACTTGTATTATAATATACCATTATAAACTTTATAATTTAAAAATTCTTAATTTTTTTATTTAGCACCATACGTAAAACAATGCTACGAGGGAGACCCTAAAGTAATCGACTGTTTGATTAGCGCCCTAATTCACCTTCAACCATATCTAGCCAAGGGCATCAAAGAAATAGAACTACCATCCGTAGAACCTTTCCTAATGGATGAACTGTCACTGTCATTAACAGGAGGACCCAATGGCTACAAGATTTCCCTTAAGGAAATGTTAATTTACGGTGCCAGTAACTTTTCGATGTCCAAGCTTAAGTAAGTATAGTTGATATTTTTATTCTCTGATCGAATTCCAATAGAAATAAAAAAAAAATAAAGAAGTTACCGCCAGAACGGCATCGGACCATCAAATCCGACTATCCTAAATCCTAAAACTAATTAATATTAGATTAATTTTAATTATCTGTATTTTTAGATTATCGGAAAATGGAAAACCATTTGAAGCCAAAATAAACATGCCATCGTTGAAAATTAACGCCAGATATCAAAGCAGTGGAGTACTCATTATCCTGCCAGCGAGCGGAAACGGAACATTCTTCGGACAATTTGGTAAAAGAAAACTTGTTTATAAGAAACAGTTCCTAATTTATACTTAAACACATAACATGCATGCATGTTAATTTAAATTTTAGAATCTATTTTCTCAGTTAAAAAGAAATATTAAAATTGGTTCATTTTAACGAAACAATAACAGCTTATTAATTAGGACTTTTGCATATTCGATAATTAATTGGTATAGTGTATTTAAATGGGTAAATTCTTGGTTATCCTCATGAAACATAGGAGGGAAAGCCGAGCAAAAATACTTTTAAACACACAGACTATGGTTACGCGACAATATAATTCACGCCAAGGGCGAGGAAGTGGGACTTCCCATACTTCCTCTGACTAGCGGCAACTATGTCCTAGAGCAGCGTTCTCAAATTGGGGCCCACGGACCCCTTGGGAGTCCGCGAGCAACCACTTAGGGTCCGCGAACCATTAAGTGCAAATAAAATGTCACAAAAACAAAATATCGTTACAATATACAAGGCTGCACCTTTCTACAAATCAAGCCCGACATAAAGTAGCTGTGTGGAAGTAGAAAGCAGTATCATCCATCTCACTAAGGCCCCTTTTATGCACGCGTTTCGTGTCGCGCGATAAAAATCCCTGCGTTTTCTAAAGACATTGTTCTCAATGTGCGCTTTTATGCAATACTGTCAGTGGCGTAACTATATAAACGGGGGCCCCAGATAATTTCTCAGAAGGGGGCCCTTACCAGGGAAATATGTTACATTATTTCACCCCAGCCCCAGGGATTTATCCCGTATAGCACCAAATTCCCGTTACATTCCCGCGGGAACTTGACGGGAATCCAACGGGTTCCCGTTTCCTAATGTCTCAAAACCGGGAATTCCATTCAATATTACGGGAACCGAACAAGAGTCGAAAGGGAATCGAAGGGGAATTACGGGGACATTGATTTTTTCGGTATTCAAGGTCAGTGTAAAAAGTGGGTAAAGATCCCTAAAATCATACCACATATACCGCACGCCCTTGTTCTTGTCAAATCCACCAATGACGTTCTCGGCTTTCGATGGAAAATACATATGATATGATGACATTTCTTGCTTATCATCCTAAAGCTTTGTTTATGATTATTTTTCTGCAATATCAGAATTTGCGACTTTAAATATACCATTTCCATAAATATTATATTGATTTTTTAGATGATCTTGACTGCATGTTGAAAGGAAGAGCTAGCCTCAATGAAATAGATGGTAAAAACTATTTAAAATTAGACGCTTTGAATGTGGATTTAACGGTAAAAGATATGAGGATGATGGTCAAGAATATTTTTAGAAACAATCCGATTTTAAGTGAGTATGTTATAGATAGAATATGGTTTTGATATGGGTACACCAAGTAATAAATTTGTATACCTGGCTCGGCAGACTACCCGATGAGTAATTGTTGTCGGTTTTCATTACAAAACGTTGTAATTAGCTTTTAAAAATATATAAAACCGGTATTTTAAAAATGTACAAATGTTAATCCAGGAGATCAAAATTATCGGTTCTACAAGGTGGTTCAAAAAAGCGGTACAATAAAAAAATATATTTGTTTTCCCTAAAGTTATTCCGAAATAAATCCACTTCGACTCTGATCTCTTTTAAGAATCTTGGCATCATCATCATCATCATGATCATCGCCGGCTTGTAACTGTCCACTGCTGGATAAAGGCCTCTCCTTCTGTCTTCCATGCACCCTTGTCCCTCGCTAGCTGAAACCAATGTCGTCCTACGTGTTGTTTAATATCGTCAAGCCATCGTGTTTGGGGTCTTCCCCTGTTCCGATTATTTTCTCTGGGTCTCCAATAAATGAGTCTTGTAGTCCATCGATCACAGTCCTGTCTAGCCATATGTCCAACCCACTGCGATTTCATGTATGCGATAAGTTCTTATTCTTTGCCTGAGAGTTACTCCCAGCATTCTTCTCTCCATAGCTCTTTGCGATTTTCTTAATCTGTCGGCGCTTTTCTCTGTCATAGTCTCCAGTACATAAGTAGCCACGGGCAAAACACAGGCATCGTACACTTATCTTTTTAGATACATGGGAATGGTTTGGTTCTTGAAGATGTAATTTAGGCGACCGAAAGCGCACCAAGATAGTCCGATTCTTCTTGTAATTTCTGCTGTCTGGTTTTCTTTTCCAAGTTTTAGTGAGCGTAGACATATTGGTCAACATTTTCAATTATCTGATTGTCGATTATTATTATGTTAGCTTTCGTCATAATTTTTGTTTTGTTCAAGTTCATTTTTAGACCCACTCGACTAGATGCTTGGTTTAATAGGTGCAACATACTTGTCAGTTCATCAGTATCGGTACTTATTAGGACAATATCATCGCCAAACCTTAGGTGATTTAAGTATGGACCGCCGATCTTAATTCCCTTATTCTTCCACTCTAAGTTTTTAAAAATATCTTCCAATGCCGCTGTAAATAACTTTGTCGATATGGTATTTCCCTGGCGTACCCCTCTTCCAATTTTAATTTCTTCGGTTTTGGTCTCAGGGTCGATCTGGATCTGTAGAGTTGCGTTTTTATAAATATTTTCTATTAAGTCGGAATATCTGGAGTCAATTCTAGCTGCTTCTAATGATTTTAGGAATGCTCCCGTTTCAATAGTATCAAACGCTTTCTGGAAGTCTACAAACGCTAAGTGTATTTGAATATATACTCATTTGCTTTTTCAATCAGAAGTTTCATGGATTGTAAGTGATCTATAGTGCTGAACCCTCGTCGAAATCCGGCCTGCTCAACTGACTGATATGAATCTAATTTGTTTGTTAGTCTATTTGTTAGTATTCTTGTGAGTCGTTTATATGTGTGAAAGAAGGCTTATTGGGCGATAATTTTCAATATTTGTGTCTCCCTTTTTGAACAACAGGATCACTTCCGAGTTTTGCCATGTTTTTGGTATTTTGCCCTCTTCCAGACATTTGTTAAATAATACTTTTAATGATTTTACCACTGTCTCCGCCCATCTTCAACATCTCACTTGTTATTGTATCTTCGCCTGGAGCCTTGTTATTTTTCATTTGTTGTAGTGCTGAGCGGA
The DNA here is from genome assembly GCA_963991005.1 of Barypeithes pellucidus. Lineage (NCBI taxonomy): Eukaryota > Metazoa > Arthropoda > Insecta > Coleoptera > Curculionidae > Barypeithes > Barypeithes pellucidus. The sequence goes on from OZ022557.1 coordinate 7,897,807, forward strand.
TTTCGTTTTTCGAAATCTCTGGCATTTCTTCTGAACCTACATTTAGCACCTTTGTTCTTGGGATATCTGGCTTTGGAACGTTTGGCATACTTTGTATTAAATAGTTGACGCAACGAAACACACTTTAACAGAAGGTAACCTCCATACATATATTAGATACTTATTCTTTATGTATACTTTTTCATGAAATCTTGAGTTAAAAACAATTATTATTGGGACCATATACAGGGTGTTTCATGTGTCATCGCTCGTGTGGCGATTCTTCGACCAAAAATGATGATGAATGAAAATTGCAGTGAAATTTGAGTTATGAAAAATACCTAAACCAAACCAATAAAAACATGTAAACAGGTTCAACAAGGGCGAGCGTGCGATAAGGAGCTCTAATAATTTTTAACAAGAACTGACACTGACTACACATTTTTATAGCAAAATTTATTTAAAAACATCTTCTAACTTGAAAATAGTTTCCACTAATTTCTCTACGTTGATTCTCTAATAAATTTTTTTATTTCATGATGAACGGTTCCTTAGATATGGCCGGCGTCCATTCTTATTAGTACACCCGATATACAGGGTGAGTCGGGAGGAACGGACCAAATTTCAGGAGTGTATTATACACGCGAAAACAATGTAAAAAAACCCATATGTTCTTATCGGATATTCATTTGTTTTCAAGTTATAGCGCAATACCAAATAAAGAAAAGTTCATATATTAACGGTTTCCTAATCATAGCGTTCTTTTAATAAATGTTCAAAAATACCGCCATTGTCTTCTAAACATTTTCTCTTCTAATTGCTTCATTTCTTTCTTCTTTAAAATTGGCTGCAGTATTTCTAATACGTCGAATTAGTGCATCCCGAATGTCCTTTTGTACACTTCATTTTTAAACCAACCCCATAAACAATAGTCTAGTGCTGTGAGGTCTAGAGATCTTGGAGGCCAATTAATAGGACCACCGCGACCAATCCAACGCCCTGGAAATGTTTCGTCTAAATGTTGCTTGACCTGACGAGCAAAATGTGCAGGAGCTCCATCGTGCTGGTAATACATTCGCCTTCTGATATTTACAGGAACATCCTCTAGTAGTCCTTGTAACTCATGTTGTAAAAAATAAATAGGTAGTTGTCTCCTGTGAGGCGATTCTCCAAAATGAAAGGGCCAATTAAATAGCTATCGAGCATACCACACCACACATTAACCGAAAACTTATGTTGAAAATTACTTTTAACTGTTGCGTGTGGATTATCGATTGACCGTGACATGAGAGTTACGAGTATTATTAATACCGTCACGGGTGAATGTTGCTTTATCTGTAAAAAGTGTATGCGATACAACACGATGATTATTATTTATCCACCGACAAAATTCAATACGATTAGCATAATCTTCCGGTTCTAGGTGCTATACTCTCTGTACATGGTATGGATATAAGCCTTGCTCGTGGAGTGTGTTTAATACTCTTTTTTGTGAAATGCGCAATTGAGTACCAATTCTTCTTGAGCTGGTCGTTGCATCTTCTTCTACTAAATCCAGAATATTTTCTACTTCTTCTAAACCTTGTCGAGTAGCTCGTTCAGATGTAATGTTGGCACTGGGAAGATTACCATTCTCGCACAAATTACTAAACACTCTGATAAACACGTTTCTAGTCGGATGTCTGTGATGTGGATACCGTTGACGATATTCTTCAACAGCAGCTGTAGCACTGCCATTACAGAAACCATAAATAAACACCATATTTGCATATTCTAAATTTGAATAAATATTTGGCATTTGGTATCACTTTAATCACTCAAACTTGAAAATAAACGTTTAATTACTGCCACAATAGACTGATACATTGTCAAGACAACATCGCTGTCAAATAGTTTAGAATCCTGAGCATGGCATACTCTAATTATGTGAAAATTTTGATATAAGTGGAACGTAGAAAAAATATTGGATATTGCGCTATAACTCGAAAACAAATGAATATCCGATAAGAACATATGGGTTTTTTTACATTGTTTTCGCGTGTATAATACACTCCTGAAATTTGGTCCGTTCCTCCCGACTCACCCTGTATATACGTGAATAATCACTACACAAATTTTTGTAAAGTATACAATACCAACAGAAAATTAAACATCTTATCTGATCTCCAATCATAGTGATGAAATATCAATTTGTCTGCAAATTACGCCCGTTACTTATAAAATAAGTCGGTTGCTCAAAATTCATCAGTAGATCCATTGACTGACTTAGTTTAGCCAGAAAAGGCATGGTTATGGATTTAGAACATTAAATAAAGATCATGGTATAAGTGTCACACCATGATTAAAGCTGGCCGATTTTAAGATTTTGCGATTGTAGGTACTTTTTATAACTGAAATTTCACTAAAATTATTAAAGCAGTTTCGGAAATAACTTGAAAATGTTAACACCCTGTATGGCACATGTTTTTGAAACACCGTTATGTATTTATTACTCAGGTGCTACACGTTATCGATTTAATTCACGAACTAAGAACATTTATATATGCTTACATTATTTTTAAACTTTATTTTTAGCTCAAGCAATAAACCTATTTTTGAGAGAAAACGGACAAGAAGTATTTAAAGTGATGCTGCCACAGTTAAGAAAAAAGCTGGCCGGACTATTCATGAACATTGCCAATAAACTGTTGGTCCATGTTCCATTGGATGTATTTTACGTGCCTTCGTTGAAACCTGACGGTCAATTATAATTTCGAAGTTAAAATTATTTTTTAGGTATTAAATTTATTTTTAATCAGGAATTTCAGCAAAGTGGACCAATAACTATGAGAAATAGTACAAGTCGATAATCCACATAGGAATGAGTTAGGTCAGCCTATCTAGATACTATATTTTTTTTTATCGGATTATGTTTATACAATTAATATAAAATTGTGAACTGTGGAAAAAGAAATTGAAGAATATTCAAAATGTGTGATAATACTAACAATTATTCTACTTTTATTTGTTTTAACGTTAGTTATCACTTTTAAGTCTGGGTTTACACGGCACTATATTGCACGTTTTTTTCTTTATTCGGCTTTAACGAAATAAACAGCGGGATTTTCACACGATACATTTTCATTCATGTAAAAAAACGAATAACCGCGGTTTTCATCTACGCGCGTTGTTGTACAGGGTGTCCACTTTTGGGTGGTTTTACGGGGTATCTCCGTTATTAGTAAAGACAGGAGGATGCGGGTTTGTTTGCAGCACCGTGCTACTTTATTGTGAAACAAAGATGCTACAATTACAATTTTTGTAGGTCTCCTCGTTTTAGATATACGGGATGCTTTTGAAAATATTACATTCTAGGACATCCGTCATATTTCGGTTGCCCTGTAACTTATCAAAAATAAATAAAATGTTCTTTTTGTAGTTTTTTTTAAAGCGTTATATATTTTTGAAAGCTGAAATACATTATTAAAAAAATGGGGTGACCCGTTTAAAAAAAAAAGTGTTGATCGTAGAAAAATCTGCGTACGTCACTGGATTCTACATAAAAAACTACAAAGACAACATATTATTTCTTTTTGATAAGTTACAGGGTAACCGAAATATGACGGGTGTCCCAAAATGTAAAATTCTCAAAAACATCCCGTATATCAAAAACGGGGAGGCCTGGAAAAATTCTAATTGGGGCATCTTCATTTCACAAAAAAGTAGCACAGTGCTGCGAAAACCCCATCCTTCTATCTTTACTAATAAGGGAGATACCCCTAAAATCACCCAAAAGGGGACACCCTGTACTTATATGTCGGTATCCTATTGATCAAGAAGCAGCACGTAATAATATATTTGAAAATTTGAACGAAAAGTTGGGAAACGATTAAAAATGTTTTTTTTTTAATTACTTGCAGATGTCTATAGAGAGTTTTGAAAATTTATAAAATCGTCTAGAAATTCAAGTTTGCCAAAAATTAATAGAAATATGTATTAGAGATTATTTAATAGTTGGTTGCTATTCATTAAAATACGCGTGGCATTGTAGTGGCGGCAACCGAGGGGTTAAACGAGCTTCAAGAGGTTTCCCTGCAGAGAAACATACTTTCTCCCCGTTTTCGAGGATGTTGAGTATGGTGGTGGTGTTGGATATCGCGTCCGACCCCTCCACCGGCCAATACTCGCCCCTGAAAGGGGTGAATTTTTTTTCTCAAGTATCAGCGGCAAATATATACCCCCCCCCCCCCCCCCGTTTGGTGATGTTGGAAATCGCGTCCTACCCCCTCTCCCCCAATTTCCGAGAATGTTGCACTTCTCTTTTTGCTTGTAATGGTCTCTCATTCCGGTCCAACTGAACAAAATATAATCAAATAGTTTTTTTTTAATTTTTTAGAAAATTTTTTTTTTTTTAAGTTAAATTTTTTTAAAATTTCAATTAAATTAAAAAATCATGAGACAGGAAGTAATTAAAAAAAAATTGTAACTTTTTTTATTATTAAAAGGTAATATCGTTCCATAATGGGGGCGAGTATTGGGCGGTGGATGAGTTGGAAGAGGTCGGACGCGATATCCAACACCATCACCGTGCTCACCATCCTCGAAAACGGGGGGAAAGTGTGTTTCCCTGCAGGGAAACCCCTTGAAGCTCGTTTAACCCCTCTGGGGGGGTTACTCTTGCTCCGGCTGAAAATATCTCGATTTTTCGGGGTTTTTTCCGACTCACAGACGCCACTATTGCGCCGTGTGATAGAGCTGGTCTAATACGATGCGTTACTGTAAACCGAATACGTTTCAATTCATTGGGCTTGCTTTACCCGTCCGGTCAGTATTCGGTGGACGTTTTTAACCGTATACGTTTATTTTCACTGTAAACGATGTGTGAATATATGCTTTCCACTTATTCGGTAAGATGAACCCTGTAAAAAACGTGAGGAGTATTGCGCGTATGAACCTACCTCAAAACGAGCTTAAAGGCGCTAGGCCGAAGAAACCATGACTCCCTTCGTCATAGCTGCTCCTATATCAATATTAACGAAAAGTTTCATATACCTATAAAATACTTGTATGTTGGTTTATTAAGGAAGTGATATTATTTATTAATTAAATACAAGAATTTTTTTTTATACCAGTTTGATATGTTTTTTTATATTGTCTCGCAGTGTAGACCAGATTCTTGATTGTTCTACGTACTGAAGATTAAAAAGTGGTATATCTTGTAGCTATACAGGGTGGAACAAATTCCGCCTTCACCATTGGGATTTCCGAGACGGTAAGAAATATGAAGTCGGTTAAATTGGGGCAATGTTGCGTAATTATGGGCCCAATATGCCGCAAAAAAATCTAAAATAAATACAAGGGATTTGAAAATATTTCGAAAAATCTCAAATTTTGCGTTTGGTTTTTATTTTTTCCTGACTTTGTTCGAAGAGATGTCCAAAAATAAAATTCACTTTCTCATTACTGCATCTTATTCTCCATAAGATGGCATCATCAGATCTTCAATGCGACGTTTCATCTTTAGGTCATCATCATCAACTTACGTTTATTAAATACGGGCCTTGTTTAAATTATGAAAGATGACCGAAATCTACGTTCAGCGGTATACAACACTTACTGGTTTTCCGACGTTTTGTTCCTTAAATTGACCATCTTCCGTAAAATGTCCCTAGTACGTTTCTCTAATTTACTTTTTTATATTCGGTATAACTCGAAAATATAAAACTCAATGCCTCTTTTAAAACTTGCTCTTCCGAACCAGAAAGTTCTACACACCTCAAGACCTTTTTATACTATACAAAGCCCAGATACCACGACCATACACAGCTCTCATGTCTGGAGCGCTGCGCCCAAACATACTCTTCGGCTCCTGGATTCCATCGAAAGGACGAAAGGAGGGCCATTCGTCTGATCGGAGACCAAGAGCTGACAAAGAGCCTCGACAGCCTAGAACATCGAAGACAGGTTGGGGATTTGACTCTCTTTTACAGATATTCTCATGAAAAATGCTCAGCTGACCTTGCCCCCTTAATTCCGCCAGAAGAAATACACGACGAACCACTGCCGCCCATGCATATGCGGTTCATCTTAGTACTTCTCGAACTTCATTATTTAAGAATTCTTTCATCTTTATGGAACCTTCCCGAGGCCGTGTTTCCCAATAAATATAACGTCCAACGATTCAAAACCTACACACGCACCACTCCTACAGTGCCTTAAAGGATTTCCCCATAGTGCTTTTGTTTGATCATAAAAAAGAATAAATTTCAAATTTTTATTTTGGATACGCGTCGCTTAATGGATACAAATCTTCAATAGCAACTCGTTTTAAAACTTTTGCAAATAAAAGATCTTCTGCGATTTTAAATAAAGTCTGTTCCAACACTGGTTTAGCTTCCTTGAATAATTCGTCTTGGTTTTCGCTGACTACTTGGTTGATTAATGCATCTGAAATAAACGTTGTGATTAAATGAAATAAACTGAAACCGTAATTTTTACAAGAAATAAAAGTGTAAATAGAATATTTTGTTGAAACAATTAGTGACCGCACTGATAAGTTTTCAAAAGGGTTCACTCATTGGTTACAGGTCGGTATTTTGGCCTACGGTTCGACCTCATAGAGGTCGTCCTCAGGGCTATACAGATAAGATCCCGTGTAACACTTTTTACCATTATCAATAATATACAGAACATGTAGATTTTTCATAGTACACACATACAGAGTATACCTTTATAGTTGGAGAGACGGGACAATAGGAGGTCCGTGAAGTGGAATATCAGTAATTTGGTTTTTCGTGCTGTTTAGGTCCCCCTCTACAACTTTTATATCTGATGAAATGCCGTAGAACGTTGCTTTGGATAGGGAATTCTCAATAAATTCAAAATTATATCGAGCCATGTCTGAAATTGAATTTACAGCATCTCAAGTCACGGGAAACATATTTTTTGACAAGTCAACCTTTGCAACAAGTCTGGTTTATTCTGCAACTATATTTTCTAAAATATTCCCCTTGGAAAATTATTTCTAGGTTTATATGATTCCCTCATCTTTTCCGAACATTTTGATATATATAAAGTTACCAGAAACATATTCTATCTTGGAGAAAATTAAGAGAATTCGTAACGGTGATAGCAAAATTTCTTAACTTCGCTCGAAATGCATGAAAGGCGTGGCTTTTACTTAATTTTCATTTTTTTTTACACGCTCGGAAAAGTATATGCAAGGGTTGACTTGTCAGAAAATGTGTTTCCCGTGACTTTGGGGGTCACGAAGATGCTCTAAATTCATTTTCAGACATGGCTCGATATAATTTTGAATTTATTGAGAATTTCCTATCTAACGCGGTACAGCGCACAGCAACGCTCTACGGCTTTTCAACAGATAAAAAGTTGTAGATGGGGACCTAAACTCCACGAAAAACCAAATTACTGATGTTCCACTTCACGGACCCCCTATTGCCACCGTCTCTCTAACTATTAGGTCTCCAACTTTTCAAAAAAGAAAAAAACAACCAGAAAACAGGTTTTAGACGAAAATAAGACCACAAAGCGGCTACCTTGCTGCCAGCAAGGTACAACAATTCCTTTGTTTTAGTGTTGGTTTTTTATGTGTGTACTATGAAAAATCTACATGTCTGTATAGTATTGATAATGGTAAAAAGTGGGGAATGTTATCTGTATAGCCCTGAAGATGACCTCATAGAGGTCGAGACGTAGGCCAAAATGCAAAATTTGATTTTCTAAGTTTGTTTTACTGAACGAGTTAACCGTTTTGTAAAATATTTTGTTTTATAATTTTTTTGATGCCTCCCAGGGCCGTAGCAAACGGAATTTATAAATAATCCGACCTGGATCCAGGCCAGACCAGTCCGATTTGTGTGTGCGTACTCCACTGATATTTTTCCACGTATCGGAGGACATGGTTGCAGAGATGCCACTGGTGGGTCGATAATTTACTTTTCAAACTAAAATATGACGCCCAGTGTTCTTGCTGGCTAATTTTACAATAAAATAAATTACATTCACCCATATGGGTTAGTTTTGTTAATTACTTACTCAGTCTCTCATTGCCGTTAAATAGTCCATCCAGTTTGCCTCTTGGGTTATTCACATCCAAACTACCAGTGGTGGAAACTGGTACGAGATGTTTCTTACCATCCGCCTCTGTCGTTTCCTTGTATTTTTGGAAAATGTGCCCTTTAGTAAGTCCTAAATTAAACAGTAAATTTTTTATTATTTCATCGAATTTAAAATCAAATTAAAACAATAACTCTTTTTATACAACGTGTCCAAGATATGGAGGGCTAGAACAGGGATCTCGGAAACCGTAAGAGATACGAAGTCGGTTAAATACGTGCTTAATAATATGCCGTTTAGAAACTTTTAAAAGTCGGAGTAGATCCGGAGATATCCGGAAAAAACCGAAATTCTGAAATATCGTTTTATTGTTTTCCTTGTTTTTTTTTTAGATCGAATTCTAAAGTAAATTGCACTTTTACATTGCCACTTTTTCCGCTCTATGTAACAGCGTTAATTGTTTTGTAATCCGACGAGTCGTCTTCGAAGGGCCATTATCAACTTTCTTTTTTAAAATACGGTCCTGTTTTCCTGATCCTGGAATTTGAGAGCTTTTTTCCTCCGAATGCAAGGATGTATGACACATTGTGGTTTAATGACGTTTCGAGGTTTTTTTTACCAACATCAGGAAATTTTGGGATACGGTCCTGTATTTATCCTAATTTTATAAATAATATCTCATAAGTAAGCTCTAAATTTTTTACTTATGTTGGACTAGTTCAATAAATAACAAATAATTTAATAATAAAGCACAAATAAGTGAACAAAATACAGAAAAATTATTTCAAACTTCTGTTGATTCGGGATTTAAAAGAAAAGTAGTCATTTGAAACAAAAATATTAAGATGATGACTCGTGATTTGTATCACTTGACATTCCCATTGTGATCCTTTGAGAGCGTTTTAAGAGGTTTTCTATTTTCCAGAAAATATGGAACATAATTTTACAAATGCTGAAAAGTTTGATATTCTATCGTGTTTTATTTTATCCCAGAAAAACTGTTATGTGGCAGTTAGAAGATGTTATTTGCGCTTAGAGAATAACGGAAATCATTTTGAACGCCTGATTATGTAGTTCCTTACTTTTTTCGTTGTTCGTTTTATTACTGTTTTGGTATGATTTTAGTTCACTTATTTGTGATTTATTATTAAATTATTTGTTATTTATTGAACTAGTCTAACATAAGTAAAACATTTAGAGCTTACTTATGAGATATTATTTATAAAATTAGGAGAAATACAGGACCATATCCCAAAATTTCCTGATGTTGTTCAAAAAACCGTCGAAATGTCATTAAATCATAATATGCCATAGATCGTTGCATTCGGAAGAAAAAAAGCTCTCAAATTCCAATACCAGAACAATAGGACCGTATTTAAAAAAAGAAGAAAGAAGAAAGAAGTTGATGATGGCCCTTCGAAGACGACTCGTCGGATTACAAAACAATTAACGCTGTTAGATAGAGCGGAAAAAGTGGCAATGTAAAAGTGCAATTTACTTTAGAATTTCAAAAAAACCCAGGAAAGAAATTAAACGCTTTTTCAGAATTTCGTTTTTTTCCGGATATCTCCGGAACTACTCGGAATTCTAAAACTTTCTAAACGGCATATTATTAGGCATGGAAATGCGCAACTTTACATCCATTTAACCGACTTCGTATCTCTTACGGTTTCCGAGATCCCTGTACTGGCCCTCCTTATCTTGGACACCTTGTATATGGTGTTTCTTAATAAAATGCTAATATTTAAGGAGGTGATTCTTGGGTCCATCTTCAGAAAAAATCTTCAATAAACATATGTCCTGAACGTCTTAACTTTTAAGATACAGGGTGTTAAAAATTTTCAAAATTCTCGTTTCCGTGATACTGCTCTAGATATTTTTGCTTACCTGAAGTAGCAATGAATTTTCCATTTCCCTCGATAGGTGTTACGATAATTCTTCCCAAAATTGAATAACTTCCTTCTATGTGCAAACTGGGTATTTGAAAATCAGCAGACAGTTGTAGGTTAATCAAATCTAAGCTAGAAAAAATCGGTCATATTAACACGTTCTGTCTGTCGTCTATGATTGGTGGATTGTTGTTGTGTTTCTTATCTACTATTGCTTGTTCAGTTTTATTTTAGCGTTTCCATATGAAGAGAGAATACAAAATTCTCGCACTTCGCGCCACTGTAGAGACTAATTTCTGTGAACTAGAAATATCAATAATTGAACCATTTTTTGCTTATTAATTTTTCAATGTCAGAATCTTTATAGTTGGGACGAACAAACCAAACAAAACCAAATAGGCAATATAAACCCAAACCAACTATAAACTTTAGTATACAAACAAATATTACTCTTGAAAAGCCCTAATAAGCCGAAATATAATAAGTAGAGATATAGGTACTCTATTAAAATTGATGCATTTGATTGATGCAAAAAGCGTTTACATTTTTAAGTTAAAAAAATTACTTACTTAATTCTCTGAAATTCGTACGTTGTTAAGCCATGGACCACGACATTCTTCAAAGTTACCTTATAATTTAAGTTGCCCGTACCCTGTTCCATATAAATTTCTGGAACCGTAAATGGTTCAAAAGATGGGAATTCTATTTCTGGAACTCCTGTCACTAAAAGTAAATAATATACAGCCTGTGTGATAGCAAGGGTAAAATATAATGAGAACACAGCTTCGGCAATAGTTTTGGAGTCATGAATAATCTTTGGTTAACAATCAACACGTTATATACATCAAAATATAGGAAATTTTTTGCTTCTTAAATCAGTACTCTGGTTTTTTTTTTCGAAAAACCAACGGTTTCCAATAAAATGAAAAAATCTCAAAAATGTACCTGGTTTTGGGGTGGTTTTTTAAAGAGGATGCCTTGGCCATTATCCTACGTTTATTTATAGTCCCCTAATAAAGGCTTTTAGAGCAAAGGCCAAAATTTGACATGCACGATATCTCACACTACTATTGTAGTAAATTGAAATATTTTTGGTACGCAGAACATAGGTCAAAAAAGTTAAAATTCTCGGTTGTAATGGGTCCAGTTCACTTTCCAACAAGTTATAAAGGGGCAATAATATTCCTACTTACCTAGGTATGGTCGCACTTGGTTAGTAGCATTCAAAATACATTCATTTAGTGCTGGATCATTTCTGTAGCAAGTTGGAAAATATGATGCTAGAAATGTAAGGTAACCAATTGAGGCAAATTATTTCCTAATGCGGTGGTGAGTGATTCTTGAACTCTTTTCTTGTACTATCTAATAGTTTTCAAGGAAACATACAAGTTTGCTTTCTTTAAATTTCGGGCTTACCTAATATTTAGACTAAAAATAAAGTATTATATATTTCTGAGAAGTAGCTTGTTAAAAATTAAATTACACTATACAATATATAGGGTGACCCATTTAAATAAGAAACAAATTTGTTTTATTCTTGACAACTAATAAAGATACCCCTGGGGGTTTCCAAAATGTAAAATTCTCAAAAACATTCCGTAGGTATATCAAAATCATGGAGGCCTAGAAAAATTTGGCAAAAAATTCCACAAACAGTGCTACGAGAACCGCATCCCTCTATATTTACTGATAACGGAGATACCCCGTAAAATCATCGAAAAAGTGACACAATGTACAGGGTATCCCATTTTCGACACTTTTATAAAGAATCTCCGTTATTGTTAGTGCTATCAAAATTAATGTAGGTGTCATGTGCTGTTTTTGGGTCAAACTTAAAATGGTAAAATTAAAATACGAAAATCTTCGCGCGCTTAAGAGATACGGGGGAAAATCAAAAAATTTACAATTTCTATATTACCCCACAGTTTCTTAGTTAAAAGACACACAGAAAAATGTTTTACACAGAAGATTATTTATAATGATTGTTGAATAATCTACCGTTATCAGAATAAGTATACGGGGTCAGATAAGAAAGTTATCGGACCTAACCTCATTTTTTTTAAAATGGAATATCCTGTATATTTTAATCTAAAAAGATAGCATTTTAAACTCTCTTTTCAAATTTATAACGCACCATAGACGATAGATATAACATTTTTCTAAATGTTGATAAGTCATTTTCACAAATAAATATGTAAAAATTAAATTGACGTTAAATGTTAATAATAACTAGAATGTCAACATAGGTAGTTGTCTCTAGGATATTAGTTTGTGTTTCATGGCCTACTGTGGTTTAAAGTAATAAAGTTTAAATAAATCCCCTAGGAAACCAATATCATCCATGGTGTGTTATATATTTGAAAATAGAATTTAAAATGCAATCTTCTCAGATTAAAATATACAGGGTGCTCCATTTAAAAAAATGGGATTAGGTCCGATAACTTTTTTGCCTGACCGCGTATACTTATTCTAAATACGGTAACTTATTCAAAAATCATTATAAAGAAACTTTTATATAAAACATTTTTCTGTATCTCTTTTAACTAAGGAAATATAGGGTAATTTTGAAATTATCAATTTTTTGATTTTCCCCCGCAACTTTTAAGCGAGCGATGGTTTTCAAATTTTGATTTTATCATTTTAAGTTTGCCTAAAAAGAGCACATGACATCGACATTACTTCTTTGATAGCACTAACAGTTACGGAGATACCCTGTAAAAGTGTCGAAAATGGGACATCCTGGACATTATCTTATTTAAAATTTCAACGTTATCCCCCCTCACCGCCCAAGAAAGAAGGGGTAAAATGTAAAAATAATATGTTTGAATGCGTCCCCCATGTCCTTATTACCTTAACATTTCAGGAAACTATTTAAAAGAGCTTTCATGCATTAAACTTTGTTCACTTCCCTGATAAAGATTATTATAACAGAAAAATGTAATCGGTCAGCCAAAATGGTTAGTTGGTCAGCAACTTATGGACAGCAAACATTTCTGAATCGTGCCCTGGGAAAACAAGTGAAAACCCGCCCCCGCTACACCTTTTGTAGCCGATTTCCTTCTGTATTCGGCAAAAGAAAACACAAGAAAGTTACATAAATTGACAGCGCCCTGGGACCTCTGAAGTAAACTGCTTCTAGCCATGTTTGTTTCTACTGACCAATTGTAAACTCTTGCTGGCCAAGTACTCATAACGGCAAACCATTTAATTACTTTTCATTTAAATATGGGACAGATTTCGAATAACTTTCATAGTAAAACTTACGGAGTTTATTACGAGCTTTCCTCAATCTCTTCGTCTGTGTTTCACTACATATTAAAATAACGAGAAAAATTGCCGAGGATACTAATTTCTTAAAACTCATCGCTATATAGTATTTACCTAATTGACTAATTGAGTATAACAAAGACTGCGATTACGTAAGCTTCCTTTTATATGTAACGTGTATTCAATTAAAACAACTAAAAAAAAAAACAATGGCCAATATGAAAACCAGTTTAAAATATATTATAAAAAATACGGCGTTTCAAAGTTGCTCACGATTTAGTTTATTTGTGTCTAGTTATAGATTCAAGAAGCACATACTTCAAAAACCCACTAAGAAATTTTATTAAGAATAATTCAAATTTTGTATGTGGACGTAAAATTACAATACAATTAACTTTTCCGAAAATCGTTCGGAAATATTAACATTTTTGAAAGAAAAAGTCAATATTTCCCTATACTTAGTCGTTGCTAGGCAACGAAAAATAACTGTTAGGAAATATTCATTTCCTTACTGTAAGGAAATGATATTTCCTTACAGTTGTTAGTGTTCTACATAAATGCATTGCTGAATACATTTTGAAATTAGTTTGTTATATTCACAGGTATTTGACAGTTACAGTACAATTATTGAAAATTGGAGGAACATTATTAGAATTATGAGAAACATTTTGGACAACATGCGAGGTAGTAGGGGTATTTTGTTGAATATTTTGTACTGTGAACATTTTATTTGCCACCTCAACCTTATTGTTAGGAGATTCTTCAATATATCCTTCAGCAACGTTTGATGACTTCCATCCGCCATGCCTCTTTAAACTAGTTATGTTGGCACCAGATTCAACAAATATTGTTGCACAAGACCGACGAAAGCAGTGACCAGTATAGTCTGTCGGATTTACCAAGTTCAAATAAGTAGCAACTATTTTAGGCATTTTTCTAAATTGACTAAAACCCTTTCCGCTTTGATATTTAAAGAGAAATCGGTCACTGTTCATATGTTCTGGTCTTAACGAAACATTTCGATAAACACTGGTCTTCTAACCAGGTATGCTAATTAAAGGCTTATATTCTAGGTCTTCTACATCGTGTAGTGTCAATCGGACTCATCCATTCTACAGGCCCCAGAAATACCAAATATTAAAGTCACCTAAAAAATAAATAAATGTGTAATCTAAATAGAAATTAAACCTTGTAAATTAACTTAATCATTAAATTTTCTTTATCTGGAGCTTCCTGGATAAATTTATCGATTTCCTCCTTCATTGAAATCTTAGATTTCTTTGCCCTATAACCTTGAGCTTGCCGTTTCAATAAAGAACGAAGTTTTGAATATGTTGTTTATTGATATCTACATTGTGTTTAATTGCAAGGGTTGACTTCAACATTGAATAATTGTTGATGTTGAAGATTTCATTTTAAACAAAGGTCTAGGAAGTATGCCATTACAATATTTTCCGAGAAAGAATTCGTGTTTTTACCCTTGCATATAAAACGTTTATATGCATATTCGTACTTTTCTCTTGATTTCTTTGGCAATAATTCCAATGAAGCAGTATTCACTGCCTCAGCCAGCTCTGGAGGAGTCCCAGAAATGGAAAATTCATCATCACTTAACATTTTATCCTGTTTTGCTTTCGGAAGCACCAATAATTAAATTGACAATTCAACATTAATAGGTTTCCATAGTAACGCAACCAATTTTATTACGAATTTCAAAACACCATTTATTTGTGAATAAAATTATTCGCGATTTTTTCAAAATTAATCAATATCTGTCGATTTTTAAACGATTTTCGGAAAAATAGTATTGTTACCTCGTAGGAAAAGCCACATTCCTGGGCTGTGTGTTGCTAAGCAATCTTCACCGTCGTCCAGGAATGTTAGTCATTTCCTACTCGGTAAACAATGTACTATTTCCAAATAAATCTTGTTAAAATTCAAAAAATGCCATTTTACGACATTTTGTGGAGAAAATGTCAAATTTGACAATTAACAAAAGCCGCATGGTCCCATTTAATTATATGTCAAATTTGACATAAATCGAACAATTAAATTTTTCCCTATATGGTTCCAACTTTGATGGTGGTACACTGTATGTATAAAATTACACCTTACCTGTAAAATTACTTGTCGTTAAGTAGCATATATTATATATTTTTACCGACAGGTAATAAAATAAACCAAAATTTGTTTTACAACTCATCCTACTAAACATAGGTTTAGCATAATAAATATTTGTTGCAATTGAATTACCAACCTAAAAATACAATAACGCACGATCAGTTATCGCAAAGAAGAATATTTTATAAGATACCGTATTGTATCCCCAGCCGTTTCTGAACATCGGAAGGAATGACAGCAAAAAAATAGGCTATACTGCCGTTAGTTGTGTTTGCAAAAATCGATAATCATGTCATTTTCAATTAGAACAACTAGTAATATAATAAATTAGAATAATTTATGCATAGTTCAAGGCTACCTAGACATACGTGTGTAAAAATGATCATTTTCTAGAATATTTAAATGAATATTGTCTTCAAATATACAGGGTAAGTCGGGAGGAACGGACCAAATTTCAGGAGTGTATTATACACGCGAAAACAATGTAAAAAAAACCCATATGTTCTTATCGGATATTCATTTGTTTTCAAGTTATAGCGCAATACCAAATAAAGAAAAGTTCATATATTAACGGTTTCCTAATCATAGCGTTCTTTTAATAAATGTTCAAAAATACCGCCATTGACTTCTAAACATTTTCTGCTTCGTCTACGAAGGTGGCCCGTTGTTCTTCTAATTGCTTCATTTCATTCTTCTTTAAAATTGGCTGCAGTATTTCTAATACGTCGAATTAGTGCATCCCGAGTGTCCACTTTTACTTTGTACACTTCATTTTTAAACCAACCCCATAAACAATAGTCTAGTGCTGTGAGGTCTGGAGATCTTGGAGGCAAATTAATAGGACCATCGCGACCAATCCAACGCCCTGGAAATGTTTCGTCTAAATGTTGCTTGACCTGACGAGCAAAATGTGCAGGAGCTCCATCGTGCTGGTAATACATTCGCCTTCTGATATTTACAGGAACATCCTCTAGTAGTCCTTGTAACTCATGTTGTAAAAAATGTAGGTAGTTGTCTCCTGTGAGGCGATTCTCCAAAATGAAAGGGCCAATTATTAAATAGCTATCGAGCATACCACACCACACATTAACAGAAAACTTATGTTGAAAATTACTTTCAACTGTTGCGTGGGGATTTTCGATTGACCATACATGAGAGTTACGAGTATTATTAATACCGTCACAGGTGAATGTTGCTTCATCTGTAAGAAGTATATGCGATACAACACGATGATTATTATTTATCCACCGACAAAATTCAATACGATTAGCATAATCTTCCGGTTCTAGGTGCTGTACTCTCTGTACATGGTATGGATATAAGCCTTGCTCGTGGAGGGTGTTTAATAGTCTTTTTTGTGAAATGCCCAATTGAGTACCAATTCTTCTTGAGCTGGTCGTTGCATCTTCTTCTACTAAATCCAGAATATTTTCTACTTCTCCTAAACCTTGTCGAGTAGCTCGTTCAGATGTAATGTTGGCACTGGGAAGATTACCATTCTCGCACAAATTACTAAACACTCTGATAAACACGTTTCTAGTCGGATGTCTATGATGTGGATACCGTTGACGATATTCTTCAACAGCAGCTGTAGCACTGCCATTACAGAAACCATAAATAAACACCATATTTGCATATTCTAAATTTGAATAAATATTTGGTATTTTGTATCACTTTAATCACTCAAACTTGAAAATAAACGTTTAATTACTGCCACAATAGACTGATACATTGTCAAGACAACATCGGTGTCAAATAGTTTAGAATCCTGAGCATGGCATACTCTAATTATGTGAAAATTTTGATAAAAGTGGAACGTAGAAAAAATATTGGATATTGCGCTATAACTTGAAAACAAATGAATATCCGATAAGAACATATGGGTTTTTTTACATTGTTTTCGCGTGTATAATACACTCCTGAAATTTGGTCCGTTCCTCCCGACTCACCCTGTATAAACAACAAAAGATAATTAGGTCAAAATTGACTCAAATGTAAATTAATTCAAGATAATTTGGTATACCGTAAAATATATCATTAAATGTGTTTCATCAAATTTGACATCATACACTAAAAAAAGCTTTAATTTTATTTCTGGTGTAGTTCCGCTCTTCGTAGGGGAAAGGTACTATTCCGCGCAGCCGACTCGGCGCGAAGTCAATTCGACGCGACCGATTCGGCGCGAAGACAATCGGCTGCGCCGAGTCGGTCGCGCCGAGTTGTCCTAGACCCCTTCGTAGCACCGATACAACGGACAGAAATTTAGTCTCTACGTGATTGATCAGACAATAATTAGAAATAAACATTTGAAGAGACGAGCAAAATAAATCGGGGCAAATATTTGCAATGTATGTAAAGAAGAGACTAATAAATTAAACAATAATACCCGTCAGAAGGACATTTTTGAGATAAAAACAATAGTTTTGAATTTTCAGGAAGACCCAACTGCGGAATCAACACAGTGTATCTATTATTTGCCACTTAATAAATTATTGTTCGAGAACACCTACGGTAAGATGGTTTTTATACAGTTTTGTCCCCTCGCTCACAAATACCACTGGGCAAACTATATTCCTATCTACGCACTACTGTTACAAATAAAACAAGGTTCTTTTGATCAAGCTATTCACAGTAAGTTTTTCCTAAGAACAATGCACTTTGATTGCCATGTAACTAATAACAAAGAAAAATAATAAGATGCTTGATTTTCAATAGATATAGAGAGAGATAAGAAACTCCAACAAAGGACATACTTTCAGTAATAGCCCAATCCACTGAATATCATATTGGCACGTACCCTGCTGGGGCGAGTAAGGACAAGGTAGACGAGAAAAAGGAAATTTTGGTGTGAGTTTGTTTTTAGAAATTATGGTTGATTTATATATATCTATATAAACCCGGGGCCCAGGGAACAGGGGAAAGAATGACTCTATGATTCAAATAGACATTATAAAGATCAAATAAGATGGAACCACGTCAGCAGCTAATGGACGTGATTATTATTATGAATTATGAATAACTAACATCTTTATGGTATATTGGTTGGCATTTTCTATCGGTTTTTACCTCCAGCTCAAAGGGATTTGGCTGGCTCGTGAAGAAGTTCTGTGGGAATTTATCTAAAAAATGTTGTTTTTGGGAATTTTTTTGGGTATTTTGAGATATTTAATATATATCTTTGTAGGTATTTAAAGGGGTATTTTATTGTAAAAATTTTAGGTGGTGGTTTACCCCTCGGGGGATCCCAAAGTGAAATACTATTTTAAAAAAGGAAACAAAGATAGGTTGATACGTGGAATGAGGTTGCGTCAGTCGTCAAGAAATCTGTAGAGGCGACAAAGCGAAAAATGTTGAGCTTATTGGCGACCTACCACCGCCAAATTTTCAATTTTATTTACTAAACTTGATAGTAATAAAGCCCCACTGCCAGTGGCGGCTCGTGACCTATGATAGAGGGGGTTCACAAGTATGGTGAAATTTATAGGCGTTTTAAATGTAGAAAGAAAAAAGTAATAGGAAAATGCGTTAGGAAAAACATATTTTTATTTATTTTTCAATTTTACACAAGGAAATACAACTTTTGGAAAATAAGAAAGGTTTTCTTAGTGTGTATAGCTGTCGGATCTTAACGTGGTCGCATGCATCCCTCGTAACAATATTTATACAGTCCACTACTTATACTACTAAAGCCATCTACGAGCTATCAAGAAAACCGAATGATGTCCAATACTACTATCGCCATCTACGAGTTATCAAGAAAACCGAATGATGTCTAATACCACTATGCCATCTACGGGCTACGTCATTAGGCGCAACCAAGACGAGAACAATAGTTAACTGTTTTATGACGAGAACGAATCGAGCCACGAGACTGACAAATTGGCATTATTCATATTTTCAGTGTTATTTAGTTTAAATCCTTAAATAAAATGGTTTAAAATCCTATCGAGTATCATTTATCGAAATACACAACATTTATCGACCCTACATAATAGTGCTTAAACGTAAAGTCCATTCTTCGGTTCTTAATTGTAGAAAATTGATCAATAACAGCCTCATTAAATTTTTTTTCATATATTTCATTTTTAAACTTTCTAATAAAGTTGCTAGATTTACCCTTTGTGGTCTGCGTTAAATTCATTTCGGGTTTAGGTGTTCCCGCATTCTTCACTTCAATTTTTTGCTTCAAACTCAAAGAGCTAAAGTTATTTCTTAAATAGTCCACCGTCAACTATTCATTTTAACTTAATAAATATATAATATTAAAATATTAAAACATACACCACGCTCGAATCTCTAACTAGATGCACGAACAGACACAAAAACTGTGCGCCTTTTCCGTATTAAATCGCCATAGCCCCGCTATCCCCCGCTGCCACCCGCCACCTGTTACCACAGAGAACTGCACTACTTAAACGCACGTGCGAGCAAGTCTCGTTATAATCGTCATTTACCTCGACCGAGGCACGGTCGTCGGATCTATACAGTTTGGTTTGACGGGATGATAAAATATTAGGGATGGTCGAACTTTTTTCTTTGACGGTACGATAAAATATTAGGCAGGGTCGGACATTATACGATAAATAATATTCAATGAATATAAATTAATATTTTTTATTCGTTTTGTTTTGGGGGTGCACGTGTGCATGCGCTCCTGTGGAAGAACCGCCACTGCCCACTGCACATAACAAATAAAGCTGCGGCCTGTTCTTCGTCATCAGACATGATCTAGCTCCTTTGGCTCACTGTGTACAACTAAAAAAAATGGTTTGTGGGAAAGTCGTGGCTGGAAAAAATTCGAAAAAAGATCGCGGCAGGCTCTTGTCAGGTCCGTTGAAAAAAGCTCTTTTAGAGATTAAATGTTTGTTGAACAAACCCCATGGGATATTCAATTAAAATACAATTTTTTATAACTAAATGGTATCCAATATATAACATTTCTTACCGAAAAGGAAACAAACTTGTAACTAAGACCACGAAAATTGATTTTGATGATTAAATTCTAATATAAAGTACTTTTTATTTAGAAAGTTGAAAAATTTGTGAAACACACAAAATATACGTATGGCCATAGTAAATTTTGGGCAGTGTTTCGATTTACAATTTTGATAGAAAAATTTTCGTTGGTTCTTTAACAGTTAAAAATAGTATACCCTAAATTAGAATGGGTTTTTTTCCGTATTGTCTGCATCATCGTGTCAATACTAAAACTCACTTTACCTTGCTAGTTCTATTTACAGAATGCCGATGAATTTTATTTTTATAGACCACACGCTTTTTAATGACCACACAATTATTGTCAACTGCCAAAGGCACAACACCATTGTTATACATTGTATATTTAAATAAATAAGACAAAAAATCGTTGGGCATATCATAAATTTTAAAAATCAATTTTTTTATTGGTATACATAGGTGTATTAAATAAATTTGTTAATTTTTTTAAAAGTGGTAAATCAATTTTTTTGTCGTTAGTATGGAGGTTGTAAAAGTTATCGTGGTAATTTTCAGTGTATTGCTTACCGTGTGCCTAACAGCAAAGATGAAGAAATTTCGTAAGTTATACTTTCTTACTTTGTCATAAAATTTAAACGGGTTCAGTATTTTTTTTTATCCTTATTACTAGCAAACTAAGTGATATATTGCATTATTTTATCACTAATGGACATATTGTATCCATGTGGACATGCAAAAGTTATTTTTGTGTAAAAAAACATGAACCAAAAAAATTAGTAACTTCCAATTGATTTTTTTTAAATCGATTCCTCATTTGTGAAATTTCACTTCATTGTATTATATTCCTATTCCATTAAATTGTACCTTCCGGGTAAAATTTCGGCAATTTCACCGGTTTCTAGAATAGAGACCCTGTCAGTGGTGTAGCCAGGGTTTAGGGGCGAAGTCCTTTTAGGGCGCCTATTTTTTTTAAATACACATTGTTCTTTTTTATTTCACATTCAGGCACAAATTAATAAATTTATGTTTTTATTTTAAAACCGGCATTTACAAGCATTGTATTTGATTTTTTATGTAGTCCTTGCTTTGTTAGGTATGTAAGAACCGAAGGGGGGCCAAGGGGATCGAGGGTGGACAGAAAAATATTAAGATTAAATCTATTTCCAATAATACCACAAATTATTAGTTTTTGAATATTAGTAGTTTCCAAAAAATCGTTTTTCAAAAATGGAGGTAATCAGAAATAATCTGCACTGTATGTTTTTTCGGTTATTATTTAAAAAAACCTTAATTTGTTGACCTCTCTTTTAGTAGAACAATTAGGTATGTAGTCACTCTACATGATACCCTTCCTAATTCTTTACTATTTATACTGTTTAAATTATAAACGTAATATCAACCTACCCCGAAACCCGAACAACCCCCCTTGAAAAACCACGAAGGCCGAAATTAAGGGTGGGAGCTGTCAAACTGATACCATGTATAAGGTAATGTCTTCAGGTGGTTCAGAAATAATTTTATCCATACATATATATTTATATGATGTTACTAGCAGACTACTGTTTTTTTTTTTTTTTTTATGATCAAACACAAGCACTATAGGAAAAATCCTTTAAGGCACTCTGTGAGTGGTGCGTGTGCGCACAAAGCGATTCACGTTGGTTTTGAATCGTTGGAGGTTATATTCGTTGGGAAAACGACCGCGGGAAGGTCGTTCCACAAAGATGTAGTCCTCCAGATGAAAGAATTCTTAAATAATGAAGTTTGAGGAGTACTAAGCTTAACCACATATGGATGGGCGGCAGTGGTTCGTCGTGTATTTCTGCTAATCGTCGCTCTGGGCGGAATTAAGAAGGCAAGGTCAGCCGAGCACCTTCCATGAAAATATCTGTAAAAGAGAGTCAAATCCCCAACCTGTCTTCGATGTTCTAGGCTGTCGAGGTTCTTCGTCAGCTCGTGGTCTCCGATCAGACGAATAGCCCTCCTTTCGATGGAATCCAGCAGCCGAAGAGTATGTTTGGGTGCAGCGCTACAGACATGAGAGCAGTATTCTAGTGATGGACGAATCTGGGCTTTGTATAGTGTCAAAAGTTGTTGAGGTGTGTAGAACTTTCTGGTTCGGAAGAGTACCCCAAGCTTCTGAGAAGCTACCTTGGCGATTGCCACAACGTGGTTATGCCAAGACATATTTCCTCCGAGATTGACGCCCAGCAAATTAATAGATGAAGCCAGTGGGATTGCGTGTCCGGCCATTTCTTCTCATTTCTCACGAAAAAGGCCAACTTCAAACCCTAGGGTATATTTTTTATTAATTATAGACAATTATTTTACCATTTTTTGCACAAAGTCGCATTATACATATATACATGTGCGTATATTTGACTCCTGGACTAAGCAATATTGCGATAAGAACGTCACTCAATTGGCGTTTATACTGTGGTTTAGCTGGAGGGTTTCATTCTACACACCTATACGCTAATCGTGAGAGAATTTTAAAATAAACAATGCGCTAACAGTAGTCATATTGTATACATGGTGTCCCATAACTAATGGTACACAGGAAAACTGCAGATTCCTTGGGTAAAAATACTGCGATTTGGCCATACTTAGTTTAGTTCAATAGCTGGTAATAACCGAGATACAGGGTGTCCAAGTAAAAATTTAATAATTATAGGGGGCGCTCTCTGCGGTACTCTGGATACATAAAAAGAAATGTAACTTTTTTGTGCCTTAGTATAATTATATTTTTATTAAAAATATTAGTTTTTCCGTCACTTTTAAGCAATAAAGCTATACTTTGTAAATGTCGCTCCGACTAACCGTTTTCGAGATATTTTCAATTACAATTTCTAATGCGCCCGTTTAAATTTTGATTTGTAAATGTGAAATTTGTCACAGTAGGCTTGGGTAAAAACAAATACAATGAAAGCACTTTGAAACCTCATTTCTGTCAATCTGCTTCTAACCTACTAGATTCTTCCTAATTTCATAACAGAGTAGAAGATTTTTTTGAAAATCTGTAATCTCAAAAGTTAAGACGTTTACAATATATGTTCATATGAAATTTTTTTCTGAAAATGGACCAAAGAATAAACTCCTTAAATAGCAGCATGTTATTAAGAAACACCCTGTATATAAATAGTGATATTGTTGAATTGAAGCATGTGCTGGAATAAATCGTATTATTACTACTACTACTATAAATATTTAAATATACTGAAATGATTAGTAGTCTATAAATAATAAGTAAATTAATAAATTTGCTTATATTCCGGACAAAGTATATGAATTCTAATTGCTATTTATTAATAAACTACGAACAAACCCGCCCAGAGCGACGATTAGCAGAAATACACGACGAACCACTGCCGCCCATCCATATGTGGTTAAGCTTAGTACTCCTCGAACTTCATTATTTAAGAATTCTTTCATCTGGAGGACTGCATCTTTGTGGAGCGACCTTCCCGAGGTCGTTTTTCCCAGCGAATATATCCTCCAACGATTCAAAACCAACGTGAATCGCTTTTTGCGCACACGCACCACTCCCAGAGTGCCCTAAAGGATTTTTCCTATAGTGCTTGTGTTTGATCATAAAAAAAAAAAAAAAAAAAAAAAAAAAATATTGACTAATTTATTTATTTATTCTAATTAGAATTAGAATTTTTTTTTCGGAAAATATTATTATTTGCTATGTTGTTTACGCTTGCGAATAATATTTACAATTATTGTTAGAAACCGGTCTGCTGCTTATTTGAGGATAATTAATATTAATTCACGACTTTAATGTTTGAATAAGAATATCTGAATGTAAAATAGTAACAAATTTCTCCTATATTTTCGAATTTCAATGAACCAAACTATTTACATACAGAGTGTCTATTGGAAAACTTCTCACCTTTAATATCTCGCTTTCAATAAATGTTATTAAAAATCGAAACGACACGTAAATTTTTTTGTGAAGGTATTTTCAAACTCTGTTGGTAATTTTAATTGATTTTCTTTCTAATTGTAGGTTTTTCTTGAAGAATATATTACAGCCTTGATTGTTTTGATTACAATGTTTATTAAATATGCCTACATTTTTTAGTTAAAAAATAACAACACGTCAAAATGAATGAATTGCTTTAATTATCACATTAAGTAAAGGAAAAAAATACCAAAAACTTGAAAGTAAATAAAAAAACAGTATCTGGTGGTGCCGCCCCTGTCCCAACTGATCTCCAGATATCTTTGATTCATACTTTCATACTTAAAATTGAGGTTATTTTAATTCTAATCGAAACAGTTCCAAAATTCGAAGTTTTGAGATTATCGTTCTTCAGTTTGTAATGGTCGACCAATAAAATCCCAAATATGTTCACTGAGAATTAGGTCGGGACGTTTACCTAAAACATCTAGGCACATAATATAGTAAAAATTTTGTATCCCTTGAAATTATCATCATCATCAACTGTCCACTGTTGGATAAAGGCCTCTCCTTCTGTCTTCCATGCACCCCTGTCCTGACACCAATGTCGTCCTACGTGTTGTTTAATGTCGCCAAGCCATCGTTTTTGGGGTCTTCCCCTGCTCCGGTTATGTTCTCTGGGTCTCCAATGAACGAGTCTTGTAGTCCATCGATCACAGTCCTGTCTAGCCACATGACCCACCCATTGCCATTTCATGTGTGCGATGCGTTAGATATTATCTGTTATCCTGGTGCTGTCCCGAATGTCTTTCCTATTCTTTGCCTGAGAGTTACTCATAGCATTCTTCTCTCCATAGCTCTTTGTGATTTTCTTAATCTGTCGGCGCTTTTCTCTGTCATAGTCGCAGTCTCCAGTCCATCATTAGCTACGGGCAAAACACAGGCATCGTACACTTATCTTTTTAGACACATGGGAATGGTTTGATTCTTGAAGATGTAATTTAGGCGACCACAGGATAATCCGACTCTTCTTGTAATTTCTGCGGTCTGTTTTTTTTCCAAGTTATAGTGAGTGTCTAAGGTAGACATATTGGTCAACATTTTCAATTATCTGATTGTCGATTATTATTTGTATGTTTGGGTCATAATTTTTGTTTTGTTCAAGTTCATTTTTAGACCCACTCGACTAGAAGCTTGGTTTAATTGGTGCAACATACTTGTCAGTTCATCAGTATCGGTACTTATTAGGACAATATCATCGTCAAACCTTAGGTGATTTAAGTATGAGCCGTCGATCTTAATTCCCTCATTCTCCCACTCTAAGTTTTAAAAAATATCGTCCAATGCCGCTGTAAATAACTTTGTCGATATGGTATCTCCCTGGCGTACCCCTCTTCCAATTTTAAATTCTTCGGTTTTTGTGTCAGGGTCGATCTGGACCTGTAGCGTTGCGTTTTTATAAATATTTTCTATTAAGTTATCTCATGAAATAACAGATAAAAACAAACTAATCAAAAAAGAAAATGTAATGGAAACATGAGACTTTCATTTGGCTGTATCTACAATAACATGGAATGCCTATACTCGGAGACCACAATTGTAGAGAGTGATTCATCTATGACAAAATGAAACGACAACTGCATTTGAGCGAGAATTAAATAGACTTCCAGTGGCGCGTAAAATTAAAAATTTATATAAGTACTTATTATTGAAAATTCGCAAAATTTCACGTAATTCTGAATTCTCTTAGCGATATTTTTGGCAATGAGTCGTCCTTTTTTATTTTCGACATAATTTTTATGTGGGAATTTATTAAAATAAATAATTTAATTTAAAAACCGTACTTTTCGACGAATTGCATATTTTGTCGCATTATCAAGTACGATTTTTTTTCGGCCTACATGATTCTGAACTTTGGAGTTATTATTGTTCTTCTTATTTTTTAAAGTCCTGAGTACTGTACTAGCCCAGGGGTGGGCAACCTTTTGAGACGGAAGAGCCTAAAGTTATAATTTACACAATTTCTCAGTTTTTAAAGAGCCACTAACGGCCGCAATTTGATATCGAAAGAGACACAATTTGACATCGAAAGAGCAGCATGCGGCTCGCGAGCCGTAGGTTGCCGACCCCCTGGTCACAGTGAAAGCACTGGCGAAGACGCCAAATTGTCTTGCGTCGAAAACAAATTAAAACCTACATAGAAACATCCGACGACGGCGTCATTTGAGAGCTTTCGACGAACTGACGACAGTAACGAAGCGTGTCACGGGGGAGGGGTGCGGTGAAAAGCGAGTACAGTTTTTTTTTCGATAAAATAAATAATATATGCGTATGGAACTAAAGAGCCGCAGCTTCACATCCAAAGAGCCGCATGTGGCTCGCGAGCCGTACTAGTACTAGTACTAGCCGATACTTTCGTTAAAGAAGCACATAGTTACGTTGCATCTAGCACAGATAAATCCGGATTTCGGGTCCGAACACCTTCATACACAGATTTTATCATGTCTTGTTCCCTCTGTGTTAAATTAGGTCGTCTTTTTTTAAAGGTGGACCGCTAGTTGATGCAGTAGTTTGCATTTTTACCACTAGCACAAATAACACTATTAGTCAATAATAGAAAAACAGCAACAACAATAATTATATACAGTAACAACTATCCACAATAACAACAACAATACTCAGCAACAACAATAAGCGGAAACAACAATATTCAGCAAACAACAATACTCAACAACAACAATACACAATAACAATATACCCGAATTCAAATTATCTATGAAAATACAGTAAAACCAGCTGGTTATGCCTCTTTCAACAGTTTGCAACTGATACAATTTTCGTAAAAAACACGACAGTTTCATAACTCTCGATATAATATTACAGTTACTTTTTTAACCAAAACAATAAAGGCAGTTGATATTCTTAAAAAAAAAACACCTACAATTAGAAAAAAAATCAATAAAAACAATTAACAAATTTGTGACGCTCTCTGCGGTTTTCGTAATACCATACCTAATTTGTGAGCGAAAAAATGGTGGAAAATTATGCGTTTCAAAAATATGTTTTTATACAAAATTGAATCGGTCTTTGTAATTAAAAAAAAAAACACATCTTATTTATTATATCAGATATGATATGCTTTCCTATCTGTCCAGCAGTGGTACTAAATCAAATAAAAAATGATATACAGGGTGATAATTTAAAAACTTGAAATGGCCATATATTAGAAACGAAAAACTAAAGAAAAAAACGCAAAAAACAGTTTCTATAAAACGAAGGGGGAACAAAAACAAGCGTATTAGCCCACCCCTATCTGCAACCCCTTGGACAGGGTGAGATAAACCCTTAAAATCTTAAATAGAAAGGGGGTCGAGTGATACATCATTTTGAAGCTCTTGAAAAATGCTTTCCAATGGTACCATAGAAAGGTACATTTCAGGAAATTCTTCTCTGTTTATTAAGGAAAACAATAAATGAAAAGACAATTTTGAAATTTTTTATTTTTAGTTAATTAAATGTTCAAAATGATTGCTACCAATATCCTGGCATATTAAGAGATATCTCTTAAGAATTCTAAACAGTTTAAGCCTCGGTATTTCGTTTTGGTTTATTTGCTATTTTTTTTTGTCGAAAAAAAAAATTTGTTTATAAATATTCGCATTTTATTATCACAGAATTTACCTTAAAGGTAACTTCTACTAGTATTATTATTTTAAGAACAGTTATCTTTCGGTTCAGTTTAAACGAAAAGCAGCACTTCTTATCTTTAACAATGGTGTACAGCACAGCTGAACGGGTAGAAATTATTTTCATTTATGGTTCCCAGGATCAATGTTTTTTAAGAACAGCTCAACGTTTTAACGAAAGGCATCCAGGTCAAAATGTAAGCCCGGAGTATGTTCGCCAACTAGTAGCCAAATTTAAAGAAACTGGTTCTGTCGCGAATATAAAGAGAAATCAACCGAGACTAGCCGACGAAGCAGCGCAAATTGAAATTCTGGGGCAGTTTGCAATGAATTCAACTTTATCAACTCGTCAAGCAGCTGTAGCAACTGGATTATCTCGTGAATCAATAAGAAAGGTACTTAAAATTCATAAGTTTTATCCCTATAAACTGCTCATACTGCAAGAACTTGGTGACGACGACCCTGACAGAAGAATACAGTTTTCTGAAATAATGACAGATAGAATTACGGCAGAACCTCGACTAGTTAAAAATATTTGCTTCAGTGATGAGTGTACCTTTTATTTAAATGGGCATATTAATAAGAAAAACTGTCGTTACTGGAATGACGAGAACCCCCACGTATTTAGAGAAGGGCATACCCAGTACCCCCAGAAAATTAATGTTTGGGCTGGTATATTGGGAGATGGTATTATCGGCCCAATCTTTATACAAGGAAATTTAAATGGCGACAGGTATGCTGAAATGCTACAGAGGTCTATCGAACCACTAATAGTGCGAGAATTAGAAAATCAGAGGGACATACTCGGAAATTTATCTTTAGAAGAACGCTTACTACATTTCCAACAGGATGGAGCACCTCCGCATTATGTAGTTCCCGTTAGGCAGTGGTTGGATGATAATTATCCCAACCAGTGGATTGGAAGAAGAGGTCCTGTTGAATGGCCACCTAGATCCCTGGACCTAACACCTCTTGACTTCTTTTTGTGGGGTCACCTAAAATCTGTGGGTTTTAAAACGCAACCTGAGTCACTAGAGCAACTTCAGCATAGAATAGTTCAGGAATGCCGTGCTATATCCAGAGAAACCTTTGCAAATGTACGTGAAGAATTTGAAAGTAGGCTTTATTATTGTCTTCAAAACAACGGAAATCATTTTGAACATTTAATTAACTAATAATAAAAAATTTCAAAATTGTCTTTTCATTTATTGTTTTCCTTAATAAACAGAGAAGAATTTCCTGAAATGTACCTTTCTATGGTACCATTGGAAAGCATTTTTCAAGAGCTTCAAAATGATGTATCACTCGACCCCCTTTCTATTTAAGATTTTAAGGGTTTGTCTCACCCTGTCCAAGGGGTTGCAGATAGGGGTGGGCTAATACGCTTGTTTTTGTTCCCCCTTCGTTTTATAGGAACTGTTTTTTGCGTTTTTTTCTTCAGTTTTTCGTTTCTAATATATGGCCATTTCAAGTTTTTAAATTGTCACCCTGTATGTTGTTATTCCCGGAAGCCAGTTAATTATATATTAAAGTCATAAATAACGGTATATAAACGAAGAAGTAATGTTCGTTCCTCTAGTGTCAATAACTTACAACGAAGGAAAACAAATACATTTTTGGTAACGAATAGCAACAAATTCCGATCAGTTATCAATTTAACATACTAGTTAGGAAAATCAATGTTATTTTCATTTAAATGTTATTACATTTGTCAAGTTTCGCGTCGAAACGTATTGAAACAAAAACGATTAAGAAATATATTTATGGTGTCAATAGTAATGAATTTTTTGATTGCTCAATAACACATCTACGTTGACGGAATTTTAATGGTGTTTCGTTGCAGTGTTTGTAAGGGTTTTTGGTAATCACTTTCGATGCTTAACGCATTAAATATTGGAATTGCGATGTTCTCGTCAGGTTAGAAATAATACAGGGTATCGATTTGAAAACTGCCACCTCTAGTATCTGGTTTCCTGTAAATAATATTAAAAAACGGAAACATATTTGCAGCCTTCATGGTTTAACCCCGTGAGAGGCTTAGATAGTAATAGTTCTTCAACAATATCACCGGTTTTCGGAAGTTCAAATCAACTCGAGATCTTCTAGTCTATATCGCCCATCTTTGGAACAACACAATCGAACATCATGGGGAGTCTCGGGCTATTGCACTGGATATTTCTACAGCCTTTGATCGTGTTTGGCATGAGGGACTTCTAAGTAAACTGCGATCCTATGGTATGCCCAGTCGATTCTGTGCATTGTTGTCTAGCTTTCTTAAGGACCGCTCTCTGCAAGTGGCGATTGACGGATTTCTCTCAGACACCTTCACCATCAATGCTGGTGTTCCTCAAGGGTCCATATTGTCTCCCACTCTAGTCTTACTCTACATTAACGACCTTCTAGTGAAAACGAAAAATCCGATATTTAGTTTTGCTGACGATAGCACACGTATCTCATCTCTCTCTTTGAATGCACAACCATCGGCTGCCGACGCCCATCCTCGCAGACAGCATGACGTATCACGTCTCAACAAAGACCTGGAAGAAATTTTGGCTTGGGGTGACAGTAACCAAGTCGAATTTAACGCTAAAAAACCCAGGCAGCAGATTTCTCTAAAAAGGTGAACATTAGAGAACTGGATATAGTCATGGACGGACAGGCAATCCCACTGGCTTCATCTATTAATTTGCTGGGCGACAATCTGGAAGGAAATATGTTTTGGCATAACCACGTTGTGGCAATCGGTAAGATAGCTTCTCAGAAACTTCGTGTACTCTTCCGAACCAGAAAGTTGTACACACCTCAACAACTTTTGACACTATACCAAACCCAGATTCGACCACCACTAGAGTACTGCTCTCATGTCTGGAGCTCTGCATCCAAACATACTCTTCGGCTACTGGATTTCATCGAAAGGAGGGCCATTCGTTTGATTGGACAGGTTGGGGATTTGACTCTTTTTTAAAGATATTTTCATGGAAAGTGTTCGGCTTACCTTGCCCTCTTAATTTCGCCCAGAAGAATTCTTTCATCTGGAGGACTTCATCCTTATGGAACGACCTTCCCGAGGTCGTTTTTCCCAACGAATATAACCACCAATGATTCAAAACCAACGTGAATCGCCTTTTGCGCATACGCACCACTCCCAGAGTGTTTTAAAGGATTTTTCCTATAGTGCTTGTATTTGATCATAAAAAAAAGTTATCCTTAAAATCTGAAATAGGAAGGAGGTCAAGTGTCACATCATCTTAGAGGTCGTTTAAATCTCTTTCCAATAGTAATAATTTATTATTTTTGATGTGGTACTTTCTAATAAATCGCGTTCCAAAGATGGAAGCAATTTGAACCTTTTAAGGCAGATTCTGTGTGCCTGGTAAAGAACTGGAAAGGGTATCACTCGGATTGACTACCTATGGACCCCTTGGCTAAATTGTATTTTAAAATTAATAAATATGATTGTAGGTCAAATACGGTATATAATTCGAATTGTGATGCTATTACACATTCATGGAATACGCAATGGCGTTACGCGGAACCAATATGATATTTGCAACCCTGATTACGTAATGTATGTGTAACTATTAAACACCTATAAATGTATTTTATAATTTTAGCTTCTTATATCGAAAAGTGCCACCAAAACGACACAAACTTCGAAAAATGTCTATTGAAAGCGGTTCAAAGTATAAAACCACACCTGCAGGATGGTATTCCAGAGTTAAGGCTACCAAAAATGAACCCGCTGATATTACCAGAAGTTGGAATTGACGCCGGTGCTGGTTTTATTGCAAAATTTGAGGTAAGACATACGTTTTTTCCTGGTACGATAAGGTTATAACCATTTACAAACAGGTCATTTAAGAAGCTCTCTACCAAACTTCTCTCGTAATATTTGGTTCGTAGTTTTATAAAAGCTGTCGTTTTGCAAATTTGTTGTATAGTTGTATAAAGGGCTCCAGTGATACAATTTTGTTCTTATGGTAAAATAGCTACAACTGTTCCTACAACCATAGATTAACGTTAATATAAACCTTAAAAAACTGTGTTTTAAAGTATTTTGAGGATCAATCGTTAAGTGTAAGATTACCACGTTCTTAAAGTTCTATTCCTTTAGATGAGAATTAAAAATAACTATAACATATTGTCAAACTTGTGTTAAGAATGACTTATGTCATGCTTACTTTTTGGGATTTAAACAACAACTCTGGTGCCAAATTGAGTACACTACATAACTGAAACTGTGTATATTAATATTGTGATTTGAAACGAATTAAAAGTAATCTTTTTGTTGAGGATTATTTATTCGCACCTAATATAAGTTCCACAACTATTTCCAGAATCTTGAAATCTACAACGCCGATAACTTCGTCATTAAAAGATTCGACATCAACTTGGACGAGAACAAAATCAAATTCGATTTGTTTTTCCCGCACATCAGGATAAAGGCCCAATATTCAATTTTTGGTAAAGTTATGTTCTTCAATCTTGATGGATCTGGACCGGCGGATGGAAATATTAGTAAGTCGTGATATAATAAAATCATAAAATATATTAAAAAACTCTTTTAAAAGTTACAAAATAAGAGAGCTTAAAGCTGCAAACACACTATGATCACGTCACGTGAGATCACATGCTATCACGCAATATCACGGCATACCCGAAATATCTGCAAGGCGGTTTATGCGTGCTTATAAATAGGTTTAGAAGTAAAGATTGTTCCACGAAAAATGGATATAACTTAATGACTGCAGTAAAAGTACCTGGGGAGATCCCATTATTTATGACCGTTTGTTATTATTATGTGGAATTGACCGGATTGTAATAATTATAATTAAATATAGGCACATCAGGTAGGTTAGGTTGCTTAATTTATATTTAAATATCTTTTTGTGGTAAAATTTGTTAGCTTTTATTTCTTGCTGGAAGAGTTTAGTTGTATTACCGATATTATTTTACCAAACGTATAAAAAAACAGTATGTGGCGTCCATGGAAAAATATTGATGGTGCTTCTTCTAGTGTTGCAGTGAAGAAAATGCATTTATCTCTCGATGCTAGGGAAATTGTAAAAAAAGTATATACTTCTTTACTCAACAGAGGAAACGTCTGATTTGACTAAGATACCTCTGACTACAGTGAAAAGAATCGCGTCAAATCCCATTAAATCTAGAAAGAAGTGTAAAGATGCCGGTTTCACCAAATGTTTCGACGAAAGCGACAAGGACTTGATAAGGCGAAAAATCTACACCATGTACGCGTACCTACATTAGATTCTCTGAACCAACGGCTCACCAATGATGAAACCCAAATAAGTTGTAGCCGCACTAGCCTTTGGAGAGTTTTGTCGGAAATGGGATTCAGATACCGCAAAATTGACAAAAGGCAAATACTCATGGAATCCCACCGTTTTCAAAAATGGCGTCATGAGTATATAACTTCTGTAAGGAAATCCCGTTCTGAAAACCGTCCTATAATTTACCTCGACGAGACTTGGTTTGACACGCATGAAACACCATCCAAAGGCTGATCTGATTCTTCCGATAAGTGTACAACAAAAGCTCCGTCAAATAAAGGAAAAAGAATAAGCATTTTACATGCTGGGTCAGAAAACGGTTGTGTTCCAAATGCCTTGTGGCTTTCTGCAAAAAACATTAAAGACTCTTGTGTGGACTACCATGAAGATACAACGGCCGAACTTTTTGAGGACAATGCGAGCTATCACAGTCGCCAATTACATAAAGCTCCAAGCTCAAATAATACAAAATTGGAGATTCAGAACTACCAAAAAGTATATGTTTGTGACACATTGGCAGAAGAAATTGGACATACAGTGCTACGGCTCCCACCCTATTATTGCATTTTTAACCCTATAGAGCATATGTGGCACCAGTTAAAATCACTGGTTAGGTCTGAAAATATTTCTCCGACCTTGAGTTCTAGTGTTGTAGAATTAATACGAAAATGCTTTAATGATATTCTTCCAGGTAGTTGGAAAAATTCAGTCCGTCACGTAATAACTGTAGAAAATTCGTATATTAGTCTGGATCGTATAATTAATCCAATTATAATTAATTTTGATGAGGATAGCGATAGCGAAACAGAACTATCTATAGAATGACATAAATGTAAATACATATGACTAGTAATATTTAAAAAAATGTTATTTCATTTGATTACATTAATATAATCATATCAATACTTGTTTTCCTTAGTACGTCCCTTCATACTTCACTTGTTTATTGCCAAGCTCTTGTCGACACAATGGGACCGACCGACCCAGGGAATCATTAAGTCGTATCCAAATTTCGTGCAACATACTTTACACTATAGTCCCCTCATGCAGCTCACTGCAAGTCATACTTGACAGCACAATTTTATTTCTGCAAATTTACATATTCGGAACGCGTGATAACACTGTATCAAAGTTTAACGCTAGAGGGCTACAAGATTTACCTATCTTGACAAACATAAAGTATGTAATAAAAATGATCTGCACTGTACGTGAAGTCATATGTTTTCATATCGCCAAAATAGCACATGCTGTCACGGCTGAGAAACAGATTACGTACACTGCAGATCAATATTATTACATATTTAGTGTTTGTCAAGATCCCAAATGAATCTTCTAAACCTATTTATAAGCGCGCATAAACCGCCTTGAAGATATTTCGGGTATGCCGTGACATTGCGTGATAGCATGTGATCTTACGTGACGTGATAATAGTGTGCTTGCAGCTTAAGACCATAATTATGTAAGTTAAGTCAAGAAGCTAGAAATTGAGACAAGCTATACCTCTAAAGCTAGGTTTACACGGCGACACATCGCACGTTTTTTACAGGATTTTGACGTTTAGTATCTCCAGTTGCTCAATGGCCCATAAGTTCTGGGACACCATGTATAAGTACAACATCGCATGTATCCATCCGTACATACGCCTATTCCAGGTGCCGTTATTCGTTTTTTACAGGAATGAATATGTATCATATCAATATCCCGCTATTTATTCGGTTAAAAACGAATGGTGTAAAAGAACGTGCGACATATTGCCTTGTGAACCGAGCCTAACCATAATATTTTTGTAGGTGACTGTCGAGTAATAGCAACCATGAACGGAGAACGAATCTATCAGCAAGACAAGCAATACCTTAAACTGATCAATACAGTGATAGACGATATTGAATTTGGAAAACCCATATTTCAATTTTTCAATCTATTCAAAAACAATCCAGAACTCACCGAACAAACAAACAATATTTTGAACGCAAACATGGACGAACTACTGAAAGATCTGAAGCCCACGCTGGAACAAACTATCGGAAAAACCGTTCAAGAATTTATCGGTAGAGTTTTTATGAGGTTTTCCATAGAGGAACTTTTTCCGAAGTAGACGGTGGATATCCAGCGTAATGTTTTTTTCCGTTTGCATTTTTTGTATATATGTTCTGTTGTGTTCAGTGTATTTTTCATAAGCTGTATGAGTGAGGAATGTTCTAATTTTATAAATTTTAAATGTAATTTCTAGGCGTTCGAATTTAGACTAATATTTGTAACTCCTAAGAAGTACGAACATAAGTAAGGTAAAATCATATTTTTAAAATATTGATTCAATTTATAAACCTGGAAAATGTTTTTGTAAATTTAATATCATCGAATTATTTATTTATAAAGTATAGTTGTTTCACTCTAACTATGTAATTCATTTATATAGCGCTGATAGTAGCGTTGGGACATCGTTAGAGAATATCGATGGCAACATGGAAGTGTGCAAAACATCGCTAAAATCACATGGATGTAAAGAAACATTGTTTATTTACAACCATGCATGTAATAATGACATTTCATCTATCTTTGAAAGGTGGAAAGTTGACTTTTTTTACTTTCCACCCAGGTGGAAAGTAAATTATTTTTTTGTAATTTAAAAAAAAATAATATTTGTCCAAGATAAGGAGGGCCACTACAGGGATCTCGGAAACCGTAAGAGATACGAAGTCGGTTAAATAGAGGTAAAGTTGCGCATTTACGTGCCTAATAATATGCCGTTTAGAAAGTTTTAAAATTCCCAGTAGTTCCGGAGATATCCGGAAAAAAACGAAATTCTGAAAAATCGTTTTATTGTTTTCCTCGGCTTTTTTGAGATCGAATTCTAAAGTAAATTGCACCTTTAGATTGCCACTTTTTCCGCTCTATCTAACAGCGTTAATTGTTTTGTAATCCGACGAGTCGTCTTCGAAGGGCCATTATCAACTTTCCTTTTTTAAATACGGTTCTGCTTTTCTGATATTGGAATTTGAGAGCTTTTTTCTTCCGAATGCAACGATGTATGGCACATTGTGGTTTAATGACGTTTCGATCGTTTTTTGAACAACATCAGGAAATTTTGGGATACGGTCCTGTATTTCTCCTGATTTTATAAATAATATCTCATAAGTAAGCTCTAAATTTTTACTTATGTTGGACTAGTTCAATAAATAACAAATAATTTAATAAACCACAAATAAGTGAACAAAATACTACAAATTATTTCAAACTTCTGTAGATTCGGGATTTAAAAGAAAAGTAGGCGTTTGAAACAAATAAATTTTGATGGTGACGCTTGATTTGTTTCACTTGACATTCCCATTGTGATCGTTTGAAAGCGCTTTAAGAGGTTTTCTATTTTTTAGAAAATATGGAACATAATTTTACAAATGCTGAAAAGTTTGATATTCTATCGTGTTCTATTTTATCTCAAAAAAAAATGCTATGTGGCGGTTAGAAGATGTGATTTGTGCTTAGAGAGTAACGGAAATCATTTTGAACACCTGATTATGTAGTTCCTTATTTGTAGTTTATTATTAAATTATTTGTTATTTATTGAACTAGTCCAACATAGACTAGACTTGCGTTTTCTGCAAGGAGTCGATAACTTCTCGCAAAAAACTATACTGCTGCGAATGTAAAAATGCCTGTCATATAGGCTGTGTTCACAAATCCATCGACGTTGCCGCGTTGTTGTCTGAAGTCAGTGGCCTTTCCTGGAGGTGCAGTGCCTGTGTATCACGATTTATCTCAGTGGATCATCCCAGCCTCAAGACGCTTGTCGAGGATCAGGTTCAGACGGCGCTCACCTCTCTTACCACTGCTTTCGATGGCCTGAAAGCTGATCTGACTTCTGTCATTTCTGAAAAGCTGAGTTCTCTGAGTGCTGGTTTACCTGCCCCAACTCAGATTCCTAGTAGTTATTCAACGGTTGTCAGAAATAACACTCAGCCGGCTATACTTGTTGTGCCTAAGAATCAGGCGCAAAGTGCTGATAAGACTAAACAGGATGTGGCTAATCAAATCGATCCAGCTGAGTCAAATCTACATTTGACAAGAGTAAAATCGGCTAACAATGGGTCAATTTTGGTTGGATGCAGAAACTCTGTTGAAAATACTAAATTTAAACATTTGGCTGAACAAAAACTATCCGACTTATATGAAGTAAGAGAACTACATGGAATTTACCCAAGAGTGAGGATTGTTGGCTTCTCTGAACATTACAATGAAGAAAATCTGCTTGCGATTTTAAAAAAATTAAATACTGATATTTTTCGGACGGACTCTATCTGTGAGATAATTAAGATCGGTAAAACTAAAAAGAATGAAAGAGTTTTTCATGCTTTGTTGCAGCTTGATCGCGACACATATGAGCGGATTACGCGGGTTGGTAATGTGTTTGTGGGTTATAATGCATGTGCTGTTTTTGATGGGGTTGAGGTTGGCCGTTGCTATAACTGTAATGAATTTAATCACTCATCTAGAAATTGCTCAAAGCCTCACTGCTGCCCTAGATGTGGTGGGGACCATCTCGTTAAAGACTGTCAGTCCCAAGTGTTATGCTGTTCCAATTGTGTAAATTTTAATAAAGCTAATCGTGGCACAAACTGCGTTAAATTAAATAGTGGAAATCACGGCAACCCTGTTAGTACCGATCACGCTGCATGGGATATAAACAAATGCGCGGTTTATAAAAATGCATGTTCAAAACTCAGGGCAAATATTCTCGGCCAATAGCAATTACTCATACCTTCGTCTCTGAATGAAAATAATTCCCTTCCCGCTTCCGCTTCTCAAGATCATGTTGTACTTCAAAATGTTGAGCAAAAGCAAATGCAGGGTATCTCAGTGTATTATCAAAATGTACGCGGACTTCTTACTAAGTCGGCTGAAATCCTAAACAATACTACGGTTTGTAATTTCGACATTGTGGCACTTACAGAAACTTGGCTTAATCCATCCGTTTATAATAACGAAGTGATCGATTGTAAATATAACACATATCGTGCTGATCGTGATTTGTCTGCAACTGGTAAGTCAAGGGGTGGCGGTGTTTTGTTAGCTGTTGATCAACGTTTTAAATCTTCGGAAATTGTACTTAAAAAGGAAAATCTGTTGCCACACATCGACATTATGGGCGTGAGGGTGAGTTTTGACTACTATTCGATATTATTTTTTGTTGTCTATATACCCCCACCGGTTACTTTGAATGATCTTGATAACCTTCTTGAGTTTTTTGTTGTTTCTTTTCCTGTATTTGAAAAGAATGTCTGTATTTTGGGTGATTTGAATTTGCCCTCATATTCTGATTTTGTGGATAATGGCGTGGCGAATAATTGTATAACTGCCTTTAATTACTTTTTGATTTACATGAAGTTAAAGCAGGGTAACTATGTAAGGAATTTCAACAACAGAATCTTGGACCTAATATTGCATAATAATAAAAAATGTATTGTTGAGGGTGCTTTGGATGTGCTTGTAAGGGAGGATGAGCATCACCCTGCCCTTTCTGTGTCACTGGAATATTCTCATCCAGTTAATCGCAAGCGTGATTTCGCATTGAATCTTGAAAACAGCTATAATTTTCGTAGAGCAAATTTTCCGCTAATGTATAATATGTTTTCAGATATTAATTGGTATTTTCTTACATCATTTGATAGTGTAGAGACTGCGTGTTCTTCTTTCTATACAAAATTATTTGAGATCATTGACTTATGTGTACCTCGATATAAGAAGTTTCCGAATAAAAAGTATCCCCCGTGGTTTACTTCAAATATCATACAAAATATAAAGAAGAAGGACAGGTTCCATAGAAATTTCAAAAGGTCAGGATGTCTTCAGTCGTTGCGGGATTTTAAATCTATAAGATCTATTGTTAAAAGGGACATTCAAATTTCTTATAATGGTTATTTGCGGAAAGTTGAGATTGATATAAAACGGGATCCCAAAAGGTTCTGGGCTTTTATTAAGAGCAAGAGGGAGACCTGCAATATTCCAAACGTCATGTCTTTTAATAATAAAGAACTAAATACCCCTACTGATATTTTGAGTCATTTTGCAACTTTTTTTAAACAGTCTTTCTCTGATGTTACTACCAATCATGTAATAATTCATGAATCCCCCTATGCACAGGACATTAATATCCACTACTTTTCTGAAGCTGATGTTGTGAATGCCTTAAAAAGTATTAAACCGAAGTTTACCACTGGACCGGATTCTATTCCGGCATTTTTAATCCATGACTGTCGTTTTGTATTGGCGAAACCGCTCCAGATCATTTTTAACTTATCTTTGAAATGTCAAACAATTCCTCAGCTGTGGAAAATTTCTAGAGTATGTCCTGTACACAAAAAGGGCGACAGATCGGAAATAACAAACTATCGACCAATATCAATTATTTGTAATTTTTGTAAAGTGTTTGAATTCTTGCTCCGCAATTCTATCTTTCCGCTTGTCCAAGGACAAATAATTCGGCAGCAGCATGGATTCTTTAAAGGTAGATCAACAACAACAAACTTGCTTAGTATCTCACAAAGCCTTTCGGAATCGATAGATGAGGGTCTGCAGACTGATGTAATATATTTGGATTTCTCAAAGGCGTTTGACCGGCTTGATCACTCTATTTTAATTTCAAAGCTTAACAGATACGGTTTCTCACAGCCTTTAATAGCGCTTATCAGGTCATACCTTTCTGACCGCCGTCAGTATGTAGCTCTTCACGGCTATAACTCTGGTAACTATACAGCCAGTTCTGGAGTCCCACAGGGTTCTGTACTGGGGCCGTTACTTTTTATTCTCTTTATAAATGATATTGGCTTAGAGCTAACTGTTGAGTTCTTGGTATATGCGGATGATATTAAAATATTCAAAGTGATTAGAAATATCAATGACTGTATTATTCTTCAAAACAACTTAGATCTAATTAATAATTGGTGCTTGAAAAATAATCTTCAGCTAAACATTGAGAAGTGCAACGTTGTATCATTCACAAACAAACTTTCTGTCATTAAACATGACTATGTACTTAAAAATACAGTTATCTCCCGCTGCGACTCATTCTGCGACCTGGGAGTAGTTTTCGACTCAAAACTTTCTTTCGTCCCTCATATAAATAAGGTAGTGGGCGAATCTCTGCGGGGTTATGGGTTTATTGTGCGCTGCACAAGAGATTTCAATAATAGTGATGTCTTGAAGACATTGTACAATTCATATGTACGGTCCAAGTTAGAATATGCTGCAGTAATCTGGGCTCCTGAGTACAGTGTTCATATTAATGCCATTGAAGGTGTTCAAAGAAAATTCTTAAAATATCTTAGCTTTAAGAGAGACGGAATATATCCCATCCAGGGTTTTCCTCAATCCAGGTTACTTGAGGAATTTAATTACGGATCTCTCAGTGATCGCCGTGATTACCATCTTTTGATTACTTTGTTTAAATTATTAAACAATCAGTTGGATTGTATGGACATTTTGACGAAGCTTAACTTCAACGTGCCGCGCTTAGGTTCACGGCAAAACATAACATTCTATTTGCCATGTCCAAGGACAAATATTTTGAAGTTTTCTCCTATTTTTAAAATGTGTGACAAATACAATAAACACAATGAATTGGATTTTTTTAATTGCTCGATAAACATAGTTAAAAAGCTGGTGCCTCACTAAACTGCTTTTCAATTATATCATACGGTTTGCATATTTGTTTTGTTTATTGTAAGACTAAATAAGTTTTCAAATTTGTAATATAATGTAATGCAATGTAAATTTATCTTATCTTAAGTTCAATTAAGATTATGTGCCTATATCTTTTGCCCTGCCTTGTAGTTGGGAAATGTTCCTGTAAGGCAGGTAAAGTAAATAAATAAATAAATAAATAAATAAATAAATAAGTAAAAGTTTAGAGCTTATTTATGAGATATTATTTATAAAATTAGAAGAAATACAGGACCGTATCCCAAAATTTCCTGATGTTGTTCAAAAAACCATCGAAACGTCATTAAACCACAATGTGTCATACATCGTTGCATTCGGAAGAAAAAAAACGGAAAAAGTGGCAGTGTAAAAGTGCAATCTACTTTAGAATTCGATCTCAAAAAATAAAACGATTTTTCAGAATTTCGTTTTTTTCCGGATATCAATGGAACTACTCGGAATTTTAAAACTTTCTAAACGCCATACTATTAGGCACGTAAATGCGCAAGTTTACCTCCATTCAACCGACTTCGTATCTCGTACGGTTTCCGAGATCCCTGTACTGGCCCTCCTTATCTTGGACACGTTGTATACGAACACACTTTTTTTAAAATGCTAATAGCTTTGCATGTGTCTACTTTTTCCCTAATTGATAGAGTGGTGCTCAGCATTGAATATTGTGACCAAATCGTTGATATCTTCTTTGTCTTGGCATTTTCACTGAAATAAACTAGTTGCGCCGACTCAGAACCAGCATTTTAAACTTTGTTTCCCGTACACCATTCTTTGAAACAGTTATATGACTTGACATATCTCGGGCGGCCTTTAGTTGGCAGAAGATCTTCTTCTACTATTTTTGCTGCTTCTCGAATTTCTGGTGGAGTAACAGTAAAATCAAATTCCTCATGTCATAGCATTTTTCTGTTGTTAAAATAATACAATGTTTAGTGACATGGAAACCATATTCAAAAAATGATATTTGCCATCTTGATGTGTATTATTACCGACGTTATTTTACCACCTGCGGTTATTTGAAATTTCTGTCTAATTTTTCAATGGAAAAGTCAAAATGACATTTATCTTATTATAATTAATAATTATAACTCAAAATAATAAGTGTATGTTAGATGTGGTTGCAAATAAAATAAAGTTTCATTACTGTCTCGAGAAAATTAGGCTATGATGCCGTTAGTCGCATGCCCTGTATTATATGCCCAGCCATTTCTGACCATCGAAAGGAATGCGAGCGAACAAATTAGGCTATGATGCCGTTAGTTGTGTTGTAAAAATCGTTAACAGAAAAAAATCGTTAACAGATAAGAATAAATTTACAGGTAATATTATGAATCTTAATATAATGTTATGCATAGTGTTCAAATCAACGTAGACAAACGCTGTGTAAAAATGATCATTTTCCACAACATTTAAATTTATGAAATAAATCTTTATTTTCAGACATATGGCAACGCTGTAGCCGCGGTTTGTTTTTTTCTAAGGGGTGAAGCCATGCAAGATTTTTTCATAGTCTTTGATTAAGCTAACAAGAAATAATTAGGTCAAAATTGACTGAAATATAAATAAATTCAAGATAATTTGTTGTACTGACTTATATATATACATTTCATAAAATATATCATTAAATGTGTTTCATCAAACTAGCCTCCGACACTAAAACAAAATCTTCATTGTTATTATTTAAGTTCAAGTTAAGTTAAACGCACAAAAATTTGCTTCTACAGTGGCGTGACACGCGGGGAGGAAATTTTGTGGTTGCTTATTACACCGGTGTTTTTTCTATCAATTACGTGATGGATCAGAGAAAGAAAAATATATTTTGAATATTCGGGAAGAACCCAACTGCGGAATCAACACAGTGTAATTATTTATTTTCCACTTAATAAATTATGGTTTGGGCACGCCTCTGGAAACACGATTTTAAATATGGTTTTTATACATTTTTCTTCCCTCGCCCTTTATACGGAAACGTTCAAATTCCACTGGGCAAACAATATGCTTCTATCCAATTATTCTCGAATATATATTTTTTGATAAATAAACCGATGTAAACAAGTTTTTATATCTTATCAAATCTAATTTATTTCTTAATCGGATACAACTCATCCCATGGGACATTTTCCATAAAACTTTTGAGCATAAGATCTTCCATAATCGTGCTGATTGTTTGCTCCACCACCGGTTTGAGTTCGTTGAATAATTCATCTACGTTGTCGTTGATCGCTTTATTTGTCGCTGAATCTAAAAAGAAATCGTTTATCAAAAAAAAAACAAATAGCAAGAAGCTCTCGATTTGCAGATTTCCTATAAAAGTTGATAGATTTTTGTTTTTAGGACAAATCGTTACAATATTATGGTGAAAAAATGATCTTGCAACCAAAATATAAAACTGTTTTATAGAATTTTTCTTACAAGTACCTCCACGGAATGAGTTAACAAACAAAAGGGAAAACTTTTTATTTTTCATTTTTCGAGAAAATGTTATCATTCATAACATTTTTTGCTTGTAATAAAACTAGGAACGGCGTCGACAAATCAACATTCAAGGAAAAACCGAGGGAATTTTGTTTTTATTTTGCATTATGTTGTTATTCAAAACATTTCTTGTAAAAACTAGAAATGTCGTCGACTAATTTGAGTTTCAACATACAGGGTCCCAAAAAAGGCAAAATCAAAAAATTGCAAAAATAAACACACAGAGGAAACATAAACATTACAAACCAAACAAATAAAAAGAATTATTCGAAAAGATCGCCACCAATTTTACTTGTTACCGTTTTTCTCTAAAATGATAATTTTTTGGATTTATGCATCTTTTGGACACCCTGTATGTTAAAAAAATGTTATCCGTCGACTAATTTGAGTTTCAACATACAGGGTCCCAAAAAAGGCAAAATCAAAAAATTGCAAAAATAAACACACAGATGAAACATAAACATTACAAACCAAACAAATAAAAATAATTATTCGAAAAGATCGCCACAAATTTTACTTGTTACCGTTTTTCTCTAAAATTATAATTTTTTGGATTTATGCATGTTAAAAAAATGTTATGAAGAGCAATATTTTCTCGAAAAATGCAAAATAAAAAAGTTTTTCCTCGGTTTCTCCTCTTTGTAACACCTTGTACGTTGGAACTCAAATTGATTGGCGCCATTCTTATTTTTATTACACGTAAAAAATGATTTGAAGAACAACATTTTCTCGAAAATTCAAAATAAAAAGTTTTTAGACTTATTAACTCAATCCGTGGACATCTGCAGTAAGAAAAATTCTATAAAACAGTTCTATATTTTGGTTGCAAGAACATTTTTTCGTCATAATATTGTAACTATTTGCCCAAAAAACAAAAAGCTATCAACTGCACATAACAAAACGATTCTGTAAGCTCTTTTGCCGAAAATTTATACCTGCACCTTCAATTTCAAATGCATTTTACTAAAAGTCTAAACTAAACTAAAATTAGATGATATTTACTAAGTTCTTCATTTCCGTCAAACAGCCCGTGTATTTCAGCTTTTGGACCGCTGACTTGGATGCTGGTATTGGTTATTAATGGAGTGAGATGAATTTTTCCATCTTTCAAAGTCGCTTCCTTGAGTTTTTGGTAGACGTATACATCGCAAGAATCTAACA
The DNA here is from genome assembly GCA_963991005.1 of Barypeithes pellucidus. NCBI lineage: Eukaryota > Metazoa > Arthropoda > Insecta > Coleoptera > Curculionidae > Barypeithes > Barypeithes pellucidus. The sequence continues at coordinate 7,942,304 of OZ022557.1, forward strand.
ACACAAATCATGATTAAAAATAAAATTTAACACCACACTTTTAAGCATCGCTAATAGTGTAAAGTACAACTTCCACTGATCTGTATCTATGGATACGTATTACTAGTGAAAAAATGGGTTGGTGCGCACGGTTCACGAGTCATATTTTTTAAGGCTGGTCATCCGTTGTCTTGCGCACAATGTTTCCGCTGTCATATGCTGTTCCTTAGGCAACTCCGCCTGCACCCATGCCGGTCAACCAAAGACCATCGTACAGGACCGAAATCAGTCGTAGGGATGTAACGATATTAAAATTCTATCGATACGTGGACAATACATAATAAAATTAATTCTAAAAGTGGCTTTTCAGTGATGGCCACAAGCCCTTCTTTACTGCGAGAAAATAGATTGTTTATTTCCCAATAAAGAAGGCCTTGATGTACCAAAATATTACCGTGTAATCATTTTCATTAAGGGCGAAGTACGGTCCTGTTCGCCGGTTAAGATCGAGCGTTTATCAGGCGACGCCATAAATTTGCCACTATTGCTTTTACAGGTCGACAACTTTATCTGTAGCTACAAAAGGAATGCGGACAAGAAAATGTCTTGGGTTAACAATGTTGTCACATATATTAAATTTTAATTTAATAACATGTTACCAAGTAAACCCTAAAATCAAATTTACCCATTTAAAGTAAATTGTCATAAGTATATAAGAAACTAATATTCTATTATAGTTTCAATATTCTTAAAATATTCTTTTTATACTATTTATTTTAATATTTAAATGCAAAATAAAATATTTTTTTATTAAAGCACAAATAGAGCAACATGGTGCAATGTCAACGGTAACCATGGGTAACCGGTGGCTAGAGCTAATTTGATAGGTTATATCCCAGACAGAGGATGCAACACGCGTCTGGTGACACGCCTATTGTGCCAGCATGGTTATTCGGCGATGTTCAATATGCTTCATCCAGTTGCGTAGTGATAGGGTTTGTTTTAAAATATACTGTGGTAAAACCCTTCATAGTCAAACCAGTGAAGTGATTGCCAATGTGTACAGGGTGTGTGAAGAGGAATCACAAATTAATACATTTAAATTGCCACTTAAGCGAAAGCTAGAAAGGGTCGCTATGTATACGGGAGTAAGCGTGGGTGCAGTAAAAAACATTCACAAAGAAAATACTGAAGGAAAGAAAATAACCCGGATCAATTGTTGTCATCTCCTGTCAAGAAAAGGGCCCCGTCTCTCTGCTGTCGGGAAAAAGGCTTCGACTTTGACATTGTTTGGAGAGCAATACAAAAGTTTTATTTGAAACTAAAAGTGGTTCCAACCTTAAAAAAGTTGCTACAACAGCTGAGAAGTGACATAAACTTTCCGTTTTCCCGTGAAACTTTGAATGCATGTTGAAATCAAATGGATTTTATTGGCGAAAATGCCAAAATAAGCGAAAAATATTAATGGAAAGGCCTAATACATATATTGCACCGGTGATACAAATATATTCATGCCATGAAAAAATATATATTATTACATTATTAGGATAATAATAGCACGCCCATAACTCGGCCATGTTTTAGAAGATATGGCTTCCCCCTTACCGATACCGCGTAGCTATAGACTCGCTTGTCAACCTCTAGACTTCGACTATCCATAGATACAGGTCAGTGGTTGGTCAGCCAGGATCAATTGCCCACCATTTTCAGAATCCAAGAAGGAGTTATTCTAAATTCTGGATTACTAATTTCTTCATTATCAGTGCTTACCTATATAAGCAGTAAATGTTCCACTTCCCTCAATGGGAGCTATTAGAACTCTTCCTAAAACCGTATAATCTCCCTCCAGTCGCAAACCTGGAATTTTTGCATCGCAAAAGAATTGTAAGTTGGGGACATCGAAGCTAAAACAAAACATAAAATCCTTACAGAAATGTGCTAAAAGTTAGTTTGCCTGTCAGATAGTAATATCAGATTAATGTGTATGGAAAAATCATTTCCTGGCCATCTGAAGATACCCTATACAGGGTGTTATGGAAATGACGTGTTATATTTAAACCGACAATTCCCGAGATGAAAACAAATTGAAGAAAAATATCCAAAAATGGCGCTCTAATTTAATATGCCCTGTACATGACCTTATGTCAAACCAAAAATTACCACGTAGTGCCCCTGTCCGGAAGGTAAACACAGCATCATATGGGAGTTAATCTTGAACAGCGTTGTCATATCTTCATGGTAAACTCTCAAAGTCAATAACCGTTTGACAGATTGCAAGTTGTTTATTTTTCAGGGTACATTATTATAAACTTTTACGTTCAGTTCAGTTCGCTAGGAAACAATATCTGATTTATAAACTTGAACTGACTCGAACGAACCGCCGCGGAGTTTTTAAATGGCCAGGTATGTTCTCATTTGTTCAATTCGAACGACACCCGTCAGATCTGGACAACTTTAAAGACCAAAATAGAAAAAGTATTATAGAATACACGGTTCATAAGACAATTAGAGCACTTGTATTTTAGAAAACTCCCCGCTTCGCGGGTCGTGCTCTAAGAAAATGTATTGTGTCCAGATTAACACCCTGTATGAATAACTATTAAAAAAATCATCAACTTTAGTCCGTATTATTGCTTTCCATCATTCTGATTGAAATAATTATTTTTTCTATTTAATTTATGTATAATTACAACTAGCAAAACACTTACAATTAATTAAAATTACTATTAAAATCATGAGGTTATATAGAATTTTAAAAAATATGTTACTTTTATTACTAATAATAAAAAATAAAATATCTATATTTAACTTTTAAATAATACACATACAAATGTTATATTACATCAACGGTTATTTTTTTAAAGTAGTTAAGTGCAAATGCGTAGAGATTATTGGTAATACCTTATGAAAACATAAAAATATTACATAATTTTTCTTAATAATAACAATAATAATAATAATAACCGGTCTGGAGAATTTTTCAAAAAAAATTAGAGTTGGGAAAAACCGATGATTTTAATAATCGAGTACTTGATACTCGGGCGATTTTAATAATCGAGTACTTGATACTCGTGCGATTTTAATAATCGAATGAATCGCTCGAGCGATTAATCACTTGAAATTTTTATGGCTAAGAAGAATTTGTTGATAAAACACCAGGGATTGTTTTAGAAGTTTAGTTTTTATTGAGAAAGAACAGTTGATTCTGATTTAAAAAAAATACATCCTTTAATTTTTTAAAAATTTACAATCGCCGCTGGCCAGTCCCAGTCAAAACAAAACCCATGTCGTGATGAATCCACTAAGGCATCTGGCATACTTTTTTGGGTCTAGGACATACCATGGCTCGCATTTCTCCGTTAGAAAGCAGTTATGTCGCGGCATTTTTGTTTACAGTATCTTCAAAAACTTCTTAAAAACACCCACAATGCTGACAAATGAAAATAAACTTTGACGGAAATGAGGTTTCAAAGTGCTTCCATTTTATTTGTTTTTACCAAAGCCTACTGTGACAAATTTCACATTTACAAATCAAAATTTAAACGGGCGCATTAGAAATTGTAATTGAAAATATCTCGAAAACGGTTAGTCGCAGCGACATTTACAAAGTATACCTTTATTGCTTAAAAATGACGGAAAAACTGATATTTTTAATAAAAACATAATTATACTAAGGCCCAAGAAAGCTACACTTCTTTTTATGTATCCAGAGTACCGCAAAGAGCGCCCCCTATAATCTACATCAAAATTATTAACAAATTCGAATGCCTTTCCCCAAAAAAATCCTAGTCACAAAATTTTGTGCAAAAATATTGATTCAGAAATAAGTTATTTAGGAAAATTGAAAATTAAATTTTTACTTGGCCGTTTTGGCGCGAATGGATATTATACAAAATATTCTTATTTTTACGAACAGAGAAATGTAATCGGTCAGCCAAAGTGGCTAGTTGGTCAGCAACTTATGGACAGCAAACATTTCTGAATCGTGACAGTGCCCTGGGAAAACAAGTGTAAACCCGCCCCCGCTACATCTTTCGTAGCCGATTTCCTTCTGTATTCGGCAAAAGAAAACACAAGAAAGTTACATAAATTGACAGTGCCCTGGGACCTCTGAAGTAACTGCTTCTAGACATGTTTCTTTCTTTAACCTTAACATGTTAACGTTTACTTCGAAATATGTTTCCTTTGCCAATCTGCCGTAAAATATAAAATGGAGTTGCATCGCGTTGGTCTCGCCGAAAAGTCCAATTCCCACTTTTTGTATTTGTATGCACCTTCTCGTTTATGTGCCTTTAACAAAGACGGATGTCGTATCAGTCTTCTGAGCGCCACACTTGGTTAGAGAGACGGTGACAATAGGGGGTCCGTGAAGTGGAATATCAGTAATTTGGTATTTCGTTCAGTTTAGGTTCCCCTCTACAACTTTTATATCTGATGAAATGCCGTAGAGCGTTGCTGAGAGGCGCTGTACCGCTTTAGATAGGAAATTCCCAATAAATTCAAAATTATATCGAGCCATGTCTGAAAATGAATTTACAGCATCGGCGTGACCCCGAAAGTCACTGGTAGCACATTTTCTGACAAGTCAACCCTTGCATATATTTTTCCGAGCGTGTCAAAAAAGAAATGAAAATTTAAAAAAAAGAATAAAAGCCATTTTGAAGTTGAAACCTTTTAGAATGGAACAAAGATTATGTGAAAAAAATTTTGTCGTTCAAGGTCTCGCCATTTCATTATTGGAATTTTTTTTAAATCTCCTCGGAGGAAATTCGGAAAACGATCGTGACATGTCAGAAAATTGTAACACTACATTCCTTGACACCCAAATATTGTGGGAAAAATTTTTTCAGAAGAATCGCACCGAGCTATAGGCGGAATTCTGACAATATTACGCAGAGATACCGGAAGTTATGACAGAGGGAAAGATGGACTGGAGTAATCGGGTACTGCAAAACTTTCTCTAAATCTATTTTTTGAGAGAGCGATGCAGTCAGCAATTGTCCACGGATATCTCGCTGCAGTCTTACTTCTTGCACCCTCGTACCGACTTTCATAGTCTTCCTTTCCACGATATCTTTGAAAGTATGCTGCACTTTCGCAATATTCTTTTTATCAGAAAATTGTTTACGACTCATCTCCATGGGAATACAAATCGATTAAGCCCACTTGGACCCATGTCACTTGAGACTTTATAATTTTTCCATTCCTTTTTTTTTTGACACGCTCGGAAAAGTATATGCAAAGGTTGACTTGTCAGAAAATGTGTTTCCAGTGACTTTGGGGTCACGCAGATGCTGTAATAGTACATTACGTATCAAGGGCCGAAAAGTGGCTTTTTACGGACGAGATGCGGAGATGGCCGACCGAGACGAAGGTGAGGGAGGCCACCGCACGAGTCCGGAAAATCCTCCGACGCTTTGATGCCAAATAAATAAAGAAATTCGTCAGACAGTTTTCCTGTCTACATGATATGAAAACACACGCGCATGGAGAATGTAAACATCTAATTATTATTTTTGACAAATAGGCTCGGTGGCCTAGTGGTATAGCGTACGCCTTGTGATCTGAGAGTCTGATTCTTCAGACATTTTTCTAAAACATCTTTGAAAAATTAACTGCTGTTTTAATTATATATAATCCGCTATTTATTATCGCTTGTAGTATGGCTCGGTGGGTAGAGTGTCCGCCTGGCGATCTGAGGGTCGCGGGTTCAAATCCCGCACCGACAATTCTGATTTAATTTATTTATGAGCACATGGTGACTCGAAGCGGGCGGGAAAAATCTTTCACCCCCGATTCGATACTTTCCCGCCCGTTCTCTTGGAAAATGGCACTTTCGGTGAAGAGAACATGCATGAAAAGAGGCACTTTCGGGGCACATGAAAAAAAAATCATTTTCAGACATGGCTCGATAGAATTTTGAATATATTGAGAATTTCCTATCCAAAGCGGTACACCGCCTCTCAGCAACGCTCTACGGCATTTCATCAGATATAAACTCCACGAATATCCAAATTACTAATATTCCACTTCACGGACCCCCTATTGTCACCGTCTCTCTAACTAACTCGAACGTCGCCAATCGGCACATTTCGTGTGTAGCGCGGCGTCGAGCGAAGATCGGGTATCAAGTGAAAGGCAACGATTTTCGATTATTCGCTTGAATTTATGACTATAGTAGAGTTGTTTCAGTAACTAGGAAATTTTGACGTATGGCATTTAAACGCGGAACTGCAAGTCTCTATTATTTGATGCCATCCAAAGTACACAAATCAAATAGTCAATTGCATTTTAAATTATTTTTATGCAATATGTAAATTTTAAATTAATAATAAAAGGAAGATGACCATGACTTTACGGAGTGCGTTTGGAAAGTGAATCATTTTTATTCTGTTGCTAAGAGGCTATTTTTTATTTCCCTGTAAGTTTCAGAGATCGAGAAAACTTGTTATTTATGTATGCATTTGTGTACAATAAATGTAGATTTATTTGGATTTACAATGATAGATATAGAAACTATGTTATGCTATATTTACCAATGGTAAATAGATTCGTCTTTTAAGAAAATAGTCTATAGGTTATTATTTACTTACTCAAATCTGGAAAACTTGTATTTGCTCAAGCCATAAGCTACGACATTTGTTAAAGTAGCTTTAAAATTTAAAGCTCGCGTTCCCTGTTCCAGTACAATTTCTGGTATAGTGAAGGGCTCGAATGATGGGAGTCTTAATTCAGGTATTCCTTTCACTGGAATAATAAGTTACAATATTTAACTATTCCCCAAAAGGAGGTAAACATATCTAACTGACTAAACTTAAATAGAACTAAAAATTCGAAATATATTGCTGACCACAGTTCACTTGTCCTTCAATTTGAATTCTCAAACATCGACTGCTGATGCACATCTTTGCATTCAACATGAAGTAGGTATCACGCCTGAAGAAGGACCTGGAAGAAATGTTGTGTGGGGATGACAGTAACCAAGTCAAATTTAATGATAAGGAAACTCTGACGGCAGTTTTCTATAAAAAGGTTAAGATTGCAGAACTGGCTTTAGTCATGACAGGACACTCAACTTCACTAGTTTCAAGGCAGCTTCGCAGGAACGTCGTATACACCTCAACAACTCTTGACACTCTACAAAACCCAGATTCGACCATCACTATTTTTTTTATGATCAAACACAAGCACTATAGGAAATTAGGGCACTCTGGGAGTGGTGCGTGTGCGCAAAAAGCGATTCACGTTGGTTTTGAATCGTTGAAGGTTATATTCGTTGGGAACAACTACCTCAGGAAGGCCGTTCCATAAGGATGAAGCCCTCCAGATGAAAGAATTCTTAAATAATGAAGTTCGAGGAGTACTAAGCTTAACCACATATGGATGGGCGGCAGTGGTTCGTCGTGTATTTCTGATATTCGCCACTCTGGGCGGAATTAAGAGGGCAAGGTCAGCCGAGCACTTCCCATGAAAATATCTGTAAAAGAGAGTCAAGTTCCCAACCTGTCTTCGATGTTCTAGGCTGTCAAGGTTCTTCGTCAGCTCGTGGTCTCCAATCAGACGAATGGCCCTCCTTTCGATGGAATCCAGTAGCCGAAGAGTATGTTTGGGTGTCAGACATGAGAGCAGTGCTCTAGTGATGGTCGAATCTGGGCTTTGTATAGTGTCAAAAGTTGTTTAGGTGTGTACAACTTTCTAGTTCAGAAGAGTACACCAAGTTTCTGAGAAGCTATTTTGGCGATTGCCACAACGTGGTTATGCCAAGACATATTTCCTCCCAGATTGACTCCCAGCAAATTAATAGATGAAGCCAGTGGGATTGCGTATCCGTCCCTAAACTATATCCGGTTCTGTAATGTTAACCTTTTTAGAGAAAACTGCTGCCTGGGTTTTTTTAGCGTTAAATTCGACTTGGTTACTGTCACCCCAAGCCAAAATTTCTTCCAGGTCTTTGTTGAGGTGTGATACTTCATGCTGTCTGCGAAGATTTGCGTCGGCAGCCGATGTTTGTGCACTCAAAGAGAAAGATGAGATAAGTGTGCTATCATCAGCAAAACTGAACATCGGACTTTTCGTTTTCACTAGAAAGTCGTTAATCTAGAGTAAGAAAAGAGTGGAAGACAATATGGACCCTTGAGGAACACCGGCATTGGTAGTGAATGTGTCTGAGAGAAATCTGTCAATCGTCACTTGCAGAGAGCGGTCCTTAAGAAAGCTAGACAACCATGCACAAAATACCATAGGTTCGCAGTTTACTTAGAAGTCCCTCATGCCAAACACGACCAAAGGCTTTAGAAATATCCAGTGCAATAGCCCGAGACTCCCCATTATGTTCGATTGCGTTGTTCCAAAGATGGATGACATAGGCTAGAAGATCTCCAGTTGATCTGGACTTCCGAAAACCACATTGATGATCGCTGATAATGTTGAAGCCTTCCAGGTACTTTAGAAGATGTTTCTTAATAGCTTTCTCCATTACTTTTGATATAACTGAAAGCAATGCGACTGGTCGATATTTGCTAGGCAGGGGCAGGAGCTTGATTCCACATAGAGCGACGAATAACAGAAATATACGATGAGTCAATGCCGCCCATCCATATGTGGTTCAGTTTACTAGCCCTCGAACTTTATTGTTTCAGAATTTTTTGACCTGCAGGACGTCATCGTGAAGTCGTTTTTTTCAGAATATAACCTCCAATGATTGAAAATCAAAGGCATTTTGCTATGGTGCTAGTGTTTGATAAAACACAATAAAAGTGTTATATAAATGTTTGCTTAACCGATTATGATGATTCTATGTCCACGTATTGGAGTAGAGCTTTATTATGGGTGATATTACAAGAAATTTAAAAAAATGAAACTTACCCACATAAGGCCGTACTTGCTCTGTGGCTGTCAACAGACAATTATTAAGTTGAGGATCATTTCGATAGCAAGTTGGCAAATAAGAAGCTAAAAATTAAAGGTAATATTAAAAACTGTTATAAAAACCGGTTCCAGTGGCTACGTAGTTAAGGCTATTGCTGGAACTTCTAAGATGCGAATATGGTGACCACCATGGGGTTTGTTCGATTTGTTCGGAAAAGGACATATGAGTTTTGTACAATAAATTCCTGTATATTACCGTCTTAAAGTTGTGAAAAATAGCTGGTATGGCCAGTGGTGGTAATCAAGGAGGTTTGGTTCACAGTCTTTGAGGAATAACCATTCTTAGGTAGGTTGTAAACAACTTCCCAGAAAAACAATCGGGGAGCTTTGAAAATTAGAATAATTTTTCGAGCGTACTTTTTATAAAATCCATATTGGAACGGCCGTCTTTCATACCTGCTCTCACGTTTGACACTACCGGATTAACAACTGTCATAGTTGTCGTTAATGTTAAATAAAATTCTTTGTTGTTTTTCGGTGTTTGTGTGTTACATTTAAGTATTATTTGTGGAAAAAATTATAATTCTTAACTAAATATGGTAAAGACAGTGCCAGTGCCGTAAACTGGATTAAAATATAAACTTTTGAGTCACGTCCATCGATGGTTTGTTCTTAGTAACTAAGACAGAAATAGACAGAAGATAAAAATATATGGGGATTCTACAGAGAGAATCCCATCTCTTTTTTGTTGTATATTTTTTTGACGTGTACAAAGCAAATAGAAATACGGCGTCCATAATTGTTTCAAGTCAATGAGTGGTAACATTTTTTTATATTGCATGCGGCATACACTGTGGTAGTTGCCCAGTGGCGCAGCCAGAAAATCGGGGGGGGGGGGGGGGGGGATGTGTTTGTTCGGGATATTAAATTTGTGGCTTATATGAATATATGTTATATTTATTTAAAAATGTCTGTGACAAAGAATTTGGGTTTGCTGCTGCTGCTGCTGCCTGCGCTTACCACCTGTAATGTGAAATATATTGCGGTCTATACGATAACATATTATACCGACGGATTTTACTTCCTTGACTTTCAGTAATCTATTTTTATTATCGTAATTTATCAAAACTTACGTAAGTGATTTAAAACCGGAACCAGTTTTGTAAATACCTCCGCTAATATTGAATCAAAATCACCAACAAATGAGACGCCATTTTTTCTATAAACATTATACTTTCACTCGGCACGAATTGCGATGAAATTGAACCATTTATCTACTAGATTTGAAACATTTCAGGTACGAAAAGAACCTAGCTAATAAATCGGTATGCAATAACAAGTTCTGTTTCCAAATTGCAATTTAATTTTATTTAAGTTTGTTTCACTATTAAATTAATAATATTAATTACCAAATTTTGAAAACAAGAAAAATAATAACCAGGCCGGATAAGATCGGATATTTCGTGGGGTATGCATTCCCCATTCGGTATGTCTTCTCGCATGACCGAGTATCCTGGTTCGGAGCTCACGTTAAGCTGCATGCCCCCTCGGAATGGCCTAATCCGTGAAATTGTCGAAAATTTATTCGTACAGACCGAAATTTCCAAAAGGATTAACTCGATGGACCAGTAAAACAAACTTAGAAGATGAAATTTTGTATTTTGGCCTACGTTTCGACCTCTATAAGGTCATCCTTAGGGCTTTAAAATGGGTGTATCTTTGTAAGTATAATTCAGAAAAACAATCTTATAATAATTTCTTATACAGGGTGTCCGGGAACATGTGGGAAATCTCCCGGATATGAAGAAAACACATGAAAAGAATACTATAGGTTCATATAAACTTATTTCGTATCGGCCTCCTCTTCGGAGATATGGGCTCCCAAAGAGCACCAATGGAATCAAGTTTTTTACACATAATTATTGAACCACCTGGTATATTTTAATTATTTTTTAATATGATGTATACCAGGTAAGACCCGTCAAATTACTACCCAAGAAACAGTTGTGAATTACTCACAGCTGCAGGGACGGACTAGCTGTAACACTCATGGGCCCATTTTTTTTTACGCCCTGTATGATGAGAACTTTGGACAATGTTTTTTACATACCTTTAACTATTTGCTAAAAATTAAGTACTCTTCATTCATGTCGTTAATCCTAACCGTTTTCGAGAAAACGTCATTTTATTTACACTGAGTCCCCTAACTGCTCATGGGCTAAATATGAAAAAGCGGAATCTTGAAGGTTGAACATTGGATCGGAACAAAGATGTATCTTTTATTGAAATACCCGAAGCACATGATGCATATGAAATGCCGTTTTTTCGAAAACGGTTAGGATAAGCGACATGAATGAAGAGTACTTAATTTTTAGCCAATAGTTAAAGTTATGTAAAAAACATTGTCCAAAGTTCTCATCATACAGGGCGTAAAAAAAATGGGCCCATGAGTGTTACAGCTAGTCCGTCCCTGCAGCTGTGAGTAATTCACAACAGTTTCTTGGGTAGTAATTTGACGGGGCTTACCTGGTATACATCATATTAAAAAATAATTAAAATATACCAGGTGGTTCAATAATTATGTGTAAAAAACTTGATTCCATTGGTGCTCTTTGGGAGCCCATATCTCCGAAGAGAAGGCCGATACGAAAGAAGTTTATATGAACCTATAGTATTCTTTTCACGTGTTTTCTTCATATCCGGGAGATTTCCCACATGTTCCCGGACACCCTGTATATAAAAATGAAAAATAAAATAAATATAATTTGCATTTATAGAAAAACCTATAAAAGTCGCTACATTTGAATAACAAATATACTTATATAACTCTTAAAATGTACATATTACGTAACAATTATGTATAATGTAAAACAGGAACATTAAACTAAACTAATTAAAAAACAACAAAAACAAGTATTTCCAAATACAGATCCCCCGTGTAACACTTTTTACCATTATTAAAACTATACAGAAGATGTAGATTGTACTTAGCTCTAACTTTAAAGAAAACAACAACAAAACAAAACACGTTGTTAGACGAACATAAGACCACAAAACGGCTACTTTCCTGGTGTGTATTTCCGATAAAAATTATATCTTTATTTTTTTATATTCCAAATTGTTCATAAAAATAAAAATGAATGTTTCTTATAACCATTGTTAATTTATATGGTGTTGCAAATACAAATATATAAAAATTAATTTTTAAAATCTCCTTTCGTTTTGAGTGTTTGAATAATCGAGCAAACTTACGTTTATATGGTGGAAGTCGTCGTTTTTTAGCATGTGTTGCACTCAAAAATAAAATTAGGAAACACATCGAATTTAAAACCGACTGTTTGGATAACAACATTTCACTTTGCTAAAGAATTTGTTTGAGCTTAATGCTGGTCATACACAAACTAAACCCGATGTCATATATCATTCAGTTTTGTTCTTTTCTGCTAAGGCAAATTATTGATACGCCCAAGGCATTGCATTTTTTATTTTTATTTTTGGGATTTATGTCATACCTCGAAACAAGCATTGTTTGATCAGGAAGCTTATTATTACATGTGTATTATTGTATCGCATTTATGGTGTAAGAGAATTCATGCGCATTAAAAATCAACCGGTTTTTTGTCGTTACTTACATTCCCTACCACCCCATCGATACCCTGAGCAAAATATTTATTTTTTTGTACTCAGATGATGATATCTATAAATGCGAATGCATTAAAAAGTCCAAATATTTTATAATATTTTTTTTAACAGTTTATTTATCAATACATTTTTACAAATTTATACATAATCTAATGATGTGTTTTAGAACACTGGTAACAAGGATAAGCAATCAGTGTATAAGAATCAATTATTATCAAATATAAACAGTCCATAAGTATTTTTTGATTCATATTATATAATAGGAAACAAAAGAGTAAGGAAACAAAAACAAGAAGCACCTAGTTGACTACTTCTTCCGATTAGTATGAATCTCTGTACAATTCTAGTTGTTTTAGAAATGGTCTGTACTTCGTAATATTTTTAATATTATCTTGAAGTTTATTAAATGCATCAGAGGCCGGAAAAATAGGGTTATATAGTCCTTTATTGCTCCTTATTTTGCTATGAAATATGTGACCCTGCGACCTGGTACAGTAAGAATGAATATTCCGAACATACGCAACTTCAATATTCATCATATTCATATTCATCACTTTATACATAAATTTATAACAATATTTAATAAATAAATGACGTGGGGGTTTGCCGACAGCTGAGATATGCCCAATTTTCAAAAAAAATATGTAGAATGGAAGAAATCAAAACTACCACAAAACTTTCCTGGTAAGAACAAAATTTAACTGGAGTATATGAAAACAAAACAAATTCGGACACACATATGCGTTTTGTGAATTATTTTCACATATACAATACCCTCCTGGAGGTTGGTCCGTTCCTAGTCCACCCACCCTATATATTTTTATTTAAGTTATAATAAATGGGCAATACTTACGTTTAAATAGTCTTCTGGTATCTCCCTCGTATATGGACAAAAATATAAATACTAAGAAAATAAAATCGACAGGCATGATATGTTTTTTATATCCTTGTCGTTCACAGTATAAACTTGCAATAAGGTGTATAGTGTAAATAACCGTTACTTTGATACCGAAACTGCGTACTAGTCAATGGTACAAGGAACAGATGGACGATTCTAATTAAAATAATTACTATTACTTTCTTAATTAATTAATTAACATAAATAATTTTAGATTTAACCTGTCCTTAGACCTTGCCTTGCTAAAATTTGTTTTTTGTCAACCAGAAAAAATATGAAAAAATTCGGTTGATGTTTACCAAATCGGTTCAGTCAATATTAAATAATGCTAACTATTTTATGAAGGAAAGTTCATATGTTCGGAAAACGAAAAATCCGATATTTAGTTTTGCTGACGATAGCACACTTATCTCATCTTTCTCTTTGAATGCACAAACATCGGCTGCCGACGCACATCCTCGCAGACAGCATGAAATATCACGCCTCAATAAAGACTTGGAAGAAATTTTGGCTTGGGGTGACAGTAACCAAGTCGAATTTAACGCTAAAAACCCCAGGAAGCAGTTTTCTCTAAGAAGGTTAACATTACAGAACCGGATATAGTCACGGCGTTTCATCTATTAATTTGCTGGGTGTCAATCTGGGAGGAAATATGTCTTGGCATAACCACGTTGTGGCAATCGCCAAGATAGCTTCCCAGAATCTTGGGGTACTCTTCCGAACCAGGAAGTTGTAAACACCTCAACAACTTTTGACACTATAAGAAGCCCAGATTCGACCATCACTAGAGTACTGCTCTCATGTCTGGAGCTCTGCACCCAAACATACTCTTCGGCTACTGGATTCCATCGAAGGGAGGACTATTCATCTGATAGGAGACCACGAGCTGACGAAGAACGTCGACAGCCTAGAACATCGAAGACAGGTTGGGGATTTGACTCTCTTTCACAGATATTTTCATGGAAGGTGCTCGGCTGACCTTGCCCTCTAAATTCCGCCCAGAGCGACGAATAGCAGAAATATACGACAAACCACTGCCGCCCTCGAACTTCATTATTTAAGAATTCCTTCATCTGGAGGACTTCATCCTTGTGGAACGACCTTCCCGAGGTCGTTTTTTTCCAACGAATATAACCTCCAACGATTCAAAACCAACGTGAATCGCTTTTTGCGCACACGCACCACTCCCAAAGTGCCCTAAAGGATTTTTCATATAGTGCTTGTGGTTGATCATAAAAAAAAATAAAAAATAAAAATATTCATCTATTACCGTTTTCTTTTTAAATCGTTGTATTTTAATATTTCCGAAAATACTTTAGATATTAATTTCAATTTAGGTAATAGAATATAAAATATAAAATAAAATGATATATTTTAGTTAGAAAAGTTCTTTCGATCCACCAGAGGCGTTCCTGCAAACATGCCTTCTGATATTAAAAAAACAAATGTTTTACGCCAATGACATTATTTCATGTGGATTTTTTTTCTGATTAGTCTAATTATTTCATAAATTTTATTTAAAAAAAAAATGTTTAGAAATTACCGCCTTCACTAAACAGACATACTAATGAGCTTCCATTAAAATTTAATGGTTTTAATCACAACGGTTGAGAAAAATCAAACAAAATTTTTTTGTATACTGTTTTTGTTTTGATGACGATAGTTTTTCTCCATTTAATCGCAGTTCTATTTATTACCATTAATGAGATCCCCATACAGGCCCTCGTTATCTTGGGCACCCTGTATTTGAATCTTAGATTTGATATACAGGGTGTTATGGAATTGACGTATTATATTTAAATGGGTGACTCCTGGGGTGTCCTAGAGAAGCGCTACATATATTTTTTTTAAATCGAACGTTTAAAAAGTGGGGTTTGTTCGAACAAACCCACCCGGTTACTCCTCGGCATATTCATATATGATCATATTACATTGCCAAGCTGTGTAATCAAGAGATGTTCAGGCCCATGTGTAAAAAATGTAAAACTATATATTCTTATAAAAATAATATTTAGTTTACCAAGTATCCAAATTTAAGTGAATCCAGGTGCCAGTACACTAGCAAGTAATCCAGGGCGCAGACATCTTCAGGTTTCTGTTTTTTTTCTATGGGAAAAGTTTTATGCTCATCAAGTACCCTGATGATGGAACTGCATAATAAGCTTATACCCACTAAACCCCATTCGGCCTCTTATTTCCAATCTCTCGGAACATTTGCACTAAATCACTTAAAGAAATACACAGACACCCACGAGTTTCCAATTATTTTTTTTTTGAAGATATGCACTTATTATTAGATTACACAAAAGCAATAAATACTAACGCATAATTACACTTTACAATAACCTACCGTACACATAAAACAACAGCACTATAGGATACAAATTATTTCGCAATAGAAATTCAGAAATAATAAAAACGCTAATTTCTAATGGGCTAATCAAATTTATTAATCCTTTACTGAAGAAGAATGATGAAATAATTATGTTGATAGACCCTTCCATCCCTTTAAAATAAATAGTCTCGTCTAACTAGCGCGGTTGCCATTTCCGAGACTATCATTATACAGAAGAAAATTCTGCATTTTATGAATATAACCTTATAAAACATCGAAAGTGGCAACGCTGTATTTTTAAGTATTAACCCCAGCCGCTGCAGTCGCGTAAGGAATAGGCAACCCGGTTGTCCAAGATCATCTGTTTAAAATTAGCCGGCCGGTTTCCTACTGTTTTTTCAAGCAGATTTGTGTGTTAAATTGTATGTAATGCTAATTCAGATTGAACGGTACTTAGATGTGTTGTGACGCGAAAACTAATGTGATTTTGTGATGTGAGTACTTGGTGCTTTTTATAAATTAAGTTGGTTTTAAATAAGTCCGAAAAGGTAAATAAAATTGCATTTTTTTTTAAAGGGTAAGTGGCATTTATAAACTTTTAAGTTGTCAAGATCTGAAGGATGTCGGTCGAATTGAACAAATGAGAATATACCTGACCATTTATAAACTCCGCGGCGGTTCGTTCGAGTCAGTTCAAGTTTATAAATCAGAGATTGTTTTCCAGCGAACTGAACTGAAAGTTTATAATAATGTACCCTGAAAAATAAACAACTTGCAATCTGTCAAACGGTTATTGACTTTCTAAAGAGTTTACCCGGAAGATATGACAATACTGTTGACATATGTTGCTTTGTTTAGCTTCCTGACAGGCTCACCACGTGGTCATTTTTGGTTTGACATAAGGTCATGTACAGGGCATATTAAATTAAAGTGCCATTTTTGGATATTTTTCTTCAATTTGTTTTCATCTCAGGAATTGCCGATTTAAATATAATACGTCATTTCCATAACACCCTGTATTTATTTCTCTTTTTCTCTGAATCTAATGAATTGCTTGTATTTTTTCTAGTTCTGCCTTTTTGTTTGATTTATTAAAACTGCACGGCTTGTTGTATTTAATTAGTAATTTTTATTTTCTGGTGACACTTGTAGACAGAATAAAACAAAAATTATTTATTTAAATAATGGGGGGGGGGGGGGCAATATTAAAAACAATTTTACTAATATAAAATGTAAATAAGTACAGTGCGGTTCTTTAATGTCCCCCCTCCCCCTGACCCTCTGCTAACTGTTCGAGCCGCAAATTTTTTTTTTAGAAAACTTGGGTCTGGCCAATAGGGGAAGGTAACCTACATGTTGACGCTAGAATGAGAGTTCTGTCAAAATAGCAGATGAGCGCATCTTGGTAAAGAAAGTTGAATAGGAAGAGGGCTCTTGCGATACACCATTTTGAAGGTCCTATCGCGTATTTTACGATATCAGAATATTACTTCTCTATTCGCACCCAAAACAATATGGCGGCGTTTTATATATTTTTTATTTTTTTATTATCCTTTATTTCAATCGCCGCCTTAGAAAAATACATACAACTTGGCATAGTGTAGTAGGAATCGGAGAGTTACAATTTCTTGCATATTTCATGGTCCTCAAATTCAAAATGGCAGTGGGCGCCATCTTGCTAATTGAATAGGAAGTGGGTCTTGCGCATATTGTTTTAAAGGTTCTATCGAGTACTTTACGATCCCGGAATATTGTGTGCATCTTCGTACCCAAAACAAAATGGCGGCTTTTGAAAGGTTCAGGAGGTTCAGGTATGGCAACCTTCAGTTTATGGTTCCCATTTTGAGGAAAATTTCCGCGCGGCGGTGGCTTTATGTCAGCTTGTAAAATCTAACCAAAAATAACAAAATAAAAATAATAAATATTATTTTTAGGACGCCGTAATTTTGTTGTGGGTATGAATAGGAACACAATATTTGGAGATCGTAAAGTACTCGATAGGACCTTTAAAATGATGTATCGCAAGGTAGTGAACCTATTCAATACTTTTACCAAAATGGCGCCCATCCGCCATTTCACACTTGATTATCATGAAATATGCAAGACATCGGATTCAAACTACACTAAGCTAAGTTGTATTTCTTAGACGGTAAAAGAAATAAAGGATAATAAAAAATAATAACTATGCAATTTTTAATACGCCGCCATCTTGTTTTTGGTATGAATAGAGGAGTAAACTTCTTCAAAAGATTTATCGGGGCCTTGCGATTTATATTTCTTTACCAAGATGTCATTTTGAAAGATAGAACTGTCATTCTTGCATCAAAAGCAGTTCATCTGCCCCTATTGACAAACAAAAAAATTAGCGGCTCAAAAGTGAACAGGCGCAGAGAACCGCACTGTATATTAAGTGGATATCATTATTATTACATCTATTTACAACTTTAACCAAATATACATCGTTTTGAATTCCACATTCCTACTATGTTTTTCTGTCTCCTCTTGCAGATTCTTAAAAAAATTTAAGCTGGTAACAATTCAGACACTTTCATATTAGCCAAAATTTGATCGGAAAGAACTCTGGCCAGATCGTTCGTGGCTTCAACGAAGATGGGGTTAACGATATCCATAATTCTTCTGGGATCTTGGTTGAAGAAGTTCGAAATCATATCGCCTAAAGCAAGGAAATATGTTTTAGAAATATAATGGTTAATTGGTACAACTATTATAGATATATTTAAAAGTGGTGGGTATAGTACGGCAGCCCGTTACCAGGACTTCAGACTAATCACGACCTAAAGTTTTTTTAGTTTTTTGATGATTTTTTAATAAGGACTTGAGAAGGAAATTAACAAGAACGGACATTGGCAACGTTGCGAAATCATTGAGAATCATCTTTACATATGTAAAAAAGGGGTCGTAATAGTTATCGCGCCTCGTCCGTTTCAAGCAGAAATCGTGTATTGTGACTCGGAAAATGGGGGATAAATATGAACTGACATTTTTACACACGCAGTTTTTAGCAAAACCGTTTTCAGTCAAGAAAATAATGTGTATCAATAATAATGGATATGGGGACATAGCTGATGCCGAGTTTGTTATAGACAACCAAGCCACACAGCCAGCCGTCCAATGCGCGTGCCTTGTACCGCGATCATAAATTATACAGATGCGAGATCCGACTCTGCTGGCCTCCCTGCAGTTGCGCAACACGGAAAATGTCCGTTCGACTCGATTTACTATTTTTTAGAGTGTTATCAACAATTTAAAAAAATATTGACCCGGGCGTTGCAACTTTTTTATATCCCTTTTCTTTACATCTTTTATTTAAACTATGGAATTTTTGCAACACTCAAAACGTCCGTTGTCGATGAATTCCCGTTTTTTTTTATATTTTTAATATGATTTCATCAAGAACGGACAAGGTCTAGTAGCAAAAAGACGATCTGCTTTCTTACGGACTGAAATCACTCTGACGGGTAAGCGCAGCGTTGCCGAACTTTTTCGCTCGAGGAAAACTTTCTTATTTTTTAATAATCTAGCGATTAGTCATTGACTAGGCGTGATAACAGGACATTTTGGTTGCCGGACCAATAGTTCCATCTAATTTTGAAAGTAGGCATTGTAGTCGTGGGCTACAAATACTGCAGTATTGTATTGACATCTGTCTGGGTGTCACAAGTGTTGAAACAGCGTTGCTGTCTCATATGATATAGTAGTTGATAATAATTCCCAAAACAGTCAATATGGTCATTCATGCTGAATTGTTGGTTTAGAAAAAAGTGAGGTTAAGAAACATACGACGTCGGATGAAAGTTAAAATAAAGCTCCTCGTGTCGATTATTCGGATGGAATTTGGCACCAAAAGTTTACACCAATCAGGGCACCGTTGGATTATCATATCGTCAGAAATCGTATGCATGGAACGCCGTCTTAAGGAAATTTCCGAACTGCGCAAACTCACTATTACCCGTTCGATGCCCATAGCGGGGACATAATTACAGATGGTATTACCAATATAATGGTTATATATATGTGGGTATGTCTGAGATAGACCGAAATCCGTGTAAAACAGACGTTTGTCTCCCAATACAAGTTGTTCGATTTTTAGATTGATCCCTTTTTCGATATTCAAATATATACTTACTGCCATACTGAAGCTGAGGATTCTTGGCAGTTAGTTTAATCCACCCATCACCCACGACGATTTTCGAGTCTAATTTCTTAACTCTGAAATATTCATCTCCTTCGTTCTGGTAGGTCTCCAAATTTCCTTTGATGTGGAACTGAATATTAGCTAAAAAATTTAAAATCATTTATTACAATTTACTTAATCTATTTATACGCAAAGAAAATCTGTCATTATACCAACATTTTTTGAAAGCCCAAAGTATAATCAATTAATTTAAAAAATAATATATGGGGTGTCCCATTTAAACGCACATCTTCGCAGACAGCATGAAGTATCACGCCTCAACAAAGACCTGGAAGAAATTTTGGCTTGGGGTGACAGTAACCAAGTCGAATTTAACGCTAAAAAGACCCAGGCAGCAGTTTTCTCTAAAAAGGTTAACATTACAGAACCGGAAATAGTCATGGACGGACACGCAATCCCACTGGCTTCATCTATTAATTTGCTGGGCGTCAATCTCGGAGGAAATATGTCTTGGCATAACCACGTTGTGGCAATCGCCAAGGTAGCTTCTCAGAAGCTTGGGGTACTCTTCCGAACCAGAAAGTTGTACACACCTCAACAACTTTTGGCACTATACAAAGCCCAGATTCGACCATCACTAGAATACTGCTCTCATGTCTGGAGCTCTGCACCCAAACATACTCTTCGGCTACTGGATTCCATCGAAAGGAGGGCTATTCGTCTGATCGGAGACCACGAGCTGACGAAGAACCTCGACAGCCTAGAACATCGAAGACAGGTTGGGGATTTGACTCTCTTTTACAGATATTTTCATGGAAGGTGCTCGGCTAGCAGAAATACACGACGAACCACTGCCGCCCATCCATATGTGGTTAAGCTTAGTACTCCTCGAACTTCATTATTTAAGAATTCTTTCATCTGGAGGACTGCATCTTTGTGGAACGACCTTCCCGAGGTCGTTTTTCCCAACGAATATAACCTCCAACGATTCAAAACCAACGTGAATCGCTTTTTGCGCACACGCACCACTCCCAGAGTGCCCTAAAGGATTTTTCCTATAGTGCTTGTGATTGATCATAAAAAAAAAAAAAAAAAAAAAAAAAAAAAACATTCTTATTTTTGTTAATATCTCAAAAACGAAATGTTTTAGACAAAATTGGCTACGCCACTGAGCAAACACGTCATGCAAATCACTAACAACATCCTTATCTTTTTGATAAGTTAACGCATAACGGAAATACGAGGGGTGTCTGAGAAGCGAAAATTTTCAAAATCACCCAGTAGATTAAAAACTACAACAAATTTGACCTGTTCTTTTGTTAAAAAGTGAAAACCGCAACATTCTATCTTTGATAATAACTCTAATACCACCCAGGAAGTGCCGAAAATGGGACACCCTGTTTATATAAACTTTTCTTCATAAAATAACCTAAGGATTACACTAAAGAAACTGTGTGTATGGGTAGACGATAAAAGACATGAACAGGCAATAAAGTAAGAAACCTGAGGGATTCGGAATTGATTACCCATGCACCGGTGAGACTGGGGGTCGAAACAGGTAAGAAGGCCATGCAAGTAACGTCACGCCAGCTAAGACCTACGTTTTCCATGTGTGTCAAATCTTCCCTATGTGTCAATATCAGACTTACGTAGTTATATCTGGCAGCCATAAAGTAGGCGTGTTTTATAAATGCGATTTGATCTTGGCCATATTTGTCTCACTTTACCGAATTGGGAAAGGTTGATGCAGACAGAGGCAGACATAAAATGCGAACAGGCCGAGTTGCTAAATAATTTTACAAGTCAATTTCCTTCGTCTGGCATAATCAAGCAACATGTGAATGATAGTGGATGAAAATGGCGAAAGCGAATCGTCCTTAAATTATAAAAGAATTTTTAATTTTCTAATCTTTTCACGCGGAAGGTAGTTTCCTTTTTATTGCCGGTAAGTAATTTGTAATTGAAATATTTATTTAGCCATGTTTATTTGTTATTTTATATTATAAAATGGTCCCAGTTAAAAAAACTTTGTTGCCTATTTCTAAGTAGCAAACACCTTTTTAAAGAATTTTTCGTAAATTTTAGTTAGTAATTTATCAATCGAGATATGAAACACTAAACATGCAACATATTTACAGCTTTATCATATTAACTGATGGTCAGAATTAATATTATTATATTTTAAAAATAATATTTTCGGTCCTCTTCTTGATTATTGGATGTGTATCTAAAATAATTTTACACCGTAAAGTCAGAGGGAGTCAATGGGAAATGGGGCCCAGAACTTACAACACCAAAATAAAAAAAATACCAGGATATACAATTATACATACCTATAATTTTGTCTAAAGTATGCTTTTTCAGTTGTAAATTCGGCAAATTTAAAAATAACTTTTAAGAACGAAATTTAAATTACAAAAATATCATTTTTAACCAAAAATTGAACAAAATGTACTACTGAGAGTAAGCATCAAATATTTGCTAAGGCCTAGAGCCCAGTTAACGATGGTAAAATATTTTATGTAAAATATGATTTACTTCCTATTTTTAATAAAACTACTTACAAACCTATTTCTGACGTTTAATTTTTCATTTGTAGTTATGTTAGTTCAATAAACGATATAATAGGATTATTTTAAAGTGATATTTATAGCTCAAAACATGCCGGAATCCTAATATTTGATTTTCACTACTTAGTAAATCAAATAAGAGGGTTTTGAATGTTTTTTTTTTTGCTTCAATGTTACTTTAAAATATTGACGGTACTAAAAATTTGGACAAAAGCGATATTTGAAAAGCATGTGCGCTTTGTCAGCTGATGCCATGCATAATGGATGCCATAACTTTTATGCCTGCTTCGATTTTTAACATGGCTGTTTGTCTTCTTCCTGGTTATAAGTATTCGTTGATGCACACGGGGACAGTAGTGGCGGCCAGTAGAGATGGGACATACCATCAACCGCTTATCGCGGAATGTACCGTCGCGCTACAAAAAAATACCGCGACAAAATACCGATACTAAAAATACCGGTAGGGAGAAAAAATATACACCTTAAAGGACAAAAAGACCTACTTAACTAGCGCCGTTCTTCATACTGAATTACCTTTCCTATTTCATATAACTTGAAGGAAAATACCGTTAGAGACACAAAAATATCCATTACTAATTCTGTCACCGACGCCATGGGGTATCGTTATGTTGTGTTTGGTGTGGAGGCACCACTAAATGATCTTTTCCTTTTAGAATTATGTAAAATATAAAATAGCTTATGTAAACCTACCCATACAAAATATTATATACCTTGAAGAACAATACCGTTAAGGAAAATATCCACCCCTAACCTGAATACCGCGACAGGACAATATTAAAAAATACCGGTACAAAATAGCGGTATGCTAATACCGTCTCACCTCTATTAGCCAGTAACGGCCGCTATTAATGATCCCTCTACTGTCCACGTATGCAGGAGCATGGCCACTTCAACATTCAATCGGGTTTGTTCGGGTTTGTTCGCGGCCATTAAGCATATTTGAGTTTAGTGGGCTCCAGATGACCAGTAACAGAGTCACGTGACATAGTGGCAACCATTATTGGAGGTGTTTTAACACAACACCCTAGTTTTTCAGTAAGTACTATTTTTGATTTTTTATTATTTATGTGCCCTACTTTCCATAATTACTTACTAAAATTTCCTCTGAAAAATCCTTTGCTTTGAAGAGGAATATTCAGCAGTTGTCCAGTCACGTCATATTCCATCTCCATATAGCTCCATGGAAGAGTCAGTCGTATTTCTCCACTGTGCTTGATTGGGTCGGCCCTGCAATATAATGATATTAAAAATTATATGTAAATTGAAGGAGACTGGTAGAGTTTGCAAGGAACTATACAAAAGTTATACGTACTTTAATGATTCAATGATTACATTTCTTCCTCCCTCAACCCGAATTTGCCTGCAAATGGCATTGATGCTCACGTGATTAATGGTCCTGTTCACTGTCATAAGTAGCAGTACAAATGGGTCCATTGGTGGAAAACTTAATTCTTTAATACCCTTAATCAAATAGGGACGTGATTTTTCAAAACTTTGTAAAACACATTTCTCGTACGCTGGGTCTGAAGTCTTGCATATGAGCGGTCGAATGTAATCAGCTGAAAAAAAAATTGCTATTAAATGGGTCTGTTTTTAAAAAACGAATACGATAGCACCGCTGAACAAATATTGATGAAATGTACTGGTTCGTTGTGGTTTGATAAAATTTTGTTAATATTAATTTACGTAACACTCTGAAATAATAGCAAGTCGTTCAGGAACACTCTGTATATCATTCTTAATAAATTGTTAAATATCATATGTACAGGGTGTCCCACTTACAATGAAAACAAGCTATATTTTCGTTATTTCTGACTTGATTGTTTCCAATTTTGGTGTGGTTATGTATAATCCCAGGGCGCACTTTTCTGTTGCTTATTTTAGATACCTATCTCAGTGGCGTACGGATTTATAGTGGTTTTAAATTAATAATTTAAAGCGTAAAGTATCTCTGCGGATTATTCTTTTTCAAAACTAATATCAGAAGTTTAGCATCGCTCAAAACGACCAAATACAAAATTTCAAAAAATTGACACCAGCAGTGGCATGCGTATGTATGATCAAGTTTATTTTAAAAAATATTTACACGCACACGCAATCCCACTGGCTTCATCTATTAATTTGCTAGGCGTCAATCTGGGAGGAATTATGTATTATCATGACCACATTGTGGCAATCGCCAAGATAGCTCCTCTCATGTCTGGAGCTCTGCACCCAAACATACTCTTCGGCTATTGGATTCCATCGAAAGGAGGGCCATTCGTCTGATTGGAGACCACGAGCTGACGAAGAAGCTCGACAGCCTAGAACATCGAAGACAGGCTGGGGATTTGACTCTCTTTTACAGATATTTTCATGGAAAGCACTCGGCTGACCTTGCCCTCTTAATTCCGCCCAGAGCGGCGAACATCAGAATCACTGCCGCTCATCCATATGTGATTAAGTTTGGTACTCCTCGAACTTCATTATTTAAGAATTCTTTCATCTGGAGGACTTCAAACTTATGGAACGACCTTCTCGAGGTCGTTTTTCCCAACGAATATAACCTCAAACGATTCAAAACCAACGTGAATCGCTTTTTGCGCACACGCACCACTCTCAGAGTGCCCTAAAGGATTTTTCCTATAGTGCTTGTGTTTGATTATAAGAAAAAAGCTAATTACCAAAAATTTTTACTGTTTAAATGCTTCATCTATATCTACAACATCTACGAACAAAATTTAATTTTATAGCAAAAAATACAGTACGCCACTGCATTTAACGTATATTTTTAGATGAAGAAATAAAAATAAAATTGGTGATATAGGCAAGCCCCTGGCTATATCTATTTATTGAAATTTTGTATTTGGTCCTTTTGAGGGATGCCAAATTAAACTATTATTTTAAAACCCCTATAAATCCGTATGCCAATGATTCAACTGGAATTTTAAGCCATCGAAAAGTGCACACTAGAATCATAGGTAACCACGCCGAAATTCACAACAATCAATTCCGAAATGCCTAAACTATAAGCTTGTTTCAAGTGGGACCCTCTGTATATTACGCAAGGTAACTGACAACCATTTGCAACACAAATTGCATCCTTTTATTTATTTAAAAACGATATATTATGCATTTACAGTCCTGATTCCTTGACCCAATGTGCTTAAGTTGCTTAACATGTTTCTAGTTTCTGTAAAAGCCTCTAATTGCTGCAATTGCATACAATTATTTTGTAAAACGGCTAATGTTTATTATACTACTATTGTAAAAACAATATTTTATTAGCTTTATTTAGCACTGTATTTAGTATTTAAGGTGCATAAGCATGACGCCGCAAAGTAATGAATATATTAAAATTGAAATAAATTAAACAACAAAACCATGAAACCTGTGTAAGTGCATATGGTGACAAATTAATACAACAACAACAATTACGTTATTTTTTATAAAGACGATATCTTCAACCAAGGATCTTACATCAAGAAGAATGCGACTTTGGTTTACAATCTTTGAAGAATAAACAATTCACATTCTTAGGTGGATTGGAGACAACTTTCCAGAAAAACAATCGGGGAGCTCTGAAAAATTAGTATAATTTTTCTTTGTCGTTTCCTGTTGATTAGACAAAGACATCACGTCTCCTTCGATCGTTCGGAACATAATTTTTATAAAGCCCTTACTGGAACGGCCATCTTTCCTACCTGCGTTCACGTTTGATACTACCAGATTAGCAACTGTCATATTGGTGGTTATTGTTAAATAAAATTATTTTGCCATGGTATAACCCCCTGGGGAGGGGTAGATATTACCCTTATAATCTTAAATGGGAAGGTGAGGTCAAGGGGTACATCACTTTAACTTAAATCATTTTGGTATAATACCATAATCTATTATTCTTGAAAGTACTTTACAAGAAATCCCGGTGCAAAAATGGACCTAAACGTAAATTTTTAGGCGGTAACTTTGCCTCTGGTAAAAAATTGGAAAGAGCGTCACCCCGAGTGACTACCTACGTACCGTTAATCATTCTACTGAGAGAGGATCATAATAATGTTTTTTTTAATAATAGCCTAAAAACCACAAATTATTTCAGCGCAGATATTAATTACTTCCATTTTTGGAACGCGATTTTTTGGAAATTGCTACTGAAAATATTATGGAATTATTAAAAAAAAACAACCTTTAAAATCATGTACCCCCTTCCCATTTAAGATTTTAAGGGTGACATCTACCCTCCCAGGGAGTTAAACTCACATATATATAACCATTATATGGCCAATACGAACGTTCCAAAATACAAAAAGTTTCCCCGCTATGGGAGATGGCGTGGTACTATTGAGTTTGTGTAATAGGGTGGAAATTTTATCGATCGCGCGTCAGAGCCGGCCCGACATTATTTGATTGTTGTTATTCGTCGCCATCTTTGGTTCTGGATGCTTTTTCAAATTACAGAATAAATAGTGGTTCATCCACATTGTTGTCGGTATATTAGTGCTTATAAACTTTCATTACCTAATAACAATTTTTGTGAAGGAGTTTATAATTTGTGGTGATTCGCTGTTTGATAGGTTAGTGGCTTGTTTTGTTTAAGATGAAAGGACACAAGTGCATGATGCTTTTTTGCAAAAGTCGTGGATCAATACCAGGTATGAAGTATTTCAGGTATGTACATACTATATACCTACGAAAATATTTTGCTTATCACATTATCCGATCTTCCGAACCGAATTTCACTAAAAAGCTTGTAAGAAAAAAAGAGAGTGTCACTGGTATACAATATATATGTGGCCACTACCTAACCTTAAAATTAATGTATTTTTAATTTGGTGCATTAGTAGCTGATAATAATTCCCAAAATAGTCAATATAGTCATTCATTCTTAATTTTTGGTTTAGAAAAAAGTGAGGTTAAGGAACATACGACGTCAGATGAAAGTTCAAATAAAGCTCATCGTGTCGTTTGTTACAAATATTCGGACGGAATTTGGCACCAAAAGTTTACATCAATCAGGGCACCGTCGGATCATCATATCGTCAGAAATCGTATGCATGGAACGCTGTCTTAAATCGAACTAATCGAAATTTTGATTGCAATATTTTTCCTAACTAACCAGAAAGTTGAAATCCGGTTCTGTCGAATATTTACTTTCACAAGGAAATTTCCGAACTGCGCAAACTCACAACGCCCCCTTCGACGCCCATAGCGGGGACATAATTGCAGATGGTATTAGCAATATAATGGTTATATATATATATGTGGTTAAACCACGAAGATTGCAAATATTCTTTAAAAGCGTTGTCCTTCACGTTCGTTGATATGTCTTTTGGTTGGGACACTAACGGCCATTAAAAAATTACTATTCTAGTTACCAAAATGGGATCATAATCAATATTTTACTATATAAACGTAGAAAAATATAATTTTTTTTCCGTAATTTTTTTTAGCTCACCTTTCAACTTATCAACAGAAGTTAACTTCAAGTAATTGGCGAGTTGTTGTGAAAGCTGATTATTACATTTATTACTTTCATAATTTACTTGCATAACAGATGTAACAGTAGACAATATTATATTTATAGGCATTTATTTTTCATTTCTGATCATAAAATAATAGTTTACGGCAATTAGAGAAGCTATATATATTTATTATTTTTGTTATGCAATTTTTTCCTCTTCGCTCGCTACCATGACAAATGCCGAGGCGACATACAGCTCGACCTCGGGCTCTGAGCCACGATCCTCAGGAATATAATCCGCCTCTTAAGGGGTATCAACAGCATGGTACCGTTTGGGAAGCATCTACAGTATCCCACGAGATATCCGATTCGATATACCAGCCTTGATGGCGTATAGGAATGGGGGACGATTCCCTATTTTTTGTATGACGCCAGATAGCAACATTATGACTTATACCACTAAAAACCACCAAATTAGAATCGGTTTGCCGGATATGGGGAAGACGAACCTACAATCTCTCGTCGTACAGTTTTAATCGGCTGCCGCCGGAGCCATTTCTAAAGCCGCTATGGTCTGTTCATTTTCGTAATTCAGTAGACATAAACAGATACACGCGACGAGCACGTGAACAGTATACAGGGTCGCATTAAGAACAATATAACAGTTCAATCTTGAACCACGCATGAATAGACCTGAAATATCTGAAGATATAAACCATAAACTACCAGGATGTAATAGAGAACAAGTTCCAAAGAAAATTTATGACTACTTCTGACGAAAAATGAATGTACCACTTAAT
Organism: Barypeithes pellucidus; assembly: GCA_963991005.1. Classification (NCBI taxonomy): domain Eukaryota; kingdom Metazoa; phylum Arthropoda; class Insecta; order Coleoptera; family Curculionidae; genus Barypeithes; species Barypeithes pellucidus. Next base: position 7,971,010 of record OZ022557.1, read on the forward strand.
ATAGTGAATATTATTGGAAATCCCACAAAACGACAATGCCCTCATGTTATGCGAAATTATAGACAAATTAGGAATGAAAATCTAGATCGTTCGTCTGCGATGCATGGAAGATCCAATAGGAAGATATATTTGGAGGATTGGTAGAGAAATAAAGCTCGACGCATAGTTAGTGTGCACCGATTCTCGGCTGTAAACAAATAATAAATATGGAAATATTTGGCTGGATGCTGGAAAGCAGGAGGTCATTAGAATTTCGAACCGAACAGAACAGAACATCGCCGTTTGACCAATACCAATGAGTTTATGCATCGAGCATGTAGCTATCACGCGCTGATGTTTGTTTATGCCCCTGTATTGGTAAAATGAACAGAGTATAGAGATATATTTATTAGCAGTAGGCAGTTCTGTCTACTGAAAGAAATTATACTGTTTGTAAGCTTCTATCCCATAGTGTGTTATGGGCAATAAAGGACCTATATGTTCAGGATGTTCGGATAATGCATTAGGATATGTACAGAGGTCACTCTATATATTAAAATAAATATAGTCATATAGCAAAAAGTCGAAAGCTCTTGAGTAACAGTCTTCTATCAAAGTACAATTTTTTTCCCTTATTTTTAATATCTTGCGGCTAGTTTTTAAACTATAAAGTTGATATTTGGTACAGGGATTACGCCTAACGAGTTCAATCATTCTGTTTCATTTTTGGCGTGCATATCTTTTTTGTTTTGATAATTACTGAAAAAAAGAACACGTCATTTAAAGACATTAGAATATCTAATAAAAAAGGTAGTTTTTATTGTAGTATTAGCCTATACACTAGTTTGTAAGGCCAACTGCAAAAATCGGAGTCGATAAACCACACTATTGGAATTAAAGTTTCTGTTAGCAGTAAATTCAGTTTATCTAATGGAAGAAAAAAAGATTAAATTTTCGTTATATGACCTACTACCATTATTTTAACGTATAGAATCACCTGTCCAAGTATCCGGATGCATTATCAGAACACCCTGTATATTTAGCGGGATTTGACATTCACAAATGAAAGATGCTTCTTTTATGTTTCTTTTTCGCCAATAACATTTAAAAATAGTGAATAATTGCATTTTGAAATAACTCAAAATGATGATAATTCATAAAAAAAATTATACAAACAAGCAAATCCGTATATCAGTATACCAACTCTCAACCAGACCTTCAACAAACGAAAGTTAACTTGAACTCTTTGATATAACCAGTTGTTTACTTGGGATCAACAATGTGAAAATAAGAAAACGATGAAGTACTTCTTATTATTGGGCACATTGTGTTCATTGAATTTGGAGGACGAAAAACCTTTTTATTTGTAGCTTTACAACAAAAATGTATTCTTTATAATAACATTGGCTTTTATTCAGATTATATTTTCGAATACCAGATATGCGATTACTATACAGAGTACATCAAAAATAATATTTTTAATTAATATTTGAATTTCGGTTTTTTTTATTTTTATGAACATATTTTCAAAACCGCGGTTATTACTTATTACCCGAATGGTACAAAAACATTTTCCTCAAAGTAGTTAATTTCATAGTAAATTACTAAGCTAGAATTTTTTAATCATTCACAAATATTAGAATAATAAAATATCAAAAACTTGATCCTATTACATAATATATATATTATTCAAAACCACACCAGATGCAGCGAGAAAAATGTTTAACAACCAAACTTTGAAAAGATGAACTATTTCAATTTCAATTCAAGTATTTGAAAATAGTCTTAATAATAGACTATGGGATAAAAACACGCTGACAGGGAATCAATAAAATTATACTTCAGAGGCATTCTGGACTATTATACAGGGTGTCCGCTAATTAATGGAACATGAAAAAACCACAGACTCATTACGTAAAAATATTAGGATTTAATTATACTTACCTATATCCGAAAGTTGACGTTAACTGAGATACAGGGTGTTAAAGTTAAAACTTCATTTTTGTTTTTCTCTAATAACTTACTCTCTAATAACTCATAACGAGAAACTGATTTTTTGTGAAATTCTAATGTACAATGTACGGGGCGCTGTCTGTGGCATTTTTTACACATTTATTAGGTCATAACTTTTTTGTGCCTCAGTGTATTTAAGTTTTAATGAAAATAATATTCTTCTCATATTTATTACGTAAAAAAGGTATACTAATTTCAGGTTGCCCAGAGTTACCGTTACGGAGATATTTACATTTAAATCGTTTAGTGCACCCTGTCAAATTATTATTAATTTGCAAACAAAATTTTTTTCTCAAAGTAACCTATGAGAAAACAAATGAAATTTAGAGATGCAGTTGCTGTGGAACAGAAACTGTTTCATTTTTGAGTTTATCATAAGTTTGTGTTCTCATTGCTGTTGGTCTCTTTCGACACGAAATAAGTTAAATAACAATCCAATTGTTGTATTTATTATTCTCAATTACCATTACTAGAACATTAATTATCATGTAAAAGTTAATTGGTAAGAAGTAACAAAATATTATTGGCTTGCATGAGCTAAAGCACTAAACAATTTAAATGTAAATATCTCCGAAACGGTAACTCTGGGCAACCTGAAATTAGTATACCTTTTTTACGTAATAAATATGAGAAAAGTATTATTTTCATTAAAAACTTAAATACGCCGAGGCACAAAAAAGTTATGACCTAATAAATATGCAAAAAATACCGCAGACAGCGCCTCCTACATTGTACATTAAAATTTCACCAAAAAATCAGTTTCCCGTCCTAAAAAACCATAATTGCCAACTTTTGTAAAAAACCGTTGGTTTCTGTCAAAGTTATTAGAGAAGAACCAAAATGAAGTTTTAACTTTAACACCCTGTATCTCAGTTAATATCAACTTTTGGATATAGGTAAGTATAATTAATTCCTAATATTTTTACGTAAGAAATCTGTGGGTTTTACATGTCCCATTAATTAGCGGACACCCTGCGTATTAAAACAGAATGGAACACATGTTTTTAAAATTTGATTGCTCATATCTTAAATACAGTTTTGAGCTAATATAAACAAACTGTATATTTTTGAAATCAGAAAAGGAAGATCTCTCGTAAAAGTATATAGGGTGTTCCATTAAAAAAAAACTACAAGGCTAAGGTAAAACTCCCAATGATTGACAGGTTTTAGAAACATTTCTTACCAAATTGATCAGCCTGAGAAAGTCTCTTATTTTATTTAAAAGTATTTAACAACGTTATGCCTATCATAGAAGGTATTAAAATAGTCGAATGTCTCACAACGTTGTTTTCTAAAATTCTTAAATTGACAGGCCGAAAAAAAGGTTGTCCCAAAATTTGACACAATTTATTGCCTTTTTTACAAATTTATCCGTAATTTGCAAAATATATAGAACTGGAATACTAAGGCTAGTAACCAAAGAAAAATGAATATTGGTAGTATTGTATATTATTTAAAACGTCATCTTAGCAATCAAATAAGTAGTACTTAATGAACTAAGCTTTAAAAACAGTCTGAACAGTCATTCAGCCACATTGTTAAAAAATGCGATTGATGAGGTTGTCAGATTGCAGTCCCAAAGGGTTGGCGCATTTAATTTTTAGGTCAGATATAAAGATTTCTTAAATTATGGCAAGTTATATAACATGTCAATTATTGGTTGAATGTCAATAATTGGGTGTTTTACCTTATATTTTCAAGAAAATATAGGTAAACTGTACCTACCTACGATAAGAAATAATAATTTATTGTTACCATGTTGGTTTTGACTGATGAATTAAATTCTCAAAAAAAATATTTTGTTTCATTCTTAGGGATTTTTATGACGAATAACGTAGAATACAATCAATAAAATATACATTGAGACAATAAAGAAACTTCGATTTAGACAATGAAAATTGATCATATTTATTTATTTTTGATTTAAACTTTAACCGATTTATTTGAAATTGGCGCTGACATGAATTAAATTTGTTCCATCTATCTCGAAAACCTCACACTCCACAGATCTGAGACAGTCATAATTCTTCATTACATTATGAGTCTAGCAACGACATAAGCAATAGTTCAAAAATATTTTTTAATAATCAATTAATGTTGTGATAATATTTGTGTCCGTGTCCAAAGAATTATATTATAGTTTACTTGATTTGTGAAATACTTACGGATTTTTCCATAACTGCAGGTAATGAATACACATAAGACGATCAATAATGACTTCATTTTAGCAACTTCTGTTTAACAGTGGCCACTGTTAAAATTAAAATTGAAATTTACAATATCGGCGATACGGCGCGGTGGTTCCCTCCACTTTCGATTTTCTGCGACGCAACGAGACGATACAAGTACTATTTAGTTAAGCAATTCGATTATTTAATACGTAATTAATCGTTTTATTATAGAAGCTACCCCTAGATCAAGTAGAGTTATATACAGTGTAACCATTAAAGTTGGAACCATTTTTTTTATGATCAAACACAAGCACTAAAGGAAAAATCCTTTAGGGCACTCTAGGAGCGGCGCGTGTGCGCAAAAAGCAATTCACGTTGGTTTTGAATCGTTGGAGGTTATATTCGTTTTGAAAAACGACCTCGGGAAGGTCGTTCCATAAGGATGAAGTCCTTCTGCTATTCGCCGCTCTCGGCGGAATTAAGAGGGCAAGGTCAGCCGAGCACATTCCATGAAAATATCTGTAAAAGAGAGTCAAATCCCCAACCTGTCTCCGATGTTCTAGGCTCTTCGTCAGCTCGTGGTCTCCAATCAGACGAATGGCCCTCCTTTCGATCGAATCCAGTAGCCGAAGAGTATGTTTTTGGTGCAGAGCTCCAGACATGAGAGCAGTACTCTAGTGATGGTCGAATCTGGGATTTGTATATTGTCAAAAGTTGTGAGGTGTGTACCATTTCTGGTTCGGAAGAGTTCGGAAGCTGATTAGATATGTGTTTATTGTTCTGTGTTTTCTATTGAAATTTCTTTATTTTATTCCGAAAGTCCAAAAAGTAAGTTCTAAAACTAGATTTATGTTAATAAAAATTTATTGATATTGTTATTCGATGCTACTCCATATCTTTAATAATCGATATTTTGTTTGCAGGATGTACAATTTTGAGCAATCATTTTTAATTTAAGCCTGGCTAACAACTAGAACAAGAAAAAAGCAATTTTTAGTTATTGGCCGTGACTGAACAAGACTATATCATAAGAATTGTGCCCAACAATTGTGCGTTTAAATGCTGAAATTTTTTTTTGTGATTCTTACCATCAAAATTAGAAGAATTTCGTAATTTAAATTGTATTTCTTTTTCCCAGTATTTCCTGAAATTTTTAATATAATAATAAATATTTATTCACAAAATGTATTGTTATTTTTAATCGCAATGAGCAATCCGGCTTTAGGAAAATTTGTACGGCGACTGCACTAAGGAAACTGACTAAAACAACTGACATAGCTCGGAATATGGATGAATCCAAGGCGTCATGCCTGGTTCTAAAACTTGGATATTATGGTTTTTCCGAGCAGGTGTGTAGATGGTTCTCCAGCTATCTTTTTGAACGGTCACAGGTAGTAGAGCTGGACGGGGTGAGATCGCAATTCATTACTTTAAAACTTGGAGTTCCGCAAGGTAGTAATAATGGCCCTAAATTGTTCATTATATATACCGCAAGCCTTCCTGATGAGTTGCGGTTTTGCTCGGGACATGCCTATGCCGACGACTTTCAGCTTCTTGCTGATATTGCCCCGGAAAGTGCCAGCTGGGCCTTGCAGGAGGTAAATGGAGACTTAAATAGGATTTCTGAATGGTCTGGTAAACATGGATTGCTGCTTAATCCTAACAAAAGTAATTACATGATAATAGATACTGATGTGGTTAGAAATAGGTTTGAATCATATAATTTTACAACTGTTCATATCAATGGATCTGTAGTGCCATCTGTTGAGCATGTCAGGAACCTTGGTATGAGATTTGATAGGTATCTAAAGTTTGAGCTTCATGTAAAAGAAAATATATCTCTTGTATATTTTAAACTAAAAAGCTTGTATTCATTTAAATACATTCTGTCTGAGCGGCTGAAGCTTGTGCTGGTTGAGTCACTTATTTTTCCTCACTTAGATTATTGTAACGTGGTGTACTTTCAATACCTAACTCTTGAGTTTCAGAATAAAATTCAACTGGCCCAGAAAGCATGTGTTCGTTTTGTGTATTGTATTAATAAATTTGATCATGTCAGTCATGTGTACGTTCAGAATAATCACTTAAAATATAAATTTCGTGCTATGCTGCATTTTGGGATGTTAATTTACAGAATATATAAATCCGGATTTCCAGGTTATCTTTGGGAGTACATGGTGGCTAGACGTGATCTACATAACCTGAATCTTGGAAATGTTGTTAGATTTGATGTCCCACGGCACCGAACGTCCAAGTTCAGGTGTTCGTTTTCCTTCTTGGCCATTGAATTGCTAAATTCTGATGTTTATAATCTTATAACAAATAATTCTCTTGTGAATTTTAAACGCAAATATAGGACTCATATGCTCAGGGGTATGAATTAGTGCGCATTGCTGATGAATAATGTGGATTTCTTCTCGTGAAACGATGTATTATTATTTTGATTAACTTTGTGTGATGGTAGCAAGGAAGAACGCATTGCGAATCGATACCTTTTATGTAATTGTATATTTTTATTGTTACATAATAAATATTTTTCTATTCTATTCTGTTCTATTCTATTCTATTCTATTATACCGCCATGACCAATGACTAGGCCGTCGGCAATACATTTTTAAAAACTTAAATATATTTAATTTTGTAAACTCAATTGCATATGTTTTAATAAAGAAATATTGCGCATAATGGATTTCTTTTGGCAACAGGTAAAATAAACAAAACCCTCCTTAACAGACCAATAACTGTAGCATTTACCCTATACAGGGTGCCCAATTAGTGGGGGCAAAGGCCACTCTCCTGTACCATCCATTTAAGGTAGGCTTAACAGGTGCATCTTCTAAAATTATTTTCGACTATACAAGCTGATCCGCTAACCACTATCCTTTAATCTGACATTATTATGGAAGTTATTTGTTGTTTAATTGTTGAATTATCTAAAACAGCGTTTTCCCAACAGGGGTCCGCTAACCACTAAGTGGAAATAAAATGTCACAGAAAGAAAATGTCGTAATCGACTGAATATGCCGAACCAGATATACAAGGATGCAGCTTTCTTCAAGTTAAGATCAATATAAAGTAGATGTGTGAAATTATGGTAGACTTCCGAGCAACGCAGTAGACAGCAACAGCAGGCAACAGTCTTAGGGTAATGCAGCATATGCCGCCGAAGAAGATGCTGCGTTGCTCGGAAGTACGCCCGATTGTAAAATATAATGCGAAGTAATGCTGTCTGTTGCAACTGCAAATGCTTTGCTGTCTGCTAGGTGTACCTTTAGACATGACATCCTATCATATAATTAATTATGCACCAAAGTCGCAAGCGGGTGGGGTCCACAACATAATCCCAATCAAAAGGTGTCCCGTGGTCAAAAAAAGTTTGGGAAACGCTGATTTAAAAAAAAGTAGAGTTTCTGCTTTATTTATATACATTTGCGTAGGGGAAAAAGTATAAGTAAACTATTTCTTTTAAAATGTTTTATTTTAAAGAACATATATCACAGTAATGTAACGTTTTATAGCAATTATTATTTTTGTTTTTTTAATACGGCCTTTTAAAAACGGGGTTATTTATATACATAGCAGCAAACCCAATTTCATCGCAATAAGTAGTGGATAGTTGAAGGCTGAAATCCTTAAGGTTCATCTTCACCATTTGGTATAGATAACCAAAGATAATCAACGTATTTGAATGAGCCCTGAAGATTAGACTGCTATAATAAGTACTAAGTAGAAATTACTATTTTTTCTGTAGTAATTTCTACATGTTGCTACTACGGTTTATATAATTTGCAAAAAAAATCCATTTCTTTTATAGTTATTCCAAGTTTTGACTAAAAGAAACTAACGAAACTTACCTACATACAAATGTAATGTTTGTAATTTTAGATGGGGGAAACCCACGAAAACATTCACCACAAACTTATATTCTGTAGTAGGCCTGTTTGACAGTGCCGTTGTTTTCATATTCCATATAATACCTGTTGTTTTGGCATTTTTCGATTAGTGGACCGTGGAAATAAATTATTGAAAGTTGGGGGATAAAAATGATACAAGAATACGTCAAGTATGTATTGTATTATACAGGGATCGTCAAAATGAATGGACTATTTTTCAAATATTATTATATCTTATTCATAAAACTTTCAACAGAAAATGAAACGGTGTAATAATTACAATTAGTGGGGCGCGAAATTTTTATTTAATAGAATATAGTGAGCCTTAAGTTAATATCGATATTCTCAATGCGTCGATGTAAAAGTTGAATGAGCTTGCAAATTTGTAAAAAATTCGTTGAAGAACAACCATCGAGATAGTTTCAATCTTGATTTTCCTTTTGAAACATTGCCACTATTTCCCCACTTTTAACCCACCTTGCAACAAACCCAAACAAACAATTTAACACGAAAAATGCCATATACACACAAATTTCCTGATGTTGTTCAAAAAACCCTCGACACGTCATTAAATCACAATGTGTCATACATCGTTGCATTCGGAAGAAAAAAAGCTCTCAAATTCCAATATCAGGAAAACAGAACCGTATTTAAAAAAATAAAGTTGATAATGGCCCTTCGAAGACGAGTCGTCGGATTACGAAACAATTAACGCTATTAGATGGAGTGACAAAAGTGGCAATGTAAAAGTGCAATTTACTTTAGAATTCGATCTCAAAAAAACCCAGGAAAAAAATTAAACGATTTTTCAGATTTTCGGTTTTTTTCCGGATATCTCCGGAACTACTCGGAATTTTAAAACTTTCTAAACGGCATATTATTAGGCACGTAAATGCGCAACTTTACCTCCATTTAACCGACTTCGTATCTATTACGGTTTCCGATATCCCTGTACTGGCCCTCCTTATCTTGGACACGTTGTATACCGGTTTGACTAATGCAGCAGGGTATTACTTTTCGTAATTTTTCCTTGTATAACCCCCCCCCCCCCCCCTTCAGAGCTCTGGATCCGTCCTTGCCTTGCAATGACAACGCGTTACCTATCGACTATTGTTTGTCAAAATTTAGCCAAGGCCTATTCTACCATTAGTCGATTAATATGTTCTCGTCTAGTCGATATTTATTATCTAAATAATATCGTCGCTTCATTATGACGGTCCATGTATATAATTTTTTTAGTTCTCTTTAAAATTTATAAAAAAAAAGTATTTCAGAATGTTCTGTTGCCATTTACATAGAGGTCAAAATTTACCTAATTTGTAATAGAAAAAAGAATTCCCTAAAGTGCCCCCTAATGGAGAAACAGAGCCCCAAAGGAGTGTACCCAGTGGTTTGTTTTGTGGCTAACCTTTGAACCGACTTGTATAAGTTAATGAAATTTTAATATTTTATAGAAGTAGATGTTTTACCTTATTGGGAAAGTCAGGAACGGACTTGGCCAACACACTGTTTTGTTGAATGCTCTCACTCTTAATTTATTGCGATAAAACTGGCAGTTTTCGAGATAAATCGGTTTTTACGTGAAACACTCAAAAGTCACAGGTGGTAAACCAAACAAGTAAAAATAAAATTTAGCAGAAGAATGTTTTAAAATTCTAAAGTTTGGCAAGTACTTTTTAAAAATAAACAAACAATAAATTGCTCGTATATTATTGCTAAAATATTAACTTTGGCCGATGAATGAAATTCTCGACGCGATTTTTAGAATTAATAACTATTTAGTGTTTCGCATAAAAGCCGATTTATAATAAAAAGTAATATAAAAAAAATATTCAAAAAATCAGTTTTCAGCTTTGTCAACTGACACCGGTCCACCGGCAAGTCCATTTCTGACTTTCCCAACGACGTAAAACATCTACTGTACTATGGTTTAATGACTCTTTATAGTTTCTATAAAATATTAAAATTTCATTAAATTATACCTATCGGTTCAGAAGTTAGAGCCAAACTGGGTATCCCTTTGGGGCTCTGTATCTCCGTTAGGTTTATTTTGACCTCCTCTATATGCCACACCTCGAGAGATTAGGAGGTACTTACGGGACACCCTGTATTTGCAACAACATCTCGGTGAATATATTTATCGGAAGAACGCACTTACACCAATAATGGCAAATTAAGACATCATATATTTTTTTTACAACTTGTATACATAAAATTAGTTGACACGTGTTTCAGGATTTTGCTGAAAAAATCTTTCCTCCGAAAATATCCACACTTCAATTTTTGATAATTTGTTGGATCGAAAATATTTGATAACTTCTGAACTAAAAGAGGTACCGCTTTTTTGTAAAATGGTTATTGCAGATGAAAGGATGACGAACAAAATGGTATTTTTTTAAAGTAATATAAGATGGGTTAAAGCTATTTAAACAATTAAGTTGTTTTATTTGTTCACAATTACATTTTTTTTTAAATGCACTTCGAAAGCTAAGGTAACAAGGTGTAAAATAAAAAAATACCGATAAAATATGAGAAGATTGGAGGAACTTCAGCAAATTATCAAAGATTTAGTGTGGATATTTTCGAAAACAGAATTTTTTCAGCAAAATCCTGAAATAACCGAATCACCGAATTTTCTGTATATGAGTTGTAAAAAAATTCGGACGATTCTGAAATTTCAAGGTTCAAAAGTATGTAAAAGAATGACCCAAATGGCATATAAAAATAGTGACACGAAAACACAACCAGGCGACTAATCGATCTAAAAATTTTAATGGACTTAATTTTAAACCTCTTGGTAATTACTGTCAAATTAGACTAGTTTTAAAGGCTTCTCTCCCGTTTTCAAATGGCTTACTGTTTATACTTAATAGAGCTTATAAATCTACTTTTCAGGAAATAATTCATCGTATGTAAATCTACTTGTAATAGAATTAGCAATATCAGTAAACGTTTGTGATAGAGAATTTTCTAGGACAGGTTTAATTTCATTAATAAATAGGTCCGCATTGTCTCGAACTACGTCATTGGTAGCTCTTGCTAAGGTCGGATTGGCCGTTCCTCCGTTCGCTCCAGAAAATAGATTTCCTAAGTGAAGGACGCTGTGGCCTATGATGAGGTTTAGTCCAAATTTTCTAAAGTGCAGGTGTTTCTTGCCTTCTTTTTCCACGATATCTCCTTTCATTATGCAGTCGAACATATAATTTGCTAAAAGAAAATATATATTTGGTATAGTGTCACCATTTAAGTTGGAATCATACGGGGAAAAATGTATTGTTCAATTTAGGTAAAATTTTACTTCACTATGAGTTTTTGCTTCAATAAAGAACAAAATAGTTATTTATGTATCAAGGGTACTAAGTAGATGATTATGCCCTGAGGGCGACAGTCTTACAAAGCCGAGGGCCTCTGGCCCGAGGGTTCGTAAGTCGCCCGAGGGTATATATCTATTAGTACCCGTGGTGCATATAAACTTTTATGTCATACCAGTTCGTTCTAAATAATAAATATTTTTTAAAATTTAATTTGACTTACCAATTTTTTATTTTTACCTGCGACAGTACCTTGACATTATTATAGCCTGCATTTTTGTTGCTAGAGAGATAAGTATTGAAATGTTTAATGTGCAAAGTCAAAAATCAAAAATGGAACAAGGTTTTGAAATTCCCGACGAAATGGGAAAAAGGGCTGAAAAGGCAACACAAAACCTCCAGACAAGGCCGCTGTACTGTACAACGTATTTGGGTTTGAACAATACCGAAAAGTACGTACATTGTTTACGTCGAACGTCGGCAACTCTTTTAGCAGAAGCTGCAGCAAGTATAACTACACTGAACCGCCATGGTGGATGGAAGAGTACCACAGTTGCTGAAGGATATTTAGAGAATATCATAACCTCAAAAAATGAGGTTTCAAGGATGTTGGCAGGCGTACCATCTGGATCTCGCATTTCCTTACAGAAACTAGAGACCCAGACAATGAATCATGAGTCAACCTTGGCTGCAGGAAATTTAGCTATCAGCGGAACCTTCCAGAATTGCCAGTTCTATGTTAATACAACCAAATAATATATGAACGTAAATTTATATTTTATTAATAAAGAATAAATTAATCGAAAACTGTTTTTTGGGTATTAATGTCAGTGCGGGCCACAATGTGTACTTTATGCCCGCGCGGGCATAAAGTATCCATTATGTAGATGGTATCTAAGGTATAAAAACACAATAATGCACTGCTATGACATAAATTATATAATTAAAGGGGATCATGCGGCTTTTGCTAACTGTCAAATTTGATATTTTCTCCACAAAATGTCGAAAAATAGCATTTAGTGATCGAATTTTAAAAAATGTTATTGGGAAAAGTTGTATTGTAATTTTATGTTCACATACCAAATTTGAATGACTAATGATAATTTTTGCTTCCTATCTATTCTTGACCAATAAGTAAATCTATATACTCATCGTCTAAATTCATTCTTTATACCAAAAATTATACCAAAATATTAATTTTTCTTAAAAAATTAATTTGCAATTTAAAAGTGTGGAGCAAACTCCTCATATCTTTAAAGATTTAATCAACGAAGAGGAGAGTATTTTTTTTTTAATATGAAATACGTTGAAAAAAAAAATGAATATATACAGGGTGGCCCATCGAAAACGAAACAGAGACATTTACTGGCAGCTCAGTTCATTTTTGGAAAAACGCTCAGGCCCGTCGATTTTGTTTTCGAGGGGGACACAAAATTGGAAAAAAATCACGCCAACAAGTGCAGCCCCCTGGACGGGGGTGGCACCACCCCTAAAATCTTAAATGGAAAGGGGGGGGGGGGGGGTCGAGTGATAACTTATTTTAAAGGTCTTTCAATTCCCTTTATAATGATGTAAAATTCACAATACTTCAGTTCAGTAGTTTTGGAGATTTATTGATTTTAAGCTTACAGTACACTTTAATAGGTACATCTGATTAGTTTGTACTACTTTCAGAAGAAATTTGAGTAAAGGCAGTTACTTATTAATTTAATGCTTTTCTTTACTACGCCCATGGATCATTTTGGTGTTCAAAATAGCGATTGGAGCGGTTTTTGTCGCGAAAAAAGTGGTTTATTGAAGAAAGATAAGCAGGGAATGTCTCGTACTTATTTTAAATAGGAATTTGTACATAGTTTGCGATTGATTCGACCAAACTTTGTTGTTAAAATACCTTTTACCCTGGTATATTCCACGGCAGAAAGGATTAAAATTATCGAAATATTTTTCGGAAATAATCAGTGCGCTAATAGAACAGCACACATATTTAATGAGCGACATGAGAACAGTAACGTGCATCGAAAATATGTCCTAGAACTTATAGCTAAATTTCGGGACACTGGATCAGTCGCCAATAAAAAACGCAACATTGAAAATCCCATAAGGAACGAAGCAATAGAAGTGGGGATTTTAGGGCAAGTTTATGTAGACGTTAAGTACCCGCAAATTGGATACTGTGTGTGGTGTTAGTCGATGTAGTATCCAACGGATTCTGAAGGCCCATAGATTTCATCCGTATAAAATTCACCTTGTACAAGAACTTAATGAAGACGATTTTGATCGGCGATTACAATTTTGTGAAGATATGAGTGAACGAATTATAAACGATGAACATTTTCTATTCAACACTTGCTTTTCCGACGAATGTTCCTTTTTCTTACATGGCCTAGTAAACCGTCATAACTGCCGATATTGGTCAGATTCTAATCCCAGAGTTTATCATGAGGTACACACACAGCAGCCACAAAAATTAAATGTTTGGGCTGGTATTTTTGGCGATCATTTAGTTGGTCCTTTTTTCTTGCCTGGAAATTTAACCGGTGAAATGTATTTGGAATTACTGCAAGACGCCATAGATCCTGCATTAACAGCCATAATTGAAGATGGGAATGATCGGCGGTACATTGCGAATAGGTTGATGTTCCAACAGGATGGTGCCCCACCACATTACGCATTACGTGTTCGACAATATTTAGATCAGACGTTTCCAGGTCGATGGATTGGTAGAAGAGGTGCCATTGAGTGGCCCCCAAGATCGCCAGACTTATCACCTTTGGATTTCTTTCTGTGGGGTCACTTAAAAAGCAAAATCTATGCTACTCAACCAACATCGTTAGAAGATTTGCGACAAAGAATTGTGAATGAGTGCCTTCAAATTACTCCTCAAATATTGCAAAATGTGCGGCAACGTTTTTAGCAAAATCTTTATTACTGCATGGAGAGTCATGGTGGTCATTTCCAACATTTACTTGGCTGACGGGTCAGTTCATTCTTAATTTTTAAAGTACTTTGCTACCAAATGTATTGATTTCCACTAATGATGTATTAAAGTTTTATTTAAGTTTAAAATCAATAAATCTCCAAAACTACTGAACTGAAGTATTGTGAATTTAACATCATTATAAAGGGAATTGAAAGACATTTAAAATAAGTTATCACTCGACCCCCCTTTCCACCCGAACAAACCCAGGGGGCTGCACTTGTTGACGTGATTTTGTTCCGATTTTGTGTCCCCCTCGAAAACAAAATCGACGGGTCTGATCGTTTTTCCAAAAATGAACTGAGCTGCCAGTAAATGTCTCTGTTTCGTTTTCGATGGGCCACCCTGTATAAATATAGAATAAAAATGCCGTTGTTTATAGTAAATAAATATATTTGCGGTGGTAGGGTCGACCGTTTTGGTCAAAAATAGATAGGAAACAAAAGTTATCATAAGTGATTAAAATTTGGTACGTACGCATAAAATTGCAATACAAACAAGTTTTCCAAATTTTTTTTTTTAATTCATCATCATCAATTAATGTCATTTTCGACATTTTGTGGAGAAAATATCAAATATGACAGTTAACAAAAGCCGCATGGTCACATTTAATTATTTCATTTTTGGTCTTTATTGAAGCAAACACTTATGGTAAATTTAAAGTTGACCTAAATCGAAAAGTAAATACTTTCCCTACATGGTCCCCACTTTAATGGCGACACTATATAAAAATTTTTTCCTTGTTGTTTTTTTATCGAACCTTGGACAATTAATAAAAGTTGTTCGCTTCCAATTAAACCAGAATATTAGTACTTACTAAAGTTTCCTGTAATCGGCCCCTGTCCTTTATATTTCAGAACGAGTATGCTCATGTCAATGTCATATTTGCCCTCGAAATAAAGGGCTGGAATGTTGACTCTGAAGAGATATCTGTTCTTCTTTATGTCGGTTCTAAAAAAACACAAACAGATATATATTTGAACTTTTTAAACTGATTTAGTTAAGAACTTTTTTTCAACTTTCTTAATTTCTCTAATGCATTTGCGTCCACTTTTCGACAAAAGTTTATATAATCAATAGATGCCTCTGGGAAAATGATTATTTCCCAGACCACCCAATGATACCTTATACAATAAGGGCGTATTTAGTCTATACAGTAGCACTTCAAATACTATTTCAGATTGAATGGTACTACCAAGAAAAGGAAGCCTTTTCCATTGATAGGATGTAACCACCTGCAGACCGGTTTCAAACTCTTTTGTTCTCGCCAGTACAGGGTAGGTGTACATATCATCAGATAAGACTCTAAATACTACCTGAAAAATATAGACTCTTTATTTTTAAATAGATACCGGTCATCAAGAAGTACCCGAATCAATATCTATGTCAAATTTGAGCTATTTAACTGATTCAGTTAAAAAACTGTTCTCAATTTTTGATAATTTTTTTTTAAGGCAACCATAACTCATGGGCCATAAAGGTGATACTTAACATCAAATTAAACCGGATTAAGTCATATAAGTTTTTTTCGAAATGTTTCTCGTGGAGGGTTTGTTCGGGTAAAATGACCAAATTCTACGTATCTTTGATAATTTTTAAAAAATAATCTTTCACTTAGGGGTCCCACAGACTAGCAAATAATTTGCAGGTCTCCACTAAATAATAATAATAATATTGAACGTCTTTATTATTTAAAAAAAAAGAGACAATTATTGGTTTCAATCGAACATGGCAATATTTACTTATCTCTCTTTGAGCTCGAGGTGAAAATCGACCAAAAATAGATCGCTGCGAGCCTCGGACGAGCCTTCCTCGAGCGGCTCAAGGTAATCTCGTCAGATGCTCGCAACCCGGTTTAATTATGACGAACCATGCTCGTTGTTGGCGCGGCTCAAGCTCGACTCAGGCTCGTCCCGCCATATTTATAAGCAGCTTTAAATAAGTCGTGCAATGTATTTTTATTTAAGTCAACTTACTTTAAATCTACAATCTCGAAACTTGAAGGTCCCCAGACTTTAACGTCGGTAATATTGGCATCGATTTTAGCTTGATTAGGACCGCTCCTCAATTTTACTTCGTCCAGTAATAGTGGTTCCACTGCGGGCACATTCAGTTCCGGTATTCCTGTATTCAGTTTCGGTCTTAGTTGTTCCACAGAGTTGATTATGCATTTCCCGATGTTCGGATCACTTTTACTGCATACTTTTATATAAGATGCTAAAATATGAATTTATATTAGTTGCCGTTGACAAGATTTATCAAATATTACGGATTTTTTTAATTAATTATGTGTATTATTGCATGGCCTAGACTCAGTGGTGAGCAAACTTTTTTCATTTGCGACCCCTTATTTTGTGTAAAATTTTGTCACGACCCCTGGATAGACAGTAGGCGTGAATTTTTTTGAATTTGGCGACCCACAAAAATTTTCTAGCGACCCCTCCGGGGGTCGCGACCCACGGTTTGCGCACCACTGGTAGACGACTCTGGTGCAGTCACTAGGAACTCTAGGACGAGGATTCGTGGTTTAAACTAGTGTTGTGATCACTCGAGCGAAAAACCGCTTGATCACTCGATTATTGAAATAACCGACTCGCTCGATTATTAAAAAAACCGCTCGAGTTATCTATTCAGACGAAAACCGTCGCCCGTAACTTATTATCTTTCACTCGATTCCCGCGCTTCGCTTGCCGCCGACGTAATTTACCGCTGTAGCGTGATCGAATTAAAAAACTGCTCGTATATTCAAACAGTTTTTCGCTCGATACTAAATACTCTAGTTAAAAATCAGGCGAAAAACCGAAAAATATCGCCGGTTATCTGATAGACGACCTCCGGTCTAAGCGGCTCGCGATCCTATTGGCGACGTTCGAGATTGACGCTGAGCAAGTACACGACATACGTCTTTCTTAAAGGCACATAAACGAGAAGGTGCATATAAAAAAGTATGCTGAATCCCTTAGCGGAGTCATCGCGACATGATTTGGTAAAGTTTTGTTTTAACTGGCTAGCCAGTGGAGTAGTTTAGGTCTCCGATTGTAAATATAAAAAAATTAAAGGATATAATTTTAAAATTTTTAATTACTATAAAGACAAGAAAACTTCTCAAAAATAACATAATAATAGAAATTGTTAATGAAAAATAACAAAACGAACAAAATGGTTAACAAAATATATAGAAAAATTCGTTGGTACGCTTATAGTAAACATTTTTAAATCTAAACAGGAACTTTTTATTATTAAACTCAAGAAGACTTCTCAAAAATAACATACATGATAGAAAATGTTAATGGAAAATAAGAAAACGAACAAAACATATGTATCGACAAATTTTTTGGTAATTAAAAGTAAGCATTCTTAAATTTAAACAGGAACTTTTAGGTAACAATAAACATGAATTTAAAAAAATAATCGCCTATTGTCTTATTTTGCCAGTCGCGTGACTAAGCCTACATTTTTGAAGGGCACACAGTGGGCACCTGATAATTTAAAGTGGAAGAATTTGACAAGCTATTTTAAATATTTACTTATTTTATGCTCGTAGATTGAGAAAGATGTGAAGAAAAATAAGTCTTGGTAATACTTTTTGTTCGGGTTAAAAACGCACAATAATAAACCCGAACAATAAATACATATTTGTGTGATTTTTTGCAGTTTTTTGTTTGGTGTCGAGACACGTGGTAAAAATTCATTATTCACAAATAAATAAATTTCTGGAATTTTTTTGGTGACACTATAATTTTGTAGCTAAACTTGTGCCCACCCGTACTTATGTGCATGCTAAATACCCGACCTGATCACATGTAAAGGGCTAGGCAGCCCGTTAAGCAGTCGGTGACGTCATCGCTTGGTAAATTGGAATTTCAGGCGATTCACTCGAGCGATTAACTCGATTATTAAAATCGCTCGAGTATCAAGTACTCGATTATTAAAATCATCGGTTTTTTCCAACACTAGTTTAAACCCCACGATCGGTAAGCCGATTCGCACTCGGTGGATTTTAGTGGTATAAGTAATGGCGTTACTGTAATAGGAAAGAGTGAAAAGTGTATCATACCCAATCCCTGCCCCATTCACACCATAATTTATTATTTTTTGAGTAGTAGTTTCCAAGGATCTTAAACCAAGGAGGATACGAGTTTGGTTCATTGTCTTTGAAGTATAAACAATTCACATTCTTAGGTAGGTTGCAGGGTTGTTTCGTTTTACACATTTTGTATAAAACAATTGTTTTAAAGAATCGTTTAAGTTTAAAACAATGTTTTGTTAAAAATGTTTAAAACAGGTAAATTAAACACACGTTTTTTTTGCAGTAAATTGATTATTTAGCAAGAGTATACATAATTTATGCAACAACTTGGTAATAATACTACTTACTAAAACAGTAATTTCCATTCAAATTAATAAAATAATAAAAGTTATATACTTAATGAACATGATGCACAGAACTTTGGTATGTTCAAAAAACTACAATTAAGTGTATAACCCGTAAGAAAAAAAGGAATAAGGTAAAGATGTATAATAATCACTGATCGGAAGTGATATCAGTTAGTGACGTAAGTGAGTGCATTAGAATTTAGTTCTTTAAAAATTGTAACCAACTTGGATGCTCTGACATTGCCTAGCTTATTGCGGAGTTTGGAATGAACTAAACCATAAGACGAAAAAAGTCTTTCTATGTTGGCGGACGAAGCAATAGCTGTATGTAGCTGTTGGGAAAGCTCCATTGCTATTGTATTTAAATTTAATGTTTAATAGACCTCCACCATGCTAATGGTTTTACATTTTCAAGTATCTGTTGAGAGAACATAGGTATATGGCATAAATGGTTCACACCTAGCCTGAAAATTAACAATCTTTGGCATTCCCTCTGAATGGTAGGTTTCCACATATTCCATGGCAATTTCTAATTGCCTTTGAGTTAGTCTATCTCCCCTAAAACGATGATCAAGTAAGTTTGATAAAAAATGAACTGGAGTTAGGGCCATCTCCAAACATTCTATAACCTTATTCACGTCGCTCATTGAAAATTCCCCATTTGATTTTTTGTTTTCAAACGTATCTAATAGTTTGAGCCATATTTCTGTCGCTTCTCCTATCGTGCAAGTGTCTTTTTGAACTTTATCTGGAGCCACAGCAATGCATTTTAATTTTTTGTGATACTCCTGTACATTAACTTTTAAATTAACGTCCGTAACTAATTTTATGATGCCAATAAGTGTTCTGTTAGTACACACATCAAATAATATTGGCCAGTTTTTCAAATAACTCTCCAAGCAGCCTGATAAAAGTGTTCTAGCGAATATCCTGAGGTAGTACGAGGGCGGGGCCACCAACGTCTTTAAATTTTGCGCTAGCGAAATGGACATTTCTAAAGTATTTACAAACTTTCTTTGCGTTACTTTTGACCACCAGCACTTCTAAATCATGAACAAGTAAGTTGAATATATGAGCTGAACAACCATAAGTTATTATATCCTTTCGGTCTAATTGAATAAAAAGGTTTTTCCTTATTTTAGTCATATTCCAAGCGTTGTCTGTTACTACACTGGTAACTTGACATTCATACTCATCTTCGCATTTTTGTATAGTTTCTTTCATTAGTTGTAATAAATACTCTGATGTGTGGCTACGGACTCTATTAGATGCACCCGTTCACTTTCTATATAATATGTGACACATATGCATGTTATCTGCCTGTCACTATAGGAAAAATCTTTTAAGACACTCTGGAAGTGGTGCGTTGGCGAGTAAAGCGATTCACGTTGGTTTTGAAGCTTTGGAGGTTATATTCGTTGGGAAAATGACCTCGGGAAAGTCGTTCCATAAGGATGACGTCCTCCAGATGAAAAAATTCTTAAATAATGAAGTTCGAGGAGTATTAATCTTAACCACATATGGATGGGTCACAGTGGTTCGTCGTGTATTTCTATTATTCGCCGCTCTGGGCGAAATTAAGAGGGCAAGGTAAGCCGAGCTCTTTCCATGAAAATATCTGAAAAAGAGAGTCAAATCCCCAATCAGTGTTCGATGTTGTAGGCTGTCGAGGCTCTTCGTCAGCTCGTGGTCTCCGATCAGAGGAATGGCTCTCCTTTCGATTGAATCCAGTAGCCGAAGAGTATGTTTGGGTGCAGTGCTCCAGACATGAGAGCAGTACTCCAGTAATGGTCGAATCTGGACTTTGTATATCGTCAAAAGTTGTTGAGGTATGTACAACTTTTTGGTCCGAAAAAGTACAACAAATTCCTGCGAAGCTACCTTTGCGATTGCCACAACGTGGTTATGCCAAGATCCTCCCAGATTCACGCCCAGCAAATTAATAGATGAAGCCAGTGGGATTACGTGTCTTGCCATGACTATCTATATTCGGTCCTTTAATGTTAACTTTTTTAGAGAAAACTGCTGTCTAAATATCGGATTTTTGGTTTTCACTAGAAGGTCGTTAATGCAGAGTAAGAAGAGGGTGGGAGACAATATGGACCCTTGACCCTTGAAATTTACCAGTCTTTCCGATTTTTAATATCATTTACTAGAAGCTACATATTAAAGGTGGATCTTCAAATGACACCCTGTAATGTAAACACCGCCATTTGCATTTATTTAAAAACGTCCTTCGTTTGACAACCCATGCATATAATAATGGCAATAAACTCTACAGAAAATTACACAGATCTTGACTACCTTGATAGTATTTTCCCAACAAAATAATAAACGTTGAGCCAATTTAGAAATAGCATATAATAATCGCATCTTCAAGGTAAGCAGAAGAACCATTTTCCTATTTGCTTTGGTTTGTATGTCACCATTATAATAATTGCAATAGTTTTTTTTTCCACGACATAACCTTGATAACGAAAAAATTTACTACTATTAGAGGTAAATTGAATATTTTATTTATTTCTTGAAATGTTGAATTTTAATTTCCTTGCGCTTACGAGAAAGATTCCAGAAATCGTTATCATGTAGAATTGCCCAGGCTAATCAGAAAATATATCCACACAGGAAAAATGTAAAATTGTAAAATTAAGATATGAGGCCTTTGGCAGGAACAGAACTGGTGCACCAATATAACACCAAAAATAAGTGGTTTAATGGAATTTGAGAGCTCCCGAATGCAACGATGTATGACACATTGTGGTTTAATGACGTTTCGAGGGTTTTTTGAACAACATCAGGAAATTTTGGGATACAGTCCTGTATTTCTCCTAATTTGATAAATAATATCTCATAAGTAAGCTCTAAATTTTTACTTTTGCGTTGGACTAGTTCAATAAATAACAAATAATTTAATAATAAATTATGAATAAAATTTCGATAATAACATAACTACAACTAATGGCGTAGTCAGGTAGGGTGCAGGAAATGCCAAAAATATTACAGTTTTAATATGAAAATAAATATGACATAACCAGTCAATCGTTCGACGCTAAGAGCAATATTTTAAGTCTCTATCCAATAATAATTCACAGCATATCAGTAAAAATGTATGTAAACAGGGGGAAAAGGCGTTCCCAACGGATTAGGTCATACGAGCTGAACCGAACATCACCCGAATACACTCGGGTTGTAGGACAGATGAACATTAGGATAGTTGAACAGTAGGACAGATGAAGCCATCTCTTCTATCCCAGGGTAAAGCCGCCGACGGCCCGAGATATGTACCGTACTTTTTTTACAAGTGCTCCGAGGCCAAATAAATGAAAAATTAACTGCAAATTCAATTTATTCTATTTATTATCGCTTGTATGTATGGCTCGGTGGCCTAGTGGCAGAGTGTACGCCTGGCGATCTGAGAGCCGCGGGTTCAAATCCCGCACTCGACATCTCTGGCTTTATTATAACTATGAGGACCGGGCAGTACATGGAGGCTCGAAGCGGGCGGGAAAAATCTTTCCTGCCCGCCCTCTCGGAGACGTCTGGACAGCGTCACTTTCGGTGAAGTGAACATTTTTACAGATATTTTCATGGAAAGTGCTCGGCTGACCTTGTCCTCTTAATTCCGCCTAGAGCGGCGAATAGCAGAAATACACGACGAACCACTGCCGCCCATCCATATGTGGTTAAGCTTAGTACTCCTGTTCACAATGAAGTCGGCACTATTACTAATTTTCTTATTATAAAAGCTACGAATTCGATTAAATTAGCAAAGTAGTGTAATTTTTAACGCTGATTATTATGATGATGTCATAAAAAAATAATTGAACGTCAGCATCACGTGATTAATAGCTGCGCTACTGCTGGGACACACTATATGTTCATATGAACTTTTCTCCATAATATGCTCTAATGAATCACACTCCCCTAAAGTATGAGTACGTCGTCAAGAAACACCCTGTAAATAACTAATTAATTTTTTTTCTTTGGTTATCTAACATTATTTATCGAACTAGTCGATCTAAAAAACTTGTATAATTCGGCAAAATATTTACATAAATTATCAATTAGAAATATTTAGTGTTTTGATGAAACTGCAAAAAACTTTACAGAAAAAAACATTGAAGGAAAATGTTGACGTAATTCATTAATTAATAAAATTGAAATTACAACATAATTGGTATTTCTCCAAAAAAAAAATATTTTTTTTTGTAAATCAAGCTACGCTTCTCATTATGTCGGTAAATATATACAAAAATATTCATAAATATATTGTTCCTTGGATTAAATCCTATTTGAATTTAAAAAAGAAACAGGATTTCTTTGTTATATCAATGATATAAAAAATAGATCTACGTTCTATGTTAATAAATATTAAGATAAGATATAAAAAATAATTAGGCACAATATTCCGTTCATTTATCAGCCATTGAGTAATGGTATCCATGTTGGTATGCGAAAGTTTGTATTTACAAACATATACAGGGTAGTCTGTAATGAATGCATCATAGAGTAACTTTTTTTTTATGATCAAACACAAGCACTATAATAAAAATCCTTTAGGGCACTCTGGGAGTGGTGCGTGTGCGCAAAAAGCAATTGAATGGACAATTTCCTTCAGAACGATTTTCTGGATTCAATAGAGCATTTGCCACTTGCAATCCGCCGAAACATACAACGCACAACAACACACAAGGAGGACACATTGCCTGGCTCCCGATCTAACGCCATTGGATTTTTACCTATGGGGTCACCTCAAAACCTTGATGTATTCCACTCCGGTCGATGCTCGGAGGAACTTCTACAGAGAATCATTGTGATGTGATAAGGAACAATCCAGGAGTGTTGTAGCGAGTACGGCAGTCCTCGATTCGTCGTGCCCGCGAGTGTTCAGACTTCACGGGGTCCATATTGAACCTACTTATAAAGTATTTAATTGATTATCTTGAATTATTAGCTTCCTTAGGTTCAATCGTTGCGAGCTTGAGTGGGTTCAGGACGAAAACAAAAACCCTAATTATTTAAGAATTTACAAATTTCAAAATCTGCAATACTATTTGGAGCTTTTTTTGTCCTGAACCCACTAAAGCTTGTAACAATTTTTAAATAATTAAAGTATTTAATTTTCTTTAACATTATTTCTTTCACGTTGTTTATTATAAACATTTCAAGAAAAACATAGGTTTACATTTTTTTAATTTTTATTAAATAACTTCATTAACAGATTCTATCCCTGAAGATAATAGGATTGAGTTTGCCTTGATGCCTTAGTAAAATAGTTTAATTTTTTTTTCATAGGTCAAGCTGTTCTTGAGATATACATGTAACTTTGTAATTGTGGGCTTTTGAGGGCGAGTAACATACATCTATGAATGTTTTTCAAATAACTTGTATATCGCGCCAAAAATTCCTTGCGAGTAACTTTATCGGGGTTCTGATTCAAATTAATAATGGAATTGGTTAATTCTAAAAAAAAAGTATACTTGATTTATTTTGTTAAATCGATCAAACAAATGTTGAAATGATTTTAATTCATATTTTTCATTGCATTGTTGAAAATGGAAACTTCAAATAATACTGAATAATAATACACGAGCTGACAAAGAGCCTCGACAGCCTGGAACATCGAAGACGGGTTAGTACTCCTCGAACTTCATTATTTAAGAATTCTTTCATCTGGAGGCCTTCATCGTTATGGAACGACCTTCCCGAGGTCGTGTTTCCCAACGCGTATAACCTCCAACGATTCAAAACCAACGTGAATCGATTTATGCGCACACGCACCACTCCCAGAGTGCCCTAAAGGATTTTTCCTATAGTGCTTGTGTTTGATCATAAAAAAAAACTTGTTTAAAAATACAAATATCTCGGAAACGGATTGTTTAAAAAAAAATAAATGTAGTTTAATGGTTTAAAGAGGAGAATTTAACAGCGTTTGTGGATAAATAGGATATAACATATCAAGAGTGGTAAGAGCGACTTCGAATAGTGTGTAACGGGAAATCCCATGTGTCCTGTTTTGACGCACCACCCGGTATACGTATTTACAAGACGATGTTTATTACCATTAGCATATTTTATGGGCTATTACAATAGTTAACATTTAAGTCATTATATTAAAATGTGACCAAATATTGGTTTAAAATGGTCATGGCACTGTTTTTACCAAATCTCAGTTGGGAAATTTAAATTCACCTTATACCTATATAAATTTTAAACAACTTTTAATTGATATTATTGGTATGGCACACTTTCATTACATTTTGCAATAAAGTTAAACTAGCCGACATTTTTTCAGCATTTATCTTACACTGAAAATATTATGGTATTGTACAGGAGTTAAGTTTTCTAGTCGTGGATAACGGGTTTTTAATTTAATTACTAATTTGAGACACCTTTATGATGACTTGTTTTTGCTACTACAATATCTTAAGCAAGTGTAATCTACTTAAAAAAAGGGAATTATGGTATTTATACTTATATACATAAGCCTACTTAAATTATCTTAAGTATACATTAGAAAGTAAACATAAAAAATGCATTAAGAGATGATAATGGAATTATGAGTGACATAACTCAGGATTTAGAACCAAGCGAGGCTAGTATCTCGGAAACCGTTTACCGTACAGCGTTTACGCAAAAAAATAATTTTTATAGGAAAAGTTGCCAAAAGAAATTGATGGAAGTTATTTGCAAGTTTGCATGACGGTCAGTCACAGAAATTTGTTGACAGTCGATTTCTCTACAATTCTCTTTACATTAATGTAGTAAGAATGAATAAGTGCATTCCCATATAATGTAATGCATGCTGTCAGGGGAGTAGTTATTTTGGAGATTTCATGCGTCTTGACTAATTTGAGAATTATGAATGGGTTTCAAAAAAAAATTATTATCTAGTCCTGCCTGCGGAGAAAATAAAAGTAATAAAACTAAAATCCATTCGAAATTATTATAAAAATTAGTCCCTTGTTGTTGTTGTCTGTTCTTGCAAGTTAACTTTCAATATTTTCTCCTTTAAAAGTCACATAAAAATTACAATAATTTATTGAAATCCGAACAGGATTATGAAAGCCAAATTAATTTATGTATAAAAAAAATAAAATATAGAAATTTAATTTTATGTTTTTCGCCCTAAGGGTAGGATATGCGAGGAACGTCTTAAATGTGCAATACGGAAATAGATTAATTTTAATTTACTAATTTTGACTCACGTTCACTGTTTTAACGTGATATTTTGTTGACGAAATGGCTGTTTTTCTGCGTGTACCAGTTTTCTCGCTTTTTTCGTAGCGGTCCCTAAGTATTTCAGGCAGCAAATTTTCCTCTACCTTCCCAGCTTTCTCTTTAAATTTAGTAGGAGTACGGTTTAAATCGTTTTCGCTATAACTCGACCAAATTATTGTTGTAAATGAATAACATATAACATAACACCTTGTTATGTAATATACTATTGTATGACGTTAGTACATATTTTTACCCCTCCTATGAATTGTTAGGCGGACTTTGTCAATGTCCCTTGGGGGTGATTGGCAAATTCTCCCATGCCTAATTGCCTCCTTATTACTATACAGTGAGAGGCAACATTTACACAGCATGGGAAAATTTTTTATTGTTAGGCTTCAGCAGAAACCGATGTTGACAATCGTTTTACACAATCGGAAATCCCTAGAACCATTAAGCAGTGGCGTTCGTCTTTAGGGGTTTGGCAAGAAATTAAAAAATTTTATAGGAGAAATTACTTTAAGAAAAAAGATATCATTTCTTTAAGAAATGTTGTTTAAAATAAATTATAAAAACTTTGTCAACTTTTGGAAACAATTGAATAAAACATAATAAATACTTGATTTTGTCAAATTAAACAATCTTGCTGTAAAAACTATTAACTAACTTACATTAAAAAACAATTACCCCGTTCTCTAAAATTATACTTCTCAGTCGCCTTTTTCATTCAGAAAAAAAATTGTTCAATTCTGGCCTGTATTCCATTGTTCCATACAGTGGCGTAACTACCGTCGGCCTGGCCCAAATACTTGATTTTGTCAAATTAAACATTCTTGCTGTAAAAACTATTAACTAACTTACATTAAAACAATTATCCCGTTCTCTAAAATTATACTTCTCAGTCGCCTTTTTCATTCGGAAAAAAAATTGTTCAATTCTGGCCTGTATTCCATTGTTCCATACAGTGGCGTAACTACCGTCGGCCTGGCCCAAATAGTTGATTTTGTCAAATTAAACATTCTTGCTGTAAAAACTAGTAACTAACTTACATTAAAACAATTATCCCGTTCTCTAAAATTATACTTCTCAGTCGCCTTTTTCATTCGGAAAAAAAATTGTTCAATTCTGGCCTGTATTCCATTGTTCCATACAGTGGCGTAACTACCGTCGGCCTGGCCCAAATACTTGATTTTGTCAAATTAAACATTCTTGCTGTAAAAACTATTAACTAACTTACATTAAAACAATTATCCCGTTCTCTAAAATTATACTTCTCAGTCGCCTTTTTCATTCGGAAAAAAAATTGTTCAATTCTGGCCTGTATTCCATTGTTCCATACAGTGGCGTAACTACCGTCGGCCTGGCCCAAATACTTGATTTTGTCAAATTAAACATTCTTGCTGTAAAAACTATTAACTAACTTACATTAAAACAATTATCCCGTTCTCTAAAATTATACTTCTCAGTCGCCTTTTTCATTCGGAAAAAAAATTGTTCAATTCTGGCCTGTATTCCATTGTTCCATACAGTGGCGTAACTA
Source organism: Barypeithes pellucidus (assembly GCA_963991005.1). Classification (NCBI taxonomy): domain Eukaryota; kingdom Metazoa; phylum Arthropoda; class Insecta; order Coleoptera; family Curculionidae; genus Barypeithes; species Barypeithes pellucidus. The sequence goes on from OZ022557.1 coordinate 7,998,489, forward strand.
CCGTCGGCCTGGCCCAAATACTTGATTTTGTCAAATTAAACATTCTTGCTGTAAAAACTATTAACTAACTTACATTAAAACAATTATCCCGTTCTCTAAAATTATACTTCTCAGTCGCCTTTTTCATTCAGAAAAAAAATTGTTCAATTCTGGCCTGTATTCCATTGTTCCATACAGTGGCGTAACTACCGTCGGCCTGGCCCAAATACTTGATTTTGTCAAATTAAACATTCTTGCTGTAAAAACTATTAACTAACTTACATTAAAACAATTATCCCGTTCTCTAAAATTATACTTCTCAGTCGCCTTTTTCATTCAGAAAAAAAATTGTTCAATTCTGGCCTGTATTCCATTGTTCCATACAGTGGCGTAACTACCGTCGGCCTGGCCCAAATACTTGATTTTGTCAAATTAAACATTCTTGCTGTAAAAACTATTAACTAACTTACATTAAAACAATTATCCCGTTCTCTAAAATTATACTTCTCAGTCGCCTTTTTCATTCAGAAAAAAAATTGTTCAATTCTGGCCTGTATTCCATTGTTCCATACAGTGGCGTAACTACCGTCGGCCTGGCCCAAATACTTGATTTTGTCAAATTAAACATTCTTGCTGTAAAAACTATTAACTAACTTACATTAAAACAATTATCCCGTTCTCTAAAATTATACTTCTCAGTCGCCTTTTTCATTCGGAAAAAAAAATTGTTCAATTCTGGCCTGTATTCCATTGTTCCATACAGTGGCATAACTACCGTCGGCCTGGCCCCGAGCATCAGGGGGCCCCCAAAAGTGTTGCATCAGGGGGCCCCCAAAAGTGTTGAACGAAAAATTTTTTTAAATTGCTTTGTTGACTTTTTATAGAATTGAAACGATCCCATAAAAGTTTTTAGTGAAAAAGCTGACTTTTTAGTTTTTCATATTCGTTATCTACCTTTAATATTTTTACGTTTTTTATGTTCTCAATTTCAAATTTGCGCGCCATCGCGGACATGCATGCACTATAGGTTTGTTCCAACACCCTATTTTTATATCATTCTAGAACCGTCATGAAACTGTTGCGATCGATTTTGTGCGAAGGCGTTAATTTTGCACAATTTGTTGCCGATGTACAAGGGGAGCAAGGTTGGTACGTTTTTATGACCATTCCCTCTAAATATATCAGCTGATCCTGATCGCCTGTCTGATTAGTGCTTAGACTAGGAAAGAAGATTAATTACTTATCATAAATCATAACCCTACTTTTGTTGATTAATTTCTTCGTCTAAGCTTGAGTACTATCTTTTGTCGTTCCGTTTTGTTGTATTTAATAATTATGGAAGAGAATAACGTGTTTAATGGTAAGAATATCTTGTAGGTTTGGGAACCGGATTATACAAATTTAATAAGAATAAATTAAATATTCAAAATATTAACAAGGGGTTAAGCTTGTTGCTTAACCTCCTACAAAACAGGTTAAAAGAACTGCACGAATGCCAAATTGAATATGAAAATTTCGAATTTCGTTCGGTTCCCGTAATATTAAATGAAATTCCCGGTTTTGAGACATTACACTGAGCGAAATCTCGAGTTGATATAACTCAAATATGAGTTCTCCTAGACCGAAGCGTGTTGCTAATAGGGGACAGCCCAGACCTCTGAATTACGGCAACCCAATCGATGAAATTGCATCAACTCACTGTTCATAAGTTATTATAGCACAGAAGTCGGGCTAGATTAACTCATGATTCGAGCTATCAAAACTTTGCATTTAAGTTGTTCTAGCTTACGATGGTGGCTGGAATAACTCACTCTTTGGGCTACCAGAGTCCAAATTTTGGACTACCAGTACCTAAATTGTGGACTATCGGAACTCAAAATATTATATATATAACATACACTGGTTCTGTACAAAATAATATAAGAACAATGGTTTAATAAGTTTATTAATAAAATAAAAAACAATGTAAGGGCTCCCAAAGACTCTACTTTAAGAATACACTTAACAACGAAAAATAACATTTCATGTGTAAAACATGTACAAATCTTGAGTAAATACGTATTAATAATATTATAATATTAATATATACTTATAAATAATAAGGCTCCATTCCAATAATAACAGTGTGAATGCATCTCCCTCCTGTCCCTCCATTTTACGCCAACTGGCCAAAATTATGCTAAACACAAATTTTCACGCACAGAGAGCAAAAATGGAAGATCCCGGAAACGGCGCAACGGCAAACAGGTGCCTCTACGCACGATCGATGGAAAATGGACTAATAACAATGGAATGAACCCCGCTAAATCTGCACGAGCACGAATTCGGAACTTTCCGTGACCTTACGACCGGTAAATACCCTCGATATGGGGTTTTGTAGCACGTTTTCTGGGTTATTTTAAATGAATCCTGAATTATTCCAACCCAAAAACTGAGTTCAGGTAACTCATAAAATAGTTACAAGATAAGGGATTGTGGTAATCCCAAATATGTTTAAAATGTTGATAAAAAATCTCTTTCTGGGTTGAGACGAACCAAAAGAACCTGAATTATTGTAGCGTTTTTAAATGATTTGTGATAATTCATAGGCTGAGTTAGAACAACATAGAGAGGTGCGTTACAGTAGCTCCAATTTTGTAACCCACGACATTGGTAAATGCATTTTTGTCAGTGTAGGAAGCTCATGGGAAGGAAACGGGAACCCGTCAGATTCAGATGTAACTTTTTCCCTGGTAAGGGCCCCCGTTTATATAGTTACGCCACTGGCTCCATAACTGAATAGTTTTATTGCTTTTGCCTGCTAGACTCTCGAATCAATTTATCATTAATAAAAAGACATACACGTCTATGTTTATTATTCTAATTGCCAAACCTTTTAAATATTATTGAAACAAAATAAAAAATTGACAAATAATAAACAAAGTTCCTTCTTAGAAATGTTTCTTTTAAATTTCCCGCCAAACCCCTAAAGACGAACGCCGTTGTTTTATGGTTTTTGGGGCTTCCGATGATGCAGAGACGATTGCCAATATTGGTTTTTGTTGAAAACTAACAATAAAATTGTTTCCCGGTTGCTCCTTAAATTCTGCCTGTCACTGTATAAATATAGAAGAAAAATAATTTCATAAACACCTGAAGTTGTCTATAAGGAAGACCCGGTCGAGCACTAAATTATTAACAAAAATTTGTCGCATTCTGAATCAAAAGAATCCAAACGGTAATTCACATCAAAGTATTACCAAGAAAGGGAAGCATTTTCTAGTGGTTTATTATTATTATTATAAAAACATGTACAGGGTGTCCCATTTTCGACACTATAACATTAATTTCCTTGTTTTCTTTATTACATATAAGTTTTTGATCTCGTCATAGTAAAAGAGCCGTATATTTTAAAATTATGTTCCAGTCGTCGGAATATGTCCTTAAATGGTTGCAGTCTTTCCGGATAGCGAACAAAATATAAATGTTTAGTCATTTTTCCGTTTTTTCCACTTTCAATTTAAACTGACATAAAGTACGCACAGGGGATCTTTACCCTGACGTCATCGCTAACAAATAGATATCCCGACATATTTCATATCTCTGCATCTTTGTTTGGTACAGACATAAAGGCGAATACAAATTGTATATTATACATCGTCCGGAATTAAACGTGTTAGACAGAGAAAGAATTATAAAGAAGAGTTGCCAAATAATTATTTTGACTTACGCAGTACTACAAATTACAAAAACGTCATTGTGACAATTGATTCACAATTTTTTCGTTTTTATACATTTTTGTGCATTAAAACTTCATTTACTCCTGCAAACAATTCTTTTCAGAGCTTTTGGTATCGCTTTTTTGTTTTTTTGTGTTAGTGGTAAGTACATATTGATATTTATTGTTATTTATTTATTGTAATAAAGTATTCCTAACCTAAAAATTGTGGATAAGTCTCCGCTCCGCTATTTTGCCATCCCAAAAACGTAAAAACACGTCTTTTTAGTTTCGAAAAAAATAAGTAAAATGTTCTGCAGAAATTTGTAAAAATTGTGTAGAACATACTGAAAAGTTAATTGAAGAATGGTTCAATCGAGAACAACATTTAGTAAATATTGAAGTCGAACCATTGATTATAAATGTAGATGAAAGTTCAGATTCCGAATGCGAAAATAAGTAAACCAGCTTTAAGACTAAGTTTTTCAATGATAGGTAGGTAAATTGTAGAACTTATTGTACCTATTCTTTGTTAATTTTGTCAACTCTAACTTTGATTTAAATAAATAAAATAAAAATTTAAGGAATTTTTGTACACGGATTAACCCGCCGGCGCATTGTAATTCTAATAATTGTACCGTGTCTTGTCCAAGATGGTGCATGATCATTATTGCTCATAGTATCTGCACGGTGTATTTTCTAAGATGTGTTCATTGTAAATTAAATTTCACGGTGTTGCAGTTTTTAATAAATTAATTCAAATAATCTCTGTTGGTCAAATCAAAAATTAAACTTTCTTTGATGTTTTTTTAATCTGTGTAATCAAAATGTCACATTCAAACCGAGTTTATCATTTTGTCAAATAAGAAGTAGGTACATAACTGCCAGTAAAAATTCAAGAATATCAGATTTATACCAACATATTCCTAACAATCTATTTTATGTAAGACCGACTCAAAATTTTGTTTCGGAGTTTTAAAGAAATTTTTAAAAATCCGTATATGGGAACGTTATTTACGTCAATTAAAATGTTATGAAATTAGTTTTTGTTTTGACAACTTTTCTTCCACGTAATTTTGATTTGATTCATACGATTTTTATGACGTGTAAGCGATGACGTCAGGGTAAAGATCCCCTGTGCGTACTGTATCAAATTTTTCAAAATGTTGATAAGTTATTTGCACAAATGAATAAGTGAAAATAAAATTGACGTTAAATGTTAATAACAACTAGAATATCAACATAGTTGTTTCTAGGATATTAGCATTTGTTTCATGGCCTAGTGTGGTTTAAAGTAATAAAGTTGAAATAAATCGCCTAGGAAATCAATATTATCCATATATTTGAAAATATAATTTAAAATGCTAACTTTTTAGATTAAAATATACAGGGTATTCCATTTAAAAAAATAAGGTTATGTCCGATAACTTCTTTACCTGACCCCGTATACTTTTTCTGAAAACCGCAGATTATTCAACAATCAATACAAATAAACTTCTGTATATAACATTTCTCTGCATCTCTTTTAACTAAGAAAATACAAGGTAATTTAGAAATTGTCAATTTTTTGATATTCCCCCGTATCTCTTAAGCGAGCGAAAATTTTCAAATTTTAATTTTACCATTTTAAGTTTGACCCAAAAAGAGCACATGACACTACATTACTTTTTTGATAGCACTAACAATTACGGAAATATCCTATAAAAGTGTCGTAAATGGGTTTGTTCGGGTTCTTTGAAGCATATATTAAAAAATTACACTGAAAATATGTGTGGGAAAAAATGCTCCACATGAACTATAACTTCTTGTACATGGATTAGAAAATAATAGTTTTTTTACGTAATTATTATTAACAAAATTTGGGCACCATAATTTTATTTTTCTCACCACAATAACAGTTTTTAAACCAGTGATGATTCAAACAAAATTCCGTGTGCTGAATATACAACAAAGTTATACAGCAGAAAGCTTACAGAATGGTTTTGCTGTATAATATAAGTTCTACTGATATTCTTATAGCTATAAATATTGATGTCTTAACGTCAAAGTCATTGATTGGGGAGCAGTTAATTTCTGGATAATATTTTTTAAATTTTTAGATAAATACCAGGGTTTCCAATACCAAAGCTTTGTTCCATTCCAGGGATTATCGGGATAAGAAGTATATAATCCCTAGACTAATCCCAAAAAAAAATTAACATTAGAAAGATTGTGTTTACTTAATACACTAAATAGAAATCTTATCTACATAAATCTTAAAACTTCCTAAAAAAAAAAAATCAGTCGCCCAGTGTATAGTCTCCTAAACTTGATCGTAACTTATTGCAAATATAATCTGCTGACGATAATCAATAAGGGATTAAAAAAGCATTTAATCCCTAAGGAATAAGAAAAAATTTAATCCCACAAAAGTTAATTTGTCCGTTAGTGAAATTGAATTTTTTTTTTTAATTATTTTAGGACTCAATTTTCCCTATCTTAAAGTGCATAAATTAGTATATAAACCACGTGACTTTTTAGTCTCAAGGTTTATAATACACAATTAAAAGCCCAGGTTAATTAATTCTCTTTTTTAGTGATCTCTCAAACTCAGGCGCGAAAAAATTACATTAATTTGCAAATTGTATATTTGTATTAACGGCTATCGAAAGATGTTGCCAATAATAATTTACAATAAAATTGTTAGTTTAAAATAAATATTGAAAAAACAGGTTAATTTCGAAATAACTCTTTTATATAATTTATCCCGGGATTCGAGGGCTTAATCCCGGGATTTTCGAGATTGATTTTTCTCGAAATCCCGGGATTTCGGTATCCCGGAATTGGCTCCCCTAATAAAGCCAGAATTTATCATAAAAACTATAATTTGCTAAAATAACCTGAACAAACAAGCAGGTACATTTAAATTATAACAATTTGTACTCACGAATCTTTGCAAATACACCACAAAACAATCCTGCCACCCATAAAAGTTCCACGAAGTTTTTCATAATGTATTTATTTAGTTTTAGAGTAACTTCTTAGTATATCCTAAATATTTTTCAACCGATCTTGTATACCGCAGTGCACTATTCGTAGTAGAGTTAGTTGTATAATAATATCTACTATCTAGTTGTGCTTAAGAAAATATTACGACATACAACCGAGCGGTCAAGTATAGTGTGCTAGAATAGCCGATACCGGTATTACTGAAACAATTTTATTGCAATCAAATTCGGATAGCTATTTATAATATTTTTATTATACTACAGAGTGGCACAATGACATATTTATTTAATTAAGTAAATATAGTATAATAAAATCACTAAATTTTTATTGTACCATAATAATTTTTACGACATACAGAGTTTTCGAATGACAGTTGATATTTTAATCTATGATCGAATTCCACCGCTCCGCCTGAACAGTTGGAACAATATGGAGAAAAATTTATCTTTTTATATTAATCTTCTAAAAAAAAGGCCAACACAACTTAATAGTAACACACTTAGGTGATGGCTTTCAAATGACACCCAAATTACACATACCTTGTGCTGCACAAAAATTACACGCAAGGCAATGAAAATGCAAGCAAATCGTGTAATTACGTACGCTAATTGAAAACACTGCTTGTCAGCACAAATTTCCAAACTTACATAGATATTTAAACCTCTGGCACTCAATAATAATACATACTGCTTGATACCTGGATACCTACCTCGATGCGTAGACACATTGCCCAAAGCTTTATACTGGGTTGCCCAGAAGTCCGGAATAAAATTAATATAACCTTAACCTGTAACTTTTGAGGAAAACGCTCGGACACGCCAATTTAGTTTTATATATGCTCACATTTTGACGTTTTTCGTTTGTTTTTTTATAGACATTTGTCAAAGATATGACGACATCGATCTTTTTTTTAAATAGAAACATACAGCTTGTGATACATCATTTGAAAGCTAATATCTCGTAGAGTATGCTCATAAATTTTAGCGCGATTCTGTCGAGCTATTTCAAAATAGCGACTCTTAAAAGTTTTTTAAAAATCTCTAATCATTGATGGTAATTTACCTTTCAAGGTAAGAAATCTTCATTGGTTCACGTTCTTACATTTTGTGACATTGTGAACTTGTAAAATTAATTTAGGTATTTCTGAAGTATTATTTTAAGTGAAGTGTGCACTTTATTTAATGCAAAATATCCGGAAAATCAAATTCCACAGGGCACTGTTAGCAGTGGCGGCTCGTGACCTATGATAGAGGGGGTGCACAAGTATGGTGACATTATTTTTAAAATTTTATTTTTGTGTAAAGACCAAACAATTACTTTCTAGGCATTTTAAATGTAGAAAGAAAAAAGGTAATAAGAAAGTGCGTTAGGTAAAACATATTTTTATTTATTTTTTAATTTTACACAAGGAAATACAACTTTTGGAAAATAAGAAAGGGTTTCTTAGTGTGTCGGATCTTAACGTCATCGCATGCAACCCTCGTAACAATATTTATACAGTCCACTACTAATACTACTAAAGCCATCTACGAGCTATCAAGAAAACCGAATGGTTTCCAATACTACTACCGCCATCTACGAGTTATTAAGAAAACCGAATGATGTCTAATACCACTACGCCATCTACGGCTACGTCATTAGGCGCAACCAAGACGAGAACACTAGTTGTTTTATGACGTGAACGAATCGAGCCACGATACTGACAAGTTGGCAAGAAAATTGATCAATAACAGCCTCATTAAGTTTGGAATACCCTCTATAATTTTTTTTCATATATTTCATTTTTAAACTTTCTAATCCCTAGATTTACCATTTGTGGTCTGCGTTAAATTAATTTCGGGTTTAGTTGTTCCCGCATTCTTCACTTCAATCTTTTGCTCCAAACTCAAAGAGCTAAAGTTATTTCCTAAATAGTCCACCGTCAACTATTTAATTTAACTTAATAAATATATAATATTAAAACATACACGCTCGAATTTCTAACTAGAGAGGTACACCTGTCGTCTGAGCCCGGCTGGGGAGGGGACACCCTGCTCCATGATACAATAAACACAAGGTAAGATATCTAGCTTCCAAGTTTGCCTGGTGCGCGCAGTGACGTAAATTTGACGTGACCAAGCCACGCCTCCTTGCGCGATCTAAATATTTTCGTCTGGAGAGCGAAGTGAAAAAACCAGAGAGTTATTTAACCACGCCCCCTTTGTGCGATATCTTATCTTGTATTATTGTATAATGACCCCGATTGCCGGGAATCTGCTGGACATTGGAGTTTTCTATATCGGCAGCAGATCTTCGTACGCAAATGTATTAGTAATGTCATTAGCAATTTCAGTGAGCTCAATACTTAAACTATCTTCTAATACAGGCATAATTTCATTCATGAATAAGTCAACATTTTCTGAAATTGCATTTTGTAAGAGCGGATCGTTTTTAAAAAGTCCGTCTAGGTGAATTACAGATGTTCCTTGATATAATCTGACGCCGAGTTTTGAGAAATGTATGTATTCTTTTCCGTCAATTTCTATCAAGTCATATTTAAGGGTCAGGTCCAATTTGTAGTCAGCTAGAAATATAATAAACCATTAATATATCTGGCCAATCGATTCATCTCCAAAAAATACCCATAAAAGTTTCAATTGAAATTGAATATACTCTATTGTTCTCAATGAAACTACAGGACGCGAATATACAGATAGACTCGGGATATAAAGCACCTACCCCCTAGAGACAAGAAAATGAAGTGTGGATCCAGAAGTTTATTTATGTTGGATTACGGGCAGGGGATATCGGAGTAAGATGAGATGACACGAATGGGGAAGGACGACGAACTCGAATATCTCGCAGCACAACACATTTATTCGGTGGGAAAAAAATGTATACACCGTGTCCAAGATAAGGAGGGCCAGTACAGGGATCTCGGAAACCGTAAGAGATACGAAGTCGGTTAAATGGAGGTAAAGTTGCGCATTTACGTGCCTAATAATATGCCGTTTAGAAAGTTCTAAAATTCCGAGTAGTTCCGGAGATATCCGGAAGAAAAACGAATTTCTGAAAAATCGTTTTATTGTTTTCCTGGGTTTTTTTTGAGATCGAATTCTAAAATAATGCATAAATACATTGACACTTTTTCTGCTCTATCTAACAGCGTTAATTGTTTTGTAATCCGACGAGTCGTCTTCGAAGGGCCATTATCAACTTTATTTTTTTAAATACGGTCCTGTTTCCCTGATATTGGAATTTGAGAGCTTTTTGTTCTTCCGAATGCAACGATCTATGACACATTGTGGTTTAATGACGCTTCGAGGGTTTATTGAACAACATCAGGAAATTTTGGGATACGGTCCTGTATTTTTCCTAATTTTATAAATAATATCTCATAAGTAAGGTCTAAATTTTATGTTGGGTTCCAGTTCAATAAATAACAAATAATTTAATAATAAGCCACAAATAAGTGAACAAAAAATAATTCAATAATAAACACCAATAAGTATACAAAAATATACCAAAACAGTAATAAAATGAACAACGAAAAAGTAAGGAACTACATAATCAGGTGTTCAAAATAATTTCCATTATTTTCGAAGCACAAATAACATCTTCTAACTGTCGATTCTAAAACATTTGACAATACGCAATACTTTGAAAGACTTCAAACACCAACCTCCAAGTTCGTCTTCTGTTTCGAAGTTGTGTTTATAAACATAATTTTCGACATACCCCCAGAGGAAAAAATCTAACGGTGTCATATCAGGCGAACGTGCTGGCCAAGGTGTTTCAGAACACCTGATTATGTAATTCCTTACTTTTTTCGTGGTTCGTTTTATTTCTGTTTTGGTATGTTTTCTTTGGTCACTTATTTGTGGTTTATATTATTAAATTATTTGTTATTTGTTGAACTAGGTTCAACATAAGTAAAAAAATTAGAACTTATGAGATATTATTTATAAAATTAAAATTCGAATCCCAAAATTTCCGGATGTTGTTCAAAAAACCCTCGAAACGTCATTAAACCACAATGTGTCATACATCGTTGCATTCGGAAGAAAAAAGCTTTCATAATTTTGTTTTTTCCGAATATCTCCGGAACTACTCGGAATTTTAAAACTTTCTAAACGGCACGTAAATGCGCAACTTTACCTCTATTTAACCGACTTCGTATCTCTTACGGTTTCCGAGATCCCTGTACTGGCCCTCCTTATCCTGGACAAGGTGTATACAGTATGCCGAAAACTTATGACATTGTCAGGATGAACTTTAAAAGACAAAGACTTAGGGCCGATATTTCGAAGTCACCTTAAGGTACAGAATGACATAAGTCATTCATACCACAAGTTTAACAATATGTTAAAGTTCTTTTTAACTCTCATCAAAAGGAATATACCTTTAAGGTTGTTTTGGTAGCTTCCACTTAACGCGTCAATTGACCATCAAATTAATTTAAAACATAGTTATTTTAAGGTTTACCTTAACGTTAAGGATACCTTAGCTAACGTCTAACTTAAGGTATCACTTAAATATCGGCCCTAAGTAAGTATTTTTTTTGAAAATATTAAATTATAATTTTAGTAATCTTTCAGAAAGGGTAATGAAAGTTTCAAAAAATTAAGAGAGAAAAAAAAATAGAAGATCTTGCCTTTTGTAGCAAAATAATTCATTAATAAATTATGAAAAAACTAGAATAAAAGATAAAACTATGGTTAAGGAGGAAAATAAATTATGAGTTTTAAATTTAATTTTTGGATAAACTACGAAAATTATTTTCAAAAAGGGATGAAAAAAAAAATTAAAAAATAATTCAACTTTTGTCTATTAAACAGACTATGAGTTTATTTACCTTTTCATAACTACACACCACTGAGAGATGGACTACTAAACAATTTTTTAAGGTTAAGGGATTTATAATAATTATTTTTAGCATACTATATCTTAGTATCGTCATCTCACTCCGATCCCATACCTATAACCAAGTCCAATTTGTCTATGTTGCCTTTTTTGCAATTTCTAAAATAGTAATAAAAACAAACTTACTAAAATTTCCTGTTATGACTCCTTTTCCTTTATATTTTAATATGAGGACATTCATATCAACGTCATAATCTCCTTTAAAATATAGATGGGGTAAATTAACTTTAGCAACAATTAGACCCTTTTCGAAATTAAGCCTGAAAATAAAAACTTAAAATAAAAATAAAGAATTTTTTGCTAGCCTACAAATATCTTCTATAACCCAGTGGTCTCCAACCTTTATTTCCGCCGCACCGGTAAATAATTAATACTTTTTTAGGAGCTATTTATCAGGTAGGAAAAGGTGGTTATTTTGAACAGTGGTAGGTCGGAAGAAAGATACCTACGATATGGGGTTTCATAGGGGTCAATTCTGGGGCCTTTGTTTTTTACTATACAGGGTGTTATGGAAATAACGTATTATATTTAAATGGGTGAATCCTTGGGTGTCCTAGAGAAGCGCTACATATATTTTTTTTAAATCGACCGTTTTAAAAGTGGGGTAACAAACACTCTTACTCACAGGTCAAAACTGAAATTCCATATAAAATTATAAAAATAAATTATTTTCTACCTACTTGTATTTATCTTTATACCTAAAGAGCGAGGAAATCCAGGCACAAACACAATCAGTTTTTTTTCTTTTCCATAGGAACACTTTATGTACACAAAGTAATAGTGAAGCAGAACCGATAGTTAACTTTTGAAAATACAATAATACATATTATACTACAGATTATTAGATTTTATTACACGCGACGAAATTTGACGTCCAGAAGAAACGCGTCAATAAAACAATATTTAAAGATTATTTAAGGACGGGCAAGATACACGCGTAAACTGAAAAAACAGAGCGGATTGCTGAAAGTGTGTTTGTGATCGACGAGACACAACGTATCCGGCCGCTGGTTGGTCTTCAACTAACAGACCGGAAGCGTGCGGCCCTATATGAAACTACTTCGCTCAGCCGATGTAAGGCGTCAAGACGTCATTGGCATATGACCTAGTGACGTACGTGGCTATTACTATTCCATATGTTTTTTCGGGTTGTTTAAAACATAGTCCGTCGTAAATGTTCTTCAATTAATTGTACAAAAAGGTATTACAGAATGGAAAAGTGTTTAAATTATTTTATTTTGTCTAAAGAGTTTAAGGTGTACTATTGTGCCGATAAAAAACTAGGACAACAAAATCACAAAACTGGGAACGGCTATACATATCTCATAGACTATAAAAGGTGTTCGACAGCTGTGAAGGTAAAAACACATAACTTTTAGGAAGTAACCTAGGTTACATAATTTAACGTTTTATATTTTTCGATACGAAGTGCGATCAAAATATCTTATTTCTTTTATAAACTTGAGCGGCAGTAAATATATTGGGCATTTTTATTAAGAAAAAGTCTAATACCTTATTTAAAGTAGGTATATATAACGTCGCCTAAAAATGAAAACGAAACTAAATAATAAAAGAAATTTAATAGAAGGTTACAAAAATACAAACTCAAAATATGTCGAAGCAACAAAACATTTGTAATATTTAGTCATAGAACCATTCCTGTTTATTACTTCTTTAAGCCTTTGCGGCATACTTAAAACTAGGTTTCTGCATAATTCATCTGTTACTTCATACCAAGCTTCATTTATCCTGTAGCGTAATTCATCTCTGTTTCGTGGCTGAAAATCATATTCATACATTGATTTCATTATTTTACCCCAAATGTTTTCGATCGGGTTCAAATCGGGACTCTTCGAAGGCCAGGGAAGAACTGCTATATTATTTTCTAGGAGAAAATTTTGCACAATGCGTGCTGTGTGTATTGGAGCATTATCATGTTGAAATGTAAAATTTTGACCATATACAGCGTTTATCGATGGTATCATCACTGCATTTAGGATATTAACGTATTCAGGTGCAGTTAGTCTTTCTTCCACAATTTGGCCTGGACCTCTAGCGCTAATCCAACCGCAGACATTTATAGAGAAACGCACGCTTTGGTTTGTTTTGTGAGTGTAGCATCATACCGCATGCCGGAGGGCCTATACACTCGAATTCTTCCATTATTACACGATTGAAAAGTTTTCTCATCAGAAAATATAACTGTTTCCCAGAAAATATTCCGATTTAAATATTCATGTGCAAATTCTAACCTGACTTGTTTATTTCTTTCCATTAAAAATATTTTATTAGTAGCACAACTACTTCGTATATCTCAAATTCGAACCCTGTCTCTAGCAGTATTTGCAGAACCTGGAAAGTTCGTCTCTTCTTTCGCCTTTATTGCAGTTACGAATGGATGATCCCTTAGATAATTAACTAGTCTTCTATCTTCATCTTCAGTAGAAATTCTAGGGGGTCCTGAACCTGCTTTCCTAATAATAGTCCCATCACTTGCTATTTTTTGTTTTGCCAACAACACGGTATTTTTGTTTACTCCCAGTTCGTCTGTAATATCCCTAATAAAAGCACCATTTCGCAACCGACTGTAGATTATAGCCTTTTGCTAGGGTGTTAACTGTGGCATATTTTTTAAAGAAAAATTTGCTTGACAAGTTAATGATACAGTGACAATCTATGTTGATATGCAAAATTTGTAAATGACATTTTACTGGTACCAGACTCGAAAGTAAAAAATTCCTAATAGTCAAGGAGAAAATAAGAAATTTTGCTGTCCTAGTTTTTTACCGGCACGATGGTACATATGACAACACCGGCCAGAATTCCTTGATTGCTTACATGTATCGCAGTGCCACACAGGTGTTTTTCTGGTTTGACGTCAGGTCTCTTTTACCGATGAATGAATTGAAAGCGCCATTTATGGGTATTTTTCTTCAATTCGTCTTTATCTCAGGAATTGCGGGTTTAAATATAATACGTCATTTCCATAACACCCTGTATACAGTTCCCAACTTATGAGGTACCTTAGACATTGCAAGGCACACTTTTATGCGAATGATACTAGATCTACATATGCTTTAGACCTAGTGATATTGATAATGCCGTTGAGAAGATCAATGCGGATCTGAGGATTCTTCTGCAGGTGTCTAACTTCCACTGTCTTGGATAAATCCAAGCAAATCCCAGGGACTTCCTTTTGGTAGGAAAAAGGATCAATCATTTTATCACGATCGGGTAAGAGGATAAAATATTGTTCTAAATATATAAATAATGAGCAACTTAAACTAGTTAGTGCGGCAAGAAACCTGGGCCTGGTTGTTGATACCCGAAGAATTCAGTTAATTCAAAATTGTTGTATACGTTTGATGGGTATAAGGAAGCGTAAAGGGGGAGTGTCTGCAAAGCTGAGAGAAATAAAATGATTAAGAATGAATGAGCGTAGGGTGATCCATTCCTTAGTAATAAAATTATTAGTAGAAAATGTCCGGACTATCTATATAGGAGTATTAAATTCCGCGGTGATGAGCACAATCTAGATCTCCGTCATAAATGTATTTTAACGACCCCAGCACATACATCTTCTTAGTTTGAAAGATCGTTTAGATTTAATATAGCTAAACTATACAATATGGTTCCCTTCGATATCAGATACCCTTCGGGTTTGCAATTCAAGTTATTAATTCAGCATATATTACCAGTTTTTGTTTGACTCTGTCTTATTGCTTTAATGAAATTGTACTGATTCTAAAGAAAAGTATTAAATTCAGTAAGTAATGTAAATTATATTTTTTTATATAATGTTGGGTATTGTGTAGGTTAAGTGAGGAAGCGTAGTCTTCAACTTCGCCCTTTGTAGTATGTAAATGTTACAATAAAGAAATTATTTATTTATTTTTTGCAGATCGCTTACAGTAAAGGAGGAAAAAAAACAAACCCGTTCATTTAATTTAATATACGGGATAAAATAAAGTGATATATTTTTTTTAATTTAAACTCCGACAAGGGGGTTTTCGGATATATCTAACCACTCACATACTCATGCGTAACGATTAGTCTTTTCCTTACATTTTCTTATTTGTCTTTTTATCTTTAACAATTTTAAAATTATATCGCTTTTTCCATAACATTACATTTTATGTATACTTACATACCGTAGGTATACATGATGCAGCAACTTACATTTTTGCGCGTCGAAGACCATAGAAGGTTTATTCATAAAGATACGATTTAGCAATATCCCAAACAATATAATCTATGAACCAACAACAAAAAAAACATATTAAATTAGATAATACAAAAGTTAATAGAAAACCAAAATGGATAAATTATCATGAACAATTCAATAGTGCGTTGGTCCCCTTTTTGATTATAAAACTGCCTCATCGCCTGCCCATTGTTGAGATGCAGTTATTTATTTTATCCTTGACGCGACAAAAATGTAAGTTGTCGCATCATGTATACTTACGTATGAGTAGGTAAGTGTACATAAAAGGTAATGTTCTGGAAAAAGCGGTATAACTTTAAAACTGTTCAAGATAAAAAGAAAGAGAAATAAAGAAGGAAAATGTAGAAGACAAACCATTATACTCTCGTGAGTATGTAAGTACTTAGTAGTACCTAAAAACCCCCGTGCCGCAATTTTAAGCGGATCAGAAGATATGATGTCGCAAGAAGCAATTAAAATTATAGTGAGCCATTTCGTTGCAAGAATATTTCAAAGAGAAATCAGCTGACTGCATAATGCGCATGCCTTCTTTCAAGTTTATTGCAATTGACCCCACCTTCCCGTTTAAAATATTAACGGTGACATCTACCCCTCTCGGGGATTTAATGCGAAAACTACAATTTTTCTTTCAAAGCGTCCCACTCATAAAAATGACTTCCCGAATTGGAATATTATTTACTGGAAACGAGGGTGGAAAGCTGTCAAATGGACACGACGCTATTAATTGCTGTAAAATTGACTTATGTGAAGTGGTAAACTCACGTGACATCGCTCACAGTAAGGAGTGTAATATCCCAAACCTGGAGGTTTGATAGGTCTGCATTAATTTGAGCCTGGTTAGGTCCAGCCCTCATTTTTATTTCCTTCAGAGTTAAAGGTTCGACAGATGGCACATGTAGTTCAGGAATTCCTTGTTTAAGTTGTGACCTCAATGACTCTATTGAGTTACTTATACATTCGATTATTTTAGGATCGCTGCGGTGACAAACATGAAGGTATGGCGCTGAAAGTTTGAACAAAATTATACAGGGTGTAACTTAATACTGTAGACCGATCGAAATTTTTTTACAGGCAACTTTCAGTAAATCGGGTTTTAAAAATAAATAATCTCAAAAACACCTGTTAATTTTTTAAAAGGTTTCTTATAGTATCTAATTAGAGGAATTATATATGTCCGCGCAAAAGATCATCGTCACAAAGGTTTTTGTATAGCATCGATTTTTTAATAATTTAACGCCCGTCATATGGCTAATTTTACTCACAATATTTAGAACTGAGTTATTTTAATCAGTCACTATAACCATTTTCCTATTATTTATAACAGCCCTGTCTTATATTGGCTTAAAGTTCTGGAATATTCCTTATAGAATGTTTAAATACTAAGAAAATTAGTCATATTTTTAATCTACCTAAGGTGTAAACGAAACTTGCACATCAAAATATCTTTTTCCTTAATGGTTTATAAATGGTTAATAAAAAAATATTGTATATAGCTTCGGACAACAAACCGTCACATCAGTGTATCTTCGGTAACATTTTTATGCGTGACCGGCGATACCTGGACTGGCGATACAAAAATGCACAAATTCGTGGATAACAGCTAATACAAGCTATTTCTTAAACTTTTTCAGATTGAAATGAGTATGAAATGTGTCAAGTCTCGTCTTCCCAATATTAAAATGAAAGTCGATGTTTATTATTGCAAGGAACTGATTGTTTTATTATTATTTACTTAGTTCAATAATAGTTATTCGATCAACCGATGATTAATTAATTATGGTTTAAATTACAAGTGAAACTTACGTATTAAAGGACTGCCCAATACAGTGCCAATCACGAATGGTACCATTAAATTATTAAAAATCATATTTTCTTCTTATTTTAACGAAAATAAATGTATTATATAACCGTGGCAGGGTATTAACTAGTAAATGCGAACCAATCATTTATATAACTACCATATAACGTATAATAGTTGACAGAAAAATCATTTAATTAGTAATTCAATAAATTAACTAAAATAATACCTTCCTCACTCATTTAAAGACATTATAAGGACGCCATAATTGATTTAATTAGCTTCCATATTAATTAAATACCTTTTTCGAAACTATTATATATTTGAGCTGGAAATTACATATTTACCTGTAAACGTTGAAAAAAATTATAATTTCAATGCCTTGCTAGTGGGCTACTGCTGGGTTCTGCTAATACATTTTAGGATTATTAAAATGGTTCTAGAGCAGGTTTCAGTTTAGCAGGATATTTTAAAAGGCATCATAAGGCATACAAGAAAAGAATATGATAGGCCATGGACTAGGGGTGCCAGTCAATGAAAAGGCAAGGCAAGCATCCCTACACGGAATAATTATAGTAAATATTTTATTGTACGATTTTCTATAAAATATAAATAGTAATTACAATTTTTATTAATATTCCGTATCAAAATAATGTTGTATGTAAACATAAATTTACAAAAAAGTGTAGTTATTATTTCTAATCAATTTAGTAAAATCAGGTAAATACTAAACTATACAGGGTGTCCCAGAATATGTGGGCAATCTCCCAGGTTCAGATAGAACACTTAAAAATAACATGAGAAGTTCATATAAATTTTTCTTCATTTGGCCCCACCTACAGAAATACGGGCCCATGGCAGACGTCTCCGGAAATCGTTGTTTTTTAAATAATTTTTTAACTACTAGGTGTAATTTAATAATTTTTTAGTATAATGGTTACGGACGAGTTGAAATTCGCCCTTTTAAACACATTTGACTTATTTAGTTTGCCAGGGACGGACTAGACGTAACACAAAAATGCTTTTTTTCATATCCTGTATGATGAAGGAACGACAATAATATTTTTTTTGGATACTCTAAACCTTAAGCTGAAAAAGGTACTCTTGATCAATGTCGATAAAATAAACAGTTTTCGAAAAAAAAATATGGGGGCTCCCCATATGAAATATGGTGGCCCCCATATCATAGGAAAGTAACGATCTTTTTTTGGAACTCTTCTTAATCTGATACGGTTTTTTACTATTCTATTACATTTTAACCTGTTACTTCTAATCAAAGATTTATAGCAACACTTTACCTGTTTCTTCTCAGATCTTGCAAAATTAGACCTGGTTCTCGCACGGAGGTCTCTCATCGCTATTCTCTCAAACGTTTGTAGTTCATGTAAGGTAGTGAAGAGCAGGATTTTTATCTGCCACAAGTGTCGTAATTAAGCGTCTCGAAACAGTTTCTTAATTTTTTTTTATTTTAATTTTTTCCAATCAATCTGCATGAAAAAGGTAACTTTTATTTTTATAGCAGATACAATTTACCGAAGTTTCCATTATTACACCTTTCATTTACATCTTACCGCAACAAACAAGACGTATCTTTATCCAGAGACGCACCATTTCCCTTCATGGCACTCAGAGAAAGGGGGGCCCGCGTCAACTTGGGGGGCATGTAAATAGCAAATTGCTTTTTCAGTATAATTGCATGAACATTGTCAAGAAGCGGATACTGCTACCATCTTCGCTGGTGTATGTATGTCCCTGTTTATCGGGTGCGTTAGTGGACAGTTTTTTTTAGGGGAATTTCCAACAGCAACAGGTAAGGGAGGAAGAATGTGATAACAAAATTTAGCAACTATAGCAACTATATTAACAAAAGTTATTTTTTATATAAAATATAAAATTGTATTATTTATTTCTTAGTTCCCTCTGAATAAGAACGTACCGAGGTGGAAAGTGTTTTATTCCTGTCGAAAGAGTCGCTGAATCTCGAGACAGTAATGAAACTTTTCACCGAGGTTTGGATACTATTTTATTTACAACCACATCTAACATCCACTTCTTATTATTTTGAATTAAAATTATTAATAGAAGATAAATGTCATTTTGCCTTTGAATAGGCAACCGGATTGTCCAAGATCAGCTGTTTAAAGAAGCCGGCCGGTTTCCTACTGTTTTTACAAGCAGATTTGTGTGTTAAATTGTGTGTTTATACTTAAACCCGAGTTTAGATTATTAAGTTATTTGTTCTTTTCGCGACGGCAGTGCGTGGGTGAATGAAAATTGATTTTTTTTAAATTTTACTAAACATCTAATTCAATATCATTAGTTTACATTTATTTAATAATGAAGCATACATGCCACAATTTATGGTAATAAAGCTCGTTAATAGATTATAATTTACGGGGCGATGCATTGTTAAGTTGAACAAAGGAAACACTTTGTAATTTTTGAGGTGGCTAAATATTGACTCCCCTGTATATTTTATAGAAAAGTTGCACTATAGTTTCTTGTAGTGGCCGATATGGTATACCCATGTGTCGAGTTTGAATACATTTTGGTGAGCCAATCCTAAGCTATTCAATTAAACGTGATGGCAAAACCACGACACTCTCATAGTTAAGGTAATACAGCAAATTAAATTTCGACATTGACTAAACGAAAATTAGCCCCAGTGACAACATTTTGATTATTTGTTATGGTCAGCTTTATGTGAATTCTTGGCAATTCTATTCATGCATGTACATGGATGCCAACATTCAACCGCCTCAAAAATTCCATGTGATTAGCTATGTTCAACTCAACGGCATAAAACATCTGCTGTATTTGTTTTCCTGACACCGTTAACGCCTACATGAGTTAGTATCTGACACCTTGTTTGCTGCTATAATCCACATTTAATAGAAGTTATAGTCGTTTTAAGAGTCTGGAAACAATTCATCATAAGTAAAACTACTTGTAATACTATTTGCAATAGCGGTGAATTTTTTAGACAAAGACTGTTCCAATGCTGGCTTTATTTCGTCGATCAAAAGGTCCGTGTTTTCATTAATCACCTCGTTTGTAGCTTTCCCTAAGACAGCTCCATTCTCGGCGCCTCCAAAGAGGTTTAGCAAATGTATCTCGCTGGTGCCTGGATGAAGTTTGATGTGCAAATTTCTAAAGTGAAGGTAAATCTGGTTGTTCTTTTTAACTTTATCTCCTTTTAGCAAAATGTCAAATACATAGTCTTCTAAAATTTAGAGAATTTTATTATTAAATAAAATGCCAACATATCATTCCTCTACATCATACGGTTAGTACGCTACCCGAAGGATCAGAAGTGAATTTAATATACAGGGTCTCAATTAAAACTTCCTTTGATATCGCGCTTCCAGTAAGTAATAGTAAAAATTGGAAAAGCAAATCAATTTAATTATGAAGGGAGACTTTTCAAAGAATATTTTCAACCCCCTGTTAGGAGGTATGTTACCATTAAAACTTTGAATGCGTAGAGGGCGGGAGCTTAAGTGACACCATTTTAAAGGTTGTTTAAATATCTTTCCAACAATACCATAATTTATTATTTTTGGAGTAGTAAGTTTTCAAATTGACACAAATTGGGTATACTGACAGACCAAATAATTTATATAAATAAATAAACGTAATTTTTACATTTTCATGACATGTAGAATTGACCAGGCTAATCAGAAGAAAATATCTAATGAAATGAAAAATGGGAGTGGCCTACCAGTTTTTTTTGTAAAAATATCAGAGCACATGTTTACAGGGACGCCACTGGGGGATCTATAGACTTTTCCTTTATCAAAGAGCAGCGAAAAGCAAGATAACTCAGCCGGTTCTAATGCTACAAAAAATGTGAAGGGCAAAATTGAAGAGCTTTACAGAGCGCGTAAGTTGGAACAAACCTGATCCCCATATCTCAATGAGTTCGCGAATTATCGCGATTTTTAACTGCAAAAACAGTCAAATTTTATTAATTATATCTCGAGAAGGGGCGGAGTTGGGGCATCAATTTTTCGCGAATCAACGGGTGACACCGAGTACTTTAATGGGCCGGAGGCTGGGTGTGGTGGGGCAATGAGGAGGAGAGCTATGGGGGGGGGGGGGGGGTATATTACATAAATGCTAATAAGTAGTTTATTAATCGACTATGGGGATTATTTTAGCAAATTCGCGCTTGTCGCGGCATACAAGAAATGGCCACTATTTAATATCTCCGAAAATACTTTAGATATTATGTTCAATTTTGGTATGTGTTAATAGGATATAGAACCACACATTTTAGTTAGAAAAATTATTCAATTGTTCCACCAGTGGCGTCCCTGCAAACATGTCCTCTTATATTTTTTACAAAAATTATGGTACGCCACTGACATGTTTCCATTTGGATATTTTTTCTGATTAGCCTGGCCAATTCTACATGTAAACGCTCTCTTAAGTTTTTCTCGTCAGACTTTATTAAAACCACTAAAACCACTAAATTCTTGAAACTCATTATTATTAACAATGATAAAATAATTAATGATAAATTTTGTTACATAAAAATTGTTGGAGTGGGCAATTTGATGCGTCTGATGAGAAACTCAAGAGACCGTTTTTATATAGAATTGCCCACGCTAATCAGAAAAAATATCCACATGGAAAAATATCAGTGGCGTACCATATTTTTTGTAAAAAATATCAGAGGACATGTTTGCAGGGACGCCACTGGGGGAACAATTAAATAACTTTTCTAACTAAAATGTGTGGTTCTATATCCTATTAACACATACCAAAATTGAACATAATATCTAAAGTATTTTCGGAGATATTAAATCCCAATCCCCCCTCGTAGCTGATAAAAAATGAACAAATTGAATCCGGCATGATCCCCGTAGCTCGATTAATAAACTACTTATTAGCATTTATGTAATATTTTTTTCCCCCATAACTGTCCTCCTCATTGCCCCACCACACTCAGCCTCCGGCCCATTAAAGTACTCGATGTCACCCGTTGACTCGCGAAAAATTGATGCCCCTTCTCGAGATATAATTAATTAAATTTTATTGTTTTTGCAGTTAAAAATCGCGACAATTCGCGAACTCATTGAGATATCGGGATCAGGTTTGTTCGAGCTTACGCCCTCTGTCAAGCTCTTCAATATTGCCCTTCGCATTTTTTTTGTAGCATCAGAACCGGCTGAATTATCTAGGAAAATCCGTTGTAGGTTAGATTTACGGGACGTGCCCCCTCCCCCCCCCCCCCCAATGCGGCGCCCCCTTGAAATCATGTCAGAATGTCGAGAGGATCCTACTGTATCGATTGGGGAAAAAATTACTCGATTTCGTCAAGGGATTTTCAAGTAGTTTATTTCGCCAGAACGACTCCCATTGTATAACAAAATTGAAAATAATGTATTTCAGAGATATTAGAAAATAACGATGTTAAAACCCTGTAGCAAACAAATTTAATCCGTTGCCGATATAAGTTCTTTTTCATAAAATGAATTACACTCATTGAGGAACACCTTACTGGTGCATTACTAAATATGCTAAATTTCCGCTGTCCACGTCTCAAACTCATATAAGCCCATACTTACTGAATTTTCCTTTAATTGGGCCTTTTCCTTTATATTTAAGAACCAATATATTCATGTCAATATCGTAATTGCCCTTAAAATCCAAGACCGGAATAGTGAATTGCACTAAATATCTATCTTTTACCAAGTCCGGCCTAAAATAAAAATGACAAAAATACATTATTTTAAGTTACTTATCTAATTGAAAATAAAACTAGTGATATGAATATATACCGGGAAAATATATGATATATGAAAAAAAAATCAATAGGTAGGTACAACCACACTCGGGACTCTTTTTCTTTAACGCCCTGTATGATCAGAACATTGGATAACGTTTTTTACATACCTTTAACTATTGACTAAAAATTAAGTAGGTACTCTTCATTCATTTAGCTAAACCTAACTTAAGACATAAGCCGTAGTCGATAAGAAGTCAGACAAGCAGTAAGGACGGGTACGTCCGTCACAGTTTCGTTAAGAATTTTATTTTGCATTTAAATATTAAAATAAATAGTATGAAAAGAAAGTTTTAAGAACATGGAAACTATAATAGAATATTAGGTTCTTATATACTTATGACAATTTACTTTAAATGAGTAAATTTAATTTTAGGGTTTACTTGGTAACATGTTATTAAAATAAATTTTAATATATGTGACAACATTGTTAACCCAAGAAATTTTCTTGCCCGCATTCCTTTTGTAGCTACAGATAAAGTTGTCGACCTGTACGTGAAAATGGACAATAATTATTTAAAAAACTTACGTTAAACTAAGTATTTTAAACGTCGTAGCACCATCAACCAACAGATTGGTAATATTAGCATTAATTTGGGTCTGCTCAGATCCACTTTTTAGTTTTATTTCCGAGAGTGCTAGTGGATCCAGAGGTGGTAAATTGATCTCAGGTATCCCTTCCTTTAACTTCGGCCTCAGGTGGTTTATCGCTTCTATTATACATGCGGGCAGATTGGAATTATTCCTTTTGCAAATTTGGATGTAAGAAGCTAAAAATACAATTATATTTTTTATGCAACATATGGAAACATTAGCTCACGAGCCGAAGGCGAGTTCCGCAATACCGTATGTGTGAAAAATTAACTTTATACATAGTTTCATACAATAGTTTTCTTTTTCGAAATTAGAAAATATATATTAGTGGAGTCGTTCCGGTATTCGAAAATCCCTCGACGAAATCGAGTAATTTTATTTCCCCAATCGATACAGTAGGATCCCCTCGAAATTCTGAAATAATTTGTGTAGGGCGCCGCATGGGGGGCCCCCCCATGCGGGGGGAGGAGGGCACGCCCCGTAAATCTAACCTACAACGGGAAATTGAAAATACCTCCGCCGGTTTTGATGCTACAAAAAAAATGTGAGGAGCAAAATTGAAGAGCTTGACAGAGCGCGTAAGCTCGAATAAACCCGATCCCGATATCTCTAATAAAATTTAATTAAACATATCTCGAGAAACAGCGGAGTTAGGGCATCATTTTTTCGCGATTTAACGGGTGATACCGAGTACTTTGATGGGCCGGAGGCTGGGGTTAGTGGGGCAATTAGGAGGGGAGTAAGGGGGATTGGAAATTTTTTACATAATTGTTAATAAGTAGTTTATTAATCGCGCTACGGGATCAGGCCGGATTCAATTTGTTAATTTTTTTATCAGCTACGAGTTGGGATTGGCAAAAAATTTTTATTTTCCCAAATGCGCGCCCGGCGCGGCATACAAAAAATGGCCATCTCCGAAAATACTTTAGATATTATGTTTAATTTTGGTATGTGTTAATAGGATATAGAACCTCAAATTTTAGTTAGAAAAGTTATTCAATTGTTCCACCAGTGGCGTCGCTGCAAACATGTACTTTGATATTTTTTACAAAAAAGATGGTACG
The DNA here is from genome assembly GCA_963991005.1 of Barypeithes pellucidus. Lineage (NCBI taxonomy): Eukaryota > Metazoa > Arthropoda > Insecta > Coleoptera > Curculionidae > Barypeithes > Barypeithes pellucidus. The sequence goes on from OZ022557.1 coordinate 8,023,527, forward strand.
CCACTGATATTTTTCCATGTGGATATTTTTCTGATTGGCCTGTTCAATTCTCCATGGAACGGTCTCTTGATTTTTTCTCGTCAGACCGTTCTTGATTAAAACCACAAAATTCATATTGAAACTCATTATTTTTAACATTGATAAAATAATTGATGATAATTTTTTTTTCATTTTATTTGCGAAAATAAAAATTAAAAGGCATTTCTTCGCATCGAATTGCCCACTCCAATAATTATTTTCAATTTCCCGTTGTAGGTTAGATTTACGGGGCGTGCCCCCCTCCTCCCCATTGCGGCGCCCTACACAAATCATTTCAGAATGTCGAGGGGATCCTACTGTATCGATTGGGGAAAACAAATTACTCGATTTCGTCAAGAGATTTTCGAGCCGTTTATTTCGCCAGGACGACTTTACTATATAGGGTGTTGAAAAAAGGTCGGTACCCCGGAATAACTCCGGTGCATCGCATTGCAGCGGAAAATGTCTTGGGAAAAAGTTGTTTGGTTTTGAAGGAGGAATAGTTTGCAATTTAAACCACCCGCCACCCCCTCAACCCCCGGGCGCGGGTGGGGGTAAGTTAAGATTTTCAAATGGAATTTTTTATTGACGTATCGTGTTCTCCGACCAAAAATAAACATCTTTTGTCCGAAAAATTTTTTTATTCGGGCCTATCCTTCACCAATAATCACCATGAGAAAGTCAAAATCAGAACAGTGCGAAAATCAAGTTTTATCCTGGAAATACTCTTTTTCTCTGTCTTGTACTACAAAATGTCCGTGGAAAAACGTATTCCACGGGCATTTTTTAGTATAAGACAGAGAAAAGAGTATTTCCGGGATAAAAGTTGATTTTCGCAAGGTCTTGATATTGTCTTTCTCATGGTGATTATTGGTGAAGGATGGGCACGAATAAAAAAATTTTTCGAACAAAAGATGTTTATTTTTAGTCGGAGAACACGATACCCTGCAATGCGATGCACCGGAGTTATTCCGGGGTACCGACCTTTTTTCAACACAATACCCGTTCGCTGAAACACTTCACTGCAATGGCCCAATGCAATTTAATAAACTATTATATTCTTTTTCGAATTCGATTCTTCAGGCAATTAATTTTGTGTTGCTTCGTTGGCATTATTAATTATTTCGTCTGGAACGCATTGAAATGATTTTTCTTCTTCGGAATCGGAATTATTTCTCTCCATTTTTGATGTTTCCAAATATTATTGACATTTGCAATGCGGCGCCCAGGCAACAACCGACGCGGATGCTGTTTACATGGGTTGATATTATAAGCATTCAGCATTCATAAGTGACAAAATGACACGTTACGTCACTTGTTTAACTCAAAATTAATATTTTTAAATTGTTAAAAAATAACAAATTTTATGCATTAATTTTCCAAAAAAACTATAGCTTTTATAACGATCAATTGAAAAAGGAATTATGTGATATTTTTATCAAACAACGACAGATCTTTTAGAATCTTCCAACATTTGGGGGACATAGGACCCTCTCCTATAAAGACCCTGATGAAACCTAAATAACAACAAAATTTTGTTAACGGAGATCAACCCCCGTAAAACTATTCGAAAAATGGACACCTTGTACTATTCATTGCCAACTGTTTTATTCTAGAAATGCCCTTAAATATTGTTGGTGTTTATTTTTTTAGACTAATTTCAAAATTTAAAAGAGTTTTATCAACTAATTATCAGAAATCTGGATCTACAGTATACTTACGTAAGTTAGACGACTCCGTTATACAATATAAACATATTGACATAGTGAGCACTAATAACACGATCTTGTTGAACATATTTGGAATACTAATTTCTTTCAATTACGAAGCGAACCACTGAAAACTTCTATTTAAAGTGTTTACTGACAATTATATTCATTCAGCAACAATTATTTAAAATCACTCAACAAACATTTTTAATACTAATGAAAATTGAATAAATACTATAACGGAAGCATTCTTGAAGATATATCACCAGGAAACAAATTTGTATTCTGTTTGTATTAAGAGTCCCCAGTCAGAAAAATGATGCAACAAATTTTTCGTTAGTTCTGTGATATTTTGGTTTTACTATCCGGGAATTAAGAACTACGGAAGTCTTTAACTAGGGAAGCCAATCCCTCAAATGCGAGATGACACTGCGGGATTAAACGTGCGGGATTCGCGGGATTTGCGGGACTCGATGTGGGTGCTGTATGTTAATAAAAACTTGTTTTATGCAATTAGGAACAGAGTAGAGTAGAAAGAAACTATTTATTGCATATAGGTACAATACAATAGTATGACTAGTTTAACGGTTACATGTTACCTTGATTTTAAAAGTATTTTCGGAGAAAAGATAACATGTTTAATGTTTCATCTTTTAGATTTGATCTTATTTTATTGCACGCGCATGTATCCTGCGGCTGAAAACGCACGTTCAGCTTCGACACTTGTCGGCGGAATAGATTTTACACAATTTGTGGCCCTCTGATTCGAATAGTTGGCGCATATCGGTCGATGTGATAAACTTTCCAAAGGGTATACCATTTTTAGCAACCATTCGAGACACTCTTTCCTCCATCAAAACTTTTTTCTCAGATGAAAATAAATCGGTAATTTTCATTTTCTTAGGTAGCACAGAAGAACCACTAACATCTGAGCGCTTAGCAACAGAACTAAACGAACTACTCGAACTGCTGGTACTAGCTTTCATTTTCTGTGTTATTTTATCAATATCAACACTACCGCTGCTGCTCTGGACTTTCAAATTAATATTATGCTTTGTTTGTAAGTGGGTGTGAAGACCTTTGGGGGACCGAGCACAGATTTTCATAATGCTAGGGCATAACTTACATTTAGCTGTAAGACCATCTTCAGACTTTAAAAAAATAATTCCAAACTAAACTTGAACCTTTATTGTCTTTGTAAACTACACTGACACTAATTTTTGTGATTGCTCTATTCCATGTATTATATTCAACCAACTTGATAAATGTCACTAGATACAAGTAGAATAACGCCCTTACTTTCGCACGTACGCAATAAAACTGTTCTGTTTAACGTATTTTCAATTGCCCAGCATGGCGGGGAATCCCCGACGCGTCGTCCAAAAGTACCGCAGTTCATTGTTTGCTATCCCGCAAATCCCGCAGATCCGCGGGATCGATGGGCTCCAGATTTGCGGGATTAAAGCTTGGGTGCGGGATTGGATTCCCTATCTTCAACCCCTATCTCTATATTCAACAACCCAACCAACCCAGACCTGGAAGAAATTATATCTTGGAGTAACCAAGTCGAATTTAATTGTAAGAAAACTAACGCAGCAAATTTCTCTAAAAATGTGGTGTTTTCTTGTTTCGCATACGTCAAAAATTTACCTGAAATATTCTTGTTTGATACAGGGTGTTTTTGGAATATCCATCACGGCCTACTCAAAAAAAGAAATTATATATATTTTTTTTAAAATGTATATTTCGGGCATAATGTTAAGACTGAAATTAAGGCATTATATATTTCTGAGACACTTGTAAAAAATTGATTTACATTATTAAAAAATATACAGGGTGTCCCATTAAAAGCTAATTTGTTTTCTTCAAACTATGAAACATAGAAAAAATCTGAGTACGTCACTGGATTCTACCTAAGAAACTACAACGAGAACATTTATTTATTTTTAATAAGAATGTAAACTTCTCAAAAACATCCCGTATATCAAAAACGACTAATTAGGGCATCTTTTGTTTCAGGAAAAGAGCAGCACAGTGCTGCGAAAACCGCATCCTTCTATCTTCACTAGTAGCGGAGATACACCGTAAAACCGCCGGAAAATGGACACCCTGTACACCGAATTGATTAATCCATCCATGCGTCTTCTCCTTTCATACACCGATCGTTATGATGTCCCAAAGAGTGTGGCTACCAGGCTCAGCGTAAAAAATCGCTACGCTTTCTAAATGCATCATAAAGGCCATCGTTGCATATACATATATCGTTGAATGCATTACTGCGATATCGTACAGCAGCGAATTGACCCACACATCTCTACACCGAAACGTTCTAAGAAATCCACTGCTTGGGACAACTACTTGGGCAAAATATTGAGCGAATATTTACGTAAAAAAATGAAAATTGGTGAGACCTGAAATTGTTTAATATATATTGTAAAACTTGATTAGGTAGATTGTTTTAATGCCATGGATCCGCGCTTGGTCAATATCTATAACAAAAAATACAACCCTGTTCATAGAATTAATACAATATAATAAAGTCATAGGAAACAAAGTAACAAAATCTTTTAAATTCATACTTAAATATTGTAATATTTAGTCATAAAATTGTCTACCTACCTGTACAGCTACACGTTAACAAGACCATCGCAATGATCGGTGTACGAAAAAAACTTTATAAATTACTGAGTCTTTTTGCAATTTGAAGCTAAAATCAAGCAGATTTTATCGAGGTTAAATACTCTTAAGAGGGTATTATTTTAAACGTTTATATTATACGTTTTTAAATTTAAATTACCATGTTTATTGCCTAGCATTAACATAATTTATGGGCTATTTAGTAGCATTGTCAGTATATTAAGTTCTCATCTTTGATTTGGACTGCGTAGAAAAAACGGCAATCAAGAATAGGTAAATTCACTAAATTTAATTTTAAATCAATATACTATAATACTGTACCCGTTCCAATCGAGGCGCACATACTAATATAAAATGTTGTACGGGCATAAAGTACACATTTTATATAATAATAACTTATTCTTTATTAACAAACTAACAAAATATAAATTTACGTTTATATATTCTTTGGTTGTGTCTGTTTGAAGGTTGTAGACAATGGTGATTCTTGAATAGCAGAAAAGTTTTGGACTTGCATTGTCTTTATTTGTTATATATCACAACGTTTCAACTGGTAAGTATCTCCAGTCGTCTTCAGGTGAATACTGAAAGTATAAGTTTTACTATAATCGAAGGAGACCAAATTGATGCCTTAATATTGGTTAGATAGTACCTTGCATTAAGGCCAAAAGGAATTAAGGAACGCAGATTTTTCCTTACATATCGAAATGGTAAATGCATAGGACGTGTTCCTTCAATCATAGCAAAATTTCTTAATTTAGGAAACGCCAAGGAATATTGACATTGCCTACTTCGAACCTCGTCCACACTTCTTATCGAGGGTGGTGCTCTCTTGCAACCCTTAAGCTACACGGAAAGTGGAAGAGTACTAGCGTAGCGCAGGGTTATATAGAGGAAACCATCACATCAAAAAACGAATTGCAAAAATGATAGCTATAGTCGTTGCAGCGAATCCTCACGCCAGATATGTCAAGTGTCACGTGACATTAATGACTTGCCTGCTTATTTCTGGTTATTTATTTTGCCTAGGTTTGTATGAAATTCCAGGACCTTCCAGGACCGTACTACAATAGTACGTACGTTTATTTTAAAAATGAAACGAGTCTATTGATATTTTTAAATGCATTTTTTATTATTTATTATAGGGAATAAAACACACATTGTATTTTTTTGTTATTTATTTACTTAAATATATAAAATGAAGTCATTATCTATAATTACATGTCTAGTAGGTACCTAAAAATAGTGAACTTAGATAAATATATTATTACACACTACATGATCAATAATTGCACTTGAACTTTGACCAAAACTATTAAAAATATCATGCAGATATTTCCTACTTTCCCAGCAACCAAACTGTTTAGATTCAAGTCGCCATACAAAAGTATTACCTTATATTTAACTGAAATAAATCTCAACTCACTATGGAAGAAATAAAACATCTAGAAATTTTTTTATTAATATTAAAATTCACCTTAGTTTCTCTAGCGGTAGCATCAGCTGAGGTAGAAGGCAGACTATAATTATACTCCATAATTATTATTTTTGCCTAAAAACAGATAAATAAAATATTAACCTATAAATTTTTCGTTACGTGATTAGTACTTACTGTGGTTTACAAATGCACAAACAACTCAATATGTAGTTAATCAAAGTTTTCAAAACAAAATAAACTATGCTAAACCGACCGAAATACACTTTTAAAACTTATTAGCACCAATCAAACTGGAAAAATATAAAAACACAACACGCTTAATGCGGTTCATATAAAACTGGGGTATTTGATTGCTGATGTCAACTGTCGAAAAAGCTTGAGGGTCCGCTGCAAAGACTATAGCTCTGTTACCGAAAAAGAAAATATATTAATTAATGTTGAAATGGATCAGCAATCCTCATGCACATCGAGAAGCCCAGCAATGGAGTCGTAAAATTTCCATGGTCCAGCTTATTTCTCAGGAAAATTCAAAAATTGTACCTTTAACATAGGAAAAACAGAATAATATTATATAAAAATAAATTTTTTTCAATATTTTCTTTAATAATTATTATGAAAATCACCGGGAATTATGAACTTTATCGCTCGCTAATAGTTCCTATGATATTGTGATGATGTTTATAGCAACCGTTTCTAAGATATTATAAGTAAATAATTGATAGATGAAAAATAAAAAAGGTTCATGCAATTAGGGCAAGATTTACGCAGCATATTATGGAAAAAATTGTTATTGCTTGTTTTCAATAAAAACAAATATTTTCTACCTCATTATAATACTACCTGTACATCACAATGCATCAAAAAATGGAAATATCTTGAAAACGGTTAGACTTAAAATCGAGCAAATATACCTTCTCCTATCTTTTGGGCATGTTTATTCATAAATTAAATCACTCCAGCTTCGCTCTCGAGATTTTATCGATAAAACAACGAGCTCTATAGTCTTTGCGGCGAACCCTCAAGCTTTTTCGACAATTGACATCAGCAATATGTCATCGATCAGCAGTTTGAGGACTTAATCAAATACCCCAGTTTTATACGATCCGCATTGAGCGTGTTGTGTTTTTATATTTTTCCAGTTTTATTGGTGCTAATAAGTTTTAAAAGTGTATTTCCGTCGTTTTAGTATAGTTTATTTTATTTGGAAAACTTTGATTAACTATACATATCGAGTTGTTTGTGTATTTGTAAACCACAGTAAGTACTAATCACGTAACGATAAATTTATAGGTTAATATTTTATTTATCTGTTTTTAGGCGAAAATAATAATTATGGAGCATAATTATTGTCTGCATTCTACCTCAGCTGATGCCATCGTTAGAGGAACTAAGGTGAATTTTAATATTGATAAAAAAAATTCTAAATGTTTTATTTCTTTCCGAGTGAGTTGAGATTTATTTCAGTTAAATATCAGGTAATACTTTTGTGTGGCGACAGTTTGGTTAGCTGGGAAAATAGGAAATATCTGCATGATTTCTTTAATAGTTTTGTCAGAATTCAAGTGCAATTATTGATCATGTAGTGTTTAATAATATGTTTATCTAAGTTCACTATTTTTAGAACTTTGCAGAGAACACTAAATATATTGTCGGAAGCTTTTGATTTATATATAGAGCTAATGATAATCGCCGCGCTCTAATGGAAAAGCCTTGTGTTGCTCAGAAGAGACGTAGATTTCTTGAAATATATATGGCCAATGAGCAACTTGGTGCCGAAAAAAATTGTCCCAATTTAACCGACTTCGTATCTCTTTACTCTTACCTTTCCCGAAATCCCAATGGGGAAGGCCAAAATCCCCATTTCATTAGTTTTTTGCATATATGACTTACGTAACCTACGTATTTGCAGTATACGTGGCCTAGTATACAGAAGAAAGGTGCATATAGAATTTGCTTGTTATGATACTACACATATAAGTTACTATTGAACATTAAAGTTAAAACAGAGGTAACAAGAGTGAACAACCTTTAAGCAAACCGTATATTTAGTTTTTTAATGCAATAACTTTCCCTTAGAAAAGGTCCATAGCTGTGTCTGTGTATTTATATAACAGAGAAAGAAAATGATCAAGGATGACTTTTTCGATAAATTAGAGATACAATTTATTACAGGTATAGTTAAGTCCATGTGTAGACACATTGTATAAAGTTTACAGTAGGTAAAGATGGACATCCATGTAGATACATACTTCCTATCTTTTTGTGAATATAGAGGTACCAACTTTTTTTTTTTTTTTATGATCAAACACAAGCACTATAGGAAAAATCCTTTAGGGCACTCTGGGAGTGGTGCGTGTGCGCAAAAATCGATTCACGTTGGTTTTGAATCGTTGGAGATTATATTCGTTGAAAACGACCTCGGGAAGGTCGTTCCACAAGGATGAAGTCCTCCAGATGAAAGAGTTCTTAAATAATGAAGTTCGAGGAGTACTAAGCTTAACCACATATGGATGGGCGGCAGTGGTTCGTCGTTTATTTCTGATATTCGCCGCTCTGGGTGGAATTAAGAGGGCAAGGTCAGCCGAGCAGTTTCCATGAAAATATCTGTAAAAGAGAGTCAAATCACCAACTTGCCTTCGGTGTTCTAGGCTGTCGAGGTTCTTCGTCAGCTCGTGGTCTCCAATCAGACGAATGGCCCTCCTTTCGATGGAATCCAGTAGCCGAAGAGTATGTTTGGGTGCAGAGTTCCAGACATGAGAGCAGTACTCTAGTGATGGTCGAATCTGGGCTTTGTATAGTGTCAAAGTTGTTGAGGTGTGTACAACTTTCTGGTTCGGAAGAGTACACCAAGCTTCTGAGAGGCTATTTTGGCGATTGCCACAACGTGGTTATGCCAAGACATATTTCCTCCCAGATTGACGCCATGCAAACTAATAGATGAAGCCAGTGGGATTGCGTGTCCGTCCATGACTATATCCGGTTCTGTAATGTTAACCTTTTTAGAGAAAACTGCTGCCTGGGTTTTTTTAGCATTAAATTCGACTTGGTTACTGTCACCCCAAGCCAAAATTTCTTCCAGGTCTTTGTTGAGGCGTGATACTTCATGCTGTCTGCGAAGATGTGCGTCGGCAGCCGATGTTTGTGCATTCAAAGAGAAAGATGATAAAAGTGTGCTATCATCAGCAAAACTAACTATCGGGTTTTTCGTTTTCACTAGAAGGTCGTTAATGTAGAGTAAGAAGAGAGTGGGAGACAATATGGACCCTTGAGGAACACCGGCATTGATGGTGAAAGTGTCTGAGAGAAATCCGTCAATCGCCACTTGCAGAGAGCGGTCCTTAAGAAAGCTAGACAACCATGCACAGAATCGACTAGGCATACCATAGGATCGGAGTTTACTTAGAAGCCCCTCATGCCAAACACGATCAAAAGCTTTAGAAATATCCAGTGCAACAGCCCGAGACTCCCCATGATGTTCGATTGCGTTGTTCCAAATATGGGTGACATAGGCTAGAAGATCTCCAGTTGATCTGGACATGTAATTATAGATAATGACTTCATTCTATATATTTGAGTAAATAAATAACAAAAAATACAATGTATATGTGTGTTTTATTCCCTATAATAAATAATAAAAAATGCATTTAAAAATATAAATAGACTCGTTTCATTTTTAAAATAAACGTACGTACTGCAAGTCATTAATGTCACGTGACACTGGACATATCTGGAGCGAGGGTTCGCGGCAACGACTATAGTTATATTACCTTCTACAAAAATAAGAATTTGTTATTTTTTGATTCATTTCTTTTCAAAAGTTGGGAAGGTCTTTATAATTTATTTCTAAACAACATTTCTTTTACAAAAATTGATATCTTTTCATTTAGGGTCATTTCTGCTATATAATTATTTTTTTAAATTTCCCGCCAAACTTCTAAAGACCAGCGCCCCTGTTAAATGTTTTCTGGGAGTTCCGATGATGCACAAACGATTCCAAAATCGGTTTTTGTCGAAATCTTACAATAAAAAAAATGCTGAAGTAAAGCTCTTAACGATTTGATGGATGTATCTAGATATGCGTTCCACGCAGTATGAAATATCTCGCTGAATAAGGAACTCTAAATAACTAAGTCAATATTTTAATTTTTAATTTAAATAATGTAAATACTGCTAATGATGTAACTTTTAGAAAAATTGACGCTCATCTTAATATCTGTCGTCAAAAAAATTACATACAATAGACAGTTGTAAACTCGCTAATCAAATATTTAAACGTGCATATCGTTGAAGCCTGACAGCGCCTCGCGGATAAAACAAAACGACACCCTGGATTCTTGCCTTCTTGCTAAGTTTGATCCATTATATACCTTCTCTGTTTTTCATTCGATATTTACGATTCTTCTGACATTTTATAGATAATTTAATTTGCAATGTGCTGATTTTTTTTTTAATGATGGGTTATGTTCTATAGAGCGTTATTATACCAGGCGAATCAATGTGTGTTTTTTCGTCCTAAGTTTTAAACATCCTGCGGAGATATTGGGGCTGTTATTCTTCATACTAATAATTTCTTGATAAAGTTACATGTATTTCTAACGTTTTCTTTCTTGATTCATTATGTTATCTCCATTTTTAGAAGAGATACGATTTTTTAAATAATTACATTATTTTATTAGGCCATAACAGAGCTAATATCTTATCATGGTGGTTCCGTTATGGTGTAGGCGGGTATTTTAAATGATGCGCGAATTGAACTAATATTTGTGGATAATGGAGCATTAAATGCTCATCGGTATATTGAAGATATTCTTCAAGAGGCAGTGGTCCCATTTGTTCCTTTAATCGGTGAACAATTTAAACAATTTATACTAATGCATGACAATGCATGCAATTAGTATAAATTGCATAATGTAGTTAGTGAATATTTAGATCAGGTTTGGCCTGCATGTAGTCCGGATTTGAACCCAATTGAACATTTCTGGGATCAGTTTAAAAGAGCTGTTCGTCGTCGCCCTATACAACCAGGTACTTTACAAGAGCTAGCTCAAGAATATAAGATAATCCCTCAAAAAAGAATTGTGACACCTATTCACTCATTACCTAGTAGAATAGGCTCTGTATTGAAGCTAGAGGAGGACATATACATTACCAATTGTTTTTTAAACTTTAATTCTATTGTTTGTTGTTTTAATTGTTTCAATAAAAAAATACGTTGAAATCAGCGTTATATTAAGAAAATCGTATTGCTTCTAAAAATAGAGATAATGTAATGAGTCAAAAAAGAAAATGTTAGGAATAGCCCCAATATCTTCACAGGGTTTTTAAAACTTAGGACAACATACATGAAACTTGAACAATGTGTGAACCATGCGAAACACAAAATGTAACTGGCAATTTCCATCTAATACGCTGGAATTGTATTTCGTTCCCAAAGGAAAGAAGTTTGTTTATCCTTTTTCCATTAACTGATAAAACAAAAAGACATTAAAAATAACAGGTATTTTATACCAATTTTAAAACCATTGTTATCTACATAAATGATTTCAATATAGTGTTTTAGCTCTGTTTAAATTAAGTTTCTATATAAAACATTACTATTTTTATTAATACATCTGATACTTATTCTATTAAATACTAATAAATACAATCATTTTTGGTTTTATGCTGGAAATACTTCGTCGTAATTGAGATTATCAGTTATTTGATTTGCCAGCTTCAAAATTATTTCGGAACATTTTCGTTCGATAAATGGAGTAGCTAAGCGAATTAGATCGTCTTTGTTCGTATTTAGCAGGTCATTTGCTGCTTGACCTAAAAGAAATATAAATTAAAACTTGTACGATATAAGTGATAATCACAGCTATAATTTCCGAAGATGAAATTTGCTTTAATCATTACCGCTGGTAGAATACCATTCTACAACTATTTCATGCATTTATTTCATTCCTTTTTATACTCACTCAAAATCTTGTTACCGCCACCAAACAAATTGTCTAATCGAACGCTGAAGTCACGAAGAAGAATTTTTAAATCAAAACTCTTGAATTTTAACTTCTGGTTGTCTAAGTATGCCTGAATAACTGCATGTCCCTCAATGCCAGCTAAAAATGGTAAAATAATTAGTTCATTTTGTATTAAGAACGCAAAATAAGGTCTTTTCGAATGGGACATGAGAGCGTTAACTTGGGCACCAAATATAAACAGCATTTTTTGTACAACTGCTATACTGTCTGTTTCTAGGACAAAATTAACAGCATTATAATATTAAATTCTTTTTGAGATCGTCGGTTGCCTCCGTTACTACATACATGAATAATATTGAAAGTTATCGAATGCCAGGTTTATATATTCGTGTGTTTTGTGTCAGAGATATTGCAGAGTTCATTTTCAATTTTTTCATAATGATGATTTCTGATAGTGGTAGCGAGACACCTCAAGAAATAACGGATGCAGCTCATGTCGTATAGTAGAAAATCTTTTTCCGAAAATCGTTCGGAAATATTGACATTTTTGATAACATTTTTGGAAAGAAAAAGTGAATATTTCCCTACACTTAGTCGTTGCTAGGAAACGGAAAATAACTTTTTGGAAATATTAATTTCCTTACTGTAAGGAATAGTATATTGCAGCCCTGTGAGACCTCTTATGACGGGGATCGAAGCATATAAGTAGGCCGTGCAAGTGACGTCACAGCCAGGCAGGTTACTCCATACGTTTATCCTTTTGTGTCTATCGTTCTGTGTCAATATCAGACTCGGTTTGTTCGATTTGACCTAGGCCATATTTATCTCCCTTTAATGAATCGGAGAAGGTTGATGCAGACAGAGACAGACATAGAATGCGAGCAGCACAAGTTCTTAAATTAATTTACAACCGAACATCCTTCGACTGGAATGGAATAAAAATCAAGTAACATATGATTTATAATGTGATTGAAAATGGTGGAGGAAACGTCATTAAATTCTAAAATAATTTTTAATTTTCTATTCTTTTCACGATTTATTTCTTTTCGTTTTGTTGCTGGTAAGTAATTTATGATTGAAATATTTTTTTATTGATTTTTATTCGTTATTGTTATTTTACATTATAAAATTGTCCCATTATGTCCCAAACTTCTCACGCAAACTAGCAACAAACACATTTAAAGAATTTTACTTAAATTTTACAATCAAAAAGTCAAAAGCTACAACATAATATTTACAGCTATATAAGTTATATTAACCCGTAATCACAATTTTGATAAGTCCGGTAATATATTATTATAATAATTCTTTCCTTTCATAGTTTAATTGAGAATCCCATAATGACTGAACATTAAAGAGGACTTCGATCGCTAATGTTGCCAGGAGTATGCTACGAAACAAACAAATTGGAAGCCCATAATCATAATGATGGTGCATCTATTTACTTGGTTAGTAGCTGTACATATAGTAATAGTATTGTATTTACCTTGATTTGTTTGAAGTTTAAGATGGTAAAATATTTTATGTAAATTTTGATTTATTTACTATTTTTTAATAAAACTAATTACAACCTTCAATCTCTGAATTCTGTATTTCTAGTATTGTTACTAGCGATATTTACAGCTGAAAACCTATGTCAAAATCATAATATTTGATTTTCTCTACTTAGTAAATCAAATGAAAGGGTTTTGATGTTTTCTTTGCTTAAATGTCACTTTAAAATATTGACAGTAATACAAATTTGGACAAAAGTGCCATTTGAAAAGCACGTGCGCGCCAGGCATAATGGATGTCGCCGTATCATCGTCTGCTTCGAATATTTAACACGGCAGTTTGTCTTCTTCCTGGTTATAAGTATTCGTTGGTATATTGTATATTGTATAAGTGAGAAAAATGACATATTTACATATTTCTCCCGAGCGCAGATGCAAATCAAGCGAGGGACATATATGTCATATTCTCACATGTCGTAAACTGTATTTTTTCTACGGATGCGTTCTTTTTACGTGTTTAAACGGAGGTTCAGAATTAATAGTATATTGTCCAACAAGTACAACACCCGTTTGGAAAGTTGACAGCAATAATGATTTCGCAGTGTTTCGGTTGTGTTGTTATGGAAACGCCGGCAAATGATTTCATGACCTAAGGAGATATTGCGCGCTAATCGTCGATGTTGCGTCGTCAACATGGAAAACGTACCGTATCAATTTGCCATGTAACAATTCATGGCTGCCTTGGGTTATCATAATAACAGTGATACATTATTTCTCACTATAATGACGGATATTTCTCAATGCGTGAGAAATTATCCGTTTTGAACGTATGGAAGCGATGAGAGAAGTGGAACTTTCCATAGCATCTGTAGAAAAATTATATTTCCTTATGGTTGTTAGTGTTCTACATAAATGATTGAAAACATTAATACATAGTAACGCAACCAATTTTATTACGAATTTCAAAGCACCATTTATTTGTGAATAAAATTATTCGCGATTTTTTCAAAATTAATCAATATATGTCGATTATTAAACGATTTTCGGAAGAATAGTATGTTTACCTCGTAGGAAAAGCCACATTCCTGGGCTCTGCGCCTCGACTTAGCAATCTTCACAGTCGCTCAGGAATGTTAGGCATTTCCTACTTGGTAAACAATGTACTATTACCTACAAAATCGAAGCTTCGATATGATTTTTTTACCAGTAAAAAAAATATATTTTGTTGAAAGGATGATATGATTTGTGCATCTATAGCAACATAAAAAGTCACGTTTTTTACGGTTGCAAAAAAAACCAATTACAAACAATGAAACTATAAAATGTTAATTTAGAGGCGATGGAGATGTTGAATGGCTGAAATTTGACACAGTTATAAATGTCAAGTTAACACTGATGTATATCCGGTTTCATTTCATTGTTCGGGATAAAACTATTCCAAAGCCCTTGGTCGTAGCCTTAAAATGAAAAGATTATTTTTTCAGTGTTCACGCTTACTTGTGTTCGCATGGAATTTGCCCGTTCCAACGATGGGAGTTTGCAAAACTTTGGCGTCTATATTGTAGTCGCCCTCCAGCTTCAAGAACGGTATTTTTAGACCAGCTCTGTATGTCATCTTTTGCACATCTAACCTGGAAGGGATTAAATTCTTAAGCAAAAGTATAACTTTTAGGTGTGTCGGGCAAAGAAAAACATGTCTTCAATGCAAATAAGCACCTTAAGGAAACAAAGTTTTCTCTGTCACAGTGAGAGATTCATTACCCAACCTCCTCACAGTCAGAGAGAAGACTTTGTTTCCTATTCCTTTTATAATAATAGAACAGTTTAAAAATCTGACTAATTTTTGGCGGCTGACTTACTTTACTTTCGTTACTTCGAACTTTCCAGCACCCATCACTTCGATATTTTCGAGGTGCGCTTTTAAATTCGGATTCTGAACTCCGTCGAAAATAACGATTTTCTGAATGTGGAACGGCTCGATTCCTGGAACTCCCAGTTCTGAGATTCCTTCTATAAGTTTCGGCCTCAGGGCTTCTATAGAATTTTGGATGCATTTTGATACTCGTGGATCGTTTCGGTGACAAATATGGATGTACTCAGCTAGAATAAAAACGACTAAATGTGAAGATAATATTCTAACAAGATTTTACATTACATTCTTTGCAAAGGTTCCCGAAGATTTAATCAAGGGAACAAATAAAGTAATCATACAGGGTGTTTCAAAAATATCGTTCGTGTGGTAATCCATTGCCCAAAAGTTAGAGAAATGATTCCTATCAACATGGTAGATGAAAGATACAGGGTGTTAAAATTTTAAAATATTTTCAGTGTTTTCAAGATATTTCCAAAACGGCTTTTTTCCTGAAATTTGTGTTATGAAAAGTAACCTAAAATAGCATATTTTTTTAGCAATAAAATGTTTGAACAGGATTACCAGATTTATGCTCACTTATATCATGAGGTATATTTCAGGAAAATATCTTTCTATATACTGAGTCATAACATAAAGTTTTATTTTTCTAAATGGGATACCCAATATTTTATAGCATATTTACGTTCTTATAAGTCTTCCCTAATTGCCTAAAGGTCTTTGGTAGTTTAAGAGTAATTAATTAAATATTGAGTTTGGAGAGAAAAATCCACAAAAAACATTCTAAAATTAATATTTTAACCACGGCATTGGGTGCGATTTCTAATGAGGGGTCTAGAGAGGCCATGAAACTAATAGTGTTTATGTATTTTATATAGGGTGTTCATAATTAGGTTACAAAAACAAGACATTTCAATATATCTTGTTCCAATATTTTCCAATGGCCTGTATATTATTTGGCCATTGGATGTAGAATTCTTTAGCCATTGATATTTGTAATACAAGCATATAACTTATTTCCTGCTGTTTTCGAAATAATTCCAAATTTCATAAATTAGGTTCTTTAAATAATATAGGTGTCTAGTAAATGTAAACTACAGTAAATTTTCAAAATGTCTTCCATTTTGATCTGTGTACAAGTAAACAATTAATTGGTTTATGAGCTCTGGAATCCTGGGGCACTATTGCAGGATTCGGTGGCGATTTTTTTTTTTTTGAAAAAACAACCATGTACATTATTAATATACAATAGGTACTCTAATCAGTGCCTCGAGCATCAATACGTTATAAATTCACAATGCTGGACGTATCACTATTTAAATCCCTAAATACAATTTCACTCGTTTAACAAATTGACATAATTTTCTAAGATCTCTAATGTCCTCTGGAATTTTATTATAAGCCTTAGCCGCTCTTACTATTGGGTTACTCAATTCTACATTCGTCCTGGTAGTTACACAATATATATTATTTTGAGATCTAGTTTCGTGACTGTGTATGTTATTGGACAATAAGATGTTTATATTACATCTTTGGTTATTTTTTAAAATTTTCTAGAAGCATCTCCAATTTTGGTATTTTCAACTCTCTATATAAAGTTCCTGAACTTGTCAACCAATCATAATTAAAGGGAATTTTTAATACTTTATTTTGAAGCAGTTGGACTGCGTTAAAATTAATTTTCCCACATGTTCCCCATATTGGCATTAGATATCTAAAGTGTGACAGGAAGATTTATAGATCTTAAGTATTAATTACTTTTGTTACCTAATAAATTCCATTACCACATGTTTTCTGAACTTAAAACTTAATAAATATGAACAAATAATAAGCTTGGTTGTTTTGGTTCTTTATTTTGCGAAACCAGATACGCTTTTTTTGGTAATTCTACTACTTAAATATTGTAATTTCTTTTAAAAGTACGCGCCAAACTCTCGAAATTAGGGGTCCATTTTTTCAGTTGAAACTAAAATAATAACCTTAAATAGAAGAGAAATAATAAATATCAGCAAATAGAACTACTTACGAATATTTCCACAAAGTGTACACTCGAAACAAATGACTAACACACAACACAAAAAACTAACATAGCTCCTCGGACTTGCCATCGTTGTCGATATTTTCCTGCTCCGCGCAAATGTTTCAATGCATAACTCTTATACCATTAATTAATTATGCTTTTATATCAACAACAACTAATTTCGTGACGACAGACGGATATATACATATATATATATGAAGATCCCAAAGGCGATGTTAAAAGTAAAAACTGCTAAATGTATTTTTTGCGTTATTGTTGTAGGTAATTTTCTTGCAGATTTATTTTAATTGGGATCGATACAAGGTCATTAGGAGTAGCCGTTTAATTGATAAAGATGTGGTGATTTGCAATAATTATTTTACGTTAAAATTAATTGGAATCTAAATTTAATTGGATGCTTGGTATAGGCCCAACTAGAGCCACTTGATTGTTACTTTCCCCCCTTTAATTTCAATTTGGATTTTTTAAACTATTGAACGTAGAAAAAATTTGAGCACGTCACTGAATTCTACGTAGAATATTTTATTTCTTTCTGATAAGTTACAGGGTGGCCTAAATATGGTGCTGCGAAACCCGCGTCTTCCTATCTTTACTAATAACGGAGATACACCGTAACCGTGACCTGTACTGCAGTGTTAGTAAAACATTATTCCTCATGGCTCTCAAAATGGTTATGAATAGCCTCTAATTTTGATGATACATTCTATATAGCACTTTAGCACTTTCGTTTAGACACTTGGAAAATTTTTGAACCACACGACACACAAACTATAAATGCCAATAATGACAAATAATAACATGTTAATATGTTAATTTTTCCATCTCCTTCCAATACGTTGGAATTGCATTTCGTCTCCAAAGAAAAACGTTGTCTGTTTTATCCCATTTCACATTAGAAATACATGGTCATTGATATTGCGTTGAATGAACGTGAATCATCATCTTTCCCTGGCCAAACTATAGAGATTTTAATATTTTTAAAAGACAAAAAGATACAATTAGACACAACACGCTGAATAATAAAAAAATTCTTATCACACCCTAAAAAACCGCACCAAAATTTTATATTATCTGTCTATAATTTATTTAAATATCTCAAGCTGGCAGAAAAAGTGCAAACCAGTCTCGGTCTTGTTTCTTTCTATCAAAATTACCTCGTGGGGCCACTAAATATAAAAAAAATGACATGTTTTTCTATTTTTTAATTATTCACCATTTTTTGCAAATTCAACAAAGTAGATTTGATGATGGGGGGGTTTATCACGTAATAAAAAATGCAGATTTGCAGTAAAGAGTATAATAATCGATATCTGAGAAGAATATACACATAAATTCATTATCTCGCAAAGTACAATTTTTTTTAAAAATCGCGCATATTCTGACATAAAATGTAGATATACAGGGTGTTGCAAATAAGAGTGACACAAAATTTTTTTTTCTTAAATAGAACCCACTGTATATTATTGCATGTACGGATTCTTCGGAAAATCCTAAACATTTTTCATGTAGCATGTGCTATACCTTAGCCCAAGCGTTTTGGAGCTATTCTCATTCAAAATTTGAAAATCAGATATTTCGCAATCAATCAAGACTTGCATTGATTCATGCACGCTGAGGAAAACCTGTAGTCAGCATGCGTGAAGCGCAAGAAAAGTCAAGTAGGCTTTGGAGTTATGATGCAAGAACCAAAAGAATTAATGTCAATAGTTACTGTTATTGTCAGTTTTATGTGTATTTTCCTAACGTTTTACTAGTTTTCAAAAGACTCATTTCGTTTTTTCATAACTAAATTAAATTAAAATGCGGCTCACTGAGAAACAGCGCATAGAGGTTTTGATGATGATGGGCTACGGTGATAGGGTTAGAACACAGCAAGAAACTTGGGAGTTATTTAATCAAAAATACCCCAATCGTCCGCCAATATCACAATCAACAGTAAGCAAAATTGAGTACAAGTTTAGGCAATTCGGTCATGTAAGAGATGTCCCTAGATTTGGTCGTCCTCAAGTTGATGAAAATCAACAATTAGAAGTCTTACTGGCAGTTCAAGATAACCAGCATGTGGTTTCTATTCAGGTAGCAAGTGACGTGGATATTGGAAAAACAACAGTTCTTAAAATACTGCATACAAATAAATACCATCCTTATAAAATGCAAGTTCTCCAAGAACTTTTGGAAAGGGACTTTGAGAGGCGCCTTGAATTTTGTGAGCGTTTACAGGATATGTGTTTCGTAAACAGAAATTTTGTAAAAAATATAATTTTTTCCGATGAGTCCACATTTTGCTTGAATGGTGACGTAAATACCCAAAATTATCGATATTGGTCCGATGTAAATCCACACTGGATGAGGGAAGGACACACACAATTTAATCAAAAGATCAATGGGCTGGCGTTGTCGATGACATTGTTATAGGGCCTTTCTTTTTTGACGAAAATTTAACAGGCGAGAGATACTTGAGTCTTTTAGAACAAGAACTTGTTCCAGCCCTGGCCACCCTTTTTCCTGAGTTAGAACGTCCCGATTTGCCATATCATAATATCTGGTTGCAACAAGATGGTGCTCCCCCACATTTCGCTGTGGGAGTTCGTACATATTTGGACGATACTTTTCCAAACAGGTCACCCGATTTAACACCACTCGACTTATTATGATTTAAAAGATCGCATCCGGCAAGAAATTCGGCAAATTACACCTAAAATGGTTCGAAATGTTCAACGAGAATTTGTAGATCGGTTAGGCTATTGTCAGTTGACCAACGGAAGACACTTCGAACATTTACTTTAGAAAAATTATTTTTAAGTTCACCTAACTGTTTTTTCGATAAGTAAGACATTTTTAAAATAATTTTATTCTTTGTTTTCTCCATGACTTTTTCCACTTTTCAAATTTTGAATGAGAATAACTCCAAAACGCTTGGGCTAAGGTATAGCACATGCTACATGAAAAATGTTTAAGATTTTCCGAAGAATCCGTACATGCAATAATATACAGTGGGTTCTATTTAAGAAAAAAAAATTTTGTGTCACTCTTATTTGCAACACCCTGTATATCTACATTTTATGTCAGAATATGCGCGTTCGAAAAACAAAATGTAGTTTGCGAGATAATGAATTTATTCCTTACTTTACGTCCTCACTGTACATGACATAACTACTACCGAATACCGATCAAAGGTTATACACCATTTAAAAAAAAAATAGGTGTTATACGAAACAAAAAATATAGAAATGCAGTGTACGTGTATTTCGCGATACAGCATCTAAAAATAAGTTGAATCAATTAAGAATTCCCATATTACCCAAATAACCTTTGAAATTAATTTTTTTTAAGATTCCTACTTTACCGGTTCTAGCAGGTTTTACACTTTCAACCAACTTATTCATTGTTATCAAACGTTGTGAACTTGTTGCTATTCCTTTTAATCAGATGATGAACCAGCGGTTCTAAATTTCCTGGCAAATTCTTCCCATAAAAGTCGATGTTTTTGGAATTGTGATTGCCAGACCGTCCAAAATCACAAACATTTATTAATGAGGGCCAAAACCGTGAATTTCTATACTATTTCGTTGTCTAAATTTGTTAAACGTGTAACGACTGTCCCACATTTTTTACAAGAACTAACGGAGCATTGGTGGAAAAGCAGTGAGGAAAATAGTTGTCCAGGGGACGTATGGTAACGATTCCAAAATCTCTTATCTTCTATTTAGTGAGAAACAATAAATAATAATAATAAAATGAGGGTTCCATGCCACATTCGTTTTACAGTGTCATTGTGATGTGATGTGATCCGAGTTGATAACTGAACTTTCTCTACTTTTAGGCATTTCTGTTAGTGCTTATCAGCTCTCTTACACTCTTAAAATTGATAAAACAGGTACTCTGCACCCAGACGATTGAATATTTAATGTCATCGACTGCCCTCCATATAATTTATCTAATTTTTTTTAATTGTAAGGAATTAACAAAAAATAGGTGTAATTAATTATTTTACACGAGATCAAGAAATTGTTTGATGCGCTTTTTAAATGAGGACTACCTTAAC
This sequence comes from Barypeithes pellucidus, assembly GCA_963991005.1. Taxonomy (NCBI): domain Eukaryota; kingdom Metazoa; phylum Arthropoda; class Insecta; order Coleoptera; family Curculionidae; genus Barypeithes; species Barypeithes pellucidus. Next base: position 8,044,741 of record OZ022557.1, read on the forward strand.
CAAGGCTACATACAGTATTTCATATAATTAAATCTAAAAACAACATTTTAACTGATTATTAACGCTTGTTTTAATTTTGTATTATACCGGGTAAGGAAAAAGTACCGGAACGCTTAATATCTTCAAAACCGCTACAGCTGCGCTTAAAAAATTGGGCATTTCGGGTTTTCGAGACATGCGGAATTGAATAATGATATCAGCGTTGTTGCCACATTTCCCATTTTTGCGCTACACGTTATCTTAAACGGACTGTCCCATTTATTTTTATTGCAATGAATGACTATTGAGATGGATATGTTTTTATGTAGTGATTGCCCCACGGGCTAAAACAACAATATAATCGTTACAGCGAACCCTCTCGCAAGTTATGTCAAGTGTCACGTGACATTAATGACTTGCCTGCTTATTTCTGGTTATTTATTTTGCCTAGGTTTGTATGACATTCCAGGACCTTCCAGGACCGTACTACAATAGTACGTACGTTTATTTTAAAAATGAAACGAGTCTATTGATATTTTTAAATGCATTTTTTATTTATTATAATAATGAATAAAACACACAAACACATTGTATTTTTTTGTTATTTATTTATTCAAATATATAAAATAAAATCATTATTATGATTACATGTCTAGTAGGTACCTCTATCTTCACAAAAAGATAGGAAGTACGTATCCATCTTTACCTACTGTAAACTTTATACAGTGTGTCTACACATGGACTTAACTATACCTGTAAAAAATTGTATCTTGAATTTTTCGAAAAAGTCATCCTTGATAATTTCTTTTCCCTGTTATATAAATACAAATCACTTGAAAAAATTTCCATGTTTTTGTACCGGATGCACAGTTCTAAAAATAGTGAACTTAGATAAATATATTATTACACACTACATGATCAATAATTGCACCTGAATTCTGACTAAAACTATTAAAATGCAGATATTTCCTACTTTTCCACCTAACCAAATTGTCTACATTCAGGTCGCCACACAAAAGTATTACCTAATATTTAACTGAAATAAATCTCAACTCACTCAGAAAGAAATAAAACAGCTAGAATTTTTTTATTAATATTAAAATTCACCTTAGTTTCTCTAACGGTGGCATCAGCTGAGGTAGACGGCAGACAATAATTATGCTCCATAATTATTATTTTCGCCTAAAAACAGATAAATATAATATTAACCTATAAATTTTTCGTTACATGACTAGTACTTAGGTAAAACATAATTTTACACATGGAAATTCAACTTTTGGAACATAAGATAGGTTTTCTTAGTGTGTATAGCTGTTGGATCTTAACGTCGTCGCATGCAACCCTCGTAACAATATTTATACAGTCCACTACTAATACTACTAAAGCCATCTACGAGCTATCGAGAAAATCGAATGATGTCCAATACTACTATCGCCATCTACTAGTTATCAAGAAAACCGAATGATGTCTAATACCACTACGCCATCTACGGCTACGTCATTATGCGCAACCAAGACTAGAACAATAGTTAACGTTTTATGACTAGAAAGAATCGAGCCACGAGACTGACAATAGTGCTTAAACGTAAAGTCCATTCTTCGGTTCTTAATTGTAGAAAATTGATCAATAACAGCCTCATTAAGTTTGGAATAACCTCAATAAATTTTTTTTCATATATTTAATTTTTAAACTGTCTAATAAAGTCCCTAGATTTACCCTTTGTGGTCTGCGTTAAATTAATTTCGGGTTTAGGAGTTCCCGCATTCTTCACTTCAATTTTTTGCTCCAAACTCAAAGAGCTAAAGTTATTTCTTAAATAGTCCACCGTCAACTATTCATTTTAACTTAATAAATATATAATATTAAAATATTAAAACATACACGCTCGAATTTCTAACTAGATGCACGAACAGACAACAGCGCGGTGCACACAAAAACTGTGCACCTTTTCCATGTTAAATCGCCATAGCCTCGCTATCCCCCGCTGCCACCCGCCACCTGTTACTACAGAGAAACTGCACTACTTCATCGCACGTGCGAGCAAGTCTCGTCATAATCGTCATTTATCTCGGCCGAGGCATGGTTGCCGGATCTATACAGTTTGGTTTGACGGGATGATAAAATATTAGGAAGGATCGGACTTTTTTAGTTTGCCTATAAGAAAACGACTACCTAAATGTAGCGCAGATCATTATTCAATTCCGCATGCTCAGAAACCTTGGGCCAAATTTTGTATGCGCAGCTTTAGCTGTTTTTAAGATATTTAAGCGTTCCGGTGCTTTTTACTGAACATGCGGTGTTTATATCTCAGCAACTAGTTGGAGATTTGGGATCTTAGTAAGATCATCTAACTAAATTCGAGACGCCCATTGCAATAAAAATATGAACGAAAATGGGGCATTCCGTTTGAGATAACAAAATTGTAGCGCAAGACTGGAAAATGTGGCAACAGTGCCGATATCATTTGCTCAGAAATCCACGTAAGCAGCGCGATTTTTAAGTTATTTAAGCGATCCGGTACTTTTTACTAACCCCGTATATGGATTAAACCTTTTAATAAATATACTTACTTTAACGTCATATGAAACAGAGGGAAAAATTCCATTCGTTGGGTTCAATTAATTTGCATAATGGAGAATTTTAGCAAACATTATCACTCATATGCTTAAACTCAAATTGCTCGGCAACCGAAAGATTCTGAAAGAAGATTTTCGGTTTCCTGAAAATAGAAAGTTTACTTCTGAATAGGAACTATGCCTTTACCAAATGGTATGTCTGGTTTCGGAGATTGTTGCTTTTGAAAAATGGATAACTATATTTGCGAAAGCTGCCTAATATCTACTCCAACATCATTTTATTGACGTACATAGTTTTTGTTTTGTAGACCTTGTTTTTTTTTCAAACTTTTAGGCAGTTTTTATTGTCGTTTGATGTTCTGGTCCTTAACCACAATAATTAATATTAAACAAATAGATTTATCATTTTTCCAATCTGACCGCCAAAATTCTTCTTCGTCGTTGCCTTTGACTACTAAAGTTTTGGAATTTACCAGATGTCAACAGGTCCTCCCTTCCTCATCACTCCTCTTACCTATGTACCAGTATACAGGGTGTTTCTTAATAACATGCTAATATTTAAGGAGGTTATTCGTGGGTCTATTTTCAGAAAAAAACTTATATTATATGAACATAGGTCTTCAACGTCTTAGCTTTTGATATACAGGGTGTTAAAGATTTTCGTAATTGTCTAATAATTTGGTAAGGTTAATGACTTAAGGGGGTCGTCTACCCAATAGGTTGCGTTTCAAGCGCTATATTCTACAGTTCGTTGTGTGGAGAGAAAGCGAGATACAGAGTTGCCGTTTGTTGCACGTCTTTATTCATATATCATAAGTATGAGTGTCTTTTTTTTTCAATTTTGAGGATTGCGGAAGTTGTGGTCCTGAGACGGTGGATATGAAAAATCGGCAACGCTGCAGAACTCCGGTGATTGTAAGCGACTCAGGTGTCAACAAAAAAAAATCAGCATCTGCACACTCTTAGCTATGTCCCCTACCAGAATCAAAAGAAAAGAACAAAAAATCAGACATTGGCGTAATTTAAAAAAAGGATTTCTTCGTTTTTTTGAAAGTTTTTTACTTGTAAACAAATGAATTTTGTTCTTGCGACAGTCATTGAGGTACCGGTTATAGCGATGCATGCACTAAAGATCTATGTCCAATTTCAGCCGAATCCGTTGGGAACTTTCCCAGATATTGCCGAAAAAACATTGTTTCGAGAAAATCCGAGGATCGGATAATTTTTTATATAAATAAATTGGAGCACGTGTAGGGAAAGATGGAGAATAGTCGACAGGCGAGAAGAAACTAACCGGTTACAATACAGGAATCTCCGTCAGTCGGTCAGGTAAATCAGACAATAGAAGTGGGCGAAGAAGAAGCAGCTGGCCGCGCGGTAGGTACCTGAGGCCGCGCGGTAGGTACCTGAGGCCGCGCGGTAGGTACCTGAGAGCGCTCGGGCCCGAAGAAAAAAAAATCCTCTGGCACAAATGTTCTTGAAACCCTAGAGATCAAATTTATGTGAAAAAAAAACCGAAATTTTCAAATTTTTGTGTAGACGACCCCCTTAAATACGTGACAACTAGACTAAGGAGACAACTGTCAAAACTGTTTATGTTTCCAAAACAAAATCTGCTTTTTACCTACTAGATTATTTTTAATCTTTGCTAATACGTAATTCAAGAGACGACATTTGCTCAGAAAGGAATGAGAATTTCAAAAATAATTTTTATGTAAAAAAAAAGAAGTGGCGTACCATTCTTTCCTTCAAAAATACCGAGGACAATTCCCGCACGAACGCCACTGATCGGAATAAAAGAACATGTTATACATCATAAAGTGCCTCTTGATGAATAGAAAGTGTGTACCAAATTTCACAAAAATATCTAGAGCACAGATATTAATAAAAATGGAGATTTTTGAAAATCTTTAACACCCTGTATCTCAGAAGTTAAGACGTTCACGACATATGTATGTTCATATGAAATTCTTTTCTGAAAATGGACAACGAATATTGAACAAGCAACTAAACAACGAATGCGTCACTAGCCAGTTGGAAAACATTCTTATTGACAAAAAAATATTTACACAAATTTTTCGTTGGATTTTTTATTTGTTGTAATGTTTGTAAATAGATCGATTAATTGTTAAGCGAAATTATCAGGAAGTAAATTATGAAATCAATTTAAACTAAAACCAATAATTAATATTTGCGCAAGAACAGTAGACCTTTGGAGTTTTACTTTTATAGTTGGTAAAACCCATCACAAGTTGTCGGTTACATATTTTTTTAAGATCTCTCAGAATATTAAACAGGATTTCTAATTGCCCGGTCGTTTAATACAGGGTATTCGGCTACTTAGTGGCGTCTGTGAGTCGGAAAAACCCCGCAAAATCGAAATATTTCCAGCCAAACAAGGGGTGAATTTTTTTTCAAGTATCAGCGGCAACTATATATTCCCCCCGTTTTTGAGGATGCTGAGCACTTTTGTGGTGTTGGATATCGCGTCCGACCCCTTCCAACCCCTCCACCGACCAATGCTCGCCCCCATTATGGAACGATATTACCTTTTAATAAAAAAAAAATTTCGAAAAAAATTACAAGTGTTTAAATTTGTTTTTGTTTTTAATTACTTTCTGTTTTATGATTTTTTATTTAATTGATATATATTTGCCGCTGATACTTTAAAAAAATATTTACCCCTTTCAGGGGCGAGTATTGGCAGGTGGAGGGGTTGGAAGGGTTCGGACGCGATATCCAACACCACCAGCTCAGCATCCTCGAAAATTGAGGGAAAGTGTGTTTCTCTGCAGGGAAACCTCTTAAAGCGCCTTTAACCCCTCTGTGGGGTGATTTTTTGCCGTGTTGCACAACCCAAAAGTAAAATTCTGACGTCGCCATCGTGTTCAGCATGCTAAACCGGGGGGGGGGGGGGGGGGGGGGGTTACTCTTGTTCGGGCTGAAAATATTTCGATGTTCGTCCGATTCACAGACGCCACTAACTTGAAGAGGTGTTTCTTTATTGTTAAAATAAAGGTAGTACCTAATTAATATGTCCATTTGAAAAACTGATTTTCCTGCGGACAAAAACTTTAACTCCAGTTTTGCGTCTAAACGGTGTGATTTATCGACTCGAATCAAGAATATCTGTTTTATTAGGTATTAAATACAGGGTGTCAAATTAAAAACTTTCCACCCACAATATCTCGCTTCCCATAAATAAGATTAAACATCGGAAAAACATTTTATTGTTTAAGAAGGACGCTTTTAAGGGTTAAATCGCACATCGTTTTAAAGGTAGTTTAAATTTCCTTCCAATAATTCCATATTTTTTATTTTTTTTTTCAGCATTAGTTTTCAAGAAATCGCGATCCAGTAATGACCTTATTCATGTAAATCTTTAAGGGTAACCCGGTGGTAACATTGCCACTGGTAGTGTGAGCCCGTGACGGACGAGCTTTTTACCCCACATGGTTTGGAATTTATAAACACTAAAAAAGTTGCGTTCAAGTGCCAGTCTATCGTGGATTCATTCTTTGCTTGAACGTCACTTCTTTCCCCACGTTCCCCTATTATATTTAATATTTAGTAACAAAATTAATTATTATTGTTAACATTTTTCCTTTTTTTTATGTCAAGTAACAGGTTTTCTAAAAAAAAATCCAGTATAAAGTTTTTTATATTCTTGTCATTAACAATAATTATTATAATTTAAAAGATAAATTTGGTTATCCCACCGTGAACGCAACATTTGGTTACGGTTTTATTACATAATAATTTTCCCAGAATGACATGTCATCCTTAACACAAGTTTGACAGTATATTAAAGCTCTCTTTAACTCTCATCTATACGAATAGGTCTTTAAGGACATGGTACTTCCAATTAACGCGTAAATTGACCCTCAAATTAATTTTAGTTTTTTAAGGTTATACACCGTGTCCAAGATAAAGAGGGCCAGTACAGGGATCTCGGAAACCGTAAGAGATACGAAGTCGGTTAACTGGAGGTAAAGTTGCTCATTTATGTGTCTAATAATATGCCATTTAGAAAGTTTTAAAATTCCGAGTAGTTCCTGAGATAAAAACCGAAATTCTGAAAAACTTCTTCTTCTTCTCCTGAGTGACGTTTCGAGGGTTTTTTGAACAACATCAGGATATTTTGGGTTACGGTCCTGTATTTCTCCTAATTTTATAAATAATATCTCATCTCACAAAGTCCAATATCAGGAATTGACACCTTGTATACATCTCAATCTTTTGATTATGATATATCGCTTACAAAACGTTAAAAATGCATAATAGGGTAATAATTATGAATTAAAAATTTCCTAAACGTGGTTGAATGCAAATTAAAACTAAAAATAGCACATACAATAACCAATTATTTTTATTTACAAAAAGTAATTTTAAAAAATGGGGTTTTCCAATTAAATACATTATAACGATAATGGAAGTCATCATCATATCATCATCATATTTTTGCTCGATATTTGTAATTAGATACGTCCAAGAATATAGAATAAATATTTAGCTGTTAAACCCGATTTTATAGGTTCTACAGTTAAACAAGAATTTCTAATTCTTCTTTGTCATAAGGAATGCAAAATTTTCACCCTATAATTCATAAATCCCAAAAATTACTTATCATTCTATTTCCCAATTAAAAGAATAATTTGTATCTCGATTTATTATTCAAAAAATAATTACACTTTATAAATATTCATCACAGAAGGTAGATAATTTTATTCTCGTCGTCTTTTTCGTTATTCTGGAAACAGCTGATTATAGGAAAACGGCTCGACGATGGAATTGCCAATATCAAGGAATACTGACGATAGAGACCTTTGTATAACAGGCATGAGTTCTTTTAAAAATACATCTAGATTTCTGTTTATCATATCATTGATCATAGTTACTAAAAATGATAATAAAAATAAGTTGAGGAAATTTTTCCAAAAATGATTTTTGTTAATACGCAACATACCTAAAATTTCCCTTTTTATATTTTAGCATTTGCCGCCTTTAGGAAACTTTACTATTTCTACGTAACAGACGGCTAAATCAGGTAGGCACCAGAAGCGGAACCAACTATACTTATTATTTCTCTGTGCATAGGTGGTAGTTATCGTCGCACGTTTAATTCGCCACAAAAAAGAGAAGAAGACACTTTAAAAAACAATTATTGAAATGCTCAAGGCCCATGTAACTGGGTGTGGCCAGCCTCTGTATCTGGTGACCATATTTACCATTTCTAGTTATTTCTGGAACAATATACTTACGAAAATCCGTTTTTTTCTAATTTTGAAGAACTTTTAACAACTTTTTCCTGGGAATATGGAACATATGAAACTGATTCTAGATATTTTTCTAAAAATCATAATGTTTTCCATATGTAGCCAACTTTTTGCTGGTCACCATATACCAACATAACCAACAATTTATACGTTGCTAGTAATTTTTGCATTTGGAAATTCTACACATAGATTCAAAAGTTTTGCATCACTCTGATTTTGGCATGTTAAGATAATTTCAGGAATGAATTTTTTTCTAAATGTTTATTTATGTTTATCAGTTAAAACTATACCATTTTTTGTAGCAAAAAAAAATATTATCAAGACATTTGTGTAAGATAATATTTTCAGTGTTGTATTTTGTTGACGCTGGCCAATTACATTTTTCGGTTCAATGTGTAAAAATGAATCGCCGAGTAATATCTGAAATTGATCGTGCAAGAATAGTAGCTTTATTTGAGGAAGGTCATTCTCAAAGATTTGTTGCTGAAAGAATAGGGGGTTTTCAAAGTGATGTATCTCGCATATGGAATCGCTATGTAGAGACCAATTCTGTGCGAGACAGACCACGAATGGGTGAAAGGCGTGTTACTAACGAACAGCAGAACCGCTATATTACAATTCGGAGAACTCGTACTATGCCAGTCCCACAACTTCAGAGAGATGTTACGCATGCAATTGGAGTTCGCGTATCCGTCTCTACACTAAGCAGACGCATTCTTGAATCCGGTTTATGATGTCGGCGGCCAGTAAGAGTTCCCCAACTACAATATGACCACTGAGTTCATCGACTGCAGTGGACTGAAACGCACGTTCGCTTACCCGAAGAATTTTGGAATTCTGTCCTATTTTCCGACGAGACCAGGATTTGTCTGGTAAATGATAGTCGCCGGATTCGTGTTTGGAGAGAACCAACAAGAGCCGCCCAACTTGCCCATGCTCGCCCCTTGACTTCATTCGCGGGAGGAAGCGCCATGTTCAGGTATTATGTCTGACGGGCGTACTGAGTTAGTCCACGTTCAAGGCACAATGACTGGCGACAGGTTAATTAGGGATATTCTACATCCTTATGTTAGGACGTGGAGAGAGGCAGTTGGTAACAATTTTGTGTTTATCGACGACAATGCCCGGCCCCATCGTACATCGACATAACTGTCGTTACTGGTCCGACACGAATCCAAGGATTTACCACGAGGTTCATACTCAAAATCCTCAGAAATTAAACGTTTGGGCTGGTATTTTCGGTGATCATATAATTGGACCATTTTTCTTACCGGGAAATTTAAATGGAGATACTTATTTAGACTTGTTGGAGAATGCTGTCAACCCAGCGCTGATGGAAATTATGGAAAACGACCAACCTTACCAGGAAGAAAATCCAATATTTCAACAAGACGGGGCTCCCCCCCATTATGCATTACCCGTATGCCACTTTCTGGATGAAACGTTTCCTGGTAGATGGAATGGGAGGAGGGGTGCTATTGAATGGCCCGCGAGATCACCCGATTTATCTCCCCTTGATTTCTTTTTGGGGACATCTAAAATCCAAAATTTATGCCACCCAACCCGAATCCTTAGAAGATTTACGGAACCGCATTACTAATGAATGTCAACAAATTACACCAGATGTTCTTCACAATGTCCGAGAACACTTTGAACAGTTGTTGTACTATTGTATGGAGGTGAATGGCGGACATTTTCAACATTTAATAAGATAACATGTAAGTATTTCTCAATAAAATTACATTTTTTAAAACGCAATTTCTTGGCGGCGCGTAGCTCAAATTTACAAAACAAAGAGCCATTTTAAAGAGAATTTAATGCCCTTTAAAAAGATGTATCACAACATACCCATTCCCATTTGAGAGACCAAGGGCAGTAGCCGCTCCCGCTAGGGGGGTTGAGGTTGCAGGAATGAAATTAATAGTGAAACGTGTCCCCCTGAAAACACAAGTTTACGGGTCCGAGTTTTTTTTTTAATTTTCACGTACACAGCCGTAAACCTTGCTGGACTGTTTTCGATGGGGCACCCTGCATATTACTTAGAATATAATTTTAAAAGCTGCCATACTTAAATTGTTGTGTTATATCTTTCTAGAAATAACCGTGAGCTATTTAATTTGCTGTTATTTATTTGGCATTTATTTACACTATGGATTTCCTAGAAAGTGTTTTAACAATAATTGGAAATGTGGCGACTTTGGAACTATAAAATAATTTACAGGCGGTATAATTGTAGCCCATAAAAAAAATACAGCTTAACTACATATCGGTGGTAAAAACAGGACATTCGCAGTCCTTTAATATTAAAAATTTTTACTAACGTTTGTAATAATAAATTAGAGAAAATAATAGCGCCTACCAAATGAGTGTTTGTGTGTCGTGTGTACTAGAGATTTAAAATTTCCGGAAAATTGAAAAAAAACCGAAAATTCTTGGAAAAATAATTCTTTTCTTATAAACTAGTTTTAGGTTTAAAGTTAATAATATTTGTTAAATGATTTCTGAAGCCGAAGCGTCAGGCTGGGACTCGTCGACTTCAAGTGTTTCAGCTTCAGCTAAATAAACTTTCCTGTAGTTTGTATTTGTTGTTTTTACTCTTTTTGTTAACAAATAGTAAGGTTTCGGTTTTATTACTTTAAAATCGGGTAGGGCATAAAATCAAGATCCATGTAAATTTCCTTAATTTTAAATTTGATATAACTTTCATAAAAATTGAATTTAGTTTATTTTATAAACTAAATCAATTAGATGTATATCTGGATTAGCCAGTGACATAAAAATATCGCCATCCCACTCGAGGTAACCATTTCTTCTAAATACGTTTCGAAAACAATCAATGATACATTTTGCTTTAGCTAAATCAAAAATTGTAATTTCAACAATTAAAGTCTATAATACAGAGTGTTATACAATTATCTAGTCATTTATTTAACATTAAAAGTATAAACGAGGTATGGCTACTGTATCTAATGAAATGAATTAAATTAATAGATAATTGGGTAGCCCTCTCTATATACAGGGTGTCCCATAACTAATGGTACACAGGAAAACTACAGATTCCTTGGGTAAAAATACTGCGATTTGGCCATACTTAGTTTAGTTCAATAGCTAGTAATAACCGAGATACAGTGTATCCAAGTAATAATAATTAATTAATTTTCAATTTTCCTAAATAACTTATTTCTGAATCAATATTTTTGCACAAAATTTTGTGACTAGGGTTTTTTTGGGGAAAGGAATTTGAATTTGTTAATAATTTTGTTGTATATTATAGGGGGGCTCTCTGCGGTACTCTGGAAAAGAAATATAACTTTTTTGTGCCTTAGTATAATTATATTTTTATTAAAAATATCAGTTTTTCCGTCATTTTTAAGCAATAAAGGTATACTCTGTAAATGTCGCTCCGACTAACCGTTTTCGAGATATTTTCAATTACAATTTCTAATGCGCCAGTTTAAATTTTGATTTGTAAATGTGAAATTTGTCACAGTGGGCTTTGGTAAAAACAAATACAATGAAAGCACTTTGAAACCTCATTTCTGTCAAAGTTTATTTTCATTTGTCAGCATTGTTTTTGAAGATACTGTTATCAAAAATTAAACTTAAAATGCCGCGACATAACCTGTTTTCTAACGGAGAAATGCGAGACATGATATATTTATAAGGACAAGAAAATTTTAAAGGACGCGGGGCGGGGCACATCGTCGGTATTTGGAAATGTATCCAAATAGAAGGCAGCCAGATTTTAAAATTTTTAGAAGCCTATACGACAGACTGGGAGAAACAGGATCCTTGCGTCCAAAACGTAAAATGTCGCGGCATTTTTAGTTTAATTTTTGATAACAGTGTCTTCAAAAACTCCTTAAAAACACCCACTATGCTGACAAATGAAAATAAACTTGGACAGAAATGAGGTTCCAAAGTGCTTTCATTGTATTTGTTTTTACCAAAGCCCACTGTGACAAATTTCACATTTACAAATCAAAATTTAAACTGGCGCATTAGAAATTGTAATTGAAAATATCTCGAAAACGGTTAGTCGGAGCGACATTTACAAAGTATACCTTTATTGCTTAAAAATGACGGAAAAACTGATATTTTTAATAAAAATATAATTACGCTAAGGCACAAAAAAGTTACATTTCTTTTTATGTATCCAGAGTACCGCAGAGAGCGCCCCCTATAATCTACATCAAAATTATTAACAAATTCAAATTCCTTTCCCCAAAAAAACCCTAGTCACAAAATTTTGTGCAAAAATATTGATTCAAAAATAAGTTATTTAGGAAAATTGAAAATAAAATTTTTACTTGGACACCCTGTATCTTAGTTATTACCATCTATTGAACTAAACTAAGTATGGCCAAATCGCAGTATTTTTATCCAAGGAATCTGCAGTTTTCCTGTGTACCATTAGTTATGGGACACCCTTTATATACTTTATTTGTTGCAATTACTCGTTACTAACCCAGATATATATCTGACTGAGTTAGTTTATAAAATAAATTACTTTCATGTTTTATGTTAGTTATAACGAATTTAAATTTACGGAAATTTACATGGATCTCTGAATTTTATGCGCTACCCCGTACAATTAGCCTTATCAGGATATAAACTACTCTGCTCTAAACTCTAGAATCTGTTTTCTATCAGTTAAAATCAAAATTATTAAAATTGGTTGACTATTAACGAAATTAACAATAAATCGTATAATCTGTTATTTCACATAACAAAATATATATTTTCAGATTTCCGGTTTTGTTTCAATATTTTGTCAATTTTTACCTTCTCCAATATTTGCAATACTCGGAAAAAAAAACAGGAAAATACGTTTTCTTGTTTTTTCGTATGCATTCGCATTGACGTACGCATGAAGTCGAGGCGCAAGCCGAGACTTAGCAACGCAGAGTCCATGAATGTGGCTTTTCCTACGAGGTAATCATACTATTTTTCCGAAAATCGTTTAAAAATCGACAGATATTGATTCGTTTTGAGAAAATCGCGAATGACTTTGTTCACAAATAAATGGTGCTATTGGTAATAAAATTGGTTGCGTTACTACGGAACCCTCTTAATGTTGAGTTGTCAAACTTGACGCATATAAAGTTAATTGTTGGTGTTTCCGGAAGCAAAACAGTATAAAATGATAAGTGATGATGAGTTTTCCATTTCTGGGACTCCTCCAGAGCTAGCTGAGGTAGTGAATACTGCATCATTAGAATTATTGCCAAAGAAATCAAGAAAAAAGTACGAATAACTAACAACTTTTTTTTTTATGATCAAACACAAGCACTATAGGAAAAATCCTTTAGAGCACTCTGGGAGTGGTGCGTGTGCGCAAAAAGCGATTCACGTTGGACTTGAATCGTTGGAGGTTATATTCGTTAGGAAAAACGATCTCGGGAAGATCGTTCCACAAGGATGAAGTCCTCCAGATGAAAGAGTTCTTAAATAATGAAGTTCGGGGAGTACTAAGCTTAACCACATATGGATGGGCGGCAGTGGTTCGTCGTGTATTTCTGATATTCGCCGCTCTGGGCGGAATTGAGAGGACAAGGTCAGCCGAGCACTTTCCATGAAAATATCTGTAAAAGAGAGTCAAATCACCAACTTGCCTTCGATGTTCTAGGCTGTCGAGGTTCTTCGTCAGATCGTGGTCTCCAATCAGACGAATGGCCCTCCTTTCGATGGAATCTAGTAGCCGAAGAGTATGTTTGGGTGCAGAGCTCCAGACATGAGAGCAGTACTCCAGTGATGGTCGAATCTGGGCCTTGTACAGTGTCAGAAGTTGTTGAGGTGTGTACAACTTTCTGGTTCGGAAGAGTACACCAAGTTTTTGAGAAGCTATCTTGGCGATTGCCACAACATGGTTATGCCAAGACATATTTCCTCCCAGATTGACGCCCAGCAAACTAATAGATGAAGCCAGTGGGATTGCGTGTCCGTCCATGACTATATCCGGTTCTGTAATGTTAACCTTTTTAGAGAAAACTGCTGCCTGGTTTTTTTTAGCGTTAAATTCGACTTGGTTACTGTCACCCCAAGCCAAAATCTCTTCCAGGTCTTTGTTGAGGCGTGATACTTCATGCTGTCTGCGAAGATGTGCGTCGGCAGCCGATGTTTGTGCATTCAAAGAGAACGATGATAAAAGTGTGCTATCATCAGCAAAACTAACTATCGGGTTTTTCGTTTTCTCTAGAAGGTCGTTAATGTAGAGTAAGAAGAGAGTGGGAGACAATATGGACCCTTGAGGAACACCGGCATTGATGGTGAAGGTGTCTGAGAGAAATCCGTCAATCGCCACTTGCAGAGAGCGGTCCTTAAGAAAGCTAGACAACCATGCACAGAATCGACTGGGCATACCATAGGATCGCAGTTTACTTAGAAGCCCCTCATGCCAAACACGATCAAAAGCTTTAGAAATATCCAGTGCAACAGCCCGAGACTCCCCATGATATTTCCTAACAGTTATTTTCCGTTGCCTAGCAACGACTAAATGTAGGGAAATATTAACTTTTTCTTTCAAAAATGTTATCCAAAATGTCAATAATTCCGAACGATTTTCGGAAAAAATTATTATTTCCCAGACCATCCGATGATACATTATACAATAAGGGCGTATTTTGTCTACACAGTAGCACTTTAAAATTCCATTTCAGATTGAATGGTACTACCAAGAAAAGGAAACCTTTTCCATTGATAGGATGTCACCACCTGCTTTTCTTTTGTTCTCGTCAGTACAGGGTAGGTGTACATACCTATCATCAGAGAAGGCTCTATACTGCACGCTGTATTATCAACGATAGTCGAGAATTATCACTTAAAATTTGTGTTCACGTTTACTTACATAGAACTTTTTCGCCATTAAAAAGATTTTCCAGTCGAACACTTCCTTCTCCAACGTGAACTTTTAGCTTTATGTCGGTGTATTTTACAAATTGTTCTCCGTCTTTGTCATATAGTTCACCCTGTAGTTCTGCTCTGGCACTTACTTCAGCTACCACGAGAAAATAAAAAAAATAACAACAATAAAAACATGTGTTAACATTGTTATAAAGTAAAGTTTTTATATTCCCAACATGTGTTCCAATCTCTTTTAACACAAAATATATTTTTTTGTTATTAATTTAATTGTATAGGTTAAGTATGATTAAAGAGGCCTCATCTGGACTTCGGATTTTTTTGGATATATAGGTACTATTTTTTCCTTACAGATACCTACTTGTACCCAATTTTTTTTTAAATTTTATATAGTCAGGACTAAAGACATTATTATTATTATATTTAAAAGAATAATGATTGTTGATGATAAAGTATTGCATATACAGGGTGTTTCTTAATTTAGTGCTAATATTTCCGTAGATCATTTTATGGAGAAAAGTATTTTTTTTATCGTTTAACGGTTACTTGCATTTTCTGCATCCCTAGTAAGACCTAGCCCTGCTAGAGCTTGTTGCCTAGCTCTATCAACGGCACGTCTACCTCTTATAAAATATCACTTACTTATGTTAGTTTCCAGGTTTCCATGTCCATTTACTGGCACCAACAACAATTTACCATCTACATGATAATGGGCTTCTATTCGTAGCTTTGGAATATCCACATCTACAGTAAATTGTTGCGTATCTAAATCGACACTAAGAATAAAAAATACTTCTTATACAAAGTGTCCGGAAAAACTCCAAATATATTTGTTGAGCAAAAATAATATTTTAACTTTAATAATGCTATTTTTCATTTTATCCCCTTGTTCCATAACATACATAGCATCAGTTTCTGATTTTTTTTTTATTAAAGGAAGTTTTTATTAAGATATTAATTTCGAAATTGGTAGGTACACTGCTTTAGCATAAAGATTCACATCATCACATCATTTTTACTTTTCCGAAAAAAGAAAATACACTACGTCTAGTTCCTTATGCATGCTTTGTGTATGGCGTTCGCTGCATACTTAGATACAAAAGAAAGTCCTCATACAGTCCGAACAAACCCGAAAAAATATTATTTCTGGCTTTAAGCTGGCTTCATAGATGGCGTAATGTAAGCTGTATGTTCTAACGGTAAACCGTAAGGAATACTAGCGTCTGTGAGTCGGACAAACCCCGAAAAATCGTTTTCAGCCGGAGCAACAGTACCTCAACCCCCCACACGTTTTCGAGGATGCTGAACACGATGGCGCCATCAGAAATTCTCATTTGCGTTGCGCAACCCCTCAAAACGGCCAGAAACCACCCCCCAGAGGGGTTAAACGCGCTTCAAGAGGTTTCCCTGCAGAGAAATACACTTTCCCCCCGTTCTCGACTACGGCTTACGGCATATGTTACGACAACTATGAATACAGCTTTTTACTTACGTTAATCCTCTTACTAAAAAGTCACTGCATCCCCAGGCACTGACATTTGACACGGCAATAGTCATACCAGCCGCTTTTTCGGCAAAGAAGTCTTTCAGTACTAGAGGCTCTAAACTTGGTATATTGTATTCGGGGACGCCTGAAAAGAAATTGAAAATAAGTATGTAAACAACTATGTGTCCAGAAAGAAATTATTCGTATGGTTCAAGATATGCATCAATATTAATAAGTCAAAATACGTTCCCAGTGTGTCTATTGTCGACTTAGGAGAACGGTGAGAAGTGATTATTCCTTTCTCCCTCTTTCTCTGCGGTCCTTATAGGGAGGAATAATCACTTCTCTCCATATGACTATTCTCTTAAGTCAAGAATAGACACACTGATGTGCTTCTTCTGGATAAATTGACATGAAATATAGAGCTTAGCTTCATCTAGTACATACCTTCCTAATGTGTATGTATTAATCGATTTATATAGAGAATGTTAATTATTTTTGTTTGGGTAGACAACAAAACGGACTCGACAGCAGATTAGTTTCTTTCGTCTGTGAATCTTTGGTGTCACCCATATATCTGTGTCATCGGCATAATAAAATTATTATAGTAAATATAATAAACATAAAGTGGCCCAGAACGGAGCAGCGTGGGACGTCAGAATTAAATCCTAAACTTTTAAAGAAGCATGGAATTTGTTCGTATTGAAAATTATGAAAATATGATGTTTTTTTTTTAATTAGTACCAGATAATGTTCTCTTTTAAATTCTTACCACGAACTAAATAAGGCCTTAGGTCTTCCACTGAAGCTATCATACAGGTTGTCAAATCCGGATCATTTCTATGGCACAGGTGAAGAAAAGAAGCTACAAAAAAATGATTACATGCGATGTCTTAATTAATGTAGCAATAAAGCAAATCTAGAGCATCGAAGACAGGTTGCTGACATTGCCCGCTTAATTCTACCTCCCCATATGGTCCAGTTTAGTACTCCTCGAATTTCATTGTTTAAGAACGCTCTCATCTGGAGGATGTCACCTTTGTGGAACGACCTCTCTGAGGTCATGTTTCCCAACGAATATAACCCCCTAACGATTCAAAATCAACGCAAATCGTACAGGGTGTCTAATTTTCGACACTTTTATAGGGTATTTCCGTTATTGTTAGTCACATCAAAAAAGTAGTGTACGTGTTATATGTTCTTTTTGGGTCAAATTTAAAATGGTAAAATCAAAATTTGAAAATTTTCGCTCGCTTAAGAGATACGCGAGAAAATCAACAAATTGACAATTTCTAAATGACTCTATATTTTCTTAATTAAAGGAGATACTGAAAAATGTTTAATACATAAGTTTATTTATAATGATCGTTGAATAATGTACCGTTTTCAGAATAAGTATACGGGGTCAGGTAAGAAAGTTATCGGACCTAACCTCATTTTTTTAAATGGAACACCCAGTATTTTTTAATCTTAAAAGATAGCATTTTAACCTCTCTTTTCAAATTTATAATATAAATATATTGCCTGCCTTTCACATGCGAGATTGCGTCACTCGCCTTCAGCTCATGCGCTCGCTAAAAAAATTAAAATATTCGAAATAAACAGACTTGGGAGGACTTAATCTGGATTTATATACGGATAGTGTATAGCAAAATACTGTTACAGTAGTTGAATAATATTCTTGGATTTGTGAAATAGAAAATGCGCTGTGTTGTTTCCCTCGTTATTTGGAGCAAAAATAGTTTCGACTTGATTGATTCGAATTTCCTTATTTGAAGTTATACGATCTACTTTACACATCAATAAAACTTTTGTACTTACGTATCTCGGTATTACAATATACCACTCCACAAAAAAATAGCACCAAAATGTACTTTCGAAGATCCATGGAAAAATTATATTTAAAATGCGTCGTCTCGAACAAGATATCGTATTTTTATATCATGGAATTAATAGGGGTTTATTTTACGATTCATTTCACTAAAACAGACGCAGAACTGACCGGAAATGTTTTAATAATTTTTTAAACCGATTTTCTATACGCTGTATTTAGGAAAATTACTACTCTTACACGGTTTTTGTGAAGCGTTGCATGCCAACTGATTAAAAATAGTCTATTATGAAATATCATTAATAAGTTGTCAAATTATATACCTTATTGTATAAATTTTCCTCTTTGTTCGCTGCCAGGGACATTCCCGAGCTCGACATGGACTCTTAACCATGATCCTCAGTAATACGATTCTCCTCCTACCAACATTATATGACCTACCGATTGGGGAGTTTGTATCTTCCCCTACAATACAGGGTGGGCCATAGACTAATAAACATCAAATTATTAATTTTCATTTTAAGATTAAGTAATATAAGTTTTCTCTAAATGTTTCTCGTTCTAGAAACACAGGATGTTGGAGCTCTATGGCCCATAAGTTATGGAACACCCTGTATATCCGATCACAACCTATCCTGGTTACCTACGTGAATGGGGTACGGCTGAGGGATGATACTTGTTTAAATCTTCTCTATTTTTACACGACGCCGAACAGCAACTTCAGGACTTGTACTTATACCACTAAAATCCACCTATGTATCGGCCTGAGGGGCCGGTAATGAGGAAAAAATTGCTGAGTTAAATTAACGTTATGTGGATTGCGAAAGTAAATAAAATTAAAACCAATCAAATTGATGTAATCTGTTGGTATTGGATATACGACTTCATGCCACTTGCAATCTGATAGATATTAATTGCATAACCAAGATACGCGTATGGTTCTGAAAATTCGAAATTTGGCATCACGGCTTAGGGTTCAGCTTTGAGCTGAAGCACATAAAATTGAATTCTATAGTTTTGGAAATAGAATAAGGATTCCAGGTACATATTAAAGCGTTAAAGCCGTTATAATGTCCGGAACAGTATATAAAAGAGAAAATGTACATATTTCCTTGAAACACAAATATTATTACTCGTTTTATTATAGATTTGTTACAGGAAATTAATTTGCCGCATGAATATAAGAAATAATTTTCATAGAAATTTTCTGCTACAATGATACCGGATTGTTGCGATTTAAATCATTTTTTTTTTGTGGAACTACATTCCTCATTAATGTCCAATTCGATGAAATCCTTACTTACTAAAGGTCTATTCTAATCATAGATTTTTAGTTGCTTTATAGTTGCTTCAATGTATAAATTAAATGATAGTTTATCATCAATAAAACCATTGATTGATGAGTCGAAGTCGTTCTCCGTCTCCTAGAATCGGAATAACGCAATGTATTACGTACCAATCATACAGTGAATCTAGATTTTTATGCCATTGATATTACTATATTCATATATATTTTTAAACAACCTATTAGATTTTTAAGTATTTATTTATCACAAAAAGTAAAAATTTAAAACAAATAATATAATGGTTTGCTATTTACAAAAATAAATTAATTAAATATTACTATTTTCTATTCTTCGCCGCCCAAAAATGCTTCATACGGTACGTTATTAAAAAGATTCGCAACGAAATCTTCCATCAAAACCAAGAGTTTCTTCTTTAAATGGGGCTTCATTTCTGTCAGCAGTTCTTGAGCATTTGAGTTAATAAAGAGATTTAGTGCAGCTTCTAAAAAGAAAATATCGGTACTTAAAAACAGACAGACATTTAGTTTGTTCACAGAGTAGTCAGAAATAGTTAGTTGCTGATGCCTGAGCAGTTGGTAGTCTGTGTCTTCACAGAAGCAAAATTTGTGACCATTGTCAAGAATTCTGTGTTCGTAGATGAAAATGTATCAATTCCCAGCTGCTTTGCAGGCAGTCAAAATAATCCGTATACATGTACGGATTGAGGTTTGTAGTAACTGGCCGGTTTTCCGGACCGTACTTAAGACACTCTAAGTATATTAATTTACTTACGTAAAACACTATTGCCATTATGAATACCATCAACACCCATTCTAATGTCCTTTACGCTAAAATCCATTTTCATTTGTTTTACTTGAAAATAGGTAAGTCCATCATCTCCGGTTGCCTTGCTTGCTCTTAGGTAAGATTTTACCTTGACGCCCTCTAGAAAAAGTATTATTTTATAAGAAATATAATACCTTGTTTTTTAAAATAATAAAATATAAGTAGTAGGCGAGGAAACCTCAAATTTGACATTCTTGACGCGTCTTATGCTAACTTTGACAGCTCTTTACTATCGTGTAACCGTATTCAAAACTAGAGAATATCTGTAATTTTTTTAAAAAGATTTCTGATAAAATGGCGAATATAATTCTTTTAATGGTCTATTTATAATTTAACTCACCATATTCTCCCCAATAATTACCACCTCCAGATGCTCTAACTAAAATCAGTATGCCACTGGACTCATATTTTGCTCTTGCTGATATTTTAGGAATATATAGGGTGAACTGAAATTGATTTGTGTCTACATCGGACCTAAAATTTAAATAAAATCAGAACCATTATTAACCATATAATATGACAACTTTGATATCTTTGTACTTCGTCGTAGTGCCCAAGAACAGTGTAATTACAATGGACAATGACAAATTATTATTTTAGCCATCAAATAAGTAAAATTACCAATTGCACCAATTTTATTTTGAAATTCTTTAACCAAACCAACGAAGGCAGTGATATTCTTAACAAAAAACCTATAATTAGGAAGAAAATCAATCAAAATTACCAACAAATTTCACAAATTTTTGGTTATGTGTTAAATAAGTCGGGCAGTGTACATTAATTAAAATTGAATTTAAAAATACCCACCTTACAGCTATAACACTACAGTTACTAACTCCAAAAGCCTCAATATTACTAAATTTAGCTCTATATCCGTCAGGTCCGCTTCCGAGAGCCAACTGAATTTCATCTATAATGACTGGTTCTGGATCGCTCAGTCCAAGTTCTGGAATGCCTCTTCGTATGTTAGCGATAAGATAGTTGGTTTGTTGACGCAGGCATATATTTATATTCGGATCCGCTTTCTGGCATTGTTTGATGTAGTAGAACGCTAAAAAGGATTTACGAAACGTTTAGAAGTTTACACAGTTGCGTAAACTGTCGAATAATAAATACAGATAAATTTAAAAAGAGAAGTATTGAAATGGTTTGCCGTTATTAACAGTCGAGCTGCGAAATGCTTACTTGGACAGCAAGAATTTACAATTGGTCAGTAGAAACAAACATGTCTAGAAGCAGTTTACTCAACATTATCAGCGATCATCAATATGGTTTTCGGAAGTCCAGATCAACTGGAGATCTTCTAGCATATTTCACCCATCTTTGGAACAACGCAATCGAACATCATGGGGAGTCTCGGGCTGTTGCACTGGATATTTCTAAAGCCCTTGATCATGTTTGGCATGAGTGACTTCTAAGTAAACTGCGATCCTATGGTATGCCCAGTCGATTCAGTGCATGGTTGTCTACCTTTCTTAGGAGCGCTCTCTGCAAGTGGCGATTGACGGATTTCTCTCAGACACCTTCACCATCAATGCCGGTGTTTCTCAAGGGCCTATATTGTCTCCCACTCTCTTCTTACTCTACATTAACAACTTTCTAGTGAAAACGAAGAATCCGATATTTAGTTTTGCTGACGATAGCAAACTTATCTCATCTTTCTGTTTGAATGCACAAACATCTTCGCAGACAGCATGAAGTATCACGCCTCAACAAAGACCTGGAAGAAATTTTTTCTTGGGACAGTAACCAACGCAGCAGTTTTCTTTAAAAAGCTTAACATTACAGAACCGGATATAGTCATGGACGGACACGCAATCCCACTAGCTTCATTTATTAATTTGCTGGGCGTCAATCTGGGAGGAAATATGTCTTGGCATAACCACGTTGTGGCAATCAAGATAGCTTCTCAGAAACTTGGTGTACTCTTCCGAACCAGAAAGTTGTACACACCTCAACAACTTTTGACACTATACAAAGTCCAGAATCGACCATCACTGCTCTCATGTCTGGAGCTCTGCACCCAAATATACTCTTCGGCTACTGGATTCTATCGAAAGGAGGGCAATTCGTCTGATTGGAGATCAGCCTAGAACATCGAAGACAGGTTGGGGATTTGACTCTCTTTTACAGATATTTTCATGGATAGTGCTCGGATGACTTTTCCCTCTTAATTCCGCCCAGAGCGGCGAATAGCAGAAATACACGACGAGCCATCCATATGTGGTTAAGCTTAGTACTCCTCGAACTTCATTATTTAAGAATTCTTTCATCTAGAGGACTTCATCCTTCATCGGTTCGCAAAAATAAGAATATTTTGCTAACCAGTTAAATGATACCATTTAAAAATATGAAACGAATACTGATTCGAACTACAGGGGTGGATGGGGATCCTTGGACAGGTGAAAAGTATGGCGCAATTATACACTATACTCACTTACACGATACAATAAAAGCAAGGTATTATATCGCGCCTTGTGTTTATTGTATCGTGCACTACACGCACATAGAATGGATTGGAGCTTGACTGTCTTGTAAACTCGCGCATCGTCGTGAAGTATGAGGGCATTTTTGTGAATAAAATCAGGATTATTTTTGGTCAATAGTCGCACGTTATCATGTTCACTTATTGCTGCAGGCAACTGCTGGTTCACTGGCGATAAGCATTTATTCAACACGCATAGCTCCTGCTTGATCCCAAAGCCAAGAGGGTAACCAATTGAAAGAGAGGATACGGATGCCTATTTTAAATCCAACCAGAATTATTTTTCATTGTAATAAAAAAATATTGTGTCTTTTTCTAGGAAGAAATATTTTCTGGCACACCTGGTGGAATTATTATTATTATATTAGGAAATTGTGTTACTTCTTCATGTATTTAGAACAAACCCACATCTTTGGTCGTCAAAATATTGGTCACCGGATCACAATTATTTATTATTATTATATTTCATTAAACTGGTCGCATACAGGTCGATACGATCGTATATAGTTACAGTGATGGTAACGGTATAAAAAACTTCTGTATGGTATAAGTTTGCGAATAATCGGAGATATTATATATTATAAACACAAACTAGGGAATTTTCTTCATTTTTCAAATTCTGTATGCCCAGAGTGCCATCTCAGAGCACGCGTTTAATTTAGAAAACTACCCGCGAAGCTGGGAGTTTTCTAAAGTACAAGTGCTCTAATTGTCTTATGAACTGTGTATTTTAATACTTTTTCTATTTGGGTCTTTAAAGTCTGAAAAACTTTAAAAAACATAGTAGATTTTTTCCATTTGAGTTAATATTTTCTTTTTGGGTTGGCAATACTTTTACAATTTAATAAAACGTTATAAGTATCAAATATGCCATGATAGAAACAATTGAACACAACAATGCTTCTTCCCATCCGTCATAAACAAAAATAAATATATTATTAAAGTTAATTGAAATGAGTCAGGAAAAAAGTTGTACTCCGTCAGAAATACGAGAAATTGCAGTAAATAATCTAGAAAAACTTTTAAAAAGAATATGCAAAACTTTGAGTTATGGTGCGAGCAGAACAAAGTTCAAAATATTGAACAAAATAGTATTGAACAAAATATTGTGTCGACAGAAGCAGACAGGAATAACAATTAATGCCCAGGTACAGTAACTATAAATATGTATATATAAAAATAGTACTTTATTGAATAAAACTTTATAAATAGAGCATAAACTGGAAGATATTTTTATTATTTTGAGGTTATGTTGTTTCATAGTTGTGACCAGAAATTAGTTGACGGACACCATCAGTATGTTATATATTTCCGAGTATAGGTAATTCGGATAATCTAGTAAAAATGATCTATTTGCAAGGTTAAAGGTTAGTATTTAAAAATTTTCTATAAAAAAATTCTGTCGAATCCATAATGCCTAGAAAACTAATTTCAACGAAATCGAACTAGTCCTAAAATTCGAACCCTAGCTACTTGTTGCCAACATGAAAAAAATAAAATTTCAGTTTCGTAAAGTGGCAAGTTATTCAATTTTTTGCATTTCATAATGTAGCCATTATGATACTCAAATAGAAAAAGGATTTTTCTTATAGTGCTAGTGTTCAATTATAAAAAAAAAGTATCTGATGGAAATAAGTTCGTAAACAAACTCTATTAATCAGGTTTATATTTAAATTATCGCATCTTGTTGTATTTCCCTCTCCCTTTAGATTCGATGGAAATGTATTGACATTATCTATTGCTTGCTTGACTTCTCTCAGTCCCCTTATAAACTTTCCTTTAGAAAATGTGTTAAATTAAGTATTTTAACTGACGCAGGTGTGAAAGTACAAAGCCATTAAATCGTTTTTGCAATGAAATTTTAGGTAACAATTGGTAACAACTATTTAATTCTTGCTTAAGGCCATAAAATGAGAAAATGCGTTTTTTGGCAACATTAGATTTACTTAATTTATTTTATTTTTTGTCTTAATTGGAAGGATTTAAGTAAAGTTCTTTTAAATGATTAAAACAATTTTCTGATTCTGGCAGAACAGGGAAACTTCTTTATTATTGATTTTTCAGAAAAGTTGATTCTTGATAAAAGTTGGCGATTGTCTTAAAACAATAATTTCGGTATAGTATTTCGGATTTCATGTACGGCTTTTAGTGCGGCAGCAAATGGCATATTCGGACATCGAGTTAGGAGTAAAGTACCTTTATAAAGATACAGCAGAATCATATAAGAAAATATCCTTCCAAATTATAAAAATAATTTAAATATGAAATTTAAGTTAAGTACTTCAAATTTTAATTTTTTCGCCATTTTTGCGAGTCTTCTTTCTTTCTACGAGACGCCACTGGTGAATGTTTTGTTCTTGTGGTATTCATAATTGCCCAGTAACTTGAAAGTTCATTTAAGATAGAAATGTATTTACATAGTTGCAAAATGTCTCAGTTTTTCCAGAAGGTAAAAGCCATTTTAGGTATCGACGTCTCGCAAAGACATTTAAGCACTTTTGGTCCAAAATTCATCCTAATAAAAATCACGAATGAACCCAACTATTTTTATTTCATGTAATCTAGCTAATCATTTATTTGCCGTTTGCAGCCGATGAGTAAATTAGTTACTCTGCTCTAGACGCGAGTTCGTAAAACAGCATTTGCTCCCTCACTAAAAGCCGTAGGTACATGAAATCTGAAATACTCGTTTACTGCCTTTTATCAAGAATAACATTTTCTGAGTAACCAATAATAAAGAAGTTTCCCATATGTTGCATCCTTTTATGGACATACTGTATAGTTAAAAAATATTTTTCATGATTTTTTAATAAGGATTTGACCATTTGGCTTTATAACATTACTTGCGCATTTTCATTTCGTCGCAAGAAAGAAATTACATATTGTAAACGCGGAAAAGTGATTTAATTTTTTAAGGGTGGATATTTTAGATAAAAGATGCTGTAAATAAGAAAATGTTAGATAACACTTTACTTACGATTTTGTGATTCAACGCTCTGCGCTAGTCCCACTAGAAATAACACCAAATAGCGAACTTCACACATTTTTTTAAACCAACAATTCAACAACCGTTCTATATTGTTAGAACATTCCAAGACCAGCCTTATTTTCTTTTGTTTTTGATGACGTCGATTAAAACAGTGAAGAAATGAAGACCGAATAAATTCCTTCCTTTCTTCTTTCCTCCTCGATTGACCTCGTAAAAACAGCGACCGTGACCGAGACCGAGAACTTTCAGTAAATGAAGAATTCGCCGATGAGGAAATTTTCACCTGATTGTTGTGCTTATTTTTATACGAAACAGAGGTTATTAATTTGGTTTTTGGCTTTAAAACATCATCATCGATAAAGTACCGTAAATCATGATTCATATATCTTATACAAGGCGAATCAGCGACGGACTGTTTCAATATACAGGAATCTTATATTATTTTTCCTGCGAGCGTGCAGAAAGTATCACCTTCCTTGTCGCATTTTTATGAAAATGAATGAACTAATGAAGAAAAATTTACTTTCCCGCACGCTCGTAGTAATAATGTTCTACATAACATATACACTAAGTGTAATTTCAACACTGTATACAATACACTCACGTGAATGACAGTATCGTACAGAAAACAAGCACTTTCCTCACTTCTTTATTTATTAACATTATGAGAAACAATAAAACTATTATATTTATTTTCAACTATGTTCTAAAAAATGACATGTTTCGCTATCACTGTACCTTCTTCAGATTGAGCATGAATGAATATTTTTCTATATCTAACAAAGTGTACAATCTTAAATTATTATTACAGGTATAAAGATGGTGTAGGGTGTAGGGGATATATTAGTAACAGTGGAATTTTCCAAATGGTCAGTATAGTGATTAGATAAATTATTTTATAGATTTATTTATACATGTAATAGCGGATTAGTGAAATAAATTTAACATAGGAGAATTGTTAAGGTCTATTTGATCATTCAGTAAGACATCGGTATTTTTAAGTTTATTTATTTCCATGGATTCTAACAGATTAAGTTTTATGCCTTTATTTTCAGTATGTAAGATTTTAAAATTTTAATCAAAATTATGTTGGTTTTCTTTTAAATGATTGGAATAATTAGAATCTATTTTATCTTTTATGTAACTATTATAATGTTCGTGTAATCTTTTTCCAAAATGTCTTCCTGCTTGGCCAATGTATGTTTTCGGACAATCTTTACATTTTAGTTTATACACCCCCTGATTTTCTATTTTTATGATTTTTAGTTTTATTATCTTTTATATATTTTAGGTTAGTTTATTAAGCACCTTACCCACATTTTTACTAGGTTTTCCAATGAATTGGACCAACATAATTTTGATTCAAATTTTAAAATCTTATATACTGAAAATAAAAGCATTAAACTTTCCCTAAAGTGTTGTTGGTTTTGTAAGCTACCCTTAGGTTGAGTTTATTAAGCACCTTACCCACATTTTTACTAGGTTTTCCAATGAATTGGACCAACATAATTTTGATTCAAATTTTAAAATCTTACATACTGAAAATAAAGGCATAAAACTTAATCTGTTAGAATACATGGAAATAAATATGCTTAAAAATACCGATGTCTTACTGAATGCTCAAATAGATCTTAACAATTCTCCTTTGTTAAATTTATTTCACTAATTCACTATTACATGTATAAATAAATCTATAAAATAATTTATATAATCACGATACTGACCATTTTAAAAATCCCACTCTTACTATTAGATATATCCCCTACACCCTACACCATCTTTATACCTGTAATAAAAATTTAAGATTGTACATTTTGTTAGATATAGAAAAATATTAATTCATTCTCAATCTGAAGAAGCTACAGTGATAGCGAAACATGTAATTTTTAAGAATATAGTGGAAAAGAAATATAACGTAGTTTTATTGTTTCGCATAATATTAGATATGGATTAATCAATTAATCTTTATTTATTCGCACAATGTCCAAAAATGTAAGCCATCCTATAATCTTTGGCATTTGTAGTTTCTAGCAATCAAAGGAAGTCAAGTTAAAATAGCTGTTAGTTTTGAGCAAGAATATTTTATTTATAAAATAACATTAAAATTCCTATTCCTATTAGTTTGTCCTTTAGAAATAGGTTTTAAATAAATTAATTTGAGCTGTTAGAATATTAAATAGAAATTTCCTTGTGAAGACCATATTTATTGCGATAACTATGGCCAAACAGTTTTCATCCTTGGGAAACGCCCTTCCTGAGGACATATTTCCCAACGAATATAACCTCCAATGATTCAAACAAAGGCTGAGTCGCCCCATAAATATTAATAAATTAATAGTCAATCTCATTTTAGTACACAAAATATATATTTTACAAATCAACAAACAACTCGTTAACAGAATAATTAGAGAAAATATTATTTACAACACTGAAAACTAAATCTCCGACAACTTTTTGAAGTACTGGCTGCAAATCGCTGACAATAGCATCGATATTTTCATTAATCAACTGGTTTGTTCTCTCTCTAATGTCTGTATGATTCCCAAAAATATTTTCGAATTTGACGTGCGATTTTTCCACACTAATTGAAATTGTTTCTTTTTCCCATTTTAGATACTCCATATCGTGCTCAATGTACGGTGTACCTTTGAGACCTAGATGTACTCGGATGTTCGCTGAAAAAGAAAAGAAAAAATGTTTTTCGGTTGGTTCAGGTTTGTTTGTACGAATAAACTGGAAAGAAACCATAAAGTGTTTTTCTATTTTGGTTTCATATAAAAGCTATTTCGATATCGTTGTCACTATCGTAATAAGCTTTTTCTATTTGGGTTTCATAATGGCTACATATGAAATGCAAAAAAATTGAATAACTTGCCACTTTATGAAACTGAAATATTTTATGTTGGCAGCAAGTATGGGTTCGAATTTTAGGCTTACTTTGATTTCGTTGAAATTAGTTTTCTAGGCATTATGGATTCGACAAAAAATTTTTATAGAAAACTTTAAAATATTAACCTTTAACCTTGCAAATAGATAATTTTTACTAGATATTTATCTGAAATACCTATACTCGGAAATATATAACATGCTGTCAACTAATTTCTAGTCACAACTATAAAACAACATAACCTTAAAATAATAGAAATATCTTCCAGTTTATGCTCTGTCTCTAAAGTTTTATTCAATAAAGTACTATTTTTATTTTTAATCAATATAGTATTATACATATTACTTCATATATACATATTTATAGTTACTGTAGACATTTCCTGGACATTAATTGTTATTCCTGTCAGATTCTGTGTCGACACAATATTTTGTTCAATATTTTGAACTTTGCTCTGCTCGCACCATAACTCAAAGTTTTGCATATTTTTTTAAAAGTTTTTCTAGATTATTTTCTGCAATTTCTCGTATTTCTGACGGAGTACAACTTTCTTCCTGACTTATTTTTATTAGCTTTAATAATATATTTATTTTCAATTATGATGGATGGGAAGAAGATACTTATAACATTTTATTAAATTGTAAAAGTATTGCCGACCCAGAAAGAAAATATTAATTCAAATGGAAAAAATCTACTATGTTTTTTTTAAGTTGCTCAGACTTTAAAGACCCAAATAGAAAAAGTACTTTAAAATACACGGTTTATAAGACAACTAGAGCACTTGTACTTTAGAAAAATCACCGCTTCGCGGATCGTTTTCTAACTTACCCGCGTGCTCTAAGATAATGTCTTATGAAACTTGTATCTTAATATACTATTATATGACACCGTTTTTTCTGTTTTAAAGGTTGATGATGTGATCATGTATGTGTGGTTGCAGAAACAATTACTAACTAACCTCACATCTGTCAAGTTTACTTCGTTTTTAAATCTGTATGCACCACTATAATATTCTACAAATATATCGATTTAAAGCTTTTCAATTTCCTTTAACTCGGAAGGGGTTAAACTAGAATCATCCTGGTTCATATATTGTTCAATTTTTAAGAAAGTTTTTGAATTTTCGCGATAAAATGACATAGACGGATAATTTCTAAAGGTAATTGTGATAAAATAATAATTTGATAGTATTACAAATATAAAATTTACCAAATTTATATGGCACACATTTTTTTAATTAAAAAATACGTAAAATAGTATACGTACATGTTTTATAAAGCGACTATAGCATCGGTCCCTTTAGAAAACGAGCCGCTTTGGGACGTGTTCTATAATATTATGCTTTATAAAACTTGTATATACTTTAATATAATATTATACAGTGAGTCCCAGAAGAAATGTCTAAATTCATTTAAAATTCAGTTTTTTCAAAAAACGCTCGTACCCGTCGATTTTGATTTTTTAATTTTTTTTTTGTGGTAATTTCATGTATACAGGGTAGCTCAAAAATAAGTTACTACCATCAACTTCATTTTTTCAAATGAAAATATATATTTTTTATTTCATTTTTGAATTTTGCATTGAATTCTAAGCATGTTTCATGTACCATGTCCTATACATAAACTCAACAGTTATTGAAAAAATTAGGATTGAACATATCATTTAGGGAAGCCAACGATCTATCAAATCTTCTGGCAATATGGCATTTTGGGCTCCATAATAAGTAAGAGTGTACTGTCTCACTGTCACCGTTTATTTCCATAGAAACTGTATGACAATTTTATTTCAAATAAGTATAATTATTGTCAAGCGTAGTTTCAAAGTTGCGGTTTTCACAATAATGGTGAAGTTAACGGAACGGGAAAAAATTGCAATTCTATGCATTGTTGGGTTTGGTGATAAAACACGTACTCAAATAGAAACAGCCCAATTCTTTAATGAAATCCATCCTGATCGTCCTCCCATATGTCAAAAGATGGTGAGTAGAATAGAGGCTAAGTTTAGAGAATTCGGTCATGTTAGAGATTTGCCTAAATCTGGTCGTCCTACTCGAGATGAAAATGAACAACTTGACGTTTTGCTTTCCTTGGAAGAAAATCCATGTACTCCCCTGTCGCACATTGGGGCCGATTTACACATGCCGAAATCTGTTGTTCACCGAGTAGTTCAAAAGCACAAATATCACCCATACAAAGTTATTCCAGTGCATGAGTTATTTGAAGATGATTTCGATAGGCGAAGTGAGTTTTACGGACGCATGCAAAATATGTGCAATCTAGATAATAATTTAGTAAAAAATATTATTTTTTCGGATGAAGCTACGTTCTATTTGAATGGTAATGTGAACAGACAAAATTGTCGATATTGGGCAACAGAAAATCCGCATTGGATGATAGAGGTTCACAGCCAGTACCCTAAGAAAATAAATGTTTGGTGTGGAATCGTACGCGAAAGAGTAATTGGTCCATTTTTCTTTGAACAGTCTTTAACTGGACAAGTATATCTCGAATTTCTCCAACTAGAATTAATTCCAGCATTAGTGGCTTTATTTCCGAATCCATTGGATCCAGACTCCCCTGACGAAGAACTGATATTCCAACAAGATGGTGCTCCTCCGCACTATGCGGCCACTGTGCGCACATTTTTGGATGAAACCTTTCCCAATCGGTGGATTGGAAGGAGAGGACCTATCGAATGGCCTGCTAGGTCGCCAGACCTAACTCCGCTGGACTTTTTTTGTGGGGTTACCTCAAATCAAAAGTATTTGTTAACAGGCCAAACAATATGCAGGAGTTGAAAGAAAGGATCCGAAGAGAAGTGCGTGTCATAACTCCGGAAATGGTTGGAAACGTGCAAAGAGAGTTTATGGATCGTCTTGGATATTGTCAAGCCGTAAATGGCGCACATTTTCAACATTTAATTTGATTTTGTTGTGTTCTTTTTTAATAAACAGGTCTTACTTATAGATATGTTCAATCCTAATTTTTTCAATAACTGTTGAGTTTATGTATAGGACATGGTACATGAAACATGCTTAGAATTCAATGCAAAATTCAAAAATGAAATAAAAAATATATGTTTTCATTTGAAAAAATGAAGTTGATGGTCGTAACTTATTTACTACATTTGTATACATGAAATTACCACAAAAAAAAAATTAAAAAATCAAAATCGACGGGTACGAGCGTTTTTTGAAAAAACTTACCGCTAAATTTTAAATGAATTTAGATATTTCTTCTAGGACTCACTGTATACAAACATTATTAAAAGTAGACTTTTAAATGATGATTGTCAGTGGCCAGAATGTCATTTAATGGCACTTTTAATCTAACAGTTTTTTTTAGTGTAGGTTAGAAGTTGATAATAATTATTCAAACTTACTATAGTTACCATCGACGGGGCCACTTCTATTCAGCGTTATGACAAGAAACTTGCCATTGACATCATATGTCGATTTTATTCTTAGTTCTGGAAAAGCGACGGTTAAGTTAACTGTATGATCCTCTAAGTCGATATCAAACCGATTTATTAGGAAATTATCTATATGGAAAATCTCAATGTCCTAAAATGTAGCAAGAAAAAGTAAAAGATCAGTAAAATAACTAGGGCTAAGATTATAGGTTATATTTACCGACCTTAAAAGTAATTTTAACTTGATCACCTTCGTTTATAGTCGTAGGAGGGATAATCAAAGGGTCCATGGAAGGAAGAAAAAGTTCTGGAATGCCTTGCTTCATCTTAGGTCTTAAGACTTCCAAATTTTTTTCAACGCATTTCAGAAATGTTTCTTTTGATGATCTGTTACATGGCGATATGTAAGAGGCTAAAAATGAGGATTTATAAAAAATTGGAAACTTAAAACATATATTCTAGATATTACGCATATTCCTATTTCTTATACAGGGTGAAACAGGTTGAAAACTTCCTTCCCTTAATCAATGAATAATATTAAACTGATATGTCCTTATCAGATTTTTAATTTGTTTTCAACTTATACAGGGTGTCCGGGAACATGTGGGAAATCTCCCGGATATGAAGAAAACACGTGAAAAGAATACTATAGGTTCATATATACTTCTTTCGTATCGGCCTCCTCTTCGGAGATATGGGCTCCCAAAGAGCACCAATGGAATCAAGTTTTTTACACCTAATTATTGAACCACCTGGTATATTTCTATTATTTTTTAATATGATTGATGTATACCAGGTAAGACCCGTCAAATTACTACCCAAGAAACTGTTGTGAATTACTCACAGCTGCAGGGACGGACTAGCTGTAACACTCATGGGCCCATTTTTTTTACGCCCTGTATGATGAGAACTTTGGACAATATTTTTTACATACCTTTAACTATTGGCTAAAAATTAAGTACTCTTCATTCATGTCGCTAATCCTAACCGTTTTCGAAAAAACGGCATTTCATATACATCAGTGCTTCGGGTATTTCAATAAAACATCAAACATACATTTTTGTTCCGATCCAATGTTCAACCTTCAAGATTCCGCTTTTTCATATTTAGCCCATGAGCAGTTAGGGGACTCAGTGTAAATAAAATGACGTTTTCTCGAAAACGGTTAGAATTAGCGACATGAATGAAGAGTACTTAATTTTTAGCCAATAGTTAAAGGTATGTAAAAAATATTGTCCAAAGTTCTCATCATACAGGGCGTAAAAAAAATGGGCCCATGAGTGTTACAGCTAGTCTGTCCCTGCAGCTGTGAGTAATTCATAACAGTTTCTTGGGTAGTAATTTGACGGGTCTTACCTGGTATACATCATATTAAAAAATAATAGAAATATACCAGGTGGTTCAATAATTAGGTGTAAAAAACTTGATTCCATTGGTGCTCTTTGGGAGCCCATATCTCCGAAGAGGAGGCCGATACGAAAGAAGTATATATGAACCTATAGTATTCTTTTCACGTGTTTTCTTCATATCCGGGAGATTTCCCACATGTTCCCGGACACCCTGTATAGTAAATAAATATATAAAGTATATTACGTACGGAGGTGGAAAGTGTTTCATTCCTGTCGAGAGACAGTAATGTGACTTTTCACCGAGGTTTGTATACTATTTTATTTACAACCACATCTAACATCCACTTCTTATTATTTTGAATTCAAATTATTAATAAAAGATAAATGTCATTTTGACTTTTCCATTGAAAAATTGGACAGAAATTTCAAATAACCGCAGGTGGTAAAATAACGTAATTAATAATACACATCAAGATGGCAAATATAATTTCTTGAATATGGTTTCCATGTCACTAAACAATATATTATTTTAACAACAGAAAAATGAGGAATTTGATTTTGCTGTTACTCCACCAGAAATTCGAGAACCAGCAAAAATAGTAGAAGAAGATCTTCTGCCAACTGAAAGCCGCCCGAGATATGACAAGGCATATAACTGTTTCAAAGAATAGTGTACGGGAAACAAAGTTCAAAATCCTGGTTCTGAGTCGGCGCTACTAGCTTATTTCAGTGAAAATGCCAAGACAAAGAAGATATCAACGATTTGGTCACAATATTCAATGCTGAGGACCACTCTATCAATTAGGGAAAAAGTAGACATATCTAAACACGCAAAGCTATTAGCATTTTTAAAGAAGTGTGTTCGTATATTATTTTGAGATGTCGATTTTTAAAAAAATTACAAAAAAATAATTTACTTAAAAGTTAAAGTAAAAGTAAAAAAACGCCAACTTCCCACCTTTTAAAGATAGATGAAATGTCAATATTACATGCATGGTTGTAAATAAACAAATTTTCGGTAATTGTTTGGTGTGGTATGGTTATTTAATTAGCCCTTTCATTTGGGAGAATCAGGAGAGCACTACTTAGATTTTAACAAAATGAATTACAAGGACTACTATGTTCCTGTAAACATCAGAATGCAATTGAATGATCAGCACGATGGAGCTCCTGCACATTTCGCTTATTAGGTTAAGCTACATTTGGACGAAAGTTTGTGTTCACGCTGACCTGGAGGCTTTGGATTGGTCGCGATGGTCCTATCAGTTGGCCTCCGAGAGCTCCAGACCTCGCACCTCAAGAGAAAGACATGAATGAAGCATCTGGAGAACAACATACGACCCTCGTAGACGAAGCAGAGGATGTTTAGATGTTAATGGTGATGTTCTCGAACATGCATTTATTAAAAGAATTAATGTAATGAAACTTTATTTATTTGTAATTGCATATAAAAAAAAAAATTAAAATCGTATAAGTACATATGAGGTCTGTTACATTATTTGTACTTCTACAATATGCTCACGCTCCTCGAAGTCTATTCTTGACGACGGAAGTGATTATTCATGTCTCTCTCTTTTTTTGCGTTCCTTAGAGAGGGAAATAATCACTTCTCTCGATATAATCGTTCTTCTAAGTCAAGAATAGTCGTCTTGGCGCTTGGTCCGTTCCTGTTGACCCACCCTATATAGAACATATAGTATCAACAAAAACTTACGCAATTGACGTAACTGCACAAAATCCCAATTCACAACAAGTACAAGAACTACACAAAAAGCACAACTCCACATGGTTATTCTTATAAACAATACGTGCTTCTATATTTTCGGATCATCTACACAGCATTAAATTAAAATAACATTTATTTTATTTACACAAATGCATATTAACCGGAATTTGTTGAATAAAATAAATCGTGTTTCAGTTAGTTTCCGTAATTGACCGCTTTTATTAATAGGTAAATTAGTAATTTATAAGAAATAGTGGTTTGCAGTGGCGTATCAAGAAACTGCTTTGTTAACTAAGTTTTATGGTGTTAAAAAAACGTATGTAGGATGATAATTTGGGCTAATCAAAACAACTATTTGTATTTCTTTGAAGGTTAGAGACAATGCTGTATCATGAGTGAAAGACGTGTTTTGGACTTCCATTCTCTTTATTTCGTTTAAATCACAACGTTTCAACTGGTAAGTATCTCCAGTCGTCTTCAGGTGAATACTTGCTCAGGATTCACCTGAAGACGACTGGAGATACTTACCAGTTGAAACGTTGTGATTTAAACGAAATAAAGACAATGCAAAACACGTCTTTCACTAACTATTTGTATGTTAAAAAATATATAGGTCTGGCGGTTAACGGTTAACAGATTAAAGAACAAACCCAAACAAACCCGCGTTAACATAGCAGAACCACCAGATATAGTGGAGTCTGTGAGTCGGAAAAAGACCCGAAAAATCGAAATATTTTCAACCGGAACAAGAGTACCTCCCCCCGATGGCGGGGTCAAAATTTCTCATTTGGGTTGCGCCCTCAAAACGGCCAAAAACCACTCCCCAGAGGGGTTCAACGCATTTCAAGAGGTTTCCCTGCAGTGAAACACACTTTCCCCCCGTTTTCGAGTATGCTGAGCACGGTGGTGGTGTTGGATATCGCGTACGATCCCTTTCAACCCCTCCACCGGAAAATACTCGCCCAATTATTAGTCATGGCAGGAAACGCAATTCCACTCGCTTCGTCTATTAATTAGCAGGGCGTCAAACTGGAAGGAAATATGTCCTGGCATAACCGCGTTGTGGCAATCGCCAAGATAGCTTCTCAGAAACTTGGTGTACTTTTCCGGACCGATAATTTGTATACAACTCAACCACTTTTGACACTCTGCAAAACCCAGATTCGTCCGCCACTATACTCTATTCAAAACCGAGAGTCAGTACACGTAAATAAATGACGTGATCTTTAATACTCAGCAGGACCGCACTAAGAAATCGTAAAATTTTCCAAGTGTATTTTGTTGATACAAGTGAGACAATCGATGGGATTAGGTTCATCTGCGGTACCTGTGCTGCTAGTAATATTTATTTAACGGTGATTAACAGTGCTCTCGGTTTAGGCCCCAAAGGCACTATGGTTACAACAGTATTAAAAACACAACATACTGAATAAGTCCAATCCTGTCGCGAGTGTGAGTCGTTTTCACGGCCGCAGGATCGAACCTGTGAAGTCTCGTCCTGCAGTTCAAAATGACTGCCGCTTTAAGCGCGGATCGACTAGAGCCGGTTAGGAATTAGTTTAGGATTCGTGAAAAGATAATCCTCGTTTTTGGAAGATGCGCGATGATTCTTTAAAATAATCACAGAATTTCTTTGAGGTGTTATAAAATCTTTGGAAAACCGGCGATGCCCATGGATTGATATTTGTTAATGATTATTATTTAACGATTAATTATTTTTTAATTTTGATTTTATGGGTTATAAAGCAGGTAGAGAACCCATTTACAAAGACTAATAACAACATTAACCTATCTAATAGTTATACATATATTATATTTTCCGGTTAAGAGGATTTAATACGATTCCTTCGCCATTTCAATTTTTGGCGTTTATTATAGTTGGTAAATTTTTTTAACAGTATTTAGAAATTATTTGTTATGCTTAGTTAAATAATCAAATATAGACAAATAACTAATTAATATTCCAGTGGTAATACGTTCGTTAGCAGAGCAGTCAGAAACCGTTTGCAAACTGACGACGCATGCGCATTTGCTTAAAAGCGTTGGCACAAAACCCAAACCGTTGATGTAGTGGCGAGGGGTTAAACGCGCTTCAAGAGGTTTCCCTGCAGTGAAACACACTTTCCCCCCGTTTTCGAGGATGCTGAGCACGGTGGTGGTGTTGGATATCGCGTCCAACCCCTCCACCGGCCTATACTCGCCCCCGAAAGGGGTGAATTTTTATTTGTCAAGTATTAGCGGCAAATATATATTCCCCCCGCTTTCGAGGAGGCTGAACACGATGGCGGCGTCAAAAATTCTCTTCGGGGTTGCGCAACCCCTCAAAACGGCTAAAAACCACCCCCCGGAGGGGTTAAACGCGCTTCATGCTTCATCGTGTTCCGCATCCTCGAAAACGGGGAGGAATATATATTTGCCGCTGATACTTGAAAAATAAAAATTCATTCCTTTCGGGGTATTGGCCGGTGAAGGGGTTGGAAGGTGTGGGACGTGATATCCATAATCCAACACCACCACCGTGCTCAGCATCCTCGAAAACAGGGGGAAACTGTGTTTCACTGCAGGGAAACCTCTTTAATCGCGTTTAACCCCTCGGGGGGAGGGGGGGGGTGGCCATTTTGAGGGGTTGCGCAACCCCAATGAGAATGAGAAATTCTGACGCCGCCATCGTGTTCAGCATCCTCGAAAACGGGGGGGAAGGAGGTACTCTTGTTCCGGCTGAAAATATTTCGATTTTTCGTGTCTTTTTCCGACGCCACTAGTAAACTGTTCTTTACGGATCGATTGGTAGATTGCTTATTTTTAGTTGGAGACTTGCACAGTTTGCTTTTACAACCTGTCATGACGTTTTGTTTGTTATTAGGGGAGACCGAGGAGGGTTGTGACAATTTGTACTTAAAAGAACATATCTCAATAAACCAACATAACATCCTTATGAATTGTGTGCCGCAGCTCAATCCTTGCTCTTTTAAAAACAGTCATCAAAGTCAATAAAAGTTATCAGGTTTCTGAGAAAATTTACGAAAACTGAAACTACTCCCTTGGTCACAAGTCGGAGGTAAATGGTGACAGGTACCAAGGTAAGTTGTGACAGCTGCGTGTCTAGACTAATTTTAATAGATAAAATTACTTTTATATGAATTATAAACAAAACACACATTTGTTTGCATAAAATTACTTTAATTATCATTTGGCATAATTATAGGAACTACAATAACATGAAGCATTAACATAACAGTAAATATTTTATAAGTAACTATGGCATCATTATATCAAACTAAGGTTGTAAGAATTGACCTAAGCAAACGAACAGGAACAGAATAAACTAACTAACTAAAAAACATTGCAAAGAGCGTGTAAAATAAGCTAACCAGAAAATAACCTTTAATAGGAGAGTAGTGTATAACCTTTAATAGGACAGATCTGGTCAGAATAATAAGTCGTAATTTCGAAACAAGATGCAAACACAGCAAGACAATGCCACGCTTTGAATCTCCAAACCCACACAATATAAGAAAAAATAGCATAACCACGTGAATGTAATATATCATGATATAAATACAATCAAAAATTTTATACAAAATTTATTTTTCGGTTGCTTTTTCATGCAAACGTCGTAATCACGCAACCGCTTGTCGTGGGCCATTGGCTCGTACTGCATCAAGTAGCGCGCATGATACAATAAACTAAAGGTAGGATATCTAACCGTCCCAATTTCGTCTGCCGTGCGCATGGCGAGTAAGTTTTAAATCTCTTATGGAAGTTTACATTGCTGTCATCTTTTGTAACTCTTTTTTGAATGTATTAAAACGTTTTAAGCATGTAATGATATATGAAATGAAAGAATAATATATGACGAGTATTTACGTATATTAATTTCATAGAAATATAACCCACAAATACCACTAAAAAAAGAAAAGATATTAGACAAATTCTTCGCGCCATTTAAGCCGGCGACGATAGCGGAAAGCTGCTCGCCGACCACTGCTGGTTTTGAAACAGTGTTGCCAGACTTTTACAATTGTAATAGATCCATACTATTTTAACATTCTTGTTGTGGGGCTCCCCATATGAAATTTATGTTCAATCTGGAGGTGGTCCCCCATCTAATAGGAAAGTAACGACCTTTTTTTCGTACTATTATTACTCTGACGCCGTTTTAATTAAAAGTTTTTACGTTTAGTGGTATGTGAAATGAAAGAATAATATCATGGTATTTAGGAATATTTATTTCATGAACATACAACAAAGATTAAAGCTAAAATACGACCTAATTATCTTTCCGCTTACACAACTGTATCCATTTTAATTCTTTGTTTTTATCTTTAGGAAAGCGGAAAAACCTTATATTTCTATTAAATGTCTTTGCCTGGTTATCCATACCACAACCGAACATAGGGCACCTCATTTTATGAAAATTCAGATATTTCTTTTAATAAACACAAGACTATAAGAAAACGTTCTGGTAAACTTACAAAATGTCCACCAAAAACTACGGCAACCATGCAGCAGTGTTGCCAGAAATCCGTGATCGAAAGAAATAGAGTGCCGGTTCGAAACCTAGGAATAGTAAAAAACGGTGTCAGAGTAAAAAGAGTACGAAAAAAAAGGGTCGTTACTTTCCTATTAGATGAAATTTATGTTCAATCTGGAGGTGGTCCCTCCAGATTGAATAAATTTCATATGGGGGGGGAGCCCCACAACAAGAATCTTAAATAGTAGTGGATCTATTACAATTGTAAAAGTCTGGCAACACTGTTTCAAAACCAGCAGTGGTCGGCGAGCAGCTTTCGGCATGCTTCGGCTATCGTCGCCGGTACCATGGCCGGCCATATGGCCGGCTTAAATGGCGCGAAGAATTTGTCTAATATCTTTTCTTTTTTTAGTGGTATTTGTGGGTTATATTTCTATGAAATTAATATACGTAAATACTCGTCATATATTATTCTTTCATTTCATATATCATTACATGCTTAAAACGTTTTAATACATTCAAAAAAGAGTTAAAAATGATGACAGCAATGTAAACTTCCATAAGAGATTTAAAACTTACTCGCCAAGCCACGTGATCATCGGCGTGCAATCATACCTATAGTTACTTATACCATGAGTAGCGCGTCTATAAACAAACAATCGTGCGCTGTTGTCAGCTCGCTAACGGCCATAGATTCCGAGAAATCGTCTTTGTCACAACTCTACTCTGTCACAAATCTCCTCGGTCTCCTCTATATAATGAATTAACCTCAAAACTTGAGATTTCAGTGAAGAAAATCCTTTCTTGAGAATATTTTTTACTAACAAAGTAAGTCCAATGAAAATTATTGATACTTTGCATTATACTGTGTTACTATTAGTAACATGCATTTCTAATCATTTCTAATATTAATCTTGCTAGAAATAATTTTTTTATTAGGTTAGGGCTGCCTGGTGAGACCGCTTATGGGGGGATCGAAACACGTAAGAAGGCCTTAGAAGTGATGCTAAGCCTACTCTGCTCCATACGCTCACAAGTAACCTACTTTTATCTATATTGTTTCACTCAGCGTCAAGCGTCAATATCAGACTTACGTAGAGTTAATATGAAATGCCAAAAAGTGATTGTTTATGCAGGAGACTTGATCCTGATCATATTTGTCTCACTTTACTGAATTAGGGAAGGTTGTTGCAGACAGAGACAGGCATAGAATGCGAACAGCACGAATTGTTAAACAAGCTAACTTCCTTCGTCTGGCGGGAATGAAAATCAAGCAACATCTGATGTGATTTAAAATGGTGGAGAAGACGCAAGATCTTTAAATTTTAAAATAATTTTTAATTTTCTAATCTTTTCGCGAAAAACGTCGTTTCCTTTTTGGTGCAAGTGAGTATGTTGTAATTGAAATATTCATTTAGTCATCTTTACTGAGAGTAAGCATCGATAATAATTTCTTTTCATAAATCATATGGGGCCCAAAAATATGCTCGGACTTGAAGCCTGAAATATTTGCTAGGACCTAGAGCCCAGTTGAAGATGGTAAAATATATTCTGTACATTATGATTTACTTCCTATTTTTTAATAAAACTACTTACAAGCTTATTTCTGAAGTTTAATTTTTTATGTGTAGTTACGTTACTAGTTCAATAAATGATAATGGTAAGAATGTGTAAGGATTATTTTAAAGTGATATTTACAGCTTAAAACATGTCAGAATCCTAATATTTCATTTTCACTACTTAGTAAATCAAATAAAAGGGTTTTGAGTGTTTTTTGTTGGTTAAATATCACTTTAAAATATTGACAGTAATAAAAATTTGGACCAAAGTGACATTTGAAAAGCACGTGCGTTTGTCAGCTGATGCCAGACGTAATGGATGCCGGATTTGTTCATACTTGCTTCGATTTGTTAACACGGCTGTTTGTCTTCTTCCTGTTTATAGGTATTCGTTGGTCTTGGGAGTCGGTCAAGCGGATGTTACAGCTAACGTTTCGGTTTTTTTTTGTTTGTTAAACCATCTTCTTTGTTGTATAAATACTTTATAAAATAAGGAACTTTATCAGGATGATCAATTTGGTAAGAAATGTTTCTAAAACCTGTTAATCATTGGGTGTTTTATCTTAGTGGAACAGACAATAAGTTTCTGTACCTCGTCTATTTTTTTGTGAACTTCCTTATTTTTCTTACTGACAGAGAACACTTTAAAAAAAGTCAAATAATCGTATAAACTTGAAAATAGTTAGATAATATGATTCTGTTCCGAATTTGTAAACGTTCAGGGTCAATTGAGGTAAGTATACTTAAAGTACAATGGTACCTCGAGATACGAGTGCCCCGAACATACGAGTTATTTGAGATACGAGCTGTCGGGCGATCGAAGTTTTATTTTGAAATACGAGCGACATTTAAGATACGAGGAACGGTCAGCTTCGAAACATCCCGAAAAAGTTGCAACTGGTCGTGCATCGGAGCTATTTAATGACACTTGCCTAACTCATTTCCGCAGCATTCTGAAAGGGAGGAAGAAACAAGCCTCCTTGGACATTTTTTTTTCTAATCTGGCGAAAAAGGCAAAGACCATTGAAGAGAAAAGCAATGACTAAAATTAAGCATACAGTAGCATTTAAGTTGTGTTGTTAAGTTATTATGTTTTTATACAATATTTGTCATTTATAAATACATTATTTTCATTCAAAAACACGTAACAAAAACAATTGGGGGTAG
The DNA here is from genome assembly GCA_963991005.1 of Barypeithes pellucidus. NCBI lineage: Eukaryota > Metazoa > Arthropoda > Insecta > Coleoptera > Curculionidae > Barypeithes > Barypeithes pellucidus. The sequence continues at coordinate 8,086,929 of OZ022557.1, forward strand.
CATTTTTGGGGCTGCAACGGATTAATGGCACATCAATTCATTTCAATGGGGAAAATTGCTTTGAGATAAGAGCAAACTCGTATCTCGAGGTATCACTGTACTTTTACTCATTTACCAATTTTATAAAATTTCTTTCTTACCGTAATTTTGATTTTATTCTTACGGCGCATTTCTTAAAAACGTTGGTGATGGTGATGGCAGTTTTACCACGAGGGGTAGGGTTTGGTGCTGAAGTGACCTGTTTTCTTAAAAATAATTAAAGTCTAATATTTATTTTAACTTTTATTATAGTTACATATTTACAATTATAATAATACATTGTAACCTGCTTATTACAGTAAGTTTATAAAGCACAATTTTTATAACTGCTACTGATATGATTTAAATTTTAAAATAAAAAAGTAAATGAAAAGCTCCTGTTTTCTTCTAGTTCTTCTTCTAAACTAGCGATACAATCCTTACGTATAAAAATGCAAAAATTAGCATTATTATGCACTGGGAAACAGTTCTTGAATAGAATATTTGGCAAACAACCGATTTACCAGTCCAAAAATAAAGTCACTGACAACCTGTTGAACAACCGGTAGAAAATCTTCAACTATGTTGTCGATATTGTCGTTTATAACCTTATTCGTCTGTTGGCTAAGTTCCTCGTTGTTACCGAAAAGTTTGTCGAAGTACAGATGGATTTTTTCGATTTTAATGTCGATCTTTTCTTTTTCCCAGCGAATGTAATTCTTTTTGTGTTTTTGGAAGGGCGTTCCTTTGAGACTTAGGAGACCGTGAACATTGGCTAAAATAAAAATTATTATCAGGAAATCGGTTAAAGCCGTATTAGAGTCGGCAATTATTGTCTCTTGCGCCGGCAATGGCAATTATAATTGCACGTATTCATGCGCACTAAACCGTTCTCGATCAGCTGGCCCAATACTGATCGCATTGCCGGCGCAATGCGAGAATGGAGTCCGTATTAGAGTCGGCAATTCTAGTCTTCTGGCAATTAAAATTGCACGGATTCATGCGCAGTACACCGTTATCGATCAGCTGTCGCGCATTGCTAGAAAAGGGGCACGAGCCATTTTCATTGTCATTGCCAGTGCAAGTCTGGGTAGAGATGGATTATTCTGTTATTTTTAAATGTTTATTAGTTGGTCGAAGCACCTATGAACAGCTAATGGCTATTTAAACTAACTGGTACTTAAATTAACAGTTCACATTCTTCATTAAACATATGTACTGCTAATTGGTCGCAACTCTTTTAAAGTGTTATTTATAAGTAGCAGTAGCTGCTTAAACTGCTAATCAGAACGAACAGGTTTGCCCATCTCTAATTCTGGGGGTATTTTGGGGATTTCGACACTACCCACTGCTGTTCCGACTGTTGGCAATGCGCCAGCTGAGAAAGGTTTACTGCGCATGAATTCGTGCAATTATAATTGACATTGCACTGGAAATTCTTTACAAAAGGGCTTGTCAAACCATATTGAGAAGATTGGAGAGAATCCAGCAAATTATCAAAAATTTATGAGAGAATATTTGGAAAAAAAACTTTTTCCGCCAAATCCTGAAATACTTGTCAACTAATTTTATGTATATAAATTGAGGACACTAAAGCAATTTTAGGTTTTTTATGATAAATACAAAAAAGTAGGTAACAGAGGATTATTAGGCAACCCATTATACATAATAACTGCTTGGGTAAAGTAGAAATGGGTTAAGTACCGATTTATTTTAATTTCTTTTTTATTATCAAGGATATATTATCCATACAGGTATATATTATTATGTATACAGGGTGTTCCTTAATGACGTGCTAATATTTCAGGGTGTGATTCCTTAGGTCATTTTATAAAGAAAAGTTAATATGAACATAATATGTCGGCAACGGCTTAAATTTTTTGCTACAGGGTGTTGAATTTTTATTTTTTAAATAGTTATTTTTTAATATCTGCGAAAGTACTTTAGATATTATTTTCAATTTTGGTATGTGTTAATAGGATATAGAACCACACATTTTAGGTAGAAAAGTTATTCAATTGTTCCACCAGTGGCGTCCCTGCAAACATGTCCTCGGATATCCACCTTCCTTAAAAGGCATGCCTCCGCCCGTCTGTCGAATTGCCCACTCCAACAATATTTATAAAACAAAATTTATCATTAATTATTTTATAAATGTTAATAATAATGAGTTTCAATATGAATTTAGTGGTTTTAATAGACGAGAAAAACTCAAGAGATCGTTTTTATGTAGAATTGACCGGGCTAATCCACATGGAAAAATGTCAGTGGCGTACCATCTATTTTGTTAAAAAATATTAGAGGATATGTTTGCAGGGACGCCACTGGTGGAACAATTGAATAACTTTTCTACCTAAAATGTGTGGTTCTATATCCTATTATCACATACCAAAATTAATAACATCTAAAGTAAGTACTATCGGAGATATTAAAAAATAAAAATTCAACACCCTGTAGCAAGAAATTTAAGCCGTTGCCGACATATGTTCATGTGAACTTTTCTTTATAAAATGACCTAAGGAATCACACCCTGAAATATTAGCACCTCATTAAGGAGCACCCTGTATATACGTGATTTATGAAGTTATATTAATTTGTTTTAATAATAATTTGGATATTATTTCATGTACAACTTTTATAATGAACAAACTAACAATGTAACTCCATCCACCATTGAGGTTAGGTTATGGGTTTTATTATTTTCTTGGAACGATGTATTTGCGATGATTAGTTTAAATTTGTTCTTTTTAGGTATGATTCAATTTTAGACTATAGATCAGGGAACTAGTTCCGAATTTGTAGAATAAAATGTATACTTACTATAGTTTCCATCTGCTGGTCCTTTACCGTCAAGATTGAGGATCAATATTCTTCCCTTTAGATGATATACTGATATTATCCTTAATTTTGGGAAAGTGATGTCGATATTAACATGATGTTTATCCAAATCCAAATCAAAATCGTTCAGGGTAAAATCATGGGCATTGTATAACTGCAAATAATAGACGCTATGAAATTTTTCCTAACAAAATTTTTATCCCGAAGCGAAGTGCAATCCGTCTCTCGCAAAAGACAGACAGTCGGTATTTTTTTTGTGATCAAACACTAGATCTGGGAGTGGTGCGTAGGCGAATAAAGCGATTAACGTTGGTTTTGAATCGTTGGAGGTTATATTCGTTGGGAAACACGATCTCAGGAAGGTCATCTTCAGAAGGATGACGTCCTACAGATGAAAGAATTCTTAAGCAATGAAGTTCGAAGAGTACTAGGATGAACTACATATGGATGGGCGTCAGTGGTTCGTCGTGTATTTATGATATTCGTCGCTCTAGGAGGAATTAATGTCAGTCGAAGAAAACTTTTTTAATCTCGTCAATATACAGGGTGTTATGGAAATGACTTATTATATGTATTTAAATGGGTGACTCCTAGGGTGTCCTAGAGAAAATTTACAATTTTTTTTTTAATCGAAGTTATAAATACTAAGGTACCTTTTTACCCACATACTGTCGCGCCGTTCCATTTGGATTCAGTTAGCGGTAATGTGGGTCACTAGAGTATACTAACAGTGATGTCAGATCACACCGCATGTTTCGACCTTGCTTGGATAACCGCCGCGCGCGACTATCGTTGGTTCAGTATGTTTCGAGACTTGGGGGTGGAATGACGCTGTCGAGGGTTCCACGTGCTTGGTGCATACGAATTTTAAACGTTTTGTTAGTTGTAGTTTTTTTTTTCTGTTGTGAAATAATTCATAATAAGAAATATTGTGATGCTATTACCTATTGTTGGTTCTGTTGCAAAACATACTTTTGTGTTTTATTTTTTTTATGGGATTTAATTATAAAACGGATTATAAGATTGAAGGTAAGAGGGTATGTACCTTAAAATTGTAGTATTTTTTTCTAAAAAGAAGTGATAACGCGTGTCAAAGACGTATTGTTGTCAAAAACTGAACACGTGCGTTTACAATTCTATATTGCAATATATGACAACACTGCCTCAATAAACTATTGATTGCGAACGTCCTCAGTAGCGGCCACGTAAATTTTCAGATTTCATATAAAGTGTATATTTCGTGCAATAATTCAAAGCGCCATTTAAGTTATTTTTCTTCAATTTATTTTCATCTCAGGATTTGCCGGTTCAATATAATACGTCATTTCCATAACACTCTGTATTTTTGATAATACACGATGAATACATACAGCGTAATAATACAAAACAGTGTCATTTTATTTTGTCACACTGTTGGGACATCACATGTTGTTAATTCATAAGATTCAGGGCGATTTATTAAAGACGTCTAAAATTAATTTCATTAATGACTCGAAAAGTTTTTTCTTTTTTATAAAATTGTGTTACCAGTTTTTTTTATGTTATTTTTTATAACTTAGATATCATGGTATCATTCAACTCTATTTACCTTAGTTTCGGCAAAAATTAGACATCATCAGCAAAATTTTGAGAATTTTCTCGGTACGACCCTGATTTTTTAAAATAATACATATGTATATGATATGTTCATGTGATTTAGCTGTAATTGCGCTAAAATTGAACAACTTGTATATATTGCCGTTCAAAAGACACCCATTGAGGTCAATTAAATAGTTCCACCCCGTATAAACATAAGTGTTCTTGGATGTTCAGTATTCTAACGTCTCGTTGTTGTCACTGGCTAATTTGCAAGCAGGATTATGCAGTCTGGGTCTAGTTTTAAGGTCATTGGAATAATATTAAAACTTTTAAATTATTTATAATTTTATCTAAAAATAGTACCTACTATAGATAGCATAAATTATGTAGTTTAAGATGTTTTTTGTCATTGATTTGAAAATAATGAAAAAAAAAATGTTCTTATACGAATTTCAGTTGTCTAATTAAAAAATTTTATCTAGGGTTTTTGTAAATGGTTCACGTTTTGACTTGTTGTTGTGTTAATATTATTATATTGATATGTAAAACAAAAAGTCAGGTAGTACGTTCTCTCTGATAAGTTGCCATGAAAGCAGCATCCGCGTTGTTTGTTGCCTGGGCAACACAAAATCCTTGATTTGCTTACTTTCGCGTGCCTAGAATTTTTATATCAAAATTACTACGTTTTATTTTACTAACTAGGTATGTACTATTTTATAGTGTTGGGAAAACCGATGATTTTAATAATCGACTACTTAATACTCGAGCGATTTTAATAATCGAGTGAATCGCTCGAGTGAATCGCTTGAAATTCCAATTCACCAAGCGATGGCGTCACCGACTACTCGACCGGCAGCCTAGCCGTTTACATGTGATCAGGTAGGGAATTTAGCAGGCACGTAACTACGGGTGGGCACAGGTTCAGCTAAAAAAATTGTAGTAGCCACCAAAAAAATTCCAAAAATTTATTTATTTGTGAATAATGAATTTTTACCACGTGTTTGGGTTTGTTCGGGTTTGTTACGCGACTGGCAAAATAAGAAAATAGGTGATTATTTTTTTTAAAATTCATGTTTATAGTTACCTAAAAGTTCCTGTTTAAATTTAAGAATGTTTACTTTTGGTTACCAAAAAATTTGTCGATACCTATGTTTTGTTTAACTATTTTGCTCGTTTTCTTATTTTCCATTAACATTTTCTATAAGTTATGTTATTTTTAGGAAGTCTTCTTCAGTTTAATAATAAAAAGTTCCTGTTTAGATTTAAAAATGTTTACTATAAGATTACCAACGAACACACACCACTCTCAGAGTGAATTAAAGGCTTTTCTTAAACTTACTTCAATATCCTTGAAGGAAGCTGTGAACGAATCTCCATTATTTAGGGTGGCCTCAGGAATCTTTAGTGGATTCAGTGAAGGAATGAACAATTCTGGAATGCCATCTTTAAAGCGTGGTTTCATTATTTCCACATTGTCTACTATACATTTTCGGAGATCTGGATTGTTTCTCTGGCATATTTTTATAAAAGATGCTAGAAAATAAAATTATTTCAAAAACCTTATTACACTGGTCAAATCGGAATTGAACCTTGGTTTGTTCGTTTGTTGTTTGGTGCTCAAAAATAGGGAAACCTGGAAAATTGGTATGTTTACAGATTTCGAGGTGAACTTTTCGAATTTTCACTTCTCCACATCATATCTTTGCCGCTCGCGTCGCCATATTGGAAAGATAGCGACCAAAAACCATTTTTTTACGATATCTCTTTTCCGACCTCCTTCGTAAAGTTAATAGTTTCAGCGTACGAGCGCAGCAAAGTCTACTCCAATACGCGTATTGGCGAAAACACTAATTTCCACACCACCATGAGGTATAGTGTTCCAAAGCCTAGTAGAATCAGCAAGAACGATGTTTCACCATGGAAACCTTCCTCTTTATCACTATCACTCCATATACCACCGCAGGACTTGGTGATAGGTTCGGAACGATCTCGTCATGCTGCTCTTTCTGTCGGTGGCACCGATGCAATACTAAATTTACTTTTATATGCTGATTTTGTGAAACAAGTCGTGAAATATTTTTCGTTAATATATCGTTGACATAGCCAATATTCAGCCACCCCAAAAAATTACATGGGATCTCCTATGTTCCACTTAACGATGCATCACTCTGTATGAAATATGCGTGTTGGAGTAGATGTCTGTGGGTTTGCGGCACTCACACTCTGAAACTATTAATTTTATAGGAACAGGTTGAGACATAAATTATAGGAAATTTTCTCTAGTTTAATTTATCATATAAACTATTTTCATCTCACAAGCGCGTCAAAATGAAAATTCGAAAAGAGCACATCGAAATCTATAAACATGCAGAATTATACCGTTGATTCTTACTGACATAAATAAACTACCTGATTAAACCCTTAAATGGGATCAGGGCCGGCTTGAAAATATATACCACACCACATGATTTATTTTTATAATTTAAAATAAATAGATAGGTATTTTTAGTTTTAGGTACCTATAATAAATGTAAAATAATGATAACAATTAATGATAATTGAAAATAATATAATTTAAAAGTATAACTATTAGGATAACAAGTAAAATAAAAATTAATTAAATTCTAAGAAACTATTGATAATTTATTCAAAATTTAACTCTGTATCACTATCACTATCTTCATCTAAGCCTAAACTTATAATTAAGGGTTGAACATTTGTAATCATACAATTGTAAGAATTTTCCACCTTAAGTACATGCTGTATACAGTTTTTCCAGCTGTCTGCAGTAATTTTTCTAACTTCGTTTTTAATTAATTCCACTACAGTTGCATTTAATGTAGGAGAAATATTATTTCTCCTAATATAGGATTTTAATTGGTGCCATATTAGCTCAATAGGATTGAATATACAATAGTACGGAGGAAGACGCAATACTGTATGTCCATTTTCTGCTGCAAGTTTGTCACACTTGTATTCCTTATTTATTTTAAAAGCTTTTAATACTTCTAGCAGTTCACGTTTTTTGTAAGTTTCTTCAAAATATAAATCATTTTCGATCATAAAATTTTGAATTTCTGCTTTTGTATTATTAGAATTGGGAATGATTTTTGCTTGCCGACTATGATAACTAGCATTGTCCATTACAATGACGCGATTTTTAGGTATATTTTTAAGGAGTTTATGTTTAAACCAATCTTCAAAAAGTTGTGCGTCGGTATCTTGATGGTAATCTAAAGATGAATCTGCTATGTTTTTAGCTGAAAGCAACATACAATTTGGAACAAACCCGTTCTCTGAACCAGCATGTAATATTGTGAATATTTTTCCTCTATTTGATGGTGCCTTGATTTGACATTTTTTGGAAGAATCATCCCAACCTTTTCTTGGAGTGTCATGGGTATCGAACCATGTTTCGTCAAATAATTGGACGATTTTCTTCTCTAAATAGTTTAACAGCTGTTAAATATTTAAGTCTCCATTCCCGACACTTAAAGGTGCCTCCCTATCAGCACAATTAATTAATAAGCCTAACTAAAAATTACTCGCCGGAAAACCACTAAAGATTAAAATTATTAAAAATCACTTTGTATTTATATATGCATCAGGCATAGGTATAAATTGAATTTGTATACCTGGTCCGGCTCTGTTCGAAAAGGTTTTAAAATTTGGGATTTCCTTATTATTTTATGGCCGAATAGATAATGAGGTTTTATTGCAGTCAAGAGATCAACGACATAATTCTGCAAAAACTATACCAATAATCAAAACTCCCGGAAAACTTTCGAGGCAGATTCGATTAAGGCGGCTTTCACACTGGGGTGACGAGTCATCAACAACTAGCCACACGATATTTATTATATTTTAAAAACAATACATTTAGAAAAATATATTGAAGGACTTTTTACGGAAATTCAATATCACTTACGGAATCCTTGACTGGCTAATACACTTCCTAAAGTACAGATTACCAACACTATACTAGTAAAATATCCCCACATTTTCAAGTAACTCTTAAAAAACGGCAAAATATGCGATGCTAACAAAACTTAAACGACCGATTGATGACTATTTTATAGGTACCTCCAACCACATAATAAAACTAGCTCTTGGAAGTCGACTTTGTAATTTAATGGGTAATTTTTAAAATTAATATCATATTAATTATAGCTCTACTTGTTTTGACACACATATGGCACTTAATATCTTGAACTAGGTGCAAACAATTATTATTATATTATTTATTGATTAAGTGGATTTTCCAGTCGATCTATTTACAGTTGCAAGAAAAGGTAATAAATATTGTTTTCCTATGGCCACATATGTGGAATCAATAATCAATACACAATAACACCCATTTTGATGTTGAAATGAACCCAAACAATACTTCAATGAGCTCATTTCGATACAGTTATAAAAACATAATATGCCGGGATAAGACCGTCTCGCTGGCCATTGGCCCAGGCAACAAAGTACGCGTCTGTCATTTGACAGATTTCGCCTTTTGCCGAGTAGTTTTCCATAATTATTGTGCGCTTTTACCTGAGTTTTCTGTCCGAATAATCGAAAGGTAAATTATTCAACATACAAAATTAAGGTTTGTATGTTGTAGCAAAGTTTTACATTTTTCACGATATTTTGACTTATTTTAGATTTTTTTTTGCGGCATATTATTGGGCTCATAATTACCCAACTTAGTCCCGATTTAACCGATTGCGATATATTAAAATGAAGGTATCTATCTTTTTTTGACAGTTACTTGTATAAGGATATCTCATTTTAAAGAAAAAAGAATACCGAATAAAAAAAGTACTCTTTAATCGAGCTGATAAATTACACCCTTGGGGCGCAAAACTGGAATTAAAGTTCTTGTTAGCAGTAAAATCAGTTTCTTAAATGGAAGTAGAAGGAAAAAGTTGTAGTACGGCAGCTTGTTACCAGGATTTCAGACTGACCATGACCTAAAGTTTTTTTGAGTTTTTTGGTGATTTAATAAGGACTTGAGAAGGAAATGAACAAGAACGGACATTGGCAACGTTGCGAAATCATTGAGAATGATCTTTACATATGTAAAAAAGAAGTGGTCGTAATAGCTATCGCGCCTCGTCCGTTCTTTTTATTCTTTGACTAAGAATGATGTTTTTGAGGAGATGCAAATAGTAACTGACATTTTCCGTGCGGTGAATAGTTTTGGTTTGAGAAAAATCGAAATTTGTTTACAGCGGAGAATTCAACTTATCACGCCTCGTCCGTTTTACTTGTCGCATGCGGACATTTTCATCGACGCGCAACCGCAGTGTTGGATCTTAGGTATGCCATTTTTTAAACGCTGTTCGAGTTATCGCGCCTCGTCCGTTATCAAGCAGAAATCGTGAATTGTGGCTCGGAAAATCGGGGAAAAATATGAACTGACATTTTTACACACGTATTTTGTAGCAAGACCCTTTTCAGTCAACACAACACGTGTATCAATAATAATGCAATGTGGGGACATAGCTGATGCTGAGTTGTTATAGGCAACCAAGCCACACAGCAAGCGATCATGAATTATACAGATACGAGATCCGACTCCGCTGCCATCCTTGTAGCTGCGCAACACGGAAAATGTCCGTTCGACTCGATTTACTATTTTTTTTTAGAGTGTTATCAAAAATTTAAAAAAAAATTGACCCGGGCTCTGTAACTTTTTGATATCCCTTTTCCTTACATCTTTTATTTAAACTATGGAATTTTTACAACATTCAAAACGTCCGTTGGAAATGAATTCACGTTTTTTTTATATTTTTAATATGATTTCATCAAGAACGGACAAGGTGTAGTTAGTAACAAAAAGACGATCTGCTTTCTTACGGACTGAAATCACTCTGACGGGTAAGCGCAGCGTTGCCGAACTTTTTCCCTCGAGTAAAACTTTCTTATTTTTTATTAATCTAGCGATTAGTCATTGACTAGATAGGCGTGATAACAGGACATTTTGGTAACGGGCTGCCGTACTATTAAGTTTTCGACTTTTTCTTATATGACTACCTTTATTTCAACATATGAATCACATCTCCATGTATTCTGAGGCGTTATGCGAACACCCTGTATAAATGCGCCAGGTATTATAAATATGGAATTGTTTCCGAAATTATCTCGAAATGAAGAAATTCTTCTCTCTCGCTTTATTAATTGCAATAATAACATTCGTCTGAATAGTTGTGAAATAAATATCAAAATAAAATAGCAATTTTTTTTCCATATAATTTAGGTCTGTACATTGCCATTCACCTTATGTCATCAATCCATCAATTACATAAAACTGCACTCAAGACGATCATTTCAATTTAATTGACCAAATTTCTTCGAACTTGCAAAATTGAGGACAAAATTTGAATTTTTATTTGTTCATGCTTCGCAACTTAACGATTTGTCATGTGATGATGGATCATGTAATAGTCATCTATCTATAATAATAGTATATTATATACCAGGAGTGGTTAGAAGCCTATAACACACAGGAAAGTATGGTACGCTCGCACCGTAAATTTCGATATCGTGTGTAAATAGGCTTACCACTCGAGTTGTGTAATATACTTTTTCTACGATATACAAAGAATACTAATAAATTAAAGATCGGTTTTTAATAATTGTAAAGTATCGATTTGAACTAGATTCATACTAATCGGAAGAAGTAGTCAACTATGTGCTTCTTATTTTTGTTTGTTTACTCTCTTGTTTCCTGTTATCTAATATGAATCAAAAAATAATTATGGACTGTTTATATTTGATAATAATTGATTCTTATGCACTGCACACACACAATCATTATATGATTTATCCTTGTTACCAGTGTTCTAAAACACTGATTAGAGGATCATTAGATTATATATAAGTTTGTAATAATGTATTGATAAATATACTGTTTAAAAAAAAAATAATGACAATGTCATTGTCAAATATTCAAAATGCAAGATAGATAAATGTCACGATTTGAGTGATTCAATGCTAACTTGATTATTATACTAGGCATCGTAATAGTTAGAGAGACGGTGACAATAGGGGGTCCGTGAAGTGGAATATTAGTAATTTGGTTTTTCGTGGAGTTTAGGCCCCCCTCTACAACTTGTATATCTGATGAATTGCCGTAGAGCGCTGCTGAGAGGCGCTGTACCGCTTTAGATAGGAAATTCTCAATAAATTGAAAATTATATCGAGCGATGTCTGAAAATGAATTTACAGCATCTGCGTGACCCCAAAGTCACGGGAAACACATTTTCTGACAAATCAACCCTTGCATATACTTTTCCGAGCGTGTCAAAAAAAAATTGAAATTAAAAAAAAAAGAAAAAGCTAATTTGAAGTTGAAACTTTCTAGAATGGAACATAATATGTATGTTAAAGATTATGTGAAAAAAATTTTGTCGTTCCAGGTCTCGTCATTTCATTATTGGAATTTTTTTTAAATCTCCTAGGAGGAAATTCGGAAAACGATCGTGACATGTGAGAAAAGTGTCATACATTCCTTGACACCCAAATATTGTGGAAAAAAAAGTTCAGAAGAATCGCACCTAGCTAGGCTGAATTCTGACCATATTACGCAGAGATACCGGAAGGCAGGTATGGTTCAGTTATATGACGGGAAAATATATAAAAATATTTCGCAATAAGACTTCATAATTTCTCTATTCATATTTTTTGACATGGTCGGAAAAGTATATGCAAGGGTTGACTTGTCAGAAAATGTGTTCCCGTGACTTTGGGGTCACGCAGATGCTGTAAATTCATTCTCAGATATGGCTCGATATAATTTTGAATTTATTGAGAATTTCCTATCTAAAGCGGTACCGCGCCTCTCAGCAAAAAGTTTTAGAGGGGACCTAAACACCACGAAAAACCAAATTACTGATATTCCACTTCACGGACCCCCTATTGTCACCGTATCTCTAACTATAACGCAGTTGTGCGTTTTTATTTTTTACGCACAGAGTGGGTTTACTTGCGCTTGCGCTGGCGCTTGCTGTATTACCTGAACTATGAGAGCTTCGTGGTTTTGCCATCACGTTTAATTAAATAGCATCGGATTGGCTAACCCAAAAGTTTTCAAACTCGGCACATGGGTTTACCATGTCGACCTCTTCAAAAAGCTATAATGCAGTTTTTCTATAAAATATACAGGGAAGCCAATATTCAGCCACCTCAAAAATATATGGGATTTCCTATGTTTCACTTAACGATGCATCCCCTGTATACCCCCTTATTTACAGGGGAGGACTAGCTGATTCGACCCGGGCAAATGTCTAAACGAAATGGATTCTTAAAAAATAAAGTTCGATAAATAAGTTTATCTCGAAAGCTGATGGAGTTCCCATGAGCCCCACCACTCCCTCCTATGGAAGCAAAAGGAACATAATTCCTTTAATTTTATGATAATTTTGGAAAAAATATCCACCCAGTGCGCAATTTTTTTGAGGCTTGTGAGAATTTTGCAAAAATTAGTACCAGTCCTGCCCTGCTGATCTGTCGTTAATAATAAGTTATACAGTGAGTCCCAGAAGAAATGTCTAAATTCATTTAAAATTCAGCGGTAAGTTTTTTCAAAAAACGCTCGTACCCGTCGATTTTGATTTTTTAATTTTTTTTTTGTGGTAATTTCATGTATACAGGGTAGCTCAAAAATAAGTTACGACCATCAACTTCATTTTTTCAAATGAGAACATATAATTTTTATTTCGTTTTTGAATTTTGCATTGAATTCTAAGCATGTTTCATGTACCATGTCCTATACATAAACTCAACAGTTATTGAAAAAATTAGGATTGAACATATCTATAAGTAAGACCTGTTTATTAAAAAAAAACACAACAAAATCAAATTAAATGTTGAAAATGTGCGCCATTTACGGCTTGACAATATCCAAGACGATCAATAAACTCTCTTTGCACGTTTCCAACCATTTCCGGAGTTATGACACGCACTTCTATTCGGATCCTTTCTTTCAACTCCTGCATATTGTTTTAGTGGCCGCATAGGGCGGAGGAGCACCATCTTGTTGGAATATCAGTTCTTCGTCAGGGGAGTCTGGATCCAATGGATTCGGAAATAAAGCCACTAATGCTGGAATTAATTCTAGTTGAAGAAATTCGAGATATACTTGTCCAGTTAAAGACTGTTCAAAGAAAAATGGACCAATTACTCTTTCGCGTACGATTCCACACCAAACATTTATTTTCTTAGGGTACTGGCTGTGAACCTCTATCATGCAATGCGGATTTTCTGTTGCCCAATATCGACAATTTTTCCTGTTCACATTACCATTCAAATAGAACGTAGCTTCATCCGAAAAAATAATATTTTTTACTAAATTATTATCTAGATTGCACATATTTTGCATGCGTCCGCAAAACTCACTTCGCCTATCGAAATCATCTTCAAATAACTCATGCACTGGAATAACTTTGTATGGGTGATATTTGTGCTTTTGAACTACTCGGTGAACAACAGATTTCGGCATGTGTAAATCGGCCCCAATGTGCGACAGGGGAGTACATGGATTTTCTTCCAAGGAAAAAAAACGTCAAGTTGTTCATTTTCATCTCGAGTAGGACGACCAGATTTAGGCAAATCTCTAACATGACCGAATTCTCTAAACTTAGCCTCTATTCTACTCACCATCTTTTGACATATGGGAGGACGATCAGGATGGATTTCATTAAATAATTGGGCTGTTTCTATTTGAGTACGTGTTTTATCACCAAACCCAACCATGCATAGAATTTCAATTTTTTCCCGTTCCGTTAACTTCACCATTATTGTGAAAACCGCAACTTTGAAACTACGCTTGACAATAATTATACGTATTTGAAATAAAATTGTCATACAGTTTCTATGGAAATAAACGGTGACAGTGAGACAGTACACTCTTACTTATTATGGAGCCCAAAATGCCATATTGCCAGAAGATTTGATAGATCGTTGGATTCCCTAAATGATATGTTCAATCCTAATTTTTTCAATAACTGTTGAGTTTATGTATAGGACATGGTACATGAAAATGCTTAGAATTCAATGCAAAATTCAAAAATGAAACAAAAAATATATGTTTTCATTTGAAAAAATGAAGTTGATGGTCGTAACTTATTTTTGAGCTACCCTGTATACATGAAATTACTACAAAAAAAAAATTAAAAAATCAAAATGGACGGGTACGAGCGTTTTTTGAAAAAACTTACCGCTGAATTTTAAATGAATTTAGACATTTCTTCTGAGACTCACTGTATAACTATTATTTTAAATAGCGTTAATTAATAGCTTAAATATGTTAGAAAATTAATAATATTTCTTGTTTGCGCCAGGTATAATTCTAGCCAAAAATATGGAAAAATATAAATTAAAAAGTGCTTAAAAATTACTTACGTAGTTCTCTGGCCGATACACTATCTAAAACTACAACTACTAATACTGCACTAAAAAACTTCCACATTTTCAATTATTAAAACCAAGTGTACTTAGTCCTTAACCTACAATCGCCCAGCTAGATCCAGCGAATATTAAGCACTTCTTTAATTATTTACTCATTTTTATACACAGTCAAAAACAACTCGACAAAGACGTTGCTAATAAGTAGTATTTCTTGATTAATTAATGAGATAACGATATATTGTTGTGAAATTTAAATGAGATTAATTTTTTTTGGGCGACCGCTATTTCCTTTGAAATTCGGACAAATAATAAAGAAGACGGTGTAAAACCAGGTGCTTTTAATATGTTCGATGGCAATAATCGTTGTCATTGGTCAAGGGAAATTTACACGAAAACGACTCAATGATATTGCGGAATACCTATATATGTTTCTTTTCATATTTGCATATGCATACATACATATTACAAATCACCAGGAAAATATTTATTTTGTATTTAGAACCATTTCTGGAAAATTTTTGAGAAATTATGCATGCACCTTCATGTCAAATAATAAAATCAATAGAGATAATTAAAATTTACGAGGATGAAATTTAAGACACGAGCCAGCCGCACGCCTGTGTTGTTAATCATCCGAATAAATAGTTATTACCGCGTATAAAATAATATACTTTGTCCGAAAATCCCTACCCTTAGTCGTTGCTAGGCAACGGAAAATAACTGTTAGGAAATGTTCATTTCCTTACTGTAAGGAAATGATATTTCCTTACAGTTGCTAGTGTTCTACATAAATGATTGAAAACACGTTGTTCATAAGAAATTAATTGATATTTTGAAAACCTCAATGCACTGCATTGCCCATAATGTTAAAGATTTCATCTATAAACAAAGGTCTAGGAAGCATGCCTTTGATCGTGTTGGGCATGACGGACTTCTAAGTAAACTGCGATCCTATGGTATGCCCAGTCGATTCTGTGCATTGCTGTCTAGCTTTCTTGAGGGCCGCTCTCTGCAAGTGGCGATTGACGGATTTCTCTCAGACATCTTCACCATCAATGCCGGTGTTCCTCAAGGGTCCATATTGTCTCCCACTCTCTTCTTACCCTACATTAACGATCTTCTAGTGACAACGAAAAATCCGATATTTAGTTTTGCTGACGATAGCACACTTATCTCATCTTTCTCTTTGAATGCGCAAACATCGGCTGCCGACACATCTTCGCAGACAGCAGGAAGTATCACGCCTCAACAAAGACCTGGAAGAAATTTTGGCTTGGGGTGACAGTAACCAAGTCAAATTTAACGCTAAAAGAACCCAGGCAGCAGTTTTCTCTAAAAAGGTTAACATTACAGAACCGGATATAGTCATGGACGGACACGGAATCCCACTGGCTTCATCTATTAATTTGCTGGGAGTCAGTCTGGGAGGAAATATGTCTTGGCATAACCACGTTGTGGCAATCGCCAAGATAGCTTCTCAGAAACTTTGTGTACTCTTTCGAACCAGAAAGTTGTACACACCTCAACAACTTTTGACACTATACAAAGCCCAGATTCGACCATCACTAGAGTACTGCTCTCATGTCTGGAGCTCTGCACCCAAACATACTCTTCGGCTACTGGACTCCATCGAAAGGAGGGCCATTCATCTGATTGGAGACCACGAGCTGACAAAGAGCCTCGACAGCCTAGAACATCGAAGACAAGTTGGGGATTTGACTCTCTTTTACAGATATTTTCATGGAAAGTGCTCGGCTGACCGCCCAGAGCGGCGAATATCAGAAATACACGACGAACCACTGCCGCCCATCCATATGTGGTTAAGCTTAGTACTCCTCAAACTTCATTATTTAAGAATTCTTTCATCTGGAGGACTTCATCCTTGTGGAACGACCTTCCTGAGGTCGTTTTTCCCAACGAATATAACCTCCAACGATTCAAAACCAACGTGAATCGCTTTTTGCGCACACGCACCACTCCCAGAGTGCCCTAAAGGATTTTTCCTATAGTGCTTGTTTGATCATAAAAAAAATGCCATTACAACATTTTCCGAGAAAGAACTCGTGTTTTTACTCGTGCGATAGTCCATAAAACGTTTATATGCATATTCGTACTTTTCTCTTGATTTCTTTGGCAATAATTCTAATGAGGCAGTATTCACTGCCTCGGCCAGCTCTGGAGGAGTCCCAGAAATGGAAAATTCATCATCACTTATCATTTTATACTGTTTTGCTTTCGGAAACATTAAATTTATATGCGTCAAGTTTGACAATTCAACATTAATACGTTTCCATAACAACGCAACCAATTTTATTACGAATTTCAAAGCACCATTTATTTGTGAATAAAATTATTCGCGATTTTTTCAAAATTAATCAATATCTGTCGATTTTTAAACGATTTTCGGAAAAATAGTATGTTTACCTCGTAGGAAAAGCCACATTCCTGGACTCTGTGTTCCTGTCGAGGCTTGCGCCTCGACTTAGCAATATTCACAGTCGTCCAGAAATGTTAGGTATTTTTGAACCAGCCGGCAGCCCCATAAGCAACAGTCTAGTGGTGTGAGGTCTGGAGATCCTGAAGGCCAACAAATAGGACCATCGCGACCAATCCAAAGCCCTGGAAACCTTTCGTCCAAAAATGTTACTTAACCTGAGCGAAATGTACAAATAAAAGGGCCAATTAAATGCACATGCACATTTATCGAAATTCTGTGCTGAAAACTCCTGTTAATTGTAGCCAATCAGATGCTTGCATTTTGACATAGGCTATGACAACAACTTTTTTTCACCCTACCTATATGTACTTAGCTGTAAGATTAATAAGGGGAAATCTCCCTGGCTTGACAGCTGTAATAAAAGCAGTGTCGTAATGGTATATTACATACCGAGGGTCGTAAGAAGCCTACGTAAGAGCACACGATTTCAAAACTTACTTTCATACTTCGAAAGAGCGTGTAATACGCTTACCACTCGAGTTGTGTACTATATTATTTCTACGACTTCATATTTACTTTTATGTTAATTTATCCAAATATGCTAATAAAACATTTTCTGAGTTGGTACTCACCTAATTTTCAGTACATTTTCGTCTCAAAGAAAGTTGCGAGTTTTATATTATCATGGGAGAATGTTGCTTCATCCGTAAAAAATTTGATTCGTTTATAATAAAGCTAAATAAAAAATTTTAACTACGAAAAGAAATGAAAACCGGATATGGACAGGGCCGCGTCAAAACTTTCTGTCGCCCTCGGGCAAGTCACTCATGCATCTTCCCCCGCCCCATTACCCTATCTAAAACATCTTCAGATGCTAAGAACTATTGACGGCTATTTTCAAAACCAACAAGAAGTGGCGCTAGTTACTTGAAGTTAAGAGAGATTTTATTAATTATTGAAAAATAAAATTTGATCAAGATAGTCTTCTTTTAAAAAAAACTTTTCTACTTCCCTTCGTATATTTCGCATATTCAGAAAACAGTTTGCAAAGTAAAATTTGCTGTATTTAGTAAAAAATCTGAAAATATTCCAGCAGGACATATAAGATGACGCATAAACGGCTTTTTTACATTTTATTTTCTGTACCGACTAAAAACGAACCAACCACATTAATTATATAGTGACATCAATCAAATTAAGTTTTCATTTACAATGCTAATTAAATAAAGTAATTAATTCATTATTTTATTGCTGTTGCTAATATTTATTTCGATATATTTCCTGTAAAGTACTTATACAATTTTCAAGAAAATTTAATGTCATTTAATTACTCGATAATTTGAAAAATCTTACAGTTATATTCACAAAAAGGTTTTTCATTTAAAACCGTCCCAAATAGACAGATTAAAATAACTGTAAGCAGGACCGCGTCGTCCATATACAGGGTGTTATGGAAATTACTTATTATATTTAAACCGGCAAATCCTGAGATGAAAATAAATTGAAGAAAAATAACCATAGCGCTTTGAATTATTGTACGAAATATACACTTTATATGAAATATCCAAATTTACGTGGCCGCTACTGAGGACGCTCGCAATCAATAGTTTATTGAGGCGGTGTTGTCATATTGCAACACAGAATTGTAAACGCACGTGTTCAGTTTTTACAACAAGACGTCTTTGACCCGCGTTATCATTGTTAAGGTACATACTCTCTTACCTTCGACCTTATAATCCTTTTTATAATTAAATTTCATAAAAAAATATAACACAAAAAGTATGTTTTGCAACAGAACAAACAGTAGGTAATATCACACAAATTTGAAATCACATCACAATATTTCTTATCCAATAATTCCATCCCCGAGTCTCGAAATATACTGAAGCAACGATAGTCCCGCGCGGCAAGTATCCAAGCAAGAGCGAGACATGCGGTGTGATCTGACAACACTGTTAGTATATTCTAGTGACCCTCATTGTTGCTAACTGAATCCAGATGGAACAGCGCGCCAGTTTGTGGGTAAAAAGAGTTTTTACTTTAGTATTTAGATATTCGATTTAAAAAATAAGTATGTAGATTTTCTCTAGGACACCCTAGGAGTTACCAATTTAAATATAATAAGGCATTTCCATACCACCCCGTATAAGGGCGAGATTGGGCGACGCCCGCGCCCCTTGGTTGTAACATTATAACATATATTTTTTACTATTTATTATTATTTAAAAAACTTTGAACGCACTGAAATTTAGTAGTAGTATATAATAGTAGAGTTAGGTAATGCCCAGAATTAGATATTTTTGCTTATTTTCTTACGAACTTAATAATCTTGTAAGAAGTAAAAAAAAAATTGTTTGTATTTGTATGTTGAAGGAAAGCAATTTCAAGAGCTTCTAGTACAACAGATAAAATATATGGTCAGTGGCGGCTCGTGACCTATGATAGAGGGGGTTCACAAGTATCGTAAAATTTTTGTGTAACGACTAAACAATTAATTACTTTCTAGGAGTTTTAAACGTAGAAAGAAAAAAAGTAATAAGAAAATGCGTTAGGTAAAACATATTTTTATTTATTTTTTAATTTTACACGGGGAAATACAATTTTTGGAAAATAAGAAAGGTATGTATAGTGATTAAACGTAAAGTCCATTCTTCGGTTCTTAATTGTAGAAAATTGATCAATAACAGCCTCATTAAAGTTTGGAATACCCTCTATAAATTTTTTTCATATATTTCATTTTTAAACTTTCTAATAAAGTCCCTAGATTTACCCTTTGTGGTCTGCGTTAAATTAATTTCGGGTTTAGGTCTTCCCGCATTCTTCACTTCAATTCTTTTCTTCAAACTCAAAGAGCTAAAGTTATGTTTTAAATAGTCCACCGTGAAACTATTTATTTTAACTTAATAAATATATAATATTAAAATATTAAAACATACATGCACGAACAGACAACAGCGCGGCGCATACTAAAATTGTGCGCTTTTCCATGTTAAATCGCCATAGCCCCGCTGTCCCCCGTCACCTGTTACTACAGAGAAACTGCATTATGCCCCGCCCACTTGTTCGCATATGCGAGTATATCGCGTCATTATCCTTGCTGAGTTGCCGGATGAATCGAGAGCTTATAATATACAGTTTGGTTTGACGGTACGATAAAATTAGGGAGGGTCGGACTTTATACGATAAATAATATTCAATGAATATAAATTAATAGTTTTTTATTCGTCTAGGGGGTGCACGTGCGCATGTGCTCCTGTGAAAGAACCGCCACTGTTTATGCTGCTTCATTAATCATTATTCCAAACAATCAAAGTATTTGTATTTTGAAACACCCTGTATTATAAGTAATATTTGGAAACGGAGTGAAAGGCCTCTCTGGGTATTACCTGTCTCCAACCAAATTTCAGTACGCTAATTTGAACTATCTGTAGAATCCACATCTCTTTTTATCTTCTGTCTATTTCTGTTCATTCTGACAGCTGACCGGTTTGATGTCTTGGTTAGGAAAACAAACAATCGACGGACGTGACTCCAAAGTCTATATTTTGATTAAGTTTATGGCAGACTTGGCACAGCCTTACCATATAGGGTTAAGAATTACTATCGTTCCGAACGCTCGAAGGCGACGTAATATCCGAAATAAACGACAAAGGAAAATTATAGTAATTTTCAGAGCTCCCCCATTGTTTTTCTGGAAAATTGTTTACTAAGACTGTGAATTCTTGATTTAGCATTCTTGGTATATACTGTATATCTATAATTAAAAATAATTATTAAATTATTGAAAATTTGTGACAATTACATCTAGCTTATGAAAGTACACCCAGTATGTTAGCGAATTCACACTAATATTTTATAAATAATTTTTCACCTTGTACAAAATCGCATCTCGAATTACCTATTAACCTTACCATTAACAAATATTTATAAATTTATTTTGCTAATTGCTGACACACCATAATGACAAAAAAAAATTATTAAAATAATTTTTCGTTCATGACACTCTATGACCGATTGTTTTTGTGTACTTGTGAATTGCAATTAAGAATTATATTTATTCGTGACCTATTTTTTTTTAATATCTTATAATTTTATTATAACGTAATTGAATCAATTGCAATGAAAATAATTAAACGTAGTTTCCTTAGATTTGTGGTAATTGCATTATGGGCAGCTTCAGTTCAAGGACTTCATGGAAAACCAAAGTTGCGTAAGTGAATATAATTATTTTAACGTTGACCTGGTAGAAGTAAAATTTCTATCCTGCTGATTGATGGAGTTTTAATAAGAAAGGAAACGTCGGAAAATACGAAACGAGTTATTTCGCTGACGTCTCTCGTTTCTTCTCTCAACCTAACGTGATTTTTATCTCCGATCGAATTACAATAGAAATGAAAATTTTCTCGTAAAATAATTATTATTATTTTCATTGATATTTTTTTTTGCGAGCAAATTTAAAGCGAAAAATTTTTTTTGAAGTAGTAGCGTTAAAACGGTCTTTATTATGGATATATCTTGTTCCTTTTTGGTTGATGCCGCCCTAGCGGTAGAAATAATTGTTTTAAGAGCAAGTATTTGATGGGAATTCGATCAGAGAATGACAATCCAACTTAAGTGTTCTATAGTTTTGTTTTTTTTATGATCAAACACAAGCACTATAGGAAAAATCCTTTAGGGCACTCTGGGAGTGGTGCGTGTGCGCAAAAAGCGATTCACGTTGGTTTTGAATCGTTGGAGGTTATATTCGTTGGGAAGAACGACCTCGGGAAGGTCGTTCCATAAGGATCAAGTCCTCCAGATGAAATAATTCTTAAACAATGAAGTTCGAGGAGTACTAAGCTTAACCACATATGGATGAGCGGCAGTGGTTCGTCGTGTATTTCTGATATTCGCCGCTCTGGGCGGATTTAGAGGGCAAGGTCAGCCGAGCACTTTCCATGAAAATATCTGTAAAAGAGAGTCAAATCCCCAACCTGTCTTCGATGTTCTAGGCTGTCGAGGTTCTTCGTCAGCTCATGGTCTCCAATCAGACGAATGGCCCTCCTTTCGATGGAATTCAGTAGCCGAAGAGTATGTTTGGGTGCAGAGCTCCAGACATGAACGCAGTACTCTAGTGATGGTCGAATCTGGGCTTTGTATAGTGTCAAAAGTTGTTGAGGTGTGTACAACTTTCTGGTTCGGAAGAGTACACCAAGTTTCTAAGAAGCTATCTTGGCGATTGCCACAACGTAATTATGCCAAGACATATTTCCTCCCAGATTGACGCCCAGCAAATTAATTGATGAAGCCAGTGGGATTGCATGTCCGTCCATGACTATATCTGGTTCTATAATGTTAACCTTTTTAGAGAAAACTGCTGCCTGGGATTTTTAGCGTTAAATTCGACTTGGTTACTGTCACCCCAAGCCAAAATTTCTTCCAGGTCTTTGTTGAGGCGTGATACTTCATGCTGTCTGCGAAGATGTGCGTTGGCAGCCGATGTTTGTGCATTTAAAGAGAAAGATGAGATAAATGTGCTATCGTCAGCAAAACTAAATATCGGATTTTTCGTTTTCACTAGAAGGTCGTTAATGTAGAGTAAGAAGAGAGTGGGAGACAATATGGACTCTTGAGGAACACCGGCATTGATGGTGAAGGTGTTTGAGAGAAATCCGTCAATCGCCACTTGCAGGGAGCGGTCTTTAAGGAAGCTAGACAATCATGCACAGAATCGACTGGGCATACCATAGGATCGCAGTTTACTTAGAAGTCCCTCATGCCAAACACGATCAAAAGCTTTAGAAATATCCAGTGCAACAGCCCGAGACTCCCCATGATGTTCGATTGCATTGTTACAAATATGGGTGACATAGGCTAGAAGATCTCCAGTTGATCTAGACTTCCGAAAACCATATTGATGATCGCTGATAGTGTTGACCCCTTCTAGGTACTTTAGAAAACGTTAGTTAATACTGGTCCATTACTTTTGATATAACTGAAAGCAATCCGACTGGTCGATAGTTGTTAGGCATGGTTCTTTTACCTTTCTTTGGTATAGGCTGGAGACCAGCACGATGGAAATATTCCTTGTTTGTAGGATAAGTTAAAAAGTCTACAAAATACTGGTGTTAGTTCATCGGCGCATCTCTTGAGAAAAACGCCCCGGGGCAGAGGGCAGAGGGGACAGTTGTTCCGGGCCCGTAATGTTTAGGGGGGCCCTACGGGTCCTTGTGCGGGGCCCGAAAACTATTTCACCGATCAGATCAGCTTACAAGGAGGATGTTAAAAAAATCAATTTTTGGACCAGCTGCGGAACTTTATTTATTCCATAAAAAATAATTGTTTGGTCCTAAATATATCCCGGAAATATCTAGCAAGGCAAAAAAATCGTCGCATGTTATTGTAAAAAAAATCTGTGAATCAAAAATATGTTGATAAGATAGGTATAGTAGTTGCAGCGATCCCTCTCGCCAGATATGTCAAGTGTCACTTGACATTAATGACTCGCCTGCTTATTTCTGGTTATTTATTTTGCGTAGGTTGGTATGAAATTCCAGGACCGTAGTAAAACAGTACGTACCTACGTTTATTTAAAAAATGAAACGAGTCTATTTATATTTTTAAATGCATTTTTTATTGTTTATTATAGGGAAAAGGCCACACAAACACATTGTATTTTTTTGTTATTTATTTATTCAAATATATAAAATAAAGTCACTATCTATAATTACATGTCTAGTAGGTACCTCTATCTTCACAAAAAAATAGGAAGTACGTATCTACATGTATGTCCATCTTTACCTACTGTAAACTTTATACAATGTGTCTACACATGGACTTAACTATACATGTAAAAAATTTTATCTTAAATTTTTCGAAAAAGTCATCCTTGATCATTTCTTTTACCTGATATATAAATACAAATCACTTGGAAAAATTTCCATATTTTTGTACCGGATGCACAAAAAAAACATTTCTGAAAATAGCTATGGACCATTTCTAAGGAAAGGAAGGAAGGAAAAATATGATGCAGGAAAGTAGAAAATATTACTTTCCCAGCTAACCAAAGTCGCCACACAATAGTATTACCTGATATTTAACTGAAATAAATCTCAACTCACTCAGGAAGAAATTAAACATCTAGAATTTTTTTTATTAATATTAAAATTCACCTTAGTTTCTCTAACGGTAGCATCAGCTGAGGTAGAAGGCAGAAAATAATTTTATTATGCTTCAAAACAAAATAAACTATACTAAATCGACGGAAATACACTTTTAAAACTTATTAGCACCAATCAAACTGGAAAAATATAAAAACACAACACGCTCAATGCGATTGGTATAAAACTGGGTTATTTGATTAAGTCCCCAAACAGCTGATCGATGACATTATCCACCTTAGTGCCAGGACCCAGTGGCTACTTATCGAAGGAGGCAAGGGAGGCTAAGCAAATATAGCAACATTTGGCCGTGGTCCAAAAAATTTTCCGGTTTTTGTCCACTTTGCCTTGTCCTGCACAAATTCTTGTCCCGGGTCCCATTTTTTCGCCATGGCGAAAAGTGTAGAATCATCTCTACATATTCTGATGGATTATCCGATCACACTGTATAATGATTATTTTAAACAGGCACATAGATACCTACTTTTAGTTCTGTAGCTGGTCATTAAATCATTTTGAAGGTTTGCCACTACATCATCGGTAAATCCTTTATAATATAACAAACGAGTAAATTTAATGATTTTAAAACTAGTTTTTGATTTAAAATGATACGGTGCAGATTAAAAATTATTATAATCGAGAGGGCTTTGTATTGAAAAAAGTAGAGCTTGGTTTAAGATCGTCATTATACAGAGAAAAATGACCAACAATATTTAGGTTAAAATAATTACGAAATAATGTTTTAAAATTAATACGCTAACACAAGCGTATTTTATTGTTAAAAAATTAATTACTTAAAACATCAATAATAATAAAAAATAAATTACTGAAACTGACCACCATTATGCTCTAAGCATAAATTCACGCGCAGTGGCCGAACTTCAAAATTTGGGCCCCCGCAAAATTATTTGTTAGGCCCTATAAAATAATTTAATTAGTTAAGATAGAATAACGTAAATTGGTAAATTATAGATATAGATGTTACTCCATACTAAAATATTGATGATTCCTATGAGAGAACATTTTTTAATGCTCTTTAGAAACTAAGGTTTATACTAAAAATAACACTTATTATATAATATTATTCCAAAACCCATAAAAAGTGACCACACTATTCTTTTCTGAATAACTTTATTGTTTAAAATAACTTCCAGGAAATATTTACAAAAGTTCTCGTAAAATTAATTTTAAACAGACATAATAAGATGGAATAATTAGAATATCATACAGGGCAGGTTAAAATTAGAAGTTATTTTAAATAAGTGACAAAAAAAGTAAATCTTCTTATATTCTGAACAAAAAATTTTTGATATTTCACTCGATTAACCATTATTAATTAATTTTCTGACTAAATGTTTCTAAGCAGTTAATAACTGAATATCACAATGTTTAATCATCATAATAATAATCTACAAAAAAAATTATTTGAAAAATTGTTCACTATCAAGTTGTTTATATCTACGCCTTTTAGGCGCACCACTTGTATAACTCAAATTTTTTGATTCCATAATGTATAACAAATATATCCCCCCTACCTATATTACTCTCTAACAGTTGTTAACCGACTAGCTTACAGCAGTATTTTCCGCAGTGAAATATTTTGCAAATAATAAAGCAGTATTTTCCGCAGTGAAATATTTTTCAAATAAGATGTGAAACTGTAACATACTATGCCGGGTTTGTTCAGCAGCAGCCATAGCCTATTTCGTTGCGATAGGGATATTTTTTATTTTAAATTCAATTTCCTTAAATTATTTGTTTAGGAATAGGAAGTTTGCATTCAATAAAAAATACCTACGGTTACATAAAGGCTTTAAAACGTTGTAGTTGTTAATTCCTTGTTACTATTAACATTATCCTACTATAGACCCGGTGGGTCTGGACCTGGGGCTTTCAGAAGAGCTCAGTACTTGGCTTGCGCCACACTATATATTCAACACAAACAAGACAAAAACTTACCTTATTTGCAAAACGAATAGGTATGCTTTTTTTATTACAAAAACCATGTAAAGGTCCTTAAAATCTAAGGCGATCGACAGATGTGTAGGAACTCCTTTTCTTGATGATAGTATAAAATCATAATAAAATAGTGTTGCGTAAGAAAAAAACACTTTTTGAAGTGGCGAGGGGCCTCGCATTATGTAACGGGAGACCACTTTCGGCCATGGGCCCCCCGCGTTGCGTGGTCTTGCTGCATAGCAGTTCCGCGCCTGTTCACGCGAGTTAACTAGCAAATCTGGAGAAATGCTGCCACATGTTTGGATTATCCTTGTTACAACTGCTCAATATTTAGAATTGGTGTTTTAGAAAATAAAATTTTTTTTTAGACTTCTTTATTAATAATAATGAATACAGAATAAAAAAACCATTAAACAAAATTTAAGTTCTTTAAACAGTGTTGTAAACACTGGTAACAAGAACAACTCGTAAAAATATTAACAACAGTGCTCAAGCACAACTCTATCCATCTAATCTAATCATCCGTAATATATTTCAAAAATAAATTTAAATAAATAGAAATAAAAATAAACAAAAACAAAATCAAAACCAAAACCTACACCTCATGTCAGACCTAAATATTTTTTTAACCTTATCTTGAATTTTGTAAAAGTCCTTATATTTCTAATACCTACTGGTAGTCTATTATAAGTATTGCAAGCTTGATACAATGGGTTAAATAAACCTTTATTTGTTCTAATATTATTCTGGTATATGTTGTCATGTGTTCTAGTATAGTGATTGTGTACATAATCAGAAAAAACAATGTCAGTGTTACATTTTTGGGTTTTGTTAATAACTCTAAATATATATTTACTCTGCTTTAGTTCCTGTATTTTTTTTTATTTCATGACAGCCAGGCCTCTGTAAAGTTCGCCCGTATGCGTGAGTCTATCATAACCAAACAAAACCTTTAGAACTTTATTTTGCAATACTTGCACTCTTTCGAACCCGACCACACCACAGGTACCCCATACTGGAATGAGGTATCTAAAATTAGACAGAAAGTAGGCATTGTATATTTTCATCTTGCTTGCCTGAGTTAGGTAATTCCTACATCTAAACATTGCTCCAACCATTGGAGTTATTTTGTTTTGCATATAAGAAATGTGATCCTTCGAAATTAAGTAATTAAAACCTATGATCACCGCAGTAAATAGCAAAAAACATGCTACCTACTATCTAAATAAGTTCACTTTACGTACTGTAGAGTACATCGCACGATTTTTGTAAAGTAAATCGCACGGTTCTTGTATAGTAAATCGCACATTAAACAAGGGCGCCTTGATTATTTTCAACAAACGTACGCCATGGGTATTGAGTTTATTAAAGATTAACAAGAGCGTCGTAGGCGGCTGCTATCACAAACGCCGTTGAAAAAGGACAAACGCGCTAACTTTTTTCGAGCGTCACGTTATTAAAATACGAAAACAATTACGAAATTGTTGAAAGAAATATTAGATAAAAAGATAATTTTTTTTAGTTTTATTAAATATGATCGTAGGTAAAGCGTTCGAATTCAGGGTTCTCTCAATTATAATAATTTTTGATCGCACCGTATAACATTACCTTTTCTCAATTTCGATACGGAATGGTTGTAGAAAACCCGAAGGTGTTTGCTAGTTATTTAGATGCTATCAATTTTACTGCCTAATTTTAATTATTAATTACTTT
Source organism: Barypeithes pellucidus (assembly GCA_963991005.1). Taxonomy (NCBI): domain Eukaryota; kingdom Metazoa; phylum Arthropoda; class Insecta; order Coleoptera; family Curculionidae; genus Barypeithes; species Barypeithes pellucidus. Next base: position 8,115,012 of record OZ022557.1, read on the forward strand.
ATTGTCTTATACTGCGACAAGTCCTAATTATCTATTAAAAAACAAAGGACGTACCTATAGTAATTCGATAAACAACATAATAAAATTATTTTTCTTTTTTTAACCTTGGATGTTACACATCGGTAACCTCTGAAGAGTTTGTACAAGGAGAATTTTTTAAACATTGGAAGAAGTTTTCTCCCTAAAAATACCACGGAAAAGTTTTTAGTTTTATTTTTTTTTATGATCAAACACAAGCACTATAGGAAATCCTAAATCGAATCTGGGCTGCGTCAAAACTTGTTGAAATAAATACAACTTTTTGGTCCGGAAAAGTACAATAAGGTACTGCGTCTTGGCAATTGCCGCAAGGTGGTTATCTAGTGGCGGCTCGTGACCTATGATAGAGGGGGTTCACAAGTATGGTGAAATTTTTCTAGGCATTTTAAATGTAGAAAGAAACACAAGGAAATATAACTTTTGGAAAATAAGAAAGATTTTCTTAGTGTGTATAGCTGTCAGATCTTAACGTCGTCGCATGCAACCCTCGTAACAATATTTATACAGTCCACTACTAATACTACTAAAGCCATCTACAAGCTATCAAGATAACCGAATGATGTCCAATACTACTACCGCCATCTAAGAGTTATCAAGAAAACCGAATGATGTCTAATACCACTGCGCCATCTACGGCTACGTCATTAGGCGCAACCAAGACGAGAACAATAGTTAACTGTTTTATGACGAGAACGAATCTAGCCACGAGACTGACAAGTTGGCATTCTTCATATTTTCCGTGTTTTTAGTTTAAATCCTTAAATAAAATGGTTTCAAATCATATCGAGTATCATTTATCGAAATACACAACATTTAACGACCCTACACAATAGTGCTTAAACGTAAAGTCCATTCTTCGGTTCTTAATTGTAGAAAATTGATCAATAACAGCCTAATTAAGTTTGGAATACCCTCTATAAATTATTTTTTCATATATTTCATTTTTAAACTTTCTAATAAAATCCCTAGATTTACCCTTTGTGGTCTGCGTTAAATTAATTTCGGGTTTAGGTCTTCCCGCATTCTTCACTTAAATTTTTTGTTCCAAACTCAAAGAGCTAAAGTTATTTGTTAAGTAGTCCACCGTCAACTATTCATTTTAACTTAATAACTATACTATAATATTAAAATATTAAAACATACACGCTCGAATTTCTAACTAGATTCACGAACAGACAACAGCGCGGTGCACACAAGAACTGTGCGCCTTTTCCATGTTAAATCGCCATAGCCCCGCTATCCCCCGCTGCCACGTGTTACCACAGAGAAACTGTGGACTAATCGTCATTTACCTCGACCGAGGCACGGTTGGCGGATCTATACAGTTTGGTTTGAAGGTACGATAAAATATTAGGGAGGGTCGGACTTTATACGATAAATAATATTGAATGAATATAAATTAATATTTTTTATTCGTTTTGTTTGGGGGTGCACGTGCGCATGTACGTATATACCAAGACATATTTCCTCACATATTGACGCCCACCAGCGAATTGATAGACCAGTGGAAATAATGTGTCCAGCGATGAGTATATCCGGCTCTACAATAGCTTTAAAGACTTCATTCCATGAGAAAAAAAAATATGAGTCCTGTAATTAAAGGTTATAGTTTACAAAATTTATCATTCAAAGTTTTATGAGTTCCTATAAGAATCTTTATTGGCACACTTTTGGAACGTGATATGTATTATAGGGCTTACTAAGGAGTTACGAGTGTATTTTTATGCTACCCACAACATAACTAATTTTTTATTTTTCAGCTTCATTCCTCAAAGTATGTTCGAAATCAAGTCCCGATTTTAAACAATGTCTGATGGATTCCATCGAAAGTCTCCAGCCGTTCTTAGCCAGAGGCATTCCAGAATTTGGCATTCCCAGTTGCGAGCCGCTGGTAATTTCCGAAGTTCTTATCGACCAAGGAAACGGTCCAGTGTCGGTCAAGTCGAGTTATCGAGATATTGAAGTTTTTGGACCTTCAAACTTCTCGATTAAAAATATTAAGTAAGTCTACTTTATACCTAAAAAAAAACTTTATTATTAGATTCTCATATCATCACATCCCCTTTTTTTTCTTCTTGGTCATTTTAAACTTGAAATCGAACAAAGAATTAATAATTACTTTTCAGAAGTCATATTGGGGGTCAAAAATATGCTATAAACTGGGTCCTGATATTTTTGCTATGGCCTGTATAGATCCCAGTTTAAGCGCTGATTATTAAGCAACTTTGGAAAAATATAATATTTCCTGGAAATGTCCATTTTCTGCTAATATTCGTTGAGAAATGCGTCCAAAATACATAATTTTACAGGAGAGGCAAATAACTGCACTAGAGGTTGAACTTGAAACACATCAAAAAAATTTTTTATAATTGGATGGGGTTTTTAACTTATTTTAAAAAGAATGTTGATGTTTGACTTAAGCAGGTTTCATATGGTTGTCAAAATAGTTGGATTTATTTCATTACTAGAATTTTAGCGACATCTACTGACATTGTTTCAAACTGCTGCTTTGAGGTCTAGCTAACAGATGCCATACAATGTCTAAAATTGAATATTTCGAACTTATGCATTTTTAATAGTAAGCCATACAGGGTGTCCCATTTAGAATAGAAACAAGCTTATATTTTCGGTGTTTCTGAATTGATTATTTCGAATTTTGGTATGGTTACGTATGATCATTGCTTAAAATGTTAGTTAACTCATTGGCGTGCGGATTTATAGGGATTTTAAAATAATAATTTTTATTTCAACTGATACGAACGAATTGTTTTTTTTTTTTAGAATTGACCTGGATAAAGACAGATTGAAAATTAAACTTATAATTCCACAACTGAAGGTTAATACTAACTATACCATGGAGGGACAAATATTATTAATGCCTATCAGCGGATCAGGGCAAAGTTATGGAAATTATAGTAGGTATACTGTAAAAAATTTGTAACGGTGGAGCTTAGATTGCTTACATTCTAAGCGACACGGCGACATGAGAGACGTTTAACAAGCCATAATCATTATATCCATTTTATGTATGTATACAGGGTGTTCGCATAATGCATCAGATACTTGAAAAGGTAGTAAGTCGAAAACTCTGTATTTTTTTCTTCCATTAGTAAAACTGATTTTACGGCTAACAAAAACTTAATTCCAGTTTTGCGGCTAAACGGTGAGTTTTGTCGACTCGAATAAATAGTATCTTTTTATTAGGTATTTGTTTGTCTTCAAAATGACCAATTCCGATCGTTTTTCCAATAACTGTCAAAACAAAAAAGATATGTAAAAAATGTAATTTGAATGTCAGATAAAGTGACATAGAAAAACATTTTTTAAATAGAACGATAGAAGCCGTTAAGCTTTAGTCTCTACGTCAAGTATGTATCAATTTGATGATCCGCAAAATGTTAAAAATAAGAAGAAAAAAATTTAACTCGAAAAATTTCGAATTTCCGATTTTTAGTTAAATGACTAATGAAAGTCGGTACGGTGTGTGAAGTCCGCTAAGTAGGGTAGGATAGTCGGTGGCTCTCAAACAATAAATTATATTTTAGGTATTTTCTAAATAAAATAATTTAAAGTAAATAAAAAATTAGTTTAGGCAAAGAAAAATATTATATTTTAGCTTTTATGATATTTAGGCAAATTAATTTTACGAATTCTTTTTTTATAAAGTTTCGGTTCTGAAAAGAACCGATGTCGCCATCTTTTTGAAACATTATTGGATAGCTCGCAAAGCACTTTTCTATTGTTCGTTTTTTTGTATTTGAAGCCCAGCTCTTTTAAAATGATGGACAAACTGGTAGTTCCAATATGGCAAAGTTCTTTCTTCTTTATCTTTTCAAGAATAGCTTTGAGGGTAACATATTCCTTGGCTTTATACATATCATAAACAATATTCCTAATCGATAGTTTTATCCCATGGGATAAATCAAAGGTTTTAGAATGCAGTCGAACCCTTTTATTGCATTCCTCTTCACTCTTTGTTCGAAGTCTTCTTACGGTCTTATCTGAACTGCCGCAAGCATCATCGTTCGTTCTTGCACTGCCAAAACAGACACTAACGGGCCCGAGTTATCTTTTTCTAACGTAAAATAACGTTCAACTAGTAATACGAAACGGCGTTCACCTGGAGATAAACACCCTTCTAGGGCATTCTAGGCGTTGAGTCACCTTGCTGAACATTTTCCATAACTTTGCTTCATAACTGTTTTTAATTCACACACAATAATGAGAAACAAACTAAAAGCAAAAAGCATAACTACTTATTTAAAATAGAACATACGATCCTGCAATTGAGCAAATTTTAATTATTTCTCGGAAAATATATACAGGGTCCGCAAACGAGGCGTGGACGGAAGATTAAATCGTTATCGAAGTACTTATCAACAATACTAAAACAGCTTGAGATATTGGATTAAAAGCGGCATGTTTTAAAAATATTTTACATTATACAGGGTGGCCCAAAAAAGTGTGACAGCATAAAGTTATATTTTTTAAAATGGGACACCCAGTATTTTATTGCATATTTAGGTTCGTATTACTATCGTGTATAAGTGCCTCAAATTTTATTTAATTTGGTTTTGTAGTTTCGGAGAAATAAATTAAAAACTAAAAAAAAAAGTTTTGCAGTCCTGAATAAAAAATTCAAAAAAAACAATCCAGAACTATTTTTTAACCTCGGCATTGAGTGAAATTTATGACAAGAGGTCTAGAGATACTATTAATGTAATTACGTTTATTTATTTTATACAGGGTGTTCATAATAGGCTTTCAAAAACCCCACATTTTAAAAGAATTTTTCTCAAGTTTTTCAAATGGAAACCCTGTATATTATTTAGCAATTTGACGTAGAATTCATAGACAATTTTTTTTTGTAATACAAGCATATATGTTATATCCAGCCGTTTTCGAAATAATTATAAATATCATAAATTATGTTGTTTAAATAGAGTTTTCATTGGGAAATTTTGTTATAGGCGACTAGACTAATAATTGCAAACTAAAGTAAATATTCAAAATAGCTTCCTTTTACTCTTAGAGTTTACCGTATTTTAGTTTTTTTCGATATAAATTTTAAAAGCCTACATTTTTGCTACTTTTATTTATTTAATTTTATTTTTGTTCTTAATCGAGTTGCCATGATTTTTTTTGTTTAGATTGTTACTATGACAGCCAAATAAAATTACTTACATTTGTTCAGTCGTCGAAATTAAGTACTAACTTACACAAAATGTCGAATTTTACAACTTTAGAAATGGTAAATAAGATTTTTATACTGTGTAAATGTGCAAGAAATTGCCTACTCGCGAGCCGAGTGTATGCTGAAAGATATCCAGATATTGAGAGAAAGCCGAGACCAGAAACCTTCGAGAAGTGGTTGCAAAGATTTGTAGCAACAGGAAGCACTGCATACACAAAAAGGATGATAATCAATAAACCCGTTATTAATGAAGAAGATGAATTAAGAGTTCTGTTGGCAGTAGAGGAAAATCATTAAATTAAGTAAAAGGAAGCTATTTTGAACATTTACTTTAGTTTACAATTATTAGTCTAGTCGCCTATAACAAAATTTCCTAATAAAAACTCTATTTAAACAACATAATTTATGATATTTACAATTATTTCGAAAACGGCTGTATATAACTTATATGCTTGTATTACAAAAAAAATTGTCTATGAATTCTACGTCAAATAGCCAAATAATATACAGGGTGTTATATTTGAAAAACTTGAGAAAAATTATTTTAAAATGTGGGGTTTTTGAAAGCTTATGATGAACACCCTGTATAAAATAAATAAACGCAATTACCTTCATAGTATCTCTAGACCTCTTGTCATAAATTTCACTCAATGCCGAGGTTAAAAAAATAATTCTGGATTATTTTTTTTGATTTTTTTATTCAGGACTGTAAAATTTTTTTTTTTAGTTTTTAATTTATTTCTCCGAAACTACAAAACTAAATTAAATAAAATTTGAGGCACTTATAAACGATAGTAATACGAATGTAAATATGCAATAAAATACTGGGTGTCCCATTTAAAAAAATATAACTTTATGCTGTCACACTTTTTTGGGCCACCCTGTATAATGTAAAATATTTTTAAAACATGCCGCTTTTAATCCAATATCTCAAGCTGTTTTAGTATTGTTGATAATTTCTTGGATAACGATTTAATCTTCCGTACACGCTTCGTTTGCGGACCCTGTATAGATTTAACTATAATGATCCCAAAATAACTAAATTCTAGGAAAAAGTACCTGAGAACATCTTTAACTTATTGACGCAAAATCTTTTTCATTTGATAAATAGAAAAAACTATGAGAAAAAAATAAACTAGATAAAAATATTTATCTCGGTACATAATTTTGTTTCGGAACCGCTGATTTTGCTCAGCCGACTATAGTAAACCAGTGGAATGTTCGGTACGATCAAGTATAGCGAAGGTATATTGTTAACTTAACCGTCTTACTGTTTAACAACCTTTAATGATTTAATCCGATATCGGACTCCATAAAACGAAGACTTTGCCTTCATTTTAACATGCTGCATTATCCAAACACTTCGCATATGATGAGAAGATCGTGTCATAAGGATAAATCCAGGTAAGGTTCTTCCTGAATGCCGATATTATTTTTCTAGACAGATGAAGATAAAATATGAGAACTAATAGCCCAAGAGAGAAATATCAATAAATTACATCTTATGCAGTGCGCCGCGCCATTGCGCACTTATAAACAATCCCGAATTAACAACACCTGTCAAATATACACGTGGTGGCCATTGCCGTGCGGAGCAAATGGTTTAGTTTTAGGGTTTTTTTTTAATTGCTTATTGTAGTTCACTGAGGCACCCATTTGAATATAATAACCCTTTTCCATAACAACTTGTATGTTACTTAAATACGAATAATTTTTTATAGCGGATATTGAAGCAGTTATGACAATGAAAACCCAAAAAGTGGAGAAGAACAATGAAACGTACTACAATGTTCAAGATTGTTACATCGACTTCAATATTGGACATGCGTCGCTTAAATTCACCAACCTCTTTAATGGAAACGAAGAGCTGGGTAAGATTCAAGGGGTTTTCAAAAAGTGGACCATTTTTCTCCAAAAGACCTGATATTTGATATCGTAATTAAAATGATTAGAAATCACAAAAAGTGTCAGGGGGGGGACGCATTGCGCATGGCTAGTAAATTAAATAAATACATTTACTCTGTTTTCAGGAGACGCAATGAATTTATTTTTAAACGACAATTGGAAGACTGTAGTGACCGAATTAAAGCCGGTGTTGGAGGACAGAATTGCGGAAATATTCAAGAAATTTGCAAATAAGATATTCCACAAATATCCACTCAGCATGCTTTTCCCTCAGTAATTCCTTTAGATGATATTTTAGGTTTTTAACATAACGATTGGTTAATTGGACATCAGATTACATACATATGCAGACATAATAAAAATATGGCATCCCATCTTCACTTTCGTGTTTTCTTTTTCATGCCAAAAAATCCAGCATAGATTTTATTTGGACTGTGCGAGAATCCTTGTCCAGTGAGACAAAGTCAGTTGGATAATTTTCACGTCGAGTGCGCAAACCACATACATACAGGGTGTTATCGAAATGACTAATTATATTTAAACCGGCAAATCCTGAGATGAAAATAAATTGAAGAAAAATAACCATAAATGGCGCTTTGAATTATTAAGCGAAATATAGGTACACTTTATATGGAATCTCAAAATTTACGTGGCCGCTCCTGAGGACCTTCGCAATCAATAGTTTATTGAGGCAGTCTCGAGGTTCAAAAGAGGTTAGCGCATTATAGGCGGTGTTGTAATATTGCAACACAGAATTCTTTGTTCAGTTTTTGACAACAAGACGCGTTATCACTTATTTTTCAAACTTTAGAAAAAAAAATACAATTTTAAGGTGCATACTCCCTTACCCTCGATCTTATTTTTAAATAATCCGTTTTATAATTAAATGCCATAAAAGAATAAAACACGAAAAGTATGTTTCTCAACAGAACCAACAATCGATAATATTACACAAGTTTGAAATCACATCACAACATTTAATATTATGAATTATTTCACAATAGAACAAAAACGGGTATTACTACAACTAACAAAACGTTTAAAATTCGTATACGTCAAGCACGTGGAACCCTCGACAGCGTCATTCCATGCCCGAGCCTCGAAACATACTGAAGCAACGATAGTGGCGTGCGGCTGGTATCCAAGCAAGGGCGAGACACGCGGTGCGATCTGACATCACTGTTAGTATAGTCTAGTGACCCACATTGTTGCTAAGTGAATCCAGATGGAACAGCGCGACAGTATGTGGGTAAAAAGGGGATTTACCTTAGTATTTAGATATTCGATTAAAAAAAAAAGTATGTAGACTTTCTCTAGGACATCCAAGGAGTCACCAATTTAAATATAATAAGTCATTTTCATAACAGCCTGTATACTCTGTAGCATCATGACAATATGACAAAAGGACTTCCCAATATTCTTTATTATATAAATTCGGCTATGCTGCCTGTTGCTATTAGTTGTATTGTAAACATCGTTAACAGAAAAGAATCATGTAATTTCCAATTAGAACAACTAAACATTACCAATAATCTAATCAATTTGAATATGTTATAAAATCAAGCTAGACAAACATAAAGATTTGTCAAAATGATCATTTTTCACAATATTTAAATGAATAAAATATATCTGGAGTCATTGTATTTAGATATTTCGTTCACCACTTTTGGGGGGCCCCGGGCAATCTAACCGGCAAGACCGACGGTAGTTACGCCACTGGTGATGGATCAGACAATAATTAGAAATAAGCATAGAGGACTAGTAATAAAATGATAATACCATCAGAAATTTGAAAACTATAGATTTGAGTTTTCAGGAAGAAGCCAACTGCGGAATAAACACAGTGTATTTATTTCTTTTATACTTAATAAATTATTGTTTGGGCACGCCTATGGTCAGACACTTTCTAGCATGGTTTTTATACATTTTTCTCCCTTCGCTCCTCATACGGAAACGTTCTAATAAAACTGGGTAAACAATACGGAGTTAAAAATAGTCGTAGTTAGTCGTAGTTCTTTTATCTTTATAAATACAAAATTATAGGATTTGGCGATCTAGAACAAACAACAAAAATATTTTATAACAAATTTATTAGAAAAATTAAGAGAGTCATAACACTCATGACTCATAACGTTCTAAATGGGAACGACAAAAAATACATTACCAAGAACAGAGGTAAAGCCATATTACGTTAAATAAAATTCTCGAACCACTAGGCGGCTTGGGTTGGTAACTGTTCCTTTATCATTTAACTTTTTAGAGAATATTTGGTATGTTTTTTTTTTATAAAATCATGCTGTGTACAGGGTATCTCCGTAATTGTTAGTGCTATCAATAAAGTAATGTGGGTGTCGTGTGCTCTTTTTGGGTCAAATTTAAATCAAATCACAATTTGAAAATTCGAAAAATCAAAAAATTGACAATTTCAAAATTACATTATATTTTCTTAGTTAATAGAGATACAGAAAAATGTTTCTTTATATTGATTGTTTAATAAACTGCCGTTTTCAGAATAATTTTACGGGGTCAGGTAAAAAAGTTATCGGACCAAACCTCATTTTTTAAAAATAGAACAATCTGTACATTTTAATCTAAAAAGATACTATTTTAAATTCATCTTTCAAATATATAACACACCATGGATGATATTGGTTTCCTAGGCGATTTATTTAAACTTTATTACTTTAAACCACAGTAGACCATGAAACAAAAGCAATATCCTAGAAACAACTATGTTGACGTTCTAGTTGTTATTACCATTTAACGTCAATTTCATTTTTACATATTCATTTGAGAAAATGACCTATCAACATTTTGAAAAACTTGATATGATATCAGTTTTCAGTAATTTCGAGAAAACAATTTTTTGATTTTCCCCCGTATCTCTTAAGCAGCAAAATTTTTCAAATTTTGATTTTACCATTTTAAGTTTGAACCAAAAAGAGAACATTACTTTTTTGATAGCACTAACAATTACACTCTATAAAAATGTCGAAACACCCTGTACTTTTCTTCATAATATCGAAAGCCTAATCGTGTATGCTGCGGAGTTAGGTCTACTTAAATTTATATCAGTATAAAGAGAAGTAGAAAGTTTGATTTCAACGAAAAACTATACCAACTATAATAAACAGGATACCCTATCTACTAAAAGGTTAAAATATAAAAAAAAGATAGTTTTGCGCTTGATGATTATAGTATTTTGTGTCTTTCCAAGTTTCTAAGTAACAAGTAACAAAAAATACAATACAATAATATAAAACAATAATTATAAATAAGTATAAAAGTGCGATTCTGTTAGTGATTTATCAACGTCATAGACAGTCTTTTGTACTAGACCAATAAAAATATAAAGAGCGTTTATTGCAGGTAGGTGTCTTCAAAAGACAAGCTATAAAAAAACGTCAAATTCAAACTCGTCCTTCACCGTTGGGATTTCGGGAACGGGAAGAGATACGAAGTCGGTTAAATTGGGGCATAATTATGGGCCTCATAATATGCCGCAAAAACATAAATACAGTGGCTTGCAAAATATTTGGAAAAATCTAAAATTTTGCGTTTCGATTTTTATTTTTTCCTGACGAGATGTCCGAAAATAAACTTTTTCATTGCTACTTTTTATTTTGCACAAGAATTGCATCATCAGATCTTTAATGCTACGCTTCGTCTTTGCGTCACCATCATCAACTTACTTTTTTTAAATATGGGCCTGGATTTTTTTTGTTTAAATTATGAATGAGGAACTAAATCTACGTTCAGCGGTATACAGGGTGTTCCGATGTTTTGTTCCTTAAATTGAGACCATCTTCACCAAAATACCCTACTTTTGTCTCTGAAGATTTTAAAATTATTATTGTTATATCTATCTTTAATTATTATTATTACGTACAGGGTGTCCCACACACAGTTTTATAGGGTATCTCCGTAATTGTTAGTGCTATCAAAAAAGTAATGTATCAAAATTTGACAATTTTCGCTCGCTTTAGAGATTCGGGGGAAAATCAAACAATAGACAATTTCAAAATTATCCTATATTTACTTAGTTAAAACAGATACAAAAATGTTTTATACAGAAGTTCCTTTACAATGATTGTTGAAAAATCTGCCGTTTTCAGAATAAGCATACGGGGTCAGGTAGAAAGGTTATCGGACCTAACCCCCATTTTTTTAAATGGAACACCATGTATATTTTAATCTGAAAATATAGCATTTTAAATTATCTTTTCAAATATATAACACACCATGGATGATATTGGTTTCCTAGGCGATTTATCTAAACTTTATGACTTTAAACCACAGTAGACCATGAAACAAATGCTAATATCCTAGAAACAACTACGTTGACATTCTAGTTGTTATTAGCATTTAAAGTTAATTTCATTTTTACATATTCATTTGCGAAAATGACCTATCAACATTTTGAAAAATTTGATATATCAGTTTATATTGATAGTGGAAAAAACGAAGAAATGACGCAACATGTATATTTTGGTCGCTATCCGGAAAGCCGGCAATCATTTAAGGACATATCCCGACTATTTACGATGTTCCCGTTATTTTTTACCTTAATCTGAATCTTTTATTTCGTTTCAAACTAATAAAGTTTAAATAAATCGCCTAGGACACAATAGCATCCATGGTGTGTTATATATTTGAAAAGAGAATTTAAAATGCTATCTTTTTAGATTAAAATATACAGGGTGTTTCATTTTTAAAAATGAGGTTAGGTCCGATAACTCTTTTACCTGACCCCGTATACTTATTCTGAAAACGGCAGATTATTCAACAATCATTATAAAGAAACTACTGTATAAAACCTTTTCTGTATCTCTTTTAACTAAGAAAATATAGAGTCATTTTTAAATTGTCAATTTTTTGATTTTCCCCCGTATCTCTTAAGCCCGCGAATATTTTCTAATTTTGATTTGTTCATTTTAAGTTTGACCCAAAAAGAGTACATGATACCTAGATTACTTTTTTAATAGCACTAACAGTTACGGAGATACCCTATAAAAGTACTACTACTTTTTTATTATTTCAAACTAATAGCTTTATCATTTCTACTTAGTATAAGTACCTCCCAGTAATTTATTTTATTAATACAAACAAAGTTTGACTTGTAAAGGCAGCACAACAGGCATTGAGTTTTATTCTTTCGAATTAAACCGATTTTTATTAAACAAGTAAATTACAAGGAACGCACTATGGGTATTTTATTGAAGATGGTCAAGTCCCTGTATTTATTTTTGATTTTTTTGCGGCATATTATCGGGCTCATAATTACGCAACTTTACCGCAATTTTACCGACTTCGTATCACTTTATTGTGTAAATTTTATTTCAGAATCGCACTTTAAGGATTCATTGGTTATTTACCCTGAGAAAGACGACCTCTGCTGACAACAATACACAGTTCTTGTAGAATTTGGCATTCAAATTTCTAATCTATTTTTTAACAAAAATATATAAAAGTAATAAAGCTCGAGAACTAACCCGACAAACCCGAACAAAATAATTATTATGTCGAACATGATTATGTTATAATGTTGTTAGTTACCAGAAATAAAGAAATCGAGACAAATAATTAAGCCTTTAATGAATGAAGCATCCCATGATGCTCATTGAACATAAAGCTTTGTAAAATTGCGAAGCTAATGTTTTAATAATAATATTTTTGAGAATAAAATACTAGAAGTGACAGATATACATATAAAAATATCGTCAAAAATTAACTACTACGGCTAAAACGATTCGCACTCGGTGCAAAAAGTCATGGCGTTGCTGTCAGGCGTCATGCAAAAAATAGGATACGGTACGCACTCCCCAATCGGTAGATCATGTCGCAATGCAAGAAACCAAGGATTGATAGCCCTTGGTTCGGAGCCTACTTTAAGCTACAGGTCCCCTTAACAATGGCCATGGCAACTATCGAAGAGGAAAAAATCGAGAGAAAAAAAAACACAAACAAACATCCACAAGAACTCAGCGGAATGGGTGCTATGTCGCTGAGGTCATCGGGTAAATTACCAATTAGTGTGAAAATCGGTTTGATTGTTAAATAATAAGTAACATGCATATAAAAAATATCATTTTCTATAATAAATTTGAAAAAATAATAAGGACGAATTTAACAAACAATAATGATAATTAGGGATATAACTTAACACTTATAACGAACGTGCTTAATCTAGGAATACTGTAATGCTGGCGAAAATGGTTCTGATAATTTATACAGACTGTCAATTCGGAAACTTTCCACCCCCCAGTAAATAATTATAATACTAAAAATTGGAAAAACACGTCAATTTTATTGTAAAGAAGGACGCTTTTAAAGAATATTTGAAGCCTTCGTGGTTTAACCCCCTGGGTAGATGTTACCCTTAAAATCTTAAATGGGAAGGGAAATCAACATAATTTTGAAAGTCGTTTAAATATATTTCCATTATATCCTAATTTATTATAGATTGACTAGTACTTTCTAGTGTTGGGAAAAACCGATGATTTTAATAATCGAGTACTTGATACTCGAGCGATTTTAATAATCGAGTGAATCGCTTGAAATTCCAATTCACCAAGCGATGACGTCACCGACTGCTTGACCGGCAGCCTAGCCGTTTACATGTGATCAGGTACGGTATTGAGCAGGCACGTAACTACGGGTGGGCACAGGTTTAGCTAAAGAATTGTAGTAGCCACCAAAAAAATTTCAGAAATTTATTTATTTGCGAATAATGAATTTTTACCACGTGTCTCGATACCAAACAAAAAAAACTGCAAAAAATCACCCAAATATGTATTTATTGTTCGGCTTTATTCTTGTGCTTTTTTAAACAAAAAGTATTACCGAGAGTTATTTTTCGTCACATCTTTCTCAAGCAGCATAAAATAAGTAGATATTTAAAATGGCTTGTCAAATTCTTCCATTCAAAAATTTAGGCTTAGTTACGCGACTGGCAAAATAAGAAAATAGGTGATTATTTTTTAAAATTCATGTTTATAGTTGCCTAAAAGTTCCTGTTTAAATTTAAGAATGTTTACTTTTGGTTACCAAAAAATTTGTCGATACCTATGTTTTGTTAACTATTTTGCTTTTTTAAGAAGTCTTCTTGAGTTTAATAATAAAAAGTTCCTGTTTATAACGAATTTTTCTATATATTTTGTTAACCATTTTGTTATTTTTATTTACACTTTCTATTATTATGTTATTTTTGAGAAGTTTTCTCGAGTTTATAGTAAATAAAAATTTAAAAATTATATCTTTTAATTTTTTAATATTTACAATCGGAGACCTAAACAACTACGCCGCTGGCTAGCCAGTTAAAACAAAACTTTACAAAACCCATGTCGCGATGACTCCGCTAAGGGATTTGGCATACTTTTTTATATGCACCTTCTCGCTTATGTACCTTTAAGAAAGACGTATGTCGTGTACCTGCTCAGCGTCAAACTCGAACGTCGCCAATCGGATGGCGCGGCGCGTAGACCGAAGGTCGTGTATCAAGTGACAGGCGATATTTTTCGGTTTTTCACCTGAATTTATAACTAGAGTATTTCCTATCGAGCGAAAAACTGTTCGAATATACGAGCAGTTTTTTAACTCGATCACACTACAGCGGTACATTTCCGTCGGCGTCACGCGAAACGCGGGTATCGAGTAAAAGATAATAAGTGACGAGCGACGGTTTTCGCCTGAATAGATAACTCGAGCGGTTTTTTTAATAATCGAGCGATGTCGGTTATTTCAATAATCGAGTGATCAAGCGGTTTTTCGCTCGAGCGATCACAACGCTAGTACTTTCCAAAAAATTGGGTTCCAAAGATGTAAGATACGGAAACTTTTTTTAGGCAGTGACTTCACCCCTGGTAAAGAATTGGAAAGGGAGTAACTACCTAGGGACCTGTAATCATTCTACAAAGATGAGTAAACGCAATACTGTTGTGTTAAATAATCTAAAAGCCCTAAATCTCGATGCTGGTACGTATATTATGGTATTTTGTAAAGGGACCTTTAAAATGAGTGCCACTTAATCCGCCTTCCAATTTATTTTAAGGGTAACATCTGCATCTCCCAGGGGGTGAAACTACCAAGCAGTATTCACAATAAAATTGATCTGTATTTCCGATTGTTAATATTATCTACTGAAACCGAGATACGTTTTCAAATTGACACAATGTATAGTAAAACCAAAACACATATTAATAAGACGATTATAAAAAGTATATTTATGTGTAAAATAATATTACTCAGTCCTGCACTATGCCATATTAATTATTTTATCAAAATGAAAATTAGTAAACGAAGCGTTCTAACACTCTACATCACACCCTTCGTTGAGTGAAATATCAAAAAATTGGCAAATTTTATGGTTTTGTCCACTGACCTGGCCTGGATACCCAAAGTATGACAAATTTACAGCCGTGCGGAAATAAACAAAACGGATCGTGTTGAGGCATGCAAAATCATAAAGTATTAACCTAAAAGAATTAGCAGGACCGTACTTTAAATTTATTTTATTTCCTTTTAACTATCAACCCCTATTTGTTAAGGTAAGGTTCGTGATCTTGGTAACCTTGGTAGTAGAGACTGTACACTGTTATTTAAAAAAATGTTCTCTCTTGTCTTCTGGCGTACCTAGTTTCAACAAGAAACAGATCGATGGGTTTTTGACAAAGGATCGTAAGCGACGTGCCTCAAATTTTACAGTAGGAGCTCTTTCTTGTTATTATTTTGTTTTTGAACGTAGTTTTTGTATTGTTACAGTTTAGTAAAGACTAGTCAATTTTAGTAAACTTCAATATTTTCAGGTAATTTTATAGCTTACTACTTTGTCAATACATTTTTCGTTATAAATTATCGACATTAGGATAAATCGTAACCACCACCAATATACAACGCATATGATATTTTGTCAAGGACATATTGGCGCATGCGATGTAAATACGGCCGTTTTGAAAAACTTTACAGATTTACTAGCGGATACGATAACTTAAATATGACTTTTTATACCTTTTTAAATGCAGGCCAAAGTTTCCTATTAAGTGCAGTTTATCATAAGCAACAGTTTGCTGTAAAAATATCATTTTCGAAAAATTTATCGCTTACGATGTTTTGCCAAAAACTGATCGATATGAAAGCGAAATGATTGGGCGCATGACTAAACACGCGCGACCAACCCAGATTCAGACAAAACCTTAAACTTGTCGTATATTTCAAATGAGGAATTCCATTCATATTATAACGAGGGGGTAAACTTTTTATTTTTTAATCGAATTTAAAAATAAAAATTATTCAATATTACTTTTTTTAACTTAAGTTAATAACACTATTTAAAGACCGCGATGAAAAATATAATTATCACATCAGTGTTTACTGTTGCATAATTTAGTCTAATTTCTTGACAGGTATTTCCTAATCTCATGTCTGCCGTCTATTTTGACACATATTTATACAAATTACTATTTTCAGCGAGAATTATTTATTTTAAAATTCGATCAAAGAATAAAAATAATTCAACATCTAACGAATGACCAAATAATTTGTAATTTATCAATGATAATATCACATTTAATTTCTCACAGTCAGTCTTTTTAAACGACAGTAATCTTTGGCGAAACCAACTTTTCTAACGAATATATTTTTTTATCAACAAAGTAGAAATTAGAAACTAATCATTACATACTCTTATAATACTGTTAATAATACTACGGTACAAGATATATTCATATTTTGCGCTATGATGTTTTTGTTTAATTTTGGTTTATTTTTCGATACGAGGGTGCGAGAGAAGTCTGTTAAATTAAAAAGAATTACCCAGGCATAATCGCTGCCAGAGATACCTAGTAACAAGCACGAAAACATTTACAATTATACAGGGTGTCTCAGGATATGTGGGCAATCTCCCCGGGTTCAGATAGAACACTTAAAAATTGCAGGAGAAGTTCTTATAAATTTTTCTTCCTACGGTCTCCCCTACGGAGATACGGGCCCATTACGGCCGTCTCTGGAAATCGTTATTTTTTAAATAATTTAATATTTTTTTAGTATAATGGTTAGTAGATGAGTCTCCTTAAAATTCGCCCTTTTAAACACATTTGGCTTATTTAGGGCTAGACGTAACACAAAAAAATGCATTTTTTGTACACTTTGTATGATGAAGGAACGACAATAATATTTTTGGATACTCTAAATCTTAAGCTAAAAAAAAGGTACTCTGATCAATGTCGATAGAGTGAACTATTTTCGAAAAAAAAATTGTTCAATATGGTTTTTTGTATTAGTTGTTGTTTTATGTTCATAAAATTCCCTCATTGTTGCTTTCATATGTACCGATTTAAATAAGAATATTTATGCCAGTGTCAGTTTATGGTAGTGTCTTGAAATTTGCAGTTTTTCTCCTTTGCCTTATTAGTTACTAACTTAGTAATGGAATTTACGTATACTGACTATAAATCATATTGAACAAAAATATATATTTTCGAAAACAGTTAATTTTATCGACATTGATCAAGAGTACCTTTTTTCAGCTTAAGGTTTAGAGTATCCAAAAAAATATTAATATCGTTCCTTCATCATACAAGGTGTACAAAAAAAAGCATTTTTGAATTACGTCTAGTCAGTCCCTGGCAAATTAAATAAGCCAAATGTGTCTAAAAAGGGCGAATTTTAAGGAGACTCATCTAGTAACCATTATACTAAAAACATATTAAATTACGCCTAGTACTTAAAAAATTATTTAAAAAATTATTTAAAAAACGGTTCCCAGGGACGTCCGTTATGGGCCCGTATCTCCGTAGGCGAGGCCGTAGGAAGAAAAATTTATAGGTAGTTCTCCTGTTATTTTTAAGTGTTCTATCTGAACCCGGGAGATTGCCCACATACTCTGGGATACCCTGTATTCCTGGTGGACCAATAGCTGAAAAAAAACGCGAAAATAATTTTATTTTAACTATAAATAACCCTCAAGATAAAACTATCGAATTTGCAGTGCTTGTTAATTTATATTGTTATATTTACATTTTTCGCTGAACCGTCTGAAAAAATTTCACACGGTATACGAAGAAAAAATTATTTAAAATAAAGTTATTAAAATAAATTCCTCCAGGTTATTTGAAAGAGGGCGAAAAACTAATAAAAATTAAGCTTATTACTCGGCCAGTTTTTGTAGCCAGGTACATGTTAGCCGTTTTTTTTTAAATAACACTCTTTTTTTTTAAATAACACTTCTCGGCGCATCCAAACGGCGATGTTAACAGGACTCCGTATTTAGCCATATAGCTTTGAAAGTAGATTTCTTTCCATGGGTTTATGAGTCTATTAAGAAAAAATGTTTTATATAAATTTTTTTAGAAATTAAATAAAGAATATTACAAAATAATTTTTTTGTCATATTATACAGGGTCAATTAAGGCGAGTGGCCTTTTTAAAGATCTTGGGAATTAAATCTTATATTTATTTCAAATATAAAAATTAATAATACAGGAGGAACGGCTTCTATAACTTTCTTACTGCTTAAATTACGGAAATGAAATTTGGTGGGTTTGTATGCGATATTATTTTGCATTATATGACAGAGCCCATTTTGTCACTTCCGGTTTAACCGGAAATGACCTCAACTTTGGCTTTTTAAATCGAACGCCCTGTTTATTATTGGCTTATTGATTCAAAATACCATTCTAAATTCAACGACACCGCATACGTCACTTTCTGACACTTTAAATAATTTTTCTTTTTATTTTTCATCTAGATTGCTAGGCCAAATTTTCAAGTTTCATTGTGTTTTAAAATTTTTACACACTTTTTAACTTTTTAAGAAGGCTTTTTGCCAAAAAACTCAATTTTTCAATTGGAACCATATTGGCTCACTCGGGCAAAAAGATAGAGCTCCTTTTTTCCAACAATTTGATATCACACATCCTTATGTCAAGTTAAAAAAGGAGAGATAATTTCTTAAAAACACCAATTCATGACAATCCTGTTCTGAATCAATATAACTATACTCTGTGTTGCATTTAAAAATCCAAAGTTGACGCAATTTCCGGTTAAACCGGAAGGGACAAAATGTAGTCCGTCATGTCATAAAATGCAAAATAATATCACATACAAACCCAGCAAATTTTATTTCTATAGTTTAAACAATAAAAAAAAGTTCCGGTTATACCGGAAGTTATGCTTACCCTTGATATTTTAAATAGAAATGGCAAACTGTACAGGATATTCTATTTAAAATAACAATGTTCAGGCTGACTCCCGGTATAACCGGAAGTGACAGATACGTCAAAATATTTTCATTTAAAAGATCCGCAATTACGCAGATTACCAATTTTTCAAACAAATATAAATTTTAATTCCCGAGATTCTTTATAGGCCATTCGTCGTGAATGACCATGTATATATTTTTAATCACTTATTTTTTAATAACTTTCCAATATTCTTGAATTAATTCTAAACAACTTTTATAGAAAAAAAAATTATATGTTTTTTAAGTTGAAATTGTAATTTTTCTCTCTACATCAGTCGCCCACGATGCTCTCTCTTTCTAATATCAGCAGCGAACGCTACTCTAGGAGACACGGGCCAGCCGCCGAAATAGCTAGAAATTTATCATTGAAATTGTAAATGCGGGTAGCTACGGAATCCTCTTAAAGATCACGGACAACGATACATCATAGCGCAGATGTGTATACTATAACGAAATACAGAAAACAAATAACGAAACAAATTTAAAAGTACAGAAAATCACATACATATAAAGTATTTTAAGCAGTCCATTTCACAACAATTTTGCTCCAAGAATTGCCAGAACAAGCCAGTGCAGGCGATACAGAGTCGAGCAAATTGTTATGGGATTGAACGCGAACAATATTGTTAAACTTATAAATATAAAGGTAGAATAGAATTCGAATTTCCGGCTGATGATAAAAGGTGTTTGATATGAACCGCACTGGTTATAAGTTTATATGTATGCTTTGGCAAGAGTTTTCCCTTTTTAAACAACGTGAATATGGGCGAATCCAACGCTGTGTACCACGTACTCTGGATTTACAGGCCTATATTATTAACATCTGTGTCATTCCTAATCATATAAACACCTTTACCTAAAAGTAGCACGTCAAACGCGCTCCTGTAATCCAAAAATGTGTAACTGGAACCGTCATAATCAGACGAGATATTATTCTTTGACCTTTTAATCAGATGAACCAAAAAATCTATATGCTCCAGTGATAAGGCGGTCGGTTGAAACTGCCGAACTTTGCGAGCAACTAAAATTTCCTTAAGTTTAATATATCCTTTAAAAGTGCACAGCCAATCGTTTGTAACGCGTAACGTTTCAAAATCATCAGGTATCTGGCTGCAAAGCCTCTCGAAAGTATTTTTATCCTTATAAATAATATCACATTTTGATTCATTGTTATCACAGGCTTCTAAGGATCTTCTGTAGTCTTTGTAATCGACATAGTCGTTGGATTCTTCTCGTTTGTGATTTTCGTCATTATCGGAAGGATTTCTTTTGCATTGAATATTGTCGTTCGGCGCGTCTGTTTGGTATTCTGTATCTTCACTAATAACATCACTAGGCTGAGTAACAGAAGCACTTGGTTTCTCCTGCACTGCAGTATATCCGTCCTTTAAAACATTACCAACGATAATATTAGGATTTCCTTCAATTTTCGAACTATCGAGGCTCTCTTTCTTAAATGATCCTTCTCTTGGACTTATAACAATAGCAGAATCATTAAAATCCGTTTCATGATCTTTATATTTAACATAGTCATTGGGTTCTTCCGGTTGATAATCGTCTATGTTATTAATATAGTCGTTACCGTCTTCAATAGAACCATGAGCTTCTAGGGACTCGTAATTACCTGTGCCCTCCTTCACACCGTTTCGTTCATCACAAACTGCTTCAGCTACTGTTGTAGACTCCGTATTAAACACGTTATCCACGGTAACATTGAGATTTGTCGCAACTGTAGAATTTGCGTTGTTCTCTTCTTTTGGTATCGACTCTTTGGGATCTATTGAAGCAGAGCTAGAGGAGATATCACTAAACGATTTTCTAAATCTAGTATAATGAGGTAAGCATGTATGATTGTTGATCTCAGAAGATGGACTATGGTAACGGCCAGATGTAGATGCGACCTTACAGCAGGGCATGACTCCTGTTGATGTAGAGTCCCATTGTTGTTCAATTACAAAAGTCTTGTTATTCTCGTCTATATTTACAGTATTTTCTTTGGCAACTTTCACTGACTTAAAACTAATTTTGTTCTCGGTACTTTCTTCATTCTTCGACAGGAACGAACCTTCAATAAACGTTCCATAAGTTTCTTCTCCGCAATTTGTATCGGTTATATTTTCATTGTCTAGTCCGCTATCCGTATAGGCAGTAACAAAACTCGAATTCGCTACTGCTAAAAAACTTTCCTCCAGATCTGGAATGGATCCCGTATCATCTAGATTAGCTGGATCGGGTTTTTCAACGTCTTCACCCAAATGTTTATTAGATGATGGGAACATTCTACTAATATTTTCATGTAGTGCAGTATTCACGACAAAGTTGGTTAAGATCTCGGTCTTGTTGGATTTATAATCGTCCAGTGAATCTGGATTGGATAACGGAAGACTCTCGTTTGCAATGGATGGTTTTCCTTCAATGTTTTGCGAATATTGTTCTAATGTTTTATCGAGCATATTCAATGTATGTTTAATGACCGTTTCTTCCAAGGTTTGGCTTAGATCTAAAGATCTCTTATGCATAATTCGGTAAAATACGTCTTGCGTTACAATGTCGGAGGCCTTATCCATTCCATCCAATTTTTGACAGGCTTCTAGACGATGTATATTAATATTAGATGTTTTAGGAATTGTATATTTGCATGGGATTTTGGCTGGACTAGGGTCTGCTTCAAAGCTAGATAACAGTTCAGTTAGGCTATCAGTACTGTCGGAATCAGAATTTTGTGAATTAGCTTCTTCTTCTTCTGGTTCGTGTGATTGAGAATTACACCCATTTATTAATAATAGAACTTCATCTTCAGATTTATCACTACTGCCGTTTTTGGACTGTTCTAACGCTTGCTTGTAAGAAGCCAGAATATTAGAAAAATCTTGTATCGCTGAATCCAACATGGAGTTGGTTAAATCTTCTAGCAGGCTTCCTTTATGAATTCTGTTATTTACAGAAGCCTCATCTATCTTATCAGGAACATTTAGTTCGGATTTTTCGTAGGTCTTCATTCCAATATCCGAAGGCTCTTCCACGGGTTCTTTTAACCAACCGTTTGAAATTTTAGCTTTAATCATGCCATCGACTTTATTATGAGTATTGTCGTCAGGTTCTGGAATGTAGTCGGAATATTGAACAGATGCGTTATCTTGTATTAAAGGCTCCTTTATTTCAGCAACATTAATAATCTCCTTTTGTCGCAAATTAGATAATACAGAACCATTCTCCCTCTCGCATAAATCCACAGTTAAATTGTTTAAGTTATCAGTCTTTTCGTTTTCGGGAATTCGTTGAGTATCATCTTCCGATATGTTTGAGGCATTACTCTCGGTTCTGTTTTCACACGTGCTAATGCACATTTCTTCATTGCCAAGGCTGTCAGCAGACACAAGAGTATAATCGCCCACAGACAAATTATCACTAAAAATATATGGCAGGCAGGACATTAGTTTTTGAGCGTCTTCACTTTTTAGCCTTTTGGCTTTAATCTTACGACTTTTCCTCTTAGGAGCGTGGAATAACTGATCTACTTTAGATCCTCTTAATTTGCGTTTACCCTCTTTAGCGGAATGGGATTGTTGGGACTGTTTATCTGAAAACTCAGTCTTACCAATATCGATGTAGTTATTGTCAATTAAATTGGAGCGTTTTGAGTATGAATGGTCAGACTCTGTGACATGATTTATATTATTATTTTTTTCACGGGTTTCTGATGACGAAGACATTTTTTCTATTTCAGGGTCTCCTAAAGACGTTTTAAGTAATTCAACGTCCTTACCAAAAAAATCGTTGACAAGATTGTATATGGTCGAATTTCCTGCTAATTTTGGAGGCGATTTCTCAGGGGATTTCTTTCGAAAATAATCGTGATCGTGACGAATAGAGTTAATCTCCTCTTTCTTAGCTGCTACGGTTTCTCCAATTCGAGGCGTAGTCAGTAAACATTTCACGGAAGTCTTTATAAATAAATCGTAATCGTCGTAACTAACTTTCTGCAAAAATATGTCAAAAGAATTCCTTTCAACATTGTTCAAAGACGTATCGATAATTTTAAGAATATTGTTCATTTGGTTGTCGCCTATTTCTATTGAACTTTCGTCTTTAAGGCCAGCTTTAAATGGAGAAACGGAATCGTTTTGCATTTCTTTGGTAGAAATGTCAGGTGAACTTCCACCAGAAAAAGGAACAGTTAATTTTTTATATCTCGCCGTCGCTAACAAAATACGCAGTTCTTCGTTATTGTCATAAAAATTTTGAAGATCATAAGGACACATAAACGGCTTATGAGCTTGCAGGGAAGTACGAAAGGGGCAGAAGAGTTCCATCAATATGTCGGTCGATTCTTTGGAATCTGTGTCCATTAAACCTAAGGGAAATAATCATTATTATGCAATTTTCAGTTATTGAAATAATCGTAGCTACTGCCACTACTGCCAGTGAGTAATTATTTATGATACACGGGCTGTGGCCAATGACATCGAAGCATTTTTATTTCTCACGGTCCTCTAAAGGCATAATTCTAATAAAATTTTCAAAAAAACCATACAAAGCTAATAAATACAATTACCGAGTGAAATTAGGTCCAAATTACTTTGAGCATCTCAAATTACCAATCAGAGCCATCTAAATTGCAACAATTCAATTTTAAAATATGCCGCTTCTTGGCAGGTTAGAAAGTAATCAGCTGATCAATATTTATTTTCGTGAAGTTTTAGCCGTTAATAATAAAGTATTTTAGTTAATTTATTAATATTTAGCTTGTCTGGCATGTTGATTGGGGTATCGAGCAAATTTCGGGAATACCAGTGACAAAAATTTCAAAATTGTTGTTATTTATTTGAAATTGTTCTAATTATTTTTATTGCAACATTTTTTTTAACGCAATTTTCTCATACCTACCATCCTTTAACTTTACGAATCCAGTTTTAGAATAGAAAAAAATTAAGTGTATTTGGCTAAACCTTCACATAAAATAGTAACGCATTCACGTTATAAATTTTTGTTCTTAAATCTTCTTTTGGATTTGGTGGCGGTAACTACCAATTATGCACAGAGGGTAATAGGAGGATGTAATATTCGTAGAAAGAGTAGCATTCTACTTGAGAAATTGTCTTACCGTCTTTTCCAGCTTGTTGGTAAGTTTTCCAAAACTCCAAATGAAAGATGTCCAAAGAGACCGCATTTCGATCGTCGGATGTGTAATAACAATTGATGCCTTGTGAAGTTAAAACTAGTAATATATCGGTCCAGCTTGTGATCGAGAGTTGAAACGGGCTAGGATTTTTTACTGAAAATACAAACATGGAAGACTTATGAAATATTGAATTCTCAGAAAATTGTATTACAAAAGATAGATGCTGATTCAAGAAAATCAGTGGAGAGGGCTTCCTTTTCTTGGTAGTACCATTCAATCAGAAATAGTATTTAAAGTGCGACTGTGTAGACAAAATATGCCCTTATTGTATAACGATCATCGGTTTTTTTTCTTGACAGGTTTGTTATTGTACTACAGTATTTGCATAGTAAAAAATTTTTTTCAACAGTTCACATCTTCTTTTTTAATATCTTGTAAACATTTTTTTTTGCTATTTTACAATTTCCTTGCAGTGCAATAAAATAAACATCTTACCTGATGGCGAGCAAGCCATGAAACACATTTCGTTGCGTTCAAACAGAGCTTCTTGAGTTTCATGAAGTAAGTAAAAATAATCATACAAGTGCACAATTTCTTTGTATGGCCAAACTGAATATGTTATGGGACCTGTATAATTTTTCATATTTGGAATCTACAAGAAAAAAGGGGTTAAGTATCCATCAATGCTCTTCTTTGATAATTTCATGTACTTAGTACATACAGGGTGGTTGATTAGTGCGAGTAAGTCAAATATCTCCGTTGTTCTTAAAAATATCGAAATTTATTAAATACAAAGGTTCTAGGATAAATAAAAGCGCACATTTTAAAAATACTTTTGGATATACAGGATGCTCCAAAAAAACGGGGCATCATATAAGTAATTTTTTTTAAATAGTATCCCCCATTTCTTTTCATCCTCGTCGAATTCGGCATAAAATTTAACATAAGATATGCTATTTTATTTTGGTGATTTATACGACGTTGCCAGGTTATTCAATTTTTTCTAAAATTTTCTCGAAAAACATCATATCAAAAAATTATTATAAAATATTACTAATTTAAACTAAAAAAGAAATTTTTATTTTATAAACCTTAGAGGTGTCCGAAATAATTTTACTAAAAAAAAGCATCAATATCGTATACAGAGTGTTTTTTACATCGGTACAAATGTAGCAATCTTTAGATAAATATTACTCAATTTTTTTCAAATGGACCCCCCTGTATATTATTTTTTCAGTTTACAGATAATTTCAACCTCTTTAAATAGGCAATTATAATAAATGCTCTAAAACGTAACGTTCTTTTAAGTGGACCATTTCAATGGCCACCTCGATCTCCAGATTTAACAAAAATGGACTTCTTTTTGTGGGGATATGTCAAAGATGAAGTGTATAAAGTGCCTCCAACTACAAAAGAGAATATGAAGAACCGCATTACACAAGTTTTTCGGAATATCAACAACAATGTATTAAATTAAATTAGTAGATCATTTCAAGAACGCGTAGAGACCTGTTTAGATGTTAATGGATGTCATATTGAACACTTGTTATAGTTTTTTATTTAGTTTATTATTTTTCTTGTTCAACTCATGGCCAACTTATTGAAAGTGCCGATATTTTTACATTTTTTAAATAAAACATAAAATATTAAAAGAACATTACGTTTTAGAGCATTTATTTTAATTGCCTATTTAAAAAGGTTGAAATTATCTGTAAACTGACAATAATATCCAGGGGGGTCCATTTGAAAAAATTGAGTAATATTTATCTAAAGATTGCTACATTTGTACCGATGTAAAAACACCCTGTATACGATATTGATGCTTTTTTTTAGTAAAATTATTCGGACACCTCTAAGGTTTATAAAAATATAAAATTTCTTTTTTAGTTTAAATTAGTAATATTTTAAAATAATGTTTTTCGAGAAAATTTTAGGAAAAATTGAATAATCTGGCAACGTCGTATAAATCACCAAAATAAAATAGCATATCTTATTTATTTATTTATGCCGAATTCGATGAGACAAAAAGAAATGGGGGTATTATTTAAAAAAAATTACTTATATGTATCCAAAAATGTTTTTAAAATGTGCGCTTTTATTTATCCTAGAACCTTTGTATTTAATAAATTTCGATATTTTTAAGAACAACGGAGATATTTGACTTCCTCGCACTAATCAACTACCCTGTATATTAAAAAATTACTGAAAGTACCTTACAAATGTATTAATAGGTATTGGTAGCATAAATACTGCTTTCGAATTTAACAAACAATTAGATGAACTCATTCATGGCATGTTGCTTGAATGGTATTGACAACAATTGCAGTTATCCGCCATTAAATTAACATGGCAGTCAAGGCAGTGCTCTAGGTCTAGACAGAGGAAATTTTCCACCTTGCCCTATAGGTACTTACTTTCGTCAGTTCCCTTAATATTTTGTGAAACGTCATGGAAGGAGGTGATATAGATCCAATTACAATCAATCGAAGAAGGCTTAAGTCTTGTAAGTAGGTTTTCCATACGTGAACAAGCTTTTCAGTTTGGTCTATTCTTTTGTCAATCTGCACAACGCCGATTGGATGAAACATGTCCGACACAATAAGCCTTAAAAAGGGAATTCGTAAATCTAACTATAAAGTCCACACCACGCAGAAACTTTATAAATAATTTCGGATTATCATTGGAATTTTATTTTCCTTTAGTGTGCTTTATTGTCGAAAATATATACCACATTATACACATATATAATTACCTACTACCTAATCCTACTAATTTAAAATAAGTTTAGAACAAACCAAGCTTATTTGATACAGGGTGAATGACTAAAAAAACATAGGAAGTATAAGTCAAGCTCTTACCTTAAACAAAAAATAATCATATGGGTAGGACTGTCACTGGTCTCCATATGCATTGGATTAACATCTCGGATACGATACTCACACATTGATAAAAATACATTCCTGTGTGGAGGCACTGTTTCAAGCATGAAATCAGAAATCAATTTGAAAGTAGCAATTGGTATCAGTTTTGGCTGCTCAGAAGGCTTGGTTCTGTCCTCTGGAGCTTTGTACACTAAAGCTGGGATGTTGTAGCCACTGGTAGGATCAATTGGTTTAAGGGCTACAAAGAATTTGTAATTTAGCACTGGGTAAACTGTGTTCTACAGTGAATGTGGGCACCTAAACAATATGTGTATGTCTACTCTTAATTTTCATGAATATGGAAGGAACCCGTCAGTTCATTCTCCTTGTTAAGTATTGTTTTGCAGGTCAAGGAACTGTACAAACTGATATTAAGTAGCTAACTTTTTCCAAAAGCAATAGGATTTCCCCCTATTCCTACGTTAAAATTCATTTGTTCAAATAGGTACCCATAATTATTTTGCCATTTATTCAAATAATTATCGAACATGTGATTTTTCAATGTTTGGTCAGCGAGTAGATAATTTCAAAACTTTGATAATCTAACAAGTAATATTCAAATATTTGTCCTAGGATCCCATGCATTAGTAAGTACTTATTCTACTTACCTTTTTCCCTTTTATTTTTTCTTCTACCCATTTTTAGACCTACATATATCCAGAATACGTGGTAAACGGAACACACTGAGACTAACTAAATTTTTTAAGATAATAACGGAATGTAATAATGTCCTTTTGCATATTACTTTACGGAGCTGCCTCAGCAAAAGATAAAGAAATGTAAAGAATAAACCGGCGAAATAAATCTACCAACAGAGAAACAAAGCAAATAAATAAAGTGAGGTTAGTTAGGCCGCGACGCTGCCAAACAAAATTTGACAAAGTACAAGTAGTAATGACATTACTGTAATGTTAATTTTTGTATTGTTTTTTTTCTTATTTCACTTTTGGCAGCTCTTTATTGTGTAGAAAATTTTTTATTTTCGGGTTGTTTTGTCCAAATTCGGTGGTCCAAATCAAATTAATTTGTAGGAATGGGAAGTTAAATTTGGCAACGTGGCTGCGGCTGGACTGGTTAAATTCTAATATCTAAGGCCTGGGCTACAAAAATGCGCGCACCGCGTTTTATAGGCCGAAATAAGACCTTTTGACGGACTCTGATAAATATCATTTCGCTTCCTCCCAAAATCAATCGGAGTACCACATTTCTAAAATAACGTTACTTTGCGATTCGAAAACGACTTTTCTGTTCATCGGGATTGAACAATCCCACGTGCTTTTCAAATGTCACTATTGTCCAAATTTTTATTACTGTCAATATTTTAAAGTGACATTTAACCAACAAAAAACATTCAAAACCCTTTTATTTGATTTACTTTAGTGGTGAAAATCAAATATTAGGATTCTGATACGTCTTGCACCAAAAAGGAAACCTTCTCCACCATTTTAAATCACATCAGATGTTGCTTGATTTTCATTCCCGCCAGACGAAGGAAGTTAGCTTGTTTAATTCGTGCTGTTCGCATTGTATGCCTGTCTCTGTCTGCAGCAACCTTCCCTAATTCAGTAAAGTGAGACAAATATGACCAGGATCAAGTCGCCTGCATAAACAATCACTTTTTGGCATTTCATAGATAAAAGTAGGTTACTTGTGAGCGTATGGAGCAGAGTAGGCTTAGCATCACCTCCAAAGCCTTCTTACGTGTTACGATCCCCCCATAAGCAGTCTCACCGGGCTGCTGAACATACCGAAACACGCTCGTGTAGTTGCACACTTTGGCCTATAAAACGCTGAAATCACTTAAAACACTCGTGTAGCTCCAGCCTAAAAGTTTTAGGGAAAATACCACAAATACCCAGTTTTAAGTCCCCTTAAAAGATAGGCAACACATAATACACATACAAATAAAAGACCGTTTATATTTTTATGAAATTGCAAAAATAGTTCATATCTCTTATACCAAGATTTTACAAAAAAAAAAAACAATAATAATACAAAAGGATGGAAATAAAGTAGGAAAACAATAGAACAACATAAAATTCATCTATATTTGACACAGAGGTTCTCCTGTCTCGACAGACCCTTGGACGTGCGCTCATGGCTCCCACAGGATGTACCGGCACTGGGAATAATAGATAATATCACAGCCTTACGTCAATATAACGATGACTCTTCTCATCTTCATCCTCAAATCCATCGTTTACCTTCCCTGGTATATCTTCACTATTTTTTTCCTCATTTCTCCTAATTTTTCTCAATTGGATAAAGTTAGTGACTTCATTACTCAACGGTTCACCACCAGTAAAATGTTCGGTAATTTGAAATAGTGTCTTCCCCTCGGTTTCCGGCAATAAGAAATAAAGTAAAATCAGACCAAGCATGGATATGCAGCTGTAAAGCCAAAAGGTCCCGGAGAGAGTCAAAACGGAGACCATGGCAAAGAACATTTTATTGGAGATAAAACCGAAGATGTAGCTAACTGCTCCCGAGAAGCCGGTGGCTGTAGATCGGATATCGCTGTAATAAACTTCACCTGTAAAAGTAAATAAATGCCACATTTTAGTTAAATTATTTACATGAAACGACCTCTGATAAGATACCTATAAGCATCCAAGGCAAAATTCGTATCCCAGTGTGCGTAAAGAACGCTGCGCCGATCAGGAACGTCAATGGTAACCAAGTCTGGCCATCCAGATGTACTTCTTCTGAGACTTTTATTTCAGTTGTTTGCAGGTATTTCACGTCAATGATATAGGCGTATGTTGCAACGATAAAAAAGCATAGGCCCGTGCCGAACAGAGAGAAAAAGTTCATTTTTCTTTTTCCAACAAAATGAACGAGAATGCAACTCAGGATGCAACCAAGTACTTCAGCAATTCCTAAAATAAATCATGTATAATAACAAATACTAATTTAGACACATTTAGAAGAAAAGATATTAGCGGACCCGAATATGTGTTACTGCCTCTTGCATTAAAATACTCAGTAACAGAATTTTCTCATCCGCTCTTATCACTTCTTGATGTGCCCCCTTAATGGTGGGGGATGCAAGTTCCATGCAAATGCGATTCGGAAAGTGTAAGCCTCATTGACATTGGTCGTGAGTTATAGTATTTGCAGAATTATACCGTTGATCTATTGACTGCAATAAAACCTCAGTATCCCATAAAATAAATAAGGAAATCCCAAATTTAAAAACCTTTTCGAGCAGAGCCGGACCAGGTATACAAATTCAATTTATACCTATGCCTGATGCATATATAAATACAAAGTGAGTTTTAATAATTTTAATCTTTAGTGGTTTTCCGGCGAGTAATTTTTAGTTAGGATTATTTGTCATTGTCATTTATCTACCGATGCCAAACTAATAATTAAAAATTTGTATCAATCGTTGTTGAGTAGAAATTTTAATTCGATGGATGCTTTAGCAGAGACGTCTACTTTGACAACAATGGTGAGATCCGCTCGTGGTAACGAATCTAGTAATTTTATGTTTACAATCATTTTACTTTCATGAAGAAGGAATACACGGCAAACCATCACATCTCACATCCATTTCAGACGTAATTCTTCTTGTTGCAACTGCACGAGACTCGATAGTCTCGTTTTTTGTAGTCCTCCTCTAGTAGGAAATCCCAGCAAAACCGGCTCAATATGGTATAAATAGAGAAATTTGCTCACGAACGAGAACGAGATTTGATTTTCTCACGAACGGAATATTTTAATTCGTGAAAAAAATTTATGATTCGTTTCACGATCTAGTAGTTGACTGGCGTATATGGTTGTCGAAGTCGTCGCTCACATTCACGACTCAAGTCAACGCGTCTTGAGTTTTGGCTATGTTTTCTTTTGTCTAACATATCTTACCCACCGACCTGTAACTATGGCTACGTACAACTTATGGGGTGCGCGGTAAAAAGTTAAACTTGCGCATAATATTGTCGCCGTCATATAGGCAACCCCGCCGTATTCCGGTTTGGTTGCCAACCAACGACTATCGGCCAGAACCGAAATCAGTCTTAGGGATGTTAAAAATCTATCGATACGTGGACAATAGACATCAAAATTAATTCTAAAAGTGGCTTTGATGGCCACAAGGCCTTCTTTTATGCGATAAAAAAGATTGTTGATTTCCCCGTAAAGAAATTCTTGATGTGCCAAAATATTGTCGTGTAATCATTTTCATTGAGGGCGAAGTACTTCAGTCGACATTTCGTATGACATCTGACGGTCAGCTTTGCTTACATGCAGCCATAAATTTACCACTTTTGCTTTTAGAGTTTGGCTATCCTTATAGATATGGGTGGATGATCTTACCTAATATTATTGTTGCGTAGTATTTATCAATAGGTGCTTTCAAAGTTGTAAAAATGGTCACTGCAAACGTCTGGAGAGTGGTCATTCCAGAAAAATGTCCCAATCCAAATACAAGGGACACTAGACCGAAAGGCCATAAGAAACTTTTCTGGCCATAGAGTTTCATATTCTTCTTCATCTGCTTTATTTTTGATATCCGATTTAGATCGTTGGTTGGTGGAACAGTAGCTGTGACATGACTGAAAAATAAAATATATAGGCTGTTATGAAAATGAATTATTATATTTAAATGGATCGCTAAAAGCACTGAGCGAAGATTTTTACTACGGTTATAAAGATTTTAACTAAGCTAGCAAGAAAAATACCTACATAGGTGACAATAAAGTTTCTTCTAACAAGAATAAAGAATCTCCAGGAAAATGGTTCCTAATGTCACAAGAAATTAATTTTCCTGTTGCAAGTAGAAAATATTCTATCCCAGCTAAAATAATCCTAGCAAAGATGTTTTGGCTAGAGCGTTTCTCAGTGCAGTGCCTACCACATGGTTGTCGGGTTTCTGATCTCGTTTATTAATTCAAAACTTTTTATGTTGGTAAGGGACAGATAATTCAATTAATGGCCACTACATAATTTTTGTCATTACAAATACCTACCCTTTATTTGACGATCCCTTCTTGAATTGCTCATAAAACTCCTTAAATTCCTTTTCCACGTCTTCCATCCTTAACCACCCTCTTAACCATGCAATACTGTTTTGTGCATCCGTCAGTCTGCCCTTTCCAGCCAGCCAATATGGACTTTCCGGTACGAAAAACAGAAGAAGGCATGATAGTATCGGTAGAATACAGTTCACCAAGGCTACTGAACGCCAATGGAGAAATGTGCCTAGGAGGAACTGCATTAAAATGCCAAGTATGACTGATACTGATGAACATGAACCTAGGACACCTCGTAAGTTTGGTGTTGTAACTTCGGCCAGATAGGTTAGCGTCTAAAAAAATTAGGTATACTCATCCACAAAAACAGCGACGAACCGAAAATTTACTTCTACTTTGAGGCGAAATATCTTTTAAACGGTTTATGGCACGGTATTGAGGTTTCAACTGTCGGATAGAATCATTTATTGGCAAAAATGTTGTTAGTAGGTTACCTGAATAGTCAGTGGCTCATATTGCATTTCACATTTGTATGCAAGTTTTGCTATTCACGCATGCTCGCGAGCAAATGTGACCGTCAGTGAGCCGCTTTTAAGGGGAATGGAATAAAAAGCTAAAAACTATTAACATTTTTGCCAACAAATGGTTCTAAAGTCGGTTCGTTTCATGAAGTCCGATATCGGATTAAATCATTAAAAGTTAAATTGATTGATTTAGCCGATACTTGATGGAAATCCATTATAAATTTGAACAGAAACAAAAAGTTATAAAATTTCCACAATTTTTATTTTGAAAAAACCCGTAACATGTTTCGGCACACGGTGCCTTCTTCTTCCGTCCGAAGAAGGCACCGTGTGCCGAAACATGTTACGGGTTTTTTCAAAATAAAAATTGTGGAAATTTTATAACTTTTTGTTTCTGTTCAAATTCATTAAAAGTTGTTAAACAGTAAGACGGTTAAGTTCACAATATACCTTCGCTATACTTGATCGTACCGAACATTCCACTGGTTCACTGTAGTCAGCCGTGCAAAATCAGCGATTCCAAAACAAAATTATCTTAGAATTATGTACCTCGATAAATATTTTTATATTGTTTATTTTTCGCTCATAGTTTTTTTTATTTATCAAATGAAAACCATTTTGCGTCAATAAGTTCAAGATGTTCTCAGGTACTTTTTCCAAGAATTTAGTTATTTTGGGATCATTATAAACTGCTGGCCATTTGCGTTCGAGCAAGAAAAATTTCGCCTAAATTTAAGAGTTAATATTTTCTGAACCAGATATGACCTCGATCTCCGGTTTTTAATGGTTGATAGATTTGTCCCTTAGGAAACAATTGCCAAAGTTGGATTGTCTTAAACTATCAGAAAATTTTATATACAGGGTGTTAAAGAGGACGATGATTTTTGCTCCAATTTCAATAGCATGTAACTTTCACAATAATATTTTTAAATTTTATCACTGTACGTCAATTGAATTACTGGTTCATAGCAAAGAAAGTAATCTGTCAAATTTTTGATATCTGCTATATTTTAAGAGATACCGATTTTTTTGAAAAACTTTGCTTTTTTTCAACTTTTTGTTAGCTAGATCCCACTGTGCGTTGTATCGTGCAAACTTTGCAAGTGATTATTATACCTTATGAAAAGCTTGTTTATGTTCAGTAACAACAATTGTACCTAAATGTTGTGATGTTCAGTGGCGTACTTATAATCACTTATATGTCTATGCTTTATGAGTATCTCACAATTTGTTTGTACTGGAAAGTACTCGCCCCTAGATTAGGCAAGTTTTTCCTTATTTTTTAGTTTTTCATATCGCGCTACAGGTATATTATACAGTGTCTACAAAATTTTAAAAAAGGTAATTTTTTTTAATTGTTTGAAAAAATGTATTTATTAATTTCTAACTTTCTAACACGACACTATTCCTAAAATTAAACTAAATACATTTTTTCAAACCATTAAATAAAAAAATTATCTTTTTAAAAATTTTGTAGACACTGTATAATATACCTGTAGCGCGATATGAAAAACTAAAAAATAAGGAAAAACTTGCCTAATCTAGGGGCGAGTACTTTCCAATACAAAAAAATTGTGAGACACTCATAAAGCATAGACATATAAGTGATTATAAGTACGCCACTGCATATCACAACATTTAGGTACAATTAATTGTTGTTACTGAACATAAACAAGCTTTTCATAAGGTATAATAATCACTTGCAAAGTTTACACGATACAACGCACAGTGGGATCTAGCTAACAAAAAGTTGAAAAAAAGCAAAGTTTTTCAAAAAAATCGGTATCTCTTAAAATATAGCAGATAGCAAAAATTTGACAGATTACTTTCTTTGCTATGAACCAGTAATTCAATTGACGTACAGTGATAAAATTTAAAAATATTATTGTGAAAGTTACATGCTATTGAAATTGGAGCAAAAATCATCGTCCTCTTTAACACCCTGTATATAAAATTTTCTGACAGTTTAAGACAATTCAACTTTGGCAATTGTTTCCTAAGGGACAAATCTATCAACCATTAAAAACCGGAGATCGAGGTCATATCTGGTTCAGAAAATATAAACTTTTAAATTTAGGCGAAATTTTTCTTGCTCGAAAGCAAATGGCCAGCAGTTTAGTTAAATCTATATAATAATCACTATTTTCCAAGAAATAATTAAAATTTACTCAAGTGCAGGATGATATGTTCTATTTTAAATAAGTAGTTATGCTTTTTGCTTTCAGTTTGTTTCTCATTGTGTGCGAATTAAAAGCAGTTATATAGCAAAGTTATGGAAAATGTTCACAACGCCTAGAAGGTGTTTATCTCCAGGTGAACGCCGTTTGGTATTAGAAGTGGAACGTTATTTTACTTGGAAAAAGATAACTCGGGCCCGTTAGTGTCTGTTTTGGCAGTGCAAAAACGAACGTCTGATGCTTGCGGCATTTCAGCTAAGACCTTAAGAAGACTTCGAGAAAAGAGTGAAGAGGAATTGAACAGACCATATAAAAGGGTTTGACTCCATTCTAAAACCTTTGATTTATCCCATGGGACGAAACTATCGATTAGGAATATTGTTTATGATATGTATAAAGAAAAGGAATATGTTACTCACAAAGCTATTTTTGAAAAGATAAATAAGAACGAACTTTGCGATATTGGAACTACCTGTTTGTCCATCATTTTAAAAGAGGAGCTGGGCTTTAAATACAAAAAAACGAACAACAAAAAAGTGCTTTGCGAGCTGTCCAATAATGTTTCAAAAAGATGGCGACATCGATTCTTTTTAGGAACAAAACTTTATAAAAAAAGAATTCCTAAAACTAATTTGTCTAAATACTATAAAAGCTAAAAAATAATTATTTTTCTCTGCCTAAACTAATTTTTTATTTACTTTAAATTATTTTATTTAGAAAATACCTAAAATATAATTTATTGTTTGAGAGTCACCGACTACCGTGCTCGAGAGGTTTTTATTGCTTAGCGGACTTCATACACCGTACCGACTTTATTCAACAGTTAAAACCTCAGCGCCGTGCCACAACCCGTTTAGAAGGTATTTCTCCTCAAAGTAGAAGTAAGTTCTTGGTTATCTTAGATTTGTAGCCCCCCCCCCCCCCCTCCTTCTTTTTTCATGAAACAGCACAGAATAGGAAATAATAAAAAACTAGTAAAAATCAAAAATATAATTACTTTAAAAACTTACTTAACTACTGGTACACGTTTAACATAAACATTATAATCATAAAACCTGTAGGTAGGTACTTTGAACACATGTCGCATTTATTGGCGACAGTGTTATAAAAAACGATGAAGTCTTATCAAGAACTAGATTAAGATAGGTTACAACAGAAGAGACATGAATTATCAGCCTTAACAAAATTAATATAAGCTACAGAAAAATATTTTAGGTATACCGACTTTAGT
Organism: Barypeithes pellucidus; assembly: GCA_963991005.1. Lineage (NCBI taxonomy): Eukaryota > Metazoa > Arthropoda > Insecta > Coleoptera > Curculionidae > Barypeithes > Barypeithes pellucidus. Next base: position 8,151,336 of record OZ022557.1, read on the forward strand.
AATAAGCTCCATTCCCATCGATGAATTCATTCGCTTTGATTTGTCAACGCAAGGAGCTTATAATTTAAGAAGAAGTATACCTAATTAATTACATTCATAATTACCAAAAATAGTTTTGGCATGTTTTGTGTGCAATTGGTTACCTTTTTCAAGAAATATTATTATTTTTTGAATAATAAATCATATTTGAATCATTAATAGAATTAAATTATATACAGGGTGTCCCATAACTAATGGTACACAGGAAAACTGCAGATTCCTTGGGTAAAAATACTGCGATTTGGCCATACTTAGTTTAGTTCAATAGCTGGTAATAACCGAGATACAGGGTGGCCAAGTAAAAATTCAATTTTCAATTTTCCTAAATAACTTATTTCTGAATCAATATTTTTGCACAAAATTTTGTGACTAGGGCTTTTTTGGGGAAAGGAATTTGAATTTGTTAATAATTTTGATGTAGATTATAGGGGGCGGGGCGCTCTCTGCGGTAATCTGGATATATAAAAAGAAATGTAATTTTTTTGTGTCTTAGTATAATTATATTTTTATTAAAAATATCAGTTTTTCCGTCATTTTTAAGCAATAAAGGTATACCTTGTAAATGTCGCTCCGACTAACCGTTTTCGAGATATTTTCAATTACAATTTCTAATGTGCCCGTTTAAATTTTGATTTGTAAATGTGAAATTTGTCACAGTAGGCTTTGGTAAACACAAATACAATGAAAGCACTTTGAAACCTCATTTCTGTCAAAGTTTATTTTCATTTGTCAGCATTGTGAGTTTTAGAAGATACTGTTATCAAAAATTAAACTAAAAATGCCGCGACATAACTGTTTTCTAACGGAGAAATGCGAGACATGGTATGTTTATACGCACAAGAAAATTTTAACAGACTCCACTATTACGTTTTGGACGCAAGGATTCTGTTTCTCCCAGTCTGTAGTATATGCTTCTAAAAATTTTAACATCTGGCTGCTACCTATTTGGATACATTTCCAAATACCACCGATGTGCCCCCGCGTCTGTTAAAATTTTCTTGTGCGTATAAACATACCGTCTCGCATTTCTCCGTTAGAAAACAGTTATGTCACGGCATTTTTAGTTTAATTTTTGATAACAGTATCTTCAAAAACTCCTTAAAAACACCCACAATGCTGACAAATGAAAATAAACTTTGACAGAAATGAGGTTTCAAAGTGCTTTCATTGTATTTGTGTTTACCAAAGCCTACTGTGACAAATTTCACATTTACAAATCAAAATTTAAATGGCGCATTAGAAATTGTAATTGAAAATATCTCGAAAACGGTTAGTCGGAGCGACATTTACAAAGTATACCTTTATTGCTTAAAAATGACGGAAAAACTGATATTTTTAATAAAAACATAATTATACTAAGGTCCAAGAAAGTTACACTTCTTTTTATGTATTCAGAGTACCGCAAGGAGCGCCCCCTACAATCTACATCAAAATTATTAACAAATTCAAATTCCTTTCCCCAAAAAAACCCTATTTACAAAATTTTGTGCAAAAATATTGATTCAGAAATAAGTTGTTTAGGAAAATTGAAAATTAAATTTTTACTTGGACACCCGGTATCTCGGTTATTACCAGCTATTGAACTAAACTAAGTATGGCCAAATCGCAAAATTTTTACCCAAGGAATCTGCAGTTTTCCTGTGTACCATTAGTTATGGGACCTTCATAATGTTAATCACTTAGCTGCTGATGTCGTTTTGTCTTATTTGATCTACATAATCTCGATTTCAATCATAAATAATCATAATACTACAGGTAATGACGCATGTTCATTCTTTATCCAGTTAAACTGTAAAAATTCTTAAACTACATTAAAAAAAACATAAATTTATTAGGACTATGCAGCCAAATATTTTAATAATTTTTTAGCATCTACCTTTTACTACCTCTCTTTTCCATTCTACGAAAGAATTAAGAATTGCATTCTTCTAAAACCATCGTAATCAATATCCCAATCTTTATCATCTTAGTACGAGAATCAACAACATTATCTGGTCGATACCAGATAATTTTATGTTTTCAATTCCACAACATTTTCGTCATCTTCAAAAGCCCTATTAACCACGCCACGTTTCCCCCTTCTATACACCTTATTATTCAGTTTCCTCCCTCCGGAATAATGGTCTGTAATTTGTTCCAAACTCTTTCCTTCAGTTTCAGGCAATAAGAAATATAGCAGAATCAATCCGACGAAAGCTACGCTTGAGTAGAACAACAGAACACCTGGTAACGTAGCTACATCTACAAATTGTAAAAATGTCTTATTGGCTACAAACCCAAATAGGTAGCCTGTAGCTGCACTGAAACCAGATGCGAAAGCTCTGACGTCATTATTGTAGACCTCACCGACCATAATCCATGGAAGGGCTTTAACACCTAAATAGCTGAAAAATGCTTGCCCTACAAGAGCAACTAAAGGTATCCAATTAAAGCTAGATAATTCGATAGCCGTAAAACGGTCAGCTCCTACTTTGTAGCTGTAGATTGCTGCTGATAGGAAAGATAATGTAACCCCTATTAATGAGATCCCAACTAGGAGTCGTTTGCCCAGATATTTAATAGAAAATACGCAGATTACAATGGCTAGTAGCTGGATAATGCCAACAGTAACTATGGCATAGTACGAACTAATAGGAACTTGCAGTAGATTGAATATCTTTATAGCGTAGATGTTGATAGGCGTATTTCCAAAATGACCTATACAAAAACATAGAGTGATCAAGAAATACGGCTTGATAAATCCGGGTTTGAAGTACAATTTAATTGTTTCCATGTTAAGTAAGTTACCGTTATGGCTCTTCTTTCCCATAGGATTTTTATTCAAGTGATCCCGCAGTTTTGAATATTCTTCGTCTATATCGTTTTGTGTACCCCAGCCTCTTAACCAAGCCAGGCTATTCTTCGCATCGTCCCACCGATTTCTCGATATCAGCCAGTATGGCGATTCCGGTATGAATGTTAATAGAACTAAGGCTATGACAGGTATACAAGAGTTTACTAAGGCTATGGTGCGCCATGGTAAGAAAGTGCCAAGCAAGAAGGATATTAGTATGCCCAGATTGATTGACATTGTGCTTGTAGAGCTCAAGGCACCTCTTAGGTGAGGTTCAGTGATTTCTGCTACATAAGTTAGAACCTGAAATAATGGAAAAGAAGAATGTTATTAACAGAAAAGTAGAAGCATTAGTAAGATAGTAAGACATTGACATGCAGGTCTCCTAAGTAAACTGCGATCCTATGGTATTCCCACTCGATTATGTACATGGTTGTCTGCTTTCCACGAGATCAAAACAGTTCGAAATCCTACCCTACCATTCCTACCAATAGAAAATGTTTCTTTTTCTTGGTAGTTCTATTCAATCTGAATTAGTATAACTGTATTAGGCAAAAATACGACCTTATTATATAAGGAACTTCGGATGGTTAGGGTTTGTTCGGGTTTGTTTGCGGACCAGGAGCGTATTATACGGAGCCAGTCGTCATAAAATGCAAAATAATTTCACATACAAACCCACCAAATGTTATTTCTGTAATTTAAACAATAGAAAAATGAGCGTTCCTCCTGAAACACCCGGTATACCATATTATACAGGTATAATGTGTCACAAGAAATGGGGTGAAGTAAAGAGATAGAGAGAAGAAGAAGAAGAAGACTCATATTAGTAGCACCAAGCTTTTTTGAGTCTAAAACATATTAATTAACAATTTGTTAGCTTTGAATTCATTAATTCTACAGTATTCAGTAATCTGATCACATTGCCCGTTCGCAGGCAACGTTTCCGTATTTTAAAAGTCATCGGGGACTAACGAAAGCACCGTGCGCATCTCCTCACACACTCGGAAGTCGTGTAAGAGAGACGTGAGGACAGATAATCTCCCGGGGATAGACCATAAGACATTGCATGAATTTCATCCAGACGGTACAACAGAAAAACCTTTTTATGAACTGCAAACAAACAATTTTTTTAAACCAACTTACTGGCGCTTCCAGAAGTCCGCCGCTGAATCCTGTCATACAAAGTGCCAAGAATACATGCCACGATTCCGTAGCGAAGTGGAACAGGAGCCAGGCTGCCAGAAATGGCAGGTTGACCAATTGCATGGCTTTTCGCCTACCGAGGGGTTGGGTAACCACTCCTGATAGGAGACATCCTAACGGAACGAATAGGTAGTTAACAGAGCCTGAAACAAAATTCATCATTGTTTGAAATTATTGAAAGAAGTTAACGTTTTCTCTAATAGAATTGAATTGAATTGAATGAGGTAATTCCGGGAGACATGTCCCGCCGAGAGAGACGCCCTGCTATGTCTAGTTCATGAACTGTATGCAGGATTGCACTACGCGGTGGTCCAGTAAGTTGATGCAGTCTAGATGTTCATAAATGTCCCAAGCTATTGCTTGGTTAAGGCGTCGTTAAGTGTATACAAACAATTTAAGGAAAATTTCTCTACAAACATCTCAAATTGAAGGCATATACAGGGTGTTATGGAAATGAATATAAATGGCGCTTTGAATTAATCAGCGAGATTATACGCTTTATGTGAAATCTGAAAATTAACGTGGCGGCTGCTGTCGACGTGCACAATCAATAATTTATTGAGTGATAGACGTATTTTGGACTTATATTGTCTTTATTTATTTATAACACAACGTTTCACCTTTATCCTGAGTGGGGTTTATTAAAAAAGATGAAGATGGCGGATTTAAAATGGCTGGCAAATTTTACCATTTATAGCTTGCCCGATTTGGTTTAAAATCTGGATTTTTAATTTACAATTTGTTTGATGTACTCAGGAAAATGTGGAAGATGGGAAAAACGGCAGAAAACCCGAAAAAACTTCAAAACGTCTCAATCTAACTCCCGAAATTACCTTATACCTAAAAATGGTTAAATACGTCTTAACATACATACCGATCCAGGAGATTTCTTCCTGTCCCAAAACGATATCTTCTTCGGGATTTCCTCCAGATAAACTAGGAATTAATATTGTAGGATAACCAAGAGTCATTCCAAAGCCCAGTAGCAGAACATTCTTGACACTAACTGCTAGGATTTGTGGTAATGCTCTTCGAACGGCGGATATTTCAACATTTGACTTTTCTCTGGAAGAGAAACGTTTATTAAACTCTTTGAACTTTATTTATGCATATCAGACACACACCGAAAATTGCTCAGAACATGTTTATACTTGGTCAATTGTTAATTGGAAATGGATATTTTAGACTTGGCAATCACAGGGATTAGTTCCATTCCATCACCTGTCAAATTTACTGTTTCTAATTAGGCTGAGTACTAGTGAATGACTACAATAAATGTCAAGTTTGAGTGACTTTTAAGCATATTTTTTTAGATTTTCATTATTAATTACTCATGACAAATTGAAGACTAACGACAGTTCCTAAAATTTCCAAAACAAAACTCTTTTCGTGAAGAAGAAAACGAGCTACCGTAGTTTTTAAATTGTAATCACGTTATTATTAATCTATTTAAGAGGATGCCGGAGTCAGTCGACATCTCCAATCGTTTCACGCTTTGAAGGCACGAGGCGAATTGGATCTTCCCTTGCAGTTAGAAGAATACGTCGAGCGTCCGCCCATAATCGGTACGCGCCGACAGAAACAACGATAATCGGAAGAAAGAGACTGCACGTGATCGGGGTCTATACGGCAATTTTCTACGCTGAAAAATGGAGTTTTCGCTTCCCATGAAAACGGTACATTTAAAAAAAAATTTGAACGGAAGATGTCCAAAGTTTGTTAACATCTCGAGGAAAGTCCATCATTTTTTTCTATATGGAGCAGTAAAAAAATTAAATCTAAAAATCCTCCAAAACAAAAAAATATAGACTATACGCCGGTTCTAGTTCTATTACAAAGCTTTTTTTCTTTTGACATTTTTTTTCCTAAAATAGGAATAAACGCTTGGGAAGAAAATTCGTTTACAGGGACAGTTCGTTTCACGATATTTGGATACGACTTAATGATTTCCTGGGTCGGTCTCATTGTGTAGATAAGAGCTTGGCAATAAACAAGTGAAGTATGAAGGGACGGACTAAGGAAAACAAGTAATGATATGATTATATTAATGTAATCAAATGAAATAACATTTTTTTTAAATATTACTAGTCATATTTATTTACATTTATAATGTCATTCTATAGATAGTTCTGTTTCGCTATCGCTATCCTCATCAAAATTAATTATAATTGGATTAATTATACTATCCAGACTAATATACGAATTTTCTACAGTTATTACGTGACGGACTGAATTTTTCCAATTACCTGGGGGAATATTATTAAAGCATTTTCGTATTAATTCTACAACACTAGAACTTAAAGTCGGAGAAATATTTTCAGACCTAACCAGTGATTTTAACTGGTGCCACATATGCTCTATGGGGTTAAACATGCAATAATAGGGTGGGAGCCGTAGCACTGTATGTCCAATTTCTTCTGCCAATGTGTCACAAACATATACTTTTTTTTATACAAAATGTCTTTAAAACTTCTAAAAGATGACTTTTTTATAACTTTCTTCAAAATATATATCATTCGCCGCCATGTAGTTCTGAATCTCCAATTTTGTATTATTTGAGCTTGGAGCTTTATGTAATTGGCGACTGTGATAGCTCGCATTGTCCATTACTATCACGCTATTCTGAGGAATGTTTGGTAAAAGACAATTCTTGAGCCATTCCTCAAAAAGTTCGGCCGTTGTATCTATCTATCATTTGGAAGCCAATCGTTTTCTGACCCAGCATGTAAAATGCTTATTCTTTTTCCTTTATTTGATGGAGCTTTTGTTTTACTGCAACACTAGAAGAAGCACCATCAACGTTTTTTCCATGGACTGTTTTTTTATACGTTTGGTAAAATAATATCGGTAATACAACTAAACTCTTCCAGCAAGAAATAAAAACTAACAAATTTTCCCACAAAAAGATATTTAAATATAAATTAAGCAACCTAACCTACCTGATGTGCCTATATTTAATTATAATTATTACAATCCGGTCCTTTCAACATAATAATAACAAACGGTCATAAATAATGGGATGGCCGCAGGTACTTTTACTGCAGTCAATAAATTATATCCATTTTTCGTGAAACAATTTTCACTCATGAATCCTGTTAAAGTAACCATATGTTTATCCATATAAAATTATACAAATAAGAAATGAATAAACACATTAACATACTACTAAAAGTACGTATTTTTAAATTGAATAAATGTAGATATAAATGTCGGATTATAAATAAGGTTAATCACTTTATGCATATATTATGTTCTTCGGACGTATAAAACTGATAATTTTATTAATTAAAACAATAATGTTCTCATTGTGTCATTTTTTATATGTTTACGATTTCTTTATTGGCGTCGTTGTAACGAGAAGACCGACATAACTGGTCCCCCTGTATTTTAACGAAAATGGGACTTTTAAAAAGTTTCCTCATTCGATAGCGATAGTTCAAAAGATTTTGGCCCTCGAAATTTCCCTATTTGTAGGGATCAATTAACAAATGTTGCTATAATTTAAATCCTATGAAATTTTGTTTAAATCATTAGAGTTTTCTAATTAAAATATATTTTAGTTTAGGAGTATTCCGTTTATTGTCGCCAATAATCGGAGTCACAGTTTGCTCCTCGTGCAAGAAAAATACGTATTATAGGAATTTTTATTTGTTTCATCTTCTTCTCCTTCTATATCAGCTCTAGTTTTCAGATAGATAAATCTAAAAATGTGATCTATCTTTTTATAAATTTCAGGGTTAGTTAGTTGCTATTCTTTGCTGAGAAGTGTGATACACACATATTTTATATTATCCATTAATGGTCACGACTTTTTCTAAATTATTCTGACATACCTAATTCTGACGAATAACTAATAACAAATCTCAAATTATTCCTAAATAAACAGATAATATGTAGATTACCTACATCTTTACATACAATTTTATTAAATCTAATTATTATTATGTTATTTGCTCCATTTGAAAACACGCATGACCTCTGACAACAAAAACTGCGTTATGGTAAAGTTAATTATTAATTATAAAGGATTAATAACATAACTAAAATGAAGATTATTATATTAATACCATTACTTTACTGTCTGTATACATATTTAATTAAGTATCTAGATGATAATACATTGAAATCACAAACATTTATACTGGCTTGGCAATACTGCAGCGAAAACCAATGTCAAATAATGTACAGTGCTTGCAGAATTTTATGCTGAATTGAATTCCGTATAAAAAAGTTATTTTTTGCAGTGGCGGAGATATCGTCGGGCAACCGGGGCAATGCCCCGGGCCCAGGCCTTAAGGGGGCCCATTAAGCAATCCAATTTAAGATTTTGAAACAACAAACCACTAAAAAATCTGAAATTAGAAATAACTTAAAACATTCCTAAGAGGGCCCATTCTTTGTCTACACTCGGCAACACCGAACATTACCGCTTTGTGATTAACGCCAGAATTCCAGATTTCTAATTATTAAAATAACGTATGGTTTAATAAGAATTGTGGTGTGGATTGAAAGTATTCATTTAAACAGTAAGGAATTTTCGGTTAACGACTACGTATTTTTGGACTTTGTAAACTTAGTCTTGACTATTCACTTCTCGAGTCTGTTTAATCGATTAGGATCGAGAGTAGCTTAACAGCTTGGAAAACAATATTGATATTTTAAAGGCTCTGACTGAAATTGAGTTAAAGTCAACAAAAAATGATGAAATTATGAATGTTTCAAGTTTAAGAAAGAATATGGCTAATTTTGACTTCGTTGTAATGACTGTTTTCATGTTCAAAACTTTAAATCAAATAAATTTGGCGTCAAAAACTTTGCAAAAATCGGATATTGACTTACTTGACTACAGTTTTAGATCGCGTATACAAACATATTTCTAAAAGGGACCCCGAAGAATATAACAAAATTAAATCCGAAGCAATAGACCTTGCCAAAAAGTGGAATATAGAACCCTCGTTTCAAATAAAAAGACAACCAAGAGTAGGAAGGCACTTTGACGAACCTTCGTTAGATTACCAATTTGAAAACAGGAAACAATATTTTAAAGTTAAAAGTCATTATTTTACTATTGACATAATTTGCAATCAAATCAAAGACAGATTTTCAGGCATGCTTCTCGTTAAACAAAGTTTCCAGGTTTTGGAACCATAAAATTGGAACAGAAGCGATTCGAGAAAAATGCAAAAAATTATCATTTAAGTACCCCCACCTTTTATCTGCTCGTTTTGTAAATCAATTCGCTCTGATGTATGATTTAGTTAAACAAGAACTTAAGTTAGATATAACAGTCAGGCAGTTTTTGATATTATAATAAAAAAATATGCTTATCTCGAAGGTGATTTTTTTTGAAGTTTACACAGCATTCTTATAATATTTTAGCCTGCCTGTAATGGTTGCGTCTTTAGAGCGCTTTTTTAGCAAATTAAAATTATTAAAGAATTGTTTGAGATCTACAACTGGCGAGGAAAGATTGCGTAATTTAGCTATATTGACCATAGAATATAAAGTTGCGTCAAAACTAGATATAACAGATTTAATAAATCGGTTTGCAAATGCCAAAGTCAGGAAAAGACCGTTTTAGACTTAAGTCCGTTCCTATATCCTTATTCCTTATATACTTATTATATAAATAGTTTCCTATTTTATTTCATTATTATTGTTGTTATTAATTATTTGTTCTTATTAAAAAATATTTTTAAAGAATATTTTTTCAATAAGTACATTTTATTTCTCCTACGTGTTTTTTATCATGAAGGGGCCCATGAACATATTTTGCCCCGGGGCCCAAGTCTCACTAAATCCGCCACTGATTTTTTGCCACCCTGATTTTTAGGGACAACCTGTATATTAGAAAATATTTTAAGACTTTGTTATACTTTAAGACTTTTGAATGCCACATTGGACTCAATTAAGAAGTAGGGAACTTCTTTTTTTTGAAATTAAGTGGTAAAGTTGATTACTTTCCAAGGCTTATATTTTTTCTGGGATTTTTTTTTCTCGCATACAAGTATCTTGGCACACCATTCATATTTTTTTCTTGTAATTAGGGTAAAAAAAAAACAGATAAAAACTAGATATTCGGAGGTCGGCTTCTTCAAAAAACCATTCTTTAATAAATTGGTCCTCTGACTTCTTTGAAAGAAAAAAAATATATTCTCGAACTATGATGCAAGTGTAGGCAGATGTATGCGAAATAAATTGAATAATAAAATTGGAAGGTTATTTAAGTCCTAAAAATAATAATAATATGCAATATTATATAAAAGGAAGACCTTCAGATGGTTAGTGGTCAGTGGCGTCTCGTGTGATCTCAAGTTCCAGAAAATCGCCAACAAAGTCAATCAATCACCGCTAAAAGTAGAATCCATCTTAATACCATTTTGTAGTAAAGATTGTTTCACGAAAAATGGATACGACTTAATGATTTCCTGGGTCTGTCCCATTGTGTCGACAAGAGCTTGGCAATAAACAAGTGAAGTATGAAGGGACGGACTAAGGAAAACAAGTAATGATATGATTATATATTAATGTAATCAAATGAAATAACATTTTTTTTTTAAATATTACTAGTCATATTTATTTACATTTATAATGCCATTCTATAGATAGTTCTGTTTCGCTATCCTCATCAAAATTAATTATAATTGGATTAATTATACGATCCAGACTAATATACGAATTTTCTACAGTTATTACGTGACGGACTGAATTTTTCCAACTACCTGGGGAAATATCATTAAAGCATTTTCGTATTAATTCTACAACACTAGAACTTAAAGTCGGAGAAATATTTTCAGACCTAACCAGTGATTTTAACTGGTGCCACATATGCTCTATGGGGTTTAAAAAGCAATAATAGGGTGGGAGCCGTAGCACTGTATGTCCAATTTCTTTTGCCAATGTGTCACAAACATATACTTTTTTTATACAAAATGTCTTTAAAGCTTCTAAAAGATCACTTTTTTATAACTTTCTTCAAAATATATATCATTCGCCGCCATGTAGCTCTGAATCTCCAATTTTGTATTATTTGAGCTTGGAGCTTCATGTGGCTTTATTGGCGACTGTGATAGCTCGCATTGTCCATTACTATCACGCTATTCTGAGGAATGTTTGGTAAAAGACAATTCTTTAACCATTCCTCAAAAACTAACAAATTTTACCACAAAAAGATATTTAAATATAAATTAAGCAACCTAACCTACCTGATGTGCCTATATTTAATTATAATTATTACAATCCGGCCCTTTCCACATAATAATAACAAAGGGTCATAAATAATGGGATGGCCCCAGGTACTTTTACTGCAGTCATTAAGTTATATCCATTTTTCGTGAAACAATCTTTACCTACCTATGACATATTTGTCCATCTTGAAAATTCGCGTCCCTTGTGGAGTACAGTATTTATTGAGATTGAGTCAATTAAATTTCGTGACAATTTCTTCAAATAATTTCCTAAATACCTACTTATTGTTAAAATGGTGCATTTCATTTTGTCATAGTTAGATGAACAATTTTAATACATACTTTAAAATTAGATAAGCATAGATTTATTTATTTTGTGTATATTAATACCTTCAGTTTTGATAAATGAAAATATGTCTTCATTTTCCCAACTCAGCGGTAAATTAATACCAATTTAGATAATTTTCGATTTCATACAGGGTGTTACAAATTCGTCCTTCGCCATTGGGATTTAGGAAACGGTAAGAGATACGAAGTCGGCTAAATTGAGGCAATGTTGCGTAATTATGGGCTTAATAATATTCCGCAAGAAATCACAAAATACTGGAGCTTTCAAGATATCTGGAAAAATCTTAGATTTTGTGTTTCGGTTTTTATTTTTCCTGACTTTGTTCAAAGAAATGTCCAAAAATAATTTTCACTTTCTCATTCATCATCAGATCTTTAGTTTAATGCGACGTTTTGTCTTGGGGTTACCATGATCAACTTAATTTTTTTAAATACGGGCCTGGATTTTTTTGTTTAAATTTGAAAGAGGACCGAAAATCGTTTAGTGGCATACCACACTTCCTGATTTTTCGACGGTTTGTTCCTTCAAGTACAAGTAATTTATTTTATTAATACAAATAAGAAGACATTGAGTTTTATATTTTCGATTTATACCGAATTTAAAAAAAAAATTAGTTACAGGAACGCACTAGGGGTATTTTAATGAAGATGAATGAATGAATTGTTGTATACTACTGAACGTAGATTTCAGTCCTTTCATAATTTAAACATCCAGGCCCGTATTTTAAAAAATTAAGTTGATCATGGTAACCCAAAGAATAAACTTTGCATGAAAGATAATGCCTTATGGAGAATAAAAAGTAGCAATGAGGAATGAAAATTTATTTTTGGACATCTCTTTGAACAAAGTCAGGAAAAAATAAAAATCGAAACGCGTAATTTTAGATTTTTCCAAATATTTTGGAAGCCCTTGTATTTATTTTTGATTTTTTTGTTGCATATTATTGGGCCCATATTTACAAATATTGCCACCATGTAGTCTGCCCCATCTTCCCCTAAAAATTGTCTATACCACTGTGTTGGTGTTTAGTTAATTAGTATTTTTACCACATTTCAAGGTCCGACCTTTGGGATTTTCGTTTTTTTTTTGTTAAATGGTTACCTCCTAAGTTACCGATAATTATTTTGTTAGCAGATTAATATCGTAGTGCAAATACATTTTCAACGGTAAATTAACTAAGTAAATAAATCAAGACCGGTCCACTTTGATTACTAGTATAATTTTTGCCAATGTACAATGTAACAATTATTGTTTCTCTACAACCCGATTTAAAATTATTGGATATTTTCTGTCGCGTTGGTTTTTTTGGTAAGTATACATTATTCTTCAGAAGTCTCTATATCCCTGGAATAACGCAACGAATTCATACTAACCAGAATATAATATACAGTACGTAGTAATGTGTAAGTAGACTATACTTAATGCTTTCGCCTGATGGGCATTATAGTCTAGTAACGCCTGTGGTGTATATGTCGGCGTCAATTAGTGAAATCCGTCATTCCCAGAAATGCCTAGTCATTTCACGTATTGCCGGCAAATAGTGTTAGTACACCGTTTGCCTAAGAGTATCAGGCATTCCCTGTAACGACGGAATTCTTTCAGTCAAACGCTGTGAAACTAAATGATTTAAGTTACCCTGTTTGCCGGTTTTAGCCAAACATTGTAACTAGGACAGTGTTGCCAGTAGTGCATGAAAATAAGGTATTTTACATTAAAAGGTTTGTAAATAACTGACTATTATCATGAATTTCCTTAAAATTGAAAAGAATTTTCTTACCGCCGTCAATTCCGTAATATTCCAAGGTTTTTTCTTACTTTGATTGGAGTAATAGTCATTTAACTTCTTATAAAACAATTCTGAATGCTTCAATATTTCATTTTCAAAAAGAATCACTACACAGATGTTAACAACAATTACAGCGTTCAACTAAAACCGGCAATAGGGTAATTAGTTAAATACAGCGTTTGACTGAAAGAATTCCGTCATTACTCTTAGGCAAACGGTGTACCAAACGTAGAGTTACACTATTTGCCGGCAATACGTGAAATGACTAGGCATTTCTGGGAATGATGGATTTCACTAATTGACGGCGACATATACAGTTCTTCATTTTCATCTTTTTAAAATATATACGTATAGTTAAAGTCCTGCATTTTTTTTAAACTATTATCTCCAATATAGTACCTATAGTAGTGAGCTTTTAGGTTTTATAAAGGAAAATATGGAAATTCCACAAAATATTTTAGAAAATGCTGAGAAAGCTAAGGAAAAGATATTACCGATAAAGTCTAAAATCCTGTACGACAAGGAGTATGAAAATTATCTACAATGGAAAGTAAAAACCAAATTACGGTGATTACTGTAATTTAATTAAGTCGAATATTGTCGGAAAAAAGAACCGAACAAACTCAAACAAATCGGAAATTAGAAAATATCTTCATTTTGACCCACAATATTTTATTCAAATATGACGAAGGAAACTAAATATTCATGTTACATGTAACACCTAACTGGTGACCTACTGTTTTTAATATGAGATTATGAGAACACCAGCAAACAATTCAGAATTATGGCCTGTTATCGCTTGTAATGTGATGAAAGGTGCGTTTTTCTTATAGAGTTATTATATGGAGAGGTACGATTCCCTGTCTAAATTTTTTAAACGTCCTCGGCATAACAGGATTTTAAATAAACAGATTCATCATTTAGTATAACATTATCTGAATAATTTAACCATCATAGTCCTTGATTATTGAACAATGTGCAACTAATTGCGGTCAAATTAATGCGATAATTAATTCACGATAACGATTACATTTACCTTATTCAATAGCAAATTTTGAATTCCGAATTTTCAATGGAATTTAATAAAATTTCAAACATTACGAAAACGTTACGCTTTATAAAAAAGTTATGCTGCCTGAGAAATTAATATTATTTTTAAAAAAATTAAAATTTACGATGGCATATTATAATATAGGGCAACCAAAAAATAAAAAGTCTTAAATTATTGGGTTATTCCTTGAGAGGAAAATATGATAAGGAAATGTTGATTAATATTTTATATTATGTTAATTATCTATGCACCATTTTAATAAGGGTTCCTTGAATTAATAACAAAAAAGATTTTATTTAACTTTCTTCCTCAATTTTTTGCTCTTCGTTTACCTATAGGGTCATTCCCGAGTGAACCTATATATACAGTGGTACCTCGAGATACGAGTGCCCCGAACATACGAGTTATTTGAGATACGAGCTGTCGGGCGAGCGAAGTTTTGTTTTGAAATACGAGCGACATTTGAGATACGAGGAACGGTCAGCTGCGATGCTGCACACAAATTGCAACTGATCGTTCATCGGAGCTGTTTAATGACACTTGCCTAACTCAGTTCCGCAGCATTCTGAAAGGGAGGAAGCAACAAACCACCTTGAACAGTTCTTTTTGAATCAGGCGAAAAAGGCAAAGACCAGTGAAGAGAGAAGCAGTGACTAAAATTAAGCATACAGTAGCATTTAAGTTGTGTATAAGTTGTATTTAAGTGACCAAAATACAAATATGTATGTACACTTTATAAAACCTTTGTGTTTTACATTATCTTTTATTATATTTTTCTTATTCAAAAACACGTAACAACAACAATTGGGGGTAGCATTTTTGGGGCTGGAACGGATTAATGGCATTTCAATTAATTTCAATGGGGAAAATTGCCTTAAGATACGAGCAAATTGACATACGAGCAAGGTTACGGAATGAATTAAACTCGTATCTTGAGGTATCACTGTAGTAGTTAAAAATTGCTCATATCCCGATTGACCTTTAAAGCTGTGAGGGCGCAACAAACGGTTTTGCACGCGGGCGGCCCTGGGTCTAGCGTGGGGCCTGTTTACGAACAACCTTAATAACACTTTAATACTTACTTCTTCGTTGTCATTTTCAATAAACTCAAGGTTTTATAATATAATATTTTATAATGTCCACTTATTGTTTACATTTGACACTCAAAAATGTTTTTGATGTAAAACTAATATTTTAAAAATCACTGCTAGTTTAAAAACACTATAAAGCCATCTACAGGCACTTGTTTTATAGAATGTTATCCAATTAAAAAATATATTGCGTCTAGATAAGCTTTATGATAGGTGGTATCGTTGCATATTCGCGGTATTCTTATTTATTCAATTAATTTTGGTCGGTCAAGTCGTACAAATCGCGACGATCCTACTGATGGTATACGGGATCCTTTCTATACGAATTGTTCGCCGTATTTGTACAAGTTTCCTACTCTGAAGAATGTTACGATTATTTGAATACAATTTATCTTAAGTTAAATACAGGGACTATCAAAATAAATGGACTGTATTAGTTAGAATTAGATAATAAATATTAAATAGACGATAAATGGAAATTAATCTAGTAAAGGTTTGGTAGAGTAGGCATTGGAGAAATTTTGACTATAGTTAACTAAATGGGAGCGTTGATCTTTAGTTTTAGAAGAATCATTTCCGAAACGACTGTTATCTCGTAACAGCAACTTTCCTTTACCCCCTAAGCAGGGACGCGTGCGTCAAGTTTCTTCAGCGCCGTCGTGCGAAACACTAATAGGCGCTTTTTATGCGCCTTTAAGGCCTTGGCGCCGCACGAACTTGCCAATGTGGATGGCGCGTCCCTGGCACTACTATTACTGTTTCAATTAAATAATCTCCCACTGATTGTGTTTTTATAGCCCATTCTGACTAACTGGTCCATTAATAAAATATTCTGTCTATGTCTACCACTCTCTGAGTCTCTGCTTACTCTACATTAACGACTTTCTAGTGAAATCGAAAACCCGATATTTAGTTTTGCTGATGATAGCAGCCAGGCAGCAATTTTCTCTAAAAAGGTTAACATTACAGAACCGGATATAGTCATGGACTGACACGTAATCCCGCTGGCTTCATCTATTAGTTTGCTGGGCGTCAATCTGGGAGGAAATATGTCTTGGCATAACCACGTTGTGGCAATCGCCAAGATAGCTTCTCAGAAGCTTGGTGTACTCTTCCGAACCAGAAAGTTGTACACACCTCAACAACTTTTTACACTATACAAAGCCCAGATTCGACCATAACTAGAGTACTGCTATCATGTCTGGAGCTCTGCACCCAAACATACTCTTCGGTTACCGGATTCCATCGAAAGGAGGGCCATTCGTCTGATTGGAGACCACGAGCTGACGAAGAACCTCGACAACTTAGAACATCGGAGACGGGTTGGAGATTTGACTCTCTTTTACAGATATTTTCATGGAAAGTGCTCGGCTGTCCTTGCCCTCTTAATTCCGCCCAGAGCGGAGCAAACCACTGCCGCCCATCCATATGTGGTTAAGATTAGTACTCCTCGAACTTCATTATTTAAGAATTCTTTCATTTGGAGGACTTCATCCTTATGGAACGACCTTCCCGAGGTCGTTTTTCCCAACGAATATAACCTCCAACGATTCAAAACCAACGTGCCCTAAAGGATTTTTCCTATAGTGTTTGTGTTTGATCATAAAAAAAAAATTCTGATATTTGTTTGTTTATTTCCATACTTTCTAAAAAATTTTGTCTTATGTATATTTTTTAACAAGTTCGATACTTTAGCTAATATGTATACAGGGTGTTATGGAAATGACTTATTATATTTAAACCAGCAAAAAAAATAACCTTAATTGGCGCTTTGAACTATGGTACGAAATATACACTTTATATGAAATCTGACAATTTACGTGGCCGCTACTGAGGACGTAATCAATAGTTTATTGAGGCGGTGTTGTCATATATTGCAACACAGAATTGTAAACGCACGTGTTCAGTTTTTGACAACAGGACGTCTTTGACTCGCGTTATCACTTCTTTTTAAAACTTTTTTAAAAAATACTACAATTTTAAGGTACATACTCTCTTACCTTCGATCTTATATTAAAATAATCCGTTTTATAATTGAATTCCATAAAAAAAATAAAACACAAAAACTATTTTTGCAACAGAACCAACAATAAGTAATATCACACAAATTTGAAATCACATCACAATATTTCTTATTATGAATTATTTCACAATAGAAAAAAAATCGGGTAATGCTACAACTAACAAAACGTTTAAAATTCGTATACATCAAGCACGTGGAACCCTCGACAGCGTCATCCCATTTCCGAGTCTCAAAACATATTGAAACTGAAGCAACGATAGTCGCGCGCGGCAGGTATCCAAGCAAGGGCGAAACATGCTGTGTGATCTGACAACACTGTTAGTATATTCTAGTGACCCACATTGTTGCTAACTGAATCCAGATGGAACGGGGCAACAGTATGTGGGTAAAAAGGGTTTTACCTTAGTATTTAGATATTCGATAAAAAAAACGTATGTAGACTTTCTCTAGGATACCCTAGGAGTCACCCATTTAAATATAATAAATCATTTCCATAACACCCTGTATGGTACCGTAAAAACCCGATTTCAGTTAAAGCTCGATCTTCCTAGGAATAACTATAGTTATAACTATCCTCCCTAGTCAATTCTAGATTTAACTAGTTAAAACTAGAATTATCTAAGTAAAAACGAGTATTGACTAAAATATGTTTAGTGAAAACTAGAAATAACTGAGAATATTTGTTAATTCTAGTTTTAACTAGTTAAATCCAGAATTGACTAGAAACTGTTTAGACAAAACTAAAATTACCTGAGAATGATTGTTATTGCTAGTTTGAAGTAGTTAAATCTAGAATTGACTTGGGAGGATAGTTAAAACTAGCTTTCCCTAGGAATATTTGGTATTAACTGAAATCCAACAACAAATGGTTTTTAAAAAAATTTCTTAAAAATTGCATGCTAAGTTATAAGTAGAGTGATACCTCGAGATACGAGATTAATTCTCGTTCAGTAACCTTGCTCGTATGTCAATTTGCTCGTATCTCAAAGCAATTTTCCCCATTGCAATTAATTGAAATGCAATTAATCCCTTCCAGCCCCAAAAATGCTACCCCCAATTGTTTTTGTTGCGTGTTCTTGAATAAGAAAAATGTGTTTATAAATGACAAATATTGTATAAAAACATAATAACTTACACACAACTGAAATGCTACTGTATGCTTAATTTTAGTCATTGCTTTTCTCTTCACTGGTCTTTGCCTTTTTCGCCGGAGAAAACTGTCCAAGGAGGTTTGTTTCTTCCTCCCTTTCAGAATGCTGCGGAAATGAGTTAGGCAAGTGTCATTAAATAGCGCCGATGCACGACCAGTTGCAACTTTTTCGGGGTGTTTCTTTACCACGAACTGTGAAACTCTCTCCCACATTCCCAAGATCTCTTTTATCTCAGTTGTAGAGATCGCGTCGCAGCTGACCGTTCCTCCTATCTCAAATGTCGCTCGTATTTCAAAACAAAACTTCGCTCGCTCGACAGCTCGTATCTCAAATGACTCGTATGTTAGGGCACTCGTATCCCGACGTACCACTGTACTTTTTAATAACAATTTTTACATGAAAATATTTTTTAACAACAATTATTATTCCTTGATTATGAGCTAATTAATTTCTTAATACTTTAATACATACACAAATATAGACATCTTTATATCATTTAGAAACTGTGAAACAAATATAAATATCTTTGATCAACAGCATTATACCTCTTTATCAGTTATTATTATACAGAGTAATGGTACAAAGACGGATCGTTAAGCAGGCGCGTATACAAGGGGGGGGTACTGGGGGTAATTACCCCCCCCATCCCATCGAACTAAAAAAAATTTTACAAACTATTTAAAAAACGAAAACCTTGGCAACCCTGGAATCGCTTCTTTGGAGGTCACAGGTCGTATCGCTAATTGCTCGACAACGACAGTGTTGTCAACCGTCCTATTATTATAGTATTTTGTACTATTATTTACGGGTTTCGTACTATTCATAGGTCTGATAGGACGCCTAAAATACTATTATTAGCTCGATTCAATTGTATTACATTTTTACGTTATTTTTCGTAGCCAGTCGACTTTTTTTTTTAGGTATTTTAGTAGTAGGTACTATGATGGCAACTTTTCCTTTTTGTTACTTTTTTTTTTGGCTGGCTGTAATAGTATCCTGAATTTTAAAATACCGTTACTTAAAATGTGTGTACTATTATTTCACCTCGTGTCCTTTTATTTTGACATCGAATGTACTATTATAATTTCATTGAAGTTGGCAACACTGGACAACGCGTTCCTTGTATGCAAGCGCGGCAATTGTTGTGCTTCTCTTCTCTGACAGTCTCTCTTTGGAATTCTGTAAACCACAGGAAAGTAGGAAAGTGCAAAGTAAAGCAAAGCAAATCTACGGGTAGGTACAAGCACCCGCAAGTTTAACAAACGACTGGACTGTTTTTAATGTAAGAGCAAGATTTTTTTATATTTAACAACAGTTGTATACTAATTTTATAACAGAATAGTTAGTATATGAGGGGTTCATAGCAACAGTGGTGTAAGTCAAATTATTATTAGTTTTTTCCTATTATTTAATTAATTATTCAAACGGGGATAAAATAATAACTATTTATTATGATAAAAACTATCTAATAATGGCAATAACCATTACAAAAAAATAATAATTAATTGTGGCAATGCCTTGTTTTATAATCTTAAGATAAACTAATTACAAAAAATAATAATTTTCACTTATACCACTGTTGCTATGAACCCCTCATATTATACAGGGTGATTGATGGTGGATGGCCTATTAGACGTTTAGGACGAACTAGCCAACTTATCACTTTGAAAATTTGGGAGCTTATTTAAGCGGACATGATCTCTATTTTAAAAATATTTTTAGTCATGCGGTGTTGCCGATTCTACTAGAAAGTATTATCAACTTTTATAATTTAAATGGAATACCCTGTGTATTATTATTTTTTTAGAATCCTTATTAATTTCTTAATAATTTTCCTTAAAATTTTCCTATACCTATCTGTTATCGTTCTCGAGATAATAATTAATTTCCCTTTTTTTTTGGAAAACATTTTCCTCAAAATGGGCTGATATTTTTGAACTATGACAAATTAAAGCACTGAAATTTGGTTTGGAGTCAGGTTATATCAAGAGACCTCTCACTCCAAATATTAGTAATAATCGTACAGGGTGTTTCAAAATACAAATTTTTTGATGGTTTGGTAGAATGGTAAATAGTATGTTTTTTTAAATGAAACACCCTGTATTTTATCTGTGGTCCTACAAGCTATTGAAATTGTCTATCTTTCTATGTACAATATTGCTATACCTATCTCGAACAGTTTTTGACTTATGAGCATTTATTTAGCAAAATTAATTGTTGCAGATAACAATCATAGTTTTTAGACCAATTTGGCAAGTAGGCTATGGAAATTGCATAGAATGATAGGCAATTTCAATTGCTTTTATTAGCACAGATAAAATACAGGGTGTTTCATTTAAAAAAACATACTATTTACCATTCTACCAAACCATCAAAATATTTGTATTTTGAAACACCCTGTACAATTATTACTAATATTTGGAAACAGAGTGAAAGATATCTGGATATAACCTGACTCCATACCAAATTTCAGTGCTTTAGTTTATCAGAGTTAAAAAATATCAGCCCATTTTGAGGAACATGTTTTTCCAAAAAAAAAAGTGAAATTAATTATTATCTCGAGAACGATAACAGATAGGTATAGGAAAAGGTTAAGGAAAGTTATTAAGAAAATTTTTTTTGAAAATCATTTATTTAGAATAGGGATTCTAAAAAAATAATAATACACAGGGTGTTCCATTTAAATTATCAAAGTTGCCAATACTTTCTAGTAGAACCGGCAACACTGCATGGCTACAAATATTTTTAGAAGAGAGATCATGCCCGCTTATATAAGCTCCCAAATTTTTAAAGTGATCCGTTGACTAGTTCGTCCTAAACGTCTAATAGGCCATCCACCATCAATCACCCTGTATTATTAGGCTTTTGTAACGTGGAAATATTGAGTAAATCACTTTGTCAGAAGGGATTTTTTTAAAATTCTAGTGGCTTGTAATGACGAGTAAAAGAAAAGGCACGTTGGATGCCTTTGTAGTAAAGTCAAAAAAAGCAAGTTTACAAGAAACTAAAGTAAACGAATCACATGTTGATAATGGAAACATTCCTGGAACGAGTACGAGTAGTACGTCCGAAAATCAGAATAAAGAGCAAAGTTCAGCAGCACCACAGGCATTACAATCTGAACATTCCGATTCTTCTACCTTAGGGGCAGACCTTGATTTAGGACTTATAATATTTAAGAATGAACACCTTTCTGATAAAGATAAATATCAACTTTTAAAACACGCTTTTAAACCTGGTGTAGACTTTGCGTTTCCATGTAGTGTCCATAAAAAAAATGACAAAGAAGTTAGGTGTTATTTATCTCGTAAACATTTTGAAAAATTTACGTGGCTCACTTTTTCAAGAAGTTTAAATGGAGTGTTTTGCATTTATTGTGCCATTTTCGGTAAATTTGGCGGAAAAGATAAGCGCACGCCTTTAAAAAAACTTGTGGTAGTTCCGCTTCAAAAGTATTCAAAACTGTTAGGTAAGGATGGCGATTTAAGTTGCCACCATGAATATTGGTACCATAAAGATTCGACAATCTATGCAAAAAACTTTATAGATATTTACGAAAACCCACAAAAAGATGTTAGAAACGTTCTTGACACTGAAAGAAACAAGCTAGTTGCTGAAAACCGGGCCCGCTTACTTCCAATAGTAGAGTCCATAATATTTTTGGGTAAACAAAATATACCTTTTAGGGGACATCGTGACAGCGGAATTCTTAATAATAATTCTGTAATTAACGAGGGCAATTTTAGGGAACTATTGCGTTATAGAATAAACAGCGGAGACAACATTTTAAAAAATCATTTGGAAAGCGCTTCATCTAAAGCTACATATATTAGTAGTGTAACACAAAATCAGATTATAGCCTGCTGTGGAAACGAAATTCTTCATCAAATATTATGTAAAATTAAATTTAACCAGTATTACAGTGTTATATTTGATGAGACTACTGATGTCAGTCACGCTTCACAAATGTCCGTTGTGATTCGCTACGTCGACGATAGTGGAGACCCACAAGAAAGTTTTGTAGGATTTATAGACTGTCATGCTGATAACTATAACAAAACCACACATGAGCCTTATTTGACTGGTGAAGTATTGGCTAATACTGTAACAAAATTTTTAAAAAGTCATGACCTTAATCCGAATTATTGTGTAGGTATAGGGACCGACACTTGCAATTTAATGTTAGGGGAACAAAAGGGTGCTGTTACAGAGCTTAAAAAATATTTTGTAAATGCTCTTAGATGCCCTTGCAAGAATCATGCACTTAATCTCTCCATCTCAAAATGTAACAAAGTTCAATCAGTAAGAAATTCGTTGGGTGTTATTACTGAAATTGTTGCATTTTTTAACGCTTCCTCTAAACGATCGTTTGTTTTAAAGTCAGTAAACGATGAAAAATTAAAATCCCTATGTGAAACTCGATGGGTAGATCGACACCAATCTGTGATCAAATTTAAGAGTTCTTTAAAACAAATTGTTAAATGTTTATCAATTATATCAGAATGGAGAGATTTAGAATCGGCATCTAAGGCTAATTGTTTAAAAACCTCTGTCTTAACACTAAATTTTTTGGTGAGTTTACATTGCTTGACTGAAGTCTTAAGCGTAACAGTCAACCTAAGTAAAATTTTGCAATCAAAATCTATTTCTAAGCAATACGCCGATGGTTTAATAAAGGGTGTTATTGAAACTCTGAAGCAAAAAAGGCAACACGCTAGTGAAAATTTTGAAACCATATTTAAAGAAGTGGAAAAAAATGCTATCGAGCTAGAAGTGTCAGTAGTATTGCCTAGAACTACAAAATCACAAAAAAATAGACCTAATCCAGAAGTTAAAACTCCTGAGGATTATTTTAGAATAACTGTGTTTATACCACTTTTAGACAGTATTATTGAAGATCTTCAAGTACGATTTAATGATAATGGCATGCTTATATTTGATTTCAATATTTTAATCCCACAAGTCTTAATTGCTGCAGATTATACTAAAATAAATGAAGCATTAGAAAACATCGCTCGATATTTATCAAAAATCGAGAATAGTTCGGAAAATTATATTTATACAACTATCCGTGGAGAGACAGATCTATATAAAACAATGTGGCAAAATTTAGAAGACATTCCTAATAGTATTGATTTGGCTTTTAAAAAATGTGACCAAGATTTATTTCCTTTTATTAAAAAATCCCTGAAAATAGCCCTTACTTGGCCAAGTAGTGTTGCTACTGCTGAAAGGAGCTTCTCTTCCTTAAGACGCCTTAAAACCTGGCTAAGGTCTAACATGTCCCAAGATCGCTTAGTTGGTTTAGCTCTTTTACATGTACATGGTTGGGATATTGAAATAAAACCAGAATCAGTTATTGATCGCTTTGTAAACGAGTCGACCAGAAAAATTGATTTTGTTATTTAATTAGTTTGTGATTTATAATAAAACATCTATCAAAAATATATGCAATAATAAGAGTTCCTTGATAACATTGTCAATAACTGTAAAATACCTTAAATACTTGTATCATGGCATTGTTGAGTCGCTGCACATTTTTTTTTTTGGTGGTTTAGTAAAATGTCTTATGATAGGTATACCTCAATCCGAAATTGTGGTGTTTGGTGGAACAATTCAATTGTTGTTTCTTTTAGATATACTATTACTTACACTAATTTAGTTTATTTATTTTTGATAATACTTGGTTTTTGGTTTTCCCTAGTCATTTTTTTCATGTTATATAACATATCGTCGGGTTACAAGCAAAACACTCTGTCTTCTTTTTTAAATATTAGTAATTAAGTATCAGTTGTATGAATTTTTACACCTTCTGTTTTGAAAAAATAGGTAAAACCTATTATGAAACTTAGCGGATTTTTACACCCTTTTGACTTAATGTGTTTTGCTTGTAACCCGACGATATAGAGTTCGTGTTATACTTTATATGTTGTTGTGTTTGTAAATCGTTATATTTACGTATGTTACAATTTATTGTTACGTAATATATGTCATGTTTTATAATATTTTTTAAATTAATGTTTTTTTTTCAAAAATATATCAATGCTCAATATTATATCTATACTTCCAATATTACAAAAGAAAATACAAATTTGAACACATAATTATAGTTCAATAATCGAATATAGTAGTACTAACTAGATTCAAAAGTCGAAAAGTACCCCCCCCATAACTGAGAGCTGTATACGCGCCTGTCGTTAAGTTATCTAAAACTTTATATAAGTCGCAATTTATTTTTTTAAATGATCTCTTAAAAAAATATACATAGTGGATCAGAAAACTGGTACGCGTACCAACGTTCATTTTTAAAAAAAATAGTATACTCATCTTCATCTGTTTTCGAAATGTTACCGTAAAATACCCAGAGGCAAGGCCAATTTCTGGGGGGGAAATGTAGTAATTTGAGTCTTGTCAGGACCCTTATAAGTATTTACCAAAGATCTTGTATTTACCTATGGCCAAGACCCGAAAAAGATTCAGCATGCTTGACAGCCACTGTCGCTGTTGACAGCTTATGGTTGATCGGTTTGTGGGAAAAACCATGTTTCTTCTGGGCAAAAAGTAAAATAAGGTTAAAAATTTATTTGAATGCAATGGCTTCGATATGATTTTTTTTACAACTGCAATAACCTGCCATTGAACGAGCGCGTTGCGCCATATAAAACCAAATTGCAAGAAACGTTGCAGGTTACGTTTCGCTTCTGCAACGTCTTGCTGCAAGAGTCCTTCAAGTTATCTTTCAGCATGGAAAACGGCCTTAGCACTTTTAATTTTTAAAATTAAACAGTCAACTTTATTATGAAACCAATTAGCTTATAAGAGACTGAGAATACAGGGTGTTTTTTAATTGAGTGGCGATCCTTAAAGTTGTGAATCCTTGGGTGATTTTAAGAAGAAAAGTTAATATTAACATAATACTATATATACAGTGAGGACGTAAAGTAAGGAATAAATTCATTATCTCGCACACTACAATTTTTTTAAAAATGGCTCGGACCCTTCGATTTTGTTTTTCGAACGCGCATATTCTGACATAAAATGTAGATATACAGGGTGTTGCAAATAAGAGTGACACAAAACTTTTTTTTCTTAAATAGAACCCACTGTATATTATTGCATGTACGGATTCTTCGGAACTCGTCCTAAACATTTTTCATTTAGCATGTGCTATACCTTAGCCCAAGCGTTTTGGAGTTATTCTCATTCAAAATTTGAAAATCAGATATTTCGCAATCAATCAAGACTTGCATTGATTCATGCACGCTGAGGAAAACCTGTAGTCAGCATGCGTGAAGCGCAAGAAAAGTCAAGTAGGCTTTGGAGTTATGATGCAAGAACCAAAAGAATGAATGTCAATTGTTACTGTTATTGTGAGTTTTATGTGTATTTTCCTAACGTTTTACTAGTTTTCAAAAGACTCATTTCGTTTTTTCATAACTAAATTAAATTAAAATGCGGCTCACTGAGAAACAGCGCATAGAGGTTTTGATGATGATGGGCTACGGTGATAGGGTTAGAACACAGCAAGAAACTTGTGAATTATTTAATCAAAAATACCCCAATCGTCCGCCAATATCACAATCAACAGTAAGCAAAATTGAGTACAAGTTTAGGCAATTCGGTCATGTAAGAGATGTTCCTAGATTTGGTCGTCCTCAAGTTGATGAAAATCAACAATTAGAAGTCTTACTGGCAGTTCAAGATAACCAGCATGTGGTGTCTAGGCAGGTAGCAAATGACGTGGATATTGGAAAAACAACAGTTCTTAAAATACTGCATACAAATAAATACCATCCTTATAAAATGCAAGTTCTCCAAGAACTTTTGGAAAGGGACTTTGAGAGGCGCCTTGAATTTTGTGAGCGTTTACAGGATATGTGTTTCGTAAACAGAAATTTTGTAAAAAATATAATTTTTCCACATTTTGCTTGAATGGTGACGTAAATACCCAAAATTATCGATATTGGTCCGATGTAAATCCACACTGGATGAGGGAAGGACACACACAATTTAATCAAAAGATCAATGTGTGGGCTGGCGTTGTCGATGACATTGTTATAGGGCCATTCTTTTTTGACGGAAATTTAACAGGCGAGAGATACTTGAGTTGTTTAGAACAAGAACTTGTTCCAGCCCTGGCCACCCTTTTTCCTGAGTTAGAACGTCCCGATTTGCCACATCATAATATCTGGTTGCAACAAGATGGTGCTCCCCCACATTTCGCTGTGGGAGTTCGTACATATTATTTGGACGATACTTTTCCAAACAGGTGTATTGGAAGAGGTGGTTTTATTGAGTTGCCGCCAAGGTCACCCGATTTAACACCACTCGACTTTTTTTATGGGGATACCTTAAGGGAAAAGTATTCAAAAGCCAGCCTGCAAATTTAGATGATTTAAAAGATCGCATCCGGCAAGAAATTCGGCAAATTACACCCCAAATGGTTCGAAATGTTCAGCGAGAATTTGTAGATCGGTTAAGCTATTGTCAGTTGACCAACGGAAGACATTTAGAACATTTACTTTAGAAAAATTATTTTTAAGTTCACCTAACTGTTTTTTCGATAAATAAGACATTTTTAAAATAATTTTATTCTTTGTTTTCTCCATGACTTTTTCCACTTTTCAAATTTTGAATGAGAATAACTCCAAAACGCTTGGGCTAAGGTATAGCACATGCTACATGAAAAATGTTTAGGATTTTCCGAAGAATCCGTACATGCAATAATATACAGTGGGTTCTATTTAAGAAAAAAAATTTTTGTGTCACTCTTATTTGCAACACCCTGTATATATACATTTTATGTCAGAATATGCGCGTTCGAAAAACAAAATCGAAGGGTACGAGCGATTTTTTTAAAAAATTGTAGTTTGCGAAATAATGAATTTATTCCTTACTTTACGTCTTCACCGAAAGCTCTTCATTTTTCAGCATTTTTAAAAATTTTTTCGGTTTTTATTTTTTTAAGCGGAAACGAAAGTAAGTATATGGACCAAAGTTACTCAAAAATAAATGAGGATTTTAAAAATAAGTTTGGTTTTAAGAAAAATCAGTGGCGTACCATTTATTATAATTATGATAAAACAGTTATTGTTTAAATTTTAACATTCTGTAGCTCAAAAATGAAGAGCTTTAGGATATATGTTAATATTAACTTTCCTTCTTAAAATCATCCAAGGATTCACAACCTTAAGTATCGGCACTCAATTAAAAAACACCCTGTATGTTCTAATTGCTCTGTTGTAGACCGATCAGTCGGAAAATTTATGTTGTAGATAACGTAGGGGAGAGCGGGGAGGGTCTGGACAGAGGAGGCATTGGACAGATTCAAATTCCCCAATCTACTAGATATTTTGTTCAAACAAAACCGTGTCTCTCATTTCCGCTATGGCGTTTGTTTTTATTTAAATTCGATGAACGAATAAAAATCCAACTTTATCACAAGCATGTTCTTTATTATAACTTAATTGAAATTGTTTATAAGGTATGTTTTGAAATATCGTACGTATTTTAATATAATTATGAAATAATTATTACAAAATAATTGAAAAAGGAAACATGAATACTGCCCTGCAAAAATTCACTTTCTGAGATGTGTTTATAGGACCGTTCCAACCGACACAGAACGGTGTATCTGGCGATCCCGTTGGTGTTCCAACCAAATCTGTGATCGCTCGCAAACCAGTTTCTGAACGGTGAAAACGATACATGGCCAAGAGCAGGAACCGTTTGTACTGACTTGCGCCGTTTTAACAGTTGTATTTGTATTCCCAGTATTCATGCATTTCTTTGACCCTTGTTTTGTATGACTAGTAGCATAACCCCTCTTTAATACTTTGATTATTTAATTTATTCTTATTAAATTTGTATAATACGGTTCCCAAATCTACAAGATATTCGTACCATTAAACACGTTATTTTCTTTCATAATTATTGAATACAACAAAACGGAACGACAAAAGATAATACTCAAGCTTAGACGAAAAACTCTAGCAACAAACGTAGGGTTATGATTTATGAATGATATAATAATCAGCTGAGAGAATGGTCACAAAAACGTACCAACCTTGCGTCCCTTAAGGCCGTATTAGACTAGGCAATTTTTTCTCTAGCGCCGGCAATTATAATGGCACGTATTCATGCGCACTAAACCGTTTTCGATCAGCTGGAGCATTGTCAACGGTCAGAACAGCAGTGGGTACTGTCGAAATCCCTAAAATATCCCCAGAATTAGAGATGTGCAAACCTGTTCGTTTTGATTACCAGTTAAAGCAGCTACTGCTATTTACAAATAGGAGGTGCCAAAAGTTGCTGAATTAGCAGTCCATAAGTTTAATAAAGAATGTAAACTGCTAATTTAAGTACCAGTGGGTTTAAATGACCATTACCTGTTCATACCTGGTTCGGCCAAATAATAAACAGTTAAAAATAACAGAATAATCCATGTCTACCCAATTGCGCCGGCAAGGGCAATTAAAATGGCGCCTGCCCCATTTCTGGTAATGAGAGACAGCTGATCGGGAACAGTGTACTGCGCATGAATCCGTATCATTTTAATTGTCAGAAGAGTAGAATTTCTGACTGTAGTACGGAGAACGGTGTACTGCGCCTGAATCCTTGAATTATAATTGCCATTGCTGGCGCCATAAAAATTCCCAAGTGTAATACGGCTTTTAGGCATCGACAATAAACGGTGCAAAATTAACGCCTGCGCATAAAATCGATCCCAACAGTTTCGTGACGGTTCTAGAACGATACAAAAATAGGGTGTTGCAACAAACCTTATATCTCTTATATTTTTACAATATAGTAAAGTGTTAGTGTATATTTTCAAATATAATTAAGGAAACACCACTCTTCTAAATAAATTTAGAAAAAAAGTGCATGTAATAATAACAAAATGCGTAATTTCTCAAAACTACTTTTACAACAGTTAGGACAACTAGTCTTAGCCAGTGGCGCAGCCAAGGGGAGATTTGCCCCCCCCCCCCACCAAATATTTATAATAGACATTTTTAAGTAAATGCAACATATAAATTCCCTTCCCCCCGAAATTTTAATAAACACCTACAAAAAAAATTTCTGGACATTTTATTAGCAACAAAACATATTATATTAAAGTCAAATAATAGTGAAATATGGTAACTAAATTTAGAAGTATAACTTCTTCTAAAATTTCTAAAATATTTCGCATTTTTGAGGTTAAATTCTAATATCACAGAAATTAATTTACTAACCTATTTCGATAAAACAATCAAACTGTCGGAAGTAAAATGTGACAGTTAAAGTAAATCGTTTGTACAGATACTAAGACACAATAAAACGTTAACATAGACTTCCGCTACAAGTAAAAAATAAATTACTATTGAACATATTAATATGAAATGGTAAAATAATTTTTCCACTACTAACCATTGAATCACGTAATATTAACCGATATTTAGCTTTTGAAATCATTTTTCTGCATCTCCTGCCAGAAATCATTATTATTTACCTCCATTATCGACCTAGGTCAATAATAGAGGCATTTGGCACAAAAAAATGTCAAACTCTTCAAAGCAGGCAACCCGATTCCTGCAAATTGTAATAAGGTGACAGCAGAAATTTGTTGAAACGTCAAATCGTAGGTAACTGACTGCAATGATTAATTGATAATGCAAGGGAGTAAAATTAATAAATTAATAACTACAACAAGATTTTGTAAATGAATTAGTAGTGGAAAATAGTATATTACGTACCTAGGTGGAAAGTGTTGCATTCCTGTCGAGAGAGTCGGTGGTTAACTAAATCTCGAGACACCGAGATTTGTATACTATTTTATTTACAACCACATCTAACATCTACTTCTTATTATTATGAATTAAAATTATGAATAAAAGATAAATATTATTTTGACTTTTCCATTGAAAAATTAGACAGAAATTCCAAATTACCGCAGGTGGTAAAATAACGTTGGTAAGAATACACATCAAGATGGCAAATATCATTTTTTGAATATGGTTTAAATGTCACTTAACAACAGAAAAATGAGGAATTTGATTTTGCTGCTACTCCACCAGAAATTCGAGAAGCAGCAAAAATAGTAGAAGAAGATCTTCTGCCAACTAAAAGCCGCCCGAGATATGACAAGGTATATATTTGTTTCAAAGAATGGTGTACGGGAAACAAAGTTCAAAATCCTGCTTCTGAGTCGGCGCTACTAGCTTATTTCAGTGAAAATGCCAAGACAAAGAAGATATCATCGATTTGGTCACAATATTCAATGCTGGGGACCACTGTATCAATTAGGGAAAAAGTAAACATATCTAAACACGCAAAGCTATTAGCATTTTTAAAAAAGTGTGTTCGTATATTATTTTGAGATGTCGATTTTTTTTTAAATTACAAAAAAATAATTTACTTTCCACCCGGGTGGAGTAAAAGCAAAAAAAAGTCAACTTTCCACCTTTCAAAGATAGATGAAATGTCATTATAACATGCATGGTTGTAAATAAAATAATATATTAACTGCGGTGTAGAAAGCTTTTATTGCCCTCACGTCTATAATAGCCTATTTCTAAACCTTGGTTAATAATATCTTATTCTTAATTAACTGACGATGCCTTATACAATAAGGAATAAACAAATAATGTTAAACATCTACATATCTTACGAGCTAGTGCCCGAGCGTCGAGCGCTACCTATAAGCAAATACTTGTCGTATTTTGCCCAACACAGTTGGTTATCAAAATGCTATTTAAAATTCAATGGTACTACCAAGAAGGTGAGTGTTCATACCTGACCATCTAAATATATTTGTGCTTCGTAATTCTAGAGGACAGAATACAATCTTCAGCGCAATCTTTTAGTATATAGTCTCATGACAAAACATGCAAAAACTAACAAGTCAAAAGTAAACAACTATGGCTGATTAACCAATCGTAATGCAGGATTTCCAATATCGCTCGCAGATCAATCGTGCCATGTGGGTTTACATTTACTGACTCTTGGTTTGTTGATTAGGGAATAGGTGCTTATTTCATTTAAACCCTAGTGTCCAAATCGCCAGCCTCATTGTTATTAAAACTCTTATTAACCACCCCTTTCAAATTCCCATTTATACTACCCCTTAAAACTTTATTAGTCAATTTTCCATTTCCTGCATAATGCTCTGTAATTTCGAATAGAGTTTTACCTTCAGTCTCAGGAAGCAAAAAGTACAATACAACTAAACCCAATAAGGCCACGCATCCATAAATCCAGAAGACACCATACAGAGAAGCTACGTGGACAAGATTTAGAAAAGTTTTATTAGCGAAGAAACCGATAATATAACCCGTGCCCGCTGACAAACCCGATCCAGTATCTCTTACTTCGTTAGGGTACAATTCGCCCATTATAATCCAGGGTAAAGAATACGTCATAAGGTAGCTGAAAAAGCCCATGGAAACGATAGTTAGTAAGGGTATCCAGTTAAATTTTTCCGCTATTTCTTCGTTAATATCTGCGGAGGAATCAAAATTGCTCGCTCCGATGCTATAGCTGTAAATTCCTGCGAACAGGCAACAAATGCAAATTCCAATTAAGGAAGTAAATGATAGAATCCGTTTCCCGAAATGTCGCACCAGAATCATCAAGAGAATGGCGGCGAAAAGCTCAGCGGTACTAATCATGACGGTGGCATAATAGGAATCAATAGGCGCTTTAAGTGCCTGGAATAATTTCACAGCATAAATGTTAATCGGAGTGATACCGAAATGAGCTAAAACGAAAGTTAGGGAAATTAACAGGTACGGTTTAACAAAAGTCGCCTTAAAGTATAATTTTAGATTATCTAAACTAATAAGGGGCCTTCTAGTCTGTTCGTTCGCTCCGAGTTGCTTCAATTCTGCACAAATATTTAAAAACTCATCTTCTACGGCCTCCACTTTAGTCCATCCCCGCAGCCAGGCCAAATTCTTCTTGGCGTCGTCTTTCCTATTTTTGGAAATTAACCAATACGGAGATTCTGGGATGAACATAAACAGCACTAGACCAACCAGGGGTATACAGGCGTTGATCAGGACCATGGTCCTCCATGAAAAGATGGTTCCCAATATGAATGATGTCATGATGCCTATGACGATTGCTATGGTAGATGTTGAGCTTAGGGCTCCCCTGAGGCTTGGTTCGGCTATTTCAACTGTATAGATTAAGGTCTGTAAAAATAATGAATATAGTTTGAACATTGATCTGTCAAATTATTATTGTGTACTATACATATTTTTAGGTTTAAAAGAGGTTCAATTTTAACTAACCTTGATTTTAACATTGCTTTTTTTTGTATGATCAGATGATTTTATGCTAATAATTATTAGTAATAATAGTACCGATAGAATGCATCAATGTCATACTTTAATCAAGAAAAACTTGTTTGTAATTATGCTAAAATTATTTTTAATTGCTATTGGGTAATCTCGACAAGGGAGATTGTTAAAACGAATTTAATATTTTTTAAAAGGCAATTATAATATCAAGGAATAGTTATGAAAAACAGGGTTTGTTTCGTTAAATTTCCCACCCTTAATATCTAGCATCCAGTAAATGATAAATGATATTAAAGATCGGAAAGACATGTCAATTCTACACTGACAAAAATGTATTTACCAATGTCGTGGGTTACAAAATTGGAGCTACTTCAACCCCCACCTCTCTATGTTGTTCTAACGGAGCCTACGAATTATCACAAATTATTTAAAAACGCTACAATAATTCAGGTTCTTTTGGTTCGCCTCAACCCAGAAAGCGATTTTTTATCAACATTTTAAACATATTTGGGATCACCACAATTCCTCATCTTGTATCTATTTTATGAGTTACCAGAAACTCAGTTTTTGGGTTGGGAAAACTTACTAATTGATTATAAAGTGTCGTTTTAACCCGGACGTGCATTATTTTAACTCATTACCATGTGTGAATTATTTTGAGTTGGAATAATTCAGGAAACGTGCTCCAAAACCCCATATCGAGGGTAATCACAAGATCGTAAGGTCACGGAAAGTTCCAAATTCGTTGCTAGGTTGCTAGGAAGTTTACGGTGAAGCGGCGAAGACTACTTCGAGAACTTCGGCGACGACTTGACAGACATTAGCATCAACCTAATAACGACCCTCTTGGCGAGCCAAGCTAAACACGAATTGGTGACATAGTAACTCCATCCAGGAGGAATACACAGTACAAGGTAGGACTGGTCTTTTATATTTAATGTATATAGGGAGAAGTATAATTTTACACAAGTTGCATTGAAATGATGACTCTTTTATTTTAAACGTTCCCGTGACAATATTTTAGGTGGTGGTTTACCCCTCGTTGGGATCCCAAAGTGGAAGATTATTTTAAAAACGGAAACAAGGATCGGTAGGTGCGTGCAATGAGGTTGCGTCAGTCGTCGAGAAATCTGTAGAGGCGACAAAGAAAAAAATTTCGAGTTTATCGGTTTTTATTCACTAAACTTGATAGTAATAAAGCACCACTGCACATAACAAATAAATCTGCTGTCTGTTCTTCGTCGTCAGACATAGTCTACCACCTAGGGTTGCCAGGTGTCCTGGATATCGCAGAATGTCCTGGATTTGAGGCTCGAATATAAGCGTCCTGCGGAGACCTATGACAGGACGCCTAATAACCTGGATTTCATAAATACGCAAATTATAAATTGTTTTTAAGATATAACTCGGCGCCATTTAGTTTTTTAGAAAATAATTTGTTTTCAAAATTATCTATTCTTTCTTTAAAAAGACCTCATGGGAATTGTTACTAACTTGTCCATTGAAATAAACCTTGATAATTTATATGAAGAATTTTGTATAATGAAACCCACCTTTGTGAAAGCTTGCACTTTACCTGAAGGGTCTATTCACAAATGGAATAACATTAATAGCTAATCCCGAAATGAATAGTTTTTTGAAAATAATACAATTTGTTTTTTCAATATATGATTCAAATGCTGACTGTGAAAGAGTTTTTTCTTTGTGCACTGCGGCCTGGAGCGACTGCCACAATAAGCTCTTGGTGAGCGCTTCAGATTAAAAAAAAAATTTGGTTTGGTTGGAAAGAATTTTATAATATGGCAGTTAAAAATAATAAGCTCTTGGAAGCCTTTTTCAACCAAAGAATTAATTTTCTTAAAGCATTTAAACGTATTTTAAATAACTATTACACTTATGCTAGAAAAGAACTTTTTTCATTATTTTTATATAAAATAAATTGTGTTTTAGTTTAGTTAAAAATTTCATTCCTTATTTGAATATGTCCTTCCATTTTCAAACGTGTATCCTGCGATTTCAAAATTTAAACCTGGCAACCCTACTACCACCTTTGGCTCACTGTGTACAACTAAAAATAAAATAGGTTCGTGGGCAGGCTCAACTTGCCATGCGGAAAGGAAAAAGTTTGAAAGAGGCTCGTGGCAGGTTCGTTGAAAAAAAGCTCGACGAAAGCGCGGCTCGGGCTCGTCTTGCCATATCGCACAATTCGTAAAACATAAATCATAAGGGAATCTCAACGTTTCCTGGAAAGGCGTCATAAATATTTAACGGTTATTAAACAATATAGAGCAGGAATGCGACCAATTATCTACCTTGACTAATCTCGTATTAGTCTGTAGTCTAAATCGTAGCATTGTAAATTTTAATGACGACTGTATATAAAAAACTTAATTTTTATGGTAACGAATAAATCTGAATTATAGTATATATCATTTATTTTTATTTTTATTTTTATTTTTATTATACTTACTATGTCTATTCAATTCAAAATAAAAATAATGTCATCAATCAATCGATATGTAGATAGCTATATCTTCAAGCCGAACCAGTACCCATTTATTTGGGTTTGAAGATTTAGGGGTAGGCACAATGGGGATTAATCAGGTAGTTGAATTGTTGCAGTAAAAGTCAATGCTAAGGCGGCAACTGACGTGTAATGTAAGCTCGCTACGAGCATTACATTACAGAAACCCGTTCAGTTCATCACCACATCATAGCGAATGCTCTCGTTTGAATTCTCGGTTCACGAGTTATCCACCATTCGTCTTCACACTACTTCACAGTTCACAGTGTCGTCGAAGATGTCAGACATGGAGGTTATCTGCTAGTACGCTACTGTTATTTGAAGACAAAAAAAAGAAAAAACGCGTTTACGTAAAGGATTTTTGTATACTACAATATGACGATAATTATGACGAGGATCCTAAGGATTTGCTTTTCTCCATATTTCTCAATAAAAAGCAGGGTTTTCTCACGATCCCACTGCATCCTGATTCACACAAAATGGAAACCTCAGAAAATGAATTTGATTTAAATAATGACACGAGAAAAAACGCTGCTTTTCCATACGCTCGCCACGAATAAACTGATTCACTGATTGTCTAGCGCCGAACACTTCTAAGGGATTCGCGAAAAAACCGACGCCCGATAGAGCACTATGTGTAATGCTCGATGTGTAACATGTTACATTACAACGTTTAGTTACAAGTCAGTCGGTATTATTGGAAACTAAAATTCAGGTTAACATTCCGAAACACAAGTCTACACTTTGCTACAAGTTTGACCAAGATTGGAAAAGTTACTAAGACTATAAACCTGATTGACATTATCTTTATCCGGAATTTATTGTCGGGAATATTTACTGAAAGCGAGATAGTAAGGGTGGGAAGTTTTCAAATATACATTTCATATTAATAACAATTACTTACCGGTGCTTCTAACAGTCCTCCAGAGAAACCGGTCAAAAACAATCCCAAAAAGATATGCCAGGCTTGGGAAGCAAAATAGAAAAGTAGAAAGGCTCCACAGAAAAGCAGAGAAATGCCTTGCAGGGATTTTATCCTTCCGATGGGCTGCGTCACAGCTCCCGATATTAAACATCCTAGCGGAACGCTCAGATAGTTTAATGAACCTTAAAAATATTGTTTATTAAATAACAATGTTGCAGTTAAAGTTAAAATTAAAAGAGCATATAAATATTAAACGAAAAGCACAAAATTTATTAAAGAAGCATCAATGAGGCAAATTAAGCAAAAATTAAATTTAATAGCCAATGAGAAAAAAAATCTTAAAAGAATGTGTAACTAAATGTTTCTCGAAATTATCCGTCGTATATTCTTTCTGTTATATTTTTGTACGTAGAAAAGCTACGTTCTATATCTACACTGGTTATTGGTGTATACTATTTAAATTTCGGTATAATTACTAGATATTTTTTGCAATGTTTGGAACCTTATATATTCTTTGAGATAGTCTGAACCAATTTGTCTTTCATTGTTTGATCAATGTATCCAATATTTGCACTAACGGGAGTTACTGTTCAATTGAAGTATCAAGCTTCTAAATTCTCTAAATTTATCGGCATAGGACATGGCAGCATTTAGCCAAGTTCCCCATCTAAAATAAGTTTCGGGGGGTAGATGAAGCTTTTTTCAATATTTTCTTGTCATAGTTTGTTAATTTATTGACCTGAACTAACTAAACATTACTAAGCAAGAGGAAACACCGGGGAATTACCGGAGAATAACGCGACGACTTGCGCAGTTGCCGAATATACTGTGACCTTGTTTTCCGTAGAGCATTTGGTATTATTTAAAAAAATTATATATACATATTATTAATAATATTACATTATACGTAAAAACGTTAAAATAGCACGAAGGGAGAAATAAAAACATGAAACGTAAAAAAAGCAAAAAAAAAAAACATAAAAACAACCAACTCAATCGTAGATATTGGGTTAAATTTTTTAAATAAGAATTCAAAAATAATTAATTTCGTTATCGTTTGTTAGTTGTTATTTATATCGTCTGAAAAATATCTATTATGTTCAGTGTTGTTTTCAAAAGATTATTAAAGAAAATTATAAAACAATAATTGTATGTATTTTTGCGATGTCATTAAACTTGCAACGACTGTAAAACTACCATCCTGCCAATTAAGTTCATTAAAAGATAATTATTGGCTTATGCTCATAATAATAGTGAGTAGCTATTTCGACGACAATTTACTAGAAACATTCTTATGTCATTTTGAAAAATAATATAAATCATAGACGATCAAATAGAGAAAGGAAACTATTTACATTTTTGCTGTGAGGGCACACTGCGGTCACAATATAAGAATGTATAGCAAAATTTATGATCGCATCACTGCGCTACCTAAAGTAGGAATTCCTTCAATGATGGGGGATTTACTTGAATTGAAAACCCGAACAAACCCGATTTCAACCCCCTTGATTTTTGTGTCTGTGTCTTTCAAAACGAACGCTTATTATTTAAAAGGCGGTCCTTCAATGTAGCCAAATGCATTGAAGTTAATGACAATCACTTTGAACAATTAGTGTCAAAAACAGACCATTTCTATTATTGATAGTTTTTTATTTATTTATGTAAAAATTGAATTCATATTTAAATTATAAAATAACATTTTCATTTTCCGTTTAAAGTTTTATTTAAATATTTTAAGAAGCGCACTGAGCATTTTGAATGCAAAAATCTCAAAAACGGTTAGTCGGAGCGACATTTACAAATTATCACTTTTATGCGTAAAAATGATGGAAAAACTGATATTTTTAATAAAAACATAATTATACTAAGGCCCAATTCATTTTATGTATTCGGAGTACCGCAGAGAGCGCCCCCTACAATATACATCAAATTATTAACAAATTCAAATTCCTTGCCCCAAAAAACCCTAGTCACAAGATTTTGTGCAAAACTATTGATTCAGGAATAAGTTACTTAGGAAAATCGAAAATTAAGTTTTTACTTGGACACCCTGTATCTTGATTATTACAAGCTATTGAAGTATGGCCAAATCACAATATTCTTACCTAAGGAATCATTATTACAGGTCAAACACTTACCTATCCAAGATATCCCATCTTCATCCAGCACGATACTTTCACCGGGCACATCTCCCGTCAAATTGGGTATCAGCATCGTGGGCACACCCAAGGTGAGACCATACACCAAGAGAAGGACGTTTTTCACACTTACAGCGATAATTTGCGGAAACCATCTTTTAAATTTCGATACTTCTTTGGCTGGTAGAACTTTATCATCAGCTTTATCACTGAAATTTGTTATGGTAGGCATTATGATATTATGGAAATGAAAGTTTATACGATTGTTTAAACTGGTTTTAAATAATACATTGGTCGGTACCATAGATTACCATGGCGGTGGGTATTGGAATTTACTATTGCTTAATTTGAGAAGAAGCAGACAATCACTTTTCAGCCTGCTGATTGGTACGGATCTCAAAAGTATTTAAATTCATATGTTCTTTTAATCTGGGTTTTTCCTTATTATGTAATATATGTATGAGTACCATTACCATGAGAGATGTGTTTGCTCTTTTCACAAGTTAATTATTTTGCATATATACTGGATGATTGATAATTAAGGTGACATAAAATTTAGGGCCAAGATATATGTTTTCTCTCTCAAAATTAAGGTGAAAAACCAGCGTAGATTTTTAAAACAATTTGTTATAAACTGAAAATTGAATGTTTGTTTGAGCAAAATAAACTGAATTGGGCTCTATTGATTCTGATGTATTATAAGTCCATTCAATGTGGTATGCTTGCAAAAAAAACTGAATCTGCGATAGTATGATTCAATTTCAGATTATGTAGATCTAGACAAAAAAAAAACTATGTCAGCAGGTAATGGAGTGATTAACATTATGAAGGTCGTAGGTATAAAACAACTCTTTATTGTACTAAAGGAAACCATTAAGTGTTAAAATGGTATTTGATGCATTATACAGGGTGTCCCAGAATATGTGGGCAATCTCCCGGATTCAGATTCAGAACACTTAAAAATAACAGTAGAAGTTCTTATAAATTTTTCTTCCTACGACCTCCCCTACGGAGATACGGGCCCATAACGGACGTCCCTGTAAATCGCTGTTTAAATAATTTTTTAAGTACTAGGTGTAATTTAATAATTTTTTAGTATAATGGTTACTAGATGAGTCTCCTTAAAAGTCGCTCTTTTAAGCATATTTGGCTTATTTAGTTTGCCAGGGACGGACTAGACGTAACATAATAATGCTTTTTTTGTACACCTTGTATGATGAAGAAACGACAATATTATTTTTAGATACTCTAAACCTTAATCTGAAAAAAAGATACTCTTGATCAATGTCGATAAAATAAACTGTTTTCGAAAAAAAAAAATATTTTTGTTCAATATGATTTATATTCAGTATACGTCAATTCTATTACCTACTAAGTTAGTAACTAATAAGACAGAGAAGAAAAATCGCAAATTTACAGACACTACCATGAACTAACTTATTTAAATCGGTACATGTGAAAAAAACCATAGCAACAATGAGGGAATTTTATAAACATAAAACAACAACTAATGCAAAAACCATATTGCAAAAAAAAAATTTTTTTTTCGAAAACATTTCACTTTGATATTGATCAAGAGTACCTTTTTTTTAGCTCAAGGTTTAGAGTATCCAAAAATATTATTGTCGTTACTTCATCATACAAGGTGTACAAAAAAAAACATTTTTGTGTTACGTCTAGTCCGTCCCTGGCAAACTAAATAAGCCAAATGTGGTTAAAAGGGCTAATTTTAAGGAGACTCATCTACTAACCATTATACTAAAAGATTATTAAATTACACCTAGTACTTAAAAAAATATTTAAAAAACAACGATTTCCAGAGACGTCCGTTATATATAGGCCCGTATCTCCGTAGAGTAGGTCGTAGGAAAAAAAATTTATAAGAACTTCTCCTATTATTTTTAAGTGTTCTATCTGAACCCGGGAGATTGCCCACATATTCAGTATATACGTGTTTTTTATTTGATTTCATTATATCAATTCTAATATTACTTAATGTTTAAAGGTTACCCAAACAAAATACAATTTTAAAACTAAATATACAATATTTAACACTCCTTAAAAAAAAAAAAGGAACACATTTGTTATCTACTTATAGTTCTTATATAGGTACTGATTTTCATGATTAAATTCTATACAGGAAAGGTATTTTTGTTCAGAAACTCGTTCAAAAATTTGTGAACCCACGAAACTCAAAATATAAATGTTAATAATGGCAAATAATAATATGTCAATAATTTACTTTTGCCATTTCCATCTAATACACTGGAATTGTATTTGATTTCCAAAGTCTGGTTTGTTCGGGTTTGTTCGAAATAAAAAATAAAAAGACATTAAAAATAACATGAACGATATTACTTATGTTACACATTCATGGTGTGGTCCAACTATATATTTTTTCTGAAACGGCATAGTATAAAATTTATTCTTACCTTAAAATATAACTAAGTGCCATAATCAACACAGAATCTTTTACTTAATCAAATCATATATTATTAATGTGATTTTTAAAATGTTGATGCCTCTCGATTGGTACTCCCTGAACTAAATTAACACCTCCAATGCACTTTGTTTTATTTTTAATTGTTTGTCAATAAAATATAATCTTAACACCAGTATTAATAATTAACACTAAAAAAATATAATAACAGGTCGACGACATTTTTAAATCAGTATTTATGTTGGTGCAATAATTTTTTATATTCTTAGCAACATTCTTTTCAGACCTTAAAGTACCAAGTTTATACAATTACTTGTCGATAATACACAATTAAATCACATCTTAACGTTTTCATAAGAAAGTAATTTCTAATTTTCGTCGGTCTGTGGCTCTGTCTGTTGGTCGAAATCTAACAAATTTCTTAATTGACAAGAGCTATATTTTGTATGTTAGTCATTCTTTTACAAACCGCAGACTTTTTAACCTTGACATTTTAGAATCCTCCAATTTTTTTTTACAACTTATATATGTACATAATATTAGTCGATATCTATTAATTTGCTGATCGTCAATGTGGAAGCAAAAATGTCTTGGCATAACCACGTTGTGGCAATCGCCAAAATAGCTTCGCAGAAACTTGGGGTAGTCTTCCGGACCAAAAAGTTGTACACACCTCAACAACTTTTAATACTATACAATGCCCAGAATCGACTATCACTGCTCTCATGTCTGGAGCTCGGCACCCAAACATACTCTTCGGCTACTGGATTCCATCGAAAGGAGGGCCATTCGTCTGATCGGAGACCACGAGCTGACGTGGAGCCTCGACAGCCTAGAACATCGAAGACAGGTTGGGGATTTGACCCTCTTTTACAGATATTTTCATGGAAAGTGCTCGGCCGACCTTGCCCTCTTAATTCCACCCAATGCGGCTACTAACAGAAATACACGACGAACCACTGCCGCCCATCCATATGTGGTTAAGCTTAGTACTCCTCGAACTTCATTATTTAAGAATTCTTTCATCTGGAGGACTTCATCCTTATGGAACGGCCTTCCCGAAGACGTTTTTCCCAACGAATATAACCTCCAACGATTCAAAACCAACGTAGATCGTTTTATTCGCACACGCACCACTCCCAGAGTGCCTTAAAGGATCTTTCCTATAGTGCTTGTGTTTGATCATAAAAGAAAAAAGAAATGTCAGGATTTTGCTGAAAAAAAAATCGAATCCTCATAAATTTTTGATAATTTGATTATTTTTCTCTTTTCATGTTTGAAATTTAAAATCTCCAGTTTTACGATCGGACCGGCCGTTTTATAATTACAGTAAAAAAGGTATTGCATTTAAAAATTAGTGTTGTGATCTCTCGAGCGAAAAACCTCTTGATCACTCGATTATTGAAATAACCGACATCGCTCGTTTATTAAAAAAACCGATCGAGTTATCTATTCAGGCGAAAACCGTCGCTCGTCACTTAGTATCTTTCACTCGATACCCCAGCTTTGATTGACGCTGGCGGAAATGTACCGCTGTAGTGTGATCGAGTTAAAAAGCTGCTCGTATATTCGAACAGTTTTTCGCTCGATAGGAAATACTATAGTTATAAGTTCAGGCGAAAAACCGAAAAATATCGCCTGCCACTTGATACACGACCTTCGGTCTACACGCCGCGCCATCCGATTGGCGACGTTCGAGTTTGACGCTGACCAGGTAACACGACATACGTCTTTCTTAAAGGCACATGAACGAGAAGGTGCATATAAAAAAGTATGCCAAATCCCTTAGCGGAGTCATCGCGACATGGGTTTTGTAAAGATTTGTTTTAACTGGCTAGCCAGCGACGTAGTTTAGGTCTCCGATTGTAAATATAAAAAAATTAAAGGATATAATGTTTTAATTTTTATTTACTATAAACTCGAGAAAACATCTCAAAAATAACATAATAAGAGAAATTATTAATGAAAAATAACAAAACGAACAAAATGGTTAACAAATAATATAGAAAAATTCGTTGTATAGTAAACATTTTGAAATCTAAACAGGAACTTTTTATTAACTCAAGAAGACTTCTTAAAAATAATATTCATATAGAAAAAGAGCAAAATAGTTAACAAAACATAGGTATCGACAAATTTTTTGGTAACCAAAAGTAAACAGTCTTAAATTTAAACAGGAACTTTTAGGTAACTATAAACATGAATTTAAAAAAATAATCACCTATTTTCTATTTTGCTTGTCGCGTAACTAAGCCTACATTTTTGAAGGGCGCACACAGTGGGCACCTGATAATTTAAAGTCGAAGAATTTGACAAGCCATTTTAAATATCTACTTATTTTATGCTCGTAGATTGAGAAAGATGTGAAGAAAAATAACTTGTTCGGGTTGAAAACGCACAAGAATAAACCCGAACAATAAATACATATTTGAGTGATATTTTGCAGTTTTTTGTTTGGTATCGAGAAACGTGGTAAAAATTCATTATTCACAAATAAATAAATTTCTGGAATTTTTTTGGTGGCTACTACAATTTTTGTAGCTAAACCTGTGCCCACCCGTAGTTACGTGCCTGCTAAATACCCTACCTGATCACCTGTAAACGGATAGGCTGCCGGTCGAGCAGTCGGCGACGTCATCGCTTGGTAAATTGGAATTTCAAGCGATTCACTCGATTATTAAAATCGCTCGAGTATCAAGTAATCGATTATTAAAATCATCGGTTTTTCCCAACACTATTAAAAATAATAATAAAATATGGTGGAAACCACTGGTAAAATTCTTCTTCTTGTGATAATGTTCAATGCTGAGGAAACAAAACTTTCACCGATTTAAAAAAATCGTAATAGACATTATAATACATACCTTGACATAGTGATGATAAATAACACAATTTAAATAATATTTATCCAGACTATTATTTACCCAAACCTTACAGATTTGTGCAATAAAAGTAGAAAAAATTCAAAATAATTTTTAACAT
Source organism: Barypeithes pellucidus (assembly GCA_963991005.1). NCBI lineage: Eukaryota > Metazoa > Arthropoda > Insecta > Coleoptera > Curculionidae > Barypeithes > Barypeithes pellucidus. Next base: position 8,195,346 of record OZ022557.1, read on the forward strand.
ACACAAATTTTGCGCATTCGTAACATCATCAACTAAAAATGTAGCGGTAGGATAATACAACAATACAAGGTTAGCAATTATACCATGGCGACAATAAATATAAAAAATGTTACTGGTACTTAGCAAAAATATAAAATAATCACTTTTATAGGAAAGGCAAATACAATGATTAAGTATTAATAGTCATGTAATCAGAATGGACAAATTACCTCCTCTATCTTTACAGGTGTTTGCCAAAATGTTCAATCAATAAATTAATTAAGTAATTAACATCATAGGGTCAATAAGAAAATTACATGCGTTTCTTATCGTCTACATTTTTTAAATCCCTTTGACGTCCGTACTGCCAAACTTCAGTTAGTCTGATTGAATAAAGTGTTGTAATATTCTTACAGCAAGTATTTTGAGCTTCACGTTGTATAAGTTTCCCCAAAAACGTTCTTACAACCCCAGATTTGGTAAAGATTGTTTCACGAAAAATGGATATACTTAATGACTGCAGTAAAAGTACCTGGGGCCATCCCATTATTTATGACCGTTTATTATTATTATGTGGAAAGGACCGGATTGTAACAATTATAATTAAATATAGGCACATCAGGTAGGTTAGGTTGCTTAATTTATATTTAAATATCTTGTTGTGGTAAAATTTGTTAGTTTTTGAGGAATGGTTCAATAATTGTCTTTTACCAAACATTTCTCAGAATAGCGTGATAGTGATGGACAATGCGAGCTATCACAGTGGCCAATTACATAAAGCTCCAAGCTCAAATAATACAAAATTGGAGATTCAGAACTACATGGCGGCGAATGATATATATTTTGAAGAAAGTTATAAAAAAAGTGATCTTTTAGAAGTTTTAAAGACATTTTGTATAAAAAAAGGATATGTTTGTGACATATTGGCAGAAGAAATTGGACATACAGTGCTACGGCTCCCACCCTATTATTGCATTTTTAACCCCATACCTAGAGTAGGTATATTTCTCCGACTTTAAGTTCTAGTGTTGTAGAATTAATACGAAAATGCTTTAATGATATTCCCCCAGGTAGTTGGAAAAATTCAGTCCGTCACGTAATAACTGTAGAAAATTATTTGTTTTCCTTAGTCCGTCCCTTCATACTTCACTTGTTTATTGCCAAGCTCTTGTCGACACAATGGAACCTACCCAGGAAATCGTATCCAAATATCGTGAAACGAACTGTAACATCATTTAGGAAGTATTAACCACCAAGTTATACAGAGTACACCAAGTAAAGTGGCCTATTAGACGTATCTCGAAAACGAAAACGAGATTCTATTTTGAAAATTTGGCTGTGGCTATAATAGACGGTTTTCTACATTTGTAAAATATTTTGGATGGTGCGATGGTGCCGGACAACTGTGGTAACAACTTCGAAATTTTAAATGAATTACCCTATATATTATATTTTTTTTGGAATCTAGGTAAAAATCTAGAACAGTATATAATATTATATACCTATCTTTAAGAGTTTATGAATTATAAATAATCTTATGATTTTTTAACGTCGTATCGGGACCTGAAAAGAAAATCATATCTCTCGGCTACAGCTAGAAAGCAGAAATTTTGACAATAGTTTCACAAGACCATTGACATGTTATAATTTTGAACAGTGTCCATAATAATTATTGCAAAAATTTTCATTTTTCTTAAATGGGACATCCTGTATTTGATTAGGTTTGCTAATGGAGCATAGAATTTTCTATCTAATGATATTAGGTGTTCCTATACCTATCTTCAATATTTTCGGACTTTAAACTCTACCACACTTCCCATGAATATAAAATAAACTTAAAATATCTAAGCAAGAATAATGTGAATTAGATAATTTTATTACAATAACACAGACATAACGTCAAGGGGATTTTTCATTATTTTGTTCCTATGAATCCATTCCATAGCCAACTACCAAAAAATATATTTTTATAAGATAATTTTTAAATTTCGCTATAAATCCGAAAATATTGAAGATATGTATAGGAACACTTAATATCATCAGATAGAAAATTCGATCCTCCATTAGAAACACATATCAAATACAGGGTGTCCCATTTAAAAAAAAGAAGATTTTTGCAATAATTCATCTCCCTCAGAAATATTGTTATGGAGACGCCCTATATAAAACTAATTAAATACTGTTTAAAATTATAAAACTTCGATGGTCTTGTGAAACTATTGTGAAAATTTCAGCTTTCTAGCTGTAACCGCTAAAAAGATATGATTTTCTTTTCAGGTCCCGATACGGCGTTAAAAAATCACAAGATTATTTATAAATAAAAAACTCATAACGATAGGTATATGATATTATACAGAAAACTGTTCTAGGTTTTTACCTAGATTCCAAAAAATATGTAATATATGAGGTAATTTATTTAAAATTCCGAAGTTGCTACCACTTTTTGTATGATCCGGCAACACCGCATCAGTCAAAATATTTTTTAAACGTAGAAAACTATCTCTTATAGCCACAGCCAAATTTTCAAAATAGAATCTCATTTAGTTCTCGAGATTCTTCTAATAGGCCACATTACTTGGGGTACCCTGTATACAGGGTCCATCAACGAAACGGGGGACGTAAAATTAAACCATCATAAATACTAAAACCGCTTGAGGTCTGGGATTAAAAGCGCCTTGTTTCAAAAATATTTTATATTATACAGGGTGGCCCAAAAAAGTGTGATAGCATAAAGTTATATTTTTTTGGAAACTTGCTTTTTTATGGGGGCAGATAACCAAATTGTTTATGAAGACCCCTTACAACAGCGGCTATTAATCTGCAGCAAAGAAGAGGCGTGTTTGCTAGTTCTTTACCTAAAATGTTAAGGGATGTAAACAGATATTTCAAGAACGTGTTTATTTGTACATAGATTGAAATGGAAGACATTTTGAACATTTACTGCAGTTATGGTTGGAATTATTTCGAAAACGGTTGGAAATATCTTTATATGCTTGTATTACAAAAAAGAATTGTTTATGAATTCTACATCGATTAGGCAAATAATATACATAGTGTTCCATTTGAAAATCTTGAGAAAAAATATTTTAAAATGTGTCGTTTTTGAAAACTGATTATGAACACCCTATATAAAATACATAATCGAAATCTCGCCCAATGCCGAGGTTAACAAAATAGTTTTGGTTGTTTTTTTTTCAGGACAGCAAACCTTTTTTGCATTTCTTAATTTAATGCTACTAAACTAGAGAACCAAATGAAATTAAATTTCAGGCAATTATGAAAAATACCAATATGAACCTAAATATGCAATCTATATGCAATATAACTTTATATCATTACACTTTTTTGGGCTACCCTGTATAATGCACAATATTTTTAAAATATGCCTTTAATCCCATACCTCAAGCCGTTTTAGTATTTTTGATAAGCTCTTCGGTGATTTAATATTCCGTCCCCGCAATGTATTTTTTTTTTCTGACAATATGACGCAGTTAAAATAAAATTAATCAAGATTTATTTACTATTTTACTGAATACTAACTTGAATATAACAGAAGCCATTCCCCATTTTGTCAAGAAAATTGTCTAATATATGCAGAGTGTTATGGAAATAACTTACTATACAGGGTATGTGAAAATATTACCACCATATGGAAAACTCCACGAATAACTTTTTTCTAATATTATTTTTTGGATCATCTAAATTAATTTTTCAATCTTTTGGGCACGCATTTTACGTTTTCTTATTTTTTGACCACACTGTACATTATATTTATGATTTTTCGGGGAATTAGGAGTTTTTAAGGTAAGCGAAACTTTTTATGAAGAATAGTTTTTTCCTAAAATCTCATATAAAAAAGTTTTCCATATGGTATTAATATTTCACATACCCTGTATTTAAACTAAAATCTATTTAAAATCTAAGCAATAGAAAAGTGCGCCCTACGATCATACGCATCCACACGAAAATTCAAAACAATTAATTCATAAATATAGAAAATATGAGCTTGTTCCCATTACAAGTGGGACACCCTATATGTGTTAAAATGAAGAGAATTTATTTTTGGTACAAAACATGCAATCATAAAAATATTTTATACCGTATAATCAACCTCCGATGTTCCGTTGAAAGTAATTAACGAAATAACAGCTGAGAATAACAAGAAGAAGCGTGTACCACGAATTGCATGCTGTTACAGGGTAATTCTATGAAAATAGTATTTGTTTTAAAAAAAATAATAGAGTTTTATGTGGTAGGTGGTAGCGCGGTTCAGCAGATTTATTATTTGATCAAGAAATCGTCTCTGTCATTTCAAACGGAACAATATTTCATCCACATATCTTACCCAGAGCTTTGCTTGTTGACTTTGTTTGGGATTTGAAGGGGGAGGGGGGTTATTTATACTGGTACTCTCATTTTAAACTACAATATCACCATGCTCTTATGTAGAATACACTATAATGCGGGTCAGATCAATAAACAAAATAAGAGTATCAATATTCTGAATGTTATATTACGTGTTTTTAAGATGTAATGTCAGGAGAAATGTAAATGAATGTATTAGGAAGGATCACATATATATAAACAGTATATTGCTAATACCATCTGCAATTATGTCCCCGCTATGGGCATTGATGTGGGCGTTGTGAGTTTGAGCAGTTCGGAGATTTCCTTGTGGAAGTAAACATTCGACAGGACCGGAATTCAACTTTTTTAATGTAAATTTGACTGGTTCGTTAGGAAAAATATTTCAATCAAAATTTCGATTAGTTCGATTTAAGACAGCGTTCCATGCATACGATTTCTGACGATATGATGATCCGACGGTGCCCTGAATGGTGTAAACTTTTGGTGCCAAATTCCGTCCGAATATTTGTAACAATCGACACGATTGAGCTTTATTCTAACTTTCATCCCACGTTGTATGTTTCTTAACCTCACTCTTTTCTAAAGCAAAAATTAACAATTGACTATTTTGGGAATTATTATCAGCTACTAATGCACCAAATTAAAAATACATTAATTTTAAGGTTAGGTAGGGATCACATATATATTATATTGTATACGAGTGACACTCTCTTCTTTTTTTACAAGCTTTTTAGTGAAATTCGGTTCAGAAGTTCGGATAATGTGATAAGCAAAATATTTTCGTATATATGTACATTGTACATGCTTGAAATACTTTATACCTGGTATTGATCCACGACTTTTGCAAAAAACCACCATGCCCTTGTGTCCTTTCATCTTAAACAAAACAAGCCACTAACCTACCAGCGAATCGAATCACCACAAATTAAAAACTCATTTACAAAAATTGTTGTTAGTTAATGAAAATTTATAAGCACTAATATACCGACAACAATGTGGATGAACCACTTGTTATTCTGTAATTTGAAAAACCATCCAGAACGCTCATTTACTTTAATTAAGCTTAAGCTTGATACACGAATTTTATTATTTTCTTAGAATGACCCTATGGCGAGAACTTTCCTATCCCACCTACTATCTATAAAGATACCACGTCTTCGTAGTACCACGAACCCATGCCGATATAAAACTATTTTATTCAATCGCGATATACGGAGCATTCTTAAAAGCCGGTACTACTCATATACTGACCAAAAATAGTGCAATTTTAGACAAATCGACTAATATTTATTTTTTTTAATTCTTAAACGTATTTTTTAAAAATTAAATAATGACGGGTATATTAGATATATTTTGGTGCATTTTATTAGTGAACTTTGTTAGTGTTTTAATGACTGAATGTACGGAACTAACAGTGAAATGTGAGGAAGGGAAATTGACGGGAGACATTTTGACAACTAAAGAGGGACGAGATATTTACGCGTTCTTGGGAATCCCCTACGCCAAGCCACCTATTGGTGATTTGAGATTTAAGGTAAGATTTTAGATTTACGAAATTGTGAAGTTGAGCACTGTTTTTAAAAATTCCGGCGTCATGCAAAATATACCGAAAAATGTATCATCCCTCATGCCTACCCCAGTCACGCCGTTAACCAGGTCGGATGAGATCGGATATCTCGTGGGGTATGGGGGGTACGCACTCCCCAATCGGTAGGAACCACAAGGGTTGATAGCCCTTGGGGGCCGCTGCATATTATGGAGGATCGTAGTTTAGAGCCCACGCTAGGTTGCATGTTTATTCTTTTATTTTGTAGAACTACCATAAATCATGTAAGAAAATAGAAATATGCATTTATGAATAAGTATGTTTCTGACAGGTTCTTATTACCCGAACGCCACATATTATTAGCCTAGATTTGCTGATTCACGATATATGATTTACCAGTTTTTTTTATGAAAGTAGCATATTAAAATACGGACCTTTTGCACTACCTACTCCTGAATAATTTTCAACGCAGAAATATTTTTCATAAATTCACAAATTAAATTCTTTCTGGTGTTCTTTCTTCTTCTCTAAAACTATTTAGAGCAATTTATTAGCTATCTACGATGGTTCGTCATTGCGTGGTGTGTAAGAACTTCGACTATTCTAACCCCGGATTAATATTTCGTCGGTAATGAGGGCATGTTTTTTTTAGGTAAAGCGGTGGTATAGCTAATTCTATATTTTCAGTAAATATTGCAAGAATATGGATTATTTCTTTATATTATCTGAATTTCTGTAAAAAATAACTACAACGATTACAAATAATGTTAGATTGAAATTATCTAAACGCGTACCTTTTTAGAGCGTTGCAATTTTTTAAAGCCATCTTCTTCTAACTTATTTGATACTGTAGGACTGTGTATGATTGCAAATAAATGGTGTTTTATGCATGGAATGTTTTGTCTCCCCTTTCATATTATATGTTTATGGTAAAGACTTTTCATCCCTGCAATTCGAACTTCGTGTTTTGAAAACAACCCTTTTAGGGAAAAACCAAGCAAGTAGGGACAAATTACATTTGTTACCAACGCTTTTTCTTTGTTCTAGTTGTGAAACAAACATTTTTCTATTTAGTTTAGTTTACATATTAGTATCAGTACTTAGATACGGTCGATATGATTTTTGGCCCAGAATATACGCCACTGCTTTTAACGTATGGTAGTTTTTTAGATGAAGCAGTTAAACAGTCAAGATTTTTGGCAATTAGTTATTCCTTATCGCTGTAAATATCTGTAAAAAGAAATAAAACTGAAATTGGTCATAGGCACGCCAATGGTTGGTGTCAATTTATTGACAAATCGACTTGATTCGATCGAATCGACTAAAATTTTAAGAAAATTGCACCCTAAGATCATACAGTTCGACAAGCAAGTCTATAGCTACGCGGTATTGGTAATGGGGAAGCAATATCTTTTAAAACATGGCCGAGTCATGGGCGTGCTATTATTATCTTAATAATGTAATAATATATATTTTTTCATAGCATGAATATATTTGTATCAGTAGGCCTTTTCATTAATATTCCTCGCTTATTTTGGCATTTTCGCGAATAAAATCCATTTGATTTCAACATGCACCTCAAAGTTTCACGGGAAAATGGAAAGCTTATGTCACTCAGCTGTTGTAGCAACTTTTTTAAGGTTGGAAATACTTTTAGTTCCAAATAAACCTTTTGTATTGTTCTCCTAACAATGCCAAAGTCGAACCCTTTGATTTTTTCGACAGCAGAGAGACGGTCCCCTTTTTGACAGGAGATGACAACAATTGATTCGGGTTATTTTCTTCCTTTCAGTATCATCTTTGTGCATGTTTTTTACTGCACCCACGCTTACTCCCGTATACATTGTGAGCCTTCCTAGCTTTCGCTTAAGTGCCAATTTAAATGTATTAATTTGTGATTCCTCTTCACACACCCTGTACACAATGGCAATCACTTCGCGGGTTTGACTATGAAGGGTTTTACCAGGGTATATTTATTCATTATCACAGTTTTAAAATAAACCCTATCACTACGCAACTGGATGAATCATATTGGACATCGCCGAACAAGCACGCTGGCACTATAGGCGTGTCACCAGGCGCGTGACGTCATCCTCTGTCTGGGATATAACCTATCAAATTAGCTCTAGCCACCAGTTACCCATGGTTACCGTTGATATTGTACCATGTTGCCCTATTTTTAGATTAGAAGTACTTTAATGAAAAAATATTTTATTTTGCATTTAAATATTAAAATAAATAGTATGAAAAGAAAGTTTTAAGAACATTGAAACTATAATAGAATATTAGTTTCTAATATACTTGTGACAATTTACTTTAAATGGGTAAATTTAATTTTAGGGTTTACTTGGTAACATGTTATTAAATTAAAATTTAATATATGTGACAACATTGTTATCCCAAGAAATTTTTTTGCCCGCATTCCTTTTGTAGCTACAGTTAAAGTTGTCGACCTGTACGTAATAACCAAATTTCAAAACAATCAATTCAGAAAAACTGAAAATGTAAGCTTGTTTCGATTATAAGTGGGTAATAATTGTAAAGTTAAATCACATATTATATTATATATATTATTCATATTTTATGTACGTTTAATTATTACAAATACTTACAAATCCATATTAACATTAAAAAAATCGATTACCGGAACTCCAGTTTCTGAAAATTGAAGCCAATAAATTCAACAATTTCCTGGTCACTGGGAATTTTCTGAAACGAAAATTTTATATATTACGATAAACTCAATACAGGGATATTCTTGTTTTCAAGTTAACAGTAGTAAATAGGCAGAACTTAAAAAAATGCTTTTAAAATTTCTTGTACAGTGTGTCTCATTTTCGACACTTTTATAGGGTATCTCCGTAACTGTAGTGCTATCAAAATAGTAAAATACAGGGTGTCCGGGAACATGTGGGAAATTTCCCGGATATGAAGAAGACACGTGAAAAGAATACTATAGGTTCATATAAACTTCTTTCGTATCGGCCTACTCTTCGGAGATATGGGCTCCCAAAGACCACCAATGGAATCAAGTTTTTTACACATAATTATTGAACCACCTGGTATATTTCAATTATTTTTTAATATGATGTATACCAGGTAAAACCCGTCAAATTGCTTCCCAAGAAACTGTTGTGAATTACTCACAGCTGCAGGGACGGACTAGCTGTAACACTCATGGGCCCATTTTTTTTGCGCCCTGTATGATGAGAACTTTGGACAATGTTTTTTACATACCTTTAACTATTGGCTAAAAATTAAGTACTCTTCATTCATGTCGCTAATCCTAACCGTTTTCGGAAAAAACGTCATTTTATTTACACCAGTCCCCTAAATTCTCACGGGTTAAATATGAAAAAGCGGAATTTTAAAGGTTGAACATTATTTGAACGGAACAAAGATGTTTCTTTTACTGAAATATGACAAGTACATGATGTATATGTCGTTTTTTCGAAAACGGTTAGAATTAGCGACATGAATGAAGAGTACTTAATTTTTAGCCAATAGTTAAAGGTATGTAAAAAACATTGTCCAAAGTTCTCATCATACAGGGCGTAAAAAAAATGGGCTCATGAGTGTTACAGCTAGTCCGTCCCTGCAGCTGTGAGTAATTCACAAAAGTTTCTTGGGTAGTAATTTGACGGGTCTTACCTGGTATACATCATATTAAAAAATAATTGAAATATACCAGGTGGTTCAATAATTAATTATGTGTAAAAAACTTGATTCCATTGGTGCTCTTTGGGAGCCCATATCTCCGAAGAGGAGGCCGATACGAAAGAAGTTTATATGAACCTATAGTATTCTTTTCACGTGTTTTCTTCATATCCGGGAGATTTCCCACATGTTCCCGGACACCCTGTATAGGTGTCATGTACTTTTTTCATTCGAAAATTTTCGCTCGCTTAAGAGGTACGGGGGAAAATCAAAAACTGACAATTTCAAAGGTACCCTATATTTTCTTAGTTAAAAGAGATACAGAAAAATATTTTATACATAAGTTTCTTTATAATGATTGTTGAATCATTTGCCGGTTTCAGAATAAGTATACGGGGTCAGGTAAAACAGTTTTCGAACCTAACCTCATTTTTTTAAATGGAACGCCCCCCGTATATTTTAATATAGAAGGATAGCATTTTAAATTCTCTTTTCAAATATATAACACACCATGGATAATATTGGTTTCCTAGGCGATTTATTACTTATTACTTTAAACCACAGTAGGCCATGAAACAAAAGCTGATATCCTAGAGACAACTATGTTGACATTCTAATTGTTTTTAACATTTAACGTCAATTTCATTTTTACATATTTATTTCTGAAAATGACTTATTAGCATTTTGAAAAATTTGGTATGATATCTATCATCCATGGTGTGTTATAAATTTGAAAAGAGAGTTTAAAATGCTATCTTTTTAGATTAAAATATACAGGGTGTTCCATTTAAAAAAATGAGGTTAGGTTAGATAACTTTTTTACCTGACCCCGTATACTTAATGTGAAAACGGCAGATTATTTAACAATCATTATAAAGATACTTCTTTCTGTATAAAACATTTCTCTGCATCTCTTTTAACTAAGAAAATACAGGGAAATTTAGAAATTGTCAATTTTTTGATTTTCCCCCGTATCTCTTAAGCGAGCGAAAATTTTCATATTTTAATTTTACCATTTTAAGTTTGACCCAAAAAGAGCACATGACACCTACATTACTTTTTTGATAGCAACAATAACGGAGATACCCTATAAAAGTGTCGGAAATGGGACACCCTGTATATACGTAATTCAGAAGGTTTAGAGAATATTGTTGCCACATTTATAAAGAAAGGCGTTTTGGTTCAATTATTAACACTTCTGCTATTAATATACATATTTCTAAAACATCGACATATTCTCTAAAACAATAAGTACTACGTTCGATCGATTGTTAGCAAAACATAAATGTAGTTAGGTTGAGCAGCTAAAACTATTTTTTATAATAAAATTACCTACCTTAATTAGAAATTGTAGAGACATCAAGGAATAAAATACACCAAACACAAAAACACACATATATTATGTATAACAAACAAACACGAGAAATATATTACGGAATCTCGTAAAGTCGATTTTCAAATAATTTTAGAAGAGGAATGCAAAAAAGAAATTCAAATATTGTTAAATTTTTTCCTTCTTGCTTTATTCTAACTAACGATGCTTGACAGATAGTAGTGACCTCTATGATGTTTAATGCAAATTTAGTTAATTTAAATACTATCCTATCTAATCATATTATATTCGCATCAAAGGTTATTGACATACAATGTTAAAAGATGGCTGTTCCCAGATAATTGTTAAAAAGATTTTGAATAATAAGTTTAATAATAATTTGTACTTATTTAAGTTTATTCAGTACATTTCAGTCTATACCAACACAATACAAACCAAGGAAACAATTAACCTAGTTACTTAATAATAATTGTTGGTTTTATGATTGTGTACAAAATCATAGTTAACTAACATCACATCATATTATGGTTAGATTCAATTAAATTAATCTAAGTTGCACTTAGATTGGGTATCAGTGCGGAATTGACAGTATTGATCGCAGTGTCGGACTGGCAGGCCAAAGGACCTCGCAGAATTCTTATTAAACTTTCCTCACTGATAGGATTCGGTGAGTAGATAAAAAGTACAGCATAAAAAACTCTCTGTCGAAAGATATCTTCGTCCGAAACTAGGTTCTTTTTCGCTGCCTAGTGTCCTGCAATAGTGTGTCAGGCTTCCATAGCTCCTATACGAATTAACTTAGGAATTTCATTCACATGCCGATTTATACTGTATTATAAGGTGCATTTCAGAAAACTATTTTTAAATATATAGGATGGCCCAAAAATGTGTGGTAACACATAAATGGGATACCCAGAATTTTATTACATAATTATGTTCGTATTAGCGCCCGTTAATATTGCCTAAAGTTTTATTTGAGTTGGTTTAAATTAAAAACTAAAAAAAAAGTTTTGGAATCTTAGAAAAAAATTCAAGGAAACTACCTAAAATAATTTTTTTAACCAAGAATTTAAGACAAGATGTCTAGAGATACTGTGATTATAGTAGCGTTTATCTTATTTTATACAGGGTGTTTATAATTAGGTTTCAAACGCGAGACATTTAAAAATAATTTTCAAATGGAACACCCGCATATTATTTGGCTATTGGATGTAGAATTCATAAGCATTCTTTTGTTGTAATGGAAGCATATAAGTTATTTCCAGCCGTTCTCGAAATAATTGACATAAATTATGTTTTTTAAATACAGTTTTTATTATGAAAATTAAGCATAGGCATAATAATAATTATAAACTATGTTCAAAATGCCTATCATGTTGATCTGAACACAAGTTAACACGCTCTTCAAATGATCTATTTACATTCCTCAACATTTCAGATGAAATACTAGCCAGAGAATCTTCCTCATATGCACTACAGTTTCCTGATTCCTAAGACTCCTACTTCCTTTTTTCTATATGTTACCACACATTTTTGGGCCACCCTGTATATTAAAAAATATTTTCCTGAAGTGCACCCTATAATACAGTATAAATCGGCATATGAATGAAAATCCTCAGTTAATTCGTATAGGAACTATTCCTAGCCTGACACACTATTGCAGGACACTAGGCAGCGAAAAAGAACCTAGTTTCGGACGAAGATATCTCTCGACAGGGAGTTTCTTACGCTGGGCGCCCACGGACACTTTTTATCTACTCAGCGAATCGTATCAGTGAGGAAAGTTTATGCCGATGTGACCGGAACCCATTTTCCATAAGGATTCTGCGGGTCCTTTAAGATATTTTCTATGCTGTTTATCGTATAATGAAAAGTAAACTTGTCCAACGGGGAACAATTTAATTTAGATGGAGTTGAATGTGCTTAATCCGCGTACTTACAACAAATCTGCCACGCACGATGGTTGAGTAAAGCGTAAAGCTCTAGTAGGTATCGGTTGGTTTATTTGGTTCTTATACTGATTACAAATACGAAATATATTCGACGTTGTTAATTATTGCGCTCCATACAATTTACATAAGCGAGGAATTTGACAGTAAGCCTAGAAGCCAAAGGTACCATTGCGGTATGTTTCATATATCGAAGCTGGTTTCTGTATTTAACACATGTCTATAACTATTTACAAACATAAGCTATACATTTTCAACAAGCTTTTCATATTGAAAATGCAAGAAAAAAAATATATCTATTAACGGTAGGTTTATGTTTGATCAGTATAATGAGGTCATAGCTAACGCTAAAAAAATTACGGATCTTCTCAATGAAAAAGAAGCTGTGATATGCTGGTAGAATCTGAATTTTCGTGGCGAGACAGTGAAAGAAAATAATATACAACATTTCTGGAATGAATAACTTTTTTGAATTCGATAATGGAACTGATCTTTATTTTTTACAACTTCGGTTCGGAAACATGATCCATAAAATTTATTGGGTTATCCATTCCTATATTACAGTAATATTGATGTTGTTATGGATATTTTTTCTTTAAAAAAATCTTGTTATATAGATTTGCTATTAATTTAAACTACAAATAGTATTTTAACATATTTCTATTTAGCCTCCAGTTCGGTACGAGCCATGGAGAGGCACTTTGAACGCTACGAAAATCCACGCTATTTGTCCTCAGAGAGACATCTATAGGAGGTCTGATGTGTTCGAGGGAGAAGAGGATTGCCTGTATCTCAATGTTTATTCACCACAGGTAAGAATCAAATATTTATATAATAACAAATACATTAAACCATCTATCAGTAGTTCAAGTTACGTTAATATTACCCTTACTTTATTTTCTTTTATAGTTTTACCTAAATTATTTTCAAAATTCTAAAAATATTATACCGGGTTTGCTGCATTTCCTGAACTATGAGAGTCTCGTGGTTTTGCCATTACGTTTAATTGAATAGCTTACGATTGGCTCACCAAAATCTATTCAAAGCCGGCACATGGATTTACCATGTCGGACTCTTTAAGAAGATATAATGCAGTTTTTCTATAAAATGTACAGGGGAGCCAATATTCAACCCCCTGAAAAATTACATGGGATTTCCTATGTTTAACTTAACCATGAATCTCCCAGTATATTTGCATTTAATGAATAATTTCAGAATCCTACGACACAGGACATCTCTCTATTACCTGTCATGGTGTTTTTCCATGGAGGAGGATGGCTATGTGGAGGCGGAAACTCCCAATGGTACGGCCCTGAAATATTCCTTGACAGGGATGTAGTTTTGGTTGTTACGAATTACAGACTGGGTATGTAAGTATATAATATTGTAAAGTATATTTTAAAATATTTTGAGGTTATTGAGAAATACAGTTTCTGAAAAATTACTTTGGAATTACCGATACACGGCGAAGGTATTTATATTAGGAATGAATCGTTATTTTCAGAATCGAGTACTTATTCGCGTATCTAGTACAAGTACAAAAGTTACCGCTGGAAAAGAAATCGCCTACTACCAAAAAAATTGGATATGATATTTTTAAATTATGATTCTTATATTCAAATTTTTTCGTTTAGTAAGTACTATTAAAAATTAAATATAAATATTAAAAAGTAAACAATAACGTCTGATCCATACTATTAAATCCCTGTTTTCACTCAGTTTCTTATTCAGACGCCTTTTGTATAGGTAAACTAGTTCTCCGAGTTATCCGAGTACACAGAGTACATTACAGAATCGCGTTCTTCTTGGAGTACCTCATCACTAATTTTTATGCCTAACTGGTTACTTGTAGGAGAATCTTCGTGAACCAAAATAGGTTTGACTAATTTATTTTAAAGTCTCTAATCCTGAATTTTTATATATTACCAAAGGTGAAACCCCCATTTCTAAAGCTCGAAACGCTACTGGTGTTCTTCCTAGAAACTCTTCCGATTGATTGATTAACTGAACAAAATTCTTCGAAATTCGGTATGTACCTACTCATCCAAATAAATAGCGTGCTTGTTTCATTAGCATAAAGTATCAAGATATTCTAAAGAATCAACTTAGTATTATGAATATTAATATTAGTAAGTTCAAAAAACCATTTAATTCCGTAATTCCTACAACAAAATGATTACAAATTATAGGCAATGATGATAAATTTCCCAAACCCGTTCCATCGTATGTGCTAATATATATTTTGTTGTTGTATGACGCGTTTTCTTTTTTTGGTATTCGGAAAATGCAAAGAAAACCCGCACTTCTTGCGATTCTCAAAAGCGATTTGTTGTTCTGCCAAGTACGAGGAACTTTTTATATTGATGAATAAATACGTAGATATAAGCAGTGGCGGATCTAGGATTACATTTGAGAGGGGGGTGCTAAGGAAAGCCCGTTTTTTTCGGACCACGCTCAAATATCGCTATACAACGATAATGAGGGCCAGTACAGGGATCTCGGAAACCGTAAGAGATACGAAGTCGGTTAAATGGAGGAAAAATTGCACATTTACGTGCCTAATAATATGCCGTTTAGAAAGTTTTAAAATTCCGAGTAGTTCCGGAGATATCCGGAAAAAAAACGAAATTCTCAAAAATCGTTTAATTTTTTTCCTGTTTTTTTTTTAAATCGAATTCTAAAGTTGCACTTTTACATTGCCACTTTTTCCGCTCGATCTAACAGCGTTTTATATGTTTAATTTTACAAATGCTGAAAAGTTTGATATTCTATCGCATGTTTTATTTTATCTCAAAAGAAACTGTTATGTGGTAGTTAGAAGATGTTATTTGTGCTTAGAGAATAACGGAAATCATTTTGAACACCTGATTATGTAGTTAATTACTTTTTTCGTTTTTCGTTTTATTACTGTTTTGGTATGATTTTTGTTCACTTATTTGTGATTTATTATTAAATATTTGTTATTTATTGAACTAGTCCAACATAAGTAAAAAATTTAGAGCTTACTTATGAGATATTATTCATAAAATTAGGAGAAATACAGGACCGTATCCCAAAATCTCCTGATGTTGTTCAAAAAACCCTCGAAACGTCATTAAACTACAATGTGTCATACATCGTTGCATTCGGAAGAAAAAAAGCTCTCAAATTCCAATATCAGAAAAACAGGACCGTATTTAAAAAAAAATTGATAATGGCCCTTCGAAGACGACTCGTCGGATTACAAAACAATTAACGCTGTTAGATAGAGCGGAAAAAGTGGCAATGTAAAAGTGCAATTTACTTTAGAATTCGATATCAAAAAAACCCAGGAAAAGAATAAAACGATTTTTCAGAATTTCGGGTTTTTCCGGATATCTCCGGAACTACTCGGAATATTAAAACTTTCTAAACGGCATATTATTAGGCACGGAAATGCGCAACTTTACCTCCATTTAACCGACTTCGTATCTCTTACGGTTTCCGAGATCCCTGTACTGGCCCTCCTTATCTTGGACACATTGTATTTGATAAATAATTTATAGTAAATAGTACTAGAAAAAGTGACAAGGTAAGGTGTCCATTCAGATAAATAACAGAAATGTTGATGATTTTTTACATTATGTCAACTAACTTTAACACTTAATTACAGTGGCGGCTCGCGGGCGAAAATATAGAGGACGAGCCAAATAGAAATATTCTTAAACACACAGACTATCGTTACGCGTCAATATAATTCACGCCAAAGGCGAGGAAGTGGCGTACCTCCGCTGCTTAATTAATAATTAATACGTATTTGACAGAGATAATCTTTAAAAATCGGCAACAATTGGACAGCTAACGTCCGAAATTTTCCGCCTCGATAAACGTAATTATTATCAATATTAAATTATATACACTGTGTGGATTCCGCGTTTGGTTCTTTATGAAACATTTTTTAAATATTTATAATTAAAACACTTATCCATTTTTAATGCTTCGAAGTTTCTGGACAACACAGCGAAACATATATGTAGAGATAACTCTAATAAAACTTGAAGCATTAAAAAGCGATAAGTGTTTTAAATATAAATAGTTAATTAAATTAGATGTTGTATATTAAGTTGCATTATTTCAAGGTTATATGGAAAGTAATAGGTTAAACAAGACACACTCTAATAAAACTTGAAGCATTAAAAAGCGATAAGTGCTTTAATTATAAAAAGTTAAATTAGATGTTGTATATTAAGTTGCAATATTTCAAGGTTATATGGAAATTGGTCCCTTACACATAATAGGTTAAAACAAGACACATTTTTTATTATTAAAATACAATACCTACATCCCACATAGAATAAAATAATTAAAGGGGAGAGGGATAAAACATAAATCCCAATTTGACGTTTCTAGACGACGAAACTTCATTTTTCAAAAAGTATTAACCACTTCATAAGGACGACAATCTCCCTCGACGAATTATATTAGCGAGTGCTAAGCCATTTAACCTAATAGTCCGGCAGCCCGTTACCAAAATGTCCTGTTATCACGCCTTCATCTAGTCAATCACCAAAAAACTCAAAAACATTTAGGTCGTGATCAGTCTGAAATCCAGGTAACGGGCTACTTCACCCATTTTAAATGTTAGCCCCTCTAGCCACCTCTCCACCTGTAGGTCCGCCACTGATGAACGTATTTAATTTATGATTAGTTAAAATTAAAAATTAGTTAATACGAAAAGGATTTTCGGTGACTGTAAATCATCTGTTATGCCATTAATGTATAAATTAATGTTTTTCAGGTTTTCTCTATAATATCAACTTATTTATTTATTATTATTATTTTATTTAGTATCTATATATTACGCAGATGATTCTAATTGCGATGAAACTGATGTGAGCGGAAAATCCCCAAACATAAGAAATATCTGAAATGCGAATTATTTTATACAGGGTGTCCCAAACTCAAAGGTCCATTAAGGAGAACTAACTTTGGAGTATCTAAAAATTAAGATTCTTAAACAGATATATTTTGTAAATTGGTAAAGTCCTCTGGAAATGGCAATTTGATAGCTTTAAAATAGGCATTCCAATAAGATGTATCTTATGAAGTTGTGTAAGCAAAAATTAATCAATTCCGATGAATAAAAATTTAAATCTGCAAGAAATTATAATTATTATTAGGCTTTATTTATTTCAATTTATAAGATGCTATCATTTAATGGTAATTTTTTGTGGTTAAGTTTCCAGCGAGCGAGAAAATTCTTAGCCAAACCGAAGTGCACATATAAAATTTCCAATCTAATTTTCAGAATTCGCATGTGTTCAACATAGCCGTTATATACAGGGCGGTCAAGAAAAGTTTTCACTCAGATTCTTATTCAGTTACGCAAAAACAGTTTTTGCTTTGCTTGTAGTAATTTAATTCCGTACTCGAATACTCATCACTAGAGTACTGCTCTCATGTCTGGAGCTCTGCACCCAAACATACTCTTCGGCTACTGGATTCCATCGAAAGGAGGGCCATTCGTCTGATTGGAGACCACGAGCCGACGAAGAACCTCGACAGCCTAGAACATCGAAGACGGGTTGGGGATTTGACTCTCTTTTACAGATATTTTCATGGAAAGTGCTCGGCTGACCTTCTATTCGCCCTCTTAATTCCGCCCAGAGCGGCGAATAGTAGAAATACACGACGAACCACTCTTTCACATCTGGAGGACTTCATCCTTATGGAACGACCTTCCCGAGGTCGTTTTTCCAAACGAATATAACCTCCAACGATTCAGAACCAACGTGAATCGCTTTTTGCGCACACGCACCACTCCCAGAGTGCCCTAAAGGATTTTTCCTATAGTGCTTGTGTTTGATCATAAAAAAGAACTGTAGGTACTCTATTCTCGAGACAAGTGCCCGAGTACAGCGAGTATATTAAAGAATCGACTTCTTCTTCGAGTCTTATATTCGCATCACTATCCAAACCCACCCAAACAATGCAAAGGTTTCAATATGCAGTTGACAGTACGCTTCCTTTGGCTTCTGTCATTTGGAATCGCAAATATGTCACGTTCATCAACCGATTAGAATCTGTAAAGAACAAATTTTTTTCAAATATTGCGTTTAAGGTCCACTGTATTGTGGAACTTTCTAGAATAGTACATTACGTATCAAGGGCCGAAAAGAGGCTTTTACGGACGAGAACCGCACGAGTCCGGAAAAGCCTCCGACGGCCCGAGATATGTACCGTATTTTTTTTTACAAGTGCTCCGAAGCTTTGATGCGAAATAAATAAAAAAATAAATTCTTCAGACAGTTTTCCTGTCTACATGACATGAAAACACTCGCTCATGGAGAATGTAAATATCTATTTATTATTTTTGACAAATATGCTCGGTGGCCTAATGGTATAGCGTCCGCCTTGAGATCTGGGAGTCGCGGGTTCAAATCCCGCACTCGGCATCTCTGGTTTTATTTATTTTCTTACAAGTGCCCGAGTCTTTGAGGCCATATAAATAAACAAATTCTTCAGACATTTTTCTAAAACATCTTTGAAAAATTAACTGCCAATTTAAATTATATATAATCCGCTATTTACTATCGCTTGTAGTATGGATCGGTGGGTAGAGTGTCCGCCTGGCGATTTGAGGGTCCCGCACCGACAATTCTAGTTTTATTTATTTATGAGCACATGGTGACTCGAAGCGGGCGGGAAAAATCTTTCTCGCCCGCTTCGATACTTTCCCGCCCGCTCTCTTGGAAAACGCCACTTTCGGTGAAGTAAACATGCATGAAAAGAGGCACTTTCGGGACACTTGTAAAGAAAAAATTATTAACTTTGTCCGATCAAAGAAAAATCACCGACATAATTTCTCCTACAACATACAAGATGTCCGTTTGAATTTTCCTGAACCTTCATCAGGAATAAGCATCGACTGACCTCCAGAGGACCAAAAAATCCTGCTTTATTTAAGTTATCCTACAAAAGAACTAATTCCCGATTCAACACACCCATTAGTTGGATTCAGGGGATCTTTAATCAATTCAGACAGTAATTTATAGTTTTTTGAAAAATTTAAAAATACATTTTATACAATTAGCATTTGAAGTACGTCACTGTTGCTTGGATGTATTCTATAATTTAAATAACTTTCACATAAGCTTTATTATACAGTGCGTCCATAAAATCTTGCATCTGAATTTGTTTTTTTAACTGTGCGAAAGTAAATTATTTTTTTGTAAATTTTTAAAAAATCGATATCTCAAAATAATATACAAACACACTCTTTCAAAAATGCTAATAGTTTTGTGTTGATATATGTCTACTTTTTCTCTAATTGATAGAGTGGTCCTCAGCATTGAATATTGTGACCAAATCGTAGATATCTTCTTTGTCTTGGCATTTTCACTGAAATAAGCTAGTAGCGACCACTCAGAACCAGCATTTTGAACTTTGTTTCCCGTACCCTATTCTTTGAAACAGGTATATGCCTTGTCATAACTCGGGCGGCTTTTAGTTGGCAGAAGATTTTTCAATGGAAAAGTCAAAATGACATTTATCTTTTATTAATAATTTTAATTAAAAATAATAAGTAGTGGATGTTAGATGTGGTTGTAAATAAAATAGTATACAAATCTCCGTGAAAAGGTTCATTACTGTCTAGAGATTTAGTTAACTACCGACTCTCTCGACAGGAATGAAACACTCTCCACCTCGGTACGTAATATACTATTGTATATTAGGAATAGCCGGAACTAGCCGTTTTCGAAATATTGACGATTGAGAATTATTATAATTATGATGTCAGCAAGTCGTTGGAGGACAATATCAGCATTTAATTAAATAATCTTAATACTTTTCTTGTTTTATTTAGTCTGTGTTTCAATCTAGATTTACCTTCATTTCAATTTCATTGCCATAAATGAGCATCCTTGCAATAATTAATAATTATTTGTCTTATAATTCAACATTCAATTTTTAAACGTCAATATGTTGGAAACGGCTATGTCTAGAGGTATGGTTTGGTTATACAAAAAGTATTAAGTTCTTATCATAGAATTCGAGACCGATATAATATACTGGGTGCTTTTTAAAAATCTTAGATTGCGACCTACCTCCACCTGGAACGCCCTATATACCAACGATTTAACTTTAAAATGCGCAACTAAAAATACTAATTGACGTGTCCAACCGTTTTTAAAAAAAAATCCGCGTATTTTAAATCAGTTTGTGCAAGATTATAAGGACACAGTGTATTGTAATATAATAGTTGATTCTCTTTTGTTCCGTTTGCATCCTAAATGTGTTTAAATAAATAAAATTAAATGTAATTTGTCAGTCTGGAGGCCAATCAATAAAAACGTCAAAATGGAAAAATATTAAACAGATTTTTCGAAATCTTTTAAAACGTTACACCATCTATAATAATGTATTTTATTTACAACCATGCATGTTATAATGACATTTCATCTATCTTTGAAAGGTGGAAAGTTGACGTGTGGAAAAGTGAGCACGGAAAGTGTTCACTTTCCACCCGGGTGGAAAGTAAATTATTTTTTTGTAATTTTTTTAAAAATCGATGTGTCAAAATAACATACGAACACACTTTTTTAAAAGAGATATGTCTACTTTTTCCCTAATTGATAGAGTGGTCGTCAGCATTGAATATTGTGACCAAATCGTTGATATCTAATGATATTTGCCATCTTGATGTATGTATATTATTACCTGCGTTATTTTACCACCTGCGGTTATTTGAAATTTCTGTCTAGTTTTTCAATGGAAAAGTCCAAATGACATTTATCTTTTATTAATAATTTTAATTCAAAATAATAAGAAGTGGATGTTAGATTTGGTTGTAAATAAAATAGTATACAAACCTCGGTGAAAAGTTTCATTACTGTGTCGAGATTTCGTTAACTACCGACTCTCTCGACAGGAATGAAACACTTTCCACCTCGGTACGTAATATACTATTACAAATTTAATTTATTTTTTATAAGAGGTTAGGACTAGTGACTCACTTGTAATTTTTTCTATTTTTTTTTTAATAAACAATTCGTTTTATCCTAAAGAAGGTCCATTTTTGGGTTCAATTACCTAGATTTAAAACATTTTAATTTATAACTTAATAATAGCAAAACAGGAAACTTTCTGGAATTTCGTTAAACTAATAATAGATAGCCCCGAGGGCATGCATAACTGATAGGCTTAAAAGATGTTTCCACTCTAATAAACAATTAATTTTTAGGTGCTCTTGGTTTCCTTAGTACTGGAGATGAGGAAGTACCAGGAAATAATGGTTTAAAGGATCAAAATTTAGCACTGAAATGGATACAACGAAACATCAAATATTTCGGAGGGAATGCCGAAAGTGTCACCATTTTTGGAGAATCTGCCGGAGGTGCTAGTGTCCATTACCATATGGTATCGCCCATGAGCCGAGGTAAATATTTTGATTGCATGTTATTTGCTATAAAAATAAACATACATATGCAATTTCGACAATATTTTATCGGAAGATGCATTTTTAGTAGTGTTGTAATCGCTCGAGCGAAAAACCGCTTGAGTACTCGATTATTGAAATAACCGACATCGCTCGATTATTAAAAAACCGCTCGAGTTATAAATTCAAGCGAAAATTGTCGCTTGTTACTAATTACCTTTCACTCGATACCCGAGCTTCGCTTGACGCCGACGTATATTCGAGCAGTTTCTCGTTCGATAGGAAATACTCTAGTTATAAATTCAGGCGAAAAATCGAATCATGTCTGACACGACATACATCCGAGAAAGTGCATACAAAAAAGTATGCCAAATCCCTTAGTGGATTCATCGCGACATCGGGTTTTGTTTTGACTGGCTAGCCAGCGGCGATTGGAAATTTTCAAAAAATTAAAGGATGTACAGTGAAACCTCTCTAGACAGATACCTACGGGACCGTCTAAATGTGTCCGCCTAATAGGGGTATCCGCCCATGGGAAATATGTTATAGTTTTAGTTAGGATGTAACACTAAAAAAATCTAATAACGTAGTTTGACATGTTTGCATTTTATACTAGCAATCTAAAAAATGTAATTCCAAATGTGATAACAAGTCCATTGCTCTAGAGTCACCTCTATTCCTTGCATACTCTAATAATTCCTTTACCATACTAAGGGCTTGTTAATTGGTGACATTTGTTTGATTACTGCATTCAACTTCTTCATCAGAGTCGTCAGATAGTGATGTGGTTTCAGTTTGGACTACATAATCGGTAGGAATGGGGTCACTATCATCTTCTAATAGCACATTGCTATGAATGTTAATGAACTCGCCTAAATCATTGTTATCAAATTACAAACTTCCACAACATCAATTATCTCTTTCAGAGTCAAAACGCGACATTTTTGTGCCATTGTTTACGATTTTAACCTTACAACTCACAAATAAACGGCGGACTGCTGTCGGGGAATCACACATACTTTCATTCGGCGAAGTCCTTTCGCGCTGCCACGCATACGCGATTGGTTTCCGGTCTGACTTCAGGGAGTTTTTGCACCGTACTTATTCGTCTCCCAAATACTTCTAAAAATATTTTTCTATCCGTTTAAAGGAGGGTTTTCGCTGCCAGCCTGTCCGCGTCCGCCAAAAGAAGAGTCCGCCCAAGAGAGGTTGATTTTCATGGAATTTCATATACCTAATTACGTATTATGAAAAAATGTCCGCTTAATAGAGATGTTCGCTTATTAGAGGTGTCCGTTATGAGAGGTTTCACTGTATTTAAAAAAAAATCAGAATCAACTCTTGATTAAACTTACAACAAACAACCCCTGTTATTTTATCAACACATTCCTCTTAGTCATAAAAACTATCAAGTACTCGATTATTAAAATCGTCGATTTTTTCCAACACTAGGACATGAGGACTTCACCCTTATGGAACGACCTTCCCGAGGTCGTTTTTCCCAACGAATATAACCTCCAACGATTCAAAACCAACGTGAATCGCTTTTTGCGCACACGCACCACTACCAGAGTGCCCTAAAGGATTTTTCCTATAGTGCTTGTGTTTGATCATAAAATATAATTTTTAGTAAATTGTGTATAAAATTAAGGAAAACGCCAATTAAATAACTGTGGACCATATCACATCAGACGTTTACCGAAAGTTATTTTTTTTAATTAATTGAACACAAATGAAAATCGGATACAGACATAACAAGAATTTTTTTTAATTATTTTTACGCTCCCGGAGTTTCACCCGTTCCTCTCGACTCACACTGTATAATCGACTTATTAAATTTAATTGACATAATAATGTAATAATTCAATCATTAGAGCAAGCAACAAACTGTAAACAAACAACTGTGCCGTGATAATTAAAATGTATCTTATGCACAGGTGAGTAAAAAAATGCATACCAATATGATGTATGTCTGTATTAAATACTATAAGTGATACCAATTGATGGCCTCCAGACTAATATTGTTTTAAATTACATTCAAAGAACCCACTTAGTTTCAGTAAAGCTTTACGATTAATATGCTATGATTAACTTAATAGGAAAATATATGCTGCGCCTATGGAAAGTCTATTTTGGACATTGATTTACAACTCTTAAAGCCCCCGTATACCTCGTAACAGTTCATCAGTGACTTATCAAGCATTGGTATTGTCCAGCCATTTCTGCTCATCGGACGAGATACGAACAAAAAATAAGGTTATGTGCCGTTAGTTGTGTTGTAAAAATCGTCAACAGAAAATAATCATATACTTTCCAATTAGAACAACTTAACTTACCAGTAATACAGGGTGTTATGGAAATGACGTATTATATTTAAATCGGCAATTCCGGAGATGAAAACAAATTGAAGAAAAATATCCAACAATGGCGCTTTAATTTAATATGCCCTGTATATGACCTTATGTCAAACCAAAAATGACCATGTGATGCCCCTGTCAGGAAGGTAAACAAAGCAACATATGTCAACAGTGTTGTCATATCTTCAGGGTAAACTCTTTAGAAAGTCAATAACCGTTTGACAGATTGCAAGTTGTTTATTTTTCAGGCGTTTTAAATGTAGAAAGAAAAAAAGTAATAAGGTAAAACATATTTTTATTTATTTTTTAATTTTACACAAGGAAATACAACTTTTTGAAAATAAGAAAGGTTTCCTTAGTGTGTATAGCTGTCAGATCTTAACGTCGTCTCATGCAACCCTCGTAACAATATTTATACAGTCCACTATTAATACTACTAAAGTCATCTACGAGCTATCAAGAAAACCGAATGATGTCCAATACTACTACCGCCATCTACGGGCTACGTTATTAGGCGCAACCAAGACGAGAACAATAGTTAACTGTTTTATGACGAGAACGAATCGAGCCACGAGACTGACAAGTTAGCATGCTTCATATTTTCAGTGTTTTTTAGTTTAAATCCTTAAATGAAATGGTTTAAAATCATATCGAGTATCATTTATCGAAATACACAACATTTATCGACCCTACACAATAGTGCTTAAACGTAAAGTCCATTCTTCGGTTCTTAATTGTAGAAAATTGATCAATAACAGCCTCATTAAGTTTGGAATACCCTCTATATTTTTTTTTTCATATATTTCATTTTTAAACTTCCTAATAAAGTCCCTAGATTTACCCTTTGTGGTCTGCGTTAAATTAATTTCGGGTTTAGGTGTTTTAACTTAATAAATATATAATATTAAAATATTAAAACATACACGCTCGAATTTCTAACTAGATGCACGAACAGACAACAGCGCGGAGCACACAAAAACTGTGCGCCTTTTCCATGTTAAATCGCCATAGCCCCGCAATCCCCCGCTGCCAACCGTCACCTGTTACCACAGAGAAACTGCACTACTTAATCGCACGTGCGAGCAAGTCTCGTCATAATCGTCATTTACCTCGACCGAGGCACGGTTGCCGGATCCATACAGTTTGGTTTGACGGGATGATAAAATATTAGGGACGGTCGGACTTTTTTAGTTTGACGGTACGATAAAACATTAGGGAGGGTCGGACTTTATACGATAAATAATATCCAATGAATATAAATTAATATTTTTTATTCGTTTTGTTTTGGGGGTGCACGTGCGCATGAGCACCTGTGGAAGAACCGCCACTGTACATGAAGAAAAATAAATTGTGGGAAATATTTGCAACGTGTGTAAAGAAGAGACTAATAAATTGAATAATAATACCCGTCAGAAGGACATTTTTGAGAAAAAAAACAATAGTTTTGAATTTTCAGGAAGAATCAAACTGCGTAATCAACACAATGTATTTATTTCACCCACTCAATAAATAATTATTTGACGCAATCGCGTTGTATTTTCTGGGATGATGTAAAAACATGTTTGATTGAATGTGGCTAATTAAAAATACAAATAACCTACAAATTAGCGTATTTTTGTTCTTGGTTGTTCATTGACTGTGAAGTCGTTTCAGTTCAGATTAATGTAATGTCAGCGTTTTAATTAATTATTAATTTATTATGATAGAAATAATAATAAACTAATTGAAGGTTGTAGTTATAATCACCAAAAAGGGTTTTATGCAATTTTAATTCACGATTAAGTCTGGCACAACGTGCATAAAAAGTATTCTGAATCAAATAATGGTATTATCATTTTGAGAATCATCCGCTTTGTGATATTTAACAATCTGGAAGCAGTTTTAGTTATTAACATTTATACAAACCCCATAAGAAACTACAAAGAAGAATTCTTGTTCTTTTCCTAACTTTGGCAATATCAGGATTTGTCGTCATTTATTTATTACAAAATTGTTTCAGTCTAATCCCAATCAAATTTTGAATACCGAACTTTCTTTCTTAGGTTTGTTTCATCGGGGCATATCGATGAGCGGGACCTCCTTATGCATCTGGGCCTTTGCTCCTAAAAATGAAGGGGTAGAAAACTCCAAGAAGTTAGCTGAAGCATTGGGATGTCCAACTGACTCCAGTAAAGAAATGGTCGATTGTTTAAGAGAAATTGATGCTACGGAATTTGTAAAAAAGGATCTTATTTTCATGGTAACGTTTAATAATTTATAAAGAAATGCAGAAAATTTACATCGAATAGTTTTGGTTGGTAACCAGAATAGAGTAATAATATTACTGGTTCCGCAATAAGATTATAACAATCAATTTCATAGCATATTACGATTTTTTAAAATAATGAAAACAGAAACAGACAGAAGATAAAAGAGATGAGAATTCTACAGATAGAATCCCCGTATCTTTTTTGTTGTGTTTAGTTTCGTATAGGGAATCCAATCCCGCACCAAAACTTTAATCCCGCAAACCTGTGGGATTGAGCCCATCGATCCCGCGGATCCGCGGGATTTGCGGGGTAGCAAACAATGAACTGCGGTATTTTTGGTCAACGCGTGCAGTTTTCTTATGTAATTGCGAAAGTAAGGGCGTCATTCGACTAGTATCTAGTGACATTTATCAAGTGGTTGAATATAATACATAGCATTTAAACAGCAATCACAAAAATGAGTGTCAGTGTAGTTTACAAAGACAATAAAGGTTCAAGTTTAGTTTGGAATTATTTTTTAAAGTATGAAGATGGTCTTACAGCTAAATGTAAGTTATGCCCTAGCATTATCAAAATCTCTGCTCGTTCCATCAAATGTCTTCACACCCACTTCAAACAAAGCATAATATTAATTTGAAAGTCCAAAGCAGCAGCGGTAGTGTTGATATTGATAAAATAACACAAGTAATTAAAGCTAGTACCAGCAGTTCGAGTGGTTCGTTTAGTTCTATTGCTAAACACTCAGATGTTAGTGGTTCTTCTGTGCTACCTAATAAAATGAAAATTACAGATTTTTTTTCATCTGCGAGAAAAGTTTCGATGGAGGAAAGAGTGTCTCGAATGGTAGCTAAAGATGGTATGCCCTTATCACATCGACCCATATGAGACAACTATTCGAATCAGGGCCACAAATTGTGTAAAATCTATTCCGCCAACAAGTGTCGACGCTGAACGTGCGTTTGCAGCCGCAGGATACATGTGCAATAAAATAAGATCAAATCTAAAAGATGAAACATTAAACATGCTATCTTTCCTCCGAAAATACTTTCAAAGTCAATGTAACATGTAACCGTTAAACTAGTCGTACTATTGTATTGTACCTACATGCAATAAATATTTTACTGCTACTCTACTCTGTTTTGAATTGCATAAAACAACTTTTTATTAACATACAGCACCCACATCGAGTCACGCAAATCCCGCGAATCCCGCACGTTTAATCCCGCAATGTCAATCCCGCGAAATCACCGCGGGATCCCGCATTTACGGGATTGGATTCCCTAGTTTCAGTAATAACAGTCAGTCAAGTCAGTGGTTTCATCGGTGTTCATGACAGGTCGTCGTGCCAAAACCGAAATGCCAATGCTAAATTCGGCACGACGGTGTGTTTCGAATACCGAGGAATCGGTGTGGGAGTTTTTATAGTGAAGTGAGAGAACTTTTTTGCCGAAATCGAATTTTACTTAAACCAGTAAATAGGAACAAATCGTATAAGATTTAATGTTTTTTTTAGGAATGGGATTTTGACCCTATGATACCGTTCAAGCCTACCATTGAACCAAATGTAGAAGGTGCGTTCCTAACAGAACACCCAATAGAGATAGTTAAATCCGGACGAAGTTCACACACTCCCTTAATCGTCGGAATTACGACCCATGATGGTGCACTGAGGGGTGCAGGTAAGTTTTATGTACAACCGGAAAACTTTTCACTAGGAAAGTATATACGGGGTGTCTCATGACTTATGGGCCATAGAGCAACTGGAGATACTAAACATCAAACTAGACCAGGGGTCGGCAACTTGCGGCTCTTTCGATGTCATGTTGTGTCTATTTCGATATCAAATTGCGGCCTTTAGTGGCTCTCCTGAGAGATTGTGTAAATTATAACTTTTGGCTCTTCCGCCTCAAACTTTTGGCTCTTCCGTCTCAAAAGGTTGCCGACCCCTAAACTATAGACCGTTTTTTCGATATGTTTCTCGTTCTAGAAATACAGGGTGTTGAAAGTGAACATATATTTTCGAAAATACGCCATAATTTGAAAACAGTTGTCGGATTGAATGTTAGCGGTATGATATTTTTATGGATAAGAATTGAGAATTTGTAGAAATTTTTAAGTTTCACATTAGACGACGCTAGTTACTTACACTGTTAATTTAAGGTTTCAACTAACGCCCTCTAACGTGAGACTTAAAAGAAAAATTCTACAAATTCTTATTTCTGAAAGCCGCATTAATCCACTTTTTTTGCTTTTGCAATGGCAATTATAATTGTGCGGAATCATGCGCAGTATACCGTTGTGGATTAGCTGGCGCAATACTTCTTGCATTGCAAGTGCTATGCCAGCATGCAATCCATATCACAGTCGGCATTTCTACTCCTGCGGCAATTAAAATTGAACGAAATCATGTGCTTGTCTTGCATTGCGAGAAAAGTGTCGTGTGTCATTTTAATTGCCATTGCAACTGCAAGTCTGGGTAGAGATGCATTATTCTGTTATTTTTAACCGTTTATTATTTGGTCGAAGTAGCTATGAACAGCTAATGACTATTTAAACTAGTTGGTATTTAAGATTAGCAGTTCCCATTGTTTATTAAACATATGTACTGCTAATTCGTCGCAACTCTTTTGAAGTGCTATTTATAAGTAGCAGTAGCTGCTTTAACTGCTAATCAAAATGACTAGGTTTGTCCATCTCTAATTATGGGGGTATATTAGGGATTTTGACACTACCAACTGCCTTTCTGACTGTTGGCAATGCGCCAACTGATCGAAAACGAGTTACTGCGCATGTCTACATGCAATTAAAATTGCCAATTTTTTTTTTATGACCAAACACAAGCGCTATAGGAAAAATCCTTTAGGGCACTATGGGAGTAGTGCGTGTGCGCAAAAAGCGATTCACGTTTGTTTTGAATCGTTGGAGGTTATATTCGTTGGGAAAAACGACATGGGGAAGGTCGTTCCATAAGGATGACGTCCTCCAGATGAACGAATTCTTCGAGGAGTACTAAGCTTAACCACATATGGATGGGCGGCAGTAGGTCGTCGTGTATTTCTGCTATTCGCCGCTCTGGGCGGAATTTAGAGGGCAAGGTCAGTCGAGCACTTTCCATGAAAATATCTGTAAAAGAGAGTCAAATCCCCAACCTGCCTTCGATGTTCTAGGCTGTCGAGGTTCTTCGTCAGCTCGTGGTATCCAATCAGATGAATGGCCCTCCTTTCGATGGAGTCCAGTAGCCGAAGAGTATGTTTGGGTGCAGAGCTCCAGACATGAGAGCAGTACTCTAGTGATGGTCGAATCTGGGCTTTGTATCGTGTCAAAAGTTGTTGAGGTGTGTATAACTTTCAGGTGTGTACAACTTTCTTTCGGCATTTTAGGCGCAAGAGAAGAATTACCGACTAATACGGCTTTTAGGCCACTTTTACGAGCGCGTTTCTTACCGCGGGATTTTCTAAACAGATTGTTCTATAAAGCCCCTATATTATGTCCATAAGAACAATGCATTTAGAAAACGCTACGACAAGGAACGCGTGCATAAAAGCGCCTTACTCATAAAAACATCTTACTTCCAGACAACTTTCTATCTGATACACTGAACCATTTTCAAATTATGCCTTATTTTCGAAAATAAACTTGTACTTTCAACATCATGTATTTCTAGAACTAGGAACAAACCAAACGAAAATATTTATATGACTTAATCGATCTAGTATGCCCAGTTCCTATACAGTGAGGACGTAAAGTAAGGAATAAATTCATTATCTCGCAATCTA
This sequence comes from Barypeithes pellucidus, assembly GCA_963991005.1. Lineage (NCBI taxonomy): Eukaryota > Metazoa > Arthropoda > Insecta > Coleoptera > Curculionidae > Barypeithes > Barypeithes pellucidus. Next base: position 8,225,957 of record OZ022557.1, read on the forward strand.
CAATTTTTTTAAAAAATCGCTCGGACCCTTCGATTTTGTTTTTCGAACGCGCATATTCTGACATAAAATGTAGATATACAGGGTGTTGCAAATAAGAGTGACACAAAAAAAATTTTTTCTTAAATAGAACCCACTGTATATTATTGCATGTACGGATTCTTCGGAAAATCCTAAACATTTTTCATGTAGCATGTGCTATACCTTAGCCCAAGCGTTTTGGAGTTATTCTCATTCAAAATTTGGAAAGTGGAAAAAGTCATGGAGAAAACAAAGAATAAAATTATTTTAAAAATGTCTTATTTATCGAAAAAACAGTTAGGTGAACTTAAAAATAATTTTTCTAATGTAAATGTTCGAAGTGTCTTCCGTTGGTCAACTGACAATAGCCTAACCGATCTACAAATTCTCGCTGAACATTTCGAACCATTTGGGGTGTAATTTGCCGAATTTCTTGCCGGATGCGATCTTTTAAATCATCTAAATTTGCAGGCTGGCTTTTGAATACTTTTCCCTTAAGGTATCCCCATAAAAAAGTCGAGTGGTGTTAAATCGGGTGACTTTGGCGGCCACTCAATAAAACCACCTCTTCCAATCCACCTGTTTGGAAAAGTATCGTCCAAATATGTACGAACTCCCACAGCGAAATGTGGGGGAGCACCATCTTGTTGCAACCAGATATTATGATGTGGCAAATCGGGACGTTCTAACTCAGGAAAAAGGGTGGCCAGGGCTGGAACAAGTTCTTGTTCTAAAAAACTCAAGTATCTCTCGCCTGTTAAATTCCCGTCAAAAAAGAAAGGCCCTATAACAATGTCATCGACAACGCCAGCCCACACATTGATATTTTGATTAAATTGTGTGTGTCCTTCCCTCATCCAATGTGGATTTACATCGGACCAATATCGATAATTTTGGGTATTTACGTCACCATTCAAGCAAAATGTGGACTCATCGGAAAAAATTATATTTTTTACAAAATTTCTGTTTACGAAACACATATCCTGTAAACGCTCACAAAATTCAAGACGCCTCTCAAAGTCCCTTTCCAAAAGTTCTTGGAGAACTTGCATTTTATAAGGATTGTATTTATTTATATGCAGTATTTTAAGAACTGTTGTTTTTCCAATATCCACGTCACTTGCTACCTGCCTAGACACCACATGCTGGTTATCTTGAACTGCCAGTAAGACTTCTAATTGTTGATTTTCATCAACTTGAGGACGACCAAATCTAGGGACATCTCTTACATGACCGAATTGCCTAAACTTGTACTCAATTTTGCTTACTGTTGATTGTGATATTGGCGGACGATTGGGGTATTTTTGATTAAATAACTCACAAGTTTCTTGCTGTGTTCTAACCCTATCATCGTAGCCCATCATCATCATCATCAAAACCTATATGCGCTATTTTTCAGTGAGCCGCATTTTAATTTAATTTAGTTATGAAAAAACAAAATGAGTCTTTTGAAAACCAGTAAAACGTTAGGAAAATACACATAAAACTGGCAATAACAGTATCTATTGACATTAATTCTTTTGGTTCTTGCATCATAAGTCCAAAGCCTACTTGACTTTTCTTGCGTTTCACGCATGCTGACTACAGGTTTTCCTCAGCGTGCATGAATCAATGCAAGTCTTGATTGATTGCGAAATATCTGATTTTCAAATTTTGAATGAAAATAACTCCAAAACGCTTGGGCTAAGTATGCACATGCTACATGAAAAATGTTTAGGATTTTCCGAAGAATCCGTAGATGCAATAATATACAGTGGGTTCTATTTAAGAAAAAAAAATTTTTTGTGTCATTCTTATTTGCATATCTACATTTTATGTCAGAATATGCGCGTTCGAAAAACAAAATCGAAGGGTCCGACCGATTTTTTTAAAAAATTGTAGTTTGCGAGATAATGAATTTATTCCTTACTTTACGTCCTCACTGTATGTTACAAAATTATATTTTATCAGAATCATTCCTTTAGGTATACTAAATAATGAACACATTCTCGATGAACTAAACAACGATTTTGAAAGAGTTGCCCCCATAAGCTTAATGTACGATAAGACTGCCAAAGATATTAGTAAAGTTACCAAAAAAATGAAGATGTTTTATTTTAATGACGAAAAAGTTGATTGGTCGAAAAAGGAAGCACTGCTGAATGTAAGTTTATTATAATAATTTTTATACTTGACAGTTCGTGCGGTATTCAAAAATGTATACGACACAACTAGTTATTGCAATAAGCAGAGTTGAGCTGTGAGAGTTGTCTCATTTTAGATGTATACTGATGGCTGGTTCCTGAACTGTGCGGACGAAACCGTTCAACTGCATACAAATTATACGAAGCATCCCGTATATTATTATCTTTTTGGTCACAGAGGTGTCGCCAGTTTCACCAAGATATTTGGAGGTGGTGATATAGACTACGGTAATTTGAACAAAGTTATTAAAAATTCTGTAATATTATCATTTATAGTACATTATGCAACGAATTTACTAAGCATAATTTATAATAATAAAAAATTAGGATGAGAACTTCAGGGTCTTATGAATTTAATAAGAACTGTTTCCATTTGACGAATCACTTGGACTATCCGATCGGAAGAAAACACTATGTTGACGAAACAACAACAATCAAACAAACCATGGTTAATAGTATATACAGGGTGTTCCAGAAAATGTGGGCAATCTCCCGGGTTCAGATAGAATACTTAAAAATAACAGGAAAAATTCATTTAAATCTTTCTTCCTACGCCTACCCCTACGGAGATACAGGCCCACGGACGTCCCTGGAAATCGTTGATTTTTAAATAATTTCTGGATGTAATTTAATAATTTTTTAGTATAATGTTTACTAGATGAGTCTCCTTAAAATTCGCCCATTTAAACACATAGGCTTATTTATTTGACAGGGACGGATTAGACGTAACACAAAAATGCTTTTTTGTACACCCTGTATGATGAAGGAACGACAATAATATTTTTTTGAATACTCTAAACCTTAAGCTGAAAAAAGGTACTCTTGATCAATGTCGATAAAATGAACTGTTTTCGAAAAAAATATATTTTTGTTCAATATGGTTTTTTGCATTGGTTGTTGTTTTATGTTCATAAAATTCCCTCAGTGTTGCTATTGTATTTTTCATATGTACCGATTTAAATAAGAATATTTATTTATGTTAGTGTCTTGAAATTTGCGGTTTTTTTCCTTTGTCTTATTAGTTACTAACTTAGTAATGGAATTTACGTATACTGAATATGCCAACATGCATTTAATGTATGAACAAAATTTTTTCTTTTTTGAAAAGAGTTCATTTTATCGACATTGATCAATAGTTCTGCTACAGACATTCACATATTCGGATATAAAAAGAAAATCGTAGTCTTTTCAAATTGATACCCTGTATTGGGAAGAAGAGTACGAGTCTTCTCTAACCGAAAATTTTAATAGATTTTATACTTTTAAGGTGTATGCCACGCAGACGATCTTCAATACCTATTTCCTGTGGGTGACGGATTATTTCCAGACAAAAAACCAACTGTAGACGACAAATATGTTGCAAAACTTTTCACCAGTTTATTTGCGAACTTTGCATATACAGGGTAAGACGATAACAGAGTTATTGAAGTAACTCGTCGCATAGAACAATTTTTAAATTAAACATGTCTGATGGATTTATTTTAACAAGAACTGTCGACAATTTTCCTCTGCGCTTTCAATTCATTTTATAGTGAGAAATGTTGTTTGATTTTGATTGAAGCCGAATTGTGTTAATGGAATTAATAATGATTTTTTCCGAAAATCGTTCGGAAATATTGACATTTTTGAAAGAAAAAATAACTGTTAAGGAAATATTCATTTCCTTACTGTAAGGAAATGATATTTCCTTACAGTTGTTAGTGTTCTACATAAATGATTGAAAACACGTTGTTCATAAGGAATTAATTTATATTTTGAAAACCTCAATGGATTGCATTGCTAATAATGTTGAAGATTTCATCTTTAAACAAAGGTGTAGGAAGTATGCCATTACAACATTTTCCGAGAAAGAACTCGTGTTTTTACTCTTGCGATAGTCCATAAAACGTTTATATGCATATTCGTACTTTTCTCTTGATTTCCTTGGCAATAATTCTAATGAAGCCGTATTCACTGTTTCAACCAACTCTGGAGGAGTCCCAGAAATGGAAAATTCATCATCATTTATCATTTTATACTGTTTTGCTTTCGGAAACACCAACAATTAAATGTATATGCGTCAAGTTTGACAATTCAACATTAATGCGTTTCCATAGTAACGCCACCAATTTTATTACAAATTTCAAAGCACCACTTGTGAATAAAATTATTAGCGATTTTTTCAAAATTAATCAATATCTGTCGATTTTTAAACGATTTTCGGAAAAATAGTATGTTTACCTCGTAGGAAAAGCCACATTCCTGGACTCTGTGTCTTCATCAGTCGTCTAGGAATGTTAGGCATTTCCTACTCGGTAAACAATGTACTATTGTTTGTTGATCGTAAAGGGTCATCTCCACATAAGGTTTTACTTGACGTTTTACTTGTTCAAATAAAACTTGTCAGTTAAAACATTGGGTATGGACAGCATAACCGACGTTTTACTTTAACGGAATGAAGATGGACGGCCAATGAGATAACTGAAGGGCACGGCCTTTGGTTTCTTTTTAATCTCACTAGTAAGCACAAAGAAATGTGTGCTCCAAGTTGAAAACCTAAAACGTCGGGAAAAACCTCATGTGTAGACCGGGATATTATAACCGTTTTACCTGACAGAAGACCTAGTACGCAGTGGCGGTTCTTCCACAGGAGCACATGCGCACGTGCACCCCCAAAACAAAACGAGTAAAAAATATTAATTTATATTCATTGAATAATATTTATCGTATAAAGGCCGACCCTCCCTAATATTTTATCGTACCGTCAAACCAAACTGTATAGATCCGGCAACCGTGCCTCAGTCGAGGTAAATTACGATTATGACGAGACTTGCTCGCACATGCGATTAAGTAGTGCAGTTTCTCTGTAGTAACAGGTGGCAGGTGGCAGCGGGGGATATCGGGGCTATGGCGATTTAACATGGGAAAGGCGCACAGTTTTTGTGTGCACCGCGCTGTTGTCTGTTCGTGCATCTAGTTAGAAATTCTAGCGTGTATGTTTTAATATTTTAATATTATATATTTATTAAGTTAACATGAATAGTTGACGGTGGACTATTTAAGAAATAACTTTAGCTCTTTGAGTTTGGAGCAAAAAATTGAAGTGAAGAATGCGGGAACACCTAAACCCGAAATTAATTTAACGCAGACCACAAAAGGTAAATCTAGGGACTTTATTAGAAAGTTTAAAAATGAAACATATAAAAAAAAAATTATAGAGGATATTTCAAACTTTAATGAGGCTGTTATTGATCAATTTTCTACAATGAAGAACCGAAGAATGGACTTTACGTTTAAGCACTGTTGTGTAAGGTCGGTTGTGTGTTAATTGTGTATTTCGATAAATGATACTCGATATGATTTTAAATCATTTCATTTAAAGAATTTAAACTAAAAAAACATTGAAAATATGAAGAATGCCAACGCATTTTCTTATTACTTCTTTTCGTTCTAATGCCTTAAAACGCTTAGAAAGTAATTGTTTGGTCGTTACACAAAAATAAAATTTTAAAAATAATGTCACCATACTCACACCCCCTCTATCATAGGTCACGAGCCACCACTGCTAGTACTCCTGTTAACACCTTATGTGTGTACGGTGCTTAAATGTCTACCTTACTAACGTCTTCGTGTCATCCACACAGCTTACTCGCGACGACATGCCACTGTTGTCATCGATATGTTGATATTGCGGTTCGATTTCTTCATTATCGAACGTAGAAAGTCTGTTTATTTTAATTAAATCGGTCAAAAAACTCAAATCACAATGCGACACCAGTATCGCTGGTAAATCTATTTAATCTAGGAAGAAGCTATCCGATCGCTCACCGACATTTTAATCAACCTTTCAGAAATCCAACGCCGGAAGTAACGGAGATAATCCCCGAAAAGTGGCAACCTGTGAAATCCAATAACATGGAGTATTATTACATTGATGCCAAATCGCCTGGAATGAGACGGGGCTTATTTTTGGATAGGGCTAAGTTTTGGAGGAGTCTGGACTCGAATCCTAGAGAAGGTGGAAACGATATAAGGAAGGACGAATTGTAAAATGTATAATTAGTTTTAATACTATTTTTTTGTAAGATTATTTATGTTGGTAAATAAACCATTATTTAAAGAAAATGTAAAGTATATTCACCGTAAGCATTTGTGCGAAGTGAAATTATCGACCATCACTAGATTACTGCTCTCATGTCTGGAGCTCTGTACCCAAACATACTCTTCGGCTACTGGATTCCATCGAAAAGAGGGCTATTCGTCTGATCAGAGACCACGAGCTGACGAAGTACCTCGACAGCCTACATCATCGGAGACAGGTTGGGGATTTTACACTCTTTTACAGATATTTTCATGGAAAGTGCTCGGCTGACCTTGCCCTTTTAATTCCGCCCAGAGCGGCGAATATCAGAAATACACGACGAACCACTGCCGCCCATCCATATGTGGTTAAGCTTAGTACTCCTCCTACTTCACTATTTAAGAATTCTTTCATCTGGAGGACTTCAGCCTTCCCGAGGTCGTTTTTCGGAACGAATATAACCTCCAACGATTCAAAACCAACGTTTTATTGATAACATTTTTCATGCTAATTTTCAATGATAATTAAGTTCCGATAGCGAAGCTCGAGCTCGAAGCTATATTATCTAATAATTATACCGTATGATCTAAGTTTTCGGAATAAAATCAAAAATACTATTATTATTGCAAATTGCGCCCTCTAGTAATTTTATTAGGAATTATCGTGTACCACTGAACAGGACGATTAAACGTACATAATAAGTATCCAAACCACATACAGTGATTGGCTAAAATATGGAACAAATTCATTTAAAAATCAGGTATTCATTTTTTGTAAAAACGCTGGGACACGTCGATTATAATTTTTTCTTCCGGATTTTTTGCCTCAAAAAGAAATTATACTGGGTGTGTCAAAAATTTTTGTTATTGTTTTGTCTCCACATCCAATTAAAATTAAAATTTCGATTCTTTAAGTTTCATTTAAATGCACCATGATCACCGTTTTTTCAAAATTATACTTAAAATTCTTTTTGATTGACACATGACTTGCTATCGTAGTAACAATTAATTTAAATTTACCTGTTTACCTTTAAGTAGGTACATGTACCTTTTTTTAAAGAAATTTCTTTTTTAAGATGTAATTTTTCTCTAAACCCGTTAGAGATAAGGATAGAGTATGCTACATGAATTATGCTCAGAATTTGACGTAGAATTTATGTGATAAGTAAAAATAGGATGGTTCAATTTAAAATACCAAAAAATTTTACAACATCTACTTTTTGACACACCCAGTATAATTTCTTTTTGAGGCAAAAATCCGGAAGAAAAAATTATAATCGACGTGTCCGAGCGTTTTTACAAAAAAATAAAACCTGATTTTTAAATGAATTTGTTCCATATTTTAGCCCATCACTGTGTATATAAACAGTATGTTGCTAATACCATCTGAAATTATGTCCCCGCTATGGGCATCGAAGGGGACGTTGTGAGTTTGCGCAGTTCGGAAATTTCCTTGTGAAAGTAAACATTCGACCGGACCGGATTTCAACTTTTTTAATGTAAATTTCACTGGTTAGTTAGGATAAATATTGCAATCAAAATTTCGATTAGTTTTTTGTGCCAAATTCCGTCCGAATATTTCTAACAATCGACACGATGAGCTTTATTTTAACTTTCATCCGACGTCGTATGTTTCTTAACCTCACTTTTTTCTAAACCAAAAATTAAGAATGAATGACTATATTATTGACTATTTTGGGAATTATTATCCGCTACTAATGTACCAAATTAAAAATATATTAATTTTAAGGTTAGGCAGTGACCACATATATATTATATTGTATACGAGTAATATTCTTTTCTATTTTTACAAGCTTTTCAGTGAAATTCGATTCCGAAGATCGGATAATATGTGATAAGCAAAATATTTTCGTATATAATATGTACATACCTGAAATACTTTATACCTGGTATTGATCCACGACTTTTGCAAAAAAGCACCATGCACTTGTGTCCGTTCATCTTAAATAAAACAAGTTACTAACCTAACAAACAGTGAATCGAATCACCACAAATTAAAGAATCCTTTACAAAAATTGTGGTTAGAGGTAATAAAAGTTTATAAGCACTAATATACCGACAAAAATGTGGATAATGAACAATGAACCACTTTTTATTTTGTAATTTGAAAAAGCATCCAGAACCAAAAATAGCGAAGAATAACAACAAACAAATAATGTCGGCCGGCTCTGAAGCGATCGATAAAATTTCTACCCTACTGCGCAAACTCAATAGGCCCGCGCCATCTCCCACACTTTTAGTAATTTGGAACGTTCGTATTGGCAATATACTGTTCATATATACAACGTGTCCAAGATAAGGAGTGCCAGTACAGGGATCTCGGAAACCGTTAGTCGGTTAAATAGAGGTAAAGTTTCAAAATTCCGAGTAGTTCCGGAGATATCCGGAAAAAACGAAATTCTGAAAAACCGATTTTCTCATTGGTTTATTAATGATTTTTTTATGGATTTTACGGATGTCAAATGGTCAATAAGACAATAAAACAATTCCTAGTTCTCAAAAGTTCAATTCTGAGTTTAAACTCGGGAAATAAGTATCTAAGTCTAATGTCGGGTTTATTAAATTGAATTTTTTTAACCGTTCGTATTTGTCATAAATACACAAATAAGGTTTACTTCATGTAGTTGTTTTTTTCTTAGCTTCAGCCTTAGCTTGCCCCTTTTTCTTATCAGCTCTGGTCATTTTAGTTTTCACACCGCCATCCTGACTTGCCGGAAGTGGATCGGGTTTTGGAGGTGGCGGTACAGGACCGGCTTGTATGTTACAGGTATAGTTTCCTGCACCTGGATTACAGAAGATCAGTTCTCCATGTTTGTCGTTCCACTTGACGTATTTATATTCGTATAAAATCTGAAACAAGTTTTTTTTCCGTAAAATTTGATTGTTATTAAATAGGACATCTAGTTTATTTCTCATCTATCAATTATTTACTTACAATACCTTAAAAACGGTTGCTATAAACATCATCATAATATCATAGGAAATATTAGCAGGCGATATAGGTATAATTCCCGGTGATTTTCACAATGCTCGGTAATTATTATTAAATAAAACATTGAACAAAATTTGTATTTAATAGATATTTTTGCATAGTATTATTCTGTTTTTCCTATGTTCAATGCACAATTTTTAAATTTTCCTGAGAAAGAAGCTGAGCCAACTATGAAATTTTGCAACTCTATTGCTGAGTTTCTCGATGTGCATGCGGATTCCTGCTCCATTTCAACATTAATTAACATATTTCTTTTTCGGTAACATGACTAGCTATCATTTTTCTAATTGGTCTTTTCGACGTGATTCTTTCGTCTATATAACCCTCCGCTGCAACTCTTTCGCTTTCCGTGTAGCTTAAGGGTTGCAAGGGAATCACCACCCTCGATAAGAAGCGTGGACGAGGTCTGACGTAGGCAATCTCCTGTATATTCCTTGGCGTTTTCTAAATTTAGAAATTTTGCTATGATTAAAGGATTTTAATATCCTAGAAACAGCTATGATGACTATTAACATTTAACGTCAATTTCATTTTCACATATTCATTTGCGAAAATGACCTATCAACATTTTGGAAAATTTGATATGATGTCACTTTATATTGAAAGTGGAAGAAACGAAGAAATGGCGCAAAATGTTTCGCTATCCGGAAAGACGGTAACCATTTAAGGACATAGTCCGAACATTTGCGATGATTCCCGTTATATTTTACCTTAATCTGAATCTTTTATTTCGTCTCAAACTAATAAAGTTTAAATAAATCGCCTAGGAAATCAATATCATCTATAGTGTGTTATCTATATGAAAGGAGAATTTAAAATAGTATCTTTTTAAATTAAAATATACAGGGTGTTTCAGAAAATATAGGGTAATTTTAAAAATATCAATTTTTTGATTTTCCCACGTAACTTTTAAGCGAGCGAAAATTTTCAAATTTAGATAGTACCATTTTAAGTTTGACCCAAAAAGAGCACATGACACATTACTTTTTTGATAGCACTAACAACTATGGAGATACCCTATAAAAGTGTCGAAAATGGGACACCCTGTGCATAAATAACTATTATGTCCCTATACAATCTCCAAAGTAACCGAGATAAGACTTATTTCTCAAATTCTTAAAATTTACTAATAGAAATTGAAAAAATCCCAACAATTATTTCTTAATTTTCGGCTAGTTGGAATCTTCATGTTTGTGATAACTGTAGAATAAGGATAATTTTGTTGCAATTGTACAAACCTGATCCATTCCTATTTTCCTAGCGATCCTCTGCATCTTATAGTTACCAAAAACTCCCATAACAATTGGAATTTTTAAATGTCTGGCAATGTCCATTCCCACTAACATTAATTGAAAGCCCAAACCTTTAAAAATTTATATTCAGGGTGTTAATTTGAAAACTTTCTACCCGTGGTTCCAGTAAATAATATTAAAAATGGGAAAGACAAGTCAATTTTATTGTGAAGCGAGCCGCTTTAAAAAAAATATTTGCAGGCTTCGTGCTTAGAGGGGTAGATACTACCCTTAAAAACTTAAATGGGAGCAATTATTGTACTTTGCCACACTAAACGGGCATCCTGTATAAAATTTTTACGGAAATACGGAGATTTTCTGCATGGTGAGCTATACAGGGTGTTTCCTAATAACATACTAATACAACGTGTCCAAGACACGGAGGGCCAGTATAGGGATCTCGGAAACCGTCAGAGATACGAAGTCGGTTAAGTGGAGCTAAAGTTGCGCATTTACGTGCCTAATGATATGCCGTTTAGAACGTATTAGAATTCCGAGTAGTTCCGGAAAAAAAACGAAATTGTTTTCCTGGGTTTTTTTGAGATCGAATTCTAAAGTAAATTGCACTTTTACATTGCCAATTCGACGAGTCGTCTTCGAAGGGCCATTACCAACTTTTTTCTTTTAAATACGGTCCTGTTTTACTGGTATTGGAATTTGAGAGCATTTCTTCTTCCGAATGTAACGATGTATGACAGATTGTGGTTTAATGACGTTTCGAGGGTTTTTTGAAGAACATCAGGAAATTTTGGGATACGATCATATATTTCTCCTCATTTTATACATAATATCTCATAAGTAAGCTCTAAATTTTTACGTATGTTGGACTAGTTCAATAAATAACAAAAATTTAATAATAAACCAGAAATAAGTGAACAAAATACAGAAACATTATTTCAAACTTCTGTTGATTCGGGATTTAAAAGAAAAGCAGGCGTTTGAAACAAAAATATTAAGATGGTGCGGCGTGATTTGTTTCACTTGACATTCCCATTGTGATCGTTTGAAAGCGTTTTAAGAGGTTTTCTATTTTCCAAAAATATGTTTAATTTTACAAATGCTGAAAAGTTTGATATTCTATCGCATGTTTTATTTTATTTAACAAAAACTGTTATGTGGCAGTTATAAGATGTTATTTGTGCTTAGAGAATAACGGAAATCATTTTGAACAGCTGATTATGTAGTTAGTTACTTTCTTCGTTGTTCGTTTTATTACTGTTTTGGTATGATTTTTGTTCACTTATTTGTGGTTTATTATTAAATTATTTGTTATTAATTGAACTAGTCCGACATAAGTAAAAAATTTAGAGCTAACTTATGAGATATTATTTATAAAATTAGGAGAAATACAGGACCGTATCCCAAAATTTACTGATGTTGTTCAAAAAACCCTCGAAACATCATTAAACCACAATGTGTCATACATCGTTGCATTCGGAAGAAAAAATGCTCTTAAATTCCAATATCAAACAAATAGGACCGTAATTTAAAAAATAAAGTTGATAATCGCCCTTCGAAGACGACTCGTCGAATTACAAAACAATTAACGCTGTTAGATAGAGCGGAAAAAGTGGCAATATAAAAGTGCAATTTACTTCAGAATTCGATCTTAAAAAAAAAACAGGAAAACAATAAAACGATTTTTCAGAATTTCGTTTTTTTCCGGATATCTCCGGAATTACTCGGAATTTTAAAACTTTCTAAACGGCATATTATTAGGCACGTAAATGCGCAACTTTACCTCCATTTAACCGACTTCGTATCTCTTACGGTTTCCGAGATACCTGTACTGGCCCTCCTTATCTTGGACACGTTGTATATAAGGAGGGACGTTATTCTTAGGTCCATTTTCAGGAAAAAACTTCATATGAACATATGTCCTAAACGTCTTAACTTTTGAGATACAGGGTGTTAAAGATTTTCAAAAATCTCCTTTTTTTAATATCTGTGATACTGCCCTACATAGTTTTGTGAAATTTGGTACACACTTTATATTCATCAAGAGGCATTTTATGATGTATAACATGTTTTCTCTTAGCGACCAGTGGAGTACGTGCGGGAATTGCCCTCGGTATTTTTGAAGAAAAGTACGCCGTTTCTTTTTTTAGATAAAAATTATTTTTGACATTCCCATTCCTTGCTGAGCAAATATTGTCTTTGATTTTTTGTCGTATAGTTTTCGTATAAAAAAACGAAATTAATTCATTTGCACTCTGTTATGAAATTAGATATTAACAAAGATTAAGAAGGATCTAGTAGGTAAGAAGCCGATTTTGTTTTGTAACTATAAACATTTTTGACAGTTGTCTACCTAGTCTAGTTGTCACGTATTTAAGTCATTAACCTTAACAAATTATTAAAAAGAAACATGAAATCTTTAACACCCTGTATCTCAAAAGTTAAAACGTTTAGGACATATGTTCATATGAAGTTTATTTCTGAAAATAGACCCAAGAATAACCTCCTTAAATATTAGCATGTTATTAAGAATCACCCTGTATCAATTTTCTCTTTACATACGTTCACATATATTTTATAATATTATTAAGAAAAATGGACAATAACATTGAACAACAAGAAGTTAAAAGAATTAGAGAGCGAGGTAACATATTACCTTTGCTTCTGTACTCGGGTTTGATACAGATCAAGTAATATCTCAAATAGATGTCACATTGGAACTGCTCAAAAACATCCACTTTTCGGTTGATGTAATTCATAAAACCGATTATACTTTGGTAAGGCTTCCCTTCGACCAACATGGTTCTGCTGTACACTCTACCAAAATCACATTTATGAACAGGGGTTAGAATTAGCACTCCAGCTAGACAGTTGCCGTTTCCTGAAAGAAATATATTTTTACCAGGACCGTACCCTTCTCTAATCCAGTCGTTTTTTACATTTTTTACCAAAGCTACAAGAAAAATTTAAGCAAGATATCGATTTTTCTTTAGGGCCGTTTCATATTTTATTTTATGATCAAACACAAGCACTATAGGAAAAATCCTTTAGGGCACTCTGGGAGTGATGCGTGTGCGCAAAAAGCGATTCACGTTGGATTTGAATCGTTGGAGGTTATATTCGTTGGGAAAAACGTCCTCGGGAAGGTCGTTCTATAAGGATGAAGTCCTCCAGATGAAATAATTTTTAAATAATGAAGTTCGAGGAGTTCTAAGATTAACCACATATGGATTGGCGGCAGTGGTTCGTCGTGTATTTCTGATATTCGCCGCTCTGGGCGGAATTAAAAGGCCAAGGTCAGCTGAGCACTTTCCATGAAAATATCTCGATGGTCTAGTACACAAATGTTGTAAGTGCATTTTTCTGAAAAAGTGGCTAAATATACGAACATATAATTTAATACAATATCCTTCTTGTGCGCACATGTGGCAGGTAAAATATTTAAAAATGTTGATGCCAGCGCCATCTTCCAGTAGTGTTAAGTACTTCTAGACTACAGAGTTCTACTACATAATGTTGTAAGTGCACTTAACACATATGTGCGCTAAATTAAATAACGTTAGATGCATTTACCACATTTGTGTCCAGTAGAAAGTGAGGTTAAATCACGCTGAGTGTGACATCGTCAATGCAAAAGGTGCGCGTTGCTAGAAAACTAGATTATCCAAAATCTAAAAAGCGAGAGACATCCCTAGTCTATTACTTAAAAAACTTTGCGGGAGAAAGACAAAGAGTATGTTTAAAAATGTTTTGTGGTACATTTTCCATTTCTCATAGGGTAGTCGAAAACTGCGCAAAAAACATGAGTGAAAATGGTCTTTATACTGGACTTGATAAGAGAATTGGGATTCAACCACCAAATGCCACTCCTTTGGCAACCATAGAGTTAGTGAAGGAGCACATCGACTCGTTTCCTAGAATAGAATCACATTATTGTAGGCGTGATTCACAAAAGCAGTACCTACCTGATCTCAATATTTCTAAAATGTATAGACTGTATAAAGATCATTTTTGTGTGGAAAAGAATGCACAAGCTGTATCACTGCTTGTTTACCAAAAAATATTACGAATACGACCCTCGATTAGATTTTTACAAATCCAAGAAAGACCAATGTTCTTTATGCAATTTATACAACACCGCAAAAGAAAAAGAACATCTACAAGAAGATTACAATAATCATAAGCCACGAGAAAAAGAAGCTATGCAAATGAAAGCACATGATAAACAAAAAGCACAAACAGAAAACGGTAAAACTTTTCGGTCAATATCGTTTGATCTTCAAGCAATTTTATCCATTCCCCACGCAGATGATAACCAAATTTATTATAAACACAAATTAAATGTCTACAATTTCACAATTTATGATGCTTCCAATTCTGATGGGCACTCTTGTGTTTGGGACGAAACTCATGGCAACAAAGATAGTGTTGAAATTGGGAGCTGTTTATTAAAATACCTGCTAAGCTTGCCGGAAACTTTGACTCACTAGGCCACCTTTTCTGACACATGCGGTGGACAAAACCGCAACAAATTTGTTGCCGCGGCTATGTTGTACGCCGTTAATAATATCAATCATTTAGAGATTATTGATCTAAAATTTATGGAGACGGGACATTCATACTTAGAAGCAGATTCAATGCACGCCACGATAGAGAGGGCCAAACGCCATAAGAAAATGTACTCTACGCGCGAATGGTGTTTATTAATCTCAACCTCCAGGTTGAAACCTCGGGAATATAACGTCACGAATATGAAATTTAGTGATTTTTTTATCTTCAAACACTCGTATTAGATACCGTATCCAATACAACACTAAACACAAACAAAGAAAAAGTCAACTGGCTGCGTATCAAGTGGCTTCGGTTCCAGAAAAAAATCCTAATATTATGCAATACAAGTATAACCTTTCAGAACAAAGTTTTTTTGAATTCGATACCACCGACAAAGGCAAACTAGGAAGAAAAAAGAAATGCTATTCTGCCATTTAAAAAAAAATACACTTCGCGTCAACCAGTTTCCCAAAAAAAGAAACACGACTTGCTGTTTCTTTTAGAAAAGGGGATTATCCCAGATGACTATGCCAACTTTATTAAACAAATCCCCGCAACAAAAACACCAAGCGTTAGAAATGAAATTGACATTGAAGAAAATAATGATTAAGCAATAAGAATACTTTTGGAAGTTGTTTCTATCTAAATTTTGTTTACTGACTAAAACTGTTTTAAATAATTCATGTTTATAGTTTTTTTTAACCAAACAATTGTATTGTGTAAAATGTGGTAAGTCCAGCCTTCTATTTTTAAAAAGCGCCAAATGTGGTAAGTACACGTATTTCAGAATATTTTTCAAATTTTTCAAATACTGTATAATCAAATGTCATAATGAGCGTTTTCACGCTTAAGCTGATACCACAGCCTAATTTAATAAAGCTTCTTCGCTGCCCAAAAACAATCGTGTGAATTATGGCGAACTTATAAACCTTCAATTTCATGTAGCTCAAAACTTACATTTTGGCACTTACAACATTTGTGTACTTAGCCATCGATCTGTAAAAGAGAGTCAAATCCCCAACCTGTCTTCGATGTTCTAAGCTGTCGAGGTTCTTCGTCAGCTCGTGGTCTCCGATCAGACGAATAGCCCTCCTTTCGATGGAATCCAGTAGCCGAAGAGTATGTTTGGGTGCAGAGCTCCAGACATGAGAGCAGTACTCTAGTGATGGTCGAATCTGGGCTTTGTATAGTGTCAAAAGTTGTTCAGGTGTGTACAACTTTCAATGCTGTAAGAATGCGTGCAATACCACAGAGAACCACAATATAATATTGGAATTAAGAACATGTTAAAAATGAAAAAATAATTAAAAACATTTTATAATTTTTTTTCGTATAAAGAATCGTAAAATAATCGTATTGACATTGACGATTACGGTTAATCGTATAAATTCAATAATAGGCGATTAATCGCAATCGTTACATCAAAAAATCCAAGGCGAAAATATAATAAGCTAATGAAAACCCCGAAGATTCATTGTCTATAAAATGAATATTACAGAAAACTCTTTTGCGCTTGAATACGATTGTTCTCAGTATTAAAATGTATTATTTTACAAAGTACTATAATTTTCTGTTTTAAGCTAAACAAATTCAGCTTGAGGCGACCCTATGACCTTTGAACCTCGCACTCCCCTACCGTATTCGCATTGATCTCGTCCTGTCTGTCTGTTTTTAGTATAAAATAGATTATTTTACATAACACGGAATTGGACAAACCCTTAATATACATATATATTAATTATATACCTTCATCAATAGCTACAATAGATGCACGATCTTTTAACTTTAAAATAAGTCTTTCTGTAAAACTGTGCTTGGAAAGTGCATCCTCGGCAAATTTTGTATTTCGAAATAGCACATCTTCTTGTATAAAATTGCCCTAAAAATAATAATAAGTACCTACATATACAGGGTCCGCAAACGAAGCGTGGACGGTAGATTAAATCGTTATCAAAGAAATTATCAACAATACTAAAACAGCTTGAGATATTGGATTAAAAGCGGCATGTTTTAAAAATATTTTACATTATACAGGGTGGCCCAAAAAAGTGTGACAGCATAAAGTTATATTTTTTTAAATGGGACACCCAGTATTTTATTGCATATTTAGGTTCGTACTACTATCGTTTATAAGTGCCTCAAATTTTATTTAAATTGGTTCTGTAGTTTCGGAGAAATAAATTAAAAACTAAAAAAAAAAGTTTTGCAGTCCTGAAAAAAAAAATCAAAAAAAACAATCCAGAACTATTTTTTTAACCTCTGCATTTAGTGAAATTTATGACAAGAGGTCTAGAGATACTATCAATGTAATTGCGTTTATTTATTTTATACAGGGTGTTCATCATAAGCTTTCAAAAACCCCATATTTTAAAATAATTTTTCTCAAGTTTTTCAAATGGAACACCCTGTATATTATTTGGCTATTTGACGTAGAATTCATAAACAATTTTTTTTTGTAATACAAGCATATAAGTTATATCCAGTCGTTTTCGAAATAATTGTAAATATCATAAATTATGAGTTTTTATTGGGAATTTTTGTTATTGGCGACTAGACTAATAATTGTAAACTAAAGTAAATGTTCAAAATAGCTTCCTTTTACTTAATTTAATGATTTTCCTCTACTGCCAACAGAACTCTTAATTCATTTTCTTCATTAATAACGGGTTTATTGATTATCATCCTTTTTGTGTATGCAGTGCTTCCTGTTGCTACAAATCTTTGCAACAACTTCTCAAAGGTTTCTGGTCTCGGCTTTCTCTCAATATCTGGATATCTTTCAGCATACACTCGGCTCGCGAGTAGGCAATTTCTTGCACATTTACCCAGTATAAAAATCATATTTACCATTTCTAAAGTTGTAAAATTCGACATTTTGTGTAAGTTAGTACTTAATTTCGACGACCGAACAAATGTAAATAATTTTATTTGACTGTCATAGTGACAATCTAAACAAAAAAAAATCATAGCAACTCGATTAAGAATAAAAAATAAAATTAAATAAATAAAAGTAGCAAAAATGTAGGCTTTTAAAATTTATATCGAAAAAAAATAAAATACGATAAACTCTAAGAGTAAAAGGAAGCTATTTTGAATATTTACTTTAGTTTACAATTATTAGTCTAGTCGCCTATAACAAAATTTCCCAATAAAAACTCTATTTAAACAACATAATTTATGATATTTATAATTATTTCGAAAACGGCTGGATATAACTTATATGCTTTTATTACAAAAAAAAATTGTCTATGAATTCTACGTGAAATAGCCAAATAATATACAGGGTGTTCCATTTGAAAAACTTGAGAAAAATTATTTTAAAATGTGGGGTTTTTGAAAGCTTATTATGAACACCCTGTATAAAATAAATAAACGCAATTACATTCATAGTATCTCTAGACCTCTTGTCATAAATTTCACTCAATGCCGAGGTTAAAACAATAGTTCTGGATTGTTTTTTTGATTTTTTTATTCAGGACTGCAAAACTTTTTTTTTTAGTTTTTAATTTATTTCTCCGAAACTACAAAACTAAATTAAATAAAATTTGAGGCACTTATACACGATAGTAATACGAACCTAAATATGCAATAAAATATTGGGTGTCCCATTTAAAAAAATATAACTTTATGCTGTCACACTTTTTTGGGCCACCCTGTATAATGTAAAATATTTTTAAAACATGCCGCTTTTAATCCAATATCTCAAGCTGTTTTAGTATTGTTGATAAGTTCTTCGATAACGATTTAATCTTCCGTCCACGCTTCGTTTGCGGACCCTGTATATTATTAATATTATTAACAATTGATAAAAGTGGCCAATGGCATTGTTCCATGTGGATTAACCTATAGTCCAGGGGTCGGCAACCTTTTGAGACGGAAGAGCCAAAACTTATAATTTACACAATTTCTCAGTTTTTAAAGAGCCACTAACGGCCGAAATTTTATATCGAAAGAGACACAACTTGACATCGAAAGAGCCGCATGCGGCTCGCGAGCCGTAGGTTGCCGACTCCTGGTCACAGCCAAAGCACTGGTGAAGACGCCAAATTGTCTTGCGTCGAGAACGAATTAAAACCTACATAGAAACATCCGACGATGGCGTCATTCGAAAGCTTTCGACGGACTGACGACAGTAATGATGCGTGTCACGGGGGAGGGGTGCGGTGCAAAGCGAGTAAAAGTGGCTGAGAGATAGAATCGGTGCCTAATCCTCGTTAATCGATTCAGAACGAATTTTTAATGTTTTTTCGATAAAATAAATAATATTTGCGTATGGAACTAAAGAGCTTCACATCCAAAGAGCCGCATGTGGCTCGCGAGCCGCAGGTTGCCGACCCCTGACCTAGTCAATTCTATATAAAAACGGTCTCTGGCATCCTTCTCGCTTTTGATTAAAACAATTAAATTCAAATTAACAATAAAAAAAAATCATCATTGTGCATTGTAATTGCAATAGATAATTCTTAAAGATTTTTACCAATATCAAGTCAACAGCATCATTAAAAAGATTTTCCTGCAAATCCTGAATTCTAACTCCGTTTTGAAACCTCCTCCACACCAGCGGGCCGAAAATTTTTTGCTGTTGCAATTTTAACTTGTCCTCCTCCTCCTGGAGCTCATCTTTCAATTGTCTTGCCTTCTCATCTTCGATTCGTAATCTCCTACTCATGATTTCATTTAAAAAAAAAATTTTTAAATGTTGACGGCAAGGTTAGTTATTGTTAACCTTAAAAGGTGAATGTTTGACAAATAGTGCTGCCAAACTATGGCTGCATTCAGCAGAACCCAGCGATTTATAACCGATTTTTAATGGGTGACCTCTCAAGCCGCGTTCTCAGAGCTACGTACTGTCGCCAGCGACACCATCCTAACCAATCAGAACCGTTTGCGTCATTACCCCTTATCCCTACCATCGAACAGTGCCGAAGTAGCGGTGTTGTCAGGTATCTGGTGAAATTTTACCAGATCTGGTGATTTTTTGTGATTTATAAAATATGCCTCCCCAAAACGAAGCTGGTAACACCCGAAAACGGACTTTTTAAAAATGTTTTTCATTGTACACCAGATTATTCATAAAATCACAAAATAATCAACAGATCAGGTGACATTTCACGAGATACCTGGCAACGCTGCGCTGTAGTATCATTATTTTTTTATATATTTTTTATTTTGTTTTGAAATTTGAACCTCAGGTTTCCGAACAATGGTAATTACTAATTATTGTGCCGTGTAAATAATATGTACTTTTGCTTTTATAAGTTGTCATCGAAAAAATCTTTAAAAGAATAAAAACCTAACCTCCAAGAGGGGAGAATTTTAATCCAACAGCCAAATTTCTTTTCCGCAGTCCACATACTCGCACAAAAAACGTAAATATTGGCCTGGTACAATCGGAAGAGACTATCGACTATACTATAAGTTTTTTAAAGAAATGTGACCATTTCCAGTTTAAAACATTAAAAATTCAAATTATATTCCTGTGAAAATTCTCCATCGCTCTGGAGCTAAATTTAGAATAAAGTTATCTGCAGAAGAAAGTGCAAGAGTTAATAATACTGGTAAAGCATAATTTTGAATGAAAATTGTAAACTGTTTTTAAGTCGGAAGGTATTTTGTTAGCACTCCCGAGCAGTACTAAATGTAACAAAAATCAATTTTTATCATCCTAACAGTTGGTACAGTCATTATTCGAATAAGTTGAAAATTTTAAAACGTTTTGCGTCATGCTCATAAGTAAATAACAATGTCTAATTTTAACTATTTATGAGGGAAACGAGCTGCGACAGACAAACGGACAAACAAACATGCATACAGACATCAAGCGCTTCGTTTTTCCAATGTTGGTACGGACCAAAGCTATTACAAACTACAGATAGAAAAATGTACATTTCTAGCCTACGCAACGACTGCAAACACTCTTTCCCAAATCTTTCGGTCATTATTGCAGCATAGCCAGATTGACATATTTGTCGCAAAGGTATCTTGCAAAATTGCAATTAAAAATTTGTTAATTTGGCAAATAGAACTGGTTTAAGATTATTCAGTAATTGCTCTTAAAATCAATTTATTTCCCAATAATTTTACTATAAACTGTAAAAAGGCGATGAGAGATTCTTTAAACAAATATTATTATACTTAAAAGTATCAAACGAATCTTGAACTAATCCAACTGCCCTTTGGCAACAACTATTTCTATTTTACTACGATTCGGGCCCAAAAGATAAGCAAAAGGTGAATGAATACACTCATCTCGTAAACATTGCTATGTTTGCCCTTTGATCTAACGGATTGTTATATATTTTGGTTGATTCATCTGTAGTTTGTAAACGAGTGGTTCATTAAATAAGGATTTATCTTTTCATCGGTAAGTCTAAGTATGGTTATGTTTGAATATTTAACCATCAGCCAGACTTCAACATTGTTGCCATTCAGCCAACAAACATGTAGTTCTCTCTTCCGCCCATTAATTATTGTTCAATAATTACAGCTCGAAATCTTTTGATTGCTAAACTGCTTTGCATATAAAAATAAAATATTATTAGTTTCAAGCTTCCCCAGTAAAATTGATGTTTTGGTTGGTGAACGCAGAAAACAGAAAACCAAATAAATGCACATTTAAAATATTGGCAACTACGATTCACTTCACACATAACAATGAAACATTGATCAACCAACACTGATGGAAACCTTAAAATGATATTTTTAAACTAAATATTACCTTAATAAACTCTCGCAGGCTGCTCTAATCCAGCTTGTGTCCCGAATGTTTAGCTTGCAGGTTTAAGTTTCCATGGTCGCAGTCAATTGAAGCCCTCGGACCGATTCAAAAAACAACAATTTTTTGCAGCAACTGGTCCTTAGGGAATCGGCAATTAAACAGACACAGAAACCAACGGAGTTTGATTGGATGAATCTACTTCAAATACTGCATATACATTTTTATGAAGTTACGATTGCTTATAATAGCTGCTTAAAAGTTATGTCATCATAACGCGATAAAAAGTTCATTTTGTTTAATCATTCATACCCCATTTTGAAATTGTCAATACGATCAGTCAGATCCTTCCTCTACGTTAGACTAGGAAAAGTCGGACCGATTTACCAATCAGATTTTTTCTGTACGTTAGACTAAAACAAATCGGATTGATTAAGGCGCGATGGGGTTCAGCAAAACGATCAATCAGATCATTCCTGTACGTTAGACTAGGAAAGACCGGACTGATTTATCAGCTAGATTCTTTCTGTACGTTAGACTAAAAAGAATCGGATTGATTTGACCGCGCGATTGGTTCCTGTGTCTTCTGCTACCCTGGAAAATTCGCGTGCCGGATTTTATAAATTTTCTTTAGTGCCCATGACCATGATCCTAAAACAAAGTAAAATGCGTTTAGTTTTCATATAAATAGGCAAATTTGAGTAAATTAGCAATGTGTAGGTCATAATCGACACGAAGGCTTATTTGAGAAATTGTACATTTTGACATGAACAAGTGATTGAGTAAAAATATTAGGTCAATGCTAATGAGCATATATTATTAAAAATAAATAGCCAACACTAGCGAACTCCAGATGAGTTATGAAATAAGAAATACCTGTTCAGGGAAGAAGGCTTGGGGGAAGCCAAAGCCAAAAAATAAAATTAATTTCAGTTCACATTAGTTGGGAGGGAAAAAAATATTTTCTTGAAAAAAATTCTAGTTCTAGTCACAACTAGCTATAATAAATTCATTAACTAATTAGCTAACTTAGCTTAGCTGATTCTTGCTATTCAGGGTGTAACAAACACGTCCCTCACCATTGGAATTTCGGAAACGGTAAGAGATACGAAGTCGGTTACATTGGGGCAAAGTTGCATAATTATGGACCCAATAATATGCCACAAAAAAATCAAAAATAAATACAGGGGCTTTCAAAACATTTGAAAAATCTAACATTTTGCGTTTCGGTTTTTATTTGTTGCTGACTTTGTTCGAAAAGATGTCCAAAAATAAATTTCACTTTTTCATTGTTACTTTTTATTCTTCTCGAGATGGCATGATCAGATCTTATTTAATACGACGTTTCGTCTTTGGGTCACCATCATCGACTTAATTTTTTTAAATACTATAATACAATAATAATTTTAAAATCTTCAGTTTCGTCGAAACAAAAGTTCATTACAGGAACGGACTAGGGTTATTTTAATGAAGATGGTCAATTTAAGGAACAAAACGTCGGAAAACCAGTAAGTCTTATATTCCGACGAACGTAGATTTAGTTCCTCTTTCATAATTTAAACAAAGTTAAGTTGATGAATGAGAAAGTGACATTTATTTTTGAACAAAGTCAGGAAAAAATTAAAACCGAAACGCAAAATTTTAGATTTTTCCAATTATTTTAAAAAGACCCTGCATTTATTTTTGATTTTTTTGGGGGATATTATTGGGCCCATAATAATGCTTAACGGAAAAATAACATTTAGTTATACAGGGTGTTTTTTAATTGAGTGCCGAGATACTGAATGTGAATCTTTGGGTTTTTTCGGGTTTGTTCGAAGAAAAGTTAATACAGTGCAACCTCGATAATCCGGACTAATTAAAACCGCGGTCATCCGGATTAGTAAATAATCCGGATTATTGACGCGAGAGAGATTTTTTATTGAAAAACGAAACATTTAATAGAAAACAACTAGAAAATAGTACCTACATAAACAAAAATTATTTAAAACAGAAGCATACTTATTAAATTTTATATTATTTTCTGAAGTAATTTGTAATTTTTGTTTGCTTGAATTACCGAGTACTATCAAATGCTGATCATAATGTATACAATGCAGTTGAAATGTTTGGCCGGATTATTGAAGAATACGTAAATTCCATTACTAAGTTAGTAACTAATAAGACAAAGGAGAAAAATCGCAAATTTCAAGACACTACCATAAACTGACACTGGCATAAATATTCTTATTTGAATCGGTACATGTGAAAAAAAACCATAGCAACAATGAGTGAATTTTATGAACATAAAACAACAACTAATGCAAAACACCACATTGAACAAAAATATTTTTTTTTCGAAAACCTTTAAACCTTTATCGACATTGATCACGAGTACCTTTTTTTCAGCTTAAGGTTTAGAGTATCCAAAAATATTATTGCCGTTCCTTCATCATACAAGGTGTACAAAAAAAACATTTTTGTGTTACGTCTAGTCCGTCCCTGGCAAACTAAATAAGCCAAATGTGTTTAAAAGGGCGAATTTTAAGGAGACTCATCTACTAACCAATATACTAAAAAAATATTAAATTACACCTAGTACTTAATAAATTATTTAAAAAATAACGATTTCCAGGGACGTCCGTAGGGGAGGCTGTAGGAAAAAAATTTATAAGAACTTCTCCTGTTATTTTTAAGTGTTCTATCTGAATCCGGGAGATTGCCCACATATTTTGGGACACCCTGTATATGGTATATTAGGAGCAAAGCTCGAAAAAAAATAACCAACAGTTTTGCTCAATTTTGGGATTTTATAGCGAAGTTTAATTTACTTTCGGACTTTGACCTTCTCCAAACAGTCAAACCTGGAATTGTGCAATTATGAAACGACCAAAGCGTGGCAACAATTTTTAGTAGATCGATACGTAAATTTTAGAACTCAAAAAAAGTACGTGGGAATCATGTTATTTAAATTTGTAGGATCGTTAACTTACTCAATTCATAGAAACATTTAAATAAATACTGGATTGAGTATGCATACCTTGTATTAATATCCTCTAAGGCCTCAGCAACTGTTTCGGCCTTCCATGGCCATCGTCAGTGTTGTACGGCCCTGAACCAGGGGGGGGGGGGGGGGGGGGGGGCAACAACAGACAGCTGCTTACCCATTAAAAACAACAACCTAAAATGCAAACAGCTGCCAAGAATATATAAGGACCATTCAAGTTTGACCACTTATAATATATTCTTAAATCCTAAAAAAAACTGTTAATTAAAACACAAAAAGGGTGGTTTTGTACATCAATATTCGAAAATATTGGACAAAACCTTTCCTAAAAATAAAATCGTTAATTAAAACCTAAAAAAAATGTATAAAATTAATATAAACCGGTGGTTTTATATATCAACATTTGAAAATAGTGGACAAAACCTTTCCTAAAAATAAAATCGTTAATTAAAACCTAAAAAAAATGTATAAAATTAATATAAACCGGTGGTTTTATATATCAACATTTGAAAATAGTGGACAAAACCTTTCCTAAAAATAAAATCGTTAATTAAAACCTAAAAAAAATGTATAAAATTAATATAAACCGGTGGTTTTATATATCAACATTTGAAAATAGTGGACAAAACCTTTCCTAAAAATAAAATCGTTAATTAAAACCTAAAAAAAATGTATAAAATTAATATAAACCGGTGGTTTTATATATCAACATTTGAAAATAGTGGACAAAAACCTTTCCTAAAAATAAAATCGTTAATTAAAACCTAAAAAAAATGTATAAAATTAATATAAACCGGTGGTTTTATATATCAACATTTGAAAATAGTGGACAAAACCTTTCCTAAAAATAAAATCGTTAATTAAAACCTAAAAAAAATGTATAAAATTAATATAAACCGGTGGTTTTATATATCAACATTTGAAAATAGTGGACAAAACCTTTCCTAAAAATAAAATCGTTAATTAAAACCTAAAAAAAATGTATAAAATTAATATAAACCGGTGGTTTTATATATCAACATTTGAAAATAGTGGACAAAAACCTTTCCTAAAAATAAAATCGTTAATTAAAACCTAAAAAAAATGTATAAAATTAATATAAACCGGTGGTTTTATATATCAATATTCGAAAATATTGGACAAAACCTTTCCTAAAAATAAAATCGTTAATTAAAACCTAAAAAAAATGTATAAAATTAATATAAACCGGTGGTTTTATATATCAACATTTGAAAATAGTGGACAAAACCTTTCCTAAAAGTAAAATCGTTAATTAAAACCTAAAAAAAATGTATAAAATTAATATAAACCGGTGGTTTTATGCATCAACATTTGAAGATGTTGGACAAAACCTGAGCTAAAAATAAAAGGTTATTAGTAAAGGATAATGACGGTTATGCATCAAAATTAATTCGATTCCATTTCTTCCTTTTTCTGGCTTTTATTGGCCATGGATTATAGATTCCCCATCGTTTCCATGTTGGCCAGTATAATGAATAGTGTGGCTAAAACAAATGTATTAGTAGACGGCCGATTTATCTTAAATTAATTTAAGTATCTATATTTAAATAGTTCACCAAATATTGTACATTTATACCATACCAGAAAGCCGTCCTCCATAATTTAATAGGCTTGTTTCTTCAGTTGCAGCTTCTTATTTTCACTCACTTCACTAACTTACCAGAATCGGCAACGTGTCCCATCTTTAAGAGAAATAACAAAGCTCCTTCACCATATTTTAGTGATTATAAAGAGATGCGCACAGCCCGATTTTTAAAAACTATTATAAATATCTTAATAGTGTCCAAAATTTAATGAATGAGAAAGAAGAAACAAAATGGTGCGGACCTATATATTGCTATTGCTCTTAACCCTTCATTCTTTCACCTGTAGCAACAGAAAAGGAAAGAAAACTATCTTACCTTTCAATCATGATAGAAGCGAAGGTGATGGTATTAACAACGGTGCCAATTGCAGCAAGACGGATCAATCCACATTCAAGCAAGCACTTGAGTGAGGAATGACCCGTAAAACACTAAAGGTAGTAGATAAGCTACAAGAGTTCGGGGCCAAATACCACCACTTTTACATGTTATTTCTTATGGGAAAATTTAAGGTTCGATCTGCATTTTTTTCTACCGACGCCCAGCGTCGCGACGCCCAGAATGAGAAGAACGTGAGGAGTGTGGAGATGAATGGAGAGCAAATATCGTAATTTTTACATGTATTTTTCAATAAGAAAATTTAAGGTTCGATCTGCATTTTAAATCTAACGACGCTTAGCGTCGCGACGCCCAGAATGAGAAGAATGTGGGAAGTGTGGAGATGAATGAAGAGCAATATCATCATTTTTACAGGTATTTTCCCATAAGAAAATTTAGGGTTCGATTTGCATTTTTTTTTACCGACGCCTACCGTCGCGACGCTTAGAATGAGAAGAACGTGACGCAATTTACCAGTGGCTGTTAGCGTCTCCACCATAACCATCAAACTTTAATATTTGATTTAAATTTTACTTTTTGTGTGTGTGTGTGTGTTTATCGCAACCATTTCAGGATGGCTGATAAATTTTCTATTTCATTATAAGTAATTACTGATTAAATACAGTTTTTTTTACTTCTAAATTATCCAAAAAATAGTTGAAAACATCACATTCAAAGTAAAAAAAAATCTCTTAATTCTTACATATCAGTTTTTAACGTTTGTTGCTTTTAAATTTAAACCCCTAATTAAAAAAAAATATTGAAGGAAAGACACATACAAATTTAGAAAATTATAATTTCCCATCATAACCCTTTAGAGATGGCCGATAGATGATTTCTTTAATAGCCAACAGGCAACAATTTTCCCTGATCGTGTCTATAAGACATATGGAAAACACTGTATATACCTAACTCTTTAAAAGTGTCAACCTCTTTTGTAGGGAGGGATTATCGATCACCAGAGTCGGTACGTCTCCCCTCGGAAGGGTACCTGTCGTGTTTCCATGCGGAAAAAAGTCGATCATCCCTTTATATCACAGAAGCCAAATCGTATATAAAATATTTAAGTTTTAACTCTATTATTTATCGCAACCCTCTCAGGATGATTTAATAAATTTTCTATTTCATTATAAGTAATGACTGAAAATTTATTAGCCATCCTCAAATGGTTGCGATAAACACACACACACACACACACACAAAAAGTAAAATTTAAATCAAATATTAAAGTTTGATGGTTATGGTGGAGACGCTAACAGCCACTGGTGAATTGCGTCACGTTCTTCTCATTCTAAGCGTCGCGACGGTAGGCGTCGGTAAAAAAAAATGCAAATCGAACCCTAAATTTCCTTATGGGAAAATACCTGTAAAAATGATGATATTGCTCTTTATTCATCTCCACACTTCCCACATTCTTCTCATTGTGGGCGTCGCGACGCTAAGCGTCGTTAGATTTAAAATGCAGATCGAACCTTAAATTTCCTTATGGGAAAATACATGTAAAAATGACGATATTTGCTCTCCATTCATCTCCACACTCCTCACGTTCTTCTCATTCTGGGCGTCGCGACGCTGGGCGTCGGTAGAAAAAAATGCAGATCGAACCTTAAATTTTCCCATAAGAAATAACATGTAAAAGTGGTGGTGGAACAAACCAGTGTTGTACGGCCCTGAACCAGCGGGGGGGGGGGGGGGGGGGGGCAACAACAGACAGCTGCTTACCCATTAAAAACAACAACCTAAAATGCAAACAGCTGCCAAGAATATATAAGGACCATTCAAGTTTGACCACTTATAATATATTCTTAAATCCTAAAAAAACTGTTAATTAAAACACAAAAAGGGTGGTTTTGTACATCAATATTCGAAAATATTGGACAAAACTTTTCCTAAAAATAAAATCGTTAATTAAAACCTAAAAAAAATGTATAAAATTAATATAAACCGGTGGTTTTATATATCAACATTTGAAAATAGTGGACAAAACCTTTACTAAAAGTAAACTCGTTAATTAAAACTTTTAAAAAAATGTATAAAATTAATATAAACCGGTGGTTTTATGCATCAACATTTGAAGATGTTGGACAAAACCTGAGCTAAAAATAAAAGGTTATTAGTAAAGGATAATGACGGTTATGCATCAAAATTAATTCGATTCCATTTCTTCCTTTTTCTGGCTTTTATTGGCCATGGATTATAGATTCCCCATCGGTTCCATGTTGGCCAGTATAATGAATAGTGTGGCTAAAACAAATGTATTAGTAGACGGCCGATTTATCTTAAATTAATTTAGGTATCTATATTTAAATAGTTCACCAAATATTGTACATTTATACCATACCAGAAAGCCGTCCTCCATAATTTAATAGGCTTGTTTCTTCAGTTGCAGCTTCTTATTTTCACTCACTTCACTAACTTACCAGAATCGGCAACGTGTCCCATCTTTAAGAGCAATAACAAAGCTCCTTCACCATATTTTAGTGATTATAAAGAGATGCGCACAGCCCGATTTTTAAAAACTATTATAAATATCTTAATAGTGTCCAAAATTTAATGAATGAGAAAGAAGAAACAAAATGGTGCGGACGTATATATTGCTATTGCTCTTAACCCTTCATTCTTTCACCTGTAGCAACAGAAAAGGAAAGAAAACTATCTTACCTTTCAATCATGATAGAAGCGAAGGTGATGGTATTAACAACGGTGCCAATTGAAGCAAAACGGATCAATCCACATTCAAGCAAGCACTTGAGTGAGGAATGACCCGTAAAACACTAAAGGTAGTAGATAAGCTACAAGAGTTTGGGGCCAAATACCACCACTTTTACATGTTATTTCTTATGGGAAAATTTAAGGTTCGATCTGCATTTTTTTCTACCGACGCCCAGAATGAGAAGAACGTGAGGAGTGTGGAGATGAATGGAGAGCAAATATCGTCATTTTTACATGTATTTTCCCATAAGAAAATTTAAGGTTCGATCTGCATTTTAAATCTAACGACGCTTAGCGTCGCGACGCCCAGAATGAGAAGAATGTGGGAAGTGTGGAGATGAATGAAGAGCAATATCATCATTTTTATAGGTATTTTCCCATAAGGAAATTTAGGGTTCGATTTGCATTTTTTTTACCGAAGCCTACCGTCGCGACGCTTAGAATGAGAAGAACGTGACGCAATTTACCAGTGGCTGTTAGCGTCTCCACCATAACCATCAAACTTTAATATTTGATTTAAATTTTACTTTTTGTGTGTGTGTGTGTGTTTATCGCAACCATTTGAGGATGGCTGATAAATTTTCTATTTCATTATAAGTAATTACTGATTAAATACAGTTTTTTTTACTTCTAAATTATCCAAAAAATAGTTGAAAAATCACATTCAAAGTAAAAAAAATCTCTTAATTCTTACATATCAGTTTTTAACGTTTGTTGCTTTTAAATTTAAACCCCTAATTAAAAAAAAATATTGAAGGAAAGACACATACAAATTTAGAAAATTATAATTTCCCATCATAACCCTTTAGAGATGGCCGATAGATGATTTCTTTAATAGCCAACAGGCAACAATTTTCCCTGATCGTGTCTATAAGACATATGGAAAACACTGTATATACCTAACTCTTTAAAAGTGTCAACCTCTTTTGTAGGGAGGGATTATCGATCACCAGAGTCGGTACGTCTCCCCTCGGAAGGGTACCTGTCGTGTTTCCATGCGGAAAAAAGTCGATCATCCCTTTATATCACACAAGCCAAATCGTATATAAAATATTTAAGTTTTAACTCTATTATTTATCGCAACCCTCTCAGGATGATTTAATAAATTTTCTATTTCATTATAAGTAATGACTGAAAATTTATCAGCCATCCTCAAATGGTTGCGATAAACACACACACACACACAAAAAGTAAAATTGAAATCAAATATTAAAGTTTGATGGTTATGGTGGAGACGCTAACAGCCACTGGTAAATTGCGTCACGTTCTTCTCATTCTAAGCGTCGCGACGGTAGGCGTCGGTAAAAAAAATGCAAATCGAACCCTAAATTTCCTTATGGGAAAATACCTGTAAAAATGATGATATTGCTCTTCATTCATCTCCACACTTCCCACATTCTTCTCATTCTGGGCGTCGCGACGCTAAGCGTCGTTAGATTTAAAATGCAGATCGAACCTTAAATTTCAAACCAGGAGGGGGGGAGGGGCAACAACAGACAGCTGCTTACCCATTAAAAACAACAACCTAAAATGCAAACAGCTGCCAAGAATATATAAGGACCATTCAAGTTTGACCACTTATAATATATTCTTAAATCCTAAAAAAAACTGTTAATTAATACATAAAAAGGGTGGTTTTGTACATCAATATTCGAAAATATTGGACAAAACCTTTCCTAAAAATAAAATCGTTAATTAAAACCTAAAAAAAATGTATAAAATTAATATAAATCGGTGGTTTTATATATCAACATTTGAAAATAGTGGACAAAACCTTTCCTAAAAGTAAAATCGTTAATTAAAACCTAAAAATTAAAAAAAAAAATGTATAAAATTAATATAAACCGGTGGTTTTATGCATCAACATTTGAAGATGTTGGACAAAACCTGAGCTAAAAATAAAAGGTTATTAGTAAAGGATAATGACGGTTATGCATCAAAATTAATTCGATTCCATTTCTTCCTTTTTCTGGCTTTTATTGGCCATGGATTATAGATTCCCCATCGGTTTCATGTTGGCCAGTATAATGAATAGTGTGGCTAAAACAAATGTATTAGTAGACGGCCGATTTATCTTAAATTAATTTAGGTATCTATATTTAAATAGTTCACCAAATATTGTACATTTATAACATACCAGAAAGCCGTCCTCCATAATTTAATAGGCTTGTTTCTTCAGTTGCAGCTTCTTATTTTCACTCACTTCACTAACTTACCAGAATCGGCAACGTGTCCCATCTTTAAGAGCAATAACAAAGCTCCTTCACCATATTTTAGTGATTATAAAGAGATGCGCACAGCCCGATTTTTAAAAACTATTATAAATATCTTAATAGTGTCCAAAATTTAATGAATGAGAAAGATGAAACAAAATGGTGCGGACCTATATATTGCTATTGCTCTTAACCCTTCATTCTTTCACCTGTAGCAACAGAAAAGGAAAGAAAACTATCTTACCTTTCAATCATGATAGAAGCGAAGGTGATGGTATTAACAACGGTGCCAATTGCAGCAAGACGGATCAATCCACATTCAAGCAAGCACCTGAGTGAGGAATGACCCGTAAAACACTAAAGGTAGTAGATAAGCTACAAGAGTTCGGGGCCAAATACCACCACTTTTACATGTTATTTCTTATGGGAAAATTTAAGGTTCGATCTGCATTTTTTTCTACCGACGCCCAGAATGAGAAGAACGTGAGGAGTGTGGAGATGAATGGAGAGCAAATATCGTCATTTTTACATGTATTTTCCCATAAGAAAATTTAAGGTTCGATCTGCATTTTAAATCTAACGACGCTTAGCGTCGCGACGCCCAGAATGAGAAGAATGTGGGAAGTGTGGAGATGAATGAAGAGCAATATCATCATTTTTATAGGTATTTTCCCATAAGGAAATTTAGGGTTCGATTTGCATTTTTTTTTACCGAAGCCTACCGTCGCGACGCTTAGAATGAGAAGAACGTGACGCAATTTACCAGTGGCTGTTAGCGTCTCCACCATAACCATCAAACTTTAATATTTGATTTAAATTTTACTTTTTGTGTGTGTGTGTGTTTATCGCAACCATTTCAGGATGGCTGATAAATTTTCTATTTCATTATAA
The DNA here is from genome assembly GCA_963991005.1 of Barypeithes pellucidus. NCBI lineage: Eukaryota > Metazoa > Arthropoda > Insecta > Coleoptera > Curculionidae > Barypeithes > Barypeithes pellucidus. The sequence continues at coordinate 8,258,530 of OZ022557.1, forward strand.
GTAATTACTGATTAAATACAGTTTTTTTTACTTCTAAATTATCCAAAAAATAGTTGAAAAATCACATTCAAAGTAAAAAAAAATCTCTTAATTCTTACATATCAGTTTTTAACGTTTGTTGCTTTTAAATTTAAACCCCTAATTAAAAAAAAATATTGAAGGAAAGACACATACAAATTTAGAAAATTATAATTTCCCATCATAACCCTTTAGAGATGGCCGATAGATGATTTCTTTAATAGCCAACAGGCAACAATTTTCCCTGATCGTGTCTATAAGACATATGGAAAACACTGTATATACCTAACTCTTTAAAAGTGTCAACCTCTTTTGTAGGGAGGGATTATCGATCACCAGAGTCGGTACGTCTCCCCTCGGAAGGGTACCTGTCGTGTTTCCATGCGGAAAAAAGTCGATCATCCCTTTATATCACAGAAGCCAAATCGTATATAAAATATTTAAGTTTTAACTCTATTATTTATCGCAACCCTCTCAGGATGATTTAATAAATTTTCTGTCATTATAAGTAATGACTGAAAATTTATCAGCCATCCTCAAATGGTTGCGATAAACACACACACACACACACACACACACACACACAAAGTAAAATTTAAATCAAATATTAAAGTTTGATGGTTATGGTGGAGACGCTAACAGCCACTGGTAAATTGCGTCACGTTCTTCTCATTCTAAGCGTCGCGACGGTAGGCGTCGGTAAAAAAAAATGCAAATCGAACCCTAAATTTCCTTATGGGAAAATACCTGTAAAAATGATGATATTGCTCTTCATTCATCTCCACACTTCCCACATTCTTCTCATTCTGGGCGTCGCGACGCTAAGCGTCGTTAGATTTAAAATGCAGATCGAACCTTAAATTTCCTTATGGGAAAATACATGTAAAAATATCGATATTTGCTCTCCATTCATCTCCACACTTCTCACGTTCTTCTCATTCTGGGCGTCGGTAGAAAAAAATGCAGATCGAACCTTAAATTTTCCCATAAGAAATAACATGTAAAAGTTGTGGTATTTGGCCCCGAACTCTTGTAGCTTATCTACTAAAGGTCACTGTTCACTTATTCCAGGTTGTAACAACAGTCGAAGACTTGTTTGCCGACAGCGCGAAACGGACGCTTCCAACACCAATCATGCTCACTTACCTGAAACAATAGAGAACATTTTTAGTTACACAGTTTACATCAATAAAAGTTTAATCAATTATTATAGGTTTGATAAAATTTGATTTTTGTTCTTATTAATTTATACGTTAAATAATGATATGGCGAATGCGTCACTACCATTAGCTCTAAAAGCGAATATGATATATCTAAATCTAAATTACATTGCGTTATGATTAGTACCAACCCTTTTTTATCCTTACTTATTTATCGGTGAAAAATTTTTCGACGACACAATTTGTTATCAACTTTGACTTAATAGTTATAAAAGTCCAAAGGATATAAATTCTTAACCAGAGCAGTACTAAATGTAACAAAAATCAATTTTTATCATCATCCTCACAGTTGGTACAGTCATTATTCAAAATTTTTTTTACTGCCCATCACAATAAATGTTTAGTCATTCGTTTGAAACACATGTAAAAGAGTGGTTCATTAAAGAAGGATTTATCTTTTCATCGGTAAGTATGGTTATGTTTGAATATTTAACCATCTGATATAACCAGACTTCAACATTGTTGCCATTCAGCCAAAAAACATGTACCCACATATACCCATCCACCCATTAATATTGTTCAATTACAGCTCGAAATCTTTTGATTGCCAAACTGCTTTGCATATAAAAATAAAATATTATTAGTTTCAAGCTTCCCCAGTAAAATTGATTTTTTGGTTGGTGAACGCAGAAAACAGAAAACTAAATAAATGCACATTTAAAATATTGGCAACTACGATTCACTTCACACAAACTTATTTTCGAAAATAACGAAACATTGATCAACCAACACTGATGAAAATATATTTTTTAACTAAATATTACCTTAATAAATTCTCGCAGGCTGCTCTAATCCAGCTTGTGTCCCGAACGTTTAGCTTGCAGGTTTATGTTTCCATGGTCGCAGTCAATTGAAGCCCTCGGACCGATCCAAAAAACAACCATTTTTTGCAACAACTGGTCCTTAGGGAATCGGCAATTAAACAGACACAGAAACCAACGGAGTTTGATTGGATGAATCTACTTCAAATACTGCATATACATTTTTATAAAGTTACGATTGCTTATAATAGCTGCTTAAAAGTTATGTCATCATAACGCGTTAAAAAGTTCATTTTGTTTAATCATTCATACCCCATTTTGAAATTGTCAATACGATCAGTCAGATCCTTCCTCTACGTTAGACTAGGAAAAGTCGGACTGATTTATCAATCAGATTTTTTCTGTGCGTTAGACTAAAAAAAATCGGATTGATTAAGGCGCGATGGGGTTCAGCAAAACGATCAATCAGATCATTCCTGTACGTTAGACTAGGAAAGACCGGACTGATTTATCAGCCAGATTCTTTCTGTACGTTAGACTAAAAAGAATCGGATTGATTTGACTGCGCGATTGGTTTATGTGTCTTCTGCTACCCTGGAAAATTCGCGTGCCCGATTTTATAAATTTTCTTTAGTGCCCATGGCCATGATCCTAAAACAAAGGAAAATGCGTTTAGTTTTCATGTAAATAGGCAAATTTGAGTAAATTAGTAAAGTGTAGGTCATAATCGACACGAAGGCTTATTTGAGAAATTGTACATTTTGACATGAACAAGTGATTCAATGCTAATGAGCATAAATTAAAAATAAATAGCCAATACTAGCGAACTCCAGATGAGTTATGAAATAAGAAATACCTGTTTGGGGAAGAAGGCTTGGGGGAAGCCCAAGCCAAAAAATAAAATTAATTTCAGTTCACATTAGTTGGGAGGGAAAAAAATGTTTTCTTGAAAAAAATTCTAGTTCTAATCACAACTAGCTATAATAAATTCGCTAACTTATTTAGCTGATTCTTGCTATACAGGATGTAACAAACAAGTCCTTCATCATTGGAATTTCGGAAACGGTAAGAGATACGAAGTCGGTTAAATTGGGGCAAAGTTGCATAATTATGGGCCCAATAATATGCCGTAAAAAAATCTTAAATAAAAACAGGGGCTTTCAAAATATTTGGAAAAATCTAAAATTTTGCGTTTCGGTTTTTATTTGTTGCTGACTTTGTTCCAAGAGATGTCCAAAAATAAATTTCAGTTTTTCATTGTTACTTTATATTCTTCTCGGGATGGCATGATCAGATCTTATTTAATTTAGTTTCGTCTTTGGGTCACCATCATCAACTTAATTTTTTTAAATACTATAATACAATAATAATTTTAAAATTTTCAGTTTCGTCGAAACAAAAGTTAATTACAGGAACGGATTAGGGGTATTTTAATCAAGATGGTCAATTTAAGGAACAAAACATCGGAAAACCAGTAAGTCTCATATACCGCCGAACGTAGATTTAGTTCCTTTTTCATAATTTAAAGAAAAAAATCCAAGCCCGTATTTAAAAAATTAAGTTGATGATGGTGACCCAAAGACAAAACGTTGCATTAAAGATCTGATGATGAAATCTTATGGAGAATAAAAAGTAGCAATGAGAAAGTGACATTTATTTTTGGACATCTGTTCAAACAACGTCAGGAAAAAATAAAAACCGAAACGCAAAATTTTAGATTTTTCCAATTATTTTGAAAGACCCTGCATTAATTTTTGATTTTTTTGGGGGATATTATTGGGCCCATACAGGGTGTTTTTTAATAGAGTGCCGAATTCTTGGGTGATTTTAAGAAGAAAAGTTAATACAGTGCAACCTCGATAATCCGGACTAATTAAAACCGCGGTCATCCGGATTAGTAATTAATCCGGATTATTGAAGCGACACAGTTTTTTTATTGAAAAACGAAACATTTAAAACATTTAATAGAAAACAACTAGAAAATAGTACATAAACAAAAATTATTTAAAACAGAAGCATACTTATTAAATTTTATATTATTTTGTGAAGTCATTTGTAATTTTTGTTTGCTTGAATTACCGAGTACTATCAAATGCTGATCATAAAGTATACAATGCAGTTGAAATGTTTGGCCGGATTATTGAAAAATCCGGTGTAACGAAGGTTCGGATTATCGAGGTTACACTGTATTAACATACAGGGTGATTGATGGTGGATGGCCTATTAGATGTTTATTGAGAACTAGTCATCGGACCACTTTGAAATCTTGAGAGGTTATAGAAGCGGACATGATCTATCTTTTAAAAATATTTTTAGCCATGCAGTGTTGCCACTTCTACTTGAAAGTATTAGCAACTTTGATAATTTAAACGAAACACCCTGTGTATTATTTTTGTTTTAGAATCCTTATGAATTTCTTAATAACTTTCCTTAATATTTTCCTATACCTATTTGTTATAGTTCTCGAGATAATAATTAATTTCGCTTTTTTTTTCGGATAACATGTCCTACAAAAAGTGATGATATTTTTAAACTCTTTCACCCTCTTTCCAAATATTATTTATAATAGTACAGGGTGTTTCAAAATACAAATATTTTGATGGTTTGGAAAAATGGTAAATAGTACCTTTTATTTAAATGAAATACCCTATATTTTATCTGTTGTCCTAAAAGCTATTGAAATTGTCTATCTTTATATGTATAATGTTACTATACCTATTTTGAACAGTTTTTGACTTATGAGCATTTATTTAGAAAAATTAATTATTACAGATGACAATCACACTTTCTAGACCAATTTGGCAAGTAGCCTATGGAAATTGTTTTGTAATGGTTGACATTTTGCTGTTATTCATTCAGTCTTGTTGTCAGTTGGTCTATTTAAATATTTTAATTTTTTAAAGTTAAATTAAAGTTAAAAAAAAATGGAAGAAAACAACAACTATTCAGATGTAGTATGAATTTATTTATTTTACATGGTCAGTATAATATGATCATCAGCCGTACATTTAGAAGATTCAATGAAATGTATCCAAATTTACCATCAATGAGCGATAAGAAATTTAGACGAATTCAAAGCAATTTCGAAAATTTTGGATCATGCTTGAAACATACAGAAATTTACCTAGACCTATAACGTCCAATGAGGAAACTGAAATCAATGTTTTGGCTTATTTTCATGCCTATCCGCATGTTTCAATAAGAAGTGCCAGTTCTTCTTAAAATCACCCAAGGATTCACAGCCTTAAGTATCGGCTTTCAATTAAAAAACCCCCTGTAGTTACAAATATTGTTATCACAAATATTTTCTCTTGCCAAAAAACTATAAATAATATTTTAAATATTAATTAAACAATTGGGGTATACTTTTAAAATTAAATAAATAGTTACCTCCTTATATGTGCCCATTTGCCCGACGACATCATCTTCATTCTTCCAGTTCCACTCTCCAAGGGACGAACAAAAAGGACATCGCCCTGGACAGGCCAGGTTGCCCATCAGCCTTTCTCAGACATGCGGGAGCCTTGAAGAGGGTTATCTCTACCACGCTCTAAACTGCGACGATGTTTAGGCAAACCCTTGAAGAGCGGAACCCTCACACCTCACACGCGGTACCGCACTCTATTTTAGACCCGTCAAGTATCTGAAACAAATAAATGTAATTGTTAGGGAAAGGTTTGTTTGGATTTGTTCATTAACTTTCCTATTTTTATTTTAAATAATAGACAATTTTTTCAAGTGTGCTGCTATGAAAACAATTGTACGTAGGTACTCTATACGGAGGAAAACTGATCGATTGCTTGAAAAAACAACTTGTTGAATCACTTCTTCATTGAATTTTCAAATAAAATGCAGTTGATTATTTTAAATTTATAATTTGAATATTAGAATTTTCAAACACTTAATTTCACTAAAGTTTATAAACTCAATGAATGCTTTAGAAATTTGTTTTTTCAAGCAATCAATTAATTTTTCTCCGTATAGACATCAGTAAAACTAGTATAGAGTATCTATATATACAATCGTTTTCATAGTACACTTGAAAAAATATTATTTTCGGAATAATTTTTATATAAGTATAGAATAGTAAACATTATTTATAAAGAACAACTACTTTGTCATTAAATTAAATAAAAATATACTTTTCAAGTGTACTATGAAAAAATTGTATATTAGGTACTCTATACTAGTATTACTGATGTCTATACGGAGAAAAATTAATTGATTGCTTGAAAAAACAAATTTCTAAAGCATAAGTTTATAAACTTTAGTGAAATTAAAAACTGTATTTTATTTGAAAATTCAATGAAGAAATGATTCAAAAAGTTGTTTTTTCAAGCAATCGATCAGATTTCCTCCGCATAGAGTACAAGTGTTTTCATAGCAGCTCACGTGAAAGAATTGTATTTTCGGAATAATTTTTATATAAATGTAGAACAGTAAACATTAGTTATAACGAACAACTGCTTCGTCATTAAATTAAATAAAAATGTACAGGGTATTCCACTTGCAATAAACACGTTTTTAATGGTTGAATTCTTTTACAAAGAACCTCGAATTGTGACCACCCTGTACATTTTCGGCCAAACTTGACATATTTTTGAGACCTGATGATATTCTGTTTATTCAGTAAGAAAACTTTTTTAGTCCAAGAGCTAAGGTAAAAAAAATTATGTTAATTATTTCATCACCATGCAATTGAAAAGGGAATTACAAAAAGTCCAGATATCTCCAGAACTAGAAGAGTCAGAGAAAAAGATGCTCTACAAAATTTCTTTAGAATTTGATGGTTAATAGAAAAATATAATAAAAATTACCATGTTGTATTTAAAAAACGAGAGTTTGCAGCTACTTTCGGTATAAACGGAAACGACAGAAACATGTGAATATTTTAGTTAAAGAGAGCGTATCGATAAACCTTAATTCTTAAAGTTTCAGAAACATATGTGCAGTAGTTCTCCATAAAGTTCTAAAGCAAGCCAGTCGTGAATCACCCTGTATAATCTAAGATGCAATCAAATAACACTGGGATGTGAAACGACATTATTTCCCGGACTTATTTTCGTTAGTATACAGGGTGTTTATAAAAACTTGTGCCATCGCTCGTATGGTAATTTCCTATCAAAAAAATTAGACAAACAGATCCGATAAACATGGCTTTAGTAATTTTAGTGAAATTGGGTTATGAAAAGTACCTAATAAATAAAATAAAATATTTTAGCAATACAAATGGTGGGGGGGGGGTCATGACCCCTCCTTCAAAAAACCAGTGGAACCCAAAAAAATATATACAGGGTGTCCCACCGGGAACCAATTCGATCTAAATATGTCGGAGTTAATTAGTGAAATCCGTCATTCCCAGAAATGCCTAGTCAATTCACGTATTGCCGGCAAATAGTGTAACTCTACGTTTGGTACACCGTTTGCCTAAGAGTATCAGGCATTCCCTGTAATGACGGAATTCTTTCAGTCAAGCGCTGTACTTAACTAAATGGTTTAAGTTACCCTGTTTGCCGGCTTTAGTCAATCATTGCAATTAGGACAGTGTTGCCAGTAGTGCATGAAAATAAGATATTTTACATTAAAAGGTTTGTAAATAACTGATTATTGTCAGGAATTTCCTTAAAATTGAAACGAATTTTCACCTCCATCAATTCCGTAATATTCCAAGGTTTTTTCTTACTTTGATTGGAGTAATAGTCATCTAACTTCTTATAAAACAATTCTGGGTGCTTCAACATTTCATTTTCAAAAAAAAAATTACTACAAAGATGTTAACAACAGTTACAGCGTTCGACTAAAACCGGCAAACAAGGTAACTTAAATCATTTAATCAAGTACAGCGTTTGACTGACAGAATTCCGTCATTACAGGGAATGCCTGATGATCTTAGGCAAACAGTGTACAAAGCGTAGAGTTACACTATTTGCCGGCAATACGTGAAATGACTAGGCATTTCTGGGAATGACGGATTTCACTAATTGACGCCGACATATACATAGGCAAATTTCGAAAATTGGACAATACGCTAATGTTGATGGGGGGCAACCCTCAAAATATATTTTTAATATGGTGTCACAAATGAAACACCCTATATATTATTACATTTTTGGATTCTACGCAAGATTCTAGACAAATTTCGTATATCATGTCCTGCCCCTAAGTATGTGTTTGCAATATTTAAGGTTTAATGTCTAAAGTAACATTTACAGACCTTAAATTAATTATTAATTATTCCTATAAGGAAGCCTTGATTATTTCTTTGGAGTTGAATTCAAGGTTAAAAAAGACCTGCTTTAATAGATTTTATATAACTATTAATACAGGGTGTTCAAACAATTAAAAATTAAATTGAGAAAATCTACATTTTCAAATGGAAACTCCAAATTTTATAACCATTTTCTATTTAGAATTAAAAATAAAGGGTTATTTGTATAAGGTTGTCTATTAAAAAATCTGTAGTTTCAGAAATGCTAAAGAAATAAATTTGTTATAATATGTTCTTGATATAGCTTACCAAACACTGGAATTTCATTTCAAAGTGACCGAAACCCAAAAACAAACTATCTATAGTTCTTGGTATTATTATGGCCATATAAAAATATAAAATTGGCAAATTTTTGGAATCGACAACCTTATATAAACTTACCCTTATTTTTAACGCTAAATAGAAAATAATTATAATATATAATTTATATCCAATATACGTAAATTCCATTACTAAGTTAGTAACTAATAAGACAAAGGAGAAAAACCGCAAATTTCAAGACACTACTATAAACTGACACTGACATAAATATTCTTATTTAAATCGGTCCATGTAAAAAAAACCATAGCAACAATGAGGAAATTTTATGAGCATAAAACAACAATTAATGCAAAAAAACCATATTGAACAAAAATATTTTTTTTTCGAAAACAGTTCACTTTATCGACATTGATCAAGAGTACCTTTTTTTCAGCATATCTCGTATCAAAAATATTATTGTCGTTCCTTCATCGTACAAGGTATAAAAAAACATTTTTGTGTCCTAGTCCGTCCCTGGCAAACTAAATAAGCCAAATGTGTTTAAAAGGGCGAGTTTTAAGGAGACCCATCTACTAACCATTATACTTACTAAAAAAATATTAAATTACACCTAGTACTTCAAAAATTATTTAAAAAACAACGATTTCCAGGGACGTCCGGTATGGGCCCGTATCTCCGTAGGGGAGAGGCCGTAGGGAGAAAAATTTATAAGAACTTCTCCTGTTATTTTTAAGTGTTCTATCTGAACCCGGGAGATTGCCCACATATTCTGGGACACCCTGTATAGGGTGTGCCATTTAAAATAATGAAGTTGACACCGACTTCCAGTTTAACCGTACGTACCATAATGAAAATGTTTTAGCCCAGTGCTCAAATCAACATTAGCATACTATCCAAATTTCAATTTCAAAATTAGTGAGAGAGAGCAACAGGGCCTGCTCAAGACGCCTTAATCATTTTGTGCTCTTATTAATACATATTAATAATTTTTCTGAAAAGAAATTAAAAAAATGTGCTATGCTATTCTAACTCATTAAAATAATAACTATCAACAAACCACCTTGTAACTCTGTAAAATTTTTTATTTAAATCTATTTTATTAGCTATTTCGTGCTCAATAGATATCATAGTAAAGCTGGTCCGTTTCGGGCTTGTTCGTAACATGCCGCCCAGTTTACCCCCTCCTCAGTGGCGTATATAGCCCCCCCCCCCCCCCCCCCCCCACGAAATGTAATGTTTTAACCAATTTATTCAAAGATGAATTCGTTAGGAAAAATATAAATCTTGATTTTACTAGATGTTTGTTTTTAGTAGATGATTGTTTTGTTCGTTGTTGTTTAAACACTCAGTATATTTTTTGTTCAGTTAATAATTAAGTCAGAGCTAGTGACGCATTCACCATTTCGTCTTTTGATCAATATTTTTGATACTATTTCGTTTTATCCTAAAAGCGGTTAATTACCTGTTTTTAGGGACCAATTGCTATAAGTTTAGGGTAGAAATTTTTTCAATTAATAAATTAACGGAAGCAAGAAACGAAATTTTGTCAATTTGCACAAATTTCATTTCTTGTACAAGTACGCCACTGCCCCTCCGAACCAAAAACGGTCCTCGTCGACTCTTAGTATCCAGATTTTTCCGCCCCAATATACTTGACCCCCCCCCCCCCCTTCTCATTTACGATTTTAAGGGTAACAGTTACCTCTCCCAGTGGGTTACTCCATGAAGGCTTTAAATAGTTTTAAATTCCTTTTAGGGTATTATTTAACAAAAAATTTATTGTGTCGACTCCTCTTTTATTATTATTGGAAAGAGATTTAAACGATCTTTAAAAATGATGGGTCACTTGACCTTATTTACCGAAAGCGACCTATTAAAGGTACCTACATACACTTGCGAGCAAATTGCGCAACGAGTTGAGCATGAATGCCGCTGTTCGACGCGTTGCGCGACATCGAGTAAAGCAATGGTAAAAACGGCTCAAAAAGAATTGTGGAAATAGTTTATAAGTATTTATCGCCAGTTACTACCCCAGTTATGGAAGGTAAAAAGCGAGGAACCCGTTGCATAATAGCGCATGGGCCCCTTGTGATGTGACTTAAATACTTCTTCTCTATTATAAATTAATTTATGGAACTGTGAATGCTGCTAAACGTATTTATTTTGAAAAAAAAAATGTTTAAAGACTCACCTTACAGGGAACACAGCAAAACTTCGTTTTAGGATGACACTATTACCCGGAATTCCGACAACTCTTTAAGCAGTGACAGGAGCACCCTGTCCTGGACGTCGAATTATCACGCGGGATAATTTTCCAGAAAAAATAAAACCGGCGAATACGAGAGCTCCTTTCGAACCGACCACTGCAAATAAAGTGACAAACGAAAGCAAGGCAAAGGGATTTTGGTGCAAAAAATTCGTTTGTTTTTCTAACGATTACTCGCTTACATTGTAGAAAAAAGGCATGACTCATGTCGATTCGTTATACGTCCGAGATTTTTATATACAAATTCATGCCGTTTTACGAAATTTAAAATGAATTGTATTTTGATAGGTATAATTTTATTTTTTAAATAGGGAATTTATGTCCCGGAGGATCCTAAATTTTTGTATGAGGCGGTAACCCTTGTGTCATGTCATTTGACTTGTGTTTCGTAGCGTTCTTATTAGAGAAATTAGAATTACCGGAAAATTTAACGCGGAAAATTGGGCTTTCTGAAATAAATAAAATATTTACTAATACAGGGAGTCCATTTAGTGTGTAATTCTTCGATATCTCCTATATCGTGGATAGAAGGGAAACTTTAAAAATAAATATTAGCGGAATGTTGAAGACGCATATTTTAAAAGTATGTTTAAGTATACAGGGTGTCCATTTTTGGGTAGTTTTACGGGGTATCTCCGTTATTTGTAAAGATAGAAGGATGCTGTTTTCGCAGCACTTTGCTACTTTTTTGTCAAACAGAAGATGCCGTAATCATTTTGGGACACCCCCCCAAATATCTCGGTTACCCCGTAACGTATCAAAAAGAAATAAAATGTTCTCTTGTAGAATACAGTGACGTACTCAGATTTTTTTCTACATTCAATAATTTCCAAGGAAAATAAATAAATTTGCTTCTTTAAATGGGTCACCGTATATAAAAAAATGGTATATTTTTGAAAAACGTATATTTCGGGCCTATTACTAAGACTAAAAATAAAGTGTTATATATTTGAAGCTTGTTACAAACTAAATTATATTATTAAAAATATAGGTATAGGGTGAAAACAAATTTAACGGAGATACCCCGTAAAACTACCCAAAAATGAACACCCTGTACAGTGTGTGTCATAAATGAAATGACCTATATTTCTACTCGGAATCAGTGCCCCTCCTTATCGTTTATGTAACCCCGATTTTTTTCCCCAATCTGTTGCGGTGTTGCAAAGATATTATTAATTTTCCTATTTTTATTGCATTGGTACGATCGTAATAAACATGCTACAGATTCTTTATTGATTTTAATTAGATCAAAAAATTTTATCTGGATTTTATGAGTACTATTTATAAAATTTTACAGTTTTATACAGGGTGCTTTAATTTTACTTCCAAACTTCGGGTTCGTTTGGATTAAATTTACTCAGTATTTTCAAATGGAACACCCTGTATATTTCATCAAGAATTGAAACTTCTACTCCTTATAAGTACAAAATATTTTATTATTGTCTGTAGCGTTGCCAATCGTAATGATAAATCTTGGTATTATTGGAAAGATATTTAAACAACCTTTAAAATTACCTACTACCCATTTAATATTTTCGCTCAAATCTTCAGTCTTGGGCTTTCTTCGTTTACATTTTTTAGTATTTTTCTGTATTATATTAAATACGAATATGGAAAATTATTATTTCCAGACCACCCGATGATCCTTATACAATAAGGGCGTATTTTTGTCTACACAGTAGCACTTTAAAATACTATTTCACATTGAATGGTACTACCAAGAAAAGGAAGCCCTCTCCTAACAAGCATAGACTTTTTATTTCTTGAATAGATTTTTTTAAAATTTGAATTAATCAAATAACGTTTGTTCAGATTATGTGGGACTACTAAGAGATGGCGCTGCGCACTGTATTTGATCGACTACCGTCTAAGTGAAAAGGAGTTACAGGTATCATGCCTGACTCAGACGGTAGAAAGCACTTGCTAGAGCAACAACAACATAAACAAAATATGGTAATCTCAGTCATGACATAAAGAACGAAATAAGCGAAGAACCGTCTCAAAAATAGAGCGTACAGAACTGGAGATCCGAGGATCAAACAACAGGCAAACCAGGCAACACAGAGGGCCAAACAGCTGCTTGGAATCCGAGAGATGGGAAAGGAAGGTCGAAAGCCTAAATACACAAGATGGATCCCTCTATCGGATGACAAGATCGCTACCCTTTGATGTTGTATTTTTCACTGAGGATGAAGGCTTAAGCCTTCGAAACATGTATGGTTTTATTAATTGTTATTAAACTAGTGGAGCAGACTGTGAGTTTCTTTACCTCCTTAATATAATTTAGTTTATAACAACAATTTATAAATTTCATAGAATTACTACATAAGGGCTTATATTTACCTATTCAAATACACTTCTAATGCTCCATCTGCATTTTCGTTACACTGGATATAACAAACGAGCATGTCGTACTTCTCAAAGTTTACATGCTCTGCCATAATTAGGACAAACTGATTTTTCACTATTAATTAGAAATTTTAAAACAACTTAGAGAACCTGAATGCTCTGACAGAATTAGAAGATTTTATTATTATGACAGATAGGACTGTATACTTTTGTTTGTTTTTAATATCCGCCATGGCCTACTAAAAAAAATGGCATATTTTTGAAAAACGTATATTTCGGGCCAAATACTAATACTAAAAATAAAGTGTTATATATTTTTGAGAAGCTTATTACAATCTAAATTATATTATTAAAAAATATATAGGGTAAGCAAATTTGTTTATTTTCCTTGAAAACTATTGAATGTAGAAAAAATCTGAGTACGTCACTGAATTCTACGTAAAAACCTACAAAAAGGACGTTTTATTTCTTTTTGATACGTTACGGGGTAACCGAGATATGGCGATGTCCCAAAATGCACAATTCTCAAAAACATCCAGTATATCAAAAACAAGGCCGTCTAGAAAAATTCTGAATACGGCATCTTCTGTTTGACAAAAAAGTAGCAAAGTGCTGCGAATACCGCATCCTTGTATCTTTACTAATAACGGAGATACCCCGTAAAACTACCGAAAAATGGACACCCTTTACATATGTAGCCAAAGTAGATACTTTGAAAAATTTGTTAACAACACACGTAACACTAAATATAAATGTCAATATTGACAAATAATGGGAAAATTTAAGGTCGGTTACAAACAATAGAAATCATTATTGCCTGAAAGCCAACTCAAATTATTCATACTTTATTATTTTGAAATTCTTGACGAAAAGGCGACTAAATTAAATTATTACATTACACACGGCTCATTATAACCGGGAATTCAAAAATATGAAAATTCCAGAGTTTTGTTTAATCATCTAAGAAACTGTCAGAAAAAGAAATATTAAACTAATCGAAAACCCAAATACCAGGTGTTACAGCAGACACATTCAACCATATAATTTTTTTATTAGTAAAGTATAGAAATAAAATTTGGTGTGTTTGTACGTGATATTATTTTACATCTTATAACATGACGCACTACATTTTGTTATGTTCGTTTTAATCATAAATTACCTCAAAGTAGGATTTTTAATTGGAACATCCAGTATATTTTTGGCAAAATACCATTCCAAATTCGACGACATCCCATACGTCACTTTTTGATACTTTTTCGTATAGATTGCTATGAACTCGCAAAAATGCTTTACTTCTAAGCCAAATTCTTGATAAAAATGCAATTTTCAAGTTTATTGTGTTTTTAGCTTTTTACCAGAGAACTCAAAATTTTCCAAATGGAAACATATTGGCTCAGTCGTGCAAAAAGAAATTTTTTCCGACAATTGGTTATTTCCAACACACATCCTTATCAGTGGCGGCTCGTGACCTATGATAGAGGGGGTTCACAATTATGGTGAAATTATTTTTAAAATTTTATTTTTGTGTAACGACCAAACAATCATTTTCTAGACGTTTTAAATTTAGAAAGAAAAGAAGTAATAAAAAAATGCGTTAGGTAAACCATATTTTTATTTATTTTTTTAATTTTACGCAAGGAAATACAACTTTTGGAAAATAAGAAAGATTTTCTTAGTGTGTATATATTGCTTAAACGTAAAGTCCGTTCTTCGGTTCTTAATTGTAGAAAATTGATCAATAACAGCCTCATTAAGTTTGGAATACCATTTTTAAACTTTCTAATAAAGTCCCTAGATTTACCCTCTGCGGTCTGCATTAAATTAATTTCGGGTTTAGGTGTTCCCACATTCTTCACTTCAATTTTTTGCTCCAAACTCAAAGAGCTAAAGTTATTTCTTAAACAGTCCACCGTCAACTATTCATTTAAACTTAATAAATATATAATATTAAAATATTAAAACATACACGCTCGAATTTCTAACTAGATGCACGAACAACTGTGCGCCTTTTCCATGTTAAATCGCCATAGCCCCGCTATCCCCCGCTGCCATCCGCCACCTGTTACTACAGAGAAACTGCACTACTTAATCGCACGTGCGAGCAAGTCTCGTCATAATCGTCCTTTACCTCGACCGAGGCACGGTGGCCGGATCTATACAGTTTGGTTTGACGGGATGATAAAATATTAGGTAGGGTCGGACTTTTTTAGTTTGACGGTACGATAAAATATTAGGGAGGGTCGCACAACAAGAAGCGCAAACCCCCTCATTGACTAATAATGAAGAATTTTTTTCATGTACACAACCATATTTTACGTATCATTATTTGTTTTCTGAAAAATAACCCGAACCCCCATAAAGGAAGCTATAACCCCCCTTAAACGAAGTCTGTGTACGCCACTGGGGCTGTGACTGACAAACAGACATACATTTCGTTTGTTGTGTCATATTTCGAATGTAGGTACCAAGCGCGGATCCAGGGGGGAGGTCATGGGGGTCATGACCCCCCAAACCATCAATTTAACACGAAAAATACCATATATACCGGTTTGACTAACGCGGCAGGGTATTACTTTTCGTAATTTCGTAATTTTTCCATGCATGACCCCCCCTCCCTCACCCCCCCCCCCCCCCCCCCCCCACACCCCCCGGCCCCCCCTACGCCCTACGGAAAACTAATAATCACAATATTATTTAACAATCTAAATAAGTAATAACTATAACAATTATAAGCGATATATTCCATTAATCCCAAAATAAAATTGATTTTAGTTCATTTCCCGGTTTTCTCAGACTTTTCGTATACTAATTCTAAAAATAGCCTCAGAAATGCAGTGGGAAATCAAATAAAATTTCATTTCCCTATGCACCGTCCTATTGAATTCACAAAAACGCATGCGTTTTCTTTCGTTGCAGTGTTGCCAAAATGACGTTTGGAAATTTCGGTGAAAAGGAAGATGCTTAAGTGAAACACTAACCTCCTTGTAGACTTGTAGAGTACAAAAGAATTAAAATTATCGTCTATCGTCTTTAATTTTCGTTCCAGTTTGTCGTAATATTCCACTCATATTCAGATAATTTTTATGGAAAAACCACACAATCAATGTTTAGCAATTATAATTTTTTTATTCTGTTATAAAGCTTAGTCAGTAGTCCATCCACAATTGGTCATTTAACAGCGAAGAAAAACCAATAAATCGGTGCCTTCTATATTAGAAGAATCAATGACTCTTGTTCAAAGACTAGTTTGTTAATATTTTTTTACTAATTTGTTAATACGCTGTTAGTGCTAGTTTTTCCGAAATTCGGAAAATCCTTTTCAGAAAACAGCCCCGATTTGACAACGTCCGATCAAAACTTGCGGACGCATGCCATCCGCAAAATAAACATTTCAGTATGTCTCGGTGTGCCGTGGAATGATGTAGTGACGCCGCGCTTCTCCGAGTTTTAATCAGATTTTCATTAGGTTTTGAATGAGACAGTGGTTTTTGTGCAATTGGACGTAAACTCAACAAGGATTTTTTTGTGAATGTATTGCATGAACGAGGCGGGGGTCTATGAGAAGGTAAGATAAAGCAATTTTTTGTCAATCGAGTAGATTAAGCGAAATATCGATGTTCTCAGTTTGCTGCACATAATTTGAGGTTATGTTAAATAACATAAAAATAAACAATCATCGTCATATTTAAATGATTTTATTATGCAAAATTTGTATCTAACAAAGAGTAAATAACTGTGAACGAATAGGACGATTTGTTTGTTTTCCTTTTGTGTGTTAACAGTTTGAGATTTATTTTTAAAACATTACTAATAAAAAATTTTTGCGGGTTTGGAAATCCATTATGTTTAAAAGGCTGGCTAAGCAAACTAAACATTTATGGAACATATTGAAAACATTATCACCAAACAACTTAGGATGCTGGAAATATTTAAAAAATATATTTTTTTATTTATTTAAATTCTTTGGAGAAAATAGAGAAATAAAAAAGGTGTATATTATATAATAATTTAAACCACAAACCTCCCCGAAAAAAAGTCTGGCTGCACCACTGGTGACAAGTGTCTATAGTAGCCGAATTTAAGCATGGGCATTTATGGGCAACTGTCCAGGGCGGCAAATTTTGGTAAAAAGCTCGGTAAAAAGATTTGAAATTTCGTGGGAATTCAAAATTTAAAGTTGTCATTCAGAAGAGGCTGAATCTATACTCCTTACCTAATAGTATTCAACCTATATATTTGCAAAAAAATTTCTTAGTTATCTCTTGATATCTATATGTTACACAGTGGGCAAGTTCACTACCGCCCAGGGGCGACAAGAAGGCTAGATCCGCTCCTGTGTGGCAATTGAAATTTTTAGTATATTATTTATAAAATATCGATAAACTGGTTTTTAACACCGTTCCTATAGGTTTGTTCTCGTTTGTTTGGAAACTACTCCACTGATTGAAAAAGCATCAAGTAAGCTCCTGCTTAGAAGAAAAACGTACATTTTGGTATAGACCTCGGTATAGACGGACAGTTAAATTCAATATCTGAGTCAAGAAACGGCCGTTTCTTTTTTTTAATTTGTTTTATTTATTAATTGTTGTAAGATATCCATCTGACGAGGAAAACGTAAGAGACCGTTGTCATGTAGAATTGACCAGGCTAATCTACATGAAAAAATGTCAGTGGTGTACCAATTAGGAACAAAATACTGATTTACGGCTTAAAATAAAATATACTTAAATAAAAATTAATTAATGGGTTTTATTCACCGATTCATTGCCTTAATTAGAAGGGTATAATGATGTTTATGGATAATTTAGCACGTGCATGATAAATGGTAGACACATAAAATTCATTTTCTGATTTGAAATCAACATGAACTTGTGCAAAATTGATGAGAGATCGTTTTAATCACGTTTATTTAACAAAATTTAAACTATTAACAATATTTTAGTATCCAAAATAATTAAAAAATAAACTTCTATTGATTAATAGAAAAACATGCTTTAAAATATGCGTAATTCCGAATATTCGACAAAATAATATGGTATTACAATTGCACAACTCCATTTAAAATGTGAAAGGGGTGCATGGATCAATTTTTTATTAACCATTAACGATTTAATATGACTATAATTCCCTTGTAGGCTTATCTTTGCGTTATTGTAAACAAATTTTTATAAAACAACACCGATTTGCTAAGTGAAGCTGTTTCGCAAATATGACACCGCATTTGTCGCCATTTTTTTTTATGATCAAACACAAGCACTATAGGAAAAATCCTTTAGAGCACTCTGGGAGTGGTGCTTGTGCGAATAAAGCGATTCACGTTGGTTTTGAATCGTTGGAGGTTATATTCGTTGGGAAAAACGTCATCGGGAAGGTCGTTCCATAAGAACGAAATCCTCCAGATGAAAGAATTCTTAAAAAATGAAGTTCGAGGAGTACTAAGCTTAACCACATATGGATGGGCGGCAGTGGTTCGTCGTGTATTTCTGCTATTCGCCGATCTGGGCGGAATTAAGAGGACAAGGTCAGCCGAGCACTTTCCATGAAAATATTTGTAAATGAGAGTCAAATCCTCAACCTGTCTTCGATGTTCTAGGCTGTCGAGGATCTTCGGCCCTCCTTTCGACTTCAGTAGCCGAAGAGTATGTTTGGGTGTAGAGCTCCAGACATAAGAGCAGTACTCTAGTGATTCGTTGAATCTGGGCTTCTTATAGTGGCAAAGGTTGTTGAGGTGTGTACAACTTTTTGGTTCGGAAGAATAGCAAGGCATCTTTTAGTGATTTTTACTGCGTATCCATGTGTCTTTAGTGAATTTTTGCTGCGTATCCATATATTGTAAACAGCTCTATTTTTTTAATATTTTTTTCTGACTCATCATTTTAAAGCATTTTTAGGTATCAGTCATCACTGGTATCAGTTCAGTCAGTTTTTAAATTATATTAATTAATAACAAAATGTCTGGATCCATTTGATGTTTACTGGGTATCCAAATAAAAGGCTTCCGTATTGAAATGGATACTCAAAAGTACGTTAAAAGATGCCTTGAAGAGTACACCAAGTTTCTGAGAAGCTATCTTGGCGATTGCCATGTTAATAGGACTAGGAACATCTATCCATATACTTTTTAAATTTTTGAGACTTACGCAGATTTCATATTAATATTTTTGGCTATATCTAGTGGCAACTTTCATAAACTGAATAGCTTCGACCACTGACTATTAGATTCCTCAGAAATGGCAAATTTAACAAATTCTGTTATTTAGGGAGATCGTTTTATTCCGATTAAAAAAAACAACTTTGCTTTCCGTTTTTGATTCTTACTAAATTATATGAATATATTCTGCCGTGTTAATTCAAACGGGCGTATCTACTGAAAAGTTAATTGTGACATTTGTGACATATATCGATTATTCGCTTTCAAATTTCAATTACGCCCATATGTGTAGTTAGTATTAATATGTTTTGGTAGAGCGTGTCACTCGTACACAATTTAATATGATATATATGGTCACTACCTAACCTTAAAATTAATGTATTTTTAATTTTGTGCATTATTAGCTGATAATAGTTCCCAAACTAGTCAATTCATTCTTAATTTTTGGTTTAGAACAAAGTGAGGTTAAGAAACATACGACGTCGGATGAAAGTTAAAATAAAGCTCATCGGTTTACACCAATCAGTGCACCGTTGGATCATCATATCGTCAGAAATCGTATGCATGGAACGCCGTCTTAATTCGAACTAATCGAAATTCTGATTGCAATATTTTTCCTAACTAACCAGTGAAATTTACATTAAAAAAAGTTGAAATCCGGTCCTGTCGAATGTTTACTTTCACAAGGAAATTTCCGAACTGCGCAAACTCACAACGCCCCCTTCGATGCCCATAGCGGGGACATAATTGCAGATGGTATTAGCAATATACTGTTTATATATGTGGTACAATTTATTTTAAAGAATGATTGATGGTAATTACTAGGTAATTGCTATAAACTTATTTTTCAAGTACAGTAACTGTTCATAATATCATTATTTGGAACAGTATTATTTAAGGCTCAAAGGGGATTTCTATTTTATTGTAGTAATGCTCACGAATCAAGATGTAATCTCTTTAAAACCATTTAAATGGAATGCTATAAAGCGCATTTTATCGTAGACAAATGGTTACATGAATAGGTTTGTAATGTCTGTTTGCAGAGAAAATGTAAATATCAGAATTAAGGAAAATATTTAGAAAAAGAGGAATAATTAGAACGGGATCGTTTAACTAGTCTTTTTGACCAAATTTAACATATTTCAGCGATCCGGTAAAATATATTAAAATTGATAAAGTTTTGTTCTATAAAAACTGTTGGGTTTATTCGAGTTTGTATGCCAAAATGTCAATTTTAATTTAATTGTTTTAATCAAGAACGTTGCGCCCGACGAGAAAATCGCAGGGTAACAGTAGGATAGACCAGGCTAATCAGAAAAAATATCCACATGGAAAAATGTCAGTAGCGTACTAGTTTTTTTGTAAAAAATATCATAAATCATTTTACATTTTATGTAACAAGGTACAGTGAAACCTCTCTTAGGCGGACACCTACGGGACCGTCTAAATGTGTCCGCCTAATAGAGGTGTCCGCCCATGGGAAATTTGTTATTAGATAATATGTAAATGCAAAATTATTACTACTTAATGTACAAATAAACATAACATAACAAAAATACACTAGTTTTAGTTAGGATGTAGTACTAAAAAATCTAATAACGTAGTTTGACGTGTTTGCGTTTTATACTTGCAATCTAGAAAATGTAATTCCAAGTATGATAACAATTCCATTGCTGTAGAGTCATCTCTATTCTTTGCATACTCTTATAATTCCTTTATCATACTAATGGCTTGTTGATAATGGGTGACATTTCTTTGATTACTGCATTCAACTTCTTCATCAGGGTCGTCAGATAGTGATGTGGTTTCAGTTTGGACTACATAATCGGTAGGAATGGGGTCACTATCATCTTCTAATAGCACATTGCTATCAATGTTAATGAACTCGCCCAAATCATTGTTATCAAATTACAAACTTCCACAACATCAATATTCTCTTTCAGACTCAAAACGCGACATTTTTGTGCCATTGTTTACGATTTTAACCTTACAACTCACAAATTAACGGCGGACAGCTGTCGGGGAATCACACATACTTTCATTCGGCGAAGTCCTTTCGCGTTGCCACGCATACGCGATTGGTTTCCGGTCTGTCTTCAGAGAGTTTTTGCAGCGTACTTATTCGTCTCCCAAATACTTTAAAAAAAATTTGTCCGTTTTAAGGAGGGTTTTCGCAGTCTTCGTAAGAAGGAAGCATGTCCGTATTTTTTCTACGGTCGTATCAGTTTCTTTTTCTACATTAAAAAATATATATATTGGTGTATAACCAACTCATTGTCACTTAGGAATGCAATACGTTTGGGATATTTGCTTATATCGACTTGATTATTCAGAATTAATGTTGATTTTAGCTTGGAATAGCTGAGAAAGAATATTTAAAAATATTTTACCTTTCTTGAAAGTACGTTGACAATATCCGTTCGCTGAAACTCTTCACTTGCTTTTGGTTCAATACAATTTAATAAACGTATTATATGTTTTTTTGTAAGCTTCTTTCTATTTTCGGGCAATAAATTTTGTGTTGCTTGATTGGCTTTATTAATTATTTCGTCTGAAGCGCATTGAAAGCAGTTTTTTCTTCGGAATCGGAATTAATACCATTTTTAATGTTTTCAAATATTATTGACATTTGTTAGGTAACAATAAAATGCGGCGCCTAGGCACGAACGACGCGGATGCTGTTTTCATGGCAACTTGATATTAGAAGCAATCACACGCTACGCTAAATTAGTTTCTTTTAACTTGTTAACTTCATAAAATGACCAAATGAGGTCACATTCTGAAACATTAGTACTCCTCGAACTTCATCCTTGTGGAACGACCTTCCTGAGGTCGTGTTTCCCAACAAATATAACCTCCAATGATTCAAAATCAATGTGAACCACTTTAGTCGCACATGCACCACACCCAGAGTGCATTCAAAAATTGTTCCTATAAGTCGTGCTATATTTTCAGTTATTATCAAAAATATTTTTTTAAAAATCCGTCCTTTCGCCTATAAAATCATCATAAAATCCTAAACTAGCTGTCATTGTGTTACTGTCCCAATGTCAAGCCTGGTGAAAGGGCATTTGTATGCGACAAACAGCCTACATGGCGGTTTATCTTTGAGAGATCTTAGGACTTATAAGGAGAGCCGATTCTAATGGGACAAAGGAAGGAATGGCGGTTTTACAAGAAATTTGATGCTCTAATATGGAAGTAAACGCGAAGAGGTCTTTACCCCTAAAGATAGCGAAAGCAGTTAAAAATATAGGCCTTAAATTTAGAGAAAAACCTGGCCATGATAAAAACTAGCAAGTAATTGTGCGTTGCTTAGCAGGATTCGCCCGTTTATAATCAATTGGACGATTTAATCAATGATTTAATCAAAAAGAAATCTCAAATACCATTATTTTTATTTAATTTTGTACGAAGCAGGTCACGAATTGTCCTCTCATTGATATTATATGTATTGTGCTACAAGATTTTTACAGAAAAACGCGCGCAAGAATTTTGTACGTAAAAATACTTAAAATACTTTTTATACTTTTTTTTTTTAAAAATGTTTGATTTTTTTAATCATTTATTTTAGATTTTTTTTTAAATCATAATTTTTTGAACCCTGTTGCTTAAGAAGTGATGTGCAATAGCACCAATCTTTTGCTACTTGTATGTTAATGTGGATTTTAATTCGTTCATTATTTTGTGTTCCTCTAAACTCTAAAAAATCCTAAATATATATATGTATAACTTTTAATAAATTTACTTTTATTAATGTTTTGTATGCAACTTTAATTTTATTTTGTTCGTTTAGGTGTTTTTTAATTTCTGCTTTTCGGTATACAGGGTATTATGGAAATAACTTATTATATTTAAATGGGTGACTCCTTGGGTGTCCTAGAGAAAGTCTACATACTTTTTTTTAAAATCGAATATCTAAATACTAAGGTAAAACCCCTTTTTACCCACATACTGTCGCCCCGTTCCATCTGGATTCACTTAAGCAACAATGTGGGTCACTAGAGTATACTAACAATGTTGTCAGATCACACCGCGTGTCTCGCCGTAGCTTGAATACCGGCCGCGCGCCGCTTCATACTTCAGTATGTTTCGAGTTTCGGGAGTGGAACGATGTTGGTTCCACGACGTCGAGAGTTCCATGTGCTTGACGTATACGAATTTTAAACGTTTTGTTAGTTGTATTGCCCGATAATTCATAATAATAAATGTTGTGATGTGATTTCAAATTTGTGTGATATTATCTACTGTTGGTTCTGTTGAAAAACAGACTTTTTGTGTTTTATTTTTTTATGGAATTTAATTATTAAACGGATTATTTTAAAATAAGGTCGAAGGTAAAAGAGTATGTACCTTAAAATTGTAGGTTTTGTGTTTCTAAAAAGTTTGAAAAAGAAGTGATAGCGTGCGTCAAAGACGTCTTGTTGACAAAAACTGAACACGTGCGTTTAGAATTATGTGCTGCAATATGACAACATCGCCTATAATGCGCTAACCTCTTTTGAACCTGGAGACTGCCTCAATAAAATATTGATTGCGAAGAGCCTCAGGAGCGGCCACGTAAATTTTGAGATTTCATTTAAAGTGTATATTTCGCTTAATAATTCAAAGCGTCATTTATGGTTATTTTTTTTCAATTTATTTTCATCTCGGGATTTGCCGGTTTCAATATAATACGTCATTTCCATAACACCCTGTATATGTGAGGGTTTTATGAAGTTTCAGATTAGCTTTTGATTTTACTATTACATTTTAAATCGTAATTTATTGAGTATATCGTCTGTCATATTAGTTAGAGAGACGGTGACAATAGGTGGTCCGTGAACTGGAATATCAGTAATTTGTTTTTTCGGGGAGTTTAGGTCCCCCTCTATAACTTTTATATCTGATGAAATGCCGTAGAGCGTTGCTGAGAGGCGCTGTACCGCTTGTGATAGGAAAGTCTCAATAAATTCAAAATTATATCGAGCCATGTCTGAAAATGAATTTACAGCATCTGCGTGACCCCAAAGTCACGGAAATCACATTTTCCTTTCTTGCATATACTTTTCAGAGCTTGTCAAAAAAAATGAAAATGAAAAAAAAAAGAAAAAAAGCTAATTTGAAGTTGAAACTTTCTAGAATGGAACATTATATGTTAAAGATTATGTGAAAAAAATTTTGTCGTTCCAGGTCTCGCCATTTCATTATTGGAATTTTTTAAAAATCTCCTCGGAGGAAATTCGGAAAACGATCGTTACATGTCAGAAAATTGTCACACTACATTCCTTGACACCCAAATAGTGTGGAAAAAAAAATTGCAGAAGACTCGCATCTAGCTAGGCGGAATCCTGACACTATTACGCAGAGATACCGGAAGGCAGGTGTCATTCAGTTGTATATATTCAATATTCGATCGCAATATCCTTTTTATCAGAAAACTGTTTACGAATCATCTCCATGTGAATACAAATCGATTAAGCCCACTTGGGCCCATGTCACTTGAGACTTTATCATGTTTCCATTCATTTTTTTTTTGACACGCTCGGGGGAAAAAAATGTGTTTCCCGTGACTTTGGGGTCACGTAAATTCATTTTCAGACATGGCTCAATATAATTTTGAATTTATTGAGAATTTCCTATCTAAAGCGGTACAGCGCCTCTCAGCAACGCTCTACGGCATTTCATCAGATATAAAAGTTGTAGAGGGGGGGCCTAAACTCTACGAAAATCCAAATTACTGATATTCCACTTCACGAACCCCCTATTGTCAGCGTCTCGCTAACTATATTGGGCTCTAACAATAATTATTATTTGTTACTTATTTGATTATGTTTAATACTTTATCGTAATTTTGTTCTGATAAAGGAGCGTTGGTACGTGGACGAAAGATTTATAAGCCGAAATTTTACACGAGTGTGGGTGACTAGATTGCCTGTGTACGGCAATATTTGCAAGTAATATTATTTTCTTGCAGAAGCTCTTCCCCTTTATGATCTGAATGTTTTGAGTAGGGATCGACCGATATGATTTTTTGTGGCCGATACCGATATCGGCCGATACCGATATACTCATAGCCGATATCGGCCGATACCGATATATCGGCCATAAAATTTTGTCGTTATTTGTTTGCTTTATTAATGAGGTAAAAGTGATTTATAATGATATACTGTTACCGTTACATGGATTAACCATAAAATCACTAAAAAAAATGCAGAGCAAATTCAATATTTTGTGAAATCACCTAACGGAATAAAAATAAATACGGTAATTCCCCGAATTCAACAAAGCCCGGCCGTTCGGCCCGAGAAGAGCAACCGTAATTCGGCGGCGCGGCGTTCGCTCGGTCGGGGAATACCAGAATTTCCGAATACGGTTGGAAGCAGTAAGTAAATAAAACTCGTAGTATTGCTCTGATTTTTCACAAACATGGATCGTTTTGTAGTGCGTTCTCCATGCATACAGTCGTCGTCGTCAACTTTACAACGTCAATACTGGTGCATTATCTTCAATAAGTAGCAGTATTAGTGGCAACATAACTAGTAGTAAAAGTGTTTACTGGAAGTATTTCTCCAAGAATGAAATTAATGCCCTTACAATAAAAACAAATGCCACCTGTAAATTATGTTCCTTTTGAAGAAATTACGAAGTTTTGTAATAAGAATAGTGCATCTGTATCGGAAGTAATACCCTTACTTAAAACTCTCTTCGAGAAAGCTGAAGGAGCTGACTTTTCAGGGGTGCAGAGTACCAAAAATGAGCTTAAAAACTCCTTGATTAAGAGATGCAAAGCATGCTTCACTGATAGAAACCTTCTTCTTACCACTTTATTGGATCCAAGGTTCAAGACATCTTTCTTTGATAATGATTTATCTCAAGGAACCTTTACAAATTTTAAAAAAGAACTTTTAAAAATTAATGGGCAAAATTCAGACTTGCTGGAAGATAATGCAGGAGAATCTGAAGTAAGCGACGATGATGTTCCTTTAGCGAAAATCGCCAAAAAATCACACGAGGTAAACCAACAAATTCAGGAAAATGTCCCGGGCTCAATTTCTCATAGTTTATTTTGGAATACTTTTGATGAACTTACTGGTATGACGACAAGTAAATCAGTGTCATATAAGAGAAGTACTGATGATATGATGAATAAAATTGATGATGAGATTGAATTGTATAAGAAATTAGAAAAAATATCAAGAAATGAAGATCCTTTGACTTGGTGGGCGCAAAAAAAAGACATTTTTCCATTGATGTATAAAGTTGCAATAATATATTTAGCGTCGTCGCCAAGTAGTGTTGCTAGTGAACAGCTATTTTCTTCAGCCGGAAATGTTTATGAAAGCGCAAGAAATCGTCTAACTCCGGAAAGAGCAGAAAGCCTAATTCTGTTACATTACAACTTGCTAAAACTTCACTTTAAATATTAATTTGTTTAATTTAGTGTGTTACTTTACTTCTACATTTTTAATGACTTTTTTGTTAAATTTTCAATAAGAATAAATTTGTTTGTTTGTTGTTTGATTTTTATTTAATATTTCTGTTTTAATTTCTTTAAAAAAAGGCTTAGCAACTGAAATATTAAGCAATTTTAATTTTTTTAGGCCGATACCGATATAGGCCGATATCGTGGTTACATATCGGCCGATACCGATATCGGCCAAGAAGGCCGATATGGCCGATATACCGATACCGATATCGGTATCGGTCGATCCCTAGTTTTGAGTCATGTTTTATAACACTCCCCGGTTTCCTGTTTTCTTGATGTAGTTGGTTTTAGGTTTATTATGAAAGGGCCCTGAGTATCCCAAGACTGCAGAGAAAATCTAAAGAAATTTTTTCGGAAGCTTTCGTAAAGGTACGATTCTGAAACAGACTACTAAAGTCTTTCCTAAAATTTACTGAAAGCTTTTGCAAAATTTACTAAAATCTTTTTCTCTCCTTCTTTAACCTCGAATTGCGTCGCTTGACTTCTTCGATCGATGGTATGTTCCCTGTATAAGTTCTCCTCTCATTATTTATTGCCAAAATTGAAATCCATTCATTCGTCATTTTAACTAAGTAAGTTTTACAATCAAAAAAATACCTAAATTACAATAATAGTTGTCCCATCCATTTCAACAATGTACGAATTCCCACGGAAATTAAGTATTAGTTTTCGTTGACGATGACTTGTTTCAAGTCAAACCGCTGTTGGGCGGCATCGGTGAAAGTGGTTCAGGAGGCGCCGTCGGCTACGTTATATGTGCTCGCAAAAAATGTTTATTAAATAAATAATTCAAGAGAGAAGTTTCAATTCCGTGCATGGGAATTCGATCACAGAAGAATATCAACTAAACGGATTGTTAATAAAAAATGTAATTAATACTGTATCATTATACTATATTAGTATAATGAGATCTTTACTATAATAATTTTACCATAGTTTTTTTGTACCTATTTAATTAATTGAAATCAAATTAGACAAGTCTTGCAAACTCCCTTGCCAGATCTTCTCCGAAAGCATGCACGAAAAAAGAATGTTGTTGTTCCAAGAACATAGATTTTCTTGCCAAAACTTACTTAGTTTAAATGTTATCGCAGTTCGTTTATTGTCCTTCTACCAATGGTACACCGACCTAATTTAAATTTTATCACAATTTGAAAAAGATCTTATTTTTAGAAAAATAATTTTAAAACAAATTATTAAGATACCGGTGGGTACCGCACACTGGTTCCTTCTTGGTAAACTTAATGTTGTCTCCATAGTAAAAAGAAAAATAACCATAAATGAATTATTAAGCGAAATATATAATTATAGTTTATATGAAATCTCAAAATTTACGTGGCCGCTCCTGAGGACCTTCGCAATCAATAGTTTATTGAGGCAGTCACGAGGTTCAAAAGAGGTTAGCGCATTATAGGCGGTGCTGTCATATTGCAACACAGAATTCTAAACGCACGTGTTCAGTTTTTGACAACAAGACGCGTTATCACTTCTTTTTCAAACTTTAGAAAAAAAAACTTAAATTTTAAGGCACATACTCTCTTAAATAATAATAATTTAATAAAAAAAATAAAACACAAAAAGTATGTTTTTCAACAGAACCATCAGTCGATAATATCACACAAATTTGAAATCAAATCATAACATTTATTATTATGAAATATTTCACAACAGAAAAAAATCTGGTACTGCTACAACTAACGTTTAAAATTCGTATACATCAAACACGTGGAACCCTCGACAGCGTCATTCCACTCCAGAGTCTCAAAACATACTGAAGCAACGATAGTGACGCGCGGCCGGTATCCAAGCAAGGGCGAAACACGCGGTATGATCTGACATCACTGTTAGTATAGTCTAGTGACCCACAGTGTTGCTAAGTGAATCCAGATGGAACGGCGCGACAGTATGTGGGTAAAAAGGGGTTTTACCTTAGTATTTAGATATTCGATTAAAAAAAAAGTATGTAGCCTTTCTCTAGGACACCCAAGGTGTCACCCATTTAAATATAATAAGTAATTTCCATAACACCCTGTATACCTATTTGATTGATCTTGTTTGTTCGTTTCATAATTAAACTTTTTAAAACGATAATTTTTTTCCAGGATTATCGTAATCTAATCAATAATCTTTTTGCCGTGCAGAGCAACTTTCTTCCCCCGTTTTGCAAAGTTCCACCAACCTTTTAAAATAAAGGGTCTCCTCCAGCCACACAACAAGCTTGTTAGAACGCGGCGGAGCGGTTCTCTTTAACAAATTTACTTTGTGAACTTTGCAAGCGCTTGTTCCATTGTTTCACCAAGAAACCTTATTAACAAAAAGTGTCGGGTTCGCTGCCGAGTTACATTGTTACATTTCTGTGTCATTGTAAAATTGTACATAGAAAAGTAACGATTGTTTAGTAAAGTTTACATTATTCCGTTGATCTTTTGTCTGCCATGAAATCCTAATTATCCTTCTGACCATGAAATTCCCCCAATTTTACAACAAACAGCCGATCGAGCAAAACTGCGCATTTGCTCGATCGGCTGTTTGTTCGGGTTTGTTCCAAACCCACAATTACGTACCACTACGCGAATTATTCTGACGGTTGTAAATCAATTGGCAATCGATACATTTTGCTCTACGAACATCGAATTTTTGGTCAGCTTACATGCATCCAGCCGGTCGTAACAATTTCTGGCTGCTCTGCGAATGAACCTAATACACGTTGAACCTTTTAAATAATAATCTTTTATATCGTATACAACGTGTCCAAGATAAAGAGGGCCAGTACAGGGATCTCGGAAACCGTAAGAGATACGGAGTCGGCTAAATGGAGGCAAAGTTGCGCATTTACGTGCCTAACAATATGCCGTTTAGAAAGTTTTAAAATTCCGAGTAGTTCCGGAGATATCCGGAAAAAAACGAAATTCTGAAAAATCGTTTTATTGTTTTACTGGGGTTTTTTGAGATCGAATTCTAAAGTAAATTGTACTTTTACATTGCCACTTTTTCCGCTCTATCTAACAGCGTTAATTGTTTTGTAATCCGACGAGTCGTCTTCGAAGGGCCATTATCAATTTCTTTTTTTAAATACGGTCCTGTTTTTCGGATATTTTTAATTTTATAGCTTTTTTTCTTTTGAATACAACGATGTATGACACATTGTGTTTAATGACGTTTCGAGGGTTTTTTGAACAACTTCAGGAAATTTTGGGATACGGTCCTGTATTTCTCCTAATTTTATAAATATTATCTCATAAGTAAGCTCTAAATTTTTACTTATGTTGGACTAGTTCAATAAATAACAAATAATTTAATAATAAACCACAAATAAGTGAACAAAATACAGAAACAATTTCAAACTTCTGTTGATTCGGGATTTAAAAGAAAAGTAGGCGCTTGAAACAACAAAATTAAGATGGTGACGCGTGATTTGTTTCACTTGACATTCCCATTGTGATGGTTTGAGAGCGTTTTAAGAGGTTTTCAATTTTCCAGAAAATATGGAACATAAATTTACAAATGCTGAAAAGTTTGATATTCTATCGCATGTTTTATTTTATCTCAAAAAAACTGTTATGTGGAAGTAGAAGATGTTATTTGTGCTTAGAATAACGGAAATCATTTTGAACACCTGATTATGTAGTGCCTTACCTTTTTCGTTGTTCGTTTTATTAGTACTGTTTTGGTATGATTTTTGTTCACTTATTTGTGGTTTATTATTAAATTATTTGTTATTTATTGAACTAGTCCAACATAAATAAAAAATTTAGAGCTTAGTTATGAGATATTATTTATAAAATTAGGAGAAATACAGGACCGTATCCCAAAATTTCCTGATGTTGTTAAAAAACCTTCGAAACTTCATTAAACCACAATGTGTCATACATCGTTGCATTCGGGAGAAAAAAAGCTCTCAAATTCCAATATCAGGATAATGGCCCTTCGAGGACGACTCGTCGGATTACAAAACAATTAACGCTGTTAGATAGAGCGGAAAAAGTGGCAATGCAAAAGTCCAATTTACTTTAGAATTCGAGCTAAAAAAAAAAACAGGAAAACAATAAAACGATTTTTCAGAATTTCGTTTTCTTTTCCGGATATCTCCGGAACTACTCGGAATTTTAAAACGTTCTAAACGATTAGGCACGTAAATGCGCAACTTAACCGACTTCGTATCTCTTACGGTTTCCGAGATCCCTGTACTGGCCCTTCTTATCTTGGACACGTTGTATAGTTATGTCATAAACCGTTTTAATTACCATTTCCATCATATATAGCGTCCACCGTGCGTTTTACCACACGAAAATAAAACATAAGGACTTAAAATATGTATATTGTCATGAGAAGCCGTATCGGCATAATACAGCCGCGTTCGGTAGAATGAATGCCTTTCTATTTATGGTCAGCGGGCGGATTTTTTTTTAAATTCCACTCTCGAACGTGCACCGGCATTTTTGTCGGTATTTTTAATTGTCGAATTTCCAATTCGGGCCGCTATTTGTGGATGCTACCTTTTTAGGAAGTAAAGGTAGTACGAGAATACCATAAAACAAGATCCGATTAGGATTTATCCGATATGTCGAATAAAATAGGAATTACCTACATTTTTATCGGATATACAGAATAATTAAGTAATTTGGTTTTCAAGTAGAACTCAAAATGTTAATAACTCTCTATATGTCACGCCAGTGCCTACCACGTGGTTTCATGGGGATGACATAAGGAGACGGACACCTATAATAAGCGGGCATCTCTATTAAGCGGACATTTTTTCATAGTCCGGAACTAGGCATATGAAATTCCTGGACAATCAACCTCTCTTGGGCGGACTCTCCTTTGGGCTGACGCGGACAGGCTGTTTTCATACAAAACCCTCCTTTAAACGGACAAAAAAAATTTTAAAAGTATTTGGGAGACGAATAAGTACGGTGCAAAAACCCTCTGAAGACAGACCGGCAACCAATCGCGTATGCGTGGCAGAGCGAAAGGACTTCGCCGAATGAAAGTATGTGTGATTCCCCGACAGCAGACCGCCGTTTATTTGTGAGTTGTAAGGTAAAAGTCGTAAAAAATGGCACAAAAATGTCTCGTTGTGAGTATGAAAGAGAATATTGATGTTGTGGAAGTTTTTAATTTGATAACAATGATTTGGGCGAGTTCATTAACATTGATAGCAATGTGCTGTTAGAAGATGCTAGTGACCCCATTCCTACCGATCGTGTAGCCCAAACTGAAACCACATCAATTATCTGGCGACTCTGATGAAGAAGTTGAATGCAGTAATCAAACAAATGTCACCAATTATCAACAAGCCATTAGTATGGTAAAGGAATTATAAGAGTATGCAAAAAATAGAGATCACTCTACACTCTACAGCAATGGAATTGTTATCAGACTTGATATTACATTTTCTAGATTGAAAGTATAAAACTCGAACACGTCAAACTACGTTATTAATTTTTTTTTTATTACTACATCCTAAATAAAACAAGTGTATTTTTGTTATGTTATAATTATTTGTACATTTGGCATAACCACGTTGTGGCAATTGCCAAGATAGCTTCTCAGAAGCTTGGGGTACTCTTCCGAACCAGAAAGTTGTACACACCTCAACAACTTTTGACACTATACAAAGCCCAGATTCGACCATCACTAGAGTACTGCTTTCATGTCTGGAGCTCTGCACCCAAACATACTCTTCGGCTACTGGATTCCATCGAAAGGAGGGCTATTCGTCTGATCGGAGACCACGAGCTGACGAAGAACCTCGACAGCCTAGAACATCGAAGACAGGTTGGGGATTTTACTCTCTTTCACAGATATTTTCATCGAAGGTGCTCGGCTGACCTTGCCCTCTTAATTCCGCCCAGAGCGACGAATAGCAGAAATACACGACGAACCACTGCCGCGCATCCATATATGGTTAAGCTTAGTACTCCTCGAGCTTCATTATTTAAGAATTCTTTCATCTGGAGGACTTCATCCTTGTGGAACGACCTTCCCGAGGTCGTTTTTCCCAACGATTCAAAACCAACGTGAATCGCTTTTTGCGCACATGCACCACTCCCAGAGTGCCCTAAAGGATTTTTCCTATAGTGCTTGTATTTGATTATAAAATAAACATACATATTGTCACGGGAACGTTTGAAATAATAGAGTCATCATTATAATGCAACTTGTTTAATTATCTATTTTCCCTAAACACATTAATTAAGTGTCTGTCGGTCTCCTCGGCACTATCCAGCAGGACTCGGGTTAACTCCCCGTAGCGCCGTAGTTTGCGCAAGTTTGCGCGCCGTACTCGTACTGGGCTACGGGGCCAGCAGAACGATCCGTTAATACAGGGTGAATTGGTGACAATATACATAGTAATAATTTTGCATTTACATGTTACCTAATAACAAAGACCCACTGTATACTATATTAAATTGGCAATATTTCGGAAACTACAAATTCTCGGAATAGACGACCTTATACAAACTTACCCTTATTTTTAATGCTAAACATAAAATAATTATAAAATTTGTGAATTTCCATTTGAAAATCTAAATTTTTTGAACACACTGTATTAATAGTTTTAAAATGTTATAAAAAGTCTATTAAAGCGGGCCCTTTATAACAATAAATCCGACTAAAATTAAATAATAAAGGAAAAATTAATAATTCATTTAAGTTCTGCAAATGTCATTTTAGTCATAATACCTTAAATATGTCAAACATGCTTAGACTTCTCTGCCTATAATCTTGCGTATAATTCAAAAATGTAATAATATATAGGGTGTTCCGTTTAAAATATGCAATTTTACGTCGACTTCTGGTATAACCATATTGGAAAGATTTTAGCCGAATTGCCTCCATCAACATTATAGCATTCTGTCTAATTTTCAAAATATTTCTATGTATAGTTTTTCATATATAGATCGAGGTGGTTCCTAGTGGGACACCCTGTATATTGAATAGCTACATATATTTAAATATATAAAATATCGATAACGGCAAAAAAAATGCGCATCGGCCGATCACCGAAATTCAAAAATAGTAAAAGAAATAATAGGCGCGGGCCCCCTGCGATCTCCCCCCCTGGATCCGCCGTTGGATTGCACAATTCTACAAACCTAAGGTAAATCCTCCACAGCCTAACAATAAAATGTCGCGCCGTGTCGTTCCATTAAGTTTTCATTCTAAAAACTTTCCATAAACCAGGAAAAATGTAAAATTACAGGAAAACGAATTTTTAAGACGTATTGCATTGAAACTTAGTTAAAGTTTCATTACACGACGGGGACGTTGCCGTGTATCTTGGAAGACGTAAATTATTTATTGCAGCTGAAAAATTCGTTATAAAATAATGCTATTTTTCTCCATCGCGGAGTTTAGGGATTTGTTCATAACCGATGTCAACAGTGTTAATAGACTATGTAATAATTTACAACAAAGGCTTAACAAACCACCAGTAAGTTTAGAGGAAGGTAGATTGATAGGAGACCCTTTTAAACTCACAGGTAGGCTAAGATTTTTAATAAAGTAATTTTTTATGATCAAAAAGCAGCATTTTATATTAAAAAACGTTGCATTTATTTTGTGGAACGTAGGTTGCCCTATAAATTAGACTTTTTGTAAAAATCCTCAATTCAATTCAATTTCAATTTCATTTATTGATCAATTTTTCAGTACAGCAGTACAAAAAAAGAACCATAAAGGTGTAGATCACAAATCCTATCACAATTTCTATATATATATATAATGGAACATACTAAATCAATAACAAAAAACAATCAACGTGCAACATACAGAGATCAATTAACTAAACACAAAGTCGAAAATAGAATAAGTTCAAACAAAATATGCACAATTGGGCAAGACAGCCAATAACATAACAGACTATAAAAATATTTAAAATATATAAAATTTACACAATATAATATTATTTAAAAAATTTACTAAAACAACAGCCTGATAGAGTCAAGCGCTAGGCGGAAATCAATCTAGGGATGGAATTTTCCAAAAATTCATCAAATGAATAATTTGCCGAAGATATTAAAATTTTCTTAATTTTTGATTTAAATTTCCCGGAGCTTAACTGTCGCACACCATAGGGAATAGCATTATACCATACTTTGCCAGCATGAAAAACGGTCTCCATAGTTAACCTTAGGTGAGATTGGGGTACACGTACAGCATTTCTATTCCTAGTAGGGTACTCATGCGAACACACACTTCTACCCAAGTACATATTATGAAGAGAGGTTACACACTCATAAATAACCAAGTCATAAAGGGTTAGGATTTTTAAAGATTTGAATAAAGGTTTGCAGTGTGCTATTCTATTGGCCTTACAGATGACTCTGATAGCCCTCTTTTGCATGAGAAATATACTGTGAAGCCTACCAGCAGTTCCAAACCCCCAAAACATCGATCCATATCTTAAATGCGATTCAAATAGAGCATAATAGACCTGGCGAGAGATGTGACCGTCGTCCAGTTCCTGCGATACAGTTCTTAACGCAAACACAGCAGATGCTAGACTTTTGGTCAACTTATCTATATGGTTATCTCTAAATAAAACAACTATCTCGATGATATATCATAACAATTTTTGGCACGGTTGGGTTTGTTCGGGAGGAGATATTCCTGTTTGTCAAGAATCCTTTACCTAAGCAGGACTTGTGTAAGACAAACTTCATATTGGTTATCGGTTTTCCAACCCAAGCCGTGTAAGTTTCTGTTAGTTTATTCTGTCTTATCAATTTTAGTATTTGCTTTGATATTTTTACACCTTGAAAAACATATTTTATCTTTGTTTGATTTGAGTTCAACGCGGTCATGTTTACCAGTATTTGCCTACCAAATAGGTAATATGGTTGGTTATTCTTGTAGGGAGTTATTCGATTCAATACCCAAAATACGAATTTCAGTCGGATATAAATAAAAAAAATACAAAATACGGGTCTTAACCTCCAATTCGCGTATTCTGTATAAAGTTCCTTTTTTCGTTGGTGCGTTGTCTGATTAGTCGATAGATTTCGTAAGTATATGCAGTAAAACCCTGAAACTCTTCATTTCTATGTTATATCTGGACCATGGTACAATTAAACAAGGTATGATATCGCGCAAGAAGGCGTGACTTAGTGACATCATATTCTGCCGTCGTTGACCAGTTCCAACGAATGTTTTAAAGTTTTACCGGAATTTTTTCTTATTTTCGGGTTTTTTAGCTGTAATCTGTGTTATATTTTTAAGAAATTAATATACCTAAAGACGTGATACTATTCATGATATTGTTCTTTGAGTTAACCTACCATTAAATGCGTCAAACCTTTTAATATCTGAGGCGCCTAAAAGCAAAACGATTAAAGTCCACTTTTGGCGTAAAATGAGTTGGTCAGTAAAAACTGTTGTTAAAGTTGTAGTCTATTGGTGCAACATATCGATAACCGACAAACCAGATAAAATCCTCTGTATTTTAGATCTTGAAATCATAGCTTGGTAGCAAAACAGATAAATTCCCTCGCGCTTAAAAACCTAAACAGGTAAAGTACACCGCGACCAATCACAGGCTTGGTGTAAGGAGTCAGCAGGTCTTGTCGGCGGCGTGATATTAAACGCCCAATATAGTAAAGATTGTCGTTTGTACACGTTTGGTAAAGTTTACTAGTGATAATTGTTTTTTAAGGAAGAGTTATACCCGTTATTTTAATTGAAAAATGGAACAATCACCTTCAGTAGTATCTCCATCGAAGGCAAGGAAGAGAAAAGTTAATCCTAGTGCCACTAAAAGAGCTGTTGCAAAGAAATTGCGGTATGTTGGCAGTTCTCAATCCAAAATGTCTCGAGACAATTGCTTCAGCTACGTATGGACTGAAGGAGCCTACCCAAAAGGCTCAAATGAGGTATCCTCGTGTATTTCCCATTGTTTGCAGAATTTAGATTTATCAGAGATTAAGCGTATAAGATTGTTCGCTGACGGATGTGGCGGGCAAAATAAAAATAAAACCATGATACAACGGTGGCTGATACAAGCTCCTAGGAATGTTGAAGAAATCGAGTTAATTTTTCTAGTACAAGGCCATTCCTTTATACCACCCGATCGTTTATTTGGTCTTTGTGAAAAAGAGTTTAAGAAACAAGAAGTTATCCCGAATCCTCAGGGGTATATCAACATTTCGTTCTTGAAAAATAATTTTATTGATTTAGTTATAAAAAAAAAGCAAAACGAATAAAATCCATATTATTCATATGCAAAACCGATAAAGTCCCGTTTTTAGAAGCAAAATCAATAAAATCCATTTTCAAAGTTTAATAAAGGCTGTTGGGATATAGTGGCCAAGTTCTGAATTTGTATCAATAATTTATTTACGTTTCCAACCATTATTAAGATAATTTGACAATGAAAACGATTAATCTGAAGCGACAACAGTTTTTTGCTCTTTTCTCGAAATGTACATCAGTGGACTTTACTTGTTTTGCTTTTAGGCCCCTTTAGGCGTTTTTAATTCTCTCTTAGAGATTCTCTAAGAGAGAATTAAAAACGCTAACAACAAGGTGAATCTCCATAAGCAATTCAAAAATTGATCACCCTTTTGATATTCATTTTATTATGGGATTTATAATCAACCGACTCTCCTTTGGGCGGACGCGGACAGGCTGAAAGGACTTCGCCGAATGAAAGTATGTATATGATTCCCCGACAGCAGTCCGCCGTTTATTTGTGAGTTGTAAGGTTGAAATCGTAAACAATGGCACAAAAATGCCGCGTTTTGAGTCTGAAAGAGATTATTGATGTTGTGGAAGTTTGTAATTTGATAACAATGATTTGGGCGAGTTCATTAACATTGATAGCAATGTGCTATTAGAAGGTGATCGTGACCCCATTCCTACCGATTATGTAGTCCAAACTGAAACCACATCACTATCTGACGACTCTGATGAAGAAGTCGAATGCAGTAAACAAACAAATGTCACCAATTATCAACAAGCCATTAGTATGGTAAAAGAATTATAAGAGTACGCAAAGAATAGAGGTGACTCTACAGCAGTGGAATTGTTATCAGACTTGGAATTACATTTTCTAGATTGCAAGTATAAAACGCAAACACGTCAAACTACGTTATTAGATTTTTTTAGTACTAGATCCTAAATAAAACAAGTGTATTTTGGTTATGTTATGATTATTTGTATATACATATACATAGTAATAATTTTGCATTTACATATTACCTAATACCAAATTTCCCATGGGCGGACACCTCTATTAGGCGGACACATTTAGATGGTCCCGTGGGTATCTGCCTAAGAGAGGTTTCACTGCAATTGATTTTATTATCTTTATATCTGATCATATAAAAACCTTATTAAAAAAAAAGTATTTAAATTGATTGGTTTGCATGCACTCACTCTCCCGAATGTCAGATTCCAGGTCAACATCTGCCTTTTGGCAATAGCAATAAATAACCGTTCAGACTAAATAATAACAATCAAACATTAATATAACAGAAATAAAAATCAACAACGGTAATATTGATATTGTTTGTATGTTTACAATAAGCCAGCGGGGGAAGTATTATCAACAAATTGCTCTATCGACAATTTGCAATCAATATTATGCCTATTATTTCTGCAGGATATCAGCAAATTGCCATACGGTTTAAAATTATTAAAAAATATGTCTATATTTACAATTAACTGGGAAGTTAAAGGTCATGTTATTATTACAGTACTTGTTAGTACATATTAGGGATGCCGCTTTGGAACAGGATCTGTTCTTTTCGAAACCGATTTTTATGTGGAACAGGTCGATAGGTTTCCCTCAGTGATTTTCCTGTTTCGCTCTTCGCTGGAGGCATCTGGTACGCTGAAGCAGTCTGCTTCGATGAAACAGTGTTTTTCTTTAAAAACTGAGAGTATTGTTAAAAAATATATACTATATGTTTAAAATTACTTATTTAAAGGATGCAAGTGATCAGTGGCGGCGCGTGACCTATGATAGAGGGGGTTCACAAGTGTGGTGAAATTATTTTTTAAATTTTATTTTTGTCTAACGATCAAAAAATTACTTTCTAGGCGTTTTAAATGTAGAAAGAAAAAAAGTAATAAGAAAATGCGTTAGGTAAAACATATTTTTATTTATTTCTTAATTTTACACAAGGAAATACAACTTTTGGAAAATAAGAAAAGTTTTCTTAGTGTTTATAGCTGTCGGATCTTAACGTCGTCGCATGCAACCCTCGTAACAATATTTATACAGTCCACTACTAATACTACTAAAGCCATCTGCGAGCTATCAAGAGAACCCAATGATGTCCAATACTACTACCGCCATCTACGAGTTATCAAGAAAACCGAATGATGTCTAATACCACTACGCCATCTACGGCTACGTCATTAGGCGCAACTAAGATGAGAACAATAGTTAACTGTTTTATGACGAGAACGAATCGAGCCACGAGACTGACAAGTTGGCATTCTTGATATTTTCAGTGTTTTTTAGTTTAAATCCTTAAATAAAATGGTTTAAAATCATATCGATTATCATTTATCGAAATACACAACATTTATCGACCCTACACAATAGTGCTTAAACGTAAAGTCCATGCTTCGGTTTTTAATTGTAGAAAATTGATTAATAACAGCCTTATGAAGTTTGGAATACCCTCTATAAATTTTTTTTCATATATTTCATTTTTACACTTTCTAATAAAGTC
This sequence comes from Barypeithes pellucidus, assembly GCA_963991005.1. NCBI lineage: Eukaryota > Metazoa > Arthropoda > Insecta > Coleoptera > Curculionidae > Barypeithes > Barypeithes pellucidus. The sequence continues at coordinate 8,297,978 of OZ022557.1, forward strand.
CCTAGATTTACCCTTTGTGGTCTGCGTTACATTAATTTCGGGTTTAGGTGTTCTCGCATTCCTTACTTCAATTTTTTGCTCCAAACTCAAAGAGCTAAAGTTATTTCTTAAATAGTCCACCTTCAACTATTCATTTTAACTTAATAAATATATAATATTAAAATATTAAAACATACACGCTCGAATTTCTAACTATATGCACGAACAGACAACAGCGCGGTGCACACAAAAACTCATAATCCTCATTTACCTCGACCGAGGCACGGTTGCCGGATCTATACAGTTTGGTTTGACGGGATGATAAAATATTAGGGAGGGTCGGACTTTTTTAGTTCGACGGTACGATAAAATATTAGGGAGGGGTCGGACTTTATGCGATAAATAATATTCAATGAATATAAATTAATATTTTTTATTCGTTTTGTTTTGGGGGTGCACGTGCGCATGTGCTCCTGTGGAAGAACCGCCCCTGCAAATGATGGTCCGAATATAAATATAATGAAAGGGTATATAATATAACAGTATGCCAGACGCAGGAAAGATAAAATTCTTGATGAATAGACATTGCCAGATGCACTCTGCAATATTTATTATTGGAAAAGTACAATGCGGATATTGAAATTTTCGTATTAGCTCTGGAGCATCCAATTTTAATCCGGGCGTAATTTAAAAGAGAAAACGTTATAGCCATCTGGATATGTATTTAAATTAATTTTTAACGTAAACAAACCTTCAAAAATCATCTTAATACACGGAAGAATCTGTTACTTTTTGGCAATAAATGCACAATACCTTTTTCGTTATACTTGAAAAGGTTTTTCCAACAAAATTCCATCATTCTGTATCTCGTAATATAATCCGTTTTAGGACACATGTTTATAGAAACTTAATTTCCTGAAATATTGGAAAGAATTACACCCTTTATATTCCAAACATCGTCCACATTATACCACTGGATGAACATAAGCAGTGGGTAATGGAACATCTTTCTTTACCTTCAAATTACAATATTTAGCAATTTTCCATAATATAAATTCTCTATTAAATCCTTAGTAGTATATTTTACATAAGTATCCACTAAAGAGCGGTTTTAATAAGGGCTTGTCACGAAAATAGAAAGTTTAGTTGAAAATTACGAGTTTCGCCAAGTTCCAGATGGAATTTCCGATGATTTTCCCGTCGATTTTCAATCCTTGTTTTATATTGACGTAAACTAGATATCGTGTTGGCTAACTTGAGTCTGGTTCAAATTTGTAATTCGAAATTGGTATAATAAGCATATTTATTATAGTAAAGTTTTGCACTGGAATCCTTTATAAGACTTGGTAAAAATAGATTTATAATTTATAACAGTTTTATAAAAGCCCTCGAGTTGTTGTATAAAGACGTCTCTCGTGATTCATTTTTCTTCCTAGGGTCATAATATATCGATCCTATTACCCTGTAAGAATATTCTTCTTAGAACCAAATTATAAAACTTTATAGAAGTTTTCTTTTAATAACTGTAAAAATATCACTACAACTTATATTATACGGCAAAATTGTTCTGGAAGCTTTATAGCTATATCGTCGGCATAATATGAAAAATATCCAAAAGTCCAAATTTATCAAAGGACCCCGCACGGAACATTTGGGAATCGGCGCTCGGTTAAAAGCTTTGATACTCGGGGATATTATCCAAAAATCGATGCTGATCAAAAGTCTCCATGGGCCCGAGGTCCGAGAATGCGATCCCGGGGAGCTACCTTCATCGCAATCAAAATAATAAAAATGAGCAAATGCACTGGCAATAGTGTGTCAGGCTTCCATAGCTCCTATACTAATTAACTTAGGAATTTCAGTCATATGCCGATTTATACTGTATTATATGGTGCAATTCAGGAAAATATTTTCCAATATTCAGGGTGGCCCAAAAAAGTGTGGTAACATAATGCTGTATTTTCTTAAATGGGACACCCAGTATTTTATTGCATATTTAGGTTCGTATTAGTGTCCTTTATAATTGCCTCAAGTTTTATTTCATTTGGTTATGTAGTTTAAGAGTAATAAATTAAAAATTAAAAAAAAAGTTTGGAGTCTTAGAAAAAAATTCAAAAAACAACCCAAAAATAACTTTTTTGACCAAGGCATTGAGTAGAATTTAAGACAATAGGTCTAGAGATACTGTGAATATAATAACGTTTATTTATACAGGATGTTCATAATTAGGTTTCAAACACGACACATTTCAAAATAATTTTTCTCCAGATTTTCGAATGGAAATATATTATTTGGCTATTGGTTGTAGAATTCATAGGCATTCTTTTTTTGTAATGGAAGCATATAAGTTATTTCTAGTCGTTCTCGAAATAATTACTTCCATAAATTATGTTGTTTAAATACAGTTTTTATTATGAAAATTAAGCACAGGCGACTAGATTAAGAATTATAAACTTGGGTAAGTGTTCAAAATGCCTACCATGTTGATCTGAGCACAAGTTGATACGCTCTTCAAATGATCTATTTACATTCTTCAACATTTCAGATGAAATACTAGCAAGACGGCTCATTAGTGATGGTTATGCCTAAAAACTAGGCTTTGAAATAAAATAAGAATTCATATAATATTATAGACAAATGGAAAGGACAGGGTTTGTCCTTGCAAGAATCGACGTAATTAGAACTTATCTGCATTAAGATGTTTTATGATCTAACACAAGCACTATAGGAAAAGTCCTTTAGGGCAGTCTGGGCGTTTGCGCAAAATGCGATTCACGTTGGTTTTGAATCGTTGGAGGTTATATTCGGTGGGAAAAACGACCTCGGGAAGGTCGTTCCATAAGGATGACGTCCCTGTATATTTGCTGGTCGTGTAAACAAATGTTCTGTAATTAATTTAATCCACTTTTATCTTTTATCAATTTGTTTGGATATATAAAATATGTAGGTATTAAAATGACAACTTCGTCATAATATGATAAAATAATCTTAAGATAAGGACTGTAAACACCCTAATTGCATAATTCTATTGTGTGTATGTGTTTTCGGAAATTTATAAGGCAATTCTAATAATAAACCGGTACTTTTTTTAATGGAAATGCAAATACAATGGACTGTGGTTATAAAAAAAGTACCCTCTAGGGACTAAAATGGATACCTACTATACGAGCATCGGAAAATTGCGGTAAAATAGTATATTGAAGTTCGAGTTTTTAATTAGCACGCTTCCATGTTAGGAAACGAGCCGCTTGCGGTGAGTATTCTAATGAGACAAGTGCTACAATAGCTTTATAAAATATTTCTTCTATTTTACGTATTTGTTAATAACAAAACTCAAATTTAATAAAATATATACGCCATATAAATGAATTTTATATTGGAATTACTATCAAATTATTATTTTATCAAAGTAGTCACGCCCAAATATCGCTAAATTTGATAAATAATTTATAGGTAATTCATAGAAAAACTGATACGGTATTGATGATTTTTACATTGTAACACTGAATTACAGTGGCGGCTCGTGTGTAGAAAATGGTCCCTATTTTAAAGAGATAATCTTTAAACAATCGAAAACAAATGGGCCGCTCACGTCCGAGATTTCTCGCCTACGATAAACGATAATGAATTATTATAAATGTTAAATTAGTTGTTGTATGTTGGGTTGCATTATTTGAAGGTTATACGGCAGGCCATGGTCCCTTACAAATAATAGATTAAAACAAGACACATTTTTTATTTATTAAAATGCAATACCTACATCCTGCATGCAATAAAATAATTGAAGAAAAGAGGGATAAAAAATATCTAATCCCAGTTTTAAATATGAACCAATATTTAACTCTCAGTTAAGGGAAATTGCAAAGCATTAAATTGAAAGATTTGTAAATTATTCTGTGTTCAGCTTTAAAAAGAAAGTAAACTTGACAGATGTGAGGTTAGTTTGGTAATTGATGCTGCAACCAAACATACATGACCGCACTACCAACCTTAAAAAAAAAACGATTTTATAATATGCTCAGTATAATATGCTCAGTTCGATACTCAAAACGGTATCGAAGTAGCTTTGATATGAAACCAAAATAGAAAAATGAATTTCTATTTTGGTTTCATATTGGCTACATTATGAAATGCAAAAAAATTGAATAACTTGCCACTTTATGAAACTGAAATTTTATTTTTTTCATGTTGGCAACAGGGTGCGAATTTTAGGCCTACTTCGATTTCGTTGAAATTAGTTTTCTAGGCATTATGGATTCGACAGAAATTTTTTATAGAAAACTTTAAAATACTAACCTTTAACCTTGCAAGTAGATCATTTTTACTAGATATTTATCCGAAATACCTATACTCGGAAATATATAACATGCTGACGGTGTCCGTCAACTAAAGTCCGTTTTGTTGCAGTTGATAGCTCATATCGAGGGTTGAAGCCATAAAACAACCGTAAACCATAGGCGTTGCCAATAGTAATTACCTTATTTAATAAGAAAATTGGCCTCTGTCCATTGTTAAGTAGGATTAGGGTTAAAGTAGGTACAACAGGGGTAATTAATTTACCTATTTTTGCCTGCTTTAGGATGTTATTACGCCATTTGATGTGCGTTTGTCAAACTATGTATTTAGTTGTATTTAGATACTGCATTATCTCAAAGTTGAATTATTTCCTATACTTGTAACAATGGCTTCAAGTTTTTCGCCAACGTGTCTTCGTCAAATTAGCAAGAGTGCATATTCTCTCCGAGAAAAGACATTAATATTAAACGTGCATGATGCTCTAGTGTACCAGAAACCTGCAAGTGATGTTCGTAGCATCATTGCAGAGTGTGCCAATATGGTAGGAGTTGGAGAGGCTACTATATATAGGTTCTTGCGTGAAAGAAAATCTAAGAACCTCAGTGAGCCAAAACCACTCCCAGGAAAGAAACCGTTAGAAATTGACAATTTCATTAAAAATGGTATTAGAAGAAAAGTACATAGTTTTTATTTTGCCAAGGAAATACCAACTATAGACAAAATTTTACAAGCCATTAACTACGACGAGGACTTACCACAGCTATCACGAACGAAACTATGGATATTGTTAGGCTACATAAATCACAGTATAAAAAGTATGTTATTGACGAGATGGCAAGAGATCGAGGTATTATAGTGCTCCGTTTACCACCTTACCATTGTGAGCTAAATCCTATCGAATTAATATGGGCTCAAGTAAAAGGATATGTTGCTAGAAATAACAAAACTTTTAAAATGCAAGAAGTGCGACACCTCTTGCTTCATTCTTTAGCAAATGTGTCATCAGAAAATTGGCAAAACGCCATAAAACATGCTATAGTAGAGGAACAAAAAATGTGGGAACTTGACAACGTAATTGACACAACTATGGAAATTGAGCCTTTAGTAATAAGCGTAGGACATGATGACTCTTCAGATTCTTCTGAGGACCATTTTATCGAGTTATAATTATTGAAATTGTCAATATTTTTTGATCTGTAAATAAATTAGTTTTCTTGTAAATAAATTCATAAAATCATAAAATCTATTACATTTAAATAAAATAATAAGCGGTTACATTAAAAACCCAACTCTCCTACCATGATGGGCCGTTTTAATCATTATCCTTTCATTTCATTTTATGGCTCTATTGTTACTTTATCTGTTACCCGGTGGAATAGGTCAAAATTTCTTCATCTTTATGCTAGATGTACGTAAAAAGACCATTTTATAGGTAAAATATTTTAGGCCACCGGGCCCTTGTTTTGAATCTTTAATGAGGGTATCGAGCTATCAACGGCAACGAAACAGACTATAATTTCTAGGCTATAAAACAACATAACCTAAAAATATCTTCCAGTTTATGCTCTATTTCTGAAGTTTAATTCAATAAAGTACTATTTTTATTTTTAATTCAATATAGTATTATACATATTACTTTATATATATACATATTTATAGTTACTGTAGACATTTCCTTGGCATTAATTGTTATTCCTATCAGATTGTGTGTCGACGCAATATTTGGTTCAATAATATTAGGTAGTTATTATTTTGTTCAATATTTTGAACTTTGTTCTGCTCGCACCATAACTCACAGTTTTGCATATTCTTTTAAAAAGTTTTTCTAGGTTATTTTCTGCAATTTCTCGTATTTCTGATGGAGTACAACTTTCTTCCTGAATTATTTTTTATTAACTTTAATAATATATTTATTTTTAATTATAACGGATAGGAAGAAGCTTTGTTGTGTTCAATTGTTTCTATCATGGCATATTTGATACTTGTAACATTTTATTAACTTGTAAAAGTATTGCCAACCCAAAAAGAAAATATTAATTCAAATGGAAAAAATCTACTATATTTTTTAAAGTTTTTCAGACTTTAAAGAATCAAATAGAAAAAGTATTATAAAATACACGGTTCATAAGACAATTAGAGCATTTGTACTGTAGAAAACTACCCGCTTCGCGGGTCGTTTTCTAATTTAAACGCGTGCTCTGAGATAATGTCTTATGAAACTTGTATCTTAATATACTATTAAACACCAATATAATTTGTGTTTTTTATATTGAATTTTCTTTTTTCGTGATATTTTTTTGGAGATTGCATAATTATAATGGAAAAGAGAAATTGTATTACCATCATCATCAAGTTAATCAGTTATTCGAAAGCGTTGCTTCGTAAAACATATTGCTCGGCAAAAGCACCAAGTAAAAATAAAATATCCGAACATCAAAGAAAATTTTAAATTCATTTTCAGTTTTTTTTTATCAAGCTTCCCCCGAGGTTGGTGTTATTTTTACGTATTACAGCAGCTCAAATTTAAAGTCAAAGCCAGTGCGATAAGATAAAGGGCTGGATGGCGTGGCGCGAAGCGTCTTCCGGACTTCGCCGAGGCATCAGCTCATTTGCATCCGGTTACGTGCTCTACGTACTGCATTGTGGTTAGGGATGTGTTGAGAATGGACACGTTAACGTTAATAAATTCATATAGTACCTATATGTCCTAAACCAGTGGTCTCCAACCGCTGGTGCGCGGAAAAGTTTCACTGGTCCGTAAAAATGATTTTTGAACAACAACAAATACACTGAAGGGCATACGAGACGACTCGCTATAAATTTAAGTACTTTTTGTGACACATTGACGTAGCAAAGTTTAATTTTTCCGTTCATTTCATTCAATATCCGAGATAAAATAAAAAACGTATTTTTTTACTAAAAATTAAATTGCGACACGGCGGTTTTCAGGTATATCTAAGTAGTGTTGGGAAAAACCGATGATTTTAATAATTGAGTACTTGATACTCGAGCGATTTTAATAATCGAGGGAATCGCTCGAGTGAATCGCTTGAAATTAAAATTCACCAAGCGATGACGTCACCGACTGCTCGACGGCAGCCTAGCCGTTTACATGTGATCAGGTAGGGTATTTAGCAGGCACATAACTACGGGTGGGCACAGGTTTAGCTAAAAAATTGTGAATTGTGAATAATGAATTTTTACCACGTGTCTCGATACCAAACAAAAAAAAACTGCAAAAAATCAACCAAATATGTATTTATTGTTCGGGTTCGGTTTATTATTGTGCGTTTTTAACCCGAACAAAAAGTATTACTAAGAGTTATTTTTCTTCACATTTTTCTCAATCTACAAAGAGATATTTAAAATAGCTTGTCAAATTCTTCCACTTTAAATTATCAGGTGCCCACTGTGTGCACTTCAAAAATTTAGGCTTAGTTACGCGACTGGCAAAATAAGAAAATTGGTTATTATTTTTTTAAATTCATGTACTCATGTATTCATGGTTACCTAAAAGTTCCTGTTTAAATTTAAGAATGCTTACTTTTGGTTACCAAAAAATTTGTCGATACCTATGTTTTGTTAACTATTTTGCTCGTTTTCTTATTTTCCATTAACATTTTCTATAATGTATGTTATTTTTAAGAAGTCTTCTTGAGTTTAATAATAAAAAGTTCCTGTTTAGATTTAAAAATGTTTACTATAAGATTACCAACGAATTTTTCTATATATTTTGTTAACCATTTTGTTCGTTTTGTTATTTTTCATTAACAATTTCTATTATTATGTTATTTTTGAGAAGTTTTCTCGTGTTTATAGTAATTAAAAATTTTAAAATTATATCCTTTAATTTTTTAATATTTACAATCGGAGACCTAAACTACTCCACTGGCTAGCCAGTTAAAACAAAACTTTACAAAATGCATGTCGCGATGACTCCGCTAAGGGATTCGGCATACTTTTTTATATGCACCTTCTCGTTTATGTGCCCTTAAGAAAGACATATTATGTCGTATACTTGCTCAGCGTCAAACTCGAACGTCACCAATCGGAAGGCGCGGCCAGTGCCGAGCACATGACCGAAGGTCGTCTATCGAGTGACCGGCGATATTTTTCGGTTTTTTGCCTGAATTTATAACTAGAGTATTTCCTATCGAGCGGAAAACTATTCGAATATACGAACAGTTTTTTAACTCGATCACACTACAGCGGTACAATTCCATCGGCGTCAAGCAAAGCTCGGGTATGAAAGATAATAATAATAAGTGACGAGCGACGGTTTTCGCCTGAATAGATAACTCGAGCTATGTCGGTTGTTTCAATAATCGAGTGATCAAGCGGTTTTTCGCTCGAGCGATCACAACACTATATCTAAGTACTTACATACTCACGAGAGTAAAGATTAGTCTGTTTTCTAGATTTTCCTTCTTTATTTGTCTTTTTATCTTCAACAGTTTTAAAGTTATGCCTCTTTTTTCAGAACATTACATTTTATGTATACCTACCTAGTCATACGTAGGTATACATGATGCGACAACTTACATTTTTTCCAAGTCCAAGAAAAAATAAATAACTGCATCTCAACCATGAGCAGACGATGTGTGGCCGTTTAAAAATCTAGAGGGGACCAGCACACTAGTGAATTGTTCATATTTATTTATTCCATTTTGGTTTTTTATTAACTTTTGTATTGTTTAATTTAATATATATTTTTGTTGTTAGTATATCGATATATTGTTTGGGATATTGCTAAATCGTATCTTTATTAATAAACCTTATATGGTCTTTGACGCGACAAAAATGAAAGTTGTCGCATCATGTATACCTACGTATGAATAGGTAGGTATACACAAAATTTAATGTTCTGGAAAAAGCGATATAACCTTAAAACTGTTATTTGTACCCGCCGATTCGCTCGCGGTGTTATTATTTGTTTCGATAATTCCTAAACTATTCAACCGGTATCAAAATTAAAATCCATCAAAAAGTGAATTATGAGATGTTTTGTACGTCTCGCCCAGGATAAGGTTATCTGACTAGGTCAGGGGTCGGTAACCTTTTGAGACGGAAGAGCCAAAAGTTATAATTTACACCATTTCTCTGTTTTTAAAGAGTCAATTTGATATCGAAAGAGACGCATGCGGCTCGCGAGCCGTAGGTTGCCTGGTCACAGCCAAAGTACTGGTGAAGACGCCAAATTGTCTTGCGTCGAAAACCAATTAAAACCTACATAGAAACATCCGACGACGGCGTCATTCGAGAGCTTCCGACGGACTGGCGACAGTAACGACGCGTGTCACGGGGGAGGGGTGCGGTGAAAAGCAAGTACAAGTGGCTAAGATATAGAATCGGTGCATAATCCTCGTTAATCGATTGAGAACGAATTATTAATGTTTTTTTCGATAAAATAAATAATATTTGCGTCACATCCAAAGAGCCGCATGTGGCTCGCGAGCCGCAGGTTGCCGACCCCTGGACTAGGTCACTGGATTTTTATTAAAAAAACTACAAAGAACGTTTTATTTCTTCTTCATAAGTTATAGGTCAAAATGTAAAATTCTCAAAACATCCCGCATATCAAAAACAAGGAGGCCTAGAAAATTTCTAAGTACGGCATTTTTTGTTTCACAAAAAAGTAGCACAGTACTGCGAGACCCGCATCCTTATATCTTGACTAATAACGGGATACCCCGTAAACCCATCGAAAAATGGATACCCTGTACGATTTGTCAGTGTAGCGAGATCCAAATAAGGGTCTACAAACCTCGCAATAACTATCTATTTCTCTAACCCATCAACAACGATGAATCCAAAGATCTTACAAACTCCAGATAGAAATGTTTACATTTGAAGTCGACGTAAGGATTGTAAACGTGCACTCCCCACCTTGCTGTTATGCTTGCAGCATAGCCAGATTGTCCTATTTATCGCTAAGGTATCTGCAAAATCCCAATTAAAAATTTGTTAATTTGACAATTGCAACTGGTTTAAGGTTAATCCGCAATTGCTTTTAAAATAAATTTATTTCCCAATAATTTTAATATAAATTGTGAATAGGCCTTGAGAGATTTAGAAAAAAAATATTATTATTATACATAAAAGTTTGAAATAAACCGACTGCACTCTGACAACATCAAGTTGAAAGATAGTACGCTCGGCGGCCAACGGTCGAACTTTATCAATGGAAGAAGAATACACTGTTGCTACTCGCTACCTCGCTACTAACCGCTTTTAAGGGAGTGTTTATATACTTGGTTGTTTTTATTTTATTTTTTTGTGAGTATTGGTGAAAAATCGTCTTTATTATAAACAATGATGGTGCATTCATGTATAGTTTGTAAAAGAGTGGATCATTTAAGCAAGGATTTATCTTTTCTTCGGTAAGTATGGTTATGTTTTAATATGATTGTATTGATATGATTTCTGATATAACCATTGACGTTTAAAAGGTTATGGACCGGTCCGTGGTGCTAGTCCGGGCAAAAAGCAGTCGAGTTGGTTTATTTCTTAATATAAATCTTGCATTTACAAGATGGTTGAGTCTTGTGCGGCCATAAAATACTTCACTAGAAGATGCAATGGTGTTAAATTAAAATTTCACAGGTTAGTAAATATATTTAGAAATTTGATTTTGAGTTTGCATCACTATGAAAATTCGGTTTGTTTAAGAATGTACCAAATGTTTATCCACTTCGTTATGATACTAAAGGGCCGTAGCCTACGGCAAATTTGGATACATGCCCTTAGAAGGAATAATTATAGTCCAGGTGATACAACAGTTATTTGTGAGAAATACTTCACAAAAGAAGATTATGTAGGTAATGTACATGGGAATAAAATACTGAAGAAAGGAACAGTCCCATCAAAATATTTTACATCTTTATTTTTCTATATTTAAACAACGTTTGCAGTGTAACAAGTACGTGAAGACAGGTTTTATATAATTTATTTATTTATTTTTATATATTTGATCTAACTTGTTTAGGTACATATTATTTTAATTTACTTATTTAATTAATCACTTTAGTGTACAATATGCCTTAGTGGCCTTAAACCAGTTGTAATTGTCAAATTTACAAATTTTTAATTGGGATTTTGCAAGATGTCTTAGTGATAAATATAACAATCTGGCTAGAAATATACACTTTTATATCTGGAGAGTATCATCCAGTAATGAATACACCAAAAATATTGATGCTAAGCATAAATAGTTAAATCCATCCTTGGATACACTGTATATAAAAACTGGATCAATATTTCTATCTTTTTTATAAATATCCAATATTCGAAACTACACTTTTTGAATAGATAATATAGTTAAACGTAAAGAATCTCAAAGTAAATTATACGCCCTTGTTGGACTTTTTGCCCAGACTAGCTCCGCTCCGACACAATGAAGAGCGCTCCATAACCTTTTAAACGTTATTGGATTTAACCTTGTAAGATCTTTGATTTAACCAGACTTCAACATTGTTGCCATTAGGGAGACCAACATGTTTTGTCACTCTTCCACCCATTACTGATTTTCAATAACATTTCAAACAATCACAAACTCACTTTCCAACAGATTTATGAATGGAGTGTTGGCCCTGTGGATGAATCGGACTTGCAGGATAATAAATGCTCCACCAGTCAATATCTTGTCTGCTCGGTACTTCACGCCATAATGGGAAAGAAGGTAAAATGGAAATTATTTATACCCGTCTACTACTTTATAATACAGGTATAATACAGGGTTTAAAGTGTTCACAGAAACACGACTAGGATTTGTGTGTGCTGATTTGCAACGGAAAGCAATGTCGTTTAAAACATGGTCTAGTCATGGACCTGCTATTATTATTTTAAATAATGTAATACAAATAGGAAATTCTTCAGTAATTGCAGTTTAGGTTTGAAGGTAGGTTTTATCAAGGTTTAAAAAATTACTTTTTACAATCTCTGCACGGGTCTGACTATGAAGGTTTTTACCAGGAGTATACTCGGTCATTATCACAATGTTCAAAATTTTAGAATAACACCCTGAAACACGACACAATGAACACTTATCTATAAAACACAATACATGAACTATTGCCCTTTTCATCACTACGCAATCGGGTGGGTACATCGATCAAATATCGGACATCGCCGAACAAGCCCGACGTCCCATCGGGTGTCTCACGAGACGCATGCGCTATCGACCGTATGGGATATAACTAGACATCGGATTATATGCACTATCAAAATACCAAAATATGCATGCAAATATGCACTAAAAAAGGGCGAAATATGCACAAAATATGCACAATCAAAAAAACATTTATTATTACAATTTACGTTTATTTTAACATTATATTTATATGTCATACATATATTCATATTAGTTATTGTTATAATTCTTGTGACAATAAACAATAACATATTTTTCCAGGTTTTATACAGAAAACTTGTGACGTTTGTCACTTAATATTAATTTATAGGCTGAAAATCACCTTTCGACGTCAACTGACGTTACCGGGCAGAACTTGAAATTTGGCGCCATTTCTGCAGAGACCTCTTCAGGCAGAGTTTGTCCGGTGCCGTTGATAAATGCGTCAATTTTCTTTATTCCTTCAAGACTGGGGTTTTTATACAAAACTGCATTTAATTTGCCACTAACCTTTTGCGATAGTGAACTCGGAAGGGCGTTACTCTATTCAATCATTTTTTCTAATATTTCCAAGGACTTGCACAGAGGAAGGTTTTTAGTTCCTAGTTTCTCAATTGCATCGGGCAATTTGCTGATATGTGTTGCAATAAGAGCAATATTTTTTTTGAATGAAGAATCATCAAATGCCAGCTGGCTTGAATTGATTGCAATGGCGTCTGATCCGTCAAATTTGCCAACTACTCCTTTTATCGCTTCGAAATTCTCTGCATAAAACAATACAGCTTTCAACCAAGTTCCCCACCGTGTTATTATTATTGGTTCTGGGGGTATTGCTACGTTTGGTAGTTGCTCTTTATATGCTTGTACTCGAGATGGTGCCTTTAAAAACACCTTTTTTTGTAGAAGAAATCAATTTATTGACAATCCCGAACTCGTTTCTGATCTCTTTCGCAACTCGATGTAATCCGTGGGCTAGACATGTGATGTGCAGCAATTTTGGATAGAATACTCTCAGAGCTTGACCAGCTTTCACCATATAAGGCGCATGGTCAGAAACAAAAACACATATTTTCTCGTCGATAGACGAATCGGGAAATAATCATCTGATAGAATCATTTATAAACCGGGCGATAGTTGAATGGTTTGTTTTTTCTAGGACCTTGCAAGCAACGAAATGGGGAGTAGAGGGCTCTTTAGATAATTTTCCAACAATTAGATTCGCAATATATCGTCCACATGAATCTGTCGTTTCATCAGCTGATAACCATATTATATAGTTCGAGAGATCAGCGCGTATTTCACTAAGTACTTCTTCGTAGATAGTTGACAGGTAGTTTTTTCGAATTGTGGATTGTTCAGGAATTATCTGATTAGTGCAATACTTCTTAAGGAATTTTCGACATACTTCGTTATTTAATTGGTGGAAAGGAATATTGCAAGCAACAAATAACTCACATACATCTTTGTTGAATTCCATTTTGTTTCTAGTATCCGAATTAGAAGACGAATGAGACAGTAGTTGTTGTCGACTACCTGTAGGTTTCTGTTTTGCGGCTATATGGGAAGCAGTACTCACATATTGAGATCGATTTGATATTTTTTTGATGAAGGTATACGCTTTTCACAAACCTTGCAGAAAATCACAGTGTCACAGTCGTAAAATGGCCTGGGTAATTTTTATCCAAGATTCCATCAAAGTCTGGTTATTTTTTTTCACTGGTCACTGTTTTTCAGTGCGCTCGCTGAGCGTGTGCGAGGAAGACGTGTCGACAGCATAATACAACCCGCCTAACACGTATAACTGAAATATGCACTATCAATGAAAAAGTACCAAAATATGCAATAACGCTATAAAAATGGAATTATATGCATTTGCATATGCAAACATGCAAATGCCTATAATCCGATGTCTGGATATAACCTATCAAATTAGCTCTAGCTACCTGTAACCAATGACAATGCACGATGTTGCCATATTTTTAGATTAAAAGTACTTTAATCAAAAAAATATATTATTTGGCATTTAAATACCAAAATAAACAGTATCTAAAGAAAGTTTTAATAATATTTAAACTATACTAGAATATTGGTTTCTTATATACCTTTTACAATTTATTTATTTAATTTAATGAATAAATGTAATTTTAGGTTTTTTCTCGGTAAGAGATTATTAAATTAAAATTTAATGTACAGGGTGTTATGGAAATGACGTATTATATTTAAATTGGTGATTCCTTGGGTGTCCTAGAGCTACATATTTTATTTTTTTTAAATCGACCGTTTTAAAAGTGGGGTAATAAACACTCTTACTCACAACATTTCACCCAGAGCCAATGGCAATGTTACCAAACTTAATGTGAAACTAAAATTCCATATAAAATTATAAAAATAAATTATTTTCTACCTACTTGTATTTATCTTTATACCTAAAGAGCGAGGAAATCCAGGCACAAACACAGTTTTTTTTCTTTTTCATGGGAACACTCCTGGAAACACTTTATGTACACACAGTAATAGTGAAACTAGCTTTTGCAAATACAATAATACAGATTATACTACCGATTATTAGATTTTATTACACGCGATGAAATTTGACGTCCAGCAGAATCGCGTCCATAAAAACAATATTCAAAGATTATATATGGACGGGTAAGATACACGCGTAAACCGAAAAAATAGAGCAGATGGCTGAGAGTGTGTTGGTGATCGACGAGACACAACGTATCCGGCCGCTGGTTGGTCTTCAACTAACAGAACGCAAGCGTGCGGCGCCATATGAAACTACTTCGCTCAGCCGATGTAAGGCGTCAAGAGGTCATTGGCATTTGACCTAGTGACGCACGTGGCTATTACTATTCCATATATTTTCGGGTTGTTTAAAACATAGTCCGTCGCAAATGTTCTTCAATTAATTGTACAAAAATGTATTACAGAATGGAAAAGTGTTTAAATTATTTTATTTTGTCTAAAGAGTTTAAGGTGTACATATGACTACACCGGTCAGAATTCCTTGATTGCTTACATGTATCGCAGTGCCACACAGGTGTTTTTCTGGTTTGACGTCAGGTCACTTTTACCGCTGAATGAATTTATGGGTATTTTTCTTCAATTTGTCTTTATCTCAGGAATTGCCGGTTTAAATATAATACGTCATTTCCATAACACCCTGTATGTGACAACATTGTTAACCCCAGAAATTTTTTTGCCCGCATTCCTTTCGTAGCTACAGATAAACTTGTCGGCGGCCTGTAAATGCTGCCTTTCCATCTATCTAAAAAAATCGATATTTTTCTTAGGTTCTTAGTAATTTTTTGTCAAGAGAACGGCTAAACGAAAACTGACATGACAGCTTTTTAGCGGTGTCCCTGTAAACAACGATCATTTTCCGGCGCAGCGAATAACAACTTCCCAGACTGTGACACACTCTTAATGAAACGAAAGAGCCTGTGTCGAATAACGGTCCATAATTTCAAGATCTGATAAATCATTTTATTTGCAATTAGGGTCCCTTTCAAATTAAACGGCCGAAGCGATTACATGCCGAAATTAAAAGGAGAAATTAAACGAAGCTGCTTTCGGAATTAAATCTCCCAAAATCTCATTTTAAAAGTCTTAATGATAGTATTGTTTCGCTTCTTTCGGGAGATAAGACTGGAGGAGAACGATTTAGAGGAAAAAAGTTAACCAGGAAGTAGAAAATGTTCGAGTTACTTGGGCGTTGAGTTATTCCTAATATTTTTTTGTCTTGTTAATCGATTTTTTGATACCGTTTTTATGTAGAATTGGCCTGGATATTCAGAAAAATATCCACATGAACATATGTCAGTGACGTACAACTTCTTTTGTAAGGAATTCGGAGGATATGTTTGCCGAGACGCCACTGGTCAATAGAAAAACTAACACTAAAATATGTGGTTTTGTATCCCATTAACACATACCAAAATTGAAAGTAAGATCTAAAGTACTTTCGTAGATATTAAAAAAATAACGATTTAAATTTTTTTTAAAACTCCAGACCGAGCTGGAGATTTTGATAGTCTTTTGGATCTTTTCTTAACGTCAAATCCTGATCTATATACAGTCACCGTACGTACAGTCTCCGTTAGGATCTTCCGATCACAAACTTATTTCAACTCTAAGCGAACTACCAATTAATCTTGTACAACCTCCTAAACCTCGCAAGATATGGCATTACAGACCTGAAAGATCATTTTCGCACTTTTCCTTGGATGAGCGTATGCTGCTCTTCTGATGATCCATCCGTCTGTGCTGGGGAGGTCTCCGACGTCATTCTAACGAGCATGGAAGTCTTTATCTCCTCCTCCCAAAAACGCCCTTCCAACGACAAGCCCTGGTTTAGCAAGGATTGTGAGTGTGCTGTCAGATCAAAAAATCTGGCTTACCGACAGTGGCGTAAAAACCCTACGACTGAGAATCGTACCATCTTTGTTGCCGCTCGAAACCAATGTAAGCTAATAATAGATCAAAACAAAGAAGCCCATAACGTGAGGATCAAAAACAAACTTCTTGACAGTCCAAACGGATCAAGGTCCTTTTGGTCAGTCGCTAAGGCCGTCAGCCAAAATTTCACCAAATCAACTATTCCACCTCTAACACGTCCCGATGGTACAATAGCATCCACAGCCGGAGAAAAATATTAGAATTTAATTATACTTACCTATATCCGAAAGTTGATACTAACTCAGATACAGGGTGTTAAAGTTAAAACTTAATTTTTGTTTTTCTCTAATAACTTTGAGAGAAATTAATATTTTTTTTACAAAATTTGGCAATTATGTTTTTTTTGGGATGAGAAATTGATTTCTTTGTGAAATTTTAATGTACAACGCTGTCTGCGGCATTTTTCGAACATTCATAAGGCCATAACTTTTTTGTGGCTCGGTGTATTTAAGTTTTTAATAAAAATAATACTTTTCTCATATTTACTACGAATAAAAGGTATACTAGGTACTGGGTTACCTGAACTTAGTATACCTTTTTTTACGTAATAAACATGAGAAAAGTATTATTTTCATTAAAAACTTAAATACACTGAGGCACAAAAAAGTTATGACCTAATAAATGTGCAAATAATGCCCCAGACAGCGCCCCCTACATTGTACATTAAACTTTCATAAAAAATCAATTTCTCGTCCTAAAAGAAACCACAATTGCCAAATTGTGTAAAAAACGCTGGTTTCCTGCAAAATTATTAGAGAAAAACAAAAATGAAGTTTTAACTTTAACACCGTGTATTTCAGTTAATATCAACTTTCGGATATAGGTAAGTATAATTAAATCCTAATATTTTTACGTAAGGAGTCTGTGGTTTTTCCATGTACCATTAATTAGCTGTATTTAATAGAAAGAGTCATTCAAACTTGACATTTATTAAAACGCAAACTTGACATTTATTAAAACGCATTTTCTAGTACTCGGCTTCAAACGCGTTTTAAAAAAGTTATGGACCAATGAGACCGTTTTATCACTTGTAAGGAAAATGAAAATTTTATCAGTATAATCACATGTAAATGGTGCAAATGAAAGAATTTGATTGATCGGAACAGTATATTTGACAGGTGATAATCTCATAAAATGCTCTAACAAATCAGTCTGAAATATTAATACATCATTAAGGGACACACTGTATAAATATATGTGGTCGATACGGAAAGCCCGGACTGTTTTCTGCCGAGATTGAATGGGAAATAAAAAAAAGAAAATTTCGGTTAGATGGTCTTAAATAAAGAGAAGTAATTAAATGGTTTGCCGTTATTAACAGTCGAGCTGCGAAATGATTACTTGGTCAGCAAGAGTTTACAATTGGTCAGTAGAAACAAACATGTCTAGAAGCAGTTTACTTCAGATGTCCCAGGCACTGTCAATTTATGTAACTTCCTTGTGTTTTCTTCTGCCAAATACAGAAGGAAATCGGCTACAAAAGGTGTAGCGGGGGCGGGTTTTCACTTATTTTCCCACGGCACTGTCACGATTCAGAAATGTTTGCTGTCCATAAGTTGCTGACCAACTATTCATTTTGGCTGACCGATTACATTTTTCTGTTCGCAAAAATATGAATATTTTGCTACCCAGTTAAATGATACCCTTAAATAAATACCCAAAAATGCGTAGACACTAAATCAAAACCGTCCGACATATTTATTTGAATTTGACGGTACCAATTTATAAATGTCACGTTTCGCTCGTATTTGCAGGAGTCGATTGTAGGGACATTATTATGTGACAATTTTCGATCATTCAACTGTTTTTGCTGCATTGTCGTGAATTTTACATGAACTGAATAGATACTGGCACAATTAATATCAATAATAAATTATATTCTCTGACAAACAATTAGTTTCAGTTAAATGTTGATTGATAGGAATTAATGCGACTGTAAGGTTACATAGATTGGAAGATATTTCCGATGCGAAAGTTACTTTCATGTAGGGAGAAATATTCAAGACAAATATAAGCCATTGAAAATCGATAAAAATGAGTTCGTGTAAGAAATACTTAAAATTATTTTTTTATAAAAATTAACTTGTGCAGAATTAACAAACACCTACCCTTCCCAGGGGCTAAACCACAACAGACTGCAAATATCCTTCAGAAGCTTCGCCCTTCGCAATGCAAATATTTTTCCCATTTTTAATAAACTCCTGGACAAAATGGACAAAATTAACGCAACATCATAAATTTCCCATATTTTTATGCTATTTTTTTTCTGAATTTATAATCCGATTTGAATGATTGTTTTTGCATTATAGATTGGTTCCTTGACAATGTCATAGTTTTCGCTGTTTCTGATAAAAATGTAATTTTCGATTTATACTGGGTGTACTAGAAATGCTATGTTTTTTTCCGAAAATTCGTATCACCCTGTGGAGTATATTAGCAACCGAAGCATATTGCAGTTGACATTAAACGGTAGGTCCATCTTTCCCCAACATTTTCTTTTTTGGTTTACTTCATTATCTCTGTTATTAAAGGAGATACACCGTTTTATAGCGTAACATGTTTTTATAGACTGGAATATTCAACACATTCATTGTTAAATGTTTTCTAGTAGGTTTCAAGATTAAAATACTCGTCGAGCAACTGGGCATATGAAACGAGCGTTTAATAAGCAGTTTCCGAACAGTTTTTTTTTTATCAGAATGGCGAATTTTATTTGACCTTGTAACTTTAAAACACAACATCTGCTGACACATCGCTTGCAATATCAGAAAAAGTCCATAGTCTACTTGAAAACATTTAACAATAATTGTGTTGAATATTAAAGTCTATAAAAACATGTTACTCTATAAAACGGTGTATCTCCTTTAATAACAGAGATAATGAAGTAAACCAAGAAACAAAATGTTGGGGAAAGATGGACCTACCGTTTAATGTAAACTGCAATATGTTTCGGTTGCTAATATACTCCACAGGGTGATGCGAATTTTCGGAAAAAAACATAGCATTTTTAGTAAACCCAGTATAAATCGAAAATTAAATTTTTATCATAGGCAGCGTCCAGGAACCAACCTACAATGCAAAAAAATCATTCAAATCGGAATAATCGAAATTCTTCATTACTACTAATACTTATCCCTTGCTTGCCTCTTTTCTGGATAGCAAACCGCCGAAAACACTATTAAATAAGTATTTCCATAGGCAAGTTTACTTAGGTCAAAAGTTGGTTAAAAGTATGCGGGTAAATTTGCCAAAGAAACTTCTCCTTCGTAGTTTACAGTATAGTTCATAGGATCGAAAATTGCTTGACAAGCGTTGTTCTGTATACTTATGGAGCTTTTATGTGATGGAATTTAGCAGGACATAATAGGGAAAACGCTTAGACGATTTAAAAGTACTTATAAGAACTTTTATATTTAAGATAAATACATTTTCGATTGACTTAGTCGTTGTTTGATAAAGATTCATTATAAGAAGTAAATGTTCAGTGATTTTTATTAAATTTTGTACATTGCTTCGACAACACAGTGTCTTCTTCGGACGGTTAAAGCAAAGTAATTCGAGTAATACAGTTCTTTTTAAATAAAAGACCTAATCTGAACATAAATTACAAGAAAACTGTTGGTTGCAAAGGTCCCATAATCCATTCATGAAACTCTTGGAAAGTGAAGCTGTAATTGTGTGAAATGTTATTGAGAATCAGTAATGGTAGGAAGAGAGAACTACATGTGGCAACAATGTTGAATTCTGGATATATCAGATGGTTAAATATTAAAACAGAACCATACTTACCGATGAAAAGATAAATCCTTATTTAAATGATCCACTCTTTTACAAACTACACATGAATTCACCATGATTATGATAACGACGATTTTTTACCAATAATTACAAAAAAAAACACAAATCAACCAAATTATATAAACAATCAACAATCAGATCACACCTCCAACGTTGTAAGGTTTACGAGATTAGTATTCATTCCTAGTTTGGCTCCTGGATCCTACGGCAATAGTCAAATAGAAACAGATGTTGTCAGAGTGCAGTTGGATTAGTTCAAGATTCATTATAATAATATTTTTTTCATGGTCTTTTCACAGTTTATAGTAAAATTATTGGGAAATAAATTTATTTTAAGAGCAATTACGGAGTAACCTTAAACCAGTTGTAATTGCCAAATTAACTAATTTTTAATTGGGATTTTGCAAGATACCTTTGCGATAAATATGTCAATCTGGCTATGCTGCAAAAATGACCGAAAGAGGTGGGAAAGACCGTTTGTATTCGTTGCGTAAGCTAGAAATGTACATTTTTCCATCTGTAGTTTGTAATATCCTTGGTGGGTTGATTTTCTATTATACAAACGATCTGAAGGGAGCCATGGAGAAAACCATCCAACAGCATATAAGTCCCTCCCTGGATACACTATTTTAATATTATAACTTATTAGTATTAGCTTTTCTACATATACAACGTGTCCAAGATAAGGGGGCCAAAAAAACACCAGGAAAACAATAAAACGATTTTTCAGACGACGGTTTTTTCCGAATATCTCCGGAACTACTCGGAATTTTAAAACTTTCTAAACCGCATATTATTAGGCACGTAAATGCGCAACTTTACCTCCATTTAACCGACTTCGTATCTGTTACGGTTTCCGAGATCCCTGTACTGGTCCTCCTTATCTTGGACACGTTGTACAAATCGTTGATTTTTCAGCAGATCAATAACCTACATTTCAGCTTCATTATTATTGTCGATTACTTATAACTATGATTTATACCATTCCGTACATAAATATTTCTTACATTCATGAAATCGCAATATAAAATAATGTAATGGGACATTTATTGGCGGACATGATATTTATTCTCGGAGGATATCAGTGGCGTACCAGAGTTTTTAAATCATTCTTTCTGTAAAAACACGACTGAAACACAACCAAAATGTCGTTGTTTAGTTTTTTCACCTTCGTGGATGTCGTTTCTAAACAATAATTAAATCTGAATAAATAATATATTTGACTTATTTTTGGTCTAACGTGAGCCGATCGAAAAATATCGTATAAATTAAGATATTTATTCTTCGAATATCGAATTTAAATAGAAATAAAACGCCTGTCTTAAAATAATTATATTTATCTATCTAGTTTTATGTACATGAAGGAAGCAGTGGCCGCCCAGGCGTTTGGATGAACCCCTGTTGTGTACGATGGTCTGATACAGTGCCAAACCATGCAAGATTTTCATCAAATATGAAAATTAATCGGTACAGATTTCAAATAATTTTAACATTATAAATGTTAAATTTATATTGTTTACTATTTTCGTGTTATAAGTCATGGCGAATGAAAAAAAAAAAAGGGAAAAGTGAAAATGTGTCATCCCCTTACCCCATTCACGCCGATAACCAGGCCGGATGAGATCGGATATCTCGTGGGGGTAATACGCACTGGTAGGTCATACCGCAATGCGAAAGACCAATGGTTGATGGCCCTTGGGGGGCGCATTGTATGATTGACGATCGTGGTTCAGATCCCACGTTAAGGGTTCCCTCCGGTATGGCCCTGGCCGCGATTAAGAGGTAAAAATTGAAAAAAAATCTTTGCTAATATTTGATTTGGAACGAGCAAAAATATTAAATAACGAGTAACAGAATCTTGCAAGTGAACGAAGAGTCTTTCTTAAAGCCGTATTCTCTTGCGTGCAATGGCAATTATAATTAATTGCACGTATTCATGCGCAGTAAACCGTTGTCGATAAGCTGGCGCATTGCCAACAGCCAGAGCAACAGTTGGTACTGTCGAAATCCCTAAAATACCCCCAGAACTAGAAATGGACAAACCTGTTCATTTTGATTACCGGTTAAAGCAGCTACTGCTACTTACAAGTAGCAGTTCAAAAAAGTTGCGACGAATCAGCAGTGCATATGCTTAATAAAGAATGTGACCTGTTAATTTAAGTACCAGTTAGTTTAAATAGCCATTAGCTGTTCATAGGTGCTTCGACCAACTAATAAACATTTAAAAGTAACAGAATAATCCATCTCTAGCCACACTTGCACCGGCAATGGCAATTAAAATGGCGCTTGCCCCATTTCTGGCAATACGAGACATCCGATCGATACGCTTGAATCCGTGCAATTTTAATTGCCAGAAGGATAGAATTGCCGACTGTATACGGATTCCATTCTCGCATTGCGCCGGCAATTCGAGCAGTATTGGGCCAGCTGATCGAGAACGGTTTAGCGCGCATGAATACGTGCAACTATAATTGCCATTGCAGGCGCAAGAGGCAAAAATTGCCGACTCTAATACAGCTTTTAGTAACATTAAAGTTTGTTTGCAGGTAACTTTAATTACCTATCCTATACTTTTGACTTATTTCAATGATAATGAATATATTAGCATTGGGATTTAAGAGTTATTGCAAGTAACATTTAAGTCTGATATATGGGCCTGTTTTTCATTCTTAACGATTTTATTAATGATTAACTAACTATTAATATTCTTATTTTTCCAGTTACGCCACTGATTTTATGTATTGTGGTCGGCATTTCAATGTTGTTGGCGCCAGTAGTATTTTTTTTTAGTTGGGGTTGCGGATTAAGAAAATGTAAATATGACACATATTCTGGACTATTTATTAATATACGACAATTAATTAGGATTCCCATTGTTTATTGTTGTAGTTTTTTTTATTTAAAACAATTATTATTCCTTCGTATGATTATTCTATGTCAATAAACGATGAACCGGAACATTTTAATATGGCAAATTTTTTTTTTAATGGTAAATATTTGAATAAAACTACTGGTAATTTATTGGATATATTTTCAAGAATGCACGTCCAAATGAATAATTTATATAATAATAAATTATTTCGTTAATAATGAACCAACTTTAATAATTTTTATTTTATCTGATACCAAACATACTCTAGAGTTTTGGACAGAGTAGGTTACGTCCTGATACATCTAAATATACAGGGTAGCGCATAAAATCTAGATCTATGTAAATTTCCTAAAATTTAAATTTGACATATCCTACATAAAAATTGAATTCAGTTATTTTGTAAACTAATCCAATTCGATATATACAGGGTGTTATGGAAATGACTTATTATATTTAAACCGGCAAATCCTGAGATGAAAACAAATTGAAGAAAAATAACCTTAAATGGCGCTTTGAATTATTGTACGAAATATACACTTTATATGTAATCTGAAAATTTACGTGGCCGCTACTGAGGACGTTCGCAATCAATAGTTTATTGAGGCGGTGTTGTCATATATTGCAACACAGAATTGTAAACGCACGTGTTCAGTTTTTGACAACAAGACGTCTTTGACCCAATTGTTGTTATCAGTTCTTTTTCAAACTTTTTAGAAAAAAAAAATACTACAATTTTAAGGTACATACTCTCTTACCTTCGATCTTATAATCCGTTGTATAATTAAATTCCATAAACAAATTAAACACAAAAAGTATGTTTTGCAACAGAACCAACAATAGGTAATATCACACAAATTTGAAATCACATCACAATATTTCTTATTATGAATTATTTCACAACAGAAAAAAATTGGGTAATGCTACAACTAACAAAACGTTTAAAATTCGTATACATCAAGCACGTTGAACCCTCACCAGCGTCATTCCACCCCCGAGTCTTGAAACATACTGAGGCAACGAAAGTCGCGCGCGGCAGGTATCCAAGCAAGGGCGAAACATGCGTTGTGATCTAACAACACTGTTAGTATACTCTAGTGAGTCACATTGTTGCTAACTAAATCCAGATGGAACGGCGCGACAGTATGTGGGTAAAAAGGGTTTTTACCTTATCTAAATATATTTAGATATTCGATTAAAAAAAAAGTATGTAGACTCTTGGACACCCTAGGAGTCACCCATTTAAATATAATAAGTAATTTCCATAACACCCTGTATATGGATTGGCCACTGGCCCAAAAGCATCGCCATGGCACTCTAGGTAACAAAATTTTTTTCTTAAAATTAAAACTTTTGGCTTTTGCTAAATTAAAAATAAAAAGTCTATAATACAGAATGCTACGAAATTAGCTATTCCAGTGGTTCCCCGTTTCTTGAAATCACTGTTCCCGGAAATTGCATGCTATAGCAACATGCGGGCCCCCATGACCAGTTAATCTTTAAAAGTACTAAAACGATCGTTCTGTAATTTATTTTTTCTACTCCTATATTAATAAAAACCTACTTACGCACTGTCTACTGTTACGTAATGACTGTTACGTAATATATATATTACATAACATTTCCTCAAATCACATTACCCATGATGCCGAAACCGGTCAATCCAATAGATTTTAAGTCGGCTGTGAATTTAAATGTCAAGAAATTTTAAACGTCAACATTTTTAATTTGTATATTTTTGGGTAAAGTATGAGTGAAAAATAAAAATTCTAACCTATTAAATTCATTGTAGAGATAAAACAAAGAAACTATCATATTCCATGTGAGTACCTACCGACTCAGAAAATGTTTTATTAGCATGTTTCGATAATTTAACATAAAAGTAAATATGAAGTCGTAGAAGAAGTATAGTATAGTACACAACTTGAGTGGTAAGCCTATTATGCACGAAAGAGTGAGTACGTAAGTTTCGATGTCGTATGTAATAGGCGTTTTACCAGTCTTGATATGTAATATACTATAAACATCATTTTATTTATCAATGAAACGCAGGGGCGGATCGTGATTTTTTGGGGCCCTAGGCTGATTCAATTTCTGGGGCCCCCAACCCCCCGAAATGCTTTTTTTTTAATTTCCATAATGTAGTTATTTTTTGTTATAAAACGAATAAAACGACTAATGTAAAAAATATATTCTATTTAAACTAAAAAAAATACGAGAACATTATTAAAATTAAAGCTAATTACATAGCAATAACAAATTTAAAAAAACTGTTGTCTTCTGCACTTAACTGTGACATATTCGCGGATTGCTTCTTCATATGAAATAGATCTCGTGATGTCATACTCAATTGACAAAATTGAAAGGCAATTTAGCCTCTCGTCCGTCATTTTTATCTATATTTATTTTTTATAAATGCCATTTTCGAAAAGGACCTTTCGGCTTCACAGCTTGTTATTGGTATCGTTAAGTAAATTTTAAGAATTGTATACAGATTTGGAAATATATCAATAAGGTTTTTTTCAAAAATTAATGTTAACACTTCGGAAGCCGAATACACTCATTTTGTTTAAACCCTACCATGTTTAAATAATGTTGGAACTTGGAGTGCATTCACTTAAGAGTTCTTCCCCGATATCATTTTTATATATTGCTATTATGGATTCCATTGATTTAGGTTCAATAATCGAGTTTTTTTTGCCCAAGTTTATTAAAAAATTAAATTTGTCTGCAAGTTCTTTGTATGCACTACTTCTTTTTTCAAGTTCTACCCCCAATTTATCTAAAAGAACATTGAATACCTCTATTCGAAATTTTTCCTTTCCGGTAAGAATATTATCTTTTTGTTTTTCTCCATCTGGAAATATTTTTGTTCTTACTCTTTTATATGCATCACTAAAATTTTCTTTAACTTCTGTACTTAAGTCAGTTGCTTTGTTTTCCAAATCCTTAAATTGTTGCTCAGAACCTTGATGTCAAGATTTAACAAACAACTGCAGTGAATGGAGTAAAGTGTATCCTTCGCACAAATCTAAACCTGGAGTTTGTAATATTTTGTTCACCCTATTAAAGCGCTCTAAAACTACTTCCCATATTATAGAAAGAACTGCTGTTTCTAGCTTAGTGAGTTTTTTATATAAACTATTCGCTTCTAATTTGCAATCTGCTTTTTCATTGCTTTCATCAAATATATATTTAAGGGTATCAAGTATTTTTTGATAACTTACATTAACCGCACCAACTGATTCATAATGAGAGGACTATCTCGTTGTGCTTATTTTTAAGCACATAATGCAAGCGGTTATGAGATCGGTATTTGGTACCGTTTTTCATTGAGGCCCCCTTTTTGCCGGGGGCCCTAGGCTTCAGCCTACCCAGCCTAATGGGAGATCCGCTACTGATGAAACGTCTTAAAACAAAAATAAACTAAAAATAATAATAATAAAGGGACAAACCCGTACAAAACTAAGGTATTCTAGCACTAGTAGTAGGTTCGCGGATCCTCAAAAAATATACAGTGGACCCCTTGGGGTCGAACAAATTCCAAGGGGTCCGCGGACCATCATTTGGGAACCATTGAACTAATTTACTGAACATTGTTAGTTTGTATTTTTAATGTTTTAACGTTAGTAGGTGGTAGGGTATGTAGTTTGTATATGGGATTGTTGTATTTTCCTTATTTTCCAACTAATAAAAATTATCTGTCTCGTATGTCGCATCCAGTCGCATCAGGATACCTAATTGGACACATCCATCATGAACGCAGACTGGGGAAAACAGGAAAAGTTCCCCGTGTTTTGCCATGAATTAATTTTTCCAGACTGATCAGTAGGGGGGAAATTGATGCAATTTCCACGTGGAAAACGTAGTGGAAAGCCCAACCGAGCGGTGGCAGTGATCGACCGCTGGTTCTTCCGGTTTACTTTTAGACAAATTTTCCAATTTAGGTTATGGACTGGCGAACATGTCTGGAAAATTGGAGAAAGAGCTACATTTTTCAGGAAATACATGGCGATGTTTTGATATTTATCAGTTTATAAATACAGGGTGCCCCAAGTAAAGTGGCCTATTAGAAGTATCTCGAGAACTAAATGAGATTTTATTTTGAAAATTTGGCTGTGTCTATAAGAGATGGTTTTCTACGTTTCGAAAATATTTTGGATGATGCGGTATTGCCGGATCATACCGAAAGTGGTAGCAACTTCGGAATTTTAAATGAATTACCCTATATATTATTTTTTTTTTGAATCTAGGTAAAAATCTAGAACAGTTTTCTGTATAATATCATATACCTATCTTTAAGACTTTTTGAATTATAAATAATTTTGTGATTTTTTAACGCCGTATCGTTACCTGAGAAGAAAATCGTATCTTTTTAGCGGTTACAGCTAGAAAGCTGAAAATTTTACAATAATGTCACAAGACCATCGATATTTTATAATTTTGAACAGTATTGAATTCGTTTCATACAGTCCATAACAATATTTCTGAGGCAGATGAATTATTGCAAAAATCTTATTTTTTTTAAATGGGACACCCTGTATTTGATATGTTTTGCTAATAGAGGATCAAATTTTCTATCTAATGATATTATGTGTTCCTATACCTATCTTCACTATTTTCGGACTTATAGCGAAATTTATAAATTATCTTATAAAAATATATTTTTTGGTAGTTGGCTGTGGACTCATAGAAACAAAATAATTAAAAATCCATGTGACGTTATGTCTGTGTTGTTGTAAAAAAAAATAGTTAACCAATAAGGAATTTATTAATAAATAAATAAACAAAATGAAAATTACATCAATAAAATAACTAATAACTAAATTGTTTAAAATGCCCTCCGTTCGCTCTTAAACATTCATAAATTGTGGTTATAACATGTTCATTTATCACCTCTTTCATTTCTTTTTCTTCTAGAGACCCCAAAGCTGTTCGTACTCGATTTTCTAAATCTTCCCTTGTTGTAACGGGTGTCTTGTATACTATTTCTTTAATCCTATCTCATAGATATAATTCTAGGGGGTAAGATCCGGAGACCTTGGGGCCATTTCCATGGACCGCCTCGGCCAATCAAGTTTTAGGGAGTCATAGGAGCTGCATCAGGATGCAGTTCATTACATTTTCTGCAAGTTCTAGATAAAACTCTACAACACTCCCCATGAATATAAAATAAACTTAAAATATCTAAGCTCGAATAATGTGAATTAGCCATTTTTATTACAATAAATCAGACATAACGTCAAATGGATTTTTCATTATTTTGTTTCTATGAATCCATTCCACAGCCAACCACACTATCAAAAAATATATTTTTATAAGATAATTTTTAAATTTCGCTATAAGTCCGAAAATAGTGAAGATAGGTATAGGAACACATAATATCATTAGATAGAAAATTTGATCCTCTATTAGCAAAACATATCATCCATTTAAAAAAAATAAGATTTTTGCAATAACTCATCTGCCTCAGAAATATTGCTATGGAGACGCCCTGTATAAAACGAATTCAATACTGTTTAAAATTATAAAATTGCGATGGTCTTGTGAAACTATTGTAAAATTTTCAGCTTTCTAGCTGTAACCGCTAAAAAAATACGATTTTCTTTTCAGGTAACGATACGGCGTTAAAAAATCACAAAATTATTTATAATTCATAAAGTCTTAAAGATAGGTATATGATATTATACAGAAAACTGTTCTAGATTTTTACCTAGATTCCAAAAAAAATATAATATATAGGGTAATTCATTTAAAATTCCGAAGTTGCTACCACTTTCGGTATGATCCAGCAACACCGCATCATCCAAAATATTTTAGAAACGTAGAAAACCATCTCTTATAGCCACAGCCAAATTTTCAAAATAAAATTTCATTTAGTTCTCGAGATACTTCTAATAGGTCACTTTACTTGGGGCACCCTGTATAATTTTTTCATCATATATTTTTTAGTATGTTGGAAGTGACACGCCTAATTTTTTTTAAATATTAACACTTTTTCTAAAAAGGCTGGCCACCCCTGGTCTACGTTATACTTTATGCTTTACTTTAATAACTTTGCATAAATATCTAAGCGAGTGTTAACAAAATAAAAGTTAACATACAAAATTCAAAAGCCCGGACAAATGTTAGAAATATATCGCACACGAACTTTACAGATCAACCGAGTCACGAAATCAATTTAGAGGAAATAGAAAATATGGCCTTACGAATGTTCCATTGGAGGAACGGCTTTTCCGAGGGCAAACGTCAATAAACAATAAGGACTTGGAATTTAGGACTCTGAATTACATACAATTTATGACCAAAAAACATATTTTGTCTCTCACTTTAGAGATGCGAAGCGAACATTTTTCAAATACTTTTTTTTTGGTAGATTATTATTAAACCAGCAAGCTCTTATTTTCAAGTTAATGATTTTTTTCACTTCTTTTTTAAGAAATTAAAGATGAAATACATTTCATTCATTCTGTTTCATTGTTTTCATGACCATCTAACTAAACACAGTGATATTCAGTTATGAAACTGCTGAGAAACATTTGGCCAGAAAATTAGTCATAAATGCTGAACCGAATGAAATATCAAAAAATCTCAATTTTTTTTTTGTTGAGAATATAAGAGGCCTTAACTTCCAAGTGCCAATTATTTGAAAAAAGAAAGATCTTATTTTTGTGTAAAGTAACTTCTTATTTTAACCTGTTCCGTATGATGTATGATAATATATGGTATTCGATCTTATTATTTTTAAATTAATTTTATGAGACTTGTGTAAATATTTCTTGCATATTTGGTTTAAAAATGATTTTAAACAATAAAGATATTCAGAAAAGAATAATGTGATCACTTTCTGTGGCCCACGGTGTATATATTTTACATTGACTAAATGATTCTGCTACGTAATATACAGAGTGTCCGCTAATTAATGGTACATATGGTACATGGAAAAACACACTCCTTACGTAAAAATATTAGGATTTAATTATACTTACCTATATCCGAAAGTTGATATTAACTGAGATACAGGGTGTTAAAGTTAAAACTTCATTTTTGTTTTTCTCTAATAACTTTACAGGAAACCGCGTTTTTTTTTACAAAATTCGGCAATTATGGTTTTTTTAAGGCGAGAATTTGTTTTTTTATGGAATTTTAATGTACAATGTACGCTGTCAGCGGCATTATTTGCACATTTATTAGGTCATAACTTTTTTGTGCCTCAGTATATTTAAGTTTTTAATGAAAATAATACTTTTCTCATATTTATTTCGTAAAAAAGGTATACTAAGTTCAGGTCGCCCAGAGTTACCGTTTCGGAGATGCATTTAAATTGTTTAGTGCACCCTGTCAAATTATTATTAATTTGCAAACAAATTTTTTTTCTTAAAGTAACCTATGAGAAAACAAATAAAATTTAGAGATGCAGTTGCTATGGAACAGAAAATGTTTCATTTTTTAGTTTATCGTAAGTTTGTGGTTTCGTCGCTGTTTCGTTTCTTTCGACACGATATTTTCTAAGGTCAAAGTTATTTTAATTAAAGTAAGTTAAGGAACAATCCAATTGTTATATTTATTATTCCCAATTACCATTACTAGAACATTAATTATCAGGTAAAAGTTAATTGGTAAGAAGTAACAAAATATTATTTGCTTGCCTGAGCTAACAATTTAAATGCAAATATCTCCGAAACGATAACTCTGGGCGACCTGAACTTTGTATCCCTTTTTTACGTAATCAATTTGAGAAAAGTATTATTTTTATTAAAAACTTAAATACACTGAGGCGCAAAAAAGCTATGACCTTAAGAATGTTCGAAAAATGACGCAGACAGTAGGTACATTAAAATTCCACAAAGAAATCAATTTCTCGTCCTAAAAAAAACATAATTGCCAAATTTTGTAAAAAAAACGTTAGTTTCTCGCAAAGTTATTAGAGAGAAACAAAAATGAAGTTTTAACTTTAACACCCTGTATCTCAGTTAATATCAAGTTTCGCATATAGGTAAGTATAATTAAATCCTAATATTTTTACGTTAGGAGTCTGTGGTTTTTCCATGTACCATTAATTAGCGGACACCCTGTATACTAATCATAAAATATTAGCAATAAAAGCGCCGCGGTGACATTTTTTAATTGTAATTGGGGAAAATTCAGGAATTTAATATAAAAATGAGAGGTAATTTACATCTATGGGAATATGGTATATTCCCTTATTATTATTATTATATTCAAATTATACGTGTACCGTATTTCAAAGCCAGCAATTTTAATTTCCAACAGTCCTTTAGTAATTAAATTTTACTAAAGAATTTTCCACGGTCCCTTTATCTAACAGGAAAATACGGCTCTCAGAAATTTTCAATTACGTGACAGGCCGAAAGCGAAATATTTTTCCCATGGTGAGTTTGTTGCTCTACTTGCCGGCATCGGCATAATGTTTAAATGTAAGACATTTAAAAAAATAAATTTCGTGTTGTCTCGCATGGAGAATAATGATGGAAATTTTCGACACTTTTATAAGGTATCTCCGTAATTGTTAGTACTATCAAAAAAGTAATGTAGGTGTCATGTGCTCTTTTTGGTGTCATGTGCTCTTTTTGGGTCAACCTTAAATGGTAAAATCAAAATTTGAAAATTTTCGCTCGCTTAAGAGATACGGGGGAAAATCAAAAAATTGACAATTTCAAAATTACCCTATATTTTCTTAGTTAAAAGAGATACAGAAAAATGTTTTATACAGAAGTTTTTTTATATTGATTCTTGAATAATCTGCCGTTTTCAGAATAAGTATACGGGGTCAGGTAAAAACTTTATTGGACTAAACCTCATTTTTTTTAAATGGAACCTGTATATTTTAATTTAAAAAATCCTATTTTAAATTCTCCTTTGAAATACATAACACACCATGGATGATATTTGTTTCATAGGCGATTTATTTAAAGTTTGTTATTTTGAAACGAAATGAATGATTCAGATTAAGGTAAAAAATAACTGGAATCATCACAAATGTTCGGAATATGTCCTTAAATGGCTATCGTCTTTCCGGATAGGCAACAAAATATATATTTTGCGCCATTTCTTGGTTTTTTCCACTTTCAATATGAACTGATATCATATCAAATTTTTCAAAATGTTGATAGGTAATTTTCGCAAATGAATATGTAAAAATGAAATTGATGTTATAAGTGTTATAAATGTTAATAGTCAACATAGTTGTTTCTAGGATATTACCTTTTGTTTCATGGTCTACTGTGGTTTAAAGTAATAAATTTTAATAAATCGCCTAGGAAACCAATATCATCCATGGTGTGTTATATATTTCAAAGGAAAATTTAAAATAGGATCCTTTTTAGATTAAAATATAAAGGATGTTCCATTTAAAAAAAATGAGGTTAGGTCCGATTACTTTTTACCTGACCCCGTATACTTATTCTGAAAACGGCAGATTATTCAACAATCAATATAAAGAAACTTCTGTATAAAATATTTTTCTGTATCTCTTTTAACTAAGAGAATATAGGGTACTTTCGAAATGGCAAAATGTCAGTGGCGTACCATTTTTTTTGTAAAAAATATCAGAGGACATGTTTGCAGGGACGCCACTGGTGGACAATTGAATTACTTTTCTAACTAAAATTTGTGGTTCTACATCCTATTAACACATACCAAAATTGAAAATAATATCTAAAGTACCAACCAAAAATAACCATTTAAAAAATAAAAATTCAACACCATGTAGCAAAAAAATTAAGCTGTTGCGGACATATGTTCATTTATGAACTTTTCATTATAGAATGACCTAAGGAATTACACCCTGAAATATTAGCACGTCATTAAGGAACACCCTGTATTTTAGTACCTATAGTTTTCGGAAGCAATGAAATTTTGACACGTTGTAATGGGCTTAATAAACACCCTGTAAGTAATAGTGCCAATTTCATTTATCTCTCACGATCGAAACAAACTCTTGCCGATGAAATTTGGAAGAATCTCTTAAGAACTGCAGGCATTCATCTCTATTAGTTTAAAAAATATTTTACTTCGAAATTTATCTAAAAATTTGCAATACGTTTCATCTGCCCAGCAGTTTAGTTAGACAAATAATTTAAAAAATCTCTCTCTCGAAGAAAATCCTCATGCATTATTAACAAACCCACAGAAGTTCCTTGGAATGAATTTTCATTTTCCATGTGACCTGTTTTCCGACAATGCAGGCGTAAAATAGAGCACTGGAATCGTAACTGGAGAAAATTATTTTCTTTCTAGGACTTGCTTTGTCGTTATTGAATTGTGAGGAAAATAATTTTCCAGTTGATAAGAGCTCGTCGAAAAGCTCTTTGCAAGAATTGTTTTCGAGTGATGGAAGTAATTGGTCTGGTCATCGAGTATGATTTTTGATTACTGCATACAGGGAAATATGATGATTTCAGCTTCATTGGCAGTATATAAATTCCTTGTATCTACGAGGAAGATATTACTAATGCGCACAAGTGAATTTCAGAGTATTCGACACGTCCGTCTTGTACTTCTTGACCCCAATTACAAGAACAACTTAGCAAAATATGACTTTTTACGCAGATTAAATGTTTTTGTGCGCAACGTATTTCCATGTAGAAAAATAAATTTAAGACAAAAATGCAAGCAACAAAAAGTAGTAAAAATGAGTTAACTTCATTGCTGTTCCAGTTACAAACTCTCACTGTAGAGGGTGTCCATTAAAAAATTGATAATATGAAAAATTGGAAAATTTTATTGTGAAGGGGAATTTTGCGTCTAAAGAATATTTGCAGCCTTCGTGTTTAACCCCCTAGGAGGGGTAGATGTTACCCTTAAAATCTTAAAATTCAATCTGAATTAGTATTTTAAAGTGCTACTATGTAGACAAGAATACGCCCGGGAAATAATATAATTTCTCCATACATACATGACATGTTTGAGTCTGTGTTCGGGTTTACTCGGTCGATCGATATTCAGCTATTAGGGTTAATATCTAAAAATACAGCGTTGCCACTTTCGATGTTTTATAAGATTATATTCATAAATTAGGGAATTTCCTTCTGTAATATTACTTTCCTGTATAATTATAGTCTCGGAAATGGCAACCACAGTAGTTCGAGTTATTTTTCCGAATATGTACGAAGCACTCGAGCTTGGACGCGTC
The DNA here is from genome assembly GCA_963991005.1 of Barypeithes pellucidus. Taxonomy (NCBI): domain Eukaryota; kingdom Metazoa; phylum Arthropoda; class Insecta; order Coleoptera; family Curculionidae; genus Barypeithes; species Barypeithes pellucidus. Next base: position 8,332,664 of record OZ022557.1, read on the forward strand.
CATGTGACGGGGATGTTCTGTCGGTCAACATAATTATTTCATCTTTCTTCAGTAAAAGATTAATAATTTGATGTTTTAGCCTCATTAGAAATTAGCGTTTTTCTTATTACTGAATTTCTATTGCGAAATTATTTGTATCCTCTCGAAGTGTTGTTGTTCTATGTGTACGGTATAGTATTATTGTAAAGTGTAATTATGAGTTAGTTTTTAGTGCTTTTGTGTAATCTAATAATAGATGCATATCTTCAAAAAAACTAATTTGAAACTCGTGTTTAAGTGATTTAGTGTAATTTGTTCTGTTTCACTGTGTTTTTTTTTTCTCGACAACATGCCGGTTATGTTCCGACATTGGAAAAAAGATGCCGAATGGGGTTTAGTGGGTACTATAAGCTTACCCCACTTTTAAGACGGTCGATTTGAAAAAAGAAATATTTAGCGTTTCTCTAGGACACCCCAGGAGTCATCCATTTAAATATAATACGTCATTTCCATAATACCCTGTATTTCTGTCAAGAAATATGATTGAAATCAAGTGTCATACTTTCGTAATGTAACGTAATGACCAGTTTTTAATAAAAATGGAAATAAGGCAATTATGGAATATCATGCTAATCTGATTCATACCTGAGCCTTTTCTCAGTTTACATCAAGACCTATAGAGTTCTATATTATACAAACATATTCCAGTAATTTTATTTGCATGTCTTTAACCTAGATACCTAACGACTATTCGGGAAAAGTTTGAGACCTGTCGTTTTCCATTCGAAAATTACTTTTCCTGCTACTGGCATTTAGTTTCTGGAAACCAATTGACAGTTTTGTGAAGTTCGGAATTTCATTGCTCGATTGCGTAAATACAATTTGTAATAGGGTAACGGTAGGCCATGTTCACGAACAATTTTTGTTTGCCGTTCGGGCTTAAATAAAATAGTATATTAAGATACAAGTTTCATAAGACATTATCTTAGAGCACGCGTCTGATTTGAAAGTACAAATGCTCTAATTGTCTTATGAACCGTGTATTTATAATACTTTTTCTATTTGGGTCTTTAAAGTCTGAAAAACTTTAAAAATATAGTAGATTTTTTCCATTTGAATTAATATTACCTTTTTGGGTTGCCAATACTTTTACAATTTAATAAATTCTTACAAGTATCAAATATGCCATGATAGAAACAATTGAACACAACAAAGCTTCTTCCCATCCGTCATAATTAAAAATAAATATATTATTAAAGTTAATAAAAATGAGTCGGGAAGAAAGTTGTACTCCGTCAGAAATACGAGAAATTGCAGAAAATAATCTAGAAAAACTTTTAAAAAGAAATGCAAAACTTTGAGTTATGGTGCGAGCAGAACAAAATGCAAAATATTGAACAAAATAATAAATAATACTATTGAACAAAATGTTATGTCGACACAGAATCTGACAGGACTAACAATTAATGCCCAGGAAATGGCTACAGTAACTATAAATATGTATAATACCTACTATATTGAATTAAAAATGAAAATAGTACTTTATTGATTAAAACTTTAGAAGTAGAGCATAAACTGGAAGATATTTCTATTATTTTTAGGTTACGTTGTTTTATAGTTGTGACTAGAAATTAGTTGACGGACACCGTCAGCATGTTATATATTTCCGAGTATAGGTATTTCAGATAAATATCTAGTAAAAATGATCTATTTGCAAGGTTAAAGGTTAGTTTTTTGAAGTTTTCTATAAAAAATTTTTATCGAATCCATAATATCAAGAAAATTAATTTCAACGTAATCAAAGTAAGCCTAAAATTCGAACCCTACTTGCTGCCAACATAAAAAAAATAAAATTTCAGTTTCAGTGGCAGGTTATTCAATTTTTTACATTTCATAATGTGGTCATTATGAAACCCAAATAGAAAAAATATATTTTCTGTAACACTTTCAAATGACTCTAGAAAACTTGTTACCTAAAAATTGCCGAATTCAGGTCGAACTGTCAACTGCAACCCTTGTTCTTATTTATACTCTTTATTACCCCAGAGTTGCTGTTGTTACCCTTTTAAGCATTTTCAGTAATATATTTCCTGCTAATTCGTTTCGTGACTAGCCCTACTAATTTTATTGACTACAATATTTGGATTAACTTTTCGTAAATATCACATGTCTTTGTAAAAATACAGGGTGTTCTTCACTTGGCGCCAACGTATTTCAGTATATGTAATTATATTTGAAGAAAAGTTCATAACATGGACATATGTCCGCAACTGCTTAAATTGTTTATTACGGGGTGTTAATTTTTTTTAAAACGTTCAACATCTCTGAATGTACTTTAAATTAGTGTTGTGATGGCTCGAGCGAAAAACCGCGTGAGTGCTCGATTATTGAAATAACCGACATCGCTCGATTATTAAAAAAACTGCTCTAGTTATAAATTCACGCGAAAAATCGAAAAGCTTTGCCTTTCACTTGCTACCTGATCTTCGCTCGACGTCGGGCGCCACCCGAAATGTGCCGATTGGCGACGTTCGAGTTTGACGCTCAGAAGGCTGACACAACATACCTACGTCTTTGTTAAAGGCACATAGACGAGAAGTAAGAGATAATAAGAAGACAAAAAAGTATGCCAAATTCTTTAGTGGATTCATCGCGACATGAGTTTTGTTTCGACTGGCTAGCCAGCGGAGATTGTAAATTTTTAAAAATTAAAGGACATAATTTTTTTTATGTCATACCAGTACATTATTGTTGCGTTTTTATGCCTTAGATACCATCTACATACTTAATGGATTACTTTATACCCGTGCGGGCATAAAGTACATATGATGGCCCACGCTGGCATTAAGACGCCGGGCATAAACTACATATGATGGCCCACGCTGGCATTAAGACGCAAAAAACAGTTTTCGATTAACTTATTCTTTATTAACAAAATATAAATTTACGTTTATATATTATTTGGTTGTATTTACATAGAACTGGCCATTCTGGAAGGTTCCGCTGATAGCTAAATTTCCTGCAGCAGAGGTTGACTCATGATTCATTGTCTGGGCCTCTAGTTCTTTAAGGAAATGCGAGATCCAGATGGTACGCCTGCCAACATTCTTGAAACCTCATTTTTTGAGGATATGCTATCCTCTGAATATCCTTCAGCAACTGTGGTACTCTTCCATCAACCATGTTAATATTTTCTACAGCATTTTCTGACATCCACTTCAAAAATTGGTCATATTCTTTGTCATATGAGTCTCTGGATTTTCAAAACCTTGTTCCATTTTTGATTTTTGACTTTGACACATTAAACATTTGAATACTTATCTCCCTAGCAACAAAAACGCAGGCTATAATAATGTCAAGGTAATGTCGCAGGTGAAAATAAAAAATTGATAAATCAAATTAAATTTTAAGAAAATATTTATTATTTAATACGAACTTGTATGACATAAAAGTTTGTATGCACCACGGGTACTAATAGATATATACCCTCGGGCTAGAGGCCCTCGGCTTTGTAAGACTGTCGCCCTCAGAGCATAAGCATCTACTTAGTACCCTTGATACATAAATAACTTTTAAAATCAGATTCAACTGTTCTTCCTTAATAAAAACTTACAAAAACAACCCCTGGTGTTTTATCAAGACATTCTTCTTAGTCATAAAAATTTCTAGTGATTAATCGCTCGAGCGATTCACTCGATTATTAAAATCGCTCGAGTATCAAGTACTCGATTATTAAAATCATCGGGGTTTCCTTACTACTACTACTACTACTTTAACTATTATTTTCAATTTTGGTATGTATTAATAGCATATAAAACTACATACCTAGTTAGTTAGAAAACTTATTTTATTTATCCATCAATGGCAAGTGGCAAATCCTGTATACATCCTCTGATATTTTTTCCAAAAAAAAGTGATACGCCACTGACATATTTGCATGTGGATATTTTTTCTAATTAGCTTCATTAATTCTACATGAAAACAGCCTCTTGCGCTTTTTTCGTCAAATACACCTTTCTTGAAATTCTAGCTGCTCTATTTTATTCGATCCCACGTCACTAAATTTCTCTGCGGTTGGGTCAAGACCTTTGTCATTGTTCCTGCTGCCTCATCGGCCTAAACCGTTGCCCGATGACCGTAATGATTTGATATGAAAAGCAATTTGTGCAGCTCCATAACAATCGACGTTGTTTGCAGTTTTTAATTATTACCGTTAGAGAAACGCTGCTTGCTGCAATCATGGACGTCGGTAGAAAGTTTTGTAGGGGATGCCAATGATAAAATGAGTAATTTTATAAATTTAAAAACCAGGACGCCAGTGGTAGCAAAAACGGGAAGAAGCCCGCTGCAGGAAATTTTTATGGACCACGCCCCACGAACACACCCAAAATACACATCTAAATTTGGTCAATAATTTATAATAAATACTAGAAAAACCGATTGGGTTAGTGTGAATTCAGATAACAGTGCGATATTTTTACTTAAGTCACAACAAAATAATTTTTTTTTCGAGGAAAGTTTTCCATTTTCTGCAGATTTTTCAGGACTTTTAAAACAATCCCTGTTTTACGACCTACAATATACAGTTCGACAAGCAAGTCTATAGCTACGCGGTATCGGTAAGGGGGAAGCAATATCTTTTAAAACATGGCCGAGTCATGGGCGTGCTATTATTATCTTAATAATGTAATTATACATATTTTTTCATAGCATGAATATATTTTTATCACCAGTGCAATATATTAGGCCTTTTTATTAATACTCCTCGCTTATTTTGGCATTTTCGCCAATAAAATCCATTTGATTTCAACATGCACCTCAAAGTTTCACGGGAAAATGGAAAGTTTATGTCACTTCTCAGCTGTTGTAGCAACTTTTTTAAGGTTGGAAATACTTTTAGTTCCAAATAAAACTTTTGTATTGTTCTCCCAACAATGCCAAAGTCGAAGCCTTCGATTTTTTCGACAGCAGAGAGACGGTCCCTTTTTTGACAGGAGATTACAACAATTGATTCGGGTTATTTTCTTCCTTTCAGTATCTTCTTTGTGCATGTTTTTTACTGCACCCACGCTTACTCCCATATACATTGCGATCCTTTCTAGCTTTCGCTTAAGTGGCAATTTAAATGTATTAATTTGTGATTCCTCTTCACACACCCTGTGCACATTGGCAAACACTTCGCGGGTTTGACTATGAAGGGTTTTACCAGGGTATATTCATTCATTAGCACAGTTTTAAAACAAACCCTATCACTAGGCAACTGGATGAAGCATATTGGACATCGCCTAACAAGAACGCTGGCACTATAGGCGTGTCACCAGGCGCGTGACGTCATCCTCTGCCTGGGATATAACCTATCAAATTAGCTCTAGCCACCAGTTACCCATGGCTACCGTTGATATAGTACCATGTTGCCCTATTTTTAGATTAGAAGTACTTTAATGAAAAAATATTTTATTTTGCATTTAAATATTAAAATAAATAGTATGAAAAGAAAGTTTTAAGAACATTGAAACTTTCTTTCTTATATACTTATGACAATTTACTTTAAATGGGTAAATTTAATTTTAGGGTTTACTTGATAACATGTTATTAAATTAAAATTTAATATATGTGACAACATTGTTATCCCAAGAAATTTTTTTGCCCGCATTCCTTTTGTAGCTACAGTTAAAGTTGTCGACCTGGACAAGAAGAGACAGCCGAAAACAAACCAAAAAATATTTATTTTAAGAAACATTGATTATTATGCTTATTTGTATTTTAATGGTATTCTACGGTTGTAATGCCAAATATGCATTAATTTCATCGCGAAAAGGTTCATTGGTTGTTAATACTAGAACGAGATCTCCTGTGTGTCGTGGCCAGTTGTATTTCGTATTTCCCGCATAAGTTTTGATTCATTTTAAACCAAAAAAAGCTTCTCTCGACTGAGACGGAAGTATTGGGTTTTTAAGTTCATTTTTCTGTTGAACAGAATCAAACATTTTATTGAAGTAGTCCATCTCGAATGAGTGAAGTTATAGTGAGGTAAAGAAACTCATAATCTGCTCCACTAGTTTAATAACAAAATCAACAGAAACCATACATGTTTCGAAGGTTCAAATCTGCATCTTCAGTGGAAAATACAAGAGCATTAGGAGAAACTGATGACATTGATTTAAACTGAGGAAAGCAGGAAAAAGAAAAAATCCGTTTATAAATTATGAAAATTAATTAACGAAATTTTAAAAAAATTTTCAATAAACTGTAATAGTTCTTACGGAAACAATTTTGAATAGGATTAAAAATTATTTTTGATCAATAAATCGAAAAAATTTAAATCACTGAGTCCGAAAATCTAGTTTTAATGACAGACACTATCCCACCATGTGCCGCAGCAATGTCGAATTTACTTTAGACTTTAAAAACACGTACCAAATTTGAGAACAAATTGGAAAAAGATACTATCTTTTCCGCTAACGAAATAAAAGTTTATTGAAGCTGACAACTTCCAGTGACGGGGGGCCAGTGCTCCATCTTGCCCCTCATAAGCGACGCCCATGATTGGCAATGCAATTCCCGAATGTCAGCAGACTGAGGAATTTAAAGAATTCTACTGGTAAATATGGTCCAAGAGACATAATTTTAATTATGGCGCGGCGTATTGGCCACAAATAAAATGGCACTGTTGCAGTTGTTATATAGGGTGTTATGGAAATGACCTATTATATTTAAACAGGCAATTCCTGAGATGAAAACAAATTGAAGTAAAATATCCAAGAATGGCGCTTTAATTTAATATGCCCTGTACATGACCTGCTGTCAAACCAAAAATAAGCACGTGGTGTCACTGGGAGAAAGGTAAACAAAGCAACATATGGCGCAAAACGTCAGTGAATTGTGAGCAGTGTTGTCACATTTTCATGGTAAACTCTTTAGAAAGTCAATATCCGTTTGACAGATTTGAAGTTGTTTATTTTTCAGGGTACATTATTATGAAGGAACCGCCGCGGAGTTTATAAATGGTCAGGTATGTTCTCATTTGTTCAATTCGAACGACACCGTCGAATCTGAACAACTTAAATGCCACTTTACCCTTTAAAAAAAATGCAATTTTATTTACCTTTTCGGCTTTATTTCAAACCAACTTAATTTATAATAAAACACCAAGGAAATAACCCAAACAAAAACCGACACAATAACCTCACAAAACACCAAAACAAGGCCGCATAAATTCACATTAGTTTTCGCGTAAGTATGCATCTCATGAACACATCTAAGTTTTTAGTATTTTAATATGCTATTGTGTAGACAAAAATACGCCCTTATTGTTCTGAAAAATAATATAAATTTCCATACATTGGTATTTGACATCTAAAGATTTTGAAAGTAACTAAGCACGTTTGACATGTTCGGGTTTTACTAGGTCGATCGATATTTAGGTATTTGAGCTGAAAATACAGCATTGCCACTTTCCATGTTTTATAAGATTATATTCATAAATTGCGGAATTTCCTTCTGTAATACTATCCTATATAATGATACTCTCGGAAATGGCAGCCGCGCTAGTTGGACGAGACTATTTATTTTCAAGGGAATGTCCTGTCTATCAACATAATTATTTCATCATTCTTCTTCAGTAAGGGATTAATAAATTTGATTAACCCATCAGAAATTAGCGTTTTTATTATTTCTGAATTTCTATTGCGAAATAATTTGTATCCTATAGTGCTGTTGTTTCATGTGTACGGTAGTGTTATTGTAAAGTGTAATTATGCGTTAGTATTTAGTGCTTTTGTGTAATCTAATAGTAAATGCATATCTTCAAAAAATGTGTGTTTCTTTAAGTGATTCAGTGTAATTTGTTCTGTTTCACTATGTGTTTTTTTCTCTCGACGAAATGCCGGTTATGTTCTGAGATCGGAAAGAAGAGGCCGGTATGGGTTTTAGCGGGTATAAGCTTATTATGCAGTCCCACACTATCATCAGGGCACGTGATGAGCATAAAGCTTTTCCCGTAGAAAAAAGAACTGAAGGTGTCTGCGCCCTGGATTCCTTACAGCGTCCTGCATTTACTTTCTAAGTAAGCTAAATATTTATTTTTATAATGAACTAAAGTTTTATATTTTTACACAGTTTGGCCACATTGCGCGTAACAGGTGTTTGTTATACACTGCCACAGGGTGCTATCGTTCATTACCGCGGAGTCACCTGTGAGTAAGAGGGTTTGTTACCCCACTTTTAAAACGGTCGATTTGAAAAAAAAATATGTAGCGCTTCTCTAGGACACCCAAGGAGTCACCCATTTAAATATAATACGTCATTTCCATAACACCCTGTATATTCATTTGGAACAAACCTCAACGCGTTTCGACCGTCATGGTCATCATCATGAGATGATATCTGTAAAAAGAACCTTAAGTCACAGACTTGGAATTAATGTACGAGAATAAAAGATAAAGGGATATTTATTAAGATTTTTTAAACAAAATTTTTCTAATACGCCTCATAGATTTAAAATTTAAAATTTCAACCTCCTGCTGAAACTTTCTCCGTGAGAATAACGAATACTTCTCTGGCTGCAACACACAGACTGTGACCAATCTGCCCGATAATTCACAAAGTTTGCCGCGTGTTGGCCGTAAAATAAATTCTGATACCCAAAAGAAGTTCTGCCGACAAGATGTTGGTTGCCCTTTTCGGCCCGTTGCAGGAAAATATTTCGTCTTTCGGTGCTAATTTATGTTGTTACAGGTTTATGTGGTTTACACGGATACATATGCAAGTAGAATTAATTTGGTAGTAGTGTAGTAGTAGCATTGTTTGCCCTTTATTTGAACGTTTTCGTATGAAGAGCGAGAGGAAAAATATGTATAAACACCATGCTAGGAAGCGTCTTACCATAGACGTGCCCAAACAACAATTGATTAAGTGGAAAATTGATTTGATAGCTGGATTCTTAATGACAATTCATAGCCGAATATTTCTCGCATTCCTTCGGATGTGCAGAAACGGCTGGGCTTACAATAGTAGTAGTAGTAATAGTAGTAACTTTGTAGTCTTGTTACCTGTTATTTCGACTAAAGAAACCGCCGCTACAATATGAATCATATTGACATCTGATTTCAATAATTTCCATTTGTAAACACAAAACCAGTTAGTAGTTAGCAAGCTACTGCAGAAGTCAAGAAGTCATCTTACTCCAAGATTAATACTTTCATAAATCAAAGTATAAATTTCTCAAGAAACGAGATCCTCCCGAGCTAAATATAGAATTTCGCATCTTTTCAGTATAAACAGATATGCTGAAAATATCGCAATTGGAAATGTATCGCGCAAAAGTGTAGCGTGTACGATAAAGTTGAAAATAGTTGTCTGATGTCCATTTTCGTGCCCTTTTATAATATGTAGTCTAGCGTCAAAGTTATAGAAACTGTGACAGATGTACTGCTATTTTGACTTCGTAAAACCTGGTACTTAAAGTCCGTTTTGTTGCAGTTGATAGCTCATATCGAGGGTTGAAGCCATAAAACAACCGTAAACCATAGGCGTTGCCAATAGTAATTACCTTATTTAATAAGAAAATTGGCCTCTGTCCATTGTTAAGTAGGATTAGGGTTAAAGTAGGTACAACAGGGGTAATTAATTTACCTATTTTTGCCTGCTTTAGGATGTTATTACGCCATTTGATGTGCGTTTGTCAAACTATGTATTTAGTTGTATTTAGATACTGCATTATCTCAAAGTTGAATTATTTCCTATACTTGTAACAATGGCTTCAAGTTTTTCGCCAACGTGTCTTCGTCAAATTAGCAAGAGTGCATATTCTCTCCGAGAAAAGACATTAATATTAAACGTGCATGATGCTCTAGTGTACCAGAAACCTGCAAGTGATGTTCGTAGCATCATTGCAGAGTGTGCCAATATGGTAGGAGTTGGAGAGGCTACTATATATAGGTTCTTGCGTGAAAGAAAATCTAAGAACCTCAGTGAGCCAAAACCACTCCCAGGAAAGAAACCGTTAGAAATTGACAATTTCATTAAAAATGGTATTAGAAGAAAAGTACATAGTTTTTATTTTGCCAAGGAAATACCAACTATAGACAAAATTTTACAAGCCATTAACTACGACGAGGACTTACCACAGCTATCACGAACGAAACTATGGAAAATACTTCATGATATGAACTTTCGATGGGAGAAGCAAAACAGAAAATCTTTTCTTATTGATAGAGCAGATATTATTTGCTGGAGACGTCAATACTTAAGGTCCATCCGAAAATACCGCAGCGAAGGCAAAAACATTTTCTATTTGGATGAAACTTGGCTGAACGAAGGGCACACCGTATCTAAAGTTTGGCAAGATAAAAATGTCCTAAGTTCTCGACAAGCTGTCATGGAAGGCTGGTCAACAGGACTTAGACCACCATCTGGAAAGGGACGCAGACTTATTATAACTCATATAGGAAGTTCAAATGGCTTTTTGGATCAAGGATTATTACAATTCCAGTCGAATTCTACTAAAGACTATCATGAAGAAATGACTGCTGATGTTTTCGAGGAATATTTTAAGCAAATGATAGAATACATTCCCGCTAATTCTGTAATAGTGATGGATAATGCCAGCTATCACTCTAGGCTAAAAGAGAATCTTCCCACAACTTCATGGAAAAAGGCGGAAATCGTAAACTGGTTACAACGAAAGGAATTGAGTTACGATAATACCATGGTAAAAAAAGAACTTTTGGATATTGTTAGGCTACATAAATCACAGTATAAAAAGTATGTTATTGACGAGATGGCAAGAGATCGAGGTATTATAGTGCTCCGTTTACCACCTTACCATTGTGAGCTAAATCCTATCGAATTAATATGGGCTCAAGTAAAAGGATATGTTGCTAGAAATAACAAAACTTTTAAAATGCAAGAAGTGCGACACCTCTTGCTTCATTCTTTAGCAAATGTGTCATCAGAAAATTGGCAAAACGCCATAAAACATGCTATAGTAGAGGAACAAAAAATGTGGGAACTTGACAACGTAATTGACACAACTATGGAAATTGAGCCTTGAGCGTAGGACATGATGACTCTTCAGATTCTTCTGAGGACCATTTTATCGAGTTATAATTATTGAAATTGTCAATATTTTTTGATCTGTAAATAAATTAGTTTTCTTGTAAATAAATTCATAAAATCATAAAATCTATTACATTTAAATAAAATAATAAGCGGTTACATTAAAAACCCAACTCTCCGACCATGATGGGCCGTTTTAATCATTATCCTTTCATTTCATTTTATGGCTCTATTGTTACTTTATCTGTTACCCGGTGGAATAGGTCAAAATTTCTTCATCTTTATGCTAGATGTACGTAAAAAGACCATTTTATAGGTAAAATATTTTAGGCCACCGGGCCCTTGTTTTGAATCTTTAATGAGGGTATCGAGCTATCAACGGCAACGAAACAGACTTTAGCACCAAATTAATTACTATAGGGTTTAAACTAATACTAAGTTCAAATTATTAAAGTCCGCTAAGCAATAAAACCTCTCGAGCAGGGTAGTCGGTGGCTCTCAAACAATAAATTATATTTTAGGTATTTTCTTAATAAAATAATTTAAAGTAAATAAAAATAGTATAGGTAAAGAAAAATAATTATGTTTTAGCTTTTATAGTATTTAGGAAAATTTGTTTTACGAAATCTTTTTTTATAAAGTGTTGGTTCTAAAAAGAACCGATGTTGTAGTCTTGCGATAGAATGTACCTACTTGTAGAAAGAACGAACGAACAAACCCGTATTTTACTAAAAACAGTCTTCCTCTGCATTTGAAATTTCATCCATGCTTTCAGACTCATCAGAATCATTATCATCATCCCTAATAATTACTGATGTTTTTACAGGCATGTTTGTCATAAAATTATTGCTAATATCCCATATCAATTCAATTGCATTATAATGTCAATGGTAGGGCGGTAATCTCAAAACTTGATGTCCATATTTGAGGGCGAATTCGTCAACAACATATTTTTTTTTAAATTACTGCTCGTTACACTTGCTTAAAAGATCACTTTTTAAAACTAAATCTTCATGGTTTATGTTTTTCTTTGACAACCACTCTCTTAATTCTTCCTTTTTCCAGCTGCTTGTAGGAAATTTCTCTTCGAGTCTCGTATGGTGAGAGGCATTGTCTAAAACAATTAAGGAAGGGTTTTCTAAACCTTTTAAAAGTGTTTCCTCGAACCAATACTCAAAAATTTCAGCATCCATATTGCCGTGATAATCATCAGTATTTTTTGTTGATGAAAATATGGCACTGGCATTTGAAACAAACCCTTCTTCATTGCCAGCATGTATTATTATATACCTTTTTCCATTACGGGCGCGGGTACTGGAATAGCAATGTTTCGAATCATCCTGCCAAGACGATTTTGTTGAAGTTCCGTCTGTATATATCCATGTTTCGTCAAGAAAAACAACTTGCCTTGACAATTCCGATTTTTGTTTCTTAAATATTCCCTTAAAAATTGCCATCTTTTTGAAACATTATTGGACAGCTCGCAAAGCACTTTTCTGTTGTTCGTTTTTCTGTATTTGAAGCCCAGATCTTTTAAAATGATGGACAAATTGGTAGTTCCAATATCGCAAAGTTCTTTCTTCTTTATCTTTTCAAGAATAGCTTTGAGGGTAACATATTCCTTGGCTTTATACATATCATAAACAACATTCCTAATCGATCGTTTTATCCCATGGGATAAATCAAAGGTTTTAGAATGGAGTCGAACCCTTTTATATGGTCTGTCCAATTCCTCTTCACTCTTTGTTCGAAGTCTTCTTAAGGTCTTATCTGAAATGCCGCAAGCATCAGACGTTTGTTTTTGCACTGCCAAAACAGGCAGTAACGGGCCCGAGTTATCTTTTCCTAAAGTAAAATAACGTTCCACTTGTAATACCAAACGGCGTTCACCTGGAGATGAACACCTTCAAGGCGTTGGGTCGCCTTGGTGAACATTTTCCATAACTTTGCTTTATAACTGCTTTTAAATCACACACAATGAGAAACAAACTAAAAGCAAAACTACTTATTTAAAATAGAACATACCGTCCTGCACTTGAGCAAATTTTAATTATTTCTTGGAAAATAGTGATTATTATATTAATTTAACTATAATGATCCCAAAATAACTAAATTGTAGGAAAAAGTACCTGAGAACATCTTTAACTGATTGACGCAAAATCTTTTTCATTTTATAAATAAAAAAAACTATGAGTGAAAAATAAACTACATAAAAATATTTATTGCGGTACATAATTCTAAGATAATTTTGTTTTGGAACCGCTGATTTTGCTCTGCCAACTACAGTGAACCAGTGGAATGTTCGGTACGATCAAGTATAGCGAAGGTATCGTTAACTTAACCGTCTTACTGTTTAACAACCTTTAATGATTTAATCCGATATCGGACTTCATAAAACGAACAGACTTTAGTAGAATTTACGTAACACTTACTTGGTATAGTGACTTTATGGTGTCATTACTTTATGGTCAGTATAATGGTTATAGCGCGTCAACATTTAGGTACTTATATAACACCTAAACTTTAAAGTAGAAAGAAAACGTCCCCGTTACGGCAGGAACATAACTTGTTACTTACAACGACTACAGAGTAAGATCCATCGCAAAGCAATTTTAGAAAAAATCTTAACTTCCAGTTGAAAGAATTAGGTTGGAAAATAAAATTATCGAAAAATTGTCTTTTATTCTCGTTCCTCGTATTTTTTTTAGAAGACGGGACATTGATGCGATATTTGCGATTAACCTCCTTTAAGCTTTCAGCACTATAAACCATACAAAACGCATAAAGTCGTAACATCAAAATAAAAATAAAAAGCGACCAAAAAATGTTACCATGCATATTTTAGTAGCAACAGGATGCTATTAATAAGATATGAAGGGACTAAAAAAAAACCGACAAAAAATGTCCTTGTTTTTTTATTTCTTTGGAAGCTTTTGACTGACGTGCGAGCACGCCTTATCGACAAAAAGGCTTGTGTTAATATTCTCACAATGAACGACGCCGATGTCGATCGACCCTTGCGTCTCTAGTAAATTATTATAAAACATAGACACAGCGTTAGAAAAGTTGAGTTTGATTATTGAGTTGAGTTTTTTTATATATTACTGATATATGTATTTTTATCCGCTTTTTAATAAGTATAAGTATAAATTTCAAAAGTCCGCTGCCAGTATTATAAGACACAGGACTCTGAAACAGGGACGGAAGGGAAAGCTTGGTAAAAAAATAATCAAATTTTCTTCCAAGCATAGGTGTGCTAAATTCATTTCGAATCACCGTTCCCTATCAAATACTGAACAATTCCGTGCAGGTTCAATTTGCTATGCACGGCTCAGTTTGGGTACTACTGGTTTCCATAGGTTTGGGGTCGCTGGTTGGTTTTATGATAGTAGAAGTCAAACACAGGTTTTTAGTTAATAAAATAAACTGAATCTATTTTCTTCGGTAGAATGGGGGTTATTACAAACAGCGTTGACTACTTCTCTGCACAGCCTTGCCTGTAATCACTAACTATAACCATATTCTGGTCAAAACGGTAGTATTTCTGGTAGTATAACAATAAAACTGTGGGGACTAGACTCACTGTCTAGTCACACTGAAGGATAAAACGGTTATTTCAATACCATATCTAATATCACTACATATAGGTTACGAATAACCTCTACACACCCTGTTATGCACTGGTAGTCTATTAATACTTCGGTTTACTCCGACGGGTAACTAAAGAACGACAAAGTTATTGCAATACTTCATCTAATAATTCGGTTCACTCCGACGGGTAGCTAAAGAAGCAAAGGTTATTTCAATACCTTTACTCCTGAGTGTAACTAAAGAAAGAAAAGGTTATTTCAATACCTTATCTTACTGAATACCGAAAACTCGCTCGCGGCACCGTATCAAACTCCGTTAATTCGAACCCGGGTCAAGTTTTGTATTATCTAAAGTACGGCTTTTCTGTCACCGCACTGACTGTCAACCCAATTTACGTAAGAAATCACCAATTTCCGATCGCTAAAGGACAACCTATTTCGTCTGAAAACTAGATCAACAGTGGCGAGATTATTCGCAAGGTCTTGTGGCCGGTGACGTACCAGATGTCACAACCAATCACACGACCCGCCTACGACGGAAGGGGTAGATGCTGATATCGATTTTTGCAGTTTTTAAGTACGGAATATTATATTTAATTATTTTCACGGTATGGGTGTGAGAAAGAGGGTAGTTAGTGTCTCACTTGGATTAGGAATGTGGTACATTTGTCTGGCGTTTTGTAGGTAGCGTGTTAGGCGATTATGGTCTTTATTGATTTAATTTAGCTAGTTTGAGTTTTTAGAATAATATGTTTATGCAGGTTTGGACAAAAACGGAAGGTAATTTTGTCATTTTACCCGTGAATCCTTGGGTGTTTATATATAAGTTATTTCCAGACAACAAAGGAAGTAACTAGAGGGTAGTTTTGATACTTAGAGAATTTGCCTGCTAGAAGTTGTATGAATGTACAGTTGTGTCAAAACATGCAAATATGGTTTTATTCTGCTTTGGGCATTTATATATTAAATATTCCTTGATTATGCAAATATTGGGCTCTGAACGTATGTTTATGATGGGTATATAGCGCAAATTACATGAACGGAGTTATTGTTGATGGTTAAACTGATAGATTATTTGGCTATTATCGATCCGTGCCTATTCTGACGTGTTATAAATTGCATGGACATGTTTTGTACGTTCTTGAATATAATAAGCGAATTGTTAAGCGTGTTGTTAGTGGGATACGGGTACTGTTTCACAACATTCTCCCCCCCGTTGAATCCTCCTGCGATTCAACTAAACTGACTCACAATATTTTGAACTTTAAATGAAAAATCGATCTGATGAGTTAAGCTCGAAGTAAATGAAGTTATGCTTGCAGTAAATGAAGTTATGCTCGAAGGACCAGTATTATTAAGCTAATACGACTGAAGAGAATATAAATAATAATGCCACTCTGGCGTTAACGAAAATAACTATTAGATAAAGTGTAAATATGAATGAAAGCTCCAGATAGGTTGTAAATCCACCTAGGTTTCATCGAACAAGATAATAACTAAATAAAGGGTAGAAAGCTCAATCCGAGCGTAGTAATGGTAACATCTTACCATGGTAGACATCAGTACTCATGAACACCACCGCACAGGTTGTAAGGCTGAACTATGGGTTTCACAAGTAGTGAAGGTAGAAAGTAATGGATAGAAAATTGTGCCCTCTTGGCTACGGGTAGAAACTTGTGTTGCACACTTGGCAACGGGTAGAAACTTTTTTGCACACTTGGCAACGGGTAGAAACTTTTTTGCACACTTGGCAACGGGTAGAAACTTTTTTGCACACTTGGCAACGGGTAGAAACTTATTTGCACACTTGGCAACGGGTAGAAACTTATTTGCACACTTGGCAACGGGTAGAAACTTGTTTTTTAGGAATCCTCTCCTAAAAAGAACTTGCTGCCTAGAAGGATAGACAGGTAGAAGAAAAGAAGGGTGCCTTGTTCCTGAACACTGACATTTTTGCTTGTAAAGACACTGTAATGCCCCAGTGAGAAAATTCAAAACAAAAAGGCTCTGAGAGCATGCTAGAGAGTCTAGCCGGTGTTGCGGACAGGTAAACTGTAACATACAACGAAAGTGCAGAAGAAAAATCTGCCGTGAAAACACGCTATTAAGTTTAGCCACTAGGAGCGTATCTAGTGTAGAAAAAGAATATAGATTAAAGAGCTGTTAGGCGGTTAAGCTTAAGCAAACTCGGTACGATGTTTCACCTTGAAACAAAGGGCCAAACAAAAAAGACAAAGATCAATTACTCGTTTAGGTTGCCCAAGGACATAGGCCTCATATCCTAGTAACGTTCAAAGGTACGATACCAAACCGAAGTAATGATTGAGTAATGCATAGAAATGTGATTGTGAAGAAACTTGCTTGAATGTTACACTTGTAGTAATTAACTTGTATTAATACAACTTCTGTACGCCACGGGATACCATCCGCTAATGGCCACCGGATTCACCGATACCACGCCTGTGCCGACTACGGGAATTCTCTTCCGCACCGAACCTCAGGTTAACCTTTTACATAACTTTCTTTGTGCTCTCTTGGCACGAACCATAGAAAAATACTTTTGCCCTCTTGGCAGATACTGGGTAGGGATACTTATGAAAATCGTAGACCAGGTCGTAAAGCTGAGATACGTTTCCACAAGCAGTAGGCTAAAAGAGTTGTTGAAGGATTATACTTAGATTAACTCGTACGATGTTTCAGTTTGAAACAAAGGGCCAAACAAAAAAAACAAAGATCATTGACTTGTTTAGGTTTCCCAGGGAGGTAGGCCGTATCTCCCAGTAACGTTTAAGGGTACGCTACCAAACCCAAATGTAGTAAGTAGAATGTAATATAAACACAATATCATTTATTGTATTTCAACGCAAGAAAAGTATACGCAATTTTCGTTGCTGCATAATTTTTAGTCAACATTTATATTTAAGTCATTATATAGCATCGGGGATACTTTAGTGATAGCTCTAGTGAACGTACTAGTGGGAGTTTTTAATTTAATAACACGAACTTTACCGTCTTTACCGGGATATGTTTCTAACACTCGGGCTAAAGGCCACTGTAACGGAGGTACGTTGTCTTCTAGTAGTAACACGATGTCGTTTATTTTAATGTTCGCGGTGTTCTTCAACCATTTTGGGCAATTTTGAAGACGACTCAAGTAGTCTACAGACCATCGTTTCCAGAATATTTGTTGGATCTTAGTACATTGTTGCCAAAACTTTAATCTGTTATCTGAAATTTCACTTACATCTTTTTCCGGATAAGCCGTTAAATTTTCACCAATCAAAAAATGTCCTGGGGAAAGGTAACTGAAATCTGAAGGATCATTTGTCATTGGACATAAAGGTCGTGAATTTAAGATTGCTTCTATTTGCGTTAGGATCGTGTAAAATTCCTCAAACGTAAAAGTTAAATTTCCGATTATTCTATGAATATGATGTTTAGTGCTTTTCACTGCAGCCTCCCATAGACCGCCCCAATGTGGAGATCTCGGTGGAATAAATTTCCATTGAATTTCATTTTGTAAGAGATAGTTTATAAAAGTTTCACAAGCTGTCGAATTTTTGAAAAAAGTATATACGTCGTGCAGCTGGTTGTTAGCACCCTGAAAATTGGTACCGTTGTCGCTATAAATAATTGTAGGGTTACCTCTCCGTGAAATGAAACGTTTCAGGGTCATAATAAAAGCTTCAGACGATAAACTTGTAACTAATTCTATGTGAACTGCTTTTGTAGTCATACAAACAAAGATGGCAATGTAAGCTTTGATTTTTGGTGCTTTCTTTAACCGTGATGATTTTATTAGGAACGGGCCTCCGTAATCGATACCTACTTTCTGAAATGGGCGTGAAATTTGAACTCTGTCTCCTGGCAAATCTGCCATAATTTGTTGTGCTGGAAGAGCTCGAAATCTGCTGCATACTATGCAGTTCCGTATAACGTTTTTAACTTCTTTCAAACCGTTCAAAGGCCAGTACCGTAACCTAAAATTTGACAACACTGATTGAGCACCTGCGTGTCCTAACCTTAAATGTTCTTGCTTCAGCATGATTCTGACAGTGGCGTTGTGGGATGGTAGTAAATAAGGATGTTTCTGATCGAATGAAATGTCAGCGTTCTCTAGCCTACCTCCAACTCTGACTAACTTGTCTTCATCTAAGAATAATTTGAGCATTTTTAACTGATGGTGTGAAATTATTTCATTCTTTTTTAATTCTGAGATTTCTTTTGAGAAACATTGAGTCTGTAAAATGTTCACTATGAATGTTTGAGCCTTTGTTATCTCATTAACTGTAATGATTGAATCTATAATTTTATTATTTTTATTTTTTGCATTATGAATAAACCTTAACACGTACGCCAATGAGCGTGTAAGTCGAGAAAATATTGAAAAGTGTGAAAAATATTCCACCCAAAATTCGTACGCCTTTGGTTGTTGAACTGAAATAAGTGAGATTTTCTTTTGTTCGGGAATGTTTTCTATTTTTACTTCCTTATCAAAGGAATCCAAAACTACATCAAAATTATGTAAGAACTTAGGACCGTGAAACCAAAAATTTGAAATTGTTGTGTCTGTAGAAAAGTTTCCTCTTGATAACAGATCAGCTGGGTTGTCTGCAGATTTGACATATCTCAGTTTACTATTTTGAGTAAGAGTTTGAATTTGAGACACTCGGTGTGACACAAACGTAGACCATCTGTTAGGTAAGTCACTACACCAGGCTATAGTAATTTTCGAATCTGACCATAGGTTTATTGAGTCATGCGTGAAAGTATCTTTAAAAATGTCTAAAATTCTACTTGTTAATTTCGCTAAAATTACCAAGGCACAGAGTTCAAGTCTCGGTAAAGTTATTGTCTTTATAGGGGCTACTCTCGATTTTGAAGAGATTAAATTCATCGCTACTGTTTTATTCTCATATAACACTCTGATATATATGCAAGCTCCGTACGCTAATGTGCTTGCGTCCGCAAATCCGTGAAATTCAATTTTTGAAATATTTTTATTATCGCAAATCATTCTGGGAATTTTTAAAGATTTCAAAAAAGAAACAGTATTTAGAAAAGCGTGCCACTCGGTTAGTAAGTCTGTGTTCGTTACTACTGTGTCCCATCCTATCTTAATAATCCATAATTTTTGCATTAAAATTTTACCTTTTACTATGACGGGGTTGATGAGACCTAAAGGGTCGAAACATTGAGCTATGGTGGACAACATAATTCTTTTTGTCGGTTGTTTGTGTGACGTGTCTATTGGAATCGCGATTTTTAAAACATCCTCTTCAGGGAGCCATTTTAGACCTAATACTTTATTTGGAGCGCTATCAAAATTTAAATCGAATTCACTAAGCTGAGTTTGTGATATTGACTTTAAGAAATCTTGTGAATTTGAACACCACTTGTGTAATGAAAAACCTGACTTGTTGAGCAGTGTATTTAGCTGTGAGTGTAACTGCGGTAACTGTTCTATGTTGTTACAACCTGCTAAAATGTCATCGACATAGCACTGTGAGCTGAGGGCCTGAGACGCCTCTGGATAGGTTTCCAAATTGGTATTAGCTATTTCTTGTATTGTTCTTGTAGCCGCAAATGGCGCAAAGTTTGTCCCGTATGTTACCGTTTGGAGTTCTATGCATTTTAAAGTGTCCTGCGGACTTTCTCTCCAAAGTATATTCTGTAAAAACGTGTGATCTGGATTTATTTTGATCTGTCGGTACATTTTCTGGATATCTGATGTCAAAACAAACTGATAATAACGAAATCTGCACAAAATGTCAAAAAGTTCAGGCTGCACCTGGTACCCTTTCAAAGTTACATCATTCAGAGAATAACCCGATGAAGACTTCGCGGACGCGTCAAATACTACTCGTAATTTTGTCGTAACACTGTCCTCTCGTAAGACACATAAGTGAGGAATAAAATACTTATTGTCATTATTAATGTTAGTCAAGGTTAAAGGAACATACTTGGCGTGGCCTAGTTCTACATATTCATTTATAAAATTTTTATATTCCGCAAATAATTTTGAATCACCGTGTAATCTTTTTTCTAACGAAATAAACCTTTTTTCTGCCATTTTATAGGAATCACCCAACTTTTTGTGTTCGTCAATATTTTTAAAAGGCATATCTACTTGAAATGATCCGTCCTGTAAAATGTTTGTAGTGTTAGAAAATATTGTTTCTGTCAGTTGTTCGTCAGTCGTCAAAATGTTTTTTACTGGTGTTTCTTCTATGTTCCAAAACTTTGTTAACATGTCGTCTAGTTCGTTTGTTTGTACAAAAAAGGATGCCTTGTTCTGTGACTTGTTTAAATTCTTATTCTTTCCTGTAAATTTACAATTATCGGGTATACTTCCCCCTATTAACCACCCTAGAGAGGTACATAACAAGGTAGGTTTATTGGTGCCTAGCGCATGGTAGCCATGGCGCAAAATATTGTAATACATCCCTGCCCCAATCAGCATATCTATTTGTGAACTTACATAAAATGTTGGATCGGCTAAATTAGTTCTTAACTCATTTGGAATGTCTAATTTGTTTATGTCGATCGGTACCTGGGGTAAGTTATAAGTAATGTGATCTAAAATCACGCATGACACGGAATAACTTTCTTCCTGTATTTTTGAATGAACAGTGACATCTGTCATTTTATTTGAAGGGAACCCATGTTGAGCGATACCTGAAATGTTTAAATTATGTCTGTATACGTCACTTCCTATCTTATTTACCAATCTCTGGGTTATAAAAGAACTTTGACTTCCGTTGTCGAGGAGCGCTTTGGCAGATATTATTTTTCCGGTTTTTGCGTTAATTAAGTTTACTTGCGCAGTCGACAATAACACTGTACTTTGTTTATTAACTGTTGCTGACAAAGCTACTGCTTCCGGTTCGGTATTTTCACTAGAGCCATCGCGTTCACGCCTCGGATGCGTCGCTACGTCACGTGTTAAACCAGGTGGTAAGTGTGGTTCTTGTGTCTGTGTAGTTGGAAGAACGCGTTGTCTATTTAAGTTTGTAGGAGTCGCGCGCGGTTGCGATCTTAGCGGTTGATTATTTCTGTTTGTTAATGAGTGATGCTCACCTGCGTAGTTCGGGTTTTGATTCTGTCGCGGAGTATTGAAATTAGACTGAAACTGTTGCTTATGCAATAAAGTATTATGAGGGTTGTTGCAATACAAGCATTTACTGTTTGACAAGCACTGAACTCCGGAATGTCTGCCGAAACACGTTAAGCATAAATTTTTACTTTTTATCAAATCGGTGCGCTGATTAATGGACAATTCCAGAAATCTTTGACATTTAAACAATCTGTGGTCCACAGTGCCACAAATATAACACTGAACTGCGTTTTGACGGTTACTAGTAAATAAAGAAACTTTTTCGTTTTTATACTTTGGACTACTATTGGTACTTGACAAGTTTTCAAAAATTATGCAACGTTTTTCTAAAAATTCAAACAAGTCTTGTAACATGGGTAGTTCGTTTAAGTCCCTGTCTTGTTCAAATGCTCGTTTTGTCGCAAAGTCTAACTTGTTTTCCAGTATGTGAACTAACATGTATTCGAATAGCTGTGTCTCCGTTAATTTTAGTTTTTTGAAAGATTCAATTGTCTTTTTATTTGTCGCTACAAAATCCCGTAAATTACTTGAATTTGACCTTGTCATAACAGGGGCGTCCAACAATTGAATTAAATAACTATTTAGCACACAGGTTAGGTTCTCGTATCTATTTGTTAAAATATCCCATGCCAAATCAAAATTGTCTGCTATAAGTTCAAGCGAGTCTACCAATTTAAAGGCTTCCCCCTTTAAGGCTGATTTTAAATAAATTAACTTTTGAACATTTCCAAGGGTCGAGTTCTGAATGATCAGAGCATTAAAAACTTCTGCAAAAGACCGCCATTCTGCGATACTACCGTCAAAAAAGGGTACCTTTAACTCGGGCAACTTGACATTGGACACTATTTGTGGTGACGATACTTTATGCGAAATTATGATTGGCGCTGCGCTACTATCTTTAATTTTATTAAACTCTGCTAACACTGAATAGTACCTATCCTCAGTCTCATCTCTGTCTAGATCGTCTGGATCTATTTTTTCGAGGGCATTTTGAATATCTGAATAATTTTTGAACGCGTTTTTTAAGTGTTCCTGTCTGTCGGTAACTTGTAGCATTTTTTCTTTATTGCCTTTATTTATTTCAAACCAGTTCTTGGCTCGCGTGATTGCGCCCTTTGCCGTGCCACGCATTTGCACGAGAGTATCGAAATCTAATTCTTCCATTTTTAAATAAAAAGTTTACTTTACCGTGCTGAGATTGAAAATAGTACTGTCACTGTACGCTTAAAAAATGGTTTTATTGTTTGACTGCTGTAAAAAATATCAACAACAATATGCACTGAAACGTTACACTCTTTTAATATTACCAAAAAATCAATAAATGGTTAATAAATTTCCTGAAATAAATTTATCACTGATTCTACTTTTTATATATCTATAAAAACACTAATATTTGTTTTATCAACAATGCCTGAAATAAATCTGCTTATAGCTACTATTTTCCTGAAATAAATTTATCAACTTTTTGTACTTTTAGTTTCTTTTTTACTAAAACTTTCTTAATCAATGTTATTTATTGTTCAAACTATTTCTATTACTCTAGGTACCTTGTGCTACCACTTTATACCAATTACTGCTCCGGCTGGAATGCTGTCTAGGCTGCACTTCGATTGATCACTATCGCTCTAGTCGTTTTGCAGGGTTACCCTAGGGATCCTGGGTACTAGAAAGTCTCTTTCGGCACACTTAACTGTTTCACTTGGTTCTGCCCTTTGTTAATACTGAAAGTTTTTCCGCTGCGGAATGTTCTATCACCTTTCTTTATTTCTTCTTACTATTTTCCTCGAGTTCTGTTAGTTTTCCTTGGAAATATCTATTCTCCTTGACTTAGATATTTTTGCTTTCTTCTTCTTGAACTATTTTTGCAGTTCTACTAATTTCCTCCTCGTGATTTTTGTTTATTTTACTTTCCTGCTTCACGTCTGACAATCCACAATCCGGCTGTGATGGACCATGAACAATTCCGTGCAGGTTCAATTTGCTATGCACGGCTCAGTTTGGGTACTACTGGTTTCCATAGGTTTGGGGTCGCTGGTTGGTTTTATGATAGTAGAAGTCAAACACAGGTTTTTAGTTAATAAAATAAACTGAATCTATTTTCTTCGGTAGAATGGGGGTTATTACAAACAGCGTTGACTACTTCTCTGCACAGCCTTGCCTGTAATCACTAACTATAACCATATTCTGGTCAAAACGGTAGTATTTCTGGTAGTATAACAATAAAACTGTGGGGACTAGACTCACTGTCTAGTCACACTGAAGGATAAAACGGTTATTTCAATACCATATCTAATATCACTACATATAGGTTACGAATAACCTCTACACACCCTGTTATGCACTGGTAGTCTATTAATACTTCGGTTTACTCCGACGGGTAACTAAAGAACGACAAAGTTATTGCAATACTTCATCTAATAATTCGGTTCACTCCGACGGGTAGCTAAAGAAGCAAAGGTTATTTCAATACCTTTACTCCTGAGTGTAACTAAAGAAAGAAAAGGTTATTTCAATACCTTATCTTACTGAATACCGAAAACTCGCTCGCGGCACCGTATCAAACTCCGTTAATTCGAACCCGGGTCAAGTTTTGTATTATCTAAAGTACGGCTTTTCTGTCACCGCACTGACTGTCAACCCAATTTACGTAAGAAATCACCAATTTCCGATCGCTAAAGGACAACCTATTTCGTCTGAAAACTAGATCAACAGTGGCGAGATTATTCGCAAGGTCTTGTGGCCGGTGACGTACCTGATGTCACAACCAATCACACGACCCGCCTACGACGGAAGGGGTAGATGCTGATATCGATTTTTGCAGTTTTTAAGTACGGAATATTATATTTAATTATTTTCACGGTATGGGTGTGAGAAAGAGGGTAGTTAGTGTCTCACTTGGATTAGGAATGTGGTACATTTGTCTGGCGTTTTGTAGGTAGCGTGTTAGGCGATTATGGTCTTTATTGATTTAATTTAGCTAGTTTGAGTTTTTAGAATAATATGTTTATGCAGGTTTGGACAAAAACGGAAGGTAATTTTGTCATTTTACCCGTGAATCCTTGGGTGTTTATATATAAGTTATTTCCAGACAACAAAGGAAGTAACTAGAGGGTAGTTTTGATACTTAGAGAATTTGCCTGCTAGAAGTTGTATGAATGTACAGTTGTGTCAAAACATGCAAATATGGTTTTATTCTGCTTTGGGCATTTATATATTAAATATTCCTTGATTATGCAAATATTGGGCTCTGAACGTATGTTTATGATGGGTATATAGCGCAAATTACATGAACGGAGTTATTGTTGATGGTTAAACTGATAGATTATTTGGCTATTATCGATCCGTGCCTATTCTGACGTGTTATAAATTGCATGGACATGTTTTGTACGTTCTTGAATATAATAAGCGAATTGTTAAGCGTGTTGTTAGTGGGATACGGGTACTGTTTCACAACAAATACTCTAGAGCAAAACACAGCATTAAAACAACAAAAGGTTTTCGCTACGCCATTGGTGCACCAGTATCCTCACTTTCGACGCCGAACTATCGCTGTAGTGTCAGATTTACGATTTAAATAGTCTATTGTCATACATAAATTCCTCCATATTATGTATTTAAATACATATTTCCTTTTATTGTCTTTTTTTCCTTTATTGTCGTGGCGAGGGAGAAATAGTATATTACGTACCGAGGTGGAAAGTGTTTCATTCCTGTCAAGAGAGTCGGTAGTTAACCGAGGCGTGAAGCGGCGAACGAATAAGTGACGAGCGACGGTTTTCGCCTGAAAAGATAACTCGAGCGGTTTTTTTTTAATAATCGAGCGATCAAGCGGTTTTTCGCGCGAGCGATCACAACACTAAAACAAAGTTCAAAATCCCGGTTCCGAGTCGGCGCTAGTAGCTTATTTCAGTGAAAATGCCAAGACAAAGAAGATATCAACGATTTGGTCACAATATTCAATGTGAGGACAACTCTATCAATTAGGGAAAAAGTAGACATATCTAAACACGCAAAGCTATTTGCATTTTTTTTAAAAGTGTGTTCGTATATTATTTTGAGATATCGATTTTTAAAAAAATTACAAAAAAATAATTTACTTTCCACCCGGGTGGACAGTAAGGTAAAAAAAACGTCAACTTTCCATGTTTCAAAGATAAATGAAATGTCATTATTGGTTATAAAAAAAACTTTTTTAATGCCTCGCGTAAAATAGTTCTATATTTTATTAAATTATTTTATTTTACTATAGCTGCAAACGATGTACATACTGTTTTCTGAAAACTAGGTTTCATTTTCTTATTTATATTTAAATTAATGAAATAAATGTTAAAATAAAACCCACACTGGAACGTGGGAGGACATATGAATGGACTGCTATACGAACGTCTGGTTGATAATAGTAAAACGTAAAAATAAACTCGTGGCTTATAGAATTGAGGAAGATAATATTATATGCTGGTAGATTTAGGATATAAAGGAAATCTTATTATTTTTGGTTTCAGCGTAAATTTGATCTTGTCCAAACAATATTTTAAATATTTTTATAAGTTAAGTTAATTGGTAAAAGTCGGGTAGAGTCAAATTGGGACTCTCACGATACAACAAGACAAGGTAAGATATCTAACCGTCCCAATTTCGTCTGCCGTGCGCAGTGACGTCACCTGTAGAGTAATTCTTAAATCTCTTAAGCTAGCTTTAGACGATGCCTTTTTTCGTGCATCTTGATGCATGCGTCGTAGCGCAACTATGGCGCACGCGTCTCTGCATGCGCTTTTTAAAGCGCACCGGTTGTGTGCGTCAAGATGCAAGCAGACGCAGTGTTTCCCGAGACTGATGGGACTTTCATGCGTTACATTGTGCGTCTTCGCATGTTTACATCAAAATGAATGACAGAACAATTGAGTTTATTGACTCTTATAGAAATTTTACTTGTTTGTGGCGATGTGAAGACCCTAGTTACAAAAACCGTATTATACGGAATGATGCTATTCAGGAATTATGTAAAAAATACAGTATAACACCAAAGCAAGTCTTGAACAAAATTAAGAGCTTGAGGTCATATTTCCCCTTTTAAAGGAATAGGACTTTTTCCTCAGCAATTCCCGTATCCAACACTTCCGTTTACGTTTTTTATTTCTCGATATTATAATAAAAGCAGCACACAAACCTCCAAACCTGACAACATCCATGTTGAAAAATGCAAGACGCACCACCGATATCAATTTTAGTGTAAATGATATGTTGCACGACATTAAGGTGGTACGGTTTTATGCGCTATATTGCATGCGCTGCTTCACGAAATGTCGCATGCGCTAACGCACGAAAAGAGGCACCGTCTAAAGCTAGCTTTATGGAGGGTTACATTGCTGTCAGTGTTTTTAACTCTTTTTTGAAAGTATTGAAAGGGTTTACGCATGTAATGGTATATGAAATGAAAAAATAATATATGGCAAGTATTTACATTGTATATGAATTTCATAGAAATATGACACACAAATACCACTAAAAAAAGAAAAGAATCCGAGAAATTTTTGCCGCCATTTGAGCCGATCGACGATAGCCGAAGCATGCCGAGAGCTGCTCGGGGACCGCTTCTGGTTTTGAAACAGCGTTGCCACTCGTTTACAATTGTAATATATCCATTACTATTTTAACAATTCAATTTTTAACATCCTTGTTGTGGGGCTCCCCATTATGAAATTTATGTTCAATCTAAATGGCCCCATCTAATAGGATACTGACGCCGTTTTAATTAAAAGGTTTTACGCATTTAATGGTATGTGAAATGAAAGAATAATATCATGGTATTTAGGTATATTTATTTCATGAACATACAACAAAGATTAAAGCTCAAATACGTGCCGATGTTACACTAAATTTGTCTTTCCGACAACACAACCGTATCCATTCTAATTTTTTGTTTTTATCCTTAGAAAAGCGGGAAAATGTTATATTTCTATCAAATTTCTTTGCCTGGTATTCATATCACAACCGAACACAACGCACCTCATTTTATGAAAATTCAGATATTTATTTTAATAAACACACAAGACTCAATAAGAAAATATTCTGGTGAACATAAATTACTGGCGAACTTACAAAATTTCCAGGGAAAACTACGGCAACCATGCAGCAGTGTTGCCAGAAATCCTTGATCAAAAGTAATAGGACGTTTCGAAACCTAATAGAAGAATAAAAACGGTGCCAGAGTAATAAGAGTACGAAAAAAAGGTCGTCACTTTCCTATGAAATGGGGGTCATCTTCAGATTGAACATAAATTTCATATGGGGAGCCCCACAACCCACAACAAGAATGTTAAAAATTGAATTGTTAAAATAGTAATGGATATATGACAATTATAAACGACTGGCAACGCTGTTTCAAAACCAGAAGCGCTCGCCCAGCAGCTGTCGGCATGATTCGGCTATCGTCGGCCGGCTCAAATGGAGGCAAAAATTTGTCGGAATGTTTTCTATGAAATTAATATACGTAAATACTTGCCATATATTATTCTTTCAGTTCATATATCATTACATGCGTAAAACCTTTTAATAACTTCAAAAAAGAGTTAGAAACACATACAGCAATGTAACCCTCCATAAGAGATTTAAAAATTACTCGCCGGTGATGTCACAAGCCACGCCCAAACACGACGTGCAATCATACCTTCTTAAATTCTTTATCCATGGGACTATCTGGAGTATGGTTATAGTTATTATCGCGATGGATGGATTGGATTTTAGGTATTTTGTGAACTTCCTGCTTAGATTTATTAGATATTGTTTGTATAGATATTAGCTAATGATTCGTTTTTTTGAGGTATAAAATTATGTAAATTTTATTATTTGTCTAAATATAATTTTCTTTGTTCCAGATGAATAGAATAAATAGCAGCACCGAAAACCAAGATGGCGTAGAATCAGATCCCGAAGACCCGGAGCAACTTTTGAACGAATGGTTGGGAGAACTCGACAACTTAACAGGGGTAAGTAAACATCAATTATCGACAATATACTGGATGTTCGGGTAATGCATCCGGATACTTGAAAGTTATTGTTCTACAATAAATGCAGCAAGTCATATAACAATAAATCGAAATCTCGATACTTTTCGAGTTACATCTGTCGAAGATCTTTTTTTTTATTACACTAAACACCTTTCGATTAGTTTTTAAACTATCAAGGTGATATTTGGCACAGGTACTACGCTTAAGGACTTCTATCATTCTGTTATAAAAATGGTTTTCTATTTGGGTTTCATAATGGCTACATTATGAAATGCAAAAAATTTAATAACCTGCCACTTTATGAAACTGAAATTTTATTTTTCTTATGTTGGCAGCAAGTAGGGTTCGAATTTTAGGCTACTTCGATTTCGTTGAAATTAGATTTCTTGGCATTATGGATTCGAGAAAATTTTTTTATAGAAAACTTTAAAATACTAACCTTTAACCTTGCAAATGGATCATTTTGACTAGATATTTATCCGAAATACCTATACTCTTAAATATATAACATGCTGACGGTGTCGTCAACTAATTTCTAGTCACAACTATAAAACAACATAACCTAAAAATTATATGCTATATTTCTAAAGTTTTATTCAATAAAGTACTATTTTTATTTTTAATTCAATATAGTATTATACATATTACTTTATATACAGGGTGCTGATAAAGTCTGGAATAATCGATTTTTCTTGAAAACGCAAAACTTTTTCGAAAAACGCTCGTACCCGTCGATTTTATTTTATTCTTTGAAATTTTTTGGCGTTCTTCAATATTATACCGGATGCGCCAAAAACGCTAGGCAAGTGTCAACTTCACTTTTTCAAATAGAACACCCCTTTTTTTCTCCAATATTCAGATTCCTCTCTAAACTCTAGACAAGTTTCATATAACATATTGTATGGCTAAAGTCAACAGTAATTGAAATACAGGGCCCACAATAAAAATCAAGGTATAATTTTAAAGCTTGTTTTCCATGACAAATACTTAGGCTAGAAAAAAAATTCTAACAGGAAATTGGTAATACAGTGAACAATCTAAAAAATTATTTGAGTAAGTGTTGAAAATGGTGTCCATTTACGGCTCTACAATGTCCCAATCTCTCAACAAATTCTAACTGTACATTATGTACAATTTCTGGGGTAATTTGTCTTATGGTTGTTGTTATACGCGTTTTGAGAACATCAATATCTTCTGGTTTATTTTTGTAAACCCTTTCCTTAATATAGCCCCACAGAAAGAAGTCCAATGGCGTTAAGTCGGGGGACCTCGCAGGCCACTCTATTTCACCCCGTCGACCTATCCAATGATGATGAAATAACTCATTCAGGTATCTACGGACTTCGACCGAATAGTGGGCTGGTGCACCATCCTGCTGAACCAATACCGGCAATTTTGACGATTTACCATGCCATCCAAGAAAAAAGTAGCCTCATCGGAAAAAATTATGTTACTCGGAAATAATGCATCGTTAATCAAGTAATTATCCATGAGAATTTCGCAGAACTCATTCCTTCTGTCAGGGTCGCCTTCCAAAAGTTCCTGTACTCCTTGGCATTTATATGCATGCCATTTTTCCTTTTTCAGGAACTTTGCCACCGTTGAATCGTGGATATTTTGAACATTTTGAGAAATGCTTCTTGTGCTCGAATGTGGTCTCTCTTCCAACGAAACTAGAATATCAAGTTTGACATCGTCGGAAATTTTAGGTCGTCCACTTCTAGGTTTATCCTTAACGTGACCAACTTCATTATACTTCTTAACAATTTTGGAAATAGTTGCCTGATTTATGTGTTCTCTATTTGGATATTTATCATTAAAATACTCACAAACTTCTATTTGTGTTCTCTTTCGATCTCCACATCCTACTATTATTAATATTTCGATTCTCTCAGCTTCCGTTAGAAACATTTTTATGGGTAAAAGTGACAACTTTGGAGTAAATATTAAATGTTTTGACATTTACGTAACTAAGTTATTATGTAGAAACCGGTAAGAAGGTAAATACCTAGACCTTAAAATTATACCTTGATTTTTATTGTGGGCCCTGTATTTCAATTACTGTTGACTTTAGCCATACAATATGTTATATGAAACTTGTCTAGAGTTTAGAGAGGAATCTGAATATTAGAGAAAAAAAGGGGTGTTCTATTTGAAAAAGTGAAGTTGACACTTGCCTAGCGTTTTTGGCGCATCCGGTATAATATTGAAGAACGCCAAAAAATTTCAAAGAATAAAATAAAATCGACGGGTACGAGCGTTTTTCGAAAAAGTTTTGCGTTTTCAAGAAAAATCGATTATTCCAGACTTTATCAGCACCCTGTATACATATTTATAGTTACTCTAAACTTTTCCAGGACATTAATTGTTATTCCTGTCAGATTCTGTATCGACACAATATTTTGTTCAATAGTATTATTTATTATTTTGTTCAATATTTTGAACTTTGTTCTGCTAGCACCATAACTCAATGTTTTGAATATTCTTTTTAAAAGTTTTTCTAGATTATTTTCTGCAATTTCTCGTATTTCTGACGGAGTACAACTTTCTACCTGACTCATTTTTATCAACTTTAATAATATGTATATTTATTTTTAATTATGACGGATGGGAAGAAGCTTTGTTGTGTTCAATTGTTTCTATCATGGCATATTTGATACTTGTAACATTTTGTGAAATTTTAAAAGTATTGCCAACCCAAAAAGAAAATATTAATTCAAATGGAAAAAATCTACTATATTTTTTAAAGTTTACAGACTTTAAAGACCCAAATAGAAAAAGTATTATAAAATACACGGTTCATAAGACAATTAGAGCACTTATACTTTAGAAAACTCCCCGCTTCGCGGGCCGCTTTCTAAATTAAACGCGTGCTCTAAGATAATGTCTTATGAAACTTGTATCTTAATATACTATTCTCTACTGTGCCACCGGAAGCCACTTTACCTGAAATTCAAATTTAATTTTTGTATTTTTTGTTTTGTTTTGACAGTTATTGGAACATGTCATTTCAATGACAAAATAATACCCAATAAAGAAGTACTTTTTATTCGAGCCGATAAAACGCACCGTTTCAGCGGAAAACTGGAATTTGTTGTTGTTAGCAGTAAAATCAAATGGAAGCAAACAAAGCAGAAAAAGTATACGACTTTCTACCGTCATTTTAACATATAGAATTACTTCTCCGAGTATCCTGATGCATTATCCGAACACCACACCACATAAAATATCAAGTTTTAATAAATTTTAAAGTCCGTAATTTGAGTTTTATAATTATCTCCAATCGTTTTAAAACGCCCAAAATACAACCTTCGTCTGTAATTAAAATCGAACCGAAAAAGTTTTGAATGGAAAACTTTTTTGACGCCGGATAAAGCTTTTAATTTAGCCGGGAAAGTTTCTCATTATGAGCGAATTTGATACCTTTGCGTGTTGCGAGGGTGGAGAGATAAAAATTTAAATGAACGAATTATTCCTTCTGTTTATTTATTAAAGGTTAATTTCGAGAGGGTAATTATTTGATAAATACAATTTTGTTATGACTTTTTCCCCAACGAATACTGGCGGGGGCGGGCTATTGCCCTCGTTTTTTCAAATGGGAATGGGTATGTTGTGATACATCTTTTTAAACGGCATTAAATTCTCTTTAAAATGGTGCTTTGTTTTGTAAATTTGAGCTACGCGCCGCCGAGAAATTGCGTTTTAAAAAATGTAATTTTATTGAGTAATACTTACATGTTATCTTATTAAATGTTGAAAATGTCTGCCATTCACCTCCATACAATAGTACAACAACTGTTCAAAGTGTTCTCGGACATTGTGAAGAATATCTAGTGCTAGTGTAATTTGATCTTCTAAGGATTCGGGTTGGGTGGCATAAATTTTGGATTTTAGATGTCCTCACAAAAAGAAATCAAGGGGAGATAAATCGGGCGATCTCGCGGGCCATTCAATAGCACCCCTCCTCCCAATCCATCTCCCAGGAAACGTTTCATCCAGAAAGTGGCGTACGGGTAAAGCATAAGGGGGGGAGCCCCGTCTTGTTGAAATATTGGATTTTCTGCATGGTAACTTTGGTCGTTTTCCATAATTTCCATCAGTGCTGGATTGACAGCATTCTCCAACAAGTCTAAATAACTATCTCCATTTAAATTTCCCGGTAAGAAAAATGGTCCAATTATGCGATCACCGAAAATACCAGCCCAAACGTTTAATTTCTGAGGATTTTGAGTATGAGCCTCGTGGTAAATCCTTGGACTCGTGTCGGACCAGTAATGACAGTTTTGTCGATTGACAGTGCCATTAAGAAAATAAGAACATTCGTCTGAGAAGCAAACGTTAAAAAGGTAGTTCGGATAATTTATTACTTGTTCTGACATTACTTCACAAAAGTGTAAACGGCGGTCATTATCATCTTCATTCAATTCTTGGACAAGTTGAATTTTGTATGGGTGCCATTTATAATGTTTCAGAATTCTCTGTACAGTGGTCCGCGAAATTCCCGTTACATCAGACATTTTTCTGGTACTTAATGTTGGATTCATACTAACTTGACCTAGAACAGCTACTTCTACTGCTTCATTTCTTACCGGATTTTCAATGATCCTTTTTTTATTTGCCACTGAACCAGTTTGCCGAAATTTTGCCACTAATTCTAGAATATAACCATGATGTAGGTGTCTATCTGGATATCTATCATTAAACAAAGTTGCCGTTACTCTTGCACATTGATTGTTTATAAAATACAATTCAATAATTTCCACTCTCTCCTCAATAGAATAAACCATTTTTTATGTCACGATCAATTCAAAAGAAAATAATAGCGCAGAAATAACGTATGCAGATCTGGATCAACCAAGTTGATAAAGTTGAATTGACTGATACTTATTACTTTAAAAAAAATTGTTTACGCACAAAACCTGTGTACTTGATAAGAGGTGCAGTTAAATGTTTCAAATTCCGTTGCTCGGCGGCGCGTAGCTCAAATTTACAAAACGAAGCACCATTTTAAAGAGAATTTAATGCCCTTTGAAAAGATATATCACAACATACCCATTTCCATTTGAAAAAATAAGGGTAGTAGCCGCCCCCGCTAGGGGGGTTGAGGTTACAGGGATGAAATTAATGGCGAAACGTGCCCCCCTGAAAACAGAAGTTTACGGGTCCGAGTTTTGGACGTTTCACTTTACAGAAAAATGGAATGTCGCCGACGAATAAATCAAATTTCGTCGCGTCGCGTGTAATAAAATCTAATTATCTGATCTGAGTGTATTTTTAAAAAACTTGTGCCTGGAGGTATAAAGATAAATACAAGTAGATAGATAAATAATTTATTTTTATAATTTTATATGGAATTTCAGATTTGCTTTAAGTTTGGCAACATTGCACGTATCATCTGTTTCCTGATAAGCCACCACAGGGTGATATGGCGAACAAACGCCGGATGAGGTGTGGGTTTATGGGGCTGGATCCCACTTTTAAAACGGTCGATTCGAAAAAAAAATGTGTAGCGTTTCTCTATGACAGCCAAGAAGTCACCCATTTAAATATAATACTTCATTTCCATAACACCCTGTATAGTGAAAAAATTCAAAATATTAGATATTTTTGCGAGCTCTTAACTTGAGGCGAGCCGCCCTGTTGAAACTAATTTTACATAATCAATTTATATGATTCCACATACAGACAACTTAATGACAAGAAAGTCCGCATGTTTATGCATAATGTACATGTTCATATTGTTCACATTCAAAGCTTCAGACAAAAGCGAGAAAAGTAAGGGTGTTATGTCGCCACTCAGGTACCCAGCATAATCGATAACTGGTATGCAAATAAGATAATTATTACTTCAACTCATTTACTCGAAATCTGAAATGCAAATGCAAGAGGTCGGTAATTATCAAGACCTTGGCATAACAATCGATTCCATTAGTAATTAACGTGTGCATGTAGTGCAACTAGACGACAAACAAATAAAATGATGTAGGTACAACCTATCTCGTGTTACGTGGTCACACACAAGGGACTTAAACTACTAACAGCGATCTTTATCAATATGGGACAAGGCAGTGCCCGTGGTCGAGCCATGCAGCAATATAGCAGGAACTCTTAGTAAACTTGCATAGCTCCTGGCTCTGGGGATAACAGTAATAAATCCAGTAGAAGTAGAACAGACACATGCTCTATGTCTATAACAGGCTTCTATTACCTGAACGATGAGAGTTTCTTGGTTTTGCGATCACGTTAAATTGAATAATTTGCCAAAATGTATTCAAACCCTGCACATGGGTTTACCATATCGGTCTCTGCAAGAAGTTATAAAGCAGTTTTTCACCCGGTATACAAATTACATGTGAATTCAATTGAGGGGCGTTTTCACAAAACTCGACATCAGTGGCGGCTCGTGACCCGTTCACAAGTATGGTATTTTTATTTATTTTTTAATTTTACACAAGGAAATACAACTTTTGGAAAATAAGGAAGGTTTTCTTAGTGTGTATTGTTGTCGGATCTTAACGTCGTCGCATGCAACCCTCGTAACCATATTTATACAGTCCACTACTAATACTACTAAAGCCATCTACGATCTATCAAGAAAACCGAATGATGTCAAATACCACTACGCCATCTACGGCTACGTCATTAGGCGCAACCAAGACGATAACAATAGTTAACTGTTTTATGACGAGCCACGAGACTGACAAGTTGGCATTCTTCATATTTTCTCCGCATCTCGTCCGCAAAAGCCTCTTTTTCGGCCCTTGATACGTAATGTACTATTTTCTACTCCTATATTAGGAAACATTGTTTTTTGTACTCCTATATTAGTAAGAACCTACATACGCACTGTCTACTGTTACGTAATGACTAATACGTAATATAGTATATTACGTAACAGTTCCACAAATCACATTACCCGTGATATGCCAAAACCGTCAATATTTCGAATAGATTTTATGCAAAATCGGCTGTGAATTCCATCGGGTAGCATTGACAACGTAAATGTCAAGATTTTAATCGTCAACATTTTTAATTTGTATATTTTTGGGTAAAATATATATATTCAGATTGAGGGAACGCCACGCGAAATTACATTACAAGCTGCTTCCGCAGCATATAATTTATTACTAGAAAAATCCAGGGAGTGGCATGAAGAAGTGTATCAAAAATGTATTGGCTGGTGTACTGATAACCATGTGAGTACCGACTCAGAATGTCTTAGTAGAATATTTCAATAATTTAACATAAAAGTAAATATAAAGTCGTAGAAAATAGTACATTACGTATCAAGGGCCGAAAAGAGTCCGGAAAAGCCTCCGACGGCCCGAGATATGTACCGTATTTTTTTTACAAGTGCTCCGAAGCTTTGATGCCAAATAAATAAAGAAATTCTTCAGACAGTTTTCCTGTCTACATGACATGAAAACACTGTAAATATCTATTTATTATTTTTGACAAATAGGCTCGGTGGCCTAGTGATGGTATAGCGTACGCCTTGTGATCTGAGAGTGGCGGGTTCAAATCCCGCACTCGGCATCTCTGGTTTTATTTATTTTTTTACAAGTGCCGGAGTCGTTGAGGCCATATAAATAAAGAACTTCTTCAGACATTTTTCTAAAACATCTTTGAAAAATTAGCTGCCAATTTAATTTATATATAATCCGCTATTTATTATCGCTTGTAGTATGGCTCGGTGGGTAGAGTGTCACCCTGGAGATCTGAGGGTCGCGGGTTCAAATCCCGCACCGACAATTCTGGTTTTATTTATTTATGAGCACATGGTGACGGTGACTTGAAGTGGTCGATACTTTCCCGCCCGCTGTCTTGGAAAACGCCACTTTCGGTGAAGAGAACATGCATGAAAAGAGGCACTTTCGGGGCACATGTAAATAAAAGTATAGTACACAACTCGAGTGGTAAGCACATTACACACTCTTTCGAAGTGTCTCTCGCTACGCTCGTACCATAAGTTTCGAAATCGTGTGTAATAGGCGTATTTCCTCTCTTGTTATGTAATATACTATTACCTACGATCACTACCGTAAATAGCAAACAACATACTACCTACTATCTAAGTAGGTTAAATTGTAGATATTATACAGTTTTGTGTCCACTACTAATACTACTAAAGCCATCTACGAGCTATCAAGAAAACCGAATGATGTCCAATACTACTACCGCCATCTACGAGTTATCAAGAAAACCTTACATACCTTATAAGTATACATAGAGTACATTATATACTATGCGATTTACTTTACAGAAACCATGCGATTTACTTTACAAAACCGTGTGATTTACTTTACAAAACCGTGTGATTTACTTTACAGTATGTAAGAAATATAATTATCTCTTCACAAAGTAACACTATATTTTCTTTATAGTTTTAATAAATATGATCATAGATAAAGTATGGTATGTAATTCGAGTTGTAATGAAATTACGCACGCACTCATGGGATTACGCACTCGTTGCTACGCTGCACCATCCTTTCCCATTCGTGTGTAATATGCTATTTACATCACTGATCACATAATGTACTATTTTTGATAATAAGTTTTATAGTTACTTTGAACAACAGAAATCTTGGCGATTTTTTAAGTGTGATCTTATAATTTCAATAAAAATCAAGATTCAAATTTTCATTTGTTTATTTCTTCCTTTCCACCTTAATTATTACCCTCGTGAGAAAGAAAGAAATTTATGTGAACGAAGGCTTAGAGGAAAAGTAAGTTATCGCAGGGCCATTTATCTTTTCGGCTTTTCGGCGAAATTTATATAATATCATTTTTTATGAACATCCGTATTTTATCGGCTTTGTCAGACATGCCATTTAGGACGAGGTTTATAAAAAAGTGAGTAAGTTTTGTTTGAATATGTGTGCCATCTTTTTAAATAAGTACGGGCGCATTTTTCCTGAACTTCTTTGGTTTTTTAAGACATTTCTATAGGGTATCTCCGTAATTGTTAGTGCTATCAAGAAAGTAATGTAGGGTGTCATGTGCTCTTTTTGGGTCAAACTTAAAATGGTAAAATCAAAATTTGAAAATTTTCGCTCGCTTAAGAGATACGGGGGAAAATCAAAAAATTGACAATTTCAAAATTACCCTATATTTTCTTTGTTGAACGAGATACAGAAAAATGTTCTATACAGAAGTTTCTTTATATTGATTGTTGAATAATCTGCCGTTAAGTATACGGGGTCAGGTAAAAAAGTTATCGGACCTAACCTCATTTTTTTAAATGAAACACCCTGTATATTTTAATCTAAAAAGACACTATTTTAAATTCTCCTTTCAAATATATAACACACCATGGATGATATTGGTTTCCTAGGCGATTTATTTAAACTTTATTACTTTAGGACCTGGTAATCTTCCACTTAATACATCAATCTCTAATTAATTTAAAACATATATTCCAATCTCCAATATTTCTTTAAATCTTGCTATGCTCATTTAAGAGCCTGCATCTGTTCCAGTAAGGTTCGTTTTTAAATTTTTCAATCTGCCTACTTTTTTAAAATTTTCCAATATATGAATATCATAAAACGAGCAGAAACCCAAAGGAAAGCCATTTATTATTCTGGAAATTTTGACGTGGCTCTTGCCTGTTTGCTCTTTTGTCGGAACACACGCTCTTGGCTCGAGTGTTTGCACGTGTTCAAATGGAGCACTCGACTCAGCAATGCTTTATACACATTACGTCATATTGCCTGGAAAAATTATACTGGGAGACGTGTTCTCAGTGTTGCAAGGGCGATTTCTTAAAAACGGTACAAAATAATTTTAAGAAATGGTGAGGGGGCAATTTTAACACATTTTTTACATTAATCCCTCTCTCCCCCTTCCAGGGGGTTAAACCATGAAGGTTGCCAATATTCTTTAAAAGCATCCTCCTCATATGACGTGCCTTTCCTTTTTACTATTATTTACTGTATCTTAATTATGGGAAGTTTTTAAATTGATATTAATTTTTCCACTACTAACCATTTAATGACGTATTATTAACCGATTTTCAGCTTGAGAAATCATGTTTATTTACAACCATGCATGTAATAATGACATTTCATCTATCTTGGAAAGGTGGAAAGTTGACTTTTTTTACTTTTACTTTCCATCCGGGTGGAAAGTAAACTATTTTTTTTAAATTTTTTTAAAAATCGATATCTCAAAATAATATACGAACACACCAACATACAGTGTGTTCGATTTTTTCGGCTTGTGTCCTCTGTTTTGCTTTTTTAAAAATGCTAATAGCTTTGCGTGTTTAGATATGCCTACTGTTTCCCTAATTGATAGAATGATCCTCAGCATTGAATATTGTGACCAAATCGTTGATATCTTCTTTGTCTTAGCATTTTCACTGAAATAAGCGCCGACTCAGAACCAGGATTTTGAACTTTGTTTCCCGTACACCATTCTTTGAAACAGTTATATGCCTTGACATATCTCGGGCGTCATTTAGTTGGCAGAAGATCCTCTTCTACTATTTTTGCTGCTTGAATTTCTGGTGGAGTAGCAGCAAAATCAAATTCCTCATTATTATCATTTTTCTGTTGTTGAAATAATATATTGGTTAGTGACATGGAAACCATATTCAAAAAATGATATTTGCCATCTTGATGTGTATTATTACCTACGTTATTTTACCACCTGCGGTTATTTGAAATTTCAATGGAAAAGTCAAAATGACATTTATCTTTTATTAATAATTTTAATTCAAAATAATAAGAAGTGGATGTTCGATGTGGTTGTAACTAAAATAGTATACAAACCTCGGTGAAAAGTATCATTACTATCTCGAGATACCGACTCTCTTGACAGGAATGAAACACTTTCCACCTCGGTACATAATATACCATTCTTGACCTCCTGCCAGAAGTAATTATTATTTACCTCCATTATTGACCTAGGTAAAGAATAGAGGCATCTGGCAAAACAAGTTATTAAAATTTTGAAACCAGGCAACCCGATTACTGAAAATTATAATAACCTGACAGCAAACATTCTGTGAAACTTGAAATCATTGGAAACTTCACTGAAATGATTAATAGAGTCCGATAATGCAAAGGAGTAAAATTTTGTAAATGGCTTAGAAGGGGAAAAAATAGTATATTAACAATACTGTTATATTACATGCCTCCTATACTGCGAAACAATATGCAATTCATTTCATCAAATTAGATAAAAATATGCAGGGTGTTCCGAAAGATTCAGATATCTCAAAAACTACAGTCAGAAAATAAGATGTTCTATGAAATTTATTTAGAATTTAGTGGTTAATCGACAATTACCATGTTGTATTTAAAAACTAAAGTTGACAGCTACTTCCGCTACTTCCGGTATAACCGTAAAGGAGAGGAATATGTGAATATTTTAGTATAGTATCGATAAACCTAAATCCCCAAAGTTTCAGAAACATATGTTCAGTAGTTCTCTATATAATTCTAATGCAAGCTCGTTGCGAATCATCCTGTATATAACATGGAGTAGATCCGAGGCGCAGTCTAGCCAAAGGCTCAGCCTCAGTAGAGTGAGCCCCAAATACCCCAACATAGAAAAAAAAATGAATACAGTCAAAGTAAGGCACACAAAATTTCGCTATACCGAAATAGCGAACATATACCAAAACCATAAAATATTAAAATTGTATAATAAAATTATAAAGTAATAACGAAAATAACTGCGGAAATGATAACGCAAAATGCTTCGTGAAATTTTTATTTAATCGGCCTTTAATTCCGGAAGCACACATTTCGACAATTCCTTTTAAGATTTGCACATCCTCTATAAAAGAAGTATTATCATTATACCTTTAAAAAGATTGTTTAATTAATATTTTTTAACTGTTTTGACAATCGTACCGTAATGAAAACTTTGATAGAAAATTAACTACCCGACCAACATTTATATGTTTTTCTATTTTGGTTTCATGTGAAAGCTTTTTCGATACCGTTTTCAGTATCGTAATAACCTTGTTTCGATACCGGTTTTTTTCATTTTAAACGGTTGGTGCTGTGTATGTTTGGTTGCATAATAAACAATTGCTAAACTAACCTCACAATCATAAGTTTAGATCAACACGTAATATATTCCCTTACAAAGATATCAATTTAAAGCTAATAAATACACTGTACACTAATAATTATACTTATTTATTATTAAAAGTGCAGTTGTTATAAACATTTATTGTGACCATACTTGTGTCTGCAGCGTTAATTTTAAAATCGGGCATAGTTTGTGTGTTTGAAACGTTTTGTTCAGGATTAATCCTTATTTGCGGATCCAATAATCCACTTTTATTAAGAACTGGTTGTAAAAAATTAATGTATAGGTAGGTACTGTACAATTTTTTTATCTTTAAACCTAAGTAAATGCTATTTTCAGCCTCAGTTATAAACTTATTGATATCCTCTAAATCTAAAATGGAACATTTTTTTGGGCTTGTAGCTCTCAGATGGCCTTTTTAAAAAGGCTTGAAGTCTTGCATAATTTCTTATATCTGTGTTTGATAATTAATATTAAGCTCTTAATTTTGACTATAAGGACCACAGAATCGACGACTTCTTAGTTTTACTTTCCTTCTCAAAATAAGCGATTAGAACATTTTCACTACTTCTAGAAACACCCTTCGCAGTACACCAGGTTGTGAAGTAGTAGTAGTCTTTTTCGTATACTTTCTTGGACTTTTTTGGTAAAAGTTGATCCAATGTATTATTTGCAATTTCCCTTAACTCAGGAGAAGTTAAATTAATAATATCTTCTTGATCCATTATTGATTAATTTTAAGAAAGCTTTCAATATTCGCGACAAAATGGCGGACACGATAATTTATCAACGCTTACTTGATAAATAATTTGACTATTGCCAACATAAAATTTAAACATACAAATTTACAAAATGTTTATGGCATTTATTAGTTTTTTTATTAAAAAATACACAAAATAGAAAAAGTAGTATAAAGTACATGTTTTGCGGTACAAGCGGTTACAATCACAGTGAAAATAAAGAGCTCTTCGTGTAATATGAAACTGTATAAAGTTGGAATTATATTTCCGTGCAGAATATCTCCCTCAAAAAGGGGTGCTTTAGGTAATCCATGCAGAAATGAGTCAGCTTCCCGGCTGTTTGCTGACAAGAAGCACCGAAGCCCAAATTATAATGCAATATCATTAATTTCACTGTGGAATGACGTGAATGCGAGTTGGATACGAGCTAAAGCGGGTGTATTTTTGCAGTCGGGGTCCGGCAGTCCGTCATCAGTTTCCTAATTTACTGAATAAGTCTCATTTGGGTCATTCTCCGAGAAAATGCATGGTGTTATTTTGAAAATTTCCCCAGTATAGATCGGCAAGACATGTCCATTTTATGGTGAAAGGGGGCACTTCTAAAGAATATTTGCAGTCTTCGTGGTTTAACCCACTAGGTGGCACATTATTTTAAAGGTTCTTTAAATATATTTCCAATGAAACCATAATTTATTATTTTTGGAGTACTAGCAGTTTCGTTATATTCGCTACGTGTTTGTGCCCTGTATACTCCAATAAAATTTTAGAATGTGCTCCCTAATGAACTCTACAACTTTTTTATTTCGAATTTTTATCTAATTCTTAACGTAAAGGAGTAATAGTATATTACGTACCGAGGTGGAAAGTGTTTCATTCCTGTCGAGAGAGTCGGTTACTAAATCTCGAGATAGTAATTAAACTTTTCACCGAGGTTTGTATACTTTTTTATTTACAACCACATCTAACACCCACTTCTTATTATTTTGAATTAACATTATTAATAAAAGATAAATGCCATTTTGACTTTTCCATTGAAAATGTAGACAGAACTTTCAAATAACCGCAGGTGATAAAATAACGTAGGTAATAATAAATTAATTGATTCAGCCGATACTTGGTGGAAATCCATAACTAATATTATGAGAAACAATAAAACTACGTTATATTCTTGAATTTCTTAAAATCAGGGGTGTATAAACTAAAATGTAAAGATTGTCCGAAAACATACATTGGCTAAACAGGGAGACATTTTGGAAAAAGAATACAAGA
Source organism: Barypeithes pellucidus (assembly GCA_963991005.1). Lineage (NCBI taxonomy): Eukaryota > Metazoa > Arthropoda > Insecta > Coleoptera > Curculionidae > Barypeithes > Barypeithes pellucidus. Next base: position 8,375,474 of record OZ022557.1, read on the forward strand.
ACATTATAATAGTTACATACAAGATAAACAGATTCTAATTATTCCAACCATTTAAAAGAAAAACAACATAACTTTGATTCAAATTTGAAAATCTTACATACTGAAAATAAAGGTATAAAACTTAATCTGTTAGAATCCATGGAAATAAATAAACTTAAAAATACCGATGGTTTACTGAATGATCAAATTGACCTTAACAATTCTCCTTTGTTAAATTTATTTCACTAATCCGCTATTATATGTATAAATAAATCTATAAAATAATATATATAATCACGATACTGGCCATTTGGAAAAGCCCACTGTTACTATTATATCCCCTACACCCTACACCATCTTTATCTGTAATAATAATTTAAGATTGTACATTTTGTTAGATATAGAAAAATATTCATTCATTCTCAATCTGAAGAAGCTACAGTGATAGCGAAACATGTCATTTTTAAGAATATAGTGGAAAAGACATATATCGTAGTTTTATTTTTTCTCAAAATATTAGTAGGTAATAATATACATCAAGATGGCAAATATCATTTTTTGAATAAGGCTTCCATGTCACTAAACAATATATTATTCATCAGATGAGGAATTTGATTTTGCTGCTACTCCACCAGAAATTCTAGAAGCAGCAAAAATAGTAGAAGAGCTTCTGCCAACTAAAAGCCGCCCGGGCATATAACTGTTTCAAAGAATGGTGTACGGGAAACAATATTCAAAATCCTGGTGTTGAGTCGGCGCTACTAGCTTATTTCAGTGAAAATGCCAAGACAAAGAAGATATCAACGATTTGGTCACAATATTCAATGCTGCACTATATCAATTATGGAAAAAGTAGACATATCTAAACACGCAAAGCTATTAGCAATTAATTCAAAATAATAAAGTGGATGTTGGATGTGGTTGTAAATAAAATAGTATACAAACCTCGGTGAAAAGTTTCATTCCTGTCGAGAGAGTCAGTAGTTAACCGAGGTGTTGGTGTGTTCGTATATTATTTTGAGATATAAATTTTTTTTAAAATTACAAAAAAATTATTTATTTACTTTCCACCCGGGTGGAAAGTTAAAGTAAAAAAACGTCAACTTTCCACCTTTCAAAGATAGATGAAATGTCATTATTACATGCATGTTGTAAATAAATGTACTTTATTCTATCGTTGACTCACTCTTTACTTTTGAAAAAAATAATAAATGATGGATGGTATTATTAGAAATAGATTTAAACTACCTTTAAAATGATCTGTCGCTTGCAACCATGATCCCCCGAACAAACCCCCCCCCCCCCCCATTTATAATTTTACGGGTTACATATACCTCTCCCAGGAGGTTTGTTCAGATTTTCTGAAGCTAGGTACATTCACAAACTATCGTGAACTCGCTCACGCGATCAGATTAAACATTGTAATTGATCAATAATAGCCTTAAAGTTCAAATTGGCTCACAGATTTTTTACTACTGGCACTATTACGTGCATTATTCTTGTATCTTTCTTTGAGAATTACTCTTACATATAAATGCACTTTACTATTATGTCCAAAATAAATGAGAGGGTGCTTTTGTGTGCGAACAAAACTTAGTTAAAAGGCCCCCAAACTGCCATTGAGAATGGATTTCATAGCGTGATGATAAGTAAAATAATCGCATCTAACGGGATAACGGAACAATATACATACAGAAAAATACATTTAATATTATGGAGGTTCTTTTCGAGAGACAATAAAAATTCAAAAGAATTCTAATCTTGATTTTTGTGATAAATGGTGCGAACCATAATAATTTTGCTATTAATACTAGAAAAGGATTCTTTGGAACAGTGGAACAAATACCTTCAACTCAACGCTCGCCGAGGTCTATACCACGGAGAACAGCTGTTTATCATTATTTGAGGAACTTTGACAAAAACCGAATAAATCCACTATAATGATTTCGTTTGGTAGGTAAATTAAATATTCTCCAACAGCACAAATTGTAAAAAATTATAATAATAAAAAACATAACAGAAACAAAAATGGATTTATTCGGCTTTGGTCGAACAGACCGGATTTATTTGGTTTTGCTCAAAACTTATTACCAAAGATTAATAAAATTCATGAAAGTAGTACCACGCAATATGTTTTACTAACAAAACCCCAAAAAAAATAGTCACCTTTTTTAATCTTTAAATTTATTGCTCAAAAATTTGTAGCTACCTACTTTACAGATAAAAAAAAATCTCGAGCAACAAAACATGTTATTAACAGGATTCCGGGGTACCTGTAAACGAGTTTTCTTTCCAAGCGTGTCCAAGGAAAAAAATGTCAAAGGAAAGAAAACTTTGTAATAGAATTAGAACTCGCGGAAAGTCTATATTTTTTGTTTCGGAAGATTTTTAGATTTAATTTTTCTACTGCTCCATATACAACGTGTCCAAGATAAGGAGAGCCAGTACAGGGATCTCGGAAACCGTAAGAGATACGATGTCGGTTAAATGGAGGTAAAGTTGCGCATTTACGTGCCTAATAATATGCCGTTTAGAAAGTTTTAAAATTCCGAGTAGTTCCGGAGATATCCGGAAAAAACGAAATTCTGAAAAATTGTTTTATTGTTTTCCTGGGTTTTTTTGAGATCTAATTCTAAAGTAAATTGCACTTTTGCATTGCCTTTTTCTGCTCTATCTAACAGCGTTAATTGTTTTGTAATCCGACGAGTCGTCTTCGAAGGACCATTATCAACTTTCTTTTTTTAAATACGGTCCTGTTTTTCTGACATTGGAATTTGAGAGCTTTTTTTCTCCCGAATACAACGATGTATGACACATTATGGTTTAATGACGTTTCGAGGGTTTTTTGAACAACATCAGGAAATTTTGGGTTACGGTCTTGTATTTCTCCTAATTTCATAAATAATGTCTCATAAGTAAGCTCTAAATTTTTTACTTATGTTGGACTAGTTCAATAAATAACAAGACAAACGTGCAATTTACTTTAGAATTCGATCTAAAAAAGAACCAGGAAAACAATAAAACGATTTTTCAGAATTTCGTTTTTTTCCGGATATCTCCGGAACTACTAGGAATTTTAAATCTTTCTTAACGGCATATTATTAGGCACGTAAATGCGCAACTTTACCTCCATTAACCGACTTCGTATCTCTTACGGTTTCCGAGATCCCTGTACTGGCCCTCCTTATCTTGGACACGTGGTAGAAAAAAATGATGGACTTTCCTCGAGTTGTTAAAAAAATTTAGAGATCAATTCGGAGATTTCGACTGACTTCGGCATCCTCTTAACAGAAAACTAAATAACATAAACAGCTGGCTACATATTTATTTTACAAAATCACAATTTTTGGGATTTTTTCGGTTTTGCACCAATATTGTCCCTAAATCCCACATGGACTTATTCTGTTTTGCTCGAAACTAGATAGTTTATGCGACGCATTTTACAAACTGAATCGATATCCGCAGCTAACTTAATTTTTCATATAAAAATGGATTTATTCTGTTTTGCTCCACCGCTTCTCATTTGTTTATTGTATAAAGTATTTTTAGGTGGAAATATTTTCTACTCCTACATGTATATGTTCTACTTTCTTCATAATCTACAAAATTGATACGAAGGTTATTTCAGTTAACCTTTATATACGATATATTATATAACTTACATTTCCCTGTCTGCCCAGTCCTGTCTACCCAACTTCGTCCTGTTCTCCAAAGTCTTTTAGGATCATTACGGAGTCGTGTAGTCTTAGATTGGAGCTTAACTGTCTGGTCGTTTGCTATCGAAACGCCTACGACCTTCTTAAATTGCGGTTATGTCTTTCGGATGGCATTTCCTATATGACATTGTGTGAAAGAGGAAAATTTATGGTTTCATAATATTTAGAGGGAATCTACAAGGCGGACTGGCGGAACAAGGTCTACGAACTATGGTTAATTTTATGAAACAAAACGAAAGGTTATTTACTTCCTTTTTGTTGGATAATTATTAGAAAATACTTCAATTGCCAAGTTTATTTGGGGAAACCCTGTTTGTCGGTTTTAGTCGAACGCTGTAATTGTTGTTAATATCTGTGTAGCGATTTTTTCTTTGAAAATGTTGAAGCATTCAGAATTGTTTTATAAGAAGTTAGATGACTATTACTCCAATCAAAGTAAGAAAAGACCTTGGAATATTACGGAATTGACGGAGGTAAGAAAATTATTTTCAACTTTAAGGAAATTCCTGATAATAATCAGTTATTTACAAACCTTTTAATGTAAAATACTTTATTTTCATGCACTACTGGCAACACTGTCCTAATTACAATGATTGACTAAAACCGGCAAACAGGGTAACTTAAATCATTTAGTTAAGTACAGCGTTTGACTGAAAGAATTCCGTCATTCGTGGCTCTCCTTTCCATAGAAGCCAAAGAGTACGCTTTTGTGCAGAGCTCCAGACATGACAGCAGTAAATTCTAGTGCTGGTTTAATCTAGGCTTTGGAGAGTGCAAAAAGTTGTTGAAGTCTATACAACATTGTCGGGAAAAGTACACCAAGATTACCACCAACGTGTCAAGACATATTTCCTCCTAGATTGACGCCAGTGGAATTGCGTGTTCTGCCATAACTATATTCGATTCTGCAATGTTAACCTTTTTAGGGTTTGCTTAGCATTAAATTCAACTTGATTACAATACAAGATTTCTTCCAGGTTGTTGTTATTAACGCTGTATATCAGAGAAATGGTATTTTGTGCCCATTCACATGAGGAATTTGTGTCTAATGATAATAAATTATTTATTTTTAATGAAACCCGATGAAATTTCGAACTTGATAGTCTGCTCGATATAAAAACATTCTTTTCTTTTCGTGACCCTTTCTAATACACACAAAAACTGCAAGTCAAGAAAGTGCCTTGACGTCACGACTTCTTGTTACGCCCATGTAATTACGAAGTCATAAGGAAGATGATTGATTGTACCCCGACTAAAAACTTCTTATTCTGTGTTGACAGGGGACTTTCCGGTCTGCTCTGAAATAATGTGCGTAGTCATTTTTTGAATGCATCCACAACATTTCGAATTTGCATTTTATTCTGTGATATACCGGTGACACGTGATAGATTTCTTAATGCACGTATGTGGAATACTTGATTTAAGGGTCCCATATCTACATACAGGGTATAACAGAAAGGTTTGGAGTAAATTTAGCAGGATTTCCTTGGCAAAAAATAATTTTTTTTCCAATAAATTTTTGCCCTACTAATTTTTATTTCCGAACTACAAGGTGTTAGACTGTTAAAAGTTTGTAGTAAAATTCTAATAATTCATTAATTAACAATAATAATGTATCAACGACTAACTTACAAACTTAAATTAATTATTAATTAATAATACAAAATAAAAGACTTTTACAAAAGATGTCATGTTGTTACATGTTGTCCCCTAGCTTCAATGAAAAACCTTATGGTAATATCCGTACACACGCCACTGAGTAATCTATCAAATCAACTCGAAAAAACGAAAAAGTTATTACGCAAACACGGTTATTAAATTTTTTAACACCCTGTGGTTTTTTTCTTTTTTTTTTTTTTATGATCAAACACAAGCACTATAGGAAAAATCCTTTAGGGCACTCTGGGAGTGGTGCGTGTGCGCAAAAAGCGTTTCACGTTTTTTTTGAATCGTTGGAGGTTATATTCGTTGGGAAAAACGACCTCGGGAAGGTCGTTCCATAAGGATGAAGTCCTCCAGATGAAAGAATTCTTAAATAATGAAGTTCGAGGAGCACTAAACTTAACCACATATGTATGGGCGGCAGTGGTTCGTCGTGTATTTCTGATATTCGCCGCTCTGGGCGGAATTAAGAGGGCAAGGTCAGCTGAGCACTTTCTGTAAAAGAAAGTCAAATCCCCAACGTGTCTTCGATGTTCTAGACTGTCGAGGTTCTTCGTCAGCTCGTGGCCTCCAATCAGACGAATGGCCTTCCTTTCGATGGAATCCAGTAGCCGAAGAGTATGTTTGGATGCAGAGCTCCAAAGGTTGGAAACAAAAATCAGTAGAGCAAAAATTTATATGAAAAAAAAATAAAAATTGCCACCCTGTATATTATGGAACGCGATTTCTCGGAAACTATTGGCCAAAATAGTGATATCATTGGAAAAGGATTTAATCGCCCTTTAAAATGATGTGACACTTGACTCCCCTTCCGATTGAAGATTTTAAGGGTAACATCTACCCCTCTCAGCCGAACCGAAAGCGAGATATTAAGGATGGACAGTTTTCAAATGGGTTTGTTCGGGTTTTCATTTAACTGGTTAGCAAAATATTCTTATTTTTGCGAACAGAAAAATGTAATCGGTCAGCCAAAATGGCTAGTTGGTCAGCAACTTATGGATAGCAAACATTTCTGAATCGTGACAGTGCCCTGGGACCTCTGAAGTAAACTGCTTCTAGACATGTTTGTTTCTACTGACCAATAATTGTAAACTCTTGCTGGCCTAGTAATGATTTGGCAGCTCGACTGTTAATAACGGCAAACCATTTAATTACTTCTCTTTTCAAATTGACACCCTGTATATATCAATGCATTTAACAGATACACAGACAAGCAAATTCAATGGTTTTATGGTTTTAATTGCGCCGTCTCGATCACTATCGTAAAGTTCTGTGGTTGTAACCTTTCAACAAATATCGGATAAAATTGACAACAACGCCGACCACTGACATCTCCTGACTAATCATACGGGGTTGTTTACAAATTTTCAGTAGTGCACGTAGCTTTTATGACAGTTATATAAGGTGAAGGTCGAATCTGTGCTTTGTATAGTGTCAAAAGTTGTTGAGGTATGTACAACTTTTTTGGTCCGGAAGAGTACACCAAGCTTCTGAGAGGCTATCTTGGCGATTGCCACAACGTGGTTATGCCAAGACATATTTCCTCCCAGATTGACGCCCAGCAAATTAATAGATGAAGCCAGTGGGATTGCGTGTCCGTCCATGACTATATCCGGTTCTGTAATGTAAACCCTTTTAGAGAAAACTGCTGCCTGGATTTTTTAGCGTTAAATTCGACTTGGTTACTGTCACCCCAAGCCAAAATTTCTTACAGGTCTTTGTTGAGCCGTGATACTTCATGCTGTCTGCGAAGATGTGCGTCGGCAACCGATTTTTGTGCATTCAAAGAGAAGGATGAGAGAAGTGTGCTGTCAGCAAAGCTAAATATCTGATTTTTAGTTTTCACCAGAAGGTCGTTAATGTACCTAAAGTAAGAAGAGGGTATGAGACAATATGGACCCTTGAGGAACACCATAATGATAGGAGTCGTCGCATTGTCCTTGCACGAAATATCGACTTGATAGTTTAAAAACTAGCCGCAAGGTGTTCAAAATAGGGAAAACAAATTGAATTTTCACAAGCTGTATCATGTAACAAAACGACGTTTTATTATATGACCAACTCCTTTATTTTAACATGTGAAATCACCCCTCCAAGTATCCTGATGCATAAGGCAATTCCTCAATACCCTGTATGGTAAGATAGCGTTAAAAAGTTGCATAGAATAAAAGCTTAAAGAGTGCTTAACGAGACAATAGAAATATGAATACAATATTCAAATCCACTTCCTTCTACAGCTCTATTCAAAAGGCATACAAAAGTATGGGATTTCAGATGTGCCTCGTGTTTAGTATCGCTATTCCTTGATAAATCTTATTTAAGCCTTTCTGTGTGTGGGGGAACGAAACAGAAAAATACAATGGGCGCTAAGTCATTCTTTTTCACGCCTTGTCCGGAAAGAGAACGACCTGTTTGGCGTTAACGACCTACTGTCGTGCGAAGAGGCTTGTTTTATTTTGACGTTTACTAATTTTGTTACAATGTCCAAAAATGGAGAGCTGGTAATAACACAAAATGTATTGAAAGTCGGTAAAGTGGTTTAAGCACGCGTCATCAGCGCAGATAATAGTATATTACATACCGAGTGTTATAAGTGATTTAAAACAAGGCATTTAGAAAGCGAGTGTATTTACGAGTTTCACACAGATAGTGGAGTCGTTTTGGCGAAATAAACGGCTCGAAAATCCCTTGACGAAATCGAGTAATTTTTTTCCCCCAATCGATACAGTAGGGTCCTCGCGACATTCTGGCATATTTTGTAGGGGGCGCCGCATTGGGAGGGGGAGGAGGACGCTCCGTAAATCTAACCTACAACGGATTTTCCTAAATAACTCAGCCGGTTCTGATGCTACAAAAAAAATGTGACGGGCAAAATTGAGAAGCTTGACAGAGCGCGTAAGCTCGCACAAACTTGATCCCGATATATCAATGAATTCGCGAATTATCGCGATTTTTAACTGCATAAACAATAAAATTCAATTAATTATATGTCGAGACGGGGCGGAGCTGGGGTATCAATTTTTCGAGAATCAACGGGTGACACCGAGGCAGTTCGCCGAATGAAAGTATGTGTGATTCCCCGACAGCAGTCTGCCGTTTATTTGTTAGTTGTAAGGTTAAAATCGTTAACAATGACACAAAAATGTCGCGTTTTGAGTCTGCAAGAGAATATTGATGTTGTGGAAGTTTGTAATTTGATAACAATGATTTGGGCGAGTTCATTAACATTGATAGCAATATGCTATTAGAAGATGATAGTGACCCCATTCCTACCGATCTGATCTGATCCAAACTGAAACCACATCACTATCTGACGACCCTGATGAAGAAGTTGAATGCAGTAATCAAACTAATGTCACCAATTATCAACAAGCCATTAGTATGTAAAGGAATTATAAGAGTATGCAGATAATAGAGGTGACTCTACAGCAATGGAATTGTTATCAGACTTGGAATTACATTTTCTAGATTGCAAGTATAAAACGCAAACACGTGAAACTACGTTATTACATTTTTTTAGTACTACAACCTACGGTCCCGTAGGTGTCTGCCTAAGAGAGGTTTCACTGTATATAGGTATAATTACCGTATAATTTATAAATAACATACTGATTGTCATTTTGTTATATTATATGTTTGATTTCACGGCGCGTAATATTTTGTGTTGTATTAGTGTTAGAATGTGGCTTCCATGCGCTCGTACTGAGAGTGCGGCATCTTGTAGTGCCATATTCAGAAGTATAACGTACTTCGTAATACTTATATATCTCAAAATAGTATTATTCTAATTGATCTTTATGTTCATTTGGTTTAAAATGTCTCTTTAACTCAAAAGAAAAATAAATCAAAATCAGCTAAATTTTCAAACTGACCCATTTATTAGGGTTTAAAGATTTAGGGGTATACACAATGGAGATTAATCAGGTAGTTGATTTATTGCAGTAAAGATCAACGGTATATTTGGAACTACACTATACATATTTTTTATATTATTATATCCATGCTGCTTTGTCCTGAACCGATCCATACTCATAAAAATATATTTCAAAATTTCCCGTATTCATGCATGGATAATGATGAAAAAGAGCAGTTTCGACTGGCCGGGACCACCTACAAAAAGGAAATGGCTTTTCTTTTATACAAACACTCAATATAAAAATGAATTATTCCGGGATTTTTTACCCTAAGGGCAGTTTCAATAGCTCGAAATAAACGAGGGGGATGGTTTTGTTTTGGATTGGATTGTTCACATTGCATGTTAACATTTATTTTTCAAAGACATAGGAATAATGGGTTTCGTATACGGGGTTGTCGCACATTTTCGGAAAGTGGAATCTGTGATTAAGCTTGTAATGCAAGTTCATCACTCGAAAGTTTTATCCAAATCCAACAAGCCACATTGCCAATTTCAAAATTACCCTATATTTTCTTAGTTAAAAGAGATACAGAAAAATGTTTTATACAGAAGTTTATTTATAATGATTGTTGAATAATCTGCCGTTTTCAGAATAAGTAAACGGGGTCAGGTAAGAAAGTTATCGGACCTAACCTCATTTTTTAAAATGGAACACCCTGTATATTATGTTAATATAAAGATATAGCATTTTAAATTCTCTTTACAAATATATACACACCATGCATGATATTGGTTTCCTAGGCGATTTATTTAAACTTTATTACTTTAAACCACAGTAGGCCTTGAAACAAAAGCTAATATCCTAGAGACAACTATGTTGACATTCTAGTTGTTATTAACATTTAACGTCAATTTCATTTTTAAATATTCATTTGTGAAAATGACTTATCAACATTTTGAAAAATTTGATATACAGGATGTTCCATTTAAAAAAGTGAGGTTAGGTCCGATAACTTTCTTACCTGACCCCGTACACTTATTTTGAAAACGGCAGATTATTCAACAATCATTATAAATAAACTTCTGTATAAAACATTTTTCTGTATCTCTTTTAACTAAGAAAATATAGGGTAATTTAGAAATTGTGAATTTTTTGATATTCCCCCGTATCTCTTAAGCGAACGAAAATTGTGATTTTTTTTGATATTCCCCGTATCTCTTAGGCGGGCGAAAATTTTCAAATTTTGATTTTACCATTTTAAGTTTAACCCAAAAAGAGCACATGACACCTACATTACTTTTTTGATAGCACTAACAATAACGGAGATACTTTATAAAAGTGTCGAAAATGGGACACCCTGTACAGTGAAACCTCTCTTAACGGACACATTTAATAAGCGGACATCTCTATTAAGCGGACATTTTTTAATAGTCCGGCACTAGGTATATGAAGTTCCATGAAAATCAGCCTCTCTTGGGCGGACTCTCCTTTGGGCGGACGCGGACAGGCTGTTTTCATACAAAGAGTGCGAAAACCCTCCTTTAAACGGACAAAAAATGTTTTAAAGTATTTGGGAGACCAATAAGGACGGTGCAAAACCTCTCTGAAGACAGACCGGCAACCAATCGCGTATGCGTGGCAGCGCGAAAGGACTTCGCCGAATGAAAGTATGTGTGATTCCCCGACAGCAGTACTGCAGCAGAAGTTTATTTGTGAGTTGTAAGGTTAAAATAGTAAACAATGGCACAAAAATGTCGCGTTTTGAGCCTGAAAGAGAATATTGATGTTGTGGAAGTTTGTAATTTGATAACAATGATTTGGGCGAGTTCATTAACATTGATAGCAATGTGCTATTAGAAGATGATAGTGACCCCATTCCTACCGATTATGTAGTCCAAACTAAAACCGCATCACACTATCTGACGACTCTGATGAAGAAGTTGAATGCGGTAATCAAACAAATGTCCCCAATTATTATCAACAAGCCATTAGTATGGTAAAGAAATTATAAGAGTATGCAAATAATAGAGGTGACTCTACAGCAATGGACTGTTATCAGACTTGGAATTACATTTTCTAGATTGCAAGTATAAAACGCAAACACGTCAAACTACGTTATTAGATTTTTTTAGTACTTAGTACATGGGCGGACACCTCTATTAGGCGGTCCCGTAGGTGTCCGCCTATGAGAGGTTTCACTGTACCTATAAGCACTTTTATTTATTTTTTGTTTAGAGACCTTTTTTGTTTAGAATTGAATGATAATTAATAATAATATATTTTTTCCGAAAATATTAGTGGCGTAACATATTTTTTGTTAAAATGGTATTGAGGCATAGCTGTACCTACGCTACTGGCTTGAGGAAAAAGCTTTTTGGGGTAATAATGTGGCTTTATATCATAATATATACCACAATTTAATACACTATCTCGAACTGTTTTCGATATTTTTGATAAAAACCAAGGAAAGAACTTTCAACCCTCTATATCGAAAACAAAGCATTTTAGGACATATTATTATATTTACATGAACTTTTCGACTTAGAATGGATTCAGAAATCACCCATTAAAATAAGTTCATATCATTACGTAACATCCTGTATAATAATTAATTTATAACAGTTCGTCATTTCATATATTTACAAAATTTTCGGTGCTATATGTTGCCCCCAGTGTAGGCGAATTAAACACTCGGTGGGCCAAGTAACTCCCAGTCCAATACTGTTATAAAAGATCGTAAAAAAGACACCGTAAGAAGGAAGATCGTCAAAAGCGGACTGAGCGATTATAACGACAACCTAGTCGACGTCCTTTTCTCCTCGTAATAAAAGCCAAAAAGTTTACCTAATTTCCTTCATAGTTGCCGTTGCGTTAAATGAACCGATGGCTGATAGATTGGGTAAACAGTCTGACGGCATTAGGAAAGAAGAGAAACTTTTTTCCGAGAATCTTGAAAGTTGCTGCATAAGGCGCAATGTGGGAAAGGTATTTATTATTAGGTAAGTATAAATGATCTGATCATTTTCGCTAGGCTGATTTGAAGAATATTATAGGTGAGGATGGTAAATGGAAGATGTTGGGCCCACTCGGCATCGCCGGCGAGATACAATTGCATCGGTTTAGGCGGCGCCGGCGTGAAGTTTGCTCCTTGAGTTAACGTTTGCTCATTGACTTGATGTTTCGTCGCTGTGCCGATGTTTCCGGTTACCAGACTCCAAGAATAGCATGATGATAGCTCCAGGTCCAAAATACTCCGGAGGTAAACTCGGCCCCCAATCGGATCTCCGGGCGGGGGCTGGTATTGGGGCCCCATCAAGCGAAATTCATCCAACAACAACCATTTCCGACAATTTACTGGGATCTAACAACACTCAACGAAGAAATGGTGTGGCACCTGCAGTTGCTAACCAACCCAGAACTAGCAACTTCAAAATTGATTTCTGCAATATCAGAGGGCTTAACACGAATATCAATTCAGTCCACCAGCACTTACAATCTTCTAAGCCTCACGTACTCGCACTGACCGAGACAAAGGTCAGATCGTCAACAAACACCGTCAGCTATTTATACCCTGGATACGATTTTCATTTCCGATTCCGACGCAACTTCGGCATATGTCTTTTTATTCGAGATGATATCTGCTGCCAACGAGAACTCACACTCGAACCGAAAGACTTTGATGTAATGTGATTTAAATTATCAACGCAGAAAATCATCAAGTTTATCTGCTGCCTATACCGTCCTCCAAGTGATACCCATTGCAGAGCCCTTTTCTCATCACTAGCCAGCACAATCGACTTCTTACAAACTAACCATCCGAATGCCGAGATTGTTCATCAATCATGTAATTTCTTTGTGCATTAGTAAAATAATACGGTTTTAATATAATGTTACTCATAATGGTATCTAATCTACCTAAACAAACTTGAGGATGTGTAAAAATGATCATCTTCCACAATATTTTAATGAATAGCATTGTCTTCAGATATATGGCAACGCAGTAGCCACGGTATATATATCATTAACGAATGTGTTTTATCAAATTTGGCATCCTACACAGAAACTACATTGCTTTAATTTTATTTCTTATGTAGTTTCGCTCTTCGTAGCGCCGTTAAAACGCACAGAAATTTGTTTCTGCAGTGGCGTGAAACGCGGAATTTTGTGTTTGTTTATTATATATATATTTTCTGTCAATTACACGATGGATCAAATACTAATTAGAAATAAACATGTAAAGAGTCGAGCAAAATAAATCGTGACAAATATGTACTAGTTAGGTAAAGAAGAGGCGACTAGTAATTAAATAATAATACCACTCAGAAGGACATTTTGAGAAAAAAACTATAGTTTTGAATTTTCAGGAAGAATCCAACTACGGAATCAAGTATTAGTTATTTTCCACTTAGTAACTTATTATTTGACCACGTCTATAGTAAAACGCTTTTTAGCATGGTTTTAGAAATTTTCCTCCCCTCGATCTTCATAAGGAAACGTTCAAATAAAACTGAGAAAACAATATGCGTACTCGTGGCTCGTTTTCCTAATACAGGATCAGTTCCGGGGGATCAGCTCCAGTATTGAGTTCTCATCTATTAAGTCGGAGTATGATAACCTCTGGATTTATTGGAATTCGGTGTGGCAAAGTAGGGCAGAAGCGTACACTACTTCGACTAGCACTTAGCAGCGTAAATAATAAATAAAGATATCGCGATTGCCTCCATACGAAACAATTCGACAAATTCCCCGTCATCGGACGAATTTTCCAATATAAAGAAAGTACATCCTTATATGTGGCAATAAAACACCCTCCGGTGTTTCCAGAGGGTCAAAGAGCGGAATTTGTCACTGAGTCGAAAGATTGAGACATCTTATTGCTGTGTCCTGTGGACTGATTGTGAAATCGCAGGAAATCAATAGAGTGCATTTTTACATATACAATTTTTCATCAGTATCGTCTCTAGATGAAGGCAAATTAAATAAAAATAATTTTTTATTAATAAAGAACAATTTGGTTTTCATAATAGGTAAAAATATTAATCCAGTTCTTCTCAAAGCTTAATATAAACGGATAGTTACATTTCTCTTTAAATTTAAAATACATTTTTTTTAAATGTAGTTTTAATATTTAGTGTTGAAGGCCCTGTTAGGATGGGCCCTTTTTGGCTAGAAGCTGCTTTATGGTAGTCCTCAGGCTGTCTTGAAGTTCATTTGGTTTTACTCGAAATTTTATTGTATAGTTTTAACGCGACCTTCGAGATCGCATTAGTGTTATAGTATTTGCAGAATTATACCGTTGATCTTTTGACTACAATAAAACCTCATTATCCCTTCGACCATAAAATAAATAAGGAAATCCCAAATTTTAAAACCTTTTCGAGCAGAGCCGGACCAGGTATATAAATTCAATTTATACCTATGCCTGAGGCACAAAGTGATTTTTAATAATTTTAATATTTAGTGGTTTTCCGGCGAGTAATTTTTAGTTAGGCTTATTAGTGGTAGAATGTGGCGTCCTTGGAATTGTGCTGATAGGGGTGCATCTTCAACTGTCATTTTTAAAAGAAAGCAGTTATCTACCAATGCCAAACTAATAATTAAAAATGTTTATCAATCGTTGTTGAGTAGAAATTTTAATTCGATGCATGCTTTAGCAGAGACGTCTACTTTGACAAAAACTCCTTTATCTTCGGTAAGAGACATAGTACTTAAACCTGTTAATCCTAGAAAAAATCAGAGTGATTCTGGCACATTTAGAAACATTGACGAAAATGACATGGATTTCAAAATTTTATGATTGAAAATGAGTTATATTTTGAAGAAACTTACAAAAAACGAGAACTGCTAGAAGTATTAAAAGCTTTTAAAATAAATAAGGAATACGAGTGTGACAAACTTGCAGCAGAAAATGGACATACAGTGTTGCGTCTTCCTCCGTACTATTGTATATTGAATCCTATTGAGCTTATATGGCACCAATTAAAATCCAATATTAGGAGAAATAATATTTCTCCTACATTAAATGCATCTGTAGTAGAACTAATTAAAAACGAAGTAAGAAAAATTTCTGCAGACAGCTGGAAAAACTGTGTACAGCCTGTAGTTAAGATGGAAAATTCTTACAATTGTATGATTACAAATGTTCAACCCTTAATTATAAGTTTAGCCTTAGATAAAGATAGTGATACAGAGTTAAATTTTGAATAAATTTTCAATAGTTTCTTAGAATTTAATTATTTTTTATTGTACTTATCCTAATAGTTATACTTTTAAATTATATTATTTTCAATTATCATTAATTGTTATCCATTATTTTACATTTATTATAGGTACCTAAAACTAAAAATACCTATCTATTTATTTTAAATTATAAAAATAAAAATAAATCATGTGATGTGGTATACATTTTGAAGCCGGCCCTGATCCCATTTATTGAGCTTTGAAGAGGTTGGGGCGTATACAATAGGGTTTAATCAGGTAGTTTATTTATGGCAGTAAGAGTCAACGGTATAATTCTGCAACAACTATACTTGGGTTTATGCTGTCATGGCCTTATATTTTAGAGAGAACTTATCTTTAATATTATAGCAATAAATTATGCCTAGTAATTCTCGAGATTAAAACTAATTATACTAATTACAGATAAACTTATGCAATCTTCGAATTTCTTATCCAACATTTAGTTATATTTACCCGATAACCTTTTTTATCATGCTTAATAGACAATCGACATGTAATTTTCTCAGTGAAGTTTCCATCAGCATAATTCGTCCTGTCATACATGAAAATGGCTGACGAAATTCTTAGTCTCGAAGATTGCAAGAAAGTGTTAAAAAATTACCTAAACAGTGAACCTTTTGAAATAGTGAATTACAAAACGAAGCAATTTTTTGACGAAGTTAATGGGTTTCTCGGCGAACATATTCTACTGGAAATTGAACTAATTCATCGAGAAAATAAGAAGGTACTTAGATTTTTTACGAAAAGATTTCCATTCGGACATGACATGCAAAGTGGCTATCTTCAGTCGATGCAGGGTTGGCAGAGAGAAATCTATTTTTTTGAAACATATCTGGAGAACTTAAAAAATACTATTCCAGGGTACAACATACATGATTTTGTTCCAAAATACCTATTGGGTAAACCCGATGACATTATAGTTTTTGAGGATTTAACGCTTAAAAACTATGACTTGCCAAGAAAACCAAGCTTAAATCTATTAGACAATGATCATATAACCTTAGTGCTTAATGCCTTAGCTAAATTTCATGCTGGTAGCCTTGCCTATGAAGAATACCGCTCTAAGGAAGCAGGACTGAACTTCAGATTATTTACTGGAGAAGAAGAGTTAATAAAGGAACCTTTAATACGTAAGCAAGAAGGGTTTTTAGGTTATGACTGGTTCAAAGCTGGCGTGAAAGGGTTAAGCGCACTTATTAGCAAAGTCCATCGATCTACGGTGCCAGTGGAGGAAGTTCAAGAAAAATTTGCTGTACTGGTAGAAAGAGCACTACAATTAATGTTTCCTCATAGCAAGTTTCGAAACGTTTTATCCCACGGAGACCTATGGGCTAAAAATGTTATGTACAAGTACAATGGGAATTCTTCAGTGCCAATGCATGCTCTTTTGGTAGACTTCCAACTTATTAGATATAACGTTCCAGCCCATGATGTGCTTCTCTTTTTATTTTTAACCACGAATAAGACCGCAAGGCAGAAATATTTCCACTTTTACATGAAATATTACCACAATGCTCTGACAGAGGAGTTACAGAAAGTTAAAATCGATGCAAATCACATTTCGATGTCCTACGAAGATTTTTTGAAGTCGGTAAGCTTTATATTACCAGAAATAAAGATACAGGGTGCGCTACAGCGATTACAACAGTGCGGAAACAAGAAGTTTTACTCAGATCTTTTAGATGATAAAGACGCGTTTAGGAAATTTGTGTTTGGAGATAAAACGCCATTCGCTCTAGAATTATTCGAGACTGATGCGAACTTTAGAGGCCTTTTAACCGAAGCCGTGGAAGAAATCATTGAAAGTTCTTTGTATCCGGAAGTTTTTAGGGAAGATTGTTACAGAATCTTGGAGGAAGAGTTGGGTAATACCGATTATCATTTGAAGGAATATATCTTGGAAAAAAGTGAAAACGGAAAACATTTGTATTATCTTGAAATGGTGGTTTCATTAAGAGGTGAAGATAAACATCTTAAATATTTGATAAAAACTGAACCGTTAGATTTTGCACGCGTTGTTGAAAAGTTAGAACCATTTTAATGAGCTGTTAGTAGATATTAGTTGACAATAGTATCAATCTATGTATGGTATGTGGTAACAATTACTATTAACTCAATATACTGTAAATCACATTAGTTATTTATATACCAAGAGCGTTACGTAGACTGTAATGGCCGGAAGACGAAAGCAACTAGCCCGAGGAATAGTGTTTGCTTGATGGGCATTATACAGGGTGTCCGGTATCTCCGCAATTGTCTGTGCTATCAAAAAAGTAATGTAGGTGTCATGTGCTCTTTTTGGGTCAAACTTAAAATGGTAAAATCAAATTTAGAAAATTTTTGCTCACTTAAGAGATACGGGGGAAAATCAAAAAATTAACAATTTCAAAATTACCCTATATTGTCTTAGTTAAAAGAGATACAGAAAAATGTTTTATACAGGAGTTTATTTATATTGATTGTTGAATAATCTGCCGTTTTCAGAATAAGTATACGGGGTCAGGTAAAATAGTTATCGGACCTAACCTCATTTTTTTAAATGGAACATCCTGTATATTTTAATCTAAAAAGATACTATTTTAAATTCTCCTTTCAAATATATAACATACCAGGCGATTTATTAAACATTATTACTTAAACCACAGTAGACCATGAAACAAAAGCTAATATCCTAGAAACAACTATGTTGACTATTAACATTTAACGTCAATTTCATTTTTACATATTCATTTGCGAAAATGGCCTATCAAAATTTTGAAAACTTTGATATGATATCAGTTTATATTGAAAGTGGAAAAAACGAAGAAATGGCTCAAATTGTATATTTTGTTCGCTATCCGGAAAGACGGTAACCATTTAAGGACATATTCCGAACATTTGCGATGATTCCCGTTATTTTTTACCTTAATCTGAATATTTTATTTCGTTTCAAAGTAATAAAGTTTAAATAAATTGCCTAGGAAACCAATATCATCCATAGTGTGTTATATATTTGATTTGAAAGGAGAATTTAAAATAGTATCTTTATAAATTAAAATATACAGGGTGTTCCATTTAAAAAAATAAGGTTAGGTCCGATAACTGACCCCGTATACTTATTCTGAAAACGTCAGATTATTCAACAATCAATATAAAGAAACTTCTGTATACAATATTTTTCTGTATCTCTTTTAACTAAGAAAATATAGGGTAATTTTTAAATTGTCAATTATTTTCCCCCGTATCTCTTAACCGAACGAAAATTTTCAAATTTTGATTTTACCATTTTAAGTTTGACCCAAAAAGAGCACATGACACCACATTACTTTTTTGATAGCACTAACGGAGATACCCTATAAAAGTGACAAAGTGACCAAAATGGGACACCCTGTACAGTACAAAGTATGTGAATTTCACTATAAATGCAATCAACTGATTCAATGATAGGAAAGAAAAATTCCATAATAGGGTTTTCTGTGGGGAAATTTAAAAATAACTTTAAATAAAAAGTCTTTTTAAGTCCAATGAAGTTATATAATAAATTTAATACGACCAGAAACATTCTTGAATTATTTTAAATTCAAAATAGACGGTATGGGATCTAGTCATGCAAATATACAGCATAAATATGGAAATTGTATATTCAATGGGATCAGTGGAACTACGGTTTCCATATTGAAATTCACATTTTCTTAAAATAATTTTAAATATTATTTAGAAAGTTCTAGTTTGAGATCAATATCGTACATCAATAGTAAATCGTGTTCGAAAATAAATGTGTAAAAAAATTTAAAGTTTTGCTTAGTTTTTTTTTGTAATTTTGGTCAAGAAAAAGACTAAAAACTGGCAGATTTAAGTTTTCTATCTGCCAAGACAATTACATGTTGAATTACATATACAGGGTGTTATGGAAATGACGTATTATATTTAAATGGGTGACTCCTCGGGTGTCCTAGAGAAGCGCTACATCGAACGTTTAAAAAGTGGGGTAATTCACCCCTAAACCCACACACAACTCCTCGGCACATTCATATATGAAGATATTACATTGCCTAGCTGATTAATCTACAGATGTTCAAGCACAATGTTGCCAAAATGTTTAAAAGTGTAAAACTTTAGTTTCTTATAAAAATAAATATTTAGCTTACTTAGAAAGTAAATCCAGGACGCGATTAAGGAATCCAGGGCACAGACACTTTCAGTTCTTTTTCTATAGGAAAAACTGCATGCTCATCACGTGTCCTGATGATGGGTATGTACACCTACCCTGTACTGATGAGAACAAATAAGTTCGAAACCGGTCTGCAGGTGGTTGCATCCTATCAATGGAGAGGGCTTCCTTTTCTTGGTAGTACCATTCAATCTGAAATAGCATTTTAAAGTGCTACTGTGTAGACAAAAATACGCCCTTATTGTATAAGGATCTGGTCTGGGAAATAATAATTTTCCATATTGGTATTTGATATTAATACCACCTGACAAGCATAGACTTTCATTTCTTAAATACATTTTTACTTTGTCAATAACAATTTCAGGCAAAGTTGGTAAATAGGAAATTATTGCTCTTCGAACTAACAACTAGCACAAGTCATCAGCTCTTATATGCCATGCCCTTCAAAACACTACACATACATAAACATAAACAGCAAGCGATATGACAACATAACTGACAAGTCAATCTTTTTCATTGCCAAGCAAACTTTTCATATTTTAAAACCATGAACATAAAATGTCACGTAATCCTCATTTTTTCTACCTTCAAAATAATAATTTAGTGCGAAATGTTCATACCGAAACTCCCTCGTTCTTGAATTAATATACGGAAATTTTCCTTCTACCCGATTTTTTTGTCTTCGACTCAGGATAATTTTCAAAAAATCGTGTGCTCGAGAAATTTCCGGTAATACTTCAAGTAGGTACTAGGGAGATTATAAGTGACAATATTTGCAGCCTTCGTGGTTCAACACTCTGGGAGGGATAGATGTGACCCATAAATTGACACCCTGTATACTTTCCTTTTGATTTACAGAGATTAAAAATCAATTTCGTCATGTAAAAATCGATTTTATTTAATAATAGCTTCTAAAAAAAAGATGCAAGATAACCAAAACACGATATTTAATTTAATTTAGAACGAAATAAGAACGAACTTTTTCTCTCATTGGATAACTGACAGGCTTGCATGTAGATTTATAAATGGAAGAATCAGTAAGCGACGTTTGTATTATCTTTTTGTGGGAAGGTTAAATTTGATCTGTGGACGATTAAATATTTGCATGTATTTAGTGTGGTTATGATTTTTGTAAAGGAAATTTACATTGTGCGTTTCAGAGAAACAAAATGATTTTTCTCCTTAACAGGATTCCGGAGTACTTGTAAACGAGTTTTCTTCCCGAGCGTTTATTCCTGTTTTAGGAAAAAAAATGTGAAAGGAAAAAACTTTATAATAGAACTCGTGTTTTTTATTTTTTGTTTCGGAAGATTTTTAAATTTAATTTTTTTACTGCTCCATATAGAAAAAAATGATGGACTTTCCTTGAGTTGTTAACAAAATTTAGACATATTTCGTTAATAAAAATTTTTTAATGTACCGTTTTCATGGGAAGCGAAAACTCCGTTTTTCAGCGTAGAAAATTGAAGTATAGACCCAGATCATATGCAGCCTCTTTCTTCCGATTACACTGGCCAACACACATTTTGGTGCCGGCGATTTTTTAATTGTTCCTGGGCAATTTTTGGGTGGAGAATTCGAAATAGCCATCAGATTTTGTCTATCAGATCTAGTTTTTAAAATAGGAATTATTTACTTTTTTTAACCTCTATTATATATTTTACGTTACAACTATGAATATTGCCAAATAAAAATAAATATTTATTATGAAAAGTAGCTTAACATACATTCATACTCATATTAGTCACTATCACCTACAAATTTTCTTTTATACGACTTTCTAGCATGGAGTTTACCGGTGTAGTCTCGCTGAAGGCTCCAACAGAAGTCGGCCATCATGTGGCTATCCCATCGTCCTTGATATCGATCTTCCATAGTTTTAATATCCTGATGGAATCTTTCTCCCTGTTCTTCACTACAGTCACCTAAATTTTCTGGAAAGCGACCTAAGTGGCTATGGAGGTAGTGAACTTTTATACTCATGTTACAACCGAGAATATGAAAATTTGCAAGCATAGTTTCCACTAATTCTAAGTAATTGTCTGCTTTGTGATTTCCAAGAAAATTTTTAACTACTTGAACAAATGAAACCCAAGCGTTAGATTCAGCCTCATTCATTGATGTGGTGAACTGTGGATCTTTCATAAGTTGCCTTATTTGAGGACCATCAAATATACCAGCTTTTAGTTTTTCCGTGCTAATCCTAGAAAACTTACTTGACAAGTACCCAAAACAATTTCCATCTCGATCTAACGCTTTCACAAACTGCTTCATAAGCCCCAACTTGATATGCAAGGGTGGTAGTAAGATTTTTTCTCTCGTAACCAAAGGTTCATTCTCTACGTTTTGTTTTCCTTGAACGATAGTATCTCTTAAAGGCCATTTTCTCTTAACCCAGTGCTGATCTTTAGCTCTGCTGTCCCAAAGACATAAAAAAACAGGGGTATTTTGTATATCCACTTTGCTGTCCAAGGAGAAAGTTCACCATTTTCAAATCAACACAAATTGCCCACTGATGTTCTTCGTATTTAATTTGTTTCAAAACTTGTGATATTGTTTTATACTCCTCTTCCATGGTAGTAGAATGTCCAATAGGAATTGAGGCATATTTGTTACCGTTATGTAAAAGGACACATTTTAAACTACGGTTTGAACTGTCAATGAAAAGGCGCCAATCGTCTGAAGTGTATTCTGGCAAACCCATTTTTTGAATTTTAAAGAGATGTAGATTTATTTATTTTTGCCTTTTATTAGAACTAAATTCAATTAGTCTCTATCTCAAAAACTAGAGCTGATAGAAAATATCTGATGCCAGTTTTAGAATCAGCACATTAAGTATATCTAAAATCAGTTCTCACATCTCAGGCACCAAAATTTTTTTTTTATTTTGTTGGCCTGTGTTATCGTTGTTTCTGTCGGCGTACCGATTACGGGCGGACGCTCGACGTATTCTTCTAACTGCAAGGGAAGATCCGATTCGCGTCGTGCCGTCAAAGCGTGAAACGAACAGGGGTCAAATCGGAGATTTCGACTGACACCGTCATCCTCTTAAGAAATAACTTGAGGTTGAGTATAAACCCCCAGATTTGCTACATAAAAATTAATGTATCAAATCGAGAGTTTCTGCTATAAACCATAAATCTATTTTAACCAAATATTCCTTGTAATTCTAGGGATTTTATAACCAGGACTGTACTCTCCCATTTTGGATCGACACAGCCATGTGATTTTTAAGTTTTGTCAAATTTAAAAATTTATGATTGCAGTGAAACCTCTCATAACGGACACCTCTAATAAGAGGACATTTTTTCATAGTCCGGAACTAGGTATATAAAGTTTCATGAAAATCAAGCTCTCTTGGGCTGACTCTCCTTTGGGCGGACGCGGACAGGCTGTTTTCATACAAAGAGTGCGAAAACCCTCCTTTAGGACAAAAAAAAATTTTTAGAGTTTTTTCAACGTACTTATAAATAATAAGGCTCCATTCCAACAATAACAGTTTGTATGTATCGCCCTCCTGTCCCTCCATTTTACTCCAACTGACCAAAATTATGCAAAACACAAATTTTCACGCTCAGAGAGCAAACATGGAAGATCCCGGAAACGGCGCAACGGCCAACGGGTGTCTATACGCGCGATCGAAGGAAAATGTACTAATAACAATGGAATGAACCGCGCCAAATCTGCACGAGCACAAATCCGGAACTTTCCGTGACCTTACGATTTACCCTCGATATGTGGTTTTGGAGCACGTTTCCTGGGTTATTTTAAATGAATCCTGAATTATTCCAACCCAAAAACTGAGTTCAGGTAACTCATAAAATAGTTACAAGATGAGGGATTGTGGTAATCCCAAATATGTTTAAAATGTTGATAAAAAATCTCTTGCTGGGTTGAGGCGAACCAAAAGAACTTGAATTACTGTGGCGTTTTTAAATAATTTGTGATAATTCGTAGGCTCAGTTAGAACAACATAGAGAAGTGGGTTGAGGTAGCTCCAATTTTGTAACCCACGACATTGGTAAATGCATTTTTTGACATAATTTTGTTATGATTACTAAATATCCGTCTCTCTTTTTTGCAGTTATTATTTCGACAATGTCTCAGTTCAAGTTCTCTCAGTTAAAATTCCACAGAAGATGAAAATTTATGCCTTCGAAGCATTTATGGAATGATTACACTTTTTTTAAGTGCATATTTTGAGTTTATTCGGGATTGTTCTAATATTTTTACCACCGACTTGAAACAAGCATGTTCCCTGTATTTCTATCTGCTTTGGACACGTCAATGTGACGCCTGTTATTAACTAAACAAACAACTTTTTATATTTTGTTTGTTTGTTTCATTCATTGGTAACCGGTTTGATATGTCTTGGTTAGAAAGAACAAACAATCGACGGACGTGACTCAAAAGTCTCTATTTTTTAGTGTTGGGAAAAAACCGATGATTTTAATAATCGAGTACTTGATACTCGAGCGATTTTAATAATCGAGTGAATCGCTTGAAATTCCAATTCACCAAGCGATGACGTCACCGACTGCTCCACCGGCAGCTTAGCCGTTTACATGTGATCAGGTAGGGTATTTAGCAGGCACGTAACTACGGGTGGGTACAGGTTTAGCTAAAGAATTGTAGTAGCCTAGCCACCAAAAGAATTCCAGAAATTTATTTATTTGTGAATAATGAATTTTTACCACGTGTCTCGATACCAAACAAAAAAAACTGAAAAAAATCAACCAAATATGTATTTATTGTTCGGGTTTATTAGAGTTATTTTTCTTCACATGTTTCTCAATCTACGAGCATAAAATAAGTAGATATTTAAAACAGCTTGTCAAATTCTTCCACTTTAAATTATCAGGTGCCCACTGTGTGCACTTCAAAAATTTAGGCTTAGTTACGCGACTGGCAAAATAAGAAAATTGGTTGTTACTTTTTTAAATTCATGTACTCATGTATTCATAGTTACCTAAAAGTTCCTGTTTAAATTTAAGAATGCTTACTTTTGGTTACCAAAAAATTTGTCGATACCTATGTTTTGTTAACTATTTTGCTTGTTTTCTTATTTTCCATTAACATTTTCTATAATGTATGTTATTTTTAAGAAGTCTTCTTGAGTTTAATAATAAAAAGTTCCTGTTTAGATTTAAAAATGTTTACTATAAGATTAGCAACAAATTTTTCTATATATTTTGTTAACCATTTTGTTCGTTTTGTTATTTTTCATTAACAATTTCTATTATTATGTTATTTGTGAGGAGAGGTTTTCTCGTGTTTATAGTAATTAAAAATTTTAAAATTATATCCTTTAATTTTTTAATATTTACAATCGGAGACCTAAACTACTCCGCTGGCTAGCCAGTTAAAACAAAACTTTACAAAATGCATGTCGCGATAACTCCGCTAAGGGATTCGGCATACTTTTTTATATGCACCTTGTGCCTTTAAGAAAGACGTATGTCGTGTACTTGCTCAGCGTCAAACTCGAACGTCGCCAATCGGATGGCGCGGCGCGTACACCGAAGGTCCAAGTGACCGGCGATATTTTTCGGTTTTTCGCCTGAATTTATAACTAGAGTATTTCCTATCGAGCGAAAAACTGTTCGAGCAGTCTTTTAACTCGATCACACTACAGCGGTATATTTCCGCCGGCGTTATGCGAAGCTCGGGTATCGAGTGAAAGATAATAAGTGACGAGCGACGGTTTTCGCCTGAATAGATAACTCGAGCGGTTTTTTTAATAATCGAGCGATTTCGGTTATTTCAATAATCGAGTTATCAAGCGGTTTTTCGCTCGAGCGATCACAACACTAATATTTTTAACCAGTTTACGGCAGACTTGGCATAATCTTACCATAATGAGTTAAGAATTACTGTTTTTCCACAAAAAATACGTAAATTTAACACACAAACACTGAAAAACAACAAAGAATTTTATTTAACGATAACGACAAATATGACAGTTGTTAATCTGGTAGTGTCAAACGTGAAAGCAGTTATGAAACACGGCCGTTCCAATAAGGGTTTTATAAAAAGTACATTGCGAACGCTCGAAGGAGACGTAATGTCTTTGTCTAATTGACAGAAAATAACAAAGAAAAATTATTCAATTTTCAGAACTTCCAATTGGTTTTCTGGCAAGTTGTTTTCAACCCACCTGAGAATATTAATTATTTATTCTTCAAAAATTGTGAATCAAAGTCCTATCTGTTGTGAGAGTTTCTATTTTTACAGCTCCCATATTTTTTTGGCCGAACTTTTTTTTGTAATAGCTTAAATGCTATGCTCAATTAAACCATTTCTGTAAGTGTACCACGAAGCTGTAAATTACAGATTGTCCGTAGTAATAATTCATGGACATAAGACCACATAACCACGAGACACTTATTTTCTATATCCTGCTCCTCACATGGTGCCATGCCATTAAAATAAAATATTTCCGTCGCTTATGGCTCGCGTACTTTTGGATTTTATTGCGCCTTTCCATTTCCCGAAACCATTATACTTATCGGTTATGTTATTACTATAAATATATTCCACATTTTATTTCGGTATAAGGGTGTCTTTTATTGTTAAAGTTAAGTTATATAGGGATACAGCTGAGGTTATAAGTAGTTTACGGATATACTTAAAACTTTTTTTCACTCAAATTAGTCAAATTACGAAAAACTAAGCAGAAAGTTTTGGAGTTTCGGAAACATGAAACGAAGACTAATCTTATCGTCTTAATCGGCTCAATCAATTGATTACCCAAAGCAAATTTCGTTCGCAGAGCAGTCAGAAATGATAGCTCTAAGCAAAGCAGAAATGAGCAAGAACAAGAATACTTGTACAGTACGTTTCACGAAAATTGGATACGACTTAATGATTTCCTGGGTCGGCCCCATTGTCTCGACAAGAGCTTGGCAATAAACAAGTGAAGTATGAAGGGACGGACTAAGGAAAACAAGTAATGATATGATTATATTAATGTAATCAAATGAAATAACATTTTTTTTAAATATTACTAGTCATTGACATTTATAATGTAATATGTATGTGTATAGATAGTTCTGTTTCGCTATCGCTATCCTCCTCAAAATTAATTATAATTGGATTAATTATACGATCCAGACTAATATACGATTTTTCTCCAGTTATTACGTGACGGACTGATTTTTACCTGGGGGAATATCATTAAAGCATTTTCGTATTAATTCGACAACACTAGAACTTAAAGTCGGAGAAATATTTTGAGACCTAACCAGTGATTTTAACTGGTGCCACATATGCTCTATGGGGTTAAAAATTCAATAATAGGGTGGGAACCGTTGCACTGTATGTCCAATTTCTTCTGCCAATGTGTCACAAACATATACTTTTTTTATACAACTTTAAAACTTCTAAAAGATCACTTTTTTTATAACTTTCTTCAAAATATATATCATTCGCCGCCATGTAGTTCTGAATCTCCAATTTTGTATTATTTGAGCTTGGAGCTTTATGTAATTGGCGACTGTGATAGCTCGCATTGTCCATTACTATCACGCTATTCTGAGGAATGTTTGGTAAAAGACAATTCTTGAACCATTCCTCAAAAACTAACAAATTTTACCACAAAAAGATATTTAAATATAAATTAAGCAACCTAACCTACCTGATGTGCCTATATTTAATTATAATTATTACAATCCGGTCCTTTCCACATAATAATAACAAACGGTCATAAATAATGGGATGGCCCAGGTACTTTTACTGCAGTCATTAAGTTATATCCATTTTTCTTGAAACAATCTTTACACACAAAAAAAGAAATACTTAAATAGTTTAAAAATATAATACTCAAATAGAATAAGTCTTAAGCAAAGAACAACAAAACAAGTATTTCCAAGTATAAATTTAGCACTTAATCTAAATAATAATTATATTACCTATTTATGTATTTAAATACTTGTTTTGAAAATATATTTCTTTCCGTAAAATTTATTCTATTTGAGTATTGTATTTTTAAACTAAGTAATTTTTTTTTTTTGTGTGTAGGTTAAGGTTAAGATTTGACAGTTGAATGTTTGTACCCAACCACAGAGGCAAACAGTAGCAACCAGTTAGAACTTGGTCCACAACCGAACATGCCGCAGAACGAACCTAAAGGTGCATATACATAGGGCGAGACGAGCCCGAGACGCGCCTCAGCCGCGCCAACAACGAGCCTGGTTCGTCATATTGGTACGAGCCTCGCGATTACCACGATTCTCTCGAGGATGGGTCGCAGCGATCCATTTTCTTTCGGTTTCTACCTCGAGCTCAAAGGGATTTGGCGCGTCTAGTGGAACGGGTTTGTGGCTGGCTCGTGAAGAAGGTCTGTTTGCATGGAGACCGATCACTTTTTATAGAATATAGAGTGGTCCAAAGAATGCATAAATATCGCCATGTCCATTTGAAACCAATAATGGTTCTTTTTCTTAAATAATAAAGACGTTCTTTATTATTATTATTTAGTGGAGATCTACAAATTATTTTCTAATATGTGGGCTCAGAGGGGTGAGTATTTTATTGTACCATAGTCGGGTAGGGTATTTTTTATGAATTTATCTAAAGAATGTTGGTTTTTGGAATTTTTTTGTGGTATTTATGAGTATTTTCAGGTATTTAATGCATATCTTTGTAGGTAGTTAAAGGTATTTTTTTAAGAGAAGTAATTAAATGGTTTGCCGTTATTAAAATTGGTTCGCAGCAAAACAATAGCCATTAAATCATTTGATCAGCATAAAAAGATTTTGCTTGCAATAAATAAAAATAGGGCTGCAACACTTGTTCTGCAAAAAATGCTACAAACTGTCAACAATTTAACCGATATCAGTCCGCTTGTAATATCATGTGTTCGCTTAATTAACAGTCGAGCTGCGAAATGATTACTTGGTCAGCAAGATTTTACAATTGGTCAGTAGAAAAAAACATGTCTATTTACTTCAGAGGTCCCAGGACACTGTCAATTTATGTAACTTTTTTGTGTTTTCTTTTTCCAAATACAGAAGAAAATCGGCTACAAAAGGTGTAGCGGGGGCGGGTTTTCACTTGTATTCCCAGTTGTCACTATTGCACGCTTTATTGCTTTTTTTTGATGACCACGATTAAATATTGTGCTTACCCGCTGATTGCTTATCAATATCTGATTAAAAGTGGATCGCTCATAGCAGCTTATAGATTTAATTTGCGTACCAAAATAATTTAGAGCACTCTAGTATGACATTAATTCCGATTCAGAAATGTTTGCTGTCCATAAGTTGCTGACCAACTAGCCATTTTGGCTGACCGATTGCATTTTTCTGTTCGCAAAAATAGGAATATATTGCTAACCAGTTAAATGACCCTTTTTTCAAAAAGGGGATATTTTATTGTATAAATTTTAGGTGGTGGTTTGCCCCTCGGTGGGATCCTAAATTGAAAGATTATTTAAAAAAGGTACGTGGAATGTGGTTACGTCAGTCGTCGAGAAATTTGTAATTTTTCGTTTTTTTTCACTAAACTTGATAGTGATAAAGCACCACTGCACATAACAAATAAAGCTGCTGGCCTGTTCTTCGTTGTCAGACATAGTCTACCTCCTTTGGCTCCCGTATATAACTAAAAATAAAATAGGTTCGTGGGAAACTCGTGGCGGGCTCGACTTGCCATGCGGAAAGGAAAAAATTCGAAAGAGGCTCGTGGCAGGTTCGTTGATAAAAAAAACTCGACCAACGCGGGGCTCAGGCACGTATCGATCTCGTCTCACCATATTAATACACATGTTAATAGGTCTCGTTTTGGAAATTTGTTATATGACACAGTTTCGGTTTTATGGCCAAATATACTGATGTTCACTACTTACATTATCCAAATTCTGGTATCTAATCTCATTTTCATTCTTATCTTGTCATAAGGGCTCAATTCATTAAATATCAATGAAACTAAACAATGTAAAACAGCTGACGAGAATCTATCTGGCATGCGTCCAATATTTCCAATGCCGAGCCAAAATCCACAAATAACAGGCGGCAGCCGCCGAATGTATTCCGTGGCTCGATATTCGGAAACCCCTTTTCGAGAATATCCTATGAAAACAATGTTATGAGTCATTCGGGAAATGATTTTTTTTGGTCTGGAATTGTCGACATCCATTTGTATAGGAAATGAACTTAGGTATTGGTTGTTTAAACAGCAAATGGGGATAAGAGATTCTTGGTGTGTTTCATGATTTTTTTATGAGCCTGTATTAAAGTGAAACGCGTTTTTTTATTAAATATTTACAGTTAGGCCGGGGAAAGAATTAACGTGCGTCATAAACAGTAATATCAAAGAAATGATGTTATTTTTAATATCTTTTTTGTTTTACCAGTTTATGAACAAGTATAATACAGACAACGTTTTAACGAAAATATTTTGAATATCGCAATTGTATTCATAAACGTGAAATCATTTTTCTAGATACGTGGATCTATTCGAAGGGTAACGGAAACATTTTCTTGGCATGTTTTGTGAGCAATTGGTTACCTTTGTCAAGAAATATTTTAAACAATAATCATATTTTTTTTTAATTGAAATAATTAAATATATGCATATAATGCATGAACTACCATTTTAATAGTATATTAAGATACAAGTTTCATAAGACATTATCTTATAGCACTCGCTTAAAACAGCATTTCATCCCCGCGCTTCACGCCACTGTAGAGACAAATTTCTGTGCGTTTTAACGGCGCTACGAAGAGCGGAACTACATAAGAAATAAAATTAAATCACGTTTTGTTTTGGTATAGGATGTCAAATTTGATAAAACACGTTTAATGTTATACTTTTTCTATTTGGGTTTCATAATGGCTACATTATGAAATGCAAGAAAATTGAATAACATGCCACTTGTAACTGAATTTTTTTTTATGTTGGCAGCAAGTAGGGTCCGAACATTAGGCTTATTTCGATTTCGTTGTAATTAGTTTTCTAGGCATTATGGATTCGGCAAAATTTGTTTATAGAAAACTTTAAAATACTAACCTTTAACCTTGCAAATAGATCATTTTTACTAGATATTTATCTGAAATACCCATACGCGGAAATATATAACATGCTGACGGTGTCCGTCAACTAGTTTCTAGTCACAATTATAAAACAACATAACCTAAAAATAAAAAAATATCTTCCAGTTTATGCTCTGTTTCTAAAGTTTTATTCAATAAAGTACTATTTTTATTTTTAATTCAATATAGTATTAACATATTACTTTATATATACATATTTATAGTTACTGTAGACATTTCCTGAGCATTAATTGTTATTCCTGTCAGATTCTGTGTCGACACAATATTTTGTTCAATATTTTGAACTTTGTTCTGCTCGCACCATAACTCAAAGGTTTGCATATTCTTTTTAAAAGTTTTTCTGGATTATTTTCTGCAATTTCTCGTATTTCTCACGGAGTACAACAATTTCTTCCTGACTTTCTCACGGAGTACAACAATTTCTTCCTGACTCATTTTTATTAACTTTAATAATATATTTATTTTTAATTATGACGGATGGGAAGAAGCTTTGTTGTGTTCAATTGTTTCTATCATGGCATATTTGATACTTGTAATATTTTATTAAATTGTAAAAGTATTGCCAACCCAAAAAGAAAATATTAATTCAAATGGCAAAAATCTACTATATTTTTAAAGTTTTTCAGACTTTAAAGACCCAAATAGAAAAAGTATTATAAAATACACGGTTCATAAGACAATTAGAGCACTTGTACTTTAGAAAACTCCCCGCTTCGCGGGTCATTTTCTAAATTAAACGCGTGCTCTAAGATAATGTCTTATGAAACTTGTATCTTAATATACTATTTTAACTTTAGTACAATAAGGAAGTTTTTTTATATCTACGACCTTCATAATATTGATCACGTCTATGAGCTGCTGGCGAGGTTTTGTCTTATTTGATCTACATAATCCCGATTTGAGTCATACTGTTTATTGATTACCCAGTTTTCTTTGAACGTTTCCGTATGAAAAGCGAGAGGAGAGAAAAACCATGCTAGAAAGCGTCCTACCATAGGCGTGCTCAAACAATCATTTATTATGGAGAATAAATAAATACATTGTGTTGATTCCGCCGCTGGATTCTTCTTGAAAATTCGAAACTATTATTTTTTTTTCAAAAATATCCTTCTGACGGGTATTAATATTTAATTACTAGTCCCCCTCTTCTTTACATAGGTTGTAAATATTTGTCACGATTAATTTGCTTGACTCTTCAAATGCTTATTTTTAATTATTGTCTGATCCATCGCGTAATTGACAGGAAAAAAATATATTCAGTTAATGAATATCTCACCAGGGTGCAATAATGTCTCTACATTTTTTTATATTTAGTTTTTTTTTAACAATAACATAACTTTTATTTTACTATAAGTTTGTTTTTTCTAAATTTCATATATTGTGTCTTTGTATATCATACATTTTATATTCGTGTATTTGACTTTGTGGTAAGGAAATAAAGCATAAATAAATAAATGCCGACATCACAATTTGAAGCAGGAGCGAAGCAAGTGATCATTCCAATTTCGCTCACCAACTAATTCAATTATCTTACAAACGACTGTTACACCTTACCACAACATTGTCAATTCTTATCGCACTTTCCTCAATTAAGTTTCTAAATACAGATTAAAAAAAAATTGTAACAATAACACTGTCAGGAATTTTAACAACCTGTTGATAAATAACATCTAATAGAATAAACATTCCTTCATAGAAAGTAACTTCAATATGGCTCACAATGCGTGACATATTAAAAACGATAGAAACCTCTTACATTGTAGTGCATCATTGTTAACTTTTAGATCGATGACTCTATTATACAATTTAGTGCAATGACATTCTGGTTTTGTTGCGAGTTTTTTTTATTGTTATAGCTTTATAGTGCGATATATCTAACACTTGGAGAAATGAAGCGTACAGGGTGTTATGGAAGTACCTTATTATACAGGGTGTCGATTTGAAAACTTCCCACCCTTAACAGGGGTTAAACCATAAAGGCTGCAAATATTTGTCTTGTCGTTACCTTCAATTAAAAATAATTTTTATTCAAATCTTATTCTTTTTTACAAATCAAAAAGAATTAATGAGCACTGGCTGCAGCAAATGTTCTTAGTAAGATGTTGTAAGTAACTGCTCGATGATCCCCAAGGGCTTTAGGACATCCAAGGAGTAATTTAATTAAATATAATACATCATTTTCATATACAGGGTGTCCCATTTTCCGACACTTTTATATGGTATCTCCGTAACTGTTAGTTGCTATCAAAAAAGTAATGTAGGTGTCATGTACTCTTTTTGGATCAAACTTAAAATGATATAATCAAAATTTGAAAATTTTCGCTTGCTTAAGAGATACGGGGGATAATCACAAAATTGATAATTTCAAAATTACCTTACATTTTCTTAATTAAAAAAGATGCAGAAAAATGTTTTATACCGAAGTTTATTTATAATGATTGTTGAATAATCTGCCGTTTTCAGAATAAGTATATGGGGTCAGGTAAGAAAGTTATCGGACCTAACCTCATTTTTTTAAATGGAACACCCTGTATATTTTAATATGAAAAAATAGCATTTTAAATTCTCTTTACAAATATATCAACACCATGCATGATATTGGTTTCCTAGGCGATATATTTAAACTTTATTACTTTAAACCACAGTAGGCCATGAAACAAAAGCTAATATCCTAGAGACATCTATGACAACATTCTAGTTGTTATTAACATTTAACGGCAAATTCATTTTTACATATTCATTTGTGAAGATGACTTATCAACATTTAAAAAAATTTAATATGATATCTATCATCCAGGGTGTGTTATAAATTTGAAAAGAGAGTTTAAAATGGTATCTTTTTAGATTAAAATATACAGGGTGATCCATTTAAAAAAAGTGAGGTTAGGTCCGATAACTTTCTTACCAGACCCCGTATACTTATTTTGAAAACGGCAGATTATTCAACAATCATTATAAATAAACTTCTGTATAAAACATTTTTCTGTATCTCTTTTAACTAAGAAAATATAGGGTAATTTTGAAATTGTGAATTTTTTGATTTTCCCCCGTATCTCTTAAGCGAGCGAAAATTTTCGAATTTTGATTTTACCATTTTAAGTTTGTCCGAAAAAGAGCACATGGCACCTATATTACTATTTCCATCTCACTAACAACTAACAATAACGGAGATACCCTATAAAAGTGTCGAAAATGGGACACCCTGTAAACATAGATACAAATTTTATCTGAAAATCTCAACGTAATTCCTCCAAATTTTCAGATAGAAAAACAAGTGAGTCATTAGTATTTTCCGCAGCTTCCCGCCGCGTCACGGAAAAAACAACTTCTCATTCACGAGCGATAGTTGCCAGGACATTCATAAGGGAAAAACAAACTTCATCCTCGATCTTGAACTTCGCTTCGACCGGGGTAAAATGTCAAAACAAGAGGGTTGAACTCTTCAGACATAAAGTTGGGCGAAATTCCCTCCTTTAGGGTAATGAACTTGGATTTTCTTTCCTTTTGAAAATTGAACCAAAGGAGGAGCGGAGGAGGAAAAAATAGCTGGCATTTTTTTATGTTATTAAATCTTGAATAACGATTATTTTTCGAGGGGCCGTGTAATTTTAGGGTAAAAGTTATTGAAAGTGGAATTTAATATAAATTTAGGGTCTGAGTA
Source organism: Barypeithes pellucidus (assembly GCA_963991005.1). Lineage (NCBI taxonomy): Eukaryota > Metazoa > Arthropoda > Insecta > Coleoptera > Curculionidae > Barypeithes > Barypeithes pellucidus. The sequence goes on from OZ022557.1 coordinate 8,409,793, forward strand.
ATGGCGTTTTCGTTGCAAAATACTCAAGCTGCGGTCAGTAAACTATTATTTAGTAAAAAGAATTAGATTAGGCCTATGGGTCAAGGCGTACGAGGGGTTTTATAATTTGCCCAGTGGTTTCTGAACGTTTGCGTATGGAGAGCGAGGGGAGAAAATGTACAAAAACCATACTTGAAAGCGACTTACCATAGGCGTGCTTAAACAATAATTTTTATTATTATAAGTGAAAAGTAAATAAATAGATAGTGTTTATTCCGCAGTTGGATTCTTCCTGAAAATTCAAAATTAATTTGTTTTTCTCAAGATGTCCTTCTGGCGGGTATTATTATTTAATTAGTAATCCCCTCTTTATATACGTTGTAAATACAGGGTGTTATGGAAATGACGTATTATATTCAAACCGGCAATTCCTGAGTTAAAGACAAATTGAAGAAAAATAGCCATAAATGTCACTTTCAATTCATTCAGCGGTAAAAGTGACCTGACGTCAAACCAGAAAAACACCTGTGTGGCACTGCGATGCATGTAAGCAATCAAGGAATTCTGGCCGGTGTTGTCATATGTACACCTTAAACTCTTTAGACAAAATAAAGTAATTTAAACACTTTTCCATTCTGTAATACCTTTTTGTGCAATTAATTGAAGAACGTTTACGATGAACTATGTTTTAAACAACACGTAAAAACATTTGGAATAGTAATAGCCACGTACGTCACTAGGTCAAATGCCAATGACCTCTTGAGGACCAACCAGCGGCCGGATACATTGTGTCTCGTCGATCACCAACACCCTCTCAGCAATCCGCTCTGTTTTGTCGGTTTGCGCGTGTATCTTGCCCGTCCATAAATAATCTTTGAATATTGTTTTTTTACGCCTTTCTTCTGGACGTCAAATTTTGTCGCGTGTAATAAAATCTAATAATCTGTAGTATAATCTGTATTATTGTATTTTCAAAAGCTAACTATCGGTTCTGTTTCACTATTACTGTTTGTACATAAAGTGTTTCCAGGAGTGTTCCCATGAAAAAGAAAAGAAACTGATTGTGTTTGCGCCTGGATTTTCTCGCTCTGTATGTATAAGGATAAATACAAGTAGGTAGAAAATAATTAATTTTTATAATTTTATATAGAATTTCAGTTTTACATTAAGTTTGGCAACATTGCCATTGGCTCTGGGTGAAATGTTGTACAGAAGCGCGGACTAACCTGTGAGTAAGAGTGTTTATTACCCCACTTTTGAAACGGTCGATTTAAAATAAATAAAATATGTAGCGCTTCTCTAGGACACCCAAGGAGTCATCCATTTAAATATAATACGTCATTTCCATAACACCCTGTATTTACCATGCTTGACTCTTCAAATGTTTATTTCTATTTATTTTCATCACGTAATTGATAGAATCAAATTATTTACAAACCGACAACGCCGATTAAACAAACACAAACTTTCCTCCCCGCGTTTCACCTTAGTAGTGAAAATTGTCAGTGAGTTTTAACGGCGCTGCGAAGAGCGGGACTACATAAGAAATAAAATGAAACTAATAAAGTTTTTTTCGTTTTTTTCTCGCGTTCCTTCGCATGTTCAGAAACGGCTGTGCATACATATACAGGGTGTTATGGCAATTACATATTATATTTAAATGGGTGACTCCTAGGGTGTCCTAGAGAAAGTCTACATACTGTTTTTATTTTAATCGAATATCTAAATACATACTAAGGTAAAAACTCTTTTTACCCACATACTGTCGCGCCGTTCCATCTGGATTCAGTTAGCAACAATGTGGGTCACTAGAGTATACTAACAGTGTTGTCAGATCACACCGCATGTTTCGCCCTTGCTTGAATACCTGCCGCGCGCGACTATCGTTGCTTCAGTATGTTTCGAGACTCGGGGGTGGAATGACTCTGTCGAGGGTTCCACGTGCGTGATGTATACGAATTTTAAACGTTTTGTTAGTTGTAGCATTACCCGATTTTTTTTTTGTTGTGAAATAATTCATAATAAGAAATATTGTGATGTGATTTCAAATGTGTGTGATAGTACCTATTGTTCGTTCTGTTGCAAAAGATACTTTTTGTGTTTTTATTTTTTTATGAAATTTAATTATGAACGGATTATAAGATCGAAGGTAAGAGAGTATGTACCTTAAAATTTGTCAAAAACTTAACACGTTCGTTTACAATTCTGTGTTGCAATATATGACAACACCACCTCAATAAACTATTGATTTCGAACGTCCTCAGTAGCGGCCACGTAAATTTTCATATTCCATATAAAGTGTATATTTCGTGCAATGATTCAAAGCGCCATGAAATGTTATTTTTCTTCAATTTATTTTCATCTTAGGATTTGCCGGTTTAAATATAATAAGTCATTTCCATAACACCCTGTATAGAAACCAATTGAAAGTGGATATTGATGACTTTTTCGAGGCGCAAGTACGATGACGTTAAAGAAGGTTATGTTGAACAATAAAGGAAGATGCACTGTTTTATTATTACTGAAAAAACTCGTGTAGTGCCCTCGTATTTACAACCCCTTAAAAATCCGTGGATTTGTATTAAAACGTGGTGTCAAAACAATTTCATACGCCAAATTAGGGAACACGTCGCTCGGCACGACATTTCGAAAGGCAAAAAGGGCATAAGCCTGGTGTTATTTAGGAAATCGGGTAATCCCGGGGATAAATCGGTGAAGCTGAAATAATACGACCCTACACACGGTTTAAAAATAGTCTCTCTGAGATGGTTTCGTGTAATTATTTCTCTGTAAGCAAAAAAATTAAATTATTTTGATTGGAGGAATTTTTTACTGCCGGTTCAATTGAAACTGGAGTATTTTAGATGTAGCACACAACACTGTATCGCTGGAGCAAAATAGCATGAGGCATGACCTTGGGATGCACACAAACGAACAAACCCAGAAACTCATTATTCTTAAGAGGCTAGGCATCTGATGACGTCTGAAATTTACCCTGAGGATCCTGGCGTCGCCTCATTTTCTGCTTTTAACATAAATATCTGTGTTGGTTTAAATAATTAGCCATAAGTTGCTGCTTCTTTCATTTTTAGAACTGCGTTAGTTAGGTTCTAGAAATCTAAAAATATTTGTGCATGCTGCATTTTTAGACTCTTATATACAGGGTGTTATGGAAATGACGTATTATATTTAAATCGGCAATTCCTGAGATGAAAACAAATTGAAGAAAAATATCCAAAAATGGTGCTTTTTAATATGCCCTGTACATGACCTTATGTCAAACCAAAAATGACCACGTGGTGCCCCTCTCAGGAAGGTAAACAAAGCAACATATGTCAACAGTGTTGTCACATCTTCAGGGTAAACTCTTTAGAAAGTCAATAACCGTTTGACAGATTGCAGTTGTTTATTTTTCAGGGTACATTATTATAAACTTTTACGTTCAGTTCAGTTCGCTGGGAAACAATCTCTGATTTATAAACTTGAACTGACTCGAACTAACCGCCGCGGAGTTCGGTATGTCCTCATTTGTTCAATTCGAACGACACCCGTCAGATCTGGACAACTTAAAAGTTTATAAATGCCACTTACCCTTTAGAAAAAAAATGCAATTTTATTTAGCTTTTCGGACTTATTTAAAACCAACTTAATTTATAAAAAAACACCAAGTACCTAGGTAACCCGAACAAAAACAAACCGGCACAATAATCTCACAAAATCGCGTCTCATGAATACATCTAAGTACCATTCAGTCTTAATTAGTATTTTAAAGTGCTACTGTGTAGACAAAAATACACCATTATTGTCTGAGTGGTCTGGGAAATAATCTATTTAATATCTAAAAATTTTAAAAATAAATAACACGTTGGTTCCGTCGATCGATATTGAACTGCTGGACTGGGGCACTGCCGTCGCGAAAAGAACAAATAACTTAATAATTTAAACTCGGGTTTAAGTATTAACACACAATTTAACACACAAATCTGCTTGAAAAAACAGTAGAAAACCGGCCGTCTTCTTTAAACAGCTGATCTTGGACAATCGGGTTGTCTATCGTTTACGCGACTGCAGCGGCTGGGGTTAATACTTAAAAAGACAGCGTTGCCACTTTCGATGTTTTATAAGGTTATATTCATAAAATGCAGAATTTCCTTCTGTAATACTTTTCTGATTTTGGATATGGCAACCGCGCTAGTTAGACGAGACTATTTATTTTAAAGGGATGGAAGGATGGGAAGGAAGGGTATATCAACATAATTATTTCATCATTCTTCTTCAGTAAAGGATTAATAAATTTGATTAGCCCATTAGCGTCTGTGTGTTTCTTTAAGTGATTTAGTGCAAATGTTCCGAGAGATTGGAAATAAGAGGCCGAATGGCGTTTAGTGGGTATAAGCTTATTATGCAGTTCCACATTATCATCAGGGTACGTGATGAGCATAAAGCTTTTCCCATAGAAAAAAAACAAAAACCTGAAGATGTCTGTGCCCTTGCTAGTGTACTGGCACCTGGATTCACTTCTATTTGGATACTAGGTAAACTAAATATTATTTTTATAAGAATCTAAAGTTTTACATTTTTTACACAGTTGGCAACATTGGGCCTGAACATCTGTTGATTACACAGCTTGGCAATGTAATGTGATCATATATGAATGTGCCGAGGAGTAACCGGGTGGGTTTAGGGGTGAATTACCCCACTTTTTAAACGTTCGATTTAAAAAAAAATATGTAGCGCTTCTCTAGGACACCCCAGGAGTCACTCATTTAAATATAATACGTCATTTCCATAACACCATTGTTATCTACTTACTTCTTCAATGTTTAAAAAGTTTAGCGCCAATTAAGGCAATATTTTGGAGCCTTTTTTCTATGCATTAGAATATTTGGTCAATCGATATATTGTTTAAAATTGACCTATTGACTTCGGCCAAATGATTTGGTTCCGGTTTTATGGGAATGTCGTGTGCATATTATTTTTTTATACGAAAATATAATTTTTTTATTGCGTTTTTTATAACATACTATTTATTCTCCCCGGAGGGACTTTATAACCGAAGTCCACCGTATATCTCTAATATTACAAAGCACCCGATATGGCACACCCCCTTACTTTGCGACTTCTTGTTCGGCTCTGTCAGACAATAGAGGCATCCTGTCTATATCAACAAAGTTAATTTGTCTGCAACTTTCAAGGTGCGATTCGGATGATAAGATAAAATAGAACAAAGGCTGGTTAAACATTTTGTTTTGATTTATTCTTGGGATATATTTTTATAGAAATATTGACAGGCGAATTTCACTAAGCATTTTTTAAGTTTGATTATGTACCTAGATGTTAATCATTTTTGTTTTATTATGGTGATTGAATTTATTTGTAAAAGGTAAGATGACAATATTTGCAATGGCTTATATAGGGTAGAGCGGAGCTAGGTGGGCCAGTTTTTGTCAATAACCATCTTGTTTCTTGTCTGCTTTACATTTAGTACAAATACGTTTATATCACTGGCTCAAGTATCCCCGCTCTAGGGGCAAGTTGTGCCAGTAGGTTTACCTAACGATATAGTCCAAACATATATACAGGTTGTTATGGAAATGACTTATTATATTTAAACCGGCAAATCCTGAGATGAAAATAAATTGAAGAAAAATAACCATAAATGGCGCTTTGAATTATTAAGCGAAATATACACTTTATATGAAATCTCAAAGTTTACGTGGCCGCTCCTAAGGACCTTTGCAATCAATACTTTATTGAGGCAGTCTCGAGGTCCGTTTTATAATTAAATTCCATAAAAAATAAAACACAAAAGGTATGTTTTTCAACAGCTCAACAGTAGATAATATCACACCAATGTGAAATCACATCACAACATTTATTATTATGAATTATTTCACAACAGATAGAAATCGAGTACTGCTACAACCAACAAAACGTTTAAAATTCGTATACGTCAAGCACGTAGAACCCTCGACAGCGTCAGTCCAATCCCTAGTCTCGAAACATATTGAAGCAACGATAGTGGCGCGCGGCCGGTATCCAAGCAAGGGCGAGACACGCGGTGTGATCTGGCAACACGGTTAGTATACTCTAGTGACCCACATTGTTGCTAAGTGAATCCAGATGGAACGGCGCGACAGTACGTGAATAGAAAGGGTTTTTACCTTAGTATTAATTTTTCTATACACACGAGACAGAAATATTCATCTTCTTCTGAATCAGAGTGTGGAGTAGAGTGATTATTATTTTTCTTTCTTTTCTTTAAGTGTTTGTTCTCCGCTCCTTGTTCACATACTATCTCGTCCAAAGTCTTTTCATGGTTTGAATCCGAAAATGAATATGTTTGTTCTTCTTTTTGATGAATCGAACAAACCCGACTTTCTTGGTAGGGTTAGATGAATTTGTAAAATCTGTCTTTCTGACAGCCTTCTCCTTAATCGCATCGACTTTACTTTTTTCGTCCATTCTGTCAATTTGGAATTCCTTTGCTACCATATTTCTCAACGGCTTCCGCTGCTTTATTTTTATAAAAACATTTTTTTGTGGCATTCTAAACCAAGCAATGAATAACGTCGAAGCTTATCTAACTTAGACAAAGTTTGGCTCAATTAACCCCACCACGGTTTTCTGATGCTTTTATTTAATAACAAAAAACTATTAAAAAGTTCATCTTTCAAACTACGAAATCACTAAAGCAATTATGTAATAATTAATACTCTGTATCTCCCAGAATGTCCGTTTAAAACCACAAATGTCACGAAACACTATAGTTTACTTTTAGAGCGAAATAACAAACAAAACGGCAGTCCTCTTAGAGCAAATGCTGGATGCCGGACAAAATTGCAATGGACTGCACCCACGATGTACCGCATTCCGCGCAATGCTCCTTTTGATCATATGTGATAGGCCCGGTGGCTCAAATAGCCCCACGGCTCGACTAGCCCCGCTCTACCCTACTTGCCACGTATCGCGTGAATAATTATCAATTAGTGTACAAGTAAACCATTTACCCCACGCAAGTATACGCTAGTATTAAATATTGGCCAAGTGCACCAGTCTCGGGCTGTTGCACTGGATATTTCTAAATCTTTTGATCGTGTTTGGCATGAGGAGCTTCTAAGTAAACTGCGATCCTATGGTATGCCCAGTCGATTCTGTTCATGGTTGTCTAGCTTTCTTAAGGATCGCTCTCTGCAAGTGGCGATTGACGGATTTCTCTCAGACACCTTCACCATCAATGCCGGTGTTCCTCAAGGGTCCATATTGTCTCCCACTCTCTTCTTACTCTACATTAACGACCTTCTAGTGAAAACGAAAAACCCGATAGTTAGTTTTGCTGATGATAGCACACTTTTATCATCTTTCTCTTTGAATGCACAAACAACGGCTGCCGACGCACATCTTCGCAGACAGCATGAAGTATCACGCCTCAACAAAGACCTGGAAGAAATTTTGGCTTGGGGTGACAGTAACCAAGTCGAATTTAACGCTAAAAAACCCAGGCAGCAGTTTTCTCTAAAAAGGTTAACATTACAGAACCGGATATAGTCATGGACGGACACGCAATCCCACTGGCTTCATCTATTAGTTTGCTGGGCGTCAATCTGGGAGGAAATATGTCTTGGCATAACCACGTTGTGGCAATCGCCAAGATAGCCTCTCAGAAGCTTGGTGTACTCTTCCGAACCAGAAAGTTGTACACACCTCAACAACTTTTGACACTATACAAAGCCCAGATTCGACCATCACTAGAGTACTGCTCTCATGTCTGGAGCTCTACACCCAAACATACTCTTCGGCTACTGGATTCCATCGAAAGGAGGGCCATTCGTCTGATTGGAGACCACGAGCTGACGAAAAACCTCGACAGCCTAGAACATCGAAGGCAAGTTGGTGATTTGACTCTCTTTTACAGATATTTTCATGGAAAGTGCTCGGCTGACCTTGCCCTCTTAATTCCGCCCAGAGCGGCGAATATCAGAAATACACGACGAACCACTGCCGCCCATCCATATCTGGTTAAGCTTGGTACTCCTCGAACTTCATTATTTAAGAACTCTTTCATCTGGAGGACTTCATCCTTCTGGAACGATCTTCCCGAGGTCGTTTTTCCCAACGAATATAACCTCCAACGATTCAAAACCAACGTGAATCGCTTTTTGCGCACACGCACCACTCCCAGAGTGCCCTAAAGGATTTTTCCTATAGTGCTTGTGTTTGATCATAAAAAAAAAAAAAAAAAAAAAAAGTCGGAAGGGACATGTGCTGGCTGGATGTACGGTGGACTGATCTACAGTAAAAATAAGACCAACTGCAATGTATACAGATTTAAACTAATTTTAGCATTAACCATATTTATGATTAAGTTATGCTTAAGAAAATATAAAGAGAGAAAATATCGTTTCTAGAACTGTTATTTAATTCGTAACATTTTAAAATGTAACTTTCATAAATTAATAAATTACATTTTTATACAACGGAGTTGCATACGAAATTTTTAACGGTCTGTTAAAACCCCATAAAATTAACCATTTACATGTGTTGTAAAGATATGCGTGGCGTGCATTGAAGCCGGAGAGAGCACTTCCAAATTTGGTCCTGAATATTTATTTAGTTGTCAAAATTACAATGCGATTGTAATCGCTAATGGTAGTGAGTGATGAATGGGCCTAAAAGAAAAATTAAGTCGTGCTATGTTACTTAAGAAATGTTTTTACAGGAGGAACAGAACTTATGCAACGCAGAACATTGGAGACGACACATTGTAGATCACACACTGAAAATAGACTACAAAACCTTAACAAAATTAGCGAGGGTCTAAAAATAAATAATTATCCCAAAAAAATTCACTGAACCACTGATTAAAAATAGAATAAATTAAATTTATAATAATACAACCCATAAACCAAATAAGTTAAAGAAAATATATACAGGGTGATTCACGACGAGCTTGCATTAGAACTTTATGGAGAACTACTGAATATATGTTTCTGAAACTGTGGGGATTTAGATTTATCGATATGCTCTCAGCTGCCAACTTTCGTTTTTAAATACAGCATGGTAATTTTTATTACATTTTTCGATTAAGCATTAAATACTAAGCACATTTTATAGAACATGTTTTTATCAGACTCTGTTAGTTTTTGAGATATCTGGGCTTTTTGTAATTATTTGGCAAATGCATTACGATGAAATTATCCATAAATTTTTTTACCTTAGCTCTCTTGGACTAAAAAAATTTTCTAACCGAATAGTTAGAAGATCCTCAAGTCTCAAAAATATTTCTAATTTGACAGAAAATGTACAGGATGGTCACAATTCAAGCTTCATTGTGAAAGAATTCAACCATTAAAAACTTTCTTATTTTCAATGGAACACCCTGTATATTTTTGTTTAATTTGATGGCAAATTAGTTGTTCTTTATAAATAGTATTTACTATCCTATACCTATATCAAAGCGTTTTCTCATTTGTTCAAGTGTTCTATGAAAACAACTGTACTTTATGAAGCCTTATGAAATGCAAAAAAATTGATTAACGTGCCACTTTATGAAACTGAAATTTTATTTTTTATGTTGGCAGCAAGTAGGGTTCGAATTTTAGGCTTGCTTCGATTTCGTTGAAATTAGTTTTCTAGGCATTATGGATTCGACAAAATTCTTTTATAGAAATCCTTTAAAATACCAACCTTTAACCTTGCAAATAGATCATTTTTACTAAATATTTATTTGAAATACCTTTACTCGGAAATATATAACATGCTGACGGTGTCCGTCAACTAGTTTGTAGTCACAACTATAAAACAACATAACCTAAAAATAATAGAAATAAAGTCCAGTTTATGCTCTATTTCTAAAGTTTTATTCAATTAAGTACTATTTTTATTTTTAATTCAATATATATAATAATAATAATAAATAATAATAATAAATAATATATAATATAATAATATAATAAATATTACATATTTATAGTTACTGTAAACATTTCCTGGGCATTAATTGTTATTCCTGTCAGATTCTGTGTCGACACAATATTGTGTTCAATAATATTATTTTGTTCAATATTTTAAACTTTGTTCTGCTCGCACCATAACCCAAAGTTTTGCATATTTTTTTAAAAAGTTTGTCTAGATTATTTTCTGCAATTTCTCGTTTTTCTGATGGAGTACAACTTTGTTCCTGACTCATTTTTATTAACTTTAATAATATATTCATTTTCAATTATGACGGATGGGAAGAAGCTTCGTTGTGTTAAATTCTAAAAGTATTACCAACCCAAAAAGAAAATATTATTTCAAATGGTAAAAATCTACTTATGTTTTTTAAAGTTTTTCAGACTTTAAAGACCCAAATAGAAAAAGTATTATAAAATAATTCATAAGACAATTAGAGCACTTCTACTTTAGAAAACTCCCCGCTTTGTGGGTCGTTTTCTAAATTAAACGCGTGCTCTGAGATAATGTCTTATGAAACTTGTATCTTAATATAGTATTTTCTCCCCTCGTTCTTCATACGGAAACGTTGAAATAAAACTGGACAAACAATAAAGCTAGTTTAGGTGAATTTTAAGTTTTTTCTGATTTTTATAAGAAATTATCAGGAAATGTAACTGTATAAACTGTCTGCATCGGCAATCTTTCTTCAGCTAATGCTACGAAAAGCAAGAACCTATATGAAACAGCACGACATTCCTTTAGCTTTACAGCATAATAAACAGCACGTATAAATAAAATAGGGTTCTTAACTCGTAGCGAAATACATTTCCGCGACATTCTAAACGAATTTCAAAGAGCTCGACTTCCTACTAATAATAAAATGTAAAGCGTGCGCGAGCTCTAACATAGCTGTTACATTACTTACATAAATACGGCGAGACTTTCGGGTAAATATCCGAATGAATCTATCAAAGGTGTTTAATAGTTATTTATATATCAAATTTAACTATTTTCACATACGGGATTGGGACACTCGCCTTCGGCTCGTTCGTTCAAATTTCTCGTTCGTAAAAAAGTAACTTTTTGCGTAAGTTTCATACAATATTTTTTCTACGATCGTACCGGCTTTCTTGTTCGAAATTAAAAAATATACCCAATGTACCCAATTTAGTAAAAAAATTATATGCAACAAAGACCACAAATGGTTAAAATCAATAATACATTGAGTGAGAGACGGGTGATCAAAATTGGTGTTCCTCAGGTTTTGGGCCCAATCCTCTTCATCATTTATCTTAATGCTCTTTTACAGAAAATATAGAGGATACAGATATATCTTATGCTGACGACACGGCTATAATATTTACTGGTAAAGATTAGGAAGAAGTTAAAAATAAGACAATAGAAGGTTTTAAATTGGTTAAGAGTTGGTTGGAAACATAAATTATCAATTAAACTAAATAAAACAAATTACATAGCTTTTTCATTAACAAGGGCTGGTCATCTCAATTTTACAGATATTACTATCGGTAATGATATATTGCTGAGGTAACCCACACAAAATATCTTGATGTGCTGGTTGGTTGACCAATTTATGAAGTGGAGTCCACATATTGACTATGTTTCTAATAAAATACGTAGACTCATACACAGATTTTATATATTAAGGGAATTTCTAAATGAGAAAACATTGGTGATGGTTTATAAAGCATTTGTGGAGTCGCTAATACGATACGGAAATATTGTCTGGGGTGGTGCCTATGGCACAGTACTTAATAAGTTAATTATAACACGAAAATATATTTTTAAAATTAAAAAAAAAAAAAAAAAAGATTTTCAACAAATTTATTGTTTTCAGAAGATACTGTAAATATCAGAACTTTATATATTAGCAGTATACAGTATATTGAACCTCGTGTAGAGATGAACCACCTTTTCAAAATGAGCAAGTTTTATATAAAATTCAAAATTAAAAATTTTTAAAATTTTAATTATGCATTCGTATTCTTAAGAAGAAAAGAAACCTTTAGTTTTTTACTTTTTTATTTCTATTCTTTATTTTTGCATAATCATAAAAGTTTTTCTTTTCCTGCTTTGTTAGTTTAACAATGTCATAGGTAGGTACCCTTTGATGTTGTATTTCTCACTGAAGATGAAGGCTTAAGCCTTCGAAACATGTATGGTTTTATTAATTGTTATTAAACTAGTGGAGCAGACACCTCCTTATAAGTTCACTCCACTTTGAGATGGACTACTTCAAGAAAAAAAATAAAAATTTATGTTTCAACATTTTTTAACGGGATTTTTTCTATTTATTTTCAGGTGAGTAAAACCTGCTTCCGGAAGAATATCTTCGACATCAAGTTCTTACCGACAGACGTAAGTAACAAGCTTGTATTCCATACATAATCCTTCCCACACATTTTATTTACATAAAAAAGGATATGTAATCATACATTAAATTATCATATTAGTATTTATATACCGAGTGTCAGTTAGAAAACTTCCCCACCCTTAATGTCCTCTTTAAGAAAAAAATATTAAAAATCGTAACAAGGGCGGATCCAGAACTTCCGCTTTGTTGGGGAGGGGGTCAAACTTAAATTAAATTATTTACTTGAAGCGAGATATTGAAGGTGGGAATTTTTCAATTTAACTGTATTTCTTCGGGTTTTTTGTAGTCGTTAAAACTTAGGAGTACTGCGTTTCAAGCCCATTTTAAACAGGGTTGTTTCGATTTAAACATTTAGTATAAAACAATTGTTTTAAACACGTTTTAAACAATCGTTTGAGTTTAAAACAATGTTTCGTTAAAAATATTTAAAACATGTTTAAAACAGGTAAATTAAACACACGGTTTTTTTTTTTAGTAAATTGATTATTTAACAGGAGTATCCTTAATTTATTCAACAACTTGATGTGAAAAATATTTATTGATAAATAGTAATAAAACTACTTACTAAATAAGTCATTTTCATTCAACTTAACAAAATAATAAAAGTTAGGTACTTAATGAACATGATGCACAGAACTTTGGTATGTTCAAAAAACTACAAATAAATGTATAACCTGCAAGAAAAAAAGGAATAAGGTAAAAATGTACAATAATCACTTATCGGAAGTGACATCAGTTAGCGCCATAAGTGGGTGCATTAGAATATTTATTTAAAAATAGTAACCAACTTAGCTGCTCTGACATTGCCTAGCTTATGCGGAGTTTGGGATGAACTAAACCATAAGACGAAAGAAAGTATTTCTATGTTGGCGGACGAAGCAATAGCTGTATGTTGCTGTTGGACAAGTTCCATTACTCTTGTATTTAAATGTTTAATATTTAATAGACCATCACCATGCTAATGGTTTTACATTTTCAAGTATCTGTTAAGGAAACATAATATGGCATAAATGGTGCACACCTAGCCACAAAATTAACAATCGTTGGCCTTGCTTCTGAATGGTAGGTTCCTACATATTCCATGGCAATTTCTAATTGCCTTTGAGTTAGTCGATCTCCCCTCAAACGATGATCAAGCAAGTTTGCTAAAAAATTAACTGGAGTTAGGGCCATCTTCAACCGTTCTATAACCTTATTTACGCCACTCATTGAAAATTCCCCATTTGATTTTTGTTTCCAAACGTCTCCAATAGTTCGAGCCATATTTCTGTCGCTTCTCCTATCGTGCAAGTGTTTTTTTTTAACTATATCTAGAGCCACTAAGCATCTTGAAAATGTCATGATTCTCGGCAAAAATCCTAAATGTCGTAAAACTATGAATAGAAAACATTCCGAGATGTCCACTGGGAAAGGAGTTTAAGTTATCCTTTAAATTGTACTCACAACATTGAAAACCTGTTTTAAACTATGTTTTATTTGTTTTTATTTGTTTAAAACATGAACTTAATAGCAAAAAAAAACATGTTTAAAAAAAAACGTTTAAAACTAAAAAACACATGTTTTTTTGCAACCCTGATTTAAAAGTAGGGATAATTAATTGTATAAGCAACATACAAAGCATTTATTATTATCAAATATGCAATTGAGTTAGTACTTTTTAAAAATACTTGGTACTTTGTGCTTGAACTGTAATAAGATTAGTAGTCACTTTTTGCTAAGGTCATTATCCAGCTTTGAACTAATTCAGAGCCCTATTTCATTAAAAAATCATTTATTTTCTTTTACCATAATTTTTTCCACCAAATTTCTAAATACCGCGTGCATGTCACCCAGCAATTTTTCATCCTATAAATTTATATCAGTAAAACAGCCAGGGCATTCATCTATAAAACGAAGTCTCGTAATATGATCGTGTAATCATGATCATAAAATTCAGGTGATTTAGTGGAGTTTCATAAATTTCACCCCTGCAGTTTTATCAACTCCCAATGACATTTTAATGAAATTAGATTTTCACACATTATGGCTGCTGTCGTTTTGATATACACTTCTTGCATGTCTTTTGAAATAGAAAATAAGGACTATAAATATGATTCCTAATATAAAAAAGGTCAAGTGCGAGTTGAACTCCCGTGATAACTGCTCCTCCGTACCATAGGCTATTAATAATTTTTTTTGTGTTCACTTCATTTTACACGACTTTTTTCACATTTTGTGGCTATTATTAGACGAGAAACAAATGACTATGACTATTAGCGTCCATGCATAGATGTCCTCTGATTTTTTTTACAAGAAAAGTGGTACACCACTGACATTTGTCCATGTGGATATACTTTCTGGTTAGTCTGGTCTTGATTAAAACACTATAATTATAATATCAACAAACCCGAACAAACCAACTTTTAGGGTAAATGGTTTGGTGGATGACGGTAACTATAAAGGGGCGAGGTTTATTTTTAAAAATTTGTCTTTATTTACAACAAATGAACGAACACTTATTTTTTTTTCTATGATCTAACACAAGCACCATAGTAAAAATACTTTAGGGCAATCTGGGAGTGGTGTGTGTGCGCAAAAAGCGATTCACGTTAGTTTTGAATCGTTGGAGGTTATATTCGTTGGGAAAAACGACCTCGGGAAGGTATTTCCATAGTGATCCAGATGAAAGAATTCTTAAATAATTAAGGAGTACTAAGCTTAACCACATATGGATGGGCGGCAGTGGTTCGTCGCGTATTTCTGCTATTCGCCGCTCGGGGCGGAATTAAGATGGCAAGGTCAGCCGAGCACTTTCCATGAAAATATCTGTAATAGAGAGTCAAATTCCCAACCCGTCTTTGATGTTCTAGGTTGTCGAGGCTCTTCGTCAGGTCGTGGTAGGGTTTCTACGCCACTGTCGGTAAGCCAGATTTTTTAATCTGACAGCACGCTCACAATCCTTGCTAGACCAGAGCTTGCCGTTGGAAGGGCGTTTCTTGGAGGAGGGGATAAATGCTTCCATGCAGAAGAGAAGCATACGATCATCCAAGGAAAAGTGCGAAAATGGTCTTTCAGGTCTTCCCACTTGGCCGATGTGTAATGCCATATTTTGCGAGGTTTAGGAGGTTGTTCAGAATTAATTGGTAGTTCGCTTAGAGTTGGAATAACTTTGTGATCGGAAGATTCTAACGGAGGATGTACGGTGACTGTATATAGATCTGGATTTGATGGCAAGAAAAGATCCAAAAGACTAGCAAAATCTCCAGCTCCGTCTGGTATCCTCATTGGTTCTTCTACGAGTTGAGTTAGACCAGAACTGATCGCAAAGGATTCGGCCTCGCGGCCTTGCTCATCGTCTGTATTTGAGTATGCCAATTGACATTGTGGACGTTAAAGTCGTCAAAGATAGCAATCTCGATTGTATTGGCTAGTGATGAGAAAATGTTAAAATAGAAAGAATATACAGAATTTACTTTTCGATAAAACCAAGTTTAGCTTCGTACAAAGAAATTGTCACAATACTAAAAATTTTGTTATAAATTTCCGATAGAAATGAGAATCATGCCTAAGCCTAAATTTTTAGATGCTATAAGGGAACATCTGATGTTGTTTTCCATATTCTCTAGGGCAATTTCTCACTGAATGTATGTATGAAAAAACGGACAAGGAAACAAAAAAGTAGTTGTTTCATTATTTTTATAGTATCTAAATTTAACTAAGCTTTTATTTCTGTGCAGCTGAAAAAATCCAGAAAAATCACATCAATAATAAAAAAGTTACGAAGAATCAAACTTTGAAGCGGCGAATATTTTGATAAATAAAACTGCTGATGGCCACTTTTAAATCCTCCTCTTAAAGGGGCAGCGTTACCGTTTCTTCAGGTATGGTATGAATTCAAATATTCACTTATTTAGGTCCAATAACCTACGATGAACAATGTTTTAGCAGTTCACACACGATTACCTATTTTCAATGGGCGGATTTGCGAAAATCGTTTTCGACGCGACCACTGTGCCATTTCACCATTTCGGTGTCTGATTGTTGTCCGTCGCGTCGCGTCGGGTTTGTTCGAAATTAGTTCACTGTGTTATTATAATCGGTTCGCAGCAAAAAAGAGCCATTAAATCATTTAATCAGCATAAAAAGATTTTGCTGGCAATAAATAAAAATCGGGCTGCAACACTTGTTCTGCAAAGAATGCTACAAACTGTCAAGAATTTAACCGATATCAGTCCGCGTGTAATATCATGTGTTCGCTTAATTAACAGTCGAGCTGCGAAATGATTACTTGATCAGCAAGATTTTACAATTGGTCAGTAGAAAAAAACGTGTCTAGAAGCAGTTTACTTCAGAGGTCCCAGGGCACCGTCAATTTATGTAACTTTCTTGTGTTTTCTTTTGCCGAATACAGAAGGAAATCGGCTACAAAAGGTGGTTTTCATTTGTTTTCCCAGGGCACTGTCACTATTTCACGTTTTATTGCTTTTTTTTTGATGACCAAGATTAAATACTTTGCTTACCCGCTGGTTGCTTACCAATATCCGATTAAAAGTGGATCGCTCATAGCAACCTATATATTTAATTTGCGTACCAAAATAATTTAGAGCACTCTAGTATGACATTAATTACTGGCCGGTTCAGAAATGTTTGCTGTCCATAAGTTGCTGACCAACTAGCCATTTTGGCTGACCGATTACATTTTTCTGTTCGCAAAAATAACAGTTCAATTTTAAAATACATATTTTCTTTTATTAAAAATGTATTTTTACAAACTTAGAACTGTACTAGATGTGTTGTGCACCTACTTCATTTTTCTAAAAGACATTCACTATTCGAGTGTATTTCCTATTACATTTGCGTAGATTCTCGCTAGATGGCGTGAGTATTTACAATCGATTATTACCAAATGTGCGATCTCGCTGCTGTTGGAATTGCTTGGACACATAGTTATTTGCCCCAATAAGGACGAAACAATAGCCACGGTCTATCGGGCCAAAGAAATGGAAGAAATTATGCTTTGGGGGAACGGTAACCAAGTCGAATTTAATGCCAAGAAAACCCAGGCAAAAGGTTAACATTGCAGAACCGAATATAGTCACGGCAGCACACGCAATTCCACTGGCCATATCTATTAATGGCATAACCATGTTATGGCAATCGCCAAGGGAGCAGAAACTTAGTGTACTATTCCGGATCAGAATGTTATATACACCTCAACAACTTTTGACAGATTCGACCATCACTAGGATACTGCTCTCATATCTGGAGATCTGCCTCTGCATACTCCTCGACTATTGGTTTCCATGGTTCGAATACCACTAGCCGATCAAGAACCCTGACAGCCTAGCCTAGAACATCGGCTTAATTCCCGCCCATCCATATGTGGTTCAGCTTAGTACTCCTCGAACTTCATTGTTTAATAATTCGTTCATCTATAGAACTTGATCCTTGTGGAACAACTTTCCTGAGGTAGTATTTCCCAACAAATATAACCTCTAATATTTCAAAATCAGCGTGAATCACGTTATTCGGCCCACGCACCACTCCCAGAGTGATTCGATTATAAAAAAGAAGTATTTGAAGGAAATAAATGTTAAACCATAACCTTTGTGTCTCTATTTTTTAAATTCCTGTTAAAAATTTTGTAAATTTAAATTATTTCTGATTTTTAAGATTATTTTAAATTAAAACGAAGTTTAAATTTATATGAGATTTACTTTACCTATACATCCTAGTCGCAAAAAGTTTTATTATAGTTTCTGAAGTCGTTAAAACGTTTCATATTACCCCGAGTTTAAGATTAAATGAAGTCTGGGGTATAATATTTTAAAGAAAAACAAGTTAATAAAGATTCTCTATGCACTTTTATTACTTTAAAAAGCAATTTGGGAAAAAAGTTATATTTTTTGCTATTATGTATGGTACTTAATATCGACAGACGAATATTTCCTATGTTCGCTGGCCATTCGTATTCGACGTCACTGCTGGTTATAAAGGGTGGGCCATATATATGTTGAATTATAAATTAGCAATGAGAATAAGATAAATTAAATTTGTTATTATTATTTTTATTTTATGTGATACAATGTTTATTCCGATTAAGTATGGAAAATGATTTCATTCAAATGGCCACCTCGGAAAGCTCGGCAGTAGCCCATCCTGGAACACCAATTTTCGAGCACATTATTAACAGTTTGCAGCTCTATTTGAGCGATTTGAGCTTGAATATTTTGTTTTAAGCGGTCAATTGTTTGAGGATTGTCCGCATAAACTTTAGCCTTCAATGCGCCCCAAAGAAAGTAGTCGAGTGGTGTTATATCGCAGCTCCGAGGTGGCCAATTGACATCTCCAAAACGACTGATTACACGATTGTTAAATTTTGTGCGCAAAAGGTTGATGGTGAGCGCGGCGGTGTGGCAAGTTGCCCCGTCCTGTTGAAACCAGACTTCATCGAGATTGATATCTTCCAATTCGTGCCACAAAAGGTCATTTATCATATATCGATAGCGGTCGCCATTAACCATAACGGCGCGACCAGCCTCATTTTGAAAAAAAAGGGTCCAATCACGCCACCACTCCAAAATCCACACCACACAGTGACTCGTTCTGGATGCATGGGCTTCTCTATAACGGCGTGTGGATTTTCCGTGCCCCAAATCCTACAGTTTTGCTTGTTGACGTACCCGCCAAGGTGAAAATTCGCCTCGTCCGAAAAGATTATTTTTCTAACAAAATCAGGATCATCGTTCAACTTGTTTAAAGCCCATTCAGCTTCAACTCCTGAACAAGCTGGACTTTGTACGCATACATACCAAGATCTTTGTGCAGAATCCTCCTCAAAGTGGTTCGGCGAATGTTGAGTTGTTGACTTCTGCGCCGAGTTGATTAGACGCGTTAAGACGCACACTCTCGGCCACAGCAGCGATTGCTTCAGGTGTACGCCTAGGATGAGCATGCGTAACATGTTTCACGTCCACCAGCATTCCAGTTCTGAACACTTTATCGATAAAATTCTTAATTCCTTGGTTTGACGGCGCCTCATTTCTTCCAGACTTTCTACGCAAATTTCGTGCTGTCTCGGCAACCACAGAGCCACACTCAAAGTAAGTTTTCAGTATTTCTAAACGTTGATCCAAATTAAAGCGATACATACTCTGTCAGCGGAAATTTCAAACTAAACAACTGTCTACAATTCATGGCACTCTAGTCGACAACGCCATTAATAGCACGTAGTTTAAAATTCAACATATAGATTGCCCAATGCCCACCCATTACCATGGGAGGATCCAGAACTTCGGTTTGGGAGGAAGGGTCATACAAGGAAAATTTACGAAAAGTAATACTCTATCGCGTTAGTCAGACCGGTATATATGGTATTTTTCGTGTTAAATTTATGGTGGGGGGGGGGGGGGGGGGGGGTCATGACCCTCTTGTATCCGCGCTTGGGTTATACACACAAATGCTTTCTAACTAGAGGTGAGACGGTATCGGTACCGCTAGTTTGTCGCGTTATTCAGGTTTGGAGTGGGTATTTTCCTTAACGGTATTTTCAAGATATATTTTGTATGGGTAGGTTTACATAAGGTATTTTATATTTTCAATTGAAAGTTCTAAGAAAGTCATCGTTTTCAAATTAGGGCTTATTTTCGGAAATATACATTCGCTTTGAACACCCTGTATTTCTAGAACGAGAAACATTTCGAAAAAAATTATATGACTAATCGCTCTAGTGTGATGTTTAGTATCACCAGTTCCTCTATGGCCTATAAGTTATGGAGCACCCTGTCTATATACAGGGTGTTATAGAAATTACTTATTATATTTAAATGGGTGACTCCTTGGGTGTCCTAGAGAAAGTCTTCTTACATCGAATATCTAAATACTAAGGTAAAAACCCTTTTTACCCACATACTGTCCCGCCGTTCCATCTGGATTCACTTAGCAACAATGTGGGTCACTAGAGTATACTAACAGTGATGTCAGATCACACCGGGTGTCTCGCCCTTGCTTGGATACCGGCCGCGCGCCACTATCATTGCCTCAGTATATTTTGAGACTCAGGGGTGGAATAACGCTATCGAGGGTTCCACGTGCTTGACGTATACGAATTTTAAACATTTTGTCAGTTGTAGAATTACCCGATATTTTTTGTGTTGTGAAATAATTCATAATAGTAAATGTTGTGATTTCAAATTGGTGTGATGTTATCTACTGTTGGTTCTGTTGAAAATCAGACTTTTTGTGTTTAAATTTAATTATAAAATGAATTATTTTAAAATAAAATGGAAGGTAAGAGAGTATGTACCTTAAATTTGTGTTTTTTTTTTTCTAAAAAGTTTGAAAAAGAAGTGATAACGCGCGTCAAAGACGTATTTTTGTCACAAACTGAACACGTGCATTTACATTACATTTGTGTTGCAATATGACAACGCCGCCTAGAATGCGCTAACCTCTTTTGAACCTCGAGACTGCCTCAATAAACTATTGATTGCGAAGGGCCTCAGGAGCGGCCACGTAAATTTTCAGATTTCATATAAAGTGTTAATAATTCAAAGCGCCATTTATGGTTATTTTTCTTCAATTTATTTTTATCTCAGGATTTTATGGTTTAAATACAATAAGGCATTTCCATAACACCCTGTATATAATATTTTTTTTTTAAACACAGGTTCTGTACCATTGACATATTGTTACTTAGACAACCTGTATATCTACCTTCATATTTGCATAGTAGTACAGCTTGAGCTCTGTATTCACAGCATTTAGAATGAATTAACCTAAATTACTGTAAATGAGGTTGCTGCTACATTACAATTTATGTTCTGCAAGTAAGTTTTTGCACAGCTAAGTATAACATCCAAGAAATAGACCCCATACTAGACCCAGACCTAAAAAACTGTCATCCATTCTCATATCACAAAGCTGGAAAATGCAAGCATATGCTTAAAATATTCAAATAAGTATATTTTCTCAGGGATTTAACAAAACGTATTTTTATAATGATAAACTAGAAACCAAGTGTGTGTCCACAACGGCGCACCGCACAGCGCCCTCGCTCATAGCCTGGTACATAGCACCGCACAGTAGTGTCCATAACGGCGCTCCGACCCTGGCTCATGGTGCAAGGCTATGGGCGAGGGGCGATGCGCCTTTGTGGACACAGACTAAGAGTTAATATTAATCTAGATAAATTAGTAACAGGATTTAAAATTTCTCCCAACTTATGTCAAATTATTCAAATAAATGCACCAGGTATTAAAAATAAGCATTTTTTTCCGGCTAATGCCTAAATCGCATTAAAATGCAATCGTCATATTTATTATCCGCCCCCCCTTATTTATAACTCTCGCGTTCTTATAACTCTCCGCATTACGTACGCAAAGCGACGTAAAAATTGGCATCAGGTTGGCGCCTAACTGAGAGGCAATAGCCCCTTATCGGCGAAATCTTGGGCCTCTTACGTATTACAGCTCGCCCACTCCAAGCCTTTATGCTTCGCTACTAATGATCTTAGTAGTTTGTGGCTATTTTTGTTCCCGCGAACACATTTGCGGGATTATTATGGCAATAAGTCCGGCGTGGTGTCGTTAATAGAAGTCAAAAAAAAGTTTTGACCATTGCATGTGATACTTGTAAGGCTTATTCTACAGGCTGTTCGGATAATGCACCAGGATACTTATAGAGTCATATACAGGGTATTATGGAAATGACTTATTATATTTAATTCGGCAAATCCTGAGATGAAAATAAATTGAAGAAAAATAACCTTAAATGGCGCTTTGAATTATTGTACGAAATATACACTTTATATGAAATCTGAAAATTTACGTGGCCGCTACTGAGGACGGTCGCAATCAATAGTTTATTGAGGCGGTGTTGTCATATATTGCAACACAGAATTGTAAACGCACGTGTTCAGTTTTTGACAACAAGACGTTTTTGACCCGCGATATCACTTTTTGAAACTTTTTAGAAAAAAAATACTACAATTTTAAGGTACATACTCTCTTACCTTCGATCTTATAATCCGTTTTCCATAATTCCATAAAAAAAATAAGACACAAAAAGTATGTTTTGCAACAGAACCAACAGTAGATAATATCACACAATATTTATTATTATGAATTATTTCAACAGGAAAAAATCGGGTAATACTACAACTAACAAAACGTTTAAATTCGTATACGTCAAGCAAGTGGAACCCTCGATAGGGTCATTCCATTACTGAGTCTCGAAACATACTGAACTGAAGCAACGCAGCAATCGCGTCAGGTATCCAGCAAGGGCAAGACATGCGGTGTGATCTGACATCACTGTTAGTATACTCTAGTGATCCACATTGTTGCTAAGTGAATCCAGATGGAACGGCGCGACAGCATGTAGTTTATAAGGGTTTTTACCTTAGTATTTAGATATTCGATTTAAAAAAAAAGTATGTAAACTTTCTCTAGGACACCCAAGGAGTCACCGATTTAAATATAATAAGTCATTTCCATAACACCCTGTATTTTATGAAATCTATGAAGAGTCGGTATAATAAATTATCTTGATTCGTTGCCGTCAGTTTAGATCTAATTATTTCTCGTTGGTTTAATGAAAGGCTATGGAAAAATATTGTGTAAACCGCGTCTACAGCGTTGCCATGTATCTGAAGATAATTTAAAGAAATTTATTTTAGTCATTTAAATATTGTGGAAATGATAATTTTTACACATCGTTCATCAACGGCTGATGGGCATAAAATAGGTGTTCTTTTGTCTGTGACATGTTTGCTCTGCTCTCCCTATTTAAACCCCGTTCTTATTTACAATCCCCATTCGATAAGTAGTATGTTAAATTTGTTCTGTACGATTTGTGACATTCTACGTGGGACACAGAAAGGATTTGTAACGGCCTAACAGCATTTCACTAATGGTACGGTCTCGCTATTTGATAAAGATCAACTACAACAATTTACCCGGCTTCATAAATGGCACAAGTTTTCGCAAACTTCATCAACTATCGAAATACCGTATATTATGTGCATATTTAAATTGTTCTGCCGTACCGGCACAACTGGTACATTTACTAACTTATTCATTAAGGCAGAAATACCTTAATGTATATAATTCGTATACAAACACGTGGACATTCAAGGGAAGGCCTTGCGCGACGTTCGGCTCGCGCATATCAGAACAGACTGTAATGTAACCTACGCTTGAGCAATGATTTCGAAAATATCCCGACACGCGTTTTGATATGGCAGCACTGCTAGCCTGCTGACCTACATATACTTGTTAACTGAAAACAAATCTGTATTGCGGGGCACGTGTGGGTAATTTTAGGGGTTTTCACCCAAATATGTAGACATTCTATTTAAAGAAAACGTATGAGGGCTTTCTCTTGGGCACCCAAGGAGTTACCAATGTAAATACAGGGTGTTATGGAAATTACTTATTATATTTAAATGGATGACTCCTAGGGTGTCCTAGAGAAAGTCTACATACTTTTTTTTTAATCGAATATCTAAATACTAAGGTAAAAACCCTTTTTACCCACGTACTGTCGCGCCATTCCATCTGGATTCAGTTAGCAACAATGTGGGTCACTTGAGTATACTAACAGTGTTGTCAGATCACACCGCATTTTTCGCCCTTGCTTGGATACCTGCCGCGCGCTACTATCGTTGCTTCAGTATGTTTCGAGACTCGGGGGTCGAATGACGTTGTCGAGGGTTCCACGTGCTTGATGTATAAGAATTTTAAACATTTTGTTAGTTGTGGTGGTGGTGGTGGTTGTTGGTTCTGTTGCAAAAAAAAATCGGATTATAAGATCGAAGGTAACAGAGTATGTACCTTAAAATTCTAGTATTTTTTGTTGTCAAGAACTGAACACGTGCGTTTACAATTCTGTGTTGCAATATATGACAACACCGCCTCAATGAACTATTGATTGCGAACGTCCTCAGTAGCGGCCACGTAAATTTTCAGATTTCATATAAAGTGTATATTACGTACAATAATTCAAAGTGCCATTTATGGTTATTTTTCTTTATTTTCATCTCAGGATTTGCCGATTTAAATATAATAAGTCAAAAATGCTATATATTGTCCTACGAGAAGCCTAGCTTTGTGAAGCAATTAGGTCTTAAGCCTACACTAGATACTAAAGTCCTTCCTTCTCTAGCAGAATAATAATAATATTCATACTTATTATCAATATGTATAGTGGACATTTGATTCTCTGATCGAATTCACAAGGAAATAAAAATTCTCTCTTTAATTATACAGGGTCCGCAAACGAAGCGTGGACGGAAGATTAAATCGTTCTCGAAGTACTTATCACCAATACTGAAACAGCTTGAGATATTGGATTAAAAGCGGCATGTTTTAAAAATATTTTACATTATACAGGGTGGCCCAAAAAAGTGTGACAGCATAAAGTTATATTTTTTTAAATGGGACACCCAGTATTTTATTGCATATTTAGGTTCGTATTACTATCGTTTATAAGTGCATCAAATTTTATTTAATTTGGTTCTGTAGTTTCGGAGGAATAAATTAAAAACTAAAAAAAAAGTTTTGCAGTCCTGAATAAAAAAATCAAAAAAAACAATCCAGAACTATTTTTTTAAACTCGGCATTGAGTGAAATTTATGACAAGAGGTCTAGAGATACTATGAATGTAATTGCGTTTATTTATTTTATACAGGGTGTTCATAATAAGCTTTCAAAAACCCCACATTTTAAAATAATTTTTCTCAAGTTTTTCAAATGGAACACCCTGTATATTATTTGACTATTTGACGTAGAATTCATAGCAATTTTTTTTTGTAATACAAGCATATAAGTTATATCCAGCCGTTTTCGAAATAATTGTAAATATCATAAATTATGTTGTTTAAATAGAGTTTTTATTGGGAACTTTTGTTATAGGCGACTAGCCTAATAATTGTAAACTAAAGTAAATGTTCAAAATAGCTTCCTTTTACTTAATTTAATGATTTTCCTCTATTGCCAACCGAACTCTTAATTCATTTTCTTCATTAATAACGGGTTTATTGATTATCATCCTTTTTGTAAATGCAGTGCTTCCTGTTGCTACAAATCTTTGCAACAACTTCTCGAAGGTTTTTGGTCTCGGATTTCTCTCAATATCTGGATATCTTTCAGCATACACTCGGCCCGCGAGGAGGTAATTTCTTGCACATTCACCCAGTATAAAAATCATATTTACCATTTCTAAAATTCGACATTTTGTGTAAGTTAGTACTTAATTTCGACGACTGAACAAATGTAAATAATTTTATTTAACTGTCATAGTGACAATCTAAACAAAAAGAAATAATGGCAACTCGATTAAGAATAAAAAATAAAATTAAATAATAAAAGTAGCAAAAATGTATGCTTTTAAAATTTATATCGAAATAACTAAAATACGGTAAACTCTAAGAGTAAAAGGAAGCTATTTTGAACTTTTACTTTAGTTTACAATTATTAGTCTAGTCGCCTATAACAAAATTTCCCAATAAAAACCCAATTTAAACAACATAATTTAAAATATTTACAATTATTTCGAAAACGGCTGGATATAACTTATATGGTTGTATTACAAATCTAAAATTCTATGAATTCTACGTCAAATAGCCAAATAATACACAGGGTGTTCCATTTGAAAAACTTGAGAAAAATTATTTTAAAATGTGGGGTTTTTGAAAGCTTATTATGAACACCCTGTATAAAGTAAATAAACGCAATTACATTCATAGTATCTCTAGACCTCTTGTCATAAATTTCACTCAATGCCGAGGTTAAAAAATTGTTCTGGATTGTTTTTTTTTAATTTTTTTATTCAGGACTGCAAAACTTTTTTTTTTAGTTTTTAATTTATTTCTCCGAAACTACAAAACCAAATTAAATAAAATTTGAGGCACTTATAAACGATAGTAATACGAACCTAAATATGCAATAAAATACTGGGTGTCCCATTTAAAAAAATATAACTCTATGCTGTCACACTTTTTTGGGCCACCCTGTATAATGTAAAATATTTTTAAAACATGCCGCTTTTAATCTCTCAAGCTGTTTCAGTATTGTTGATAAGTTCTTCGATAACGATTTAATCTTCCGTCCACGCTTCGTTTGCGGACCCTGTATATTAAATATTATGTTTCGCTGTCGACGGATTGCTTCAAGTCCGACATCGCTAGGACGGCATCGGTCCAATTGAATATCAACTGTAGTACCTATGGATGTACTTATCGATCTTTAACGTTTGATACTACGTAGTTTCAAAAACTCCTTTTTGTCAACATGATTCATTTATCGTGGGACTCTCACTGCAGAAAATCCTGTTTTGTTATTTTTCCCTTAATTTTTTTCGTTTGTATTTTGATACTACGTTGGCGACCATATGGCGTAAGATTTATTAGGTCTATGTTCTATTTAAAATTTTTTTTTTAGTAAATAGTAGCTGTTCCCCATTATGTGACTTTAAAAATAAATCCATCGTGTCACAGTGAGAAGATTGGTGCGTGTGTGTAGACTGGAAAATTTATATTAGTTATCGCAAGGTTAGAAGTAGGTTTGTATTTTTGTTATAACTCTTCAAAAAAAAAACTTCCTCTTTTATCCCTATTATACCAGTCACCATTAAAGTTTTAACCATATGGATAAAAAATGTATTGTTAGGTTTATTTAAAATGTTTGACCATGTTTTTGCTTCAATAAAAACGCAAAAATGACAAAATTAAATGGGACCATGCTGCTTTTGTTAACTGTGGAATTTGACATTTTCTCCACAAAATATCGAAAAATGGTATTTACTGATCGAATTTACAAAAAAATTTATTTGGAAATGTTGGTATTTATGCCCACATACCAAATTTTAATCATGAATAATAGAAAAGTTTTGGTCTTGCATTGTCTTTATTTGTTATATATCACAACGTTTCAACTGGTAAGTATCTCCAGTCGTCTTCAGGTGAATACTAAATAAGAAAAGTAACTACAGGTCTATTTGTACTAGCTATGTGCACTGAAGCATAATTGAGATGGGTGCAGTCGTGCGTTCAGTTTTGCGCGATATTAGTAATTCCAAGCTTACATCTACTTAACAAGGGCTTCCAGATATTTCTTTGGATTAAAGAACACATAAACAACACTCAAAAAAGGAGAAACGAAAAAATCAGGTGCAGCTGACCATGCCTGGACACACGGCCATCACATCAGGTGGACAGAAGCCGAAATCCTGCTCAAAGAACCACACTGGAGGAAGTTCAAGGAAGCTGCTACCATACACCAGAACCCTGACTGTTTTAGTAAACCTTCATTAGATTTAAGAAATATCTGGAAGCCCTTGTTAAGTAGATGTAAGCTTAGAATTACTAATATCGCGCAAAACTGAACGCACCACTGCACCCATCTCAATTATGCTTCAGTGCACATAGCTAGTATAAATAGACCTGTAGTTACTTTTCTTATTTAGTATTCACCTGAAGCCGACTGGAGATACTTACCAGTTGAAACGTTGTGATATATAACAAATAAAGACAATGCAAGTCCAAAACTCTTCTATTATTCGAGAAACACCATTGTCTACAACCTTCAAATTTTAATCACTTATGATAATTTTTGTTTTCTATCTATTTTTGGACATTATCTATTTTCATTGAAAACGGAAGTCGACCCTACCACCGTAAATCTATTTATACAATAATCATCGTCTAAATTCATTCTTTATACCAAAAATTCTACCAAAATTTTCATTTTCCTCAAAAAATTAAATTACGATTTAAAAATGGGGCCGGGCCAACTGTGCAGTAATCTCCTCATGCGAACAGTAGACTCTTGTTTTTAAATAATAAATACGTTGAAAAAAATGGACATATTACAATTATAGCCGTTGCTTATAATTAGGGTGGTAGGGTCGATTTCCGTTTTCAATGAAAATAGATATTGGCCAAGAATAGATAGAATACAAAAATTATCATAAATTACAAGACAAACAACTTTTCCAAATGCTTTTTTTTTAATTTGATCAGTAAATGCCATTTTTCGATATTTTGTGGAGAAAATGTCAAATTTGACAGACAAAAGGTAAATTTTACCTCAATCGAAAAATACATTTTTCCCCCTATGGTTCCAACTTTATCGCTGACACTGTATACAACGTGACCAAGATAAGGAGGGCTAGTACCGGGATCTCGGAAACCGTAAGAGATACGAAGTCGGTTAAATGGAGGTAAAGTTGCGCATTTACGTGCCTAATAATATGCCGGTTAGAAAGTTTAAAAATTCCGAGTAGTACCGGAGATATCCGGAAAAAAACGAAATTCTGAAAAATCGTTTCATTGTTTTCCTTTGTTTTTTTGAGATCGACTTCTAAAGTTAATTGCACCTTTGCATTGCCACTTTTTCCGCTCTATCTAACAGCGTTAATTGTTTTGTAATCCGACGAGTCGTCTTCGAAGGACCATTATCAACTTTCTTTTTTAAAATACGGTCCTGTTTTCCTGATATTGGAATTTGAGAGCTTTTCTTCTCCCGAATGCAACGCTGTATGACACATTGTGGTTTAATGACGTTTCAAGGATTTTTTGAACAACATTAGGAAATTTTGGGATACGGTCCTGTATTTCTCCTGATTTTATAAATAATATCTCATAAGTAAGCTCTAAATTTTTTACTTATGTTGGATTAGTTCAATAAATAACAAATAATTTAATAATAAAGCACAAATAAGTGAACAAAAACCATTCCAAAACAGTAATAAAACGAACAACGAAAAAAGTAAGGAACTACATAATGAAGTGTTCAAAATGATTTCCTTTATTCTCTAAGCACAAATAACATCTTCTAACTGCCACATAACAGTTTTTTGAGATAAAATAAAACATGCGATAGAATATCAAACTTTTCAGCATTTGTAAATTTATGTTCCATATTTTCTGGAAAATAGAAAACCTCTTAAAACGCTCTCAAATGTTGACAACGATCACAATGGGAATGTCAAGTGAAACAAAGCACGCGTCACCATCTTAATTTTTTGTTTCAAGCGCCTACTTTTCTTTTAAATCCCGAATCAACAGAAGTTTGAAATAATGTTCCTGTATTTTGTTCACTTATTTCTAGTTTATTATTAAATTATTTGTTATTTATTGAACTAGTCCAACATAAGTAAAAATTTAGAGCTTACTTATGAGATAATATTTATGAAATTAGTAGAAATACAGGACCGTATCCCAAAATTTCCTGATGTTGTTCAAAAAACCCTCGAAACGTCATTAAACCACAATGTGTCATACATCGTTGCATTCGGAAGAAAAAAACTCTCATATTCCAATATCAGAAAAACAGGACCGTATTTAAAAAAGGAAAGTTTATAATGGCCCTTCGAAGACGTCTCGTCGGATTACAAAACAATTAACGCTGTTAGATAGAGTGGAAAAAGTGGCAATGCAAAAGTGCAATTTACTTTAGAATTCGATCTCAAAAAAAAACAGGAAAACAATAAAACGATTTTTCTCAATTTCGGATTTTTCCGGATATATCTCCGGAACTACTCGGAATTTTAAAACTTTCTAAACGGCATATTATTAGGCACGTAAATGCGCAACTTTACCTCCATTTAACCAACTTCGTATCTCTTACGGTATCCGAGATCCCTGTCCTGGCCCTCCTTATCTTGGACGCGTTGTATTATAGAATTTAATCCCAACAAATGCACTTTGCTTTAATTGATCGGCGTCGCCGCGCCGTATCGTTTCGCGTAATCCAAATACATATTCCTGACAATGACAAGTTTTTCGACCATTTTTCTCAATATTCAGAACAATTAAGGGAAAACAAAGATTTATCTCTATCGCTTGAGAGATCGAAACTTAATTGGAGCTACCCCCAGGGGAAATATCGTTAATGGAGGAAGGAAGAGATCAAAGAAGAAAAAAAATACATGAGGTATTTGTCGTTAATGTCACAAAGCAACTAAGTTTCTTTGTGACGGTCCACAATGAGGGTTTGATTGTTGATAAAATAAACTAAAATTTGCCGATGCTTTCAACAAAAATAAGAATTCTTGCGATTTTTTTTTTAGGTATTTAAGAGGTATTTTATGATTAAATGAAAACCAGGGCTTATCGCTATCGCTTGAAAGATCGAATCTTAATTGGCGCTACGCTCTCTGGGGAAATATCAGTAATGGAGAAAGAAATACCTGCGAAATAGGTTAGAGTAAAGAAAACAAAATATTAAAAAAATTTTTTGTCGACAATCACGTAACAGAGGATCAGGACGAAAGGAGATTTTAAGCATAGCACAATGGAGCAGCGTTGTTTTCTTACCTGGTTATGTCCTACAAATTTGCGATTGCCTGCAATAATAAATTTTGTTCGGGTTTGTTCAGAGAGTCAAATCAGCAGACGGGTGCAGAATTTGCTTCTTTTAATAACCCAACAGAAATAATTCCCTCAAACACTAATTCATTATCAGTTCATCGTCTTTTATTGTCCCGGTGATGCCCGCCAATAGTAACGAATATTCTACTTAATCCTTCTGACAAAGATAAGATTTCCTGCTATTTTCATCCATATTCAGAATAATTAACTAAATGACTCCTTATTCCTGTCTTGTCTCTTCCTTATCTTCTGTCTGTTCCTGATTTCATATGTGTTGGTTAGAAAAAACAAACAATCGACGGACGTGACTCAAAAGTCTATATTTTTATCCAGTTTACGGAAGACTTGGCACCAGCCCGGTGAGACCGCTTATGGCGGGGATCGAAGCATATAAGTAGGCCGTGCAAGTGACGTCACAGCCAGGCAGGTTACTCCATACGTTTATCCTTTTGTGTCGATCGTTCTGTGTCAATATCAGACTTTGGGTTTGTTCGCTTTAATCTAGGCCATATTTGTCTCCCTTTATTGAATCGGAGAAGGTTGATGCAGACAGAGACAGACATAGAATGCGAGCAGCACACGTTCTTAAATTATTTCACAACCGAACATCCTTCGTCTGGAAGGGGATAAAATCAAGTAACATATGATTTATAATGTGATTGAAAATGGTGGAGGAAGCGTCATTAAATTCTAAAATAATTTTTAATTTTCTATTCTTTTCACGAAAACGGACCTTCTCGTTTTGTTGCAGGTAAGTAATTTATGATTGAAATATTTTTTTACTAATTTTTATTCGTTATTGTTATTTTACATTATAAAATTGTCCCATTATGTCCCAAACTTGTCACGCAAACTAGCAACAAACACATTTTTAAAGAATTTTACTTAAATTTTACAATCTACAAGTCAAAAGCTACAACATAATAATTACAGCTTAGTTATATTAACCCGTAGCCAGAATTTTGATAAGTCCGGTAATATGTTATTATAATAATTCTTTCTTTTCATAGTTTAATTGAGAATCCCATAATGACTGAACATTAAAGAGGACTTCGATCACTAATGTTGCCAGGAGTATGCTACGAAACAAACAAATTGGAAGCCCATAATCATAATGATGGTGCATATATTTACTTGGTTAGTAGCTGTACATATAGTATTGTATTTACCTTGATTTGTTTGAAGTTGAAGATGGTAAAATATTTTATGTAAATTATGATTTACTTCCTATTTTTTAATAAAACTAATTACAAGCTTCAATCTCTGAATTCTTTATTTCTAGTTTCGTTACTAGTTCAATAATAATATATAAGTATGTAAGGACAATTTTAAAGCGATATTTACAGCTGAAAACCTATGTCAATATCCTAATATTTAATTTTCTCTACTTAGTAAACCAAATAAAAGGGTTTTGATGTTTTCTTTGCTTGAATGTCACTTCAAAATATTGACAGTAATAAAAATTTGGACAAAAGTGACATTTGAAAAGCACGTGCGCGCCAGGCATAATGGATGTCGCCGTATCATGCCTGCTTCGATTATTTAACACGGCAGTTTGTCTTCTTCCTGGTTATAAGTATTCGTTGCTTGGCACCTGCTTACCATATTGAGTTGACAAATATGACAGTTGTTAATCCGGTAGTATCAAACGTTGAGACGGCTGTTCCAATAACGAAATCGAAATGGTTGAACTAGAAAAAACTATATACATACCGCAAGAGGAAAATGCGTTTATTTACAATCGTGCATGTAATAATGACATTTCATCTATCTTTGAAAGGTGGGAAGTTGACGTTCCTTTACTTTTACTTTCCACCCGGGCCGAAAGTAAATTATTTTTTGTAATTTTTTTTGAAAATCGATATCTTCAAATAATATACGAACACACTTTTTAAAAATGCTAATAGCTTTGCGTGTTTAGATATGTCTACTTTTTCCCTAATTGATAGAGTGGTCCTCAGCATTGAATGTTGTGGCCAAATCGTTGATATCTTCTTTGTCTTGGCATTTTCACTGAAATAAGCTATTAGCGCCGACTCAGAACCAGGATTTTGAACTTTGTTTCTGGTACCTACACCATTCTTTGAAACAGTTATATGCCTTGTCATATCTCGGGCGGCTTTTAGTTGGCAGAAGATCTTCTTCTACTATTTTTGCGGCTTCTCGAATTTCTGGTGTAGTAGCAGCAAAATCAAATTTCTCATCTGATAGCATTTTTCTGTTGTTAAAATAATATATTGTTTAGTGACATGCAAACCATATTCAAAAAATGATATTTGCCATCTTAATGTGTATTATTACCTACGTTATTTTACCACCTGCGGTTATTTGAGATTTCTGTCTAATTTTTCAATGGAAGAGTCAAAATGACATTTATCTTTTATTAATAATTTTAATTCAAAATAATAAGAAGTGGATGTTAGATGTGGTTGTAAATAAAATAGTATACAAAACTCGGTGAAAAGTTTCATTACTATCTCGAGATTTAGTTAACTGAGGCGCGAAGCGGCGACTCTCTCGGCAGGAATGAAACACTTTCCACCTCGGTACGTAATATACTATTCCTCCCTTCGACAAAATATCCTCGGGAGAAAAAGCACCATTTTCCTCCCTCGGTATGTAAATAGCTATTCATTTGTATGTATGTGGTCTGGTAAATGAGAGCAAGATATGTCTATATGTAGAGTCGAAATAAGAACGTTATGCATTGATAGCAAATCGTAAGCAAATTGCCCACGCTTCTAAATTATTTACCGAATGTTTCTTTTCCAAAAACAGTCCTCGACGTAGTCCATAAAAGTAAACATAAAAATTGCCTTCCATTTACCATTTCCTCCATATTTAAGCCGTTAGCATGTATCCGCAGGACCATCAATAAAAACTTTCCTAACGACCATTTATTGGAATCGTTTTTCCATTATTTATAAGCCTTCCGAGAACAGAAGCAAATCTAAATTGTTTCCCCATGGAAAGTAATGCTTTAAGTTTTCCACTATATGTGAAAAGTTTCGTAATTTAAACATATGGCGTAAGCTGTTTTTATTTTATCATAAACTAGCGATTAACGATTAAGGCGATAAATACACAGGGTTTGTTCGGGTGTAGGGTGTAACTAGCGCCCCTTCTATTAGTTATTTGAAAAACAGGAATAGATTCATATTGCTCGCCCTCAAAAACCCATGTATATATCTCAAAAATAGATTGAGCTATGAAAAAAAAAACATCGTGTCATTAACGGCCAATATGTTACTAAGACATGTTTAGCTCAAACATGTGTAGAATCTGTGGTTACTCTATGGCGTACATTACATACCACCCTGTATAGGTATAGGGCAGGGGTCGGCAACCTTTTGAGACGGAAGAGCCAAAAGTTATAATTTACACAATTTCTCAGTTTTTAAAGAGCCACTAACGGCGGCAATTTCATATCGAAAGAGACACAACTTGACATCCAAAGAGCCGCATGTGGCTCGCGAGCCGCAGGTTGCCGACCCCTGGTATAGGGTGTCAATTAGAAAACTTCCCACCCCCTCTCCAATTTTTTACCAGCAGCAAAGTCACCATCTAAAAATTGCGTGTTAATATTTTGCGACCTTGGTTGGTTGGTTAGTTGAAGGCGGGGATCGGGTGTGAGGCCCGAACTTCTTTCACTGCAGCCTTCCGGCTTATTGTGTATTTGCATCTTGTTAGAAGATGTTTGTTCCTTCTATGAGGTCCAGTAACATTCTACCAAGCCTGTCATGTGGGAGGTTGTCTCCACGTTGTATGTTCCCGAAGATATTTTGTCTTCTGCGAGACAGCGATACGCAGCGGTATATTATGTGTGAGGCAGTTTCATCCTCTTCACCGCAGAGTCTGCATTCAATGGATATCTGTTATTTATATAGTTTTTGCAGAATTATATCGTTGATCTCTTGACTGCAATAAAACCTCATTATCTATTCGACCATAAAATAAATAAGGAAATCCCAAATTTTAAAACCTTTTCGAGCAGAGCCGGACCAGGTATACAAATTCAATTTATACCTATGCCTGATGCATATATAAATACAAAGTGATTTTTGATAATTTTAATCTTTAGTGGTTTTCCGGCTAGTAATTTTTAGTTAGGCTTATTAGTGGTAGAATGTGGCGTCCTTGGAATTGTGCTGATAGGGAGGCATTTTCAAGTGTCGCGAATGGAGACTTAAATGTTTAACAGCTGTTAAACAATTTAGAGAAGAAAATCGTCCAATTATTTACCTTGACGAAACATGGTTCGATACCCATGACACTCCAAGAAAAGGTTGGGATGATTCTTCCCCAAAAAATTTCAAACAAATGCTGGTTCAGAGAACGCGTTTGTTCCAAATTGACTGTTGCTTTCAGCTAAAAACATAGCAGATTCTTCTTTAGATTACTATCAAGATACCGACGCACAACTTTTTGAAGATTGTTTTAAACATAAACTCCTTAAAAATATACCTGACCGTCATTGTAATGGACAATGCTAGTTATCATAGTCGGCAAGCAAAAATCATTCCCAATTCTAATAATACAAAAGCAGAAATTCAAAATTTTATGATTGAAAATGATTTACATTTTGAAGAAAGTTACAAAAAACGAGAACTGCTAGAAGTATTAAAAGCTTTTAAAATAAATAAGGAATAAAAGTGTGACAAACTTGCAGCAGAAAATGGACATACAGTGTTGCGTATTCCTCCGTACTATTGTATATTCAATCCTATTGAGCTAATATGGCACCAATTAAAATCCAATATTAGGAGAAATAATATTTTTCCTACATTAAATGCATCTGTAGTAGAATTAATTAAAAACGAAGTAAGAATAATTTCTGCAGACAGCTGGAAAAACTGTGTACAGCATGTACTTAAGGTGGAAAATTCTTACAATTGTATGATTACAAATGTTCAACCCTTAATTATAAGTTTTGGCTTAGATGAAGATAGTGATAGTGATACAGAGTTAAATTTTGAATAAATTATCAATAGTTTCTTAGACTTTAATTAATGTTTATTGTACTTGTTATCCTAATAGTTATACTTTTAAATTATATTATTTTCAATTATCATTAATTGTAATCATTATTTTACATTTATTATAGGTACCTAAAACTAAAAATACCTATCTATTTATTTTAAATTATAAAAATAAATCATGTGGTGTGGTATACATTTTCAAGCCGGCCCTGATCCTATTTATTGAGCTTTGAAGAGGTTGGGGCGTATACAATAGGGTTTAATCAGGTAGTTTATTTATGGCAGTAAGAATCAACGGCATAGTATAGTGACAGTGGCCTGTTAGCAGACCCATCACCTGTCTCAACTGGGGCCGCATCATGGTTATCATCCCATTGGATACTATTTTCGATGGTTTCTCCAATTGCTGCCCGTGTGTGTATTTGACCAGGTAACCTTTGCCATCGAGATAGGTGTTGTTTTTTCGACCATCTACCTAGTGTTGTTTTTGTTGCCTGTTTTGATATCCAAATGCCGGTTCGGGGCCCCTGCGACTCTGTCTCTCGCTAGTTCATCCGCTTTCTCATTACCCAATATCCCAGAATGACCAGGGACCCACAAGATAGTGTAAGTTTTGTGACCTTACATTCGCTCATAAGGCCTGCACATATTACGAAAATTTAAATTCTCCCTTAAGCAGTCATTCATGTTCTGATTGAAAACAAACCAGAGCAAACCCTTAACCAACTACCAAAGTGAATCCAAAGCCAGTTTTCCATTATTGGTCTACGCAAAAAACTCTTATCGATTTTATTAAAATTTCATATTTCCGATTCCGTTTATACACCACACAACATTTATGGGAAAATTTGTCGGAAAATTTTATGCACCCTTCAAAAGTAAATCGTTTTTACATTTTATAAACACCGTTGGCTTTGATTTAAAATTATAATATTATTGAAAAACACTGTGAAAAATGGTAATGTAAAAAATAAAAAGGCAGCAGTGATGGAACCGGAAGGGAAAATAATACGGAGAAATTCGATTGTAGATATATAAAAACTATTTTTCTCCTATGAAATCTTTCGTTCGTTGTAAAATTCTTGGTTAGTATTGATTTCAAACTACATTTAACTAATTATTATTTACTTCTCGGGCAGTTTACACCTCCCAGTAAACCGTAAAATGCTTTCAGCTCAATCACTTAAAAGTGCTGGAGATTTTTTATTCATTTCATTTTAACCCCGGCCCAAGGGTTACTTCTTTCCGTTTCGTTGATTGCCCGAAGATCTGTCTAACACAGGAAAAAGAATTGAAGGGTTTTCAGACCGAAGTTGAAGGGCAATGGGATTATTTAAAGGGATGTATAGTGCGTCTCACGCTTTTTCGTTAACCGTTGACCTGCAGCAAACTATTATCGAATCCAGCTGTAATAAATCCAGGTAAGATTTCAAAAAATATAATAAATTAATGTAAATCTTCTAGCCTATGTCACCCATTTTGGAACAACGCAATCGAACATCATGGGGAGTCTCGGGCTGTTGCACTGGATATTTCTAAAGCTTTTGATCGTGTTTGGCATGAGGGACTTCTGAGTGCGATCCTATGGTATGCCCAGTAGATTCTGTGCATGGTTGTCTAGTTTTCTTAAGGACCGCTCTCTGCAAGTAGCGATTGACGGATTTCTCTCAGACACCGTCACCATCAATGCCGGTGTTCCTCAAGGGTCCACTCCCACTCCCACTCTCTTCTTACTCTAGATCAGTGGTTCTCAAACTTATTTGGCCTACCGCCCACTTTGCGAATAAAATTTTTTCTAGAGCCCCCCAGATTTTCGATAAATCCATATTTAATATATTCCGCACTGTACTGCCGCCTTTTCTTTATGGATTCCGACATAGTTCTCTGACTTCACAGATAAGTGAGTAAAAAATTGATCTTAAGAAACCTGCTACCGATTGAGCACCAGAGAAGCAAATAAAATAAACAATTACTGCCTTTATGTGCGACCGAATCCGTACTGAGAAGTGTTGCCGGACAATTTTTATCAATCTTAACACAAGCGCCTAAAAAAACGTAACAGATATACCAAAACAATAACAGCATTCTATACATTACGAACAAACAAAACCAGGGTTGCCAATAATTTCATTTCAATTATTTGTATTTAATACATAAAAATATACATAAAGCATTTTTAAAACAAGATTTATTAACCTTCAGGTTTCATATAAAAAGCAACAGATCGTTTAAGAGCGTAACAGATGCTTTAAAAACGTATGAAAACGTAACAGATTTGTTACAATTGTACAGCCTGGCAACGCTGGTACTGAGCAAGTTAGGGGGTTGTTCGTTTGGTCCGCTAGACCTGCTGAAATCTGCTTGAGATGACGTCAACGCAATGCTTTTAGATACGGATGTTGATATCTCCAGCAGGTCTAGCAGACCAAACGAACAACCCTTAGATTAACAAGTAGGGGTGTGCGCTAATTATCAATGTTTGACGAACATCGATAATTCACTACGATAATCGATGTTTTTTAATTTAATTTAATTAAATAATTGATTGTTTCTGGGCAAGATGAAATCATTATCGAAACAGTCTTCCATCGCCCCCCCTAGACCGCCTTGACGCCCCCCAATTTTCTCCAAGGCTTCTACCGCCCCCCTGAAAGCCTCCAGCGCCCACAGGGGGGCGCTATCGCCCACTTTGAGAAACACTGCTCTAGATTAACGACCTTCTAGTGAAAACGGAAAATCGGATATTTAGTTTCGCTGACGATAGCACGATAGCACACTTATATCATCTTCCTCTTTGAATGAACAAACATCGGCTGCCGACGCACATCTTCGCAGACAGCATGAAGTATCACGCCTTAACAAAGACCTGGAAGAAATTTTGGCTTGGGGTGACAGTAACCAAGTCGAATTTAACTCTAAAAAACCCCAGGAAGCAGTTTTCTTTAAAAAGGTTAACATTACAGAACCGGATATAGTCATGGACGGACACGCAATCCCACTGGCTTCATCTGTTAATTTGCTGGGCGTCAATCTGGGAGGAAATATGTCTTGGCATAACCACGTTGTGGCAATCGCCAAGATAGCTTCTCAGAAGCTTGGTGTACTCTTCCGAACCAGAAAGTTGTACTTTACTCTACATGTTTCGGCTTTTTAGGCCTTTTTCAAGACCATTGCCAGATGAATACTAAAGTTAAAAATTATTTTTCGGGTCTTTATACAGTCACTAATATACTTTTTATTGCCTAAAAATTATGATATGATATATGATCAACAAAATTTCGTAAACACGCCCATGATAGACAGCTTTCTCAAGTCTACCTACACTAATCTGGGAAAACCCTAATTTTTAGGCAATAAAAAAGTTTATTGGTGACTGTATAAAGACCCGAAAAATAATTTTTAACTTTAGTATTCATCTGGCAATGCTCTTGAAAAAGGCCTAAAAAGCCGAAACATGTGTAGAGTAATCAATCCTCTCAATATTGAAACATTTAAAAGCAAATTTCTTCCATTTTTCACATTAAATTAAAAGAGTCTATGTGTTTCTTCTATATTTTCCCCCACGAGCAGCCACTGAATTAGATCCAGTTAAGAATATTTTATTGTACAATTGAAATGACATAAATCAATAGACAATGTTTTCATTATACGGAATTAAACAAGATTTTATTTTTCTTATAATTTAATCCTGCGTTGTCAATTTTAAATATTAAATTAAAATGGGAATGTTTCTCTAAATATTGCTGTAATTATTATCATTATATAATATTTTTAACCCATCGTTGATGTTTGACCACACTGTATAAATGCACAGCGGTTCAAGCTTGTTCGCCCTATATAGAATATAAATATACAGATTTCTGTTTGATCGGTGCCTTTATTTTCATGGAGAGGAAGGGATCTGCAAATTGGAAAGCTCTTTCAAAGCACGATGGTGCATCGACGTCCTGCGAAGTCGATTCCTTATTAGGATCTGACTTCACTTTCACTATTGTGCGGTAGATGGCGCCAACGAACTAAAATTATTTTATTTCTTCGGCGAATACATGCTACTGGGTTGATGATATTTAAAGTGAAGGGGGTATAGACAGGGTTACCAGTCTATTACAATAATTATTGTAATAGATCTATTACTCTTTTAACAATTCTATTACCCTATTACCTTACTCCCCAAATTTATTATTATTTTTATATTTCAGTGAATTACAGCCAACTTTTTTTTTATAGTACTCTTGCACCGATTTTTTACTATTCTATTCCTTTTTGAACCATCAACCTGTTATTTTTAACCAAAGATTTCTAAATATATAAAATGAAACTAAAGTTTACTTTGTTATTTGTCACTATATTAAAAGAGATTTGATGTTACGGCCGTTTCGTAGTACAACTACATCTTCAAGACGCTCGCACGAGAGTGAACCCAAACTAAGTGTGTATAATATAGGTACATAGTACTAAAAAATAAAAAATATTAGTTTGGTATAATAAATAATAATAATAATAATAATGTCTTTATTTCTGAATATTAAAAACAAACATATTTAGTACAGTACCTACCTGTAAAAAAAAACATTTATATTCAGAAAAAGGCGAAGTCCAGATGAGGCATCCTAGAATCAGTGGCGTAGCGCTACTACCGCGAACCCCCGCAGTCGCGGGGGGACCCGAAAGCTTCGAGTGCCGAAAGAGCCTATTGCTAATTAGCAAATCTTTCAAATAAATACCAATATTACCAATGTCCACCTGATCTAGATTTTGTCACACTGTGCCCGTAATTATGTAAATTCGAAGAATGAAACAATAAATTGGTATATCAAGATCATGGAATATAAACCCGGAATTTGAAGATAAAAGACAATTAAAACCAAAAAACACTTTGATGAAGCCAATACAAATTATCTATTTTCTAGTCGAGAAAACTATTTTAGGATAAATATATATTACAAAGTATTTGATATTGTAATTAACCAAATAGGTAATCGTTTTGAGGGAATGGAGTTATTTGTTAATAAAGTTAGATTTTTATGTCCGCAAGTTCTAGTCACTTTGCCAGAAAAAGAATTATTTATGTCTGCAGAAACACTACAGCAAACATATTCCAGCGATCTGTCTGCGACTTTTCCTTTAGAGATAGTCGCGTTGTGTATGCCGTTAAAGGAAAAAATTGCTTCTCTTCAAAGTATTAAAAACTTTGCTGTATTTTTAATTGTGGAAAATAACACTTTATCATCAAATTTTCCAGAGGTAACAACAGCCTTATTATTATTTTTAACTCTTCCAGTAAGTGTTGCTACAGCCGAGAGATCCTTTTCCAAATTAAAAATCATTAAAAATTATTTACGAAATAGTTCCTCTCAGACAAGGTTAACCAACTTGGCTATCCTGTCTATAGAGGCACAAGAGGATGGATAATAACCATTTAATAAAAAATTTTGCGCATGCAAAAGCTAGAAAAAAACAATTTACCTCCTGACAGCAACAATATAAGAATAATTTTACAATATAATAATTAAAATAGGCAATTGGCCAATTGCCTCGCCATAATTATTGAGATACCTATAATATTATATTCAAGATTTTGTTGCTTAATTTTAAATACTTTTGTTTTTATCTCACCGTAACTTTCAAGTATCGCTACCTTAGCTCGGTACCTAAAGAATTTTTTCGTGTTTGTTCCTTTTAGTTTTAAAGAATGTTTCTTGTTCCACTAGGCGAGCTACTAGTGCCCCCTCCAAGGGTCGGCCTCGCAGGGGCAATGGTTTTAACGCTGGGTGGCCTGCAAGGGAGCAGTGGGTGATGCGGAAATTTCATTCATGTGCAACCCCTTAAGAGAGGCAAGTGTAAAGCACAGCCGTTTGAGGTGTCGGAGTACGTGGCACCACGAACTCTAGAATCCGAGGCGAAGTGTGGGCAGCTTGATCCTCGCCAATCAGTTTAGTTGGTGCAGCCGCTCGAGATGTCGTGTTCTTGTTGTTCAATAATTTTATTTTTTGTAACGTTCCTACATATAGGTTTGTAGTTTATATAATAAACAGTATTATCTAATTTTGTTTGTTTATATGTTTATATATGTATATTCTTAATATAGGGTAGGGGGCCCTAACTCAATTTTCGCGGGGGGGCCTATAATTAGTCGCTACGCCACTGCCTAGAATGCCCCTCTGATCGTACTGTTTGGCACAATAGTATAATAAACTTAAATTAGGGACAAACGGGTCAATATTCAGAGAATTCACATGCCTGATGGGATTTTTACAATAGTTTTAATAGCGGGTAGTTGCCGAGATCTAATTGCTTGTTTAAAAGGTTAATATTACTGTCTTTTTTATGTTTATAAATTTCAATGTTTTCTAGTAAATTTAATTTATTGCCTTTCTGTTCAGTGTGTAAGATTTGTGGGTTACTTATATCTGGAAATGTGTGGTTTGTATCTAAAAAGTGATTCGCAAAATTAGATGATCTTTTATTAAGTCGTTTCAGAATTTCGTCCCGTTAGTTATAAACTCCTGATTTTTTTATATTTTTCGCCTTTATCTTTGACGTTAATAAATAATTTGAATAAACTATTTGAGGGTTTGAATGCTATTGTTATTTTATCATCTGATCAGGTAACAATAGCAAAAAACAGTAATATTAACCTTTCAAACACAATTAGATCTTGGCAACTCCCCGCTATTAACAAATTATTGTAAAAATCCCATCTGGCATGTGCATTCTTAGATTCTCTGAATATCGACCAGTTTGGGTTCGCTTCGTGTGAGCGTCTTGAAGATGTAGTTTCAATATAGTGACAAAAAAACAAAGTAAACTTTAGTTTCATTTTATATATTTAAAATGTATTGTCACAAAGTAACGGACGAGTCGATCAATTCTTTCAAAGATTTCTAGAGAAAAAGGATAAGTGTTCAAGCATTTCTTTTTAATTTCTTTTTATCCCAGCGTACTTGTATGATGGTAGATTTTTATTTAGGTCGGCATTTTACCTCAAAACAAGAAATATTTTACGATAAAAAAACACCCTAAAGTTTGATGTTCGTTTTTCCCATAACTTTTCATCTGCACATCTTTATTGTTTTTATCTTAAATAGATAACAATAAATATTTTAGTTACAAAACGGATTTCCAGTATGTCGATTTATTATTTTAACCCACAGTTTGTCTATTGTTTATATTAATAAATAGTTGTCGAGGCTGATACAATGAAAATATTTAGGTCACTAATAAACAGAGAATTGGATGCAATGCAGTTTATTTACAGCGCATACCGCAAATTGTTTACAATGTTATCAATGTTTATTTTTAACGGAAATAAGAAGAATGTATGAATTAAGAAATACATAATAAATGTAATTATACTCCTTGTAGTTCAAAATATAACCTGCACCTTGTATAGCAGTTTACGCTAAAAAGGTTAAGATGAGGATCCCAAACAATCCCAAATTAGCAATCAGAGCCATATATGTTGCATCCAGTGCCCTCTTATCCATAAAGCTATAGAGGCCCACAAAAATTAGGGGCCCATGTGGCCAGTGAGTAGTAGCTGGCGATAGAGCGAAAATGAAGGAGTGTACAAAGGAGATACTCAAAGAAAGAAACATGTGAAGATCAGACTAAATGATGGCAATTCTGAAGATACTGCTTTTTCAGGGAGGGAGAATTTTAGGGTCGCTGTGTTTCTTCCCATGATCGATCACTTGTTAACAGCACTTTAGAAGAGGCTGGAGGCATATGATGCAGTTTCTGGAAATTTCGGATTCCTTTCTCAAATGTCCACAGTAAACTGTGATCAACAGAAGGTTGCGGCAGAGAGCCTGGTGAAAACCTACCCAGAAGTCCTCAATACCAGCTTCCCCGAGGAAATTGTTCATTTCCAAGAATACGTGAATGATCCTCAATCTGAAAGTCAAAATAAGGGGACCTCTATTGCATTGAGAATGTTTCAAACAATTGTTAACAATGAAATGTAGGATACTTTTCCAAACATGTACATCTGTTTACGGATTTACTTGTCACTACTAGTCACCCACTGTTCTGGAGAGAGATCTTTTTCTGCCCTGAAACGTATTAAAAGTTACCTGCGATCCAGTCTAAAAGATGAAAAGCTCAATCATTTGGCATTAATGCATGTCATTGTAGAATCGTCGGTGCTTCGGAAATTAAATTTTAACACTTTTGGATCAGTTTGTTGACAGATGAACGAGAAAAATGTTTAAATAGATACATATTATTTACGTCTACATATGTTATATTTTTTAACGCAATTTTGCATACCGTTTTCCAATCCTTTAAGAGTTGCGTTTAATCACATGGTGCAAAAGCGAACTTTTAGCCA
Organism: Barypeithes pellucidus; assembly: GCA_963991005.1. Classification (NCBI taxonomy): domain Eukaryota; kingdom Metazoa; phylum Arthropoda; class Insecta; order Coleoptera; family Curculionidae; genus Barypeithes; species Barypeithes pellucidus. The sequence goes on from OZ022557.1 coordinate 8,453,763, forward strand.
AATATACTTATTTTTTTTCTAATCTAAAACTGGATTCGTAAAGTTAAAGGATTGGAAAACGCTATGAGAAAATTGCGTTAAAAAATATAATGTTATAAGAATAATAATAACAATTTTCAAATTTTTGTCACAGATCTTCGTAAAACTTGTTGATACCCCAATCGACATGTCAGACAATCTAAATATCAATAAATTAGCTAAAAAACTTTATTATTAACGGCTAAAACTTCACGAAAAGAAATATTGATCAGTTGATGACTGTCGTCTCTTTCTAATCTGCCAAAATGCGGCATATTTTTTAATTAAATTGATGCAACATAGATGGCTCTGATTGCTAATTTGGGATTGTTTGGAATCCTCATCTTAACCCTACGAATCCAGCTTTGAGTTTATTTGCGTTCTCATAAAATAGTGCCTGCGTGTCAACCAATATAACCTCCTATAGGATTCAAAGGCAACTTGAATTCGCATACGCACGACTCTCAGAGTGTCTACAAGTCAGAGTATACAGGGTATACGAAAATCGAAAATCTGATGTATAAGTAAAAACTGCTCGTATATTCGAGCAGTTTTTCGCTCGACGGGAAATACTACTCTACTTATAAATTAAAGCCAAAAATCGTTGCCTTTCACTTGATACGCGATCTTCGATCGACACTGCGCGCCACCCAAAATGTGCCGATTGGCGACGTTCGAGTTTGACGCTCAGAAGGCTGACACGACATACGTCTTTGTTAAAGGCACATAAACGAGAAGGTGCATACAAAAAGATGCCAAAACCATTAGTGGATTCATCGCGACATGGGTTTTGTTTGACTGGCTAGCCAGCGGCGATTGTAAATTTTTAAAAATTTAAAGGATATAAATTTTTTTTAAAATCAGAATCAACTGTTTTCTTCCTTAATAAAAACTCGCTTTGCTCGTAATTGTATTATATTTTAATATTCTCCAGTTTTTCCATCCCAAATACAAATTTACTTTGTATAAAAGTAATATATTACAAAGGTATTACGAGGAAGTCAAATAATTTTCAAACGTTTCACTGAAATTTATTTCGTCTTAATTGATTCGACTAATAGGAAGCTGGTTTAATCCATAATAAATTATAATTTCAGCGGGACTAAAGTCAATTAATTTAGGTTATTAAAACATAAAATGTTGCCTGTTCCAAACAGATTATAGGCAAATTTATAGCTTTTAGTCAAATTGTTGCTGCATGTCTTCAAACAGCTTTAAAAGCGATGTTTCAGTACATAACAACGAGGGTTGAACGTATTTTTCGGATATAGTTCATATTTTATTATCTGATTCCCAAAGAAATAAAAATTCTCTTTTAAATTTTTTATTTTAAATATTATTTTTTGCCCGCGACGGCTTCTTTATAGTCTGACACCCCTGGGGCGGCATCGGTCCAATTATTCTGCGAGGCGGCGTCAGCTTTGTTATTTCTGCACGCAAAAAATAATCTATAATATTAAGAGCGGATTTTTATTTATATTGAAATCCGATCAGAGAATAAAATATCAACTATCACATTGATATTCGGGTTTGCTAACATGAACAAAACATGCGCTAGTCACAATCATTTTAAGAGCTGCGTTTAATCACATGGTGTCAGGCAGGCACTATTTTATGTGAACGTTTAGCCAAATATACTTAGTTTTTTTCTAATCTAAAACTGGATTCGTAAACTTTGGAAAACGCTATGAAAAAATTGCTTTAAAAAATAAAATGTTATAAGAATAATAATAACAATTTCAAAATTTCAAATTTTTGTCACAGATCTTCCTGAAACTTGTTGATACCTCAATCGACATGTCACACAATCTAAATGTCAATAAATTAACTAAAAAACTTTATTATCAAAAGCTAGAACTTCACGAAAACAAATATTGATCAGCTGATGACTCTCGTCTCTTTCTAACCTGCCAAAAATCGACATATTTTTAAATTAATTTGATGCAACATAGATGGCTCTGATTGCTAATTTGGGAGTGTTTGGGATCCTCATCTTAAAGCAATTTTAGGACCACTTTATTAATTTTTAAATTAAACTGCCTATTTCCTAATTGAAGAAGGGGGAAGAGGGCAACAAGCCACATTTCCTTAGAATTCAATCTAAACTCATGGATCAATTTAAACAGGAGAAGGAACTACAGAATCTTTTTTTACCTAAATCGTAAATGGAACGGAAAAATGGTGCAATGAATTCCTTTTTGAGTTTTCCTATTTCACATGCATAATAACAACTTTTAAATAATCTTCGTTGGTATACTCTGAGCGCCCTATAATGATTATTAATAATAATTTTGAAATGGCAAGTGACAGCTTCATACATCTTAAAAATGTCGATATATAGGGTGTTGAAAAAAGGTCGGTACCCCGGTGCATCGCATTGCAGCGGAAAATGTCTAGGGAAAAAGTTGTTTGGTTTTGAAGGAGGAATAGTTTGCAATTTAAACCACCCCCCACCCCCTCAACCCTCGGGCGCTAGTGGGGGTAAGTTAAGATTTTCAAATGAATCTCCATATTTTTTATTGGCGTATCGTGTTCTCCGACCCAAAATAAACATATTTTGTCCGAAATTTTTTTTATTCGGGCCTATCCTTCGCCAATAATCACCATGAAAAATCAGAACCGTGCGAAAATCAAATTTTATCCCGGAAATACTCTTTTTCCCTGTCTTGTACTAAAAAATGCCCGTGGAAAAAGTTGTTTGTATTCCACTGGCATTTTTTAGTACAAGACAGAGAAAAATAGTATTTCCGGGATAAAACTTGATTTTCGCACGGTTCTGATTTTGTCTTTCTCATGGTGATTATTGGTGAAGGATGGGCCCGAATAAAAAGAATTTTCGGACAAAAGATGTTTATTTTGGGTCGGAGAACACGATAAGCCAATAAAAAATATGGGGTTCCATTTGAATTTCTTAACTTACCCGCGCCCGGGGGTTGAGGGGGTGGGGGTGGTTTAAATTGCAAAGTATTCCTCTTTCAAAACCAAACAACTTTTTCCCCAGACATTTTTCGCTGCAATGCGATGCACCGGAGTTATTCCGGGGTACCGACCTTTTGTCAACACCGTGTATATCGGGAAAATTTGCAGTCAAGAATCTGAACACGAAACATCACATCTTTTGGTTTGACTAACGCGGTAGCGTATTACTTGATTTCTATAGTTTAAATTTAACTAAGCACAGGTAAAATTGTCCTCAATCGATAAACTTTTCTTGCTCTCCTCGATGTTTCTTATTATTATACTTTTTAAGGGAATTTTGAAGTTACTTTTACTTTGTATTATAATTATTTTTATTATGAGTTCATTATATTATCTGATATTGAAATAATGCGGCTATTAAAAAAGCCACTAAGCGAGTGCAAAAGGTATCTACTCGAGGAGAACCAAGATCGCGCACCTGCAGCAGGTGCCGGCCGACGCCAAATTGGAACCAGGAGAGCATGCAATCAGATCTGATTTTTAAGAACACCTTACTTAATTATCATTTACATAATTTTATGGCATTAAGTTGTGTAGACGCTATCGCTTAGTTTTTTATATTCTTGAAATTTAAAAAAATATATTTTTGGTTTAATTGTTATGTATTTATGAATACGTCTAAAGGAGTAATTATTAACCTTTAAGAAGTTAACGTTAACAGCACCGTAGGTAACATTTTAAGCAAAAAGTCCGGGTTTGTCACGAAAATGTCTTTCTTCTCGACATTACGACATTGATCATATACAGGGTGTCCGGGAACATGTGGGAAATCTCCCGGATATGAAGAAAACACGTGAAAAGAATACTATAGGTTCATATAAACTTCTTTCGTATCGGCCTCCTCTTCGGAGATATGGGCTCCCAAAGAGCACCAATGGAATCAAGTTTTTTACACATAATTATTGAACCACCTGGTATATTTCAATTATTTTTTAATATGATGTATACCAGGTAAGACCCGTCAAATTACTACCTAAGAAACTGTTGTGAATTACTCACAGCTGCAGGGACGGACTAGCTGTAACACTCACGGGCCCATTTTTTTACGCCCTGTATGATGAGAATTTTGGACAATGTTTTTTACATATGAAAAAGCGGAATTTTGAAGGTTGAACATTTGATCGGAACAAAGATGTATCTTTTACTGAAATACGCCAAATACATGATGTATATGAAATGCCGTTTTTTCGAAAACGGTTAGGATTAGCGACATGAATGAAGAGTACTTAATTTTTAGCCAATAGTTAAGCGTATGTAAAAAACATTGTCCAAAGTTCTGATCATACAGGGCGTAAAAAAAATGGGCCCATGAGTGTTACAGCTAGTCCGTCCCTGCAGCTGTGAGTAATTCACAACAGTTTCTTGGGTAGTAATTTGACGGGTCTTACCTGGTATACATCATATTAAAAAATAATTGAAATATACCAGGTGGTTCAATAATTATGTGTAAAAAACTTGATTCCATTGGTGCTCTTTGGAAGCCCATATCTCCGAAGAGGAGGCCGATACGAAAGAAGTTTATATGAACCTATAGTATTCTTTTCACGTGTTTTCTTCATATTCGGGAGATTTCCCACATGTTCCCGGACACCCTGTATATACATGGTGGTTTCTTAATAACATGCTAACATTTAAGGAGGTTATTCTTGGGTCCATTTTCAGAAAAAAAACTTCATATGAACATACGTCCTAAACGTCTTAAGTTTTGAGATACAGGGTGTTAAAGATTTTCATATTTTCTTAATAATTTGTTAAAGTACGTGACAACTAGACTAGGTAGACAACTGTCACAACTGTTTATGTTTACACAACACCTGATGTAAGAGCGTACATTTACGTAACAATAACCACCAACAAGATTATCCCTATTTTGAAACCTGATGAATATTTGTTTTCATCAAATCTTAAATAAATTTATTTGCGACATTTTTTAAAATATTTGACCTGATGATCCAAATTCATCAATATCTGTCGTATTATTACTGTTTCGATCTAGCAAATCATCATAAAATGTTCATTCACTTTTCATTATCCTCATTTGTAAACACTTTGTATGCAAACAATCGATCTAACTCAATCCATGTACGAACTTCCTTCCCTTTATCTCGTCAGGTGTGCCTTTATGTGAATAAAAATTGTGTTTTTCTTTATTATAATGATTTAGGTAACACAGGAGGCATACAAATACCTACTTTGAATACATGATGGAGTTTCGAATTGGAAATAATAAATAAAACGCATTAAAGGATCCATATTTAAGCTCGAATATTTGTGACTTAAATTTTAATTTATTTTTACTATACGAGTTTAGTAAACAATTTTATAGTAACCGACGTCAGCAGAAAAAGTTTAAACTGTCCAAGTTTCATCATCACAATTTAAAAACTTACAATGGTTATATTTTCTACCCGAAACAAACTAAAAAAGACAATTTCTACAAAATCGAGGGGGGATAAAAATGAGGTACAGGGTGTCCCATTTTCGACACTTTTATAGAAAATTAGAAAATTTTCGGTCCCTTAAGAGATACGGGGGAAAATCAAAAAATTGGCAATTTCAAAATTACCCTATATTTTCTTAGTTAAAATAGATACCGAAAAATATTTTATACAGAAGCTTATTTATATTGATTGTTGAATAATTTGCAGGTTTGAGAATAAGTATACGGGGTCAGGTAAAAAAGTTATAGGACCTAACCTCATTTTTTTAAATGGAACACCCTACCCTGTCTATTTTAATCTAAAACGATACTATTTTAAATTCTTCTTTCAAATATATAACACACCATGGATGATATTGGTTTCCTAGGCGATTTAATAAACTTTATTACTTTAAACCACAGTACCTAGACCATGAAACAAAAGCTAATATCCTAGAAACAAGCATGTTGACTATTAACATTTTGAAACATTTATTTTGATGTGATATCAGTTTATATTGAAAGTGGAAAAAACGAAAAAATGGAGCAAAATGTATATTTTGTTCGCTATCCGGAAAGACGGTAACCATTTAAGGACATATTCCGAACATTTGCGATGATTCCCGTTATTTTTTACCTTAATCTGAATCTTCTATTTCGTTTCAAAGTAATAAAGTTTAAATAAATCGCCTATGAAAACAATATCATCCATGGTGTGTTATATATTTGAAAGGTGAATTTAAAATAGTATCTTTTTAGATGAAAATATACATGGTATTCCATTTTAAAAAATGAGGTTAGGTCCGATAACTTTTTTACCTGACCCCGTATACTTATTCTCAAAACTGGAAATTATTCAACAATCAATATAAAGAAACTTCTGTATAAAATATTTTTCTGTACCTTTTTTAACTAGGAAAATATAGGGTAATTTTGAAATTGTCAATTTTTTGATGTTCCCCCGTATCTCTTAAGCGAGCAAAAATTGTGATTTTGCCATTTTAAGTTTGATCCAAAAAGAGCACATGATACCTACATTCCTTTTTTGATAGCACTAACAATTACGGAGATACCCTATAATAGTGTCGAAATTGGGACACCCTGTACTTTGCAGACCACTCTCGCCCACCCCTGAAGCACTACGGCCATCCACTTTAAGATCTTAAGTGTGCCACTTGTAACACCTCTCTGGAAAGCTTATCCAAAATGTTTTTCAGCGTAACCAAAACCAAAATTAATGAGATTTAAATACGAAACATAACAAGCAAAATTTTGAGAAAATGTTTTAAAACTGGCTCCTGCAAAATTTGAAAGGAGAAATTAGAAAATAATTGTAAAGGCCGGGAATTTTTATAGCGCCAGCAATGGCAATTATAATTCAAGGATTCAGGCGCCGTACACCGTTCTCCGTACTACAGTCAGAAATTCTACTCTTCTGACAATTAAAATGACACGGATTCATGCGCAGTACACTGTTCCCGATCAACTGTCTCTCATTACCAGAAATGGGGCAGGCGCCATTTTAATTGCCCTTGCCGGCGCAATTGGGTAGACATGGATTATTCTGTTATTTTTAACTGTTTATTATTTGGCCGAACCAGGTATGAACAGGTAATGGCCATTTAAACCCACTGGTACATTCTTTATTAAACTTATGGACTGCTAATTCAGCAAGTTTTTGCACCTCCTATTTGTAAATAGCAGTAGCTGCTTTAATTGGTAATCAAAACGAACAGGTTTGCACATCTCTAAATTCTGGGGATATTTTAGGGATTTCGACAGTACCCACTGTTGTTCTGACCGTTGACAATGCTCCAGCTGATCGAAAACGGTTTACTGCGCATGAATACGTGCCATTATAATTGCCGGCGCAAGAGAAAAAATTGCCTAGTCTAATACGGCCTTAAAAGATCCTCAGCCGAAATTAAAACACTATTGTAGAGTTAAAACGATCTATTTTTTTACTATAACGCAAATATGAAATTACATAATTTCTACCTCTACGAAAATGATACTTTTCAGTTTTTATAGTTACAGTTCCCTTTTCAGCTCATAGGGAAAGAAATCCAAAAATATCTATCGTGATGGTAAAGAAATTTATAACCATCAACAGAATCTCAATTGAAAATATTTTAATATTAATGAGCAATTTCAATGCATTTGGCAGCTGCTCCATACAACTGCAAAACGAAATTCCATGTGTATGAATATTTTAGCGTTTAAACAAAAAAAGGTTTGCAATGGTAGAGATATTCTGCAAAGGCACTAATTATTTTTTTAATGCAAGTATTTTCGAAAACAAATTTATTCAAAATTTATCATTATCAATGAGTGTTTCAATATGAATTTAATGGTATTAACCAAGAACGGTTCGTCTGACGAGAAAAACGCAAAGAACCGTTTTCATGTAAAATTGACCATCAGACTAATCAAAAAAAAAATCCGCCCCCGGTGGATCGATAAAATAACTTTTACAACGAAAATATGTGGTTTTATATCCTATGGACCCAAGAATAACCTCCTTAAATATTGGCATGTTATTAAGAACCACCCGGTATATATGATATATATCATTGATATACCGGGTGGGGCAAAAGTCCCGCAACGGCCAAATATCTTCCGAGGGGAAGGTTTTAAAAAAAAATGTTTCGGGCAAAAGTTGTATGGCTTTGAAAGAGGAATCATTTGCATACAAAACCATCTCCCACCCCTTCACCCCCTCCTGAGGGGTGGGGGTAACTTGTAAATTTTAAATGGCCAACCCTATTTTTTTTTGCTGATTAATATTCTCTAAGAAAAAACAAGAAACTTTTGTCCGAAACATTTTTTTTAAAAAGACGAATTTCGCAATTGACCCAACGAACAAATTTGGATATCCTGTACTCCTCGAACTTCATTATTTAAGAATTCTTTCATCTGGAGGACTACATCTTTGTGGAACGACCTTCCCGAGGTCGTTTTTCCCAACGAATATAACCTCCAACGATTCAAAACCAACGTGAATCGCTTTTTGCGCACACGCACCACTCCCAGAGTGCCCTAAAGGATTTTTCCTATAGTGCTTGTGTTTGATCATAAAAAAAAAAAAAAAAAAAAAAAAAAAATTCCAAAATATTCCGACTCTTTTACGCGAAAATGACGGGGTTTTCAGAAAAATTACAAGAGGTAAAAAAGGCTTAGCTTTACCTCTTGTAATTTTTCTGAAATTTTCGCGTAAAAAAGTCGGAATATTTTGGAATATCCAAATTTTGTTCGTTGGATCAATTGCGAAATTCGTCTTTTTAAAAAAAATTTTTCGGACAAAAGTTTCTTGTTTTTTCTTAGAGAATATTAATCAGCAAAAAAAATAGGGTTGGCCATTTAAAATTTACAAGTTACCCCCACCCCTCAGGAGGGGGTGAAGGGGTGGGAGATGGTTTTGTATGCAAATGATTCCTCTTTCAAAGCCATACAACTTTTGCCCGAAACATTTTTTTTTAAAACCTTCCCCTCGGGAGATATTTGGCCGTTGCGGGACTTTTGCCCCACATGGTATATCCGATATTTATATACAGGGTTGCCCAGAAGTCCGGAATAAAATTAATATAGCCTTAACGTGTAACTTTTGGGGAAAACGCTCGGACACGTCAATTTAGTTGCATATATACTCACATTTTGACGTTATTCGTTTGTATTTTTTTTTTATTGACATTTGTCAAAGATATGACGGCATCGATCTTTTTTGTAATAGAAACATACAGCTTGTGATACATCATTTGAAAGCTAATATTTCGTACAGTATGCTCATAAATTTTAGCGCGATTCTGTCAAGCTATTTCAAAATGGCGACTGTTAAAAGTTTTTTAAAAATATCTATTTAAATAAGCGGAAATGATAAATATTGATGGTTTCTTTACCTTTCAAGGTAAGAAATCTTCATTGTTTCGCGTTCTAACATTTTGTGACATTGTGAACTTGTAAAATTAATTTAGGTATTTCCAAAGTATTATTTTACAATTTTCTAAACAGAAATGGTTTTGCCGGAAAGACAGCGTATCGAAGTCTTGATATTGTTAGGATGTGGAGATAAAATAAGAAGTCACTTTATGATTTATCATTTCCGCTTATTTAAATAAAAAAAATTTTTAAAAACTTTTAACAGTCGCCATTTGGAAGCAGCTTGACAGAATCGCGCTAAAATTTATGAGCATACTGTACGAGATATTAGCTTTCAAATGATGTATCACAAGCTCTATGTTTCTATTTAAAAAAAAGATCGATGTTATCATATCTTTGACAAATGTCTATAAAAAAACAAACGAATAACGTCAAAATATAAAACTAAATTGACGTATCCGAACGTTTTCCCCAAAAGTTACAGGTTAAGGCTATATTAATTTTATTCCGGACTTCTGGCCAACCCTGTATAGTAGAACCTCTCATAACGGACACCTCTAATAAGCGGACATTTTTTCATAATCCGGGACTAGGTATATGAAATTCCATGAAAATCAACCTCTCTTGGACGGACTCTCCTTTGGGCGGACGCGGACAGGCTGTTTTCATACAAAGAGTGCGAACATCCTCCTTTAAACGGACAAAAAAAATTTTAAGTTTGAGAGACGAATATTAAGTACGGTGCAAAAACTCTCTGAAGGCAGACCGGCAACCAATCGCGTATGAGTGGCAGAGCGAAAGGACTTCGCCGAATGAAAGTATATGTGATTCCCCGACAGTAGTCCGCCGTTTATTTGTGAGTTGTAGAAGTTTGTAATTTGATAACAATGATTTGGGCGAGTTCATTAACATTAATAGCAATGTGCTATTAGAAGATGATAGTGACCCCATTCCTACCGATTATATAGTCCAAACTGAAACCACATCACTATCTGACGACACTGATGAAGAAGTTGAATGCAGTAATCAAACAAATGTCACCAATTATCAACAAGCCATTAGTATGGTAAACGAATTATAAGAGTATGCAAAGAATAGAGCAATGGAATTGTTATCAGACTTGGAATTACATTTTCTAGATTGCAAGTATAAAACGCGAACACGTCAAACTACTATTAGATTTTTTTAGTACTACATTCTAACTAAAACTAGTGTATTTTTGTTATGTTATGTTTATTTGTACATACATATACATAGTAATAATTTTGCATTTACATTACCTAATAACAAATTTCCCATGGGCGGACACCTCTATTAGGCGGACACATTTAGACGGTTCCGTATGTGTCCGTCTAAGAGAGGTTTCACTGTAAATATCATGATATTTACGAATCTAGTAAATTTTGTATTTATCTAATTAAATTTGTTCAGTTGTCTTGTTTGTTTTTGATTTCTGGGAAAACCGTAACATTTTATTTGTAAACGTTATTACGAATATAATAAAGGTCTGATAATTATATCATACCATATTTATTAAACCTATTCTTACACGTTTGGTATGTAAGTTCGTTTAAATAAAAGATTAGAATGTATGTACTATTTTTTTAACAAATAATAATAGGCTTAAGATGGAGGCATGGCGCCAGATATATCTTTCCTTATGCTGCATTACTCATGACGATCATGTGGAGCAGACGGCAACAATATGTTTTGTTTATGAGGGTCATGAAAATGAAAAAGTTTGGGTTCATACAAAAAGATTATGATGAATACATTGTTGTTGGCTTTCAAACAAAATGGGTTTGTTTCACTCAATCGAATTCAAAAAATATTATAAATAAAGCGGGTCGAAGTCAAGATATCTCTATACACGGTGTCATGTTATGCAGACAAGCACATACGAACTTATGTCAGAAACGGTTCACATTTTTTGCTACAGGGTGTTGTTTTTTTTTTAATCGTTATTGTTAATATCTTCGAATAGTATATTAAGATACAAGTTTCATAAGACATTTTACAAGACGCGTTTAATTTAGGAAGCGACCCGCGAAGCGGGGAGTTTTCTAAAGTACAAGTGCTCTAATTGTCTCATGAACCGTGTATTTTATAATACTTTTTCTATTTGGGTCTTTAAAGTCGGAAAAACTTTAAAAAATATAGTAGATTTTTTCCATTGGAATTAATATTTTCTTTTTGGGTTGTCAATACTTTTACAATTTAATAAAATGTTACAAGTATCAAATATGCCATGATTGCAACAATTGAACACAACAAACCTTCTTCCCATCCGTCATAATTAAAAATAAATATATTATTAAAGTTAATAAAAATGAGTCAGGAAGAAAGTTGTACTCCGTCAGAAATGCGAGAAATTGCAGAAAATAATCTAGAAAAACTTTTAAAAAGGATATGCAAAACTTTGAGTTATGGTGCGAGCAGAACAAAGTTCAAAATATTGAACAAAATAATAATTAATACTATTGAACAAAATATTGCGTCGACACAGAATCTGACATGAATAATAATTAATTCCCAGGAAATGTCTACAATAACTATAAATATGTATATATAAAGTAATATGTATCATACTATATTGAATTAAAAATAGAAATAGTACTTTATTGAATAAAACTTTATAAATAGAACATAAACTGGAAGATATTTCTATTATTTTTAGGTGATGTTTTTTTATAGTTGTGACTAGAAATTAGTTGACGGACACCGTCAGCATGTTATATATTTCCGAGTATAGGTATTTCCGATAAATATCTAGTAAAAATGATCTATTTGCAAGGTTAAAGGTTAGTATTTTAAACGTATCTATAAATAATTTTTGTCGAATTGATAATGCCAAGAAAACTAATTTCAACGAAATCGAAGTAAGCCTAAAATTCGAACCCTACTTACTGCCAACATAAAAAAATAATATTTCAGGTTCATAAAGTGGCAGGTTATTCAATTTTATTGCATTTCATAATGTAGCCATTATGAAACCCAAATAGAAAAAAATATTATCACATCCCATCGGCTTCAAAATAAAATTTAAATGTAGACTTTTAAAATAATCAGTTGAAGCTAGACCGTTGTTTGGAATTATACGGTCCCTTGTGGCAACATTGTTGTGAGAGCTTTTATCAATAAAAGCTGCAACACGCTTCCGTCATTGAAAGTAAAAAAGACGATGCACATCGCCGCTATTTTCATCCTAAAACTCCGAGTTATTTATGGGCGTTGCCACCCCAAAACTAATTTTAATCAAAGCATCATTATTAATAACGTGTTTTTCATTGGGGAGCTTCATTGGCGAAGCCCTTGCCGTCTCAACTGGCTTTAAAAACCGTTCATCGCTTTCATTTTACTTGTTTTTACGTATATTTATTTACTATAGGAAATGGAAGATGTTGGCCCACCCGGCATCGCCCGGTGAGATACCATTGCATCGGTTTAGGTGGCGTGAAGTTTGCTCCTTGAGTTAACTTTTGCTCATTGAGTTGACGTTTCGTCGCTGTGCCGATGTTTCCGGTTACCAGGGTGGGACCCCCCCCCCCCCCAAAAAAAAATAGCATGATGGAAGCTCCAGGCCCAAAATACTCCGGAGGTAAACTCGCCCCCCATTCGGATCTCCGGGCGGGGGCTGGACTTGGGGCCCCATCAAGCGAAGTTCTTCCAAAAACAACCATTTCCGACAATTTACTGGGATCTAACAACACTCAACGAAGAAATGGTGTGGCACCTGCAGTTGCTAACCAACCCAGAACTAGCAACTTCAAAATTGATTTCTGCAATATTAGAGGGCTTAACACGAACATCAATTCAGTCCACCAGCACTTACAATCTTCCAAGCCTCACGTACTCGCACTGACCGAGACAAAGGTCAGATCGTCAACAAACAACGTCAGCTATTTATACCCTGGATACGATTTTCATTTCCGATTCCGACGCAACTTCGGCGTATGTCTTTTTATTCGAGATGATCTCTGCTGCCAACGAGAACCTACACTGGAACCGAAAGACTTTGATGTAATGTGGTTTAAAATATCAACACCGAAAATCACCAAGTTTATCTGCTGCCTTTACCGTCCTCCAAGTGATACCCATTACAGAGACCTTTTCTCATCACTAGCCAATACAATCGACTTCTTGCAAACCAACCATCCAAATGCCGAGATTGCTATCTTTGGTGACTTTAACGTCCACAATGTCAACTGGCTTAAATATTCAAATACAGACGATGAGCAAGGCCGCGAGGCCGAATCCTTCGCGATCAGTTCTGGTCTAACTCAACTCGTAGAAGAACCAACGCGGATTCCAGACCGAGCTGGAGATTTTGCTAGTCTTTTGGATCTTTTCTTAACGTCAAATCCCGATCTATATACAGTAACCGTACAGCCTCCGTTAGGATCTTCCGATCACAAACTTATTTCAACTCTAAGCGAACTACCAATTAATTCTGAACAACCTCCTAAACCTCGCAAGATATGGCATTACAGATCGGCTAAGTGGGAAGACCTGAAAGACCATTTTCGGACTTTTCCTTGGATGAGCGTATGCTTCTCTTCTGATGATCCATCCGTCTGTGCTGGGGAGGTCTCCGACGTCATTCTAACGAGCATGGAAGCATTTATCCCCTCCTCCCAAAAACGCCCTTCCAACGGCAAGCCCTGGTTTAGTAAGGATTGTGAGCGTGCTGTCAAATCAAAAAATCTGGCTTACCGACAGTGGCGTAAAAACCCTACCACTGAGAATCGTACCATCTTTATTACCGCTCGAAACCAATGTAAGCTAACAATAGATCAAAGCAAAGAAGCCCATAACGTGAGGATCAGAAACAAACTTCTTGACTGTCCAAACGGATCAAGGTCCTTTTGGTCAGTCGCTAAGGCCGTCAGCCAAAATTTTACCACATCAACTATTCCACCTCTAACACGTCCCGATGGTACAATAGCATCCACATCCGGAGACAAAGCAAACTTACTTGCTGAACTATTTTCCTCGCATTCCACTGTAGATTTCCAGGGAAGAACACCACCCGATATTCCTGCAGTTGAATCCGAAATGACCGAAATCGTGTGCCGTCAGCGTCCCGTCAAACGAATCCTGAAAGGACTGGACGTCAAAAAAGCTACTGGTCCAGACGAAATTCCTATTATAGTTCTCAAGAGATGCGCCGATGAACTAACACCAGTATTTTGTAGACTTTTCAACTTATCCTACAAAAAAGGAATATTTCCATCTTGCTGGAAGACGGCGCGAGTCCAGCCTATTCCAAAGGAAGGTAAGAGAACCCTGCCTAACAACTATCGACCAGTCGCATTGCTTTCAGTTATATCAAAAGTAATGGAGAAAGCTATTAACCAACATCTTCTAAAGTACCTGGAAGGCTTCAACATCATCAGCGATCATCAATATGGTTTTCGGAAGTCCAGATCAACTGGAGATCTGCTAGCCTATGTCACCCATATTTGGAACAACGCAATCGAACATCATGGGGGGGCTCGGGTTGTTGCGCTGGATATTTCTAAAGCTTTTGATCGTGTTTGGCATGAGGGAGAGATATTTAGTTTTGCTGACGATAGCACACTTATCTCATCTTTCTCTTTGAATGCGCAAACATCGGCTGCCGACGCACATCTTCGCAGACAGCATGAAGTATCACGCCTCAACAAAGACCTGGAAGAAATTTTGGCTTGGGGTGACAGTAACCAAGTCGAATTTAATGCTAAGAAAACCCAGGCAGCAGTTTTCTCTAAAAAGGTTAACATTACAGAACCGGAAATAGTCATGGCCGGACACGCAATCCCACTGGCTTCATCTATTAATTTGCTGGGTGTCAATCTGGGAGGAAATATGTCTTGGCATAACCACGTTGTGGCAATCGCCAAGATAGCTTCTCAGAAGGTTGGCGTACTCTTCCGAACCAGAAAGTTGTACACACCTCAACAACTTTTGACACTATACAAAGCCCAGATTCGACCATCACTAGAATACTGCTCTCATGTCTGGAGCTCTGCACCCAAACATACTCTTCGGCTACTGGATTCCATCGAAAGGAGGGCTATTCGTCTGATCGGAGAACACGAGCTGACGAAGAACCTCGACAGCCTAGAACATCGAAGACAGGTTGGGGATTTGACTCTCTTTTACAGATATTTTCATGGAAGGTGCTCGGCTGACCTTGCCCTCTTTATTCCGCCCAGAGCGACGAATAGCAGAAACACACGACGAACTACTGCCGCCCATCCATATGTGGTTAAGCTTAGTACTCCTCGAACTTCACTATTTAAGAACTCTTTCATCTGGAGGACTTCATCCTTGTGGAACGACCTTCCCGAGGTCGTTTTTCCCAACGAATATAACCTCCAACGATTCAAAACCAACGTGAATCGCTTTTTGCGCACACGCACCACTCCCAGAGTGCCCTAAAGGATTTTTCCTATAGTGCTTGTGTTTGATCATAAAAAAAAAAAAAAAAAAAAAAAAAAAAAAAAAGGTAGTTAAATTAAAATTGTTTTTAGTGAATAGTATATTTAATATTTTGTTAAAGGCAATGACAGTTATTATTTGCTAACATGACATTTGCAAATACGAGATGCAAGAAGTTGCCGAAGCTCGAGTTTATTCGCACCTGAGAACTGGCATAATTAATTAAGACAAATTATAAAATTACTTTTCTTTTCCAGGTAAGCATAGTGAGGCAATGATACGGTACATGCCATTGTTTAATCAGGCAATTGGTAAGTGTAAGAAACAAAATTATGTTGAAACGAAACATTTTTAGGGATTATTATAAAAATATACCTCCGTATTTGCTATGGTTTTTATTACCGAGGAAACTAAAATTTCTTAATTTTCCAGTCCCCCGTAATTTGAGTCATTTTTTTATGTGGCACTAAAACTTATATTTTAATCTATTTATTATGTGATTCATTTTTATTCTTAGTAACGAATTTTTGTCCTGGCATATTGCCATTGTTAGAAACTTATCTTTGGTACCAGACCATCGGTATAAGGAGCATGTAAAAAGTTTTCACATAACTTCAAGAATAATTCCTTTTTTTTATGATCAAACACAAACACTATAGGAAAACTTCTTTAGGGCACTCTGGAAGTGGTGTGTGTGCGAGTAAAGTGATTCACGTTGGTTGTTATATTCGTTGGAAATACGACCTCGGGAAGGTCGTTCCATAAGAACAAGATGAAAGAATGCTTAAATAATCGAGGAGTAAGCTTAATCACATATGGATGCGCAGCAGTGGTTCGTCGTGTATTTCTGGTATTCGCCGCTCTGGGCGGAATTAAGAGGGCAAAGTCAGCCGAGCACTTTCCATGAAAATATCTGTGAAAGAGAGTCAAATCCCCGACCGGTCTTCGATGTTCTAGGCTGTCGAGGTTCTTCGTCAGCACGTGGTCTCCGATCAGACGAATATCCCTCATTTCGATAGAATCTAGTAGCTGAAGAGTATGTTTGGGTGCAGAGCTCCTGACATGAGAGAGTACTCTAGTCATGGTCGAATCTGGGCTTTGTATAGTGTCAAAAGTTGTTGAGGTATGTACAACTTTTTGATTCGGAAGAGTAACACCAAGTTTCTGAGAAGCTATCTTGGCGATTCCCACAACGTGGTTATGCCAAGACATATTACCTCCAAGACTGACGCCCAGCAAATTAATAGATGAAGCCAGTGGGATTGCGTGTCCTGCCATGACTATATCCGGTTCTGTAATGTTAACCTTTTTAGAGAAAACTGCTGCCTGGGTTTTTAGCATTAAATTCGACTTGGTTACTGTCACCCCAAGCCAAAATTTCTTCCAGGTCTTTGTTAAGGCGTGATAATCCATGCTGCCTGCGAAGATATTCGTCGGCAGCCGATGTTTGCGCATTCAAAGAGAAAGATGAGATAAGTGTGCTATCGTCAGAAAAGCTAAATATCGGATTTTTAGTTTTCACTAGTAGCTCGTTAATGTAGAATAAGAAGAGAGTGGGAGACAATAATAATATGGACTTCTAAAGTTTCTTAATGTTTCTCGTACATTTCAAAAGGAACCCTAAAATTTAAACACTAATTAATATTATTGTCAAATTAGGACTGTTTAAAATTTATGCCTCCGTCGTGATGTTACTATACAATTCCTTTATAATTAGACATATTCGTCCCCCTAACTTTATAATATGACATATTCAATCCTCATCATGCGTGTTCTCATCATAAACCATTTCCTGTCTTCATTCGGATGTCTCATAAATAATAAAACAAGCATTTCCTTTTGATTTAGGACGTTCAATAAAATATACCCGAGATTAGCTCTAACCCTTTTAAACTGGCGATTCATCACGTGACTGTAATCCACGTAAGCTTATTTGAAGTTTGACAGTGGGGCTGATGACACCAAAGAGCGTTATTAGATCCGCAACGGGAATCGTGACTTTATCTGCCGTTCGGCCGGTATAAATTAACAAACAACAACAAATCAAAATAACATTATTTTTAGGTTATAAAGACACACATCTTCTGTTTTATCCAAAGATCTTACAAACTCCAGATAGAACTGTTTACATTTGAAGTCGACGTAAGGATTGTAAACGTGCAACAAACCCACCTTGCTGTTATGCTTGCAGCATAGCCAGATTGTCCTATTTATCGCTAAGGTATCTGCAAAATCCCAATTAAAAATTTGTTAATTTGACAATTACAACTGGTTTAAGGTTAATCCGCAATTGCTTTTAAAATAAATTTATTTCCCAATAATTTTAATATAAATTGTGAATAGTCCTTGAGAGATTTAGAAAAAAAATATTATTATTATATATAAAAGTTTGAAATAAACCGACTGCACTCTGACAACATCAAGTTAAAAAGTTACTACGCTCGATGGCAAACGATCAAACTTTATCAATGGATCGGTTTATAGTAAAGAATACACTGTTGCTACTCGCTGCTAACCGCTTTTAAGGGAGTGTTTATATACTTGGTTGTTTTTATTTTTTTTTTGTGAGTATTGGTGAAAAATCGTCTTTATTATAAACAATGATGGTGCATTCATGTATAGTTTGTAAAAGAGTGGATCATTTAAGCAAGGATTTATCTTTTCTTCGGTAAGTATGGTTATGTTTTAATATGATTGTATTGATATGATTTCTGACTAACCATTGACGTTTAAAAGGTTATGGACCGGTCCGTGGTGCTAGTCTGGGCAAAAAGCAGTCGAGTTGGTTTATTTCTTAATATAAATCTTGCATTTACAAGATGGTTGAGTCTTGTGCGGCCATAAAATACTTCACTAGAAGATGCAATGGTGTTAAATTAAAATTTCACAGGTTAGTAAATATATTTAGAAATTTGATTTTGAGTTTGCATCACTATGAAAATTCGGTTTGTTTAAGAATGTACCAAATGTTTATCCACTTCGTTAGGATACTAAAGGGCCGTAGCCTACGGCAAATTTGGATACATGCCCTTAGAAGGAATAATTATAGTCCAGGTGATACAACAGTTATTTGTGAGAAATACTTCACAAAAGAAGATTATGTACATGGGAATAAAATACTGAAGAAAGGAACAGTCCCGTCAAAATATTTTACATCTTTATTTTTCTATATTTAAACAACGTTTGCAGTGTAACAAGTACGTGAAGACAGGTTTTATATAATTTATTTATTTATTTTTATATATTTGATCTAACTTGTATAGGTACATATTATTTTAATTTAATTAATCACTTTAGTGTACAATATGCCTTAGTTGCCTTAAACCAGTTGTAATTGTCAAATTTACAAATTTTTAATTGGGATTTTGCAAGATGTCTTAGTGATAAATATGACAATCTGGCTAGAAATATACACTTATATCTGGAGAGTATCATCCAGTAATGAATACACCAAAAATATTGATGCTAAGCATAAATAGTTAAATCCATCCTTGGATACACTGTATATAAAAACTGGATCAATATTTCTATCTTTTTTATAAATATCCAATATTCGAAACTACACTTTTTGAATAGATAATATAGTTAAACGTAAAGAATCTCAAAGTAAATTATACGCCCTTGTTGGGCTTTTTGCCCAGACTAGCTCCGCTCCGAAACCATGAAGACCGCTCCATAACCTTTCAAACGTTATTGGATTTAACCTTGTAAGATCTTTGATTTAACCAGACTTCAACATTGTTGCCATTAGCGAGACCAACATGTTTTGTCACTCTTCCACCCATTACTGATTTTCAATAACATTTCAAACAATCACAAACTCACTTTCCAACAGATTTATGAATGGAGTGTTGGCCCTGTGGTTTTATCTAATGTCATTTGAAAAATCCTTCCAACTTGAAATTAATTTCAATCAATTTTCATGTTAATTTTTTTGTCGTCAATTTTGAAATGAAAGTCAGTGTTTTGGAATCGAATTATTTCAACATTGACTTGAAGGAGCTAGAAATCACATTGTACGGGCATTTTTATTGTTTGTCTTTTCAATGGCATCTGCATTCTACTCAGGGCCGGATTTGACATTGATAGGGGAGGGGGCCTGCTAATGTGGGGGCCCCTTGCAAGGACACTATTTTTTTTATTTTTAGTTTTACTCGTTTTTAAAGAACAAATAATGTCAATTACAGTGGCGAAACTCAATTTCCTTATACAGAATGGAAGTTACCTTATTTAAGGGTGAAATTTCATCAAAAACTTTATTAGCCGAGTGCCTTTCAAACATTCTATATTTTCCATTAAAATTATCCCTTAAGGGCACATGGGGTGCAAAAATTCATTATGTTACCTGTGTATATCCCATTAGGAGCTTAAGGATACAATTTTCTGGAAGGTAGACAAATTAGCTTGATGTTGCTCCCCGCTAGAAGCCCAGGGATCTTTAAAAAAGATGAGAATTTTAAATAATCACTAGGTTTATTAAAATAATTTTTTACGTGAAAATATCCGTTCGCTGAAACTCTTTCTCTGTCTTTTGGTCCAATGCCATTTAATAAGCGTATTATATTCATTTTTGTAAGCTTCTTTCGATTTTTCAGCAATACATTTTGTGTTGCTTCATTGACTTTATTAATTATTTCGTCTGCAGCTCATTGAAATGAGTTTTCTTCTTCAGAATAGGAATAGGAATTAGATTTTTGATGTTTCCAAATATTATTGCCAATTTAAAGGTAACAATAACAATGAGGCGCCGATGCAACGAACGAAGCGGATGGTGTTTTCATGGAAACTTGATATGGACTGCCTCTATCTGTGACTAAAGTAACTTTTATTAAGAACTCCCACAAAATTATAGCAAATTTAAACAAAAATTTTTAGTAAAAATTACAAAAATATTTAGTAAACCATTTATATTTTTATAAAATTTACTAAAATTTTTTATACAATTTACTAGAATGTTTTGTAAAAATTTCGACACATGTTATTCCCAAGCGGTCACCCATCCAAGTACAATCAAACATTTTTACAACACTTTATTTAAACTTGATCATTTTTATAATAAAAAATACTTAAAGTACAATAATAGTCGTCAGTAAAATCTGCCATACATTTAAAAATATTTAACTACTGGAGTTATAAATAACTTATTTTCACTTACATTCCTTGTAAAATTTACAATATATTTTTCTTGATTTTACTGAAATCTTAAACTATAGTTTTTGGAAATGATGTTTACAATTAATTTATTTTGGTATGGATTAATAATGAAAATTGTAATTCTATAATAAAGTCTTTAAGTTTGACTATAATGTTTGTTAAAAGTTACTACACAGGGTGTTATGGAAATGACGTATTATATTTAAATGGGTGACTCCTTGGGTGTCCGAGAGAAGCGCTACATATTTTATTTTTTTTTAAATCGATCGTTTTATAAGTGGGGTAATAAACACTCCTACTCACAGGTCAGTCCGCGCTACTGTACAACATTTTACCCAGAGCCAATGGCAATGTTGCCAAACTTAATGTAAAACTGAAATTCCATATAAAATTATAAAAATAATTTTTTTCTACCCACTTGTGTTTATCCTTATACCTAAGAGCGAGGAAATCCAGGCACAAACACAATCAGTTTTTTTTCTTTTTCATGGGAACACTCCTGGAAACACTTTATGTACAAACAGTAATAGTGAACCAGAACCGATAGTTAGCTTTTGAAAATGCAATAATACAGATTATACTACAGATTATTAGATTTTATTACACGCGACGAAATTTGACGTCCAGAAGAAACGCATCGATAACAACAATATTCAAAGATTATTTATAGACGGGCAAGATACACTCGTAAGCCGAAAAAACAGGGCGGATTGCTGAGAGTGTGTTGGTGATCGACGAGACACAACGTATCCGGCCGCTGGTTGGTCTTCAACTAACAGACGAAAGCGTGCAGCGCTATATGAAACTACTTCGCTCAGCCGATCTAAGGCGTCAAGAGGTCATTGGCATTTAACCTAGTGACATACGTGGCTATTACTATTCCATATGTTTTTCGGGTTGTTTAAAACATAGTCCGTCGTAAATTTTATTCGATTAATTGTACAAAATGGTATTACAGAATAGAAAAGTGTTTAAATTATTTTATTTTGTCTAAAGAGTTTAAGGTGTACATATGACAACACCCGCCAGAATTCCTTGATTGCTTACATGTATCGCAGTGCCACACAGGTGTTTTTCTGGTTTGACGTCAGGTCACTTTTACCGCTGAATGAATTGAAAGCGCCATTTATGGGTATTTTTCTTCAATTTGTCTTTATCTCAGGAATTGCCGGTTTAAATATAATACGTCATTTCCATTTAATAATAAATTTTACAATAAAATCTTTACTATAGTAGTTTTTCCGTGTATACATATTTTGTACGTATGATCTAAACAACGAATTATTTTTCTTTGCTTTCTAGTCAATAGTGAGTATAACAGGTCATAGTGGGTTGACTATAAGTAGCTCTCTATTATCTTCGGTATGCAGATCAAAGAATAAAGAAGAAGAAGTAAAGATTACAACACAATATTCAAATGAAGTACGGGTTCTGGCGCCAGCATTCGATCACTTCTGCTACCATATGGTATTTGTAATGTAATGCAACGTAAATAAATTCCTCTTTATTCTTATGCAGCGAGTACTTTATCTTAAAACTGCATGTTTCATCGACAATGCGGAATCGGGAAGAGAGATTATAAGTCAAAGATTAATGAGGTTCATGCTTTGTCGGAACAAGTGGTTTCAGTTTGGTGTAATATGAAGACTACCGTGTCCTACCGCTTATAAGATTTACCTCTTATGACAAAAGACAAACTTAGTTAAATTTACTATAAAAACAGTAAAACTAACCATAATTTATAGCTCGAATCCAGTCACATGACTGGAATAACTTTTATTAAGAGCTGTTATTAAATTATAGCAAACTTAACTTTTTAGTAAAAATTACATAAATATTCAGTAAACCATTTACAGTGAAACCTCTCATAACGGACACCTCTGATAAGCGGACGTCTCTATTAAGCGGACATTTTTTCATAGTCCGGAACAAGGTATATGCAATTGCATGAAAATCAACCTCTCTTGGGCGGACTCTCCTTTGGGCGGACGCGGACAGGCTGTTTTCATACGAAGAGTGCGAAAACCCTCCTTTAAACGGACAAAAATTGTTTTTAAGTATTTGGGAGACTAATAAGTACGGTGCAGAAACTCTCTGAAGATAGACCAGCAACCAATCGCGTATGCGTGGCAGAGCGAAAGGACTTCGCCGAATGAAAGTATATATGATTCCCCGACAGCAATCCGCCGTTTATTTGTGAGTTGTGACGTTAAAATCGTAAACAATGATACAAAAATATCGCGATTTGAGTCTGAAAGAGAATATTGACGTTGTGGAAGTTTGTAATTTGATAACAATGATTTCGAGTTCATTAACATTGGTAGCAATGTGCTATTAGAAGATTATAGTGACCCCATTCCTACCGAATATGTACTGTGACTATGACTCTGACTCTGATGAAGAAGTTGAATGCAGTAATCAAACAAATGTGACCAATTATCAACAAGCCATTAGTATGGTAAAGCAATTATAATAGTATGAAAGGAATAGAGGTGACTACTGCAATGGAATTGTTATCAGACTTGGAATTACATTTTCTAGGTTGCAAATATAAAACGCAAACACCTCAAACTACGTTATTAGATTTTTTTTAGTACTACATCTTAACTAAAACTAGTGTATTTTTGTTATGTTATGTTTATTTGTACATATATGTAGATATACATAGTAATAATTTTGCATTTACATATTACCTAATAACAAATTTCCCATGGGCGGACACATTTAGGCGGTCCCGCAGGTGTCCGTCTAAGAGAGGTTTCACTGTAAATATCATGATATTTACCAATCTCTCAATAAGAGGTTTCACTCTATATGAAAAGCTTTGTAAAATTTTCTAAAATATTTTGTAAAATTTACTAAAATCCTTTGTTGAAATTTTTACTATTCGCAAGCGGTCACCCATCCAAGTCAAATCTATTAAGAGTAAGACCTAGTGACACCATTTCATCAATACTTCGTTGTTATATACCTACAATTTCAAAGTAAAAAATTTCTGATTTAAAAATTAATGGCAAAAGAAAACGAAATTTGGGCAAATTGACAAAATTTCGTTCAATTTCAACCCTAAACTCCTGGTAATTGGGCTGTAAACAACGTCATTTTGCCGCTTTTAGGATTTATTGTATAAGGCATCTTCAGATGGTCAGGAAATGTCGTCCCTTGCATATTTATACAATACCATAACGTTGCAACCAGGTTACAACTCAATTTACACCTTTCACCTACAGTGTAACCATTAAAGTTGGAACCATATGGGGAAAAATTTATTTTTTGATTTAAGTAAAATATGATTTCACCATAAGCTTTTTCTTCAATAATGACAGAAAATGATGTGATTAAATGGAACCATGTGGTTTTTGTTAACTGTCATATTTGACATTTTCTTCACAAAACATCGAAAAAAAGTTGTTTGTATTGTAATTTTATGCCCATATACCAAAGAATGACTTATGATAATCTTTGTTTTCAATCTATTTTTGGCCTATATCTATTTTCATTGAGTCGAGTCTACCACCCTAATATAAACAACAGGGCTTTTATTCTAATATGTCCATTTATTTCAACGTATTTATTATTTAAAACACAAGACTCTCCTCTTCGTTGGTGAAATTTTTAATATTATGTTATGCGGAGTTTGCTCCACAGATGGCAACATTCTTAAACTGCAATATATTTTTTTGAGGATAACGAGCATTTTGCTATAATTTTCGGTATAAAGAATGAATTTAGACGATGAGTATTGTATAAATAAATAGATTTACGGTGGTAGGGTCGACCGTTTTCAATGAAAATAGATATTGGTCATAAATAGATAGAAAATAGAAATTACCATAAGTGATTCAAATTCGGTATGTGGACATAAAATTATAATACAAATAACTTTTCCAAATAATTTATTTTAAGATTCGATCTATAAATGCCATTTTTCTACATTTTGTGGAGAAAATGTCAAATTTGACAGTTAACAAAAGCCGTATGAACCCATTTAATATGTCATTTATTAAAGCAAAAACTAATAGTAAATTTAAATTTTACCTAAATTGAAATAGTATATTATGTACCGAGGTGGAAAGTGTTTCATTCCTGTCGAGACAGTAAAGAAACTTTTCAGGTTTGTATACTATTTTATTTACAACCACATCTAACATCCACTTATTATTTTGAATTGAAATTATTAATAAAAGATAAATGTCATCTTGACTTTTCCATTGAAAAATTAGATAGAAATTTGAAATAACCGCAGGTGTTAAAATAACGTAGGTAATAATACACATCAAGATGGCAAATATCATTTTTTGTATATGGTTTCCATGTCACTAAACAATATATTATTTTAACAACAGAAAAATGCTATCAGATGAGGAATTGGATGTTGCTGCTACTCCACCAGAAATTGCCAACTAAAAGCGTCTCGAGATATGACGAGGCATATAACTGTTTCAAAGAATGGTGTACGGGAAACAAAGTTCAAAATCCTGGTTCTGAGTCGGCGCTACTAGCTTATTTCAGTGAAAATGCCAAGACAAAGAAGATATCAACGATTTGGTCACAATATTCAATGCTGAGGACCACTCTATCAATTAGGAAAAAGTAGACATATCTAAACACGTAAAGCTATTAGCATTTTTAAAAAAGTGTGTTCGTATATTATTTTCAGATATCGATTTTTAAAAATAATTACAAAAAAATAATTTACTTTCCACCCGGGTGGAAAGTAAAAGTAAAAAAACGTCAACTTTCCACCATTCAAAGATAGGTGAAATGTCATTATTACATGGTTGGAAATAAAATAATTTTTTCCTCATACCTATGGTTCCAACTTTATTGGTGACGCTGTATGTACATAATATATGTATGTCGTTGTACTGTTAATTTGAATAAATGCGGCTAAACTACCAAGTATGTAGTATGTATGCTGTCAGTCTAATATTATTATATTATTGCAGCTGTAGCAAAATATAATAACAGGCTGTACTTTTAGCAAGAATTGTTGTGATAAAATAAATTGTAGGACTGCAAATATTTCACAGGATGTTATATTTTAGACACCTGGCCTACCTCATATAGCCTCGTCTATCGCTCTGCGATATTCATATCGAGCGGGAAGAGACGGGTAAAAGTTCCATCACGCCACACCGTGCACGATAGCTAGCGACGGAAGCTCGGAGCCCGCGCAGTGGTTTGGCAACCTCGCAAAACATTTTTAACTTGTGAACGTTTGTTTTATGGATTCTTCCCAGTTGGGATAATTTTAGGACTTTTAACTAAGTTTATACAGGGTGATAGATGGTGGATGGCCTATTAGACGTTTACGAAAAACTAGTCAACGCATCACGTATCTTAAATAAGCGGACATGTTATCACTTTTAAAAATATTTTCAGATGTGCAGTGCTGCCGCTTCTACTAGAAAGTATTAACAACTTTGTGTATTTTTTTTTGAATCCCTCTTAATTTATTAATAACTTTCCTTAACCGGTTCCTATACCTATCTGTTGTCGCTCTCGAGATACTAATTAATTTTTTTGGAAAACATATGCTTCAAAAACAGTTGATATTTTTGCGCTCGGACATATTAGCACACTGAAATTTGGTTGCAAGTCAGGTAATACCCAGAGGCGTTTCACTCTGTTTCCAAGTATTAGTTATAATAGTACAGGGTGTCCCACTTTCGACACTTTTATAGGGTATCTCCGTAACTGTTAGTGCTATCAAAAAAGTAATGTAGGTGTCATGTACTCTTTTTGGGCCAAACTAAAATAATAAAATCAAAATTAGAAAATTTTCTCTCGTTTAAGAGATACGGGGAAAATCAAAAAATTGACAATTTCAAAATTACCCTATATTTTCTTAGTTAAAAGAGATATAGAAAATGTTTTATACAGAAGTTTCTTTTAATGATTGTTGAATAATCTGCCGTTTTCAGAATAAGTATACGGGGTCAGGTAAAAAAGTTATCGGACATAACATCATTTTTTTAAATGGAACCCTGTATATTTTAATTTAGAAAGATAGCATTTTAAATTCTCTTCTAATTTATAACACACCATGGATGATATTGGTTTCCTAGGCGATTTATTTAAACTTTTCTCCATTTTCCTTGTTTTCGTTATTATAAGTTTTTGATCTCGACATACTAAAAGAGCCGTATATTTTAAAATTATGTTCCAGTCGTCGGAATATATCCTTAAATTGTTGCCGTCTTTCCGTATAGCGAACAAAATATAAATTTTGAGACATTTCTTCGTTTTTCCGCTGTCAATACAAACTGATATCATATCATATTTTTCAAAATGTGGATAAGTCATTTGCACAAATGAATATGTAAAAATGAAATTAACGTTATAACAACTAAAATGTCAACATAGTTGTTTCTCGGATATTAGCTTTTGTTTCATGGTCTACTGTGGTTTAAAGTAATCAAGTTTAAATAAATCACCTAGAAAACCGATATTATCCATGGTGTGTTATATTTCAAAAAAGAATTTAAAATGCTATCTTTTTAGATTAAAATATGCAGTGTTAGATTTAAAAAAAAAATGAGGTTAGGTCCAATAACTTTTTTACCTGACCCCGTATAGATATTCTGAAACCGACAGATTATTCAACAATCTATATAAAGAAACTCCTGTATAAAACATTTTTCTGTATCTCTTTTAACTAAGAATATATAGAGTAATTTAGAAATTGTCAATTTTTTTGATTTTCCCCCGTATGTCTAAGCGAGCGAAAATTTTCAAATTTTGATTTTACCATTTTAAGTTTGACCCAAAAAAAGTACATGACACCTACATTACTTTTTTGATAGCACTAACAATTACGGAGATACCCTATAAATGTGTCGAAAATGGAACACCCTGTACCGGGTTTGTATGGCTTGCGGAAAAAATTTTTAATATGAAAAGTGATCATAAGAAATTGCTGGAAATTATTTTCAAGTTTCTCAGTCGAGCGCTAGAGGGCGCAACCGTAACGGTAAATCCGTAAAGCTTAGTTTTTTCAAAAGTTACCGCGTTAAGGTATATTGAAAATAGCATTTTCGTATACTTTATGGTTTTATGAAGAAAATTTACTTATAACATATTTTTGTCACTTTTAAAATAAAGTGGTGGGGGAAGGTTGAACATTATTTTAAATAAATGCCTACAACTCCGGGTTGGCTCAACAGAATTTAGTGAACTTTGTTTAGTTAAAAAGAGGTTCCCTTACTCTATACTTTACTGTATAAACTATGACAATATGACTTTTAAAGTAGGCGCTAGAGGGAGCTATTTTACAACTTAACAAACATTGCGCATTTTTTCAAAAATTTTAAATACAACAATACATTTAATTTTACTTCATCACAAAGATTAATAAAAGCCTAAAAAACTGGCGAAAACCACAACTTGATATCTTTTTTCAAACCGGAGATATTAACAAGAACAAAAATAAACACGGAAAAATATGATTATATTTAAGTTTCAACGGTACAGGTTTTTTCAAAAGTCAAATAGGCCTTGGAAAAAAAAAATCTAATTTAAAATTAGGTGCTTTCACGTCAAAGTTTTTATTTGACTTTTGAAAAGACCTGTACCGTTGAAACTTAAATATAATCATATTTTTCCGTGTTTATTTTTGTTCTTGTTAATATCTCCGGTTTGAAAAAAGATATCAAGTTGTGGTTTCGCCAGTTTTTTAGGCTTTTATTAATCTTTGACTGTTGTATTTAAAATTTTTGAAAAAATGCGCAATGTTTGTTAAGTTGTAAAATAGCTCCCTCTAGCGCCTACTTTAAAAGTCATATTGTCATAGTTTATACAGTAAAGTATAGAGTAAGGGAACCACTTTTAACAAAACAAAGTTCACTAAATTCTGTTGAGCGAACCCGGAGTTGTAGGCATTTATTTAAAATAATGTTCAACCTTCCCCCACCACTTTATTTTAAAAGTGACAAAAATATGTTATAAGTAAATTTTCTTCATAAAACCTTAAAGTATACGATAATGCTATTTTCAATACACCTTAACGCGGCAACTTTTGAAAAAACTAAGCTTTACGGATTTACCGTTACGGTTGCGCCCTCTAGCGCTCGACTGAGAAACTTGAAAATAATTTCCAGCAATTTCTTATGATCACTTTTCATATTAAAAAATTTTTCCGCAAGCCATACGACTAACACTTTCAGAGATACGGCCGAGAGCCATTCTTAGTGGGACACCCGGTATAGAGTGTTTGAAAATACAAATATTTTGATTGTTTGGAAAAATGAGGAAGAAGTATGTTTTTTAAATTGAAACATGTATTTTACCTGTGCTCCTAAAAGTTCTTGCAATTGTCTATCTTTCTATGTGTAGTGTTACTATACCGATTTCGAACAGTCTTTTTACAAAATTAATAAACGTTCGGGTTTGTTCGCACTGCACGTCTGAAAATATTTTTTTAAAGGGAGCATATCCACTTAAATAAGCTAGCAAATTTTCAAGTAGTAACGAATTTAAATGTAGTTAACAGTTTCCAGAACACTCTGTATTCGTTGTACAATTAATAAAGGTATTATTATACGTCGTAATTTATATTCATGAATTAACAGCTTCTGCGAGTGGCAAGTGAAATCGGAGAACTTATTACACCACACTATACGGAAGCGTAGCGTATATTCGAACCGATCGAGTTTCCATTTTTAATTATCATAAAAATAATGATTTTATCGACACTATGCCAGTAAGTAAAAAATGGAAGCTTGAAATAACAATTTCTTGCCGAGTAACAATACCTGTCAACTTTTTCTACAGTTATTTTTTTCCTGCAATGCAATGGTTGATGGGAGAGTAACCGGATTGCTTTTTTAAGATATAGACCAATCTTTGATAATCGCTGGTGATCAATCAAGATCGCTGGTATTTATATCCTATTATGTTCACTTCACTTTGTGTCAAATTCTCTGAAATGCCTGGCGCATATTATCACCGATTAGATACAAAAATACGTGTCGCAGAACATAAAAACTTTCGAATCATTTTAGTCTATTTTTTTTCCAAATAACGAATCGGAACAGTCCCATCATACAGACGCCCATTATTGTATTATCACTTTATTGTTTCCGATTTTGGTTTCCTAAATGTCAAGTATTTTATTCAACGGAATTTAGTTATAGTTCAACTTATTGCACAACTGAAATTGAGTCAATTTTGACCCAATTATTTATGGAAAAATCTTGCATGGTTTCCTCTTAGCAAAAAACAGACCGCGGCTACAGCGTTGCCATATACAGGGTGTCCCAAACTGTTTTTCTTTTTTCAATACGGTGTAACTGGGCTAATGAAAGAGTTATTCATTTGAAATATATTTTATTTTACAACTAGAAAAAAGCAAAATTGTTTATGGAAAATAACATTATCAAGATGTCTTCCTTCGTGCCGCTGCACCGCCTCAAGACAGAACCGATGTCCAACGACTCGCCGACAGAGATCTGAAGTGATATTCTGAATTTCTTCACGGATTCTGTGTCTCAACTGATTTAATTTTTTTGGTGTCGTGCTGTATACCCTTCCTTTAAGCTAGCCCCACAGGAAAAAATCCATGGGGGTTAAATCGGGACTTCTGGGTGGCCAGTTAATATCCCCCCCCCCCCTCCCCCCCGTTTAGAGATCACTCGGCGATTCGTTGGGCATTTCCGGTTCTGTCTTGAGGAGGTGCAGCGGCAAGAAGGAAGAAGACATCTTGATAATGTTATTTTCCATAAATAATTTTGCTTTTTTCTAGTTGTAAAATGAAATACAGGGTGGCCCATCGAAAACAGTCCAGCAAGGTTTACGGCTGTGTACGTGAAAAAAGAAACTCGGACCCGTAAACTTGTGTTTTCAGAGGGACACGTTTCACTATTAATTTCATCCCTGTAACCTCAACCCCCCTAGCGGGGGCGGCTACTGCCCTTGTTCTTTCAAATGGGAATGGGTATGTTGTTATACATCTTTTTAAGGGGCATTAAATTCTCTTTAAAATGGCGCTTCGTTTTGTAACTTTGAGCTACGCGCCGCCGAGCAACGGAATTTGAAACATTCCACTGCCCCTCTTATCAAGTACACAGGTTTGTGCGTAAACAATTTTTTTTAAAGTAATAACTATCAGTCAATTCAACTTTATCTTCAGTAAAGTGGTTGATCCAGATCTACATACGTTATTTGGAAAAAAAATGTTTACGCACAAACCTGTGTACTTAGGAGGTGCAGTGAAATGTTTCAAATTCCGTTGCTCGGCGGCGCGTAGCTCAAATTTACAGAACGAAGCGACATTTTAAAGAGAATTTAATGCCCTTTAAAAAGATGTATCACAACATACCCATTCACATTTGAAAAAACAAGGGCAGTAGCCGCCCCCGCTAGGGGTGTTGAGGTTACGAGGATGAAATTAATAGTGAAACGTGTCCCCCTGAAAACACAAGTTTACGGGTCCGATGTTTTTTTTTAATTTTCACGTACACAGCCGTAAACCTTGCTGGACTGTTTTCGATGGGCCACCCTGTATATTTCAAATGAATAACTTTTTCCTTAGCCGAGTTATACCGTATTGAAAAAGGAAAACATTTTGGGACACCCTGTATCTGACGACAATGTATAGAGATTTATTTTATTAATTTAAGTGTTGTGGAAAATGCTCATATAGAACCACCTACTTTAGTTAGAAAAGTTATTCAATTGTTCCACCAGTGGCGTCCCTGCAAACATGTCCTCTGATATTTTTTACAAAAATGATGGTACGCCACTGATATTTTTCCATGTCAATATTTTTTCTGATTAGCCTGGTCAAGTCTACGTGAAAACGGTCTCTAGAGTTTTTCTCGTCTCGACGTTCTTGATTAAAACCACTAAATTCATATTGAAACTCATTATTATTAACATTTATAAAATAATTAATGATAAATTTTGTTTTATAAAAATTGTTGGAGTGGGCAATTCGATGCGATGACGGGCGGAAGCATGCCTTTTAAGTGAAGGTGGCCATTTGCAACAATTTTTATGAAACAAAATTTATCATTAATTATTTTATCAATGTTAATAATAATGAGTTTCAATATGAATTTAGTGGTTTTAATCAAGAACGGTGCGTCTGACGAGAAAAACCGTACACCGTTTTCATGTAGAATTGACCAGGCTAATCAGAAAGAATATCAACATGGAAAAATGTCAGTGGGGTACCATTTTTCTTGTAAAAAATATCAGAGGACATGTTTGCAGGGACCCCATTGGTGGAACAATTGAATAACTTTTCTAACGAAAATATGTAGTTCTATATCCTATTAACATATACCAAAATTGAAAATAATATTTAAAGTACTTTCGGAAATATTAAAAAATATCCATTTAAAAAATTAAAATTCAACACCCTGTAGCAAGAAATTTAAGCCGTTGCGGACATATGTTCATATGAACCTTTCTTTATAAAATGCCCTAAGGAATCACGCCTTGAAATATTAGCACGTCATTAAGGAACACCCTGTATAATTAATTCGAAATTCAATATATCCCTCCTTCGCAGTTTTCCGTTTTATTTCTTGTCTCCTACGTGTCAAAATTTTCACTTAAATTTTCTCTTGTGAAACTGCGGACCCTCCCCTTAGGGACTGTGGTTCGGCCGCCCTTCATTTGACTGAAAACTTCTTGGTCACATTTACGGACCTACAAAAGGGTCGTTATATAGCGGGCAGGAAATGGGATTAAAAAACTGTTTCAATGTGGAGGCTTTTAGAATAAGGTTTCTTTCGGATTTTTTTTTCAAAATAAAATAGAGTCGCGCTTTGAACTGTATATGGAAAACTATACTTAGGGAAATTTTGAAAATTGGATAGTTTGCTAAAATATTTTCAACATGGTGGCAACTTGCTAATTTTAATTGGAACATTCTATTTATTATTACATTTTTATATTTTACGCAATATTCTAGGCAGATTTCGTATATCATGCCCTATACCTAAGCCTAATAGAGAGACGGTGACAATAGGGGGTCCGTGAAGTGGAATATCAGTAATTTGCACCTCTTTAGATCGGAAATTCTCAATAAATTCAAAATTATATCGAGCCATGTCTGAAAATGAATTTACAGCAAAGTCACGGGAAACACATTTTCTGACAAGTCAACCCTTACATATACTTCTCCGAGCGTGTAAAAAAAAATGAAAATTAAAAAAGAAAGAAAACAAGCGAATTTGAAGTTGAGACTTTCTAGAAAGGAACATTATATGTTAAAGATTATGTGAAAAAAATTTTGTCGTTCCAGGTCTCGCCATTTCATAATTGGAATTTTTTTAAAATCTTCTCGGAGGAAATTCGGAAAACCGTGACATGTCAGAAAATTGTCTACATTCCTTCCTTCCACACCCAAATATTGTGGGAAAAAAAATTTCAGAAGAATCGCACCTAGCTAGGCGCAATTCTGACAATATTACGCAGAGATACCGGAAGGCCGGTATTGTTCAGTTGTATGACGGGAAAAATGATTCGCAATATTCTTTTTATCAGAAAATTGTTTACGAGTCATCTCCATGTGAATACAAAGCGATTAAGCCCACTTGGACCCATGTCACTTGAGACTTTCTAATTTTTCCATTAATTTTTTTTTGACATGCTCGGAAAAATATATGCAAGGGTTGACTTGTCAGAAAATGTGTTTCCCGTAACTTTGGGGTCACGCAGATGCTGTAAATTCATTTTCAGACGTGGCTCGATATAATATTGAATTTATTGAGAATATCCTATATCTAAAGCGGGTTTTATAAGCTTATTCGACATATTTAACGTTTTATGTCTAAAATGACGTTTGCAGACGTTAAAATAATTATTCAGTTTTCCTATAAGGAAGGAAGCCTTTATTATTTAATTTGGGTTGGATTCCTTGTTGAAATGGATCGTTTACAATATTTTGGTAACTACTAACACAGGGTGTTCAAACAATAAGATTAAAAATGAAATTCACAAAACTGCAAAAATCTACCTTTTCAAATAGAAACCCCAAAATTTCATAATTATTTTCTATTTAGCATTAAAAATAAGGGTACTCTTCTATTAGGTTTATTCCGAAAGTTTGTAGTTTTCGAAATAGTGCCAGTTTAATATTTTTATATGGCGATTTTGCTGCGAATTTTAAGTTAAGTTGCTGCTTGAAAACTCTGGGACACCCTGTATATTATGGTAGCGAAAATATATTTAAAAAAGTAGAGAATAGTCTGATTTTTCTGGCGCGGACTTATCGCTTAAGAGCACATATCAATGACCTCATTAAGGTAAAAAGGTGTGACAAACTACAAGAAAACTATTGGATAGAATTTGTTAAAATTTTAAATTTAGCTTCGAAATATGGTACTACATGACGATATGATCTTGAATTTTTCGAAAAAGAATTTTATTTTTTTCAAAACGGTAAATAACGTTTTAATTGCAAACATATGGTTATACAGTCATTTTTTAAAGTATTGCATGACCACGAGCTAACGAGGAACCTCGACAGCCTAGAACATCGAAGACAGGTTGGGGATTTGACTCTCTTTTACAGATATTTTCATGGAAAGTGCTCGGCTGACCTTGCCCTCTTAATTCCGCCCAGAGCGGCGAATATCAGAAATACACGACGAACCACTGCCGCCCATCCATATGTGGTTAAGCTTAGTACTCCTCGAACTTCACTATTTAAGAATACTTTCATCTGGAGGACTTCATCCTTATGGAACGACCTTCCCGAGGTCGTTTTTCCCAACGAATATAACCTCCAACGATTCAAAACCAACGTGAATCGCTTTTTGCGCACACGCCTCACTCCCAGAGTGCCCTAAAGGATTTTTCCTATAAATAATAAAAAAATTTATTATCTATCAATAATCTCAATTAATATCATAGCTTAGTTTTAAAGCAAAACACTGTCACACCGAGTTTTTCAGAAAAAATATCTAAAATCGCAACTAGCTAAAGTGATTTGGCAACGCTTCGGGTGATCAAAGGTAGAAGAATAAGAAAAACGTCTCCTGCTCCCTCGACACGGCCGGCCAGTGCGCTGGCTCGTCGTGTATTAGAATGGCGATGTCGTCTCATTGCTCAATAACAATGACTTATGCATTTCCGCGGCGAAATCCCAAACCGAACCACGCGGTCCGCTGATAAATCGATTATATGAACTCCATACAATAAATATGATTTTATATGCCAAAGCTCTTCAATAAAATGAAATAATGACCCCCCCAAAAGCAGGTGGTGTTTACTTAAAATTTCGTTCAGTCGGACTTCTTTCGTGCTGAGTGAAGCTAGAAGGCAGATGGTATGGACGTTTGATCGCGATTATTATTCATTTTTAATTCTTTCAAGAAGGGCAACGTTTCAGATTGGCTCACGCTTTGACTTGGCGCTTGAAGACAGGTGCTTGGATAATCAAGTTTTTCCATAGGATGTGGAATTTAATGGTATTCAAATTTATTATGTTACATGGTGAGACAATGTGAGACACGGTGAAGGAATATTAATACATTGAAAGGCGATAAAGCATTTCAAGCACGAACAGAATAATTTTGGAGTCGTCCTAAATGCGTGGAGATGGTTATTTTTGATTGCAGGTACTGACCTGAGCAACCAAAAGATCGGAAAACGTGTTTTTTACCCTATTTTTTTAAAATCTATAGCTCGAGAGAGACTTAACCGATTTGAACAAAGTTTTCTGTGTGTCTGAGAGGCGGGGAATGGTTTTGACCAGAAAAGGGGTTTCAATATTATTTTTCGTAGTAGGCGATTTCTTTTTCGGCGGTCACTTTGGTATTTGTACTCGGTATTCGATAGTGTTGTGATCGCTCGAGTGAGAAACCGCTTGATCACTCGATTATTGAAATAACCGACTTCGCTCGATTATTAAAAAACCGCTCGAGTTATCTATTGAGGCGAAATCCGTCGCTCGTCACTTATTATCTGCTGTAGTGTGATCGAGTTAAAAAACTGCTCGTATATTCGAACAGTTTTTCGCTCGATAGGAAGTACTCTAGTTATAAATTCAGGCGAAAAACCGAAAAATATCGCCTGTCACTTGATACGCGACCTTCGGTCTACGTGCCGCGCCGTCCGATTGGCGACGTTCGAGTTTGACGCTGAGCAGGTACACGACATACGTCTTTCTTAAAGGCACATAAACGAGAAGGTGCATATAAAAAAGTATGCCAAATCCCTTAGCGGAGTTATCGCGACATGGGTCTTGTAAAGTTTTGTTTTAACTGGCTAGCCAGCGGCGTAGTTTAGGTCTCCGATTGTAAATATTAAAAGAAAAAAGGTTACAATTTTTAAATTTTTATTTACTATAAACTCGAGAAAACTTCTCAAAAATAACATAATAATAGAAATTGTAAATAAAAATAACAAAACGAACAAAATGGTTAACAAAATATATAGAAAAATTCGTTGGTAATCTTATAGTAAACATTTTAAAATCTACACAGAAACTTTTTGTTATTAAACTCAAGAAGACTTCTTAAAAATAACATACAGTATAGAACATGTTAATGGAAAATAAGAAAACGAGCAAAATAGTTAACAAAACATAGGTATCGACAAATTTTTTGGTAACCAAAAGTAAACATTCTTAAATTTAAACAGGAACTTTTAGATAACTATAAACATGAATCTAAAAAAATAATTACCTATTTTCTTACTTTGCCAGTCGCGTAACTAAGTCTAGATTTTTGAAGGGCACACCTGATAATTTAAAGTGGAATAATTTGACAAGCCATTTTAAATATCTACTTATTTTATGCTCGTAGATTGAGAAAGATGTGAAGAAAAATAACTTTTTGTAATACTTTTTGTTTTAAAAAAGCACAAGAATAAACCCGAACAATAAATACATATTTAGGTAATTTTTTGCAGTTTTTTTGTTTGGTTTCTGGAATTTTTTTTGGTGGCTACTACAATTTTTTAGCTAAACCTGTGCCCACCCGTAGTTACGTGCCTGCTAAATACTCTACCTGATCACATGTAAACGGCTAGGCAGCCGGTCGAGCAGTCGGTGACGTCATCGCTTGGTGAATTTTAATTTCAAGCGATTCACTCTAGCAATTCACTCGATTATTAAAATCGCTCGAGTATCAAGTACTCGATTTTTAAAATCATCAGTTTTTCCCAACACTAGTATTCTAATAAGTACTCGGTTCTTGTGTACTCGAGTCTGAAAACAACAATTATTTCCCAACTTCATACCAAACAGAGACAATAAAATTAAAATCGTAGAAGCTACATCCACCTAAAGTCACCCCGCCCGCTACACGCATTGCATTTTATGATGCGGGATGCCGATACCGACGGTGATTGGTTATCGAGTGGCAATAATATCGATTCCGATAGACACCGCGTACGCTCGAAGGTAGTGCTCGATCTCGGTGTGATGTTGTCAAATCGAATCCTATCGAACTATAAAATAAGATAATCGGTCATTTTTGTACTCGGTAGGTACTCGGATAAGTACTCGATTCTTGAAAGTTCTCGATTCTTGTGTACTTGATGTACACCAGTGGCTGCCATTCAGATGAAGTAGGGGAAGTGCCACTTACTAGCCACTGGCGTGAATTATATTGACGCGTGACGATAGTCTGTGTGTTTAACAATCTTTTTGCTTGGCTCTTCCTCTATATTTTCGCACACGAGCCGCCACTGTTGTACATACGGAAAATGTATCGATAGCTTGCCGGCCTATAAACCTTTGCGTTCCTAATTTGAGATCTCTATTGAGAATCCTTTCTATGTCGATAAGAATGACATTCTTTCTAAATGCAGTATTTATTTAAGCATATTGAATCTGAAATAAAGCCTTATGATTGATTACACGGACATATTAGGACAGTACTGCCAATTGTGGAAATAATAGTCCTTATTCATGCTAAGCAAACACCCAAGCAATCTAGTGGCCCGTGGAGAAAATGCATAGGTAAACATTATTGTATGTCACCGCGCGGGTTGCCAACGGAAACAATATACCTTAATTAGTCTGTACATTATCTGTACAAGGTAGCTCAAAAAAGCGGACTATTTAATTCCTGGAGGACCATTCACACACCAAGGTCTTCTGCACACGGAGCTTCTCGTCATAGACCACATATACCGGCTCGACATTATTTGTTTGTTGTTATTCGTCGCCATCTTTGGTTCTGGATGCTTTTTCAAATTACAGAATAAAGAGTGGTTCGTCCACATTGTTGTCGGTATATTAGTGCTTATAAACTTTCATTACCTAACAACAATTTTTGTAAAGGAGTTTTTAATTTATGGCGATTCCATTCGCTGTTTGGTAGATTATTGGTGGCTTGTTTTGTTTAAGATGGAAGGATACAAGTGCATGGTACTTTTTTGCAAAAGTCGTTGGTCAATACCAGATATCAAGTATTTCAGGTATGTACATTTATACGAAAATATTTTGCTTATCACATTATTCGATGTTCCGAACCGAATTTCACTAAAAAGCTTGTAAGAAAATAAGAGAGTGTCAGTCGTATACAATATAATATATATGTGGTCACTACCTAACCTTAAAATTAATGTATTTTTAATTTTGTGCATTAGTAGCTGATAATAATTCCCAAAATAGTATATTAATCCCAATTCTTAATTTTTGGTTTAGAAAAAAGTGAGGTTACGAAAAATACGACGTCGGATGAGAGTTGAAATAATGCTCATCGTGTCGATTGTTACAAATATTCGGACGGAAGTTGGCACCAAATGTTTACACCAATCAGGGCACCGTCGGATCATCATATCGTCAGAAATCGTATGCATGGAACGCTGTCTTAAATCGAACTAATCGAAATTTTAGTTGCAATATTTTTCCTAACTAACCAGTGAAATTTACATTAAAAAAGTTGTAATACGCCGGCCGTTCAGCGGTGTCAGCAGGAATGTTCCAGAGCGTACTTTTGTACCGAACTCGGTGCACTTTAGTTTGTTTTGGCACTTTGGTACATTTTTCGAGTTCGGTACACTTTTGATGCGATAACAACCTTAGTACTGGCATCAGTTTTTTTCTGTCTTTTTGATATTCTTTTTACTGCTGACACGATCTTTTTTTAGTACTTCACGGTTTTTATGAAGATAATAAAGTAGGTCATCTTCACCACTTGACATCTTCATAGTGTAAACGCCAAGGCCACACTACTAACAAAATAGAAGAAAATCTATTCATTTGTGGATTTTTAAAGGCGAGTCTAATCTTCGCTGCAGGACAAAACTTTTACGCGTCTATGACGATAAGCGCCGTGTGCAGAAGTTCGCGACCAAGACAGGGATGTAACAGTTGAAACCACGGAAACGGCCAAAATGCTGTGTTATCATTGGTAGTTTGCACCGGTTTCCATGGTTTCGACTGCTACATGACTGCCATCAGTCATCAGGAAGTATATAAACTCGAACCCCGCCGTACCTCCCTGACTGCCTACAACTTAAATGACCGTAAAGTTTAAAACGAAAGTGATGTTTCCTTCTCTATTTTAAGCGCCAGATGCTGCATGCCCCAAAATCTAATCTCTTTTCGATGTCGTCTTCTCGTCTTGGCCCTTCGAGGCCGGGCCCGGAGTCCATATGGCATGGTCTCCTCCAGCTGTCGCACGTGCATTATCGAGGAGTCGCTATAGGATTTCGGCATCATCGTCGTAACCTATGGTAAGGGGTAACGGGGCTAAGGGGCTTTCTTGCCGAACGCAGGTGGCGCACGAACGGGCGTGGCTCGTGCCCTACAGGGTTGCCAAAATGAGAGGTGGAGAGCTATTAAAATGCTGTATTATATCTGCATAAATTAAGCTTTATGGTAGTTTTTCAACCTAATCAAAAGTATTGCATTACAAATAATGCATGCTCAATTTCTTCTTAACCTCCATGATTCCTGTCAATGGTGGGAGTTTTACTTGCATCCAAATGCTATTCTAACGTTATTTGCAAAACAATAAAGATCGCTTCTTGTATTGATAGATTTCTATACAGGGTGATCGATTGTGTATGGCATATTAGACGTTTATGAAGAACTAGTCGACGGATCACTTTGAAAATTTGAGAGCTTATATATAGTAAGTGGACATGACTTTCTTTTAAAAATTCAGCCGTACAGTGCTGCCGCTTCTACTAGAAAGCATTAACACCTTTGATATTTTTAATGTATGTATTGTTGTATTGAAGAATAAACAATTGACATTCTTAGGTAGGTTTTAACCAACTTTCCATAAAAACAATAGGGGAGCTCTTAAAATTTACATAATTTTTCTTTGTCGTTTTCTGTTAATTATAGTGTTGTGATCGCTCGCGAGCGAAAAACCGCTTGATCACTCGATTATTAAAATGACCGACCGCTCGAGTTATCTATTCAGGCGAAAACCGTCGCTCGTCACTTATTATCTTTCATTCGATACCCGAGCTTCGCTTGACGCCGACGGAAATGTACCGCTGTAGTGTGATCGAGTTAAAAGACTGCTCGAACAGTTTTTCGCTCGATAGGAAATACTCTAGTTATAAATTCAGGCGAAAAACCGAAAAATATCGGATGTCACTTGATACAGGAACTTCGTTCTACACGCCGCGCGTTTGACGCTTAGCAGGTAACACGACATACGTCATTCTTAAAAGCACATAAACGAGAAGGTGCATAAAAAAAAGTATGCCAAATCCCTTAGCGGAGTCATCACGATATGGGTTTTGTAAAGTTTTGTTTTAACTGGCTAGCCAGCGGCGTAGTTTAGGTCTCCGATTGTAAATATTAAAAAATTAAAGGATATAATTTTAAAATTTTTATTTACTATATGCTCGAGAAAACTTTTCAAAAATAACATAATAATAGTAATTGTTAATGAAAAATAACAAAACGAACAAAATGGTTAACAAAATATATAGAAAAATTCGTTGGTAATCTTATAGTAAACATTTTTAAATCTAAACAGGAACTTTTTATTATTAAACTCACGAAGACTTCTTAAAAATAAAATACATTATAGATAAAGTTAATGGAAAATAAGAAAACGAGCAAAATAGTTAACAAAACATAGGTATCGACAAATCTTTTGGTAACCAAAAGTAAACATTCTTAAATTTAAACGGGAACTTTTAGGTAACTATAAACATAAATTTAAAAAAATAATCACCTATTTTCTTATTTTTGGGCACCTGATAATTTATAGTCGTAGATTGAGATCAATATGAAGAAAAATGACTCTTGGTAATACTTTTTGTTTTAAAAAAGCACAAAACTAAACCCGAACAATAAATACATATTTGGGTGATTGTTTGCATTTTTTTTGTTTTGGTATCGAGACACGTGGTAAAAATTCATTATTCACAAATAAATAAATTTCTGGATTTTTTTTGGTGGCTACTACAATTATTTAGCTAAACCAGTGCCCACCCGTAGTTACGTGCCTGCTAAATACCCTACCTGATCACATGTAGACGACTAGGCTGCCGGTCGAGCAGTCGGTGACGTCATCGCTTGGTGAATTGGAATTTCAAGCGATTCACTCGAGCGTTTAACTCGATTATTAAAATCACTCGAGTATCAAGTACTCGATTATTAAAATCATCGGTTTTTCCAACACCAGTTTCGATAGTGATTTTAAACCACTGCATCTATCGAGACGTCTTGACCCATTTGGCACTTACTTTTCCCTTCGTCAAACCGCTCATGGGTCGATATGTCTATACCACAACCATAAACGGAATTAATAATAATTTGTTTAATATTTAAGAACAAATAACTAGCGTGTATTCGACGGTAGCAGTAGTAAAATGACTGGATTTACCTCTGTCAAATCGCTTGTGCTCAAATACTGATCGCACGTCAGATTTATACATTTTCACCCACATTTTAGTATACCTTAGATCACATCACGCGTCGCGCAGTTGACTAGCAAAATCATGTGGCTTGAAAATACACATATTTTGCATCATTCTGATTCTCGAATAAGTAATTACATCATGGTGAAAATAGACTAAATATTAGTCAATTGATAAGTTTAAAATAAAAATCAATGAGTTTTAAATTTTTTATTTTACCACAACATTTTAAACCTTGCGAAAAAAAAACTTAACAAAAGTTAAATTTATTTATATTGTATAATTTGTGAAATTTAAAAAAATATAGCTTCTAATAAAGCGTATTTCCTCCTCTGGCCTCAATGCAAGCTTGAAGACTACGCCGCACGCTGTGCGTAAGGTTAGCAATCCGTTCTTGTGGAATAGCCTGCCGTTCCTCGATAGCAGCGACGACAAGCTCCTGGAGAGTTCTAGGGGGATTCTTCTAACGCGAACTGCCCTAGAGAGCATGTCCCAAGCATATTCTGTCGGGTTCATATCAGGGGACAAAGCAGGCCACTCCAAGCGATCGATTCCCTCACTTTCTAGGTATTCATCCACAGCTCTAGTACGATGGGGCCGGGCATTGTCGTCCATAAACACAAAATTGTTACCAACAGCCCCTCTCCACGTTCTAACATAAAGACGTAGAATATCCCTAATGTACCTGTTGCTAGTCTTTGTGCCTTGAACGTGGACTAACTCAGTACGCCCGTCAGACGTAATACCTGCCCAAAACGCGCTTTATCCCGCGAATGGAGGCAAGGGGCGAGCATGGGCAAGTTTAGCGGCTCTTGTTGGTTCTCTCCAAACACGAATCCGGCGACTATCGATTACTAGACAAATCCTGGTCTCGTCGGAAAATAGGACAGAATTCCAAAATTATTCGGGTAAGCGAACGTGCGTTTCAGACCACTGCAGTCGACGAACTCAGTGGTCATATTGTAGTTGGGGAACTCTTACTGGTCGCTGACATCTTAAACCGGATTCAAGAATTCGTCTTCTTAGTGTAGAGATGGATACGCGAACTCTAATTACATGCGTGAAATCTATCTGAAGTTGTGGTACTGGCATAGTACGATTTCTCCGGATTGTTAACGTAATATAGCGGTTCTGCTGTTCGTGAGTAACCCGCTTTCTACCACTTCGTGGCCTGTCTCGCACAGAAATGGTCTATAGATAGCGATTCCATATGCGAGAGACATCACTTTGAAAAACCGCCATTCTTTCAGCAACAAATCTTTGAGAATAAACCTTCTTCAACTAAAGCTACTATTCTTGCACGGTCAATTTCAGATATTACTCGGTGATTCATTTTTACACACTGAACCGAAAAATTCAACTAGCCAGCGCCAACAAAATACAGTACTGAAAATGTTATCTTAAAGAAATGTCTTGATAAAAAAAATTTTTGCTACAAAAAATGGTATCGTCTTAACTGATAAATAAACATTTAGAAAAAAACTCGTTCCTGAAATTATCTTAACATGCCAAAATCAGAGTGATGCAAAACTTTTGAATCTATGTGTATACAGGGTGTCCGGAAACATGTGGGAAATCTCCCGGATATGAAGAAAACACGTGAAAAGAATACTATAGGTTCATATAAACTTCTTTCGTATCGGCCTCCTCTTCGGAAATATGGGCTCCCAAAGAGCACCAATGGAATCAAGTTTTTTACACATAATTATTGAACCACCTGGTATATTTCAATTATTTTTTAATATGATGTATACCAGGTAAGACCCCTTAAATTACTACCCAAGAAACTGTTGTGAATTACTCACAGCTGCAGGGACGGACTAGCTGTAACACTCATGGGCCCATTTTTTTTACGCCCTGTATGATGAGAACTTTGGACAATGTTTTTTACATACCTTTAACTATTGGCTAAAAATTATGTACTCTTCATTCATGTCGCTAATCCTAACCGTTTTCGAATAAACGGCATTTCATATACATCATGTATTTGGCGTATTTCAGTAAAAGATACGTCTTTGTTCCGATCAAATGTTCAACCTTCAAAATTCCGCTTTTTCATATTTAACCCGTGAGAATTTAGGGGACTGGTGTAAATAAAATGACGTTTTTTCCGAAAACGGTTAGGATTAGCGACATGAATGAAGAGTACTTAATTTTTAGCCAATAGTTAAAGGTATGTAAAAAACATTGTCCAAAGTTCATACAGGGCGTAAAAAAAATGGGCCCATGAGTGTTACAGCTAGTCCGTCCCTGCAGCTGTGAGTAATTGACAACAGTTTCTTGAGTAGTAATTTGACGGGTCTTACCTGGTATACATCATATTAAAAAATAATTGAAATATACCAGGTGGTTCAATAATTATGTGTAAAAAAGTTGATTCCATTGGTGCTCTTTGTGAGCCCATATCTCCGAAGAGGAGGCCGATACGAAAGAAGTTTATATGAACCTATAGTATTCTTTTCACGTGTTTTCTTCATATTCGGGAGATTTCCCACATGTTCCCGGACACCCTGTATAATAAATAAATAAATTATGTCTTTATTGTAACATTTACAAGCTACAAAGGGCGATGTTAAAGACTACGCTTCCGATACGATTCTTTTTCTACAAACCTCAGTAAAAGTATAATTTTTAACGCCTGCTGTTAGTGTCTAAAATTTAATTTTAAGGCACTGGCAATTTACTTTTAAGACTGACAATAACTCCATAACGGAAGGAGATATAGAACTACGAAATCACATTTTTTCTTGCAAATTTAATCTACTTTCCGATTATGTTATCATAATTGTACCGTATGATTTAAGGTTTCGGAATAAAATCAAAAATACCTATTGCAAATTGCGCCTTCTAGCAATTTTATTAGGATCTTTCGTATACCACTTCATACGACAAT
The DNA here is from genome assembly GCA_963991005.1 of Barypeithes pellucidus. Taxonomy (NCBI): domain Eukaryota; kingdom Metazoa; phylum Arthropoda; class Insecta; order Coleoptera; family Curculionidae; genus Barypeithes; species Barypeithes pellucidus. The sequence goes on from OZ022557.1 coordinate 8,498,327, forward strand.
TAAAAGTACTTACATTTCTCTTCCAAGCAAATTTAGAATAGAATAAGCCGATTAGAAGTTACAGCACTTTAAATGGTTACACTCTTATCAAGGTCGGCATGCCAAGGAGCCTTGGACCAAAATGATACAGAATTGCCCAAAGTTTCCAACTAATGTTAATAAAGGCATACCTTGATGTGGGATTATTCGGAGAAATTTAGAATTCTAATGTTTTTTTTTACACTTCAATTATGACCCTTGCGGCTAAGTGCGGAACTTAAAAACAATTTTCAGGATTTTCTCATAGCCATTTTAATAATTTAATTCCTTTTCCCGAATTTCTATGTCCAGTAGTTATCGAAATATGGCCGGTGGCCGGCCCTAATTGAACACCCTGTATGATTCATGTGCTAAAAGTGACATTTTACAAAGTCACAAAATAAAATGTCACTTTTAGTAGGCTTGTATCATACATAACTATTATTTGCTTGTTAGAATTGTCACTTTTAGCACTAAAGCAGGACCTTGAGGACAATAAGTAAGAACTTTCTGCGTGCGCATGTGAAATAATATGTTTTTTTCTATTTGGGTTTCATAATGGCTACATTATGAAATGCAAAAAAATTGAATAACCTGCCACTTTATGAAACTGAAATTTTTTTTTTATGTTGGCAGCAAGTAGGGTTCGAATTTTAGGCTTACTGTGATTTCGTTGAAATTAGTTTTCTTGGCATTATGGATTCGACAAAAAATTTGTATAGGAAACTTTAAAAAACTAACCTTTAACCTTGCAAATAGATCATTTTTACTAGATATTTATCTGAAATACCTATGCTCGGAAATATATAACATGCTGACGGTCTCCCTCAACTAATTTCTAGTCACAACTATAAAACGGCATAATCCAAAAATAATAGAAATATCTTCCAGTTTATGCTCTATTTCTAAACTTTTATTCAATAAAGTACTATTTTTATTTTTAACTCAACATAGTATTATACATATTACTTTGTATATACGTATTTATAGTTACTGTAGACATTTCCTGGGCATTAATTGTTATTCCTGTCAGATTCTGTGTCGACACAATATTTTGTTCAATAGTAATATTTATTATTTTGAACTTTGTTCTGCTCGCACCATAACTCAAAGTTTTGCATATTCTTTTTAAAAGTTTTTCTAGATTATTTTCTGCAATTTCTCGTATTTCTGACGGAGTACAACTTTCTTCCTGACTCAATTTTGTCAACTTTAATAATCTATTTATTTTTCATTATGACGGATGGGAAGAAGCTTTGTTGTGTTCAATTGTATCTATCATGACATATTTGATACTTGTAAAATTTTATAAAATTGTAAAAGTATTGCCAACCCAAAAAGAAAATATTAATTCAAATGGAAAAAATCTACTATATTTTTGAAAGTTTTTCAGACTTTAAAGACCCAAATAGAAAAAGTATTATAAAATACACGGTTCATAAGACAATTAGAGCACCTGAAAACTCCCCGCTTCGCGGGTCGTTTTCTAGATTAAACGCGTGCTCTAAGATAATGCCTTATGAAACTTGTATCTTAATATACTATTTAATGATCAAACACAAGCACTATAATAAAAGGAAACATCCTTTAAGGCACTCTGGTTAGTGGTGCTTGTACCAATCAAGGGATTCCCATTGCTTTTGAATCGTTGGAGGTTATGTTCGTTGGGAAACACGACTCAGAAAAGGTGTTCCATAATGATGACGTCCTCCATTCTTAAATAATGAAGTTCTAGGAGTACTAAGCTGAACCACATAGGGATGGGCGACAGTTGTTCGTCAAGTTACGTTTAATAATCTCCTTATATCCATCCATAACAATCTATGTAAACGAACTTATAAGATATTTATTACTCTGTCGGTTACCGACAAGTAATAAAATTAATACTACGAAATATTATTATCGACTGTTCTTTTCTACTTCATTTAATCATGCAGATTTGTTTTCTTCATCACTCGTTGACCCTGCAGTGGGCTGTCTATATCTATTTTACTGCATGCAAGGCATAGAATGAGTGGCGGAGAGCAAGTCCACTTGGAAGCAACAAATTGCCGAAATAAACAAAATCTAAACGACACAAATTTCTGTACAACGAATAAAAATATTGTTTAGTATAATAAAATCTAGGTACGTCATATTATTGAGATACATAATTTATAACAGTTGTATAAAAGCTCTCGATTTGCAAATTTGTTGTATGAAGGTGTCTCTTGATACATTTATGTTAGGGTCAAATAGTTACAATACTACGGGCTGTAAGAATGTTTTAACGACCAAGTTATATAACTATTTTATAGAAGTTTTGTTTTTAAATGGCGGTAAGAACATCAAGGGAACTTACATTATATAACCACATGGTTCTATAAGCTTTCTTGCCGTATGGTATTCCTGTTGTTATACCGGGTGTTCAGACATTGCATCAGAATACTTGGAGATGAGATTCGACATTGACATAAATGTAGTAAATCGTATAAAGTGGAAAACTCAATTCTTTGTTCCTTATTTTTAATATTTTGCGGTTAGTTTTTATACTATCAAGTTAGTACAGTGAAACCTCTCATAACGGACACCTCTAATAAGCGGACATCTCTATTAGGCGGACATTTTTTCATAGTCCTGAACTAGGTATATGAAATTCCATTAAAATCAACCTCTCTTGGGCGGACTCTCCTTTGGGCAGACGCGGACAGGCTGTTTTCATACAAAGAGTGCGAAAACCCTCCTTTAAACGGACAAACATTTTTTTAAAAGTATTTGGGAGACGAATAAGTATGGTGCAAAAACTCTCTGAAGACAGACCGGCAACCAATCGCGTATGCGAGGCACCGCGAAAGTACTTCGCCCAATGAAAGTATGTGTGATTCCCCGACAGCAGTCCGCCGTTTATTTGTGAGTTGTAAGGTTAAAATCGTAAACAATGGCACAAAAATGTCGCGTTTTGAGTCTGAAAGGGAATATTGATGTTGTTTGAGTTTATTATTTGATGACAATGATTTGGGCGAGTTCATTAACATGGATAGCAATGTGCTATTAGAAGATGATAGTGACCCCATTCCTACCGATTATGTAGTCCAAACTGAAACCACATCACTATCTGACGACTCTGATGAAGAAGTTGAATGCAGTAATCAAACAAATGTCACCAATTATCAACAAGCCATTAGTATGGTAAAAGAATTATAAAATCTGCAAAGAATGGAGGTGACTCTACAGCAATGGAATTGATATCAGACCTGGAATTTCATTTTCTAGATTGCAAGTATAAAACGCAAACACGTCAAACTACGTTATTAGATTTTTTTAGTACTACATCCTAACTAAAACTAGTGTATTTTTGTTATGTTATGTTTATTTTTACATACATAGATATACATAGTAATAATTTTGCATTTACATATTACCTAATAACAAATTTCCCATGGGCGGACACCTGTAGGTGTCCGCCGTAGGTTTCACTGTATTTGGTATAGGGACTACGTGGTTCTGTTATAAAAACGTTTCTCTACTTTGCCACCAGAGGCCACTTTTCCTGAAATTCAGATTTCATTTTTGGCATATCTTTTTTGTTTTGACTGGGATTGCAAAAAAGGACTTGTCATTTTAATGACAAAATAATACATAATAAAAAGGTACTCTTCGTCGATAAACCGCACAGTTTAGGCGCAAACTGATATTCAAATTTGTGTTAGCAGTAAAATCAGTTTTCAAATGGAACCAAAACAAAAGTACCTACTGAGGTATCGACTTGTTGTTATATGACTTACAACCTTTATTTTAACATGTAGAATCATCTAGGTATCCACCTAGGTCCGAACACCCTGTATAAGATAAATTTAACTTTTATACAAAGCAGTAATTACGATCCAACAAATATATACAATAACATTAAAAAAATTTTGAACAAATCTTTATTTCCCAACACAAATACGAAACTACACTTATTCCTATTATCTCTCCGCCACTGTTTTCAGGTAAGGTGTTCACTGCTCAGTCCACACACAAACTAAAAGGTAACGCTACACCTCAGCGGCTTACAAAATGAACAAAGATTTCAGTTCACCAAAGCTGTTTCTTCACCGAACAGCTGCCGCGTCGTTTCGTCATTTTCAATCCTCGACATCGTTCTATTTAGAGTTTGGTCGATCGAGATTCTTCCAAATTGATTGACGTTTTTACTATTACAGTTCTTTGGTCCGTAATTTTCTGGTGAATGATTTTGATCTTCGCTCTTAGACCCTGTTATTTCGGCGGCATTAGTTCAGTGACAACAGTTTTATCGGCGAAGATAAAGCGTGATGGTGTGAAGATGAGTTCTGCACGGCGGGTTTTCTGTTTTGGTGCATAAACACTAGGATTTTTGGACTTGGCATTTTAATATATGGGTTAACACTGTATTATGCTTAACCTCACATAAACTCAAACCAATTGCTTGTTCGGCAATAACCAAATATTCGCTCAAAATGAAAAAGTTCATTTGTGGAGGCAGTTTCAGATCGAAAACGGTGGAAAAGAATAACGATTATAAAATAGTGAAGTTGAGTGACAACACCGAAATTAAACTTTTAAACTCTACGAGTTTCGGCAAAGGCGATAATAAACTTTGCGGGAGGAAGATTTTTATTTTGCCGCCAAAGGTGCCCGTGCAGCAGCTGACAAATAAAAGAGTATCATTGGAATCGTCAAAGGTAAACAATTAGTTTTTGCTTCATTTAAACGTTTTTTTAGTTAATGTAGATTTACACTTAGCGGTTGATGTGAATACGTTAGTAATAGCCACCTACAAATGTTATTGAAATCGTTTCTATGCGTTTTATTTGGTTTTTGGTATTTTCAATGAATTTATCACTTGTTGTGGTTGAAACCCATTTGTTCAGAAATGTTCAAACGTGCCGAATAACTAAAAATATTGGGTATCATTTAACTGGTTAGCAAAATATTCTTATTTTTGCGAACAGAAAAATGTAATCGGTCTGCCAAAATGGCTAGTTGGTCAGCAACTTATGGACAGCAAACATTTCTGACTCGGTCAGTGATTAATGTCATACTAGAGTGCTCTAAATTATTTTGGTATGCAAATTAAATATATAAGGAGCGATCCACTTTTAATCAGATATTAGTAAGCAATCAGCGGGTAAGCAAAATCTTGGTCATAAAAAAAACAATAAAACGTAAAATAGTGACAGTGCCCTGGAAAAACAAGTGAAAACCCGCCCCCGCTACCTTTTGGGCCTTGACTGCTACACCGAATGAAAACACACTTACGCAATTAGCTCGCGTATCACGCGACAGCTTTCGCTCCGCCCACAATAACGAACTTTGCCGATTATTCAAAACAAATGCAATCCAATGATTTATATTAATAACCATTCTTTTAATATGCAAACCTCTGAAGTAAACTGCTTCTAGACATGTTTTTCTCTACTGACCAATTTCGCAGCTCGACTGTTAATTAAGCGAACACATGATATTACAAGGCGACTGATATCGGTTAAATTGTTGACAGTTTGTAACATTCTATGCAGAACAAAAGTGTTGCAGTCTGATTTTTGTTTATTGCAATCAAAATCTTTTTATGCTGATCAAATGATTTAATGGCTATTTTTTGCTGTGAACCAATTTTAATAACGGCAAACCATTTAATTACTTCTCAAAAATATTTACTAAATACTCATTAAATTTAGTCATCTTATATTTCAAACCGATTGTACTATAACTAGGTCAGTATAGTCGGAAAGTGGTTTAGAATATTAAAAATGTTACTGAGAAAGATAGAAGATTGATATTCAATGAATTGATTATGCCACATTTTATTATTTTCTTAAGGACTATCAATACCAACATAATTCAGGAAGGCTAAACATACTAAAGTTTTATTTAAAATGAAGTATTATGCCCTTCTTCCATCTGCCAAGCCATACAATGCCATCAAATTAGGACCAATTGTATATCAGGAAATAAAACTTACATCAGCTGGTACTGAATTTTGGTCAAAAGTTTCCAAGGGGGAAGCGGGCGATACGATACAGGGTGTGAAGTTGCAAATCCTCACTTATTATGTTGCTTCCAGTTAATAATATTAAAAACTGGAAAAACACGGAAATTTTATTGTTAGTGAACGTTTAATTATATACCTCAGGATTGTCTCACCAAATTGTATTCAAACTCGGCACATGTATTTACCATCTCGGTCTCTTCAAGAAGATATAGCCAATATTGTGTCACCTCACAAATTACATGGGATTTCCCATCTTCAACTTAACGATGCATAACCCGGTATACTTCATAAGTTTGTACGTTTAATATATATGTTTGTTGGCTTTCAGTGTCAAAAAAGGCCAATTTCCTTCATTTTTCAAAACAAAGATTCAAAATAAACCAAACAAACATACTTGCTGGAACACAATTTAAGGTTAATAAACCTAACCTTATTTTCAGAGCGCGCAGTCGTCGATCCAAAAGGTTCGAGCTTGATCTGTTATGTCTAGATTTAGATAAAAGAACGATCCTCTACATCATGGGTGGGCAACGTCCGGCCCGGGCCCGGCCCGCTGTATGATTTGATCCGGCCCGCGAGACATTTTGAAAAATCTTAAAAATTATATTAAAAAATTGAAAAATAAAATTAAAAATATTACACGACTTACTCATACTCACGGAAGCAAGTGAACGAGCAAGCCGAGTGGCGGCGATCATCAAAGAGTGAGGCGGCAAACAAACATCAAAGCCTTTGATGTTTGCCGCCTCACTGGCGGCGCAACAAAAGAATGTTCTACACTAGACAATTCTAGATCATTCCTTCATTTTGTCTATATAAGCGGGTGGATGGCCCGAACTTTAGTTCAGTTCTATTTGAGCTACCGAGGTGATAACTTCGACAAGCGATATCCTAGCGAACTGCTAGTGACGTAAATTTGCTTTGTGACTGTGTGCATATTGAGTGCTTACTAATTATATTTTGTTATTAAGTTTATCGAACGAAAAGTAAACGAAATGATTTGTACAGCCATTTGAAAGCGTTTCAGAACAAAATCCGCTTGTGGGAGGCACAGATGCTGTCTGGTAACAGTTACCATTGTACCACGCTCTCTGCGTATGAAAATATTGCTTATGCTCAATACGCTGAAGAACTCAAGTTACTGTCGGAGCAATTTTCGAACAGATTTAGTGATTTCAAAAACATGGAAGACTGTTTCAATTTATTTGCTACTCCAACAAAAAGTAATGTACAAAATGCTCCAATACACTTGCCAATGGAGTTGATCGAGATTCAAGAAAACTCACTGCTAAAATCTAAATTTGAAGACGTGGAGTTGTGCGATTTCTACAAAAAATACTTCGAAGAAGACCATTTTCCGCAGCCTAGAAAATTCGCAAGAAGATTGATTTGTGCCTTTGGCAACATCGATGGATTAGTTTCCCAAATTCAAGCTCAAGTGTCTCATTGATTTCGGTGTCGCTATTTAACATTATATATTTTTTTATAATATATTTATGTTTTTTTTATATTTATCTATTTATTTTAATAAATAAAATTAAATATTTTTCTATCGCAATTTTTTCACTCATCTCGGGGTTTTTTTAATTTATTTATTTACGGGACTAGTCCATTTTCGTAATAACAATATGTTTTTCAGAAAGTTTGCTGGATGAAACCTCTTTTTCGGAGAAAATATTTTTGTATCGCAATTTTCTAACTTTTCAATAGAGCGCTTGACCTTGAAAATTTCAAAAAAATTCGCCTATGACGCTAATTGGAAACGACACGCTTCGCTCGCCTGCGGAGGGTGTATGGTGTGCCACAGAAATAATCCCGTGTGGCCCGCTACCCATTTTACATTTATTATGTGGCCCTTTAGCCCAAAAGGTTGCCCATAGCTGCTCTACATCGACAGTCAATAAAAGAACGATTCGGCTTGATCGTAGGGCAGTCGGACATGAATAAAGAACGAGACTTGTAATATAAATGAAACTTATGAACAAACCTGTTAGCGAGATATTCGATCATTGGCATTGGCTAACATGGCGCAAAACGAATATCTTCCAGTGGTAAAATGTTATAAGTACTTAAATAAATTAACGTTACCCGCCAAACAAACGATAATTAAACAGCGAGGCCGTTCGCAAACTCGGAATTGTTTTTATGATAATAGATAGTTTTTGCAACCAGGCATTCGATTTTATTTACAACCATGCATGTAATAATGACATTTCATCTATCTTGATAGGTGGAAAATTGACGTTTTTTTACTGTTTTCCACCCAGGTGGATAGTGTTCACTTTCCACCCGGGTGGAAAGTGAATAATTTTTTTGTATTTTTTTTTAAATCGATATCTCAAAATAATATACGAACACACTTTTTTTAAATACAATAATATTGTGACCAAATCGTTGATATCTTCTTGGTCTTGGCATTTTCACTGAAATAAGCTAGTCCGACTCGGAACCAGGATTTTAAACTTTGTTTCCCGCACACCATTCTTTGAAACAGTTATATGCCTTGTCATATTTCGGGCGGCTTTTAGTTGGCAGAAGATCTTCTACTATTTCTGCTGCTTCTCGAATTTCTGGTGTAGTAGCAGCAAAATCAAATTCCTCATCTGATAGCTCTTTCTGTTGTTAAGTGACATGGAAACCATATTCAAAAAATGATATTTGCCATCTTGATGTGTATTATTACCTACGTTATTTTACCACATGCGGTTATTTGAAATTTCTGTCTAATTTTTCAATGGAAAAGTCCAAATGACATTTATCTTTTATTAATAATTTTAATTCAAAATAATAAGAAGTGAATATTAGATGTGGTTGTAAATAAAATAATATACAAACCTCGGTGAAAAGTTTCATTACTGTCTCGAGATTTAGTTACTACCGACTCTCTCGACAGGAATGAAACACTTTCCACCTCGGTACGTAATATACTATTTCAAACGCGAAAATCTCCGGATTTTTGTTAAAACGGTCGTCCTCTGTATATCTGATAAAACGGTGTAACCAGTAAGTTTATAAAAAAATTAAACATATTCGTAATATTATATAGCGTAATTGATATGACATAAATTTAAATAAACTCACTTTTATCAATACCATCTATTTAAAAGGCTCTTTCTTTTAGATTTTGTTAAACTATCATTTTATAACTCAAATGTCCGCCCCATGGACTGTAACCTTCTTGAGTTAGGCATTATCGTGTTTGATTTTGATAATATTGTCTTTTTTTATGATCAAACACAAGCACTATTGGAAAAATCCTTTAGGGTACTCTGGGATCGGTGCGTGTGCGAAAAAAGCGATTCACGTCGGTTTTGAATCGTTGGAGATTATATTCGTTGGGAAAAACGACCTCCGGAAAGTCGTTCCATAAGGATGAAGTCCTCCAGATGAAAGAATTATAAAATAATGAAGTTCGAGGAGTACTAAGCTTAACTACATATGGATGGGCGGCAGTGGTTCGTCGTGTATTTCTGCTATTCGCCGCTCTGGACGGAATTAAGAGGGCAAGGTCAGCCGAGCATTTTCCATGAAAATATCCGTAAAAGACAGTCAAATCCCTAACCTGTCTTCGATGTTCTAGGCTGTCGAGGTTCTTCGTCAGCTCGTGGTCTCCGATCAGACGAATGGCCCTCCTTTCGATGGCATGCAGTAGCCGAAGAGTATATTTGGGTGCAGAGCTCCAGACATGAGAGCAGTACTCTAGTGATGGACGAATTTGGACTTTGTATAGTGTCAGAAGTTGTTGAGGTGTGTACAACTTTTTGGTTCGGAAGATTACCCCAAGCTTCTGAGAAGCTATCTTGGCGATTACCATAACGTGGTTATACCAAGACATATTTCCTCCCAGATTGACGCCCGGCAAATTAATAGATGAAGCCAGTGGGATTGCGTGTCCTGCCACGACTATATCCGATTCTGTAATGTTAACCTTTTAAGAGAAAACAACTGCCTGGGGTTTTTAGCGTTATATTCGACTTAGTTACTGTCACCCCAAGCCAAACTTTCTTCCAGGTCTTTGTTGAGGCGTGATACTTGATGCTGTCTGCGAAGATGTGCGTCGGCAGCCGATGTTTGTGCATTCAAAGAGAAGGATGAGATAAGTGTGCTATCGTAGGCAAAGCTAAATATCGGATTTTTAGTTTTTAAAAATTACCGTATATTTTAAGAGCAATTGCTGATTAATCTTAAACCAGTTGTGATTGCCAAATTTAACAAATTTTTAATTGTGATTTTGCAAGATACCTTTGCGATAAATATGTCAATCTGGCTATACTGTACTAATGTAGGCGTAGGCTAGAAATGTACATTTTTCTATCTGTAGTTTGTAATATCTTTGAGCGACACGAATATTCTTAGTCACGGCCTCGTTCTTGCAGAGTAATTGCGTGTTTGCAGAAACTGTCTAATATTACGAAATTTATTACATTATTTTTGCATTAATTTCTATGTCAAACACTAATAAACAGTTTTTTTATCGTGAGTCAGACATGTTTTTATAATTTAAGTGTTACTGTTATTGTGGTCTTGTTACGAAACGGGCCTTTGTTTTTTATTATGTACTTCATGATGTTCAATGTACTTTATTAGCAACACCGTATATCATCGGCGTAACTTGCATTTCCTTAACAACTATACATATATACAGGGTGAGTCGGGATGGAACGGACCAAACTCCAGGAATGTATTGTACAGGGTGACCCATTTTCGACACTGCTCTTTTTGGGTCAAACTTAAAATGATAAAATTAAAATTTGAAAATTTTCGCTCGCTTAAGAGATACGGGCGAAAATCCAAAAATTGACAATTTCAAAATTACCCTATATTTTCTTAGTTAAACGAGATACAGAAAAATGTTTTATACAGAAGTTTCTTTATATTGATTGTTGAGTAATCTGCCGTTTTCAGAATAAGTATACGGGGTCAGGTAAAAAAGTTATCGGACCTAATCTAATTTTTTTAAATGGAACACCCTGTATATTGTAATCTAAAAATATTCTATTTTAAATTCTCCTTTCAAATATATAACACACCATGGATGATATTGGTTTCCTAGGCTATATTTATTTAATTTTTATTACTTTGAAACGAAATAAAAGATTCAGATTAAGGTAAAAAATAACGGGAATCATCGCAAATGTTCGGAATATGTCCTTAAATGGTTACCGTCTTTCCGGATAGCGAACAAAATATACATTTTGCGCCATTTCTTCGTTTTTCCACTTTCAATATAAACTGATATAACAAATTTTTCCAAATGTTGCTAAGTCATTTTCACAAATGAAGATGTAAATGGGGAAATCTCAGCAAATGTGACTTTCGGTGTGAACAGGCCTCGGTTCGTCGAGCAAGTACCCGTTGCATTTCCCACCCGTTCTAACATGTTTGGGACACTTATTGGATGATCCTGAATACAAAAATATGCGTGTGCCGCCGCCCGGGAGCTTTATTTTTTCATTTTTTCGCGAAAATTTGATCAAAATCCACAAATTTTGAGTGTGAATAGAAAAAACCGCTTCCGTTATTAAGCTATAACTTTTGAGGCGATTCAGCAGATTGTTTGGGACTTTCAGGATCTTTAATATGGGTGTTTAGACGTAAGAAAAACCCCATCCCGTTGATGTGCCTCCCCTAGAACGCTAGATACGGGTCTCTCAAGTTGTGTGAACAGCTTTTTCCCGAAATCTGGTAATTTTCGGTTTATAACGCGCCGCTCTCGAGGCGATTTTTTTTTCGCAATATTCCCCATGAAATATTCATTCTTAATGTTATGACTAAAAGATCTGACCCAATAGAAGGGTGTGCCACTTCGGGTTCGGTTGTAACACACTTCAGAAGATGCTCAAAAGGCGACTTTTTCATGCGTAATCGGATCTAAAAAAACGGTATTTTGAGGGGCACAACAACACGGGGGCAAAAAGCAGTCTCAAACCGCGCGTGATCGCTGGATCCAAGGCCAACTAATATGTAAACGGTCACTGGGTAAATTTCGACCAGTATCGAGCCAAGTGTTAACTGAGATCACCCGTAAACTAAAATTTGATTGGGCTGATTCTGATTCGCTAGATTCAGTGCATCACCCTCGAAAAATGATTTTTCAAGATATTGGGGGAGGCGATCAAAAAAAGTCAGTAACGCTGGCGGAAATATACTTCTAATATATCTAAAATTGATAATTCGCGGTCCAAAATAGTGTGAAACATGTTTGAAAAATAACTATTTTTTTTTCGAAAAAGTCACATTTGCTGAGATTTCCCCAAATATGAAATTGACGTTAAATGTAATAGTTATTTCTAAGGATAATAGCTTTGGTTTCATGGTATACTGTGGTTTAAAGTAACAAAGTTTAATAAATCGCCTAGATTTGAAAGGAGAATTTAAAATAGTATCTTTTTAGATCAAAATTTAAAATTATGAGGTTAGGTCCGATAACTTTTTTGCCTGACTCGTATACTTATTCTGATAACGGTAGATTATTCACCAATCAATATAAAGAAACTTCTATATAAAACATTTTTCTGTATCTCTTTTAACTAATAAAATATAGGGTAATTTTGAAATTGTCAATTTTTGATTTTCCCCCGTATCTCTTAAGCGAGCAAAAACTTTCAAATTTTGATTTACCATTTTAAGTTTGTCCCAAAAAGAGCACATGACACCTACAGTACTTTTTTGATAGCACTAACAATTACGGAGATACCCTAGAAGGTGTTTATCTCCAGGTGAGCGCCGTTTGGTATTACAAGTGGAACGTTATTTTACTTAGAAAAAGATAACTCGGGCCCGTTAGTGTCTGTTTCGGCAGTGCAAAAACGAACGTTTGATGCTTGCGGCATTTCAGATAAGACCTTATGAAGACAAAGAGTGAAGAGGAATAATTGAACAGACCATATAAAAGGGTTTGACTGCATTCTAAAACCTTTGATCTATCCCATGGGATAAAACTATCGATTAGGAATATTGTTTATGATATGTATAAAGCCAAGGAATATGTTACCCTCAAAGCTATTCTTGAAAAGATAAAAAAGAAAGAACTTTGCGATATTGGAACTACCAGTTTGTCCATCATTTTAAAAGAGCTGGGCTTCAAATACAAAAAAAAACGAACAACAGAAAAGTGCTTTGCGAGCTATCCAATAATGTTTCAAAAAGATGGCGACATCGGTTCTTTTTAGAACCAAAACTTTATAAAATAAGAATTCGTAAAACTAATTTGCCTAAATACTATAAAAGCTAAAAAATAATTATTTTTCTTTGCCTAAACTAATTTTTTAATTACTTTAAATTATTTTATTTAGAAAATACCTAAAATATAATTTATTGTTTGAGAGCCACCGACTACCCGGTTCGAGAGGTTTCATTGCTTAACGGACTTCATACACCGTACCGACTTTATTATCTAGTTTACGATTCATACTATTTTCTCGAGCTTTTACATTCATGCATCTATTATACTTATTCTACGTTATCAGCTTTGAACTATTGTCGTTTTATCCGGTAAGAAGTTGAAAATATCGGAACGACTACCAATAAAATGGATTTATGAGGGGTCGTCACCCTGTCCGAAAGATATTGACCATCAGAAGAAAACGGAATGTGACGTTAGGAATAAATTTCTTGGGTGGGCGCTAATGGCCACCCTCTTTCTCAGACTTTTCCTAGGCGGCTGTTATTTATTGGTTCTATCTTATTGGACTTAGTTAAACAATTTCAACTTGAATGGCACTTGAGAGGTGTGAGAATACTTTTATGTGAGGGGCGAGTTCATAGTATAGTATTTTCATATTATAAATACACTTTAATAGAAGGTATTTTTACGACCTCAGGAAGATAGTTCCATAAGGACGGTTTGCATACCCATTTTAAGGGAAGCCAGATATTCAGGGTAGTGTTCAGGGGTCGTTGATGTTTATTTTTATTTCTTCCAAAATTACAAATCATCGGTATCTATAAAGTCCAGTGCCGGTTCTTCCACAGGAGCACATGCGCATGTGCACCCCCAGAACAAAACGCATAAAAAATATTAATTTATATTCATTGAATATTATTTATCGTATAAGGTCCGACCCTCCCTAATATTTTATCGTGCCGTCAAACTAAAAAGGTCCGACCCTCCCGAATATTTTATCATCCCGTCAAACCAAACTGTATAGATCCGGCAACCGTGCCTCGGTCGAGGTAAATGACGATTATGACGAGACTTGCTCGCACGTGCGATTAAGTGGTGCAGTTTCTCTGTAGTAACAGGTGGCGAGTGGCAGCGGGGGATAGTGGGGCTATGGCGATTTAACATGTAAAAGGCGCACTGTTTGTGCATCTATTTAGAAATTCGTGCGTGTTTTTTAATATTTTAATATTATATTTATTAAGTTAAAATGAATAGTTGACGGTGGACTATTTAAGAAATAACTTTAGCTCTTTGAGTTTGGAGCAAAAAATTGAAATGAAGAATGCGGGCATACCTAAACCCGAAATTAATTTAACGCAGACCACAAAGGGTAAATCTAGGGACTTTATTAGAAAGTTTGAAAATGAAATATATGAAAGAAAATGTATAGAGGGTATTCCAAACTTAATGAGGCTGTTATTGATCAATTTTCTACAATTAAGAACCGAAGAATGGACGTTTAAGCACTATTGTGTAGGGTCGATAAATGTTGTGTATTTCGATAAATGATACTCGATATGATTTGAAACCATTTTATTTAAGGATTTAAACTAAAAAACACTGAAAATATGAAGAATGCTAACTTGTCAGTCTCGTGGCTCGATTCGTTCTCGTCATAAAACAGTTAACTATTGTCCTCGTCTTGGTTGCGCCTAATAACGTAGCCCGTAGATGGCGTAGTTGTATTAGACATCATTCGGTTTTCTTGATAACTCGTGGATGGCGGTAGTAGTATTGGAAACCATTCGGTTTTCTTGATAGCTCGTAGATGGCTTTAGTAGTATTAGTAGTGGACTGTATAAATATTGTTACGAGGGTTGCATGCGACGACGTTAAGATCCGACAGCTATAGACACTAACAAAACCTTTCTTATTTTCCAAAAGTTGTATTTCCTTGTGTAAAATTAAAAAATAAATAAAAATATGTTTTACCTAACGCATTTTCTTATTACTTTTTTTCTTTCTACATTTAAAACACCTAGAAAGTAATTGTTTGGTCGTTACACAAAAATAAAATTTTAAAAATAATTTCACCATATTGTGAACCCTTTAACTTATTGACGCAAAATGTATTTCATTTGATAAATAAAAAAAAATTTGAGTAAAAAATAAACAAGATAAAATATTTATCGCGGTACATAATTCTAAGATAATTTTGTTTTGGAACTACTGATTTTGCACGGCCGACTACAGTGAACCAGTGGAATGTTCGGTACGATCAAGTATAGCGAAGGTATTGTTAACTTAACCGTCTTACTGTTTAACAACCTTTAATGATTTAATCCGATATCGGACTTCATGCTCGAATATACGAGCAGTTTATGACCTCGAGCGATCACACTACCAAGCAGCACATTCCGGTCGGCGTCAAGCGAAGCTCGGGTAGCGAGTGAAAGGTAATAAATAACAAGCGAACAAACTCGGCAGTTTTTTTAATAATCGTGCGATGTCGGTTATTTCAATAATCGAGTAATCAAGCGGTTTTTCGCTCGAGCGATCACAACACTATTTTTATATTTCGATCGTTCGATACTCCGTTTATTTCTCACATAAAAGTTCAATTTCGTACTAATATTAGAGTACTCTGGAAGTGTAAATATAGAATAAGTGTTAGTAAACTTAACTTTGTATCGTGGATGAATTGTTAGTGGGCTGTATCCCGTATAAATCAGCAGTCAAGGCAGTATTACCTTAACCAACCATCACCTATAAAAATACACCTCCATTTTATTCAAATTGTGAATACCATAGAGGACCCCTTAGAGGTGGGAAAAGAAATTGACACGCTACATAATTATATTGACGATATCTTCACCTGCCTTTGGTATAATCACAAGTGCGGTAACCTCTTTTTAATTTATTGCGTCATTCCTAAGTGCTACTGTTAACATATTTCCTCGCATACCCCAGAAGCAACGAAAGGTGGTATGTGGCACCACTATACTGGTAGGTAACGAAACAAAACAACAAAAGATATTATGTAGTTACATGCACATGAAATTTTTATGGGAATTTCTTACGGCATTCTTTCTGCAGTTGCAGTTGATGAAATGCCTTTCAGGAACAAGTTTTTGAGGGAATTCAAGCGGCGAGTCGAAGAAAAGCTTGCTGCAACAGAAAGATTCGTTACAGAAAATAAATAAAAAATTCAATTCATCTGAAAAAAGCCATAGCGTAATTAGAAATGAACAAAGTCAGTCGTACATTAAATGTTCTTTTAATAAATGTTCAAAAATATCGCCATTGAACATTTTCTGTTCATCTATGAAGAGCGCCTGTTGCTCTCCTGATCACTTGATGTCTAGATCATAGATACACAACCCCTCTACAGAATATATACAGGGTGGCCCATCGAAAACAGACAAGCAAGGTTTACGGCTGTGTACGTGAAAATTTAAAAAAACCTCGGACCCGTGAACTTGTGTTTTCAGAGGGACACGTTCCACTATTAATTTCATCCCTGTAACCTCAACCCCCCCTAGCGGGGTCGGCTGCTGCCCTTGTTTTTTCAAATTGGAATGGGCATGTTGTGATAGATCTTTTTAAAGGGCATTCAATTCTCTTTAAAATGGCGCTTCGTTTTGTAAATTTGATTTACGCGCCGCCGAGCAACGGAATTTGAAACATTTCACTGCAGCTCTTATCAAGTACACAGGTTTGTGCGTAAACAATTATTTTTTAAGTAATAAGTATCAGTCAGTTCAACTTTATCTTCAGTACAGTGGTTGATCCAGATCTACATACGTTATTTCTGCGCTATTATTTTTAAAAATGGTCTATTCTATTGAGGCAGAGTGGAAATTATTGCATTGTATTTTATAAGCAATCAATGTGCAAGAGTAACGGCAACTTTTTTTTAATGAGAGACATCCAGATAGACACGTACATCATGGTTATATCCTAGAATTAGTGCACACTGGTTCAGTGGCAAACAAAAAAAGGATCATTGAAAATCCGGTAAGAAATGAAGCAGTAGAAGTAGCTGTTCTGGGTCAAGTTAGTATGAATCCAACATTAAGTACCAGAAAAATGTCTGATGTAACGGGAATTTCGCGAACCACTGTACAGAGAATTCTGAAACATAAATGGCACCCATACAAAATTCAACTTCTCCAAGAATTGAATGAAGATGATAATGACCGCCGTTTACACTTTTGCGAAGTAATGTCAGAACAAGTATTAAATTATCCGAACTACCTTTGTAACGTTTGCTTCTCAGACGAATGTCCTTTTTTTCTTAATGGCACTGTCAATCGACATAACTGTCGTTACTGGTCCGACACGAATCCAAGGATTTACCACGAGGTTCATACTCAAAATCCTCAGAAATTAAACGTTTGGGCCGGTATTTTCGGTGATCACATAATTGGACCATTTTTCTTACCGGGAAATTTAAATGGAGATACTTATTTAGACTCCCCCCCATTATGCATTACCCGTACGCCACTTTCTGGATGAAACGTTTCCTGGTAGATGGATTGGGAGGAGGGATGCTATTGAATGGCCCGCGAGATCGCCCGATTTATCTCCCCTTGATTTCTTTTTGTGGGGACATCTAAAATCCAAAATTTATGCCGCCCAACCCGAATCCTTAGAAGATTTACGGAACCGCATTACTAATGAATGTCAACAAATTACACCAGATGTTCTTCACAATGTCCGAGAACACTTTGAACAGTTGTTGTACTGTTGTATGGAGGTGAATGGCGGACATTTTCAACATTTAATTAGATAACATGTAAGTATTACTCAATAAAATTACATTTTTTAAAACGCAATTTCTCGGCGGCGCGTAGCTCAACTTTACAAAACAAAGAGCCATTTTAACGAGAATTTAATGCCCTTTAAAAAGATGTATCACACCATACCCATTCCCATTTGAAGAAACAAGGGCAGTAGCCGCCCCCGCTAGGGGGGTTGAGGTTACAGAGATGAAAAAAGTGAAACATGTCCCCCTGAAAACACAAGTTTACGGGTCCAAGGTTTTTCTTAAATTTTCACGTACACAGCCGTAAACCTTGCTGGACTGTTTTCGATGGGCCACCCTGTATAATAGTGCGCCATAATACAGCTGCACTCATGTATTATGGCGACACCAACAAATTCTCCTTGGAGAAGGGTAGTAGACGAGGAGACTCCATGAAAAACAACAATTGAGACAATATTTGGAGTCAACATTAATGGGGAGTATCTGAACAACCTGAGGTTTGCAGATGACATAGTCCTTATTACAGACCGGGTAGATCATTCATATAAGTTTCTTCAGGACCTTAAAAGTTCTTCAGGGCCTTATTTGATTCCTCTACCTTATATCTTTTAAACTAACAATGCGGTGCCATTGTGTCTTTCCATCTAAACTTTCTAAACAATAATAATAACACACCGTGGTATAGAATTCCGTCCCTTACGTATTGGGCGGGCGTTAAGTGACTAAAAAGAGCGGGTTCTTTTGGCATTCAAATTTTTATTTGGTCGTAACTTCTCGCATTTTGATGACTTGAGACTTTTTGTTATTTTACTAGTTATAACGTCTCGAGTTCTTCGTGGAACCACAAGATTTTATGTTCATATATATGTGTGTGTATCTTTGAAACTAATTGTGAGAAACATTGTTTAGCATGTGCGTTGTATGGAGGGAGTAGAGGTTCATCTACCTTTAGGTTTTAAATATTATTTTATCTGTTTGGAGGATAAATCAAAAACGACTGTTATATTGACAAGCAAATTAACATTATTCCGCAATTGCTCTTAAAATAAATTTATTTTCCAACAATTTTACTATAAACTGTGAAAAGGCGATGAGAGATTCTTTTAAAAAATATTATTTTACTTAAAAGTATCAAATGAATCTTGGAGCTAATCCAACTGCACTCTGGCAACATCTATTTCTATTTTACTATGATTCGGACCCAAAAGATAAGCAAGATGAATGAATACTAATCGCGCAAACATTGCAATGTTTGACCTTTGAATTAACGAATTGTTATATATTTTGGTTGATTCGTGTTTTTTTGTGATTGTTGGTGAAAAATCGTCTTTATTAGAAACAATCATGGTGCATTCATGTGTAGTTTGTAAATGATTTGAGCATTTAAATAAGGATTTATCTTTTCATCGGTAAGTATGGTTTTGTTTTAATATTTAACCATCTGAGATAACCAGACTTCAACATTGTTGCCATTCACCCAACAAACATGTAGTTCTCTCTTCCACCCATTACTGATTTTCTATAAAATTTCACACAATCACAGCTTCACTTTCCAAGAGATTTATGAATGGATTATGGGATCTGTAGTTTACAATACCTTTGAATTAATTACAATTAAATCTTTACTATAATAATTTTACTATAGTCTTTTTTCCTTGTAGTTAATATTCTTAATGAATTTACGACCTCGGGAAGGTCGTTCCACAAGGATGTAGTCCTCCAGATGAAAGAATTCTTAAATAATGAAGTTCGAGGAGTACTAAGCTTAACCACATATGGATGGGCGGCAGTGGTTCGTCGTGTATTTCTGCTATTCGTCGCTCTGGGCGGAATTAAGAGGGCAAGGTCAGCCGAGCACCTTCCATGAAAATATCTGTAAAAGAGAGTCAAATCCCCAACCTGTCTTCGAGGCTCTAGGCTGTCGGTCGAGGTTCTTCGTCAGCTCGTGGTCTCCGATCAGACGAATAGCCCTCCTTTCGATGGAATCCAGTAGCCGAAGAGTATGTTTGGGTGCAGAGCTTGGATTGGCATTGTGGGATTAAACGTGCGGGATTTGCGGGACTCGATGTGGGTGCTGTATGTTAATAAAAAGTTGTTTTATGCAATTAGAAACAGAGTAGAGTAGCAGGAAAATATTTATTGCATATAGGTACAATACGATAGTACGACTAGTTTAACGGTTACATGTTACATTGATTTTGAAAGTATTTTCGGAGAAAAGATAACATGTTTAATGTTCCATCTTTTAGATTTAATCTTATTTTACTGCACATGTATCCTGCGGCTGAAAGCGCACGTTCAGCTTCGACACTTGTCGGCGGAATAGATTTTACACAATTTGTGGCCCTCTGATTCGAATAGTTGGCGCATATCGGTCGATGTGATAAACTTTCCAAAGGGTATACCATCTTTAGCTACCATTCGAGACACTCTGTCCTCTATCGAAACTTTTTCTCAGATGAAAAAATCTGTAATTTTCATTTTCTTAGGTAGCCCAGAAGAACCACTAACATCTGAGCGCTTAGCAATAGAACTAACGAACTACTCAAACTGCTGGTACTAGCTTTCATTGCCTGTGTTATTTTATCAATATCAACACTACCGCTGCTGCTCTGAACTTTCAAATTAATATTATGCTTTGTTTGTAAGTGGGTGTGAAGACCTTTTTTGGAACGAGCCAGAGATTTTGATAATGCTAGGGCATAACTTACATTTAGCTGTAAGACCATCTTCAGACTCAGATTGCTGTATAAACTCCATGTAGTACATATATTCAACCACTTGATAAATGTCACTAGATACTAGTAGAATAACACCCTTACTTTCACACGTACGCAAGAAAACTGTTCTGTTTAACGTATTTTCAATAACCCAGCATTGCGGGGAATCCCCGACGCGTCGACCAAAAATACCGCAGTTCATTATTTGCTATCCCGCGGATCCGCGGGATCGATGGGCTCAATCCCGCAGGTTTGCGGGATTAAAGTTTAGGTGCGGGATTGGATTCCCTAGTTTGAACTATGTTCCACTATGCCAACTGTCTTTGATGACTGCATGGCTCCTCTTGAGGAAACCAGCACGTTACTAATCGTTGGCTGCTGGTAAACGATATTATCATTTCTCCAGCGTATGATTCCTCTCTTCTGTATGGCGATACCTACTTAACCGAGCTTATAGTTCGCGAACATCCTATCTTGACTTAATCTACTTAACACCAAACCATACCATTATCCAAACAACTTTTCCCACGCACAAACGAGAAAACAATAGAGCAACGCCGATACCTAAAATTAAATTTGGCAGGTATAATTTTTGGAATGCGAATGCCCGACTGGCCTCTGGCATCGAAATCGGTGTGAATCACTTGCAAGGCATGTGAAATGTATGCAAAGCCTCAACAAGCTGGAATCTGCTTTAAGACGTTCCGACCGCCCTGATATTCAGACGTTTTAACACAAATTACAAAAAAAGTAAACCAACTATTGTATTTATTTACCAGCACACTGCCATGTGAAAAAATAGAAATCACCAGAAATTGTTATGAAAAATTACCACAAATCACCAAATTTAAAAGTACATAATATTAGCCAAAAAAAGAGGGTAAGGTGTGAAAGCCCACACCAAAGTAGCATACGACATGCTGCCTGGAAGCAGGAGGCGCATCCCAAATCGCGTCTTCCCGATTCCGACCTCCGTTGAGAAATAAAATAAAACTGTTTAAACCTAAATGTCGTCGGAAGAAGGCGGTACTACGTTGATTCCTGCTGTGATTGTAAGGAGGAGGAGGAGGGTGAGTCTGGATTCATCCGTATTTACGCGATAATGCTGATACAAATAGCATGTTTACTGTATCTCAACAGCTGCAAGTGCATGCTCAAGAATTCCAAAACTTCTACAGAATGGAAAATGAAACATTCAAGAAACTGGTTGATCTTATGAAGCCATCAATGCAGCTACAAGATACAAATTATCAAAGAACTATTACTGTGGAGGAAATACTACTTATACAGGGTGTTATGGAAATGACTGATTATATTTACATGGGTGACTCCTTGGGTGTCCTAGAGAAAGTCCACATACTTCTTTTTTATCGAATATCTAAATACTAAGGTAAAAATCCTTTTTTCTACATCTGGTTTCAGTTAGCAACAATGTAGGGCACTAGAGTAAACTACAGTGATGCCAGATCACACCGCGTGTCTCGCCCTTGCTTGGATAACCGCCGCGCGCGTATTGATATGTTTAACCTTAAGTATCGTTGTTTCAGTATGTTTCGATACTCGGTGTTGGAACGACGTTGCCGAGGGTTCCGCGTACTTGATATATACGAATTTTAAACGTTTTATTAGTTGTAACATTACCTGATTTTCTTTCTGTTGTGAAATAATTCATAATAATAAATGTTGTGATTTCAAATTTGTGTGAGATTATCTAGTGTTGGTATGACAGGCAAAAAACACTTTTTTTGTTTTATTTTTTTATGGGATTTAATTATAAAATCGATTATTTTAAAATAAGATCGAAGGTAAGAGAGTATACCTTAAAATTGTAGTTTTTTTTGTCTTAAAAGTTTGAAAAAGAAGTGATAACGCAGGTCAAAGACGTATTGTTGTCAAAAACTGAACACGCGCGTTTACAATTATGTGTTGTAATATGACAACACTGCCTACAATGCGCTGACCTCTTTTGAGACTGCCTCAATAAATTATTGATTGTGAACGTCGTCAGTAGCGGCGACGTAAATTTTCAGATTTCATATAAAGTGTATATTTCGCTTAGTAATTCAAGGCGCCATTTATGGTTATTTTTCTTCGATTTATTTTCATCATAGGATTTGCCGGTTTAAATATAATAATTAATTTCCATAAGACCCTGATTCTACTTCGATTTTTCAGTTAAACTTGATTAAATTTTCCTAAATTAAACCTCGGATGGATTAAGCCAGAATTAGAGCGGTGGTTTCCTCTGACCTACATCTCAATTTATAAGCGGCATACCTAAATCACCATTCTCTTAGTCGTAGTCGGGACTATATTGGTTTTTAACCGCCTTCTATTAATCACATGTACATTTATTAATCTACTACCGTTTATATTGAACTTTTTGTTAACATTTAAAAATATTTCTCTAATTTAATTTTGAATCTGACCGTATTGCACCCAGAATTTATTTTGTTTGTCTTTCCCTAAAAAAATGTTACAAGTATCAAATATGCCATGATAGAAACAATTGAACACAACAAAGCTTCTTCCCATCCGTCATAATTAAAAATAAATATATTATTAAAGTTAATAAAAATGAGTCAGGAAGAAAGTTGTACTCCGTCAGAAATTCGAGAAATTGCAGAAAATAATCTAGAAAAACTTTTAAAAAGAATATGCAAGACTTTGAGTTATGGTGCGAGCAGAACAAGTTCAAAACATTGAACAAAATACTATTGAAGAAAATATTATGTCGACACAGAATCTGACAGGAATAATAATTAATGCCCAGGAAATGTCTACAGTAACTATAAATATATATAATACGATATTGAATTAAAAATAAAAATAATACTTTATTGAATGAAACTTTAGAAATAGAGCTTAAACTGGAAGATATTTTTATTATTTTGTTTTATAGTTGTAAGTAGAAATTAGTTGACGGAGACCATCAGTATGTTATATATTTCCGAGTATAGGTATTTCGGATAAATATCTAGTAAAAATGATCTATTTGCAATGTTAAAGGTTAGTATTTTAAAGTTTTCTAGAAAAAATTTTTGTCGAATCCATAATGCATATAGAAAACTAGTTTCAACGAAATCGAAGTAGGCCTAAAATTCGAACCCTACTTGTTGCCAACATGAAAAAAATAAAATTTCAGTCTCATAAAGTGGCAAGTTATTCAATTTTTTTGCATTTCATAATGTAGCCATTATGAAACCCAAATAGAAAAAGGTTTTTTTTATCTGAGTATTTAAACATTCGATTTAAGAAAGTATGTTTTAAATAATAAATAATTAAAACTGACACTACGTTCAATTCTAATAAGGCTGAAATGGAAAATATTATAGAAGTAGATTAAAACATCGTCTGATTTAATAACAATAACATTAGTCTGTGCTACATATTTTTTTGCAGTTTTCAAGATGCGTGGCCTTCACACACCACTGCCGCTAATTGTTTTGTCTGATTTGTGAACATGATCTCAAGGTTTCTTTTATTGGGTTTTGTTTAAAACAGGATATTTTTTTGTATAAATTCAATTGCCATTTTTAGGCTACCGGGTTTGTCACTTAAAATGCGGAAGTCAAATTTTTACCTTAACAAATCATTATCAATCAAAAAAAAATATATATCAAGAACCTGCATAAATGAAATACCGACGTGTATGATTCCTCTGTGCATAGTTTGTAGCTAACGTCGCACGTTTAGAATGCCACCAAAAGAAAAGCAGTAATTTAGTTAAAGTAAAGATTGTTTCACGAAAAATGGATATAACTTAATGACTGCAGTAAAAGTACCTGTGGCCATTCCATTATTTATGACCGTTTGTTATTATTATGGGGAAAGGACCGGATTGTAATAATTATAATTAAATATAGGCACATCAGGTAGGTTAGGTTGCTTAATTTATATTTAAATATCTTTTTGTGGTAAAATTTGTTAGTTTTTGAGGAATGGTTCAAGAATTGTCTTTTACCAAACATTCCTCAGAATAGCGTAATAGTAATGGACAATGCGAGCTATCACAGTCGCCAATTACATAAAGCTCCAAGCTCAAATAATACAAAATTGGAGATTCAGAACTACATGGCGGCGAATGATATATATTTTGAAGAAAGTTATAAAAAAAGTGATCTTTTAGAAGTTTTAAAGACATTTTGTATAAAAAAAGTATATGTTTGTGACACATTGGCAGAAGAAATTGGACATACAGTGCTACGGCTCCCACCATATTATTGCATTTTTAACCCCATAGAGCATATTATTATGTGGCACCAGTTAAAATCACTGGTTAGGTCTGAAAATATTTCTCCGACTTTAAGTTCTAGTGTTGTAGAATTAATACGAAAATGCTTTAATGATATTCCCCCAGGTAGTTGGAAAAATTCAGTCCGTCACGTAATAACTGTAGAAAATTCGTATATTAGTCTGGATCGTATAATTAATCCAATTTTAATTAATTTTGATGAGGATAGCGATAGCGAAACAGAACTATCTATATAATGACATTATAAATGTAAATAAATATGACTAGTAATATTTAAAAAAAATGTTATTTCATTTGATTACATTACATTACATAATCATATCATTACTTGTTTTCCTTAGTCCGTCCCTTCATACTTCACTTGTTTATTGCCAAGCTCTTGTCGACACAATGGGACCTACCCAGGAAATCATTAAGTCCTATCCATTTTTCGTGAAACAATCGTTACCTACCTTTTAATTATCACATAATTAAAAATTTAAATTATTATTTTGGAGAGTAAGTAACATATTATAAATAAAAATATTTCAAATATTTATAGCACAGTCGTCGGTCTTTGCGATAGCAGCCTACAATGTAATTAAAATAATTTAGAACAAACAAAGTAACAAAAAGTAACCTTGGTCTTTGGCCGACATTTGTATCATAATCTGTTCGCCATATTTTACAGACAACGTATTTTGTTTGATGTAATAAGTTGATAATTGCCACCATCATCCTATACAGGCTTTAGTTATGCTTCAATATAAAGTTTCCAATGTTGCACGGTCATGTCGGTCATTGCAAATTACATACAACGACGAAGAAACATAAAAATACAATGTAGAGTTAGTAAGTTCATTATTTCGCCTGCTTTATAGTATTGTGCTCTGTAATTCGATCGATACTAAATAAAACAAGGTCTGAACTAAATTATTTATAAAAATTCTATTTCTAATAATAGTACCAAAAAATTAACATAATTCAAAATGCCCGCCATATTTACCACCATAATTAAAATTGGTTACCTTGTAATTTGTCCTGTGATTAAAGAGAATATTTGATTTTTACCATTTTTTATGATCTAATACGTATTATAGTATAATGACGGGCAGTGATACTTGAAAAATTAAAAATATTCGCGAATTTATCTCCGTTTGCTATATTTTTGAATAATCCAGTTACAGACTAATTAAACTGTAAAAGTATTGCCAACCCAAAAACGAGGGTTCCACGTGCTTGACGTATACGAACTTTAAACGTTTGTTAGTTGTAGCAGTACCCGATTTTTTTTCTGTTGTGAAATAATTCATAATAATAAATGTTGTGATGTGATTTCAAATTTGTGTGATATTATCTACTGTTGAGTTGTTGTGTTTTATTTTTTTTATGGAATTTAGTTATAAAAATTTAAAAATAGGATCGAAGGTAAGAGAGTATGTACCTTAAAATTGTAGTTTTTTTTGTTCTAAAAAGTTTGAAAAAGAATTGATAACGCGTGTCAATTACGTCTTGTTGTCAAAAACTGAATACGTGTTGTGTGTTGCAATATGACAACACCGCCTATAATGCGCTAACCTCTTATGAACCTCACGACTGCCTCAATAAACTATTGATTGTGAGGGTCCTCAGGAGCGGCCACGTAAATTTTGATATTTCATATAAAGTGTATATTTCTTTTCTTTATGGTTATTTTTCTTCAATTTATTTTCATCTCAGGATTTGCCGGTTTAAATAAGTAATTTCCATAACACCCGTATATGAAAAAAAAATCTATTGCTCGATTTAGGTAAAATTTGCCTTGAAATTGGACCATTTTCCTCACAAAATGTCGAAAAGCTGCATTTATTGACCGAATTTAAAAAAATATATATTTTGAAAAGTTCTACCAATTTGAATCAATTTTTTGTATTTGAATAATTTTTGTTTCCGTAAATCTATTTATTTATACAATATTCATCGTCTAAATTCATTCTTTATATCAATAATTCTACCAAAATATTCATCTTCCTCAAAAAAATTAAATTGCAGTTTAAAAATGTTGCCATCTGTGAAACAAACTTCTCATATATTTATATTTAGTCAACGAAGAGGGAAGTCGATCAATAAATGACATTTTTCGCCATTTTGTGGAGAAAATGTCAAATTTGACAGTTATTGAAGCAAAAGCTTATGGCCAGTGGCGGATTTAACAGGTGGGCAAAAGCGCGCTTGCCCACTGGGCCCCCCCGACGAAAGGCTTTCAGGGCCCCTCTTGCTGAAAGTTACACCTTCGATTTATTTTTTTTATTTTTTTGTTGAAAAAATATTTCGGTGAGTCCCTTGTGGACAGCACAAGTTCAATTTTCATTCAGGGGCCCCCTGTTATCAGAATAATTGCAATGCTTGATAGCTATCGTAAATTAAATATAAAATCAAATAACTTTTGTAATCAATCAGTTATTTAAAACGTCTACGATTTTCTCAAAGTTTGTCGAATATTTCTGACTTATCAAGGTTTTGATGAGATAAACTCACTTTTCGGATTTCTCAAACCTGAATCCTTCAAAAACATGGAAGAGAAAGAATTTGAAAAAAATGTATGCAATTTGATGGAGAAATATCCAACTTTTTTTAAACTGAGTTTAAGTATGAGTTAATCAGTTTTGCGGATATATATTTCTCACAAGAACAAGATTCTACCAAGCATAGTCCATGGCAATATTTGAACTTCATCCTTGAAAAAAATTTGATCAGCAGTTTCCCGGAATGCTGCGTTTATTCTTGACCCTTCCCGTCAGCACTGCCAGCGCCGAACGAACAATGAGTTCATTGAAGAGAGTCAAAGATCGTCAACGTTCTACAATGAGTGCAGAAGCATTGGACGATTTCAGCATACTTTTCATCGAACACCAAGTCGCCAATCAAATTGATCTGGATGCAACCATCGAAGTTTTCGCGGAGAAGAAAGCGAGAAAAGGATTTAAAAATATATAAATTTTCTCTGAAGGCTGAAGAAATTTTGCCCACTGGGCCTTTTTCCTTAAATCCGCCACTGCTTATGGCAAATTTAAATTGTACCTAAATCGAAAAA
The DNA here is from genome assembly GCA_963991005.1 of Barypeithes pellucidus. Classification (NCBI taxonomy): domain Eukaryota; kingdom Metazoa; phylum Arthropoda; class Insecta; order Coleoptera; family Curculionidae; genus Barypeithes; species Barypeithes pellucidus. Next base: position 8,526,240 of record OZ022557.1, read on the forward strand.
TACATTTTTCCCCATATGGTTCCAACTTTAATGGTTAATGGACACTGTATATGTATAATAAACCTTAATACGATCCTGTCTATAAATTCGACACCCGAGAAAGGGCGCGGGTGGGCTCGGAAACGCACTAAACTTTAGGGGAACTTTCACGGCTATTCTCCGACATAAGTTTTAAAGTTCAATGTACACGACCAGAAGTGGGTGTAAAATATATTTTCGGCCTGTGCCAGACAGCCTGTCAATGGGTTCTTAAAACCCAATATAAAAACCCCGAAAGCTTTTGTATATTGGCTGGCGCGAACGGTATGGAGTTGATTGGTGTTATGGGTTTCTTGAGTTTTACAATACGTAGCTTGTCATTTAGTTTGAAGTAGAAAGTGCACGTTTGTTTTAAAATATACAGCGAACTACTCAATACGTGGTACATTGAGTGGCTGTCTAGCTCTGTAAACTATTCTGTCGTTGTTAAATTTGTAAGAACCAGTCATTTGGTGTCAAAAATCATATAAAAGACAACAAATCTTTTTTTTTATAACGGTTCTAAGTATATTCTTATAGCAACAGCTTTTTTGAGCTCCATGCTGTATACATTTTTCCTGACAACCATTAAACTAAATAGCTACATAAAGGTTGTGTAACAAAAATGCTTACCGAATCATTTTGCTGAATAATGAATAAGTTATATTGGATGGTTTCGATAAAACAGTTTTGTACTTTGGTTGTAAGAACGTTCTCCCTTTGACTCTGTTTTTATCACGAGAACTTTAATATCATGAACGTAGTCCATGATCCATTGACTCATTTGTTGGGAAATACCACCTCAGGACGGTTGTTTCACAAGGATGACGTTCTCCAGATGAACGCATTCTTAAGGTAGCTACTCACTACGTGGTACCTGGCAAGTAACTTGAGTTGGCCATAGTTTGACGAGCACCTGTACCAGTGAAACTAAACTGTACACACTACGTGCCTAGTATTCAATTCTGTAATGAATTTGGGAAGTTCGAGTCGTCGTGAGCTCAAGATTTGCCATTCAATGCGATGGTGAATTAATATTTATGGAGTCAGAACGTGATGATTCTATTGAGGCTGCTGTATTTGTAGTTCTGAGTTGTGAAGAACCTAGTAATGGGTAGCTTCTTTGAATGTTGCCATCAACGATTCTTTTTTTTCCCTCTTTAAATTCGCAAAAGGAATTTCTTCAGACAGGCATCATGGACCTGGTTTCTATTTTTATGTCAAACATGAGTAGGTTCCCAAATAAGGCGCTCCTTTTCGTATATTTCCAAAAATCGCAAAATATTGTCATTACTCCACTCCATTTCTACCTTCATTAAAACAATCAAAACTGCTGCTCGCATCCTTTGACATACGATGATTTACCGACAGCAGATGGGAATTACAAGTCTCGACTTGGGTATAGGCAAGTCTTCATACACATGACTCGAAATTTGGCAAGTACTTGACGATTACTTGCCAAGTACCTCTTCGTAAAGAATGAAGTTCCAGGAGTACTAAGCTGAACCACATATGGATGGGCGGCAGTGGTTCGTCGTGTATTTCTGGTATTCGCCGCTCTGGGCGGAATTAAGACGGCAAGGTCAACCGAGCATTTTCCATGGAATTATCTGAATGAGTCAAATTCCCAACCTGTCTTCGATGAGCTAGGCCTGTCGAGGTTCTGTGTCAGCTAGTGGTCTCTGATCAGACGAATGGCCGAAATGTCTGCAGAGCAGAGCTCCAGACATGAGAGCAGTATTCTAGCGATGGCCGAATCTGTGCTCTGAAGAGTGTCAAAAGTTGTTGAGGTGTATACAACTTTTTAGTTTGCGAAATTGCACCAAATTTATGCCAAGCAGCCTTGGCGATTGCCACAATGTGGTTTTATCAAAACATACTTGTTCCTAGATTGACGGCCAACAACTTAATAGACGAACCCAGTGGAATTGCGTATCCTGGCATGACTATATCCGGTTCTGCGATATATTGAACAAGTAGGAAATAACGACCCACAACATTAAAATCGCACAACGAATCGCACAGAGAAACTTAGAAGAATTCAATTTATTAGCTGTCATGGAGGTATTTTCTGCGATGGTGGAAGGTTTGGCCGGCATAATCAATCTAAACACCGACATTTAAGAAAAGAATTAGCAATTATAAATTTCGTAGATATTGAGTAAACACTATATAGTATAAATCAGAAAATCTTTTTCATGCGTGGTCGTCATACAAAATTTAAAATTCTGAATTTCCTTCACGTCGTCTTTGACAAGCAACTTAATGTGCTGCTCGGCTCTTATAAAAGTGCCATGCTAGTTTCCATCAAAATTTTCAAACCGTTTATTAATCGACTCCGCCTATTAGAAAATAATAATGCCCAACAACTTCCTTTTAACTCGATCAATTCGCGCTGATCTGATCAGTATGACGGACACGACGTGCACACGAGTGCGCGAGCACTAAGCACGGTCCTGCATTATTACTAATAATTTGACTTTACTTTCAGTGGAGCGAGATCCCAGCAATGAAGCAACAGTGACGTATCAAATGGGGTAGGATTTCTACTTTTATCAATTTGGTTTAACTTAAAGCGGGCGCGTCTTTCCTTTTTTACGGTTTGAAGACAAAACAAATCCTTAATAAAAATGTTCAACATTTATAACAATATATGTACAACATTACCCTTTTAGTTCCACTTTAATCAACTCGATGATTTGAGACATATCAATGTAATACGATGTAGATTAACAAACTTTCAATCACTGAAATTATAAGAAAAGATAAAAGATAGGATAATAATAATATTATTGTTTTGAAATATTGAATGACATATCAGTAAGTTAATATTAGCTTTATTCCAATGGTGTACCTGGTGTAAAATTAATAAATTATTTATTTTCATAAAAATTTGGGACATTAAATGTACACGACACTTCCATTTTATTTATCAAGGCATAACCCGAAGAAGTAGTCGACAACTTTTGGCGCTCTAGAAAGCCCAGATCCGAACATCACTAGAGTACTCCTCTCATATCTGCAGCTCTGCACACAATCATACTCTTCGGCTACTGGATGCCATCGAAAGGAGGACCATTCGTCTGATCGGAGACCACGAGCTGACGAAGAACCTCGACAGCCTAGAACATATATTTTATAGATATTTCCACGAATATCAGAACTACACACAGCCGCCCAACCACATGTGCTTCAAATTAGTACTCCTCGAACTTATCTAAAAATTCCTTCATCTGGAGGACGTCATTCTTGTAGAGCGACCTTCCTGAGGTCGGATTCCCCAACGAATATAACGTCCAACCAATGTGAATCGCTTTATTCGCACATTCACCACTACTATTATACAGGGTGACAATTTAAAAACTTGAAATGGCCATGTATTAGAAACGAAAAACTGAAGAAGAAAACGCAAAAAACAGTTTCTATAAATCGAAGGGGGAACAAAAACAAGCGTATTAGCCCACCCCTATCTGCAACCCCTTGGACAGGGTGAGATAAACCCTTAAAATCTTAAATAGAAAGAGGGTCGAGTGATACATCATTTTGAAGCTCTTGAAAAATGCTTTCCAATAGTACCATAGAAAGGTACATTTCAGGAAATTCTTCTCTGTTTATTAAGGAAAACAATAAATGAAAAGACCATTTTGAAATTTTTTATTATTAGTTAATTAAATGTTCAAAATGATTGCTATCAATATCCTGGCATATTAAGAGATATCTCTTAAGAATTCTAAACAGTTTAAGCCTCGGTATTTCGTTTTGGTTTATTTGCTATTTTTTTTTGTCGAAAAAAAAAATTTGTTTATAAATATTCGCATTTTATTATCACAGAATTTACCTTAAAGGTAACTTCTACTAGTATTATTATTTTAAGAACAGTTAACTTTCGGTTCAGTTTAAACGAAAAGCAGCACTTCTTATCTTTAACAATGGTGTACAGCACAGCTGAACGGGTAGAAATTATTTTCATTTATGGTTCCCAGGATCAATGTTTTTTTAAGAACAGCTCAACGTTTTAACGAAAGGCATCCAGGTCAAAATGTAAGCCCGGAGTATGTTCGCCAACTAGTAGCCAAATTTAAAGAAACTGGTTCTGTCGCGAATATAAAGAGAAATCAACCGAGACTAGCCGACGAAGCAGCGCAAATTGAAATTCTGGGGCAGTTTGCAATGAATTCAACTTTATCAACTCGTCAAGCAGCTGTAGCAACTGGATTATCTCGTGAATCAATAAGAAAGGTACTTAAAATTCATAAGTTTTATCCCTATAAACTGCACATACTGCAAGAACTTGGTGACGACGACCCTGACAAGAATACAGTTTTGTGAAATAATGACAGATAGAATTACGGCAGAACCTCGACTAGTTAAAAATATTTGCTTCAGTGATGAGTGTACCTTTTATTTAAATGGGCATATTAATAAGCAAAACTGTCGTTACTGGAATGACGAGAACCCCCACGTATTTAGAGAAGGGCATACCCAGTACCCCCAGAAAATTAATGTTTGGGCTGGTATATTGGGAGATGGTATTATCGGCCCAATATTTATACAAGGAAATTTAAATGGCGACAGGTATGCTGAAATGCTACAGAGGTCTATCGAACCACTAATAGTGCGAGAATTAGAAAATCAGAGGGACATACTCGGAAATTTATCTTTAGAAGAACGCTTACTACATTTCCAACAGGATGGAGCACCTCCGCATTATGTAGTGCCCGTGGATTGGAAGAAGAGGTCCTGTTGAATGGCCACCTAGATCCCCGGACCTAACACCTCTTGACTTCTTTTTGTGGGGTCACCTAAAATTTGTGGTTTTTAAAACGCAACCTGAGTCACTAGAGCAACTTCAGCATAGAATAGTTCAGGAATGCCGTGCTATATCCAGAGAAACCATTGCAAATGTACGTGAAGAATTTGAAAGTAGGCTTTATTATTTTCTTCAAAACAACGGAAATCATTTTGAACATTTAATTAACTAATAATAAAAAATTTCAAAATTGTCTTTTCATTTATTGTTTTCTTTAATAAACAGAGAAGAATTTCCTGAAATGTACCTTTCTATGGTACCATTGGAAAGCATTTTGCAAGAGCTTCAAAATGATGTATCACTCGACCCCCTTTCTATTTAAGATTTGAAGGGTTTATCTCACCCTGTCCAAGGGGTTGCAGATAGGGGTGGGCTAATACGCTTGTTTTTGTTCCCCCTTCGTTTTATAGAAACTGTTTTTTGCGTTTTTTTATTCAGTTTTTCGTTTCTAATATATGGCCATTTCAAGTTTTGTTTTTAAATTGTCACCCTGTATATAATGATAACTGATTTTGCCCCTGGTAAAGAAAATACTGGCACCGATAAAGTATTCTCACTTCTTTATAATATTCTTAAAATAAATATTTAGTATTTAGGAAACATCAGTTATAAAGCAAAAAAGCTTACAGAACCGTTTTACTGTATAATGTATTGGTATTCTTACAGCTATTTAAGAAACCCTCTATAAACGAATTTTTTAAATTTTTGTCGTGACATAATATTGTAGTCTTTTAACTTTAAAAACAAAAATGTTTAACGGGAGATCTTTATTCAACAATTTTGGAAATCAAGAGCTTTTAAAACCATATGTTCCTCATCATAATCATCCTTGTCAATATTATCGTTTTCTTAATTATTTTTAATATGTTCGTAACGCCATCAATAAAATGTTTCTCATTAAAAGCCTAATCCGTCTACGCCACTGTCGCCACAATCATCGTTTCTCTGTATGTGTACTGTGTAGTGTGCTTTACCGTTCTTATGCAGCGTCAGACTTTGTATTTTAGTTGCCTCTAGTTGCCTGTGTACAGCGCAAACAAATGCCGTGCCGATAAAACATGTGCCTGTCAGTCCAGCATGGATGTCTCGATCTCGTTTCCGCTTCCCGCGATCCTAGTCGCCTCCGGATAAAGTTTTGACAGGATTTTTTTTTCGGATTACGGTACAAGGCGCTTTCGGATTATAGTTTAACGAGTTTTTGTTTTTGGTTCAAGGCAAGCTTGTGCATTCTCGGCGTGAAGTTTAAAATTTTTGTTTATTTCATTTTTCAAAGAGTGCTTTGGTGAAATAAGTTCATCTAATGACGTTATTGACTTTGGAGTTTGCGGTGAATAAGAATTTGATGTAAAACTTGAGATGGCATGGATGAGAAGAGCGTCTGATCCAATTAAACGATCAAAGAAGTTGACTGGATTCGATATTAAAGATGCAGATTGCGGATCGATAAGCTCTGATGATTCGGTAAGGATTGTAGGAGATTTATGGGGAAAATGTTGGTTACGTACAAACATAGGCGTAACTAGAGGGGGGGCCAGGTGGGCTGTGCCCACCCCAGATTGCTCTGGTGCCCACCCCAGAATTTCCGAAGTTCAAAGCCATACATACGTCATAGTGACACTTGCCATTAAAATCCTACTAGACTAGGGGCCAGGCCCTCCCTACAAAATCATTCTAGTTACGCCAATGCGTACAAACATAGATTGTCTTTCCGATTGTCAACATTACACAGCAAGATATTCTGTATTGTAAGCTTCTTTGCTATTTAACTGAGTTGTTGATGTTTCTCAAATGCTGTTACACAACTTTTATGTCTCATATCTGGAGTTTGTACACTTTTTTTAATTGTAATAACGTTCACAGGGAAAATGTATAGTACAGCTTCGAGCTCAAAGTACAGTGAAGTCCGCTTATAACGAACCCCATTTATAACCAAGTTCCGGTTATTACGAACCATCAAGTTTCCCTCAAATGAAAATTCATCGACAAACACCCATGTAGATCTTTGCTGGTTTTAACGAACTTCGTATATAACGAACCATATTTCGTTCATTTTTGAGGTTCGTTATATCCGGACTTCATGTATTTGCTGGAGGAATATTTATAATATTATAATTTAAAATACAACATTTATAAAAAGGCATAATTGGTAGGGTAATTTATATTATCATTAATTGTTAGAGGCTATATATAGCTACCACAGCTCGTGGGATATACAATTTTATTAGCCCATGGATTAACATAGAGTTAAATGCCACTGATACGATGTCCTAAACTGACAAAGTACATTCTACACAGTAGCCAATGAATAAGGTTCAATCTTTATTTAGCTACCACAGCTCATGGGATATACAATTTCATTAGTCCATGGATTGACATAGAGTCAAATGCCACTGATACGATGTCTCATGCCATTGTTTCAATGCGTGGTATCCAAGTGTATAGAATAAACAGACTTTACGATATATAATGATGATGATATTGAAAACTTTCCCAATTATCTCATCAGTGCATTAGGCGGCTTCAATGATTATGAATATCCAAAAAAAAAATCAAATTAAAAGAATTTAATTAATTTTTAATCGAATTAACGATAATGATACTACTAATAATAAAATTTAATATAGTTAATGCTCCAAACTTCTAAATAAATTATATCATTATTGGAATAGGATCGATCTAAGTGGACTTTGCGCCCACGCCTTGGAAATAAAAAATTAAATAATGTCGCCGATTAAGACAACAATAAATATCGAATGTAAACATTGGCACCAGACTCGATTTTGAGGTCATTGAAATCGTCGGTTAATTCTTATTATTTTATTAGTAATTTGAATAAATTTCCATAAGGTTTGTGAAGAGTTTTATTGTTTTAAACGTTATATTCTTATTTAGTATCGTTAATTTTTTTTATCTGCATCTATTAATTGTATGTTTTTTCGAATTATTGTTGACAAATGCAAGAATGCACGAATTTCATTAGATTCCACTGATGATGATGGTAAAGTTTCAAATCTTTATCCCAAAATTTGTCACCCCCTCATATCTGCAGCCCTGCAAATGAAAGCAGAAAGCATAATATATTTTGCCTTTTAAGATATGAAGTCCGGACTTTGGTTAAGAAAGAAAGACAGTGGAAAAATCATATGAATGTAATGCAACAGAAGAATGACGTCGTGTTGGGTTGAAATTAATACTGGTAGAGATGCTAAATCATATTCAGACACGACAAAAATAGACTGTCAATTTTTAACACCATTCCCTTGTTCTACCTTTTGTTTTTGATATTTCTATCTTACCAATATTTACTTATGTATGTATATGTGGGCGTCAATTAGTGAAATCCGTCATTCCCCGAAATGCCTAGTCATTTCACGGATTAACGGCAAATAGTGTAACTCTATGTTTGGTACACTGTTTGCCGGTTTTAGTCAATCATTGTAATTAGGACAGTATTGCCGGTAGTACATGAACATTTTACATTAAAAGGTTTATAAATAACTGATTATTATCAGGAATTTCCTTAAAATTGAAAAGAATTTTTTTACCTCCGTCAATTCCGTAATATTTCAAGGGTTTTTTCTTACTTTGATTGGAGTAATAGTCATCTAACTTCTTAGAAAACAATTCTGAATGCTTCAACATTTCATTTTCAAAAAAAAATCACTGCACAGCTGTTAACAACAATTACAGCGTTCGATTAAAACCGGCAAACAGGGTAAGTTAAATCATTTAGTTACAGCGTTTGACTGAAAGAATTCCGTCATTACAGGGAATGCCTGATACTCTTAGGCAAACGGTGTACCAAACGTAGAGTTACACTATTTGTCGGCAAAATGACTAGACATTTCTGGGAATGACGGATTTCACTAATTGACACCGACATACATATACATATTTATATATAAACTCGACAGAAGCGAAAATACGAAAATTATTAAAATTCCTCCGTGTCCAGCTTTGTTAAAGTCGTAAACCATGTGTAATACAAAAACTTCGTCATTGATATTCAAATTTTTAATATATACATTTAGGTAGGCATGCAGGACCAAATGTGTACCTACCAGGCTGAAACTAAGCTGACAATATTGTCTGATGGAGCCTAATATTATTAATACAGAAGGTTTATTTAAATAACGTGTTGGTGTTGTGATTACGAAGATAATATGTTCTTCTCTTATGATATTTAGTTCGAGCAAATGTTGGATCTGATACCAAAATATTCACAAACGCTTCAATATGGGCTATATTTGATGACTACCGATCTAATAGAGGTGCCACTTTTTCGTAAAATTGATTTTGCAGATAAGAGGATAAAAATTCATTTAATGTGGGGGGCGAGCATGTTAAAACTATTTTTCTATTTGGGTTTCATAATGGCTACATTATGAAATGCAAAAAAATTTAATAACCTGCCACTTTATGAAACTGAAATTTTATTTTTTTATGTTGGCAGCAAGTAGGGTTCGAATTTTAGGTTTACTTTGATTTCGTTGAAATTAGTTTCTTAACATTATGGATTCGACAGAAATTTTTTATAGAAACCTTTAAAATATTAACCTTTAACCTTGCAAATAGATCATATTTACTAGATCTTTATCTGAAATACCTATACTCGGAAATATATAACATGCTGACGGTGTCCGTCAACTAATTGCTAGTCACAACTATAAAGCAACATAACCTAAAAATAATAGAAATATCTTCCAGTTTATGCTCTATTTCTATAGTTTTATTGAATAAAGTACTATTTTTATTTTTAATTCAATATAGTATTATACATATTACTTTATATATACATATTTCTAGTTACTGTAGACATTTCCTGGGCATTAATTGTTATTCCTGTCAGATTCTGTGTCGACACAATATTTTGTTCAATAGTACCTATTATTTATTAATTTGTTCAATATTTTGAACTTTGTTCAGCTCGCACCATAACTCAAAGTCTTGCATATTCTTTTTAAAATTTTTTCTAGATTATTTTCTGTAATTTCTCGTATTTCTGACGGAGTACAACTTTCTTCCTGACTCATTTTTATTAACTTTAATAATATATTTATTTTTAATTATGACGGATAGGAAGAAGCTTTGTTGTGTTCAATTGTTTCTATCATGGCATATTTGATACTTGTAACATTTTATTAAATTGTAAAAGTATTACCAACCGAAAAAGAAAATATTAATTCAAATGGAAAAAAATCTACTATATTTTCAGACTTTAAAGACCCAAATAGAAAAAGTATTATAAAATACACGGTTCATAGGACAATTAGAGCACTTGTACTTTAGAAAACTCCCCGCTTCGCGGCTCGTTTTCTAAATTAACTGCGTGCTGCTCTAAGATAATGTCTTATGAAACTTGTATCTTAAATACTATTAAACAATGAAATTATTATTTTATAGTTGTTCACAATGGCATTTTTTTTTAAAGCACTTCGAAAGCTATCATAATAAAGTATTAAATGAAATAAGACCGACATTATTACGATCAGTACAACTAGAGATATTAAATTTCAAGTATGATTGAAGAAAATCCGGCAAATTAACAAAAATTGATGTGTGGATATTTTAAAAAATACATGTTTTTTATCAAAATCCTAAAATATGTGGCAACTAATTGTATGTATATAAGTTGTAATTTCGGACAATTCTAAAATGTCAACGTTAAAAAAAGCAGGTATGCTGTTTTTAAAATAATGTCCATATAATTAAATGAATGGCGCTAGCTATGGGCGCAAAGAAATTATAGGTGGTCGCTGGGAATCTTCGTAAAATTTCAATTATTTATACTTTTTTGAAACAGTCGTTCTTAACTTATAAACCCGTTTCATAAATTTTCAACGCGTTCTTTTCGTACAGTGTATCTTCTTTATTATCATAATTAAGTTTTTATCTGTGCGTAGTAATAATTATTTCAAAACAGGAAGCTAGTCTTCACAAGCGCTCACGATACGCGCTGGAAGTCGATGATATAATTTAAGCGCGTTTCGGCTTTATAACCTCGACCTATTCTGGAACCTACATTTTCACTTTTATAATTATCTATTTGTTTTAATCAAAATATGGTTAACGTTTGCGTTTTTAAAATTTTATTTATTAATGACATGCCAACAAAATAACGTGTTTGTAAAGATATGCTTGGACCCATAGATATGTGACCTCCCTTAATAGTTTAAACTTTTTATTCTAACTTAACCTGATAATTAGTGATCGGCCGATACGGATTATTTCTGCCGATACCGATAGTTTAGTTGCTGATGCCGATATCGGTACCGGCACCACATTTATAAAATGTGTGTTACTATTCAATATGGGCTGACATAAGTGAAAATTGTCAACAGTGGCAACGTTGTAAAGCATGAAAATTGTCAACAGTGGCAACGTTGTAAAGCATCTTTAAGTCAAATATTATCATTGGCGTATATAGGAAGAGTAATATCTTAAGCAAAAGACTGCCTTAAGACAACACCTAAAGTATTAATTAAAATCTATTCATTTTGTAGTCAAAACATTTTTTTTAATTAGCCTAATATATCCTAATAAGGTGAAGGAGGACATCCCAGTACCTCCCCTCCCTAGAAAATAGCTATCTACGTTACTGGCTCAGTTCTTGAAACATTAATATTAGTACATTGTACAGGGTATCCCATTTTCGACACTTTTATAAGGTATCTCCGTAATTGTTAGTGCTATCAAAAAAAGTAATGTATGTATCATGTGCTCTTTTTGGCTCAATAGAATGGTAAAATGAAAATTTTCGCTCGCTTAAGAGATACGGGGCAAAATCAAAAAATATACAATTTCAAAATTACGCTATATTTTCTTAGTTAAAAGAGATACAGAAAAATGTTTTATACAGAAGTTTCTTTATATTGATTGTTGAATAATCTGCCGTTTTCAGAATAAGTATACGGGGCCAGGTTAAAAAGTTATCGGACCTAACCTCATTTTTTTAAATGGAACACCCTATATATTTTAATCTAAAGAGATACTATTTTAGATTCTCCCTTCAAATATATGAATGATATTGGTTTCCTAGGCGAGAAACAACTATCTATTAACATGTAACGTTAATTTCATTTTTACATATTCATTTGCGAAAATTACCTCATTTTGAAAAATTTGAAATGATATGATTTTTTACCTTAATCTGAATCTTTTATTTCGTTTCAAGTAATAAAGTTCAAAGGAATCGCCTAGGAAACCAATATCATTCATGATGTGTTATATATTTGAATGAAAAATTTTAAATAGTATCTTTTTATATTAAAATATACACATTGTTCCATATAAAAAAATGAGTTTAGGTCCGATAACTTTTTTACCTGACCCCGTATACTTAATCTGAAAACGGCAGTTTATTCAACAATCAATATAAAGAAACTTATGTATGAAACAATTTTCTGTATCTCTTTTAACTAAGAAACTATAGGGTAATTTACAAATTGTCAATTTTTGATTTTCCCCCTTATCTCTTAAGCGAGCGAAAATTTTCAAATTTTGATTTTACCATTTTAAGTTTGAGCCAAGAAGAGCACCTACATTACTTTTTTGATAGCACTAACAATTACGTAGATACCCTATAAAAGTGAAACCTACATTTCTACTTTGGATAACAATAATGGCGTGCAATATTTTTGCAATACAAGTAAAAAAAGATTAGAGAAAGTAGCGGTAATATTGAAAAAAGAGAAATATCTGTATTTTTAAACCAAAAGAGCATACTAGTTCACAATTACTAGATAAATAAGTTATTCCCAAATCGGCTGGAGATTCTTAAAAATTGATTTTCACTTACAAATAAATAAAATAAGTCTTAAATATGCCGATAAACTATCGCTGTACCGATATTTATGTCGGTATCGGCCGGTCACTAATAATAATTAATTTAATGAGATTGCTTAATGATATTATATTTTCGTGCAGTATTACTCATAAAATTTAGATTATTTTTCAAGGAAATATTTAAATATGTATGTCCATGCTCTATTTTATTTGTCAACCACGAAATAAAATTCTCCAATTTTCGCCTCCCACCTAAAACAGATGTTATTAAAATTTATTATCGTGATCGTGGTATAAAAATACTATTATATCCTCCCACAAAGTTAATGAAAAATACGCTTGTAAAATGTTAAAGCGAATTAGAAATTTACAAGAGTAAATAAACAAATAACTATTAATATATTAATAATTATTACATTTTTATTACCTACATATGTGTTATATAATGCGCACTATTAAATTTCAATAATATTGTATCCAATCTCTTTAGGTTTTCATACACTTATACAGCAGGGTGGGTTGGTGTCAGTGGCGGTTCTTCTACAGGAGCATATGCGCACGTGCACCCCCAGAACAAAACGAATAAAAAATATTAATTTATATTCATTGAATTGAGCGTGTATGTTTTAATATTTTAATATTATACATTTATTAAGTTAAAACGAATAGTTGACGGTGGACTACTTAAGAAATAACTTTAGCTCTTTGAGTTTGGAGCAAAAAATTGAAGTGAAGAATGGGGGAACACCTAAACCCGAAATTAATTTAACGCAGACCACAAAGGGTAAATCTAGGGACTTTATTCGAAAGTTTAAAAATGAAATATATGAAAAAACATTTAGAGAGGGTATTCCAAACTTAATGAGGCTGTTGATCAATTTTCTACAATTAAGAACCGAATAATGGACTTTACGTTTAAGCACTATTGTGTAGGGTCGATACATGTGGTGTATTTCGATAAATGATACTCGATATGATTTTAAACCATTTTATTTAAGGATTTAAACTAAAAAACACTGAAAATATGAAGAATGCCAACTTATCAGTCTCGTGGCTAGATTCGGTCTGGTCATAAAACAGTTAACTATTGTTCTCGTCTTGGTTGCGCCTAATGACTTAGGCGTAGATGGCGTAGTGGTATTAGACATCATTCGGTTTTCTTGATAACTCGTAGATGGCGGTAGTAGTATTGGACATCATTCGGTTTTCTTGATAGCTCGTAGATGGCTTTAGTAGTATTAGTAGTGGACTGTATAAAATATTGTTACGAGGGTTGCATTCGACGACGTTAAGATCCGACACTAAGAAAACCTTTCTTATTTTCCAAGAGTTGTATTTCCTTGTGTAAAATTAAAAAATAAATAAAAATATGTTTTACCTAACGCATTTTCTTATTACTTTTTACTTTCTACATTTAAAACGCCTAGAAAGTAATTGTTTGATCGTTACACAAAAATAAAATTTTAAAAATAATTTGACCATACTATCATAGGTCACGAGCCGCCACTGGTTGATGTGTTTGTCAATAAGGGGGCAGATGACAGCATTGTCGTTATTCTGAAGAACTATCAAGCCACAAGTCCTTTTTATTCTACGTGATACCTGAATATAATAATAACTGAAGAATGTGTAGTAATTAAAAACTCTACATAAAAACTATAAAATAATAATTCGGCGTGGTATTATCGACCGTTCTCATTTACCTCCTACTTCTATGGAACCATTCAGAACGCCATCCCAAGGTACTGGTTTTTGTGGATTCTGGAGAAGTAATAATTGAAAGAGAAGTTCTATTTGACAATTATGAAGATGTTGTGTTAAGTTAAAGGATGGCCAGGGCCGAATTAATTTCGAGAAATAATGTTTTGGTTCTAAATTTATTGCAGCCCAGCAGGCACACGTATTTTTGACTTTTCTTTAAGAGGCTATAACTGATAAACATATTCTCCAATGTAAATAAGAATAATCCACGAAAGAAATAATTCTGAAGTTTAAAGCGTTCCCGGGCCAAGATATACTCATTTTGGTGAGTCTTAGCAAGTGTTAAAGAAGAAGAATTTATATTGTCCACATTAGTTAAGGCACAATTAAAACGAGCCAGAAGGAAACGGAGTCCTCTGAAATTATATGAGAGCTCAAATGAAAATCATTTATAGATCAAGAAACTGCCGAAGAAGCGCCAGTGGAATGAAGAATCTGGTCCCGTATTTGAATCGGATTTGAACTAATGTGGAGCTGGAAAATACACAAGGGGTATCGAACGTAAATCCCAATTCCAGTCACAGCCACAAGGAAAATGTAAACATTGAAATATCACAAAACTATAGTTATTAAGGCCTTCATTATTTTTCTTTTCTAGTGTATAGTTTTAAACTGATACGATTTTATTTTAAACTAGTTTCTGCAAGGTGTTTCATTTCTCCTTTTCATTTACTTTCCATCATAAATGGGGCACGATGCTTTCATGTTTCTGATTTGGTAAATTTTTTATTCGCGAAAGGAAAACCTATATGTGATTCTTATTGATTATTCCGATAATGGTTCGGATAAGTATAGTAATCAAGAATCTTTAGATCTGGCGGCATGCAAGAAAACATTAAATTTCACTATGGATTATCTCAATTATTTTTTCCATTCTGATTTATAGTCGTAATCAAGAACAACAGAAATGAACGTAATCAGCAGAAGTTATGGCCACCATTTTTACGGATTTCAGAGTATCGACCTCATATTTTATTGTTTACCTTTAACACAAAATATCGAAGTCTTCCGTGTGGCGGAAACATTTATCAGGCCAAGCCATTGCTAAGAAAAAAATCGAGCCCATTTACCGGATCCGGCCGGGAATTTAAAAAAATATGTTGTAGAAACTATGAACACAACGAAACTAAGATAAAAACAGAACACAAACTCTGGTACACCGATGGATCAAAAACCGCCAACGGTGTGGGCGCAGGTATATTTGGGGAAAGTCCCAGGATGGACATAAGCATTCCTCTGGGGAACTACGCCACAGTATACCAAGCGGAAGTTCATGCCATACAAGCATGCGTACTACAAAATCTTGAAAAAAGGGCTACCACAACCAAAAGAATTACATCCTGTCGGGCAGCCAAGCTGCCCTTAGGCTCTGAACTCCAATCGGTTTACTTCAAAACTTACACTGGAGTGCCATACCAACCTAAAAGTACTGGCGGCCAGGGGGAACAAGATAGA
Source organism: Barypeithes pellucidus (assembly GCA_963991005.1). Classification (NCBI taxonomy): domain Eukaryota; kingdom Metazoa; phylum Arthropoda; class Insecta; order Coleoptera; family Curculionidae; genus Barypeithes; species Barypeithes pellucidus. Next base: position 8,542,069 of record OZ022557.1, read on the forward strand.
GCTCTTGTGGGTCCCTGGTCACTCTGGGATATTAGGAAATGAAAAAGCGGATGAAGCGAGAGCCGGATCCGCTCAAAATCTCAGGGGCCCCGAACCAGCCTTTGGAATATCAAAACAGGCACCAAAAACAACATTAGATGGATGGTCGAAAAAACAACACCTATCTCGATGGCAACGGTTACCTGGTCAAATACACGCACGGGTCGTAATTGGAAAACCATCGAAAATACTATCGAATGGGATGCTAGCCCTAATACGGCCCCAGTTGAAACAAGTGATGTTTCTGCTAACAAGCCACTGCCACTTGCGAAAACACCTTCAACGGATAGGTATAAACAACGGATCCATTGAATGCAGACTATGCGGCGAAGATAATGAAACCGCCTCACACATAATATATCGCTGCGTAGCACTGTCTCGTAGAAGACAAAATATCTTCGGGAACATACAACGTGGTGACAACCTAACACATGACAAGCTTGATAGAAGGTTAATGGACCTCATAGAAGGAACAAACATCGTCTAACAAGATCGGGGTACACAATAAGCCGAAAGGCAACACCAACCAACCTGGAACAAATAGAGTTGCCAGACGTCAGGCTTTAGCCGGACATGTCCTCCTTTTTTTGGAAATTTGCTAACTACGTCCGACTTTTTCTAGCAGCCATTAAAATTGACCATTACCACGCGAAATCGCTCGTTATTTTAAATTTTTTTCCCTAAGATTCCTAAGTTCCTATACATATACTCTCATTTTACCAATTCAATAGCATAAACAAACATCAGCGTGTGATAGCCACATGCTCCATGCTTTAACCCATTGCTATTGGTCAGACGGCGGCAAAACTTCCAATACTGGCTAGAACAGGGCAGGAACAGGAACAGGTTTTTTATGATAAAACACAAGCACTATAGGAACAATCCTATAGGGCACTCTGGGAGTGGTGCGTGTGCACAAAAAGCGATTCACGTTGGTTTTGAATCGTTGGAGGTTATAACTTATAATCGTTGGGAAGAACGACCTCGGGAAGGTCGTTCCATAAGGATGAAGTCCTCCAGATGAAAGAATTCTTAAATAATAAAGTTCGATGTAGCCTATTATTTCAGGTCGCTTCATGTGTGGTTCAAGATTGTATATACGTTATAATGTTCTTAATGCGACTCTGTGTGCTGTTCACGAGCTCGTGTTTATTTTTGTCTACTGAATTGCGAAAATGAATAGTATTTTTTTGCCTCTTTTAATAAATATTAAAATTTTTCTTCGTGTTTTTTCACCTGTTGTAAAATGAATTTTGATTTATTTTTAGAACGTTTTGTTGTAAATGCAGGATTCGGGATCCGGGCCAATAATATTGAAGTTGGTTCCGGTATCTGGCATTTTCAAAAAGTTCATCCGTAACTGCTGAGATCGTGTTGCCGTTTGTCAACTGCTAGTTGGTCGCAAAAAACGGTGGTCATTAGCTTTCCTGCTGACGATATCCATGTTTTTTTTTCTGGTGAATAAAGTGGTAAATTTATCACGTTTTTTCTCTTAATGAGGGTGTCCAAAATTTTTACTCTTCCCATTAATTCTCGTAGCATTTTTCCATCCTCATTTCATGCCTTATCATGCCATATGGTCATTATAATATTATCATTCTCATTACCGAATCCTGAATGCATAACAAAATGCCTAATGAAGTGATAATGAAATAAAATTCTTAAAATTTATTGTCGTAATGATTTGTGTTTATCAGTAATTATCGTAATAAAAGAGCTTTTTTTTTTTTTTTTTGAAGCATTGTGTGGAGCGATTGTTTTTATAGTTGCGCCATAATTAAAAGCGCAACGTTTCATTTATGCCAGTGCCGGTGGTGTAAAATAAATAGCTTATTTTAACTAAACTGCTGGCCATTTGCTTTCGAGCAAGAAAAATTTCGCCTAAATTTAAAAGTTAATATTTTCTGAACCAGATATGACATCGATCTCCGGTTTTTAATGGTTGATAGATTTGTCCCTTAGGAAATAATTGCCAAAGTTGGATTGTCTTAGACTGTCAAAAAATTTTATATACAGGGTGTTAAAGAGAACGATGATTTTTGCTCCAATTTCAATAGCATGTAACTTTCACAATAATATTTTTAAATGTTATCACTGTACGTCAATTGAATCACTGGTTAATAGCAAAGAAAGTAATTTGTCAAATTTTTTATATCTGCTATATTTTAAGAGATACCGATTGTTTTTAAAAACTTTGCTTTTTTCAACTTTTTGTTAGCTAGATCCCACTGTGCGTTGTACCGTGCAAACTTTGCAAGTGATTATTATACCTTATGAAAAGCTTGTTTATGTTCAGTAACAACAATTGTACCTAAATGTTGTGATGTGCAGTGGCGTACTTATAAGCACTTATATGTCTATGCTGTATGAGTATCTCACCATTTTTTTGTATTTTAAAGTACTCGCCCCTAGATTAGGCAAGTTTTTCCTTATTTTTTAGTTTTTCATATCGCGCTACAGGTATATTATAGAGTGTCTACAAAATTTTAAAAAAGATAATTTTTTTATTTAATTGTTTGAAAAAATTTATTTATTAATTTCTAACTTTCTAACACGACACTATTCCTAAAATTAAACTTACATTGAAAGGCACTTTAATATTAAATATTACTAGCTGCCGTCAAACCAAACCCCGTCCATCCGAGTGTAATTTGAATCGAGATTATCACGAAAAATAAACAAATAAGGAAAAACTTGCCTAATCTAGGGGCGAATACTTTCCAATACAAAAAAAATGGTGAGATACTCATACAGCATAGACATATAAGTGCTTATAAGTACGCCACTGCACATCACAATATTTAGGTACAATTGTTGTTACTGAACATAAACAAGCTTTTCATAAGGTATAATAATCACTTGCAAAGTTTGCACGATACAACGCACAGTGGGATCTAGCTAACAAAAAGTTGAAAGAAGCAAAGTTTTTAAAAACAATCGGTATCTCTTAAAATATAGCAGATATCAAAAATTTGACAGATTACTTTCTTTGCTATGAACCAGTGATTCAATTGACGTACAGTGATAAAATTTAAAAATATTATTGTGAAAGTTACATGCTATTGAAATTGGAGCAAAAATCATCGTCCTCTTTAACACCCTGTATATAAAATTTTCTGACAGTTTAAGGCAATCCAACTTTTGCAATTGTTTCCTAAGGGACAAATCTATCAACCATTAAAAACCGGAGATCGATGTCATATCTGGTTCAGAACATTTAACTTTTAAATTTAGGCGAAATTTTTCTTGCTCGAAAGCAAATGGCCAGCAGTTTATTTCCGTGTGGAAACATTTTTATAAAACAATATGAATTCAATTGTTTTAATCAAGAACGATGCGTTTGACGGGAAAAACGCATGAGGCCGTTTTCATGTACAATTGATCAGGTTAATCAGAAATAATATCGACATGGCAAAATGTCAGTGGCATACCACTATTTTAAAAAATATATCAGATAATCTGTCTGCAGGGACGCCACTGCTGGATCACTTTGTTTGCCAACACAACACACGTTGCCAAATAAAGTATATGGTTATATACAGGTGTTATGGAAAAGATTTATATTGAAACGCGCAAATCATGAGATGAAAACAAATCGAAGAAACATAATATCAACCCGAAAAATCACTTCGAAGGCACTGCGAGAGATGTACACACTCAATTGTCGTAGGCCAAGTCTCAAAAGATGTCAGTGAATTTTAGCCGGTGTTGCCATATTTACACGTCAAACACTTTAGAAAAAGAATACTATAATTTTAGCACTTTTTCATTCTGTCACCCTTCACCTTTTTGAACAATTTTTTTCATCAAAATGAAGGCGAAAAATGTTTTCCAACACAAATTGTAAAAGCGGATAAACACCTGAGAATTCAAGCATGCATAAACGAATATCAGACGTCATCGACCCGTTGAAGGGTGTTGTCGTTTTGAGCAACAGTTCCGAAGGATCAAGGCACACGCTTTGGTCTGGCATCATTGTTAGCCTACTGACCTACATACACTTGTTAACTGAAAACAGATTTGTACCGTTCGGCAACACTTGGGATAAGAAGGTTTATACCTAAGTATTTAGACGATTGAAAAAAAAAGGATGTCTGTTTTCTCTAGGAGACCCAAGCAATCAGTAATCCCTATAAATACAGGGTGTTATGGAAATCACTTATTATATTTAAACCGGCAAATCCTGAGATGAAAATAAATTGAAGAAAAATAATCATAAATGGCGCTTTGAATTATTAAGCGAAATATACACTTTATTATGAAATCTCAAAATTTACGTTGCCGCTCCTGAGGACCTTCGCAATCAATAGCTATTGAGGCAGTCTTGAGGTGTTGTCTTATTGCAACACAGAATTGTAAACGCACGTGTTCAGTTTTTAACAACAAAGCGTCTTTGACTCCTGTTATCACTTCATTTGCAAACTTTTTAGAAAAATAAAACTACAATTTTAAAGTACATACTCTCTTACCTTCAATCTTATTCTAAAATAATCCATTTTATAATTAAATTCCATCAAAAAATAAAACACAAAATTTTTTTTTGGAACAGAATCAACAGTAGATAATATCACACAAATTTGAAATTACATCACATCATGTATTATTATGAATTATTTCACAGCAGAAAAAAAATCGGGTAATGCTACAACTAACAAATCGTTTAAAATTCGTATACGTCAAGCACGTGGTACCCTCGACAGCGTCATTTCATCTCCGATTCTCGAAACATACTGAAGCAACAATAGTGGCGCGCTGCCGGTATCCAAGCAAGGGCGAGACACGCGGTGTGATCTGACATCACTCTTAGTATACTCTTTGTTGCTAAATAAATCCAGATGGAACGGCGCGACAGTATGTGGGTAAAAAGGGTTTTTACCTTAGTCTTTAGATATTCGATTTAAAAAAAAAGTATGTAGACTTTCTCTAGGACACCCAAGGAGTCACCCATTTAAATATAATAAGTCATTTCCATAACACTCTGTATATAATAAGTCATTTCCATAATGTCCTGTATATTTGCTATAAGCGCCTGTACTGGAGGGGCTATTTAACCTTCAAGGCACTGTACGCCATTGGCTCGTGTCCTTAAATTAAATTGTTCATTTGACTAAGTTTCTCGTCCATCTAGCGTATAATATTTATTATTAAAGCCGAGAAAAAAATTGTTTATTGCTAAATCACGTCGCTTCAAGGATATAACCAAGAAATTGTTACTCTTGTTGCCTGTCGCCTATGAAATTACTCGAAACAGAATTTTAGAAAGTGTACGGCGGCGGTTTTTCTGTCTTTGTAAAATTGGATTGTGATGCAATAAATTATTACAGTTCGGCGGTTTTAATTCTCGTTCAGTTATTTTAAGATATTTTAATTGAAAACAGAGTTATAATTCTTATTCTGAAGAAATAAAACAATACCATATACTGAGCCGTATGAGCCATTCTTTTACAAAACGAAGTGTATTTTGAAAAAAAATGCCATTGTGAACAAATATAAATGACAATTTAATTGTTTAAATAGTTTTAACATGCTCATCTCCCACCTTAAATTAATTTTAATAAATACCGTTTTGTTCTTGCTCCTCTTGGCACATCTATTAGATCGGTAGTTATTAAATATTTTAGATCGCAAGTCACACAGAGGGCGGGGAATCTGCCAGCGCGACGGATCGAGTCGTCTACAAACGAGCTCGGTGCAGTATGAATCATTTTCCATCCTGTGCGTCTTTCGAAAACGTAGTTCTGCCCACATACAGGGTCCGCAAACGAAGCGTGGACGGAAGATTACATCGTTATCGAAGAACTTATCAACAATACTAAAACAGCTTGAGATATTGGATTAAAAGCGGCATGTTTTAAAAATATTTTACATTATACAGGGTGGCCCAAAAAAGTGTGACAACATAAAGTTATATTTTTTTAAATGGGACACCCAGTATTTTATTGCATATTTAAGTTCGTATTACTATCGTTTATAAGTGCCTCAAATTTTATTTAATTTGGTTTTGTAGTTTCGGGGAAATAAATTAAAAACTAAAAAAAAAAGTTTTGCAGTCCTGACTAAAAAAACCAAAAAAAACAATCCAGAACTATTTTTTTAACGTCGGTATTGAGTGAAATTTATGACAAGAAGTCTAGAGATACAATGAATGTAATTGTGGTTATTCATTTTATACAGGGTGTTCGTAATAAGCTTTCAAAAACCCCACATTTTAAAATAATTTTTCTCGCGTTTTTCAAATGAAACACCCTGTATATTATTTGGCTATTTGACGTAGAATTCATAGACAATTTTTTTTTGTAATACAAGCATATATGTTATATCCAGCCGTTTTCGAAATAATTATAAATATCATAAATTATGTTGTTTAAATAGAGTTTTTATTGGGAAATTTTGTTATAGGCGACTAGACTAATAATTGTAAACTAAAGTAAATGTTCAAAATAGCTTCCTTTTACTCTTAGAGTGTGTCGTATTTTAGTTATTTTGATATAAATTTTAAAGGCCTACATTTTTGCTACTTTTATTTATTTAATTTTATTTTTTATTTTTAATCGAGTTGCCATGATTTTTTTTGTTTAGATTGTCACTATGACAGCCAAATAAAATTATTTACATTTGTTCAGTCGTCGAAATTAAGTACTAACTTACACGAAATGTCGGATTTTACAACTTTAGAAATGGTAAATATGATTTTCATACTGGGTGAATGTGCAAGAAATTACCTCCTCGCGAGCCGAGTGTATGCTGAAAGATATCCAGATATTGAGAGAAAGCCGAGACCAGAAACCGTCGAGAAGTTGTTGCAAATGATAACAAATGTAAACCATTAAAAGGTTACCGATAGATTTTAAGAAAAAGTAGCAAAAATGTAGGCTTCTAAAATTTCCCAATAAAAACTCTATTTAAACAACATAATTTATGATAGTTACAATTATTTCGAAAACGGCTGGATATAACTTATATGCATGTATTACAAAAAAAATTGTCTATGAATTCTACGTCAAATAGCCAAATAATATACAGGGTGTTCCATTTGAAAAACTTGAGAAAAATTATTTTAAAATGTGGGGTTTTTGAAGGCTTATTATGAACACCCTGTATAAAATGAATAAACGCAATTACATTCATAGTATCTCTAGACCTCTTGTTATAAATTTCACTTAATACCGAGGTTAAAAAAATAGTTCTGGATTGTTTTTTTAAATTTTTTTATTCAGGACTGCAAAACTTTTTTTTTTAGTTTTTAATTTATTTCTCCGAAACTACGAAACCAAATTAAATAAAATTTGAGGCACTTATAAACGATAGTAATACGAACCTAAATATGCAATAAAATACTGGGTGTCCCATTAAAAAAAATATAACTTTATGCTGTCACACTTTTTTGGGCCACCCTGTATAATGTAAAATATTTTTAAAACATGCCGCTTTTAATCCAGTATCTCAAGCTGTTTTAATATTGTTGATAAGTTCTTCGATAACGATGTAATCTTCCGTCCACGCTTCGTTTGCGGACCCTGTATATATAAACAGTATATTGCCAGTAGGAACGTTCCAAAATACAAAAAGTTCCCCCGCTGTGGGAGATTGCGCGGGCCTGTTGAGTTTGCGCCGTAGGGTGGAAATTTTATCGATCGCGTCAGAGCCGGCCCGACATTATTTGTTTGTTGTTATTCGTCGCCATCTTTGGTTCTGGATGCTATTTTGAAATTACAGAATAGAATGTGATTCATCCACATTGTTGTCGGTATATTAGTGCTTATAAACTTTCATTACCTAACAACAATTTTTTGTAAAGGAGTTTTTAATTTGTGGTGATTCGATTCGCTCTTTCGTAGGTTATTGGTGTCTTGTTTTGTTTAAGATGAAAGGACACAAGTGCATGGTGCTTTTTTGTAAAAGTCGTGGATCAACACAAGATATGAAGTATTTCAGATATGTACATATGTATATACGAAAATATTTTGCTTATCACATTATCCGATATTCGGAACCTAATTTCACTAAAAAGGACAGAGTGTCGCTCGTATACAATATAATATATATGTGTTCACTACCTAACCTTACAATTAATGTATTTTTAATTTGGTGCATTAGTAGCTGATAATAATTCCCAAAATAGTCAATATAGTCTCTTAATTTTTGGTTTAGAAAAAAGTGACGTTAAGAAACATACGACGTCGGATGTAAGGTAAAATAAAGCTCATCGTGTCGATTGTTACAAATCGTCGCTTTGCATACTAAAGGACGTATCTCAAAATTGATAGTTTTGCAGGAGAGCGATTTTAAATTTTTGATACAATTAAAACTTCTGCCACAAGAATACCATAAGGTTTTTATGGCTGTAGTTTGGGTTTTTCAGTCACAAAAAGAATACGTATTCACTATATACATACACACTAAATATGTTTTAAATAAATATCTTTGAAATTGCAAAAAAGAGAAAAAAGTTTAAACAAAATGAGGTACGCCCTTTTGTGTGCTGTTAATGTTTGGATTTATAGATTGCTAAAAAAAGATACGCCCCGTTATTTAAATGCAAAAATATATTTTTGGTACAAAAAAATTAACACAAACTTTGAAAAAACGTTAATAAGGAAACTAAACTTAAGCACAATGTTTATACAATAAACAATCAGCATTTTATTCGTGGGGAAGCGATCTGTAGAAGGCAACGTGGTCAAGAGATTTTACCACCGGGTCTTTTCCAGAGCACAGTGAAACCAAGTTGTCGTATTTAAGGGCTGTTACTTTAGGTCTTTCCTTATTGAGCTTTCCAACAGACAAATTTAAAATATTTTCCCGGTTTCTTTTTAGGGTAATGCTTCTGTAGGTTTCATCACAATGGGATAACTTGTAGAAAAATTTATTAGCCTCCTTCTTTTCAACTTTAAACTCTGAGATTTCTGTCCAGTTCACTTTGTTTTTGTTATCGTCTTCACGGATACTTAAAACTCGTAATTGTTTTGACAAATCTTTAAAATCTAAGAAGTCAGTATGTTCCATCTTATTTACAATGTATGGTTGTTTCCTTCTTGCAAGTTTGAAAATAGGCAGTAGTTGTGATGGAACAAACAAGTTCCCTGAATGAGACATTGCGGTAGAAATTGTGCTATGACAGGAGTCTCCTTCGCTTTGCCCATGAAAAGGTTCAAAAAATTTTAGACTGACTTGCTCAACGTTTTTGCTATTGATGACAAAGTAAAGTAGCATCGAGGCAACTATAGAATTTTTGTTCTGGCCTGCGCATCCATCAGAAAATAAATTAGCTGTTTTAGTCCCCTTCTCGTCATAATGCTGCAGAAAGTTATAAACACATGTTGAAATTTCAGAGGAGCCTCTTTTACTATCTATTTCACTCCATGTGTAGCAGTAACAGTCTTTGGTGGCTAAGTTATAAACTGTAAAGTTGTAAACTGCTAGGCGTCTTTTATAGAATATTGCACTTTCGTTTGATTTTGGTAGATAAATGACAGCTGATCACTTACCTGTATTTTTAATATATCGAATCGCACCATAACAATCAAAAAAAACACCGGTGATTCGAAGGCGGCACTATCATCATGGATCTACCGCGATAACAAAATAGCCAGCAGAGCGAAATTCTCACTATGGATCAGTAAAAGGGCGTAACTCAATAACAATTAATAAAATATGGCAAACAAAAGGGCGTAATTGAGATTCGCCTTTTTGTCTGCTTCTATAATATGCTGTATTGAGTTTCGCCCAAACTACTTTTCTAAATAACTCCGCAGGGAATAAAGATAAAGGTACGCCCGTTTGACAGCAATAAAATATCGCCTAAAGACATAATATAAGGGCTTATCTAAAAAAATCGATTTTTTGAGATACGCCCTTTCGTATGCAAGGCGACGAAATATTCGGACGGAATTTGGCACCAAAAGTTTACACCAATCAGGGCACCGTCGGATCATCATATCGTCAGAAATTGTATGCATGGAACGCTGTCTTAAATCGAACTAATCGAATCTTTTGTTTGCAATATTTTTCCTAACTAACCAGTGAAATTTACATTAAAAACGTTGAAATCCGGTCCTGTCGAATGTTTACTTTCACAAGGAAATTTCCGAACTGCTCAAGCTCACAACGCCCCCTTCGATGCCCATAGCGGGGACATAATTGCAGATGGGATTAGCAATAGACTGTTTATATATATATATGTGGTTCTGCCTCGCTTCGGCCCGTCGCGCTCTGGTTTACTTGCGATCGAAAATTAATAACTACCGATCTAATAGAGGTGCCACTTTTTCGGTTAGTCAAATGACTGGAAAATAAAATTAAGTGGATTGAAATCATGTCACATTCAATTTTAGAAACAAAACTGTAGAGCCCTAACCAAAAAGATCCGCAAAATCTATTGGACAGCAACCGGTGTCACGAGACATTAAATAGTCAGTGTTAAGATGTATTAACTGTCAAGAGGTGAAATAGATACTTCTAAATATTCCAATCCGAAATTTTTCAAAATATTTTAGCGCCGGCTCTGTTTGGTATCACAGAATTTTCGGAAATACTTTGTCCGATTTCACGCGGAGACAAAGTTGTCTCCAACATCAGTGTCTTTAATATTAGAACGACGGAGTGTAAAATTTATATGTGTCAAGATGATATCTTACTTAATTCTTTCCAATTAGAGATAACGATCGAAAATATGGAAATTAAGGTTATATGAGAAATAAATTTCATTTTGGGGGTGTCGTTATTTGTGGTTCCAATTAGCAGTTGACATTTTTATGATAAAATCCGGAATGCGGTGTAATTAATGTATTCGGAAAGGTTCACATGACGTTGCACGAACAAACTCTGTTGCTGAAAAAGTCAATTTTTTTTTCGGTAAAACAAAAATAACTGTTTTAAAATAGTTGTTTAGGTAACAAAAACATTACGTATTACTTTTTACTACGAACGGGAAAATTGAGCGCAGGAGCCGAAGGCGAGTGCAGCATCCCGTATGTGAAAAGAAGTAACTTTATGCATACGTTCCTTTTTTTTATGATCAAACACAAGCATTATAGGAAAAATCCTTTAGGGAACTGTGGGAGTGGTGCGTGTGCGCAAACAGCGATTCACGTTGGTTTTGAATCGTTGGAGGTTATATTCGTTAGGAAAAACGACCTCGGGAAGGTCGTTCCATAAGGATGAAGTCCTCCAGATGAAAGTATTCTTAAATAGTGAAGTTCGCTTCACCACGAAGCTTAAGCTTAACCACATATGGATGGGCGGCAGTGGTTCGTCGTGTGTTTCTGATATTCGCTGCTCTGGGCCGAATTAAGAGGGCAAGGTCAGCCGAGCACTTTCCATGAAAATATCTGTAAAAGAGATCCAAATCCCCTACCTGTCTCCGATGTTCTAGGCTGTCGAAGTTCTTCGTCAGCTCGTGGTCTCCAATCAGACGAATGGCCCTCCTTTATCCAGTAGCAGAAGGGTATGTTTGGGTGCAGAGCTCCAGACATGAGAGCAGTACACCAAATTTCTGAGAAGCTATCTTGGCGATTGCCACAACGTGGTTATGCCAACACTTATTTCCTCCCAGATTGACGCCCAGCAAATTAATAGATGAAGCCAGTGGGATTGCGTATCCATCCATGACTATATCCGGTTCTGTAATGTTAACCTTTTTAGAGAAAACTGCTGCCTGTTTTTTTTTTAGCGTTAAATTCGACTTGGTTACTGTCACCCCAAGCCAAAATTTCTTCCAGGTCTTTGTTGAGGCGTGATACTTCATGCTGTCTGCGAAAATGTGCGTCGGCAGCCGATGGTTGTGCATTCAAAGAGAAAGGTGAGATAAGTGTGCTATCATCAGCAAAACTAAATATCGGATTTTTCGTTTTCATTAGAAGGTCGTTAATGTAGAGTAAGACGAGAGTGGGAGACAATATGGACCCTTGAGGAACACCGGCATTGATGGTGAATGTGTCTGAGAGAAATCCGTCAATCGCCACTTGCAGAGAGTGGTCCTTCAGAAAGCTAGACAACCATGCACAGAATCGACTGGGCATACCATAGGATCGCAGTTTACTTAGAAGTCCCTCATGCCAAATACGATCAAAGGCTTTAGAAGTATCCAGTGCAACAGCCCGAGACTCCCCATGATGTTCGATTGCGTTGTTCCAAATAAGGGTGACATCGGCTAGAAGATCTCCAGTTGATCTGGACTTCCGAAAACCATATTGATGATCGCTGATAATGTTGAAGCCTTCCAGGTACTTTAGAAGATGTTGGTTAATAGCTTTCTCCATTACTTTTGATATAACTGAAAGCAATGCGACAGGTCGATAGTTGCTAGGCAGGGTTCTCTTACCTTTCATTGGTATAGACTGGACTCGCGCCGTCTTCCAGCACGCTGGAAATATTCCTTGTTTGTAGGATAAGTTAAAAAGTCTACAAAATACTGGTGTTAGTTCATCGGCGCATCTCTTGAGAACTATAACACTAATTTCGTCTGGACCTTTTCATTGGCTATTAATTATTTCGTCTGGAGCGCATTGAAATTCGTTTTCGTTTTCGGAATCGGAATTATTTCTGTCCATTTTTGATGTTTTCAAATATTAATGACATTTTAAAGGTAACAATAACAATGCGGCGCCCAGGCAACGAACGACGCGGATGCTGTTTTCATGGCAACTTGATATTATAAGCTTTTAGAGAGAATTGAAAAAATTACACGTTACGGCACTTTTTTTTCATTACTTTTTTAACTTTATCAAGAATCATTTTTGTTAAAAAAAAAATAGTTTTTTAACGATCGTAGAAAAAGTTAGGTCCCTCTCCCCCCCACACGCACAGGGGAGCGAATAAACCCGCACAAAGGTGCGAGTGAATAAAAAAATTATGATGTTTTCGTCCGTTTTAATTAATATTTATACCTCAGAAACAAAATTATTCGTGAATCCTCTTAAACTTTTTCCCACCGCAGAAAATCTAAATTCCGTTTTCGTACTCGAATGTTTTTTCCTTGGCGCCAACAAACCTATCATTGCGTATCAAGAGCACATTTTGTGTTCGCAATCAACATTCCTCAGTTAAATACTGTCTTTGTTGGCGATAATGACGATGTCGAAATGAGTCATTCCATTCCACTCATTATATTTGCTCATTTGCGCGCAATGTGTGAAAAATTGAGTGCGATTTAAGTAAACTTGAACTATTATACCCTATAGAGCTAGAACGTATAACCCTAAGGCGGCGTCCACACATAAGGTTTTACCTGACGGTCTAACAGTGTTGCGAAGTATGATGAAATTTCACAATATCTGGTAATTTTTATGAATAATCTATCAATTATGTATCTTTATCGTGGGTTTTGGTGAATTCTGGTGATTTTCTAGTTCATTTGCACAGTTTTGTTAAGAGTTGGACATTTTGATTTTATCAGTTTACTATCCTTTTCTAGCATATTTTTCTTTTTTTTTTCAGGTATGTTTTTTTTGTATGACAGATTATTACTCAAAACGGTTCGACATTAAAACACATCGCATTAACCTCAAAACGTAAGTATCCATTTTTCATGTTTTATTGATATTCTGCACGGGAAATATCTCCGACCGATTGATTTATACGGGTTTATAAATTTTAGTGTGTTTTTGCCCGAAAAGTAAATTTACGAGGGGCGATATGGAGCCCTCAAGCCGTTTATAGATTTGGAAAGTTGAACTTTCGGGGATCTGTGTCGGTGATAAGGCACGATTTTAACTAGATATCATGACGGCAGACCATAAATTTAGGTTCAAATTGGGTTGTTTTACAAGAAAAAGGGGTTTGTATATTGGGGAGTATTCGCGAATTTATTTTTTTACTCCATTTCTGAATAATCCACTTAATACCGCTTGTATGCATGATACAATAACTAAAGGTAAGATATCTGACCGTTCCAATTTCGTCAGCCGCGCGCAGTGACGTCACAGGGAGAGTGATTTTTAAATTTCTTATGGAGATTTATATATATACGGTGTTTGTCCACGAAATAAAATAATTATTAATTAAACCAAGTTAACACAAATAAATAATTAAATAACACACTATAAAGCAAAAATATTGTTAAATACTAGTGTGTGTCCACAACGGCGCACCGCCATTCGCACTTAGCCTGGCACCATAGCACCGCACAGCCTCGCTCGCACCGGTATCCAAGCAAGGACAAAACATGCGGTGTAATCTGACAACACTGTTAGTATACTCTAGTGACCCACATTGTGGCTAACTGAATCCAGATGGAACGGCGAGACAGTATGTGGGTTTTACCTTAGTATTTAGATTTTCGATTAAAAAAAAAATATGTATACTTTCTCTAGGACACCCTAGGAGTCACCCATTTAAATTTTCCATAACACCCTGTATAATGGGTTAAATTTAATTATACTTTCTCTAGGACACCCTAGGAGTCACCCATTTAAATTTTCCATAACACCCTGTATAATGGTTTCAATTTAAAAAAAGCACAGACGTCATAATTCTTTTATTATATCAGTCACTGAATGGTAAGTCGCAATTGGATTATTTATACATTTTAATGAACATTTTGATATTCTGATCCTCTAAATGTGAAAGTTCGTTGACATACGTTCTATGAGAGGGGTTGGAAATTGAATTTGATTGATCAAACAAGGGCTTTAGAGAGTTCCTTTGAGTGTTTATGAATATGAAAGCGATTTCATAATTCTGAAAAGCCCCTTTCAGCGGAATCGCATACTGAAATAACATTACAGCACATTATTCAAAAATATAGTTCTGATGTAAAGGGTTCCCCATTCTCAAACGATCTTTTTCCTTATTTTATTTTGATTGTAATAAGGCTGGATTCTCACGGTAATATACTGCATTTTTCTTACATTATTCGGGTTTAACCCGGAATATTCACACGATACATTTTCATTCCTGCAAAAAAACGAATAACCTCAGTTTTCATCCAGCGACGATCACCTAGAGTAGACATGTGTGTTGTTTCCCCAGTTTAATTCGAACGTTTCCGTATGAAGTGCGAGGGGAGAAAAATGTATAAAAACCATCCTAGAAAGCGGCTTACCATAGGCGTGCTCAAACAATAATTAGTATTGATCCCACAGTTGGATCCATACTGAAAATTAATAGTATATTACGTACCGAGGTGGAAAGTGTTTCATTCCTGTCGAGAGAGTCGGTAGATAGTAATGAAACTTTTCACCGAGGTTTGTATACTATTTTATTTACAACCACATCTAACATCCACTTCTTATTATTTTGAATTAAAATTATTAATAAAAGATAAATGTCATCTTGACTTTTCCATTGAAACATTAGACAGAAATTTCAAATAACCGCAGGTGGTAAAATAACGTCGGTAATAATACACATCAAGATGGCAAATATCATTTTTTGAATATGGTTTCCCTGTCACTAAACAATATATTATTTTAACAACAGAAAAATGCTATCAGATGAGGAATTTGATTTTGCTGCTACTCCACCAGAATTTCGAGAAGCAGCAAATATAGTAGAAGAAGATCTTCTGCCAACTAAACGCCGCCCGAGATATGACTAGGCATATAACTGTCTCAAAGAATGGTGTACGGGAAACAAAGTTCAAAATCCTGGTTCTGAGTCGGCGCTACTAGCTTATTTCAGTGAAAATGCCAAGACAAAGAAGATATCAACGATTTTGTCATAATATTCAATGATTTAACATATCAGTGACTGCCTACAGTAATGCCAATGTAATATTTAATGTAAATAAGTAAAACGAAAACCATCTTATTTTTTTATTTTTTATAAATGTCATTAGGTTTATTTTTAAAAATCAAAAAAAAATAATTTTCGTTAAATTTGTGTAATGAGTTGTATGTTGGTGTGTTCGTATATTATTTTGAGATATCGATTTTTAAAAAAATTACAAAAAAATTATTTACTTTCCTGGATGGAAAGTAAAAGTAAAAAAACCTCAACTTTCCACCTTTCAAAGATAGATGAAATGTCATTATTACATGCATGGTTGTAAATAATAGTACATTACGTATCAAGGGCCGAAAAGAGGCTTTTACGGACGAGAGCACCGCACGTGTTATAATGCTTAAATAGAAATACTAGTTTTTCTGCTTTGTCACTGTCAAGTGTGTTTCTTATATAGGGTGTTATGGAAATGACGTATTATATTTAAACCGTCAATTCCTGAGATAAAGACTAATTGAAGAAAAATACCCATAAATGGCGCTTTCAATTCATTCAGCGGTAAAAGTGACCCGACGTCAAACCAGAAAAACGCCTGTGTGGCACTGCGATACATGTAAGCATTCTGGCCGGTGTTGTCATATGTACACCTTAAACTCTTTAGACAAAATAAAATAATTTAAACACTTTTCCATTCTGTAATACCTTTTTGTACAATTAATTGAATAATATTTACGACGGACTATGTTTTAAACAACCCGAAAAAACATATGGAATAGTATTAAATAAGTTTTAAATAGGTACGTACGGCACTAGGTCAAATGCCAATGACCTCTTGACGCCTTACATCGGCTGAGCGAAGTAGTTTCATGTGACATTTTTCATTATTTCCTCTGAAAACAGAGTATTGTGAAAAGGATCCGACTTAGCTTCCAACTTAATTAGTAATGGTAATAATCCTGTGGCTGCAAAATATTTGGAAACAATGTGTAGAGCATCTCTCTTTTCTTCAGCTAGTAATGGATATTCTTCTTTGTTTATTGTAGGATCCAAAATATACGCCAAAAAGTGAAAGGGGGTTAGAGCTAGAAAATATCTGTTAAATTTTTTTAAATCATGATTTTTATCAACCCTGGTTCATACAATAAATAAAAGTAAACGAAAAGTTGGAAACGACGAAGAAAATGTTTTTAATCGCTTATGGACAGTGAAACAAATATTCGCCATAGTTTTCTTATAAAAAAAAATAGTTTCTTGTATTTTTATTCGATTATAAATCGTTTATGCCGACTTCTATTTATTTATAAATTTTTTCAAAAATTCATTTCAGTAAAATAGACCCATTTGTTATGTCTTATTTCTTTTTGTTTCCTTCAAGTATCTTATTATTCCAATTTCAAAATCAATAAATTCGTTCTTTCACATCTCAGCAAGACATTTATCTTTCGAAAAACAACGCCCACGACACCAAAAGTTTATTTTGGTTTATTTTAGTAACGCCGTATTATACGGATCCCAACGAATTCCTGTACATTTTCCACATTCTTTAAATCGAGTTTAAGGTTTAAGCGTCGGTAAGTGTGCTTTATTACCTTCACAAAGTAAATTAAAATAGATGTAGTTAAATTTTTGAAATAAACAATTCCATTAGGAATGCGCTCGAGGCACGAAAGTGTCGTAAAAAATGCCCAATTAATAATCATTTCTTTATAAAGGATGCAATAGTTAGAGAGACGGTGACAATAGGGGGTCCGTGAAGTGGAATATCAGTAATTTGGTTTTTCGTGGAGTTTAGGTCCCCCTCTACAACTTTTATATCTGATGAAATGCCGTAGAGCGTTGCTGAGAGGCGCTGTACCGCTTTAGATAGGAAATTCTCAATAAATTCAAAATTATATCGAGCCATGTCTGAAAATGAATTTAAAGCGTCTGCGTGACCCCCAAAGTCACGGGAAACACATTTTCTGACAAGTCAACCCTTGCATATACTTTTCCGAGCGTGTCAAAAAAAAATGAAAATTAACAAATAAAAATAAAAAATGCGAATTTGAAGTTGAAACTTTCTAGAATGGAACATTATATGTTCAAGATTATGTGAAAAAAGTTTTATCGATCCAGGTCTCGCCATTTCATTATTGGAATTTTTTTTAAATCTCCTCGGAGGAAATTCGCACAATATTACGCAGAGATACCGGAAGGCAGATATCGTTCAGTTGTATGACGGGATATATATTCGTAATATTACCAAATTAAGCCTATTTTTCCATAAAGTGTGTATGATTTATTCAAATCAGATGAATTTAAACATTTGTCCTTGTCTACTTTCCACTAATTACAGTAAAAGGCACGCCTTTCATGCATTTCGAGCGAAGTTTAGAAATTTTGCTATCACCGTTACGAATTCTGTTAATTTTCTGCAAGATAGAACATGTTTCTGGTAACTTTATATATAAATGTTCGGAAAAGATGAGGGAATCAGATAAACCTAGAAATAATTCTCCAAGGGGAATATTTTAGAAAATATAACAAAGTAAACCAGACTTTTAATAAAAAAAATTTTGAGAAAAAATACCGCACTTTCGCAATATTCTTTTTATCAGAAAATTGTTTACTTGTCATCTCCATGTGAATACAAATCGATTAAGCCCACTTGGACCCATGTCACTTGAGACTTTATAATTTTTCCATTCATTTTTTTGACACGCTCGGAAAAGTATATGCAAGGGTTGACTTGTCAAAAAATGTGTTTCCTGTGACTTTGGGTGTATGCTATAAATTCATTTTCAAACATGGCTCGATATAATTTTGAACTTATTGAGAATTTCCTATCTAAAGCGGTACATCGCCTCTCAGCAACGCTATACGGCATTTCATCAGATAAAAAAGTTGTAGAGGGGGACCTAAACTCCACGAAACCCCAAATTACTGATATTCCACTTCACGTACCCCCTATTGTTACCGTCTCTCTGACTATAAGAACAATCTTACAGTAAATTTTGAGCTTCAAGCAGTATAAATCTTCTTGAGAACATTCTTACAACCATTAAAAAGATCTATAAGTATAAAACACCAAATCAGGGTGATGTATCGTGACAATATGAAATCCCATGTCATTTTTGATATGGTTGAATATTGGCTCTCCTGTACATTTTACAAAAAAAACTGCATTATCTTCTTGAAGAGCCCAACATGGTGAATCCATATGCCGAGTTTGAATACATTTTGGTGAGCCAATCCTAAGTTATTCAATTAAATGTGGTGGCAAAAGCACAAAACTCTCATAGTTCAGGTAATACAACAAACACCAATAATTTCTATGATGCTATTGCCAAAAATTGACGTAAAGCTGAACTTAACGAATAATGAAAATATTCTCACTGACACTAATTTTCGTCAATGTCAAAATTTAATGTGCTGGTGTTTGCTGTACTATGAAAGTTTCGTGGTCTTGCCATCACGTTTAATTGGATAACTTGGGATTGGCTCACCAAATTGTATTCAAACGAGGCACATGGGTTTACCATGTCGCCCTCTTCAAGAAGTTATAATGCCGTTTTTCTATAAAATGTACATGGGAGGAAATATTCAGCCATCTCAAACATTACATGGGATTTCTTATATTCAACTCGACGATGAATCACCCAGAAACATTACAGAAAATCATTTATTTTGCTGTATAGTGTAACTTCTGTTGATGGTCTAGCATTGAAAAACAAGGTTCGACGAAACAGTATTATAATTTGGCTTGATAAAACTAAATACTTATGAAAAATATTGTCTCTCATCGCCTCTGTCTCTAAAGATCTGATTGAACTGTTTGAACACAGAGTTGAGTTCGTAAAATAACATTTTTAGCCCACATAAAGTTGTACTTTTATGCCTTAGGCACACAAATATTTTAATCTCAGGTTTACGATAAGAAAATTATTTTTTATTGTTTTTATTTCATTTTTTTGCGTCACAAAATAATTATTATTCCATCGCCATCGTGTAGATGGTTCATAATAATTATTTTTTAAATTTCGTTACAATTAAATATAATACGTGAGAATCAAACCTTAAAATATTGTGCGGACAACTATAAATGGTGTATCATCATGCATAAAATTGTAATAAATTGAAGTATATTATAATAGCTAAGAAAGAGAGGTAAAGAGAAAACTCCTCTAACATAAAAAATAGAGCAGTAAGTATTTTAAACGTACTTTCATTTTTTACATATAAAATCTTCGATCAAAATTCATTCATTTCAAGTTCGGTTTTTAACTAAGGTACATTTGGCCGGTGTGTGTTACTTACGCGTGTATTAATTACTATCGAAATGATGTTTTATACTATACCTAATTATACAAAGAAAAAATCAATATTTGATATGCATTTCGCATATCTTCCTTTTAATAAAATATTAAATTTCCTTCCTGCAGTCACGTAACCAAATAAACTGAAGTGGGTTTAGTTTCAAAATAAATGGGAAAATAATATAAAAGGAACACTATCTCCCAGACAGATAGATAATATAAGAGTAGATATTGCGGCTTGACATGAAATATACGCGAAACTGTATATGGAATATCAATAAACGGAACTCAGAAGATACATTGGATGGTTAAAATACATCAGAATAACTAATTGTGTGTTCTAGGTCCTAGTCTTTAGAAAACGAAGCGATTTTTATCGTGCGACATAAAAAGGGGCCTTAGTGAGATGGATGGTACTGCTTTCTACTTCCACACATCTACTTTATGTTGGCCTTGATTTGAAGAAAGGTGCAGTCTTATATCTAGTTCGGCATTAAGTCGATTACGATGTTTTGTGACATGTTTTCCCACTTAGTGGTTTGCAGACCCCCAAGGGGTCCGTGGACTTCCGTTTGAGGAACTCCGCTCTAAACAAAGCAGAATGAGCAAGAGAGCTGTGTGAATGAAGCTATTGTCTCTTTGAGAAAGAAATTGACGACCTTTATTTTTTCGAGGGCAGCAAAAAAATGTAGTGTTCGATTTTTCCACACTCAGGAATTTTGTCTCTCAGGAAAAGAAGTGTTATTTTTCGAGATGTTATCTGGATCACGAGACACATCCTTCCAATTTCCATTGGTCTGTCGTTCGTTCTGTCAGTCTATGCTCCCTGTCTGTTGCGTTGAAAATTCAACAAGATACTTATCATAAAAATTAAGAAACACGTACATTTAAAAATATATTTTTGTTCCAACCAAAGTTTATTATTTCAAATAACCGATATATTAATAAGTTCATAATTCTGTTTTATGAACTTAACATATTCCGAATGTTTATTTTACTTCTGCGCGTTCTTTATTTTTTTAAGAGTTGTGACGTGGGTGTAAACGTATGTCAGTATTTATGAAAATGTTATTCACATCCTTATGATTTCTATTGAATGGCACGTTTAGAATGTTAGGCCTTGGCAACAGCGCTTCTTCTGTGGGGCAAAAATCAAGATTTAGAAGTTTTATTGATATTTTATATGAAAAGTCCGATCCACTAAACCCCCCCATCATACCCAGCCAACATTAAAAAGGTTTTAAGGATAATCTTACAGCAAATATTTTGAGCTTCAAGCTCTCCAACAACATTTGGGAAACATCAACAACCAAGTTATACGACAAAAAAGCTTACAGACCGTTTTGCTATATAATTCAAGTTCTATTGATGCTCTTAAAAAAAGCTTTAAAGCGGTTTTATAATTGCGTCGTAAGAACTTTCTTCCATTCCAAAATGGACTTTTTTTTTTAAATTTGAATTAGAATTTACCTGCACTGAAGTTTATGATTTTTAGGTTATTAAACATTACTGTGTTGACTCCTCTTTTAGTAAACTGTTTAGAGGTCCATAGCTAGTCACTCCGGGTGACACCTTTTCCAATTCTTTACCGGGGACAAAGTCACTCTCTAAAAATGTACATGAATTTAAAATAATGTGCCACCTGATTCGCCTTCCCCTCTACCTTCTACCCCGCCGAGGAGGTTGAACCACGAAGGCCGCAAATATTCTTTAAATGCGTCCCTCTGTGCAATAAAATTGACATATCATTCCCGATTCTTAATATTACTATACAGAGTGTCCCAGAATATGTGGGCAATCTCCCGGGTTCAGATAGAACACTGAAAAATAACAGGAGAAGTTCTTATACATTTTTCTTCCTACGGCCTCCCCTACGGAGATACGGGCCCGTAACGGACGTTCCTGGAAATCGTTGTTTTTTAAATAATTTATTAAGTACTAGGTGTAATTTAATAATTTTTTAGTATAATGTTTACTTGATGAGTCTCCTTAAAATTCGCCCCTTTAAACACATTTGGCGTATTTAGTTTGCCAGGGACGGACTAGACGTAACACAAAAATGCTTTTTTTGTACACCCTGTATGATGAAGGAACGACAATACTATTTTTGGATGCTCTAAACCTTAAGCTGAACAAAGGTACTCTTGATTAATGTCGATAAATTGAACTGTTTTCGAAAAAAATACATTTTTGTTCAATATGATTTATATTCAGTATACGTAAATTCCATTACTAAGTTAGTAACTAATAAGACAAAGGAGAAAAACCGCAAATTTCAAGACACTGATATAAATATTCTTATTTAAATCGGTACATGTGAAAAAACCCATAGCAACAATGAGGGAATTTTATGAACATAAAACAACTAATGCAAAAACCCATATTGAACAAAAAATTTTTTTTTCGGAAACAGTTCATTTTATCGAAATTGATCAAGAGTACCTATTTTCATCTTAAGGTTTAGAGTATCCAAAAATATTATTGTCGTTCCTTCATCATACACGGTGTACAAAAAAAAAACAATTTTTGTGTTACGTCTAGTCCGTCCCTGTCAAACTAAATAAGCCAAATGTGTTTAAAAGGGCGAATTTTAAGGAGACTGATCTAGTAAACATTATCCGAAAAAATTACACTAGTACTTAAAAAAATTATTTAAAAAACAACGATTTCCGTAGGGGAAGACGTAGGAAGAAAAATGTATATGAACTTCTCCTGTTATTTTTAAGTGTTCTATCTGAACCCGGGAGATTGCCCACATATTCTGGGACACCCTGTATATATTACTTGAAGCGAAATATTAAGGGTGGGAAGCTTTGAAATTGACACCCCCGTATACAATATTTTAATAGGCAGTTAGTCTGAAAAGTAATTGGAAATTCTTAGTCAAACCATTAGTTTATTTTTAATCTTCTAGCGACCAGAAAAGAAAAATGCATTAACAAATTTAAAGGTCTGTTGATTAATTCGAAATCTATTGAAGCATGCCATGCACCATGTGACATAAAGGAATTATGGAGGGTCTGGTAAAAATAATTTTTTACAGGGTCGGCATCAGGGAATTCATGTAGCATTTTACATTTTATTCTGGTTTACATTAGTGTTGGGAAAAACCGATGAGTTTAATAATCATGTACTTAAGCGAGTACTTGAGCGAGTTTAGTGTATAGTTTTTATTAAGAAAGAACAGTTGATTCTGATTTTTTTTTAAATTACATGCTTCATTTTTTAAGAATCTGAAATCGCCGCTGGCTAGCCAGTCAAAACAAGACCCATGTCGCGATGGGATTTGGTATACTTTTTTATATGCACCTTCTTGTTTATGTGCCTTTAAGAAAGACGTATGTCGTGTCAGCCTTCTGAGCGTCAAACTCGAACGTCGCCAATCGGCACATTTCGGGTAACGCGGCACGTACATCGAAGGTCGGGTATAAAGTGAAAGGTTCGATTTTTCTCCTAGACTAGACCTAGATAACTAGAGTATTTCCTATCGAGCGAAAAACTGCTCGAATATACCGATACATGCATCAAATAACATTAGGTTTGTTCCAACACCCTATTTTTGTATCGTTCTAGAACCGTCACGAAACTGTTGGAATCGATTTTGTGCGCAGGCGTTAATTTTGCACTGTTTGTTGCCGATGCACAAGGGAGGCAAGGTTGGTACGTTTTTGTGACCATTCTGTGTAAAAATCTCAGCTGATCGCCTGTCTGATTCTAGGAAAGAAGTTTAGTAATTAGTTAATTATCATAACATTCATAAATCACAACCCTACTTTTGTTGTTTTGATTTCTTCGTCTAAGCTTGAGTATTATCTTTTTTCGTTCCGTTTTGTTGTATTTAATAATCATGAAAGAGAATAACGTTTAATGTTAAGAATATCTTGTAGGTTTGGGAACCGGATTATATAAATTTAATAAGAATAAATTAAATAATCAAAATATTAAGCAACAACTCCTACAAAACAAGGCTAAAAGAACTGCATGAATGCCAGGAATACAAAAACAACGGTTAAAATTCTTAGGGCGCAAGTCAGTACAAGCGGTTCCTGGTCTTGGCCATGTATCGTTTTTACCGTTCAGGAACTGGTTTGCGAACGATCACAATTTGGTTGCAACACCAAAGGGATCGCCAGCTACACCGGTTTGTGTCGGTTGGAACGCCTTTCGACTACTACGCATGTGCGTGACCGTACATTGTACAATTTTTAGGGTGGTTGGAACGAACCTATTGTTACATTTTGACCAATTTCAGAGTTCAAAATAAATTTCAATGTTTCAAACCTAAAATTTGGTTTTTGCTTAATTTTTTTTAAATGCCTCTTTCATCCCATTTGTATCTGATTATTTTGGTATTTTGCCTGTAGTATCATGGTAAAGTAATAAACCCGACCCTTTTATGTCTTCTCCTGTAAGAATACGATTTGTCACTTACAATGTTATTCGATGCATGTATCGATACGTCGGCGTCAAGCGAAGCTCGGGTATAAAGTGAAAGGTTCGATTTTTCGCCTGAATTTATAACTAGAGTATTTCCTATCGAGCGAGAAACTGCTCGAATATACCGATACATGCATCATATAACATTGTAAGTGACATTTTGACCAATTTCAGAGTTCAAAATAAATTTCAATGTTTCAATCCTAAAATTTGGTTTTTGCTTAATTTTTTTTTTAAATGCCTCTTTCATCTGATTTGTATCTGATTATTTTGGTATTTTGCATGTAGTATCATGGTAAAGTAATAAAAGTCAAACGGACAATCAAATTTGTGTGCCAGAGTAACACCTTGTTAACAAAGATATTTTTGTGATGCAATTTGGGGGGTGTGACTGAATAATTATGATTGATCAAGTCGTGGAGGCGTTTTGAAAAATAATAATGTTTAATCAAATTTTGTATTTGTATCCCCATCAAAATTTAAAACGACTTTGTTATTGGTCGTTTTGCTCAAAAATTAAAAATAGGGGTAGTTCTCCCTTGAACCATTTCTACATTCTTGTACTTTTGGAGAACCCTGTGAATCTTAGTTTCTGGCCAAGCAGAGCTTTTTAGGAAGATACACTTTATTTCATAAAACGCATAATAAAAAAGTTTCCCATTTGTGGGCACGAGAAATGGAGTACGATAAATCAAAATGTCTAAAGGTGGCCCTGTCTCTTAAAAATAATTATTTCGGGCGTAAACATTTGCTTTTCGGCTATAAATAGAGGCTCTTTGGGATTTATTTTCTTTTTGTGGTGCCCATATGTTTTTCGATATGACAGAGAAACTAGTGACAATAAATGGCAGCTTACAGAGCTGAAACATGGCTGGAACGTAACTTTAAAATCCAAAGTTTTATGAGGTCATTAAACACGACTAGAAGCTGCTCCGGCTAGTGCATGGTTATAACGTTTACTGTAGGTTTTTGTATGCACACATTGCTTCTATGTTGCCACAATTTTATTCATTAGTTTTAATTGGTACGAGGGACAAGCTTTTTTAAGGCACTAAATGTCGCTGCTTCTAGTTAGGGTTACTAATAGTTATACAGGGTGTTCGTTAATGGCGTGCTAATATTTTTTATGTAATTTTATGCGGAAATCTCATATAGTCGTCTGCAACGGCTTGACGGAATGTTGTTTTTTTTTAATGGCTAATTTTTAATATCTCTAAAAGGTTATTTGCAGCGGTGATCGATTCTGGATGTAAAAAGTTTTATTAATGACTATTATGCAATAATAAATTACCATATATCCTACAACGTGTCATTTTTAATACAGGGTGTCCCATTTTCGACACTTTTATAGGGTATCTCCGTAATTGTTAGTCCTATCAAAAAAAGTAATGTAGGTGTCATTTGCTCTTTTTGGGTCAAACTTAAAATGGTAAAATCAAAATTTGAAAATTTTCGCTCGTTTAAGAAATACGGGAGAAAATCAAAACATTTACAATTTCAAAATCACCCTATATTTTCTTAGTTAAAAGAGATACAGAAAAATGTTTTATACAGAAGTTTCTTTATATTGATTGTTGAATAATCTGTCGTTTTCAGAATAAGTATACGGGGTCAGGTAAAAAAGTTATCGGACCTAACCTCATATTTTAAAATGGAACACCCTGTATATTTTAATCTAAAAATATACTATTTTAAATTATCCTTTCAAATATATAACACACCATGGATGATATTGGTATCCTAGGCGGTTTATTTAAACTTTATTACTTTAAACCACAATAGACCATGAAACAAGAGCTAATATCCTAGAAACAACTATGCTGACTATTAACATTTAACGCCAATTTCATTTTTACATATTTATTTGCTAAAATGACTTATCAACATTTTGAAAAATTTGATATCAGTTTATATTGAAAGTGGGAAAAAACGAAGAAATGGCGCAAAATGTATATTTTGTTCGCTATCCGGAAAGACGGTAACCATTTAAGGACATATTCCGAACATTTCCGATGATTCTCGTTATTTTTTACCTTAATCTGAATATTTTATTTCGTTTTAAACCAATAAAGTTTAAATAAATCGCCTAGGAAACCAATATCATACATGATATATGTGAAAGGAGAATTTGAAATAGTATCTTTTTAGATTAAAATATACAGGATGTTCCATTTAAAAAAGTGAGGTTAGGTCCGATAACTTTTTTTACCTGACCCCGTATACTTATTCTGAAAACGGCAGATTATTCAACAACCAATATAAAGAAACGTCTGTATAAAACATTTTGCTGTATCTCTTTTAACTAAGAAAATATAGGGTCATTTTGAAATTATCAATTTTTTGATTTTCCCCCGTATCTCTTAAGCGAGCGAAAATTTTCAAATTTTCATTTCACCATTTTAATTTTGATCCGAAAAGAGCACATGACACCTACATTACTTTTCTGATAGCGCTAACAATTACGGAGATACCCTATAAAAGTGTCCAAAATGAGATACCCTGTACAACTCGGAATTCTAATATACACCGCAAAATTTCAAGTTACAACTAGAATTTGCAAGTTAAATTTCTGAATCCGAGATACCATGCGACATTTGGGTGTAATTTGTCGTTTAAACTGAGCACACGAGCAACACGAGGGGGTAGTCTTCGTAGAATGCCGCTAATAATTTTTCATTTAATTTTATTTGTTGAGTTGCATGGCAATTTTTCTTCCCGATGGTCGCATGTAGCCAAAAAACTATAATTGGAAAAAAACAAGACGCACAGCGTAGCGTCAGCGTCCCGACGTTATTGGTGACTCATCGTATTATTCGGAGTGCAGTCGCATAACAGCAGGGGTGGCAGACGCAAAGGGATTTTGATTGTATAAATTACAGAGTGGCACAAAATAATATATGGATTCCCTATACAGGGTGTTATGGAAATGACGTATTATATTTAAATCGGCAAATCCTGTGATGAAAATAAATTGAAAAAAAATAACCATAAGTGGCGCTTTGAATTATTAAGCGAAATTATACACTTTATATGAAATCTGAAAATTTACATGGCCGCTACTGACGACGGTCGGTGTTGTCATATCTACACGGCAAACTCTTTCGAAAACAAATTATAATATTAACAATTTTTCATTCTATCATTTATGAACAAATATGATTCCAGAAAACCGACTGCGAAAGATGTTTAACAAAACAAATAATGGTAATATTACACACAAATTTCAAATTCATCACAAGCACAGGAAAGTAAATAGGTCAAACGTCATTCACCTTCCTATTATTTTTCAAACTCTTTTAAAAAATGTAATTTTATTTAAGACCCGTGCTTTCTTACCTTCACTTTTAAATACAATTATTAGTTTCCTTTGTTTCACAGAAACCACACAGAATCTAAGTTTTAGGAAAAAACCTCTCACATAATCTCACAAATAGCAGCTATTCACATGGAAGAATACACGGGAAAACCGTTTTAATTTTGGTCCTTTTTTTCTCGTTTAGATTTATTTATTTAACTAATTTAAAAAACACACACTTTAAATACAATTCTTTCAATTTAAGAATGACATGACGAACGTACTAAATGGTACGTGCAAAACTCGGAATAGAGATGGGCAATATTTGAAAGTTTGATATTTCATGGTCACGTTAATTGAATCTTAATAATAGGCGTTACGGGACGGACTAAGATCGCTTAAATGCGTTTCTTATGGTAATAAACGAGATTCTTCCCTGAATTGAATAAAATGATAGTAGTGATATATATATCCATCAATGAAGGTAAGGGATAATACTGCGACTGTACTTGAGAAGCCCAAAAAATTAAATTAGCTCAGCTCTACTCCAAATGACAAGACCGACGAAGATTTAAATTTCTTTCTCACACTGTCATCTCTCTATCTCTTTCACGCAATCCACTGGGCGCCGGGGCAACGTAAGTCTAGGCGCACAAGCGTGCGTCTTGCAAGTGTCAGTATTAGAAAATACGGGTTAGAATACGGTCGGTTCTGTTGCTTACCATTTACACGCTCGGCTATCCGCTTTGTTTTCAGAAGGTACGCGTATAATAATTGTTTTGTATTGAATTTCGAGCTACGCGTCCAAACTTTGTATATAACTTTAAGTTGTTTTTAGGAGTCACCCATTTAAATAGGAAAAAAATCGTAACTTAAAGCCACATTATTATTATTATTAATGATGACAAGCACTATAGGAAAAATCCTTTAAAGCACTCTGGGAGTGGTGCGCGTACGAATAGATCGATTCATGTTGCTTTTGAATCGGAGTTTATATTCGTTGGGAAACGCGACTTTAGGGAGGTCTTTCCACAAGAATGACATGCTCCCGATGGAACAGTTCTTAAACGATGAAGTTCGAGGAGTTCTAAGCTGAATCACATAGGATGGGCGGCAGTGGTTCGTCATGTATATCTGCTCTTCGTCGCTCCAGGTGGAATTAAGCTGGCAATGTCAGCTGAACATTTTACCATGGAAATCTCTGAAAAAACGACATGAGAGCAGAATTATATACAGAAATAACTCAATTTATAGAAACGAATTCAACTTGGACCCGTCAGTTCTGATCCCCTCAATAAAATTGGAACAACTACAGATTTTATTTAATTTTGACACTGTGTAGATGCGATACTGCATCATCCCTTCGTGTCTGACCGAATGTCTGCCTGAAAACCACCCTTACAAGATGGATATTTTTCGGCTGCATTGTGATGTGTTTGTTGAAGCTCAAAAGAGGGTGGATTGATACACTCCAGTTATTCTGGAATTTGGAACATATTAAATTTTTATAAAACTAACCTTCCTAAAAATTAAATATTTATAAAAGTAACTTTTCTAAATAAAGCGGTTAGGTCCAACCCTCACTTGACCGTATCAATATAGACATTAATTTACAGGTCCGTCAATTTTTTCACGATCCATTGACTGTTAATTTACGAGATGAAAGAATTTTAGGGGGGCAGAATCCATAGACCTATAATATTAAAGGAGACAAATCAATCCCTTCATAATCGCCTATTTGTTTACAATCATAATATATACAGTACGTTTCACGAAAATTGGATACGACTTAATGATTTCGTGGGTAGGTCCCATTGTGTCGACAAGAGCTTAGCAATAAACAAGTGAAGTATGAAGGGACGGACTAAGGAATATAAGTAATGATATGATTATATTAATGTAATCAAATGAAATAACATTTTTTTTTAAATATTACTAGTCATATTTATTTACATTTATAATGTCATTCTATAGATAGTTCTGTTTCGCTATCGCTATCCTAATCAAAATTAATTATAATTGGATTAATTATACGATCCAGACTAATATACGAATTTTCTACAGTTATTACGTGACGGACTGAATTTTTCCAACTACCTGGGGGAATATCATTAAATCATTTTCGTATTAATTCTACAACACTAGAACTTAAAGTCGGAGAAATATTTTCAGACCTAACCAGTGATTTTAACTGGTGCCACATATGCTCTATGGGGTTAAAAATGCAATAATAGGGTGGGAGCCGTAGCATTGTATGCTCACATTGTCCATTACTATCACGCTATTCTGAGGAATGTTTGGTAAAAGACAATTCTTGAACCATGCCTCAAAAACTAACAAATTTTACCACAAGAAGATATTTAAATATAAATTAAGCAACCTAACCTACCTGATGTGCCTATACTTAATTATAATTATTACAATCCGGTCCTTTCCACATAATAATAACAAAGGGTCATAAATAATGGGATGGCCCCAGGTACTTTTACTGCAGTCATTAAGTTATATCTATTTTTCGTGAAACAAACTTTACTTCCCCAGTTTCAGATAAGTTAGAAGAAGATCGCTTTAAATAAATGGCAACGCTGTAAGCTGCACGTCCACTTACCAGTGCAGTGGTATGTTTTTTTTAGGATCATAATAAAAAATAAAATTGTTTAAACAAAACAAATGTTGTTGAGGGCGAACGAAATGTTGAGCTGTGGGAAAATTCAGGTGCATATAGTGCCATGCATTTCAAATAGGTAATAAAGTTATTTACTGCACTGAAAGAAAATAAATAATAAAAAAGTGATACAACTAACCATAATATGTGACTGGAATAGCATTTATTAAGAAATGCCATTAGGTTATAGAAAAATTTGAACCTAAATTTTTGTAATAATTGCAAAAATATTTAGTAAATGAAAAGTTTTTGTAAAATTTACTTAAATTTTTTGTACAATTTACTGAAATATTTTGTAAAATTTTACACATGCGGTCTCCCAAGCGGTCACCCATCCAAATGGCAACCTAGCGTTGCGTTGTTTGACTTCTTCGAGCGATGGTATGTTCCTTGTATAACTTCTCCACCCATTGTTTGTTACGAGGATCGAAATGCCAAGCCTTCCATTCTTGTAAAAAGCATTTTTACAACACTTCCTTTAAACTTGGTCATTTTTACAATAAAAAAATACTTGCAGTACAATAATAGTGGTTAGTAAAATGTACTATACATTTAAAAATATTTAACTACTGGAGTTAAAATGCATTCGTTGTAAAACTTAAAAATATATTTTAGTATTTGGTATTTTGATTGTACTAACTTTATTAGAGATACTAACTTTTTTATAAATTATATATCTACAATATTATTTTGGTACGGACTATACATGAAAAATATAATTAATACTATATTTTATAGGAATACTATACTAATTTTACTATACTTAGTATTTTTCCGTGTTTTTTAATATGGGAAATCCGGCTTGGAATTTTACAATAATTTTACTACAACGCAGTTATATAACTTCGATCTAAAATAAAACATAAACAGGCATAAACGATGTAGGTACATTTTTTTTGTAATTTGTCCACTTCTCTTAAACTACAGTACCGCAACCTCGAAAGCACAGTTATTTGGCATTGTAGGAATTGTGCAAAACCTTGAAAATCCATTACAAAGCCAGCCAACCATAGAGAATTAAATTGATGTACTTTGTCACTACTTGGACATCACGTCGTCATCATCTCGTTTAAAATCCGTTATCTATTTAGAATATCAAATACCAGAGAATAGGCAAATCACTACTGTCTAGGGGCGACCAGAGGGGTAATTCCCGCCATGGTTATTTTATTAAAAGAAGATAGCTAAGTATAGAGCCAAAATATATCTACTGAAACTTGGAAACTATTATTTGGAGTCATCTATTGATTGGTTTATTCATTTCTCGCCTTTTGGCGTGACAATAAGTTACAGAATGGCAAACATACAAAGTAAAGTTTCATTATGGCTGCCTGCAATTAATTTTTCACAACCACAGTTCACTGGTCGGAAAGATGCGACTGAAGATTTATTTATGGCTCATGCAACAAAGGATACAAGGGATTTTTACTACGTTTCCTTCCTTTAGTTTCTTACATATCTATTACGTGTCTTCAGTTCTGCATTCGTCAATGCCCGTCACAATACTGCGCAACTGGTCGCTTTTCCTTTTTACTAGTCGAGATATTGTATAATTGTAATTTAAATTTAATTGCAGTTTTGCAAGGCGTTTGTCAACGAACCCTAATCATATTCTTCTTCTTTTTTAAGTGCCATATCCTCTGACAAGGTTTGCTATCATCATCATCGATGCAGCAGATCTAAATGACTCATTGGAACTACAGTTCTACCATTGTATCAAGTTATTTAACCAGTAAATGTGTCTTCTTCCTATGATAAGGTTTGCTATCATCATCCTCGATGCAGCAGATCTAAATGGCTCATTGGAACTACAGTTCTACCATTGTATCAAGTTATTTAACCAGTAAATGCGTCTTCTTCCTCTGATAAGGTTTGCTATCATCATCTTCGATGCGGCGGATCTAAATAACTCATTGGAACTACAGTTGTACCATTGTCTCAAGTTATTTAACCAGTAACTACGTCTTCTTCCTCTGCTTCTTCTACCCAGTATCACCCCCTGTATGATATTGTGCAAAGCTGCATGCTTCTCTCCCCTCATTACGTGACCCAGATACTTTAATTGTGTTTAATATTTCCCTTTCCTGTCCCATTTTTCATCATTTGTTACCATGTTTACCCAAATTATTTTTCAAATCCTTCTTCATGACCAGATCTCAAATGCTTTTAGTCGGTCACCAATGTTTTTCTTCAACGTCTATGATTCCATCCCATAGCATAAAGTAACACCGAATAGACGTAGCATCTCGATATTATCACTCTGAAGTGTAAATTAACCTCTTGGCTGCAAGATACACTTTTCATTTTGTTAAATATCGTTCTGGCTTATCAAATTCTTGATTTAACTTCTTCCTTGCATGGATCCCTCAATATCAATTGTTCCCTAGTATTTATACTTGGTCTTTCTGGCATTTAAGATAAATCCTCTCTCATCACTACTTAATCAATCAAGCTGTGTAGATCTTCTAGTGTTTCGGAAATAAGTATGGCATCGTCTGCATATGGGATATCGGTTAATGGGTGTCCCATTAACTTTAAAGCCAAGTGTTGTTTCCTCCAGTGCTCTCTGGATGACTTCCTCTGAGTACTTAAAGGTTAAATAAAAGTGATAATAATACACATCTTCTCACACGAGTGAGCGTCTTGAGAATGTAGTTGTATGTTTGTATGTACTTTTGACAAATAACAAAGTAAACTTTAGTTTCATTTTATATATTTAAAATGTATTGTCACAAAGTAACAGTAAGTCAATCAATTCTTAGACAGTTCTTTATCTTCTTGTATATTAGCGGTATGATTAAAGTATAAATGACTAATTTAATATAATATATTGCCATATACTAAATTCCCGAACGACAATAAATAAAATCGACCCGCCGATGCATTCTTTTAAAATAGTTTAATATGATATTGCGCCCGATACGGCGCGGAGGCCGGGTAAAGTGATGTATGCCACGTGCCCAGTGTGTAAACCTTTGTAATACGGAATTTAGTTGGAACCTTAAAAACAGTTACTCAGTGTAGCCTCTTGTTCCTCATTTTATTTACTAAAATCAATTTTTTTTTAAATTTGAGAGATCCCTCGTAATTTCACAGCTAACCGACAAAGAAAGATCCCAAAGGTTTATCGACCGATTTTGCACACTGCTGTACGTACGTGGTACGTGGAAACGGCCAAATCGTAATTTTGACCCTGAATTGCGACATGGCTGGAGTAGAGCAATTCATTCAGCCAGGTCGCTGCATATTGCAACACTGTTGCATTTGGCAACGCAATATTGCAACGTTTCATCGTGGCTTACGTTCTCGTCCGCATGGAGACAGAAAATCTAATTCGTAATTTATACTACAATAAATCGGAATCGGTATTTTATTGTGTTTCTAGGAAATAAATTCATTATAAGTGGAGTAGTTTTATTTTGAATAACTTCCATACAAAATCTAAATTAATATATATATAATTATAAAATGTATTTAAGACAATTATAAAAAAATAACTTATCTATGCCATTTATTTCAAATCTTGATTATCGCTCAATGGGACGCCTATAAATAATAGAATTATTTCTATTAGGCTTCCGAAGACTATACCTGATGGTGGTGTGGAAAGAAATTAGTTTTTCCGCCAATACGCGTGTTGCAGTAGACTTTGCGGCACTCGTACGCTGGATCTATTCATTTTACAAAAAAAGTAACATAAATAATTGGAAAATTTCTTTAGTTCATTCCTGTAGTTCAATCCGACATGACCGAAATCGTGTTCCGCCAGCGTCCCGTTAAACTAATCCTGAAAGGGCTCGACGTCAAGAAAGCTTCTGGTCCAGACGAAATTCGTGTTATAGTTCTCAAGAGATGCGCCGATGAACTAACATTTGCAGACTTTTTAACTTATCCTACACACAAAGAATATTTCCATCGTGCTGGAAGACGGCGCGAGTCCAGCCTATACCAAAGAAATATAAGAGAACCTTGCCTAACAACTATCGACCAGTCGCATTGCTTTCAGTTATATCAAAAGTAATGGAGAAAGCTATTAACAAACATCTTCTAAAGTACCTGGAAGGCTTCAACATTATCAGCGATCATCAATATGGTTTTCGAAAGTCCAGATCAACTGGAGATCTTCTAGCCTATATCACCCATCTTTGGAACAACGCAATCGAGCAACATGGTGAGTCTCGGGCTATTGCACTGGTTATTTCTAAAGCCTTTGATCGTGTTTGACATAAGGGACTTCTAAGTAAACTGCGATCATACCATAGGATCCCACTGCCCACTGCCCAGTCGATTCTGTGCATGGTTGTCTAGCTTTCTTAAGGACCGCCCTCTGCAAGTGGCGATTGACGGATTTCTCTCAGACACCTTCACCATCAATGCCGGTGTTCCTTAAGGGTCCATATTGTCTCCCACTCTCTTTTTACTCTATATTAACGACCTTCTAGTGAAAACAAAAAATCCGATATTTAGTTTTGCTGACGATAGCACACTTATCTCATCTTTCTCTTTGAATGCACAAGCATCGGCTGCCGACGCACATCTTCGCAGACAGCATGAAGTATCACGCCTCAACAAAGACCTGGAAGAAATTTTGGCTTGGAGTGACAGTAACCAAGTCGAATTCAACGCTAAAAAAACCCAGGCAGCAGTTTTCTCTAAAAAGGTTAACATTACAGACCCGGATATAGTCATTGACGGACACGCAATCCCACTGGCTTTATCTATTAATTTGCTGGGCGTCAATCTGGAAGGAAATATGTCTTGGCATAACCACTTTGTGGCAATCGCCAAGATAGCTTCTCAGAAACTTGGTGTACTCTTCCGAACCAGAAAGTTGTACACACCTCAACAACTTTTGACACTATACAAAGCCCAGATTCGACCATCACTAGAGGACTGCTCTCATGTCTGTAGCTCTGCACCCAAACATACCCTTCGGCTACTGGATTCCATCGAAAGGAGGGCCATTCGTCTGATTGGAGACCACGAACTGACGAAGAACCTCGACAACCTAGAACATCGAAGACAGGTTGGGAATTTGACTCTCTTTTACAGATATTTTCATGGAAAGTGCTCGGGTGACCTTGCCCTCTTAATTCCGCCCAGAGCGGCGAATAGCAGAAATACACGACGAACCACTGCCGCCCATCCATATGTGGTTAAGCTTAGTACTCCTCGAACTTCAATATTTAAGAATTCTTTCATCCTTGTGGAACGACCTTCCCGAGGTCGTTTTTCCCAACGAATATAACCTCCAACGATTCAAAACCAACGTGAATCGCTTTTTGCGCACACGCACCACTCCCAGAGTGCCCTAAAGGATTTTTCCTATAGTGCTTGTGTTTGATCATGAAAGAAAAAAAAAAAGTTTAATTTATCACATAACTGTTTTCATCGTAAAATAAGTAGTAAAGGAGATATCGTCAAAAAACTATTTTTGGGCGCCATTTTTTCAATATGGCGGCCTGAGCAACCTTTATTTACAAAAGTAACAAAGCGGTATTCTAAAGTGCGCTCAAACCCTAACTGAAACTAACTAACTGAAATACATATATACCTTATCTGTAACTGTTGATACTCATTATCTTTCTTAAAGTTTTGCACATGTTTAGAAGGATAATGTTGTTTTAAATGCATTATTAACGGTGATGTCGATCTACTGTTGCCACGTTTTGAAACAATCTTTTTAGGTAATTCCCCGTTCTGATTTTTAATGCAATAAAACACCTAGCGTCATAAACGCGAAGTACACATTATTTTTATGTTAAAAACATTCAAATAGATAATGAAATATTGTTGGTTCCATATTTAAAAATAAACTTTTATAACAATAATGAGTAATATAATTTTAGTTTTTTTATTTATCTACAAACCAAAAAATGTTGATAACGATTGTGGCAACACTCTTTACAAACAGTTGATCATATTTTCAATGGCGAAATAATCAAACATTCTTTGTGGTGGCCGCTGTCATATTGAAGGCGTTTGAGAACTATCCTTTCTGTAGTAAAGCCCCCAATCAAGTGTAAACACTAAAAAATCGCGGCAAATCTATTGGTATATATTACCTGGTACCCACACCCTTTAAGCCATCATAATGGTCAGTGTACGAAACTAGAGGCCGAAAATTCGGTGTACCAAACAAGAATATTTTAGGTAATTTTTGACATCTACGAAACGCGAAATAAGAAAACAGCAACTACAATAACGGTGTAGCAAAGCCCTTTAATCAATCATGCAGCCAGATGTACTGGCCCTTAAAAGGCCCTATAGGAAAAACTTGTTCCACTTCCGGACGAGCCTTTATTAAAAGTGCAACATCCGCATATAGACAAACCCCCCGATCTTTAAATAATAATAAAGTGAACTTCTGGACCCTTTCAAAATTCAATAGACATGGGGCCTGAAAACAGATGTTATACTTCTACAGTGAATATAAAAATAGGTCGATGCCTCATGTTGCTTTTAAAATAATCAATTGAATAGTGGTTAGGAACTGCTCTTTGGAAGGCAGTATGGAGCAGCATAACAAGGAGGGAAAGTTAGTAAATGTAAAGTTCGTTTCACAGTACTTAGTTCCCTATACAATTTTTAATCCAACCATCTTGGGTTTATTCGGGTTTGTTTCCAATATCAAACCACCTTGCAAAATGTTAAAATTATTTTTTCTTGATTGGATGGGGCTTGGGTTCAACATTTTCCTGATGGATCTATCCAACGTTTTGCTGGAGTATCTGTGTCATATACACCGTGTCCATGCAAGATAAGGAGGGCCAGTACAGGGATCTCGGAAACCGTAAGAGATACGAGGTCGGTTAAATGGAGGTAAAGTTGCGCATTTACGTGCCTAATAATATGCCGTTTAGAAAGTTTTAAAATTCGGAGTATTCCGGAGATATCCGGAAAAAAACGAAATTCTGAAAAATAGTTTTATTGTTTTCCTGGATTTCTTTGAGATCGAATTCTAAAGTAAATTGCACTTTTGCATTGCCACTTTTTTCGCTCTATCTAACAGCGTTAACTGTTTTGTAATCCGACGAGTAATATTCGAAGGGTCATTATCAACTTTATTTTATTAAATAATTACCTTACTTACCTTTACTTATTTGTGGTTTATTATTAAATTATTTGTTATTTTTGAACTAGTCCAACATAAGTAAAAATTTAGAGCTTAATTTATGAGATATTATTTATAATATTAGGAGAAATACAGGACCGTATCCCAAAATATCCTGATGTTGTTCAAAAAACCCTCGAAACGTCATTAAACTACAATGTGACATACATCGTTGCATTCGGAAGAAAAGAAGCTCTCAAATTCCAATATCAGGAAAACAAGACCGTATTTAAAAAAATAAAGTTTATAATGGCCCTTCGAAGACGACTCGTCGGATTACAAAACAATTAACGCTGTTAGATAGAGCGGAAAAAGTGGCAATGTAAAAGTGCAATTTACTTTAGAATTCGATCTCAAAAAAACCCAGGAAAAAAATAAAACGATTTTTCAGAATTTCGTTTTTTTCCGGATATCTCCGGAACTACTAGGAATTTTAAAACTTTCTAAACGGCATATTATTAGGCATGTAAATGCGCAACTTTACTTCCATTTAACGGACTTCGTATCTCTTGCGGTTTCCGAGATCCCTGTGCTGCCCCTCCTTATCTTTGACACGGTATATATCAAACCACGTTTAATCGAGGTAGATAAAGATACGCTTTTCTAATGTTAACAACGTTGGAATATTTTTAAAAATGCAAGCAATTTTGAACCAACATACGAATTCCCGTAAAAAGTTACCAGACTATATGGTTATTATCCTTATCTGATTATCCACTGATTCGCTTCCAAATTTCTCCATTATCCCAGTCCATATCCACTGACGACGGAAACTAATGAACCGTGCGGCTAACGTCCCGAAAAATGCGGAAACCCCCTCATTTACATTCTATCGTCGGCAAAAACTCGTTATTAACTCCAGGGAGTTCGTATTTATAATGGAAGCAGCGAAAATAAAAGAGAATATTTGTCGATTAGGAAGGTCATCGTCAGAACGTGTATTTTTTAATATTTGATGAAGAAATATTTTGAATCGAGGAAGAGACTTTATTTTTTTAACGTTAACGACTTGTACTCCTTTTTAAATCTTGAGGTGGCTCTCCCCTGTACGTTTTATAGTAAAACTACTTTATAACGTCTTGAGGAGGGCGATATGGTAAACCCATGTGCCGAGTTTGACTACATTTTGGTGAGCCAATCCTAAGCTATTCAATGAAACGTGGTGGCAAAACCGCGAATTACAAATACAGTGAAACCTCTCCTAACGGACACCTCTAATAAGCGGACATAACTATTAAGTGGACATTTTTTCGTAGTCTGGAACTGGGTATATGAAACTCCATGAAAATCAACCTCTCTTGGGCGAACCCTCCTTCAATCCGACAAACATTTTTTTAAAGTATTTGGGAGACAAATAAGTACGGTGCAAGAACTCTCTGAAGACAGACCGGCAACCAATCGTGTATGCGTGGCAGAGCGAAAGGACTTCGCCGAATGAAAGTATGTGTGACTCCCCGACAGCAGTCCGCCGTTTATTTGTGAGTTGTAAGGTTAAAATCGTGGTGTGTTATATATTTGAAAGGAGAATTTAAAATAGTATCTTTTTAGATTAAAATATACAAGGTGTTTCATTTAAAAAAAATGAGGTTAGGTCCGATAACTTTTTTACCAGGCCCCGTATACTTATACTGAAAACGGAAGATTATTCAACAATCACTATACAGCAACTTATGTATAAAACATTTTTCTGTATCTCTTTTAACTAAGAAAATATATGGTAATTTTGAAATTGGCAATTTTTTGATTTTCCCCCGTATCTCTTAAGCCAGCGAAAATTTTCCAATTTTGATTTTACCATTTTAAGTTTGACCCAAAAAGAGCACTGACACCTACATTACTTTTTTGATAGCACTAACAATTACGGAGATATCCTATAAAAGTACATAAAACGTATTCAAATACACAGATTTAGGGCCGACACCTACCATTATGTATTTCAATTAAATTTGGATACCTGAAATAATTATCCCCACGCAAAAGGTGATCATTCCGAGCTGTCAACATAAGTTATAGATGAAAAGAAACTGCAATATCTATGCAAACACATAAACCATAATAATTATCAATTTCTCATAAATTCATGAATAATTAATTAGACACCCTGTAATTAATCAGGCCTGCTTTCGACACTCTCGTGTAGACGGGTGGCGCTAGAAAGCGATACCGATTCGCTGTATAATAAAAGCGACTGGTTCTATTTTTGTTCGCGGCAAGTCAACGAGAGCCGAGCCGATGAACCTAATAATGCAATTTTGTTGCAGTTATCTTAATGAAAGCTTTGTGTTAAATGTACCGTCGACGACAAAAATAACGTAATTTTCCAGCTAATAGCAAATATTTTGAGCCTCTTCAAGCTGTATACATGTTCGCACAGCACATTCCCTTATAAGAGGGATCGATAAGTTTAAAAGGTCAATATTCACCTGATGACGACTGGAGTTACTTACCAGTTGAAACGTTGTGATTTATAACAAATAAAGACAATGCAAGTCCAAAACTCTTCTATCATTCAAGAAACACCATTGTCTACAACCTTCAAACAGACACTATTTAGGAATATTACATATTTACTATTATTTTATTCGTTAAATCAGCGTTTAAAGCCCTTTCACGAAATATTAAATAATTATAATAATAATTTTATTTCTATTTAAATGCAATCAAAAAATAAAAATTCAACCTTACGTATAATAAATAGTGCATTGTTTACCGAGTAGGAAATGCCTAACATTCCTGGACGATTGTGAACTGAGTCCAGGAATGTGGCTTTTCCTACGAGGGAAAGATACTATTTTTCCGAAACTCGTTAAAAATCGACAGATATTGATTAATTTTGAAAAAATGGCGAATAATTTTATTCACAAATAAATGGTACTTTGAAATTCGTAATAAAATTGGTTGCGTTACTATGGAAACGTATTAATGTTGAATTGTCAAACTTGACGCATATAAATTGTTGGTGTTTCCGAAAGCAAAGCAGTATAATGATAAGTGATGATAAATTTTTTATTTCTGGGACTCCTCCAGAGCTGGTTGAGGCAGTGACTACTGCTTCATTAGAATTATTGCCAAGGAAATCAAGAGAAAAGTACGAATATGCATATAAACGTTGAACTTGGTAAATCCGACAGAATATACTGGTCACTGCTTTCGTCGGTCTTCTGCAACAATATTGGTTGACTCTGGTGCCAACATAACTAGTTTAAAGAGGCATAGCGGATGGAAGTCATCAAACGTTGTTGAAGAATCTCTTAACAATAAAGTTGAGGTGACAATTAAAATTTTCACAAAATATTCAACAAAATAACTCTACTACCTCGCATGTTGTCCAAAACGTTTCTCATAGTTCTAGTTCCTCCAATTTTCAATAATTGTACTAACTGTCAAATATCTGTGAATATAACAAACTAATTTCAAAATGTATTCTGCAATGCATTGACGTTTTCAAAATATAAATTAATTCCTTAGGAACAACGTATTTTCAATCATTTATGTAGAACACAACAACTGTAAGGAAATATCATTTCCTTACAGTAAAGAAACGAATATTTCCTTACAGTTATTTTCCGATGACTAGCAACGTGTAGAGAAATATTGACTTTTTCTTTCAAAAATGTTATCAATAATGTCAATATTACCGAACGATTTCCGGAAAACATTTTTTTTTCTAACCGTTTCCTTAGCCTTAGCAGCAGTAAATACTTAACTTACCGACGTAAAAACAGCTGTTTAAATAATCAGAACGATCAAGTCGCATAAAAAAGTATTTAAAGAAAAGATTTCTTTAAATTTACTTTTTGTTGATACAATTTTCGCTGGATTTATTCAATCGAAAAATACGGAACGAAAACATAAAGGAAAGAGAATAACTCACAAGATACCAATTTGTGACTCTGGGGACTTCCCTACCCTACTTTCTCTTAAATTAGGTGATTTACCCCGGGATACAACCACGTTTTACGTGATAAATCGAACTGACCTAAGTTACTTCCTTGAACTTTGTCCTGTACGTGCTTTTTATTATAATAACATTTTTATGGAGTCAATTTTAGCATAACGTACACATAGATATTGTATTTTAGTTAAAAAACTTCATGCGTCGTTATTATTTTAAAATGTTCTCGTTACGGAACAATTTAAATAGTAGTAAGATATTTGATGT
Source organism: Barypeithes pellucidus (assembly GCA_963991005.1). NCBI lineage: Eukaryota > Metazoa > Arthropoda > Insecta > Coleoptera > Curculionidae > Barypeithes > Barypeithes pellucidus. The sequence goes on from OZ022557.1 coordinate 8,583,739, forward strand.
CCATTTAAAGGCCGTTTTACACGCTGCAAGACATTGCAAAAGCGGATGTTTCCTGCAATTTAGTTTTATGTGACAACGCTCTTTCATTGCCAACAAGCGAATGGAAATAAATTTTAAACCTTACTTTTACTTCTGGCCCAGAAAAAATCATGTTTTTTCCCATAAACCAATAAATCACCAGCTGTCAACACCAACAGGACTTTTATAGGGCATTGGCCACAGGGTTTTGGAAAGACTGACATTACTAAATTTTCCCCCAGAATTTGGCTTGCAAAAATATGGAACAAAACCGATAATTGTTCATTCCTCTGGGTAAGATTCAGGTTCATTGTTTCATTGATGTTGAAAACTGATAGCACGGGGGATGTGCTCAAGATGACATACTTTTTGAGAGCAGAAAAATGGTCATTCTGACTTAAACTCTAATATTTTGAAAATTACATACAGAGTGTTCCTTATTGACCTGCTAATATTTCAGAAGGTGATTCCTTAGATTATTTTATGAAGAAAAGGCTGTATTTTTTAAATCTTGGTTTTTAGTATCCCCAAGTAGTATTTCATCTTTATTAATTATTTCATCTGGAGCGCATTAAAATGGGTTTTCTTCTTCGGACTCATAATTATTTCTTTCGATTTTTCATGTTTTGAAATATTATTGACATTTGTAAGGTAACAATAACAATGCGGCGTCCAGACAACGAACGACGCGGATGCTGTTTTCATGGCAACCTGATATTATAAGCATTCAGAGAGAAGTGAAAAAATCACACGATACAGCACTTTTTTTTAACGCTAAATTACTTTTTTTAACTCGTTAAAAAAATAATCAATCTTATGCATTCATTTGCATTAAAAAACTGTAGTTTTATAAAGATCGTGGAGAAAAGCTTTTTCCTAATAGATACTTGTACAATCTCTCAAGCCATTTATTCGCGCTACTGACTCATTCCATAAATAAAATAGCAATAACTTAGCAAAAATATACAGGGTGTTCCTTAATGACGTGCTAATATCTCAGCTTGTTATTCCTTAGGTCATTTTATAAAGAAAAGTTCATATTAGCAAATGTCCGCAACGGCTTAAATTTTTTGCTACAGGGTGTTGAATTTTTATTTCTCAAATGGTTATATTTTAATATCTCCGAAAGTACTTTAGATATTATTTTCAAATTTAGTATGTGTTAATAGAATATAGAACCACAAATTTTAGTTAGAAAAGTTATTCAATTGTTCACATGTCCTCTGATATTTTTTACAGAAAAGATGGTACGCCATTGACATTTCTCCATGTGGATATTTTTTCTGATTAGCCTGGTCAATTCTACATGAAAATGGTATTTTGAGTTTTTTCGACGATGAAAACCACTAAATTCATATTGAAACTCATTATTATTAACATTGATAAAATAATTTATGATAAATTTTGTTTCATAAAAATTGTTGGAAATGGCCACCTTCACTTAGAAGGCATGCTTCCGCCCATCTTCGCATCGAATTGCCCACTCGTTCAATTATTGAAATTTTTATAAAACAAAATTTATCATTAATATTTAATAATAATCAGTTTCAATATGAATTTAGTGGTTTTAGTCAAGAACGGTCTGACGAGAAAAACTCAAGAGAGCGTTTTCATGTGGATTTAACCAGGTTAATCAGCAAAAATATCCGCATGGAAAAATATCAGTGGCGTACCATCTTTCTTGTAAAAAATATCAGTATCAGAGGACATGTTTGCAGGGACGCCACTGGTGGAACAATTTAATAACTTTTCAAATTAAAACTTGTGGTTCTATATCCTAGTAACACATACCAATATTGAAAATAATATCTAAAGAACTTTCGGAGATATTAAAAAATAACCATTTAAGAAATAAAAATTAAACACCCAGTAGCAAAAAATTGACCTAAGGAATCACACCCCGAAATATTAACACATTAAGGAACACCCTGTATATATAAGAACTTTAATTATATTACTTTTTCAGTTTTTAAACGTTTAAAATTAAATTTACCACTAGATTAATAAAACAGTTGAATATAATTTAACGGCACCCCGCTAAGAACAGTAGCACACATACTTAGCATAATAAACGCTATGCGGGTATCTGATACTTTATTCTAGTAATTTTATACCCTTTGTCTATGTCATCTGGTTTTGTCTAATTCAATTATATTTGGTTCTACGAAGACCCCTATTTAAGTTTTGTTTATGAGAACAGATGTCTGATACAGCAGAGTCTGTGAAAAAATCATTCACTAAGCATGAGGTCTGTAGGCCCGAACTCTGTAAATATTATTGCGATCTTCCTGATGTCGTCGTCGGATATATTTACGAAGAATTCATTCATACATAGATTGGATGTTAAACTTTAACACCCTGTCTCATTAACGACATTTTACTAATGCATGTTTAGCTCAAACCTACTACATTCATGTATAGAATCTATGGTTACTCATTCATTAGAGACCACCCTATATATGAATTATTTTAAAAGATAATTTTTATTTCATTCGATCAAAACAGGAAAAATCCAACTTTACCGATCGTTCTCGGTTCTTATTCCAAATCATAAGACTATCCAAGCCAAGTCAACTAAAATCGTTTGTCTGCTTTATCTTGAAATCTAAATGCATTTGACCTGATTTCTGGATAGCGGAAATTGCAGAAATATGAATATAACATAAATTGTATTGCGCTTCGAACCTACCTGTCTACCTACACAGTGTTTGGCAAAACTGTCGATTCGAAAACGAAATGGGACTAAAACCCCCGGGGATACGTGACAGCTGGTATTGATATTGATAAAAAAAGACCACGCAATATTTAGATGGAATATGGAACTGTTCTTTATTGATAAGACATTATTGAATTGGTTAACAGTCGATGATTAAAGAACACAGGATAAAAAGATCCACAGCACGGTTAAAAAACGAGGTTGCGAAATTTCTTATTCTATTTAAAATTCAAAGTTGCCCTGAACTTCCGCTACAAACGGAAGTAACAGAAAGTTGAAAATATATTTCTTTAAATGTCAAATATGCCCAGCCCCAAAGTTCCTATAAGATATGTTTAGTTTGAGATCTTCTGACAACGAACAATGTAAAGAAGAAGTAGATAATATAATATTAAGGGTATTACCATAAATATAGGATGTTTGGATAATTCATCAAGATACTTGGAGATGTGATTCTACATGTTAAAATAAAGGCATATCACAAAATGTCGAGAATTCACTATTTTTCGAGTTATATACTGTAAAAGTTCAATTTTAACCTCTTGCGGTGAGTTTTTAAACTATCAAGTTGGTATTTGCCACAGGGACTACACTTAACGACTTCTTTCATATTCTTCTTCTTCATATCTATCTTGTTTTTACAGTTATTGGAATTTTAAATGCAAAAGAATACCTAATAAAAGGTACTCTTTTTTTCGAGTTGATAAACCACAACGTTTAGGTGCAAAACTGGAGAGAGTATTGTGTTTTCGACTTTTTGTTATATGACTACCTTTATTTTGACATGTGGAATCGTGCTGGATTATTTTAACACTCTGTATAAAAATATTATCTTTTATTGGAAAAATATTTGTAGAGATAGAACTTTTCATCGATAGGTCGTCTTTATCTTCTTTCCTTTTTCTATTCATCTGTTTATATTCATAGTCATATCCTAGCGATATACAGGGTGTTATGGAAATGACGTATTATATTTAAATGGGTGACTCCTTGGGTGTCCTAGAGAAGCGCTACGACCGTTTTAAAAGTGGGGTAACAAACACTCTTACTCACAGGTCAGTCTGCGCTACTGTACAACATTTCACCCAGAGCCAATGGCAATGTTGCCAAACTTAATGTAAAACTGGAATTCCATATAAAATTATAAAAATAAATTATTTTCTACCTACTTGTATTTATCTTTATACCTAAAGAGCTAGGAAATCCAGGCACAAACACAATCAGTTTTTTTCTTTTTCATGGGAACACTCCTGGAAACACTTTATGTACACACAGTAATAGTGAAACAGAACCGATAGTTAGCTTTTGAAAATACAATAATACAGATTATACTACAGATTATTAGATTTTATTACACATTCAGAAGAAACGCGTCAATAAAAACAATATTCAAAGATTATTTATGGACGGGAAAGATACACGCGTAAACCGAAAAACAGAGCGGATTGCTGAGAGTGTGTTGGTGATCGACGAGACACAACGTATCCGGCCGCTGGTTGGTCTTCAACTAACAGATCGCAAGCGTGCGGCGATATATGAAACTACTTCGCTCGGCCGATGTAAGGCGTCAAGAGGTCATTGGCATTTGGCCTAGTGACGTACGTGGCTATTACTATTCCATATGTTTTTTCGGGTTGTTTAAAACATAGTCCGTCGTAAATGTTCTTCAATTAATTGTACAAAAAGGTATTACAGAATGGAAAAGTGTTTAAATTATTTTATTTTGTCTAAAGAGTTTAAGGTGTACGTACATATGACAACACAAGCCAGAATTCCTTGATTGGTTACATGTATCGCAGTGCCACACAGGTGTTTTTCTGGTTTGACGTCAGGTCACTTTTGCCGCTGAATGAATTGAAAGCACCATTTATGGGTATTTTTCTTCAATTTGTCTTTATTTCAGGAATTGCCGGTTTAAATATAATACGTCATTTCCATAACACCCTGTAATTTATATAGGTACAATTAGGTCAGCGCATTTAAATCTCGACGCAACGTATACGAAAGGTTTTAGTCGGATTTAACATATTTTTATGATAGAAGGGATTTAGCAGCTTACCTAAACGTTATAATTAAATCTGTTGTTTTGCGTCCATAACATTCAGTTAATATTTGCATTGTAATTGCAGCAAAAAATTTGAGAAAAAATACCGCACTTTTGCAATATTCTTTGTATCAGAAAATTGTTTACGACTCATCTCCATGGGAATACAAATCGATTAAGCCCACTTGGACCCATGTCACTTGAGACTTTATAATATTTCCATAAATTTTTTTTGACACGCTCGGAAAAGTATATGCAAGGGTTGACTTCTCAGAAAATGTGTTTCCCGTGACTTTGGGGGTCACGCAGATGCTGTAAATTCATTTTCAGACATGGCTCGATATAATTTTGAATTTATTGAGAATTTCCTATCTAAAGCGGTACAGCGCCACTCAGCAACGCTCTACGGCATTTCATCAGATAAGAAAGTTGTAGAGGGGGACCTAAGCTCCACGAAAAACCAAATTACTGATATTCCACTTCACGGACCCTCTATTGTCACCGTCTAGTACTACGACATAACATACCTTCAATGAAAATATTGTCACTCGACACTAATTTTCGTTTTGTCAATGTCAAAATTTAATTTGCTGACGTTTGCTATTTTAGTTGAACTATGAGAATTTCGTGGTTTTGTCATCACGTTTAATTGTATTGCTTAAAATAGGCTGACCAAAGTGTATTCAATCTCGGCACATGGGTCTTCCATATCTGCAAAGAAGTTATAATGCAGTTTTTCTAGAAAATGTACAAGAGAGCCAATATCCAGCTACCTCAAAGATTATATGGGATTTCTAATGTTCAACTCAAAGTTTGATTCTCGTAACTATCATTACAGCACCTGAATAATATGCCATTGTTTTCTTCCTACGATTATCATATTATTTCTGTCCCTTGTTTGTTATCCGAAAATTTATGGAATTTTGTTATGGTCTAAAAAATTTGTAGCATTTAAAAACATATATTTTTTTTATCTTACAAAGGAAATTTTTTAACTGTGCTGCGGCATTTGTAGTCGCATTTAGATAAAAATAAATCTGTTTCATTTGAAGTGTTTTAATGGACCACCCACGACACATTTTATGTTTTATTTCTCTTTAAGCTGCATAGTGCACCAAACCTCCACCGTCTAGATCATAACATCAGTCATAATTTTGCGCATTGCCAAGTTGTGTTAAAAATATTGTAATGGGGGTCATTTAAAGATGTTTACAATATGTGTGCAAATTCGTTATTTTTTCCCCCATCGGAGGACGTTTTTTATGAAGATATCTTGTTGACGTCGTTGTTTTTTTACTTTTCACCCGGGTGGAAAGTAAATAATTTTTTGTAATTTAAAAAAAAAAACGATTTTTTCGGCTTGTACCTTTATTTTGGTTTTTTAAAAATGCTAATAGCTTTGCGCGTTTAGATATGTCTACTTTTTCCCTAATTGATAGAGTGGTCCTCAGCATTGAATATTGTGACCAAATCGTTGATATCTTCGTTGTCTTGTCAGCTTTTAGCGCCGACTCAGAACCAGGATTTTGAACTTTGTTTCGCGTACACCATTCTTTGAAACAGTTATACGCCTTGTCATATCTCGGGCGGCTTTTAGTTGGCAGGAGATCTTCTTCTACTATTTTTGCTGCTTCTCGAATTTCTGCTGGAGTAGCAGCAAAATCAGATTCCTCATCTGATCATTTTTCTGTTGTTAAAATAACATATTGTTTCGTGACATGGAAACCATATTCAAAAAATGATATTTGCCATCTTGATGTGTATTATTACCTACGTTATTTTACCACCTGCGGTTATTTGGAACTCACCCACCAACCTAATGATCCTAAGCACTAGGTCCACAGGGTTACGTGCTGAGACCACAAAAGTCCTGCCGTTTGCATCTGCGGATAGATTGTTAGCAAAAGTCGTTTTTGCATATATATACGTGTAATAAACAAAAATGGTCCCAGCACATAATCCTGCTGAGCCCCTATAACTATAGTATAGAAGCTAAACTGTCAGATAGCTTGACAGATATTCTTCTATACCGAATAAACCCGATATATGGAGATAGCGATTCATAAACAAGGCCCTTACATCCGCTTATCAGCAGAGCTGGCAACGTTGCGTGGCTGGTAGCAGTCAATAAAATTCGTGACAGTGATGCTTTAGACTATAATCCCCTAAACCCACTGACATTCGTTTCTGCTTCCCACGTTTTCAAACTTAGGAATAGGATTATGACCTGATAATACAACTGCTTTAGTAATTTGTATATAATGTATACCATGTTCTCTAATTACATCAGATTTAAATTTGTTTTCTATGTGACTAGTTCAAGGGCCGTGGGCTGGGGACAGTGTGTTGTTTTATTATATTTTATTTCTTTTTTGGAATACAGTATTGACCCGAAAACAACTAGATTTATAGGGGACACTTGAAAAGTTAGCGGTTTTATATTTATGGCCGTCTCATGCACTCACTTCGATCTAAAGGAATAGATCTTTGAGGCAGTGGCGGTTCTTCCATAGGAGCACATGCGCACGTGAACCTCCAAAACGAATAAAAAATATGAATTGAATATTATTTATCGTATAAAGTCCCTCCCAAACCAAACTGTACAGTATAGGCTCTGGGTCCGGCAACCGTGCCTCGGTCTAGGTTAATGACGATTATGACGAGACTTGCTCGCATGTACGATTAAGTAGGCGGGGCATAATGCAGTTTCTCTGTAGTAACAGGTGGCGGGAGACAGCGGGGGATAGCGGGGCTATGGCGATTTAACATGGGATAGGCGCACAATTTTAGTATGCGCCTCGCCGTTGTCTGTTCGTGCATCTAGTTAGAAGTTCGATCGTGTATGTTTTAATATTATATATTTATTAAGTTAAAATGAATAGTTTGACGGTGGACTATTTAAGAAATAACTTTAGCTCTTTGAGTTTGGAGCAACGCCTAGAAAGTAATTGTTTAGTCGTTACACAAAAATAAAATTTTAAAAATAATTTCACCATACTTGTGAACCCCCTCTATCATAGGTCACGAGCCGCCACTGCTTTGAGGACGTGTTAATCTAAGGGCCGATATTTGAATGTTACCTGAAGTCAGGGCCGATATTTCAAAGTCACTTTAAGGTACAGAATGACATAAGTGGTCCTTAACACGAGTTTAACAGTAGATTAAAGTCCTTTTTAACTCTCAACTAAAGGAATCGATCTTTAAGGACGTCGTCCACTTAAAGCGTCAATTGACGTTCTAATTAATTTAAAACATAGTTTTTTAAAGTTTACCATAACGTTAAGGTTAACTTAGCTAAGGTCTAACTTAAGGTAACATTCAAATATCGCCCTTAGACCTCAGCTAAGGTAGTCTTAAGGTTATGTTGCCAACTACCAACTTAATGTCAACTTTGAAGGCAGACCTCTCAGTCACAATAGACACCCAAAATATCTGGGTGTTATACTCGACAGAACGCTAAGCTTCAAAGAACACCTTATGAAGACAGCTGCAAAACTCAGGACCCGAAATAATATCCTGCAAAAGCTATGCGGCACCACATGGGGTTCCACAGCGCCCACACTCAGATCGACAGCACTGGGCCTAGTGTACCCTGTCGCGGAATACTGTGCACCGGTGTGGATCAACAGCCCACACACCAAACGTGTTGAAACCCAACTCAATCAAGCTATGCGTACCATCTCAGGCACAATCAAGGCCACGCCCACTTATTGGCTACCCACACTGAGCCACATAGCCCCTCCACAAATTCGCCGAGAGCATGCTCTGGTGAGGGAATATGAAAAAATCAACGCCGACCCTGTGCTCCGCTCCCACGTTGGAATTACCGGTAGGACCATAAATAGACTACGCTCACGAAAACCCCCTCTGAGAACGGCAGAAACTCTTATCGAGGAAAACTTTAACATAATTGAGCGGTGGAAAGAAGACTGGGAGAAGAAGGCCACACCTGCCAACCGGGATATGCCATGCGCTACAAGCAGGCCAGAGGGCTTTGATCAACCAAGACGAATCTGGACAACACTTAACAGAATAAGAACGAATTGCGGCAGGTGCTCCGACTCACTCTTCAGGTGGGGAAAAATACCTTCCCCAAACTGTGACTGCGGCGCTGAAAGGCAGACTATTAAACATCTGGTAGAGGACTGCCCAATTAGTTCCTACAGTGGCAACCCATCCGATTTCCTGATTGCGACAAGAGAGTCAATAGAATATATTTGTAATCTTAATGTTTGTTTGTGAAATTTTTATTTTTGTTATTTTGTTGTTTACCTACCTGTGATTGTAGCCATACGCTAAATAAAAAAAAAATAAATAAAGGTTATGTTAAATCTTAACAAACTATGTTTTAACTTAATTTAAGGGTCAATAATTGACGAGTTAAGTGGAAGATTATCACGTCCTTAAAGATTTATTCCTTTAGATGAGAGTTAAAAACTTTAATATAAGGAGGTAAAGAAACTCACAGTCTGTTCCACTAGCTTAATAATCGTTAATAAAAAACATACATGTTTCGAAGGCTTAAACCTTCATCTTCAGTGAAAAATACAACTTCAGAAGAAACTTATGACATTGTTAAACTAACAAAGCAGGAAAAGAAAAACTTTTATATGATTATGCAAAAATAATAAAGTATAAAATAAAAAAGTTTTCTTCTTAAACCGAATCAATAGAATGCATGATTAAAATTTTAATTTAATTTTGTCATGCATTCTATTGATTCGGTTTACGAAGAAAACTTTAGTTTTTTTTTTTATTCTTTATTTTTTTGGCATAATCATATAAAAGTTTTTCTTTTCCTGCTTTGTTAGTTTAGTCCTAAGTTTCTTCTGAAGTTGTATTTTTCACTGAAGATGAAGGTTTGAACCTTCGAAACATGTATGGTTTTTATTAACGTTTATTAAACTAGTGCAGCAGACTGTGAGTTTCTTTACCTCCTTATAACTTCACTCCACTTTGAGATGGACCACTTCAAAAAAAAACTTTAATATACTGTAAAACTTCTGTTAAGGATGACTTATGTTATTCTATACCTTAAGGTGACTTTGAAATATCGCCCCTTAGGGACCTTAAGTTAGGGCCGACATTTGAACAAACCCGAACAAACCTCAAGGTACAGAATGACATAAGTAAGTCATCCTTAATACAAATTTGACAGTATATTAACGTTCTATTAACTATTGTCTAAAGGAATTTGTCTTTACGGAGGTAATCTTCCACTTAACGCTTAAACTTAACCCTCAAATTAGTTTAAAACATACCATAATGTTAAATGTACCTTAGCTAAGGTCTAACTTAAGGTAACATTCAACTATCGCCCCTTAGCTAAGGTAGCCTTGAGGTAAACCTTAAAAAAACTATATTTTAAATTAATTTGAGGGTCAATTGATGTGTTAAGTCTAAGATTACCACGTCCTTAATCATCTAGTCCTTTAGAGAGAGTTAAGAAGACCTTTAATATACAATAATGTGTTAAGGATGACTTATGTCATTCTATATACAAGTAGTAGGTAGTTTACTAGGAAACGAAAATTTCCCCCATTACCTCGGTTGATGTTGAAAAGGCTTTTCTTTGTAGAAAAGTAAACGAAACTGCAGTTCCCTGAAGTGATCCTTAAGGTTCCTAATAATCTCTCAGTTGATGCTAAATAGACGCGTGTTATCAGGAAAAAATCCAGCTTGAACAGCATTAACAATGATTAACAATAAACAAATTCGATTTGCCTATCGAAGTTTAAAAGGCGACCGTGACAATATTCACAAAGGAAAAATCGGTCCTCGCTCAATCTAAAATTTCTCAACGAGCGACTTTGACACGACGGACACCAGATGGATAAGAACTACAAAAATATGACGTCAGAGTATTCGCCTATCTATCAATAGTCAATATTACAATAGGAAATAAAACATACAATCTAATTTTATAGGTTCATTGGAAAATTGCAAACGGCAACATTGAAATTGGAATTATACCAGCAATATTTTGATTTATGCAGGCAACAATTATTTCTATTTATGGCAGAACCACGGCGAGCTAATAATTACCATTTATAGATTATGTTGGCTGGTTACGTGGTTTATTTATATTTATTATAATACAGTCCATGATGCTTGGTATTTACAATTAATTAGAAATCGTTGGAAACTACTAAAAATCAGAGTAAAATTCAAAGACGTATTTAAATAGGCGTGAAAATTACTTACTTGTATTCAATAATACCTGGGCAAGAAAGTTGACTTCTGTGATTTTACGATACGATAGATACGTAAAACCCAGGTTTCTGATCAGATTGTATGGGACTGCTATCAGATGGCGCTGAAAGTTGCATTCGGTCCACTATTGTTGACATTATAATTTTTTATTATTAAAAGTGATAACAACGATATATTTTATTAAAAGTGTTGGAACTGGCCAACTTCACTTAATAAGCATAATAATGCGTTCATTGTTTTAATCAAGATAGCGCTTCTATGTAGAATTGATCAGGATAATCAGAAAAAATGTGTCCACATGAAAAAAAAAAGACTATGGTAAAATTATTATAGTAAATATTTTATTATACGATTTCCTATGTAAACAATGGCAGAAAAATGTCGCGTTTTGAGTCTGAAAGAGAATGTTGTGGAAGTTTTTAATTTGATAACAATGATTTGGGCGAGTTCAATAACATTGATAGCAATGTGCTATTAGAAGATGATAGTGACCCATTCCTACCGATTATCTAGTCCAAACTGAAACCACATCTGACGACTCTGATGAAGAAGTTGAATGCATCAACAAGCCATTAGTATGGTAAAGGAATTACAAGAGTATGCCAAGAATAGAGGTGACTCTACAGCAATGGAATTGTTATCAGACTTGGAATTACAATTTCTAGATTGCAAGTTTAAATCGCAAACACGTCAAACTATGTTAATTAAAATTTCTAGATTGCAAGTTTAAATCGCAAACACGTCAAACTATGTTATTAGATTTTTTTAGTACTACATCCTAACTAAAACTATTGTATTTTTGTTATGTTATGTTTATTTGTACATACATATTCATAGTAATAATTTTGCATTTACATATTACCTAATGACAAATTTCCCATGGGCGGACACCTCTATTAGGCTGTTACATTTACACAGTCCCGATGGTTTACTAAATATTTTTGTTATTATTACTAAAAATTTACATTAAAATTTTGCTATAATTTAATGGGATTTCGTACTAAAAGTTATTCCAGTCACCACCAAGCCAAGGTTAATTTTATTATTTTTATAGTAAATTTAATAAATGACGTTTTTCTTTCCGTGTACTTTTCGTATATCACTCTGCCCCAGTTCGTGCACCAAAAAAAAAACTAGTTACTTCCATCTTGGTTTCGTTTATTTATCCAAAGTCAAAGTTAACAAACTTTCTTACCGACTGCATTGTTTAGGTAACTGTACATTTCAATCAGCCGGATACCCACTACCTTTTGTGTACATAATGAAGTGCATCAACGGAACAGATGTTTCGTAATCTTTTGGCATCATTAAAAAATATTTTGTGGAAGTTGCAAGAACACCGAGCGATAAATTGATTGGGTGATAGTGCGGATTCGTTTACAAAATGTAATTATTTGGTTTAATTAATTATATAATTGCATAAAATTTTAGTACTGTTATAAGGTCTAGATCGGTAAATTTGTTGTAGAAATAAAGGTATCCCGTGACACAGCAACTGGCGATGCTAAATGTGACCGATTAAGTTTTTTCGAAATATTTCCATTTAAACATCACAATGCATAAAAAAAATCAAAGTAAAAATGGAAATATTAGAGATTTAAGATCGAGCAAGTAGGTATATCTTTTTAGTTTACAAATTGCCCTTTGTTGATAATCATGGATTAAGAATACTTAATAACACGTAAGAAAAAATCACACATTTATTAAACCCAGTGTAAATTGTGTGAATTGTGAAAATTCTACAAATTCTCATTTCTTACTCATAAAAACATCAACCGCCAACTTTCAATCAGATACATTGAACCTTTTTCAAATTACGGCATATTTTGGAAAATAAACTTTCACTTTCAACACCCTGTATTTCTAGAACGAGAAGCAATTCCCAAAAACTTATCTGACTTAATCGGTCTAGTTCAGGGGTCGGCAACCTTTTGAGACGGAAGAGCCAAAAGTTATAATTTATACAATTTCTCAGGTTTTAAAGAGCCACTAGCGGCCGCAATTTGATATCGAAAGAGACACAACTTGACATCGAAAGAGCCGTATGCGGCTCGCGAGCCGTAGGTTGCCGACCCTTGGTCACAGCCAAAGCACTGGTGAAGACGCCAAATTGTCTTGCGTCCAAAAACGAATTAAAACCTACATAGAAACATCCGACGACGGCGTCATTCGAGAGCTTTCGATGGACGGACGACATAACCACGCGTGTCACGGGGGAGGGGTGCTGTGAAAAGCGAGTACAAGTGGCTGAGAGATAGAATCGGTGCCTAATCCTCGTTAATCGATTCAGGACGAATTTTTAATGTTTTTTTCGATAACATAAATAATATTTGCGTATGGAACTAAAGAGCCGCAGCTTCACATCCAAAGAACCGCATGTGGCTCGCGAGCCGCAGGTTGCCGACCCCTGATTCAGTGTGATGTTTAGTGTCTCCAGTTGTTCTATGACCCATAAGTTGTGGTACATCCTGTATACAGCTTGAAGCCCAATTTAGACGAGGTATTATAATTTTAGGTTGTGATATGCCTTTGGTGCATAGGGAAACAGTTTCAGTTCACGCCACATTCAATTCAAGAGCTTTTAATATTTCTTCGGTACTCCTATTCAATTTCATCCTTTGTCGAAACAAGTTCTTAATAATAACCCATTATATTTGAGTAATGTATCAAATTTAAGCCGTTCCACTTAAAAATCATCAATTTGGCAATTTTTCTTTCAACCAGCCAACACAATATTTCCCCTTTTAGACGCAAAATCTCGTTTTAAACCCACCCCATTGAAAAATTTCACTCTCAGTTATGTAAACAGTGGAAATCGGTGGCGTTCACCCTCCGCGTTTAAAAGATAATGCTGCCCGGATGGTAAATCACTGACAGCCTGTCTGAATTATAAAGCACGTAGATATTTCCGCTTGTTTTCCTGAAACATTGCTACTTTTTATAATGGCTAAAATAATAGAAAAGTTTCGTTATACAGGGTGTTGGGGTTTGAGATAAAATGTATGTATATACTATTGGTTGAGGAGAAAACGATGAGTTAATTTAATATATATAAAATTTAAATGCAAAATGCGGCGACAGCATGACACGAGAATAAAATAGTTTAGGTTTTACGATAAGGTTGACGTACCTGTCGCCAGTCATTGTGCCTTGAACGTGAACGAACTCAGTATGCCCGTCAGACATAAAATCTTCCCAAAACATGGCTCTTCCTCCCACGAATGGAGGCAAAGGAAGAGCATGGGCAAGTTAAGCTGCTCTTGTTGGTTCTCTCCAAACACGAATCCGGCGACTATCGTTTACCAGACAAATCCTGGTCTCGTCGGAAAATAGGACAGAATTTTAAAATTCTTCGTGCGTTTCAGCCCACTTCAGTCGACAAACTCGGTGGTCATATTGTAGTTCGGGAACTCTTACTGGTCGCCGACATCTTAAACCGGATTCAAGAATTCGTCTTCTTAGTGTAGATAGGGATACGCGAACTCCAATTGCATGCGTAAAATCTCTCTGAAGTTGTGGGACTGGCATAGTACGATTTCTCCTAATTGTTAACGTGATATAGCGGTTCTGTTGCTCGTTAGTAACACGCCTTCTAACATTTCGTGGTCTGTCTCGCACAGAATTGGTCTCTAGATAGCGATTCCATATGCGAGAGACATCACTTTGAAAAACCCCTATTCTTTCAGCAACAAATCTTTGGGAATAACCTTCTTCAACTAAAGCTACTATTTTTGCACGATTAATTTCATTTTTACACACTGAACCGAAAAATTTAACTGACCAGCCCCAACAAAATACAACATTAAAATGTTATCTTAAACAAATGTATTGATAATATGTTTTTTTGCTACCAGAAGGCATCGTTTTAACTGATAAACATAAATAAACATTTAGAAAAAAAATTCATTCCTGAAATTATCTTAACATGCCAAAATCAGAGTGATGCAAAACTTTTGAATCTATGTGTATTATTATAAAATACCGTCAAAACGGAATAGAGATAATTCAATTTCTCTTTGGGTAAGAAATAACTCAGAAAAGTTAATTCGAGATATTTTCTTGGTATTTAATTCGACTTGATTTATTTTTATGCTTCTGCTTTTATAAGTCATATCATTTTGTTTTATTTCGATCGTAAACGAACATTAATCCAATGAGATTTGCCATTTCATCCAATTCTGGAGATCCTGAATTCCGGCGATAAAATGAACAGTGTCGTCACTGTGTCTCATTTAACCTACGTATCATCCATCATAGACGTAGATTTTTTTATTATTAAATGCACCAATATGCAATTATTAATTTCTTTTTTCTTGTTTTTTACAGGTATGTACCTTCATTTTGTATAATCAGAATACCATGTAAGTATGTACCAAACAAATTTTTGCCTTGCTTTGTACTACGCAATTATCTAATCATTTAAAGTTCGGTGATTACTAAGCTGAACCATATATGGATGGACGGCAGTGGTTCGTCGTGTATTTCTGATATTTTCCGCTCTGGATGAAATTAAGAGGGCAAGGTCAGCCGAGCACTTTCAATGAAAATATCTGTAAAAGAGAGTCAAATCCCCAACCTGTTTTCGATTTTCTAGGCTGTCGAGGCTCTTCGTCAGCTCGTGGTCTCCGATCAGACGAATGGCCCTCCTTTCGATGGAATCCAGTAGCCGAAGAATATGTTTGGGTGCAGAGCTCCAGACATGAGGTGATGGTCGAATCTGGGCTTTGTAAGGAATTACAAGTTGTTGAGGTGTGTACAACTTTTTGGTTCGGAAGAGTACGCCAAGTTTCTGAGAAGCTATCTTTTCGATTGCCACAACGTGGTTATGCCAAGACATATTTCCTCCCAGATTGACGAGCAGCAAATTAATAGATGGAGCCAGTGGGATTGCGTGTCCTGCCATCACTATATTTTTTAAATTCGACTTGGTTACTGTAACTCCAAGCCAAAATTTCTTCCAGGTCTTTGTTGAGGCGTGATACTTGCTGTCGGCGATGATGTGCGTCGGCAGCCGATGTTTATGTATTCAAAGAGAAAGATGAGATAAGTGTGCTATCGTCAGCAAAGCTAATTCTCGGATCATTTGCAGTGGAAATAAGTTCCTTACATTTGTTTAATTTCGATTTCAGATGGGTAACAATTAATACAGAGAAATTTTGAAGATAATTTGTGAAATGATCAGCATTTCTTTTATCATTAATTATCGAATCCAGCACTGAATGAATCTTGCAAAATTGATATTAAATTTTTAAATCATAGTTCGTAGCCATTATTGCCTTTGGTAGGTAGTTCCTGCATTACTAATGTAAAATTTGTTAACCTTTTCCTTTTTATCCAAGATCGAAACAAAACCGCATCGTTGTACTGTACTTTCTGGCGCTGTTGTATTCAATATTTTGCAGATATTGAGAAAGTTCCTGAAGACGACATTATTATTTTTTCAATTTTGTCTTCGCGAGCCACTGTTAAAACCCGACGTGTCACATTATGGCACGCGTACAGCGGTATCATATTTATAAGGACCACCTAGCTAGAGGAAAAAAGAACTTTAACGATCTTATTGAGGAATAGAAAAGACGATTTGTAATTGCGGTATAAGAAACATTAAAGGAATAAATTCCTACAAACTCCCAAACTCCTGGTATAAAGATTGATGAGCATTTTATAATTTAACATGATGTTGACGGCCGACTCGACATTAAATTGCAATTTTGACCTCCGCATGAGGCAGAGGCGTATCGGAAAACTTGAAGCATATTTATCCAGGCTGTAATTTAAATGGTTCATTACCCCCATATTTATGTTCTATTAAGAACACTGTGCGCCACTGCTGGATTTGTAAACCAACTCGCGCATACTTAAGTTTACTTGTCAAGTAAACCCTCGTGGTCCGATTATGAGGATCTTTACTCAAATATTTAGACGGTGCATTAAAAAAAAAGTATGGCGTGTTTCTTTTGAGCGCTCCAAGAGTCATCTAAATTAAATACAGGGGTGCAGACAATGCATCAGAATACTTGGAGAGGTGATTCTGCACGTTAAAGAAGTCGAAAACCCAATACTGTTAGAGCCTGTCAAAGTTCAATTATTTTTTCTTATTTTTAAAATCTTGCGATTAGTTTTTAAACCATCAAGTTGAAAATTAGCACAGGGAATACGTTTAACGACTTTTATTATTCTGTTATAAAAAATGTTTCTCTACTGTGCCATAAGCCACTTTACCTGAAATTATTAATTTTGGCCAAATCTTTTTGGTTTATACAGGGTGTTATGGAAATGACGTATTATATTTAAATGGGTGACTCCTGGGGTGTCCTAGAGAAGCGCTACATATATACTTTTTAATCGAACGTCGAGAGAAAAAAATACATAGTGAAACAAATTACACTAAATCACTAAAGAAACACAGAGACACCCCACGAGTTTCAAATTAGTTTTTTTGAAGATATGCACCTATTATCAGATTACACAAAAGCACTAAACAATAACGCATAATTACACTATCGTACACATAGAACAACAGCACACACAGAAGATAGGATACAAATTATTTCGCAATAGAAAGTCAGAAATAAAAACGTTAATTTCTAATGGGCCTAAAACAATTTTTAATCCTTTAATGAAGAATGATGAAATAATTATGTTGACAACAACAGAACCTCCCCTTAAGTCTTAATCTAGACGAGTCCAACAAAGGGTCGAGTGCTTCGTACATATTCGGAAAAAGAGCGCGGTTGCCATTTCCGAGACAATAATTATACAGGAAAGTAATATTACAGAAGGGAATTCCGCAATTTATGAATATAATCTTATTAAACATCGAAAGTGGCAACGCTGTATTTTTAGATATTTCCAAATAAGACAATATCGATCGACCGAATAAACCCGAAACAGACTGAAACGTGTAGTTACTAGAAATTTTTAGATGTTAAATACACCACCGGATGAAACTTTATACAATAAGGGCGTATTTTTGTCTACACAGTAGCACTTTAAAATACTAATTCAGATTAAATGGTACTTAGATGTGTTCATGAGATGCATACAAATTTACGCGAAAACTAATGTGAATTTGTGCTTTTGTTTTTGTGTTTTGTGAGATTATTGTGTCGGTTTTTGTTTGGATTACCTACTTGGTGTTTTTTACAAATTAAGTTGGTTTTAAATAAGGCCGAAAAGGTAAATAAAATTGCATTTTTTTTTTCTAAAGGGTAAAGTGGCATTTAAGTTATTCAGTTCCGACAGGTGACAAATGAGAACATACCTGACCATTTATAAACGCCGCGGCGGTTCGTTCGAGTCAGTTCAAGTTTATAAATCAGAGATTGTTTCCCAGCGAACTGAACTGAACGTAAAAGTTTATAATAATGTACCCTGAAAAATAAACAACTTCCAATCTGTCAAACGGTTATTGACTTTCTAAAGAGTGACAACACGGCTCAAAATTCACTAACGTTTTCCGTCATATGTTGTTTTGTTTATCTTTCTCCCAGTGCCACCACGTGCTTAATTTTGGTTTGACGTCAGGTCATGGACAGGACATATTAAATTAAAACGCCATTTTTGTATATTTTTCTTCAATTTGTTTTCATCTCAGGAATTGCCGGTTTAAATATAATACGTAATTTCCATAACACCCTGTATAGCTTTTGGGAAAAATGTAATTTTAAAAACAAAGAATATCTAATAAAAAGATACTCTTTATTGGAGACGATAAAAAAACACCCTTCTTTAATTTTTAGTTCGTTCAGTAAGTCTCAAGAAAAAATTCAAAACTATTGTGTCTCAATTAAAATCGCACACAGTCTACCACTTGAGTCTGGGAAATATTCAAAATCCAACTTGACTGCGCTTTTACTGTCCGCCCCTGGTATGAAGCAGTGTTGGCGTAAGCCTTTTGATTAAAGAGTACATAAACCGACCGTTTATTGTGGGTATAAACAATAATAATAAGTTTAAAGATGAAATTGGCTATATAAAGTAGCGTGGATGTGGTGGATATATCCATTAAAATAAATGTAATGGTTATTATGGCACAGGCATGTTTATAAAAATTGTATTCTGTGTAAGTAAGCTCAGGCGAGATCGTTGTGTTGTAAAATTACATTCTGGTTGTAATTTTTGTTTAGATGGGTCTTCGAATTTAGCGAGTAGAGCCATCAATATTGGAAAAATGTAAGGAAAAAATACGCCGCAGCTAGCAAGGTTATCAAGAGGCAGAGAGAGCCATTAGCTGATTATCAGGAACTCGAAGAAACCCAGTCTACGAATTTAATCAGTTTAATTTCTAACTAATTGTACTTATGCTTCTCATTCTCCAGGAGGGCCATGAAGTCTTAATCACTATACGGGGTTATCTGAAAATGGTTTCTTATATAGTGTATGACGGGAGGAATGGACCAAACTACATATATATAGCGTAATTAAAAAGACAAATTTAGTCTAAACGTGTGGTGTGGTGTGGTATGGACTAAAGTCTGTTTCGTTGCCGTTGATAGCTCGATACCCTCATTAAAGATTCAAAACAAGGGCCCGGTGGCCTAAAATATTTTACCTATAAAATGGTCTTTTTACGTACATCTAGCATAAAGATGAAGAAATTTTGACCTATTCCACCGGGTAACAGATAAAGTAACAATAGAGCCATAAAATGAAATGAAAGGATAATGATTAAAACGGCCCATCATGGTCGGAGAGTTGGGTTTTTAATGTAACCGCTTATTATTTTATTTAAATGTAATAGATTTTATGATTTTATGAATTTATTTACAAGAAAACTAATTTATTTACAGATCAAAAAATATTGACAATTTCAATAATTATAACTCGATAAAATGGTCCTCAGAAGAATCTGAAGAGTCATCATGTCCTACGCTTATTACTAAAGGCTCAATTTCCATAGTTGTGTCAATTACGTTGTCAAGTTCCCACATTTTTTGTTCCTCTACTATAGCATGTTTTATGGCCTTTTGCCAATTTTCTGATGACACATTTGCTAAAGAATGAAGCAAGAGGTGTCGCACTTCTTGCATTTTAAAAGTTTTGTTATTTCTAGCAACATATCCTTTTACTTGAGCCCATATTAATTCGATAGGATTTAGCTCACAATGGTAAGGTGGTAAACGGAGCACTATAATACCTCGATCTCTTGCCATCTCGTCAATAACATACTTTTTATACTGTGATTTATGTAGCCTAACAATATCCAAAAGTTCTTTTTTTACCATGGTATTATCGTAACTCAATTCCTTTCGTTGTAACCAGTTTACGATTTCCGCCTTTTTCCATGAAGTTGTGGGAAGATTCTCTTTTAGCCTAGAGTGATAGCTGGCATTATCCATCACTATTACAGAATTAGCGGGAATGTATTCTATCATTTGCTTAAAATATTCCTCGAAAACATCAGCAGTCATTTCTTCATGATAGTCTTTAGTAGAATTCGACTGGAATTGTAATAATCCTTGATCCAAAAAGCCATTTGAACTTCCTATATGAGTTATAATAAGTCTGCGTCCCTTTCCAGATGGTGGTCTAAGTCCTGTTGACCAGCCTTCCATGACAGCTTGTCGAGAACTTAGGACATTTTTATCTTGCCAAACTTTAGATACGGTGTGCCCTTCGTTCAGCCAAGTTTCATCCAAATAGAAAATGTTTTTGCCTTCGCTGCGGTATTTTCGGATGGACCTTAAGTATTGACGTCTCCAGCAAATAATATCTGCTCTATCAATAAGAAAAGATTTTTCTTTCACGCAAGAACCTATATATAGTAGCCTCTCCAACTCCTACCATATTGGCACACTCTGCAATGATGCTACGAACATCACTTGCAGGTTTCTGGTACACTAGAGCATCATGCACGTTTAATATTAATGTCTTTTCTCGGAGAGAATATGCACTCTTGCTAATTTGACGAAGACACGTTGGCGAAAAACTTGAAGCCATTGTTACAAGTATAGGAAATAATTCAACTTTGAGATAATGCAGTATCTAAATACAACTAAATACATAGTTTGACAAACGCACATCAAATGGCGTAATAACATCCTAAAGCAGACAAAAATAGGTAAATTAATTACCCCTGTTGTACCTACTTTAACCCTAATCCTACTTAACAATGGACAGAGGCCAATTTTCTTATTAAATAAGGTAATTACTATTGGCAACGCCTATGGTCTACGGTTGTTTTATGGCTTCAACCCTCGATATGAGCTATCAACTGCAACAAAACGGACTATATAGTTATTTAATTGGCCCTTTCATTTCGGAAAATCGCCTCACTGAACAGCACTACTTAAATGTTTTACAAAATTAATTCCTGTAAACATCATGTTAATAATAATATATTATTTTTTTTTGTAAATTTGTGTTGATAATATTATTAAAGTAGCCTTTGATAAATTATCCATGTCTGCCATTTTGTCGCGAAAATTCAAAAACTTTCTTAACAATTAAATAATATGAACCAAGATGATTTTAGTCTCCTGCTGAGTAAAGCTGAAGCTTTTTGTACAATATTATAATGCTGTGTTTAGCTTTCAAATAAAGTAAAGTTGACAGATGTTAGGTTAGTTTAGTAATTGTTTCTGCAACCAAACATACATGACCGCATTACCAACCTTCAAAAAAGAAAAAAAAAAACAGTTTCATAAATACTATATTACGTACCGAGGTGGAAAGTGTTTCATTCCTGTCGAGAGACTAGGTAGAGGTTAACTAAATCTCGAGAGAGTAATGAAACTTTTCACCGAGATTTGTATAGTATTTTATTTACAACCACATCTAAGATCCACTTCTTATTATTTTGAATTAAAATTACCAATAAAAGATAAATGTCATTTTCCATTGAAAAATTAAACAGAAATTTCAAATAGCCGCAGGTGGTAAAAAACGTAGGTAATAATACACATCAAGATGGCAAATATCATTATTTGAATATGGTTTCCATGTCACTAAACAATATATTATTTTAACAACAGAAAAATCAGATGAGGAATTTGATTTTGCTGCTACTCCACCAGAAATTCGAGAAGCAGCAAACATAGTAGAATAACAAGGCATATAACTGTTTCCAAGAATGGTGTACGGGAAACAAAGTTCAAAATCCTGGTTCTGAGTCGGCGCTACTAGCTTA
Source organism: Barypeithes pellucidus (assembly GCA_963991005.1). NCBI lineage: Eukaryota > Metazoa > Arthropoda > Insecta > Coleoptera > Curculionidae > Barypeithes > Barypeithes pellucidus. The sequence continues at coordinate 8,605,861 of OZ022557.1, forward strand.
TTTCAGCGAAAATGCCGAGACAAAGAAGATATCAATGATTTGGTCACAATATTCAATGCTGAGGACCACTCTATCAATTAGGGAAAAAGTAGACATATCCAAGCACGCAAAGCTATTAGCATTTTTAAAAAAGTGTGTTCGCATATTATTTTTTTTTACAAGTGTCCCGAAAGTGCCTCTATTCATGCATGTTCACTTCACCGAAAGTGGCGTTTTCCAAGAGAGCGGGCGGGAAAGTATCGAAGCGGGCGGGAAAGAATTTTCCCGCCCGCTTCGAGTCACCATGTGCTCATAAATAAATAAAACCAGAATTGTCGGTACGGGATTTGAACCCGGGACCCTCACATCGCCAGGCGGACACTCTACCTACCGAGCCATACTACAAACGAAAATAAATAGCGGATTATATATAATTTAATTTGGCAGTTAATTTTTCAAAGATGTTTTAGAAAAATGTCTGAAGAATTTCTTTATTTATATGGCCTCAAAGACTCAAGCACTTGTAAAAAAAATTTAAAAAACCAGAGATGCCGAGTGCGGGATTCGAACCCGCGACTCCCAAATTACAAGGCGAACACTATACCACTAGGCCACCGAGCCTATTTGTCAAAAATAATAAATAGATATTTACATTCTCCATGCGCGAGTGTTTTCATGTCATCTAGACAGGAGAACTGTCTGAAGAATTTCTTTATTTATTTGGCATCAAAGCTTCGGAGCACTTGTAAAAAAAAATACGGTACATATCTCGGGCCGTCGGAGGCTTTTCCGTAAATGCCTCTTTTCGGCCCTTGATACGTAATGTACTATTGAGATATCGATTTTTTTAAAAATTACAAAAAAATAATTTACTTAAAAGTTAAAGTAAAAGTAAAAAAACGTCAACTTTCCACCTTTCAAAGATAGATGAAATGTCATTATTACATGCATAAAAGTTTATTACGATACTGAAAACTATATTGAAATAGCTTTGGTATGAAACCAACATATGATAAAGTCGGTATAGCACAGTTGGCGTAAGAACGTTGGTTAAAGCAGCATTAGTGGATAGCTCGGCAGTAGGAATTTATTTCCTGTGATTTATATTATTAATATTTCCACTTCTGTCCAATACACCACCCATAAATTCTCCTTAATTTGCTCTATAACAGATGAGACACCCACAACCCAAATTTAAATCGTACTAATCCCTTATTCGGCTCTAATTTATCCTTATTGTGTCTAAATTTCTTGCCGCTTGTCCTGCTTTAACTCTTCGAATAAGGCCCTTTCAGTACCCTTTTGAAATAATTAGTATTCTGGAAGCGGTTTACCTTATTAAGCAAAATTTCCTATTACGGTCACTGACCTGCCTGTTTTGCTATTGGATTAGCTACAAGGGACCGTAGAGAATGTCTCTTCGTAATGAATCAGAAAATGTTCCCTATTTTTGGTCATGGAGATTACTTTTTAGGTTTCCTGTTATATGGAGGAACAATAATGTAAAAAAACCCATGCATGTCATACATTCAAATTTTTCATTTCATAGCGTTCTTTTACTAAATATTCAAAAAGATCGTCATTGACCTTTAAACATTTCTGCTTCGTTTACGAAGATCGTCTGTTGCTCTCCTGATTGCTTAAGTTCTTTAATATCGGCTGCAGTATTTTTAATACGTCGAATTAGTGCGTGCCAAGTATCGATTTTTACTCTGTAAACTTCATTTTTGAACCAGTCCCATAAAGAAAAGTCCAGTGGTGTGAGATCTGGATATCTTGGAGAACAATTAATAGGACCACAGCGACCAATCCAAAGCCCTGGAAACCTTTCGTCCAAATGTTGCTTGACTTGATGAGCGAAAGTGCACTATAGTACAGGGTGTTATGGAAATGACTTATTATATTTAAACCCCGACAAATCCTGAGATGAAAATAAATTGAAGAAAAATAACCTTAAATGACACTGAATTATTGTACGAAATTAAACTTTATATGAAATCTGAAAATTTACGTGGCCGCTACTGAGGACGTTCGCAATCAATAGTTTATTGAGGCGGTGTTGTCATATATTGCAACACAGAATTGTAAACGCACGTGTTCAGTTTTTGACAAAAAGACGTCTTTGACCCGCGTTATCGCTTCTTTTTCAAACTTTTTAGAAAAATACTACAATTTTAAGGTACATACTCTCTTACCTTCAATCTTATAATCCGTTTTATAATTAAATTCCATAAAAGAATAAAACACAAAAAGTATGTTTTGCAACAGAACCAACAATAGGTAATAGCACACAAATTTGAAATCACATCACAATATTTCTTATCATGAATTATTTCACAACAACAAAAAAATCGGGTAATGCTACAACTAACAAAACGTTTAAAATTCGTATACATCAAGCACGTGGAACCCTCGACAGCGTCATTCCATCCCCGAGTCTCGAAACATACTGAAGCAACGATAGTCGCGCATATTTTATTTTTTTTAAATCGACCGTTTTAAAAGTGGGGTAACAAACACTCTTACTCACAGGTCAGTCCGCGCTACTGTAAAACATTTCACCCAGGGTCAATGGCAATGTTGCCAAACTTAATGTAAAACTGAAATTCCATATAAAAGTATAAAAATAAATTATTTTCTACCTACTTGTATTTATCTTTATCCCTAAAGAGCGACGAAATCCAGGCACAAACTCCTGGAAATACTTTATGTACACATAGCAATAGTGAAACAGAACCGATAGTTAGCTTTTGAAAATACAATTATACAGATTATTAGATTTTATTTCACACAATATTCTAAGATTATTTATGTACGGGATACACGCGTAAACCGCAAGCAGAGCGGATTGCTGAGAGTGTGTTGGTGATCGACGAGACACAACGTATCCGACCGCTGGTTGGTCTTCAACTAACAGACCGCAAGCGTACGGCGCTATATGAAACTAGTTCGCTCAGCCGATGTAAGGGTCAAGAAGTCATTTGCATTTGACCTAGTGACGTACATGGCTATTACTATTCCATATGTTTTTTTGGGATTGTTTAAAACATAGTTCGTCGTAAATGTTCTTCAATTAATTGTACAAAAAGGTATTACAGAATGGAAACGTGTTTAAATTATTTTATTTTGTCTAAAGAGTTTAAGGTGTACATATGACAATACCGGCCTGAATTCCTTGATTGCTTACATGTATCGCAGTGCCGCACAGGTGTTTTTCTGGTTTGACATCAGGTCACTTTTACCGCTGAATGAATTGAAAGCGCCATTTATGGGTATTTTTCTTCAATTTGTCTTTATCTCAGGAATTGCCAGTTTAAATATAATAAGTCATTTCAATAACACCCTGTATATTCGATTAAAAAAAGTATGTAGCCTTTCTCTAGGACACCCTATGAGTCACACATTTAAATATAATAAGTCATTTCCATAACGCCCTGTATATGTGAATTTCACAAATGAAGTTGGAGGCACCTCATCGTAAATAGCCGAAATTGTGCTAAATTTTGGAAAAACTCTTAAAATACTTTATACGATTTAACGCCAGTTTGATTATTGTAGAATATTTATAAAAATATTATAACAAATACTTACCAGTGAGCAAATAATGGTGGAGCTTCCCTCCCTCGACTGACCTTGGCGCGGATGTCGACGGTTTATAATTATTGTATATTTAATTTAACAAAATATTACCAGATATTACCAGAATATAATAGATCAGTTTCATCCCATTTGACGGCACGCTATAACTTGAAAACAAATGAAAATCTAATATGGACGTTTTTGAGTTATTTTCACGCGCCTGGAGTTTGGTTCGTTCTTACTGACTCACCCTCTATACGCAAAAATTAATATCGTTAAAAGCCCTTAAAAAGAAATCCACAAACGGTTATTTTAAACCCCCATAACAATCCTTCATCCCCCCATTTAGGCTTAATTTATCCCAAATTTATGTCCATCGTCCTTACCTCCTATTGGGTCTATCCGGATAAGCCTTCCTACTTACTCCCTTTTAATTAGCATTGTGCAAACGGTCACCTACTCAGCTAAATTGGAATTTACCGACAGTTATCTCGCGCTGCTGCTTTTCTGTAAGCATTTATAATTAACGTTTATCTGGCAGTTCCCGGTCTAAAGTTATAAAAAGTTTTGTAAAAATTTTTTTTATGTACAAACCTGAGTAACATTTTTATGTTGCAGTTTACTCTTTTTTTTTAAATCAACCTTCTAAGGAATTAGGTAAAAACTATTGGCGAACAAATCACGAAGGAAAAGACATGTTATGGTGGTTTTTTGCCTATTATCGCAAAGAGCCGACATTTATGAGATATAAAGAAGCCGATACCGCCATGGCGGCATCGGACTATTCATTTTACGTACCGGCGCGGCGCACACAGGCGAATTTCGACGGAATCGTGGCCAAAAAGATTATCTTGGTAACATGAGACAAAAGATGTTTTTAATTGTAAGAAACCGTTATAAATATGGTAACATTGCATTTTGTTTTTAATATCTTACATCTTTGGCCCCTCCACACCCATTTTTATGGTTATTAAATTATAGAAATTGGAATAAACAAGGTGGTTTATTTTTACCGTATTATCATTGGAGAAACATTTATTTTCTGTTTTTTTAATCTCCCCCCAGCAAACTCGAGCTCCCTTTTAACAAAATTGTTTAATTTATTTTAACTTATGTTAACAAAATGTATGAAATCAAAAGTACTACTGTAAATATTTTTAATTTGAAAAATTTATAGGATTGTACTTACCACCAGCAATAGGCGCCATGATGGTTTTTAAAAATTTTGACAAAAACTTAGCGGCATAACAGAACTAAATACACTGATTTTTTTCAACCACTCTAATTTACTTGACACACTACACTAGAAAAACAAACTTTGAACTGAAATAATTTTAAGTTTGGCCATAATATAAATATAACAGGGGTGATTTATGATACCCTGGTTGTTTCTTAATTAAGCGCTAATGATTTTACGACATAATTATAACTTTGGTTTTATCTATTTTGACCAGCATTTAAAGCACGTTTCACGAAATTTGGATACGACTTAATGATTTCCTGGGTCGGTCCCATTGTGTCGACAAGAGCTTGGCAATAAACAAGTAAAGTATGAAGGGACGGACTAAGGAAAACAAGTAATGATATGATTATATTAATGTAATCAAATGAAATAACATTTTTTTTAAATATTACTAGTCATATTTATTTACATTTATAATGTCATTCTATAGATAGTTCTGTTTCGCTATCGCTATCCTCATCAAAATTAATTATAATTGGATTAATTATACGATCCAGACTAATATACGAATTTTCTACAGTTATTACGTGACGGACTGAATTTTTCCAACTACCTGGGGGAATATCATTAAAGCATTTTCGTATTAATTCTACACCACTAGAACTTAAAGTCGGAGAAATATTTTCAGACCTAACCAGTGATTTTAACTGGTGCCACATATGCTCTATGGGGTTAAAAATGCAATAATAGGGTGGGAGCCGTAGCACTGTATGTCCAATTTCTTCTGCCAATGTGTCACAAACATATACTTTTTTTATACAAAATGTCTTTAAAACTTCTAAAAGATCACTTTTTTTATAACTTTCTTCAAAATATATATCATTCGCCGCCATGTAGTTCTGAATCTCCAATTTTGTATTATTTGAGCTTGGAGCTTTATGTAATTGGCGACTGTGATAGCTCGCATTGTCCATTACTATCACGCTATTCTGAGGAATGTTTGGTAAAAGACAATTCTTGAACCATTCCTCAAAAAGTTCGGCCGTTGTATCTTCATGGTAGTCCACACAAGAGTCTTTAATGTTTTTTGCAGAAAGCCGCAAGGCATTTGGAACCCAACCGTTTTCTGACCCAGCATGTAAAATGCTTATTCTTTTTCCTTTATTTGACGGAGCTTTTGTTTTACACTTATCGGAAGAATCAGACCAGCCTTTGGATGGTGTTTCATGCGTGTCAAACCAAGTCTCGTCGAGGTAAATTATAGGACGGTTTTCAGAACGGGATTTTCTTACAGAAATTATATACTCATGACTAGAGATGTAAAGGGTAATATTACCGAGGTAATGTTACCGTAATTTTGGTAATATTACGTAATATTACCGCAAGATCGGTAACATTGGAAATATTGTACAAAATTAGAGGTAATATTTTTGCTAAGGAATTCGTCATTTCCAGCGAAAAATCTATGTCTGGATCTGTTTGGTGGGCAGGAATTTGCTCCATTTCTAAAATAAGTAGGTTAGCTGTAGACATTTTAAATTTACCATCGTCAACAGCCGCAACCGAAAGAACCTTTAGTACTTATGGATTTATTCATCGGCAAAAAAGAAACAGACTAACCGTGGAGAGGGCCGGAAAACTAACTTATATTGCCCATAATTATAATTTACTAAATGAAGAAGATCATTCGAGAATAGTAGAAGATACTGAGGAAGAAATAGAAAAAGAAGATATCGGTTTCGAAGTTATAGACTTGACTCAATTAACGAAAGAGAAAGAAGAATCAGATGACGAGGTTGGGGATGATGATGAGGATGATTTACCATTATCCACTCTATTGCGTAGTCCATTCTGACTCTGACTAGTTTAAAAAAACGATCTTATTTTTTTTCGTAAGGTTTTTACAGTTTTGAAATAAAAAAAACGTGTATTACTTAAAAAGCTGTTTTTTTTATAAATTACCAATGTTACCGTAATATTGCGTAATATTACCGGTAATATTACCGATTTTTAAATTACCGGTAATTTTACATCTCTACTCATGACGCCATTTTTGTAAACGGTGGGATTCCATGAGTACTTGCCATTTGTCAATTTTGCGGTATCTGAATCCCATTTACCTGAAATTCGCTTGTGTGCGGCGTCGGCTTCATTACCTATTAAAATTGTAAGAAATTTGACTATTCTAACCCCGGATTAATATTTCGTCGGTAAATGAGAATAATGAGGTTATGTTTTTTTAGGTAAAGCAATGGTGTAGGGTTATATTTTAAGTAAATATTGCAAAAATATGGATTATTTCTTTATATTATCTGAATTTCTGTAAAAAATACCTACAGCGATTACCTATGTACGACTAATGTTAGATCGAAATTATCTAAACGCGGTTCTTATTACAGCGTTGCCATTTTTTAAAGCCATTTTCTTCTAACTTATTTGAGAAACTGTAGAACTGTGTATGATTGTAAATAAATGATGGTTTTATGAATGGAATGTTTTATCTCCCCTTTTATACAGGGTGTTATGGAAATGACTTATTATATTTAAATGGGTGACTCCTAGGGAGTCCTAGAGAAAGTCTACATACTTTTTTTTTTTTAAATCGAATATCTAAATACTAAGGTAAAAACCTTTTTTACCCACATACTGTCGCGCCGTTACATCTGGATTCGGTTAGCAACAATGTGGGTCACTAGAGTATACTAACAGTGTTGTCAGATCACACCACGTGTCTCGCCCTTATTTGAATACTACGGCGCTTCCTTTATTATTCTTCTATTCTTCAGTACGCTTCGGTACTTTGGCGGGGAAGGACGTCGAGCGTCGAGCGTTCCACGTGCTTGACGTATACGAATTTTAAACGTATTGCCCGATTTTTTTTTTGTTGTGTAATAATTCATAATAAGAAATGCTGTGATGTGATTTAAAATTTGTGTTATATTACCTACTGTTGGTTCTATAGAAAAACATGCTTTTTGTGTTTAATTTTTTTATGGAATTTAATTATAAAACGGATTATTTTAAAATAAGATCGAAGGTAAGAAAGTATGTACCTTAAAATTGTAGTTTTCTTTGTCTAAGAAGTTTGAAAAAGAAGTGATAACGCGCGCCAAGACGTCTTGTTGTCAAAAACTGAACACGTGCGTTTAGAATTTGAATGGCAACACCGCCTACAATGCGATGACCTCTTTTGAAACTTGGGACTGCCTCAATAACATATAGATTGCGAAGGGCCTCAGGAGCGGCCACGTAAATTTTGAGATTTCATATAAAGTGTATATTTCGCTTAATAATTCAAAGCGCCATTTATGGTTATTTTTCTTCAATTTATTTTCATCTCGGGATTTGCCGGTTTAAATATAATACGTCATTTCCATAACACCCTGTATTTTATGTATTATTTTACAACAACACAGACATAACGTCAAATGGATTTTCATTATTTTGTTTCTATGAATTCATTCCACAGCCAACTATCAAAAAATATATTTTTATAAGATAATTTTTAAATTTCGAAAATATTGAAGATGGCTATAGAAACACTTAATATCATTAGATAGAAAATTCGATCCTCCATTAGCAAGACATATCAAATATTGGGTTTGTTGTAGCCGCTAAAATGATATGATTTTCTTTTCAGGTACCGATACGGCGTTAAAAAATCACAAGATTATTTATAATTCAAAAACTCTTAAAGATAGTTATATGATATTATACATAAAACTGTTCTAGATTTTTTACCTAGATTCCAAAAAAAACATATAATATATAGGGTAATTCATTTAAAATTCCGAAGTTGCTACCACTTTCGATATGATCCGGCAACACCGCACCATCCAATCCAATCCAATATTTTATAAACGAAGAAAACCATCTCTTATAGCCACAGCCAAATTTTCAAAATAAAATCTCATTTACTTCACTTGGTGCACCCTGTACATTGATATTTTATTCTCTAATCGAATTACAATAAAAATAAAAATCCTCTCTTAAATATTACATATTATTCTCTGCGAGCAGATATAAGGAAGCCGGCGTCACCTCGTAAGATAATTAGACCGATACCGCCCTGGCGGTGTCGGACTTGATTCTACTGTAAAAACTCCGTCGTCGCCGGCAAAAAATAATATTTAAAATAAATAATTTAAGAGTGGATCCATGTACTAATATCTATTTTAAAATTTTAATCCGGCATCTGAAAGTTCCGGAATAAATTTCGCCCACTTTCATACTGAATATAATCAGATTCGTTCTGGCTACGTAACTAACATCTCGCCTCATTTCTTTTCCAGATAATCCGTTATAAAATTCGGTTTAGACGAATTCTCCCGGCACGAATTTATAAAAATTTGTCATAAAATTTAAATTTATCGAAATTTATGTAAGTATATGGGTTTATGGAGCTTTTCCTAAATTTATTTGTTTTGCGACAAACAAAATGTGGATTGGCGATTCTCGTAAAATGTTTTATTGTTAATAAAAGTTTCCACTGCCACGGAATATAGTTTTACTATACAGGGTGTTACAAATTCGGCCTTCATCATTGGGATTTCGGAAACGGTAAGTGATACGAAGTCGGTTAAATAGGGGAAAGTTGCGTAATTATTTGCCCAATAATATGCCGCAAAAGAATCAAAAATAGATACAGGGACTTTCAAAATATTTGGAAAAATCTAAAATTTTGCGTTCCGGTTTTTAGTTTTTCCTGACTTTGTTCAAAGAGATATCCAAAAATAAATTTCACTTTCTCATTGCTATTTCTTATTCTCCACAAGATGGCATCATCAGATCTTTAAAGCGGCGTTTTGTCTTTAGGTCACCATCATCAACTTAATTTTTTTAAATACCCCTAGTACGTTCCTGTAATTTATTATAAAATTATTATTGCTATTTCCGTCTTTAATTGTTATTGTTATTACGTACTACTACCGTTTCTTTTATTTCAAACTAAATTTCTACTTAGTGTAAGGACAAGTAATTTATTTTATTAACACAATAAAATTTGACCCTTAAAGCCAGCATTTTCTTAAGATTTTTAAAATAGGCATTGGCATTACATTTTGGAGTTATACCGAATTAAAAAAAAGTAAATTACAGGAATGTACTAGGGGTATTTTAATGAAGATGGTCTATTTAAGGAACAAAACGTCGGAAAACCAATAAGTGTTGTATACCAATGAATGTAGATTTCGGTCCTCCTTCACAGTTTAAACAAGAAAAATCCAGGCCCGTATTTAAAAAAGTTGATGATGAAACTTAGTTAAATTTACTATAAAAATAATACTACTTACCATAATTCATGGCTATACAGGGTTCCCGGAATATGTGGGCAATCTCCCGGGTTCAGATAAAACACTTAAAAATAATAGGAGAAGTTCATATAAATTTGTCTTCCTATGGCCCCCCTACGGAGATACGGGCCCATAACGGACGTTCCTGGAAATCGTTGATTTTTAAATAATTTTTTAAGTACTAGGTGTAATTTAATAATTTTTTATATAAAGTTTACTAGATGAGTTAAAATTCGCCCTTTTAAACACATTTGGCTTATTTAGTTTGACAGGGACGGCCTAGACGTAACACAAATATGCTTTTTTTACACCCTGTATGATGAAGGAACGACAATAATATTTTTTTTGGATATTCTAAACCTTAAGCTGAAAAAAAGGTACTCTCAATGTCGATAAAGTGAACTGTTTTCGAAGAAAAAAAATTTTTGTTGAATATTTTTTTTTGCATTAGTTGTTGCTTTATGTTCATAAAATTCCCTGATTGTTGCTATGGTATTTTTCATATGTACTGATTTAAATAAGAATATTTATGTCAATGTCAGTTTATGGTAGTGTCTTGAAATTTGCGGCTTTTCTCCTTTGTCTTATTAGTTACTAACTTTGGAATTTACGTATACTGAATATACCGACATGAATTTAATGTATGAACAAAAATATTTGTTTTCGAAAACAGTTTTATCGACATTGATCAAGAGTGCCTCTTTTTCAGCTTAAGGTTTAGAGTATTCAAAAAAAATATTATTGTCGTTCCTTCATCATACAGGGTGTAAAAAAGAAGCATTTTTGTGTTACGTCTAGTCCGTCCCTGTCAAACTAACTAAGCCAAATGTGTTTAAAAGGGCGCATAGGAAGAAAAATTTACAAAAAATTTTGGTAAGATTAACTAAGACAATTTTTATAAAATTTACTAAAATCTTTGGAAATTTTTTTAAAGATTACACGTTATATTCCCAATCGGTTATCCATCCAAACAGTTCTTCACCTATCCGTTGCCTCTGATTTAAGCGTCTTATTCTTGGAAGAAAGCATTTTTGCAACACTTCATTTAAACTTTGTTATTTTTACAATAAAATACTTAATTAAAAGTCAGTTGTACTTGATTGTACTAAATTTACTATGTTTTATAGGAAATCGTACAATACAATCTTTACTATAATAATTTTAATACAGCGTGCGCCACTGTAATCTGCTTGAGATGCCCTCATAGTTCACGAGGGCGAATTGCTCTATTAAATCTCTTCTGCGAACAATAGAAACTTTTCGTAGTAAGTTCAACCTCATAAATTTACGGTAAAAGAAGAGTCAGAGACTTTTCTCTATCTGAGAGATTTGTTATAGAAAAAATATAATAAAAGTTTAAATTATCACTATTGAAAGCAACGGCTGCGGCACTGTGAACTCCAGGGTGAGAGTTCGTAGGTTTAAACCACACTACCGATAAAATAAAAAAAGTTTGAGTTTAATAATATATTAACCTATAAATTTTTCGTCATTTGATTAGTAGTACTTACTGCGGTTTACTAAATACACAAACAACTCAATATATAGTTAATCAAACTTTTAAAAACAAAATAAACTATACAAAAGCGATGGAAATACATTTATTAGCACCAGTTAAACTTTAAAAAGCACAACTCATGAGCTTAGTATAGCTCATCAATAAACTGGTAAATTTTATTGAATTTCCCAAGCAGCCGATCGATGACATGTTGTTGGTGTCAACTATCGAAAAGCGACAGGGTTCGCGGAAATATTGTCTACATGACTCAATAAGATGCAAATATTATTATATTTCCTTTTACAATAATGATATTTTTTAAATGGATTCCGAACATGCATTTATATTTTTTCGCCATGAACAAAAATTTTTAGTGTTGTGATCGCTCGAGCGAAAAACCGCTTGATCACTCGATTATTGAAATAACCGACATCGCTCGATTATTAAAAAAACCGCTCGAGTTATCTATTCAGGCGAAAACCGCTGTAGTGGTATCGAGTTAAAAATCTGCTCGTATATTCGATCGATACACGGCCTTAAGTCTACGCGCCGCGCCATCCGATTGGCGACGTTCGAGTTTGACGCAGAACAGGTAACACGACATACGTCTTTCTTAAAGGCACATAAACGAGAAGGTGCATATAAAAAAGTATGCCAAATCACTTAGCGGAGTCATCGCGACATGGAAAGTTTTGTTTTACCTGGCTAGCCAGCGGCGTAGTTTAGGTCTCCGATTGTAAATATTAAAAAATTAAAGGATATAATTTTTAAATTTTTATTTACTATAAACTCTTCAAAAATAACATAATAATAGAAATTGTTACTGAAAAATAACAAAACGAACAAAATGGTTAACAAAATATATAGAAAAATTCGTTGGTAATCTTATAGTAAACATTTTTAAATCTAAACAGCAACTTTTTATTATTAAACTCAAGAAGACTTCTTAAAAATAACATACATTATAGAAAATGTTAATGGAAAATAAGAAAACGAGCAAAATAGTTAACAAAACATAGGTATCGACAAATTTTTTGGTAACCAAAAGTAAGCATTATTAAATTTAAACAGGAACTTTTAGGTAACTATGAATACATGAGTACATGAATTTAAAAAAATAATAGCCAATTTTCTTATTTTGCCAGTCGCGTAACTAAGCCTAAATTTTTGAAGTGTACACAGTGGGCACCTGATAATTTAAAGTGGAAGAATTTGACAAGCTATTTTAAATATCTACTTATTTTATGCTCGTAGATTGAGGAAGATGCGAAGAAAAATAACTTTTGGTAATACAATAATAAACCTAACAATAAATACATATTTGGGTGATTTTTTGCGGTTTTTTTGTTTGGTATCGAGACACGTGGTAAAAATTCATTATTCACAAATAAATAAATTTCTGGAATTTTTTTGGTGGCTACTACAATTTTTTAGCTAAACCTGTGCCCACCCGTAGTTACGTGCCTGCTAAATACCCTACCTAATCACATGTAAACGGCTAGGCTGCCGGTGGAGCAGTCGGTGACGTCATCGCTTGGTGAATTGGAATTTCAAGCGATTCACTCGAGCGATTCACTCGATTATTAAAATCGCTCGAGTATCAAGTACTCGATTATTAAAATCATCGGTTTTTCCCAACACTAAAAATGTTATAGGTTTTTAGTATAACCACAAAAACGGTTTACCTGTCTGTGTTATAACATAAATTTTGTTAATGGTGACAATGAAGATTTACTATCGCTTCTCTTATACTAAACCTATTTTCTTATGTTTTATCCGAAATTTACGACACAACATGGCTTTACTTTTCATGTGTAGTACAAGTGGAGCAGAGATATTCGCCTTATGTATTATGTACGTATGTTTATTTACGAATTTGTGTACATAATACACAATCTAGCGGAAGTAACGGTTATTGACTAGTCTTTATGTTTGTTGAACGGAAATGTCATTACGTAGGTTAAGCATATTCAATAGTTCTATCTTGGCGGAGTACATTGTATCCACCGCAGTAATACCGAATCGTATAGAACAGCGTTTCTCAAACTTTTTTCAATGTTATTATTTTTAACAAATCCAAAGCATTAATAAGCAATAAGCTGAATCATATATCGCTAGATGCAGCAAATGTTCTTAATAAAATGGATGGAACTGCTTTCTACTTCCATACAGCAACAATTCAGGGGCGCCGAGTTTTGGAAATCCCAATGGAAGCGCAAATATAACCACGAAAACCGTGAAGCGTTGCAAGAAATGCGCCACAGGCGACAAATCTTCGGGTTTGTTCATCCAACGTCTATCTAATATTCCTTTTTGTAATAATTGGAACTTATTTGTTATTTTAAATTTATTTTTGTGAATGATTTCTATGGGTAAAAAGTCCGACCCTCCCTAATATTTTATCGTACCAACCAAACTGTATATTATAGTCTCTCGATCCGGCAACCGTGCCTCGATCGAGGTTAATGACGATTATGACGAGACTTGCTGGCATGTGCGATTAAGTAGGCGGGGCATAATGCAGTTTCTCCTAAACCCGAAATTAATTTAACGCAGACCACAAAGGGTAAATCTTTGGACTTTATTAGAAAGTTTAAAAATTAAATACATGAAAAAAAATGAATAGAGGGTATTCCAAACATAATGAGGCTGTTATTGATCAATTTTCTACAATTATGAACCGAAGAATATACTTTACGTTTAAGCACTATGGTGTAGGGTCGATAAATGTTGTGTATTTCGATAAATGATACTCGATATGGTTTTAAAGCATTTTATTTAAGGATTTAAACTAAAAAATACTGAAAATATGAAGAATGCCAACTGGTCAGTCTCGTGGCTGGATTCGTTCTCGTCATAAAACAGTTAACTATTGTTCGCGTCTTGGTTGCGCCTAATGACGTAGCCGTAGATGGCGTAGTGGTATTAGACATCATCCGGTTTTCTTGATAACTCGTAGATGGCGGTAGTAGTATTGGGCATAGATGGCTTTAGTAGTATTAGTAGAGTGGACTGTATAAATATTGTTACGAGGGTTGCATGCGACGACGTTATGATCCGACAGCTATACACACTAAGAAAACCTTTCTTATTTTCCAAACGTTGTATTTCCTTGTGTAAAATTAAAAAATAAATAAAAATATGTTTTACCTAACGCATTTTCTTATTTCTTTTTTTCTTTCTTCATTTAAAACGCCTAGAAAGTAATTGTTTGGTCGTTACACAAAAATAAAATTTTAAAAATAATTTCACCATATTTGTGAACCCCTCTATCTTAGGTCACGAGCCGCCACTGCCAACCACCATCCATATAAGGAGCATTATACAGATGATGACCCCTTCAGAAGGCTATTGAATTTGTTTGGTACTGATAGAAACAGTAGTTTTTAGTGTCCGTGGTACTAAGACGGTAAAACTACACAGAGAAAACAATAATATTGCAATTATATACTTTTTAGTTATATTAAGTATATTGTATTTGTGTAGGTACCAATTTATTTCGAAATTACGCTATAAATTATCGATTTTATTATATTTTCTGAAGGTAGTCGTAAATTACTTTAAGAAGCTAATATCTCATAAACAACTGGTGCAGGTGAAATCAGACAGCTCATTTACTACACTCCGGAAGCTTAATTTTTGACTTCTTTTAATAACATTACAATATTATTGAGCGATTATTAGCAAAATTTATCGTTAATTATTTTCTCAATGTTAATAATAATGAGTTTCAATATGAATTTAGTGGTTTTAATCAAGAACGGTGTGCCTGACGAGAAAAACTCAAGAGACCGTTATCATGTAGAATTTACCAGGCTAATCAGAAAAAATATCCACATGGAAAAATGTCAGTGACGTACCATCTTTCTAACTAAAATGTGTGGTTCTATATCCTATTAACACATACCAAAATTAAAAATAATATCTAAAGTACTTTCGGAGATATTAAAAAATAACCATTTAAAAAAATAAAAATTCAACACCCTGTAGCAAAAAATGTAAGACGTTGCGGACATATGTTCATATGAAGTTTTCTTTATAAGATGGCCTAAGGAATCAAACCTTGAAATTTTAGCACGTGGTTAAGGAACACCCTGTATTTGTAACTAATTTCGGCAAATATCCTACTTGGTTGGATTTAGAGATTAAAACGGTTTCAAAAAAACCAGGAAAAATTTGAAGCATTGGAGACAGACGAACCGGCAAAATATCTTTACCTATGGAGTTGCTATTTCTTATGGAAAACCTAAGGCAAAGCTGGGAAAAGACTAATGCAAAACAGGGGAAATGTGTGGTTGAAGGGCGAGTTTTGAGCCCTGCTTTGATCGGACTAATCGGATTTTGACCGGGTCCTGTCCCTTAATCCAATTTTAAAAGGCGTTTGAAGGGAACACATTTCTACTAAAAGGGAATTCTTATTTTCTTTATTTAAGGGAACTAAAAGAAGTATTAGAGGAATATAAGAACGTTAGAAAGGAAAAGGGCATTATTGTTCTTGACAATATAGTAAATAAAAGTTGCTTTAAAAAAAATACTTTGGAATATCATCTTCTCTTTTTTTTAATGTTTAAAACTTAAATTTCGAACAGAAATATATTTGTTTGTGTCTTTGTGGTATGCTGTGTTTTAATTATTTGTTTCTTTTCTTTTTCAGGTATGTGACGTTTAAAATTCAAGAAACATTTATGTAAGTTAAGTTATAATGATGTTTAATGTACGACACAGGAGTTTGAAACAGGGACGGAAACCAAAGTTACTTAACAGCAAAACACAGGTATTATAACAATAACATGTTTTCGCTCCGCCACTGGTAGTTGAGTCCGGTGCCGGCACACGTCTAATTACTATGTGCACTTGATATATTTCTCCTCTGACCTCTAGGCCGAGAACACAATTAAAGTAAATCAAAAATAAAAAGTCTATACTTTTCAGGTGGTATTAATATCAAAAATCAATGTATGGAAAAATTATTATTTCCCAGACCACCCGATGATACCTTATACAATAAGGGCGTATTTTTGTCTACACAGTAGCACTTTAAAATACTATTTCAGATTGATTGGTACTACCAAGAAAAGGAAGCCTTTTCCATTGATAGGATGTCACCACTTTGTTCTCGTCAGTACAGGGTAGGTGTACAATGTACATACCTATCATCAGAGAAGACTGTAACTTCACGCTGTATTATCAACGGTAGTCGAGAAAATACAACGCGCAGTGCCATCTCTTCGCAGTCCCACATAATCTACCCTGTACTGACGAGAACAAAAGAGTACGAAACCGGTCTTCAGGTGCTGACATCCTATCAATGAAAAAGGCTTTCTTTTCCTGATAGTACCATTCACTTTGAAGTAGTATTTTAAAGTTCTACTGTGTAGACAAAAATACGCCCTTATTGGTATCATCGGGTGGTCTGGGAAATAATAATTTTTCCATACATTGGTAGTTGACAATTAAAGTAAATGTATTCTTTTTTAATTGTTAGGCATTAAATGAGTTTAAAAATTAGAGATACAAGCATACAAGGGAGGGAAAATTATTGCAGTCTGCTAAAAGAAAGTGCCGTTTCCTTCCTTATTTGTTTACCCGCTGGATGAAATGAACCACGTTCCTCCCTAACAATGCAAATAGCTATGGAAACTATTTGTTACCTTTTATTTCACTTAAAGGAAAATTGAAAAATATTTTTCCATATGATTTTTACATAAACACAGAATAAATTTTCCGTGTTATAACATTTTTATGTACAATATTTGATTTACAAATATTGTACGGGAAGGAACATATTTTTCAGTTTTCCCTCTAAAAATCACTGAACCTGTAAACGAGTCCATTTGGGTACAATAGGTCCTGCTGGAATAAAAAAAATACACACCATTTTTATAAATGTCTCTATAAAAAGGACGCAAATACAAAAGGAAACAAAGGAATAAAAGTAAATGGCTGACACAGTGGTCAAAAATACGAATTCTTAACACAAATTATTTTGGCAAAATGGAACAAAAACTTTTTGCGAATCACTCATCAATGAATGCAATCAATTTTACATGAAAATGGACTTAATGCGATTAACACAATTAAATTCAAATTGAAATTCATTATTATTAACAATTATTGACAATGACTATTTCCATCACCTGTCCCAATCAAATCCAATCAAATTGTTTTACTTACACCAATTACAAATGATTATACTGATAAAATTGGGCATGTTCCTGATAAGTGATATAACTGGCTCATTGACCCAAAATATTTTTGAATAGCGTTTCTAAGTAGACCGCGAAAAATGTTTTATACAGAAGTTTCTTTATATTGATTGTTGAATAATCTGCCGTTTCCAGAATAAGTATACGGGGTCAGGTAAGAAAGTTATCGGACCAAACCTCATTTTTTTTAAATCTAACACCCTGTATATTTTAATCTAAAAATATACTATTTTAAATTCTCCTTTCAAATATATAACATACCATGGATGTTCTTGGTTTCCTAGGCGATTTATTTAAACTTTATTACTTTGAAACGAACTAAAAGATTCAGATTAAGGTAAAAAATAACGATAAGCATCGCAAATGTTCGGAATATGTCCTTAAATGGTTACCGTCTTTCCGGATAGCGAACAAATTATACATTTTGCGCCATTTCTTTGTTTTTTCTACTTTCAATACAAACTGATATCATATAAAAATTTTCAAAATGTTGATAGGTCATTTTCGCAAATAAACATGTAAAAATGAAATTTACGTTAAATGTTAATAGCCAACATAGTTGTTTCTAGGATATTAGCTTATGTTTCATGGTCTACTGGGGTTTAAAGTAATAAAGTTTAATAACTCCAATATCATCCATGATGTATTATATATTTGAAAGGAGAATTTAAAATAGTATATTTTTAGATTAAAATATACAGGGTGTTCCATTTAAAAAAATGAGGTCCGATAACTTTCTTACCTGACCCCGTATACTTATTTCTGAACACGGCAGATTATTCAACAATCAATATAAATAAACTTCTGTATAAAACTTTTTCCTGTATCTCTTTTAACTAAGAAAATATAGGATAATCTTGAAATTGTCAAGTTTTGGAATTTCCCCCGTATCTCTTAAGCGAGCAAAATTTTCTAATTTTGATTTTACCCTTTTAAGTTTGACCCAAAAAGAACACATGACACCTACATTACTTTTTTGATAGCACTAAGAATTACGGAGATACCCTATAAAAGTGTCGAAAATGGGACACCCTGTGTACTCTTCATATCTAAAATACTTTACGGAGATAATTCAAATTTAACGATTCAAAAAGAAAACACCCTGCAGCAAGAAATTTAAGCAGTGTCCATAGTTACTTTTTGTTTTGTGGTTTTTTCCCAAGAACTCCCAGTTTTTGCCTCTGTGGTCGACGTTATTCCGACCTTCCGTTTAGGATTATATCAATTTCGCCCGGTTCCCGTGAAAAAAAAACTTGGGGCAACGTCCCGGATATTACGAAGGAGACTGGAATATCGAAAAGGATCAAAACGAGGGAAACATTACAGTTTTCAACAGTATTGCTTGCGGCAGAGAATTAATATAATATGGTTTTTTATGCTCCTTTTATACGGATCATACGAGGGGCACTAACTTCGCCATAGCCAATTTGAGATACGATTTGTTTAAACATCTTTATTTTTCAACAATCTCCTTCAAATTTTCACTCCAGAACTCAGTTTTCTCTCAACTTAAGGGGGTCGTCTACCCAGAAATTTGAAAATTTCGGTTTTTTTTTCACATAAATTTGATCTCTAGGGTTTCAAGAACATTTGTGCCAGATGATTTCTTTTTTTCTTCCATAATTAACCGAGATACAGATGAAAAGGCAAGCGCTGCCGTGGTCCCGAGCAAGCGAGCTCTCTCAGATACCTACCGCGCGGCCGGCTGCTTCTTCTTCGCCCACTTCTATTGTCCGATTGACCTGACCGACTGACGGAGATTCCTGTATTGTAAACGGTTAGTTTCTTCTCGGCAGTCGACTATTTTCCATCTTTCCCTCCACGTGCTCCAATTTATTTATATAAATAATGATCCGATCCTCGGATTTTCAATCTCGTTTTTCTCGAAACAATGTTTTTCCGGGAAACTCCGGCAATATCTCGAAAAGTTCCCAACGGATTCGGCTGAAATTTGGCACAAACCTTTAGTGCATGCATCGCTATAACCAGTACCCGGTGTCGTAATATATCTGATGAAATGCCGTAGAGCGTTGCTGAGAGGCGCTGTACGCCGAAATTCAAAATTATATCGAGCCATGTCTGAAAATGAATTTTTTTTACATGTGCCCCGAAAGTGCCTCTGGCGGGAAATATTTTTCCCGCCCGCTTCGAGTCACCATGTGCTCATAAATAAATAAAACCAGAATTGTCGGTGCGGGATTTGAACCCGCGACCCTCAGATCACTAGGCGGACACTCTACCCACCGAGCCATACTACAAGCGAAAATAAATAGCGGATTATATATAAATTAAATTGGCAGTTAATTTTTCAAAGATGTTTTAGAAAAATATCTGA
Organism: Barypeithes pellucidus; assembly: GCA_963991005.1. NCBI lineage: Eukaryota > Metazoa > Arthropoda > Insecta > Coleoptera > Curculionidae > Barypeithes > Barypeithes pellucidus. The sequence goes on from OZ022557.1 coordinate 8,625,932, forward strand.
AGAATTTCTTTACTTATATGGCCTCAAAGACTCGGGCAATAAAACCAGAGATGCCGAGTGCGGGATTTGAACCTGCGACTCTCATATCACAAGGCGTACGCTATACCACTAGACCACCGAGCCTATTTGTCAAAAATAATAAATAGATATTTACATTCTCCATGCTCCATGTTTTCATGTCATGTAGACCGGAAAACTGTCTGAAGAATTTCTTTATTTATTTGGCTCAAAGCTTCGGAGCACTTGTAAAAAAAAATACGGTACATATCTCGGGTCGCTGGAGGCTTTTCCGGACGAGATGCGGAGATGGCCGACCGAGCCGAAGGTGAGGTAAAAGCCTCTTTTCGGCCCTTGATACGTAATGTACTATTACAGCATTTGCGTGACCCCAAAGTCACGGGAAACACATTTTCTGACAAGTCAACCCTTGCATAATATACTTTTCGAGCTTGTCAAAAAAAAAATTAAAAATAAAAAAAAAAAAGAAAAGCTTTGAAGTTGAAACTTTCTAGAATGGAACATTATATGTGAGAGATTATGTGAAAAAAATTTTGTCGTTCCAGGTCTCGCCATTTCATTATTGGAATTTTTTTTAAATCTCCTCAGAGGAAATTCGGAAAACGATCGTGTCATGTCAGGAAATTGTCACACTACATTGACACCCAAATATTGTGGAAAAAAAATGTCAGAAGAATCGCACCTAGCTAGGCGGAATTCTGACAATATTACCCAGAGATACCGGAAGGCAGGTGTCGTTCAGTTTTATGACGGGGAAAATGATTCGCAATATTTTTTTTTATCAGAAAATTGTTTACGAGTCATCTCCATGTGAATACAAATCGATTAAGCCCACTTGGACCCATGTCACTTGAGACTTCATAATTTTTCCATTCATTTTTTTTTTTTGAAACGCTCGGAAAAATATATGCAAGGGTTGACTTGTCAGAAAATGTGTTTCCCGTGACTTTGGGGTCACGCAGATGCTGTAAATTCATTTTCAGACATGGCTCGATATAATTTTGAATTTATTGAGAATTTCCTATCTAAAGCGGCACAGCGCCCCTCAGCAACGCTCTACGGCATTTCATCAGATATAAAAGTTGTAGTGGGGGACCTAAACTCCACGAAAAACCAAATTACTGATATTCCACTTCACGGACCCCCTATTCTCACCGTCCCTCTAACTATTAGCGGGGTGTGGTTGCCTAAATAATCCTCCAATATTATTTTATTTGTAAATTTGACGGAAAATTAAGAAATATAATTACAATATTTACAATAATTGACATTTTAAACCCCTAACTACGATTTTGGGACGGTTTTAAATTTTTTGTATGATATAAAATTTGTCTGTAGATACTCCAGGAAAATTTGTTGATTTAAATGCATTCATGAATTTCCAATATCGAACAGAGGCTAAAGTGAAAAAGTTTTGTGCCAGGTTATTATACAACTTTGTTCTTTTCAATGCTTTTCGCAAAAGTTGCCTGATAGGAAATTTCGGAAGTCATGCAAAGTAAGCTTCCTAATGCATATTTCAGTTCAAAATGTATCGAAGTATAAAGTTTCGAGATTGTCAGCTAAAATTCAGTCTTTTTGGGTGCTTTTTTAACCCCAAACTGACTAATTTTTTTTACATAGAATCAAGAACTAAACTCGTTGGATTCTAGCAAATTGTAGCATTCTTATCCTGGGACACCCTGTATAATAGCGGAACAGTAATATTCGGCAATAAAATATAAAAAATCAACTTCCACCTTTCCTTAACGATTTTTAAAATACGACGAAACACCTTGTTAAAAATAATGTAATCTCGTAAATTTCTGCGGCATTTCCTGTTGATCCCACTATTTTCAAATCCATTGTGGACCCACGGGAAATCGAGTATCCAGTCTTTTCCAGACTTGTTCGCTCCACTTATTACTCGGTTACGTAAGGTCCGGTAATGCGGAAAATGCATCCGGGAGCCATTTTTAAAATTGCATTTTCACCGAAATAAGTTTTCAAATTACTAACTATTCCTTGTAATAGAATGAAAATTGCACCGTTTGAAATAAGATAAATTGTAAGAAGAATGGTTATAATGACATATTTCCTAAAGAGATACGATTATAATATACAGGGTGGCCCATCGAAAACAGTCCAGCAAGGTTTACGGCTGTGTACGTGAAAATTAAAAAAAAAACCTCGTACCCGTAAACTTGTGTTTTCAGGGGTACACGTTTCACTATTAATTTCATCCCTGTAACCTCAACCCCTCCTAGCGGGGGCGGCTACTGCCTACTGCTGAAAAATTGTTCAATGCATTTCTGTAAATGTATTTTCCCTAAATTGAACCATTGACCAACTTTTCAATTAATTTTGTTTATAGATTAGTATATTACTAGTAAGTTATTCTTTTGATGTTAATAATTCTCAGTAAGAAATAATTCCTTGAAAACTTAGCACCGTCATACCGCCAAATAAGTATAAAAAATATTATTTATAAATAACAAGTGCTGTATTTAAACCAGTTTGCTGTCGCTCCGGAGCACCTATTTCGTTGCGCTAGGGATATTTTATATTTTAAATTCAATTTCCTTAAATTATTTGTTTAGGAATAGGGAGTTTGCATTCAATTAAAAATACCTACCTTGTCATAAAAACTTTAAAACGTTGTAGTTGTTAATTCCTTGTTACTATAAACATTATCCAGGACCTATTTTCCTGCTAGGCCCGGTGGGTCTGGGCCTGGGTCCCGACTTTCAGAGGAGCTCAGCACTTGGCTTGCGCGACACTAACTTATTCAACACAAACAAGACAAAAACTTAACTTATTTGCAAAACTAATAGGTACCTATGCTTTTTTATTACAAAAAAAATTGTAAAGGTTCTTAAAATCTAAGGCGATCGACAGATGTGTAGGAACTGCTTTTCTTGATGATAGTATAAAATCATAATAAATTAGTGTTGCGTAAGAAAAAGACACTTTTTGAAGTGGCGAAGGGCCTCGCATTCCGTAACGGGAGACCACTTTGGGCCGAGGGCCCCCTGGACGCCTGGGCCCCCCTGCGTTCCATGGTCTTGCTGCATAGTAGTTCCGCGCCTGCGGATGGGAAGAAGCTTTGTTGTGTTCAATTGTTTCTATCATGGCATATTTGATACTTGTAACATTTGATTAAATTGTAAAAGTATTGCCAACCCAAAAAGAAAATATTAATTCAAATGGACAAAATCGACTATATCTTTTAAAGTTTTTATGAAATACATGGTTCATAAGACAATTAAAGCACACGTGCTCTAAGATAATGTCTTATGAAACTTGTATCTTTAATATACTATTATTTTGCTCGTGGCTAGTAAAAAAAAAAATACATATTTACACATATTGTTTACAAATACAAAATTCTAACATAAACTTTGTTGTCGCAAATAGACAAAAAAACATTCAGCGGAGAATGTCGACATTAGTCAGATTTCGGCCTTTCACAGCACATACATAACATAACTTTCATGCGACAAATTCCATTTCAACATTTTCTCATAAAACATCGAACAGATTCAACAAAGGTCATGTTGACAAAAAGGCCAAATATGACTTTCAACCCGTTTTAGGCCCTAATGCTAATGGCTCGGACTGTTATGCAAACAGACACTAAAGTTCATCAACCATGAGAAATGTAAAGCTGACTGTGGGTGATAAGAGCCGGGAACAGTGTTTTAATCGTTGTAAGGTTTTCAGAGGGTCCTTCAAACAATGTTATTCTGTTATTATTGTGAATTTTCATTGTTGCATGGGTATTTTAACACATTAAATGAATATTTAATAGGAGAGAACACTTTTTAATTAACGGTTGAATAGCCCGTTGAGATTTTGTGCACTCTTTGATGTTAATTCCTGCTTTCGAGGGAACAAAATGAAACTTTTAGATACAAAAATGAAGCCAAGGATAACTGCACAACCTCGTTTGTTTTGTTTCCTTCCCTTCGGAAAAAATGTCACTATATTTCGTTGCCCTTGCATGGGCACCCCATGCCCCACATTAGAAGTGCCCCCTTTTTTTGATAGCACTAACAGTTATGGAGATACCCTAAATAATAAAAGTATCGAAAATAGGACACCCTGTACAGGTGCGTCATCCTCCTGTAATTGTAGATTCGGTCTATAAGATCTAGTTCGTCTGCTGACTAAAAATCTATAAACCTGTTTGCAAAAACTATTTACTAAACAGTCAAAAACCTTACTTAAAAATTCTTCCAGACACTCCTATATTAATTAGAATGTTCCTTTTACCACCGAAATCTCAAATTCATCGTCATTCTATACGCAAAGATAAGATCTACTAAAAGGGGTGAAAAGTCACCCGTGTGCCGCACCCCATTTGAACCCCTAATTCGTGTTAATATCCTGCCGTTGCATCGTCACGTGTCCACCCTAAAAGGGAGGAGTGGCACTGTCAACTCTGAATCACCACCAACTGGCAGTAGTCAGAAATTATAATTATTGTTATTATTCTTGTGAATATCGTTGACCTTGTTAGTGTGGATGCTTGCAGTATATAGTATGATCAAAAAATATGGTAAATTTATTAATTTTTTCTAAAAAATAACTAAGATTTTAGGTCTTCTTGAAAGTACACTACCCCAATTAATTAACGAATAAATGCACGTCCAAATTAAGAAGCTGTTACTTCGATAATAATGAACCAAATTTAATACTTTTCTTTTTTAACTGATAGAAAACCGATTCTAGTTATAAATTCCAGTTTGAAAATGTTGCCATCTGTGGAGGAAACTTCTCATAACTTTAAAGACTTAACCAACGATGAGGAAAGTCTTGTTTTTTTTTTAATACGTTGTTGTTTATAATCATGGTGGTAGGGTCGACTTTTCAGTGAAAATAGATATTTGCCAGAAATGCATGAAAAACCAAAAATATCATAAATAATTCAAATTTGGTATGTGGACATAAAATTATAATACAAACAACTTTTTCAAATATATATTTTTTTAAATTCGATCAATAAATGCCATTTTTCGATATTTTGTGGATAAAATGTCAAATTTGACAGTTCATAAAAGCCGCATGGTCCCATTTATTTATGTCATTTTTGGTATTTATTGAAGCAAAAATTTATGGTAAAATTAAATTTTACCTACTTCCAACTTCAATGGTGGTACTGTATCTAGGTTAGACACATGCCCCCAAATTGCTTTATTTTTCTCCTATTTATGTACAGGGTGTCACATTTTTGACACTTTTATAAGGTATCTCCGTAATTGTTAGTGCTATCAAAAAAGTAATGTAGGTGTCATGTGCTCTTTTTGGGTCAAACTTAAAATGGTAAAGTCAAAATTCGAAAATTTTCTCTTGCTTAAGAGATGCGGGGGAGAATCAAAAAATTGTCAATTTCAAAATTACCCTAATTTTTTTAGTGAAAAAAGATAGACAAAAATGTTTTATATAGAAGTCTCTTTATAATGATTGTTGAATAATCTGCAGTTTTTAGAATAAGTATACGGGGTCAGGTAAAGAAGTTATCGGACCTAATCTCAATTTTTTAAATGGAACACCCTGTATATTTTAATCTAAAATTATAGCATTTTAAATTTTCTTTTCAAATATATAACTCACAATGGATGACATTGGTTTCCTAGACGATTTACTAAAACTTTGACTTCAAACCACAGTAGACCATGAAACAATAGTTAATATCATAGGAACAACTATGTTGACATTCTAGTTATTATTAACATCTAACGTCAATTTCATTTTGTGAAATTGACTTATCAACATTTTGAAAAATTTGATATATCAGTTTATATTGAAAGTGGAAAAAACGAAGAAATGGCGCAAAATGTATATTTTGTTCGCTATCCGGAAAGATGGCAACCATTTAAGGACATAACCTGAACATTTGCGATGATTCCCGTTATTTTTTACCTTAATCTGAATCTTTTATTTCGTTTCAAAGTAATAAAGTTGAAATAAATCGCCTAGGAAACCAATAGGTGTTATATATTTGAAAAGATAATTTAAAATGCTTTGTAGATTAAAATATAAAGGGTGTTCCATTTAAAAAAATGAGGTTAGATCCGATAACTTTTTTACCCGACCCCGTATACTTACTCTGAACACGGCAGATTATTCAACAATCATTATAAACAAACTTCTGTATAAAACATTTTTCTGTATCTCTTTTAACTAGAAAATATAGGGTAATTTTAAAATTGACAATTTTTTGATTTTCCCCATTATCTCTTAAGCGAGTGAAAATTTTTAAATTTTGACTTTACCATTTTAAGTTTGACCCAAAAAGAGTACATGACACCTACATTACTTTTTTGATAGTCCTAACAATTACGGAGATACCCTATGAAAGTGTCGAAAATGCGCCACCCTGTAATTAAAGCAAACTCCACACTTTACATATTTGTGTGGAGATTGTAGGAAAAGGCCGAAGCCGATGCTCGGCACAGGCAAAGCATTGTTGGATGTCTATACAAGAGAGCTCGTTCCGGTCGGTGTCCGGTAGTCCGATCAAATTCCCGGTTCGGTCTATCCTTAATACAGACGACATTACCAAATTTGAAATATGAACCTAATTTTTTTAACGTCCTACTAAAGATCGCTGACGCCACAATATGGGTTCACAAGAATACCATCACAGACAATGGCCAAGTGGATATATTCTCCAAAAAATATTATTTTAAAACATCGTCGCAATTCCGCAGAAAACATTTCTTCGCGTAACATCCCCGTAGCTCAAACTGTCGTTAAATTTAATTTAATTCCGTAACAAATGTCTTATTTTCCCAAAAATACAAAAGTTTTCCCCAAAGTAAATAAGCCCGCTCAGGATAAAAAGCTAAATCGGCGAAACAAAAACATATTTTATATTTTCCCTTGTCAGTTTGGTACTTTTCATTAAAAGTTTCTATATTTAGACAGTTTTATTTAATTTAAATTTCAGGAGGATACTTTGGGCCAATGCCCTTTATAGTCAGGGAGCCGAGGGTGAATTTCGTACTGTTTATTATTTTTGAAAATTGTATGTACAGTTTGTACAGGGCGGTCAACTAAGCGAGGTGCGCGTGGCTGTATCTCGGAAACCGTTTGCCGTACAGCTTTCGGAATCAAGTATTTATAGGAAAAGTTGCTAAGAGAAATGGCTGGAAATTATTTGAAAGCTTGTAGGATGGCCGCTAGGGTGCGTAACACTAATAGTAATTTGTTAGCATAGTATTCTTCTCTACAATTTGCTTAGACAAAGTATTTCCATCGACGTGTTTCGGGAAAAATCCTTTAGAGCACTCTGGGAGTGGTGTGTGTGTGTGTGTGTGCGGATAAAGCGATTCACGATGGTTTTGAATCGTTGGAAGTTATATTCGTTGGTAAAAACGACCTTGGGAAGGTCGTTCCTTAAGGATGAAGTCTTCCAGATGAAATAATTCTTTTAAATTATCTTTTTTATTATCAACTATTACCTTTTTAATTCTAATAAATTAAATAATGAAGTTCGAGGAGTACTAAGCTTAACCACATATGGATGGGCGGCAGTGGTCCGTCGTATATTTCCGCTCTAGGCGGAATTAAGAGGGCAAAGTCAGCCGCGCACTTTCCATGAAAATATCTGTAAAAGAGAGTCAAATCACCAACCTGTCTTCGCTGTGCTAGGCTGTCGAGTTTATTCGTCAGCTCGTGGTCTCCGATCAGACGAATGGCCCTCCTTTCGATGGAATCCAGTAGCCGAAGAGTATGTTTGGGTGCACAGCTCCAGACATGAGAGCGGTATATACTCTAGTGATGGTCGAATCTGGGCTTTGTATAGTGTCAAAAGCTGTTGAGGTGTGTACAACTTTTTGGTTCGGAAGAATATACCAAGTTTCTGAGAAACTATCTTGGCGATTGCCACAACGTGATTATGCAAAGACATATTTCCTCCCAGATTGACGTCCAACAACAATAGATGTTAACCTTTTTAATGAAAACTGCTGCCTGCGATTTTTTTAGCGTTAAATTCGACTTGCTTACTGTCACCCCAAGCCAAGCATAAAGCTTTATTTATCGTTCAGCGCCGTGCTTTAGTCAACTATATTATCTCTCTTAATTGTCTTTCTTTGTATATGGGATAAAATGGTGTAACCATTAAAGTTTTTAACAAATTTAAACATATTTTTATATATAATTGATATGATATAAGGTTTTCTTTTAATTTTTTTTTGTTAAATTAAATATTATTATTTAGAAATATTCTGAAAAAATATTTTTAAACCTTACCTTAAATAATATTAAAGGAGCCGATATACGATTAAAATATTTCATATTTTCAGAAATAATCCACCACTTCCCAGACTAGTATACAGCTATATTTTCTTATAATATAAATTATCCCTATAGTTCTCTCACATGAACCCTCTTGAACATTTTGAGGTTAATGTAAACATTTTCTAGGAAAAAGACAGCGGAAAGGTTAACAGCATCAATTTGGGGTAAGAGCTTTACCTCCAATTTCATTTCGGCGTATTTGCTGGAAGGCACAAATTCGTAATGCTAAATAATTCTTTATTTTTTCTCACAGAGGCGGCGTTCTCCTCAATATACCAACAAAAGTCGAATACGATCCAAAAGAAACTTATTATCTATTATATTGGGTGGTTTTGGGAAATAATAATTTTTTTTACATGTGCCCCGAAAGTGCCTCTTTTCATGCATGTTCTCTTCACCGAAAGGGGCGTTTTCCAAGAGAGCGGGCGGAAAGAATCGAACCGGGCGGGACAGATTTTTCCCGCTCGCTTCGAGTCACCATAAATAAATAAAACGAGAATTGTCGGTGCGGGATTTGAACCCGCGACCCTCAGATCGCCAGGCGGACACTCTACCCACCGAGCCATACTACAAGCGATAATAATTAGCGGATTATATATAAATTAAATTGGCAGTTAATTTTTCAAAGATGTTTTAGAAAAATGTCTGAAGAACTTCTTTATTTATATGGCCTCAAAGACTCGGGCACTTGTTAAAAAATAAATAAAACCAAAGATGCCGACTGCGGGATTTGAACCCGCGACTCTCAGATCACAAGGCGTACGCTATACCACTAGGCCACCGACCCTATTTGTCAAAAATAATAAATAGATATTTACATGCGCGAGTGTTTTCATGTCATGTAGACAGGGAAACTGTCTGAAGAATGTCTTTATTTATTTGGCATCAAAGCTTCGGAACACTTGTAAAAAAAAATACGGTACATATCTCGGGCCGTTGGAGGCTTTTCGGCCCTTGATACGTAATGTACTATTCCATACATTGGTAACTGATATTAATACCACCTGAAAAGTAAATAGAGTTTTTATTTTCGATTTATTCAAATAACGTCTGTTCAGATTGTGTGGGACTGCTAAGAGATGGCACTGCGCGTTGTATTTTCTCGACTACCGTTGATAATACAGCATGAAGTATAGAGTCTTCTCTGATGATAGGTATGGACATCTATCCTCTACTGACGAGAACAAAACAGTTCGAAACCGGTCTGCAGGTGGTGACATCCTATTAATGGAAAAGGCTTACTTTTCTTGGTAGTACCATTCAATCTGAATTAGTATTTTAGTAGATAATTATGTATGTATTGTATAAGGTATCATCGGGTGGCCTGGGAAATAATAATTTTTCCATACGATGGTATTTTATTACTTATTACTTTCCTTTCTCCCCTCATGATGTCTAACTGCAGTGAACAAAATTCGGCATATATTTTTGCTATGTGATTTCTCTCGCTTATCTATATAGTTTCTTTTAACTTACGTATTCAGTTAATGCAAATTGCTATTGAGACGTCTCTGATTATTCAAAACACACCTACAAGTTTTTCAGGCACCTCGTTTAGGATTTCATTCGCTTTTTATGTTTTCTTTTTATACGTCTTCATGCAGTTTGCATATTTAATACAACGATGTCGCTCTTGAAAAGAACTCAACTGGATCCAGTTAAATCGATACACTACCTACATAAATTAGGAAAACATTTAACTATCAAATAAAATACCTCGTTGGCCTGCTCGCCTTTTCTGTAATAAAGAGAAATGCAATCAAAAATTTAAAAGGAAAGAGATGAAAATATTCTCTATCTTAGAGGAATAATTTTATTTCCTTACTGGAGTGTATTTGCTATTCAGATATTTGAAGAACTGAGAGGTTGTTTTCATGTTTTCAACTATCTTATACAGGGCGTTTCAAGAAACATGTGTCATCGCTTGTATGGTGATTCCTTGCATAAAAATAAGACAAATAGTTCGTATCAACATGATGCCGCAGATGCTTTGATTGTTCCAGTTTGTTCGGGTTTGTTCGAGATACAGGGGGTTTAGATTTTAAATTTTTTTTTGCTTTCCATATAAATCCTAAACGGCTGTAGTAATTTTAGTTAAATTTGGGTTATGAAATGTGTGAATAGCATACTACTTTCTGCGTATTTAATTTAAGCTTCGTATTTAACAGAGTTTGATAAAACTGCATTTATCTTGTAAACGCAGCTGACTTCAAATAAACATTGACATATATGTTTTTAGTCATTTAAATTTCTAACAAATTGTGCTATCATATCAATATATGTGAAAAGTCTTTGTGTCAAACCTATTTTTTGTTAAAAATGAGATCGCCTGGTCGCACGCACGCCCCTGGTAAACCTGTTCACACATTTTTATTTCTAAAATATGTACAGTACCATTTTCGACACATTTATAGGGTTTGTTCCGTTATTGTTAGTGTTATCAAAAAAGTAATGTAGGTGTCATGTGCTCTTTTTGGCTCAAACTTAAAATGGTAAAATCAAAATTCGAAAATTTTTGCTCGCCTAAGAGATACGGGGGAAAAACAAAAAATTCACAATTTCTAAATTACCCTATATTTTCTTAGTTGAAACAGATATAGAAAAACGTTCTATGCAGAAGTTTATTTATAATGATTGTTGAATAATCTGCCGTTTTCAGAATAAGTATACGGGGTCAGGTAAAAAAGTTATCGGACCTAACCTCATTTTTTTAAACGGAACACCCTGTGTATTTTAATATAAAAAGATAGCATTTTAAACTCTCTTTTCAAATTTATAACATACCATGGATAATAGATAACATATCAAATTTTTCAAAATGTTGATAAGTCATTTTCACAAATGAATATGTAAAAATTATATTGACGTTAAATGTTAATACAACTAGAATGTCAACATAGTTGTCTTTAGGATATTGGCTTTTGTTTCATGGCCTACTGTGGTTTAAAGTAATAAAGTTTAAATAAATCGCCTTGGGAACCAATATTATGCATGGTGTGTATATATTTAAAACGCTATCTTTGTATATTAAAATATACAGGGTGGTGTTCTATTTAAAAAAAAATGAGGTTAGGTCCGATAACTTTCTAACCTGACTCTGTATACTTATTCTGGAAACGGCAGATTATTCAACAATCCTTATAAATAAACTTCTGGATAAAACATTTTTCTGCATCTCCTTTAACTAAGAAAATATAGGGTAATTTGAAATTATCAATTTTTTGATTTCCCCCCCGTATCTCTTAAACGAGCGAAAATTTTCAATTTTTGATTTTATCATTTTAAGTTTGATCCAAAAAGAGTACATGACACCTACATTACTTTTTTGATAGCACTAACAATAACGGAGATAGATAAGAACTCTTTCATCTGGAGGACTTCATCATTGTGGAACGATCTTCCCGAGGTCGTTTTTCCCAACGAATATAACCTCCAACGATTCAAAACCAACGTGAATCGCTTTTTGCGCACACGCACCACTCCCAGAGTGCCCTAAAGGATTTTTCCTATAGTGCTTGTGTTTGATCATAAAAAAAAAAAAAAAAAAAAAAAAAAAATATAAAAGTGTCGAAAATGGAACACCCTGTACTATTTTAGGTACTTTTCATAACCGTCACTAAAATTACAAAAAGCGGTTCGAAATATCTTGACAACACCGAAAATATTTAAAAATCTGCAGACCCATGTTGCAGGAATCACCACACGAGCAATGGTACATGTTTTTTGAAACACTCTATACGTAAGGTCTATACCATTTTGTAATTAAATTAATCCATCAATTACAAACCTCAGCAATGTGTGGTGTCTGATTGATACTATGTATTTCCGATATTCGTGTTAGCGTGGTTTCAGAGAGAACTCAATATCAATTAATAATCATCTAATGTGAAACGTCCACTACAGGAATTTACGGTAAACATTTTTCAATATTTTCTTCCTAACTAAATTGCATATGGAGAAGAAGAATTTTATACGATGAAACAGGGAAGTTTCTTTTTTTATTCTCTCTTTTTCATCATCGTTCCTTGTTATTTTTTTGTTCCTTTGATGTATTCACGCTTCCTTCCTACAAACAAATATTTTATAAAAGTTTCTGTTTTTAACTACACAAGCGTTTTCGTTACAAAGAAAATATATTTGATCTCATTTCATTAGATCTTGTGCATTAGACCAGTGACATTAGAAAAAGTTTTCGTTTTATACATAAAACGGATCATTCCAGGAATACGCTGCCGCGTTAGTCCAAACAGTGTACAGTGTGTCTGCGGATCGACGGATGATTAAGTGAAAAGGACTACCATTTTTTTAAGTTGAAACTTTATCTTCTGTGGTTCAGCCCTGATTGGCTAGAAACTAATTTGTGTCATAGTTTTAATTTCCGACCGTTCTCTGCAAGTGGCGATTGACGAATTTCTCTCAGATACCTTCACCATCAATGCCGGTGTTCCTCAAGGGTCCATATTGTCTCCCACTCTCTTCTTACTCTACATTAACGACCTTCTAGTGAAAACGAAAATTCCGATACTTAGTTTTGCTGATGATAGCACACTGATCTCATCTTTCTCTTTGAACGCACATACATCGGCTGCCGACGCACATCTTCGCAGACATCATGAAGTATTACGCCTCAACAAAGACCTGGAAGAAATTTTATCTTGGGGGTGACAGTAACCAAGTCGAATTTAACGCTAAGGAAACCCAGGCAGCAGTTTTCTCTAAAAAGGTTAACATTACAGAACCGGGTATAGTCATGGCAGGACATGCAATCCCACTTCATCTATTCATTTGCTGAGCGTCAATCTGGGTGGAAATGTGTCTTGGCATAACCATGTTGTGGCAATCGCCAAGATAGCTTCGCAGAAACTTGGTGCACTCTTCCGAACCAAAAAGTTGTACACACCTCAACAATTTTTGATACTATACAAAGCCCTGATTCGACTTTCACTAGAGTACTGCTCTCATGTCTGGAGATCTGCATCCAAACATACTCTTCGGCTACTGAATTCCATCGAAAGGAGGGCCATTCGTCTGATCGGAGACCACGAGCTGACAAACAGCCTTGAACATCGAAGACCGGTTGGTGAATTGACTCTCTTTTACAGATGGAAAATGCTCGGCTGACCTTGCCCTCTTAATTCCGCCCAGAGCGGCGAATTGCAGAAATACACTGCCGCCCATCCATATGTGGTTCAGCTTAGTACTCCTCAAAATTCATTACTTAAGAATTTTTCATCTGAAGGACTCCATCCTTATGGAACGACCTTCCCGAGGTCGTTTTTCCCAACGAAGATAACCTCCAATGATTCAAAACCAACGTGAATCGTTTTATTCGCACACGCACCACTTGCCAGAGTGCCTTAAAGGATTTTTCCTATAGTGCTCGTCTTTGATCAAAAATCCTACCTATGCCTTGGAAATTTACAAAAAACTTTTTTCCCACTAGTAAAGAGCGTTTTATCTAGGAGACACAACGAAATGTTATTAACAAAAGATGTTCAGGAAGAAAAACTGAGTATACGCACAAAATCTTAAAGTCTTATGCCTACTTTGATATTATGCAGTATTTTCATTCCACCCTCTCTATTGAAGGTATTTAAATTAAAATTATGCGAATAAGCAAATTCATGATATCGGATAACGCCTCACAAATTAAAAAATAATTGAATTAACCAATTAACCGATATTTCCTGTAAGATGCGTTTTAATAATTTAAATATTTTTTCTATATTTAAATGCATTTCCTCATAATTAACAAAAATAAATCCTGATCCCGTAGAATTTCACGCCATATGTCACACCTGGAAATTATATATTTAAAGAAATCGCGGCCGGGAAATCATATTACGCAAGGAAGGCAATCATAACAAACTAGTACCTTTAATCTTCTAGAAATTCCGAAAATAAATCCAGATTTACTTAAGAGCCTCAATACTACGTTCCAGAACTGTAAATTTGTAAAAAAAACAATTAATTTATATAATATGTAAAACTGGAAAATTATAATCTACAAAGTAGCTCAGCAAAGCGGAATGCGAAAAAAAAATATAATTCTTTTAAACAATTTTTTTAAAATAAACTAACACTAAAAACACTAAAATGTCAAAAAAATTGATGATAACGTTTCCTCTCCTTCAAAATCACGTTTGTTTAGTGAATTTTTGCTGCGTATCCATGTCTTTTAAATAGCCCTATTTTTTAAATATTTTTTCTGACTCTGATCATTTTAAAGATTAGATTTTTAGGTATCAGTCATCACTGGTATCAGTTCAGTGGTTTTTAAATTACTAAATAAATTTCTGGATCCATTTGATGTTTACTGGGTACCCAAATAAAAGGCCTGCGTATCCAAATGGATACTCAAAAGTACGTTAATGCCTTGATGCCTGGAAGTAAGCCATCATTACTGTTTCAGTCATCACCGTAATTTGTTTTTTTACTTTCCATGGTAGAAAATTTTCATACTCCTTGTCGTACAGGCCTTTAGGCTTTGACGGTAATAAGTTTTCCTTAGCTTTTTCAGCATTTTCTAGAATATTTTGTGTAATTTCTATATTATCGTTTATAAAACGTAAAGGACGCTTAAAATGAACAACCCTTAGCAAACGTCACACTTATTCTATGACAACCGATCAAAGCTCACTAAATATTAAAAATTGGCAAAAATAGTTAAAAAAAAATTCAGAAATTTAACTATTTATTATTATTAGAAATGCTAACTATAGTTTTTTATAAATTATGTATACAATATTATTTTAGTACGGATTAATAAAAAAATGGTAATTAATACAATATTTTATAGGAAATCGTACAATAAAATATTTACTATAATAATTTTACGCTCGTTTTTTTTTCGAGCTGCAGAAGAATAGTTATTAGTACTACAGTTATATGAAAATTAATTGTTTAAAGAGCTTATATTTTATTTTTTAATATTCTGAAGTTATTAAATTAACCCCTACTTTAAAATTGTATTTTCCATCGCTTTCAGGGCTTCAGCATATAAATGACTTTTTTCCTCCAGAATATTCTGCGGACCCTCATAGAGACCCGCCAGAAAAGTTCATAATGGTAATACATGCAGTGTATAAATTACATAAATTTGCTCCGGCTTTAAAAATACAAATTCGCATATAACTGGGAACAAATTTGGGTATCTCTTTTATATTTTACACCTTTCTGCTGATCTTGTATTTTGGCTCATGTGGTTTCTGGACGCTTTGAAATAATAAGTTCTTGAATTTGGAGATAACCAAAGATATTACAAACTACAGATGGAAAAATGTACATTTCTAGCCGACGCAACGACTGCAAACAGTCTTTCCCACCTATTTCGGTCATTATTGCAGCATAGCCAGATTGACATATTTATCGCAAAGGTATTTTGCAAAATCCCAATTTAAAATCTGTTAATTTGGCAAATACAACTGGTGTAAGATTAATCCGCAATTGCTCTTAAAATAAATTTATTTCCCAATAGATTTACTATAAACTGTGAAAAGGCGATGAGAGATTCTTTAAAAATATTATACTTAAAAGTATCAAACGAATCTTGAACTAATCCTACTGCACTCTGGCAATATCTATTTCTATTTTACTACGATTCGGATCCAAAGGATAAGCAAGATGAATGAATACTAATCTCGTAAACATTGCGATGTTTGTTCTTTGATCTAACGGATTGTTATATATTTATGTTGATTTTTGTTTCTTTGTGATTATTAGTGAAAAATCGTCATTATTATAAATAGGTGCCATTCATGTGTAGTTTGTAAAAGAGTGGATCATTTAAATAAGGATTGATCTTTTCATCGGTAAGTATGGTTATGTTTTAATATTTAACGATCTGATATAACCAGACTTCAACATTGTTGCCATTCAGCCAACAAACATGTAGTTCTCTCTTCCATCCATTACTGACTTTCAATAACATTTCACACAATCACAGCTTCACTTTCCAAGAGTTTTATATGAATGGATGATTGGATCTGTGATTTACAGTACCTTTGTAAATTTATTTTATACACACAAAAAAAAGTTGTTTTCAGTTGTCATTTCGAACCCCCAGCTGCCAATGTAGGATGGTTAAGGGTAAATCCCGATAATGAATACGGTATATACATATGTACAGCGTTATCAATTTAGTTCGTCCCACTTTTAAGAGCCTATAACTTTTTTGTATTTTGAGTTAGCGCCTTAACCAAGTTTTTATAAGTAGGTGTCAAATGTCACACCGAAAAGCAATTATTATTTTTTTTAATGGGACACTCTATATATCAGAAGCGCATTAGATGGCGCATAATCTTCCGATCTCAAAAATATAACACACATATGCATTACTTTCTTCATTCCATCAAACATTGACAAAAATACGTAAAAATATATTATTGTTAAAAAGCATCAAGATAGATATTAAACTGTTTTGGTTGCTATGGATCTTTATTTATATTTCAGTCTGTCATTCTCAGCATTATTAATCGTTTCGAATTTTGTAGAAAAGTTATTTTGTATGTAAAAACCAACTAATATTAGGGTACTATCGGGTACTATAAAATGTCCGCCGAACAGCCCAGACCTAACCCCCTGCGATATTTTGTTTTGGGGTTATATTAAAAATATTGTATATAATAAATACACCTTGTTATTCGTTGAATGAACTGTATATTAGAATTGAAGACGCCATCCTTCAGATTCAAACGAATAGAGAAGTTTTATTAAATATTAATAGTCACATTGTAAAAATGTTTCGTAAATGTATCGAAAATGGAGGTGGTCATGTAGAGCAATATAGATTATGAAATAATTATTATATAATTCTAGTTATTAAATTAATGTTATAAACTTTTGTTATTTTCTAGTTATGCCAGTATTAATAAAAATTGTTTTTCTACTACTCGCTTGAACAAAAGAATGCATATGTGTGTTATATTTTTCAGATCGGAAGAAAAGGCGCCATCTAATGCGCTTCTGATATATAGAGTGTCCCATTTAAAAAAAATAAAAATTGCTTTTCAGTAGGACATATGACACCTACTGTCATTTTTGACACCACTCATAAAAACTTGGCTAAAAATGCTACAACTTGTATTTTGAATGAACGCGCCAACTCAAAATACAAAAAAGTTTCAGGCTCTTAAAAGTGGGACAAACTAAATTGATAACCCTGTCTGTATTACCTGAACTATGAGAATTTCGTGTTTTTGCCATCATATTTAATTGAATAGCTTAGGATTGGCTTACCAAAATGAATTCAAACTGATCACATGAGTTTACCATGTCGGCCTCTTCAAGAAGTTGTTTTCTATAAAATGTACCCGGTATAGATGAAATTGCAGTAAATGGTCGAGACAAAGAAAAATCACAATAAGCCTAAGAAACTTTTAAAAACTAAATATGTACACTAAAAAAAAATGAAGATAAGCATTCGTCACAATCCAACCACTCTATCTCCCCAACTCATCGGTTCGTATCCGATCCATCCCGACTATCTCCGACCGAATCTCTTCCCGCCCCCGACAGGAAACGCTCTCGCGAAAGCAGGAATACGAGGCAGCAGGATCCCGGGCAGTGTGACGTCACACGCGGAAAGATCCTGTCCTGTTGTCGGTCTGGCGCAAACCCATCCGTCCTCTGACACCATCCTGCCGGTATTCGCGATTTTCCTTCCGTCAATTTTCCGAGTTTTTCCGGTGAAAACTGGTCTAACGGACAGTTTATATTATTCCTGATAAGAGTTTATGTATTCCTGCTGAAGATTTTCTGTATATTAGAAGTGTACTAGGTCAATTATCAGTTCGGTGTCCAGCTCCATCGCGCTCGTACAAAACATGTGTGTGTGTGTGTCCGATTACTATCAATTTGAGCCATGTGTTCCATAGATAGTGCAGGAGTTGTTTGTAAATGAAAACTATTAGAGAAAATTCTGGAAGGATTCGACTCGAGGATGTTTAAGAACTGGAAATTCGGTAGTAAACAGGTAAGATTGCCGAACTTTTTTATCCGGGAAATAAATAGGTAACGTCGAAGAGAGTGGGGAAGGTCATTGGTCTCGCTCGTTGCCGGTTGGCTTTGCGGTTCTGTCGACGATATATTTCATAATTGGTTAAGTGGAACATGATAGGGGATAGGGGAATATTTATTTTATAATAAAATTTAAACTAGATAGATTTTCACATATGGAATTAAAATACTTCTTGCGTGAATATAAAATTGGACTTTTTAATACTTTCAAAGGATTTTAAACACGCACTATATATCCATTGGATTACTACATATTAAGGGTATTTTTTTTCAATTAAATTTTCCTAATCCCGGTAATATTTCTCTGGAGTTTTGTGATTCCTGACCAACTCGATATCTGTCGAATAATTTCGATTTATTATGAGTTTATTTGTTGAAATATACTTCAGCTAAAAATATCGAGGGTTGAGAAGAGAACAGTGAAAAAGAAATATCGCCCATACATGTAAATGAAGCACCTAAACCGTGCTCAGAAGTTGATGCCTAATTATCCTTCTGACCATCAAATGTCCGAAATTTGCAGCCGGGTGTACAAATATTATTATTATTATACATACCATTTTATGTAGCTGTCTCTTTAATTCGAAATAATAATAAATCAATAGGTAGATAGTAATATTTTTAAATCGACCCTGCGCCCATTTATTGCAATTTGAAGATTTTAGAACCCAAACAATGGGGTTTGTCGACTCGTTATTAAGATATATTAAGTTTCATAAGACATTATCTGAAAGCACGCGTTTAAGGTTCTATTTGGGTCTTTAAAGTATGAAAAACTTTTAAAAATATAGTAGATTTTTTCCATTTCAATTAATATTTTCTTTTTGGGTTAGCAATACTTTTACAATTTAATAAAATGTTTCAAGTATCAAATATGCCATGATAGAAACAATTGAACACAACAAAGCTTCTTCCCATCCGTCATAATTAAAAATAAATATATTATTAAAGTTAATAAAAATGAGTCAGGAAGAAAGTTGTACTCCGTCAGAAATACGACAAATTGCAGAAAATAATCGAGAAAATCTTTTAAAAGAATATGCAAAACTTTGTGTTATGGTGCGAGCAGAACAATGTTCAAAATATTGAACAAAATAATAAATAATACTATTGAACAAAATATTGTGTCGACACAGAATCTGACAGGAATAACAATTAATGCCCAGGAAATGTCTACAGTAACTATAAATATGTATATATAAAGTAATATGTATAATACTATATTGAATTAAAAATAAAAATAGTACTTTATTGAATAAATAGAGCATAAACTGGAAGATATTTCTATTATTTTTAGGTTATGTTGTTTTATAGTTGTGACTAGAAATTAGTTGACGGAGACCGTCAGCATGTTATATATTTCCGAGTATAGGTATTTCAGATAAATATCTAGTAAAAATGATCTATTTGCAAGGTAAGGTTAGTATTTTAAAGATTTCTTTAAAAAAAGTTTGTCGAATCCATGATGCCTAGAAAACTATTTCAACGAAATCGAAGTAAGCCTAAAATTCGAATCCTACTTGCTGCCAACATAAAAAAAATAAAATTTCAGTCTCAGTGGCAGGTTATTCAATTTGTTTGCGTTTCATAATGTAGCCATTATGAGACCCAAATAGAAAAAATATATTATTAAATGTGTTTTATCAAATTTAACACATCATACTCTAAAACATTATTTAAATTTTATTTGTTATGTAGTTCCGCTCTTCGTAGCGCCGTTAAAAGGCACAGAAATTTGTCTTTACATGGGCGCCGAACGCGGGGAGGAAATTTGGCGTTTGTTTATTATACCGGCGTTGGCGTTTTGCTAATATTGTTTTAAGAAGAGGTGACGTACGTCAGGACATTTTCAAAAAAAAATACTTGTGGATTTTCAGGAAGAATCCAACTACGGAATCAAAACAGTTTATTTATTTAATTTCCACTGAATAAAATTATTGCTTGAGCACGCACGACTATTGTAAGATGCTTTCTAGCATGGTTTTTTATACATTTTTCTCCCCTCGCCCTTGGCAAACAATAGCAATTGGTCCAATTATTAAAAGGTAACGCTTTTAATTAAATAATATAGAGCATAATAAACAAACAAACAAAAAGTTTATAAAGAGACATGTTCTTAATTTAATTCATTAATTTCCCTGGCGTTCACAATGTTTGAACAGATGCACTCTTAACAGTAACAGAAATTATATTTCCGTTTTAGCGGGAACGCTATACCGTTTTATAGAGCTGACACGTGACAGGCTAGGCCGGAAGTTTAAGGACGAAAATTTGGCAGGAAACGTATTAGAGTGCATTAACTTTAGGATTAAATTTCCGAAAGCTGCAAGCGGGGCCCCGAAAAATAACAATGTAACTAATAAGAAAATTCCTAAAATAACAAATGGCGGATAGGCCGGGAAAATTAGCGACGGAAGCTTTTTGGATCGCGGGAAGAGAAAATTGGAAAATTGCCTATTGCGTTTGATATCGGCTGAAAGTAAAATTAATTGGGTTTTCTTTATCAGGCGGTGTTTGGTTCACAAAAAGGTAATGGTTATAAATGGGGTGCTTTGACATTCCCTTTTTCGATTTTTTTTAAATATATACGGGGTGATTTATGGTGGATGGCCTATTAGAAGTTTATGTCAACGGATCACTTACAAAATTTGGAAGCTTATATAGGGTGTCCGGTAATTAATGGTACATGGAAAAACCACAGACTCCTTAGGTAAAAATATTAGGATTTAATTATACTTACCTATATCCGAAAGTTGATATTAACTGAGATACAGGGTATTAAAGTTAAAACTTCATTTTTGTTTTTCTCTAATAACTTTGAGAGGAGCCAACGTTTTTTTACAAAATTTGGCAATTGTGGTTTTTTTAGGCCGTGAAATTAATTTTTTTATGAAATTTTAATGTACAATGTAGGGGGCGCTGTCAGCTCATAACTTTTTTGTGCCTCAGTGTATTGAAGTTTTTAATGAAAATAATACTTTCTCATATTGATTACGTAAAAAAGGTATACTAAGTTGAGCTCGTCCAGAGTTGCCGTTTCGGAGATATTTGCATTTAAATTGTTAATATTTCTACGTAATATATTTTCTACGTCTAATATTTTTACGTAAGGAGTCTGTAGTTTTTCCATGTACCATTAATTAGCGGACACCCTGTATAAGCGGATATGATCTCTCTTTTCAAAATTATTTTTAGCTATACACTATTGCCCCTTCTACTAGAAAGTATTAGCAAGCTTTGATAATTTAAATGGAACACCCTGTATATTGTATTTTTTTTAGAATCCCTATTAATTTCTTAATAACTTTCCTTAACATTTTCCTATTTCTGTGCTCATTCTCGAGATAATAATTTATTTTAACTTTTTTTTTGGAAAACATATCCTTAAAAAAGGGGTGATATTTTTGAACTCTGGAAAATTAGCGCACTGAAATTTTGTTGGGAGTCAGGTAATACACTCTTTCACTCTGTTACAACATAGAGTACAGGGTGTTTTAAAATACAAATATTTTGATTGTTTGCAAAAATGATAAGAAGTATGTTTTTTTTTAAATTAAACTCCCGGTATTTTATCTGTTGTCTCAAATGCACTTAAAATTATCTATCTTTCTATGTTTAATATTGCTATACCTATCTCGAATAGTTAATTGACTTATGAGCATTTATTTAGCAAAATCAATTATTACAGATAACAATCTCAAATCAAATAATTGTTATCTCGAGAACGATAACAGATAATTATAGGAAAATGTTAAGCAAAGTTAAGAAATTAATACGGATTCTAAAAAAGAAATAATATACAGGATGTTCCATTTAAATTATCAAATTTGCTAATACTTTCTAATAGAACCGGCATATCACTCTCTACAACAAAAAGGAATGGGTGTTACTAGAAAACCGAAAAAATAGTGATTTTGCTGAAACTCTTCGAATACAATGCTAATACTAATACCCCTAGACATCCACATCAGAATGGAGGCTATTTGCAGCGCCTCAAGGATGATCACAAATGGGGAATGGACACAACACCCCGTAAAAATTGGAGACACAAGAGCCACGGATCTAATCAACGATGAGCTCTTGGATATGCAAACCGATCGTATGAGAGCAACATACGATTTCACAAAGCCTTTCAAGATTGACGGGAACTTTGGTAAATGGACAAACAGTGCATCCCCGTCGTTTGACAAGGGTATATTTGGGGAAAGGCCCAGGATGGACATGAGGGGGACCTACGCCACAGTATACCAAGCGGAAGTTCATGCCATACAAGCATGTGTACTACAAAATCTTGAAAAGGGCTATCACGACAAAAAGATTTACATCCTTTCGGACAGCCAAGCTGCTCTTAAGGCTCTGAACTCCAATCGGTTTACTTCAAAACTTACACTCGAGTGTCATACCAACCTAAAAGTACTGGCGGCCAGGGGGAACAAGGTGGAACTCTTGTGGGTCCCCTGGTCACTCCGGGATATTAGGGAATGAAATGGCGGATGAACTAGCGAGAGCCGCATCTGCCCAAAGTCTCAGGGGCCCTGAACCAGCCTTTGGAATATCAAAACAGGCAACAAAAACAACACTAGATAGATGGTCGAAAAAGCAACACCTATCTCGATGGCAAGAGTTACCTGGTCTAATACACGCACGGGCCGTAATGGGAAAACCATCGAAAATACTATCGAATGGGATGCTAACCCTGACGCGGCCCCCGTTGAAACAAGTGATGGGTCTGCTAACAGGCCACTGCCAATTGCGAAAACACCTTCAACGGATAGAGCTAAACAACGGATCCATTGAATGTAGACTCTGCGGCGAAGAGAACGAAACCGCCTCACACATAATATATCGCTGCGTAGCGCTGTCCCGTAGAAGACAAAATATCTTCGGGAACATACAACGTGGTGACAACCTCCCACATGACAAGCTTGGTAGAAGGTTACTGGACCTCATAGAAGGAACAAACATCTTCTAACAAGATCGGGGTACACAATAAGCCGAAAGGCTGCAGTGATTTGAAGTTCGGGCCTTTAAACCGACCCCCGCCTTTAACCAACCAACCAACCAACCATACAATGCTATTTAAACGTATATATTCCTTTTTGTAACCTTCTTTGAATTTTCAAGCAATCAATTTCGTGTTGCTTCATTGGCTTTATTAATTATTTCGTCTGGAGCGCATTGTAATGACTTTTTTTCTTCGGAATCGGAACTATTTCTTTCCATTTTTGTTGTTTTGTAAGGTAACAATAACAACTATCTGGAAAACGATTGGAGATATTAAGATCGAGCCAAGTATAAATTTTCAGTTTAAAAATTGCCCTTTTTGAGAATCTTGGTTTAAAAACACTTAATACTAGGTAAGAAAAAAATGCCCTCTGAAGTGAAACTAAAAAAAAAATGTCTACAAATTTTTATTTCTTACTCACAAAAACATTATACCCCCAACTTTCACTCCGATACATTGAACCTTTCCAAATTATGGCTTATTTTCGAAAATAAACTTTCACTTTCAACACCCTATATTTCTAGAACTCAAAACATTTCGAAAAAACTTGATATGCCTTAATCGGTCTAGTATCTCCAGTTGCTCTATGGCCATGAGTTATGGGACACCCTGTATATAAACCATCCGCTTCTAACTTCCCTTATAAGCACATATAGCGTAATTAAACTATCTTCAAAAGAAATTCCAATAGGTATGCCTGATATCTCCATCTAAACCGCATTTTGATATCGCCATACATGCCTTATCTTCGTCGTATCTCCATCCTCCTTAATATTCAATAAAACTTTATATAGCATGAACTAGTTCATCCGTAATGTCTTTGGTTACTATCTACCGATCAATTTTGTATCGTTCTTATTGCAATAGACTTATCTGCGAGTGATTTAAACTGCCTACTTCTACACGCCTTATCGAAATCTTAAATTGCCTTATACAGAGGCTAGATAGAAGATTGTTAACGGCCGGTAGCTGATAATTAAGATAAATAAATCATAGATTCAGAGAGATAACGCATAAGGAATAAACTCAGATCAATAATTATCCAAACAATCCTAATAAAAATGGGTATTATTACAACGTTATTGGACAAGACCTATCTATACTAATGTATCTGGTAGGAGTAGTTAGGGGTGCCAACCCGGAATAACTTATACAGGGTGTTATGGAAATGACTTATTATATTTAAACGGGCAATTCCTGAGATAAAGACAAATTGAAGAAAAATAGCCATAAATGGCGCTTTCAATTCATTCAGCGGTAAAAGTGACCTGACGTCAAACCAGAACAACACCTGTGTGGGCCGCGATACATGTAAGCAATTAAGGAATTCTGGCCGGTGTTGTCATATGTACGCCTTAAACTCTTTAGACAAAATAAAATAATCTAAACACTTTTCCATTCTGTAATACCGTTTTGTACAATTAATTGAAGAGCATCGGACTATGTGTTAAGCCACGTACGTCACTTAATTGTGGACCAACCAGCGGCCGGATACGTTGTGTCTCGTCGATCACCAACACACTCTCAGCAATCCGCTCTGGGTTTTCGGTTTACGCGTGTATCTTGCCCGTCCATAAATAATCTTTGAATATTGTTTTTATTGACGCGTTTCTTCTGGACGTCAAATTTCGTCGCGTGTAATAAAATCTAATAATATGTAGCTGTATTATTGCATTTTCAAAAGCTAACTATCGGTTCTTTTTTTTTTTTTTTTTTTTTATAAAGGGGATTAGGAAATCTCTCTCTAGACACCTAGTCAATATCGACCGTCTTCTGACCAGGTAGTGTCTGCCTCCTTGGACTAAAACCCTTCCCCCTCTCTCACACTTTACACCGGTATCCGCTCTCGCATTACTTCGGTTCTGTTTCACTATTACTGTGTGTACATAAATTTTTTCCAGTAGTGTTCCCATGAAACACTGATTGTGTTTGTGCTTGGATTTCCTCGCTCTTTAGGTATAAGGATAAATACGAGTAGGTAGAAACTAATTTATTTTTATA
Source organism: Barypeithes pellucidus (assembly GCA_963991005.1). Classification (NCBI taxonomy): domain Eukaryota; kingdom Metazoa; phylum Arthropoda; class Insecta; order Coleoptera; family Curculionidae; genus Barypeithes; species Barypeithes pellucidus. Next base: position 8,651,262 of record OZ022557.1, read on the forward strand.
ATTTTATATGGAATTTTAGTTTTACATTAAGTTTGGCAACATTGCCATTGGCTCTGGGTGAAATGTTGTACAATAGCGCGGACTGACCTGTGAGTAAGAGTGTTTGTTACCCCACTTTTAAAACGGTCGATTTAAAAAAAATAAATTATGTAGCGCTTCTCTAGGACACCCAAGGAGTCACCCATTTAAATATAATACGTCATTTCCATAACACCCTGTATAAAAGAGTTCTTTAAAAATTTACTTGTTTTTTAAATATTTATTTTAAAACTGACAATTTTATTGTAAATTATATTTCATTAATAATTCCCTTGATCTTTTGATAGCCCCTAATACAAATATACAATTTATACAGCTAGGGACGAAATATGCGCTATTTTATGCACTTTAAGATAGGGAAAATTGAGTCCTAAAATATATTTTTTTTCAATTAAATTTCATTTAACGGTCAACAAATTTATTTTCGAGGGATTACATTTTTTTTAATCTCTCAAGGATTATATTTTTATCCCTTAGCGATTAAATTTTTTTTTAATTCCTTATTTTGAGGGTTTTTGTAGAAACAGAAAGCTGCTCTCGTCAGCAGGTTATATTTGCAATAAGTTGCGATCAAGTTTTGGACACACTGGATACACTGAGTTTTTACGTTCTTTTTTTTTAGAAATTCGTAATGATATATTTTTTTCTCATTTTTGTTAACAGTAGGTAATATTTATATTTAGTGTATTTAGTAATCTTTCTCATGTTAATTTTTTTTTGGGTTTTGTCCCGGGATCCCGGGATTAGATATTCTTTATCCCGAAAATCCCGGGATTTGAACAAAGCTTCGGGACTGGCACCCTAGTAGTAGTGGAGGTATGCTTAGGCCAAGCAAAAGCAAGTAGGATTATATTGGAACTGTGGGTTTGGATTCTGCGCATTAGCTCGAAAGGCAACTTGCAGTGTTGCCAATCTCAATTTATGAAATTACACAATCGGCTTGTACACGTTTTTGCACGTTTCTCGTCACACAAATACACGTTTTTTATAAACAATTTACTATTAGGTGGAAAGCATGTTGTACTGTTTGTAAAAAAAAATATCAGCAAAACTGAACGTAATGCACATTATGTGGGCTCCGACTTACCCTAACTACTACTGCTTTCAAATGACACGCAAATTACACACGGCTTGGACTGCACAAAAATTACACGCAAGGTAATGAAAATACACGGAACTGGTCTCGACTCTCAATTTCTGAAAGAACAAGTCCCTTACGTACTATTTTCAAACGTTATAAACATTAAAGCGATATCCTGGCATTAACTTACATTAAAATTCATTTTTGAGATCATTACTTTCATCGTTCCTTTTAAGTGTCCTTATTTCCATGTAAATGTTACATTTTTAATTAACAGCGTCACATTTTGAGCCGTAATGTTTCAGATTAAACACAGACTCGCAGGAAAATTAAAAGCCATTGTCATAAAGAGACTAAAAAGGGACTAAAGCGACCGTAGACAATGTAATCGCTTCTCATTAGCAATATACAGTGTTGCTGAAAAATTTAATCGGCAAGAAGATTTTGAAAAATTTGGCTCAATTGTTTGCGAGATATGTTTGATTTAAGAGCGACGTACTGTATGTTAACAATTAACTAAGACACTTGCTCAATTCGTAATCCATCCATTGTAGCACCTAAAATTAGTGTTGGGAAAATCCGATGAGTTTAATAATCGAGTACTTGATACTCGAGCGATTTTACTAATCGAGTGAATCGCTCGAGTGAGTCGCTTGAAATTCCAATTCACCAAGCGATGACGTCACCGACTACTCGACCGGCAGCCTAGCCGTTCACATGTGGTCAGGCACGTAACTACGGGTGGGCACAGGTTTAGCTAAAAAATTGTAGTAGCCACAAAAAAAATTCCAGAAATTTATTTATTTGTGAATAATGAATTTTTACCACGTGTCTCGATACCAAACAAAAAAACTGCAAAAAATCACCCAAATATGTATTTATTGTTCGGGTTTATTATTGTGCGTTTTTAACCCGAACAAAAAGTATTTTTATTCACATTTTCTCAATCTACGAGCATAAAATAAGTAGATATTTAAAATAGCTTGTAAAATGCTTCCACTTTAAATTATCAGGTGCCCACTGTGTACACTTAAAAAATTTAGGCTTAGTTACGCGCCTGGCAAAATAAGAAAATTGGTTATTATTTTTTTAAATTCATGTACTCATGTATTCATAGTTACCTAAAAGTTCCTGTTTAAATTTAAGAATGCTTACTTTCGGTTACCAGAAAATTTGTCGATACCTATGTTTTGTTAACTATTTTGCTCGTTTTCTTATTTTCCATTAACATTTTCTATAATGTATGTTATTTTTAAGAAGCCTTCTTGAGTTTAATAATAAAAAGTTCCTGTTTAGATTTAAAAATGTTTCCTATAAGATTACCAACGAATTTTTCTATATATTTTGTTAACCGTTTTGTTCGTTTTGTTATTTTCCATTAACAATTTCTATTATTATGTTATTTTTGAGAAGTTTTCTCGTGTTTATAGTTATTAAAAATTTTTAAATTATATCATTTAATTTTTTAATATTTACAATCGTAGACCTAAACTACTCCGCTGGCTAGCCAGTTAAAACAAAATGCATGTCGCGATGACTCCGCTAAGGGATTCGGCATACTTTTTTATATGCACCTTCTCGTTTATGTGCCTTTAAGAAAGACGTATGTCGTATACCTGCTCCGATGACTCCGCTAAGGGATTCGGCATACTTTTTTATATGCACCTTCTCGTTTATGTGCCTTTAAGAAAGACGTATGTCGTATACCTGCTCGAGCGTCAAACTTGAATGTCGCCAATCGGATGACGCGGCGCGTAGACCGAAGGTCGTCTATCACGTGACCGGCGATATTTTTCGGTTTTTCGCCTGAATTTATAATTAGAGTATTTCCTATCGAACGAAAAACTGTTCGAATATACGAGCAGTTTTTTAACTCGATCACACTACAGCGGTATATTTCCGCCGGCGTCAAGCGAAGCTCGGGTATCGAGTGATAATAAGTGACAAGCGACGGTTTTCGCCTGAATAGATAACTCGAGCGGTTCTTTTAATAACCGAGCGATGTTGGTTATTTCAATAATCGAGTGAACAACACTACCTAAAATCAAATAATATTTTAAAATCTACCTTTTTAATAAAATTCAATAAACGATTTTAATCAGTGTCACGCGTTTAAATTGTGTTTATTAAATTAGGTCCCATTCATCATTTAGCGGTGTAAATAGGCCAAAGTGTCAAAGTCTTATCCATCAGACAAGGGTAAAACTTTTTACTTCCCTCGTTGATGATAATCTGAAACTTTTGTTACCTTTCCGGCGTTTTGGGAGCGTCAAAAACAACTGCTATCGAGTAGGAACGTTCGCTGTTTTCATTTCATCTAAATAAGTTTTTTTATTATAAAATATATAGTATTTATAAAGCCTGGTTGAAGGAACTATGTTTTAAGCGTGTTTATTTCAGTTTTGCAGAAGGAATATAACTTGAGTGCCGAATATGGGGAATAAAAATTTTTAAATTTATATACGACGTGTCCAAGATAAGAGGGCCAGTACAGGGATCTCGGAAACCGTAAGAGATACAAAGTCGGTAAAGTTGCGCATTTACGTGCCTAATAATATTCCGTTTAGAAAGTTTTAAAATTCCGAGTAGATCCGGAGATATCCGGAAAAACCCGAAATTCTGAAAAATCGTTTTATTGTTTTCCTGGGTTTGTTTGAGATCGAATTCGATAGTAAATTGCACTTTTACATTGCCACTTTTTCCGCTCTATCTAACAACTTATTTGTGGTTTATTATTAAATTATTTGTTATTTATTGAACTAGTCCAACTTAAGTAAAAATTTAGAGCTTACTTATGAGATATTATTTATAAAATTAGAAGAAATATAGGACCGTATCCCAAAATTTCCTGATGTTGAAAAAACCCTCGAAACGTCATTAAACTACAATGTGTCATACATAGTTGCATTCGGAAGAAGAGAAGCTCTCAAATTCCAATATCAGAAAAACAGGACCGTATTTAAAAAAAGGCCCTTCGAAGACGACTCGTCGGATTACAAAACAATTAACGCTGTTATAGATAGAGCGGAAAAAGTGGCAATGTAAAAGTGCAATTTACTTTAGAATTCAATCTCAAAAAAACCCAGGAAAACAATAAAACGGTTTTTCAGAATTTCGGGTTTTCCGGATATCTCTAACATCCTAATGCATTATCTGTATTGTATAATACAACGTGTCCAAGATAAGGAGGGCCAGTACAGGGATCTCGGAAACCATAAGAGATACGAAGTCGGTTAAATGGAGGTAAAGTTGCGCATTTACGTGCCTAATAATATGCCGTTTAGAAAGTTTTAAAATTGTTATTTTGGACTAACAGCCTAACACATACATATGAGAGAAAAGTGCAGTTTGTCTTGCTAGTTAATTATCAATAAATAATAAAAGCGTGAAATCAGGTGTTATATGCTTCCATTACAAAAAAAGAATGCTTATGAATTCTACATTCAATAGCCAAATGATATACAGGGTGTTCCATTTGAAGATCTGGAGAAAAATTATTTTGAAAAGTGTCGTGTTTGTAACCTAATTATGAACACCATGTATAAATGAACGTCATTATATTCACAGTATCCCTAGACCTCTTATCTTAAATTCCACCCAATGCCTTGTTTAAAAAAGTTATTTTAGGTAGTTTTTTTTAATTTTTTTCTAAAACTTTTGAATTTATTACTCTTCAACTACATAACCAAATGAAATAAAACTTTCGGCAATTATAAAGAACACTAATACGAACCTGAATATGCAATAAAATACTGGGTGTCCCATTAAAAAAAATACAGCATTACTTATGTTGTCACCCTGTATATTTTCGGACCTCGGGCCCATGGAGACTTTTGATCAGCATCGATTTTTGGATAATATCCACGAGTATCAAAGTTTTTAACCGAGGGCTGATTCCCATATGTTCCTTTAACTTGTCGAATACCATTTGAAATTCAAATTTGTAGACAAACTTTTTCTCTTATATCATTCAAGGTTGTTACTTTTTGACAATTTCGTTTATGATATCCCTGACATCTAATGCCTTTGTTAAAAATTGCATTCTCGAAATTGCCAAAAAATAGAGCTTTTCATCAATTTCCCGACGATTGACATATTCAAAATCCATTATTTCTATCGACTGACATAGATGAATACATCCACAAGCAGGAATATTCGAATTGCAGGATAGTACAATAGTAAATGAAGTGTCAAACGTGTAATTTAAAGCCGACAGAAGCAAAGCTTTCAGCCGGTAATGCTGATGGGAATTATGTTGCAGCTAAACCAGGTGAAATAATCGTTTTACTGTTTGTTCTGTTCAAGGCGAGTCCTTTATCATGTTTGGAAATTGGATTTATAAAGAAATGTTACACACTGAACAAAAAGGCCATAAATTAAATATACTAGAAAACACTCAAATTTTTAAACATAAAAAAGACAGTAATATTAACCTTTTAAACCCACAATTAGATCTCAGTGACTCCCCGCTATTAAAATGATTGTAAAAATCCCATCTGGCACGTGCATTCTTAGATTCTCTGAATATCGACCGGTTTGTCCCTAATTTAAGTTAATTGCACTATTGTGTCAAACATTATTTATTATACCAAGTTAATATTTCTTTAGTACTACTTATATTATATTCACTTAGTTTGGGTTCACTCTTTTGTGAGCGTCTTGAAGATGTAATTGTACTACGAAACGGCCGTAACGCCAAAACATTTTATATAGTGACAAATAACAAGGTAAACTTTAGTTTCATTTTATACAGGGTGTTATGGAAATTACTTATTATATTTAAACCGGCAAATCCTGAGATGAAAATAAATTGAAGAAAAATGACCATTAATGGCGCTTTGAATTATTATTAAGCGAAATATACACTTTATATGAAATCTCAAAATTTACGTGGCCGCTCTTGAGGACCTTCGCAATCAATAGTTTATTGAGGCAGTCTCGAGGTTCAAAAGAGGTTAGCCTATTATAGGCGGTGTTGTCATATTGCAACACAGAACACGTGCATACTCTCTTACCTTCGATCTTATTTTAAAATGATCCGTTTTATAATTAAATTCCGTAAAAAAAAACACTAAAAGTATGTTTTTCACAAAAACCAACAGTAGATAATATCACACAAATTTGAAATCACATCACAACATATATTATTATGAATTATTTCACAACAGAAAAAAAATCGGGTGATGCTACAACTAACAAAACGTTTAAAATTCGTATACGTCAAGCACGTGGAACCCTCGACAGCGACATTCCACGCCCTAGTCTCGAAGCATACTGAAGCAACGATAGTGGCGCGCGGCCGGTATCCAAGCAAGGGCGAGACACACGGTGTGATCTGACATCACGGTAAGTATACTCTAGTGGCCCACATTGTTGCTAAGTTAATCCAGATGGAATGGCGCGACAGTATGTGGGTAAAAAGGGTTTTTACCTTAGCATTTAGATATTCGATTTTAAAAAAAAGTATGTAGACTTTCTCTAGAACATCCAAGGAGTCACCCATTTAAATATAATAAGTCATTTCCATAACACCCTGTATATTTAAAATGTATTGTCACAAAGTAACGGACGAGTCAATCAATCCAATCAATTCCTTAACAATGAAAAAGTTATGTAGACACACTGTATATCTATGGTTAATATTGTTAAAAATATTATAAATAAGAATCGATTGGGCCTCTTTAGTTCTTGCTATCAGTCTGTAATTTTTCAGAATTACGAAAAACCGCTCACCGAGGATCCCATTGGCGTGCGTGCTAATCCTCATTAGAATTATCAGCTCATGACTACTGTAGACCTCTATTTTCTTGCAACCTTGACACGACATACCTAGGCTAATACTTTGTTTGCAATTTTCTAAACGAGAAGAAATATCTCCCGGGCGGAAATGTAATTTGCGAACGAGCTAAATTGAGCTCTTAGCGTAGTTAAGTAACATAAAATCGGGAGCACGAAACGAACACTGCATAACGTAGGAAGTATAATAAAGTTAAACTTCGTTAAACTAGTTTTATGGCCTCGTTAAACGGTGCTTGGAGGCACTATTTTTTTGCGGAAAGGTACTTTGGCCGAGACAGAACGTCAGGAATACAGTAAAAATAGACTTTGTTCAGTTTTCAAAAATTATTCAAGTTGGCCTCCAAAAAATAACGAGGTCGCAACTGCTATCCAGAAGGGACATATATTGAGGAAACAACGAAACACATATACAGGTCGACAAGTGGATCTGTGCCTCCGACGTATCGTTGAAAACATGGTCTAGGCATGGGCGTGCTATTATTATTTTAAATAATGTATTAAGAATAGGCAATCTTTCAGTAATTGCATTTTATGTGTGAAGGTATGTAATATTTTTATCAAGGTTTAAAAAATTACTTTTTACAGGATGTAAATTTTTCAACATGGAAAAAACACCTACACGATTAATTGATTAATGATGAATTTAGTTTTGGTCGTATTAATGTTCCTCTCTAGCTTTCGCTTAAGTGGTAATTTAAATATATTAATTTGTGATTCCTCTTCGCATTCCCTATAAACATTTGCAATCACTTCATCGGTTTGACTATGAAGGTTTTGGCCAGGCGTATACTCAGTCGTTATCACAAAGTTCAAAATTTTAAAGTAACACCCTAAAACACGACACAATGAACATTTAGTTACAAAACACAATTTAACACCATACAATAACTATTGCCCTTTATATCATTATGCAACTGTCTGGGATATAATCTATGAAATTAGCTCGAGCTACTTGTAACCATTGACAACGCACTATGTTGCCATATTTTAAGATTAAGAATATATTATATTGCAGTATCAAAATACATAAGAAAGGAAGAAAGTTTTAACAATATTTAAGCTATAATAGAATATTGGTTTCTTATATACCTATTACAATTTATTTTAATTGCGTAAATGTAATTTTAGGTTTTTCTCGCTAAGAGTTAGATTAAACTTTAATATATTATGTGACAACATTGTTAACCGCAAACCTTTTTTGCCGGCATTCCTTTCGTAGCTATCTTTATGTGGTAAGGTCTAAAACATAATCAAACATTAACATTATAGGAAAAAATCCTTTAAGGCAATCTGGGAGTGGAGTGCACGTGCGAATAATGTGATTCACGTTGGTTTTGAATCGTTGGAGGTTATAATCGTTGGGAAACGCGACCTCATGAAGGTGGTTCCACAAGGATAACGTCCTCCAGATGAAAGAATTCTGCAACAATCCATTTCAAGGAGTACTAAGTTGATCCACATATGGATGGGCGGCAGTGGTTCGTCGTGTATTCCTGCTATTCGCCGCTCTGGGCGGAATTAAGAGGGCAAGGTCAGCCGAGCACTTTCCATGAAAATATCTGTAAAATAGAGTCAAATACCCAACCTGTCTTCGATGTTCTAGGCTGTCGAGGTTCTTCGTCAGCTTGTGGTCTCCAATCAGACGAATGGCCCTCCTTTCGATGGAATCCAGGAGCCGAAGGATATGCTCGGGTGAAGAGCTCCAAATATGAGAGCAGTGATTGTCGAATCTGGACTTGGTAGAGTGTCAAACGTTGTTGAGGTGTATACAACTGTGTGGTCCGGGAAAGTACAACAAGATCCTGCGAAGTTGCCACAATGTGGATATGCCGAGACATATTTCCTCCAAGATTGACGCCCAAATAAATAAATGACGAGGTCAAGTGAGTTGATCGAGTCAGTTGAATGCAAGTGACTTGCATTGAATTTCCTGTTTACACATCAAATTCCAATTGCAAGACATGCCAGTTGATTTAAAATGGCGAGGCAAGTGGTAAAGGAAGCTATTCTGCGCACAATTTTAAGTCTACCAGCTGAATTAACAGAAAAGAGAAAAAAGCAATGAATGAAGAGGATATGGATTAGAGAGTGGATTACTCAAAGACGGAAACTTCAGAACAAACCCGACCATCTTGCCGCCAATTTAACACACTTTTTTAAATCATTTGAATGCAAAAAGTAGAACAGTTTCAACTGAGAATTGTGAAGAATGAAATGTGCAAATTTTACAAGAAAAGTATATATGGTTAGATTAGATCAGTTCATTTAAATACGTTAAGTGCTCAAATTTACACTGAAGAAAGTCGAGTTATTTTTTGTTCCAACTTTGAACCTGCCTTAAAATTAACCCCGACTTCACGGAAATAACCGCCTTTGTTAGCCAGAATTAATTAAACGAAAGTTTTTAATTAAGCTTAAGCCGTTCCCCAATTAAAACGTTGCCATGTAAACATTTTTTGCATTTTTATAACATTGACCTTCGTTATTAGACAGTTAGTCCATATTTTGTAAGGTTAATTTTTGCAAAACAGTCGTGCGGTAGTAGCATAAGCTAAAAAGATATAGCCGAATAAAAAATTTTATTTTCGTGTTTATTTCCGGTCGTTTGTTTTTATTTATTCGGGTCGTTTTGACAAAAGACAAATACTGTTCGTTGTTATTTTCGTATTCTACAAACTGTGTCTCATTGGGCGAATTCATGGGCTGTAGCGATTTCAACGCTTGAGTTGGCTGAATATGACAATGAAATTTAGGTTGCTATTTGATGATATATTAAAAAGCGTTTGATACGAATGGGCAGCAATCCTGTAGAGCTATAATAGCGCAGCAGTATTTTAACTCAATCTTCGAATAAGCTGCAGACTGCAGCACTGCAATTCCATATAGAGGGTGTCCGGGAAAATATGGGAAATCTCCCGAATATGAACAAACAAGTGAGAAGAGTATAGTTTTTGCAGAATTATATCGTTGATCTCTTGACTGCAATAAAACCTCATTATCTATTCGACCATACAATAATTAAGGAAATCACAAATTTTAAAACCTTTTCGAGCAATACAGGTATACAAATTCAATTTATACCTATGCCTGATGAATATATAAATACAAAGTGATTTTTAATAATTTTAATCTTTAGTGGTTTTCCGGCGAGTAATTTTTAGTTAGGCTTATTAGTGGTAGAATGTGGCGTCCTTGGAATTTTGCTGATAGGGGGGCATCTTCAAGTGTCGGGAATTGAGACTTAAATATTTAACAGCTGTTAAACAATTTAGAGAAGAAAATCGTCCAATTATTTACCTTGACGAAACATGGTTCGATACCCATGATACTCCAAGAAAAGGTTGGGATGATTCTTCCAAAAAATGTCAAACCAAGGCACCATCAAATAATGGCAAAACAATCACAATGCTGGTTCAGAGAACGGGTTTGTTCCAAATTCTCTGTTGCTTTCAGCTAAAAACATAGCATATTCTTCTTTAGATTACCATCAAGATACCGACGCACAACTTTTTGAATATAGGTTTAAACATAAACTCCTTAAAAATATACCTGAAAATAGCGTCATTGTAATGGACAATGCTAGTTATCATAGTCGGCAAGCAAAAATCATTCCCAATTCTAATAATACAAAAGCAGAAATTCAAAATTTTATGATTGAAAATGATTTATATTTTGAAGAAACTTACAAAAAACGAGAACTGCTAGAAGTATTAAAAGCTTTTAAAATAAATAAGGAATACGAGTGTGACAAACTTGCAGCAGAAAATGGACATACAGTGTTGCGTATTCCCCCGTACTATTATATATTCAATCCTATTGAGCTAATATGGCACCAATTAAAATCCAATATTAGGAGAAATAATATTTCTCCTACATTAAATGCATCTGTAGTAGAATTAATTAAAAACGAAGTAAGAAAAATTTCTGCAGACAGCTGGAAAAACTGTGTACATCATGTACTTAAGGTGGAAAATTCTTACAATTGTATGATTACAAATGTTCAACCCTTAATTATAAGTTTAGGCTTAGATGAAGATAGTGATAGTGATACAGAGTTAAATTTTGAATAAATTATCAATAGTTTCTTAGAATTTAATTAATTTTTATTGTACTTGTTATCCTAATAGTTATACTTTTACATTTATTATAGGTACCTAAAACTAAAAATACCTATCTATTTATTTTAAATTATAAAAATAAATCATGTGGTGTGGAATACATTTTCAAGCCGGCCCTGATCCCATTTGAAGAGGTTCAGGCGTATACAGGGTTTAATCAGGTAGTTTATTTATGGCAGTAAGAATCAACGGTATAATTCTGCAACAACTATACTACAAGTTCATAAAAACTTTTTTTGTATAGGCCTCCTCTTCGTAGATATTGGCTCCCAAAGAGCCGTGAATCATATTTTTTACACATAATTATTGAACCACCAAGTATATCTAAATTTTTTTTTAATGGGTATCATTTTACTGGTTAGCAAAATATTCTTAATGTAAAATGTAATCGATCAGCCAAAAAGGCTAGTTGGTCAGCAATTTATGGACAGCGGTTTTTACATACCTTAAACTATTGACTAAAAATTAAGTACTCTTCATTCATATCGCTAATCCTAACTTCAACCAGCATCTCTTTTCGGTAGTTCTAGGTTCGGATTTCATTGCTAGGATCACAATTATCACAGCACTGTGATGGTTGTGTAAACAGAATATTACTGGAAATTACATGTTTCAAGTGTCAACATTGAAAAGTAAGGTTGAAATCTAGTATACTGTTCATGTTCTTAGTGCCTGTTCTCACCAAGGCAACTGGCATCCGCAACGCAACCGCAACGCGACCGCAACTTCAGTTGAGTTGTTCGCTTGTTCTCACCAAAGCAACTGGCAAGCAACGCAACTGCAATGCGACCGCAACTTCAGATGAGTTGCTCTTGCGTTCCCACTGGAATCAACTGGTTTGAAGTCTCGTCTTCGTCAGATGAAGATATAGCCGCAACATATTTGCTCGTTAAAAAGCTTTAAAAAAAACTGAGCGACAATATTGGGTTAACCCTTTTTATACCATAAATTTGAGACATATTTCGTATATAGTGGCACAGTAATTAAATAATGATCCGGTTAAATTCCATGAGTTTTACCGAATGAGCCACAAAAGTTAAATATTTTGCTGTCTCGTCCGCCATGACTCCGCGATTGGAAGCAACTGACAACGGCCACGCGGTATGCACTCAACTAAATAGTTGCTTTGCAGTTGCCAGTTGCTTTGGTGAGAACAGGCACTACAGTTATTTGAAAAACTTCCATAAAACAGTTTTATAATTTGGTTGTAAGAACATTTCTTACAGCACAATATTGCGATTAGTGTTTTTGTCAAAATATCTCATAATTTGTAATACAGTAGTAGAGATTAAGAAATATTGATATAATTAATTAGTTTAATTACCAATCAATTATTTGTATCTTTTTAAGTTATCTCTATTGAACATTAAACAAGTACCACAATTTTGTAATCGTGATTAGAGATTAAAGAAAATGCCGCCCATGATTTTTATTCCCCTGATGATTTATGATTGACGATTAAACAATACATGGGTTATTTGGTGACCTTAACCTCTCAACAATTCCAAACTCGTTAATAATATTATGATTATTCCCATGATTAATAAAACTATAAAAATAAATGGTTCCATTGTATTATTTTTTCTATTTTAGCTTCATATCGAAGCTATTTCGATTCGTTTTCAGTATCGTAAAGTTAACAACTCGAAAAACGAGAGTTTGTTTTTAAAAAAACTTTTATTTCCATCTAAGACGATACAATAAGAATGATGATCTTAACTCTGTTACTTATATTTATAATGTTCGCAATGCTGACATTGCATGAGAACATCTAACGAATCTAAGAAAATCTAGGAAGTCTAATAATAGTTTTGATGATTCTGCATAACGCGCAAAACGACCATTCTCAGGGGAATGTAACTGTACTAACCTTTTTATGAAACCGTTTTTTTTTTTTTTTAAAGGTTGATAATGCGGTCGTGTATGTTTGGTTGCAGAAACAATTACTAAGCCTAACCTCACACCTGTCCACTTTTTTTAAAGTTGAATGCAATATACTCATCTATCAATAAAAAAAAAACTGATTCCTATTTACTAAAGTTTTCTCTTAGGCGGACACAAAAGCTGAAACCGTGACCGGTCGCTTATGGGAGCTTTCACTGTATATCAATTTAAAGCTTTGAAATGGGACAAGGAAGGTATAAAGCGTTTTCTGGACCCCAAATTACAATGAAAATCTATGCAAAATATTACTTATAGGTCCCATTTGACCCCAGAAATAGAATTTATTGGTAATTTCGCAGAACAGCTTATGATTACGCCTCATCAGAAGAATACTATATATTTGCCGACCGATACTGACAGTTATATGTTTTCTACGATTATAAATCGTACATCATCATATCATTCCTCTGTGTTTGTGTGGTAATTAACGTTTGAAACGCCACCCAAAAAGGAAAGAAGAAAATTTTATACATGTCAACATAACCTATAATTTATGACGTGTATTACGTTATAAGTAATTTTGGCAATTGTTTTTATTAGCTTGTTATGGTTTTTTGAAAGTTTGATTGGATCCGTAAGCAATAAATATGTTTTGGTGTGATTGGGCACACACACATTTTCGTCAAAAAATACTTTAAATTTTTTATTTTCGTAATAAGGTTGTAAAAGAATAAATTTCAAAATTTATGTATCTTGAGCATCGTTTTATGAAGTCTATACTTATATCCGCACTTCTCTATTTCCCCACATAAAATTTTTATTCCACCAAAAGGAGAAGGCGAAAACACAAAATCGCATGTTCCTTTCTCGTTCGTTTTTTATTACACAGAGGTGTAATTATTTTCTATGTAGTTCCCCCCTTGGGATATTAAGCGAGAAAAGCCCCAAAATCGTCGCTTTTCGTATATACTCCTCCCTTTTATAGACCTGAATAAAAAGTGGGTTAAGGGCGAGCAGATAATAAAAGAGTTTTTGCAGGGAAAATGGCATAATCTAGAAAATTTATAGTATGAAATATGAAAAATACCAACATTTTTTTCATTTATTTTTTCATTGACTACAAAAAATGATGTCTTGATGATTCTTGTTCGCATAAAAGTATCGTTTGTATTCCCACAAAAATTGCACAATATTTTATAAAAAAAAAACCTATTTTACATGTCTTTAATCTAAAGTTTAGTCTAACTATGGATAGTCAAGAAGGGGGGGGGGGGGGGGGGCACATTGTCTGCTGCAACGGTCCAACTTATAACTTATTGCCTAAAGTAACTCCTAACCAGTGGCGGCTCGTGACCTATGATAGAGGGGGTGGTTCACAAGTATGGTGAAATTATTTTTCAAATTTTATTTTTGTATAAGAACCAAACAATTACTTTCTAGGCGTTTTAAATGTAGAAAGAAAAGAAGAAAATGCGTTAGGTTTTTATTTATTTTTTTATTTTACACAAGGAAATACAACTTTTGGAAAATAAGAAAGGTTTTCTTAGGGTGTATATAATGCTTAAACATAAAGTCCATTCTTCGGTTCTTAATTGTAGAAAATAAGATCAATAACAGCCTCATTAAAGTTTGGAATACCCTCTATAATTTTTTTTTCATAGATTTAGTTTTTAAACTTTCTAATAAGTCCCTAGATTTACCCTTTGTGGTCTGCGTTAAATTAATTTCGGGTTTAGGTGTTCCCGCATTCTTCACTTCAATTTTTTGCTCCAAACTCAAAGAGCTAAAGTTATTTTTAGAGACTATAGTCCACCGTCAAACTATTCATTTTAACTTAATAAATATATAATATTAAAATATTAAAACATACACGCTCTAATTTCTAACTAGATGCACGAACAGACGCACACTAAAATTGTGCGCCTTTCCCATGTTAAATCGCCATAGCCCCGCTATCCCCCGCTGTCACCTGTTACTACAGTGAAACTGCATTATGCCCCGCCTACTTAATCGCACATCCGAGCAAGTCTTGCCATAATAGTCATTAACCTCAACCGAGGCACGGTTGCCGGATCGAGAGCCTATAATATACAGTTTGGTTGACGGTACGATAAAATATTAGGGAGGGTCGGACTTTATACGATAAATAATATTCAATGAATATAAATTAATATTTTTTTATTCGTTTTGGGGGTGCACGTGCGCATGTGCTCCTGTGGAAGAACCGCCACTACTTCCATCAGATTTGTTTTTAAATAGTAGCGAGAACATCAATAGAACATTATGCAGCAAAATAGTTGGATGTTAAATGGTGTTATACAACTTTTATGTATCAAATTCTGGATATTTTCAAACTCGATTCTTAGCTCCCTATACATCATATTTAACAAAGTCTTAAAAAGCCGGCTCTATTGTTCTCTAGTTTTCCGCAAAGTTTCCACGCGAAAATCATTTCGCTGTTTTTCCGGAAAGCCGCGTTCAGAGAACCAGGAAAGCGGAACGGAAAATAATATTTCGTGGCGGAAAGTTTTTTTTTATTACTTAATGATGTCGAGTTTTGTATGAAAGCATTGATGTATTATGTCATTTTAATGGCGGAGAAAGGTCTAATTGTTTTCAGGAAAAAATAAATGGCACATTTCAAGATAATAGGACATGACAAATAAGGATTATTTCTGTTCTGGAAATAATACGGAGGCATACGGAAAAATACTATAATAAAATTATTATGGTAAAGATTTTATTGTAAAATTTCCTATAAAATATAGATACAGTGAAACCTCTCTTAGGCGGACACCTACGGGACCTTCTAAATGTGTCCGCCCATGGGAATTTGTTATTAGGTAATATGTAAATGCAAAATTATTACTATGTATATGCATGTACAAATAAACATAACATAACAAAAATACACTAGTTTTAGTTAGGATGTAGTACTAAAAAAAATCTAATAACGTAGTTTGACGTCTTGCGTTTTATACTTGCAATCTAGAAAATGTAATTCCAACTCTGATAACAATTCCATTGCTGTAGAGTCACTTCTATTCTTTGCATACTCTTATAATTCCTTTACAATACTAATGGCTTGTTGATAATTGGTGACATTTGTTTGATTACTGCATTCAACTTCTTCATCAGAGTCGTCAGATAGTGATGACTACATAATCGGTATGAATGGGGTCACTATCATCTTCTAATAGCACATGGCTAATGTTAAAGAACTCGCCCAAATCATTGTTATCAAATTACAAACTTCCACAACATCAATATTCTCTTTCAGACTCAAAACGCGACATTTTTGTGCCATTGTTTACGATTTTAACCTTACAACTCACAAATAAACGGCGGACTGCTGTCGGGGAATCACACATACTTTCATTCGCCGAAGTCCTTTCGCTCTGCCACGCATACGCGATTGGTTGCCGGTCTGTCTTCAGAGAGTTTTTGCACCGTACTTATTCGTCTCCCAAATACTTTAAAAATTTGTTTGTCCGCACTCTTTGCACTCTTGGTATGAAACAGCCTGTCCGCGTCCGCCCTAAGAGGTTGATTTTCATGGAATTTCATATACCTAGTTCCGGGCTATGAAAAAATGTCCGCTTAATAGAGATGTCCGCTTATTAAAGTTGTCCGTTGTGAGAGGTTTCACTGCAATTACTAAAATATGTTGTATAGTGAAAATAATAATTTATATAGTTAAACAGTTTAAAATGTATGGTGTTCATTTCACTGGCTATTATTTAAGTATTTTTTATTGTAAAAATGACCCAGTTTAAATGAAATATTGTAAAAATATGTCTACAAGAATAAGAGGCATAAATGATATGCAACGTATTCCTAGGATCTCCATTTTCGTAAGAAATAAAGGAAGATAACTTAAAATGAAACATACCAGCGATCGACGAAGTCAAGCCACGTTGGGCATGGTTAGTATTTGGATGGGCGACCGCTTAGGAATATAATTTTCAAAAACTTTACAAAAAATTTTAGTAAATTTTTTTGTAACTTTACTAAAACCTATAAATTATGGTTAGGTTTACTATTTTTATAGTAAATTTAACTAAGTTTTTCTTTCCGTGTACTCGAAAAGGTTCCTCTCTAAAAATGGTATAATACTAAAGGGTGGGAAGGAAAGGTATTTTTATATTGCATAACTTCTACGCAGGTACTATAATATTGCAAAGGTATAAACATAGCTAATGATAAATGATGTACTATTATAATATTTACGGCAACCATTAGGAAATAGGTTAAATAGCAATATGGAGATTATTATAACCGATCATTTAGTCATTAATTCATTGTAAAGTAATTTGCTTCGATAGTGCAAATATTCGTAATTATTTTGTGTATCTATAGTTAGTTTTGTCGTGTTTATGTAAAGGTATCGGTAAAGATTTCCAGGATGAATCAGTTTGTGAATCAATTCCCAAATATTACAATAGTTGAAAATGTGTTTTTACAGAAATCTAGTGCACCATTGTCGACGATGACTGAAAACAGTTTCGAAGTGAGTCAGTATATGATGTGTAATATACAGGGTGGCCCATCGAAAACAGTCCAGCAAGGTTTACGGCTGTGTACGTGAAAATTAAAAAAAACCTCGGACCCGTAAACTTGTGCTTTCAGGGGGGCACGTTTCACTATTAATTTCATCCCTGTAACCTCAACCCCCCTAGCGGGGGCGGCTACTGCCCTCGTTTTTTCAAATGGGGATGGGTATGTTGTGATACATCTTTTTAAAGGGCATTAAATTCTCTTTAAAATGGCGCTTCGTTTTGTAAATTTGAGCTACGCGCCGCCGAGAAATTGCGTTTTAAAAAATGTAATTTTATTGAGTAATACTTACATGTTATCTTATTAAATGTTGAAAATGTCCGCCATTCACCTCCATACAATAGTACAACAACTGTTCAACGTATTATCGGACATTGTGAAGAACATCTGGTGTAATTTGTTGACATTCAAAATTGTTTACGCACAAACCTGTTTGCGAGAGATGCAGTGAAATGTTTCAAATTCCGTTGCTCGGCGGCGCGTAGCCCAAATTTACAAAACGAAGCGCCATTTTAAAGATAATTTAATGCCCTTTAAAAAGATGTATCACAACATACGGGTCCGAGGTTTTTTTTAAATTTTCACGTACACAGCCATAAACCTTGCTGGACTGTTTTCGATGGGCCACCCTGTATTATTAATAATACCCGAACAAACCCAAACATTCTAACAAACGATAAACTTCTAACCATTTTATTAAAGTAGATCTAATTCTAATTTACCTGATTTAAGAATGTTCTATACAGGGTGTTACAAAATTTTTGGTTGTTTCAAAATATTTGGAAAAATCTAAAATTTTGCGTTTCGGTTTTTATTTGTTCGAAGAGATGTCCAAAAATAAATTTCACTTTCTCATTGCTACTTTTTATTCTCCACAAGATGACATTATATGATCTTTGATGCCGTGTTTCGTCTTTGGGTCACCATCATTAAGTTAATTTTTTTTAAATGCGACCTGTATCTTTTTGTTTAAATTATGACAGGGGGCCAAAATCTACGTTCAGTGGTATACAACATTTACTGCTTTTCCGATGTTTTGTTCCTTGAATTGACCATCTTCATTAAAATACCCCTAGTACGTTCCACAAGACTGATTATTCTGACAGTTGCAAAGCAGTTGGTAACCGATACATTTTGCTCAGCTCTGCGTATGCCTTGGGCAATTTGTAACTATTTCCGACTACTCCGCGCATAATAATCATTGTTTTATTGAGTAATCGCAGAAAAAATACTTACTTTCCACATATTATATTTATTTATCATTTCTTTCCAGGGCCTTGACCCCACGGCACACCTGAGGCCTCTCAACTCAGAAATCACAGCCCCCCGGATAGACAGCTACCGTTTCTCGATGGCCAACCTGGAGGACTCCCAGGATGTGGATCTCGACGCCATTTTGGGAGAGCTCTGCGCCTTGGAGACGGTGTGCGATCAAGAGATTGGACATGCCAGGGAGAGCAAAAGGTTTTCTGGTAGGTAACATGTTTGTTATTTAATTGCCCCGGTTGAAGTCATTACGTCATTTAAAATAGTAAATAAAACTCCGAAATGTAGGTTTCCGACGATAGAAACATCGACAACGAAACTTCGCCCAGCACTAATGTTACATGATAATTACGCTTTTAAGGGAACTTATCGAGGCGGTCTACAAGGTACCTTTAGACTGGCCTCATGTAATGTCTGTCGTAGACATATAATCTGGTTGGCAACAGCTATTCTTAAAGACTTAGACAGGTAGCTAGCTATTAAGCTCCTCTGAAAGACAATTACAATATCAAACTTCCCTCACCAATAATGCGGTGATATTAAGTGATTATAGTGCCATTACCATAGACTTGATACAAACATTGACCCGATATTTCTACATATCTGATTTATACACGTCAACGTGCGCTTGTTACTTACACTGCAAAATTTTACAGCTAGAATCTCTGTCTCTTTTTATCGTCAGTCTGTTTATATTTTCGTTCTAACAGCTGATCGGTTTGATATCTCGTTTAGGCAAAACAAACAATCTATGGACGTGACTCTCAAAAGTTTTGTGTCAGTGTTACCATTAAAGTTGGAACCACATGGGGAAAAATGTATTTTTCAATTTAGGTAATATTTGATGTACAGGGTGACACTTTTATAGGGTATCTCCGTTATTGTTAGTGCTATCAAAAAAGTAATGTAGGTGTCATGTGCTCTTTTTGGGTCAAACTTAGAATGGTAAAATCAAAATTCGAAAATTTTCGCTCGCTTAAGAGATACGGGGGGAAAATCAACAAATTGACAATTTCTAAATTATTTTCTTAGTTAAAAGAAATACAGAAAAATTTTTTATACAGAAGTTTCTTTATAATGATTGTTGAATAATCTGCCGTTTTCAGAATAAGTATACAGGGTCAGGTAAGAAAGTTATCGGACCTAACCTAATTTTTTTAAATGGGACACCCTGTATATTTTAATCTGAAAAGAGAATTTTAAACTCTCTTTTCAAATTTATAACACAATATGGATGATAAATATATTTTTTAAAATGCTGATAAGTCATTTTAACAAATGAATATGTAAAAATGAAATTGACGTTAAATGTTAATAACAACTAGAATGTTAACATAGTTGTCTTTATTATATTAGCTTTTGTTTCAAGGCCTACTATTTAAAGTAATAAGGTTTAAGTAAATCGCCTAGGAAACCAATATTATCCATGGCATGTTATATATTTGAAAAGATAATTTAAAATGCTATCCTTCTAGATTAAAATATACCATTCCATTTAAAAAAATTAGGTTAGGTCCGATAACTGTTTTACCTGACCCCGTATACTTATTCTGAAACCGGCAGATTATTCAACAATCTTTATAAGAAACTTTTGTATAAAACATTTTTCTGTATCTCTTTTAACTAAGAAAATATAAAGTAATTTTAAAATTGTCAATTTTTTGATTTTCCCTCGTATCTCTTAAGCGAGCGAAAATTTTCCAATTTTGATTTTACCATTTTAAGCTTGACGCAAAAAGAGCACAAGACACCTACATTACTTTTTTGATAGTCCTAACAATTACGGAGATACCCTATGAAAGTGTCGAAAATGGGACACCTTGTACCATAAGTTTTTGTTTTAATAAAGACCAAAAATTACGTAATTAAATGGGACCATGCGGCTTTTGTTAACTGTCAAATTTGACATTTTCTTCACAAAATTTCGAAAAATGCCAATTATTGTACGAATTTAAAAAAATTTAGTTGTTTGCATTGCAATTTTATGTCAACATTCCCAAATTTGAATCACTTATGGTATTTTTGTTTCCTATCTATTTTTCGCCAATATCTATTTTTATTGAAAACGGAAGTCGACCCTACCACCGTAAATCTATTTATATATACAATATTCATTGTCTAAATTTAACTCAAAGAGAGTGAAAAACCACAAAAATTTTATTCAACAGCAGCGACAAATGACGAATTGAAATGTTTTTAATCCGATACTGTCAAACGTCCAAGCAAAAATCGGATAGACAGGTTTCAAGCAAGGTTAATGCCTAGGTCCCATACAAAATTTCGTGTTCCGTTTATGAGATATAAAGCCAACAAACAGAGAGACAGACGGGAATGGGTTATGGGAAAAGTTTCTTATAATTTACGGAACTTACACTTTAAAATCTTATACGATCTCGAAAAGTACGTTTGTTCGAGAACAAACTTAAATGCTCCATAAAATCGTAGTCGTTTTTTTAAATTCAATTTTGTTCATTGACGAAATATAATCAGATTTCCATTTGCAAATATACGAGAATATCCAAGTTTCTTAAATTTTAAAATCAAATTGCAATAAGCTTCATTCAAGCCAAAACTTTTAATATCAGTTTTCCAATTTGATAAAAGTTCTTTTGCTATTATAACTTTAAAGTATTAAACTATTTTTATAAATTAGGTTAAGTTAAACCCAAATTGCATAAAAGTGTCTTCAAGTTTGTTGCTTGTTGTTGTGCTTGTTAACTAAATAAAGTCGGGAAAAAATCTTGAAGGTCTATTAAGTGACATTAACTTAGTAATTTTTTCTATTTGGGTTTCATAATGGCTACATTATGAAATGCAAAAAAGTGAATAATCTGTCACTTTATGAAACTGAACTTTTGTTTTTTTATGTTGGCAGCAAGTAGGGTTCGAATTTTAGGCCTAATTCGATTTCGTTGAAATTAGTTTTATGGCATTATGGATTCGACAAAAATGTTTTAATAGAAAACTTTAAAATACTAACCTTTAACCTTGCAAATAGATCATTTTTACTAAATATTTATCTAAAATACCTACCTATACTCGGAAATATATAACATGCTGACGGTGTCCGTCAACTAATTTCTAGTCGTCACAACTATAAAATAACATAACCTAAAAATAATAGAAATATCTTCCAGTTTATGCTCTATTTCTAAAGTTTTATTCAATAAAGTACTATTTTTATTTTTAATTCAATAGTAGTATTATAAATATTACTCTATATTTATAGTTACTGTAGACATTTCCTGGGCATTAATTGTCATTCCTGTCAGATTCTGTGTCGACACAATATTTTGTTCAATAGGATTATTTATTATTTTGTTCAATATTTTGAACTTTGTTCTGCTCGCACCAGAACTCAAAGTTTTGCATAGTCTTTTTAAAAGTTTTTCTAGATTATTTTCTACAATTTCTCGTATTTCTGACGGAGTACAACTTTCTTCCTGATTCATTTTTATTAACTTTAATAATATATTTATTTTTAATTATGACGGACGGGAAGAAGCTTTGTTGTGTTCAATTGTTTCTATCATGGCATATTTGATACTTGTAACATTTTATTAAATTGTAAAAGTATTGCCAATCCAAAAAGAAAATGTTAATTCAAATAGAAAAAATATACTATATTTTTAAAAGTTTTTCAGACTTTAAAGACCCAAAATAAAAAGTATTATAAAATACACGGTTCATAAGACAATTAGGGCACTTGTACTTTAGAAAACTCCACGCTTCGCGGGTCGTTTTCTAAGTTAAACGAGTGCTCTAAGATAATGTCTTATGAAACTTGTATCTTAAAATACTATTTTGTCTTTGTATACAGTGTGTCCGCGGATAAGCGAACCTATAGGTGTAAATGACAACAAATTTTCTAGACTGGCTTGGTTAGAAAGTAATATTTGACATATTTTCATTTTTATTAAATCAAGCAGGCCTTGATCGGAGCATTAGGTAAAGTGCCGTTTCTTCGCAAAATAGCGAAAACATTTCATTAAGAAAAGTTGCTCAGAATTCAAAATCATGGAAGCGTACCGAATTTAATAACCATAATTTTTTTTGCATTTTTTTAAACCTCTAACAGGAAAAAAATTATTTTCTAACTATAGAAAATGTGTAAAATGAACTATACCAATGTAAGTTGTGGTTATTAAATTCGGCACACCTGCATGATTTCGAATTCTGAGCAAAAAAAATTGAAATTTTTTCGATATTTTGTTAAAAAGAGGCACTTTACCTAATAATGCTCCGGTCAATTTCATAAACACCAAAATATGTTAAATTTTATTCTCTAGCAGGATTAGATCCCAAATGGTCAAACTTCAATTGTCATTAAACCTATAGGTTCGCTTATTCTGGGACACACTGTATGTATAATAGTAAAAAATAAATATTTTTTCCCCGGAAAATTATGGTAAAAATGTCAAAAACGCTCTGTTATTATAAGCAGAAATTTGCTGGAAATACTGCGAGAAGCGAACATAATCCTGGAAGTCTATTTCTGTGAAATGTATACTCGCTTGTATATTAGGTGTGACCAGGATCTTGAACTTAAGACGAGAATAAGTTTTGTATTTTCAACACAACATAACTACTTTTCATGTGTGGCGAAAATATTTTTAGCGTCTTGCATTTCGGAGAATTTCTTAAGAATGAAACACATAATAGGTCTAACTAAAAGTTTTTACCAAAAAATATTAAAATTTGTTGTCTCCCGTGTCACATTTTTGTATTTAGGGTCAAATAGTTCCAATTATGAATGTTCCTACGACCAAATTATAAAATTCTTTTATAAAAGTTTTAATAGCTGTAAGAACATCAACTTGGAACTTACATTACACTATTACACATCAAAATGGTTATGTAGCACCTTTTGCTGTTTAACTAGGTTGTTGATATTTCCTAAATGCCATTACACAACTTTTATATAGCAGCTCTGCTGTCGTTGAGTACCCGAACGAACTAATTTTGAGCTATGCATAACTTTATGATATTTTTTTATATTTAGATGTCCAGAAGATGTCCCTTCACGAATGCAGAAGCCACAGTCGATCGTCATCGGAGGCTTCTCGAGGAATGGGCGACGATTCAATTTTGGGCGGCAAAAATGAATCGGGACGGACTGAATCGCCGGATAATGATTCGGCGTTTAGCGATACCGTATCAATGTTGTCCAGTGAATCGTCAGCCAGTAGCGGAGGAAGTGGCGCGAAGCCGCAAACTTTAAATTTGCAAAATATCCATCAAGTGAGTAGGGAATCTTTGTAAAACTCTTTTTCTTGGACTGGAAGCAGAAATTTTGCTATGATTGAAGGAACACGTCCTAGTGTATTTTTACCCATAGGCATAGCTATGCATTGACCATTTCGGTATGTAAGGAAAAATATGCCGTCCTTAATTCCTTTTGGCCTTAATGCAAGGTACTGTCTAACCAATTTTAAGGCATCCATTTGGTCTCCATCGATTATAGTAAAACTTTTTGGGGTTGCAGTTACGAGTAAAGATTGTTTCATGAAAAATTGATACGACTTAATGATTTCCTGGGTCGGTCCCATTGTGTCGACAAGAGCTTGGCAATAAACAAGTAAAGTATGAAGGGACGGACTAAGGAAAACAAGTAATGATATGATTATATTAATGTAATCAAATGAAATAACATTTTACTAGTCATATTTATTTACATTTATAATGTAATTCTATAGATAGTTGTTTCGCTATCGCTATCCTCATCAAAATTAATTATAATTGGATTAATTATACGATCCAGACTAATATACGAATTTTCTACAGTTATTACGTGACGGACTGAATTTTTCCAACTACCTGGGGGAATATCATTGAAGCATTTTCGTATTAATTCTACAACACTAGAACTTAAAGTCGGAGAAATATTTTCAGACCTAACCAGTAACATTAACTGGTGCCACATATGGTCTATGGGGTTAAAAATGCAATAATAGGGTGGGAGCCGTAGCACTGTATGTCCAATTTCTTCTGCCAATATGTCACAAACATATACTTTTTTTATACAAAATGTCTTTAAAACTTCTAAAAGATCACTTTTTTTATAACTTTCTTCAAAATATATATCATTCGCCGCCATGTAGTTCTGAATGTCCAATTTTGTATTATTTGAGCTTGGAGCTTTATGTAATTGGCGACTGTGATAGCTCGCATTGTCCATTACTATCACGCTATTCTGAGGAATGTTTGGTAAAAGACAATTCTTGAACCATTCCTCAAAAACTAACAAATTTTACCACAAAAAGATATTTAAATATAAATTAAGCAACCTTACCTACCTGATGTGCCTATATTTAATTATAATTATTACAATCCGGTCCTTTCCACATAATAATAACAAACGGTCATAAATAATGGGATGACCACATGTACTTTTACTGCAGTCATTAAGCTATATCCATTTTTCGCGAAACAATCTTTACCACTTTATGTAGCATGAAGGTATCATTAGGCGCATTATTGATAAAAGTTGATATTGATAAACCTTCCAAAACTTTTGACTTTTTAGGACGATATCCCTTTGATTTAACTTTTGCTTGCTGAAATCTCCCTAATTTTTAGTATGTCGGCTTTTCTTTTCTTCTCATTGGGATCTTCTGAGGTATCTTCATAACCTTCATACGCGCGTTTTTCTTGACGCTGCCAAATTGGTGTTAATTAATCAAAGTGTCTCTGTAAATAATGCCCAATTATTTACATTGCCCGTAACATACTACTATACGATACTATTATACGATAACAAGAACTTTTGTGCTTTTAAGATTTATTTACCGTAAATTTTCTAGGACGACGCTTCCCGAATAAAAGCCGAAAAAATCCGAATGGCGATGGAAAAAATTAAAGAAGCGAATATCCAAAAGTTATTCGTCAAAGTTTTCACTACCGATGGCTCGGCCAAGTCGTTATTGGTGGACGAAAAGATGTTATGCTCGTACGTCACTAGGCTGTTGGCGGATAAAAATCATGTTAAAATGGATCCGAAGTGGGCTATTGTGGAACATTTACCTGATTTATATATGGGTATGTATTTCTTCTGTCGTTTTTGTATAGTTTTCGTGACGATGTCGATTTGAAAACTTACTTACACCATTAATAGGGCGCTTCCAGTGAATAATATTTAATATCGGAAATGCACGTCGATTTTATTGTGATTTTTAAGGACTATTTGCAACTTTCGTGATTTAATACCCTGGTATAGATGTTACCTTTAAGGGGATGCCGGAGTCAGTCGAAATCTCCGATTTGACCCGTGTTCATTTCGCGCTGTGTAGGCACGAGGCAAATTGGCTCTTCCCTTGCCATTAGAATAATACGTCGAGCGTCCGCCCGTAATCGGTACGCCGACAGAGACAACGATAATCGGAAGAAAGAGACCGAACGTGATAGCGGTCTAGATTTCAATTTTTAGCACTGAAATACGGAGTTGCCTCTTTTTATGAAAACGCTGCATTTTTTTTTAAATGTCATACAAAAGATATCTAAAATTTATTAATAATTGGAGGAAAGTCCATAATTTCTTTCCACATGGAACAGTACAGTGTGTCCCATTTTCGACACTTTTATAGGGTATCTCCGCAACTGTTAGTGCTATCAAAAAAGTAATGTATGGGTCATGTACTCTTTTTGGGCCAAACTTAAAATGATAAAATAAAAATTTGAAAATTGTCGCTCTCTTAAGAGATACGGGGGAAAATAAAAAAATTTACAATTTCAAACTTACCCTATATTTTCTTAGTTAAAAGAGATACAGAAAAATGTTTTATACAGAAGTTTTTGTATAATGATTGTTGAATAACCTGCCGTTTTCAGAATAAGTATACGGGGTCAGGTAAAAAAGTAATCGGACCCAGCCTCATTTTTTTAAATGGGACACCCTATATATTTTAATCTAAAAAGATAGCATATTAAATTATCTTTTCAAATACATAACACACCATGATGATATTAGCTTCCTAGGAGATTTATTTAAACTTTTTTACTTTGAAACGAAATAAGATATTCAGATTAAGGTAAAAAGTAACGGGAATCATCGCAAAGGTTCGGGATATGTCCTTAAATGGTTGCCATCTTTCTGGATAGCGAACAAAATATAAATTTTGTGCCATTTCTTCGTTTTTTCCACTTTCAATATAAACTGATATCATATCAAATTTTGTTAAAATGTTTGTAAGTCATTTTCACAAATGAATATGTAAAAACGAAATTGACGTTAAATGTTAATAATAACTAGAATATCAACATAGTACTTGTTTCTATGATATTAGCTTTTGTTTTATGGTCTACTGTGGTTTAAAGTCATAATGTTTAAATAAATCGCCTAGAAAACCAATATCATCCATGGTGTGTTTGAAAAGATAATTTAAAATGCTATCTTTTTATATTAAAATATACAGGGTCTTCAATTTTAAAAATTAGGTTAGTTCCGATAACTTTTTTACCTGACCCCGTATACTTATTCTGAAAACGGCAGATTATTCAACAATCATTATAAAGAAACTTCTGTATAAAACATTTTTGTGTATCTCTTTTAAATAAGAAAATATAGGATAATTTTGATATTGTATATTTTTTTATTTTCCCCCGTATCTCTTAAGCAAGCGAAAATTTTCATATTTTGATTTTGTCATTTTAAGTTTGACCCAAAAAGAGCACATGACACCTACATTACTTTTTTCATAGCACTAACATAACACCCTGTACATAAAATTAAATCTAAAAATCTTCGGAAACAAAAGAATATATACTTCCCTCCAATTTTAGTTGCATTGCAAAGTTTTTTTTCCTTGAACATTTTTTTCCTAAAACAGAAATAGACGCTTGGGGAGAAAACTCATTTAGAGGTACTCCGGAATCCACTTAAAATCTTAAATGGTGCGGGTACGGTAAACCATTTTAAAGGATTCCCATAATACCATAATTTTTTTTTCGGCAGTAGTTCTCAAGAAATATTGGGTCCCCGTTTTTGCATGTTATGTAGTGGAAGTTTTCAAATTGATTATTTTATTAATTTATTACAGAACGATTCTACGAAGACCATGAACTTCTAGTAGATAACCTCCTTCTATGGACCAGGGAATCCAAGAACAAAATATACTTTGTAGAAAGGCAAGATAAAATAAGACTGTTCCTTCAACCAGAAAAGTTTTTGCTTACCTCAACCGATAAAAAAGACTCCGTAGAATACGACGAACATTCTAGGAATATGCTTCTGGAGGAGTTTTTTGCTTCGACAAACGGAAGCTTACCAGAGGTAAGATAACAGTTGGGACGGGGCACCTTAAGTGCGTTTATAACTTTACATTAAGAGGATGCCGGGGTCAGTCGACCCCTGTTCGTTTCATGCTTTGAAGGCACGAGGCGAATTGGATCCTCCCTTGCAGTTAGAAGAATACGTCGAGCGTCCGCCCGTAATCGGTACGCCGACAGAAACAACGATAATCGGAAGAACGAGACTGCACGTGATCGGGGTCTATATTTCAATTTTCTACGATAAAAAACGGAGTTTTCGCTTGCTATGAAAACGGTACATTTAAAAAAGATTTTTTTTAATGAAAGATGTTTAAATTTTGTTAACAACTCGAGGAAAGTAAAAAAGATTAAATCTAAAAATCTTCTGAAACAGGAAAATATAGACTTCTACGACGCAAATTCTAGTTCTATTACAAAGATTTTTTTTCTTTGACATTTTTTTCCTAAAACAGGAATAATCGCTTGGGAAGAAAACTCGTTTACAGGTACTCCGAAATCCTGCTAATATCAGGGACAAGGTTCTGTCTTATTTTATCTACATAATCTCAATTTGTATCATATTGTTACAGTTTTTTTTTTCACAACACAAAATGAAATATCAGTTGTGAATTGTTCCTATTCAGTTGATATAAAACATGAAAATATCTTCCGAAATGTTTGAACGTTTTGTTTGTTTTAGGTCGAAGGTCCGTTGTATTTAAAGGCCGACTCGAAAAAAGGTTGGAAAAAATACCACTTTGTCCTTCGAGCATCTGGACTGTACTATTTTCCTAAAGAAAAAATTAAAAGTGCCAAAGATTTGGTGTGCTTAGCAACATTTGATAATAATCAGGTAACTATCTGATATTTTAAATTTTTTGTAGACCCTAAATAAATTAGAGTCGTCCGAAAAATTATTTACAACTTATATACAACAAGTATTTCAGGATTTTGCTGAAAAAAAATTATTTTCCAAAATATAAAATATACACATGAATTTTTGAAAATTTGCTGGATTTTCTCCAATCTTCTCATATTTGAAATTTATATATCCAGTTGTACTGAATGTTGTACAGTGTCGGTTTTTTTTATTGAACACTTTGTTATGTTAGCTTTCGAAGTGTATTAATAAAAGAAAAACTGTTTTTGTGAACAATTGCAAAACAATTTCAATTTAATTGTTTAAATAGTTTTAACATGCTCGCCCCCATCTTGAATTAATTTTATAAAATACTGTCGTGTTCTTTATTCTCTTAAATTATTAAAGGCACAAAGCTCGGTGCAGTGTAAAAAAACACCTAAATTTATACGATTAGTCCCAACTGGAGATATTAAAAATATGAGCAGATTGGAGAAAATCCAGCAAATTTTTCAAAAATTTTAGGTGGATATTTTGGGAAAAAAAAATTTTTCAACAAAATCATGTATACAGGGTGCTCCTTAATGACGTGCTGATATTTAAGGGTGTAATTCCTTAGGTCATATTATGAAGAAAAGTTCATATAAACATATGCCCGCAACGGCTTAAATTTTTTGCTACAGGCTGTTGAATTTTTATTTTTTAAATGGTTATTTTTTAATATCTCCGAAAGTACTTTAGATATTATTTTCAATTTTTGTGTTAATAGGATATAGAACCACAAATTTTAGTTAGAAAAGTTATTCAATTGTTCCACCAGTGGCGTCCCTGCAAACAGGTCCTCTGATATTTTTTACAAAAAAGATGGTACGCCACTGACATTTTTCCGTGGGATATTTTTTCTGATTAGTCTGGTCAATTCTACATGAAAACTGTCACTTGAGTTTTTCTCGTCAGGCTTGATTAAAACCACTAAATTCATATTGAAACTCATTATTATTAACATTGATAAAATAATTAATGAAAATTTTTGTTTTATAAAAATTGTTGGAAATGGCCACCTTCACGCTTCCGTCCGTCTTTGCATCGAATTGTTCACTCGTTCAAATATTCAAATTTGTATAAAACAAAATATTTCATTAATTATTTTATCAATGTTAATAATAATGAGTTTCAATATGAATTTAGTGATTTTAATCAAGAACGGTGCGTCTGACAAGAAAAACTCAAGAGACCCTTTACATGTAGAATTGACCAGACTAATCAGAAAAAATATTCACTCGGAAAATGTCAGTGGCGTACCATCTTTCTTGTAAAAAATATCAGAGGACATGTTTGCAGGGACGCCACTGTTGGAACAATTGAATAACTTTTCGAACTAAAATTTGTGGTTCTATATCCTATTAACACATACATCTAAAGTACTTTCGGAGATATGAAAAAAAAACCATTTAAAAAATAAAAATTCAACACCCTGTAGCAAAAAATGTAAACCGTTGCGGACATATGTTCATATTAACTTTTCTTTATAAAATGACCTAAGGAATCACACCCTGAAATATTAGCACGTCATTAAGGAACACCCTGTATAGGTAAGTTGTAAAAAATTTTTCGGACGATTCTAAAATGTCAAGGTTAAAAAGTATGCGGTTTATAAGGAAAACATTTAAGGAACACATTCCTTCATTGTCATCTGGCGAAGCTGCTACAGTTTTAGCGAAATATATAATAATTTTTATGCCATATAGTGGCAATGTAACAAGTTTAACGTAGTTTTAATATTGCTCATATTATTATTTCAGTTTTTTTAGTAATTAAATTTAAATTTGCGTTCCTGTTTGCAGATTTATTACGGGTTAGGTTGGAAGAAAAAATACAAAGCACCAACCGATTGCTGTTTCGCCATTAAACATCCCAGGCTACAAGAACCGAAATCCACCAAATTCATAAAATACCTTTGCGCAGAAGACCAAGCTACCCTAGAGAAATGGATCATCGGTATGAGAATAGCCAAGTTTGGAAAACAGCTCATGTATAATTACAGGTAATTTTTTTTTCTAATTTTAAACAATAACCAAAAATATGTGATTTAAAAGTACATTCTAATATTCTTTTTAAAATTCAAAAGCATCTAGAAATACTTTAGAATTAATAATTCTCAAAACTATCAAAATTATTTGTAAATTATTCTTTCTTGGTAGGTTCTGTGACCACTTTAAAAGCTGCGTTTAATCACAGGTTGCCAAGCAGGCACTATTTTATGCGAACGTTTAGCCAAATATACTTAGTTTTTTCCTAATCTAAAACTGGATTCGTAAAGTTAAATTATTGGAAAACGGTATGAAGAAATTGCGCTAAAAAGTATAATGATATAAGAATAATAATAACAAAGTCAAATATGAACAATTTTCAAATTTTTGTCACAGATCTTCCTGAAACTTGTTGATACCCCAATCGACATGTCAGACAATCTAAATATCAATAAATTAACTAAAAAACTTTATTGTTAACGGCTAAAACTTCACGAAAAGAAATATTGATCAGCTGATGACTCTCGTCGCTTTCTAACCTGTCAAAAAGCCGTATATTTTTTAATTAAATTGATGCAACATAGATGGCTCTGCTAATTTAGGATTGTTTGAGATCCTCATCTTAAACCAACTTGCCTCGGACAACATTAATTCTGACTGCACTGCGAAGGGACCTAAAGTTGATCAATCTATACAGAAAATATATCTTAACCTAATATCTTTTTTAGGGCTCTTATGGATGAATTGGCACAAGAAGAAATGGATATTTTGGCAAATGCAAGAAGCTGTTCAGTACAGTCTATTGCTGTACAAAGTATACAGTCAAACAGTACCACACCTACACAAGGGTAAGTCGATTTGAAATGGCCCACTTTACGAGGTCGACGACAACGAAAGTAACTTACGATTCTTTTGATAATTTAATTGTTACTACTACTGCCGCCACCTTATTCCATTAGAAAAAAATATCTGATTCCTGTTAAACTCTCAATTAGGCATTTCCTAAAAATTAATAACATTTTAAATTTCTAAATCACCATTATCTTTCTAGGTACTCTGGCAGCGAAGCCGGTTACGGCACGGCTTCAGGAAGCGAAATTTACTCGGCAACTAGTGAGGCTAGCTCAAGTTCAGGCAGACACAGCAGAGCCAGCAGTTCGAGCTCAAGCGGGTGTATGTCCGACGGAGCGCCATCTAGCTGCGAAAACGCGTTCGATTCGGAATTTCCAATGGGTAAGTTAATCAAGAAACCTGAGGTTTTGATTACAATTTAGTGGTGCTGATACCTCCAGGATTTTATGTTGTTTTTAACTATTGTGCATTTTGTTGGGATCCTTGTTTTCATTTATATTTTATATTTTTCTTCATTCATCATCAAAGTGTTCCCAATGTTCCATGACAATTACTTGTAACGTTTCTCCTGTTTTTAGGAACAATCAAACGAAAACCTTCAATGAAACCAAACTTACCATTAACAAATATGACCAGGCAACTAAAGGAAGTTGGCGAAACAAGAGACGAAATTGATGGCACCCTACCATCTAGTCCTGTTTCGTATACAAACTCCGGAACACTAACCAGGAGGCACAGCAGGCGAAAATCGAACAATTCCAATGATGACTCGTCCAATTCAGGTACTCTAAAGCGACAACATTCGTATAAAGCACGAGGATCGATAGAGTCGATGGGCAATCGAAGCGGGAACTCCACTCCGCTCTGTGGCACTCCAGTGCGGGAAAGGGCGAGTCCGTTTGGAGAAAGAAGTAGTCCGTTTGCAGAGAGACCGCCAAGTGCGACATCTTTAAGAAGTCCTCCAATGAGTCCGAATAATCTTGAAATGCCATCATGTATGGTTAGTATTATATACCACCATTCAGTCAGTACATACTTAAGCATCTATCTTTCGTATAACGTTTCCATTTGAAATGTTTTTTATTATTTCAGACGGACTCCATTACATCACTTCCTCCACCGCCCGAAACAAACGGCGATATAATTACCGAGTCTCCGAGTTATCAGCTACCGCCACCCCCACCTGAAATCTACAATTCCAACATGTCACTGGACAGCTTACCTCCACCGCCTAATCCCAGCGATTTACCTCCAATGACCGGCAGTGAGCTTACCGGAAGTCAGCTGAGTTTGATGTCACTTCCTCCTCTGCCCGGGGAAGATACGGGGACCATACGGAAAAAGGGAAGTGCGAATTCTAGTGCTACCGCTACTCCAACGAATGTTTTAAGTCCCGAGAGAACTCCAACTCGAGGCATGTCACCAGACCAAACCCCAACACATTCTAGACTGAATACTCCCTGCGTTAGCCCTCCAATGTCCAATGGGGGGTCGAATTGTAGTACTCCAACGCAGACAAATCCTCCAACTAGCTTTAGTCCAACCCATAGAAACTTAAGTAATGGCGTGCACGCTCAAAGTAGTCCAATATATGGCCAGAACCATGACAGAAACGCACAGGAGGCTGCGTATAGTACTACTAACGGGTTTCATCAGGTTCCCCCGGCATATGTTAATCCTCCTCAATATAGACAGTCCGGTACACTTCCCGGGATTTGTTCGCCGTTTGCAAATAACCATGGGTTGAGATCATCTTTAAGGCAAACGTCTCTACCCAGACAGATTTCCTCAAATAGTATAGCATCGACAAATAGCTCTGGGTCATCTGGAAATACGTCAGTTTACAGCACCACTTACGAGGCTAGAAACTCGCCAAAGGCTCAAAGGAAGGTTGCCTTTCAGGAACCTACAAGTCCCAAGAAGAACGGTAAGAAGATAAGCTTTAATTTAATCCCCCAGGAGGTTCCCCCTTTGCCTAAGAAACCTCCTCCACCGAGAAGGTCTGACACGACAAAATTGTCGAGCCCCAAAAAACTCGTAGAACCCCCTAAGGATTTTCTTAAGGACCTGCAGCGGGTGATGCGCAAGAAATGGCAAGTTGCACAAAAATGTAAGTTGGAACCTGAGACTACTCCTCACGAGGTTCTTGGGTTTCGGGATCCCCCCGCCCTTCTTCCAGACTACAAAGAGCACAATGTTTCTAACTGGGTGAAAGAGCACTATGGACCCCATAACGTTTACGAAAACGTTTACAGGGACAATCCCGATGGTATTGTGGAGTATGTATCGTCACCAATACACTTAAGGGGTGATGTAAGGAACTCCAAAAGGCCTCC
Source organism: Barypeithes pellucidus (assembly GCA_963991005.1). Lineage (NCBI taxonomy): Eukaryota > Metazoa > Arthropoda > Insecta > Coleoptera > Curculionidae > Barypeithes > Barypeithes pellucidus. Next base: position 8,685,329 of record OZ022557.1, read on the forward strand.
GCCTCCTCCTCCAAAAAGGAGTGACACGACACATCTGAGTACGCCGAAAATGCACTGATGCTGCGTTTCGTAATATAGCTTTCGAAAAATATCTCATATCAATTTGAAAATAAAAATATGCTTTCGTATCGAAGCCTAAAATTTTATCAGGCCTTATCAATCAATATTCTATATCTAAGAAACTATAAATAAAATCTTTATAAGGATAAAACTGCATCTATATAAAATAGCTTGCTTTAAGCTGTCCCTTTTCTTACGGTTACAACATCGTTTCTCAATCTGGGGGGTCGCGGTCCCCAGGGGGGTTTGTTGTTCGGTTTTAGGTGGGGGTAGGGGGGTCGGAATCTGTCAAAATAACGTGAATGAAAAATTCTTTTATTAAAGAATTAATTTTAGGTTATAATCAAGTATTAAGTGTTAAATATTTGGTATGTTTGTGACATTCACGATGATGGTTGCGAAAAAGCGAAACGTCGGATTGAAAATTTTATCAAATTAATTTAGTTATATATAAGATAGAATCCATTCTTATCGAGAACAGCATATGTATAGTATAATTAGGGGGTTGTAACTTGTTTAACGTTATTTTTTGTCTTTTTCGGTGTTAAGGACTTTTAAAACGTTGAGAAACGATAATTTACAGTAATTATAACAATAATTGTTCCAGTAAACCGCCAAACGTCTATATAGATGCATTTTTACAGCTTTTTGTGATTTTACTGCCAATATTTCCTATAATATATACATATAAAATATAACCTATACAAATATTCCCTTATACACCATATTTTACAATAGTGGTTATTACAAATATTTCTTAATAATATGACCTCAATACATTAGATACCTTAAACAGGGTAACTGTATTATTTCGAAAAAAAGTACGGCACTGCAGAGCCGGATTAAGCATAGGTTACATATGCTACATAACCCGCACCACAAAGGGGGCCCGCACTACGAAGGTCCCGCCGGGTAGTGTTTTGAACTCCACTCTGGTTCAGCTTTTTTTTTAGAGCCAACTTCTTCGTACAATTATACAGTAGGGGGCGCGCGCCACAGGATCAGCCTAGGGGCCCACAGATTCTAAATCCGACTCTGCCATTGTATTGATTGGGTGTTACCAAAGGTATTGTAAACTACAGATCCTATAATCCATTCATAAAACTTTTGGAAAGTGAAGCTGTGACTGTGTGAAATGTTATTGAAAATCAGTAATGGATGGAAGAGGGTGCTACATGCTTGTTGGCTGAATGGCAACAATGTTGAAGTCTGGTTATATCAGATGGTTAAGTATTAATACATAACCATACTTACCGATGAAAAGATAAATCTTTATTTAAATGATCCACTCTTTTACAAACTACACATGAATGCACCATGATTTTTTATAATAAAGACGATTTTTCACCAATAATCACAAAGAAAAACACAAATCAATCAAAATATTTAATCAACCCGTTAGATCAAAGCGCCAACCTCGCAATCTTTACGAGATTAGTATACTTTATTCATCTTTTGGGTCCGAATCGTAGCTCAGTTGTAAAATAAAAATAGATGTTGCCAGAGTTCAGTTCGATTAGTTCATTTTAAGTATAATAATATTTTTTTAAAGAATCGCCTTTTTATAGTTTATAGTAAAATTATTGGGAAACAAATTTATTTTAAGAGCAATTGCTGATTAAGCTTGAACCGGTTGTAACTGCCAAATTAACAAATTTTTAATTGGGATTTTGCAAGATACCTTTGCGATAAATATGTCAATCTGGCTATGCTGCAATAATGACCGTAAAGGTAGGAAAGACTGTTTGCATTCGTTGCGTAGGCTAGAAATGTACATTTTCCATCTGTAGTTTGTAATATCTTTTGGCGTTACTATGCTAAATTATTTATGATAATTGATAATAATCCATTAGCTTAATTTTTTTTTCAGCTAAAAAATATGCATATTTTTATTGAATAAATTTATTCGAGATTTTTTCCGAAGAAATATTTTTAAAAAATACTGCCAAACACCCGGTCGGTAATCAGGAAGCATAGGCTTAGTATTCCAGCTAATACTGCCGGAAAAGAGACGAAATTGTGATTTTTAAAATAAATTATAGAAAGAATGATGTGCCATTTTATTGAGTGATTTTGCTAACTTCTGCGTAATACATTTTTGTAAGACTTTTTGGAACAACTAACTTATTTTAAGGGATACGAAGTAAACTTTTGTAAATATTAGTTTTAGTTAAATTCTCTTAATAAAAAAATGTCAAACATTTTATGGTGCTTATAGATTTAAAACTATAAAGAATTTTTTTAGGTATAGAGACTGTAGCAAAATTTTGTGTGTTTTTATAAATTTTATAAAGGATTTTTACAGCGATGAGTTGATTGGTTTTTGTTCGTAAGAGTATATCAAAATGTGAAAAAAATAATAGGGGAACAAGTTAAGAACATATTAGACGTTTTGATATATTTTTATAAGTTAAGGTGTTACAGGGTTCAAAATGAGTTAACTTAATTTTTTTAGTTATAGTAGATAAAACTTATGTATATATTTTTGTAAATGTTATTATCAAAAATTACGTGAATCATTTATCGTCAAAAATCAGTCATTTTAACACAAACGTCAGTAATATACAGGGTGTCGTGAAAGGTATGGCCAGAATTAGGCATTAAGTATACAATGAGATTTTATTTTGAAAATTTGGGTGTGGCTATAAGACATGGTTTTCTACGTTTATAAAATATTTTGCATGGTGCATTGTTGCCGGATCATACCGAAAGTGGTAGCAACTTCGGAATTTTAAATGATACCTATTTTTTTGGAATCTAGGTAAAAATCTAGAACAGTGTCCTGTATAACTGTTCTGTATAACATCATATACCTATCTTTAAGAGTTTTTGAAATATAAATAATCTTGTGTGTACCGCCGTATCGGGACCTGAAAAGAAAAATCATCTTTTTAGGGGTTACAGCTAGAAAGTTGAAATTTTGACAACAGTTTCACAAGACCATCGAAATTTTATAATTTTGAACAGTATTTAATTAGTTTTATACATGGCGTCCCCATAACTATATTTCTGAGAGATTTGAATTATTGGAAAAAATCTTCTTTTTTTTTAAATCGGACACCCTGTATTTGATGGCGGTTCGAATTTTCTATCTAATGATATTAAGTGTTCCTATACCTAACTTTAATATTTTCGGACTTATAGCGAATTTTAAGAATTATCCAAAAACTAGATTTTTACCTAGATTCTAAAAAAATATAATATATAGGGTAATTCATTTATAATTCCGAAGTTGCTACCACTTTCGGTATGATCCGGCAACACCGCACCATCAAAAATATTTTATAATCGTAGAAAACCATCTCTTATAGCTACAGCCAAGTTTTCAAAATAAAATCTCATTTAGTTTTCGAGATACTTCTAATAGGCAACTTTACTTGGTGTACCCTGTATATGGGCCACAACATGGTTAGGACTTTGGTCCCGTCATTACCGAAATACAGCCCCCTCTAAAGAGGGCACTCTGGTGATGGTTTTCACTAAGTATTTTCGAAACTATCAAAGATAAAATTATGAAATGTTGGAACCTTTGGTTAATTTTGTACGCTGAGACGATCGTAATGTCCAATGTCCCGTTTTTGAGATAAATTAATTTAAAAAATACCGTAGCAAAAAAAATATGATTTTAAATAATATTATGTATATATTTTTAAATTATGTTTTTCTCTTCTTCACATAGAAGGTAATTTTTAAATCGATTTATCTCCAAAACCGTACATTTAATCGTATCTTACTAAGAATATACCTTTTTTGGTAAATTCTATTGAAGTTCGGCGTTTTAAAAAGTGCAAATTCAATATTACGAATAAACTAGGTCTATTTTTACTCCACTACCCCCTCTTTTTGACAACAATTTTTAAGCGCCGACATTTCTAAGATGGTAGATCGTCTCGGCGTACAAAATTTACCCAAAATTTCCAAACCACCTCCAGAGTCCCCCCTTCAGGATGCTGTACCTCGGTAATAAGGACAAAATACAAAATTTCACATGATACCTTATTTTGGGCCGATATACTTAAAGCCTAATTATTGACCATACCTGTATATATTAAAAAGTAACATTCTTTATGTTGATAAATCTTTAAATTTGGAATGGTTGACGTAATTTTTTTGCACATCAATTTATAATTTCTTTAGATGTTTCCTATAGCTGTTGTCTTCTAGAATATTGTACATTTTATTTAAATTTTTAATAATATACCTAATTGTAATAATTTTTTAAAATTGTACTGGTGGATCTCTACAATGCCATTGCATATAGCGAATAAAATTTTGTATTAATTTGTAGATTTTTTACTAACCAACAACTATTTGGTAGGCGATGCTATGGTATTAAAAGTAGACAAGTATATTCATATTTATATTTATTAAAATTTTAATAGAATATAATACGAAATCGTGTTTGTTTTTGGGTATTTAATTGATTTGAGAGTGCAATTTTTATTACCTATCGTTTTAAATTATAATAAAATTTAATTTAAAAAATATATAATCGAGTAAACAGGGGCGTTGTAGAAGAAATATTTCTGATTTATTAGTCTTTTGACATTTTGCGAATGTTTTATTTTAAATATGAGGTGCTTATTTGTAATAAACACTTTGTATACTGTCTACCATTTATATTATTGATATACTAACTGTTACATAAGTATAGTATTATATGATAAATAAATAATATTTAAAATGTTTTAGTTTAATTTCAAACGACCGTCACATCATGTTTCCAAGGAATATACCTCAATTAGTGAAAAAAAAAATATATTTTTTAAAATGATTAATTTTTTTTATTTGATTGATTTGAGTAACATTTCAAAAAAGCTAATGAGAGTTTGAAAAAATTAAGAGAGAAGAAAATATAGGAAAAATTAAGAGAGAAGAAAAAATAAGGAAAAACCTTATTAGGTTTTAAATTTGATTTTTGAATAAACTCCAAAAATTATTTTCAAAAAAAAAGGATGAAAAAGGAATCGAGTTTCTTTACGTCTTCATAATTACATTCCACTGAGAGGCATTACTTCAAAAAAAAACCAAAAAGATATTATTTTAAAGTTCTGGGGGGTGGGAATTATTACCCCTTTAACCAACTCTTGTTTGGATTGAATTGAGTTGTTTGAATATTCGTGTTTCTTCGCATCTGTGTCATCCCTTATAACACTTCTTTTCTCATAATGGAAAATTTGGAAAATATTTAACATCTAATTTCTTTTTGGGGATAATTTCAAATTTAGGGTTTATTCATATTTAATGCGAAAAAAGTATTTCTTGCTTTTAGGAGGGGAGGGGAGGTAGGTAGGAGGGGGAGGGGGGTCGAGACCCCCTGTCCCCTAAATATGCCACTGATAGCAATACAGTTGATTAATTGTTTATTTTGGTTGTTCAAAAATCAAAATCAGAAACAATTACTTAAATTTTCATGGTGGTGCCCCCTATCGGTTGAATACACAAGAACCCCCATTTTGTCAGGGATTTTCGGTAAATGCCCCGGACTCCCGGAGGGCGTTTTTTTTACCAGGTAGCGATACCTGGTAGTGTAACAAACAGGCTCTACGTCCTCATCCGATTTTATTTTGATTCTTTCTCCTGTGTTGGTAGAGTTTTCTCTTTATAAAGGAAGTCTTTACTGTCTTGTTTCTACGAAGGTAAAATAGAGAACCGTGATAAAGCCTCCCGGCCAAGATGGGACGTAACTGTTAAAGGTCTCCGCTAGATGACGCCTGTATTATTATCAGTGTTGCCAGCATTATTTTTGTTTGGTATTAGATCGTTCTAAACAGTGCTACATTTGTTAAATTTGGACTGAACTCTTGTCCATAAGTTAATTAGCAAGAAAAAAATCGATCCCGTGTTCCACACACGTGACGATCACAAAAAAAAGTCATCCATCCCGTAATTAATTATTCATACATTCATACGACGTAACCCATATCGTCTCATCATTTTCATAAGTACTAGATTTGAGCCTGACTGTACTAAAGTACTATATTGTCGCGAAAAAGCACTAAATCTAGTACTATAGTACTAACTCTGGTAATGTGTGCGCTTTCATATAAGATGACTAATAAAATAAGACAAGTAATTAAATGGCGTGCCGTTATTAACAGTCGAGCTGCGAAATGATTACTTGGTCAGCAAGAGTTTACAATTGGTCAGTAGAAACAAACATGTCTAGAAACAGTTTACTTCAGAGGTCCCAGGGCACTGTCAATTTATGTAACTTTCTTGTGTGTTATTTTGCCGAATACAGATGGAAATCGGCTACAAAAGGTGTAGCGGGGGCGGGTCCTCACTTGTTTTCCCAGGGCACTGTCACGATTCAGAAATGTTTGCTGTCCGTAAGTTGCTGACCAACTAGCCATTTTGGCTGACCGATTACATTCTTCTATAAGAATAAGAATATTTTGCTAACCAGTTAAATAATACCCATAAAATAATATCGCAATTATTTCGAAAACGGCTGGAAATAACTTATATGCTTGTATTTTTTTTTTAAATTCTTTTGTGTTCTATTTGAAAAACCCGAGAAATTTTTTAATTTTTTAATTTTTTAAACCTTAGGAACTGCGATCGAAAATATGTATTAACTTCCGAAGTAAAGAGGTATCACTTTTTCGGAAAATGGGTTTGTAGATAAGAGGATGAAGAACAAAATTATATTATTTAACATTAAATATCAAAGTTAAGAGTGTGCGTATTGTAAAATTGCAAAAAATTACCCATTTGACGAAATATAATAACTAAAATAAAAATAATTTTAATTTAATTTTTCAGGTCAGCTCAATCAGTATTAATCGCATAAAAAGAAACACTGATTATTAATAAAATGACAATAACCAACGAATAACGCATTTATTTACCCAAAAAATAAAAACCTACTTGACTACTCGACTAATAACGACTAGCCATAGGAACTTTGTTGCCAGACGGAAATAAAAAGCCGGATGGAGTTAACAAATTGCCAAAAAAGGATATATTGCCCACCCCCCTGGATCCGCGCTTGATATTGCCTAAAGGCCGTATTACAGTCGGGAATTTTTATGGCGCCAGCAATGGCAATTATAATTCAAGGATTCAGGCGCAGTACACCGTTCTCCGTACTACAGTCAGAAATTCTACTCTTCTGACAATTAAAATGACACGGATTCATTCGCAGTACACTGTTCCCGATCAGCTGTCTCTCATTACCAGAAATGGGGCAGGCGCCATTTTAATTGCCCTTGCCGGCGCAATTGGGTAGACATGGATTATTCTGTTATTTTTAACTGTTTATTATTTGGCCGAACCAGGTATGAACAGATAATGGCCATTTAAACCCACTGGTACTTAAATTAGCAGTTTACATTCTTTATTAAACTTATGGACTGCTAATTCAGCAACTTTTTGCACCTCCTATTTGTAAATAGCAATAGCTGCTTTAACTGGTAATCAAAACGAACAGGCTTGCACATCTCTAATTCTGGGGATATTTTAGGGATTTCGACAGTACCCACTGCTGTTCTGACCGTTGACAATGCTCCAGCTGATCGAGAACGGTTTACTGCGCATGAATACGTGCCATTATAATTGCCGGCGCAAGAGAAAAAATTGCCTAGTCTAATACGGCCTTAAAGCCGGACGTCTAGCAACCCTAACATAGGTCCCGGTACACCAGGATATGTGACCAGCTTCAACGGTTTGGGCTTCAAATGGTCCCGATCTGTTGAAGCCAGCTACCTAACTTAATATAAATATTTCTGTTTTTGTAATTAGATGAACATTTTTAACATTTTATATTCTATCCAGAATTTACACCTTGGTGCATCGGTTTTACTAAAATATGGACCCAATTTAGCAATATTTGGGCGTGGTACAATAAAAATTATCACTTGGCGCCTCTCGGCCGTCTAGGGCCCGATGAAGCCCTAAACCGGCACTGCTCTTAGTCTTGTAGTGAAGGTACGAATTGTTATAGCGAAACCTATGGTAAGGTAAAAGTAATCTAATTAGAACTCAAAATATAAAATAATTCAGTTATTTCCATTTCCAGGAACTTTTATCGGCGGGGAACCATTACATTACCGAAAATTCAGCTAGTCGCCAGTCTATTTTTTCACAATTTGTCCTTGTCCTCCATATCAATAGACCTATCACTCATCCGACTTTCCGGCGTGAGAAAGAACATCGTTCAACTCGACAAAATGGGAATCGAAATCGAATAACATCCAGCGGCAGTTTTCGTTTCGTCTCGCGAGTCGCGACCGCGGAATCGCGGGCGGCCTTGGATGCGTCGGTGACCTTGGCCTTCACCGAGATGCAGTCACGGCCACGGCCGACTACTCTCGGTTTCTTTTTGGAATGGGATATACACACGACGGAGTTGGGCGGTATTGCCGGAATTATTGGAAAATATTGTACTTTTTTTTAATCATTAGCGTAAATTTATTTTATCGAATGTTCACAAATTCATGTCCTAATTTCGTTAATAAACAACCAATTTTAATAATTCTTATTTTATTTTATATAAAATGAATTCCATAGTTTAGGGCAGAGCAGTTTACTTCCTACTACGCAGTGGCGGCTCGTGACCTATGATAGAGGTGGTTCACAAGTATGGTGAAATTTTTCTAGGCGTTTTAAATGTAGAAAGAAAAAAAGTAATAAGAAAATGCGTTAGGTAAAACATATTTTTATTTATTTTTTAATTTTACACAAGGAAATACAACTTTTGGAAAATAAGAAAGGTTTTCTTAGTGTGTATAGCTGTCGGATCTTAACGTCATCGCATGCAACCCTCGTAACAATATTTATACAGTCCACTACTAATACTACTAAACCTTCTACGGGCTACGTCATTAGACGCAACCAAGATGAGAATAATAGTTAACTGTTTTATGACGAGAACGAATCGAGCCATGAGACTAACAAGTTGGAATTCTTCATATTGTCAGTGTTTTTTAGTTTAAATCTTTAAATAAATGGTTTAAAATCATATCGAGTATCATTTATCGAAATACACAACATGTATCGACCCTACACAATAGTACTTAAACGTAAAGTCCATTCTTCGGTTCTTAATTGTAGAAAATTGATCAATAACAGCCTCATTAAGTTTGGAATACCCTCTATAAATTTTTTTTCATATATTTCATTTTTAAACTTTCTAATAAAGTACCCTTTGTGGTCTGCGTTAAATTAATTTCGGGTTTAGGTGTTCCCGCATTCTTCACTTCAATTTTTTGCTCCAAACTCAAAGAGCTAAAGTTATTTCTTAAATAGTCCACCGTCAACTATTCATTTTAACTTAATAAATATATAATATTAAAACATACACGCTCGAATTTCTAACTAGATGCACGAACAGACAACAGAGCGCGGTGCACACAAAAACTGTGCGTCTTTTCCTTGTTAAATCGGCATAGCCCCGATATCCCACGCTGCCACCCGCCACCTGTTACTACAGATAAACTGCACCACTTAATCGCACATGCGACCAAGTCTCGTCATAATCGTCATTTACCTCGACCGAGGCACGGTTGCCGGATCTATACAGTTTAGTTTGACCAGATGATAAAATATTAGGAAGGGTCGGACTTTTCTGGTTTGACGGTACGATAAAATATTAGGGAGAGTCGGACTTTATACGATAAATAATGTTCAATGAATATAAATTAATATTTTTTATTCGTTTTGTTTTGGGGGTGCACGTGCGCATGTGCTCCTGTGGAAGAACCGCCACTGCTACTACGTTTAATTGTACGGCGAAGCCCATAAAATCTAAATGTAGTTAAATTTCCCAAAATTGAACATATCTTCCATAAAAATTGAATTTTTTAATTTTTTTTTATATTAAACCAATCAGAGATATATCTGGGTTATTCACTGACCAAAAAGTATCGCCTTGCGACTCGAAGTAATAAAAAAATTACAATTTCTTCTAAATACATTTATATTGTCGAAATAACGTTTCGAAATCAATCAATTCGACATTTTATCGTTTTTGGCTTCCGATAAATTAAAAACAAAAATAATTTCAACAAATAATTTTCTGTAATACAGAGTGCTACGACAAAGGCGGATCCAGAACTTCGGATGGGGGGGGGTCAAACTTCGTCATACGAGGAAAAGTTACTAAATTAATACCCTGCCGCCTTAGTCAAAACGGTATATATAGTATTTCTCGTGTTGAATTGATAGTTCGGGTCATGCCCCCCCCCCCCCCCCCCCCCCCTCCCCCTGGATCCGCGCTTGGCTACGAAATTATCTAATTTTTAGTTTAATTTAAAAAAAAAATAAAATTCCATTTTTATGGAAGATATTAGATTTTATGCGCTACCCCACACAGACGTATCAGGACGCTAATTACTCTGCCCTAAACTGTAGAATCTATTTTCTATCGGTTAACAAAAAAATATTAAAATTGGTTCCTAATTATCGAGCTTATAAATTGGGACGTGAATTTTAGAATATTTGATAATTAATTGACGTAATTTAGCTGTAAGAGCATCAATAGACCTTTCAACATAAATGTGTGAGTGATGAAGTGTGAGTGTAATAAAAAAAAACTCATCACAGAACATTTAGGTACTTAGATAACGATTTGGCAACATGGTCTACATTACACTACTACATAACAAAAATACGTAGTTTGCGTTTTATACTTGCAATCTAGGAAATGTAATTCCAAGTCTGATAACAATTCCATTTCTGTAGAGTCACCTCTATTCTTTGCATACTCTTATAATTCCTTTACCATACTAATGGCTTGTTGATAATTGGTAACATTTGTTTGATTACTGCATTCAACTTCTTCATCAGAGTCGTCACATTTTTCAGTTTGGGCTACATAATCGGTAGGAATGGGATCACTATCATCTTCTAATAGCACATTATTTTATTATTATTATTCTCTTTGCCTCAAAACGCGACATTTTTGTGCAATTGTTTACGATTTTAACCGTACAACTCACAAATAAACGGCGGAGTGCTGTCGGTCATATACTTTCATTCGGCGAAGTCCTTTCGCGCTACCACGCATACGCGATTGGTTGCCGGTCTGTCTTCAGAGAGTTTTACACCGTACTTATTCGTCTTCCAATTTTCTTTGTCCGTTTAACGGAGGGTTTTTGCACTCTTTGTATGAAAACAGCCTGTCCGCGTCCGCCCAAAGGAGAGTCCGCCCAAGAGAGGTTGATTTTCATGGAATTTCATATACCTAGTTCCGGACTATGAAAAAATGTCCGCTTGATATAGATGTCCGCTTATTAGAGGTGTCCGTTACGAGAGGTTTCACTGTATCTGAAAAAGAGAGTCAAATCACTAATCTTCCTTCGATCTTCTAGTCTGTCTTGGTCAGCTCGTTTGCATGTCCTGACATGACTATCTAGTTCTGCAATGTTAACCTTCTTAGAGAATACAAATTTCCTAGTCCGTCATGCTATTAAAAAAGTATCAATTACACGTCCCCTAACGCCTCAAATCCTTAACAAAGTATCTACACCCATAAAACATAAGAGCACGACACAAATGCACAAAACCGTTATTAAATTTCTATTAAGCAAAACCCGACATGTACGGAAAAAGGGCCCAAAGGGATAAAAAATAGATATAAAATTGACCGTTTCATTTTCGAAAAATCATCCCTCCATTAAAATAAATTTAGTATAACATTATAAAAAGATCGTTTTAATTTATAGTAGTCCCTTTCCTAAAGGGACAGTTGCTTAGCCCTTAGAAACCCTTAAAAAATAACACGCGAAATAAAATTATGCAAATTATGTAGGCAGGTCGTCCAAGCCATTCAAATTATAATTTACCAAATTTAGTATGCATGTGTAACAATTTCGTAAGGCCATAAAACATGTAAAATGCCAGTCAAGGGTTGTTTCTTCGAGGACCACCTTTAAGTCGACTGACCAGTGGTCAGGTATAGGAAGGTTTCACCCTTAACCCAAGGGTTAAACCAGGGTGCAGCCCTACAATGCACTTGTCTTACATTTTTTTACTTCCTATGTTTGGTGTCATTTCCTTGACAGTTAGGTGCATTGAATAGTGATTTAATTTTATTGGTCTGGTGTAGGTACTTGTTTGATTGGCTGCGAGCTTGTAGTGGGGGTTGCGCATGTAGTATAAAAACATTACTTATTGGTGGAGCAAATTTTTTTATTAAATATAATCTGATTGCCAGATGTATCCATTCAAAATTGACATATAAGTTGTTATTCGCACCTGTTCTGGGACATATTATCATGTAGTACTAAGAACGTAGGAAATCCCTTGTCATTTTTAAAGTAACCGAATATTGATTTCCCTGTACATTTTATAGAAAAACTGCATTATAACTTCTTGCAGAGGATGACACGGTCAGCCCATGTGCCGAGTTTGAATATATTTCTGTGAGCCAATCCAAAGCTATTCAATTAAACGTGATCACAAAAACTATCTGAACTATGAAATTTTCGTGGTTTGTCATCATATTTTCAAGTGTGGTGGTCAAAAAAGTGTGATAACATAAACTTTTATTTCTTTAAATGAAACACCCAGTATTTTATTGCATATTTAGTTTAATATTTTATAATTGTCAAAAATTTTATTTAATTTGCTTTGGTAGTGACAAATTCTTATAGTTAAAAAATTATAATTTTTTTTCTAAAAAAAAAAAGGTTTGCACCTCGTTTTGCACTCTTGGAACAAAGCAATAAAATTAAGCAATATCATCAATAAAATATTTTCTAGTGTTGATGACTCGATTATTGAAATAGCCGACATCGCTCGATTATTAAAAAACCCGCTCGAGTTATCTATTCAGGCGAAAACCGTCGCTCGTCACTTATTATCATTCACTCGATACCCGCTGACCCGCTTGACGCCGACGGAAATGTACCGCTGTAGTGTGATCGACTTAAAAAACTGCTAGTATATTCGAACAGTTTTTCGCTCGATAGGAAATGGAAATACTCTAGTTATAAATTCAGGCGAAAAACCGAAAAATATCGCTTGTCGCATCCGATTGGCGACGTTCAAGTTTGACGTTGAGCAGGTAATACGACATACGTCTTTCTTAAACGTATACATAAACGAGAAGGTGCATATAAAAGAGTATGCCAAATCCCTTAGCGAAGTCATCGCGAAATGGGTTTTGTAAAGTTTTGTTTTAACTGGCTAGCCAGCGGCTTAGTTTAGGTCTCCGATTGTAAATATTAAAAAATTAAAGGATATAATTTTAAAATTTATATTTACTATAAACTCGAGAAGACTTCTTAAAAAATAACATAGATTATAGAAAATGTTAATGGAAAATAAGAAAACGAGCAAAATAGTTAACAAAACATAGGTATCGACAAATTTTTTGGTAACCAAAAGTAAACATTGTTAAATTTAAACAGGAACTTTTTTAGGTAACTATAAACATGAATTTAAAAAAATAATAACCAATTTTCTTATTTTGCCAGTCGCGTAAATAAGCCTAAATTTTTGAAGGGCATACAGTGGGCACCTGATAATTTAAAGTGGAAGAATTTGACAAGCTATTTTAAATATCTACTTATTTTATGATCGTAGATTGAGAAAGATGTGAAGAAAAATAACTGTTGGTAATACTTTTTGTTCGGGTTAAAAAAATAATAAACCCGAACATTAAATACATATTTGGGTGATTTTTTGCAGTTATTTTGTGTGGCATCGAGACACGTGGTAAAACTTCATTATTCACAAATAAATAAATTTCTGGAATTTTTTTGGTGGCTACTACAATTTTTTAGCTAAACCTGGGTGCCCACCCGTATTTACGTGCCTGCTAAATATCCTACCTGATCACATGTAAACGGCTAGGCTGACGGTGGAGCAGTCGGTGACGTCATCGCTTGGAGAATTGGAATTTCAAGCGATTTACTCGAGCGATTCACTCGAGCGATTCACTCGATTATTAAAATCGCTCGATTATCAAGTACTCGATTATTAAAATCATCGGTTTTCCCAACACTAATATTTTCTTTAGCACGGCATTGGGTGATAATAGAATTTATCTCTTTTATACAAGGTGTTCATAATAAGGTTTCAAAAACGACATATTTTAAAATAGTTTTTCCACATTGAACACCCTGAATATTATTTGGCTATTGGATGTAGAATTCATAAGCAAGTTTTTTTGTTATTTCCACCCGTTTAGGAAATAACTGCAATTTTCATAAATTAAGTTGTTTAAATAGTTTTTATTATGAAAATTAAACCATAAACCACCAACTAGACTAGGGATTCCCAAAATGTGCGCCGTGAGCTGATGAGCTGTTTTCTGTTGGAGGACCCCATATAAAAGTAACGACCTTTTTTTTGTCATCACACTGTGTATCATCGACGACATTTTTTTTGTTTTTCAATCTGGTGGTGGTGAAATACTACCTACCAATTGGTAATGGTTATGCCTAAAAACCATGGTAGATTTGAAATAAAATAGGGATTCCTTTACTTGTTATAGTTTATTGTAGTTAACACAATCTAGACGCATTATGATTAATTGTCATAATAAAAACTCTATTTAAACAACTCTATTATTAAGAACAGAAATTTGCAATTATGCTTGTGTTACATTGAAATTGAAATTATTTTAAAATATGTCAATTTTGAAACGTCATTGGGAACACCCTGTGTAAAATAGATAAACGCTATTAGATTCATAGTATCTCTAGACCTATTGTCATAAATTTCATCCAATGCCAACAAATGATTTTGGATGGTTGTTGATTTTTTTTCAGGACTGCAAAACTTTTTATTTTTACTCGTTGTTAATTTATTGCTCCTCAACTACCAAAGCAAATTAAATACAAATTTTAGGCAATCATTAAGGACACTAATACCAATGAATCTAAATATGCAATAAAATAATGGGTGTTCCATTTAAAAAAACGAATCTTTATGGTATCACACTCTTTGGGCCACCCTGCAGGGCCGGCCCCAGGGTAGGGCGATCCGGGCGGTCGCCCGGAGCGCAATGATCTAGGAGCGCAAAATCATGGAAAATGAAAATTAAAGAATATTTTTTATCATTCCGATACCATATCAATAAATTATTTTTCATAATATTGCATTGTCATCGGACCCTTGTAAGTATACCAAATTTCATTGAAATCGGTTCACGGGAATTTTCTCAAAAACGCGTTGCAAGATTTGACTGATAGTTGACAAGTTTAAGAGGCGGCACGCGGAATTTATCATCTTTATTTCTAAGCACATAATTCAAATAATATAATATATTTAAACATTAAGGCAAAATCTAGTTGAGTTCAATTCAACCAACATGACAAAACTACTCAACCACCCACCGCATTGACGACCCGTTCAAGACCTCAAACAAAAATATAAAATAGATTTTTTTTTCACACTATAGATCAAGCAATAAATGCCTTGGAAACCAGATATAATTTGCTAAATAATCACAGTAATTATTTCAGCTTTTTGTATAATATTTTTGGTCTAAAAGACATGCCCAGAAATGAGCTACTTACTGGCTCATTGCAAAGATTTGGAAGTAGTTTTAACTGATGGAATTTCAAGCGATCTTAACGCCCTGGAACTAGCCGATGAAATAAGCATTGTTTCGTCATTATTAACAAAAAAGGAAACCCCTGTTGAAGTTCTCAAGTTTATCGCTACACTTAAATTCGCACCAAACCTCAGCATAGCATTAAGAATCCTACTTACATTGCCAGTCACTGTGGCTTCAGGGGAAAGAAGCTTTTCAAAACTAAAAATAATAAAAAATTATCTCAGAACGATGCAGACGCAAAATCGTCTCAATGGATTGGCAATGATAGCTATAGAACACCAAATTAGTGACAAATTAGACTTGAAATCACTGGTTCGTGAGATTGCCGAAAGAAAAGTTAGAAAAAGGGCATTTTAATTACTTTGGTTGGTTAGAATTTATTTATAATATGGGATATTAGTTTAGTTAGCATTACTACATTTTAATTTTTGTTATTTTGCCTTAAGTGCTAAATTGCTTATCTTGTTATCTGATGATTGACTTTTTAATAAAAAAAAAAAAATTTTTGTAATTTTTTTTTCAATGTTTTCTTGACTTTCTGATATGGTCGCATGAGATTTACTTAAAAAAAGGGGGGGGGGGGGGGCGCAAAATTAAGGTTTTACCCGGAGCGTCAAAATGCCTAGGGCCGGCCCTGCACCCTGTACATGGAAACAATTTTCCTGAAATGAACAATATAATTCACTATGTGAACAAAATATATATGAGCTATGGAAGCCTGAAATGATCCCTAAAATTTATAAATTTTCATTTCCGGTGTCTTACTTCGTTATGGTGTCAGTTGATGCTATGCGAAGACGTGTATTCAGGATAAAAGAAAGTTTTACCGGCTCGGTGGGAACCTCTTAATTTTTGGCCATGGACTGCCCTTATTTAAAAGTTTTTCAGCAAAATTAACCACAGTTTTTGCCTAATCGGTCGTATAATAAACAAGCAAACGAAACTGACGTTCGACATGCTGCATTATTTTTTTTAGATCTATTGACCTAATGCTTGGGTTAAAGAAGTAGAGCATTCAACTTTTTGGCGCGAATGCACCTCGTCCACCGTCTCAAGGTTTTATTTTCGTTGCTGTTACATTATTTCTTTTTATTGTTTAAATCAACTTTTGTTCGGAATGTTAACGAGTTTTTATGCATAGTTTGACTTTTGGTTGTTTTTTTTTTTGATTTTTCGCCGCGCCGGTAGACATCTCCTGTTTTATGATGTGTTCTCGAGAAATAGCAATTAAAAATTGTTTGTTCCATTTTGTCGTATGTTAAGGTCAATACTTTATGTGTTTACTGTTGCAGAATAATTAAGTTTTTTAGCCACAGATAATCAGACAGGATACAAAAACGAACAAAATTAGTACAAAAAATAAATACTCATAAAGTAATTGGTTAAGTATTATTATTATGAAACGTACTGGGTAATCCAACCTAATCCAACTAAATATTGGTATATTTTTGAGTTTCCCTGTATTTTTTTAATGTTACTTTACTATTAACATTTTATTACATTTTTGACCACCCTGTACGTTATAATTCTGATTTTTTCACAGATTAGAAGATTTTAATATAAGCAAGACTGTTATAAAGGATAGTATTTTTCCTGAAATCATAATTTTCCATATGTTTCCAATATTTTGACACCCGCAGTATTTTTGGATAAATTTAAAAAAATAATATCATATATTACTCTCAATAAACATCTTTTGTTCTTCCAATGGCTTAATTCGTTTTTTTTTTTAATATTTTAGTATTTTCATTTATTTTTACAGGAACATTCATCTCACTCTATCATTAAATATAACATAAATAATAATGTTCTATTCAACTCGGTAACTGAAGAAGTATAAGAGCTTGGAAGACTGCAAACAATAGATCTTCGAGAGGGGTCCCAGCTGAGAAACAAGAGATTTGGCCAGGTTTCTCAGGGTGATTGGAGCATCCATCATTGTTGACTGAATGCACTAGATGCACCCTCTGACACTTCTTTTGGAAAGGTGCAAGTTCTGTGCAGGGATGTAATACAACCGAAAATTTAATTGCTTGTTTCAAACACACGTGATAAAATTTTGAGAAATTACTTTATCGGTCTTAAAGGCAAATTAAGGCAAGCAATTTTTGCAAACTTTTATCAACCTACAAGGGGTCCCACCGGGAACCCCCTCGATCTATATATGAAAAACTATACATAGGAGAATTTTGAAAATTGGACAATATGCTAATATTGATGGAGGGTTGCACCCCCTCCTAAATAATCAGGTCGGGGCTCTTAAATTATACGAACGAAGATTATTTAAACTCATTAATTATTACTAATTTTCAAATGGTAATTTACAGTTTCATAGATATCTTTAGCATTTGACTGTTTTTCAACAGCAACATAGACAACTAGTGTTGCTAAGATTGTCTTTTTCCTAAAATCCGCAGCAAGATATTGAATTGGCAATATTTCGAAAACTACAGACAATCTTTTACAAACTTACCCTTATTTTTAATGCTAAATAGAAAGTAATTATCGGGTTTTCATTTGAAAATGTATATTTTTTTGCAGTTTCCTCAGTTTTATTTTTAATATTATTTTGTTGAACACCCTATATTAATAATTATCAAAATATAAAAATCTAGCAATTATCCACAATAATTCAACCCAAAATAAATAATAAAGGCACCCTGATAGGAAAAATTAATAATTAATTTAAGGTCTACAAACGTTTTTAGACATAAAAAATTAAATATGCCTAGTGGCGGTTCTTCCACAGGAGCACATGCGCACGTGCACCCCCAAAACGAATAAAAATAATATATATTCATTGAATATTATTTATCGTATAAAGTCCGACCCTCCCTAAAATTTTATCGTACCGTCAATTATAGTATAAAGTCCGACCCTCCCTAATATTTTATAGTACCGTCAACCAAACTGTATATTATAGGCTCTCCATCCGGCAACCGTGCCTCGGTCGAGGTTAATGGCGATTATGACCAGACTTGCTCGCATGTGCGATTAAGTAGGCCGGGTATAATGTAGTTTCTCTGTAGTAACAGGTGGCGGGAGACAGCGGGGGCTATGGCGATTTAACATGGGAAAGGCGCACAATCTTAGTGTGCGCCGCGCCGTTGTCTGTTCGTGCATCTAGTTAGAAATTCTAGCGTGTATGTTTTAATATTTTAATATTATATATTTATTAAGTTAAAATGAATAGTTGACGGTGGACTATTTAAGAAATAACTTTAGCTCTTTGAGTTTGGAGCAAAAAATTGAAGTGAAGAATGCGGGAAGACCTAAACCCGAAATTAATTTAACGCAGACCACAAAGGGTAAATCTAGGGACTTTATTAGAAAATTTAAAAATTAAATATATGAAAAAAAATTTATATGGGGCATTCCAAACTTTAATGAGGCTGTTATTGATCAATTTTCTACAATTAAGAACCGAAGAACGGACTTTACGTTTAAGCACTATACACACTAAGAAAATCTTTCTTATTTTCCAAAAGTTGTATTTCCTTCTGAAAAATTAAAAAATAAATAAAAATATGTTTTACCTAACTCATTTTCTTATTACTTATTTTCTTTCTACATTTAAAATGCCTAGAAAGTAATTATTGTTTGGTCGTTACACAAAAAAATTTTTTTTAAATAATTTCATCATAGGTCACGAGCCGCCACTGAATATGTCAAACATGCTTTAGACTTAGGTATAGGACATGATATACGAAATCTGCTGCCTAGAAGATTCCAAAAATGTAATAATATATAGGGTGTTCTATTTAAAATAAGCAAGTTGGTCCGACAGTCGAGTTACCCCCATCTACTGCCCAATTTTCAAAGTCTTCCTATCTATAGTTTTTTATATACATATTAATGACGTGCTAATATTTCAGGATGTGATTCCTTAGGTCATTTTATAAAGAAAAGTTCATCTCTCTTCATATGTACCTATAGGGTGTTGAATTATTATTTTTTTGATGGTTATTTTTTAATATCTCCGAAACTGCTTCAGATAACGTTTTTAATAGGATATAGAACCACAAATTTTAGTTAGAAAAGTTATTCTTCATCCTCTTATAGTTTTTACAAAAAAGATGGTACGCCACTGACATTTTTCCATGTGGAAATGGCCACCTTCATTTAAAAGGCATGCGTCTGCCCTGTCTTCGCATCGAATTATCCACTCCAACAATTTTTAAAAAACAAAATTTATTATTAATTATTTTTCAATGTTAATAATAATGAGTTTCAATATGAATTGAGTAGTTTTAATTAAGAACGTCTGACGAGAAAAACTCGAGAGACCGTTTTCATGTAGGATTGACCAGGCTAATCAGAAAAAATATCCACATGAAAAAATGTCAGTGGCGTACTATCGTTCTTGTCAAAAATATCAGAGGACAAGTTTGCAGGGATGCCACTGGTGGAACAATTGAATAACTTTTCTAACTAAGATTTATGGTTCTATATACTATTAACACATACCAAAATTGAAAATAATATCTAAAGCAGTTTAGGAGATATTAAAAAATAACCATTTAAAAAATAAAAATTCAACACCCTGTAGCAAGAAATTTACGCCGTTGCGGACATATGTGCATATGAACTTTTCTTTATAAAATGACCTAAGGAATCACACCCTGAAATATTAGCACGCCATTAAAGATCGAGGCGGTTCCCGGTGGGACACAAGTTCAATTTATAAAAAAGTTATTCAACAATATAAATTAGCGGTCCGGTTGAAACAACGGAACGAAACCAACGATTTTCAATGGCTTTCGAGAATAGCAATTATCTTTAAAATCCAGATAAATAAGAGAAATCATCGAATCAATCCATTCTAAGAACTTTAATCCAGAATTTCATTATAAGGAGTCACATTTCACTTATTTCTATAAAAAGAGAACAACACGGACATAACAGGAACTATTCACAATAAGTACAATAATGACAAAAGTACGTTGGACAAAAATCGCTTCGTTTCATATTGAATTGTATCTCGAAAATCAGTGGAGATGCATTTTCTCATCGGTGCGTGTGAAAGCATCCCCTAAACGTCAGGTAGGACTATCTATCATCGGTGCACCCCTATATTTCTCTGCTTTCGGTTGTCCTTTACCTATATATGGGTTTCAGTGGTGCACTTTATATTTCGATTATTTTTTTTTTTTTTATTGAACTTTCTCGTGGAATTATCATTAAAATCGTTAACATTGATTGCTAGGCGTCAATCTGGGAGGAAATATGTTATGGCATTCGCCGAGGCAGCTTCGCAGGAACGGATAACTTTTGACACTCTATAATGCCCAAATTTAACGATAACTCTCATGGAGCTCTGCATGTTAGTGATTTGACTCTCTTTTACAAATATTTCCTTGGCAAATATTCGACTGACCTCGTCCTCTTAATTCTACTTAGAGCGACAAATAACAGAAATACATGCCGGACCACATATGGCGAAAACCGTCACTGAATCTTGAACAGTGTTGTCATATCTTCAAGGTAAACTCTTTAGAAAGTCAATAACCGTTTGACAGATTGTAAGTTGTTTATTTTGCAGGGTACATTATTCTAAACTTTTACGTTCAGTTCAGTTCGCTGGGAAACAATCTCTGATTTATAAACTTGAACTGACTCGAACGAACCGCCGCGGAATTTATAAATGGTCAGGTATGTTCTCATTTGTTCAATACGAACGACACCCGTCAGATCTGGACAACTTAAAAGTTTATAAATGCCACTTACCCTTTAGAAAAAAATGCAATTTTATTTACCTTTTCGGACTTATTTAAAACCAACTTAATTTATAAAAAACACCAAGTACCTAGGTAACCCGACCAAAAACAAACCGGCACGATAATCTCACAAAATTGCGTCTCATGAACACATCTAAGTACCATTCAATCTGAATTAGTATTATAAAGTGCTACTGTGTAGACAAAAATACGACCTTATTGTCTGAGTGGTCTGGGAAATAATGTATTTAACATCCAAAAATTTTTAAAATAAATAACACGTTGGTTTTGTCGATCGATCGCGAAAAGAACAAATAAGTTAATAATTTAAACTCGGGTTTAAGTATTAACACACAATTTAACACACAAATGTGCTTGAAAAAATAGTAGGGACCGGCCGGCTTCGTTAAACAGCTGATCTTGGACAATCGAGCGGGTTGCCTATTCTTTTCGCGACTGCAGCGGCTGGGGTTAATATTTAAAAATACAGCGTTGCCACTTTTGATGTTTTATAAGGTTATATTCATAAATTGCAGAATTTCCTTCTATAATACTTTTCTGTATAATGATAGTCTCGGAAATGGCAATCACGCTAGTTGGACGAGACTATTTATTTTGAAGGGGTTGTCCTGTCTATCAACATAATTATTTCATCATTCTTCTTCAGTGAAGGATTAATAAGTTTGGTTAGCCCATTATAAATTAGCGTTTTTATTATTCCTGAATTTCTATTGCGAAATAATTTGTATCCTATGTGCTGTTGTTTTATGTGTACGGTAGGTTATTGTAAAGTGTAATTATGCGTTAGTATTTATTGCTTTTGTGTAATCTAAAGAGAGATTGGAAATAAGAGGCCGAATGGGGTTTAGTGGGTATAAGCTTATTATGCAGTTTCACATTATCATCAGGGTACGTGATGAGCATAAAGCTTTTCCCATAGAAAAAAAAACAAAAACCTGAAGATGTATGTGCCCTGGATTACTTGCTAGTGTACTGGCACCTGGATTCACTTCTATTTGGATACTAGGTAAACTAAATATTATTTTTATAAGAATCTAAAGTTTTACATTTTTTACACAGTTGGCAACATTGTGCCTGAACATCTGTTGATTACACAGCTTGGCAATTTAATATGACCATATATGATTGTGCCGAGCAGTAACCGGTGGGTTTAGGCTTGAATTACCCCACTTTTTAAACGTTCGATTTAAATATAATACGTCATTTCCATAACACCCTGTATAACCTCCGGCGATTCGAAACGAATGTGAATCGCTTTATATTCGCACACGCACTACGCCCAGAGTGCCTTATGGGATTTTTCCTATAGTGTCAATATTTGATAATAAAAAAAAACAAAATACACTAGAAATATTTCCACCTAATAATAAAACAAATTACTTACGATTTTTAAAAATAATCTTAGATCTATTAACATCTCCCCCAATTTTACCGCCCTTCGTGCTACGCCCCTGGCTCTGTCATATACAAGGGGTGAATCGTACAGAATATTCTTCAGCTTCCCTTCTTTCCTATTAAAGACCTGCATTCACCTGCTGTTCATCTCTGCTTAGAAATAAGGGTGACTTCCTCTTTTGAAAGAGTAAAAAAAGTAAAAAAACGGAACGGGCGTTCGTATTTTGGGGTTAGACTCGTCCTTATGACACGTTGTATTTTATTGAAAACGTATCGAATTTCGGATGAAATTAGAACAACAGATAAAGTGTCTTAATTGGCTTGAAAAGGAAAAAAAATGGGAATGTCAGGTTCGAGGTTCGGGTATAGGACACAAGAGGGTGCAAAAATAATACTGGGAGGGAATAAAGTATGACAATTATTATTCAGGGTGTTCCTTAATAACGTACTACTATTTCAGAGTGTCACTCCTTTAGTCATTTTAAGTGATTAATAACGTAAATTATTAAAAATATCGCATTTTTAGGTTATTTTTGAATATAAATACAGTGAAACCTCTCTTAGGCGGATACCTACGGGGCCGTCTAAATGTGTCCGCCTAATAGAGGTGTCCGCCCATGGGAAATTTGTTATTAGGTAATATGTAAATGCAAGATTATTACTATGTATATGTATGTACAATCAAAAATACACTAGAAAAATCTAATAACGTAGTTTGAAGTGTTTGCGTTTTATATTTGCAATCTAGAAAATGTAATTCCAAGTCTGATAACGATTCCATTGCGGTAGAGTCACCTCTATTCTTTGCATACTCTTATAATTCCTTTACCATACTAGATAATGGCTTGTTGATCATTGGTAACATTTGATTGATTACTGCATTCAACTTCTTCATCAGAGTCGTCAGATAGTGATGTAGTTTCAGTTTGGACTACATAATCGGTAGGAATGGGGCTATCATCTTCTAACAGCACATTGCTCTCAATATTAATGCACTCGCCCAAATCATTGCTATCAAATTACAAACTTCCACAACATTAATATTCTCTTTTAGACTCAAAACGCGACATTTTTGTGCAATTGTTTACGATTTTAATCTTACAACTCACAAATAAACGGTGGACTGCTGTCGGGGAATCATACATACTTTCATTCGGTGCAGTCCTTTCGCGCTGACACGCATACGCGAGAGTTTTTGCACCGTACTTATTCGAGTGTCCTATTTAAGAAATTTTATTTTTGTTAATATCTCTAAAATGAAACATTTTACAGAAAAACTGGCAACGCCACTGAATTTTGCGTGAAATCTCTAACAAGATCAGTTTATGCCTGTTTGAAGTTAACGCGTAAATTAAAAACAGACAGCCATGACAAATACTAAAGTGAAAACTGCAACTTTCTATCTTTAATAATACCTCTAATACCCCCCAGAAATTGTCGAAAATAGGGCATCCTGTACTCTCAATATTAGTTTCAATTTTAGCATATCTTAATAGGTTATAAAACCACATATTCAGCTAGAAGAATAATTTTATATAGATCTACCAGTACCGTTCCTGTTATTTTTTGCAACAAAGGTACGCCACTGACTTTTTTTTGCATGTGGATATTTTTCTGATTAGCCTGGTCAATTCTGCATGAAAACGGTATCTTGAGTTTCCTTGTCGGACGCATCGTTCTTGATTAAAACATTTGAATTCAACTGAAAATTTGTTTTTTACATTAGTTAAGAAATTCCTGCGATGGAAAATCACCTTCTAATCGGGGCACCTAAACCATGCAATTAAATCCTACACAGATACCTCTGCCACGTGCCCAGCTTGCGCCTCTGCCGTTAAAAATCCCAGGATTATCTTCGTAATCCACATTTTACCGCAAATTATTTAAAAAAAAAATACATAATGGTCCCAAAACAGTTTACCCATTCTCATGTTTATTTTATAGTCGCTACCTTCCTAGCTAGGTAGAATTTTTAGCCTATTTAAAATTTGCGTGAAAGGAAACGAATGGAACCCTACTTTTTTGATAAAACCCTATTTTTTTAGATATGTTGTTGATTTTAGTAGTCCCATTACGACATTTTTTGAAATGGGTGCACGGAAAGAAAATCTTAAGGGCCAAAAGGGCCATTATCAACTTCCTTTTTTTTAATACGGTCCTGTTTTCCGGATATTGGAATTTGAGACCTTTTTTCTTCCGAATGCAACGATGTATGACACATTGTGGTTTAATGACGTTTTGAGGGTATATTGAACAACATCAGGAAGTTTTGGGATACGGTCCTGTATTTCTCCTAATTTTATAAATAATATCTCAGTAAGCTCTAAATTTTTACTTATGTTGGACTTGTTCAATAAATAACAAATAATTTAATAATAAATCACAAATAAGTGAAGAAAATACGGAAACATTATTTCAAACTTCTGGCCAGCACGTTCGCCTGATATGACACCGTTAGATTTTTTCCTCTAGGGGTATGTTGAATATTATGTTTATAAACACAACTTTGAAACAGAAGACGAACTTAGGAGGTTGGTACTTGGAGCCTTTCAAAGTATTACGCCAGAAATGATGTCAAATGTTTTAGAATCGACAGTTAGAAGATGTTATTTGTGCTTAGAAAATAACGGAAATCATTTTGAAAACTTGATTATGTAGTTCCTTACTTTTTGCGTTGTTCGTTTTATTACTGTTTTGGTATGTTTTTTATTCACTTATTGTTGTTTATTATCGAATTTTTCTTGTTCACTTATTTGTGGTTTATTATTAAATTATTTGTTATTTATTGAACTTGTACAACATAAGTGAAAATCTGAAGATTACTTATGAGATATTATTTATAAAATTAGGAGAAATACAGGACCGTATCCCAAAATCTTCTGATGTTGTTCAAAAAACCGTCGAAACGTCATTAAACCGCAATGTGTCATAAATTTTTGCATTCGGAAGAAAAGAAGCTTCCAAATTCCGGTATCAGGAAATCAGAACCGTATTTAAAAAAAGAAAGTTGATAATGGCCCTTCGAAGACGACTCGTCGGATTACAAAACAATTAACGATATTAGATAGAGCGGAAAAGGTGGCAATGTAAAAGTGCAATTTACTTTCGAATTCGATCTCAAACAAACCCAGGAAAAAAATAAAACGATTCTTCAGAATTTCGGTTTTTTTCCGGATATCTCCGGAATTACTCGGAATTTTAAAACTTTCTAAACGGCATATTATTAGGCACGTAAATGCGCAACTTTACCTCCATTCATTTAACCAACATCGTATCTCGTACGGTTTCCGAGATCCCTGTACTGGCTCTCCTTATCTTGTACCTATATTTGTTGTAAAATTTATATATTTTAGTATTTACTTGATTTTACTAAATTTATTAGAAATCCTAACAATAGTGTTTACAATATTATTTTGGCACCAATTACTAATAAAAAATGTAATTATTACTGTATATTATAGAAAATTTTACAATAAATTCTTTACAATAGTATTTTTTTCGTGTGATACATCATTTTATTTAAAATATATTAATTTAAAATTTACCTGCGATTATTCATTGGCAAACTTTTAAAATGGACATTAATAAAACTGGGCTAAAACTATATTCGCAAGGTAAAAAGACAAAGTGTTATTCCCTCCATTTCTTCCAAGGCAACGCTCTTCACTTCTTGATGTTCCCCCTCAATAAGTTACCCAATCTTCAATATTACCTTCCCTTTTACATATTATTACGTCAGTAAAATTATCCAGGTAGACTTATCAATAATCAGAACTGTCCAAAAAGAATTGCATAAATTTAATCTAACAAGTATAACATTTCAGTTATAACGGACTAAATTATAAAAACATTTTCACGGGGCTAACTAAAGATCCAGTCAAGTACTTTTTAAATTCATACCAACCCACCCTTAAAGAATAGGATTAATATCAGAACGAATATAACTTGAAATATGAGTTATAGCAAATAGAGTAGAAATATAACAACTCTTCAGAACCATTGTTGATAAATGACATATGGTCGGCAAATTAGTCTAGAAAGATGACACTTTAACAACTAGATAAGGAACTTTTAAGTGGCCTTTTCCTGTTTTCCTGCATTTTAAACTTAAAAAACTGGATTATTTTTAGCCGCAGGTCAGCTAATGGTCAGTCTTTCTATTAATGGTCAGCTCAAGGGACGAAAAGTTCAAGAGTGGACATGCATCGGTTATTCTAAAAAGACTAGCGAGTTGACACGGGGGTTATTTCCTGTTTCAGGTTTGGTTATTTTCCCGAATTTCAACTTTTTGAATGGGCGAGGGTTGAAATTTTAAATAGAACCGATTTAGCACGAGCTTATATGTCAAGAGTTTGTTGTACGTCTTGTTTTAGGTCGTAAGTCCGTTTTTATAACTTGTTTTGAAGTTAGCATAAAGGGCGCCAACGGGATATTTGGGGGTAATTTTCCAGCGGTGATTGTAACGGTTGTTTATGAGGGATATAAATAAAAATTTAGACGGGTACGAGTCGGATTTGCGTGGTAACCACGATATTGCAAGGTGCCCCAGATTATGTAGGCAATCTCCAGGGGTCAGATAGAACACTTAAAAATAACAGGAGAAGTTCTTATATATTTTTCTTCCTACGGCCTCCCCTACGGAGATACGTGCCCATAACGGACGTCCCTGGAAATAGTTCCTTTTTAAATAATTTATTAAGTACTAGGTGTAATTTAATTATTTTTTAGTATAACGGTTAGTAGATGAGTCTCCTTAAAATTTGCCCTTTTAAACACATTTGGCTTATTTAGTTTGCCAGGGACGGACTAGACGTAACACAAATATATTTTTTATGTACACCTTGTATGATGAAGGAACGACAATATTTTTGGATACTCTAAACTTTAAGCTGAAAAAGGTACTCTTGGTCAATGTCGATAAAGTGAATTAGCAGTTGTTCTTTTATTTTCATAAATTTCCTCATTGTTGTTATGGTTTTTTTCACATGTACCCATTTAAATAAGAATATTTATGCCAGTGTCAGTTTATGGTAGTATCTTGAAATTAGTAATGGAATTTACGTATACTGAATATAAATCATATTGAACAAAATATATTTTTTTTCGAAAACAGCTCATTTTATCGACATTGATCAAGGGTACCTTTTTTTCAGCTTAAGGTTTAGAGTATCCAAAAATATTATTGTCGTTCCTTCATCATACAAGGTGTACAAAAAAAAGGCATTTTTGGGTTACGTCTAGTACGTCCCTGTCAAAGTAAATAAACCAAATGTGTTTAAAATGGCGACTTTTAAGGAGACTCATCTAGTAAATATTATACTAAAAAATTATTAAATTCCACCTAGTACTTAAAAAATTATTTAAAAAACAACGATTTCCATTGACGTCCGTAATTGGCCCGTATCTCCGTAGGCGTACTTCTCCTATTTTTTAGTGTTCTATCTGAACCCGGGAGATTGCCCACCATATTCTGGGACACCCTGTATAACTATTTTCGGAGCGACTGCATGACTGGAATTTACTTTGTAAAATTGCATACATTAAAGGGGAATCATGAAATCATTGTGCAAAGTTACATCCCAATCCCATCTCATCAATAACTATTACACATCATATATCATGTAAACATACATGGTACAATTACAGAATGATAACATAGATTACAAAATGTACACGTATTAAGACTATAATTTTATCCAGAACACGCGATTCCTTAAATTTACATGTATATTTACTTTTACAATGTAAAGCGACATCGTAAATTGTCATATTACGAGATTATAGAATTTAGGCGGTAAATATCACTGTTTAGCTTGTGACTATAAAAATCCATGCAGAAAATTTCTCAATTTTTTTACATTTTTATAATAATTAATTGGCACGGTGTATGTGTTATGTCAGAATTTAATTTATCAGTTCATTGCATTATACAATATACATAAACCTATTTCAAAGATTCTATGTACAGGGGTCCCATTTTCGAGACTTTTTTAGGGTACCTATCTCCGTTATTGTTAGTGCTATCAAAAAAGTAATGTAGGTGTCATGTGCTCTTTTTGGGTCAAACTTAAAATAGTAAAATCAAAATTTGAAAATTTTCGCTCGCTTAAGAGATACGGGGAAAAATCAAAAAATTGACAATTTCGAATTTACATTTATACTTTCTTAGTTAAAAGAGATACAAAAAAATGTGTTATACAGAAGTTTCTTTATAATGATTTTTGAATAACCCGCCGTTTTCAAAATAAGTATACGGGGTCTGGTAAAAAAGTTATCGGACCTAACCTCATGTTTTTAAATGGGACACCCTATATAATTTAATCTAAAAATATAGCATATTATATTATCTTTTCAAAACATAACACACCATGGATGATATTGATTTCCTAGGAGATTTATTTAAACTTTATTACTTTTAAACGAAATAAAATATTCAGATTAAGGTAAAAAGTAACGGCAATCACCGAAAATATTCAGGATATGTCGTTAAATGGTTGCCGTCTTTCCGGATAGCGAACAAAATATAAATTTTGAGACATTTCTTCGTTTTTCCGCTGTCAATATAAACTGATATCATATCAAATTTTTCAAAATGTTGATAAGTCATTTTCACAAATGAATATGTAACAACGAAATTGACGTTATATGTTAACAACAACTAGAATATCAACATAGTTGATTCTATGATATTAGCTTTTGTTTCATATCCTACTGTGGATTAAAGTCATAAAGTTTAAATAAATCTCATAGAAAACCAATATCATCCATGGTGTGTTATGTTTTGAAAAGATAATTTAATATGCTATATTTTTAGATTAAATTATATAGGGTGTCCACTTTAAAAAAATGAGGTTAGGTCCGATAACTTTTTACCTGACCCCGTATACTTATTCTGAAATCGGCACATTATTCAACAATCATTATAAAGAAACTTCTGTATAACAAATTTTTCTGTATCTGTTTTAACTAAGAACATATAAATGTAATTTCGAAATTGTCAATTTTTTGATTTTCCCCCGTATCTCTTAAGCGAGCGAAAATTTTAATTTTGATTTTACCATTTTAAGTTTAACCCAAAAAGAGCACATGATACCTACATTACTTTTTTGATAGCACTAACAATAACGGAGATACCCTATAAAAGTGTCGAAAATGGGACAAGTACCTGTACTTATGGTATTTGCGTATTTCTATGAATTTGAGTGAAATACCAAAAAATAAGATTGTCCAGGATCGATTGATTTTGACCATAGAAAAACTTCAACAATTTTCTCATAGATATCCATTTCACAATACCCTTCCTCAAGAATCATCAAAAAGTGCTCAACAATGACCCCGGATAAGTTTTCTCAACCGGTCAATCGGAAGTGTCCATCTTTAAATTCCCTGTCTCGATTAGCTTTGAATAAAAGCGTGATTAAAACCGACACACGGAACCGGAAGGGCTGACCTAAGGACAATCACTTCCCTATTCTCTAAATTTCTCAATTGTATAATTCCCGTATGGGACATTGGTCATAGAAAGAGTGAGTGACCCCTTTTCGGATATTTTGTTCCTTTAATTCCATTATTTTGTATCTATTGTGTCAAACTTGTGGATTTTTTAAAGTCTATATTCCCATAACATATCGTAGATGGGAAATACTGATGAAAGAAATTAGTAGAGCCGAAATACGTCATATTTTACGGGTCTACCAATTGACCAACTAAATTCATTCACGGCCATTGCCGAGACGATACGCGATGTGGTGATTTGAAAACGTCACCGAGGATGTCGAAACCTTGAACCAGTGAAACCTTTCATAACGGACACCTCTGATAAGCGGACATTTCTATTAAGCGGACATTTTTTCATAGTCCGAAACTAGCAGGTATATGAAATTCCATGAAAATCAACCTCTCTTAGGCGGACTCTCCTTTGGGCGGACGCGGACAGGCTGTTTTCATACAAAGAGTGCGAAAACTCTCCTTTAAACGGACGCAAAAAATTTAAAAGTATTTGGGAAACGAATAAGTACGGTGCAAAAACTCTCTGAAGACAGACCGGCAACTATGCGTGGCAGAGCGAAAGGACTTCGTCGAATGAAAGTATGTGTGATTCCCCGACAGCAGTCCACCGTTTATTTGTGAGTTGTAAGGTTAAAATCGTAAACAATGACAGAAAAATGTCACGTTTTGAGTCTGAAAAAGAGAATATTGATGTTGCAACAATTTGATAACAATGATTTGGGCGAGTTCATTAACATTGATAGCAATGTGCTATTAGAAGATGATAGTGACCCCATTCCTACCGATTATGTAGTGCAAACTGAAACCACATCAATATCTGACGACTCTGATGAAGAAGTTTAATGCAGTAATCAAACAAATGTCAACAATTATCAACAAGCATGGTAAAGGAATTATAAGATTATGCAAAGAATAGAGGTGACTCTACAGCAGTGGAATTACATTTTCTAGATTGCAAGTATAAAACGCAAACACGTCAAACTACGTTATTAGATTTTTTTAGTATTACATCCTAACTAAAACTAGTGTATTTTATATTCTGTGTGAATGCTTTGATCGGCAAAACTCTAACCAACTTTCTCACCGAGATCAAAAATCGACATGGCCTATAAAGGAAGATTATTTATGCCCTGTCAATATTCAAAGGGGTTAAAGAGATTTATTTAAATTCCCATATGTAGATCAACATCCACAACCCCGTATACAATGCATATTTTACACTCCAGCTTTAACTATCCCTGTATCAACCCTTCTTCGATTATAAATCTTAAGTAGCAAGGGGTTATTTTCACAATTTCAGTTTTTAACCCTTCGTGTGTATATGGGAAGTATTGTTAGGAATATACGTTAAAAGATATAGAGGACCATGTCAGAGTTAAAGGGACAGTGATGATGAATACCTATATACAACGTGTCCAAGATAAGGAGGGCCAGTACAGGGATCTCAGAAACGGTAAGAGATACGAGTCGGTTAAATGGAGGTAAAGTTGCGCATTTACGTGCCTAATAATATGCCATTTAGAAAGTTTTAAAATTCCGAGTAGTTCTGGAGATATCCGGAAGAAACGAAATTCTGAAAAATCGTTTTATTGCTTTCCTGGGTTCTTTTGAGATCGAATTCTAAAGTAAATTGCACTTTTGCATTGCCACTTTTTCCGCTCTATCTAACAGCGTTAATTGTTTTGTAATCCGACGAGTCGTCTTCGAAGGGCCATTATCAACTTTATTTTTTTAAATAAGGTCCCGTTTTCCTGATATTCGAATTTGAGAGCTTTTTTCTCCCGAGTGCAACGATGTTATGACACATTGTGGTTTAATGACGTTTTGAGGGTTTTTTGAACAACATGAGGAAATTTTGGGATACGGTCCCGAATCAACAGAAGTTTGAAATAATGTTTCTGTATTTTGTTCACTTATTTGTGGTTTATTATTAAATTATTTGTTATTTATTGGACTAGTCCAACATAAGTAAAAATTTAGAGCTTACTTATGAGATATTATTTATAAAATTAGGAGAAATACATCTGTATCCCAAAATTTCCTGATGTTGTTCAAAGAACCCTCTAAACGTCATTAAACCACAATTTGTCATACATCGTTGTACTCGGAAGAATGCAAAGATGATAATGGCCCTTCGAAGACGACTTTAGAATTCGATCTCAAAAAAACCCAGGAAAACAATGAAACGATTTTTCAGAATTTCGGGTTTTTCCGAATATCTCCGGAACTACTCGGAAATTTAAAACTTTCTAAACGGCATATTATTAGGCACGTAAATGCGCAACTTTACCTCCATTTAACCGACTTCGTATCTCTTACGGTTTCGGATATCCCTGTACTGGGCCTCCTTATCTTGGACACGTTGTATATTACTCCAGTTGAAACGTTGTGATTTATAACAAATAAAGACAATGCAAGTCCAAAACTCTTCTATCATTCAAGAAATGTCTACAACCTTTAAACATACAAACAGTAGGTATGTAAATAAAATTATCCTCCTCAATTTTCCTACAGGGTATTTTGAAATTACGAGAAAAAGCACCAGTTTGATTTACTCCTGTATAATATAGCCTAATCAAAAATTAGTTACTTTATAAAATAATTAAGGAAAAACACAATAAATGGATCTACAAACTGATAAAAAAATCATGAAAATCGCATAAAAAATACAAAAGTTATAAAATATCAAACTTGACCAAAATATGGCGGAATTTTGTGCCGTCGAGTGTATTATAATTATTACACGGAAAGAAATAAATTTACTAAATAATAAAACTAATCATTTTCACTATACATTCGTTGTAAAATTTACAATATATTTTAGTAATTATTTGATTTTAATAAATTTATTAGAAATCTTAACTATAGTTTTTTGTGAATTATGTTTATTATGATTTTGGAACGGATTAATATACAAAATGTAATTAATACTATATTTTATAGGACATTTTACTATAATAATTTTACTATAGTCTGTTTTTCCGTTTGTCTGTCTTCAATCAAAAAGTCCTCAATACCGTATAGTAGTTCTGAACCCATCTACCCGATATGCAAAAGATGAATGAAATTAGCCGTTAAAAAAGTCTTACCTACCTTTGGTCCACATATTTTTAGCCGTTGGTCCCTAGATAGCCCACAGGCTACATCCAGGTCAAAAACTATAACGTTACGCTTTTTGAGATTGACAGATAACGTTACTGGAGTGGGACAAAGTAGCCAAATATTAAAAAAACTCCTTACCTGCTTATATCTCGACTTGTCTTTATAATAGGGCCAATTTGGCTCCTTGTACTATACAACGACGATCCGTTATGAGTCCAATCCGAAGTTAGAAGAAATCAAAAATCTATACAGGGGCTTTCAAAATATTTGGAAAAATGTAAAATTTTGTGTTTTGGTTTTTATTTTTTAATAACTTATAGATATTTATCTGAAATACCTATACTCGGAAATATATAACATGCTGACGGTGTCCGTCAACTAATTTCTAGTCACAACTATAAAACATCATAACCTAAAAATAATAGAAATATCTTCCAGTTTATGCTCTATCGCTAAAGTTTTATTCAATAAAGTACTATTTTTATTTCAATTTAGTATTATACATATTACTTTATATACAGGTTTTCCCATCGAAAACAGTCCAGCAAGGTTTACCGCTGTGTACGTGAAAATTAAATAAAAACCTCGGACCCGTAAACTTGTGTTTTCAGGGGGACACGTTTCACTATTAATTTCATCCCTGTAACCTCAACCCCCTAGCGGGGGCGGCTACTGTCCTTGTTTTTTCAAATGAGAATGGGTATGTTGTGATACATCTTTTTAAAGGGTTTTAAAAAATGTAATTTTATTGAGTAATACTTACATGTTATGTTATTAAATGTTGAAAATGTCCGACATTCACCTCCATACAATAGTACAACAACTGTTCAAAGTGTTCTCGGACATTGTGAAGAACATCTGGTGTAATTTGTTGACATTCAAAATTGTTTAGGCACAAGCCTGTGTACTTGATAAGAGGTGCAGTGAAAGGTTTCCAATTCCGTTGCTCGGCGGCGCGTAGCTCCAACTTTCAAAACGAAGCACCATTTTAAAGAGAATTTAATACCCTTTAAAAATATGTATTACAACATACCCATTCCCATTTGAAAAAACAAGGACAGCAGCCGCCCCCGCTAGGGAGGTTGAGGTTACAGGAATGAAATTAATAGTGAAACGTGTCCCCCTGAAAACTCAAGTTTACGGGTCCGAGGTTTTTTTTTAATTTTCACGTACACAGCCGTAAACCTTGCTGTATACATATTTATAGTTACTGTAGACATTTCCTGGGAATTAATTATTATTTCTGTCAGATTCTCTGTCGACACAATATTTTGTTCAATAGTATTATTATTTATTATTTTGTTCAATATTTTGAACTTTGTTCTGCTCACACCATAACCCAAAGTTTTACATATTCTTTATAAAAGTTTTTCTAGATTATTCTCTGCAATTTCTCGTATTTCTGGCCGAGTATAACTTTCTTCCTGACTCATTTTTATTAACTTTAATAATATATTTATTTTTAATTATGACGGATGGGAAGAATCTTTGTTGTGTTCAATTGTTTCTATCATGGCATATTTGACACTTGTAACATTTTATTAAATTGTAAAAGTATTGCCAACCCAAAAAGAAAATATTAATTCAAAACTTTAAAGACCCAAATAGAAAAAGTATTATAAAATACACGGTTAATAAGACAATTAGAGCACTTGTACTTTAGAAAACTCCCCGCTTCGCGGGTCGTTTTCTAAATTAAGCACGTGCTCTAAGATAAGGTCTTATGAAACTTGTATCTTAATATACTGTTAAATACGGTCCTAGATTCTTTTGTTTAAATTATGAAAGTGAAACTAAATCTATTTTTTTATCAAACTTCTACTTAGTGTAAGTATACAAGTAATTTATTTTATTAGTATAAATAAAATGTGGCATGAACTTTACAGTTTCGAATTAAATCCAATTTTTTGGAACAAAAGTAAATTATAGTAACGTACTTGGGGTATTTTAATGAAGATGGTCAATTTAAGGGACAATACGGCGGAAACCCAGTAAGTGTTGTATACCGCTGAAGGTAGATTTAGTTCCTCTAACTAAACTAATTAACAGAAAATGACGTGTCCGAGAGTTAAAAAAAACAAATCGCTGAATATTCAATCAATTTGTGCAAGTTTTTATGGACGTACTGTATGTATGAGTCACCAATAAATCGATAACACACAGGAGAATTATTTTTTCTTTTTAACCATTATCGACTCCTTATTCTATTTTATTTACTTAGGAAAATAAAATCTCCTCTAAGAATGTGGAAAAGAAAAAAATAAAAGAAATAAAAGAAAGACCCTTATAGTTATATACATTGTGTAAGTCATTAGGACAATCCCAGAAGATGACGACTAAAGTAGGTGCGTAATCCTGTTATGAAAGGGACGGGACTCGTGTCGTCGCGAGGGCAAAGGGCCATCATCGGACGAACGCTGGTCAGTCGGCCACTCGGTTTTGCGGACCTTTATTAATACGGCATGTTGGATAGATAACCTTGTTTAAAAACTGTTTTCTTTTAAAATAAAGGAACACTCTGAACATATTGTCTGGATTTTCTAGGAACGTTCTTAATTTATTGCACTCGATGGGATGTAAAATATACCTGATTGAATGAATATGTGCCCGAGACATTGGCAAAGTAATATTGTGATCGCTCGAGCGAGAAACCGCTTGATTATTCGATTATTGAGATAACCGACATCGCTCAATTATTAAAAAAACCGTCAAGTTATCTATTCAGGCGAAAACCGTCGCTCGTCACTTATTATCTTTCACTCGATACCCGAGCTTCGCTTGACGCCGGGGGATATGTACCGTTGTAGTGCGATAGAGTTAAAAAACGGCTCGTATATTCGAACAGTTTTTCGCTCGATAGGAAATACTCTAGTTATAAATTCAGGCGAAAAACCGAAAAATATCGCCTGTCACTTGATACGCGACTTTCGGTCTACGCGCCATCCGATTGGCGACGTTCGAGTTTGACGCTGAGCAGGTACACGACATACGTCTTTCTTAAAGGCACATAAACGCGAAGGTGCATATAAAAAAGTATGCCAAATCGCTTAGCGGAGTTATAGCGACATGATTTTTGTATAGAAAAATTCGTTGGTAATCTTATAGGACAGGAACTTATTATTATTAAACTCAAGAAGATTTCTTAAAAATAACATACATTCTAGAAAATGTTAATGGTAAATAAGAAAACGAGTAAAATAGTTAACAAAACATAGGTATCGACCAATTTTTTGGTAACCATAAGTAAACATTCTTAAATTTATACAGGAACTTTTAGGTAACTATAAACATGAATTTAAAAAAATAATCACCTATTTTCTTATTTTGCCAGTCGCGTAACTAAGCCTACATTTTTGAAGGGTACACAGTGGGCACCTGATAATTTAAAGTGGAAGAATTTGAGAAGCCATTTTAAATATCTACTTATTTTATGCTCGTAGATTGAGAAAGATGTGAAGAAAAATAACTCTTGGTAATACTTTTTGTTTTAAACAAGCACAAGAATAAACCCGAACAATAAATACATATTTGGGTGATTTTTGAAATTTATTTGTTTGGTATCGAGACACGTGGTAAAAATTCATTATTCACAAATAAATAAATTTCTGGAATTTTTTTGATGGCTACTACAATTTTTTAGCTAAACCTGTGCCCACCCGTAGTTACGTGCCTGCTAAATACCCTACCTGATCACATGTAAACGGCTAGGCTGCCGGTGGAGCAGTCGGTGACGTCATCGCTTGGTGAATTGGAATTTCAAGCGATTCACTCGATTATTAAAATCGCTCGAGTATCAAGTACTCGATTATTAAAATCATCGGTTTTGCCCAACACTAATTTAAAGTGTTCACAGAAGTAAAATCGGTGACACAAAATTTGATGCTCGTAGTGTAAAATGTATCGATTGTCAACTGATTTGAAACCCTCAGATTAATCCACGTGTGCTCTGTGTACG
Organism: Barypeithes pellucidus; assembly: GCA_963991005.1. Lineage (NCBI taxonomy): Eukaryota > Metazoa > Arthropoda > Insecta > Coleoptera > Curculionidae > Barypeithes > Barypeithes pellucidus. Next base: position 8,722,602 of record OZ022557.1, read on the forward strand.
ATTAATTATAATTTTTAGTTGTTTATTAGACATTACATTACATTCGGTTATTGCATTAAAGTTAGCAGGAGAAAAGTTACATTCATCTAAGAATATTTCGAAAAAGATCAATTTGAACCACCTGTACAGTTTATTGATTATCTCTGGCCGTTTGTTAAATAAAGTGTTTTCTATTAATTTAATGATGTGTATTTAACTTCTTGTTCCTCAGGGGTCCACATTGTCTCCCACTCTCTTCTTACTCTACATTAACGACCTTCTAGTGAAAACGAAAAATCCGATATTTAGTTTTGTTGACGATAGCACACTTATCTCATCTTTCTCTTTGAATGCACAAACATCGGCTGCCGACGCACATCTTCACAGACAGCATGAAGTATCACGCCTCAACAAAGACCTGGAAGAAATTTTGGCTTGGGGTGCCAGTAACCAAGTCGAATTTAACGCTTAAAAATCCAGGCTGCAGTTTTCTCTAAAAAGGTTAACATTACAGAACCGGATATAGTCATGGACGGACACGCAATCCCACTGGCTTCATCTATTAATTTGCTGGGCGTCAATCTGGGGGAAATATGTCTTGGCATAACCACGGTGTGGCAATCGCCAAGCTAGCTTCTCAGAAACTTGGTGTACTCTTCCGAACCAGATAGTTGTACACACCTCAACAACTTTTGACACTATACAAAGCCCAGATTCGACCATCACTAGAGTACTGCTCTCATGTTTGGAGCTCTGCACACAAACATACTCTTTGGCTACTGGATTCCATCGAAAGGAGGGCCATTCGTCTGATTGGAGACCACGAGCTGACGAAGAACCTCGACAGCCTAGAACATCGAAGACAGGTTGGGGATTTGACTCTCTTTCACAGAGCGGCGAATAGCAGAAATACACGACGAACCACTGCCGCCTATCCATATGTGGTTAAGCTTAGTACCGCTCGAACTTCATTATATAAGAATTCTTTCATCAGGAGGACTTCATCCTTATGGAACGACCTTCCCGAGGTCGTTTTTCCCAACGAATATAACCTCCAACGATTCAAAACCAACGTGAATCGCTTTTTGCGCACACGCACCACTCCCAGAGTGCCCTAAATGATTTTTAAATGATTTTTCCTATAGTGCTTGTGATTGATCATAAAAAAAAACTGTTAACCATATAATTTGCAAGAATTGCGCACATAATAATTAACAGTTTATAGGACTATCGATAGTCCTATCTATAACATCGACAGTTCAGCAACTTTACTATCGATATATCGAACTTTAGCACTATCGATAATTTTCCACCTATAGTAATTTTCTGGGCCAGTTCATCTAAGGGCGAAGTGTAGATATACTATACGAACAAACCTCCTACGTTGGAAAAGTTAGTTAAATTTAATTAGAACACATTTCTACTCACCCTCGTACATACGTTCTTCGTTGTATCTGAAAACCCCCAACAGGAACTTAATCTAATACCTACGTAGGTCAGCAAAAATGAGAATCCTGATTTAGGAAGTTAAACGCTCACATGACCGAGGATAAGTAACTACAATAGCAGGACAAATCTAACAATAAATCCTGCGGGAACACAATCGCTGCGAGCGGGAGAGGCAAACAGTCAGACTCAGGAGGAGTTCGTTAACGGGAATTGTCCTGTTCTACGTAATTAATTTATGGCACCGGCCGATTTGCATGCTCCAAGCTAACCTCCTCGGACAACACAGCCAAATTTAATTTCTCTGCTGCTACGGGCATTTGCTTAACAAATAAAAGCCATCTACGTAGTTTCCATATACAAGTCTAGGTGGAAGTACGATTTCCGTGAGATGTTTTCCAAATTTGACATGTCCTTGGATGATACATTGTTTAATATTACTAGATAGTCTGAGGATTATAGCCTGGGCGTCATTGATTGAGGCATATAAACTTCCGCGATTGAATCATATACCGGGTGATCCATCGCTGAGTTAACCATAGGAATTAAAATTAACGTGATGGCAAAACTACGAAACTCTCACAGTTCAGGTAATACAGCAAACACCAGCAAATAATTTCTATGACGGAATTGCATAATTGCGTAATTGTTAGTGCTATCAAAAAAGTAATGTAGGTGTCATGTGCTCTTTTCGGGTTAAACTTAAAATGTTAAAATTAAAATTTGAAAATTTTCGCTCACTTAAAAGATACGGGGGAAAATCAAAAAATTGACAATTTCTAAATTAGCCTATATTTTCTTAATTAAAAGAGATACTGAAAAATGTTTTATACAGAAGTTTGTTTATAATGATTGTTGAATAATCTGCCATTTTCAGAATAAGTATACGGGGTCAGGTAAAATAGTTCCCGGACCTAACCTCATTTTTTTAAATGGAACGTATATATTCTAAAAAGATACTATATTAAATTATTCTTTCAAATATATAACATACTATGGATGATATTGATTTCCTAGGCGATTTATTTAAACTCTATTACTGTGCACCGAAAAAGATTAAGGTAAAAAATAACGGAAATCATCGCAAATGTTCGGGATATGTCCTTAAATGGTTACCGTCTTTCCGGATAGCGAACAAAATATACATTTTGAGACATTTCTTCGTTTTTTCCACTGTCAATATAAACTGATATCATATCAAATTTTTCAAATTGTTGATAAGACATTTTCACAAATGCAGATGTAAAAATAGAATTGACGTTAAATGTTAATAACAACTAGAATGTCAACACAGTTGTTTCTAGGATATTAGCTTTTTTTTCATGGCCTACTGTGGTTTAAAGTAATAAAGTTTAATAAATCGCCTAGGAAACCAATATCATCCATTGTGTGTTATATATTTGGAAGGAGAATTTAAAATAGTATCTTTTTAGATTAAAACCTATAGGGTGTTCCATTTAAAAAAAAAAATGAGTTTAGGTCGGAGAACTTTTTTACCTGACCCCGTATACTTATTCTGAAAACGGCAGATTATTCAACAATCAATATAAAGAAACTTCTGTATCGAACATTTTTCTGTATGTCTTTTAACTAAGAAAATATAGGGTATTTTGAAATTGTCAATTTCTTGATTTTACTCCGTATCTCTTAAGCGAGCGAAAATTTTCAAATTTTGATTTTACCATTTTAAGTTTGGACCAAAAAGAGCACATGACACCTACATTACTTTTCTGACAGCACTAACAATTACGGAAATACCCTACAAAAGTATCGAAAATGGGACACACGAACAAACCTGAACAAACCTGTACTGGCTGAACTATGAGAGTTTCGTGATTTTGCCATCACGTTTATTCGAATAGCTTAGGATTGGCTCTCCAAAATGTATTCAAATTCCACAAGTTATAATGCGGTTTTTCTATAAAATGAACAGGGAAAACTTGAATAAATTGTGAACCACATAAAACACAAAATATAAATGTTAAAAATTACATGTCAATATTTTAATCTTGCCTATCCGTCTAATACACTGGAATTGTATATCGTTTTCAAAGAAAAGCGTTGTCTGTTTTATCCTTTTTCATTAACTGATGCCGCAAAAAGACGTTAAATGGATTCTTTATATTACTGTGAAATTAAAAGACACTAAATACTAACCAGAATACCTAAAAAACTAATAAAATATCGAACAGAAACGTCATACTACCAAAAAAATCAAATCGTAAAGTCTATAAACGCTGGTTGTAAAATAAAAAGTTCTTATAATAGTATATTAAGATACAAGTTTGATAATACATTAGCTTAGAGCACGCCTTTAATTCAGAAAACGACCCGCGAACCGGGGAGTTTTCTAAAGTACAAGTGCTCTAATTGTCTTATGAACCGTGTATTTTATATACGTTTTCTATTTGGGTGTTTAAAGTCTGAAAAACTTTAAAAAATATAGTAGATTTTTTCCATTTGAATTAAAACTTTCTGATTGGGTTGGCAATACTTTTACAATTTAATAAAATGTTACAAGTATCAAATATGCCATGATAGAAAAAACAAAGCTTCTTCCCATCCGTCATAATTAAAAATAAATATATTATTAAGGTTAATAAAAATGAGACAGGAAGAAAGTTGTACTCCGTCAGAAAAACGAGAAATTGCAGAAAATAATCTATACCTAGTAGAAAAACTTTTAAAAAGAATATGCAAAACTTTGAGTTATGGTTCAAAACATTGAACAAAATAATAAATAATACTATTGAACAAAATATTGTGTCGACACAGAATCTGACAGGAATAACAATTAATGCCCAGGAAATGTCTACAGTAACTATAATTATGTATATATAAAGTAATATGTATAATACTATATTGAATTAAAAATAAAAATAGTACTTTATTGAATAAAACTTTAGATATAGAGCATAAACTGGAAGATATTTCTATTATTTTTAAGTTATGTTGTTTTATAGTTGCGACTAGAAAGTAGTAACGGGCACCGTCAGCCTGTTATATATTTCCGAGTATAGGTATTTCAGATAAATATCTAGTAAAAATGATCTATTTGTAAGGTTAAAGGTTAGTATTTTAAAGTTTTCTATAAATTTGTTTTGTCGAATCCATGAATACCTAGAAAACTAATTTCAACGAAATCGCAGTAAGCCTGAAATTCGAACAAACCCGACCCAACGGTACGTATAGATTTGACAAGTTAGTTTATCTCCTTTAAGTTAAAGCCAAACCAAGGGGGTGACCAGTAGGCCACCACCCTCACATCCCCCTTGTCTTACAGTGCACCGAAGTGGAATAACAGGTAGCCAAGTGCCGTGCCAGTGTGCATCCAGTCTAATTTATTCCTAAACTATTGTGCATCCCATTTATCTCCAGGCCGAAAGCTGTTTAACGTTGACAATTGCCTTCCTCGTTAATCCATCGGATTATAATACGGAAAGTTCCAGGTCCAGTTTGTAGTCGACAATTTAATTTTGTTCACATAATAGCCGACAAGAAAATTAGTCTTTGGTAGCCTCATGTTCAGTATTTAAATGTATTTAGTGCTAAGTTAGCTGAGCAAAATACATTAAGGAATAATTTGGTACCTTGTTAAAGAAAATGCCTATTTTTCGTATTTCTAATGGAAAAGATCATACTTTATTGAGAGAAAATAGTGAAGAAAAGTACTACTTTTATGATTAGCAACATCGCTTTTTCTATTTAGGTTACGTTAATGGCTACATTATGAAATGCAAAAAAATGTAATAACCTGCCACTTTATGAAACTGAAATTTTATTTTTTTATGTTGGCAGCAAGTAGAGTTCGAATTTTAGGCTTACTTCGATTTCGTTGAAATTAGTTTCCTATACATTATGGATTCGACAAATTTTTTTATTGAAAACTTTAAAATACTAACCTTTAACCTTACAAATAGATCATTTTTACTAGATATTTATACCTATACTCGGAAATATACTATAACAAGCTGACGGTGTCCGTCAACTAATTTCTAGTCACAACTATAAAACAACATAACCTAAAAATAATAAAAATATCTTCCAGTTTATGCTCTATTTCTAAAGTTATATTCAATAAAGTACTATTTATATTTTTAATTCAATATAGTATTAGATATACATATTACTTTATATATACGAGCCTTGTTTCAGTTAATTCAATTAAATTAAAAACTTGGGGGTTCAATAATTATGTGCCAAAAACTTGATTCCATTGGAGCTCTTTGGGAGCCCATATCTCCGAAGAGGAGGCCTATACGAGAAAACTTTATTTGAAATTGTAGTACACTTTTCACTTGTTTTCTTCATATCCGGGAGATTTCCCACATTTTCCCGGATACCCTGTATGATGTTATATATCTAAATCTTATAGTTTTCCCAATATTTCCGTTTATTCAGGAAAATGCCAGTTTTCAGCGTTGGAATTATTTGTGAATACCTACACTACCTTTACAAATTATATATTCATATTTGGTATGGAGATTACATGAAGCTAAGGCAAATAAATCATGGAAAATTTACCTTTTTAGTTTAAATAAGCTTATCAGTATATTAAAAACGTAAGAGTGTGTTCGAATTAACAGGTATTGATAATTAGGCAGGCGAATGTACAAAACATTGCGATAACTAAACTTAACTACTAAACAATCACTTTTTGCAAGAGATACATAAATAACTGAGGAATTCGTATGGACCGAACCGAAATGTCGGTAATTTTAAGCTTTGGTCGTTTTGTAATTGCACAGTGTCAGGATTGGCAGGACGACCAATGGGATTTATTCATGTAAATTTTTAGGTGGGACTTTGCCCCTTGTAAAGAATTTTTAAGGGTATCACCAGGAGTACATACGGACCCCTAATACTTTCTAATAAATGTATTTAATACCATGAAGATTTTTTTTTTCTGTTAGAGTTAAAAAAAAAAATGCAAAAATATTTATGTCTGATGGTTATTAAATTCGGTATACCTGCATGATTTTGAATTCAGAACAACTTTTCTTAATGAAATTTTTCGATATTTTCTGAAGAACTTTACATATACAGGGTGTTATGGAAATGACGTATTACATTTAAACCGGCAATTCCTGAGATGAGAACAAATTCAAAGAAAAATATCCAAAAATGGCGCTTTAATTTAATATGCCCTGTACATGACCTATTGTCAGACCAAAAATATGCACGTGGTAATACTGTGGGAAGAGTAAACAAAGCAACATATGGCGGAAAACGTCAATGAATTTTGCAGTGTTATCATGTTCTCATGGTAAACTCTTTAGAAAGTCAATAACTGTTTGACAGAATCGAAGTTGTTTATTTTTCAGGGTACATTATTATAAACTTTACGTTCAGTTCAGTTCGCTGGGAAACAATCTCTGATTTATAAACTTGAACTGACTCGAACGAACAGCCGCGGCGTCTATAAATGGTCAGGTATGTTCTCATTTGTTCAATTCGAACGACACCCCTCGAATATGAACAACTTAAAAGTTTTTAAAGGACACACAAAAAAGAAAAGTAATTTTATTTAACTTTTCGGACTATTTAAAACCAACTTAATTTGATGTGCATAAGCCTCCTCCCTTAGAAAAAGAACTGAAGGTGTCTGTGCCCTGGATTCCTTACTCTTGTCGGCCGCCTGGATTTAATTTCTAAGTAAGCCAAATATTTATTTTTATAAGAATTTAAAGTTTTACACTTTTCCACAGTTTGGCAACATTGCGCCAGAACATCTGTTTATTACACAGCTGGGCAGTGTAATATGATTGTCCGCGGAGTGACCTGTGGGTTTATGGGTGAATTACCCACGCGCTTCTCTAGGACACCCCAGGAGTCACCCATTAAAATATAATACGTCATTTCCATAACACAATGTAGACAGAAAATAAAAATGCTTGATTTCATAAAAATCAAAATATGTTCAATTTTATTATCTAATCAAGCAGGCCAAGATCCCAAACCATCAAATTTCAATTGTTTATCATTTATACTTTTAGGTTCGCTTATCCAGGGACACACTGTAGATCCATAAATTATAGTTAGTTTTACTATGTTTATAGTAATTTTTTTTAAGTTTTTCTTACTGTATACCTAATTTAAAAAAAAAATAGATATGGATCGTAATTATAAAATAAATAAAAACTTCTTACTCACTTTGAGAACATTTGTCCAGCATTTCTTCTTTCTTTCCCAATCTAATAATAATACTCTGGCTATTTCCATAATAGAAATCATATTTTATCGCTAGAAAAACATTCTCCCATCATATCACCTACAAAAATATCCAAATTTGAATATGAATGACATTAGCGTAAACGAAACCATTCAAAAGTAAAAAATCACAAGAAATTTAAATTTTAAATGTAACAGTCCAACATTTCCTTGCATGGAATTGAAATGTAATCTTTTTTCGGGTCTTTAATTCGACCTAAATCAACTACCGGACAGTTCCGATTGAGTTTTTTTTTGTGGAAGGGTGGCCTCAGGTAGCTCACAATTAAAAAATTTAAAGGATTGTAACAATATAGCGTATAAATTTGAACTTTTGTCCAGTTAAATGTCCGTTACAGGGATTCTTGGGCCTCCTGTCAAGTGGTACATGTTTAATGTACCGTTTGAACATGTCCAGGTAATTTACTTTAAACTCTAACGTTCGAATTAAACATGTCTCTATTATATTTATTTATTTATTATAAACTGTACATGTAGGTACAATTTAAATCTAATCGTAGAATATGTTTATTTAACTTTAACATGTCCGAACACCCTGCATACAGGGTGTCCCAGAATATGTGGGCAATCTCCCGGGTTCAGATAGAACACTTAAAAATAACAGGAGAAGTTATTATACATTTTTCTTCCTATGGCCTCCCCTACGGAGATACGGGCCCATAACGGATGTTCCTGGAAATCGTTGTTTTTTAAATAATTTATTAAGTACCAAGTGTAATTTAATAATTTTTTAGTATAATGGTTAGTAGATGAGTCTCCTTAAAATTCGCCCTTTTAAACACATTTGGCTTATTTAGTTTGCCAGGGACGGACTAGACGTAACACAAAAATGTTTTTTTTTGTACACCTGGTATGATGAAGGAACGACAATAATATTTTTGGATACTCTAAACCTTAAACTGAATACTCTTGATCAATGTCGATAAAATAAACTGTTTTCGAAAAAAAAGATATTTCTGTTCGATATGATTTATATTCAGTATACGTAAATTCCATTACTAAGTTAGTAACTAATAAGGCAAAGGAGAAAAACCGCAAATTTCTAGACACTACCATAAACTGACACTGGCATAAATATTCTTATTTAAATCGGTTCGGTCAAAAATATTATTGTCGTTCCTTCATCGTACCATGTGTACAAAGTAGTGGCGTCTGTGAGTCAGAAAAAGACCCGAAGAATCGAAATATTTTCAGCCGGAACAAAAGTACCCCCCCCCCAATATATTTGCCGCTGATACTTGAAAAATCAAAATTCACTTCAGGGAAACCTCTTGATCCGCGTTTAACCCCTCTGGGGGGTGGTTTTTGGGTTGCGCAACCCAAATGAGAAATTCTGACGCCGCCATCATGTTCAGCATCCTCAAAAATGGGGGGGAGGGGGGAGGTACTCTTGTTCCGGCTGAAAATATTTCGATGTTCGTCCGACTCACAGACGCCACTAAAAAGAAACATTTTTGTGTTACGTCTAGTCCGTCCCTGGCAAACTAAATAAGCCAAATGTGTTTAAAAGGGCGAATCTTAAGGAGACTCATCTACTAACCATTATACTAAAAAATTATTAAATTACACTTGGTACTTAATAAATTATTTAAAAAACAACGATTTCCAGGAACATCCGTTATGGGCCCGTATCTCCGTAGGGGAGGCCATAGGAAGAAAAATGTATAATAACTTCTCCTGTTATTTTTAAGTGTTCTATCTGAACCCGGGAGATTGCCCACATATACTCGGACACCCTGTATAGAATAGAATATTAAATAAATCGTAACATAACAATTAATTGAAAATATTTAAGACTTTTTATTTCAACCAACTTAAGGACTCTGATATCTAAAAAACCAACAACTAACCAGTGGTCATCTGAACTATAACCTTTGACATGGCTCGAAAGTGTGTCGTCAATTATTTATCAACCCTTGTATATTTTCGCCGCGACATGTTCAGCACGCGATTAAAGAAAAATTTAGGGAGATGAAATGAATGTAAATGTTCATAATGAAATCGTATAAGCTGACAGGGTCAATAAAGTGAAATAAAGTTATACGAAATATATGGAGAAGAAAAAAAATCCGTAACAGAGGCCGAAATAATATTTCGAAATTAAATAACTGAAAATAGGAATAATCTTATATGAAAAAGCACAGGGCCGTGCAAGCAAAAGCTTTTGTGATTGTTAAATTGTTCTTTTGATTCGTAGTAATTGACAAGAGACGATGTATCTAGTTATTATCTGTTATAGTAAATAATTTAAATTACAGTACGTTTCACGATATTTGGATACGACGTAATGATTTCCTGGGTAGGTCCAATTGTGTCGATAAGAGCTTGGCAATAAACAAGTGAAGTATGAAGGGACGGACTAAGGAAAACAAGTAATGATATGATTATATTAATGTAATCAAATTAAATAACATTTTTTTTAAATATTACTAGTCATATTTATTTACATTTATACTGTTATTCTATAGATAGTTCTGTTATATACGAATTTTCTACAGTTATTACGTAGTACGGAGTGAATTTTTCCAACTACCTGGGGGAATATCATTAAAGCATTTTCGTATTAATTCTACAACACTATAGAACTTAAAGTCGGAGAAATATTTTCAGACCTAACCATTGATTTTAACTGGTGTCACATATGCTCTATGGGGTTAAAAATGTAATAATAGGGTGGGAGCCGTAGCACTGTATGTCCAATTTCTTCTGCCAATGTGTCACAAACATATACTTTTTTTAAACAAAATATCTTTAAACCTTCTAAAAGATCACTTTTTTATAACTTTCTTCAAAATATATATCATTCGCCGCCATGTAGTTCTGAATCTCCAATTTTGTATTATTTGAGCTTGGAGCTTTATGTAATTGGCGACTGTGATAGCTCGCATTGTCCATTACTATTACGCTATTCTGAGGAATGTTTGGTAAAATACAATTCTTGAACCATTCCTCAAAAACTAACAAATTTTACCACAAAAAGATATTTAAATATAAATTAAGCAACCTAACCTACCTGATGTGCCTATATTTAATTATAATTATTACAATCCGGTCCTTTCCACATAATAATAACAAACGGTATCTGAATCCATCGCATCGTTTTCTTATCGAATTTACTATAAATTATTAACCAAATTTAGCAAAATTTGGGCGTGGTCCTCAAAATTTTTGTCTTCGGCGATTTCGCGGGCTCTTCTCTGTCCACAAGTACTGCAAGGAAGGGGGGAAGGCATTTTTCAGTTCTCGCCTAGGGTGGCAGCACCTAGAAACGGCTCTGGATATCTAGCTTTGATCCACCTTGTAACATATCAGTTCAATTTCATTACGAAATTTTATAATTGTTACGGTTATCTTTTAAAGTTTAATGATTCGACGAAAAATCGATTTATTGAATTTTCCCATTTGATTTATTTGTGCATTAAATTTAATTCCAGATTTAATTCAGTTTCTCTGTCAGTGTCATTTACTAGAGCAATATTGCACATACAAAATTACATATTACATACAACATGGAAAACCACAGACTCCTCATATAAAAATATTAGGATTTAATTATACTTACCTATATCCGAAAGTTGATATTAACTGAGATACAGGGTGTTAAAGTTGGAACTTCATTTTTGTTTCTCTCTAGTAACTTTAAAAGAAACCAACGGGTTCTTACAAAATTTGGCAAGTATGATTTTTTTTATGTCGAGAGTTATTTTTTTTGTGAAATAATACTTTTCTCGTATTTATTACGTAAAAAGGTATACTAAGTTAAGGTCGCACAGAGTTACCGTTTCGGAGATATATGCATTTGAATTGTTTAGTGCACACTGCCCAATTACTAATAATTAACAAACAAAATTTGGCAAGTATGATTTTTTTAGGGCGAGAGTTATTTTTTTGTGAAATAATAATTTTCTCATATTTATTACGTAAAAAGGTATACTAAGTTAAGGTCGCACAGAGTTACCGTTTCGGAGATATTTGCATTTAAATTGTTTAGTGAATCCTGCCCAATTACTAATAATTAACAAACAAAATTATTTTCTTAAATAAAAATATGAAATTTAGACATGCAGTTGCTATGAAACCTCTATGTTGTTATTTAATTCTTGATTATTGTAAGATAGCTGTGTGAGAATATTTTTCATTTTTGAGTTTATCGTAAGTTAAGTAACAATGCCGAGACCCAATTTGTTTTCAAATGCAGAAATTTCAATGGACGAGGTGCCCAGAGACGATATTCGGAACTCTATCCAACAACCTAATTTTAAGATCTTTACGATCTATTAGGCGAAACAGGTACCTTTAGTCCTAAACGGAATTCCAAATAACTCACACAGCTATCTTACAATAATCAACAAACAAATAACAACATGGAGGTTTCATAACAACTGGACCTCTAAATTTTATTTGTTTTCTCATAGGTTACTTTAAGAAAAAAAATGTATTTGTAAATTAATAGTAATTGGGCAGGGTGCACTAAACAATTTAAATGCAAATATCTCCGAAACGGTAACTCTGGGCGACCTCAACTTAGTATGTATGTAATATGTATTATTTTCATTAAACACTAAGGTACAAAAAAGTTATGACCTAATAAAATGGGAAAAATGCCGCAGACAGTAAGGAGTCTGTGTTTTTTCCATGTACCATTAATTGGCGGACACCCTGAATATTATGATACCTAAATATTAAGAAATAAGTAACAGAGAATTGTTAGGTAACACATTAAATTGGGTAAATTAGAAACGGGATAAGTACCATTTATTTTCGATTATACAATCATCCAGCATCCATACAGGGTAAGTAATTATATTATTTGTTTCAATAATAATTTGAATATTCTTTTAAGGAAATCATATGTAAAACTTCCATAGCTCACAAATTAACGGTATCTAAGTCCATCTCTATAAATATTGAGGTTAGGTAATGAAATTTTTTATTTTCTCGGCACGATGTATATAAAAAGTAAAGTTTAACTTTGTTTTCTCTTTAGCTATTAATGTAATTAATGTAAGAAACTATAATGTTTCATACAAAGTACATAATAATTAGGGTAAGCAAATAGATAAGCTATAATTTTTATTTACAGCCAGGTCAGTAAGTTAAATGGTCGTAGCAAAAATTGTATACATAACTTAAAAGTGTTTTTCTACCACTTGCAACGCTCAGTATGTGATATACCTGCTTAGTGTCCCATTGTCCCACTCTGTATGTATGCAGTAAAAATTCTTTATAACGGTTTCTCGAATTTAAATCCTCTATTATTCCACCTTATACCCATTCACGTCTCATACTGTTAAATAAAAGGCCCATGTTAATTATCCCAAACAAAACCTGAAACTGCTTCTTCCGAACTATCCCCTTCCCAACGTATCTTGCACTTTTTATATCTGCAGTGATCATCACCCCTTTCTAAGATATTCATAAACATGGGCGGGGACATTACTACACGGGGCATGGTAACGTGGTATTTTAAATCTCTAAAAAAAAACTACGGTTTATAATACTCGAGGATTATAGCACATAACTAAAATATCTGCCTATCAGCCCTCTTGGCATGATGCCACCAAACAGAAAAGAAGAAAATTTAATATATAACAACATAACCAATGATTCGCGACGCAATTGCGTTTGTCTATTGTTTTTATTAGCTTGCTATGGGGTTTTGAAAATTTCGTTAGAATATGTGAGAGGATGTAATTAAAAAGCGATTGGTGGGAGCCCGTGTGTAATGAATCGGTACTAATAATGGCCACTAACTACCAGTGATTAATGATTGAAGAAAAAAATAGTTTCAAATAAGATATCGATTCTATTTAGAATATACACCACGAAGTTAAAAGTCGGTACGGTGTATGAAGTCCGCTAAGCAATAAAACCTCTCGAGCCGGGTAGTCGGTGGCTCTCAAACAATAAATTATATTTTAGGTATTTTCTAAATAAAATAATTTAAAGTAAATAAAAAATTGGTTTAGGCAAAGAAAAATGATTATTTTTTAGGTTTTATAGTATTTAGGCAAATTAGTTTTACGAATTCTTTTTTTATAAAGTTTTGGTTCTAAAAAGAACCGATGTCGCCATCTTTTTGAAACATTATTGGACAGCTCGCAAAGCACTTTTCTGTTGTTCGTTTTTTTTTGCATTTGAAGCCCAGCTCTTTTAAAATGATAGACAAACTGGTAGCAAAGTTCTTTCTTCTTTATCTTTTCAAGAATAGCTTCGAGGGTAAACAATATTCCTAATCGATAGTTTAATCCCATGGGATAAATCAAAGCTTTTAGAATGGAGTCCATCCCTTTTATATGGTCTGTTCAATTCCTATTTACTCTTTTTTCGAAGTCTTCTTAAGGTCTTATCTGAAATGCCGTAAGCATCAAACGTTCGTTTTTGCACTGCCAAAACAGACACTAACGGGCCCGAGTTATCTTTTTCTAAGTAAAATAAGGTTCCACTTGTAATACCAAACGGCGTTCACCTGGAGATAAACACCTTCTAGGCGTTGTGAACATTTTCCATAACTTTGTTTTATAACTGCCTTTAATTCACACACAATGAGAAACAAACTAAAAGCAAAAAACATAACTATTTATTTAAAATAGAACATACCATCATGCACTTGAGCAAATTTTAATTATTTCTTAGTGATTACTATATAGATTTAACTATAATGATCCCAAAATAAATAAATTCTAGGAAAAAGTACCTGAGAACATCTTTAACTTATTGACGCAAAATGGTTTTCATTTGATAAATTAGAAAAATATGAGCGCAAAATAAACAAAATAAAAATATTTATCGCGGTACCTAATTCTAAGATAATTTTGTTTTGGAATCGCTGATTTTGCCCAGCACACTACAGTGGACCAGTGGAATGTTCGGTACGATCAAGTCTAGCGAAGGTATTGTTAACTTAACCGTCTTACTGTTTAACAACCTTTAATGATTTAATCCGATATCGGCCTTCATAAAATGAACAGACTTTATCCTCACAATTTTTAGAGAACAAAACAACTAAACAGTTGAGAATACAGCAGCAGGTCCTGCAGAGGCCGATGTGTTTAGTGTTGGCCAGATTAATGACGGTGTCCAGGCGGGCCTTGACGTGCGGTCACGTGATGTATGACCCGTGACGCCGGATTAGCGATGACAATTTAATTATACCGGGGGTTTACTTAAGAGTGGAACAGGGCACTGTCGACTTAATCATGACAGTCAGAAATGTTACTATTCTGTTTTGAAACATGCCACGTTGCTAGATCCGCTGATATTGCGGTGGGGTGAAATCGGGAAAGTCAAGTAAAAATTTTACCGTAGATTTACCAACGCGAGTCCCTCTGGGACATAATCCCTTTTAACTTTCACACGCTTGCGCGATATATGGCTGTAACAGCTTTATTCCATTCAAAAAGATCATTTATAATGACATTATTAAAACCTTTAATTATTTTAATTGTATATTTCTTGGTGCTTTTAATTTTAAACCAAAATCTCTGAAATTGTTGTGGATTCAAAATTTCGCAAAGAAATGCTTATAAATCAAAAACTTGAAGAGTTAAATACGTATAAGTATATATTTTTAGAAAGCTACTTTTATCATCTTTCCAAATCATCATTTGAAAAAATCAAGTTTCGGGCATTTTTTCAAGTAACCTACAAACAATTATTTTTGGACCACTCTGTATGCTTGAACTCAGATATGACCAAAAAAGCAAATACCCAAAGGCATTTTTAAACCGTTCGCAACATTTCAACTTAGGAATGTTTTAGAGTTTGGAGAAAACCATATTTATTATAGAAGTCATGTTTTCGTTAAAAAAATTAAAATTAATTAATAACTAAAAAAGGCAACAGATAGGTATAGGAAAGTGGTAATAAATGTTGCTCAGAAATAGAAGTAGAACCTGAAAATATATAAATATATAGGGAGTTCCATTTAAAATAACGATGTTGCCACCGGTTTTAGGTAGAAGCGGCAATGCCGCATTGTTGAAAATATTTTAGAACTGTAGACCATGGTCGGTTATCTGGAAAAACCAAATTTTCAAAACAAACTGATCTCCCGTTCTCCAGAAACGTCTAACGTTCCATCCACCGTGAATCACCCTGTATACAAAATGACATTCTTAACACAAGTTTGACAGTATATTATAGTTGCGTTGACGAATGTTGATTCTTTCCCCGGTTCAGGTGTAGCTACGCTAATAATTATAATCAATGGTATTTTGAAAGGATCTTGGCAACGCTTAAGATTGTGACCATCATAACGTAGACTCTAGTGGAATAGGCCGGGTACGACGACGACAGAATTAAGCTATTTATTTTCCACGGGCTAGGCGCTAAGCTTTGTTTTGTTTGAAGTTCATTTATGTCGTATCATATACATCTTTACGCCTGCGACATAATATGAATTCATTGTTTACAGAGATGGGGGTGGTCAGTGTTTATCGAGAAATGTTTATTCTGCATGTTGGTAACAACAGAAATGTTGGAGAAGCTTATAACCTATAATAAATATGTTTTATTAATTATTTTTTATTTAGATAATCTGATGTTATCCGAAAACATTAAAAAATGATAAAAAAAACTACACAATGTACTGCCACCCCAAAAGGTAAGCATGAAAGAAAAAGGCGATTGAAAAAATACGGCATATTGTCTCCCACTCTCTTCTTATTCTACATTAACGATCTTCTAGTAAAAACTAAAAATCCGATATTTAGCTTTTTTGACTATAGCACACTTATCTCATCTTCCTCGCAAACCCTTCCCAAATTCACTTCTTGAATGCACAAACATAGGCTGCCGACGCACATCTTCGCAGACAGCATGATTTTAATTTTGATTTATCATATTTATTTTTTCTTTGTATTTCAAGTTTAAGTGTTTATACAATTATATTGCCTCAACAAAGACCTGGAAGAAATTTTGGCTTGGGGTGACAGAACCAAGTCGAATTTAACGCTGAAAAACCCAGGCAGCAGTTTTCTCTAAAGAGGTTAACATCAGAGAACCGGATATAGTCATGGCAGGATACGCGATCCCACTGGCTTCATCTATTAATTTGCTGGGCATCAATCTGGGAGGAAATATATCTTGGCATAACCACGTTGTGGCAATCGCCTAGATAGCTGAGAAACTTGGTGTACTCTTCCGAACCAAAAAGTCGTACACGCCTCAACACTATACAAGGCCCAGATTCGACCATCACTAGAGTACTGCTCTCATGTCTGGAGCTCTGCACCCAAACATACTCTTCGGCTACTGGATTCCATCGAAAGGAGGCCCACTCGTCTGATTAGAGACCACGAGCTGACGAAGAACCTCGACAGCCTAGAATATCGAAGACAGGTTAGGGATTTGACTGTTTTTTACAGATATTTTCATGGAATGTGCTCGGCTGACCATGCCCCCTTAATCCCGCCCAGAGCGGCGAATAGCAGAAATACACGACGAATCACTGCCGCCCATCCATATGTGGTTAAGCTTGGTACTCATCGAACTTCATTATTTAAGAATTCTTTCATCTGAAGGACTCCATCATTATGGAACGACCTTCCTGAGGTCGTTTTTCCCAACGAATATAACCTCCAACGATTCGAAACTAACGTGAATCGCTTTACTCGCACACGCACCACTCTCACAGTAACCTAAAGGATTTTTCCTTGCAGTGCTTGTGTTTGATCATAAAAAAAGATCAGATCACCGCAAGCGCAACTCAATTCAATTATTTATGACACCATCTACTGTATGACACTATACAATATAAATTGTACAATTTCTTAGACAAGACATGGGATAATGTAATAATACAAGCTTTATAACAAAATTCAAACACGTTAAACAATTTTTAAAGATCGACCTAAGTATACCTTTTTAGTTTAGAAGTTGCTTTTCTTGGAGAATCTTGGATTAAAAACACTTAATAATAGATCAGAAAAACATCGTAGGTATATAATCCAGCGGCGGTTCTTCCACAGGAGCACATTCGCACGTGCACCACCAAAACAAAACGAATAAAAAATATTACTTTATATTCATTGAATATTATTTAGCGTATAAAGTCCGACCCTCCCTAATATCTTATCGTACCGTCAAACTAAAAAAAGTCCGACCCTCCCTAATATTTTATCATCCCGTCAAACCAAATTGTATAGATCCGGCAACCGTGCCTCGGTCGAGGAAAATGGCGATTATGACGACACCTGCTCACACTTGCGATTAAGTAGTGCAGTTTCTCTGTAGTAACAGGTGGCGAGTGGTAGCGGGGCTATGGCGACTTAACATGGAAAAGGCGCACAGTTTTTGTGTGCACCGCGCTGTTGTCTGTTCGTTCATCTAGTTAGAAATTCGACCGTATATATTTTAATATTTTAATATTATATATTTATTAAGTTAAAATGAATAGTTGACGGTGGACTATTTAAGAAATAACTTTAGCTCTTTGAGTTTGGAGCAAAAAATTGAAGTGAACGATGCGGGAAGACCTAAACCCGAAATTAATTTAACGCAGACCACAAAGGGTAAATCTAGGGACTTTATTAGAAAGTTTAAAAATTAAATATATGAAAAAAAAAATTATAGAGAGTATTCCAAACTTAATGAGGCTGTTATTGATCAATTTTCTACAGTTAAGAACCGAAGAATAGACTTTACGTTGAAGCACTATTGTGAAGGGTCGATAAATGTTGTGTATTTCGATAAATGATACTCGATATGATTTTAAGCCATTTTATTTAAAGATTTAAACTAAAAAACATTGAAAATATGAAGAATGCCAACTTGTTAGTCTCGTGGCTCGATTCGTTCTCGTCATAAAACAGTTAATTATTTGTTCTCATCTTGGTTGCGCCTAATGACGTATCCGTCGATGGCGTAGTGGTATTAGACATCATTCGGTTTTCTTGATAACTCGTAGATGGCGGTAGTAGTATTGGACATCATTCTGTTTTCTTGATAGCTCGTAGATGGCTTTAGTAGTATTAGTAGTGGACTGTATAAATATTGTTACGAGGGTTGCATGCGACGACGTTAAGATCCGATAGCTATACACACTAAGAAAACCTTTCTTATTTTCCAAAACTTGTATTTCCTTGTGTAAAATAAAAAAATAAATAAAAATATGTTTTACCTAACGCATTTTCTTATTACTTCTTTTCTTTCTACATTTAAAACGCCTAGGAAGTAATTGTTTGGTCGTTACACAAAAATAAAATTTTAAAAATAATTTCACCATACTTATGAACCCACTCTTCCATAGGCCACGAGCCGCTACACTGATATAAACCCAGTGTATGTAACTAGCGCCCTCTAATGTGAAACTTCAAAATTTCTACAAATTCTTATTTCTTACTCATAAAAACATCATACCGCCAACTTTCAATCAGATACATTGAACCTTTTTCAAATTACGGCATATTTTCGAAAATAAACTTTCACTTTCAACACCCTGTATTTCTAGAACGAGAATCATTTCGAAAAAACTTATATGACTTTAGCGGTATAGTATACTTCTTTAAAAACGCCATGTAGGTATATTACGCGTATTACGAAGCCAATATAACCTTATCTTGTTCGTTAGAAACCATAAAGGTCCCTTTATCCTTCCATTGTCCTACCTTGTAACGTTCATTTGTGAATAAGGAGATGATTTCGGATTTGTCTGCGAGCATGTGTAAAGAGAATAGAAGAGATACCCTATCTTATACAGGGTGTTATGGAAATGGCTTATTGTATTTAAACCCGCAAATCTTTAGATGGAAACAAATTTAAAAAAATAACCATAAATGGCGCTTTGAATTAATAACCGAGAAAAACCTCAGTATGTCATTTGCATGAAACTACGTGGGCTGGGCGGCACTAGCGATAGATGTAAACAATCAATGTGGTAGGTCAGTTACGCTCGTTTTCAGATGTCATTGACCTTTTGAGTGAATCGGCATTGTTAGCTGTCAAACTTTAAAAAAAAAAACACCCAGGACACACTCAACACACAGGAAGTCGTGGTCGACTTAAATTATTGATTTGACAGGAAAACTATGTATTTGGGTACTAGGTGGGTAAAAGGCATTATATTCATTTTACCAATTCAGGAGAATAAACAAACATCAGCGCGTGATAGCCACCTGCTCGATGCAAGAAGTTATTGCTATTGGTCAATCGGCAATAAAAGTTCCGATGCCGGGGCATTATTTTTTTGGTAAGTTACAGGGTAACCGAAGTATGGTGGGTGTCCCAAAATGTAATATTTTCGAAATTTTCCCATATACTTATCGGAAGAATCAGACCAGCCTTTGGATGGTGTTTCATGCGTGTCAAACCAAGTCTCGTCGAAGTAAATTATAGGACGGTTTTCAGAACGGGATTTCCTTACAGAAGTTATATACTCATGACGCCATTGTTGTAAACGGTGGGATGCCATGAGTACTTGCCTTTTGGCAATTTTGCGGTATCTGAATCCCATTTCCGACAAAACTCTCCAAAGGCTAGTGCGGCTACAACTTATTTGGGTTTCATCATTGGTGAGCCGTTGCTTCAGAGAATCTAATGTAGGTACGCGTTGCTCTTCGTACACGCCTTATCAAGTCCTTGTCGCTTTCGTCGAAACATTTGGTGAAACCGGCATCTTTACGCTTCTTTCTAGATTTAATGGGATTTGACGCGATTCTTTTCACTGTAGTCAGAGGTATCTTAGTCAAATCAGACGTTTCCTCTGTTGAGTAAAGAAGTGTATACTCTTTTTACAATTTCCCTAGCATCGATAGATAAATGCATTTTCTTCACTGCAACACTGGAAGAAGCACCATCAATGTTTTTCCATGGACGCCACATACTGTTTTTTTATACGTTTGGTAAAGTAATATCGGTAATACAACTAAACTCTTCCAGCAAGAAATAAAAACTAACAAATTTGACCACAAAAAGATATTTAAATATAAATTAAGCAACCTAACCTACCTGATGTGCCTATACTTAATTGTAATTATTACAATCCGGTCCTCTACACATAATAATAACAAACGGTCATAAAAAATGGGATCGCCCCAGGTACTTTTACTGCAGTCATTAAGTTATATCCATTTTTCGTGAAACAATCTTTAACACATTATTTTTTAACTGCGTAAGGCGCCAAACTACTAATCGTTCCTACAAATTCCTTCCCTTTATTCGCTACCCCATCATCTTATATTATTATGTCTTACATAAGCCATTTTTATGTGCTATTAAGTCTTTAACCCCTTCTTACTTGTTCCTATATGCCAAAACAAGATCACAAAACCGATCGTAATGTTTTGTCCAAAGGGCTCTAGCTAAAAAAGGAAACAAGCAAATAACATGCGTTTATGGGCGGACATAAAAACGTTTTATGGCGGTCGACAGACTTCGGACAACACAGCATTAATCAAAAAAGGACTTGGGGTTACGGGGTTGTCGAAACCTACAAGAGAAAAAGAGTTGTTTTAAGTTTAAAGAGGAAGTTACCAATAACTTGATTCATTATCTTCGGGTAATTTCTAATACTAATAGTATATTACGTACCGAGGTGGATTCCTGTCGAGAGAGGCGGTAAATCTCGAGATATTAATGAAACTTTTCATCGAGGTTTGTATACTAATTTATTTACAACCACATCTAACATCCACTTCTTATTATTCTGAATTAAAATTATTAATAAAAGATAAATGTCATTTTGACTTTTCCATTGAAAAATTAGACAGAAATTTCAAATAACCGCAGGTGGTAAAATAACGTAGGTAATAATACACATCAAGATTGCAAATATAATTTTTTGAATATGGCTTCCATGTCACTAAACAATATATTATTTTAACAACAGAAAAATGCTATCAGATGAGGAATTTGATTTTGCTGCTACTCCACCAGAAATTCGAGAAGCAGCAGAAATAGTAGAAGAAGATCTTCTGCCAACTAAAAGCCGCCAGAGATATGACAAAGCATATAACTATTTCAAAGAATGGTGTACGGGCAACAAAGTTCAAAATCCTGGTGCTGAGTCGGCACTACTAGCTTATTTCAGTGAAAATGCCAAGACAAAGAAGATATCAACGATTTGGTCACAATATTCAATGATGAGGACCACTCTATCAATTAGGGAAAAAGTAGGCATATCTAAACACGCAAAGCTATTAGCATTTTTTAAAAACTATGTGCGTATATTATTTTGAGATATCGATTTTTTTAAAAATTAGAAAAAAATAATTTACGTTCGGGTTTGATCGGGTGGAAAGTAAAAAAAACGTCAATTTTCCACCTTTCAAACATAGATGAAATGTCATTATTACATGTATGATTGTAAATAATAGTTATTTTTGTATCTAGGGTGCGAAATACTACTTTGGTGTTCGAGAAAGAAACTCGGCTGCGCCGCGTCAAAAATGTACTCGAGATCACCAAAGAACATGCGTTTTTCTCTGACGTTTTCTACATTGTAAGTGTTGAATATTATGAGTTTTTTTTAAGTAAAATTATACATCCAGACGGCAGTATTCAATTTTTTGTTTAATTTTTGTGATGTGTAAAATATTTTCCATGGTAACGCAAAAAATGTCTTATTATTTTTATTGCTATATTTGACAAAATTGGGACAAATATTGTATAAAACTCATTGGAAATGAACGTTTCGTCCAACTTTTGATACATTACAGGGCGAACACTAGCAAAGTCGAGCAAAGACACTATGTGAATTGATTTTTCTGTAGGATTGACGTTTCCTACAACCACTTACGAAAATGAGAAAAATAACACGTGTGTGAAAGTAATTTTTTCAAACTCGGCAGATTTTTGGACTCGGATGGCGCCAAGAATCAATTTTCTCCTCGTTTAGAATCTAATACGTTCAACACTCGTTATGTAATATACTATTACACTACAACTTCTGCTCTCCACTAACGTAAATTAACTGCAAAATTTTGAGACCCTTCAAAATTAATTTTTAAAAAAATATTTACATATTTTTATATATTTTTCGTTTCCTACGCTACGAACCCATATTTAAAGCAAATCTTTTTCTTGAAAAATCGAAAGGAATTACATCCCGTGCTTCGGCAACACTCCGTATAAATAACAATTATTTTCTTTATAAATGTATACTTTAAAAATAACTGCAAGTAATGCCAACGAAATATTGAAAAATGATCGAGTCCCCCTTCTTTTCCGCCTAATTTAAAGTACGTTATACAAGCACACGGTTTTGACGTGCGGCCAAGGTGGCCAAAATTTAATTAAGGCCATAAAATACCCTTTCCAACCCCTCGTGTATATCTTCTGCAAAGCTTTCCTTAGTCCCGCGTGGATTCTAGACATGACATTTCTCGTCAATATAAACGGGTAAAGAGGGCTTCAAGTTTTTGACGTTGCCATATTTTCGATATTAAAAAGTTGGATATACAGGGTTTCTATTGAATGAATCTATTTTCTACCAGGAAAATTATTAAACTTGGTTTATTATTAATGAAATAACAGTTTATTAATAAGGACGTGAATTTTCGTATATTCGCATATTGTATACCTAAACCGACAAATAGCAAAAATACCTGACTAATCACTCCCGCCCATCCATATGTGATTCTAATTAGAACACGTCGAACTTCATTGTCTAAGAATTCTTTCATTTTCCTTCCTGCAGTGTATTTGCATTTGACCCAGTTGCATGCTAGATGGCGTCAATCTGGATTTACAAAATAGTAGGTTTGTTCGCAGAGCAGTTAGAACTAGTTATAAATTGCTCAAGGCATGCTCAGTTGGTTTAAAGTGTTCAAAAGCAAAATGTGTGACAGCTGACCAAAAATTCGGTGTTTGTAGAGCAAAATGTAGCGATTTTCAACCGATTCGTTATATTTTCCTTAGTTTTGGTTAAACTTTCTTTCCATTATTTTTAAATAGCCATTCCAAAACGAAAGACTAGCTATAAACAAAGCAGCAATGAGCACGAATAAAAATATTTATAGGTTAAGTCCGGAAGTCAATCCTCAGATTTGACAGTTGAAGGTTTGGCATTACATTAGTACCAGTTCCCAGAGACAATCAGCGGTGAGAAACTTGTTCGCAACCGAACATGCGCAGAATGAAATTTGCACCCGATTGGAATTTTCGTTCCGCGATCGAACCTATCATTATATATCATAAATGATACAGGGTGGCCCAAAAAAGTGTGGCAGCATAAAGTTATATTTCTTTAAATGGGACACCCAGTATTTTATTGCATATTTAGGTTCATATTAGTATCGTTTATAAGTGCCTCAAATTTTATTTAATTTGGTTCTGTAGTTTCGGAGAAATAAATTAAAAACTGAAGAAAAAGTTTTGAAGTCCTGAATAGAAAAAATCAAAAAAAAACAATCCAGAACTATTTTTTAACCTCGGCATTGGGTGAAATTTATGACAAGAGGTCTAGAGATACTATGAGTCTAATTGCGTTTATCTATTTTATACAGGGTGTGCATAATAAGCTTTCAAAAACGCCACATTTTAATATAATTTTTCTCAAGTGTTTCAAATGAAACTCCCTGTATATTATTTGGCTATTTGACATAGAATTCATAGACAATTTTTTTTTGTAGTACATAAAAGTTATATCCATCCGTTTTCGAAATAATTGTAAATATCATAAATTATATTGTTTAAATAGAGCTTTTATTGGGAAATTTTGTTATAGGTGACTAGACCAATAATTGTAAACTAACGTAAATGTTCAAAATAGCATCTAAACAAAAAAAATCATGGCAACTCTATTAAGAATAAAAAATAAAATAAAATAAATAAAAGTAACAATAATGTAGGCTTTTAAAATTTATATCGAAATAACTAAAATACGGTAAACTCTAAGAGTAAGAGGAAGCTATTTTGAACATTTACGTTAGTTTACAATTATTAGTCTAGTCGCCTATAACAAAATTTCCCAATAGAAACACTATATTCAAACAACATAATTTATGATATTTACAATTATTTCGAAAACGGCTGGATATAACTTATATGCTTGTATTACAAAAAAAATTTGTCTGATACGTCTACGTCGAATAGCCAAATAATATACCCTGTATATTATCAATTTGAAAAATTTAAGAAAAATTATTTTGAAAATGTGGCGCTTTTGAAAGCTTATTATGAACAACCTGTATAAAACAGATATACCCAATTAGATTCATAGTATCTTGTCATAATTTTAACCCAATGCCGAGGTTAAAAAATAGTTCTGGATTGTTTTTTTTTTATTTTTTTATTTAGGACTGCAAAACTTTCTTTTTTTAGTTTTTAATTTATTTCTCCGGAACTACGAAACCAAATGAAATAAAATTTGAGGCACTTATAAACGATACTAATACGAACCTAAATATGCAATAAAATACTGGGTATTCCATTTAAAAAATTAACCTTTTTGCTGTCACACTTTTCTGGGCCACCCTGTATAATGTAAAATATTTTTAAAACAAGACCTCAAGCCGTTTTAGTATTATTGATAAGTTCTTCGATAACGATTTAATCTTCCGCCCCCGTTACGTTTGAGGACCCGGTATAAAGGACGAAACAATAATACTTAGCGTTCTGAATAAATTCAGGAAGGTATGGACTAACGGCGATACTGATAAAAATCACCAGCTCATAACCTAATCGCCATTTTACGAGCCAACAATATTTTGTATTGAAACACCATATAAAATCACTTTACTTACAAAGTTATTAATATATGTAAAACATTAAATTTCAATTACCCAAGTCTCGGTAATCCTGACGGCGCATACGCACGCGTGTCCAGCTGTCTCGAATTTGTGCCCCTTTGGCCCCTGCCGACCCGTCGGCACAGGCCGGGTCACGACTAATGAAAATTCGATTAAAGGACCCCTCGAATTATTCTAATCCTTCTTACATGCGAGATTGGTTATTATACGGACGGAACGCGAGTTGCCTAGTTTAGGCATGAAGGCATTTCGTAACGGTAAAATGAGGTATTTCTCAGTGTAATAAGATTGCTTATATTATGACAACAATTTTAAAGGAGATTGTCTCAAATTTAATAATGATTTCCTGGGATTTCTTTACTATACCTATGCATATGGAAATTTGTGTAATTTTATTGAAAAAAAGCAACACACAACAGGAGGAGTTATGGTATAAGGACAGAGGCGTAGCAACAGGATGCAGGGGGATGTCTCCCCCTTAACGGAGGGGTCCTAGTGTTTTGCAATTTCGAAATGCGAATCGGTTTTTCAGATCAGAACAATATACCCTACGTAATAATAAACTATGTATGGCTTATGTACAGGGTGTCGCATTTTCGGCACTTTAATAGGGTATCTCCGTAATTGTTAGTGCTATCAAAAAACTAATGTAGTTTTTGGGTCAAACTTAAAATGGTAAACTAAAAATTTTAAAATTTTCGCTCGCGTAAGAGATGCGGGGGAGAATAAAAAAAATTGACAATTTCAAAATTACTCTATATTTTCTTAGTGAAAAGAGATACAGAAAAATATTTTATACAGAAGTTTATTTATATTGATTGTTGAATAATTTGCAGTTTTGAGAATAAGTATACGGGGTCAGGTAAAAAAGTTATCGGACCTAACCTCATTTTTTTTTAAAATGGAACACCCTGTATATTTTAATAGAAAAATATATTATTTTAAATTCTGCTTTCAAATATATAACACGCCATGGATGATATTGGTTTCCTAGGCTATTTATTTAAACTTTCTTACTTTGAAACGAAATAAAAGATTCAGATTAAGGTAAAAAATAACGGGAATCATCGCAAATGTTCGGAATATGTCCTTAAATGGTTACCGTCTTTCCGAATAGCGAACAGAATATACATTTTGCGCCATTTCTTCGTTTCTTCCACTTTCAATATAAACTGATATCATATCAAATTCTTCAAAATGTTGATAGGTCATTTTCGCAAATGAATATGGAAAAATGAAATTGACGTTAAATGTTAATAGTCAACATAATTGTTTCTAGGGTTTGTTCGGGTTTGTTCGGGTTTGTTAATAAATCGCCTAGGAATCCAATATCATCCATGGTGTGTTATATATTTGAAAGGAGAATTTAAAATAGTATTTTTAAGATTAAAATATAAAGGGTATTCCATTTAAAAAAAAACCAGGTTAGGTCCGATAACTTTTTTACCTGACCCCGTAAACTTATTCTCAAAACTGCAAATTATTCAACAATCAATATAAATAAACTTCTGTAGAAAATATTTTTCTGTATCTCTTTTAACTAAGAAAATATAGGGTAATTTTGAAATTGTCAATTTCTTGATTTTCCTCCGTATCTCTTAAGCGAGCAAAAATTTTCAAATTTTTATATTACCATTTTAAGTTTGACCCAACTAAAGCACATGACACCTACATTATTTTTTTGAGAGCACTAACAATTACGGAGAACAAACCCTATAAAAGTGTCGAAAATCTGACACCCTGTACTTAACTCATGGTTTTATATTTTTAATGTTAAGTAAATGAATAAATATTGCGTAGCAGCACTCTGTAATATTGACTTTATTTGTTGAAATTATTTTTAATTTAGCAGAAGCAAAAAATTATAAAATGTCACATTGATTTTTTTACGAACCGGTTTATTAGAAGAAATGGTAACTTTTTTCTTATTTTCTTACCTAGAGTGGCATAGCGATCAAAATTTTATTCTCATTGCAACAAATGATGAAATTACTATGGAAAAACTTGAATTATTGATAACTAAGATGATTTTACATTTGTGTGAGAATAGAATAGATAACTTTAATGAAAACTGGTATTTTGAAATAATTTTTCTACTTGGTTATTCCCCAGAGCGTTTCGAAATTAGATAAAAACTATATTAGTATCCTTGTATAATATGTTAAATAATCATTGTTACTTAGAATTTGCAAAAGACGCGCTAAAACTGATAGTTGTACTAAAGTTTTCTAAAAAATCATTAATATCGAACTAAAAATAAAGAAGAAACAAACTTTATCAAGATTTTGTAACGGCCGTTTTCTTTGCACGTGTGAAATAGTAAAATTAATACTAAGCATGAAACGGCTTCCTGTCCTGTAAATGTTACACACTGCTATCCAATCTACAAGCTAAAGTTAACAAACTGATTATTTTCCCTCGCCGATATTTATGGGCACATAAAGGACTGTCCAAGATAAATTCTTCCAGACAACTTCGTTCGCAGTTTTTCCCTACATTTACTGCGTAACGGATGATGGGACGGACACGCAGGATTGCTTACACAAAATCGAACAAATTCTGAGTTATAGAAAACAAGACGACACTGCATTTCAGTAGCTATAAAAACAAACACAAAGAATATTCGGTAAAATTCGGTAAAAAAATTGGTTCTTACACTTACTTCACTTGGTGCCCAAAACGTTGCTTAAAAGCTATTTCTGTAGTTATTTGTACATATTTATTTAGCTCAGTGGCGGGTATCATACTTCACAGAATTATCCAGATTTAAAAAATAATATCATGGGTTTTTAGTTTGGTAAACGAAAAAGTTATGAGTATTTTATAATGAAAATTTATATTTTCAATTAAATTTGTGTTAATGTCACACTCAAATTGAGTTTAAGTAAATCAAATAAGATTTATCGTTTAAAATATAATAATTTAAAGTATTTCTTGATTTTGACAAAGGTTATTGCTTATAAAACATGAAGAAAAATGTTTCGTTACCGTTACATCTTCAAAAATAATTTCACGACTACTGCGATTTTCCAAATATTTCCGTAGAGACCGAGATCTTAGACATGAAATGTTTGTCCTTAATGTATGGTTGCCAGTTGTTAACAATTGTACATAAGAAGCCTGATTTTTTAGAAAAAAGCCGGAAATTTTTTCACAAATTCATTTAAACAAATATATAAAATAAAAATAAAATTTGTGTGTGATTTAATTCTTGCGGAGATCAGTATTAACCAAATAAAACGCAAAAATAAACACTGATTATTAATAAAACGACAAAAACCAACGAAAATAACATTTGTTTCCCCAGAAAATAAAAATTTACTATACTAATCAAGAATATACAGAGTGTTCCTTAATGACGTGCTAATATTTCAGGGTGTGATTCCTTAGGTCATTTTATAAAGAAAAGTTCATAAAAAATATGTCCGCAACGGCTTAAATTTTTAGCTACAGGGTATTGAATTTTTATTTTTTAAATGGTTATTTTTTAATATCTCCGAAAGTACTTTAGATATTATTTTCAATTTTGGTATGTGTTAATAGGATATAGAACCACAATACAACACAATATGAATTTAGTGTTTTAACCAAAATCTAAAGTACTTTCGGAGATATTAAAAAATAACCTTTTAAAAAATTAAAACTCAACACCCTGTAGCAAAAAATTTAAGTCGTTGCGGACATATGTTCATATGGACTTTTCTTTATAAAATAACCTAAGGAATCACACCCTGAACTATTAGCACGTCATTAAGGAACACCCTGTATATAAAATATATAAAAAGATTTTAAATTTAAAATTACAAGCGATTTCGCGTGGTAATGGTAAATCTTTAAGGTAATGGTAAAAAGGAGGACATGGCAACATTAGACACTCTCGGTTTGTTATATATTATTCAAGCAAAAGACAATTTTATAAATAAATATCCAATATTTAAAATTAAAGGAAAGGAGACAAATTTGTAACTAATATTAAATTCTGTATAGCAAAATACTTGAAAACCTGAAAAATTTGTGACTCGCACGACGAAGCACATGTCAATATAGACATGTCAATATTTTAGTTGAACCATTTCCGTCTAATACACTGAAATTGTATTTCGTTTCCAAAGAACTGTTTTATCCTTTTTTATTTAAAGTTTTCAATTACCCATAAACATTGTCTAGCAATAAAAGCTCATTGAAAAGGTAGTTGCCATAAAACAAGACAAGCAAATGAGCCAGATAACGCTGTTTTGGCAATCCTGATCCTGATTCCAGATAGACTAACCGCAGGATGTGTCAGGATTTAAGGTGGTGGGCGTATAGAAAAAAAATGACCTCGGATTAAAAAACGTGGAATGGAAAATAAATGCTATCGACTTTTC
This sequence comes from Barypeithes pellucidus, assembly GCA_963991005.1. NCBI lineage: Eukaryota > Metazoa > Arthropoda > Insecta > Coleoptera > Curculionidae > Barypeithes > Barypeithes pellucidus. The sequence continues at coordinate 8,752,315 of OZ022557.1, forward strand.
CAAAACCCATAATAATAAAATATGTTGTGGGAAAAAATAGGATTTATCTTGATGCTGTTGAAATAATAATGTGCCACGAAGTTATGGAGAATTTAAGACTGTAGAAGAATGTCTTTAACATTCTTGTCGTCGCATCAATGAGTTGCGAGATATGTAACATTGAACTTCTTCTTCATGCTAATGAGAAAAAATATCCATGCAGGACCATATTGGAGCATATATTGCAGGGACGCCAGAATCCATGCAATAGCTTTCCTAAATGAAATAAATGGTTTAATATCATTTTAATTTTAACACATACTAAAATTGAAATTAACATCTAAAGTAGGTACTTTCGGAGAAATTAAAAAATATCGTGTTCCTCAATGGTACATATTGTCTCACTCCCTCTTCTTACTGTACATTAATGACCTTCTAGAGAACACCAAAAATCAAATTTATAGCTACAGCAGAAGCAGACATAGCCATGGCAGTACACGCAATTCCACTGACTTCATCTATTAATTTAATGGACGTCAATCTGGGAAGAAATATGCCTTTGCGTAACTACATTGTGGCAATCGCCAAAATAGCTTCGCAGAAACTTGGTGTACTCTTCAGAACCAGAAAGTTGTACACACCTCAACAACTTTTAACGCTATACAAAGCCCAGATTATACCATCACTAGAGTACTGCTCTCATGCCTGGAGCTCTGCACCCAAACATACCCTTCGGCTACTGGATTCCATCGAAATGAGAGCCATTCGTATGATCGGAGACCACGAGCTGACTCAGTACCTCGACAACCTGGAACATCGAAGATAAGTCGATGATTCGACTCTCTTTTACCGATATTTCCCTGGCATATGTTAGACCAGGGGTCGGCAACCTTTTGAGACGGAAGAGCCAAAAGTTATAATTTACACAATTTTTCAATTTTTAAAGAGCGAATAAAGGCCGCAATTTGATATCGAAAGAGACACAACTTGACATCGAAAGAGCCGCAGGTTGCCCATCCCTGTGTTAGACGCTTAATTCCACGTAGTACTCATATATAACAAACATCATTTAATTAATAAAGAGACAGAATTGTTTTTATTCTATCAGAATCATACAAAGTTTTAAACAATAATCAATGATGCCAAGATTGAAACCGAAAAGTATAATATGTTTCATGTTTCAGGGAAGCCACCGTGGCAACACTGTACGTACGTGCTACCGATTATACTACGTATGTGAACCTGAAGTTTAGAACTTCCATTCATTTTTTCATGCACGGTGTTGTTTGCGAAACATCTCTTCTGCGTTTATCTATTTATGACTAATGCTAGATCGAAATTATCGAAGCGCGAACCTTATCACAGTGTTGCCATTTCTTTAAACTGTGCATGATTGTACATAATTGGTGTTTTATGAATGTCATGTTTTGTCTCCCTCATTTGTTTATGTATATAACAGTACGCACGAAAAAGATGTGGGAACATGGACTTGGTACAAGATGAATCAAGATGTCATACTTATTTAGAGTTTACTGTATCTTTAAAATAAATAGTGGAGCTACAAGCGCTCTCGTTTTTTAGACCAAGCGTTATCTTAATACTCGCCGCTATATGGCGTTCTCTCATATCATATCTCACCCCATTCCCATAAATTGGCAAACTAAAGGGGGAAATTATAGGAGCCCTCGCTGTGAGATAAGGCTAATTACGCGCGCTGGACCGCGGACGGCAACGGAACAGCGGCATCTTTAATCAATAGAAGGAACTTAGTCGTGTGTGAGGGTTCGGTTTGTCCTTCATAGGTTTACAAAATTTTTCAATTTATCGTCGTTTGCGTATTGAAAAACCTCCGATGTACAAATTCTTTGGTATGCCCAGTCGTTTATGAACATCGAAAGGAATACGAGCAAAAAATTGGGCTATTCTGCCCATTGTTAATAAATTAATGTTTGAGGACACCTATTGTAAGACCAGTGGCGGTTCTTCCACAGGAGCACATGCGCACGTGCACCCCCAAAACGAATAAAAAAATATTAATTTATATTCATTGAATATTATTTATCGTATAAGGTCCGACCCTCCCTAATATTTTATCGTACCGTCAAACTAAAATGTCCGACCCTCCCTAATATTTTATCATCCCGTCAAACCAAACTGTATAGATCCGGCAACCGTGCCTCGGTCGAGGTAAATTACGATTATGACGAGACTTGCTCGCAGGTGCGATTAAGTAGTGCAGTATGTCTGTAGTAACAGGTGGCGGGTGGCAGCGGGGGATAGCGGGGCTATGGCGATTTAACATAGAAAAGGCGCATAGTTCTTGTGTGCTGTTGTCTGTTCGTGCATCTAGTTAGAAATTCGAGAGTGTATGTTTCAATATTTTAATATTACATATTTATTAAGTTAAAATGAATAGTTGACGATGGACTATTTAAGAAATAACTTTAGCTCTTTGAGTTTGTTCGAATTTGAAGTGAAGAATGCGGGAACACCTAAACCGGAAATTAATTTAACACACACCACAAAGGGTAAATCTAGAGACTATTAGAAAGTTTAAAAATGAAATATATGAAGAAAAAAAATAATAGAGGGTATTCCAAACTTAATGAGGCTGTTATTGATCAATTTTCTACAATTAAGAACCGAAGAATGGACTTTACGTTTAAGCACTATTGTGTAGGGTCGATAAATGTTGTCTATTTCGATAAATGATACTCGATATGATTTTAAACCATTTTATTTAAGGATTTAACCAAAAAAACACTGAATATATGAAGAAGGCCAACTTGTCAGTCTCGTGGCTCGATTCGTTCTCGTCATAAAACAGTCAACTAATGTTCTCGTCTTGGTTGCGCCTAATGACGTAGCCGTAGATGGCGTAGTGGTATTAGACATCATTCGGTTTTCTTGATAACTCGTAGATGGCGGTACCTAGTAGTATTGGACATCATTCGGTTTTCTTGATAACTCGTAGATGGCGGTACCTAGTAGTATTGGACATCATTCGGTTTTCTTGATAGCTCGATTGCATGCGACGATGTTAAGATCCGACAGCTATACACACTAAGAAAACCTTTCTTATTTTCCAGAACTTGTATTTCCTTGTGCAAAATAAAAAAAATAAATAAAAATATGTTTTACCTAACGCATTTTCTTATTATTTTTTTTCTTTCTACATTTAAAACGTATAGAAAGTAATTGTTTGGTCGTTACACAGAAATAAAATTTTAAAAATTATTTCACCATACTTGTGAACCCCCTCTATCATAGGTCACGTGCCGCCACTGGGTAAGACGCTTTCGAGCATGGTTTCCATACATTTTCTCCCTTCGCTCTTCGTAAGGAAACGTTCAATAAAACTTTGCAAACAATAATTAATCATTGTGTGAGGAGATCGGAATTCTCTATCGCGTCCCGTTCTTCACGCATTGGCTAATAGAGATGTGTGATTTATACCATTGTTATTAAAGCTCTCGGAAATAATAATAAAAACAAAATCATCAATATTTGAATCCATTAGAAGAGATAAAATATCGTTGCCGATCCGAAACTGTTATCTTCTAGGTCAAGATAAACAAACCGAGTCTCCGTACATTTTCTTTTCCTCCCCGTATATTTTCAAGTATCCACACCCACACCTCTTCCGTCCCCGTCCCTTTCCAGCTAACTTCATTTACATGCCGGGCGCTTGCCACCGCACCGGAATATTGGATAACCTAATGTGTGACTCTCGAGCAGCGAACGCCTCTTTGGCGTTCTCCTCCTAACGTCCTGCTTGATTGTCCTTGTTGGCCATCCCGTTGGAAATTGGGGAGATAATTTAAATAAATCTGGCGATTTTCGGGAGGTTTTAAATTGGGAGAAAAATTTGGCAGGATATTTCAGTAATGAAATAAGACACCTAGGTATAATTAATTGTCTACGGTTTACAAATAGTAACTTTTTTGGTTCACTCGTAAGTTTGTTTGGGGGTTGTCGAGTGCCCAAATTAACTCAATTTTGAACCTGAATTATCCACTCAGTAATATTTTTTGTGTTGGGAGAAACCGATCACTTTAATAATCGAGCGATGTTAATAATTGAGTAAATCGCTCGAGCGATTAATGACTTGAAATTTTTATGACTAAGAAGAAGCCTTACTCCCTGATAGTCTGCGGGTCAAGAGCTTTTCACAATTTCTGCATATTATATTTGTTCGAATTCTTGTTAGAAATGGACGTCCTTTGAAATATCTCCGTCTCATGTTCCTCCAAGACCTTCCAGCACTGGAGACTTGTGACAATGCATTTGCCGTTATCTATAACTTTCTCTTCGGCGCAATTATATCAGAAATTTCAGATTTCTTTCAGCAATACGGAAAATCTTATTCCTCATCGTTTCTCCGAGATTTTCCAGTACAGATAACTAAATGCGGCATTTAACATTTAGCCGGCTAACACTTGAGAAACTCCTGGGCAGCTTGGTCATCCGTAAGACGTGACAATGCAGAGTGGCCGAGGCATAAATTAAACTTTAGCCGCACCGCGTCGACCGGGGTGGACAGAGAAGATAAGGACGCGCCATATATCAGGAGATAGGCGGCGGTCCATGCAAATTCGCACTATTCTTCACCCCGTTCTAGCCAACGGTCTTAAATGCTGCTGAAGCTACAAGGACTTCTCAATAGTTCTATCCAGAGCGGTAGAGGAAGCAAAAAAAATACACAACGGATGCCGTAATACCAGGATTGCTCCACGCCACGCGCTCAGATCTTATGAACATTTCTCAGTTATATAGTCCCGGTATATTTCTAGGTATGTCAGCTGTGCTGTGTCATTTTTCCATTTGAGGTAAATATAATATAATCACATGTAGTAATTGAGGTAGAAAATTATAAAGTAGTTAGTAGTCAGGATGGGATTGGAACGGGTGTAGGGGAGAAGGAAGGTGGTTTAGAATTAGCAATTCGCCTTCAAAACTGCGATCGATTGGACAGATTTCTAGAATGTTTACTATTTGTATAGGTACTGGATGTGCCTGGACAGGATGATTTCGCGACCAGTTCGGGAGTTATTCGCCTGATACATGTGCACTGTCAAAATTGTTAATTTTTGGTCCATTAGTCTTTGCTAGGCAATAATAACACTGGGAAACAAATTTCAACTTTTTTTTTGTTTCCTGAACAAAACCTATTTTTTTGGATTCAACTGTACCCAAGTAACTAAAAAATACCTATTAAAGATTTTAGTTGGCTCGCAAAAAAAAAAATCTCAATTATTTGTTACAAAATTTTAATTCATAGGCATATACAATGGACATACAAAATACAGATAACAATATATTGTTGGTTCAACAAAAGCAACTAAATAGCACATTTTTATCATTGAATCCAAAGTTTAGACACTCATTTTGCGCTTCTTAGCTTGCCTTTTGAAAGCAGCCTCTGGGGCATCTCTCGTAATAGTCCAGCAGTAGTCGGCTAACATCTCACAGTTCCATTTTCCCTGATATCTTCTTTCCATGTTCGAAATATCCTGGTGGAACCTCTCACCGTGTTCGTCACTTACAGCACCACAATTTTCCGGAAAGTAATCCAGATGAGAATCCAGGAAATGAATTTTCAACGACATATTACACCCTAGGTTTTGGTAACACAAAAGAAGTTGGGCAACCAGGTCTTTATAATTTTCTGCTTTTATGTTTCCCAAGAAATTTTTTGCAACCATTTTAAAGGCATCCCAAGCGTCTTTTTCCTTGCCTTCAAGTATGGAATCGAATTGCGCATCTCCGAAAAGTTTCCTAATCTGGGGACCCACAAATATTCCCTCTTTAATTTTAGCGTCACTGATTCTAGGGAACTTTTCTTTTAAATAACTAAAAGCACGGCCTTCTTTGTCCATTGCCTTCACAAAATTTTTCATAAGTCCCAATTTTATATGAAGTGGCGGTAGTAAAATCTTTTCTGGGGCAACTAATGGCGCGCTGGTCACATTTTTCTTTCCTGGCTCAAAAGACTCTCTCGGTGGCCAAATTTTCTTTCTGTAGTGATCCGATCGTGCTCGACTGTCCCATTCGCAGAGGAAGCAGCAGTATTTGGTATAACCTAGCTGCATTCCAAGCAAGATCGCCACAACTTTTAAATCCCCACAAATTTGCCATTTATATCTTTCATATTGTATGGTCTCAAGTAACAATTTCAAATTGCTATATGTTTCTTTCATATGGACTGCATGACCAATTGGGACTGAAGGCAATTTGTTTCCATTATGGAGTAACACAGCTTTAAGACTTACTTTTGAGGAATCAATGAAAAGTCTCCAGTCTTTTGGATCATAGTCCAGATTTAAAGCTGCCATTAATCCCTCAATGTCCCTACAGGCTACCAAATTGTTATCCATGTTAAAAAATGGTGTTAGGTTTTTCTGACGGCTTCGGTACACAGAAACTTTTACTTCATCTTCAAGTAAATTCCATTGTTGCAATCGAGAGGCCAATAGTTCTGCTTTTGTCTTGGGCAGTTCCAAATCCCTTATAAGGTCACTTAATTCACTTTGACTTATTTTGTGAGGCTTTTTACTTGGAAGTTCACAGACAAAATCGGAGTCTTGCGAGGTTGATGGGCCGGCGACATTTTCCGGTACACTACCGTTTGAATCCTCTTGATCATCATCAGAATGAAGGGTATATTCCTGAGGTGGATTAGGTATAGGCAACTCGTCACTATGAGGCACCGGGCGTATGGCGGATTGTAAATTTGGATACTGTATCGCAGACCTTTTTTTCTCTGAAAAGCCTTTTTTGATGGGAGGTGTCAAACAAAAGTAACAGTCAGTAACGTGGTCTTTCGGTTCTCGCCAGATCATAGGAACAGCGAAGGGCATCTTACGGTTTTTTCCACTTAGCCAGCCGCGAATGTTGGACGCACATTTGTAGCAGCAGATATGGGGAGCCCAATTTTTATCCTGGTCTCCAACTTTGCAGCCAAAATACAAGTGGTAAGCCTTTTTTATTAAAGGGCTAAGCGTACGTTTTTGTTTCACAAAAGTCATTTCACCACATATATAACAAAAATGATCCGGCTTATTTACACAAACTCGCGACATGTTGCTCAAAACTCTCTAATTTCTCAAATACGAACAGCTCTCGATCAACTGGTGGTTGAAATACAACTAACTAACAATTTAGGATTTATATTATATGTATTTAAACCCCTTATAAAGTACACCTGTTATAATAAATCCAGGTATTTCTCATTTAATGGTGAAATTTTCCCATATATTAAGGGCAGGTAGGTAAATTATCATAATTGGGATGGATCTATAAAACCGGAGCCAACTGAGCCTTTTGCAAGACAGATTGTTAATTAGTATAATAAAATAAGTAAGATTTTGCTATTTTGGTCTCGGAAACATTTTTGCTGTTCCCCAGTGTAATTAATTAATATAATAATTATTGGCGTAATGAGCAATATTTTTATTTTTTTATTGAATACCTATTCATTATTATTTATTATATTAATAATTAATTTGAATGCTTTAATTAAATACAAATACATCATTCATTCTACTTACTATGGTGTTTAATCACATGTTATATGTGATCGGGTTTGTTCGAACTTCATTATTTAAGAACTCTTTTATCTGGAGGACTTCATCATTGTGGAACGATCTTCCCGAGGTCGTTTTTCCCAACGAATATAACCTCCAACGATTCAAAACCAACGTGAATCGCTTTTTACGCACACGCGCCACTCCCAGAGTGCCCTAAAGGATTTGTCCTATAGTGCTTGTGTTTGATCATTAAAAAAAAAAAAAAAAAAACAAGACCTTTAAATTTAATCGATTTTAAATTTAATCGATTAAACTATTATAGTATATTAAGATACTCATAGTTTCATAAGACATTATCTTAGAGCACGCGTTTAAAGTACAAGTGCTCTATTTGTCTTACGAACCGTGTATTTTATAATACTTTTTCTATTTGGGTCTTTAAAGTCTGGAAAACTTTAAAAAGTATAGTAGATTTTTTCCATTTAAATTATTATTTTCTTTTTGGGTTGGCAATACTTTTACAATTTAATAAAATGTTACAAGTATCAAATATGCCATGATAGAAACAATTGAACACCACAAAGCTTCTTCCCATCCGTCATAATTAAAAATAAATATATTATTAAAGTTAATAAAACTGAGTCAGGAAGAACCGTCAGAAATACGAGAAATTGCAGAAAATAATCTAGAAAAACTTTTAAAAAGAATATGCAAAATTTTGAGTTATGGTGCGAATACTATGGAACAAAATATTGTGTCGACACAGAATCTGACAGGAATAACAATTAATGCCCAGGAAATGTCTACAGTAACTATAAATATGTATATATAAAGTAATACGTATAATAATACTATGTATATTGAATTAAAAATAAAAATAGTACTTTATTGAATAAAACTTTAGAAATAAAGCATAAACTGGGAGATATTTCTATTATTTTTAGGTTATGTTGTTTTATAGTTGTGACTAGAAATTAGTTGACGTACACCGTCAGCATGTTATATATTTCCGATTATAGGTATTTCAGATAAATATCTAGTAAAAATGATCTATTTGCAAGGTTAAAGGTTAGTATTTTAAAGTTTTCTATAAAATTTTTTTCTCGAATCCATAATGCCTAGAAAACTAATTTCAACGAAATCAAAGTAAGCCTAAAATTCGAACCCTACTTGCTGCCGACATAAAAAAAATAAAATTTCATTTTCATAAAGTGGCAGCTTATTCAATTTTTTTGCATTTCATAATATAGCCAAAGTCTTAATTCGCCTAGGCTGTGCAAAGTTTCATTAAAATATACACAGTTGCTTAAAAGTTATAACCGAAAATGTAAATGTTGAGGTGCGTCTTTGTGGTGCGATATGGAGGGACATCAGGATGTATGCTGGCATATTGCCCTAAACTTACCGGACACGGACACATTGTATTGATCTAAAGACCGACCCCTGTACCACATTATTTGTCATTTATTCAGTGCATAGTCCTCGTATATCTAGGCGTATAAAATATACTATCCAGAGGAGAGCCAGCGCGATCCAGATTTGCATCGGCCGAAACGAGTCGAGATATCATCCGTGTTCTCCACCCCATTTGGCTATATCACTTACACATCCAGGAAGAATTGCAGAGTCGACATTTAGAAACTGGCAGTAAAGGATGATGGGGCATTTCTTTTCTGGAAAACGGGATTATCCAGATTAGTTTCGAGTAGTTGAGAAAAATTCGGATTTGTCCAGCTTAGAAATTATTCTTGCTACAATGAATTAAGTCTATTTTGACTCCGACATCTTTCCAGGTTGATATTTTTCGAATTAGCCTGATCATGACTGAACAAGCCCGCACCGGAATCGGATCCTGTACTTACAGCAAAACGTTCTAAAAAGAAATCAAAATCCGTTTGACTGAAAAAACACGAAGAAAATTTTCCATTTTTATCAAAAAAAAACAGCAAAAAAATTATGTTCTGCAAGCAATAATTAATTTTATGTCATACCAGTGCATTATTGTGTTTTTATACCCCTCGGGCGACTTACGAACACTCGGGCCAGAGGCCCTCGGCTTTGTAAGACTGTCGCCCTCAGGGCATAATCATCTACTTAGTACCCTTGATACATAAATAACTATTCTGCACCATAATCTGCCCATTATTAATTTGTTACATATTATTTATTAATTATGTCATTTGTTCCAGAGATTGTGTTTTGTTCTTATGTTAGTTACAGTGGCGGCTCGTGGCCTATGATAGAGGGGTTCACAAGTATGGTGAAATTTTTCTAGGCGTTTTAACTGTAGAAAGAAAAAAAGTAATTAGAAAATGCGTTAGGTAAAACATATTTTTATTTATTTTTTAATTTTACACCAGGAAATGCAACTTTTGGAAAATAAGAAAGATTTTCTTAGTGTGTATAGCTGTCGAATCTTAACGTCGTCGCATACAACCCTCATAGCAATATTTATACAGTCCACTACTAATACTACTAAAGCCATCTAGCAACTATCAAGAAAACCGAATTATGTCCAATACTACTACGGCCATCTACTAGTTATCAAGAAAACCGAATGATGTCTAATACCACTACGCCATCTACGGGCTACGTCATTAGGCGCAACCAAAACGAGAACAATTGTTTGATGACGAGAACGAATCGAGCCACGAGACTGACAAGCGGACATTCTTCATATTTTCAGTGTTTTTTAGTTTAAATCCTTAAATAAAATGGTTTAAAATCATATCGAGTATCGTTTATCGAAATACACAACATTTATCGACCCTACACAATAGTGCTTAAACGTAAAGTCCATTCTTCGGTTCTTAATTGTAGAAAATTGATCAATAACAGCCTCATTAAGTTTGGAATACCCTCTATAAATTTTTTTCCATATATTTCATTTTTAAACTTGCTAATAAAGTCCCTAGATTTACCCTTTGTGGTCTGCGTTAAATTAATTTCGGGTTTAGGTGTTCCCGCATTCTTCACTTCAATTTTTTGCTCCAAACTCAAAGAGCTAAAGTTATTTCTTAAATAGTCCACCGTCAACTATATTCATTTTAACTTAATAAATATATAATATTAAAATATTAAAACATACACGCTCGAATTTCTAACTAGATGCACGAACAGACAACAGCGCTGTACACACAAAAACTGTGCGCCTTTTCCATGTTAAATCGCCATAGCCCTGCTAGCCCCCGCTGCCATCCGCCACCTGTTACTACAGAGAAACTGCACTACTTAATCGCAAGTGCGAGCAAGTCTCGTCATAATCGTCATTTACCTCGACCGAGGCACGGTTACCGGATCTATACAGTTTGGTTTGACGGGATGATAACATATTAGGGAGGGTCGGACTTTTTTAGTTTGACGGTACGATAAAATATTAGGGAGGTTCGAACTTTATGCGATAAATAATATTCAATGGATATAAATTAATATTTTTTATTCGTTTTGTTTTGGGGGTGCACGTGCGCATGTGGTCCTGTGGAAGAACCGCAACTGCTTAGTTAAATAAAACAGTTCCACAGCGTCGCTGTGGTTCAGTTCATTATTTCTACAAGACATTTTTTTAAATTAAGTTCTGGCCGGATCCGGTATAAAATCCGGCTTAACAAGATTCAGCTCCGGTTCCGGCGTCATCACTAGCACTAAGAACGTTCCAAACAAAGGCATTAATCGCTGAAACATAGGGATATTGCAGGGACAACGTTGAAGCATTCTTAAAAATTATTCATATGGTCATACGTATCCAATACGACCACTAAATTTTCTTTCCTCGCCTTTTAGCATATAACAGCCAACACCTTTAACGACGTTTCCCTCGCATTTCCCAAACAATTTAGGCAATTTTTTCCATTTCCTGTCGAACAAAAAACTATCCCCCTGACCGACTCTGATAGCGGCGGATATCTCCTGCTTCGTTTTCTAAACGGCACATTTAAGCGGCCCGGCAGGAGGGAAAGAACGTTATCCTGCTGCGGCCGCTATCTGTAGTCCTTACAGGCTGTCACCCGTTGCTGTTAAACGGTCAGCGGGGAATAACCTGCCTTTAACTAAGTAGCTTCGAGAGCAGGAAGTACAGGATTAAAGGACTTAACGTTGGAAACGGTTTGCTTAAGATTGAACTGTGATTGGAACAAATATTACTTTAAAAAAGAGCCAAATGATTTCGAAGGGTTTCCGTCACGAAAAAGCTACAATATAATAATTAGTAAAACAGAACTCGACACTATACAGGGTGTCCGCTAATTAATGGGACATGGAAAAACCACAGATTCCTTACATAAAAATATTAGGATTTAATTATACTTACCTATATCCGAAAGTTGATATTAACTGAGATACAGGGTGTTAAAGTTAAAACTTCATTTTTGTTTTTCTCGAATAACTTTGCAGGAAACCAACGGTTTTTTACAAAATTTGGCAATTATGTTTTTTTAGGATGAGAAACTGATTTTTTGGTAAAATTTTTATGTATAATGTAGAGGGCGCTGTCTGCGGCATTTTTTGCACATTTATTAGGTCATGACTTTTTTGTGTCTCAGTGTATTAAAGTTTTTAATGAAAATAATACTTTTCTCATATTTATTACGTAAAAAAGTTATACTAAGTTCAGGTCGCCCAGAGTTACCGTTTCGGAGATATTTGCATTTAAATTGTTTAGTGCAACCTGCCCAATTATTATTAAGTTGCAAACAAACTTTTTATCTTAAAGTAACCTATGAGCAAACAAATGAAATTTGGAGATGCAGTTGCTATGGAACAGAAAATCATTGTTTGAGTTTATCGTAAGTTTGTGTTGTCATTGCTGTTGGTTTCTTTCGACACGATTTTTTCTAGGGTCAAAGTTATTTTAGTTAAAGTAAGTTAAAGAACAATCCAATTGTTGTATTTATTATTCCCAATTACCATTACTAGAACATTAATTATCATGTAAAAGTGAATTGGTAAATAATAACAAAATATTATTTGCTTGCTGAGCTAACGCACTAAACACTTTAAATGAAAATATATCCGAAACGGTAACTCTGGGCGACCTGAACTTAGTATACCTTTTTTACGTAATAAATATGAGAAAAGTATTATTTTTATTAAAAACTTAAATACACTGAGGCACAAAAAAGTTAAGACCTAATAAATGTGCAAAAAATGCCGCAGGCAGCGCCCTCTACATTGTACATTAAAATTTCACCAAAAACACAGATTCTCATCCTAAAAAAACCATAATTGCCAAATTTTGTAAAAAACCGTTGGTTTCTGTCAAAGTTATTAGAGAGAAACAAAAATGAAATTCTAAATTTAACACCCTGTATCTCAGTTAATATCAACATTCGGATATAGGTAAGTATAATTAAATCCTAATATTTTTACGTAAGGAGTCTGTGGTTTTTCTATGTCCCATTATTCAGCGGACAACTTGTATAAGTTATGAAGATAAATCCAAAATAATAACTAAAGAAAGGATAATATAAATATAATTCAAAACCAGTCATATACACAGGGTGTACAAGGACAAGGAGAAAAACAAACAGGTGCAGCCGACCACGCTTGGACCCATGGGTATCACTTGCAATGGAAAAAGTCAGAAATCATCCTCAAAGAAGCGCATCAGCAAAGATTCTTTAGATATATGAAACAGTTGCAAACCCCTGTTAAGTAATAATTGTAAACTTAGGTTAAGTACGTCGTCCAGTGGTAACACATGACGGCACCTACCTCGGTCATGCTTAACCCCCCCCCCCCCCCCCCCCCTCCTCGTAATTTAGTGACCACAAACAAGGAACAACCTCGTCAGAAGCTAGAAACTACCGTCCCATCAGCCTAGCAATAGGAAAAATAGTCGAAACGGCCATCCTCAGCAAATTAAAATCCATGGCAGAAACTCTCCACATTATCCAACCGGAGCAATGCGGTTTCCGACCACTTCATTCAACTATACTACAGATAGCCAGACTTGCCGAAATGGTAGCCCAGGCTTTTAACAAGCAAGCCAGCCGAGGAGCTGTCATGCTGGATGTCTCCAAGGCGTTCGACAATGTCTGGCATAAAGGGACTGAAACTAATCAGATTCGGATTCCCACCTGATTTAACCAAAACCATAGCGTCATTTATCAAATACAGGACCTTTCAAGTAAAAATAGACAACGCACTGTCCACCAATAGGGAGATGAAAAGTGAAGTTCCTCAAGGCTTACCCACTATCCCCGGAATTATTCAAGATATTAACCCAGGGAAAACCCAAGCTATTATCTTCAATCCCAAACCCCGACCACCTGAGGCTAAACAACTGTCCAAAAGAAACATCCCCATAAGATGGCTCCAATCAGTAAAATACCTAGGCTTAATTTTTGAGAGAAAACTAAACTGTTACAACCAAGTACAAGCCGCCGCCCAAAAAATAAACATCACGATCAGTAAATTTTACCCCCTATTAAAAAACAGATGGATGACAATAAAAAAGAAACTGACAATATTCAAAACAATTATAAGACCCATCCTCACATATGCCAGTCCAGCTTGGATCCACCTGTCAAAAGCCAGAAGAACAAAACTGCAAGCCATCCAAAACAAAACCCTAAGGATTATCACCGGAGCCCCCTGGTTGGTTAGGAACATACAAATCCATAGGGATCTTAAGATAGAAACACTAACGCAGCATCTGAATAACACCTCAATCAAATTCATAACAAGCACGAATACGCATCCAAACCTCAAAGTACGTCACGTATTCAGATACATCAACAGAAGAGTCAGGAAAACCCACCCGAGACCGAGAGATCCACCGCCACCAGCCTTTGATTAAGCACCCTGCCACCATCACGCCAGCCTGTGGAGAAATCCCTCTTTTTCAAATATTTAAGTTTTAATCAATCATTGTAACAGAAGTAAGAGGACTGAGTCCTAACTAGAGCCAAATAAAGAAACTAGTGACTTATTCAGTATTCACCCGGAGACAACTGGAGATGTTGATGATGAAACTTTGTCTGTTATAAATAAGAACAATGGAAGTCCATAATACATCTATGACTCAGAATGTGACTACACTCAGCTATGTATACAGTGAGTCCCAGAAGAAATGTCTAAATTCATTTAAAATTCAGCGGTAAGTTTTTTCAAAAAACGCGCGTACCCGTCGATTTTGATTTTTTATTTTTTTTTGTGGTAATTTCATGTATACAGGGTAGCTCAAAAATAAGTTACGACCATCAACTTCATTTTTTCAAATGAAACATATATTTTTTATTTCATTTTTGAATTTTGCATTGAATTCTAAGCATTTTTCATGTACCATGTCCTATACATAAACTCAACAGTTATTGAAAAAATTAGGATTGAACATATCTATAAGTAAGACCTGTTTATTAAAAAAAACACAACAAAATCAAATTAAATGTTGAAAATGTGCGCCATTTACGGCTTGACAATATCCAAGACGATCAATAAACTCTCTTTGCACGTTTCCAACCATTTCCGGAGTTATGACACGCACATCTCTTCGGATCCTTTCTTTCAACTCCTGCATATTGTTTGGCCTGTTAACAAATACTTTTGATTTGATGTAACCCCACAAAAAAAAGTCCAGCGGAGTTAGGTCTGGCGACCTAGCAGGCCATTCGATAGGTCCTCTCCTTCCAATTCACCGATTGGGAAAGGTTTCATCCAAAAGAATTCGAGAAATTCGAGATATACTTGTCCAGTTAAAGACTGTTCAAAGAAAAATGGACCAATTACTCTTTCGCGTACGATTCCACACCAAACATTCTTAGGGTACACATCCGAAAAAATAATATTTTTTACTAAATTATTATCTAGATTGCACATATTTTACATGCGTCCGCAAAACTCACTTCGACTATCGAAATCATCTTCAAATATCTCATGCACTGGAATAACTTTGTATGGGTGATATTTGTGCTTTTGAACTACTCGGTGAACAACAGATTTCGGCATGTGTAAATCGGCCCCAATGTGCGACAGGGGAGTACATGGATTTTCTTCCAAGGAAAGCAAAACGTCAAGTTGTTCATTTTCATCTCGAGTAGGACGACCAGATTTAGGCAAATCTCTAACATGACCGAATTCTCTAAACTTAGCCTCTATTCTACTCACCATCTTTTGACATATGGGAGGACGATCAGGATGGATTTCATTAAATAATTGGGCTGTTTCTATTTGAGTACGTGTTTTATCACCAAACCCAACCATGCATAGAATTTCAATTTTTTCCCGTTCCGTTAACTTCACCATTATTGTGAAAACCGCAACTTTGAAACTACGCTTGACAATAATTATACTTATTTGAAATAAAATTGTCATACAGTTTCTATGGAAATAAACGGTGACAGTGAGACAGTACACTCTAACTTATTATGGAGCCCAAAATGCCATATTGCCAGAAGATTTGATAGATCGTTGGATTCCCTAAATGATATGTTCAATCCTAATTTTTTCAATAACTGTTGAGTTTACGTATAGGACATGGTACATGATACATGCTTAGAATTCAATGCAAAATTTCAAAATGAAATAAAAAATATATGTTTTCATTTGAAAAAATGAAGTTGATGGTCGTAACTTATTTTTGAGCTACCCTGTATACATGAAATTACCACAAAAAAAAAATTAAAAAATCAAAATCGACGGGTACGAGCGTTTTTTGAAAAAACTTACCGCTGAATTTTAAATGAATTTAGACATTTCTTCTGGGACTCACTGTATTATTACGTTTTTATTTATTCCAAATACACTGTAATTTAATTTACTAATTGCACATTACATTGTAGGAATAATCAGCTTCACGATTCTTCTCCAAACCGTAGTTTTTCGTTAAAACAACATGGCCCATCTACAAGATAAACAGCCATACATAATTTCTTGCCAGTGTTTCTCCAAAATTTACTTTACAAGATGTAACAACTTGAGCTGGCCTCCCTACAGTTCCTGCTGACCAAAGGCTGTTTGGACAGGCCGGGAGTTGAATACATGATTAGACCGTATTTGCTTCCGCCGCTACGTTCGACGGCTCTATTTAAAAATAACAATGGAAGGAGGAACTTACTTCGTTTGCATAATAACGAACTTGCAAATTAAATTTCGAGTACGGCGTAAATATGTTGGGTAGTTGCGGTAATATTAAAGGAAAGTTTAATTTTCAACAAGCGTGCGTGATTTAGCGTTAATTCGCACGCATCTTACTTTAATTGTCATTGTTATTACGTACTACTACTATTTTTTTTTTATTAATAACTTTTTTATTTTTTGATTTTGTTATACAGGGTTGAGTTTTTTAAAGTGTTACAAGGCGATATCTCGCAAACGGCTTAAAATATTTTCTTGAAATATTAAGGAGATAATAGTGAGATGGGGGGACATATTTAAACATATTTTTGTTATCTACCCCCTTTCCCCATTTTGAGGGGTGGGGGGTAACTTTGATATTTTAAATGGGAATATGTACTTTTGTTTATTAAATTCGGATCTACGTAAAAAACTACGTATTTGAACAAAAAAAATTTTTGGTTAGCTCCACTGGTTACCGATTATTATTATTATTATTATGCAATACAGGCCCGTAATCATTTAAACGAATTGTTTGAAAACAGGTGGATTGGTCGAGCTGGTCCGGTCAATTGGCCTGCTAGGTCTCCGGATTTGACCCCTCTTGACTTTTTCTTCTGGGGATTTATAAAAGACTAAGTGATGGCGACTGCACCTACAACTATAGACAATTTGAAAGACCGAATCCGCTTTGCCTGCTTATTAGTGACACCTGAAATGTTAGAGCGGGTACGAAATTCGTTTAAAAAAAGAGTGAGAAAGTGTTTGGAAGTTGAAGGGAGACATTTCGAACAGCTTCTGAAACATGACAGGCGATAATGGGTAAATAATATTTTTTAAATTTTTATAACCTAATTAATTATAATTCGGTAACCAGTGGAGCTAACCAAAAAATTTTTTTGTACAAATACGTAGTTTTTTACGTAGATCCGAATTTAATAAACAAAAGTACATATTCCCATTTAAAATTTCAAAGTTACCCCCCACCCCTCAAAATGGGGAAAGGGGGTAGATAACAAAAATATGTTTAAATATGTCCCCCCATCTCACTATTACCTCATTAAAATTTCAAGAAAATATTTTAAACCGTTTGCGAGATATCGCCTTGTAACACTTTAAAATTCTCACCCTGGATTGATGTATGAATATTTTTAACATTGATAAAATAATTAACGATAATTTTTTTTTATAAAAATTGTTGGAGGGCAATTCGATGCGAAGACGGGGCGGAAACATGCCTTTTAATTTTTATTTTCGCAAATGAAATGAAAAGAAATTATCATTATTATTTTATCAATGTTAAAAATAATAAGTTTCAATATGAATTTAGTGGTTTTAATCAAGAACGGTGCTGACGAGAAAAACTCAAGAGACCGTTCTCATGGAGAATTGAACAGGCCAATCAGAAAAGGTATCAAAGGACATGTTTGCAGCGACGCCACTGGTGGAACAATTGAATAACTTTTCTAACTAAAATTTGAGGTTCTATATCCTATTAACACATACCAAAATTGAACATAATATCTAAAGTATTTTCGGAGATGGTCACTTCTTGTATGCCAGCGCGCATTTAAGAAAATAAAAATTTTTCGCCAATCCCACTAGCTGATAAAAAAATGAACAAATTGAATCCGGCCTGATCCCCGTAGCTCCATTAATAGACTATTTATTAGCATTTATGTAAAAAATTTCCAATCCCCCTTACTCCCCTCCTAATTGCCGCACCAACCCGAGCCTCCGGCCATTCAAAGTACTCGGTATCACCCGTTAATTCTCGAGATATAATTAATTAAATTTTATTGTTTTTGCAGTGCCGAACTCATTAATATATCGGGATCGGGTTTGTTCGAGCTCACGCGCTCTGTCAAGCTCTCCAATTTTGCTTCTCACATTTTTTTGTGTGACCACGCCTTGGTGTTTTTGCGCGCAAACTATTTGATTATATTTTTTCAGTTGGACCGGAATGAGAGACCATTACAACCAAAAAGATAAGTACAACTATTTTCCACATTCTCAATATCCTCGAGAACGGGGGGAGAGAGGGGTCGGACGCGATATCCAACACCACCACCACCGTGCTCAGCATCCTCGAAAACGGGGGGAAAGTGTGTTTCTCTGCAGGGAAACCTCTTGAAGCGCGTTTAACCCCTTTGGGGGGTGGTTTTTGGCCGTTTTGAGGGATTGCGCAACTCAAATGAGAAATTTTGGTCCCGCCATCATGTTCAGCATCCTCGAAAACGGGGGGGAGAGGTACTCTTGTTCCGGCTGAAAATATTTCGATGTTCGTCCGACTCACAGACGCTACTAATACTTAATGGTCATAATTTAATTTAAAATTATGTAAGAAACTCTTGTCGCCGAAATAACGATATCTTTCCGCTTTGTTATCGTTGGAAGCTGCTTTCTCGCCACTTTTGCCCCATTGGAATTGTAGGCCCGATGGCGGTGATTCCCCATCCAAAGTTGTCGTTGCGTTAACGAAATTTCTTAATGTTTGAACTTATTTATACTCGCACCAAATACACGAGTGTTTGAAGACGAGTCAGCGTTATTTATACTGGCACTGAAACATACGAGTGTTTGAACATAAAATTCACTGAGGGAAAGATCCGCGGTTTGACTTCTCGGTGAATGACACTCTCGGTGATAAACACTCTAAAACCTGTAGCCGAAAATACGGACTCCCTTCTTACGTAAAAATTAATAAAAAAAACTAAATCGCGTTTGAGTACGACTCTGGGAATCCCCAATCGCCGGTATACCGCGTACTTGAGAATCCAAAACCAACTAAACTTACTGCCTCCTGCAGAATTTCTTTATCCGTCTGTTTTAACGTTCCATTGCGTCATCCTGACCGATTTAATCTACCGGTGACGCCATGCCCATTGCGGCAAGAGAGAGACGGAACCAAATACTGCCGACACCGCAAAACTATAAAAGCCCGTCTAATTTTGCATGTGGAATTATTTAGAATAATTTGACGGAAAAAATAAATTTATTAACTTTCTGGAACTGGAAAAAAAAAAATTTTACAACACTCTTTAAATCGGGGATCCATATTTGCGTTGAATTTTAACATTGGTAATGACAAGGCGATTACTATTTAGTGACAGGAGCAATTTATAATTATCATTTGTTAATATTTTCATTTTTCTGTTGAATTATCGCATTTTAATAGTAGAATTGCGTTTTCATAAATTAGGGAAGTATTCTCCTAATTTATTTGCTATTTCACTTCCTCAGTTCCTTAAAAAAGGTTTTAAATTAATAATACGCTCGAATATACCTAAAATGGGAAAAGTTCTCCCCCTTTCAGTTATCACTGTCCCATTTTTAATAAACAAAAAGCGGTACATGTTAATCATGTTAATTCCCTTGAGACTTTCGCTCTCTCCCAACTGTGCACATTACAAAACTTCTGTTTCGGACAAAGTTTTAACGACACTAGCGGGGGATCCTGCCGTAACACAATTTTGAATATTAAATGAACATATTTCCGGCTCACGCATTTTGTACATACTGACTAAAAACTTTTTAGAGAAAAAAAACTATAACTTTACGCGTTAAATTTAAGAAGTTTTAAATATGCATATTCAAGAGCTACGAAAGCAAAGGAAAAATGGCGAGGTTCCTAATTAAAAATGAAGATAGTAGAGATCGAGATGTCATAAAATAAAATTCGTTGTGTCATCATACAATCTGAAACGTGAGAAATAATCGAGAGACAGATAGAAAAATGTACATTTCTAGCCTACGCAACGAATGCAAATAGTCTTTCCCACCTCTTTCGGTCACTATTGCAGCATAGCCAGATTGAGATATTTATCGCAAAGGTATCTTGCAAAATCCCAATTAAAAATTTGTTAATTTGACAAATACAACTGGTTTAATTTAATTTATGAATCCTCCTATACAGGGTGGCCCATCGAAAACAGTCCAGCAAGGTTTACGGCTGTGTACGTGAAAATAAAAAAAAAACTCGGACCCGTATAGTTGTGTTTTCAGGGGGACACGTTTCACTATTAATTTCATCCCTGTAACCTCAACCCCCCTGGCGGGGGCGGCTACTGCCCTTGTTTTTTCAAATGGGACTGGGTATGTTATGTTACATCTTTTTAAAGGGCATTAAATTCTCTTTAAAATGGCGCTTTGTTTTGTAAATTTGAGCTACGCGCCGCCGAGAAATTGCGTTTTAAAAAATGTAATTTTATTTAGTAATACCTACATGTTATCTTATTAAATGTTGAAAATGTCCACCATTCACCTCCATACAATAGTACAACATCTGTTTAAAGTGTTCTCGGACATTGTGAAGAACATCTGGTGTAATTTGTTGACATTCATTAGTAATGCGGTTCCGTAAATCTTCTAAGGATTCAGGTTGGGTGGCATAAATTTTGGATTTTAGATGTCCCCACAAAAAGAAATCAAGGGGAGATAAATCGGGCGATCTCGCGGGCCATTCAATAGCACCACTCCTCCCAATCCATCTACCAGGAAACGTTTCATCCAGAAAGTGGCGTACGGGTAATGCATAATTGGGGGAGGTGGGGGGGGGGGGGGGGGGTTGAGGTTGGGGCTGGAGCCCCTTCTTGTTGAAATATTGGATTTTCTTCCTGGTAACGTTGGTCGTTTTCCATAATTTCCATCAGCGCTGGATTGACATCATTCTCCAACAAGTCTAAATAAGTATCTCCATTTAAATTTCCCGGTAAGAAAAATGGTCCAATTATGTGATCACCGAAAATACCAGCACAAACGTTTAATTTCTGAGGATTTTGAGTATGAACCTCGTGATAAATCCTTGGATTCGTGTCGGACCAGTAACGACAGTTATGTCAATTGACAGTGCCATTAAGAAAAAAAGAACATTCGTCTGAGAAACAAACGTTAAAAAGGTAGTTCGGATAATTTAATACTTGTTCTGACATTACTTCACAAAAGTGTAAACGGTGGTTATTATCATCTTCATTCAATTCTTGGAGAAGTTGAATTTTGTATGGGTGCCATTTATAATGTTTCAGAATTCTCTGTACAGTGGTCCGCGAAATTCCCGTTACATCAGACATTTTTCTGGTACTTAATGTTGGATTCATACTAACTTGACCCAGAACAGCTACTTCTACTGCTTCATTTCTTACCGGATTTTCAATGATCCTTTTTTTATTTGCCACTGAACCTTTTTGCCGAATTTTGCCACTAATTCTAGGATATAACCATGATGTACGTGTCTATCTGGATGTCTATCATTAAACAAAGTTGCCGTTACTCTTGCACATTGATTGTTTATAAAATACAATTCAATAATTTCCACTCTGTCCTCAATAGAATAAACCATTTTTTATGTCACGATCAAATCAAATGAAAATAATAGCGCAGAAATAACGTATGTACATCTGGATCAACCAAAAATTGTTTACGCACAAACCTGTGTACTTGATAAGAGGTGCAGTGAAATGTTTCAAATTCCGTTGCTCGGCGGCGCGTAGCTCAAATTTACAAAACGAAGCGCCATTTTAAAGAACATTTAATGCCCTTTAAAAAGATGTATCACAACATACCCATTCCCACTTGAAAAACATGGGCAGTAGCCGCCCCCACACGGGGGTTGAGGTTACAGGGATGAAATTAATAGTGAAACGTGACCCCTTGAAAACACAAGTTTACGGGTCCGAAGTTTTTTTTTAATTTTCACGTACACTGCCGTAAACCTTGCTAGACTGTTTTCGATGGGCCACCCTGTATAACCCAGTAGCAGAAGAGTATGCTTTGGAGCAGAACTCCAGAGAATAAACATGAGATTATTTTTATAAATTTCTAGTAAATGTATACAATCTCAATCAAAACAACAACATTGACAACCCCAGAAGCAAAACAGTGCTACAATGTGCAATTTAGCATTTCCTCTTGGTCAGCATCGATCACTTGGAATCAGTATGCCCCTCAACGGATCTAGTCCGACGCTGCTGCCACAAACTATTCCATCGCTTCCTAACCTGACTGTACCTACTATCGGCCTATATTAGGTTACCACCAAGTTGCTGAAAATATAATTTGGTAGTTTAAATTGGAAATTTGTAATAGTTTGGAGTCCTGGCCGGGTAATCTGACACTGATGGCCTCGCTGCGTGCGTGCTTGTGCGGGGGAACAGCTCGCCCGCCTCGGGGCAACAATGTTAGACCTTTCAGATATTAACCTTATTGAACCGCAACGATTTTGGTGTAGGTGAAGCTGAAAAGCCATTTTCTCGAATAACTAAAATTGATCGGAATAAGAGCATATTTAGGTTATTCGGCATGCATTTAGGGAGATATATAGATAGGTAATTTTTTTTCTCCTCTCTCCTCTTCTTCCGGTTAGTAATACGTACGTTCCGAATGTTCGAAGGCGACGTAATATCGTTGTCTAATTAACCTTGTCCTCCTTAATTTAAAATCCTTACCAGTGTGAAGTTTGAAACGGAGCGTGCCAAACCAGAAAAGTATCTACCTGTATACTTGGGTTTGTTCGAAGAAAGAATAATATATTAATCTAGATAAAGGTGAAACAGAAATTACAATTTCTGTCGTCAACTTGACAAAATATGCAAATGTATGCACCAGATGTATGTAAATTTTACCGAAATTACCGAAAAAGGCAGAAACGGCAATAAAATGCAATTTGAATATTATCCTTCTTCTTCTAATGGACGCTTTATTTTACCTTTTATTACCCTGTATAGAGTATTAAACTGCCGCGAGTACGAGCTAGTCCTATTTAAAATTTACTATAATTCGTCAGTTCTTTTTTTTTACATTGACAACACTGGACAACTAAAATGTATCTAAAATAATAAAATCTACTAAATCTTACTAATTTAGGTGTGCTAAAACCGAAAATATTAGTTCATGTTTATGAAATACGTGACGTCATGTGCCCCTAATACAGTGAGCCCCAGAAGAAATGTCTAAATTCATTTAAAATTCAGCGGTAAGCTTTTTCCAAAACGCTCGTACCCGTCGATTTTGATTTTTTAATTTTTTTTTTGTGGTAATTTCATGTATACAGGGTAGCTCAAAAAAAAGTTACGACCATCAACTTCATTTTTTCAAATGAAAACATATATTTTTTATTTCATTTTTGAATTTTGCATTGAATTTTAAGCATGTTTCATGTACCATGTCCTATACATAAACTCAACAGTTATTGAAAAAATTAGGATTG
The DNA here is from genome assembly GCA_963991005.1 of Barypeithes pellucidus. Lineage (NCBI taxonomy): Eukaryota > Metazoa > Arthropoda > Insecta > Coleoptera > Curculionidae > Barypeithes > Barypeithes pellucidus. Next base: position 8,776,078 of record OZ022557.1, read on the forward strand.
AACATATCATTTAGGGAATCCAACGATCTATCAAATCTTCTGGCAATATGGCATTTTGGGCTCCATAATAAGTAAGAGTGTACTGTCTCACTGTCACCGTTTATTTCCATAGAAACTGTATGACAATTTTATTTCAAATAAGTATAATTATTGTCAAGCGTAGTTTCAAAGTTGCGGTTTTCACAATAATGGTGAAGTTAACGGAACGGGAAAAAATTGAAATTCTATGCATGGTTGGGTTTGGTGATAAAACACGTACTCAAATAGAAACAGCCCAATTATTTAATGAAATCCATCCTGATCGTCCTCCCATATGTCAAAAGATGGTAAGTAGAATAGAGGCTAAGTTTAGAGAATTCGGTCATGTTAGAGATTTGCCTAAATCTGGTCGTCCTACTCGAGATGAAAATGAACAACTTGACGTTTTGCTTTCCTTGGAAGAAAATCCATGTACTCCCCTGTCGCACATTGGGGTCGATTTACACATGCCGAAATCTGTTGTTCACCGAGTAGTTCAAAAGCACAAATATCACCCATACAAAGTTATTCCAGTGCATGAGTTATTTGAAGATGATTTCGATAGGCGAAGTGAGTTTTGCGGACGCATGCAAAATATGTGCAATCTAGATAATAATTTAGTAAAAAATATTATTTTTTCGGATGAAGCTACGTTCTACATATTTGAATGGTAATGTGAACAGACAAAATTGTCGATATTGGGCAACAGAAAATCCGCATTGGATGATAGAGGTTCACAGCCAGTACCCTAAGAAAATAAATGTTTGGTGTGGAATCGTACGCGAAAGAGTAATTGGTCCATTTTTCTTTGAACAGTCTTTAACTGGACAAGTATATCTCGAATTTCTCCAACTAGAATTAATTCCAGCATTAGTGGCTTTATTTCCGAATCCATTGGATCCAGACTCCCCTGACGAAGAACTGATATTCCAACAAGATGGTGCTCCTCCGCACTATGCGCTGTGCGCACATTATTGGATGAAACCTTTCCCAATCGGTGGATTGGAAGGAGAGGACCTATCGAATGGCCTGCTAGGTCGCCAGACCTAACTCCGCTGGACTTTTTTTTGTGGGGTTACCTCAAATCAAAAGTATTTGTTAACAGGCCAAACAATATGCAGGAGTTGAAAGAAAGGATCCGAAGAGAAGTGCGTGTCATAACTCCGGAAATGGTTGGAAACGTGCAAAGAGAGTTTATTGATCGTCTTGGATATTGTCAAGCCGTAAATGGCGCACATTTTCAACATTTAATTTGATTTTGTTGTGTTTTTTTTAATAAACAGGTCTTACTTATAGATATGTTCAATCCTAATTTTTTCAATAACTGTTGAGTTTATGTATAGGACATGGTACATGAAACATGCTTAGAATTCAATGCAAAATTCAAAAATGAAATAAAAACTATATGTTTTCATTTGAAAAAATGAAGTTGATGATCGTAACTTATTTTTGAGCTACCCTGTATACATGAAATTACCACAAAAAAAAATTAAAAAATCAAAATCGACGGGTACGAGCGTTTTTTGAAAAAACTTACCGCTTTTTAAATGAATTTAGATATTTCTTCTGGGACTCACTGTATATTAACACTGAAACCGCAAGAACGCATGTGGAATATTTGTATTCTAATAACAATATATGGATCTTACATTGCCAAATCTACATTTTCACCAAGTTAAGAAAATTTACCACGACAACACCGCATGGTGGGTCGCCTGGGATGATCTCGCATATGCGAAGTCCTAACCTCCCATGTAAATCCACTTTCATGTCTGCCTTGTACTGAACAGTCTCCGTATAATAAAAGTCTGTTCACAAATATAAGAGAGCGACGTAATGACTTTTAATTAAATTTACCTAAATAGGGATATTGTCTATTATTATCAAAATTGCAATAGTGGAACCTATTAGAAGACGATGTATCTGTAAGTGTTTTTCGTAAACGCCATTTTTTGACATGGAAAATAACTTTGTTCTCTGCAATAGCATTGGCGGCTTTAAATATAAACTACAAACCAGTGGAATGTAGTTGTTTATAGACAGTTCAACATTGAGTTTAAAGGCAGTACTATTGCATATTGGCAATATTCTTCCGTCTATTCCTGTCGGATATGCATGAAAGAATCATACGACAATATGAAGTTCCTATTGCCAACCATAAAATATGATGAGCACCAATGGCAGATATGTGGCTACTTAAAGGTTGTGGCACTTTTATTTGAGTTGCAGCTAGGCTGCACTAAGTTTTGCTGTTATTTGTGTGAATGGGAGAGTCCAGCCCGGTGAGACTGTTTATGGGGGGGATCGAAACACGTAAGAAGGCCTTGTAAGTGATGCTAAGCCTACTCTGCCCCATGCGCTCACAAGTAACCTACTTTTATCTATCTGTTTCACTCTATCATTTAAGCGTCAATATCAGACTTACGTAGAGTTAATATGAAATGCCAAAAAGTGAGTGTTTATGTAGGCGACTTGATCCTGGTCATATTTTGCTTCACTTTACTGAATTAGGGAAGGTTGCTGCAGACAGAGACAGGCATAGAATGCGAACAGCGCGAATTGTTAAACAAGCTAACTTCCCTCGTCTGGCAGGAATGGAACTCAAGCAATATCTGATGAGATTTAAAATGGTGGAGAAGACGCAGCATCTTTAAATTTTAAAATAATTTTTAATTTTCTAATCTTTCCACGATAAACGTCGTTTCCTTTTTGGTGCAAGTTAGTAATTTGTAATTGAAATATTCATTTAGTCATCTTTACTGAGAGTAAGCATCAATAATAATTTCTTTTCCTAAATCATATGGAGCCCAAAAATATGCTTGAACTTGAAGCTTGAAATATTTTCGAGGACCTAGAGCCCAGTTGAAGATGGTAAAATATTTTATGTAAATTATGATTTACTTCCTATTTTTTAATAAAACTACTTACAAGCTTATTTCTGAAGTTTAATTTTTCATTTGTAGTTACGTTACTAGTTCAAAAAATGATATAAGAGTGTGTAAGGATTATTTTAAAGTGATATTTACAGCTTAAAACATGTCAGAATCCTAATATTGATTTCCACCACTTACTAACTCAAATAAAAGGGTTTTGAATGTTTTTTGTTGGTTAAATGTCACTTTAAAATATTGACAGTAGTAAAAATTTGGACAAAACTGACATTTGAAAAACACGTGCGTGTGTCAGCTGATGCCAGACGTAATGGATGCCTGGTTTGTTCGTTTGTTCATACCTGTTTCGATTTGTTAACACGGCTGCTTGTCTTCTTCCTGTTTATAAGTATTCGTTGGGACAGTCGGACAAGGTCACTTCATTACAATAGAGAATACTGGCCCGTTCGACAATCGTTAGAGCCAGGGCAAAAGAATGTACCACATATGCCATTGATAGACTCCAAAAATATTTTGTTACCACCTCTGTAAGTGATGAGCACGGCGAACGCTTCATCAGGATATATCAACAATGGAGAACAGATACCAGGGAAACTGGAATGCTTCTATGCTTGCCGACTACTGTTGGACTCTTGTTAGAGATGCTCCAGAAACAATTCACAAAAGAATAGCCAAACGACAGCGCATTTAGTGACTCTAAAAGTGTAAAATTATCTAGTTTTTATTATTTTGTTAAAAATAAAATAAGAAAACTTTTTTTTGAAAACTACAACTAAGTTTTTTATTTCATTATCATTTTTTTATTTAGCATTTCAAAATTAACAAGAAAAATGCATTTTGATACAAGATAAAACCAATAACGTAAAATTTGTTGTCCAGTGTAATCAAATTAATCAATACCTAAATTATATTTATAATGCCTATTTAATTGCTTTCATCAATAAACGCGTATCCTACTTTGCTCACGGTATAATCTTCCTAAAAACAAATCGCTCTAAAACCGAAAGCGGACAGCAGGCTAAACTCAATAATCCTGAAAAATATGGAAAGACATAAACAACACCTGTATCCACACTATTCAGAAATTAATAACCCTTGCCAGCATCCAGAACAAGTAAGATTACATACTCGGTGCGTAGGACCCCCTATTTCTATTCCTGGAAGCCGGGCAGGGGGCGAGTGCGTGTCAGCACACACACTCCGTCCCCCGGCCCCCCCTTTCCCCCCACTAGGCCTCCAGATCAATACCTTGGGGCAGCCTCGCCGGACCTGGGTCCACCAGCCTACTTTACATTTCCTTCCCTTGCGTCTCCTCATCCTCCCGCGCCTACTTGCGTTGGTCTTACGTTCTTAGTCGGGGGGCTAATGGTGGTAAAATATTTATAATATAGATTGGAGATAAAGTACATTTAAGGGTCTTCCGCTTTTTCGGCTCCTCAAGGAAACACGTTTATCTACAATTAAAGATACGCCCATGCACATTAAAGATAAAAAAGGAGGTGTTGATGTTTCATATAATACTAAATTGGAAGTTGAGTATTATATTAATTTTACACAGGATTAGTAGAGGGAGAAGGGATTTCAACTACAGATTCCACCAGGCCTACTGTCCAAGATGTTACCTAGGGTCTGAAAACAGGGCTGTTTCCAGCTGTTTCTAGAACTGTTTTCCTGTTTCTAATGACAGCCCTATTTCTTGTTATAATAATTTCAGACCCTAAGTAATATCTCGGACAACTAGGGAACAGTTATCAGACTCATGGTGCATAAGCAGTAGGTTTGGTGGAATCTGGCGTTGAAATCCCCTTCTCCCCATACTAAGGTTTCCCTTAACGATATCCTAATATTTCAGACTGCGATTCGTTCAGGAATTTTATGAAGAAAAGTGCATATGGACGTTTTTTGCTACAGGGTGACAGACAGGGCTTATTTCTTTATTAAATTGTTATTTTTTAATCGAGGAGTACTAAGCTTAACCACATATGGACGGGCGGCAGTGGTTCGTCGTGTAATTCTGCTATTCGCCGCTCTGGGCGGAATTAAGAGGGCAAGGTTAGCGGATCACTTTCCATGAAAATATCTGTAGAAGGAAGTCAAATCCGCAACCTGTCTTCGATGTTCTAGGCTGTCGACGTTCTTCGTCAGCTCGTGTTCTCCAATCAGACGAATGGCCCTCCTTTCGATGGAATCCAGTAGCCGAAGAGTATGTTTGGGTGCAGAGTTCCAGACATGAGAGCAGTACTCTAGTCGAATCTGGGCTTTGTATAGTGTCAAAAGTTGTTGAGGTGTGTACAACTTTCTGGTTCGGAAGAGTACACCAAGTTTCTGAGAAGCTATCTTGGCGATTGCCACAACGTGGTTATGCCGAGACATATTTCCTCCCAGATTGACGCCCAGCAAATTAATAGATGAAGCCAGTGGGATTGCGTGTCCGTCCATGACTATATCCGGTTCTGTAATGTTAACCTTTTTAGAGAAAACGACTGCCTGGGTTTTTTAGCGTTAAATTCGACTTGGTTACTGTCACCCCAAGCCAAAATTTCTTCCAGGTCTTTGTGGAGGCGTGATACTTCATGCTGTCTGCGAAGATGTGCGTCGGCAGCCGATGTTTGTGCATTCAAAGAGAAAGATGATATAAGTGTGCTATCGTCAGCAAAACTAAATACAGGATGGACCCTTGAGGAACATCGGCATTGATGGTGAAGGTGTCTGAGAGAAATCCGTCAATCGCCACTTGCAGAGGGCGGTCCTTAAGAAAGCTAGACAACCATGCACAGAATCGACTGGGCATACCATAGGATCTCAGTTTACTTAGAAGTCCCTCATGCCAAACACGATCAAAGCTTTAGAAATATCCAGTGCAACATGCCGAGACTTCCCATGATGTTCGATTACATTGTTCCAAAGATGGGTGACATAGGTTAGAAGATCTCCAGTTGATCTGGACTTAATATCTCCGAGAGTAGGTACTTATTGAAAATTTTCAATTTTAGTATGTGATAATATATAATATATATGCTTTGCTAACATTGTCGAAGTTGATATTAAAGGTCCTTAACTCTTTTATCCCCTTTTTTTGAGAAATATTTACATGGGTGCCATTTAAATCCTGACGAATAACTGCAACGACATTTTTAACATTGCATCCCACACTATTTTTCTATACTTGCTCTGGTCTTGCTAAACTGAGCGCCACAGATGTATTCGCGAGGGGAGAGGAACCGTTGAGGGACCGAAAATGGGGAAGCGGAAAGGGGAAAGTTTAAAGCCGAAACAATGGTATAAGGCGCAAAGCACGAGATGTTGGTCAGTCGACTTTAAAGTCAGAATTTCGGAAGCCCGGCAGGATTAGAACATAACTATTGTTATGTCAGGTGGAAAATATGTATAATAGACCAGGGATGTTTTCGTTTCAGTTAGTTTAAATAGCTCTATCCGACAAGTTTAGATATATTTGAAATGATTCTTTCTATTCATAGAAAATTGGTAGTATAGTTTTTGCAGAATTATATCGTTGACTGCAATAAAACCTCAGACTATAAAATAAATAAGGAAATCCCAAATTTTAAAACCTTTTCGAGCAGAGCCGGACCAGGTATACAAATTCAATTTATACCTATGCCTGATGCATATATAAATACAAAGTGATTTTTAATAATTTTAATCTTTAGTGGTTTTCCGGCGAGTAATTTTTAGTTAGGCTTATTAGTGGTAGAATGTGGCTTCGTTGGAATTGTGCTGATAGGGGGGCATCTTCAAGTGTCGGGAATGGAGACTTAAATATTTAACAGCTGTTAAACAATTTCGAGAAGAAAATCGTCCAATTATTTACCTTGACGAAACATGGTTCGATATCGATGACACTCCAAGAAAAGGTTGTGATGATTCTTCCAAAAAATGTCCAACCAAGGCACCATCAAATAAGGGCAAAAGAATCACAATATTACATGCTGGTTCAGAGAACGGGTTTGTTCCAAATTGTCTGTTGCTTTCAGCTAAAAACTTAGCAGATTCTTCTTTAGATTACCATCAAGATACCGACGCACAACTTTTTGAAGATTGGTTTATCATAAACTCCTTAAAAATATACCTGAAAATAGCGTCATTGTAATGGACAATGCTAGTTATCATAGTCGCCAAGCAAAAATCATTCCCAATTCTAATAATACAAAAGCAGAAATTCAAAATTTTATGATTGAAAATGATTTATATTTTGAAGAAACTTACAAAAAACGAGAACTGCTAGAAGTTTTAAAATAAATAAGGAATACGAGTGTGACAAACTTGCAGCAGAAAATGGACATACAGTGTTGCGTCTTCCTCCGTATTATTGTATATTCAATCCTATTGAGCTAATATGGCACCAATTAAAATCCAATATTAGGAGAAATAATATTTCTTCTACATTAAATGCATCTGTACTAGAATTAATTAAAAACGAAGTAAGAAAAATTTCTGCAGACAGCTGGAAAAACTGTGTACAGCATGTACTTAAGGTGGAAAATTCTTACAATTGTATGATTACAAATGTTCAACCCTTAAGCTTAATTATAAGTTTAGGCTTAGATGAAGATAGTGATAGAAATAAATGAGTTAAATTTTGAATAAATTATCAATAGTTTCTTAGAATTTAATTAATTTTTATTGTACTTGTTATTCTAATAGTTATACTTTATTATACGTTATCATTATTTTACATTTATTATAGGTAGCTAAAACTAAAAATACCTATCTATTTATTTTAAATTATAAAAATAAATCATGTGGTGTGGTATACATTTACAAGCCGGCCCTGATCCCATTTATTGAGCTTTGAAGAGGTTCAGGCGTATACAATAGGGTTTAATCAGGTAGTTTATTTATGGCAGTAAGAGTCAACGGTATCATTCTGCAACAACTATACCAAGTGATGCAATTTTGATTGCATGCATGGAGTAGCAGCAAAATCAAATTCCTCATCTGAACACATGTTTCTGTTGTTAAAATAATATATTGTTTAGTGACATGGAAACCATATTCAAAAAATTTATTTGCCATCTTGATGTGTATTATTACCTACGTTAGTTTACCACCTGCGGTTATTTCAAATTTCTGTCTAATTTTTCAATGAAAAGTCAAAATGACATTTATCTTGTATTAATAATTTTAATTCAAATTAATAAGAAGTGGATGTTAGATGTGGTTGTAAATAAAATAGTATACAAACCTCGGTGAAAAGTTTCATTACTGTCTCGAGATTTAGCGACTCTCTCGACAGGAATGAAACAATTTCCACCTCGGTACGTAATATTGTACTGCCCTATTGTAATTTCCTAAATGCTATATTATAACTTTTATGTAAAAAATCTGGGATTTTTACACTTACAGATCTATTTTAATGCTTGTAAGAACGTTCTCTAGGTGAAACTTATACAGATTGAATCTTAAAATATTTGCTTCAAGAATATATGCTTACGACCGTCATAAATAAGGAAATGTAGATTGAGATGTCGCTATCATAATAAGCCATCTGTACTACTCCCTCTTACTAATAATTACGAGCTAAAATATCCATTATATCAGCGAGACCACATCGATTTTTTTCCATTTTCCCCCAAAATATCTTCGTTTAAATATTTTACACCGCACATTCGAACAGTGACAGATCCATAAATAATTCCTTGCAAATTCGCATTGCTTGACAGCTTAAGATGTGTCCATTACTGTCCATCCAGAGCTACATTGAAGATGATACAACATATCCATTATCAACCCCTTTTTGGGCCCCTTGACAAGTTAAGGGAGATGGGGGGGAGCGTGGGGATCGCGGGGGAATCGCAAATGTCCGCTCTGGGCATCTCACACGTTTCACATACTAAACAGGATCCCCTGCTGCGTTCGTTATAAGAAAGGGCGTTTGAAGTGCCAAACAGGCCGTTGTTCTTGTCCTGCTAATCGGTCGCTTTATCACTTATTGTGTACCTGCTTATACACTTTATTTTATTTATTGTTTCATGGCCGACGCATTGTCAGACATTGTGACGTTTCCATCTGTTTTAAACACACTAATATCTCCCTTCCAGTACGTAGGTATGCCAATTCTATTGTGAAATGGGACGCTTTAAAGCAGCCTTCGTGGGTAAATATTACCCTTATAAACTTAAATGGGAAGGGGTCCAGTGGTACATCATTTTGAAGGTCGATTAAATCCCTTTCCCATAATACCATGTTTATTATTTTATGAGTAATAGTCAAGCGCGGTTCCAGGAGGGAGGACCTTTAAGGCCGATATTTCAAATTCATGTCGCCGAATTGAGAAAAAGACACGAAGGAATTTTTTCAAGCGGAACGTACGTACATTATACCATGATATGAGTGGAGTACGTAGCCCGAAACGTCCGTCCGTTTTGCGCTTACTAAATGATAGGTAACTCTAAACGTTCTCCTTATCTGCGCGTTTCACGTAAGACGTTTTTTGATAACCCCCGTATAACCAAGTTTCCCCTTAGGTTTTTATTTGAATTTAATTTAATCAGATCATTAAGTAGACGGCTATTTTTTGGAAATTTAATTTTGTCCCCATTTTTGAATTCTATCCAGAGGTGAATTTCCCACCCAGGAATTATTTATTTAGAGCCAATCTACTTTCTTAATCTATTTAATTTAAATTTTGAAAATATAAGAACTGGTCGACACTATGAGTAAAGTGGCCAGTCTTAGCAAGTAATGAAAAAACCATAGCAATATGAACCGTGCCTAATTAACTATTTTCGGACGCGATTTTTCTTTGCTTCAATAAGTTTTTTCGATTTTTCGGTGCTATGTCAGGGATGACAGGCATAATGCCATTGCCGACTGCCGACGCACGTGTCAGTCGGTCTTGGGTGGGCCCACCATCCTTTCCCCGCTAACTGGAAGTTGTCAGCTGTATTAAAAAATACAGAGTGTCTCTCCCACGTGGCATTAACGAAATTTCTTAATGTTTGAACTTAAAATTTACTGAGGGGAGATCCGCGGTTTGACTTTTCTCGGAATTTTCGGTGATAAACACTCTAAAACCTGTACCCGAAAATACGGACCCCCCCCCCCCCTTCTTACGTAAAAATTAAAGAAACGCGATTGAGAGCGACTTTGGGACTGTGCCGCAGCCGAGTGCGCACCTGAAGCCCCAAAAATCGACTAACTCCGAAACAATTTATTTTATTTCATCCTTCCCAACGCTACATTGCGTCATTCTAATCTACTGCTGACGAAGCGGCCGTTACAACAAGAGAAAGCGGGAACCGAACCGCTGACACTGCAAAATTATAAGCGGCCAGTCTGATTTTATATCAAAGACTCACATCCATCAAAAAATATTATTATTTATTTTTTAACTGAAAAAATATAATTTTACAACAGTCACCTTAAGATACAAAATAACATAAGTCATCCTTAACAAGAGTTTTACAGTATATTAAAGTTCCCTTTAACTCTAATCTAAAGGAATGGTAAGGACATGGTAATCTTTCACTTAACGCGTCAATTGTCCCTCAAATTTATTCAAAACATAGTTTTTTAAGGTTCACCATAACGTTAAGGCTATCTTACCAAAGATGTAACTTAAGGTAACATTAAAATATCGACCCTAAGGGTTTGTTCGGGTTTGTTCGGGTGTCTATTACGACACTGCAATCGATATCGAAACCAAAATAGAAAAATATTCTTAAAAAAAAAACGTTTCCGGTCTGCTAAAAACTAGCGTAGGATATGAATATTACCTATCAGCATGTCCACTATGGCACCTTGTCCACTCCCCAACTCGTTTCATTTCCTTGTAGCGAAGCTTTTCGGTTTAGAGTTAGTGTATTCTAAATTGCCTCTTTGCTTCCCACATAGATTTTGCAAATTTCAGTTGAAAATTCATTTATGAAAATTTAATCCATAAAGTCGTACCTTTAGCTATTTCGAAAATTTCCAGTGTAAATATTTATCAAAATTTATGCTGGTAAACTTTAAAAGCCTCAAGCGGTGCCTTTTTGAGATTATTATGGCTCCCGTTTATTAAGTATACTTCTTTGCAAGTTACAAGCCCCGTGGTGGCGATGGATGCATTGGGTATCAAATAAACAAGGTACCTCCAAAACATTAACATCTCGCTTCCAGTAAATAATATTAAAAATCGGAAAGACAGTTTCATCGTGAAGAATATTTGTCCCCTTGTTACCCTTAAAATATTAAATGAGTGACGCATTACCTTACCTGCACTGGGATTTATGATTTTTAGGTTATTATTTAAAAAATATTATTGTGTTGACTCCTCATATAGGCAACCCCGCCGTATTGGTGCCGGTTTGGTTGCCAACCAACCACGTGAACCAACGACGACCGTCCAGAACCGAAATCAGTCGTAGCGATGTAACGATATTTAAAAATCCATCTAAGAAATAAAAAGTCTATGCTTGTCAGATGGTATTAATATCAAATACCAATATGGAAAATTATTATTTCCCAGACCACCCGATGATCCTTATACAATAAGGGCGTATTTTTGTCTACACAGTAGCACTTTAAAATGCTATTTCAGATTGAATGGTACTACCAGGAAAAGGAAGCCCTCTCCATTGATAGGATGCAACCACCTGTAGACCGGTTTCGAACTTATTTGTGCTCGTCAGTACAGGGTAGGTGTACATACCACTCATCAGATCAAATGCCGCGTTTTGAGTCTGAAAGAGAATATTGATGTTGTGGAAGTTTGTAATTTGATAACAATGATTTGAGCGAGTTCATTAAAATAGATGTGATGATAGTGACCCCATTCCTACCCGATTATGTAGTCCAAACTGAAACCACATCACTATCTGACGACTCTGATGAAGAAGTTGAATGCAGTAATCAACCAAATGTCACCAATTATCAACAAGCCATTAGTATGGTAAAAGAATTACAAGAGTATGCAGAGAATAGAGGTGACTCTACAGCAATGGAGTTGTTATCAGACTTGGAATTACATTTTCTAGATTGCAAGTATAAAGCGCAAACACGTCAAACAACGTTATTAGATTTTTTTAGTACTACATCCTAACTAAAACTAGTGTATTTTGTTATGTTATGTTTATTTGTACATACATATACATAGTAATAATTTTGCATTTACATATTACCTAATAAGAAATTTCCCAAGGGCGGACACCTCTATTAGGCGGACACATTTAGACGGTCCCGTAGGTGTATTTTAGTATTTATTTAATTTTACTAAATTTATTAGAAATTCTAACTATACTTATTTAGAAATTATGTTTACAATGTTATTTTGGTAAGTACAGATTACTAATAAATAATGTAATTAATAGATACTATATTTTATACGAAATTTTACAATAAAATCTTAATTTTACTATAGTTTTTTTTTCGTGTACAATAACCTCTCCGTGTAAAATCACATTAAGGAACACACTATACAGGGTGTTATGGAAATAACGTAATATATTTAAATGGGATACTCCTGGGGTGTCCTAGAGAAGCGCTACATATATTTTTTTTTAATCCAACGTTTAAAAAGTGGGGTAATTCACCCCTAAACCCACCCGGTTACTCCTCGGCACATTCATATATGATCATATTATATTGACATGTGTGTAATCAACAGATGTTCAGGCCCAATGTTGCCAACTGTGTAAAAAATGTAAAACTTTAGATTCTTATAAAAATAATATTTAATTTACCTAGTATCCAAATAGAAGTGAATCCAGGTGGTTTCTATGGGAAAAGCTTTATGCTCATCACGTACATCGTACAATGATGATAATGTGGAACTGCATAATAAGCTTATACCCACTAAATCCCATTCGGCCTCTTATTTCCAATCTCTCGGAACATTTGCACTAAATCACTTAAAGAAACACACAGACACCAACGAGTTTCAAATTAGTTTTTTTTTGAAGATATGTACTTATTATTAGATTACACAAAAGCAATAAATACTAACGCAGAATTACACTTTACAATAACCTCCCGTACACATAAAACAACAGCACTATAGGATACAAATTATTTCGCAATAGAAATTCAGAAATAATAAAAACGCTAATTTCTAATGGGCTAATCAAACTTATTAATCCTTCACTGCAGAAGAATAATGAAATAAAGACAGGACAACCCTTTCAAAATAAATAGTCTCGTCCAACTAGCGCGGTTGCCATTTCCGAGACTATCATTATACAGGAAAGTATTACAGAAGGAAATTCTGCATTTTATGAATATAACCTTATAAAACATCGAAAGTGGCAACGCTGTATTTTTAAGTATTAACCCCAGCCGCTGCAGTCGCGTAACGAATCAGCTGTTTAAAGAAACCGGCCGGCTTCCTACTGTTTTTTTCTAGCAGATTTGTGTGTTAATACTTAAACCCGAGTTTAAATTATTAAGTTATTTGTTCTTTTCGCGACGGCAGTGCCCCAGCCCAGCAGTTCAATATCGATCGACGGAACCAACGTGTTATTTATTTTTAAAATTTTTAGACATTATTTCCGAGACCACTCAGACAATAAGGGCGTATTTTTGTCTACACGGTAGCACTTTAAAATACTAATTCAGATTGAATGGTACTTAGATGTGTTATGTGATTTTATTGTGCCGGTTTGTTTTTGTTCAAGTTACCTAGGTACTTGGTGTTTTTTTTTATAAATTAAGTTGGTTTTAAATAAGTTCGAAAAGCTAAATAAAATTCGATTTTTTTTCTAAAAGGTAAGTGGCATTTATAAACTTTTAAGTTGTCCAGATCTGACGGGTGTCGTTCGAATTGAACAAATGAGAACATACCTGATAATTTAAAAATGTAACGTTTATAATAATGTAGGTACCCTGAAAAATAAACAACTTGCAATCTGTCAAACGATTATTGACTTTCTAACGATTTTACCCTGAAGATATGACAACACTGTTCCAGATTCAGTGACGTTTTTCGCCATATGTTGCTTTGTTTACCTTCCTGACAGGGGCACCACGTGGTCATTTTTGGTTTGACATAAGGTCATATACAGGGCATATTAAATTAAATCGCCATTTTTGGATATTTTTCTTCAATTTGTTTTTATCTCAGGAATTGCCGGTTTAAATATAATACGTCATTTCCATTACACTCTCTATATTTGTTATATTATTAACGGACAAACAAACAATAACCTAGAAACTAATAGTATTATTATTAGTTCGGAATAGCCACCCAACATTTTCTTCCGGGGCTCTTAAAATACGAACACGCATAATGTAACAAAACAAACTTAGAATTTATATTGTCCCTTCTGTTCTTGTTCTATTCCATGAATTGAATTCACATCACTCGAGTCCTTTTACTCTATAAAACTTTCAATAGAAAATTCTCTTAATCCGGAAAAAAGAAAAAACAATCGAGAAAATAAAAAAGTTCGACAGACTGATTAGGGGACAAAGACACCGGAATACACGCACGCACGACGCAGGGCGCGGAATGTCATAGACGTCGCATATGAAAAAAACTCAACCGATTTAAGGAACAATATGATTGTCATCGGATACTTTTATAATAAATCCTTTAAGGATGGTTTGCCCTGGAGGCATAAGAATATTTATGAAGCTACTGTGTTTGTTCGCACAACAAGACATGGAGAAAGAAAATAACAACACACTACCGTTCCTATAGACGTTACAGTCCAGCCAAACAAGAATACCATCCAAACATCGGTATACAGAAAACAAACTCACACAGAGCAATACCTTAATTATGCCTCAAACAACACCAAACATGGGATAGCTAAAACACTGGTTAACAGAGCATTCACAGACAACATTACAAAGGACCTATCATTTCTTTAACAGAATCATATATTGTCGCCGTAATCACAAAACGTAAGTAGCAAAATATAAAATTTTCAGGGCGTCAAACAATAGTATATTTAAGATACAAGTTTCATAATAATTCAGTCATAATTAAAAATAAATAATATTATTAAAGTTGATAAAAATGAGTCAAAAAGAAAGTTGTACTACGTCAGAAACAAAGTTCGAATATTGAACAAAATAATAAATAATACTTGAACAAAATATTGTGTCGAGGAATAACAATTAATGCCTAGAAAATGTCTACAGTAACTATAAATATGTAACCATAAAGTAATATGTATCATACTACAGCGTGTTATGGAAATGGCGTATTATATTTAAATGGGTGACTCCTGGGGTGTCCTAGAGAAGCGCTACATATTTCTTTTCTTAATCGAACGTTTAAAAGTGGGATAATTCACCCCTAAACCCACACATAAATAACTCCTTGGTATATTCATATATGAACATTTACATTGCCCAGCTGGTTAATAAACAGATGTTCCTACAATGTTGCCAAAATGTTTAAAAGTGTAAAACTTTAGTTTCTTATAAAAATAAATATTTAGCTTACTATACCTGACGATTTATAAACTCCGCGGCGGTTCGTTCGAGCTAGTTCAAGTTTATAAATCAGAGATTGTTTCCCAGCGAACTGAACGTAAAAGTTTATAATAATGTACCCTGAAAAATAAACAACTTGAAATCTGTCAAACGGTTATTGACTTTCTAAAGAGTTTACCATGAAGATATGACAATACTGTTCAAGATTCACTGTCATATGTTGCTGTGTTTACCTTCCGAACAGGGGCACCACGTGGTAAATTTTAGTTTAACATAAGGTCATATTAAATTAAAGCGACATTTTTTGGATATTTTTCTTCAATTTGTTTTCATCTCAGGAATTGCCGGTTTAAATATAATACGTCATTTCCATAAAACCCTGTAGATTAGCTTTGGATTCAACAGGATGGCACTGAAATGTCAAATGTGAACTTACAGGTTTTTCTAAAACGTTATAGATCATAGATCACAAGTCTATACTAATCAAGTCTTATAGGAAAATCTGTTAGTTATCTTTTATTATTTAATTATTATATGAAATATACGATACAATTTTGGGACGAGTAGCTACTGTCCATAGGGGGGTTAAAAACGTGTAAAGGGGGGGTGCGTAGTTGTCACACGCACTCACACACGAACAGTCTTGTCGAAGGAAAACTAAAAGAAAGACACTGACTAGAATATTCGATCAAATCAGCTCGGCCCTCGTAGGCTCTTCTTAGGACATCAAAGCGTTCGCAAAATCCCTTATATGTGACCTCCGTACCGATGCGACGCACTGGATTAAAGAAAATTCGTAAGTTGGTTTAGCAGGGATTTCGTTGGTTTTTAAAAGCTGAGAGTGAGGCGAATCGTGTTTATTTAGAACATACTATTTATTTTCTATTTGGGTTTCATAATGGCTACATTATGAAATACAAAAAAATTGAATAACCTGCCATTTTATGAAACTGAAATTTTATTTTTTTTATTTTGGCAGCAAGTAGGGTTCGAATTTTAGGCTTACTTCGATTTCGTTGAAATTAGTTTTCTAGGCATTATGGATTCGACAAAATTTTTTTATTAAAATCTTTAAAATACTAACCTTTGTTTGACCTTGCAAATAGATCATCTTTACTAGATATTTATCTGAAATACCTATACTCGGAAATATATAACATGCTGACGGTATCCGTCAACTAATTTCTAGTCACAACTATAAAACAACATAACCTAAGAATAATAGAAATATCTTCCAGTTTATGCTCTATTTCTAAAGTTTAATTCAATAAAGTTCTATTTTTATTTTTAATTCAATATCGTATTATACATATTACTTTAGGTATATATACATATTTATAGTTACTGTAGACATTTCCTGGGCATTAATTGTTATTCCTGTCAGATTCTGTGTAGACACAATATTTTGCAACGAATACTTATAAACAGGAAGAATACAAACAGCCGTGTGAGCAAATCGAAGCAAATATGAACAAACGAACAAACCCGGCATCCATTACGTCTGGCATCAGCTGACAAACGCACTTGCTTTTCAAATGTCACTTTTGTCCAAATTTTTATTATTGTCAATATTTTAAAGTGACATTTAACCAACAAAAAACATTCAAAGCCCTTTTTTATTTGATTTACTAAGTGGTGAAAATCAATATTAGGATTCTGACATGTTTTAAGCTGTAAATATCACTTTAAAATAATCCTTATCCACTCTTATATCATTTTTTGAACTAGTGACGTACTAACTACAAATGAAAAATTAAACTTCAGAAATAAGCTTGTCACTAGTTTTATTAAAAAATAGAAAGTAAATCATAATTTATGGATCTCACAAAAGCGATTCATATTGACAACTTTCCAAAAATACTTCCAAAAAATATCGGTTGCAACCAAACATATTTTGTGCTGTACTATAATTGGTTAGACAAAGAGAAATACCACGTTGTCTGGCCAACGATGTCACTTTTCTATAATACCACTTCTCTTATCGGAAAAATGTATGAGTGAAATATTCTTTATAAAATGACCTAAGTAAGAAATCACACTCTGAGAGGCCCGGGGCCCACTCTCAAAGGGGCCCCGGGCTCGATCTGTGCGATAACTACTATATATAGGTATACTTATTCAAATAGTACAAGACAAAAACGTACTTTATTTGCAAACTTCTTTTTTCCAAAAAAATAGTAACTAAATAATTTATTTTCTTTACTGGCAAATATCAATTGAATTCTAGGGAATGATGTAACATTTTTCAATGTTATATCGTCAAATGCGTCAGTCCCATTTTTTTTTAATTTTCACTGTAACTTCGCTTCTTTCACAATTTATGGGAAGAAGATGAACAAGCTCTTAGTGGTTAGAAATAAGTAGCATGACCTAGCGCATTCACCAATACCAAAAATCAGTAAACCGAATGCTTTTCGACTAGATCATGTCATGCATTACCAAATTCAAAAATCCAGTTTTTAAATTTAAAATAAAAAATTGTTGAATAACTGAATATCTTTATTAAGGTTCTAACGAGCTACTCTAACTTATTGCGAGAATTTAAGTAAGTTTTCGTAGTGTAGTGGTTATCACGTGTGCTTCACACGCACAAGGTCCCCGGTTCGATCCCGGGCGGAAACAAATTTCTTTTTAGGTCTCGATTTATTTTCCTGTTTTTGTACCACTAAAGCGGAAAAGTAATTTTTCTATTTGGGTTTCATAATGGCTACATTATGAAATCCAAAAAAATTGAATAACCTGCCATTTTATGAAACTGAAATTTAATATTTTTTTTGTTGGCAGCAAGTAGGGTTCGAATTTGAGGCTTACTTCGATTTCGTTGAAATTAGTTTCCTAGGCATTTTGGATTCGACAAAATTTTTTTATAGAAAACTTTAAAATACTAACCTTTAACCTTGCAAATAGATTATTTTTACTAGACTATTTATCTGAAATACCTATACTCGGAAATATATAACATGCTGACGGTGTCTGTCAACTAATTTCTAGTCACAACTATAAGACAACATAACCTAAAAATAATAGAAATAAACTCGTGGACAAAATTAACGCAACATCAAAAATTTGCCCTATTTTTGATGTTATTTTTTTTTTCTGAATTTATGATCCGATTTGAATGATTTTTTTTGCATTGTAGGTTGGTTCCTTAACAATGTCATAGTTTTGGCTGATTTTGATAAAAATTTAATTTTCGATTTATACTGGGTTTACTAAAAATGCTATGTTTTTTCCCGAAAATTCGTATCGCCCTGTGGAGTATATTAGCAACCGAAGCATATTGCAGTTGACATTAAACGGTAGGTCCATCTTTCCCCAATATTTTCTTTTTTGGTTTACTTCATTATCTCTGTTATTAAAGGACATACACCGTTTTATAGCGTAACATGTTTATATAGTCTTTAATATCCAACACATTCATTGTTAAATGTTTTCAAGAAGGTTTCAAGAGTAAAATACTCGTCGGGAAACTGGGCATACAAAACGAACGTTTAATAAGCAGTTTCCGAACAGTTTTTATCAGTATGGCGAATTTTATTTGACCTTTGTAACTTTAAAACACAACATCTGCTGACACATCGCTTGCAATGTCAGAAAAAGTCCATAGTCTACTTGAAAACATTTAACAATGAATGTGTTTAATATTAAAGTCTATAAAGACATGTTACACTATAAAACGGTGTATCTCCTTTAATAACAGAGATAATGAAGTACACTAAAAGAAGAATATGCTGGGGAAAGATTGACCTACCGTTTAATGTCAACTGCAATATGTTTCGGTTGCTAATATACTCCACAGGGTGATGCGAATTTTTGGAAAAAAACATAGCATTTTAAGTACACCCAGTATAAATCAAAAATTAAATTTTTATCATAAACAGCGAAAACTATGACATTGTGAAGGAACCAACCTACAATGCAAAAAAAAATCATTCAAATCGGATCATAAATTCAGAAAAACAATAGCATCAAAAATATGGCAAATTTATGATGTTGCGTTAATTTTGTCCAGGAGTTTATCTTCCAGTTTATGCTCTAAGAGTTTTTATTCAATAAATTACTATTTATATTTTTAATTCAATATAGTATTATACATATTACTTTATATATACATTAGTTACTGTAGACATTTCCTGGGCATTAATTGTTATCCCTGTCAGATTCTGTGTCGACACAATATTTTGTTCAATAGTATTATTTATTACTTTGTTCAATATTTTGAACTTTGTTCTGCTCGCGCCATAACTCAAAGTTTTGCATATTCTTTTTAAAAGTTTTTCTAGATTATTTTCTGCAATTTCTCGTATTTCTGGCAGAGTACAACTTTCTTCCAGACTCATTTTTATCAACTTTAATAATATTATTTATTTTTAATTATGACGGATGGGGGGGAAGAAGCTTCGTTGTGATCAATTGTTTCTATCATGGCATATTTGATACTTGAAACATTTTATTAAGTATTGCCAACCCAAAAAGAAAATATTAATTCAAATGGAAAAAATCTACTATATTTTTTAAAGTTTTTCAGACTTTAAAGCCCCAAATAGAAAAAGTATTATGAAATACACGGTTCATAAGACAATTAGAGCACTTGCACTTTAGAAAACTCGCCGCTTCGCGGGTCGTTTTCTAAATTAAACGCGTGCTCTAAGATAATGTCTTATGAAACTTGTATCTTAATATACTACCTATTGTTTCTTCGGCAACGCAGAAAATTGTAAGAACACGAAGAAAATCACAATTTATATACAGGGTGCTGATAAAGTCTGGAATAATCGATTTTTCTTGAAAACGCAAAACTTTTTCGAAAAACGCTCGTACCCGTCGATTTTATTTTATTCTTTGAAATTTTTTGGCGTTCTTCAATATTATACCGGATGCGCCAAAAACGCTAGGCAAGTGTCAACTTCACTTTTTCAAATAGAACACCCCTTTTTTTCTCCAATATTCAGATTCCTCTCTAAACTCTAGACAAGTTTCATATAACATATTGTATGGCTAAAGTCAACAGTAAATGAAATACAATAAAAATCAAGGTATAATTGTAAAGCTTGTTTTCCATGACAAATACTTAGGCTAGAAAAAAAATTCTAACAGGAAATTGGTAATACAGTGAATAAACTAAAAAATTATTTGAGTAAGTGTTGAAAATGGTGTCCATTTACGGCTCTACAATGTCCCAATCTCTCAACAAATTCTAACTGTACATTATGTACAATTTCTGGGGTAATTTGTCTTATGGTTGTTGTTATACGCGTTTTGAGAACATCAATATCTTCTGGTTTATTTTTGTAAACCCTTTCCTTAATATAGCCCCACAGAAAGAAGTCCAATGGCGTTAAGTCGGGGGACCTCGCAGGCCACTCTATTTCACCCCGTCGACCTATCCAATGATGATGAAATAACTCATTCAGGTATCTACGGACTTCGACCGAATAGTGGGCTGGTGCACCATCCTGCTGAAACCACATAGTTGTATCATGTGAGTCAGGAATGTTCCGATCGGGAAATAGGGCAATCAACGCTGGAGCGAGGTCTTCTTCAAGAAACTGCAAATATCTTTGGCCAGTCAAATTTTCCTCAAAAAAATAGGGTCCTATAACAGTATCCCGAATTATTCCTGCCCATACATTAATTTTTCTCGGCCGCTGGGTATAAATTTCTCGGAACCAATGGGGATTTTCGCTGGACCAATACCGGCAATTTTGACGATTTACCATGCCATCCAAGAAAAAAGTAGCCTCATCGGAAAAAATTATGTTACTCGGAAATAATGCATCGTTAATCAAGTAATTATCCATGAGAATTTCGCAGAACTCATTCCTTCTGTCAGGGTCGCCTTCCAAAAGTTCCTGTACTCCTTGACATTTATATGCATGCCATTTTTCCTTCTTCAGGAACTTTGCCACCGTTGAATCGTGGATATTTTGAACATTTTGAGAAATGCTTCTTGTGCTCGAATGTGGTCTCTCTTCCAACGAAACTAGAATATCAAGTTTGACATCGTCGGAAATTTTAGGTCGTCCACTTCTAGGTTTATCCTTAACGTGACCAACTTCATTATACTTCTTAACAATTTTGGAAACAGTTGCCTGATTTATGTGTTCTCTATTGGGATATTTATCATTAAAATACTCACAAACTTCTATTTGTGTTCTCTTTCGATCTCCACATCCTACTATTATTAATATTTCGATTCTCTCAGCTTCCGTTAGAAACATTTTTATGGGTAAAAGTGACAACTTTGGAGTAAATATTAAATGTTTTGACATTTACGTAACTAAGTTATTATGTAGAAACCGGTAAGAAGGTAAATACCTAGACCTTAAAATTATACCTTGATTTTTATTGTATGTTCTTGTTCTGTATTTCAATTACTGTTGACTTTAGCCATACAATATGTTATATGAAACTTGTCTAGAGTTTAGAGAGGAATCTGAATATTGGAGAAAAAAAGGGGTGTTCTATTTGAAAAAGTGAAGTTGACACTTGCCTAGCGTTTTTGGCGCATCCGGTATAATATTGAAGAACGCCAAAAAATTTCAAAGAATAAAATAAAATCGACGGGTACGAGCGTTTTTCGAAAAAGTTTTGCGTTTTCAAGAAAAATCGATTATTCCAGACTTTATCAGCACCCTGTATGTACACATTACCCATAGATAGGAAATAATTTGAATAGGTAATGATTTTCGATTTCGAGTAAGGAAATTTATAGAACTGTGGGTAGGTTTAAACACCTCCCCACCTCCCACACACCCACGCGCCTCTGCACAGCCTATACTATTTTTTTCTAATGAGGAAAAGTGAGACAACCTTTACCAATGCAAAAAAAATCGAAGCAGCCGCAGCCTAAATACACTTTATCACAAACCTTCCCCAAAGACATATTAACCCAATATTTCAGGCTTATTATTACGCAATCGTTGCCCTTTTCCGCATTCTTTTACTTTTTCCCCTACGGACCGACCCAAAACTTTCATATTTTTATTTGTACCCAACCCGAGACAGACCCCAAAAGGAGAATCCAACACTTTGCTATCATCAAGGGATCTCTTTATCTCTTTTTAATGCATTAATGCTTTCATTCTTCGCGTTGTGTTTATTTACGGTGTTGCCACTGCTGTCTTAATTACCTTAAACTGAATACAATACATATGAAAAGTAGTGATTTACAAGTCGACTCTGTATAGCTAGAATTAAAGAAACATTTTTGAATATAACTTATGAAGTTTCCCAATCAGCAAAGTTTCCTTATAAGTAGTATGTTCCTAGGCTTCCTAAATGTTATTAGACAACTTTTATATGGCAAATCTGAGGTTTTTAGACTTCCAATATATACTTTATATACTTTTAAAGGTTCTTAGGGAAAATTTGAACAGTTTGAAGCCATTGGCGTAACTAGAATGATTTAGTAGGGGGGGGGGGGGCCTACAGGCTTCGGAAACACTGGGGTGGGCACCAGAGGACACGGCTTACCTGCCATCCTATCAGGATGTCCCTGGTACGAGCCCCCAAGAAGTAAAACTGGACAATTTTAAGTGTGTATAAGGTGATAACACAGATTAGTGCGTTTTTCTTTAAATTTTGTAAAAATAATAATATAAACTTTGTGCAAAATAGAGAATTGTGAATAATATAACAAAGGAAATAGTAAGGTTTACTAGTGGCAACACTGTTTATTGGCCCAATGAAAAAGTTTCGGCGTAGGTCAGGGATAAGAATTCCTGCTATTGCCTCGACTATTTCTTTTGTAGTTTGAGATCGGTTTGATCGTTAGCACAGTTGGAATAGTTTTTTTTTTGGAACATCAGATAAGCAGTTTATAGGTAGTTGAGCTGAATGGGAATGCGTACTTGAAATTTGGCATAATGACTTATTTTATTACAATTCATTCATTCGACCGTTTACAAGATACATAATAAAGCCATTTAAATAGCCACGACGAAAATGCAGTCGCAAATGCGTGTAAAGAGCCTGGTCGACCCGAATTCACATTCACACAATTGGGTTCTGGTTTAATTTTGGCGTTTTCGTGAAGGACGTGCAGAAATGGTACTAAAAATTTAGCTTTCTCAGAAATGGAACTAAAATTAACTTTTCACACAAATGAAACTAAAAATCCATTTTTCAAAGAAATGACACAAATATTATGAGTTAGAAAGAAAAAATGAAAATTAACGTAGTAAATTTCAACTACAGTGAAAAATCTCTTAGGCGGACACCTACGGGACCGTCTAAATATGTCCGCCTAACAGAGGTGTCCGCCCATGGGAAATTTGTTATTAGGTAATATGTAAATGCAAAATTATTACTATGTATATGTATGTACAAATAAACATAACATAACAAAAATACACTAGTTTTAGTTAGGATGTAGTACTAAAAAAAATCTAATAACGTAGTTTGACGTGTTTGCGTTTTATACTTGCAATCTAGAAAATGTAATTCCAAGTCTAAAGACAATTGCGGTAAAGTCACCTCTATTCTTTGCATACTTTTATAATTCCTTTACCATACTAATGGCTTGTTGATAATTGGTGACATTTGTTTGATTACTGCATTCAACTTCTTCATCACAGTCGTCAGATAGTGATGTGGTTTCAGTTTGGACTACATAATCGGTAGGAATGGGGTCACTATCATCTTCTAATAGCACATTGCTATCAACGTTAATGAACTCGCCCAAATCATTGTTATCAAATTACAAACTTCCACAACATCAATATTCTGTTTCAGACTCAAAATGCGACATTTTTGTACCATTGTTTACGATTTTAACCTTACAACTCATAAATAAACGGCGGACTGCTGTCGGGGAATCACACATACTTTCATTCGACGAAGTCCTTTCGCGCTGCCACGCATACGCGATTGTTTCCGGTCTGTCTTCAGAGAGTTCTTGCACCGGTCTCCCAAATACTTTAAAAAATGTTTGTCCGTTTAAAGGAGGCTTTTCACACTCTTTGTATGAAATCAGCCTGTAAGCTTCCGCCCAAAGGAGAGTCCGCCCAAAAGAGGTTGATTTTCATGGAATTTCATATACCTGGTTCCGGACTATGAAAAAATGTCCGCTAATAGAGATGTCCGCTTATTAGAGGTGTCCGTTATGAGAGGTTTCACTGTATATAGGATGATTCACGGTGACTTATTAAAATATCTAGGAAACTAAAAAAGATATTTGTTTCAAATATTGGTACAGGCTATAAAAAATTCCGATCTTCTAAGTATCGTTTCCGATTATACCGGAAGTTAGGCTTAACATTGATATTTTAAATATAATGCGCTGTATTTTTTATATCATTTCTTGATTTCGTGTAAAAATCCAAGTAACTTTTGTTAACAATTTCCTCTATCCATCTCCTATACCGTTTCTGAAATAAAATTCATTAAAGGAATTTTTTATAAAAATATATGTCAAAGATATTTTTCACCGTACTTTGCAACTAATGCAGTTAAAATTTTGAAAATTTGAGAAAATTTAGAGAAGGTATCGGTAGTAATGAAGCTAAAACTCAATTTTTATCAAGAATGCACAAAAAATGCATTTCTGATAGAAATGGATCAAAAAGTATATTTTATTTACAACCATGCCTGGTAATAATGGCATTTAATCTATTTTTGAAAGGTGGACAGTTGACTTTTTTTTACTTTCACTCTCCACTCGGGTGGAAAGTAAATTATTTTTTTGTAATTTTTTTAAAAATCGATATCTCAAAATAATATACGAACACACTTTTTAAAAATGCTAATTAGCTTCGCGTGTTTAGATATGTCTACTTTTCCCCTAATTGATAGAGTGGTCTTCAACATTGAATATTGTGACCAAATCGTTGATATCTTCTTTGTCTTGGCATTTTCACTGAAATAAGCTAGTAGCGCCGACTCAGAACCAGGATTTTGAACTTTGTTTCCCATACATCATTCTTTGAAACAGTTATATACCTTGTCATATCTCGGGCGGCTTTTAGTTGGCAGAAGATCTTCTTCTACTATTTTTGCTGTTTCTCGAATTTCTGGTAGAGTAGCAGCAAAATCAAATTCCTCATCTGATTTTTCTGTTGTTAAAATAATATATTGTTTAGTGACATGGAAACCATATTCAAAAAATGATATTTACCATCTTGATGTGTATTATTACCTACGTTATTTTACCACCTGTGGTTATTTGAAATTTCTATCTAATTTTTCAATGGAAATGTCAAAATGACATTTATCTTTTTTTAAGAATTTTAATTCAAAATAATAAGAAGTGGATGTTAGATGTGGTTGTAAATAAAATAGTATACAAACCTCGGTGAAAAGTTTCATTACTGTCTCGAGATTTAGTTTAACTACCGACTCTCTCGACAGGACCTTCCGGAGACCTTTATACAACATATTTGCAAATTAAAACCCTTTATGAAACTATTATAAATTACATCTTATCTTAACCAAACCGTATAAAGAAAGTCTCTTAGTCGAGAACTAACTACTCTTAAGGTTCAGGAACGGGTTGGATACAGAGAAGTGTCCGAAAAATGCCTATTTGTGTTACGGTGCAAGAACGATAACTATTAATCGTTTCACTTCCCTGAATCACGTACATTCTGTTCGATTCCTAGCAAAAGAAAAAAGCAACAACCGTTACCTTAATCACCCCCTAAAAGCTAATCTAAAAACGATCAAATAACTCTACTAAAGACTAGCAAGGTAATTAAATACCGGGGTAAGATATATTTTTTAAATCTCGTTTTGTTGGGCCCTTGAATCCAAATGGCCTCTCTTAAAAAACATAGGCGTGGAAGTCATAGTGGCGTCCACGGAAAAAGACTATAGTAAAATAATTGTAGTATTGTACGATTTCCTTTAAAATATACTCAGTATTAGTTACATTTTTCTTTATTAATCCGTAACAAAATAATATTGTAGATACACATAATTTCTAAATACAGTGAAACCTCTCTAAACGGACACCTCTAATAAGCTGACATTTTTTCATAGTCCGGAACTAGGTATATGATATTCCATGGAAATCAACCTCTCTTGGGCGGACTCTCCTTTGGGTTTGTTTGGGACGCGAACAGGCTGTTTTCATGCAAAGAGTGCGAAAACCCTTCTCTAAACGGACAAAAAAAATTTTATAAGGTATTTGGGAGGCGACTAAGTACTGTGCAAAAACTCTCTGAAGACAGACCGGCAACCAAGCGCGTATGCGTGGCAACGCGAAAGGACTTCGCCGAATGAAAGTATATGTTATTCCCCAACAGCAGTCCGCTGTTTATTTGTGAGTTGTAAGGTTAAAATCGTAAACAATGGCACAAAAATGTCGCGATTTGAGTCTGAAAGAGAATATTGATGTTGTGGAAGTTTGTAGTTTGATAACAATGATTTGGGCGAGTTAAATAACAATCATTGTTACTTAACTCGCCCAAATCATTGTTATCAAACTACAAACTTCCACAACAGCAATGTGCTATTAGAAGATGATAGTGACCTCATTCCTACCGATTATGTAGTCCAAACTGAAACCACATCACTATCTGACGACTCTGATGAAGAAGTTGAATGCAGTAATCAAACAGATGTCACCAAGTATCAACAAGCCATTAGTATGGTAAAGGAATTATAAGAGTATGCAAAGAATAGAGGCGACTCTACAGCAATGGAATTGTTATCAGACTTGGAATTACATTTCCTAGATTGCAAGTATAAAACGCAAACACGTCAAACTACATTATTAGATTTTTTTAGTGCTACATCTAGTGTTTTTTTGTTATGTTTATTTGTACATACGTATACATAGTAATAATTTTGCATTTACATATTACCTAATAACAAATTTCCCATGGGCGGACACCTCTATGAGACACATTTAGACGGTCCCGTAGGTATTCGCCTAAGAGAGGTTCCACTGTAAATATAGTTAGTCTAATAAATTTAATAGAATCAAATAAATTTTAAATTTTACGACTAGTAGTGAAAATAATGTATTATAACTATATTTTAAAATATATTATACATTTTATTGACGACTATTATTGTTCTTTAAGTATTGTTTATTATAAAAATGGCCAAGTTTAAATGCAGTATTATAAAAAAGTTTTACAAGAATAAAAGGCATAAAGCAACGGATTCCTCGGATTTCGATCTTCGTAACAAATAATGGGTGGATAACTTATACGGGGAACATACGATCGATCGATGAAGTCAAGCAAGGGAATGGGAGGATACAAGTTGGATGGGTGACCGCTTCGGAATAGCATGTGCAAAAATTTATACAAAATGTTTTAGTAAACTTTTCAAAAGATTTTAGTAAATTTTACGAAAGTTTTTAGCAAATTTTACAAAAGCTTTCATATAAATGGTTTACAAAAAATTTTTGATACAATTTAATTAGTAGTAATTAGTTTTAGAATTTTTTCGTGTACGCTCCTATTTAGTGACTCTATTGATTGATCATCGACAAACTTTTTTAGTTTTATTTCACTCAAATTTACTTAAATAAACTGAACCTGTCAAAATGCTTCTAAATAATTTTGACGTATCAATTATTATTATTATTGACTAACTGCGACATTTTCGTAACTTTACGTAACTGCGTCTCTGATTGGTTTAAAAAACAGGGAATAAAGGAACTATTTCGATAGGATCGGTCACAGCCCGTGAATAGTGAATGCATTGCTCACGGACACCAACTACCAGGTGAATAATCACTATGAATATTGCTCATAAATTACATGATAATGAATATTTTACTTCATTTTTAAAAAATGTATTACATACATACAGGGTGTTTCTTAATAACATGCTAATATTTAAGGAGGTTATTCTTGGGTCTATTTTCAGAAAAAAACTTCATATGCAACATATGTCCAAACATTCTAACTTTGAGATACAAGTCAAGAGATATAAAACAAATTTTGCGTTAAGATAAATATTAAAAAATACAATGATAATGAAAAATCGTCAATGAACATTTCTATTATCATACTCCGCTTCAGCTTCAGCATTTTCTGTTTAGCGGCTTGTGCGTGCTGTAGAAATACTGCAGGATTTTACACATCATACAGCTATATAGCATTACAGCTTACAGTCCAAAAATGTAGATACCGCCGCATAAATATTAGTTCTATTTAAAAGTTTTAATTTATACCGATCCGAAATCCTATTTTGTACCTAGAAACGTTAATAGTATATTATTAAGATATACGTTTCATAAGACATTATTAATTTAGAAAACGACCCGCGAAGCTATACTCTAATTGTCTTATGAACCGTGTATTTTATAATACTCTTTCTATTTGGGTCTTTAAAGTCTGAAAAACTTAAAAAAATATAGTAGATTTTTTCCATTTGAATTAATATTTTCTTTTTGGGTTGGCAATACTTTTACAATTTAATAAAATGTTACAAATATCAAATATGCCATGATAGAAACAATTGAACAAACAAAGCTTCTTCCCATCCGTCATAATTAAAAATAAATATATTATTAAAGTTAATAAAAATGAGTCGGGAAGAAAGTTGTACTCCGTCAGAAATACGAGAAATTGCAGAAAATAATCTAGAAACACTTTTAAAAAGAATACTATGCAAAACTTTGAGTTATGGTGCGAGCAAACAAATAGAACAAAATAATAAATAATACTATTGAACAAAATATTGTGTCGTCACAGAATCTGACAGGAATAACAGTTAATGCCCAGGAAATGTCTATAGTAACTATAAATATGTATATATCAAGAATACTATATTGAATTAAAAATAAAAACAAGTACTTTATTGAATAAAACTTTAGAAATAGAGCATAAACTGGAAGATATTTCTATTATTTTTAGGTTGTGTTGTTTTATAGTTGTGACTAGAAATTAGTTGACGGACACCGTCAGCATGTTATATATTTAAAAGAATAGGTATTTCAGATATATATCTAGTAAAAATGACCAATTTACAAGGTTAAAGGTTAGAATTTTAAAGTTTTCTATAAAGAATTTTTGTCGAATCCATAAATGCCTAGAAAACTAATTTCAACGAAATCGCAGTAAGCCTAAAATTCGAACCCTACTTGCTGCCAACATAAAAAACAATACAATTTCAGTTTCATAAAGTGGCAGGTTATTAAATTTTTTTGCATTTCATAATGTAGCCATTATGAGACCAAAATAGAAAAAATATTATTTTCCGTAAAACATGTTACCGCCTTTAATGCATCCTGGACGTGCTCCATATGCAACTAAAGCGATTCACGTTGGTTTTTGAACCGTTTGGATGTTATATTTGTTGGGAAACACGACCTCAGAAAAATCGTTCCACAAGAATGACGTTCTCCAGATGAAAGAATTCCTATACAATGAAGTTCGAGGAGTACTAAGCTGAACCACATATGAACGGGCGGCAGTGGCTCGTCGTGGCGTCGTCTAGGTGGAATTATTATTAGAATCTCACCACCATTACTTTAGAAACTTTTCAGCTTATTACTTTTTCCATTTCAATTGTTGAATTATTCACCTTTCTTTGTATCCAATTCGGTTTACGTCACAGCTGATAACTCAATCAGGAAGCTGCTGCAACCGGGGATTTTAAAAACGTATTCAACTAAAGGGTCCTCACTACACCACTGTCTCAAAGAGATAATGATCTATCTTCATGGCCCACTGGATTTGGAAATTCCTTTTGTTAAGGGCCGATATTCCACCCTGTCGTGGATTTTCTGATGTTGTTTTAGCCTTTGGCTATTTAGCGATAAATACAACCAAACAAACTTAGTTTGTAATGTAAAAGTTTTAGGCAGCTTTTTATTTTTTAGACAAGTAATGGGAATGTTTTTTTATTTATCTCGGTATGGCTCATGGTGTAATGACGCAACATCATTTAGGAAACATCCTGCCGACGCACATCTTCGCAGACAGCATGAAGTATCACGGCTCAACAAAGACCTGGACGAAGTTTTGGCTTGGGGTGACAGTAACCAAGTCGAATTTAACGCTAAAAAAACCCAGGCAGCAGTTTTTTCTAAAAAGGTTAACATTACAGAACCGGATATAGTCATGGCAGGACACACAATTCCACTGGCTTCATCTATTAGTTTGCTGGGCGTCAATCTGGGAGGAAATATGTCTTGGCATAATCACGTTGTGGAAATCGCCAAGATAGCCTCTCAGAAGCTTGGTGTACTCTTCCGAACCAGAAAGTTGTACACACCTCAACAACTTTTGACACTCTACAAAGCCCAGATTCGACCATCACTGTACTGCTCTCATGTCTGGAGCTCTGCACCCAAACATACTCTTCGGCTACTGGATTCCATCGAAAGGAGGGCCATTCGTCTGATTGGAGACCACGAGCTGACGAAGAACCTCGACAGCCTAGAACATCGAAGGCAAGTTGGTGATTTGACTCTCTTTTACAGGTATTTTCATGGAAAGTGCTCGGCTGACCTTGCCCTCTTAATTCCGCCCAGAGCGGCGAATATCAGAAATACACGACGAACCACTGCCGCCCATCCATATGTGGTTAAGCTTAGTACTCCTCGAACTTCATTGGTTAAGAACTCTTTCATCTGGAGGACTTCATCATTGTGGAACGATCTTCCCGAGGTCGTTTTTCCCAACGAATATAACCTCCAACGATTCAAAACCAACGTGAATCGCTTTTTGCGCACACGCACCTCTCCCAGAGTGCCCTAAAGGATTTTTCCTATAGTGCTTGTGTTTGATCATAAAAAAAAAAACAAAAAAAAAATAATATACAGGGTGTCCGGAAATGATTAGCAAACATTTAAAGAATAATTGTAAACCAAAAATGAATGCTACCTCCTCCTCTAACATTTTTTCGAAGTTGTAGGATGTTAAAGTTGCCTATTGACGAAATCTCGTATTGGGGGCTTTTTCGGGATGAAGAATACAAATTTGCTCAACCTATACTTTAATTTGAATGGTCCCAACTTTTTTATGCTACACTGTATGCGCATTTTGACGGAATATTTTTATTCCCCTAACCTTTTGACATAAAGAAGGTATACTGCTTTTGTTTCGATCCATTTTCGAGAAAGACGCTAAAATATCATTGCTTGCATGTGATGAATGGGAAACGTCCGCTCTAGTTGCCGTAGTAAGTTTGTGGAGAATTGGTTTTGACAGTTATTAATTTTGTGCAAGTTCTTTTGTAATAATTGTTATCATAAAAATAACAACAATTACTCTAACGTGAAGTTACGGGACATGCATTATTATTACGGTTTAGCTGCCGGCAATGCTCTTGCAGCACGACGTTCGTATCGCGAAGCATTTCCAAATAGAAACCTGCTCCAATCGCGAATGTTCAGTACTGCCCATGGAAGACTGGGATAATTTGGATGTTTCAAAACTAGAATTTTTTATTTAGGCCGACAACGGAATACTCATCATTTCCGAACATCCTGTATATAATATAACAAACCAAGAACTAATAGCCTATCTGCTTATAGGAGTATAATAGTATATTAAGATACAAGTTTCATAAGACATTATTTTAGAGCACGCGTTTAATATAGAAAACGAGTTTTCTAAAGTACTTTTTCTATTTGGATCTTTAAAGTCTGAAAAACTATAGTAGATTTTTTCCATTTGAATTAATATTTTCTTTTTGGGTTGGCAATACTTTTACAATTTAATAAAATGTTACAAGTATCAAATATGCCATGATAGAAGCAATTAAACACAACAAAGCTTCTTCCCATCCGTCATAATTAAAAATAACTATATTATTAAAGTTAATAAAAATGAGTCAGAAAGAAAGTTGTACTCCGTCAGAAATACGAGAAATTGCAGAAAATAATCTAGAAAAACTTTTAAAAAGAATATGCAAAACTTTGAGTTATGGTGCGAGCGGAACAAAGTTCAAAATATGGAACAAAATAATAAATAAACTATTGAACAAAATATTGTGTCGACACAGAATCTGACAGGAATAACAATTAATGCCCAGGAAATGTCTACCATAACTATAAATATATTTATATAGGTGATATGTATAATACTATATTGAATTAAAAATAAAAATAGTACTTTATTGCATAAAACTTTAAAAATAGGGCATAAACTGGAAGATATTTCTAGTATTTTTAGGTTATGTTGTTTTATATTTGTGACTAGAAATTAGTTGACGGACACCTTCAGCATGTTATATATTTCCGAGTATAGGTATTTCAGATAAATGTCTAGTAAAAATTATCTATTTGCAAGGTTAAAGGTTAGTATTTTAAAGTTTTCTATTAAAACATTTTTGTCGAATCCATAATGCCATAAAACTAATTTCAACGAAATCGAATTAGGCCTAAAATTCGAACCCTACTTGCTGCCAAAATAAAAAAAATAAAATTTCAGTTTCATAAAATGGCAGGATATTCAATTTTTTTGTATTTCATAATGTAGCCATTATGAAACCCAAATAGAAAAACATTATTATTATTTACTAGAAGCGAATTTTTCAAATTGACCCCTGTATACTGGAATTTGAGGTTGGATGGAATTTAAGAATTAATAATAATTTATGTTTTTTATGTTCTATTTCTTTGTTAATGTATTTTTTGCTGCTTCTGTTGTAACACTTTTACCTTATTAAGGCCGCTTTAAAATAACAGCAATTTAAAAAATATAAAATAAATTAGGACCTCTTGCCTACGCCAATCAACAAAGTTGAAAATATTTTTAGTGAATTTCCAACAGCCAATTACCGAAAACATAATTTTTTCAAAGTTGTAGCGTCAGCGGTTTTCGAGATACGGCCGGTGCCGCTGGCCGTCCTTAATGGTACACCCGGTATACGATCAATTTAGTCGAATGGATTAAACAATTTTTGAGATAATCAGTGATTGCGCCCGCCAGAACGTGCTTTGTGCGTTCACGAACTCTCGAATTGAATAAAAGTAGTTGCTTTTTTTTAAATTTATTTGTCTTTTAAAAGCCCATGACCCTGTACATTAAAAGTCATTGCCAAGTTCAAGGATAACAAAACGTGTTTTACCAGTCATATCCAAATATAAATAATTTAATTAGAGAGTAGCTTTTTATTACTTTATTGAGACGAATAATTTGTAATCGGTTTAAGTATTAAGTTAGTTAAGTTATTTTAATCTTTCTATTAAATCAGCGTAATTGAATATAACCAAAAATAACTATATATTGTTAAAAGTCAGTAATAAATCGGATATTCATACAATAATTACTTTCGTAGCAAAGGGAAAGCAGTGTCGTAGTTATGGAGAAAAGAGAAAAATCCCCCCCCCCCCCCCCCCCTCATTGATGGCGCCCCTTGTATGATCTTATTTACAATGAGACGCCAACAAAATAAGCAGATCTAGAGTACCTAATACCAAAAATAGCGGAATATACTGATTCTAACTTAAATCTAGATGATGTATTAACCTCCTAACAAATAAATTAAAATTATTTCTATTTTTTTTCTAGTTTCAAATGTATGTATCTCAAGGAAATATAATCTTAAGATTAGTGTTGTGGGCTGGGCGGCACTAGCGATAGATGTAAACAATCAATGTGATAGGTCAGTTCCACCTGTCTTCAGATGTCATTGATCTTTTGAGTAGTGTTGTGATCGCTCGAGCGAAAAACCGCTTGATCACTCGATTATTGAAATAACCGACATCGCTCGATTATTAAAAAAACCGCTCGAGTTATCTATTCAGGCGAAAACCGTCGCTCGTCACTTATTATCTTTCACTCGGTACCCGAGCTTCGCTTGACGCCTACGGAAATGTACCGCTGTAGTGTGATCGTGTTAAAAAACTGCTCGTATATCGAACAGTTTTTCGCTCGATAGGAAATACTATAGTTATAAATTCAGTCACTCAGTCAGTTCACTTGATACACGACCTTCGGTCTACGCGCCGCGCCATCCGATTGGCGACGCTCGAGTTTGACGCTGAGTAGGTACACGACATACGTCTTTCTTAAAGGCACATAAACGAGAAGGTGCATATAAAAAGGTACGCCAAATCCCTTAGCGGAGTCATCGCGATATGAGTTTTGTAAAGTTTTGTTTTAACTGGCTAGCCAGAGGCTTAGTTTAGGTCTCCGATTGTAAATATTAAAAAATTAAAGGATATACTTCTTAAATTTTTATTTAACTCGAGAAAACTTCTCAAAAATAACATAATAATAGAAATTGTAAATAAAAATAACAAAACGAACAAAATGGTTAACAAAATATATAGAAAAGTTCGTTGGTAATCTTATAGTAAACATTTTTAAATCTAAACAGGAACTTTTTATTATTAAAACTTAAGAAGACTTCTTAAAAATGGAAAATAAGAAAACGAGCAATATAGTTAACAAAACATAGGTATCAACAAATTTTTTGGTAACCATTAGTAAACATTCTTAAATTTAAACAGGAACTTTTAGGTAACTATAAACATGAATTTAGAGAATTATTACCTATTTTCTTATTTTGCCAGTCGCGTATCTAAGCCTAAATTTTTGAAGGGCACATAGTGCGCACCTGATAATTTAGAGTGGAAGAATTTGACAAGCCATTTTAAATATCTTTATGCTCGTAAATTGAAAAAGATGTGACGCAAAATAACTCTCCGTAATACGTTTTGTTTTAAAAAAGCACAAGAATAAACCCGAACAATAAATACATATTTGGGTGATTTTTTGCAGTTTTTTTGTTTGGTGTCGAGACACGTGGTAAAATTCATTATTCACAAATAAATAAATTTCTGGAATTTTTTTAGTGGCTACTACAATTCTTTAGCTAAACCTGTGCCCACCCGTAGTTACGTGCTTGCTAAATACCCTACCTGATCACATGTAAACGACTAGGCTGCCGGTCGAGCACCCGGTGACGTCATCGCTTGGTGAATTGGAATTTCAAGCGCTTCACTCGATTATTAAAATCGCTCGAGTATCAAGTACTCGATTATTAAATAGTATACAAACCTCGGTGAAAAGTTCCATTACTGTCTCGAGATTTAGTTACCACCGACTCTCTCGACAGGAATGAAACACTTTCCACCTCAGTACGTAATATACTATTTTTCTATCAATTACGTGATGGATCAGACAATAATTATAAATAAATATTTGAAGAGTCAAGCAAAATAATAATAATAACTCCGGAATCAATACAGTGTAGGTATTTATTTACTTCCCACTTAATAAATTAGTGTTTGACCATGCCTATGGTACGAAGCTGTCTAGGATGGTTTTTATACATTTTTCTCCCCTCGCTCTTCACACGGAAACTTTCAAATGCCACTGGGCAAACAACACCTACCTAATTATCGGGAATGTCTCTGGTAATTTATTTTTTGGTAAATGTATTATAATGAGTTCTCTGGCAGTTGGCACCACTGGTTTGTTTCTATCTTCGATAATTCCATTGTTAGTGCTGAAAGTTTCATATACTTATTACGATTTTACCATATCCATAATAATATTATGAATACCAAATTAACATAATTAATTTAAATGTTTAAATTTAACACCCCCATAAAGTTCAGTGTCATTTCAGTCATAAAATGAAGCGATTTCACTTTTGCCAACTATTGGCAAATGCAAATTAGGCTCCGCATATAAATCCATATTTAAATTATTTAAAATATTCGGAGAAAAATGGTAATTCCGTTTCCTATGACAAATCAGGTAATTTACTCTAATAGAAAATTTCTCCGATACTGGTATAAGAAGGGATTATGCTACAAAAATAATGGGGTAGTTCGTAGATAATATTTTAATCCTATAATGACACATCTTCCTTTGTTCATTAATCTGAAAGGGAAAATGGACCAGGTATTTCTATCTGTTTTGTACACGTCATGTGACGCCTGTTATTACGAAAATAAGCACAACAAAAAAGAAACGGGGATTTTATCTGGAAGGAAATATGTCTTGGCATAACCACGTTGTGGCAATCGCCAAGATAGCTTCTCAGAAACTTGGTGTACTCTTCCGAACCAGAAAGTTGTACACACTTCAACAACTTTTGACACTGTACAAAGCCCAGATTCGACCATCACTAGAGTACTGCTCTCATGTCTGGAGCTCTGCATCCCAAGGCATCTTTTAACGTACTTTTGAGTATCCAGGCCTTTTATTTGGATACCCATCAGTAAACATCAAATGGATCCAAAATTTTTAAAATTATTTAGTAATTTAAAAACTACTGAAATTATACCAGTGATGACTGATACCTAAAAATGCTTTAAAATGATCAGAGTAAAAAAAAAATAAAAAAAAATAATGATGTTTAAAAGACATGGATACGCAGCAAAAATTCACTAAAGACATGGATG
Source organism: Barypeithes pellucidus (assembly GCA_963991005.1). NCBI lineage: Eukaryota > Metazoa > Arthropoda > Insecta > Coleoptera > Curculionidae > Barypeithes > Barypeithes pellucidus. The sequence continues at coordinate 8,812,645 of OZ022557.1, forward strand.
CGCAGAAAAAAATCACTTAAAGATGCCTTGCTGCACCCAAACATACTCTTCGGCTACTGGATTCCATCGAAAGAAGGGCCAATCGTCTAATTGGAGACCACGAGCTGACGAAGAATCTCGACAGCCTAGAACATCGAAGACAGATTAGGGATTTGACGCTCTTTTACAGATATTTTCATGGAAAGTGCTCGGCTGACCTTGCCCTCTTAATTCCGCCCAGAGCGGCGAATAGCAGAAATACACGACGAACCACTGCCGCCCATCCATATGTGGTTAAGCTTAGTACTCCTCGAACTTCATTATTTAAGAATTCTTTCATCTGGAGGACTTTATCCTTATGGAGCGACCTTCCAGAGGTCGTTTTCCCCAACGAATATAACCTCCAATGATTCAAAACCAACGTGAATCGCTTTTTGCGCACACGCACCACTCCCAGAGTGCCCTAAAGGATTTTTCCTATAGTGCTTGTGTTTGATCATAAAAAAAAGAATCACCATCTCTTTTTATCGTCTGCCTGTCTCTGTTTTTATTCGAACAGATGATCGGCTTGATATGACTTGGTTAGGAAAAACAAACTATGGACGGATGTGACTCAAAAGTCTATATTTTTATCTAGTTTACGGCAGACTTAGCACAGTCTTACCATATTGAATTAAGAATTACAATTTTTTTCACAAACAATACTTAAATTTAACACACAAACACTGAAAAACAACAAAAAATGTTATTTAGCAATAACTACAGATATGACAGTTGTTGATCTGGTAGTGTAGAACGTAAAAGCATGTATGAAAGATGGGTTTGTTGGGGGTTGCTTGATAAAAAGTATAGTCCGAGCACTCGAAGGCGAACAGAAAACGACAAAGAAAATTTATACTAATTTTCAGAGCCCCTAGATTGTTTTTCTGTACAATTCACCTAAGAATGTGAATTATATCCTTGATGTAAGATCCTCGGATATGACCAATAAAATTAGCTATTCACATAACAAAAACCGTTATCAAATGTCTAAAATAAGAAATTCTTATTTTCCAGGACACTTGTAGGACCCGCGGCTTTGCTCATTTTGTAACATGATAAATATGTGTGTGTTTGTAATTGTGTAAATGAACATATTACAGATTATTTAGATCAGTCTGCTAGTGCGCTTGGTTCTTCACATTTTATTCCTCGTTTTGCATGAACATGGAAAGTGCAATAACTTCGTTTGCTGCAGGGGAGTAAATTAACGCAGACAAAGTTGTTTTGGCTGAAAGAATAAAAGAACCACGCCGCGCCGAAATGATGCCGCGAACGAGACCCGGCCGATGAAATGAGAACACTCTCACCTTCACCTTGAATTCTTGTTTCGATTTGTTGGACATGGACTTTTTGTTTAGGTTTCTTTAGTCTCAAGACAACAGCTGTAATTCTAAAATTAAAGATATAATATTATTTATTCCGCAAGAATATTTAAGTTTTCTTCCGACCAGATTTGCAAGCGCTGAATTCTCCAAACTGTTAATGAATGATTACATACAGGGTGAACACTTAAAAATAACAGGAGAAGTTCTCTTCCTACGGCCTCTTTTCCTACGGAGATACATGCCCATAATGGCATGACGTCCCTGGAAATCGTCGTTTTTTAAATAATTTATTAAGTACTAGGTGTAATTTAATATTTCTTTAGTATAATGGTTAGTGGATGAGTCTCCTTAAAATTCGCCCTTTTAAATACATTTGGCTTATTTAGTTTGCCTGGGACGGGCCAGACGTAACACAAAAATGTTGTTTTTTTTTGTACACCTTGTATGAGGAAGAAACGACAATAATATTTTTGGATAGTACTCTAAACCTTAAGCTGAAAAAAAAGGTACTCTTGAGATCAATGTCGATAAAGTGAACTTTTTTCGAAAAAAAAAATATTTTTGTTCAATATGGTTCTTTGCATTAGTTGTTGTTTTATGTTCATAAAATTCCCTCATTGTTGCTATGGTTTTTTTCACATGTACCGATTTAAATAAGAATATTTATGCCAGTGTCAGTTTATGGTAGTGTCTTGAAATTTGCGGTTTTTCTCCTTTGTCTTATTAGTTACTAACTTAGTAATGGAATTTACGTATACTGAATATAAATCATATTGAACAAAAATATCTTTTTTTTTCGCAAACAGTTCATTTTATCGACATTGATCATTTTCCTTTTTTTTCAGCTTAAGGTTTAGAGTATCCAAAAATATTATTGTCGTTCCTTCATCATACAAGGTGTACAAAAAAAAAGCATTTTTGTGTTACGTCTAGTCCGCCCCTGGCAAACTAAATAAGCCAAATGTGTTTAAAAGGGCGAATCTTAAGGAGACTCATCTTAGTAACCATTATACTAAAAAATTATTAAATTACATATAGTACTTAAAAAATTATTTAAAAAACAACGATTTCCAGGGACGTCCGTTATGGGCCCGTATCTCCTTAGGGGAGGCAGTAGGAAGAAGAATTTATAGGAACTTCTCCTATTATTTTTAAGTGTTCTATCTGAATCCGGGAGATTGCCCACATATTTTGGAACACCCTGTATAGTTAAATTTACTTTAAAATATGTATGACAATGAAGGGGGGGGGGGGGGGGGGGTGGTCGACCCCAAGCCCTCCCCCTCGGCGCGACACACTCCTTAACAACTTCTCCTGTTATTTTTAAGTGTTCTATCTGAATCCGGGAGATTGCCCACATATTTTGGACCACCCTGTATAGTTAAATTTACTTTAAAATGTGTATGACAATGAAGGGGGGGGGTCGACCCCAAGCCCTCCCCCTCGGCGCGACACACTCCTTAACAACTTCTCCTGTTATTTTTAAGTGTTCTATCTGAATCCGGGAGATTGCCCACATATTTTGGAACACCCTGTATAGTTAAATTTACTTTAAAATGTGTATGACAATGAATGAAGGGGGGGGGGGTCGACCCCAAGCCCTCCCCCTCGGCGCGACACACTCCTTAACAACTTCTCCTGTTATTTTTAAGTGTTCTATCTGAACCCGGGAGATTGTCCACATATTCTGGGACACCCTGTATAGCAATTTCGAGAGAACGTAATTTTATTTACACTAAGTCCCCCTAACTTATCACGGGTTAAATATGAAAAAGCGGAATTTTGAGGTTGAACATTTGATAGGAACAAAGATGCATCTCTTACCTAGATACGCCAAATACATGATGTACATTTACCTATGAAATGCCGTTTTTTCGAAAACGGTTAGGATTAGAGAACATGAATGAAATTTTTAGTCAATAGTTAAAGGTATGTAAAACGTTGTCCAAAGTTCTTATCTTACAGGGCGTCACAGCAGCTCTGAGTAATTCACAACACTTTCTTTGATAGTAATTTAAAGGGTCTTACCTGGTATACATCATATTAAAAGAAATTGAAATATACCTGGTGCTTCATGTGTAAAAAACTTGGATCCATTGGAGCTCTTTGGGAGCCCATATTTCCGAAGAGGAGGCCTATACGAAAATGTTTATATGAACGTGTAGTACTCTTTTCGCTTGTTTCTTCATATCCGGGAGATTTCCCACACTTTCCCCGACACCCTGTATAGTGCAGTGTATTGCCGTGTGAACCCAGCTTTGCGAGGTAAGTAAAATTCGATATTTTCAAAAACGTTGCCTTATATTAGATTTTAGTAGATTTTCTAACACACATATAAGACAAATATGATAATTTGCGTTTCTTTATTAGTAACCAGCAATCGGCCAACAATGTCTGCATGCATTAATTTTGGCATCCTGGGGCTATCCACTCATCCATTCGCGAATTTTAGTGCCGATGCATCATTTCAAGGCCATTCTTTGGCGCTGCAGATGCTTCGCTGAATTATTTCGGATGCTGATTGTCGCGGACCGGATGGGGACCACATTGATGGGCTTTATATGGCTTTATGACCTATGATTTTTTTAGCTGTCAAAATGTTTCTCTTGGACATAAAAGCAAAGGTAAAATAATTTTATTAATCTCTAAAAACTATGAAATAAGATTATTTTAAAGAGCCGTTTGTTCACTACGTAGGAAGTATAGGGCAGGCACTTAGCCAGGATATCCTGGTGGTGGGGGTAGGGGGAGGGGGTATATTTTGCATAATATTAATTTTTGTTTCGGTTGTTTCGGGGAGGGGGGCGCTGGCCTCACGGGCCCCCCTACAAAGGTGGGGGGGGGGGGGGGGGGGATAATTAGAGCTATTATAAAAGATAGAATATTGCGGATTTCACTTTAGTTCCCCATTTTCTAACGAGTCGGAAGATTACGGTGTAAAATTTATCATGGGTCTCTTCGTTCTTACTTTACAGGGTGATTTTGAAGAATCCTCGCTTCTTAGACACCCCTCGTATTTCCGTTATGCGTTAACTTATCAATAAGTTAAAAACTGATCTTGTAAGAGACTTTTACGTAAAATTCAGTGGCGTAGCTAGATTTTCTCCAAAAAATTTAGTTTTTGAGATATTAACGAAAATAAAAAAAATTATATTATTTTTTTAATTAATTAAGCATACTTTGGGCTTTACAATGCATGGGCTTGGGGTGACAGTAACCAAGTCGAATTTAACGCTAAAAAAAACCCAGGCACCAGTTTTCTCTAAAAAGGTTAACATTACAGAACCGGAAATAGTCATGGCCGGACACGCAATCCCACTGGCTTCATCTATTAGTTTGCTGGGCGTCAATCTCGGAGGAAATATGTCTTGGCATAATCACGTTGTGGCAATCGGCAAAGATAGCTTCTCAGAAGCTTGGGGTACCTACTCTTCCGAACCAGAAAGTTGTACACACCTCAACAACTTTTGACACTATACAAAGCCCAGATTCGACCATCACTAGAATACTGCTATCATGTCTGGAGTTCTGCACCCAAACATACTCTTCGGCTGCTGGATTCCATCGAAAGGAGGGCTATTCGTCTGATCGGAGACCACGAGCTGACGAAGAACCTCGACAGCCTAGAACATCGAAGACAGGTTGGGGATTTGACTCTCTTTAACAGATATTTTCATGGAAGGTGCTCGGCTGACCTTGCCCTCTTAATTCCGCCCAGAGTGACAATTAGCAGAAATACACGACGAACCACTGCCGCCCTCCTCGAACTTCATTATTTAAGAATTCTTTCATCTGGAGGACTTCATCCTTATGGAACGACCTTCCCGAGGTCGTTTTTCCCAACGAATATAACCTCCAACGATTCAAAACCAACGTGAATCGGTTTTTGCGCACACGCACCACTCCCAGCGTGCCCTAAAGGATTTTTCCTATAGTGCTTGTGTTTGATCATAAAAAAAAAATAAAAATAGTTGTTTATATTCAGATTCAAAAATAACCTAAAAATGTAATTTTTATTAATTTACGTTACTTATAATTTATTAACCTCATCCCCCCCTCGAACAATAATTCGCATCCCGGGTTATACGGCCCGCTGGTAGACAATGTCATCTCACACATTCCCTAACCAATCAAAGCACATATTAACGAAGCAACAGATCTGTACTCTTTTCTACATGTTTTGTAAAAGATAATTTCTGTAATCGAAACTCTTTTAAAAAAAATTTTCTTTCCGTAAAAAATACTAAGATGATCAGTTATTTACCATCCTTTATCCGTAAGTTCTAATTAGAAATGCGTTTATCTCACTCTAATTATAATATTGTATAACTAGCAGATTGATTATAACAGTTTTATGAAAGCTCTTGATTTGGAAATTTAGCTTATAAAGATTTTCCGTGATTCAGTTTTGTTTTTAGTGCCAAATAGTAGCCAACGTGCACAAGGGCTTCTTTTGGGAGGGGCAAGATGGGGCACTTGCCCCCTCTGGTAATTGTGAACTTTACACATGAAAAATATTGTATTTCGTTACCGGAACAGATGTGTTTTTTCTATTTATTTCTCAAATTTGGTACGTATTTTTAAAATCTATCCCAACTGAGTAAATTCATCATTCCCGTGGTGCGTGGTGGGATCGTGTTCCCGAAAATATTTCTCTTAATCGAAACATAGCCAAATGAAACAAATTTATAAAAAATTTTTAGTCATCAATTAAATTAAAAAAAGATTTTCGGACATCAGTGAATGAATTAAATTTATCGATTTATTGTCCAAAAATAATTTTGATTCCCATTTGTTAATTTTTGGTTTGGTTTCCGCTATCTCGTATTGTATAAAGGTGGTAACGTTGATGAACCGCTGTCGCCCATCCATATGTGGTTCAGCTGAGTCCTCCTCGAACTTCATTATTTAAGAATTCTTTCATATGGAGGACTTTATCCTTGTAAAACAACCTTCTCGAGGTCGTTTTGACCATAAAAAAACGCTATTCGAGCACGTTCTCTTCGCACGAAAGTAGCACGAAATAGTATATTAAGATACAAGTTTCATAAAACATTATCTTAGAGCACGTGTCTAATTTAGAAAAAGACCCGCGAAGCGGGGAGTTTTCTAAATTACAAGTGCTCTAATTGTCTTATGAACCGTGTATTTTATAATAGTTTTACTATTTGGGTCTTTAAAGTCTGAGAAACTTTAAAAAATATAGTAGATTTTTCCATTTGCGTTAATATTTTCTCTTTGGGTTGGCAATACTTTTACAATTTCATAAAATGTTACAAGTGTCAAATATGTCATGATAGAAACAATTGAACACAACAAAGCTTCTTCCCATCTGTCATAATTAAAAATAACTATTAATAAAGTTGATAAAAATGAGCCAGGAAGACAGTTGTACTCCGTCAGATATACGAGAAATTGCAGAAAATAACCTAGAAAAACTTTTAAAAAGAATATGCAAAACTTTGAGTTATGGTGCGAGCAGAACAAAGTTCAAAATATTGAACAAAATAATCAATATTACCTACTATTGAAGAAAATATTGTGTCGACACAGAATCTGACAGGAATAACAATTAATGCCCAGGAAATGTCTACAGTAACTATAAATATGTATATAGACTATATTGAATTAAAAATAAAAATAGTACTTTATTGAATATAACTTTAGAAATAGAGCATAAACTGGAAGATACTTCTATTATTTTTAGGTTATGTTGTTTTATAGTTGTGACTAGAAATTAGTTGACGGACACCGTCAGCATGTTATATATTTTTGTCGAATTCATAATGCCAAGAAAACTAATTTTAACGAAATCGAAGTAAGCCTAAAATTCGAACCCTACTTGCTGCCAACATAACAAAAATAAAATTTCAGTTTCATAAAGTGGCAGGTTATTCAATTTTTTTGCATTTCATAATGTAGCCATTATGAAACCCAAATAGAAAACCGATATTTTAACTTAAACTACGTTTGATTAAAGTTTTACAGAAAATATACAGGTTAATAATTGTTAAACCTTAATTGACTTTAGCCAAATTAAAGACCTGCTGATATTTTTAAATTTACGCTATTTGTTTGTATTTTATGGTCGTATTGTTGTTGTAGTACAATCTAATCTCGTTTCGCACGTGAAATTAGATTGTTGCTCGCGCTCGTATTTCCACAACTCATTGCTTCTTTCGTGCTACCTTGAATAAAATAGTTTCCGGCGCTCAGTATAGTTGCGGCTTTGATACTAGTAGGTAATTAATAAAATACCATTATAATAATGAAATTTGAATTACTCGAAAGATGATATTGATGATTAGTTTGAATGCCTCGTCAGTTCTGAATTAAAGGGGGAGGGAGAGCCCCCCCTCCCAGGATTTTAAGCCACGGGCCCCGTTTATCCCTAAATCGGGTTTGTTCGATTTACTTTCGACTTGTTCCGATCAAGCGCGGATCCAGGGGACCCCCCCCCCCCCCCCCCCCCAACCATCAATTTACGAAAAATACCATATATTTTTTTTTTTTGAAAACAAATTTTATTTCAATTTACATAACTACATAAATATACATTTAATAATATACCGGTTTGTTTGATTAACGCGGCAGGGTATTACTTTTCGTTACTTTTCCATGCATGACCCCCCCAAACAAAGTTTTAACAAACCCGAACAAACCCGCCCTTGGTTCCGATTCGTTTTATTTTCTTTAGTTTTGGCATGTTTCGGTTAAAACTAGTTTCCATAATTCTTCAAATATCCCTTCCAAAACGAGAGGCTACCTCCAGTAGCATAAGCTGTACATATATGTATGCACGGGGGGGGGGGGGGGGGGTTCAGCACGTGCCCTCTAAACGAGGCAGAAATGAGCAAGAATAAGAATATTTATAGGTTAAGAGGATGCCGGAGTCAGTCGAAATCTCCGATTTGACCCCTGTTCGTTTCACGCTTTGAAGGCACGAGGCGAATTGGATCTTCCCTTGCAGTTAGAAGAATACGTCGAGCGTCCTCCCGTAATCGGTACGCCGACAGAAACAACGATAATCGGAAGAACGAGACTGCACGTGATCGAGGTCTATATTTCAATTTTCTACGCTGAAAAACAGAGTTTTCGCTTGCTGTGAAAACGGTACATTTAAAAAAAAAATTTTTAACAAAAGATGTCTAAATTTTGTTAACAACTCGAGGAAAGCGCAAAATCTTTCGGATCAATAAAATATAGACTTTCCGCGAGTTCTAGTTCTATTACAAAGTTATTTTTCCTTTGACATTTTTTTCCTAAAACGCTTGGGAAGAAAACTTGTTTACAGGTACTCCGGAGTCCTGTTAAGTTAAGACGTCAATTCTCAGGTTTAGTTGAAGATTTAGCAGTATTTGTACCCGTGTACAGAGGAAAGAAGCAACAACCAGTGAGAAATCGGTCCACAACCGATCATGCTCAGAACGAAATTAGCAACCGATCGGAAATTTTGCTCTGTTAACGAACCTAATGTCCGAGAAAATTTTTCCTAACAACCCTCGTAGACGATGTTTCGGTTAAATCATCGGGAGTTGCGTGCCATAAATATGTCGTGCAACGATTTGCGAAAACAATTTGTTCTCCGATGCAATTTTTTACTGTTGCCGCCATATCTCATTTAAACTCGGATTATAAATGATAATAAAAGTTTGATGTGACGGACGGAACCTTGAACCACCAAATCACCGGTTTCAAAAAGAATGGTTATTATTAATTATAGGACGTCTATCCGATGTTCGGATGAGGTAAACGGACTTTTGTCCTTGCACCAGCCGAAAATTGCACTCTGCAAACTCTGCATTGGGGTTTGTGTACGACAGTTTTGGCATGTCGAACGTTATTCTAGGTAAATTTAACCGCCTCCGAAAATGAGATGAAAAGCGGGGCTAACTTGGCTATAAAACGTATTAAGCGCCGTCAACACATAAGGCTTTACCCGACATTAGGTGTGGACAGGGTCTAACATAAGGTTTTACTTGTTCGGCAAGACGTCCCCGTCTAGGGAATCTAATCCCGCAAATGCTGGATCCCGTAAATGCGGGATCCCGCGGTGATTTCGCGGGATTGACATTGTCGGATTAACGGGATTTGCGGGACTCGAGGTGGGTGCTGTATGTTAATAAAAAGTTGTTTTATGCAATTAGAGACAGGGTAGAGTAGCAGGAAAATATTTATTGCATATAGGTACAATACAATAGTACGACTAGTTTAACGGTTACATGTTACATTGATTTTGACAGTATTTTCGGAGAAAAGATAACATGTTTAATGTTTCATCTTTTAGATTTGATCTTATTTTATTGCACATGTATCCTGCGGCTGAAAACGCACGTTCAGCTTCGACACTTGTCGGCGGAATAGATTTTACACAATTTGTGGCTCTCTGATTCGAATAGTTGGCGCATATCGGTCGACGTGATAAACTTTCCAAAAGGTATACCATCTTTAGCTACCATTCGAGACACTCTCTCCTTCATCGAAACTTTTTTCTCAGATGAAAAAAAACTGTAATTTTCATTTTCTTAGATAGCACAGAAGAACCACTAACATCTGAGCCCTTAGCAATTGAACTAAACGAACTACTCGAACTGCTGGTACTAGCTTCCATTTCCTGTGTTATTTTATCAATATCAACACGACCGCTGCTGCTCTGGAGTTGCAAATTAATATTATGCTTTGCTTGTAAGTTGGTTTGAAGACCTTTGGTGGAACGAGCAGAGATTTTGATAATGCTAGGGCATAACTTACATTTAGCTGTAAGACCACCTTCAGACTTTAAAAAATAATTCCAAACTAAACTTGAACCTTTATTGTCTTTGTAAACTACACTCATTTTTGTGATTGCTGTTCCATGTATTATATTCAACTACTTGATAAATGTCACTAGATACAGTTCATTGTTTGCTATCCAGCAAATCCCGCGAATCCGCGGGATCGATGGGCTCCATCCCGCGGTTTTGCGGGATTAAAGTTTGGATGCGGGATTGGATTCCCTAGTCCCGTCTTCTTGCGAAGCTGTCTTGACAGAAAGAATGGCGGCGGGTAATAAAAAAGCACGCAAAGTTTCCTGCATATCGACCTTCCAAAACTGATCTGAAATATGAACAAATCTTACTTGAAGACCTGAAAAGTCGTGGTTTAACTCTTTTTCACTAGCGGCAGATGTTAGCCTTAAAATCTTAAATGGGAGAGAGGTCAAGGGGCATATAATTTTAAATATTATTTAAATAATTTATTATTTTTGGAAAAGTAGCTTCCAGTAAATAGCGTTTAACAATAAAATTGACGTGTCTTTCCTATTTTTAATATTATTTTTTAATATTATTTACTATACTTTTGACACATCCGGACCTATTTAATACAGGGTGAACAATTTTTTAAAGAATAGCTAGGAAAGCGGGGGGCAAAGTTAGTTGCCGACTTTTTTCTTAACGATAACAATATTTACTAAACATTTAGGAACAGGGTTTTTTTTGTTAGTTATAGACGTTCTATGTAGCCAATGCAAAAAGTCACTATATAGCGATTTGGCTTACGTCATGCTATTTTAACTCTGCGAATTTTTCGTCGACCGACCAGTTTATAAGGTGTTCTTCATGGTTTGTTTTTATTGGAATTCACTGATATTATAATGTGATGTTTAATTACGTATCAAAATACTGATCATCAATTTTAGATCAGCTCGTTAGGACATAACAGAAAGTGTCCCAAGTATTTGTTTGAACGATATATGCTCTATTTTTACCGCTCACAACATCTGGTTGGAAGAATGGTCTTTATGACTAGTGTTGGGAAAAACCGATGATTTTAATAATCGAGTACTTGATACTCGAGCGATTTTAATAATCGAGTGAATCGTTTGAAATTCCAATTCACCAAGCCATGACGTCACCGACTGCTCGACCGGCAGCCTAGTCGTTTACATGTGATCAGGTAGGGTATTTAGCAGGCACGTAACTACGGACGGGCACAGGTTTAGCTAAAAAATTGTAGTAGCCACCAAAAAAATTCCAGAAATTTATTTATTTGTGAATAATGAATTTTTACCGCGTGTCTCGATACCAAACAAAAAAACTGCAAAAAATCACCTAAATATGTATTTATTGTTCGGGTTTATTATTGTGCTTTTTTAAAACAAAAAGTGCATCTTCAGACTTTAAAAAATAATTCCTTGAACTTGAAACTTGAACCTTTATTATCTTTGTAAACTACCCTGACGCTCATTTTTGTGATTGCTGTTTAAATTCCATGTATTATATTCAACCACTTGATAAATGTCACTAGATACTAGTAGAATAACGCCCTTACTTTCGCAAGTACGCAGGAAAACTATTTTGTTTAACGTATTTCCAATAACCCAGCATGGCGGGGAATCCCCGACGCGTCGACCTAAAACACCCCAGTTCGTTGTTTGCTATCCCGCAAATCCCGCGGATCCGCCGGATCGATGGGCTCAATCCAGCAGGTTTGCGGGATTAAAGTTTGGGTGCGGGATTGGATTCCCTAATGGCGATACTTTTGGGCCAGTTTCTAATTTCTAATAATAAATTAAATTCCATTTGCAACGTCCTTTTTAACCTAACCGATATCATATTTGTTAACAAATCTCACATCTAAGCTGAGCATAGAATTATCATATTTTTATTAGTTGTTTCAGACATTGAATACGATGTTGGTAGATCAAAATTGCCTAAAAATCCTATAAATTATGCCGCCTCAACCCAACAGACAACAAATGGATAAATATACACCATTAAACCCGACTTGATGAAATAATAAAATTCATTAGCCACCATAATTTGTATTAACTGTTATTAATTATATGTTTAATTTAATATTAGGTATATTTTAATACGATTAATATTTTTTAAAAATTATTACCATTAAATTAATCAAGTAGGTATCTAATTAAGTACTAATAAAATATAAAGCTAGATCTCAGAATGATTCCAAGGATAAATCTTGACGGTACAATAACCTTGTTTTTACATACTTTTTATTGTTGTTCATTTCCTTTGGGCAAGCAAAGCTAAAAATATTAATATATTAAAAAGAGGATCCATTGCTATTAATGTAATCATAATATGGATGTCGTACAAGAAATGTATGGAAACGAGAACTTATCTGAATATTAGTACATTTAGGTTAAAATTTTAACCGAAATTTTACGATTTCGTTCTTTTTGTTCTCTGATCTATTTAAAGAGATATGTGAAGATAAATGTTACATTCTTATAGGCACTTTTTCCCCTTTCTATAAGATAATTCAATTAAATTTTCCATCCCTTGTTTCGTTTTTTCGCAACCATCATCAACTTTGGTTTTTTAAATAGGAGAGACATTTTATGCTTTATGAACCCCACTTTATATTCTGAATCCAACGATATACGTACTGTTATGCCTATTATTTATTATGATTATTGTTTTTGAAAATGATGGGTTCTTGAATACAAAAAATATTTTTTGATAAACTATTATTATTATTATTATTGTAAAAATGTCAAAAAATAATACCTATTTTGTAATGTCAACTAGAGTATGAATACAACAATAAAATGATATTGCGTGAACTAGTTGAAAAAAACGAAATTGTTGATGATTGCGAAAAAACGAAACGTCGGGTTGAAAAATTAATTACGTTGTCTTGTAGAGGAGAAAAAGTGACAATGAGAATGTAAAATTGATTTTCACTATCTGTTCAACTAAAATCAGAAAGAAAGAATGAAATCGTAAAAATTCGGTTTTGCTAAAATATCTTGTCCTCCGAGCAGTGGCGGACATATCGTCGGGCCAACCGGGGCAATGCCCTAAGGGGGCCCATTAATCAATCCAATTTAAGATTTTGAAACAACAAACCACTAAAAAATCTGAAATTAGAAATAACTTAAAACATTCCTAAGAGGTATAGAGGTAGGATCAAGAGCAGCTTAACAGCTTGGAAAACAATATTGATATTTTAAAGGCTCTGACTGAAATTGAGTTAAAGTCAACAAAAAAATATGAAATTATGAAAGCTTCAAGTTTAAAAAATAATATGGCTAATTTTGACTTCGTTGTAATGACTGTTTCCATGTTCAAAACTTTAAATCAAATAAATTTGGCATCAAAAACTGTGCAAAAATCGGATATTGACTTACTTGACTACATCAGTTTTAGATCGCGTATACAGACATATTTCTAGAAGGGACCACGAAGAATATAACAAAATTAAATCCGAAGCAATATAGACCTTGCCAAAAAGTGGAATATAGAACCCTCGTTTCAAATAAAAAGACAACCAAGAGTAGAAAGGCACTTTGGCGAACCTTCCTTATAGATTACCAATTTGAAAACAGGAAACAATACAAGTTAAAATTTATTATTTTGGAATGTCAAGCTCCTCCACACTCAAAATTTAAAAATCACATTTATATAATTAATATTGGAGTTCTTGGTTATAATTATCTTTCTATGAAACAGTAAAAAACATGCTTAATGATAGCTTGGTAGATATGAATAAAAAAATGAGAGTGTACAAAGATTAAACAAACCTAACCCAATACTGGGAGCTATTTACCATAATTACCAGAGGGGGATGGCGCATGCAGTGCCGTAGATAGCCTTGCTTCCTGGGGGAGGTACTGGTATGGTATTGCCACTTTCACATTATTTCATTTTACGATTCCTATATATAAGCTCTATTGGAAGTACTGTCCCCCAGAACCCCCCCCCCCCCCCCCCCTATCTACGACCGTGAGGGCATGGGGCGGTAGACGGATATCTTTAAAATATATACTATATTTAATCCTACGCCTCCTCCCCCCTCAAATAGATCATGCCTCCTCTCTGGAACCCCCCCCCCCCCCACCTGGATCCGCGCTTGCTCTGATGGTCTCACCGCTGAAGAAAATTTTCGGAAAAAAAATCATAAAATAAATTATGTAGTACCTATACAGGGTAAGTTTTCCAACGCGGCTATCTTTTTAAATAATTATTTGCAAAAACAACAGAAAAATAATGAACATAAAGAACTTATTCAAATGTTATTATTGTAGTCACGCATGCCAGCCATGACGATGTAAACATATTAATTAATTTTTCTCGCTTGTTTGTTTTATTAATTACCTTATCCACCTTAAACCGAATTCCAATCCTTTCCCCTCTAAAACAATCAAACACCACCACCGAATATATTTTTTGCAAACTCATAATAATCTTGCTGCCCTACTACCCCCCTCGATTCCACTGCCCCCTAATCCGGGCTAGTGTAAGCATCATAATCCAGCGAGTTGTCTATGTTCAAAAATGCAGCATCTTACTACCCCCCCTCCACACCCCCTGGGCATTAATTCGGGCCACCCTATTGGCCGAGAGCGGCCTATGCGAAGTTGCGAAACTATACACGCACGTTGGACCCCCAAAATTAGAGAGAAGGACCGGCAGTCTGAGATCAGTTGCCGGCTGTCCAGCACGAAAGGTAGTCGAAAGAGAGAGAGTCAGTGAAAGAAACAGTGAAGTGAGATAAAACTACGTGCGGTGTGAATCGAGAACTTTATCAACGCAGCAAACGGTCAGTGAAATATGTCAGAACTAAGAACCGACTGACGCCCCCACGATGGGCTAAAGGACACGCACGAGGTTTCTTTTATTTTTTCGGTTCATTTTGTTTTGCTTTTTGTGGCTATGCCTCATTATTCCGCGATCGGACTTGACTATACTTTTTGTGACTCGTCGCCACCGGACTTAAAAACTCTTGACATGTTATGATATTAAACGAGTGATCGTTGTATTTTTTAGTTTTGACTTATTTTTGTTTGAAATTACTGGACAAAGTTTATAAGTGCAACGTTTAAATGGCGAGCAGCAGCGGAGTACAGTCGTTTCAACAGCCGTTTCAGTGCAAGGAATGTGGATTGGCCCTTAATTCGGCGGAATCACTGGAAGTTCATCTTCAGTACCATCAAGAGAACTTGATGCAACAGTGGGCAGTGAAAGCGCAGAGTACTAACGAAGAAAAAAATAACAACATGACCAAGACGGCGACTGGAATAAAACGTGAGTTTTCATCTAGTAATTCTGTAGCTGCTGATAGCTCTGATATGCAAAAGAAAAGCCCTGATTACCATCGCAACACTCCGGAAGCCATTTATGGCCATCCTCCTACGCCTCAAAGCTATCAGAGCGCTTCTTCTCCATATCAAAATCACGAAAATTCTGCCTTTTCACCCAATTTTCAAAATTTCCCATTAGTTAAAAGTGAAGGAAACTCACCTGCTTCACAACAAAGCCATTATCAAAACTCATTTCAAAATTTTGCCGAACAGCAACAACAGTTTTTCGGCATTGATTCCAATGGCCCATATGCCCAAGAAATAACTATGAACAAACATTCCGTTGGTAGTTTCCGTTATCATCCTTACGGGCCTCAATCTTTCGAGAGACCAAAATCTCAAAGTGCTGCACCTCCGGCCAGTCCAGCATACCCCCCGCAGCCTACCCCGTCACCTAGTCCAAAACAATGTGACAAATGTGGGTATGTTTGCGAGTCTGCAGCTCAGCTTATCGAGCACAACAATCTTACACATTCCAACAACACCCAAGTACAATCTCAGTATTCCCAAAATAATCAGCATTTCATGTTCGACCAACAAACTCCAATTAAAGAAGAAGATGCATCTCAAAGCGAAATTCTTGACCTTGACTCGCATAAAGTTGTCCACCCTGTCTGGGCCGAAGGAAAAGAAGAGGACAAGCGACCCAATGGCGAGTCTAACAACCCACATTCAGTGTCTGCCATGCTAAATTCTTGGCCCTCACCACCACAGCAGCCCAACATGTTTCAAGGTGATCATAACATGTTTATAAACGACTCGGCGGATCAGAAAATGTTCTCTAATTCACCAAACATTTTAGAGGGTAAAATGTTTTCTGCCGATCAAAAATTATTCCAACCTCATCAAATGGGTAATCAAAACTTTATTAATAACGGCGTATCGTCGTCAAATCCAGAAATGGGTACAACTAATCAACAGGCGTATAGATCATTCGAACATTTGCCAACTCCTCCAAGCTCTGTGATCTCTAGCACTCAGGTTCCTCAAGTTCCTACCGCCAACGCGGGCCCCCCTCCTAGTTCTGGCGGCAAAGGCGCCAATTGGAAATCCAATGAAGCCCGCAGGCCAAAAACCTACCAATGCACCGCTTGTAATAAATGGTTTACAAGTTCAGGTCATTTAAAACGCCATTATAATACTACTTTGCATAAGAATGCTGTTAAGTCCAGTGGTCAACCTGATCCAGCTACGTTGCCAATCAGTGCCCATCATCACCCATCTAGAGACTCGACGTCAATTAAAGATGATAACAGAGCAAATTCGGGTAGTCCGAGAGATGATTCCAAAGGAGACGATAGCAATGGCATGGGATCCCAGTTTGATAATCGATTAGGCTCCATGCCCGGTTTACTCCAGCATCCACCAAATGGGCCCTACGATCGACAAGGAATGCACCATACACCTCCAATGCATTCTCCTATTGCGCAGCATCATACACCGCTAGGAAACCCAAGCCCCCTCAGTGGTCACATGATGCAAAATTCTGGTTTTTCGAATATGCCCAATGGGAGTCCCCCAAACGGGGATGCAGGCCTCTCGCCGCCGGATTCGAGGGGCCTGCTATCAATGGCACCACCTCCTCACAGTTTCAATATGATGTCCCAGCCCCCTATGATGCCACCTATGGAGGCTACCCAGTTCCAGATGTACCCAAACGGGTCGGCCCCCCACGTTTCGCAGGCTACGGATATCACCAGCAACCTCAATACTACTGGTGAACTGCAATTCGTAGTCCAAAATGAAATCCAACCACTGCCCAGTTTTGCGCAGATCCAGGCGCATCGATTTGGCATAGGTTTCGCGAGCGTGGGGGGTTTGGAGTCGGTAACGGCTCCAGCTTCTTTCACTTATTACACTACTGAACAATTTGATTTGAATGATGCCTCGAGACATTTGATACTTAAAGAGGAAGATGGAAACTCCTACAAACTAGCGGTTTTAACAAATGGTGACGTAATGCAGCAGTCCCCTGAGGAGGTAAACATTCCTCAATATTCGCCTATGAGCAGTAATAATAACAACAATGAAATAAAGGTGGAAATGCACTACGAAGAGATAACTGAAAACCTTGACGATCACACGAACCTCACCTATTTACCAGCAAGTTCGTCGCGACCCTTGATGGATCCACTTTCAGATCCACTAGCTCAGCCCTTGATTATTTCAACCGATGCGCAAGGAGAAAGTAAAGAAAACTATGAAGAAAATACTGCCACTGGTAGCCCTAGAATTTCCTCCACTACCGTTCCCACCCAAGATGAAAGCAAAACCAAATGCTTTGATTGCGATAAGGTGTTCAATAGACCCTGTTATCTTACTCAGCATAACAAGACCTGTCATAATGGCGACAAACCTTACAAATGTACTAGGTGCGGAAAACGTTTTTCCGACGAGCAGACCTACAAAGACCATACAAGGAAGCATGCAGGTGACAAGCCGCATAAGTGCGACATGTGCCCGAAAATGTTCAACCACAAGACAGATCTACGAAGGCATCTATGCTGTCATACAGGTCGAAAGCCCTATGCTTGCGAGATGTGTGGAAAAGGGTTTATCAGGAAAGACCATATGGTCAAGCATATGGAAACTCATTCTAGGAAAAAAGAAAAACTTGGTGCAATGAGAAGCTGAACAGCTTCGACAGTGGCAAGAGCCGAAAATTCCATTCAAATCACTGTTCTTTATGTGTACATATAGTTGATATTTGGTATTTATTTGTTTACCTCAAGGCACATTTTTTACTTAAATATTGTTGCCATATTGAAAGATATTTTATTATTGTTGTATATATTTGTTTATTTTCAGGGTCTTCTAATTTTTCACACGGTTATATTTTGAAATTATGGTTTTTACTAGTTTGTCCGCAATGGAAAGATGACTAATGTAATGAGGAATTGGTAAGCAGTTTTTTTTCATGCATTTCTGAAACAACCGAAGTACCTACATGGCATAAGTTTTTGACTCTATGTGATTACTAGAATCATTATTTTTCTCGACTACTTCAAAAAAATTATGGATTTTTGGGAACAAATAGTTTTTCTTTTCTCCAAAGATGAATACTTTGAGGCCAGAGCCAAATTTTATTTTAGAACTTAAATATCGTAGCAAATCTGAATAAATCTGAATTTTGATACTTAATAATATTTATTAATTATATCGTATATGATTTGATAAGGAAACAACAAATTTCGATAGGTTGTTACGTAATTTAACTTAAATATAAAAAAATATATAATTTTTTATTGGTACAATTAATGATTAATAGTTTAATTATTAAAAGTATCGACGGTGAAAATGTAAATATGAATTTTGTTAATTCCTTGATCTAATTTTATTTAATTTTAAAATAATTTAACAAATGCAATTATGGATCCAATAGTTTAACATCAAAAAAATATAAATATGGAAATTTTTATTTCAAAATTTAAGATCTAAGGATAACATAAAAAATTACGGAATATTTTATTTTAGATTTTTCATATGCTTAATGTATTTTAAGAGTTTTTATTTATTTTTTGGCTCTGATTTTCAAAATATAATCCGATATTAAGTATAATTTACCGATTGAAGATATTGCTTGGAAATAATTTGACAATAATTCTTGTATTGTCATCAGACTCTCCATTTTTTAAATTTTTCTTCTAGGATATTTTTACTTTCATCCTGATTTCCTTATTTATGTTTTATAACTAGAAAACTT
Organism: Barypeithes pellucidus; assembly: GCA_963991005.1. Classification (NCBI taxonomy): domain Eukaryota; kingdom Metazoa; phylum Arthropoda; class Insecta; order Coleoptera; family Curculionidae; genus Barypeithes; species Barypeithes pellucidus. The sequence goes on from OZ022557.1 coordinate 8,831,786, forward strand.
TTAAAATCTTTCTTCTCTCTCTTTTTAATTATACAGGGAGGGTCCACATATTTTACACATGGAAAAGGTTTGGGCTAAGCATGCGTTAGTAAAATGTTGGTCGTTAAAGACATACAGGGTATTTGCAGTTTAATTTCTAAATTAATTTGTTCTTCATAGCTCGAGCTGTTTTTGAGATATAGACATGAAAATTTGTAATTTTGGGTTTTTTGCGGGTAACTTTATTGGGATTCTGATTAAAATTTATAGTAGAATGGTAATTTCTAAAGAAAAATGTATACCTACTTCATTTGTTTTGTTAAATCGATCCTTTTTCGAGATATTTGCATCTTGAAAAATTTCCTTACATTTTGTACCAAAATTGCTTTTTATTTTGAATTACGTTGGATTTCGACATGCAACATAATATTAAAGTGCAAATATATCGAAAAGGGATTGATTTAACAAAATAAATGAAGCATACATTTTTTCATTTATAAATCTTTAGTCAGAATTCCAATTAAGTTATCTGCAAGAAATTTTGGGCGTGATATAGTGGGCGTGTAGGATGCCCTCTAAAAGTTATATCAAAAACAGGAACAGATTCATGTTGTTCACCCTCGAAATCCCCTAATTACAAATTTTCATGTCTATATCTCAACAACGGCTTGAGCTATGAAGACAAAATTAATTTAGAAATTAAACTTTAACACCCTGTATCTCATTAACGACCAACATTTTACTAAGGTATGTTGAGCTCAAACCTATTATTTTGGTGCATTCTTGTCGCTGTAAAGTATGTCTCAAAAATTTTAATTTTTACACTTTACCATAAACCTAGAGAAACCAAATTTTATTTCTTTACTTAGTCTTCAATTTTAAAAGTACCAATCAACGTAATCGTTACGTTCCTGTAATATTATAACAAATATTTTAAAAATAAAGGAGAGTTTAATAAATAGGCTTGAACGCAATTCATAGGTAAAAGAACTTGTTCACGTCCATAAGATGACTAGTGGAAACCATAATTCGTCATTTCAGAAACATGATTGCTCAAAAATTTAGTTTTTATAGTCTCATCAATACTAAACCAACAGCAATACCTCAGAATCTCAGTTATAAGATAGATTATAAATATTTATATATCAGAAAAAGTATAAATTTAAGGATAATCTTAAATGTCAATGTACAAAACTTTAGATTTCAAGATTATTAAGCAAAAAATGACAAAAGGTGTATAAAATAAAAAATAGACTATAGTTAACTGCCAACTTCTTATATTTGCAATATTTTAAAAAATATCGCAAACCTAAGATCAATGTTGGGAATAAAATAGGATTTATTATTCTCTGAAGTAATAAAGATATTGCAATAAAAGGTTAACAACGCAACATTTGATATTTGTTAATTTAAAAGTATGTGTGAATTGTTTGTATATAGATTTTTTGTTGGCGATAGGTAATTTATAGTATCTTTTACAGATGACGTACCTACCTCAGTTTAATTGTGCCAAGTTAATTTTTAGTCCTTTGATAGAAAAATTTATGTGCCAAGTTTTTTAATGAATTATACATGCGCATTTTTTTCTGTATGTTGTAAGGGGTAAATTTCCTTTTCTACTGAAAGATTCTTTTTTTGATATTTATTTATCAAGTAAGGCATTAACGTTTTAAGTTAATGTTTGTTTAATATTCGTCTATCTGAAAAAGGTATTTGGAATTTTTTCTGCAAAAGAAATAGTTTACAATGCGTAAAGCGCCGGTCCGCACCTAAGGTTTTACCTGACGTTTTACTGGTTCAAGTAAAACCTATCAGTTAAAACATTAGATGTGGACAGGGTCTAACATAAGGTTTTACCTGACATTTTACTTCAGGCAGAAATATCGACCTTCCAAAACTGATCTGAAATATGAACAGTCTGACAGTCTTACTTGAAGACCTAAAACATCAGGTAAAACCTTATGTATACGGGGCTTAACAATAATTATTGTTTACAATCTTTAAAGAACTTAAAGGCGAGCTGCTTGTAAGCTTCTTTCTCGATTATTTTTTTGTAAAAATAAAGATTTTAGAAATATATAATTAGGACTGGGAATTTACTTAATATCTCGGAAAATACTTTGAAAATTTCATTAGGCTTTTGTTGGAAATGAACACCCTTCTTCAAACCTCAAGAGTGTTATTTCGATCTTTTACGTACCTATAATGATAAAAAATATTTCTTGCCATTAAAAAACTCATTGAAGGAAGTTTTAAAATGTTTTAATAATTTTTTTATCAAAACCAGTGTCTTAACAAAGTTTTACAGTCTAATCTTCATAATTTGTGGCGATTTTCAATATTTAGAACTAAATAAACTTTGTAAAAAGTTTTAAAAAAATATTCTAAAGTTTTAAAGAATTGAATTTTAACCCAAAAAAATTGTAATTCAATATTAATTAAAATGTTGCATATTCTTAAATACAGGGTGTGCTAATATTTAGTATGTCCGCAACGGCTTACATTTTTTGCTACAGGGTGTTGATGTTTTTCTTTTAAATCTCTGCCCTAAAAAAAAATTTAACACCATGTGGCAAAAATTTATTTTCCTCAAAATATCTCCTAAAGAATCGCACTCTAAAACGCATTAAGACATACGAATTTTATGCAGGACCTTTGGGAAGCCCTGTATATGAAAATCACTGATATAAACTTTTTCGGTTAATTTTGTATATACAAACGCAGATGTTTTTATTTTTCCTTATTTTCCTTATTGGTGGCGATTTTCCCAAAAAAAATTATACGCGGTGGGCCAAAAAAAAAATGGGACCATTATTCTTTACTGAATAATTTTATTGTTTAAAATCATTTTTAAACCAAATTTGCAAGAAATATTTACAAAAGAATAAGTATTTGTAAAATGAATTTAAAAATAATAAGATCGAATTAGAATATCCTACAAGGCAGGTTAAAATCAAAAGTTCTTTAAGCAAGGCGCAAAAATAATTCCTTTTTCGAATAATTGGGACTTACATGTTAAAACCTCTTATATTTTCAAGAAAAAAACATTATTTGAGATGCTTTGATATGTCATTTGGTTCAGCATTTATGACCAAATGTTTCTAAGCAGTTAATAACTAAATATCGCTGTTTTTAGTCAGTTGACCATGGAAACAACTTTATAAAATGAAACTGAAGTATTATTTGGATTAATTTGTTAAAAAAATATATGAAAAACATATTCGACAATTTTTCAAATAATTTTTTTGATAAATTTTATTGCTGTTGATGTTAATAATCTTTTTCACATATTTTTAATCAAATTAAAGATGAAATATTTTTCTTCCATCCAAATATCATTTCTGTTTCATGTAACGTCTTATTTTTGCCTGACCTGTATCATATTCTAATTTGATCTTATTTCTTTCAAATTTATTTTACGAGAACTAATTTGTTTTGTAAACATTTCCGACAAATTTCGTTTAAAAGTGATTTCAAGCAATAAAGTTACCCAGAAAAGAATAATGTGGTCACTTTTTTTAGCCCACCGTGTATAGACGGTATTTAAGTTAATACAAACATACCTTCTACGTGTTTTCTATAGTTTCTGGAATTTTTTGTGATATCTTCTTATGCAGTAATATTTTTAAAAGTTTATAGAATGCAGATTTCTTTTGGAATAAAATTTTCAAAAATTTCGAATTATTTTCTGAGGTTTCCTTATTTTCGAGGCATTGTCGTTATAACTACCCCTCTAGTGCAATTTGTATTATATACGTTAGAGCGCCATTTTCTTTTTAGGAAAACTTTCCAAAAACGTTTGTGCCAAATTTTGCACGAAAAAAATGATTTTAAATTATTTTTGAAAGTTTTTCTAATTTTAGTCGGTTACCAAAATGTGTTAAAGCAAATATTGTTTTGTTGAAACTAATGTTTTAAGAATATTAACTGTATATTGTTCATTATTTTTTTATGTTACTGTATGTAATTCCAAGTGAGATGTTATTGTGTGTACACTGGCGCTAAAAAAATAATTAAGAACTCAAATAGTGTATGTTTTGTTAAGACTGAATACATGCATATTATTGTGAGATTTTTTTAATAGTCTCATTTTTTTTGTATATTTTATTTCCCATATGTGGTCTTTCTCTCTTTTTAAGTTTGATCTACCTAGAATGACGAATTTGGTATTTTATTGTGTTAATTATTGATGATTTATTGGCAATTGATCACGAAAAATAAAAAGATTATTTGAATTACTTTGTGGTTTTATTTGTGTTTTATGAATACTTAGTTTGTAGCGCGTAAACTGATTTAAAATTCAGGGATTTGTTTTTTTAAACGTTTGGACACGTCAATTAATATTTTTAGTTGCGCATTTTTTAAGATAAAACGTTGGACTGTCCTATTAACACATACCAAAATTGAAAATAATATGAAAAGTAATTTCGGAGATAATAAAAAATAACCAACAAATCCGAACAAACTTAATACTTTTTGTATAACCAGCCATACCTCTGGAAATAGCGGTTTTTGGAATATAGACGTTTAAATATTTAATTTAATTTAAGATATAACAACAATTATTAATCATTGACATCAAGGCAAAAATAATAATACTTCATTGATCATCACTGATAATTAAATTTTCTTCGATATTTCGGAAACCGCTATTTCGAGGTATGGTTTGTACAAAGAGTTTAAGGTTTTTATCATAGAATTCGAAATTGACGCAATATACTGGGTGACCAATTTAAAAAAATCTTAGGAGACGTCATACCTCCCATCTGGGACACTCTATATACCAAAGTTTTGTCTTAAAAAATTCGCAACTAAAAATAATAATTGACGTGTGGAGCGTTTAAAAAAAAAGACAGATCCTTGAGTTTTAAATCAATTTCTGACTATGGACGTACTACATGACGTAACACGACTGTTTAAAATAACATTAAATTAAACTCAAAAAAATTAATAAGAAATACTTTTTTTTGGACTTTACAAAAATGTATACTATATAGGGTGTTCCTTAATGACGTGCTAATATTTCAGAATGTGATTCCTTAGGTCATTTTATAAAGAAAAGTTCATATGAACATATGTCCGCAACGGCTCAAGTTTTTTGCTACAGGGTGTTTAATTTTTATTTTTTAAATGGTTATTTTTATTATCTACGAAAGATCTTTAGATATTATTTTCAATTTTGGTATGTGTTAATAGGATATAGAACTACAAATTATAGTTAGAAAAGTTATTGAATTGTTCCACCAGTGGCGTCCCTGCAAACATATCCTTTGATATTTTTTACAAAAAAGATGGTACGCCACTGACATTTTTCCATGTTGGTATTATTTCTGATTAGCCTGGTCAATTCTGCATGAAAACGATCTCTTGAGTTTTTCTCGTCAGACGCACCGTTCTTGATTAAAACCATTAAATTCATATTGAAACTCATTATTATTAACATTGATAAAATAATAATTAATGATAAATTTTGTTTTATAAAAATTGTTGGAAATGGCCACCTTCACTTAAAAGGCATGGGGTTATCTTAAAACACTGGTGTATAAAACTCCCATTAACACTTTAGAACAATAAGGAATACGCTGGGAATATTTGAATGAGTAGGCAATTCGATACGAAGATGGGCGGAAGCATGCCTTTTAAGTGAAGGTGGCCATTAGCTACATTTTTTATGAAACAAAATTTATCGTTAATTGTTTTATCAATAATTTAATAATAATAATGAGTTTCAATCTGAATTTAGTGGTTTTAATCAAGAACGGTGCGTCTGACGAGAAAAACTCAAGGAACCGTTTTCACGCAGAATTCACCAGGCTGACCAGAAATAATACTCACATGGAAAAATGTCAGTGGCGTACCATCTTTTTTGTAAAAAATATCAGATGACATGTTTGCAGGGACGCCACTGGTGGAACAATTGAATAACTTTTCTAACTAACATTTGTGGTTCTATATCCTACTAACGCATACCAAAATTGAAAATAATATCTAAAGTACTTTCGGAGATATTAAAAAATAACCATTTAAAAAATTAAAATTCGTAGCAAAAAATTTAAGCCGTTGGGGACATATGTTCATATGAACGTTTCTTTATGAAATGACCTAAGGAAGCACACCCTGAAATATTAGCACGTCATTAAGGAACACCCTGTATATATTCAAAAATAACAATAGGCCATGGACAATTAATTAGAAACAATGATAAATGGTCAAAACTTGACACCGAAACCTTTCGTTCCGTTAAAAGTAGGGAAGGAAAGTGAAAACCGGAACTTTCTATCTTTGCAATAACTTTAATACCCCCAGAAAGTATCGAAAACGGTCTTTCATAAATTAGTTCAAATTTTTATTTGTCCGATACCAAACTCGTATTTCTTCGACTGATCCGCAATCTCGAACAAACCAATAATAGTCCAAAATATTCAATGTTGAGTCGGATCACGATACAAACACTGATAAGCATGACTCGATTTGAGCTGGATCAGTTACAATATTTGGTTTCCATCACTAGTTATGAGAATATGTTGTTATATTTTAATCAAAAGTTCAACCTTGACTTTAAAATATTGTAAAATAGAAGGTTGGTACCCAAAGCAGTCAGAAACTGCCCGAGGCATGCGCCGTTTGTTTAAAATGTTCACAAAAGCAAAATCTGTGATTGGTGATCAAAAATTCTATTTTTATTTTATTTTTTTTAGTTTTGGCATGTTTCTATTAAACTTGCTTTCCATCATTCTTTAAATATCCATTCAAAAACGAAAGACTAGCTCCAAACAAAACAGAAATGAGCAAGAATAAGAATACTTGTACTTAGGTTAAGTTAGGAAGTCAATTCTCTGATTTTACAGTTGAATATTTGGCATTTATACCCACCCGTTCACAAGGACAAAAAGCAACAACCAGCGAGAAATTCGTGCATAACCGGACATGCGCAAAACGAAATTTGTATCCGGTTGGAAATTTCGCTCTAAGAACGAACCTAATTTTGGGATTACGGGAATAACAGAGGAGATATTCTTGTTTCAATATACAGTGAAACCTCCCTTAGGCGGACACCTACGGAACCGTCTAAATGTGTCCGCCCATGGGAAATTTGTTATTAGGTAATATGTAAATGCAAAATTATTACTAGTACTTATGTATATGTATGTACAAATAAACATAACATAACAAACGTACACTAGTTTTTAATTAGGATGTAGTACTAAAAAAATCTAATAACGTAGTTTGACGTGTTTGCGTTTTATACTTGCAATCTAGAAAATGTAATTCCAAGTCTGATAACAATTCCATTGCGGTAGAGTCACCTCTATTCTTTGCATAATCTTATAATTCCTTTACCATACTAATGGTTTGTTGATAATTGGTGACATTTGTTTGATTACTGCATTCAACTTCTTCATCAGAGTCGTCAGATAGTGATGTGGTTTCAGTTTTTACTACATAATCGGTAGGAATGGGGTCACTATCATCTTCTAATAGCACATTGCTATCAATGTTAATGAACTCGCCCAAATCATTGTTATCAAAGTACAAACTTCCACAACATCAATATTCTCTTTCAGCCTCAAAAAGCGACATTTTTGTGCCATTGTTTACGATTGTAACTTTACAACTCACAAATAAACGGCGGACTGCTGTCGGGGAATCACACATACTTTCATTCGACGAAGTCCTTTCGCGCTGCCACGCATACGCGATTGGTTGCCGGTCTGTCTTCAGAGAGTTTTGCACCGTACTTATTCGTCTCCCAAATATTTAAAAAAAAATTTGACCGTTTTAAGGAGGGTTTTCGCACTCTCTGTAAAACAGCCTGTCCGCGTCCGCCCAAAGGAGAGTCCACCCAAGAGAGGTTGATTTTCATGGAGTTTTATATACCTAGTTCCGGACTATGAAAAAATGTCCGCTTAATAGAGATGTCCGCTTATTAGAGGAGTCCGTTATGAGAGGTTTCACAGTCATCAAAACTATGGCCATTTACAACACTCGCCTGCGGCTCGTGTCTCGAGTAATACCCGTCTATGATCGTCAATTTGGTACTGTTTTAATTTGACTTGTATGCTTGTGTGTTTGTGATTTAATAAATGTAAACCCATTAGAGTACGAGATGGTTAATCAAACAATAACGTAAAAATCTAATTCAAATTCTGGTCGAACCTTATCCCCTTTTTACCTCTGCGAGTTAATCTGTGACCCCTCTATTAACTCTGGAATCCTCGGGTAATTGCTACCCATTCTTCTGTCTCATTTTTATTATAAATAAATATTTCAGCCCTGTCAGAGAAAACTCCGAGGGTGGAATAATTAATAATTAAAAAGTGATGCCCGTGGAGGAGCGGATCATCAGCGAACGTTTGAAAAATAAAACGGGCCTGATTTCTATACTATTATTATTTTGTTTGCTTTCTTGTGTTAGGTTCCATTTAAAACGGAAACCTTATATTTTTTGTCATTGTTGTTTATGTCTGTACGTAGAATATTTCATAACCCACCAAATCGGCTTGGGTATGGTTCCTTCACTTTTTAATTTTTTTTTAGAACCAATATAAATAGAAATAAAAATCAGGCGTCTATAAATCAATATGTAATGACTGTCGAAAGACGTATTTACAGGGTGTTCCATTTTCGACACTTTCATAGGGTATCTCCGTAATTGTTAGAGCTATCAAAAAAGTAATATAGGTGTCATGTACTCATTTTGGGTCAAATTTAAAATGATAAAATCAAAATTTGAAAATTTTTGCTCGGTACGGGGGAAAATCAAAAAATATTTTCTGGTTAAATATTTTCTTAGTTAAAAGAGATACAGGAAAATGTTTTATACAAAAGTTTCTTTATAATGATTTTTGAATAATCTGCCTTATTTAGAATAAGTATACGCGGTCAGGTAAAAAAGTTATCGGATCTAACCCCATTTTTTTAAATGGAGCACCCTGTATATTTTGGTCTAAGAAGATTGCATTTTAAATTCTATTTTCAAATATATAACGCACCATGGATAATATTGGTTTCCTAGGCGATTTATTTAAACTTTATTACTTTTAACCACAGTAGGCCATGAAACAAAAGCTAATATCCGAGAAACAACTATGTTGACATTCTAGTTGTTATTAACATTTAACGTCAACTTCATTTTTACATATTTAATTGTGAAAAAGACTTATCAACATTTTGAAAAATTTGATATGATATCTATCATCCATGGTGTGTTATAAAACAGGGTGTTCCATTTTAAAAAATGAGGTTAGTTCCGATAATTTTCTTACCTGACCTCGTATATTTATTCTGAAAACGGCAGATTATTCAACAATCATTATAAATAAACTTCTATATACAATATTTTTCTGTATCTCTTTGAACTAAGAAAATATAGGGTAATTTTGAAATTGTCAATTTGTTGATTATCGAATGTAATACCACAAGATGTGTCGGGATTACCGAATAATACTTTTACCTGACACGAAACGCGTTACCCGGCAACAACACTACGACTCCGAAGGAGGAGTAGTGTTGCCGGGTAACGCGTTGAGTGTCAGGTAAAAGTATTAGGTAATACCGAAACATCGAGTTGTATTCAAAGGATTATACAACGAAATAAAGTACATATATCTTTCTGAGTTAAACATTTTTATTACAGTAATTATTGTTAATTACGAAATTACAATTATTATAGTTAAAACTTGAACTATTGGATAAATTATTATCATAGGTTGGAGGTGTTTGAAATTGGGCTTCAGCATCAGAAGTAGATGACGATGTATTTTCGGCTCTCATTTGCGACAAAATCTTCAGATGATGCTGCTCGCTGAGCTGGAGATAGGGAGTAACAGAATTTATAGAACTATGGCCCGTTATTTTGATAACTTCCTGGAGATTAGCACCTGAACTGCTAAGGGCACTTACTGTTGAAGCTCTATTAGAGTGATTCGTAATCTTTTTATTTTTCGTATCTAGGCCGATGTTGATTGCTCCCATTTTTGTCCAGTTTCTTATAATGTTAATACCTGCTGGACAATTCTTAAACCATGGGAAATTATCATTCTGTTTCCATTTCTGATTGACCGTCAAAAAGAATCGATTAGTTTTAATGTTTTCGCCTCTTTTGGACATTAGCTTAAAATATAACCGTATTGGACATAAATCCGGATTCACAAGATTTTTTACAAGCCACTTACTTTCGCATGTTCGACTTGCTCCTCCTTGCGCCGTTTTAGAAAATATTGGGTTGTATTCCAGACGACCGGTACTAGCTAGACCCGTTATTATATTTTTCCTCCTTAAAATATTCCAATAGCAAAAAAACCGCTTCATTTCCCCTCCATGCTAGTTCGGATGCAGCTATGTGGAAAAATTTCCGTTGAAGCCCATCTGGGGTATTTTCATCCAAACTAAAGGCCATTTTTTCTATTTCCTGTCTCGTCAAACCCGTGGAACTCTCCTTTCGTGCACCAGGTACCGCCTGCAACTCTTTTCGTTTTGCATTACGGGCAAAACGGGCGCTTTGAAAAACCATGTCATTGAATGGATCTATGTGGCGATTATATTTTTCAAAATATAGTTCCTGGAGCATTTTGGCCGTTTTGTTCCATAAAAGCTTGACCACACCTTCTTTATAATCGCTTCCGTCGGATTTTCGCATATTATATGCCCAGTCTTTTAAAATGTTGCACAAATCCTTGTCTGTTGACATTTTCTCAATTTCGAAACTTCGCGCAAGGCAAAACTCAGTAAACTGCTTCCATACATATTTGTCGGAACGCTCGGTATTTTTGGGCTTCACATTTTTAATAGCATCGTCGACTTTAGACAACAAAATTTTACCAAATCTTTCTTTTGCCATTTTGTAACAAGAACTGACAGAAATTACTTCTGAAGTAATTTGTCAAAAAATGACAATTACAACAATGTGACCACCAAGTGATAATCACTTAAATGATTATCACTTATTAATCACATCCTTCTATATGGGAAAAATATACATGGAGTTGTATAATCCCCCTTATCTCTTAAGCGAGCGATAATTTTCGAATTTTGATTTTACCATTTTGTTTGACCCAAAAGAGCACATGACACCTACATTACCTTTTTGATAGCACTAACAATAACGGAGATACCCTATAAAAGTGTCGAAAATGGGACACCCTGTACATAGGCGTACATAATATGTATTACATGTATATTACATTTACATTTCTCTTCTAAACAAGTTAAGGTTTACTAAAATTGAATGAGTCGTTTACAAGTTACAGTGATTTAAATGGTTACACTCAGTGGCGGATCTAGGGAGGCGAGAAATTTTTCGGACCACGCCCAAATATCTCTAAATTTGGAGAACGAGCACTACCACGGCCAACTTCAGACAGGCCGTGAACAGACCAGCGATGCGCTGTTGCCAAATGTTATTTGGTGGTTATTTTTAAAGGGAATGGAATTTAAAATGAAGAACATGTATGAACATTTTTTTTTGATCACAAAGTTTTTTTTGTAATCGAGGAGAATCTTTCATAGACACACTGTAGTCAGGGTAGTGTCAGTTTCTTACTGAGTGACCCCCCCCCCCCCTGTGATTGTGCAGGTAGTTTTATGAAGAAAAGTTAATATGAACAATGAACATATTATTATGTCCACAAAGGCTAAATTTTGTTGCCGCAGGAGGTTCTTTTTTAAATCATTATTATTTAATAACTCCCTAAATAGTACTTTAGATATTACTTTCAATTTTGGTATGTGTTAATAGGACATTAAACCACATATTTTTAGAATCGATCTACCAGTGACGTTCCTGCAACAACGTGATATTTTTTATAAAAAAAGTGGTACGCCACTGACATTTTTCCTGATAAGGTTGGTAAATTCTATGTGTACACGGTCTTTTGCGATTTTCTCGTTAGGCGCGCCACCGTTCTTAAATAAAATAATTAAATTTGAATTGAAGGTAACGAAAGCGGACACTGATGTGGATTTCTACAGATAAATAGTTTTTTTCCGATTTTCTGTAGTCACAAGCACCCTTAAATAAAATTTCAAAATTCCGTTATCTTCTTATCCTGACGGAACAAAACCTGGTCCTTTCATTGTTCCCATGCTTCTTCGCGCGCGCCACCTGTTTTCTTCATTACGCCGCTTCCGGTGATAAATCAGGGTTGTCTCGATATTTCGTGATGGGCCCTTTTTAATTATTAATTTAAGGATCATCCGCATCCAGTACTTTTTTTGATTGATAATACACTTTTAGACTTTTATTACGGTGAGCCGTGAAAACTTTCAAAGAAAATAATATACAGGGTGTTATGGAAATGACTATTATATTTAAATGGGTGACTCCTGGGGTGTCCTAGAGAAGCGCTACATATTTTTTTTTAAATCGAACGTTTAAAAAGTGGGGTAATTCACCCCTAAACCCACACACAACTCCTCGGCACATTCATATATGAACATATTCCATTGCCAAGCTGGGTAATAAACTGATGTTCAGGAACAATGTTGCCAAAATGTTTAAAAGTGTAAAACTTTAGTTTGTTATAAAAATAATTATTTAGCTTACTTAGAAAGTAAATCCAGGACGCGATTAAGGAATCCAGGGCACAGACACTTTCAGTTCGTTTTTCTATGGGAAAAATTTTATGCCCATCACGTGTCCTGATGATAGTGTGGGAGTGCATGATAAGCTTATCACTAAACCCCAACACTAATGCATAATTACACTTTACAATAACACATATAGAATAAGAGCACTTAATCATTTCGCAATAGAAATAATAAAAACGGTCATTTCTATGGGCCATTAACCCCTTACTAAAGATAAAATGAAACAATTATGTTAACAATTGACAGGAACTACCCTTTGAAATAATGGTATATTCCGTCTTGGGACCAGTCGTCGAACTTTCTTTCCGAGAAATCTCCGCTCTCTAGAGCCAGCGCGGTTGCCATTTCCGAGACTATAATTATACAGGAAAGTAATATTATAGAAGGAAATTCGGCAATTTATGATAGTCGCTTATAAAACATCGAAAGTGACAACGCTGTATTTTTAAATATTAGCCCGATTGTCCACAATCAGCTGTTTAAAGAAGCAGACCGATATCGATCGAGAGAACCAACGTGTTATTTATTTTTAAAATTTTTAGATGTTAAATACATTATTTCCCAGACAATAAGGGTGTATTTTTGTCTACACAGTAGCAAAAGTGCTACTGTGTTTGTAGTGTGTGTAGATTATTTTAAAGAAAATAGGTACTAATTCAGATTGAACGGTACTTAGATGTGTTGAGACGCGAAAACTAATGTGATTTTGTGCTGTGAGTACTTGGTGTTTTTTATAAATTAAGTTGGTTTTAAATAAGTCCGAAAAGGTAAATAAAATTTGCATTTTTTTTAAAGAGTAAGTGACATTTATAAACTTTTAAGTTGTCCAGATCTGACAGGTGTCGTTCGAATTGAACAACCTGACCATTTATAAACTCCGCGGCGGTTCGTTCGAGTCAGTTCAAGTTTATAAATCAGATATTGCTTCCCAGCGAACTGAACGTAAAAGTTTATAATAATGTACCTTGAAAAATAAACAACTTGAAATCTGTCAAACGGTTATTGACTTGCTACAGAATTTATTACCCTGAAGATATGATAACACTATTCAAGATTCACTGCCATATGTTGCTGTGTTTACCTTCCGAACAGGGGCACCACGTGGTAATTTCTGGTTTGACATAAGGTCATGTACATGGCATATTAAATTAAAGCACCATTTTTGGATATTTTTCTTCAATTTGTTTTCATCTCAAGAATTGCCGGTTTAAATATAATACGTCATTTCCATAACACCCTGTATTTTACCTATAATAAATATGAAGAACATGATGGTATGCAAAATTCTATACCAATATGTAAACCATTGGAAATACATACTCCAATATTCCAAGGTATTGGATTTCCAATGGAAATGCTGCGCTTATAAGTTTCGGTTATGAGAGATTTATGATTTATAATGGTTTTATAAAAGCTGTCGATTTGTAGTTTTGTTCGTATAAGAGTCTCCCTTGATATCCTTTTGTTCTTAGCGTCAACTAAATGTTATCTAAATGCTAGCGATATCAACAACCAAGTTATATAGCATTAAAGCTTACAGAACTATTTTATATACAGGGGTTTTCATTAAAGCTGGCCATCGGCTATATCTCGGTAACTACTGGGCATAGAGATTCAGGGTTAAGTTTCGCATTTCGCCGCAAGGGAGCACAATTGAAAAGTAAATATAAAAATTCTAAATTTAGCCGAATATTCCGACATAAAGTTGTACCTTTGGTAACATCGAAGTTTTGATCTAAGGCTCACTGGCGTATCTACCTTGATACGAGTAGGGGAAGGTTACTGAAAGTGTAACTAGTGGCGGATCTACGGGGGGCTTAGCACTCGCAAATATAAATTCGTCCAGGGACATTGACGTCCATGAAGTGGTTAATACTTTTTGAAAAATGAAGCCTCGTCATCTAGAAACGTCAAACTGGGATTAGATATGTTTCCCTCTTCCTTTTAATTATTTTTTGTATATAGGAAGGATATAGGTATTGTATTTTAATAAATAAAAAATGTGTCTTGTAACATACAACAACTAATTTAATATTTATAGTAATTAATTAACGTTTATAGTAAGGCGTTAAACTTCGGATGTTAGAGGTTCATTTGTTTTCGATTTTTTAAAGATATCTTCATTAAAATACGGACTATTTTCCAAAAATTATTAATTAAGCAGTGGCGGCGGCTATTCAGAGGACGAAGGGGAGGTGCCACTTCCTCGCCCTTGGCGTGAATTACATTGACGCGTAACGATAGTCTGTGTGTTTAACTAAGTGTTAAAGTTACTTGACATAATGTAAAAATCATCAACATTTCTGTTATTTATCTGAATTCTAGTACTATTTACTATAAAGTATGTATATGGTGTGAAAATAAGGTCTCTCTTGTTCTCGATTCTTGTGTACTCACTTCTGAAAATAACGACTCTTTCCCAACACTAATCAGGACGTAAACTCTAGACTCTAGAAGCTGTTTTCTGTAAGTTAAAACAAAAATAATTAAAATTGGTTCATTATTAACGAAATAACAGCTTATTATTTTGGACGAGTATTTTTGAATTGGAGTAGTGCAGATTTGTGTTAGAATAAAATATTTTCATCAATATCATTCGCCCTCGTCGACAACTTTATCTGTAGCTACAAAAGGAATGCGGGCAAGAAAATTTCTTGGGTTAACAATGTTGTCACATATATTAAATTTTAATTTAATAAGATGTTACCAAGTAAACCCTAAAATTAAATTTACCCATTTAAAGTAAATTGTCATAAGTATATAAGCAACTAATATTCTAGTATAGTTTCAATGTTCTTAAAACTTTCTTCTCATACTATTTATTTTAATATTTAAATGCAAAATAAAATTTTTTTTTTATTAAAGTACTTGTAATCTAAAAATAGGGCAACATATATCAACGGTAACCATGGGTAACCGGTGGCTAGAGCTAATTTGATAGGTTATATCCCAGACAGAGGATGACGACACGCGTCTGGTGACACGTCTATTGTGCCAACGTGGTTATTCGGCGATGTCCAATATGCTTCATCCAGTTGCGTAGTGATAGGGTTTGTTTTAAAACTGTGATAATGAATGAATATGAATAAACCCTGATAAAACCCTTCATAGTCAAACCCGTGAAGTGATTTGCCAATGTGTACAGGGTGTGTGAAGAGGAATCACAAATTAATAAATTTAAATTGCCACTTAAGCGACAGCTAGAAAGGGTCGCAATGTATACGGGAGTAAGCGTGGGTGAAGTAAAAAACATTCACAACGAAGATACTGAAAGGAAAGAAAATAGCCCAGATCAATTGTTGTCATCTCCTGTCAAAAAGGGCCCGTCTCTCTGCTGTCGGAAAAATCGAAGGCTTCGACTTTGGCATTGTTAGGAGAACAATACAAAAGTTTTATTTGGAACTAAAAGTGGTTCCAACCTTAAAAAAGTTGCCAGAATAGCTGAGAATGGACATAAACTCTCCGTTTTCCCGTGAAACTTTGAAGTGCATGTTGAAATCAAATGTAAATGGAAATGCCTAATATATTGCACTGGTGAAACAAATATATTCATGCCATGAAAATATATATATTATTACATTATTAAGATAATAACAGCACGCCCATGACTCGGCCATGGTGCCAAGATATTGCTTCCCCCTTACCGATACCGCGTAGCTATAGACTCGCTTGTCGAGCTGTAAATTGCTAGAATTAGTGCGTTAATATTGTTGCACATATCTAATATTCAGAGGGCAAATAATTATGGAACGTTCTAAAGAAAAACGATTAGACAACACAAAAAGACTTTTTCAATTTAAAACCCATATGAAATTACAGGGCCCATTGTTTGCACAGACAAGCTTGGCTCCAGGTGGGTCACATCTCAGTTCTATGCGATTCACTTCACTCTTCGCTGCTTCTCTATACTTCTCTAAGTAAGAATAATCTTTTGTACAGTTCCCACGTCATATTTTCGAATTCATGCACCATTAAGAAAATTTCGAACATAATAATAAATGTTAGTTGTTTCTGTTCGTATTAAAATATAACTTGCAAAGGTTAATTGGATGCGCAAACAAATTTTTTTTTTAATTCGAAAACTGTTGTCTGCGCTGGTGACTTCTAGATTCCGATCGAATTCAGAACCTTTTTGCACATACCAACTTTCCCAATAGGTACACGGAAAAGGGAATTATTGCACGAAGGAAAACATTCTAAAAACTAAATATAAATTTGATTTGTATATACAGGGTGTTCCTTAATGACATGCTAATATTTCTGGTCATTTTATAAAGAAAAGTTCATATGAACAGATGTCCGCAACGGCTTAAATTTTTTGCTACAGGGTGTTGAATTTTTATTTTATAAATGGTTATTTTTTAATATCTCCGAAAGTATTTTAGATATTATTTACAATTTTGGTATGTGTTAATAGGATATAGAACCACAAACTTTAGTTAGAAAAGTTATTCAATTGTTCCACCAGTGGCGTCCCTGCAAACATGTCCTCTGATATTTTTTACAAGAAAGATGGTACGCCACTGACATTTTTCCATGTGGATATTTTTTCTGATTAGCCTAGTCAATTCTACATGAAAACGGCCTCTTGAGTTTTTTTCGTCACCGTTCTTGATTAAAGCCACTAAATTCATATTGAAACTCATTATTATTAACATTGATAAAATAATTAATGTTTTATAAAAATTGTTGGAAATGGCCACCTTCACTTAAAAAGCATGCTTCCGCCCGTCTGTGGTTTTGAACGCCAACAACTAACTTTATGTCAACAAGTATTGTTTGGAAAATGATGTTTGTAAGAAGGTAATTTATTCCAGGATAACTAGATGTGTTTAAAAATTATTCGTCAATACTGCTAAATGAAGCAATTTGAATTTAATTGTTTTAATCAAGAACGAGAAAAACTCAAGAGACCCTTCTTATGTAGAGTTAACCAGGCTAATCAGAAAAAATATCCGCATGGAAAAACGTCAGTGGCGTATCATCTCTTTTGTAAAAAATATCAGAGAACATGTTTGCAGGGGCGCCACTGGTGGAACAATTTAATAACTTTTCTAACTAAAATTTGCGGTTCTATATCCGATTAACACATACCAAAATTGAAAATAATATCTAAAGTACTTTCGGAGATATTAAAAAATAACCAGTTAAAAAATAAAAAAGTTCAACACCCTGTAGCAAAAAATTTAAACCGTTGCGGACATATGTTCATATGAACTTTTCTTTATAAAATGACCTAAATTATTAATTATTTGTTTTAAGTGTATAATATTATTTAAAAAAATACCATCTGGTTTAATACAAAATATTTCAGATTTCTGCTTACAAGAAAATATATTAATACACACAGAAATTAAGTTTTATGAATTAACTTATTTATATTTGTATTTATTTCTCATAGACTATTGTATCTGTTTTGGATCTGTAATTGTAATAATTAACAAAATAGTTCCAGAAACAATTATAATGGCTGGTAATTATCTCAGAATATTAAGTATTAGTTCATTCTTCAAATAACGTACCCTCTGTAGTAATTATGGGTGTTTATTAATTATTGTCTGTTTTATTATGGCTTGTTTGTAATGACATGACTACTATTTAGTCCAGATTTGTAGAAAATCATTCTTAATAATAAGGTAATAACCACCCTTAGGGTTTATTACTCTTAACACTGTTAAATACAATAAACTACCTGAAGTTTCAACTTTTAGTTCATCTATAGTTTATCTATAATCTATACCATAATAATTAAAGCTGCGAATTTTGCGTTGTTCTCATAGCCAGCAGAATACCATATTTCAATTTAATTAAATTAAAATTGTTATAAAAATGCAATTAGATACGAAATTGTCACCAAATATTAAAATTATTCCTAATGCAACTACCACCAAACAAAACACAACACACAATTTCCTATAAACACCTTATTACCCACCAGCGTATCGTACAAATTATTTCCAAAGATCTTTCTCATTTAATATAGCGAAATTATATAATAAAGTTGATTCAGAATTAAAAATGTGTTCACATTTTAAATTTAGGAGGCTAATTAAAACCTCGATAGATAGATTCATGTAGTTCGTAGGGATACTCATCCTGATCTCTCTTGGTTTAGAATTTCGTGTGTTTTATAAGGGTGTGAAAGTGTAAAAATTTTTTTTATTTATTTATTTTGTTCTTTTGTCTATTTATAATTCTATTGGGTTCATTTTCTATGTAGGAGTCGGTCAGAAGAATATGAATTGTACTAATTTACCATTTTCCTGTTGTTTTATATTTTCTTATTTATTTTTCTTATTTTTTTTTGTTTTGTATTCCTTTTTTTATTATGCTCTGACTACTTGCTGTATTCTGCATTTTATGCGTATACTGGGCAGTATATCAACTTGTAGGGCCTGTATTAATCTTTATATCTAGGTTAAGCTTGGAGGACTGTCCTCAACTTCGCCAATTGTAATCTTTAAGAATAAAGTCATTTAGTATTATTATTATTATAAAAGTCATAAACATACCATTTTTTTATTAAAATCGATAACAAACTGCTCTATTGAAACAACAAAACTGCAAATTATGAATATTATGATTTGTAGATATTCAGACAATGCACTCCAGCAAGGTAGCGGGTTTGTTCAAGTAGGCGCGACAAGCAACGGTAATTATGGGCAGGAACAAATCCGTAATTATAAAGAGATGGAACAATTTTCGTTCGAATGTACGCAACGAGGATGATTATTGTTTAATTTGACTGCATCTTTTAAAGTATCTAATACAGAGTGTCCCGTAAGTACCTCCTAATCTCTCGGAGCATACAGAGGAGGTCAAAATAAACCCAATTTGTCATAGAAAAATAATCCTAATGTGCCCTTAACGGAGATACATAGCCCCAAGGGAGTACAGTACGTTTCACGAAAATTGGATACGACTTAATGATTTCCTGGGTCGGTCCCATTGTGTCGACAAGAGCTTGGCAATAAACAAGTGAAGTATGAAGGGACGGACTAAGGAAAACAAGTAATGATATGGTTATATTAATGTAATCAAATGAAATAACATTCTTTTTAAATATTACTAGTCATATTTATTTACATTTATAATGTCATTTTATAGATAGTTCTGTTTCGCTATCACTATCCTCATCAAAATTAATTATAATTGGATTAATTATACGATCCAGACTAATATACGAATTTTCTACAGTTATTTACGTGACGGACTGAATTTTTCCAAACTACCTGGGGGAATATCATTAAAGCATTTTCGTATTAATTCTACAACACTAGAACTTAAAGTCGGAGAAATCTTTTCAGACCTAACCAGTGATTTTAACTGGTGCCACATATGCTCTATGGGGTTAAAAATGCAGTAATAGGGTGGGAGCCGTAGCACTGTATGTCCAATTTCTTCTGCCAATGTGTCACAAACATATACTTTTTTTATACACAATGCCTTTAAAACTTCTAAAAGATCACTTTTTTTTATAACTTTCTTCAAAATATATATCATTCGCCGCCATGTAGTTCTGAATCTCCAATTTTGTATTATTTGAGCTTGGAGCTTTATGTACTTGGCGACTGTGATAGCTCGCATTGTCCATTACTATCACGCTATTCTGACGAATGTTTGGTAAAAGACAAGTCTTGAACCATTCCTCAAAAACTAACAATTTTTACCACAAAAAGATATTTAAATATAAATTAAGCAACCTAACCTACCTGATGTGCCTATATTTAATTATAATTATTACAATCCGGTCCTTTCCACATAATAATAACAAACGGTCATAAATAATGGGATGGCCCAGGTACTTTTACTGCAGGCATTAAGTTATATCCATTTTTCGTAAAACAATCTTTACCAGTGATTTACTTTTTTGGCTCCATCTTTTGAACCGACCGGTATAATTTAATGAAATTTAAATATGTTATAGAAGCCATAAAGAGCCATTAAACCATATACTATAGTAGATGTTTCCATCGTCAGGGCAGTCAGGAACGGACTCGCCACCTCACTTATAGGGCCAATATTTTGACCGGTGTCATTTGGCAAAGCTGAAAACTGATTTTTAGCAATAATATACGAGTAATTTAATGTTAGTTTATTTACTATTTAATTACTTGCAAAACTTAGTAACTCACGAGTGTTTCACATAAAAACTGATTTATCTCGAAAACCGTCAGTTTTATGGTACTAAATTAAGAGTCTCTTTTTTTAAAGAGGAATGACCAAAGTATTTTAAAAAGCGTTGTCAAATGACACCGGTTCAAAATTTTGGCCCTACGAGTGTGGTGGCGAGTTCGGTCCTGACGATGAAAACGTCTACTGTAGTATATGGTTTAATGACTCTTTATGGCTTCTATAAAATAATTAAATGTCATTAAATTATACCGGTCGGTTCAAAAATTAGAGCCAAAAAAGTCAATCGCTGGGTACTCCTTTGGGCTCTGTATCTCCCTATTTTTTCTATGACAGAAGGTTTATTTTGACCTCCTCTGTACGCTGCCGAGAGATTAGGAGCTACTTACTGGACACCCTGTTCATATTCCTGATAATAAATATGTTTTTATATGAAAATAATAATAATTTGGCGGTTACAATAATGATTTCCCATCAAATTTATCACCTAAAAAAATTTCTTTAAAAAGGCCAAACTTTTTCAATATTTCTCACACGTTTTAATTTAAACTATACCGATCCCCTTACAATCCCATCCACCCCTTCCAGAATTTACCCCGAATTGCTAAAAATACTATACGTCCCCTTTTACCCACATAATTCAGAAAAAAAAAACTACACAAAAACCGCCCTTACGAAAGGTGTAAATCGCGGAAGATAGTTGCGGAAAGAATCCGGTAAAGGTGTATTTAAGGGTGAAGCGGGGTGGGGATAAGGGTTGAAACATCGTGGGAAAATGCAAGGGTTTTAAGCGATGGTGATGTCGGTAAATAGAACGCAGCTGCAATCCTATTAAGGATGTAGATCTGTTGAATCTTCACATGGCGCATCTTTCACGGAACGATTAGAAAGAATTTGGTGTTGTGTTCGGCTAATTGCAACTACAATACGATCACCTAATTCCGAGAGTTTGTTCGGGATTACAAAAATGAGTGGAGATTCATTCACTATTACAAAATACATACAAATCATTTTATTGAAGATATTTTGACGAATCTATCACTTCCGGTTATACCGGAAGTTAAGCTTAACATTGTTATTTCGATATATACAGGGTGGCCCATCAGTCCAGCAAGGTTTACGACTGTGTACGTGAAAATTAAAAAAAAATCTCGGACCCGTAAACTTGTGTTTTCAGGGGGACACGTTTCCCTATTAATTTCATCAATGTAACCTCAACCCCCCCCCCCCCCCTAGCGGGGGCGGCTACTGTCCTTGTTTTTCAAATGGGAATGGATATGTTGTGATACATCTTTTAAAAGGGCATTAAATTCTCTTTAAAATGGCGCTTCGTTTTGTAAATTTGAGCTATGCGCCGCCGAGCAACGGAATTTGAAACATTTCACTGCACCTCTTATCAAGTACATATGTTTGTGCGTAAACAATTTTTTTTTAAGTAATAAGTATCAGTCAATTCAACTTTATCTTCA
Organism: Barypeithes pellucidus; assembly: GCA_963991005.1. Taxonomy (NCBI): domain Eukaryota; kingdom Metazoa; phylum Arthropoda; class Insecta; order Coleoptera; family Curculionidae; genus Barypeithes; species Barypeithes pellucidus. The sequence goes on from OZ022557.1 coordinate 8,853,955, forward strand.
GTAAAGTGGTTGATCCAGATCTACATACGTTATTTCTGCGCTATTATTTTCATTTGATTTGATCGTGACATAAAAAATGGTTTATTCTATTGAGGAGAGAGTGGAAATTATTGTGTGGCAATAATTTCCACACCAGTGGCAAATAAAAAAAGGATCATTGAAAATCCGGTAAGAAATGAAGCAGTAGAACTAGCTGTTCTGGGTCAAGTTAGTATGAATCCAACATTAAGTACCAGAAAAATGTTTGATGTAACGGGAATTTCGCGGACCACTGTACAGAGAATTCTGAAACATTATAAATGGCACCCATACAAAATTCAACTTCTCCAAGAATTAAATGAAGATGATAATGACCGCCGTATACACTTTTGTGAAATAATGTCAGAACAAGTATTAAATTATCCGAACTATCTTTTTAACGTTTGCTTCTCAGACGAATGTCCTTTTTTTTCATAATGGCACTGTCAATCGACATAACTGTCGTTACTGGTCCGACACGAATCCAAGGATTTACCACGAGGTTTATACTCAAAATCCTCAGAAATTAAACGTTTGGGCCGGTATTTTCGGTGATCACATAATTGGACCATTTTTCTTACCGGGAAATTTAAATGGAGATACTTATTTAGACTTGTTGGAGAATGCTGTCAACCCAGCGCTGATGGAAATTTTGGAAAACGACCAACGTTACCAGGAAGAAAATCCAATATTTCAAAAAGACGGACCTTCCCCCCCATTATGCATTACCCGTACGCCACTTTCTGTCAGGTCAATCAAATCAAAGCCCTAATGACGAACGTCACTGTTTAATGGTTTTTGGAATTTCTGATGATGTATAAACGATTGCCAACATGCGTTTTTGTTGCAATCTAACAATAAAATATCTTCCATTGCGCTGCATTAATTCTGTCCGTCACTGTAAAGCACAGCAAGGAACAAATCTTATAAGGGAATCCTTCCAGTTTGGATCACTAGCAGAAATAATGACAATAACATATCCGTAAAATTTATTACAAGAATTCGACCGACGAAAAGTGAAAGATTATTAACATTTTATACACCACTAAAAGTAAACTTTACAGTTATTGCGGCAATATTAGTGTCCATTGATAGGACTCAATAAGTTAAGGGTTGGTTTACAACTTAGGGCAGTTAATGCAGTTTTTACAGACCTTTCAATAATTTGACGCCGGAAACCATCGTCAAAGGGGCCGACGGCGCATAACAATAGGCCGAAGATAACTGAATATATTTACTCAAGTCTCAAATGGAAATTTGGTGCAATTCGAGAATTTTGACGTTTACTCGATATAATAAAAATGGCTATATTGTATTGTTTACGTTTGTTGTTATGATGCTTTTAAGAGTTTATTGATTTTAAGTTGTCTTGATAATAAAATTATATTTTTCTGGAATTTATGTTAATTCGAACAAATGAGGAAAACTGGACGTCCAGATACTGGGATGATTTACTAAGGAACCTGAAGTTCTACTTACCCTAAGAAGAAGAAGCTGGAATACTTGGGCAAGACTGGTTTTATCAAAGATATTAAAAACTACAGATGGAAAATAGTATAATAATATTACGTACCGAGGTGGAAAGTGTTCATTCCTATCGAGAGGATCGGTAGTTAATCTAGCCGCGAGGCAGCGAGGTTAACTAATGCTCGAGACAGTAATGAAACTTTTCACCTAGGTTTGCATACTATTTTATTTACAATCATATCTAACATTAAGTTTGCATAGGCTGGCCTGCCTGTGTATTAGTGGGGCGATGAAAAGTACCCCCACTGCAGCAATGGAAGTCATACTGGGACTAATACCCCTAGACATCCACATCAGAATGGAGGCTATTTGCAGCGCCTCAAGGATGATCACAAATGGGGAATGGACACAACACCCCGTAAAAATTGGACACACAAGAGCCACGGATCTAATCAACGATGAGCTCTTGGATATGCAAGCAACATACGATTTCACAAAGCCTTTCAAGATTGACTGGAACTTTGATAAATGGACAAACAGTGCACCCCCGTCGTTTGACAAGGGTCTAGTTTGGTACACCGATGGATCAAAAACCGCCAATGGTGTGGGCGCAGATATATTTGGGGAAAGGCCCAGGATGGACATAAGCATTCCTCTGGGGACCTACGCCACAGTATACCAAGCGGAAGTTCATGCCATACAAGCATGTGTGCTACAAAATCTTGTAAAGGGCTACCACGACCAAAACGTTTACATCCTTTCGGACAGCCAAGCTGCTCTTAAGGCTCTGAACTCCAATCGGTTTACTTCAAAACCTACACTGGAGTATTATACCAACCTGAAAGTACTGGCGGCCAGGGGGAACAAGGTGGAACTCTTGTGGGTCCCTGGTCACTCCGGGATATTAGGAAATGAAAAAGCGGATGAACTAGCGACAGCCGGATCTGCCCAAAGTCTCAGGGGCCCTGAACCGGCCTTTGGAATATCAAAACAGGCAACAAAACAACATTAGATAGATGGTCGAAAACACAACACCTATCTCGATGGCAAGAGTTACCTGGTCAAATGCACGCACGGGCCGTAATTGGAAAACCATCGAAAACACTATCGAATGGGATGCTAACCCTGACGCGGTCCCAGTTGAAACAAGTGATGGGTCTGCTAACAGGCCACTGCCACTTGCGAAAACACCTTGAACGGATCCATTGAATGTAGACTCTGCGGCGAAGAGAACGAAACCGCCTCACACATAATATACCGCTGGGTAGCGCTGTCCCGTAGAAGACAAAATATCTTTGGGAACATACAACGTGATGACAACCTCCCACATGACAAGCTTGGTAGAAGGTTACTGGACCTCATAGAAGGAACAAACATCTTCTAACAAGATCGGGGTACACAATAAGCCGAAAGGCTGCAGTGGCTGGAAGTTCGGGTCTTTAAACCGACCCCCGCCTTTAACCAACCAACCAACATCCACTTCTTATTATTTTGAATTAAAATTATTAATAAAAGATAAATGTCATTTTGACTTTTCCATTGAAAAATTAGACAGAAATTTCAAATAGCCGCAGGTGGTAAAATAACGTAGGTAATAATACACATCAAGATGGCAAATATCATTTTTTGAATATAGTTTCCATGTCGCTAAACAATATATTATTTTAACAACAGAAAAATGCTACCAGATGAGGAATTTGATCTTGCTGCTACTCCACCAGAAATTCGAGAAGAAGAAAAAATAGTAGAAGAAGATCTTCTGCCAACTAAAAGCCGCCCCAGATATGACAAGGCATATAAGTGTTTCAAAGAATGGTGTACGGGAAACAAAGTTGAAAATCCTAGTTCTGAGTCGGCGCTACTAGCTTATTTCAGTGAAAATGCCAAGACAAAGAAGATATCAACGATTTGGTCACAATATTCAATGATGAGGATCACTCTATCAATTAGGAAAAAAGTAGACATATCTAAACACACCAAAGCTATTAGCATTTTTAAAAAAGTGTGTTCGTATATTATTTTCAGATTCGAGTTTTAAAAATAATTACAAAAAAATAATTTACTTTCCACCCGGGTGGAAAGTAAAAGTAAAAAAACGTCCAACTTCCAAAGATAGATGAAATGTCATTATTACATACTTACATGGTTGTACATAAATGTACATTTCTAGTCTACGCAACGACTCCAAACAGTCTTTCCCACCTTTTTCGGTCATTATTGCCGCATAGCCAGATTGATATATTTATCGCAAAGGTATCTTGCAAAATCCCAATTAAAAATTTGTTAATTTGGCAAATACAACTTTTAAAATTAATCCGCAATTGCTATTAAAATGAATTTAATTCCCAATAATTTTCCTATAAACTGTGAAAAGGCGATGAGAGATTCTTTAAAAAAATATTATTATACTTAAAAGTATCAAACGAATCTTGAACTAATCCAAATTGTTTGTTTGGGGGGGTCATGACCCCCCTCCTGGATCCGCGCTTGGTTGTAATTTAGTCATATAAAATACCAATTAGCATTTTTTAAACATCGTATTATATAAATTTCCAGGGTGCCTTTTATTTAAGGCACTAAGATATTAATATACTTTAATTTGGAAATAAGGGCCAGGTATAAATATGATAAATATTCAATAAGTATAGGGTGCGTTTATTAAAAGGGGAGGAATAATGGGCTGCAACAAGACATTTATCGGCGACGTTAATGTATTTATTATTCTCGTTCATAATTGCCCTTTTCGTATATACAACATTTTTTGATGGTTTTACATTGTCAACTCGTTGAATTGTGTAGTGATGGAATAAAAATATATTTTGAATGGCGAAAAATGGCCCTGATTTCAGGTCTTCAATAAAACTAAAGGGTGGACCCCATTATGTAGACAACAGATTGACCATTAATAGATAAGCAAAACGGGTCGGACTATGAGAAAGTTATTTACGACCGCAACTAAACTTAGCACCCATTTTATTTTACCAGAACCACTTTTCGCGAAAAGAACGTTATAGTTTTTGCAGAATTATATCGTTGATCTTTTGACTGCAATAAAAGCTCAATATCCCTTCGACCATAAAATAAATAAGGAAATCCCAAATTGTAAAACTTTTTCGAGCAGAGCCGGACCAGGTATACAAATTCAATTTACACCTATGCCTGATGCATATATAAATACAAAGTGATTTTTAATAATTTTAATCTTTAGTGGTTTTCCGGCGAGTAATTTTTAGTTAGGCTTATTAGCGGTAGAATGTGGCGTCCTTGGAATTGTGCTGATAGGGGGGCATCTTCAAGTGTCCGGAATGAAGACTTAAATATTTAACAGCTGTTAAACAATTTAGAGAAGAAAATCGTCCAATTATTTACCTTGACGAAACATGGTTCGATACCCATGACACTCCAAGAAAAGGTTGGGATGATTCTTCCAAAAAATGTCAAACCAAGGCACCATCAAATAAAGGCAAAAGAATCACAATATTACATGCTGGTTCAGAGAACGGGTTTGTTCCAAATTGTCTGTTGCTTTCAGCTAAAAACATAGCAGATTTTTCTTTAGATTACCATCAAGATACCCACGCACAACTTTTTGAAGATTGGTTTAAACGTAAACTCCTTAAAAATATACCTGAAAATAGCGTCATTGTAATGGACAATGCTAGTTATCATAGTCCGCAAGCCAAAATCATTCCCAATTCTAATAATACAAAAGCAGAAATTCAAAATTTTATGATTGAAAATGATTTATAGTTTGAAGGAACTTACAAAAAAACGAGAACTGATAGAAGTATTAAAAGCTTTTAAAATAAATAAGGAATACGAGTGTGACAAATTTGCAGCAGAAAATGGACATACAGTGTTGCGTCTTCCTCCGTACTATTGTATATTCAATACTTTTGAGCTAATATGGCACCAATTAAAATCCAATATTAGGAGAAATAATATTTCTCCTACATTAAATGCATCTGTAGTAGAATTAATTAAAAACGAAATAAGAAAAATTTCTACAGACAGCTGGAAGAACTGTGTACAGCATGTACTTAAGGTGGAAAATTCTTACAATTGTATGATTACAAATGTTCAACCCTTAATTATAAGTTTAGGCTTAGATGAAGATAGTGATAGTGATACAGGGTTAAATTTTGATTAAATTATCAATAGTTTCTTAGAATTTAATTAATTTTTATTGTACTTGTTATCCTAATAGTTATACTTTTAAATTACATTATTTTCAATTATCATTAATTGTTATCATTATTTTACATTTATTATAGGTACCTAAAACTAAAAATACCTATCTATTTATTATTAAAATAAATCATTGTTGAGGCGTATACAATAGGGTTAAATCAGGTAGTTTATTTATGGCAGTATGAGTCAACGGTATAATTCTGCAACAACTATGCTATTAATGTTTTTAAGGTCAAAATTAGTGCAAAGAACGGAATAAAGCGAAACCGACTCTGTATTGCCCCAATCTCTGCTTGTGCATGGACAGGCATTTTTTACGGTCGTCCGGGATTGTTCACCTTTTCCTACTAGGTATACAATGTACTAGTTTTTACAAAACTTACGGAGAATCATAACGATTAAAAAAAAAATTTGAATCTGAAGGGAGGAAAAATCCATCGCAACGGAAATGTAACCCGATGCCACCTCTCATACAAACCGATTCTGTGCGGCGACATACAAAAGTAAATACCGAGATTCGCATATATATCGCACATATCTCCGAAACGTCTGTGCACGATTTAATATAAAAGGACTTCCTGTCAAGCATCAAATAAAAAAGAGAACACAAAAAAGTTTAAATGTTTGAACAGGTTCAACGAGGTCTTTGAGTCTGAAAGGGGTACCTACGCGTTTTGTGTAATAATACAGGACGCTAAGGAATAATTTAATTTTAGTATAATATACCTATAATTAAGCGTATATCGAACTGATTTAAAAAAAATGTTTGTCCACGACTAGTAAAACTGATCATAATTGATGGCTCTATATGTGACTGGAATAACTTTTATTAAGAACTGCCATTTTAACCCACCTTTTTAGTAAAAATTACAAAAATATGTTTGTAAAATCCGGGCTAAAATCTATTGTAAAATTTACTAAAATCTTTTGTAAATATTGACGCATGGTATTCCCAAGCGGTCACCCGCCATCCAAGTCGCTTGACTTCAGTAATCGATGGTATGCTCCATGTTGTCATATGTCTCATATATTATTTGTTATAAAATGAAATCTTAGGAATCCGTGGCATCTGATTTAAGACCTTCATTGTTGTAAAAAAGCATTTTTTCAATACCTTAGTTAAACTTGGTAATTTTTACAATTCAACGGGTCCAAGATAAGGAGGGCCAGTACAGGGATCTCGGAAACCGTAAGAGATACGAAGTCGGTTAAAAGGAGGTAAAGTTGCGCATTTACGTGCCTAATAATATGCCGTTCAGAAAGTTTTAAAATTCCGAGTAGTTCCGGAGATATCCGGAAAAAAAACGAAATTCTGAAAAATCGTTTTATTGTTTTCCTGGGTTATTTTAGATCGAATTCTAAAGTAAATTGCACTTTTGCACTGCTACTTTTTCCGCTCTATCTAACAGCGTTAATTGTTTTGTAATCCGACGAGTCGACTTCGAAGGGCCATTATCAACTTTCCGACATGCAATGATGTATGACACATTGTGGTTTAATGACGTTTCGAGGGTTTTTTGAACAACATCAGGAAATTTTGGGATATGGTCCTGTATTTCTCCTAATTTTATAAATAACATCTCATAAGTAAGCTCTAAATTTTTACTTATATTGGACTAGTTCAATAAATAACAAATAATTTAATAATAAACCACAAATAAGTGAACAAAATACAGAAACATTATTTCAAACTTCTGTTGATTCGGGATTTAAAAGAAAAGTAGGCGCTTGAAACAAAAAAATTAAGATGGTGACTCGTGATTTGTTTCACTTGACATTCCCATTGTGATCGTTTGAGAGCGTTTTAAGAGGTTTTCTATTTTCCAGAAAATATGGAACATAAATTTACAAATGCTGAAAAGTTTGATATTCTATCGCATGTTTTATTTTATATCAAAAAAAACTGTTATGTGGCAGTTAGAAGATGTTATTTGTGTTTAGAGAATAACGGAAATCATTTTGAACACCTGATTATGTAGTTCTTTACTTTTTTCGTTTTGGAATGAGATATTTGTTCACTTATTTGCGGTTTATTATTAAATTATTTGTTATTTATTGAACTAGTCTAACATAAGTAAAAAATGTAGACCTTACTTATGAGATATTATTTATAAAATTAGGAGAAATACAGGACCGTATCCCAAAATTTCCTGATGTTGTTCAAAAAATCCACGAAACGTCATTAAACCAAAATGTGTCATACATCATTGCATTCGGAAGAAAAGAATCCAAAATCCAATATCAGAAAACAGGACAGTATTTAAAAAAAGAAAGTTGTTAAATGTCCCTTCGAAGACGACTGGTCGAATTACAAAACAATTAACGCTGCTAGATAGAGCGGAAAAAGTGGCAATGCAAAAGTGCAATTTACTTTAGAATTCGATCTCAAAAAAACCCAGGAAAACAATAAAACGATTTTTTAGAATTTTTCTTTTTTTTTTCGGATATCTCCGGAACTACTAGGAATTTTAAAACTTTCTAAACGGTTTCTTACGGTTTCCGAGATCTCTGTACTGGCCCTCCTTATCTTGACACGTTGTAGATAGTTGGTTACCCATTCTTTAAGTTTTCTTTATAATATAAATTTTATTATAACATGTTATTTTTTCAGATGCAAGACAAATACCATAAAAGTGTACAACTGGAAGCCAATGCCGATAGACGTAAAATATAAAAATTTCATGCATTGAAAATAATCTAAGGCGGACCAACCGACTGCAAAATGCACCTGGACGCCGTGACGTGTTGACAATCCTTGTCCTTTGACTTGGATAAATGCTTTTTCAGATACGAATCAAGCGATTCGGTGACGAAGAGCTTTTTCAACTTTCGGTCTTTTGTGTCCGATTCTTGTTTACGCGCGGCTTTCATTTTGAGTACAATCGGAAATCTATTATTGAACATTTTTTTGTTATTGGCTCTCACCCGCACAAGGCTTAGTGGAGAGTGATGTAGAAAAAAAATGTTTTATGGAAAAAATTAAGCAATTTTTAGGTCTTTATTGGGTTATTTGTGGAAAATTTTTCTATTTTAAATTTAAGTTTAGAGTTTCCGTACAAATTAAAGCAGATAATCACATTCCCGAGAGATGTACAGAGTGTTCATTAATGACGTTGTTAATATTTAATAGTGTGATTGGCAAGTAAGAATTATAAGACACTTTTGATTTTTTTATGGTTTAAAATTGCTTTAATATGTTCAATTAAAAAATGTTAGTTTTAAAGTTACCTTAAAATAAACTAAAAGATCTTAAAGACCACTTACTCTTATGCAAAGAATTTAATACATTCTTTAAATTAAAATAAAAATATATTTGCTCTTAATGCCCCTATTGATCTTATACTGCTTTTATAATACTCCTGACATTGGCTTTTTTAAAAGAAATTTGCTTTTTTAAGGGATTAATTAGCAAGTTGGTTTTAGAACAATCACTTTTGGAACAAATAGTTTTAATATAGTTTTATGAAGTACCCTTGATGTACTCATTAAAACGCATTAAGAACTATTTCATCTTATGCCTATAATATGCTCAATAAAATTCCATATTATTCAAAAATATAATTTTGACTTTTTAAAGAGTACATTAAGAATAATTTAAAACTCGAAGGTTTTGATTTACTCAAATTGGTTAAAAGAAATGCCGCCAAAACAGGTATTATTTCTAAGGTTAAGATTTCATTCGCGCGCCAGACCACTTTAAATCAATAAGAGCACGAGCTTGAACAGATTAAAGCAACTTCGGTTTTAAAATGAAGAGTAAATAGACGTCTGCGGGAGTAGTTGTACTTAAAGCGATAAGTAAAAAGCATTTTAAGTTTTTCAAGATTTAAAATGTTCTATAAACTTGCAATCAGTTTTAATCTAGATCGCGCCATGTTTTATAGACCCAGCCATGATGGACATTTTCAATAGCCGAAAAAATATTATTATTGAAATATACAACGTGTCCAAAATAAGGAGGGCCAGAACAGGGATTTCGGAAACCGTAAGAGATACGAAGTCGGTTAAATGGAGGTAAAGTTGCGCATTTACGTGCCTAACAATATGCCGTTTAGAAAGTTTTTAAATTCCGAGTAGTTCCGGAGATATCCGGAAAAAAAAGAAATTCTGAAAAATCGTATTATTGTTTTCCTGGGTTTTTTGAGATCGAATTCTAAAGTAAATTGCACTTTTACATTGCGACTTGTTCCGCTCTATCATCATCATCATCATCATCATCATCATCATCATCTCATCTTTATTTTTTTAAATACGGTCCTGTTTTTCTGGTATTGGAATTTGAGAGCTTTTTTTCTCCCGAATGCAACGATGTATGACACATTATGGTTTAATGGCGTTTCGAGTGTTTTTTGAACAATATCAGGATATTTTGGGATTCTGTTCTGTATTTATCCTAATTTTATAAATAATATCTCATAAGTAAGCTCTAAATTTTTACTTATGTTGGACTAGTTCAATAAATAATAAATAATTTAATAATAAACCACAAATAAGTGAACAAAAACATACCAAAACAGTAATAAAACGAACAACAAAAAAAGTAAGGAACTACATAATCAGGTGCTCAAAATGATTTCCGTTATTCTCTAAGCACAAATAACATCTTCTAACTGCCACATAACAGTTTTTTTGAGACAAAATAAAACATGCGATAGAATATCAAACTTTTCAGCATTTGTAAAATTATGTTTCATATTTTCTGGAAAATAGAAAACCTCAACGATCACAATGGGAATGTCAAGTGAAACAAATCACACGTTACCATCTTAATTTTTTTGTTTCAAACGCCAACTTTTCTTTTAAATCCCGAATCAATAGAAGTTTGAAATAATGTTTCTGTATTTTGTTCACTTATTTGTCGTTTATTATTAAATTATTTGTTATTTATTGAACTAGTCCAACATAAGTAAAAATTTAAAGCTTACTTATGAGATATTATTTATAAAATTAGAAGAAATACAGGACCGTATCCCAAAACTCAGGAAAACAATAAAACGATTTTTCAGAATTTCGTTTTTTTCCGGATATCTCCGGAACTACTCGGAATTTTAAAACTTCCTAAACGGCATATTATTAGGCAGGTAAATGCGCAACTTTACCTCCATTTAACCGACTTCGTATCTCTTATGGTTTCCGAGATACCTGTACTGGCCCTCCTTATCTTGGACACGTTGTATGTGCATAACATCCTCGCAAATAACTGTAGAACGGTGTGTCCAAACATGCAATTTAATAAAACAAATGTATTTAGATGTTTAGATGGAAAATTAAATGTGACGACATTTTTTAAATAATTAAAAAATAATTAAATTGTTAGCCCTCTAGTTACGTAGAAGTTTTTTTTTATTATATTTTGTTAGAAAAATGCCATCCGTTGGTAAATTCATTTGAACATTATTTATGATCGCTTCATATTAATTTCTATCTCACACAAAAGTTGTCCGACTCTAGTAAACACAATAAAACTCTTGCAGGATTAATTATAATGATTCTCAATGTAATTTATTCTGCTGCAAGTATATTTTAAATGCAATGGGTTTTAATACATAAATTTAAAGTTGCCTTGACGAACTCTTTAAGAATATACAATTAAAAATAAATGGATTTAATGTAGTTTTAAAATTTAGTCTTGAAGGAAGACCCTTTGGCAGCTACTTTATGGGCAAATTTCAATTTCAGATTCGTCACTTCAAATGCGTCAATTGTTTCTTAAATATGTCATTTGTATTTCTGAATTAATCGGATATATTTTAGATTATCATTTTTATTATCGGTTTATTATTTTCAAAGTAAGCTGTACAAAAGATGGCATTTCTAATGTTCCATCTACTTAAATAAGCGATTGCTTAGCAGCCTAGTATATTTTATGATGTTTATCGTTTCGTCAATCACTACCCTTACAACCTGATCTTACTTTCTTTCAACGATTCGAAAGCAATCACGTCAAACAACCACCCCACATGCGACTTATTCTAAAACACGGAAATGCTATAGCTGCCATTAACTACAGGTGCACTTGTACACACCACACCTAAACACATCGGGCAGGTCTCAAATTAAGTCTGCGAATGAGTTTCCGGTCTGACATGCATTTTCGGAGAATTCAGGGTGAACCTGTTTTTCCGACCTGCACCTGACGATGACCCTGCCTTGACCTTGCTTAAATACTGACCACAGTGTTTGGACGTTTGACCCTTTCAAAGGGTCAGATGGATCTTTTGTATGGGTAAAGGGGTGATAACTATACTGGGTATGTCGTAAAAGCGGATGTTTCTTATGACATTTTAATCGACGTAAAGATGTGAATTTTAAGAATCATACTTCGTAAAGATTGTTTCACGAAAAATGGATACGACTTAATGATTTCCTGGGTAGGTCCCATTGTGTCGACAAGAGCTTGGTAATAAACAAGTGAAGTATGAAGGGGCGGACTAAGGAAAACAAGTAATGATATGATTATATTAATGTAATCAAATGAATTAACATTTTTTTTAAATATTACTAGTCATATTTATTTACATTTCTAATGTCATTCTATAGATAGTTCTGTTTCGCTATCGCTATCCTCATCAAAATTAATTATAATTGGATTAATTATACGATCCAGACTAATATACGAATTTTCTACAGTTATTACGTGACGGACTGAATTTTTCCAACTACCTGGGGGAATATAATTAAAGCATTTTCGTAATAATTCTACAACACTAGAACTTAAAGTCGGAGAAATATTTTCAGACCTAACCAGTGATTTTAACTGGTGCCACATATGCTCTATGGGGTTAAAAATGCAATAATAGGGTGGGAGCCGTAGCACTGTATGTCCAATTTCTTCTGCCAATGTGTCACAAACATATACTTTTTTTATACAAAATGTCTTTAAAACTTCTAAAAGATCACTTTTTTTATAACTTTTTTATACGTTTGGTAAAATAATATCGGTAATACAACTAAACTCTTCCAGCAAGAAATAAAAACTCACAAATTTTACCACAAAAAGATATTTAAATATAAATTAAGCAACCTAACCTACCTGATGTGCCTCTATTTAATTATAATTATTACAATCCGGTCCTTTCCACATAATAATAACAAACGATCATAAATAATGGGATCGCCCCAGGTACTTTTACTGCAGTCATTAAGTTATATCCATTTTTCGTGGAACAATCTTTACACCTTCACTGTACTGACGAGAACAAAAGAGTTCGAAACAGGTCTGCAGGTGGTTACATCCTATCAATGGCAAAGGCTTCCTTTTCTTGGTAGTACCATTCAATATGAAATAATATTTTAAAGTGCTACTGTGTAGACAAGGTATCATCGGGTGGTCTGGGAAATAATAATTTTTCCATACATTGGTATTTGATAATAAACTATTGTTTGAGGACGCTTATGGTAACACGCTTTCAAGCATGGTTTTCATACATTTTTCTCCCCTCGCTCTTCATAGGGTAACGTTCAAATACCACTGGGCGAACAATACTGCATTTGTACATTACTTCACCTTATATAAAAATGGTAAACAGGTTTTATATTAAATCATCCTTACACGAAACCGTATCAAACAATCTGATCTCCAACAGCGGAAATACATTCAGCACATTAAGACGACCCGTGAAATGACCTGAAGTTCGTCCCTTTTTGTAAGGGACTCCCGAAGTTGTTTTTGCGAGTTGTGTAATATAAAAATGACGATTTCCTTTTCTTGGGAAAGGTCAGGGAAAGAGATATCTTGACGCGTGTCTCGAGATATTTGGGTCTATCTCGGGTAAAGTTTGGGATTTCTGTTGTGGTTTTGTTATAATCTATTTATTGTGTTGCTGATAAATCGTAGATCCGGAAAAAGAAGTTTGGAAAGGGTATAATCTTTAATAGAAAATATTACAGACACGTTTTGTTCCACAGAGTGTTTTAAATACATGTGCCATCGCACGACCAAAACTGATGGCGGTGACGTAGCAGTCGAAACAATTAAAACAATTGGAAACCACCAATGGCAACAGAGCATTTTGTCAGTTTCCATGGTTTGGACTATTACGGCACTGCCCTAAGTTTTGGTCTCTAACTGTAGGTACATCTTCGGGTTCTTTAAAAAAATTAATTTTAAAATTATTTAACCCTGTATTGATATGGAACCACTGTATATATTCCTGGAAAAAAATGTACTGTGTAAGTACTTAGTGTTTTGCTTTTGCATAGCACACTCGCCGGAATAAAATTCCGCCTGAATTTTGGTCAAGTTTGATATTTTATAACTTCTTTATTTTTTATGCCATTTTCATGATTTTATTGTCAGTTTGTAGATCAATTTATTGTGTTTTTCCTTAATTATTTTATAAAGTAAACATTTTTCGATTAGGCTATATCATACAGGAGTAAATCAAACTGTTGTTTTTTTGAAAATTGAGGTGGATAATTTTATTTACATACTCATCTACATCTCTTGTAATCTTTGACGTATTCTGAACATTTAGATTTTTGATCCATTTCATTATCTCATTTCTGCTGCGAGCTGCAAAATTTTAAATGAAACGCTGATTTGAAGCCTATTTTCATTAAGAAAAACAAACACTAGGTATATCATAAAGTTAATTAACAGAAACAATTTTAATATCGTGTATTTCCTCCTCTCGCAGCAATGACAGCTTGCAATCTTCATGATATCGAACGAATAAGATCACTTATCCTTTCTTGAGAGATAACTTGATATTCTTCAGTCAGCGCCAAGTCTTGCAAGGTTTATGGTTGTACAGGACGACGACGAACGGCGCTTTTAAGTTGATACCAAACATGTTCGATTGGGTTGAGATCCGGGCTACATGCGGGCCAGCCATTCCAACTTCATCCAGATATTCGCTCACTACATGTGCAACGTGAGGTCTAGCATTATCATGCAATAATGTAAATTGGTTCCCAATGAAAGGAGCAAATGGAACAACAACTTCTTGGAGGTTTTCCTCAATGTAACTGTGGGCGATTAGAGCTCAATAAATACAAGATTGATGCGTGCTTCGTTAGAAATACCCATAACATACATTTTCTAAAAATAACATCGTTTCATTTAAAATTTTGCAGCTCGCAGCAGAAATGAGATAATGGAATGAATCAAGAAACGAAATGTTTAGAAAACATCAAAGATGACAAGAAACAGTATGTAAATAAAATTATCCACCTCAATTTTCCTACAGGGTTTTTGATTTACTCCTGTATAATATAGGCTAATCGAAAAATATTACTCTATAAAATAATTAAGGAAAAACACAACAAATGGATCTACAAATTGATAACAAAATCATGAAAATCGCATAAAAAACAAAAAAGTTCTAAAATATCAAACTTGACCAAAATTGCAGGGTGGCGGAATCTTTTGTTTAATCTTAAGAAGAATACAAATTTTCTCATGGGAATACAACTTTTTTATTATTTAAAATTTTTATGGGGCAGCACCTATATCTAATCTAATAAATAATTTTGAAGGGGGCACAAATTTCGATGTGCCGCCACTGCTTGAAAGCTTCGTCTTCTGAGACCAAGCAGGGCTTATTCATGTTGATTACATAAAGTCGGTACGGTGTATGAAGTCCGCTAAGCAATAAAACAATCTCGAGCCCGGTAGTCGGTGGCTCTCAAACAATAAATTATATTTTAGGTATTTTCCAAATAAAATAATTTAAAGTAAATAAAAAATTAGTTTAGGCAAAGAAAAATAATTATTTTTTAGCTCTTATAGTATTTAGGCAAATTAGTTTACGAATTCTTTTTTTATAAAGTTTTGGTTCTAAAAAGAACCGAAGTCGCCATCTTTTTGAAACATTATTGGACAGCTCGCAAAGCACTTTTCTGTTGTTCGTTTTTTGTATTTGAAGCCCAGCTCTTTTAAAATGATGGACAAACTGGTAGTTCCAATATCGCAAAGTTCTTTCTTCTTTATCTTTTCAAGAATAACTTTGAGGGTAACATATTCCTTGGCTTCATACATATCATAAACAATATTCCTAATCGATAGTTTTATCCTATGGGATAAATCAAAGGTTTTAGAATGCAGTCAAACCCTTTTATATGGTCTGTTCAATTCCTCTTCACTCTTTTTCCGAAGTCTTCTTAAGGTCTTATCTGAAATGCCGCAAACATCAGACGTCTTTTTCTAATTAAAATAACGTTCCACTTGTAATACCAAACGGCGTTCACCTGGAGATAAACACCTTCTAGGCGTTGTGAACATTTTCCATAACTTTGCTTTATAACTGCTTTCAATTCACACACAATGAGAAACAAACTAAAAGCAAAAAGCATAACTACTTATTTAAAATAGAACATACCATTCTGCGCTTGAGCAAATTATTTCTTGGAAAATAGTGATTACTATATAGCTCAGCCGACTACAGTGAACCAGTGGAATGTTCGGTACGATCAAGTATAGCGAAGGTATTGTTAACTTAACCGTCTAACTGTTTAACAACCTTTAATGATTTAATCCGATATCGGACTTCATAAAACGAACAGACTATTAAGTGTGTCACAATATCAATATTGACCAAAAAGTCCTGGCTTGCGTCCTGTTTCTAAATTTAAACGCGATTAGTCGCTGTAAATAAAAAAGTTTACTTCAAAATCTCATAAATGACCACTACAGAGTAACTGACATTTCCTGCTCAAGGACCGAAAACTTTAAACGGTAAATTTTAAAATCTCTAGAATATGCACTTTAGTCACGCTCTCGGATTAGCAATTGTCGATTTCCAAACATTCATTTTAACCCCTTTAACGACAAGCAACATGTGTCGATCTTTTGAGAAAGAATCAGACACCACACGCCACCCATGCTCGACGTTATAAAAACACAACCCAGATGCTGGGCGTAGCTTTTGCGTAATACAATTATACCCAAAATCTATTATTTTGGCAAGAGGAACAAAGTTCACAGTTGCAATTTTCATCAATGCATTGGTGTGCCATTAAAAAAAATTATTTAGTAGTATTCTTTATTAATTTAACAGAAAGAACAAATTTTAATTTAATTTTCCTGTTGGTCTGCAAAGAGGATTATTCTTCATCGTCTGCAAAATGATGTTTGTCCACTGGTAGTGCTTTATAATGTTCATCGCTATACTCAGTACAGGGTGTCCCACTTTCGACACTTTTATAGGGTATCTCCGTTGTTAGTGCTATCAAAAAAGTATTGTAGGTGTCATGTGCTCTTTTTGGGACAATTTCAAAATTACCCTATATTTTCTTAGTTAAAAGAGATACAGAAAAATGGTTTATACAGAAATTTCTCTATATTGATTGTTGAATAATCTGCCGTTTTCAGAACAAGTATACGGGGGTCAGGTAAAAAAATTATCGGACCTAACTAAGATACTATTTTAAATTCTCCTTTCAAATATACAACACACCACTTTAAAATACAATAGACCATGAAGCAAAAGCTAATATCCTAGCAACAACTATGTTTACTACTAACATTTAACGTCAATTTCGTTTTTACATATTCATTTGTCAAAATGACTTATCAACATTTTGAAAAATTTGATACGATATCAGTTTGTATTGAAAGTGGAAAAAACGAAGAAATTGCGCAAAATACATATATTTTGTTCGCTATCCGGGAAGACGGTAACCATTTACGGACATATTCCGAACATTTGCGATGATTCCCGTTATTTTTTACCTTAATCTGAATCTTTTATTTCGTTTCAAGGTAATAAAATTTAAATAAATCGCCTAGGAAACAATATTTATATTAGATTAAAGTAATATTTAAAAAAATGAGGTTAGGTCCCATAACTTTTTTACCTGACCCCGTATACTTATTCTGAAAACGGCAGATTATTCAACAATCAATATAAAGAGACTTCTGTATAAGACATTTTTCTGTATCTCTTTTAACTTAAAAACTATAGGGTCATTTTGAAATTGTTCTTTTTGAATTACGCTCTCTGCAAGTGGCGATTGACAGATTTCTCTCAGACACCTTCACCATCAATGCCGGTGTTCCTCAAGGGTCCTCAAGGGTCCATATCTCTCCCACTCTCTTCTTACTCTACATTAACCACTCTCTTCTTACTCTATAAAAACGAAAAACCCGATATTTAGTTTTGCTGACGATAGCACACTTATCTCATCTTTCTCTTTGTATGCACAAACATCGGCTGCCGACGCACATCTTCACAGACAGCATGAAGTATCACGTCTCAACAAAGACCTGGAAGAAATTTTGGCTTAGAGTGACAGTAACCAAGTCGAATTTAACGCTAAAAAACCCAGGCAACAGTTTTCTCTACAAAGGTTAACATTACAGAACCGGATATAGTCATTCACGGACACGCAATCCCACTGGCTTCTTCTATTAATTTGCTGGGCGTCAATCTGGGAGGAAATATGTCTTGGCATAACCACGTTGTGGCAATCGCCAAGATAGCTTCTCAGAAACTTGGTGTACTCTTCCGAACCACAAGTTGTATACACCTCAACAACTTTTGGCACTATACAAGGCCCAGATTCGACCATCACTAGAGTACTGCTCTCATATCTGGAGCTCTGCACCCAAACATACTCTTCGGCTACTGGATTCCATCGAAAGGAGGGCCATTCGTCTGATTGGAGACCACGAGCTGACGAAGAACCTCGACAGTCTAGAACATCGAAGACAGGTTGGGGATTTGACTCTTTCTTACAGATATTTTCATGGAAAGTGCTCGGCTGACCTTGCCCTCTTAATTCCGCCCAGAGCGGCGAATAGCAGAAATACACGACGAACCACTGCCGCCCATCCATATGTGGTTAAGCTGAGTACTCCTCGAACTTCATTATTTAAGAATTCTTTTATCTGGAGGACTTCATCCTTATAAAACGACCTTCCCGAGGTCGTTTTTCCAAACGAATATAACCTCCAACGATTCAAAACCAACGTGAATCGCTCTTTACGCACACGCACCATTCCCAGAGTGCCCTAAAGAATTTTTCCTATAGTGCTTGTGTTTGACCATAAAAAAAAAACTAATGGCATACAATGAGAATAAACTATCCCAACTAGCAACTAGCAATATGTCCCTTATAAGATTTGGTCAAGAGACAACCCGAACAAACTCCTGGACAGTATTCTATAAGTACGTCAAAATAATGTCATTGTCAGATTTTCATTTGTTTTCCAGTTATAGCTTAATTTTTTAGTTACCCTAGTATATTTCATACCAGGTTTTTTAAAATAGAACTTACATAATACTTGAAAATGGTTATATAAGCTTATTGGCTGTATTACTTGGTTGGTGATGTTTCCTAAATGCTATTACACAACCTTTATATGACAAATCTGGGGTTTTTACTGTTTATCTTTATCTCTTAAGGTTGTTACAAAGGATAAAAGGGCAATTTATACAAGTTTAATGTATTTGCTGTAAGAATACCTTACGATCTTTATAAGGAATAAGATTTAATGTTGGTTGATGGATATTTTAAAATCCCGGATTTACAACTACGTCACTGGACTAATCCATACGAAATTCTGTTACAGTTTCATAAATGAATACTCACCCTTTATATAAAAAATGGGTTGGACAGACACCATAAAAATACCTTCAAGTCGCTTTTCTACGGTAATAACAAAAGAATTATTTTATTGTTATTAACCACACCAACGGGGCTCTTTGATTTTGTGGTTTGATTTTAACGGAAATCGGGTAAATGTTAAGGGTGAGAAAATTAGGGCTGGTGGTGAATTTTAAGCTTCTTAATTTACTTACTTGTCTAATGTTGGTAGATTTTAATCTGGTTGTGCTGTATTTATAAAGGTTGTTTATTTACATGTTCATATATTATGTAATGTTGACATTACTGACGTGATTGGATGTTTGTAAGTGTTACATTACAACATGCCTTTACTTCCCTCCGTCATTTTTCGCTCTACTACTAAAGCCATCTACGAGCTATCAAGAAACCCGAATGATGTCCAATACTACTACCGCCATCTACGAGTTATCAAGGAAACCGAATGATGTCTAATACCACTACGCCATCTACGGCGACGTCATTAGGCGCAACCAAGACGAGAACAATAATTAACTGTTTTATGACGAGAAGGAATCGAGCCACGAGACTGACAAGTTGGCATTCTTCATATTTTCAGTATTTTTAGTTTAAATCCATAAATAAACTGGTTTAAAATCATATCGAGTATCATTTATCGACCCTACACAATAGTGCTTAAACGTAAAGTCCATTCTTTGGTTCTTAATTGATCAATAACAGCCTCATTAAGTTTGGAATACCCTCTATAATTTTTTTTTCATGTATTTCATTTTTAAACTTTCTAATAAAGTCAATAGATTTACCCTTTGTGGTCTGCGTTAAATTAATTTCGGGTTTAGGTGTTCCCGCATTCTTCGCTTCAATTTTTTGCTCCAAACTCAAAGAGCTAAAGTTATTTCTTAAATAGTCCACCGTCAACTATTCATCTTAACTTAATAAATATATAATATTAAAATATTAAAACATACACGCTCGAATTTCTAACTAGATGCACGAACAGACAACAGCGCGGTGCACACAAAAATTGTGCGCCTTTTCCATGTTAAATCGCCATAGCCCCGCTATCGCCCGCTGCCACCCCCCACCTGTTACTACAGAGAAACTGCACTACTTAATCACACGTGCGAGCAAGTCTCGTCATAATCGTCATTTACCTCGACCGTGGCACGGTTTCCAGATCTATACAGTTTGGTTTGACGGTATGATCAAATATTAGGGAGGGTCGGACTTTATACGATAAATAATATTCAATGAATATAAATTAATATTTTTTATTCGTTTTGTGTTGGGGGTGCACGTGCGCATGTGCTCCTGTGGAAGAACGGCCACTGCTTATAATACACACACAATGGCTTTGAAGCTTACTTTGTTCAGGCCTGTGAAGCTACTTCAGCACACTACTTACTCTTCTGCTCCTAGATTCCATAGAAAGGAGAAAATCCATTCGTCGGATCGGATCGGACCAGGAGCTGCTAAAAAATCTCGAAGCTGTAAACCACTGTGAGAGGCTACTACCTGTAAATTAAATGTTTTAAATTCATTATATCTTGCGACAAAAGCCACCTTCTATCAGGTCAAAATAGGCACGAGCCAAGAAGGTATCTTGGGCTGCATAATATCTGGGTTAAAAGAAAAAGGTACTCAGATAGGAAGCTTAGGCACTCGGCCCAAAATCTTTTTTCTTCCTATCTTTTTCTTTATGAATGTGTTTCGGATATGATGATTGTTAGGCGCCATCCCGCACGTTTTTCACACCTATACGCCCGATGCTTGCCTGCACCTACGTTTAGCAGGTATGCCAAACCTTTTTTAAACTTCTCGTTTTCATACAACCTGTAGTTTTTATTAGCCTTAATACCTACTAACCTTCTTGTGGTTCCTAACTAAGGTTGGTTCTGGTGAGTTGAAACGAACGCAATATTTTTCCAAATATTTTGAAAGTATTTATTATTGATTATTTTGCGACATATTATTGGGCCCATAAATACGCAATTTTGCCTCAATTTAACCGACTTCGGATCTCTTACCGTTTCCGAAATCCCAATGGCGAAGGACGAATTTGTAACACCCTGTATACTAGAGGATGTTCCTATAAACATCAGAATAAAAAGAAGAAACTGTATTATCAGAGCTCTATCAAACTAGCGGGCACTCTGTAGCGGCACCAAAAAAAGACCCGGTGGGTCTTTTGTAGCTCCTTTGTAGCTTTTTTGTTACGCCGGTCGCGCATAATATGTAGCTTGAGCCGGGTCCGAGAAAAGCGCGGATCCGCCAGCTTGAACCTCCATGGTAGCGGCAACTGCTTTTCCGTAACTTTTTTATAGCTTTATTTGTTACGTAGGTCTCATTCTTGTAGCTTGATCGGCAAGGTTCAAGCTAGCGGTTCCGCGGTTTTCTCAAACCCGCTACATATGCGCGAGCGGCGTAACAAAAACCTACAATCGAGCTACAAAAGACCCACCGGCCACTACAGAGTGCTCGCGATATTCCGCGAATGAGACAGATCTTAAGATACGCACCCCGGGGGCGTTGTCGATCAAGCTACAAGGATGAAACCTACGTAACAAAAAAGCTACAAAAAAGTTACAAAAAACTAACCGGGTCCGAGGTTGTGCCGCTACAATTAAAGTTTAAGCTAGCAGATTCGCGTTTTTCTCGAAACTTGTAAGGGCTACAAAAATGGACAAACGTATAAAAAAAGCTACAAAAAAGTTACGAAAACAAGTTGGGCCCGAACCTGTGCCGCTACCATGGAGGTTCAAGCTAGCGAATCCGCGGTTTTCTCGGACCCTGCTTAAGCTACATATGCGCGACCGGCGTAACAAAAAAGCTACAAAGGAGCTACAAAGGAAACACCGAGTCTTTTATAGTGCCCCTACAGAGTGCCCGCTAGCTTGATAGAGCTTATTATCAGCACGATAAGAGATCTTGGATATTTGTTTATTTACAACCATGCATGTAATAATGACATTTCATCTATCTTTGAAAGGTGGAAAGTTGACGTCTTTTACTATTACTTTCCACCCGGGTGGAAAGTTAATTATTTTTTTGTAATTTTTTTAAAAATCGATATCTCAAAATAATCTACTAACACACCAACATACAACTCATTACACAAATTTAGCGACAATGAATTTTTTTTTATTTTTTAAAATAAACCTAATGAAATTTATAAAAAATAAAAAATTAACATGGTTTTTGTTTTACTTATTTACATTAAATATCACATTGACATTATTACAGGCAGTCACTGATATGTTAAAGCATTGAATATTGTGACCAAATCGTTGATATCTTCTTTGTCTTGGCATTTTCACTGAAATAAGCACGAACAAACCCGACTCAGAACCAGGATTTTGAACTTTGTGTCCCGTACACCATTTTTTGAAACAATTATATGCCTTGTCATATCTCGGGCGGCTTTTAGTTGGCGGAAGATCTCCTTCTACTATTTTTGCAGCTTCTCGAATTCCTGGTGGAGTAGCAGCAAAATCAAATTCCTCATCTGTGGTTAAAATAATATATTGTTTGGTGACATTGAAACCATATCCAAAAGATGATATTTGCCATCTTGATGTGTATTATTACCTACGTTATTTTACCACCTGCGGTGGTTGGTTGCCCTTCAAAATGATATTTACCTTTTGTTAATAATTTTGATTCAAAATAATAAGAAGTGGATGTTAAATGTGGTTTTAAATAAAATAGTATACAAGCCTCGGTGAAAAGTTTCATTACTATCTCGGGATTTAGTTTTAGTTAACTACCGCCTCTCTCGACAGGAATGAAACACTTTCCACTTCGGTACGTAATATACTATTTCTGCTACTGGATGAAAATAAAATAAAAAGCAGATAATGACGTGGATCAAAAAACATTATGTTAAGAAAAGGTCATACTTCAAAACAAAATATAATGAAGCTAAATTCTAACCCTCAATTTTTCCACAGGACGGAGGAAGTTGCGAAATGCAACTACAAACATAGATATATGCAAACGGAACTTCAACAAAATCGTCTTCGCAGGATGATTCGAAACATTGCTATTCCAGTACCCGATCCAGTAATAGAAAAAGGTATATAATAATACTTGCTGGCAATGAAGAAGGGTTTGTTTCAAATTCCAGTGCCATATTTTCACCAACAAAAATTACTGATGATTATCACGGCAATATAGGTGCTGAAATTTTTGAGTATTGGTTCGAATCGTTTTAGACAATTCCTCTTACCATACGAGACTCGAAGAGAAATTCCCTACAAGCAGCTGGAAAAGGGAAGAATTAAGAGAGTGGTTGTCAAAGAAAAACATAAACCATGAAGATTTAGTTTTAAAAAGGTCATCTTTTAAGCAAGTGTAACGAGCAGTAATTTAAAAAAAAATATGTTGTTGACCAATTAGCCCTCAAACATGGACATCAAATTTTGAGATTACCACCCTACCATTGACATTATAATGCAATTGAATTGATATGGGGTATTAGCGAAAATTATTATGACAAACATGCCTCTAAAAATATCAGTAAGCCTAGCGGTATAAAGTTATGGGAGGAGGCGCTCAGCCAAGTGGTCAAAGAAGAATGGCGGAAATGCATTGAACACACGGAAAAAATTATTTTCGAACCTTATGAGACAGAACAGGTTATAGACGAAGACCTTTAATTATTAGGGATGATGATAATGATTCTGATGAGTCTGAAAGCATGGATGAAATTTCAAATGCAGAGGAAGACTGTTTTTAGTAAAGTACGGGATTGTTCGTTCGCTCGTTCTAAAAGTAGGTACGTTCTATCGCAAGACTACAACATCGGTTCTTTTTAGAACCAAAACTTTATAAAAAAAGAATTCGTAAAACTAATTTACCTATATACTAATTTTTTTATTTACTTTATTTTTGCTGCTTCTCGAATTTCTGGTGGAGTAGCAGCAAAATCAAATTCCTCATCTGATAGCATTTCTCTGTTGTTGAAATAATATATTGTTTAGTGACATGGAAACCATATTCAAAAAATTATATTTGCCATCTTGATGTGTATTATTACCTACGTTATTTTACCACTTGCGGTTATTTGAAATTTCTGTCTAATTTTTCAATGGAAAGGTCAAAATGACATTTATCTTTTATTAATAATTTTAATTCAAAATAATAAGAAGTGGATGTTACATGTGGTTGTAAATAAAATAGTATACAAACCTCGGTGAAAAGTTTCATTACTGCCTCAACAACAGACACTCTCGACAGGAATGAAACACTTTCCACCTCGGTACGTAATATACTATTTCTGCTACTCGATAAAATAATGCAACGTTCTGAACTGTGGAATAAAATTGAGAAACTACAATACTTTCTTTAAAAATTTATATCTTCTTTTAGAGAGCAGATAATAATGTGGATCAAAAAACATTATGTTAAGAAAAGGTCATACTTCAAAACAAAATATAATGAAGCTAAATTCCACCCCTCAATTTTTCCACAGGACGGAGGAAATTACGAAATGCAATTACAAATTAAAAAAACATTAAAAACTGAAGATGAACAGACCAGTTTTTGTGCAGCTTGTGCCGTCAGTCATCATCAAAACTTGAAGCTTCATATATTACTTAATACTTTTATAACATCACTTCCTCAATTCCGTATTACACCAGTTTCTGTATCCGAATGGTGGGAAATAAAAACGTGACGAAACAATCATACATCTAAAAGGTCGGCTCGCTTACGTTAGCAAAAAACCGAAAACAATTCTGCGTAGATAGGCCTAATAATAAAAAAGGATAAAGGCAAGATGGAAAGGATAAGGGATAAGGGATGCAGTTGTTTCTATTTCGCTTTAGCAAACAAGACGGTTGTCAACATCTGCCCCGGGCGTGACTTGCAATATCTCAAGTTGATGGCAGAATCTGCCACACAGGAAGAATGATCGGAGAGTTTTTTTTAGGTAAAGAGGAAAGGGTTGTTATGATTATGATGGAAATACGAATAGAAGTTGATGTTTTGTATTCGACTTTAATGGAAATAGATATTGTAGTAAGTTTTACTTGATGAGGATTTTAAAATTTTTGGTTTCCTGGTTATAGTATATTTCCTCCATTTTAGAAGCACTCTTGACGACATCGTTCCATTTTACATAAATACAGGGTGTTATGGAAATGACGTATTATATTTAAATGGGCGACTCCTTGGGTGTCCTAAAGAAGCGCTACATATTTTATTTTTTTTAAATCGGCCGTTTTAAAAGAGGGGTAACAAACACTCTTACTCACAGGTAAGTTCGCGCTAATGTACAGCATTTCACCCAGATACAATGGCAATGTTGCCAAACTTAATTTAAAACTGAAATTGCTTATAAAATTATAAAAAAAAATTATTTTCTACCTACTTTTATTTATCTTTATACCTAAAGAGCGAGGAAATGCAGACAATAACACAATCAAGTTTTTTTTCTTTTTCACGGAACACTCCTGAAAACACTTTACGTACACACAGTAATAGTGAAACAGAACCGATAGTTAGCTTTTGAAAACACAATAATACAGATTATACTACAGATTATTAGATTTTATTACACGCGAGAAATTTGACGTCCAGAAGAAACACGTCAATAAAAACAATATTCAAAGATTATTTATGGACGGGCAAGATACACGCGTAAACCGAAATAACAGAGCGGATTGCTGAGAGTGTGTTGGTGATCGAAGAGACACAACGTATCCGGCCGCTGGTTGGGTTTCAACTAACAGACGCAAGCGTGCGGTGCTATATGAAACTACTTCGCTCAGCCGATGTAAGGCGTCAAGAGGTCATTGGCATTTGACCTAGTGACGTACGTGGCTATTACTATTCCATATATTTTTCGGGTTGTTTAAAACATAGTCCGTCGTAAATCTTCTTCAATTAATTGTACACTGTGATCGAATTCACAAGGAATTCAAAATTCTCTCTTCAATTATTTATTTAATAAATATTATTGTTTGCGAGCAGATACAAACGAAGCCTCCTGAACTAATTGAACCGTTGCTGGTCTAGTCGGGCCTTTTTTATGATCAAGCACTATAGGAAAAATCCTTTCGGGCACTCTGAGAGTGATGCTTGTGCGCATAAAGCGATTCACGTTGGTTTTGAATCGTTGGAAGTTATATTCGTTGGGAAAAACGACCTCGGGAAGGTCGTTCCATAAGAATAAGTCCTCCAGTTAAAAGAATTCTTAAATAATGAAGTTCGTCGTGTATTTCTGCTATTCGTCGCTCTGGGCGGAATTAAGAGGGCAAGGTCAGCCGAGCACCTTCCATGAAAATATCTATAAAAGAGAGTCAAATCCCCAACCTGTCTTCGATATTCTAGGCTGTCGAGGTTCTTCGTCAGCTCCTGGTCTCCGATCAGACGAATGGCCCTCCTTTCGATGGAATCCGGTAGCCGAAGAGTATGTTTGGATGCAGAGCTCCAGACATGAGAGCAGTACGCTAGTGATGGTCGAATCTGGGCTTAGTATAGTGTCAAAAATTGTTGAGGTGTGTACAACTTTTGGTTCGGAAGAGTACGTTATGCCAAGACATATTTCCTCCCAGATTGACGCCCAGCAAATTAATAGATAAAGCCAGTGGAATTGCTTGTCCTTCCATGACTATATCCGGTTCTGTAATGATAACCCTTTTAGAGGAAACTGTTGCCTAGGTTTTTTTAGCGTTAAATTCGACTTGGTTACTGTCACCCCAAGCGCAAATTTCTTCCAGGTCTTTGTTAAGGCGCGATATTTCATGCTATCGGCGAAGATGTGCGTCGACAGACGATGTTTGTGCATTCAAAGAGAAAGATGATATAAGTGTGCTATCGTCAGCAAAGCTAAATCTGATATATAACAAATAGTTAACTCTTTTAATAAAGGCAATTTTTAACGGCAACTTAAATGTTTCTAGTTCCATATATTCCAATATTCCATTTTGACTAAAAGCTATTGTTTATACGGATCCTTACGGACAATTTACCATTCGAACTCGCGTTGATGAGTAAAGCAGCTCTTTTACGTGTCTTGCAATTTTAACTTTTTTAACATAAGTTGTGGCTCTTACGATAAAAAAATCCATTTCCACTGTTGCCAATAAACAAAAATTCGTTTTGCAGTTACCACAATATCAACCTCTTCCTCTTAAAAAATAAACACGTACCGAATCGGACCAGACTGTTTTTCGTATCGTATTTAAATAACATTCGTGTCCGAATATTTATTTTATTTTTTACACCACGAGAAGCATAAGCCAGATTCCATTGATCAGGTTTGGTTCGGAAGACGGTGAATCACGAAGACGCTGCGTCAGACGTGAAAAAGAACGCCGTCTACACAGTGTTGCCGGAATGAAAATCGATAAAGTACCGTGCAACCTCAAGAGAAGGTGAATTTTCAAGATGCCAAGAGTTTTGTTCGCATTATAACTTATTCCATTAAACGTGAAGACAAAACCAGGACACTCTCATAGTTCAGGTAATATCGCAAACACTAGCAAATTAAATTTTGACATTGACGAAATGAAAATTAGTGTCAGTGGCTGCATTCAGCAGAGCCCATCTATTTATAAGCGATTTTTAATGGGTGACTTCACGATGCGCATCGATTTGTTGTTCTGCTGAATTCATGCATTTTGTTGTTAGTATTTGTTTGGTTAGGATTACGTTCTTTCCTCTACAAAACTACTCTTCACTAGCGGAGATCGTGTATAATATGTTTTTATAACTATAATTCACTTGTTTCATCATTTTTTATAAATTTTACTCCTCAACCTGACAAACAAGACATAAATCGTTGTCAAATCACAAATCGCTTTTTAAATTCGATGGAAAAAATGGCATTCGATTTTCCATCGATTAGGGAATTTGTTTTTTTTTTAGTGCAGTCAGCAGATGATTGCAGTGTGAAAATAATAGTATATGTTAAAAGCAGTGGCGTACTGTATTTCCTGCTATAAATTTTTTTACATTTGATATCAATCAAATAATTTGTTCTTGCAATGTGAAAAATTTCTCGTTGACGTGTAAATAATATTTTGTTTAGATGGCCGACTGATTCAAATTTTCCTATTTACCAGTGGCGGTTCTTCCACAGGAACACATGCGCATGTGCACCCCCAAAGCCAAACGAATACAAAATATTAATTTATATTCATTGAATATTATTTATCGTATAAAGTCTGACCCTCCTTAATATTTTATCATCCCGTCAAATCAAACTATAGATCCGGCAACCGTGCCTCGGTCGAGGTAAATTACGATTATGACCAGCGCACGTACGATTAAGTAGTGCAGTTTCTCTGTAGTAACAGGTGGCGGGTGGCAGCGGGGGATAGCGGAGCTATGGCGATTTAACATGGAAACGGCGCACAGTTTTTGTGTGCACCGCGCTGTTGTCTGGTCGTGCATCTAATATTTTAATATTATATATTTATTAAGTTAAAATGAATAGTTGACGGTGGACAATTTAAGAAATAACTTTAGCTCTTTGAGTTTGGAGCAAAAAATTGAAGTGAAGAATGCGGAAACTCCTAAATCCGAAATTAATTTAACGCAGACGACAAAGGGTAAATCTAGGGACTTTATTAGAAAGTTTAAAAATGAAATATATGAAAAAAAATTTATAGGGATATTCCAAACTTAATGAGGCTGTTATTGATCAATTTTCTACAATTAAGAACCGAAGAATGGACTTTACGTTTAAGCACTATTGTGTAGGGTCGATAAATGTTGTGTATTTCGATAAACGATATTCGATATGATTTTAAACCATTTTATTTAAAGATTTAAACTAAAAAACACTGAAACTATGAAGAATGCCAACCTGTCAGTCTCGTGGCTCGATTCGTTCTCTTCATAAAACAGTTAACTGTTGTTCTCCTCTTGGTTGCGCCTAATGACGTAGCCGTAGATGGCGTTGTGGTATTAGACATCGTTCGGTTTTCTTGATAACTCGTAGATGGCGGTAGTGGTATTGGACCTCAGTCGGTTTTCTTGACAGCTCGTAGATGGCTTTAGTAGTATTAGTAGTGGACTGTATAAATATTGTTACGAGGGTTGCATGCGGCGACGTTAAGATCCGACTAAGCTATACACACTAAGAAAACCTTTCTTATTTTCCAAAAGTTGTATTTCCTTGTGTAAAATTAAAAAATAAATAAAAATATCCACATTTTCTTATTACTTTTTCTTTCTACATTTAAAACGCCTAGAAAGTAATTGTTTGGTCGTTACACAGAACTAAAATTTTAAAAATAATTTCGCCACTGCTATTTACGCCTGTTAAGTCTTTACTAATTTTTCACTTTGCAAGAATGTCTCATGTACAAAATTTAATTTCATAGCAGAACATACAGTATGCCACGGAACTTAAGGTATCGTATTTTTATAGATGAAGCAGTTAAACCGTCAACATTAACCCGAGCAAACCCTGTAAAGATTGTTCCACGAAAATTAGATATAACTTAATGACTGCAGTAAAAGTACCTGTGGCGATCCCATTATTTATGACCGCTTGTTATCATTATGTGGAAAGGACCGGATTGTAATAATTATAATTAAATATAGGCCCATCAGGTAGGTTAGGTTGCTTAATTTATATTTAAATATCTTTTTGTGGTAAAATTTGCTAGTTTTTATTTCTCGGAAGAATTTAGTTGTATTATCGATATTATTTTACCAAAAAAACAGTATGTGGCGTCCATGGAAAAGCATTGATGGTGCTTCTTCTAGTGTTGCAGTGAAGAAAATGCATTTATCTCTCGATGCTAGGGAAATTGTAAAAAGAGTATATACTTCTTTACTCAACAGAGGACTTTATGCTAGTGCTGCTGCGACTGAAACGTCCGATTTGACTAAGATACATCTGACTGCAGTGAAAAGAATCGCGTCAAATCCCATTAAATCTAGAAAGAAGCGTAAAGATGCCGGTTTCACCAAATGTTTCGACGAAAGCGACAAGGACTTGATAAGGCGAAAAATCTACACCATGTACGAAGAGCAACGCGTACCTACTTTAGATTCTCTGAAGCAACGGCTCACCAATAATGAAACCCAAATAAGTTGTAGCCGCACTAGCCTTTGGAAAGTTTGTCGGAAATGGGATTATAATTAATTTTGATGAGGATAGCGATAGCGAAACAGAACTATCTATAGAATGACATTATAAATGTAAATAAATATGACTAGTAATATTTAAAAAAAAAGTTATTTCATTTGATTACATTAATATAATCATATCATTACTTGTTTTCCTTAGTCCGTCCCTTCATACTTCACTTGTTTATTGCCAAGCTCTTGTCTACACAATATGACCGACCCAGAAAATCATTAAGTCGTATCTAAATTTCGTGAAACGTACTTTACGATACATTTTATTTTATTAAAATAGTTGACAGTAGGCTTAGCCGGCGGTACAGAAACAAAAGCATACCTGGCAACCATGCAGTCTACATAACCTGAGGCTGTGGGCCAAAAGTGACCTTCAAAAAATACATTACCAGTTCTAAAACAAAGAATCCACTCTCGCTGAGTCTCGCTACGCCACGCTGAAGATGCAGCACAACACTGGAAAAAAAGGAAGCATACAAATTGAAGAAAACAAAAATGCAATGACTTCGTAATGATTATTTGCAAGTCGGAATATCATTAATAGTGTTGTTTTGATGTTGCGGTTGTTGCTTTCATTATGAAGTAGATGATGAGGATGAGGACCGAATAGAAATCTTATTGCTTAATTCGATAACAAAGAAGCAGAATAAACATTTGCAAATTTTTCAAATTATTTTCTTTCCTGGGACAATCAAATGCAAGTTTTAAGAATTTTTTTGTTTACTGAACGAAAACAGGTTCTAGAGGTTAGGGCATTATTTCTAAATCTATATCGTCGAAAAACCGTCCATCGTAACAATCATTGCTACATTTTATCACTACGAAACGTTTTTTGGACAATACAGGGTATTATGGAAATGACGTATTATATTTAAACCGTCAATTCCTGAGATGAAAACAAATTGAAGAAAAATATCCAAACATGGCGCTTTAATTTAATATGCCCTGTACATGATCTGACGTCAACCCAAAATTAAGCACGTGGTGACACTGGGAGAAAGATAAACAAAACAACATAAAGCGGAAAATGTCAGTGAATTTTGAGCAGTGTTGTCACTCTTTAGAAAGTCAATAACCGTTTGACAGATTGGAAGTTGTTTATTTTTCAGGGTGCATTATTATAAACTTTTACGTTCAGTTCAGTTCGCTGGGAAACAATCTCTGATTTATAAACTTGAACTGACTCGAACCAACCGCCGCGGCGTTTATAAATGGTCAGGTATATTCCTATTTGTTCAATTCGAACGACACCCGTCGGAACTGAACAACTTAAATGCCTCTATACTCTTTAGAAAAAAAACTGCAATTTTATTTACCTTTTCGGCCTTATTTAAAACCAACTTAATTTATAAACAAAACACCAAGTAGGTAATCCAAACAAAAACCGGCACAATAACCTCACAAAACACAAAAACAAAAGCACAAATTCACATTAGTTTTCGCGTAAATTTGTATGCATCTTATGAACACATCTAAGTACCATTCAATCTTAATTAGTATTTTAAGTGCTACTGTGTAGACAAAAATACGCCCTTATTGTATAAAGTTTCATCAGATGGTGTATTTAACATCTAAAAATTTCTAGTAACTACTGGTTTCAGTCTGTTTCGGGTTTATTCGGTCGATCGATATTGTCTTATTTGGAAATATCTAAAAATACAGCGTTGCCACTTTCGACGTTTTATAAGATTATATTCATAACTTGCGGAATTTCCTTCTGTAATATTACTTTCCTGTATAATTATTATCTCGGAAATGACAACAGCGCTATTTTTCCGAATATGTACGAAGCACTCGACCCTTGGTTGGACTAGTCTATATTAAGACTTAAGGTCTGTCTATTCTGAAGATCTGTTGGTGTCAACATAATTATTTCATCATTCTTCATTAAAGGATTAAAAATTGTTTTAGGCCCATTAGAAATTAGCGTTTTTATTATTTCTGACTTTCTATTGCGAGATAATTTGTATCCTATCTTCTGTGCGTGCTGTTGTTCTATGGGTACGATAGTGTAATTATGCGTTAGTGTTTAGTGCTTTTGTGTAATCTGATAAAAGGTGCACCATCTTCAAAAAAACTAATTTCAATCTCGTGGGTGTCTGTGTGTTTCTTTAAGTGATTTAGTGTAATTTGTTCTGTTTCACTATGTATTTTTTTCTCTCGACGATATGCCGGTTATGTTCCGAGATTGGAAATAAGACGCCGAATGGGGTTTAGTAGGTATAAGCTTATTATGCAGTCCCACACTATCATCAGGGCACGTGATGAGCCTAAACCTCTTCCCATAGAAAAAAGAACTGAAGGTGTATATTTATTTTATAAGAAACTAAAGTTTTACACTTTTAAACATTTTGACAACATTGTTCCTGAACATCTGTTTATTACCTAGCTGGGCAATGTAATATGTTCGGGTTTGTTTGTGCCGAGGAGTTTTGTGTGGGTTTATGGGTGAATTACCCCACTATTTAAATGTTCGATTTAAAAAAAAATATATGTAACGCTTCTCTAGGACACCACAGGAGTCACCCATTTAAATATAATACGTAATTTCCAGAACACCCTGTATAATACGTCATTTCCATAACACCCTGTATAATGTATTTGGAAAAAATGCTATTTTTTTGTTATCTTCTGTATTTTTTTGTCATGTCAATACTTTTGGGCCAGTCCCTTACATAGATATGTCCCCAATTGGTTTAATTTAAAAAATAACTGATTTACTAATCCTTCCGTCCGCATTTTGAGTTTGAGTTAGCTAAATACAAAACATTGTAAGTACCGAAACAAGACTAAAAAGACCCGAAATCAGCAAAAATCTAAATCCATTTTCTTACGTTCATCTGATTAGCTCAATCTCGTCGTTACCACTCACCAGGGGGTGCAAAAGCCATTCTACGTCACACTGGCCGCTTGAAATCACCCTTAGAACTACAATCAGTCCGATAAAGTAATCAAAACGCACCTTTGCCAACATATTGAACATTTATTTGGGTGACTTTGGCACAGCATGCATCTACGAAAACACATTATTTTCTAAATTCTGAGGATCTTTTGTTGTATCCAAATTGTTGCGGAATTTGCAGTTTTAAGCTTTGTAATTTTAAGAAATTTGATGTAGGACATTGGCTTTAATTTATATGCTCATATTTTATGGTTAATTGAAGGACTGTTTGAAAGTTTAATGGGTTTTCTTTATATTTTATACAATTTTATTTATTTGGTAGCAGCATAGGGATCAGGGACGGATTTGCAAATTAGGAAGCCGGGGGCCTCAGAATAAACACATAAGGATATGGAACATGTGATCCTGATTTCTAGGGATTTTTTCGTAGTTTTTAATTAAATTACAAAAATAAATACACCGTGTCCAAGATAAGGAGGGACAGTACAGGGATCGGTGAAAGCGTAAGAGATACGAAGTCGGTTAAATGGAGGTAAAGTTGCGCATTTACGTGCCTAATAATATGCCGTTTAGAAAGTTTTAAAATTTGGAGTAGTTTCGGAGATATCCGGAAAAAACCGATATTCTGAAAAATCGTTTTACTTTTCCTGGGTTTTTCTGAGATCGAATTCTAAAGTAAATTGGACTTATACATTGCCACTTTTTCCGCTCTATCTAACAGCGTTAATTGCTTTGTCATCCGGCGAGTCGTCTTCGAAGGGCCATTATCAACTTACTTTTTTTAAATACGGTCCTGTTTTCCTGATATTGGAATTTCAGAGCTTTTTTCTTCCGAATGCAACAATGTATGACACATTGTGGTTTAATGACGTTTCGAGGGTTTTTGAACAACATCAGGAAATTTTGGGATACGGTCCTGTATTTCTCCTAATTTTATAAATAATATCTCATAAGAAAGCTCTAAATTTTTACTTATGTTGGACTAGTTCAATAAATAACAAATAATTTAATAATAAACCACAAATAAGTGAACAAAAATCATTCCAAAACAGTATCTAATAAAACGAACATCGAAAAAAGTATGGAACTACATAATCAGGTGTTCTGAAACACCATGGCCAGCACGTTCGCCTGATATGACACCGTTAGATTTTTTCCTCTGGGGATATGTCGAAAATTATGTTTATAAACACAACTTCGAAACAGAAGACGACTGGTTGGTGCTTGAAGCCTTTTAAAGTATAACACTGGAAATGTGTAAAATGTTTTAGAATCGAACGGAAATCATTTTGAACACCTGATTATGTAGTTCCTTACTTTTTTCGTTGTTCGTTTTATTACTGTTTTGGTATATTTTTTGTTCACTTATTGTTGTTTATTATCGAATTATTTTTTGTTCACTTATTTGTGGTTTATTATTAAATTATTTGTTATTTATTGAACTAGTACAGCATAAGTAAAAATTTATAGCTTACGTATGAGATATAAATTAGGAGAAAAACAGGACCGTATCCCAAGATTTCATGATGTTGTTCAAAAAACCCTCGAAACGTAATTAAATCACAATGTGTCATACATCGTTGCATTCGGAAGAAAAAAGCTCTCAAATTCCAATATCAGGAAAACAGGACCGTATTTAAAAAAGAAAGTTGGTAATGGCCCTTCGAAGACGACTCGTCGGCTTACAAAACAATTAACGCTGTTAGATAGAGCGGAAAAAGTGGCAATACAAAAGTGCAATTTACTTTAAAATTCGATCTCAAAAAACACAGGAAAACAATAAAACGATTTTTCAGAATTTTGATTTTTTCCGGATATCTCCGGAACTACTCGGAATTTTAAAACTTTCTAAACGGCATATGGTTAGGCACGTAAATGCGCAACTTTACCTCTTTTTAACCGACTTCGTATCTCTTACGGTTTCCGAGATCCCTATATTGGCCCTCCTTATCTTGGACACGTTATATTACGTTGCTACTTTTCCCACATTATAGTACAGCTTTTACTAATTAAAAATTCAACATAATAATTGTTTAATTTGTTGATGTTAAACAATGTAAGTGTTTAGTAGTCATATGCAATTATGAAGAAGCGTAAAAACTAATTAAGTCGTCACGAGAAGAACAGTAAAAAAACGTAGTAAATAATAATATATTCTTTTTAGCAATTATTAGTCAAATTTTTAATACGAAATTTTCAAATTATTGTTTAAAATTTACTTTTGTGCCATCAGAAATGTTTATGACAAAATTAATGTTAAATTCTCGAGAATTTATAAATACTACGGTTATTTATGCTCGGGAATATTCACCTATTCTACGTATTTTTACAATCCAGAAACTTCCAAAGTAAGATGGAGATCATGATAATCAAGAAAATAAATACGCTTATGAATAGTGTTGGGAAAACCGATGATTTAAATAATCGAATACTTGATACTCGAGCGATTATAATAATCGAGTGAATCGCTTGAAATTCCAATTCACAAAGCGATGACGTCACCGACTGCTCCACCGGCAGCCTAGCCATTTACATGTGATCAGGTAGGGTATTTAGCAGGCACGTAACTACGGGTGGGCACAGGTTTAGCTAAAAAATTGTAGTAGAGACCAAAAAAAATTCCAGAAATTAATCTATTGGTGAATAATGAATTTTTACCACGTGTCTCGATACCAAACAAAAAACTGCAAAAAATCACACTAATATGTATTTATTGTTCGGGTTTATTATTGTGCTTTTTTAAAACACGTATTATCAAGAGTTCTTCACATCTTTCTCAATCTACGAGCATAAAATAAGTAGATATTTAAAATGGCTTGTCAAATTTTTTCACTTTAAATTATCAGGTGCCCACTGTGTGCCCTTCAAAAATGTAGGCTTAGTTACGCGACTGGTAAAATAAGAAAATAAGTGATTATTTTTTTAGATTCATGTTTATAGTTACCTAAAAGTTCTTGTTTAAATTTAAGAATGTTTACTTTTGGTTCCCAAAAAATTTGTCGATACCTATGTTTTGTTAACTATTTTGCTCGTTTTCTTATTTTCCATTAATTCAAAATGTTTACTATAAGATTACCAACGAATTTTTCTATATATTTTGTTAACCATTTTGTTCGTTTTGTTATTTTTCATTAACAATTTCTATTGTTATGTTATTTTTGAGAAGTTTTCTCGTATTTACAGTAATTACAAATTTTAAAATTATACCCTTTAATTTTTTAATATTTGCAATCGGAGACCTAAACTACGCCGCTTGTCTAGCCAGTAACTTTACAAAACCCATGTGGCGATGACTCCGCTAAGGGATTTGGCATACTTTTTTATATGCACCTTCTCGTTTATGTGCCTTTAAGAAAGACGTATGTCGTATTAACTGCTCAACGTCAAACTCGAACGTCGCCAATCGGATGGCGCGGCGCGTATAACGAAGGTCGGTTATCAAGTGACAGGCGATATTTTTCGGTTTTTCGCCTGAATTTATAACTAGAGTATTTCCTATCGAGCGAAAAACTGTTCGAATATACGAGCAGTTTTTTAACTCGATCACACTACAGCGGTACATTTCCGTCGGCGTCAAGCGAAGCGCGGGTATCGAATGAAAGATAATAAGTGACGAGCGACGTTTTTCGCCTGAATAGATAACTCGAGCGGTTTTTTTTAATAATCGAGCGATGTCGGTTAATAATCGAGTAATCAAGCTGTTCTTCGCTCGAGCGATCACAATACTACTTATGAATACCTACTGCACTAAAGATCAATCATATTCAGATGAGAAACGATATGCCTACAAACAAGAGGTAGAAGAAAAGTAGAGAAAAAAAACGCGGCCTGTTTATGTGAATATGGAAAGAAAAACAAAGAAACACATATCCCAGAACTAAAGAAGATCAATGTTAATGTGAAACTCAATAACGACCGTATATCATATGTATAATAATTGAGTTCATGTGACGAAAATAGTAGGAAAGTACTCATCAATGTAAAACTTTGAAAATAAACATGCACCAGATTATTATTATTATTAAAAAAATTAATATTAGAACATTTAAAAAAATTAGAAAAGTACAAGAGCCTATCCTGTATAAACAAAAAGAGCTGAGAGAAACTGTACTGGAAAGATTTTACGGGGTTTCGAAAAAGTACACCGGACTGTAATAGAAAATAAAGTTTATCTATTTATAAAGTTTTATTCCAAATGTCTGGGAAAAACTCAATGGTTACGGAAATTTTGAATCTCTACTTAGGAACCGCCGTTCTAAAATAATAAACAATGAAAAATTGGTTTCTAGTCACATTCTTTGCTGAAATGTCCTTGATCAACGGAAATACTTTGATATATAAGGAAACTTATTAAAATATTTATTAGAGTTCAATAATACTAAGTAATTGTTAGTGCTAAATAATAGACTAATAATAGAAGTTGGGGGTTATCAGTTTGGATTTCCCCAAAGATTCATTTAGAGATTGAAGTTAAAATTCTCATCGTCGTTAAACGGAAATAACCATTCATCGATGATTGGAATAAAACATTCCATTAACATTGCTCTGCATTAAAATTTTAAGAATCACAATGAGTATGGGCATCTACTATATTAGTAACTAGTAACCAGGGCAACATTTCGCCAGCGTACAAGGGTATCCCATTTTCGACACTTTTATAGGGTATCTCCGCAATTGTTAGTGCTATCAAAAAAGTAATGTAGGTGCCATGTGCTTTTTTTGGGTCAGACTTAAAATGGTAAAATCAAAATTTGAAAATTTTCGCTCGCTTAAGAGATATGGGGGAAAAACAAATAATTGACAATTTTAAATTACCCTATATTTTTTAAAGCTAAATCACTTTTTTTAACTTGTTAACAAATTACCAATTTTATGAATTCATTTGCGTAAAAAAAAAACAGTTTTTATAACGATCGTAGAAAAAATCACCAAAGAGGCGCCTGAAGATTTACATTTTCGATCATAACTTTTAAGCAAACCTGTATATTTTAGTGAGATTTTGTAACTTCGTGCGTCTTTGAGGTCCAATATCTTTGTTTGGAGGGGCATTAGGTACACTTATGATCTCCCCTTTACGCTAGCGAAAAATTGCTCTACTTGCCGGGCACCGGTATTACATTTTCACCTCTATTACCACTACTTGCCCTTTATTTATTGAGCAACAACTAATACCTAATACATAATAGAAAAAAACCCATTGTTCGAAAATCTTTGGATCCTTGCGGTTTTTACAATAAGTCCATTTATCTCTGTTTGACACAACCATTAAGGTGGACCTTATCTAACAATTTCGCTAAGAGATTTCGGAAGGCTTTTTCTTTGCTTAATGAGTATTTTACCAGATAATTTTGTTAAGTTTCGTGAAAAATAGGGATTATTGTAGAATTTGACATTGAAGAATATGCAGAAAGAAGTATTTGCTGTCTATTAAAATATTAATGATAAGTTGTTAATTAGCAACCCCCTGGCTGGTCATTTGTTATGTTGTACATTCCTTAAGTTGCTTATTAGATTTTTTGTTTGTATTCGACAAAAAAGTTTGAGAAACGCTGCTATAGGCAGCGTTTCTCAAACTTTTTTGGCCACGGACACTTACTGATTTTAGAATTTTCTTGTGAACTCTTAGCTACATTAGTTGACAATTAATTCTAGGACAGGATCTAAAGCCTTTGATCGTGTTTGGCATGAGGGACTTCTAAGTAAACTGCGATCCTATGGTATGCCCAGTCGATTCTGTGCATGGTTTTCTTAAGGACCGCTCTCTGCAAGTGGCGATTGACGGATTTCTCTCAGACACCTTCACCATCAATGCCGGTGTTCCTCAAGGGTCCATATTGTCTCCCACTCTCTTCTTACTCTACATTAACGACCTTCTAGTGAAAACGAAAAATCCGATATTTAGTTTTGCTGACGATAGCACACTTATATCATCTTTCTCTTTGAATGCACAAACATCGGCTGCCGACGCACATCTTCGCAGACAGCGATTTTTATCGCGCGATACAATACGTGTGCATAAAAGGGGCCTTATAGTAAGATGGATGATACTGTTTTCTACTTCCACACAACTACTTTACGTTGGGCTTGATTTGAAGAAAGCTGCAGCCCTATATAATCTAGTTCCATCTAAATTTTGTTTTTGTGATATTTTATTTCTACAGAGGTTCACGGACCCCAGTTTGAGAAACTGTTCGTTTTATGAAGTCCGATATCGGATTAAGTCATTAAAGGTTGTTAAACAGTAAGAAGGTTAAATTAACAATACCTTCGCTATACTTGATCGTACCGAACATTCCACTGGTTCACTGTAGTCGGCTGAGCAAAATCAGCGGTTCCGAAACAAAATTATCTTAGAATTATGTACCGAGATAAATATTTTTATCTAGTTTATTTTTCACTCGTAGTTTTTTTATTT
This sequence comes from Barypeithes pellucidus, assembly GCA_963991005.1. NCBI lineage: Eukaryota > Metazoa > Arthropoda > Insecta > Coleoptera > Curculionidae > Barypeithes > Barypeithes pellucidus. Next base: position 8,893,581 of record OZ022557.1, read on the forward strand.
ATCAAATGAAAAAGATTTTGCGCCAATAAGTTAAAGATGTTCTAAGGTACTTTTTCCTAGAATTTTGTTATTTTGGGATCAATATAGTTAAATCTATATAATAATCACTATTTTCCAAGAAATAATTAAAATTTGCTCAATTGCAGGATGGTATGTTCTATCTTAAATAAGTCGTTATGCTTCTTGGTTTTAGTTTGTTTCTCATTGTGTGTGAATTAAAAGCAGTTATAAAGCAAAGTTATGGAAAATGTTCAGAAAGGTGACACAACGCGTAGAAGGTGTTTATCTCCAGGTGATCGCCGTTTGGTATTACAAGTGGAACGTTATTTTACTTTAGAACAAGATAACTCTGACCCGTTAGTGTCTGTTTTGGCAGTGCAAAAACGAACGTCTGATGCTTGCGGCATTTCAGATAAGGCCTTAAGAAGGCTTCGAACAAAGAGTGAAGAGGAATCGGACCGACCATATAAAAGGGTTCGACTCCATTCTAAAACCTTTGATTTATCCCAAGGGGTAAAACTATCGATTAGAAATATTGTTTATGATATGTATAAAGCCAAGGAATATGTTACCCTCAAAGCTATTCTTAAAAAGATAAAGGAGAAAGAACTTTGCGATATTGGAACTACCAGTTTGTCCATCATTTTAAAAGAGCTGGGCTTCAAATACAAAAAAACGAACAACAGGAAAGTGCTTTGTGAGCTATCCAATAATGGTTTGAAAAAGACGGCGACATCGGTTCTTTTTAGAACCAAAACTTTATAAAAAAAGAATTCGTAAAACTAATTTGCCTAAATACTATAAAAGCTAAATAATAATTATTTTTCTTTGCCTAAACTAATTTTTTATTTACGTTAAATTATTTTATTTAGAAAATACCTAAAATATAATTTATTGTTTAAGAGCCACCGACTACCAGACTCGAGAGGTTTTATTGCTTAGCGGACTTCATACACCCTACCGACTTTATTTCTAAGGCAAATGGTCGCCTGACATATTGCCCCCTTAATTCCACCTGGAACGACGAATAGCAGAAATAGACGACGAATTTTCTAGTTTGAACTCCTTCATCTGGAGGACGCTATCCTTGTGGAATAACCTTCCTGAAGTGATGTGTCCCAACGAATATAACCCCCAACGATTCAAGACCAACGCGAATCGCTTTATTCGACCGTGCCTCCTATAGTGCTTGTACCATCCATCACTAGAATACTGTCCTCATGTATGGGGATTTATGCACCCAAGCCATACTCTTGTTTCGACGTTTCGGCTACTGGATTCCCTCAAGAGGAGGATCGGAGAACATCAGGACAGAACAGGTTGGTCTCTCTGTATTCCAACTGGAGCGACTGACCCCCCCCCCCCCCTCCACCCCGCCCATGGATTTACGTAAAATAATTGTGACACACATGTGTCCGTCCAATTTGACCAAATCTTGTTCTTGTTCTATGAATTAATCTTTTATTATTTTTTTTATCACTCCCGAGGGTGATCTAATTCTATAACAGGAACTGAAGAATAATAGTTCATATATGAACGTATGTCCGCAACGATATTAATTATGTACAGGGTGTAGAAATGACCAGGCTAAATCAGAACAAATATCTACATGCAATAATGTCAGTGGCGTGCTGCCTTTTTTGTAAAAAAAAATTTCACAGGGAGGCCACTGTTGGATGCTTAGAATAACTTTTCTAACTAAAATATCTGATTATATATCCTCTTAACACATACCAAAAATAATGATAATATCTAAAGTACTTTGAGAGATATCAAAAAATAACTATTTAAAAAAAAAACTCCCCCCTCTGAGCAGAAAATGTAGTTGCATACGATAAAGAATTTCCAATAATCGGAACACAAGGTGTGCCTGCTGCTCTGCTAATATTTTACCACCGTGAAGTAGGAACGCTACCAAACGCATCCACTGTTGCCACATTTTCTTACTACAAATTAAAATTATAAATATCTATAAAATTAAGAGGAATTGAAAATAATTACTAGAAACGGGGGATAGCGGTGAAAGTCAGGTAATAACTAAATATACAATATTTACCTACTTACCGACAAGTGAACCACATGAAACACTAAATATAAATGTTAATAATGATATGTTTTGTCATTTCACTCTAATTCATTGGAGTTGCATTTCATTTCCAGTGTCTATTGGAAATCGTTGTCTGTTTAATCCTTTTTCATTGTCTGATAAAAAAAAATACATTAAGATGAGGATCTCAAACAATCCCAAATTAGCACTCAGAGCCATCTATGCTACATCAATTTAATTAAAAAATATGCCTTTGGCAGCTTTTTGGCAGGTTAGAAAGAGACGAGAATCATCAGCTGATCGATATTTCGTTTCGTGAAGTTTTAGCCGTTAATAATAACGTTTTTTAGTTAATTTATTGATATTTAGATTGTCTGACATGTCGATTGGGGTATCAACAAGTTTCAGGAAGATCTGTGACATAAATTTGAAAATTGTTCATATTTAAAATTGTTATTATTATTCTTATAACATTATATTTTTTAACGCAATTTTTTCATACCGTTTTCCAATCCTATAACTTTACGAATCCAGTTTTAGATTAGAAAAAAACTAAGTATATTTGACTAAACGTTGGGATAAAATAGTGCCTGCTTGGCAACCTGTGATTAAACGCAGCTCTTAAAAATAAGGCTTAGGTTTATTTAGTACATTTCTCTAGTCGACCTGTTCTAGTATCACAAAGGAATTATTCTAAAACATTATAAAGAAATGTTATTTCATCTTCCTTAACTATGGATATAAAAAGTTTCATAAAGTACCAATTGAAAATAAATATACATTTATTGTTTATTTTGACCAAAGCTGGCAACACGGCCAAGTACTGCCTGGCCCTTTCGAGCCAATCTTTTCACCTCGGGTAGTACAGCCTCGTAATCCCAAATTTCTAGGAGATTGTTTGTGCATCTTTCGGCGCAAGAGACGCCAAGGTGATGCACAACTTGCACCCCCGCCCCTTGCACCTTGCCACCTCACCTACCCTCCATCATCGCTTGAAAATAATGGATTTTGTGGAAGACATAGCAGTACCGATTGATGATCACCAGAAAATATTATACAAAGCGAGTATAAAGGCAAATGTAGTATTGTAGATTGTAGGTTATTGTGATTGTCAGCTGAAAATTTAAGATAATAAAAGTATGTGAACATAATCCTGATTTAACATAGTTATGCACAATACAGGGTGATACGCGGTCTATGGTAGGTTAGACGTATATGGGAAACGACTTATAGGGTCGTTTCAAAAATTTGACCTCTTAAACGCACCCGCAGTATCGATCTAAAATATTTTCAGCGTTGCGGCGTTGCCGCTTCTACCGAAGAATTGTAGCAAAATCAACCCTATAGTCTTTGCAGCGAACCCTCAAGTTTGATTGGTGCTAATAAGTTTTAGTATAGTTTATTTTGTTCTGAGAACTTTGATTAACTACATATTAAGTTGTTTGTATATCTGGTAAACCACAGTAAGTACGACTCACGTAACGCAAAATTTATAGGTTAGTATTTTATTTATCTGTTTTTAGGCGAGAATAATTTGGGTCACAGGCCCGTGATAGTCCCAGTAAGCCTGAATGAGATCTCTTTACTCTTAACTTTCCCGAAATCCCAATGGGGAAGGCCGAACTACCCAACCCAACCTACGTATTTGCAGTATACGTAGCCTACGTATACTGCAAATACTGTATAAGAAGGGTGCATATAGAATTTGCTTGTTATGATACTATACACTTATAAGTTACTATTGAACATTAAAGTTAAAACAGAGGTAACAAGAGTGAACAACCTTTAAGCAAAGCATATATTTAGTTTTTTAATACAATAACCTTTCCTTAGAAAAGGTCCATAGCTATTTTCAGAAATGTTTTTTGTGCATCCGGTACAAGAACATGGAAATTTTTCCAAGTGATTTGTATTTATATAACAGGGAAAAGAAATGATCAAGGATAACTTTCTCGAAAAATTGAAGATACAATTTTTTACAGGTATAGTTAAGTCCATATTGTGTAGACACACTGTATAAAGTTTACAGTAGGTAAAGATGGACATCCATGTAGATACGTACTTCCTATCTTTTTGTGAATATAGAGGTACCTAGTAGACATGTAATAATTATAGATAATGACTTTATTTTATAAATTTCAATAAATAAATAACAAAAAAATACAATGTGTTTGTGTGTTTTATTCCCTATTATAAAAATAATGAAAAATGTATTTAAAACTATAAGTTTCATTTTTAAAATAAACGTACGTATATTGTAGTACGGTCCTGGAATGTCATACAAACCTAGGCAAAATAAATAACCAGAAATAAGCAGACAAGTCATTAATGTCACGTGACACTTGACATATCTGGCGCGAGGGTTCGCTGCAACGACTATATAAACAAAAGTCTAGTGGTGTGAGGTCTGGAGATCTTGCAGGCCAACTAATAGGATGATCGCGACCAATCCAAAAACCTGGACATTTTTAGCAGTACTTGCATTTTGAAAAAAATTTAAGGTAATTTTCCAAAATTAAAGGGTTATTTATATCGCACCACACGTTGCCGAAAATTTATTTTTTAATTGTGCTATAACTCGAAAACAAATGAAAATCTGATAAGGACATATGAGGTTCTTTAAATTATTTTCATGATCTTATACAACACGCTCCTGGAGTTTAATCTTTTCATCCCAACTCGCCCTGGACACGCTCATAGTCGTAGTCATATAAATTCACAGGCTAGAATTAGGGTGGTGAGTTGTATCTCTAAATAATGGGTTCGCTCACAGAGCGAAATTTCCAACCGCTTGCAAATTTCGTTCTGTTCGGTTGCCGACGAATTTCTACCTGGTTGCTGCTCTTGTCTCTGTGAACGGGTACAGTACAGTACGTTTCACGAAAATTGGATACGACTTAATGATTTCCTGGGTCGGTCCCATTGTGTCGATAAGAGCTTGGCAATAAACAAGTGAAGTATGAAGGGACGGACTAAGGAAAACAAGTAATGATATGATTATATTAATGTAATCAAATGAAATTACATTTTTTTTAAATATTACTAGTCATATTTATTTACATTTATAATGTCATTCTATAGATAGTTCTGTTTCGCTATCGCTATCCTCATCAAAATTAATTATATTTGGATTAATTATACGATCCAGACTAATATACGAATTTTCTACAGTTATTACGTGACGGACTGAATTTTTCCAACTACCTGGGGGAATATCATTAAAGCATTTCCGTATTAATTCTACAACACTAGAACTTAAAGTCGGAGAAATATTTTCAGACCTAACCAGTGATTTTAACTGGTGCCACATATGCTCTATGGGGTTAATAATGCAATAATAGGGTGGGAGCCGTAGCACTGTATGTCCAATTTCTTCTGCCAATGTGTCACAAACATATACTTTTTTTTATACAAAATGTCTTTAAAACTTCTAAAAGATCACTTTTTTTATAACTTTCTTCAAAATATATATCATTCGCCGCCATGTAGTTCTGAATCTCCAATTTTGTATTATTTGAGCTTGGAGCTTTATGTAATTGGCGACTGTGCTAGCTCGTATTGTCCATTACTATCACGCTATTCGGAGGAATGTTTGGTAAAAGACAATTCTTGAACCATTCCTCAAAAACTAACAAATTTTACCACAAAAAGATATTTAAATATAAATTAAGCAACCTAACCTACCTGATGTGCCTTTATTTAATTATAATTGAAGAGTCGAGTGGATAAAGGAGGTAACTTACATTTGTTAGAAAATCGACTTTTTGTAATGAATGAAGGTAATAAGTAACATTGTTACAGTTGGCACCAACTTTGGAGTAAAAATATCAAAAATAAAGGAAATGCGCAATTTATAAAGGAGGTATCTGACACAAATTTAATGTATATAATACATAAAGGAGACAACTAACAGTACTTGTCTCCTTTATTCACAAGAATATGCTGTTACCTCCTTTATCGAATAGATGTCACTACTAAATTAACAGTTGCCTCCTTTATTCACTTATTTAATTTAAATTATTCGTTTTCTAACCGACGTGTTAAGACGAGTGCCGTTTGTCAGTGAATGTTTGCTAAGCGAGTTATTGTTGTTATTGTGTTAGAAATATCGAAATACATAGTATGTCGTCAAGAAGTAAATTAATCCTGCAGAAGGCTCTACAAATAAGTGACTCGGCAACAAATTCTGATTTTTGCAATAAAGATAACCTTAAAAAAAGTGATCAGTTTGAAAACACATCTAAGTCCCATACAAATAATGATCTAAAGCTGACAGATCGAATACAGCGTGAATTAGAAGGTATGTATTTTAATAATAAAATTGTTAATATGATATTTTTTGACACATTGCCTTTTCCTTATATCCGTTTGGCTAAATTCTGCCGTTTTCGCTGTTTTTTAAACTCAGTATTTATTTTTCGTGTGTATAGGTGGTTTTAAATGAAACGTAGGGAAATTAATTATGGCGGAAATTAATACAGAAAATTGTTCTAATTTATATCCACCCTGCAATTTTTTTGTGTAACGTAACTTTTTATATTACAATATTTTAAGGTTGATGCTCAAAAATTTCGTGAAACTAAGTAGCTTTGGTGATCTACGTGATATTATATAGCCAACCAATAAACTATTTCGCGTTGGTTTACACAGTTTAGAGGTTAACATTTAAATATAGTGAATTCTCCTACCTTCATGTACCATGTAAGTTTTAATTTATGTATATTTTTTAGCTGTCCCTTTAAATAATGGGTTTAAAGGTGATTCAACTAGTCCTTCACCTTCTTATTCAGGAATTTGCAGAGCTGAAAATTTACGTTTTGCCAGAAAGAAATACAATGGTTAGTATATTTTTGTCTATTTAAAGATGTTTATTTAAAAGCAATTTTTTGTTGCAGATTTAGATTCTCATTCTGAGGACGAACCCTTTCAGCCAGATGGTGATAGTGATGAATATCTACCTAGCTCAGATATATCAGATTTGGAAGAATCACTAATACGTAAAAAACCAAAAAAATTGGTGCTTAAAGCGGAAAAGGTTGGGGATACTGCTACTTTATTAATTCAAAAAAAAAACGATGAAGTATTTATAAATAATGACGATATTCACATTAAGCAAAAGACAACAAAAAAGAAAAAATTTGAAATTGTGGAAAAAACGGCAAAAAAAAGACCTAGGAATCCGAAGACATGGAAAAATAACGCTGCGGCAATAGCGAGAGAAAAAGGTGAACCTTACGTAAATCAAAAAGGGAAAGAAATAGTAGGAAAAAATGTAAATATTGGTCCACTCTGCATGGATAGTTGCAAAAAAAAGTGTAGTGAAAAATTTAGCGCTGAGCAACGAACACAAATTTTTTCCGGATACTACAAGTTAAATGTGGATATGAAAAACATGTTGCTTTTTAAAAGCATGGTATCACAAGCTCCCAAAAGGCCACAAAAAAATGCCGTTCGTCATAAGTCTGCTTCTTTTATTTACAAAGTAACCATTGATAACAGTGAGGTGCCAGTGTGCAAAAAAGCATTTTGCTCTTTGTATCAGATTGGAAAAAAGAAGGTAGAATATATTCAGAAAGGTATAAAAGATGGACTGCATACACCCAACATACATAAAAGAGGAAAACATGAAAATAGACCTCATAAGTTAGGTGATTATGTAAAAAATTTCATTATGGAACATATAAAGTCATTTCCTGCATCAGCGTCTCACTACTCAAGAAATAAAAATCCAAATAAATTATATCTTTCTCCATTGTTAAATGTATCAAAAATGTACAACCTATACTGTGAAAAATGTTTAGAGGAAAATAAGCCAGCATGCTTCAAAGTTAAATATTGCACATATAACAAGATTTTTTCCACCGAATTTAACCTTTCTTTTGGGGAACCACGCAGCGATACTTGTAGTACTTGCGACAGCGGAAATAGTAACGAAGAGCATAGAGAAAACTATGCGGCGGCTTTTGCACTTCAACGTGCGGACCGCGAATATGCACGAAACAGTGACAATATTTGCTATCTTACGATGGATCTACAACAAACGCTTCCTCTTCCTAGACTAACTACTAATAAGGCTTTCTACTTACGCCAGATGTGGATGTATAATCTAGGTATACATTCTATTACTAAAGGTATAGAAAAAGCAAACTTCTTTACTTGGACCGAGGATGAAGCCCATCGTGGAAGCTCTGAAGTGTGCAGCTCGTTATTAACCATGTTGGAATGCAATGATATTTTTCAAGATAATGCTATATCCCATCTCATATTGTGGACTGACTCTTGCGCCGGTCAGAACAAAAACTTTTTGATCGTATGCCTGTATCAGTACTTATTGCTTAAAGGTATAGTAAAGACCATTGATCATAAATTTCCCGAGGTGGGACATAGTTACTTAGACTCTGATAGAGACTTCGGGCGTATTGAAAAAATATTGCGACGTCACGAAAACATATTCTTACCAGAAGATTATCGAACCATAATAAGCCAATCTAGTAAAATGAATCATGTGGCAGATATGTTGCTTCATTTCAGGAATTTTGAAGATTTGGCATCCAAGCTAAATTTAATTAATCGAAAAAAGAATACCCTAAATGAGAATGTTCCTTTCAGAGATGGAATTAAATGGATCAGAGTGTGTAGTTACGGGTCTTACTTATATAAGGAAAATTACGATCCACACACTCCTTTTAAAGAAGTGAATATCATTAGAAATGCACGTATTTCTCGACCAGAAAATATTCAAATTGAAAGAATTAGCAAAAAAACTGGTCAGTTATCATCTGAGAAAATTGCCAATCTTAAAACTCAACTACAGTTTATCAGGGAACCTTTCAAATGGTTCTACAATATGATTATAGATCAATACGAAAGTGAATTATTATTGTAATACTTTTAAAATCTTAATAATAAAAGAATAAACTTATATTTTTTGTCTAAGACCTCTTTTAATCATTAAATACTTGTTTGTTTTATGCGAAAATGATAAATGGATAAAGGAGGTAACTGTAGTTTTTTTCAAATTTTGACTTTTTGTAAAGAGATATCCTTTCAACGTTATTATTGAAATCAAGGTATGGTCATAACCTAACGATTTGATAATTTTTAACCAAATAGAGAAGTAGTTAAAGAAGAACAAACAAAATAACTTTTTTTAAATTAAAATCACGTTTTTACCGTGTTTAAAGTTTGTCAGTTACCTTCTTTATCCACTCGACTCTTCAATTATTACAATCCGGTCCTTTCCACATAATAATAACAAACGGTCATAGATAATGGGATGGCCCAGGTACTTTTACTGCAGTCATTAAGTTATATCCACTTTTCATGAAACAATCTATACAAATGCCAAACTTTCATCTGTCAAATCTGACAATTGACTTCTTAACTTAACCTACAAATATTCCTATTCGTGCTAATTTCAGCTTTGTTTAGAGTTTAACCTAAATCTGCCAAAACTAAAGAAAATAAAACGGTAAAAAGTCAAAAGTAAACAAACAGCCGATAAAGCAAATGCGCAGAATCCAAACCCACAATTCCGTACCACTACGCGGATTATTCTGACGGTTGCAAATCAGTTTGCAATCGATACATTTCGAGCTACGAACATCGAGTTTTTCGTCAGCGGTCACAGATATCACTTCTGTGAACATTTTAATCCAATTACACATGCCTCGAGCAGTTTGTGACTATTTCCGACTGCTCCGAGTCCGAGAACGAACCTAATCTCGACTAATAACCTCTGGTACCTACGCCTATGACATTATTAGCTTGGCATTCGTAATACCTACATAGCGCCAGTGCGAGAGAGAGATAAAACCTGTCGAGTTGATCTATAAAATTATGTTTTATATTTCTCCTTGATGGTGGAGGAATTAGGCTGTTTATTACGGGGTTGTATCAGGGTTTAAAATTCCTTCGTTTTAAGACGGTTTAATGAATGGGTGGACGTCCAAATAGATTTAAAATGCTGGGAACGATGAGAGCGATAAGTTGTTCTTCGTGTACGATGTACATAATATGGAATTTATTTAATACAACGTGTCCAAGATAAGGAGGGCCAGTACAGGGATCTCCGAAACCGTAAGAGATACAAAGTCGGTTAAATGGAGGTAAAGTTGCGCATTTACGTTCCTAATAATATGCCGTTTAGAAAATTTTTAAATTCCAAGTAGTTCCGCAGATATCCGGAAAAAACGAAATTCTGAAAAATCGTTTTATTGTTTTCCAGGGTTTTCTTAGATCGAATTCTAAAGTAAATTGCACTTACATTGCCACTTTTTCCTCTCTATCAAACAGCGTTAATTATTTTGTAATCCGACGAGTCGTCTTCGAAGGGCCATTATCAACTTTCTTTTTTTAAATACGGTCCTGTTTTCCTGATATTGGAATTTGATAGCTTTTTCTTCCGAATGCAACGATGTATGACACATTGTGGTTTAATGACGTTTCAAGGGTTTTTTGAACAACATCAGGAAATTTTGGGATACGGTCCTGTATTTCTCCTAATTTTATAAATAATATCTCATAAGTAAGCTCTAAATTTTTTACTTATGTTGGACTAGTTCAATAAATAACAAGCGTCGGGCATCCAGAATTAATTTTTTTACAGTATAATATGGAAATTGGCCAACTACTTAGGGCCCATATTTCAATGTTACCTTAAGTTAAACCTTAGCTAAGGTAGCCTTAACGATATGGTAAACCTTAAAAAATTATGTTTTAAATTTGAATTTGGAGTCAATTAACGCGTCAAGTGTAAGATTATCATTATTTGTCCTTAAAGATCTATTCCTTTAGATGAGAGTTAAAGAGAACTTTAAACTAATCATTTAACTGGTTAGCAAAATATTCTTATTTTTGCGAACAGAAAAATGTAATCGGTCAGTCAAAATGGCTAGTTGGTCAGCAACTTATCGACAGCAAACATTTCTGAATCGGCCAGTAATTAATGTCATGCTAGAGTACTCTAAATTATTTTGGTACGCAAATTAAATATATATGCTGCTATGAGCGATACACTTTTAATCAGATATTAGTAAGCAATCAGCGGGTAAGCAAAATATTTTGACAGTGCCCTGGGAAAACTAGTGAAACGCTACACCTTTTGTAGCCGATTTCCTTCTGTATTCGGCAAAAGAAAACACACGAAACTTACATAAATTGACAGTGCCCTGGGAAAACTAGTGAAACGCTACACCTTTTGTAGCCGATTTCCTTCTGTATTCGGCAAAAGAAAACACACGAAACTTACATAAATTGACAGTGCCCTGGGAAAACTAGTGAAAACCCGCCCCCGCTACACCTTTTGGGCCTTGACTGCTACACCGAATGAAAACACACGCACGCAATTAGCTACACGTATCACGCGATTGCTTTCGCTCCGCCCACCATAACGACCTTTGCCGATTATTCAAAACAAACGCAATCCAATGATTTATATTGATAAGCATTCTTTTAATATGCAAACTTCTGAAGTAAACTGCTTCTAGACATGTTTGTTCATACTGACCAATTGCAAAATCTTGCTGACCAAGTAATCATTTCGCAGCTGGTAATTAAGCGAACACATGATATTACAAGCGTACTGATATCGGTTAAATTGTTGACAGTGTGTAGCATTTTTTGCAGAACAAGTGTGATTTAATGGCTATTTTTTGCTGCGAACCAATTTTAATAACGGCAAACCATTTGATTACTTCCCATTCTAAAACGTAATTGCTCAAGGATGCGACTTATTAACCAAAGAAAATGTATTTTTGCAATTTCTAACACAAACACAAACCATCAGCTTTCTATTTATTTAAACAACAAAATAAATCCATCGAAATACGAAACTACCAAAATGTTAAGCTCCTTCGACAAAAGCTCTTGCGGCGTGAAAAATTTCAAATTGCGTCCATCCTCTCTTACTAAACCTATTGTATTCCTTTCCCGTCCTTGTCTAATACGCAAGTGTTCAAATACGAAATCTACAGTTAGTTGCAACCCCGAAGAACATCTTGGACCAAGGCCAAGTCTCAGAGGGTTGTAAGAATACTATCCGTCTTGAAAAAATTCGTCCTGGTGGAATTTAGAAAGTACCATAGGCGGGTATCGATAAAAGGTATCTACTATACCGTCTTATTTCTTCTTTTCGCTTTGCTAATATATAAGAAAGAACAACATATATTTTGGTTAAAAAGTAGAAAGTTTGTTCAGGAAATTCAATTTTCACATTGACAAAACGAAAATTACCGTCAGTAACAATATTTTCATTAGTCGTTACGTCCAGCTTTATGTAAATTTTTGGCAATAGCGCCATACAAATTATTTGCTGGTGTTTGTAGTATTACCTGAACTATGTGAGTTTGTGGTTTTGCCATCACGTTTCTTTGAATAACTTATGATTGGCTCAACAAAATGTATTCAAACTCGGCACATGAGTTTACCATGTCGGCCTCTTCAAGAAGTTATCAGGCAGTCTTTGCATAAAATGTACAGGGGAGACGATATTCAACCACCTCAAAAATTATATGGGATTTTCTATGTTCAACTCAACAACAAACCCGATATGGTAAATATAAATAAATAATATATAACAAAATAAATAAATAATAAACGAAACGAATCCCACAATTTTTTTCTTTATTATTTTTATTTATCGAAAATATTTTTTCCGAAAATTGTTCGGAAATATTGACATTTTTGATAACAATTTTTAAAGAAAAAGTCAATATTTCCCTAGTCATTGCTAGGCAACGGAAAATATCTGTTAGGAAATATTCATTTCCTTACTGTAAGGAAATGATATTTCCTTACAGTTGTTAGTGTTCTACATAAATGATTGAAAACACGTTGTTCATAAGGCATTAATTTATGCATATTCGTACTTTTCTCTTGATTTCTTTGCCAATAATTCTAAAGAAGCAGTCAGTATTCACTGCCTCAACCAGAAATGGAAAATTCATCATCACTTATCATTTTATACTGTTTTGCTTTCGGAAAACACTTAAATTTATATGCGTGTTTGACAATTCAACATTTCCATAGTAACGCAACCAATTCTATTACGAATTTCAAAGCACCATTTATTTGTGAATAAAATTATTCGCGATTTTTTCAGCATTAATCAATATCTGTCGATTTTTAAACGATTTTCGGAAAAATAGTATGTTTACCTCGTAGGAAAAGCCAGACTCCTGGCCTCTGTGTCTTCACAGTCGTCCAGGAATGTTAGGTATTTCCTACTCGGTAAATAATGTACTATTACTGTATATAAATACTCTTGTCATATTGTTATTGTTACCAAATGTCAATAATATTTAAAAAACAATTCGATTCCGAATGAGAAAACTCATTTCAATGCGCTCTAGACGAAATAATTAACAACGCCAATGAAGCAACACAAAATGTATTGCATGAAAATGCGAGAGAAGCTTACAAAAAGGAATGTCGGTTAAATTGCATTGGAGCACAAGCAAGTGAAGAGTTTGAGCGAACGTATTTTCAAGGAAGGTAAAACATTTTTCAATCTTCAACTCTATGGTCATGCTACTCAAAGTTAAAATCATCATTAATTCTGAATAATCAGAGGGTGCGAGTTGGTTACCACCAATATATACATATACAGGGTGTCCGCTAAGTAATGGGACATGGAAAAACCACAGACTCCTTACGTAAAAATATTAGGATATTAACTGAGATACAGGGTGTTAAAGTTAAAACTTCATTTTTGTTTTTCTCTAATAACTTTGACAGAAACCAACGTTTTTTTACAAAATTTGGCAATTATGGTTTATTTAGGATGAGGAACTGATTTTTTGGTGAAATTTTAATGTACAATGTAGGCATTTTTTGCACATTTATTAGGTCATAACTTTTCTGTGTCTCTGTGTATTTAAGTTTTTAATGAAAATAATACTTTTCTCATATATTACGTAAAAAATGTATACTAATTTCCGGTCGCCCAGAGTTACCGTTTCAGAGATATATGCATTTATATTGTTTAGTGCCTATTATTAATTTGGGAACAAAATTTTTTTTTAAAGTAATCTATGAGAAAACAAATGAAATTTAGAGATACAGTTGCTATGAAACCTTCATGTTGTTGTTTGTTGATTATTGTGTTTCGGCATTGTTACTTAACTTAGGATAAACTCAAAAATGAAACATTTTTTTACACAGCTATTTTACAATAATCAACAAGCAAATAACATAGAGTTCCATAGCTCTAAATTTCATTTGTTTTCTCATAGGTTACTTAAAAAAAAATGTTATTTGCAAATTAATAATAGGCACTATACAATATAAATGCAAATATCTCCGAAACGGTAACTCTGGGCGACCTGAAATTAGTGTACCTTTTTTACGTAATAAATATGAGAAAAGTATTATTTTCATTAAAACTTAAATACACGGAGGCACAAAAAAGTTATGACCTAATAAATTTGCAAAAAATGCCGCAGGCAGCGCCCCCTACATTGTACATTAAAATTTCACCAAAAAATCAGTTTCTCAGCCTAAAAAAAACATAATTACTAAATTTTGTAAAAGACCGTTGGTTTCTGTCAAAGTTATTAGAGAAAATCAAAAATGAAGTTTTAACTTTAACACCCTGTATCTCAGTTAATATCAACTTTCGGATATAGGTAAGTATAATTAAATCCTAATATTTTTCCGTAAGGAGTCTGTGGTTTTTTCCATGTCCCATTACTAATATATTTTAATTTCGAAAAAGAAAACTAATACGATCGTAGAAAAAATATTGTATGAAACTTATGCATAAAGATACTTTTTTTTAAATGCGGAATTGGGGGATTGCAGCACTCGCTTCGGCGGTGTTATATAAATAACTATTAAAGTCTTCAATGCTCTTTCGAACAAACCCGAACAAATCCGTGAAACCGTTTCCGAACCATAGACCTGTAAGAAATGCGTTAAAAAATTAAAAACAAAAAAAACCCGTGCCCACATTAACTCAAAAAGAATAACCACTTTTGTCTTGGGTGTCATAATACGGTTTATAAAACGAGCCGCTAATATGTTTTAAATCGTCGCGCACCTCGCAAAAATAAAAAGGAAAAAGGGTAAGACAAAGTAAAGAAAAAGAAAAAAAAAAACGGAATAAAAAATAAATCTTACGCCGACATAAGTCTTTGGGCGGGCGTGCAGAAGGTTAAGCGGTCAGTGATACAAAGTTTCGGAGAAATGCCGCAAAATCTAATTATATGGCGCTCTTTTGGAGAAGAAGAGATTCGGTTTGGGGAAAAAGAACATCATCAGGAGAGATACTTAGAACTTTTAATGAATTCGCTTGAGATTTATGAATTTATTTTATTAATAATTTACTCCTACGCACACATGCTTTAAGTACTTTGTTTTTATTAGATCGTGGAGTAGTCCGAGTAGTACGAAGGCACTATTATAGTTTGTTTAAAGACGCGAAGTAATAAATCAATCATTTTTCATGGGAGTGCATATTGTGCACATTGAAGTAGACATAAGGCTTGTAGAGTATCTAAATAATAATAAAAAACTTTTGAAAAGAGACAATCTTTATATTTTATTTATACATTCACCTGAATACTATACTCTAATCACTGCCTGATAGCACTGGCCTAGAGCATCAATAAAATAAGTAATACATTTACAATGCTGGTGCTGGACGTATCCCTAATTAAATGCCTAAATACAATTTCACTCATTTAACAAATTGACATAATTTTCTAAGATCTCTAATGTCCTCTGGTATTTTATTATAAGCCGCTCTTACTATTGAGTTAATCAATCCTACATTCGTCCTGATAGTGACACAATATATATTACTTTGAGATCTAGTTTGGTGACTGTGTATGTTATTGGACAATAAGATGTTTATATTACATTTTTATAAAGATCAGCAATGTATATATTATTGTACTTAGCATAAAGTAAATTACCATTTTCTTATTTTTATGTATCGATTGTAAATTTTACTTTAGCTCTTGTCTGATGCGGGGTCTCACTCAAAGTGATTGACCTTTTTTTCTTAGACGTCAACTGTTATTTTTATAAATACAGGGTGTTATGGAAATGACGTATTATATTTAAACCGGCAATTCCTGAGATGAATACAAATTGAAGAAATATATATCCTTAAATGGCGCTTTCAATTCATTCAGCGGTAAAATGACCTGACGTCAAACCAGGAAAACATCTGTGCGGCACTGCGACACATACGAATTCTCACCGGTGTTGTCAGAATTACACCTTACACTCTTTAAGTTTGAAATACGCAACTACGTAACTGACCTTTTGAGTTTTGAGTGATTGGCTGATTTTTTAATGTAATTTTATTTAGGCCACACACATACACTTACCTTGTTGGTCTTATTTAAAAATTAGTGTCAATTTCTATAAAAACTTATACAGCGTTTTAGTAAAGAAACCGGCACATCACCTAACCCATAACCATGATCGCAAAACTTCACATGAACAATGGCCGCCATAATGCACAAAATTCACTTGGAGACATCGTTTTTATTAATATTGGCTTGTCTCGCCTAGATTTGTATGAACTTTTGTTTTTAATTAAAAACACACTGTAAAATGTAAATAACATTTCTTCGAATTAAAAATGACATCTGAACTGAAACATTTAAAACACGAGCTGTCAGAAACTAGAGATGTACTAATGCAATGCTTGTTTTTCCGATAGATTCCAGCGCATTCACCAAAAAAGGTTGAAATAAATAATTATAATAATCTACAGCACTTATTTATTGTTTTCCTTCACTGCTGTAGATACCAATAAAGATTAAAAAACTTGTTAATCGCTGCTCTGGTTCCCATTTTTCATTAGAAAAGGTTAAAAAAATTCAATCGATCGTTTCACTGCGGGATTTTAAAACCAAAGATCAGCCATCTCTATAAATCGACAGAAGGTTAGAAGTTGACATTTGCTTGACAACAAGATATTCCTCGCGGCTTCGGGCGAAAAGTTTTTTCAGGATATTTAATCAACTGTAACAATGCGAATAAGTGTGAAAATGTTTAGTACATACAGAAAAATCAAGTCGAAGGCATATTAGAAAATGTTTCTTTAGTAAGAGACTGGAAATCGCAAGGTCATCGGATCTTACTTCATGCAAGAAATAGTTAATAAAGTCAAAGATATGGATCAGTTGCGATATAAGATATTGGATGCAGCAGATAAAATAATTGGTGAACGTTTTAGTTTATAAAGGGCCAATTTGTGTGTTTGTTAAAGAATGAATTAGTGTGTAGCGATTTTGTGTAACAAGGGCCTATCTTCAAAAAACTAATTTGAACCATGCGTGTGTTTCTTTAAGTGATTTATGGTAATTTGTTCAGTGTTTCACTATGTGTTCTGTGTCTCTGACGATATACAGGTTCATGTTCTGTATAAGCTTTACCCACTAAAAAAAAAAACTGAAGTTGTATGTTCCCTGGATTACTTGCTAGTGTACTGGCACCTGGATTCACTTCTATTTGGATACTAGGTAGCTAAATATTTATTTTTATAAGAATCTAAAGTTTTACACTAACAGTTTGGCAACATTGCGCCAGAACATCTGTTTATTACACAGCTGCTCAGTGTAATGTGACTGTGCTGAGGAGTTGTGTGTGGGTTTATGGGTGAATTACCCCACTTTTTAAACGTTCGATTTGAAAAAAAATATATGTAGCGCTTCCTTAGGACACCCCATTTAAATATAATACGTCATTTCCATAACACCCTGTATATGGATAATTACAAAAACGTACGGGTTTGTTCGTGAGCGGCGTACTGACGTAATAAATCATCGTCTTCCGTAACAAATCTATTACGAACGTAAGGACGCTGGCAACGCTGTGTGTGGACGTCCCTATTAAGTCGTCAGGTAAAACCTTTTGTGTGGACGCTACTTTAGAAGAGCACACAGCCACACCAAAAAAAAATCCATTCAATACAAAGACAATACTTTTTTTTTCTAGAAAACTTTAATTGAATATTTTTAAAACAAATCTAAGAAATCCAGCAGATCAAAAAGTATGAATATTTAAATTAAATCGACCTAATTTTAAAAAAGTAATCTGAAGGAAGGAAACTGTAAAAGTCGTAATATAGAAAATGCGTAAAATCCGTTATAAAACGCCATTTAAACCAACAATAGGTATCGCGTATTTCGCGCGATTTAAAAATAAATAAATTCTTCTCCCGTCAGAAATAAGGGCGAAATAGCCAGATGGCCCGGGGACTCATTCCCTATTCCAGATTAAATTCGACCGTGAACTGACCATAAAAATGCCAATATAGGAAAAATACAATTAAGGTTCCCTTGATCTGACGTTTTTCCATTATGTAAATGAATATTAGGGCGGTGGAACGTGGTCTTTAAAAAAAGAAGTCAGAACTTATACCTTTTGTGCCTTTTGTATACGTTTTTTTACGCAAAAAATGAGGTTAAAAGGAAACCTATACTTAACTTATAAATCCACACTATATTGTATCAATATAATAATGTAAGTAAATTAGGGTAAATAGACAGGAGAGACCATGAGACCATGCCACTGTTGTGGAAGACCGCAACTTTTTTTTTAACTTATGAATGATTCGCTTTTTAAAGGGAAAGTTACCTTTACGTTTTTTTATAAAGCGTGTGAAATTGTGAGCTTATGCAATAAGAGAATCACCCTAAAATCCAATTTTTTTTTTATGGTCAAACACAAGCACTATAGGAAAAATCCTTTAGGGCACTCTGGGAGTGGTGCGTGTGCGCAAAAAGCGATTCAAGTTGGTTTTGAATCGTTGGAGGTTATATTCGTTGGGAAAAACGACCTCGGGAAGGTCGTTCCATACGGATGAAGTCCTCCAGATGAAAGAATTCTTAAATAATGAAGTTCGAGGAGTATTAAGCTTAACCACATATAGATGGGCGGCAGTGGTTTGTCGTGTATTTCTGCTATTCGCCGCTCTGGGCGTAATTAAGAGGGCAAGGTCATCCGAGCACTTTCCATGAAAATATCTGTAAAAGAGAGTCAAATCCCCAACCTGTCTTCGATGTTTTCTAGGCTGTCGAGGTTCTTCGTCAGCTCGTGGTCTCCAATCAGATGAATGGCCCTCCGTTCGATGGAATCCAGTAGCCGAAGAGTATGTTTGGGTGCAGAGCTCCAGACATGCGAGCAGTATTCTAGTGATGGTCGAATCTGGGCTTTGTATAGTGTCAAAAGTTGTTGTGGTGTGTACAACTTTCTGGTTCGGAAGAGTACACCAAGTTTCCGAGAAGCTATCTTGGCGATTTCCACAACGTGGTTATGCCAAGACATATTTCCTCTCAGATTGACGCCCAGCAAATTAATAGATGAAGCCAGTGGGATTTGGTGTTCGTCCATGACTATATCCGGTTCTGTAATGTTAACCTTTTTAGAGAAAACTGCTGCCTGGGTCTTTTTAGCGTTAAAATCGACTTGGTTAGTGTCACCCCAAGCCAGAATTTCTTCCAGATCTTTGTTGAGGCGTGATACTTCATGTTCTGTGAAGATGTGCGTCGGCAGCCGATGTTTGTGCATTCAAAGAGAAAGATGATATAAGTGTGCTATAGTCAGCAAGACTAAATATAGGATTTTTCGTTTTCACTAGAAGGTCGTTAATGTAGAGTAAGAAGAGAGTGGGAGACGATATGGACACAATTGCAAAATGATCTTGGTTATTAATAATTAAAATTTTTCCATTCTAATGCAATATCAATTCAGTATTTTCTTCCACAAGAAGGATTGCTTCATGGCTTTCTTTATTATCTATTCTTCGAATGATAAATATTTAGGAATATATTACTAAATAAGGGTAAATATAGGGGTTACTATATAAACTATTTCCGCAATTTTTTTTATGTATCTGCGATGTTCTTTTGCTCTTGGGGTGAAAGTTACCGTTTCGAATTTGGATACATTAAAAATAAGCGTGAGAAATTATTGCTCGTGCGTCTGCTATACACCCTAGAATATTTTACCTTTACACGGAAAAAATACTATGGTAAAATTCCATTGTAAAATTAAAATATAGTATTAATTACATCTTTTATTAGCAATTCCTACCAAATTAATATTGTAAACATAAGTTACAAAAAACTATAGTTAGGATTTCTAATAAATTTGGTAAAATCAAGTAATTACTAGAATATTGTAAATTTAAACGAATATATAATAAAAATAATTTATTTTTAACGCCAGTAGTTAAAAGTTTTTAAATGTATGGTACATTTCACTGGCTATGATTTGAGTACAGTGAAACCTCTCACAACAGACACCTCAAATAAGCGGAATTAAGCGGACATTTTTTCATAGTCCGGAACTAGGTAATATGAAATTCCATGAAAATCAACCTCTCTTGGGCGGACCCTCCTTTGGTCGGACGCGGACAGGATGTTTTCATACAAAGAGTGCGAAAACCCTCCTTTAAACGGACGAAAATTTTTTAAAAGTATTTAGAAGACGAATAAGTACGGTGCAAGATCTCTCTGAAGACAGACCGGCAACCAATCGCGTATGTCTTTGCAGAGCGAAAGGACTTCGCCGAATGAAAGGAAAGTATGTGTGATTCCCCGAGAGCAGTCCGCCGTTTATTTGTGAGTTATACGGTTAAAATCGTAAACAATGACACAAATATGTCGCGTTTTGAGTCTGAAAGAGAATATTGATGTTGTGGAAGTTTGTAATTTGATAACAATGATTTGGGCGAGTTCATTAACATTGATAGCAATGTGCTAGTAGAAGATGATAGTGACCCCAATTCCTACCGATTGTGTAGTCCAAACTGAAACCACATCACTATCTGACGACTCTGATGAAGAAGTTGAATGCAGTAATCAAACAAATGTCAGCAATTATCAACAAGACATTAGTATGGTAAAGGAATTACAAGAGTATGCAAAGAATAGAAGTGACTCTACAGCAATGGAATTGTTATCAGGCTTGGAATTATATTTTCTTGATTGCAAGTATAAAACGCAAACACGTCAAACTACGTTATTAGATTTTTTTAGTACTACATCCTAACTAAAACTAGTGTATTTTTGTTATGTTATGTTTATTTGTACATTCATATACAGAGTAATAATTTTGCATTTACATATTACCTAATAACAAATTTCCCATGGGCGAGCACCTCTATTAGGCGGGCACATTTAGACAGTCCCGTGGGTGTCCGCCTAAGAGAGGGTTCATTGTATATTGATTGTAAAAATGACCAAGTTTAAATGAAGTATTGTAGAAATATTTTTAAAAGAAGAAAAGGCATAAATGAGATGGAACGGATTCCAATGATTTCGTTTTTCGTAACAAATAATAGAAGGAGAACTTAACAGGGAACATCCATCGATCGATGGTGTCAAGCGACGTTGTACACGATTATTACTTGAATAGGTAATTGCTTGTAATGAGCAAATCCGAACAAACCCGATTTTATCAAATTTTACAAAACCGCAATACACGCTAACAAGTTAAAAATTATCAATTTATCCCATTTAATTGACATTAATAAAAATCATCACCTGTTAATAATCCGGAATTAATTCCCAAATCACCCCCATTCAAAGGGTTGCATTTCCCCTCGAAAGGGTAAAAAACCACACAAATACACACACTAACCGAGGGCTCAGTCAGTCACAGTAGGCGTCAGAGATCCCGACCGCGCTTCTCGCAAAAAATTGTATCTGGTTTATTTTTTCGCCTTTTGGCAACAGGTCTTGCTGATTATTTGACTCTGTTTTGTTAACCATCGACCTTTTTTTTTTTAAATCGAATGAATAAAAGGTAATTATGTTGGACCTTTTTTCGCTACTTAAGTAAAAAGAGGGTTGGCTCGTGACTTTAACCTAAATTTTGAATACTTATGAATAATAACAGAATAGTGAAGGTCGAGTCATGTACATCAGTGATGGCATGTGATTTCACCGGCGAGATAGAAATTATTCTTGTAGGTTTGTACGGGCCCATCCATGGTATAAAGATCTAAGAGGTATGATTCCACGCGCGGCTTGTGACGTCAACGGGCGAATGATTTTTAAATCTCTTATGGAGATTTATACTGCTGTCACCGTTTCTAACTCTATTTTAAAGGTAGTAAAAAATTTTACGCATTTAAGGATAAGTCAAAACTTAAAAACTATCGCCCAATTAGTTTGCTCCCGTCATTTTCAAGGATCTTAGAAAGAGTGATGTGTGACCGACGCATGGAGTATCTGCTGATCCACAGCATTCTCAATGAGGTCCAATATGCCTATTTGAAAGGTAGGTCAACACTAACGGCCATTTTTCAATTTACTGAAGAAATATTGAACTCCATTGACAATGGTGTGATCCCCTTGGGGCTGTTTCTTGATCTGTCAAAGGCATATGACACTTTAGATTTCAATATCTTGCTGCATAAATTAGAACTATACGGTGTAAGGGATGTTGCCTTGGGATGGATTACATCATACCTTTCAAATAGACAATCAAAATGTTGTCATCGGTCAAGGCTCTAAACGAGTTTCATCAAAGGAAGCTGAAATAAAGTTAGGAATACCGCAAGGCAGTGTTATAAGACCCCTTTTATTTATTATCTACATAAATGACATAACCGATCTGTACTCAATCGACAAGGAATATATCATTACCAAATTTGCTGATGACACTAACCTCTTGGTTAAAGCGTGTAGTTTACCTGCTTTGATTGAAAGATCTACATTGTTAATGATGGAGGCATCTAAATGGTTTACAAAAAATAAATTAATTCTAAATAATAGCAAAACAAGCGATATTGTTTTCAAGACCAAGAGGTCAAGTATAGAAGAACCAGAAACTATAAGTTTAAATGGCACTAATATAAAATTGGAGCAAGATACTAAGTTTTTGGGGATGGTACTGGACTGTAATCTTTCATGGAAAAAACACGTTGAATATACTGCCAATAAGTTAAATAGGACATGTTATACTTTCGTGTATTATCCAAATATATAGACACCGGGACAGAAAAAATAATTTATCATGCAAACTTTGAGACACAAATAAGATATGGCATCATTATGTATGGAGGATGTGGTGAGGTGGAAAGACTGTTTATCTGCCAGAAGAGGGCAATAAGAACACTCTTTAATATTAACCCAAGACAAACCTGCAGAGGTAAATTTAGAGAAAACAAACTTCTCACACTCACCGATATTTATGTGCAAGAATGTGTGTTATTTTTTTGTAAGAATAGAGGGGTTAAATAAATAAATTTCTGGAATTTTTTTGGTGTAGTTACGTGCCTGCTAAATACCCTACCTGATCACATGTAAATGGTTAGGCTGCCGGTCGAGCAGTCGGTGACGTTATCGCTTGGTGAATTGAAATTTCAAGCAATTCACTCGATTATTAAAATTGTTCGAGTATCAAGTACTCGATTATTACAATCATCGGTCTTTCCCAACACTAGTCGTTACTTTCCTATGATATGGGGGCCACCTCCAGATTGAACATAAATTTCATATGGGGAGCCTCACAACAAGAATGAACATCTCAAAAATTGTTAAAATATTAATGGATATATTAAAATTTGTCGGAATCTTTTCTTATTTTAGTGGCATTTTAGCTGTATTATTCTTTCATTTCACATATCATTAAATGCGTAAAACCTTTTAATACCTTTAAAATAGAATTAGAAATGTTAACACATTATGAATCTCCATCAGAAATTTAAGAATCGCGCTCCCCTGTCACGTTACTGAGCGCCGCAGTCGCAATTGGACCGGTTAGATATCTTACCTTTAGGAATTGTATCATGGTAAGGGCCTATTCATACTTGATAGCCGAGCATCGAGCAACTGCGCAGAATCCAAACCCACATTATTGTGACAGTTACAAATCAGTCGATAGTCGATACATTTTGTTCTACAAATACCGAAATTTTGGTCAGCGGTCACCGATATTGCTTCTGTGAACCAACTGCCTCGGACAGTTCGTAACTACATATTTCTAATTGCTCTGCGAACGAAACTATTATTGTCAATAATAAAATTAGTCGACCACCCACATGTACTATTAATTTCATTACCTGCCAATTTTCAAAGTCCCATTTTGTATTCGCTTGTTGTGAAACCATCAGGACCATTTAATATCTCGCAAGTTGTAAAATGGAAGAGGTACATTTCTTTTATTTTACTACCGCCATTAAGTTTTTATTTTTACAGATATTACCCCAATAAAAAATGTATTAATAATACGATAAGCTATAAAATAAGCTATTTGCATGTCGTTTTAATACGCGATGTTTCGATATACATACCCTTTCAATTGGTAGTCTCAAGTTTCCAAATAAAAATAAATCAGAATGGACCAAATCAGGACAAAACGGCGAGTGGTTTACTACAAGAACGTAATGTACACGGAGATTGGGTTTGTTCGAGGACTTGATTATTATGTGGAGAGGATCATTGTTTCTACTTTTCTACAAACATCAGGATTGGTTGCGTCTGAAGGATTCCATTTCCTGGATCATCTGAAATGGATTCACGACCCCACCAAAATTGTTTTAATCAAGGGTCCCACTCGTGCATAATACACGGAAAAAGACTATAGTAAAATTATCTCGGGATGTTGCACTGGATATTTCTAAAGCCTTTGATCATGTGTGGCATGAGGGACTTCTAAGTAAACTGCGATCCTATGGTATGCCCAGTTGATTCTGTGCATGGTTGTCTAGCTTTCTTAAGGACCGCTCTCTGCAAGTAGCGATTGACGGATTTCTCTCAAACACCTTCACCATCACTGCCGGTGTTCCTCAAGGGCCCATATGGCCTCCCACTCTCTTCTTACTCTACATTAACGACCTTCTAGTGGAAACGAAAAAAACGATATTTAATTTTGCTGACGATAGCACACACATCTTTCTCTTTGAATTCACAAACATCGGCTGCCGACGCACATCTTCGCAGACAGCATGAAGTATCACGTCTCAACAAAGACCTGGAAGAAATTTTCGCCTGAGGTGACAGTAACCAAGTCGAATTTAACGCTAAAAAACCCAGGCCTTGCCCTCTTAATTCCGCCCAGAGCGGCGAATAGCAGAAATACACGACGCACCACTGCCGCCTATCCATATGTGGTTAAGCTTAGTACTCCTCGAACTTCATTATTTAAGAATTCTTTCATCTGGAGGACTTCATCCTTATGGTACAACCTTCCCGAGGACGTTTTTTCAAACGAATATAACCTCCAACAATTCAAAACCAACTTGAATCGCTTTTTGCGCACACGCACCACTCCCAGAGTGCCCTAAAGGATTTTTCCTGTAGTGCTCGTGTTTGATCATAAAAAAAAATATATTATAGTAAAGATTTCATTGTAAAATTTCCTATGAAATATAGTATTAATTAAATTTTTTATTAGTAATCTATACCAAAATAATATTGTAAACATAATTTCTAAGCTATAGTTAGAATTACTGATAAATTAAGTAGATTGTTTGTTCTTCCTAATCAAGACGTATCAAACCTATCAGCTGTTACAACGACTACAGAAACAGACTGAACTTTAAACAGAAACGGAGGAGCTTCTTCAGTTGGTTCTATTATGACAAGGTCTATAGTTTAGTAATATTTGCATGCGTTTCTTTTTCCGGCAACTTCTTTCTGTGATCTTTTTCGGTCTCTACATATCCCTATCACAAATCTGACAAATTATTGCTTACATTGTTAAACGCAACGACCCTCCTGATATCTGTTTTTATTTTTATGGCGGCCGTAAAAAGCATCGAAAAGTAACAGCGAACAAAATAAAAACATACTTTCATAATCATGCGAGATTGTCTCAGAAATATGGCGTAGAATTATTAAATATGCGGTACATATTGTATATTTTTAACAGGGAACTCCTAAAATAATAAAAGTACTTCATTGAGGATTTTTTATAATAGAATGCATCGTTTCTCAACCTGGATTCTCACATATTTGGTATATTCGTGACAGTTTGGTAGCACTGTCCATTATCGGCTACGTTACTAACTTATCAAAGAAGTAAAAACTGATCTGAAATGAGATTTTTACGTAAAATTCAGTGGCGTGGTCAGTTTTCTATAAAAAGTTGTTTTTTAGATACTACTAACAAAAATCGTTTTAAATGAGGACACCATATACAACGTGTCCAAGAAAAGGAGGGTCAGTACAGGGACCTCGGAACCGAAATCGGTTAAATGGAGGTAAAGTTGCGCATTCACGTGCCTAATAATATGCCGTTTAGAAAGTTTTAATATTCCGAGTAGTTCCGGAGATATCCGGAAAAACCCGAAATTCTGAAAAATCATTTTATTGTTTTCCTGGGTTTTTTTTAGATCGAATTCTAAAGTAAATTGCACTTTTACATTGCCACTTTTTCCGCTCTATCTAACAGCGTTAATTGTTTTGTAATCCGACGAGTCGTCTTCGAAGGGCCATTATCAACTTTCTTGTTTTAAATACGGTCCTGTTTTTCTGATATTGGAATTTGGGAGCTTTTTTTCTTCCGAATGCAACGATGTATGACACATTGTGGTTTAATGACGTTTCGAGGGTTTTTTGAACTACATCAGAAAATTTTGGGATACGGTTCTGTATTTCTTCTAATTTTATAAATAATATCTCATAAGTAAGCTCTAATTTTTTTACTTACGTTGAACTAGTTCAATAAATAATAAATAATTTAATAATAAACCCTGTATATTTTAATATAAGAAGATGAGACAACTATGTTGACATTTTAGTTGTTATTAACATTTAACGTCAATTTCATTTTTACATATTCATTCGTGAAAATGACTTATCAACATTTTGAAAAATTTGATATGATATCTATCATCCATGGCGTGTTATAAATTTGAAGAGAGAGTTTAAAATGCTATCTTTTTATATTAAAATATACAGGGTATTCCATTTAAAAAAGTGAGGTTAGGTCCGATAACTTTTTTACCTGACCCCGTATACTTATTCTGAAAACGGCAGATTATTCAACAATCATTATAAATAAACTTCTGTATAAAATATTTTTCTGTGTCTCTTTTAACAAAGAAAATATAGGGTAATTTAGAAATTCTCACTTTTTTGATTTTCCCCCGTATCTCTTAAGCGAGCGAAAGTTTTCGAATTTTGATTTTACCATTTTAAGTTTGACCAAAAAAGAGCACATGACACCTACATTGCTTTTTTGATAGCACTAACAATAACGGAGATACCCTATAAAAGTGTCGAAAATGGGACACCCTGTGCGGCGCGGCTGAATTCGGGGTATATAGCCAATAGTGATTGTCAGGCGTCGCTTCAGATGGATTTAGTATAGTAATATTTTGCCCTACTCTGTACGCTGGCGAAATATTGTCCCACACTCACCGGGCACACTGGAGACTAAGTTGACATTAGCTTATGCACCATTTTCAAGGCTGCCAGACTAACCTAGTTCCAATCTTGCGGCTCTATTAACCTATATTTGGCCTTCCAACTATTCGTTCACCGATAAACTATTAAAATTGCCTCATTCGAACTATTAACAGACATAATATGTGTTTTCTGACTGCTTCTCAATGTTCCGTTTTGCCATAAAATTAAAAAAAAAAAACTAAATTCAAAACATCTAATTTAGCTTTGTTCTTTCTGGCGGGCCGCTTGCACAGACATACTTCTTCAAGGTAGGTCAGTATAAATCTAATTTAAACAGTTCGCTCATTCTGGGTATTTACATAACTTTCTAAGCAAAAAATATAATAATTATGCATAAAACACGCAAGATGGAAACTGATATACACAGTGACATTAAAGAATATAAAAATTATCATATATAGTTGATATTCTGTGATTGAATTCCCACGGAATAACAATTCTCTCTTGAATTATTTATTTAATAAATACTATTTTTTGCGGGCAGATATGACAAAGCCGAAGGTGCCTCCGGAACTATGCGGCTTGAAGCGAGCAGCCACCAGCAAAAAATAATATTTAAAACAAATAATTTAAGACAGAACTTTTATTTCCGTGGGAACACCTTAAACTCTTTAGACAAAATAAAATAATTTAAACACTTTTCCATTCTGTAATACCTTTTTGTACAATTAATTGAAGAACATTTACGACGGACTATGTTTTAAACAACCCGAAAAAACATATGGAATAGTAATAGCCACGTACGTCACTAGGTCAAATGCCAATGACATCTTGACGCCTTACATCGGCTGAGCGAAGTAGCTCTGTTAGTTAAAGATTAACCAGCGGCCGGATACATTATGTCTCGTCGATCACCAACACACTCTCAGCAATCCGCTCTGGTTTTTTCGGTTTACGCGTGTATCTTGCCCGTCCATAAATAATCTTTGAATATTGTTTTTATTGACGCTTTTCTTCTGGACGTTAAATTTCGTCGCGTGTAATAAAATCTAATAATCTGTAGAATAATCTGTATTATTGTACTTTCAAAAGCTAACTATCGGTTCTGGTTCACTATTACTGTGTGTACATAAAATGTTCCCAGGAGTGTTCCCATGAAAAAAAAAAAAATGATTGTGTTTGTGCCTGGATTTCCTCGCTCTTTAGGTATAAGGATAAATACAAGTAGGTAGAAAATAATTTATTTTTATAATTTTATATGGAATTTCAGTTTTACATTAAGTTTGGCAACATTGCCATTGGCTCTGGGTGAAATGTTGTACAGTAGCGCGGCCTGACCTGTGAGTAAGAGTGTTTGTTACCCCACTTTTAAAACGGTCGATTTAAAAAAAATAAAATATGTAGCGCATCTCTAGGACACCCCAGGAGTCACCCATTTAAATATAATACGTCATTTCCATAACACCCTGTATATTACGTAAATTTAATTTTCTCGGTATTTATATTAACCAAGCCAAGCTCCTGGACTGAAGTAAGTAGTAAAAACATACAAAACACTGCGATAACTAAATGTAACAACTAAACAATAACTTTTTAGATACCAGATACACCCCCCCCCCCCCCCTATCTACGTCGGTGATGGGGGATTAAAATATAAAATATTGCAACTATTAGAGGGAGCAGTCAATTTCTTATTATATGTACTGAGCAATTAGATAATGAATGTAATTCTACACGTAATGGTACATTAAAATACAGGATGTTTCATTTTTCCAAATAAAATTTTGGAAACGAATTTAAAGCCAAACATACGCGAGCTTGTAATATTCTCTTGAACCAAATTACAAAAAACACTTAAATATATTCTTTTATGGAATATTCACTCTGTAGAACACTATTTTATGCATCAAACACACAACAAACAAAGAAAAACCGACCAAGGTTGCCGTCGCAAAAAAAGT
This sequence comes from Barypeithes pellucidus, assembly GCA_963991005.1. NCBI lineage: Eukaryota > Metazoa > Arthropoda > Insecta > Coleoptera > Curculionidae > Barypeithes > Barypeithes pellucidus. The sequence goes on from OZ022557.1 coordinate 8,922,914, forward strand.
CTAATGCAAAAAATGTCTAAATTTGCATTTGTCTCACAATCATATGGACAGACAGCAGGAATCTCATGCAACACAAGTAAATAAATAATTTGGAGGTTAAACAATATCGTCAAGTTTTCCCATGCGAAAGGTCAAAATTAATAATAATAATTAAAATAGAAATACGATACCTCCGAGAAATGCATAGCGTTAAATTCTCGAAAATGGTCTAGAAAAAAAGTGTGGTTTAGTGTCGGAAATTATAACTGTTTAAATTTTTGATAGATGCACCTTGAAAGTCTGATAAAGTGACTGGTTTCGTCTAGACGGAATTATTAAATAGTTCTGTTTCTGTTTATTACGTAAATATTAAAAAAAAAACACCAGGCGATGATGATTTACTTCTAATTTATTGTTTTCCAAACCTATAATTTTCTCGTAATAAATATTAAATAGATGCTGTTTATATGAACGAAAAGACTGACATTTCAAAATTAAATCAAAATCAGTGGCAGGTTTGCACACAAAAAAGAGAACAAAAATTTATATTTCTAAAATTCTGAAATTGCTTCCTGCAATTCTACTATACAGTCCTTAATAGTATATTAAGATACAAGTTTCATAAGACATTATTTTAGAGCACGCGTTTAACTAAAGTACAAGTAGTGCTCTAATTGTCTTATGAACCGTGTATTTTATAATATTTTTTCTATTTGGGTCTTAATATTTTCTTTTTGGGTTGGCAATACTTTTAAAATTTAATAAAATGTTACAAGTATCAAATGTGCCATGATAGAAAGAATTGAACACAACAAAGCTTCTTCCCATCCGTCACAATTAAAAATAAATATATTATTAAAGGTAATAAAAATGAGTCAGGAAGAAAGTTGTACTCCGTCAGAAATGTGAAAAATTGCAGAAAATAATCTAGAAAAACTGTTAAAAAGAATATGTAAAACTTTGAGTTAGGGTGCGAGCAGAACAAAGTTCAAAATATTGAACAAAATAATAAATCATACTATTGAACAAAACATTGTGTCTACACAGAATCTGACAGGAATGACAATTAATGCCCAGGAAATGTCTACAGCAACTGAACTATAAATATGTATATATAAAGTAATATGTATAATACTATATTAAATTAAAAATAAAAATAGTACTTTATTGAATAAAACTTTAGAAATAGAGCATGAACTGGAAGATATTTCTATTATTTTTAGGTTATGTTGTGTTATATTTGTGACTAGAAATAAGTTGACGGACACCGTCAGCATGTTATATTATTTCCGAGTATAGGTATTTCAGATAAATATCTAGTAAAAATGAAATATGCAAGGTTAAAGGTTAGTATTTTAAAGTTTTCTATAAAAATTTTTTGTCAGATCAATAATGCCAAGAAAACTAATTTCAACGAAATCAAAGTAAGCCTAAAATTCGAACCCTACTTGCTGCCAACATAAAAAAAAAAAAATTTCAGTTACATAAAGTGGCAGGTTATTAAATTTTTTTGCATTTCATAATGTAGCCATTATGAAACCCAAATAGAAAAAATATTTTTAACGAATGTTACTAGAGCTCGGTTTTTTATCGATAAGTTTCGTTTTGGACATTTTACGAAATATCGTTGGAACGTTTATTCTGGTTAAATCCCGAGAGCGATGCTCGAGTGATTTAATTTATGAATAAACATGCCCAAACGATCATTGGGTAATATTTCCAAAAAAAAATCAAAACTCTGAGTGTTACAATGAAAAATTTAATCGATAATTAAAACGGCGCTCGAGTTATATTTGATAAGAATATTTCCAGAACCGAATTTGAGAAATACTTTAATATACCTAATATGCAATATAAAAAAAATTGATTGGTGGAAACAGTATATTTGACAGGTGATGGAAATAATCAAGGAAAATTTATTATGTTAATGTACAGGGTGTCCCTTTCTGGGGGGTATTAAATATTAGAGTTATTATCAAAGATTGAATGTTACGATTTTCACTATCACTTTAGTGTATTTCTCTACCGAAACGCAAGAATCCGGTGTCAAATTTGTCACTGCTCCCTTAGTTCTTAATCTACAGGGTGATTTTGAAAATCTTCGCTTTTTAGACACCTTGCGTATTATCGTTACACGTTAACTTATCTAAAACGCTATGGCCATTTAACATGGAAATGGCGCACAGTTTTTGTGTCCACCCTGTTGTCTGTTCGTGCATCTAGTTAGAAATTCGAGCGTGTATGTTTTAATATTATAATATTATATATTTATTAAGTTAAAATGAATAGTTGACGGTGGACTATTTAAGAAATAACTTTAGCTCTTTGAGTTTGGAGCAAAAAATTGAAGTGAAGAATGCGGGAACACCTAAACCCGAAATTAATTTAACGCAGACCACAAAAGGTAAATCTAGGGACTTTATTAGAAAGTTTAAAAATTAAATATATGAAAAAAAATGTATAGAGGGTATTCCAAACTTAATGAGGCTGTTATTGATCAATTTTCTACAATTAAGAACCGAAGAATGGACTTTACGTATAAGCACTATTGTGTAGGGTCCATAAATGTTGTGTATTTCGATAAATGATACTCGATATGATTTTAAACCATTTTATTTAAGAATTTAATGATTTAAACTAAAAAACACTAAAAATATGAAGAATGCCAACTTGTCAGTCTCGTGGCTCGATTCGTTCTCGTCATAAAACAGTTAACTATTGTTCTCGTCTAGGTTGCGCCTAATGACGTAGCCGCAGATGATGTAGTGGTATTAGACACCATTCGGCTTTCTTGATAACTCGTAGATTGCGGTAGTAGTATTGGACATCATTTGGTTTTCTTGATAGCTCGTAGATGGCTTTAGTAGTATTAGTAGTGGACTGTATAAATATTGTTACGAGGGTTGCATGCGACGACGTTAAGATCCTACAGCTATACACACTAAGAAAACCTTCTTATTTTCCAAAAGTTGTATTTCCTTTTGTAAAATTAAAAAATAAATAAAAATATGGTTTACCTAACGCATTTTCTAATTACTTTCTTTCCTTCTACATTTAAAACGCCTACAAAGTAATTGTTTGGTCATTACACAAAAATAAAATTTTAAAAATAATTTCACCATACTTGTGAACCCCCTCTATCATAGTTCACGAGCCGCCACTGTAGTTTCGTAATTGCACAATTCTAGGTTTGGCTGTTTGGAGACGACCAAAGCCCGAAATTGACTTGAACTTCTGACTCTGTTCGATTTAAATCGCCCAATCCTAAGATTGACCAAAATTATCAACCATTTGCCGTTTTCGAGCTTTGCGTTGCGAAAGTTATCCACTTTTTTAAATTTATTATTATCGACGATCTTTTCATATAATTAATTTTTAATAAAAAGTGATTTTCTTATTTTTATGTCGCCACTTTAAGCAACTCGTAACCTTTTCTCCTTAAACGAATGCGAACAAAATAGGGGTTAATCGTCCATTAATTTCTGCGGAAAGCTTAACGTAAGTAGGGACCCCGTGAGCGACCCAAGTAACAGGTTGGGTCCAGAAGGGATGGGTCGGGATCTTTGCCCTTCTTAGCATTTTGATGGATCCCAGTGGCGATTCAACAAAGAAAATAAAAATAAGACTGTATAGACGATGATAATAAGGAGTATTTAAAATGAAGTAGGACAAGTGTGACAAAAAAGGGCAGGTTTGACATAATATGATTAAATTTTGTTAATATTTAGGACAAAACATCTCTTGCGTATCAGGGCCCGAGGGGGCCGGGCCTCCCAACAAATTTAGAATCACCGAGAACCAATTCTTATCCATACTGGACTGTCAAAAAAAGTATATTCTTCAAATTGCCCAACAATGAAACAATATTTTTACTAATTAAGTTTTTCAACAAATCGATTAGTTTGAACTCTAATTTTTCTATTGGAAGGAAACTTTAAAATAACTAGAAATTTTTCGCGGCTATTTTTTAACCGATTTCAAAGTTGTTTCCGATGGTTTAACCGATTTTAATGATTCCTTTTGTTGGGGTGTTTCAAGGAAAATTGAAGGAGTAGAAGGGGGTCTCAAATATAGTAATATACTATGTTTTTAAGTTAATAATGTCGTGCTAATAGAGCATGAACTAACATTACCAGGGTGCTAATAACGTAAAACGGTTTTTTTTCTATGATCGAATTTACAATTAAATAAAAATGTTCTTAAAATAATTATTTTTATATACATGGTGTTCCTTAATGACGTGCTAATATTTCAGGATGTGATTCCTTAGGTCATTTTATAGAGAAAAGTTGATATGAACATATGTCCGCAACGGCTTAAATTTTTTGCTACAGGGTTTTTAAATGGTTATTTTTAATATCTCCGAAAGTACATTAGATAGTATTTTCAATCTTGGTGCGTGTTAATAGGGTATAGAACCACAAATTTTAGTTAGAAAAGTTATTCAATTGTTCCACCAGTGGCGTGCCTGCAATTGCCTGGTATTTTTTTTCAAAAAAGATGGTACGCCACTGACATTTTTCCATGTGGATATTTTTTTCGATTAGTCTGGTCAATTCTACATGAAAACGGTCCCTTGAGTTTTTCTCATCAGACGCACCGTTCTTGATTAAAACCACTAAATTCATATTGAAACTCATTATTATTAACATTGATAAAATAATCAATGATAAATTGTGTTTTATAAAAATTGTCGGAAACGGCCACCTTCACTTAAAAGGCATGGGGGTCATCTTAAAGCTGTGGTGTATAAAGCTCCCATTAACACTTTAGAAGATTTAAGAGAGCGAATAATTACTTCGTGTGAAACAATAAGGAATACGCTGGGAATATTTGAACGAGTGGGCAATTCGATGCGAAGACGGGCGGAAGCATGCCTTTTAAGTGAAGGTAGCCATTTCCAACAATTTTTATAAAACAAAATTTATCATTAATTATTTTATCAATGTTAATAATAATGAGTTTCAATATGAATTTAGTGGATTTAATCAAGAACGGTGCGGTGCGTCTGACGAGAAAAAATCAAGAGATCGATTTCATGTAGACTTGACCAGGCTAATCAGAAAAAATATCCACATGGAGAAATGTCAGTGGCGTACCATCTTTCTTGTAAAAAATATCCAAAGACATGTTTGCAGGGACGCCACTAGTGAAACAATTGAATAACTTCTCTAACTAAAATTTGTGGTTCTACATTATATTAACACATACCAACCTTCGGAGATATTAAAAAATAACCATTTAAAAAATAAAAATTCAACACCCTGTAGCAAAAAATTTAAGCCGTTGCGGACATATGTTCATATGAACTTTTCTTAATAAAATGACCTAAGGAATGGGACACCCTATATATTTTAATCTAAAAAGATCTATTAAATCTAAAAGCATATTAAATTATCTTTTCAGATACATAACACACCATGGATGACATTGGTTTCCTTGAAGATTTTATATTTGAAAGGCAAATTTGTAATGCTATCTTTTTAGATTAAAATTTACAGGGTGTTCCTTTAAGGTTAACTTTTTTACCTGATCCCGTATACTTATTTTGAAAACGGCAAATTATTCAACAATCATTATAACGAAACTTCCGTATGAAACATTTTTCTGTGTCTCTTTTAACTAAGAAAGTATTTTTTTTCCCCGTATCTCTTAAGCAAGCGATAATTTTCAAATTTTGATTTTGCCATTTTAAGTTTGACCCAAAAAGAGCACATGACACCTACATTACTTTTTTGATAGCACTAACAATTACGGAGATACCCTATAAAAGTGTCGAAAATGGGACACCCTGTATACTGAGAAAAGCTTGAGCTACAAAATCTTTGCTGGGTTTATTTTAGCTGGGATAGAATATTTTTGAGCTGTAACTGCAAAATTGATTTCTTGTGACAGTAGAAACCATTTTCTGGATATTATACTTGTTGGAAGAAACTTTGCTATAATAGTTATCTCTATATATCAATATACTTAGTTTCGTCTAATTCGTGTAGAAATTCAATAATCTCATGGTTGCTTATAAAATTCAGCAATAAGCATAATGCTTAAAATTCCGTCTCTAGCTCTAACAATAAAAAAAACAATAGAATTCAAGAATTCTTAAAAGTGCATTTTATGCACGCCACTGCACAAATCCCTATGCACTTTCCATTTCCGAACCCCGGATCCCGACTTTCCCTTTCTTAAGAGCGGTTGCCGTTCCCGGGTGGGCCCCGCCATTGATATGGATAAAAGTGGAAGGAATCCCTGTTGAGGCGGGTCATGGACAGGAAAACTTTATGAACTTTATTTTCTGATGATGGCGCGTAATAGGTCACACTTTCGGTTTCTTTTGTGTGGAAAGATGAGCGGAACGTAAATATTATTAAGCGCGGCGGGAAGAGTTCGTCGGCAAAACTTTTAATTCGGATTTTTGGATGACTATGAGGTTTATACCGTGATATTCTCCATAAATGGAACCGATTGCATGCAACGTCTTTTGAATCAATATCAGGAATCGCGCGATTTAAATCAACGATTGAAGAAAGTGCTATTTAAAATTTAATCACTGATTTAATATTTTTTTAAACAAAAAAATGCCTTTTATTTTGAACGAAGCCGCATAGATAATTACAAACTCCCTGAGGCATGCGCAATTGGTTTAAAGTGTTCACAGAATCAAATTCTGTGACCAATGAACAAAAACTAAGTGTTCGTGGAGCAAAATGTATCGATTCCCAACTGATTTCCAACTGTCAGAATAATCCGTGTTCTGGTACAGAATTGTGGGTATTTGCTCCATCCGCTGCTTGTTTACTATTGAGTTGTCGTTTTTGTCGATTGTTCTTTAGTTTTGGCATGTTTTGGTAATTTTTCATTCCTGCATTTTAAGATATTTTTAATATTGAATCTTGCCCATTTTCAATTGTCAATATTCGAAAACGGTTGAATTTGCGTATAAGGTATGTTACATAAATTACGTTCAAAACTTGACGTAGAATCGTAAAATCAGTTAATATATAGGATCTTCCATTTAAAAAAAAACTTTTTGATCCCCCCTGTAAATTAATAAACCTAAAATGATATTTGATCCCCTTACCAATACTACTTGAAAATCCCTTGTTAATTTTTCTCAAGTATGAAAAATAAAAAAGGGGCATTACAGGTGATCACCCTGTACAGGGTGTCCCATTTTCGACACTTAAAGTAATGTAGGTGTTGTGTGCTCTTTTTGACTCAAACTTAAAATGATAAAATCAAAATTTGAAAATTTTCGCTCGTTTAACAGATACGGTGGAAAATCAAAAATTGACAATTTGTAAATTACCCTATAGTTTCTTAGTTAAAAGAGATACAGAAAAATGTTTTATACAGAAGTGTCTTTATATTGATTGTTGAATAATCTGCCGTTTTCAGAATAAGTATACGGGGTCAGGTAAAAAAGTTATCGCTCCTAACTTCATTTTTTTAAATGGAACACCCTGTATATTTTAATATAAAAAGATACAATTTAAAATTCTCCACTCAAATATATAACACACCATGGATGATATTGGTTTCCTAGGCGATTTCTTTAAACTTTATTACTTTGAAACGAAGATTCAGATTAAGGTAAAAAAAATCGGGAATGATCGCAAATGTTCGGAATATGTCCTTAAATGGTTACAGTCTTTCCGGATAGCGAAGAAAATATACATTTTGCGCTATTTCTTCGTTTTTTCCACTTTCAATTAAACTGATATCATATCACATTTGTCAAAATGTTGATAGGTCATTTTCGCAAATGAATATGTAAAAATGAAATTGACGTTAAATGTTACTAGTGAACATAGTTGTTTCTAGGATATTAGCTTCTGTTTCATGGTCTACTATGATTTAAAGTAATAAAGTTTAATAAATCGCCTAGGAAACTAATAGCATCCATGTATTAGATTAAAATAGGTAAGAAACTTCTGTATAACAAATTTTTCTGTATCTCTTTTAACTAAGAAAATATAGGGTAATTTTGAAATTGTCATTTTTTTGATTTTTTCCCGTATCTCTTAAGCGAGCGAAAATTTTCAAATTTTGATTTTACCATTTTTGAGCCAAAAGGAGCACATGACACCTACATTACTTTTTTGATGGCACTAACAACTACGGAGATACCCTATAAAAGTGTCGAAAATGTGACAACCTGTACATGCAAACATTTTTCGCACAAATTGGAAGCTCCTGTTTATATTTTTGATATTAATTTGTCCTCTGTTATAGTTTCCATTAATGTTTGTTATCAACTTAAATAAATCGCAGACCTAACACATGTCATTCCCAGAAATAAGCCAATAAAACCATTAAAACACAACAGAATTGAATTTAAAGTGCTTCTCGTGCCGGCGACGATTATTTTTTTCGACCACCTGGCTCCAAAAAAAAAACAAGGTAGGCTTTACTATCCGAAATTAACTGTTGGCAAAAAAAAGATTCGGTATTTCCGGAACCAAAAGATCGAAGAAGAATTAGATTTCCGGTACGCAACATTCTTTCGCAACGAAATCCGGTGCGATTGACTCCTGCGAGCTGTCAAGGTCGTTCCCATGACCATGATTTTTTGATCTTGTTGCGTATGACTTTATACATGGTGATGGTAATAGAATATTAATAGTAACTGTAGCACTTTTCCTTAAAATTAAGGATTAAAAGAATCATCACGGAAATAGATAACGTTGTATGGGTTCAGGCGCGGAATTACTATGCAGCAAGACCATGCCACGCAGGGGGGGGGGGCCAGGCGTCCAGGGGGCCCTCGGCCCAAAGTAGCCTCCCGTAACTGCTTAGAAACATTTGGTCAGATAAGTAATTAGTTATAAATGGTTAATCGAGTGAAATATCAAAAAATCTCTTAACATATTTTTTGGTCAGAATATAAGAAGATTTAACACAAGGGTTAGTCAAACCGGTATTTATGGTATTTTTCGTGTTTTGTGTTGATGATTGGGGGGGGGGGGGGGGGGGCAAAATAACAAGATATTACATAAAACCATGTTTCAGATAGATCCAGAATACCACGTGAAATGAATTCGGAACCTGAGAGGAATGAAGAAAATTACCCAAATCTTTCCCCACCAATATTCATCTTCAAACGACAATTCATTTTGTCTCTCTCTCTCTTTCTTAAACCCCAAATAAAAATAATAAATGGATATTTATATCTTCTTTAATTATTATTATAAATGTACAATTATTTTACTTTACAATATAATGACATATTCTTAAAAATAAACAGTAACAATTTCTTGTTAAAGATATTTAAGTAATTGACAATTTTGTGATGACATGATAGATGCATATTGGCTGCATTCACGATGCGCATCGATTTGTAGTTCTGCTGAATGCATTTTGTCATCAGTTTTTTGTTTGTTTGGATCCCTTCATTTTCATCAAATATTACGTTTTATTCTCTACAAAATGGATAATTTTATTTTAATGCTTCTCTTTACTAGCGGAGATCGCGTATAATATGTTTTTATAATTATAATTCATTTCTTTCCTTATTTTTTATAAATTTTACTCCACAACCTCACAAACAAAACTAACATAAATCTCTGTCAAATCACAAATCGCTTTTTAAATTCGATTGAAAAAATGGCGTCCGATTTCCCATATTTTCTTCAGAGCATTCAGCAGATGATTACTAATTGCTTACAAATCGATGGCTTCTGCTGAATACGCCCAACGAATACTTATAAACAGGAAGAAGACAAACAGCCGTATTAACAAATCGAAGCAGTTATGAACAAACGAACAAACCCGGCATCCATTACGTCTGGCATCAGCTGACACACGCACGTGCTTTTCAATGTCACTTTTGTCCAAATTTTTATTACTGTCAATATTTTAAAGTGACATTTAACCAATAAAAACATTCAAACCCCTTTTATTTGATTTACTAAGTGGTGAAAATCAATATTAGGATTCTGACATATTTTAAGCTGTAAATATCACTTTAAAATAATCCTTACACACTCTTATATCATCTTTTGAACTAGTAACGTAACTACAAATGAAAAATTAAACTTCAGAAATAAGCTTGTAAGTAGTTTTATTAAAAAAAAAGGAAGTAAATCATAATTTACATAAAATATTGTACCATCTTCAAGTGGGCTCTAGGTCCTAGCAAATATTTCAAGCTTCAAGTCCCAGCATATTTTTGGGCCCCATATGATTTAGGAAAAGAAATTATTATTGATGCTTACTCTCGGTAAAGATGACTAAATGAATATTTCAATTACAAATTACTCACTTGCACCAAAAAGGAAACGACGTTTCTCGTGAAAAGATTAGAAAATTAAAAATTATTTAAAAATTTAAAGATGCTGCGTCTTCACCATTTTAAATCACATCAGATGTTGCTTGATTTCCATTCCCGCCAGACGAAGGAAGTTAGCTTGTTTAACAATTCGTGCTGTTCGCATTCTATGCCTGTCTCTGTCTGCAGCAACCTTCCCTAATTCAGCAAAGAGACAAATATGACCAGGATCAAGTCACCTGTATAAACACTCACTTTTTGGCATTTCATATTAACTCTACGTAAGTCTGATATTGACGCTTAAATGATAGAGTGAAAAATAAAAGTATGATACTTGTGAGCGCATGGAGCAGAGTAGGCTTAGCATCACTTCCAAGGCGTTCTTACGTGTTTCGATCCCCACCATAAGCAGTCTCACCGGGCTGAATACGCCCATTAGCTAAAATACGCATCAAATTTCAGTTTGGGTTTGTTCACTATTTGTATTAAATTGTCTCTTATTAATTCGGAGAAAACGTCAAAACGTCCTGTTTAAATAAGTAGGCTCGGAAATATTAAGTTTACACCGATTGCCTAACTTTGACGGTTATTTTATTAAGTTGACGTTCTGCATCACTGCTACCTTTTTCACATCTTAACCAATTGTATTATCCTTTTCACTAGAAGACCGCCCATATGCATTTCTCAATGCATTTCTTAAAACAGAATAGAATTTCCCATGCGTCTTTTAAATTGAAGTACGAGTTCTCCTTGTATAGGCTTGAAAGATTTTCTGATTTCTAAAATCGCCCTGTCAATTATTACTGTTTATACCACCCTGTAAATTATATTTAAATTTAAATTTGACTCACGTCTCTCGGAACTTAGAACACACAAATAGCAATAAATATGATGGCAATGACATTTACCGCCAAATAAAGTGAATTACTAATCGGACGAATCATCTATCTATCTATATTTTTTTTTTTGTAGAAATCTCATGATTATTATACGAAATTTATGAATTGTCGGCATTTTGTTAAACACAAAATGTTGTTATTAATTTTTAATTGGAATTGCAAAAAATGCGGTTAACAGCGATTGAAACATGTTTGGTGGAATAATTTCGGTAAATTATAAGGTTTCTTTAAAAGATTGTTATCGATGACGTAAAATACTAGAACAATTTTTAAACAAAGAAAATCTGCTGTTTAAATTACCCTTTATAACGCATATTAGCCTATTAATAATAGATATTAAATCATTAACAAAAATACATAAAAATTCGTAAATAAATTTCAAATTAGCATACTTCTTATTGCCCGCACAAATTCAGAAACTAATTAATGGAATTTTATGATTATTACATTAGGTGGTTTTAGGTTTTCTATCGCATGAATCAAATTTAAAAATCTGTTTCTGAGTTTCGAGTGTCTAAAAACCCCTTATAGTATCTGACGTGCTTCCACATGCAATACAATGCACATATGTTTTCAGTTAATAAGTGTATGTAGGTCAGAAGACTACCAGTGGTGCCAGATCACACGAACAAACCCGTGTTTCGACTTTGTTCGATGGAAATCGTTGCTCAAACGCATCGGGCGTTTGAGCCGGGTATATTGTGACTATTTCCAAGGCCGGCATAGCCAACTAGGAGTAACTGAACTTAAAATCCACCAACAAAATTGCCATATAAAAATATTAAATTGACAATATTTCGAAAACCACAAATTTTCGGAATAGACGACAAACTTACCCTTATTTTTAATTAATAATCCTGAACTGATCCGACTGCACTCTGGCAACATCTATTTCTATTTTACTACTGCGCTACGATCCAGGAGCCAAAATATGAATGAATATTAATCTCGACAACATTACGACGTTGGCGATGTGATCTAATCAAAGATCTTACAAACTCCAGATAGAAATGTTTACATTTGAAGTCGATGTAAGGACTGTAAACGTGCACTCCCCACCTTGCTGTTATGCTTGCAGCATAGCCAGATTGTCCTATTTATCGCTAAGGTATCTGCAAAATCCCAATTAAAAATTTGTTAATTTGACAATTATTGCAACTGGTTTAAGGTTAATCCGCAATTGCTTTTAAAATAAATTTATTTCCCAATAATTTTAATATAAATTGTGAATAGGCCTTGAGAGATTTAGAAAAAAAATATTATTATTATACATAAAAGTTTGAAATAAACCGACTGCACTCTGACAACATCAAGTTAAAATATAGTACGCTCGACGGCAAACGGTCAAACTTTATCAATGGAAGAAGGATACACTGTTGCTACTCGCTACTAACCGCTTTTAAGGGAGTGTTTATATACTTGGTTGTTTTTATTTATTTTTTGTGAGTATTGGTGAAAAATCGTCTTTATTATAAACAATGATGGTGCATTCATGTATAGTTTGTAAAAGAGTGGATCATTTAAGCAAGGATTTATCTTTTCTTCGGTAAGTATGGTTATGTTTTAATATGATTGTATTGATATGATTTCTGACTAACCATTGACGTTTAAAAGGTTATGGACCGGTCCGTGGTGCTAGTCCGGGCAAAAAGCAGTCCAGTTGGTTTATTTCTTAATATAAATCTTGCATTTACAAGATGGTTGAGTCTTGTGCGGCCATAAAATACTTCACTAGAAGATGCAATGGTGTTAAATTGAAATTTCACAGGTTAGTAAATATATTTAGAAATTTGATTTTGAGTTTGCATCACTATGAAAATTCGGTTTGTTTAAGAATGTACCAAATGTTTATCCACTTCGTTAGGATACTAAAGGGCCGTAGCCTACGGCAAATTTGGATACATGCCCTTAGAAGGAATAATTATAGTCCAGGTGATACAACAGTTATTTGTGAGAAATACTTCACAAAAGAAGATTATGTAGGTAATGTACATGGGAATAAAATACTGAAGAAAGGAACAGTCCCGTCAAAATATTTTACATCTTTATTTTTCTATATTTAAACAACGTTTGCAGTGTAACAAGTACGTGAAGACAGGTTTTATATAATTTATTTATTTATTTTTGTATATTTGATCTAACTTGTTTAGGTACATAATATTTTAATTTACTTATTTAATTAATCACTTTAGTGTACAATATGCCTTAGTGGCTTGTGTGTGCATTACTAAAGTAATATGGTACTATAACTATATGTAACATCGTTTCACAATATATTATTACTTTATAAATAACAGACATTGTTATTTTATAAATTACAGACAGTGGAAAACCAGTTATACATCACAATGGTAACATTCATCTACCCTCAAAAAATATCAAAGTATCGTATATCAATCTGCAATAGCCAAATTATTAGAAATAAACTTATTTTAAGAGCAATTGCGGATTAACCTTAAACCAGTTGTAATTGTCAAATTTACAAATTTTTAATTGGGATTTTGCAAGATGTCTTAGTGATAAATATGACAATCTGGCTAGAAATATACACTTATATCTGGAGAGTATCATCCAGTAATGAATACACCAAAAATATTGATGCTAAGCATAAATAGTTAAATCCATCCTTGGATACACTGTATATAAAAACTGGATCAATATTTCTATCTTTTTTATAAATATCCAATATTCGAAACTACACTTTTTGAATAGATAATATAGTTAAACGTAAAGAATCTCAAAGTAAATTATACGCCCTTGTTGGGCTTTTTGTCCAGACTAGTGATAGCGATGAAGACCGCTCCATAACCTTTTAAACGTTATTGGATTTAACCTTGTAAGATCTTTGATTTAACCAGACTTCAACATTGTTGCCATTAGGGAGACCAACATGTTTTGTCACTCTTCCACCCATTACTGATTTTCAATAACATTTCAAACAATCACAAACTCACTTTCCAACAGATTTATGAATGGAGTGTTGACCCTGTGGATCTAATGATAAACAATCAGGGTGCATTTAAGTAAGGATCTATCTTTTCATCCGTAGGTATGGTTATGTTTTAATATTTAATCATCTGATATTATCAGAATGGCAGCATTGTTGCCATTCAGCCAACAAACATGTAGTTCTCTCTCTCCACCCATTACTGATTTTCAATAGCATTTCACATAATCACAGCTTCACTTTCCCATAGATTTATAAATGGATTATGGGATCTGGAGTTTACAATACCTTTGGAGGAGACCATACTCAAGTCTAGGCAGTACAAGGGAGTCAAACAGCCTCGGACAAACATCCACACTGAATTGCTCAGCACTACGAAAATTATATTATTTTTAATGCTAAATAGAAAATATTTATACAATTTGGTGGTTTCCATTTGAAAATGTAGATTTTTTGCGGTTTTCTCAATTTCCTAATCTTATTGTTTGAACACCCTATGTTAATAGCTATCAAAGTATTATAAAAATAATATTAAAGGAGATCCTTTTCAACAAGGAATCCAACCCAAATTGAATAATAAAGGGTTCCTTTAAGAAAAAGTAGTAATTATTTTAACGTGCGCTAAAGGCAACGACGTGATTTCATTAGATCTCGTTGAATAAAATACTATTATCCTACTGGGGCTCTTAACATTCCTGTTTTACCGACAGAAAACAATTCCCGATACTATTAGAAAAGTGATCGTTTTCTTTCCCATGTTTTTAAAATATCTACATCCATCATATTTGTGACGTCAGCCGGCACGCAACAGGGCTTTCATATCGCTTATACGTCAGGCTTAAATCGAGGCAACCCACATGACAGCTACAGCGCAGTCATGGTTGCGTGACAGGTAATAAGCTCCTCTGAGATATACTCTGTTCGCTTGGATCGGAAGTGTGATAACGCATATGGAAGTGAACATTTTTAAGTCGTCGGCGTCGGTAGATGGGATACTTTGAACTTGCAACCAACCGGTTGCGGAATTTCGTTCGGGCCATGTTTGGTTGTGGACGAATTTCTCGCTGATCGATGCTTTTTGTCTCTGTGAACGAGTACAAATGCCAAACAACTGTCAAATCTGAGAATTGACTTATTAAAATACTAAATCTCAAAGTGGGCCGCGAACAAAAAGGAACCTGCCGTAAGGAATGTTTTTTGAAGGAGCGCCATCTTCAGTTACAATTTGGATACAAGATGGCCGCTACTTTGAAGAAATCAATTGAGGTAATTTTCTGGCTAATCTATTGACTGTAAAAAAAACAGCGTTATTCAAAGTTGTTGCTTATTTTTTTATCAACAAAGAAGCTAAATATATGTTTAGCAAATTTTTTTGAAAATAAGGTCAATATTTGCAAAAATTGAAGACTAAGTATACTTTTTTCTTTGTGCATAGTTTATTTATTTAAAATGGTGTTTAATTAGTAATAAATAATACCTATTCTAATCGCAAAATTCTTTTCTTTTTTCGCTATAAAAAGTTCAACAGATCGCAGTTTTGGATCCAAATGCTACCTGAAGATGGCGCTCCTTCGACTTAGGGCCTTGCTAAAGGTGGGGTTACACGATGCTAGTGACTTGGCTAAGTTTTTTTTATGATCAAACACAAGCACTATAGGAAAAAACGTTTAGGGCACTCTGGGAGTGGTGCGTGTGCGCAAAAAGCGATTCACGTTGGTTTTGAATCGTTGGAGGTTATATGAGGATGAAGGCCTCCAGATTCTTAAATAATGAAGTTCGAGGAGTACTAAGCTTAACCACATAAGGATGGGCGGCAGTGGTTCATCGTGTATTTCTGCTATTCGCCGCTCTGGCCGGAATTAAGAGAGCAACGTCAGCCGAGCACTTTCCATGAAAACATCTTTAAAAGAGAGTCAAATCCCCAACCTGTCTTCGATGTTTTAGGCTGTCGAGGTTCTTCGTCAGCTCGTGGTCTCCAATCAGACGAATAGCCCTCCTTTCGATGGAATCCTATAGCCGAAGAGTGTGTTTGGGTGCAGACCAGACATGAGAGCAGTACTCTAGTGATGGTCGAATCTGGGCTTCCTATAGTGTCAATAGTTGTTGAGGTGTGTACAACTTCCTGGTTCGGAAGAGTACATCAAGTTTCTGGGAAGCGATTTTGGCGATTGCCACAACGTGGTTATGCCTTGGCATATTTCCTCCCAGATTGACGCCCGGCAACTTAATAGATGAAGCCAGTAGGATTGCGTGTCCGTTACTAAAATCCAGTACTGGATTTTAGTAGTTTCTTGGTATAGACAGACATTTTGGTACTAAAATCCAGCACTGGCTTAAGTAATGATTCCAGTCCAGTGAATAGGAAGCACTCCCACTCCCACAATCCTGCCAACTAAACGTAGACATGCTCTTTAGCAGTTTAGTTCGGCGTTTGATCTTAGTTAGTAAGAGTTGAAATTTAATTTCGCTAGTGTGGTTTGGTTTTAGGCGTGATTATATTTTAAAATATGCTCAAAATGAACGAATGAAACCAAAGATCAATCTGTAGAATTGTGTAGGGACGAGAAATGGGAGTAGCTAACTCATTCTGCAAAATGTCAATTAAATTCAACAATATTTTAACACAATATACCATACGTTTTTCTTATAAGTACAACACATTTCTACTTTGAATCAATCATTTAAAGAGAAATTATATGTCTATCGAGAACTAAACACGATCAAGAAAGCCATGAAATGCTGAACAAGCTACTGGAACCGTGTAAATTACAACTTTTCTAAAAGTACTTGCTTTTAGTACTAGATTTTAGTGACTTGAACAAGTTACTGGCTTCGTGTAAACCCACCTTTAAAGCAGGGTTTGTTCTAGTCATACCAGGTGGCACAATTATTTCACAAATAGCCGTATTTTATCGGTCAGTTGTATGAATATTTATCTAGACCAGGGGTCGGCAACCTGCGGCTCTTTGAATGTGAAGCTGCGGCTCTTTAGTTCCATACGCAAATACTATTTATTTTATCGAAAAAAAACATTAAAAATTCGTTCTGAATCGATTAACTAGGATTAGGCACCGATTCTATCTCTCAGCCACTTGTACTCGCTTTTCACCGCACCCCTCCCCCGTGACACGCGTCGTTACCGTCGTCAGTCCGTCGAAAGCTCTCGAATGACGCCGTCGTCGGATATTTCCATGTAGGTTTTAATTCGTTTTCGACGCAAGACAATTTGGCGTCTTCACCAGTGCTTTGGCTGTGACCAGGGGTCGGCAACCTACGGCTCGCGAGCCGCATGCGGCTCTTTCGATGTCAAGTTGTGTCTCTTTCGATATCAAATTGCGGCCGTTAACGGAGAAATTGTGTAAATTATAACTTTTGGCTCTTCCGTCTCAAAAGGTTGCCGACCCCTGATCTAGACAGATTACGATGCGTTTTGAGATTTGGCTTATTCTCTTATTAGGCAGTAATCTTTTCCAGATCCCCTCGTAATATTAATACATACATCCAAAATCTAGGCAGAATTACCATCATAAACCACACACAGAACTCTCAACTATCGCACGCACCCTTTTTCGGCAACGCGACTATATTTCCAGGTGAACTCTCGCGATCGGGAGTTTTTAAAACTTCACTTAACTGCTGTCGGCGACTTGAAGAGGGTATGCAGTAGCGCGGTGGAGTTCGACTTGGAAATTGAGAGGTCAATTTCCATTAACTTCGAATTAAAATTGTATACGAAATGTCTGTTCGAATGGAAATATCTTGTCGAGTTGAAGGTAAAAAAAATCCATTATTGCTGCCTTTTTTTTTTAGCACGCTGATATAGACAGTTTTTGCAAGCATTTTCATCGAATTTTTTTTAATGTACCGAGACAAGATTCTCGGTTTGCTGTGAGTGGGAATTACCACTAAATAAAAATAATGTTTTTTTTTTAATAAAATTGCGTGCATGTCGATGATTTTTGCGGTAGGAGAATCGATACATGTTATTGCAAATACTGTCTATTACTAATGTAATTTATTTATTGAAGCACTGTAGGGATGTACCCCTATATATTATTTTTTAGTAAGTAGATCGATGAATCTGAACTCAAAATAGATTTTTGGCTTGTTATCCACCCACGCATAGAAATTAATTGTTAATACCCTTTCAATTCTTTCTATTTATACGAGGGGCCCTTTTGTACGCGCGCTGTCAAGATTTTATTTAAGGCACAATATATAAAAAACACAAATTATTGTTTTTTAAATTTCTTCCAACCACACATCTACTATACAGTATCCATTAATTCCACCGCCGTCCGTCGTCGCCGGTTCAGCACGTTGCGCCAACCGAGTGCGGAAATTCGCCGGCTTTGAGAAAGTCTCTTTCACACAAGTACAAGTACACAATTGTTCCTACTACAACAAATTGAATGCCCAATTACTTGAACATTTTAACTGACTTATCAGTATCAGGTTGTAAATAAAAATTATAAGTTTTCTCCTATTTTTACGCTCATTACTATGTACTGTGTAGAAAACCTTATAAAGTCGGTACGGTATATGAAGCCCGCTAAGCAATAAAACCTCTTGAGCAGGGTCGTCGGTGGCTCTCAAACAATAAATTATATTTTAGGTATTTTCTAAATAAAATAATTTAAAGTAAATAAAAAATTAGTTTAGGTAACCACTCTTTTAATTCTTCCTTTTTCCAGCTGTTGTAGGAAATTTCTCTTCGAGTCTCGTATGGTAAGAGGCTTTGTCTAAAACAATTAAGGAAGGGTTTTCTAAACTTTTTAAAAGTGTTTCCTCGAACCTATACTCAAAAATTTCAGTATCCATATTGCCGTGAAAATCATCAGTTTTTGGTTGATGAAAATATGCCACGGGCATTTGAAACAAACCCTTCTTCATTGCCAGCATGTATTATTATATACCTTTTTCCATTACTGGCACGGGTACTGGAATAGCAATGTTTCGAATCATCCTGCCAAGATGATTTCATGGAAGATCCGTTTGCATATATCCATGTTACGTCAAGAAAAACAACTTGCATTGACAATTCCAATTTTTTGTTCCTTAAATATTCCCTTAAAAATTCCCATCTTTGCCATTATTGAACAGCTCGCAAAGCACTTTCCTGTTGTTCCTTTTTTTTTGTATTTGAAGCCCAGATCTTTTAAAATGATGGACAAACTGGTAGTTCCAATATCGTTCTTTCTTTATATTTTCAAGAATAGCTCTGAGGGTAACATGTATATTCCTAATCGATAGCTGAACATTTTCCATAACTTTGCTTTATAACTGCTTTTAATTCACACACAACGAGAAACAAACTAAAAGCAAAAAGCTTAACCACTTGTTTAAAATAGAACATACCATCCTGCACTTGAGCAAACTTTAATTATTTCTTGGAAAATAGTGATTATTATATAGATTTAACTATAATGATCCCAAAATAACTAAACTCTAGGACAAGGTACCTGAGAAAATCTTTAACTTAATGACGCAAAATGTTTTTCATTTGATAAATAAAAAAACTATCAGTGAAAAATAAACAAGATCAAAATATTTATCGCGGTACATAATTCTAAGATGCTTTTGTTTTGGAACCGCTGATTTTGCCCAGCCGACTACAGTGAACCAGTGGAATGTTCGGTACGATCAAGTATAGCGAAGGTATTGTTAACTTAACCGTCTTACTACTGAAAGTGCTTTAATACTTTAATCTGATATCGGACTTCATGAAACGAACCTACTTAGTTTCTGATTTTTTATTAAATTAATATCTAAAAAAAAATCTAAATTAATACTTTGAATAGGGGAGAGTCGACTATAAAGGCATACATAACTGAGGCTCTGTAACGTCGTTATTTGCTAGCGCAAAATTTAGTGCTTTCAATATTTAAGTAATCTATGTATATGAGGATTTGTTGAGGTATGAGGTATGTATAGACATATGAAGCTCTATGATAACACAATCAGAAATTGAATAAAATCTAATTAAATTTGTATTAAAAAAAAATGATGAAAGTTTTAGTTGACAAAATGACTTTAGACACGAACAAGAACATCGCAAATAAAACAATTCAATAAAAAATATTCCAAAAAATCAACATTTTAGCGTTTTATTCGCCACAGAGCGAAAGCGCAATGACAATGGCATCAGGATTGGCTTTTTGGCAACGGATTCAATACAGTGAAACCTCTCTTAGGCGAACACCGACGGGACCGTCTAAATGTGTCCGCCTAATAGAGGTGTCCGCTCATGGGAAATTTGTTATTAGGTAATATGTAAATGCAAAAATATTACTACTTATGTATATGTATGTGCAAATAAACATAACATAAAAATACACTAGTTTTAGTTAGGATGTAGTACTAAAAAAATTTAATAACGTAGTTTGACGTGTTTGCGTTTTATACTTGCAATCTAGAAAATGTAATTCCAAGTCTGATAACAATTCCATTGCTGTAGAGTCACCTCTGTTCTTTGCATACTCTTATAATTCCTTTACCATACTAATGGCTTGTTGATAATTGGTGACATTTGTTTGATTACTGCATTCAACTCCTTCATCAGAGTCGTCAGATAGTGATGTGGTTTCAGTTTGGGCTACATAATCGGTAGGAATGGGGTCACTATCATCTTCTACTAGCACATTGCTATCAATGTTAATGAACTCGCCCAAACCATTGTTATCAAATTACAAACTTCCACGACATCAATATTCTCTTTCAGACTCAAAACGCGACATTTTTGTGCCATTGTTTACGATTTTAACCTTACAACTCAATAATATAATCCATTAATCCTTCCTCCATCCGTGACTTACCAAATCTCCTTTTGTAGTAGGACCTGCAGTTCCGTTCTTGAATCTTCTACGGAATCTCGACGACAGGACATCGAATGTGGTTGCTGCCTTAAGAGATCCCATTTTTTTTTCTTCTATATTTTTTAATGCTTCCCCCATTGCTTCCTCCTCACTCCACCCCTGTCTTTTCTATGTAGACATATGCATCACCAAATAAACCTGGATAGGTGTTTAAAATATAATTTGAAAATAAGTTCCGTAAAAATGTATAAATCAACAATGGTTTCCTTGTTTCCTATGATGGCCAGAAGAGAATTTTTTTTCATTTTAATGAAAAAGCGTGTGAAAAAATGGAAACGGTTTGATGCACGGGTTCGTTCACATTTTTTAAGCTAGTTTAGGGAGTCATCACTCTGATGGCCCCCGCCCTCCTCTGAAATCACCCGGGCAAAACTCCCATTCCTAAGACCATCCTGATGCCCGATTTCTTATAACAATTAAAATGTTTCTTTATATAACAAAAATTTCACAGCAAGATTCCTTTTGTTCAAATTTTACATAACTTTTTCGTTAAGAGTTTCAGCCCCCCATTTTTTTTATGCGACCTTCATGTGGCTCAAACCGTTCTTCGTAATATTGTCATGCAAATTGTTATTTGAAGGTCGAAAAAATAATTTACGAGTGTTTTATTGGTTGGTATTTGTGTTCTTTATGGATATTTATGAAAGATGCCGCCGATATTTCGGTTTTATGGGAAATTAACATGCAACAAAGTTAAAAGATTGAATTGATTTAATTAGAAAATCGAATTACAAAATGCAAGGTTGCAACGAAATATTATTCATAACCGATTTAAACAAAAATAACCTTGTTTGGGACATTTTTTAGTGTTAAACGTTGATTATCTGGAAAAACCCACAATGTAAACATAATATTGTTGATCCGTAAACAATTTAGGCATCAATAAGCCTGAAAACGATATTTCATTGAACATTTTTTCTAAAAATATAATTCGATCTATTATTATCCAACTTATCATACTCCCCTACTGTATGTACATATACAGGGTATAAAATTTTTTAAGTACTAGGTGTAATTTAATAATTTCTTAGTATAATTTGTACTAGATGAGTCTCCTTAAAATTCGCCCTTTTAAACACATTTGGCTTATTTAGTTTGACAGGAACGGACTAGACGTAACACAAAAATGCTTTTTTTTACACCCTGTACGATGGAGGAATGACAATAACATTTTTTTGGATACTCCTAAACTTTAAGCTGAAAAAAAGGTACTCTTGATCAATGTCGATAAAATGAACTGTTTTCGAGAAAAATATATTTTTGTTCATACATTAAATGTATGTCGGCATATTCAGTATACGTAAATTCCATTACTAAGTTAGTAACTAATAAGACAAAGGAGAAAAAAGGCAAATTTCAAGACACTACCATAAACTGACACTGACATAAATATTCTTATTTACTACATGTGAAAAATACCATAGCCACAATGAGGGAATTTTATGAACATAAAACAACAACCAATGCAAAAAACTCTCTCTCAGTACAGAAGAGATTCATGTCATGTTATTGGCTCACTTGCTCGAGGAGAAGAGGCGGGCTTGGTGTGGGTTGTTCGGTTTTTTACCGGGCTCGTAGAAACTAATAGTGACTAAAATATGTTTAGTCAAAACTAGAATTAACTGAGAATGTTTGTTAATTATAGTTTTTACTAGTTCTAGCTTCTCTAGGAATGGATTTGTTCAGAAAATGGGGTTTTAACTGAAATTGGGTTTTTACGTTAAGTTTTGCGTTAATGGCACCGGTAGAAATCTAATAAATGACCAGTATGCTCCTCTACGTCACTGATTTAAATGTTAAGTAATAATTACTGTTGTGGGGCAACCTTGCAAAAAGAAATATGGTTTTTAAATTTTTATCGTTTTGTTGAAAACCCGATTAGTTTATTTCTAGACTGCAATAAATATACCCATTAACCGTTAACATGCAACTTATATTTATAAATTTTATTTCAGTCTTCTACATATTTTAGCGGTGACAAAATAGACGAAAAGATATTAGAAGTTTCAATAATTTTTCTCGTGTATTGTTTTGTTCTTTAATACTAGTCACGGAAGACACATGCCAGGAAGCCAATATTAAGGGAAAGAAGACACTTTTACTATTACGATTATTTATTTGTTTGTTTATTATTAATTTAAGTACATGCGTTACAGGTTTTGATAAACCTAATTACAAGGCAGAAACCATTATAAACATAATACACAGTAACAAGATAATGAAACAGAATATTTAAAAAATCAGGAACATATACAGAGATAACAGTAAATATACACCGTTTCCAAGATAAGGAGGGCCAGTACAGGGATCTCGGAAACCGTAAGAGATACGAAGTCGGTTAAATGGAGGTAAAGTTGCGCATTTACGTGCCTAATAATATGCCGTTTAGAAAGTTTTAAAATTCCGAGTAGTTCCGTTTTCGAAGGGCCATTATAAACGTTTTTTTTAAATACAGTCCTGTTTTCCTGATATTGGAATTTGAGAGCTTTTTTTCTTCCGAATGCAATGCAATGCAATACGGTCCTGCATTTCTCCTAATTTTATAAATAATATCTCATAAGTAAGCTCTAAATTTGTTACTTATGTTAGACTAGTTCAATAAATAACAAATAATTTAATAATAAACCACAAATAAGTGAACAAAAATCATTCCAAAACAGTAAAAAACGAACAACGAAAAAGGTAAGGAACTACATAATCAGGTGTTCAAAATGATTTCCGTTATTCTCTAAGCACAAATAACATCTTCTAACTGCCACATAACAGTTTTTTTGAGATAAAATAAAACACGATAGAATATCAAACTTTTCAGCATTTGTAAATTTATGATCCATATTTTCTGGAACATAGAAAACCTCTTAAAACGCTCTCAAACGATCACAATGGGAATGTCAAGTGAAACAAATCACGCGTCACCATCTTGTGTTGTTTCAAGCGCCTACTTTTCTTTTAAATCCCGAACCAACAGAAGTTTGAAATAATGGTTCTGTATTTTGTTCACATATTTGTGGCTTATTATTAAATTATTTGTTATTTATTGAACTAGTCCAACATAAGTAAAAATTTAGAGCTTACTTATGAGATATTATTTATAAAATTAGGAGAAATACAGGACCGTATCCCAAAATTTCCTGATGTTGTTCAAAAAACCCTCGAAACGTCATTAAACCACAATGTGTCATACATCGTTGCATTCGGAAGAAAAAAAGCTATCAAATTCCAATATCAGGAAAACAGGACCGTATTTAAAAAACGAAAGTTGATAATGACCCTTCGAAGACGACTCGTCGGATTACAAAACAATTAACGCTGTTAGATAGAGCGGAAAAAGTGGCAATGCAAAAGTGCAATTTACTTTAGAATTCGATCTCAAAAAAACCCAGGAAAACAATAAAACGATTTTTCAGATTTTCGTATTTTTCCGGATATCTCCGCAACTACTCGGAATTTTAAAACTTTCTAAACGGCATATTATTAGGCACGTAAATGCGCAACTTTACCTCCACTTAACCGACTTCGTATCTCTTACGGTTTCCGAGATCCCTGTACTGGCCCTCCTTATCTTGGACACGTTGTATAATGATTCCCACATTCCTAGCATGCTGTATGTAAAATTTTTTAATACACAAATCGCACACATGAATTATTTGCTTCCCACCCCCCATTCCTTCAGACCTTAACCTATTATTGACGGTATTCAATATTTTAAAGAATAGCTCTACGTTCTATGCCCTATAATATATTACAAATGGTACAATGGAGTGTTGGAAGCAGGTGTTTATACAGAAACTGTAACAGTTACCATTTTCTATTTGAACTCAGCAGTGCAGTGCTGAATTTTTAAATTAAGGTTTGACAGTGGCTGAATTTATACTATTTATTGGTGGATAATAGACCGGATGGTGCGTCCGATTAAACTTTTTAAATACTAATAAGAATAAAGATTTTCATTATTATTTACCAATAACAATCGGAAAATAGGGACAAGTCTTATGACTAGTTTTGCCATATTTGCGTAAATCAGGCTTTTCTGATCGATTTATTATTTTTAAGGTTATGAGCGATAAGCATTGGCGTAGCGAAATAAAATAAAATAATCTAATTAATGTGATAAATTAGTTAAATTTATAAAAATATTTCTGTAATGACACAAAATTTTTACTCAACGTAACATAACTAATAACGGTATAGGTACCCGAATGTATTACCTATATTTAGATTGAAAAAACTTATCGTCAGTGAACACCAACGAATACTTATAATCAGGAAGAAGACAAACAGCCGTGTTAACAACTAGAAGCAAGTATGTCAAGCGAACAAACCCGGCATCCATTACGTCTGGCATCAGCTGACAAACGCACATGCTTTTCAAATGTCACTTTTGTCCACATTTTTATTAGTGTCAATATTTTAAAGTGACATTTAGCCAACAAAAAACATTCAAAGTGCTATTATTTGATTTACTAAGTGGTGAAAATCAATATTAGGATTCTGACATGTTTTAAACTGTAAATATCACTTTAAAATAATCCTTACACACTCTTATATCATTTTTTGAACTAGTAACGTAACTACAAATGAAAAATTAAACTTCAGAAATAAGCTTGTAAATAGTTTTATTAAAAAATAGGAAGTAAATCATAATTTACATAAAATATTTTACCATCTTCAACTGGGCTCTAGGTCCTAACAAACATTTCAAGCTTCAAGTCCAAGCATATTTTTGGGCCCCATATGATTTAGGAAAAGAAATTATTATTGATATTTACTGTCAGTAAAGATGACTAAATGAATATTTCAATTACAAATTACTCACTTGCACCAAAAAGGAAACGACGTTTCTCGTGAAAAGATTAGAAAATTTAAAATTATTTTAAAAGTTTAAAGCGTCTTCTCCACCATTTTAAATTACATCAGATGTTGCTTGATTTTCATTCCAGCCAGACGAAGGAAGGTAGCTTGTTTAACAATTCGTGCTGTTCGCATTCTATGCCTGTCTCTGTCTGCAGCAACCTTCCCTAATTCAGTAAAGTGAGACAAATATGACCAGGTTCAAGTCGCCTGCATAAACAATAACTTTTTGGCATTTCATATTAACTCTACGTAAGTCTGATATTGACGCTTAAATGATAGAGTGAAACAGATAGATAAAAGTAGGTTACTTCTGAGCGTATGGAGCAGAGTAGGCTTAGCATCACTTCCAAGGTATTCTTACGTGTTTCGATCCCCCCCATAAGCAGTCTCACCGGGCTGCGCATAACCTTAAAGGTACGAAACGTCAAAAGGTTTGAAGTCTAGAGTACAGAGCATAAGCTAGTATCGATATCGACGACTATCGATATTGCATATTTAAAAGTATTTCTCGAGTTATTATAATATTTAATTTAGGTTCTGGAAATAATCTTATCAAATATAACTCGAGCGTCGTTTATCGATTTAAACTTTTAATTCTCAACACTCAAAGTTGTGTTTTTTTGGAAATTCCAGTCAATGATCGTTTGGAATGATATATGAATGATGAATAATGACAACGACCGTTATGAAAATTTCCAAAATCTTTTCGTGACATCGATAAAAAAAAACAAGCTCTAATTATATTGCCTTCAATAAATTGTTTTTCCATTTTCTAGTTGTTAGAAAAAATAAGAAGAGCTAAAACAAGGCTATGAAGTGTACGAAGATCAAATTAAGTAGCAGAAAGGACCAGCAACTTAAAGGAGGAGGTTTTGGAAATAAGTCTTTGAAATCGGAACAGAACACTTTCTGGATTACTACCGGATATCAAGGGTAAGAAACATTTCTTTCATTTCTTTAATCTGGAGAATCATTCAGTTTACATAATGAGTGAGTGAAACTCCAGGAGTGTATTGTACCAATGAAAGTAAGCTTAAAAACTCATTTTACTCAATTACATTTTTTTTTAAATCATAGCACTCTTTTAAGAACCATTTAAAAATATCACCATTGACTTCTGAATATTTTCTGCTTCTTCTACGATGGACGCCTGTCGCACTCCTGATTGCTTTATGTTTTTCTTTAATATCGGCTGCAGTATTTCGAATACGTCGAATTAGTGCATCTGGAGTATAGAATTTTACTTTGTAAGCTCGATTTTTAAACCAGTCCTATAAACAAACGCCTAGTCATGTGAGTCAGGAGATCTTGGAGGCCAAATGTTGTTTGATCTGATGAACGAAATTTTCAGGAGCTCCATTATTGTGCTGATAATACAGTTGCATTCTGATGCTCTTTTTGGAGTGGTGCGTTTCACGTTGGTTTTGAATCGCTGGAGGTTAAAATCGTTGGGAAACGCGACCTCGGGAAGGTCGTTCCATAAGGATGACGTCCTCCAGATCAAAGAATTCTTAAATAATGAAGTTCGAGGAGTACTAAGCTTAACCACATATGGATGGGCGGCAGTGGTTCATCGTGTATTTCTGCTATTCATCGCTCTGGGCGGAACTAAGAGAGCAACGTCAGCCGAGCACTTTCCATGAAAATATCTGTAAAAGAGAGTCAAATCCCCAACCTGTCTTCCATGTTTTAGGCTGTCGAGGTTCTTTGTCAGCTCGTTGTCTCCGATCAGCCGAATGGCTTTCCTTTCGATGGAATCCAGTAGCCGAAGAGTATGTTTGAGTGCAGAGATCCAGACATGAGAGCAGTACTCTGGTGAGGTCGATTCAGGGCTGTGTATAGTGTCAAAAGTTGTTGAGGTGTCTACAACTTTTTGGTCCGGAAGAGTACACCTTGGTTTCTGTGAAGCTACCTTGGCGCGGTTATGCTAAGACATAGTTCCTCTCAGATTGACGCCCAGCAAATTAATAGATGAAGCCAGTGGAATTGCGTGTTCTGCCATGACTATATCCGGTTCTGTACTCTTAACCTTTTTAGAGGAAACTGCTGCCTGGGTTTTCTGGGCGTTAAATTCGACCTGGTTACTGTCACCCCAAGCCAATATTTCTTCCAGGTCTTTGTTGAGCTGTGTTACTTCATGCTGTCTGCGAAGATGTGCGTCGGCAGCCGATGTTTGTGGATTCAAAGAGAAAGATGAGACAAGTGTGCTATCGTCAGCAAAGCCTACAGGAATGTCATTTAGGAAGTCAAAACACCCCAATTATTGACATTCAACCAATAATTGACAAGTTTTAAAACTGGCCATAATATAAGAAATCCTTACACCTGGCCTAAAAATTAAATGCAGCAACCCTGTGGGGTTGCAACCTGGTAACCTCGTCCATCTTCACATTTTTGTAACAATATGGCGGAATAAAGCTAAGTTTATTAAGTACTATCTATTCGATTTCTAAGATGATATTTTTAATAATTATTACTATACTACCAATATTCATCCTTTTCTTTAGTTACTGGCCTGAGTATTCTAGACCTATATATTTTGTAAACTACGAATAAATTTGTAAAAAAAAGCAATCAATTGTGTCAATTATTGGGGTGTCAAATTTTGGGACAATCTCTTTATCGGCCTGACAATTTAAGGATTTTAGAAGACAACAACTAATCCTTTTTCGTTAATTAAATTTTTTTTTAAATATTTGTGTTTTTTCAACATTCGACAATTTTAATACATTCTATGATTAGCATAACATTGTTAAATACTTTATAAAATAAGGAACTTTCTCAGGATGATTAATTTGGTAAGAAATGTTTCTAAAACCTGTCAATCATTGAGTGTTTTACCTTAATCCTTGTAATTCATTTTGTAAAAAATAACGTAATGATATCCCTTGAATCAGTGCTCCAAAATGAAAGGTCCAGTTAAATAATTATGAACCATAACCAGTGGCGGTTCATCCACAGGAGCACATGCGCACGTGCACCCCCAAAACGATTAAAAAAACATTAATTTATAATTCATTGAATATTATTTATCGTATAAAGTCAGACCCTCCCTAATATTTTATCGTACCGTCAATTATCGCATAAAGTCCGACCCACCCTAATATTTTATCGTACTGTCAACCAAACTGTATATTATAGGCTCTCGATCCGGTAACCGTGCCTCGGTCGAGGTTAATAACGATTATGACGAGACTTGCTCGCAAGTGCGATTAAGTAGGCGGGGCACAATGCAGTTTCTCTGTAGTAATAGGTGGCGGGAGACAGCGGCGAATAGCGGGGCTATGGCGATTTAACATGGGAAAGGCGCACAATTTTAGCGTTCGTGCATCTAGTTAGAAATTCGATATTTTAATATTATATAAGGTAAAATTAATAGTTTGACGGTGGACTATTTAAAAAATAACTTTAGCTCTTTGAGTTTGGAGCAAAAAATTTAAGTGAAGAATGCGAGAAGTTCTAAACCCGAAAATAATTTAACGCAGACCACAAAGGATAAATCTAGGGACATTATTAGCAAGATTAAAAATTAAATATATGAAAAAAAAATTATAGAGGGTATTCCAAACTTTAATGAGGCTGTTATTGATCAATTTTCTACAATTATGAACAGAAGAACTGACTTTAAAAATAATTTCACCATACTTGTGAACCCCCTCTATCATAGGTCACGAGTCGCCACTGAGTCCATAACGCAACACACGTTTACCGAAAATTGGTTACATAAATTGTTTTAATTACGCCGCTATAGCTTCAAAACAAATGAAAATTGAACAAGGACATATAATTTTTTTACATTATTTTGACGTACACAATACAACTCTGGCACTCTTGGTCCTGATTAACATATTTCATTCTGACATTTGGAAATCATCCACAGTTAGTTACAATTTAAAAACAAAGTTAATCATTAATTACTAATATTATTATCTTGCTTGTTACCGTAGATCTATATTTATCAAATATTATTCTTTGTTTAGTTATTCATACAAACTGGCCAGAATTAAAAAGCCCCCTCTACCCGTAGAACAAGTAGAACAAAACCTTACCATCACCACGATAATGTTTCCCGAAAACATTTCCTTTAATACTGGAGCTTCAACAGATAAATGGTCAAAGAAAACACCAAGACTGATTTCCGCGAAAAACAAGAACCACACGCCAAGAAAAAATATTCTGGACGACGAATATGATTTCTCTTACGATCTCAGTGATATCCTCGAAGATCAGAAGCATTCAGCAAACAATTTAGACGCCGGAAATAGTGATCGGATCGAAAATCTGGACCTAAATTTTGATGATTATGAAGTTTCTTCGGAAATAGAGGAGTTATTGTTGAAGTGTGAGCAAACCAGAGATAGTAGCAAAGGAAGAATTACAGATAGAAAGATGCAGAAAAACAAAAACAAACACGATAACGAGGATAAGACTAAAAATAAAAGAAATAAGCTTAAGAAAGCAATTCGATTTTCATTTTCCAAACCGGCGAGTCCTGTAACAGAGCAAGTTATTCGCGTAGATGTTACCTCTACGATATCCCCTGAAGAACTGATAAGTGACAATTTTTTTAAACATGTTTGTAGTAAAGGACATGGGAAAGTAGTTAACGAGAAAGTAGTCAAAATGGGTACTGAGAAATGTAATAAGAACCGGGAAAAGGACATTAAGTTAATAGATGCTATGGAAGAAGATTTTATTATAAAATGTAGACAATTAGCACTAACGCCAAAAGAAAGATAATGATGGGCTAGTTAAAAAAAAGTTGTAATATTTTCCTTTGTTATTAAATAAGTATAACAACAAATGGGTATATGAGTTCAATATAACTAAGTATACGTATTGTTTTGTATTACTTCTAATAATTCAATTGATTCGGTTTAATTATAAGATATTTTCTAATATACATATTCCAGTAAACCCGATATTTGATTATTTTTACTTATTTCCAAAGTTCCCAGTCATGCAAAGAACAGACTCGCGTAGTTTTATAAAGAGGTCGCTTAAATAATGAACAAAATATGTCTTAAAGAATCTTATTTCAATTTAAAAACATTTAACGAAAAATATTTCTCGACAAAGTTGGAGAAAAAGGGAAGCGGTAAAATGTCAGTTGAAGTCGCGCGCGATAAGATGGGGAATAGCAATTTTTATGATTTCCTTAAAATTTTATTTGTGAAAGTATTTTTGCATTCGCAGCTCAATATTTTTACAGTAATAATAATATCCAAGCCTCAAACAGTTATTAAACGGTATTACGCTTGTGCTACCTAACCCATATGCTTCCGACATCCTCTACCAAGACGATGATCGCAAGACAAGGACCATATGACCGATCAGCGGTAGTAAATCTGGGTCAGCGGATTGACATCCACCTGCCAAATCATCACGGCGATAGGCAACTAAGCATTGATGCCGGCGCAGGGAAATTAACGGCGATATGAATATTTAATTTTAATTTACCTTACGAAACATCATAAAAAATCATAAACTAAAATAATTCTAAAGGAAATAAAAATCCATACAACGTGTCCAAGATAAGGATGGCAAGTACAGGGATCTCGAAAACCGTAAGAGATGCGAGGTCGGTTAAATAGAGGTAAAGTTGCGCATTTACGTGCCTAATAATATGCCGTTTAGAAAGTTTTAAAATTCCGAGTAGTTCTGGAGATATCCGGAAAAACCCGAAATTCTGAAAAATCGTTCTATTGTTTTCCTGGGTTTTTTTGAGATCGAATTCCAAAGTAAATTCCACTTTTGCATTGCCACTTTTTCCACTCTATCTAACAGCGTTAATTGTTTTGTAATCCGACGAGTCGTCTTCGAGGGGCCATTAACAGCTTTCTTTATTTAAATACGCTCCTGTTTTCCTGATATTGGCATTTAAGAGCTTTTTTTCTTCCGAATACAACGATGTATGACACATTGTGGTTTGACGTTTCGAGGGTTAGATTATCAAACTTTTCAGCATTTGTAAAATTATGTTCCATATTTTCTGGAAAATAGAAAACCTCTTAAACGCTTTCAAACGATCACAATGGGCATGTCAAGTGAACCAAATCACGCGTCACCATCTTAATTTTTTTGTTTCAAACGCTTACTTTTCTTTTAAATCCCGAATCAACAGAAGTTTGAAATAATGTTTCTGTATTTTCTCCACTTATTTGTGGCTTATTATAGCCAGTCCAACATAAGTAAAAATTTAGAGCTTACTTATGAGATATTATTTATAAAATTAGTAGAAATACAGGACCGTATCCCAAAATATTCTGATGTAGTTCAAAAAACCCTCGAAACGCCATTAAACCACAATGTGTCATACATCGTTGCATTCGGAAAAAAAAGCTCTCAAATTCCAATATCAGGAAAACAGGACCGTATTTTAAAAAATAAAGTTGATAATGGTCCTTCGAAGACGACTCGTCGGATTACATAACAATTAACGCTGTTAGATAGAGCGGAAAAAGTGCAATTTACTTTAGAATTCGATCTCGAAAAAACCCAGGAAAATAATAAAACGATTTTTCAGAATTTCGTTTTTTTCCGGATATCTCCGGAACTACTCGGAATTTTTGAAACTTTCTAAACGGCATATTATTAGGCACGTAAATGCGCAACTTTAGCTCCATTTAACCGACTTCGTATCTCTTACGGTTTCCGAGATTCCTGTACTGGCCCTCCTTATCTTGGACACATTGTATACCTACTTTACGTTTTATCAAAGGTAGATGCGTGAGCAGGACAATACCACTAAAATCCACCTGTCTCGAAGCGGTTTGCTGTAAGATACGATACACAAAGTCTCGACTGTCACGGAGCTACTGGAGCCCGTCAACTTTAAATAATGTTTTGTAACAAAATACTGTAACAGAAAGATATCTAGCCGTTTTTCGAGTTTTTGTATAAAACATTAAAAAAAAACCAGGAAAAATTTGGAAAATAAATAATCTTAAAATTACTGACTAAAAAAGTGAAAGGGTGAAAAATATTTCATTGTTAGGTAGGTAATTAGCCTTAACCCAGAAAAAGAGATAGGGGACGATTTAATAAATAAATATTGATTTTCTGTCTTTTCCTGTTACTTTGTAATAATGTTATTAAAACAAGAAGGGCAGAAAGATTAAGAAAATACAATTTTAAAAATATATTATTGAAAGAAGGTTATTTTTTTTTAGGATTTTAAGTCATACATTTACAGTAATATCAAAAACATATAATTTTTAATGCATATCTTTTTGAAAACCGATAAAACAGACAACGCTTAAAAACGAAATACAGTTGCAGTGTATTAGACGGAAATGGCAAAATTAAAATATTAACCTCTCATTATTGTTTCGTGTGGTTCACAAATTTTTCCATTTTCTAAACCAAACTAGGTACAGATTGTCCAATTTTCGACACATTTATAGGGTATCTCCATAATTGTTAGTGCTATCAAAAAAGTAAGTGTCATGTACTCTTGTTGGGTCAAACTTAAAATGGTAAAATCAAAATTTGAAAATTTTCGCTCGCTAAGAGATACGAGGAAAAATCAAAAAATTGACAATTTCAAAATTGCCCTATATTTTCTTAGTTAAAAGAGATACAGAAAAATGTTTTATACAGAAGTTTCTTTATATTGATTGTTGAATAATCTGCAGTTTTCAGAATAAGTATACGGGGTCAGGTAAATGGTTAAATGGAACACCCTGTATATTTTAATCTAAAAAGATACTATTTTAAATTCTCCTTTCAAAAATATATCATACCATGGATGATATTGGTTACTAGGCGATTTATTAAACTTTATTACTTTAAACCTCAGTAGACCATGAAACAAAAGCTAATATCCTAGAAACAACTATGTTAACAATTAACATTTAACGTCAATTTCATTTTTACGTATTCATTTGCGAAAATGGCCTATCAACATTTTGAAAATTTGGATATGGTATCAGTTTATATTGAAAGTGGAAAAAACCGAAGAAATGGCGCAAAATATATATTTTGCTGGCTATCCGGAAAGACGGTAACCATTTGCGATTATTCCCGTTATTTTTTACCTTAATCTGAATATTTTAGTTCGTTTCAAAGTAATAACGTTTAAATAAATGGCCTAGGAAACCAATATCATCCATGGTATGATTTATATTTGAGAGGAAAATTTAAAATAGTATCTTTTTAGATTAAAATATACAGGGTGTTCCATTTAACTTTTTTACCTGAGCCCATATACTTATTCTGAAAACGGCCCATTATTCAACAATCAATATAAAGAAACTTCTGTATAAAACATTTTTCTGTATTTCTTTTAACTAAGAAAATATAGGGTAATTTTGAAATTGTCAATTTTTTGATTTTCCCCCGTATCTCTTAAGTGAGTGAAAAATTTCGAATTTTGATTTTACCATTTAAGTTTGACCCGAAAAGAACACATGACCCCTACATTACTTTTTTGATAGCACTAACAATTACGGAGATACCCTCTAAAAGTGTCGAAAATGGGACATCCTGTACAATATTTTTTAAAAATAATGAAGTCTGACGCAGACCTAGGTTAAAAATTTTTTTGACACGTTTTTAAAAATTTCCAAGAAATCTTGAAGTGCTATTCCAAACAGTATTTTCTTTCAAATACCGCTAATTTTCTTTATTATTTTGTGATCCTTTATTATTAATTTTTTTACAACTAACCGATTTATATGTAGAAAAGTTTTGCCTTTGTTTGCTGCCAGGTTGTAAATTACACCTCGTTATGCTTATCAAAAGTCAATTTTGTACACCTGTTAATTTCACACATTTAAACCTTGTGTTCTAATTCCAACTTTACAATG
Source organism: Barypeithes pellucidus (assembly GCA_963991005.1). Lineage (NCBI taxonomy): Eukaryota > Metazoa > Arthropoda > Insecta > Coleoptera > Curculionidae > Barypeithes > Barypeithes pellucidus. The sequence continues at coordinate 8,957,545 of OZ022557.1, forward strand.
TGATATTTTCAGCTATCAACGTTTGATAATTATTTTTTTAATAATGAGGAAGGATAGTTTTTTAAGCAACTATATTAAAAAATTTTCAAAATGGGTTATTTTCTATTATGTACAGATGGTCAATAATGAAGAAAACATATATTACTTGTAAAGTTTAATTAGGATATATGAATATATGGGCAAAATAACCATGGCTGCATTCAGCAGAGCCTATCGATTTATAGTTCTGCTGAATGCATTTTATTGTCAGTTTTTTGTTTGGTTAGGATCCCTCCTAATTATGTTTTCCTATTTGGGTTTCATAATGGCTACATTATGAAATGCAAAAAAATTTAATAACCTGCCACTTTATGGAACTGAAATTTTATTTTTTTCATGTTAGCAACAAATAGTGTTCGAATTTTAGGCATACTTCGATTTCGTTGAAATTAGTTTTCTAGGCATTATGGATTCGACAGAAATTTTTTATAGAAAACTTTAAAATACTAACCTTTAACCTTGCAAGTAGATCATTTTTACTAGACATTTATCTGAAATACCTATACTCGGAATTATATAACATGCTGATGGTGTCCGTCAACTAATTTCTAGTCACAACTATAAAACAACATAACCTAAAAATAATAGAAATATCTTCCAGTTTATGCTCTATTTCTAAAGTTTTATTCAATAAAGTATAATTTTTATTTTTAATTCAATATAGTATTATACATATTACTTTATATACTGGGTCCGCTAAGTAATGGGACATGGAAAAAACCACAGACTCCTTACGTAAAAATATTAGGATTTAATTATACTTACCTATATCCGAAAGTTGATATTAACTGAGATACAGGGTGTTAAAGTTAAAACTTCATTTTTGTTTTTCTCTAATAACTTTGACAAGCTCAAGATACCGTTTGGGCAATTCGATGCGAAGATGGGCGGAAGCATGCCTTTTAAGTGAAGGTAGCCATTTCCAACAATTTTTATGAAACAAAATGTATCATTAATTATTTTATCAATGTTAATAATAATGAGCTTCAATATGAATTTAGTGGTTTTCATCAAGAACGGGTGTGTTTGACGAGAAAAATTCAAGAGACCGCTATCATGTAGAATTGACCAGGCTAATCAGAAAAAATATCCACATGGAAAAATGTGAGTGGCGTACCATCTTTTTTGTAAAATATATCAGAGGACATGTTTGCAGAGACGCCACTGGTGGAACAATTGAATAAATTTTCTAACAAAAATTTGTGGTTCTATATCCTATTAACACATACCAAAATTGAAAATAATATCTAAAGTACTTTCGGAGATATTAGAAAATAACCATTTTAAAAATAAAAATTCAACACCCTGTAGCAAAAAATTTAAGCCGTTGCGGACATATGTTCAAATGAACTTTTCTTTATAAAATGACCTAAGGAATTACACCCTGAAGTACTAGCACGGCATTAAGTAACACCCTGTATAATGTATTTTTATTGAATTTGACATGTTATTCCAAAACAAAAACTTCACTAGTTTAATTTTATTTCTTATGTAGTCCCGCTCATCGTAGCTTAGCTTGGCACCGTTAATACGCATACATGAATTTCTCAATACAGTGGCGTGAAACATGGGGAGAAATTATATGTTTGTTTATTGTATTGGCCTCTTGCTAATATTTTTTTCTATCAATTACGTGATGAATCAGGCAATAATTAGAAATAAACATTTGAAGAGTCATGCAAGGGAGGAATAGTAATTCAATAATAATATCAGGTTTGTTCGGGTTTGTTCGGACATTTGGGAAAAGAAAATACAGTGTATTTTCTTATTTTCTTCTGATTAAATTATTGTTTGAGCACGCCTATGGTAAGACGCTTTCTAGCATATTTTTTATACATTTTTCTTCCCTTGCTCTTCATACGGAAACGTTCAAATAAAACTGGGCAAACAATACACTTCTCGGCTAGCCCCCTTTCCCTAATTTATTATTATGGACTGTGATAAATTAAATAGAAATGACGAAATTTGCTTATCGACTGCTTATAACTCCTTTTATAACTTCTTTCACTTTAGAACCGATTCTTTTTATCCTTACGACCATCAATAGTAATCAGATAGGGGGCCGAATAATAAAATATAATCAAAACACGTCGGCGTAAAAAAACAACTTTTAATTAATTTCGTACCTCAGTTTAAAAATAAAAATTACCATTATTTCTTTATCGCCTAAAAATTCCTCGTCTTTCAAACGCCTCTTAAAATCAACGACAGGCTGTAATTTAATGAAAAATTCAAAACCTATCGCCAAAAGCTCTATCGGTAATTAGCAGTATAAATTAGTAACATAATTTTAGCATTAGCATCAAGCTTCACCCCTGGATATTTTCCTTCTCTCTCTCTCGTTGTTGCTGCTGGATTAACGTGTCTCTGTCTTACTTTTCTTCGTTTTTTTTTCAATGCTTTCTTGAACATTGGCGTAACTTTTGGCATCACAACGGTATATCTATTTAAAAACGAATTATTTCAAATTTATATTTGAAATCGTAAAAAAATTTCAACGAACTGAAAATGAATTCTAACAGGACCGGCAACTTTTGTGATATAAGGTAAATTTAATTTTTTTGAGAATTTTGTTGAAAATTTTCAAAAATAATTCGGTTTATGATTAATTACTTAAGCACATCAAAATTACCAGTTCTTTTGCATGTAAGTTGCTTTATTTTCATATTTTATATTTTGGCAAAAATAACAACAAACCAATTTTGCTGATGACACTGCTATTATGGCAGTAGGAATCAGTAACTAAGATGTAAAAGTTAAAATTTCTTTTAGTACCAAATAGTATCAAATTATACAGGGTGTCCCATAACTAATGGTACACAGGAAAACTGCAGATTCCTTGGGTAAAAATACTGCGATTTGGCCATACTTAGTTTAGTTCAATAGCTGGTAATAAACGAGATACAGGGTGTCCAAGTAAAAATTTAATTTTCAATTTTCCTAAATAACTTATTTCTGAATCAATATTTTTGCATAACATTTTGTGACTAGGGTTTGTTTGGGGAAAGGAATTTGAATTTGTTAATAATTTTGATGTAGATTATAGGGGGCGCTCTCTGCGGTACTCTAGATGCATAAAAAGAAATGTAACTTTTTTGTGCCTTAGTATAATTATGTTTTTATTAAAGATATCAGTTTTTCCGTCATTTTTAAGCAATAAAGCTATACTTTGTAAATGTCGCTCCGACTAACCGTTTTCGACATATTTTCAATTACAATTTCTAATGCGCCTGTTGAAATTTTGATTTGTAAAATGTGAAATTTGTCACAGTAGGCTTTGGTAAAAACAAATACAATGAAAGCAGATTGAAACCTCATTTAAGTCAAAGTTTATTTTCATTTGTCAGCATTGTGGGTGTTTTTAAGGAGTTTTTGAAGATACTGTTATCAAAAATTAAACTAAAAATGCCGCTACATAACTGTTTTCTAACGGAGAAAGCGAGACATGGTATGTTCATACGCACAAGAAAACGCGGGGCACATCGGCGGTATTTGGAAATGTATCCAAATAGAAGGCAGCCAGATTTTAAAATTTTTAGAAGCCTATAAGACAGACTGGGTGAAACAGGATCCTTGCGTCCAAAACGTAATAGTGGAGCATTTTTAGTTTAATTTTTGATAACAGTATCTTCAAAAACTCCTTAAAAACACCCACAATGCTGACAAATGAAAATAAACTTTGACAGAAATGAGGTTTCAAAGTGCTTTCATTGTATTTGTTTTTACCAAAGCCTACTGTGACAAATTTCACATTTACAAGAAATTGTAACTGAAAATATTTCGAAAACGGTTAGTCGGAGCGACATTTACAAAGTATACCTTTATCGCTTAAAAATGACGGAAAAACTGATATTTTTAATAAAAACATAATTATACTAAGGCACAAAAAAGTTACATTTCTTTTTATGTATCCAGAGTACCGCAGAGAGCGCTCCCTATAATCTACATCAAAATTATTAACAAATTCAAATTCCTTTCCCCAAAAAAACCCTAGTCACAAAATTTTGTGCAAAAATTTTGATTCAGAAATAAGTTATTTAGGAAAATTAAATTTTTACTTGGACACCCTGTATCTCGGTTATTATCAGCTATTGAACTAAACTAAGTATGGTCAAATCGCAGTATTTTTACCCAAGGAATCTGCAGTTTTCCTGTGTACCATTAGTTATGGGACACCCTGTATAATATATGGGATAAAATTCACACGACGTGGCTAGTATATGCCAGTAATATTGATTGAAGAATCACAAAACCATCAATAGTAACGCCCACACACCGCCCCCCACCCCCACCCCCACCCCCACTCTTAAAATTAAAGGCGCTTTTTTGTTAATATTATCATCTTGAAAAACAAATATACTCGTAAATTCTAAATACGCTATACAGAAATTATTTAAAATGCTGTTTTCCGAGAATAAGTTTTCATAACTTAAACCAATAAAAAAATATTTTGTCCTACGAACAAAAAATGTGTCAATTCGTATTTACTTTCTTTTTCATTCAAAAATGTAATTACATCAATAGAATCGAAAACAACACGGCTCTGGTAGCACCGTGGTTAAGCGGCAGTCACTGACGACGAGAGTTTGGAGGTTCAAATCTCAAGGCTGCTAAACCAAGTCGCACAAGGTGGATTTTAAAAGTCTTTACTGTCCGGCTTCAGGAAGATTGAAAATAAATCATCTCCCTACTCTATTCGCACGTAGTGGATGGGTTAGGGTACCAACTCCCCAATCGGTAGGTCAGACCGCAATACGAGAAACCAAGGGTTGACAGCCCTTGGGGAAACGCATAAACGAGGATCGTGGTTCGGAGCCCACGTTAAGCTGTAGGTTCAATCGGCAATGGCCCTATCAGGCATGGCCTCCCGCATTTAAACAAAGTTAATGGTCAGATGTCATGCGCAATGCCGACTGATATACCTTAACCGGCGAACAGGACCGTACTTAGCCCTTAATGAAAATGATTACATGGCAATATTTTGGCCCATCAAGACCTTCTTTACTGGGAAATAAACAATCTATTATGGACAATCTATCCTTATGGAACGACCTTCCCGAGGTCGTTTTTCCCAACGAATATAACCTCCAACGATTCAAAACCAACGTAAATCGCTTTTTGCGCACACGCACCACTCCCAGAGTTCCCTAAAGGATTTCTCCTATAGTGCTTGTTGATCATAAGAAAAATTTCTCGCATAGAAGAAGGCCTTATGGCCATCACTGAAAAGCCACTTTCAGAATTAATTTTGATATCTATTGTCCACGTATCGATATATTTTTAATATCATTATATCCCTACGACTGATTTCGGTTCTGGACGGTCGTGTTGGTTGACAACCAAACCGACACCAATACGGCGGGGTTGTCTATATGACGGAGACATAGTGCGCAAGACAACCGACGAGCAACCTTTCAAAAATATATGACCGGTAAACCGTGCGCACCAATCTATTTTTTCACTCATAAAATTTCACTTCACACTGCCCACCCCATAAGTTGTACGTATCCACAGTTACAGGTCGGTGGGGCAACAGAAAAAAAATTGTGGACTCAATGGTGAAGTAATATTAACTTTTCTACATCAGACAAAAAAGCTTATTAATTTGTTCTGTTGTTTTAATTGTTGAGGTTATTTTTAGAGGGGGAGGAGCACCCTAACCCCCTCCCACCCTTATCCTATATAGGGAATGCCAAGAATGATGGTCATTCTCTGGTTCAACAATGACTGGTGCTCAACAGACAGCCATATCCTAAGGCCCTAAGCAATTTCACATATTACAAGTAATAATCAAACCTACTCAAGTTCCGTCTCCTTTATTAAAAAAAAATCAGACGGAATTAAATCGGACCTATCCGGAGGGAGATTCGTTCAGCTCCAGGATCAGTTGGATCGTGGCTGATTTGTGAACTCGCGCATTATCGGAAAGAAGGAGGACATTTTTATTGACGAATTGGCGAGGGAATGTTTAATTGTGTTTACTAATAATCGGCAGTATTTCTAAAACACCTATACTATAAATTAATATTTAAAGCGTTTAAATCAATTTTATTACAATAAAAAATCACTAAATCTTTTTCCAAGACCCATTACGAAGATATTAAAACATTTAACGTGTCCTCATAGTACCCTTTTTACAAACTTTCTTTAATACCATAATTTTCTCGATGACAGGGAAATGATATCCTTTCCCAAACAGAACATTATAACCCTATAACTTTCCTTTTTTTAAATCCCTATTTTATTAGTGACTTTTTGCATCCACCAATTCTCAAAATGATTTTTATATGGAAATAGCGGTAATGACAAACCTCACCTCACCAAGTGTGGGAGTGCCTATACAATGGCAGAAAGAACATCGTTCGAAATAACAAAATACGTGACGAACAACACCAAATTGTAACTTCATAAGAGAAAACAGCAAAATAACTTAAGATGAGGATCCCAAATAATCCCAAATTAGCAATCAGAGCCATCTATGTTACATCAATTTAATTTAAAAATATGCCGCTTTTTGGCAGGTTAGAAAGAGACGAGAGTCATCAGCTGATCAATATTTCTTTTCGTGAAGTTTTAGCCGTTAATAATAAAGTTTTTTAGTTAATTTATTGATATTTAGATTGTCTGACATGTCGATTGGGGTATCAACAAGTTTCAGGAAGATCTGTGACAAAAATTTGAAAATTGTTCATATTTCAAATTGTTATTATTATTCTTATAACATTATATTCTTTAACGCAATTTTTTCATAGCGTTTTCCAATCCTTTAACTTTTCGAATCCAGTTTTAGATTAGAAAAAAATTACGTGTATTTGGCTAAATGTTCACATAAAATACTGCCTGCTTGACAACGTGTGATTAAACGCAGCTCTTAAGTTTGTCAGAAATAAACTAATGCCAAACGTTACAAAAGCAGAATATAAATACAATACCCGAAAAAACAAACCCGAACATTTGCAAAACACTTAAAGAATATAAAAAATACTAGAACGGCTGCAACAAACAAACCCGAACAAACTCCAACAGAGCGAACTTTGGCTAACCCAAAATTTAAAAATAACAACCTAAAACACGACACAATGAACACTTACTTCTAAAACACAATACAATAACTAATGCCCTTGCTATCACTACGCAACTGGGCGGGTACATCCATCAAATATCGTACATCACCGAATAATCCCGATGGCCTATGGGGTGTCTCTCGAGACGCATGCGCGATCAACTGTCTGTAATATAACCTAACAAATTAGCTCTCCATTGAAAACGCACGATGTTGCCATTGTATGGTGTCAAGCGGCACATTATTTTAAAGGTGGTTTAATTCTCTTTCCCATAATACCATAATTTATTATTTTTGACTCTCGTAATTTCCACACACCGACGCGACGAATCCAGTAACCTGCAACATTTCTCGTTCGTTATTGCAAAAACTCCTTCTTTATTATCCTCTCGCGCCCTTGCCCGGTTATTTTCCCGTGTCCTTCAGGACCTTCCGCAGGATAGCAGTAACAGGACATCAGGAAGAGGCAAGCAATAATGAGATATTTTCGTGAATTTTTTAAGCTGAATCAAAGTTTCTTATTTCCGAAGGAGTTTAAATTTATGTTCCTTTTCACCCCTTTAACAAAGTTTTTCTTGCTCTGTATATCAGATATAATGCACATACAACGTGTCCAAGGATGTTCTACACAAATGGGAAAGTTTTTTATTATGCGTTATATGAATGGAAAATGGAACTGTCTCTTGCTAAAAAGCTCTGCTTGGCAAGAAACTAAGATTTATGAAAATATATATATATCTATTATATTATACAGGATTCTCAAAAAGTAGAGGAATGTAAAAAAGGTCCGGGGGATTTAATTTTTGAGCAAACGATAAATAAATTTCAAATCTTGTTGGAAGTACAATTTGAATTAATAGTATATTAAGATACAAGTTTCATAAGACATTATCTTAGAGCACGCAGTTTTCTAAAGTATAGTATTTGCAGAATTATACCGTTGATCTTTTGACTGCAATAAAACCTCATTATCCCTTCGACCCTAAAATAAATAAGAAAATCCCAAATTTTAAAACCTTTTCGAGCACAGCCGGACCAGGTATACAAATTCAATTTATACCTATGCCTGATGCATATATAAATACAAAGTGATTTTTATTAATTTTAATCTTTAGTGGTTTTCCGGCGAGTAATTTTTAGTTACGCTTATTAGTGGTAGAATGTGGCGTCCTTAGAATTGTGCTGATAGGGGGCATCTTCAAGTATCATTTTTAAAAGAAAGCATTTATCTACCGATGCCAAACTACTAATTAAAAATGTGTATCAATCGTTTTTGAGTAGAAATTTTAATTCGATGGATGCTTTAGCAGAGACGTATACTTTGACAAAAATTCCTTTATCTTCGTTAAGAGACATAGTACTTAAACCTGTTAATCCTAGAAAAAAATCGGAGTGATTCTGACACATTTAGAAGCATTGACGAAAATGGCATGGATTTATTAAGAAGAAAGATTTACCAAATGTATGAGGCGCAAACAGTACCCACTTTGATTTCCCTCAAAGAGCGGCTGATTAAAGACGAGACAAATATCTCTTGTAGCCTTTCAAGCCTTAGGAAAATATTGCATAAAATAGGTTGTAAATACCGAAGCATTGATAAAAGACAAACATTAATGGAATCTCAACGTTTATATACAAGTGCTCTGTCTAATTGTCTTATGAATCGTGTATTTTATAATACTTTTTCTATTTGTGTCTTTAAAGTCTGAAATACTTTAAAAAATATAGTTGATTTTTTCCATTTGAATTAATAATTTCTTTTTGGGTTGGCAATACTTTTACAATTTAATAAAATGTTACAAGTATCAAATATGCCATGATAGAAACAATTGAACACAACAAAGCTTCTTCCCATCCGTCGTAATTAAAAATAAATATTTATATACAGTATGTCCGCGGATGCAGTTAACAAGGGGACAAATGGACCAAAAATTGAAAGATATGAAAAAAAGTTATACTTCATTAAAAAGTCTGCTTGTCGAAAAAATAGGAATTACGATGAGAAAATTGATTCTCAAAAATGAAAAACATAAAATATAACAAAAGTTAATAGTGATTTTACTACATTTACTTGGTTATTACCTTTACATTACTAAACATTAATAAAAATAAATAATAAATAATAATAAATTTACAATGGACGAGGTATCATACACAATAGTCATAGTTCAAAAACCCCTCCCCCATATTCAACACATTTTTCCAACTGCTTTATAATGTGATCAAAACGGGCTTGAATCTCTTCAACTGATAATGATTCCACTGCTCGACTAATTCTTAGTTTTAAAATTTCGACATTACTATTCATTGGTTGCGCAAAAGGTAAGAATCGACTAATGTCAGATCGGAGCTACTTGAGGGCCATAAAACTGGCCCATTTCTTCCTATCCATCTCACACCGAATTTTCTGTTCAGCCATTCTTTGCCCGTAGCGTAATGTGCAGGGCACCCATCTTGTTGAAAATAGCTTGCGTTGAGATAATCCAGGGACAGCTCTTCAAGATGATCGCTAAAGAATATATCTAGTAATTTCAAATAGCTCGCTCTGTTACAAGTACATTCGAAAAAATAAGGTCCAATGATACAAATTGCACACTACACATTGACTTTTACTGACGTCTTGCGGGAATCCTAAATTCAGGATTCTGTTTACTACAATATCTGACATGTTGAGAAGCAACATGTTGGTTGAAAATGTTGATTCATCAGAAAACATTATAAGCTTGTGAAAATTTCTATTGACGTTTAGAATCTCACTTCCGAACCATAAACAAAAATCTAGCCTTTTAGCTTCATCCCCAGTCTCCAAGGTTTGGTTGGAATGAGGCTTGTAAGGGTAAATTTTGTTATTTTTTAAAACAGTTTGAATGATATTTTTTTGAACCACCTCTAAATGCTTAGCTCTGTTTCTCAAGGAAAGCAATGGAATTTCATTTACAGAATGCAATATCAAAACTGTACAGGCATCTTCCTCATTATATTGCTTCTTCTCTTTTTTATTTTAATGTCAATAACTGATCCTGTTCTTTGACATTTTTTCACCAGTTTGTGTACACCAACTTTCGAAACGTACACGCCAGGAAATTTGCGTTGGAATTCCTCCGCTACGTAGCGATAAGAGAACTGACGTTGGAAAAACGACCTCGGGAAGGTCGTTCCATAAGGATGAAGTCCTCCAGATGAAAGAATTCTTAAATAATGAGGTTCGAGGAGTACTAAGCTTAACCACATATGGATAGGCGGCAGTGGTTCGTCGTGTATTTCTGCTATTCGCCGCTTTGGGCGGAGTTATGAGGGTAGCTTCAGCCGGGCACTTTCCGTCGAAATATCTGTAAAAGAGAGTCAAATCCGCAACCTGTCTTCGATGTTCCAGGCCTCTTTGTCACCTCGTGGTCACCGAACACATGAATGACCCTCTTTTCGATGGAATCCAGTAGCCGAAGAGTATGTTTGGATGCAGAGCTCCCAGGCATGAGAGCAGTAGTCCAGTGATGGTCGAATCTGGGCTTTGTATAGTCTCAAAAGTTGTTGAGGTGTGTACAACTTTTTGGTTCGGAAGAGTACACCAAGTTTATGAGAAGCTATCTTGGCGATTGCCACAACGTGGTTATTCCAAGACATATCTCCTCCCAGATTCACGTCCTCAAATTAATAGATGAAGCCAGTGGAATTGCGTGTCCTGCCATGACTATATCCGGTTCTATAATGTTAACCTTTTTATAGAAAACTGCTGCCTGGGTTTTCTTAGCGTTAAATTCGACTTGGTTACTGTCGTGTTTCAAATTCATAAAATGGATAATAAAAATAGTTTCCCATTTGTATAAAATTTCCTTGGATACGTAGTAAATATATGACATATGGAAATAATGTATTATGTACAGGTATTGTTGGTTGCTTAAATGTCATTGTCCTTGGCATCAAATGCCAGTCACACAACTAGCAAATCGGCAACTCTGCTAGCGCAATGCACCTTTTACCATAATGCATTAATAAAATTTAAACGGAAAAGTAACATATACATACAAACGAATTAATCACAGCCGTTTTGCGGCGAAAAATTTAATTTCCGCCCGTTCGTCAAACCATAGATTTGAAACGCCTAACACGGCTTGGTACTATCAATTCGAAACCTGAATTAGAGACGTTCAGACATCTAATTTGCCAGTTATTTCAAAATTATACGCCATCAGCCTTTGTTATTTCTTACTATTTCGTTTCTAATTTGTAAAACGCAAAGTTGTGTGTCATCTTTATGGGTAAACAACTATTCCGTTTGTAGTTTGTTTTGGGAAAGAATGGGACTCTGTCTTTTAACTAATAAAGTTAATTAATATTAAAATTGTAAAGTTGAAAGACTGATTTGGTAATTTTATGAAACAACGCAACTTACAGGACCATCGGGAAAATTGTGTGTTTTCTATTATGTAATAGTATATTACAATACAAGTACGCTAGGTACGTCTTTACCGAATGTGCGTGACGTTTAACAAAACGAGCCGAAGGCGAGTTTGGTAAATCACGCAAATGCGGTAAGGACACCTACCGTAAGTGTATTGTACGATATTTTATCTATAAGCATGTTTGAGGGCACCAATATTAAAAACTAAAAGAGCATTGTTTTAAATTACCCCGTAGGTGCCTCGTAACTCGTTATCAACAATGCATTAATATCAGGTTGCTAGGGAAATAAATTTAAGTAGTTACTTACCGCACGCGAATAGATAATAGTACATTACATACCAAGAGTGGTAAGAACAAACCCGCAATGCCAAAACCGTCAATGTTTTCAACAGATTTTATGCAAAGTTGACTGTGAAATCCATTGGGTGGCCTTGACAAGGTAAATAAACGTCAACATTGCTTATTTGGATTTTATTTTTGGGTATATTAGTAACGACTACGATATTCAGATTGAGGGAACGCCACGGGAAATTACATTACATGCTGCTTCCGCAGCAAATAATTTATTCCTGGAAAGATCCAGGGAGCGGTATGAAAGAGTGTATCAAAAATGTGTTGACTGGTGTACTGAAAAAGTACAGTACACAACTCGAGTGGTAGTCTATTGCACACTCTTTGGCTACATTATGAAATGCAAACAAATTGAATAACCTGCCAATTTATGAAACTGAAATTTTTTTTTTTATGTTGGCAGCAAGTAGGGTTCGAATTTTAGGCTTACTTCGATTTGGTTGAAATTAGTTTTCTAGGCATTATTGATTCGACTAAATTTTTTTATAGAAAACTTTAAAATACTAACCTTCAACCTTGCAAATAGATCATTTTTACTAGATATTTATCTAAAATACTCGGGAATATATAACATACTGACGGTGTCCGTAAACTAATTTCTAGTCACAACTATAAAACAACATAACCTAAAAATAATAGAAATCTTCCAGTTTATGCTCTATTTGTAAAGTTTTGTCCAATAAAGTACTATTTTTATTTTTAATTCAATATAGTATTATACATATTACTTTATAGGAAGGGTAGTCGTTGCTGACTAGTTAGGGAAAACGATTTGGGTAATATTGGGCTTTGCAGCAAATGAAAGTGTACTCTTTAAAGTTGGTCCAAGCTTTCGGAAATCTTTATTTCCATCATCAGGGATAAACTTTGTTGAGGATGTTCATATAATTGTAGATAATTACTAATAGTAACACAGTAAAATTAGGAAGCAATGAAGCAGCAACAAGACAAAATCTCTTGTGGTTGGTAAAACCATACATAACACACCATAATTAATTACTTAAAAAGACAGTACAAGTTAAAATAATTTAAAATTTGTTGAATAAAATTACTGGTCTTCATAGACCATGCTAACGGAAAACGGCCATTTTGAACCGGTCAATGTACCGGTCAATGTTCCGGTACAAAATGGCCGTTTTCCGTTAGCATGGTCTATGAAGACCAGTAATTTTATTCAAAAAATTTTTAATTATTTTAACTTGTACTGTCTTTTTAAGTAATTAATTATGGTGTGTTATGTATGGTTTTACCAACCACAAGAGATTTTGTCTTGTTGCTGCTTCATTGCTTCCTAATTTTACTGTGTTACTATTAGTAATTATCTACAATTATATGAACATCCTCAACAAAGTTTATCCCTGATGATGGAAATAAAGATTTCCGAAAGCTTGGACCAACTTTAAAGAGTACACTTTCATTTGCTGCAAAGCCCAATATTACCCAAATCGTTTTCCATATTACTTTATATATACATATTTATAGTTACTGTAGACATTTCCTGGGCATAAATTATTATTCCTGTCAGATTCTGTGTCGACACAATATTTTGTTCAATAGTATTATTTATTATTTTGTTCAATATTTGGAGTTTGATCTGCTCGCACCATCACTCAAAGTTTTGCATATTCTTTTTAAACGTTTTTCTAAATTATTTTCTGCTATTTCTCGTATTTCTTACGGAGTACAACTTTCTTCCTGACTCATTTTTATTAACTTTAATAATAGATATTTATTTTTAATTATGACGGATGGGAAGAAGCTTTGTTGTGTTCAATTGTTTCTATCATGATATATTTGATACTTGCAACATTTTATTAAATTGTAAAAGTATTGCCAACTCAAAAAGAAAATATTAATTCAAATGGAAAAAATCTACTATATTTTTTTAAGTTTTCAGACTTTAAAGACCCAAATAGAAAAAGTATTATAAAATACATAAGACAATCAGTACTTTAGAAAACTCCCCGCTTCGCGGGCCGTTTGCTAAATTATTTGCGTGCTCTAAGATAATGTCTTATGAAACTTGTATCTTAATATACTATTATGTTAACTGCTAATAAAACATGTAATATTCGTATCCATGGATATAACAATAAAAAACTGTCGTATCGTGTAATTTTTCTCTGAATGTTAATAATATCAAGTTGCCATGGAAACAGCATCCGCATCTTTCGTTGCCTGGGCGGCGCTTTACTATTGTTACCTTACAAATGTAAATAATTTTAAAAACATCAAACATGGAAATAAATAATTATGATTCCGAAGAAAAAAATGCGATCCAGACGAAATAATTAATAAAGCCAATGAAGCAACACAAAATTTATTGCCTGAAAAATCGAAAGATTAGACGAAGCTTACAAAAACGAATATATTACGTATATTAAATTACATTGGACCAAAAGCAAGAGAAGAGTTTCGGCGGACGGGTAATCTTAAACCCGAACAAATGAAAGAATAAATCAACCATGTTTGGTATTATAGTTACATGTTTTAGTTTTCATAAGGAAAAAGATATTGTATGTGGTAAGCTTAGTACAGCCTGAAAATTTAACGGCGACAGAAGGAAGAAGACATTATTGGTCCGAGGCTTTTAAAGAAGTTCTACTCAATATTTACCCCTATCTCCACTAAATACTTATTGCTTGCGATAAAATTTTATGTACTCACGTTCCACAGGCATTACCTAAATTGCATTCATTCAAAATTAATTCGTGCCCCAAATACTTACTTGTAAAGTATAAAAAGTATATAAAGTACCAAAAAAAAAAAACATTTTATAGCAAGAGTTTCCCGATATAACTATTATCGCTTTAAATTGCCTAAAAATTATCGAAAATTTTAGAAAAGAAGGTATGCAAAATAAAAGGAAGGACCATAATTCATAATTTACAATATACAGTTGGACCCAGGAAATAGTTAACGTGCGTCATAAGTTTACAAATATCAAAGACTGTTATTTTTTAATGAAAAAGGAAAAAAGATGCAACGTTTTTCTTTGGAAACGAAATACAACAATTTATAACTTTTTGTTTCTGTTCAAATTTTAAATACAATTCCAATGTATCAGACGGAAATGGCATAATTAAAATATTGACACGTCATTATTGACATTTATATTTTGTGTTTCGTGCGGTCCACAAATTTCTTAAGTTTCTAAACGAAAGTACCATCGTGCCGATAAAAAACTAGGACAGCAAAATCTCAAAACTGGGAACGGAAATACATATCTCATAGACTATAAAAGGTGCTCGAAAGCTGTAAAGGTAAAAACACCTAACTTTTAGAAAGGTACTTAGGTTACATAATTGAAGGTTTATATTGTGCGATACGAGGTGGCATCAAAATACTTGTATTAATTTACTTGTTTTATAAAGTTGAGAGGAGTTTATATGGAGCAACTAAATGTATTACGAATTTTTTATTAAGAAAAAGTAAAATGCTTTATTTAAAGTAGGGGTATTTAAAGTCGCCAAAAAATGAAAATAAAACTGAATAATAAAAGAAATTTGACAGAAAGTAAAAAAATATACAAACACAAAATTTGTCGTAGCAACAATTTTTTTTAATATATAGTCATAGAACATTCCTGTTTATTACTTCTTGATAATTAGTATTCTTCTATTTTCATCTTTAGCAAACATTCTAGGGGAACCTGAAACTGCTCCTAATAATAGTTCGATGCCTTGCAATTTTTTGTTTTGCCAACAACACGGTATTTCTGTTTACTCCCAGTTCGCCTGCAATATTCCTAATAAAAGCACCATCTCGCAACCGACTGTAGATAATGGCATCTTTGAAGGTTAGAGACAATGCTGTATCATGAGTGATAGACGTGTTTTGGACTTCCGTTGTCTTTATTTCGTTTAAATCACAACGTTTCAACTGGTAAGTATCTCCAGTCGTCTTCAGGTGAATACTGTAACGTTGTGATTTAAACGAAATAAAGACAATGGAAGTCCAAAACACTTCTATCACTCATAATGGCATCTTGCTGGGGGGTTAATTGTGGCATATTTAAAAAAAAAATATGTTTTTGACAAGTTAATGATAAAGTGACAATCTATGTTGACACGTAAAAATTTGTATTTGACATTTTACTGGTATACCAGACTCGACAGTAAATAATTCCTAATAGTCAAGGAGAAAATAAGAAATTTTGCTGTCCTAGTTTTTGGGTTTGTTCATTTAACTGGTTAGCAAAATATTCTTATTTTTGCGAACAGAAAAATGTAATCGGTCAGCAAAATGGCTAGTTGGTCAGCAACGTATGGACAGCAAACATTTCTGAATCGGTCAGTAATTAATGTCATACTAGAGAGTGCTCTAAATTAGTTTGGTACGCAAATTAAATATATAAGCTGCTATTAGCGATCCCCTTTAAATCAGATATTGGTAAGCAATCAGCGTGTAAGCAAAATATTTAATCTTGGTCATCAAAAAAAAAAGGAATAAAATGTGAAATAGTGACAGTGCCCTGGGAAAACAAGTGAAAACCCGCCCCCGCTACACCTTTTGTAACCGATTTCCTTCTGTAGTCGGCAAAAGAAAACACAAGAAAGTTACATAAATTGACAGTGCCCTGGGACCTCTGAAGTAACCTGCTTCTAGACACGGTTTTTGCTACTGACCAATTGTAAAATCTTGCTGACCAAGTAATCATTTCGCAGCTCGACTGTTAATTAAGCGAACACATGATATTACAAGCGCACTGATATCGGTTAAATTGTTGACAGTTTGTAGCATTTCTTGCAGAACAAGTGTTGCAGCTCGATTTTTTTTGTTGCAAGCAAAATCTTTTTATGCTTATCAAATGATTTAATGGCTATTTTTTGCTATATGCATATCAAATATAGGGTGTCCCATTTTAAAAACGGAAGATATTTGCAATAATTCATCTCCCTCAGGAATATTGATATGGAGACGCCCTGTATAAAACTAATTAAATACTGTTCAAAATTATAAAATGTCGATGGTCTTGTGAAACTATTGTCAAAATTTCAGCTTTCTAGCTGTAACCGCTAAAAAGATATGATTTTTCTTTTCAGGTCCCGATACGGCGTTAAAAAATCACAAGATTATTTATAATTCAAAAAGTCTTAAAGATAGGTATATGATATAATACAGAAAACTGTTCTAGATTTTTACCTAGATTCCAAAAAAAATATAATATATAGGGCAATTCATTTAAAATTCTGCAGTTGCTACCACTTTCGGTATGATCCGGCAACACCGCATCATCTAAAATATTTTGGAAACGTAGAAAACCATCTCTTATAGCTACAACCAAATTTTCAAAATAAGATCTCATTCAGTTCTCGAGATACTTCTAATAGGCCACTTTACTTGGTGCACCCTGTATATGGTAATTTTGAAATTGTCAATTTTTTGATTTTCCCCCATATCTCTTAAGTGAGCGAAAATTTTCAAATTTTGATTTTACCATTTTAAGTTTGACAGAAAAAGAGCACATGACACCTACATTACATTACTTTTTTGATAGCACTAACAATTATGGAGATACCCTATAAAATGGGACACCCTGAGCAGATAGAAATAGCGGTTCCATATTTGTTTCAAGTCAATTGATGACAGTGTTTTTCTTATGTTCTAATTTTCCCTGAGAACGCTCCTATAACGATTTAAAGTATAAAACCCAACATTTACCACATTAAAGCTATGTTTTAGGAAGTAGTTAGGTAACATTAACAAGTAGCAAAAGAAGCTTACAGAACCATTGCTGTCTAATGTATATTGATGGATACAGCTATTTAAAACAACTTCTATTAATGTTTCATAATTAAGTTGTAAGAACACTCTTATAGTTAATTGCCCCTTTATACAACAAATTGGCAAGTCCAGAGCCTTTATAGAACTGTTATATCATAAATCTCTCTTAAACAAACCCTAACAAAACAGTATTCCTGACTGTGGCAGAACTCAAATGACTTCTGTTACTTGTTGTAAGTAAGGATTAAATTACCTCAATAATTCGAAAAAAAAAGATATACAATAAAAATTGTGGTATATTTTTTAATAAGGATTGTTCAGATATCTCTCATAACTTCCTTGAATACGATTGATGAAATATTTCTCATAACTTCTTTGAATACGATATACTTCTTTTACAAAATCCTAACATATTTAAACAGAAAAAGGGCCCTCCTGCTCAAATAAAGCACAAGGAAAGTAAAAGCGGGGAATTCTTTTGATTTCAACCCTTATATTTTCGCCCTTATTGCGTAACTAACGCACATATACCCCCATTGTCTTAGAGTTTAAAGTCCAGCATCGCCCGTACAGAGCTGACCATGAGAGAAAGGCACGGTGCCAGAGAGCCGAGGTATTGATCTTTGAGAAGGGAAAGTTTACAGCCCCTTTGCTTGCGAAGCACCCCCTCGGCCCCCCCGCTCGCCCCCTTCTAGGCCTACTACGGCCGCTGGTCATTTTAAGGGGGGGCGGGAGGAGGGGGACGAGTTTGCATATTCTCCTGCGCGCGTAAGGATCTGACGTAGCAGAAATTTGATTCTCTCTGTACCGGGGAAAATTTCGGATAGGTGATGCCGGGGGATGGGGGATCGGTTTAAGTTAATTTAGCGGGGATACGTGTTTATACCTATACCTATATTAGATGTACATGTATGTATGTTAGAATCCTGAAAAGAGATGTGTAATGGAATAAAAGCTCCCTTTTTATGAGTGACATTGTCACTTTCCCAAACAAAAAACAATTCGAACGTTTAGGTATCACCTCGGGTTCTTCTCTGGGGACTTTTGCCTCTTGGTTGCCAAGCAGGCACTATTTTATGCGAACGTTTAGCCAAATATACTTAATTTTTTTTCTAATCTAAAAGTGGATTCGTAAAGTTAAAGGATTAGAAAACGGTATGAAAAAATTGCGTTAAAAAATATAATGTTATAAGAATAAGAATAATAATTTCAAATATGAACAATTTTCAAATATTTGTCACAGATATTCCAGATAGTTGCTTGATACCCCAATCAACATGTCAGCCAATCTAAATATCAATAAATTAACTAAAGAAGTTGATTATTAAATGCTAAAACTTCTCGAAAAAAAATATTTATTTATTTATTTAAGTACATGCCTTACAGGTTTTGATAAACCTAATTACAAGGCAGAAATCACAATAAATATAATACACAGTAACAAAATAATGAAACAGAATATTTAAAAAAAATCAGGAACATATACAGAGATAATAGTAACAATATACATATAAAAAAGAAAAAACCAAAAAGTCATGACAGAGTCTTTCAGCGTTTAACAAGTCGACACATTCCGGTAGTGAGGAGTTAAGAAGGTCAACACTGACATCACTCCCATTATACAGATCGCACATACTGTACAGTGGGGAGAACCTCAATATATTCGTACGCGGAGTCGCCATATAAAAGCAGCTTCTATGACGACTATGTAATCATGGTACACAGAAGTTAATCTTGGACAGAAAGTCTGGACAATCAATCAGGTTATTAAAAATTTTAAAGAGGGTTGTTAATAGAAAAAAGTTCCGCCGCTCCTTGAAAGAAGCAAAACCAAACATGCTAAGCAATTGCTCATGCGGGAAACCCTGCTGAGGATAGGAACCATCCCGCTTAAATTTAACATATTTGAAAAACCTTCGCTGAACCCCCTCCAAATTGTCACTGTGAATGCCATATCCCGGGGACCACGCTACAGATCCATATTCCAATTTCGATCGCACATAGGCACTATATAAACTGATGATAGTCTGAATATTCGTAAAATCCCTTGTACATCGTAGAATGAACCCATATACCCTCGATGCCTCAGAAATAACAGTGTCTATGTGAGAACAGAAGGAAAGTTTAGTATCAAAAATTATTCCAAGATCTCTAAACTCATTAACTCGTGAAACTGACCGATTATCAATCGTATAATCATATACAATAGCTAATGACTTCGTAGTATAAGAACTAACGTTACATATTAGTATATTTAGCTGTAGATTATTTTCGGCGCACCAATCAACCACAAGATCAAGGCCTGATTGAAGATCACTGCAGTCGTCCAGGCTATTTATCGTTTTATACAGTTTAACATCATCAGCATATCTCAACTCATTAGCTATGAGTCTGAGACCGATATCATTGATGAAAATAATAAACAGCAACGGTCCCAAAACCGATCCTTGGGGAACACCAGAAATTGCAGTGTATTGTGATGATTTAATGCCGTAAATTTGAACATATTGCTTTCTATCTATTAAGTATGGTTTAAACAACGAAATCAGTGAATCGGAAAACCAAAATTATTGAGTTTCTTAAGTAATAGTCTATGGTCAAGTCGGTCGAAAGCTTTAGTAAAGTCCAAATAAATTACATCCGTTTGAGAACATTCATCAATTGACTGTGCAATAGCCTAAGTAATCACCATAAGATTCGAGACTTCAGATCTACCCTTGTAGAAACCGTGTTGAGTTGGTGATATTAAATTTTTTTAATAAAGGAAATATAGAGTCATGAAGGAGAAATTCAAAAATTTTACAAGAATTACAAATAGTGGAGATAGCCCTATAGTTAATAACTTCCGATCTCCTCTCACCCTTTTTATAAACCGGACAGACCTTTGACACTTTCCATATGGAAGGAAATTCATTAGTTTTTAAGCAAATATTAAATAACTTCATAAGAGGTTTCGCCATAATAAACCTGCAGTCCCTTATGAGAAATGCTGGGATAAAATCAGGTCCCGCGGTGAATGTAGGTTCAAGTCGAGTCATTGCAGTGACAATTTCATGTTCGGAAAAAGGTGATACGTTGATTGTAGGTGTACGCATTGAAAGAGCGACATTATTGTCGGAAAGATCACTGACAGAAAACGATTTCTGGAAGAAATCAGAACATCATTCACACCCTCAAGCCCATCCCCATTGTAACACATATGAATCGGCTTTTCAGCTCACGTTTCTTTCATAAAATATGCCCTAAATTGTTTAGGATCATCCTTGATATCAAATTGCACTTTGGCAATGTAGTGTTTGTAAGCAACAGATATATCTTTAATATCAAATGTTGATCAGCTTATGACTCTCGTCTCTTTCTAACCTGCCAGAAAGCGGCATATTTTTTAAATTAAATTGATGCAACTTAGATGGCTCTGATTGCTAATTTGGGATTGTTTGGGATCCTCATCTTATAAGCGTTTGGTCCGCGCTGTAAAATGTTTAATTTAATTTTTGTATTCCATGCTAGCTCCCGATAAAAAAATGCTAAATCTGGTATATGCACCGACTTGAAACAAACATGGATCCCGGTATTAATATCTGCTTTGTGCACGTCAAGGTGACGCCTGTTATTACGAAAATAAGCACAATAGAAAATAGACGGGGATTCCCCACTCCTTTTATCTTCTGTCTGTTTTCATTCTAACAGGTAACCGGTTTGATATGTCCTTGTTAGGAAAAACAAACAATCGACGGACGTGTCTCAAAAGTCTATATTTTTATCCAGTTTACTGCAGACATAGCACCGTCTTACCATATTGAATTAAGAATTAGGTACTATTTTTTTCACAAACAATACTTAAATTTAACACACAAACACTGAAAAGCAACAAATAATTTTATTGAACAATAACGACAAATATGACAGGTGTTAATCCGATAGTCTCATACGTGAAGGCAGGTATGAAATACGGCCGTTCCAATAAGGGCGTTATAAAAAGTGCGTTCCGAACGCTCGAAGGGATCATAATGTCTTTGTTTATTAACAAAAAACGACAAGGAAAATTATTCTAATCTTCAGAGTTCCCCGATTGTTTTGCTGGAAAGTTGTTTACAAGCTACTTAAGAATGTGAATTGTTTATTCTTGAAAAACTGTGAACCAGAAAATGTATCCTCCTTATTACAAATATGTTTGCGAAGAAATGCATGTCATATTTCGAGCAATTGTGAAATATATTGTTATAAGTTATTATTAAACAATTTATAAACTTCACAGGTCGTTCAACGTCGTTGTGCATTTCATCGGTCACGTGATTCGCCTATTGCATTCTATTGGTTACAAGTCGAACAGCATCCAACGGCTACGACAAAAGATAAACTTAGTCCTCTCTCAACGTCGCTGTTCGAGTATTGAGTTAAAATTGATGAACGACGAGCGACGATTTTCGCTTGAATTTATAACTTGAGTAGTATTTTCAATAATCGAGGGATGTCGGTTATTTCAATAATCAAGTACTCGGGTGTTTTTTTTCACTCGAGCGATCACAACACTAAAAATGACCTATGGAATCACACTATGAAATATTAGCACGTTCCGAGGGAACACCCTGTATAGCATTTAATACACTAAACTTAAACGAAATCGAATCGAATCTGAAATTTCCACCGCTTTCCACCTGAAAATTTTACATAAATCTTCCGTCCATAATCCTTATATAACAAATAAAGTAAACAAAAATATTTTCTTTATTATTTTGACCGTAAAAAAATCGCCCAATATAAACAGAAAAATAACTTTTTGCTTCATATAGAATAGGTGGGTGTTGATATCTCAGAATCACGACAACATAAAGAATAAACTCGACCTTTTGATTACTGGCCTTCTCTGTCAGAAAAGATTAATTCTTTGGACCCTCTTAAACATCGGTCAAGTAATTCCACCCCTATCAATAAAGGGATGTTTTTCTTTATATGGGAGCTGAAAAAACACGTTCATTCATTCAGTTCATAAAAGAAAGAGTTTAATAGACCAATAAGGATTGGCTTGTCACGAGAAGGAGCCAATTGAAATGTTTTTGATAGCTTTGATTAGTTAAATAATTTCGTTCATTTTCGGTAATTTAGGAGTAAAATGCGATTGCTCAAACATGCTTGTTAAATGTCCTGCATTTGAATTTTATATTAGTCAGGAATGACTATGTTAAAGAGCGAATGCACAAGATAAATAATTGAAATCATGTTAAAATTTGTTCAACTGATTGTACTGATAACAACAACTTTAATTCCAGGTACGATTTATCGATTCGAGTAAAGAGGCCTTTTTATTAAGATATTCTATACCTTCAAATTTATTTATTTATTTATTTATTTATTTATTTATTTATGCAAAACTACATTTGTAACATTATCCTCTAATACAATTTAAATAAATCAAAATTTAGTAACATTTCATTGAGTAACACCTAGGTACTGAAGTACCCGTATGTGTTATGTTGCACTTGAATATACAATGAGAAAAAAGAAAAACGGAAGAATAATAAACAAAAGCAATGTAGTGACAAAGTTTAGACAGCAAGGCATACAGTCGCCCGGTAACAAACATCACAATTAAGTTATAAATCACAAGATTCTTGCGTCAATTCTAAAACAATTCAGTGTATATCCTGTCATAATTACAAAAAATAAATTGAGAACAGTCTTTATTAAATTTTTTATTCGAATGTATATGCCGAATGTCTGCAGGCAAGTAGTTGTATATCTTAGGACCCAAGTAAACTATTGATTTCAAATTCAATGTTGTTTTACTTGTTGGCAGAGATAAGTTTCCTTTCAGCTTATTTCTAGTGTTTAAATTATGTGCTATGTTCAGGCTATTGATTTTTAACATGAATTTACTAACAGTGAGAATATATAGACATCTGACATTCAGTACATCCTTAGAGTATAGCAATGAGGTATGATAGAGTTTTGGTTTTCTGTATATGATCTTCAAAATGTAATTCTGAACAATCTGTAAGGGATGCAACGTAGACCTGCCCACACCACCCCAGACCAACACTCCGTATCTAAGTATAGATTCAACAAGCGATTTGTAAATACAGATTAATAGTCTCTTGTTCAAAAACTCTCGTAGCAAGTAGAACTTATGTAAAAGTCCTTTTAAACTTAGTATAATTTTATCAACATGGCTGTTCCACTTCAGATGGGAGTCAATAATGACTCCCAAGTATTTCATATGGGTGACACCCCGCACCATACTTCCACCCACGCGTAACTCATCGAAGTCTGGTCTAATCCTCTCTGTTGGTGAGAAGGCAATATAATTTGTTTTTTTAAGATTAAGTGATAGCTGAAAGGAGTCAAGCCAATTCTTTACTAGCCTCAGACCCTCTTCCGCCGTGCTTTTTACCTCATCCCAGGAATCACCACTAAACACCAGAACCGTGTCATCTGCGTAGGACAGCATTGTTCCACCCATTTCCATCTCTCTAAGCAGTGGGTTGATATACGAGATGAAGAGTATAGGTCCCAGGACCGTTCCCTGGGGAATTCCCATAGAAATAGTTCGGGTGTTGCTTATGGAGTCATTAACTTTAACAACCTGTTGCCTGTCCCTCAGATAAGATTCAAACACACCAAGCACAGTACCTCGAATGCCATAATTAGCAAGAACTTTCAATAGGGCATCATGCGGCACCGTATCAAATGCCTTTGCAAGATCGAGGAAAATGGCCATTGTTTTTTTACCCTCATTCATACTGCAGGTTATTTCAGACACGATTTTATACAAAGCATCGCTGGTGCTCATACTCTTCATAAATCCGTATTGCTTGCACGACAGAATGTTATTAGTATCAAAAAAATTTACAAGTCTGTCTTTTAAAGCTTATTCGAGAATTGACATCCTTTTTTCTAATAACTGTCAATACATAAAAGATATGCCAAAAATTGAATTTTGATTTCAGATAAATTGACCTCTGGTGGTACAGAAGAGAATATTATATTAAGTTACCAGTTTCATAAGACATTATCTTAGAGCACGTGTTAAACTTAGAAAACGACCCGCGAAGCGGGGAGTTTTCTAAAGTACAAGTGCTCTAATTATCTTATGAACCGTGTATTTTATAATACTTTTTCTATTTGGGTCTTGAAAGTCTGAAAAACTTTTAAAAATATTGTAGATTTTTTCCATTTGAATTAATATTTTCTTTTTGGGTTGGCAATACTTTTACAAGTTAATAAAATGTATCAAGTATCAAATATGCCATGATAGAAACAATTGAACACAACAAAGCTACTTCCCATCCGTCATAATTAAAACTAAATTATTAAAGTTAATAAAAATGAGTCAGGAAGAAAGTTGTACTCCGTCAGAAATACGAGAAATTGCAGAAAATAATCTAGAAAAACTTTTAAAAAGAATATGCAAAACTTTGAGCTATAAACTTGAAGATTCTATTTTTTTTAGGTTATGTTGTTTTATAGTTGTGACTAGAAATTAATTGACGGACTTGTTAGCATGTTATATATTTCCGAGTATAGGTACTTCAGATAAATATCTAGTAAAAATGATCTATTTGCAAGGTTAAAGTTAATATTTTAAAGTTTTCTATAAAAATTTTTGTCGAATCCATAATGCCTAGAAAACTAATTTCAACGAAATCAAAGTAAGCCTAAAATTCGAATTCGATGCCAACATAAAAAAAAATTCAGTTTCATAAAGTGGCAGGTTATTCAATTTTTTTGCATTTCATAATGTAGCCATTATGAAACCCAAATAGAAAAACATTTGTATAATATAATGATAGTCCCTATGCCAAATATAAACTTGATAGTTTAAAAACTTGATAATATGGTATATTTTAGATATTCTATCGATCTGCCAGTGGCGTGCCTGCAAACATGTCATCTGATATTCTTTTCCAAAAAAGCGGAACGCCACTGACATTTTTTAAATATGGTAATTTTTCGTGATTAGCCTGGTTAATTCTATATATAAATAGTATCTAACGTCTCTCAGCAGACGAAAATAATTCTATTCACATCGAAATTCAATGGCCGCCCAAATTTATAATGAGTTGATTCTATTTTAATATAATCAGGAATGGTGCTTATGACGAAGCAATCGCACGATACTCTTCATATGTAGAATTGACCAGGCTAATGAGAAAAAATATCCACATGGAAAAATGTCAGTGGCGTACCCGGTTTAGATAAAAATTTGAACAAAAAAATTGTCAACACACTTTACCAACAAATTTATGTTATTGCGGGCATAAGTTCGTATAATTCAAAAAATAATCTAAGGAATCATACTATATTACTATTGCCACGTTATTTTGTAAAATGGAAGCAACTTCATAAACTCAAAATATATTTTTTAGACGAAACTGCATTATTGTATTAATGAATACAAATATTTCTTATACAAGTATTTTGTCTTTAATGTGGTAAATAGATTTTGTTCCGAATTAATTCTCAATGTTCTAAGTCGGCTAATTTTCTTCCAGGCGTTGACAAAGACAAAGATAAGTTGTCTTACGTCATAAAACACTAACCTACAAACTTTTACAAAGTACTTAAGTCTATGACACATAGGTCTAGGTTAAAAAACGCACTTACAGCGTTAAATCTTAACGGTAAAACGCTGTAAGACCCTCATGTGTCCTTAACTCTTTTCCGAGCGTCCACAATCCTTCCTGGTCTCCTGCTACCTGAATATGCATCGCCTCGTGCCGCCACCACCGTCGCGATCCTGCCAACTGCCAGAAGATGAGAACGAGTTCGGACAAAGAGAGATCATTTAGACAACATGAACTTGAAATAATTAAGGTAAGTTGCAGGAACTGAAAACGTATACAGTTGGATAGTTGAACCAGGTAAAGAATGAATGTGCGACATCACCTGTAACCATATGATTCAAATCGCGATCATGTAGATGAAATAAGACCAAACCAGGTCAGTAGCTAATATAGTGGAGCCGATCTGGTTTACGAAAATCCCTTGACGAAATCGAGTAATTTTTTTCCCCAATCGATACAGTAGGATTCTCTCGACATTCAGACATGATTTGTAGGGGGCGTCGCATGCAGGGGGATAGGGGGGGGGGGGGGGGAGGGGCACGCCCCGTAAATCTAACCGACAACGGATTTTCCTAAATAACTCAGCCGGTTCTGATGTTACAAAAAAAATGTGAAGGGCAAAATTGAAGAGCTCGAACAAACCTGATTTCGCGAAGTATCGCGATTTTTAACTGAAAAAACAACAAAATTTAATTAATCATATCTCGAGTAAGGGCGCGGAGTTGGGGCATCAATTTTTCGCGAATCAACGGGTGACACCGAGTACTTTGATGAGCCGGAGGCTGGGGGTGGTGGGACAATTATGATTCGAGTTATGGGGGGGAATATTACATAAATGCTTATAAGTAGTTTATTAATAGAGCTACGGGGATCTCCGAAAATACTTTAGATATTATGTTCAATTTTGGTATGTGTTAATAGGATACAGAACCACATATTTTAGTTAGAAAAGCTATTCAATTGTTCCACCAGTGGCGTCCCTGCAAACATGTGCTCTGATATTTTTTACAAAAATATGGTACGCCACTAACATTTTTCCACGTGGATATTTTTTCTGATTAGCCTGGTAAATTCTACATAAAAACGGTCTCTTGAGTTTTTTTCGTCAGGCGCATCGAATTGCCCACTCCAACAATTTTTATGGAACAAAATTTATCATTAATTATTTTATCAATATTAATAATAATGAGTTTCAATATGAATTTCGTGGTTTTAATCAAGAACGGAGCGTCTGACGAGAAAAACTCAAGAGACCGTTTTCATGTAGAATTGACCAGGCTAATCAGAAAAAATATCTAGATGGAAAAATATCAGTGTCGTACCATATTTTTTGTAAAATATATCAGAGGACATGTTTGCAGGGACATACCTCTTGGATATTCCTATCGTGACCGCCGTAATTTTATAATTTTGTCGTTATAAATACGCCGATATGCATGTAAATTCGTAATATTTAATACACTTTTACTTATGCAACATTTCTGCCAAAAAAATAATTAACCTCCTCCACCTCTAAAACCTCATCGAAAACAAGCGAAAGTCCACGCGAAGGAGAGTGAAAGTCCTGCGGGAAGTGTAAAGTGTAGGCGGCGGCGGGGGGAGGGGGCTGTATCGATCCTGCTGGTGGACTCCCTCGCCCCAACATCCCCCCTGCAGGACACTCGGAGAAGGTGACGGACGCCGGAGCCTGTGGAGCTGCTTTGCTTATACGTATGCATATGAGATGAGGTGATATATAAGGTATTAGCAGGAAGAGGCAGGATTTTCGGGAAAATTATTACTTAGAAAATCCCAGGGGTCTGGAATCAAATTATGGAACCAACCGGATATTTTTACAGGATAGAGTGAAACTGTTTCGGTTTTAACTAATTCTAGGAAGGAAAGTTTTTGATAATTTTGATTTGGTCCAAATGCATTGCAGAATTTATTCGGTTCCTCTACATCTCCATTTGCTAAAATGAAAGAATGTGATATAATTTAATTGTAATGACGCCCGCATAAATAAAAATCTTAATGAAAAAGAAAGAAGACAAATTTTCACCCTTTTTCACAAAAGAGATTTAAATTTATTACATCCAAATGGTTAGATCTTATAGTCTTCTTAACAATTTTAAAAAAATTCTCACAAATAATTGTCGATTGGGGTTTTAAAATTACAACTGTAAGAACAAAGTTTCAAATCAACAAAGTTCTGTATTATAATTAATTTTTTAAGATTTCCATCGAGTTTATAAAAGAAAAAGTATTTCAGGATGTGTTATTTGAATTTCCCTTAATATTATCATAATTAGTACTATTTTGGCAAAAATACACCCGAATAAGCATAAATTATTTATCGGTAAACTAGATCCAGTACAAATTTATTAAATTATGACAAAAGCGTGGGATATGCAAATAGTGACACCGTGGAAATAAAACTGGACGACTACAGGATCCAAATATTTTGATGAACTATATTTAAAACTCTTAGTTAATAAAGGAGTTAATATTTAAGATACATATCTTTAAATACAACCTTAGTTACTCATCAAAAAAAATATTGTGTTTTAAGTAATTAACAAATGGCTTAGCTATAACCTTAACAGCTGACTTAGTCTTACATCTTAATCAGAAACTTATTCTTTGAAGTAGCTGTCTTAATTTCGCCAAAACAAGAAATATGTTTCTTTAGGTAAACTTACTTTGACAATGAATGTGTGTCATACGTCTATATGTTGTAACTTTATAAATAAACGTGTATCATACTTTCGTAAGTTGAAAAATAGGGTATGCAATTTGGTCAATAAATATATATAATTTTCTGTTGTGTTCCCTGGGTAACCCAGATATCAGATAATTATTTCTCTTTTGACTTAAAGAAAAATCAATATAGATACAGTATGTCTACTTAAGTGGTAACCATATGGAAAACTTTTCATTATTAATTTTAAGAAAAAAATTGTTCTTCATGCTCTAAAAACTAAAACCCAACCATCAGATTTTATTTATTTTTTTCAGTCGTATGCGAGGTGTCTCAAAAAATTTTAGTTGGTTCAAGAGTAAAGTACCTTCTTTTCTGACAATATCAAAAATTGTTATAACAAAAAGTTGATCAGATTAGAAAACTACATTCAAATATACAATTCCAACTATCCGCCATGAAAATGTAATGACTTTCTTTTGATTAATGAAATTTTTGGAAATTCTACGGCAGATTACTCCTCGTGTCCTCTGTGGCAACCAGCGTATGTATTTTATAAATTCTAACGCATTTCGACTTTCACTGTCAAACATTTATTGTCAGTGCATACGAGATTTCATGTAATTTAAAAGCAATAATAGGGTGGGGGCCGTAGCACTGTATGTCCAATTTCTTCTGCCAATGTGTCACAAACATATACTTTTTTTTATACAAAAGTCTTTAAAACTTCTAAAAGATCACTTTTTTTATAACTTTCTTCAAAATATATATCATTCGCCGCCATGTAGTTCTGAGTCTCCAATTTTGTATTATTTGAGCTTGGAGCTTTATGTAATTGGCAACTGTGATAGCTCGCATTGTCCATTACTATCACGCTATTCTGGGGAATGTTTGGTAAAAGACAATTCTTGAACCATTCCTCAAAAACTAACAAATTTTACCACAAAAAGATATTTAAATATAAATTAAGCAACCTAACCTACCTGATGTGCCTATATTTAATTATAATTATTACAATCCGGTCCTTTCCACATAATAATAACAAACGGTCATAAATAATGGGATGGCCAGAGGTACTTTTAGTGAAGTCATTAAGTTATATCCATTTTTCGTGAAACAATCTATACAGTTAAATTTTCATTGTAATTGTAAAGATAATTTTCGAAAAAATAACAAAATTTGATTTTTTATGGTAGATAGTAGGTAGTAGGCATACAGTGTGTTGTACAGAAGTTCGGCAAAGGCAATCTTTCTCATAAGCCTGTATGGCTTCAAATTTTAGATGTGGTGGTAAAAAATGGTTTTTCATTCGTCGGTGATATCTGCGACGTTATCAGACCTACCGCTTGTCAGATATTAAGAGAGTGTTCTGATTTTCTTAGGAAACACCAGGTTTTTATTTTTTTAGGATTTCTTGAGCAATAAAAGTATGTTTTGAAGCAAAAAGAATGTTTTGAAAGCAGCAGGGTCCTAGGAAAAGCTAATTTCATTTTTTAAATGAAACCTCTGTGTTTCATAAGAAAATCAAAACACTCTATCAATATCTGAAACGCGTAGGTCTGACAACGTTTCAGAATGAAAATCCGTTTTTTAACCCTAAATCTAAATCACTTTGATACATGGACTTACGAGAAAGATGTCCTTAGCCGTTTGATTTTAGAGAAAATACGTTGATATCTTTCCCTTATTTCAGTTAGATATTAACCTATCACTCCTCATAAAGTGATAACGGACTGTCATCGCGTTTACAGCGACGTTGCTGTTTAACGTCACTACTGAAAACTCTATAAATACAAATCTTAAATTAGAAGCGTTTCATTTGATCGAGAAAATACACGTCAATCTCCCCTCCTTAATGGATACATCGTAAATTTTTGATAAGTCATCGGATCGGCCGGTGGATGCGAATTTCCGACTGACATTCGACTTGGACGAGCGAAGCAGGGGAGAGAAAATGTCAATCCGAGCTGTTGGCGCAAATTGCCCGACATTATAAATTCCGCCCGCCTCATAAATAACCTATTTTAATTAACCTGATTTGGTACCTATTGATTTTCCGGTTAGAAGAGTTTTTAAAAATGACTTTGTTTCGTTTTAAATGTATTTTGATCTTTTTCTTTTTAAACAATCGGGATTGGCTCGTGCCCAGTAAAATATGCTTGTAAAATTGTTATTGGATACACGGAAAGAAAAACTTAGTTAAATTTACTAGTGTTGGGAAAAACCGATGATCGAGTACTTGATACTCGAGCGATTTTAATAATCGAGTGAATCGCTCGGGTGAATCGCTTGAAATTCCAATTCCCCAAGCGATGACGTCACCGACTGCTCGACCGGCAGCCTAACCGCTAAATGTGATCAGGTAGGGTATATAGCAGGCACGTAACTACGGGTGGGCACAGGTTTAGCTAAAAAATTGTAGTAGCCACCAAAAAAATTCCAGAAACTTATTTATTTGTGAATAATGAATTTTTGCCACGTGTCTCGATACCAAACAAAAAAACTGCAAAAAAACACCCAAATATGTATTTATTGTACGGGTTTATTCATGTGCTTTTTTTAAAACAAAAAGTATTACCCAGAGTTATTTCTTCACATCTTTCTCAATCTACGAGCATAAAATAAGTAGATATTTAAAATGGCTTGTCAAATTCTTCCACTTTAAATTATCAGGTGCCCACTGTGTGCCCTTCAAAAATTTAGGCTTAGTTACGCGACTGGCAAATTAAGAAAATTGGTTATTATTTTTTTAAATTCATGTTTATAGTTACCTAAAAGTTCCTGTTTAAATTTACGAATGTTTACTTTTGGTTACCAAAAAATTTGTCGATACCTATGTTTTGTTAACTATTTTGCTCGTTTTCTTATTTTCCATTAACATTTTCTATAATGTATGTTATTTTTAAGAAGTCTTCTTGAGTTCAATAATAAAAAGTTTCTGTTTAGAGTTTAAAATGATTACTATAAGATTATATATTTTGTTAAACATTTTGTTTGTTTTGTTATTTTTAGTTACAATTTCTATTATTATGTTATTTTTGAGAAGTTTTCTCGAGTTTATAGTAAATAAACATTTAAAGATTATATCATTTAATTTTTTAATATTTATAATCGGAGACCTACGCCGCTGGCTAGCCAGTTAAAACAAAACTTTACAAAACCCATGTCGCGATGACTCCGCTAAGGGATTTGGCATACTTTTTTATATGCACCTTCTCGTTTATGTGCCTTTAAGAACGACGTATGTCGTGAACTTGCTCAGCGTCAAACTCGAACGTCGCAAATCGGATGGCGCGGCGCGTGGACCGAATATCGTGTATCAAGTGACAGGCGATATTTTTCGGTTTCTCGCCTGAAATCGTAGAAAGAAAAATATATATCAACTTCTCCTGTTATTTTAAAGTGTTCTATCTTAACCCGGGATATTGCCCACATATTCTGGGACACCCTGTATAGTGCTTGTAGATGATCATAAAAAACTTTAATATATTCGGTCTGTAGCCGATTCCTTGTTATCAAAAGTTACCTCTCCCGTTAAACAAAAAATAATTTCCTCATCCCTATAGATAATAGACATTTTCTTTATCCTTGCTTAGTTTAGTTATCAATTATCGGTTTATTTCACTAAAGTATGTGTATCTAAGATGATAACGCACACAATCCCCACCGGGCCTTAACTTTAAGGGCTCTCCACAAAGGGCAGTACGCCTGAAGAACGGCCCTGCGAGGCCCAATTAGTGGCGCAATTTAAGCGTGTTCCTCTCGGACCACTTACGTGTTCTTTATGGCAAAATTGCCATAGAAATTATTGATTATTTGGACGGTAAATACGGGGTAGCTAAAGTACGTTTTACGTAATGACCTCAATTAATATTTCAAGTTTAGTAAAAGGCGCCTGAATTGGAGTGGTTTAATTTATAATAATTCCCGTTCGCTTAACTTAACTTTTCAGTTGTTATTGGTCCAATACTCATCTAATAAACGTATAATAGTCCCTTTTGTAAGGTTCTTTCGATTTGTGCAATCAATTTTGTGTTGCTTCATCGGCTTTATTAATTATTTGGTCTAGAGCGCATTGAAATTAGTTTTCTTCTTTTCTTCGGAATTTGAATTATTTCTTTCCATTTATGATGTTTTCAAATATTATTGGGATTTGTAAGGTAACAATATCGATGCTGCATCCAGGCAACGAACGACACGGATGCTATTTTCATGGCAACTTGATATTATCAGCATTCAAGGGGAAGCGAAAAAATGACACGTTACGGCAATTTAAACGCTAAATTACTTTTTTTAATACGATACCAATTATCGACAGTAAATTCCGGACAAATCGTCGGGTTTATCGTGCTGTAACTTTTTCAATTGTTTTCCGATCTTTGTGAAATTTTTAGGAAAGTGTAGAGTTGTATCTCGGAATGTTAGCCTAAATTTTAGTTTTGAAAAAATACTCAATGCCTTGATCATTATAGAGGCAGAAACAAAACTTACTTTTTTTCTCTTAGTTTCTTAACGCCTTGTGGAATATTGAGCGGTAGAATTTAGCTTCATTATATTTTGTCTTGTAGTGTGACCTTTTCTTAACATATCGTTTTTTCATTCACGTCATTATCTGCTTTTTTAAAGAAGATACAAATTTTTAAAGAAAGCATTGCAGTTTTGCAATTTTATTCACAATCCATCGAATATAAAAAAATAAAATGTTTATGTTTTTAAAAGGCCGGTATTAGACTATCAAATATATTTGACAAAGATATTTTATAAAAGATAACAACAGACGATTATCTTTGATAAAAGATTTTATAGTTGATTGATAACGGTAGTAACCTCATTTTCTGACAATAAGGCATAAATTTGGCATTGACTGCGACTGGTATTGGTATATAATACCATGGCGGAAAATAGTTTGTCTGGTGCATTTTAACAACAAAATTGTTAATTTCGGAGTATGAAAGGTTCGAAATATTGTACAACCATCAACACTCGGATTACAAAAACCGAAATAAAAGACTCGATATATTTATTTATTTATTTTCATTTTTTGCCTTGCAAGTTTCTGGGATTATGCCTGAAAGGGTACATTGAGGTATGCGACTGCTGTACGGTAAACTAGCATCACTCTCCTGTTGCCATAAACCAAAGGGTATCCATAAGGCGTTCCTCAACGCTGATACAAATCCTTAAATGTGTATTCTGTCGGGATATCAATGGTGATATCTTTATAATAATAAAGTTAAATGTGTCCTCGTCCATTCTTAAATAGTTTTTATAACTCCTAATACCTTTAACTCGTAACTTCCGAAGGATATTGTGGTGGACACCCCTTAAATTACGTCTTGCCACCCAGGGCCTTACCCAAAGGCGCCTGGCTCTTTTTTTTAAATTTTTTAATACTAAACACATTGTAATCACGGAAGCACTTAACGCTAGATGAGCTAATGCACGTCTATCGTTCATTTTTAATTGTAAAAACTTCAAAAATTGTCAAAGTTCTTTGGCAGTGTAATACTTGTAAAAACTTTTATAAAAGAAATATTATCAAAGAAATGCTACAAAATATTTTATAAAAGATCTTTGTCAAATATATTTGATAGTCTAATACCGGCCTAAAGAACCACGCATTTATTACGCCAAAAAATAAAAATCTGCTCTACTTCTCACTACTTTGCATAGGAACTTTTCCTGGTACTACAATAAAAAAAATAACAAGCGATTTCGTGTAGTAACCGTAAATTTTTGTGGATGATCCGTTGGAACAGTTGCTAAAAAAAGTCGAACGGAAAGAAACAGCCGGACGCAGTTAGAAAATTGTCGGAAAAGGAGGACATATCCTGTTTGCCGGACGTCCGGCAACGGTAGTATTGCATTGACAGCATGCCACCGCACATAGTAGAAGTGATAAGAACACGAAGTGGTAATAAGGGCTATTAATTTGTGTTTCTATTTGGGTTTCAAAATGGCTACATTATGAAATGTAAAAAAATTGAATAACCTGCCACTTTATGAAACTGAAATTTTATTTTTTTTATGTTGGCACCAAGTAGGGTTCTCATTTTAGGCTTACTTCGATTTCGCTGTAATTAATTTTCTAGGCATTATGGATTCGACAAAAGTATTTTATAGAAAACTTTCAAATACTAACCTTTAACCTTGCAAATAGATTATTTTTACTAGACTATTTATCTGAAATACCTATACTCGGAAATATATAACATGCTGACGGTGTCCGTCAACTAATTTCTAGTCATAACTATAAAACAACATAACCTAAAAATAATAGAAATATCTACCAGTTCATGCTCTATTTCTAAAGTTTTATTCAATAAAGTACTATTTTTAGCAACACAGAGTCCAGGAATGTGGCTTTTCCAACGAGATAAACATACTATTTTTCCGAAAATCGTTTAAAAATCGACAGATATTGATTAATTTTGAAAAAATCGCGAATAATTTTATTCACAATTAAATGGTGCTTTGAAATTCGTAATGGATTGGTTGCGTTACTATGGAAACGTATTAATATTGAATTGTCAAACTTGACGCATATAAATTTAATTGTTGGTGTTTCCGAAAGCAAAACAGTATAAAGTGATAAGTGATGATGAATTTTCCATTTCTGGGACTCCTCTAAAGCTGGTTGAGGCAGTGAATACTGCTTTATTAGAATTATTTCCAAAAAAATCACGAGAAAAGTACGAATATGCATATAAACGTTTTATGGACTATCGCAAGAGTAAAAACACGAGTTCTTTCTCGGAAAATGTTGTAATGGCATACTTCCTAGAATTTCGTTTAAAGATGAAATTTTCAACATTATGGGCCAATTATTCAATGTTGAAATTAGACCCAATGTAGATATATCTACATATTCAAAACTTCGTTCTTTATTGAAACGGCAAGATCAAGGTTATAGGCCAAAGAAATCTAAGATTTTAACGAAGGAGGAAATCGACAAATTTATCCAGAAAGCTCCAGATAAAGAATATTTAGTGATTAAGGTAATTTACAAGGTTTTAATTTCTATTTGGATTACACATTTATATATTTTTTAGGTGGCTTTAATATTTGGTATTTCTAGGACCTCCAGAATGGATGAGTTAGTTCGAATGAGTCTGCACGATGTAGAAGACCTACAATCTATGCTTTTAATTAGCATACCTGATTCGAAGACCAGCACACCAAGATCATTTGTAGTTAATCAGATGTACTTGAATGTTTATCGAAAGTATGTTTCATTAAGACCAGAACATATGAACAGTGACCGATTTTTCTTTAAATATCAAAGCGGAAAGGGTTGTAGACAAGTGGTAGGAATACATCAATTTAGAAAAAATGCCTGAAATAGTTGCTACTTATTTGAACTTGGTAAATCCGACAGAATATACTGGTCACTGCTTTCGTCGATCTTCTGCAACAATATTGGTTGACTCTGGTGCCAACATAACTAGTTTAAAGAGGCATGGCGGATGGAAGTCATCAAGCGTTGCTGAAGGATATTTTGAAGAATCTCTTAACAGTAAGGTTGAGGTGGCAAATAAAAATTTCACAGTACAAAATATTCAACAAAATAACCCTACTACCTCGCACGTTGTCCAAAATGTTTCTAATAGTTCTAATAATGTTCCTTCAATTTTCAATAGTTGCACTAACTGTCAAATAACTGTGAATGTAAGAAACTAATTTCAAAATGTATTCTGCAATGCATGGAGGTTTTCAAAATATAATTTTATTCCTTATGGACAACGTGTTTTCAATCATTTATGTAGAACACTAACAACTGTAAGGAATAGTTATTTACATTACAAGCTGCGAAAGTTTACTTTTTGGTGCGAGGTGTGTTTAAATAGGCGAGGCGAAGCGTAGCGAAGCCGAGGCTATTTAAAAAACTCCGAGCACCTGAAAGGGCTTTTGCAGCGTGTAATGTATTAAACTTTTTCTACTACTGTTCTTTGATCAATTATATTATTAAGTAATGAACTTTGATTTTATTCAAATTATAATAAAATACACCTGTAAAATAATCCATGGCAACTAGTTATTTGAGTACTGTCAAAGTCTGTCAGTTCGAATTTTTTAATTTCGATTGTCGAAAATGTTGTTTCAAGACCAAAACGAAGCTATACAGAAGGCGGCCGAGTTGGCATGTGCCTCACTCTTACCCGTAAAGTCGAAAGATAGGTACTGTCAAACGTACAACCTGTTTCTAGAATGGTTCATGGAGAAAAAAAAAATTGTTTTTTTGTCCTGGCACCGAAAGTATTACTTTCGTAGCTAGCAACCTACTTTCGTAGCTAGCAACGGATAATATTCAGGTAACTGTAACATTTACTTTCGTTTTCTTTCGTGTTGCTACGGCCCGAAAGTTGATTTATTTATACAGTAGTAGAAAAATATAATTTCCTTACAGTAAGGAAATGAATACTTCCTAACACTTATTTTCCGTTGCCTAGCAACGACTAAGTGTAGGGAAATGTTGACTTTTTCTTTCTAAAATGTTATCAAAAATGTCAATATTTCCGAACGATTTTCGGAAAAAGAATATTCCTAGAAACGACATGTGTCATAGGTAACCAATAAACCTATCCTATGTGAATTCCACTCAGACTTTTATCTGGACAAGAAATATGGAAGATAATCCCGTAATTATGATTTTAAGATATAATATTGTTATCTATGAGAGTAAATCCATAAAAACTTACAAATGGTCCCCTGTAAAGCCTATTTACCGATTTCACTTAGCAGTATATCGTCTTAATAGGTAACGGTATCCCAAAGTAATGCCGGACGGGGCCAAAATCCGGGAATAACTATGCTTAAGACGCTACAGGCCGTTAACATCAAGGAAAATGACTTTTCCATATACGAGGGTCGAACATGGATATTGTTATTGAACCAAAGACTTATTTGAGTGCGTGTGTAGACTTAATGTTTGATGATAAGCGCAGAAACCTTATTATGGGTAATAAAAATTCGCGATGTTAGAAGTTTTAGTTTTTATTGGATATTTATTGGATCGGATGTTATGTTTTTATGTTTCTATTTCCCTCTACTTGGTGAAGAAAACGTGTTGTCATATTTTCACTCGGAAAACAAGCCCGGTGCATTTATTGATCCTAGAAAAAATCGGAGTGATTCTGGCACATTTAGAAGCATTGACGAAAATGACATGAATTTATTAAGAAGAAAGATTTACCAAATGTATGAGGCACAAACTGTACCCACTTTGATTTCCCTCAAAGAGCGGCTGATTAAAGACGAAACAAATATCTCTTGTAGCCTTTCAAGCCTCAGGAAAATATTGTGTAAAATGGGTTTTAAATACCGAATCATTGATAAAAGACAAACATTAATGGAATCTCAACGTTTACAGGAATGGAGACTTAAATATTTAACAGCCGTTAAACAATTTAGACGAGAAAATCGTCCAATTATTTACCTTGACGAAACATGGTCGATACCCATGACACTCCAAGAAAAGGTTGGGATGATTCTTCCAAAAAATGTCAAACCAAGGCACCATCAAATAAAGGCAAAATAATCACAATATTACATGCTGGTTCAGAGAACGGGTTTGTTCCAAATTGTCTCTTGCTTTCAGCTAAAAACATAGCAGATTTTTCTTTAGATTACCATCAAGATACCGACGCACAACTTTTTGAAGATTGGTTTAAACATAAAATCCTTTAAAATATACTTGAAAATAGCGTCATTGTAATGGACAATGCTAGTTATCATAGTCGGCAAGCAAGAATCATCCCGATTCTAATAATAGCAGAAATTCAAAATGTTATGATTGAAAATGATTTATATTTTGAAGAAACTTACAAAAAACGAGAACTGCTAGAAGTATTAAAAGCTTTTAAAATAAATAAGGAATACGAGTGTGACAAACTTGCAGCAGAAAATGGACATACAGTGTTGCGTCTTCCTCCGTACTATTGTATATTCAATCCTATTGAGCTAATATGGCACCAATTAAAATCCAATATTAGAAAAATGATATTTCTCCTACATTAAATGCATCTGTAGTAGAATTAATTAAAAACGAAGTAAGAAAAATTTCTGCAGACAGCTGGAAAAACTGTGTACAGCATTTACTTAAGGTGGAAAATTCTTACAATTGTATGATTACAAATGTTCAAACCTTAATTATAAGTTTAGGCTTAGATGAAGATAGTGATAGTGATACAGAGTTAAATTTTGAATAAATTATCAATAGTTTCTTAGAATTGAATTAATTTTTATTGTACTTGTTATCCTAATAGTTATACTTTTAAATTATATTATTTTCAATTATCGTTAATTTTTCATCATTATTTTACATTTATTTTAGGTACCTAAAACTAAAACTACCTATCTATTTATTTTAAATTATAAAAATAAATCATGTGGTGTGGTATACATTTTCAAGCCGGCCCTGATCCCATTTGAAGAGGTTCAGGCGTATACAGGGTTTAATCAGGTAGTTTATTTATGGCACTAAGA
The DNA here is from genome assembly GCA_963991005.1 of Barypeithes pellucidus. Taxonomy (NCBI): domain Eukaryota; kingdom Metazoa; phylum Arthropoda; class Insecta; order Coleoptera; family Curculionidae; genus Barypeithes; species Barypeithes pellucidus. Next base: position 8,996,855 of record OZ022557.1, read on the forward strand.
GTCAACGGTATAATTCTGCAACAACTATACCGCAGCGAAGGAACGTCCATTACAATATCCGTATATGTATAAAGTGTATATCAGCAAGCTCGTGGTTTGAAAAGTTTTGCATTTCCTTATCTATTAAGTCTAATTTTATAACAATAATAGTAGCAGACAATATCTGATACAGAAGTGCCAAAAGAAACAAATATCAATTTTAATCCATGGCCGTCTATTTACAAATATCCCTATGATTATTATTTTTTAATGAACTTCTTTTATGAGCGTAATTTTTTTTCAAAACCATTTTTCTCAAAAACAAACCCTATCAATTTGAACTAAGAGAGCCATTTTTAAGTAAAATACTTTGATATTTCATAATTTTTTAGAAAATAAAAAAAAAGGAAGACTAATTTAAAAAGTGGGATTATTTTAAATCGTAACCACCCCAGTATGTAACGCCTATGATTAAAATTTTAAAATTCATACATGAACTGATTTAGCGTCAAAAGTTTATACACCATACCTAATTTCAAAATTTTATTATGAACGGTTTCGAAACTATTTAGAAAAGAACGTCTTCAGGGTTCCCCATTCTAAGGGCGCCGTAGCCCACTTAGCAAGCTGTACTTATGCCCATATGACAAAATTCTATTATTTATTTGCAGGAGAATATGGTGGTAAAGTATTGCCCCTTATAATGGAAGCTTATATTGTCGGTATTTCTGAATTGATTGTTTTGAATTTTGGTATGATGCTAGGGCGCACTTTTCTATTGCTTAAAATTTTAGGTAACTCGTATCTACGGATTTTCTTGAGTTCTAAAAAATTAAACGACGTTTAGCGATTATTTAAACAAAACTAATATCAGAACTTGATATGTCATCTCTCAAAACAACCACAGAATTTCAATAAATTGACACAACCAGTGGCATTAAAGACACTCGCTTGCAACTGGTATTGCAATTTCTATCCTCGTAAATTATGACTGTCATTACCATTCAGTGAATAATATCATATTTCGACATGAGTAGATGTAAGATTTTAAAATTTTGTAAGTAATCAAATATACCCTTTTATTTTAGCAATTTGGTTTCATAAAAATAATAAACAGGAACATGAAAACCTTTCCCTTATCAGCAATAAACACAACGCATTCTTTGAACTCGACTTACCGAATACTTTCGCTTTACTAAAATCCGTATATCTGTTATTCTTTCATCCTTTTTTCGTAATCCCGTCATAAACACGTTATATTGGGACTTTGATTGGGATAAATACTTTTGGAAACGTGCATCCAGATTCAGTTTAATATTTGAATATTCGAAACGTCATAATATCTTTATACAGGGTGACCGGGAACATGTGGGAAATCTCCCGGATATGAAGAAAACACGTGAAAAGAATACTATAGGTTCATATAAACTTCTTTCGTATCGGCCTCCTCTTCGGAGATATGGGCTCCCAAAGAGCACCAATGGAATCAAGTTTTTTACACATAATTATTGAACCACCTGGTATATTTCAATTATTTTTTAATATGATGTATACCAGGTAAGACCCATCAAATTACTATCCAAGAAACTGTTGTGAATTACTCACAGCTGCAGGGACGGACTAGCTATAACACTCATGGGCCCATTTTTTTTACGCCCTGTATGATGAGAACTTTGGACAATGTTTTTTACATACCTTTAACTATTGGCTAAAAATTAAGTACTCTTTATTCATGTCGCTAATCCTAACCGTTTTCGAAAAAACGGCATTTCATATACATCATGTGCTTCGGGTATTTCAATAAAAGATACATCTTTTGTTCCGATCCAATGTTCAACCTTCAAGATTCCGCTTTTTCATATTTAACCCGTGAGAAGATAGGGGGATCAGTGCAAATAAAATGACGTTTTCTCGAAAACGGTTAGGATTAGCGACATGAATGAAGAGTACTTAATTTTTAGCCAATAGCCAAAAAAACATTGTCCAAAGTTCTCATCATACAGAGCGTAAAAAAAATGGGCCCATGAGTGTTACAGCTAGTCCGTCCCTGCAGCTGTGAGTAATTCACAACAGTTTCTTGGATAGTATTTTGACGGGTCTTACCTGGTATACATCATATTAAAAAATAATTGAAATATACCAGGTGGTTCAATAATTATGTGTAAAAAACTTGATTCCATTGGTGCTCTTTGGGAGCCCATATCTCCGAAGAGGAGGCCGATACGAAAGAAGTTTATATGAACCTATAGTATTCTTTTCACGTGTTTTCTTCATATCCGGGAGATTTCCCACATGTTCCCGGACACCCTGTACAATGCGTCCAAGTAAGTTGTACATAAAAACTTTTTTATTATGCGTTTTATGAAAAAGTGTCTCCTCCTAAGAAGATCTGCGTGGCAAGAAACTAATATTTACGAAGAAAAAAATGTATTATATTGTACAGGGTTCCCAAAAAGTTCAAGAATGTAAAAAAGTCCAAAGGAGAACTACACATCTTTTTCACTTTTAAGCACAACGATAAATAAAAAAGTTGTTTCGAATCTGGTTGGGAGTAAAAATATTATTCTTTTTCAGAACTTGATCAATCACAATTTTTCAGCCAACCGTTGGACCCCAACAATATCTTTATTAACAATTCGTTACTCTGGTACAAATTTGATAAATTGTCCGTTAGACATTTTTTAATTTTTGAAAGTTGTCTTTTTAAAAACAGTAAAAATGGCTGACGACTGCAGAAATAGTACGCAGAAAACATACTATTTTTCCGAAAATCGTTTAAAAATCGACGGATAATTTTGAAAAAATCGTGAATAATTTTATTCACAAATAAATGGTGCTTTGAAATTCGTAATAAAATTGATTGCGTTACTATGGAAACGTATTAATGTTGAATTGTCAAACTTGACGCATATAATTGTTGGTGTTTTCGAAAGCAAAATAGTATAAAATGGATAAGTGATGATGAATTTTCCATTTCTGGGACTCCTTCAGAGCTGGTTGAGGCAGTGAATACTGCTTCCTTGAATTATTTAATATATAATATATTTTAATATATATTAAAACTTCGTTCTTTATTGAAACGGCAAGCTCAAGGTTATAGGGCAAAGAAATCTAAGATTTTAACGAAGGAAGAAACCGACAAATTTATCCAGGAAGCTCCAGATAAAGAAAATTTAATGATTAAGGTAATTTACAAGGTTTTAATTTCTATTTAGATTACACATTTATTTATTTTTTAGGTGGCTTCAATATTTGGTATTTCTGTTCCCTGTAGAATGGATGAGTTAGTCCGAATAAAGCTGGATTCATAGTTGCCGTAACGTATGCCGTAAGACGTAAGCAGTAGTCGATAAGACGTAAGACGTAAGATGTAAGGATATGCCCATTTATATTCTCGTTAAGAATTTTCAGGTTACGAGTTTGTAGGTTATGGTTTTTCACATGTGTATTTATTTAAAAGTGAAAATATGACTCCAAGCGATGACGACCTCGTTATAATAACGGGATCAATATTGTTCTGGTATTTATTAGCAATTTATTTATCACCTATTTATTAGCAAAGTGTCGAATTTGGGGATGTCAACATGGCGGTTATGCACGAGTATGACCGATCCGAACCGATTCCGTAAGACGTAACGTAAGAAATGAAATTGAACCATTTCTTACTTCTTACTGCTTACGGCTTACGGCTTAACTCGGACTATGAACGGTTCTATTGCAAATCACATGTTTATTTTTCTTACGTCTTAACGTTACGTCTTACGGCTTACGTTACGGCAAATATGAATCCACCTTAACTCTACACGATGTAGAAGACCTAAATTCTAAGCTTTTAATTACCATACCTGATTCGAAGACCAGCAAACCAAGATTATTTGTAGTTAATCAGATGTACTTGAATGTTTATCGAAAGTATGTTTCGTTATGACCAGAACATATGAACAGTGACCGATGTTTCGTTAAATATCAAAGCGGAAAGGGTTGTAGACAAGTGGTAGGAATACATCAATTTAGAAAAAATGCCTGAAATAGTTGCTACTTATTTGAACTTGGTAAATCCGACAGAATATACCGGTCACTGCTTTCGTCGGTCTTCTGCAACAATATTGGTTGACTCTGCTGCCAACATAGCTAGTTTAAAGAGGCATGGCGGATGGGAAGTCATCAAACGTTGCTGAAGGATATATTGAAGAATCTCTTAACAATAAGGTTAAGGTGGCAAATAAAATTTTCACAGTACAAAATATTCAACAAAATAACCCTACTACCTCGCACGTTGTCCAAAATGTTTCTCATAGTTCTAATAATGTTCCTCCAATTTTCAATAATTATTGTACTAACTGTCAAAAAACTGAATATAACAAAGTAATTTATTCTGCAATGCATTGACGTTTTCAAAATATAAACTAATTCCTTATAAACAACGTGTTTTCAATCATTTATGTAGAAGACTAACAACTGTCAAGAAATATCATGTCCTTACAGTAAGGAAATGAATATTTCCTAACAATTATTTTCCTTTTTGCCTAGCAACGACTAAGTGTAGGGAAATATTGACTTTTTCTTTCAAAAATTTTATCAAAAATGTCAATATTTCCTAATGATTTTCGGAAAAAACCTTTTACATTTTAGATTTAAAATGGGTTAAAATTATAATTCGCCTTTTGAAAACCAGTGTATGTAGGTAATTTACGTCACTCTAATACTTAAACAAAAGGTGTATCGACCTCGGCCTATTTGATACAATGGAGCACCTTTCATAAAAATAAAATATATACAGGGTGCCATTAAAAACATAAGAGACTTACTCTACAGTTCCTTCGGTTTAAGCTAGGACGTCTTTAAATGGCAATTTACGGGAAAACTGAAACAACATGGTTATAGTAATTTAAAATGAAAATACAGGGAAACTCAAAAATATATCCTATTCATGTTTGATGACCCTTTATAAATTATAGTAACTTGACCCCGTCCACGAAATATTTTTTAAATTATTTTCTGTATTTCCCTCAATGGTGGATATCACTGAGCGATATTTTTTAGGCATATTTCGCCACTGCCGGTTTAGTTTGCATGATCCCTTGTTTACAAAATATGAATTATTTATTTTAAAAAGTGATAAAATTGGTCGTATGAATGTATCTTTGCCATCTAGCCAAAGATTTAATGCACTGCAAGGTAAGTATAGCAATCATAAGTTATTTATATTCCTACAAACGCGGAGAAAAATATAGGTAACCACGTAGGCAACTTAATAGACTACTTTTTATGCATCCCCGTATCTCAAGGACTTTAAAATTCCTGCTCATACGTGACCCTTGTGGACGCACACACGCGTTCGCAGTAGAAGCTGCCGGCCGGCCTGCGAATTCAATTTCAATACGCGCCCTCAATCATGCATAGACGCGGGAGGAGGGGAATGTGGCAGGTGCCGGTAGGCAGGAGGGGAACTTACTAAATTTGAGGAGGACGATTTCTATTCTTTGAACAAATTTAAAATGAAGTAAAGACGATCTCTTAAAATGATTATTTTTTCGAATTTGGTACACTGCTTTAGCATAGTTACATATGAAGAGGTAGAGAAACTCATTGTCTGCTCCACTAATAAATGTTATTATTATGTATTAATTATTATTATATTAATGATAAACATTTTTATACCGTACATGTTTCGAAGGTATATGCACTCATCTTCAGTGGAAAAATGTACATGAGAAGAAGAACTTGCGAAGTGAACTTACGCAACCGAAAAAAGAAAAATTAAGTAATTAAGCGAAAAAAAACATTAATTAAGAAAAAAATTGAAATAATAGAAATAGGAACTGTTAGTTCCTATTTTTTCTTAATTTATTAATCAATGTTTTTGTTTGTTTGTTTTTAATTTGTTTGTAATGTTTTTAATCAATCTTTTTTTTGCTGCATAAGTTCACTTCGCAATGTCATTAGTTTTTCTTCTCGTGTATATTTTTTCACTGAAGTATAGTATAGTATATATAACATACCTTCGAAACATGTATGAAATAATAGTATATTATTGATACAAGTTTCATAAGACATTATCTTAGAGCACGCGTTTAAGTACAAGTGCCCTAATTGTCTTATAAACCGTGTATTTTATAATACTTTTTCTATTTGGGTCTTTAAAGTCTGAAAAACTTTTAAAAATATAGTCGATTTTTTCCATTTGAATTAATATTTTCTTTTTGGGTTGGCAATACTTTTACAATTTAATAAAATGTTACAAGTATAGTATCAAATATGCCATGATAGAAACAATTGAACACAACAAAGCTTCTTCCCATCCGTGATAATTTAAAAATAAATATATTATTAAAGTTAATAAAAAATGAGCCAGGAAGAAAGTTGTACTCTGTCAGAAATACGAGAAATTGTAAAAAATAATTTAGAAGAACTTTTAAAAAGAATATGCAAAACTTGCTATGTTGCGAGCAGAACAAAGTTCAAAATATTGAACAAAATAATAAATAATACTATTGAACAAAATATTGTGTCGACACAGAATCCGACAGGAATAAACAATTAATACCCAGGAAATGTCTACTGTAAATATGTATACATAAAGTAATATGTATAATACTATATTGAATTAAAAATAAAAATAGAACTTTATAAATAGAGCATAAACTGGAAGATATTTCTATTATTTTTTAGGTTATGTATGTTGTTTTATAGTTGTGACTAGAAATGAGTTGACTGACACCGTCAGCATGTTATATTATATTTCCGTGTATATGATCCATAGCAAAAAGCAAGGTTAAAGGTTAGTATTTTAAAGTTTTCTATAAAAATTTTTTTGTCGAATCCATAATTAATTTTAAAATACCGTTTTGTCCTTTATCCTCTTATCTACAAAACCCATTTTACGAAAAAGTGGTACTTCATTTAGTTCGGAAGTTATTAAATATTTTCAATCGCAAGTCACGCAGAGCAAGCCAATTAAATATTTACATTGACAACACAAAAAATGGTGTCAGTGACAATGATTTCACTGTCCAGCATTACGTCAATTTTTGCCAATAGGTCATAGAAATTATTTGCTAGTGTTTGCTGTATTACATGAACTATGAGAGTTTCGTGGTTTTAATTTTTAACACATTTAATTGAATAGCTAAGGATTGGCTTACCCAAATATGTTCAAACTCGGCATATGGGTTTACCATATCGGTCTCTCCAAGAAGTTATAATGAAGTTTTTCCATAAAATGTACAGGGGAGCCAATATTTAGCCACCTCAAAAATTACATGGGCTTTCCTATGTTCAACTCAGCGATGCATCACTCAGTATATCCTGTATGTATCGTTGGAATTTCGTCCAACCCGTCCCTGTCTCCCTCCGAAAATGGACCGAAGCAAGAAACTGCGGGATGGAGAACGCCGAGAACACGAAGTCCTGCGGGCGTCCAAGACTCCCCCCGGACCCCCCCGTGCCCCGCGTCCCGATTGACGCGCCTGCCACGCATATACTCAGCTCACGCATAATTTAGACGCGCGGTTGCGAGAATGGACATCGCCCGAGCTGCTCAATCAATATCTCAGATCCCGGACTGTACTTATAGTGTACTCTGTTCTCTTCTCTATTCTCTTGCTTTGCCTGCGGATGGCTTGAATTTCCAAAGAGAAAGATATTTAAATTATACGAACTTGATGTGCACATAGTACAGGATGATTCCATACAGGGTCACTTGCGGTGAGTGGCCTATTAAAAGATCTTCGTAACTAAGGAAGATATTTGTTTGAAATATTGGTACTCGCTATAAAAGATGATGATCTTTTTAGTGAAGGTATACTTTGACGTATCTATCACTTTCGGTTACACCGGAAGAACGGGTCAACTTGTTTATTTTAAATGGAACATCCTATATATTATTCAAATATCAAAGTTGCTAATACTTTCTAGTAGAAGCGGCAGCACCGCACGGCTGCAAATATTTTCAAATCATCATGTCCACTTATACAATGAGTCCCAGAAGAAATGTCTAAATTCTTTTAAAATTCAGCGGTAAGTTTTTTCAAAAAACGCTCGTACCCGTCGATTTTGATTTTTTAATTTTTTTTTTGTGGTAATTTCATGTATACAGGGTAGCTCAAAAATAAGTTACGACCATCAACTTCATTTTTTCAAATGAAAACATATATTTTTTATTTCATTTTTGAATTTTGCATTGAATTCTAAGCATGTTTCATGTACCATGTCCTATGCATAAACTCAGCAGTTATTGAAAAAATTAGGATTGAACATATCTATAAGTAAGACCTGTTTATTAAAAAAATCACAACAAAATCAAATTAAATGTTGAAAATGTGCGCCATTTACGGCTTGACAATATCCAAGACGATCAATAAACTCTCTTTGCACGTTTCCAACCATTTCCGGAGTTATGACACGCACTTCTCTTCGGATCCTTTCTTTCAACTCCTGCATATTGTTTGGCCTGTTAACAAATACTTTTGATTTGAGGTAACCCCACAAAAAAAAGTCCAGCGGAGTTAGGTCTGGCGACCTAGCAGGCCATTCGATAGGTCCTCTCTCGCGTACAATTCCACACCAAACATTTATTTTCTTAGGGTACTGGCTGTGAACCTCTATCATCCAATGCGGATTTTCTGTTGCCCAATATCGACAATTTTGTCTGTTCACATTACCATTCAAATAGAACGTAGCTTCATCCGAAAAAATAATATTTTTTACTAAATTATTATCTAGATTGCACATATTTTGCATGCGTCCGCAAAACTCACTTCGCTTATCGAAATCATCTTCAAATAACTCATGCACTGGAATAACTTTGTATGGGTGATATTTGTGCTTTTGAACTACTCGGTGAACAACAGATTTCGGCATGTGTAAATCGGCCCCAATGTGCGACAGGGGAATACATGGATTTTCTTCCAAGGAAAGCAAAACGTCAAGTTGTTCATTTTTATCTCGAGTAGGACGACCAGATTTAGGCAAATCTCTAACATGACCGAATTCTTTAAACTTAGCCTCTATTCTACTCACCATCTTTTGACATATGGGAGGACGATCAGGATGGATTTCATTAAATAATTGGGCTGTTTCTATTTGAGTACGTGTTTTATCACCAAACCCAACCATGCATAGAATTTCAATTTTTTCCCGTTCCATTAACTTCACCATTATTGTGAAAACCGCAACTTTGAAACTACGCTTGACAATAATTATACTTATTTGAAATAAAATTGTCATACAGTTTCTATGGAAATAAACGGTGATAGTGAGACAGTACACTCTTACTTATTATGGAGCCCAAAATGCCATATTGCCCGAAGATTTGATAGATCGTTGGATTCCCTAAATGATATGTTCAACCCTAATTTTTTTCAATAACTGTTGAGTTTATGTATAGGACATGGTACATGAAACATGCTTAGAATTCAATGCAAAATTCAAAAATGAAATAAAAAATATGTTTTCATTTGAAAAAATGAAGTTGATGGTCGTAACTTATTTTTGAGCTACCCTGTATACATGAAATTACCACAAAAAAAAAATTAAAAAATCAAAATCGACGGGTACGAGCGTTTTTTGAAAAAACTTACCGCTGAATTTTAAATGAATTTAGACATTTCTTCTGGGACTCACTGTATAAGCTACCAAAACTTCAAAGTGATGCGTTGGCTAGTTCTTGATAGGCCATCCACTAGCAATCACCCTGTATGAAAATTTTCATATACTATAAGCTATAAGAGGTATTTTTAAATTTCGTGATGTTTGTAATGGAAAATGTGACCCTCTCTCAAACTTTCAATCTAATATACTATTTCATAATCTGTCACCATCAATTTTTCCTTGTTTGCATTTCTCTGAGGTTTCGCTCCGACTTGACATAATGGGATCGGACACAGTCCATCCTAAAATATTTCTATTTTATCCCTTACACTGTGCTCACATAACTTATTTCAGGTATACAGGGGGGACACATTTCCTACAAGAAACAATGAACTGTTCGTCTTGAATTTACTTACTACAAAAATGGATTCCGTATTTTTATACAATATTCCGAAATAAAAATTTCTATACTTATTAATATTAATACATACAGGGTGTTATGGAAATGAAGTGGTATATTTAAACCGGCAATTCCTGAGATAAAGACAAATTGAAGTAACATATCCATAAATGGCGCTTTCAATTCATTCAGCGGTAAAAGTGACCTGACGTCAAACCAGAAAGACACCTGTGTGGCACTGCGATACATGTAAGCAATCAAGGAATTCTGGCCGGTGTTGTCATATGTACACCTTATACTCCTTAGACAAAATAAAATAATTTAAACACTTTTCCATTCTGTAATACCTTTTTGTACAATTAATTGAAGAACGTTTACGACGGACTATGTTTTAAACAACCCGAAAAAACATATACATACGTCACTAGGTCAAATGCCAATGACCGCTTGACGCCTTTCATCGGCTGAGCGAAGTAGTTTCATATAGCGCCGAACGCTTGCGTCTGTTAGTTGAAAATCAGCAACGGCCGGCTACGTTGTGTCTCGTCGATCATCAACACACTCTTAGCAATCCGCTCTGTTTTTTTTTCGGTTTACGCCTGTATCTTGCCCGTCCAAAATAATCTTTGAATATTGTTTTTATTGATGCGTTTCTTCTAGACGTCAAATTTCGTCGCGTGTAATAAAATCTAATAATCTGTAGTATAATCTGTATTATTGTATTTTCAAAAGCTAACTATCGGTTCTGTTTCACTATTACTGTGTGTACATAAAGTGTTTCCAGGAGTGGTCCCATGAAAGAGAAAAAAAACTGATTGTGTTTGTGCCTGGATTTCCTCGCTCTTTAGGTATAAAGTAGGTAGAAAATAATTTATTTTTATAATTTTATATGGACTTTCAGTTTTACATTAAGTTTGGCAACATTGCCATTGGCTCTGGGTGGAATGTTGTACAGTAGTGCGGACTGACCTGTGAGCGAAAGTGTTTGTTACCCCTGTTTTAAAACGGTCTTTTTTAAAAAAAAAAAATATGTAGCGCTTCTCTAGGACACCCATTTAAATATAATACGTCATTTCCATAACACCCTGTATATACTAAGAATGACCACTGCAGTGTTTCCAGATTATTTTTCGTGATTTTCTTCGATTTAACTGGAAGAATTTTTCATAATTCTGCAAGGGCCCTTGGATGAAACTAATGACCTTTTTTTTAGAGGTTCGGGTTCCCCCAATGAAAGTCGTAATGACCTTTAGGTTCCATTCTAGAATTTTTCAATTAGCCGTCGCTATATTAGTGAATATCTACAGAATTGGGTATTTCAACAAAATATATGTTAAATTGAAAAATTATTTTATTCATTGCCTATTGTTATGCTAAAATTCTTCATATTGAAGAAAATCCTTGTAGTATGACACCACTGTTACAAAATATTTAATCCAAGGAATTTATTTTATAGAATTTAACCACCGATCTATGGATAGCCAAACGCTAAAAGTAATAGTGGCAAATTTATGGGATCGCACATGTAAACAAAGCTGCTCGTCAGATGTCATGCGCAATGCCGACTGATAAACTATTGACCTTAACCGGTGAACAGGACCGTACTTCGCCCTTAATGAAAATGAATACACGGCAATATTTTGGCACATTAAGACCGTTGAGTGAATCGCTCTAGTCAATCACTTGAAATTCCAATTTGCCAAGCCATGACGTCACCGACTGCTCGACCGGCAGCCTAGCCGTTACCAAAAAAATTCCAGAAATTTATTTATTTGTAAATAATGAATTCTTACCACGTGTCTCGATACCAAGCAAAGAAACTGCAAAAAATCACCCAAATATGTATTTATTGTTCGGGTTTATTCCTGTGCTTTTTTAAAACAAAAAGTATTACCAAGAGTTATTTTTCTTCACATCTTTCTCAACCTACGAGCATAATATAAGTAGATAATTAAAATGGCTTGTCACATTCTTCCACTTTAAATTATCAGGTGCCCACTGTGTGCCCTAAATTTAGGCTTAGTTACGCGACTGGCAAAATAAGAAAATAGGTGATTGTTTTTTTTAAATTCATGTTTATAGTTACCTAAAAGTTTCTTTTAAGAATGTTTACTTTTGTTAACTATTTTTATTATTTTCCATTAACATTTTCTATAATGTATGGTATTTTTAAAGAAGTCTTCTTGAGTTTAATACTAAAAAGTTCCTGTTTAGATATAAAAATGTTTACTATAAGATTACCAACGAATTTTTCTATGTATTTTGTTAACCATTTTGTTCGTTTTGTTATTTTTCATTAACAATTTCTATTATTATATTATTTTTGAGAAGTTTTCTCGAGCTTATAGTAAATAAAAATTTAAAAATTATATCCTTTAATTTTTTTAGTATTTACAATCGGAGACCTAAACTACGCCACTGGCTAGCCAGTTAAAACAAAACTTTACAAAACCCATGTGGCGATGACTCCGCTAAGGGATTTGGCATCCTTTTTTATATGCACCTTCTCGTTTAAGTGCCTTTAAGAAAGACGTATGTCGTGTTACCTGCTCAGCGTCAAACGCGCGGCGCGTAGAACGAAGGTCGTGTATCAAGTGACAGTCGATATTTTTCGGTTTTTCGCCTGAATTTATAACTAGAGTATTTTCTATCGAGCGAATAACTGTTCGAATATACGAGCAGTTTTTTAACTCGATCACACTTAAGCGGTACATTTCCACCGGCGTCAAGCAAAGCTCGGGTATCGAGTGAAAGATAATAAGTGACGAGCGACTGTTTTCGCCTGAATAGATATCTCGAGCGGTTTTTTAATAGTCGAGCGATGTAAAAAGATGGCGACGCACGAACAAACCCTATAAATAAAATACAAACTTTGATGCAGATATTAACTTGACTAAAACTTGCAATAATTTTTTTTATAAATTACTTCATTTCGTATTCTTTGAACACGTCCCTTTATTCCTTTTTGTAAAAAGGTTCCTACGAAACTTGCTTTATGGAATTTAGATCGTTTACAAATCTGACGTCGGCATTTCCGATGTATTTTTTCTATAAGATTTCATTATTTACACCATGGAACACATTTCCTAAAGTTTGCAATCAAAAGTGCGCGCGGGCTCAGCACTAAAACCCAGTCGTAAAAACGCACAAACCAATTTAGCAGCACGGTCTGCTGCCACCTTGAGAAAATATGGCCTTACTGGCCCCTAAATAAGAGCAGACTCGGTTAATTTCTAGGTTTATGGACCCTTATTTTTAGGTTTATAGACCTAGTACACCAGCCTGTTTTCGAAAAGATTAAAAGCTTCGCTTTGACGTGAATTTTGTGTCCCTGATGACGAAATTTCTGTATGAAAGTTGATATGAAACTCGGACAAATACGTAAATAGAGACGGAACAGAAAGGCAGCGTCGCGCTTCATCTCTTGATGTCTCCTCTCAATGATGGGGGATTTACATTCATTGCAAATGCGATTGGAACGTGAACAGCGTTAGCAAAACAAAGATGACAATACGATGGCTTTGTTGTTGTTGATCATTCGACTGAATAGTGAAACATCAACGTAGGGAACGATAAACCAGCTGCCCCTGTGCGTTGATGATTTCTTTTAATGAGGATTTTTAGCATAAATACAAGAAAGTCCTGCCAAACAAAAATCTTTAAACCTCTACTGTTAATGAATGACTTAGAGTGAATGTGTTCGATGGTCTATGTTGTCGAGGATCTTGGCCAGCTCGTGGTCTCCGTGGTTATGCCAAAAGACATATTACTTATAGCAGACATATTTCCTATATCGTCTCAGATTGACCCCCAGCAAATTAATAGACGTAATACATGAAGCCAAAAGCCAAAAGCCGAAATAAGGAATATTTCCATCGTGCTGGAAGACGGCGCGACTCCAGCCTATACCAAGGAAAGGTAAGAGAACCCTGCCTAACAACTATCGACCAATCGCATTGCTTTCAGTTATATCAAAAGTAATGGAGAAAGCTATTAACCAACATCTTCTAAAGTACCTGGAAAGCTTCAAAATTATCAGCGATCATCAATATGGTTTTCGGAAGTCCAGATCAACTGGAGATCTTCTAGCCTATGTCACCCATATTTGGAACAACGCAATCGAACATCATGGGGAGTCTCGGGCTGTTGAACTGGATATTTCTAAAGCCTTTGATCGTGTTTGGCATGAGGGACTTCTAAGTAAACTGCGATCCTATGGTATGCCCAGTCGATTCTGTGCATGGTTGTCTAGCTTACTTCAGGGCCGCTCTTTGCAAGTGGCGATTGACGGATTTCTCTCAGACACATTCACCATCAATGCCGGTGTTCCTCAAGGGTCCATATTGTCTCCCACTCTCTTCTTACTCTACATTAACGACCTTCTAGTGAAAACTAAAAATCCGATATTTAGTTTTGCCCATGATAGCACACTTATCTCATCACATCGGCTGCCGACGCACATCTTCGCAGACAGCATGAAGTATCACGCATCAATAAAGACCTGGAAGAAATTTTGGCTTGGGGTGACAGTAACCAAGTCGAATTTAACGCTAAAAAAACCCAGGCAGTAGTTTTCTCTAAAAAGGTTAATATTATAGAACCGGATATAGTCATGGACGGACACGCAATCCCACTGGCTTCATCTATTAATTTGCTGGGCGTCAATCTGGGAGGAAATATGTCTTGACATAACCACGTTGTGGCAATCGCCAAGATAGCTTCTCAGAAACTTGGTGTACTCTTCCGAACCAGAAAGTTGTACACACCTCAACAACTTTTGACACTATACAAAGCCCAGATTCGACCATCACTGGAGTACTGCTCTCATGTCTGGAGCCCTGCACCCAAACATACACTTCGGCTACTGGAATCCATCAAAAAGAGGGCCATTCGTCTGATTGGAGACCACGAGCTGACGAAGAACCTCGACAGCCTAGACAAAACTGCTTTCAGGTCTTTGTTAGGCGTGATACTTCATGCTGCCTGCGAAGATGTACAAGATGAGTGCGAATGTATAATAACAAATTCACCTTTAGAAGAAACCTCTATGTTCCCATGGATA
This sequence comes from Barypeithes pellucidus, assembly GCA_963991005.1. Lineage (NCBI taxonomy): Eukaryota > Metazoa > Arthropoda > Insecta > Coleoptera > Curculionidae > Barypeithes > Barypeithes pellucidus. The sequence goes on from OZ022557.1 coordinate 9,011,887, forward strand.
TTTCCACGTATGATTCAAAATCGTTTGTCTCTTCAGGTTTACCGCGTATAGCTACCAGGATTATCATTTGTCACTGACGTTTGTCAATGAAGATTTGTCATTATCCAGACAATTGACAAATACTTTTGTGAAACTCAAAATTATATATGGGTTCCGGAAGGGGTATAAATATATCTTTAATTATAAAATTAATTGCTTTGGTAAGTACATATATTAAGTAAATAGTTTCTATATTAAAAACCATAAATTTAAATCCATTCGCAATTAATAATTAGGCCTTTATGTGGAGGAAAATATATCTATTCACGTACAATTTTGCATTATATCGTTATTTTGGGATTTATCATGAAAAATATCTTCATATTATAAATATGGTCTAGTTTTTTTTAAATTTTAAATTTGCTTGTTTGAGGGTTGCTAAGAAAATCCCGGACCACGCCTAAATATCGCTAAATCGGTAAATATCGCTAAATAATTTATAGTAAATAGTATCTACTAGAAAAAGTGATATCCACTCATTACTTCGGCGGTATTGCCAGACTTATTTTTAAGTATCTACTCTGCTACTTTAATAATTTATCACAATTATTTTAAATGTTAGTAACAAGGGGGGGGGGGGGTTGTTCGGGGGGCTCGTATATTCGAGCAGTTTTTCGCCCGATAGGAAATACTCCTCGAGTTATAATATCAAGCGAAAAATCGAAAATCGTAACCTTTCACTTGATACCCGATTTTCGCTCGAAGCCGCGTGCCACTCGAAATGTGCCGATTGGCGAGTTTGACGTACAGAAGGCTGACACGACATACGTCTCTCTTAAAGCAAATAAACGAGAAGGTGCATATAAAAAAAGTATGCCAAATCCCTTAGTGGATTCATCGCGACATGGGCTTTGTTTTGACTGGGACTGGCTAGCCAGCGGCGATTATGAATTTTTAAAAAATTAAAGGATATAATTTTTTTTTAAATCACAACTGTTCTTCCTTCATAGAGTAAACTCTAAAACTTACAAAAACAATCCTTGGTGTTTTATCAACACGTTCTTCTTAGTCATAAAAATTTCAAGTGGTTAATCGCTCGAGCGATTCACTCGATTATTAAAATCGTTCCACTATCAAGTACTCGAATTAAAATCATCGGTTTTCACAACACTAAATTTGGTTACTTTTATCACGAAATTAAATAAAATTTAAAATAGATATAAATCCATTAATTGCTATTTTTAAATCTAACCACGTCTGGTGCTGACGTGGTTTGGTCTCACTTGATCTACATAATCTCGATTTGACTGATACTGTTACTGGTGATGACGCGCTTTAATTATTTCCCCTGGTTTAACTGTACGTGTGATAGATATTTTATTTTCAGATTTTGTGTGCTGTTGCTATAGGCCTGAGTAATGGAGTACATAGGGTAGAGCTGGTGTCAAACTCCATTCTTTACGCGACCGGTAGTTTTATCATAATCGTAGCAATATTTCTAGGATGGTCACTGTACAAAGCTGAAGTTGACCGGATGTACGCCGGCTGCGTGTTGGTGTGTGGTGGTATTTGGAATATTGGAGGTAAAATATTTTTAAAAAATGTTTATTAAAATTAGCTCGTTACCCGACCAAACCCGAACGATCATCCTGATAATCTCCTAGCGGTACGCTAGGCGCTATCTGGTTGAAAAGTATAATAACTAGTATCAGACAAATAATCCATTGTATATTACCATATAGTAAAATTACCTGCAATTTTCAGCTGCAATTCAAGTATTGATTAAACTGAAGTTCAGCGTTTCTGAACTTGATGTCGCTGTATAAATACTATATATATTTATTCTCATTTTTAAAATTCTACGCTTGAATCTTAACCGATTTGAATAAAAATTTTTTTTTGGAACATGGTTTTGTGTGAATTGAGTGGTGGGGAACGCTGTTGACCAAGGGCCTCCTTTCTATCCATTCCAGGGCCGTATTTAGGGTGTTGTCACAACTATAAAACAACATAACCTAAAAATAATAGAAATATCTTCCAGTTTATGCCCTATTTCTAAAATTTTAGTCAATTTTTATTTTTAATTCCATATAGTATTATACATATTACTTTATATATATTTATAGTTACTGTAGACTAGTAGATTCTATGTCGACACAATATTTTGAAATTTGTTCTACTTGCAGCATAACTCAAAGCTTTGCATATTCTTTTTAAAAGTTTTCCTAGATTATGTTCTGCAATTTCTCGTATTTCTGACGTAGTACAACTTTCTTCCTGACTCATTTTTATTAACTTTAATAATATATTTATTTTTAATTATGACGGATGGGAAGAAGCTTTGTTGTGTTCAAGTGTTTCTATCATGGCATATTTGATACTTATTGTAACATTTTATTAAATTGTAAAAGTATTGCCAAGCCAAAAAGAAAATATTAATTCAAATGGAAAAAATCTACTATATTTTCAGACTTTAAAAACCCAAATAGAAAAAGTATTATAAAATACATAGTTCATAAGACAATTAGAGCACTTGACCCGCTTCGCGGGTCGTTTTTTAAATTAATCGAGTGCTCTAAGATAATATCTTATGAAACTTGTATCTTAATATACTATTATGATAGCGAAAATGAAGTCAACATAATTTCAAAATAAATTATTAATTTCATTAACGGTCAACAAATGTAGTTTTGAGGGATTAAATGTTCTTTTAATTCCCCATTTTTAGGATTACCTAAGTGTAGAAACAGAACAGATTTTTTTAAGTTATTTTTTTTAGAAATGGTTAACAGTGGGTAAGATTTAGTGTATTTAGTAAACAGAAATAAACGAATCATTAACCTTCCATGTTATTTTTTTTTGAGATTAGTCCCGTGATTCCAGGATTATATCCTCTATATCCCAAAAATCTCGGGATTGGAACGATATTTCGGGTACCTCTAGTAGGTACACCAGCAAATAAATGACTGAAAATTTGTCAAAGTCATTTTATGTCAATGTTAATATTATCTTATGTTATACAGTATGTCCACGGATGGGGTTTACAAGAGGACAAATGGACTAAAAATTGAAAGATACGAAAAAAAGTCACTCTTAATAAACGTTTTTGCTTGTCTAGAAAATACGATTCATCATAAGAAACTTCAATTTTTGAGGTTATGATGGCTTTCAATCCATAGTTTGACAATGAGATGCGTGTTGCGTTGAAAAGATCTGTGAACGCAGGATTCCGTAACGATAAGTTAAACGTATCACTTATAACTATCCGTATCCAATATGCCCAGTCCCAGATCCATACGGATACGTATATGTGTTGATAACTGGCCTTGCCAACGAATACTTATAAACAGGAAGAAGACAAACAGTCATGTTAACAAATCGAAGCAAGTATGAACAAACGAACAAACCCGGCATCCATTACGTCTGGCATCAGCTGACACACGCACGTGCTTTTCAATGTCACTTTTGTCCAAATTTTTATTACTGTCAATATTTTAAAGTGACATTTAATCAACAAAAAACATTCAAAGCCCTTTTATTTGATTTACTAAGTAGTGAAAATCAAATATTAGGATTCTGACATGTTTTAAGATGTAAATATCACTTTAAAATAATCCTTACACACTCTTATATCATTTATTGAAGTAGTAACGTAACTACAAATGAAAAATTAAACTTCAGAAATAAGCTTGTAAGTAGTTTTATTAAAAAATAGGAAGTAAATCATAATTTACATAAAATATTTTACCATCTTCAACTGGGCTCTAGGCCCTAGCAAATATTTCAGGCTGCAAGTCCGAGCATATTTTTGGGCCCCATATGATTTAGGAAAAGAAATTATTATCGATGCTTACTCTCCGTAAAGATGACAAAATGAATATTTCAATTACAAATTACTCACTTCACCAAAAAAGAAACGACGTTTCTCGTGAGAAGATTAGAAAATTAAAAATTATTATAGAATTTAAGGACGCTTCGCTTTCGCCATTTTCATTCACTTTACACGTAAAACAGGTAACTAACTTTACATATCATTCATATGTTGCTTGATTATAGTCCATGCCAGACGAAGAAAATTGACTTGTAAAATTATTTAACAATTCGTGCTGCTCGCATTTTATGCCTGTCTCTGTCTGCAGCAACCTTCCCTAATTCAGTAAAGTGAGACAAATATGACCAGGATCAAGTCGCCTGCATAAACACTCACTTTTTGGCATTTCATATGAACGTAAGTCTGATATTGACGCTTAAATGGGAGTGAAACAGATAGATAAAAGTAGGTTACTTGTGAACGTATGGAGCAGAGTAGGCTTAGCATCACTTCCAAGGCCTTCTTACGTGTTTCGATCCCCCCCATAAGCAGTCGCACCGGGCTGGGCTTTGCTTTAAGTGTTTAAATAACTCCGGACCTGACACTCCCTACTCTCCCTAGGCGTTTTCTACAACTACCCGGTTAGATAGTAATAACTTACTTGTCACGTTTATTACATAGTCCTCCTTTTTTTTTTAGCTGGACTCGGTATGATAATATATTATATAGATTACAAGAAAACCACAAGTGAATTTCAACTGGCAGGAGGATATACAGCGCTAGCAGCTGGTATTGTGCTAATGGTGCATGCCTTGCACTGCTTCGGTGTTTTCTAGCTAATTATTGTAGGAACTTAATTACATTTATATTAAAAAGTTTACTATAACACTTTTATTTAAATAAATAATTTTTTTAAGGTTGTGTTGCTTTATGTTTCAGGGGTCCGTACCAAAATTGGAGGAACGGATCGTTTTAATGTAGTGATGACACTGGATTCACTTTTTGAAATTGCCGGATATCGGAACCGATGGCAATATTTTTGACTCTCTGTTATCAGCGGGGAAAATAGTATATTGTACAACAAGTGAGAAAAATTACATATTTCTCCCGAGTTTGTTCAAATCAAGCGAGGAACAAATATGTCATTACCATGTTCTCACGTGTCGTACACAGGCCCGTAGCCAGGGGGGGGGGGGGGGGGCAGAGTGGGCAATGCCCAATGTATATTTATGTAATTTCTTGGGATTCAGTCTCAGCAGAGAATGGCCAATCTGATATATTTAGCGTTTGAGAGTAAACAAACAAATAACATAAACTTTGAGGTGTTTTTACAAAAATTTAACGAAAGGAAGAACAGAAAACTTCAATTATATTAAAGGTATTTACCTACGTTGCGTTTTTTGGTTTTGTTTAAGTTTTATTTTTTGTAATTATATAGGTAGTTAATTCAATGTTGAAAACAACGATGTTTTTTTTTCTCTTGATCTTACGTGATCTGATCACAAAAATTATTTTCAAGTTTGCCCCCTCGAAAACTTTGACTGCCCACTCTAAAATCTAATCCTGGCTACGGGCCTGGTCGTACACTGTATTTTTTCTACAGATGCGTTCTTTTTACGTGTTTAAAATGAGGTTCAGAATTAAAATACATAATACATATGACCTTAACTCATTTCCATATTTTACTTAAAATTGTAATTAACAGTTATATTTGAACAATTTTGGAAAGCAATTCCTGGTAGGTCGTTTCGCGTCAATACATTTTCGGTAATTGAAATATTAGCTGAGGTCGAAGTTGATGGGGAAACGTACTGAGCTTCCACAGCATTGTTGTATTCAGGTTCTAGTGGCGCTGGAGGCTGAATCTATTCTACACTGAGCGAAATTTCGAGTTGATATAACTCAAATATGAGTTGTCCTAGACCGAAGCGTGTTGCTAATAGGGGACAGCCCAGACCTCTGAATTACTTCAACCAAATCGAGGAAATTGCACCAACTCACTATTCATAAGCTATGATAGCACAGAAGATGGGTTACTTTATGCGTTGGAATAGCTCACGCCCCACCGTATTAAATTATTGATGGACTACCGTAGCTACCAGTATGTGAATTGTGATGCGTTACTAGTCGGGCTAGATTAATTCATGATTCGAGCTATCAAAACTTGACATTTAAGTTGTTCTAGCTTACGATGGTGGCTGGAATAACTCACTCTTTGGGTTACCAGACTCCAAATTTTGGACTACCAGTAACTAAATTGTGGACTATCGGAACTGAAAATATTTCTTTGATTTAACGCCTACATATTGTGGACTTTAATTGCCTTTTGTTCTTTCAAGATATGACATTTTTGTTGTATATTAAAAAAAAATAATGAAATGAATTATAGACAGGAGAGCATACTACGGCTAAGAAACCATGCGGACGAAGTGATGACGATTGCTTATAAATAATAAAGCTCCATTCCAATAATAACAATTTGTATGCATCTCCCTCCTGTCCCTCCATTTTACGCCAACTGACCAAAATTATGCAAAACACAAATTTTCACGCACAGAGAACAAAGATGAAAAATCCCGCCGCAAACGACGCAACGGCCAACAGGTGTCTATACGCGCGATCGAAGGAGATTTGACGAATAACAATAGAATGAACCGCGCCAAACCTGCACGAGCACGAATTCGACCTTACGATCTTACGTTTTACCTTCGATATGGGGTTTTGGAGCACGTTTCCGGAATTATTTCAACTCAAAATCATTTACACATGGTAATGAGTTAAAATAATTCACGTCAAGGTTAAAACGACACTTTATAATCAATTAGTAAGTTTTTCCAACCCAGAAACTGAGTTCAGGTAACTCATAAAATAGTTACAAGATGAGGAACTGTTGTGATCCCAAATATGTTTAAAATGTTGAGAAAAAATCTCTTTCTGGGTTGAGGCGAACCAAAAGAACCTGAATTACTGTAGCGTTTTTAAATAATTTGTGATAATTCGTAGGCTCAGTTAGAACAACATAGAGAGGTGGGTTGAGGTAGCTCCAAGTTTGTAACCCACGACATTGGTAAATGCATTTTTGTCAGTGTACTATAAGTTTTGATATTTTCATTTTGTTAGCCATGTATGGAGCTGTCGATATAGGATTCAGCAACATTGCTGGATTTCCAACCCCCATGGCATTTTAGAGTTAAAAGATCCGCTCCTACATTAACTAAAATAGTCGCAGACAGTGGCGTAACTACGTCAGAAAAACTTGTGTTCGGTGACGGTTGCCCCCAACCCTTACTTTATAGGAAACGACATTTCTAAGCGTAGAACATAAGTTTATTTACAACCGACAGTCACATTACATGTTTTATAACATTTAAAAAGATTTTTCGCTATATTATTCTCGATTGAAATTAGTGCCAGAGAGCTTAATCGTTTTTGTCCCATCGTATTGCGAAGATAATTTTTTATTATCATTAATTTCGAAAATGATCTCTCTGCTTGAGGAGTATCTGAGTTGCTAAAAATGTGATTTTTCATGAATTTTCCGTAATCCACGACACCGCAAAGGTGATGGTCACAAAAATTTATGCAGCTTTCTAAAATTTCCCAGGCCCCAGCCTTGCAGGTCCCCGAGCTTTGGAGGCCCCCAAAGTTCGGGGGGGCCTGTGTTCCTGGAACACATGGAACACCAGTAGTTACGCCACTGGTCGCAGATGACCTTCGGAAACAGTGGCCAGTATATAATTCCGGATTCGGTAATTGCAAAAATTTCGCTATATCTTTCGCCATGGTGCCAAATTCATTCATTCCCACGGGCTGTTTTGTATACACTTGCCATTTGGTAATTTAAAAAAAAGCGTGTCTCGTCCGTGCATGGTCGAAGCTTTGCATATTTTTTCTAAAATTGGTAGAATTCTCTTGTGACTGTGAAATTTTTAGGAACTTTGGTTTTAGTATCGGGTAATTTTATTAAAAGGGCCGAATTGAAATCTTCCATGTCATCAATTTTTAATTTTCGAAGTTCATCACAACGGCATGCCCCTGTAAGGCCAATAGCTAGAGCAGCCTGAAATTAAAACCAAAAATGCAATCTTCCATAAGATTTTTTTTTTTAAACATACCTTTACCAGCAAATACTTTTCATCAGGTTCATTTTTTAGAAATTGTTGAATTTCTTCAGAAGTTAAGGTTTTTAACTGTTTTGGAACATATTATTATCTTTTTTCCGATTTTCGTTTCAAAAATGCACGTAGTTTTACGTATTTTGATATATCAACACAGTTTTTAATAACTATGGTACTCTTTAGCATCGAGTACTGGGACCATAATGTGGATGGTTCTAATTTTCTTGATAATTCTTCAAAATAAACTAAGAAAGTATTTTCAGAAAAATTATTCACCTTGGCTTGCATTCTCCAGTCCATAAAGTTACTGTAAGCGATTTCATATTTTTGTCTTGATGTGCTCGGTAGCAAATTATTACAAACATAGGATGCTTTTCGAACAATATATGGAGGTGTACTTTCAATCTGCGTATTCCATTATAATCAATATTTAACAAATCTGACCCGTTTTAGTATAAAAATCAACAATATAGTATATTGTCCAACAAGTACAACACCCGTTTGGCAAGTTGACAGCAATAATAATTGTGCAGTGTTTCGGTTGTCGCTAATCGTCGATGTGGCGTCGTCAACATGGAAAACGTGCCGTAACAATTCATGGCTGCCTTGGGTTATCGTAATAACAGTGAAAAATTATTTCTCACTATAATGACAGATATTTCTCACTGCGTGAGAAATTCTCCGTTTTGAACGTATGGAAGTGATGATAAAGCTTAATATTCCATAGCATCCGTAGAAAAATTGATTTTTCTCCACCATAATCTGCCCATTATTAATTACAAATATTATGTGTAACATATTATTTATTAATTATGTTTGTTTCAGAGTTTGTATTTTGTTTTTATCTTAGTTCCGTTAAATAAAACAGCTCTACTGTCCAGATCTGATTCGCTGGATATCGAATCCAGATCTGATTCCGGTGGCATCACTAGTTTAACGTTTCATAATTTAAAATTAAGGAGCAGATAATAAAAGTAAAAATGGTTTCCAGTAATAATACGAAAATCACTTTTATTTTGACACTAGCACAAGGGTGGCTAACCTTTTTAGGAATACTGTCACTATTTAAAAAAAAAATTTGGGTAAAGATTGTTCCACGAAAAATGGATATAACTTAATGACTGCAGTAAAAGTACCTGAGCCATCCCATTATTTATGACCGTTTGTTATTATTATGTGGAAAGGACCGGATTGTAATAATTATAATTAAATATAGGCACATCAGGTAGGTTAGGTTGCTTAATTTATATTTAAATATCTTCTTGTGGTAAAATTTGTTAGTTTTTGAGGAATGGTACAAGAATTGTCTTTTACCAAACATTCCTCAGAATAGCGTGATAGTAATGGACAATGCGAGCTATCACAGTCGCCAATTACATAAAGCTCCAAGCTCAAATAATACAAAATTGGAGATTCAGAACTACATGGCGGCGAATATATATATATTGAAGAAAGTTATAAAAAAAAGTGATCTTTTAGAAGTTTTAAAGACATTTTGTATAAAAAAAGTATATGTTTGTGACACATTGGCAGAAGAAATTGGACATACAGTGCTACGGCTCCCACCCTATTATTGCATTTTTAACCCCATAGAGCATATGTGGCACCAGTTAAAATCACTGGTTAGGTCTGAAAATATTTCTTCGACTTTAAGTTCTAGTGTTGTAGAATTAATACGAAAATGCTTTAATGATATTCCCCCAGGTAGTTGGAAAATTCAGTCCGTCACGTAATAACTGTAGAAAATTCGTATATTAGTCTGGATCGTATAATTAATCCAATTATAATTAATTTTGATGAGGATAGCGATAGCGAAACAGAACTATCTATAGAATGACATTATAAATGTAAATAAATATGACTAGTAATATTTAAAAAAAATATTATTTCATTTGATTACATTAATATAATCATATCATTACTTGTTTTCCTTAGTCCGTCCCTTCATACTTCACTTGTTTATTGCCAAGCTCTTGTCGACACAATGGGACCCACCCAGGAAATCATTAAGTCGTATCCAATTTTCGTGAAACGTACTGTACCCCCTTACAACTTCCCCAACATACTAAAAAATATAAGAAGTGAAAAAATGTTATTTAGGATGATTATGGGGCTTTACGCAAATCGCACATTTTTCATGTAAGTCTGAATTGGAGTGGAAATTTAGAAAATAATATACTCGCCGGCATAAAATTCCGCCATCCTGAAATTTTGGTCAAATTTGATATTTTATATCTTTTTTATTTTTTATGCGATTTTCATGATTTTGTTACCAGTTTGTAGATCCGTTTATTGTGTTTTTCCTTAATTATTTTAGAAAGTAAAGTTAGTTGTTTTTCTTGTAATTTCAAAACACCCTGTAGGAAAATTGAGGTAGATAATTTTATTTGCATACTCTTTCTTGCCATCTTTTATGTATTCTAAACATTTTGTTTCTCGATTCATTCCATTATCTCATTTCTGCTGCGAGCTACAAAATTTTTATGTATAAAAGAAAAATAAATAACGGTAAACACTCAATTCTAAATAATTATTAAACAGTCAGTAATTAATTAATATGGCTTTTGAATTTACAAGGTTCTTCAAGATGCTAACAGAACTAGGTATTTTACGTGCATATCGGCAAATCCCTGTCAAATCAAAAATTGCGTCCGATTGCCAATCGATTTGTGAAATCGATGTTTTTTTTAGCCCATTCAGCAGATAATTACTAATCGCTTACAAATTGATGGGTTCTGCTGAATGCGCCCATTATTTAATTTCATTGTACCAACCGCACGAAAAAAAATATGTCAATTTTCTCACTTGCATTGTCACACTCGACAGATCAACTATGCCTACCTCAACAACGAGAAATCGATCGATTTCGATTTTTTCACGTACAAATCGATTTATTAAAAATGAATGAATGACGGTTGCGAATTTTTAAAGATCTTTTTTGACATAAGTATTTTTATTTTAACGTATAACTGACATCCTCAATTTGATTAGGGTATAAACATGGAAAATGAAGATGAAAACATAGAAGATGGAGGTGGTTTTAAAATAACTATGAACCAAATATTCAGTGTAGTTGAGTTGGTAAGTTTTATAATAAGGTGATTTTAAACAATAGAATTATTCAGAAGACAATAATGTGGCCTCTTTTTAGCCCTCCGCGTTTTATTTATGATAATAATAGTTTTGAAGAATAAAAGAGCGTGGAAAGCAGGGTTGCGTTGATTTATATCAAGTGATTTAAATCATGATTGAATTCATGATTTAAATCACTTTTTTTTTTAATCAAACTTTTTTGATTATGTCAAATTTTTTTATTCAGAGCAACATAATACGTGAAAATATTCTCAGAAAGGAAAAGTAGACGCTTTTAAAAAATAAAAAGAAAGTACAAAATATAAACTTTATGTTCCTGCATTTTCGTTATATAGTTTAAACAAAAATATTAGGTTTCCTTCTCCTTCTATACTCATTCTGTTCTTAAGTTAAAATGAATAGTTGACGGTGGACTATTTAAGAAATAACTTTAGCTCTTTGAGTTTGGAGCAAAAAATTGTAGTGAAGAATGAGGGAACACCTAAACCCGAAATTAATTTAACGCAGACCACAAAGGGTAAATCTAGGGACTTTATTAGAAAGTTTAAAAATTAAATAGATGAAAAAAAATTTATAGAGGGTATTCCAAACTTAATGAGGCTGTTATTGATCAATTTTCTACATTTAAGAACCGAAGCACTATTGTGTAGGGTCGATAAATGTTGTGTATTTTGATAAATGATACTCGATATGATTTTAAACCATTTTATTTAAGGATTTAAACTAAAAAACACTGAAAATATGAAGAATGCCAACTTGTCAGTCTCGTGGTTCGATTCGTTATCGTCATAAAACAGTTAACTATCGTTCTCGTCTTGGTTGCGCCTAATGACGTAGCCGTAGATGGCGTAATGGTATTAGACATCATTCAGTTTTTTTGATACCTCGTAGATGGCGGTAGTAGTATTGGACATCATTCGGTTCTCTTCATAGCTCGTAGATGGCTTTAGTAGTATTAGTAGTGGACTGTATACATATTGTTATGAGGGTTGCATGCGACGACGTTAAGATCCAACAGCTATACACACTAAGAAAACCTTTCTTATTTTCCAAAAGTTGTATTTCCTTGAATAAAATAAAAAAATAAATAAAAATATGTTTTACCTAACGCATTTTCTTATTACTTTTTTCTTTCTATATTTAAAACGCCTAGAAAGTAATTGTTTGGTCGTTACACAAAAATAAAATTTTAAAAATAATTTCACCATACTTGTGGACCTCCTCTATCATAATTCACGAGCCGCCACTGTGTGAGTGTACAAAGCCAAAAGGGCTGAATATTCGCTCTACCTTTGAATTTGGAACTATCAGAAAGACGGATAGATATGACCAATTCATAATGCGGTGAACTCCCAAATCGACATGATTTCTGCGGGCGTTTTGTAGAGAACGGATATCCAACGTATGTCTGAGATGGATTGAAATTCATGTAAACCAGTCGTTTGTCTCCCAATATAAGTTGTTAGATTTTTACATTGATCCGTTTTTCTTTAACCTTCGATATTCAAAGGTTCTACTGACGCTGAGGAAGCAGTTGCCAACAGAAGCTGATTGATTATTGGCAGCTGCTTTGCGATTTCAGGCTCATATCTTTGTGGTATAGTTGTTGTAGTTGTTGTATAACTACCACTCTATTCCATTCACTCTTTTTAATACGTGCGTGCATTGCTAAGAAATTGTGTATAGACCAGCACTAACTTAAATTTCGTTCCTATTATTCAGATTCTCCTGGTATCGTCCGTAGTGTGTTTCATGTATAGTGGTGGTATTCTGTTTCATGGTTTATCAGTTGCTTATCATCCCTTTGGGGAACCAAACGACATCCTCAATATAGGGGTCACTGGATACATCATCGTACTAGGCGTCATGATTTTACTACAATTAATTAAGCACGTTGAACTTGATGTCACACTTCAAGCTGTTATTTCGTCAACTGGATCTGCATTGTTAATTGCCAGTACGTATTTATTGTTCTGTGAGTTAAAACCATTTATTTTTTTCATTTATTTAAAATACAGGGGGTTGTATTGTATTAATCGAGCTACGGGATGAGACTGGATTCAATTTGTTAATTTTTTTATCAGCTACGAGATGGGATTGGAGAAAATTTTTTATTTTCCCAAATGGGGCATACAAGAAATGGCCATCTCCGAAAATACTTTAGATCTTATGTTTACTTTTAGTATGTGTTAATAGGATATAGAACCTCAAATATAGTTAGAAAAGTTATTCAATTGTTCCACCAGTGGCGTCGCGGTAAACATGCATTTTGATATTTTTTACAAAAAAGATGGTACGCCACTGATATTTTTCCATGTGGATATTTTTTCTGATTGGCCTGTCCAATTCTCCATGAAAAAGGTCTCATTATTTTTAACATTGATAAAATAATTAATGATAATCTTTTTTCATTTCATTTGCGAAAATAAAAATTAAAAGGCATGTTTCCCCCGTCTTCGCATCGAATTGCCCACTAAAAAAATTATCATTAATTATTTTATCAATGTTAAAAATAATTAGTTTCAATATGAATTTAGTGAAAACTCAAGAGATCGTTTTCATGGAGAATTGAACAGGCCAATCAGAAAAAATATCCACATGGAAAAATATCAGTGGCGTACCATCTTTTTTGTAAAAAATATCAAAGGACATGTTTGCAGCGACGCCACTGGTGGAACAATTGAATAACTTTTCTAACTAAAATTTGAGGTTCTTTATCCTATTAACACATACCAAAAGTAAACATAATATCTAAAGTATTTTCGGAGATGGCCATTTGGGAAAATAAAAATCTTTCGCCAATCCCACCTCGTAGCTGATATAAAAATTAACAAATTGAATCCATCCACATCCCCGTAGCTCGGTTTATAAACTACTTATTAGCATTTATGTAAAAAATTTCCAATCCCCCTTACTACCCTCCTAATTGCCCCACCAACCCCAGCCTCCGGCCAATCAAATTACTCGGTATCACCCGTTAATTCGCGAAAAAATGATGCCCCAACTCCGCCTCTTCTCGAGATATACTTAATTAAATTTTATTGCTTTTGCAGTTGAAAATCGCGTTAATTCGCGAACTCATTGATATATCGGGATCGGGTTTGTTCGAGCTTACGCGCTCTGTTGTCAAGCTCTTCAATTTTGCTTCTCACATTTTTTTTTGTAGCATCAAAACCGGCTGAGCTATTTTCAATTTCCCGTTGTAGGTGAGATTTACGGGGCATTAACCCCCCCCCCCCCCCCATGCGACGCCCTACACAAATCATTTCAGAATGTCGAGGGGATCCTACTGTATTGATTGGGGAAAAAAATTACTCGATTTCATCAAGGGATTTTTGAGCCGTTTATTTGGACGACTCCACTATAGGTCCATATGAAGTTTTTTTCTAAAAATGGACATAAGAATAACCTCTTTAAATATTAGCATGTTATTAAGAAACACCCTGTATACTACGCAATTAAATGACTTTTATTTCACTTTAAGGTGGCATTGCAGTTGCTGTCAAATATAAGCACTACAAAGAAAGCCTTATCAGCGGTTGTATTGGATTATCAGCAGGAGTTATACTGTTCATAGATGCCCTTAGAAATTTTGGAATATTTTAATTAGCATTAATTTGGTTTTAAAAACACAAATCGCTAGCTTACAAAATTGTTGTGTGGACCCATTGGTATTAAGTTCCCTAAGAAAAAACAAGTGGTTTACTAGGATTTCGATGGAGAAACCGGACCTAAAATTTTAAGCTTATTTCTAAGTGTAAACAATATTCAATAAATGTTTTGACTGTATCTCTTCACCAGTTTAACTAATAAAAATTTTTTCACTTAAATATGACTAAAGTTCCTTCCCTCACCAAGACCTGATCAAAATTATTAAAACACTCCGAACGCGCCAACAAATTTCGCTAGTGAGTACGTTGAGCGGAACAGAACCGAATTTTGTTTGACGGTGCCGTAAAAAGCTGGATTTATAAACTTGACGATGGCGACGATAACCTAACCTGTTTTTCTCGGCTTTTCTGTATTTTTATGTCATTATATTAATTTTGGTGTTTATGTGATCTGAATGATACTATCAACACTTATCAACAGTACTTTAAAATGGTTAATAAGATGGTATAAAATAAAATAATATTTACTAAATATCACGTGACAGGCAAACACGATTTTGATTGGCTGTGTAAACTTGCTACGAACGTTGCTACGACCGTCCACCGTCAAGAGGTAAAATTGGTTCATGTCGGCCGTCACCCACCGTCAAACTGCACCGTCATCGTCAAATATAAATGGTCTTATGCATTTCAATATGTTTAAGCTGTACCGTCACCGTCAAACAGCACCGTCAATCGTCAACGTCGAGTTTATAAATTCAATTCAATTATTTGGGGATCCAATAATCCACTTTTATTAAGAACTGGTTGTAAAAAATTAATGTATAGGTAGGTACTGTACAATTTTTTTACCTTTAAACCTAAGTAAATGCTATTTTCAGCCTCAGTTATAAACTTATTGATATCCTCTAAATCTAAGATTGCCTTTTTAAAAAGGCTTGAAGTCTTTCATAATTTCTTATATCTATGTTTTCATAAATGTTAATGCAAGCTCTTAATTTTGAGTAGAAGGACCACAGAGTCTACAGGAAAGGTTTTACTTTCCTTCTCAAAATAAGCGACTAGAACATTTTCACTACTTCTAGAAACACCTTTCGCAGTACACCAGGTTGTGAAGGTCTTGTAGTCTTTTTCGTATACTTTCTTAGACTTTTTTGGTAAAAGTTGATCCAATGTATTATTTGCAATTTCTCTTAACTCAGGAGGAGTTAAATTAATAATATCTTCTTGATCCATTATGGATTAATTTTAAGAAAGCTTTCAATATTCGCGACAAAATGGCGGACACATATAATTTATCAAAGCTCACTTGATAAATAATTTGACTATTGCCAACATAAAATTTAAACATACAAATTTACAAAATTTCACATTCATTTATCTGAAATTCCTATGCTAGGAAATATATAACATGCTGACGGTGTCCGTCAACTAATTTCTAGTCACAACTATAAAACAACATAACCTAAAAATAATAGAAATATCTTCAGTTTAGGCTCTATTTCTAAAGTTTTATTCAATAAAGTACTATTTTTATTTTTAATTCAATATAGTATTATACATATTACTTTATATATACATATTTATAGTTACTGTAGACATTTCCTGGGCATTAATTGTTATTCCGGTCAGATTCTGTGTCGACACAATATTTTGTTCAATAATATTATTTATTATTAAAAAAAAAAAATTTTTGAAATTTATTCTGGTTTGTTTTTCTAGATTATTTTCTGTAATTTCTCGTGTTTCTGACTGAGTACAACTTTCTTCCTGGCTCACTTGTATTATTTTTAATAATATATTTATTTTTAATCATGACGGACGGGAAGAAGCTTTGTTGTGTTCAATTGTTTGTATTATGGCATATTTGATACTAACATTTTATTAAATTGTAAAAGTATTGCCAACCCAAAAAGAAAATATTAATTCAAATGGAAAAAAATCTACTATATTTTTAAAAGTTTTTCAGACTTTAAAGGCCCAAATAGAAAAAGTAATATAAAATACACGGTTCATAAGACAATTAGAGCACTTGTACTTTAGAAAACGCGTGCTCTAAGATAATGTCTTATAAAACTATCTTAAGATACTATTACGCAAGTTTTTATAATATGGTTTTAATTTAATTATTCTTAACAATGGCCGTTTATGATAAGAATTATGAAAGTATGACATGTTAGCATATTTTATATAACCCAATTTAATATCCAGAATAGCTGTAACCATATTTTGAATTTGTTCTTAATAATTTGACCATTGCCTACTATTATTACTAAGGTAAATTCTTAAAAATATAAATCAAAACAACTATACAATTTTGTAGAGGCCAAAGTATTCTCAATTGATTGAAAAACATAATATACAAGGTTTCCGATCTAAAAAAATTTTACTTTTTTTAATACCTCAAAAACTAAACATTTTAAAGAAAAACTGGCTACGCCTCTGAACTTTACATAAAAATCTCGATCAAGTTCAGTATTTACCTTTATCATAAGTAAACGCGTAACGGAAATACGGGGGGATGTCTAAAAAGCGGAGAATTTTAAAATCACCCTGTAGATTAAAAACTAAGAGAGCCAAGACAGAGCAATGACACCTGAATCTTTCGTTTCGTTAAAAAGTAAAAAACTAAAGTGAAAACCGGAACATTCTATCTTTGATAATAACTCTATTACCTAAGTGTCGAAAACGGGACACCCTGTACGTGTTTTCTTTCAATCTTTCAATGTAACGAGATATTTATTTCTCTTTCCGGTATAAACTGATTTATATAAATATACAAATCCTTCATTATTTATGCCAAACAAATTTACTGTAATACTGTAAACTTTAATTTAATTCTCTTTAAAAATTATTTCATATTTCTCGCTTAGTATCATGGCTAAAGTTAGCTTAGCTTAACTTTAATACTTTCAATGATTATTGCATGCTGATACTGCTGATTATGCACATTCAAAGTTGAACAAGTCGGAAGATGTCAGATCCGCGAATAACGAACAGCTCATTTTTACTCTGGTTTCAGTTTAGGTTTAGGCTGACGGCGTGAATGTGATGCAACGTGAGAGTGACCGTTTTCCTCAAAAGTATAAGGGGTAAGTGCATGGCTTTTTTATATTTTTTATCCATTTTTTTATGAACTTTTATTTTGTGTAAAAAAGTTATATTATTTATAAATGTTGGTTTTATCCCTATTATGTCTTAATCGTCGCCGCGGTCACGAAATAACGCTCGTATAGTATAAAATATGGGCGGAGCCCGTGTTTCAAGATGTCTTCTTTAAACACTTCTTGCGATTTATTTATTCTGCCAAGTGTTTAGTTTAAACCAAATTTTTCACTGATTTATTAGACCTCATTGGTTATATTTCAATTTTACCAAAAAAAAAGTTTATATTTTTTTAATTTACTGAAATGATTCAAAAATATATTTTAAAAATTATTTACGAGAAGGACTACCAATATTCTTCCGATTTTTACACCATACTAAATATCTAAGCAAATGGTAAACTTTTGTTTATTTTTGACTTTAAGATAACAGCGTTCTTCCATAAAAGTTCCGCTCATTGAGAAAATAACACTCAAATCAAAATATATGCGCATATGCGAGGAGTCAAAAAAATATTAAATTATATTCAAATCTGTGATCGAATTCCCACTGAAATAAAAATTCTCTCTTAAATTATTTCGACGGAATCGTGGCCAAAAAGATTATCTTGGTAACATGAGATAAAAAATGTTTTTAATTGTAAGAAACCGTTATACTTAAATATGGCAACATTGCATTTGGTTTTTAATATCTTACATTTTTGCCCCCTCCACACCCCTTTTTGTGGTTATTAAATTATAGAAATTGGAATAGACAACGGTGGTTTATTTTTACGATATTATCATTAGAAAAACATTTATTTTATGTTTTTTTAATCTGCCCCCTAAACTCCAACTTCATTTCAACGATAACCCAAAATACATATCTGATTTTTTCAAATAAAATTATTGCTTGATAAACAGAAATTTTGATTTACTCGAATTCTGGGTATCCCTAATTAATATCGGGTGCGTAATACAAATGTATACAGGGTGAGTTTTTTAAAGTGTTACAAGGCGATATCTCGCAAACGGTTTAAAATATTTTCTTGAAATTTTAATGAGGTAATAGTGAGATGGGGGGACATATTTAAACATATTTTTGTTATCTACCCCCTTTCCCCATTTTGAGGGGTGGGGGGAAACTTTGAAATTTTAAATGGGAATATTTACTTTTGTTTATTAAATTCGGATCTACGTAAAAAACTACGTATTTGTACAAAAAAAATTTTTGGTTAGCTCCACTGGTTACCGAATTATAATTAATTAGGTTATAAAAATTTAAAAAATATTATTTACCCATTATCGCCTGTCATGTTTCAGAAGCTGTTCGAAATGTCTCCCTTCAACTTCCAAACACTTTCTCACTTTTTACCCGCTCTAACATTTCAGGTGTCACTAATAAGCAGGCAAAGCGGATTCGGTCTTTCATACTGTCTATAGTTGTAGGTGCAGTCGCCATCACTTTGTCTTTTATAAATCCCCAGAAGAAAAAGTCAAGAGGGGTCAAATCCGGAGACCTAGCAGGCCAATTGACCGGACCAGCTCGACCAATCCACCTGTTTTCAAACAATTCGTTTAAATGACTACGGGCCTGTATTGCATAATGCGGTGGAGCTCCATCCTGTTGAAACCACATGTCAGAATTTATGTTTTGGTTTAATAATAGTGGTAATTCGTTCCTTAAAAAATCTGTATACATTTCTCCATTTAAATGGCGTTCAAAGAAATGCGGACCAATAACCCTATCTTCAATTATACCACACCAGACATTAACTGACCAAGGATGTTGATTTGGCACAGTTCTCATCCAGTGAGGATTTTCCGATGCCCAGTAGTGCATATTGTGTCATTTACCTTTAAGAAAACAAACAATAAAAAAAAATTAATTTCTACCGACAAGGGATAACTTAAAATCCTACCTGGCCACAATTCTGGAAACTAGCTTCATCAGAAAAAACAACATTCTTTAGAAACCTGTTATTTCCTTGGCAAATGCCCTGTTACCCAATTGCAAAATGTAACGCGATTTTCAAAGTCTTGCCCATAAAGCTCTTGGTGGAGTGTAATGTGGTATGGATGAAATTTGTACATATGCAATATGGTCACAACCGATTTTTGGCTTATTCCAGCATCTGCAGCAAGCCGTCTGGAACCTACATGCGGGTTACTAGCTACCATTCCTAAAACTCCAACATTAACAACATAATATCAACTTGCACACTAAAAGTCGCTTCCATGTTCAATTGACCAAGCTGAGAAATAATCGTTGATATGTAAAAATTCTCAACTGACTGAAGTCAAAACAACGCATTTCCATGTAAACGAATAATAATTTTGAAATAAGTGAACTTGATTTATTTTAAATTTAGTTATTTTTTAAATCCAATAGAAATTTAATAATAAATTAATTATAATTCGGTAACCAGTGGAGCTAA
This sequence comes from Barypeithes pellucidus, assembly GCA_963991005.1. Classification (NCBI taxonomy): domain Eukaryota; kingdom Metazoa; phylum Arthropoda; class Insecta; order Coleoptera; family Curculionidae; genus Barypeithes; species Barypeithes pellucidus. The sequence goes on from OZ022557.1 coordinate 9,032,020, forward strand.
CCAAAAAATTTTTTTGTACAAATACGTAGTTTTTTACGCAGATCCGAATTTAATAAACAAAAGTACATATTCCCATTTAAAACTTCAAAGTTAGCCCCCACCCCTCAAAATGGGGAAAGGGGGTAGATAACAAAAATATGTTTAAATATGTCCCCCCATCTCACTATTACCTCATTAAAATTTGAAGAAAATATTTTAAACCGTTTGCGAGATATCGCCTTGTAACACTTTAAAAAACTCACCCTGTATTATATATATAATCAATTTCTTAAATTATTGAGATCACATTATTAAAGTAATTATGCATATTCAAAGATCATTTGTAAAGATTGTTTCACGAAAAATAGATACGACTTAATGATTTCCTGGGTCGGCCCTATTGTGTCGACAAGAGCTTGACAATGCTTGGCAATAAACAAGTGAAGTATGAAGGGACGGACTAAGGAAAACAAGTAATGATATGATTATATTAATGTAATCAAATGAAATAACATTTTTTTTAAATATTACTAGTCATATTTATTTACATTTATAATGTCATTCTTAGATAGTTCTGTTTCGCTATCGCTATCCTCATCAAAATTAATAATAATAATTGGATTAATTATACAATCCAGACTAATATACGAATTTTCTACAGTTATTACGTGACGGACTGAATTTTTCCAACTACCTGGGGGAATATCATTAAAGGATTTTCGTATTAGTTCTACAACACTAGAACTTAAAGTGGGAGAAATATTTTCAGCCTTAACCAGTGATTTTAACTGGTGCCACATATGCTCTATGGGGTTAAAAATGCAATAATACGGTGGGAGCCGTAGCACTGTATGTCCAATTTGTTCTGCCAATGTGTCACAAACATATACTTTTTTTATACAAAATGTCTTTAAAACTTCTAAAAGATCCCTTTTTTTATAACTTTCGTCAAAATATATATCATTCGCCGCCATGTAGTTCTGAATCTCCAATTTTGTATTATTTGAGCTTGGAGCTTTATGTAATTGGCGACTGTGATAGCTCGCATTGTCCATTACTATCACGCTATTCTGAGGAATGTTTGGTAAAAGACAATTCTTGAACCATTCCTCAAAAACTAACAAATTTTACCACAAAAAGATATTTAAATATATATTAAGCAACCTAACCTACCTGATGTGCCTATATTTAATTATAATTATTACAATCCGGTCCTTTCCACATAATAATAACAAACGGTCATAAATAATGGGATGGCCACAGGTACTTTTACTGCAGTCATTAAGTTATATCGGGTACTGCAAAACTTTCTCTAAATCTATTTTTTGAGAGAGCGATGCAGTCAGCCAGGGCCGCCCTTGTGCTACATATGAACTGGCCGCCTGTATATTTGAAAACTTTTTTTCTGTCAAACTACAGGCGGCTTTCGCCCTGCAGTCAGCAATTGTCCAAAGAGATCTCGCTGAAGTCGTACTTCGTGCACCTTCGTACCTACTTTCATAGTCTTCCTAAAAGTTGTAGAGGGGGACCTAAACTCCACGAAAAACCAAATTACTGATATTCCACTTCACGGACCCCCTATTGTCACCGTCTCTCTAACTAAGAAAGGATCGTCTAGAACTGAAAAATGATTGTATATGAAATTTAATAAAATTATGTCCTCAGGATAGGATTCTTTTTTTTTTTTAATTAATATTGTGTAATATGTGTATGTTACTAAAATAAATAACAATTATATTCATGAATTACTACACTAATCTTATACAGTGTAACCATTAAAGTTAGAACCATATGGGGAAAATATTTATTTTTCGATTTAGATAAAATTTCAATTTACTATTGGTTTTTGCTATTGCAATAAAGACTAAAAATGACAATAAATGGGACCTCGCGGCAGTCAAATTTAACATTTCTCCACACAATGTCGAGGAATGGCATTTGTCGATCGAATGTAAAAGAAAATTATTTGGAATATTTCCATTTTTTTCAACGTATTTATTATTTTAAAAACAAGACTCTCTTCTTCGTTGGCTAAATAGTTAAAGTTATGAGGAGATGCAACATTTTAAAACTGCAATTTTACTTTTTGAGGAAAATTAATATTTTAGTATAAAGAATTAATTTATACGATGATAAGTAAATAGATTTACGGTGGTATAGTTGGTGCAGAATTATACCGTTGATTCTTACTGCCATAAATAAACTACCTGATTAAACCCTATTGTATACGCCTGAACCTCTTCAAAGCTCAATAAATGGGATCAGGGCCGGCTTGAAAATGTATACCACACCACATGATTTATTTTTATAATTTAAAATAAATAGATAGGTATTTTTAGTTTTAGGTACCTATAATAAATGTAAAATAATGATAACAATTAATGATAATTGAAAATAATATAATTTAAAAGTATAACTATTAGGATAACCAGTACAATAAAAATTAATTAAATTCTAGGAAACTATTGATAATTTATTCAAAATTTAACTATGTATCACTATCACTATCTTCATCTAAGCCTAAACTTATAATTAAGGGTTGAACATTTGTAATCATACAATTGTAAGAATTTCCCACCTTAAGTACATGCTGTACACAGTTTTTCCGGCTGTCTGCAGAAATTTTTCTTACTTCGTTTTTAATTAATTCTAGTACAGATGCATTTAATGTAGAAGAAATATTATTTCTCCTAATATTGGATTTTAATTGGTGCCATATTAGCTCAATAGGATTGAATATACAATAGTACGGAGGAAGACGCAAGACTGTATGTCCATTTTCTGCTGCAAGTTTGTCACACTCGTATTCCTTATTTATTTTAAAAGCTTTTAATACTTCTAGCAGTTCTCGTTTTTTGTAAGTTTCTTCAAAATATAAATCATTTTCAATCATAAAATTTTGAATTTCTGCTTTTGTATTATTAGAATTGGGAATGATTTTTGCTTGCCGACTATGATAATTAACTTTGTCCATTACAATGACGCTATTTTCAGGTATTATATTTTTAAGGAGTTTATGTTTAAACCAATCTTCAAAAAGTTGTGCGTCGGTATCTTGATGGTAATCTAAAGAAGAATCTGCTATGTTTTTAGTTGAAAGCAACAGACAATTTGGAACAAACCCGTTCTCTGAACCAGCATGTAATATTGTGATTCTTTTGCCTTTATTTGATAGTGCCTTAGTTTCACACAAGAATCATCCTAACCTTTTCATGGAGTGTCATGGGTATCGAACCATGTTTCGTCAAGGTAAATAATTGGACGATTTTCTTCTCTAAATTGTTTAACAGCTGTTAAATATTTAAGTCTTCATTCCCGACACTTGAAGATGCCCCCCTATCAGCACAATTCCAAGGACGCCACATTCTACCACTAATAAGCCTAACTAAAAATTACTCGTCGGAAAACCACTAAAGATTAAAATTATTAAAAATCACATTGTATTTATATATGCATTTCCTTATTTATTTTATGGTCGAATAGATAATGAGGTTTTATTGCAGTCAACAGATCAACGATATAATTCTGCAAAAACTATACGGTCGATTTCCGCTTTCAATGAAAATAGATATTGGCCAAAAATAGATAGGACTTTTGGCGGAAAGGCTTAGTTTTTGAAATATTCCCTCTTAAAGTGCAGTTTAGATTTCGTACCTCGTTTATTTCCTTTTTGATTAGTGTTGTGATCGCTCGAGCGAAAAACCGCTTTATTACTCGATTATTGACATAACCGACATCGCTCGATTATTAAACCGCTAGAGTTATCTATTCAGGCGAAACCGTCGCCTCGATACCCGAGCTTCGCTTGACGCCGACGGAAATGTACCGCTGTAGTGTGATTGAATTAAAAAACTGCTCGTATATTCGAACAGTTTTTCGCTCGATAGGAAATACTCTAGTTATAAATTCAGCCGAAAAACCGAAAATCATCCCCTGTCACTTGATACCCGACCTTCGATCTGCTTGCCGCATCATCCGAACTTTGCCGATTGGTGACGTTCGAGTTTGACGCTGAGAAGGGAAACACGACATACGTCTTTCTTAAAGGCACATAAACGAGAAGATGCATATAAAAAAGTATGCAATTACAATGCATTACAAAAACAACCGCCGGTGTTTTATCAACACATTCTTCTTAGTCATAAAAATGTCAAGTGATTAATCGCTCGAGCGATTCACTCGATTATTAAAATCGCTCGGGTATCAAGTACTCGATCATTAAAATCATCGGTTTTTCCCAACACTAATCTTTATAATTTTACACAACCGTTTTCCGCACCAGAAATTATGACATTCAATCAACTACCTTAAATATTTTGACATTGACATTCATACAATATATTTACGCTGATATTTCTACAAAAATTTTAAGAAAATCTAAAAGATGGGTCGTAATTTGAGTTTAAACATGATATTGGGAATTGTCGAGTTGGTATGTTTTTGTAAATTAAGTAACTAACAGAGTTCCACAGTGAGTCACTATAGAACAAGATAAGTAACTGCGGTATAAGCAACAGTTCTTGGAAATTTTTTTTAGAATGGACAGAAAGCAAAAACGCTTGAAATCAGGTATCTACCGGTGTTCCATCAGGGCGTAAATTTTATTTTTTTAAATATGACATCTCATTATGAAGAGGACAAGAAATTCATAGTCTGCGCCACTAGTTTAATAACAGTTCAGTTTTTAATTTCCATGCATGTTTCGATGACACATACCCTCATCTTCTGTGGAAGAATTATACATAAGCAGAAACTTGTGACATTGTTAATAGTGGGGTCGATCTGGCTTCAAAAAAGGCCATATTTGAACTTTTTAAAACTGAATTTATTTTCTTCCTATATTATAGTTTGGAGTCTCCTCTATCGTTTGGAGGCACTTTTGGCCCAGCAGGTGTTGTTAGAGGGGAGGGGGGGGGGGGGGGGGGGGAATTAACACGTGAAGTATGGGAAAATGAGTTTTTTGGGAATAACTTTCTTAATTAATGTCGGACAGCAAAAATCAAAAGAACGAGATATCGCTATTAACCGGAGTCTTAATTTTTAGCCGCGGCGAGAACGCGCGAGAACCGCGTTGCCTTTTTTTGCAGGGAAGAAATCGACTTAGGGACTTTATTTTTTTTTCCTCGGTAGATGGTCGGGTCCAGATGGCTGTGTTCAATTTTAAAGTCCCTAAGTCAATTAGGACGGGAGGGGGAGGGGAAATGAAGAAAAAAATTCAAACTGACCGACTATTTTTATTAATTGGCCGATCTTGCACAGCCAACGTGACCTTCTTTGCTGATGTTAGTACTTCAATTTTCATTTGTTTTTTTTATTTTATTTTTCGCCATAAATAAACAAGGTATGGCGAAAAAACCTACTTTTTTTTTTTATAAAAAGTGTGTTTTTAATGGGAAGGAAGGGAGTTGGGGGTGCGCATTTTCGAGCCCTTCATTTTCGTTCTTTTGATTTTTTGCCGTAAGGAAGTTATTCCCAAAAAACTCATTTTCCCATAATTCACGTGTTAATTTCCCCCCCATAAGGTAGAAGAATATCTGTTTCCAATCGTATTTAAATTTTTTTATATATTTTCTATTTTTTTGTGTACGCGGACTGTCTACGATTGGTGGGACTTTTTTGAAAAATATGGGAGAGTTCGTCCTCGGGATCCTTGGATATTATTGGGATATTATTCATGGCAAGGTTAAGTCAGTTTCGTACAAATCTGTAAACTTGCTTAAATACTAAATCGTGTATTTGTGTGACTAAAAGCGTGCAAAATTGTGTAATTTGTCCAGCTTATAGTGCAATTTGACCAATTCAGATTACCAACACTGCTTTTAACGTTTTATCTTCGACCTAGTGGAAGCTCAGCTTAAAATAAGTGGATATCCTTGAGATGTGGGAAACGTCAAACTTACCAATCGGAGGTCATACCAATACGATCAAAGATTGGCACAAGCGCTTGAGGAGTGCAAATTTCAGTTGTGACTTGGGATTGTGGTTCGGATCAAACGCCTTCGATGTTCTAGGTCTCCAAGCAGACGAATGGCCCTCCCTTTGATGGAATCCAGTAGCCGAAGAGTATTGTTGACTTGCAGAGCTACAGGCATGAGTATTCTAGTGATGGTCGAATCTAGAGCTTTGTGTCATCAGTTATTGATGTGTAGGCATACAAGTTTTTGGTCCGGAATAGTGCATTAAGATTCTGCGAAGCTACCTTGGTGAGACATATTTCCTTCCAGATTGAAGCCCAACAAATTAATAGACGAAGACAGTGGAATTGCGTGTCCTGCCATGACTATATCCGGATCTGCAATATTAATGTTTTTAGGAAAAACTGGTGTATGGGTTTTCTTAGCGTTCGCTGCTGCTTATCCTCTATTTTGCTGCTCTATATGCTGGTTTCGTAAATGTAAGTCGCCAAATGGGAAACATTTCTCCGTATCTCTTGTTCAACACGGATACTGGACTTTCTCACACTAATGGGTCTCTGTTTAATGATGGACACCGCACAGCCTCTACACTAATCTACACGTTACAGACTTTATCACTTTAAGGTCGAACTAAACTAGACTTTACGGTAATCAATTATATTTTTATTTACTTAAGGTGCTCATGATCGTGACCATCGTTTGTAGTCTACGTTACGCCGACGATAGAAATAACTTAATATCCTACCACAGCCTGCCGTCGGCTCAGGCGCTAGATGCCCTGTGCATATCAGCCAGTGCTTATATATTCCTGCTGGGTGTCATGATCATTTTATACCTTGTGAAGAACGTAGAGCTCGATAACAAACTTCAAGGAGTTATGTCAGTTATTGGAACAGCATTGTTGATCATGTGTAAGTATCCACATTAGATGCCGAATGTTGCAGACACGCACACTTCTTTGTGGTAAGACAAGGGGTCCGGTAAGTACCTCCTAATCTCTCGGGAGCATACATAGGAGGTGAAAATAATCCTAATTTGTAATTGAAAAAAAATTCCTGAAGTGCCCCTTAGCGGAGATACAGAGGGATGCCAAACGTCATTAAAAGTCATTAAGATGAGGATCCCAAACAATTCCAAATTAGCAATCAGAGCCATCTACAGTATATCCACGGATGGGGTTTATAAGAGGATTAATGGACTAAATATTGGAAGATATGAGAAAAGTCGCTCTTAATAAACGTTTTTACTTGTCAACAAAATACGATTCATCATAAGAAACTTCAATTTTTTTATACAGGGTGGGTAAAAACTGCAAAAATGTTATTTTGCTTAAGAGTAAACATACTTTATTTTGAATGAAACGAAAAAAAGTCACTCTTAATGAATGTGTTTTCTACACAACAAACTGAAGTAGAACAATTCATTAAAAGGTTTACCTATATAAAAATTATTTCCCAAAGAGTATTCTCTAATAAATTGTATCCGTATAAACCGCACTTTAATCAAAGATTGGAAGAGGGAGACGACGCGAAACGACTTGATTCTTGCCTGTGGATAGTAGACAAAATTTTAAGTGGAAATGTTGATTTTTATAAATGTATCATGTTTTCTGATGAAAGTACATTTTCAACAAATGGAACCGTTGCAATCCAGCACGTTAGGTACTGGTCTTTAGAAAATCCCAAATTCAGTATGACGAGAAGACAATATTTCACAAAAGTGAACGTGTGGTGTGCGATATCCATCCATGGCATTATAGGGCCATATTTTTTTTGATAACATGTGCAATAGATTATAATATTTAGAAATGCTGGATACATTTTTCAATGATGAACTCGAAAATCCACCATTAAATTTTCGACAAAATATGTATTTTCAGCAAGATGGTTGTCCAGCCCATTTCTCTCGTGAGGTTAGAGAATGGCTTGACCGCAGATTTGGTCCAAGGTGGATTGGCAGGAATGGCCCAGTTCTGTGGCCCCCAAGAAGTCGCGACTTAACCTTGGCCGATATGTTTTTATGGGGCCGTTTAAAACAAATTGTTTTTGCAACTGCAATACCAAATGATATTGAAGTGCTGAAGGGCAGAATTATCCAGGCTGTCCAATCGATATCTCGGGAAGAAATCAGAAATTCTTTCACTTATTTGAGGAAGCAATTAGAAAAATGTGTCGAGTATGGGGGTGGAGTTTTTGAATTATGAAATCGTTATCGTATTCGTTTCATGTTAATAAAAATGTTCGTATTATAATTAGTATTATTATTATAATTACTTCAGTAAATAAAGACATTGATAGCAAGTATCACCTATTTCAAGTAAAAACGTTTATTAAAAGTGATTTTTTTCGTATCTTTCAAAATAAAGTATGTTTACTCTTAAGCAAAATAACATGTTTGCAGTTTTACCCACCCTGTATAAAAAATTGAAGTTTCTTATGATGAATCGTATTTTCTAGACAAGCAAAAACGTTTATTAAGAGTGACTTTTTTTCGTATCTTTCAATTTTTAGTCCATTTGTCCTCTTGTAAACCCCATCCGTGGACATACAATACAATATGTGGTAATGCAATATATAGCAATAACCAACTCGATGGTTTCGCTTTCAATTACGCCCATATTTGCAGTTACAAGCGTATTAATAGGTATTTGTAGTATATGTTTCGAATTTAACAGTCATTTAGATGTCAGTCAGAATACGCTCCTGGTGTTCGAAGTTCGAAGGCCACCGACGTAAAAGTCGTTTGGTTTCTTATTTGTGACTTATAAATTTTCATTAATTTTCATATACTTGCATGTCGATTATAATCCTATTTTTATAAAATGCATAAAATTTAATATAATCAACAATTTTGCAGTTCATACGTTTTCAATCTTCAACCCTTAATGCAACTCTCCAAAACATTCTGACTTTGATAGATCGCGTGATATTTGATTTGATGTCCTCCGTTTTTTCGTTGGATTTAGTATGTACAGGGTGTTATGGAAATGACGTATTATATTTAAATGGGTGACTCCTTGGGTGTCCTAGAGAAGCGCTACATATTTTATTTTTTTTTAAATCGACCGTTTTAAAAGTGGGGTAACAAATCCTCTTACTCACAGGTGACTCCGCGGTAATGAATCATAGCACCCTGTGGCAGTGTATCACAAACACCTGTTACGCGCAATGTTGCCAAACTGTGTAAAAATATAAAACTTTAGTTTCTTATAAAAATAAATATTTAGCTTACTTAGAAAGTAAATCCAGGACGCTGTAAGAAATCCAGGACGCGGACACCTTCAGTTCTTTTTTTCTATGGGAAAAGCTTTATGCTCATCACGTGCTCTGATGATAGTGTGGGACTGCATAATAAGCGTATACCCACTAAACCCCATTCGTCCTCTTATTTCCAATCTCGGAACATAACCGGCATATCGTCGAGAGAAAAAAACACATAAACAGAACAAATTACACTAAATCACTTAAAGAAACGCACAGACACCCACGAGTTTCAAATCATTTTTTTTGAAGATATGCACCTATGAATAGATTACACAAAAGCACTAAATACTACATCATAATTAATAACACTACCGTACACATAGAACAACAGTACTATAGGATACAAATTATTTCGCAATAGAAATTCAGAAATAATTAAATCGCTAATTTCTAATGGGCTAATCAAATTTATTAATCCTTTACTGAAGAAGAATGATGAAATAATTATGTTAATAGACAGGACATCCCCCTTCAAAATAAATAGTCTCGTCTAACTAGCGCTGTTGCCATTACCGAGACTACCATACAGGAAAGTATTACAGAAGGAAATTCCGCAATTTATGAATATAATCTTATAAAACATCGAAAGTGGTAACGCTATATTTTCAGCACAAATAGCTAAATATCGATCGACCTAGTAAACCCGAATATGTCAAAAGTGTTTAGTTACTTTCAAAATTTTTAGATGTCAAATATGTATGGAAATTTATATTATTTCCCAGAACAATAAGGACATATTTTTGTCTGCACAGTAGCACTTTAAAATATGAAAAACTTAGATGTGTTCATGAGATGCATACTTACGCGGAAACTAATGTGAATTTATGTGGCTTTGTTTTGGTGTCTTGTGACGTTATTGTGTCGGGTTATTTACTTGGTGTTTTTTTATAAATTAAGTTGGTTTTAAATAAGGCCAAAAAGGTAAATAAAATTGCATTTTTTTTTTCTAAAAGTAGGTAAAGTGGCATTTAAGTTGTTCGGATTCGACGGTGTCGTTCGAATTGAACAAATGAGAACATACCTGACCATTTATAAACTCCGCGGCGGTTCGTTCGAGTCAGTTCAACTTTATAAATCAGAGATTGTTACCCAGCGAACTGACCTGAACTTAAAAGTTTATAATAATGTACCCTGAAAAATAAACAGCTTCCAATCTGTCAAACGGCTATTAACTTTCTAAAGAGATTAGCCTGAAAATGTGACAACACTGCTCAAAATTCACTGACTTTTTTGCCATATTATGTTGCTTTGTTTACCTTCCTCCCAGTGACACCACGTGCTTATTCTTGGTTTGACAACAGGTTATGTACAAGGCATATTAAATTAAAGTCCCATTTTCGGATATTTTTCTTCAATTTGTTGTCATCTCAGGAATTGCCGGTTTAAATATAATACGTCATTTCCATAACACCCTGTATAGTTTTATATGAACCATTTTCTTCTATTATCAATAATAAAAAATATATAGGACAAATCAATAATCTTCAAATTTATCATCGTATCTTTTAAATCAACGAATATTTTTAAGTTCTGCATATAACATTTTTAGTTTTTGCTAAATATGTATGTACATCTTATGACATGTACAGTTGCATTCATTGGAAAATTGGGACACTAAATTTGTTATAATATAAATCGGTCTTCACTGATTTTGACTTCTTCAAAAGCTTATGGTTGACAAAACTGCCACTGTCAAAATTCTCAAAATGCCTCGTCATTTAACAGAACTTGAGAAAGTTCCAAATAGTAGCCAGAATTGAAGGTGGGTGGTCAATACGGGCACTAGCAAATTTATACGGAAAAGACAAGAACACAATTTTAACAGTTAAGCAACTTTGGGGGCCAGAGGGGTTCTCGAGAAGAGAAACTGGTATTGGTGAGACCCGCATTTCCGACCAAAAAGAATCGGAGCTAAAAAAGTGGGCAGCTGCGTAAAAAATAATACTCATAGATGAACGTAGACAGTTTTCACCTTAAATTATATATTCCGCGACTGTCAGTTGTGGATAAGTAAAAAATATGTGTTATTACAGAAATATTTTTATTTTATAAGACTTGTCCCCATTTTCAATGAATAGAACTGTACATCAGTTTTTTGATAAGCAAAAGTATTAAAAATAGATAATCCTGTACATTTGATCCTCGTAAACTTTAATAGTATAGAATAAATAAAATATACTATTATTTTTCAGCGGGAATTATGGTTTGTATTAAAAGCCGCAGTGGTACCGAAACTATTGTTTCTGGAATCTTGGGAATAGCAGGTGGAATCATGCTACTAGTAGATGCGCTAATGGTATTTAATGTGATTAAATTTAACATTTAATACGAGAATGTTGATCTTAGTTTAAAGTTCAAGTAATGTTACTACTTTATAACAAATATATTTTTTACGAAATAAAGGGTTTTTTTCCCGCGAAATGGTTGACAACTTGCCAAGTGCGGATTCAGGGGGAGGGTCATGGGGGTCATGACCCCCCGAACCAAAATGGTAATCAACACATCCGTACCAACCATTAATCAGTTATAAAAATAGCCTCTTCAGAGGATGAAGATGCTCTTTTAATTATATCTTTTGCCAATTAACACTGAAAATAAACCCAAGAAAAAAATATTGCGTTTATCCTCTCAAGCAGAAAAATTTGGAATTTTTAATGTTAATAAATGGGGAATGAATCCGTACGAAATAGTACATTACGTATCAAGGGCCCTAAAACCCTCCGACGGCCCGAGATATGTACCGTATTTTTTTTTACAAGTGCTCCGAAGTTTTGATGCCAAATAAATAAAGAAATTCATCAGACAGTTTTCCTGTCTAGATGACATGAAAACACTCGCGCATGGAGAATGTAAATATCTATTTATTATTTTTGACAAATAGGCTCGGTGGCCTAGTGGTATAGCGTTCGCCTTGTGATCTGAGAGTCGGGGTTCAATTCCCGGACTCGGCATTTATGGTTTTATTTATTTTTTTACAAGTGCCCGAGTCTTTGAGGCCATATAAATAAAGAAATTCTTCAGACATTTTTCTAAAACATCTTTGAAAAATTAACTGCCTATTTAATTTATATATTATCCGCTTTTTATTATCGCTTGTAGTATGGCTCGGTGGGTAGTGTGTCCGCCTGGCGATCTGAGGGTCGCGGGTTCGAATCCTGCGCCGATAATTCTGGTTTTATTTATTTATGAGCACATGGTGACTCGAAGCGGGCGGGAATGATTTTTCCCGCCCGCTTCGATATTTTCCCGCCCGCTCTCTTTTAAATCACCACTTTCGGTGAAGTGAACATGCATGAAAAGAGGCACTTTCGGGGCACATGTAAAAAAAATAAATTTCCGGTACATTTGAAATCATCACAAGTTATATGCACCGATCTATAACTACGGATATGTACAGTTACCGTCACAAAAAGCCGGGCACTAATCTGACAGCTAACATTTTTTTCCTTAATTTTGGTAATTCAGGCTTTTACCTTTACTACCATAGATTACTATGGCCATATAAATAAACCGAGGAAGAAATAAAACCAATAGTATTTAATATTTTATTGCCCTTCCATTACTTTGAATAACTGAAGTTAATCTTTTAGGCATTGAAGCCACCAGACCATTACAGTATTCTTGCGTTAGTTGATTCCAAGTTTCTTGTATTTTCAGCCACAATTGTTCTCTATTTTCTGGCCGAAAATCGTTATATTTATTAATTCTTTTGATCATGTAACCCCAAACATTTTCCATCGGATTTAAATCTGGACTGCTAGAAGGCCAGGGTAATACTTGAATATCCCTTTGTTACATCCAATCAGATACTGCGTGGGCAGTATGAACCGGGCAGTTATCATGTTGGTAAATGTAATTAGTATTGGGAAACCTATCATTAACCGATGGCAACGTCACGTTTTCCGATATTTGTATGTAATTTTGTGCATTAAATCTACCTTCCATGCGCGTACAAACTCCTATACCCTGTGCACTCATCCACCCCCAAACGTTGACAGAAAAACGGCCGCTGGTTGAACTATTCTGAGTGTAGCGTTCATCAAACCGGGTATTTGGTGGTCTATAGACCCTTACTCTCCCGCTGTAACATGATTGGAAAATCTTTTCGTCTGTGAAAATTACATTTTCCGTACCACCTCCGTAATATTGTAATGCATAACCCATTACTTGCTCTTTGTTGGTTACCGTTAGGAAAGGCTTTTTAGCTGCAGGGTGATTGCGAAGATTTGAACCATCTCTTATTCTTCGTTGTGCGGTTCTAACGGAACCCCAAAAATCAGTTACATTGTGAACTAAAACAGCCGTTTAAAAAGGATTTTCCCTTAGGTATTGAATTAGAGTATTGTCATGTTCTTCTGTCGATGCCCTTTTAAGGCCTGTTCCTTCTATTCGTTCCAGCGAATGTGTTTCCATCCATTTTATTTTAATATCATGAACTGTACTTTTTTTCGTTTGAAATCTTTGAGCCATCCGTCTCTCTGACCATCCTTCTTCTAGCAATGTCACAATTTTGGCCTTTCCCGCAACATTTAAATGACGGGGCATATTTGTAAACTTATTTCACTAGCCGTAAATAAATTTCGGTTGACAATTTTTGTCAATGTCATTAAAACATGTAATTTTTAGGTATTCGAGATGTATAAAGGTCGGCTTACATTAGAAAAAACTGCTGCCCGGATTTTTGTGACGGTAACTGTACAACTTATGGGATGCGCAGTAAAAAGTTAAATTTTATTAGTGAAAAAATGGGTTGGCGCGCACGGTTTACCGGTCATATTTTTAAAGGTTGCTCGTCGGTTGTCTTGCGTACAATGTTATCGCCGTCATATAGGCAACCCCCGCCGCATTGGTGCCGGTTTGGTTGCCAACCAACGACGTGAATCAATCACGACCGTCCAGAACCGAAATCAGTCGTAGCGATGTAACGATATTAAGAATCTATCGATACGTGGACAATAGATATCAAAATTAATTCTAAAAGTGGCTTTTCAGTGATTGCCACAAGGCTTTTATGCGTGTTTATTGTCCAGTAAACAAGGTTTTGAAGTGCCAAAATATTGCCGCGTGTAATAATTTTCATTAAGGGCGAAGTACGGTCCTGTTTGCCGGTTAGTTTATCAGTCGGCATTACGCATGACATCTGACGATCAGCTTTGTTTGCATGCGCGAGGCCATAAATTTGCCATTCTTGCTTTTAGAGTTTGGCTTATCCATAGATATAGATCGGTGGTTATATTCTACCCAAATGCAATATGGCAAAGGTGACTGGTAATATTGGCTCCGTCGAAAACAAATGAGCCTTAGCTGTGTAATCTTCAATTCAAAAAAACTCGTGAACTTGGACTTATTCACTAAAGAGGTTTAATTTTAGTCACTTTAGTGACGTTTTCGTTTTCGATATAATTTAATACTTTTTTGTCGTTGGAGTTTATATTCGTTGGGACCTCGGGAGAGTCGATCCATAAGGATGACGTCCTACAGATGAAGGAATTCTTAAATAGTGAAGTTCGAGAAGTACTAATAATCATAAGCAGATATGGATGGGGGCCAGTGGTTTGTCGTGGATTTTCGCTATTCGTCGCTCTAGATGGAATTAAGCGGGAAAGGTCAGTCGAATAACGTCCATGATCTGTAAAAGGGAGTCAAATCATCAACCTGTCTCCGATGATCTACGCTGTCAAGGTTCTTTCTCAGCTGGGTGGTCTCCGATCATACGAAAGGCTCTCCTTTCGATGGAATCCAGTAGCCGAAAAGTATGCTTGGGTGCAGAGCTCCAGACATGAGAGGAGTACACTAGTAATTTTCGCTAGAAGGTCGTTGATGTACAGTAAGAAAAGGGTGGGAGACAATATGGACCCTTGAGGAACCACCTGAATTTACGGTGAAGGTGTCTGAAAGAAATCCATCAATCAGCACTTGCAGAGACCGATCCTTCTTAAGAAAGCTGAAAAACCATGCACAGAATCGACTGGGCATACCATATGATCGCAAAATATATTGGAATTAAATCGTATCCACTCTCGAGACATTATATTTTTAGATTTAATTTACAACAATCTTTCCCCGTTCAATTTACACAAAATGATAAACATTAGATATTGCATAAATAAATATGTACCATGTGCATATACGCAAACATATACGGGAGTTGGCGTGTTAAAAACGCAGTTGCAATTTATTTGTGTTGCATATAACTATGTATACAGGGTGACCTGCTAATATATCCTTTTGCTTAATTTTACGAAGAGAACATAATGTGAAGGGCCGGGGAAAGAATGGGCATGCATGCGTCAAAACTTTACAATTTTTTTTTTTTATTACCAAACACAAGCACTATAGGAAAAATCCTTTAGGGCACTCTGGGAGTGGTGCGGGTGCGCAAAAAGCGATTCACGTTGGTTTTGAATCGTTGGAAGTTATATTCATTGGGAAAACCGACCTCGGGAAAGTCGTTCCAGAAGGATAAAGTCCTCCAGATGAAAGAATTTTTAAATAATGAAGTTCCGGGGGTACTAAGCTTAACCACATATGGATGGGCAGCGGTAGTTGTTCGTCGTGTATTTCGATGCACTTTCCATGAAAATATCTGCCTTTTAATTTTCAAACATGATATTAACGAGATATCTGTAAAGTGCATTCTTATCTGGGACACACACCCTGTATAAAAAAACTCAAAAACAATATACATGGTGTTATGGAAATGACGTATTATATTTAAATGGGTGACTCCTGGGGTGTCCTAGAGAAGCGTTACATATTTTTTCTTCAAAACGAACGTTTAAAAAGTGGGGTAATTCACCCATAAACCCATAGGTCACT
Source organism: Barypeithes pellucidus (assembly GCA_963991005.1). Classification (NCBI taxonomy): domain Eukaryota; kingdom Metazoa; phylum Arthropoda; class Insecta; order Coleoptera; family Curculionidae; genus Barypeithes; species Barypeithes pellucidus. Next base: position 9,047,996 of record OZ022557.1, read on the forward strand.
CCTCGGCACAGTCATATTACACTGAGCAGCTGTGTAATAAACACATGTTATGGCGCAATGTTGCCAAACTATTAGTGTAAAACTTTAGATTCTTATAAAAATAAATATTTAGCTACCTAGTATCCAAATAGAAGTGAATCCAGGTGCCAGTACACTACCAAGTAATCTAGGGCACATACATCTTCAGTGTTTTTGGTTTGAGTGGGTAAAGCTTATACCCCACTAAAACCCCTTCGGCGTTTTTCTTCCAATCTCAGAACATGACCTGTATCGATATACAGGGTCATGTTCAGAGATACAGAACACATAGTGAAACACTGAACAAATTACCATAAATCAATTAAGGAAACACACACATGTTTCAAATTAGTTTTTTGAAGATAGGCTCTTGTCACACAAAATCGCTACACACTAATGCATTCTTTAACAGACACACAAATAGGAGATAGGACACAAATTGGCCCTTTATGAACTAAAACGTTCAGCAATTATTTTATCTGCTGCATCCAATATCTTATATCGCAACTGATCCATATCTTCGACTTTATAAACTATTTCTTTATTCATCGTACCCCATAGAAATGGGGTAAGATCCGGTGACCATGCGATTTCCACTCTCTTACTAAAGGAACATTTTCTAATATGCCTTCGACTTGAAACAATTACCTACCCATTCGCAAAGTATTTTATTTAAACATAAATTTCTCAGAAATGATTGATAAAAATGTAGTTATCAGATAAATATGCACCATGTGCAGTGTATGTGTATACTGTTAAAATAGAAGGCTCGGTTATTTGTTTTGCCTGTAACCATCTATACAGTTCAATAGCAGGTAATAACCGAGATACAGGGTGTCCAATTAAAAATTTAATTTTCAATTTTCCTAAATAACTTATTTCTGAATCAATATTTTTGCACAAGATTTAGTGACTAGGGTTTTTTTGAGGAAAGGAATTTGAATTTGTTAATAATTTTGATGTAGATTGTAGGGGGCGCTCTCTGCGGTACTCTGGATACATAAAAATAAGTGTAACTTTCTTAGGCCTTAGTATAATTATGTTTTTATTAAAAAGATCAGTTTTTCCGTCATTTCTAAGCAATAAAGGTATACTTTGTAAATGTCGCTCCGACTAACCGTTTTCGAGATATTTTCAATTACAATTTCTAATGCCCCTTTTAAATTTTGATTTGTAAATGTGAAATTTGTCACAGTAGGCTTTGGTACAACAAATACAATGAAAGCACTTTGAAACCTCATTTCTGTCAAAATTTATTTTCATTTGTCAGCATTGTGGGTGTTTTTAAGGAGTTTCTGGAGATACTGTTATCAAAAATTAAACTAAAAATGCCGCGACATAACTGTTTTCTAACGGAGAAATGCGAGACATGGTATATTTATAGGCACAAGAAAATTTTAACAGACGCGGGGCACATCGGCGGTATTTGGAAATGTATCCATATAGAAGGCAGCCAGATTTTAAAATTTTTAGAAGCCTATACGACAGACTGGGAGAAACAGGATCCTCCAGTATTACGCTTTGGACGCTGTTAAAATTTTCTTGTGCGTATAAATATACGCATTTCTCCGTTAGAAAACAGTTATGTCGCGGCATTTTTAGTTTAATTTTTGATACCAGTATCTTCAAAGACTCCTTAAAAACACCCACAATGCTCACAAATGAAAATAAACTTTGACAGAAATGAGGTTTCATAGTGCTTTCATTGTATTTGTTTATACCAAAGCCTACTGTGACAAATTTCTCATTTACAAATCAAAATTTAAACGGGCGCATTAGAAATTGTAATTGAAATATCTCGAAAACGGTTAGTCGGAGCGACATTTACAAAGTAAACCTTTATTGCTTAAAAATTACGGAAAAACTAATATTTTTAATAAAAATATATTTATACTAAGGCACAAAAAAGTTACATTTATTTTAATGTGCTCGGAGTACCGCAGGGAGCGCCCTCTATAATCTACATCAAAATTATTAACAAATTCAAATTCCTTTCCCCAAAAAAACCCTAGTTACAAAATTTTGTGCAAAAATATTGATTCAGAAATAAGTTATTTAGGAAAATTGAAAATTAAATTTTTACTTTGACACTCAGTATCTCGGTTATTACCAGTTATTGAACTAAATTAAGTATGGCCAAATCGCAGTATTTTTACCCAAGGAATCTGCAGTTTTCGTGTGTACCATTAGTTATGGGACACCCTGTATAATAATTATTTCATAATCTATATTGCTCTACATGACCACCTCCATTTTCGATACATTTACGAAACACTTTTACAATGTGACTATTAATTTTTAATAAAACTTCTCTATTAGTTCGAATCTGAAGGATGGCGTTTTCTATTCTAATTCATTCAATGAATAACACGGTGTATTATAAACAATATTTTTAATATAACCCCAAAAGAAAAATTACAGGGTGTTCGGTCTGGGCTGTTCGGCGGCTATTTTATAGTACCCGATTTTCCAATTCAATGGACATATTTTGCATATAGACGGAACTTATATTTTTTTTAAATCGTTTCTACTGAACCATACGATATAGGCAGCTCTCATAGTATATCGGGTATAGATTTGTAAAGAAATGCCCGAAAATAGGCTAATACATTCATTTCCATTTCTTCCGTAGTTATTGTTTTCCGCCTAATTATTCGTTTTTTCTTTATATCTCCAGTCTCGAAAAATATTTTCTTCAGCCGATAGAATATTTTTTTGGAAGGAACCCGTCTATTGGGAAACAGAAGCCTATACCTCCTAAGTTGCACTGCCCGTTTGACGAAAAATATCAAACAGAAAACACTTTTCCCCCACTGAATAATAATATCTCATATTATTTGGTTTTTACATACAAACTAACTTTTCTACAAAATTCGGAACGATTAATAATGCTGAGAACGACAGACTGAAATATAAATGAAGATAAAATTCATAGCAACCAAAACAGTTGCATAGCTATCTTGATGCTTTTTAACAATAATATATTTTTACATATTTTTGTCAATGTTTCAGCATCCTCGAAAACGGGGGGGGAATATACAGTGTGTCCACTGATTGACTATCGAAGAGGGAAAACTTTTTTATTTGTGGGTTTATGAAAAAAAGTTATTTTTCATAAAAACTCCTGCTTGTTCTCCAACGACCAAAAAGTATATTATTTTTTCAAATTTATATACCGGGTGTTCAGAATTTAGAAAAATATGAAAAAAGCTAAGAACAAAGTACCCTTATGTGTAAAGATAGGATAAAAACTAATTAGTAAAAGTTGTTGTGGTTGAGAACCTACGTCTCATTACCAAGTTTTGACTTATTAGCTAAATGTACAGAGACAGGCAAAAAATTCCAACTCATAAAATATGATTTGCTTTAAATTAACGCATTTTACAAATTAGTTAATCTTTAGAACGTATTTCTTTGTAAAAACTTTATAGTATACGTTGCGATGACAATGGACGTACATTTTACCGACAAGACGGCGTTGAAAACACATCGCGGAGCGACGTATTTAACAAATGAACAAACAAATAAAAATGTTGTCAATGTCATATTGCTTAATTTATGACAGTGAAAAAAAATGCTAACGTTAGAACAAAAAGTATTTATTGTCCAATGTTATGGTTTAGGGGAAAATATCTCATACTCGTATGTCACAAGAATGTTTAACGAGAAATGGCCAAATATTACCGTTAACCGAATATCAGTTAAATCTATTGTTTCAAAATTTAGAAGAACAGGAAGCGTTTTAAATATTAAAAAGAAGAAGACTCCTATCAATGAAGAAGAAAATGTTGGGGCAACTCTTGCGCTGGATTCCGTTCGGCATTTTCCCAAAACATCGCTAAGGATTAGAGCATCCCATATTGGAAACATTAGTAAATCATATTTGCAAATAATTTTTAAAGCTAATAAAGTCAGGCCATATAAACCTAAATTTGTTCATACTCTAGAAGCAAATGATGATGCAAAAAGACTTGATTTTTGCTTATGGGTTGGTCAGAAATACTTACAAAATAGAAACTTTTTTCATAATATTATTTTTTCCGATGAAGCTACTTTCTCAACTAATGGAGTGGTTAGTTCCCAAAATGTACGTTACTGGTCAACTGAGAATCCCCATTTTCGAATTCATTGCAGAAGACAGTACTCCAAGAAAGTTAACGTTTGGTGTGCAGTTACGTACAACGGAATAATTGGACCGTACTTCTTTGAAGCAAATATGAATCAGCATAGTTATTTAGAAATGCTAAATTCAATTTTTTTTCATTATTTAAATAATATGCCACTTATTGACATGCAAACTGCATATTTTCAACAAGATGGTCATCCTGCGCATTCCACTGTTATTGTGCGGGAATGGTTGAATCGACAATTTCCGGAGCGCTGGATTGGGAGATATGGACCAATCCCTTGGCCGCCAAGAAGTCCCGACCTTACAATAATGGATTTTTACTTATGGGGCTACCTTACCCAGAAAGTGTATGCATCTCATTTGGAACCTGATCTTGACAATTTAAAAATTAGAATTAGAGAAGCGATTCAGGCTATCCCTTTGCAAGAGATACGAAATGCATATAAAGCATTTATTAAGAAAGTCCAACGATGCGAGGAGGTTGGTGGAGAAACCTTTGAATAGTTTTTTTTTGCTGATAACCTGCCTTTTTTCACTTACATTTGTTATACTTGTTACAATTTTTTACTCTTCATTCGTTCTCTAATAAATTCGTTTAATTATGAATAGTGCACGGTTTTATTTTAAAACGTATTGATTTTTTAATAACATGGGTAGTTACTTAGCCGTTTTCGACAATTCCTCGTATAAAGATAAATATTATACAAAGAAATACGTTCTAAAGATTAACTAATTTGTAAAATGCGTTAATTTAAAGCAAATCATATTTTATGAGTTGGAATTTTTTGCCTGTCTCTGTACATTTAGCTAATAAGTCAAAACTTGGTAATGAGACGTAGGTTCTCAACCACAACAACTTTTACTAATTAGTTTTTATCCTATCTTTACACATAAGGGTACTTTGTTCTTAGCTTTTTTCATATTTTTCTAAATTCTGAACACCCGGTATATAAATTTGAAAAAATAATATACTTTTTGGTCGTTGGAGAACAAGCAGGAGTTTTTATGAAAAATAACTTTTTTTCATAAACCCACAAATAAAAAAGTTTTCCCTCTTCGATAGTCAATCAGTGGACACACTGTATATTTGCCGCTGATACTTGAAAAAAAAATTCACTCCTTTCAGCGGCGAGTATTGTCCGGTGGAGGGGTTGGAAGGGGTCGGACGCGATATCCAATACCACCACCGTGCTCAGCATCCTCGAAAACGGGGGAAAGTGTGTTTACCTGCAGGGAAACCTCTTGAAGCGCGTTTAACCCCTCTGGGGGGGGGTGGTTCTTGGCCGTTTTGAGGGGTTACGCAACACAAAATACTAAAATCAGTTGACAGGATTTTGCGACTCCGTCGTGATTATTTTTTCAGCCCTTTAACATTGTGTTTCATTTCTAAATTAATTCCTTTATCTGGTAGATCAACGACAAAAGTGTCTGATCACTCGCGGCCCAACCAATACTTTCAATACCAATATATTTTCTTCGCTTTAGTTAAACCTAATAATAAAACATTTATATTCACTACATTACGTAGACATATGTATTTTTATAGCAAGACAAGCCTTATTTATATTTAAAACTATCAATAACGCCAAAGAGTTTAAACGATTTACATTGTCTAATTCGCAAAACGTAATATCAGATTATTTGTGTTGGCAGAGGTTTTAATGTGTGTTCTTTTAATTCGTATAGTGGTGTTATCTTGTTATAAAATAATCGCTCGTTGTACCTCATAAATTCTAGATGCATATAAATTTTCCAAAATTTAAATTTAACATATCTGACAAAAAAATTGAATTTAATTTATTTTTCAAACTGTGCCAATTAGGTCTGGTCCAAAAGTATCCCAGGAAACAAGAACAATTTTTTTTCTAAACACGTTATATTGTCGAAAAACAGTTTCGTAAACAAACAATTTTAGCACTTTGCTGCTTATAAACAAAAAATAAAAATCATTTCAACAAATAAGGTCTTTAGTATAGTTGTTGCAGAATTATACCGTTCATTCTTACTGCCATAAATAAACTACCTGATTAAACCCTATTGTATACGCCTGAACCTCTTCAAAGCTCAATAAATGGGATCAGGGCCGGCTTGAAAATGTATACCACACCACATGATTTATTTTTATAATTTGAAATAAATAGATAGGTATTTTTAGTTTTAGGTACCTATAAAAAATGTAAAATAATGATAACAATTAATGATAATTGAAAATAATATAATTTAAAAGTATAACTATTAGGATAACAAGTACAATAAAAATTAATTAAATTCTAAGAAACTATTGATAATTTATTCAAAATTTAACTCTGTATCACTATCACTATCTTCATCTAAGCCTAAACTTATAATTAAGGGTTGAACATTTGTAATCATACAATTGTAAGAATTTTCCACCTTAAGTACATGCTGTATACAGTTTTTCCAGCTGTCTGCAGAAATTTTTCTTACTTCGTTCTTAATTAATTCTACTACAGATGCATTTAATGTAGGAGAAATATTATTTCTCCTAATATTGGATTTTAATTGGTGCCATATTAGCTCAATAGGATTGAATATACAATAGTACGGAGGAAGACGCAACACTGTATGTCCATTTTCTGCTGCAAGTTTGTCACACTCGTATTCCTTATTTATTTTAAAAGCTTTTAATACTTCTAGCAGTTCCCGTTTCTTCAAAATATAAATCATTTTCAATCATAAAATTTTGAATTTCTGCTTTTGTATTATTAGAATTGGGATTGATTTTTGCTTGCCGACTATGATAACTAGCATTGTCCATTACAATGACGCTATTTTCAGGTATATTTTTAAGGAGTTTATGTTTAAACCAATCTTCAAACAGTTGTGCGTCGGTATCTTCATGGTAATCTAAAAAAGAATCTGCTATGTCTTTAGCTGAAAGCAACAGACAATTGGGAACAAACCCGTTCTCTGAACCAGCATGTAATATTGTGATTCTTTTGCCTTTATTTGATGGTGCCCGGGTTTGACATTTTTTGGAAGAATCATCCCAACCTTTTCTTGGAGTGTCATGGGTAAGAAGCAGAACTGACAATCAAATTTCGATATGAATCTTATCCGTGTTTATGGGATGTGCACCTAAAGCAGGTCGACGATCAATCCATGGTTTAACCCAGACACGGCCTTTTCGTCGTTTCTTGTCCTGTATTTCTTAATTTTTTTCCACTAAAAGTTCAGCGACTATTTTACATATTTTCGTGCCACTTCTTCTTGTTTTCTCAACAAAGTGTAAACCTTTACTGGCGTGCAAATAGAACTGGCGCGACCACTGGCGCCACTAAATCCATGCATGTGTAAATGCACCTTTAAGAACATTGTTCTGGCTTTCGGTTCGCATTCACTATGAATGCACTGACACGTAAATGAATTGTTGATAGCAAGAAATATTTGACAGCAACCGTCAAAACGCGTTAAAATTTATAAAGAATGTACATAAAAATGGTGTTATTAAGTTGTGAGAGAAAACTATAAAACGCATAGAGAAGCAGCAATTATTTTTAATGATAGACATCCCAATTAAAATATTAATCAGTCAACTGTTGAGAGTTGCAAGCAACATGTCATGTAAATCGTTTTACAGTCAGCAATTCTATTCCAGCAAACTAAATACGACGCATAAACTACGGAGAATCACTACTAAAAACTGAATAAGAATATAAATAAACACGAATACACGACCAACAATAAACACACAAGACGTGTTTTAAGGTTGATATTTTTTCAGTAACTTTTATTTTTGGTTGGTAATGTAAAAATCACTATGTTTTCCACCAGACTTGCAGCAGAAACGGCAACAATAATCGAGCAGCCCCGCTGCAAGAATATTGCAAAAAAAAATCGTCGGGCTCCTCAATGCGCATGCCTTCCTTCCAGTTTATTGCAATTGCAGAAATACTTGCAGACTGTAATGCGGCCTTTAAAATATTTAATAAATTGACTAGTTGCCTCGTGAGATCGCGCTTTGTAGAAAAGGTACCTTAGTAATTATAAATTAGATGGGTAATGCTTTTAACCACACCTGTATTTATTGTATTTTCCAGGAGGCGCATATCGCTTCTAAAGTAAACAGACAAGTTTAATCGAATCCAGAATTCGCCAGTACACAGGAATTGCAGTTTTATATGGTTGGTCGATAAATTAACAAGAGCTAGTGTATTTTTAGAATTTTCTTCGAAGAATTCAGGTTTGTGAGACGTTTTGTTTAGTTCATTTTAATCAAATATTACGATAATTAGTATAGAGGCGTTTATGCTGTCGAATACGTATATAGGGTGTTGACAAAAGGTCGGTACCCCGGAATAACTCCGGTGCAAACTATTTCTTCTTCAGAACCAAACAACTTTTTCCCCAGACATTTGCCGCTGCAATGCGATGCACCGGAGTTATTCCGGGGTACCGACCTTTTTTCAACACCCTATATGTACTATATAAACAGTATATTGCTAATAATACCATCTGCAATTATGTTCCCGCTATGGGCATCGAAAGGGGCGTTGTGAATTTGCGCAGTGTGAAAGTAAACATTCGACAGGACCGGATTTCAACTTTTTTAATGTAAATTTCACAGGTTAGTTAAAAAAAATATTGCAATCAAAATTTCGATTAGTTCGATTTAAGCAGCGTTCCATGCATACGATTTCTGACGATATGATGATCCGACGGTGCCCTGATTGGTGTAAACTTTTGCTGCCAAATTCCGTCCGAATATTTGTAACAATCGACACGATGAGCTTTATTTTAACTTTCATCCGACGTCATATGTTTCTTAACCTCACTTTTTTCTGAAGCAAAATTTAAAAATGAATCACTATATTGACTATTTTGGGAATTATTATCAGCTACTAATGCACCAAATTAAAATACATTAATTTTAAGGTTAGGTAGTGACCAGATATATATTATATTGTATACGAGTAACGCTCTCTTCTATTTTTACAAGCTTTTTAGTGAAATTCGGTTCCGAAGATCGGATAATGTGATAAGCAAAATATTTTCGTATATAATATGTATGTACATACCTGAAATACTTTATGCCTGGTATTCATCCACGACTTTTGAAAAAAGCACCATGCACTCGTGTCCTTTCATCTTAAACCAAACTAGAAACTAACCTACCAAACAGCGAATCGAATCACCACAAATTAAAAACTCCTTTACAAAAATTGTTGTTAGGTAATGAAAGTTTATAAGCACTAATATACCGACAACAATGTGGATGAACCACTTTTTATTCTGTAATTTGAAAAAGCACCCAGAACCAAAGATGGCGACGAATAGCAACAAACAAATAATGTCGGGCCGGCTCTGACAATATCGATAAAATTTCCACCCTACTGCGCAAACTCAATAGGCCCGCGTCATCTGCCATAGCGGGGACACTTTGTATTTTGGAACGTTCATGTTTGCCATATACTGTTCATATATATTTGGTCAGGACACATAGGATTTCCCATGAAATTTGCGAGGTGGTCAAATATTCGCTCCCCTATTTATTTTAGCTCAAAACAATACTTAAACTATTTAAAGACTACAATAAGAATAATGTCCGTGGTCAATTTAAAGTGTATTTGCCTAGTAATTTAGGAGTTATTGAACAAAATGTATTTTTAAAATGACAAACTGGGAAATACAGACCTGACACATTTCCCACAGTGCCTACACCAGCAAATAAATGATTAAAAATTTGTCAAAGTCATTTTATGTCAATGTTAAGGTTAGGGATATGTTTTGAATAAAATTACATATTCAATAGCTCTTTTACCCTTCCAATAAAAAAATATCAATAGACAGTAAATTACCTTTTTATTTTAGACTACACAATAAACAAGCAAAGACGCAACGATAAAATTTTACAAAATTTAGACAAAATTTAATAATAATATTTACAGTGGTAGGAATTATTTTGATTAATGTTTAAGAAGATGCTCAAACAATCCTCCGTTAGCCGCCAAACAATATCCTAAACAATGTTATTATAAAACTTCCTTGTTACATTGGGCAGTTAGTATGGCGAAAATCTGCAAACTGCTGAAATTGAGTTTTTATTTAGTAAAGGTACCTTTAAATTCAAATTTTTAAATTATTTTTCTTATTGTTGATCTGCCTGGAATAGGTCGATTAGGAAAATTTACTCAGATCAAGTCCGATACCATTCGATAACTATTTCTGGCATTTAATCATTGTAACTTTTTCCTCAACCTAATAGCTCATGGCGATTAGAAATATTCAACGGGAAAATTATTCGAGAAAAACTAAAAACGCTGTCAACTATTGATAAGTGTACTTAAACCTGATTATAAAGGTGATTACTGGTTTTTTCATTTTATCCTGAATTAAAATTAAACAACATCGTACTCCAGATTAAAGTTAGTTTGAAGACAGAATTTTCTTAATATCTTAAAAATGGCATGGGGAAAAAAAATGGTGGACTTTTTATTCTCATTATTCTCTTACAAAGTCTGAATAAAAGTTTTCTTTAAAATTAATATTTTACCACCTCGCAATTTACATGGGAAATCTCGCGCCCTGGTCGGACACGTCACACTGTATATAGTTTTAAATATATCACACTGTATATGTTATATGAAATTAATTGTTGAAGTGATAAATAGTAAATAGTAATTAATATATTGTTATCTTTCAGACGTTAATATTTCTTTCTGAAGCCATTGTCCGTCTTTGCTAGAATACATTCCAGGTTAGTGTAAAAGGGGATTCCTTTCCACATTTGCATGAACATAAATATAGGGTGTTATGGAAATGACGTATTAGATTTAAATGGGTGACTCTTGGGTGTCCTAGAGAAGCGCTACATATTTTTATTTTTTAAATCGACCGTTTTAAAAGTGGGGTAATAAACACCCTTACTCACAGGGCAGTCCATGCTACTGTACAATATTTCACCTAGAGCCAATGGCAATGTTACAAACTTAATGTAAAAATGAAATTCCATATAAAATTATAAAAATAAATTATTTTCTACCTACTTGTATTTATCCTTAGGTATACCTAAAGAGCGAGGAAATCCAGGCACAAACACAATCAGTTTTTTTTTTTTTTCATGGGAACACTCTTGGAAACACTTTATGTACACACAGTAATAGTGAGACAGAACCGATAGTTAGCTTTTGAAAATACAATAATACAGATTATACTACAGATTATTAGATTTTAATACACGCGACGAAATTTGACGTCCAGAAGAAAAATTCAAAGATTATTTATGGACGGGCAAGATACACGCGTAAACCGGAAAAACAGAGCGGATTGCTGAGAGTGTGTTGGTGATCGACGAGACACAACGTATCCGGCCGCTGGTTGGTCTTGAACTAACCGACGCAAGCGTGAGGCGCTCAGCCGATGTAAGGCGTCAAGAGGTCATTGGCATTTGACCTAGTGACGTACGTGGCTATTACTATTCCATATGTTTTTTCGGGTTGTTTAAAACATAGTCCGTCGTAAATGTTCTTCAATTAATTGTACAAAAAGGTGTTTTTCTGGTTTGACGTCAGGTCACTTTTACCGCTGAATGAATAGAAAGCGCCATTTATGGGTATTTTTCTTCAATTTGTCTTTATCTCAGGAATTGCCGGTTTAAATATAATACGTCATTTCCATAACACCCTGTATAGTAGTTCTTAGAGGGCTTTAAAATCACTATTCTATTCACATAGCCAGAACAATAGAACTGCAAAACAAATACGGCCAAACTTTAAAATCACTATTCTATTCACACAGCCAGAACAATAGAACTGCAAGACGAATTCGGCCACATTTTGGCCGTATTTGTTTTTATGGTCAACTACTTTGTTTCCATTAGCGAAGGTTTAGTTTGTTCACGGTATACGGTGGTCTTGTATAATTAACATCTTGTTCGCACTATGCGAGGTTTCCGTTAGGCGACGTTCACACTATCGCGTGTCTACTATAATACCAAAAAATTATTTCATATGCACTAAAATTGGTTTCCTGTAAAGCAGAAAATGAGTTACTTTGTAAGATTAACGACGTTTTATTTTAGAAAACGTTAAGAAGTTAATATAGAAAATTAATAGTTAAATAATGTAATTTGAAAACTTCCCATCCTTAATAGCTCGCTACCACTAAACAATATTAAATACTGGAAAACACGTCAATTTTATTGTAAAGTTGAACGCTTTTTAAGAACATTTGCAGCTTTCGCGGTTTAAACCACTGGAGGGGTAGACATTACCCTTAAAGTCTTAAATGGGTGAAAATAGCACCATTTCAACACGAAGGTTGCGAAGGCGGGGGCCGCTCACAATAAAATGGCCGTGACTTTCCGTTTTTTAATATCGTTTACTCGGAGCGAGACGTTAAGGGAGGGAAGTCCTGCATTTAACATCCTGTATAGATCCTGTAACCCGTATTCCAACAGAATGTCCAGTCCTTGCGGACCACCAGCTGTCAGACATAATGAAGAAATTGGAAATATGGAGTCATTTACCCCAATGTTACCAAAATATGAAGAAATTGAACGTAAGAAGAACAGACAAACTGAAGAGCCATTGGCTAAGAATTATGAGGATGCACCAAATACATACAAGTAATATTTTACATTTTTATTTTTTGTACATTTTTTTAGATTGAAATTCGGTTCAAAGCAAAGGATGGACCAGTACCTACCTGTTCCAAATACAGGGTGTCCGGTAATCACTTCTAATCTGCTGGGAGCATACAGAGGAGGTCAAAAGGAATACAGAGCCCCAAAGGGATTTACTTTTTGACTCTAACTTTTGAACCGACTGGTATAATTTAATGAAATTTTAATATTTTATGGAAGCCATTATAGTACGGCAGCCCGTTGCCAAAATGTCCTGTTATCACGCCTTCATCTAGTCAATGACTAATCGTTAGATTAATAAAAATATAAGAAAATTTTACTGGAGCGAAGAAGTTCGGCAACGCTGCGCTTCCCCGTCAGAGTGATTTCAGTCCGTAAGAAAGCAAATCGTCTTTTTGTTACTACACCTTGTCCGTTCTTGATGAAATCATGTAAAAAATATAAAAAAACGTGAATTCATTGACAACGGACGTTTTGAGTGTTGCAAAAATTCCATAGTTTAAATAAAAGATGTGAAGAAAAGGGGTATAAAAAAGTTAAAGCGCACGGGTCAATTTTTTTTTTAAATTGTTGATAACATTCTAAAAAATAGTATATCGAGTCGAACGGACATTTTCCGTGTTGCGCAGCTGCAGGGAGGGCAGCGGAGTCGGATCTCGTATCTGTATAATTCATGATCGCGGTAAAGGGCGCGTGCATGGGACGGCTTGCTGTGTGGCTTGGTTGTCTACAACAACTCAGCATCAGCTATGTCCCCATGTTGCATTATTACTGATACACGTGCTGTGTTGACTGAAAACGGTTTTGCTAAAAAATGCTCGTGTAAAAATGTCAGTTCATATTTTTCCTCCATTTTACGAGCTACAATACACGATTTCTGCTTGAAAACGGACGAGGCGCGATAACTCGAACAGCGTTAAAAAAATGACATACCTAAGATCCAACACTGCCGTTGCGCGTCGATAAAAATGCCCATTCTCTTTTTTTCGGCCACGAATTACGAAAAATAACATCCGACAAGTAAAACGGACGTGCTAAGTTCAATTCTCCACTGTAAACAAATTTCGATATTTCTCAAACCAAAACTACTTACCCCACGGAAAATGCGAGTTACTATTTCAACAAAAAACATCAATCTGAGTCAAAAATAAAAGGAACGGATGAACCTCGATAACTATTACGACCACTTTTTTTTTTAAATATGTAAAGATGATTCTCAATGATTTCGCAACGTTGCCAATGTCCGTTCTTGTTCCAAAATTTTGATTGGTGTCATTTGACCAAGCTGAAAACTGATTTTGTAAATAGTCATTCCTCTTTAAAAAAGGGACTCTTAATTTGGTGCTGTTTTCGAGATAAATCGGTCTTTATGCTAAACACTCATAAGTTACTAATGCTAAACAAAAATATTTTGTGTATTATAATAAAAAATATTTTAAAATTCTAAAGTTTGGCAAGTAATTTTAAAAAATAATCAAACAATAAATTACTCGTATATGTATTATTGCTGAAATATTAATTTTGCCGACAAAAAAACAAACATGGTTTAATGACAACGAGGCAAAAAAGCAAATCTCTGGGCTACACAAATTAGGTTTATTTTGACCTCCTCTGCATGTTCCCTAGAGATTAAGAGGTACTTACCGGAGATCCTGTATACATCCCTTATTATTAAAAATATCTCATTTTAGCTTGTTCTTGAAGATAAATATTGACAACTATACAGGGTGTTCCTTAATGACGTGCTAATATTTGAGGGTGTGATTCCTTAGGTCATTTTATATAGAAAAGTTCATATATCAACAAATGTCCGCAACGGCTTAAATTTTTTGCTACAGGGTGGGAATTTTTATTTTTTAAATGGTTATTTTTAAATATCTCCGAAAGTACTTTAGATGTTATTTTCAATTTTGGTATGTGTTAATAGGATATAGAACCACAAATTTTTGTTAGAAAAGTTAATCAATTGTTCCACCAGTGGCGTCCTTGCAAACATGTTCTCTGATAATTTTACAAAAAAGATGGTACGCCACTGACATTTTTCCATGTGGATATTTGTTCTGATTAGCCTGGTCAATTCTACATGAAACGGTCTCTTCAGTTTTGGTTCTTCATTAAAACCACTAAATTCATATTGAAACTCATTATTATTAACATTGATAAAATAATTAATGATACATTTTTTTTATAAAAATTGTTCGATTGGGCAATTCGATGCGAAGACGGGCGGAAGGCGGTGGCCATTTCCAACAATTTGTATGAAACAAAATGTATCATTAATTATTTTATCAATGTTAATAATAATGAGTTTCAATGTGAATTTAGTGGTTTTAATCAAGAACGGTGCGTCTGACGAGAAAAACTCAAGAGACCGTTTTCATGTAGAAATCACCAGGCTAATCAGGAAAAATATCCACATGGAAAAATATCAGTGGCGTACCATCTTTTTTATAAAAAATATCAGAGGACATGTTTGCAGGGACGCCACTGGTGGAACAAATGAATAACTTTTCTAACTAAAATTTTTGGTTCTATATCCTATTAAGACATACCAAAATTGAAAATAATATCGAAAGTACTTTCGGAGATATTAAAAAATAACCATTTAAAAAATAAAAATTCAACAGCCTGTAGCAAAAAATTTAAGCCGTTGCGGACATATGTTCATATGAACTTTTCTTTATAAAATGACCTAAGGAATCACACCCTGAAATATTAGCACGTCATTAAGGAACACCCCGTATACAGGGTGTTTTATTATTGTCTTAAAAATTGCACCTTAGAGAAAAACAAGCTACCGCAATGAACTTCACATAAAATTATCTAAGAATATCAGTATTTGCCGTTTTGTTTATGCGTTAGTGCTGTGATCGCTCGAGCGAAAAACCGCTCGAGTATTCGATTATTGAAATAACGGACATCGCTCGATTATTAAAAAAACCGCTCGAGTTATAAATTCAAGCGAAAATCGTCGCTTGTTACTTATTACCTTTCACTCGATACCCGAGCTTCGCTTGACGCCGACGTATATTCGAGCAGTTTTTCGCTCGATAAAAAATACTCTATTTATAAATTCAGGCAAAAAATTGAATCATTCCTTTTCACTTGATACCACATTTAAATAAACAGTACATTGCGAATACCATTTGCAATTTTGTCCCCGCTATGGGCATCGAAGGGGACGTTGTGAGTTTGCGCAGTTCGGAAATTTCCTTCTGATATTCGACAGAACCGGATTTCAACTTTTTTAATGTAAATTTCACTGGTTAGTTAGGAAAAATATTGCAATCAAAATTTCGATTAGTTCGAATTAAGACGGCGATCCATGCATATGATTTCTGACGATATGATGATCCTACGGTGCCCTGATTAGTGTAAACTTTTGGTGCCAAATTCCGTCCGAATATTTGTAACAATCGACACGATGAGCTTTATTTTAACTTTCATCCGACGTCGTATGTTTCTTAACCTCACTTTTTTCTAAACCAAAAATTAAGAATGAATTGACTATTTTGGGAATTATTATCAGCTACCAATGCATCAAATTAAAAATACATTAATTTTAAGGTTAGGTAGTGACCACATATACAGGGTCCGCAAACGAAGCGTGGACGGAAGATTAAATCGTTATCGAAGAACTTATCAACAATACTAAAACAGCTTGAGATATTGGATTAAAAGCGGCATGTTTTAAAAATATTTTACATTATACAGGGTGGCCCAAAAAAGTGTGACAGCATAAAATTATATTTTTTTAAATGGGACACCCAGTATTTTATTGCATATTTAGGTTCGTATTACTATCGTTTATAAGTGTCTCAAATTTTATTTTATTTGGTTTTGTAGTTTCGGAGAAATAAATTAAAAACTAAAAAAAAAAGTTTTGCAGTCCTGAATAAAAAAATCAAAAAAACTATCCAGAACTATTTTTTTAACCTCGGCATTGAGTGAAATTTATGACAAGAGGTCTAGAGATACTATGAATGTAATTGCGTTTATTTATTTTATACAGGGTGTTCATAATAAGCTTTCAAAATCTCCACATTTTAAAATAATTTTTCTCAAGTTTTTCAAATGGAACACCCTGTATATTATTTGGCTATTTGAGGTAGAATTCATAGACATTTTTTTTTTTGTAATACAAGCATATAAGTTATATCCAGCCGTTTTCGAAATAATTATAAATATCATAAATTATGTTATTTAAATAGAGTTTTTACTGGGAAATTTTGTTATAGGCGACTAGACTAATAATTGTAAACTAAAGTAAATATTCAAAATAGCTTCCTTTTACATAATTTAATGATTTTCCTCTACTGCCAACAGAACTCTTAATTCATTTTCTTCATTAATAACGGGTTTAATAATTATCATCCTTTTTGTGCACGCAACGCTTCTTGTTGCTACAAATCTTTGCAACAACTTCTCGAAGGTTTCTCCGCTTTTTCTCAATATCTGGATATCTTTCAGCATGCACTCGGCTCGCGAGGAGGCAATTTCTTGCACATTCGCCCAGTATAAAAATCATATTTACCATTTCTAAAGTTGTAAAATTCGACATTTTGTGTAAGTTAGTACTTAATTTCAACGACTGAACAAATGTAAATAATTTTATTTGGCTGTCATAGTGAAAATCTAAACAAAAAAAAAATCATGGCAACTCGATTAAGAATAAAAAATAAAATGAAATAAATGAAAGTGGCAAAAATGTAGGCTTTTAAAATTTATATCGAAATAACTAAAATATGGTAAACTCTAAGAGTAATAGGAAACTATTTTGAACATTTACTTTAGTTTACAATTATTAGTCTAGTCGCCTATAACAAAATTTCCCAATTAGAACTCTATTTAAACAACATAATATATGATATTTATAATTATTTCGAAAACGGCTGGATATAACTTATATGCTTGCATTACAAAAAAAATTGTCTATGAATTCTACGTCAAATAGCCAAATAATATACAGGGTGTTCCATTTGAAAAACTTGAGAAAAATTATTTTAAAATGTGAGGTTTTTGAAAGCTTATTATGAACACCCTGTATAAAATAAATAAACGCAATTACATTCATAGTATCTCTAAACCTCTTGCCATAAATTTCACTCAATGCCGAGGTTAAAAAAATAGTTCTGGATTGTTTTTTTGATTTTTTTATTCAGGACTGCAAAACTTTTTTTTTAGTTTTTAATTTATTTCTCCGAAACTACTAAACCAAATTAAATAAAATGTGAGGCACTTATAAACGATAGTAATATGAACCTAAATATGTAATAAAACACTGGGTGTCCCATTTAAAAAAATATAATTTTATGCTGTCACACTTTTTTGGGCCACCCTGTATAATGTAAAATATTTTTAAAACATGCCGCATTTAATCCAATATCTCAAGCTGTTTTAGTATTGTTGATAAGTTCTTCGATAACGATTTAATCTTTCGTCCACGCTTCGTTTGCGGACCCTGTATATTACATTGTATACGAGTGACACTCTTTTCTTTTTTTACAAGAATTTAGTGAAATTCGGTTCCGAAGATCGGATAATGCGATAAACAAAATATTTTCTTATATATGTACATACCTGAAATACTTTATACCTGGTATTGATCCACGACTATTGTAAAAAAGCACCATGCACTTGTGTCCTTTCATCTTAAACAAAACAAGCCACTAACCTACCAAACAGCGAATCGAATCACAACAACTTAAAAACTCCTTTATAAAAATTGTTGTTAGGTAATGAAAGATTATTTCCACTAATATACCGACAACAATGCGGAGGAACAAATTTTTATTCTGTAATTTGAAAAAGCATCCAGAACCAAAGATGGCGACGAATGACAACAAACAAATAATGTCGGGCCGGCTCTAACGCGATCGATACAATTTCCACCCTACTGCGCAAACTCAATAGGTCCGCGCCCATCTCCCATGGAGGGGACACTTTTGTATTTTGGAACGTTCGTATTGGCAATATACTGTTTATATATATGTGCTTGATACCCGATCTTAGCGCCAAAGGATTTAATTTTTTTTTAAATCAAAATCAACGGGCCTTCCTTAATAAAAACTTTAAACGAAACTTCTAAAACTTACAAAAACAACCCCTGGTGTTTTATCAATACATTCTTCTTAGTCATCAAAATTTCAAGTGATTAATCGCTCGAGCAATTCACTCAATTATTAAAATAGCTCGAGTATCAAGTACTCGATTATTAAAATCGGTTTTTCTCAACACTATTGCGCGTAACGGAAATACGAGAGGTGTTTAACAAGCCAAGATCTTCAAAATATCCACATAAGAAACAAATGTGACACCGGTTTCTTTAAAAAGTGAAAACCGATGATGATAATAACTCTAATATCTCCAGAAAGTGTCGAAAATGGGACATCCTGTACTGTTTACCTGGAAGATAAAACTCCATCGAGCATATTATATTAGTGAACGTCAATGCAGATAGATTCTACTCAATGAATTTTTGTATATATTTCAGGAACTTTGAAGAATCACCTGGAAACCCTCCAGTATTTATCATTTCAACAGACGATGCTGAAGAGGGTGGCCGAGTTCTTACTTTAGAAGAATATTTAACTGTCATGATTGGTAAAATCAGCGTTGCCCAGTCTTCGAAACCAATTCGATTAGCTTTCCTTCGTAAAGTTTACGGATTGCTATCCTTACAGATACTGATAACGACGGCTATTGCAGCAGCATTCATATTTACCCCTGGTCTAAAGAACTATCGTGCGGAAATGTAAGTTCCAGTTTTCAAAAATTCAAGATAATTTATTTTTGTTTTTTGATAAATCGGCTCATTTTGATTGAACGATCAAAAAGGTAAAATGTCAAAATTCCGCCCTCAATATTTTCTCTTTTAAAATGACAATAGTGGAGTCATCCTGGCGAAATAAACGTCTCGAAAATCCCTTGACGAAATCGAGTAATTTTTTTCCCAATCGATATTTTTAAATTAATTTTATGAGAATTTATACTTTTGTAAATATTTCCTGGAAATTTGGTTTAAAAGTGATTTTAAACAATAAAGTTATTCATAAAAGAATAGTGTGGTCACTTTTCTATGGATTTTTAAATAATATTATTATAATATTATACAGGGTGACAATTTAAAAACTTGAAATGGCCATCCTATTAGAAACGAAAAACTGAAGAAAAAAACGCAAAAAACAGTTTCTATAAAACGAAGGGGGAACAAAAACAAGCGTATTAGCCCACCCCTATCTGCAACCCCTTGGACAGGGTGAGATAAACATAAACCCTTAAAATCTTAAATAGAAAGGGGGTCGAGTGATACGTCATTTTGAAGCTCTTGAAAAATGCTTTCCAATAGTACCATAGAAAGGTACATTTCAGGAAATTCTTCTCTGTTTATAAAGGAAAACAATAAATGAAAAGACAATTTTGAAATTTTTTATTATTAGTTAATTAAATGTTCAAAATGATTGCTACCAATATCCTGGCATATTAAGAGATATCTCTTAAGAATTCTAAACAGTTTAAGCCTCGGTTTTTCGTTTTGGTTTATTTGCTATTTTTTTTTGTCGAAAAAAAAAATTTGTTTATAAATATTGGCATTTTATTATCACAGAATTTACCCTAAAGGTAACTTCTACTAGTATTATTATTTTAAGAACAGTTAACTTTCGGTTCAGTTTAAACGAAAAGCAGCACTTCTTATCTTTAACAATGGTGTACAGCACAGCTGAACGGGTAGAAATTATTTTCATTTATGGTTCCCAGGATCAATGTTTTTTAAGAACAGCTCAACGTTTTAACAAAAGGCGACAGGTATGCTCAAAAGCTACAGAGGTCTATCGAACCACTAATAGTGCGAGAATTAGAAATTCAGAGGGACATACTCGGAAATTCATCTTTAGAAGAACGCTTACTACATTTCCAACAGGATGGAGCACCTCCGCATTATGTAGTTCCCGTTAGGCAGTGGTTGGATGATAATTATCCCAACCAGTGGATTGGAAGAAGAGGTCCTGTTGAATGGCCACCTAGATCCCGGACCTAACACCTCTTGACTTCTTTTTGTGGGGTCACCTAAAATCTGTGGTTCTTAAAACGCAACCTGAGTCACTAGAGCAACTTCAGCATAGAATAGTTCAGGAATGCCATGCTATATCCAGAAAAACCTTTGCAAATGTACGTGAAGAATTTGAAAGTAGGCTTTATTATTGTCTTCAAGACAACGGAAATCATTTCAAAATTGTCTTTTCATTTATTGTTTTCCTTAATAAACAGAGAAGAATTTCCTGAAATGTACCTTTCTATGGTACCATTGGAAAGTATTTTTCAAGAAAAATGATGTATCACTCGACCCCCTTTCTATTTAAGATTTTAAGGGTTTATCTCACCCTGTCCAAGGGGTTGCAGATAGGGGTGGGCTAATACGCTTGTTTTTGTTCCCCCTTCATTTTATAGAAACTGTATTTTGCGTTTTTTTCTTCAGTTTTTCGTTTCTAATATATAGCCATTTCAAGTTTTTAAATTGTCACCCTGTATAATAAAAGTGATTTTTAGTATTTTTAGTTTCTAAAGAGCATTAAAAAATGTTCTCTCATAGGAATCATCAGTTTTTTATATTAAATTCTTACGGAGTAACATCTATATCTATAATTTTTCGATTTACATTATTCTAGCTTAAATAAATAAATCATTTTATAGGGCCTAATAAATGATTTTGCGGGGGGCCCAAATTTTGAATCTCCGCCACTTCTTGCCTGTCGATCAGTTTGTCTCTCGACATCGAGATATAAACATCGACTGTGCGTTGTCATCTTCTTCCGATTAAGAAGATATTATTTTAGACGCTAATATAACAAAGTGGTATATGAATAATAGAAAGTTTTGGACTTGCATTGTCTTTATTTGTTATATATCACAACGTTTCAACTGGTAAGTATCTCCAGTCGTCTTCAGGTGAATACTAAATAAGAAAAGAAACTACAGGTCTATTTATACTAGCTATGTGCACTGAAGCATAATTGAGATGGGTGCAGTCGTGCGTTCAGTTTTGCGCGATATTAGTAATTCTAAGCTTACATCTACTTAACAAGGGCTTCCAGATATTTCTTAAATCTAATGAAGGTTTACTAAAACAGTCAGGGTTCTGGTGTATGGTAGCAGCTTCCTTGAACTTCCTCCAGTGTGGTTCTTTGAGCAGGATTTCGGCTTCTGTCCACCTGATGTGATGGCCGTGTATCCAGGCATGGTCAGCTGCACCTGATTTTTTCGTTTCTCCTTTTTTGAGTGTTGTTTATGTGTTCTTTAATCCAAAGAAATATCTGGAAGCCCTTGTTAAGTAGATGTAAGCTTAGAATTACTAATATCGCGCAAAACTGAACGCACGACTGCACCCATCTCAATTATGCTTCAGTGCACATAACTAGTATAAATAGACCTGTAGTTACTTTTTTTATTTAGTATTCACCTGAAGACGATTGGAGATACTTACCAGTTGAAACGTTGTGATATATAACAAATAAAGACAATGCAAGTCCAAAACTTTTCTATTATTCAAGAAACACCATTGTCTACAACCTTCAAACAGACACAAAGTGGTATATCTTCAGAATTTGACGTGAAATTGGAAAATCAGTTAATATACAGGATGTCACATTAAAAAGATATGTTTAAACAGGGTCGTAATTAATTAATTAATTAGAAAAAAATAAGGTATATTGGAATAATTTTTAACATTTTAATTGCTATTTTAAATAGTGTTGTCCTACATAAAAATCCAAGTAATGATATAATCAAAAATATCTATATGCATTCTCATATACGCACAGTCCATGTTTATATCTCGATGTCGAGGGACTACTGTGAGAAGCTCGAGCGAGGCTGTGCGGTGCTATGGTGCCAGGCTAAGTGCGAAGGGCGGTGCGCCGTTGTGGACACACACTAATACACTGGAATTGTATTTCGTTTTCAAAGAAAACCGTTGTCTGTTTTTAAAAGGACATTAAAAATGACAGGTCTTTGGCATTACTGTAAAGTTATGAGCGAAGTCCATTCTTTCCCCGCCCCAACTGTAGTTCAATAG
Source organism: Barypeithes pellucidus (assembly GCA_963991005.1). Lineage (NCBI taxonomy): Eukaryota > Metazoa > Arthropoda > Insecta > Coleoptera > Curculionidae > Barypeithes > Barypeithes pellucidus. The sequence continues at coordinate 9,070,820 of OZ022557.1, forward strand.
TTCCCTTATTGCAGCAATTTTTAATTTATAGAACATTTCGATATTATGTAGTATATTTATTTTGTTATTTAAGGCTGACGACTTTGATTATAAGCATTGCGGCAAGTCTGGTGTTCCTGATGACCCTCTACTTCGTAAGGAAAAATTGGCCTTCAAATTTTATTACCCTAATAGCGTTTGTAAGTTATAATTACTTTCGTACTTATAGTACGGCAGCCCGTTACCAGGAGTTCAGACTGAACACGACCTAAAGTTTTTTGGTGATTTAATAAGGACTTGAGAAGGAAATTAACAAGAACGGACATTGGCAACGTTGCGAAATCATTGAGAATTATCTTTACATATGTAAAAACAAGTGGTCGTAATAGTTATCGCGCCTCGTCAGATCTTTTTATTTTTTGACTGAGAGGGATGTTTTTGATGAGATGAAAATAGTAACATTTTCCGTGCGGTGAATAGTCTTGGTCTGAGGAATATCGATAATTGTTTACAGCGGAGAATTCAACTTATCACGCCTCGTCCGTTCTACTTGTCGGATGTTAGTTTTCGTTATTCGTGACCGGGAAAAAATGAGAACGGACATTTTCACCGACGCGCAAGCGCAGCGTTGGATCTTAGGTAAGTAATTTTTTTAACGCTATTCGAGTTATCGCGCCTCGTCCGTTTTCAAGGAGAAATCGTGAATTGTGGTTCGGAAAATGGGGGAAAAATATGAACCGACATTTTTACACACGCATTTTTTAGCAAACCCGTTTTCAGTCAAGAAAAAATGTGTATCAATAATAATGCAATATGGGAACATAGCTGATGCCGAGTTGTTATAGACAACCAAGCCTCACAGCAAGCCGTCCATGCGCGTGCCGTGTGCCGCGATCATGAATTATACAGATACGAGATCCGACTATGCTGCCCTCCCTGCAGCTGCGCAACACGGAAAATGTCCGTTCGACTCGAGTTACTATTTTTTAGCGTTATCAATAATTTTTAAAAAAATTGACCCGGGCGCTGTAACTTCTATACCCCTTTTCTTTACATCTTTTATTTAAACTATGGAATTTTTGCAACACTCAAAACGCCCGTTGTCGATGAATTCACGTTTTTTTTTATATTTTTAATATGATTTCATCAAGAACGGACAAGGCGTAATAACAAAAAGACGATGTGCTTTGTTAAGGACTGAAATCACTCTGACGGGTAAGCGCAGCATTGCCGAAGTTTTTCGCTCGAGTAAAACTTTCTTATTTTTCAATAATCTACCGATTAGTCATTGACTTGATCAAGGCGTGATAACATGACATTTTGGTAACGGGCTGCCGGACCTTTAGTACTAATCAGAGTTGGGCAGTAGTTGATTACAAAAGTAGTTACTTACTGGTACTTTATTATAAAAGTAGCTTTTTCTCTCTTAGTTGTTATACTCGATTACTTTAAATCTACATAAAATATTCGCAAAAAGTAGTTAAAATAGTAGGTGACCACTCAGTGCTAACTACTTTAGGTATTTGTTCATTTTGATTACCTTTTTAAATACTTCCTACTTCTATTACCTAATAAATTTTAGTTTTGTATTTTTCTACCGAAAAATAACTGTGCTTTTTAATATTTTTACTCCTATTGTCAAATAAGATTTGGTTTTTTGATTTTGCACCGAAAAAGAAATTGCATTTTTGAAAAAATGGCCCATATTTGTTACTGGCGTATACTTGCTACGTCGTGTGAATGATTTATTTTAGTGGCGTCTGTGAGTCACAATAGTACCTCCCCCCTTCCAACCCCTCCACCGGCCAATACTCGCCCCTGAAAGTGGTGAATTTTCTTTTTCAAGTATCAGCGGCAAATATATATTCCCCCCCGTTTTCGAGCATGCTGAGCACGTTGGTGGTGTTGGATATCGCGTCCGGCCTCCTCCTCCCCCCTCTCACCCGTTTTCGAGGATGTTGAGAATGGGGAAAATAGTTGTATTTCTCTTTTTGGTGGTAATGGTCTCTCATTCCGGTCCAACTGAAAAAATATAATCAAATAGTTTGCGCGAAAAAAACGCCAAGGCGTGGTGAGTTTATTTTTAATTTTTTAGAAAAAAAAATTTTTATTTTTTTTTTAATTTCAATTAAATAGAAAAAATTATAAAACAGGAAGATTAATTTAAAAAAAAAAAATTTTAAGCAAGCAAATTTTTTTATTAAAAGGTAATGTTGTTCCATAATGGGGGCGAGTATTGGTCGGTCGAGGGGTTGGAAGGGGTCGGACGCGATATCAAAAACCACCACCGTGCTCAGCATCCTCAAAAACGGAAGGAAAGTGTGTTTCTCTGCAGGGAAACCTCTTGAAGCGCGTTTAAGCCCTCTGGGGGGTGATTTTTGGCCGTTTTTGGTTCAGCATCCTCGAAAACTGGGGGGGGGGGGGGGGGGGGATGGTTCGGGTTTGTTCGGGTTTGTCGGTTCTGTTCGGTGGAAGAATTTGAAAAGCCATTTTAAATATCTACTTATTTTATGCTCGTAAATTGAGAAAGATGTGAAGAAAAATAACTCTTGGTAATACTTTTTGTTTTAAAAAAGAACAAGAATAAATCCGAACAATAAATACATATTTGGGTGATTTTTTGCAGTTTTTTGTTTGGTATCGAGACACGTGGTAAAAATTCATTATTCACAAATAAATAAATTTCTGGATTTTTTTTGGTGGCTACTACAATTTTTTAGCTAAACCTGTGCCCACCCGTAGTTACGTGCCTGCTAAATACTCTATCTGATCACATGTAAACGGCTAGGCAGCCAGTCGAGCAGTCGGTGACGTCATCGTTTGATGAATTGGAATTTCAAGCGATTCACTCAAGCGATTCATTCGAGCGATTCACTCCATTAATAAAATAGCTCGAGTATCAAGTACTCGATTATTAATATCATCACTACCGCTCAGTCTACCTGAATAGTCAGTGGATCATATTGCATTTCACATTTCCATGCAAATTGCTGAATAAATGTGACCGTCAGTAGGCCGCATAAGACACCCGATAGCGCAGCTCTGATATTTTTGGCTTGTTCGTTTGACAATGAAATTTTATAACTTTTTTTTTAGACAATTAGTGAAGCCATTGTAATCGGTGTTATAGTAATGTTTTACCCAAAAATGATTATATTGGAAGCCTTTATTTTGACTTTCTTAGTTATGGGAGCTTTAACCATCTATTCGTGCCAATCTCAATATGACATTTCGGCTGGTTGGTCATGGTAAGTTTTAGCTTTACCTATCGTCCCGATTTCGTACCGAAACTTTAACCTCTATAAGCCGTGATACAATCACATATACAGCGTGTTATGGAAATGACGTATTATATTTAAACCGGCAATTCCTGAGAGAGAATACAAATTGAAGAAAAATATCCTTAAATGGCGCTTTCAATTCATTCAGCGGTAAAAATGACCTGACGTTAAACCAGAAAAACACCCGTGCTGCACTGCGATACCTACATGTAAACAAACCACGAATTCTGGCCGATATTGTCAGAATTACACCTTACACTCTTTAAGTTTGAAATACGCAACTACGTAACTAGGTCAAATGTCAATGACTTTTTGACTTTTGAGTGATTATTTTTTAATGTAATTTTATTTAGGCCACACACATACACTTACCTTGTCGGTCTTATTTAAAAATTAGTGTCAATTTCTATAAAAACTTTTAGTAAAGAAACCGGCACATCACATACCCCATAACCATAATCGCAAAACTTCACATGAACACTGGCCGCTATAAAACTGCACAAAATTCACTTGGAGGCATCGTTTTTATTAACATTGGCTTGTCTCGCCTAGATTTGTATGTACTTTTGTTTGTAATTAAAAAACACATTGTAAAATGTAAATAACTTTTCTTTGAATTAAAAATGATATCTGAACTGAAATATTTAAAACACGAGCTGTTTTGTTAATCGCTGCTCTGGTGATCTTTTTCATTCGAGAAGCTTAAAAAAATTAAATCGATCGTTTCACAGCGGGATAATAAAACCAAAGATTAGCCATCTCTACTATAAATCGACAGAAGGTTAGAAGTTGACATTTGCTTGACAACAAGATATTCCTCTGCGGCTTCGCGTGGTTTCGAAATTAAAAAAGTTTTTTCGGGATATTTAATCAACTGTAACAGTGCGAGTAAGTGTGAAAATGTTTAGTACATACAGAAAAACCAAGTCGAAAGGCATAGTAGAAACTGTTCCTTTAGTAAGAGACTGGAAATCGCAAGGTCACCGGATCTTACCCCATGCAATTTTTTTCTATGGGGTACGATGAATAAAGAAATAGTTTATAAAGTCGAAGATATGGATCAGTTGCGATATAAGATATTGGATGCAGCAGATAAAATAATTGCTGAACGTTTTAGTTTATAAAGGGCCAATTTGTGTCCTATCTCTTATTTGTGTGTTTGTTAAAGAATGCATTAGTGTGTAGCGATTTTGTGTGACAAGGGCCTATCTTCAAAAAACTAATTTGAAACATGTGTGTGTTTCTTTAAGTGATTTATGGTAATTTGTTCAGTGTTTCACTATGTGTTCTGTGTCTCTGACGATATACAGGGTCATGTTCTGAGATTGGAAGAAAAACGCCGAAGGGGTTTTAGTGGGGTATAAGCTTTACCCACTAAAACCAAAAAAACTGAAAATGTATGTGCCTTGGATTACTTGCTAGTGTACTGGCACCTGGATTCACTTCTATTTGGACACTAGGAAGCTAAATATTTATTTTTATAAGAATCTAATGTTTTACACTAACAGTTTGCCAACATTGCGCCAGATCATCTGTTTATTACACAGCTGCTCAGTGTAATATGATTGTGCCGAGGAGTGACCTGTGGGTTTATGGGTGAATTACCCCACTTTTTAAACGTTCGATTTGAAAAAGAAATATGTAGCGCTTCTCTAGAACACCCCAGGAGTCACCCATTTAAATATAATACGTCATTTCCATAACACCCTGTATATAACCATTATATTGCCAATATACGAACTTCCAAAATACAAAACGTATCCTCGCTATGGGAGGTGGCGTGTACTATTGAGTTTGTGCAGTAGGGTGGAAATTTTATCGATCGCGTCAGAGCCGGCCCGACATTATTTGTTTGTTCCTTGGTTCTGGATGCTTTTTCAAATTACAGAATAAAAAGTCGTTCATCCACATTGTTGTCGGTAAATTAGTGCTTATAAACTTTAATTACCTAACAACAATTTTTGTGAAGGAGTTTTTAATTTGTGGTGATTCTCTGTTTGATAGGTTAGTGTTTTGTTTAAGATGAAAGGACAGAAGTGCATGATGCTTTTTTGCAAAAGTCGTGGATCAATACCAGGTATAAAGTATTTCAGGTGTGCACATATATATGAAAATATTTTGCTTATCACATTATCCGATCTTCGGAACCGAATTTCACTAAAAAGCATATAAAAAAAGAAGAGAGTGTCACTCGTATACAATATAATATATATGTGCCTGCCTAACCTTAAAATTAATATATTTTTAATTTGGTGCATTAGTAGCTGATAATAATTCCCAAAGTAGTCAATATAGTCATTCATTCTTAATTTTTGGTTTAGAAAAAAGTGAGGTTAAGAAACATACGACGCCGAATGAAAGTTAAAATAAAGCTCATCGTGTCGATTGTTACAAATATTCGGACGGAATTTGAAAAAAAAAGTTTACACCAATCAGGACACCGTCGGATCATCATATCGTCAGAAATCCGGTCCTGTCGAATGTTTATTTTCACAAGGAAATTTCCGAACTGCGCAAACTGACAACGCCTTCGATGCCCATAGCGGGGACATAATTGCAGATGATATTAGCAATATAATGGTTTTATATATGTGGATCCAATAAACCCAAGTAACAATTGTAAGACCCTTTTGTTTTATTTATGGTTTAAAAGTGCTTTAATATGTTCAATAAAAAGATGATGATTTCAGTTACCTTGAAATAAACTAAGAGTTCTTAAAGATCACTTATTCTTATGCAAAGAATTTAATACACTCTATAAATTAAAATAAAAGAAAATATTTGCTCTAAATACCCTATTGATCTTATACTGGTTTTATAATACTCGTGACATTGGCTACTTTAAAACTAATTTGCTTTTTTAAAGAATTAATTAGCAAGTTGGTTTTAAAACAATCAATTTTGGAATAAATTATTCTTTTATTGTAGTTTTATGGAGTACCCTTGATGAACACATTAAAACCCATTAAGAAAACTATTTCATCTTCAAATAGAAAATAATTATAAAATGTGTCGATTTCAATTTGAAAATGTTGTTTTTTTATACATATACACTGATTTCCGGTATAATCGGAAGTGATAGATACGTCAAAATATTTTCATGAAAAAGATCAGCAGCATCTTATAGCGAGTACCAATTTCAGACAAATATTTGTTCATCTTGAATAACCGTGTATACGTCTTTTAGGTTATTTTCTTCAATCTTTATAATCATAGCGGGAGGTTGCATGCAATTTTACCTGATGTCATCAGCCTTAGAGCTTGTCCTAGGCATTGGTGGAGCCCTATTGTTCTGTATCTACATCATTTGGGACACCCAAGTTATCATGAACAGTCTTTCAGCTGAAGAATATATATTGGCTGTTATTACTTTGTATTTAGATATTCTCAATTTATTTTTGTTTATTTTGAGAATTTTGTCAATTTTCGCTAGGAATTAATAAGCATGTAATTTGTAATAAATGATATAATAAATAAATAAATATTGTTATAAACAAAAGTACCTACATAGTTCTATTAAAAATTCCCACCCTAAAAATTTTAATACCTGACCATAATGTTACACAACAACGGCTACAAAGAAAGCCTAATTGATAAACTAATAAAAAACAAACAGAGGAAAGTACTAAGAATTGAATTTTATAGTGTTAGTCCTCCAAAAAATATGGTACAGGTATGTTCTCATTTGTTCAATTCGAACGACACCCGTCAGATCTGGACAACTTAAAAGTTTATAAATGCCACTTACGATTTAGAAAAAAAAATGCAATTTTATTTACCTTTTCGGACTTATTTAAAACCAACTTAATTGATAAAAAACACCAAGTACTCACATCACAAAAACACATAGTTTTCGCGTCACAACACATCTAAGTAGCGTTCAATCTGAATTAGTATTTTAAAGTGCAACTGTGTAGACAAAAGTACGCCCTTATTGTCTAAATAACACGTTGGTTCCGTCGATCGATATTGAACTGCTGAACTGGGGCACTGCCGTCGCGAAAAAAAACAAATAACTTAATAATTTAAACTCGGGTTTAAGTATTAACATACAATTTAACACACAAATCTGCTTGAAAAAGCAGTAGGAAACCGGCCGGCTAATTTTAAACAGCTGATCTTGGACAATCAGGTTGCCTATTCTTGACGCGACTGCAGCGGCTGGGGTTAATACTTAAAAATACAGCGTTGCCACTTTCGATGTTTTATAAGGTTATATTCATAAAATGCAGAATTTCCTTCTGTAATACTTTTCTGTATAATGATAGTCTCGAAAATGGCAACCGCGCTAGTTAGACGAGACTATTTATGTTAAAGGGATGGAAGGATGGGAAGGAAGGGTCTATCAATATAATTATTTCATCATTCTTCTTCAGTAAAGGATTAATAAATTTTATTAGCCCATTACAAATTAGCGTTTTTATTATTTCTGAATTTCTATTGCGAAATAATTTGTATCCTATAGTGCTGTTGTTTTATGTGTACGGTAGGTTATTATACAGTATAATTATGCGTTAGTATTTATTGCTTTTGTGTAATCTAATAATAAGTGCATATCTTCAAAAAAAATAATTGGAAGCTCGTGGGTGTCTGTGTGTTTCTTTAAGTGATTTAGTGCAAATGTTCCGAGAGATTGGAAATAAGAGGCTGAATGGGGTTTAGTGGGTATAAGCTTATTATGCAGTTCCACATTATCATCAGGGTACGTGACGAGCATAAAGCTTTTCCCATAGAAAAAAAAACCTGAAGATGTCTGTGCCCTGGATTACTTGCTAGTGTACTGGCACCTGGATTCACTTCTATTTGGATACTAGGTAAACTAAATATTATTTTTATAAGAATCTGAAGGTTTACGTTTATTACACAGTTTTTCAACATTGGGCCTGAACATCTGTTGATTACACAGCTTGGCAATGTAATATGATCATATTATGCATGTGCCGAGGAGTAACCGGGTGGGCTTAGGGGTGAATTACCCCACTTTTTAAACGCTCGATTTAAAAAAATATATGTAGCGCTTCTCTAGGACACCCCAGGAGTCACCCATTTAAATATAATACGTCATTTCCATAGTACCCTGTATGGTCAAAGCGGCAGAAATATTAAGACAAGATGAAAAGAACACAAAACAGTTATTTTAAACAATGTAAAAAACTCAGGGATGTCCGCTCACTGTATAGAAAACAATCACTTTGTAAATATAAGTAACATTCAATGGCTTCACGATGAAAACAAAGGTAAAAGATTGGATTTATTAGAACAACTTGAAATCGAAAAATCCATGAGACATAATCTTATTCACTGTACTAATGAGCAACAAAATTTCCACAACACCCCAATAATTGATAAATTCTTAGAATCTTTACAGCCCGGAATTTCCAAACCTTTAGCATTATATAAATTTAAAGAGAAGTAATTAAATGGTTTGCCGTTATTAACAATTGAGCTGCGAAATGATTACTTGTCACAAAGGTTTTTACAATTGGTCAGTAGAAGAAAACATGTCTAGAGCAGTTTACTTCAGAGGTCCCGGGCACCGTCAATGTATGTAACTTTCTTGTGCTTTTCTTTTGCCGAATACAGAAGGAAATCGGCTACAAAAGGTGTAGCGGGGGCGGGTTTTCACTTGTTTTCCCAGGGCACTGTCACGATTCAGAATTGTTTGCTGTCCATAAGTTGCTGACCAACCAGCCATTTTGGCTGACCGATTACATTTTTCTGTTCGCAAAAATAAGAACCAGTTAAATGATACCCTAATTTAAATAAGGTTTATAATAGACTAGGTAATAAAAGCAGACATTATAAATATTGTAAACGAAATGCAAACTTTAGTATACAAATAATACTCTTGAAAAAGCCCTATTAAGACGAAACATATACAGTGAGGACGTAAAGTAAGGAATAAATTCATTATCTCGCAAACTACAATTTTTTTTTAAAATCGCTCGGACCCTTCGATTTTGTTTTTCGAACGCGCATATTCTGACATAAAATGTAGATATACAGGGTGTTGCAAATAAGAGTGACACAAAAAAAATTTTTCTTAAATAGAACCCACTGTATATTATTGCATGTACGGATTCTTCGGAAAATCCTAAACATTTTTCATGTAGCATGTGCTATACCTTAGCCCAAGCGTTTTGCAGTTATTCTCATTCAAAATTTGAAAAGTGGAAAAAGTCATGGAGAAAACAAAGAATAAAATTATTTTAAAAATGTCTTATTTATCGAAAAAACAGTTAGGTGAACTTAAAAATAATTTTTCTAAAGTAAATGTTCGAAGTGTCTTCCGTTGGTCAACTGACAATAGCCTAACCGATCTACAAATTCTCGCTGAACATTTCGAACCATTTGGGGTGTAATTTGCCGAATTTCTTGCCGGATGCGATCTTTTAAATCATCTAAATTTGCAGGCTGGCTTTTGAATACTTTTCCCTTAAGGTATCCCCATAAAAAAAAGTCGAGTGGTGTTAAATCGGGTGACCTTGGCGGCCACTCAATAAAACCACCTCTTCCAATCCACCTGTTTGGAAAAGTATCGTCCAAATATGTACGAACTCCCACAGCGAAATGTGGGGGAGCACCATCTTGTTGCAACCAGATATTATGATGTGGCAAATCGGGAGGTTCTAACTCAGGAAAAAGGGTGGCCAGGGCTGGAACAAGTTCTTGTTCTAAAAAACTCAAGTATCTCCCGCCTGTTAAATTTCCGTCAAAAAAGAAAGGCCCTATAACAATGTCATCAACAACGCCAGCCCACACATTGATCTTTTGATTAAATTATGTGTGTCCTTCCCTCATGTGGATTTACATCGGACCAATATCGATAATTATGGGTATTTACGTCACCATTCAAGCAAAATGTGGATTCATCGGAAAAAATTATATTTTTTACAAAATTTCTGTTTACGAAACACATATCCTGTAAACGCTCATAAAATTCAAGGCGCCTCTCAAAGTCCCTTTCCAAAAGTTCTTGGAGAACTTGCATTTTATAAGGATGGTATTTATTTGTATGCAGTATTTTAAGAACTGTTGTTTTTCCAATATCCACGTCACTTGCTACCTGCCTAGACACCACATGCTGGTTATCTTGAACTGCCAGTAAGACTTCTAATTGTTGATTTTCATCAACTTGAGGACGACCAAATCTAGGGACATCTCTTACATGACCGAATTGCCTAAACTTGTACTCAATTTTGCTTACTGTTGATTGTGATATTGGCGGACGATTGGGGTATTTTTGATTAAATAACTCACAAGTTTCTTGCTGTGTTCTAACCCTATCACCGTAGCCCATCATCATCAAAACCTCTATGCGCTGTTTCTCAGTGAGCCGCATTTTAATTTAATTTAGTTATGAAAAAACGAAATGAGTCTTTTGAAAACTAGTAAAACGTTAGGAAAATACACATAAAACTGACAATAACAGTAACTATTGACATTAATTCTTTTGGTTCTTGCATCATAACTCCAAAGCCTACTTGACTTTTCTTGCGCTTCACGCATGCTGACTACAGGTTTTGCTCAGCGTGCATGAATCAATGCAAGTCTTGATTGATTGCGAAATATCTGATTTTCAAATTTTGAATGAGAATAACTCCAAACCGCTTGGGCTAAGGTATAGCACATGTTTAGGATTTTCCGAAGAATCCGTACATGCAATAATATACAGTGGGTTCTATTTTTAAAAAAAATTATTTTTGTGTCACTCTTATTTGCAACACCCTGTATATCTACATTTTATGTCAGAATATGCGCGTTCGAAAAACAAAATCGAAGGGTCCGAGCGATTTTTTAAAAAAATTGTAGTTTGCGAGATAATGAATTTATTCCTTACTTTACGTCCTCACTGTATGTAGAGATAACTCTAATATAACCTGAAACATTAAAAGGCAAGAAGTGTTTTAATTATAAATATTTAAAGAATGTTTCATAAAGAACCAAACGCGGAATCAACTCAGTGTATTTAAATACATTGTTTGATTTAAATACATTGTTTGATTTAAATACTTTACCGTTCGACCCCCCTTGACCCCTAGGATTTTAAGGGTAACATAACACAGGAAGTTAAACCACGAAAGCTGTCCATATTATTCCCTTCACAATAAAATTGACGTGTATTTCCTATTTTAAATATAATTTACTTGAAGCGAGTTATTAATCGTACAAAGTTTTTAACTTGACACTGTATAATCGTTCGATTAATCGAAAGATAAAAATATTTAACTGTACTTTAAATTTATGTGATAAAAATACTTTAAGTAATAAAAAATAGAATGTTTGGTTGCGGCAATTTCATAGTAACATTGTTGCCAACTACTTTATTTGTTTTATTTACTTCTGGATATTTTTATTTGTATTCACCAATTTGTTACCTTTCTTAAATTAACTTTATCGTGTCTTATAATAGCACTTTCATCGATAAGGGACCCGCAGTCCCCCCTCCCCCCATGCGGCCAGGCTCTAGCTTCGAGAAAGGGCCCCACATTAATTTGCTTTGTTAATTTCCGAATTTCCGAAAAAATCACAATGGGTGCGAAACCACGAAATCGTATCGCCGCCACTGTTATGTAGATAACGATTAGATTTACCATAGATTTTTAATTTATAAAAACCTCATATGAGAGTTATTACTGCAAGAAGAAAGATATTCATCTGGACCGTCAAAAATATGCACCGATTGGTTGTCTTCATAGAAATTTAAACCGAATTCACAAAGCAACTAAAATACAAACCACCCTCTGCAAGTATTATAACTTCTTAAGCTGGACCACCCGCCGTATTTGAATAAACAAATGTCATAAGTAAATTAACACAAGAGAAAATATAATGATTATAATTGTAAATATAAATGGACTATCATCCAATATAAAATTGTGATAATTTAAATATGGATTAGAACGAAATTTGATTATATCAATTCTGCACCATCAGGGAATAAGTGGGTGATCAAACCGTGAATAAATTGGTACCTCAAATTATATATCAATAAGGTTGAGGTCCTAGGATTCCGTAAGTATATGTACTTACTTGCAGAGTTGGACAACAGTTAACTATAAAAGTAGTTAACTATATACAGGGTGGCCCATCGAAAACAGTCCAGCAAGGTTTACGGCTGTGTACGTGAAAATTTAAAAAAACCTCGGACCCGTAAACTTGTGTTTTCAGGGGGACACGTTTCACTATTAATTTCGTCCCTGTAACCTCAACCCCCCTAGCGGGGGCGGCTACTGCCCTTGTTTTTCCGAATGGGTATGTTGTGATACATCTTTTTAAAGGGCATTAAATTCTTTTTTAAATGGCTCTTTGTTTTGTAAATTTGAGCTACGCGCCGCCGAGAAATTGCGTTTTAAAAAATGTAATTTTATTGAGTAATACTTACATGTTATCTTATTAAATGTTGAAAATGTCCGCCATTCACGTCCATACAATAGTACAACAACTGTTCAAAGTGTTATCCGGACATTGTGAAGAACATCTGGTGTAATTTGTTGACATTCATTAGTATTACTCAATAAAATAACCTTTTTTTAAAACGCAATTTCTCGGCAACGCGTATTTCAAATTTACAAAACAAAGCGCCATTTTAAAGAGAATTTAATGCCCTTTAAAAAGATGTATCACAACATACCCATTCCCATTTGAAAAAACAAGGACAGTAGCCGCCACCGCTAGGGGGGTTGAGGTTACAGGGATGAAATTAATAGTGAAACGTGTCCCCCTGAAAACACAAGTTTACGGGTCCGAGGTTTTTTTTTAATTTTCACGTATATAGCCGTAAACCTTTCTGGACTGTTTTCGATGGGCCACCCTGTATGTAAAAATAATGTGCCTTTTTAAATCTATTATTTCTATTGGCGAATAAGTCTTAGTTTTGTACCAAGAACTGCGTTCTTTTTTTAAAATATGTCTTATTCTTTTGCCTAGTATGTTTTATTTAGTTTTATATTTTTGTACCAAAAATGAACTGAGTTTATAATTATTTATGTTTGTCAGAGGCAAGTTAGTTAACTTTAAAATAAAGTTTCGGTAATGAAAAGTTTATTTATTTCATTTTGTATTTGATTATTTGATCACATCTTTATTATCCATTTTTGAAAGTACTGCACTGTTTTTAAGCAACAACGTTGTGAGTTTTGTTAATGTAGTTAAAAAAATAGTTAAATACTACTATATTTACTAGTAGTTAGTAATCTAACTACATTTTTAAAGAAGCAGTTCAACTACCAAGTAGTTAAACTATTTTTTTTATAAAGTAGTTACTACTTTTTTAAGTAGTTTTCCCAGATCGGCTTACGTGTAGAGATCGAGACTGATTTTGGAAAATAAATTAGTACTGACCTTGGAATTTTAGACCTATCCACAATGATGTAATATTTGTTGATGAATCTACTGATTTCTGGATAACAGGATCGGGCAACAGCGCATTTTCGATCCGGCAAGGCAACCTTACATTGCATCAGAAAACTGTAAATAACACTCGTGGTCGTGTTCGATTTAAAGCTGCTTCGTTTGGTCCGCGTGGATTTGTAAAGCGGAAAAATATTTTGTATTTATTTAAACAAGTATACATAGATCGGAAAAGGTAAGTGAAAAATATAAGTTTTCATTAATATTAGATTAAAAATTTAGTGCGATGGGAAACGTGTTATTTTTGAATTTGTCGATATTTTATAAATCATATGGGACCTATTTACAGCCTTGTTTAAACATTTTTATGTACAGATCAAGTGTCCCATTTTCGACACTTTTATAGGGTATCTCCGTTATTGTTAGTGCTATCAAAAAAGTAATGTAGGTGTCATGTGCTCTTTTTGGGTCAAACTTAAAATGGTAAAATCAAAATTTGAAAATATTCGCTAGCTTAAGAGATATACATATAGACAATTCCTAAATTACTCTATATTTTCTTAGTTAAAAGAGATACAGAAAAATATTTTATGCAAAAGTTTCTTTATAATGATTGTTGAATAATCTGCCGTTTTCAGAATAAGTATACGGGGTCAGGTAAGAAAGTTGTCGGACCTAACCTCATTTTTTTAAATTGAACACCCTGTATATTTTAATCTAAAAAGATAGTATTTTAAACTCTCTTTTCAAATTTATAACACACCATGGATGATAGATATCATCAAATTTTTCAAAATGTTGATAAGTATTTTTCACAAATGAATATGTAAAAAATGAAATTGACGTTAAATGTTAATAACAACTAGAATGTCAACATAGTTGTCTCTAGGATATTAGTTTTTGTTTCATGGCCTACTTTGGGTTAAAGTAATAAAGTTTAATAGATTGTCTAGGAAACCAATATCATCCATGGCGTGTTATATATTTGAAAGGAGAATTTAAAATAGTATATTTTTAGATTAAAATATACAGGGTGTTTCCTTTAAAAAATGAGGATAGGTCCGATAACTTTTTTACCTGACCCCGTATACTTATTCTGAAAACTGCAGATTATTTAACAATCAATATAAAGAAACTTCTGTATAAAACATTTTTCCATATCTCTTTTAACTAAGAAAATATAGGGTAATTTTGAAACTGTCAATTTTTTGATTTTCCCCCGTATCTCTTAAACGAGCGAAAATTTTCTAATTTTGATTTTATCATTTTAAGTTTGGCCCAAAAAGAGTACATGACGCCTACATTACTTTTTTGATAGCACTAACAGTTACTGAGATACCCTATAAAAGTATCGAAAGTGGACCCGAACAAACCCTGTACTATATGTAGTTCTAAAAATAAAAATTAAAAACTATAAATAAATAGGTTCTTTTTTTTTCGTCCCAACCTAGCACTTTGGCGCACCTTTTTTTATAAATATAATTATAAATTTAAAAAGAAATAAAATTTTAACCAATTTTATTTAAAAGCATATTGCATAAAAATAAATTTCTATTTTTAATAAATGAATTTCCATACATCCTTGATACTTTATCTGCTGGCCAAACGAAACAGATATAATCTTTTAGATAAATTTCGAAGTGAAATATTTTTTACCTTAACAGAGTTAGACGTCTGTGGTTTTTAAGAGATTCCTCTAAATTTCATCGGCAAGAGTTTTTCGGGTTTGTTCGTTTTCGATCGTGACCTGTTGAATACAGGGTGTTTATTAAACTCTTTACAATTTGTCAATTTCATTGCTTCCGGAAACTTGTAAACATTTTTTTTATGTATTTGTTCACCACAAGCAACTGAACAGTAGGTAGATAAATTGCAAAAACCATTTTTGGCGGTTTTTTTTTAAGTGCATTTGTTTTTCATGATGGCCTTTATTATCTTGACAAAAAGAACTGTATAAAACTTAATTCTTGTCGTTGACAACGTTACACGTAGGTACAATAAATCTAATGTCACAGTCAAGTCATAGAGCTGATTTAGGCAAGGTAAAGTAGGTACTATTTATAGACGGTGACAATAGGGGGTCCGTGAAGCTGAATATCAGTAATTTGGTTTTTCGTGGAGTTTAGGTCCACCTCTACAACTTTTATATCTGATGAAATGCCATAGAGCGTTGCTGAGATAGATAGGAAATTCACAATAAATTCAAAATTATATCGAGCCATGTCTGAAACTGAATTTACAGCATCTGCGTGACCCCAAAGTCACGGAAAATACATTTTCTGACAAGTTAACCCTTGTATATACTTTTCCGAGCGTGTAAAAAAATGAATGGAACAATTATAAAGTCTCAAGTGACATGGGTCCAAGTGGGCTTAATCGATTTGTATTCACATGGAGATGACTCGTAAACAATTTTTTGATAAAAAGAATATTGCGAATATATTATCCCGTCATACAACTGAACGATACCTGCCTTCCGGTATCTCTGCGTAATATTGTCAGAATTCCGCCTAGCTAGGTGCGATTCTTCTGAAATTTTATTTTCCACAATATTTGGGTGTCAAGGAATGTAGTGTGATAATTTTCTGACATGTCACGATCGTTTTCAAGATTTTTAAAAAATTCCAATAATGAAATGGCGAGACCTGGAACGACAACATTTTTTTCACATAATCTTTAACATATAATGTTTCATTCTAGAAAGTTTCAACTTCAAATTCGCTTTTTTTCTTTTTTTTTTTTTTAATTTTCATTTTTTTTGACACGCTCGGAAAAGTATATGCAAGGGTGGACTTGTCAGAAAATGTGTTTCCCGTGACTTTGGGGTCACGCAGATGCTGTAAATTCATTTTCAGACATGGCTCGATATAATTTAGAATTTATAGGGAATTTCCTATCTAAAGCGGTACAGCGCCTCTCAGCAACGCTCTACGGCATTTCATCATGCACGAAAAACTAAATTACTGATATTCCACTTCACGGACCCCCTATTGTCACCGTCTCTCTAACTATTACTTTTCCGAGACATAAAATGAATAGAAATTAGGTGTCGCAGTCTTTTAAAGTATTACTTAAAAACAAGAGAAGTAATCGAATTAAGATAAAGGAAAAAAAATCTTAAAATTTAAAGAATCTTCCAATGTACCTTCTTTATAAATCCCAGCAATTGATTTATATTTTTCGGGCGACGCGACGCCCAAGCCGTTAAAGACGTCGCATTAATATCTTTAAAAAATGCCAATTGATCCTTCCTCACGAGGGCTTCTTACGAAATCAAAATATATCCATTCGTTTATTCTTAGCTCTACTGAAAATATGTGCGGAATTTGGGCGATTTTTGGATCTGAATCTAATCTGCACACCTTATGTGCCCATGCCTTTAACAAGATTAGCCACAGGGGTCCAGATGCATGGAGGGTGGAATTTGACAAACAAGTGAAGGTAAGACATATTTTCCGATAGATTAAAATAAAGCAAGTGCGTTGAAGAATGACAGGAGACAAGCAAAATAATTGGATTTAATTCAGGAAAGCCTCTCTGTCCTCTTACAGTATATTACAATAAGTGTGGAGACTGTGTAGACTATTTAATTGTTTTATCGTATCTCCTTAAAAACTATCAATAAGTTACATCAGAGGATCTATTTTCAACATTTAATAATATGTCTATCGACTTTCAACACTTAATAAAGTCAAATTATCTTGCAGCGAGAATGGTAAACCCATATTCAGCATTTTCTAAGCCATAACAATTTATGTTAATGTCATCATTGGCATTTAAAGATAAGCGAACATATTATAACCAAATATTATTATAACCAAGTATAGTGATTCGTCAGATGGTTGGTTGGTTCCCGGGATTTTCGGGATATAGGAACTTTACGATTATCGCCACATTGCGAAAAAATAGGTATTAACAAATACTAACCAATATACTAACCATATTATTTGAGTTTTTTTTTGAGGTAGCCCATCTCAAAGTGGAGTGAAATGATAAATGGGAAAAGAAACTCAAAATCTGCTCCACTACTTTAATAAGAATATTTAAAAATTCATTCCATACATGTTTCGAAGGCATAAACCGCTTAAGGTGCCGCGAATTTTTTTTGCAAGGGCGCGGCAGAAACGTGTGAGAACTGCTGGTCTGAAGTATTATTTATTTTTTAGAACTGCTGTGTGGGCTTTCACAGACTGACAATTGTTGATTGTACTTATGGCATGCAACCCATGAAACTTCACCAGTTTCCCCATCGAATGTTAATTTGTAACGGTGAATTGTACAACCAAAAAGAAGTAAGACAATTATTATTTATATTTAGTTTTTATAGAACAAATTGTCGAAAAATTAATAACGTTTAGAACTAAAAATTAACTAATTTAAAAAAAAAACTAAGAATCATTTTTAATATAAAAACAAAATTTTATTAAATTTTAGCTCAAGCAAGAACACGATTTTAACTACGAAACCTTCAGTGACGTAGAATGTATATTCCACCTTTACGAAAAATTTGGAATTGAAAAGTGCGTAAAAAGTCTAGACGGTGTGTTCGCTTTCTGTATCGTAGATATGCCAAAAAGGAAAGTATTTCTAGGACGGGACCCTTATGGAGTGCGGCCTTTGTTTAGAGTACTTAGTGAAGGAGGTGCACTTGGTATTTGCTCCGAGGCAAAAGGTACTAGCAATTTTCTACGTTATCTCCCTTGCTTATTCTTTATTGTATGAGGCATCATCTTCAGGTGTTTAGGAAATTACTTTTCCATATCTTTACGATATCTGCGCTTGTGAGCTATTGACACCATGGACATATAGTATAAAAGGAAAGACAAAACATTTCATTCACAAAACACCATTTATTTACACTCATACACAGTTCTACAGTTTCAAACAACTTAGAAGAAGACGGCTTTAAAATATGTCAACGCTGTAATAAGGTACGCGTTTATATAATTTCGATCTAACATTAGGCATAAATAGCTATAGGTAGGTATTTTTTACAAAATTCAGATAATATAAAGAAATAATCCATATTTTTGCAATATTTACTTAAAATATATAATTAACTACACCACTGCTTTACCTAAAAAAACATAACCTCATTATTCTCACTTACCGACGATCTATTAATCCGGGGTTAGAATAGTTCTTACACACCACGCACGGACGAACTATCCTATATAGCTAATAAATAGCTCTAAATAGTTTTAGTTCGAATAAACACTAAAAATTAATCCAAAAACATAATAGATCACAAACAATCAGAAAAGCAGTAGCGAACAAGCGTGAACAACACCGCGGACGATAAATGAATAAGAATACTAAACTTCAAGGTCATGTGTACCTACTATAACTAGTGTTGTGATCGCTCGAGCGAAAAACCGCTTGAACACTCGATTATTGAAATAACCGACATCGCTCGATTATTAAAAAAACCGCTCAATTATCTATTCAGGCGTAAACCGTCGCTCGTCACTTATTATCTTTCACTCGATACTCGAGCTTCGCTTGACGCCGGCGGAAATGTACCGTTGTAGTGTGATCGAATTAAAAAACTGCTCGTATATTCGAACAGTTTTTCGCTGTATAGGAAATACTCTAGTTATAAATTCAGACGAAAAACTGAAAAATATCGCCTGTCACTTGATACACGACCTTCGGCCTACGCGCCGCGCCGCGCCATCCAATTGGCGACGTTCGAGTTTAACGCTGAGCAGGTAACACGACATACGTGTTTCTTAAAGGCACATAAACGAAAAGGTGCATATAAAAAACTGTGCCAAATCCCTTAGCGGAGTCATCGCGACATGGGTTTTGTAAAGTTTCGTTTTAACTGGCTAGCCAGCGGAATTACTATAAACTCGAGAAACCTTCTCAAAAATAACATAATAATAGAAATTGTTAATGAAATATAACAAAACGAACAAAATGGTTAACAAAATATATAGAAAAATTCGTTGGTAATCTTATAGTAAACATTTTTGAATCTAAACAGGAACTTTTTATTATTAAACTCAAGAAGACTTCTTAAAAATGGAAAATAAGAAAACGAGCAAAATAGTTAACAAAACATAGGTATCGACAAATTTTTTAGTAACCAAAAGTAAACATTCTTAAATTTAAACAGGAACTTTTAGGTAACTATAAACATGAATTTAAAAAAATAATCACCTATTTTCTTATTTTGCCAGTCGGGTAACTAATCCTACATTCTTAAAGGGCACACAGTGGGCACCTGATAATTTAAAGGAGAAGAATTTGACCAGCCATTTTAAATATCTACTTATTTTATGCTTGTAGATTGAGAAAAATGTGAAGAAAAATATCTCTTGGTAATACTTTTTGTTTTAAAAAAGCACAAGAATAAACCCGAACAATAAATACATATTTGGGTGATTTTTTGCAGTTTTTTTGTTTGGTATCGAGACACGAGGTAAAAATTCATTATTCACAAATAATTTTTAGCTAAACCTGTGCCCACCCGTAGTTACGTGCCTGCTAACTACCCTACCTGATCACATGTAAACGACTAGGCTGCCGGTTGAGCAGTCGTTGACGTCATCGCTTGGTGAATTGGAATTTCAAGCGATTCACTCGAGCGATTCACTCGATTATTAAAATCGCTCGAGTATCAAGTACTTGATTATTAAAATCATCGGTTTTTCCCAATACTAACTATAACCAGTAAAAAGGGCCATACAGCGTTGTGGGAAAATTCAATATAATTAATATTATACCTTTCGGTTTCAAACGCAGGCGTTGGCACCATTGATTTCTATTTAAAACTTTGTATGATTCTGAATACTTTTCTATTTTGTAGGTTTAACAGCTATTGTTGATGATCTCAACGGCCAGAAGAAAAAATTGGAACCCTTTCCCCCAGGTACTTATGAAGAATACGATCTATTGGACAATGGAACGGTAAAACTGGTTCAAAGTAAAACGTATTTTTCGCCAGGGGACAAACCTTCGTTCAAAACGTTTGTGCCATGGGAGGGTAAGTGTGCCAAATATGTTCTTTCAATTCGTTTTATTGCTCTATAAGGATAAAACAGGAATGTCCTAGAACCAGTGGCGGTTCTTCCACAGGAGCACGAAGCAAAACGAATAAAAAATATTAATTTATATTCATTGAATATTATTTATCGTATAAAGTCCTACCCTCCCTAATATTTTATCGTACCGTCAAACTAAAAAGTCCGACCTTCCCTAATATTTTATCATCCCGTCAAACCAAACTGTATAGATCCGGCAACCGTGCCTCGGTCGAGGTAAATAACTATTAAGACGAGACTTGCTCGCACGTGCGATTAAGTAGTGCAGTTTCTCTGTAGTAACATTTGGCGGGTGGCAGCGGGGCTATGGCGATTTAACATGGAAAAGGCGCACAGTTTTTGTCTGTTCGTGCATCTAGTTAGAAATTCGAGCGTGTATGTTTTAATATTATATATTTATTAAGTTAAAATGAATAGTTGACGGTGGACTAATTAAGAAATAACTTTAGCTCTTTGAGTCTGGAGCAAAAAATGTAAGTGAAGAATGCGGGAACACCTAAACTCTAAATTAATTTAACGCAAACCACAAAGGGTAAATCTAGGGACTTTATTAGAAAGTTTAAAAATGAAATATATGAAAAAAAATTTAATGAGGCTGTTATTGATCAATTTTCTACAATTAAGAACCGAAGAATGGACTTTACATTTAAGCACTATTGTGTAGGGTCGATAAATGTTGTGTATTTCGATAAATGATACTCGATATGATTTTAAACCATTTTATTTAAGGATTTAAACTAAAAAACACTGAAAATATGATGAAGTCAGTCAGTGTCGTGGCTCGATTCGCTCTCGTCATAAAACAGTTAACTATTGTTTCGTCTTGGTTGCGCCTAATGACGTAGCCGTAGATGGCGTAGTGGTATTAGACATCATTCGGTTTTCTTGATAACTCGTAGATGGCGGTAGTAGTATTGGACATCATTCGGTTTTCTTGATAGCGAATAGATGGCTTTAGTAGTATTAGTAGTGGACTGTATAAATATTGTTACGAGGGTTGCATGCGACGACGTTAAGGGCGTACAATGCGCAAATTTATAGGATGATTAACAACGTTTCGCTACTGCAGGATTCTGGAAAGGCTATTTGAACTACCTGACGGGACAAGTTAAATTTTAGTAAAGAAATGTTTCTATTTCTAAGGTACATGGCCCTTTTTTGAAAAAAGTAAGTAAAAAATTTTTTAAGATCGGACCAAAAGTGCATATTTTTAGGCATTTTTCAAGGTTAATATCGTCGCTGATATTTTTTTTTTGAAAAAAGTAGCGATGTACCTTAGAACTTTCATGTCTTAACTTTACAATTCCAAAAATTGAGATATTACAATTTCGTTCTAAGCGAGTAATCTTGCAGCGCGCGAAGCATGTTTTAGAAAAATTTTGGTGAAATGTATTAGAAGTTGCCTACGTCCAGCATTATTTATTGTCGGTAGACGTGAAACAAGCTATCACGGTACAGGATTATGCTACACTGAGAAAAATATATAGGTTAGAAAATAGGGCTAAATTGTATGTGTTTTTTTGTATTGTCAGTGCCCACCACATAATATCTGTATTAATTTTATAAGGCGTTACTATTAGTTTTACTTTTAACTTTTAGATCTAAAACCACTTGCATATTAACATAATATTATTATACAGTATGTGTATATAGTCGAAACGGCATAATAACTTTTAAGCCGCTAATTTTTTTTTTACAAAACTTGGGTGTGGGTTATGGGGGAATGTTAACTTAATTTTGGAGGAATAATGACAGTACTAACTGTCAAAATGGCGGATGGGCGCCATTTTAGGGAAGAAAATTAAATAGGAAGGGGGGTCTTGCGGTACATCATTTTGAAGATACTATCGAGTACTTTACGATCCCAGAATATTACTTCTGTATGCCCAACAAAAACAAAATGGCGGCATTTAAAAAATTGCATTGTTGTTATTTCTTATTATCCTTTATTTCATTTATCGTCTAGGAAAATAAATGCAACTTGACATAGTATAGTAGGAATTAGAGAGTTACTCTTGTATATTTCATGGTGCTCAAATTCAAAATGGCCGCGGAGTAACATCTTGATAAGAAAAATTGAATAGGAAGTGAGGTCTTGCGATACGTCGTTTTAAAGGTGCTATCGAGTACTTTACGATCCCAGAATATTGGATACCCAAAACAAAATGGCGGCTTGTTAAAAAATAACTACTATTTTTCTTTTGTTATTTAACTTTAGATTTGTTGTTGAGATTGTTAGTGGATGTCCTGTTCTTCCTGACTTTTCAGTTTTTTACATTGCCTAAAGAAATAGTACCCGTTCGTTGCGGACGTCCGAATTTTCTGACCTTGATTTTCCGTGTCGTTGGTGCGATCGCCCGATATTTAGTATGAATTGAAATCATACCTGAGCGGTTGAGCGAGTTCGTGTGCGAGAGTGTGCATGTTACTAATTGTTAGTTATACTTGGGTGTGTTATACCGGGTGTTTCAGCAGGAACGATAACTTTTTTATTTTTTTAATTACAGAAATAAAATTTGGTGGTTTGTATGTGATATTAATTTGCATTTTATGACATGTCGGACCAAATTTTGTCACTTCCGGTTTAATCGGAAATGATGTCAACTGTGGATTTTTAAATAGAACACCCAGTATAATTTTGGCTAAGTGCATGCTATAATGCAAATAAATTATCTCTCCTTTTTTAACTTGACACAAGGGTGTGTGTTATCAAATTGTTTGAAAAAAATGCTCTATCTTGTTGCCGGAGTGAGCCAATAGGTTTCCATTTGAAAAAATTGAATTTTCTAAGAAAAGGCCTTCTTAAAATTTTAAAAAGTGTGTACATAATTTACAACACTATAAAACTAGAAAATTGCATTTTTATCGAGAAATTTGGTTAGAAGTAAAGTAAACCATTTTAGGGAGTCATAGCAATCTAGATGAAAAATAAAAGAAAAGTTATTTAGTGTGTGGTCGTTGATTGGAATGGTGTTCTGAATCGATATAGCCATGGGTGTTCTATTAACAAAATAAAAGTTAATTAAGTCATTTCCGGTTAAACCGGCAGTTACAAAATGGAGTCGGTCATGTCGTAAAATGCGAACAAACCCATCAAATTTTATTTCAGTAATTTAAACAACAAAAAACTTACAGGATCGTTCCTCCTGAAACAGCCGGTATGTGTTTATATGCGTATATTTACTATGAATGTTTTTTATGCTTACGGGTATGCGACTGTGTGTGCAATTACTTTTGCGAGTGCGCGTGAAAGTACTTATGCGAGTACATTTATTATTATCCTATATAAGCATATAGGATGCATAATGATTATTTCGATATTATTGTATTTCTTGTAGAAATTTTGGATTTTTGCAAACTGCTCCCATGCTACAGTACTATAAATTATCACGCACTGGAGTTAGGTTGAAGACCTCTCCGCAGCGAAAGGGTTAAGTACATAGAAACCAATTACAGGTGGATTCCGTAATATTATGCCACATTTGGCAGATATTTTCATAGCAAAGATTTTAAGGCTGATCTACCACTCGTCTAAAACCACCTTTTCAAAAAAACCAACAATCCTTTATCATTTTTAGTGCGATTTTAATAAATTTTCTATTTTTGTGTAGTTTGTGTATAATTTCTTGGCAAAATTAATTTTTTTTAAATTCAAACCGAAAATATCGATTTTCTAAACTCATCGACGGACGCAGAAAATCATAAATATTTTTTATTTTACATTTTTTAAATAGGTTAAAAAATAACGTAGTTATATGCGCTTGAAGAGTCCTATAAAAGCCTATATCTATTGTTCTCTGATTTCGCGAACGCGAGATGGTAGCTTTCCGTAGAAGTACCGGCATATATTTTCCAGTAAATCGCCTTTTGTTTGGCCATTTTTGCAGCGTCATTCTTTTTATTTGAATTTATAATAATTTTAATAATTATTGATCGTTTGTGTAATATTGTGTATTTGGATTGTTTTAATTTAAACATATTTAGTGTTCTTGAGCATATATATATGTATAATAATATTATTATGTACTTTCGATTCTTGTGATATGGTAAGAGCTATTTCTCATTATGTTACGTAGGTAACGCGAAAACTCTCACTGACCTTCCTTGAGTATTCAAGAAAGGGCTAAATAGAAGAAATTATATTTTATTCGAACTGCCGTGCCGGGCGGTGAGGTAAGGGGAAGACTATGACTACTGCGAGCATTAAAATAACATTGTCTTTGAAATATGCCGAGACGGAAGATTCACCGATTGGCCCAATTCGATGGTTGTTGTATTTCAGTGTGGAGCCGCTGTTCAAGGAGTATTTTGCACCACGTCGTGATATCGCTAGTATGTCCAGCTCGCGGGAGTTTCAGTCGCTAATAAATTTCTTTCTCTACAAAGTACGGCCTTAAAATCCGACAGCTATACACACTAAGAAAACCATTCTTATTTTCCAAAAGTTGTATTTCCTTGTGTAAAATTAAAAAATAAATAAAAATTTGTTTTACCTAACGCATTTTCTTATTACTTTTTTCTTTCTACATTTAAAACGCCTAGAGAGTAATTGTTTGGTCTTTACACAAAAATAACATTTTAAAGATAATTTCACCATACTTGTGAACCCCCTCTATCATAGGTCACGAGCCGCCACTGCCTAGAACGTGACGGGATATCATCATAAAAGAAGAATTTTATTACTGACTTGAAATTTTACATCTCTTGCACTTATTTTGCAATTGTTGGTTGCAAAAAGGGATTTCAAAAAAAAATCAACGCTCTGTAGCAAAATATTTAAGTCGTTGCGGACATATGTTCACTATTCTGCATAAAATAACCTTACATGTATATTGTTATACTATTATTTCAGAAATTATCCCAAACCAACACAAAGGAAATATATCAAAACTTCTAACAATGGCCGTGAAAAAACGGCTTATGGCGGATCGAAGAATAGGATGCTTGTTATCGGGAGGGCTCGACTCGTCATTGGTGGCTGCCCTACTGGTCAAAGAAGCGAAAAAAATTAATCTGCCCTATAAAATACAAGTAGGTATATTACAAGAAATATTTCTATTCGAAAATTATAGGATATTAAATGAAACCGGCACCAACTCACTTACCCAAGCAGATATTATATTTAATAGATTGCCTAGCAATTACATGTTACTTATTTTTTTTTTACAAGGATCCCCACCATTAAAAAAGTAGGCAAATACAGGGTGTTATGGAAATGATTTATTATATTTAAACCGGCAATTCCTGAAATGAAAATAAATTGAAGAAAAATAACCATAAATGGCGCTTTGAATTATTAAGCGAAATATACACTTTATATGAAATCTGAAAATTCACGTGGCCGCTACTGAGGACTTCGCAATCAATAGTTTATTGAGGCGGTGTTGTCATATATTGCAACACAGAATTGTAAACGCACGTCGCACGTGTTCAGTTTTTGACAACAAGACGTCTTTGACCCGCGTTATCACTTCTTTTTCAAACTTTTTAGAAAAAAAAAATACTACAATTTTAAGATACATACTCTCTTACCTTCGATCTTATATAATCCGTTTTATTAATTAAATTCCATAAAAAAAACACAAAAAGTTTATTTTGCAACAGAACCAACAATAGGTAATATCACACAAATTTGAAATCACATCACAATATTTCTTATTATGAATTATTTCACAACAGAAAAAAAAATCGGATAATTTACTAACAAAACGTTTAAAATTCGTATACATCAAGCACGTGGAACCCTCGACAGCGCCATTCCACCTCCCGAGTCTCGAAACATACTGAAGCAACCATAGTTGCGCGCGGCAGGTATCCAAGCAAGGGCGATCTGACAACACTGTTAGTATACTCTAGTGACCCACATTGTGGCTAACTGAATCCAGATGGAACGGCGCGACAGTATGTTGGTTAAAAAGTGTTTTTACCGTAGTATTTAGATATTCGATTAAAAAAAAGTATGTAGACTTTTTCTAGGACACCCTAGGAATCACCCATTTAAATATAATAAGTCATTTCCATAACACTCTGTATATGTAATATTTTTAACGTGCAGTATTGCTCTAGCTAGTGGATCCCGAATCCCGAAAGTTTGTTATTTTTTAAATAAACAGTTTTATTGTCAAGTTGGCACCATATGTCATCTGTTGAAATAAAATTGTTCGAAATAGTATACAGGGTGTTACAAAATAATATGCCGCAAAAAATCAAAAATAAATACAGGGGTTTTCAAAATATTTTAAAAATATGAAATTTTGCGTTTCGGTTTTTAGTTTTTCCTAATTTTGTTCGAAGAGATCCAAACCCAGTCCAAAAATAAGTTTCACTTTCTCATTGCTACTTTTTATTTTCCACATGATGGAATCATCAGATCTTTCATGCGACGTTTCGCCTCTAGGTCACCATCATCAACTTAACTTTTTTAAATACGGGCCGGGATTTTTTTGTTTAAATTTTGAAAAAGGACCGAAATCTACGTTCAGTGATGATTTTTTCGTCTCTCTTACCGATTTTGAAATCCCAATAGTAAAGGCCGAATTTGTAACACTCTGTATACTATTTCAAACAACTTTATTTTGAACAGATGACATATGGTGCCAATTATAGTGCTGTGTGTTCAGCTTTACAAAGAAAGTAAATTTGACAGGTGTGAGGTTAGTTAAGTAATTGTTTCTGCAACCAAACATACATGACCGTATTTACAACCTTTAAAAAAGAAAAAAAAACTGTTTCGAAAGATGCTCAGTTCGGTACTGAAAGCGGTATCGAACTGGCTTTGATATGAAACCAAAATAGTAAAAGTACTTTTCAACACGAGTGTTTCAATACCCGTGTGGTGGAAGACACTTTCTAGCCAAGTTACCCGTGCATTTTTCTCATTTTCGTAGGTCGTATTTTTTGGTCATTCTGCATCACATGTGTTCACTTTTTTTAGTTTTACCTTAGTTCCTTAGATTTGTACCTACTTTGTAGTCATTTGCAATTGGAATGGAATCCAGCCCCGATCTAGAGAAAGCGCGACAAGTAGCCAAATATATCGGTACTGAACATCACGAGGTTGTTTTTACAGAAGAAGACGTGGCAAAGGTTCTTGACGACGTCATATATACACTAGAAACGCCCGATATTACCACTATTAGAGCGTCTATCGGAATGTATTTACTTTCGAAATATATTCTGGACAACACCGATACGACTGTTGTATTTAGTGGGGAAGGAGCCGATGAAGTTGCGCAAGGGTAAGTCGAATAGTCAATGGGGTAGATAGCCGTTATGGGCGAATATACTGTATCGACTAAATTCACTCCCGGCATTAAATTCCGAACAAAGATAATGTTAGTCAGGTTTATAGTTTGATGTATTTTAGATATATTTACTTCAGAGACGCACCGAGTTCAAAAGAAGCACACGAAGAAAGCTTAAGGTTATTAAGAGAAATATATCTATATGATGGATTAAGAGCAGATAGAACAATGGCCTCTCAAAGGTAAGAGCGACTGCAATGGACACAAAGTTGTTTGTCCTATGTGATCTACATAGTCTCGATTTGAATCACACTGTTACAAGTGATGACGCACATTTCATTCGTTCCCCGGTTCTAATGTACTAATAAGTAGGGGGGGGGGGGGGGCCGAGGAGGGTTGTGACAATTTTTACTTAAAAGAACATATCTCAATAAAGAAACATACCACCATTATGAATTGTATGCCGCAATGTAACTCAATCCTTGCTCTTTTAAAACAGTCATCAAAGTCAATAAAAGTTATAAGGTTTCTGACAAAAATCACGAAATCTGAAGCTACTCCCTTTGTCACGACTCTCCGAATACCGAGGTAAATTGTGACATGTGCCAAGGTAAGTTGTGACAGCTGTGTATAGACTATATTTAATAGAAAAAATTAGTTTTATATGAATTCTAAACAAAACAAACGTTTTTTTGCATAAATCACGGCAAGCGACAGAAATAAACAAAAAAAAATATTGCAAAAAAAAGTGTAAAATAAGCTAACCAGAAAACAACCTTTAATAGGAGATTTGTGACAGCTTGTCACAACTCTCCTAGGTGCCAAAAATCGCGATCTGGCTTTGAAACTCCAAACCCACACAATATAAGAAAAAATAGCATAACCACGTGAATGTAATATATCATGATATAAATACAATCAAAAATTTTATAACAAATTTACTTTTCGGTTGTTTTTTCATGCAGACGTCGTAATCACGCAACCGCTTGTCGTGGGCCATTGGCGCCAACGAATACTTATAAACAGGAAGAAGACAAACAGCCGTGTTAACAAATCGAAGCACGTATGAACAAACCCGGCATCCATTACGTCCGGCATCAGCTGACAAACGCACGTGCTTTTCAAATGTCACTTTTGTCCAAATTTTTAGTACTGTCAATATTTTAAAGTGACATTTAACCAACAAAAAACATTCAAAACCCTTTTATTTGTTTTACTAAGTGGTGAAAATCAATATTAGGATTTTGACATGTTCTAAGGTGTAAATATCACTTTAAAATAATCCTTACACACTCTTATATCATTTTTTGAACTAGTAACGTAACTACAAATGAAAAATTAAACTTGTAAGTAGTTTTATTAAAAAATAGGAAGTAAATCATAATTTACATAAAATATTTTACCATCTTCAACTGGGCTCTAGGCCCTAGCAAATATTTCAAGCTCAAGTCCAAGCATATTTTTGGGCCCCATATGATTTAGGAACAGAAATTATTATTGATGCTTACTCTCAGTAAAGATGACTAAATGAATATTGCAATTTCAATTAACTCACTTGCACCAAAAAGAAAACCACGTTTTTCGTGAAAAGATTAGAAAATTAAAAATTATTTTAAAATTTAAAGATGCTGCGTCTTCTCCACCATTTTAAATCACATCAGATGTTGCTTGATTTTCATTCCCGCCAGACGAAGGAAGTTAGCTTGTTTAACAATTCGTGCTGTTCGCCTGTCTCTGTCGGCAGCAACCTTCCCTAATTCAGTAAAGTGAGACAAATATGACCAGGATCAAGTCGCCTGCATAAACAATCACTTTTTGGCATTTCATCTCTACGTAAGTCTGATATTGACGCTTGACGCCGAGTGAAACAGATAGATAAAAGTAGGTTACTTGTGAGCGTATGGAGCAGAGTAGGCTTAGCATCACTTCCAAGGCCTTCTTACGTGTTTCGATCCCCCCCATAAGCAGTCTCACCGGGCTATTTGACGCGTACTGCGTCAAGTAGCGCGTCTATAAACAAACAATCGTGCGCTGTTGCCAGCTCGCTAACGGCCTTAGATTCCTAGAAATCGTCGTTTTCACAACTCTACTCTGTCACAATTCTCCTCGGTCTCCCCTACAACTATGCATTTTGTTATTAAAAATAATTTACAATTTTTTCTAGTTTAGAGCTGAGAGTTCCTTTCCTGGATCTTCAATTTTCACATTATTATCTCAACACGGAACCAGAAGTAAGACAACCTAAAGAAGGTGTAGAAAAATACTTGTTAAGGTCAGCTTTTGTAGACTCCGATTTATTACCTGAGGATATCCTTTGGCGACATAAAGAGGCGTTTAGGTAAACAATTATTTCAAATTTTGACAAGATCGATAAATTGACAATAACTGTCTTGCATTGATTGAATAAGTTTTTTTTAATTGATCAATTTTATAGACGTGTAAGCTGATAATGGCACAATGTTTGACCCTGCTCAATACATAATTTTTTTAGTGATGGCGTTGCATCCAAAAAAAAATCTCTTTTCGTAATCTTACAAGAAATAGTCGAGAAACGTATGCCAGAACCGTTTGACCAAGAAGCCACAACAAAGAAATATCCACATTGTACGCCTAAAACGAAAGAGGCTTTATACTACAGAGAAATATTTGAAAAAAGTTATCCAAAACAGGCAGAAAATTTTATACCGTACTATTGGATGCCTCGTTGGACAGAAGGCATCACGGATCCGTCAGCGAGGTTTATAAAACATTACGCTGCCGATCCTGAAGAAAAATAATGTTTTGAATGTTCCTGTCAAGTTTTAAATTAAAATATTTTGAATTAACATGATTTTTATTTTCTTTAAAAATGGCGATCCATAAACAATTAATCGCAATTTTCTATAACTTGGCATGTACGAGGTCTTCTATCAAATTCCTATCGCTATACCCAAAACTTGCAGAAAGCTTTACAATTGAATTTCCAGGTGGAGTTACGGCATCACAGATCCATCAGCAGGGTTTATAAAACATTACCCTGCAGGTTCTGAACAAAAATAATGTTCTGAATATTTCTATCAAGTTTTAAATAAAAAATTTTGAATTAACATGATTTTTATTTTATTTAAAACGGCGATGTGCGAGGTCTTTTATCAAATTTCCATCGTTGTACTCTAAAAAAGTATTGGAAGTATTACCCAAAACTTCCGGAAAGTTTTATAATTGAATTCCCCGGTGGACTGAAGACATCACAGATCCATCTGAAACATTGCGCTGCAGATTTTGAATAAAAATAATGTTTTGAATGTTTCTGTAAACTTTCAAATTACAATATTTAAATTAATTTTTTTTAAATGGTAATTTTGCTGAAAATATGCATCAAATGATAATATAAAGAATCTCCTCGTTTTCGGTAAGGAGGAAATCCAGTTTAAATAAAAAATATATCTTCAAAGTTGAAAATCTGGACTGGAATTATGCTAACTTTGACACCGCTTCTGCTAACTATGACAGCTAAGTCTCCGGTTACAAGATAGTAGAGGCTCGATCAAAGTCACGGCAAAATTGTCAATTGTCAAATAAAGCAGTCAAGAAATTAATAATCTTTCAAAAAAAATTTATTTACAAATTATACTGAGACCAAACATTAGGTTTACAAATATCGGCCATAATCGACCTTGATACAATTATGTATTTATTGTTTACTACATTTTAAATTTTGTTAAATGAGTGTTTTCATGTTCTTCACATTTTCCTTTGGGCATTTCTAATCAAACAAACAGTCCATCATCATAATGGCAGAATCTGCTCTCCTCTCTGACTGTGCAGATCTCGGTCTTTCGGGCGTCTTCGGTCTTTGCCAGGCTTCGTCCCTGGTTCTCAGTGCAGTGGGACTGGAGGGGCGACTTCCGAGGGCTCTGTCGTTCGATTCGCTTTTGGTGTGATACAGCCATTCTGAACTTTTCTTTGGCATTCTTGCGTTGTACCTAATAAATATGGTTAACAAGAAGGAAACATTGAATAGTTTTCACAGAATAAGTCTAGTTTACAGTTGGAAACTTTAAACGCGCCCAGCAGGGTATCAATTTGAGGTGATACCCTTACAATATTAAATGGGAAATAGGTATGTCTTGGCATAATCATGTTGTGGCAATCGCCACCACCATCGTCATAAATGCCTTACCTGCTTATAATTTGTTGTACAATCTTGAGCTCTTTTTCATTCAATGGCGAAATATATTTTAAAGGATTTTTTTCTTTTATCTCCCTAAAAACACCATGCGTTAAACATTTACATGTAATAGAACTACAAATTATAATTTACTAATAGTCGATGGTTTAAAATGACTAGAATCAGAATAAGTCCACTAAACAGTTGTTTTTTGAATATTCTTCAAATTTATGAAGAGGAAAGTATATCAGGTGTTGTTTGTTAATAGATCTTTTCGTAACGAAATCCTAGCAAGAAATCAAAATAATATGAAAGCTTTATATAGCGTAGCGTATCTTCGGAAGTTCTTACCAAATGGGAAACTTTCTAATTATTAACTCTACGAAAAAAAGTGCCTCTTCCTAAAAAGTCCTGCTTGATGAGAAAATAAATTTGCACAAGAATATACAGGGTGGCCCATCGAAAACGAAACAGAGACATTTACTGGCAGCTCAGTTCTTTTTTGGAAAAATGCTCAGACCCGTCGATTTTGTTTTCGAGGGGGACACAAAATCGGAACAAAATCACGTCAACAAGTGCAGCCCCCTGGGCGGGGGTGGCACCACCCCTAAAATCTTAAATGGAAAGGGGGGTCGAGTGATACCTTATTTTAAAGGTCTTTCAATTCTCTTTATAATGATCTAAAATTCATAATACTTCAGTTCAGTAGTTTTGGAGATTTATTGATTTTAAACTTAAATAAAACTTTAATACATCATTAGTGGAAATCAATACATTTGGTAGCAAAGTACTTTAAAAATTAAGAATGAACTGACCCGTCAGCCAAGTAAATGTTGGAAATGACCACCATGACTCTCCATGCAGTAATAAAGATTTTGCTCAAAACGTTGCCGCACATTTTGCAATATTTGAGGAGTAATTTGAAGGCACTCATTCACAATTTTTTGTCGCAAATCTTCTAACGATGTTAGTTGAGTAGCATAGATTTTGCTTTTTAAGTGACCCCACAGAAAGAAATCCAAAGGTGATAAGTCTGGCGATCTTGGGGGCCATTCAATGGCACCTCTTCTACTAATCCATCGACCTGGAAACGTCTGATCTAAATATTGTCGAACAAGTAATGCGTAATGTGGTGGGGCACCATCCTGTTGGAACATCAACCTATTCGCAATGTACCGCCGATCATTCCCATTTTCAATTATGGCTGTTAATGCAGGATCTATGGCGTCTTGCAGTAATTCCAAATACATTTCACCGGTTAAATTTCCAGGCAAGAAAAAAGGACCAACTAAATGATCGCCAAAAATACCAGCCCAAACATTTAATTTTTGTGGCTGCTGTGTGTGTACCTCATGATAAACTCTGGGATTAGAATCTGACCAATATCGGCAGTTATGACGGTTTACTAGGCCATGTAAGAAAAAGGAATATTCGTCGGAAAAGCAAGTGTTGAATAGAAAATGTTCATCGTTTATAATTCGTTCACTCATATCTTC
Source organism: Barypeithes pellucidus (assembly GCA_963991005.1). Taxonomy (NCBI): domain Eukaryota; kingdom Metazoa; phylum Arthropoda; class Insecta; order Coleoptera; family Curculionidae; genus Barypeithes; species Barypeithes pellucidus. The sequence goes on from OZ022557.1 coordinate 9,104,372, forward strand.
ACAAAATTGTAATCGCCGATCAAAATCGTCTTCATTAAGTTCTTGTACAATGTGAATTTTATACAGATGAAAACTATGGGCCTTCGGAATCCGTTGGATACTACATCGACTAACACCACACACAGTATCCAATTTGCGGGTACTTAACGTAGGATCTACATAAACTTGCCCTAAAACCCCCACTTCTATTGCTTCGTTCCTTATGGGATTTTCAATGTTGCGTCTTTTATTGGCGACTGATCCAGTGTCCCGAAATTTAGCTATAAGTTCTAGGACATATTTTCGATGCACGTTACTGTTTTCATGTCGCTCATTAAATATGTGTGCTGTTCTATTAGCGCACTGATTATTTCCGAAAAATATTTCGATAATTTCAATCCTTTCTGCCGTGGAATATACCATGGTTAATTTATGAATAAAGCGGTAAAAGGTATTTTAACAACAAAGTTTGGTCGAATCAATCGCAAACTATGTACAAATTCCTATTTAAAATAAGTACGAGACATTCCCTGCTTATCTTTCTTCAATAAACCACTTTTTTCGCGACAAAAACCGCTCCAATCGCTATTTTGAACACCAAAATGATAAACAAACCATGGGCGTAGTGAAGAAAAGCATTAAATTAATAAGTAACTGCCTTTACTCAAGTTTCTTCTGAAAGTAGTACAAACTAATCAGATGTACCTATTAAAGTGTACTGTAAGCTTAAAATCAATAAATCTACAAAACTACTGAACTGAAGTATTGTGAATTTTACATCATCATAAAGGGAATTGAAAGACCTTTAAAATAAGGTATCACTCGACCCCCCCTTTCCATTTAAGATTTTAGGGGTGGTGCCACCCCCGTCCAGGGGCTGCACTTGTTGATGTGATTTTTTTCCAATTTTGTGTCCCCCTCGTCTGTGCTTCTGCTGCTTAATTTTTATGCACTATGAATTATAATTGTTGCTATTGCAAATCACATGTTTAGTTTTCTTACGGCAACTATGAATCCAATTTTATTTTGACAACTGGTTTATCAAAATTAAAAAAGACAAAATTATTTACTCTTTCAAAAAAATCATGCATACTATCTACGAGATCTAATTTAGTGAAACTAACAACAAACAGGACCATTTTCACTACAATAATACCCCACCTAAATTTCTTCTCATATTTCAGAATAATTTTCTTGAGTTTTTCCATATCCTTCGTAACAACTTCTACAAACTTATTCATTTCTTGCAGTTTTTTGTCCTCCAATAAGGCTTTTTCCAATTTATGATCGACCATATATTCCTGGGCCGCTTCCTGAACATTTAACTGTCTTTTTTCCAGCAGATCTTTCAGTCCAGCGTTCTCAATTTTCAACGTTGATATCTGGCTCTAAAATTAGGGGCCATATTTGAATATTATCTTAAGTTAGACCTTAGCTAAGGTAGCCTTAAGGTTAAGGTAAACCTTAAGAAACTTTGTTTAAAATTCATTTGAGGGTCAATTAATTTGACGTGCTAAGTGGAAGATTACCAGGTTCTCAAAGATCTATTCCTTTCAATGAGAGTACAAGAGAACTTTAATATACCGTCAAACTTGTATTAAGGATAACTTATGTCATTCTGTACCTTAAGTTGACTTGAACTTTCACCTTAAGGTTAACACATGTTTGTCAGTATATTAAAGTTCTTTTAACTCTCATCTAAAGGAATAGATCTTTAAGTACTGGATAATACTCCACTTAACGCATCAATTGGCCCTTAAATTAATTTAAAACATAGTTTCTTTAAGGTTTACCATAACGTTAAGGCTACCTTAGCACGTACGCACTCCCAAATGGGTAGAGAATACAGCAATGCGAGAAACCAAGTATTGATAGCCCTTGTGGAAGCAGCGTATGACCGACGATCGTGGTTCGAAGCCCACGTTCAGATGTCCCCATCAGGTAAACGAAGAGAAAAACATAGAATTAAAAAAAAATACAATAACATTATTTTTCAATTTTCAAAACCACAAATTAAGCCTAATACGGATTGTAGAAATACAATAACACACACACCTTTCAAAAACTCGTTTGCGGTACATTACACCGTTTTGAGAGTGTTTTGCGGGTTTTTCTCTTTATAGAGAACCGACCATTGGCTTCATGGGCTTTGACCCAGCCTTGTGGTACGCAAATACACCGCGAGATGGAGACATTTCGTGTATCTTACTTATAACATAAATAGAAATGTTTGGAATTATAACAAGCTTCAGTAAGGATACCCGTGACCAGCTTGTCGTCTGCAGCCTGTTACTTTGTCTCGCACGACAAGTCGCTCGCAGTGGTGGCACCACGGCAAATCGCTCTTAAGCGTTGTGGCACCCTTAGAATATAGAAATTTTGATTTGTATTGTCGTAGAAAGACTTGACAAAATGAAAAAAGAGTTTGATCGAAACGTTGAAAAACAGTGATTCCCGAAATGGAACTGTGGACGTTAACTCCTTTTAAAATGTTTATTGTGCTTACCTGGAGCTTGTGCTCCCTCTCCATATTCAGACCCCAGGATTTTTCTCTTCTATCAATTAAATCCTTTAGGTACGTCACTGTATTCATGAGATGTTCCATTTCTCCTCTAAAATTAATGAATTGAACACAAGAAGTCTACTTGCGTATTGGGTAGGTATATAGGTATCATATGAATATACAGAGTGTTTCTTAATAACACGCTAGTATGGGTTCATTTTCAGAAAAAAACTTCATATGAACATATGTCTTAAATGTCTTAACTTTTTAGATACAGGGTGTTAAGATTTCAAAAAACTGTCATTTTTTATTAATATCTGTGGTGTTGGTACACACTTTCAATTAATCAAGAGGCATTTTATGAAATGCAAGAAAATTGAATAACCTGCCACTTTATGAAACTGAAATTTTATTTTTTTATGTTGGCAGCAAGTAGGGTTCGAATTTAGGCTTACTTTGATTTCGTTGCAATTAGTTTTCTTGGCATTATGGATTCCACAAAAAAATTTTATAGAAAACTTTAAAATACTAACCTTTAACCTTGCAAATAGATCATTTTTACTAGATATTAATCTGAAATATCTATACTAGAAATATATATGACGGTATCCGTCAACAAATTTCTAGTCACAACTATAAAACAACATAACCTAAAAGTAACAGAAATATCTTCCAGTTTATGCTCTATTTCTAAAGTTTTATTCAATAAAGTTCTATTTTTATTTTTAAGTCAATATAATATTATACATATTACTTTATACATATTGTTTCTTAGTACATTAGTCAGCCCGCTATATCGACGGGTCGCTGGTCCACCCAGCACTTCTAAGGTAAATAGAGGCGTATACTTCCAAGAAATAAAAAAAATAGGTTATTTTGATGAAGTGGACGCTTAGAGGGGTAAAAAATTACGATAAATAAAAATACTACATATAATTAGTATTTAAGTGAGCCCTTAGCCTTGGTTAGCCCAACTAAATACATATATGTGCATTAAAGACACATTGGTCATCCCAGCGCTGTTGCCACTATCTCATACCGATACTAGGGGCTCACCAAGAACTTAATAATATAATTCTATTAGTGGCTGCTGAGACGGATGGTTCGTGCGGAAATATTTGTATTTTCATAGTTTTGTTTTCTTGACCGTTTTTCAAATTATAGGTAGTTAGTTTGTTTTTGGGTTTCAGTCACTTTGAAATTAAATTCCGGTATTTGGTTAACGTTTCGGTTTATTATACTAAACCATCGTCAGCTATTTGTTATAAGGAAAAATGCGTATAAATAAAATAGAAAGAAGCAATATTTTTGACGGTGCTAGTGACAAAATTCTTATTTTATATTAATATTAGTTTGTATAGAATGAAATGAAAAAATATATAAATGAACATACCTTGTACAATTTTCACTCACTTACACTAAATTTGGTAACATTTTGTCTTGTTGTTGAGTGGACATGAACTAACTTAGTTATACAACTTAAGTAGTAAGGTAGGTTATTATTTTAAAAATATAAACAAACTAAATACCCAAAATGTAAATTATATTAAATGTACATAGCTTTTATTTTATGGTATTTAAATAATAACCTACCTTACTACTAAATTTGTGTAACTAAGTTAGTTCATGTCCATTCAACAACAAGACAAAATGTTACCATATTTAGTGTAAGTGAGTGAGAATTTTACAAGGTATGTTCATTTATATATTTTTTCTTTTCATTCTATACAAACTAATATTAATATAAAATAAGAATTTTGTCGCTAACACCGTCAAAAATATTGCATCTTTCTACTTTATTTATACGCTCTTTCTCTTTATTACAAAAAGTTCTGACGATGGTTTAGTATAATAAACGTCAACCAAATATTGGAATTTCATTTCAAAGTGACCGAAACCCAAAAACAAACTACCTATAATTTGTATTTTCACATTTCGTCTGTAACTTCAATATATATCAGTGTGTAAGTCACAGGCTTTTGATATACGTTCTGGCATTTACAATGAATTTTACGATTCTCTAAGACTAAAAAAAGAAGTGCTAGATAAAATGCGTGCAGATGACGTATCAAAAGCTGTTATTGGTGACGTGTTAATATGCTCTTACGGCGAAAGTCAATTAAAGAGACATAAGCGGGTTTAACTAGCTACAATGGTGTCGAACAAACTTAGAGAGCTTGGTTGGTTGTTAATAGTGTTAAAGGAAATGACCGGCGTCCAGCATTTTTAGATGTATAAAACCAGAGGTTTTTAACAATCTCGTAACAGCTGCTAAGGTGGGTACGATGAGAGAAAAAAAGCTTTAAAGCACCAAGCTTAGCCCTTCATTTGAATACCAGATTAATTCAAGTTTGCGATATAGCAGCCAAGATGATTATCAAAAAACATCGTTTCCTGGAATGTAAGGATCCAGAGGTAGCTTTAAAAGACATCAAACATTTGCGATCTTTAATATCAGGTCATTGGAATTCGGAAATATCTAGTATGGCTTTGAAAGATCTTCATGGGAAAAACCAAGTGTTTCCACCCACTTCGGAACTAATGGAATTTCAAAAATTTGTAGTTAGTGAAGCAGATATTGCGTGTGAAAATATTAAAGCTAAAATACAACTAAACATTCAGTATCGGAGATTAACAGAGTGTATTATGGCTTGAACCCTGCTATTAAATAGGAAACGAATAGGAGAAATACAGTTTCTGAAGCTTGATATGTACAAAAATGATAGAAATTCAAATAACCAAAACAAAAGTTTCTTGAATCTGAAAGTGAAAAAATTTTATCAAAAAATTTCAAAAAAGAGTTGTAACAGGTGGAAACGGAGTAAATCTGTTGTTCTTTGGTTTCCAAAAAAAATCCAGTTACTCATTGATATAATGTTGTCTATTCGATCTGAATGTGTCCCAAAATCGAATGAATATCTATTTGCAAACGCTAAAAGCAATAATCGATGACTTAGTGGATACCCTATTTTAAAAAAGCTAGCCCAATAGTCAGGAGTCTCCAATCAAGATTTATTTAGTTCTACCAGACTCGGGAAACAAATTGCTACTGTTCTTCAAGTTATGAATATTTATCAATCTGAAATGGAACAATTTGATAATTTTATGCGCCATACAAAAAACTCATGAGGAGTACTATAGGTAAGTTACGAGAAAAATTCTAAAACGGTGTATTTTCCTAAATTTAATATAGAGCGTGTCATATAAACCTTTTACAAGCCATAAACCCAATGTTATTGGGAAACAATTTTTTTTCAATCCTGTTATTTGCTAGGCTTAATTTGATATTTATTTAAAACTTCGTTTTTTGTTAAAATTTCGAAAGTAAAAACGAAATAGTTTGAGATTTTAAACGGGTAAGAAAAAAATTGATTAAATGTGTCATGCTATTTAATTTTAATAAGAAAATCAAAAAGAAACCGAAGCATGATTAAACAGCACCCTCTAACTCTAAATGATGTAATGATCTTTAACAAGTTTAGTATAAAATTATCTTTAAAATGATCCTAAGGGCCGATATTTCAAAGTTCCCTTAACCTAAGGTGAACCTTAACACTCACCTTAAGAACTATGTCTTTAAGGACGTGGTAATCTTCCGCTTTACGCATCAAGTGACCCTCAAATTTATTTAAAACATACGTTTTTTCCCCTTCGTTGATTAAATTTGGATAAAGGCTATGGAAAATACAACAAATTTCAAAATATTTTTTTACAAGCTTCCACAACTTTCGCAAAAGTTAATGGCCTTCTTATATCCCTTATTTAACAAAATCCTTAATAGCGATTATTCGAATAAATTTGATTTTTTAGTTACCTATATTACAATTATTGCGCCCTCTCATATTGTAAACTTTTGTATTTGTATTTTATTTATGATTCACTTACGGGAGTCCTGTTTAAAAATTTTGCATCTTTTAAGTTTCTATATAACCTACTAAGTGAACATATGACAAAATATTCTTTAGGATAACTGGCAACTGATGATAATGTGTTTTTATTAGAAATGAATAAATTAAAGAATTATATTTTGATTTGTAGATTGAGATAAAAATAAAAATTTATTGCAATTGCACTCACTAATTTACCATCCTGTACCTACTAAGTGGAGTATTTGTAAAATATAACCTGTATCTGTATCCTAAGTCCAAACAAGGGGCTATAATGTGCCGAAAACATAAGTCAAATATCTTTGGTAGTCCTTAAGAAATTTATTTATAACTTATTAAGAAAATTCTTCTATCTCATTTACTGATTAAGTAAAGAATTATGTTATTTGATATATTATTTAAGGTTACCTCAGGATATTTTTCAAACTGCCAAAGTGGCGAAAATTCTAATTGCTATAAACAAAGGCAATGGCAAATTGATGTCTCAGATAACGTCGAATCAGATTCCGATACCGAATCACTTCCTATACAATCTTTGACTTGTAAAGGTTCCAAAAAAATATCAGATCCTAGTATTTTAGAATCCAATGCGAGTGAAGGGATTGAGACAACTACTTCAACTGAATTAAACGGTAAAAGGCCTATAAGACATTTTCAGAACTAAAACTAATTATTATTATTTTTATAGATAAGCTAGATAGTGACAAATAATTAAAAAGCAAAAGACAGGCTTGGACTCCCGAACAAGGCAAAATAATTCGACAATTTTTTGCTAAACATATCAGAGAAAAAATCTCTCCTAAGAATCATGAAGTTGAACTATTAAAAAAAGAATATTCCAAAATGTTTAATGATTGGGACTGGGTTACCATTAAGGCATTTGTCTACAATACATACAGACAAAAATAAAAAAATATAATCAAAATAATTGCGTTTAAAAGGAAAATAAAAATATTTTTCCAATATTTTTTAATTTATTCTTGTTATTTTTCCCATTAAAATGCATACCCGTACAGAAGAAATATAAATTTTTCAACGTCTTCCAAGAAATCTTAATATGTAATACAACTGCATAAAGATTTGATACGTTGCCAAGTTTAGGGCTAACCAACATTCTATCGGCCAACAAATTTGTATAAAGGTTGGGCTCACCAAAATGCTGTTTACTAGATAAGTGTATATCGACCGCAGCGCCATTTGTGTGGAATTATTGTGAACTATGTCATGTATAAGCTAGGTGTGCATAGGCTTTAGGTCATCCCGACCGAAAAACAAGGACATACCATTTTATAATTTTGTCTCTCTTTTAAAGCCTATATACACGGCGATTTCTTGGTGAGCCCGATACCGGGACGACCAAGGTTCAACTGGGCTGACGAGCGACCGCATCATATATTGTACGGGCTCACCAATGACCATAAAGATATCTATATATACATATTTATAGTTACTGTAGACATTTCTTGGGCATTAATTGTTATTCCTGTCAGATTCTGTGTCGACACAATATTTTGTTCAATAGTATTATTATTTTGTTTAATATTTTGAACCTTGTTCTGCTCGCACCATAACTCAAAGTTTTACATATTCTTTCAAAAGTTTTTCTAGGTTATTTTCTGCAATTTCTCTTATTTCTGACGGAGTTCAACTTTCTTCCTGACTCATTTTTATCAACTTTAATAATATATTTATTTTCAATTGTGACGGATGGGAAGAAGCTTTGTTGTGTTCAATTGTTTCTATCATGGCATATTTGATACTTGTAACATTTTATGAAATTGTAAAAGTATTGCCAACCCAAAAAGAAAATATTAATTCAATTGGAAAAAATCTACTATATATTTTAAAGTCTTTCAGACTTTAAAGACCCAAATAGAAAAATATTATAAAATACACGATTCATAAGACAATTAGAGCACTTGTACTTTAAAAAACTCCCCGCTTCGGGGTCGTTTTCTGAGTTAAACGCGTGCTCTAAGATAATGTCTTATGAAACTTGTATCTTAATATACTATTACAGTTGTCCACCTAGTCTAGTAGCCACGTAAGTCATTAACCTTAACAAATTATTAAACACCCTGTATCTCAAAAGTTAAGACGTTCTGAAAATTGACCCAATAATAACATGTTACGAAGATACACCCTGTGTAAGGAAAATCATTTTTTTCTAACCGCCTGAAGGTACCTTGTACAATAAGCAATCAACAAATTATGTAAAAGTTTTAACTTACGGAGAAACAACAAACAACTCCTTGTACTTCTCTATCATAACATTTATCTGTCTTCTTAACTCTTCACTTTCCGAACAGGAACTGCAAACAATGCCGTCCCAGGTTTGAACAGACTTTTCTCTGATCTCGATCATTTTTCTTCCAGCGGCTTCGTTGTATTTCATGTTGATATACGCTTCTTTTAATCTCATAAATACCTCTTGATTATCTTTGACGAACTGGAGTTTCTTCTCTAATTTAGAGGCTCTTACGCGTTCGTTTATAAAACTAGAAATATAAAAGTAGTTTAAAGAACAGTGCAAATATATCCTTATACAGGATGTTCCTTAATGACGTGCTAATATTTCAGGGTGTGATTCCTTAGGTCATTTTATAAAGAAAAGTTCATATGAACATATGTCCGCAACGGCTTAAATTTTTTGCTACAGGGTGTTGAATCTTTATTTTTTAAATGGTTATTTTTTAAATCTCCGAAAGTACTTTAGATATTATTTTCAATTTTGGTATGTGTTAATAGGATATAGAACCACAAATTTTAGTTAGAAAAGTTAATCAATTGTTCCATCAGTGGCGTCCCTACAAACATGTCCTCTGATATTTTTTACAATAAAGATGGTACGCCACTGACATTTTTCCATGTGGATATTTTTTCTCATTAGCCTGGTCAATTCTACATGAAACCGGTCTCTTGAGTTTTTCTCGTCAGATTGATTGCTTGATTGATTGATTGATTGATTACTTGATTTAAACCACTAAATTCATATTGAAACTCATTATTATTAACATTGATAATATAATAATTAATGATAAATTTTGTTTTATGAAAATTGTTGGAAATGGCCACCTTCATTTAAAAGGCATGCTTCCGCCCATCTTCGCATCGAATTGTCCACTTCAACAATTTTTATAAAACCAAATGTATCCTTAATTATTTTATCAATGTTAATAATAATGAGTTTCAATGAATTTAGTGGTTTTAATCAAGAACGGTCGTCTGACCAGAAAAACTCAAAAGACCGTTTTCATGTAGAATTGACCAGGCTAATCAGAATAAATATCCACTTGGAAAAATGTCAGTGACGTGCCATCTTTCTTGTAATAAATATCAGAGGACATGTTTGCAGGAACGCCACTGGTGGAACAATTGAATAACTTTTCTACTAATATTTGCGGTTCTATATTCTATTAACATTTGCCAAAATTGAAAATACTATCTAAAGTACTTTCGAAGATATTAAGAAATAACCATTTAAAAAATGAGAATATATATATATGAACTTTTCTTTAAAAAATTACCTAAAGAATCACACCCTGGAATATTAGCACGTCATTAAGGAACACCCTGTATATCAAAAATTAAAAAAATATCCCCATGTTTTTCCATATTTTATAGGAATATACTTTCACAAGCACAGAATAATTTTAATTCTTATATAAATAAAGGAAGGGAAGAAACACGTACTTTGCGTTAATCTCTTTGTTCTCATTTTCCAACAATTTCATTTTATATTCATAACTTTCCAGCTTTTTCCTCAACATTCTTATATCTTGATCTTCGGCATCCAGGATACTCGTTCCGACAGAAATCTCACTGTTTATATCTCCAGTAAACTTGGCTGAAGATTTGGAACCCTCTGAACGAGGCGAGTAATTATCACCTAGGAAGGTATATATGTTACCGTAAAACCCCGATTTAAGTTAAAACCAGTTTAAGCCAATTCTAGATTTATCTAGTTAAAACTAGAATTGACAAACATTCTCAGTTAATTCAATGTTTTGACTAAACATATTTCTGTCAACATTAGTTTTTACTAGCCCGGTTAAAACCCGAACACGCCCGCGCCTGTCCGTCTCTTCGTCTCGAGCAAGTGAAACCACAACATTGGATCTCTTTTACACTAAAAGAAGAGTTTTACTACGGCACCAAAAAAAAAAACGACACTAACCCCCGATTGAAAAGATACTTTGCGGAAACAATAAAGATATTCTCTTACGTCCAGATAATTTAAGTTTTAACTAGTTACTTCTAGAATTGACTAAGGGTACTTAAAACTAGTTTTTTCTAGGAAGATCGGTTTCTAACTGAAATAGGGTTTTTACGGTAACATATGTTTAAATATCTAGTGAGAACTACGGTAAGTAGATACTGCTTTATCACTTTATCGAAAGTTGGGATGGTAGTGTTGCATACGCAACAGCAGTACGATAATATACACTTCCTATACTTTTTAAATGAATACGTTATAAATATTATCGCACTATAACGATAATATATACATTGCCGCATGGCATTACCATACTAGTTGTAGTTAAGTAAAATTATAAGGAACGCTTCCTGATCTGATGGTAAGTCTGGAGTCTATCACCAGTGGCGCAGCCAAAGGGGTTATTAAATTTGTGGTTTATATGAATATACAGGGTGTCCCAGAATATGTGGGCAATCTCCCGTATTCAGATAGAACACTTAAAAATAATAGGAGAAGTTCCTATAAATCTTTCTTCCTACGACCTCCCCTACAGAGATACGGGACCATAACGGACGTCCCTGGAAATCGTTGTTTTTTAAATAATTTTTTAAGTACTAGGTGTAATTTAATATTTTTTTAGTATAATGGTTATTAGATGAGTCGCCTTAAAATTCGCCCTTTTAAGCACATTTGGCTTATTTAGTTTGCCAGGGACGGACTAGACGTAACACAAAAATGTTGTTTTTTTTACACCCTGTATGATGAAGGAACGACAATAATATTTTTAGATACTCTAAACCTTAAGCTGAAGAAAAGGTAATCTTGATCAATGTCGATAAAATGAACTGTTTTCGAGAGAAACATATTTTTGTCCATACATTAAATGCATGTCGGCATATTCAGTATACGGAAATTCCATTACTAAGTTAGTAACTAATAGGACAAAGGAGAAAAACCGCAAATTTCAAGACACTACCATAAACTGACACTGGCATAAATATTCTAATTTAAATCGGTACATGTGAAAAATCTATAGCAACAATGACGGAATTTTATGGACATAAAATAACAACCAATATTGAACAAAAATATATTTTTTTCGAAAACAGTTCATTTTATCGACATTGATCAAGAGTACCTTTTTTCAGCTTAAGGTTTAGAGAATCCAAAAATATTATTGTCGTTCCTTCATCATACAGGGTGTAAAAAGGGAGCATTTTTGTGTTACGTCTAGTCCGTCCCTGGCAACTAAATAAGCCAAATGTATTTAAAAGGGAGAATTTTAAGGAGACGACTCATCTAGTAAGCATTATACTAAAAAATTATTAAATTACATATAGTACTTAAAAAATTATTTAAAAAACAACGATTTCCAGGGACGTCCGTTATGGGCCCGTATCTCCGTAGGGGAGGCAGTAGGAAGAAAAATTTATAGGAATCCGGGAGATTGCCCACATATTCTGGGACACCGTACCCTGTATAGTTAAATTTACTTTAAAATGTGTAGGGAGGGGGAGGGGGGGTCGACCCCAAGCCCTCCCCCTTGGCACGACACACTCCTTAACAAATTGAACTTATTGAATAAAATATGTTTCAAGTTAATGTATAACTTATTGTTATATTACTAGAAGCATTTTTTTATTGTTATTACACCAACCTTCTGTTAAATTTTCTAAGGTGTCTTCCGGATCATTATTGCTATCGGCATAGTGAACCCTTTTGCATGCATTTGATGAATTTCCATGCGCATTCTTATGTTCCATGATGGAAAATGAAATGGACACAAAAACACTAATTAATTTGACAGTATAATTAAATTTTGATAGAATGTCAAAGTCGTTCAAAAAAATGGGTTAATTTTAATTGAATTTCTTATGAGTGTAACAAAAATTTAGGTAAAGATGATATCATGTTTTGTAGTATTTAGAGAGACGGTGACAATAGGGGGTCCGTGAAGTAGAATATCAGTAATTTGTTTTTTCGTGGAATTTAGGGCCCCCTCTACAACTTTTTTATCTGATGAAATGCCGTAGAGCGTTGCTGAGAGGCGCTGTACCGCTTTAGATAGCAAATCCTCAATAAATTTAAAATTATATCGAGCCATGTCTGAAAATGAATTTACAGCATCTGCGTGACCCCCAAAGTCACGGGAAACACATTTTCTGACAAGTCAACTCTTGCAGATACTTTTCCGAGCGTGTCAAAAAAAATTAATGGTAAAACTATAAAGTCTCAAGTGACATGGGTCCAAGTGGGTTTAATGGATTTGTATTCCCATGGAGATGAGTCGTAAACAATTTTCTGAAGAAAAGAATATTGCGAAAGTGCGGTATTTTTTCTCAAAATTTTTTTTATTAAAAGTCTGGTTTATTCTGCTATATTTTCTAAAATATTCCCCTTGGAGAATTATTTCTAGGTTTACCTGATTCCCTCAGTTACCAGAAACATGTTCTATCTTGGAGAAAATTAAGAGAATTCGCAACGATGATAACAAAATTTCTAAACTTCGCTCGAAATGCATGGCTTTTACTGTAATTAGTGAAAAGTAGACAAAGGCAAATATTTAAATTCATCAGATTTGAATAAATCATACACACCTTATGGAAAAATAGGTTTGATTTGGTAATATTGCGAATATAATATCCCGTCATACAACTGAACGATACCTGCCTTCCGGTATCTCTGCGTAATATTGTCAGAATTCCGCCTAGCTAGGTGCGATTCGTCTGAAATTTTTTTTTTCCACAATATTTGGGTGTCAAGGAATGTAGTGTGACAATTTTCTGACATGTCACGATCGTTTTCCGAATTTCCTCCGAGGAGAGTTTTAAAAAATTGCAATATTGAAATGGCGAGACCTGGATCGATAAAATTTTTTCACATAATCTTGAACATATAATGTTCCATTCTAGAAAGTTTCAACTTCAAATTCGCATTTTTTTATTTTTTTTTTTAACTTTCATTTTTTGACACGCTCGGAAAAGTATATGCAAGGGTTGACTTGTCAGAAAATGTGTTTCCAGTGACTTTGGGGGTCACGCAGATGCTGCAAATTCATTTTCAGACATGGCTCGATATAATTTTTATTTCCTATCTAAAACGGCACAGCGCCTCTCAGCAACGCTCTACGGCATTTCATCAGATAAAAAAGTTGTAGAGGGGGGACCTAAACTCCACGAAAAACCAAATTACTGATATTCCGCTTCACGGACCCCATATTGTCTCTCTAACTATAGACTATAAAATACATTGTTAATTTGTGCTTTAAAAAACAGCTGTCGCTTAACGGATTAGGTAAATATTTCGAAATAATTTTCTAAAATTATTCCGCGGCAACTTAATTTGGCAATCACAGAAAAATCGGAGGCGCCCGCATTTTTATTATTATGTCCCCAATCACAATCTCTTTAACACACTTCCACGTACTTAAGCGCTTTAGTAAACAATTTCCAATAACCGGTCAACGGCAAAGACATAAAGTCTACGGTCTTACAAGTTTTAGTTTTAATAATGTGGTGCAAAGTACTGTGTTCCACTTTTTTGGTGTTCTTAAATTTTAGTGTTTTGGAGTGTAGTGTTGTTCGAACAGCAGTAAACCGTTCGGAATCGGGCCACACCACTAACAACCAATTAAGTAGTTTCGATCAAATATTTTACGATGGCGTTCTAAATAATACCAATGAGAAAGAAAATGTTTTATCTACAACTATTATATTAGACAAAATTTTACAATCAAAGGACAGCATGAATATAAGTCCGATAGAGCCAATTCAGAATTCCCAGAATATAACAGGCAAGGAATCTATTTTACTGCAATTACCAAATATTCTCCCATCGAACATTGACAATTCAAAACAGCAGCTTCCAGCAGATTCAAGCCTCAACAATAGTACTGATAATATCGAAAATAAATCTCCCAAAAACACTGACCAATTTGACAAAAAATTCTTTCTACCCGTGGCAAGTGTGAGTAAATTTCCTCCGGTAATCGAATTTATTGTTCAGAAGATTCAGGCCTCCCAATCCAACTATATTTATGAAGATTTAAGTAGACCACAAACTTACGACAAGCCCGTGTATACGTTGTCACCTTCAGACGATTTGTACTTTAATTCGGGTACAAATAGCACTACCGAAAGTGCTGTAGTTTCTGGAAATAGTTCTTCAGTATATCCGGATGCTAATAATTTTGATTATGAAGAGATCGGTAACGCTACTGAGACATTGTTTGAGATTATTAAAAATACTGATAAAGGGACCAACGTTATTGCTTCAAGTACATTTACAAGCTTTATAGAATATGGCGCCAATCCTTTACTAAATAACAGTGACAGTATCCAAGAGTCCTCAACAACAAAAATTGATTCAACTCCTAAAAGTACAATAAAAAGTAATATCGCATTAGGCAGTGCTGCTGTTACTGTATCATCCGCAAATTTGACATCAGTAACTGCAAGGCCTCATGGTTCAACAAAATTACCATATTTGATCGACAAAGACTGTCAAGGAACTGCCAATCAAAAGTATGGTCTTCCAAATGTGGTGCACGTCAGAAGTTCGGTGAAAGAAGATCAGTCATTTGATTAATGATTGTAATGCTAGAACCTTAGTGAATAATGAAGTAGTTGATTAAGAGATTGTAAATTAAAGAACTACTGTTAATAGCATTAATGAGTTATTGAGTTATAGTCGGTTATTAAAGTAACTATATAGTGTGTGTATAAGGAATTAAAATAGAAATTGGCATATCGTTTCTATTATTCAACTGTGGTAGAGGTGACAACATTTAATATGACAGAAGGTAAGAAGAAATTATTAGATTTCCGCAGTACAAGATTTAATTTAGCAACAAAAAATACAGTACAGGTACCATTTTCGACACTTTTATAGGGAATCTCCGTAACTGTTAGTGCTATCAAAAAGAAATGTAGGTGTCATGTACTCTTTTTGGGTCAAACTTAAAATGATGTAATCAAAATTAGAAAATTTTTGCTTGCTTAAGAGATACGGGGGAAAATCAAGAAATTTACAATTTCAAAATTACCGTATATTTTCTTAGTTAAAAGAGATACAGAAAAATGTTTTATACAAAAGTTTCTTTATAATGATTTTTGAATAATCTGCCGTATTTAGAATAAGTATACGCGGTCAGGTAAAAAAGTTATCGGACCTAAACCCATTTTTTTAAATGGAGCACCCTGTATATTTTAATCTAAGAAGATTGCATTTTAAATTCTGTTTTTAAATATATAACACACCATGAATAATATTGGTTTCCTAGGCGATTTATTTAAACTTTATTACTTTAAACTACAGTAGGCCATGAAACAAAGCTAAGACAACTATGTTGACATTCTAGTTGTTATTAACATTTAACGTCAATTTCATTTTTACATATTCATTTGTGAAAAAGACTTATCAACATTTTGAAAAATTTGATATGATATCTATCATCCATGGTGTGTTATAAATTTGAGAAGACAGTTTAAAATGCTAACTTTTTAGATTAAAATATACAGGGTGTTTAAAAAAATAAGGTTAGGTCCGATAACTTTCTACCTGAATCCGTATACTTGTTCTGAAAATGGCGGATTATTCAAAAATCATTATAAAAACTAAGAAAATATCGGGTAATTTAGGAATTTAGGATTTTCCCCCGTATCTCTTAAGCGAGCGAAAATATTGGAATTTTGATTTTACCATTCTTAGTTTGACCTAAAAAGAGCACATGATACCTACATTACTTTTTTGATAGATGTAAATACTTTTTAAAACAAATAAAAATATAATTGTTCATTAGTACGCCATTGGTTGAGTCAATTTATTTAAAATTCGTATATGGTTGTTTCGAGGGATACCAAATCGACTACTCATATTAGTTTTAAAATAAATTAATCGTTAAAGGCACTGAACTCTTTAAAACCCCTATAAATCCGTACGCCAATGAGTTAACTAAAATTTTAAGCAATGGAACAGTACATCCTGGGATCCTACGTAACCGCACCAAAATTCAAAACAATCAATTCAGAAATACCGAAAATATAAGCTTGTTTCCATTATAAGTGGCACCCCCAGTTTATTATGCAGTGGCGGTTCTTCCACAGGAGCACATGCGCACGTGCACCCCCAAAACAAAACAAAAAAAAATATTAATTTATATTCATTGAATATTATTTATCGTATAAAGTCCGACCCTCCCTAATATTTTATCGTACCGTCAAACTAAAAATGTCCGACCCTCCCTAATATTTTATCATCCCGTCAAACCAAACTGTATAGATCCGGCAACCGTGCCTCGGTCGAGGTAAATGACGATTATGACGAGACTTGTTCGCACGTGCGATTAAGTAATGCAGTTTATCTGTAGTAACAGGTTGCGGGTGGCAGCGGGGGATAGCGGGGATATGGCGATTTAACATGGAAAAGGCACATAGTTTTTGTGTGCACCGCGCTGTTGTCTGTTCGTGCATCTAGTTAGAAATTCGAGCGTTTTAATATTTTAATATTATATATTTATTAAGTTAAAATGAATAGTTGACGGTGGACTATTTAAGAAATAACTTTAGCTCTTTGAGTTTGGAGCAAAAAATTGAAGTGAAGAATGCGGGAACACCTAAACCCGAAATTAATTTAACGCAGACCACAAAGGGTAAATCTAGGGACCTTATTAGAAAGTTTAAAAATTAAATATATGAAAAATAATTTATAGAGGGTATTCCAAACTTAATGAGGCTGTTATTGATCAATTTTCTACAATTAAGAACCGAAGAATGGACTTTACGTTTAAGCACTATTGTGTAGGGTCGATAAATGTTGTGTATTTCGATAAATGATACTCGATATGATTTTAAACCATTTTATTTAAGGATTTAAACTAAAAAACACTGAAAATATAAAGAATGCCAACTTCAACAGTCAGTCTCGTAGCTCGATTCGTTCTCGTCATAAAACAGTTAACTATTGTTCTCGTCTTGGTTGCGCCTAATGACGTAGTCGTAGATAGCGTAGTGGTATTAGACATCATTCGGTTTTCTTGATAACTCGTAGATGGCGGTAGTAGTATTGGACATCATTCGGTTTTCTTGATAGCTCGTAGATGTCTTTAGTACTATTAGTAGTGGACTGTATAAATATTGTTACGAGGGTTGCATGCGACGACGTTAAGATCCGACAGCTATACACACTAAGAAAACCTTCCTTAAAATTAAAAAATAAATAAAAATATGTTTTACCTAACGCATTTTCTTATTACTTCTTTTCAGTCTACATTTAAAACGCCTAGAAAGTATTTGTTTGGTCGTTACACAAAAATACAATTTTAAAAATAATTTCCCCATACTTCTGAACCCCCTCTATCATAAGTTCACGAACCGCCACTGATATTATATTTTAAAAGTTTAAAAACTAAATTACAAACTTACTTTATTTTATTAAATAAATACATGTTAGGATAATTAAAGTACCGGTACCGTTACTTATGATGCCTATTTAAAATGTACGATGCATCTTAAAAACAAGACCTAAGAGGATTACAGAATCGATAAGAGCACCTAATGGACGTGTTGTGTGTTCTTTCTCTCTTAAGTGGTAATCATATAAATTATAATTAGAAGCGTACCATCAGTGGCGTAGCCATATTCTTTTAAAATTATTTTCCCCTTCGTTCTAATTCGGGCTGGTTAGCGGCGTGAATGGGCTAGCGATGGGGGATGATACATGTCTCACTGTTCAGTGACAGTAACGCCATGACTTATACCACTAAAATCCACCTAGTGCGAATCGGTTTACCGGCCCTAGGGTTTGAACCTACGTCCTAGAGAGATATCTTGTCGCAGAGTAGTTTTTTTTTTATGTTGGCTCATCTCATATTGTAAAATTACCACTATTAATTGATTTCTTGTAAACAAACACTACACTATTATTGTTATAACTAGTAATATCACTGGAATCACTTTCTGAAAACGCCATTTTTTACCGGATCTTGTATTTACAACGAAACATTCTAAAAAGAAATCAAAATCCATTTGACTGGTGGAAAAAACACGAAGAAAATTTTCCCTTTTTATAAAAAAAGACAAAAATAGTATATTACGTGCAGAGCTGGAAAGTGTTTCATTCCTGTCGAGAGAGTCGGTAGTTAACTAAATCTCGAGACAGTAATGAAACTTTTCACCGAGGTTTGTATACTATTTTATTTACAACCACATCTAACATCCACTTCTTATTATTTTGAATTACAATTATTAATAAAAGATAAATGTCATTTTGACTTTTCCATTGAAAAATTATGCAGAAATTTCAAATAACCGCAGGTGGTAAAATAACGTAGGTAATAATACACATCAAGATGGCAAATATAATTTTTTGAATATGGTTTCCATTTCACTAAATAATATATTATTTTAACAACAGAAAAATGCTATCAGATGAGGAATTTGATTTTGCTGCTACTCCAGCAGAAATTCGAGAAGCAGCAAAAATAGTAGAAGACGAGCTTCTGTCAACTAAAAGCCGCCCGAGATATGACAAGGCGTATAACTGTTTCAAAGAATGGTGTACGGGAAACAAAGTTCAAAATCCTGGTTCTGAGTCGGCGCTACTAGATTAATTCAGTAAAAATGCCAAGACAAAGAAGATATGAACGATTTGGTCACAATATTCAATTGTTAGGACAACTCTATCAATTACGGAAAAAGGAGACATATCTAAACACGCAAAGCTATTAGCATTTTTAAAAAAGTGTGTTCGTATATTATTTTGAGATCGATTTTAAAAAAAATTGCAAAAAAATAATTTACTTTCCACCCGGGTGGAAAGAAAAGGTAAAAAAACATCAACTCTCCACCTTTCAAAGATAGATGAAATGTCATTATTACATGCATGGTTGTAAATAAAATACTTATTGGCTCCTGTATCAATTGTTTATAACATTGACTTGAAACAAACATGGACCCGGCATTTCTATCTACTTAGTACACGTCAATATGACGCCTGTTATTACGAAAATAAACACAACAAAAAATAGATGGAGATTCTACGTGTAGAATTGATTTAATATCCTTGGTTTATAGTGAAAGATTATTCCATAATAATTATGTCATTTGATCCAGAGTTTGGGTTTTGTTTCGTTAAATAAAACAGCTCTACCGTGTCGCTGTGGTTGTATTTATAATTTCTACAAAACATTTTTTTAAATTCAGTTCCGGCCTAATCCAGCAATAAATCCGGCCGACCTGAATATTGAAAAAGAAGGCCTGATTCGGCGAATACCGAATACAGATCCGATTCCGGCGGCATCATTATAGTTATAACGTTATCTAAATTACTATACCACGCCAACAATTTTACACAATTTCTTGCAATACTTTTATACTTATACACATTAGATTTTAAAATTTACAGTTATAACATCTCGGAACAATTTTCAGTCACATATTTAACAATTATGTTTAAGAACATTTTACAATGATTACTCTTCACACCTAGTTTATAGGGTTATTGAACACCTATGAATCGTTAAACAAACACATGTAAATCTTAGCCAAATTATTGGGTATACAACCTTTATTTAACAAGCCGTTGTAGCATGGCACAAATATTTTTATTTTATACGTATCTACGTTATAGCCAATGAAGCATTACAAAATTTATTGCCTCAAAAATCGAAAGATACGTACAAAGGAATATAATACGTTTAAGACATTTTTTTACAGGCAACTTTCAGTAAATCGGATTTTAAAAATAAATAATCTCAAAAACATCTGTTAATTTTTTAATAGGTTTCTTATAGTATCTAATTAGAGGAATTATACATGTCAGCGCAAGAGATCATCGTCACAAAGATCTTGGTCCATAGCATCGATTTTTTAATAATGTAACGCCCGTCACATGGCTAATTGTACTCTTCTGAATCATATAACATCAATATTTGGAACTGAGTTATTTTAATCAGTCACTATAACCATTTTCCTATTATTTATAGCCACCCTGTCGTATATTGGCTTAAAGTTTTGAAATATTCCTTATAGAATGTTAAAATATTAAGAAAATTAGTCATATTTTTAATCTACCTAACATGTAAACGAAACTTGCACATCAAAATATATTTTTCCTTAATGGTTTATAAATGGTTAATAAAAAAATATTGTATATAGCTTCGGATAACAAACCATCACATTAATTTATCTCAGGTAACATTTTCATGCGTGACCGGCGATACAAAAATGCACAAATTCGTGGATAACAGCTAATACAAGCTATTTCTTAAACTTTTTTAGACTAATATGAATATCTGTACTCAAGAGAATGACTTCGTGTAGTATTTTTCCCTTAATTAAGACTACTAGGTCTGAGTTAACCCTGTGACCGGCGATACAATAAAAACATACGCCTGGTAAAAAGTAGGCAATGTTCTAGTTTATACCTAAATAAACATAATAAGGAACTTACCTAAACAGGAGCACGCTTTACACAAATTCAAACACATACCGTCATATTTGTAAAACTATTAGGCCGACCTGTAGTGGCGTTCTTTATAAGCAATTTCTGCCGTGACCGGCGATACATGCAGTTGCGGGGACGGAACTTCTGGTTAATAATTGCGTTAGAGAAACTAAACTGTTGATCTTTGAATATTAGTTTTTCAATACAAATTGTAGTAGGAGTGTAAATTATTTATACTGGGTGGCCCAGAAGTCCGGAATAAAATTATTATAGCCTTAACCTGTAACTTTTGGGGAAAACGCTCGGACACGTCAATTTAGTTTTATATATGCTCACATTTTGACGTTATTCGTTTGTTTTTTTATAGATATTTGTCAAAGATATGACGACATCGATATTTTTTTAAATAGAAACATACAGCTTGTGATACATCATTTGAAAGCTAATATCTCGTACAGTATGCACATAAGTTTAAGCGCGATTCTGTCAAGCTATTTCAAAATGGCGAATGTTAAAAGTTTTTCAATTTAAATAAGCGGAAATTATAATTCATTGATGGTTTTTTTACCTTTCAAGGTAAGAAATCTTCATTATGTCGCGTGCAGAAGATTGGAATTGTGCTGATAGGGGGGTAATGTATGAGGCACAAACTGTACCCACTTTGATTTCCCTCAAAGAGCGGCTGATTAAAGACGAAACAAATATCTCTTGTAGCCTTTCAAGCCTTAGGAAAATATTGCGTAAAATTGGTTTTAAATACCGAAGCATTGATAAAAGACAAACATTAATAGAATCTCAACGTTTACGGGAATGGAGACTTAAATATTTAACAGCTGTTAAACAATTTAGAGAAGAAAATCGTCCAATTATTTACCTTGACGAAACATGGTTCGATACCCATGAGACTCCAAGAAAAGGTTGAGATGATTCTTCCAAAAAATGTCAAACCAAGGCACCATCAAATAAAGGCAAAAGAATCACAATATTACTTGCTGGTTCAGAGAACGGGTTTGTTCCAAATTATCTGTTGCTTTCAGCTAAAAACATAGCAGATTCTTCTTTAGATTACCATCCAGATACCGACGCACAACTTTTTGAAGATTGGTTTAAACATAAACTCCTTAAAAATATACCTGAAAATAGCGTCATTGTAATGGACAATGCTAGTTATCATAGTCGGCAAGCAAAAATCATTCCCAATTCTAATAATACAAAAGCAGAAATTCAAAATTTTATGATTGAAAATGATTTATATTTTGAAGAAACTTACAAAAAACGAGAACTGCTAGAAGTATTAAAAGCTTTTAAAATAAATAAGGAATACGAGTGTGACAAACTTGCAGCAGAAAATGGACATACAGTTTTGCTTCTTCCTCCGTACTATTGCATATTCAATCCTATTGAGCTAATATGGCACCAATTAAAATCCAATATTAGGAGAAATAGTATATCTCCTACATTAAATGTATCTGTAGCAGAATTAATTAAAAACGAAGTAAGAAAAATTTCTGCAGGCAGCTGTAAAAACTGTGTACAGCATGTACTTAAGGTGGAAAATTCTTACAATAATTGTATGATTACAAATGTTCAGGTTTGTTATAAGTTTAGGCTTAGATGAAGATAGTGATAGTGATACAGAGTTAAATTTTGAATAAATTATCAATAGTTTCTTATAATTTAATTAATTTTTATTATACTTGTTATCATAGGCGTAACTAGAGGGGGGGCCAGGTGGGCCGTGCCCACCCCAGATTGCTCTGGTGCCCATCCCAGTGTTTCCGAAGTTCGAAGCCATATATACGTCATAGTGACACTTGCCATTAAAATCCTACTAGACTAGGGGCCAAGCCCCCCCTAGAAAATCATTCTAGTTACGCCAATGCTTGTTATCCTAATAATTATACTTTTAAATTATATTATTTTCAATTGTCATTAATTGTTATCATTATTTTACATTTATTATAGGTACCTACCTAAAACTAAAAATACCTATCTATTTATTTTAAATTATAAAAATAAATCATGTGGTGTGGTATACATTTTCAAGCAGGCCCTGATCCCATTTATTGAGCTTTGAAGAGGTTAAGGCGTATACAATAGGGTTTAATCAGGTAATTTATTTATGGCAGTAAGAGTCAACGGTATAATTCTGCAACAACTATACCTGAAATTCGCTTGTGTGGGTTTTTGACAGCATTGATTGTAAATTTACCGGACGCATATACAGCGCCTGTAAAAATAACGGTTCCAATGTCGCCTAGATCCGAACACAAAAACTCCTAGTAGTAAAGTATTCGATTTACGATGCATATATGAGCGTCCCACCAAACCAAAAAAAGTTTAGGAGAAAGAAGAAAGAACTTTCTTCACGGACTTTTAATTTAAAACCTATAGTCTTAAGCGGTTCGAAGACGCATCAACTGGCCCGGTCAAATTTTTAAAATGGATATAAGCGCCCGGTACAGTCGCGTTCGTGTGTTGTTAATTGGTTCGTTGTTATTGATTGACGGCGTAATTGGTTCGCCGGTATCGGCGAGAGCGGAAAAAGAAATTGTACTGGTGCCGATGCAGGTGCCTGGAACCAGGTTTGTTAATTTTATTGAAAAATATCACATTTTTCTCGTTATTTTTAGTTATTAAATTGACTGCTCTGGTGGCACCGTGATCAGAGCGCACACAAGCGAATTTCAGGTAAAAGCTGGTCAAAATAGATAAAACCAAAGTTATAATTATGTCGTAAAATCATTAACACTTAATTAAGAAATAACCAGGGTGTCATAAATCACCCCTGTTATATTTATATTATGGCCAACCTTAAAATTATTTCAGTTCAAAGTTTGTTTTTCTAGTGTGGTGTGTCAATTATCGAAAAGCGCTAAAGAACAACATGAATATTTGGAAAATCAAAATTTCTATTTATGAAGAAATAATTTTTTTTGAAAAAATCAGATATGTATTTTAGGTTATCGTTGAAATGAAATTGTATAATTGGAGTTTAGGGTTTCAAAAAAACTTATTTATATGAAATTTATGCACATTTCTCTACATTCCAATTTTTTATCTCTAGTGAAACATACTTTATTGTTCAACGGGGGAGAAGGGGCTAGAGGGTGCTGGGGGGAGATTAAACAAAACATAAAATAAATATTTCTCCAATGATAATATCGTAAAAATAAACCACCTTTGTTTATTCCAATTTCTATAATTTAATAACCATAAAAATGGGGTGTGGAGGGGGCAAAGATATAAAAACAAAATGCAATGTTTTCATATTTATAACGGTTTCTTACA
The DNA here is from genome assembly GCA_963991005.1 of Barypeithes pellucidus. Classification (NCBI taxonomy): domain Eukaryota; kingdom Metazoa; phylum Arthropoda; class Insecta; order Coleoptera; family Curculionidae; genus Barypeithes; species Barypeithes pellucidus. The sequence continues at coordinate 9,128,673 of OZ022557.1, forward strand.
ATTAAAAACATTTTTTTTCTCATGTTACCAAGACAATCTTTTTGCCACGATTCCGTCGAGATTCGCCTGTGTGCGGCGATAGGTGATAGGTTCAAACTAGGGGTGCCAGTCCCGAAGCTTTGTGCCCATCCCGGGATTTTCGGGATGAAATTTTAAAAAAATTAACATGGGAAAGATTGTGCTTACTAACAAAATACACTAAATACACACACGGTTACTTACTGTTAACAAAATGAACAAAAAAAAACGTTAAAAATTTCTAAAAAAAGAACATAAAAATCGGTGCATCCAGTGTGTCGTTTCCTAAACTTGATCATAGCTTATTGCAAGTATATCCTGCTGACGAGAAGCAGCGGTCTGTTTCTACATTTAAACCCTTAAAATAAGGGATTTTTAAAAATTTAATCCCTTCCTTAAGGTATAAAAATTTAATCCTTGTGGGATTAAAAAAATGTAATGCCGTTAGATAAAACTTTTATTTTTTTAAATTATTTTAGGACTCAATTTTTCTTAAAGTGCATAAAAGTATATAAACCACGTGACTAAAGTATTTTTTAGTACCTAGGTTTATAATGCACTATTAAAAGCCCGGAAAAAATGGTTCGACGTTAATTAATTCTCATTTTTAGTGATCTGTGAAAATCGGCGATAAAAAAAAAAAGTTAGTTAATTTTTGTATATTTGTCTTAGAGGTATCGAACAAAGCATCTTTTAACGTACTTTTGAGTACCCATTTGGATACGCAGGCCTTTTATTTGGATACCCAGTAAACATCAAATTGATCCAGAATTTTTTTAATTACTTAGTAATTTAAAAACCACTGAACTGATACCATTGATGACTGATACCTAAAAATGCTTTAAAATGATCAGAGTCAGAAAAAATATTTAAAAAATAGGGCTGTTTAAAAGACATGGATACGAAGCAAAATGTCACTAAAGACATGGATACGCAGTAAAATATCACTAAAATATAATTTACAATAAAATTGTTAGTTTTATAATAAATATTTAAAAAACAAATTAAAACGAACTCTTTTATATAATTTATCCCGGGATTTGAGGGCTTAATCCCGGGATTTTCGTTATTGATTTTTTTTCGAGATCCCGGAATTGGGGGATTTCGGTTTCCCGGGATTGGTACTCCTAGTTCAAAGCCCACGGCCAGTAAACCGATTCGCACTCGGTGGATTTTAGTGGCATAAGTCATGTCGTTACTTTCCGGCGCAAAAAATAGGTTGAAAAAAGAAACAGTGTCCAGGCGAACGAAGAGGAAAAAATTGGGAAAAGGACAATTAAATTTGTATCTTTCACCTAATTTTTACTGAAAAATTTGGCCCGTCTCGCATAAAAGCAATTGTTTTGTTATTTGAATTGGCAATATCCGGCAGTGTTACCATATTAAAAATACAAATTTCCGAACAAACCCGATTTTTAAACTTTTTTTAATTTTTATTTTGTAAATTAAATAGAAAGTGCCGAAATAGAAAAGAATTGTAAAAATCCACGTTTCATAAGGTTAATTGTCGCACTCATTCATTGAAAAACTCCTTAAGATACTAAAATATGATCAATTGTTCATATTTTCTATGACTATAAATAACTAAATCTAAATAAAAAGACCCACAGGAATATTTTTTTCTGGCGGAACAAAGTCGATGCAGCACATGTACATATGTTTGAAGTAAAAATAAAACTACCATGCTTCATTGTTATGAAGTGTATGAATGTTATAGTGATCTTCATAATATTAAGGGGAAAAGTATAGTATATTATAATAATATAGTATAATATATAGATTTAAGAGCCATATATGACAAACCTTTATTTACCTAATCCATTATTGTTTCAGAATCATCTTGCTCTCAATAACAAAATTTGGGAACCAAATACAACCTTCCAATACACTACCCTAATTAATTATCGTATACAAATTAATACGAAAACATAATAATACTGAACAAATTTCAATAATTTTTGTTTTAACTGATGCAAAACAGATTCGAGAGTTTATAGCAGAATAGTTTACGTCCCGATATGGGGCAGCGCATAAAATCTAGATTCATGTAAATTTCCAAAAATTAAAATTTGACATATTTGATTTATTTTTTAAACTAAAACTGGGTTAGACAATGTCCCAAAAGTATCGCCATGCCACTAGGTACCAAAAAAATTATCATTTCTCCTAAATACATTATATTGTCGAAAAAACGTTGCAATCAATCAAACATTTTACCCCTTTTGGCGTTCGCTAAATTGAAAATAAAAATCATTTCAACAAATAAAGTCTATAATATAGAGATCTGCTATGAAATTATCTATTCATTTATTGTATTTACTTAACATTATATTATAAAAAGTAGGTATGGCTTATGTATTTAATGATTTTGTTTTTTAATGTTAAGTAAATGAATAGATAAATACGTAGCAGTACTGTATTATACAGGGTTTTATGGAAATGACGTATTATATTTAAACCGGCAATTCGTGAGATGAAAACAAATTGAAGAAAAATATCCAAAAATGGTGCTTTAATTTAATATGCCCTGTACATGGCCTTATGTCAAACCAAAAATTACCACGTGGTGCCCCTGTTCGGAAGGTAAACACAGCAACAGTGTGTAGTGAATCTTGAACAGTGTTGTTATATCTTCAGGGTAAACTCTTTAGAAAGTCAATAACCGAGATTTCAAGTTGTTTATTTTTCAGGGTACATTATTATAAACTTTTACGTCCAGTTCGCTGGGAAACAATCTCTGATTTATAAACTTGAACTGACTCGAACGAACAGTAGCGGATTTAATCAATGGTAAGATATGTTCTCATTTGTTCAATTCGAACGACTTGCCCTTTAGAAAAAAAAATGCAATTTTATTTACCTTTTCGGACTTATTTAAAACCACTTAATTTATAAAAAACACCAAGTACTCACATCACAACATCACATTAGTTTTCGCGTCACAACATATCTAAGTACCGTTCAATCTGAATTAGTATTTTAAAGTGCTACTGTGTAGACAAAAATACGCCCTTATTGTCTGGGAAATAATGTATTTAACATCTAAAAATTTTAAAAATAAATAACACGTTGGTTCTCTCGATCGATATCGGCCGGCTTCTTAAGCTGATTTTGGACCATCGGGCTAATATTTAAAAATACCGCGTTGCCACTTTCGATGTTTTATAAGCGACTATCATAAATTGCCGAATTTCCTTCTATAATATTACTTTCCTGTATAATTATAGTCTCGGAAATGGCAACCGCGCTGGCTCTAGTAGCGGAGAGTTCTCGGAAAGAAAGTCCGACTGGTCCGAAGGTGGACTAGACCATTTATTTAAAAGGGTAGTTCCTGTCAATTGTTAACATAATTGTTTCATTTTATCTTTAGTAAAGGGTTAATGGACCATAGAAATTAGCGTTTTTATTATTTCTATTGCGAAATAATTAAGTGCCCTTGTTCTATGTGTGTTATTGTAAAGTGTAATTATGCGTTAGTGTTAGGGTTTAGTGGTAAGCTTATTATGCACTCCCACACTATCATCAGGACACATGATGAGCATAAAGTTTTTCCCATAGAAAAAAGAACTGAAAGTGTCTGTGCCCTGGATTCCTTAATCGCGTCCTGGATTTACTTTCTAAGTAAGCTAAATATTTATTTTTATAAGAAACTAAAGTGTTGCACTTTTAAACATTTTGGCAACATTGTGCCTGAACATATGTTGATTACCCAGCTGGGCAATGTAATATGTTCATATATGAATGTGCCGAGGAGTTGTGTGTGGGTTTAGGGGTGAATTACCCCACGTTCGATTTAATAAAAAATATATGTAGCGCTTCTCTAGGACACCCCAGGAGTAACCCATTTAAATATAATACGTCATTTCCATAACACCCTGTAGACTGTATTTGTTCAAATAATTTTTATTTTTAATTTAGCAAAAGCTAAAAGTGATTGTTTTCGGTTTTTCGCCAATATTTAGAAGAAGTGTTAATTTTTTTGTCACCTAGAGTGGCATGGCGATACTTTTAGGCCAGTGTCTAACCCAGATATATCTCTAAGAATCTGTCAAAAATTATTAAAATTGGTCCATTATCAACGAATAATAGCTTATGTTGTTGTTAATGTTCGATAATTAATTGGGAAGTGTATTACTATAAAACATTACTCTCAACATACTACTTAATATTCATTCCATATATTTCGGCTTAGTTTATAGACAAATACTAAAACATGCAAAATGATATTATTATTATAATTAGTAAGACAGTAGACATTTTTTGTTTAATACGATAGTATTGTACCATTATCGTTCTATTCCTAACACAAAATAAGAAGCTAATTAAAATACAAATATGGACTAACAGCAAATTCTACTAACCCAGTTTGCAATAATAACAGTATATATCTTTATTGTTCATTTGTTGGTTACTATTGCTACTATTACCGACAATATTATTGGCAACATAATTATTTCGTATTATTTTAGATAAGTTTTTTATTAACGTGAATTAAAATCCAATATAATTCTTGAGGTGGCTGAATAGTGACTCCGCTGTATATTTTATAGAGATACTGCATTATAACTTCTTGAAGAGGCCAAAAATGGTAAATCCATGTGCCCAGTTTCGTAAGCCAATTTTAAGCTATTCAATTTAACGTGACGACAAAACCACGAAACTCCCATAGTTCAAGTAATACAGCATACACCAGCAAATAATTTCTATGACGCTATTCCCAAAAATTGACGTGAAGCTAAAAATTATCTATGTTAAAATTCGATTTGTTGGTGTTTGCTGCATTACCTGAACTATGCGAATTTAACGGATGTGCCATCAAGTTTAATTGAATAACTTTGGATTGGCTCACTAAAATGTAATCAAACTCGGCACATGGATTTACCATGTCGCCCTCTTCAAGAAGTTATGATGCAGTTTTTCTATAAAATGTACAGGGGAGACAATATTCAGTCACCTCAAAAATGTATTTTTAAAATTAATCCGTTATTTTTATCCTTCCATATTCATGAATAATAATCAATTGAAAGATGGTCAGAGTTTTCTTTTATAGAATATCAGCACAAATTTAAGCCTAAATATGGTTTTTTATTGCTTTCAGATATGTCCAAGTGCCAGTATCCTTCAATCCCGGCCAATCATACTACTATCAACCTTATCCATATATGCAACAAGGACAGCCGAATCAACAAACACGAGGTCCATTCGACTTCATCGGCCAATGGATCCAGCAGACTCCTTGGCTACCGCTCCAGGTCAACGTTCCCGATATATTCCAGAACATCGGCAACGGTATATCACAAGCTCAGAACAGCGTCTCGCAAATTTCGCAAGCAGTCGGAAACGGGGTCTCGCAATTCGGCCAGAACGTTGGAAATGGATTCAATCAGATCTCGCAAAATGTCGGTAACGGATTCAATCAGTTTACTCAAAATGTAGGGAATGGATTCCAGAATTGGATGCAGAGTTTAGGACAGAGGGTGCCTATATTTAGTGGTTACGCTGGCAACCAGATACCTGTTTTGACAACTAATAATAAGCAACAGCCGGTGGTGGTGATGGTGCCAATGGAATACCCTGGGGGGACAGCAGCTGGTTTTGGGTAATGAAGCTATAGAAGCGTTTCCATGAAATAATTAGCATTAGTTGAAGACTGTAATTAAATTGCCATATTTAGTAGATAGTACAAACGATGGTGTGTTTTTTTCGAAATTCTTAGCCGCCCCAAATTACTTGTTACAGTTCCAATGAAAGACGGTGTTCTTTTCATATTTGTTTATGTTGGAAAATTCATGTGTAAATCTTAGTAAATTGGTAGTTCCAATAGATGGAACCGAGAACCTTTTCACGCCTAATAGTAATTTTTCTAATGCCCTTATAAGTTAAAAATAAGGACTGCAAGATGAGAGATGTAGTTTGTTTTATAAAACTGATTATATGATCCGTTACTCTAATTTGGGAACCAAATTAATGTTCAATGGTGAATTCAATATTATTATTTGGCGGCTATAGAAGTTCTTTTCTTGTGTATAATTGCACATATACTTATAGTTTTTAAAAACACTCCTCCATGTTATGTTGTAGTTCTAGGATATGATAGGTGCTATTATTTATTTATTTATTTATTTTATCTATTTAGTTTTTTCCCAATATGGGTTTTGTAGTAAATAAGCCATTGGTGTGTTGATATCCAAATTAAGAATAAAAAATTGATAAATTGGTATTTCTGTTATATAAGGCTTATGAAGATATGATTCTACATGTTAAAATAAAGGTATTAAGTCATATAACAAAAAGTCGAACACTCAATACTGTTCGATTTACAGAGTGTCAGTTTCCTTCCTTTTTAAAATTTTTCGGTTAGTTTAGCTATTGGTGCAAACAATTTTTTTTTATGATCAAACACAAGCACTATAGAAAAAATCCTTTAGGGCACTCTGGGAGTGGTGCGTGTGCGCAAAAAGCGATTCACGTCGGTTTTGAATCGTTGGAGGTTATATTCGTTGGGAAAAACGACCTCGGGAAGGTCGTTCTATAAGGATGAAGTCCTCCAGATGAAAGAATTCTTAAATAATTAAGTTCGAGGAGTACGAAGCTTAACCACATATTGATGGGCGGCAGTTTTTCGTCGTATATTTCTGCTATTCGACGCTCTGGGTGGAATTAAGAGGGCAAGGTCAGCCGAGCACTTTTCATGAAAATATCTGTAGAAGAGAGTCAATCTCCAACCTGTCTTCGATGTTCTAGGCTGTCGAGGTTCTTCGTCAGCTCGTGGTCTCCGATCAGACGAATGGCCCTCCTTTCGATGGAATCCAGTAGCCGAAGAGTATGTTTGGGTGCAGAGCTCCAGACATGAGAGCAGTACTCTAGTGATATAGTGTCAAAAGTTGTTGAGGTGTTTGTTCCAAATTGGCCAACCAATTTTTAAATAAAACCTCTAATATTAAATTATTTAAATAATATTGTTAAGTACACTATACAACCTGACACATATCATTAATAAAAGTCGTATATACATATGTTTACAAAATGATCTTTATTATTTTTCTTTTTGAAAGTTTTATACATTTTTTACATTTTTCTAAACCTAGTATGGCAAAAATTTTTCTTGATATCTTTTTACAATAAATAGAGAAGTGGCAAAAAAATAAATAGGAAATTTACAACCAATACAATAAAATAAGACGATAGAGCGTGATTGTTCAAGTTAAGCTTAGAATACTACTTTGCTAAAATGCTATAAGATGAACGACAAATAAATTTTTGGTCTTGGAGGGGGTTTGTTCGGTTCGGGTGCAAAGAGACAATGCGCCGCAGGCGAAAAACATTCAGGACCACGTTTCATTAAAAACTCATCCAATTGCTATTTAATTTCGTATATTAAATTATTTATTATTTAAGGTTCTGTCTGGTGCTTGGTTTATTACCTCTTGGGTTGTTTGAATACTCTTTCTCACTTTTTTCTTGATACTCCTAACAGCCCCCCCCCCCCCCCCGGGCAAAGGCCGTCACTGGGGCTACTTACAATTCAGAGTCGATGTTTACGAAAATACGGAATACTTACATTATCGGATTAGTCTAACGTTGGCTTTCCTTAATGGAATACTACGATTACCTCTATAAGCATTTACAAAACATTCTAACGTCTTATATTTACTGACTTAAAAAATACACAAATTTTAGTTAATCAAGTATTGCCCGCCCTTGCTGCCCCCTTGTCCCAACTGCCTTTCAAATCTCTGTTTATTTTCTTCATAAACATTCTTCAAGTTTTTCTCTGCGGGAAGAGCCCTTCCCTGATCTTTAGTGATGATCCCTACGGGATAATCGAAAGAGTAGAAGAATCCCTTTGGTGGACCGGTAGGTCCCTCGTTTTCATCGGGAATGTATTTGCCCTCGCTATCGGGTTGATAACCACCTTCCCCTTCTTGTTCTTGTTGTTTCGCTCCGGGTTGTTTAGCGTAGATAGCTTGTTGTCCTGAGGCAGCTGGAAACGATACGACAATGGTAAGTTTTGTTAACTATAATTGTCACCCAAATGCCAGGTAATAATATTTTTTAAATGAACGAATGAATGAAATATTAAAGTTGAGTAAGGGTAACTTACCTCCTTGATATTGTTGACCTTGGCTGGACAGAGGACCGTTGGCGTATTGACCTTCTTCGTTGTAAGGGCTTCTAAAAGAAATTAATAAAGCTATGATACCATGTCATCACAAATTACATATTATAATCTAGAGAGATTGAAAGACGAAAGCCTGCTCATGAATATCTGCACCTGGCGTTTTAAAAATTGTGTTGTGAAGTGTGTGTTGTGCTGAAGGAACATACAATTTGTTGGGAAAAACCGATGATTTTAATAATCGAGTACTTCATACTCGAGCGATTTTAATAATCGAGTGAATCGCTTGAAATTCCAATTCACCAAGCGATGACGTCACCGACTGCTCGACCGGCAGCCTAGCAGTTTAGATGTGATCAGGTAGGGTATTTGTATTTAGCACGTAACTACGGGTGAGCACAGGTTTAGCTAAAAAATTGTAGTAGCCACCAAAAAAATTCCAGAAAATTTATGTTATTTTTATTTATATGTGAATAATGAATTTTTACCACTTGTCTCGATATCAAACAAGAAACTGTAAAAAATCACCCAAATATATATTTATTGTTCGGATTTATTCTTGTTATTTTTTAACCCGAACAGAAAGTATTACCAAGAGTTATTTTTCTTCATATCTTTCTCAATCTACGAGCATAAAATGTTCCTATATATTTTGTTAAGCATTTTGTTCGTTTTGTTATTTTTCATTAACAATTTCTATTATTATGTTATTTTTTAGAAGTTTTCTCGAGTTTATAGTAAATAAAAATTTTAAAATTATATCCTTTAATTTTTTAATATTTACAATCGGAGGCCTAAACTACGCCACTGGCTAGCCAGTTACAAACCGACAAACCCATGTCGCGATGACTCCGCTCCGCTGATTTTGCATACTTTTTTTATATGCATCTTCTCGTTTATGTGCGTTTAAGAACGACGTATGTCGTGTTACCTGCTCAGCGTCAAACTCGAACGTCGCCAATCGGATGGCGCGGCGAGTAGAACGAAGGTCCGGTATCAAGTGACAGGCGATATTTTTCGGTTTTTCGTCGAATTTATAACTAGAGTATTTCCTATCGAGCGAAAAACTGTTCGGATATACGAGCAGTTTTTTAACTCGATCACACTACAGTGGTACATTTCCGAAATATAATAAGAGACGAGCGACGGTTTTCGCCTGAATAGATAACTCGAGCGGTTTTTTTAATAATCGAGCGATGTCGGTTATTTCAATAATCGAGTAATCAAGCGGTTTTTCGCTCGAGCGATCACAACACTACAATTTTCGACAAAATCATCCTTGCAGAGATGCTGATTGTGCTATTTCTAAAATATGCTTCAATCATGAATGTTCTATGTTCCTCCCTAAAACTCATTGTAAAAACACTTATAGGAATTGAGTACCTACGTAAGGTTTTTTAAAGGAGTATCAAAACCGACGGAATGATTAATTGGATGACGATTTGGGTTGATTGACGTTAATTCATTGATGTTGATGTGACCCGTAATTGTGTTGATAATAATGGGTATTTATTAACAGCCAACTACTAAACATTCTCGAATTCAGATCCCTCTCGATCAAAGTAATATTTGATAGAACGTAGTTGGTGAGATTCTCTATTTTCCTGCCTCCACAGCAAACAGTATATTTCATACATAGGTATTGTTACTTACTGGATAGGATGGGTATTTCTTTCGGCTTCCTCTTGCCACCTTTTTAAAAATGCGTCTTTTGCTTCTTTGACAGCGGGTGAATCCTCAACTTGTTGAGGCAAGATTTCGGGAATATTGTCTTCTTGGTGGAATCCGTCACCATTGTCCCAGTATTTAACCTGCAAAGCATATTTATATAAAACATAGGAAGTACCTATTTTGTGGGCAAAAAATTTCAGAGGATCAAACTGTTTGCATAGTCTTATGGAGGATAATTACAAGCGTGGAGGTTAATAGTCATTTAAGTATTCAGCAGAAGTTATTGATTTTATTGTCTGGATCTAATATAACTTCAGGCAACTTTTTTATATTGGCCGCTTGCTGACGATAAGTTTAGGTAAGGATATACCAAAGTATAATGTAGCTTTCCCCACCCACAAGAAAGAAGAAATAATGTTTACCTACCTTAATTTCTTGTCCAGCCCCATTGACGTAATTGTAAGCGCCCTTTAAATCTCCACTAGGTTTCTTCTCTTCGTTCTTAGAGATATCTGGGACTTGATATCCGTAGAGGTAACCTCCCAGACCATCCTGTCCATGATACTGCTTCGCTAGATACAGGTCTTCCAAGACATTATGAGGTTCTTCGCCTAAAAGTTAAAAAGCAAATTTAGAGAAGACAGAAAAAGATAAATTAGATCTTCATCGAACCATGTTAATGAATATTTGAATTCAGATCAAGCAAGGTTTTATTAAGGAGACTACTCATCCTATACTGTTGTTGTGTGTAGCTCTAATAACATTATCCAACTAAAAGAACTATGCTATTCCTACTACACTTACCCAAATATCTCACAGCAGGTACGTCGGTGTCAATTTTGGGGGCATATTTTAATGACTGATCCTGTTGGGAGATAATGTTTTGGGCATCATTGGGTTCTAAATCTAACAGCCTCACTTCTTCACAGTATACTAGTTGGATGCATACTAGAGCAATCTGAAAATTATCCTTAATATAAATATCGGGTATCATTTAACTGGTTAGCAAAATATTCTTATTTTTGCTAATAGAAAAATGTAATCGGTCAGCCAAAATGGCTAATTGGTCGGCAACTTATGGACAGCAAACATTTCTGAATCGGTCAGTAATTAATGTCATACTAGAGTGCTGTAAATTATTTTGGTACGCAAATTAAATATATGAACTGCTATGAGCGATCTACTATTAATCAAATATTGGTAAGCAATCAGCGGGTAAGCAAAATATTTAATCTTGGTCATTAAAAAAAAAAGAAATAAAACGTGAAATAGTGCCCTGGGAAAACAAGTGAAACCCCGCCCCCGCTACCTTTTGGGCCTTGACTGCTACACCGAATGAAAACACACGCACGCAATTAGCTACTCGTATCACGCGACTGATTTCGCTCCGCCCACAATAACGAACTTTGCCGATTATTCAAAACAAACGCAATCAATGATTTATATTGATAACCATTCTTTAAATATGCAAACCTCTGAAGTAAACTGCTTCTAGACATGTTTTTCTCTACTGACTAATTGTAAAATCTTGCTGTCCAAGTAATCATTTCGCAACTCGACTGTTAATTAAGCGAACACATGATATTACAAGCGGGCTGATATCGGTTAAATTGTTGACAGTTTGTAGCATTTTTCGCAGAAAAATGTTGCAGCCCGATTTTTATTTATTGTAAGCAAAATCTTTTTATGTTGATCAAATTATTTAATGGCTATTTTTTGCTGCGAACCAATTTTAATAACGGCAAACCATTTTATTACTTCTCATATAAATCACCTGTTCGAGTACCTTTAAGAGTAATTTAAGAAACAAGATACTTATAGAATAACTTTGGATTTTTATAGACCGTTTGACACAGAGATCTAAAATAAGCTATGTTGCAGTTGCATATGATTTTTTTGGTAATTTTGTACAAACATATGGACTTTTAACCCATTACCTACTAGACTACATAATATTTTATTACAACAAGAACGTTTAAAAATCACGCTTCGTCTAAAATACTTGTTTTATAAAAATAATTTAAATTCGAATATCTTGAATTTTTAATGACATTGAAATATATTCAAATGTTAGATAATATTGTTCTTTATTATAGAAGAGATATCTTTCGAATCTTCTTTGGGGGACGTTACTAGTATCTAAAAAAACTTGTTTTGGAAAGACCATGTCTTAGAGTCGGAATAAAATTACCATTAGTCAAAATTTAATTCACTATTTATTGTTGTAACTGAAATAATGGTATTCTCCAGTGCCGGTCCATTTTAAAAGCTTTAAATAAATCTAAAAAAAAACTTTATGGCTTCTCTTGTAGAGGACAGTACTGATCTTTAAACAGGAATACTGCTTGAGATCTATACCTCCCCATATTGGGGATTTTCTACTGCCTTAAATCATATATTTATATTCAACTATGTCCCAAATATAGAAACTTTAATTTAAGAGGGATTCAATTCTTATTTTGTGAGGTAAAATTTTCTTTGTGACCTTCTATATGTCAATTTATCGATGATCTGCTCCTATACTGTTATTATTAATCCTTGCAACTTCTTTTAAATGTAAGTAAAATATTTCGCTTGATTTATCATTTAAAATTATTATAGTTCGTTATGCTGTTTTATGCAAATCAAGACTCGAACGTTAAATAAATATTTGTTTTAAAAAGTAATAATACGTAAGATCATCACCGTTTTTTACATATCCGGTTTATTCGAGATACCTGTATCCGTGGAATGAAAATTAATAAGATGACTCGATTATTATTTATTGTTTTTTTACGAAAAACTGGTTTTCGATCATTATAAATACATAGATCCTACGTCGTGTCTCATAGATAATTAATTTATCGTAGGTACCTTTAATAAAACAAATCTAATGGGACACGGTAAATTGTACTCAAATACATACCCCTTTTCCATACTTTCTAGCGTACGCTTAAAATAAATAACAAAAATGATATACAGTATCAGTTAATAGGGACAGATCATTGATAGAACATGTAATTCATGGCCAAAAAATATATTTTCTGCTAAAATAAAGTTGTTTTTTGTGAATTTTTTCCTCTTCGTTCGGTCCAGGCTATCAACCCTCGGTTTCTCGCATTGTAACTGGGAATTTACGTTTGTTTCGAAGAAACTGAAGATTTTTAAATTATTATTGCTATTTCTGTCTTTAATTGTTATTGTTGTTTTATTAATACAAATCAGATTTGACTCTTATAGCCAGCACTTAAAAGAAGCATTGAGTTTGACATTTTCGAATTATACCGAATTTTAAAAAAAGTGAATTACAGAACTGTACTAGGGGTATTTTAATGAAGATGGTTATAATAAGGAACAAAACGTCGGAAAACCAGTAAGTGTTGTATACCACTAAACGTAGATCGCGGTCCTCTTTCATAATTTAAACAAAAAGATCCAGGCCCGTATTTAAAAAAATTAAATTGATGATGGTGACCCAAATACGAAACGTCGCATCAAAGATTTGATAATTCCACCTTGTGGAGAATAAAAATTTATTTTTGACATCTCTTGGAACAAAATCAGGAAAAAATAAAATCCGAAAAGAAGAGATTTTAGATTTTTCCAAATATTTTGAAAGCCACTGTATTTATGTTCGATTTTTTTTTGCGGCAACGCAACTTTGACCCAATTTAACCGACTTCGTATCTCTTACCGTTTCCGAAATACCGAATTTGTAACACCCTTTATAGGGTGTTTCAAGAATGCAGCAGGATACTTGGATAAGGGAAGTCATGTGACAAAATGTCGAAAACTCCATACTTTTCGAGTTACAACCTGTCAAAGTTCAAGTCAAATTTAATTTTGGACATCCATACATGCATCAAATAACATTGTACATTTTGACCAATTTCAGAGTTCAAAATAAATTTCAATGTTTCAAACCTAAAATTTGGTTTCAGCTTAAGTTTTTTTTAAACGCCTCTTTCATCCCATTTGTATCTGATTATTTTGGTATTTTGCCTGTAGTATCATGGTAAAGTAATATACCCGAACCTGTTATGTCTTCTCCTGTAATAACACGATTTGTCGCTTACAATGTTATTCGATGCATGTATCGCCATACCGACAGTTATTGGAGAAAGGACCTATTTTAAAAACTAGAGAATACCTAATAAAAAAAGGTTAAAAAAAGGGGCGCAAAACTATAATTAAAGTTTTTGTTATCAATAAAATCAGTTTTTCACATGGAAGTAGAAAATAGTATTGAGGTTCGACTTTTTGTTATACCTATATGTATATTACATTTATTTTAACATGTATAATCACCTCTGCAAGTATCCTAATACATTAATCGAAAATTCTGTATAACAAGAAATCTTTTTATTTCTCCATTACCTAATCTGCCGAGTAGTCCTATCTGCAAAATTTCACTTTTTGAGATGTGTCTCTTATATTTTTATAATATACTAAAGTACATATTAGGGTATATTTTCAAAAATATTTAAGGAGACAGCACTCTTCTAAATGAATTTAAAAAAAATGCATGAATAATAACAAGATGCCTAATTTATCCTAGCTAAGGACAACTAGTCTTAGCAGGGCAGTAATTATCTTGATCCTTTTACAACTTCTATCATCGACAAACATTATTATATAATAAATTAATAATATAAACAGTCCAAATTCATTTTCTACTTACCAAAACTAAATATTTCGTCATTTTTTCAGCTACAAGTACTAATTAATCCAAACGATAAGTCAAAGTCACAACCACCTGATCACAGAACTGAAACCAATAATGCAGCAATTTCTAATGTAATTTTTCTAAGGTCGGTCGCTGTTTTTATTAAATATTTATTTATTAAATTTATTCGCTATTTCCCAATCATTCACTATTTATATCTAAGATTCCGCATCTTCCCCCCACCGCGCGACGTCTCGGACGGAGATGCTTAGATACAGAGCGGCACAAGTTTCAAATTAAAATTGTTTAAAATTTCGTTACAAAAATATATACAGGGTCATTCAAGGTGAGTGCCCTATTAAAATATCTGGGAACTAAAAAAGATATACAAGATGCCGATTTTTAATGATGATAGTTAATCTTAACATTGTTATTTTAAATAGAATTCCCTGTATATTTTGGCATTTTTCGATTCTGTATAAAAATCCAAGTATCTTTTGAACACAAGTTACTATATCCATCTCCGACCGTTTATGAGATACAACTCATTAAAGGAATTTTTTATAAAAACACATCTAATTTCACTATCCTTCAATGCACTTAAATATTTAAAAATTTGAGAAAATCGAAAAATACTAAATATTGTTATCTAGTTTTTTGTCAAAACGGAATAATTATTTTCATTGAAAATAAAGATTTCCATGCAAGTTTCCATGTTGTTTAAAATGCTAATATCTCGGAAATGGAATGATGTAACAAAATAAATGAAGTAGAGTGAAACCTCCCTTAGGCGGACACCTACGGAACCGTCTAAATGTGTCCGCCAGTGGGAAATTTGTTATTAGGTAATATATAAATGCAAAATTATTACTATGTATATGTATGTATAAACAAACATAACAAAAATACACTAGTTTTAGTTAGGATGTAGTACTAAAAAAATCTAATAACGTAGTTTAACGTGTTTGCGTTTTATACTTGCAATCTAGAAAATGTAATTCCAAGTCTGATAATGATTCCATCGCTGTAGAGTCACCTCTGTTCTTTGCATACTCTTATAATTCCTTTACCATACTAATGGCTTGTTGATAATTGTTGACATTTGTTTGATTACTGCATTCAACGTCAGATAGTGATGTGGTTTCAGTTTGGGCTACATAATCGGTAGGAATGGGATCACTATCATCTTCTAATAGCACATTGCTATCAATGTTAATGAACTCGCCCAAATCATTGTTATCAAATTACAAACATCTACAACATCAATATTCTTTTTCAGACTCAAAACGCGACATTTTTGTGCCATTATTTACGATTTTAACCTTACAACTCACAAATAAACGGCGGACTGCTGTCGGGGAATCACACATACTTTCATTCGGCAAAATCCTTTCACGCTGCCACGCATACGCGATTGGTTGCCGGTCTGTTTTCAGAGAGTTTTTGCACCGTACTTATTCTTCTCCCAAATACGTTCAAAATTTTTTTGTCCGTTTAAAGGAGAATTTTCGCACTCTTTAAAAAAATCAGTATCCTAATAAAGTTATCCGCAGAAATTTTGTGAGTGTTATAGTGCCCTCTACAAGTTAGTTGAAAAACGGAAATGGATACATGTTACTCGCCCTTAAAAACATCGACACCATAGATCAGTCCCTACTATCATCCAATCGCCGTACGGATGCATGAGAATTTAATTTTAGGAAATGCTATTTTATCGGCATATTTTCTCAAGATTGAATAGGAATCAAGGAAAAATAGCACGCTTAATTAACACAAAGTATAACTATCATTGATATAATTATAAGTTTTTATGTTTATAAGTACCAGCAAGAAGTATTAAAGTTTTAATAACAGGATAAACCGAATACTTATTAAAAAAGAGAAAAGATTCCGCTTATATGTATATCACCTACTGCCTACTTACCTAATAAGATTTTAGTTTATAAGAGCATGTAATACTAAGCATCATATAATTAAATATAAACAACAGGGTGGTCTACTAATTTTAAAAATATATAAAAATATTCGAAAACAATTTACGGGTTACCGATTTTTCTGCCTGTTGGTGACTTAAGTTTCATACCGTGTGGCACAGAGTTAGGCAACGGCGTAATAGTATATTACGTACCGAGGTGGAAAGTGTTTCATTCCTGTCGAGAGAGTCATAACTAATTCTCGAGATAGTAATGAAACTTTTCACCGAGGTTTGTATACTATTTTATTTACAACCACATCTAACATCCACTTCTTATTATTTTAAATTAAAATTATTAATAAAAGATAAATGTCATTTGGACTTTTCCATTGAAAAATTAGACAGAAATTTCAAATAACGTAGGTAATAATACACATCAAGATGACAAATATCATTTTTTGAATATGGTTTCCATGTCACTAAACAATATATTATTTTAACAACAGAAAAATGCTGCTATCAGATGAGGAATTTGATTTTGCTGCTACTCCACCAGAAATTCGACAAGCAGCAAAAATAGTAGAAGCAGATCTTCTATAACTGCTTCAAAGAATGGTGTACGGGAAACAAAGTTCAAAATCCTGAGTCTGCGCTACTCGCTTATTTCAGTGAAAATGCCAAGACAAAGAATATATCAACGATTTGGTCACAATATTCAATGATGAGGACCACTATATCAATTAGGGAAAAAGTAGACATATCTAAACGCGCAAAGCTATTAGCATTTTTGAAAAAGTGTGTTCGTACATTATTTTGAGATAAGTCGTTGCAGCGAACTCTCGCGCCAGATATGTCAAGTGTCACGTGACATTAATGACTTGCCTGCTTATTTGTGGCTATTTATTTTGCCTAGGTTTGTATGACATTCCAGGACCGTACTACAATAGTACGTACGTTTATTTTAAAAATAAAACGAGTCTATTTATATTTTTAAATGCATTTTTTATTATTTATTATAGGGAATAAAACACACATACACATTGTATTTTTTTGTTATTTATTTACTAAAATATATAAAATGAAGTCATTATCTATAATTACATGTCTAGTATGTACCTTTATATTCACAAAAAGATAGGAAGTACGTATCTACATGGATGTGCATCTTTATCTACTGTAAAATTCTATATGCACCCTTCTTCTGTATACCTAGGCTACGTATACTGCTTGAGGGTTCGCTGCAAAGACTATATCGATTTTTAAAAAAATTACAAAAAAATAATTTACTTTCTACCCGGGTGGAAAGTAGAAGTAAAAAAACGTCAACTTCCCACCTTTCAAAGATAGATGAAAAGTCATTATTACATGCATGGTTGTAAATAAAAGAATTTTATTTCACAATAACGACAGTTGTTAATCTGGTAGTGCCAAAAAGTACGTTTTGAACGCACGAAGGCGACGTAATGTCTTTGTCTAATTAACAGAAAACGACAAAGAAAAATTGTACTAACTTTCAGAGCTCCCCGATTGTTTACAACCTACCTAAGAATGTGAATTGTTTCTTCTTGATGTTCCATACAAGTTCCTTGTAATTACCTGATATCGACAATATTGTTCAATGACTTTCTGGTTTCTGTAAATAAAAGAAATTATATTAAGGTTATCATGTTTGCCGCCCCTGGGCGTGTCAATAAAATTGCCGCCCGAAAACAGTGCCGGATTTAAAATGGGCCCCAACATAAGGCCTATAATGGTTTAAAAAATCATAAATGGACAACTTTCAAGTGTTCCTTAGTCCTTAAAAGGAAAGTACAAAGCTTGCTGTTAAAGAAAGAGCATACCAATGATAATAAACGTCAACATCTGACATGGACACAGATTTTAGACGTAACCGTTTACTATAGTAATTTATTTCTGCACTTAGATTAGACTGTAGGATTCATTATTACGGAAGTAAAATATAAAGTATTTATTGTATTAATATCATTAATCCTTTGACAAGGATTTTGCACTTTCCTTGAAATATTATAAGTTGTAGTAGTATGATTGAAGAGAACCACCTGGTATACTGAAGATGTTACTTTTGACTATAGATCCTTATACGCCTTAAAATTAACCTTTTTTATGGCGATTGTTATTTTGATTAATATTAAAATAATTATTAATAGCCATAAAAGCAATGTTTTCACGGAAAAAAAAACATAATAGCTGTGCCTGGAGGACGATTTGGGACATTTTGTTCCAAAGTCAAGTTTTTAATGACAGACAGAATATAGTACCTGAAGTTATTTAGTTGCGCAGTTAAGAATTCGGTATGCACGTATCTTAAAAAAAAAAATTATGCGCCGTTAAAATAGAAAAATTATTGTTGCCTTGAAAATTTGTTGTTTGGGTGAACAGAATATATGGATTATGGGCGATGTGGTCAATTAGCGTGTAATTACACGATTTGTGTGCATTTTCATTGCCTTGCCTTCACCAGGAAAGTTATGGGATAGTTTTGATTGTTTCCATTCTACATGTTTTTTTTGGGTACTGAATTCAAATTTGAATTTTGAAAGAAGAAAACAAATTTCCTTTCTTAAATGGGTCACCATTTTTTAGCAAACTTCTCAGAAATGTATAATACTTTATTTTTAGTCTTAATATTATACGCGAAATTTGCGTTTTGCAAAAAATACAGGGTGTTATGGAAATGACGTATTATATATAAACCGTCAATTCCTGAGATAAAGACAAATTGAAGAAAAATACCCATAAATGGCGCTTTCAATTCATTCAGCGGTAAAAGTGACCTGACGTAAAACCAGAAAAACACCTGTGTGGCACTGTGATACATGTAAGCAATCAAGGAATTCTGGCCAGTGTTGTCATATGTACACCTTAAACTCTTTAGACAAAATAAAATAATTTAAACACATTTCCCTTCTGTAATACCTTTTTGTACAATTAATTGAAGAACATTTACAACGGACTATGTTTTAAACAACCGGAAAAAACATATGGAATAGTAATAGCCACGTACGTCACTAGGTCAAATGCTAATGACCTCCTGACGCCTTACATCGGCTGAGCGAAGTAGTTTCATATAGCGCCGCACGCTTGCGTCTGTTAGTCGAAGACCAACCACCGGCCGGATACGTTCTGTCTCGTCGATCACCAACACACTCTCGACAATCCACTCTGTTTTTTCGGTTTACGCGTGTATTTTGCCCGTCCATAAATAATCTTTGAATATTGTTTTTATTGACACGTTTCTTCTGGACGTGAAGCTATTTTGGCGGTTGCCACAACGTGGTTATGCCAAGACATATTTCCTCCCAGATTGATGCCCAGCAAATTAATAGATGAAGCCAGTGTATGTATCCGGTTCTGTAATGGTAACCTTTTTAGAGAACCCACCCCAAGCCAAAATTTCTTCCAGGTATTTGTTGAGGCGTGATACTTCCAGCTGTCTGCGAAGATGTGCGTCGGCAGCCAATGTTTGCGCATTCAAAGAGATAGATGAGATAAGTGTGCTATCGTAAGCAAAACTAAATATCGGATTTTTAGTTTTCACTAGAAGGTCGTTAATGTAGAGTAAGAAGAGAGTGGGAGACAATATGGACCCTTGAGGAACACCGGCATTGATGGTGAAGGTGTCTGAGAGAAATCCGTCAATCGCCACTTGCATAAAGCGGTCCTTAAGAAAGCTAGACAACCATGCACAGAATCGACTGGGTATACCATACGATCGCAGTTTACTTAGAAGCCCCTCATGCCAAACACGATCAAAAGCTTTAGAAATATCCAGTGCAACAAATATAGGTGACATAGGCTAGAAGATCTCCAGTTGATCTGGACTTCCGAAAACCATATTGATGGTCGCTGATAATGTTGAAGCCTTTCATGCACTTTAGAAGATGTTGGTTTATAGCTTTCTCCATTACCTACTTTTGATATAACTGAAAGCAATGCGACTGGTCGATAGTTGTTAGGCAGGGTTCTCTTATCTTTCTTTGGAATAGGCTTGACTCGCGCCGTCTTCCAGCAAGATGGAAATATTCCTTTTTTGTAGGATATGTTGATGAAAAGTCTACAAAATACTGGTGTTAGTTCATCGGCGCATCTCTTGAGAACTATATTAGGAATTTCGTCTTCCTACCTTTATTTTAACATGTGTAATCATATCTCTAAGTATCCTGATGCATTACCCGAACCTGTATTTTATTGTTATCGATTTAAAGTTAGAGTTGGGGCCTGGTTTAATTCTAAAAATGAATTAACCATCCCTGACAAAAAATATGTACGATTCTTAGAAAAAAAATTAATATTTATTATTGAATGAATGATGAAACAGACGTCATTACTTGGAGTGTGTAGTAAATTAATTTGTTTATATATATTCTTATAATTTCTTATTAATTATAATAACCGCGGGAAATACGAGATGAAGAAGACTTAACTATTCATTATTGTATCCTGGTTCGTCAAGGTTTTATGTGATTTATCCTTTTGCAAGTGGTCAAAATTTTGGTTAAACTATAATAATTCGTGATTTACTTAATTCTATGAAATGTTTTTATTATTTATTCTTTATGGGCTATTAAATTGCTTATTTATGACTAGCGTTGTCCAATATGACGGTAGATCTGAGGTTTATTACTTTTCGACAAGTAAAAACGTAATTATCATAAACTTTAATATACTTGCTAACAATTACTTTAGTACCAATACAAAAAAAACTAGACATAATTTGTATTGTGACTGTTAAATTCGGTAATGTTAAGTGTGAACTGAAACGTGGGCTTCTTATTTGGAGCTTCTTACATATTTTTAAAATAAATTACCAAATTATATTCTTTTTCCTAAACCAACCAACCATTTAAGCCGAAGAATATGTTTGGGTGCAGATCTCCAGACATGAGAGCAAGTACTCTAGTGATGGTCGAACCTGGACTTTGTATAGTATCAAAAGTTGTTGAGGTGTGTACATCTTTTTGGTTAGGACGAGTACACCAAGTTTCTGCGAACATATCTTGGCGATTGCCACAACGTGGTTATGCCAAGAGATATTTCCTCCCAGATTGACGCCCAGCAAATTAATAGATGAAGCCAGTGGAATTGCGTGTCCAGCCATGACTATTTCCGGTTCTGTAATGTTAACCTTTTTAGAGAAAACTGCTGCCTCGGTTTTTTTAGCGTTAAATTCGACTTGGTTACTGTCACCCCAAGCCAAAATTTCTTCCAGGTCCTTGTTGAGGCGTGATACTTCATGCTGTCTGCGAAGATGTGCGTCGGCAGCCGATGTTTGCGCATTCAAAGAGAAAGATGAGATAAGTGTGCTATCGTCAGCAAAACTAAATATCGGATTTTTAGTTTCCACTAAAAGGTCGTTAATGTAGAGTAAGAAGAGAGTGGGAGACAATATGGACCCTTGAGGAACACCGGCATTGATGGTGATGGTGTCCGAGAGAAATCCGTCAATCGCCACTTGCAGAGAGCGGTCCTTAAGAAAGCTAGACAACCATGCACAGAATCGACTGGGCATACCATAGGATCGCAGTTTACTTAGAAGCCCCTCATGCCAAACACGATCAAAAGCTTTAGAAATATCCAGTGCAACAACCCGAGACTCCCCATGATGTTCGATTGCGTTGTTCCAAATATGGGTGACATAGGCTAGAAGATCTCCAGTTGATCTGGACTTCCGAAAACCATATTGATGATCGCTGATAATGTTGAAGCCTTTCAGGTACTTTAGAAGATGTTGGTTAATAGCTTTCTCCATTACTTTTGATATAACTGAAAGCAATGCGACTGGTGCTATTGTCAGCAAAGCTAACTATCGTTCGATTTTTGAGTTTTCACTAGAAAGTCGTTAATGTAGATTAATTACTCTACAATAACGACTTTCTAACGACCTCTTAAGAAGTTGGTGAGAGACAATATGGACCCTTGCGGAACACCGGCATTGATGGTGACGGTGTCTGAGAGAAATCGGTCAATCGCGACTTGCCATCTCCATTAATTAGTAATTTTTCATAATAAAAATAAATTAATTCATAAAAATCGCAATAAAACACGCGCCAAAAAGTTACGTCATAAAAATTCCAAAATATCTGTGTATTTTGCAGAAACAATAAAATTATCGCGTAAAACAAGAACTCGAAATGATTCAAGAAATCAAGTTTTGGCACAATGTTACGTATTTATTCCCAGCACGAAATATTCCTCCAAACTTTTATACTTGATTTGTATCACTTATCACGCGACTTCCACTCGCACTAATCGCTTCATTTAGTATTGTATTATTGTTTGCCGAAACTTTTAACACTTTTGCAGTTATGTGTCTAATTAAAACGGTTACACCTTTACACGGTTCCATGAGTCATTGCAAGAAAGTATTTATTATAATGACAAAATTAAAATTTCTAATTAATTTTGAAAATAAATTAATATTGTACAAGGTCTTTATTTGTGTCATCGCCAGCATCATCTATGAGAATATTTGTTTTGATTATAATTGGTAGTAGGTCATTTCCCAATTTGGAACTTATAATAGTATGCTTCTCAAAAATCAAGATGCAGTGGTGTATACTGGGAGGGAAATAGATATGCTGCCGACACATATCTTCGCAGACAGCAGGAAGTATCAAGGCCTCATCAACAAAGACCTGGAAGAAAGTTTGACTTGGGGTGACAGTAAACAAGTCGAATTTAACGCTAAGGAAACCCAGCCAGCAGTTTCCTCTAAAGAGATAACATTAGAGAACCGGATATAGTCATGGCAGGACACCCAATTCCACTAGCTTCATTCCCTGTAAAGATATTCTATCCTTGATAATTGTAAAAATCGAAAATAAATCGGTGTTTTTCTCATTTCTACTTTACCCACGCAGTTATTATTTTTAATGGATTGCCTAACAATTCTCTTACTTATACTTTTTCTCATTTTCGAAGGTTCGTAGGTTTCGTAGGAAAAATATATTTCTGGATCCGTTGTTAAACAGAGGGAAATAATTGCCCCCTCTATTTGTGTGGTATTTGCTTTTAATGACTGTCATGTCTTCTTCTGGTTTGATTTTATTTCTACGCCACTGCAGATAATATAAGTATATTCTGTATTTTATATTGGTTAGTTAATTTAGTGTCTCCTAAAATTAGATATATGTACTGTGACAATTGTAGTTTATAATTTTGAAAAAAGAAGACAAATTTTATCGCGTAAGAACAGATGAAAAATATCAGATAAAAATAATGGGTGGCAATAATGGACGGTAGAATTTCTTAATTGGGACCAGATTTATAGTTATGGTAAATTTGTGACTTGCTTCGAAAATGTCAGGGTCACTTTTTAACTACAATCACATATTTTTTTATTATTCTACATATTAAAACTTATTTTTGAACTTCAGTCGCTGCCAAAGCATTTTCCGAGTGCACCTACAGCACTCGACTCCGAACTCCCATCCTCCGTCACGCGATGCACCATCAAGGACGAAACTATGCATGGTATGACCTACTGATTAGGGGGTGGTACCGTCTCCCACCCCCCACGACGTATCAGATCTCATCTGTTTTAGCGCTTGTGTCTATTGCTTAATAGTGCTTAAACACTTTGTTCTGTTTCTTTAATGTGTTGATGGTTTACCAGTCAGATATAATGTGACTATACTCACCAATATCAAACCTAAAACGGTCTAAACCTTTTTAACTGGTCGGTAGGTAGCATAAAACCTAGTAAAGATTGTTCCACGAAAAATGGATATAACTTAATGACTGCAGTAAAAGTGCCTGGGGCGATCCCATTATTTATGACCGTTTGTTATTATTATGTGGAAAGGACCGGATTGTAATAATTATAATTAAATATAGGCAGATCAGGTAGGTTAGGTTGCTTAATTTATATTTAAATATCTTTTTTTTCTTGCTGGTAGAGTTTAGTTGTATTACCGATATTATTTTACCGAACGTATAAAAAAAACAGTATGTGGCGTCCATGGAAAAACATTGATGGTGCTTCTTCTAGTGTTGCAGTGAAGAAAATGCATTTATCTCTCGATGCTAGGGAAATTGTAAAAAGAGTATATACTTCTTTACTCAACAGAGAACTTTATGCTAGTGCTGCTGCGCCTGAAACGTCTGATTTGACTAAGATACCTCTGACTACAGTGAAAAGAATCGCGTCAAATCCCATTAAATCTAGAAAGAAGCGTAAAGATGCCGGTTTCACCAAATGTTTCGACGAAAGCGACAAGGGCTTGATAAGGCGAAAAATCTACACAATGTACGAAGAGCAACGCGTACCTACATTAGATTCTCTGAAGCAACGGCTCACCAATGATGAAACCCAAATAAGTTGTAGCCGCACTAGCCTTTGGAGAGTTTTGTCGGAAATGGCATTCAGATACCGCAAAATTGACAAAAGGCAAGTACTCATGGAATCCCACCGTTTACAAAAATGGCGTCATGAGTATATAACTTCTGTAAGGAAATCCCGTTCTGAAAACCGTCTTATAATTTACCTCGACGAGACTTGGTTTGACACGCATGAAACACCATCCAAAGGCTGGTCTGATTCTCCCGATAAGTGTAAAACAAAAGCTCCGTCAAATAAAGGAAAAAGAATAAGCATTTTACATGCTGGGTCAGAAAACGGTTGGGTTCCAAATGCCTTGTGGCTTTCTGCAAAAAACATTAAAGACTCTTGTGTGGACTACCATGAAGATACAACGGCCGAACTTTTTGAAGAATGGTTCAAGAATTGTCTTTTACCAAACAATCCTCAGGATAGCGTGATAGTAATGGACACTGCGAGCTATCACAGTCGCCAATTACATAAAGCTCCAAGCTCAAATAATACAAAATTGGAGATTCAGAACTACATGGCGGCGAATGATATATATTTTGAAGAAAGTTATAAAAAAGTGATCTTTTAGAAGTTTTAAAGACATTTTGTATAAAAAAAGTATATGTTTGTGACACATTGGCAGAAGAAATTGGACATACAGTGCTACGGCTCCCACCCTATTATTGCATTTTAAACCCCATAGAGCATATTATTATGTGTGACTTTAAGTTCTAGTGTTGTAGAATTAATACGAAAATGCTTTAATGATATTCCCCCAGGTAGTTGGAAAATTTCAGTCCGTCACGAAATAACTGTAGAAAATTCGTATATTAGTCTGGATCGTATAATTAATCCAATTATAATTAATTTTGATGAGGATAGCGATAGCGAAACAGAACTATCTATAGAATGACATTATAAATGTAAATAAATATGACTAGTAATATTTTTAAAAAATGTTATTTCATTTGATTACATTAATATAATCATATCATTACTTGTTTTCCTTAGTCCGTCCCTTCATACTTCACTTGTTTATTGCCAAGCTCTTGTCGACACAATGGAACCTACCCAGGAAATCATTAAGTCGTATCCAAATTTCGTAAAACGTACTTTACCAATAAAACCTAAATTAACAGTTTTATTTCGGGTATATGTTCCGAGGATCTAAAATTTAAAATACCAACTTATAGGTAGAGTATTGGTAGCGACCAATATTAATTATTTAAATACTCAGCCATCAAAAATTGTAAAAATGTTCAAATCTGTTTAACCTTCACATAATCGGTATTATAATCATAGGTTATACAATTACAAATCGATTGTTAAAAGCATAACAGACTATTATGAACATACCAAGATGATGTTGGCATTTGTATACGTTTTTTTGGACAGGGCGGAAGAGACATCAAGTTCATAAGCGTCACCACAATTAGAAAGGAATTCAATTGTCCTAAAGATGGGTAGTTTAGTCTCTGAAAAATCAACGGTACAAAATTTCATAAATGCTTGTCAGCATGTCAGCATGGAGAAAAGTCGTTCTAGGGCAGTAGTTATACTAGTGCACTATAGATTGTGTGGTGAGAAAACGATATGTCTTACATCAAGGACGGATCCAGAACTTTTGTTGGACGGGTCAAACCTTCGTTTTTCTTTTGGGGGAGGGTCATACAAGGAAAAGTTGCGAAAAGTAATACCCTGCCGCGTTAGTCAAACCGGTATATATGGTATCTTTCGTGTTAAATTGTTTTTTGGGAGGGGGGGGGGGGGGGGGTGTTAAGGCCCCCTGGTTCCGCGCTTAACTTACATAGATTGATATTTAAACCAGTACAAAACATATAAATCAATGTATTTTTTTAAGATTAATAGCATAGGAAAAAATCTAAAAAGCCGTATTAGACTCGGCAATTTTTTCTCTTGCGCCTGCAATGGTAATTATAATTGCACGGAATCATGCACAGTACACCGATCTCGATCAGCTGGAGCAATTAGTCTTGCATTGCCAGAAATGAGTCGGGTGCAAGTCTGGGTAGAGATGGATTGATTATTCTGTTATTTTTAACTGTTTATTAGTTGGTAGCAGCAGCTTTGAACAGCTAATGGTTATTTAAATTAATTGGTAAAGATTGTTTCACGAAAAATGGATATAACTTAATGACTGCAGTAAAAGTACCTGGGGGCCATCCCATTATTTATGACCGTTTGTTATTATTATGTGGAAAGGGCCGGATTGTAATAATTATAATTAAATATAGGCACATCAGGTAGGCTAGGTTGCTTAATTTATATTTAAATATCTTTTTGTGGTAAAATTTGTTAGTTTTTGAGGAATGGTTCAAGAATTGTCTTTTACCAAACATTCCTCAGAATAGCGTGATAGTAATGGACAATGCGAGCTATCACAGTCGCCAATTACATAAAGCTCCAAGCTCAAATAATACAAAATTGGAGATTCAGGCGGCGAATGATATATATTTTGAAGAAAGTTATAAAAAAAGTGATCTTTTAGAAGTTTTAAAGCCATTTTGTATAAAAAAAAAGTATACGTTTGTGACACATTGGCAGAAGAAATTGGGGACATACAGTGCTACGGCTCCCACCCTCTTATTGCATTTTTAACCCCATAGAGCATATGTGGCACCAGTTAAAATCACTGGTTAGGTCTGAAAATATTTCTCCGACTTTAAGTTCTAGTGTTGTAGAATTAATACGAAAATTCTTTAATGATATTCCCCCAGGTAGTTGGAAAAATTCAGTCCGTCACGTAATAACTGTAGAAAATTCGTATATTAGTCTGGATCGTATAATTAATCCAATTATAATTAATTTTGATGAGGATAGCGATAGCGAAACAGAACTATCTATAGAATGACATTATAAATGTAAATAAATATGACTAGTAATATTTAAAAAAAATGTTATTTCATTTGATTACATTAATATAATCATATCATTACTTGTTTTCCTTAGTCCGTCCCTTCATACTTCACTTGTTTATTGCCAAGCTCTTGTTGACACAATGGGACCGACCCAGGAAATCATTAAGTCGTATCCATTTTTCGTGAAACAATCTTTACTTAAATTAACAATTCACATTCTTTATCAAGTATATGTACTACTAATTCATAGCAACGCTTTGGACCTGCTATTTGTAAGTACCAGTAGCTGCTTTAACTGATAATCAAAAGGAACAGGTTTGGCCATTTCTAGTTCTGGGGGTATTTTAGGGATTTCGACAGTACCAATTGCTGCTGTTCTGACTGTTGGCAATACGCCATCTGATCGAGAACGGTTTGGCGACTCTAATACGGCTTTTAAGGTACTCTGTGAGTGGTGCGTGCGAATAAAACGATTCATGTTGGTTTTGAATGGTTGGAAGTCATATTCGTTGGGAAACACGACTTCAGGAAGGTCACGAAGATGATGTCCTATAGATGAAATAATCCTTAAACAATGAAGTTCGAGGAGTACTAAGCTGCACTACATTTGGATGGGCGACAGTGGTTCTTCGCCTATTTCTCAATTCATCGCTGGGTGGAATTAAGCGGGCGATGTCATCAGTCGACTCGGCCGAATACCATTCGTGCATAAAACTAACCAGAGAATTCTGAAAAATCGGGTTTTGCTTGCAGCAGTAATTTCCGTCGTTGTTTCAAAATATAGCCGGTAATTTTTAATCTAATACCCGAAAAATATTTGCAATAATCGCTGACAGTAGCAGTTGTCACTTACTAGCATGTCATATTTTTCAGTTCATAATTTTCAAAATTGCTTCCATGTTTTCACAGGAAAGCCATAGTGGAGTTGTCAATTCTACCCTAAAATTTTGTTAATTATGGGAAACTGCCCGCCACAGAAAGAACCTGGAAGCGTTATCAATCTATCCGAAAGTTGCGTGGAAAGATTGACTAGAGAAGAAAAAGAGTGTATGTACATTACTTATTTCTGTTTTACAGTATATGAATTACCGTCCGGGATGTGGGACAGTTCTAAATAGCATCATGAGCTTGCCCCAAACGATCGCCCCCAAAAGGAACCGGGCGCCGAAACTTCCGTTATATCTAAGTATACATTCCCCATAGTTAAAGAGACGGTGACAATAGGGGGTCCGTGAAGTGGAATATCAGTAATTTGGTTTTTCGTGGAGTTTAGGTCCCCCTCTACAACTTTTATATCTGATGAAATGCAGTAGAGCGTTGCTGAGAGGCGCTGTACCGCTTTAGATAGGAAATTCTCAATAAATTCAAAATTATATCGAGCATTGTCTGAACATGAATTTACAGCATCTGCGTGACCCCAAAGTCACGGGAAACACATTTTCTGATAAGGCAACCCTTGCATATACATTTCCGAGCGTGTCAAAAAAAAATGAAAATTTAAAAAAATAGAAAAAAAAGCGAATTTGAAGTTGAAACTTTCTAGAATGGAACATTATATATTAAAGATTATGTGAAAAATTTTTGTCGTTCCAGGTCTCGCTAGAGGGGTATGCCATATGCATTCGTCATGCGTAGAGATAATAATTTCATATAAAACAATATATAAATTTAATGCAACAAGGATTCAGGAAATCTGTTGCTAAGGCCGGTATTAGACTATAAAAGATATTTGACAAAGATCTTTTATAAATTATATTTTATAAAATATTTGACAGTGTAATATCAGTTCTTTTATAAAATATTTATTTTATAAAAGATATTTTATAAAAGAAACAACAGACGATTATCTTTGATAAAAGATTTTATAGTTGATTGGTAGTAACGGTAGTAACCTTATTTTCTGACAATAAGGCATATGCGACTGTTATTTAAATACCATGGCGGAAAAGAAGTTTGTCTGGTGCATTTCTGCAATGAAATTGTTAATTTCGGAGTATGAAAGTACAAAATTATCAACACCCCACGGCGGATCCAGAATTCGGTTTTGGGGGGGGGTCAAACTTTGATATAACAAGGAACAGTTGCGTAAAGTAATACCCTGTCGCGTTAGTCAAACCGGAATATATGATATTTTTCGTGTTAAATTGATGGATTGGGGGAGGGGGTCATGACCCCCCACGACCCTCCCCCCTGGATCCGCGCTTGTCAACACCCGGATTATAAAAACCGAAATAAACGACTAGATATATATACATAAATTTGCGAAGTTATAACGGCATTCAAAGGTGGATGCAAGGTAGAGGATATACTAGCATTACATCTCAGTTGTTGCCAGAAATCGAAGGTCGAACAACGCGTTCCTCAGAGCTGAATTCCTCAAATGTATTCTGTCCGGATATTAATGGTGCTATCTTTAAAACAAAACAATAAACTTAAATGTTCATTCGCGTCAATTCTTAAATAGTTCTTATAACTCCTAATATTTTCAGATTGTAACTTCCGAAGAAGATTTTGGTGGACACAGGGCCTTACCCAAAGTCGCCCGGTTCTTTTTTGTTGTTGTGTAAGCGAATGCAGGTCTTTCATTCAATTTTAATTGTAAACATGTGGCAAGTTCCTTCAAAAATTGACAAAGTTCTTTGACAGTGTAATATTAGTAAAAACTTTTATAAAAGAAATATTATCAAAGAAATGCTACAAAATATTTTATAAAAGATCTTTGTCAAATATATTTGATAGTCTAATACCGGCCTTTGGCATCAATAAACTTATGTAAAATAAAAAATATATTTTAACTTAATATATGAAAAAATATAAGTCTAAATATTTTTTATATAACCCCGAAAAATCGAAATATTTTCAGGCGGAACAAGAGTACTCACCCAAACGCGCTTCAAGAGGTTTCCCTGCAGAGAAACACACTTTCCACCCCGTTTCGAGGATGCTGAGCATGTTGGTGGTATTGGATATCGCGTCCAACCCCTTCCACCCCTCCACCGATCAATACTCGCCCCCATTATGGAACGAAATTACCTTTTAATAAATAAACAAAAATTTCGAAAAAAATTACAAGTGTTTAAAAAATTTTTTATTAATTACTGTTTTACGATTTATTTATTTAAGTTTTAAAAAAAAATTTAATTTTTTTCTAAAAAATTAAAAATAAACTGGCCACGCGTTTTTTCGCGCAAACTATTTGATTATATTTTTTCAGTTGGACCGGAATGAGAGACCATTACAACCAAAAAGTGAAGTACAACTCTTTTCCCCATTCTCAACACCCTCGGAAGCGAGGGGGAAATTGGGGTCGGACGCGATTTCCAACACCACCAACGTGCTCAGCATCCTCGAAAACGGGGGGAAAGTGTGTTTCTCTGCAGGGAAACCTCTTGAAACTCGTTTAACCCCTCTGGGGAGTACTCTCTTGTACGGGCCGAAAATATTTCGATGTTCGTCCTACTCACAGACGCCACTAAGACTAGATAGACAACTGTCAAAACTGTTTAAGTGCACCAAACAAAATCTGCTTCTTACCTACTAGATCATTTTTAATCTTTGTTAATACCTATTTTCATAACAGAGTGCAAATGAATGAACTTAATTTTTTTATACGAAAACTGTACGTCAAACGACATCAAATCAAGAGACGACATTGGTTCAGTAAGGAATGATAATTTCAAAAATAAAATTTATTTAATAAAAAAGAAGTGGCGTACCATTTTCTTCAAAAATGCCGAGGGCAATTCCCGCACGAACGCCACTGGTCGAAATAAAAAATCATATTATACATAATAAAATGCCTCTTGATGAATAGAAAGCGATTACCAAATTTCACAAAAATATCTAGAGCAGTATCACAGATATTAATAAAGAAGGAGATTTTTTCAAAATCTCTAACACCCTGTATCTCAAAAGTCAAGACGTTTAGGACATATGGAGCCAAGACTAACTCCCTTAAATATTAGCGTGTTATTAAATACACCATTTTTAGAATACTTCTCAACCTAAACCTAAAGAATTTTAACTGATAAAACAATATACCTGAAGAAGACGAATATTTTGGGGGGAGGCCTGGCTAATATACAGGGTGTAAAACATTTAAGGGGGTGATTCCTCATCGAAAAAAAGATAGGATCTTTCATATAAAGAAACTTCATTGGAGCATCCCTTGTTAAGATAAAGCCCCTTAAAGGGGGTACATAAAATGTGTTTAACAATTTTTTTCACAAGCACTAAAAAAGTTACAATATTGAAATTAACCTGACATTTTCTACTACCAAAAAGACACTTAGCCAGTAATTTATTTGGTTTACCCCATGGTTGTAAGGGGTGGAAAACGCAACCCCTAAAATTTATTTCCAATGTAAGTTTTTGTCTTATTATTTGTTTACCATCTAAAAATTTATTTCCGATAGCCTGTTTCATTCTAAACAAAAAATGTTTCTTGAATTTTTTGCCCACAATAAACCAGTTCGCAGCAAAAAATTATTTTACGAACAAGATACATATCGCCATAAAACGAAAATACGAAACTAATTTATCCAGTAGGCCGCTATTAGCGATAGTGACAATTAAATTGGTCTGAAGGTAGACATATTGAACATTTAACTACTATGATTTCTAGATGTTGTATGTTTTGTTATTAATAAATTAGTTTTGTTTATTTATAAATTTTATGTACCCCCTTTAAGGGGCTGTATCTTAACAAGGGATGCTTCAATGAAGTTTCTTTATATGAAAGATCCTATCTTTTTTTCGATGAGGAATCGCCCCCTTAAATGTTTTACACTTATTTAGTTACACCCTGTATAATTTTTGAGTTTTAAATAAATATTTTTTAGAATATATTTTTTAGCTGGCAGAAAAACCAATGCCGAAGAGTTTAACATTCCAGAAAACATATCGGAAAAAGACTGGATGATCAAATTAAAATGCCTGGACGATGCTCATTCTAACGAATACGGTCTAAATCAGCAGACTTTTGATAAATTGGTGGCCGCTGTCGAGAAACAAATTCAGTTATCCGACATGATATCCAACCATTGTAACGGGGACGAGGTATAGAAAAACGCGCTATAACATAAATAAGATACGTGTTTTTGTGGAATCCAAAAGAGCACAACCTCGAATATAGGGAACTTTTATAAATGAATGGCATATTGTTAAAAAGGAGCTAAGTGACTTTTTCAGTTATTTGAAATTATATGTGGATTTGATATCTTTAGGAGTATACGGATATGTTGGTGTGAAAAGGGACCCGCTGCTGCTCGGATTATAAGTGTATTCTAGCTGCATTTCTCTTTTTAATTTCGTAGTAACATTATAATAATAGCCTTTTTTTCAAAATCTCTTTAATCTCAGACATAGATCCCTTTTAAGAATAGGTCGTTCAAATATTGAACCAAAAATTCAAGTTCAAGCCGTTGCTGCAATTTCGAACCAAATTGCCGATTCTGTGGGGTACTTCCCTAGTCCTCCCTCCCTCCACCACGCGGCTGTGAGTGTAACTAAAATATCCATATTGATTGACAAAAAAAAAACCATAGTCATACCTATGAGTAGTGTGAAGTAACCCAAAATGTGCTGATTGATGACGTTAGAGTTTGACGCTCAGAAGGCTGACACGACATACGTCTTTGTTAAATGCACATAAACGAGAAGGTGCATACAAAAAAGTAGGCCGAATGTCTTAGTGGATTCATCGCGACATTTTTATAAAATTAAAGGATATAATTTTTTAAAATCAGAATCAACTGTTCTTCCTTAATAAAAACTTTAGACAAACTTCTAAAAGTTACAAAAACAACCCCTGCGGTTTTCTCAACACATTCTTCTTAGCAATAAAAATGATTCACCAATGGTGAATCGGAATTTCAAGTGATATCGCTCTAGTATCAAGTACTCGATTATTTTTTCCCAACACTGCCTATGAGAGAAAACCTCAAACAATGATCATTTATAGGGTATCTCCGTTATTGTTAGTGCTATCAAAAAAGTAACGTAGGTGTCATGTGCTCTTTTTGGGTCAAACTTAAAATGGTAAAATCAAAATTCGAAAATTTTCGCTCGCTTAAGAGATATGAGGGAAAATCAACAAATTGACAATTACTAAATTACCCTATATTTTCTTAGTTAAAAGAGATACACAAACATATTTTATACAGAAGTCTCTTTATATTGATTGTTGACTAATCTGCCGTTTTCAGAATAAGTATACGGGGTCAGGTAAGAAAGTTATCCTACCTAACCTCATTTTTTTAAATGGAACACCCTGTATATTTTAATTTAAAAAGATAGCATTTTAAATTCTCTTTTCAAATATATAACAAACCAAGGATGATAGATATCATATCAAATTTTTCAAAATGTTGATAAGTCATTTTCACAAACGAATATGTAAAAATGAAATTGACGTTAAATGTTAATAACAACTAGAATGTCAACATAGTTGTATCTGGGATATTAGATTTTGTTTCATGGCCTACTGTGGTTTAAAGTAATAAAATTTAAATAAATCGCCTAGGAAACCAATATTATCCATAGTGTGTTATATATTTGAAAATAGAATTTAAGGGTGCTCCATTTAAAAAAATGAGGTTAGGTCCGATAACTTTTTTACCTGACCACGTATACTTATTCTAAATACGGCAGATTATTCAAAAATCATTATAGAGAATCTTTTGTATAAAACATTTTTCTGTATCTCTTTTAACTAATAAAATATAGGATAATTTTGAAATTGTCAAATCTTTAATTTACCCCCGTATCTCTTAAGCGAGCGAAAATTTTCAAATTTTGCTTCTATCATTTTAAGTTTGACCCTATAGAAAAATTGAATTTTAGTTACATGCAAAAAAATGTCCCCTACACATTGATTAAAATTTATAATAGCTTCCCAGAGAGTGTGCGTGACCTGCCTCAAGACAGAGTTAAAACTGTTTTAAAGACTTATTTAATAGGAAAGGCCTTTTACAATATGGGTGAATTTTATAATGACCTTGATAGATCTAGTATGGCATAGTGGGGCTCAATGTGACTCTGTTTCTGTTTTAATGTATTTAAGGTATTTGATCTTGATGTTATGTGGTCTTAAATATTATTACTATATTGTCGCTACTGCGTGTGTTCTGTTTGTAAGAGAACGTATTGTTTCATATTGTTTAATTCTGATGTAGTTTCAAAATATGATTTTTTTGGAAGAGTGAAGATGTTTTATATATTTCGTGTACTGGATTTTTTTAAAAATGTTTATTTATTTAATGTTATATAGTATTGTAATTGTAACATTGTTCTATGCCTCTTTGGCTTTATTGAATAAAAAAAGTTTATCTATCTATCTAAAAGAGTACATGGCACCTACATTTTTTTCTTGATAGCACTAACAATTACGGAGATACCCTATAAAAGTGACGAAAATGGGACACCCTGTATATAATATTACAGTATATTTTTGAGGGGGGGGGGGCGAGAACAGCTGTTAAACCCTACTTCATGCATTATCTAAATATTAAAAAATCAATAAAAAATGTACCAATTTAAAAAAAATAATAGCTCTCCTTCTAAAATGTTACACAGAGGCCTTCTACTTCAATTATTGCAACAAAGATGACTCTACCATACAATTTATTTTAAAAATACAATGAAACAATTAATTATATTTGTTAAAGATTATCAAATGTCTTAAGAAGAATCCCAATTGTATGATTAAATGTAGATCATTGATGAACAAATATGTGGATTGTGTCGACACGTCAAGAATTAACATAATAAAAGAGCGCATAGAATCTGAACTTAAAGAAAAAAGAAAAGAAGATCAAGACATTGTTCAACAGTTTCTTAAAAATGAAGCAGAAGAAAAGTCCTAAATAAAAATGTTATTCTGTGATTATATTTTTAATAAACTTTTAAATAATATAATACTTTGTGATCCAACCATCACTAAAATTATCAAACTAATTTATATTGTCTATTTAGTGGATTAATTATCAATCTTAACTACCACAAATTATAAAAAAATAAAACATATTTTACTAAAATATAGCTAATCTTGCTGTGTTGAAGATAATAAACATAATTCAGGCTGGAAAAGATTCGATATAATGGATTGAAATCTAAAAACCACAATGTTAAACCCATATTTTAACAAAACATTGCTCACCAAAAAGATTGTGTTCTCTGTCTATCATCTGTCAATCAGCTATATCAATCTCCAATTAACATTAACAGCAAGTTAAACCATGGAAACAACTTGCTTAAGTATTAACACAAGGAGATTAAATATAGCCAGCATTAGTCAGACAGTCAATCAGTAATTGCTTAGAAGTTACCCTAGAACCTTGATAAACATCGCATTCCTATCTCTTCTCCAGATTTTTAAATTTGGCTTCAAGTCTTTTGGAGTAAGCATCCAACTTATATGCAGCTTGTTCCAATTTTATAACACTATCTTCTATCTGATCAATTTGTTGCAGTAACGGTACAAGGGAATCATCTAAAACAGTAATAGATTTTAAACAATGTACAGCTCTAACAACTAAGATGCATCAAGCCTAAAATAGACAGTAGGTACGTACGTTCCTGCAACAAAATAACTGATAAACTCATAAGCTTCTGAGCCAGAGCAACAAAAATAGTTGTTTATTAAAATAAAAAATTTTTAATGAATTTTGAATTTTGAATGAATTTGAATTTTGAAATGAATGAATAATAAAAAACTTACATTTTTCATTTAATTCTGTCACACTTTTACTAACATTTGCAGCAATATGCTTCATATCGGAGTATTTCGTTATAGTAGCCCTGTTCATGTTTTCTAAGAGCTTATAATCGTCCAAAGTAGAGGTCAGTTCTCCATAAAGATAGTCAGACGTTTTACTAAAAAGTGTGTTGGCGAGTCTACTTAAATTAGGATCGTGAGGATCCAAGGCTTCGAAACTGGATGTTGATGTAGATAAAGTTGGACCTACAAAGTTGAGTATTTTCAAAGTGAGTTATTTCAGAAATTACATACATATTACTCATATAAATAATTAAGGAGTTTATTTATAGATATAAAATTAGGAAATAGGAAATTTTACTAACCTCTTCTGGGAGAATCTGTGACACTGTCTGATTCCATTTCATCGGTCATTTAAAAACCATTTAATTTTATTTCAACACTATTTAAAGAAAAATCCTTTATCGACAAGCTTCATGCACAAGATCACGAAAACAAATTACACTAGGACTAGAAGAAAAGTCACTCAATCCAGAAAACAGATTAAATACAAAGGTATTGTAAACTTGTAGTTTGTAAATAAAATCAAACTATCAGTCAGCTGTCAGCTGTTCTCTGAAAGAGGTCGAGTAGCTTCGCGAACATAGTCCGACCCTTTTCTCCAACGTTGCCAAAATGTCACCGAGTCAGATTGCATTCGGAAAAAGAAAAAGAATGAACATTGAACATACTGACGTTGACAGTTGACTCAGTGGCAGCTGTTTATAAGTATTCGTTGAGTGGCAGTGGGCAGTGGTCGGATTGGTTTGGTCTTTGTTGTGGTTTCTGGTCAGGCGGTCTTTCGGTTTTCGGTGGGCAAGGGAAAAGAAAAATTTGTCCAGTCCGTTCTTTTTGTTATCTAATAATCTAACCTAACAATTTTAAAACAAAAAATGGCAAATATCCAAAACAATCCCGAAAAATTTGATTTGAAAATAGTACAAGATAAATTTGAAGCTGCCCTATTAGAAGAAAACGATGTCGATTTGGAACTTTACTTGGAAAGTTTTGAGGAATTAAACAAGTATGTTTTTTTACGAAAAATTGTTCAATTTTACTTATTCAAATTTGTTTATAGGTTTTTTACTTTAATGGGAACACTATTTAGTTTCGTAAGCAAAGATCTCACACAGAAAATCGAGTATATTAACAAGCTACTTAAAGATATGAATACATCGCACAAATACAAGACCGTAAAGACAATGATAGAACATGAAAAAGAACAGGACCTTTTAAATAAGAAGAGTTTTGTTTCAGGCAGCAGAACTTTACTAAGGATACATCGAGGATTAGGTAAACTGTAACCATTGAGCCTTAATCCAGTTTATTTCTTTATCTTCTTTCTTTCATATGAACACCATGCCAAAATGAATGATTTCTTCAGGAAGAATTCATTGAGGCTTAGTTTTTATGCAGCTCACTGCATGGTTTTTCTTGGTAGGTTATCAACTACTTGACGCCTACCACAGTTAAAACTCCCATGTGCTAGAATAGTAAAAAAGGGGGCACAGCTTTTAAAAGAAATATACTATTATTTATTGTAAAATACATCACTTTCAGTGTTGTATCCATATAATCAATCTTTACTGAAATAAGACAAACTGGATCCTGATTTGGTTCTTAAATACTTTTATTTTATAGAATTTATCGAGCTATTTTTAAAGAAAGTGGGGGATTTGAAGGATGAGGATACAACATCCGTTGCTTGCAGAGAAGCTTATGATGAGACTCTTTCGAAACATCATTCATTTTTAATAAGAAATGGGGCCAAAGTTGCGATGTATGCTTTGCCAACACGTCAAGAGCTATTGAAAAGGGTAAGTAAGCTCACTTTAGCTACATAAAAATATGCTAATATGAGAGACACTCTTTCATAGAAAGCGTAAAAAACACGTATATATTTTGCCTTCTTCATCATTTAAAGCAAATATTTGTATAATAAAAAATAAATATTTCCATCAGACTAAGTACAATATTTAGTTTGTTTTATTAAAAGATTCTGGCCACGTGTATTATTTTATAAATTTGTTATTATTACATATTTTTCTTAAACTTAGAAGACTAAAGCAACTTTTTGTTCATGATTTTAGAGTCTTTCTACAAATCTTGACTTGTTAAAATATTCTTTAAGGTATGTGGTGACAAGGAAGATATAGAACGAACGATAACCATTTTACCAAACACATTAACCGTGTGCACTACAGTTCACGGCAGAATTGAGACACTCTATACCATCCACGATTTACATGGTCTACCGTAATTTTTAGGTTTATCAATGAAAATATATCTATTAGGATTCAAAATGTAAGATATGTATATGTTTTTCAAAGAGTGGCGGCGCCAGCGGGTTTCTTTAAGCGAGGCGACATCAGGTTTTTTCGGGTAATAAGTACAGATTTTTGTATAATTTCTTCCATATTTTCGTGCTCAATTTGGCAGGATAGGTAAACGATTGGGCGAGCAACTGCGCCCACCTCTGGCGCCACCACTATTTACAAAATAAATTATGGGAAACATAAGAAACCCTAAATGAAAGGTTGTATTAAAAATAATTTTTTTCTTAAACCCGCCAGAAAAGCGGTATTTTCCAGCTGATTTATAAGTTCATTAAAAGCTTTTATTCATGACCTACATTTTAGGGTGTAAATTTATTACCACACTAACGATGTACCTTATGAACTCATTACATCGTTCTTGATTAAATTAGCTCATTATGTAACTCTAGTTTTATAAATTGTCAAAATATGATTTTAAATTTAAATATTTTTTATTAGAAGGGTCGTAGATAAAATGTTACGCGTGCGCTATGGCATATTACAGCACTCGTTGATTACCGCAACTGTCTACGACATCGTCTTGGCAATATTCCACACTCGCGACTGTAATAATGCTCATACCTCACTTGTGCTGTAAATTAACTATTATATAGTGGAGTCGTTCTGGCGAAATAAACGGCTCGTCAATCCCTTGACGA
The DNA here is from genome assembly GCA_963991005.1 of Barypeithes pellucidus. Classification (NCBI taxonomy): domain Eukaryota; kingdom Metazoa; phylum Arthropoda; class Insecta; order Coleoptera; family Curculionidae; genus Barypeithes; species Barypeithes pellucidus. Next base: position 9,167,981 of record OZ022557.1, read on the forward strand.
AATCGAGTAATTTTTTTTCCCAATCGCTCCGCCCCTTCTCGAGATATAATTAATTAAATTTTATTGTTTTTGCAGTTAAAAATCGCGATAATTCGCGAACTCATTGAGATATCGGGATGTTCGAGCTTACGCGCTCTGTCAAGCTCTTCATTTTTGTCCTTCGCATTTTTTTTGTTGCATCAAAACTGGCAGAGTTATCTAGGAAAATCCGTTGTCGTTTAGATTTACGGGGCGTTTCCAGGTACTATATATTTTCTGTTTATATCGATTATTTCAGGTTTTATCGCACTACGACGATAAAGCCGATCACTATAAATTTTTAAGTTATACATATAATGTGATATTTTTGTAAACCAACATTTACAGTTGACATTCCTACTTTAAGAAAATTATTTAGAACTGTAATCATATCTCATAGTATTTTATAAATTTCTATAGTAATTTTTTACTGCCTAAAATGAATTATTACCAATTTATGTTATAAATTATGGTACACAAATTTAGTGGGTACCCACTAAATTAAAATTTATTATACTATACTATACTGCTATAGTTGTAAACTTTGCCTAAATAACTATACTATACTAAATCCATCTAAAAAACGGAGGGCGTCAAAACAAACAATATCACGTGATATAAAAGTTGGAATGTTTGTGCAGAGTTGCGTTAAGGGTCGACCTGAACTTTATTAAATTGTAAAATTGTTGATTATATAACTTTTACGCACTTTTATAAAAAATAGGAATAAAAACAACATGTAAATACGTAAAAATTAATTCAAATTTGAGTCACGAATAAGAAAACAAACGACTCTTAGGTTGGTAGCGATCAAACCTGTCTAAAAGTGGACGTCAATTTTCGACAAAAACGAGTGTTAGCTTTCAAGCTGTCACATAGCAAGTTTTGTGATATATTAAGTTAACAACTTGGGGGGGGGGGGGGGGGGTAGTGACCCATCTTACCCCTCCCAAACTGTACTGCACAAGAGATGTGCGGATTGGCTTAGATCTGGATGTAGTATAGCTGATAAACGCGTGATTGTCGTGCGTCGTTCATTGTTTTGATGTCCTGCGTTCATTAGATGGATTTGGAATAACATTATTATGTTACTATGTACTTGCTTAATAATAATTTTCTTGTCGGTGTTTAAAATTCGTTCTTTTTACTTTCATGAGAAGAAGAGTTACCATTATATCTAGGCGAAAATATTTTGTGACGAGCTTATTAATTATAGTATATATTTAGACATTCTTAGGGAAAAATATTATTATATTAAGTAATTATCTTTTATATTTAGAAAATCTAAGCCTATTCTATACAGGGTGAACCACTAAGAATTTTATATTAGCGAGGAAAGTACAAAGGTATTTTCCCATTTTCTTTTTCTTGGGGTGTGGTTCTATAGTATCGTTTATATGTTTATCTATTTTCCGGTAAATGTTTTTAACTGGCTTTAACTTTTTACAAGTTCTAGATAAAACAAAAGTCCAATATGTAAACGTGTCATAGGTATGCCAAAGAATATTAACGTGTGTTCAACAGCAACAAGTTGTTGTCTGAAACGCAAATGCGTATACTTTATTTTTATAAATACCTACCTATTTATTTACGGCTGTTTTGTTTTCCCGCATCTTCACATACCTAATTTTTTGTCTCTTGCAAACTAGGTCGATAAGGATTCAGACGAGGAAGGCTCAAATAACTTGACTTATGCTAACTAACTTTGACAATGATTTCTACTATCTTGTAACCGAGGAATGGTCACCTGTGTGTTCTAGGTTCTCTACTTTTTGAGAAATAAAATTAATTAAAAAGCTTGCAGTAGCAAATGTACAGTCAATAAATTGTCAATTCAAGCGAAGCGAGTAGAGGACTTTAAGGCACACGCCTGGCAAAACAAAGCTTTCATGTGCATGAATAATTAATTTCTTGGCACAAATATACCCGGCGAAGATTTATTTTGCCTGATCTGTATACAGAGGGTGGAGGAGTATATGCTCAAAGGAATAGTACCTATTCCTCTAAGAAAGTAAAGTTGATTTTATGTATGTTTGTATAAAAAATATTGCCATTTGCCTATTGTAAGTATCGGATATTACTGCTTGTAAAAGCATCCTTGTTTATTTGTAAATCAAGTAAGTATAGTAAATTGTGTTTATTTTATGCGATAGGTGCTTTGGTCGTATGTGTTTCAAACAAAGAAAAATTGGTGTATTCTACAATATACAATTTAAATAACTAGATTGTTTTTGTTTTTTGTATAATAGTATATTAAGATACAAGTTTCATAAGACATTATCTTAGAGCACGCGTTTAATTTAGAGTTTTCTAAAATACAAGTGCTCTAATTGTGTTATGAACCGTGTATTTTATATTTTTCTATTTGGGTCTTTAAAGTCTGAAAACCTTTAAAAAACATAGATGTTTTCCATTTCAATTAATATTTTCTTTTTGGGTTGGCAATACTTTTACAATTTAATGAATTGTTACAAGTATCAACTATGTCATGATAGAAATAATTGAACACAACAAAGCTTTTTCCCATCCGTCATAATTAAAAATAAATATATAAATGAGTCAGGAAGAAAGTTGTACTCCGCCAGAAATACAAGAAATTGCAGAAAATAATCTAGAAAAACTTTTAAAGAGAATATACAAAACTTTGAGTTATGGTGCGAGCAGAACAAAGTTCAAAATATTGAAGAAAATAATAAATAATACTATTGAACAAAATATTGTGTAGACACAGAATCTGACAAGAATAACAACCCAGGAAATGTCCATATTAACTATAAAAAAAGTAACTACTAAGAATAAAACTTTATTGATTAAAACTTTAGAAGTAGAGGATAAACTGGAAGATATTTCTATTATTTTTAGGTTATGTTGTTTTATAGTTGTGACTAGAAATTAGTTGACGGGCACCGTCAGCATGTTATATATATCCGAGTATAGGTATTTCAGATAAATATCTAGTAAAAATGATCTATTTGCAAGGTTAAAGTTTAGTATTTTAAAGATTTCTATAAAAAAAAATTGTCCAATCCATAATGCCTAGAAAACTAATTTCAACGAAATCGAAGTAAGCCTAAAATTCGAACCCTACTTGCTGCCAACATAAAAAAATAAAATTTCAGTTTCATAAAATGGCAGGTTATTCAATTTTTTTGCATTTCATAATTGTAGCCATTATCCAATTCAATCAAATTCCCCAGTTTAATGGTGACCTGTACCAATCCCCAAGGCATTGCGGATTGGGAGTGCGTACCCTATCCCACGGGATATCCAATCTCATCCGGCTTGGAAACTTTAACCCCGGAGCCACCAAAGCCGTTGTTTTGTTCTACGTTTCGCTTTGACACCAAGGTTACAATGAAAACCACTGCAAAATAATGTTTTTATTATATATTTAAATGTATAATACAAATTTTATACATTGTGTAAGATCACAGATACAGATACAAAAAGGCATCATCGGTACAAAAATATCATGTAATTTTCTTAATATAACGGTGTTTTGGCTTTATAAATATACCTATATTTATTTAATAAATTATACCTAACATAAACTTTTATAAATACCAGGATATAATAAAATTCAATATACTAAAATTAATCTAATATTTTTTTAGACCTTGAATTCTGTCGATATTCTTTAAAAAATATGTTAATTTAAATTGTTCTACAAATACTATCGATACAAATCAGACCCAGACATAATATTAACACCCTTGTTCGCTAAAGAGGTTTAAATTTAATCCGTTAAAATATTTTACTACTACTACTATTTTGCAGTGAATTCCTTTTCCCGATCAATGATTTTGCTGCAAAAATAATTGTAGTTCTATCAATGACGACAGCACAGCCTGAAAAACCTGATCGTCATTTTCTTACTATTCAGACCTGCCTGCGACTAGTGGAATATTTATACTATAATAAATTCACAGTGGCAACACTGGCGTCGTGTCTGCAAGAACGCGAAAAGTCAAACTTGGTAAAACGCACGCGCAAAATAGTTCTTCAAAAAGTATTCGACGTGTCGTCATTAAACCCCTTTGATGAATACGACTGCAAAAATTTTAAATCCATCTTGTCTTGAGGTTTAATTCAACTTTATAGCCCCTGATTTCGAGAGTTTATCGAAAACTTTTAAACGAAATTACAATAATTAAGTAATAGATTCATTTGTTGCCAGAAAAACATGTTTCGCCTTTAGGGCGCTGGTCTTAAACAAAGCAACTGGCAACCGCAACCCGACCGCAACTTCAGTTGAGTTGCTCGCTTGTTCTCACCAACTTCAGTTGAGTTGCTCTTGCGTTCCCACTGGAATCAACTGGTTTGAAATCTCTTTTGACGTGAGTAAAACGTCGTCTTCGTCTGAGGAAGATATAACCTCTACATCCTATCTCGTTAAACAGCTTAAAATAAAAACTGAGCGACAATTTTGGGTTGTCAGCCATGACACCGCGATTGGAAGCAACTGACAACGGCGACGCGGGCAACTCATAAGCAACTAGTTGCGTTGCAGTTGAGTCGGTGGGAACACCCGTATTTAAACATTAGTGCTGAGTCGCGTGGATGTTGCGTTGCGGTTGCCAGTTGCTTTGGTGAGAACAGGCACTAAAAGAACCATCCAAACAAACATAACATTTTGTTCAATAAGTTCGTTTTAAGTAAACATATTTGTAAAACCAAAATATACTGATATCAAAGAACTATGTCATATGCCTACACTTACAGTTGTTGACCTGTTATTTTTAATGTCTTTTTGTATTATCAGTTAATGAAAAAGGATAAAACACAACGCTTTTCTTTGGAAATGAGATACAACTCCAGTGAATTTTAGACGATGAAATGTCAAAATTAAAATATTGACAGGTCATTATGACATTTATATTTTGTGTTTCGTGTGGTTCACAAATGTTTCAAGTTACTAAACGAAAGTTGTGTATAGATATTGTCGTAAAACCGGGATCGTTTTAAAAACCCCGAACACATCTCCAGAAAATAAGGGTCTGTGGAAGACTATCCTCGAAAAAAATACATTTGTTCTTCTATTGTCACTTAAGGTAAAAATGTCGCGCTTTTTAAATTATAACGAGAATATTGTCAAAATTTATGTCAAGTTATCTGAATTTACAACTTACCACATGGATTTTTCTAGTATTTACATAAATTATTAACCAAATTTAGGGTAGATATTTGAATCTCACCTTAAGTTAGACCTTAGCTAAGCTAGCCCTTTAAAAAAAACATGTTTTTGAGTCAATTGACGCGTTAAGTGGAAGATTACCGTTCTTAAAGATCTATTCCTTTAGATGAGAGTTAAAGAGAACTTTAATATAGTGTCAAACTTGTGTTAAGGATGACTTATGTCATTCTGTACCTTAAGGTGACTTTGAAATATGGGCCCTCAGCTGTGTATTTTGGGCGTGGTGCAAAAAAAAATTCCGTTCATTTCACTGCTGATTCCTAGATTTTAAGTTTACAAAAATGCTCATTTTTGTCTACGGCACTGTACATGTGATGTCGCACGTTCATTCTTTCCTCGGTCAACGATTATACAGGGTGTTATGGAAATGACGTATTATATTTAAATGGGTGACTCCTTGGGTGTCCTAGAGAAGCGCTACAAACCCGAACAAACACTCTTGCTCACAGGTCAGTCCGCGCTACTGTACAACATTTCACCCAGACCCAATAACAATGTTGCCAAACTTAATGGAACACTATAATTCCATATAAAATTATAAAAATAAATTATTTTCTACCTACTTGTATTTATCTTTATACCTAAAGAGCGAGGAAATCCAGGCACAAACACATCAGTTTTTTTTTTCTTTTTCAGGGTAACACTCTATGTACACACAGTAATAGTGAAACAGAACCGATAGTTAGCTTTTGAAAATACAATAATACAGAGTATTAGATTTTATTACACGCGACGAAATTTGACGTCCAGAAGAAACGCGTCAATAAAAACAATATTCAAAGATTATTTATGGACGGGCAAGATACATGCGTAAACCGAAAAAACAGAGCGGATTGCTGAGAGTGTGTTGGTGATCGACGAGACACAACGTATCCGGCCACTGGTTGGTCTTCAACTAACGGCCCCCAATCATGCGGCGCTGTATAAACACAGCCGATGTAAGGCATTTGGCCTAGTGAGGTACGTGTCTATTTCAAACTTATTTAATACTATTCCATATGTTTTTTCGGGTTGTTTCAAACATAGTCCGTCGTAAATGTTCTTCAATTAATTGTACAAAAAGGTATTACAGAATGGAAAAGTGTTTAAATTATTTTATTTTGTCTAAAGAGTTTAAGGTGTACATATGACAACACCGGCCAGAATTCCTTGATTGCTTACATGTATTGAAGTGCCACACAGGTGTTTTTTTTTTCTGGTTTGACGTCCGTTCACTTTTACCGCTGAATGAATTGAAAGCGCCATTTATGGGTATTTTTCTTCAATTTGTCTTTATCTCGGGAATTGCCGGTTTAAATATAATACGTCATTTCCATAACACCCTGTATATATGTGGGTTCAACTGTTTGTTTCAAAAATAAATAAGGAACTCTCGAAATAGGACCCTATAATGCTGCTAAAACCCATCCTTCAACAATTATACAGTCCTTTTTATTCCTACAGAGTTGTAGATGTCACAGTCGATACTCCGTGAACAAAAATCGTCGGAGGCAGATTTCGAGATATAATTTCCAAGTTATGATAGTAGCCCACCGCTGCGCTATTTTCCAGTGGAGGAGATGGAAGATATATAAATGTCACCGCAGTCTCGCCCGTTTGTCGTTGAATTAAATTATTAAAGCTAAAAAAAAAGTTTTTTTATTTCAATTTATTTGAGAAATATATTTTTTTTGGAGACATCCTACCGACACGAAAGGATATTTACTCCTTATTCAATAAAGCCTTTTCAGGTGATTAAGAAATTAAATATTTTAATAGATTACTGAATTTGGAATTTTGTTAGTTGTTTTACACAACGAAAAAGAAAATTTACTGAATTAGCATACAAAAGAGAAAATAAATTCAATTACGAAGCATGCAAATAACAACACTAATTTAGTTCCAGAAATATTATAAACAATAATTAAGCAGCCAACTGTGATTGACATTGGCAGAACCGATTTACTCACAATCAAATTTATCTGCTTAGTTAATCAATCATTAAGCTAACCGGAACACTTTGATTGTGAGAAAATCATTTCTGCAAACGTCATTTATATCACAATCAAACTTGTCTTGTTAGTTAACCAACAAATAAGCTAACCGGAACACTTTGATTGTGAAAAAATCATTTCTGCAAAATGTTATTTATGTCACAATCAAATTTATCAGGTAATAATTATTTAAAATCTTTCTGCAATAAGCAGGTATTGTTAAAAAGTTAGTAACAAAAAAAAAGCAACATTGATACACAAATACCTTGTTACGTACGCAGCCATATCCGTTCCGTGCGACTCGATCACATTTCCCCATTCCGTTATTGGAAATATATCCGCTTCAATTCTCAATCTCTTGAGCATGTTTTTTAACTTTTCGGTAGGATTTTGCCCGGTCGAGTTCAATTCGAAATAACTAGTTCTGGTTTCGTCGCACACGCATATTCTCAGTTTCAATTTGCTCCACAGGGGAACCATGTTCACTATGCACGCAAGTTGCATCATAAACAGTGAGGTTATGTCAAAGGCATCGTGTTCCCCTGGGTTTAAGAAGTTCACGGGCCATACGTCTATATATGACTGTGAATTAACTCTGAAATTTACAAATATTATACCGGTTGATTTATTGTTAAGTTGAACATAGTAAAACTCATGTAATTTTTAAGGTGGCTGTATATTGGCTCTCCTGTATATTTTATAGAAAAACTGCATTATAATTTCTTGAAGAGGCTGACATAGTAAACATCTGTGCGGAGTTTGAATATATTTTGGTGAACCAATCCTAAGCTATTCAATTAAACGTGATGACAAATCCACGAAACTCCCATAGTTCAGGTAATACCAACACCAGCATATTAAATTTTGACATTGACAAAACGAATTAATTATTCATTATGTTCAGCTTTACGTCCATTTTATTAATAGCGTCATAGAAATTATTTGCTGGTGTTTGCTGTATTAAATGAACTATGAGGGTTTCGTGGTTTTGCCATTACGTTTTATTGAATAGTTTAGGATTGGCTAACCAAAATATTTTCAAACTCGGCACATGGATCTATCATATCGGCCTCTTCAAGAAGTTATAATGCAGTTTTCATATAAAATGTACAGGGGAGCTAATATTCAGCCACCTCAAAAATTACATGGGATTTCCTATGTTCAACTCAATGATCACCCGGTATGTAAAAAAGGGTGATATTATGACTAAAATAATAATAAAAAAACCTCTTAATTAATAGATTGCTTTTTTTTTCTTATTATTAATTAATAGGAGATATTAACAGATCTTTTTCATGCTTGTTTACTTACATTTTTGAGTCTGTTCTGAGTTTTGAGAAATTTCGACAAAGACAAAGGTTCTTATTTATTCTAAGGACGTCGGTCATCATTTGCACATATTCGAAAGGTTCTAGAGTACCCAGTTCCCTTAAAGGAAACATTTCATTGTCGAAATCAAGGTTTTGATACGATGAATCGGAACTAAAATAAAATAATCGTAACGTAATAGATATAAAAAATATAATTAGTAGCTACATCAATTAATGTAGATTATTATATACAGTTTGGTCGGGGAAAGAATAACTTTACAGTAATATCAAAGCCCTATTATTTTTTAATGTCTTTTTGATTTATCAGTTAATGGAAAAGGATAAAACGCACGCTTTTCTTTGGAACGAAATACAATTCCGGCGTAATAAACGGAAATGACAAAATTTAAATATTGAAATGTCATTATTTGTCATTTACATTTTGTGTTTCTTGTGGTTTACAAATTTTTCAAATTTGTACTATACAGCGTGTCTTCGGAGGTTCTTACCAAATGGGAAACTTTTTAATTATTAACTCTACGGAAAAAAGTACCTCTTCCTAAAAAGTCCTGCTTGGTGAGAAAATAAATTTGCACAAGAATATTTGTATGTTGGACATACAGGGTGGCTTCAGAAAGTACCGGGTTTAAAATTTATAAAAAGACGTCGGCTATATTTACAAAACTAAAAACTTGGAGAGTGCGTGTTTAAAGGCTAACAGACTATAACAATTACACAATAAAAACTCTACTTAAGAGAACGGATGACGGATAAAAATTAGTTCACTAATTTCTATGAGGTGGCCAATTTCTAATTTCCCAATAACAAATAAAACTAAATGACTCCAAAAATAATCTAGGTCTCCACATGGCCCCCGTCTTTTTGCATACAAATGATTGTCCTTCTAGAAAACTCTGACACAGCGTTTCTGATCATATGAGGAGTAACTAGCCGGATACACTGCCTTATAGTTTCTTCTAGGTGATCAATATCAGGGAATGGTCTGTGCTTGTACACCAATTGCTTCAAATGACCACACAAGAAAAAATCTAGGGGTGTAATGTCCGGTGACCTAGGTGGCCAGGGAAATACTTGTAATTGATTTTCTTCAGTAAGTGTTCGAACTTCATGTTTCTTCTTGAAATTATTTTCGACAGAGCCAGTATTTTTAAATTTATTGACGACATTGCCGACAGTAACGTGGCTAATATGTTTATTTGGGTGTCTAGTATTAAAAATGTCGGCAGCCTCGCGATGCATCTTATAATGATCGCCAACAATATGAACTTTTTCAATTTTTTCATTAACAGTCAGTTTAATCATCATTGTTATTGTTTAAAGTAACTAAGAAACGGAAAAACCTTTTTTGACAAGAAGTTCATGTTTTGAAACAGAAATTATAATTGCCAAACTGTCACTGCTAAAACGCCTATTCTGTTGCCAACAACAATCAATTGTTCAAAGCCTACTTATCCAGAAATACTTATTACCAAATCTTTAATACTATTAGTTTTGTAAATATAGCCGACGACTTTTATAAATTTTAAACCCGGTACTTTTTGAAGCCAACCTGTATGTCCAACATACAAATATTCTTGTGCAAATTTATTTTCTCACCAAGCAGGACTTTTTGGGAAGAGGCACTTTTTTTCGTAGAGTTAATAATTTAAAAGTTTCCCATTTGGTAAGAACTTCCGAAGACACGCTGTATAGAATTTAATCATCAAAATTAGTTTATAAGAACTATCAGTTACAAAAGTGTTTCCTTTTCTGTAAGTAGCGTTAAATATTCTACAGGGTGTCCCACACACAGTTTTATAGGGTATCTCCGTAATTGTTAGTGCTATCAAAAAAGTAATGTAGGTGTCATGTGCTCTTTTTGGGGCAAACTTAAAATGATAAAATCAAAATAGAAAATTTTTGCTCGCTTAAGAGATACGGGGGCAAAATCAAAAGATTGAAGATTTCAAAATTACCTTATATTTTCTTAGTTAAAACAGATACAGAAAAATGTTTTATACAGAAGTTTATTTATATTGATTGTTGAATAATCTGCCGTTTTCAGAAGAAGTATACGGGGTCAGGTCAAAAAGTTATCGGACCTAACCTCATATTTTAATCTAAAAAGATACTATTTTAAATTCTCCTTTCAAATATATAACACACCATGGATGATATTGATTTCCAAGGCGATTTATTAAACTTTATTACTTTAAACCACAGTAGACCATGAAACAAAAACTAATATCCTAGAAACAACTATGTTGACTATTAACATTTAACGGCAGTTTCATTTTTACATATTCATTTACGAAAATGACCTATCAACATTTTGAAAAATTTGATATGATATCAGTTTATATTATATGTGTGAGTGGAAAAAACGAAGAAATGGCGCAAAATGTATATTTTGTTCGCTATCCGGAAAGACGGTAACCATTTAAGGACATATCCCGAACATTTGCGATGATTCCTGTTATTTTTTAGCTTCATCTGAATCTTTTATTTCGTTTCAAAGTAATAAAGTTTAAATAAATCGCCTACCAACCACCAATATGGTGTGTTATATATTTGAAAGGAGAATTTAAAATAGTATCTTTTTAGATTAAAATATACAGGATGTTCCATTTTAAAAAAATGAGGTTAGGTCCGATAACTTTTTTACCTCACCACGTATACTTATTCTGAAAACGGCAGATTATTCAACAGGGTAATTTTGAAATTGTCAATTTTTTGATTTTACCCCGTATCTCTTAAGCGATCGAAAATTTTCAAATTTTGATTTTACCATTTTAAGTTTGACCTAAAAAGAGCACGTGATACCTACATTACTTTTTTGATAGCACCAACAATTACGAAGACTGTATGTATTCATGTGGCATCCATTTGAAAGTATGATGTTTCAAAACCTCATTTTCTATCGCGCATTATCCGTAAATGTGATTGGCTTAGGAATTAAATGAGACCGTTTTTAATCAATTTATTTTACATAGGTTTCGTAAAAGCGGGGCTACCCAGTGTAAGTCTCCCACCTTTTACGACTGAAGTAGGTAACAAAACATACACTTTTATGGATATGGTATCGACATTGGGATCTGGAATCAATATTGTCCATTCTACAAAACTATGCTATTGCGAAAGTCTATAGTAAGTTGATTATTACATCATTACAAAAAATGTTTAATAAACTGTAGATTGGGTCACTATAGGGATCGCCACTTTTTAACCCTATAAAAGTGTCGAAAATGGGACATGGGACACACAATGTACATTGTATAAAAAAAAAATATTTTAAAAATCGCAATGGTGATTATTTAAAAGGAATTATTTATCTAGATGAAACGTGGATTTATGCCAAGGGTAAACAAACATTGTATTTGAACGCCTTGTAAGTAATTGGTTACCTTTGTCAAGAAATATTATATGTATTTTAAACAATAAGTTATATGTGATGATAGAATTAAATAAGATTTAAAATACGTATAATGCATCAGCTATTTTAAAATTTTATTTTTGACTTTAGTAAAATAAGGAAGGGTTTTTATATCCACGAGCTTCATAATAATTATTCACGTCCATTACCTACTGACATGGTTTTGCCTTAATCATCTCGATTTGAATCATACTGTTACAGATGATGACGCCAGTTCATTCTTTCCCCGCTTCAACTGTAAGTGATTAGCTCGAATAAAGTAATTTTGTAAATTATTTAACTTTCACCTTAGTAAAAAATCGGTCGGTCCTTCGTCGTCCAAGAATCCCAAAACGACCGTATTCGGCTTCATGGCTCCCATTCCGCTCAATCTCATTAAATGTTGCAATCCCGCTCGTACCGTTTCCGCAACTGTGAGTTCTACGAACGCTTTAACTTTCAAGTGATCGACCAAGTTAAGCCAGTGCAATGTCATGTCCAATGTTGGATCTGGCCCTACGGTGACAAAGAACGCGTTTTATTTAAAAAAAAAATGTATGATATCCGGGCGGGTATGGACGAAAGTGCGTGAATTTATAAAATTTATTATACAGGGTGTTCGTATAATACATCAGCATACTTGGAGTGGTGATTCTACTTGTTAAAATAAAGGTGGTAAATCATATAACAAAAAGTCGAAAACTTTCAAATTTAATTTTTGGCGTATCTCTTTTGTTTTGACAGCTATTGGAAAAAAGGATATGTCATTTTAAAGACAAAATAATACATAATAAAAAAGGTACTCTTTATTCGAGTCGATAAACCGCGGCATTTAGGTACAAAATTGGAATTAAGGTTTTTGTTAGTGGTAACATGAGCTTTTCAAATGGAAGCAAAAAAAAATAGTTTTCGACTTTTTGTTACAGTGAAACGGCCCTTAGGCGGACACCTACGGGGCCGTCTAAATGTGTCCACCTAATAGAGGTGTCCGCCCATGGAAAATTTGTTATTAGGTAATATGTAAATGCAAAATTATTACTATGTATATGTATGTACAAATAAACATAACATAACAAAAATACACTAGCTTTAGTTAGGATGCAGTACTAAAAAAAATCTAATAACGCAGTTTGAAGTGTTTGCGTTTTATACTTGCAATCTAGATAATGTAATTCCAAGTCTGATAACAATTCCATTGCTGTAGAGTCACCTCTATTCTTTGCATACTCATATAATTCCTTTACCATAGTAATGGCTTGTTGATAATTGGTGACATTTGTTTCATTACTGCATTCAACTTCTTCATCAGAGTCGTCAGATAGCGATGTGGTTTCAGTTTGATGTGGTTTCAGTTTGGACTACATAATCGGTAGGAATGGAGTCACTATCATCTTCCAATAGCACATTGCTATCAATGTTAATGAGCTCGCCCAAATCATTGTTATCAAATTACAAACTTCCACAACAACAATATTCTCTTTCAGACTCAAAACGCGACATTGTTGTGCCATTGTTTACGATTTTAACCTTACAACTCACAAATAAACACTTTCATTCGGCGAAGTCCTTTCGAGCTGCCACGCATACGCGATTGGTTGTCGGTCTGTCTTCAGAGAGTTTTTGCACCGTACTTATTCGTCTCCCAAATACTTTAAGAAATTTTTTGTCCGTTTAAAGGAGGGTTTTCCGCACTCTTTGTATGAAAACAGCCTGTCCGCGTCCGCCCAAGAGAGGTTGATTTTCATAGAATTTCATATACCTAGTTCCGGACTATGAAAAATGTCCGCTTAATAGAGATGTCCGCCTTTTAGAGGTGTCCGTTTGAGAGGTTTCACTGTATATGACTTTTGACCTTTATTTTAACATGTAGAATCACCTCTACAAGTATCCTGATGCATTACCCTGTATAATTTTACCACTCATGACGATTATCGAATGTTTAAGATATCATATAATATTCATACTTATTGAGTTGTCAATTACACGGGAATCTCCTAAACTATAATGGTTAAAAGAAAGAAATTTGGCATCATTTGTGAAAAAATTAAGAACATTTTTGGGGTGATTGTCCCCTTAAAATAGCCATCATATTAACAATGTTATGTTAACAAATTTTCGTACTGATAATGACCAAAAACTTGTTTTCCGTCACAAAAATGTCCTAATTCTTTACGACAATGCGCGGGTTTATGCTTACAAACCAGACAAAGTCTGCACTTTCAAATTTATAAAAATTTGTATAATTATAAATTATACAATATACAATATATATACCTTCCTTTGATTCTCCTTTAATCACATGTCCTAGAACATACAGACCCCCTTTCTTCAAGCCATTTATAAAGTCTATAAGGGGACAAGCGGACCTAGGACTGTTTACCATCAGTAGTACCTGAGGACGCCAAAATTTGACGTGATCTTTTCGCGAGTCCAGAAGTAAGAGGTATTTTCTTACCTACAAAATATTTTTTAATCAAAAAAATTGTTTAGTATCTCTATCGCTAGACCATAAGTAATGGGACACCCTGTGTATTTAAGATTTTGACTTACTTGATGAAAAATCAATGCCTGAGATATACTGCCCCAATCGGCTTCCTTGCTCGGTGAAAATAAATGTAAAAATATCACTAAGAATAAGCACAAAAGTATGCTGCATGCGGCATAAATTGGATTTATAACGAACATCATAATGAAAGTGCCGAGAAGACCTATAAGAGCCGTGTGCCAGGTGAAGTAGGGGAAAGTTGGCCTAAAAATGTTAAAAATGCTAAATCAAAAGCCAAATTGAACGAGAAATTTTATCACGAACAATAAGTTCGTTTGCAGAGCAGTCGCAAACGGTTTCACACTGCCCAAGGCATGCGCAGTTGCTTTAAAGTGTTCACAGAAGCAAAATCTGTGACCTAAAATTAGGTATTCGCAGAATAAAATGTATCCGTTGCCAACTGATTTGCAACTGCCAGAGTAATCCGCTTACTGGTACGGAATTGTGGGTTTGGATTCGTTGTTTTTACCGATTCGATTTAGTTTCTTTATTTACAAAAATTTAAAATTAATTCCCCCCACTCCTCAAAAAAAAACTCCATTCCGAACCGTCCTGACCACTTATATATAACCATTATATTGCCAATACGAACGTTCCAAAATACAAAAAGTGTCCCCGCTATGGGAGATGGCGTGGTGCTTTGTTTGTTGTTATTCGTCGCCATCTTTGGTTCTGGATGCTTTTTCAAATTACAGAATAAAAAGTGGTTCATCCGCTTAGTTTCGGTATGTTAGTGCTTATAAACTTTCATTATCTAACAACAATTTTTGTAAAGGAGTTTTTAATTTGGGGTGATTCGATTCGCTGTTTGATAGGTTAGTGGCTTGTTTTGTTTAAGATGAAAGGACACCAGTGCATGGTGCTTTTTTGCAAAAGTCGTGGATCAAAACCAGGTATAAAGTATTTCAGGTATGTTCGGGTTTGTTCGAATATATATACGAAAATATTTTGCTTATCACATTATCCGATCTTCGGAACCGAATTTCACTAAAAAGCTTGTAATATAATATATATGTGGTCACTACCTAACCTTAAAATTAATGTATTTTTAATTTGGTACATCAGTAGCTGATAATAATTCTCAAAATAGTCAATATAGTCATTCATTCTTAATTTTTGGTTTAGAAAAAAGTGAGGTTAAGAAATATACGACGTCGGATGAAAGCTGAAATAAAGCTCATCGTGTCGATTGTTACAAATATTCGGACGGAATTTGGCACCAAAAGTTTACACCAATCAGGGCACCGTCTGTTCATCATATCGTCAAAAATCGTATGCATGGAACGCTGTCTTAAATCGAACTGATCGAAATTTTGATTGCAACATTTTTTCTAACTAACCAGTGAAATTAACATTAAAAAAGTTGAAATCCGGCCCTGTCGAATGTTTACTTTCACAAGGAAATTTCCGAACTGCGCAAACTCACAACGCCCCCTTCGATAGGGGGACATAATTGCAGATGGTATTAGTAATATAATGGTTATATACATGTGGTCCTAACATGAAACTTACTAAGCTATCAAAAATAGCTTAAAAAATAACAGAATTATTGAATTTACGCGATTTTCTGTAAAATCAACCCTTATCGACTTAGCGAAAAAATTTATGTTTTAAAATTTATAAAAGAAATAATTTTTAAATTTAGTTCCGTCCACAGAATAAAGCAGCTAAATTTATTTAATTCGCCAAAAAATATGCAGATAAATTATAATCATAGTGTCCAAACATGGCCGTTAAAGATAGTTTATTATTATAGTATTTTTTAAGCTATTTTTGATAACTTAGTAAGTTTCATGTCAGGACGGTTTGGCATTGAGTTTTTTTTCAGGAATGGGGGGGGATTTAAAGACATATTCTTTGAATCTCCTCTTGAAAATCCAAAATCAGTCAATATATTGGATTTAAATTCCTCCCACTCTCTGTGAAAGACTGAGGGATTGAATATTTGATTTTGTAGATCTCGTATCCCCCTACACAGCAATAGCGGATCCGGAATTTCGGTTTGGGGGGGAAGGGGGTCATACAAGGAAAGTTACGAAAAGTAATATGCTGCCGCGTATACAAACCCGATCAAACCGATATATATATGTCATTTTTCATGTTATACTGTTAGTTTTGGGGTCATGACCTTCAAAACCCCCACTCACGGATATGCGCTTGCATGCTTCGCTCTGCGAAGGAACCCCGTGAAACAAAGCATTATTCCGATTATTTTTACTTGAGCCAAATGTGCCGATCAAATAAAAATTGTTCCGGTTGGCCTTCACAATAGGAATCAAAATTTCTGAATAATCAACCTATTGACAGGGCATAATGATGACTATTTTACGGGCCAACAGGAATTATTTTCGTCTGATGTCGTTGAACTATGTGATACCTGAAATTTGGTGCTCCAGCTAATTCCAATCCCAAACAAGCCAAATTCGTAGCTAAATAACTCAACAAAAAAAGGACAGAATTAAGTTGAGCAATCAAGTTGAGAGATCCTATCAGCAGTACCAATTGGACAAGAAGAGCCGACAAAAGGACTGCCGCTACAGGATTTCCATTCCAAGTGCCTTTTGGTATCAAGCTCAAGAAGCCACCTGAAAAAAGTCAATAACTAAATGCTTGAAAAATGGAAAATTTGTACTTTTTATATCGAATGTTCTCTGAAAAAAGGGTTGTGATAAACAGACGGACACAAATAAGTGTCCAATTTTGATACGGAAAACTAAAAATATATTGCTCTTACCGAAAACTCTGTCTTTCGCTAGTGCTTCCAAGACTCTGGATCCTCCAATAACGTTACTTAATGCAGCTGACCACGTAGCAGTAAATAAACCAATACAAACACTCGGAGCGAAGACACTAGACAAAAATTGTTACAAAAAAATATTGGTTATTTTTCTTCGCAGAACAATACCTTAATTAATAACGTCATATTATTTTAGAGTGAGATTCTTTTTAAAAAATTGTATGAAAATATGTCCGCAACGACTTAGATTTTCCGCTACAGTATAAAAGCATATATTTTAGTTAGAAAAAGTATTCTATAGATCCACAAGTGGCGTCCTGCCGAACATGTCCTGTGATATTTTTTATAAAAAAAACGTACGCCACTGACATTTTTCCATCTATATTTGTTTTCCGATTAGCCTAATCAATTCTACATGAAAACGGCCTCTCACGTTTTTCTCGTCAGGCGCAGCGTTCTTGACTAACACAATTAAATTCAAATTGAAGCTAATTTTTTCATAAACAAGTTTTTAAAATTAATAAGATTTTGTTTTCATAAAATTCCTGGAACTAACCAACCGAAAATTTTAAAACGTCATTAACGAACACCCTGTATATGTATACAAACAATGTGATTCGTGGTGAGTGGTCTGTTACAAAATCTAGGAAACCAATACTGAACATTTTTTAAAAATGGCACATTTCTGTCACCTCCATCTTCTAGGGTATAAATTCCGCAATTATGAAAAAATATAGAAGTCGATAATGTTTTTTTAAATTTACCTGACTCCGGCCAAAAACAAATAATTATTCTGCAATAGTCCAGTAGAAGCTGTCCAGGCTACTAAAAGTGACATCGTCAAGTAAATTACAAGTGTAAAGCCTACTGCAGATAACGTTCCTCGAGGTATTGCTTTCCCTGGACTTTTTAATTCTCCTAAAAATGACATCTTACAGAAAATATAACTTACATAAATATTAACGGAGATTATGGTTTTATTGTTAGGATGAAAACTTTTTTAGTTCCTGTATGTAATATATTTACAAGCTTTCTACTGTTTTATGCGGCCAACCAACGTAGCAATATTTTCGGACGATCAACGTAGTCCTTGAATTGGGAAATAATTCTTTGATAAAGTCGAATGTTGTTGCACGCTGGTAAACTAGCATAATAATGATAACTCACTCGATTTTTTTGCCACACACTATGTCACGCCAGTCGGCATGCCAAAGTTCAGACACATCGCGCCAAAAGCATGAAAAGTCGTCAGTTTTTGACCACACATTGTCAAATTTGCATGCATGCCTCGATGTGTTCATGCACGCTCGCGAGTAAATGTGACCGTCAGTGGCCTGCATAAAACCTTCTATTTCGGTAAAAAATTGTTTTTTTGTCGTGTTCTTCTTGTTTATCTCAATGGACCAAAACATTAGTTTATAATACTATTATTCTACCGCATTGTAATTATTGTTCTTCCTTGTTAATATCATGTGGTCAAGAAAATATGTATATTGAACATGGGCATCTATCATCATACTTAAATTTTATCCTCGAAAAAGATCCAACTCGGTTGAGTATGGTATTCGTTCTGGACAGAATTGTAATATTCAGTTGGTTAGGACAGTAAGTTTAATGAGTGCAATTTGAATTATATACCCATGTTTAAGTTCTTTGATAAATATATTAAAAAAATTTCGAAAACAAATTAAAAATTGAGATCCATAATTCAAATTTCGTATTTGCTAAGTTTTTAATTTGCAACATTTCCATATAAAATTTTGCTGTACCTATTTCTAATATTTCGAAAAAATCACAAATGAAATATCAAATATGCGCTTATAGTTTTAAGGCATGCTCCAAATTTTATCAAGAATACAATTTTCTGACAAATCGGTGAGAAAAATATTTTCCACATGTTTCACACTTTCTTGGACATACTGTATATGTATATAGTTTGTGTTAACCTACAGATGAAATTTTCTTACCGCTCATATTTGCACCAGCCATAATACCAGTAACTCCGGAAAACAGCACGCCAAAAACGGTGGCGAAAGTGACCATTTCTCCTTTAGCAGTGTAATCTTTACCATAATGGGCAAATAAGTTACTTTTTAAAGTCTCATAGCTCAGACCGGTATATGTCATGTTGACATGGTATGTTGCGTTTTGAATTAGAGTATTCGAATCAGGAATGGGTACCTAAAACATACAATATCATGGAACCGGGCGAGTAAGTAGCTGGAAATTAATTATTTTTACGATTTGTATGGCAGAATCATTGTGCCCTTACCTGAATCTCTCCCTCATAGAAGAAACTGAAAAATGTCACAAACAAACAGATACAGACTATGGCTAACACAAACACTGTGGTTTTTGCAAACATGGCAGCACCGATGAGACATATTAGTAAATTGATAACATTCAATCCTGTACAGTATAAAAATTCCCACCACCGACCGCCTGGAACTATGTCCTTAATAAAATAACCTAAAACATGAATATAATACATTATTAAATTAAAATTAAGTAAAAATTAAATAATAAAAATCAAAAAATATGTTGAAATAATAAAGAGAAAAATATTAATATCATTAAATCAGACACATAAAAAATAATATATGTATTATGTACATTCTAATGACAATGTATTCATATATGGGGTGTCCCACAGGGAACCGTGTTGGGACCGATTTTGTTTATAATTTATGCATGCCAAGTGCTAAATAGATATTTATTTATTTATTTAATAATATCTCAAAAAATCAAGTGCATTATTTTAAATATATCCCTATTATTCATCAAACATGCAATTTATCTTTTTGATAATGATAATTTTAAAGTATTAAAACCATTGTAAAAGATAACAATTATGAATAATATATAAAAATTCATTGGGATTTGGGAAATACCACCTTGGTAATTCCCTAGATTAGATATCAAAATATTCAATTTAATGGTTCAGTCAAAGTTCAATGGTTGTAGTCTTGTAGTTTGCCTTCTTATCACTTCCATACAGAAAATTTGATTAACATATATAGTAAACTTACCAGAGGGTCCAAAATTTTCCACCAATCCTTCAACACAGCCAGATATACAGAGAGCACTGCTTACTACATTGGCAAAGAAAAATAAGGTGCCTATGGATCCTCCAAATTCTGGACCCAAAGTTCTACTTATCATAACTATAGAATGTCAAGGATAATAATCAAAATCATTCGAATGATTTAAAAAGGCTATGCAGTGTATCTAGTAAATATTTGCTAAAAAGGATACAGTAGGCTCCTCCTCCTTCAACCGCTCCATTTGTAGATATGGCACAAACTGAACTAACTGTAAAAATAAGAATAGCATAGGCTATGGCAAATTGTGCTAGTGTGACTAATAATCCTGCATTTCCTACAATATAACCTAAAAAATTAACAGAAAATTAATTCTTGTTTCATTAGTAATCAACTTAAGTTCTGAGAAACTATAAAGAACTGTAAAAGGGAATGGAAAAGATTTTCATATTTTTTAATCAGCAATTTTAATATATATGTATTATACTTTAAAGTACATGCAAATGGAAATCAGAAATATTTCCATATAAGTTTGGGTTTATGTATTTGCTGTTACTTTATTTTTTTTATTATTGGCCTTATTACAATACTTTAAAAAATAGGTAAATTTTAATTACCATGTATTTATTATCAAAAGAAAAATTTTAAAATCTTACCCATACGAAGGAAAATCAATGCTGAAAACATAGACAAACTTACTGGGGCAAACACCCCAGCAAAAGAGCCCAAAGTTCTTGTGCTCGATTCTTCAGAAAAAGAATCAAACTGTACATAACTAGATGCCCCGTCGCCACTTGAGCTCGTCTGATTTTTATTGAAAATTTTCGATATTTTTCTCATCACTGATGATCCAGAATTTCCAACTAGGGGCGTTTTGTCCACGTTATTGGTGGATCCCTCAGGAGGAGCCAACATTTTGTTAAAAGATATATATAACTATTTTATCACTTACTACTATGATTGCAAAGTATTAAGTTTCTTAACTACTAATGCATTTTATTGCTAATAGTTATTGATATTTTGATAATTTTATAAATTGTAAACAAAGAACCTGACGTATGAACCGTATGACCGTCTATTTAAAATAATATCTTCTCAACTAGACAAGTACCTATTTAAGACGTACGTGCGACAACATTACAGAAGAAATTAATTGGGTTCATTTTAACCAAAAACGCCTTTTTAGCGACAGCGCCAAACTATCATTACTCTGCGCCTCCAATAAAAAAACGAGGCAGAACTGAATATTTTTTTGAACTTAACCAAGCTTTTTTTAAGTAAATAAGCTCCTTCTTAAAAAAATTTCAAATAATGGAAACAGAAAATATTGAGATTGATAGCTTGCTAGAAAAAGTTGATATTGAGTATATGCTCGAGTTTGAAACTCAAATTTTTCTAGATATTGTACGTAGTGATGGTTTAATAATAGCTGCAAAGTAAGTTCTCCTAGGCAATTAATCAGTCATATCTATATTAACTGTTCTTATTTTTAGGGGTTTAAATTTGGACTTAGTGTTATTGAATATTTTAAAGGTTTATCAAGATCCTGGAAATCTAGTGTTAGTTTTAAATGCTACCGAAGCTGAGCAAAAATATTTTGATAAAAAATTGAATCAGCAACATGTTTATATTGAACATGATGTTGCAAATACGAGGTAATGATTTTTTAAATCTTTCATTAACAGAGTTGTTCTCACTATAGTTATTTTTACAAGAATTTACTGACTGAACCTTAGCATTATTTCTATCTATTTAGAGTAGAGGAATACCTTTGTGGTGGAATACACTTTTTACACTCAAGAATATTAGTAGTTGATTTGTTAAAAAGCAGGCTTCCTATAGACAAGATTACAGGGATTATTGTGCTAAGAGCACACAGAATTTTTGAAAGTTGTAATGAAGCATTTGCTCTAAGACTCTATAGGCAAAGTAACAAGGTAATTATTAATTTTCACAAAAAATATAAGTATCTAACTTACATATGTTTTTAGACTGGTTTTATCAAAGCATTTTCGAATAGCCCTCAAAGTTTTACGATGGGCTTCTGCCAGGTAGAGAGAGTTATGAGAGCACTCTTTGTTAAGGACCTTTATATTTGGCCCCGTTTTCACAAATTGGTTAGAGATAGCTTAAAGAAACATGAGGTAACATTTCCATAAATCAATTTTTCTATAAAAAGTATTTTTTTAGAATATAATTGTTTTAGCCTCAAGTTATTGAACTGCACATTCCAATCTCTGAGCAAATGAGGAAACTTCAAACCTACATTTTGGAAATAATGAATGCAACAGTCAAAGAATTAAAAAGGTTGAATCCTGGACTAGAAATGCAAGAGATAACTGTGGAGAATTGCCTTACCAAGAAATTTCATAAAATTTTACAGGCACAGATGAATGAAATATGGCATCAACTAAGCAACAGAAGCTGTCAGTTGATCGCCGAATTGAAAACACTAAGACATTTGTTATTGTAAGAGTTTGTTTTAGATAATTTATTTTCTATTTTACAAAATGCTTTTTTTTTCAATATGACAGCATTACTAATAAGTTGTATTATTTTTTTTGCTAGAATGATGTTTTATTCAGACCCAGTGGCATTTTACTCAACACTTTTGGAGTATAGAAAGCCAGAATATGCTAGAACTGTAGACTGGGTTTTAAATCAATCTGCAGAATTATTATTTAGAGATGCAGGTGCGTTGATATTTTCAGGTGACAGAGGTAAGATTTTTTCTGATTTTATTATTTCTTTATTTTCAACAGTTTTGCCAATCAAAATGCACTATTATTAATTCTCAAGACAAATGGCTTATACAAAAATTTAAAGAATAAACTATGGAAATACGGTTGCTAAAAAAAGTTTAGCAACCTAAATTATATATACGTTTGTGAAATAAGAAATTTATTTAGAACACCAATAAAAAACTGTTTTTCTTTTCAGAATTCAACCCAGAATTTTGTCCAAAATGGGAGGCACTTTTGGAAATATTGAAAGTTGAGATACCTGCAGAAATAAAAAAGTATGAAAATAAAGACAACACTACGGTATTAATACTTTGTTCTGATCAGAGGACTTGTCATCAGCTAAATGAAGTTAGTATATTATTTAATAACCCATCTATCACAGCTTTGTTTCTTAGAGATTGTAGAAGACACAGAGATTAAATTTGGTAATCTTTTGGACAGAAATGCATCAAATAGATAGATTAGAGTATAAACATTCTGAATTCTCAAATTTTGAAGTAGTGTTTGGGGTCTGGCCGAAAACACTGAGTAAAGGAAATTATTTGTTTGTTTATTTTGACAAAATTGGTATTTCAATAATATACAATGTGCTTATCAAATAAATTGTTTACAAAAAATTTATAAAAATCATTGATTCCCCTTTTATCTTGTAATTACAGGGTGTTATGGAAATGACGTATTTTATTTAAATGGGTGACTCCTTGGGTGTCCTAGAGAAGCGCTACATATTTAATTTTTTTTTAAATCGACCGTTTTAAAAGTGGGGTAATAAACACTCTTACTCACAGGTCAGGCCGCGCTACTGTACAACATTTCACCCAGAGCCAATGGCAATGTTGCCAAACTTAATGTAAAACTGAAATTCCGTATAAAATTATTAAAATAAATTAATTTCTACCTACTTGTATTTATTCTTATACCTAAAGAGCGAGGAATTCCAGACACAAACACAATCAGTTTTTTTTCTTTTTCATGGGAACACTCCTGAAACACTTTATGTACACACAGTAATAGTGAAACAGAACCGACAGTTATCTTTTGAAAATACAATAATACAGATTATTAGATTTTATTAAACGCGACGAAATTTGACGTCCAGAAGGAACGCGTCAATAAAAACAATAGTCAAAGATTATTTATGGACGGGCAAGATACACACGTAAACCGAAAAAACAGAGCGGATTGCTGAGAGTGTGTTGGTGATCGACGAGACACAGCGTATCCGGCCGCTAGTTGGTCTTCAACTAACAGACGCAAGCGTGCGGCGCTATATGAAACTACTTCGCTCAGCCGATGTAAGGCGGCAAGATATCATTGGCATTTGACCTAGTGACGTACGTGGCTATTACTATTCCATATGTTTTTTCGGGTTGTTTAAAACATAGTCCGTCGTAAATGTTCTTCAATTAATCGTTAAAAAAGGTATTACAGAATGGAAAAGTGTTTAAATTATTTTATTTTGTCTAAAGAGTTTAAGGTGTACATATGACAACACCGGCCAGAATTCCTTGATTGCTTACATGTATCGAAGTGCCACACAGGTGTTTTTCTGGTTTGAAGTCGGATTGGCAAATCCAGCTTAGTTGGATTTGGGAATCCAAGGAAACAAATTGGCAACAGTGGATTTTCAACAAATATGACGTGGAAAAGGGGATAACGCAAGAGATAACCCTACTTTCGGGTGTTCTGTTCTGACGTGCATTAAGAAAGCATTGAAATTCGTGATTAACAGCCTTTAAAACAGAATTTTCTTCAAAGTTTTGTGAGTTTTTGGAAACAATGGTGTTTAATATATTTTTAAGATGCAGAGTGAATATTTAAAGACATTTCCAGACAGGACATATTTCGCCGTATTTAGTACTATTCCATGTTTTTCGGGTTGTTTAAAACATAGTCAGTCGTAAATGTTCTTCAATTAATTGTTCAAGAAAGTATTACAGAATGGAAACGTGTTTAAATTATTTTATTTTGTCTAAAGAGTTTAAGGTGTACATATGATAACACCAGCCAGAATTCCTTGATTGCTTACATGTATCGCAGTGCTGTCTTTCTGGTTTGACGTCAGGTCACTTTTACCGCTGAATGAATTGAAAGCGCCTTTTATATTAATCTAAAATGATGATAAAATGAAATCCTCATTGGAGGAGAATTGCCAGTGAAATTCATAAAATAGCTTGACAAAACGTCTGGTACTTTCGGGAATTTAAATTGGTTTTTGCTTTGAAACTCAACTTAATTAATTTGAATTGAAAGGAGGAACACTTATCTATTGATGTGTACGACTTTTTGTCGCAATTTCGTTTAACGCTAATTAATGTGTAATGTTTGTTTATTAGCGCAAACTCTACTTAAAACATTCCGTTTTGTTTTCTAGCTGTTGACGGCTGGTCCTCATTACTACCTTTTCTTCCTAGCCCTTAAAAAGAAAATACCCTTCAAGACGGTGAGTAAACACTTCAAGAACTGTGGAAACTTACCAGAAATCGCCAAAAGTGAGGATCCTGAGGACAAGTCAAAACCTAGGAGTAGTAAAAGACTGAAAGGCAACAAGGAAACTGCCAAAGACTCGGGCGATAAAGATAATGATGACAGTCTTGAAAATAAGGAGGAGAAGGAGGAAGAAGATGAAGTTTTTCAAAGCACTTATATTCTCACCATGAGTCAGAGTATTTTAGATGATTTCGATGAAAGTTTGGGAAAAGATCAGTCGAGTCTAGAGTCATCCGTGTTTAGTCCTTATACTCAAGTAAGTTTTTAACATATCATTTATTTATAGTTGGTTTGCGAGCCATGGAATTAGCGAAATTATAGGGTATTTTTTCAAATAGAATATGTTTATAATGTAGAATAATTCTTAAAATGTTAAACATTTTAGCTTGAAAATATGGATCTAACACAAATCTGCGATTCTATAACTGCTCCGAAAATTTTAATTCAAACGTTTAAAGGTGGAGAGAATTACATCAGCTTGCAAAATAATCTGCAAATGTTAAAGCCTAATTTTGTTATTATGTATCATAGTAATATAACGGCTGTCAGAGAGATTGAGGTAAGTCTGTTTACATTACATGATAACAAGTTGCCAGTCACAACGGTGCAAATCTTCACTCGCAGCAAAAATAATCGATCCACGCAATATTTGGATGAATTTTGATTGTGAATAATTGTTTTATTTTAATTCCGATTTTTACTATTCTTTTTTTATATTGTAAGTAAATTTATCCAAATTCTCGCAC
Source organism: Barypeithes pellucidus (assembly GCA_963991005.1). Lineage (NCBI taxonomy): Eukaryota > Metazoa > Arthropoda > Insecta > Coleoptera > Curculionidae > Barypeithes > Barypeithes pellucidus. Next base: position 9,194,191 of record OZ022557.1, read on the forward strand.
ATATGTAAGTTTTAAGAAAGTTAAAAATATTTAATAATAATAATAATACATTCAGACCATAGACAAAGGAAGAGAGGGGACGCGTAAAACCAGAAGCTATTTTGTTACCGCCTGGCTCCTTATCGGACTTAGCAGTGGCGTTACAAGAATATTTTCTTAGTATTATCCCAGTACAAAATTATTATTTATGGAATATGGAAGTAATATTTTTATTGAATTGAATTTGTATATTGTGTCCCTTACTGAGTACAAATGTTCTTCTGCTTCTCAATAATTTATGAATGCTTAGTAAATATTAATTTTATTAGCCAAAAATATAATTTCATATAGGAAAGGTTGTGAAATTTAAATATCTTTCAACTTTAGGGAAAAGGTAAGATAAAAAACAAAATTGGTCGATTCAAAATTTATTACAAAGAAGCAACAAAATGTAATTACTGGTAGTTTTGAAAATATTGTTGGCACAGCACCTCCAAGTAATCGTACTCTTTCCTCAACTTTATAAAAAAGGACTTCTCGAAATGCTCTGAACAAATCCTGTAGGCAGGAGAAGGTGTCCAATCTCTAAGTCCCATGTTCTGCACCCAAAAGTTTGCTTTTTGTGGATCTTTCGGAAATCTAAAAACAATACAACAATGTGTGAGCTTAGTGGTTTAAAATAAGTTTTAACAGGACGCCATCCTTGTGAAACGACCTTCGCCTGAAGTCGTGTTTCTCAAAGACTATGACCTTCAACGATTCAAGACCAACGTTAATCGCTTTCTTTAAAAAAATAACACTGGTATACATTCGAAATAATATAATGCTTTCACTAATAATTAACCAAAATTAAATAAGAAATAATTTAATTTTGTCAAAATATACAAATCATGCAGGTACGCCATTGAGTGACACACCCTCTCCAAGGGAAATTACCTGGTTCTTATTAGAAATCTTGAATGAAAAGTGCAACAAATCTACTACAAATTACAAAGAAAGGTAGCTTTAACTATAGCCTTAATCATAGTTTCAAATAATATATACTGCTAAACTTACAAGGGAGATATCTAATATAAAATAAATGCATGCAAAAAATTCAATTTGAATATTTACCGATGGGAAGTAATTCCAAGCTTCTTTCGTTCATTACGGCTTTTACAGCTATAGGCACAACAATTCACCATTTTTCTGTAAATAAACTGAATTCTTATAATAGCTCTTCTCGCCACAAATCACCAAAATACATAGGGTGCCACCTCGATTGTCTGGCTCCCTATCAATGGCGGCCGATCAATTTTAGGTAACACTTTCTGCGACGGCCCGTAAACCGGAATTATTCGTCCCCTCTCTTCCTTTGTCTATGATTCAGACAGTCACAATTGTAACAATAAGCATTGCTAGTGTAAAAAAAACAAGTAATGTATAACATTAAATAAAGTGAAAGTCTGCCTTCAACCTCACCTATCATTTAGGTAATCGTCCATAGGATAATATTCCTCTGAATTATGAATGTTTTAAGAAGGGTAGACAATTAACCGTGTGTAACCAAATAAGTATATTTTCGATAGTTTCTCCTAGAAGCCTATTAACGATTGAATGATTGAAACGAGCCCATTCCGAATTTTATTTTGATAAGAAATTACATGAATGAGTTTTCTTTTTTGTAGATGTATGAAGCGCATAGACAAGTAGATAAACAACTGAAAATTTACTTCCTTATACACGCAGAAACGGTTGAAGAACAATCATATCTAACAACTTTAAGAAGAGAAAAGGAAGCGTTCGAGTTTTTAATTGAAACTAAGGCAGTATGTATTTTTTGTTGTTGACAAACAGACAGTATGTACCATACAGGGTGATTCACGACGAGCGTGCATTAGAACTTTATGGAGAACTACTGAATATATGTTCCTGAAACTTTGGGGATTTGGGTTTATCGATATGCTCTCTTTAACTAAAATATTGACATATGTCTGTCATTTCCGGTCATACCGGAAGTAGCTGCCAACTTTCGTTTTTTAAATACAACATGGTAACTTTTATTACATTTTTCGATTAAGCATTAAATACTAAGCACATTTTATAGAAAATATTTTTGTCAGACTCTATTAGTTTTTGAGATATCTGGACTTTTTGTAATTATTTGGCAAATGCATGACGATGAAATAATCCATATAATTTTTTTACCTTAGCGCTTGGACTAAAAAGTTTTTCTCACCGAATAGCTAGAAGATCATCAAGTCTCAAAAACATTTCAAATTCGGCATAAAATGTACAGGGTGGTCACAATTCAAGCCTCATTGTGAAAGAATTCAAGCATTAAAAACTTTCTTATTTTAAATGGAACACCCTGTATATTTTTATTTAATTTGATGGCAAATTAGTTGTTCTTTATAAATAGTATTTACTGTCCTATACCTATATCAAAGCGTTTTCTCAAAAAATCCAATTTTATTCCGAAAATACTATTTGTTCAAGTGTGCTATGAAAACAATTATTGTACTTAGGGGCTGTATACTGATGTCTATACGGAGGAAAAGTGATTGGTATCAAAACGATGGGGCTCCAGCACACAACGTCCAAGTTGTTAAGACTGCCCTAAACAGACTTTTTCATGACCAGTGGATCGCAAACCAAGATCCCTTCCACTGGCCAGCTCGTTCGCCAGACTTAACTCCACTGGACTTTTCATCTGGGGAACCATTAAAGACAAAGTTTACGCGCGTCCCATCACCACGAAGGAAAATCTAATTGAAAGGGTGAAGGCAACATTTCAATCTCTCACAAGAAATTAGGAATGCTACAAGAAATAACATGATGAAAAGAATACATAAATGCTTGGAAGTAAATGGCAATCATTTCGAACATATTTTTAAAATATAATCAAAAGATATTAGGTATAATTTTCAAACACATTTTTAATTAAAGAATTTAAAGTTTATACACTTGTTTCCTTGCTATTTTTAAAAAAATAATATTTAAACCATTAAATTTAAAACAATCAACTGCATTTTATTTATAAACTATTAAGAAACACTTTAGAATATTGTATTTTCCAGCAATCAATCACTTTTCCTCCGTATAGACATCAGTATACAGCCTCTAAGTACAATTGTTTTCATAACACACTTGAACAAATAGTATTTTCGGAATAAAATTGGATTTTTTGAGAAAACGCTTTGATATAGGTATAGGACAGTAAATACTATTTATAAAGAACAACTAATTTGCCATCAAATTAAATAAAAATATACAGGGTGTTCCATTTAAAATAACAAAGTTTTTAATGGTTGAATTCTTTCACAATGAGGCTTGAATTGTGACCACCCTGTACATTTTATGCCGAATTTGAAATGTTTTAGAGACTTGATGATCTTCTAGCTATTCGGTGAGAAAAAATTTTTAGTCCAAGCGCTAAGGTAAAAAAATTATATGGATATTTCATCGTCATGCATTTGCCAAATAATTACAAAAAGTCCAGATATCTCAAAAACTAATAGAGTCTGATAAAAACATTTTCTATAAAATGTGCTTAGTATTTAATGCTTAATCGAAAAATGTAATAAAAATTACCATGTTGTATTTAAAAAACGAAAGTTGGCAGCTACTTCCGGTATAACCGGAAATGACAGAAACATGTCAATATTTTAGTTAAAGAGAGCATATCGATAAACCCAAATCCCCAAAGTTTCAGGAACATATATTCAGTAGTTCTCCATAAAGTTCTAATGCACGCTCGTCGTGAATCACCCTGTATTTAAGTCAAAATTACTGTGTTGTTTTCTTGACCGGTTTCTTTGCACATGAGTGTATTTTCCATGTGGTGCATTTTTTTTTTCCTGTTTATTGAATAGGATGAATGTTTATTTTATATAAATGTTTTTTTCTAGAATATGGTTGTTCCAGAAGACCAAGATGGTAAAACCGACATATGTTTAGCACTTCAGAGGGGTATTATAAATGAAGAAAAAAATACCCGCCAGGGAGGCCAAACTGCTGACACTCCTAAAAAAAGGTTTGTCATTGTCGATATGAGGGAATTTAGGAGCGATTTGCCATCGTTGATTCATAAGAGGGGGATTGAAATTGAACCTGTTACTATTTCGGTAAGTGTTTATTATAGGAGGTAATAATAGTATTTTTTATAACCATGTCTATGGAGTATTCTATTTTTTAGTTATTTTAAATACTGATCGTAATTTATATTATTTTATAAAATTTTAGGTGGGCGATTATATTTTGACGCCGGATATTTGTGTGGAAAGAAAAAGCATATCGGACCTGATACAGTCTCTGAATTCCGGACGTTTATATCACCAGTGTACCCAGATGCAGCGTTTTTATGCCAAACCCATGTTGTTGATAGAATTCGATCAAAATATACCTTTTGGTAGGAAAGTAAGTAGATTTTGTATGAAGAATTAAATCGAGCATTGTTAAATATTAGCTTAGGTATCTTTCGTTATGGATGGAATCCTTGAAATCAATTTGAGAGACATGAATTCGTTTTATTTAGGTCAAACGCGCCAACGTATGGTTGCTTTCATGCGGTTTCTAGCGGCACTGTCTCTCTTGGGCCATAAACAATGTTCTGCAATATAAACACAGTTCATGGTGTCAAAGATACTGTTTATTTTAAACGAATAATTAGTAGTGATGTTGTCGGGCTAAGAATGTGCTTTTTTTAGAATCAGTACATACTATCTGAAGGCAGCGACAGTTTTGGCGTTCAAGAGAAGTTACTGCTGTTGACTATACACTTTCCTAAATTAAAAATTATTTGGAGTCCTAGTCCATATGCGACAGCTCAGTTATTTGAGGAACTGAAGGTAATACATACTATATTAAGATTATATTTATTACTTATTATTATATACCAGATGTCTCGGATAAAAATGCAGTCTACAGGGATCTCATAAAAAATTCCGTAGATATATATTTTTTCTTATTCTATTTGAAGAGCTATGTGAAAATAAATTTTACATTATTTTGTCTAATTCGGTCGTTTCTGTTCCTATCAATGGGATCCCTGTATAGTGCATTATTATTTGGGACACCCTGTATCTTAATTTAACATTTCCTCTTTATTTTTGAAGCAAGGAAAAGATGAGCCGAATATAGAAAACGCTATAGCGATAGGCGGCGACCAAGATCTAGATGTGATAGAATCAAAATACAATTCAAATATTTATGATTTTGTTCAAAAATTACCTGGTATAACTACTAAAAATATCGATATGTTCCTGAGGAAAGGAAAAAATATGAAAGAAATTATAAATAAAACAGAGGTGGGTATTTTATTGTGATATGAAAAATTAAAGCCGTGAAATACAGAGTGTTATGGAAATGACTTATTATATTTAAATTGGTGACTCCTTGGGTGTCCTAGAGAAAGTCTACATACTTTTTTTTTAAATTGAATATCTAAATACTAAGATAAAAACCCTTTTTACCCACATGCTGTCGCGCCATTCCATCTGGATTTACTTAGCAACAATGTGGGTCATTAGAGTATACTAACAGTGATGTCAGATCACACCGCGTGTCTCGCCCTTGCTTGGATAACGGCCGCGCGCCACTATCGTTGCTTCAGTATATTTCGAGACTCTGGGGTGGAATGACGCTGTCGAGGGTTCCACGTGCTTGACGTACACAAATTTTAAACGTTTTGTTAGCTTTTTCTGTTGTGAAATAATTCATAATAATAAATGTTGTGATGTGTGATATTATATACTGTTGGTTCTGTTGAAAAACATACTTTTTGTGTTTTATTTTTTTATGGAATTTAATTATAAAACGGACTATCGGAGGTAAGAGAGTATGTACCTTAAAATTGTAGTTTTTTTTTTCTAAAAAGTTTGAAAAAGAAGTGATAACGCGTGTCAAAGACGTCTCGTTGTCAAAAACTGAACACGTGCGTTTACAATTCTGTGTTGCAATATGACAACGTCGCCTATAATGCGCTAACCTCTTTTGAACCTCGAGACTGCCTCAATAAACTATTGATTGCGAAGGTCCTCAGGAGCGGGCACGTAAATATTTAGAATTCATATAAAGTGTATATTTCGCTTAATAATTCAAGGCGCCATTTATGGTTATTTTTCTTCAATTTATTTTCATCTCAGGATTTGCCGGTTTAAATATAATAAGTCATTTCCATTACACCCTGTATAAGAGTCATAAAATATCAATTTCAGATATTACACTAATTTTTGATATAGAGTAATACGATATAAAATCGCACATTTTTACCCCAAAAAGTTTTTTTTATCAAGCAATGACGTGCAAATCCTCAATACAATTTTAACCAAAAAATATGTTACGCCACTGATATTTTCGAAACAACTTATTTATTATTAATTATCATTCAATTCTAAACAAAAAAGGTATCTTCCATTTTTGTCTTAAACCTTACCGTTTGGCTTTATTTTTGAAATTTGTATTTTATTGTAGGACGAGTTAAAGGAAATCTTGGGAAACTCGAGTGATGCAAAAGCATTGCACTCTGTGTTACATGAAGTGTGTGTTGCCGAAGAAGAAACTAAGGAAAAATCAAAATATTATAATAATAAAGGAAGAGGGGGCAATTCTAGTAGAGGTTTCTCAAAAAGAGGGAGAGGGAAATAGATATTTATATCTGGAAAGTATTTAAAAAAAGGTTGCAAATATTTTTAATTTATTAAATGTTTTTTTCATCTAAGCAGATTTGATCTTTTATCAGTGACGGTTATTGGTGTTACCGGGCTTTGGGCCTGCCCTCACCAAATTGTGGACCAAAAAAAAACGCCGTCGACGATAACAAAAAAGAAGTCATAGTGGGGTCGATCTGGCTTCAGAAAAGGCCATATTTGAATTCTTTAAAACTGAATTTTTTTTTCCTATATTATAGTTTGGAGTCACTTTTCGCCCAGCAGGTGGGGGAGGGAATTAACACGTAAAGTATGGGAAAATGAGTTTTTTGGGAATAACTTCCTTAATTAATGTCGGACGGCAAAAAATCAAAAGAACGAAAATGAAGGGCTCGAAAATGCGCACAATCTGGATTTTGACTTTTTGAAATCGGTCCAGCGGTTGCCGAGATATAGCGATTAACCGGAGTCTCGATTTTTAGCCGCGGCGAGAACCGCGTTGCCTTTTTTTACAGGGAAGAAATCGACTTAGGGACTTTATTTCTTTTTTCCTCGGTAGATGGTCGGGTCAAGATGACTGTGTCCAATTTTCAAGTCCCCAAGTCAATTAGGACGGGAGGGGGAGATGAAGGTTGAATAAATCCATTTTATATGAAAAATTAAGGTAGCTGCGACAATTCAGTTTCTTAAATAAAATAAATCATGAACTATCTAGTTTCGAGCAAAGCAGAATAAATCCTCATTAAATAGTAAAAAATATTTTTATCTGTAAAATACATATTTTTGAGAAACAAATTTAAAAAACAGTATTTTTATTTTGGTGGTTAGTTAGTAAAACACATTGGCTTTATGTTTGTACTAGTTTGAAGAATGATTTTATTAACGTTTGGTAATATCCTTTTTTGAGCAAAACCAAATAAATCCCAACTTTTCGACCACAACCGAATCGATCCATTTTTGATATATTTTTTCCAATTCATGCAGCTGGCTACTTACCACGAACGAAAAAGTTATTCCTTTTGAGGTACAGAAAAATCGTCTTCCCAAAAAATCATTATAGTGGATTTATTCGATTTTGCTCCAAAGCTTCTCAATTCAGCTAATAAGGCGACCAACAGTATATAAATAACAGAACTAAAGTGTGGAAAACCATTTTTTATTTATGTCTTACAAAATAAAAACAAAACCTAAGTAAATAAATTAATTATCCATTTACTTCTTGGCTTTCTTTTCCTTCTTTTCTTTGCCAGCCTTGCCAGTCACATCATCAGGGTTTTCAGCAGCATCTTTTGCTCTCTTGGCACGAATTCCTACCAATTTAGCGTCAGCGCGAGCTTTCCTAAAATGATTAAGTAAAATTAGTAGCATATTACAAAAAAATTATAGGAGGAAAAAGTAGGTGTACATTTTACCAGTGTGTTAGTGCTGAAAAAACTTGGATGCAGAATTACAGTAGGTCTTAAGGGGAATATTGAAAAGTGGACGAAATAAATTGCCATGTTTTCACCACTCATATTTCACTAGTAATGCAAGGATTTTAATAAAATAAAGTTGCTATTACTACCCCACTAGGAAAATTAAACTTTTTGCTATGAAAAAGTTTGGTAATAAGATAGCTCAAACATAAGCAGATCAATTTGAAGTCGGCAATATTCATTACAAATAGGATTTATTTATTCCTAGTTCAATGATCTTTAGCCATAAAAAATTATACCCAAACCACAGAAGTTATAAGGTACATAGTTACAATCTTGTTAATACGACAGGATAAAACCTCCACCAGAAACTTTTACTACATTTTAAATACTCTCGTAAGGAATTAAAACAGAATCCCTGAGAAACGAACCTAAATACCTTTCCAGAAAAAGCAAGTTACAGGATTTATACTTTAGAACTTTCCATGCACTCAACTATTAGATTATTATATCTGCAAAGAAAAATTGTTATGAGAATGTAATTATTTCAAACCGAGTACTTATATTTGGGCTGCCTAATCAGATGTTTAATATTCCACTCTTAAATTCAAAATTGAATATACTAAAGGCAATTTTGTTTCGAATTTCTGAAAGGAAACTTGAACAAACCCTATTTTTATACATTCTTACATGTATTTTTTGGAATAACATTACCAAAAAAAAATAAGTACTCCATAAGCTTTGCAAACATAAAACTTTACAACATAAGATTTGTCAAAGCACAAGTAAAAATAAGCATATAAGATCAAATTACATATTAAGTCATGGATATCTATGAGGTCAATATTGTAAATTTTGTACTGTGTAACTATATGGCTTAAGTATTTTCACATTAACTAGCAAAAATCAATATTTTGTTCTAAGTGCTAGAAAAAATATGTTACCCGATCAGAGTGTTACGCATGCATTTACCTTAATGTGACATATGCATTGAAGTTCTTTTCTTCTTCGGTTGGGACACGAGCCTTAGTCCTCAAAGTAGCTTGTTTAATAGGCAAAACTTCGCCAGGCAACTGGATTGCTACTTTCCTTTCCTCTTCGGTAGCTTCACCAGCACGCAACTTCTTTTTATTGTGAACGGGGAATAGAATCAGTTTAGATCTAAAAAAAAGAAGGGGAATTAAATAACTAGAAACCAAGAACGTAGTGGATCAATTAAACCCAGTTGAGAATATTTGGTTGTCCCTTACTTGTATTCTTTAAGGCGCTGGGCATTGACTTGTATCGATTCTACGGACTTGTTTCTCCTACGATGATCAACTGCAATGCCAACAGTTCTGGCAAACCTTGGGTTAAGTCCAGCTGCTTTAAGTTCTTGTAAGGTAAATCCACGTCCAGCGCGAACCTAAAAATTGAATTAAACCTATAGACATAAATTCTCATCAATTTTTTTATCAATGTGTGCTATTTAACCCAGCTCAAAGTTAAGTTACCTTGGTGTGGTATCTAACCGTGGGACACCTTACAACGGGTCTTAAAGGTCCTGCAGCAGGTCTAGGGGCAATTGCCTTGGCCTTCTTCACGCGATTCTGATGTCTTCTAATTTTTCGTGCGGGCTGATTAAACCAAGTTTTTACAAATCTTTGCCAATCCTTATGGAAATGGCCATTCGGAATCATATTATTACCTTTTGGTGCCATCGTGAACTTATTTTATCACACACGGCCAATACAAAAACACGTGCAAACGTCGAAATGGACGACACGGAAAAGGTTTTGGTTAGTTTTAGGGAATTCTATTTTTTGTTGACAGATAACGCAAATGTGGTGCAACTGATTCTTAGAGTACGTTCCTACATTTGGCTCAGTGTATCCATCTCGCTTGTTAATGGAGCATCTTCGATTTTCAAGAAATCAAGCAATTTTCGACTGACCTAGCTTACCAGCGCCTTTTTTGTGAACACGGTGGTATTGGAGCTAACGTCTCACGTATTTATGTTTGACACTGACAGGTCAGATGATTTGTTTTTCAGAAATTTCACAAAATAAACAAAAATTTGGATGTATTAGCTAAGCATATAAACTAACCGAAATCGAAGTGCTAAATTTTTCAGTATAGAATGCCCAGTTCTCTACTTTTTGGCATTAATAATGAAGGAAGAGTGTATACTTTATCGACCGGCGGATCTATGTGGAGAGAACTACCCTACAATGGTCAAGAATTTAAGAAATTATCGGGAGTGCCCCATTTTCTTTGGGGATTAGGAGGTGATCATCAAATTTATGTATATGTTCACGGCTTGGATATTCCTATAAGAATTCGAGAAGAATCTTATGAGAACGAGGTAAAACTTATATACCAGATCTAAAAAGTGCAAGTAAATTTGTAAGCTTCCATAAATTAATAAACCAGTGTTTATTTCAAATTTTAATAATTTTTTAGAGATGGCTTCCGATAGAAGGATTCAGCTCCAGACTTTTACCTACAGACCGTTTTCGCTTTTCAAATCATGATGGCACAGTGGACAGATCTATAGATAAAATTAGACTCCCTTCTATGGCTTGGCAATGGGAAGGTAAGAGTGATAAAATAGAAACGTGTCAAACCTCAGTTTTATCAAAATTAGCTTCCTTATGTATGTGAACTAAGTAATAATCATTCTTTAATGTTATTTTACAACAAATATTACAAGGAATATTATTGTTAAGCTGTACAAACATACTTAACAAACAAGAGTTATAATTCAGGTGGAAATGACTTTATTGCTGTGCAAGTAAACATTTGCATATTACAGGTGGCTATAATAAAGTTTTTTTTCTATAAGATTTAATAAAAATTACAATTTTATTTGACCATACCTACTTGAAGTTGCAAAATCAAAGTATACTGAGTGATTTTAATTAATGTTCAGTACTTTTAAATTTAATTTTGTTCTTCCATCTGCCTCGAGCTGTCACAAAATGTTGAATATCTTATTTTCTCTCCATCTTTCAAGGTGATTGGCAACTTGAATTAACACTAGATGGGCAACCATTAGATCACAATGGCTGGAGCTACGCCGTAGATTTTCCAGCAAGTTACTACCCCAAGAAACAATGGAAAAGCTGTGTAAGAAGAAGGCTATGGGCCCGGACCGCTAAGTATTGTGCCATGAATACGTGGTGTGCTATTGCACCCTTACATAAAGATGCTACAGCTGTAAGTAAACAGAAATCCACTAAATACCACCATAATGATTGTAATTTATTTATAATTGTTGATTTTTAGGAACCGTTTATAGATGTGTCCATTGGTGGACAAAATGTAGCTGGAGCGGAACCTGGAACCATGTTGGTATGGGCTGTAACGTCCCATAATAGGGTAATGAATACTTTTATTGTTGAAAAATTCAGAACATTTTTTTTACAATCACTTTTCTATTATTTGTTATTGTCCCAAACAGTAAACAATCATTACCTTTGGTAACAGTAATGTAAAGTTGAATGATGAGTATCAAAATGTTACTTTTATAAAACTGAATTAGAAAAAATGTTGATGGGAATTTTATTACTTTTTTTTCAGGTTATGTTTAGAACAGGAGTAACTACAAAATCTCCTGAAGGTGCCCGGTGGAATAATGTACAAGTGCCCCAAGGATGTGAAGTGAATCAGATTAGTGTGGGACCTTCAGGACTAGTATGGACGGCTCTTCTGGATGGGAGAGCTTTAGTTAGAATTGGTGTAACTAGAGATAATTTACAAGGTACAAACATTTTATTTACAAGCATTTCTTCTTGTACATAGAATTAATGCAATAATCTATTTCCGGTTAGTAGTAAATTTTGGTAATGTTTTTGACAGAATATTTTATTGTTAGGGGAGTCTTGGCTGGAAGTTAGGAGTCCTGGAGATAATTTAAGAATTATTCAACTTTCTGTGGGAAATTGCAGCGTTTGGACAATTACACAAGACAAGCAGATTTGGTTTAGGTAAGAATTTTGTCAGTGCTGTTGTACATTAGTTTAGAAGTAACTAATTTTCAATGAAATATTTTGTTATATTTTTCAGGAAAGGTATCAAAGGCGAAGGTGCAGGTTTAAGTGAAGAACTGGCAGCCGGTTCAGGCTGGATCGAAATGGTAGGCCGAATGTGTCAAGTGACCGTTACCGCCAATGACCAAGTGTTCGCCGTAGGCGCTGATGATAGGATAATCTACAACAGGACGGGCATTTGTCAAGAGGACCTCACTGGGAAAAGGTGGAGGGCCTTGAGAGCGCCGCTGCAAGTCAGTAGAGCTAGTAGTAGCGCTAGTCTTGGGCGTGATAAATTTCATCGTAGCATGAATCATCTAGGGGTAAATAACAATATTAACATTCTAACATACAGGTTTTCAGTTTTTGCTTGTTTTTTTGTTTTACAGAAATTCTATGACATTTTAACACAAACATTATTACTTAACATCATGCAATAATCTCTTAGACCGCTTGACATGGAGGACTATAATTTGGTATAGTCATAGTTACTTAACATCTAAACACAGATTGAAGTTTTAAAAGTTTATTTTGGAATTTTAAGGATCGTAGATCAAACAAATAATACATTTTTAATGTTTTTGAGCTCAATATGTATCACCGCTGTAAGCAAAACTGCAAGAATATATAATTTTATCTTATTCCATCCATAGAGTCGACCAAGCAGCATGGTAGAACAATCAAATCTTTCCGAATACGAAGAACAATCTCGCTCGGCCCCCCTGGCCCCAACGTCGCTGCCGGTCGGCGATGGGAAGTACGAGATCCAGCCTAAAAACCCCAAGGCGTGGAGCCCCGTTCACTCGGTGGGGTCTATCGTTGGTACTGAGGTCCATCCGGAAACGGACGAGAGCGTCTGGAGCGAATCGAGCAGGGATTCGTGTATTTTCGCCGAGGACGAGGAGATGGGGTGGGCCGAGTATGACGCACCGTGGTCCTGGGTGGGTATTGATAATAAATGCGGCGATATTAATTAATTTAATATTCAATGGCGTTTTAGGTGGAGGCCGGTACTTGTCTATTGGAATCATTGCAAATGCCAAACTGGTTTTCTGAGTCCAGCTATGGTGCGATGCAAGAAGAATTTGAACAGCCTTGGAGGAATCGGATTTTAGAAGATTTAAAGTCAAGATTGCCCAACCAAGTAAGATATTTTAAATGAGGGAGTTTTTATAGAATTCATAGGAATCTTGGACAAGAAAATCGCACATTTATTTGACATACATAAACATGACATGTGAAATTCTATGGGATTTCCTATGTTCAACTTAACGATGCATCACCCGGTATAACAAATTGCAAAATGTCCTAAACATATGCATCATGCATGATGCTGATTCATTTTCCTTTGGGAAGGTAAAGTAATTACTTTTTGCGAGACATACTAGATATCTATTAAAATTAATAGAAATTAGGTGTTTGCAGGTTCTTAAAACCTTGTATAATACTTGGCTCAAGTACAATTACGGGAAAAATATTTGCACCCGCCAATTCGCTTGCGGTGATTCCATTTGTTCGGTATCAAAATTGAAATCCGTCAAAAAGTGAATTAAACACCGTTTTCTATGTCTCTCCCTAGGATAGTTCCTAAATTATTCAACCGATTTGCCTGAAACTTGTCACAACTATGTAAAATGTGTATCCAATTACGGGAAAAATATTTGCACCCGCCGATTCGCTTGCGGTGATTCCATTTGTTCGATATCAAAATTAAAGTCCGTCAAAAAGTGAATTAAATACCGTTTTCTATGTCTCTCCCTAGGATAATTCCTAAATTATTCAACCGATTTGCCTGAAACTTGCCATGACTATGTAAAATGTGTGTCCAATTACGGGAAAAATATTTGCACCCGCCGATTCGCTTGCGGTGATTCCATTTGTTCGATATCAAAATTAAAGTCCGTCAAAAAGTGAATTAAATACCGTTTTCTATGTCTCTCCCTAGGATAATTCCTAAATTATTCAACCGATTTGCCTGAAACTTGCCATGACTATGTAAAATGTGTGTCCAATTACGGGAAAAATATTTGTAACCGCCGATTCGCTCCCGTGGATACCATTTGTTCCGTATTAAAATTAAAATCCTTCAAAAATCAATTAAATGCTGTTTTCTACGTCTCTCCCTAGGATAATTCCTAAATTATTCAACCGATTTGGCTCAAATTTGCCAGGCCTATGTAAAATGAGTGTCCAATTACGGAAAAATATTTGTACCCGCCGATTCGCCCGCGTTGATCCCCCATTTGTTCCGTATCAAAATTAAAATCCATCAAAAAGTGAAATAAGAGATGTTTTTTACGTTTCTCCCCAGGATAGTTCCTAAATTATTCAACCGAACTGAAATACCAGTTCTTATTTCTTTTAGGGTTCATTTAGTCTTTATGAACAAGCAGTAGATACCACGTCGTGGATACACAAGGGTGAGGCCAGAGTGAATTTAGGCACACCTAATTTTGTAGATTGTATCTTACAGTTAGAATGGATTCAGACAACTGGAACGTTAACTATATTAAATCCTGATGGAGCTACAACTATGGTAAGATACTTAATGGGCTCTTTTAAGTTTTGAGTTCAGTATTTTAAAATCTTCTTATTCTCTATAAACCCTTATAGTAGACCGCTACTGTTTTCACTCTAATTGCCTTCTTTCCCGGACAATTTTTTAGTAAATACAGATTTTGCTGAGAAAATCACTAATAAAAAAGTTAAAAGAGGGGGAAGGGGTCATTATACGTGATCACCATGTATAAGATAAGATCTCTAATAGAATTACAGAGCGACTACCTTCAGGTGTATACCAACGTTCTTTAAACGTGTAAAAAAATTAATTTATTGATAATAGCAATTATTTGATTTTTTTTAGCATTCTTTTACTCTAAGTGATATTACTTGTGTACAAATGAGCAGTGAACCAGGCAATCCGAGGTTGTCACTTCACACTCCGAGGAGTCATCCGTCTGTAGTTATTTTACAGTTTTCAAGTGATACGTTGCTAGAAGAATGGCAGGCTCATTTCACTACTACTTGTGAAAAATTAAAAGAGTCACAAGGTATGAAGAAATCTTTTATTATTGTATTACTAACAAACCCAAACAAAGTCGTCAGGTTCGCTGATTTTTTTTAAAGGTAAACCGAGTGATGAGAGCGTATGGGCGGTGACGAACAAGGGCGATATTTTCGTCTGGGACCCTTCACAATTGGAAAGTAATCAGTTACGAGAGGATGATTGTTATCTGCAAAAATTTGATCTGAGCGGCAAGGAATGTCCTATCAAGGTGGCGTTACATGTCGGATTTATGCCTGGAACAATTTTAACATTGACTGGGTAAGTAACCTAGTCTATAATAATAATAATATTCTTTATTTAGCAATTGGCTAGTTATTGCTAAAAAATGAAAGTTACAAAACAGCGTTTATACAGGGTGTTTCTCAATAACAAACAAATTTTTAGGGAGGTTATTCTTGGGTCCGTTTTCAGAAAAAAACTTCGATAAACATAGAGAAGTAATTAAATGGTTTGCCGTTATTAAAATTGGTTCGCAGCAAAAATAGCCATTAAATCATTTGATCAGCATAAAAAGATTTTGCTTGCAATAAATAAAAATCAGGCTGCAACACTTGTTCTGCAAAAAATGCTACAAACTGTCAACAATTTAACCGACATCAGTCGGCTTGTAATATCATTTGTTCGCTTAATTAACAGTCGAGCTGCGAAATGATTACTTGGTCAGCAAGATTTTACAATTGGTCAGTAGAAAAAACATGTCTAGAAGCAGTTTACTTCAGAGGTTTGCATATTAAAAGAATGGTTATCAATATAAATCATTGGATTGCGTTTGTTTTGAATAATCGGCAAAGTTCGTTATTGTGGGCGAAGCGAAAGCAGTCGCGTGCGACGAATAGCTAATTGCGTGCGTGTGTTTTTATTCGGTGTAGCAGTCAAGGCCCAAAAGGTGTAGCGAGGGCGGGTTTTCACTTGTTTTCCCAGGGCACTGTCAATTTATGTAACTTTCTTCTGTTTTCTTTTGCCGAATACAGAAGGAAATCGGCCACAAAAGGTGTGGCGGGGGCGTTTTCACTTGTTTTCCAAGGGCACTGTCACTATTTCACGTTATATTGCTTTTTTTTTGATGACCAAGATTAAATATTTTGCTTACCCGCTGATTGCTTACTAATATCTATAAAAGTGGATCACTCATAGCAGCTTATATATTTAATTTGCGTACCAAAATAATTTAGAGCACTCTAGTATGACATTAATTACTGACCGATTCAGAAATGTCTGCTGTCCATAAGTTTCCGGCTGCTAACCAGTTCAATGATACCCATAAACATATGTCCTAAACGTCTTAACTTTGCAGATACAGGGTGTTATACATTTTCATGTTTTTTTAATGATTTGTTAAGGTTTAATGACTTAAATACGTATCAACTAGACCAGCGTTCCTCAAACATTTTTGACCGCGGACCCCTTTTGATTATAGAATTTTGTCGTGGACCCCCCAGCCGCTCGCTACATTACTATACCATTGATTCTAGGAGAGGAAGTCATGCCTAACTAATTTCCTTTAGTTATTTATTTCCACTTAGTTGTCCGCGGACCTCTAAGTAATGGCTCGCGGACCCCCAAGGGGTCCGCGGACCACACTTTGAGACACGCTGAACTAGACTAAGTAGACAACTGTCAAAACTGTTTAAGTTTACTTAGCTACTAACTCCTTTTTAATCTTTGTTAGTACCTAATTTCATAACAGTGTGCAAATGAATGAATTTCATGCTCTTATGCGAAAACTGTACGTCAAATACTGAAACAATCGTCTTTTAAAATTAATCCATTAATTTGCATCCTTAATCCTCTCCGGGAGGTCATTAAAAAGGTGAACTCCCTCAAAAAATAACGATCTTTCTAGGGTACTCTTATCTGATTCAATGTTATAGTGTTGCCCAAAGCGAATGCGCAGAATCCAAACCCACAATTCTGTACAGGGTGTCCCATTTTCGACACTTTTATAGGGTATCTCCGTAATTGTTAGTGCTATCAAAAAAGTAATGTAGGTGTCATGTGTTCCTTTTGGGTCAAACTTAAAATGGTAAAATCAAAATTTGAAAATTTTCGCTCGCTTAAGAGATACGGGGGAGAATCGAAAAATTTCAAAATTACCCTATATTTTCTTAGTTAAAAGAGATACAGGAAGATGCTTTATACAGAAGTTTCTTTATAATGATTGTTGAATAATATGCCATTTTCAGAATAAGTATACAAAGTCAGGTAAAAAAGTTATCGGACCTAACCTCATTTTAATCTAAAAAGAAACTATTTTAAATTCTCCTTTCAAATATATAACACACCAGGCACACAAAAGCTAATATCCTAGAAACAACTATGTTGACTATTAATATTTAACGTCAAAAGTAAAAATTTACTTATTCATTTGCGAAAATGTCCTATCACCATTTTGAAAAATTTGATATGATATCAGTTTATATTGAAAGTGGAAAAAACGAAGAAATGGCGCAAAATGTATATTTTGTTCGCTATCCGGAAAGACGGTAACCATTTAGAGACATATTCCGAACATTTGCGATGATTCCCGTTATCTCTTACCTTAATCTGAGTCATTTATTTCGTTTCAAGGTGGTAATAAAGTTTAAATAAATCGCCTAGGAAACCAATATCATCCATGGTGTGTTGTATATTTGAAAGAAGAATTTAAAATAGTATCTTTTTATATTAAAATATACAGGGTGTTCTATTTTTTTAAAAATGAGTTTAGGTCCGATAATTTTCTTACCTGACCCCGTATACTTATTCTGAAAACGGCAGATTATTCACCAATTATTATAACTAAAATTCTGTATAAAATATTTTTCTGTATCTCTTTTAATTAAGAAAATATAGGACAAATTTGAATTTGTCAATTTATTGATTTTCCACAGTATCTCTTAAGCGAGCGAAATTTTTAAAATTTTGATTTTATCATTTTAAGTTTGACCCAAAAAGAGCACATGACACCTACGTTACTTTTTTGATAACAGTAACAATATAAAAATGTCGAAATGGGATACCCTGTACATATTCTGACGGTTGCAAATTAACATTTTGCTCTATGAACACAGAATTATCGGTCAGCGATCAGTTTGTAAATATTTCTGACTACTCTGCGAGCTACCCCCTCTCATATTCGATCTATTGTTCTTCTAGATGTGTTGGAGATGACGCGGAACGCCTGGGTATAAACTTGGAAGCTCCAATGGGCTACAAAACCAAACATAAAGCGTTCACGGAACTGGAAAATATTTGTGTTCATATAAATCCGAGATTTTCCGACAATTGCGTTATAAGAAATTCGATGCAAGAAGGAAGATGGGATAAGGAGGAAAAAGACGGCGATAATCCGTTCGCCAAAGGACAGGAGTTTAATTTGAGGATTGAAAGTAGCGACGACGCCTTTCATATATTTGTTAATGAGGAAAAATTTACCAGTTTTAGGTAAGGCTCGATTTAAACATTAAAAAAAAAACCTTCACATTCTTAACAACGTTCCAGAAAAACAATCGAGGCAGTCTGATTAATTGGTATAATTTTTCTTTGTCGTTTTGTGTTAATTAGACAAAGACATTAAGTCGCCTTTGAGTGTTCGGAACGTACTTTTTAGAAAGCCCTTATTGGGACGCCCGTCTCTCATATCTGCTTTGACTTTGACATTAGCGGATTAACAACTGTCATTCGTCGTTACTGTGTGGTTTTTGAGTGTTTGTGTGTTAAATTTAAGTATTGTTTGTGCAATAAGAGTAATTTTTAACTCAATATGGTAAGTCTGTGCCAAGTCTGCCGTAAACCGGATAACTTCCATCCAAATTTATCGTGTCACGTCCGTGGATTGTTTATTATGACTAAACAAGACATCAGAAACCGATCAGCTGTTAGAACGAAAACAGAAACAGGCTAGAGATAAAAAGTAACGGAGATTCTACCAGTAGAAGTTTGTTGTGTTTATTTTCGTAAATAATAGGCGTAGACATGTAGGCAGTGGCGGTTCTTCCACAGGAGCACATGCGCACGTGCACCCCCAAAACAAAACGAATAAGAAATATTAATTTATATTCATTGAATATTATTTATCGTATAAAGTCCGACCCTCCCTAATATTTTATCGTAACGTCAAACTAAAAAAGTCCGACCCTCCCTAATATTTTATCATCCCGTCAAACCAAATTGTATAGATCCGGCAACCGTGCCTCGGTCGAGGTAAATGACGATTATGACGAGACTTGCTCGCACGTGCGATTAAGTAGTGCAGTTTCTCTGTAGTAACAGGTGGCGGGTGGCAGATTTAACAAGGATAAGGCGCACAGTTTTTGTGTGCGTTCGTGCATCGTGCATCTAGTTAGAAATTCGAGCGTGTATGTTTTAATATTAAATATTTATTAAGTTAAAATGAATAGTTGACGGTGAACTATTTAAGAAATAACTTTAGCTCTTTGAGTTTGGACCAAAAAATTGAAGTGAAGAATGCGAGAACACCTAAAACCGAAATTAATTTAACGCAGACCACAAAGGGTAAATCTAGGGATTTTATTAGAAATATATGAAAAAAAATTTATAGAGGGTATTTCAAACTTAATGAGGCTGTTATTAATTTTCTATAATTAAGAACCGAAGAAAGGACTTAATTTACGTTTAAGCACTATTGTGTAGGGTCGATAAATGTTGTGTATTTCGATAAATGATATTCGATATGATTTTAAACCATTTTATTTAAAGATTTAAACTAAAAAAAACTGAAAATATGAAGAATGCCAACTTGTCAGTCTCGTGGCTCGATTCGTTCTCGTCATAAAACAGTTAACTATTGTTCTCGTCTTGGTTGTGCCTAATGACGTAGCCGTAGATGGCGGTTTTCTTGATAACTCGTAGATGGCTTTAGTAGTATTAGCAGTGGACTGTATAAATATTGTTACGAGGGTTGCATGCGACGACGTTAAGATCCGACAGCTATACACACTAAGAAAACCTTTCTTATTTTCCAAAAGTTGTATTTGCTTGTGTAAAATTAAAAAATAAATAAAAATATGTTTTACCTAACGCATTTTCTTATTACTTTTTTTTCTTTCTACATTTAAAACGCCTAGAAAAATTTCACCATACTTGTGAACTCCCTCTATCATAGGTCACGAGCCGCCACTGCATGTAGGTACAAAGCAGATAGAAATACCAGGTCCACGTTTGTGTCAAGTCAATTATAAATATCATATCAATATAAAATTTTACCGCTAAATATGACATTTGTCATGAAAAAAACATCTTAAAGTGATACGTGTGTCTATTTTTTTTTAGACACCGACTACCAGTACATTCGGCCTGCATACTACATCTTTGGGGTAAAATGCAACCCTTCCGGTTGGTAATAAAGAGTCCTGTAATTGTTGTGGATCCCCTAGAACTTTATTGGAGGCAGGTGGGAGGACATTTACGTAGAGTGGAAACTTGTAACGCTGGAGTTACATGGGGAATAGGTGAGATAATTCGACTAAAATAGCACTGTTGTGAATTTTGCTTTTTTATTAATTTGAACATTAACACTTCTTGCATTTCCAGGATATGATCATACGGCCTGGGTGTACACTGGCGGATGGGGCGGTGGATTTTTAGGTACTCTGGACACTCAAAACGTTCACCCGATAACAGACTCGCAAGATTACAGAGTGTATGAAAATCAGAGGTGGAATCCGGTGACCGGATATACATCTTCAGGTACTAATTTTTAAATGTGAGAGGTAATTTTGCGATTTTTGTTTGATTTTTATATGGTGGCGGACGGAAATAATTTTTTACTTTCCTCCCCCAAATTTCAGGTTTGCCAACTGACAGACACATGTGGAGCGACGCCTCTGGTCGCCAAAAACGTCTGAAGGATCAAGTGAAACTTCTGTCGATCCGGTGGCAGTGGGTGTCGGATTGGATGATCGATTTTCACGTGCCCGGCGGGGTGGATAGGGAGGGATGGCAATATGCCGTGGATTTTCCCGCTACTTACCACGCCAATAAACAGTTTACTGATTTAGTCAGACGGAGAAGGTTGGTATAACAATAACTAACAATAACCATACTATTTATTACACGGAATATTAACATTATCTTATTATATACAGGGTGATTCACGATCTATGGTAGGTTAGGCGTATATTACCGTGTTAATTCAAAGGAGCGTATTTACTGACGATTTAATTGTTAAATATATGGGACACCTTATAAAAACGCACGTGCTACATCAATCTAAAATATTTTCAGGGTTGCGACGTTGCCGCTTCTACCGAAAAATTATAGCAAATTTGTTCTTTGAATGACCTTTCAGTATTAATAATTTTTTCTTATAATTTTCCTACTGTTTCCTCCATAGAAGAGAAGAATTTCATTTGTGTAGTATTTTCGTTCATTTTCAGAAACTTTTTTTTCGAAAAGTCGAAGAGAATTTAACAGTTGTGCGTTTTTTCTTTTTTCACAAGCACTATAGGAAAAATTTTTTAGGGCACTCTGGGAGTGGTGCGTTTGCGCAAAAAGGGATTCACGTTGGTTTTGAATCGTTGGAGGTTATATTCGTTGGGAAAAACGACCTCGGGTAGGTCGTTCCACAAGGATGAAGTCCTCCAGATGAAGGGATTCTTAAATAATGAAGTTCGAAGAGTACTAAGCTTAACCACATATGGATGGGCGGCAGTGGTTCGTCGTGTATTTTTGCTATTCGCCGCTCTGGGCGGAATTAAGAGGGCAAGGTCAGCAGAGCACTTTCCAATAAAACAGAGTCAAATCCCCAACCTGTCTTCGATGTTCTAGGCTGTCGAGGCTCTTCGTCAGCTTGAGGTCTCTAATCAGCCGGCTGGCCCTCCTTTCGATGGAATCTAGTAGCCGAAGAGTATGTTTGGATGCAGAGCTCCAGACATGAGAGCAGTACTCTAGTGATGGTCGAATCTGGGCTTTGTATAGTGTCAAAAGTTGTGGAGGTGTATACAACTTTCTGGTTTGGAAGAGTACACCAAGTTTCTGAGAAGGTATCTTGGCGATTGCCATAACGTGGTTATGCCAAGACATATTTCCTCTCGGATTGACGCCCAGCAAATTAATAGATGAGGGGGGGGGGGGGGGGGGGATTGGGCGTGTCCGTCCATGACTATATCTGGTTCTGTAATGTTAACCTTTTTAGAGAAAACTGCTGCCTGGGTTTTTTAGCGTCAAATTAGACTTGGTTACTGTCATCCCAAGCCAAAATTTCTTCCAGGTCTTTGTTGAGGCGTGATACTTCATGCTGTCTGCGAAGATGTGCGTCGGCAGCCGATGTTTGTCCTTTCAAAGAGAAAGATGAGATAAATGTGTTAGGTCTAACCTACCATAGACCGTGAATCACTCTGCATATTTATATTAGTTACATTCGTCACTTTTTACCGGATTTATTCTCTCGTCTTCTAGATGGTACAGAAGATGTGCTATATCAACAACGGGCCCGTGGCAAGAACTAGGCCATACGAAACTATTAGATGTATCTTTAGAGCCGGTGAATGATGACCCGAACACCAACATCTCGGTATGGGCGCTTGCTTCAGGGGGACAAGCTATGTTTAGAGTTGGAACGTCTCGAGCAAATCCAATGGTAAATTTTGTGTACCCTGCTCTACTCATAATTTTTTTCCAATGTGAACTTCCTTCCGCGGATCTTGGACGATTTTGCCAATATTACAAACTGTAACTGATTATATAATAATCTTTCATTTGATACCCCCACACGATCGGCTCAGAACCCAATATTTATTCACTCGTTTGATTCCCGAAATTCCACTTAAACTGTCGGGCTGCGTTTGGGTCATGACCATGCCAAATTTCAGCTCTTGTAAAACGGCCTTCGGGCAAGAGAGCTGTGACAGACAGTCATCGACTTGATTTTATATAAATATTTTTCAATTTTGATACGGTTCGACGGTTGCAATTTGCTCTACAAACACCGAAATTATTCTGACTATGTTTCTTAATAATTTTAATCTATTTTTCTCTTTAGGGTCATATTTGGGAACACATAACAACCGACCAGCCTTTAGGTAGTATAAGTTGTGGACCTTATAACCAGGTTTGGGCCACTGGAAAAAAAGGCTGTGCATATTTCAGGGTAGGCATTAAAGAAGATAATTTAGCCGGCGAAAGGTAAGAACAATTTTTTTTAATTAAGAATTTTGCTTAAAGCCCTGGTATGAGTGACCGACATCCAAGTTTCTTTTTGAATTTATATATTGAATTTTTTTAAAACGTTAGAAAACTGCACGTAGAATCGTCTGATTCTAACAACGATGGTTCATTTTTAGGTGGATATGCGTAGAGCCCCCTTCAGGCGCCCAACTAAAACAAATATCAGTTAATTCGGCAGGAATCTGGGCTGTGGACGTTTTGGGTAGACTAAATGTGAGAAAAGAAGTAACCGCTACCTTTCCAGAAGGTACCCATTGGCAGAATATCATTGCAGATCCCCCTATATTAAGTAAGAATAACATAATACAATTTATAATACAAAAACAAATACACACTAAATTTTTTCAATTCAACTCCAGTTTGAAACTCAGGAGAATTACTCGACAGTAATGTCGATAGAAACGTTGCATCGGTAATAATAATCATCACTTAGCCTTGGTATGACTGACCTACATACCGTTGTTAACTGAAAACAGACATGTTGTGGCAGTACGTGTGGTAATGTCAACGGTCAACAAACCCGTGTTTATGAGGTTAACGGTACAATTGTTATATTATTGTTATATTACAGGTCGATAAGTTTATCTGTAGCTACGAAAGGAATGCGGGCAAAAATAATTCTGCGGTTAACAATGTTGTCACATATTAAATTTTAATTTAATAATCTCTTACCGAGAAAAACCTTAAATTAATTTTTACTCATTTAAAATAAATTATAATAGGTATATAAGAAACCAATATTCTATATAGTTTAAATATTATTAAAACTTTCTTTTAATCTATTTATTTTGATATTTAAATGCAAAATAATATATTTTTTTTGATTAAAGTACTTTTAATCTAAAAATATGGCAACAGAGTGCGTTGTCAATGGTTACAGGTACCTAGAGCTAATTCGATAGGTTCTATCCCAGACAGTTGATAGTGCATGCGTCTCGTGAGACACCAGATGAGCCGTCGGGCTTTTTCGGCGATGTCCAATATTTGATGGATGTGCCCACCCAGTTGCGTAGTGATAGAAAGAGCAATAGTTATTGTATTGTGTTAAATTGTATTTTAGAAGTAAGTGTTCATTGTGTCGTGTTTTAGAGTGTTATTTTAAAATTTTTAACTTTGTGGCAATGAATCCAAGTAAAACCCTTCGCAGTCAGATCCGTAAAGTGATTGCAAATGTTTTATAGGGTATGTGAAGAGGAATCACAAATCAATATATTTAAATTGCCACTTAAGCCAAAGCTAGAAAGACATTAATACCACCAAAACTGAAAAATCATCATTAATCAATTAATCATGTTGCTGTTTTTTTCAATGTTGAACATCTTGTAAAAGTAATTTTGTAAATCTTGATAAAAATAGTTTCCTACCTTCCAACCTAAAATGCAATTACTGAAGAATTTCCTCTTTTTATTACATTATTTAAAATAATAATAGCGCGCCCATGACTGGACCATGTTTTAAACGATATTGCTTCTCCCTTACCGATACGTCGGAGACACAGATTCACTTGTCGCCCTGTACGTTTGTAATTTGCAATATTGTGGACTTTTTTTATGACCATAGACATTCTTGAAAATATATAGCGATCGATTTTTTTTGTGTAGATTCAGCACCACATACTAAAGGCTTTAAACATGTCAGTGTTTGCAAAATGGAGGTTTGGGCCGTAACGGACAGTGGTGTTGTCGTTAGAAGACTAGGGATTTCGCCCGATAATCCAGCTGGAGCTGGTTGGGATATAGGGATAGCGGTAAGCGATAGTATCTACTCTTTTACAATACATATTTTTTTATTTTGCTACTGACTTTAAGTATAAGATGTTACCTTTGAATTCAAATTTGTCGATGTTAAATCGACGCTCACGCCATCCAGCGGGATCCTACTCAAATACAGGGTGCCCCAAGTAAAGTGGCTTATTAGAAGTATCTTGAGAACTAAATGAGATTTTATTTTGAAAATTTGGCTGTGGCTATAAGAGATGGTTTTCTACGTTTATAAAATATTTTATATGTTATATGTTATAAACGTAGAAAACCATCCCTTATAGCTACAGCCAAATTTTCAAAATAAAATCTCATTTAGTTCTCGAGATACTTCTAATAGGCCACTATACTCGGGGCACCCTGTATAAAACAAAATTCACTCGAAAAGTGATCACCGTTACCAACTTGGTGAAATAAAATTTCAATTAGGGATCGACCGATACCGATATCGGTATCGGTATATCGGCCTTCTTGGCCGATATCGGTATCGGCCGATATGTAACCACGATATCGGCCTATATCGGTATCGGCCTAAAAAAATTAAAATTGCTTAATATTTCAGTTGCTAAGCCTTTTTTTAAAGAAATTAAAACAGAAATACTAAATAAAAATCAAACAACAAACAAACAAATTTATTCTTATTGAAAATTTAACAAAAAAGTCATTAAAAATGTAGAAGTAAAGTAACACATTAAATTAAACAAATTAATATTTAAAGTGAAGTTTTGGCAAGTTGTAATGTAACAGAATTAGGCTTTCTGCTCTTTCCGGAGTTAGACGATTTCTTGCGCTTTCATAAACATTTCCGGCTGAAGAAAATAGCTGTTCACTAGCAACACTACTTGGCGACGACGCTAAATATATTATTGCAACTTTATACATCAATGGAAAAATGTCTTTTTTTTTGCGCCCACCAAGTCAAAGGATCTTCATTTCTTGATATTTTTTCTAATTTCTTATACAATTCAATCTCATCATCAATTTTATTCATCATATAATCAGTACTTCTCTTATATGACACTGATTTACTTGTCGTCATACCAGTAAGTTCATCAAAAGTATTCCAAAATAAACTATGAGAAATTGAGCCCGGGACATTTTCCTGAATTTGTTGGTTTACCTCGTGTGATTTTTTGGCGATTTTCGCTAACGGAACATCATCGTCGCTTACTTCAGATTCTTCTGCATTATCTTCCAGCAAGTCTGAATTTTGCCCATTAATTTTTAACAGTTCTTTTTTAAATCTGTAAAGGTTCCTTGAGATAAATCATTATCAAAGAAAGATGTCTTGAACCTTGGATCCAATAAAGTGGCAAGAAGAAGGTTTCTATCAGTGAAGCATGCTTTGCATCTCTTAATCAAGGAGTCTTTATGCTCATTTTTGGTACTCTGCACCCCTGAAAAGTCAGCTCCTTCAGCTTTCTCGAGATTATTTAAGAGAGTTTTAAGTAAGGGTATTACTTCCGATACAGATGCACTATTCTTATTACAAAACTTCGTAATTTCTTCAAAAGGAACATAATTTACAGGTGGCATTTGTTTTTATTGTAAGGGCATTAATTTCATTCTTGGAGATATACTTCCAGTAAACACTTTTACTACTAGTTATGTTGCTACTAATACTGCTACTTATTGAAGATAATGCACGAGAACCAGACTCTTGTAAAGGTGACGACGACGACTGTATGCATGGAGAACGCACTACAAAACGATCCATGTTTGTGAAAAATCAGAGCAATACTACGAGTTTTATTTACTTACTGCTTCCAACCGTATTCGGAAATTCTTGTATTCCCCGACCGAGCGAACGCCGCGCCGCCGAATTACGGTTGCTCTTCTCGGGCCGAACGGCCGGGCTTTGTTGAATTCGGGGAATTACCGTATTTATTTTTATTCCGTTAGGTGATTTCACAAAATATTGAATTTGCTCTGCATTATTTTTAGTGATTTTATGGTTAATCCATGTAACGGTAACAGTATATCATTATAAATCACTTTTACCTCATTTATAAAGCAAACAAATTACGACAAAATTTTATGGCCGATATATCGGTATCGGCCGATATCGGCTATGAGTATATCGGTATCGGCCGATATCGGTATCGGCCACAAAAAATCATATCGGTCGATCTCTAATTTCAATGTCATAAAGTTGAACTTTTTGTAACTAAATTCCTTCGCATATTGTCGCCTTTATGAAACCAAAATAGAAAAATATCGTTGCATATCTAGCCGTTAATAGAAATTGTATTTATGTTTATTTTTAGGGTAACTGGCGGCATATAAGCATTAAAGCTTTCAGATAAACAATTCCCGTACGGCTCAAGAGAAACTTCCGTACTCTTAACTGTAATATTGTGATCTTAGAAAAATAGTTGGTAAGATGGAAAACATAGTGTTAGGGCTAGTTGTTGTTTTTTTTTTAGCATAAAGGGACTTTTATTCTGAAGTCCGTTTCATTCTAGTCAGTTGTGGAAATACTAGTTTTATTAATTTGTATCTAAAAACATTAATTAATTTCTAAAATAATTATGAACAGATTGAGGGATAAAATTCATTATAGTAATTATTGTTTAAGTGGATAAGGAGAATAAATATCCTGGTATGTTGTTGTTAAGTAGGTAAACAATTTTGAATTCGAATATTTTAATTAAGCAGTACTTTATTTTGAAAAGGAGTCCGCTAACGAGCTATTTATTTAAATGAATAAGACATTCCTCGTCTCATGACCTTTGTGAAACGAGGCTATTTATACACCCGATAAATAACACACAACAATCACATCTTCGGTTACGAGATTATGTCAAAAAGGATAAATTAAATTCAAATATATACAGGGTGTTCGCATAATGCATCGGGGTACTTGGAGAGGTGATGCTACATCTGCCGTGCAATACAAGAACCTAGTAAGTCGACTTACTATAAAATAGAGTAGTACGTTTTTAATATTTATTTAACCGTTTATTTGTTAATAAAAATCAATGATTTTTTTGGAAAATGAAACTATGTAACAAGAGCTTACTGTGTATAAAATTTTAGAACAATAAATTAAATATTAAAGAAGTTGTGCAATTTTTAAATGCAATGGCTTAAAATTTACTTTTACGACTTACTAGGTTCTTGTATTGCACGGCAGACATGTTAAAATAAAGGCAGCAACTCGATACTTTTTTTTCTTCCGCTAACGAAAACTTTAATTCCAGTTTGCGCCTAAACGGCGTGGTTTATCGACTCGAATGAAGAGTATCTTTTTCATTAGGTATTTTGATCTCTTTCAAATGACATGTCCTTTTTTCAAATAACCGTCGAAACAAGGAAGATATGTCCAAAATTAAATTTGAATTTCGGGTAAAGTGGCACAGTAGAGAAACATTTTTGATAGAAGTCGTTAAGCGTAGTCCTTGTGCCAAATATCAACTTGACAGTTGAAAAACTAACTCGAAGGTATTGAGTTTTTGACTTTTGTTGTAGGACTTACTATCTTTATTTTAACACTCTCATATCATGATGCATTATCCGAGCACCCTGTATCATAACCTTCAATTCTCAGTTCGGCTTCTTTTAACTAGTAGGCGAGGAAACTTGACTTGACTTACACTAACTTTGACAGCGCCTCTACTGTCTTGTAACCTGAGAATAGCTATCACTACTTTTACCTTATAATAAGATTGCTTTTAAACGGCCAAAGATTTTTATGTTAAAATTTATATGAAGAGGAAAATAAACTCATAGTCTGCTCCACGATAGTCGTTGTTAATTTCCATACATGTTTCGAACCTCAACTTCAATGAGAAAATTATACATATGCAGAAACTTTTAACAATGTCAAGTTAAGCTTTTGCAGAAAATATTTTTTTTGTAAGAAAATGTTCTAAGTTAAATAAATTAAGAACAAAACCGGAAAAACTTGAAAAAGAGAAAAAATATTTCTTTTTCTTTTTTCAAGTTTTGCTCTTAATTTGTTTAACTTAATGATTAAATTTTTATCAAAATTTTTATTTTTCTTGCTACAAGTTTAACTTGACAATGACAGAAGTTTCTGCCTATGTATAATTTTTCCACTGATGATGGTATGTGCCTTCGAATTATATATAATGAAAATTCACAACTGAACTTTTATTAAACTTTTAAAACAGCAGACTATGAGTTTCTTTTTCTCTTCACAATTTCAATCCACCGGAGGGTGGACTATTTAAAAAAAAAATATTTATATGTTCAATATTCTTGCAGGCCATTTAATAGATGTTTTTAGAGCTTTAAGCAACATATATACAATTTGTCTATACTTTATAGCAGTATGAATATGCATCACCGACTAACATCTATGGATAGCCAAGCTCTAAAAGCAAAAGTGGCAAATTTATGGCCTCGCTCATGTAAACAAAGCTGCTCGTCAGATGTCATGCGCAATCCCAACTGATAAACTATTTATCTTAACCGGCGAACAGGACCGTACTTCGCCCTTAATGAAAATGATTACACGGCAATATTTTTGGCACATATGACGTTCTTTACTGGGAAATAAACAATATATTTTCTCGCATAAAAGAAGGCCTTGTAACCATCACTGAAAAGCCGCTTTTGGAATTAATTTTGATATCTATTGTCCACGTATCGATAGATTTTTAATATCGTTACATCGCTACGACTGATTTCGGTTCTGGGCGGTCGTCGTTCGTCGGCAACCCAACCGGCACCAATACCGGCAGGGTTGCCTATATGACGGCGACAACATTGTGCGCAAGACAACCGACGAGCAACCTTTTAACTTTTTACCGCGCACCCGATAAGTTGGACGTATCCATAGTTATAGGGTCGGTGATAGGCATCTAGATGAATAATATTTTACATATTCTTTTGAGATTATTTTATTATTATATAATTTACTCGAACCAAATTTTTAACGTTTACAAAAGGTTCTTCTGCAAGTGGTTTCTAATATAAGACTGTTATAATTAGTTTATTTTTTTTGAGGTTTTTGTTGTATTTTAATCGAACCTTGCAGAATTTTTTGGAGAGCCTCTTGTCGGGAGGAAAACTAACTCGAACAGTATTGAGTTTTTGACCTTTTGTTATTATATTACTTACTACCTTTATTTTAACATGTAGAGTCGCCTTTCCAAGTATTCTGAAGGAAATTTTTCCGAATACCCTGTATACGTGTCCAAAATAAGGAGGGCCAGTACAGGGATCTCGGAAACCATAAGAGATACGAAGTCGGTTAAATTGCGTATTTACGTGCCTCGGAAAAACCGAAATTCTGAAAAATCGTTTTATTGTTTTCCTGGATTTTTTTGAGATCGAATTCTAAAGTAAATTGCACTTTTGCATTGCCACTTTTTCCACTCCATCTAACAGCGTTAATTGTTTTGTAATCCGACGAGTCGTCTTGGAAGGGCCATTATCAACTTTCTTGTTTTAAATACGGCCCTGTTTTCCTAATATTGGAATTTGAGAGCTTTTTTTCTCCCGAATGGAACGATGTATGACACATTGTGGTTTAATGACGTTTCGAGGGTTTTTTGAACAACATCAGGAAATTTTGGGATACGGTCCTGTATTTTTCCTAACTTTATAAATAATATCTTATAAGTAAGCTCTAAATTTTTTACTTATGTTGGACTAGTTCAATGAATAACAAATAATTTAATAATAAACCAGAAATAAGTGAACAAAAATCATTCCAAAACAGTAATATAACGAACAACGAAAAAGGTAAGGAACTACATAATCAGGTGTCCAAAATGATTTCCGTTATTCTCTAAGCTCAAATAAGATCTGCTAACTGCCACATAACAGTTTTTTTGAGATAAAATAAAACATGCGATAGAATATCAAACTTTTCAGCATTTGTAAATGTATATTCCATATTTTCTGGAAAATAGAAAACCTCTTAAAACGCTCTCAAACGATCACAATGGGAATGTCAAGTGAAACAAATCACGCGTCACCATCTTAATTTTTTTTTTCAAGCGCCTACTTTTCTTTTAAATCCCGAATCAACAGAAGTTTCAAATAATGTTTCTGTATTTTGTTCACTTATTTGTGGTTTATTATTAAATTATTTGTTATTTATTGAACTAGTCCAACATAAGTAAAAAAATTAGAGCTTATGAGATATTATTTATAAAATTAGGAAAAATACAGGACCGTATCCCAAAATTTCCTGATGTTGTTCAAAAAACCCTCGAAACGTCATTAAACCACAATATGTCATACATCGTTGCATTCGGAAGAAAAAAAGCTCTCAAATTCCAATATCAGAAAAACAGGACCGTATTTAAAAAAATAAAGTTGATAATGGCCCTTCGAAGACGGCTCGTCGGATTACAAAACAATTAACGCTGTTAGATAGAGCGGAAAAAGTGCAATTTACTTTAGAATTCGATCTCAAAAAAACCCGGGAAAAAATAAAACGATTTTTTCAGAATTTCGGTTTTTTCCGGATATCTCCGGAACTACTCGGAATTTTAAAACGTTCTAAACGGCATATTATTAGGCACGTAAATGCGCATCTTTACCTCCGACTTCGTATCTCTCACGGTTTCCGAGATCCCTGTACTGGCCCCCCTTATCTTGGACACGTTGTATCGATTTCTGTGTGTCTTATACATTTTGTTTTTATATTTTGTTGATCTTGTCGTAGCTTTTATATGTTAAGAACTAAAAGGGAAAAAACCAAAGCGTAAATAAAACTACTATTTTAACTTGATAACTCATATATTTTCTTTTGTAAACATTCCATATAAACCCAACACAAAAACAAATAAACTGTTACAAAAAATTAACCAATACATTTTGTACACCGGCTATAAAGGGTGACTGAGGTACACAAATAAATAATAAGGGGGAAAACGTGCGAAGGGTACGGGGAAAGACGGCGGGATGTTCATAATTTGTCAGCAAATTGTAGCGAAATTGAACGAGTAAATTAGCTTGTAAATATACATAAAGTTTGTACTAAATTTTGATTATAAGTTCTAGGTTTGATAATTTTTTTAGTTTTAGTTCCATTTTAGTGCTTTGTGATTTGAACTGTAGGTACAACTATCACTTTTAACGTGTCTTTTCAAATTTTAAGAATCTGGAGTTCTTACAAACCCGCTTCCTTTCCCACGGTACTCTTCATTTATAAAAGTATTAATTCGTCAAAACAGTTAAACAGGATTATGAACAAACAAACAGGGTGCAATGATCTGTACACAACGGTGAAACGTATTATTAAATCGATAATATTGTACTAAAATATTGTTAATTCACTGGTATACGTATTGAGGCTGGTTAAAGACTAGTAGGTTCTTGCGCTCCTCACGGATACACACCATCAGTTCTGGAACAAGGAGAATTAATTAGCAAATATCCACCATTAATAGACACTTAAGGCAGTGCATCCAAATCCAGACGTCAACGTATCTTTTTACATACGCATGCACATTTTAAAGTTTCTTTCCGTTACGCAATACGTAAATATACGGCTTCTCACGTACTTCCAGAAACTAGTATTATCCCGATCCTAACCTTAGTTTTGGGCACTACTTTTTCATTCACCTTTCCAAAGCATGAAAAATAGGTTAGGTAGTCAACTAATTAAAGCTGCGTTTAATCACAGGTTGCCAAGCAGGCACTATTATATGCGAACGTTTAGCCAAAAATACTTAATTTTTTTCTAATCTAAAACTGACTTCGTAAAGTTAAAGGATTGGAAAACGGTATGAAAAAATTGCGTTGAAAAATATAATGTTATAAGAATAATAATAACAATTTCAAATATGAACAATTTTCAAATTTTTGTCACATCTTCCTCAAACTTGTTGATATCTCAATCGACATGTCAGACAATCTAAATATCAATAAATTAACTAAACATCATTATTATTAACGGCTAAAACTTCACGAAACGAAATATCGAGCAGCTGATGATTTTCGTCTCTTTCTAACCTGCCAAAAAGCGGCATATTTTTTAATGAAATTGATGCAACATAGATGACTCTGATTGATAATTCGGGATTGTTTGGGTTTGTTCGTTCTTTAGAGTCGGCCATTTTTGTCTCTTGCGCCGGCAATGCCAATTATAATTCTCGATCAGCCCAATACTGCTGGAATGGAATCCGTATTACAGTCGGCAATTCTAGTCTTCTGGCAATTAAAATTGCACGGATTCATGCGCAGTTCATCGTTCTCGATCAGCTGTCTCGCATTACCAGAAATGGGGCACGCGCCATTTTCATTGCCATTGCCGGTGGAAGTCTGGGTAGAGATGGATTATTCTGGTATTAAGCATATCGTCGCCCTATTGGTGAAAAGTTCTAATCCACAAAAAAGTTTTTTCTGAGTTATCGCTATAGGCAACTAATAATATGTCTAAATATGTCAACAGTGAATAAATTTAACCCTCTTTACCATTTTTGAGCATATTATAGAAAATTTGCTAAAAGCTCTAAGCCACAATGTTCATTTGTGAATAGTTTTAAGTGACATAGAACTTTTCACCTCAGAAATATTTTTTTTTAACTAAAATAAAATTAGAGGTGAATGGTCCTAACCCTCATATTTCATGTGTGAACAGGAATTTTATATGGTTAGAATAAGAATATCGGTCAGTATTAAGGGAATAGTGGTACTGTTTAGTGCTAAAATGTCTCCGAGAAGCAAGTATATGGTTAAACTTGCACTAGAGAACAAAGAAAATAAGGAAACTCAGCCATGTTATACAGTTTTAAATCCTGTAGCATTAGGTAAGTTCTGTTTTGTCTTTGTAATTTAAATAATTAGATATTATGTAACATGTTTGCATAAATTTTAGGTTATGTGTCTCCTGAGTAATTCCAGTGGTGTTATCTTTTGTAAATTTTAGATTGTACTGAGACAAGTAAGAATAGGGATGGTATTGCCGTTACTGTTGCTAGTGATAATAAAAGCTTTGATGACAGCACCGACCACGGAATTCCGATTCTTACATTGCAACGTACTTTAGTAGGTGAGTGCTTAAAATAATTTTATTTTTAAAAATCGCACTGCTAAAATAGTAGGGACTGTTTCAAACTTAGTAATATAGAAGAAAATTGGGCCGTTTGTGTACTAGGTAAAAAGTGATTGCAAAAAGCCTTCAATTGTTTTTTTTACAGGGGAATACATAAAATTTGAAGTGTCAAGTAAATTTTCTAAAGAAATTATTTGAATTGCATTAAACAAAATTTTATAATGCGTTGCTAAGTTCAGGCTTGTAATATAAATACGTATTTTTTTTGTTTACAGATTATACAAATGAGAGGGCCTCAAGCAAGTCTGATTTAAAATCAATACCGCATATAAGTAAATTGGACTTAAATCCATTAACAAGTGCAGACAGGCCAGATTTAAGGCCCTCAACAAGTGCAGATAGGCCAGATTTAAGGCCCTCGACAAGTGCAGAGAGGCCAGATTTAAGGCCCTCAACAAGTGCAGATAGGCCAGATTTAAGGCCCTCGACAAGTGCAGAGAGGCCAGATTTAAGGCCCTCAACAAGTTTAAACTTATCTGAGAGTGAAAGTGACAATATAGCTGACAATACAGATTTTAATTATAGTCCTTCTAACAGCAGCAGTGACGATATATCTAGCGGCAATGAACAAGAAAATAACGAACCTATGAATACTACAACTACAAATCAAAAACTTACTAGGAAAAGAAAAAAGGATCCATCAACCTGGAAGCGTAATTTCCAAAAAAACTTAAGATTGGACGGAAAAGAGTATTACACTCAAACTGGTAAACTTAAGCCAGCCAAAGAGGTAAAGGATAATATTACATGTCACTGCCACTATAACTGTTCAAGACATTTTTCGAGGGAAGAGCGAAGTAAGATTTTTGAAAGCTTCACTAACCTTAGGTCTCAGCAGTTGAGATGGAATTTTATTGCAAAGCAAGTCTCCTGTATTCCAAAAAAGCGTTGTTATAGTGCAAACACTGACAGACGAGCTAACACCTACGTTTACAGGTTAACTTCAGATCAGACGTACCAAGTTTGTCAGAAATTTTTTCTAGCCACTATTAACGTATCTAGTAAAACAGTAAAAACTGCACTTAGTAAACGGTGTGATTCTGGAATAGTTCAACCTGATATGCGTGGAAAAAAAAATCCACCTCAAAAAAAATCTGAGCAGGTTAAAAATATAATAAGAGATCATATCAAATCCATTCCTGTAGTTTCTTCACATTACTGCAGAAGCACGACAAAAAGAAAATATCTTCCACAAGGTTTATCCGAAAGAAGACTTTACGAAGACTACAAAAGTTACTGTGAAGAGCTCAATGTAGTGCCAGAAAAATTTAGTTACTACAGGCAAATTTTTGTAACGGAATTCAATCTCGGATTTTTTCACCCTAAAAAAGATCAGTGCGATTTCTGTACAAAGTTTGAAGGTTTAGATAACGAGGGCAAACTTAGCTTACAGGAACAATATAATGACCATATTAAAAGAAAACAAGAATCCAGAGATCATAAAAAATCAGACAAAGAAAGATCCAAAACAGATAGTACTTTTGTATGTTACACCATGGATATGGAAAAAATACTTATCACACCATCACTTAATGTAGGGAAATTGTACTATACTCAAAAATTGAAAACCTATAACTTCACGGTGTACGATTTATCAAACTCTGAGGCTACCAATTATATGTGGCATGAAGGAATAGGGGCAAAGGGATCCTCAGAAATTGCTACTTGCTTGTGGAAACACATATCAACCTTAAAACCCTCTGTAAAAGAGGTAACATTTTATTCGGATACTGCTGCTGGGCAGAATCGCAATATCATTAATGCAGCTATGTTCCTAAAAGCAGTTTCGATGTTACCAATTGATATTGTTAATCAGAAATATATGGAATCTGGCCATTCCGAAATGGAGTGTGACAGTGTTCATTCTGCCATCGAAACCAGAGGCACAAAAGTTGATATTTACACACCCGAAGGTTGGTATACTGTTGTGCGTTCAGCCAAAACTAAAAAGCCTTTCTATAAAGTGACTGAACTTAATTTTACTGATTTTCTAAACTATAAATATTTTTCTACCTTAGTTATAAAAAATCGCAATAAAAATGAAGCAGGTGAAACAGTCAGCTGGCTAAAAATAAAGTGGTTGCAGTATAGAAAAGAGGACCCCACTAGGATTTTTTATAAAGAAAGACTTTTAGAGCTAGATTTTAAATCCATTTTGGTTAAAAAGGTTGCTACTAGAATGAAGAGCTCCCTAACTGATGATATACCAGCACTTTATACAGGCCCATTGCCGATAGAAAAAAGAAAACTAGATGGCTTATTAAAACTCTGCGATTCAAAGTGCATTCCTGAAACATATCACACGTTTTATAAAAGCTTAAGATCTGCTAACGAAATTCCTTCGGACTCCTCAGATGAAGAGGTTGATTCCTAATTTAATATGTTATTTGATGATTCTATTTTTTCGTCTTATTTTATCCTAATTACTAAGTACTACACTGTGTTTATTATTTACAAACATAAACACTATTTTGATTTTGTTTAAACTTACATGGTATGTAGTTACCTGACCGAAAAAAAAGTATTTTTTTGTAGTAAATAGTGCTAAGTCTAATAAAATGTGTATTTTATTTGTGGTGAATAGTTCTAAGCAACAATTTTTTGTTAGTAAAATGGATATTTCATTTTGTTTTTTCGTAAATAGTTCTATAGTTTGTTTTTAAATAATAAAATAACATTTAACATTATAAAAGTTTTTTTTAATGTTTATTATATGCAAAATACTGTATTTAGACAAAACAAAAATATTAAAAGTGCAGTTTTCTCAGATTCTGCTTTCTGTGGATTAGAACCTTTCACAAATAGGGCGACGATATGTACTGCTAATTCGTAGCAACTTTTTTGAACTGTCATTTGTTAGTAGCAGTAGCTGCTTTAACTGCCAATCAAAACGAACAGGTTTGCCCATCTCTAATTCTGTGGGTATTTTAGGGATTTTGACACTACCGACTGCTGTTCTGACTGTTGGCAATGCGCCAGCTGATCGAGAACGGTTTACTGCGCATGAATTCGTGCAATTATAATTGCCATTGCACCGGAAATTTTTATTGCCGACTCTAATACGGCTTTTAGACTGGCTTTAAATATATTTTTGAGCGCATCAGTGAACGGATACAAATGCCAAACCTTGAACTATCAAATCTGAGAATCGTTTTCTTAACTTAACTTGCTCATTTCTGCATTGTATAGTTTTGGAATGTATAACCAAAACCTGCCAAAACTAAAGAAAATAAAACAAATCGGTTAAAACAATCAGTCAAAAGTAAACAAAGAGCCGATAGTGCAAACGCGCAGAATCCAAACCCACAGTTACGAACGCCGAATTTTTGGTCAGCGGTAACGATTTAGGCTCTAATAATAGTTCTAGTTTTGAGAGCAAAATATTCTATATATTTTTCCAAATTACTGCTAAATTCTTTCGAGCCCAACGTAACCTGTCAAATACATTAAAAAAAAAAATAGTTTGTTTTGTCTTACCCAATGTCTTACCTGCATAGGTGAGAGCTGGGGGTTCCGTTCGAGTTGCAGAATATGCTGTTGCGCGTGCGCCAGTTGTCTGGTCGCACTGCCCAGCTGTTCCTCGAGCGCCGCCGCCTCCAGCGATTTGACAGATAATCTTTCCGACAGATCGAGGATTTCGTCGCGCTGCTGACGGGCAAACTCTTGCTTAAACCGTGCTACTTCTCTTTGAACCTAAAATAAAAAGAATATATTGATCAGTGACCAGGTTGTTAATGTTGTCGGATATATAATTTTTCCATCACTATTCGCTAGCGTTTCGTCGCCATAGAACCAGAGTACATACGTGTATAGGATAAAAATACACTCTATTAGGTATTTCGTTAACCATAGATCATACAGAAATTATCAAATTGGACAAAAGTTGCGCATTGGTGAGTTCTGCAACGTTGTTTTCAAATTTAAAAAATTCCGAATACTTCCGCGGAGATATTTGAAAAAAACCGAAATTTTACGATTTCGTTCTAATGGCCTTCTGATTCTATTTGAAGAGACATATCAAAATAAATTTTACATTTATAATGCCACTTTTTCGCCTCTATAAGTTGATTTAATTAATTTTTCAATCCGATGTCTCGGTTTTTGAAACCATCGTCACTTTTTTTTTTAAATAGTATCTTTTATTTTATGCTTTTCGGACCAAAAAACTTGCAAATAAGCACCTTATTGAAAATATTTTTGTTTCTATTGTTGTATTTACACTCCAGTTGCAGTGGCACAGCCAAAATTTGAGGGGGATTATTAAAATATCGAGGGGGGGGGGGGGGGTCGTTTTACGAATATATAGTTATATGTTACATTTACTTATTGGAGGGGTTACAACCCCCAACCCTTGGCTGCGCCACTATCTAGTTGACATTAAAAAGTATTTTTTTAATTTGATATTGTTTAGAATAATAATAATAATGTAACATTTAATTAAACCATTTATTGTGTTCTTCTTTAATTATTTTATAAAGTAACATTTTTCGATTAGGCTATATTAGACAGGAGTAAATCAAACTGTTGTTTTTTGTCGTAATTTCAAAACACCCTGTAGGAAAATTGTAATGAGTGAACCGCCACGATATGAGATTCGTTCTGATATGATGCAATCTCTCATTTCTACGTCTGTATACTAGTGTATACCCGCTCACGACCATCCGACAACAAACCCTAACACGAACCCTGGATTCATCAGTACGTACGTAATAATATTGTCACTGTCAAATATTCTGTCACAATAATCGACAACGTCGATAATTTTTAACCGAAAGCTTGACATACATTTTCTAAAAATAACATCGTTTCATTTAAAATTTTGCAGCTCGCAGCAGAAATGAGATAATGGAACGAATCAAAAAGGGAAATGTTTAGAATACATCAAAGATTACAAGAAAAAGAATGTAAATAAAATTATCCACCTCAATTTTCCCACAGGGTGTTTTGAAATTAAGACAAAAAACAACAGTTTGATTTACTCCTGTATAATACAGCCTAATCGAAAAATGTTTTTTCCTAAAATAATTAATGAAAAACACAATAAATGGATCTACAAACTGATAACAAAATCATGAAAATCGCATAAAAAATATAAAAGTTATAAAATATCAAACTTTAAAAAAAACGAAAGTTGATGATAGTTGTGAAAAAACGAAACGTCGGATTGAAAATTTTATTAAACCATTTTATAGAGGAGAATAGTGCTAATGAGAATGTAAAATTTATTTTCACATATCTCTTCAAATAGAACCTGAAAACAAAAAGAACGAAACCGTAAAAAATCTGTTCGGCTCGAATATCTTCGGAAATATTCGGAATTTTTTTAATTTGAGAACATGACGGTGCATAACTCACTAATGCCCAACTTTCGTCTAATTTGGCCATTTCTGTATGCCCTATGGTAACGAGATCCTTGTAGATTCTTATCCGGAAGACCCCGTTTACCGGTCGCCAGGTGGTCGATGACCGGCCAAGATGGAAAAAAATATACCTGAAAATAATTGCTATCTCGGTTACAAAAGAAAAAACTTTAGCAACAATAGTGAATATATTTTGAAATATTCATTTACAATTCAGATTTTTTTTTGCCAAGTCTCAGGTAGCAGCAAATAAATAAAACCTCGTCGAGTGTAAGCTTAAAGCATAAATTAAAAAAAAAAATCAACAGAAAAAATATTAAAATTTATACGTTAAAGCTAATTACGTCGCTTCAGAAATCATAAACATATCAAAAAAAACCATTACCATAGACACATGTATACGCTTTAACATAATGAACAAGTTAATTGACTGGTTATTAATGTTGGTACTATTCCATCATATTTTTTGACACTAGTAATTAATTGTTTCTCTCTTCAAAATCAATATGGCATCTTTATATGTAAATAAATAACAAGGCATCGTTTTTACAGAGATCGCGACTACAAATAGTACATTCCTGTCGACGATTTAAATATTCCCTTTTGCGGCAACAAAAAATAACCTCGCGTCCTGCTAAAAACAGCTGTAAATCTCTTACCTCAGCTACATGAGCCTTCCTCATGGCATCCAATGCTGCAAGCGTAGCCTGCGTCTCCTCAGCCAAAGCCTGCTCTTTTTCCTGCTTTAATAACTCTACTTCTTGCGCGTGAGCTTCTCTTAATTCTTGAATCGTCCTGAAACACAATCCAGGAGTAAGATAAAAGCCAAGCTCTTAAAAATGTTGTTAATTTTGAAGCAATGTTTT
Source organism: Barypeithes pellucidus (assembly GCA_963991005.1). NCBI lineage: Eukaryota > Metazoa > Arthropoda > Insecta > Coleoptera > Curculionidae > Barypeithes > Barypeithes pellucidus. The sequence continues at coordinate 9,234,483 of OZ022557.1, forward strand.
CCCATCTATTAAACCTGATATTTTCCCACATAGCGCGAACTTATTGCCGATCGCTGTATAATTCTATTAACAATAAATTACCGTCTATGCCACTGCTCCATCGAACTTAGGACTTTTTCGCAAAGTTGTCGAAGTTGCTCAATGTCCGATTCCTGATGCCTTTCTTTACAAGAACCCAACGCGCATCTGTATGCGGCCCGTAGGTTTTCTACTTGCGTTAAGTACTCGGTGCCCAAGTATACTGGTCTTTGGTCTATTTGAGAGTCGGATCTAGAAAAAAGTGTTTATTTATAGCCATATTTCAAACTTAAGTTTGAAAGAAACATAAATGGGTAAATGTCACTTTCTATTCAAATAAATGTCAACATTCATTGGCTGCGTTCAGCAGAGCCCATCGATTTATGAGCGGGTGACACGTCACAATGCGCATCGATTTGTGGTTCTGCTGAATGCATTTTGCTGTCAGTTTTTTGTTTGGTTAGGATCCCTTCTAAATATTTTCATTAAATATTACGTTTTTATCTCTACGAAAAGGATAATTTTATTTTTAATGCTCCTCTTCACTAGTGGAGATAGTGTAGATGTTTTTATAATTAGAATTCGCTTCTTTCGTCGTTTTTTATAAATTTTACTCCTCAACCTGACAAACAAAACTGACATAAATCCCTGTCAAATCACAAATCGCTTTTAAATTCGATGGAAAAAATACGTTATATTGTCGAAAAACGGTCCTTAGGTCGGTATTAGACTATCAAATATATTTGACAAAGATCTTTTATAAAATATTTTATAGCATTTCTTTGATAATATTTCTTTTATAAAAGTTTTTACTAGTATTACACTGTCAAAGAACTTTGACAATTTTTGAAGGGACTTGTCAAGTTTGTACAATTAAAAATGAACGATAGACGTGCATTAGCTTGTCTAGCGTTAAGTGCTACCGTGATTACAATGTGTTTAGTATTAAAAAAAGAAAAAAAAAAAAGAGCCAGGCGCCTTTGGGTAAGGCCCTGGGTGGCAAGACGTAATTTAAGGGGTGTCCACCACAATATCCTTCAGGAGTTACGAGTTGAAGGTATTAGGAGTTATAAAAACTATTTAAGAATGGACGAGGAAACATTTAACTTTATTGTTTTAAAGATATCAACATTGATATCCCGACAGAATACACATTTAAGGAATTGTATCAGCAATGAGGAACGCCTTATGGTTACCCTTCGGTTTATGGCAACAGGAGAGAGTTATGCTAGTTTACAGTACAGCAGTCGCATACCTCAATGTACCCTTTCAGGCATAATCCCAGAAACTTGCAAGGCAAAAAATGAAAATAAATAAATAAATATATCCAGTCTTTTATTTCGGTTTTTGTCATCCGGGTGTTGATGGTTGTACAATATTTCGAACCTTTCATACTCCGAAATTAGCAATTTTGTTGTTGAAATGCACCAGACAAACTTATTTTCCGCCATGGTGTTATATACCAATACCAGTCGCAGTCAATGTCAAATTTATGCCTTATTGTCAGAAAATGAGGTTACTACCGTTACCAATCAACAATAAAATCTTTTATCAAAGATAATCGACTGTTGTTATCTTTTATAAAATATCTTTTATAAAATAAATATTTTATAAAAGAACTGATATTACACTTCAAATATTTTATAAAATTTATTTTATAAAATATCTTTGTCAAATATATTTGATAGTCTAATACCGGCCTTTTAAACAAATCAATGCGTCATTATATTTTTGTTTTTGCTAAATTGAAAATAAAAATTTCATCAAATAAAGTATATATAGAGTGCTGCGAAATTATGTATTCAGTTAATTCATTTACTTACATTAAAAAATCGAAAACAACGATAAAAGTTCAGCGATATAAAATAACTAGTGTTGTGATCGCTCGAGCGAAAAATCGCTTGATTACCGACATCGCTCGATTATTAAAAAAAAACCGCTCGAGTTATCCATTCAGGCGAAAACCGTCGCTCGTTACTTATCTTTCACTCGATACCCGAGCTTCGCTTGACGCCAACGGAAATGTACCGCTGTAGTGTGATTGAGTTAAAAAACTGCTCATAATCGAACAGTTTTTCGCTCGATAGGAAATACTCTGTTATAAATTCAGGCGAAAAACCGAAAAATATCGTCTGTCACTTGATACCCGACCTTCGTTCTACGCGCGATCCGAAATATGCCGATTGGCGACGTTCGAGTTTGACGCTGAGCAGGTAACAACAACTTACAGGCACATAAACGAGAAGGTGCATATAAAAAAAGTATGCCAAATCCCTTAGCGGAGTCATCGCGACATGGGTGTTGTAAAGTTTTGTTTTAACTGGCTAGCCAACGGTGTAGTTTAGGCCTCCGATTGTAAATATTAAAAAATTAAAGGATAATATTTTAAATTTTTATTTTACTATAAATATAATAAATAAAAAATAATAATAATAGAAATTGTTAATGAAAAATAACAAAACGAACAAAATGGTTAACAAAATAGAAAAATTCGTTGGTAATCTTATAGTAAACATTCTTGAACTTTCTATTATTAAACTCAAGAAGACTTAAAAATAACATACATTATAGAAAATGTTAATGGAAAATAAGAAAACTAGCAAAATAGTTAACAAACCATAGGTATCGACAAATTTTTTGGCAACCAAAAGTAACCATTCTTAAATTTAAACAAGAACTTTTAGGTAACTATAAACATGAATTTTAAAAAATAATCACCTATTTTCTTATTTTGCCAGTCGCGTAACTGAGCCTAAATTTTTAAAGGGCACACAGTGGGACTCGATAATTTAAAGTGGAAGAATTTGACAAGCTATTTTAAATATCTACTTATTTTATGATCGTACATTGAGAAATATGTGAAAAAAAATAACTCTTGGTAATACTTTCTGTTTTAAAAAAGCACACGAATAAACCCGAACAATAAATACATATTTGGGTGATTTTTTGCAGTTTTTTTATTTGGTAAAAATTCATTATTCATAAATAAATAAATTTCTGGAGTTTCTTTGGTGGCTACTACAATTTTTTAGTTAAACCTGTGCCCACCCGTAGTTACGTGCCTGCTAAATACCCTACTTGATCATATGTAAACGGCTAGGCTGCCGGTCGAGCAGTCGGTGACGTCATCGTTTGGTGAATTGGAATTTCAAGCGATTCACTCGAGCGATTCACTCGATTATTAAAATCGCTCGAGTATCAAGTACTCGATTATTAAAATGATCCCAACACTAAAAATAATTGTGTAACACTCTATTTTTGATGAAATGATTTTTATTTCTACTTTAGCAGAAACTGATAAAAATCGCATTGATTTCTTTCGAAATGTTTTTCGACAATATAACTTGTATAATGTATATCTCTAATTAACTTAGTTTAAAAATTAATTAAATTCCATTTTTATGTCAAATATGTATATCAGTCCATAAATTAAAAATTAATTAATTTTTTGGATAAGTAAAAAATACTATTTCATTGCTTTTTCATGCTTCTCAAAAACTGCTAACTGAACTTACCTATTAAAAGATCCGTTCTTCATAGCATAGCGCACTTTCTCCAAATTATCCTTCAAGTTTTTACATTTTTGACACAAATCGCTCCAACCATTTCTTACCGGTTCTTCTCCATCTATCGGAATTTTTACACACCTTTGCAGCTCCTCCACTTTGGATTGCATATCATCTAAATAACCCATAACCTAACAAATAGAAGACATTTGAAGGATAAATACACTGTGCAACTCGTTTCGAAATTTGTTGGGTTGTTTTATCTGACTATTTTTCCTAATTGTAGGTTGTTTTCTTAACAATAGCACTGTCTTTATTGCGTTGGCATTTAGTATTATACCGGGTGTTGTTTTTTTACGAAAATTCAAAACATCCTGCGGAGTATACTACGCGTTGCTAGTTATTGCAGATACAAATAACAACACCGGAAAACGATTGAATTTCTTTATTGCAACAACAATAAATAACATTAAAAAAATAGTCAAAATTGAAAGTAAATAAAGAACCTGTATCTGGTGGTTCCACCCAAGCCGTATTAGAGTCGGCAATAAAAATTTCAGGTGCAATGGCAATTATAATTGCACGAATTCATGCACAGTAAATCGTTCTCGATCAGCTGACGCATTGCTAACGGTCAGAATAGCAGTTGGTAGTGTCGAAATCCCTAAAATACCCCCAGAATTAGAGATGGGCAAACCTGTTCGTTTTGATTAGCAGTTAAAGCAGCTACTGCTACTTACAAATGACAGTTCAAAAAAGTTGCTACGAATTAGCAGTACATATGCTTAATAAAGGATGTGACCTGTTAATTTAACTACCAGTTAGTTTAAATAGATATTAGCTGTTCATAGGTGCTTCGACCAACTAATAAACATTTAAAATAACAGAATAATCTATCTCGACACAGACTTGCACCGGCAATGGCAATGAAAATGGCGCGTGCCCCATTTCTGGCATTGCGAGACAGCTGAGCGAGAACGGTGTACTGCGCATGAATCCGTGCAATTTTAATTGCCAGAAGACTAGAATTGCCGACTGTAAAGGCCGTATTACACTTGGGAATTTTTATGGCGCCAGCAATGGCAATTAGAATTCAAGGATTCAGGCGCAGTACACCGTTCTCCGTACTACAGTCAGAAATTCTACTCTACTGACAATTAAAATGACACGGATTCATGCGCAGTACACTGTTCCCGATCAGCTGTCTCTCATTACCAGAAATGGGGCAGGCGCCATTTTAATTGCCCTTGCCGGCGCAATTGGGTAGACATCGATTATTCTGTTATTTTTAACTGTTTATTATTTGGCCGAACCAGGTATGAACAGGTAATGGCCATTTAAACCCACTGGTACTTAAATTAGCAGTTTACATTCTTTATTAAACTTATGGACTGCTAATTCAGCAACTTTTTGCACCTCCTATTTGTAAATAGCAGTAGCTGCTTTAACTGGTAATCAAAACGAACAGGTTTGCACATTTCTAATTCTGGGGATATTTTAGGGATTTCGACAGTACCCACTGCTGTTCTGACCGTTGACAATGCTCCAGCTGATCGAAAACGGTTTACTGCGCATGAATACGTGCCATTATAATTGCCGGCGCAAGAGAAAAAATTGCCGAGTCTAATACGGCCTTAATACGGATTCCATTGTCGCATTGCGCCGGCAATGCGAGCAGTATTGGGCCAGCTGATCGAGAACGGCTTAGTGCGCATGAATACGTGCAATTATAATTGCAATTGCAGGCGCAAGAGACAAAAATTGCCGACTCTAATACGGCTTTTACTAAAAAATACAGGCACATTTAATAAAAATTGTGTAATTCATGAACTAACAGAGATAAACAAACGAATCAAAAAGGAAAATGTAAAGGAAACATGAGACTTTCATTTGGCTGTATTTGCAATAATGCCCAGTATACTCCACAGGGTGTTTTAAATTTTCGTAAAAAAAAAGACCCGGTATTACACTACAGTTAGTTGTTTAACCAGAACAATAAAGGCAGTGATATTCTTAAGAAAAAAAAACCTACAACTAGAAGAAAAATCAATTGAAGCAAGCCACAAATTTCGAAAATACGTAACATCAAACAAATAAAACTTTTTAATGAATTTCTTATGCTACTTAAAAAATAACTGCCTACCTCTTCCAACTCGGGTTGTCCAAGCATCGCGAAACACTCCTTACTAAACCTATCCAGCATGCAAGCGAATTCCGATTCCAGACTTTGGTTAATTTGTACCGGAGGTTCGTTTTCGATCTTCGTCCGATATTTTTCATTCTCCAGCCAGTTCGCCAAGCCGTTAACATCGCCCCTCGCAATATCTTGCGAGATGTTGCATTTCCCGCTTAGAACGTTGATTCGTGCGTCTATTAACGATTTGTGAGCTATGATATCAGCAAATTCGTGCAGAAGATTGGCGGAGGAGCGACTGAATCGTTCCGACTCGACCCGGCGCCGCCAGTTTTGTCTTTGAAGCTTATTGAGACTGTTCCTGTATAGCTCGGTCAGCTCGGTAATGCTCTTGGTGATTTCCTCGAACAGACAATCTCCCACCGAATCGGACCACAGTTCCAAAGCCGCTCGTTCGGAAGCGAAGAAACTAAAGAAAAACGCATGATCCGCGTCCACGTTCGATTGGTGCACTTGCGCCGCTCTGAGCAGTACGTGATTGATTTCCGATTGTATTAACTCGGAGTTGACTATTTCCGTAGCTGTCCTATTAAATTCCTCGACGGTATCTTGACTTAGCGACCTGATTCGGCAACTTTTGTCCGCCGACATGTTGTACGCCTCGTTCGCTAGAGCGTCCGCGAGCTGTGGTAACTTTGTGGATTTATAAACGTCCAATAAAACGTCGAGTTTCTGTTGTTCTTCGCATAAAATGTTCAACGACGGGCCGTTGTTTCGTAGGAAGTTCTTGCACATCGTGAAGCCTTGTCCGACGGCGATTAAGCATTTCGCGAGCACTTTGCTCAAGTACTCCGCACTAGTTCTACATACTGGTGGTTGTTTTTGGTTTGTTCCGTTTAACTTATTCTGTAAAGCTATGATTAAATAAGCGGTCTCCTTAGTTTCCTTATCGATTAACCTTTTACAAATGGCTTCCCCCGTTACGGGAGACTTTAAAGCTTCTTGTATCCTACTTACTAAAACGTTTTCGTAAGCTACTTTCTCCGCCAGGATTTGTAACCTGGCGTTGGCGTCTAGCTTACCGTTTTCTAAGAGCAGTCTTTTTTTCTCAGCCAAGCTCGTCAGCTTCTCCGCCAATATTTGTTGTAGTTGTTTCACCACGGCCTCTGCCGATGAGTTTATTACGTTTACTTCGGCGGAGCTTACGCTACTATTAGAGTCACCCTTAACTAAAATATCGTTTAACTCATTTAAGGTACTTTCCAGAAACGCGAGTCGATCGGAACTAATGGACGATCTTTTGCTTTTCAACAGGCTTACTGAGTGTAAACACTCGACTACTTTAGACCTGGCGGACATTAACATGCTGTCGAAATCCCCAACTTCTTCCGTTAGTTTGCTTAAATCGGTAACGCTACTACTACTGACCATGTTCAGTGACTCTGTGGAGGCATTAACGTTAGTAACTTTGGATTCCAAAGAGCTTAGTCTCATTAGCAACTTCATGGGTTCGGAGGAAGTAGCACTGTCTAAGCTTTTGCGCCTTAAACGCCGCAACGCTTTGTCGTCGATAGGAGACGTCCTCTCGCTTCCCCTCTCGCTGCTCCTCTCGCGTTTAAATCTTCTTTTGGGGCGACCCTTTTCCAGGGTCAAGATTTTCGCTTCTAACTCCGTAACTTTATCCTCTACTTCTTTATTAATCGAAAAGCTTTCTCGTCCCTTTAAAGATAACGATCGCCTTTTATCCTTCGCCTCGGTTTTCGCTTTTATCCTCAATTGCTTTTCCACTGTCGTCAATTTACCCGTCAAGTGATCTAACCGAACAACCAGCAAGTTCACTTCCGCTTGATGTTCCTGCTTTAAGAGTTCTATGCTCTGTTTCAAGCTGTGGTTAGCCACTTCCAGTCTATCACAGTTTTCTTCCGAGTTTCTTAAAGCCCGTTTTATAGCTCTTATTTCGATAACCGCCTTTTCGAATCTGCACTTCAGGTCCAAGCAGTACGCTTTTAATTCGTTCGTCCCTAATTCGTCCAGATCGATTTCTAAATCTATATTGGTAAGGTCCGTCAGGGAATCTATGTGGATATTGTTATTTTTCAAGCAGTATCTCGACTCCAGTTCTTGTAATTTCGTGTAAAGCCTGTCGTTATCCTGACGACTCCGTTCCAGTCGTTCGTTAGAATTATGCAATTCTTCTTGCAAATTCGACAGCATCGCTTGTTTCGCTTGAAGTTCGCGAAACAAAATGTTGTATTTTTCTTCGAAGGTGCGAGACGTTTCTTCGGCCTCGGCCACTTGTCTTTGCAACGATTTTTGTTCCTTCAAAAATTGTATTTCCATTTGTGAATTTCTTTGGTTCAGCTCGTGTTCGGCACGTTCTAAATTAGCCAGCATTTCTTTTGCTTTCTTTTCTCGAATCGCCGCATCGGACTGAAGCATCTTCAATCTAAATAATAAATTATATAGTTATTTACTATATTTTTTTGAGAAGTAATTAAATGGTTAGCCGTTATTAAAATTGGTTCGCAACAAAAAATAGCCATTAAATCATTTCGTCAGCATAAAAAGATTTTGCTTGCAATAAATAAAAATCAGGCTGCAACACTTGTTCTGCAAAAAATGCTACAAACTGTCAACAATTTAACCGACATCAGTCGGCTTGTAATATCATTTGTTCGCTTAATTAACAGTCGAGCTGCGAAATGATTACTTGGTCAGCAAGATTTTACAATTGGTCGGTAGAAAAAAACATGTCTAGAAGCAGTTTACTTCAGAGATTTGCATATTAAAAGAATGGTTATCAATATAAATCATTGGATCGCGTTTGGTTTGAATAATCGGCAAAGTTCGTTATTGTGGGCGGCACTGTCAATTTATGTAACTTTCTTGTGTTTTGTTTTGCCGAATACAGAAGGAAATCGGCTACAAAAGGTGTAGCGGGGGCGGGTTTTCACTTGTTTTCCCACCGCACTGTCACTATTTCACGTTTTATTGCTTTTTTTTGATGACCAAGATTGAATATAGCTCATAGCAGCTTATATATTTAATTTGCGTACCAAAATAATTTAGAGCACTCTAGTATGACATTAATTACTGACCGATTCAGAAATGTTTACTGCCCATAAGTTGCTGACCAACTAGCCATTTTGGCTGACCGATTACATTTCTCTGTTCGCAAAAATAAGAATATTTTGCTGACCAGTTAAATTTTATTTGTACAAAAAATAAAAATCAGAACTTGCCTGAATTTTTAAACCTATTTTTAATAATAATTGATTTTTTAATTATTACCTGGCAATTTCCTCTTCCAAATTATTGACCTCCTGCGCCGATCTGGCCAATTGCTTCTGCAAATCGGCAACAATCTCGTCATTTTTGTTTATGGAGTTGTGTAACTCTACGCTGCTGTCCATTGGGTCTTTGGCACAGTCCAATTCGTCCGTTGAGGTACTGTCTAATGTAGATTGTCTCGACTGACACCTCGGTAGCCTCGGCCTGAGTCTTGCTCGATCTTTCACTCTAAGAGCGAGCCTACAACGATGACAAAGATCGATAATAAATATTTGTATCCTTACGTTAATAATTCTGATATTTATTGGCACATACAAATGTTTAACTGCCAATATGCTCATTCGAAAAATCGAAAAATATATATTTTTTAATATATCACTCATCTACTTTTGAGTAGAGTTGGATACCCTTTATATTTACCTGTTTAGAGGTGGGGAAGGGGGTAACTCGCTCCAGTCTCCAGATTCGCGCCTACCTCCCTCTGAAGCAGTTCTGTACTCCTCATCGCTAGACAGTAACACCGACCTGGGAGTATTTGGAGTGGTAGGGCTCTCTACTGGCATTGGGGCCGCTTTTTTGAGGGCCTGCATCCAGTTCGATCTAAAATAGATACAAATATAGTAATCAAGGAACGAGTAGTTTATTTTTATGGCAAGGCGAGTTACGGAAGTCCACTTGTCTGTAAGGTTTATAATCAATCCAGAGCTTTAGCAAAGAGTCTACAGGGTGTTTAGGAAATCATTTATTATACAGGGTGGTCAAGAAAGTTTGCAACAAATAGAAAACTTTTTCATTATTGATTTATCAGAAAATTTTATTCTTGATAAAAGTTGGCCCATGCTCTCAAACCTCTAATTATATTAATAGATTTTCAAATATTTCTATAGTAAGGCGGATGATAGAAAAAATCAAACTCGTCTCGAGAGTTAACTACACCCTTATTTCTGAAAATAGGGAATAATTTTACATGGAAAAGTATAAACTTAAATATGAAATATGGTTGTCAACTTTTAAAATTTTGTTTTTTGTTAGTTTTTTTTATATTTTTTTTATCGTGGTTTCAATAATTTTATTGTTTTTATTTTGGAAAGTCGAATGGATGACAGTTGCCATTTATTAAAATGGTAGATAGCCAGTGGCGTACTTAATAGGATTAAAAAATATTAAAACCTAAATAAATAACAAAATTTTAACATTTTACAACCATATTTCATTCCATTTTTTTGTATCTTCCGCCTTACTATAGAAATACAGTGAAACCTCTCATGACGGACACCTCTAATAAGCGGACATCTCTATTAAGCGGATATTGTTTCATAGTCCAGAACTAGGTATATGAAATTCCAGGAACATCAACCTCTCTTGGGTGGACGCGGACAGGCTGTTTTCATACAAAAAGTGCGAAACTCTCCTTTAAACGGACAAATTTAAACGTATTTGTGAGACGAATAAGTACGGTGCAAAAACTCTTTGAAGACAGACTCAGAGGCGGACTAGTGATTCCCCGACAGCAGTCCGCCGTTTATTTGTGAGTTGTAAAGTTAAAATCGTAAATAATGAAAAACGTCACGTTTTGAGTCTGAAAGAGAAAATTGATGTTGTGGAAGTTTTTAATTTGATAACAATGATTTGGACGAGTTTGTTTAGAAGATGATAGTGACCCCATTCATACCGATTATGTAGCCCAAACTGAAACCACATCAATATCTGACGACTCTGATGACGAAGTTGAATGCAGTAATCAAACAAATGGCACCAATTATGAACAAGCCATTAGTATGGTAAAGGAATTACAAGAGTACCTATGCAAAGAATACATGTGAGTCACATGTACAGCAATGAAATTATTATCAGACTTGGAATTACATTTTCTAGATTACAAGTATAAAACGAAAACACGTCAAACTACGTTATTAGATTTTTTTAGTACTACATCCTAGCATCTCGCATCCAGCATCGTCGAAAACGTGGGGAAGGTGTGTTTCTCTGCAGGGAACCCTCTTGAAGCGCATTTAACCCCTCTGGGGGGTAGTTTTTGCTCGTTTTGGGGCGTTGCGCAACACAAAAGTGAAATTCTGACGCCGCCATCGTATTCAGCATCCTCGAAAACGGGGAGGGGAGGTAGGTACCACAGACGCTACTACAAGGGAATGTTCTGTGAAATTACATATTTTGGTTTATTATTACCACAGACGCTACTACAAGGGAATGTTCTGTGAAATGACATATATTGGTTTATTATTACCTGATGCCTTGCGTAACTGCGCTTAGCGTTAATGTGGGGCCCGCCCATTGAATCTCCAAACCGTACTTTGATTCGGTTGGTATCTCCGTGTAGTTGGTTACCGTAGAAAGCTCTACACTTAATTCTGGAGTGCCGTGTTCGTCCTGATCTTGGTAGACGTTTAAGGTAGGCCCACACAAAACCATCCAGCGACGGACCCATTCGTCCTCTTGGGTCTTTAACCATAACCAACCCTGAAAACATTTAAAATAATATATTAGGTTATTCTGCCGGTGGCAAATCAGTTGGTGATCGATACATTTTGTTCTACGAAGTGCGAATTTTGAATCGCAATCCGGGAAATTTAATTTAATCATCTTTACCTTTTTAAGATGTAGCAATCCTTCAGCCGGCAACGTTAAGCTCGATTCTGGTGATCGATCTGTGAGAGCGGTAGCGATATCCCGGAGCCGTTCGTTGCGCCAATCACGTCGAGCCCTGGCTTTGTCGTCACAGCGTAGCTTGTCCCTGGTTGGTGGAGAACCCGAACTGACCATATAATCTGGAAAAAAAAATAGATCGTTATAATAACAGAGCCGCAAAACTTTAAACATGATTTTGGCGCAAATTCTTCGCATCTCTTACGGTTTCCGAGATCCAAAGTACTTTCGGAAATATTAAAATATAACGATAAAATTACACTCTCAAGTATTAGCACGTCATTAACGAGCACCCTGTAGAGTGTAATAATGACTGGCAAACTACATAAAATAAGAAAAAACAACAACAAGGTCCCTTCAATTAAATTTAAAACCAATATTTACATAAATTGAATGCGGTTTCAGGATTCAGTAAGCAAAGTCTTTGATTAAAAACCAATTTATTTCTCAATGACTTTGTAACGTACCTCGAACGAACAAGACAAGTGAGGTGTTTATTTTTGGCATACTTCTTTATGGTAATTGGCCATGTACGACCGCTTAAAAAATGCACTTGCAGTGCGCGAAACTGGGTGTCGTTTACACTGCATATATCGGCTTTTAAGGTTGCCCGTACAACTTTTTGTATAATAATTTTTTTCATTTACGCTTCATTATCGTCATACAATAACCTGTAATCGAATTTGAAAGTTACTGGTCTTTAATTAAATTTTATATTTTTTAAATATATACAAGGTGTTATGGAAATGACGTATTATATTTAAACCGGCAATTCCTGAGATGAAAACAAATTGAAGAAAAATATCCAAATATGGCGCTTTAATTTAATATGCCCTGTACATGACCTTATGTCAAGCCAAAAATGACCACGTGGTGCCCCTGCCAGGAAGGTAAACAAAGCAACATATGGGGAAAAACGTCAATGAATCTTGAACAGTGTTGTCATATCTTCAGGGTAAACTCTTTAGAAAGTCTAACCGTTTGACAGATTCTAAGTTGTTTATTTTTGGGGGTACATTATTATAAACTTTTACGTTCAGTTCAGTTCACTGGGAAACAATCTCTGATTTATAAACTTGAACTGACTCAAACAAACCGCCGCGGAGTTTATAATGTTCTCACTTGTTCAATTCGAACGACACCTGTCGCAACTGAAATGCCACTTTACCCGTATTTTAATCCAACTTAATTTATAAAAAAAACACCAGGTAACCCGAACAAAAACCGTCACAAAACACCAAAACAAAGTCACATAAATTCACATTAGTTATCGCGGATCTCATGAACACATTTAAGTACCATTCAATCTGAATTAGTATTTTAAAGTGCTACTGTGCAGACAAAAATACGCCCTTATTGTATAAGATTTCATCAGCTGATGGTCTGGGAAATAATATAATTTTTCCACATATTTATTTGACATTAAAAATGTTGAAACTAAATAACACCTGAACCTGAAAGAAAGCACCTTGGACATTTATTTCAAATGGTAGTTCCTATGTCTACATAATTGTTTCATTTTATGTTTAGTAAAGGGTTAATGGCCCATAGAAATTAGCGTTTTTATTATTTCTATTGCGAAATAATTAAGTGCTGTTGTTCTATGTGTGCGATAGTGTTATTGTAAAGTGTAATTATGCGTTAGTGTTTAGTACTTTCGTGTAATCTGATAATAGGTGCATATCTTCAAAAAAACTAATTTGAAACTCATGGGTGTCTGTGTGTTTCTTTAAGTGATTTAGTGCAATTTGTTTCACTATGTGGTTCTTTCTCTCAACGATATGCCGGTTATGTTCGGAGCGATTGGAAAGAATAGGTCGAATGGGGTTTAGTGGATATAGGCTTATTATGCAGTTCCACACTATCATCAGGGCACGTGATGGGCATAAAGCTTTTCCCATAGAAAAAAGAACTGAAAATGTCTGAATTTCTTACTCCTGTCAGCGTGGATATACTTTCTAAGTAAGCTAAATATTTATTTTTATAAGAAACTAAAGTTTTACATTTTTTACACAGTTTGGCAACCTTGCACGTAACACACGTAATTCTGATATGCCACTACAGGATGACATGACGAACAAACCCGAACAAACGCCGGATGAGGTGTGGGTTTATGGGGCTGGACCCCACTTTCAAAACGGTCGATTTGAAAATAAAAAATATGTAGCGCTTCTCTAGGACACCCAAGGAGTCAACAATTTAAATGTAATACGTCATTTCCATAACACCCTGTATATACAGGGTGTTCGGATAATGCATCAGAATACTTCGCGAGGTGATTTTACATGTTAAAATAAAGGTAGAAAGTAATATATAGAACATAGTAATTTAATAAATTCTTCATTGTGTCGCGTTCAGAAGATTTCTTACCTTGAAAGGTAAAAAAACATCAACGATTTATAATTTCCGCTTATTTAAACAGAGATTTTTTTAAAAACTTTTAACAGTCGCCATTTTGAAATAGCTTGACAGAATCGCGCTAAAATTTATGAGCATACTGTACGAGATATTAGCTTTCAAATGATGCATCACAAGCTGTATGTTTCTATTTAAAAAAAGATCGATGGCGTCATATCTTTGACAAATGTCTATAAAAAAACAAACGAATAACGTCAAAATGTGAGCATATATAAAACTAAATTGACGTGTCCGAGCGTTTTCCCCAAAAGTTACAGGTTAAGGCTATATTAATTTTATTCCGGACTTCTGGCCAACGTCGCAATGGTTACCAGATTACTAATTCATTCAGCGTGTGAATCCGAATCGTAGCGCAGTTGTAAAATAAAAATAGATGTTGCCAGAGTGCAGTTGGCTTAGTTCAAGATTCGTTTGATATTTTTAAGTGTAATAATACTTTTTAAAAGAATCTCTCATCGCCTTTTCACAGTTTATAGTAAAATTATTGGGAAATAAATTTATTTTAAGAGCAATTGCCGATTAACCTTAAACCAGTTGTAATTGTCAAATTAACAAATTTTTAATTGTGATTTTGCAAGATACGTTTGCGATAGATATATCAATCTGGCTATACTGCAATAATGACCGAAAGGCCCCCTAGGATAATAATGTCCAGGCTCAAAAGGAACATAGCCATTCTACAAAAATGGCTAAGCAAATGGAAGATCAAAATTAACCCTGACAAGACCCAGGCAGTTTTCTTTTCAAAATCGTGCCGTAAATTCCCGGAAGGGAAAATCAAAGTTGGAAACAAAGAAATAGACTGGAGACAAGGTGTCAAATACCTAGGTCTACACTTTGACAGAAGGCTCAATTGGAAAGTGAATACAGCCAACATACTAAAGAAAGCCAATCAACAACTCGGCGCAATCTACAGTTTGCTTAACAAGCGCAGCAAACTAAACCTAAGGACAAAGGTCACCCTATACAAAACCTTCATCAGATCAGCGATGACATATGGAGCACCAGCATGGTGTACTATGGGCAAGTGGGACCTGAAGCGGGTCCAAGTGATGCAAAACAAGGTACTAAAAATCATAGTAAACACTCCACGGTACACTAGAAACGACATAGTACACAGAGATGTCGAAATTGAAACAATTTCCGAGTTTCTCGACAAAACTATCGCTAAATACCACACTAAGGCTAACATAGCCAACAACAGTAAGATTCTTTTATCTCACATACACGCATTGCCAGACGCAACATACACACTACCTAAAGACTGGATCAATCGCATTCGTGATTGACCCTAAAACAATTCTGACCCAAAAACACTAATACCTTGTCTAGCATAACTAAATAACACACAACAAACCAATAAGACAACCTACGCCTACCCTCTACCCTATACGTCGGGAGCTCTTAAATTTTGCTCATTCGATTAAGTTCGATTGGGAAAGATTCAAGAGCTGGCACCCAACATAAATGTATAGCTTAAAAGCTAAATCTAATCACTCATACATGATGCAAAAATAACACACTCTAGTGAAAAGGAGTCAAAGGTTTCTAGCCTGGCTCACACGGTGAGTTTAGTCGGTCGGCCCGTCCTCCTTCAGAGGCGGTTCTTTTCCCTCAGAAAAGAAGATATTGATGGTTTCGTATAATCCCCACAAGTTGCAGAAACCCGACACTACCTTGCAGCCGCGTCTGTAAGGTGTCTGTGTGCAGATTCTCATCGGCTGTCCAAAAAAAAAAAAAAAAAAGACCGAAAGAGGTGGAAACGACTGTTTGTATTCGTTGCGTAGGCTAGAAATGTACATTTTTCTATCTGGATGCGTTATTCGAACACCCTGTATAATATAATTTATATTATTATCGCAGCCCCACCTCAGTACAGTACATTGGTCTTACGTCGTCCCTAACATGGTCAAAACAGGTACCTAATTTAAAAAAACAAACATGTTAACTTTCTTTATACTTGACGCAATTTTCAACAATATTTTTACGAAATCAATGTCCATATTAGAGTTAAAATATCTTGGCGGGTAAAAAATCGTTTTCCTTGAAACTTCACGTGAAATCCTACCCGCGAGAAAGGTGTGTCGAGCCGATCGCCGAAATACTTTTTTTTATTAATTTAAATTTTGCTTTAAGCCAAACGAGTTTTTCTGTTTTAAAACATGACAATAGACAGTCTTAGCCAGGCGAGTATTAACGTTACGACAATTAATACGGTTACATTTTTAGGTATTTTTAATATTTTACCTTTATACAGGGTGTTATGGAAATGACGTATTATATTTAAATCGGCAATTCCTGAGATGAAAATAAATTGAAGAAAAATATCCAAAAATGGCGCTTTAATTTAATATGCCCTGTACATGACCTTATGTCAAATCAAAAATGACCATGTGATGCCCCTGTCAGGAAGGTAAACAAAGCAACATATGTCAACAGTGTTGTCATATCTTCAGGGTAAACTCTTTAGAAAGTCAATAACCGTTTGACAGATTGCAAGTTGTTTATTCAGGGTACATTATTATAAACTTTTACGTTCAGTTCAGTTCGCTAGGAAACAATCTCTGATTTATAAACTTGAACTGACTCGAACGAACCGCCGCGGAGTTTTTAAATGGTCGGGTATATTCTCATATGTTCAATTCGAACGACACCCGTCAGATCTGGACAACTTAAAAGTTTATAAATGCCATTACCATTTCGGACTTATTTAAAACCAACTTAATTTATAAAAACACCAAGTACTCACATCACAAAATCACATAGTTTTCACGTCACAACACATCTAAGTACCATTCAATCTGAAATAGTATTTTGAAGTGCTACTGTGTAGACAAAAGTACGCCCTTATTGTCTAAATAACACGTTGGTTCCGTCGATCAATATTGAACTGCTGGACTGGGGTACTGCCGCCGCGAAAAGAACAAATAACTTAATAATTTAAACTCGGGTTTAAGTATTAACATACAATTTAACACACAAATCTGCTTGAAACAGTATGAAAACGGCCGGCTAATTTTGGAGGAACAGCTGATCAGCAGAAACGGTTGCATATTCGACTGGGGTTTATACTTAAAAATACAGCGTTGCCACACTCTCGATGTTTTATAAGGTTATATTCATAAAATGAAGAATTTCCTTCTGAAATACTTTTCTTTATAATGATAGTCTCGGAAATGGCAACCGCGCTGGTTGGACGAGACTATTTATTTTGAAGGGGTTGTCCTTGTTGTAACAGATCTAAAATTAATTTGACCTTGCAAATTACTTGAAAAACCCTGTATAGCAATCTTTTTAATTTTTCTCGTATGGAAAATAAAAAAGTTGAAATGGGAAACATTATACGTGATCACCCTGTACGCAAGGACGTACAGTCTTTGTTAGTTTCACCGTTATTCACCCTTATTTACTTATTCTTTAAAAATAAATATTAATATAAATAAATACCTTTTAATAGAAACAAATTAGTTTTCCTCCCTCAGGAATAAAAACGACCTTTTATACCGTCTAGATATATTCGATTTCATCTTACCAAAAACTCTTAAATAATAAGTATGCAAATCAGTACGCGTATATGCACCTGTTTGCTTTTTGGACTTTCGGGACAAAGGGAATTATCATTATCATCTCGAAACGAAACTGGTTTTGTAAATTTTGGCCGGTGCCAAATAGCTGGGTCATTTGTTTTGATACCGATCTTATACGGACAATAAAAAAAACATTTTAGAAGTTACACAGTCGAGTAAGAATAGTGCTCATTTATTTAGACACTTGATAAGTGATCTCTGATTTAATCGTTTTAATGTTTAAATTGTTCCATGAAAAAGTTTTTGTCCTTCGACACGGTTTGACAATAGTTTATTATTGCGTGCGTTTCCTAATGTTTAAATTAAAGTGTGACTTAAAAGTTAAACTGCTATGCATGATAAAGAATAATTGATATACGAGAGGTACTACAAAAATTTCCGTCCTAATCACATATATATAAACAGTATGTGGCCAATACGAACGTTCCAAAATACAAAAAGTGTCCCCGCTATGGGAGATGGCGCGGGCCTATTGAGTTTGCGCAGTAGGGTAGAAATTTTATCGATGGCGTCAATTTGTTTGTTGTTATTCGTCGCCATCTTTGGTTCTGGATGCTTTTTCAAAATATAGAATAAAGAGTGGTTCATCCACATTGTTATCGGTATATTAGTGCTTATAAACTTTCATTACCTATCAACAATTTTTGTAAAGGAGTTTTTAATTTGTGGTGGTTCGATTCGCTGTTTGCTAGGTTATAGTGGCTTGTTCTGTTTAAGATGAAAGGACACAAGTGCATGGTGCTTTTTTGCAAAAGTCCTGGATCAATACCAGGTATAGTATTTCAGGTATGTACATATATACGAAAATATTTTGCTTATCACATTATCCGATCATCGGAACCGAATTTCACTAAAAAGCTTGTAAAAAAAAGACGAGAGCGTCACTCGTATACAATATAATATGTGGTTACTACCTAACCTTAAAATTAATGTATCTCTAATTTGATAATAATTCCCAAAATAATCAATATAGTCATTCATTCTTAATTTTTCGTTTAGAAAAAAGTAAGGTTAAGAAACATACGAGCTCATCGTGTCGATTGTTACAAATATTCGGACGAAATTTGGCACCAAATGTTTACACCAATCAGGTCACGGTCGAATCATCATAGCGTCAGAAATCGTATGCATGGAACGCTGTCTTAAATCGAACTAATCGAAATTTTGATTGCAATATTTTTCCTAACTAACCAGTGAAATTTACATTCAAAAAGTTGAAATTCGGTCCTGTCGAATGTTTACTTTTACAAGGAAATTTCCGAACTGCGCAAACTCACAACGCCCCCTTCGATGTACTGTTTAGATCCCGCTAAGGTCGACGAGCGGCTGTATCTCGATAACTGTTTGTCCTACGGCTTCCGTGAAAAAAATGTATTATAAAAGTGACTCCTAAAAGTATACTAAAATTATTTTTAGTTTTGAAATTTTACCGCTAGATGGCGTATTTTGAATTCAAAATCAAGATGATAATATCTCTTAAAATCGATAGTGAAGTATGTCATGTGGAACTGTTTTGGACTCTCCAATTAACCCTGTACAAATAATTTATTTGACATTTTGGTCTATCTCCTAAAATAAGGGGTGGGGGAGGTTTGAATCGTGTTGCAGAACAAGTTCGATAACTCCCGAATACGTTAACCGATTTCATCGAACTTGGTCTTGTTTTAAAGCCCCTTGACAGTCGAAATATAGTCTATTATAATACTTAAGTTTTAGTTTAAGCAAGAATCACCAGATGGCGTTTTTTGACCGCCTTAGTAATTTACTCAATTTTCCATGAAAAGTTAAATGGAAGGCTAACATTTTAATTCATTAGTTGTATTACTCGTAAAATTATTTAAAAAGTGGCACAAACCGGAAGTCGATACCATTTTTCTAACTTAAGTTATGAGCAAAAATATATATTTTTTAATATTGAAATTAAAATATGAAATGTTCATTAATAACAAGTAAGCCATGACAATTTTATATGGAATTTCAGTTTTGCATTAAGTTTGGCAACATTGCACGTAACACCCGTTTCCTGATATGCCACCACAGGGTGACATGGCGAACAAACCCGAACAAACGCCAGATAAGGTGTGGGTTTATGGGACTGGATCCCACTTTTAAAACGGTCGATTTGAAAAAAAAAATATGTATCGTTCTCTAGGACAACCAAGGAGTCACCCATTTAAATATAATACGTCATTTCCACAACACCATCCATATAATAGCTTATCCCTTGGTGGAAGTAACGATACGCCACTGACACCCTGTATACCATCTTAAAGGTCTCACATACTTACTTAGAACCCATAAATCACGTTTTTTTTTCGTGTTCAAGAGCACGACTAGACAAAATGCGAAAAAATAAGACCATATACGTATACAAATCGTTCGCGACCGGATTAAGGAAAAAAGTCGAGGAGAATCGCAGCCTAATATAGTAAAGCAGTCGCATAAATTTCATTTCAACGTTTCTTAGTTTTCCCGGGAATTTCGTAACTTGTTGAAGCGTTGTCAGAATGGGTTTGTGTTAAGCCGATCATTTAATCTTGTTGTCTTTTTTCTTCTTCTTTATCCGCAGAGGAAGGGAACTAAGAGAAACCATCCACGAACATTTTTCTGTAGTCACTGTAGGAATGGGTAATCCGAGAAAGTTTGTGTATTGCATATAAAGTCCGTTTGGATAAACTTTTTTAAACTTTGTGGGGTTTCATTTGCTCTAAACTCAAATTAAACCAAGAAATTTAGGCGTCTTATCAAACCTGACCTCAGATTTACTCCTAATTCATGACCTAGTTTGTTTAAACTTAGCTTGTGTTTAAACGTCAGTTAAACTTGATTTTGTACATCGTTGAACACGTTTAATTGATTAGTTTAGGATTGGCTCACCAAAATGTACCCAATCTCGGCACATGAGTTTAACATGTTCAAGAAGTTATACAGTGAAACCTCTCTTAGGCGGACACCTACGGGACCGTCTAAATGTGTAAGCCTAATAGGGGTGTCCGCCCATGGGAAATTTGTTATGAGGTAATATGTAAATGCAAAATTATTACTATGTATATGTATGCACAAATAAACATAACATAACAAAAATACACTAGTTTTAGTTAGGATGTGGTACTAAAAATATCTAATAACGTAGTTTGACGTGTTTGCGTTTTATACTTGCAATCTAGAAAACGTAATTCCAAGTCTGATAACAATTCGATTGCTGTAGAGTCACCTCTATTCTTTGCATACTCTTGTAATTCCTTTACAATACTAATGGCTTGTTGATAATTGGTGACATTTGTTTGATTACTGCATTCAACTTCTTAATCAGAGTCATCATGTGGTTTCAGTTTGGACTACATAATCGGTAGGAATGGGTTCACTATCATCTTCTCATAGCACATTGCTATCAATGTAAATGAACTCGCCCAAATCATTGTTATCAAATTACAAACTTCCACAACATCAATATTCTCTTTCAGACTCAAAACGCGACATTTGTGTGCCATTGTTTACGATTTTAACCTTACAACTCACAAATAAACGGCGGACTGCTGTCGGGGAATCACACATACTTTCATTCGGCGAAGTCCTTTCGCGCTGCCACGCATACGCGATTGGTGGCCGCTCTGTCTTCAGAGAGTGTTTGCACTGTACATTCGTCTCCCAAATACTTAAAAATATATTTTGTCCGTTTAAAGGAGGGTTTTCGCACTCAGCCTGTCCGCGTCCGCCCAAAGGAGAGTCCGCCCAAGAGAGGTTTATTAGAGGTGTCCGTTAGAAGAGGTTTCACTGTAATGCAGGTTTTCAGTAAAATGTACAGGGAAGCCAATATTCAGCCGCCACAAAAACTAGAAGGAATTTCCTACGTTCCAGTCAACGATGTATATCACCCGGTATTATGGACTTTAAACCAAACAAATTATGCAATCGATTAAAAATTGGATCTATTTCAGGTAATATTTAATTTCTGTTTTTGTCGTTCGTTGTTAACAGGAAATATTCGGAAAAACATCCTTAGAGGGGCCCCAGCTAATTGTTTTTAAATTTGAATATGTACATAAGTGAACGTGTACGTGCGTGCTTAAAAGCGTGATATATTACTTACTAGTCACTATCAGGCAGGTATACTTTACCCAGTGATAATGATATTTTGTATACGTTTAATCCCATCATAAAACCATATAAAATAAACGCCGTATTATTAGAATTTCTAGTGAAATTTTGAAAACTAAAACATCCCAGCCCAGGATGGTTCTGGGAACTTATGGTTTATGGACACACAAATATTACCTATTGTTTTATTCGTTGCAAACTAATATTATGAGCGTACATTTTAGAAATAAAACCTTAAATATGTCGATCATGCTTAGACTTAGGTATAGGACATGATATATGAAATCGGCCTAAAATCTTGCATAGAATCCAATATAAAATTGGGAAACTGTAGAAATGTATTAATAGTTTAAAAATATTATAAAATAGTATATTAAGATACACACATTATCTTAGAGGATGCGTTGTGCTCTAATTGTCTTATGAACCGTGTATTTTATAATACTTTTTCTATTTGGGTCTTTAAAGTATGAAAAACTTTTAAAAATATAGTAGATTTTTTTCCATTTGAACTAATAGTTGCTTTTTGGTTTGGCAATACTTTTACTATTTATAAAATGTTACAAGAATATGCCATGATAGAAACAATTAAACACAACAAAGCTTCTTCCCGTCCGTCATAATTGAAAATAAATATACGTGTTATTAAAGTTAATAAAAATGAGTTAGGAAGAAAGTTGTACACCGTCAGAAATACGAGAAATTGCAGAAAATAATCTAGAAAAACTTTTAAAAGAATATGCAAAACTTTGAGTTATGGTGCGAGCAGAACAAAGTTCAAAATATTGAACAAAATAATAAATAATACTATTAAACAAAATATTGTGTCGACACACAATCTGACAGGAATAACAATATGTATATACTGGTGACCAGTGGCGGTTCTTCCACAGGAGCACATGCGCACGTGCACCCCCAAAACAAATAAAAAAATATTAATTTATATTCATTGAATATTATTTATCGTATAAAGTCCGACCCTCCCTTTATCGTACCGTCAAACTAAAAAAGTCCGACCCTCCCTAATATTTTATCATCCCGTCAAACCAAACTGTATAGATCCGGCAACCGTGAATCGGTCGAGGTAAATGACGATTATGATGAGACTTGCTCGCACGTGCGATTAAGTAATGCAGTTTCTCTGTAGTAACAGGTGGCGAGTGGCAGCGGGGGATAGCGGGGCTATGGCGATTTAACATGGAAAAGGCGCACAGTTTTGTGTTTTATCGTACCGTCAAACCAAACTGTATATTATAAGCTCTCGATTCATCCGGCAACTCAGCAAGGATAATGACGCGAATGACGCGATATACTTGCATAAGCGGGGCATAATGCAGTTTCTCTGTAGTAACAGGTGGCGGGGGACAGCGGGGCTATGGCGATTTAACATAGAAAAAGGGTACAATTTTAGTGTGCGCCGCGCTGTTGCCTGTTCGTGCATGTATTTAGAAATTCGAGCGTGTATGTTTTTAATGTTATATATTTATTAAGTTACAATAAATAGTTTGACGGTGGACTATTTAAGATATAACTTTAGCTTTTTGAGTTTGGAGCAAAAAATTGAAGTGAAGAATGCGGGAACACCCGAAATTAATTTAACGCAGACCACAGGGGGTAAATGTAGGGACTTTAATTAGAAAGTTTAAAAATGAAGTATATGAAAAAAAATTTATAGAGGGTATTCCAAATTTAATGAGGCTGTTATTGATCAATTTTCTACAATTAACAATCAAATAATGGACTTTACGTTAAGCACTATTGTGTAGGGTCGATAAGTGTTGTGTATTTCGATAAATGATACTCGATATGATTTTAATCCATTTTATTTAAGGAATTAAACTAAAAAACACTGAAAATATGAAGTATGCCAATCTGTCAGTCTCGTGGCTCGATTCGTTCTCGTCATAAAACAGTTAACTATTGTTCTTGTCTTGGTTGCGCCTAATGACGTAGCCGTACATGGCGGTAGTAGTATTGGACATCATTCAGTTTTCTTGATAGCTCGTAGATGGCTTTAGTAGTATTAGTAGTGGACTGTATAAATATTGTTACGAGGGTTGCATGCGACGACGTTAAGATCCGATAGCTATACACACTAAGAAAACCTTTCTTATTTTCCAAAAGTTGTATTTCCTTGTGTAAAATTAAAAAAATAATAAAAATATGTTTTACCTAATTATTACTTTTCTACATTTAAAACGCCTAGAAAGTAATTGTTTGGTCGTTACACAAAAATAAAATTTTAAAAATAATTTCACCATACTTGTGAACCCCCTCTCTCTATCATAGGTCGCGAGCCGCCACTTTTGGTGACACTGTATAGATCGAGGCGGTTCCCGGTGGGACACCCTGTATACGTAATTTCTTCCATTGCATATACCTTAATTACCAATAATTGTCTTATATGAATGCCACAACTAAACTATAATTCGTTTCTCACTTTCATCCGTAACTCCATTTTTGATTAGTCCGATGTCTATTAGCTTACAAACTGCTAATCTTTAAAATTACTTTTTAAAAACTCGTATCTATCTATGGCTGTACAGAGGCGTAATGCCATGACCCGTAGATATTAGAGAGTAATAACCTCTATCACATAATTTGTATATCCAACAATAACTGGGATGGATCGAACATATACTATCTCATTTTTTTTTATAGGTGATCGATCAGTGGTGTACTATCAACGGATAGATTAAGAACGGTTAGACAACAATGCGGTAATTCCAGTGAATAAAAAAAAATGTCATTATATTTTATTCTCTGATCGAATTTTGATACAAATAAAAATCTCTTTGAATAAAATATTTTTTTGTTAGGAATATAAGCGCCGGCGCCGGCGCCTGTTGGACAGTGGTGAAATATCAAATTATATTATAATATCAAATAAATTCATTATTACAGTGAAACCTCCCTTAGGCGGACACCTACGGGACCGTCTAAATGAGTCCGCCTAATAGAGGTGTTCGCCCATGGGAAATTTGTTATTAGGTAGGTAATATGTAAATGCAAAATTATTACTATGTACATTTATGTACAAATAAACATAACATAACAAAAATACACTAGTTTTAGTTAGGATGTAGTACTAAAAAAATCTAATAACGTAGTTTGACGTGTTTGCGTTTTATACTTGCAATCCAGAAAATGTAATTCCAAGTCTGATAATAATTCCATTGCTGTAGAGTCACCTCTATTCTCTGCATACTCTTGTAATTCCTTTACCATACTAATGGCTTGTTGATAATTGGTGACATTTGTTTGATTACTGCATTCAACTTCTTCATCAGAGTCGTCAGATAGTGATATAGTTCTAAATCTGCTTGGAAAACAGAAAGACACCGCCGGCTTGGACAATCGGGTTACCTATTCTGCAGCGGTTGGGGTTAATACTTAAAAATACAGCGTTGTCACGTTCGATGTTTTATAAGGTTATATTCATAAAATAATGTAGAATTTCCTTCTGTGATACTTTTCTGTATAATGACTCTCGGAAATGGCAACCGCGCTATTTAGACGAGACTATTTATTTTAAAGGGATGGACGGGTCTATCAACATAATTATTTCATCATTCTTCTTCAGTAAAGGATGCATAAATTTGATTAGCCCATTAGAAATTAGCGTTTTTATTATTTCTGAATTTCTATTGCGAAATAATTTGTATCCTATAGTGCTGTTGTTTTATGTGTACGGTAGGTTATTGTAAAGTGTAATTATGCGTTAGTATTTATTGCTTTTGTGTAATCTAATAATAAGTGTATATCTTCAAAAAAAAGAATTGGAAACTCGTCGGTGTTTGTGTGTTTCTTTAAGTGATTTAGTGCAAATGTTCCGAGAGATTGGAAATAAGAGGCCGAATGGGGTTTAGTGGGTATAAGCTTATTATGCAGTTCCACACTTTCATCAGGGTACGTGATGAGCATAAAGCTTTTCTCATAGAAAAAAAAACAAAAACCTGAAGATGTCTGTACCCTGGATTACTTGCTAGTGTACTGGCATCTGGATTCACTTCTATTTGGATACTAGGTAAACTAAATATTATTTTAATAAGAATCTTTACATTTTTTACACAGTTGGCAACATTGGGCTTGAACATCTGTTGATTACACAGCTTGGCAATGTAATATGATCATATATGAATGTGCCAAGGAGTAACCGGGTGGGTTTAGGGGTGAATTACCCCACTTTTTAAACGTTCGATTTAAAAAAAAATATATGTAGCGCTTCTCTAGGACACCCCAGGAGTCACCAATTTAAATATAATACGTCATTTCCATAACACCCTGTATGTATATGGTAAGACTGTGCCAAATCTGCCGTAAACTGGATAAACATATAGACTTTTGAATCACGTCCGTAGATTGTTTTGGCCAAGACATACCAAAAGGATTACCTGTTGAATAATTTCTTCCATTTTATTTTCTATTAATATTTTTTATTATTATTTTTTAATTTTATAGATGTTACAATTATACGAATCTGGGTTAAAAAGGGGACTGTTATTCGATTATCAACATGGGGACTCTACAGTTAGAATCTTTTGTTCGTGTACAAAGTCAATGGTTTTTGACTTGGAACTCTATAGGAAAATGAGGAATGTATGAGAGTTACCTTATTTAAAAAAATATTTGAAATATTTTTTAAAAAACCATGAAGTTAGTTACGGGTTTGCTCGAGTTTGTTCATTGTCCATTCATACGGGTTTTTACTTTTACTGGCTTATATTTTTGTCTTGGATCGAGATTCATTCAGGTTGACGAGTACGCCTATGTATACAATGATTACCATTTTTTGTTCAGTTAGAAAATAATGAGATCTTTTGTCTAGCTGTTTTAGTTCCGTATTGTTCCTTTTGTTGTTATTATTTTTTTATGATGCAAATTTAAATTGGAACTCACGTATAATATATGAATATTCACCTCTCGTGATTCGGATCTAATTAGTTTTTTTATTTTTTTTTATGACCGAAAGTGTCCGAGCGGCCGATATTATTTGTTTCTATTGCCCGGCGGTTATTTTAATTTCTTATTATTAAGAGAAGACACATAACGGTTTTGTTTTCCTCTTAAAAATCTTTGAAATACCTGCAAACTTTAATGGCTATAAGATTTGCTAGACATAACATGCAGTGTGACCATGGGCGTCCTTAAGGAAGATTTGTAGGGTGTGGCAATGATAAAATGAATAATTTTATAAATTTAAATACCAGGACGCCCGTGGTAGCAAAAAGGGGAAAAAGTTAGCCGCAGGTGCACTCTACAAAATGTATTGGTATCTAAGAGAGAGAAGTTTTAGCTTATGTAAAAGTAATTTTTAATTAGCAAAAGAAATTTTCGTTTTACCTGAATTAGGATGGATAAGATGATCTAGTTAACAGAACTAACTCTTATTTTTAACTACTTCTTAGTTAACATAACTACATTATCATGTTGAAACCAACACTTTTTTATTAATTAACTCCCTATACTAATTTACTTAGTTATTGTTATTGGCCAGATATAGTAGTCATAAGTAGGTACGATGTGAGACCTGACGTCACACCAACTGCTGCCATTTGCTGCTAGGAGATGGTGCTGCGCGCTGTATTTTCTCGACTACCGTTGATAATACGGCGTGAAGTATTAGATGTACACGTTCACTGTACTGACGAGCAGTGTTGTTCTTCTATTAGAATTGTAATAGATCTATTACATTTCCAAAAAATCTATTACCCTATTACAAATGTATATAATCTATTACATTCTTATTTAATGCGAGGAAGTAAAGAAAAAAAAGAAAAAATATAATGAAATGGAACATTAAAAAAAAATAAAACAAAATTTTTTGACAATTAATAATAAGTATATAACCACATCTATGGACCAACTAATCAACTACGACCACAGATTAAAGGATATAGTGGAAAAACTTGAAATTTATATTATAGTTAACTGAAAAATTTACACATACGGCATCTAGTACATTTTCCTAGAAAACTATTACAATTTTCTGTAAATTCTAGTACAATTAAACTTAGGCCGAGAACAACACTGCTGACGAGAACTTAAGAGTTCGATACCGGTCTGCAGGTGGTTACATCCTATCAATGGAAAAGGCTCCCTTTTCGTGGTAGTACCATTCAATCTGAAATGGTATTTTAAAGTACTACTGAGTACTGTGTAGACTAAATACACCCTTATTATATAAGGTATCATCGTATCGGGTGGTTTGGAAAAATAATAATTTTTCCATACTCCATATTTAATATTTCTTTGCTCTTTTTTACAATAAAATAGGTAATAGTAATAATTAACAAACACAATTGTTGAAACAACAATATGACGTTGCTCCTAATAACTAACTATATTGGTTATCATAAGTATTTATTCTTTCATTTAACTGGTTAGCAAAATATTCTTCTTTTTGCGAACGGAAAAATGTAATCGGTGAGCCAAAATGGCTAGTTGGTCAGCAACTTATCGACAGCAAACATTTCTGAATCGTGACAGTGCCCTGGGAAAACACTTTTGTAGCACTGCGATACATGTAAGCAATCAAGGAATTCTGGCCGGTATTGTCATATGTACACCTTAAACTGTTTAGACAAAATCAAATAATTTAAACACTTTTCCATTCTGTAATACCTTTTTGTACAATTAATTTAAGAACATTTACGACGGACTATGTTTTAAACAACCCGAAAATCTAATAATCTGTATTATTGTATTTTCAAAAGCTAACTATCGGTTCTGTTTCACTATTACTGTGTGTACATAAAGTGTTTCCAGGAGTGTTCTCATGAAAAAGAAAAAAAAACTGATTGTGTTGGTGCCTGGATTTCCTCGCTCTTTAGGTATAAAAATAAATACAAGTAGGTAGAAAATAATTTATTTTTATAATTTTATATATAATTTCAGTTCTACATTAAGGTTGGCAACATTGCCATTGGGTCTGGGTGAAATGTTGTACAGTAGCGCGGACTGACCTGTGAGTAAGAGTGTTTGTTACCCCACTTTTAAAATGGTCGATTTAAAAAAAAATATGTAGCGCTTCTCTAGGAAATCCAAGGAGTCACCCATTTAAATATAATACGTCATTTCCATAACACCCTGTAGATGTAAATGACAAAAACTGTGTAAATTGTAGTAAAAGTAAAAATTGACCATTTTGGATCTAGGACTGCTCAATTAGATAATAATATTTAACATATTTTTATTTTCTGTCTAGGTAAACTGCCTCTTCTTCACAAAATATCGAACAATGTTATTAAGAGTTACTCAGAATTCAAAATCTGGAAGCGTACCGAATTTAATAACCATCAGGCATAATTTTTTTGCATTTTATTTTCAATCTATAAACGGAAAATTTTTTTCCCATGATATTAAGTAAATACATTTATACAGAAAATAGTATTTCGGAAATAACACTTGATGACCAAATGTAATTTCCTAGGCAAATATGACAAACGATGAGGAAATTGAAGAAATTAGAAATTCCTAACTGGAGAAAATATTGTATAAAATGAAAAAAACAACATCACGCTTGCATGATTTTGAATTCTGAGGAACTTTTCCTAATCAAATTTTTCGAAGAAGAGGCACTTTTCCTAGACAGAAAATAGAAATAATAACATATTGTGTATCTCGTAGTGAAAAGCACTTTATTAGTGGGAAAAAAGCCGTATGTAAATTTCGAAGAAAGACGTGATTTTTCGAAATTACAATTAAGACACAACTCAGTTTCTATTCAAGCAGGACTGATTCCCAAATGAGAGCGTCTCTAAATTCTTATTGAACAATAATATCACTTAGGAATTCTTGTCTGTCCGCGCGCCTATAAAATAATAAATATGCATACTAAATTTCATGTCTCGCCATCATATCCTGAAAATAAATTAACCCTGTAATGTGTATCATTTTAGATACCGGATTCCGTTTAGTTTATGCTAGTGACACACATCCACGAGCGAAAATATTCCAATAAGAGGAACGACTCGGCAAAATTTCAAAATTAGACACAGCTTCTGTTATCTTGTTCGGTTACTCGCTAATCTTGGCCGAATCAAAGCCAAGTCTTAAATCCTATTCAGCATAAATTTTGCATAATATACGAGATAAATTATTATCGCATTAATGTTTGGAACATTGCTTTAGGCGGTAGTCTAACAAAAAAATAGTAAACATATTACCGATAAAATTCTCGAACGGACAAATAGAGCAAAAATCAAAACTGTGAGTGATAAATCTATGAAGTCATCCACCTGATGAAGTTGATTATTCATGTTAACGAGTTGTTTGGCCATAAAAGAAAATACTGTTCAAAATTAATGCCATTTTTGCAGCGTCAAGCTGCAGCTTAGTTATGTCCCAAAAAAATCCAGGGTTCTTACAGCTTACAAGAGAACAAGTAACCAAAACTTTATGTGAAGCTTCAGATAAACAATACTTGTACTATCAAAATGTTTGGAAGCTTCAGAGGACGCCGTAGAGATGATTTAATACGTTTGAGTAGTTCAAGGGTTATTTAGAACGAGATGGAAAACCTCATCTCATGTCAAGTCCGAAGAATATATCGCCAGACATGAACTAAGGATCCCTACTGCAACCATGTTGGTGGAAAGCGGTGGTGATTTGCTCACTGTGAAAACGGACACGGAGGATGATGTTGTTGCAATGTAGCAGAAGAATATATAAAATAATCCATACAAGGAGTATCACAGTTGTTGCGCCCTTCTCGTTTGGAAAATACAAAATCCAATACAATCAGGCAAACCAAGGCATTGACGAACAAGCCCAAACAAACGCTCCGCTTCAATATCTTGGTTCTACAAGAAGGGACTAAGCTTCAACACTAATACGAATTGTACAATAAAGTTTTTTTTAATAATAAGGGTCTCTATCAAAATTGGTTTTTCTTAGAATTACCTATTAACTTGGTAATGAAACCTACTACAGTGAAACCTCTCATAACGGACACCTCTAATAAGCGGACATTTTTTCATAGTCCGGAACTAGGAATATGAAATTCCATTAAAATCGAGCTCTCTTGGGCGGACTCTCCTTTTGGGCGGACGCGGACGGGGTTCATACAAAGAGTGCGAAACCAATCCTTTAAACGGATAAAGAAAATTTAAAAGTATTTGGGCGACGAATAAGTACGATGCAAAAACTCTCTGAAAACAGACCGGCAACCAATCGCGTATGTGTGGCAGCACGACAGGACTTCGCCGAATGAAAGTATGTGTAATTCCCCGATAGCAGTCCGCCGTTTATTTGTGAGTTGTAAGGTTCAAATCGTAAAAAATGGCAGAAAAATGTCGCGTTTTGAGTCTGAAAGAGAATATTGATGTTGTGGAAGTTTGTAATTTGATAACAATGATTTAGGCGAGTCCAAACTGAAACCACATCACTATCTGACGACTCTGATGAAGAAGTTGAATGCAGTAATCAAACAAATGTCACCAATTATCAACAAGCCATTAGCATGACAAAAGAATTATAAAGAGTATGCAAAGAATACAGGTGACTCTACAGCAATAGAATTGTTATCAGACTTGGAATTACATTTTCTAGATTGCAAGTATAAAACGCATACACGTCAAACTACGTTATTCGATTTTTTTAGTTCTACATCCTAACTAAAACTAGTGTATTTTTGTTATGTTTATTTGTACATACATATACATAGTAATAATTTTGCATTTACATATTACCTAATAACAAATTTCCCATGGGCGGACACCTCTATTAGGCGGACACATTTAGACGGTCTAAGAGAGGTTTCCTTAAGTTCTAGTAGAGACCACCTATAAGTACCTTTAGTAAGTACAATAACACGAAAATGATTACATGTGATATTTGTCCTGATATAAGGAATTTTTAGTAAAAAGTAAATTCTAAGCTAAGTAAAGTTTAAAAAACGTGCACTTATAAAAGCATATTGCAATGAACTTTGCAATAATCTAAGTGACTTGACTTTAACACACCGACTTTACGAAAAAGTTATTTAATTTAAAAGAAATTGGTAGATTAGTACCGGACTTGTTTATGAATGAACTGATTTCTGAAACGTTTTTATTTAGCGATATGGTTAATGTGTTATGGCCAACAATCTTATCTTCCTTACTAATTACTGTTTTGGTTCAATTAGATGATTAATTGGGGGCAATTCCATGACGCAATTTACACTGCTATAAGCTTAAGGCCGCCTTGCGCATGCGCACCAAGGAGACAGCTGATGTATTTTTGCAATATTCTTGCATCTTGCAAGACTTGTCTTGTGGAGAACATACTGATTTTTACATTACCAACCAAAAATAAAAGTTACTAAATATTAACCTTAAAATACGGCTGGTGGGTTTATTATCGATTGTGTATTCGTGTTTATTTATATTCATATATCGTTTTTAGTTCGGTTTTGCGGAGTTTAAGCGTCGTATTTTGATAGTTTCACGGTACTATTTTGGTTGGGTTGGCAGCACTGATCTACTAAAATATCTTAGTTGAATTGGTTTAATTTGTTAGTATGTTAGTTATTATACAGGGTGTTATGGAAATGACGTATTATATTTAAACCGGCAATTCCTGAGATGAAAAATATCCAAAAATGGTGCTTTAATTTAATATGCCCTGTACATGACCTTATGTCAAACCAAAAATTACCACGTGGTGCCCCTGTTCGGAAGGTAAACACAGCAACATATGGCAGTGAATCTTGAATAGTGTTGTCATATCTTCAGGGTAAACTCCTTAGAAAATCAACAACCGTTTGACAGATTTCAACCGTCAGATCTGGACAACTTAAAAGTTTATAAATGCCACTTACCCTTTAGAAAAAAAAAAGCAATTTTATTTACCTTTTCGGACTTATTTAAAACCAACTTAATTTATAAAAAACACCATCTCACATCACAAAATCAGATTAGTTTTTGCGTCACAACACATCTAAGTATCGTTCAATTTGAATTAGTATTTTAAAGTGCTACTGTGTAGACAAAAATACACCCTTATTGTCTGGGAAATAATGTATTTAACATCTAAAAATTTTTAAAAATAAATAACAGGTTGGTTCGCTCGATCGATATCGGCCGGCTTCTTTAAACAGCTGATTGTGGACAATCGGGCTAATATTTAAAAATACAGCGTTGCCACTTTCGTTGTTTTATAAGCGACTATCATAAATTGCCGAATTTCCTTCTATAATATTACTTTCCTGTATAATTATAATCTCGGAAATGGCAACCGCGCTGGCTCTAGTATCTGTAGAGTTCTCGGAAAGAAAGTTCGACGACTGGTCCGAAGATGGACTAGACTATTATTTCAAAGGGTAGTTCCTGTCAATTGTTAACATAATTGTTTCATTTTATCTTTAGTAAAGGGTCAATGGCCTATAGAAATTAGCATTCTTATTATTTCTATTGCGAAATGATTAAGTGCTCTTGTTCTATGTGTGTTATTGTAAAGTGTAATTATGGGTTAGTGTTGGGGTTTAGTGATAAGCTTATTATGCACTCCCACACTATCATCAGGACACGTGATGAGCATAAAGTTTTTCCCATAGAAAAAAGAACTGAAAGTGTCTGTGCCCTGGATTCCTTAGTCGCGTCCTGGATTTACTTTCTAAGTAAGCTAATTATTTATTTTTATAAGAAACTAAAGTTTTACACTTTTAAACATTTTGGCAACATTGTGCCCGAACATCTGTTGATTACCCAGCTGAGCAATGTAATATGTTCATATATGAATATGCCGAGGAGTTGTGTGTGGGTTTAGGGGTGAATTACCCCACTTTTTAAACGTTCGATTTAAAAAAAAATATGTAGAGCTTCTCTAGGACACCCCAGGAGTCACCCATTTAAATATAATACGTCATTTCCATAACACCCTGTATACAGGGTGAACATAGGAAATCTCGTGTAATTTTTGACCATGTCGGCCTCTTCAAGAAGTTATTATGAAGTTTTTCTATAAAATGTACAGGGGAGCCAATATTCAGCCACCTCAAAAATTACATGAGATTTCCTATATTAAACAGCGATGCCTCATCCGGTATATAACGCGAGTTCGACTCCCTCTTAACCGTTTTCATCGACGTTAAGGAATGTTTTAATAGGATATTTATGTTTTATTATCCATTAAACTAAATTAGATTTTAAAGTAATATAATTACATAAATTGGAATTTTATTATTATTATTCTGGATTCGACATTCAGCGTACTGACAAACTAAATGGGCTCATAAAAATAATTCTTATGATTTTATTACTATTGACAACAACAAACTGTTCACTGGTTCGAAGAATGCAGTGCATTATAATTTAGATCAAAACCACTAGGCAGCGGCGCACCTAGAGGGGGGAAAAGGCCTGAGAATTAATTTTTGTAATGCGTTTGCCATATTTTCCAACCTTGAACTATCAAAACTAAAGAAAATTAAACGGTAAAACAGCAAGTAAAAAGTAAACAAACAGGCGATCGGCCCTAAACCCTCAATTCCGTACCAGTACACGGAAAAAGACTACAGTACAGATTTTATTGGACAATTTTCTATATAATATTGTATTAATTACAATGATGAATCCGTACCAAAATAATATTATGGATAAGTACACATAATTTCTAAAAATGTATAATTAGAATATCTAATAAATTTAGTAAAATCAATTACTAAAATACAGTGAAACCTCTCTATTAAGCGGACATTTTTTCATAGTCCGGAACTAGGTACATGAAATTTAATGAAAATCAACCCCTCTTGGGCGGACTCTCCTTTGAGCGGACGCGGACAGGCTGTTTTCATACAAAGAGTGCGAAAATCCTCCTTTAAACGGACAAAAAAATTTTAAAAGTATTTGGGAGACGAATAAGTACGGTGCAAAAACTCTCTAAGACAGACGGGCAACCAGTCGCGTATGCGTGGCAACGCGAAAGGACCGCCGAATGAAAGTATGTGTGATTCCCCGACAGCAGTCCGCCGTTTATTTGTGAGTTGTTAGGTTAAAATCGTAAACAATGGCACAAAAATGTCGCGTTTTGAGTCTGAAAGAGAATATTGATGTTGTGGAAGTTTGTAATTTGATAACAATGATTTGGGCGAGCTCATTAACATTGATAGCAATGTGCTATTAGAAGATGATAGTGACCCCATTCCTACCGATTATGTAGTCCAAACTGGAACCACATCAATATCTGACGACTCTGATGAAGAAGTTGAATGCAGTAATCAAACAAATGTCACCAATTATCAACAAGCCATTAGTATGGTAAAGGAATTATAAGAGTAAGCAAAGAATAGACTCTACAGCAATGGAATTGTTATCAGACTTGGAATTACATTTTCTAGATTGCAAGTATAAAACGCAAACACGTCAAACTATGTTATTAGATTTTTTTAGTACTACATCCTAACTAAAACTAGTGTATTTTTGTTATGTTATGTTTATTTGTACATGGTTGGTTGGTTGATTAAAGGCGGGGGTCGGTTTAAAGGCCCGAACTTCAAGTCACTGCAGCCTTCCGGCTTATTGTGTACCCCGATCTTGTTAGAAGATGTTTGTTCCTTCTATGAGGTCCAGTAACCTTCTACCAAGCTTGTCATGTGGGAGGTTGTCACCACGTTGTATGTTCCCGAAGATATTTTGTCTTCTGCGGGACAGCGCTACGCAGCGGTATATTATGTGTGAGGCGGTTTCATCCTCTTCGCCGCAGAGTCTACATTCAATGGATCCGTTGTTTAGCCCTATCCGTTGAAGGTGTTTTCGCAAGTGGCAGTGGCCTGTTAGCAGACCCATCACTTGTTTCAACTGGGGCCGCGTCAGGGTTAGTATCCCATTCAATAGTATTTTCGATGGTTTTCCCATTACGGCCCGTGCGTGTGTTAGACCAGGTAACTCTTGCCATGGAGATAGGTGTTGCTTTTCCGACCATCTATCTAATGTAGTTTTTGTTGCCTGTTTTGATATTCCAAAGGCCGGTTCAGGGCCCCTGAGACTTTGGGCAGATCCGGCTCTCGCCAGTTCATCCGCTTTTTCATTTCCTAATATCCCGGAGTGACCAGGGACCCACAAGAGTTTCACCTTGTTCCCCCTGGCCGCCAGTACTTTTAGGTTGGTATGACACTCCAAGTGTAAGTTTTGAAGTAAACCGATTGGAGTTCAGAGCCTTAAGAGCAGCTTGGCTGTCCGAAAGGATGTAAATCTTTTGGTCGTGGTAGCCCTTTTCAAGATTTTGTAGTACACATGCTTGTATGGCATAAATTATTTGTACATACATATACATAGTAATAATTTTGCATTTACATATTACCTAATAACAAATTTCCCATGGGCGGACACCTCTATTAGGCGGACAAATTAGACGGCCCGTAGGTGTCCGCCTAAGAGAGGTTTCGCTGTATATTGTAAATTTTGCAACCAATGTATAGTAAAAATAATTTATTTTTACTGCAGTAGATAAATATTTTAAAACTTATGGTACATTTCACTGACAATTATTTAACATCTACACAACAATTATTATTGTAAGATGGTCAAGTGTAAATGAAGTGTTGTAAAAATATTTTTACAAGAATAAAAGGCAAAAATGAGATGTAACAGATTCCGAGGAAATCGATTTTCGTAACAAATAATAGGAGGAGAACTTAACAGGAAACATACCATTCGATCGATGAAGTCAAGCGACGTTGGGCACGGTTAGTATTTGAATGGGTAACCGCATGGGAATAACATGTGTCAAAATGTTTTACAAAAGATTTTATTAAATTTTACAAAAACTTTTAGTAAATTAGTAAATCTGTCCCCCAGAACCTCTTTCATGATACACCGCTGTCACTAAAAGCTTCATTTCTCCGCGGGCCGTATAAAATAAAATACTTTACATAACACCGACCATTCTAGATCTAGCCTGTAATTTTTAAAGGTAATTTCACGTCTGGTTAAGATAACCTACAGATAAACCCTGTGTAATGGATGATATTTATAGTACGGCGCAGACGATTGGTATCGGCGAAGTAACACGTCGTTGAATATTCCGAGGCAATTTCATTTTTAAAAAAAGTTAATTTTATTATACTTTAGTGTACAAGTTGATTTTTGTTAAAACATACTTTGCTTCAAATTTACAACTTTACCCTTTCCCTATGAGAGGTGTACACGAATATCAAAATCGATTGTCCATACACGTCCCATATTTTTCGATTAAATTGGCAATACCTACACCCTAAAAATAGTATATGTCCCATTTTCGATACTTTCATCTTCATCTCCGTTATTGTTAGTGCTATCAAAAAAGTAATGTAGCTGTCATGTGCTCTTTATGGGTCAAACTTTAAATGATAAAATCAAAATTTGAAAATTTTCGCTCGCTTAAGACATACGGGGGAAAATCAAAAAATTGGCAATTTCAAAATTACCATATATTTTCTTAGCTAAAGGTACAGAAAAATGTTTTATACAAAGTTTCTTTACAATGATTGTTGAATAATCTGAAGTTTTCAGAAGAAGTATACGGGACGAGGTAAAAAAGTTATCGGACCTAACCTAATTTTTTTAAATGGAACACCCTGTATATTTTAATATCAAAAGATAGCATTTTACATTCTCTTTACAAATATATACACACCATGCATGATATTGGTTTCCTAGGCGATTTATTTTAACTTTATTACTTTAAATCTCAGTAGGCCGTGAAACAAAAGCTAATATCCTAGAGACAACTATATTGACATTCTAGTTGTTGTTAATATTTAACGTCAATTTCATTTATAGATACATATTCATTTGTGAAAATGATTTATCAACATTTTGAAGAATTTATTAATCATCCATGGTGTTATAAATTTGAAAAGAGAGGTTAAAATGCTATCTTTTTAGATTAAAATATACAGGGTGTTCCACTTAAAAAGTGAGGTTAGGTCCGATAACTTTCTTACCTGACCCCGTATACTTATTCTGAAAACGGCAGATTATTCAACAATCATTATAAATAAACGTCTGTATAAAACATTTTTCTGTATCTCTTTTAACTAAGAAAATATAG
Source organism: Barypeithes pellucidus (assembly GCA_963991005.1). Lineage (NCBI taxonomy): Eukaryota > Metazoa > Arthropoda > Insecta > Coleoptera > Curculionidae > Barypeithes > Barypeithes pellucidus. The sequence continues at coordinate 9,272,213 of OZ022557.1, forward strand.
GGTAATTTAGAAATTGTGAATTGATTTTCCCCCGTATCTCTTAAGCGAGCGAAAATTTTCGAATTTTGATTTTACCATTTTAAGTTTGATCCAAAAAGAGCACATGACACCTACATTACTTTTTTGATAGCACTAACAATAACGAAGATAACCTATAAGAGTGTCGAAAATGGGACACCCCGTACAGTATAATTAAAGTTTTTTTTACATAGGTACCCTCATTTCTACAAATAATACAGGGTGTTATGGAAATGACGTATTATATTTAAATGGGTGACTCCTTGGGTGTCCTAGAGAAGTGCTACATATTTTTTTTACATCGCCCGTTTTAAAAGTGGGGTAATAAACACTCTTACTCACATTTCAGTCCGCGCTACTGTACAACATTTCACCCAGAGCCAATGGCAATGTTGCCAAACTTAATGTAAAACTGAAATTCCATATAAAATTATAAAAATACATTATTTTCTACCTACTTGTATTTATCCTTATACCTAAAGAGCGAGGAAATCCAGGCACGAACACAATAAGTTTTTTTTCTTTTTTTACACACAGTAATAGTGAAACAGAACCGATAGTTAGCTTTTGAAAATACAATAATACAAATTATACTACCTATTATTAGATTTTATTACACGCGACGAAATTTGACGTCCAGAAGAAACAAGTTAATAAAAACACTATTCAAAGATTATTTATGGACGGGCGAGAAACACGCGTAAACCGAAAAAACAGAGCGGATTGTTAAAATAGTAATGGATATATTACAATTGTAAACGACTGGCAACGCTGTTTCAAAACCAGAAGCGGTCCCCGAGCAGCTTTCGACATGCTTCGGCTATCGTCGACCGGCTCAAATGGCGGCAAAAATTTGTCGGATTCTTTTTTTTTATGAAATTAATATACGTAAATACTTGCCATTATTATTCTTTGATTTCATATACTATTACATGCGTAAACCCTTTCAATACTTTTAAAAAAGAGTTATAAACACTGACAGCAATGTAACCCTCCATAAAAGATTTAAAAATTACTCTACATGTAACATCACTGCGCAAGGCAGACGAAATTGGGACGGTTAGATATCCTACCTCGTCTTGTTGTATCATGAACAGTGGCTCTCTAAAAAAGAACTCTAATTTGGAAATATAAGGATAAAAAGACTCTTGGCAGTAAGCGCAAAAAAGCAGCGACATTTTTATTTTATAAGCGAAAGTCACAATTTTCTTCGAACCCCATTGTTTCTTTCATCGAAATGCTAAGATCGCATTCATTCGGACGTAGACGACAAAGGCGCTATCGGAGCGAGAAAAAAAATCGCATGTCAATGTGTTATCCATCCCGGTTATTGTCGGATCTATGATGATTATTGCAGGAGGTTATTACTCTCTAATATCGCGGGTCATGGCAAATCGTGCCTGCTTTGCACATACGTCTCTAAGTAGGTGGGTCATTCTGTATATGATACTTTTGCCGCAGGAAATGAAAAAAAAAGGATTTAAATAAATTAATTTTAATTCGATTGTGGAACAAAGAATGTCGATGTTATAAAGTTAATTTAAATTTTGTAAACATTTTTGGCAGAGATGGTATTTGTTAAATTTTGTCCTTTCTACTACTATTAACTACTTCTTTCATTTTTACTTGCTTCAGCAAATGGTGTTCGCCTGTGGCGTTATTTTAGAAGTATTTATTATTATTATTATTGAACCAAGACAGTTTATTTTAAAAAATAATTAACAATTTTTACATACACGATAAATTAAATTAAAAGTTCTTTAAATAACCTGACAGTGTCCAAGCCTCTCTGAAAATTGCGAAAGCATGTTCTGCAAATATTGATGAGCATGTGAAATTTTGCTATTTTACAGCTAATTCTTCTTACATTTGCCTCGAAATAGAATTATACCAAATTTAATTACTTTATTTCAAGATCGATATAACGATCAAATTATATTTGCTTTCAGCAAGATGGAGCGCCGACTAATTTTATTATATACAGGGTGTTATAGAAATGACATTATATTTAAACCGGCAAATCCAGAGATGAAAATAAATTGAAGAAAAATAACCGAAAATGGCGCTTTGAATTATTAAGGGAAATATACACTTTATATGAAATCTCAAAATTTACGTGGCCGCTCCTGAGGACCTTCGCAATCAATAGTTTATTGAGGCAGTCTCGAGGTTTAAAAGAGGTTAGCGTATTATCGGCGGTGTTGTCATATTGCACCACAGAACACGTATTCAGTTTTTGACAACAAGACGTCTTTGACACGCGTTATCACTTCTTTTTCAAACTTTTTAGAAAAAAGAATACAATTTTAAGGTACATACTCTCTTACCTTCGATCTTATTTTAAAATAATCCGTTTTATAATTAAATTCCATAAAAAATAAAACACAAAAAGTATGTTTTTCAACAGCTCAACAGTAGATAATATCACACAAATTTGAAATCACATCACAACATTTATTATTATGAACACAACAGAAAAAAAATCGGGTACTGCTACAACTAACAAAACGTTTAAAATTCATATACGTCAAGCACGTGGAACCCTCGGCAGCGTCACTCCACCCCCGAGTCTCGAAACATACTGAAGAAACGATAGTGACAGTCGGCCGGTATCCAAGCAAGGGTGTGATCTGACAACACGGTTAGTATACTCTAGTGACCCACATTGTTGCTAACTGAATCCAGATGGAACGGCGCGACAGTATGTGGGTAAAAAGAATTTTTACCTTAGTATTTAGATACCTATTCGATTTAAAAAAAAAAGTATGTACACTTTCTTTAGGACACCCAAGGAGTCACCCATTTAAATATAATAAGTCATTTCCATAACACCCTGTATATATCCGAAACTATTTGGATAAATCGCTTCCTGCAAGGTGGATGGGACCGCGAGGGGGCATTGCATGGCCTCTTAGATCTCCAGATCTAACACCTGTAGATTTCTACCTTTGTGGTTGTTTAAAAACTGTCATATATCGTACGAAACCTAAATCTGTCTGGAGGATGTTGAGAATAGAATTGCACAATGCACATGCTGTTCATGCTATTTCTCAAGAACATTTGCAAAATGTACTTTCACAGTTTGCAGAGAGGTTTGGCCACTGTCAGGTGGCCGAAGAATGACATTTTGAACATTTAGTTAAACAACTTTTAAATTATCGCTTATGTAAAAACTGTTACTTATTTTTAAAAATAATATCTCTGGGGTTTCTTCATTTATTTGTCAATATTTTCGAAACAATTGAATTTAGACGTATGTAATAGAAAAAATATTTTAAATTTAATAATATACAGGGTGTTCCATTTAAAAAAATTAACGTCACCCCTTGACAGTTGATGACGTCACTGACATATGAAATGCACCGTCAAATGGTAAAATCTTAGTTTGTCGAATTGTCGAAAACCCGGCTCTGGTATCACTTTTCGTTCTCCTGTAATTAAGCCGGAACATTTGCCCAACCCTGTATAGTTCATATTTTATTCTCCGATCGAATTCCAATAGAAATAAAAATCCCCTTTAAATTATTAGAGAGCATAAAATATTAACTATATCAACATTCAGATAATGGTGTAATGTCGATATTGACTGATCCCCGCAGTTTGTCTTTACACACCTTTGAAATAATAATGTATGATCGCAGGTAGGTAAACATAGTAAATACCGACATGGCAAATAAATACCGAACATGAAATCCATAAATAAAACATTTATAAAAAGTATTAGGATATGTACTGAATTTATGATGATATGGAATTCGACTTATTTAGAATTACCCACCTAGAATTATTATTATTATTATTATTATGTGGTAAAGCTCAATCGTTATTCCTTGATCGAATTTAAAAGCAATAAAAAAATCTCTTAAAATAATTATTTTCCTCTACGAACATCGTCTTGGCATAACCACGTTGTGGCAATCGCCAAGATAGCTTCTCAGAAACTTAGTGTACTCTTCCGAACCAAAAAATTGTGCACACCTTAACAACTTCTGACTCTATACAAAGCCCAGATTCGACCATCACTAGAGTACTGCTCTCATGTCTGGAGCTCTGCACCCAAACATACTCTTCGGCTAGTGGATTCCATCGAAAGGAGGGCCATTCGTCTGATCGGAGACCACGAGCTGACGAAAAACCTCGACAGTCTAGAACATCGAAGACAGGTTGGGGGATTTGACTCTCTTTAACAGATATTTTCATGGAAAGTGCTCGGCTGACCTTGCCCTTTTAATTCCGCCCAGAGCGGCGAATAGCAGAAATACACGACGAACCACTGCCGCCCATCCATATATGGTTAAGCTTAGTACTCCTCATTATTTAAGAATTCATTCATCTGGAGGACTTCATCCTTATGGAACGACCTTCCCGAGGTCGTTTTCCCCAACGAATATAACCTCCAACGATTCAAAACCAACGTGAATCGCTTCTTGCGCACACGCACCACTTCCAGAATGCCCTAAAGGGTTTTTCCTATGGTGCTTGTATTTGATCATAAAAAAAAAGAAAAAATACATAGGCTCCGATACCGCCGGGCGTTATCTTCTTTATATCTTACTTATTTTTTTCTAATTTAAAACTGGATTCGTAAAGTTGAAGGATTGGAAAACGATATAAGGAAATTGCGTCAAAAATATAATAGGAATAATAATAACTATTTCAAATATGAGCAATTTTCAAATGCTTATCACAGATATCCCTGAAACCTGCTTATATTCTACCTACCTAAATATCAATAAATTAACTAAAAAACTTTATTATTAACGGCCAAAACTTCACAAAAATTAAATATTGATCAGCTGATGAATCTCGTCTCTTTCTAACCTGCCAAGAAGTGGCATATTTTTTAACTGAATTGTTGCACCTTAGATGGCTTTGATTGCTAGTTTGGAATCCCCATCTTAATATAGAACACAAACGTAATTAAATCAAACTTCTGGGACACACACCTTATGAACCCGAATACTCGGTTTATATGCATTTCAATTAGGTTCCGAAATACTATACAATTGATATATTCTCATCTCGCTTTAATGACGTTTTAGAAATTATGACAGCGGCAGCTATAACGGGTTCAGAAAAATGTATCATTATTATTATTATACTAGTTTTATTGGACAAAATCTCTCCCGTCGTTTTACGACAGTCTCTAATTAATAAGGCAGGATCCTAGTGTGCTCAGTCAATTAGTTTATAACGTAATTATCTGTTATTTATGATACCGATTCCGTTTTTCCGATAACGGCGGAATTAAAAGCAGAGCTATGAAATGGAGTTATTTTCTTCTAAGCTTTACGTTAATGCATTTTCGATAAGAAATGGAAATTTGCAGAAACTTTAATCGCTTAGACCTACATTGCAAGAAAAAAAAATAGATAAAAGTGTTCCTCATGATAAAATATACACAAAGTATGATATCTTGATCTGGCCGTTTAAATTTCGTTTGGTACGCGCAGCGATGTCATGTGCGAGTTATTTTTAAATTGCTTATGGAGATTTACGTTGTTGTTCGGGTTTTTAATTCTTATCCACACCACAACCGAACACAGCATACCTCACATTATGAATATTAGGATATTGGTTTTAATAAACACACAAATACCTGAGCAAATACCACGAAAATAAAATACAATTCCGATAAAGTTTCAAAACACAACACAAAGAATTTGATGGATCGAAACAGTATGTACAGGGTGTTATGGAAATGACTTATTATATTTAAATGGGTGATTGCTTGGGTGTCCTAGAGAAAGTCTACATACTTTTTTTTTAATCGAATACCTAAATACTAAGGTAAAAACCCTTTTTACCCACATACTGTTGCGTCGTTCCATCTGGATTCACTTAGCAACAATGCGGGTCACTAGAGTATACTATCAGACCACACCGCGTGCCTCGCCCTTGCTTGGATACCCGTCGCGCGCCACTATTGTATGTTTTGAGACTCGGACATGGAATGACGCTATCGAGGGTTCCACGTGCTTGACGTATACGAATTTTAAACGTTTTGTTAGTTGTAGCATTACCCGATTTTTTTTCTGTTGTGAAATAATTCATAATAATAAATGTTTTGATGCGAATTCAAATTTGTGTGATATTATCTACTGTTGGTTCTGTTGCAAAACATATTTTTTGTGCTTTATTTTTTTAGGGAATTTAATTATAAAACGGATTATTTTAAAATAAAAGCGAAGGTAAGAGAGTATGTACATACCTTAAAATTGTAGTTTTTTCCCAAAAAGTTTGAAAAAGAAGTGATAACGCGCGTCAAAGACGTCTTGTTGTCAAAAACTGAACACGTGCGTTTACAATTCTGTGCTGCAATATGACAACACCGCCTATAATGCGCTGACCTCGTTTGAGACTCAAGAGTCAATAAACTATTGATTGCGAACGTCCTCAGTAGCGGCCACGTAAATTTTCATATTTCATATAAAGTGTATATTTCGTGCAATAATTCAAAGCGCCATTTAAGGTTATTTTTCTTCAATTTATTTTCATCTCAGGATTTGCCGGTTTAAATATAATAAGTCATTTCCATAACACTGTATATTTGACAGGTGATGGAAATAATCAGTGCGAAATGGTGGTGGTCAATTCTGCCGAGAAAATGTCGGGATTTTCCATAGAGGCAAAAAATTGTAAGCAACGTAAAACTTACCTTTTCTAATGGACTGGGGAGCATTCTCTATGGCAACTCCCGGCGTCCTCTCGGGCACCCACACCGACCTAGGTGCTTGCAGATTGGTTTCGTTATTCAACACAACCCGTTTGTCTTCGATCTGTATATCCAGGCTGGAATAAGCTCTTTCATTGTCTTTGGGTGGCATTTCGCGTTCCTCTTTCAATGGCGGCGTTTCGAAGTTTGTTCTTGGAGACGGCCCTGTCACACTAAGATGCCTAGGAATTTACAAGAAAACATAATTAGTTTGCGGTTGCGTTCGTGCTGTGAACACTATCATGGGGCGCCCACATATATATAAACAGCATATTGCTAATACCATCTGCAATTATGTCCCCGCAATGGGCATCGAAGGGGGCGTTGTGAGTTTGCGCAGTTCGGAAATTTCCTTGTGAAAGTAAACATTCGACAGGACCGGATTTCAACTTTTTTAATGTAAATTTCACTGGTTAGTTAGGAAAAATATTGCATACAAAATTTCGGTTAGTTCGATTTAAGACAGCGTTCCATGCATACGATTTCTGACGATAGGATGATCCGATGGTGATGCCCTGATTGGTGTAAACTTTTGGTGCCAAATTCCGTCCGAATATTTGTAACAATCGACACGATGAGCTTTATTTTAACTTTCATCTGAAGTCGTATGTTTGTTAACCTCACTTTTTTCTAAACCAGAAATTAATGATTATATTGACTATTTGGGGAATTATTATCAACTACTAATGCACCAAATTAAAAATAAATTAATTTTAAGGTTAGGTAGTGACCACATATCTATATATTATAGTGTATACGAGTGACACTCTCTTCTTTTTTTACAAGCTTTTTAGTGAAATTCGGTTCCGAAGTTCGGATAAATGTGATAAGCAAAATATTTTTGTATATATGTACACACCTGAAATACTTTATACCTGGTATTGATCCACGACTTTTGCAAAAAAGCACTTTTCATCTTAAACAAAACAAGCCACTACCTACTAAAAAGCATCCAGAACCAAAGATGGCGACGAATAATAACAAACAAATAATGTTGGGCCGGCTCTGACGCGAACGATAAAATTTCCATCCTACCGCGCAAACTCAATAGGCCCGCGCCATCTCCCATAGCGGGGACACTTTTTGTATTTTGGAACGTTCGTATTGGCAATATACTGTTTACATATATGCGGGTGCGCCGCAGCGCCATGTGGCGCAGTTGCAGTTCGCTGGGAAACAATTTCTGGTTTATAAATGATCTGGCATGTTCTCATTTGTTCTGAGATCCGCCACTGGCTAGACCAATAAAAAAAAGACAAAAAATTAAATTTATGGTGAAAAAAATACAAAATTAATAGAGTCCGTGAACAATTTGTTTGGCCAATGAACAATTCGGTTGAGCCAATGAACAATTGAGAGTGAGTAGTAGAGATAATAAACAATTTGTTGTATTTACAAGAATCTGTTATCAACAGCAACCTCATTTATTAACGTTCTACAGGGTATTCCTTAATGAGGTAGTAATATTTCAAAGTGTGATTTGATATTTTATATTTTTAAAATCGATTTTCTCTAATATCTCCGAAAGTATTTTATACAGTGTGTCCCAGAATATGTGGGCAATCTCCCGGGTTCAGATAGAACACTTAAAAATAACAGGAGAAGTTCTTATAAATTTGTCTTCCTACGGCATCCCCTACGGAGATACGGGCCCATAACGAATGTCCCTGGAAATCGTTGTTTTTTAAACAATTTTTTAAGTTCTAGGTGTAATTTAATAATTTTATAGTATAATGGAGTATATGAGGCTCCTTAAAATTCGCCCTTTTAAATACATTTGGCTTATTTAGTTTGCCAGGGACGGACTAGAAGTAACACAAAAATGAATTTTTTGTATACGTTGTATGATGAAGGACCGAAAATTATTATTTTTGGATACTCTAAACCAGTGTTTCTCAAAGTGGGCGATAGCGCCCCCCTGTGGGCACTGGAGGCTTTCAGGGGGGCGGTAGAAGCCTTGGAGAAAATTGGGGGGCGTCAAGGCGGTCTAGGGGGGGCGATGGAAGACTGTTTCGATAATGATTTCATCTTGCCCAAAAACAATCAATTATTTAATTAAATTAAATTAAAAACCATCGATTATCGTAGTGAATTATCGATGTTCGTCAAACATCGATAATTATCGCACACCCCTACTTGTTAATCTAAGGGTTGTTCGTTTGGTTTGCTAGACCTGCTGGAGATATCAACATCCGTATCTAAAAGCATTGCGTTGACGTCATCTCAAGCAGATTCCAGCAGGTCTAGCGGACCAAACGAACAACCCTCTAACTTGCTCAGTCCCGCAACTGTACCATGGATTATGGTCGATTGTTCAACGATTTCTGATAGCATTCCCATCGTCGTATTTGTCTGAACGTGGATTCAGTGCTGTAGCAACGTTGCTAACTAAAAAGAGAAATCGGCTGCATGTTACTGAACGCGGCGACTTACGGCTATTTTTAACTAAATTCGAGCCTGATATTAACAAACTCGTTAAAGTGCATCAAATTCATCCTTCACATTAGATTAGTATTATATTTTTGTAATCAGATAGATTTTTTGTCATTATTGTGAATAAAAATACTTCTAAATATGATTAAGTATGCGTTTCAATTGCTCTCATTGAAAATTTCTTCGTGGCACTCAGAAATATGGTATGGGCCAGGTTCTATCTATCCGTATAATATGACTTTTTTTTAGATGCGCAACTGATGATTAGGAAAAAAAATCTGGGGGGCTCTAGAAAAAATTTTATTCGCAAAGTGGGCGGTAGGCCAAATAAGTTTGAGAACCACTGCTCTAAACCTTCAGCTGAAAAAAAGGTACTCTTGATCAATGTCGATAAAGTGAACTGTTTTCGAAAAAAAAATATTTTTGTTCAATATTTTTTTTGCATTAGTTGTATAAAATTCCCTCATTGTTGTTATGGTTTTTTTCACATGTACCGATTTAAATAAGAATATTTATGCCAGTGTCAGTTTATGGTAGTGTCTTGAAATTTGCGGTTTTTCTCCTTTGTCTTATTTGTTACTAACTTAGTAATGGAATTTACGTATACAGAATATAAATCATATTGAACAAAAATATATTTTTTTTCGTAAACAGTTCATTTTATCGACATTGATCAAGAGTACCTTTTTTTCAGCTCAAGGTTTAGAGTATCCTAAAATATTATTGTCGTTCCTTCATCATACAAGGTGTACCAAAAAAAAAGCATTTTTGTGTTACGTCTAGTCCGTCCCTGGCAAACTAAACAAGCCAAATGTGTTTAAAAGGGCGAATTTTAAGGAGACTCATCTAGTAAACATTATACTAAAAAATTATTAAATTACACCTAGTACTTAAAAAATTATTTAAAAGTCAACGATTCCCAGGGACGTCCGTTATGGGCCAGTATCCCCGTAGGCGAGGCCGCAGGAAGAAAAATTTATAGGTATTTCTCCTGTTATTTTTAAGTGTTCTATCTGAACCCGGGAGATTGTCCACATATGGATACCCTGTATCTTAATTTCAATTTTGTATTAATAGGATACAAAACTACATATTTTCTTCTGTCTTCTTTTATCGATACACCAGTGGCGTCCCTGAAAACGTTTCATCTGATTTGTTTGATAAGAAAAGTGATATGCTACTGCATTTTTCTATGTGAATATTTTTTCTGATTAGCCTGGTCAATTTGACATGAAAACGGTATCTCGGGTTTTTCTCGCCAGATTCTTAATTAAAACAATTAAATTCTTGAAACACATTACCTTGGTCTTGGAGGTTGTGGACTCGCGCTTCTCCCCAATTGGGGTAGGCTAGGTGACGCCCTGCCTCCAGGAAACGTAGCATTCCTTTTGTGCCTTCGTGGAAATACGGCCAACAATTCGGCCCACCATCGGGCATCTTCGCGACTAGCCGCCTTGACGAACGTAACACGATCGGGACTGGTCAGTGCTAAGGAGTGAGGGTGGCCCGTTACCTAAGACGAAAAATAAATTTTTGAATAGATATTTACACCCGTAGTCAAAAATTTACAAATTTGTAACATCAATTGGTGATAAAAACTTATTAAAAATAATGCAATATTTTGTTTACTTTTTCGTTTTGCAATTTGGGTAAAAAAAATTTCAAAACTGAAAGCGGTGGTTTGTTAATTTTAAAACTTACTTGTTCTGCTCCCGTAACTTCTAAAACTTTGGACATGTCCACTGACCCTTGAGGAATGGTGTCCGGCTGCAAAAATAAAAATTTCATATTAGACACTTTTCTGCCGGTACACCAGCAAATAAATTATTAAAAATGTGTCAACTTGAATATTATTTTATATTATATGTAGATACTATTGCCGCCGTAGTACCATTTACCAACTGAATAGCTCATGACGATTAGAAAGTAAAGTTATGGCAGGTTTAACAAGCGCGTGCCTGAAAACTAGCGCTTTAATAATTTCTAACAAAAAATAGGTACGCTACTGCCTTTTCACATTTTGATAGCCAATTTATTAGAGAAATTTAAATGACTAAAAAACGTGTTCATATATTTTTATTGCTAAATTTGTGCTATTTTAGAATCGACCAGCATACTAGATTTATTTTAAGTTTGATATTTAACAGAGGTTCATAAAATTGCATTTATCTTCAGAACCGGATATAGTCATGGCAGGACACGCAATCCCACTGGGTTCATCTATTAATTTGCTGGGCGTCAATCTGGGAGGAACTATGTCTTGGCATAACCACGTTGTGGCAATCGCCAAGATAGCTTCTCAGAAACTTGGTGTACTCTTCCGAACCAAAAAGTTGTACACACCTCAACAGCTTTTGACACTATACAAAGCCCAGATTCGACCATCACTAGAGTACTGCTCTCATGTCTAGAGCTCTGCACCCAAACATACTATTCGGCTACTGAATTAAATCGAAAGGAGGGCCATTCGTCTGATCGGAGACCATGAGCTGATGAAAAGCTCGACAGCCTAGAACATCGAAGACAGGTTGGGGATTTGACTCTCTTTTACAGATATTTTCATGGAAAGTCCTCGGCTGGCCTTGCCCTCTTAATTCCGCCCAGAGCGGCGAATAGAAGAAATATACTGCCGCCCATCCATATGTGGTTAAGCTTAGTACTCCTCGAACTTCATTATTTAAGAATTCTTTCATCTATCGTAATAACATAAAATGTTTGATTCTGTTCAACTGAAAAATGAACTTAAAAATCCATTTATCCATAATCAATGTTTCTTAAAATAAATTATACTTATTTTTTGGTTTGTTTTCCGCTGTCTCCCTTTGCATATAGGTCGTAACACCGGGTTCGTCTTAAAAGTCCTGATAAATTAGGTATAACAAGAATTCCTCAAAATTTCTATCATTTATCTGAATTCAAACATTACCGCAACGGTTTTTCTAGTATTTACTATAAATTATTGACCAAATTTAGGTGTGTATTTTGGGTTTGTTCCGGTTTGCTCGTGTGGTGTGGCCAGTGGCGGTTCTTCCACAGGAGCACGTGCATCCCAAAACGAATTAAAAAAAAAATTATATTCATACAATATTATTTATCGTATAAAGTTCGACCCTCCTTAATATTTTATCGTACCGTCAAACCAAACTGTATATTATAAGCTCTCGATTAATCCGGCAACTCAGCAAGGATTATGACGCAAATGACGCGCTATACTTGCATAAGCGGGGCATAATGCAGTTTCTCTGTAGTAACAGGTGGCGGGGGACAGCGGGGCTATGGCGATTTAACATAGAGACGGCGCACAATTTTAGTGTGCGCCGCGCTGTTGCCTGTTCGTGCATGTATTTAGAAATTCGAGCGTGTATGTTTTAATATTATATATTTATTAAGTTAAAATGAATAGTTTGACGGTGGACTATTTAAAAAATAACTTTGGCACTTTGAGTTTGGAGCAAAAAATTGAAGTGAAGAATACGGAAGACCTAAACCCGAAATTAATTTAACGCAGACCACAAAGAGTAAATCTAGAGCACAACTAACCGTTTTTTTTCCTGTTTGTTGTTTGGTCGCGGTGTTGCGGAACCTGCCTGGACAAAAAATGGAATAGCCGGGCACTTAACACAAAAAATTTTAAAAAATTAAAACACTCAAGCTCATATCAATGCTCAGTTGGAGATAGAGCTGTTGTTTTTTTTATGATCAAATACAAGCACTATAGGAAAAATTCTGGGAGTGGTGCCTGTGCGCAAAAAGCGATTCGCGTTGGTTTTGAATCGTTGGAGGTTATATTCGTTGGGAAGAAGTCCTCTAGATGAAAGAATTCTTAAATAATGAAGTTCGAGGAGTACTAAGTTTAACCACATATGTATGGACCGCGGGCGCCAGTGGTTCGTCGTTTTGATATTCGCCGCTCTGGACGGAATTAAGAGGGCAAGGTCAGCTGAGCACTTTCCTTGAAAATATCTGTAAAAGAGAGTCAAATCACCAACTTGTCTTCGATGTTCTAGGCTGTTGAGGTTCTTCGTGAGCTCGCGGTCTCCGATCAGACGAATGGCCCTCCTTTCGATGGAATCCAGTAGCCGAAGAGTATGTTTGGGTGCAATGTGTGTAGCCGCCACTGGGTGTGGCCCATAAACAATTTATCATTGCCCCCCCCCTACAAAACCTTGTAACGACGCCCATGCCTACCTGTATTTAAGTGCCATAACCTATCGTAACAATCGTACAATAACAACAAAAACAGCAATGTATGTAATTCGTGCATAAAATGCAAATCAAGTATAATTCTGGGCTGTTAATAAAAAAATATAAGCCTGCCGAGATTGTTCATCTGTCATAAATCAAAAATCCCATTATATAAAGTTACTTATATCATAATTCATGTCGGCGACATTTTAAATGCAACCGGCAATTATAAAATACGATTTTAATGTAAACTTAAATTTAATAAATGCCCATTTTAAAAGCCGCTCGCATCGCATACGAGTTTCGTAAGACGATCGAAATGACGAGCGACGATTTCAGGTTTATTGAACTATTTTTTGTCTTTCTCGCGTACGTCGAAAGTTACATGAACGCATACTTTTTCGAATCGGATTACGTGACATGTTTCCCTATTGGGTCGCTAAAAAAAATAGAGAGCTTTTGCCAAACGATTAGCGGGCTCTATAATCGCAAATAAGACGGGCTATGACCGATAGAGCTATGGGAATGATTTATTAAAACGAGGAACATCCTGCATTGCAATTAATTTAAATCTTTCCAGTGGTTCCCAAAATACATAGTATACAGCATGGGTGGGCAACGTTCGGCCCGCTGTATGATTTGATCCGGCCCGCGAGACATTTTGAAAAATCTTAAAAATTATATTAAAAAATTAAAAAATAAAATTTAAAATATTACACGACTTACTCATACTCACGGAAGCAAGTGAACGAGCAAGCCGAGTGGCGGCGATCATCAAAGAGTGAGGCGGCAAACAAACATCAAAGCCTTTGATGTTGAACATGGAAGACTGTTTCAATTTATTTGCTACTCCAACAAAAAGTAATGTACAAAATGCTCCAATACACTTGCAAATGGAGTTGATCGAGATTCAAGAAAACTCACTCCTAAAATCTAAATTTGAAGACGTGGAGTTGTGCGATTTCTACAAAAAATACCTCGAAGAAGACCATTTTCCGCAGCTTATAAAATTCGCAAGAAGATTGATTTGTGCCTTTGGCAGTACTTACAAATGCGAACAGTTCTTTTCAATGATGAAAGTTAATAAGTCAAAACATCGTACAAGGCTGACTGACGATAATTTGGAAAATTCCTTACGTCTTTGTATCAGTGGAATTAATCCAAACATCGATGGATTAGTTTCCCAAATTCAAGCTCAAGTGTCTCATTGATTTCGGTGTCGCTATTTAACATTATATATTTTTTTATAATATATTTATGTTTCTTTTATATTTATCTATTTATTTTAATAAATAAAATTAAATATTTTTGTATCGCAATTTTTTCACTCATCTCGGGGTTTTTTAAATTTATTTATTTACGGGACTAGCCCATTTTCGTAATAACAATATGTTTTTCAGAAAGTTTGCTGGATGAAACCTCTTTTTCGGAGAAAATATTTTTGTATCGCAATTTTCTAACTTTTCATTAGAGCGCTTGACCTTGAAAATTTCAAAAAAATTCGCCTATGGCGCTAATTGGAAACGGCACGCTTCGCTCGCCTGCGGAGGGTGTATGGTGTGCCACAGAAATAATCCCGTGTGGCCCGCTACCCATTTTACATTTATTATGTGGCCCTTTAGCCCAAAAGGTTGCCCATACCTGGTATACAGCAACATTAAATAATATTTAGTAATTTATTCTTTTGTTATTTTAGTTTAAATTTTACAACTTGGCAGCTCTGCACCCAAACATACTCTCCGGCTACTGAATTCTATCGAAGACCACGAGCTGACGAAGGACCTCGACAGCCTAGAACATCGAAGACAGGTTGGGGAATTGACTCTCTTTTACAGATATTTGCATGGAAAGTGCTCGGCTGACCTTGCCTTTTAATTCCGCCCAGAGCGGCGAGTAGCTGAAATCCACGACGAACCACTGCCGCCCATCCATATGTGGTTAAGCTCGGTACTCCTCGAATTTCATTATTTAAGAATTCCTTTATCTGTAGGACTTCCTCCTTGTGGAACGACCTTCCCGAGGTCGTTTTTCCAAACGAATATAACCTCCAACGATTCAAAATCGACGTGAATCGCTTTATTCGCATACGCACCACTCCCAGATTGCCCTAAAGGATTTTTCCTATAGTACTTGTCAGTGGCGTAGCGCTACTACCGCGAACCCCCGCAGTCGCGGGGGGGGGGGGGGGGACCGAAAGCTTGGGGGGCCCGAAAGCTTCGAGTGCCGATAGAGCCTATTGCGAATTATCAAATCTTTCAAATAAATACCAATATTACCAATGTCCACCTGATCTAGATTTTGTCACACTGTGTCCGTAATTATATAAATTTGAAGAATGAAGCAATTGGTATATCAAGATCATGGAATATAAACCCGGAATTTGAAGATAAAAGACAATTAAAACCAAAAAAACACTTTGATGAAGCCAATACAAATTATCTATTTTCTAGTTGAGAAAACTATTTTAGGATAAATATATATTACAAAGTATTTGATATTGTAATTAACCAAATAGGTAATCGTTTTGAGGGAATGGAGTTATTTGTTAATAAATTTAGATTTCTATGTCCCCAAGTTCTAGTAACTTTGCCAGAAAAAGAATTATTTATGTCTGCAGAAACACTACAGCAAACATATTCCAGCGATCTGTCTGCGACTTTTCCTTTAGAGATAGTCGCGTTGTGTATGCCGTTAAAGGAAAAAATTGCTTCTCTTCAAAGTATTAAAGACTTTGCTGTATTTTTAATTGTGGAAAATAACACTTTATCATCAAATTTTCCAGAGGTAACAACAGCCTTATTATTATTTTTAACTCTTCCAGTAAGTGTTGCTACGGCTGAGAGATCCTTTTTTCAAATTAAAAATCATTAAAAATTATTTACGAAATAGTTCCTCTCAGACAAGGTTAACCAACTTGGCTATCCTGTCTATAGAGGCACAAGAGGCGGCCAAAATGGATAATAACCATTTAATAAAAAATTTTGCGGAGGCAATAGCTAGAAAAAAACAATTTACCTCCTGAAAGCAACAATATAAGAATAATTTTACAATATAATAATTAAAATAGGCAATTGGTCAATTGTCTCGCAATAACTATTGAGATACCTATAATATTATATTCAAGATTTTGTTGCTTAATTTTAAATACTTTTGGTTTTATCTCACTGTAACTTTCAAGTATCGCTACCTTAGCTCGGTACCTCGTGTTTGTTCCTTTTAGTTTTAAAGAATGTTTTTTGTTTTCTTCTTGTTGTTCAATAATTTTATTTTTTGTAACGTTCTCTACATATAGGTTTGTAGTTTATATAATAAACAGTATTATCTAATTTTGTTTGTTTTTATGTTTATATATGTATATTCTTAATATAGGGTAGGGGGCCCTAACTCAATTTTCGCGGGGGGGCCTATAATTTGTCGCTACGCCACTGGTACTTGTGTTTGATCATAAAAAAAAAACAGCTAGTTGATATTCATTGCTTTATGGCAAGTGAAATGTAAACTAAAATAGCAAAAGAAAAAATACTAAATATTATTTTTCAAAATGCCGCCTTTTGTTTTAGGATACGAGTAGGGACACAATGTTCTCGGTTCGTCAAGTACTTGATACCTCTAAAATGATCGTACCGCAAGACTCCAGTACAGACCAATAGAAAATACAGAAAGAACTATTTGAACAACGCTATCGTCCTTCCACGTAATGCGATGCGGCTATTAGAACCTCTCTAATCCTAATCGGTATCAAAAACTCTCTCACGCGTGTTACTTTCTGCGATAGCGAAAGCAAAGTCGGTAATAGACAGTTTCTGCAAAACTTGCTAATCAAATATTCTTACAGCAAATATTTCGAAGATCACGCTGGATATATTTTCCCTGAGAAAGTTCCCCTACAATCATTAAAAGAGATAAGGGCCGTTTCTACTATTAGGCAAGACTAGGCGGTCGCCTAGGACGGCAAGATATATCAAACACAGAAATTATTGAGCAAATTAGAAAAAAATGAGAAAGAATAAATATTAAAACAACGATTTATTTTCAACGGCATAGAGAATAATTACTTAAGAAATCTGTTCTGTACACCAAGTTTCTGAGATGCTATCTTATATGCCAAGACATATTTCCTCCCAGATTGACGCCCAGCAAATTAATAGATGAAGCCAGTGGGATTGCGTGTCCGTCCATGACTATATCCGGTTCTGTAATGTTAACCTTTTTAGAGGAAAACTGCTGCCTGGGTTTTTTAGCGTTAAATTCGACTTGGTTACTGCCACCCCAAGCCAACATTTCTTCCAGGTCTTTGTTGAGGCGTGATACTTCATGCTGTCTGCGAAGATGTGAGTCAGCAGCCGATCTTTGTGCATTCAAAGAGAAAGATGACATAAGTGTGCTATCATCAGCAAAACTAAATATCGGGTTTGTCGTTTTCACTAGAAGGTCGTTAATGTACAGTAAGAAGAGAATATGGACCCTTGAGGAACACCGGCATTGATGGTGAAGGTGTCTGAGAGAAATCCGTCAATCGCCACTTGAAGAGAGCGGTCCTTAAGAAAGCTAGACAACCATGCACAGAATCGACTGGGCATACCATAGGATCGCAGTTTACTTAGAAGTCCCTCATGCCAAACACGATCAAAGGCTTTAGAAATATCCAGTGCAACAGCCCGAGACTCCCCATGATGTTCGATTGCATTATTCCAAAGGTGGGTGACATAGGCTAGAAGATCTTCAGTTGATCTGGACTTCCGAAAACCATATTGATGATCGCTGATGATGTTGAAGCCTTCCAGGTACTTTAGAAGATGTTGGTTAATAGCTTTCGCCATTACTTTTGATATAACTGAAAGCAATGCGACTGGTCGAGTACGAAACATAAACAAAGAATTCTGGACAGAGGCGCGTGCGCGTCTTGTTAAAGACTTTACTAAATTAAAGGCAAGGAAACTAGCATTGGATTAAAAGGAAGAACACATCTTTATTATCAATAATTATTTTTTCTATTCCTATATTACTACTAAGAACCTACTTAGTGCTGTTACGTAATATATATAAATTACGTACCAGTTCCACAAATCACATTACCCGTGATATGCCAATACAGTCAATGTTTAAAATAAATTTATGCAAAGTTGGCTGTGGAATCCATCGGGTCGCCTTGACAACGTAAATGCCAGGAAATTTTAAATGTCAACGTTCTTAATTTGGATATTATTTTTGGGTTTCTTAGTAAAGTATGAGTGACTACGATATTCAGATTGAGGGAACGACAGGGGAAATTACAATACAAGCTGTTTTGCGCAGCAAATAATTTATTACTAGAAAAATCCAGGGAGCTTTATGCAAAAATGGATCGAAAATGTATTGACTGGTGTACTGACTATGAGAGTACCGACTCAGAAAATGTTTTATTAGCATATTTCGATAATTTAACAAGAAAGTAAATATGAAGTCGTAATACGAAAAAGTATAGTACACATCTCGAGTGGTAAGTCTATTACACATGCACTCTTTCGAAGTACGGTACTCGCTACGCTCGTATCGTAAGTTTCGAATTCGTGTGTAATATGCTTCTTACCACTCTTGGTATACAGGGTGTCCCAGAATATGTGGGCAATCTCCCGGGTTCAGATAGAAAATAGAACACTTAAAAATAACAGAAGTTCATATAAATTTTTCTTAGAAAAAAAGGTACTCTTGATCAATGTCGATAAAATGAACTGTTTTTGAAAGAAATATATTTTTATTCAATATGGTTTTTTGCATTGGTTGTTGATTTATGCTCATAAAATTCCCTCATTGTTGCTATGGCATTTTTCGCATGTACCGATTTAAATAAGAATATTTATGCCAGTGTCAGTTTAAGGTAGTGTCTTGAAATTTGCGGTTTTTTCCTTTGTCTTATTAGTTACTAACTTAGTAATGGAATTTACGTCTACTGAATATATAAATCATATTGAACAAAAATATATTTATTTCGAAACCAGTTCATTTTATCGACATTGATCAAGAGTACCTTTTTCTCAGCTTAAGATTTAGAGTATCCAAAAATATTATTGTCGTTCCTTCATCATACAGGGTGTAAAAAAAGCATTTTTGTGTTACGTCTAGTCCGTCCCTGGGAAACTAAATAAGCCAAATGTGTTTAAAAGGGCGAATTTTAAGGAGACTCATCTAGTAAACATTATACTAAAAAATTATTAAATTACACCTAGTACTTAAAAAATTATTTAAAAGTCAACGATTCCCAGGGACGTCCGGTACGGGCCCGTATCTCCACAAGGGGGGGGGGGGGGGGGGGGGGGGGGGGTAGGAAGAAAAATTCATATGAACTTCTCCTGTTATTTATAAGTGTTCTATCTGAACCCGGGAGATTGCCCACATATTCTGGGACACCCTGTATAATATACTATCTGAAAAGTTAGTAGTTATCAAAAAATTTGCATTTAAAGAGTCGATTAGCGTGTTCGCAAATCGCAAAGAGTCTCCAATATCCGAACGCATATTGTCTAAATTCACAATTGTTTTAGTGAAAGTGTGAAACACCGGTATGTGCGGTTTTTGCATTTGAATTTATGTCGTTAGAGAAAATATTATTGATTCCAAATCAGTAATTAATGTCTTAAAGAACAGAAGCCGGACTTTTATCTCATCATTTTCGAGTTTTAAATCTACGCTATCACTAGTTCACAGTCTAAGCGATATAATTATAATTTCGTTTACGAGTATTCTATCACCATGACCTCGGAGATCAATAAATATTATTACACATTAATTATCTTCTTATGTAAGAATAAAATTTCGATAATGAAATAACTACAACTAATGGCGTAGTCAGGTAGGGTGCAGGAAAGCCCAAAAATATTAAAAATAATAATATGAAAATAAATATGACATAACCAATTCAATCGTTCGATGCTAAGAGCAATATTTTAAGTCTCTATCCAAAAATTATTTACAGCACGTCAGTAAAAATGCATGTAAACAGGGGGAAAAGGCGTTCCCAACGGATTCGGTCATACGAGCTTAACCGAACATCACCCGAATACACTCGAGTAGTAGGGTAGTTGAACCGTAGGACAGATGAAGCCATCTCGACTTTTGACCAATCACATCGGTACCTTCCGCTTGTCGGTGTTTTCCGCCCTTCCGGATGAAACATAAGTTTCAGAAGTGGGGCGCATGTTGGGGCTGGTGATTTTTTTCGGGGATTTACCGAAATTCTTTCGTTCAAATGGATTAAAATCGTTTGGTTCCTTCGTTCGTCGTAAGTTTCGTCTGAAGAAGTCGACTAAATACGAACTGTTGTTATGTTCGACATTTGAGAAATTTTTAATAATTAGTTGTCTACTGGTTTCCTCCTTTCTAGCAACTGTTTACAAATCGACTTTATAACCACACGTTGTAGCTAATCTCTATTTTCCTTACTGACATAAACACGTCGCGGTAATCAGTCACTAAACTGTACATAATGAGTCCGGCACGACATTGTTTCAGCATAATTAATTTTTTTGGTTTTGAAAAATAATTGCAACGCAACGCCGCGAGTGAAAGTGACTATAATTAGCACTAATTCGTATTGTTATTGTCTAGAGCACGACGCACATAAATTTACTGCCACGAACGGCGCTACGTTGCCAGCTCCGCTCCTCAGTGGCGAATCCCCCCCCCCCCTTTCTCAGGCGCCCCTTCGCTACTTACATACCTAAAGGTGCGTATATAGGCGCCCAACGGACTTCACCCCCTATTGCGTTTGTTTGCGTCACTAAAAGGCCTGATTGCAAAACTTACTTACAAAATAGTCCGCATGGAAGGAACAAATTTGAAAATCAAAATTCTCCGCGGATTATTAGCGTTGCAAATCAGTTGGCAATCGATACATTTCGTAACTATTACTGACTGCTCACTTACATCATTCATACATGATATGGGGAAACTAACGAACAAACCCGACATTTTTATAAATTTAAATTTGAAATAAATTCCTGTCTCTAACAAGGGCCAAACCGGTATTTATGGTATTTTTCGAGCTAAATTGTTTGTTTGGGGGAGTCATCACACCCCATGGACCCCCCCCCCCCCCCCCGATCCGCGCTTATTCTCTAGTATGGTCCAATTATTTCGAGAACTGTGGATTTCTTCTAGACTCACCCTGTATAAATAGAGTTTGAGTCTCATTTTATGCTGAAAAGTGACTTGATACGCACGTCATTTCATTTCAGAAGTTTAATTGGGGTTGCTGCACACCCAACAGTGTGCTTCTTCCTTCCTGAGGTGGGCAATAGCTTTGAGCAAACTCCTGCATCTCTACGAATCATTAGGATCTAACTTATGCGACAAATAAATGCATGGAACTGGTCAATGCGGATGCGCTCTCGTTTTTCTTCTGTTGAAGATCGTTAAATTCGCGAGATAGATTATTCTAAGAGACAGCGAATTCTAAGCGGGAAGTACTGGGGTATTTATCGTGGCCGCAGGATATTGATCACCACCTGGCAAAGGCAAAGCGTAAAATTCTTAACGCAAATTGAATCGCTGAACGGAAAAAGGGCAATAATAATTACAATTTGGACAAATTGAAAGGAATAGTGCAGCCATTTTATTTATTTATTGTATGTTCAGAAGCTGAGAAAAGGAAAGAACACAGTGCATAGTAGGCAGTTTAAGCCGTCTCAAAAAAAAGAAGAAAATGTAATATATGATAACATAACCTATTATTTATGATGTGTATAAATTGTAAAAAGTAATGTTGATACAAATTAATTAACTAATTAATACACTGCTAGGATGTAATAGGGAACTAGGGAACAAGCACCAAAGAAAATTTATGACTACTTCTCACGAAAAATGAATGCACCACTTAATATAGTGAATATTATTGGAAATCCCACAAGCGACAATGTACTCATGTTATGCGAAATTATAGACAAATTAAGAATGAAAATCTAGATTAGTGCTGGGCGATGTTCATCGATGTTTTTGAAACAACGATGTTCTGTTACCGATGCTCGGATATTGTGCGCCGATCCTCGGCAGTAAACCAACAATAAATAAGGAAATATTTGGCTGGATGCTGGAAAGCAGGAGGCCATTGGAATTTCGAACAGAACAGAACACAAATTAATTCGACAGCTGTTTTTATTGCCTAGATCGGGTTTGTTCTCGCTGGATCATTCTGTATTGTATAATTTAATTTAAAACTTACGTGTTCGTCCACCGAGTAGTTCAGTTCGCCATCGTCGTAAAGAACAAACCATCGACGCTGCCATCTCTGTAACAAAAAGGTCATTAAACATTAAACAAAACACAATAAGCAATTAATTTACATTCACTGTTTGTTCATTTATTAAGTAACTGTTGTTTAATTACCATCAAGACGAAAAAGCGCAAATATCTTTACTACAAAATAATATTTAGACACAGCATTATTTTATAACTATTATTTTGTTTATACGAGTGTTTAAACTAGAGATCAGCCGATACCGATATGAATATCGGTACGTCGGTATTTTATCGGCATATCGGCAAATTTTGCCAATAATAGCCATCGGCATTTTGCCAATATATATTTTTTATGTATGAAGCACATATATATAACTATTATATTGCCAATAGGAACGTTCCAAAATACAAAAAGTGTACCCGCTATGGGACATGGCGTTTCACTATTGAGTTTGCGCAATGGGGTGGTTTATCGATCGCGTCAGAGCCGGCCCGACATTTGTTCGTTGTTATTCGTCGCCATCTTTGGTTCTGGATGCTTTTTCAAATTACAGAATAAAAAGTGGTTCATCCACATTGTTGTCGGCATATTAGTGCTTATAAACTTTCATTACCTAACAACAATTTTAACAATTTTTGTGAAGGAGTTTTTAATTTGTGGTGATTCGATTCGCTGCTTGGTAGGTTATTAGTGGCTTGTTTTGTTTAAGATGAACGGACACAAGTGCATGGTGCTTTTTTGCAAAAGTCGTGGATCAATACCAGGTATAAAGTATTTCAGGTATATATGTACATACATATATTAGAAAATATTTTGCTTATCACATTATCCGATTTTCGGAACCGAATTTCACTAAAAAGCTTGTAAAAAAAGAAGAGTGTCACTCGTATACAATATAATATATGTGGCCACTACCCAACCTTAAAATTAATGTATTTTAAATTTGGTGCATTAGTAGCTGATAATAATTCCCAAAATAGTCAATATAGTCATTCATTCGTAATTTTTGGTTTAGAAAAAAGTGAGGTTAAGAAACATATGACGTCGGATGAAAGTTAAAATAAAGCTCAAAGTACGGTGCAAAAACTCTCTGAAGACAGACCGGCAACCAATTGCGTATGCGTGGCAGCGCGAAAGGACTTCGCTGAATGAAAGTATGTGTGATTCCCCGACAGCAGTCCGCCGTTTATTTCTGAGTTGTAAGGTCTGAAAGAGAATATTGATGTTGTGGAAGTTTGTAATTTGATAACAATGATTTGGGCGAGTTCATTAACATTGATAGCAATGTGCTATTAGAGATGATAGTGACCCCATTCCTACCGATTATGTAGTCCAAACTGAAACCACATCACTATCTGACGACTCTGATGAAGAAGTTGAATGCAGTAATCAAACAAATGTCACCAACTATCAACAAGCCATTAGAATGGCAAAGGGATTATAAGAGTATGCAAAGAAAGAGGTGACTCTACAGCCATGGAATTGTTATCAGACTTGGAATTACATTTTCTAGATTGCAAGTATAAAACGCAAACACGTCAAACTACGTTATTAGATTTTTTTAGTAGTACAGCCTAACTAAAACTAGTGTAATTTTGTTATGTTATGTTTATTTCTACATACATATACATAGTAATAATTTTGCATTTACATATTACCTAATAACAAATTTCCCATGGGCGGACACCTCTATTAGGCGGACACATTTAGACGATCCCGTAGGTGTCCGCCTAAGCGAAGTTTCACTGTATTATGATTACAAAATAACATACATAGTCACGAATTTAGGTTGAACATCCTGTACAACTATATATGTTATAATATACATGTTAAATATCTTAACAATTACTCAATTTCTAATTTCCTTTATTTCTCTGTTCATTCAATTATTTTGTTATAATTAAGTATTCCATTAATTTACTATATCGAATCATATTTCACTTTTTAACAACCTGCATTATTATAATAAAATTGCGTTTCACTTCAACAAATATTTATTTTAATTATTAGTTTAATGATGATAAATGATATAACTAATATTGCACGTATAACAATAATAAATATGTATAAGGTAAATTATTATTTATTAATAGACTTGTTAATGTAGCGATTTTTGCTTTATTCGTTTTCTATTTATAAAGATAGTTGATTTAATGTAATTAAAATTTAAGGCAACTTTAATAGTTTTAGTCACATATAACATATAAACAGTATTACATTATTATTACAGCATTAAGCATGCTAATACCATCTGCAATGGGCATCGAAGGGGGGCGTTGTGAGTTTGCGCAGTTCGGAAATTTCCTTGTGAAAGTAAACATTCGACAGGACCGGATTCAACTTTTTTAATGTAAATTTCACTGGTTAGTTAGAAAAAATATTGCAATCAAAATTTCGATCAGTTCGATTTAAGACAGCGTTCCATGCATACGATTTTTGACGATATGAGGATCAGGCGGTGCCCTGATTGGTGTAAACTTTTGGTGCCAAATTCCGTTCGAATATTTGTAACAATCGACACGATCAGCTTTATTTTAACTTTCATCCGACGTCGTATGTTTCTTAACCTCACTTTTTTCTAAACAAAAAATTAAGAATGAATGACTATATTGACTATTTTGGGAATTATTATCAGCTACTAATGCACCAAATTAAAAATACATTAATTTTAAGGTTAGGTAGTGATCACATAAATATTATATTGTATACGAGTGACACTCTCTACTTTTTTTACAATCTTTTTAGTGAAATTCGGTTCCGAAGATCGGATAATGTGATAAGCAAAATATTTTCGTATATATGTACATAGAGTACGTTTCACGATATTTGGATACGACTTAATGATTTCCTGGGTCGGTCCCATTCTGTCGACAAGAGCTTGACAATAAACAAGTGAAGTATGAAGGGACGGACTAAGGAAAACAAGTAATGATATGATTATATGAATGTAATCAAATGAAATATTGGTGAGCCGTTGCTTCAGAGAATCTAATGTAGGTACGCGTTGCTCTTCGTACATGGTGTAGATTTTTCGCCTTATCAAGTCCTTGTCGCTTTCGTCGAAACATTTGGTGAAACCAACATCTTTACGCTTCTTTCTAGATTTAATGGGATTCGACGCGATTCTTTTCACTGTAATCAGAGGTATCTTAGTCAAATCAGACGTTTCAGTCGCAGCAGCACTAGCATAAAGTCCTCTGTCGAGTAAAGAATTATATATACTCTTTTTACAATTTCCCTAGCATCGAGAGATAAATGCATTTTCTTCACTGCAACACTAGAAGAAGCATCAATGTTTTTCCATGGACGCCACATACTGTTTTTTTATACGTTTGGTAAAACAATATCGGTAATACAACTAAACTCTTCCAGCAAGAAATAAAAACTAACAAATTTTACCACAAAAAGATATTTAAATATAAATTAAGCAACCTAACCTACCTGATGTGCCTATATTTAATTATAATTATTACAATCCGGTCCTTTCCACATAATAATAACAAACGATCATAAATAATGGGATCGCCCCAGGTATTTTTACTGCAGTCATTAAGTTATATCCATTTTTCGTGGAACAATCTTTACCTGAAATACTTTATACCTGGTATTGATCCACGACTTTTGCAAAAAGCACCATGCACTTGTGTCCTTTGATCTAAAACAACACAAGCCACTAACCTACCAAACAGCGAATCGAATCACCACAAATTAAAAACTCCTTTACAAAAATTGTTGTTAGGTAATGAACGTTTATATGCACTAATATACCGAGAACAATGTGGATGAACCACTTTTTATTCTGTAGTTTGAAATAGCATCCAGAACCAAAGATGTCGACGAATATCAACAAACAAAATAATGTCGGGTCGGCTATGACGCGATCGATGAAATTTCCACTCTACTGCGCAAACTTAATAGTTCCGCGTGATCTCCCATAGCGCGGACATTTTTTGTATTTTGGAAATATGGAATATAGTATATGTGGTTTTAGTACGAAAATAATGCTGGGCCATTCATTCACTGTTAGTGGCAAGGATCTTGCATCAAGGAGGATACGACTTTGGTTCACAGTCTTTCAGGAATAAACAATTCACATTCTTAGGTGGGTAGGTACTTTTTAGAAAGCCCTTATTGAAACGGCCGTCTTTCATACCCGCTTTCATGTTTGACACTACCGGATTTACAACTGTCATATTTGTCGTTATTGGTAAATAAAATTATTTCTTATTTTTCAGTGTGTAGGTGATTTAGGTATATGACAAGAATGTGCCAAGTTTGTTGTAAACTGGATAAAAAATATAGGGTTTTGAGTCACAGGCGTCGATTGTTTGTTTTTCCTAACAAAGGCATATCAAACCGGTTTCCTGAATGTAAGCAGAAACAGACAGAAGATAAAAAGAGATAGCGATTATACAGATAGAATTCCCGTCTCTCTCTTTTTTGTTGTGTTTACTTTCGTAATAACAGGCGTCACATCGACGTGTACAAAGCAGAGAAAAATATCGGGTCCATGGTTGTTTCAAGTCGGTTGTTAGTGGCCTATTAAAAGAACTCGACACTGGCATTTTGACATGCATTATTCAAAATTTACTGGTGACTTCTAGGAAGGTAGATACTTCCATTACAAAGTTCAATTAGCTTTTCCTAGGACCTTGCGGCGTTGAAAACATTATTTTTTTATTAAAACATACTTTTAATTGCTCAAGAAATTCGAAGAAAAAAACAATACATGGTGTTATACAGGGCGTCCGCTAATTAATGGGACATGGAAAAACCACAGACTCCTTACGTAAAAATATTAGGTTTAATTATACTTAGCTATATCCGAAAGTTGATATTAACTGAGATACAGGGTGTTAAAGTTAAAACTTCATTTTTGTTTTTCTCAAATAACTTTGACAGAAACTAACGTTTTTTACAAAATTTGGCAATTATGGGTTTTTTAGGATGAGAAACTGATTTAATTGTGAAATTTTGATGGACAATGTAGCGTTGTATGCGGTATTCTTTGCACATTTATTAGGTCATAACTTTTAGTGCCTCAGTGTATTTAAGTTTTTAATGAAAAGAATACTTTTCTCATATTTATTACGTAAAAAAGGTATAGAAATTTCAGGTCGCCCAGAGTTACCGTTTCGGAGATATTTGCATTTAAATCGTTTGGTACACCCTGCCCAATTACTATTAATTTGCAAACAATATTTTTTTCTCAAAGTAACCTATGAGAAAACAAATGAAATTTAGAGATGCAGTCGCTATGGAACAGAAAATGTTTCATTTTTGAGTTTATCATAAGTTTGTGTTTTCATTGCTGTTGGCTTCGTTTTACACGATATTTTCTAGGGGTCAAAGTTATTTTAATTAAAGTAAGTTAAAGAACAATCCAATCGTTGTATTTATTATTCCCAATTACCATTACTAGAACATTAATTATCATGTAAAAGTTAATTGGTAAGAAGTAACAAAATATTATTTGCTTGCCTCTAAACAATTTAAATGCAAATATCTCCGAAACGGTAACTCTGGGCGACCTGAACTTAGTATACCTTTTTTACGTAATGAATATGAGAAAAGTATTATTTTCATTAAAAACTTAAATACACTGAGGCACAAAAAAGTTATGACCTAATAAATGTGCGAAAAATGCCGCAGACAGAGCCCCCTACTTTGTACATTAAAATTTCACCAAAAATTCAGTTTCTCGTCCTAAAAAAACGAAAATTGACAACTTTTGTAAGAAACCGTTGGTTTCTGTCAAAGTTATTAGAGAAAGACAAATATGAAGTTTTAAATTTAACACCCTGTATCAACTTTCAGATATAGGTAAGTATAATTAAATCCTAATATTTTTACGTAAGGGGTCTGTGGTTTTTACATGTCCCATTAATTAGCAGACACCCTGCATAAGAAAATTAAAACATTGTGTCCATACCTTATTAGCGGTAGGTCTGACAACGTCGCACATATCACCATTGAGTGCAGCACCATTTTTTAATCATAAGTCTCAAATTTGAAGCGCTTTGATGGGGCTTACGAAAAAAAGGGCCATTACCCAACTTTTGCGCCACACTGTATAAACTTTTCGACTTATAATTGGCCCATGAATAATAATTCATTAAAATAAGTACACATCATTAAATAACACCCTGTATATCATAACCATAGGTAATTAACTGTAAGAGACGTGCTGAAAGTTATGTATTGTTAATTATTATGAACTTGTTAATTTCTGTAATAGCATAATTTGCAATTTTGTAATGCATATTTATGACGAGATTTTTGCACTTTTAATTAGCGTTCATATATATAAAGAAAGTTATAGTAATAAGGAACAAATCTATTGAAAACACGTTTGTAACCAACTTTTCCTTATAGACTAATTTTTACTTTCCTCGCAGAAACGAAAGTATTGTTTGTAATTCGCGAAAAAATTACTTTATGTGATCTAACATAACGATTATATAGCTAGATTGTCTTAGAAAAGGATCTTATCTGATTACTGAACCAAAATAATTTGCATATTTTTTTAAATAGAAGGTAAATTAAAATGAGCAATTTTTAATAATTTCTTTTGTGCATTTTTTTGCGTTTTAAGGTATGGTTTCAGTTGAACTGCTGGCAGTAACGTCTGGCCGCGACGTCTGGCAGTCACAACCAGCCGTTAACTGTCGAGTGTTTGCCCTTCAACTGCTGAAAGTCATCGGTAGTCAATTATCCTCGTTGAGAAAAGCAGACGTACTGTGGTATCTGTGTATATATACAAATACCTTCTCGTATTTCTAAATTTTTATAATCTTTATCTTGTTGGTCGTATAATTACACGACTTATATCCATATGTATACATAAAATTTGTATTTCGTACCTTCGACTGAAAATATTTAATAACTTCCGAACTAAAAGAGGTACCGCTGTTTCGTAAATGGGTTTTGTAGATAATAGGATGAAGAACAAAATGGTATTTTTTAAAATTAATTGAAGTTGGGTTAAGAGCATGTTAAAACTATTTAAACAATTGAATTGTTATTATTTTTCATTTTTTCACAATGACAATTTAATACACTTCGAAAGCTAACGAAAAAAGTTTAAAATAAAGAAAGACCCATAAGTACGACTGGAGATAACGAGTATGAGAAGAGATTGGAGAAAATCCAGCTACCGAGCCGAAGGTGAGGGAGACCACTCAGTTTATCAAAAGCTTTTGTGTGAATATTTTCGGAAATTTCAGCAAAATCCTGAAATACGTATACAGTGGTGCCTCGAGATACGAGTGCCCTGACATACGAGTTATTTGAGATACGAGCTGTCGAACGAGCGAAGTTTTGTTTTGAAATACGAGCGAGATTTGAGATACGAGGAACGGTGGTCGTGCATCGGAGCTATTTAATGACACTTGCCTAAGTCATTTCAGCAGCATTCTGAAACGGATGAAGCAACAAACCTCCTTGGACAGTTTTTTTTTTAATCCGAAAAAGGCAAAGACCAGCGAAGAGAATAGCAGTGACTAAAATTAAGCATACAGTAGCATTTAAGTTGTGTGTAAGTTGCATTTAAGTGACCAAAATACAAATATTTATGTACACTTTATAAAACCAGCTTTTTTTGCTTTACATATTCTCTTTTATTATGTTTTTATACAATATTTGTCATTTATAAATACATTTTTCTTATTCAAAAACACGTAGCAACAACAATTGGGGTGGGGGTAGCATTGTTGGGGCTGGAACGGATTAATGGCATTTCAATTAATTTCAATGGGGAAAATTGCTTTGAGATACGAGCAAATCGACATACGAGCAAGGTTATGGAAAGAATTAAACTCGTATCTCGAGGTATCACTCTATACTAATTTTATGTATACATGGTGTTATGGAAATGACGTATTATATTTAAACCGGAAATTCCCGAGATGAAAACAAATTGAAGAAAAATATCCAAAAATGGTGCTTTAATTTAATATGCCCTGTACATTACCCTATGTCAAACCAAAAATTACCACGTGGTGCCCCTGTTCGGAAGGTATTCACAGCAACGTATGGCAGTGTTGTCATATCTTCAGGGTAAACTCTTTAGAAAGTCAATAACCGTTTGACAGATATCAAGTTGTTTATTTTTCAGGGTACATTATCATAAACTTTTACGTTCAGTTCGCTGGGAAACAATCTCTGATTTATAAACTTGAACTGACTCGAACGAACCGCCGCGGAGTTTATAAATGGTCAGGTATGCTCTAATTTGTTCAATTCGAACGACACCCGTCAGATCTGGACAACTTAAAAGTTTATAAATGCCACTTACCCTGCAATAAATGCAATTTTATTTACCTTTTCGGACTTATTTAAAACCAACTTAACTTATAAAAAACACCAAGTACTCACATCACAAAATCACATTAGTTTTCGCGTCACAACACATTTAAAAATAAATAACACGATGGTTCTCTCGATCGATATCGGTCGGCTTCTTTTAACAGCTGATTTTGGACAATCGGGCTAATATTTAAAAATACAGCGTTGCTACTTTCGATGTTTTATAAGCGACTATCATAAATTGCCGAATTTCCTTCTATAATATTACTTTCCTGTATAATTATAGTCTCGGAAATGGCAACCGCGGTGGCTCTAGCGAGCGGAGATTTCTCGGAAAGAAAGTTTGAGACGACTGGTCGGAAGACAGACTAGACCATTATTTCAGAGGGTAGTTCCTGTCAATTGTTAACATAATTGTTTCATTTTATCTTTAGTAAGGGGTTAATGGTTTTTATTATTTCTATTGCGAAATGATTATTATTCTATGTGTGTCATTGTAAAGTGTAATTATGCGTTAGTGTTGGGGTTTAGTGATAAGCTTATTATGCACTCCCACACTATCATCAGGACACGTGATGAGCATAAAGTTTTTCCCATAGAAAAAAGACTGAAAGTGTCCTGGATTCCTTAATCGCGTCCTGGATTTACTTTCTAAGTAAGCTAAATATTTATATTTATAAGAAACTAAAGTTTTACACTTTTAAACAGTTTGGCAACATTGTGCCTGAACATCTGTTGATTACCCAGCTGGGTAATGTAATATGTTCATATATGAATGTGCCGAGGAGTTGTGTGTGGGTTTAGGGGTGAATTACCCCACTTTTTAAACTTCTCTAGGACACCCCAGGAGTCACCCATTTAAATATAATACGTCATTTCCATAACACCCTGTATAAGTTGTAAAAACAACAGACACCATCTACCCCTTCCCGGGGGGTTAAAACACGAAGGCTACAAATAATAACACAACAAATACCCCGTATTACCCATATTATCTCATACAAGCGAAATAAATAGAACAATTCTGTAATATATCAGTAGCATGGTTATACGAATCTAAATCAACAACGCGGAAGTTCAATTTAATGTTTACCTTATGCTCCAAAAAGTCACTTTAAAATAAACAGTAGTACGCTTTTCAAACATTTAAAATTTAATGTTTAGTACGAGCTGAAAAGCGTATTTCTAAACACAAACGGACTGTTTTACGCGAGTGTTTACATGCGCCAAAAACCTCGATTTCATTTTCATTAGGTTTACTTTAGAATTTAAAATATTTACAATGCGATGTCGTTTACAAGCACTTTTTTTAACATGTTTATATTTTTCGAAATGCCCCTCTCTCCTCATTAAACGGTGTTATAAACTGGAACAATCTACAACTGTCGAGCAATTGATGATTGATTGATGAAGAAATTTACGGTAACTAAAGGTCACATTACAGTAGGCAAGTCTTTCTGCGATTGTAATAAACTGGAGGGAAAGCATGCGCATTAAGGAGCCAACTGATTTTTCTTATTGCAATATTCTTGCAACTTGCGCAAAAAACGGATCTGGTGGAGAACATACTTAGCGATTATATTACCAACTAAACTAAATATTAACCATCAAATACGTCTTGTGTGTTTATTGTTGATCGCGTTTATTTATTTATACAACGTGTCCAAGATAAGGAGGGCCAGTACAGGGATCTCGGAAACCGTAAGAGATACGAAGTCGGTTAAATAGAGGTAAAGTTGCGCATTTACATGCCTAATAATATGCCGTTTAGAAAGTTTTAAAATCCCGAGTAGTTCCGGAGATATCCGAAAAAACCGAAATTCTGAAAAATCGTTTTATTGTTTTCCTGCGTTTTTTTGAGATCGAATTCTAAGTAAATTGCACTTTTACATTGTCATTTGTTTCGCTTTATCTAACAGCGTTAATTGTTTCGAAGGACCATTACCAACTTTATTTATTTAAATACGGTCCTGTTTTCCTGATATTGGAATTTGAGAGCTTTTTTTCTTCCGAATGCAACGATGTTTTTATTTTGATAGTTTCACGGTATTCTTTAGTTGGGTTGGCAGCCCTCGCCGATGAAAACGCACTGAACTAAATTAAATTCTAATAGTTTCCTTTAAAAAAACAATAAACAAAACGCTACATATTATTATATAATAATAAGGGATATAAGAGAGAGAAGAAGAAGGAAACCACTCATAATAATTATATTAAATCTTTAGACAAGATACAAATGGAAACAATATTCTTTCCCTATTATCCAATATAAATCATCTACCATTCCAATTTTCATTCTATAATAACAAAATATTTATCATCATTATTTTTACGACTGTTCTCATAATTAGATTGAGCCCTATTTGAAAACATAGATATCTTTGGGCTATTAAATACAAAGTGGCTGATATATCCAGCTACGCGGTGCAGAGATTTTAATTTCAGATTGGGATCTTATAGGTATAAAATTATTAAAACTGGGCAGATATTATGATACTCGTACCTACAGAGTGTTCAAGAAATGTAATAGATTCATAATATGGGTTATCGCCTTTCCTTAATGGTACAGAAAGGCATTTTAGGTTTCTTGGTTCCTGCTAGAAAATACAACATGATACTACTATTATAGCAATGGAAAGTACATGGAAAAAGACTATAGTAAAGATTTTATTGTATGATTTCCTATAAAATATAGTATTAAGTATTAATTACATTTTTCATTAATAATCAGCACCAAAATAATATTGTAGATACACATAATTTTTATTTCCTTCCTTTAAACGGACTAAATTTTTTTTTAAGTATTTGGGAGACGAATAAGTACGGTGCAAAAACTCTCTGAAGACAGACCAGAAAGGACTTCGCCGAATGAAAGTATGTGTGATTCCCCGACAGCAGTCCGCCGTTTATTTGTGAGTTGTAAGGTTAAAATCGTAAACAATGGCACAAAAATGTCGCGTTTTGAGTCTGTAAGAGAATATTGATGTTGTGG
This sequence comes from Barypeithes pellucidus, assembly GCA_963991005.1. Classification (NCBI taxonomy): domain Eukaryota; kingdom Metazoa; phylum Arthropoda; class Insecta; order Coleoptera; family Curculionidae; genus Barypeithes; species Barypeithes pellucidus. The sequence continues at coordinate 9,306,077 of OZ022557.1, forward strand.
AAGTTTGTAATTTGATAACAATGATTTGGGCGAGTTCATTAACATTGATAGCAATGTGCTATTAGAAGATGATATTATGTAGCCCAAACTGAAACCACATCACTATGTGACGACTCTGATGAAGAAGTTGAATGCAGTAATCAAACAAATGTCACCAATTATCAACAAACCATTAGTATGGTAAAGGAATTATAAGAGTATGCAAAGAATAGAGGTGACTCTAAAGCAATGGAATTGTTATCAGACTTGGAATTACATTTTATAGATTGCAAGTATAAAACGCAAACACGTCAAACTACGTTATTAGATTTTTTTAGTACTACATCCTAACTAAAACTAGTGCATTTTTGTTATGTTATGTTTATTTGTACATACATATTATACATAGTAATAATTAGGGTCCCGTAGGTGTCTGCCTAAGAGAGGTTTCACTGTACATCATTACAAAAGTCGTTTACTTATAATTCTAAAGAGATTTAGAGAATTTTCGAAAATAGATCGCTTTCAATTAGTGGAATTTTGTGCAGACTTTAATCACACGGGAGAGGCAAGTAAGTCCATTCTTTCGCCTTCCAAGCACCGCCATACAGCTTTATTGCAAATTTTTTGAGACATAAAAGCAATCACCAATCACTTTCCATAATCTAGGTATGGATGCAGGCAATTTATTAAAACCTTACAAAATATACATGTTTTAATTATATACTCAAAGAGTTTTTACATATCGCAGTGTATAAGGTCAATTAATAATAAATTAAGTTGAAGCAAAAGGGATGCGTTTTAAAGTAAAAAGTACTCGATACTTAATTGGATAGAGATCGCTTGTTTGCATCATATTCCATGACGATGGAATACATTTATTATCTAGTGTACTAGTGTTGGGAAAAAACAAATGATTTTAATAATCGAGTACTTGATACTCGAGCGATTTGAATAATGAATGAGCGATTAATCACTTGAAATTTTTATGGCTAAGACGAATGTGTTGATAAAACACCAAGGGATGTTCTGGTAAGTTTTAGAAGTTTAATCTAGACTTTTTGTTAAGGAAGAACAGTTGATTCTGATTTAAAAAAAATTATATTCTTAAATTTTTTTAAAAATTAAATCGAACAAACCCGCTGGCTAGCCAGTCAAAACCAAACCCATGTCGCGATGAACCCACTAAGGGATTTGGGATACTTTTTTTGTATGCGCCTTCTCGTTTATGTGCCTTTAACAAAGACGTATGTCGTGTCAGCCTTCTGAGCGTCAAACTCGAACGTGGGCAATCCGCACATTTCGGGTGGCGCGCGAAGATCGGGTAGCAAGTGAAAGACAATGATTCGATTTTTCGCCTGAATTTATAACTAGAGTATTTCCTATCGAGCGAAAAACTGCTCGAATATACGTTGGCGTCAAGCGAGGCTCGGGTATCGAGTGAAAGGTAATAAGTAACAAGCGACGCTTTTCGCTCGAACCCGAACAAACTCGAGCGGTTTTTTGAATAATCGAGCGATGTGGATTATTTCAACAATCGAGTACTCAAGCGGTTTTTCGCTCGAGCGATCACAACACTAATCTTAAGATGGACGTAACTATTAAATTTTTAAAAAAATGCCGGTGTTTGGGGGGTGGGGGGTTCTTTACAAACTCCAATTATCAAAATATAAAATATTTGGCACAAATCAAGCCTCAATGATATTTATGGTCAAAGATTAAAAAAAAACTTATTCAATAGTTTTAGTATGTAAAGCCGGGGACTGACTTGTAACATTTCGGTGTAATGTAACATGTTACCCGCGAGCATTCGCGTAAATATGTAATGTATGTAAATAAAATTCATATTCTGAGGTTTTGTATTTTTTGTGTGAAACGGGACGCAGCGGGATCGTGAGCAAACCCTGCTTCTTATTGAGAAGTATAGACAAAAGCAAATCTTTGGGATCCTCGTCACTGTTACGACGAGTGGTGGATCACCCGCGAACCGAGCATTCGGGTGATGAAGATAACGGGGTTGCTGTAATGTAACATTCGTAGCGAGCCTCGTAACATCTTACATTACACCGAAATGTTACAAGTCAGTCGCCGGCTTTAATCCCCACTACTGCGAAGATTATTTAATCTGCTCATGCAAAAATTCAGCGTTTTATCTAACCATTCAGAAGAATCAGAAAGAGGAAGAAACGAATATTTACTTTTAAAAAAAAACATAACTTCTTTGTTTTGTTTAAACACAGCATTTTCCCGACGATAGTTGATATTGGTCTATAGGAGATTGCGGCTTCCTACATGAAGGGTCAAATAATAAAAAATAATATTTAATGTTTTATACCTCGTCAAATACATGGTGTTATGGAAATGACTTATATTTAAATGGGTGACTCCTAGGGTGTCCAAGAGAAAGCCTACATACTTTTTTTATAAATCGAATATCTAAATACTAAGGTAAAAACCCTTTTTACACACATACTGTCGCGCCGTTCCATCTGGATTCAAGTTAGCCACAATGTGGGGTCACTAGAGTATACTAACAGTGTTGTCAGATCAGACCGCATGTTTCGCACTTGCTTGGATACCTGCCGCGCGCGACTATCGTTGCTTCAGTATGTTTGGAGACTCGTGGGGCGGAATGACGCTATCGAGGGTTCACGTGCTTGATGCATACGAATTTTAAACGTTTTGTTAGTTGTAGCATTACCAGATTTTTTTCTGTTGTGAAATAATTCATAATAAGAAATATTGTGATGTGATTTCAAATTTGTGTGATATTACCTATTGTTGGTTCTGTTGCAAAACATACTTTTTGTGTTTTATTCTTTATGGAATTTAATTATCAAACGGATTATAAGATCGAAGGTACCTTAAAATTGTGGTAGTTTTTTTCTAAAAAGTTTGAAAAAGAAGTGATAACGCGGGTCAAACACGTGCGTTTACAATTCTGTGTTGCATGACAACACCGCCTCAATAAACTATTGATTGCGAACGTCCTCAGTAGCGGCCACGTAAATTTTCATATTTCATATAAAGCGTATATTTCGTACAATAATTCAAAGCGCCATTTAAGGTTATTTTTCTTCGATTTATTTTTATCTCAGGATTTGCCGGTTTAAATATAATAAGTCATTTCCATAACACCCTGTATATTGCGTAGGCAGACCCCGTTTAAAATATAACAATAATCTCCGTACATCGAGGCAGACTAATAGAATTAATGTTCTGGCGTCATTGTTTTATAATTTATTTTATATATTTGCGGTAATACACCCATGTATACCCGTATGTAATATATACATTAAAGTTCATCGCCTCTTAAAAAAAATTATGTCAATTTTACAACGAACCATAAAAACTGTAACGTATAAATTACGGTACTTATACGTTACTGCTGAACAAGTGCAAGTGTGCTAAATGAAAAATAAACTGTACATATATTTGGCAATAAATGGGTAATACCATAACAGTTGTTTAAATGGTTATTTATGTGTTGTACGATTGGCAGTAATAGACTATATAACTCATATAAAGATTATTGAAATGGTTTCCTAATATGGGCGCCTTTTTATTTTTCAATTATCAGAAGCATGAGGTATTGCTCTGGCAAAATCAAATAGTAATTACGTAGCGAGGTGGAAAGTGTTTCATTCCTGTCGAGAGAGTCGGTAGTTAACGAAATCTCGAGACAGTAATGAAACTTTTCACCGAGATTTGTATACTATTTTATTTACCACCACATCCAACATCCACTTCTTATTATTTTGAATTCAAATTATTCATAAAAGATAAATGTCATTTTGACTTTTCCATTGAAAAATTAGACAGAAATTTCAAATAGCCGCAGGTGGTAAAATAACGTGTTAGGGAAATCACAGTGGAAACGATGTACGCACGTCCTTGCCGATTATAGTAATAATAATAATATATTTCTTTATTTAGCACTTGGCTAATCATATACATATACACAGTATTCACAATACATATTATTAACCATCAGTTAAATAACCAAACAGTCGTCGCTTAAAAATATTCAAACTAGGTGCACCCTTGATTTCGCCAGGCAAAGCATTGTACAGGCAAATGCCCTCATAAAAAAGTGTTTTTTGTAAGCTCGTTGTTTTAACGGAAGGTATATGATAGTTCTGTCTGGAACGAATATTATGTCCATGAAACTCTGATCTCCTTTCCAAAAAAAGATTTAAATATGCAGGTAACTGATTATGCTCTATTTTGTATATTAATATTAAATTTGCCTGTCTAATGCATTGCTCAACGGATAGCCAATTTAATGCTGCTAACATGTCTCTTATTGGAGTATACCTATCACAGTTTAACACAATTCTCATGGATTATTTTGTTGCACTTGTAGCCTTTCTAAATTTTCCTTGGTACATGAAATCATCAAAGAAGAGCAGTAATTAAAATGTGGCAAGACAATTGTGTTAAATACAAGCATTTTTGTCCACTGAGACAAGCAAGGAGACACTCGACGAAAAAAACCTACTTTTTTACATAAAAAATCTACATGATTATTAAAATTTAGTTGTGGATCCAAATATACTCCTAAGTATTTAATTTCAGTTACAAAATCAATAGGTGATCCATTTATGTTTAGAAATTCATCCAAAGCTAGAAATTTTTTACAGTTTGTTTTTGACCCTATTACCATACATTTGGTTTTTGATGAGTTAAGTTTTAATTTATTCTGACATAACCAGTCATATAATATAAATTTAATGATTAATTCACGAAAATTCTTCCCAGAAATAGAAATCAGTGTATCATCAGCAAATAAATTAACAAAACAATGTTTGTGTACGTGTAACCCGCAAGTTTAGGAATGTCATTCAATTTTCGGGTGCGGTGTTGTTTGTGTTTATTCTTTACTGCGGTGGTGATCTATTGTAGTTTTGGTTAATTTTTAGTGTTTTTTCGAACTAGAAGTATTTAGAGCTATTTATTAGCTATCTACAATGGTTTTTCAGTGCGTGGTGTGTAAGAAATTCGACTATTCTAACCCCGGATTAATATTTCGTCGTTAAGCGAGATTATCATCACAAGTACACAAGTACAATAGGAAAAATCCTTTAGGGCACTCTGGGAGTGGTGAGGGCACTCTGGGAGTGGTGCGTGTGCGAATAAAGCGATTCACGTTGGTTTTGAATCGTTGGAGGTTATATTCGTTGGGAAAAACGACCACGAAAAGGTCGTTCCATAAGAATGAAGTCCTCCAGATGAAAATATTCTTAAATAATGAAGTTCGAGGAGTGCTAAGCTTGACCACATGTGGATGGGCGGCAGTGGTTCGTCGTGTATTTCTGCTAATCGCCGCTCTGGGCGGAATTAAGAGGGCGCAAGGTCAGCCGAGCACTTTCCATGAAAATATCTGTAAAAGAGAGTCAAATCCCTAACGTGTCTTTGATGTTCCAGGCTGACGCGGCTGTTCGTCAGCTCGTGGTCTCCGATCAGACAAATGGACTGTAAATACGAACTGACTGTAAATCCTCAGAATTTATAAATCATATAAAATATTAATGAGTATCTTAATTCTGCCCCACAAAATAGATTTTTTTCCAAAACCCACCTTTAATATTTTTTTTACTTTATAATTAAATTAACGGTAGTGTCTAAAAAAAAATACATCTTCGTGGGATCCAAATTTCAGGGTGGAGCGTTGGTACTTTGCATAATTATTCTTAAATACAATTGAAGGACGCCTTTAATCCATTTTTTTTTTTCGTAAGCCACAGATCAATGATGTTGCACAAATATTCGTTCCATAACTTGAATTTAAAATGTCTACAAGTCGGTATAGACAGATGACAATAGATTTTTTATGAATGATATTATAGTGGGATGTTAATTTTAAATTTAAATTAATATTTGGCGGGGGGGGGAGTGTTAATAAAGTATACTGATCAAAAAAAGTATATAATAAAAAATATTACTTAGTAGAATTTAATGTGGGCTCCGAACAAGTATACATACAAGAAGGAAACACTCACTATGTGTATCTTGTTCCTCTCAGAATTTTTTACTAAATTTGAAAATGTGGATACATATTTCCATAAAAAAACAGTGAAACCTCTCATAACGGACACCTCTGATAAGCGGACATCCCTATTAAGCGGACATTTTTTCCTAGTCCGGAACTAAGTACATATATGAAATTCCATGAAAATCAACCTCTCTTGGGCGGACTCTCCTTTGGGCGGACGCGGACTGGCTGTTTTCATACAAAGAGTGAGAAAACCCTCCTTGAAACCGACTAAAAATGTTTAAGAGTATTTGGGAGATGAATAAGTACGGTGCAAAATCTCTCTGAAGACAGACCGGCTACCAGCGCGAAAGTATATGTGATTCCCCGACAGCAGTCCGCCGTTTATTTGTGAGTTGTAAGGTTAAAATCGTAAACAATGGCACAAAAATGTCGCGTTTTGAGTCTGAAAGAAAATATTGATGTTGTGGAAGTTTGTAATTTGATAACAATGATTTGGGCGTGTTCATAAACGATAGCAATGTGCTATTAGAAGATGACAGTGACCCCATTCCTACCGATTATGTAGCCCAAACTGAAACCACATCACTATCTGACGACTCTGATGAAGAAGTTGAATGCAGTAATCAAACAAATGTCACCAATTATCAACAAGCCATTAGTATGCTAAAGGAATTATAAGAGTATGCAAAGAATAGAGGTGACTCTAAAGCAATGGAATTGTTATCAGACTTGGAATTACATTTTCTAGATTGCAAGTATAAAACGCAAACACGTCAAACTACATTATTAGATTTTTTTAGTATTACATCCTAACTAAAACTAGTGCATTTTTGTTATGTTATGTTTATTTGTACATACATATACATAGTAATAATTTTGCATTTACATATTACCTAATAACAAATTTCCCATGGGCGGACACCTCTATTAGGCGGACACATTTAGACGGTCCCGTAGGTGTTCACAGTACATAATTACTAAAATATTGTTGTAAATTTTACAACGAATGTATAGTATATTTCACTGGCTATTATTTAAGTATTGTAAAAACAACCAAATTGAACTGAAGTGTTGTAAAAATATTTTTACAAGAATAAAAGGCAAAAATGAGATGCAACTGATAATAGGAGGAGAACTTTACAGGGAACATACATCGACCGATGAAGTCAAACGGCGTTGGACACGGTTAGTACTTGGATGGGTAACCGCTTGAGAATACCACGTGTAAAAATTTTTACAAAAGATTTTAGTACATTCTACAAAAGATTTTAATAATTTTTTTTGTTACAAGTGCTTCGAAAGTGCCTCCTTTCATGCATGTTCTCTTCGCCGAAAGTGGCGTTTTCCAAGAGAGCGGACGGGAAAGTATCGAAGCGGGCGGGAAATATTTTTCCCGCTCGCTTCGAGTCACCATGTGCTCATAAATAAATAAAACGACAATTGTCGGTGCGGGATTTGAACCCGCGACCCTCAGATCGCCAGGCCGACAAGAATTTCTTTATTTATTTGGCATCAAAGCTTCGGAGCACTTGTAAAAAAAAATACGGTACATATCTCGGGCCGTCGGAGGCTTTTCCGGACTCGTGCGGTGGCCTCCCTCACCCGCATCTCCTCCGTAAAAGCCTCTTTTCGGCCCTTGATACGTAATGTACTATTACAATACCACCTAACCTGATAAATTACCCGGGAACAGAATCATTGACAAGAGAGTTGAAAAAACAAACAAATAAACAAAGTCAAGTACGCTGGTGCATTTGCATCGCATCATAAATTATGCAGCGATTATGGAACATACTGCAAAGGTGTTCTCGTGGGCGTGGGGCTATTTGTTACATTACAAATGCGTTTGAGTCATTGTCACGAAAACGTGCATTTCGCCGTCTCTTGTTAGTAAAAGGCTATTTTTTATAACTGCGAAATAAAACAATTTTTTTAACACTTCGTCACTTTCCAGATAGGTAGCTAACTTTGGGCCGATATTTTAACGTTACCTTAAGTTAGGCCTTAGCTAAGGTAGCCTTAACGTTAAGCTAAACCTTAGAAAAACTATTAATTTGGGGGTCAATTGACGCGTTAAGTGGAACATTACTCAGTTGTTACAGATCTATTCCTTTAGGTGAGAGTTAAAACAACTTTAATATACTGTCAAACTTGTGTTAAGGATGACTTATGTCATTCTGTACCTTAAGGTGACTTTGAAATATCGGCATTAAGGAGGTGGTAATCTTCCACTTAACGCTTCAAATTAATTTAAAATATATATTTTTTAAGGTATCTTAACTTGAGGTAACACTCAAATATCGACCAGTAATGTCATATTTTATGTGTTTGAGGGGTCTATTTTGATAAACGAACATGTCGAGGATTTTCTTTAAAAACAATATTAGTCTATGGACCTGTGCTCTTAAAAGAAATGAATGAACATAAAATATGTAATTTTTTCTGTTCCAACCACCCTAAAAATCGTACATGTACGGTCACGCACATGCGTAGTAGTCGAAAGCCGTTCCAACCTACCCAAAACGGTGTATCTGGCGATCCCGTTGGTGTTCCAACCAAATTTGTGATCGTTCGCAAACCAGTTTCTGAACGGTGAAAACGATACATGGCCAAGAGCAGGAACCGTTTGTACTGACTTGTGCCGCAAGAATTTTTGTATTCCCAGCATTCATGCATTTCTTTTAAAGCCGTATTAGAGTAGGCATTTTTTTCTCTTGCACAGGCAATTATAATTGCACGTATTCATGCGCAGTAAACCGTTCTCGATCAGCTGGAGCATTGTCAGAACAGCAGTTAGTACTGTCGAAATCCCTAAAATACCCCCAGAATTAGAGATGGGCAAACCTGTTCGTTTTGATTAGAAGTTAAAGCAGCTACTGCTACTTACAAATGGCTCAAAAAAGTTGCTACGAATTAGCAGTACATATGCTTAATAAAGAATGTGAACTGTTAATTTAAGTACCAGTTAGTTTAAATAGCCATTAGCTGTTCATAGCTGCTTCGACCAACTAATAAACAGTTCAAAATAACAGAATAATCCATCTCTACCCAATTGCACCGGCAATGGCAATTAAAATGGCGCGTGCCCCATTTCTGGCAATGAGAGACAGCTGATCGGGAACGGTGTACTGCGCATGAATCTGTGTCATTTTAATTGTCAGAAGAGAAGAATTTCCGACTGTAATAAAGGCCGTATTAGACTCGGCAATTTTTTCTCTTGCGCCGGCAATTATAATGGCACGTATTCATGCGCAGTAAACCGTTTTCGATCAGCTAGAGCATTGTCAACGGGTCAGAACATCAGTTGGTACTGTCGAAATCCCTAAAATACCCCCAGAATTAGAGATGGGCAAACCTGTTCGTCTTGATTACCAGTTAAAGCAGCTACTGCTATTTACAAATAGGAGGTGCAAAAAGTTGCTGAGTTAGCAGTCCATAAAGAATGTAAACTGCTAATTTAAGTACCAGTGGGTTTAAATGGCCATTACCTGTTCATACCTGATTCGGCCAAATAATAAACAGTTAAAAATAACAGAATAATCCATGTCTACCCAATTGCGCCGGCAAGGGCAATTAAAATTGCGCCTGCCCCATTTCTGGTAATGAGAGACAGCTGATCGGGAACGGTGTACTGCGCATCCGTGTCATTTTAATTGTCAGAAGAGTAGAATGTCCGACTGTAGTACGGAGAACGGTGTACTGCGCATGAATCCTTGAATTATAATTGCCATTGCTGGCGCCATAAAAATTCCCGACTGTAATACGGCCTTTAGGATTCCATTCTCGCATTGCGTCCGCAATACGAGCAGTATTGAACCAGCTGATCGAGGACGGTGTACTGCGCATGAATCCTTGCAATTATAATTGCCATTGCTGACGCAACAAAAATTCCCGACTCTAATACGGTCTTTAGCCTTGTCTTGTAGGACTAGTTGCATAACCCCTCTTTAATATTTTGATTATTTAATTTATTCTTATTCAATTTGTATAATACGGTTCCCAAATCTACAAGATATTCGTACCATTAAACACGTGATTCTCTTTCATAATTATTGAATACAACAACACGGAATGACAAAAGATCATACTCAAGCTTAGACGAAAAACTCGAGCAACACAAGTAGGGTTATGATTTATGAATGTTATGATAATCAGCTGAGAGAATGGTCACAAAAACGTACCAACCTTGCGTCTCTTATGCATCGACAATAAACGGTGCAAAATTAACGCCTGAGCCCAGCAAGTTCGTGACGGTTCTAGAACGATACAAAAATAGGGTGTCGGAACAAACCTGTAAATGTACGTTTTCGTAACAATCACCCGTTTATTTGCGTTGACGTCTAACAAATCTAAACAAATTAAGAGGCTCGAATTTGCGATTCTCTATGGTTAAGACGGGATTATCCGTGAAAAATGAGAAAATAAATGGGTTATGGTAATGATAAGTACAGATGGTACTAGCCGATGCATTATTCAACAAGTGGTAATAATGGAAGCCATTATTTAGTAAAATTATTACAGTAAAGATTTTATTGTAAAATTTCCTATAAAATATAATTTTAATTACATTTTTTATTAGTAATCCGTACAAAATAATATTGGTAAAGATTGTTTCATGACAAATGGATATAACTTAATGACTGCAGTAAAAGTACCTGGGGCCATCCCATTATTTATGACCGTTTGTTATTATTATGTGGAAAGGATCGGATTGTAATAATTATAATTAAATATATCCACATCAGGTAGGTTAGGTTGCTTAATTTATATTTAAATATCTTTTTGTGGTAAAATTTGTTAGTTTTTGAGGAATGGTTCAAGAATTGTCTTTTACCAAACATTCCTCAGAATAGCGTGATAGTAATGGACAATGCGAGCTATCACAGTTGCCAATTACATAAAGCTCCAAGCTCAAATAATACAAAATTGGAGATTCAGAACTACATGGCGGCGAATGACATATATTTTGAAGAAAGTTATAAAAAATGTGATCTTTTAGAAGTTTTAAAGATAATTTGTATAAAAAAAGTATATGTTTGTGACACATTGGCAGAAGAAATTGGACATACAGTGCTACGGCTCCCACACTATTATTGCATTTTTAACCCCATAGAGCATATTATGTGGCACCAGTTAAAATCACTGGTTAGGTCTGAAAATATTTCTCCGACTTTAAGTTCTAGTGTTGTAGAATTAATACGAAAATGCTTTAATGATATTCCCCCAGGTAGTTGGAAAAATTCAGTCCGTCACGTAATAACTGTAGAAAATTCGTATATTAGTCTGGATCGTATAATTAATCCAATTATAATTAATTTTGATGAGGATAGCGATAGCGAAACAGAACTATCTATAGAATGACATTATAAATGTAAATAAATATGACTAGTAATATTTTAAAATTTTTTTATTTCATTTGATTACATTAATATAATCATATCATTACTTGTTCTCCTTAGTCCGTCCCTTCATACTTCACCTGTTTATTGCCAAGCTCTTGCCGACACAATGGGACCGACCCAGGAAATCATTAAGTTGTATCCAAATTTCGTGAAACGTACTTTACATTTAACTGGCTATTATTTAAGTATTTTTTTATTGTAAAAGTGTTGTAAAAATATGTTTACAAGAATAAAAGGCATAAAGGAGATGCAACGTATTCCTAGGATTTCGTTTTTCGTAACAAATAATAGGAAGAGAACTTAACAGGGAACATACATCGATCGATGAAGTTAAGCGACGTTGGGCACGGTTAGTCCTTGGATGGGTGAACGCATGGGAATACCATGTGTCAAAATTTTAACAAAGATTTTAGTAAAGTTTACAAAAACTTTCAATATTTTTGTAATTTTTACTAAAAATGTAGGTTAAAATTGTGATAAAATGTAATGGCAGTTTTTAATATTCCAGTCACATATAGAGGAGCCATAAATTATGCTTAGTTTTACTATTTTTATAGTAAATATAACTTAAGTTTTTCTATTCGTGTAAAATATTTACATTTTTGAATACAAAGTCAAAAGCCCCAAAAGTTACAACCAACCAACCATGGTATATGCTGTTATTGGCCTAATCATGTAATACAATAATTATTTTAGCCAACACTAGTAGAAAAAACATTTTAAAATAATTCTTTAATCAGAATCACGCCCATAACAAACTATTTGGACAGGTTAATTACCAAAAAGCAGCAAAACAAAGAAAGGAACACCTCACCTGTTTCGGATTTTATTGGAAACTGGTTAAATGAACGACTAATTGCCTCGAAGTACTTTCTCCGACGAGGCATTCAATCAAAATCAAAGGTGAAGTTTTTTTATGACCGCGCTTGCTGCTGCTCCTTCGTTTCTTGGCCGCGAAGAATGAGTTTTTGCATAAAATTAATTACGAGACGAACTTTTGTTTCTATTGTGAGAGAGATATTGATATTATTAAAAAATGTTTGACGCTTGAAGACAAACAGGAAAGATGCATCTCTCTACAGGGCACACCAAGTATATAGGAAAAATCCTTTAGGGCGCTCTGGGAGTGGTGTGTGTGCGCAAAAAGCGATTCACGTTGGTTTTGAATCGTTGGAGGTTATATTCGTTGGGAAAAACGACCTCGGGAAGGTCGTTCCATAAGGATGAAGTCCTCCAGATGAAATAATTCTTAAATAATGAAGTTCGAGGAGTACTAAGCTTAACCACATATATATATCGTCGTGTATTTCTACTATTCGCCGCTCTGGGCGGAATTAAGAGGGCAGGGTCAGTCGAGCACTTTCCATGAAAATATCTGTAAAAGAGAGTCAAATCCCCAACCTGTCTTCGATGTTCTAGGCTGTCGAGGTTCTTCGTCAGCTCGTGGTCTCCAATCAGACGAATGGCCCTCCTTTCGATGGAATCCAGTAGCCGAAGAGTATGTTTGGGTGAAGAGCTTCAGACATGAGAGCAGTACTCTAGTGATGGTCGAATCTGGGCTTTGTATCACCCAAAGCCAAAATTTCTTCCAGGTCTTTGTTGAGGCGTGATACTTCATGCTGCCTGCGAAGATGTGCGTCGGCAGCCGATCTTTGTGCATTCAAAGAGAAAGATGAGATAAGTGTGCTACCGTCAGCAAAACTAAATATAGGATTTTTCGTTTTCACTAGAAGGTCGTTAATGTAGAGTAAGAAGAGAGTGGGAGACAATGTGGATCCTTGAGGAACACCGGCATTGATGGTGAAGGTGTCTGAGAGAAATCCGTCAATCGCCACTTGCAGAGAGCGGTCCTTAAGAAAGCTAGACAACCATGCACAGAATCGACTGGGCATACCATAGGATCTCAGTTTACTTAGAAGTCCCTCATGCCAAACACGATCAAAGGCTTTAGAAATATCCAGTGCAACAGCCCGAGACTCCCCATGATGTTCGATTGCGTTATTCCAAAGGTGGGTGACATAGACTAGAAGATCTCCCGTTGATCTGGACCTCCGAAAACCATATTGATGATCGCTGATAATGTTGAAGCCTTCCAGGTATTTTAGAAGATCTTGGTTAATAGCTTTCTCCATTACGTTTGATTTAACTGAAAGCAATGCGACTGGCCGATAGTTGTTAGGCAGGGTTCTCTTATACCTTTCTTTGGTATAAGCTGGACTCTAGGCTGTATACAACTTTTTGGTCACGAAAAGTACACCAAGGTTTTGCGAAGCTGCCATGGTAATATGCCAGGACATATTTCCCTCAAATTGACACCCAGCTAATTAATAGACCAAGACGAATTAATAGACGAATAGAGAAAACTGCTGCCTGGGTTTCCTTATCATTAAATTCGACTTGGTTACTGTCACCCCAATCACTTGATTTATTTATTTCTTGTAGTTTAATAGGGTTGTTAATTAGGTTAAGTATAAAAACACCTTTTATTCATACTTGTAGTATTGAGGTGAACTTCATCCATTCTTTCTAAATTCACAAATGAAGTTGTAATTTTTTGGTTTTAAATAATAAATAATTATAATAGTATTATAATTAAATTAGCTCAATCACAAAAACGCTAACTACATTCCGGATAATCCAAAAGAAGAATGCAACGAAAAACAACAGGAAAAAATGGTATAAGACGGCATAATCTCAGCAATGTTAGGAAAAATGGTATACTTAATCTATTCACGCGGCTGTACGCAATAGTATTTCAGTGTTGGTTCAATTCAGATATGTCGCAAGAAAGCATGAACATGAACGACCGCAAAGTGTGATTAGATAGAAGAAAAAACAAATAGTATGGTGCTATGAACCCGAAAGTCCAACGTACCGATGGATTTCACTTCGCATCGGAATGTTTTCGAGGTGGTTTAATAATGTTGCACGGAAAGTCATAAACAATGCACTAGGCTGCATGTTAAAATTATATCATCATATTTGGCTTGCATTTTGTAATTGCTAAAATAGCGTTACCAACAACGGAGGCGTGTGTAGAGTTGTGTCTTGGGATGATATTCTGAATTTTAGTTTTCAAAACAACAGTCATTATACAGGCAGAAACAAAAGTTAGTTTTTTACCCTTAATTTCTTAACGCCCTGGGGAAAACTTGAGCGGTAGAATTTAGCTGAATTATGTTTTGTTTTGAAGTGTGATCTTTCCATAACCGAATGTTTTTTGGTTCACGTCATTAACTGCTTTGTAAAATAAGATACAAATTTTTAAAGAAAGTATTGCAGTTTTTCAATTTCAGTCACAATTCAGAACATTATGGAGTAGCATAAACAAATATCCAAAAATTAATAGATTAGAAATTATCACTTTTAACATGTGACGAGCAGTGGCGGTTCTTCCACAGGAGCACATGCGCACGTGCACCCCCAAAACGAATAAAAAAATATTAATTTATATTCATTGAATATTATTTATCGTATAAGGTCCGACCCTCCCTAATATTTTATCGTACCGTCAATTATCGTATAAAGTCCGACCCTCCATAATATTTTATCGTACCGTCAACCAAACTGTATATTATAGGCTCTCGATCCGGCAACCGTGCCTCGGCCGAGGATAATGACGAGACTTGCTCGCATGTGCGATTAAGTAGGCGGGGTATATGCAGTTTCTCTGGAGTAACAGGCAGCCCGGCGAGACTGCTTATGAGGGGGATCGAAACACGTAAGAAGGAATTGGAAGTGATGCTAAGCCTACTCTGCTCCATACGATCACAAGTAACCTACGTTTATCTATCTGTTTCACTCAGCGTCAAGCGTCAATATCAGACTAACGTAGAGTTAATATGAAATGCCAATAAGTAATTGTTTATGCAGGCGACTTTATCCTGGTCATATTTGTCTCACTTTACTGAATTAGGGAAGGTTGCTGCAGACAGAGACATGCATAGAATGCGAACAGCATGAATTGTTAAACAAGCTAACTTCCTTCGTCTGGCGGGAATGGAAATCAAGCAACATCTGATGTGATTTAAAATGGTGGAGAAGACGCAGCATCTATAATTTTAAAATAATTTTTAATTTTCTAATCTTTCACGAAAAACGTCGTTTCCATTTTGGTGCAAGTGAGTAGTTTGTAATTGAAATATTCATTTAGTCATCTTTACTGAGAGTAAGCTTCGATAATAATTTCTTTTCATAAATCATATGGGGCCCAAAAATATGCTCGGACTTGCAGCTTGAAATATTTGCTAGGACCTAGAGCCCAGTTGAAGATGGTAAAATATTTTATGTAAGTTTAATTTTTGTTGTTATGTGGCAGTTAGAAGATGTTATTTATGCTTAGAGAATAACGGAAATCATTTTGAACACCTGATTATGTAGTTCCTTACTTTTTTCGTTCTTCGTTTTATTACTGTTTTGGAATGATTTTTGTTCACTTTCTAAACGGCATATTATTAGGCACGTAAATGCGCAACTTTACCTCCATTTAACCGAGTTCGTATCTCTTACGGTTTCCGAGATCCCTGTACTGGCCCTCCTTATCTTGGACACGTTGTATATGTGACAACATTGTTAACCCCATTTTGGTCGCATTCCTTTCGTAGCTACAGATACACTTGTCGACCTGTATCATTGACAATGTTACAGACAACATTGACAACATTAACATTGGCGTAACTAGAATGATTTTGTAGGGGGGGGCTGGCCCTTAGTCGCGTAGGATTTTAATGGCAAGTGTCACTATGACGTATATATGGCTTCGAACTTCGGAAATTCTGGGGTGGGCACCAGAGCAGTCTGGGGTGGGCATAGCCCACCTGGCCCCCCTCTAGTTACGCCTATGCACATTAACAATAAAACATTATTATTATTAAATTAAAAAATTTTAAAAATTTAAAAATTTGGGTCATTATTAACGAAATAACAGCTTATTAATTCGGCCGATAAATCGCTATTCTTCAGAAAACTAGTTAGTCGTCGTAAATAGAATTAAATACCCCTATAGCCTATAATACGTACCATACGTATACAAATCAGTGTTCACGTTCTTACAAGAAAAAAATCAACTACAACAGCGAAACCTTCAATCTACGCCTCTGCCCCGTTCAACTTCACTTCACATCCCGTGGGGCAAATGGTATTAATCTTCGGCTTTAAAGATAATTAATAACTCTACCATGGATCAATGGTAATTAGACCCTTACGCTGGGTGGCGCGAAAGTTAGACTTTAGTTTAAAATATAAAATCTTATAGTGGAGCGGAAATACACCGTTTTGTTGTTGTGGTTGGACTTGAAGTATGGCTAGTTTTTCTTTTCTCGTACCAATCCAAAATAATTATTAAAAACGTTTTACGTTTTCAAATAGAATTGTGATCAGGGGCCGCTTACATCACTTTTCCATTTAAGAATCTTTCCATGTGTTTTGCAGTTCTATTTACTCCTATAGTGCCTTTTATTTGGTTACTTCTTATTATTATAATTTGTTATTTAACTGTCGTGATTTGGTTCTTGGTATTTCCGTTTTCAATCTTAATTACTATGTGCTTTTGGTGTTGTTGGGTTTTAAGAGTTAGCATAAGTAAAATTATTTAAGTGATATTTCATATACAACGTGCCCAAGATGAGGGCCAGTACAGGGATCTCGGAAACCGTAACAGATACGAAGTCGGTTAAATCGAGGTAAAGTTGCGCATTTACTTGCCTAATAATATGCCGATTAGAAAGTTTTAAAATTCCGAGTAGATCCGGAGATATCCGAAAAACCGAAATTCTGAAAAATCGTTTTATTGTTTTCCTGGGTTTTTTTGAGATCGAATTCTAAAGTAAATTGTACTTTTGCGTTGCCACTTTTTCCGCTCTATCTAACAGCGTTAATTGTTTTGTAATCCGACGAGTCGTCTTCGAAGGGCCATTATCAACTTTCTTTTTGTAAATACGGTCCTGTTTTCCTGATATTGGAATTTCAGAGTTTTTTTCCTCCGAATGCAACGATGTATGACACATTGTGGTTTAATGACGTTTCGAAGGGTTTTTGAACAACATCAGGAAATTTTGGGATACGGTCCTGTATTTCTCCTAATTTTATAAATAATATCTCATAAGTAAGCTCTACATTGTTTACTTATGATGGACTAGTTCAATAAATAACAAATAATTTAATAATAAACCACAAATAAGTGAACAAAAATCATTCCAAAACAGTAATAAAACGAACAACGAAAAAAGTACGCAACTACATAATCAGGTGTTCAAAATGATTTCCGTTATTCTCTAAGCACAAATAACATCTTCTAACTGCCACATAACAGTTTTTTTTGAGATAAAATAAAACATACGATAGAATATCAAACTTTTCAGCATTTCTAAATTTATGTTCCATATTTTCAGGAAAATAGAAAACCTCTTAAAACGCTCTCAAACGATCACAATAGGAATGTCAAGTGAAACAAATCACGCGTCACCATCTTAATTTTTTTTTGTTTCAAACGCCTACTTTTCTCTTAAATCCCGAATCAACAGAAGTTTGAAATAATGTTTCTGTATTTTGTTCACTTATTTGTGATTTATTATTAAATTATTTGTTATTTATTGAACTAGCCCAACATAAGTAAAAATTTAGATATTACTTATGAGATATTATTTATAAAATTAGGAGAAATACAGGACCGTATCCCAAAATTTCCTGATGTTGTTCAAAAAACCCTCGAAACGTTACTAACCCACAATGTCTCATACATCGTTGCATTCGGGAGAAAAAAAGTTCTCAAATTCCAATATCAGGAAAACAGGACCGTATTTAAAAAAATAAAGTTGATAATGGACCTTCGAGGACGACTCGTCGGATTACAAAACAATTAACGCTGTTAGATAGACCGGAAAAAGTGGCAATGCAAAAGTGCAATTTACTTTAGAATTCGATCTCAAAAAAACCCAGGAAAACAATATAATTTCAGAATTTCGGTTTTTTTCAGGATATCTCCGGAACTACTCGGAATTTTAAAACTTTCTAAACGGCATATTATTAGGCACGTAAATGCGCAACTTTACCTCCATTTAACCGACTTCGTATCTCTTACGGTTTCCGAGGAGATCCCTGTACTGGCCCTCCTTATCTTAGACACGTTATAGACCTTCTTAATTCTGTTATGTGTTAAAAGTCCTTTAAGGCACTTTGAAGGCGGTGGGAGTGCGAATAAAGCGATTCACGGTGGTCTTCAATCGCTGGAAGTTATATTCGTGGAGAGAAACGACCTCAAGAAGGTCGTTCCAGAAGATGACGTCCTCCAGATATACATGATTATTTTTTTAAAACTAAAATTCAGGATATCATCCCAAGAAACAAGTCTATAATTCGACAATCATGTTTATAAAAAGTAATTTGCATTAAATATCGTTTGTAGTATTTCGCAATACTAGATACAAAAATAACTAAGCGAGTTCTTATTTCAATTCGATAAAAGAACAAAAAACTTAACTTTATCTTTAGATAGTTCAAATGCCCATTCCATATAAGTACCTCTGCTCGTCTAAAACGTTGTTACCCCTGCGTTTTAGTTTTAATAGTCTGAAAATCGAGTGATGGACGTAGGTGCTCATTTTCTTCCGAGAATTTTGTAATTACTTGAAAAGGTTAGTTAATATCGTGAGCTAAATTAGGTTATTAAATAGGTGGGCTTTCGGTTTCCAAGTTTGATGTCCTACAATTATACAATGCCCGGCTACGCGAGATTCAAGGTATTCGGTTTTTTCTTTTCCTGTTGTTTAATTGGCACATTTTGTTCTGTCTAACGAATACCGGAACTTTGATGCATATTATATACATTGTCGGCCAAAAAATTCAGCATTCTACACAAAAAAAAGAAATACTCACTTTATGTATTTCGTTCCTCTCAGAACTTTTTACTAAGTTTGAAAATGATGATAAAGTAAAATTCCCCTTCGCGGACACCTCCCTAGAACGGACGCCTCATGGTCCTGACCGCTTCTCATATAATTTGCATCGTGTTAACTCCCTCTTGGACGGACATTCTCTTAACGGACGCAGACACAAAAAAAAATGTTAAAATTGTTCAAAAAATAATAAAAAATAGCATTTAACTGGTTAGCAAAATATTCTCATTTTTGAGAACAGAAAAATGTAATCGGGCAGCCAAAATGGCTAGTTGGTCAGCAACTTATGGACAGCAAGCATTTCTGAATCGGTCAGTAATTAATCTCATTATTTTGGTACGCAAATTAAATATATAAGCTGCTATGAGCGATCCACTTTTAATCAGATATAGGTAAGCAATCAGCGGATAAGCAAAATATTTAATCTTGGTCATCAAAAAAAAAGCAATAAAACGTGAAATAGTGACAGTGCCCTGGGAAAACAAGTGAAGGATGGGCCTAATAAAAAAATGTTTCGGACAAAAGATGTTTATTTTTGGTCGGAGAACACGATACGCCAATAAAATATATGGGGTTCTATTTGAAAATCTTAACTTACCCTCACCCGAGCCCGGGGGTTGAGGGGGTGGGGGGTGGTTTAAACTGCAAACTATTCCTCCTTCAAAACCAAACAACTTTTTCCCCACACATTTTCCGCTGCAAGGCGATGCACCGAAGTTATCCGGGGTACCGACCTTTTTTCAACACCGTGTGTATGCTTCCTCTCGGACAAAGAATTCATATTCATTCATATAAGTTTTGATTTGGAAGTTGAAGTTTTGGCATTTGTATCCGTTCACAGTGACAAAAAGCAGCAACCAGTTGGAACTTTCCGACAAGGAAGAAAATAGACCAATAATTGTTATTCTTGAGAAATAAAAAATAATAAATGAAGAAGACAAGTGCCATTATCGGAAAAACTCACTCAAGCTTTGAATAGTCTCATTTTCCATTCCTCATAATTTACGGCGGAAGACCTTGTTCTTCGCTGGGCCACGCGAAACTTTTTAATTGTGTGAAATAAAATATACTCGAACAAATCCAAAACCCAACTATACCCGATAAAATCATTTAATAATAAGTTTCAAACAAAGGAACATTAGCAGTCAATAAGGAAAAAACGCCTTTTAGTCCCATTTATCAATTATTTATACTTTTAACAATACTCCCATAACAACGCAGCAATATCGCTCCCATTATTATAAATGTATTACCAAAAATCTTTATTGCGGAACAAAAAGTCACAGAAAATTTGGTAAGTAGCAGACAAAAGGCGATTGCAAAAAATATCACCCATTGTTACGTAACTGAAATGTGCTATACATCTATTGAAATATAATTGTTAACGTTGCCTTAATTTTATTGTTGAGCCTAAGTTAGTATGTGCGATAGAACATAATGATTTCTTAACTTCTCTTTTAAAACCGTAATACATACATACATAATACGTAATGCATACATACGTATGCCTTTCATCTTATTCTTGTATCTATTAAGAGATGCGTTTTAAAATGTACATTTCTATCCTACGCAACGACTGCAAACAGTCTTTCCCACCTCTTTCGTTCATTATTGCAGCATAGCCAGATTGACATATTTATCGCAAAGGTATCGTGCAAAATCCCAACTTTTTACAACTAAATATACAATATCCGACCCTACATAAGAAAAAGAAACAAATCTGTAACTAATAGTTCTTATAAGATCTTCTATACAGAGTGTTAAGTGCAGTAATTTTAAGAGACGATACTTTGGGTGATTCTAAGATGAAAAGTTCATATAAATATGGGTCAGCAAGTGCTTCGTTTTCAAGATACAGGGTGTTAAAAAATGATCCATATGGAACAAAAAATAATCACCAAAAATACTTTCTAAACACAACTAATTAATACCTGATAAATAAGCTGACAACTGTCAAGATAAATGCTGCAATTATTTTCCAAAGTGGTTTTTATTTTTTTTCTCGAAAACAAAGTAAGATGCGAAAAAAATTCAAGAGACAAAAAAGTGTTGCAATTTTAGTTGCTTAATCCGAGAAAAACTACTTTTTCCAATAATATTCGCTAAGGTGCCGCCCTGGACGCCACTGGACTCAATAAATTTAATCTACTTAGGGCAAAATTAGCCCTTTAACACTACAAATAAAACTGCCAAATTTCAACAATATCGACAAAAGGATATTTAAGATATTTACGAAAACCCGAATAAAAAAATTCTGACCTGTTTAATAATGATTAAATTCTTCTGTAGGGCATTTTCAACTTTTCCCGGCCTGAATAAACAAGTATAATTGTTTAATTTAAATTATGACACATTGTTTCAAAAAAATTATCTATACAGACTATTTTATCGTGCAATAAAGAACAGTTACGGAAAGAGTGCATTGTATGTAAAATAGTGAAAAATAAGAATTGAGAACATATTATTCTGAGAATGATAATAGCAAAGTTTACTCATTAACAATGAAACAAGCATCATAACATAATATTCCTTCTACGTACTTACACCACAACAACGACTTTATTCCATCCATACGTACAGGGTGTCAAATATATAATGTTGCGTTTTTAACGAAACGAAAGGTTCCGGTGTCAAATTTATCATGGCTCTATTAGTTTTTAATCTACAGGGATGCATACTTTGGGCTTTACAAAAATGTATATTGTTTATATTTATATTCAAAAATAACATAAAAATGCGATATTTTTAATAATTTACGTTACGCCAAATAAAATTATGTGTGATTCCCCGACAGCAGTCCACCGTTTACTTGTGAGTTGTAACTTGTAAGGTTAAAATCGTAAACAATCCCAGAAAAATGTCGCGTTTTGAGTCTGAAAGAGAAAATTGATGTTGTGGAAGTTTTTAATTTCATGATTTGGGGGAGTTCATTCACGTTGATAGCAATGTGCTGTTAGAAGATGATTGTGACCCCATTCCTACCGATTATGTAGCCCAAAGAAGTTGACTGCAGTAATCAAACAAATGTCACCAATTATCAACAAGCCATTAGTATGGTAAAAGAATTATAAGAGTATGCAAAGAATAGAGGTGACTCTACAGCAATGGAATTGTTAGCAGACTTGGAATTACATTTTCCAGATTGTTGAAGTATAAAACGCAACCCCGTCAAACTACGTTATTAGATTTTTTTAGTACTACATCCTAACTAAAGTTAGTGTATTTTTGTTATGTTATGTTTATTTGTACATACATATACACAGTAATAATTTTGCATTTACATAATATTACCTAATAACAAATTTCCCATGGGCGAACACCTCCTATTAGGCGTACACATTTAGACGGTCCCGTGTAAGAGAGGTTTCACCGTAATCCAATTTACCTAATATTTACAATAGCTGTCAAAATTTTGGATTCGTTTCTAATAAATTGACCATGGCCTATATAAATAATAGTTTTTGTAAAGCCCAAAGTATGCTCAATTAATTTAAAAAATGTGTCCCACTTAAACATTTTTATTTTCGTTAATATCTCAAGAAATAAACTTATTAGAGAAAAACTGGCTAGGCCTCTGAACTTTACGTGAATCTCTCTAGCCATCTGTAGATTAAAAACTAAGAGAGCCATGAGAATTTTGACATCGGAATCTTTCGTTTCGCTAAAAAGTGGGATACTAAAGTGAAAACTGCAACAATCTATCTTTAATAATAACTCTAATACCCAAGGGTCGAAAATGGGTTGGTTAAAGGCGGGGGTCGGTTAAAGGCCCAAACTTCTACCATCGGCCTGCCGGCTTATTGTGTAAAGATTGTTTCACGAAAAATGGATATAACTTAATGACTGCATTAAAAGTACCTGGGGCCATCCCATTATTTATGACCGTTTGTCATTATTATGTGGAAGGACCGGATTGTAATAAT
The DNA here is from genome assembly GCA_963991005.1 of Barypeithes pellucidus. Taxonomy (NCBI): domain Eukaryota; kingdom Metazoa; phylum Arthropoda; class Insecta; order Coleoptera; family Curculionidae; genus Barypeithes; species Barypeithes pellucidus. The sequence continues at coordinate 9,329,271 of OZ022557.1, forward strand.
TATAATTAAATATAGGCACATCAGGTAGGTTAGATTGCTTAATTTATATTTAAATATCTTTTTGTGGTCAAATTTGTTAGTTTTTGAGGAATGGTTCAAGAATTGTCTTTTACCAAACGTTCCTCAGAATAGCGTGATAGTAATGGACAATGCGAGCTATCACAGTCGCCAATTACATAAAGCTCCAAGCTCAAATAATACAAAATTGGAGATTCAGAACTACATGGCGGCGAATGATATATATTTTGAAGAAAGTTATTAAAAAAAGGTGATCTTTTAGAAGTTTTAAAGACATTTTGTATAAAAAAAAGTATATGTTTGTGATACATTGGCAGAAGAAATTGGACATACAGTGCTACGGCTCCCACCCTATTATTGCTTTTTTACCCTTATAGAGCATATGTGGCACCAGTTAAAATCACTGGTTAGGTCTGAAAATATTTTTCCAAGTTCTAGTGTTGTAGAATTAATACGAAAATGCTTTAATGATATTCCCCCAGGTAGTTGGAAAAATTCAGTCCTTCACGTAATAACTGTAGAAGATTCGTATATTAGTCTGGATCGTATAATTAATCCAATTATAATTAATTTTGATGAGGATAGCGATAGCGAAACAGAACTATCTATAGAATGACATTATAAATGTAAATAAATATGACTAGTAATATTTAAAAAAAATGTTATTTCATGTCATGTAATGTAATCATTACATGATTACAATCATATCATTACTTGTTTTCCTTAGTCCGTCCCTTCATACTTCACTTGTTTATTGCCAAGCTCTTGTCGGCACAATGGGACCGACCCAGGAAATCATTAATTCGTATCCAAATTTCGTGAAACGTACTGTACCCCGATCTTGTTAGAAGATGTTTGTTCCTTCTATGAGGTCCAGTCACCTTCTACAAAGCTTGTCATGTGGGAGGTTATCACCAAAAATGGGACATACGACAAAATTTTTAACAAAAAATGTTTGCTCGACAAACAATCAGATTATTTTTAAGTATTTACTTTGCATAGTGAAATATAATCTTCGCATTTGTATTATCGAAAAAAAAAAACATAATATAAAAGGCGTGGTGAATACGTTCCACATAATAAAATATTAAAAAAATATATTTGACCTGTCCCCTTGTTTGCGGTCCAAAGCCTTTGAGAAATCCGATACTAGCCATACAATGAATTTATAAGCATCAATACGAAATAAAGGAGCAATTACACGGCGCAAAATGAAATGAATTAGAGAACGCTGTGACCCGTTCAACGCTGAGCATGTTCATTTGAATATCCCGGCAATTATAAAGGAACAAAAACGCGCAAAGTATTCAATAATTTGTCTCCACCTCTGTATTGAAAAAATTAATCATTCTCAAGGCAGAGCCGGAATCAGATAAAAATCATTCAGCTAGGGCATCTGTCAAAATAAAGTGTTGTTGTATTTTCCGCTATTATTGGTCTCATATATTTCCATTTACCTTGACATATTTATAATTTTTCAGAGAATGTTGGAAATATATTTTCCTACGACCATCTACAAAAATGAGAAAAAGTTTTGTAATACATAGTAATTAATTGTTTCATAAGCAACAAAATTATGAACTTAAATATACCACTAAATGCAACTTTTTGCGGACACCTAGCACTAGGTTTTGGACGGCATTTATATCCATTTCTCCGATTTTTCTATACAGGGTGTTTATTTGAAAACTTCCCACCACGGATTCATCGAAAACCACTGATTAAAAGAAAAAACGCCGAGACACGTCAAAAGATTTGCCAAAGGGGACAACTTTTTAACCCAAAACTACTTCACCCTTTTACCCTCTGGCCCCCGGGGTCATCCCCTTAAAAATTTTAAATGGCAAGGGGTAGCAAGTAATAGCTTGTTTGAAAGGTCTTTCAAAGTGCTTTATTTTGACGTTTGATTTTTTTAAAAGAGGTCGATTCGTTTTCGAGAAAATTAGAAAAAATTTTACCGCCTTCTTTTTATCAACACAGATAACATGGGCGAACTGTTTTTATTCTTATACCTGTTTAGTTTTTTTATACCTGTTTAGTTTTTTATAGTTGCTAAGGGAAAGAAACAATTTAATTTGCTGTCAGTTACCTTTGTGACAATCTTGGGATAGTGAAAATTAATTTATTCATTCAGATTTTACTTCCAAAATGGTTTACACACTAGCGGAAAGAGTGGAAATGATTCTAATTTATGGTGCCCTAAATCAATGTGCTCGGCAAAATGCCGTTACATTTAACGCCAGACATCCGAAAAAGATAACTTCGCATAGGTATGTTTTGGACCTTGTTACTAAATTTACTCAAACTGGATCTGTTGCAAATAAAAAACGTAATCATCGTAGAGTTTTGGATGAAGCCGCTCAAGTTGAAGTTTTGGGTCATTTTGCCATAAATCCTAATACTTCATTACGCAAAATTGTTGATGCGACTGGTATTTCATTAGGCTCTGTACACACAGTTACTAAATTATATAAATTTCATCCATTCAAAATGGAAATATTGCAAGGGTTAACCGAAGATGATTTCGATAGGCGAGTTGACTTTTGTGAACAAATGACTGCAGCGATTAATGATAATACCATTCATGTAAAGAATATCTGCTTCAGTGATGAATGCACATTTTATCTAAATGGATTTGTTAATAAGCATAACTACAGGTATTCGAGCAATGAAAATCCTCATGCTTTTGTAGAAGGGCATACTCAGTACCTCCAAAAAATTAACGTATGGGCAGGCATTTTAGGAAACAAAGTGATTGGGCCATTGTTTATTAATGGGAATTTAAATGGAGGCATTTATTTAGATATGTTGGAAAATACCATCAATCCGCTTATCACTGAAACCATTGAAAACCAAATCGAAGACGATGGAAACCCTAGACTTGATGAGGCTGAAATATATTTCCAGCAAGACGGCGCTCCTCCTCACTATGTTCTTCCGGTTCGGCAATGGCTAGACGACCAGTTTCCAGATAAATGGATAGGGCGAAGAGGGCCTATAGAATGGCCTGCTAGATCTCCTGACTTGACGCCATTAGACTTTTTCTATGGGGCCATTTGAAAACTATTGTGTTCACTCGCCAACCTAACAGTTTGGATGAACTTCGTCAACGCATCACCGAAAGCTGCCATTATCTCCCACAACATGTTTTTGAAAATGGTATTAGCAATATACTGTTTATTGTGGAGTTATCGCGTTCGTCCCTTTCAATAACCCAACCCTGTTTCGAAATCTTAGAGCTGGTAAAAGTAAAAATAATAAAAAGCAAAAAGAACTGGTAATAATTACGGGACATCACGCGAATGGTTTGAAGGCAAAGATGTAGCACGACTATTTAAAAAAAAAATTAGAATGCTTCGATTTTTAAACAGCCCGTATGTGCGTACCTAGCTAGTATCTGTGTAGGTATAAATTATACAAAAAGTAATTAAGAGCGGACATAGTTAATTTATGGCGTTTGGCGTCTTCTTATTTAATACTGCATATTACATATTTATGCTACTATAAGAATGTATTGTATAGCAATATACAGGGTGTTATGGAAATGACGTATTATATTTAAATGGGTGACTCCTTGGGTGTCCTAGAGAAAGTCTATATACTTTTTTTCTTAAATCGAATATCTAAATACTAAGGTAAAAACCCTTTTTATCTACATACTGTCGCGCCGCTCCATCTGGATTCAGTTAGCAACAATGTGAGTCACTAGAGTATACTAACGGTGATGTCAGATCACACCGCGTGTCTCGCCCTTGCTTAGATACCGACCGCGCGCCACTATCGTTGCATCAGTATGTTTCGAGACTCGCGGGTGGAGTGACGCTGTCGAGGGTTCCACGTGCTTGACGTATACGAATTTTAAACGTTTTGTTAGTTGTAGCAGTACCCGATTTTTTTTCTGTTGTGAAATAATTCATAATAATAAATGTTGTGATGTGATTTCAAATTTGTGTGTTGACCTGTTGAAAAACATACTTTTTGTGTTTTATTTTTTTATAGAATTTAATTATAAAACGGATTATTTTAAAATAAGATCGAAGTAAGATAGTATGTACCTTAAAATTGTAGTTTTCTTTGTCTAAAAAGTTTGAAAAAGAAGTGATAGCGCGCGTCAAAGACGTCTTGTTGTCAAAAGCTGAATACGTGCGTTTAGAATTATGTGTTGCAATATGACAACATCGCATATAATGCGCTAACCTCTTTTGAACCTGGAGACTGCCTCAATAAAATATTGACACGCTCGAATTTCTATCTAGATGCACGAACAGACAACAGCGCGGTGCACACAAAAACTGTGCGACTTTTCCATGCTAAATCGCCATAGCCCCGCTATCCCCCGCTGCCACCCGCCACCTGTTACCACAGAGACTCTGCACTACTTAATCGCACGTGCGAGTCTCGTCATAAACGTCCGTTACCTCGACCGAGGCACGGTTGCCGGATCTATACAGTTTGATTTGATGGGATGATAAAATATTAGAGAGGGTCGGACTTTTTTAGTTTGACGGTACGATAAAATAATAGGGAGGGTCGGACTTTATACGATAAATAATATTCAATGAATATAAATTAATATATTTTATTCGTATTGTTTTGGGGGTGAACGTGCGCATGTGCTCCTGTGGAAGAACCGCAACCCTTATAAAGAAGGAAATGGATGTGCTCGAACTTTGACACACCGATATTTGCACACCCTATATCATACTCGTATATTATTATACATATCATATGTCCTGATTTCGCTTTCATTTGCCACACTGCACAGTAATTATAAATAGAAATTGTTTTGCTGTCTCTAGCTTTGGGGTTTTTTGTTTTATGACACCGAGGTAAATGAAAAGTGTCCTGAAGTGCCACGAGCATAATCCATGATTTATGATGTGCAATTTATGAAACCGTGCCATTCCTAAACGAATGTTGGAAAGCAAACTCATTTTGAAATAGAAAAAATATAGTCGGACATGTGGACAATAATAATTGTCATAAAATTTTTTTTCTTTTTATGATCAAACACAAGCACCATAGAAAAAATCCTTTAGACCACCCTGGGAGTGGTGCGTGTGCGCAAAAAGCGATTCACGTTGGTTTTGAATCGTTGGAGGCTATATTCGTTGGGAAAACGACCTCGGGAAGGTCGTTCCAAAAGGATGAAGTCCTCCAGATGAACGAATTCTTAAATAATTAAGTTCGAGGAGTACCAAGCTTAACCACATATGGATGTGCAGCAGTGATTCGTCGTGTATTTCTGCTATTCGCCGCTCTGGGCGGAATTAAGAGGGCAAGGTCAGCCGAGCACTTTCCATGAAAATATCTGTAAAAGAGAGTCAAATCCCCAACCTTCGATGTTCTAGGCCGTCGAGGTTCTTCGTCAGCTCGAGGTCTCCAATCAGCCGAATAACCCTCCTTTCGATGGAATTCAGTAGCCGAAGAGTATGTTTGGGTGCAGAGCTCCAGACATGAGAGCAGTACTCTAGTGATGGTCGAATCTGGGCTTTGTATAGTGTCAAAAGTTGTTGAGGTGTGTACAACTTTCTGGTTCGGAAGAGCTTCTGAGAAGCTCTCTTGGCGATTGCCACAACGTGGTTATGCCAAGACATATTTCCTCCCAGACTGACGCTCAGCAAATTAATAGATGAAGCCAGTGGGATTGCGTGCCCTGCCATGACTATATCCGGCTCTATAATGTTAACCTTTGTAGAGAAAACTGCTGCCTGGGGTTTTCTAGCGTTAAATTCGACTTGGTTACTGTCACCCCAAGCCAAAATTTCTTCCAGGTCTTTGTTGAGGCGTGATACTTCATGCTGTCTGCGAGGATGTGCGTCGGCAGCCGATGTTTGTGCATTCAAAGAGAAAGATGAGATAAGTGTGCTATGGTCAGCAAAACTAAATATCGGATTTTTTGTTTCCACTAGAAAGAGAGTGCGAGACAATATCGATCCTTGAGGAACACCGGCATTGATGGTGAAGGTGTCTGAGAGAAATCCGTCAATCGCCACTTGCAGAGAGCGGTCCTTAAGAAAGCTAGACAACCATGCACAGAATCGACTGGGCATATCATAGGATCGCAGTTTACTTAGATGTAGAAGAAGAAAATGCACAATAAGGACCGTTTTACATGCTGCCAGACGTAAGAGATCTTTTTTTTAATACACTTCGAAAGCTATAACATAACAAAGTGTTAAGTAAAAAAAATACCGACATTGATAGGATCAGTACAACTGGATATACTAAATTTCTAGTACGAGAAGATTGAGAAAATCCAGTAAATTCATGTGTGGATATTTTGGAAAAAAAATATTTTCAGCAAAATCCTGAAATACGTGTCAACCAATTGTATGCATATAAGTTGCAAAGAATCCTTCGGACGATTCTAAAATGTCAAGGTTAAAAAGTGTGCGATTTGCAAAAGAATGACCAACATACAAGGCGTTTAGAACTGAAAAAAATTCTGCAAACAAACAAAAACCATCAATTACGATAAAAGACTGTATTAATTATTATCAGACGCACCTGTCGGATTTGCATTAATTCTATGAGTCTACGTTGTTGTACCTGGGTTTTCGAATCGCAATGTAACGTTGCAAGAGGAGAATTAAAAAATATCGAAAAACAATTATGAGCTCTCAAAAATCGTTCATAGTATTCACAGGTATCCTGCGTAGAAATTGGTTCGACTCGATCCAAACAACCCCAAATAAATCATCGGCTTGCCACGCAGGTGTTTCGAATTCTTATATTAGGCAAAAAAAACCTAATAGATATTCAGGTAACGTCAAGATTGTTATTAATGGGTATGGCGGTCTGGAATTTTTACTTTTATTATTTTCCTATTCGTAATTCAAGGATTTATGACTGGTATGAGCGTAAATGTTTTATTACTGATTAATTCAAATAGTAAAAACCTATAGTGAATATCTTAAACGATGATAAACCAGAAAAGGAAGTTAAAAGTCTGATATATACCCTTGCAATTAGGAATTTCATTCATATGCTGATTTATACAGTATAAAAAATCATAGAGTGTATTTAAGGAAAATATTTTTCCATATACAGGGTGGTAAAAAAAAGTGTGATAACATAAAGTTGTATTTTTCAAAATGGGACACCCTGTATTTTATTGCATATTTAAATTTATATTAGTGTCCTTATAATTCGCCTAAAATATTATTTAATTTGCTTTGCTAGTTAAGAAAAACAAAACAAAAGCTTTCGGAGTCCTAAGGGGAACAATCAAAAAACTTTCGAAAATAATTTTGTTAGCCACTGGAATGGGGTGAGCTTCTTAACAAGGGATCTAGAGATACTATGAATCTACAGTGTGTACTATTTTATACAGGGTGTTCACAATAAGGTTTCAAAACGATACATTTCAGAATAATTTTTCTCAAGATTTTCAAATGGAACACCCTATATTGAATATAGCATTTTCAAGAATTTTCTCTTGTAATACAAACATATAACTATTAAGATTGAGAAGTAAACTCAAAGTCACGGGTTCACGAATTACATATACAGGGTGTCCGCTAATTAATGGTACATGGAAAAACCACAGACTCCTTACGTAAAAATATTAGGATTTAATTATACTTACCTATATCCGAAAGGTGATATTAACTGAGATACAGGGTGTTAAAGTTAAAACTTCATTTTTGTTTTTCTCTAATAACTTTGAGAGAAACTAACGTTTTTTTACAAAATTTGGCAATGCTCGTATTTATTACGTAAAAAAGGTATACTTAGTTCAGCTCGCCCAGAGTAACCGTTTCGGAGATATTTGCATTTAAATTGTTTAGTGCACCCTGCCCAATTATTATTATTTGCAAACAAATATTTTTCTTAAAGTAACTTATGAGAAAACAAATAAAATTTAGAGATGCAGTTGCTATGGAACAGAAAATTTTTCAGTTTATCGTAAGTTTGTGTTTTCATTGCTGTTGGTTTCTTTCGACATGATATTTTCTAGGGTAAAAGTACTTTTAACTAAAGTAAGTTAAAGAACAATCCAATTGTATTTATTATTTCAAATTACTATTACTAGAACATTAATTATCATGTAAAAGTTAATTGGTAAGAAGTAACAAAATATTATTTGCTTGCCTGAGCTAACGCACTAAACAATTTAAATGCAAATATCTCCGAAACGCTAACTCTAGGCAGCCTGAACTTAGTATACCTTTTTTACGTAATAAATATGAGAAAAGTATTATTTTTATTAAAAACTTAATGAGGTACAAAAAAGTTGTACATTGTACATTAAAATTTCACAAAGAAATCAATTTCTCGTCCTGCAAAAACCATAAATGTCAAATTTTGTAATAGAATATTAGTTTCTCTCAACGTTATTAGAGAAAAGCAAAAATGAAGTTTTAACTTTAACACCCTGTATCTCAGTTAATATCAACTTTCGCATATATAGGTAAGTATAATTAAATCCTAATATTTTTACGTAAGGAGTCTGTAGTTTTTATATGTACCATTAATTAGCGGACACCCTGTATGTATATTAACGAAGTGCTATAAAGGGTACAAGTTTCGGCCAACTGGACATCATCAGACCTATATTTTTTTATAAGATTGCAATAAGAAAAAAGATAAAACACGAAAAAACGTCACTAAATTACCTTAAAATAACAATAAACACCACAATACAAACAAGTGCATACAGCTACATTAAAAATATATATGGGTTCATTAATAACCACTTTAAACAAAAGGAATACCTACTAATATTAAAGCAACATAATATACTGTTCATCTTAAAAAATCAAATACTTAAGGCCGATACTTCAAAGTTACATTAAGGTACATGATGACGTAAGTCATCCTTAACACAAGTTTTACTATTATTCTTCAGCTTCTTAACTCTCATCTAAAGGAATAAACCTTTAAGAACGTGTTAATTTTACTTAACCCATCAATTGACCCCAAAATTAATTTAAAACCGAGCTTTTTTAAGGTTAATAATATAATATTTCTGACCAATTAAATAATTGTAATTTTAATTACATTAAATACAGACAAAATGATTTTATTTCCCAAGTTATTTTCTGTAGTTATTTAAATAGAAATTACCCTTTTAAAGAAATCCAAACAACACCTAATAACTATATTTACAGAGCATTTTTCATACTTAATTTTTTCTTTAAATAATTTCAACACAGCACCTAAATAACAATCATTACTATACGGCTATGGTATTGCGTTAACGCTTCAAACATAACCTCAATTAATTGGCAGGCCGATGCGTATTTTTATTCGGATAAGCTATAAGTACCAATACCAACCTGTTACCGAATCGTAAAATACCTGTGTAATTGTTCTTGCGTAACCTGCAAATCGGCTGAAGATGAATCCCGACTTGCATTGTTCATTATTGGAATATAAGATTCATAAAAAAGAGTATTCGCAAAAATAGTTATTTACGATATCATTCGTCTTTAAAACCTCAGTACTGACTAACGGGTTGGAAAAAAAAAACAGGAAAAATTGCATTGCAGCATTGGAAAAGAGATAAATTGAAAAAATATTAAAGCATAACAAAGCATCATATCTTAGCACGCGTCCATGACAAGGGACTATAATAAATAGCTTTTTCTATTTGGGTTTCATAATGGCTGCATTATGAAATGCAAAAAAATTGAATAACCTGCCACTTTATGAAACTGAAATTTTATTTTTTTATGTTGACGCAAGTAGGGTTCGAATTTTGAGCTTACTTCCATTTCGTTAAAATGAGTTTTCTAGGCATTATGGATTCGACAAAAATTTTTGATAGAAAATTTTAAAATACTAACCTTTAACCTTGCAAGTAGATCATTTTTACTAGATATTTATCCGAAATACCTATACTCGGAAATATATTACATGCTGACGGTGTCCGTCAACTAATTTCTAGTCACAACTATAAAACAACATAACATAAAAATAATAGAAATATCTTCCAGTTTATGCTCTCTTTCTAAAGTTTTATTCAATAAAGTAGTATTTTTATTTTTAATTCAATATAGTATTATACATATTACTTTATATATACATATTTATAGTTACTGTAGACATTTCCTGGGCTTTAATTGTTATTCCTGTCAGATTCTGTGTCGACATAATATTTTATTCAATAGTATTATTTTGTTCAATATTTTGAACTTTGTTCTGCTCGCACCATAACGCAAAGTTTTGCATATTCTTTTTAAAAGTTTTTCTAGATTATTTTCTGCAACTTCTCGTATTTCTGACGGAGTACAAATTTCTTCCTGACTCATTTTTATTAACTTTAATAATATATTTTATTTTTAATTATGAAGGATGGGAAGAAGCCTTGTTGTGTTCAATTGTTTCTACCATGGCATATTTGATACTTGATAATTTTATTAAATTGTAAAATTATTGCCAACCCAAAAAGAAAATATTAATTGAAATGGAAAAATCTACTATATTTTTTAAAGTTTTTCAGACTTTAAAGACCCAAATAGAAAAAGTATTATAAAATACACGGCTCATAAGACAATCAGAGCACTTGTACTTTAGAAAACTTCCCGCCTCGCGGGTCGTTTTCTAAATTAAACGCGTGCTCTAAGATAATGTCTTATGAAACTTGTATCTTAATATACTATTATAAAACATGTGCATGTTTTAATTAATTGAGCATACTTTGGGCCTTACAAAAATATATAGTTGTTTATATTTATTTTGAAAATTTCACTTTTGTTAACATCTTAAAAACTAAATTTTTTAGAGAAAAATTGGCTGCGCCGCTCGACTTTACGTAAAAACCATTAGCAAGATCAGTTATTACATTTTTGATCGGTTAGCGCCTAGCAGAAATACGAGTGGCGTCTAAAAAGCGAATATTTTCAAAATCACCCTGTACATTAAAAACTAAGAGAGTCATATGATATGAAAAATTTTGTAAATTGTTATGTCTAAATTTTATTTCTTTGAAATAGTTAGTGACCACCCTAATAAGTTTTCAAAAGGTTTAAATTGTTGGATACAGGTCAGTAAAACAAACTTGGAAGATCAAATTTTGAATTTCGGCCAACGTTTCGACCTCTATGAACTCATCCTCAGGGCTACAGAGCCACCCTACACAAAAAATCGGAATGTACTTTATTTGTTCCAACGTTTTTTGGAAAAGAAAACGGTTTGTATCTTCCCTTAACATTTTACGGGTAAAAACTAAGCAAGTAGTGCTTCAGCGTCCTATACTGAATTTTATAGAAAAATACATGACGGCAAAAACTCTCCTGAGTCAGGTGCCGCAGTGCTATTGGGCAATCTGTGACATTCTCCGGGTTTATCACGAATAAAGAACCACTTTCGAAGACCATCTTCTCAGAGAACGGTTACGTAAGATTCGTTCAGACAGACAGCCCAGAGGGGAATAATGGCTATTGAAGATATCGGCGAAGGAAATGTGGACACCGATCATCTGGCTGATTTGAGTTCCTGGAGGCCTATAGCGGTCGTTTTGAAAAGTGGAAGTTGATTCGGGATTAGGGAATCCAATCCCGCAAATGCTGGATCCCGCGAGATTGACATTGCTTGATTAAATGTGTGGGATTCGCGGGATTTACGGGACTCGATGTGGGTGCTTTATGTTAATAAAAAGTTGTTTTATGCAATTAGAAACAGAGTAGAGTAGCAGGAAAATATTTATTGCATATAGGTACAATACAATAGTACAACTAGTTTAACGGTTACATGTTACATTGATTTTGAAAGTATTCTAGGAGAAAAGATAACATGTTTAATGTTTCATCTTTTAGATTTCATCTTATTTTATTGCACATGTATCCTGCGGCTGAAAACGCACGTTCAGCTTCGACCCTTGTCGGCGGGTTTGTTCGTTTTTACACAATTTGTGGCCCTCTGATTCGAATAGTTGGCGCATATCGGTCGATGTGATAAACTAAAGGGTATACCATCTTTAGCTACCATTCGAGACACTCTTTCCTCCATCGAAACTTTTCTCTCAGATGAAAAGAAATCTGTAATTTTCATTTTCTTAGGTAGCACAGAAGAACCACTAACGTCTGAGCGCTTAGCAATAGAACTAAACGAACTACTCGAACTGCTGGTACTAGCTTGCATTTCCTGTGTTATTTTATTAATATCAACACTACCGCTGCTGCTGCTCTGGACTTTCAAATTAATATTATGCTTTGTTTGTAAGTGGCTGTGAAGACCTTTGGTGGAACGACCAGAGATTTTGATAATGCTTGGGCATAACTTACATTTAGCTGTAAGACCATCTTCAGACTTTAAAAAATAATTCCAAACCAAACTTGAACCTTTATTGTCTTTGTAAACTACACTGACACTCATTTTTGTAATTGCTATTTAAATTCCATGTATTATATTCAACCACTTGATAAATGTCACTAGATAATAGTAGAATAACGCCCTTACTTTCGCAAGTACGCAAGAAAACTGTACTGTTTAACGTGTTTTCAATAGCCCAGCATGGCGGGGAATAATACAGCAGTCCATTGTTTGTTATCCCGCAAATCCCGCGGATCCGCGGGATCGACGGGCTCAATCCCGCAGGTTTGCGGGATTTAAGTTTGGGTGCGGGATTGGATTCCCTATTCGGGACCTTCTCCTTCAAATGTCGTGTATTTTTCCGATGATAATGGTCAAATATTATAAGGGGCATAATGTTGACGTTAAGGGACAATTTCGAAAAAAGTTTATGAGCTCGTTAACTTCTACAGTTCCGTAAAATCAACACACCCTGTATCTTAAAAGTTAAGACGTTTAGAGACCCAAGAATAACCTCCTTAAATATTAGCATGTTATTAAGAAACACCTTGTAGAGCAAATTTGTTTTCTCCTTTTTGTAGACCGATTAAAAAACAAATTTAATAGAATCAGTACGGCTTTGGCGGCGCGTCGGTCACTGGGAACTCTAGGACGACAGTTCGTAAGTTCAAACCCCACGGCCGGTAAACCGATTCGCACTCGGTGGATTTTAGTGGTATAAGTCATGGCGCTACTGGCCCGGCTCCATGCAAAAAATAGGGATGGATGAACATGTATCATCCCCCTCGGAGCCCACGTTAAGCTGTATTCCCCTTGGGAATAGCCCTCGCACGCGAACGAACAGGAAAAATTTGGGCGAGAAAAAAATTGTATCGGATTTCCTCCGCCCAAGAAATTTTTTACATAATTTATTTAACCTGTTGTTAAAATAACAGGCGGATTCAATATTAACGATAAAATGTTAGCATTGCTTTATTTATGTGTTTGTGTGCAGTACGATTAAGTACGCCTTAAGGATATAACCTACCTACTTAAAAAGTTAAATTATTTTAATGAGAATTTAGTACCTACTTCTGAGTCTGATGAGTGGGAATTACTGCAATACATATATGAAAAAAGGTTGATCAAAGTCAGAAGTTTAATAATTGGTAGATAGTAATTAGCTGGTAATTCCCCTGCTTGCACTAGTGGTCAAAATGGCGCTTCTAAGCGAAATTTAAATTCGAGATTCTTTAATGTACTCGCTGTACTCGGATACGTGTCTCGAGAATCGAGTACGGTAATCGAGTACTGAGTTAAATTAGATACTAGTTTTCGCTTTCAACTCCGATACAAAACAAAAACTGTTCTTGCGTCTGAATAAGAAGCTGAGTGAAAACAGGGATGAAATCGGATAGATCAGACGTTGCTGTTTAATTTTTAATACTTATATTTAATTTTTATTAATTTCTAATAGTAAAAAAGAAAAAATTTGAACGTAACAATTTAAAAATATTACTAATTCTTTTGGTAGTAGACGATTCTCTTTTTGGGTGGTCGCTTTTGTACTTGTACTCGGTACTCGAATAAGTACTCGATTCTTTGTACTCGATTCTGAAAATAACAATTCTTTCCCAACTTCATACCGAACAGAGACAATAAAATTAAAACAGTCAAAGTTACATCCACCTAGAGTCACCACACCCGCTACACGCATTTTATGATGCGGGATGCCGACGCCGACGGTGATTGGCTATCGAATAGGAATAATATCGATTCCGATAAACACCGAGTACGTTCGATGATAGTGTTCGGGCTCGGTGTGAAAATAAGAGAATCGGTCACTTTTGTACTCGGTACTCGGATAAATAGTCGATTCTTTCCCGACACTAATTTAAATACATTTTCTTGTCTCTCCTACTTAGAAAATCCATGACATATTATACAGGGTGTTATGGAAACGACGTATTGTATTTAAACCGGCAATTCCTGAGATAAAGACAAATTGAAGAAAAATACCCATAAATGGCGATTTCAATTCATTCAGCGGTAAAAGTGACCTGACGTTAAACCAGAATAACACCTGTGTGGCACTGCGATACATGTAAGCAACCAAGGAATTATGGCCGGTGTTGTCATATGTACACCTTAAACTCTTTAGACAAAATAAAATAATTTAACCATTCTGTAATACCTCCTTTTTGTACAATTAATTGAAGAGCATTTACGACGGACTATGTTTTAAACAACCCGAAAAACATATGGAATAGTAATAGCCACGTACGCCGCTAGGTCAAATGCCAATAACCTCTTGACGCCTTACATCGGCTGAGCGAAGTAGTTTCATATAGCGCCGCACGCTTGCGGTCTGTTAGTTGAAGACCAACCAGCGGCCGGATACGTTGTGTCTCGTCGATCACCAACACACTCTCAGCTACGCTCTGTTTTTTTCGGTTTACGCGTGCATCTTGCCCGTCCATAAATAATCTTTGAATATTGTTTTTATTGACGCGTTTCTTCTGGACGTCAAATTTCGTCGCGTGTAATAAAATCTAATAATCTGTGGTATAATCTGTATTATTGTATTTTCACAAGCTAACTATCGGTTCTGTTTCACTATTACTGTGTGTACATAAAGTGTTTCCAGGAGTGATCCCATGAAAAAGAAAAAAAACTGCTGGGTTTGTGCCTGGATTTCCTCGCTCTCTAGGTATAAAGATAAATACAAGTAGGTAGACAATAATTTATTTTTATTATTTTATATGGAATATCAGTTTTACATTAAGTTTGGCAACATTGCCATTGGCTCTGGGTGAAATGTTGTACAGTAGCGCGGACTGACCTGTGAGTAAGAGTGTTTGTTACCCCACTTTTAAAACGGTCGATTTAAAAAAAAATAAAATACGTAGCGCTTCTCTAGGACACCCAAGGAGTCACCCATTTAAATATAATACGTCATTTCCAAAAAACAAACGTAGGAGCAAAGGAAACCCGCATCGACGACATAATCCCACTCGCGTATCAAACGATTCTGACCACGTGCCTCATGCATGCATGTGGAAGGAGTCTTTAAATGTGTATCCCCGTCTCCCAATTACCAACAAACCAAAATTTCATGAAAATGTAAACCGTGTTTGAGATATCGCCTAGTAACACTTAAAAAACATCCGGTATATTACTGATTTTAATATTCCTTTGATTTAAAAAAATGCGTTGTGCCACAAGACCGTGTTACAGGGCACACACAAAGTTATCTTGTTATCATTCATTTTAATTCATGGTCGTCAATTTTGTTACTTTGATATTATCATATTCAAGAATGGATAATAAGAAAAAGGTGGTGGGTTTTTACGTTCGCACGATGAACAGAACGTTCCTTTAATAAAAGAATCATTTAAATTTTTTTGAAAATAAAAAACATAATATTACGGACTGACCTTTGGACTTGCCTAAAAATACTGGTTTCGACTATACCCAACTCTCTCTTACCTTCCTTCATACGAAAACTTCCTCTAATAACCGACACATACCTGAAACAAAAGAAAAGGGTCATTACTACTTTGCAAAATACAAACTCAAGATTGATTGACAACTATAATTAATTTTCGCGTTGGAAATTCAATCTGAGAAAAATACGAAATTTACAGCTATTTAACAAACAACAAGAATAATACCGTGCCGAACGAATTTATGACTTTGTTGACTTGTACATTGAATTATTGGGTGTTGATACCGACCTGTAACTAGTGTTGGCCGAACGATCCTGGTTTAATGTTGGGCTGCCGAGGATTTTAAACAATAATTGCCCAACGAAAAAACTTTGACTGTGACATTGGCAGAAACGATTTACTTACCGTCAAAGCTTTCCGTGTAGTCGTAGTAGTTCAGTGAGATTTATAATTTATAACAGTTTTATAAAAGTTTTGTAAATTTGTTATACAGGGTGTTATGGAAATGACGTATTATATTTAAACCGGCAATTCCTGAGATGAAAACAAATTGAGGAAAAATTCCAAAAATGGCGCTTTAATTTAATATGCCCTGTACATGACCTTATGTCAAACCAAAAATGACCACGTGATGCCCCTGTCAGGAAGGTAAACAAAGCAACATATGGCGAAAAACGTCAATGAATCTTGAACAGTGTTGTCATATCTTCAGGGCAAACTCTTTAGAAAGTCTAACCGTTTGACAGATTCCAAGTTGTTTATTTTTCAGGGTACATTATTACAAACTTTTACGTTCAGTTCAGTTCACTGGGAAACAATCTCTGATTTATACACTTGAACTGACTCGAACAAACCGCCGCGGAGTTTATAATGGTCAGGTTTCAGAAGAAAAAAATGCAAATTTATTTACCTTTTCGGCCTTATTTAAAACCAACTTAATTTATAAAAAACACCAGGTAACCCGAACAAAAACCGTCACAAAACACCAAAACAAAGTCACATAAATTCACATTAGTTATCGCGGATCTCATGATCACATCTTAGTACCATTCAATCTGAATTAGTATTTTAAAGTGCTACTGTGTAGACAAAAATACGTCCTTATTGTATAAGATTTCATCATTTATTTGACATCTAAAAATGTTGAAACTAAATAACACCTTTGAGCCTGTTCGTGTCTTGACCTTGTCTGTTAGGGTTTATTTCATCGGTCAAAAAAACACCGTTGCCACTTTCGATGTTTTATAAGATTATATTCATAAATTGCGGAATTTTCTTCTATAATATTACTTTCATGTATAATTATAGTCTTGGACTCGACCATTTATTTCAAAGGGTAGTTCCTATATCCACATAATTGTTTCATTTTATGTTTAGTAAAGGGTTAATGGTCCATAGAAATTAGCGTTTTTATTATTTCTATTGCGAAATAATTTAGTGCTGTTGTTCTATGTGTGCGATAGTGTTATTGTACAGTGTAATTATGCGTTAGTGTTTTCGTGTAATCTGATAATAGGTGCATATCTTCAAAAAACTAATTTGAAACTCGTGGGTGTTTAAGTGATTTAGTGCAATTTGTTGTGTTTCACTATGTGTTTCATTCTCTCGCCGATATGCCGGTTATGTTCCGAGCGATTGGAAAGAATAGGCCGAATGGGGTTTAGTGGGTATAAGCTTATTATGCAGTTCCACACTATCATCAGGGCACGTGATGAGCATAAAGCTTTTCCCATAGAAAAAAGAACTGACTTCTTACTCCTGTCAGCGTGGATTTACTTTCTATAGTTAAATATTTATTTTTATAAGAAACTAAAGTTTTACATTTTTTACACAGTGCAACATTGCACGTAACACCTGTTTTCTGATATGCCACCACAGGATGACATGACGAACAAACCCGAACAAACGCCGGATGAGGTGTGGGTTTATGGGGCTGGACCCAACTTTTAAAACGGTCGATTTAAAAAAAAAATATGTAGCGCTTCTCTAGGACACCCAAGGAGTCACCCCATTTAAATATAATACGTCATTTCCATAACACCCTGTATAAGGGCCTCCCATACATGACATATTTTGTTGTAAAAAGACTATTTACAAGTTTCGATCAATTTCCTTGACCCAGTGACCGCCATAAGTACAAAAACCAGAAATGTACTGAATATGTGACGCGTGTATTTTTCGACATGGTTAACATTGTAAACGTTTTATTTAAACATCAGTCACAAGTCATCGTCTAGACCTTCATCATTGTGTGGTTTTTTCTCTTTATAGTAAACTGGTGTACTAACGGTGCACCTCGCCAAGACATCATCCGCTATGATAGTTCCTACGTGACTTTTTCTTGTTTCGGAGATAGATTGTAAGCTAGAAACCTACAGATACACATTTTAAAGAGGCACAAAAAAGGTTTTGATGGATGGACGCCACTGGAGCGCAATTTCTGCCAGTTTTTTTTTTCTTTTCATTTGGCTTTCTTCCTTTACACTTCTAAGTGCGGTGTTACACTGTCCTTCAACGCAAAACGGCAGCCGTTCGGCGGGATGGTAAAAAAACATTTATATCTTATCTCTACTATCACATCTTTCTTGCAAAACGCATTATTTTTACCATTGCTCCGAACAGCTCTAAGTGCGGTGTTACACTGTCCCTCAAAACGTGTCCCGAAAAAGGCAGCCGCTATAAATAATGCCAGCCCACCTACCTAAAATTATGGCATAAGGAAGATTATTTAATTTGCATAAGGGTAGGTACCAGCCCGGTGAGACTGCTTATGGGGGGGATCGAAACACGTAAGCAGGCCTTGGAAGTGATGCTAAGCCTACTCTGCTCCATGCGCTCACAAGTAACCTACTTTTATCTATCTGTTTCACTCTCATTTAAGCGTCAATATCAGACTTACGTAGAGTTAATATGAAATGCCAAAAAGTAAGTGGTTATGCAGGCGACTTGATCCTGGTCATATTTGTCTCACTTTACTGAATTAGGGAAGGTTGCTGCAGATAGAGACGGGCTTAGAATGCGAACAGCACGAATTGTTAAACAAGCTAACTTCCTTCGTCTGGCGGGCATGGAAATCAAGCAACATCTGATGTGATAAAATTGTGGAGAAGATGCAGAATCTTTAAATTTTAAAATAATTTTCTAATCTTTTCACGAAAAACGTCGTTTCCTTTTTGGTGCAAGTGAGTAATTTGTAATTGAAATATTCATTTAGTCATATTTACGGAGAGTAAGCATCAATAACAATTTATTTTCCTAAATCATATGGGGCCCAAAAATATGCTTGGACTTGAAGCTTGAAATATTTGCTAGGACCTAGAGCCCAGTTGAAGATGGTAAATAATTTTATGTAAATTATGATTTACTTCCTATTTTTTAATAAAACTACTTACAAGCTTATTTCTGAAGTTTAATTTGTCATTTGTAGTTACGTTACTAGTTCAAAAAATGATATAAGAGTGTGTAGGGATTATTTTAAAGTGATATTTACAGCTTAAAACATGTCAGAATCCTAATATTGATTTTCACCACTTAAGTAAATCAAATAAAAGGGTTTTGAATGTTTTTGGTTGGTTAAAAATATTGACAGTAATAAAAATTTGGACAAAAGTGACATTTGAAAAGCACGTGCGTTTGTCAGCTGATGCCAGACGTAATGGATGCCGGGTTTGTTCGTTTGTTCATTCCTGCTTCGATTTGTTAACACGGCTGTTTGTCTTCTTCCTGTTTATAAGTATTCGTTGGTAGGTACGCTCTGCGTCCAGAACTATCCGACCGATGACCCACAAAACATCCACGTGTACCAAATAGCAAATAATATAAATTCTCTATTAGGTAAAAGTGTTTCTTCGGTGTTTGTAGTTTTAGTATTGTTATTGTTTACTATTATAATTAGTAGGTATTACCTACAAGATTTCCATAAGGTTTCTAATAATATGTATGTAGGCCTTTGAAACTAAAATGTCTCTCAAAAGCAGTACGTACTTCACAACACCATTCGATATTAATATTAATGATATCTATGACACTTTCAATATAAGCCTGTCCCGATTATCTATCTAGAAACTGTTAAGGAATTTATTCATATATTATTATATTATGCATTTATACATTATTCAGACACTTCATATTATTTAAAATAGAGCACCTTATGTTGCTAAGAGTTTATGCAGACGATCGGATCGAATATATCGTAAAATTCCGAGCGGATCATCATGATCGATCTGGTTCTAAATGAGGCTAGGCTGTCAAAACTCAATTTTTAAATTAGTTTTATACTGGTTCCCTTGAAATCACCAATGTATTAGTTTTAGACTATTTGTTATTAATTCAACATGAAGATAGAATACTGATATTATGCCATGAAAATATCTGTAAAAGAGAGTCAAATCACCAACCTGTTTTCGATGTTCTAGGTTCTATGTATACAAGCTGTTGGTCCGAAAAAGTACACCAAGTTTATGCGAAACTGCCTGGGTGACAACGTGGTTATGCCACATATATATAAACAGTTTATTGCTAATAACATCTGCAATTATGTCCCCGCTATGGGCATCGAAGGGGGGGCGTTGTAAGTTTGCGCAGTTCGGAAATATCCTTGTGAAAGTAAACATTCGACAAGAACCGGATGTCAACTTTTTTAATGTAAATTTCACTGGTTAGTTAGGAAAAATATTGCAATCAAAATTTCGATTAGTTCGATTTAAGACAGCGTTCCATGCCTACGATTTCTGACGATATGATGATCCGACGGTGCCCCGATTGGTGTAAACTTTTGGTGCCAAATTCCGTCCGAATATTTCTAACAATCGACACAATGAGCTTTATTTTAACTTTCATCCGACGTCGTATGTTTCTTAACCTCACTTTTTTCTAAACCAAAACCATATTGTATACGAGTGACACTTTCTTCTTTTTTTTATAAGCTTTTTAGTGAAATTCGGTTCCGAAGATCGGATAATGTGATAAGAAAAATATTCTCGTATATATGGACATACCTGAAATACTTTATACCTGGTATTGATCCACGACTTTTGCAAAACAGCGAATCGAATCACCACAAATTAAAAACTCCTTTACAAAAATTGTTATTAGGTAATGAATGTTTATAAGCACTAATATACCGACAACAATGTGGATGAACCACTTTTTATCCTGTAATTTGAAAAAGCATCTAGAACCAATGATGGCGACGTATATCAACAAACAAATAATGTCGGGCCGGCTCTGACGCGATCGATAAAATTTCCACCCTACTGCGCAAACTCAATAGGCCATCTTCCATAGCGGGGACACTTTTTGTATTTTGAAACGTTCGTTTTGGCAATATACTGTTTATATATGTGGGTTATGCAAAGACATATTTTCTCACAGATTGACGTCCAGCAAATAAATAGACGAAGCCAGTGGAATTGCGTGTCCTGGCATGACTATATGACAATGACATAAGGTGATTTTTATCGATTATTTACCTCAAACCGCCATTTATTGTTATTTTTGAAGCAAGTGATTTTCAAGTGGACATGAATCGAGCTACATCAGATCGGTTCCAACGCATCGATCTAAGCGATACACTCATATATAGGCTATCTGTAAAAGTACTGGCTAGCCAATAAAATAGGAATAGCAACAATAGAGAAAATATTGTATGTTCCATAGCATTACAATAGCGCGGCGACCTAATTTTTCCTTATATAAATGAAACGCCAAATAATTTTTTTAATGACCTATTGACAAATGTATTTATTACAGTGGCGACAGTTCAATAGAAAACGGTATAAAGATTGATTTATAACAAATTATAATACTAATGTGATTATTGTACGACTAACTAACCTCTTTTCTACTATTATGATATAAGGGGGTCAGAAGCCAAGCGGTCGAAGTCCTGAGATTTTTATCGCTGGCATTCATACTGCAAAAATTCTCGCTGAAAAAAAATCGTTTTTTCTATATGTTGAATGAACCTTCCAAAAAATTTTACTAGTCAGAATAATTTTAGAAGAGTAAGTATTATCCATTCTACACAACAAAAACACTATAGTTAAATTATTCTTCTCTTTCTTTTCTCTAAAAAGGTTAACATTACAGAACCAAATATAGTCATGGAGGGACACGCAATCCCACTGGCTTCATATATTAATTTGCTGGGCGTCAATCTGGGAGGAAATATGTCTTGGCATAACCACGTTGTGGCAATCGCCAAGATAGCTTCTCAGAAGCTTGGGGTACTCTTCCGAACCAGAAAGTTGTACACACCTCAACAACTTTTGACAATATACAAAGCCCAGATTCGACCATCACTAGAGTACTGCTCTCATGTCTGGAGTTCTGCACCCAAACATACACTTCAGCTAGTGGATTCCATCGAAAAGAGGGCCATTCGTCTGATTGGAGACCACGAGCTGACGAAGAACCTCGACAGCCTAGAACATCGAAGACAGGTTGGGGATTCGACTATCTTTTACAGATATTTTCATAGAAGGTGCTCGGCTCAGAAATACACGACGAACCACTGCCGCTAATCCATATGTGGTTAAGCTTAGTACTCCTCGAACCTAATTATTTAAGAATTCCGACCGACCTATACCTGCGCAGTAAAAGATTAAATTTTATGAGTGAAAAATGAGTTGTTCCTTCTCCCCATGGACTCGGCTTTTTTACAAATATTGTATCAACTGAAGAAACTTAGTTTTATTATTTTTATAGTAAATTTAACTAGGTTTTTCTTTCCGTGTAATTCAGTATATTATTCGTATCTTCTATTTCATGAATAAATGCAGGAAAACATTTTCAAAATGTACATTTTAATGTAACATAGGTATAGGCATAAAATTGTACTACAGGGAAAAAAGATTAAAGTTAATGAAAGTATTGTCTCTTAACTTTATATAACGAGTGTTTGAACAAAAATACTTATTCTCACGTCAAAAGAGGTATTGCGGGCAAATTTGATCTTAATTTAATCCCTTTATTGACGACAATATTGCATTTTCAGTGCACGTCCCTGTACATAAATAGACACGAGTCTTGAAATTGTTTCCAGGTCACCTATTTTGCTAACAAAAACCCAATAGGCATTTTTTTTGTTGGGGTATTGTAACTTTGGAAATACGACAATTAATTTAAATTTAATTACTATACACAAGAACAAAAAAAAATTGCCGCAACCATGTCTAACTAGTCCCATTATTCTCTTCTAAACAAATTTAATGAATTTTAAAGTCTTAATAGAATATTGTTAAATTTTAAGCGGATCTTGTATAAAAAAAAGTCTTTTACAAACTCGAAACGTGGTAGTAAATGAAGGAGCTTAACAAAAAGCAATAAAAAGCTATTTTTAGCGAAATCTGCTGTTCGAGTCGTAATTTTCTCATAAAAAGTTAATTCACACTTACGCTTACTCTTCATTTACAGAATCTAAAAATAAGCATACATTTTAAGAATTTCAACGGATTCTATTGAATTTTCAGACACGACTTACAACATGATTATATTTAGCGCTACTATTTGCACGCATTTTTTAAATAATTAATCTATTTCTTACAGTGGCGACTCGTGACCTATGATAGAGGGGGTTCACAAGTATGGTGAAAATTTTCTAGGCGTTTTAAATGTAGAAAGAAAAAAAGGTAATAAGAAAATGCGTTAGGTAAAATTTTTAATTTTACACAAGGAAATACAACTTTTGGAAAATAAGAAAGGTTTTCTTAATGTGTATAGCTATCGGATCTTAACGTCGCCGCATGCAACCCTCGTAACAATATCTATACAGTCCACTACTAATACTACTACTAAAGCCAAGCTATCAAGAAAACCGAATGATGTCCAATACTACTACCGCCATCTACGAGTTATCAAGAAAACCGAATGATGTCTACGCCATCTACTGGCTACGTCATTAGGCGCAACCAAGACGAGAACAATAGTTAACTGTTTTATGACGAGAACGAATCGAGCCACAAGACTGATAAGTTGGCATTCTTCATATTTTCAGTGTTTTTTAGTTTAAATCCTTAAATAAAATGGTTTAAAATCATGTATCGAAATACGAAACATTTATCGACCCTACACAATAGTGCTTAAACGTAAAGTCCATTCTTCGGTTCTTAATTGCAGAAAATTGATCAGTAACAGCCTCATTAAGTTTGGAATACCCTATATAAATTTTTTTTCATATATTTCATTTTTAAACTTTCTAATAAAGTCCCTAGATTTACCCTTTGTGGTCTGCGTTAAATTAATTTCGGGATTAGGTGTTCCCGCATTCTTTACTTCAATTTTTTGCTCCAAACTCAAAGAGCTAAAGTTATTTCTTAAATAGACCACCGTCAACTATTCATTTTAACTTAATAAATATATAATATTAAAATATTAAAACATACACGCTCGATTCTAACTAGATGCACGAACAGACAACAGCAGCGCGGTTAAATCGCCATAGCCCCGCTGCCGCCACCTGTCGTCATAATCGTCATTTATCTTGACCGAGGCATGGTTGCCGGATCTATACAGCTTGGTTATATTCGGGAGGGTCGGACTTATTTAGTTTCACGGTACGATAAAATATTAGGGAAGGTCGGACTTTTTTTATACGATAACTAATATTCAATGAATATAAATTAATATTTTTTATTCGTTTTGTTTTGGGGGTGCACGTGCGCATGTGCTCCTGTGGAAGAACCGGGGCACATGCGGGGGCGTCTGACTGAGAGAAACGCAAGAGACCGTTTTCATGTAGAATTGACCAGGCTATCGCGGTTTACTGCGCGTGCCGCCTTGTAATTTGTATTGCCGCAAGAGAAAAAATTTCCTACTCTAATACGGCTTCAATAAAACTATAAAGGAAATACGTCGTTATAAAAAAACAATAATAAGTTTACAACCTTATACTGATAAGATCGGTCAACATAAAATGTTACACATTTACTTGAATATGTTAACTCGTTAAACATAATATGTATTCTCCCGTCATTATTTGCGTCTGTAGGCAATATTGTCGAGAAAAATTATACAAATTTAAGCCGATTCACTTTTACTTCATAAACGATTATAAGTTTATCATGTTCAGGTACTTAAAACGAACTTAACGAGTATAATTTCATAGAATGTTCTTAATTATATAATAAAATACTCGTACCTAACGAACAAGAATAAATGTTGATTTAAGTTAATATGCATGTTAATAACACCTAAAAATCGCATGGTCGCATGATTGCATAAAGTTTTACACCAAATTCAATTTTAATAGTTATCGGCCGATACGGTTTTTTTGCCGATACCGATATGATATCGGTATCGGCACCACATTCTTAAAAGATCTGTAAGTATTCAATAATACCTTGATATATGTGAAAATTATTAATAGTGGCAACGTTGTAAAGCATCTGTAAGGCAAATGGTATCGACGCGGGCGTGACCACATATATATAAACAGTATATTGCCAATACGAACGTTCCAAAATACAAAAAGTGTCCCCGCTATGGGAGATTCCGCGGACACTTTTTTCTTCGAGTTAGCATTAAATTATATTAAAAAATTATTTTTTTGAAATTTTAAATTATATGATCTTTGATATTTGACCACTGTCAAATAAAATTTATTCTTAAATCATAATAGTTTGCATGAAAAAACAAATCAATTTCCTGGTGCTTCTTAATTCTAATTTATAAACTTTAAAACTTTTTCTATTAATATTGATCAATAAATAAACAATCTTTTACATAAATGTCCCGAAATTTAACAGCCTTGAGCCGAGATGCATATATTCTGCTGAAAATAAGGATTTTTGTAAATCTATATGCAAATTATTTATGAAGTTAACTATTAAAAACGTTTGCACGACTGTCCGCTATAATATATTTTACTGTTAATGTTAAAAAAATGTTAATCGCACCAATATTTCGGACGTGGCATTTGAAGAGAAATTCCTGCGGTAATGTTAATCAAAACTAAGTTCGGTTGACAGACGCACAGATTTCATAAATTCTTGCAAATTCTAAGATATAAGTAACAGCTTTAATATTAATTTTGTAATTATAAAAACAACATCAATGAAATTAGAAGAAGTCAGAGAAATTTAGACTGATCGTTCGCCGAATGTATATGAATTCTGTTCCATGCAGGGTTTGAAATATCAGAAATGTGTGATTTTTTTGATTTATATGTTGAAAATACAGAATGTTATGGAAATGACGTATTATATTTAAACCGGCAATTCCTGAGATGAAAACAAATTGAAGAAAAATATCCAAAAATGGTGCTTTAATTTAATATGCCCTGTACATGACCTTATGTCAAGCCAAAAATTACCACGTGGTGCCCCTGTTCGGAAGGTAAACACAGCAACATATGGCAGTGAATCTTGAACAGTCTTGTCACATCTTCAGGGTAAACTCTTTAGAAAGTCAATAACCGTTTGACAGATTTCAAGTTGTTTATTTTTCAGGGTACAGTATTATAAACTTTTACGTTCAGTTCGCTGGGAAACAATCTCTGATTTATAAAATTAAACTGACTCGAACGAAGTTTATAAATGGTCAGGTATGTTCTCATTTGTTCAATTCGAACGACACCCGTCAGATCTGGACAACTTAAAAGTTTATAAATGCCACTATCACAAGATTTAGAAAAAAAAATGCTATTTTATTTACCTTTTGGAACTTATTTAAAACCAACTTAATTTATAAAAAACACCAAGTACTCACATCACATTAGTTTTCGCGTCACAACACATCTAAGTACCGTTCAATCTGAATTAGTATTTTAAAGTGCTACTGTGTAGACAAAAATACACCCTTATTGTCTAGGATCGTGGTGATTGTGGAGAATCGGGCTAATATTTAAAAATACAGCGTTGCCACTTTCGATGTTTTATAAGCGACTATTGCCGAATTTCCTTCTATAATATTACTTTCCTGCATAATTATAGTCTCGGAAATGGCAACCGCGCTGGCTCTAGTAGCGGAGAGTTCTCGGAAAGAAAGTTCGACGACTGGTCCGAAGATGGACTAGACCATTATTTCAAAGGGTAGTTCCTGTCAATTGTTAACATAATTGTTTCATTTTATCTCTAGTAAAGGGTTAATGGCCCATAGAAATTAGCGTTTTTATTATTTCTATTGCGAAATGATGAAGTGCTCTTGTGTGTTATTGTAAAGTGTAATTATGCGTTAGTGTTGGGGTTTAGTGATGAGCTTATTATGCACTGCCACACTATTCATCAGGACACGTGAAAAGCATAGAAAAAAGAACCGAAAGTGTCTGTGCCCTGGATTCCTTAATCGCGTCCTGGATTTACTTTCTAAGTAAGCTAAATATTTATTTTTATAAGAAACTAAAGTTTTACACTTTTAAACATTTTGACAACATTGTGCTTAAACATCTGTTGATTAATCAGCTGGGCAATGTAATATGTTCATATATGAATGTGCCGAGGAGTTGTGTGTGGGTTTAGGGGTGGATTACCCTACTTTTTAAACGTTCGATTTAAAAAAAAAATGTAGCGCCTCTCTAGGACACCCCAGGAGTCACCCATTTAAATATAATACGTCATTTCCATAACACCCTCTATCTTCACGTTTGTCTAGGTGGAATTGATAACACCGCCGTGCAATACAAGAACCTACTAAGTCAACTTACTATAAAATAGAGTAGTAAGTTTTAAATATTGATTTAACTGTTTATTAGTTAATAAAAATCAGTGATTTTTTGGATAATTAAACTATGTAACAAGAGCTTACTGTGTATAAAATTTTAGAACAATAAATTAAATATTAAAGAAGTTGTGCAATTTTTAAATGGAATGTCTTAAAATTTACTTTTACGACATACTAGGTTCTTGTATTGCACGGCAGTAAAATACACTAGGCACAACATTATATTAAAATTTGTTATACTAAGTTTAGTTGTTCTCATTGAAAATTACATGATTCTTTTCTGTTAACGATTTTTACAGCACAACTGATGGCAGCGTAGCCGAATTTTTTGCTCCGATTCCTTCCGATGTTCAGAAACCGCTGGGCATACAATAAATATAGTATTTCTTGAATCCAATAAAAAAAACAGTCTGTAAGACAAAATTGGATAATCTCGGTCATGCGAAGTAGTTTTTAGAAGCAATTCGACTCGACACTGTAATCTTAGTTCGTTATCTAGGAATTTTAGCACCGGCCGCAGCATAAAATGATGATGGAGATAAAAATTAATGCGAGCGTAAAATGAAATAACGCAATTTCGAGATGAAATTTGCATGTAACTATGTAACCTAATCATAATTTGTAGTGTTTGCCTAGTTGTCACTGATTTTACAGGATGCGTGGTGCTAAAAAAGTTAATTTTACATTGGGTTGCAGGAATCGTTTAAACAATCCGACGTAAGCCGTAAACCGGTTTGTTTTTTGATCGAATACACGGAAAAAATACTATAGTAAAGATTTCATTGTAAAATATCCTATTAAAACGTTGTAGGTTATATTCGTTGGGAAAAACGATCTCGGGAACGTCGTTCCATAAGGATGAAGTCCTCCAGATGAAAGAATTCTTAAATAATAAAGTTCGAGGAGTACTAAGCTTAACCAAATATGGATGGGCGGCGTGGCTCGTCGTGTATTTCTTCTGGGTCAAATCCCCAACCTGTCTTCGATGTTCTAGGCTGTCGAGGATCTTCGTCAGCTCGTGGTCGGCGATCAGATTTCGATGGATTGGATTGGATTGGGTGCAGAGATCCAGACGTGAGAGCAGTACTCTAGTGATGGTCGAATCTGGGCTTTGTATAGTATCAGAAGTTGTTGAGGTATGTACAGTACGTTTCACGAAATTTGGATACGACTTAATGATTTCCTGGGTCGGTCCCATTGTGTCGACAAGAGCTTGGCAATAAACAAGTGAAGTATGAAGGGACGGACTAAGGAAAACAAGTAATGATATGATTATATTAATGTAATCAAATGAAATAACATTTTTTTTAAATATTACTAGTCATATTTATTTACATTTATAATGTCATTCTATAGATAGTTCTGTTTCGCTATCGCTATACTCATCAAAATTAATTATAATTGGATTAATTATACGATCCAGACTAATATACGAATTTTCTACAGTTATTACGTGACGGACTTAATTTTTCCAACTACCTGTGGGAATATCAGTAAAGCATTTTCGTATTAATTCTACAAAACTAGAACTTAAAGTCGGAGAAATATTTTCAGACCTAACCAGTGATTTTAACTGGTGCCACATATGTTCTATGGGGTTAAAAATGCAATAAGAGGGTGGGAGCCGTAGCACTGTATGTCCAATTTCTTCTGCCAATGTGTCACAAACGTATACTTTTTTATACAAAATGGCTTTAAAACTTCTAAAAGATCACTTTTTTTATAACTTTCTTCAAAATATATATCATTCGCCGCCATGTAGTTCTGAATCTTCAATTTTGTATTATTTGAGCTTGGAGCTTTATGTAATTGGCGACTGTGATAGCTCGCATTGTCCATTACTATCACACTATGAGGAATGTTTGGTAAAAGACAATTCTTGAACCATCCCTCAAAAACTAACAAATTTGACCACAAAAAGATATTTAAATATAAATTAAGCAACCTAACCTACCTGATGTGCCTATATTTAATTATAATTATTACAATCCGGTCCTTTCCACATAATAATAACAAACGGTCATAAATAATGGGATGGCCACAGGTACTTTTACTGCAGTCATTAAGTTATATCCATTTTTCGTGAAACAATCATTACAACTTTTTGGTTCGGAAGAGTATACCAAGTTTCTGAGAAGCTATCTTGGCGATCGCCACAACGTGGTTATGCCAAGACATATTTCCTCCCAGATTGACGCCCAGCAAATTAATAGATGAAGCCAGTGGGATTGCGTGTCCTGCCATGGCTATATCCGGTTCTGTAATGTTAACCTTTTTAGAGAAAACTGCTGCCTGGGTTTTTTAGCGTTAAATTCGACTTGGTTACTGCCACCCCAAGCCAAAATTTCTTCCAGGTCTTTGTTGAGGCGTGATACTTCATGCGGTCTGCGAAAATGTGCGCCGGCAGCCGATGTTTGCGCATTCAAAAAGAAAGATGATATAAGTATGCTCTCGTCAGCAAAGCTAAATATCGGATTTTTAGTTTCCACTAGAAGGTCGTTAATGTAGAGTATTGTAGAGTAAGAAGAGGGTGGGAACAAAGTCAGGAAAATATAAAAAACGCAAAATTTTAGATTTTTCCAAATATTTTGAAAGCTCCTGTATTTATTTTTGATTTTTTGAGGAATATTATTGGGCTTATAATTTAACCGACCTCGTATCTCTTATCGTTTCCGAAATCCCAATGGTGGAGGCCACCCTGTATAGTTGATGATGTTTTATTCTCTGATGGAATTCCAATGCAAATAAAAATTCTCCCTTAAAATTATATATTCATTTTTGCGAGCGAATATAAAACCGATGACGTCTCGTAAAATAATTGGACCGATGCCGCCCTGGCCGTTCGGGCTTGATCGGACTGTAAAGAAGCCGTCGCCGGCTCATCAAATAAACTAATAATAAATATAAAATAATATAACCTTACATTTGGAATTCGATCAGATAATAAAATATGAACTATATCAATATATATTTTAGAGGCAACACAGGAATATTCTTCCTGATGGAATACAGTCATTGGAGGTCGTGATGTTACAAGGAGAACGTTCTTGTATGTGCTGAGATTATATTTTAAAATATTTCGTCCTAATCTAATTAAAGAAAAATCACCGTTTTAAGAAAAACTCTTACAAGTAAGAGTTAAACAACGGGTACACGGACCGATTCTGTCCACAGACTTTTACAAATTAAATATAAACACATTAATATGAAATAAACCTACTTTTTAAGTTGGTCCCAGATTTTCCTTTCGAGAATTAATTGTAAATATGCATAATAAACTTCTGGTAATCTCAGCCAATTAAATTTAACATAACATGCCATATATGCAGTAAATTTTCAAATTTTAAAGCTGGTATCACGGCATGAGTGTGTATAAATTATGACAAAACAGTTAATTAAAGACTAAAGTACAATTTTCAACGAGTAATTAGATTTAGAGTAAAAATGAGTGTCAAATGTTAGTTCATACTAGTGATCGGCCGAACGATATTTTAAATTATTAATTTAATTCCTTGTTTTCTGTTCAGGTATGTAAACTTTTGCCTCTGCAAATTCGACGACGAGAGAGAGAGAGAGAAACACGGTCTCTTACAGTCAGGAAGCAAACGGTTTTAAGTCATTCCGCAGAATCTTGACTACAAGAAACTCTTTCTGACGCTGGTTGGAACGAACCTATCGACGTGGACATAAAGTGAAATTTTGGTAATTCCCCGACCACCCGAGTCCAAATACTGATTGTCCATTTTACTCACTACCGTAGATAAGGGTGGTACTGGGGCGTGGTGGGAGGGGGGTAGTTAAACGAGGCGCGAACCGGCGAGGTTAACTAAATCTCGAGACAGTAATGAAACTTTTCACCGAGGTTTGTATACTATTTTATTTACAGCCACATCTAACATCCACTTCTTATTATTTTGAATTCAAATTATTAATAAAAGATAAATGACATTTTGACTTTTCCATTGAAAAATTAGACAGAAATTTCAAATAACCGCAGGTGGTAAAATAACACATCAAGATGGCAAATATAATTTTTTGAATATGGTTTCCATGTCACTGAACAATATATTGTTTTAACAGAAAAATGCTATCTGATGAGGAATTTGATTTTGCTGCTACTCCACCAGAAATTCGAGAAGCACCAAAAATAGTAGAAACAGATCTTCTGCCAACTAAAAGCCGCCCGAGATGACAAGGCATATAACTGTCTCAAAGAATGGTGTACGGGAAACAAAGTTCAAAATTCTGGTTCTGAGTCGGCGCTACTAGCTTATTTCAGTGAAAATGCCAAGACAAAGAAGATCTCAACGATTTAGTCACAATATTCAATGCTTTAACATATCAGTGACTGCCTACAATAATGCCAATGTAATTAAAAAATCAAAAAAAATCATAGTCGTTAAATTTGTGTGAGTTGTATGTTGGTGTGTTCGTATATTATTTTGAGATATCGATTTTTTTTAAAAAAATAATTTACTTTCCAACCGGGTGGAAAGTAAAAGTAAAAAAACGTCAACTTTCCACCTTTCAAAGATAGATGAAATATCATTATTACATGCATGGTTGTAAATAAAGTATTTTTTTGTTTTTTGTCAAATGCAAAAATGTATTCCAGGAAGTGCTGTATGCATTCTAACAATTTTTTCATTTTTATATTAATTTAAATAGAAAAAAAATGTCTTCAAAAATAATATTAATTTTTGGGAGAAAAAAATATGTTCTTGAGCACAATTTGTTGTTTCAGTAAAGCCAATTATGAGCAATATTCGTTGCTGAACAAAGTAAAAAAAGTGGGATCAAAGACATAAGTTCCCAGTAAACTCATCCTAGATTTACTATAAAGAAAATACGCGTACTCTTCTAGTTCGAACTCGACGCGAAATTATATGTTGGTCCCAAAAGTAGGTCCCGGATCTGATGGCTGGTTATTGGTACATTCATAATAATGTGTTATAAAGTGAGAAAAAATTGGCACTGCGGTGTCAATATTATTGATGCCGCAGCCTAGATAGAAATAATACTTGGTTTCTGTTTGTAGGCACAGAACGTCCAAGTAACAGACAAGACCTAGTAAAGGAAGACAGCTATTTATACTACAGTGAAACCTCTCATAACGGACACCTCTAATATGCGGACATTTCTGTTAAGGGGACATTTTTTCATAGTTCGGAACTAGGTATATGAAATTCCATGAAAATCAACCTCTCTTGAGCGGACTCTTCTTTGGGCGGACGCGGACAGGCTGTTTTCATACAAAGAGTGCGAAAATCCCCCTTTAAACGGACAAATAATTTTTTCTTTCTGAAGACAGACCGGCAACCAATCGCGTATGCGTGGCAGAGCGAAAGGACTTCGCGGAATGAAAGTATGTGTGATTCCCCGACAGCAGTCCGTCATTTATTTGTGAGTTGTAAGGTTAAAATCGTAAACAATGGCACAAAAATGTCGCGCTTAGAGTCTGAAAGAGAAAATTGATGTTGTGGAAGTTTGAAATTTGATAACAATGATTTGGGCGTGTTCATAAACGATAGCAATGTGCTATTAGAAGATGACAGTGACCCCATTCCTACCGATTATGTAGTCCAAACTGAAAGCACATCACTATCTGACGACTTTGATGAAGAAGTTGAATGTAGTAATCAAACAAATGCCACCAATTATCAACAAGCCATTAGTATGGTAAAGGAATTATAAGAGTATGCAAAGAATAGAGGTGACTCTACAGCAATGGAATTGTTATCAGACTTGGAATTACATTATCTAGATTGCAAGTATAAAACGCAAACACGTCAAACAACGTTATTAGATTTTTTTAGTACTACTATGTTATGTTTATTTGTACATACATATACATAGTAATAATTTTGCATCTACATATTACCTAATAACAAATTTCCCATGGGCGGACACCTCTATTATGCGGACACATTTAGACGGCCACGTAGGTGTCCGACTAAGAGAGGTTTCACTATATTTGGTATACTAATTTTTAAAAAAATACCTTCCCAGTCACCCGAATGGAGAGAATCGAGCAGTCGCATCGTCTTCCTCTTGATATCTCCCCTACATGATGGGGGCTTGCTTGCATCGCAGATCATTTTTAGCATAACCAAGGCTGCTTCCTGAATGTATAAATAGCCTTTATCTACGTACCTCAACGACGTTTGAGCAGTATTTTACATTTAAGAACATATAAATAACTTCTTTTTATTCCTTAACGTCTGCCATCTCCTGCTCTTTTGTTGACACCTAAGGAGTCACCCATTTAAATATAATAAGTCTTTTCCATAACACCCTGTATATTGTTTCTTTAGGACACCCAAGTAGTGCCACCATACCCACCCTGTATAGCTGTACGGAGCTAGGTACTATGTAAATATGTTTTTAATTTAATATCATTAATAATAAATAAAATCATACAATAGAATAATCATTAATCCGTCAGCGGATGATGATTCTCTAATTATAAGAAAAAACTTTCAAGGATTTTTGGTTTTAAAGAGAACAAAGATTTGAAAAATGTTTCGTAATAACTTTAATGACACCACCAGCCCTCGGGCATATTCTTCTCCGTAAAACAAAACATAAATACAATTATATATTTTTTAATCCATCATTTTTTTTTTCTTGAAAATCCTGTGCTTGTGTCTGGCGCGTATTATCTACCTGTCAGTCATACAGGGTGGCGTGTAAATATTTTTACTTACCGGGAATTCGTCGTCGAATTTGCAGGGACAAAAGTTTACATACCTGAAAAGAAAAGAAGAAATTAGAAATTTCTGGATCCACCCCAATATGATCTTTTTTCTTATATTAACTTCTAAATTATTTCATTTTCCTCTTGAAACACCCTGTATACTATCTATATCAGACGACACAACAGTTATTGACTCTTAATTCTATATACAGTGAAACCTCTGGTAGCGGACACCTCTAATAAGCGGACATCTCAATTAAGCGGACATTTTTTCATAGTCCGGAACTAGGTATATGAAATTCAATGAAAATCAACCTCTCTGTGGCGGACGCGGACCGGCTGTTTTCATTCAAAGAGTGCGAAAAATGTCCTTTAAACGGACAAAATTTTGTATTCGAGAGACGAATAAGTACGGTGCGAAAACTCTCTGAAGACAGACCGGCAACGCGAAAGGACTTCACCGAATGAAAGTATGTGTGATTCCCCGACAGCAGCCCGCCGTTTCTTTGTGAGTTGTAAGGTTAAAATCGTAAACAATGGCACAAAAATGTCGCATTTTGAGTCTGAAAGAGAATATCGATGTTGTGGAAGTTTGTACTTTGATAACAATGATTTGGGCGAGTTCATTAACATTGATAGCAATGTGCTATTAGAAGATGATAGTGACCTCATTAGTATCGATTATGTAGCCCAAACTGAAACCACATCACTATCTGACGACTCTGCATGATGAAGAAGTTGAATGCAGTAATCAAACAAATATCAGCAATTATCAACAAGCCATTAGTATGGTAAAGGAATTACAAGAGTATGCAAAGAATAGAAGTAATTCTACAGCAATGGAATTGTTATCAGACTTGGAATTACATTTTCTAGATTGCAAGTATAAAACGCAAACACGTCAAACTACGTTATTAGATTTTTTTTAGTACTACATCCTAACTAAAACTAGTGTATTTTTGTTATGTTATGTTTATTTGTACAGGGTTATCCCACTTTTAAGAGCCTGTAACTTTTTTGTATTTTGAGTTAGCGCGTTCATTTCAAAAACAAGATGTAGCATTTTTAGCCAAGTTTTTATGAGTGTTGTCAAAAATGACAGTAGGTGTCATATTTCACAACGAAAAACAATTATTATTTTTTTTTTAAATCGGACACTATATATATCAGATGCGCATTAGATGGCGCCTTTTCTTCCGATCTCAAAAATATAACACACATATGCATTCTTTTCTTCATTCCATCAAATGTTGACAAAAATATGTAAAAATATATTATTGTTAAAAAGCATCAAGATAGCTATGCAACTGTTTTGGTTGCTATGGATTTTATCCAGTAACTGCATATTTAAACGCAAAGTATGTCCAATGGATTGAAAATCGGGTACTATGGCCGCCGAACAGCTCAGACCTGTGATTTTTTTCTTTTGGGGTTATATTAAAAATATTGTTTATAATACACCGTGTTATTCATTGAATGAATTAGAATAGAAAACGCCATCCTTCAGATTCGAACTAATAGAGAAGTTTTATTAAAAATTAATAGTCACATTGTAAAAGTGTTTCGTAAATGTGTCGAAAATGGAGGTGATCATGTAGAGCAATATAGATTATGAAATAATTATTATATAATTGTAGTTATTAAAATAATGTTATAAACTTATGTTATTTTCTAGTTCTGCCAATATAAATAAAATTGTTTTTCTACTACTCACTTGAAGGAAATAATGCATATGTGTGTTATATTTTTGAGAAAAGGCGCCATCTAATGCGCTTCTGATATATACAGAGTGTTTCGGGAGGAAAGGGAAATATTTTGGGAACATGTTCAGAAGGTCAAAATAAGAGAAATTAACCCATATGTTTTAATCCGATTCTTAACCGTCTCTGAAATAATCGGTTCTAAAGTTTTTTTTGTAACTATTTTTTATTTCAAAAGCAACACCAATAGATACTAGTAAACCAACAAAATTCCACTAATTTAGAATGTTTTCGAAAATACTCCCACCAACTTCAATACAAGCTGCACCACGTTTGTTAATCGCTCGTGTTGCGCGTTGAATTGCTTGGGGATTGTTTATAATGATATTTGCAGCATTAAAAATTCGATTGTGGAGTCCTTCCACGGTTTCTACTCGTGTTTCGTATACTAGTGATTTCATCCACCCCCAGAGGCAATAATCCAGTGGGTTTAGGTCTGGTGACCTCGGTGGCCAAGCTTGAGGTCCTCCTCTGCCAATCCAATGATCAGGAAAACGATTATTCAAGAAATTACGCATCCGGCGACTAAAATGAGGTGGGGCTCCATCGTGCTGAAAGAACATTCGGTGTCGAACAATTAGCGGAACATCATCCAACATGTGTGTTAAATGGTCTTCCAAAAACCGTAAATATCCATCTCCAGTAAGACGCTTATTCAATACAAAAGGACCAAACAACTGGTCGTTGAGCATTCCACACCACACATTAATACTGAATCGATGTTGAAAGTTTCGTTCAAACGTGGCATGAAGATTTTCATCTGACCACCGATGTTCATTGTGACAGTTATTGATTCCATCGCGGGTGAACTGAGCTTCATCGCTAAATAAAATGTATTTATGTAGGCCTCGATTTTGTTGGATCCATTCACAAAATTGAACCCTTAAGCCATAATCACCTTCTTGAAGATGTTGGACCGGTTGAACATGGAAAGACTTTAAACCGTTTTTTCTAAGTGTCTTCCATACGCCCACATGTGATTCTAATCGAAGTTCTTTCGTAATCCGCCTCGTACTAACACCTGGGTTCTCTTCAGCCATATCCAGAACATTCTCTTCATTTTCCACATTTAGACCCGCCGCTCGTTCAGAATCAATCCTTACGCTTGGAAACATTCCTGTTTCCAGAGCATTTGCAAAAAATTTTTGAAACACTTTTCGATTAGGAACTCTTCGATTTGGAAAACGACGTCGGCATTCATCAACAGCCCGTAATGCGCTACCATTACAGAAACCATACACGAATATCATGTCAGCATACTCCCTATGGGTGAATGTGTGAGGCATTACGTATGGAACCTTTTCTCTTTTCGAGTCGAAACGCTCAGAATAAATCAAACTGACAACCATGCTTGTCAATTAAATTAGATTGATTAGATAGATTAGAATTGACAAGCAATGAAATACCTACAAACTGGAGTTAGAAATACAAAACTTCTTAATTACTCCGAAACTTTACAAAAAAAACTTTAGAACCGATTATTTCAGAGACGGTTAAGAATCGGATTAAAACATATGGGTTAATTTCTCTTACTTTGACCTTCTGAAAATGTTCCCAAAATATTTCCCTTTCCTCCCGAAACACCCTGTATATAGTGTCCTATTTAAAAAAAAATAATAATTGCTTTTCGGTGTGACATATGACACCTACTGTCATTTTTGACAACACTCATAAAAACTTGGCTAAAACTCCTACATCTTGTTTTTTGAATGAACTCAACTCAAAATACAAAAAGTTACAGGCTCTTAAAA
Source organism: Barypeithes pellucidus (assembly GCA_963991005.1). Taxonomy (NCBI): domain Eukaryota; kingdom Metazoa; phylum Arthropoda; class Insecta; order Coleoptera; family Curculionidae; genus Barypeithes; species Barypeithes pellucidus. Next base: position 9,366,844 of record OZ022557.1, read on the forward strand.
GTGGAACAAACTAAATTGATAACCCTGTACATACATAGTAATAATTTTGCATTTACATATTACCTAATAACAAATTTCCCATGGGCGGACACCCCTATTAAGCGGACACATTTAGACGGTCCCGTAGGTGTCCGCCTAAGAGAGGTTTCACTGTACATATTACATTTTCGAAGTTTGACGCCCTGTAAACAATGAGGTTCCCTCCTTATGTACGATATTATCGTTCCCATCATCTCATCCTATATATTGCCATAAAGCCATGTTATATCAATGGTATAACGAATGGTTTAAGACCTAATGACGTGATGGTCGTTTCTGTTTCTGATGGCAGTGTGTCTGCACGCCCGCAGTTGAGTGAAAACATTAAACCACAGTGCCGGTGGCGATCATCATCATCAGCAACATAATTATTAACTCCGAGATGGAAAATAACACGGGAATCACATAATACTATGGTAGTGGCCGGGAGAGCCACCAGTGGCTTACTACAATGTAGACTAGACTTTGGGGATAACCGCGGTGATGGTAATGATGGGTCGAAGACATGAAAATGTCTAAAATACGTCTATACAGGGTGTCCCAGAATATGTGGGCAATCTCCCGGGTTCAGATAGAACACTTAAAAATAACAGGAGAAGTTCCTATAAAGTCTTTTCCTACGGCCTCCCCTACGGAGATACGGGCCCCATAACGGACGTCCCTGGAAATCGTTGTTTTTTAAATAATTATTTAAGTACTAGGTGTAAGTTAATAATTTTCTAGTACAATGGTTACTAAATGAGCCTCCTTAAAATTCGCACTTTTAAGCAGATTTGGCTAATTTAGTTTGTCAGGGACGGACTAGACGTAACACAAAAATGTTTTTTTGTACACCTTGTATGATGAAGGAACGACAATAATATTTTTGGATACTCTAAACCTTAAGCTGAAAAAAGGTACTCTTGATCAATGTCGATAAAATGAACTGTTTTCGAAAAAAATATATTTTTGTTCAATATTGGTTGGTTCATAAAATTCCCTCATTGTTGCTATGGAAGAATATTTATGCCAGTATCAGTTTATGGTAGTGTCTTGAAATTTGCGGTTTTTCTCCTTTGCCTTATTAGTTACTAACTTAATAATGGAATTTACGTATAGGTACTGAATATGATGACATGCATTTAATGTATGGACAAAGATATTTTTTTCTCGAAAACAGTTCATTCTATCGACATTGATCAAGAGTGCCTTTTCTTCACCTTAAGGTTTAGAGTATCGAAAAATATTATTGTCGTTCCTTCATCATACAAGGTGTACAAAAAAAAACAACAAACGTCTAGTCCGTCCCTGGCCGTAGGGGGAAAAATTTATATGACCTTCTCCCGTTATTTTTAAGTGTTCTATCTGAACCCGGGAGATTACCCACATATTCTGGGACACCCTGTATACAGGGAAAAATATAAGAAATCTTGCGGATATGAAGAAAACAAGTGAAAAGAGTACTACAATACATTTTTTTCGTATAGGCCTCCGCTTCGGAGATATGGGCTCCCAAAGAGCTCCAATGGAATCAAGTTTTTTACACATAATTATTGAACCACCAGGAATATTTAGATTTTTTTAATATGATGTATACCAAGTAAGACCCTTGAAGTTACTATCCAAGAAAGTTTTGTGAATTACTCACAGCTGCGGGGACCACATAATATATAAACAGTATATTGCTAATACCATCTGCAATTATGTCCTCGCTATGGGCCTCGAAGAGGGCGTTGTGAGCTTGCGCAGTTCGGAAATTTCCTTGTGAAAGTAAACATTCGACAGGACCGGATTTCAACTTTTTTAATGTAAATTTCACTGGTTAGTAGGAAAAATATTGCAATCAAAATTTCGATTAGTTCGACTTAAGACAGAGTTCCATGCATACGATTTCTGACGATATGATGATCCGACGGTGCCCTGATTGGTGTAAACTTTTGGTGCCAAATTCCGGCAGAATATTTGTAACAATCGACACGATGAGCTTTATTTTAACTTTTATCCGACGTCGTATGTTTCTTAACCTCACTTTTTTCTTAACCAAAAATCAAGAATGAATGACTATATTGACTATTTTGGGAATTATTATCAGCTACTAATGCAGCAAATTAAAAATACATTAATTTTAAGGTTAGGTAGCGACCACATATATATAATATTGTATACGAGTGACACTCTCTTCTTTTTTTTAGAAGCTGTTTAGTGAAATTCGGTTCCGAAGATCGGATAATATGATAAGCAAAATATTTTCGTATATATGTGAAATACTTTATACCTGGTATTGATCCGCGACTTTTGCAAAAAAGCACCATGCACTTGTGTCCTTTCATCTTAAACAAAACAACTAACCTACCAAACAGCGAATCGAATCACCACAAATTAAAAACTCCTTTACAAACATTGTTGTTAAATAATGAAAGTTTATAAGCACTAATACACGGACAACTGTGTGGATGAACCACTTTTTATTGTGTAATTTGAAAAAGCATCCAGAACCAAAGATGGCGACGAATAACAACAAACAAATAATGTCGGGCCGGCTCTGACGCGATCGATAAAATGTCCATCCTACTGCGCAAACTCAATAGGCCCGTAGCGGGGACACTTTTTGTATTTTGGAACGTTCGTATTAGCTATATACTGTTTACATATATGTGGCAGGGACGGACTAGCTGTGACACTCATGATGATAAGAGTTCACATACCTTTAACTATTTTGAAAGAAAACGTCATTTAGTAGAAATAGTTCCTACCAACAAAACCCCTCATTTTCTAGATTAATGTATGTCGCTGACGACAAATAATCTCGGAAAGATCTTATCACGAAGAAAAATAAGAGTTGGCCATCAGCGGAAAAGAAGATGCGGGTTAGGTGATCGTCACGAGCGTAAATATCAAGGAGGCTGTGTGCGATGACTGATGAGATATATGGAGAACGTAACTCGTAAAGAAGGGAACCTTATTATTAAAAGGAAATCAAGATTGGGATTTTTGGTACTTAAATCAATGGGAAAAAATATGCAAAAAGCAGATATGCATCACTACATTCAGATTCGGGTTCTCGACAAACTGGTAGTGGTATAATTAACGAAAAATATTAATTACGAACTAAATCAGTATCTAAATCTATTAAGGTGCATTTGTTTATTTAATAAATTACATTTTAATTATGATAATACGAGAGATTACGAGTTGTAAATTGAATAAAAATGTTACCAGAAAGGTGTGATAATTACCAAAACGAAAACCCGTAAGCCACCCTGAAGGTTTTTATGACTTTTACTTCGTTAATTAATCTCGTCCAGAAAGAAACGGTGGACTAATTAAAATTAAAAAATAATCAAAAAAAAAATGTTTACATAATAAAATATTTTTTAATGCCGACCGCAATGGCGAGATGTAATTAACTATTCGCATATACAGCGGCCCGAATCAAGGTTAATTTTAATAACAATGATCTTCCTACTGGAAAAAATGCAATGGCCACTAACAGGAAGTTCAGGCTTGCTGATTTTTTTAAATATATTTATTGCCCACTCGGACATAAAATTACATTTTTGTATAATAATAAAAAAAGTAAATTAGGACTAGCGCGAAATAAGTATTCGTGAATTTATTTTTTTTACTGTACAGGGTGTCTCATTTTCGACAATTCCCGTTATTGTTAGTGCTATCAACCAAGTAAGAAGCAGAATATGTGGGCAATCTCCCGGATTCAGATAGAACACTTAAAATTAACAGGAGAAGTTCATATACATTTTTATTTCTACGGCCTCCAATACGGAGATACAGGCCCATAACGGACGTCCCTCGAAATCCTTGTTTTTTAAATAATTTTTTAAGTACCAGGTGTAATTCAATAATTTTTAATTATAATGGTTACTAGATGAGTCTCCTTAAAATTCTCCTTTTTAAACACATTTGGCTTATTTAATTAAGAAAAATGTATATGAACTTCTCCTATTATTTTTAAGTGTTCTATCTGAACCCGGGAGATTGCCCACATATTCTGGGACACCATGTATACAGTGAGTCCCAGAAGAAATGTCTAAATTCATTTAAAATTCAGCGGTAAGTTTTTTCAAAAAAAGCTCGTACCCGTCGATTTTGATTTTTTAATTTTTTTTTTGTGGTAATTTCATGTATACAGGGTAGCTCAAAAATAAGTTACGACCATCAACTTCATTTTTTCAAATGACATATATTTTTTATTTCATTTTTGAATTTTGCATTGAATTCTAAGCATGTTTCATGTACCATGTCCTATACATAAACTCAACAGTTATTGAAAAAATTAGGATTGAACATATCTATAAGTAAGACCTGTTTATTAAAAAAAAAACACAACAAAATCAAATTAAATGTTGAAAATGTGCGCCATTTACGCCTTGACAATATCCAAGACGATCAATAAACTCTCTTTGCACGTTTCCAACCATTTCCGGAGTTATGACACCGTTCCGTTAACTTCACCATTATTGTGAAAACCGCAACTTTGAAACTACGCTTGACAATAATTATACTTATTTGAAATAAAATTGTCATACAGTTTCTATGGAATATTTTTATTTTATATTTTCAATAACTGTTTAGTTTATGTATAGGACATGGTACATGAAACATGCTTAGAATTCAATGCAAAATTCAAAAATGAAATAAAAAATATATGTTTTCATTTGAAAAAATGAAGTTGATGGTCGTAACTTATTTTTGAGCTACCCTGTATACATGAAATTACCACAAAAAAAAAATTAAAAAATCAAAATCGACGGGTACGAGCGTTTTTTGAAAAAACTTTCCGCTGAATTTTAAATGAATTTAGACATTTCTTCTGGGACTCACTGTATATCGCTAACCGTTTTGGAGATATTTCCATTTAACATCACAATGCATTAAAAATCAAACTAGAAAACAAGTTTAATAGCATTAATTTATGAAAAAATTAATTTCAAAATTACGTGAATATTTATTTCTATTTAAATTCGATCAAGGAACAAATTTCAACGTTATCTACCTACATATTATGCATTGATGGATTAGCACATTAGCACTTACATATGCCTTAAATTAGTTACTCCACAAGATATTGCGAGAACTATAATTAGAAAAAATTAATATCAGGTTTGCAAGACGATATTTGGGGCACTAGGTTGATGTTAAGTCCGCGTCAGTCCAATTTTTAAACAGAAAAGAACTTTTTGCAATAATCTCGTATTGAAAAACAAAATTTATTAAAGTTAAATCTATATAAACAGTTTCGCATCAATAGGAGAGCTCACTCTGCCTACCTAGAATTAAAATTAATACGTGTAATTTAAAACTATTGCAAATTCATTAAGTTAATTAATAGTAGAAAATCTCGAAACGGTTTCACTGAATATATTTAAAATTTCTTGCAATAAATTGCAAACATTCACTTAAGAGCATACGACCCAGAATGCTTCCCGATTTCTCTCAGATACCTTTACCGTCAATGCCGATGTTCCTCAAGGGCCCTTATTGTCTCCCACCTTCTTCTTACTGTACAGGGTGTCCATTTTTGGGTAGTTTTACGGGGTATCTCCGTTAGTAAAGACAGAAGGATGCGGTTTTCGCAGCACTTTGCTAATTTTTTGCCAAACAGCAGATGCCGTAATCAGAATTTTTGTAGACCGCCTAGTTTTTGATATACGGGATGTTTTTGAGAATTGTGCATTTTGGGACACCCCCATATCTCGGTTACCCCGTAACGTACCAAAAAGAAATAAAATGTTCTTTTTGTAGTTTTTTACGTAGAATCCAGAGACGTACTCAGATTTTTTCTACATTCAATAGTTTTCAAGGAAAATAATCAATTATGCTTTTTTTAAATGGGTCACCCTATATATTTTTTAATAATATAATTTAGTTTGTAACACGCTTCTCAAAAATACATAACCCTTTATTTTTAGTCTTAGTATTAGGCCCGAAATATACGTTTTTTAAAAATATACCAATTTTTAGGCCATGACGGATATTAAAAACAAACAAAAGAACACAGTCCTATGCGTCATAATAATAAAATCTTTTAATTCTGTCAGAGCATTCAGGTTCTCTAAGTTGTTTTAAAATTTCTAATTAATAGTGAAAAATCAGTTTGTCCTAATTATGACAGAGCATGTAAACTTTGAGAAGTACGACATGCTCGTTTGTTATATCCAGTGTAACGAGAATGCAGATGGAGCATTAGAAGTGTATTTGAATAGGTAAATATAAGCCCTTATGTAGTAATTCTATAAAATTTATAAATTTTCTTAAATTACTTGTAGATCACAATGCCCAAATTGTAAGGGCCCACCTAGATAGTAACTTCCCAGGTCGCTGGATTGGAACTAATGGACCTGTAAGATGGCCACCAAGATCACCCGACTTGTCGGTTTTAGATTTCTTCTTATGGGGATACCTTCAAAATAAAATTTATTCCATTCAGTAACAAACAATGGCAGATTTAAGAATTGCCATTGACAGAGCTTTTAGGGAGTTACGAAAGTGGCCGAACGACGAACCACTGACGCCCATCCATATATGGCTCACTTTAGTACTCCTCGAACTTCATTGTTTAAGAATTCTTCATTCTTTTGGAGGACGTCATCCTTGTGGATCCACCTTCCTGAGGTCGTGTTTCCCAACAAATAAAACCTCTAAGTGCTAGGCATTTGTCTGATCATAAACAAATAGTATTTTATTTTTCACGTAAAAATACTTTTTGTATACCAACATAAACCTTATAGACACTTTATTTAGATTGGTGATAAAAATAAAAGCAATGTTTTGGTTATTATTTTTGTAATTTGGGTAAAGACTGCTGAATTTAAGCGTGGTCAGGTCCTCTTAATTCACTACCATCTGCTACCGTTTTTGCCCTTTGTTGAACTGAGAAATTCGCTTAAATATTTAAAGAGGTGACAGTTTCCGGCGGTTTACTTACATATTTTTATCGCGTATTCACAATAAACAAGGTTTAACAGCAAATAATCTTGTCATATGGACTAAATAATCACCAGCGACATATTCCACAAATACACGGATTAACATGAGGATGATTCCAAATTGGCAATCAGAGCCATCCGAGTTGCAACAATTCAATTAAAAAATATGCCGCTTTTTGGCAGATTAGAAAGAGACGAGAGTCATCAGCTGATCAATATTTCTTTTCGTGACGTTTTAGCCGTTAATAATAAAGCCTTTTAGTTTTTAACGCAATTTTCTCATACCGTTTTCCAATAGAAAATAGTTACGCACCGAGGTGGAAAGTGTTTCATTCCTGTCGAGAGAGTCGGTAGTTGAGACAATAATGAAACTTTTCACCGAGATTTGTATACTATTTTATTTACAACCACATCTAACATCCACTTCTTATTATTTTGAATTAAAATTATTAATAAAAGATAAATGTCATTTTGACTTTGCCATTGAAAAATTAGACAGAACTTTCAAATAACCGCAGGTGGTAAAATAACGTAGATAATAATACACATCAAGATCGCAAATATCATTTTTTGAATATGGTTTCCATGTCACTAAACAATATATTATTTTAACAACAGAAACATGCTTCAGATGAGGAATTTGATTTTGCTGCTACTCCGCCAGAAATTCGAGAAGCAGCAAAAATAGTAAAAGAAGATCTTCTGCCAACTAAAAGCCGCCCGAGATATGACAAGTAGTGTTGTGATCACTCGAGCGAAAAACCGCTTGATCACTCGATTATTGAAATAACCCGATTATTAAAAAAACCGCTCGAGTTATCTATTCAGGTGAAAACCGTCGCTCGTCACTTATTATCTACCCGAGCTTCGCTTGACGCTGACGGAATTGTACCGCTGTAGTGTGATCGAGTTAAAAAACTGCTCGTATATTCGAACAGTTTTTCGCTCGATAGGAAATACTCTAGTTATAAATTCAGGCGAAAAACCGAAAAATAGCTGTCACTTGATAGACGACCTTCGGTCTACGCGCCGCGCCATCCGATTGGCGACATTCGAGTTTGACGCTGAGCAGGTACACGACATACGTCTTTCTTAAAGGCACATAAACGAGAAGGTGCATATAAAAAAGTATACCAAATCCCTTAGCGGAGTTATCGCGACATGGGTTTTGTAACGTTTCGTTTTAACTGGCTAGCCAGCGGCGTAGTTTAGGTCTCCGATTGTAAATATTAAAAGATTAAAGGATGTAATTTTTAAATTTTTATTTACAATAAACTCGAGAAAACTTCTCAAAAATAACATAATAATATAAATTGTAAATAAAAATAAGATAACGAACAAAATGGTTAACAAAATATATAGAAAAATTCGTTGGTAATCTTTTACTACATTTAAAAATCTAAACAGGAACTTTTTATTATTAAACTCAAGAAGACTTCTTAAAAATAACATACATTATAGAAAATGTTAATGAACAATAAAAAAACGAGCAAAATAGTTAACAAAACATAGGTATCGACAAATTTTTTGGTAACCAAAAGTAAACATTCTTAAATTTAAATAGGAACTTTTAGGTAACTATAAACATGAATTTAAAAAAATAATCACCTATTTTCTTATTTTGCCAGTCGCGTAATTAAGTCTACATTTTTGAAGGGCACACAGTGGACACCTGATAATTTAAAGTGGAATAAAATGACGAGCCATTTTAAATATCTACTTATTTTATGCTCGATTGAGAAAGATGTGAAGGAAAATAACTCTTGGTAATACTTTTTGTTTTAAAAAAGCACAATAATAAACCCGAACAATAAATACATATTTGGGTGATTTCTTGCAGTTTTTTTGTTTGGTATCGAGACACGTGGTAAAAATTCATTATTCACAAGTAAATAAATTTCTGGAATTCTTTTGGTGGCTACTACAATTTTTTAGCTAAACTTGTGCCCACCCGTAGTTACGTGCCTGCTAAATACCCTACTTGATCACATGTAAACGGCTAGGCAGCCGGTCGAAGAGTCGGTGACGTCATCGTTTGGTGAATTGGAATTTCAAGCGATTCACTCGATTATTAAAATCGCACGAGTATCAAGTACTCGATTATTAAAATCATCGGTTTTTTCCAACACTAATGACAAGGCATATGTTCAACTGTTTCAAAGAATGTGTACGGGAAACAAAGTTCAAAATCCTGGTTCTGAGTCGGCGCTACTAGCTTATTTCAGTGAAAATGCCAAGACAAAGAAGATATCAACGATTTGGTCACAATATTCAATGCTTTAACATATCAGTGATTGCCTACAAAAATGCCAATGTAATATTTAATGTAAATAAGTAAAACAAAAACCATGTTAATTTTTTATTTGTTATAAATGTCATTACGCCACTGGTGGAGCTATAGAATAACTTTCCTAACTAAAATATGTGGTTTTAAATCATATTAACACATACCAAAATTAAAAATACTATCTAAAGTACGTTCTGAGTTATTAGAAGATAACGATTAAGGAAAAGGAATCCTGTATATTACATTTAACCCGCAAACACTGCAGGCATGCCAATGTCGGAACAATTTAAAATCAATATATTCTACCTGTAGAACAGAACCAATTATCACATTTCAATGAAATAAAACTGCTCTAAGCTACTTCGTTTGTAAGCGTAATAAAAGATCTAGGTGTCTATAGGAGCACATCTGGCATAGTTAGCTGTCATAATCATAAGTATTTGTGTTTATTACGCAATCAATGCCGTTATTAATTTAGAAGTATATAAAGGTAATATATAGTAAGCTTGAAAATTAATTTAAAACATAACATATTTGTTCTTCGAGCATTTATAGCTCGAACCTTTGAAGGCGCTCACGTGTATTATGTTTAAAAGTATGAGAAAGTATCGCGACTGTTAATGGTCCTGATCAATTGGACAATTGTCCAGCTCACCACCCGGTTTTTTTTTCATGATCAAACACAAGCACTATAGGAAAAATCCTTTCTTTCACGTTGGTTTTGAATCGCTAGATGTTATATTCGTTGGGAAAAACGACCTCGGGAATGAATGAATCCATAAGGATGAAGTCCTCCAGATGAAAGAATTCTCAAATAATGAAGTTCGAGGAGTACTAAGCTTAATCACATATGGATGGGCGGCAGTGGTTCGTCGTGTATTTCTGCTATTCGCCGCTCTGGGCGGAATTAAGAGGACAACGTCAGTCGAGCACCTTCCATGAAAATATCTGTAAAAGAGAGTGAAATCCCCAACCTGTCTTCGATGTTCTAGGCTGTCGAGGTTCTTCGTCAGCTTGTGGTCTCCAATCAAACGAATAGCCCTCCTTTCGATGGAATCCAGTAGCCGAAGAGTATGTTTGGGTGCAGAGCTCCAGACATGAGAGCAGTACTCTAGTGATGGTCGAATCTGGGCTTTGTATAGTGTCAAAAGTTGTTGAGGTGTGTACAACTCTAGTTCGGAAGAGTACACCAAGTTTCTGAGCAGCTATCTTGGCGATTGCCACAACGTGGTTATGCCAAGACAAATTTCCTCCCAGATTGACGCCCAGCAAATTAATAGATGAAGCCAGTGGGATTGCGTGTCCGTCCATGACTATATCCGGTTCTCTAATGTTAACCTTTTTAGAAAGAACTGCGGCCTGGGTTTATTTAGCGTTAAATTCGACTTGGTTACTGTCACCCCAAACCAAAATTTCTTCCAGGTCTTTGTTGAGGCGTGTTACTTCATGCTGTCTGCGAATATGTGCGTCGGCAGCCGATGTTTGTGCATTCAAAGAGAAAGATGAGATAAGTGTGCTATCGTCAGCAAAACTAAATATGGGATTTTTCGTTTTCATTAGAAGGTCGTTAATGTAGAGTAAGAAGAGAGTGGGAGACAATATGGACCCTTGAGGAACACCGGCATTGATGGTGAAGGTGTCTGAGAGAAATCCGTCAATCGCCACTTGCAGAGAGCGGTCCTTAAGAAAGCTAGACAACCATGCACATAATCGACTGGGCATACCATAGGATCGCAGTTTACTTAGAAGTCCCTCATGCCAAACACGATCAAAGGCTTTAGAAATATCCAGTGCAACAGCCCGAGACTCCCCATGATGTTCGATTGCGTTGTTCCAAAGATGGGTAACATAGGCTAGAAGATCTCCAGTTGATCTGTACTTCCGAAAACAATATTGATGATCGCTGATAATGTTGAAGCCTTCCAGGTACTTTAGAAGATGTTGGTTAATAGCTTCCTCCATTACTTTTGATATAACTGAAAGTAATGCGATTGGTCGATAGTTGTTAGGCAGGGTTCTCTTACCTTTCTTTGGTAAAGGCTGGACTCGCGCCGTCTTTCAGCACGATGGAAATATTCCTTGTTTGTAGTATAAGTTAAAAAGTCTACAAAATACTGGTGTAAGTTCATCGGCGCATCTCTTGAGAACTATAACAGGAATTTCGTCTGGACCAGAAGCTTTCTTGACGTCGAGTCCTTTCAGGATTCGTTTGACGGGACGCTGACCGAACACGATTTCGGTCATTTCGGATTGAACTGCAGGAATGTTGGGTGGTGTTTTGACGATTCAAGAACCCAGCAACCTTTAAGATTGATTTCAGTACACTTCAGGGTGTCATGACTTGACGTTATGCATTTTCCCGCTTCTGATAATGACTGACTGATCTGTATTAGTCCTGCTAGTCAGCCATGTACAGAATCGACTGGACATACCATAGAATCGCACTTGACTTAGAAGCCCTTCTTGCCAAAAGACGATGCGGCAATGCTCTTTGGTTTTTCTGCTGGTTTAAATTGTCCTGATTATCTGCGGCGAATGCCGTTGTCGAGGCCATTGTGCTCTGATGCATACGACATGGTTTTCAAAATATCTTTAATATTAGTTAATACCTCCACATTTTTCCGTATTAACATAATCTCGTTATGGCCTTAAATCTTTTTTTAATATATCGAGTATTAGAGTCTATAAAGTATCCGTTCCACCTTAGCGTTCCTTAATCGCATTACATAAATAAAATGACAGACTTAATAAAATAAAAACGCGTACAATGTAAACTATGAATTATTTTATTATTGTGTAAAGATATTTTAAAAGCCAACAATGAAACTATTGATTACGACATAAAAATAATCTATCCGGTCGCACCGAGTTTGTTAAGGTTTCATTATGATTGTGAGATACACAATACTGTTTGTTATGTTGAATTTCAGGTGATATTTTCTTTATACAATCGCTTTTAGCACACCTGTCGGTTGGTGTTCTTTGAAAGCCGAGACAGGGCTAATTAACAAAAAAAACTATAGCTATGATTTCTATTAAATTTAGTCAAATCAAGTAAAATATATTGTAAATTTTACAAGGAATGTAAGTAAACGTATATGAAATTCCATGAAAATCAACCTCTCTTGGGCGGATTCTCCTTTGGGCGGACGCGGACAAGCTATTTTCATACAAAGAGTGCGAAAACCCTCCTAACTCATAAACGGACAAAAAAAATTTGGTATTTAGGAGACGAATAAGTACGGTGCAAAAACTCTCTGAAGACAGACCGGCAACCAATCGCGTACGCGTGGCAGAGCGAAAGGACTTCGCCGAATGAAAGTATGTGTGATTCCCCGATAGCAGTCCGTCGTTTATTTGTGAGTTGTAAGGTTAAAATCGTAAACAATGGCACAAAAATGTCGCGTTTTGAGTCTGAGAGAGAATATTGATGTCGTGGAAGTTTGTAATTTGATAACAATGATTTGGGCGAGTTTATTAACATTGATTGTAATGTGCTGTTAGAAGATGATAGTGACCCCATTCCTACCGATTATGTAGTCCAAACTGAAACCACATCACTATCTGACGACTCTGATGAAGAAGTTGACTGCAGTAATCAAACAAATGTCACCAATTATCAACAAGCCATCAGTATGGCAAAGGAATTATAAGAGTATGCAAAGAATAGAGGTGACTTTACAGCAATGAAATTGTTATGAGACTTGGAATTACATTTTCTAGATTGCAAGTATAAAACGCAAACACGTCAAACTACGTTATTAGATTTTTTTTAGTACTACATCCTAACTAAAACAAGTGTATTTTTGTTATGTTATGTTATATATATATAAAGTGTTGTAAAAATGCTTTTTTACAAGAATGAAGAGCTTAAATCAGATGCAACGGATCAATGAGAACTAGCTCTTCGTAAGGAGAACAGGTGGGGAACTTAACAGGAAGCAATCTATCGACCAACGAAGTCAAGCGACGATGGGGCACGGTTAGTACCTGGATGGGTGACCGCTTGGGAATAAAATGTGTCGAAATTTTCCCAAAAGATTTTAGTAAATTTTACGAAATATTTTAGTAAATTTTGCAAAAGATTTTAGGCAATTTTACAAAAATAGAAATGGTTTACTAATTATTTTTAAAGTTATTCCAGTCACATATAGAGACATAAATTATGGTTAACTATTTTTGTAGTAAATTTTTAACTACATTTTTCTTTCCGTGTGGTAATGCCGCCTTGGGCGTGAACTATATTGGCGCGTAACGATAGTCTGTGCATTTAAGAATATTTTTGTTTCAGTGTGTTATTTAATTACTTAACTATTAATATTAGCTTGTTTTCTTAATTATTATAAGATAAGAATAATCGGCTGATACCGATATCGGCACCACATTCTTTAAAGAGCTGCAACTATTCAATATACGTTGATATAAGGGAAAATTGTTAATATTGGCAACGTTGTAAAGCATGTTTAAGGCAACTGGTATAGACGCGGACGTGACTGTAACAAATTTCGGTAATTCCCCGACCGCCCGGTCAACCGAGTCCAAATACTAACAGTGATTGCCCATTTTACTCACCGCCCGGGTATATATGGGAGGGGGGCAGGGGAGTACCTTCCCTCCCCATAATCGGGTCTCGAAATAGACGTAAAGCTTCAGATTATGGGCTTAGCGAATCGGTTCGAGGATTTTTGCTTAATGACATAATATGGTGAAGGCCGACATCCCACTACCCCTAGAAAAAATCTATCTACGGCACTGGCTCAGTTCGTGAATCGAATTAGTATTAGTACATTGCTACTTCAGTGCAATATTTTCATTTTTGCAATACGAGTAAACATACGATGGGAGAAAATACCGATAATATACTCACCGACACAAAATTCCGCCACCCTGAAATTTTGCTCAAGTTTGATATTTTATTACTTGTTATCAGCTTGTAGATCAATGTATTGTGTTTCTCCTTAATTGTTTTATAAAGTAACATTTTTCGATTAGACTAAACTGCTGGCCATTTGCTTTCGAGCAAGAAAAATTTCGCCTAAATTTAAAAGTTAATATTTTCTGAACCAGATATGACATCGATCTCCGGTTTTTAATGGTTGATAGATTTGTCCCTTAGGAAACAATTGCAAAAGTTGGATTGTCTTAAACTGTCAGAAAATGTTATATACAGGGTGTTAAAGAGGACGATGATTTTTGCTCCAATTTCAATAGCATGTAACTTTCACAATACTATTTTTAAATTTTATCACTGTACGTCAATTGAATCACTGGTTAATAGCAAAAAAAGCAATTTGTCAAATTTTTTATATCTGCTATATTTTAAGAGATACCGATTTTTTTAAAAAACTTTGCTTTTTTTCAACTTTTTGTTAGCTAGATCCCACTGTGCGTTGCATCGTGCAAACTTTGCAAGTGATTATTATACCTTATGAAAAGCTTGTTTATGTTCAGTAACAACAATTATTGTACCTAAATGTTGTGATGTACAGTGGCGTACTTATAATCACTTATATGTCTATGCTTTATGAGTATCTCACAATTTTATTGTATTGGAAAGTACTCGCCACTAGATTAGGCAAGTTTTTCCTTATTTTTTAGTTTTTCATATCGCGCTACAGGTATATTATACAGTGTCTACAAAATTAAAAAAAAAAATTTTTTTAAAGTTTTTATAATTAAATAAAAAAATTATCTTTTTTAAAATTTTGTAGACACTGTACCTGTACCTGTAGCGAGATATGAAAAACTAAAAAATAAGGAAAAACTTGCCTAATCTAGAGGCGAGTACTTTCCAATACAAAAAAATTGTTAGATACTCATAAAGCATAGACATATAAGTGATTATAAGTACGCCACTGCACATCACAACATTTAGGTGCAATTGTTGTTACTGAACATAAACAAGCTTTTCATAAGGTATAATAATCACTTGCAAAGTTTGCACGATGCAACGCACAATGGGATCTAGCTAACAAAAAGTTGAAAAAAGCAAAGTTTTTCAAAAAAATCGGTATCTCTTAAAATATAGCAGATATAAAAAATTTGACAAATTACTTTCTTTGCTATTAACCAGTGATTCAATTGACGTACAGTGATAAAATTTAAAAATATTATTGTGAAAGTTACATGCTATTGAAATTGGAGCAAAAATCATCGTCCTCTTTAACACCCTGTATATAACATTTTCTGACAGTTTAAGACAATCCAACTTTGGCAATTGTTTCCTAAGGGACAAATCTATCAACCATTAAAAACCGGAGATCGATGTCATAATATCTGGTTCAGAAAATATTAACTTTTAAATTTAGGCGAAATTTTTCTTGCTCGAAAGCAAATGGCCAGCAGTTTATATTATACAGGAGTAAATCAAACTGTTTTTTGTCGTAATTTCCAAACACCCTGTAGGAAAATTGAGGTGGATAATTTTATTTACATACTGTTTCTTGTCATCTTTGATGTATTCTAAACATTTCGTTTCTTGATTCATTCCATTATCTCATTTCTGCTGCGACCTGCAACGTTTTAAATGAAACGATGTTATTTTTAGAAAATGTATGTCATTGGTATTTCTACCGAAGCACGCACCAATCTTGTTTTTGTTGAGCTCTAACCGCCCACCGTTACATTGAGGAAATCCTCCAAGAAGTTGTTGTTCCATTTGCTCCTTTCATCGGGAACCAATTTACATTAATGCATGATAATGCTAGACCTCACGTTGCACATGTAGTGAACGAATATCTGGATGAAGTGGGACTTCCCAGATTCGAATGGCCCGCATGTAGCCCGGATCTCAACCCAACCGAATATCTTTTGGATCAACTTTCGTTGGTCGTCGTCCTGTACAACCATAAACTTTGCAAGACTTACGACTGGCCCAGACCGAAGAATATCAGGATATCCCTCAAGAAAGGATAAGTAACCTTATTCATTCGATGCCACGAAGGCTGCAAGCTGTCATTGCTGCGAGAGGAGGAAATACAAGATATTAAAATTGTTTTTGTTAATTAATTTTATGATATACCTAGTGTTTGTTTTTCTTAATAAGAATAGGCTTCAAATCTGTGTTTCATTTAAAATTTTGGAGCTCGCGAATACATCAAATATTACAGGTGTAGAAGGTAGTGCATTGTATTGGATTAATGATTACTTAAGTGACAGGTATCAAATGACTAGAGTGGACGACAAACTATCAACTAAAAGGGAAAATAAATGGGGTGTTCCGCAGGGAAGTGTGCTGGGTCCAATATTGTTTATTATTTATGTTAATGATATTCATATAGCTTTAAAAAACTCGTTTGTGAATTTATTTGCAGATGATACCCTTATTTGTGTATCAGAAAATTAGGGATATAACTGATCTTTTGAATAGCGAACTTAAAATAATGTATCACTGGCTTTGCCAAAATAAATTAAAACTGAACACATCAAAGACACAGTGTATGATAATAGGTTCAAACGTAAATTGTAAGAAGTATGCCGGATTAGGATTAACCCTTAACATAAATGAGTCTGAAATTAGTTTAGTGTCGGAAATAAAATATTTGGGAGTCTTTTTGGATCCTCAGCTTGTTTTTACGAATCACGTTGATTATCTTTGTAAGAAATTAGGGAAAAAAATTGTTTTTTTCTGTCGCGTTTCGGATTGTTTGTCCCAGTGGGACAAGACACTGGTTTATAATACAATCATTTTGCCTCACTTTAATTACTGTTGTTCTTTATTAATATCTTGTACTCAGGAAAATATACACAGGCTGCAGGTTCAGCAAAATAATGTTATGCGAATTATTCTTAAATTCAACAGGTATATCCCGGTAAGAACTATGTTACAGAGGTTGAATTGGCTGTCTGTGGAACAGAACATTAGAAAGGCGAACTTAGTTTAAATATATAAAATTGAACATGAGCAGCTACCAATATATTTTAATGCTTTTCTTAAAAAAAGATCAAATTTTCATAGTTATGACATTCGCTCTGGGCAACATTATAACATTGAGTCAGTTAATATCTACAAAAATCGCTATTTTTCGAGGGAGTTCGCCTTTTTAATGACCTCCCCGAGGGCATTAAGGAGGCAAATGGGTTAAATGTTTTTAAAAGAAGATTGTTTCGTTGTTTGAAGGATATGTAGAGTAGAGTAGGATTTATCATTTTTGTAACTGACATATAAACACTTGTAACTTGCATTTTTTAGTAATAACTAGCCAAGTGCTAAATAAAGATTATTATTATTATTATTAAGAAAGAGTATGAAAATAAAATTATCCTCCTCAATTTCCCTACAGGGTATTTTGAAATTACGATAAAAAACAACAGTTTACTCCTGTATAATATAGCCTAATCGAAAAATATTTTAGGAAATTAATTAAGGAAAAACACAATAAACGGATCTACAGACCGATAACAAAATCATGAAAATCGCATAAAAAATAAAAAAGGGAAAAAATATCAAACTTTTTCCCAAAGCCGTTGGAGATGCTTAAAAATGAGGTTTCACTTACAAATTAATTAAATAGATCCTAAATATGCCGATATAGTTACCGATGTAACGATACTTATATCACTAGTGCTGACCCTTAGGTTTTAGTACTTAGCAAATTTTTTATATTTTGCTGTTCCTCTATATTTTCGCCCACGCGCAGCCACTGTACTTGACCTTGAGTTCGATTAATCGAAAATAGTAAATCTTCCCCTCATCGCCCGACAGAAGAAAATAACCCACCCTTTATAAAACCAATCGAACAACGGCAATAAAATAGGCGACATAACATTTCCTTTGGCTTAAAATTTTTTTAACTAACCTTGCCGACTACTTAAAGTACATTTTAACTAGTGCAAAGTAATTTCGGACAACTTCTAATTACATTAAAAAAACAATGAGAACAACTATTAAATCGGCAGCACGATTGTTATTGTTGCCGATCAAAATACACTTAAAATTATCAGGAAAACCACCGGTTGGAAATCAATTTTAAAAAATCTTAATGAACTAACGAGTGGGTAGAAGAATAAACGACACTAGTTAAACGGGATTTATATACATGGGTGCAATATAAAATATGGCAAATTACAAAACCATTTTCTCTCTCGCAATCGGTTTAAAGGTCAGGGAGAGCCGTGATTATACGTGTTGACAGGCTAGGTGCCAATCATATACTTGATGATCAATGATATTTACTGACCTTATGTTGCTTTTAGATAGATCAGTTAAGGAAATTGAACTATAAAGAAATATTACCTGTAAAAAATCTATAGTTTTAAAACACTAAACAAAAGAATGCCAATTATACAGGCTGTTTCAAAAAATATGCGCTATCGCTCGTGCGGTGATTTCTTGCCCAAAAATAGACAATTTTTATCAGCATAAAAAGGTAAATAGATGACTTATTTAATTTTAGGTCATCCTGTTAACAAAAATATAAATAAATAAAATAAAAATAATAAATAAAATTGCTTTTAGACTTATAAGACAATTTAACTTAACCTAACTATCCTATACTTAACAACAGCAAACAGCTCAGTTTAATTTTGTGTTGCTTATATTAACATATACTCAGCACAACTCTTTTAATTTCATTTTTACTTGTAAAAATAAATCTACTTTGTCATGCAAGGAGTCAAAGCTTGCACACATACTGTATATTGGCGATTTATGAAGTCTATTTGTATTTGGGGTGTGCAGGTAGAACAGATTGGTTTTTGGTCTTAGATGTAGTATCGGAGCATAAAAGTTAATTTGACTCAACGTAGTTATTACATATTTTATATAATGTATGTATTTGGTGATATTTATATTATATTATATTTATGCCCTCCGACAAGATGGACCGATGACTTGAAGCGTTGTCAGGGAAACTGGATGCAGGCGGCTCAAGATCGGAACACATGGAGAGAATTAAGGGAGACCTACATCCAGCAGTGGATACAGGAAGGGGTTGGTTGATGATGATGATGATGATGTCTGTCTTCAATAGTATTTATTTTAAATCTTTGAAGTAGTATTTTGCTGTCATAATATGCAAATGACCTAAAACATTACCAAAATTCACCAAATAATTTTTAAGAGCAAACCACAAATAAACCCGATTCTTCTAGGAAAAGTGTGCATTACAGTGAAGCCTCTCATAAGGAACACCTCTGATAAGCGGACATCTCTATTAAGCGAACATTTTTTCATAGTGAAATTCCATGAAAATCAACCTCTCTTGGGCGGATTCCCGTTTAGGCGGACGCGGACAGGCTGTTTTCATTCAAAGAGCGCGAAAAATCTCCTTTAAACGGACAAAATTTTATATCTGGGAGACGCAAAAACTCTCTGAAGACAGACTGGCAACCAATCGCGTATGCGGCTGACAGCACGAAAGGACTTCGCCGAATGAAAGTATGTGTGATTCCCCGAAAGCAGTCCGCCGTTTATTTGTGAGTTGTAAGGTTAAAATCGTAAACAATGGCACAAAAATGTCAAGTTACAAAAGAAATAATTACAAATTGTTTTCGTAAAGCAGAAATTAAAACAGATCAAAACCAAATTGTAGAAAGTGACGATTTTTCAGCAGAAGATAGCCTACCTACCTCTTTCTATTTTACGTGAGATATAGAAAAGAAGTTCTAGGATTTTATGACAATGATTTGAGCGAGTTCATTAACATTGACTGGCAATGTGCTATTAGAAGATGATAGTGACCCCATTGCTACCGATTATGTAGCCCAAACTGAAACCACATAAATATCTGACAATTCTGATGAAGAAGTTGAATGTAGTAATCAAATAAATGTCACAAATTATCAACAAGCCATTAGTATCGTAAAGGAATTACAAGAGTATGCAAAACAGGTGACTCTACAGCAATGGAATTGTTACACTGGGGAACAGCAAAAATGTTTCCGAGACCAAAATAGCAAAATCTTACTTATTTTATTATACTAATTAACAATCTGTCTTGCAAAAGGCTCAGTTGGCTCCGGTTTTATAGATCCATCCCAATTATGATAATTTACCTACCTGCCTTTAATATATGGGAAAATTTCACCATTAAATGAGAAATACCTGGATTTATTATAACAGGTGTACTTTATAAGGGGTTTAAATATATATAATATAAATCCTAAATTGTTAGTTAGTTGTATTTCAACCACCAGTTGATCGAGAGCTGTTCGTATTTGAGAAATTAGAGAGTTTTGAGCAACATGTCGCGAGTTTGTGTAAATAAGCCGGATCATTTTTGTTATATATGTGGTGAAATGACTTTTGTGAAACAAAAACGTACGCTTAGCCCTTTAATAAAAAAGGCTTACCACTTGTATTTTGGCTGCAAAGTTGGAGACCAGGATAAAAATTGGGCTCCCCATATCTGCTGCTACAAATGTGCGTCCAACATTCGCGGCTGGCTAAGTGGAAAAAACCGTAAGATGCCCTTCGCTGTTCCTATGATCTGGCGAGAACCGAAAGACCACGTTACTGACTGTTACTTTTGTTTGACACCTCCCATCAAAAAAGGCTTTTCAGAGAAAAAAAGGTCTGCGATACAGTATCCAAATTTACAATCCGCCATACGCCCGGTGCCTCATAGTGACGAGTTGCCTATACCTAATCCACCTCAGGAATATACCCTTCATTCTGATGATGATCAAGAGGATTCAAACGGTAGTGTACCGGAAAATGTCGCCGGCCCATCAACCTCGCAAGACTTGTCTTTGTCTGTGAACTTCCAAGTAAAAAGCCTCACAAAATAAGTCAAAGTGAATTAAGTGACCTTATAAGGGATTTGGAACTGCCCAAGACAAAAGCAGAACTATTGGCCTCTCGATTGCAACAATGGAATTTACTTGAAGATGAAGTAAAAGTTTCTGTGTACCGAAGCCGTCAGAAAAACCTAACACCATTTTTTAACATGGATAACAATTTGGTAGCCTGTAGGGACATTGAGGGATTAATGGCAGCTTTAAATCTGGACTATGATCCAAAAGACTGGAGACTTTTCATTGATTCCTCAAAAGTAAGTCTTAAAGCTGTGTTACTCCATAATGGAAACAAATTGCCTTCAGTCCCAATTGGTCATGCAGTCCATATGAAAGAAACATATAGCAATTTGAAATTGTTACTTGAGACCATACAATATGAAAGATATAAATGGCAAATTTGTGGGGATTTAAAAGTTGTGGCGATCTTGCTTGGAATGCAGCTAGGTTATACCAAATACTGCTGCTTCCTCTGCGAATGGGACAGTCGAGCACGATCGGATTACTACAGAAAGAAAATTTGGCCACCGAGAGAGTCTTTTGAGCCAGGAAAGAAAAATGTGACCAGCGCGCCATTAGTTGCCCCAGAAAAGATTTTACTACCGCCACTTCATATAAAATTGGGACTTATGAAAAATTTTGTGAAGGCAATGGACAAAGAAGGCCGTGCTTTTAGTTATTTAAAAGAAAAGTTCCCTAGAATCAGTGACGCTAAAATTAAAGAGGGAATATTTGTGGGTCCCCAGATTAGGAAACTTTTCGGAGATGCGCAATTCGATTCCATACTTGAAGGCAAGGAAAAAGACGCTTGGGATGCCTTTAAAATGGTTGCAAAAAATTTCTTGGGAAACATAAAAGCAGAAAATTATAAAGACCTGGTTGCCCAACTTCTTTTGTGTTACCAAAACCTAGGGTGTAATATGTCGTTGAAAATTCATTTCCTGGATTCTCATCTGGATTACTTTCCGGAAAATTGTGGTGCTGTAAGTGACGAACACGGTGAGAGGTTCCACCAGGATATTTCGAACATGGAAAGAAGATATCAGGGAAAATGGAACTGTGAGATGTTAGCCGACTACTGCTGGACTATTACGAGAGATGCCCCAGAGGCTGCTTTCAAAAGGCAAGCTAAGAAGCGCAAAATGAGTGTCTAAACTTTGGATTCAATGATAAAAATGTGCTATTTAGTTGCTTTTGTTGAACCAACAATATATTGTTATCTGTATTTTGTATGTCCATTGTATATGCCTATGAATTAAAATTTTGTAACAAATAATTGAGATTTTTTTTTTTGCGAGCCAACTAAAATCTTTAATAGGTATTTTTTAGTTACTTGGGTACAGTTGAATCCAAAAAAATAGGTTTTGTTCAGGAAACAAAAAAAAAGTTGAAATTTGTTTCCCAGTGTTATCAGACTTGGAATTACATTTTCTAGATTGCATGTTTAAAACGCAAACACGTCAAACTACGTTATTAGATTTTTTTAGTACTATATCCTAACTAAAACTAGCGTATTTTTGTTATGTGTTTAATAAATGTTTATTTGTAGATACATATATATACTTGTATTAATGCATCTTTACGCAGCTTAAGAAAATTGTCATTACCATAAGTTGTTAACTAATTACAAATATCCTACGAAGTCTTAATTAATTAAAAAAAATGTTATTTATGAAAACAATATTTTACAGAAGTAACATCTTAATAATCCACATAAGTTGCTTGTATTAATGAGTTACAATGTATAATTACAATTTACTATATAAGTACAGGTTTAAGAAAGAAAAATACGAACGTGTATTAATTTAATCATAGAATTAATTAAATTAATTAAATCCCGTAATTCATTTACCTCGGACAAAAAGTGGATGTTAGAAAAACTAAAATTATGGTAAAATAGGAAAAATGCTATCTATCATAAGAAAACGTATCATTAGTGAATTAATTTCAGTTTGTCGATTGAAAAAGTAAAACGTTCAAACGCCATATGTTTTAATAAAAAGATTCCAGCAGGGGTTTTTATAACCTCATATTTTCTCTATTTAATTTATTATTTAAATTTATAATTCCATTTAGTTAAACTGGGCATATTGGTATTTAAAGAAAATATACAGGGTGGGTATAATGAGAAAGGCACTATAAAACTAAGCACTAAGATATGGAAATATTATATTTAAATGGGTTAGAATTTTTGTTAGGCGATGACATTGCACCTGGTAGAGAATTGGAACGGTAGTCAATCCACGTGAAAATTTTGCCGACACCGATGATCGGCAAAATTTACTTCCCTTCCCATTTAATATACAGGGTGTTACAAATTCGGCCCTCGCCATTGGGATTTCGGAAACGGTAAGAGATACGAAGTCGGTCAAAAAAATCAAAAATATATACAGAGGCTTTCAAAATATTCGGAAAAATCTAAAATCTTCCGTTTCGGCTTTTAGTTTTTCGTGACTTTGTTCGAAGTGATGTCCAAAAATAAATTTCACTTTTTCATTCCTACTTTTTATTCTCCACAAGACGGCATCATCAGACCTTTCATACGACGTTTCGTCTTTAGATCACCATCATCAACTTACTTTTTTTAAATACTGAGCCTGGATTTTTTTGTTTAAATTATGAAAGAGGACCGAAATCTACGTTCAGTAGTATACAGCACATTTACTTCTGTATTTCAAACTAATAGTTGTATCAAATATACAGGGTGTTATCTAAATTACTTATTATATTTAAATGGGTGACTCCTTGGGTGTCCTAGAGAGAGTCTACATACTTTTCTTTTGTTAAATCGTATCTAAATACTAAGGTAAAAACCCTTTTTACCCACATACTGTCGTGCCGTTCCATCTGAATTCCATAGAGTATACTAGCCGTGTTGTCAGATCACATCGCGTATCTCGCCCTTGCTTGGATACCGGCCGCGCGCCACTATCGTTGCTTCAGTGTGTTTCGAGACTCGAGGGTGGAGTGACGCTGTCGAGGGTTCCATGTGCTGGACGTATACGAATTTTAAACGTTTTGTTAGTTGTAACAGCACCCGATTCTTTTTCTGTTGTGAAATAATTCATAATAATAAATGTTGTGATGTGATTTCAAATTTGTGTGATATTATCTACTGCTGAGCTGTTGAAAAACATACATTTTGTGTTTTTTTTTATGGAATTTAGTTATAAAACGGATTATTTTAAAATAAGATCGAAGAGAGTATGTACCTTAAAATTGTAGTTTTTTTTTTAACTTTGAATAAGAAGTGATAACGCGTGTCAAAGACGTCTTATTGTCAAAAACTGAACACGTGTTCTGTGTTTCAAAATGACAAAACCGCCTATAATGCGCTAACCTCTTTTGAACCTCGAGACTGCCTCAATAAACTATTGATTGCAAAGGTCCTCAGGAGCGGCCACGTAAATTTTGAGATTTCATATAAAGTGTATGATTTCGCTTAATAATTGAAAGCGCAACATAAGGTTATTTTTCTTCAATTTATTTTCATCTCAGGATTTGCCGGTTTAAATATAATCAGTTATTTCCATAACACCCTGTATACTTAGCGTAAGTACAAGTAATTTATTTTATGAATACAATTAAAATTTGACTCTTAAGCCGGCACTTTCTTAAAACTTTTAAAGGGCGCATTAAGTTTTAAATTTTCGAATTATACCGAATTTAAAAAAATCCCAATGGTGAAGACACCATTTGTAACACCCTGTATAGGGTAACATCTGCCCCTCCCAGGGGGTTAAACCACGAAGGATGTATATATTTTTTACAAGCGCGCCTTTCACACTAAAATTGACTTGTCTTTTCTATTTTTAATATTATTAACTGCAATTAAGGGTGGGAAGTTTTCAACTTGACACCCTGTATAAAATATTGTATATAATCAACCTTTGTGCCCGTTGAACAGGAGGAGGGAGAGTTGTTTTGCTTTACATACGGCTCTCCAAATTCTACGTCGGACGCTCTTAAAGGAAATGGACCCGAAATAAGGCTAGTTCATAATTTTATATGCAGCTGGAATACCGTAAAAGGTCAAAAAACAATAATAAAAATAAAAAAAAGTGCAATAATAACGGAATCCGTAAAAACCGTATAAATAAAATAATTCCTGACGTCTCGGCTTTGCGAATTTGATGTTATGACCAAATTTGTGTTTATGTTTATGACCAGGCAGCGTTCTCATAAAATGTAACACACAAAACTAGTCATAAAATCATGAAAAAATCTCGAAATGGAAAAGCTTCAGGCTAAAATTTCATGTGTGGTTGGCTACGTTTCTGTCGAGAACGACAGCACATTATGTAACAAGTGCGTGACAATAGGTTTTATATACGAGCGAGGAGTTTACAATAGGTGCTGTAAGCGAGTGTTGCAAACCGAACACTATACTACGAATTAATCATGAAAATTGTAATTATTACAATATTTTATAGGAAATCTACAATAACATCTTTACCATAATAATTTTATATAGTGTTTGTTAAAATTTACTATACAGGGTGTTATAGAAATGACTTATTATATTTAAACCGGCACATCCTGAGATAATTAATAAATGAAGAAAAATAACCATAAATGGCGCTTTGAATTATTAAGAGAAATAATATAATTTATTGAGGAAGTCTAAAGTCTCAAGGCGGTGTTGTCCTATTACAACACATAATTGTAAACGCACGTGTTCAGTTTTTAACAAGACGTCTTTGACCCGCGTTACCGCTTTGTAGAAAAAAAAAACTACAATTTTAAGGTACAGTACAGTACGTTTCACGAAATTTGGATACGACTTAATGATTTCCTGGGTCGGTCCCATTGTGTCGACAAGAGCTTGGCAATAAACAAGTGAAGTATGAAGGGACGGACTAAGGGAAACAAGTAATAATATGATTATATTGATGTAATCAAATGAAATAACATTTTTTTCAAATATTACTAGTCATATTTATTTACATTCATAATGTCATTCTATAGATAGTTCTGTTTCGGTATCGCTATCCTCATCAAAATTAATTATAATTGGATTAATTATACGATCCAGACTAATATACGAATTTTCTACAGTTATTACGTGACGGACTGAATTTTTCCAACTACCTGGGGGAATATCATTACAGCATTTTCGTATTAATTCTACAACACTAGAAGTTAAAGTCGTAGAAATATTTTCAGACATAACCAGTGATTTTAACTGGTGCCACATATGCTCTATGGGGTTAAAAATGCAATAATAGGGTGGGAGCCGTAGCACTGTATGTCCAATTTCTTCTGCCAATGTGTCACAAACATATACTTTTTTTATACAAAATGTCTTTAAAACTTCTAAAAGATCACATTTTTTATAACTTTCTTCAAAATATATATCATTCGCCGCCATGTAGTTCTGAATCTCCAATTTTGTATTATTTGAGCTTGGAGCTTTATGTAATTGGCGACTGTGATAGCTCGCATTGTCCATTACTATCACGCTATTCTGAGGAATGTTTGGTAAAAGACAATTCTTGAACCATTCCTCAAAAACGAACAAATTTTACCACAAAAAGATATTTAAACATAAATTAAGCAACCTAACCTACCTGATGTGCCTATATTTAATTATAATTATTACAATCCGGTCCTTTCCACATAATAATAACAAACGGTCATAAATAATGGGATGGCCCCAGGTACGTTTACTGCAGTCATTAAGTTATATCAATTTTTCGTGAAACAATCTTTACATACTCTCTTACCTTCGATCTTATTTTAAAATAATCCGTTTTAAAATTAAAAAGTATGTTTTACAACAGAACCGACAGTAGATAATATCACACAAATTTGAAATCGCAACAACACTTATTATTATGAATTATTTCACAACAAAAAAAATGGGGTAATGCTACAACTAACAAAACGTTTAAAATTCGTATACGTCAAGCACGCGGAACCCTCGGCAACGTCGTTCCAACACCGACTATCGAAACATACTGAAGCAACGATACTGAAGGTTAAACATATCAATACGCGCGCGGCGGTTATCCAAGCAAGGGCGAGACACGCAGTGTGATCTGGCATCACTGTAGTTTACTCTAGTGACCTACATTGTTGCTTACTGAAACTAAAGACAGCATGTAGGCAAAAAGGGTTTTTACCTTAGTATTTAGATATTCCATTAAAAAAAAGTATGTAGACTTTCTCTAGGACACCCAAGGAGTCACCTATTTAAATAGAATAAGTCATTTCCATAACACCCTGTATATATTTTAGAACTTACTTGATTTGACTAAATTTTTTAGAAATTCTAACTATACTCTTTTAGCAATTATGTTTACAATATTATTTTGGTATAGATTACTAATAAAAAGTATTAATATTATATTTTATAGGAATCTTTACAATACTTTACTATAATAATTTTACTATGGTAGTTTTCCATATACCTTATTTACGAGAGAACATTTGCGAAATAAACAGAGTCAATAGATAGGAAGTGGGTTAGAAGGAAATTAAAATAATACCGTTGAATCGAGCCGCGCCCATGGCGGAACCATCGTGTGGCAACATCAACAATTGCAAGCCGATTCGGATTAAATCGTCCGAAGATAATCGGCAATGTGTCGTTTTCGTTTGTTTTTCTATGTCAAATTAAAAAATTGCACGATATACAGGGTATCCGTTTGAAAGCTTCCCACCCTTAATATCCCGCCTGCAGTAAATAATCGTGTTAAAAAAACGTCAAGACAAGTCAGTGTTATGAGAAAGGGGAATACCATTAAATAATACCTTTTTCTATTTGAGTTTCATTATGAAATGCAAAAAAATTTAATAACCTGCCACTATATGAAACTGAAATTTAATTTTTTTATGTTGGCAGCAAGTAGGGTTCGAATTTTAGGTTTACTTCGATTTCGTTGAAATTAGTTTCTAGGCATTATGGATTCGATAAAAAAAATTTATAGAAAACTTTAAAATACTGACTTTTAACCTTGCAAATAGATAATTTTTACTAGATATTTATCTGAAATACCTATACTCGGAAATATATAACTTGGCGACTGTGTCCGTCAACAGCTATAAAACAACATAACCTCAAAATAATAGAAATATCTTCCAGTATATGCTCTATTTCTAAAGTTTTATTCAATAAAGCACTATTTTTATTTTTAATTCAATATAGTATTATACATATTACTTTATATATACATACTTATAGTTACTGTAGACATTTCCTGGGCATTAATTGTTATTCCTGCCAGATTCTGTGTCGACACAATCTCTTGTTCAATAGTATTATTTATTATTTGGTTCAATATTTTGAACTTTGTTCTGCTCGCACCATAATTCAAAGTTTTGCATATTCTTTTTAAAAGTTTTTCAAGATAATTTTCTGCAATTTCTCGTATTTCTGACGGAGTACAAATTTCTTCCTGACTCATTTTTATTAACTCTAATAATATATTTATTTTTAATTATGACGGATGGGAAGAAGCTTTGTTGTGTTCAATTGTTTCTATCATGGCATATTTGATACTTGTAACATTTTATTAAATTGTAAAAGTATTGCCGACCCAAAAAGAAAATATTAATTCAAATGGAAAAAATCTACTAAATTTTTTCAGACTTTAAAGACCCAAATAGATAAAGTATTATAAAAGACACGGTTCATAAGACAATTAGAGCACTTGTACTTTAGAAAACACCCCGCCTCGCGGGTCGTTGTCTAAATTAAACGCGTGCTCTAAGATAATGTCTTATGAAACTTGTATCTTCCATCAATCCAAAGACTACGTTGGTCGTCCGAAAATATTGCTACTGCTGAATAAATCTCTTTTAACTGTTGTAAGAACGATCTCAGGGAAAATATTTACAGCTTGCTTACTGTAAGAATATATAACCTTGTTGGTTGCGCGCAGGAACGGAAATGAACGTAGCCCACATCCGTATTTTTTATATTTCGGTTAATTTAAGAGAAAAACAAAATAATAATACGAAAGCCCCCGATTGTATCTTCATTTACCAATTCGAAGAGGATTCCGAGAACTCTTCAATGAAAATTTTTATACCAATCGAAACTTTAGTTCCAGTTTTTTAACGAGACAAATTTTACTAAGTGAACCCAATCCAATCCCAAAAATTCGTTCATGTATAAAATGCGTAGGATTAAATAATCAATTTTATGAAGATTTTCGTAGATCTTTAAAACATAGAAGTGTATAAAGTTGAAGGGAAATTTGCCACGAGCGCGCGGTTATTATTTTCACGCCATGACATCATAGTCTCCTTTTCTTCTTATATGTCAACGACGACGTGAAATTTACAAAACAAAGCGCCATTTTAAAGAGAGTTTAATGCCCTTTAAAAAGATGTATCACAACATATCCATTTCCATTTGAAAAAACAAGGGCAGTGGCCGCCCCCGCTAGGGGGTTGAGGTTAAGGGATGAAATTAATAGTGAAACGTGTCCCCCTGAAAACACAAGTTCACGGGTACGAGTTTTTTTTTTAATTTTCACGTACGCAGCCGTAAACCTTGCTGGACTGTTTTCGATGGGCCACCCTGTATATGTGGTCTTACCTGGTATACATCGAATTAAAAAAATTAAAATATACCTGGTGGCTCAATAATTATGGGTAAAAAACTTGATCCATTGGAGCTCTGTGAGAGCCCATATCTCCGAAGACGAGGCCTATACGAAAAAAGTGTATATGAACTTGTAGGACTCTTTTCGCTTGTTTTCTTCATATCCGGGAGATTTCAAACATTTTTCCGGACACCCTGTATATAAAATGCCATTCAAAACTTTTACAATATTGAGCAAATAATTTATATTTTCCAACTGCTACTTTACCTACCGATGAATATTACAAGCACATACTACTTTGCTCTTCATGCGTACGTGAAGACGCTCGTAGATGTCCTTACGATACAGAAAATTTTGTACAAAACCACTTTGCCGCAGGGACCGCTCTACCCCAACTTCCCCTACTAACGTTGATATCCACCAAAAATTAAAAATTCATTTATTTAATTCTAACTTATTTAGAAGAATCTCAAATATTATACAAAAGTGTGTAGGAAGAGTATAGCGTTTAATAAATGTACGAATTGAAAAATCCTCTTTTATTGGAATTATTTTGAATTCGTTCCGGTTCGTTGGGATAGGATAAAAATGAATAAAAACGTGGGCGCCGTGCGCAAATGACACACTTCCAAATCGAATCTCGATTGTTTTTCACTAGTTTGTTTCGGTCACTGAAATCCGAAACAAGACGAAAATTTGATTCTACTCAACTTGTTATGGGTGGATGAATTCACCTGAACGAATTTAAAACAAACTTAATACTTTTTGTTTTATCGTTGTTTATAATAGTTTAAAAAAATAATTAAAGGACTACTTTTTATCGAGGTTTAGGAGGTGGTCGCCGGAGATTATTCTAGAAACGTTTTTTAACGTTCAACTCAATTAATTTTAATGGATGTTATAAATTTACTTTTTTTCTTAGCTTTTTCGACCTTTATTGGACTCTTATGTAACTTTCTTTATTTATTCACCGATCTAAAATAAATAATATTCGGAGTAGCCTCTTTACAGCTTGTCAATCATTTTTTTTTTTCACGTTGTACGATCGTTATAAAAACTACATTTCTTTTACGCAAAAGTTAGAAAAGGTGCCGAAACGTGCAACTTTTTCACTTCTCTCTGAATGCTTATAACATCAAGTTGCCATGAAAAGAGCATCCACGTCGTTCGCTGCCTGTGCGTTGCATTGTTATTATTACCTTACAAGTAATAAGTAATATTTGAAAAATGAAAACAAACAATTCCGATTCCGAAGAAGAAAACTCACGTCAATGCGCTCCGGGCGAAATAATTATTTCAACCAATGAAGCAACACAATTGTCTGAAAAATCGAAAGATGTTTACAAAAAGGAATATAATATGTTAGATATTTTATACTATTTCCTTCTACCTTAATTTTCTGAACTTTCAGTGAACCTATTCAATGTATCCAAAATCATAATTTTATTCTGTACATAAAAAAAGCTTAACTATGGCTCCTCTTTTACAGTTTGCCTTAAAAATTTCAAAAGTTTCTGTTTATGTATAATTCTCCACTGAAGATAAGGGTATGTGGCTTCACAACATACAGGGTGTTATGGAAATGACTTATTATATTTACACCGACAAATCCTGAGACGAAAAAATAAATTGCAGAAAAATAACCTTAAATGGCGCTTTGAATTATTGTACGAAATACACACTTTATATGAAATCTGAAAATTTACGTGGCCGCTACTGAGGACGTTCGCAATCAATAGTTTATTGAGGCGGTGTTGTCATTTATCTTGCAACACAGAATTGTAAACGCACGTGTTCAGTTTTTGACAACAAGACGTCTTTGACCCGCGTTATCACTTCTTTTTCAAACTTTTTAGAAAAAAATACTGCAATACGGGTACATACTCTCTTACCTTCGATCTTATAATCCGTTTTATAATTAAATTCCATAAAAAAATAAAACACAAAAGTATGTTTTGCAACAGAACCAACAATCACACAATTTTGATATCATATCACAATATTTCTTATTACATATGAATTATTTCACAACAGAAAAAAAATCGGGTAGTGCTACAACTAACAAAACGTTTAAAATGCATATACATCAAGCACGTGGAACCCTCGACAACGTCATCCCATTCCCGAGACTCCAAACATACTGACGCAACGATAGTCGCGCGCGGCGGGTATCCAAGCAAGGGCGAGACATGCGGTGTGATCTGACAACACTGTTAGTATACTCTAGTGACCCACATTGCTAACTGAATCCAGATGGAACGGCGCGACAGTATGTGGGTAAAAAGGGTCTTTACCTTAGTATTTAGCTATACGATTTAAAAAAAAAGTATGTAGACTTTCTCTAGGACACCCTAGGAGTCACCCATTTAAATATAATAAGTCATTTCCATAAAAACCTGCATATGGAAATTAAAAAATGAACTTTTATTAAACTAGTGGAGCAGAATCTCGCTACGCTCGTTGTTTTCTCTTCTCACAAAATAAAACGCATCCTAACGCGGACGGCGAGAATGATTTCGACCGACGTCCAGGCGAACGTCTAGCATCTCCGAGAGGCCCCAAAATACTCTACCTAAACGACCAAAGTCGATTGTTCATACATACTATAAGGTTCAAGTTTCTATATTAATTAATGATTAATAACCATGGTGTAATGAGGATTGGGGGGAAACCATTCATAAATTCCATAAATTTATTTGTCAGTATGTCTAGTATGTGTATTTTCAAACAATTAATAATAAACTTAAAAATTTATTGCGGCTTTATTTTCGGAGAAATGAGCGAAAGCGGGGAGGGGGGTGCAAAGTTACCAAAAACTCTACCGGTAGTGGGGTCGCCCACCCTCAAAAATTTGCCGCCGAATATCACCCAACCGAAAGAAACGCCACTGCTATCAAGGGTTACGTCCAATTCGCCGCACCTACCGCATCAATCCAGATCCGGCATTGGGCGCCAGTGCCTTGCAGTTAAATCAAAAATATTCATATAATTACATACCTATTCTATTTTTTTCTGGAGGTAATTGATGAAAAATGAGGGAAAGTAAAATATGAAATTAGTAGGGCATACGAACGAGAGAATATCTACAAAATTAGTCAGATATGCCTGCTACGTGGTGATGCTCTAGTTGCTTCGGGTCTTTAAAAGGAATCAAACATTAAATTACATAGTTATTGCATCGCGTACGTTAAATTCGTCGTTTGTTATTATAGATCATATTTTATTCTCGAATTCCAATAGAAATTAAATCCTCTTTTAAATTATTTAATTAATAAATAAAATTGTTTGAGACCAGCATCCCACACCCTACTTTACGAACAAATCCGCGGGATTTGCGGGATAACAAACAATGAACGGTGGTATTTTGGATCGATGCGTCGGGGATTCCCCGTCCTGCCGGGCTATTGAAAATACGTTAAACATAACAGTTTTCTTGCGTACGTGTGAAAGTAAGGGCGTTATTCAACTAGTATCTAGTGGCATTTATCAAGTGGTTGAATATAATATATGGAATTTAAACAGCAATCACAAAAATGAGTGTCAGTATCAGTTTATTTTTTAAAGTCTGAAGATGGTCTTACATCTAAATGTAAGTTATGCCCTAGCAGATATGTACGCGTGCAATAAAATAAGATCAAATCTAAAAGATGAAACATTAAACATGTTATCTAGTCGTACTATATGTAATAAATATTTTCCTGCTACTTTACTCTGTTTTTAATTGCATAAAACAACTTTTTATTAACATACAGCAACCACATCGAGTCCCGCAAATCCCGCACGTTTAATCCCGCAATGTGAAACCCGCGAAATCACCGCGGAATCCAGCATTTGCGGGATTGGATTCCCTAACCAGCATGAATGAGCAGAAGCGAAGATGCCTTTAAAAAAAAAAGGTTTAAATGAACACATGCAGGGAACCGGCGGACTGGTCTAGATCTACAGTAAAAATCACGCCAACTGCAAAGTACGGATAAAAATTTTATCTGAAGAAAACGTAAATAGAAAAATATTGCTGCTAGAGTTATTAACAATTTTTGCAAGAAAAACGTGAAAACCGCAGTTCTATATCTTCTTGCGTTTCAGAGTTGTAGCCAGAAGAATAATTTTTAACACTTTAATTATTATTTTAAGTAGAGTGCCCTGTATATTTTTGCAATTTTCGAATCTATGTAAAAATTCAAGTAACTTATGTTAATAATTTTATATACCCATCTATAACCGTTACTGAGATAAAATTCATTAAAGGAATTGTTTATAAAAAAAAACATGTCAAAGGTAATTTAACCTTACTTTGCCACTAATGAATGCAGTTCAAGAATTAAAAATTTGAGAAAGTATAGGAAAAGTATGGGTCTTTTTATTTCATAAAAATACTAGACATTTCTTATACAGGACATATTTTTTTAAGTTATAGGTATAATTTTTAAGAGAATTTTTATGAATTACTTTTGAACTAAATCTGGATATCCCACATATATATATAAACAGTATAGTGCTAATACCATCTGCAATTATGTCCCCGCTATGGGCATCGAAGGGGGCGTTGTGAGTTTGCGCAGTTCGGAAATTTCCTTGCGAAAGTAAACATTCGACAGAACCGGATTTCAACTTTTTTAATGTAAATTTCCTTGGTTAGGTAGGAAAAATATTGCAATCAAAATTTCGATTAGTTCGATTTAAGACAGCGTTCCATGCATACGATTTCTAAAGATATGATGATCCGACGGTGCCCTGATTGGTGTAAATTTTGGTGCCAAATTCCGTCCGAATGTTTGTAACAATCGACACGATGAGCTTTATTTTAACTTTCATCTGACGTCGTATGTTTTTTAACCTCACTTTTTTCTTAACCAAAAATTAAGAATGAATGAATGAATATTGACTATTTTGGGAATTATTATCAGCTACTAATGTACCAAATTAAAAATACATTAATTTTAAGGTTAGGTAGTGACCACATATATATATTGTATACGAGTGACATTCTCTTCTTTTTTTTACAAGCTTTCTAGTGAAATTCGGTTCCGAAGATCGGATAATGTGATAAGCAAAATATTTTCGTATACATATATGGTATTTACGACTTTTGCAAAAAAGCACCATGCACTTGTGCCCTTTCATTTTAAACAAAACAAGCCAGTAAGCTACCAAACAGCGAATCGAATCACCACAAATTAAAAACTCCTTTAGAAAAATTGTTGTTAGGTAATGAAAGTTTATAAACACTAATATACTGAAAACAATGTGATAATGTGGATGAACCACTTTTTATTCTGTAATTTGAAAAAGCATCCAGAACCAAAGATGGCGACGAATAACAACAAAAAAATAATGTCGGGGACACTCTTTGTATTTTGGAACGTTCGTAGTGGCAATATACTGTATATATATATGTGGGATATTCTTTATAATAACGGTTTCCCAGGGAGAAATATTTGATATACGTTGCGAAAACTTCCTAATAATGAACTTTCTGCACTTGTATCGGACGCGGGCCTTTTGAGAGTTGTCGTTGCGAGACGGTTCGGCATGATGACATTACAAAAATAAAGCTAATTAGGTCACCGCAACGAAAAAATAAATAGACTAGAGTTTAATTCGGACCCCACGTAATTAATAAAAGGATTGTCCTCAATGGTAATCAAAAAGGCGGAATTCCCGATTCTCATAATTCCTCGTATTTCAATAATAAAAAAAATCGGATTTTTTTATAATAACGGTACGTAATGGTACCTTGTCTAGAGCTGCGGTTTTGTACACTAGGTAGGTCATACCGCAATGCGAAAACCAAGGGTTGATAACCCTTATGGGGCGCAGCGTATCACTGAGGATCGTGGTTCGGATCGCACGTTAACCTGTAGGTTCTCTCGGCAATGACCCTGGCAGCGAACGAAGAGGAAGAAATAATTGAGAAATTTTTTTTTTCATTTTTATTGGAATTCGACCAGAGAATAAAATAACAACCATAAGTCATTATAAAAGCTAAAATTGAGAATGCAAAACTGACATTAAATAATCTCATCGGAAAATTTTGATCAATCAGCCTCACCCGAGTCATACAAATTCAATTTTATTGATCTGGCTCTCCGTTGAGCTTAAATCAAACCCATCTGACCATATTTTTTTTCTAAATCAAGCCCGGTACACAATAGAATTTTCTGGTCTAATTTAAATTAGTCGAATAATTCGGCGAATTAAACTATCAAAAGAGATTAAAGGGATTAAGGAATTTAAAATACAATAATAATGGAATCAATTACTCTAATTCGTTTTCAAGGCGGTTCGGGTATTTATCGATATTTTGTTTATCTCAGAAGAATCGGTAGTTTTGAATATTTTTTTAATAAAATTTATTCCAGTCGGTTATGTAGGCTGGTTTTATTTAATATCTCAAGTCTATTTGATGGAGTGCTTCGGAACCAATTATACAGGGTGCCCCAAGTAAAGTGGCCTATTAGAAGTATCTCGAGAACTAAATGAGATTTGATTTTGAAAATTTGGCTGTGGCTATAAGAGATGGTTTTCTACGTTTATAAAATACTTCGGATCGTGTGGTGTTGCCGGATCAGACCGAAAGTGGTAGCAACTTCGGAATTTTAAATGAATTACCCTATATATTATTTTTTTTTAATCTAGGTAAAAATCCAGAATAGTTTTCTGTATAATATCATATACCTACCTTTAAGAGTTTTTGAATTATAAATAATTTTGTGATTTTTTAACGCCGTATCGGGACCTGAAAGGAAAATCGTATCTTTTTAGCGGTTACAGCTAGAAAGCTGAAATTTCGACAATAGTTTCATGTTTTATTGCTTTTTTTTTTGATGACCAAGATTATATATTTTGCTTACCCGCTGATTGCTTACCAATATCTGATTAAAAGTGGATCGCTCATAGCAGCTTATACAGTGAGTCCCAGAAGAAATGTCTAAATTCATTTAAAATTCAGCGGTAAGTTTTTTCAAAAAACGCTCGTACCCGTCGATTTTCATTTTTTCATTTTTTTTTGTGGTAATTTCATGTATACAGGGTAGCTCAAAAATAAGTTACGACCATCAACTTCATTTTTTCAAATGAAAACATATATTTTTTATTTCATTTTTGAATTTTGCATTGAATTCTAAGCATGTTTCATGTACCATGTCCTATACATAAACTCAACAGTTATTGAAAAAATTAGGATTGAATATATCATTTAGGGAATCCAACGATCTATCAAATCTTCTGGCAATATGGCATTTTGGGCTCCATAATAAGTAAGAGTGTACTGTCTCACTGTCACCGTTTATTTCCATAGAAACTGTATGACAATTTTATTTCAAATAAGTATAATTATTGTCAAGCGTAGTTTCAAAGTTGCGGTTTTCACAATAATGGTGAAGTTAACGGAACGGGAAAAAATTGAAATTCTATGCATGGTTGGGTTTGGTGATAAAACACGTACTCAAATAGAAACAGTCCAATTATTTAATGAAATCCATCCTGATCGTCCTCCCATATGTCAAAAGATGGTGAGTAGAATAGAGGCTAAGTTTAGAGAATTAGGTCATGTTAGAGATTTGCCTAAATCTGGTCGTCCTACTCGAGATGAAAATTAACAACTTGACGTTTTGCTTTCCTTGGAAGAAAATCCATGTACTCCCCTGTCGCACATTGGGGCCGATTTACACATGCCGAAATCTGTTGTTCACCGAGTAGTTCAAAAGCACAAATATCACCCATACAAAGTTATTCCAGTGCATGAGTTATTTGAAGATGATTTCGATAGGCGAAGTGAGTTTTGCGGACGCATGCAAAATATGTGCAATCTAGATAATAATTTAGTAAAAAATATTATTATTTCGGATGAAGCTACGTTCTATTTGAATGGTAATGTGAACAGACAAAATTGTCGATAATGGGCAACAGAAAATCCGCATTGGATGATAGAGGTTCACAGCCAGTACCCTAAGAAAATAAATGTTTGGGGTGGAATCGTACGCGAAAGAGTAATTGGTCCATTTTTCTTTGAACAGTCTTTAACTGGACAAGTATATCTCGAATTTCTCCAACTAGAATTAATTCCAGCATTAGTGGCTTTATTTCCGAATCCATTGGATCCAGACTCCCCTGACAAGGAACTGATATTCCAACAAGATGGTGCTCCTCCGCACTATGCGGCCACTGTGCGCACATTTTTGGATGAAACCTTTCCCAATCGGTGGATTGGAAGGAGAGGACCTATCGAATGGCCTGCTAGGTCGCCTGACCTAACTCCGCTGGACTCTTTTTTGTGGGGTTACCTCAAATCAAAAGTATTTGTTAACAGGCCAAACAATATGCAGGAGTTGAAAGAAAGGATCCGAAGAGAAGTGCGTGTCATAACTCCGGAAATGGTTGGAAACGTGCAAAGAGAGTTTATTGATCGTCTTGGATATTGTCAAGCCGTAAATGGCGCACATTTTCAACATTTTATTTGATTTTGTTGTGTTTTTTTTTAATAAACAGGTCTTACTTATAGATATGTTCAATCCTAATTTTTTCAATAACTGTTGAGTTTATGTATAGGACATGGTACATGAAACATGCTTAGAATTCAATGCAAAATTCAAAAATGAAATAAAAATATATGTTTTCATTTGAAAAAATGAAGTTGATGGTCGTAACTTATTTTTGAGCTACCCTGTATACATGAAATTACCACCAAAAAAAAATTAAAATCGACGGGTACGAGCGTTTTTTGAAAAAACTTACCGCTGAATTTTAAATGAATTTAGACATTTCTTCTGGGAATCACTGTATATTTAATTTGCGTACCAAAATAATTTAGAGCACTCTAGTATGACATTAATTACTGACCGATTCAGAAATGTTTGCTGTCCATAAGTTGCCATTTTGGCTGACCGATTACATTTTTTCTGTTCGCAAAAATAAGAATATTTTGCTAACCAGTTAAATGATACCTTTAATATAATAGCCCAAGTTTCCCGATTACAATTCGTACATTTTTGCGAAATAAGTGTGCCTATATATGCGAGCCGCAATGATGGTCATCATCATCATCATCATCGTCGTCGTCATAATCGAAGAACCGTTCGCTTTTGATTTATTGTAAGTCCAGACCTAAACGGAAAACAGTTTTGTGCATGACCGTGAAAAGATAAATAAAATGTAACGTAATTGTGATGGTGAGGAACGGGCGAAATTTTAACAAGAGAAATGATGTTACAAGTTATTATAACATAACTTTATCGTCGAGTATTCGTGAGGAATGGTAACGGACCTGCGAGACGGGCGAGGCACGTGTCGGCATTTTTCATTACGAATTAAATTCACTCCGTATCCAAATTACAATACTTGAATATCTTTATGATTCACCGTTGTAATTTATGTAACGTTTTGTAACGAATTATTCGTACGTTTTCGGAATTTTATATAGACCCCAACAATTCGGTACCATTGTTGGCTGACAGCGGGGCTAAAATAAGGTTTAAATGCTATATTTAGTGGAAAGCGAGATAGTTCCGACAAAATGACATTAGTGTGGCGTCGGTGAGTCGGACGAACATCGAAATATTTTCAGCCGGAACAAGAGTACCTTCCCCCCCCCCCCCCCCCCCCCCGTTTTCGAGGATGCTGAACACGATGGCGGCGTCAGAATTTCTTTTGCGGGGTTGGGCAACCCCTCAAAACGGCCAAGAACCACCCCCCAGAGGGGTTAAACGAGCTTCAAGAGGTTTCCCTGCAAAGAAACACACTTTCCACCCGTTTTCGAGGATGCTGAGCACGGTGGTGGTGTTGGATATCGCGTCCGACCCCTTCCCCCCGTTTCCGAGGATGTTGAGAATGGGGAAAATTGTTATACTTCTCTTTTTAGTTGTAATGGTCTCTCATTCCGGTTCAACTGAAAAAATATTTTATAAAGTTCTTCAGACTTTAAAGACCCAAATAGAAAAAGTATTATAAAATACACGGTTCATAAGACAACTAAAGCACTTGTACTTTAGAAAACTCCCCGCTTCGCGGGTCGTTTTTTAGATAGACGCGTGCTCTAAGATAATGTCTTATGAAACTTGTATCTTAATATACTATTGAAGCATTGAATCAAAACATGCGTCGATATTAATTATACAGGGTACACCAAGTAAGGTGGCCTATTAGAAGTATCTCGAGAACTAAATGAGATTTTATTTTGAAAATTTGGCTGTGGCTATAAGAGATGGTTTTCTACGTTTATAAAGTATTTTGAATGGTGCGGCGTTGCCGGATCATACCGAAAGGGGTAGCAACTTCTGAATTTTAAATGGATTACCCTATGTTTTATATTTATTTTGGAATCTAGATAAAAATCTAGAACACTTTTCTATATAATATTATATACCTATCTTTAAGAGTTTTTGAATTATAAATAATCTTGTGATTTTTTAACGCCGTATCGGGACCTGAAAAGAAAATCATATCTTTTTAGCGGTTACAGCTAGAAAGCTGAAATTTTGACTTTCGAATAGTTTCACAAGACCATCGAAATTTTATAATTTTGAACAATATTTAATTAGTTTTATACAGGGCGTCTCCATAACAATATTTCTGAGGGAGATGAATAATAAAAATACATTTTTTGGTAGTTGGCTGTGGAATGGATTCATAGAAACAAAATAATGAAAAATCGATTTGACGTTATGCCCTGGGAAAACAAGTGAAAACCCGCCCCCGCTACACCTTTTGTAGCCGATTTCCTTCTGTATTCGGCAAAAGAAAAACACAAGGAAGTTACATAAATTAACAGTACCCTGAGAAAACAAGTGAAAACCCGCCCCCGCTACCTTTTGGGCCTTGACTGCTACACCGAATGAAAACACACGCACCCAATTAGCTGCCCACAATAACGAACTTTGCCGATTATTTAAAACAAACGCAATCCAATGATTTATATTGATAACCATTCTTTTAATATGCAAACCTCTGAAGTAAACTGTTTCTAGACATGTTTTCTTCTACTGGTCAATGGTAAAATCTTGCTGACCATGTAATCATTTCGCAGCTCGACTGTTAATTAAGCCCTTCAATCGGAAAAGCCTTCAAACTTCAACTTATTGTAAACTCAGGATCAGGTAATTGTTTCTAAGAACTTGACGTAATGTATGCCCAGTCTTTCTGCACGTTGGAAGAAATGGGAGCAAAAAATTAGGCTAAAGTCGGTTCGTTTTATGAAGTCCGATATCGGATTATATTAATACCACTCGAGTTGTGTACTACAGTTTTTCAACGACTTCATAGTTACGTCGATGATCGGGCTATCAAGATCAGGCGAATGACTCTCTTTTTGATGGAATCCAGTAACTGAAGAGCATGCTTGGGTGCAGGGCTCCAAACATGAGAGCAGTATTCCAGTGATGTTCGAATTTTTGGGCTTTATAGTGTCCAAAGTTGTTGAGGTGTATATAACTTTTTGGTCCGAAAAAGTATACCAAGATTTTGCGACGCTGCCTCGGCGATTGCCACAACGTGGTTATGCCAAGACATTTCCCCCCCGATTAACCATGTTTTATGGCATGCAACAAACAATAGTACATTACGTATCAAGGGCCACCGCACGAGTCAGGAAAAGCCTCCGACGGCCCGAGATATGTACCGTATTTTTTTTTACAAGTGCTCCGAAGCTTTGATGCCAAATAAATAAAGAAATTCATCAGACAGTTTTCCTGTCTAGATGACATGAAAACACTCGCGCATGGAGAATGTAAATATCTATTTATTATTTTTGACAAATAGGCTC
The DNA here is from genome assembly GCA_963991005.1 of Barypeithes pellucidus. Taxonomy (NCBI): domain Eukaryota; kingdom Metazoa; phylum Arthropoda; class Insecta; order Coleoptera; family Curculionidae; genus Barypeithes; species Barypeithes pellucidus. The sequence goes on from OZ022557.1 coordinate 9,408,145, forward strand.
GGTGGCCTAGTGGTATAGCGTACGCCTTGTGATCTGAGAGTCGCGGGATCAAATCCCGCACTCGGCATATCTGGTTTTATTTATTTTTTTACAAGTGCCCGAGTCTTTGAGGCCATATAAATAAAGAAATTCTTCAGACATTTTTCTAAAACATCTTTGAAAAATTAACTGCCAATTTAATTTATATATAATCCGCTATTTATTATCGCTTGTAGTATGGCTCGGTGGGTGTAGAGTGTCCGCCTGGCGATCTGAGGGTCGCGGGTTCAAATCCCGCACCGACAATTCTGGTTTTATTTATTTATTAGCACATGGTGACTCGAAGCGGGCGGGAAAAATCTTTCCCGCCCGCTCTCTTGGAAAACGCCACTTTCGGTGAAGAGAACATGCATGAAAAGAGGCACTTTCGGATCACATGTAAAAAAAAATATTTATTTCATCGTCAAAAATCTTGATTCTGAATGATGTTCTCCCAAAACAATTTTATCGAAATAATCTTATTTTAGACAGTTTCGATTAGATATTATTTCTCTTAATTCAATAATCCAATAGGACAAAAATAAATATTTTCAATAAATATTTGTTTCATGCTTATAATCGATATCCTATTGGACTCCTCTATATAGATAGAATGACGATGAGATTATCCTGGCCCACATCGACTACCACAACTATACAATCGAAATGATTCACATTTTTTTTTTCGTTGATTATTGATGATGGGAGAGGTCGTTTCTATCAGTCATTTTAATGACTTTTCGATATATTGCACGTTTCAATTCACAGAATAACAAAACGGTAAATAGTTTTAGAACCTATAAACAATTAATTCTTCGTCTTTCTTGTTCTATCGGTAGGATGTCACCACCTGCATGCCGGTTTCGAACTCTTTCGTTCTCATCAGTTCAGGGTAGTTACAGTGGCGGTTTTTCCACAGGAACACATGCACACGTGCACCCCCAAAACAAAACGAATAAAAAATATTAATTTATATTCATTGAATATTATTTGTCGTATAAAGTCCGACCCTCCCTAATATTTTATCATCCCGTCAAACCAAACTGTATAGATCCGGCAACCGTGCCTCGGTCCAGGTAAATGACGATTAGGACGAGACTTGCTCGCACGTGCGATTAAGTAGTTCAGTTTATCTGTAGTAACAGGTGGCGAGTGGCAGCGGCGGATAGCGGAGCTATGGCGATTTAACATGGAAAAGGCGCACAGTTTTTGTGTGCATCTAGTTCGAAATTCGAGCGTGTATGTTTTAATATTTTAATATTATATATTTATTAAGTTAACATTAACAGCTGGCGGTGGATTATTTAATAAATAACTTTAGATCTTTGAGTTTGGAGCAAAAAATTGAAGTGAAGAATGCGGGAACACCTAAACCCGAAATTAATTTAACGCATACCACAAAGGGTAAATCTAGGGACTTTATTAGAAAGTTTAAAAATGAAATATATGAAAAAAAATTTTATAGAGGGTATTCCAAACTTAATGAGGCTGTTATTGATCAATTTTCTACAATTAAGAACCGAAGAATGGACTTTACGTTTAAGCTCTATTGTTTAGGGTCGATAAATGTCGTGTATTTCGATAAATGATACTCGATATGATTTTAAACCATTTTATTTAAGGATTTAAACTAAAAAACACTGAAAATATGAAGAATGCCAACTTCTCAGTCCCGTGGCTCGATTCGTTCTCGTCATAAAACAGTTAACTATTGTTCTCGTCTTGGTTGCGCCTAATGACGTAGCCGTTGATGGCGTAGTGGTATTAGACATCATTCGGTTTCCTTGATAACTCGTCGATGGCGGTAGTAGTATTGGACATCATTCGGTTTTCTTGATAGCTCGTAGATGGCTTTAGTAGTATTAGTAGTGGACTGTATAAATATTGTTACGAGGGTTGCATGCGACGACGTTAAGATCCCACAGCTATATACACTAAGAAAATCTTTCTTATTTTCCGAAAGTTGTATTTCCTTGTGTAAAATTAAAAAATAAATAAAAATATGTTTTACCTAACGCATTTTTTTATTACTTCTTTTCTTTCTACATTTAAAACGCCTAGAAAGTAATTGTTTGGTCGGAGAAAAATTTGTGTTTATTTAGTACTCAGGGCGTTGGCCATTTGCTAATAATTTCTTTCTATCAACATTTGAAGAGTTAAGCAGAGGAAATCGTGGCAAATACTTACGACGTATGTATAGAAAAGCGGACCAATAATTAAATAATAATACCCGTCAGGACAGTTTCGGAAAAACAAACTAGTTTCGAGCAGCATGGTTTTTCTCCCATTCATACGGGAACGTTCAGAATCCACTGGGCAAACCATACTGGTTAACTTTAGTTATTTTTATGACGAAAATAAATGATAATAATATTCATAGACGTAAACATGACCAGAGTAATATAATATTTCTCGGTAAATAATATCCTGATGGTATGTAATAAAGATTCAAGAAGAGACTCTCTTGTAAGCAACAGACACGTACCGAGCTTCGAAAAGGGCTTCTTGGCAAATAAGATGACACGTAGTTTTTATTTGTTATTGAAATGCATTAGTATGCCGGGTGTTCATATGGAAACAAGCATCAATCTTAGTTTTAGGTTTTTATTTTGCTATTCCATCAAGTAGGGTGCTTTTTTATGATCAAGCACTATAGGGAAAATCCTTTAGGCCACTCTGGGAGTGGTGCGTGTGCGCAAAAAGCGATTCACGTTGGTTTTGAATCGTTGAAGGTTATATTCGTTGGGAAAAACGACCTCGGGAAGGTCGTTCCATAAGGACGAAGTCCTCCAGATGAAAGAATGCTTAAATAATGAAGTTCGAGGAGTACTAAGCTTAACCACATATGGATGGGCGGCAGTGGTTCGTCGTGTATTTCTGCTATTCGCCGCTATGGGGGGAATTAAGAGGGCAAGGTCAGCCGAGCACCTTCCATGAAAATATCTGTAAAAGAGAGTCAAATCCCCAACCTGTCTTCGATGTTCTAGGCTGTCGAGGTTCTTCGTCAGCTCGTGGTCTCCTATCAGACGAATGGCCCTCATTTCGGGTTTGTTCGGGTTTGTTGGAATTCAGTAGCCGAAGGGTATGTTTGGGTGCACAGCTCCAGACATGAGAGCAGTATTCAAGTGATGGTCGAATCTGGGCTTTGTATTGTGTCAAAAGTTGTTGAGGTGTGTACAACTTTCTGGTACGGAAGAGTACACCACGTTTCTGAGAAGCTATCTTGGCGATTGCCACAACGTGGTTATGCCTAGACATATTTCCTCCCAGATTGACGCCCGGCAAATTGATAGATGAAACCAGTGGGATTGCGTGTCCGTCCATGACTATATCCGGTTCTGTAATGTGAACCTTCGACTTGGTTACTGTCACCCCAAGCCAAAATTTCTTCCAAGTCTTTGTTGAGGCGTGATACTTCATGCTGTCTACGGAGATGTACGTCGGCAGCCGATGTTTGCGCATTCAAGGAGAAAGATGAGATAAGTGTGCTATCGTCAGAAAAACTAAATATCGGATTTTTCGTTTTCACTAGAAGGTCGTTAATGTAGAGTAAGAAGAGAGTGGGAGACAATATGGACCCTTGAGGAACACCGGCATTGATGGTGAAGGTGTCTGAGAGAAATCCGTCAATCGCCACTTGCAGAGAGCGGTCCTTCAGAAAGCTAGACAACCATGCACAGAATCGACTGGGCATACCATAGGATCGCAGTTTACTGAGAAGTCCCTCATGCCAAACACGATCATAGAAATATCCAGTGCAACAGCCCGAGACTCCCCATGATGTTCGATTGCGTTATTCCAAAGGTGGGTGACATAGACTAGAAGATCTCCAGTTGATCTGGACTTCCGAAAACCATATTGATGATCGCTGATAATGTTGAAGCCTTTCAGGTACTTTAGAAGATGTTGGTTAATAGCTTTCTCCATTAGTTGTTAGGCAGGGTTCTCTTACCTTTACCTTTCTATCTACTTGTTTACTATCACCTCCCATGATGCAATAAAGACGTCATATGAGGTTCGTACGCAGAGCAGTCAGCAGGTTTAAAGCGTTCACAGAACATACAGAGCAAAATGTATCGATTGCCAGTTGATTTGCAAACGTGAGAATAATACTGGTATGGAATTGTGGGTTTGGATTCTGCGCATTTGTTGGATCGGCTGTTTGTTTACTTTTGATTTGTTGGCTTTACACAACGTCACCTTTTTTTAATTATAATGTCGCTCAGACTGTGAGTCAAGGGACATTATAATAAACCCGAACAAACCCGTACCTCTTACAGAGCGACAGTGCGGATTTCTTGAATGATCATATAGTGAAACTGCGACACCCGGTATTCGTTCGTTATGTGTACACCTCATCAGTTTTATTACCATTCTAATACGTTCGTACATATTTTAAAACCGTCGGCGTGCACAAACGATGTGTAATAAATACTCGTGTACCACAAAAGACTGAAATTGAAAGTGCACATTTACATTTCATTTATTTTAATTTGCTCGGTTGGTGCTTGGTTATTTCATCCGCGCTCCTCGGAGGCAACCTCGTGTAAATTACCATGTTACATCAAAGAATTTATCATTTCGAGGAAACAAAAGGACTTATGGATTTTCGTTCCTTCTTATAACATTGCTATTTTAACAGGATCACGGTTATCTCGGGATTTGTTCATTATCCCTATACAATACGGCTCAATTTTGACGAGAAATGGAAGATCTTGTGTGATTTTAACACAACACATTAATTTTGTAATTATTTTTGCATTTACCTAACCCACCATGTGCGTGGTTAGAAAATGAGTAATTTTATAAACTTAAAAACCAGGAAGCCAGTTGTACACTGAGCGAAATTTCGAATTGATATAACTCAAATATGAGTTGTTCCAGGGCGAAGCGTGTTGCTAATAGGGGACAGCCCAGACCTCTGAATTACGGCAACCAAATCGAAGAAATTGCACCAACTCACTATTCATAAGTTATGATAGCACAGAAGATGGGTTATTTTATGCGTTGGAATAGCTCACGAACCACCGTCTTAAATTATTGATAGGCTACCGTAGCTACCAGTAGTTACCAGAGATACGGTGGAAAATCAAAAAATTTACAATTTCAAACTTGCCCTATATTTTCTTAGTTAAAAGAGATACAGAAAAATATTTTATACAGAATTTTACTTATAATGATTGGTGAATAATCTGCCGTTTTCAGAATAAGTATACGGGGTCAGGTAAGAAAATTATCGGACCTAAACTCATTTTTTTTTAAATAAAAAAAAATTTTAAAATGAAAAGATATAATTTTAAATTATTTTTACAAATCACACCATGGATAATATTGGTTTCCTAGGCGATTTATTTAAACTTTATTATTTTAAACCACAGTAATCCATGAAACAAAACCTAATATCCTAGAGACAACTATGTTGACATTCTAGTTGTTATTAACATTTAACGTCAATTTCCTTTTTACATTTCATTTGTGAAAATGACTTATCAACATTTTGAAAAATTTGATATGATATCTATCATCCATGGTGTGTTATAAATTTTCTTTTTAGATTAAAATATACAGGGTGTTCCATTTAAAAAAGTGAGGTTAGGTCCGATAACTTTCTTACCTGACTCCGTATACTTATTCTGAAAACGGCAGATTATTCAACAATCAATATAAATAACCTTCTGTAAAAAACATTCTTTCTTTCTGTATCTCTTTAACTAAGAAAATATAGGGTAATTTGGAAATTGTCAATTTTTTGATTTTCCCCCGTATCTCTTAAGCGAGCGAAAATTTTCGAATTTTGATTTTACCATTTTAAGTTTAACCCAAAAAGATAATATGACACCTACATAACTTTTTTGATAGCACTAACAATAACGGAGATACCCTATAAAAGTGTCGAAAATGGGACATTTGCACTCTGTAATGAAATTAGGTGTTAACAAAGATTAAAAAGGATCTAATAGGTAAGAAGCATATTTTGCCTTAAAACATAAACAGTTTTGACAGTTGTCACGTATTTAAGTCATTAACCTTAACAAATTATTAAAAAAAAAACATGAAAATCTATAACACCCTGTATCTCAAAAGACGTTTAGGACATGTTCATATTATTTCTGAAAATGGACCCCAGAATACCCCCCTTAAATATTAGCATATTATTCAGAAAGATCCTGTATATACTACATATAAAGAATTATATTGTTTAAATGGCAATAGGAGTTAGGTATGTAGCTGAAACTACATTTTAAAAACCGTTTTGTAAATTCGCTAAAATAAATTGAGACTTTGCACTCATATAACCGGTAATGTACTTATCCTTTACCTGGTATTTTTTAATTATTATACAGAAATAACAAACAGTTGCTAGTGCTAATAAAAAAATATGCTATAAAAGTACTGATTAAACAGTGTGGGTGTATGTTTGAGAAAGTGTCACCGTCACCAAGTCATCAGCACCAGTAAATATTATAATATTATTATAGTCACCAGTTAAAGTCAAAATTTTAACATAAAATATGGTAGTTAAAGGTTTGATCGTTCGTTATTGAGAAATTCGCTGCCAAAGTGAAGGATCTTAAATCAAAGAGGATACATCTTTTGTTCACAGTATTTCACAATTCACATTCATAGGTAGATTGTAAATAACTTTCCAGAAAAACAATCGTGGTGCTCTGAAAAGTTTCTTTGTCAAAGATATTACGCCGCCTTCGGCCTCTCGGAAGGTAGTTTTTATAATGCCCTTATTGGAACGGCCGTCTTTCCTACCTGTTTTCACGTTTGACACTACCGGAGTAACAACTGTCGTATTTGTCGATATTGTAAAATAAAATTCTTTGTTGTTTTTCAGTGTTTAAATTTAAGTATTGCTTGTGGAAAACATGGCAATTCTTAACTCAATATGGTAAGACTACTGTGCCAAGTCTGCCGTAAACTGGATAAAAATATAGATTCTTGAGTCACGTCCGTCGATCGTTTGTTTTTCCTACTCTAGACATATCAAACGATCAACTATAAAAACAGAAACACACAGAAGATAAAAAGAGATGGGGATTCTACAGATAGAAATAAAGTGCTGTAAAAATTCTTTTGGAGAGAGAATGGAGAGCTTAAATCAGATTCCACGGATCAAACACAACTCGCTCTTCGTTAGGAGAACAGGTGGGGACAAAAAGGGGAGGCGTTTCATCGATCACTGAAAGTCAAGCGACGTTGGGCACGGTTAGAACTTGGATGGGTGACCGCTTGGGAATACCGTGTGTTCGCGAAATATTTACAAAATATGTCCTCTGATACTTTTTTACAAGAAAGTAGTACACCACTGACATTTTTCCATGTAAATATTTTTTTTAATTAGCCTGCCACGGCTGATTTTTTAATCGATCCTACCCTGACGAAGAATTAATGTTCACGACATTTTTTGAGCATGTGACACAAGTCGTGAAGGCACATACGCAAACAAGAAGGTAAGAATGCGATATGCGACATGCAAGAATCTCGTCATCATAGGCTCGTCTTCTCAACTTCTCACTCACCTTGGATACATCAAAAACAAAAAAAATATTAAAGAATTATAGTTCTCATTATACAGGATGTATACCGCAAAAGGGGTATTTAATTTACGTTATTGATACTGCGAGGAACTGTCATTAGAAGAAATTGCTACCCACAGTTCCGTTCAATTTTTTATTACAAGGACAGACGGACAAATCGATCATAGGTAACAATTTCACCGCATTAAAAATTAGAAATTTTTTAAGCGAAATTTAAAAAAAATTAAATTCTTGGAAATGACTTCCTTCACTTAATCATCACATGGAAAAATGTCAGTGCCTAAGGGTACCAATCCCGAGATCCTGGGATCTCGAGGAAAATCAATCTCGAAAATCACGGTATTAAGCCCTCAAATCCCGTGAAAATTATATAAGAGACTTCTTTAAAAATTAACTTGTTTTTTAAATATTTATTTTGAAACCAACGATTTTGTTGCTTCGCGGGTTTGTTCGGGTCGGTTTCTACATTAACCGCGTGCTCTAAGATAATATCTTATGAAAGTGGACCCTGGTGGCACCTTTATTTTAACATGTAGACTCTTCTCTCTCCAAGTATCCCTGTATAATAAAGACAAGGATAGAAAAATAGAAATCTAAATTTATATTCTATTCCCAAACCTAATTGTTATCACTATATATATTATTGTAAACTATTACATACCTTAGTTCTGTTTAGCGGAACAGAAAAATCCCAGTCTGGAGCAACGAATAGGTAGCCGCTTCGAGCTATAGATCTACTGGCCTGTAAAAAAAAAGAATTTATGAGAAATGATTTCAAAATATTTAAATCGGAATTTAATATACAGGGTGTCCAAGAATATGAGGACAATCTTCCGGATTGAGATAGAACACATAAAAATAACACACCTTCCTATAGTTTTGAAATAGACGGACTAGCTTAAAGACAAAAATGCTAAAAAAATCGATAACTATCGTAGAGTTCTGTTGTGAAATACACTCACCGCCAGAATAAGCGACCCTCGCAAACCTGAACAAACCCGACAAACCCGATTTTTAGATTTAATTTTTTTTACTGCTCCCTATAGAAAAAATGACAGACTTTCCTCGAGTTTTAGACATCTTTCGTTAAAATTTTTTTTTAATGTACCGGTTTCATAGGAAGCGTAGAAAATTGAAGCAGAGACCTCGATCACGTGCAGTTTCTTTCTTCCGATTATCGTTGTTTCTGTCGGCATACCGATTACGGGCGGACGCTCGACGTATTCTTCTAACTGCAAGGGAAGATCCAATTCGCCTCGTGCCTTCAAAGCGTGAAACGAACAGGGGTCAAATCAGAGATTTCGACTGACTCCGGCATCCTCTTAACATCGCCGAACAAACCCGAACAAAGCTAGATATACAATATACATATTCTTCACTATCTTAGAATGTCACACATGTGCAGGTTTTTCGATAAATTTACCTACAATCGGAAAAAGAATGATAAAAATCGGAATTATTGCGTTTGTTGTTTATCTCGTTTGCAAAAAACAATTTTTTATTGTCGAATTTATTGAAATTGCAGAAGGAATTGTTAAGGTAAGACCGTATTAAAATGATACCATAGATTTTTCAGTGTGAACTTGAAGTTTGAAATAATGAAATAATTTTTCTGCAATTTGTTTCCGTCTCAGAATTTGCGGGTTTAAATACAATCGGACCGGTCTGCTCTGTATGGCTCCAAATGAAGAAAATTACGCCGCCAATCCGTGAGGCCTTTAGGTCAGTTGCAAAAGTAAAACCTTTACACAAATAATTTTTTTGAGCCGCGCCGATATCAAGCTAAAACTAACTACACAAGAACAACGCGTGGTAACATTCATATTCTTTCTATTGCCATATCGAATTTACAACAATTACCAGGTTACAACATCTAAAAAAAACATTAAGGTAGGGCCTGATACAACTGTACAATTTTAAAATATTGTCTTGAACATGCATTCAGGTCCAAAAAGCTATTAAAATTAGCTCGTGTAATAATATTCACCATCCTCCGTATATCTCATTAAGTTCGTTTTCAGCTATTAAGAGCCCCAATCCGTTTGAATACATTTCTAAAATATATTGTAAATTTTACGACGAACGTATGCGCACGAATAAACACTATAGTAAAACTTTATTGTAATATTTACTATAAAATATTGTCTCAATTGCAATTTTCATTATTAATCCCTACCAAAATAATATTGTAAACATACTTTACAAAGCTATAGTTTAGTAGGACTTCTAATAAATTTAGTAAAATCAAGTACAGTGAAACCTCTCATAACGGACACCTCTTATAAGCGGACATCTCTATTAAGCGGATATTTTTTCATAGTCCGGAACTAGGTATATCAAATTCCATGAAAATTAACCTCTCTTGAGCGGACTCTCCTTTGGGCAGACCTCTCTGAAGACACACCGGCAACTATGCGTGGCAGAGCGAAAGAACTTCGCCGAATGAAAGTATGTGTGATTCCCCGACAGCAGTCCGCCGTTTATTTGTGAGTTGTAAGGTTAAAATCGTAAACAATGGCAGAAAAATGTCGCGTTTTGAGTCTGAAAGAGAATATTGATGTTGTGGAAGTTTGTGATTTGATAACAATGATTTGGGCGAGTTCATTAACATTGATAGCAATGTGCTATTAGAAGATGATAGTGACACCCCATTCCTATCGATTATGTAGCCCAAACTGAAACCACATCACTATCTGACGACTCTGATGAAGAAGTTGAATGCAGTAATCAAACAAATGTCGCCAATTATCAACAAGCCATTAGTATGGTAAAGGAATTATAAGAGTATGCAAATAATAGAGGTGACTCTACAGCAATGGAATTGTTATCAGACTTGGAATTACATTTTCTAGATTGCAAGTTTAAAACGCAAACACGTCAAACTACGTTATTAAATTTTTTTAGTACTACATCTTAACTAAAACTAGTGTAATTTGATATGTTATGTTTATTTGTACATGCATATACATAGTAATAATTTTGCATTTACATATTACCTAATAACAAATTTCCCATGGGCGGACACCTCTATTAGGCGGACATATTTAGACGGTCCCGTAGGTGTCCGCCCAAGAGAGGTTTCACTGTAATTACTAAAATATTTATTTAGAATTCCAGTAGTTAAATATTTTAAAATGTATGGTAGATTTATTTCACTGGCTTTTATTTTTTATTGTAAATGTAAGCAAGTTTAAATGAAGTGTTGTAAAAATATTTTTAAAAGAGTAAATAGGCATAGGAAACATACCATCGATCGATGAAGTCAACCGACGTTGGGCACGGTTAGTACTCGGATGGGTGGCCACTTGGGAATACCATGTGTCAAAATTTTTACAAATGATTTTAGTAAGTATCTAAATAGTACAAAAGATTTAGGTAAATTTTACAAAATTTTTTGTTAAATTTTACAAAAACTTTTCATAAAAATGGTTTACTAAATGTTTTTTACTAAACATCTAGGCTGTAATTTTGCTATAATTTAACGGCAGTACCTATAGACCTCTTAAGAATAGAAATTGCCGCAGTTTAAAATCAAAATACAATGCCCGATTACAACCACATTGTGCTTTTGCTTCAATAATGATCAGTATTCATTATTGTAATTATTTGTGTTACTTAGAAACAGACACATTACACTCACGCAACAATGGGCGGCACGGGCGGACCACCATCATATTTTAGAAGGTTCGAATTAAAATTCTTTGCTGATTAGTGTTGCCTTATAAGGTTGTGGGCGTGCGAAATATGATATTTCGGGAAATCAATTTTATCTGGTTTTGTCGAGCTTCTGTGAAAAAAGGACCTTTATATTAACTTTGCGCTCTTTTATAAGGTTTCCTAACCTTCAAAGTGCTTTTAAAGGGTTTGCAAGCACTGTTTGTGGCTCTTTAATTAAAACTCAAACTAAACAAGTATACAATTGCCGGGGTTAGGGATGGTGATGGTGGTTTGGTTGCCAACCAACGACGACCGTCCAGAACTGAAATCAGTCATAGCGATGTAACGATATTAAAAATCTATCGATACGTGGACACAAGATATCAAAATTAATTCTAAAAGTGGCGTTTTAGTGATGGCCACAAGGCGTTCTTTTATGCGCGAAAATAGATTGTTTATTTCTCAGTAAATAAGGTCTTGTTGTGCCAAAAAACTGCCGTCAAATCATTTTCATTAAGGGCGAAGTACGGCCCTGCTCGCCGGTTAAGATAAATAGTTTATCAGTCGGCATTGCGCATAACATCTGACGATCACTTCGAACCAACGAATCGAATATGAACAAAACAGCAGTTAAAAAGGCAAGAAAGCCACAAATTCAGGAAACCACGATACATGCGCACAAAACCATTATGACGAAACCGAATAAAAATAACCCGCGAAGAGTTTGTTCGGTTGCTCTTCTGGGAAATGAAATTAATAGATATCCTTACCAGATTGCGACCTGACTTTAATTTAAATGTAAATTTATGGTTTGGTTTCAAATAGCAAATAACTCAGACAAAGTTTTTATATTCACTCAAAATAAAACATTTACTCAAATTAAAACAAAAATATGTGTAATTTAAATTTTATTCAAACGGAATATACAGGGTCTTATGGAAATGACGTATTATATTTAAATGGATGACTCCTTGGGTGTCCTAGCGAAAGTCTACATACTTTTTTTTTAAATCGAATATCTTAATACTAAGGTAAAAACCCTTTTTACCCACGTACTGTCGCGCCGTTCCAGCTGGATTCACTTAGCAACAATGTGGGTCACTATAGTATACTAACCGTGTTGTCAGATCACACCGCGTGTCTCGCCTTTGCTTGGATACCGGCCGCGCGAAACTATCGTTGCTTCAGTATGTTTCGAGACTCGGGGATGAAATGACGCTGTCAAGGGTTCCACATGCTTGACATATACGAATTTTAAACGTTTTGTTAGTTCTAGCAGTACTCGATTTTTGTTCTATTGTGAAATAATTCATAATAATAAATGTTGTGATGTGATTTCAAATTTGTGTGATATTATCTGTTGAGCCGTTGAAAAACATACTTTTTGCGTTTTATTCTTTTATGGAATTTAATTATAAAACGGATTATTTTAATAAGATCGAAGGAATGTACCTTAAAAGTGATAACGCGTGTCAAAGACGTCTTGTTGTCAAAAACTGAACACGTGTTCGGTGTTGCAATATGACAACACCGTCTATAATGCGCTAACCTCTTTTGAACCTCGAGACTGCCTCAATAAACTATTGATTGCGAAGGTCCTCAGGAGCGGGCACGTAAATTTTGATATTTCATATAGTGTATATTTCGCTTAATAATTCAAAGCGCCACTTAAGGTTATTTTTCTTCAATTTATTTTCATAACACCCTGTATTTTATAGTAACATGTATCCACATTTTCCAATTTAGTAAAAAAACTCTGGGACGAACAAAAAATATATAAAGTGAGTATTTTTATGTGTGTGTGCAGAGAATAGAATTTTATGTTTAACTACGCCAATGACAAATTGACAACAGTTCAAAAAATAAGATAAGTTATACGTTGAAACAATAAATAATAGATTTGTGGGATTAACGCTGAATTTAAATAATTCATTCAGAATGTAAATTGTGGGTAAAAGAAAGGCTATTTCTCGTTTCACAATGAAATTGTTGTCATTAATGTTTATAATATAATAGACATCACGACGCCACGCCGAGAGAAGAGGTGTCACTGGCATTTAAGGGTGAAATTATAACGATTAACTCCAATAATTTCATAATAACACCGCTCACCCACCTGGTCTGGTACTGGAGTTATAAATAAATGATTTTCACTATACATTCGTTGTAAAATTTACTATATGTTTTAGTAATTACTTGATTTTACTAAATTAATTACAAATTTTAACTATGCTTTTTTAGAAATGGTATCTGCAATATTATTTTGGTAGGGAGCACATCTTCGACCGGCAGCATGAAGTTATCACGCCTTAACAAAGACCTGGAAGAAATTTTTGGCTTGAGGGTGACAGTAACCAAGTCGAATTTAACGCTAAAAAACCCAGGCAGCAGTTTTTTCTGAAAAGGTTAACATTACAGAACTGGATATAGTTATGGCAGGACACGCAATTCCACTGGCTTCATCTATTAATTTGCTGGGCGTCAATCTGGGAGGAAATATATCTTGGCATAACCACGTTGTGGCAATCGCCAAGATAGCTTCTCAGAAACTTCGTGTACTCTTCCGAACCAAAAAGTTGTACACACCTCAACAACTTTTGACATTATACAAAGCCCAGATTCGACCATCACTAGAGTACAGGCTCTCATGTTTGGAGCTCTGCACCCAAACATACTCTTCGGCTAATGGATTCTATCGAAAGGAGGGCCATTCGTCTGATACCACGAGCTGGCGAAAAACCACGACAGCCTAGAACATCGAAGAGACTGGTTGGGGATTTGACTCTCTTTTACAGATATTTTCATGGGAAGTGCTCGGCTGACCTTGCCCTCTTAAGTCCGCCCAGAGCGGCGAATAGCATTATTTAAGAATTCTTTCATCTGGAGGACTTCATCCTTGTGGGACGACCTTCCCGCGGTCGTTTCTCCCAACGAATATAACCTCCAACGATTCAAAACCAACGTGAATCGCTTTTTGCGCACACGCACCACTCCCAGAGTGCCCTAAAGGATTTTTCCTATATAGTGCTTGTGTTTGAACATAAAAAAGAGATTAATAATAAAAATTGTAATTAATACAATATTTTATAGGAAATCGTACAATAAAACCTTTACTATAGTAATTTTACTATAATGTTTGTTCCGTGCACATACATTCGTTCTAAAATTTACAATATATTTTAGTAGCTACTCGAGTTTACTAAATTTGTTGGAAATTTTGTAAATTATGTTTACAATATTATTTAGGTAGGAATTACTAATAAAAAAATTTAATTAATACTATAGCCATTGGCGTACCTAGAATGATTTTATAGGGGGGGCCTGGCCCCTAGTCTAGTAGGATTTTAATGGCAAGTATCACTATGATGTATGTATGTCTTTGAACTTCGGAAATTCTGGGGTGGGCACCAGAGCAATCTGGGGTGGGCATAGCCCACCTGCCCCCCCCCCTCCTAGTTACGCCTATGACTATAGCAAATAATTATAGTCCTTTTTCCGTGCAGGAGCTAGAAAAGTGAAACCATAAAATGTCGGCATCAGCCGTCAGTATCACTCGAGTCTCGAGTCGTAAAAGAAATAACATTTGTGAAGTAAAAAAACATGACGCAGATTTCTCAAGAAAGCCAAAGTGAAGAAAGATTGCGGAACTGCGTGTCTAGGAAGCCAAGAACAGACGCTGAACATGTGACAGGTTCACTGGTCTTTATTCTTTTGCTCCAGCGAGATACACATCTCGAATTCTATTTTAAATCTGTTGCTGTGTGCATTTGTACGGGCGACATTACTCGGAAAATTATTTTCGTTGGTCATGTTTGAACTAAAAATGTCGTTTCGAATAAAATAGACTTACGTGCAAGGAAGGTCATTACAGAATTTTGATAAAGTTTTAGACTTAATAACGTTCTTATGATATTAATGACTTTTTTTAGAGAACTCTAGATACATCTATCAGTCAGGGTTTTGATTTTTTTTTTAAATTTAACAGATATGTTCAAGCTCTAACCCCCTTTCACTTTTTGGCGTATATTTTGGATCCTACAATAATGTTGTTTAAATTAAGTATTTTTTTGTATTAAAAAGGTTTTTTAAGTTTTATTTTTGTGATGCTGTTCTTTTCGATTATTATAATAAAATAATAAATAACACCACATAAAAATGCGTCTGGGTTTTATTTTTTGTATGAACAAATCCATTGTAAGTGTTGAATTCTTTTTTTTTTTAATTAATCATGATTTGTTTAGGAAATCATACTGATTAAAATCATGATTTTAATCGTGATTTTAATCAATTGATTTCTTCATCTCAACCCTGCATCAGTTATAAATTGCCTTTTACAAATTTGAAGTAATACTGGTTATTTGACGTATTATCCAAGGATAATTGAAACGTTGTTTTTTTTAATTTTGAAACAACCTGTGGAGTTATTTCAAATGGAAATGGAAATGACGCATTATATTTGAATGGGTGACTCCTTGGGTGTCCTAGAGAAGCGCTACATCCTTTTTTTTTAAATCGAACGTTTAAAAGGTGGGGTAATTCATCTATAAACCCACAGGTCACTCCGCGGCACAATCATATTACACTGCCCAGCTGTGTAATAAACACATGTTCTGGTGCAATGTTGCCAAACTGTGGAAAGTGTAAAACTTTAGATTCTTATCGGGCACAAACACCTTCAGTTCTTTTTTCGATGGGAAGAGGTTTATGCTCATCACGTGCCCTGATGATAGTGTGGGACTGCATAATAAGCATAATAATACCCACTAAACCCCATTCGGCCTCTTATTTCCAATCTCGGAACATAACCGGCATATCGTCGAGAGAAAAATAGCACGGTTGCCATTTCCGAGACAATAATTATACAGGAAAGTAATATTATAGAAGGAAATTCCTCAATTTATGACTATAATCTTATAAAACATCGAAAGTGGCAACGCTGTATTTTTTAGATATTTCCAAATAAGACAATATCGACCGAATAAGCAACGTGTAGTTGTAGAAATTTGTAGATGTTAAATACACCACCGGATGAAACTTTATACAATAAGGGCGTTTTTTTGTCTACACAGTAGCACTTTAAAATACTAATTCAGATTGAATGCTACTTAGATGTGTTCATGAGATGCATGTGTTGTGCATGTGCATTGTGTTTTGTTAGGTTATTGTGCCGGTTTTTGTTTGGATTACCTACTTGGTGTTTTTTATAAATTAAGTTGGTTTTAAATAAGGCCGAAAAGGTAAATAAAATTGCAGTTTTTTTCTAAAGGGTAAGTGGCATTTATAAACTTTTAAGTTGTCCAGATCTGACGGGTGTCGTTCGTATTGAACAAATGAGAACATACCTGACCATTTATAAACGCCGCGGCGTTTCCCAGCGAACTGAACTGAACGTAAAAGTTTATAATAATGTATCCTGAAAAATAAACAACTTCCAATCTGTCAAACGGTTATTGACTTTCTAAAGAGTGACAACACTGCTCAAAATTCACTGACGTTTTCCGCCATATGTTGTTTTGTTTATCTTTCTTGTCACCACGTGCTTAATTTTGGTTTGACGTCAGGTCATGCACAGGGCATATTAAATTAAAGCGTAATTTTTGGATAGTTTTCTTCAATTTGTTTCCATCTCAGGAATTGCCGGTTTAAATATAATGTCATTTCCATAACACCCTGTAGATATATATATATATATTTTTTAAATTTTGCCACTTGATTATTATAGTATATGTCCAATAACCAATGTTAGTTAAAATTCATAAAGTACGTTAATTTTGATAGTAGGAGCAGCACCTACTCTCTAAAATAAACACTAATCTTTCTCAGTTGGAGGAGCAAAGTCGTATGTTTTAAATATGTTCCGCTATATGTCTCAGAAACCCTTAGTAATTAAAAACACGCTCATATTTAGCCCAATGCTTTCGTCCAGGATATGGTAAGGGCCAGGTCTCCTCTTAAGAACATAAACGATAGACAATCAAACCAAACACTTTACAAAACATTTCCAACGCCACTGGCAACATCACGCACATTTTTTTAAACGTACGGCAACAAATTAGCCGCAATTATGATACTGACAATGACGAAACATCTCCATCTCTATCTTCCCTTCTAATGTTGTTCAAACAAATTAAGATGCGTGCACGTAAAACAAAAGCGGCCAAAGCGACTAAGGTCAACACGGTAAAACATTTCATTTTATCTTATCTTGGCATATTTATCTTCATAAACATAGCATGTCGCGTATAAGATATAGAAGGCCGCAATATTTTCCTTAAAAATGTTAAAATACTCGTTTCTTTGCTTTTTATGTCTTTCTAGCCTAACGTACGGAATACGCTGCAGGGTACCGTTAAATTTTCAACATTTCTTTTCCTCTTATTTAGTATATATACATATATGCGATTAATGGAGGTAACACAGCACACACTTTGCTCTAGGGCTTAATGAAATAAGCCGGTGATCAGTAGCGTCTCGTATTCTCGGTGCTGCCTAGCCTTTTCTGGCTTCTCTGTCATTACCCAGGGAGAAAAATAAGCAACTGGCGGCCCGCGGTCCAGATCCGGACCGCGGAAACTCAAAAACTGGACCGCCAAAAAAAATTTTTTTGTAAATAACAATACATTTCAGCGCCACCCTTATCATTTTTATAGTATTTTACAAGTCATTGCGTAACTGATTTGAGTTCTGAATGGTTATTATAGTTCATATTTTATTCTCTGATCGAATTCCAATAGAAATAAAAACCCTCTATTAAATTATTTATTTTAAATATCATTTCTCACCCGCGACGGCTTCACGGCACACCACCAAGGCGGCATCGGCCCAATTATTTTACGAGGCGATATCGGCTGCGTTATATCTGCTAGCAAAAAATAATGCACAGGGTGTTATGGAAATGACTTATTATATTTAAGCCGGCAAATCATGAGATGAAAATAAATTGAAGAAAAATATCCTTAAATGGAGCTTTGAATTATTGTACGAAATATACACTTTATATGAAATCTGAAAATTTACGCGGCCGCTACTGAGGACGTTCTCAATCAATAGTTTATTGAGGCGGTGTTGTCATATATTGCAACACAGAATTGTAAACGCACGTGCTCAGTTTTTGACAACAAACGTCTTTGACCCGCGTTATCACTTCTTTTTCAAACTTTTTAGAAAAAAAATACTGCAATTTTACGGGTACATACTCTCTTACCTTCGATCTTATAATCCGTTTTATAATTAAATTCCATAAAAAAATAAAACAAAAATATCACACAAATTTGAAATCACATCACAATATTTCTTATTATCAATTATTTCACAACAGAAAAAAAATCGGGTATCGCTACAACTAACAAAACGTTTAAAATTCGTATACATCAAGCACGTGGGAGCATCATTCCACCCGCGAGTCTCGAAACATACTGAAGCAACGACAGTCGCGCGCGGCAGGTTTCCAAGCAAGGGCGAAACATGCGGTGTGATCTGACAACACTGTTAGTATACTCTAGTGACCCACATTCTTGCTAACTGAATCCTGATGGAACGGCGCGACAGTATGTGGGTAAAAAGGGTTTTTACGTTAGTATTTAGATATTCGATTAAAAAAAAAAGTATGTAGACTTTCTCTAGGACATCCTAAGAGTCACCCATTTAAATATAATTAGTTATTTCCTAACACCCTGTATAATAAAGATTTTTTGGAAGTAGTCCATATCCCAGTGGAGTGAAATTATGAAGCCAACACAAGCAATTGTTTTGGACCTAGATAAAAAAATTTAAAAGTATCTGGCGCCCACCTAGGATTACTTGTCGACCCCTGGAATAGAACATCGAAGACAGGTTGGTGATGTGACTCTCTTTGGCAGATATCTCACCGGCAACTGTCATCGTTCCAAGAAGTTATGCGACACAGGGCGAGGTTACCACGTGGATGGGTGACCGGTTGGGAATATAACGTATAATAAGATTTTAATAAATTTTACATAAAAAAAATGTAATTAATTATTATTTAGGTTAAAATTTTGCAATAATTTAATGGCATTTGTTAATAAAACTGGAACTGGACTGGAATATCACATATAGAACCGCCATAAATAATGGCTAGTTTTATTATTTTTATAGGAAATTTAACATTCGTGCATTGCCTGTAATTTTCAATTATCGAAGTACGTCTATGGGTGGATTGCACACGTGCCAAGTAATAAAATACACCAGTCAGAAATTCCGCCGTACTTATACTTCAAATAAAAAGGAAACTGGTGAGGCAGTCACTTAATTTTGGCGGTGAAAGCTATTACTTGGGTTGTAAGCTAGCAGCGTTGGGAGAGTTCGAGAGTTTTTTTTATATTGAAACTCCCCAAGGATCAGACATACCCACAGGAAGCAGTAGTTAAGAGGCGACATCTCCGATTTGACCCGTGTTCATTTAACGCTTGCGCTTTGTAGGCACGAGGCGACTTGGTTCTTCCCTTGCCGTTCGAACAATACGTCGAGCGTACGCCCGTAATCGGTACGCCGACAGAAACAACGATAATCGGAAGAAAGAGACGGAAAGTGATCGGTGTCTGGATTTCAATTTTTAGCACCGGAAAACGGAGTTTTCTCTTTTTACGAAAACGCTGCATTTTTTGTTAAATGGTGAAAGATGTCCAAGTTTTATTAATATTTGGTGGAAAGTTCATAATTTCTTTCTACATGGAAACAGTAAATAAAATAAAATCTAAAAATCTTCCGAAACAAAAAAATATATATACTTTCCTCCAATTTTACTTGCATTACAAAGGTTTTTTCCTTGGATATTTTTTTCCTAAAACACAAACGGTTGACGAGAAAACTCGTTTAGAGATGCTCCTTCTTCTTCTTCTTAAGCTGCCATGCATCCTTATCAGATTTGTTTGTTTGTTGCAGCGCTTTGGAGTGTTTGGAAGTCCCGTATCCCTGTCGAATGTTTCTCAACCAGGATAATTTCTTTCTCCCTAACCCCCTTTTTCCTACTTCAATTTTGCCCTGCAGGATAAGACGTTGAAACTCATAACGTTCTCCACGTATAGTATGTCCTAAGTACGATATTTTTCTTCTTTTTATGGCTTCAATAAGTTCACGATCTGTCAATTCTGCCCTCTGGAGTACTTCTTCATTTCTTACGTGATCATCTAAGCATTCTACGCAGAGTCCACATTTCGAATGCTTCAATTTTGTTTATTGAAGTAGCTCTCTGCTCCGTACAAGAGAACCGACCAGACACAGCACTTAACCATTCTGTATCCGATATTGAAACTCAATTTCCTATCTATGAGGAACTTCCGAAGCTTTAGGAAGGTTGCTCTTGCTCCGGAACTTAAACATTCTGGATTATAATTTTTTAACGAAATATCTTTCAATTTACGAGATCTTCGAGCGCCCATCTTCCGATCTTCCCAGATTGATGCGGTCACAGAGCTCTAGTACAAAAATCCCAGACGTGGCATCACGTAAAAGTACCTAGAGACAGCTTTACTCATGGTATATTCCTTTAAAAACCCAACAAGAGCCTAAAATCCAAATAAAACAGTACGGTGGCACGGCGGGCGCATTCCTAACTGTTCACTCACGTTTGCTTCGGATACCCGGAGGCCATTCTTGTGGATGCCCGATACAAAGGCCGCGCACGTAAACGCGTTCCGATCTCGGACATGTGTTACGATTTTGCGGGCGATTTGTTTTTTGGGGGGGATTTAATGTCGCATGACATTCGCCACGATAACGCCCTAAATGTACGTTTTATGACTGTCGAATAATTCTTATCTTGTTTTACGTTCGCAAATTTCTTTACATTTTTCACGTTGTCTGGGTTAGATGCATAAACGAGATATAACTGGGCAGGGACGGGTTTAAGCATAGGCTACATAGGTTGCAGCCTATGGGTCCGCACCATAAAGGTTCCGCGCGACCGCTGTCAAGGCGAGAAATAATTAGAAACAGCATACACTTGAATCTCAACTTTGTATTTTTAATAATACATATATTTGTTTATAGCAATGCTAATAAATCATGTTACATACACATATAAACAGTATATTGCTAATACCATCTGCAATTATGTCCCCGCTATGGGCATCGAAGGGGGCGTTGTGAGTTTGCGCAGTCAAAGTAAACATTCGACAGGACCGGATTTCAACTTTTTTAATGTAAATTTCATTGGATAGTTAGGAAAAATATTGCAACCAAAATTTCGATTAGTTCGATTTAAAACAGCGGTCCATGCATACGATTTCTGACGATATGATGATCCGACGGTACCCTGGTTGGTGTAAACTTTTAGTGCCAAATTCCGTCCGAATATTTCTAACAATCGACGCGATGAGCTTTATTTTAACATTCATCCGACGTCGTATGTTTCTTAACCTCACCTTTTTCTAAACCAATAATTAAGAATGAATGACTATATTGACTATTTTGGGAAATATTATCAGCTACTAATGCACGAAATTAAAAATACATGAATTAAAAGGTTAGGTAGTGACCACATTATATTGTATACAAGTAGCACTCTCTTCTTTTTTTAGAAGCTTTTTAGTGAAATTCGGTTCCGAAGATCGAATAATGTGATCAGCAAAATATTTTCGTATTTATGTACATACCTGAAATACTTTATACCTGGTATTGATCCACGACTTTTGCAAAAAATCACCATGCATTTGTGTCCTTTCATCTTAAACCAAACGAGCCACTAACCTACCAAACAGCGAATCGAATCACCACAAACTAAAAACCCTTTACAAAAATTGTTGTTAGGTAATGAAACCACCACTTTTGATTCTGTAATTTGAAAAAGCATCCAGAACCAAATATGACGACGAAACAAATAATGTCGGGCCGGGTCTGACGCGATCGATAAAATTTCCACCCTACTGCGCAAACTCAATAGGCCCGCGCCATCTCCCATAGCGGGGACATTCTTTGTATTTTGGAACGTTCGTATTGGCAATATACTGTTTATACAGGGTGTTATGGAAATGACGTATTATATTTAAATGGGTGACTCCTGGGGTGTCCTAGAGAAGCGCTACATATTTTTTTTTTTTTAAATCGAACGTTTAAAAAGTGGGGTAATTCACCCATAAACCCACCCGGTTACTCCTCAGCACATTCATATACGATCATATTACATTGCCAAGCTGTGTAATCAACAGATGTTCAAGCCCAATGTTGCCAACTGTGTAGAAAATAACTATAGATTCTTATAAAAATAATATTTAGTTTACCTAGTATCCAAATAGAAGTGAATCCAGGTGCCAGTACACTAGCAAATAATCCAGGGCACAGACATCTTCAGATTTTTGTTTTTTTTTCTATGGGAAAAGCTTCATGCTCATCACGTACCCTGATGAAAATGTGGAACTGCATAATAAGCTTATATCCACTAAACCCCATTCGGCCTCTTATTTCCAATCTCTCGGAACATTTGCACTAAATCACTTAAAGAAACACACAAACACGCACGAGTTTCCAATTATTTTTTTGAAGAGATACACTTATTATTAGATTACACAAAAGCAATAAATACTAACGCATAATTACACTTTACAATAACCTACCGTACACATAAAACAACAGCACTATAGGATACAAATTATTTCGCAATAGAAATTCAGAAATAATAAAAACGCTAATTTATTAATCCTTTACTGAAGAAGAATGACGACATAATTATGTTGATAGCCCTTCAGTCTAAGCTAGCTACTACCCCTTTAAAATAAATATGGACTCGTCTAGACAAATATGCAATAGTGCTGGGCTGGGACATCGAAACGGAACATCGATGTTGACCATCGATGGCGTAGAAACATCGGTTGTAAAACATCGACATTTAAAAAAGTATATTTGCGATTAGGAATAAATTAGATTATAAAAAATAAAAATAAACTTGTTATTAGAAAGAATTGAAAAATTATGAAACGTCAAAAAACAAAATAACAAAAATTTAAAAAAATAATATAAACAAAAAAATAAAGCAATAATTAAAACATAATATTTTAAAACTGCATGAATTCCAGTCACTAACAACTTGTAAACTATTTTTTTTTTGTAAAACTAGATTAATGATGATTCCTTGCAAGCTATTTCGTTTTTGGGGCCATAGTTTCGCCGGCTTTGGAAAAAAAAAATTCGTTCTCGCAAGTGCGCCGCGAGAATGGAATCCGTATTACAGTCGGCAATTCTAGCCTTCTGTCAATTAAAATTGCACGGATTCATGCGCAGTACACCGTTCTCAGCTGTCTCGCATTGCCAGAAATGGGGCACGCGCCACTTTCATTGCCATTGCCGGTGCAAGTCTGGGTAGAGATGGATTATTCTGTTACTTTTAAATGTTTATTAATTGGACGAAGCACCTATGAACAGCTAATGGCTACTGCCATTTGTAAGTAGCAGTAGCTGCTTTAACTGCCAGTCAAAACGACTGTTAGCAAGGCGCCAGTTGATGGAAAACGGTTTACTGCGCATGAATTCGTGCAATTATAATTGCCATTGCACCGGAAATTTTTATTGTCGACTCTAATAAGGCTTTTAGCAAATGAAATCAAAAGTTTTCGCTCTTATTTTCTTGTGCTGGGAAAATTGAGTTTAAGATTACAACCTAGTTTTCTTGTTTTGTTATAACATTGAACATCGAAAGGTAAACATCGATGTCGACATCGATGTTTGACCTCTAACATCGATGTCGAAAACATCGAACATCGGTACCAGAACATCGATGTTTCAAAAACATCGATGAACATCGCCCAGCACTAATATGCAATCGTTTTGCAGATGAGGTTAATAATACGTCATTCCCATGTTCTTCCAAAATTAGACCGCCATTTTCATACTGAACGACGGAACCAACGTGTTATGTAGACAATAAGGGCGTACTTTTGTCTACACAGTAGCACTTTAAAATATTAATTCAGATTGAACGGTACTTAGATGTGTTGTGACGCGAAAACTATGTGATTTTGTATTGTGAGTACTTGGTGTTTTTTATAAATTAAGTTGGTTTTAAATAAGTCCGAAAAGGTAAATAAAATTGCATTTTTTTTCTAAAGGGTAAGTGGCATTTATAAACTCAGTCAGTTCAAGTTTATAAATCAGAGATTGTTTCCCAGCGAACTGAACTGAACGTAAAAGTTTATAATAATGTACCCTGAAAAATAAACAACTTGCAATCTGTCAAACGGTTATTGACTTTCTAAAGAGTTTACCCTGAAGATGTGACAACACTGTTGACATATGTTGCTTTGTTTACCTTCCTGACAGGGGCACAATGTGCTTATTTTTGGTTTGACATAAGGTCATGTACAGGGCATATTAAATTAAAGCGCCATTTTTGGATATTTTTCTTCAATTTGTTTTCATCTCAGGAATTGCCGATTTAAATATAATACGTCATTTCCATAACACCCTGTATATACAGTGATGGGCTAAAATATGGAACAAATTCATTTAAGAAATTATACTGGGTGTGTCAAAAAGTAGATGTAGGTATAATTTTGAAAAATTATATTATTAAGTGTTGAAAATGCAAACCATTAACTTCTTGATAATATGCCAATCTACTTAAAAACCCTTCTAAAACATTATTTACAGTATTTTCATTAATTTGCCTAATTTCATATCTAATTTTAAATTTTAAGTCTTCCAAATTTTGTGGTTTATCCTTATACACTTTTGATTTCAAATAACCCCAAAGAAAGAAATCCATTGGTGTAAGATCGGGAGATCTTGCAGGCCATTCTATGGGTCCTCTTCTACCTATCCATCGTTCGGGAAAAATAGTATTCAAATACTCTCGTACTTGTCGAGTAAAATGAGGCGGAGCACCATCCTGCTGAAACCAAATAGACGCTTCTGGTAGATTAGGCTGATTCGGATTTGGAAAATCCGCTGCTAGTGTGGAAATTAATTCATTTTGAAGAAATTGTAAATACCGGTCTCCTGTAAGATTTCCATCGAAGAAAAAAGATCCAATAATTCATTTAATATCCCTGCCCAAACATTTACTTTTTGTGAGTATTGCGTATGCTGTTCTCTCATACAACGGGGATTATTTGTACTCCAATACCGAAAATTTTGTCTGTTTACCGAACCATTCAAACAAAACGTGGCTTCATCGCTAAAAAGTACGCTGCGATGGAAAAAATAGATTAAAGTTGCAAATCTCCATCATAGTTTCACAAAACTGTAGTCGGCGGTCGGGATTATCTTCGTTTAGCTCGTGCAGCAACCTAATTTTATACGGATGGTACTTTTCTTGTTTCAATACCCGCAAAACAGATCGTCGGCTAACATCATTATTAAGGGCTACTTCAGTGGATGCACTATGGGGATTATCTTCAACTTCTAACAAAATGTTCAATTTTGTGTTTTCACTAATTTTTGGACGACCTGGCCGTAGACGATCCTTTACATTTCCTGTTTCCCTGAATTTTTTCTCAATTTTACTCACTGTAGATCTTGTAATCCGTCGTTCTGGATACTTAGCGCTAAACAAGTTACAAACTTCCTCTTGACTTCTTGTTTTGTCTCCACATCCAATTAAAATTAAAACTTCGATTCTTTGAGTTTCATTTAAATGCACCATGATCACCGTTTTTTCAAAATTATACTTAAAATTCTTCTTGATTGACACATGACTTGCTATCGTAGTAACAATTAATTTAAATTTACCTGTTTACCTTTAAGTAGGTACATGTACCTTTTTTTAAAGAAATTTCTTTTTTAAGATGTAATTTTTCTCTAAAATCGTTAGAGATAAGGATAGAGTATGCTACATGAATTATGCTCAGAATTTGACGTATGTTGAACATCTACTTTTTGACACACCCAGTATAATTTCTTTTTGAGGCAAAAAATCCGGAAGAAAAAATTATAATCGACGTGTCCGAGCGTTTTTACAAAAAAATAAAACCTGATTTTTAAATGAATTTGTTCCATATTTTAGCCCATCACTGTATATGTGGTTACATACCATTAAGGTGATCTCTTGAATTCTAAAAACTATATAAGAATGTCTTATACATAAGTTTTCACTTGACTAATTGCTGAAAATGCAGTTTTTGTAGGTTAATTTGCAAAATATATTTTCCCCGATAACGCCACAGGTTCAGTCTGGGGGGCCACAGATTATACATCCGGCCCGGTAACTATGCCTTTTCCAAAAACATAAATCTGAATTTATAAGTCATCAATCTGTTTTGTTTGAAAAAAAAAATGGTCTTTTCGAATGGCAATTTTCTAATGGACAAGCATTTCATAAAATGAACAGGTTGCGATTAATTTATTGACCAAGAAACTCGACAGCCTAGAACATCGAAGACAGGTTGGTTATTTGGCTCTCTTTTACTGATATTTCCATCGGAAATATTCGACTGACATTGCACCCTTAATTTCACCTAGAGCGACGAACAGCAGAAATACACGACGAACCACTGCCGCCCATCTATTAGTGGTCGATACAAAGGCTTAGTACTCCTCGAACTTCATTATTTAAGAATTATTTCATCTGGAGGATAACATCCTTATGGTCGTGCTTCCCAACGAGTATAACCTCCAATGATTCAAAACCAACTTGAATCAAAAGTCAAATGAGCAATTTCTAGACAAGTGATAAACTGTCAAATTAAATGACGTTCTTCCGCACACTATACTTTGAACAAATGTCCGGAAACTTATCGGGAAACTCATTTATACCATTTGCTGTGACTCCGGAATGATTTAACAGTAAATGGGACATATCGAGCAGGGGGGAACAGACGTGGGGAAAGCTCCAAAGCGCCTCATCGTGGTAGCGAACGACGGAGGCTCGACGTATGCGCAATTGTTTGGAAGGATCGCAATTCATGATCAACGGGTATGTCTATGGCGTGTGCAGTATGTACGCTCTCTATGACATCCGAGTAGTCACCCACTCAAATATAATAAACCCGTACCCTGTATTTCGCGATAGAAAACGCACTTTTCTTAAACGCGAATCTGACCATACCAACGACCAGTCAATGGTCATCGAACTTGGGCAGTTAAAAGGGAATCGTTAGAATCGTTGCCCACATTGCTAGCCATATGGCAGGAGTTCTTCTTTTATTATAAGTGTTTCTACAAATTTCATAAACTCTGTTTATACAAATTAGTGAAAAATGATACTTAGTCAAATATACCTACCATATTTTAAAAATCAACTGCACTTTAATATATATGTCTTGATAGAAATCCTAACTATAGTTTTTTGTAAATTATGTTTACTATATTATTTTGGTACAGATTACTAATAAAAAATATAATTAATACCGTATTTTATAGCAAATTTTACAATAAAACGTTTACTATAATAATTTTACTATAGTCTTTTTCCGCATGTATAAACCTTCTTTGATTGGCTGTAGAAAACGTATAATGTACAACTCGAGTGGAATATCCATATCCACTCTTGTCCTACAAACTGTTATTACCTAAAATAGGTATAATAAGACATGCATAATAAATTAACCTCGGTGGACATAGATACCCACATTGCGAGCAGGAAACATTGTGAAATCTAGTCCAAATTGCACATCAACAGTTAGAAAAATTCAGAATTGCACTACTTAACGGAATTACAGGTTACAGTATTTAATCAACGTACTAAGTCTATTAATTTTTCCACACACATCAACCCGTTTTTTACAATCTACAATTAAAAACCCGTAAGAACAGTATAGACTTTGCCGTTTTTTTTCCTTATTTTGCGCCTAATTTCCTCCAATGATTGCCAGTTTGGTTCACCAAATAACACTTCTCCGTCATGATAGCAATTAGGCGATTAAAAATAACTTGTAATTATTTTGGAAATATTACAGGAAATTTCTTAAGCAAGAAAATTCACATGAAGTGATGAAGTAATTAATACAAACACTTAATTAGTCGAGTTGATTGCCGTATTATACCGATTAGGAAATACCTCGAGTTGTATATACAGGGTGTTAATTTGAAAACTACGCACCCTTAATATCGCGATTGCAGTAAATAATATTAAAATAATACTTAAATTGAGCTTATTATTAATAATAATATTATTTCCCAGACCAAAAAGCTGATGAAATCTTATTCAATAAGGACGTATTTTTGTCTACACAGTAGCACTTTAAAATACTAATTCAGATTGAATGGTACTTAGATGTGTTCATGAGATCCGCGATAACTAATGTGAGTTTATGTGACTTTGTTTTGGTGTTTTGTGACGGTTTTTGTTCGCGTTACCTGGTATTTTTTTTATAAATTAAGTTGGTTTTAAATAAGTCCGAAAAGGTAAATAAATTTGCATTTTTTTCTTCTAAAGGGCAAAGTGGCATTTCGGTTGTTCAGATCCGACGGGTGTCGTTCGAATTGAACAAGTGAGAACATACCTGACCATTATAAACTCCGCGGCGGTTTGTTCGAGTCAAGTTCAAGTTTATAAAACAGAAACAGTTTCCCAGCGAACTGAACTGAACGTAAAAGTTTATAATAATGTACCCTGAAAAATAAACAACTTGCAATCTGTCACACGGTTATTGACTTTCTAAAGAGTTTACCCTGAAGATATGACAACACTGTTCAATATTCATTGCCGTTTTTCGCCATATGTTGCTTTGTTTACCTTCCTGACAGGGGCACTACGTGGTAACTTTTGGTTTGACATAAGGTCATGTACAGGCAGGCCCGTAGCCGGGGGGGGGGGGGGGGGGGGGGCAGAGTAGGCAATGCTCACTCTGACAGAAAAAGTTGCCCACTCTAGCAAAACCATGATAGTTGTATATTTATGTAATTTCTTGGGATTCAGTCTCAGCAGAGAATGGCCAATCTGATATATTTAGCGTTTGAGAGTAAACAAACAAATAACATAAACTTTGAGGTGTTTTTACAAAAATTTAACGAAAGGAAGAAAAGAAAACTTCAATTATATTAAAGGTATTTACCTACGTTGCGTTTTTTGGTTTTGTTTAAGTTTTATTTTTTGCAATTATATAGGTAGTTAATTCAATGTTGAAATCAACGATGTTTTTTTTTCTCTTGATCTTACGTTATCTGATCACAAAAATTATTTTCAAGCTTGCCCCCTCTAAAACTTTGACTGCCCACTCTAAAATCTAATCCTGGCTACGGGCCTGTGTACAGGGCATATTAAATTTAAGCGCCATTTTTGGATATTTTTCTTCAATTTCTTTTCATCTCATGCCTGTCAATTGCCTGTTTAAATATAATACGTCATTTCCATAACACCCTGTATATTCCTTTGGTCCAATACATTATAGATTTGCGACTTTGCTCGCATATACCATTGAAATTCTTGCAATGCGCTTAAATGAAAGGATTTTTAATGTAAATTGGAAACGTTCGATCGCATTCAGAGTAAGTGATAAACTAATTCCTATGCAAACGGATTGCCTATAAACGTAATAACCGAAAGTAAAAAATATATTATTCATGTAAAGCGTTCGCCGATTATACACTAGTAGAAAACTTTCAAGGAAACGGTTTGTTAACCTCGGAGGCCAACGATCTTACATACGTAATGAGGATATTGCCTATTTACTGTTTTTCTAATAACTTTATAAGTGCCCCACGGTTAATGCACCAAGCATTTAATATTTTAAACCGCATTTTAATTAATTATGAGCCGTTTTATGGCTTTTGTCAACGCGAAATGTGGCAAGCTTCGTTAAGTTATTCGGTTATTATCGACTATTTACTATTAAAGGTATTCTTCCTACGAAGGAGGTATAAATTGCGTGGATGGATGACTAAGGAATAAATTTGCACATCTCGGGTGAAATATTGGTACACGGAAAAAAATAGAGTATAGTGAAATTATTATATTAAAGATTTTATTGTAAAATTTCCTATAAAATATTATACTAACTACACTTTTTATTAGTAATCTATACCAGAATAATATTGTAAACATAACTTCTAAACAAGTACAGTTAAAGCCGTATTAGAGTCGGGAATTCTTGTGGCGCCAGCAATGGCAATTATAATTGCAAGGATTCATGCGCAGTACACCGTTCTCCGTATTAAGGCCGTATTACAGTCGGGAATTTTTATGGTGCCAGCAATGGCAATTATAATTCAAGGATTCAGGCGCAGTACACCGTTCTCCGTACTACAGTCAGAAATTCTACTCTTCTGACAATTAAAATGACACGGATTCATGCGCAGTACCAACAACGAGTTGTTGGCAGTACACTGTTCTCGATCAGCTATCTCTCATTACCAGAAATGAGGCAGGCGCCATTTTAATTGCCCTTGCCGGCGCAATTGGGTAGACATGGATTATTCTGTTATTTTTAACTGTTTGTTATTTGGCCGAACCAGGTATGAACAGGTAGTGGCCATTTAAACCCACTGGTACTTAAATTAGCAGTTTACATTCTTTATTAAACTTATGGACTGCTAATTCAGCAACTTTTTGCATCTCCTATTTGTAAATAGCAGTAGCTGCTTTAACTGGTTATCAAAACGAACAGGTTTGCACATCTCTAATTCTGGGGATATTTTAGGGATTTCGACAGTACCCACTGCTGTTCTGACCGTTGACAATGCTCCAGCTGATCGAAAACGGTTTACTGCGCATGAATACGTGCCATTATAATTGCCGGCGCAAGAGAAAAAATTGCCGAGTCTAATACGGCCTTTACAGTCGGAAATTCTACTCTTCTGGCAATTAAAATGGCACGGATTCATGCGCCGTTCCCGATCAGCTGTCTCTCATTACCAGAAATGGGGCACGCGCCATTTTAATTACCATTGCCGGCGCAATTGGGTAAACATGGATTATTCTGTTATTTTTAACTGTTTATTATTTGGTCGAAGCAGGTATGAACAGCTAATGGCCATTTAAACCCACTGGTACTTAAATTAGCAGTTCACATTCTTTATTAAGCTTATGGGCTGCTAATTCGTAGCAACTTCTTTGACCTCCTATTTGTAAATAGCATTAGCTGCTTTAACTGGTAATCAAAACGAACAGGTTTGCCCATCTCTAATTCTGGGGGTATTTTAGGGATTTCGACAGTACCAACTCCTGTTCTGGCCGTTGACAATGCTCCAGCTGATTGAGAACGGTTTACTGCGCATGAATACGTGCCATTATAATTGCCAGCGCAAGAGAAAAAATTTCCTACTCTAATACGGCCTTTAGAATTTCTAATAAATTTAGTAAAATCAAGTAAATACTGAAATATATAGAAAATTTTAACAAACACTAGGTACCTATAGTAAAATTATTATAGTACAGATTTTATTGTACGATTTCCTATAAAATAAATTAATAAGTACAATTTTCATTCATTTGCAGCTTCTTCAGCCTCTCGGTTATTATAATTCGGATATCATTTAACTGGTTAGCAAATTTTTGCGAACATAAAAATGTAATCGGTCTTATGGTACACAAATTAAATATATAAACTGCTATGAGCGATCCACTTTTAATCAGATATTG
Source organism: Barypeithes pellucidus (assembly GCA_963991005.1). Lineage (NCBI taxonomy): Eukaryota > Metazoa > Arthropoda > Insecta > Coleoptera > Curculionidae > Barypeithes > Barypeithes pellucidus. Next base: position 9,439,834 of record OZ022557.1, read on the forward strand.
GTAAGCAATCAGCGGGTAAGCAAAATATTTAATTTTGGTCATCAAAAAAAAAGCAATAAAACGTGAAATAGTGACAGTGCCCTGGGAAAACAAGAAAACCCACCCCCGCTACACCTTTTGTAGCCGATTTCCTTCAGTATTTGACTCAGTATTTGACTCAGCAGTTGACTGCTACACCGAATGAAAACACACGCACGCAATTAGCTACTCGTATCACGCGACTGCTTTCGCTCCGCCCACAATAACGAACTTTGCCGATTATTCAAAACAAACGCAATCCAATGATTTATATTGATAACCATTCTTTTAATATGCAAACCTCTGAAGTAAACTAATTCTAGACATGTTTTTTTCTACTGACCAATTGTAAAATCTTGCTGACCAAGTAATCATTTCGCAGCTCGACTGTTAATTAAGCGAACACATGATATTACAAGGGGACTGATATCGGTTAAATTGTTGACAGTTTGTAGCATTTTTTGCAGAACAAGTATTGCAGCCCGATTTTTATTTATTGCAAGCAAAATCTTTTTATGCTGATCAAATGATTTAATGGCTATTTTTTGCTGCAAATAACGGCAAACCATTTAATTACTTCTCTTATAATTCCCAGGGATTCCCCGAGCACTGGCGCTATCGATATTGCCCCTCGCGTCTTATAGAGAGTTTCCGTCGAGTGATTTACGGTAATAAAACATTGAAAAATGCAATTTCAATAATGCGAAATCATGGCACGGATAATCCGCAGACCGGATAATCCGGGTTCTACTGTATTTAAATATTTTTAAATGTATGCTACATTTTACTGACGACTATTATCCTACTTTAAGTAATTTTCATTGTAAAAATGACCAGGTTTAAATAAAATGTTGTAAAAATGCTTTTTTATAAGAATGAAGAGCTTAAATCAGTAGATGCGAGATCGATCATAACTCGATTTTCGTTAGGAGAACACGTGAGGAACTTAAGAGGAAATGAGGAAATCGATCACCGAAGTCAAGCGACGTTGGGCCCGGTTAGTACTTGGATGGATGACCGCTTAGGAATACCATGTGTGGAAATGGTTTACTAGATATTTTTGTAATTTTTACTAAAAATTTTGCTATAATTTTATGGCAGTTCTTACTAAAAAGTTATTCCAGGCCAGGCCCCCGAAAGCGGGCGTGCAGCGCACACGGGCGGCCTTTCAAGGGGGCGGAAAACGCTGCATTGTGAAAAATATATTTTTTCACCTTAGTAATGTATGTATTTTTAAACATTAAAATTGAAATAAAAATATAATTTTAAAACAACTTACATTTTTTTTACTTTAATCCATTTGCAAAAACAGATTTTCTTGTTCTATAATAACAATAACATAATTATTGCTTTAATAATTATATTATTGATTGTTTTAGTTTTAAAATTAAAACAATTATAACTTGGAGAGTAGCGAATGAAGCGAGAGGTTCAACGCTGCCTTTACGTGACGGTCCTGCAGTCCTGATGCCTATTTGTGGCGAAATAGTCTGTATATTCTTGGATTTACCGGATCGATCGGATTACAGTTTCCGAAGTACCCAATTATACATATATTTGTTAACAATTCATCATTCGCCGGTTGACCTTTAAACCTATGAGGCCGCAACAAACGGTTTCGCACGCGGGCGGCCCTAGATCTAGCGGGGGGGCATGTTCCAGTCACATATAGAGCCCTAAATTATGGTTATTTTTATAGTAAATTTAAGTAAGTATTTCATTCCGTGTAGAAAACCAAAAACAGGCAGACAGCGTTTTCGCTTAATTGACAACAAAACTTCCCAAATAAATGTTTATTTTCAATTCGACAGAAACTAACCTCATCCGACTTGCGGGTTTTTTTTTTGATTCGGTTCGATTCCAGTGAAACTTTCTGCTACGACACTGTATTTCAGCCCGGTGAGACTGCTTATGGGGGGGATCGAACACGTAAGAAGGCATTGGAAGTGATGCTAAGCCTACTTTGCTCCATGCGCTCACAAGTAACCTACTTTTATCTATCTGTTTCACTCTATCATTTAAGCGTCAATATCAGACTTACGTAGAGTTAATATGAAATGCCAAATAGTGAGTGTTTATGCAGCCGACTTGATCCTGGTCATATTTGTCTCACTTTACTGAATTAGGGAAGGTTGCTGCAGACAGAGACAGGCATAGAATGCGAACAGCATGAATCAAGCTAACTTCCTTCGTCTGGCGGGAATGGAAATCAAGCAACATCTGATGTGATTTAAAATGGCGGAGAAGACGCAGCACCTTTAAATTTTAAAATAAATTTTAATTTTCTAATCTTTTCACGAGAAACGTCGTTTCCTTTTTGGTGCAAGTGAGTAATTTGTAATTGAAATATTCATTTAGTCATCTTTACTGAGAGTAAGCATCAATAATAATTTCTTTTCCTAAATCATATGGGGCCCAAAAATATGCTCGGACTTGCAGCTTAAAATATTTGCTAGGACCTAGAGCCCAGTTGAAGATGGTAAAATATTTTATGTAAATTATGATTTACTTCCTATTTTTTAATAAAACTACTTACAAGCTTATTTTTCATTTGTAGTTACGTTTCTAGTTCAAAAAATGATATAAGAGTGTGTAAGGATTATTTTAAAGTGATATTTGCAGCTTAAAACATGTACGAATCCTAATATTGATTTTCACCACTTAGCAAATAAAATAAAAGGGTTTTGAATGTTTTTTGTTGGTTAAATGTCACTTTAAAACATTGACAGTAATAAAAATTTGGCCAAAGTGGCATTTGAAAAGCACGTGCGTTTGTCAGCTGATGCCAGACGTAATGGATGCCGGGTTTGTTCGTTTGTTTATACCTGCTTCGATTTGCTAACACGACTGTTTGTCTTCTTCCTGTTTATAAGTATTCGTTGCTGTATTTGAATAGATGGTGACAATTTGACAGTAACAAAAACAGTTTATTTAAATAATTATAATCTTTCGGCACCCGTGGGGTGAATTGGGGTGCTGGACGGGTAAACGGCACTAGAGCAATAGTGCACATTCAAAAAATTACATATACTTGTCTTTATTTTTAATTCTGGGGGTCCTTCTTGATTATTTATAATAAATATACAAAAATAAGTAACAAAAAATTGTTAGGCAACCCATTAAACATAATAACTGTAGCAATAACTGTAGAAATGGGATAAGTGCCGATTTATTTTCGACTTTTACGATTATCAAGGATATAATTTCGATACAGGGTGGAATTATATTTGTTTCAATAATACTTTGGATATTGTTTTAAGCAAATACCATGTAAAATTTTCATAATTAACAAATTGACGACATCTAACTCCATCTCTATAAATATTGAGGTTAGGTTATGCGTTTCATTATTTTATTGTTCAAAGTTAAGATTCGTTTAATTTCCTTGTTTTAGATAATAATCTACTTAAAAAATCAGAAACTATAAAGTTTAATACACAGTACATGATAATAAGCGCAAGCAAATAGGAGAAAAGCTATTAGTTTTATTTACAACCGGATAAGTATGTTAAAATGTTCAAATAATTGAGCATTGTATTTGTGGTCATAGGAAAAATTGTGTTTCTTACTCGAGTGAAAGAGAAAAGACGAAATCTACCACTTTCAAACACTCGTTTTCAGTCATAATTTCCAACTTATTTTAACACGGGAGGCGAGAAAATTAAACTACATTTGCATATTCTTATCCATATCTACCTTATACATAAGTATTTTAATTCTTTTTAAATCCTAGCAACAATACGTATATTTCCTTATTATTATTATTTATTTCCCGTCTAATTTCAATACAATGCCACTTATTACTATTACTTCCACAAAGCATTCGAGTCATTTACCTATACACCAGTGTTGCCAATGTGAATTTGTGAAATTACTAACAAAATTACAAACGTTTGCACGCTTTTTGTCACAGAAATACACGATTTTTGCACACCATTCATATTTTGTAAGGCTGTGACTAGTGAGATCCACTATGTTGCCACACTTAAGTGGTGGGCATTCTAATTACACGCAAATAGTGTAATTACTCGCTAATTGGCAACACTGCTATGCACGTCTATTTAACTATGCGCATCGAAACGAAAATCCCATCTGTCATTATGCCCCTGACAAAAGATTATTGCCTTCAAGTGGAAGCCCAAGTAGAAAGCGCCAAAAAGAAGAATTTATTCGGAATATTATCGGGTATCAGCGATTGATATTTCTTTGTGCGATGCCGTTAGGTAGGCACAGGAAATAACCGAGAGAAAACAATATATAATAAGATCATTTACATGAATGTAGGCACAGTTGTGGTTAAAAAAAATTGCATTGTCGCACTTTTAACAAGCCCAGAAGAAGGAAATGGGATAAATGAAGTGAACCCGGTTAAAAATCCATACAACCGTGATTTTCTATTCAAACGAGTTAGAAAGGACAAAGGAATATTATCGCCTTCACCGAACAATCCAGAACAAATAGCTCAACAACGTCCCAGTGGCGGCTCGTGGTTGAAAATATAGGGGAAGAGTCAAATATAATTTTTTTTTTAATTACCTACTTTTTATATATTAAATCGATCCTTTGTTCTTTAACACGTACTTGTCAATAATGTCGTCATAGAAATGAATGTTAATTTTAAGTTCTTCTTGAATAGATAGATATATTTGCCATTTGTCTATGAACTTTTCACAATCCACGAAATAAAACGAATAATTACTATAGTATACCCGTCAATATAATTCATGCCAAAGGTGGCATTATCATTATTAAACTAACAGTAATATAATTATTCGTGAAGAGCTTAAACGTTCTCATAGACATCAAGAAAGTCATAGTTGCCATAGCAACCAACTATTTTAATAGGAATTGTCACATCATTGAACGGTGACAACATAACAAACACCCTGATAAGCTCTTCAACTATAGGTAGACACAAATAAGAATGATGATCACTCTTCATACATTCAAGTAGAATTAAATTTGTATGCAAAACCAACACTGGGTAACATTTCTTGTTGCGTTTGCTTCTACTGAGTTTATTTTTGATTATTAAACTACTAAGAGGAATAACGAATAAGACAATTTTTGATTCAATAAAGAATGTTTATTCAAGTTAATTTAATTTATTGAATAAAATTAGATTGTTTTTACTTCATTTTTCTTGAGGAAGTTGCCTTTTCCCTAATTACCCTGACGAGCAGCCCCTGTAGCGCTAAAGATAGATGGATGTTTTATTTAATTAGCTAAATCAATACCATTTATTGTTTAAAATATAAGTAATAATATTTCTTGACAAAGGTAACCCATTGCTTACAAAACATGCTAAGAATATGTTTGGTTACCCTTGGGAATAGACCCACGTTTCATATAGAAAAATAATTTCACGTTTTGAATACTTTTGAGAAGTTCAAAATTTTTCCGTAAAAACCAAGCTCTTAGAGATGAAATGGTTGTTATACGTTCTCCAAACAAAATACAATTTTTTATAACTAATTAACTACATACAGGGTTTGGATAAAGAAATGGATCAGGATTTTATATAGAATACCGTTCCTAGAACTTTCCAAAATCGTAAATGTGTGGTAATTCCGATCAAAATGAAACTTACTCCTATCATGCCATAAAAATATTTTGATATATTTCTCTTTCAACTAAAATAACGTATATTTATTCCGTCTATCATATGGACCTCTATCCAAACAATATGTCAGCTCATATTTATTGTATTTAAGACATTAACTTCGGTATACCCAAGCTTCTAAAACATAAACGCGATAATTTTTCGAAAAATAAGAAGACTAGATTTAAAAATAACAAAGCGCCCTTAAAATAAAGCCTTTTAAAGAATAAAATATTAAGAAAACATGGCGTAAATGGCGACGAACGGCGTCGAGAACGAAACGTTCAGTTCTCCGTCCGTCCGTAAGATAACATAGAACGCTTACGAATTGGTTACTGTAAGTACGGTAACCTTTTAGTCACTCGGTAGTAGTGGGTACCTCTAACATTACTCTGTTGTCGCACCTACTTACAAGTTATATTTCTCTCGTAACGACGACGTTTTCTTTTTACTTTAAAGTTTTGGATACACCATAAAGTCCCTATACCAAGTAAGTGTTACGTAAATGCTATTAATAATTTAAACCTAGTAGTAGTTTAAACTTTATAGTAATTAATTTGGGGCCAATTACCACGTTTTTACACGAGACATTTTTTGATATTGCTTTAAAAAATATATAATAATGTACACCTGTGCCTAGTCGTTATATACAAAGTCAACGAAAGCCTATAAAATAAGAGCGGATTAAAACTATGTAGGTGTAGGTAGACAGGTAACAGTTCAAACTAAGTCCCTGTAAAAAGAGCTTGCGCGAATCCTTGACACCGTTTAGCTAAATGATGCACTAGGTACGAACGTATGAAAGGAGATAAAAATTTATCGAATAAAATCTTTATTGCTGGCAGGCTTTTTATTACAACAATAGAAAATAGTAAAAATATCGATTATACAAGGTGTGCGACAAGGTGTGGTCTTAAAAGAGTAAAGTCTCGGAGCGATTCGAAAAAATCGCATTGAATGATATCTTAGTAGTCGCTGCGAACGGCATTTTATTTGCGAAATTGATGGCAGTGCTTTCGCAGTAAGGAGAGTGTAAGATAAACTCGAGACTTCACTCAAACGAGCCCACAAGCACAAAAAGTACCGACAAAAATTAGTGATCGGCCGATCGATTTTTTTTTTGCCGATACTACCGATACCAATATTCTAGTTTGTGGTGTTTAGAATTCCACCGAGTCCCCTAGCTTCTCACGGGATAAATATGAAAAATCGAATTTTGAGGTTCAACATTTGATAGGAACAAAGATGATGAAATACATGATGTAATTGAAGTGTCGTTTTTTCGAAAATGGTTAGGATTAGCGCCATGAATGAAGAGTACTTAATTTTTAGTCAATAGTTAAAGGTATGTAAAATAACGTTGTTCAAAGTTCTTATCATACAGGGAGTTAAAAAAGCGGTCATAAGTGTCAAAGTCCCTGCAGCTGTAAGTAATTCACAAACCTTTCTTGGACAGTAATTTGAAGGATATTACCTGGTATGTACATCATTAAAAATAATTGAAATATACCTGGTGGTTCCATAATTATGTATAAAAAACTTGTTTCCTCCTTAGGAGCCCATATCTAGAGGAGGCCGATACGAAAAAAGTTACAGAACTTATTTTCTTCATATCCGGGAGATTGCCTACATTTTCCCGGACACTCTGTATATAATTAATTGGTTTCGTTTAAATAATAAATTAAATTCAATTTTTATATAAGATACCTATGTCAAATCTAAATTTTAGGAAATTTACATATATCTAGATTTTATGCACTATCTATCTCCGTAATTGTTAGTGCTATCAAAAAAGTAATGCAGGTGTCATGTGCTCTTTTTGGGTCAAACTTAAAATGGTAAAATCAAAATTCGAAAATTTTCGCTCGCTTAAGAGATACGGGGGAAAATCAAAAAATTGATCGTATATTTTCTTAGTTAAAAGAGATACAGAAAAATGTTTTATACAGAAGTTTCTTTATATTAGTTGTTGAATAATCTGATGTTTTCAGAATAAGTATACGGAGTCAGGTAAAAAAGTTATCGTACCTAACTTAATTTTTTTAAATGAAACACCCTGTATATTTTAATCTAAAAGATACTATTTTAAATTCTCCTTTCAAATATATAACACACCATGGATGATATCGGTTTCCTAGGCGATTTATTAAACTTTATTACTTTAAACCACAGTAGACTATGAAACAACAGTTAATATCCTAGAAACAACTATGTTGACTATTAACATTTAACGTCGATTTCATTTTTATATATCATTTGCGTAAATGACCTATCAACATTTTGAAAAATTTGATATGATATCAGCTCATATTGAAAGTGGAAAAACGAAGAAATGGCGCAAAATGTACATTTTGATCGCTACCCGGAAAGACCATTTAAGGACATATTCCGAACATTTGCGATGATTCCCGTTATTCTCTACCTTAATCTGAATCTTTTATTTCGTTTCACAGTAATAAAGCTTAAATAAATCGCCTAGGAAACCAATATCATCCATGGTGTGTTATATATTTGAAAGCTGAATTTAAAATAGTATATTTTTAGATTAAAATATACAGGGTGTTCCATTTTAAAAAAAATTAAGTTAGGCCCGATCACTTTTTTACCTGACCCCGTATACGTATTCAGAAAACGGCAGATTATTCAACAATCAATATAAAAAAGCTTCTATATAAAACATTTTTCGTATCTCTTTTAACTAAGAAAATATTAGGTAATTTTCAAATTGTCAATTTTTTGATTTTCCCCCGTATCTCTTAAGCGAGCGAAAATTTTGATTTTACCATTTTAAGTTTGACCCGAAAAGAGCACATGACACCTACATTACTTTTTGATAACACTAACAATTACGGAGATATTGGACACCCTGTAGTTATGTCTATTTTTATTCGAAAAAAAATATATTAAAAAATTAATAACAAAACAACATCTTATTAATTTAGATCTGCGTTTTTGAATATTCGATAATTAATTGGGGTAATGTATTAGCAACAACACTATCTACTATAATACATACCATGATATCGTGCATTTATTTTATTTTCTACACTTCCCCGTCCGAAAACAGAACTGTTTTAAGTGTTAAAATATGTGCGAAACATAACGCGCCTTTTTCAAAACTAGATCTAGTATAACTCACCAGTCCCATTTAAGCAACTAGAACTAGGCAAAATCGACTACCTCGCTATAAATTTAATCGAAAACGTCGGAAAAGTTACCTTAAAAAATTAGCTACGCAAGGTGCCCGATATCAACGGTATAAGGTTTATTAGCTTACAACCGCAAGACTCATTATTATTGTCTATAAAGTCAGTTTCTACCAGGGGTTTTACGTCCGACGTATAAATATGGATACGTACAACTTATGGGGTGCGCAGTAAAAAGATAAATTGTTTCAGCGAATATTCTGAGGTAATACGAGAGCGGAGCCACCACCTTCTTAAAATTTTGCGCTAGCGAAATGCACATTTCTAAAGTATTTACAAATTTTCTTTGCGTTACTCTTAACTCCCATCACTTCTAAATCATGAGCAAGTAAGTTGAATATTTATATATAAGTTATTATATCCTTTCGGTTTCGGTCTAATTCAAGAAAAAGGTTTTTCCTCATTTTAATCATATTCGAAGCGTTGTCTGTTACTACACTGGTAACTTGACATTCATACTCTTCTTCGCATTTTTGTATAGCTTTTTTCAGTAGTTGTAATAAATACTCTGATGTGTGGCTATGACCACTCGTGTCGACGGATTCTATTAGATGCACCCGTTCACTTTTTATATCTGTGACACATATGCCTATTATAGGTTCATTATAGACGTTACTCCAACCGTCAAGGGCTAGACAAACCTTCTTCTGACACAAATTGTCTTTCATTGTTGTTTGTACTGAGTTATAAACCGTATCGAGCAAATTGTTGGAAAAAAAAACATTTCTGTTTGGTGGTGAATATCCAGGACGTAGCAAATTAATCAACAGTTTAAACTCCCGATGTTCTACTGCACAAAATGGTGTGTTCGTCGCATATAAATATCTGGCTATTTGTATATACATCTTTGTTTTGTCTGATTCGCTCGTTCGAATAATAAAACTTGACATGCTGCTACTTAATACTGAACCAGTAGAAGTAGACGATTTCGAGAGCACCACAGCGTTCTATCATCTCTCTCATCTAATCATCTTGAAAATGTAATGATTCTCGGCAAAAATCATAAATGTCGTAAAACTCTATGAATAGAAAACATTCTGACATGTCCACTGGCAAAGGAGTTTAGTTATCTTTTAAATTCTACTAAAAACATTGAAAACATGTTTGAAACTATGTTTTTAATAAGGTTTTATTTGTTTAAAACATGAACTTTAAAAGCAAAAAAAAACTTGTTTAAAACAAAAAAAACCGTTTAAAACAAAAAAAAACACTGGTTTTGTTTCAAATTAAAAAATTACATGTTCTTTTGCAACCCTAGTAGAAATAGGTATCTACTTACTTAAAATTTCTTATAAAAATAAAAAAAACTGATTTTTTAATAAAAACCATTGAGTTTTTTATTTTTATTTTTAAATTATAATTTTTTCGTACTCTGCTGAGCCCTTAATTCAAAAAAAGCAGAGATGAATATGGAAAAGAGAGAACGAAACGAACAATAATTGTTATCTTCAGTAGTCTTTACTTTACTTTAATGCATGGGTGGGCAAGGTCCGGCCCGCTGTATGATTTGATCCGGCCCGCGAGACATTTTGAAAAATCTTAAAAAATATATTAAAAAATTAAAAAATAAAATTAAAAATATTACACGACTTACTCATACTCACGGCAGCAAGTGAACGAGCAAGCCGAGTGGCGGCGATCATCAAAGAGTGAGGCGGCAAACAAACATCAAAGCCTTTGATGTTTGCTGGTCGACCTTACAGGCTATTTGAATGATTTAAATTTGAAACTTCAAAAACAAGGACAGTTAGTAAATGATTTGTACAGCCATTTGAAAGCGTTTCAGAACAAAATCCGCTTGTGGGAGGCACAGATGCTGTCTGGTAACAGTTACCATTTCACCACGCTCTCTGCGTATGAAAATATTGCTTATGCTCAATACGCTGAAGAACTCAAGTTACTGTCGGAGCAATTTTAGAACAGATTTAGCGATTTCAAAAACATGGAAGACTGTTTCAATTTATTTGCTACTCCAACAAAAAGTAATGTACAAAATGCTCCAATACACTTGCAAATGGAGTTGATCGAGATTCAAGAAAACTCACTCCTAAAATCTAAATTTGAGGACGTGGACTACGATTTCTACAAAGAATACCTCGAAGAAGACCATTTTCCGCAGCTTAGAAAATTCGCAAGAAGATTGATTGGTGCCTTTGGCAGTACTTACAAATGCGAACAGTTCTTTTCAATGATGAAAGTTAATAAGTCAAAACATCGTACAAGGCTGACTGACGATAATTTGGAAAATTCCTTACGTCTTTGTATCAGTGGAATTAATCCAAACATCGATGGATTAGTTTCCCAAATTCAAGCTCAAGTGTCTCATTGATTTCGGTGTCGCTATTTAACATTATATATTTTTTTATAATATATTTATGTTTCTTTTATATTTATCTATTTATTTTAATAAATAAAATTAAATATTTTTGTATCGCAATTTTTTCACTCATCTCGGGTTTTTTTTAATTTATTTATTTACGGGACTAGCCCATTTTCGTAATAACAATATGTTTTTCAGAAAGTTTGCTGGATGAAACCTCTTTTTCGCAGAAAATATTTTTGTATCGCAATTTTCTAACTTTTCATTAGAGCGCTTGACCTTGAAAATTTCAAAAAAAATTCGCCTATGGCGCTAATTGGAAACGGCACGCTTCGCTCGCCTGCGGAGGGTGTATGGTGTGTCACAGAAATAATCCCGTGTGGCCCGCTACCCATTTTACATTTATTATGTGGCCCTTTAGCCCAAAAGGATGCCCATAACTGCTTTAATGTATGTACATATATCTTGCGATTATGTATGAAGAAACTATGGATTTAAACACCAGTCTGGCTTGTTTTATATGGGCATACTTTTTGTATTATTATGAATTATTTCGCGTCTCTTGCCAATTCGAATCACCTTCGGAGTCAGTCAAAGATTATATTTTTTTATTTTCTTGAAGTAACTACACATTTAAAAGGTCGTGATATTGATCTTGTCTGATCTGATCGTCGATATATTATTGAAAATGACTAGAGCCTCCACTAATGGATGTCTTACAAACACATTATTGATATTATTACAAATTTGAGAAAAGTTTTGATTTTTTTTTTTCGCAAGCGTCGTTATTTATACTAATTAATGATCGACCGATATCGATATAAATATCGGTACATGGGCATTTTATCGGCATATCGGAAAAATTTTGCCAATATAGTATATCGGCATTTTTAAGATATACAGGGTGTCGCATTTTCGACACTTTTATAGGGTATCTCCGTAATTGTCAGTGCTATCAAAAAAGTAATGTAGGTGTCATGTGCTCTTTTTGGGTCAAACTTAAAATGGTAAAATCAAAATTTGAAAATTTTCGCTCGCTTAAGAGATACGGAGGAAAATCAAAAAATTGACAATTTCAAAATTACCCCATGTTTTATACGGAAGTTTCTTTATATTGATTATTGAATAATCTGCCCCTTTGAGAATAAGTATACGGGATCAGGTAAAAAAGTTATCCGACCTAACCTCATTTTTTTAAATGGAACACTCTGTATATTTTAAACTAAAAAGATACTATTTTAAATACTCCTTTCAAATATATAAAACACCATGGATGATATTGGTTTCCTAGGCGATTTATTTAAACTTTATTACTTTGAAACGAAATAAAAGATTCAGATCAAGGTAAAAAATATCGGGAATCATCGCAAATGTTCGGATTATATCTGTATAAAACATTTTTCTGTATCTCATTTAACTAAGAAAATATGGGGTTTGGGATTTTTTGATTTGACCCAAAAAGAGCACATGACATCTACATTACTTTTTTGATAGCACTAATAATTACGGAGATACCATATAAAAGTGTCGAAAATGGGATACCCTGTACTTATATGTCACTTACCATTTGAAAATGATTAATAAAAATGCTAGGGCGCTTAAATTATGCAAACAAAGATTACAGTAAATGTGCTTATTATTTATGGAAAATGTGACAAAGTAATAACAAAAACATCTGACAAATTTATTTCCTTGGCGTTTGGAGTACCCGAACCTAAAATTCGGAGCAAAATAAAAATATTAATATATGTTACCGAAAACTACAAATTTTCGGAATAGACAACCTTATACTAACTTACCCTTATTCTTAACGCTAAATAGAAAATAATTATAAAATTTGGGGTTTCCATTTGAAATGTAGATTTTTTCCAGTTTCCTATATAACGTGGCCAAGATAAGGAGGGCCAGTACAGGGATCTCGGAAACCGTAAGAGATACGAAGTCGGTTAAAGGGAGGTAAAGTTGCGCATTTACGTGCCTAATAATATGCCGTTTAGAAAGTTTTAAAATTCCGAGTAGTTCCGGAGATATCCGGAAAACCCGAAATTCTGAAAAATCGTTTTATTGTTTTCCTGGGTTTTTTTGAGATCGAATTCTAAAGTAAATTGCACTTTTGCATTGCCACTTTTTCCGCTCTATCTAACAGCGTTAATTGTTTTGTAATCCGACGAATTCGAAGGGCCATTACCAACTTTCTTTTTTTAAATACAGTCCTGTTTTCCTGATATCGGATCTTGAGAGCTTTGTGGTTTAATGACGTTTCGAGGGTTTATTGAACAACATCAGGAAATTTTCGGATATGGTCCTGTATTTCTCCTAATTTTATAAATAATATCTCATAAGTAAGCTCTAAATTTTTACTTATGTTGGACTAGTTCAATAAATAACACATAACTTAATAATAAACCACAAATATGTGAAAAAATAGCGGGGAAGAAGCCGCACGGCGTGTATTACTTCCCTATTTGCGTTGTGCCTTACGAGCAATTTCACACGAGCGGATGCGGAAAAGTTGGCACCAAACCTTAGGGCAATTATTTTTCATAATGCATAATGGTACATATTTGATAATTTACTAAAAGATATTCATTGCAGTCGGATAATCTGACAACAAAGGGCACACTGCCCTTGTTACCCGGGGAACGTATTTAAAGGCCTTGTAGTACAATTACGACCCCCTAAAGTCAATCTCTGGATCCGTCCCGGATTCCTAGTAAGAGTACGATGGCCCTAGGGTGACCCCGAAGGCGAAAAACTAACAATGTGCAATTTTACTATGATATAATAATGTTCCAATACTTTTAATAACCAACATATGTATAATAAAAGTTCTATACAAGGTTTTTTAAATAGGTGTATAAGAACATCAATACAACTTACATTATAAGAACTTTCTCAGGGAAAATTTATATAGTTTGAACCTCAAAATATTTGGTATAAGAACATACTTACAATCTTTATAAAGAACTACTTAAATGTTGGTTGGAGAAAGAGAAAAAGTCCGAATTAGTTCCTTACTTATTCTGAACGTTATCCTCTGATGGTGTTCTGTTCCTGGACCTGAGAGTATGTTTTATTATGACTGGATTTGCATAATAAATACATAATAGCTATATCTATTCAATTTTGCAAATTACTTTAATTGTCTATCTATACCTATTATAGTTTTGCCTTCAGTAATAGATGTGTAAGATTCTGTAAAGAGGCTGGATAAAGCGACCATCGTCTTGGAAAAGACGTGGCAACATAAAAATGCGCAGCAACTAGGTATAGCAGCCCCTGCTGTTCATTCTAATTTCTTTTTAACAATGTTTTTAACTAAAACTGAAATTGGGAAACAAACTTCCGGTAAAATTCACCAGATTTATCTGACATTTATGGTTACAAAATGCCCAATTATAAAAATATAATCTAGCCACAACACGATAAGCTTCCTAAAATCAAATCTAATTTCAAATGTTTCTTTGAAGTGACGTCACTTATTTACATAGAAAATAAGAGAGTTTGAAAGGGAAATAAAAGACTTTAAATTCTTCGAGTTTGAAAGAGGAATAAAAGACTTTAAATTCGTCATCTAATCGCCATGGAAAATATAAAACTACCAGTCCGTTCTACTATCTCTAAAACTAGACCATAAAAATTAGGACCTACCCGATTACATTCCAGGGCTTCGGCCGAGTGTTCTTCTTTCTGACGAAAGCAGTTTGAACATTTCGACTTGTGAAAAATATTCGGAGTGAATTTCTTACACTGCGACATGCTGCACTTCACAAAAACAAAAATACTTTAAATTAACCAGTAGGTAGACACATGCATTAGCCGTCCCCAAATTGGTCCAAAATAAATCCAAGAAAATCGAACATAGCCATGACGAAATGAAAACAAAATCACACTTGTCACTTTAGGCCCGAAATCGTGTCAACACCGCTTCCACCAAAAATAAACAGACGAAAAGAATGCGACGTACTCCAACCTTAATCTCACGCTGCTCGACTCGAACTGAAAACTACACGAAAACTTCGGTAAAAGAAGGTATGCCGTGCATGGAACCATTCAGATTGTGTCGGAAAACGAGTAGCGAGGAGCGACAGCACCAGCAACACGCGGGAAGCGGGATGACTTATCATCACATGGTACGTAAATTTTTACCTGAGATCGTCCCTACAGAGTAGGCAACACTGAATTTCTAAAGGCGTCACTAGACTGTCAGATTCCTGTTCTTTTGTACCAGAAAAATCAGAAAGAAGCCTTTAGAATTTCAAAATAAAAATTTGTTGTATTTCTCGAATTTATATTATACAGGTTCTGTCTTAAGTATGGTCCATAACTTCAGGTTACGGTACTATTACGATAGAAAAAGTCTTTATTTCTTTAATCAGTTTTCACCACCCTTATTTTGTTTGGTTGCTCCCTCCGACTTGGTCCTTATGGTCAATCTAATCTGAAAGTATACGGACAACTTTTTTTGGATGGTTAGGCAACAAGTAAATCATTGATATCAGCTGTCTGTGTGCCAGCTGCTTAGACAAGGGAAGAGAGGGGACGGGTAATTCCGCTTTACGGGCCGTCGCAGAAAGTGAAGCCTAAAATTGATACGCCGCCATTTTTTAGGTGCCAGACAATCGAGGTGGCACCTAGTGTATTTCAGTGATTTGTGGTGTGAAGAGCTATCAAAAGAATTCAGTGTATTTATAGAAATATGGTGTATTGTTGTGCCTATGGCTGTAAAAGCAGAAATGAGCGAAAGGATCTTGGAATTACTTACAATCGGTAAATATTCTACTCGTGTTTTTTGCATGTATTTATTTTATATTAGATATCTCCGTTGTAAGTTTAGCAGCATATATTATTTGAAACTATGTTTAAGCCCATAGTTCAAGCTACCTTTCTTTGTAATTTGTACTAGATTTGTTGCACTTTTCATTCAAGATTTCTAATAAGAACCAGCTAATTGCCCTTGAAGAGGGTGTGTCACTCAATGGCGTACCTGCATGATTTGTATATTTTGACAAAATTAAATTATTTCTTATTTAATTTTTGGTTAATTATTAATGAAAGCATTATATTATTTCGAATGTATACCAGTGTTATTTTTTTTTAAGAAAGCGATTAACGTTTGTCTTGATTCGTTGAAGGTCATAGTCTTTGAGAAACACGACCTCAGGAAGGTCGTTCCACAAAGGCGTCCTGTTAAAACTTATTTTAAACCACTAAACTCAACCACATTGTTGTATTGTTTTTAGATTTCCGAAAGATCAACAAAATGCAAACATTTGGGTGCAGAACATGGGACTTAGAGATTGGACACCTTCTCCTGCCTACAGGGTTTGTTCAAAGCATTTTGAGAAGTTCTTTTTTTTATAAAGTTGAGGAAAGAGTTCGATTACTTGTAGGTGCTGTCCAACCATATTTTCAGAACTACCAGTACCTATATATACCTGTATGTACCTATATACTACTGAAAGGTCAACTCAACATGATGCTGAACTATATATAGCTGGTACTTCAACAACTGGGTCCACGCAACCGAAGAAGAATATATTTTAAATAATTTCTAAAAAATCTCTTCACTTTAAAAACATCTCAAATCATGTATGTAATATTAATTTTGTTACAGGCTACCGAAAGTTCAAATCAGCTTGATGAAGAACTAGTTTTACCTGGTACTTCATCTGGGCTAACTGAACAGAAAGAAGGCACTCCGAGAAAGAAAAAACTGATTCTTTGTAATAAATTATGAATCGACCAATTTTGTTTTTTTATCTTACATTTTTCCTAAAGTTGAAAGATATTTAAATTACACAACCTTTCCTATATGAAATTATAATTTTGACGAATAAAATATAATATATAATATAATAATATCTACTAAGCGTTCAATAAATTATTGAGAAGCAAAAGAACATTTTTAATATCAAACCTCAGTAAGATACACAACAATTCAATCAATAAAAATATTACTTCCATATTCCATACGAAATAATTTTGTATTGGGATAATACTAATAAAATATTCATGTTACGCCACTGCTAAACCCGGTTTGGTGCCAGGCGGTAACAAAATAGCTTCTGGTTTTACGCGTCCCCTCTCTTCCCTTGTCTAAGGCCAGCTGCCTGCATGATTGCCATCAAATTGCCATTGTTGTCAAATAATCTCGGATAAGTTGTCAGTGTCAATTCTATCCGAGCTATTTTTAGAAAATATTAGACAAAAAGAATTGAGAAAAAAGAGGCTAGAGGCTTTTATATAAGCCGCGGCGATTTGTAACATATCATGATTTTCCGCCTGTAGTGAAAAAAGGTTATGTTATTGGATGCCAAGGTCCAGCGGGAGAATTCTTAGGCTAGTAGCACTGCCTCTAGTAGATACTAGGTAGCCCTTTTAAGTAAATAAATTTTCCATCACGAATTTAGAATAGTGTGTAAAAATTTATGAAAGTATCAAGTCGGAACAACCGTATATACCAATCAGAGAAGTTTTGAATAATCCTCAAAAGATCTGTTGATAGTATCCCTTATTTTTAACATGGACGGTGGAGGAGACAGACCCGAAAGGTAAATTTTATCATTTATTTTGCTTTGAGCCATTCCTTTCTTATAAATTAAATTTGAAGAGTTCTGCATGCGAGCAACGTAGCTGTTATTCGAGAAGTCTATGATGGCCACGACTCCCAAGACTTCTTCGCTATGGAGCTTGAAAAAGCCCTGGACAGTTGCTGTACTGTTATTGTGATAGAGCCCACGCAACTTGGAGATGAAACGGCTCGCTGGATTACTGTCGGAAATTGTCTTCACAAAATGGCTGTAATAACAGGATTTTCAAGTTTAGTCACGGGTATTATCACATAAACTTAATTACAATTTTTTTCAGTATAAAGGCATTATTCTTTGTAGGTTTTATATGGCCCCAAAATTTCATGCCACAAGCTCCGCTCAGCATATTTTCAGTATTATGTACAGGACTCTATACAGCCTCTTGGCAGTTTGATCACTGCGTTAAATATCAGGTTGGTTATTTTGCCCCCTTTGGGGACTTGCAAGCAGTTTTTGTATGCTTGTAAATCTGCGTATAAATTTCCGAGGCTTTGCAAAAAATTTGGAGGGGTTATGGCTATAGCTATAGATCATTTTAAAATTCAGTAGATACAATTTATTGCCACATTTGAATCTATTATTTTGAGAATGACGAAGAAAAATCTTGCTTCCACACCTTAAAAGAACCTAATAAGGAATCATATCCTACATTTTTAATCATTAAATGAAAGAAAACTAGCAAAATGCTGAATGAACTAATTCTATATTGACGTTTGAGTTATTGAGAGAATTTTAAAATAATTTTGCTATTCATTTTACCAACAAACATCATTGCATGATAGCCACATGCTTGATGCATAAACTCATTGCTATTGGTCATACGGCGATAAAACTTTCAATACTGACTAGATGCATTTCTAACAAGGTCGTAGGTTAGTGTAGGCTATTATACCAAGTCTATTCATGCGTGGTTCGAGATAGTACTGTTATGTTCTTCTTAGTGCGACCCTGTGTGCTGTTCACGTTCTCGCCGGGTTATTTGGTTCGGTCGCTGAATTGCAATGTGAATACAGTACTCAAAAGTTTTAATCTACCATACAATAACAAAACAAACATCTTTTTCCAATAATAGTACATTGTTTATCAAGTAGGAAATGCCCATCAACATTCCTGGACGACTGTGCAGATTGCTACACAGAGTCCAGGAATGTGGCTTTTCCTTCGAGGTAAACATACTATTTTTCCGAAAATCGTTTAAAAATTGAGAGATATTGATTAATTTTGAAAAAATCGCGAATAATTTTATTCACAAATAAATGGTGCTTTGAAATTCGTAATAAAATTCATTGCATCACTGGAAACGTATTAATGTTGAATTGTCAAACTTGACATTTATGTAGAACACTAACAACTGTAAGGAAATATAAATTTTTTTACATGTGCCCCGAAAGTGCCTCTTTTCATGCATGTTCTCTTCACCGAAAGTGGCGTTTTCCAAGAGAGCGGGCGGGAAAGATTTTTCCCGCCCGCTTCGGATTTTTCCCGCCCGCTTCGAGTCACCATATGCTCATAAATAAATAAAACCAGAATTGTCGGTGCGGGATTTGAACCCGCGACCCTCAGACCACAAGGCGTACGCTATACCACTAGGCCACCGAGCCTATTTGTCAAAAATAATAAATAGATATTTACATTCTCCATGTGCGAGTGTTTTCATGTCATGTAGACAGGAAAACTGTCTGAAGAATTTCTTTATGGTCCGACTATAATATTCGTAGTGATTTTTATTAATTAATGCTTTTCCATTAAATATGCAAAAAGTTGAAATTTCTCTCGATAGCTCGCTCAATAGAAAACTGTCACTGTCACTTGTCACAATCTACTATTGAAATCTACAATTTTTTAATGGAATTTTCGTCAGTTCTTGACAACTCACAAAAAAAAAATACCATTTCATGCCGACGTTTTCGTGGAAATAACTAAATTTTAATAAAAGAAAAATTATAGGTGGAAAGAGATCCCAGACGACTAGCCAGGCTTCCAATCCTCAGTGCTCTATCAGCAGCTTCGCCGGTAGTTTTAGTTCGCAAGGATGACACACGTCGAAAAATTTTACACTGTACCGTTTCGTTGACGGCAGCGGCCATGTGCATTTATAGACTATACTCGACAGCCAAGTAAAATGTGGTTACGGACGTAGCAAACAATTTTAGATGGGACAGTTTTTTTTTGTAGAGGAGTTATATTTGAAGGAAGATTCTATAACCTATATTAGGTTTAATGGCTTTACTTTTCAATGATTTACAAAATTTATATACATCCCCGTGTTATACAAACAGCATAACTGATTTCAAATTAAGTCAAGGGCAATTGAAAATTTAAAATAAGTGACAAATTGTAATGGTCACGTTGCTTCTGCATGCCTACGATGCGCTTGTCAGAATCAAGGGCGGATCCAGAACTTCGTTGGAGGGGTTCATACCAGTCATACAAGGAAAAGTAATACGCTCCACGCTATAGTCATTACAGTATATGTTATTTTTCGTGTTCAATTGGTTCTTTGTAGGGGGGGGGGGGGGGGGGGGGTGTCATCACCCCCATCCGTGGACAACCTCGTCTAATATAAAAGCCTTTAAATTTATTATAGGTTGTGTGGGATTTTTTTTCTTAAAACCGTATTAGAGTCGGCAATTTTTGTCTCTGCGCCGGCAATGACAATTATAATAGCACGGATTCATGCGCAGTACACCGTTCTCGATCAGCTGTCTCGCATTGCCAGAAATGGGGCACGCGCCATTTTCATAGCCATTACCGGTGCAAGTCTGGTTACAGATGGATTAGTGTGTTATTTTTAAATGTTTATTAGTTGGTCGAAGCAGCTATCAACAGCTAATGGCTATTTAAACTGACTGGTACTTAAATTAACAGTTCACATTTTTTTATTAAGCATATGTACTGCTAATTCGTAGCAACTTTTTTGAACTGCCATTTGTAAGTAGCAGTAGCTGCTTTAACTGCTAATCAAAACGAACAGGTTTGCCCATCTCTAATTCTGGGGGTATTTTAGGGATTTCGACACTACCAACTGCTGTTCTCACTGATCGAGAACGGTTTACTGTGCATGAATTCGCGGAATTATAATTGCTATTGCACCGGGAATTCTTATTGCCGACTCTAATACGGCTTTAGGTCGGCAATTTTTCTTCTTGCGGCAATTAAAATTGCACGGAATCGTGCGCAAGTATACCGTTCTCGATCAGCTTTCGCATTGCCAACAGTCAGAACAGCAGTTGGTACTGTCGTAATCCCTAAAATATCCCTAGAATTAGAGATGGGCAAACCCTTTCGTTATTATTACCAGCAGGTACTACAAATATGCAAATAGCAGTTCAAAAAAGTTGCGACCAATTAGCAGTACATATGCTTAAGTACCAGTTAGTTTAATTAGCCATTACCTGTTCATAACTGTTTCGTCCAAATAATTAACAGTTAAAAATAACAGAATAATCCATCTCTACCCAGACTTGCAGCGGCAATGGCAATAAAAATTGCCTACTCTAATACGGCTTTTAGATTGAAACCCCCATTGCCGTATTTCGAATGTTATTCCAAATTCACACTAATTACAGATTAGCAGCTACACACAATGTTGAATGTTGTTGAGACAATGTTGTGTATATTAGATTGTTAAAAATATTGTAGATATTATACCTAGAAAATGTTTTTATTATTTGAGAAAATGCAAATTGTCCGTTTTAGGTTTTTGTCTTTTAAAGTTTGATGAGAACAAATTATCACTCTATCGGTCCTTACGCAGGAAATGAAAGGCTTATATAAAAGAAAGAACCCTTAATAATTAGTCAAATATTTTCTTATTTAAAGGAAAGGGTTTGGATAGTCGTATAATAGGCTATACCATAAAACGTTCAAATTTTTTTAGGGCACTTAACACAAGGGTTTATACAAGGTGTTTCAAAAAACATATACCATCGCTCGTGTTATGGTTGCTTGCCCAAAAATAAGACAGAATAGTTCCTATCAACATGAGTCCACATATGCTTTATTTTACAGGGTGTTAAAGTTTTTCTGGGTTCAAGTTTTCCGAAACGGCTTTAGTAATTTTAGTGAAATTTTGGTTATGAAAATAGTCCACTTATGTAAAAAAGTCAGTGCCGTACCTATTTTTTTTGTTAAACATTATTAGAGCGCCTGATCGCAGGCACGATTCTGTTAAACCTGTTCACACATCTTTACTTATATGTGCTATTTTTGGTACTTTTCATAACCCAAATTTCACTAAAATTATTATAGCCGGCAGATTGGCAACACTGGTTGGTAGGAACTATTTGTCGTATGTGCAATGGCAATTATAATTGCACGAATTCATGCGCAGCAAACCGTTCTCGATCAGCTGGCGGATTGCCAACAGTCAGAACAACAGTGGGTAGTGTCGAAATCCCTAAAATATCCCCAGAATTAGAGATGGGCAAACCTGTTGGTTTTGATTAGCAGTTAAAGCAGCTACTGCTACTTACAAATGGCAGTTCAAAAAAGTTGCTACGAATTAGCAGTACATATGCTTAATAAAGAATGTGAACTGTTAATTTAAGAATCAGGTAGTTTAAATAGCTATTAGCTGTTCATAGGTGCTTCGACCAACTAATAAACATTTAAAATAACAGAATAATCCATCTCTACCCAGACTTGCACCGGCAATGGCAATGAAAATGGCGCGTGCCCCATTTCTGGCGATTGCGAGACAGCTGATCGAAAACGGTGTACTGCGCATGAATCCGTGCAATTTTAATTGCCAGAAGAGTAGAATTGCCGACTGTAATACGGATTCCATTCTCGCATTGCGCCGGCAATGCGAGCAGTATTGGTCCAGCTGATCGAGAAAGGTTTAGTGTGCATGAATACGTGCAATTATAATTGCCATTGCCGGCGCAAGAGGCAAAAATTGCCGCTTCTAATACGGCTTTAAGGAATCACGACAAGTCGATCGATGTTACATGTTCTTGAAACACCCTGCCTGTATACTATATACTTCCGAGATCTAAAAATATAATCCAAGTTTCTTAAAATTGATATATTTTTTACAATATTGTATATAGTATATGAATTATGCCATAAAAAAAAACAACTAAAATTTAAACACCATGTTTTCGATTATGGTTGTCTTTCAACCAAAATATTTCCTGCATCTACATACATCACTTGCTTCGAAAAGCTTATCAAATTTGATGCTATTTTCATTGCGTTTTTTATTTTAAATTAAATTTTATATGTATACATCGGTTTTGTCACCAAGTTCGCGGTGTACATTGCCAGATTAATCGAGACACTTTGTTTTTTTTGTATATTTCAGTCGCTCCGCTCGATTATTTGGGTTCCCTGTTGTAAATTTAATAAAATAATTGTATATTATGGAATGATGTAGACTCGAACCGTGCAAAGGTTGCCAATATGAAATTCTGTTTTCAATACATGATCCATATAATTTGGTGATCGATGTATATTTTAAACAACAATAAAAGACCCTATTTTAAATTGAACAACGTTTTATTGTCAAAACTAATGGCGCAGTCAGGATTTTTGGGAGGGTGGGTTTGTTTGTTTCCCCCCCCCCCCCCCCCCCCCCAGCTGCGCCACTGGTTAACCAAGGGCGGATCCAGAACTTGTTTGGGGGGGCGGTCAAATTTCGTGGGGGGGTCCATGCATGGAAAAGTATTACCCTGCCGCGTTAGTTAAACCGGTATATAGGTAAGGTATTTTTCGTGTTAAATTGATGGTTGGGAGGGGCATGACCGACCACCACCACCACCACCACCACCACCACCACCACCACCACCACCCCCCCCCCCCCCCCGATCCTCGCTTGTGGTTAACACATACACGGAACCCAATAACACTAATAAATGGGTATTTATGTTATAACCTTGTAAATAAATTGTAGACTTGTGACCACTTGTGACGATGTCTACCTAAATTTTCTAACATAAAGTTTTACGTAATAAAACCGGGTTCAGACGACTGGTGTACTCGGACAGTATTTGGCAAGTCGTGTAAATGATTTTTTGTACTACTATATTTGTAAGAACCTACTCAGGCACTGTCTACTGTATATTATATATTACGTAACAGTTCCACAAATCACATTACCCGTGATATGCCAATACCGTCAATGTTTAAAATAGATTTTATGCGAAGTTGGCTGTGAAATCCATCCGGTCGCCTTGACAACGTAAATGTCAGGAAATTTTAAACGTCAACATTTTTAATTGGGATATTATTTTTGGCTATATTAGTAAAGTATGAGTGACTACGATATTCAGATTAAGGGAACAATACCAGGTGCTTGCACAGTAAATAATTTACTACTAGAAAAATCAAGGGAGCGGTATTAAAAGGTGAATTAAAAATACATTGACTGGTGTACTGATAACCATGTGAGTACCGACTCAGAAAATGTTTTATTAGCATATTTCGATAATTTAACATAAAAGTAAATATGAAGTCGTAGAAAAAGTATAGTACACAACTTTAGTGGCAAGCCTATTACACCGGATTTCGAAACCTAATACGGTACGAATGAAACGTTTATGAACTCTTTGATCTTCTTCTTACCACTCTTGGTATGTAATATACTATACTTGTTCAAGAGACCTGATTTTAGAGTTAACAAAAATCAAATTGCCCAAAGTCGGCGTCTCATTAATGTTGATGAGTCAGTCGTCTGAGCCCGGTTTTCAAGTCCAATTTAAATTGGAAGTGATTGTAACTGTAGCGTTATTCTTGGGCTTCCCTAGCCCTCTTGGCCATTACAGAAAAGTATAGGGAAGGGAAAAATTTTCTTAAGAATATCGCAATCTTTGGCATAAGTGTACCCAGCACTAATTCTTTTCGTTTCATCGCTACGGTTTGTGATATTTGTTCTGCAGTGTATTCCGCGCTGTACCCCGACTCAGTATTAGGATCCATTTGTCCATGTGTTTCCCCAACACCTGTCAAAGCATTTATGGATATTTGAGTTTTAACATAACCTGGGCTGATTACACTAACATATATATTTTCTGAATTTACTTCTGCTCTTAAGCTGTCAGCAAATGCTTGAAGGGCGTGCTTAGATGCACAGTATGCTGATCTGTCAGGTAATGCTATCAACCCTTGTATAGAGCTAACAAAGACGATGTGCCCCTGTTTCTTTTTTATCATGTCAGTTAGAACAGCTGGAAAGAAAAATTATTTTAATAATCGTACATATTCAACAAGCAGTTATTGATTGCTTCGTGGGCCACAAACATATTTACACAGGTTGATATTATATGTTGCAAAATCTGCAGGATCAGATAAGTTACTGGTCAGTTGTTTTTTAGTAAGAAACTGTCAACTGCTTATAAGAACAAATATCATATTTACATACCTTTGGTAAGCGCCACCGATCCAAAGTAATTTACCGCCATGACTTTTTGGTGCACATCTAAGGAGGTGTCCTTTACTCTTCCTCTATTTGATATCCCTCCATTATTAATTAAAATATCTATCTTACCAGTTATGGAAAGTATCTTATCAACAGAATTCTGCAGATCACTGATCTCATTGAGGTCAAGTGGAACGATTATTGGTGAGCGTGTGGTATATTTATAGTGTGTGTGCAAGAGGTCTGTCTTAACTCTCTCGAGCTCTTGTGTACGTCTAGCGCAAAGAACCACTTGTGCTCCAAGCTTATAATATTCGTGAGCTAAAGCCTCGCCTATACCTGAGCTAGCTCCAGTAATAACTACCACCTACAATTACAGAGTAATGTCTTTAATTAAACCTGGATTTTTAATAAAAATTAATTTTTACCTTTCCAACAAGTTTCTTGTATCCTTTTCTTAGGCACGCAGCACTCATAATCTTATACGCAATCCATGGAATTGTCACGGCCAAACACACCGGCCCCACAATTTTAAAATAACATAAAAAGACACTCATCCTACTTTTTTAAGCTAATTTTTTCTACGTGATAGTGCATACAAACATTAAAGGTTTATAGGTATTTCTGGGCGACGAGTTAAAATTTTTTTATCTTAATCGACGCACTTGACCTTCGATTTTTATTTGTTTACATTACATCGCAGAAAACAGAAAACTTTGCTGAATATCACGTCCAATATCTGAACGGAAAAAAAAATGGCAATTTTCAAAATTCGATTCTGCCTTGCAAAATAATTTTATCCCTATATAGTGATGAGCGATATGGTGATTTTTCAATCACGTTGTGAACGTCTAACTGCTAAGCGATATATTAACTAATAATATATGCAAGAGAATATTGCGGATAATTAAAATATAATAATTTAAATTATTTATTATGTATACTACTTTACTACTAAAAGAACTGTAACAAAAGAAAACTAAATCTGTAAAAAATATTACACAACATTGATAAAAAAAAAAAGAAAATGTTATTTCTACTTAGTTGAATTATACCTTTTAAAAAAACTATGAAGAACTAAACACTGTGTACAACAAACTATTTATTCATGCAAATACGCATGGTTTCTTAATCATTTTGTGCGTATTGTATATTGCCCAGTAATGCCCAGAGCTATCTAGTCTTTCGAATATGACTACTCGTTTTAATTTCACGGTTTCAGGTTCAAGATTCAGAAGTCACAGTCAAGTAACTACCTGACAACTTCACGTAATCACATTTTAAATAATAGGTCTATATGAGATGTGATTTGAGAAAATCCACCAAAAAGCAATAAGGCACGAAGTCTTCTTATGATCATATGCTAAAATGACTTTTATTACTTCTTATGGTGTTACAACAATTCAACCCCCATGGGAATAAATTTTAAACAAAAGATTAGTAAACGTGAAATACGTACGCAAAGATGATTTGTTTAAACTGTCATCACATCACGCTTCTTATTGTTGCTAAGGAACTGTGACTACCTGTGATTTGTTGATATCAGTGATCAAATAGTTCGTGACATATCGCTCATCTCTATTCCTATACAGCGTGTCCTGGGATAAGCGAACCTATAGGTGTAAATGACAAAAAATTTCCGAATTGAAATTTGACCATTTGGGATCTAGGCCTGCTTGATTAGAAAATAAAATTTAACATATTTTAATTTTTATGAAATCATGCATAGGTCTTGACCAGCTTGCATTATTTTTATTTTCTGTCTAGATAAGTGCCCGTTTTTCACAAAATATCGAAACATTTTATTGAGAAAAGTTGCTCGTGCAGGTGTACCGAATTTAATAACCATTGGTTTTTTTCATATTTTTTATACAATATTTTCCCTGGTTAGAAATTTCTAACTTCTTCACTGTATGTCATATTAGCCTAGGAAATGGAATTTGGTTTATTTCCGAAGAATATTTTCTAATAAATGCATTTAATATCATGAAGATTTTTTTTCTATTCAGAGGGTTAAAAAAATACAAAAAAAATTATATCTGATGGTTATTAAATTCGGTATGCTTACATGATTTTGAATTCTGAGCAACTTCTCTTAATGACATTTTTCGATATTTTGCGAAGAAGACAGAAAATAAAAATAATGCTCCGGTAATAAAAATCGAAATATTTCTGTTAAATCTTACTTTCTAATCGAGCAGACCTAGATCCCAAATGGTCAAATATCAATTTGAATTTGAACAGTTTTTGTCATTTACTTATGCTGGGACACACTGTATAAATCGCACAAGCCATAATTAAATGATCGGGGACTAGCAATGTATCAAATTTTCTGTTTTTCATTTCCTATCAAAAAATTAACATCTTCGAAGTGAAATATTAAACCAGTTAATTCGAGCTTTCAATGGATGATTAAAAAAAGCAAGGGACCTGTTTGTAAATCAAACCAATCTGTTTTATTGTTAACACATACATTAAACAATGGAACTCCAATATCACAAATAAATTTAAATATATCAATATAAAGTGTATATCATGTACATACATATAGTTGTGTTGCGATACACCAAACTGCAACTTTAAATTTTCAAAAACTTAGCTGGCAACATTACAAATCCCGTTATATACGGAATTCTTTTTACTTTGTCGATTTTCGACAACCGGCCCCCTTTTCCACTATTTCCAAAAGTATCGGAAATTCATTTTTATATTTAAACTATACAGGGTGTTATGAAAATGACTTATTATATTTAAATGGGTGACTCCTTGGGTGTCCTAGAGAAAGTCTACATACTTTTATTTTTTTAAATCGAATATCTAAATACTAAGGTAAAAACCCTTTTTACCCACATACTGTCGCCCGTTCCATCTGGATTCACTTAGCAACAATGTGGGTCACTAGAGTATACTAACAGTGTTGTCAGATCACACCGCGTGTCTCGCCCTCGGTTGAATACTTCATACATCAGTATGTTTCGAGATTCGGGAGTGGAACGACGTTGGTTCCACGACGTCGAGGGTTCCACGTGCTTGACGTATACGAATTTTAAACGTTTTGTTAGTTGTATTGACCGATTTTTTTTTTGTTGTGAAATAATTCATAATAAATGTTGTGATGTGATTTCAAATTTGTTTGATATTATCTACTGTTGGTTCTGTTGAAAAACAGACTTGTTGTGTTTTATTTTTTTATGGAATTTAATTATAAAACGGATTATTTTAAAATAAGATCGAAGGTAAGAGAGTATGTACCTTAAAATTGTAGTTTTTTGTTTCTAAAAAGTTTGAAAAAGAAGTGATAACGCGCGTCAAAGACGTCTTGTTGTCAAAAACTGAACACGTGCGTTTAGAATTATGTGCTGCAATATGACAACATCGCCTATAATGCGCTAACCTCTTTTGAACCTGGAGACTGCCTCAATAAAATATTGATTGCGAAGGGCCTCAGGAGCGGCCACGTAAATTTTGAGATTTAATATAAAGTGTATATTTCACTTAATAATTCAAAGCGCCATTTATGGTTTCCATAACAACCTGTATAAAGGTTACTTCGGGCTATTACTTAAACATTTAATTGGTCCTGGTAAAATACTCTTTGATTTCTTTCCGGATGTTGCGTACTATATTAAATTTCCGCTTATAACGTTCAATACTTTCACCTAATCAGTTGACAAAAACCGGTTGTACAGTACCAATGCCTTCTGCACTATAGGCCTCCTTATGGGTCATTCCGGCAACACCGCGTGGTGGGAAGTTGGCCGCAGGAGGTAATGACAGTACGATTGTACGTTATTTCCGCACGGTGGTTCCCCGATGGCGTCGGCGATTTGCAGGAATCGATCGAGGGATTTTCTCTCGAATCAACTCCGCCATCACTTACAGCGCAGTTTTAATTTCACGATTTTATGGGAATGTTGTATGCATAGCAATTTTTAATGCGAAAGTCCAATTTTTTATTGTTTTTATACCGTACCTCCGTTTAGACTAAACTTTAGAGAGTACCTATTTTTTCCAAGAAAAATGTATAAATACGATACCTAAAAATACAAGAAATAAAAACTTTTGTATCTGTTTTCGTTCTTGTAGTCATCAATTTAGCATCTATTTAAAAGGCTTTCTTCAGCTTTTAAATAGTCATAAATTAAGATATGATCAACAAGAAATCAGCATGTAAAGTTTGATCAATCAAGCGAAGATAATTGAACAGGTATTACAGAAGTAAGTAGCTGTGTGTAAATTAATATGTGCTAGTGTTGCTAAAGGGGTGGCCTTCTTACAACCATAAAATATCATAAATGTAATTCAAACAACAACCACTTACTCTAAAGATAATAAATAGGTGCCCACACGCATAGTACCAAAATTAAACTACATAAATGCAAAATTTAAAGACAACAAGAAAAAAAGTTTAATCCTATTGATCCTTTCTTACTCCATTATAACTTTTTGTTAATTCATCGAGAGTTGCTTTCCTAGCCCTCTTGGCCATTATAAAAAAGTACAGGAAAGGGAAAAAATTTCTTAAAAATATCGCAATTCTTGGTAGAAGCGTCACCAGTACTAATTCTTTTCTTTTCTTAGCTATTGCCTGAGATATTTGTTCTGCAGCATATTCAACGCTATACCCCGACTCCGTGTTAGGATCCATTTGTCCATGTGTTTCCCCACCACCTGTCAAAGCATTTATGGATATTTGGGTTTTAACATAACCTGGGCTGATCACACTAACAGATATGTTTTCTGAAGCTACCTCTGCTCTTAAGCTGTCAGCAAATGCTTGAAGGGCATGCTTAGATGCGCAGTATGCTGATCTGTCAGGTAATGCTATTAACCCTTGAATAGAGCTAATAAAGACAATGTGTCCCTGTTTCTTTTTCATCATGTCAGGTAAAACAGCTGGAAAGAAAAATTTCAATAAAACTGGTTATTATAATAAACGTACATATTCAACAAGCAGTTAGTGATTGATTTGCGAGCCAGAAATACAGTTACCCAGGTTGATCTTACATGCTGCAGAATCTGCTGGATCAGGTAACCTATTGATCAGTAGTTGCTTTAGTACGAAACTGTCACAACTATAATAAGAACAAATACCATATTTACATACCTTTGGTAAGTGCCACTGATCCAAAGTAATTTACTGCCATGACTTTTTGGTGTACATCTAAAGAGGTGTCCTTTACTCTTCCTCTATTTGATATCCCTCCATTGTTAATTAAAATATCTATCTTACCAGTTATGGAAAGTATCTTATCAACATGATTCTGAAGATCACTGGTCTCATTAAGGTCGAGTGGAATGATTATTGGTGGATGCGTGGTATATTTACAGTGCGTGTGTAATAGGTCTGTCCTAACTCTCTCGAGCTCTTGTCTGCGTCTAGCACAAAGAACCACTTGTGCTCCATGCTTATAGAACTCGTGAGCTAAGGCCTCACCTATGCCTGAGCTAGCTCCAGTAATAACTATCACCTACAATACAGAATTATGCTTTTAATTATAAATTGATTTTTAGGAAGATTTGAATCGTTACCTTTCCAACAAGTTCATTATATCCCTTTCGTAGACAAGCAGCACTAATCATCTTAAACGCAATCCATGGAATTGTCACGGCCAAACACAGGGGCCCCACAATTTTAAAATAACATAAAAAGCTTTTAAACTCGCTCATTTTATTTTTTAAAGCTAATTTTAGTACAAACATTAAACTGTATAGTTAATTCAACGCACCATAACTATTGAACTAATTAATATATTTATTAAGAATAATTAAATTATCAATGAGTTATAATTTCTAGTTTTTTATCTTGAAGCTTTCCGACCTTCGACTCTTTGTTTACATTACGATTGACGTCGTCGCAGACAAAATGTAGGTCTAATAAGTACAACAAGTTGGCAACAAAGAACAACAAAACGGGTTGTCACAGAGGAGAAATAGTTGCTTCAAGTCCACAGTCTTATTATTATACTTTGATTATTATAGCACCAGGCACCTGTTCAAAAAATGACGCAAAAGTAAAATGACAAAATAGTAATTTTAGATTTTTTCATGTCATTCTTTGCGATAAGTGTGTTAACAATTTGTAATATAGGAACCCTCGAACAAGAATATTTTGAGATTGTACAGAAATGCCATTTGTTACGATTCGTTACGGTCCTTACCTCGCATACGGTACAATTAGTCATAGGATTCAAAAAATTAGGGGGCTTTTTAGTAAGATTTTTCTCATAATAGCCAGCCATACCCATACATTCTTTAACTTGGAAAATCATGGTGGTTCTTTGGTATGGCGTCTCTCATTTTGTAGGTGTTTTTTGATATTGGATCGTTGCGAAGCTTCTTCCTCCGATTATCAGATAAGAATGTGTGCGTATGATTGGCTACCAAGAACAACACAATATAACAGAATTCACTAGTCGGAAGACGGCATAATAATAGGGATGCAGGTAAATAAAGTTTGTACTCCGGCTCTGCCCGAAAAGTTGTAAATTTTATGGTCACAGGGGTAATTATAGGGTTTTATGGCAGTCAAAAAATCTACGATATATTTTGAATTAAACTATACCTCCAATTTCTTATAGATATTTTAGATCAAATGGGTTATGAAATAGAATTATGCCAAATAAATGAATACAACAGATTGGCCATCGAAATGTTCGATAGAGAAGTATTTCGGTGCGATATAAGAAATCTCATGTTTAACATGACCTCGGAAGATGATCCAGTCTGTCAAAGGGCCGTTAAAGCCGTGGAAGAGGCTAAATTCAGAATGTGTACCGATACAAACACGTTTTCGTAGGTTTTTTTCTTTCTTATCTTTTATCATAGGCGCACCAATGCAATGGCGGTGATTAAGGAGCGCTCCATATATACAGGGTGTTATGGAAATGACGTATTATATTTAAATCGGCAATTCCTGAGATGAAAACAAATTGAAGAAAAATATCCAAAAATTGCGCTTTAATTAAATATGCCTTGTACATGACCTTATGTCAAACCAAAAATGACCACGTGATGCCCCTGTCAGGAAGGTAAACAAAGCAACATATGTCAACAGTGTTGTCATATCTTCAGGGTAAACTTTTTAGAAAGTTAATAACCGTTTGACAGATTGCAAGTTGTTTATTTCTCAGGGTACATTATTATAAACTTTTACGTTCAGTTCAGTTCGCTGTGAAACAATCTCTGATTTATAAATTTGAACTGACTCGAACGAACCCCCGCGGAGTTTATAAATGGTCATGGTATGTTCTCATTTGTTCAATTCGAACGACACCCGTCAGATCTGGACAACTTAAAAGTTTATAAATGCCACTTACCCTTTAGAAAAAAAATGCAATTTTATTTAGCTTTTCGGACTTATTTAAAACCAACTTAATTTATAAAAAAACACCAAGTACCTAGGTAACCCGAACAAAAACAAACCGGCACAAAAATCTCACAAAATCGCGTCTCGTGAACACATCTAAGTACCATTCAATCTGAATTAGTATTTAAAGTGCTACTGTGTAGACAAAAATACGCCCTTATTGTCTGAGTGGTCTGGGAAATAATGTAATTAACATCTAAAAATTTTAAAAATAAATATCACGTTGGTTCCGTCGATCGATATTGAACTGCTGGACTAGGGCACTGCCGTTGCGAAAAGAACAAATAACTTAATAATTTAAACTCGGGTTTAAGTCTTAGCACACAAATCTGCTTGAAAAACAGTAGGAAACCGGCCGGTTTCTTTAAACAGCTGATCTTGGACAAGCGGGTTGCCTATTTTTTACGCGACTGCAGCGGCTGGGGTTAATACTTAAAAAATACAGCGTTGCCACTTTCGATGTTTTATAAGGTTATATTCATAAAATGCAGAATTTCCTTCTGTAATACTTTTCTGTAGGGATGGGAAGGAAGGGTCTATCAACATAATTATTTCATCATTCTTCTTCTTCAGATTAATAAATTTGATTAGCTCATTAGAAATTAGCGTTTTTATTATTTCTAAATTTTTATTGCGAAATAATTTGTACTATTGTACTATAGTGCTGTTGTTTTATGTGTACGGTAGGTTATTGTAAAGTGTAATTATGCGTTAGTATTTATTGCTTTTGTGTAATCTAATAATAAGTACATATCT
Source organism: Barypeithes pellucidus (assembly GCA_963991005.1). Classification (NCBI taxonomy): domain Eukaryota; kingdom Metazoa; phylum Arthropoda; class Insecta; order Coleoptera; family Curculionidae; genus Barypeithes; species Barypeithes pellucidus. Next base: position 9,473,058 of record OZ022557.1, read on the forward strand.
TCAAAAAAACTAATTGGAAACTCGTGGGTGTCTGTGTGTTTCTTTAAGTGATTTAGTGTAAATGTTCCGAGAGATTGGAAATAAGAGGCCGAATGGGGTTTAGTGGGTATAAGCTTATTATGCAGTTCCACATTATCATCAGGGCACGTGATGAGCATAAAGCTTTTCCCATAGAAAAAAAAACAAAAACCTGAAGATGTCTGTGCCCTGGATTACTTGCTAGTGTTGGCACCTGGATTCACTTCTATTTGGATACTAGTTAAACTAAATATTATTTTTATAAGTATCTAAAGTTTTACATTTTTTACACAGTTGGCAACATTGGGACTGAACATATGTTGATTACACAGCTTGGCAATGTAATATGATCATATATGAATGTGCCGAGGAGTAACCGGGTGGGTTTAGGGGTGAACTACCCCACTTTTTAAACGTTCGATTTAAAAAAAAATATGTAGCGCTTCTCTAGGACCCCCCAGGAGTCACCCATTTAAATATAATATGTCATTTCCATAACACCTTGTATATAGTTTTTTAATTTTTCGGCAAAGTTATTCTTTATAAAAAAGTTTTAATAGGTATAGGTCTGGCTCAGTTGCTAGAAAGAGAAAGAAATTATTGCAACAATTGCGGTTTCTGCCTGTAGTGACTATCGTGGTTTTGATTTTATGTTTACCGGTAGTTTTGATTTAAAAAAAAATACACTTGAAAAAGTAGCTCAGAATTAACTTATTGTGATAATCTAAAATTTTAGAAAAAATTGATAATACTCAAAGGTATTGTAAAATACAGATCCCATAATCCATTCATAAAACTCTTGGAAAGTGAAGCTGTGATTGTTTGAATTATTATTGAAAATCAGTAATGGGTGGAAGAGAGAACTACATGTTTGTTGGCTACACATGAATGCACTATGATTGTTTATAATAAAGACGATTTTTCACCAATAATCACAAAAAAACACAAATCAACCAAAATATATAATAATCCGTTAGATCAAATGACAAACATTGCAATGTTTACGAGATTATAGTATTCATTCATTGATCTTTTGCTTATCTTTTGGGTCCGAATCATAGGGCATTTGTAAAATACAAATAGATGTTGCCAGAGTGCAGTTTGATTAGTTCAAGATTCGTTTGATACTTTCAAGTATAATAATATTTTTTTAAAGAATTTAAGAGCAATTGCGGATTAATCTTAAACCAATTGTATTTGCCAAATTAACAAATTTTTAAATTGGGATTTTGCAAGATACCTTTGCGATAAACATGTCAATCTGGCTATGCTGCAATAATGGCCGAAAGAGGTGGGAAACACTGTTTGAGTCGTTGCGTAGGCTAGAAATGTACATTTTTGCATCTGTCGTTTGTAATATCTTTGGTAATAACGCATATAGGTACATCCTGTATATACCTAATATTTTCAGGCATGGTTCGTTTGGAAAGGGCAGGAGAGAACTAAGCATTACTGAAAACAAGTCAAGTCTGCAAGGCACATTACCCTCCAACTCCGAAATGTTGTACGAATTGCATTCCCCAGGAACTAAATTAAGAACAACTCTATCAGACAATAGCAGAGCTGAGGAAAAGGTTGGTAAAGTGACCATTATGGAAGACAAAAATACCTTTTTGACACGCGATCGTGGGTGCCATCACTCATCCAGTGACGATGACACATCAAAATCTGAAGACTGAAAATTTATTTATTTACAGAAAAAATAAACTTATTATACCACCCAAGCCAAGCTTATATTTTCGGTATTTCTGAATTGATTGTTTTGAATTTTGGTGTATGATCTTAGGGCGCACTTTTCTAGTACTTAAAATTGTATTTAAGTCATTGGCGTACGGATTTACAGGGGTTTTAAAATAATAGTTTAAAGAGTAAAGTGCCTTTAGCGATTATTTTATTTCAAAACTAAAATCAGTAGTTTATTTCTTTTTTAAAAAATTTACATCTAAAATACGAGCGATACGAACAAGCTAATTACCAAAAATGTTGATTATTAAACTGCTTAATCTAAAAAAAATACTATACGTTAAAAGCAATGGGGTAGCTACTGCATTTTTTGCTACAAAATTATAAATTTTGTACATATAGGATATCTAATATTTATTCTTAAAAGGTGAAAAATTAGAAAAGAATCAAACCGGCATAAATAAGAAAATTTGAATTGATCCCTTTGAGCGATACCAAATCGACTTCTGATGTTACTTTTGAAATAAAAAAAAATCGCTAAAGGTATTTTACGTTTATTTTAAAACCCCCTATAAATCAATACGCCAATGAGTTTAAGCAATAGAAAAGTGTGCCCCGATATTATGCATAACTACACCAAAATTGGAAACCACTAATTCAGAAATAACGAAAATACAGGGTGTTATGGAAATGACTTATTATATTTAAACCGGCAGATCTTGAGATGAAAATAAATTGAAGAAAGATAACCATAAATGGCTCTTTGAATTAGTAAGCGAGATATACACTTTATATGAAATCTCAAAATTTACGTGGCAGCTCCCGAGGACCTTAGCAATCAATAGTTTATTGAGACAGTCCCGAGGTTCAAGAGGTTAGCGCATTATAGGCGGTGTTGTCATATTGTAACACAGAATTGTAAACGCACGTGTTCAGTTTTTGACAACAAGACGTCTTTGACGCGCGTTATCACTTCTTTTTCAAACTTTGTAGCAAAATAAAACCCCGATTTTAAAGTACATACTCTCTTACCTTCAACCTTATTTTAAAATAATAAATTTTATAATTAAATTCCATCGAAAAATAAAACACAAAAGTATTTTTTTTAACAGAATCAACAGTAGATAATATCACACAAATTTGAAATCACATCACATCATGTGTTATTATGAATTATTTCACAACAGAAAAAAAATCGGGTAATGCTACAACTAACAAAACGTTTAAATTCGTATACGTCAAGCACGTGGAACCATCGATAGCGTCATTTCATTCCCAAGTCTCGAAACATACTGAAGCAACAATAGTGGCGCGGGGCCGGTATCCAAACCAGGGCGAGACACGCGATGTGATCTGACATCACTGTTAGTATACTCTAGTGACTCACATTGTTGCTAAATGAATCCAAATGGAACGGCGCGACAGTATGTGGGTAAAAAGGGTTTTTACCTTAATATTTAGATATTCGATTTAAAAAGACAAAAGTATGTGGACTTTCTCTAGGACACCCAAGGAGTCACCCATTTAAATATAATAAGTCATTTCCATAACACCCTGTATAACCTTTCTTCCATTGAAAGTGGGTCACCCTGTATATCCAAGTGCGACAAAGTATCATAACTTTTTTGAGGTAAACAAGTTGTAGTGTAACGATCTAATCGAGTTATACAAGATATCCAAAAATAAAGAACAACAAAATTTTATGTTTATTCTGTATTTTATGACATTTTATGCTTTGGCGTCTGGTACAATTATTCTGTCTTTTTATATCTCTAACAACACCTTGGCATTATTCTCTTCGTGTTACTAGCACTATATACAATATATTACGTACTTTAAATAAACAATATTAACAACATGCCATGCCATCTTATATGATTTAAATATTAGAACTAGAAAATAATTTAAAAATAACTTAAAACTATTTACAAAAATCAACGAGCACTGGGTATGGAGTAAAAAGCTTTGATCATGATACCATGAACTTATTTCTGATAGGTATACAAAGCAAGTGTCAAATTTTAATTCAGAAATTTCATTTCCCATAAAAAGATGACTAAATCTTAGAACCGCAATTAAAATTCTATTTAGTTTCATTACTTACTAAAAAGCTGCCGAAATGTGTTTCGTTGTTAAAGCTTTAAAAAAACACTTATACAGGGTGTCCCAAAAGTAATGGGACACAGAGCAATAGCAGACTCCTTAAGGCGAAATAATGCGATTTATTCAAACTTGCCTTATCCCAAAATTGATAACAACCAAGATACAGGGTGTCAAAGTTTTAATTTTATTTTCGTTTTTTTGCGATTATTTCTTAACAAAACGACATAACAGCACAAAATTAGGGATTTTGGGGTTTTTTGAGATGAGGAATTCAAAATTATCCATATTTTTTGTGTAACCAGTAGAGGGCGCTATCAATGGCATGCCCCACTTATTTTAGCTGGCATAACTTTTTTTAGGCTACGTATATCGATCCGGCTAATAAAAAATAAGGTTACTTTACTTCTTTTACATCAAAAACATATACCTTATTGAAGTCGCTAGGAGCAACCATTTTCGAGATAATGGCATTTCATATTTATTTCTAATGCAAGAATACTAAAATATTTGTGTATTCGTATTATTATTATTTATCACAGCTGGCCTTGATTAAAAAAACGACGTTTCTAAGGCAACAACATGTTACACAAAGTATCATCTGTTAAAGTTATTAATTTTCTAAGTACAATACGCAGATATTATTCAATTTTTTAGTAATGCCTCGACATAATTTATTTTCCAATGCAGAAATGCGTGATATGCTTTGTATTTACGCACAAGAAAATTTTAATGGTCGGAGTGCAGGGCGCAGGTACCAAGCACTGTTCCCGAATAGAAGGCAACCAAACCGGAAATTATTTCAAAATATTTATGGCCGACTAGGAGAGACTGGTTCGTTTCGACAAAAAAAAGATGTTTCGGGCCGTCCAAAAAATATAACATCAGAACAGGAAGAAGAGATTTTAGTTCGTGTAGCGGAAAATCCAGAAGTGAGTTCGAGGAGATTGAAGGCAGCTACAGGTGTAAGTAAATCTTCAATTGTTAGAATATTTCACGATGAAGGCCTGTACCCATACCACTTTACACCCGTACAGTGTTTACTGCCGCCTGATCTTCCAGCCAGACTTCAGTTTTCTCATTTCTTCCAAAATTTGCAAAATACAGATCCAATGTTTCTAAATCGTGTGTTGTTCACGGACGAGGCGACATTTACTCGACGGGGTGTATTCAATTATCGAAACAGACATGCGTGGGAAAATGAAAACCCGCATTTAGTTGTTGAACGACATTTCCAACACGAGTTTAAGGTCAACATTTGGTGTGGAATTATTGGAGATCATCTTATAGGCCCCTTTGAATTACCGCCAACTCTAAACGGAGATTCATATTTGAATTTTTTACAAAATGAACTTGGAGGGCTTTTAGAAGATGTACCACTAAACGTCCGGCAAAATATGTATTTCATGCAAGACGGGGCGCCGGCACACTTCTCCAGACAAGTGCGAAATTATTTAACTGAACAGTTCCCTGAACGTTGGATAGGCCGTGGTGGCCCGTTGATTTGGCCGGCGCGAAGTCCCGATTTTAATCCAATGGACTTTTGCATTTGGGGTTATTTGAAAACCATTGTTTATAACAGTTCAATAAACCACCGTAATGAGTTAAATGAAAAAATTATAAATTCTGTTAATCTACTCAGAAATGATGAAGATCTCCTGTTTAAAATCCGACAGTCTTTTGTAAAACGTATAGCAAAATGTATTGAGGTCAATGGTGGCCATTTTGAACAATTGCTATCACGGCGTTACCATTTTTATTTCTAACTATTTTGTTAATTTTAAATGATTTTAATAAGTATTAAATAAAATTTTTGATTGGAATAAAATTACTAATTCCATATGAAAAAGCTTTTTTATTAGAAAAAAAAATTAACCTTAAGTATTTACCTAACCTAACTTTGACACCTAGCAAATGTAGCTGATTTACAATCATTTTAACTCAGAAATTCACCGTAGCTCGATTTTCTTTCCGTTGCTTTTGGACCACGTATTTAGATTAATTGGACATATGAAATGCCATTATCTCGAAAATGGTTGCTCCTAGCGACTTCAATAAGGTATATGTTTTTGATGTAAAAGAAGTAAAGTAACCTTATTTTTTATTAGCCGGATCGATATACGTAGCCTAAAAAAAGTTATGCCAGCTAAAATAAGTGGGGCATGCCATTGATAGCGCCCTCTACTGGTTACACAAAAAATATGGATAATTTTGAATTCCTCATCTAAAAAAACCCCAAAATCCCTAATTTTGTGCTGTTATGTCGTTTTGTTAAGAAATAATCGCAAAAAAACGAAAATAAAATTAAAACTTTGACACCCTGTATCTTGGTTATTATCAATTTTGGGATAAGGCAAGTTTGAATAAATCGCATTATTTCGCCTTAAGGAGTCTGCTATTGCTCTGTGTCCCATTACTTTTGGGACACCCTGTATAGTATTGGACATACAGTGGCATATTAAAAAAAATCCAAAAACAGAAATATTGACATTTTATAAATGAAAAGTTAATATTTCCCTACACTTAGTCGTTGCCAGGCAACGGAAAATTACCGTAAGGACGTACAGACGCCAATAACAAGTTGATTGTATTAATTTATGTCCTTTAAATAATTATCGAATTTTGGAAAAAAATGCATACCTCGTAAGAAAAGCCACATTCTCGGACTCCATATTGCCCCAGTATCGGTTTGCGTCTCTTGCGGTTGTCCCGGAATGTTCCGTTTTCCTTCTAGGTATACAATGTACCATTATTACCTAATACAGCCTGTGCTTCATCGTTTCATGCCTATTCCTAATACGGTTTAAAAATGTAAAAATTACTGACATTTCTATTTTAAAAAACTAATCCCGAGCAGTATTTGTAAATGACACCTCTTCGCCATTTGCGATAAAAATTATGACTAAATTGTATGTTTTAGATTTTTGCGGCAAAAAAAATTATACAGGGTGTCCGGGAACATGTGGGAAATCTCCCGGATATGAAGAAAACACGTGAAAAGAATACTATAGGTTCATATAAACTTCTTTCGTATCGGCCTCCTCTTCGGAGGTATGGGCTCCCAAAGAGCACCAATGGAATCAAGTTTTTTACACATAATTATTGAACCACCTTGGTATATTTCAATTATTTTTTAATATGATGTATACCAGGCAAGACCCGTCAAATTACTACCCAAGAAACTGTTGTGAATTACTCACAGCTGCAGGGACGGACTAGCTGTAACACTCATGGGCCCATTTTTTTTACGCCCTGTATGATGAGAACTTTGGACAATGTTTTTTACATACCTTTAACTATTGGCTAAAAATTATGTACTCTTCATTCATGTCGCTAATCCTAACCGTTTTCGAATAAACGGCATTTTAATTACATCATGTATTTGGCGTATCTCGGTAAGAGATCCATCTTTGTTCTTATGAAATTAATGATGAACGTCAAAATTCCGCTTTTTCATATTTAACCCGTGAGAAGATAGGGGGATCAGTGCAAATAAAATGACGTTTCCTCGAAAACGGTTAGGATTAGCGACAGGAATGAAGAGTACTTAATATTTAGTCAATAGTTAAAGGTATTTAAAAAACGTTGTCCAAAGTTCTTATCATACAGGGCGTTAAAAAAAATGGGCCCATGAGTGTTACAGCTAGTCCGTCCCTGCAGCTGTGAGTAATTCACAACAGTTTCTTGGGTAGTAATTTGACGGGTCTTACCTGGTATACATCATATTAAAAAATAATTGAAATATACCAGGTGGTTCAATAATTATGTGTAAAAAACTTGATTCCATTGGTGCTCTTTGGGAGCCCATATCTCCGAAGAGGAGGCCGATACGAAAGAAGTTTATATGAACCTATAGTATTCTTTTCACGTGTTTTCTTCATATCCGGGAGATTTCCCACATGTTCCCGGACACCCTGTATATTTTTTTTTATATTATTTTTACATAAAACGGTAAAAGTTTTTACAAAATCTATAAGAAAAAATTATTTAAAATGTCTGTAATTTGTACTGATCTATGTACTATCTTAAGAAAATGTTAGTTCTGACTAAAATACCTATACTAATAAGCAGTGGTGGCTTATATAGGGGGGAAAACCAGGGCCCCCGCCCCCCGAACTGTAATGTTTTAACCAATTTATTCAAAGATGAATTCGCTAGGAAAAATATAAATCTTCATTTTACTAGATGTTGTTTTAAGTAGACGATTGTTTTGTTCGTTTGTTGTTTAAACGCTCAGTATATTTTTTGTTCGGTTAATAATTAAGTCAGAGCTAGTGACGCATTCACCATTTTGTTTTTTGATCAGTATTTTTGATACTAGTTCGTTTTATCCTAAAAGCGGTTTTTAGGGACCAATTACCTGAAGTTTCGGGTAGAAATTTTTTTAATTAATAAATTAATGGAAGCAAGAAACGAAATTTTGTCAATTTGCACAAATTTCGTTTCCTGCACAAATTTTGTTATCAGAAATTTTAAAAGTTAGGTTAATTGATCCCCTAAAACGGGTATCTTTGGATAAAACTAAAAAGAAACGCAATATTGATCAAAAAACGAAAAGGCGAAAGCAACACTATATTTGTTTTTTTTTAGTAAATTCCTATATACGCCACTGCTAAATAAGAAGAAAGGAACTAAAATATAGTTTTGGTAAAGTAAAGTTGCCCCAAATTTTCAAATCATCAGTAAAAAAATTAGATTAGACGTTCTGTAGTTACGTCAATCTCTATAAGGTCTCAAAAATGTTATTTATACCCATTTCCCTTAAAGCATCAGTCTAATAAAACATTTAACAACGTCGGACTGGAAGGATAAAGGGTCACCGGTGTAAAGGGTCATTCAAGGTGAGTGGACTATTAATGATCTTGAGAACTAAAAAAAATATTTGTTTGAAATATTGCTACGCGCTATAAAAGATGTGGATCTTTCTAATGAAGTTATTATGACGTATCTATCACTTCCGGTTTGTTATTTTAAATAAACTGCTGGCCATTTGCTTTCGAGCAAGAAAAATTTCGCCTAAATTTAAAAGTTAATATTTTCTGAACCAGATATGACATCGATCTCCGGTTTTTAATGGTTGATAGATTTGTCCCTTAGGAAACAATTGCCAAAGTTGTATTGTCTTAAACTGTCAGAAAATTTTATATACAGGGTGTTAAAGAGGACGATGATTTTTTGCTCCAAGATCAATAGCATGTAACTTTCACAATAATATTTTTAAATTTTATCACTGTACGTCAATTGAATCACTGGTTCATAGCAAAGAAAGTAATCTGTCAAATTTTTGATATCTGCTATATTTTAAGAGATACCGATTTTTTTTAAAAACTTTGCTTTTTTTCAACTTTTTGTTAGTTAGATCCCACTGTGCGTTGTATCGTGCAAACTTTGCAAGTGATTATTATACCTTATGAAAAGCTTGTTTATGTTCAGTAACAACAATTGTACCTAAATGTTTTGATGTACAGTGGCGTACTTATAATCACTTATATGTCTATGCTTTATGAGTATCTCACAATTTTTTTGTATTGGAAAGTACTCGCCCCTAGATTAGGCAAGTTTTTCCTTATTTTTTTAGTTTTATACAGTGTCTACAAAATTTTAAAAAAGATAATTTTTTAATTTAATTGTTTGAAAAAATTTATTTATTAATTTCTAACTTTCTAACACGACACTATTACTAAAATTAAACTTACATTACAAGGCACTTTAATATTAAATATCACTAGCTGCCGTCAAACCAAACCCCGTCCATCCGAGTGTATTAATGTGAATCGAGATTATCACGAAAAAAAACAATATCAAGTCAGCCATGCTAATGCGTTTTTTTTTTTCAAACAATTAAATAAAACAATTTTCTTTTTTAAAATTTTGTAGACACTGTATAATATACCTGTAGCGCGATATGAAAAACTAAAAATAAGGAAAAACTTGCCTAATCTAGGGGCGAGTACTTTCCAATACAAAAAAAATTGTGAGATACTCATAAAGCCTAGACATATAAGTGATTATAAGTACGCCACTGCACATCACAACATTTAGGTACAATTGTTGTTACTGAACATAAACAAGCTTTTCATAAGGTATAATAATCACTTGCAAAGTTTGCACGATACAACGCACAGTGGAATCTAGCTAACAAAAAGTTGAAAAAAGCAAAGTATTTAAAAAAAATCGGTATCTCTTAAAATATAGCAGATATCAAAAATTTGACAGATTACTTTCTTTGCTATGAACCAGTGATTCAATTGACGTACAGTGATAAAATTTAAAAATATTATTGTGAAAGTTACATGCTATTGAAATTGGAGCAAAAATTATCGTTGTCTTTAACACCCTGTATATAAAATTTTTTGACAGTTTAAGACAATACAACTTTGGCAATTGTTTCCTAAGGGACTAATCTATCAACCATTAAAAACCGGAGATCGATGTCATATCTGGTTCAGAAAATATTAACTTTTAAATTTAGGCGAAATTTTTCTTGCTCGAAAGCAAATGGCCAGCAGTTTAGAATACCTTGTATATTTTGGCATTTTTCGATTATATGTCAAGATCCAAGTAATTTCTTTGAATAATTTCCTATACACATCTCCAACCTTTTCGAGATAAAATTCATTGAAGGAATTTTTGATAAAAAAACCACCATATTGTACCTTATGCTGTAACTAAAGTAAATTTTTAAAAATATTAGAAAATTTACAAAAGGTATGGGTCTTTTTATTCCATAAAATTACTAGACGCTTTTTATACAGGGTATTTTAAAAATTATACCCTTCAGGTATCATAACTATAATAAATATTCATAGATCAATTTTTACCTTGATATGTTTTTTTATAAAAAATTCCTTTGATAAATTTTTATCTCGGAAACGGCTGGAGATTTATCAACAAAAACTACTTTTGATTTTTACATAGGATTGAAAAATGCCAAAGTATACAGGGTTTGTTCTCTCTCTCTTTTATAGCGAATAACAATATTTTAAAACAAATATCTTTTTCGGTTCCTGATATCTTTCATTAGGCCACTCACTGTCAATGACCCTGTATATGCAGTGCACGGTACAAAACAAGGTGGCGTGGTGCCAGCGATAGCCATTCTCAGATTACAAGATAGTAAGTACAGGGGTGTCTCATCTTCGACACTTTTATATGGTATCTCCGTAACTGCTAGTGCTATCAAAAAACTTATGTAGGTGCCATATACTCTTTTTGGATCAAACTTAAAATGATAAAATCAAAATTTGAAAATTTTCGCTCGCTTAAGAGATACGGGGGAAAATCAAAAAATTGACAATTTCAAAATTACCCTATATTTTCTTAGTTAAAAGAGATATAGAAAAATGTTTTATACAGAAGTTCATTTATAATGATTGTTGAATAATTTGCCGTTTTCAGAATAAGTATACGAAGTCAGGTAAGAAAGTTATCGGACCTAAGTTCAGTTTGTATATTTTAATATAAAAAGATAGCATTTTAAATTCTCATTACAAATATATACACACCATGCATGATATTGGTTTCCTAGGCGATTTATTTAAACTTTATTACTTTAAACCACAGTAGGCCATGAAACAAAAGCTAATATCCTAGAGACAACTATGTTGACATTCTAGTTGTTAATAACATTTAACGTTAATTTCATGTTTATATATTTATTTGTGAAAATGACTTATCAACATTTTGAAAAATGTGATATGATATCAATCATCCATGGTGTGTTATAAATTTGAAAAGAGAGTTTAAAATGTTATCTTTTTAGATTAATATATACAGGGTGTTCCATTTAAAAAAATGAGGTTAGGTCCGATAACTTTCTTACCTGACCCCGTATCCTTATTCTGAAAACGGCAGATTATTCAACAATCATTATCAAGAAACTTCTTTATAAAATATTTTTCTGTATCTCTTTAACTCAGAAAATATAGGGCAATTTTGAAATTGTGATTTTTTTGATTTTTCCCCGTACGAGCGAAAATTTTCGAATTTTGATTTTACCATTTTAAGTTTAAGCCAAAAAGAGCACTTGACACCTACATTACTTTTTTGATAGCACTAACCATAACGGAGATACCCTATGAAAGTGTCAAAAATGGGAAACCCTGTACAAGAGCTGCCATAGTTAGCATACGTCAACTGAAGATTGTCAAGTTTGAAGTTGCCTCGTCTACTAAATAAACTCCTGGACAAAATTAACGCAACATTATAAATATGCCATATTTTTGATGCTATTTTTTTTCTGAATTTATGATCCAATTTGAATGATTCTTTTTTTCATTGTAGGTTGTTTCCTTGACAATGTCATAGTTTTCGCTGTTTATGATAAAAAATTAATTTTCGAATTATACTGGGTGTACTAAAAATGCTATGTTTTTTTCCGAAAATTCGCATCACCCTGTGGAGTATCTTAGCAACCGAAACATATTGCAGTTGACATTAAACGGTAGGTCCATCTTTCCCCAACATTTCTTTTTTGGTTTACTTCATTATCTCTATTATTAAAGAAGATACACCGTTTTATAGCGTAACATGTTTTTATAGACTTTAATATTCAACACATTAATTGTTAAATGTTTTCAAGTAGACTATGGACTTTTTCTGACATTGCAAGCGATGTGTCAGCAGATGTTGTGTTTTAAAGTTACAAAGGTCAAATAAAATTCTCCATACCGATAAAAACTGTTCGGAAACTGCTTATTAAACGTTCGTTTCGTATGCCCAATTGCCCGACGTGTATTTTAATCTTGAAACCTACTTGAAAACATTTAACAATGAATGTGTTGAATATTAAAGTCTATAAAAACATGTTACGCTATAAAACGGTGTATCTTCTTTAATAATAGAGATAATGAAGTAAACCAAAAAAGAAATTGTTGGGGAAAGATGGACCTACCGTTTAATGTCAACTGCAATATGCTTCGGTTGCTAATATACTTCACTGGCTGATACGAATTTTCGGAAAAAAACATAGCATTTTTAGTAAACCCAGTATAAATCGAAAATTAAATTTTTGTCATAAAATCGGATCATAAATTCAGAAAAAAAATAGCATAAAAAATATGGGAAATTTATGATGTTGCGTTAATTTTGTACAGGAGTTTATAATGCAAAGTAAAGGTCATACAGTGTTGAAATTAAAGATATTCCGCTCGAAATAAAATACAAGGCCCCCTTTTTGACCAAAAATTTTTTTTGACAAGCCCTCTTATAAACGGAGAATGAATATCACTACCAGGAAAATTTGTATAATAAAGAGCGAGGCTAGTATTTAAACCCGAACACCCCCCCCCCCCCCCCCAAAGCCCCAAATCCCCCGGCGGCCCTATCCGACACTGACCTTTAACCCACACTATCCCATAACTGAACCACCACTTTGGTGCCTATAACAAAATTCTCTTCCCGGCAGAGAACTTAGTTTGCAAGGAGTGCCAGCTCTAGTCTTGGCATGGCAAGATCCTCTTAAACTCGAGTTTATCAGCAAAGGAGTGTTGCTGCGTGATCTTGAGCGAATGCCAGAATAATGTCCATTTCTCGACACAGGAGGGGTAAGCGATTGAAAGTCTTCATTAAAATGATCCGTCTCGTTGTGATCATGGTCGTCATCCTCACTGTCGTCGTTACCATTGTTAAGTAAATCGTTCTTGTACGTTTTCGATCTGTCACGTTGAAAGTCGCTCGTATTTCTAATAACGCTGGGTTCGTGGAATGACGAGTCGCTATGCGAACTTGAAGATTTATCAGACTTTGTCGGTGTCAGCTTGTTCTTGGACCAAGCGATGGTGTGGGGAATAGCTTTGCGGAAGTTTACTGCTGATATAATAACCGTTTGAGCTAAAATATTGAACCATTGGATTAAATTAATGAACATGTACGGTGATATCTTTTAGGTTCATTCACAGAGCAGTCAGAACTGGTTACAAACTGCCCGATGCAAGAATAATAATACTTGTTGGTTGTTAAGACGTCAATTTTCAGACAGTTGAAAGTTTGGCATTAATACCCGTTCACAGAGACAAAAAGCAGCGCAGAATGAAATTGCAACCGGTTGGAATGTTCGTTCCGCAAACGAACCTAATAATTTTAATATTGTACAGCAAAGCTTACCGTGACGGGCATAATTTACTCGGCAATTCCGCCCGCCACACTAAGCAAAAACTATAATGAAGTTTCTGAAATTTGTACTTCATTGATAAAAATTCTACTGAAATTGTATGCTCAAAATTATTCACTTACCGACAATAAACGCGCCAATCGCACTTGTCAAGCTAATAAAATCCAAATATTCTTGGCCGTACAGGGCCATACCCAAATTTAATGGAGGTAAAAAGGCTACAACCAATCTTGTACTTGATCTTGCCGACAAAAACGCACATGCTAACATTGCTGTCAAAATAAAACCGACGTGCCATAGGACTAAGTATAGTCTTTCGACTGCTTGATCTGTCCCTCCTAAAGCTATAAAAAATATATAATATTACACTGTATTATAGCTTCATCTAAAAATGTATTTTTGAAAAAAATTAATTGTTCTTTCAAAAAAAAAATGATCATATCTATTTATTTACTGATACAATGAACAAATCAATCTTTTACCTGTCATTATCCAAGTCAGTCTTTCTTCTAAAGCATGTCTTGTCCCGCCGACAAGATTTACAAGAGTATGTACAGTTTTGTTTACTTCTTGTAAATTATAAAGTGTCGCCTCATACTGGTTCTTAAAAGCTTCGTTTTGTTTTAAAAGGATCTCCGAGTATGTGTCTAGAAAAAAGGGAATTTAAACGTCACATTAAAATGTTTAGTCACAAGCAGTTCGGCAGGGAAAACAAGCAATGAGCAAGTAGAGCCAATCTATGTTGTAACAATTAAATTACAGAAACATTAGTCGATACTTATCAATAGTGATCGGCCGCCGATATCATTGTTATTATTATATAAATAGCGGTACATCGAGTTTGTAAGATCTTTGGGTACATCGGTATATTATCGGCATATTTGCAAAATGTTGCCGATATACAGGGTTCCCCATAATAGACTACCCATTTTATATTATTAATAAATTCCCTACGAGATAACTAAATAGGTTGTTCTCTGTGGGATTATCTCCTGTAGTCTTTGGGATTTAAGTAAATTATAAAACAAGTAGGCGCCTGTCACAAATAAATTTTAAATTAATAATTTCGTGGAACGTCATTTTTCCGCGAGAAGTTTGTTAGTTTTCATCAATAATTATTTAAGTTTTTTGCTTTGAGACATTATTTCAACATCCGTTTTAACTTTCATGGATTACTCAGTCCAACAACGTGTGTTTTGTGTAGAAACTTACATAAGAAGCAATTCGATAGAAGAAGTTAGGCGTGCATTCCGGCGTCAGTTTAATAACAACAATAGGGGCCACGCGCCAAATCGTAAAACTGTTAAGTTATGGGTTCGTCATTGGCGTGAAAAGGGTTCTGTACAAAATTTGAAGAAGCCTGGACGTCGAAGAACAGTTCGTACACCAGAAAATATTGAACGAGTTAGAATGGCGTTTACGAGAAGTCCTAAAAGGTCTGACAATCGACAAACCCTTATCCTAGGAGTATCTAAGGGAAGCTTAGATCGAATTCTTCAAAGGGATTTAAAATTTCATCCCTATAAATACCAAATGGCACAGCACCTTACCAATCAAGATAAAGAAGCAAGGTTAGCATTTTGTCAAGAATTTTTGGATTTACGTCAAGGAGCGATTCACAGTCTCCTAATGACCGACGAAGCAAATTTTTATTTGTACGGTATGGTCAATAAACAGAATTTTAGATACTGGTCAAATGAAAATCCTCGTGAAATCTTTACACAGAACCTCCATAATCCAAAAGTTGTTGTGTGGTGTGGAGTAGGATCTTTTGGTATTATTGGACCTTATTTTTTGAGGATGAAAATAACCGCGCTGTAACAGTAACATCCGAGCGCTACGTTAATATGCTAGAGACATTTCTCATTCCAGAATTAAATAGACGAGGATTACTAAACAATGCCTTACTATTCCAACAAGATGGGGCAACAGCTCATACCGCCAGAAACTCAATGAGGGTCCTGCGAGAAATGTTTAATGGCCGACTCATTTCTCGATTCGGAGATTTGCCTTGGCCTTCGAGGTCCCCCGACTTAACGGCACCCGATTTTTTCCTGTGGGGATATTTAAAAGTCAAAGTGTTTGCGAGTCATCCAGGTACTATCGAGGAAGTGAAAGTCAAAATTCGTGAAGAACTTGAAGGAATAGACGAAGGTTTGCTACGCCGTGTAATGAACCACTTTTTATCCAATATTGAAAAATGTGTTGAAGTTGGTGGAGGTCATTTAGAAGACGTGATTTTTAAAAGTTAGAATTAAATTAGCCAAATATTTATAAGTTATCATAAATCCCAAAGAGTTAGCTGTAATTTAGTAAGATAAAAAGTTTGTTTTGTTAACTAAAAAAATTTTAATTCAACTATTAAAATGGGTAGTCTATTATGGGGAACCCTGTATATATCGGCATTTTTAAGATGTATGAAGCTGCCACTTACCATTTGAAAATTATTAATAATACTGTTAGGGCGCTTAAATTATTTAAACGTGTTTATTATTTATGGAGAATATGACAAAGTAATAAAAACAACATCTGACCAATTTATTTCTTTAGCATTTGACTGTTTTTCAAGAACTTTAAATCCGCAGCAATTTCTATAAATATTAAATTGGCAAAATATATCGAAAACTACAAATTTTCGGAATAGACAACCTTCTACAAACTAACATTTATTTTTAATGCTAAATTATAAAATTTGGAGGGTTTCCTTTTAGTGGAGTCGATCCGGTTGACGAAAATCCCTGGACGAAATCAAGTAATTTTTTTTCCCCAATCGATACAGTAGGATCCCCTCGACATTCTGACATGATTTGTAGGGGGCGCCTCATGCGGGGGGAGGGGGCACGCCCCGTATATCTAGCCGACAACGGATTATCTTAAATAACTCGGCCGGTTTTGGTGCTACAAAAAAAACGCCCCTGGTGGAACAATTGAATAACTTTTCTAACTAAAATTTGTAGTTCTATATCCTATTAATACATACCAAAATTGAACATAATATCTAAAGTATTTTCGGAGATATTAAAAAGTGGCCATTTCTTGTACGCCGCGCTAAGCGCGCATTTGCGAAAATAAAAATTTTTCGCCAATCTCGTAGCTGATAAGAAAATGAACAAATTGATCCGGCCTGATCCCCGTAGCTCGATTAATAAACTACTTATTAGCATTTATGTAATATTTTTTCCCTCCCATAACTCCCCTCCTAGTCACCCGTTGATTCGCGAAAAATTGATGCCCCTTCTCGAGATATAGTTAATTAAATTTTATTGTTTTTTGAAGTTTAAAATCGCGATAATTCGAGAACTCATTGAGATATCGGGATCAGGGTTGTTTGAGCTTACGCGCTCTGTCAAGCTCTTCAATTTTGCCCTTCACATTTTTTTGTAGCAACGAAACTGGCCGAGTTATTTAGGATAATCCGTTGTCGGTTAGATTTACGGGGCGTGCCCCCCTCCCCCCGCATGAGGCGCTCCCTACAAATCATGTCAGAATGTTGAGGGGATCCCACTGTATCGATTGGGGAAAAAAAATTGCTCAATTTCGTAAAGGGATTTTCGAGCCGTTTTTTTCGCCCGAACGACTCCACTATTTTGAAAATGTAGATTTTTTGCAGTTTTCTCAGTTTCATTTTTAATCTTATTGTTTGAACAATCTTTTTTTTTTTTTTTACTAATACTATACTAATAGTTTAAAAATATTATAAAAAATCTATTAAAGCAGGTCCTTTTCAACAAGAAATCCAACTCAATTTAAGTTAAGGTTTCCTAATAGGAAAAATCAATAATTCATTTAAGTTCTGCAAACGTCATTTTAGACATAAAACTTTAAATATGTTAAACATGCTTAGGGCCGATATTTGAGTATTACCTTAAGCCAGACCTTAGCTAAGGCCTTAACGTTAAGGAACCTTAATAAACTATCAGTATCAGCAAAAATAAAACCGTATCGGCCAATCACTACTTACCAATTTTCTTAAATAAATCCTCCGCCCTTGCCTGGATAAGCACTATATCTTGCAACAATTCCTTATGATTGACTTGACTTTGACTGCTTTGATCTTCAATCAATTGTGCAGAGTTTTCAAGTTTATTCTGGACATCTTTAGTCATTTTAATAAGCTGATCGTGTGTCTCGTGTATTAGCCGCTTCTCATCGACAAGCCTCATAATATTATTTTCCATTACTAGCTGTCCATGCATCTGAGCCTTTTGCATGTCTTTTTGTTGTTCAGAAAGCTGGTCATGAGCTAGATAAAAACAACATCGAATAGTTATTAACATATCTAGTTATCTATCTAGAAACTTTAAATTATGCTCTATGTATTGTCGAGAAGAGGGACAGCATGGTGGAACAGCAATATATGTTAGACAAAATACAAAGTGCAAAGTACGAACAAAAACAAACAAATTATCTATCAGTGGCACGTTGGAATGTGCTGCGGTTGAGTGCAAATTAGGAAAAATGAGTGCTTTGGTTATAACTATATATCGACCTCCCAATGGAAACTTGAAATTATTTTTAGATAGGCTTGAACAGATTTTAGTTAGTGCCTACAATGAAAAAGGACTTATTTTTATACTGGGTGATTTTAACATTGAAATGATGAAAGAAAACAAATCTAGAACAGAGCTTTTATCACTAATGTCTTCTTTTAATTTCCAACCAAAAATATTAGAAAACACAAGAATCACTAGTAGTACATCCAGTTGTATAGATAATATTTTTACTAATTTTGATTATGTAGAGGCTTTATATCGGATCACACAGCGCAGAAGGTCATTTTTGAATCTGAATATCAAAATAAAGATGCTCATATTTACAAACGTTTTTTCGGAAATGAAAATAAACATGACTTTTTGTGCTGTTTGGAGGAGCAAGACTGGTTGAATGTTTATGCGGTTGATAGAAAGAATGTTGATGGGCAGTGGTGTGCATTTATGAATGATTTTATAACTATTTTTAATCGGTTTTTCCCTCTAAGGCTAAGTGCGGGAACGAAGGTTTCAAAAGTGTTTAAGGATAGGGTTATTATCGATTGTAAACGCGAATTAGATTTGTTATTGACACTATCCAGACAACAACAAAACTATAATGATCAATACAAAGATAAGAAAAAAGAGTATGATAAACTTTTAAAAGACTCGCGTGCAAAATCTTATGCCAATAGAGTAAACAATTCAGATAACAAGATGAAATGCATGTGGACGATCTGTAAAGAAATCACAGGGAAAACAAACCATAACTCAGACATAGAAATCGAGGGAGATCCTGAAACAGTGGCGGATAGTTTTAACGATTATTTAATATCTGTTATACCTAATTTGATAAAGAATTTAAGTCATGTTCCCGATAACTGTAACATTGCCAGGAATAATCAATCGATGTTTTTAAAGCCAGTAACAACAAACGAGATAGTTGAAATGGCTAATAAACTAAAAAATAAATATAGTTCTGGGTTTGATGAAATTCCTACTACCATTGTTAAGACTTCTAGTAGTGCATGTAAGAATATTTTATGTTATATAATAAATAACTCTTTTAAATACGGCATATTTCCTGAAAATTTAAAAGTTGCAGTAATAAAACCGCTTTTTAAGAAAGGTGATCCAGAATTAATGGATAATTATAGACCAATAAGTTTATTGACAGGTTTTTCAAAATTGTTTGAGATGGCAATGTGTTCAAGACTAGCAAATTTTCTAACAAACTGTAATATATTTAGTAAAAGTCAGCATGGATATTTAAATGGTCGATCTACACAAACAGCAATTTTTCAGTTCATTCAGACAGTTCTGCATCACCTTGAAGCTAGTAATTTGGCAGTAGGTATGTTTTTGGATTTGTCAAAAGCATACGATTGCTTAGATAGAGAGATACTAGTAAGAAAGCTTGAAATGTACGGGATAAGAGGAAATGCTCATAAATGGATAACGGGGTATCTTAATAACAGAAAACAAAAAGTCTGTGTTACGAAAGATGGAAAATCTTATCACTCAAAGATATTATCTAGTAGTATAGGTATAGCTCAGGGAAGTGTATTAGGGCCCATACTATTTATCATTTTTATAAATGATTTAAATAATCTAATTCAAGCCAATCAAGATATAGTTAATTACGCGGATGATACTAATTTACTTTTAGGGGGCAAAAGTATCAATCAACTTGTCACAGAGTGCAAAAATTTTCTTAATAGGGTTACACTATGGTTTACAGAAAATAAACTTATTTTGAATGAAAATAAAACTAATGTTATACTTTTTAGAACAAAATTATCTAAGGTGGAAAGGCCAGTTGATTTTGCTCATGATCAAGATACAATTAATTTTTCAGAAACAACAAAATTCTTAGAGGTACAGATTAATGAATTCTTAGATTGGTCCGCTCATATCAAATGTATGTCACAAAAACTTAATGCTGTTTGTTATGGTATTCGTGTTACTGGTAAATACATGAATGAGAAAACTTTAAAAACATTGTATTTTGCTAACTTCGAATCCTGTTTAAAATATGGCATTATATTTTGGGGCAGGGATAGTCAAATTCAAAGTATATTTGTAATTCAAAAACGATTGGTCCGAATAATTAAGAAATTAGATTATAAGAAAACTTGTCGTACCATCTTTAAAAACACAGGACTGTTAACAGTATATGCATTGTATATCTATGAATGTTTAGTGTTTTTCTTTAAAAATAGAAATTGTTTTCAAGCCCCAATTTGTCATCAACATAACACGAGAACTGTAAATGTAAATTACCCCATACATAGGCTAACTCTTACTGAAAAGTCACCCAATTATATGTGCTTGAAATTATATAACAAACTACCCGAGAGTATAAAGACAATTAGCAGCGAAAAACGGTTTAAGATGGAAATCAGGAAGACTTTATTGGAATTAGAGCCATATAATCTGGATGATTTTCTAAGGATGTAACAGAATGATATTGCAACTTTTTGGTATTCTAAGATGACGTTGTTTCACTTTGTGTTTGTAATTTTTATTTGGAAATTATGTAACATGATTTTGAAATAAATAAATTAAGTAAGTAAGTAAGTAGTTTACTATGACTAGAAAACCTGTTTGATTGCTACGTCGATCTCCAAAAAGTATTAATAAATTCATTTGTTGAGCCATAGCTGATAGAGACAGATAGCCAAGTGCTTTGATTTTTGTAACCCATTTGATTAGCTAATGTTTAAAATAATAAAGTTTTAGATTTCTAGGATTGTTTTAACAAAGCACATTTGTTAATAGAAATAAATCTTTGTATCCAGATATTTACCTGTTGATAATGTATTGTAAGTTTCTTCAGCCAGGTTCATGATACTTTCTTGGTTGTGAGCAATTCTTCCCAAAGATCTTAACTGGTCTTTAGATGCCTCCATCAACTTATTGACGGTATGTTCAGCCAAGCCTCTAAACTGGCTCTGTCTGACCATGTAGCACACTGCTCTGGCTCTAGGTATAAGAAATAAATCACAAATTTACAGGGATTTTAATTAGAAGTTTTTTATAATACTCTGGCCAATTTTATACCTGTTACTCATTAAGTGATAGCTTGTCCAAGTATCAGAGTCCATATCAGTAGTACAATCCTTAATACCCATTTCATCTGTGCATGGATATATTTTCCGTCCTTCCACATAGGACTGGCAGTTTAGGAGATGAACAGCCATCTTAGCTACTTGCTCGTCATTCATTTTATGGCAATCAACTTTTAGTTTAAGAACAACCTAGGATATAAAAGGAGAAATCCCAACTGTCAATTTTGCTTAACATTATTGCTGGGAGGGAAGAGCTCTCTTAAGTAGACATTAGAATTTTAATTTAATTTAATATCAGAACTTAATAAATGATGGAATATCTTACCCTTTGCTGACATGTATCAAGCTCGGAAATAGCTACTCCCGTAAGTTTCACTGCTTCAGAAATAAACTTATCATCGACGGTAGATACTTCATACGGAACTTTATGTGCAAATTCACTAGCGTACAAGTCTGTAGTATCCTCATTTTCCTGATTATATCCAAAATAGCTGGTTAATCCATTTATGTAATCTTTCAAATCACCATGAACAATACATGAATTACCTAATAGAAATATAAGAAAAGTAAAGTTTAGGTTTAACAGTGCGGTACGAAGAGGTTGCATCTTAAATTACTATAAAACTAAATTCCATGTATACAAAAAACTTAAACTGCTTTAAAATTCATAAATATGTACATCAGCCTGCAAGATAACCGTTAAACTGATAAAAAATAAAAACAACTGTCAGCTGTTGGGTTTGAACTTGCGCATGCTTGTCAGATGGTTTGAAATATAATAGAAGAATTTCTTCTCTGTGTCTATTTAGCCCTTGGATTTTACCCCAAGATCTTTGATTTTACCACATGTGGAACGAGGCTCCCATCCATATTTCCTCTGTGCTCATAAGTCAAGCGTCTGTCAACATCAGAAAACTGCTGTTGTTGTGCCGCAACCTGCATTTTGCTAAAGAAGAAAAGTCTCGGCTAGCATTTTTGTTTGTTTACGTAAAGTTAATTGTAAAAAATTAAACGATTTTATAAAAAAATGCAGAAACATGATATAAAGATAGCGATAAATTCTTTTGATAATATTTGCAGAGCTTGTTTAACAGAAAATGGGGAATTAGAATCTGTTTATGAGGTCACTGTACAGAACGAGCAAAAAACAGAACAGCTCGACTTAGTCCAAATATTCAATAGATATGCGAATGTAAATGTAAGTTTTTAGCTTGAGATTTTATTTTAGGATTATTAGTTATACGCATAATAAGGAACATATTTTTCTAAAGAGTCGAAGTCAAAGTTTCACAGGTATTCAGTGCAGAGAGGTTCTCTATATACCCTTAGTACAAACATACACAAATAGCTGCCAACAAATATATTTTAGTATTCTTCTAAAACCACTTTCACATTATGTTTTAGGTACATCGAGATGACAACAAGCCACAGAAAGTATGCAAGCATTGCATCACCTTACTCTGCCAGTCTTACAATTTTTTTGAGAAATGCTATTGGTCAAATCAACTCTTGGACACTGCCTTATGTGATAACACAACTACACGTTTAAGTCCAAAAAGTGAGGTGGACACAATAGACACAGATTTAGAAGCTGTTCTTAAGACTAAACCTAGAAGAAAAAGAAGGGAAAGTAAAAATGAAAGAAACATTTTAGTTAAGAATGATACTAACATTAAAAGTAAGCCAAGGAAAAGGAGAATTTCGATACAGGAAAAGACTTATTTTAGTGACTCGGGGGATGATCCATTTGTTGAAAGCGGTTCTGATAATGATTCTGATTGGGCACCGTTAGCAGATAATGTAAAAAATAACTTGGTAGTTAAACTAGAATGTGACGGTGATAAAGAGAAAGATTCTGAAAATGACTCGATAAAGGAAGAAATATCTGATGATGAATTGACAATTGAGAAGCGAATAAGTATGTTGATACTTTTAGTTGTAGCATGTATTTTTAAATTTTTAACAAATATGCAACCTTGGGCAAGAAAGTATAACCTTACATCTATGTTAAACTTGTATTTTTAGGAAAAAGAAAACCACAAGAACTTAAACCACAAGGCAAAAGGAGAGGCAGACCCAGAAAAACACAATTGACTGAAAGCAAAAAAGACACTGCAGATCTTGAAGCTATTGAATCTCAAAATAAAGTACTCAAATGTAAGCTCTGTGAGGAAGTTCTCACTGATATTAATACTGCTATAGATCATTATGACGAACTACATGTTCCCCAAATGGAAACGGACAGGTGTATACTTTGTGACAAACCTAAAATTTATAAGAAGAGAGACAATTTACTGTACCATATGGGACTACATTCCAAGGATAGTATTAAATGTATACCTTGTAGGAAATATTTTAGAAATAAAGAAGGATTTACCAGCCATCTGAAGGAATGCTTTAAGGTTGATAAAACGGCTGCTATTAAGCTTGAGGAATCGCTGGAAGAGAATGATTCAAGTAAGTAATATATTCTCTGGGTAGGTATTAATGAACTGAGTGATCTGAATAAAATGTAGGTACTAAAATCCCTAACAACTCTTCTCGTTTACAGAACCTGAGACTGTAATAACGTCCTCTGTTACCACACAACTAACGCAAAAAGTCCTCAAAGAAACTCAGTATGATGGAGCTTTCACTTGTCAGCTGTGTCATAAAGAGCTTGGCGAAATTGACTTGGTTATAGAACATTACGAAAACGACCACCTGCAAGACTTGCAGTGTATTCTTTGCCTGAGGACATTTACAAAACATGTGCCGTTGTTCCACTTAGGACTGCATTCAAAGCAGAGTCATGTTTGTAGGCCGTGTAGGCTGTATTTTAAAACCGAGGAAGAGTATGACATTCATAATTCGAAATATGATCATGATAAGTCTCTGGCTTGCAAGATATGTGGTAAAAAGTTTACTAGAAATTATAAGAAGGTAAAATAAATACAGGCTGTTTCAGATAGGAATGCACTCTACAGGGGATCTTGTTAACCATTTGACATACAGAAATGATCAAATTAGACAAAAGTTGAGCATTAGTAAGTCCATGTAGAGTGCATTCTTATTTGTATTTTATCTATATATTAATGATGATAATTGGAATTTGATAAATTTTAAATTCATGCTGAACCTTCACTTAATCTATTTTTTTATTTATTTATAGAATAAGCATATGCTAAGTCATCTTAAAGAGAAAAATTACTCTTGCAACAAGTGTGGTAAAACCTTTACATATAAAACGAGTTTGGTGCGACATTTCAAGATGCATTTCGGCAAGCGATTCTTGTGTTCTTCCTGTGGAAATGGTAAGCTTCTTAATCATTATTTATGGATTTATTTAGTGATGGCTAGCCACCTCATAGAGTTAAAAATAATTTGATCAATCCTCCTACTAGGTTTGTTTCAATAATTTTTATTTTTTTAGCGGAGCTACTTTGCAACATTAAATGGTCACCCTGTATGTAATACCTACTAATTTGTATTTTTTTAGCATATACTACAAAATTTATGCTACAAAGGCATATTCGCATAATGCATACAAATGTTGATGCCGATGGTAAACCATTGCCTAAACCTGTAAGTAGTTTTATATATTTAATCATTCAGCAAAAGTTTGAGAAAAACTTTTATGTATTTGAATAATTATTGCACCCCACATTTCATTAGACAGTAAAAAGTTAAATTTTATGAGTGAAAAAATGGGTTGGTGCGCACGGTTCACCGGTCATATTTTTAAAGATTGCTCGACGGTTGTCTTGCGTATAATGTTATCGCCGTCATATAGGCAACCCCGCCGTATTGGTGCCGGTTTGGTTGTCGACCAACGACGTGAACCAACGACGACCATCCAGAAACATGGCCGAGTCATGGACGTGCTATTATTATTTTAATAATGTTATAATATATATTTTTTCATGGCATGAATATATTTGTATCACCAGTGCAATATAGTAGGCCTTTCCATTAATAATTTTCGCTTATTTTGGCATTTTCGCCAATAAAATCCATTTGATTTCAACATGCACCTCAAAGTTTCACAGGAAAACGGAAAGTTTATGTCACTTCTCAGCTGTTGTAGCAACTTTTTAAAGGTTTTAGTTCCAAATAAAACTTTTGTATTGTTCTCTTAACAATGCCAAAGTCGAAGCCTTCGATTTTTTCGACAGCAGAGAGACGGGCCCTTTTTTGACAGGAGATGACAACAATTCCTTTCAGTATCTTCTTTGTGAATGTTTTTTACTGCACCCACGCTTACTCCCGTATACATTGCGACCCTTTCTAGCTTTCGCTTAAGTGGCAATTTAAATATATTAATTTGTGATTCCTCTTCACACACCCTGTACATATTGGCAATCACTTCACGGGTTTGTTCAGGTTTTACCAGGGTATATTCATTCATTATCACAGTTTTAAAACAAACCCTATCACTACGCAACTGGATGAAGCATATTGGACATCGCCGAACAACCACGCCGGCACAATGGGCGTGTCACCAGACGCGTGTCGTCATCCTCTGTCTGGGATATAACCTATCAAATTAGTTCTAGCCACCGGTTACCCATGGTTACCGTAGATATTGCACCATGTTGCCGTATTTTTAGATTAGAAGTACTTTAATAAAAAAATATTGAAACTATAATAGAACATTAGTTTCTTATATACTTATGACAATTTACTTTAAATGGGTAAATTTAATTATTACTTGGTAACATGTTATTGAATTAAAATTTAATATATGTGACAATATTGTTAACCCAAGAAATTTTCTTGCCCGCATTCCTTTTGTAGCTACAGATAAAGTTGTCGACCAGGTCGGTGGTTTTATCATATTTCATTAACTGATTATGCCGGTCCAACTGTAAATATATTTAAACCAAAAACTTCAAACAGAGACACTGTTACTCCTCATTATGATATTATGTGTGTTGTCGCCAAAAACATTTAATATTGTCCCTGTATTAAAAAAATATAATGGAAGTATTTTTTTTAGCCTCCCAAACCTGTCAACCTTCAATGTGAATTTTGTGGAGAAATATTCAAAACGAAATATGGTTATGGAAGACATATTAGAAGGCATCCCGAATTTAAGGAGTTTAAGTGCAAAATATGTTCTTTCATGTGTGATACCAGGGTAAATTTGCTTTGCCTTGAGCTTATTGTCTAGCAACAAAAATTACTTTTACTACTCTCTGTTTTGTTATACCATTAATTTTTTTTTTCTATTAACTTTTTTTAGGACCAACTGGATGTTCACATGGAAAATAAACACAACAAACATACTTGTGATGTTTGCGGTAAAAGATTTCC
Source organism: Barypeithes pellucidus (assembly GCA_963991005.1). Classification (NCBI taxonomy): domain Eukaryota; kingdom Metazoa; phylum Arthropoda; class Insecta; order Coleoptera; family Curculionidae; genus Barypeithes; species Barypeithes pellucidus. Next base: position 9,499,805 of record OZ022557.1, read on the forward strand.
ATTTGAAAGTGAGCTAAAGACACATCACCGGAAACATGAAGATATGGAAATGGCTAGATTTAGGTACACATCAAAGTTCTTTAATATTTGCGTGCAATTGATTGCCTCGCGTCATTTTGCTTTTAAAATGTCCGTCCGTTCATTTCTACCTTTTTTTTGCTTTTTAAGGTGTGAAATATGCGGGAAAACAGCACGGACTCAAACTCAGCTGAAAGTCCACTTCAGGATTCACACCGGAGAGAGACCGTTTTCATGCGACTTGTGCGGAAAATCGTTTAAGCAAACGGCGCATCTCAAGGTTGGTGCCGTATATCGGCAAAGAATGTTTTATTTTCATCATAATTGTGTAATTTTTTAGGTGCACATGTTTCAGCACACTGGAAAAATGCCTTATAAGTGCGGAATTTGCGAGAAATCATTCCCATTCCAACATGTCATGGAAATACATATGCGCACGCATACCGGTGAGAATAATAATTATTTCTGGTGTAAATTATTTAAAAACGTATACCTTTATACGATTTATTTTGAACGAGGCAGCTCATGAATTGTCCTCCCTTTTAAATTGGTTCGTTTGCAGAACAGTCGGAAATAGCTACAAACTGTCCGAGGCGTGCGCAGTTTGTTTAAAGTGTTCAAAGAAGCAGCATCATTGCCTTGCCAAGAGCAAAATGTATCGATTGTCAACTGATTTGCGACCGTCAGAATAATCCGCGTACTGGTACCGAATTGTGGGTTTGAATTCTGCACATTTGCTCTATCGGCTGTTTGTGTACGCTCGAATTGTTGTTTTTAAGGCCGTATTACACTTGGCAATTTTTATGGCGCCAGCAATGGCAATTATAATTCAAGGATTCATGCGCAGTACACCGTTCTCCGTACTACAGTCAGAAATTCTACTCTTCTGACAATTAAAATGACACGTATTCATGCGCAGTACACTGTTCCCGATCAGCTGTCTCTCATTACCAGAAATTGGGCAGGCGCCATTTTAATTGCCCTTGCCGGCACAATTGGGTAGACGTGGATTATTCTGTTATTTTTAACTGTTTATTATTTGGCCGAACCAGGTATGAACAGGTAATGGCCTTTTAAACCCACTGGTACTTAAATTAGCAGTTTACATTCTTTATTAAACTTATGGACTGCTAATTCAGCAACTTTTTGCACCTCCTATTTGTAAATAGCAGTAGCTGCTTTAACTGGTAATCAAAACGAACAGCTTTGCACATCTCTAATTCTGGGGATATTTTAGGGATTTGGACAGTACCCACTGCTGTTCTGACCGTTGACAATGCTCCAGCTGATCGAAAACGGTTTACTGCGCATGAATACGTGCCATTATAATTGCCTAGTCTAATACGGATTAGTTTTGGCGTGTTTTGGTTACACTTACTTTCCATTATTCTTTAAATATTCATTCCAAAACGAAAGGCTGGCAGAAGTCGATTCTCAGATTTGACAGTTGAAGGTTCGGCATTTGTTACCATTCACAGAGAAAAAAAACATCAACCAGTTAGAGTCTCGTCTACAACCGAACATGCGCCGAACGAAATTTGCAACTGGTTGAGGATTATTTCTTCTCTACGCGTAAAAATACTTAGAAAACCGTACACTTTCAATATAAATCAAAAATTTTTAATAAAAATCATGATTTTAGTTTTGACTCGCACTAAGAGACTTTAAATGATGATTTTTTTGTAGGGGAGAAACCTTTCCAATGTATGCTGTGCGGTAACGCATATCACGACAGAACCACAATGCAAAAGCACCAAAAGAAGAAACATCCGGAAATGCCTATAGAAAAAGTTAGTAGGAGCGAGTACAAAATGACGAAATTAATCTGATTTTCAAAGTATCTCATGATTTTAGAGAGTTTAAGGTATTTTTTTACGATTTGCGTGTCCTACAGTAAGGAATTTATCGAAACACAATGTGTAGCTAATTACTACTTATAACTTTGTACTACAAAGTTGTTATTAAGTACACGATTAATTGAATTTGTTTACCAATCCTGTATTTAACTATAACCATTGTTTATTGACCGTGTTTCTAAGGACGCCACAATTTATTATTATTATTATTAGGGAACCTGTTTGCAATTTTACCTGATTTTATTACATCTCTGGTGTCAATAATATACCTGCAGTATATTCATTTCCAAGATAGACCGACCACAACAAACGCACGTGATCGGTGAAACTAACAGTGAACACATAATATTATAATTATTATAAAAAATTATGATCGCAATATACAGGGTGTCCAGGAACATGTGGGAAATCTCCCGGATATGAAGAAAACACGTGAAAAGAATACTATAGGTTCATATAAACTTCTTTCGTATCGGCCTCCTCTTCGGAGATATGGGCTCCCAAAGAGCACCAATGGAATCAAGTTTTTTACACATAATTATTGAACCACCTGGTATATTTCAATTATTTTTTAATATGATGTATACCAGGTAAGACCCGTCAAATTACTGCCCAAGAAACTGTTGTGAATTACTCGCAGCTGCAGGGACGGACTAGCTGTAACACTCATGGGCCCATTTTTTTTACGCCCTGTATGATGAGAACTTTGGACAATGTTTTTTACATACCTTTAACTATTGGCTAAAAATTAAGTACTCTTCATTCATGTCGCTAATCCTAACCGTTTTCGAAAAAACGGCATTTCAGTTCTCATCATACAGGGCGTAAAAAAAATGGGCCCATGAGTGTTACAGCTAGTCCGTCCCTGCAGCTGTGAGTAATTCACAACAGTTTCTTGGGTAGTAATTTGACGGGTCTTACCTGGTATACATCCTATTAAAAAATAATTGAAATATACCAGGTGGTTCAATAATTATGTGTAAAAAACTTGATTCCATTGGTGCTCTTTGGGAGCCCATATCTCCGAAGAGGAGGCCGATACGAAAGAAGTTTACATGAACCTATAGTATTCTTTTCACGTGTTTTCTTCATATCCGGGAGATTTCCCACATGTTACCGGACACCCTGTATAGATATTGTATATGTTGAGTACAATTTTGAAATATCAGAATGTAAATAAGTATTCATGGTAAAATATAAAAATAAATTAATAAATACAGGGTTTCCGGAAAATATGTGTCGATGTACATTTTGTCAGAATTGTCAATTTATTCGAAACAAAAGAATCCGTGATCCAAATTGTCATTAAAAAAATTCTGTTTACTGATGAAGCGTGCCGTACAAGATCCGAATTCACCAACCTGTATATCTTATTGATCCTATTGTTATGAGAGTGATGAGTTATCGCTGTCATCGTCGCTTTAGTCTACAGTAATACCTAATTAGTCGTTCAACTTGTATCTCGATAATATTATCGAGTTCCCATATTCTGGTTCCTACTTTTTGTTGCACTAATACATTTTTGACTCTTCTCAGGTGTAATAGTTGCTAATGCACGGTCAAAAAGGTCTTTCATATCGACAAACTTGTAGGTTGAATTATGTTTGGCAACCAAAGTCTTTAAAATTACTTCTTTCATTTCAAGACTAAAATGATTTTTCTTGTGACGTTTCTTAGATGGACTCAAATTAATATACTCTTGGGCTTCGTCTGCAGTATCGGTGCTAGACATTCCTTTAACAAATATACAAAGGTAGGTATGTTAAGTAGTACTCCTTGTAGTTGTGAACAAACCCGAACAACAAACAGAAAATTAAAGGACAAAAGTAACAACGGAATAATCACAACTTCCGCATCACGAAACTTGGCCTCGATGACCAACAGATCGACTAATTTCCTGATTTCAACTCTGTAAAAATTATAAGCCCCCACGTTCGCGCCATATCGAACTGCCAATAAGAATACGCATGCGCAGAGGCTCCTCCTACTCACGTGATGATCATGCGCTAACAGTGTTTATGCCTAATCTATCTTGGAAATAAATAGACTTTAGTTAAAAGGTAAATGAGAGACTGTGAACTATACTTTATATCAAACGCTGCAAATAGCGCACCCCTCCCACCAGCAAGGAAGCTGGCTTCTTGGATCGATCCTATAAAACACTATTACATTTAATTATTTTCTTTTTACATACAGTATTTATTTTATTTATTGTAATCGATTTAAACCGTATTTAAGTAAAGATTATTTACATATTTTATAACATAGGTCATAATGGATTAAAGAATTATGATGGTTGAACTTTAACGTAACCAATTCCATTTTTTTATAATTTTTGATCCAACCCAATGGTCGGTCGTGATATAATAAGCACAAGGTATGATATCGCGCAAAGAGGCGTGGCTTAGTTACGTCAAGTGGCGAGCAGTTCCCATTATGTTTACAACGGGTGTTTTAAAAGTTTACTGGACTTTTTTCTTATTTTCGTGGTATCTTAGGTGTAATCTGTGTTATATTTTTATGAAATTAATATTCCTTCGTTTCACCTACTATCAAAAGCGTAAACCATTTTATTTACAACTATGCATGTAATAATGACATTTCATCTATCTTTGAACGGTGGAAAGTAAATTATTTTTTTGTAATTTTTTTTAAAAATCGATATTTTAAAATAATATACGAACACACCAACATACAGTGTGTTCGGTTTTTTCGGCTTGTATTCTTTGTTTTGCTTTTTTAAAAATGCTAATAGCTTTGCGTGTTTAGATGATGTTCCCTAATTGATAGAGTGGTCCTCAGCATTGAATATTGTGACCAAATCGTTGATATCTTCTTTGTTTTGGCATTTTCACTGAAATAAGCTGGTAGCGCCGACTCAGAACCAGGATTTTGAACTTTGTTTCCCGTACGCCATTCTTTGAAACAGTTATATGCCTCGTCATTTCTCGGGCGGCTTTTAGTTGGCAGAAGATCTTCTACTATTTTTGCTGCTTCTGGAATTTCTGGTGGAGTAGCAGCAAAATCAAATTCCTCATCTGATAGCATTTTTCTGTTGTTAAAATAATATATTGTTTAGTGACATGGAAACCATATTCAAAATATGATATTTGCCATCTTGATGTGTATTATTACCTACGTTATTTAACCACCTGCGGTTATTTGAAATTTCTGTCTAATTTTTCAATGGAAAAGTTAAAATGACATTTATCTTTTATTAATAATTCGAATTCAAAATCATAAGAAGTGGACGTTAGATGTGGTTGTAAATAAAATAGTATACAAACCTCGGTGAAAAGTTTCATTACTGTCTCGAAATTTAGTTAACCTCGCCGCTTCGCGCCTCGGTAACTACCGACTCTCTCGACAGAAATGGAACACTTTCCACCTCGGTACGTAATATACTATTAATAATCTCCTTAAGCAATTTAAAACTATATCACCACTTGACGTCACTGCGCGCACTAATGAGTTTGCCGGCTACTGGTTTAAAAAATTACGTTATTTTATTAGGGAACCTGTTTACAATAATTTTACAATCATCGAGCTTATATGCCATTCACTGTAAGTTTAAAGTGATTCTCTTAATAAATTTAAAAACCCTTTTTAATGTGTTATCTGTCTGTCCGTACATTTTCCTATGAATTGCGATCCTCTTAATTTGAATGGCGTATATTTTCGAATAGTTGACTCGTCCCATAAAAGAAAATTGTTGTACCCACAAATTATAATGTTTCTAAAGCTCGGTTCGTTCACCATTTTTATTGTCGGACCAGGCGCCGCTTGAATATATTGTAAAAATGTAATACTCTAGTTTTCTTGTGTATGTCGAACTTTTATTAAAATAAGGGTGATCAAGATACAAGATTTTTTAATAATAAACCAGTATTTTATTTATGGTTTGAGACGTTAATTAAAAATAAAACATTAGAAAATTAGATAATAAATTAATGCATTTTATAACAGTCCTTGGAAGTCTTAAAAATTAATTAAACATATTTTAAACATCCGTTTAACGAACAACTATTGATATACATTAAATAATAACTATAATACACACAACAGAGTCAAAATACGATAAAAAGCATTTTTACTATAGTTTTTCAAGAAAAATTTAAGTATATTTTTTGCTAAAAATGGCCTAGTTTGAAACATATGAAGAACTTAAAATTATGTGCCCGCGCAAAGATTAGAGGACCGTCGTTACATTCCGACGGAGCTCGGCGCGACATAACGGGGGACCGGCGTTACAAAAAAGGTCGTACATATTAAAATAAACATACGGCTAATGCATCCGGATACTTGGAGAGGTGAGTCGACTTGTTAAAATAAAGGTAGTAGGTCAAATAACAAAAAGTCGAAGTTACAATATGTCAAAGTTATTTTTAACATTAATTTTGGGCGCATCTTTTTTATTTTGACAGTTATTGGGAAAAAGGAAATGTCTTTTCCCAATAACCCAACATTTTAAGTACCTAATAAACAGGTACTATTTATTCGAGTCGATAAACCACATCGTTTAGGAGTAAAACTGGATTAATGTTTTTGTTAGCAGTAAAATCAGTATTTCAAATGAAAGCAAGAAAAAAGGAACGAGTTTTCGACTTTTTGTTATATGACCAACTATCTTTAACATGAAGAATAACCTCTCTAAGTGCCCTTATGCATTATCCCAACACCCTGTATTTCCCCAAAATATTAAACACAATACAAAACATCTTAAAAATATCCCGAAATGGCAAACAATTATGGTGGCCGGGATTTTCCCGGAAAACTCTGAAGGCAACCTGACAACCCTATCCACAATGCTATTTTGACTCGTGAAGCGTATAATAACAATAACACAGGCCAACAAAATAAAAAAAATTTTGGTGCCTGAGATGTGAGAACTGATTTTAGATATACTTATGTGCTGATTCTAAAACTGGCATCAGATATTTTCTATCAGCTCTAGTTTTTGAGATAGAGACTAATTGAATTTAGTTCTAATAAAAGGCAAAAATAAATAAATATACATCTCTTTAAAATTCAAAATATAAATTTGGTATTCAAAACTAGGATCTAATTAGCCAAATATACCTGAAAGTGTCAGTACTTAATCCTATTAATTTTATTACCTATTTTATATTTGGAATTCCCTATGATCCGATCTCCCCATACCTGCTCAACCCCGACTAATTGGTTTTGGAAACATAGTACCTTTTGTCTACCTTTATCCTTCTCGACTTAGTATAGTGTGTAGTTTTTGCAAATAAAGTTGTGTCATAATTTTGTGTACATTTTCGTCGGTTTATAGTGTTAAAACTAAAACAATGGCATCCTCCAGCAGGCGTAGCTGTGTAAACCATCCAGATGTTTTTGTTATGTATGTGGCGAATACACTTTGAAAGAAAGTAGAAAAACTATTTCTGAATTTGTGAAAAGGTCTTATCTTGCCTATTTTGGCGTCTATTTAGGAGATCAAGATAAATCCTGGGCTCCACATGTGGTGTGTAAAACATGTGTTAAACATTTGACAGTTCAAACCGTAGTTTAAAATGTGTCCTTTTACATAACGGCAACAAATATGCCTCAATTCCTATTGGACATTCTACTACCATGAAAGAGGAGTATAAAACAATATCACAAGTTTTGAAACAAATTAAATACGAAGAACATCAGTGGCAATTTGTGTTGATTTGAAAATGGTGAACTTTCTCCTTGGACAGCAAAGTGGATATACAAAATACCCCTGTTTTTTATGTCTTTGGGATAGCAGAGCTAAAGATCAGCACTGGGTTAAGAGAAAATGGCCTTTAAGAGATACTATCGTTCAAGGAAAACAAAACGTAGTGAATGAACCTTTGGTTACGAGAGAAAAAATCTTACTACCACCCTTGCATATCAAGTTGGGGCTTATGAAGCAGTTTGTGAAAGCGTTAGATCGAGATGGAAATTGTTTTGGGTACTTGTCAAGTAAGTTTTCTAGGATTAGCACCGAAAAACTAAAAGCTGGTATATTTGATGGTCCTCAAATAAGGCAACTTATGAAAGATCCACAGTTCACCACATCAATGAATGAGGCTGGATCTAACGCTTGGGTTTCATTTGTTCAAGTAGTTAAAAATTTTCTTGGAAATCACAAAGCAGACAATTACTTAGAATTAGTGGAAACTATGCTTGCAAATTTTCATATTTTCTGTTGTAACATGAGTATAAAAGTTCACTACCTCCATAGGCACTTAGGTCGCTTTCCAGAAAATTTAGGTGACTGTAGTGAAGAACAGGGAGAAAGATTCCATCAGGATATTAAAACTATGGAAGATCGATATCAAGGACGATGGGATAGCCACATGATGGCCGACTTCTGTTGGACCCTTCAGCGAGACTACACCGGTAAACTCCATGCTAGAAAGTCGTATAAAAGAAAATTTGTAGGTGATAGTGACTAATATGAGTATGAATGTATGTTAAGCAACTTTTCATAATAAATATTTAATTATATATGTTTTTGTTTTGTTACTGGCAATAGTCATAGTTGTAACGTAAAATATATAATAGAGGTTAAAAAAAGTAAATAATTCCTATTTTAAAAACTAGATCTGATAGACAAAATCTGATGGCTATTTCGGATTCTCCACCCAAAAATTACCCAGGAACAATTAAAAAATCGCCGGCACCAAAATGTGTGTTGGCCAGTGTAATTATTAGTTTGAACCATTAAGATCGTAGAAAATGTTTTTTGGATGATAATGAAACTTCCTACTCGCAATATTACTGATAATGCGGCAATGCCAAACAAACAAAAACTATTTAGCCTGTACGTATAACTACAGTTCAGCCTTAAAGATCTAGTAATGCAGGTTTGGTTTCTTTAGCGCATTTAATAATCGACTGCATAAATTTTACGAATCCGGTATCTTTGGGTTTTTCTAGACCTCTCAGCAATCTATTTTTCATTACAGCTATGAATTCCTTGTTACTCAATTGGCCGTCCACTGAAAAACGAATAAAAAATTGGTAATTTTTAAAGATATTCAATATTCCAATTTTTAATAAATTTCTATAGTCAAGCCTTTGTTAAAATGCCACTCTAGGTAATATTTTTGAAATGCGTCATAATGTCGACAAACGTCTCGTAAACAATCAAAGCGACATTTTGTCACTTTGGGCTTGTGCTAAATTAAAAATAAAAATAATTTCAACAAATAAAGTATTTAATACAGAGTGCTATGCAATTATCTACACATGGATTCAAAAGTTTTGCATCACTCTGATTCTCGAATAAGTAATTACGTCATGGTGAAAATAGATTGAATATTATTTCATTGATAAGTTTAAAATAAAAATCAATCAGTTTTCAAATTTTTTATTTTACCACATTTTAAACCTTCCAAAAAAAAAATTAACGAAAGTAAAATTTATTTATATTGTATAATTTGTGAAATTTAAAAAAATATAGCTTCTAATAAAGTGAATTTCCTCCTCTGGCCTCAATGCAAGCTTGAAGACGACGCCGCATGCTGTGCGTAAGATTAGCAATCCGTTCTTGTGGAATAGCCTGCCATTCCTCGGTAGCAGCGACGACAAGCTCCTGGAGAGTCCTAGGGGGATTTCTTCTAACGCGAACTGCCCTAGAGAGCATATCCCAAGCATGTTCTATCGGGTTCATGTCAGGGGACAAAGCAGGCCACTCCAAGCGAGATTCCCTCACTCTCTAGGTATTCATCCACAGGTCTAGTACGATGGGACCGGGCATTGTCGTCCATAAACACAAAATTGTTACAAACGACCCCTCTCCACGTTATAACATAAGGATGTAGAATATCATTAATTTACCTGTCGCCAATTATTGTTCCTTGAACGTGAACTAACTCAGTACGCCCGTCCGACATAATACCTGTCCAAAACATGGCGCTTCCTCCCGCGAATGTAGGCAATTGGCGAGCATGGGTAAATTGGGCGGCTCTTGTTGGTTCTCTCCAAACACGAATCCGGCGTGTATCGTTTACCAGACAAATCCTGGTCTCGTCGAAAAATAGGACAGAATTCCAAAATTCTTCGGGTAAGCGAACATGCGTTTCAGCCCACTGCAGTCGGCGAACTCGATGGTCGTATTGTAGTTGGGGAACTCTTACTGGTCGCCGACATCTTAAACCGGATTCAAGAATTCGTCTTCTTAGTGTAGAGACGGATACGCGAACTCCAATTGCATGCGTAACATCTCTCTGAAGTTGTGGGACTGGCATAGTACGATTTCTCCGAATTGTTAACGTAATATAGCGGTTCTGCTGTTCGTTAGTAACACGCCTGCTACCACTTCGTGGTCTGTCTCGCACAGAATTAGTCTCTAGATAGCGATTCCATATGCGAGAGAGATCACTTTGAAAACCCCCTATTCTTTCAGCAACAAATCTTTGGGAATGACCTTCTTCAACTAAAGCTACTATTCTTGCACGATCAATATTACTCGGCGATTCATTTTTACACAGCGAACCGAAAAATTTAACTGGTCAGCGCCAACAAAATACAACACTGAAAATGTTATCTTAAACAAATGTCTTGATAATATTTTTTTTTGGCAACAAAAACTGGTATCGTTTGAATTGATAAACATTTAGAAAAAAAATTTCATTCCTGAAATTATCTTAACATGCCAAAATCAGAGTGAGGCAAAACTTTTGAATCTATGTGTATTAATAAAAATACAATATCATTATATATATAAATAAGTTTGTATTTTAATTAGTGTTGTGATCACTCGAGCGAAAAACCGCTTGATCACTCGATTATTGAAATAACCGACATTGCCGATTATTAAAAAACCGCTCGAATTATCTATTCAGGCGAAAACCGTCGCCCGTAACTTATTATCTTTCACTCGATACCCGCGCTTCGCTTGCCGCCGACGGAATTTACCGCGGTAGCGTGATCGAATTAAAAAACTGCTCGTATATTCAAACAGTTTTTCGCTCGATAGGAAATACTCTAGTTAAAAATCAGGCGAAAACCCGAAAAATATCGCCGGATATCTGATAGACGACCTCCGGTCTAGGCGCCGCGCGATCCGATTGGCGACGTTCGAGATTGACGCTGAGCAAGTACACGACATACGTCTTTCTTAAAGGCACATAAACGAGAAGGTGGATATAAAAAAGTATGCTGAATCCCTTAGCGGAGTCATCGCGACATGATTTGGTAAAGTTTTGTTTTAACTGGCTAGCCAGTGGAGTAGTTTAGGTCTCCGATTGTAAATATTAAAAAATTAAAGGATATAATTTAAAAATTTTTAATTACTATAAAGACGAGAAAACTTCTCAAAAATAACATAATAATAGAAATTGTTAATGAAAAATAACAAAATGGTTAACAAAATATATAGAAAAATTCGTTTGTAATCTTATAGTAAACATTTTTAAATCTAAACAGAAACTTTTTATTATTAAACTCAAGAAGACTTCTCAAAAATAACATACATTATAGAAAATGTTAATGGAAAATAAGAAAACGAGCAAAATAGTTAACAAAACATAGGTATCAACCAATTTTTTGGTAATTAAAAGTAAGCATTCTTAAATTTAAACAGGAACTTTTAGGTAACTATAACATGAATTTAAAAAAATAATAACCAATTTTCTTATTTTGCCAGTCGCGTAACTAAGCCTAAATTTTTGAAGTGCACACAGTGGGCACCTGGTAATTTAAAGTGGAAGAATTTGACAAGCTATTTTAAATATCTACTTATTTTATGCTCGTAGATTGAGAAAGATGTGAAGAAACGTAACTCTTGGTAATACTTTTTGTTCGGGTTAAAAACGCACAATAATAAACCCGAACAATAAATACATATTTGTGTGATTTTTTGCAGTTTTTTGTTTGGTATCGAGACACGTGGTAAAAATTCATTATTCACAAATAAATAAATTTCTGGAATTTTTTTGGTGGCACTATAATTTTTTAGCTAAACCTGTGCCCACCCGTAGTTACGTGCCTGCTAAAGACCCGACCTGATCACATGTAAAGGGCTAGGCAGCCCGTTAAGCAGTCGGTGACGTCATCGCTTGGTAAATTGGAATTTCAGGCGATTCACTCGATTATTAAAATCGCTCGAGTATCAAGTACTCGTTTATTAAAATCATCGGTTTTTCCCAACACTAATTTTAATTAATTAATAATGTTAAGTAAATGAATAGACTCATTGCCTTCGTATTTGATAGCACTCTGTATTATAGACTTTATTTGTTGAAATTTTTTTTTTACCTATTATAATTTTACTTACGGTTTTCATCAAAAATTGTAAACACAACATGAATGACATGGTCACTCAAATCGACATGGGCGACAGTTTTAGCGACGTGTTTCAGAGTTACTTGATCGATCGATGCACCGGCAATATGGTAGAAAGTTAGAGCGGTATCGACATCGTTAATGTTGTTTAAAAAGTGGAAAAAATTTAGATAGTCGTCTCTCGAGATTCCTTTGCCATGCTCCCTGAAACTGAAAAGAAGAATAATTAAAACAGGTGACACCGTTTACTGAAGCTAGCTACAATAGCTCCAAATAGAACTAATAAAGATTCTCCATGATCGATTACTTTTGGCCTGTTTTACCCCCTGAATTTTCAAAATTATTAAATTGAAAAATTTGCACAGAAAATGATAAAAACGAAAAAATGGCAAAATATACTGCTTTACAGTAATTTGTTTGGATAAGCCCTACTTACGCCTTTTTAACCCTTTTTAACATCCTCGCTTTCTTTTTCTGTGGATATCCAGCATAAGCCAATAATAACTCGGTAAATTCCGCTTCGCTTATGTTCCCGTTTTCGTCAGGATTTTTCCTCGAAAACTCTAGACTCAAAATTTCTTTCTGGAGTTTTTCTTGAAAGTCCAGAAATTTTTCGATTGTAAGTTTCTGTTTTAGATTGGGACCGAAAAAGTAGGTTGTTAAGGCTGAATTCACGCCCTAAAAATACAAGAACAAGAAACAGTCATTATTAAAAATGGAAAGAAAGTATTGAAATAAAATGGGATTTATTTAAACTCTATACTATATGCATTTCCAAGATAGACCGACCACAACAAACGCACGTGATCGGTGAAACTAACAGTGAACAGGGCAGTGCTTAAAATATTATAATTATAAAAAAATTATGATCGCAATATTGTCAAGAATACAATTTGGAAATATGGGAATGTAAATAAGTATTCATGGTAAAATATAAACTAAATTAATAAATACAGGGTTTCCGGAAAATACGTGTCTATGTACATTTTGTCAGAATTGTCAATTTATTCGAAATGAAAGAATTCGTGATCCAAATTGTCATTTGATCCTATTGTGGTGAAATTATTCTGATAAGTTTGAGGAGTTATCGCTGTCATCGTCGCTTTAGTCTACAGTAATACCTAATTAGTCGTTCAACTTGTATCTCGATAATACTATCGAGTTCCCACATTCTGGTTCCTACTTTTTGTTGCACTAATACATCATAAAAAAATTTGACTCTTCTCAGGTGTGCTAGTTGCTAATGCACGGTCAAAAAGGTCTTTCATATCGACAAACTTGTAGGTTGAATTATGTTTGGCAACAAAAATCTTTAAAATGACTTCTTGCATTTCAAGATTAAAATGATTTTTCTTGTGACGTTTCTTAGATGGACTCAAATTAATATACTCTTGGGCTTCGTCTGCAGTATCGGTGCTAGACATTCCTTTAACAAATATACAAAGGTAGGTATGTTAAGTAGTACTCACAACAACAACAACAAACAAAAAATTAAAGGACAAAAGTGAAAACAGAATAATCACAACTTCCGCATCACGAAACTTGGCCTCAATGACCAACAGATCGACTAATTTCCTGATTTCAACTCTGCAAAATTTATAAGCCCCCCCACGTTCGCGCCATATCGAACGGCCAATAAGAATACGCATGCGTGGAGGCTCCTCCTACTCACGTGATGATCATGCGCGAACAGTGTTTATGCCTAGTCTATCTTGGAAATAAATAGACTTTAGTCGTCGCGACGACAAGAAAATGTTTATATTTATCTCACACTAGCTTATACAGGGTGCTATAGAAATGACTTATTATATAAATGGCGCTTTGAATTAATAGACGATATAATCCACCTGATGAAATTCATAAAACCACGTGGTAGGCACTGGTGAGAGATAAACAATCAATGTGACAGGTCAGTTACGCCCTCAAAAAACGTCTGTGAACGTTTGAATATTTTTCCATGTGTCATATCACTTCTCCTTTACTACTTGTACGGTTTTCTATGAACAGAACTGTACAGCATAGTTGTTCTTACCTTGAATGTATTTCCCGTATTCGCATGATCTCTATGACGCGAGCCGATACTTGTTTGTTGCCTGATCAGTGTAGCCACTTTTTCAAACTCCTCACAGTCGACATCACCATCGCCGTTTAGATCGAACATTCTAAAGGCAATTTCAAAATGGCGACGGGATGCTAAAAATTAGAATACATGGAAATGCTGATACCTACTGGGCCTATCTGTGCAAAATTTCATTCGGAACCGCCAAGTCGTTTAAGCGTGATCGAGTATCTACATATACAGGGTGTCCCATAACTAATGGTATACAGGAAAGCTGCAGATTCCTTGGGTAAAAATACTGCGATTTGATCATACTTATTTTAGTTCAATAGCTGGTAATAACCGAGATACAGGGTGTCCAAGTAAAAATTTAATTTTCAATTTTCCTAAATAACTTATTTCTGAATCAATATTTTTGCACAAAATTTTGTCACTAGGGTTTTTTTGGGGAAAGGAATTTGAGTTTGTTAATGATTTTGATGTAGATTATAGGGGGCGCTGTCTGCAATACTCTGGATACATAAAAATAAATGTAACTTTTTTGTTCCTTAGTATAATTATATTTTTATTAAAAATATCAGTTTTTCCGCCATTTTTAAGCAATAAAGGTATACTTTGTAAATGTCGCTCCGACTAATCGTTTTCGAGATATTTTCAATTACATTTTCTAATGCGCCCGTTTAAATTTTGATTTGTAAATGTGAAATATGTCACAGTAGGCTTTGGTAAAAACAAATACAATGAAAGCACTTTGAAACCTCATTTCTGTCAAAGTTTATTTTCATTTGTCAGCATTGTGGGTGTTTTTAAGGAACTTTTGAAGATAATGTTATCAAAAATTAAACTAAAAATGCCGCGACATAACTTGTTTTTTAACGGAGATATGCGAGACATGGTATGTTTATACGCGCAAGAAAATTTTAACATACGCGGGGGGGCACATCGGTGGTACTTGGAAATGTATCCAAATAGAAGGCAGCCAGATTTTAAAATTTTTAGATGCCTATAAGACAGACTGGGACAAACAGGATCCTTGCGTCCAAAACGTAATAGTGGAGCATTTTTAGT
Source organism: Barypeithes pellucidus (assembly GCA_963991005.1). Taxonomy (NCBI): domain Eukaryota; kingdom Metazoa; phylum Arthropoda; class Insecta; order Coleoptera; family Curculionidae; genus Barypeithes; species Barypeithes pellucidus. Next base: position 9,515,072 of record OZ022557.1, read on the forward strand.
TTAATTTTTGATAACAGTATCTTCAAAAACGCCTTAAAAACACCCACAATGCTGACAAATGAAAATAAACTTTGACATAAGGTTTCAAAGTGCTTTCATTGTATTTGTTTTTACCAAAGCCTACTGTGACATATTTCACATTTACAAATCAAAATTTAAACGGGCGCATTAGAAAATGTAATTGAAAATATCTCGAAAACGGTTAGTCGGAGCGACATTTACAAAGTATACCTTTATTGCTTAAAAATGACGGAAAAACTGATATTTTTAATAAAAATATAATTATTATACTAAGGCACAAAAAAGTTACATTTCTTTTTATGTATCCAGAGTACCGCAGACAGCGCCCCCTATAATCTACATCAAAATTATTAACAAATTCAAATTCCCTTCCCCCAAAAAACCCTAGTCACAAAATTTTGTGCAAAAATATTGATTCAGAAATAAGTTATTTAGGAAAATTGAAAATTTAATTTTTACTTGGACACCCTGTATCTCGGTTATTACCAGCTATTGAACTAAACTAAGTATGGCCAAATCGCAGTATTTTTACCCAAGGAATCTGCGGTTTTCCTGTGTACCATTAGTTATGGGACACCCTGTATACTATTAAGCCGCAAACACACAATTATCACGTCACGTGAATTCACGTGTTATCATATCGGCAAAATAGCACATGCTGTCACGGCTTAGCAACAGACTACGTACACTGCAGTTCATTTTTATTACATATTTTGTGTTTGTCAAGATCGCAAGTGAATCTTGTAGCCTTCTAGCGTTAAACTCTGACACAGTGTTATCACGCGTGCCGAATATGTAAATTTGCAGAAATAAAATTGTACTGTCAAACATGACTTGCCGTGAGCTGCATGAGGTGACTATAGTGTACTTCTAAATCTATTTATAAGCACGCATAAACCGCCTTGCAGATATTTCGGGTATGCCGTGACATTGCGTGATAGCATGTGATCTCACGTTACGTGATAATAGTGTGTTTGCAGCTTAAGATATTTTTTCAATATAACAGAATTACTTACTTGACAAGACGGTCAAAAGAAATATGTAGTCGGAAAATGTGATAAGGCCGGCACTTCCAAGTTTGTAAAAAATACTATCTTCGTCCAAGGTCAGATCTAATTTTTGTTGAACAGTCTAAAGAAAAATACAAACTTTTAAGAATTTTTTAATTTGACTAGAATAGCGTCCAAATTCGAGCCGCCCCAATAATTTACAAAAAGCGATAAAAATTGAAATATACTTTTTATACGCGAAAAATTGTAATCTTGCCGAAATGAACCATTAATATGACAAAACGATGCCAATATGTGTCTAAGTAAGTACCCATTGTACAGTTAAGCCGGAGAAAGAATGAATGTGCCTCATCACCTGTGCGATTATGTATTATGTAGGTCAAATAAGACAAAACCACGTAAGCAGCTAATGTGAACCATGACAATATATGAATTATGGGTCTAAATTGTATTTCATTAGACATTAAGAGGATGCCGGAGGCAGTCGAAATCTCCGATTTGACCCCTGCTCGTTTCACGCTTTGAAGGCACGAGGCAAATTGGATCTTCCCTTGCAGTTAGAAGAATACGTCGAGCATCCGCCCGTAATCGGTACGCCGATAGAAACAACGATAATCGGAAGAAAGAGACTGCACCTGATCGGGGTCTACAACGTGTCCAACATAATGAGGGCCAATACAGGGATCTCGGAAACCGTAAGAAATGCGAAGTCGGTTAAATGGAGGTAAAGTTGCGCATTTACGTGCCCAATAATACGCCGTTTAGGAAGTTTTAAAATTCTGAGTAGTTCCGGAGATTCCGGAAAAAAATGAAATTCTGAAAAATCGTTTTATTGTTTTCCTAGGTTTTTTTGAGATCGAATTCTAAAGTGAAATTGCACTTTTACATTGTTTTAATTGTTTTGTAATCCGACGAGTCGTCTTCGAAGGGCCATTATCAACTTTCTCTTTTTAAATACGGTCCTGTTTTTCTGATATTGGAATTTGATAGCTTTTTTCTTCCGAATGCAACAATGACACATTGTGGTTTAATGACGTTTCGAGGGGTTTCTGAACAACATCAGGAAATTTTGGGATATGGTACTGTATTTCTCCTAATTTTATAAATAATATCTCATAACTAAGCTCTAAATTTTTACTTATGTTGGACTAGTTCAATAAATAATAATAAACCAGAAATAAGTGAACAAAATACATAAACATTATTTCAAACTTCTGTTGTTTCGGGAATTAAAAGAAAAGTAGGCGTTTGAAACAAAAAAATTAAGATGGGGGACGCGTGATTTGTTTCACTTGACATTCCCATTGTGATCGTTTGAAAGCGTTTTAAGAGGTTTTCTATTTTCCAGAAAATATGGAACATAATTTTACAAATGCTGAGAAGTTTGATATTCTATCGTGTTTTATTTTATCTCAAAAAAACTGTTATGTGGCAGTTAGAAGATGTTATTTGTGCTTAGAGAATAACGGAAATCATTTTGAACACCTGATTATGTAGTTCCTTACTTTTTTCATTGTTCGTTTTATTACTGTTTTGGTAGGATTTTTGTTCACTTATTTGTGGTTTATTATTAAATTATTTGTTATTTATTGAACAAGTTCAACATAAGTAAAAAATTTAGAGCTTACTTACGAGATATTATTTATAAAATTAGGAGAAATACAGGACCGTATCCCAAAAATTTACTGATGTTGTTCAAAAACCCTCGAAACGTCATTAAACCACAATGTGTCATACATCGTTACATTCGGAAGAAAAAAGCTCTCAAATTCCAATATCAGATAAAGAGGACCGTATTTTAAAAAAAGAAAGTTGATAATGGCCCTTCGAAGACGACTCGTCGGATTACAAGACAATTAACGCTGTTAGATAGAGCGGAAAAAGTGGCAATGTAAAAGTGCAATTTACTTTAGAATTCGATCTTAAAAAAAAAAACAGGAAAACAATAAAACGATTTTTCAGAATTTCGTGTTTTTCCGGAACTACTCGGAATTTTAAAACTTCCTAAACGGTGTATTATTGGGCACGTAAATGCGCAACTTTACCTCCATTTAACCGACTTCGTATCTCTTACGGTTTCCGAGATCCCTGTACTGGCCCTCCTTGTCTTGGACACGTTGTATACTTCAATTCTATGCTGAAAAACGGAGTTTTCGCTTCCTATGATAACGGTACATTTAAAAAAAAATAACAAAATATGTCTAATTTTTGTTAACAACTAACTATCGTTTTTTCTATATGGAGCAGTAAAAAAATTAAATCTAAAAATCTTCCGAAACAAAAAAATATAGACTTTCCGCGAGTTCCAGTTCTATTACAAAATGTTTTTTCCTTTGACATTTTTTTCCTAAAACAGGAATGCATGGGAAGAAAACTTGTTTACAGGTACTCCGGAATCCTGTTAAAATCACAGGTCGTTGATATTACTATACATGTTCATTCCTTCCCGGTCCAACTGTAGCTAAAAACAATTATGACGCTTCTGCCCTGCCCTGATTATGCCTACTTACTATACAGGGTGTCCGGTAAATACCTCCTAATCTCTCGGGAGCATACAGAGGAAGTCAAAATCAACCTAATTTGCCATAGAAAAAATTCCCAAAGTGCCCTTTAATGGAGATAAAGAGCCCCAACGGGGTACTTTTTTGACTTTAACTTTTGAACCAACCGGTATAATTTAAAATTTCATTAAATTATACCAGTCGGTTCAAAAGTTAGAGGCCAAATTAGGTTTATTTTGACCTCCTCTGTATGCTCCCGAGAGATTAGGAGGTACTTACCGAACACTCTGTATATTATGCTGTTATGAGATAATTATGGTTGGTTAATAATGATGTAACAGATAAGTTGTTGTCTATTTCTTTTAAATTACAACGTTTGACGTATTCTTCGACGTATCTTCAGTCGTATTTAGATTAATAATGTATTGAACAGGCCTGAATAATCGGGACGTTGTAATGGTAAATACATACAACGAAAATAAAAAATACATAATTAAACAAGAGATATAATACGAAAGGAAATGTACCGCGAAACCAAGTTTAACCTTTACCTATTAGGATAAAAACGAGTTTGGACGCCTATAGTTAGTATTAACCCCGTAACTCGCTAGATGAAGACTCATTTACTTTGAAGCACATGAAAGTCTCATTAAGAATTAAGCGAATTTTAACAAATGATGAGTTTTACTACGATTAGTGACAATTATTTTCTACCTTTACTGCATTTGCGAGAAATAAAACCATAATAAAGACGTTTTATTATTATTATATTATATATTTATATAGCTAATTTTGCACTAATTCCTTCCCACTGCAACTATTTAAAAACTATACTGTATACAGGGTCATTCACGATGAGTGGCCTATTAAGAGATCTGGGGAACTAAAAAGATATTTGCTTGAAATATTGGTACTCGCTATAAAAGAGGTCTTTTTGATGAAGATATTTTGACGATTGACGACTTTCGGTTATACCGGAAGTTACGAATAACATTGTTTGTTACTTTAAATAGAATGTCCTGTATATTTTGCCATTTTTTCGATTCTAAGTAAAATCCAAATAACTTTTGTTAACTATTTCCTATCTATAATAGCCTGACGCGTCTCTGAGACAAAATTCATTCAAATTTGCAACTAATGCAGTTTAAGATTTAAATTTTTTTGAAAATTTAGAAAAGGTATGGGTCTTTCTATTTCATAAAAATACTAGACATTTTTTATACACGATATTTGAAAAATTATACTTTTCTGGTATAATATAATAAATACTCACAATTTTAAAACTACTTAAGGTAGAAACATGTATGTACCACATATATATAAACAGTATATCGCACGAACGTTCCAAAATACAAGAAATGTCCCCGCTATCGGAGATGGCGCGGGCCTATTGAGTTTGCGCAGTAGGGTGGAAATTTTATCGATCGCGTGAGAGCCGGCCCGACACTATCTGTTTGTTGTTATTCGTCGCCATCTTTGGTTCTGGATGCGTTTTCAAATTACAGAATAAAAAGTGGTTCATCCACATTGTGTGTATATTAGTGCTTATAAACTTTCATTACCTAATAACATTTTTGTAAAGGAGTTTTTAATTTGTGGTGATTGATTCGCTGTTTGGTATGTTAGTGTCTTGTTTTGTTTAAGATGAAAGGACACAAGTGCATGGTGCTTTTTTGCAAAAATCGTGGATCAATACCAGGTATAAAGTATGTCAGGTATGTACATATATACGAAAATACTTTGCTTATCACATTATCCGATCTTCGGAACCGAATTTCACTGAAAAGCATTTAAAAAAAGAAGATAGTGTCACTCGTATACAATATAATATATCACTACCTAACCTTAAAATTAATGTATTTTGTTACAAATATTCGGATTGAAATTAACACCAAAAGTTCACCAATCAGGGCACCGTCGGAAATCGTATGCATGGAACGCTGTCTTAAATCGAACTAATCGAAATTTTGATTGCAATATTTTTCGGGTTTGTTCGAACTAACCAGTGAAATTTACATTACAAGTTGAAATCCGGTCCATCGGGAAGGTCGTTCCATAAGGATGAAGTCCTCCAGATGAAAGAATTCTTAAATACCTAGTGAAGTTCGGGGAGTACTAAGCTTAACCACATATGGATGTGCAGCAGTGGTTCGTCGTGTATTTCTGCTATTCGCCGCTCTGGGCGGAATTAAAAGGGCAAGGTCAAGGTTTACTTTCCCAAGGAAATTTCCGAACTGCACAAACTCACAACGCCCCCTTCGATGCCCATAGCTGGGACATAATTGCAGATGGTATTAGCAATATACTGTTTATTGTATATGTGGTATGTACTGAGCAAATAAAAAATGTAATTTTACACGTAAACGGAACCCAATCCTTTTAAAACAATTTTGTGGATAGAGCACTTAAATATTTTATTTAATAGTAATTTTCGTCATCTTTTTATGATTCTTCAGCTTCAGCGGGGAGGTTCAATGCTTTCCAGAACCCGTCTAATAAAACGTCTTTGTGTGAAACCTCAAAAATATGTGGTTTAAAAAACAATGCTTCTTAAAAATCAAAACATGAAGCTATGCAAGCCAGCAAAAAAATTTGGCTCCTTAAAAAAATTTTGCGAAAACTATTTGCCAATAGAACTACACCATCACCCATGCACCAGTAATAATAATCCACTTGCTGTCTACACGGTTGGGGCCCAAAAGAAAATTTGACGCAACTTTTTTTTACATTTACCCAGACGGCACGGGGTCGTCTCTGAATAGAAAAACATAGGCGTACAAGGTACAAAAATGATTAATTCAATTATTAATAGGCGTCAAATTTTTTTCATACCACAAAATGCAAAAAAAATATCCTCTCAGGAAATGGATTATAAATTAGATACTTCTGCGAAAAGACATTTTTAAAAATCATGCAGGAACATCTCTAACAGACATTTTTTTTACCTGTAAACCGTGCTGAAAAGAAATAGACAGAAAAAATTAAATTGTACATACGTAAAGGATATTTTTTATAAAAGCTACAGTGAAAATAAAAGGGGAATGAAAAAAAAAGGGTCAAAATTACATATGGTATACATAGGTAACATGAAAAAATAGATCAATAAAAAGCTAGTTTAATACATTTATTTTTACAATAACAGAGACACAAAGGAAAACAGAATTTCCACCCTATGTGGAAATCCCGTTTTCTATAGTAATTTTTTTTATTTTTAAAAAAATTTTATAGGGTGTTACGGAAATGACGTATTATATTTAAATGGGTGACTCCTGGGGTGTCCTAGAGAAGCGCTACATACATTTTTTTTTAAATCGAACGTTTAAAAAGTAGGGTAATTCACCCCTAAACTCACACACAACTCCTCGGCACGTTCATATATTAACATATTACATTGCCCAGCTGGGTAATCAACAGATGTTCAGAGACAATGTTGTCAAAATGTTTAAAAGTCTCAAACTTTAGTTTCTTATAAAAATAAATATTTAGCTTACTTAGAAAGTAAATCCAGAACGCGATTAAGGAATCCAAGGCACAGACACTTTCGTTCTTTTTTCTATGGGAAAAACTTTATGCTGATCACGTGTCCTGATGATAGTGCGGGAGTGCATAATAAGCTTATCACTAAACCCCAACACTAACGCATAAGTACACTTTACAATAACACACATAGAACAAGAGCACTTAATCATTTCGCAATAGAAATAATAAAAACGCTAATTTCTATGGGCCATTAACCCTACAGATTACTACAGATAAAATGAAACAATTATGTTAACAATTGACAGGAACTACCCTTTGAAATGAATGGTCTAGTCCACCTTCGGACCAGTTGCACTTTCTTTCCGAGAACTCTCCGCTAGTAGAGCCAGCGCGGTTGCCATTTCCGAGACTATAATTATACAGGATAGTAATATTAGAGAAGGAAATTCGGCAATTTATGATAGTCGCTTATAAAACATCGAAAGTGACAACGCTGTATTTTTAAATATTAGCCCGATTGTCCAAAATCAGCTGGTTAAAGAAGCCCGCAGATATCGATCGAGAGAACCAACGTGTTATTTATTTTTAAAATTTTTAGATGTTAAATACATTATTTCCCAGACAATAAGGGCGTAGTTTTGTCTACACAGTAGCACTTTAAAATACTAATTCAGATTGAACGGTACTTAGATGCGTTGTGACGCGAAAACTAATGTGATTTTGTGATGTGAGTACTTGGTGTTTTTTATAAATTAAGTTGGTTTTAAATAAGTCCGAAAAGGTAAATAAAATTGCATTTTTTTTTCTAAAGGGTAAGTGGCATTTATAAACTTTTAAGTTGTCCAGATCTGACGGGTGTCGTTCGAATTGATCAAATGAGAACATATCTGACCATTTAGAAACTCCGCGGCGGTTCGTTCGAGTCAGTTCAAGTTTATAAATCAGAGTATGTTTCCCAGCGAACTGAACGTAAAAGTTTATAATAATGTGTACCCTGAACTTGAAATCTGTCAAACGGTTATTGACTTTCTAAAGAGTAAGTAAAGATATGACAACACTGTTCAAGATTCACTGCCAAATGTTGCTGTGTTTACCTTCCGAACAGGGGCACCACGTGGTAGTTTTTGGTTTGACATAAGGTCATGTACAGGGTATATTAAATTAAAGCGCCATTTTTGGATATTTTTCTTCAATTTGTTTTCATCTCAGGAATTGCCGGTTTAAATATAATACGTCATTTCCATAACACCCTATATACAATAAATACAAAAGAGTTTAGCATGACATTTCTTGGTTGGGTCCTAGTAAACCTTGTACATTAAAAAAATAAATTGCTTTAGTACCTATTATTTGTACTTTAGTTAGAAATACTTACTTTGGGGTCGTAGCGTTTATATTGATCAAGTCCCAGGCCTAAAAACATAAATCGGATGAAATTTATTGTTTTTCTTCATCGTCCATATAACAAAGAATGTTAATGTAAAGCAAAAAATGTTAGTCGTTTAGCGGTTTCCCAAAAAAAAAATCAAGATGCGCCAAAGACATTTGCAAACATTCGCAATTAAAAATCACCCGATAATGGTATAGAGACACCTTTGCCATCTATAATTTACTATGGTACGAAAATTCGTGTAGCACTATTAGTGGAGTCGTTCTGGCGAAATAAACGGCTCGAAAATCCCTTGACGAAATCGAGTAATTTTTTTTCCCAATCGACAACAATAAAATTTAATTAATTATATCTCGAGAAGGGGCGGAGCTGGGGCATCAATTTTTCGCGAATCAACGGGTGACACCGAGTACTTTGATGGGTGTGGTGGGGCAATGAGGACTAGAGTTATGGGGGGGGGATATTACATAAATGCTAATAAGTAGTTTATTAATCGAGCTACGGGGATCAGGCCGGATTCAATTTGTTCATTTTTTTTATCAGCGAAAAATTTTTATTTTCGCAAGTGCGCGCTTGTCGCGGCATACGAGAAAAACTCAAGGGACCGTTTTTATGTAGAATTTACCAGGCTAATCAGAAAAATACCCACATGAAAAAATGTCAGTGGCGTACCATATTTGTACAAAATATCAGTGGACATGTTTGCAGGGACGCCACTGGTGGAACAATTGAATAACCTTTGTAACTAAAATGTGTGGTTCTATATCCTATTAATACATGTCAAAATTGAACATAATATCTAAAGTATTTTCGGAGATATTAATTAGTGGCCATTTCTTGTATGACGCGACAAGCGCGCATTTCCGAAAATAAAAATTTTTCGACAATCCCTCCTCGTAGCTGATAAAAAAAAGGAACAAATTGAATCCCGCCTGATCCCCGTAGCTCGATTAATAAACTACTTATTAGCATTTATGTAATATTTCCCCCCCCCCCCCCATAACTCTCTTTCTCATTGCCCCACCACACCCAGCCTCCGGCCCATTAAAGTACTCGGTGTCGCCCGTTGATTCGCGAAAAATTGATGCCCAACTCCGCCCCTTCTCGAGATATGATTAATTAAATTTTATTGTTTTTGCAGTTAAAAATCGCGATAATTCGCGAACTCATTGAGATATCGGGATCAGGTTTGTTCGAGCTTACGCGCTCTGTCAAGCTCTTCAATTTTGCCCTTCACATTTTTTGTAGCATCAGAACCGGCTGAGTTATCTAGGAAAACCCGTTGTCGGTTAGATTTACGAAGACTGTGCCAAGTCTACCGTAAACTGGATACAAATATAGACTGTTGAGTCATGTCCGTCGATTGTTTGATTTTCCTAACCAAAACGTATCAAACCGATCCGAGGTTAGAGTGAAGACAGAAACATATAGAAGATAAAAAGAGATGGGGATTCTACAGATAGAATCCCCGTTTCTTTTTTGTTGTGTTTATTTTCGTAATAACAGGCGTCGCATTGACGTGTACAAAGCAGATAGAAATACCGGGTCCATGTTTGTTTCAAGTCGATGGTCTCATTACTATTTTTTTGGCGGAAGAGTAATAATGGGTTCTTATCATCAGGAGTCAAATTTAAAAAAATAGAAAAAAATAGAAATTAAATATTTTTTGTAATTGCAAGAAAATTCTCCCGTGAAAAGGAAAAACCTAGTAAAGTGACTTGCTAGGTTGTTGCTTAGCATCGATGTTGTAAAAGCTCTCCACTCTCTCTATCGGCTGGTATAAACAGTTTTTTAAAAATCGAATATTCAAACGATTTATTGTAGATGGAAAAACCTAGTAAAATACAAATTTTAATATTTTTCGTTGGATAAACCTAGCAACCCCGAATTACCAGGGATAAATCTAGCAATTTTTTTTGTCAGGATGTTTTTTGTTCACTTTTCATATTTTTTTTAAGGAAAAACATAATAAAGTTCTGTACTAGTGCTTTCCACTAGGAGTTTTATATAGTATAGTTCGTTATCGTAACAGAAAGGTAGCAAATTAGTTTACTACATATTTCCACTTCAATACTGTGCCTATTTAACTGACCGTTTCATTTCTAAGAGACTTTGCTAGGTTTTTCCAATTTAAAACTGTACCATAGCAAAGTTTGTACTGTTGCAGAAGCTATGACTATGCCAGGAACAAAGACTATCCTAATTCATTTAGAGTTTATTGTGCTGATATGCAAAAAGTTTTGCTGCTTCCTAAGGTTATCATTAAAATCTTCAGTCTTTGTAAGCAAATTAGTTGTTTTTAAGGAAACTTTTGCGTCTTTAACAAAAGACGAAGATAATATTTGCGTGTTATGGCAACGATCTTCAGTCTATGAATTTTGGTGTGACAACTGCAGTGCCGAAAATAAAAATTGGAAATTGCATACGTCATTTCTAGTAATCGTAAATTCTAATTGGGGTCCTGAAAGTATCACAATAAAATACTTTGAACCTGGACATTCTTTTATGAGGGCCGACAGTGTCCATGGAAACATTGGCAAGTCGTGGAAAAAGAAAAGCAACATATATTACAAACGAATTAAATGAGCTAATATTGAACACTTCCAGAAAAAACAAAACGCTACTAATGAAACACGAAGATTTTTATTACTTTAAAGATGGTATGGGACGAAGGAAAAAAAAACGATGAAATTTACCGACACTTAACTTACTTAAAGTAATGCAGTTTTGAAAAGGATCTTGGCAAATGTTTTATCAGAAAAATTACATTGAGAAAGAATTTATAACTTCAGGTTTTTTAAAACCGATATTTTACCTTAAGATGCATGAAAAAATAAAACTCAAGATCGAGGTATAAATCCTCAAAAAAAAAACAGTTAAAAATAGTTAAGGATCTTGTTCCAGCAATGCCAAATCAAAAAAGGCTATTTTGGGACAAATGACCTGTTTCTGAGACATCCACTGATTTACTAAATAACCGAATTTAACTTTTAATGTTCTATAATTTGTCTAAACGCTTTATTGTATTTTTTATAATTACATTAATTTGTATAAACACTTTAAATTTGTCTATTTTTTTTTCTATTCAAAAAATTAAAACCATAGTGTGCTAGGTAAGCTACTGGTCCAGACGAAATTCCTATTATAGTTCTCAAGAGATGCGCCGATGAACTAACACCAATATTTTGTAGACTTTTCAACTTATCGTGCAAAAAAGGAATATTTCCATCTTGCTGGAAGACGGCACGAGTCCAGTCTATTCCAAAGAAAGGTAAGAGAACCCTGCCTAACAACTATCGACCAGTCGCATTGCTTTCAGTTATATCAAAAGTAATGGAGAAAGCTAATAACCAACATCTCCTAAAGTACCTGGAAGGCTTCAACATTATTAGCGATCATCAATATGGTTTTCGGAAGTCCAGATCAACCGGAGATCTTCTAGCCTATGTCACTCATATTTGGAACAACGCAATCGAACATCATGGGGAGTCTCGGGTTGTTGCACTCGATATTTCTAAAGCTTTCGATCGTGTTTGGCAGGGACTTCTAAGTAAACTGCGATCCTATGGTATGCCCAGTCGATTCTGTGCATGGTTGCCTAGCTTTCTTAAGGACCGCTCTCCGCAAGTAGCGATTGACGGATTTCTCTCAGACACCTTCACCATCAATGCCGGTGCTCCTCAAGGGTCCATATTGTCTCCCACTCTCTTCTTACTCTACATTAACGACCTTCTAGTGAAAACTAAAAATCCGATATTTAGTTTTGCTGACGATAGCACACTTATCTCATCTTTCTCTTTGAATGCGCAAACATCGGCTGCCGACGCACATCTTCGCAGACAGCATGAAGTATCACGCCTCAACAAAGACCTGGAAGAAATTTTGGCTTGGGGTGACAGTAACGCGAATTTAACGCTAAAAAAACCCAGGCAGCAGTTTTCTCTAAAAAGGTTAACATTACAGAACCGGAAATAGTCATGGCCGGACACGCAATCCCACTGGCTTCATCTATTAATTTGCTGGGCGTCAATCTGGGAGGAAATTTGTCTTGGCATAACCACGTGGTGGCAATCGCCAAGATAGCTTCTCAGAAGCTTGGGGTACTCTTCCGAACTAGAAAGTTGTACACACCTCAACAACTTTTGACACTATACAAAGCCCAGATTCGAGCATCACTAGAATACTGCTCTCATGTCTGGAGCTCTGCACCCAAACATACTCTTCGGCTACTGGATTCCATCGAAAGGAGGGCTATTCGTCTGATCGGAGACCACGAGCTGACGAAGAACCTCGACAGCCTAGAACATCGAAGACAGGTTGGGGATTTGACTCTCTTTTACAGATATTTTCATGGAAGGTGCTCGGCTGACCTTGCCCTCTTAATTCCGCCCAGAGCAACGAATAGCAGAAATACACGACGAAACACTGCCGCCCATCCATATGTGGTTAAGCTTAGTACTCCTCGAACTTCATTATTTAAGAATTATTTCATCTGGAGGACTACATCCATGTGGAACGACCTTCCCGAGGTCGTTTTTCCCAACGAATATAACCTCCAACGATTCAAAACCAACGTGAATCGCTTTTTGCGCACACGCACCACTCCCAGAGTGCCCTAAAGGATTTTTCCTATAGTGCTTGTGTTTGATCATAAAAAAAAAAATTAAGTAAACATACTAGCTTTTTCCAAAGTAAAGTGAATACTTATTTACAATGAAAAAATATTAAGTTACATAAAACTACACAAAACTATAATTTTCTATTTTAAATGTCACATTAATAAGGAACAAACCCGTGAAACATATCCCACTAAAAAAATATTTTAAAATATTATGTCCTAACAAAGCGGCAAGAATTTTTGCTTATTTTGTATTTCCTGAAAAATCATCAAAAATCAGTTACTAGGTTTTTCCTTTTCACGGGAGAATTGATTTACTTGCTTGTCTTGATAAATTGGTAAAATATTTCCGATCGTAATGACTAAATTTTGAGTAGAAATGTTGTTCAGGTAAGTACCTACATTAGATGCCGATACATTTATTTTCAATATAGATAAGCCAGTTTGAGATCATAAGTCATAATTACAAATATTACAGGTAAGCGTATTCCTATAATGATTAACATAGCGAATATACTACCTCTATTTTAAGAGTTCTTTACTAACCGTCGGGTTGTTTTAATCCAGGTGTCATAGACCTCAAAAAATCGTCCGGCGTCATGTAGATATCGTGCTGATCGACAGTAGGGCCCTGTACTTGAAGAGTGGCGAAATAACGAAACACCTTATCGGGAGTTGAATAGTGTCGTATTCGATTTTCGTACTCAATGATCTGCGAAGGGCATGCATTATAAGCAGTTATTGATTGTTAAATATCAAAAATGTGGTTATATGTAGATGACGATGCTATGTATTTTTGAATAGTTTTGATGATAAATGTCGTTCTATGAAGGGTATAAGGAAAGAAGGCAAAATATACACAATTTTAAAGATATTGGGCGAGTAAACTAAGGTTTGAAATGGCATATTTCATCATTGTATTATTATTCATTCTAGCACTAGTGAATAAACCTGTCACCAAATTAAAGTCATCACATCTTTGACCATCCGAAAAATGTTGTCACCAGATTGTGATTATAGGCGGGTACGGTTACAAGACTTTTCAAAACACACTTCACCGCGTATCCCTAGTTATCTTATTTTCGGTCAATAAATGGACATCCAACCTTCTTTCCCTGTAGGTACCCCTCAAATATTGTATTGACTACCACCTTCACTTTTCTGCTTCATTTTTTCATACTAAATCTTTTGAATAAGAAAGATTATACAGGGTGGCCCACCGAAAACAGTCCAGCAAGGTTTACGGATGTGTACGTGAAAATTAAAAAAAACTCGAACCCGTAAACTTGTGTTTTCATTACAATTTCACTATTAATTTCATCCCTGAAACGTCAACCTCCCTAGCGGGTGCGGCTACTGCCCTTGTTTTTTCAAATGGGAATGGGTATGTTGTGAAAATATTTTTAAAGGGCATTAAATTCTCTTTAAAATGGCGCTTTGTTTCGTAAATTTGAGCTACGCGCCGCAGAGAAATTGCGTTTTAAAAAATGTAATTTTATTGAGTAATACTTACATGTTATCTTATTAAATGTTGAAAATGTTCGCCATTCACCTCCATACATTAGTACAACAACTGTTCAAAGTGTTCTCGGACATTGTGAAGAATATCTGGTGTAATTTGTTGACATTTATTAGTAATGCGGTTCCGTAAATCTTCTAAGGATTCGGGTTAGGTGGCATAAATTTTGGAATTTAGATGTCCCCACAAAAAGAAATCAACGGAAGATATATCGGGCGATCTCGCGGGCCATTCAATAGCACCCCTCCTCCCAATTCATCTACCAGGAAACGTTTCATCCAGAATGATGGCGTACGGGTAATGCATAATGGGGGGGAGCCCCGTCTTGTTGAAATATTGGATTTTCTTCCTGGTAACGTTGGTCGTTTTAAATAATTTCCATCAGCGCTGGGTTGACAGCATTCTCCAACAAGTCTAAATAAGTATCTCCATTTTAATTTCCCGGTAAGAAAAATGGTTCAATTATGTGATCACCGAAAATACCAGCCCAAACGTTTAATTTCTGAGGATTTTGAGTATGAACCTCGTGGTAAATCCTTTGATTCGTGTCGGACAAGTAACGACAGTTTTGTCGATTGACAGTGCCATTAAGAAAAAAAGAACATTCGTTTAAGAAGCAAACGCTAAGGTAGTTCGGATAATTTTATACTTGTTCTGACATTACTTCACAAAAGTTTAAACAGCGGTCATTATCATCTTCATTCAATTCTTGGAGAAGTTGAATTTTTTATGGGTGCCATTTATAATGTTTCAGAATTCTCTGTACAGTGGTCCGCGCGCGAAATTCCAGTTACATCAGACATTTTTCTGGTACTTAATGTTGGATTCATACCAACTTGACCCAGAACAGCTACTTCTACTGCTTCATTTCTTACCGGATTTTCAATGATCCTTTTTTTATTTGCCACTGAACCAGTTTGCCGAAATTTTGCCACTAATTCTAGGATATAACCATGATGTACGTGTCTATCTGGATGTCTATCATTAAACAAAGTTGCCGTTACTCTTGCACATTGATTGTTTATAAAATACAATTCAATAATTTCCACTCTCTCCTCAATAGAATAAACCATTTTTTATGTCACGATCAAATCAAAAGAAAATAATAGCGCAGAAATAACGTATGTAGATCTGGATCAACCACTTTACTGAAGATAAAGTTGAATTGACTGATACTTATTACTTAAAAAAAATTGTTTACGCACAAACCTGTGTACTTGATAAGAGGTGCAGTGAAATGTTTCAAATTCCGTTGCTCGGCGCCGCGTAGCTTAAATTTACAAAACGAAGCGGCATTTTAAAGAGAATTTAATGCCCTTTAAAAAGATGTATAACAACATACCCATTCCCATTTGAAAAAACAAGGGCAGTAGCCGCCCCCGCTAGGGGGGTTGATGTTACGGGGATGAAATTAATAGTGAAACGTGTCCCCCTGAAAACACAAGTTTATGGGTACAAGGTTTTTTTTTATTTTCACATACACAGCCGTAAACTTTGCTGGACTGTTTTCGATGGGCCACCCTGTATACAAGTATTTAATGATAATAATTTTAATTCTGATTACTGCAAAATACACCTATGCATAACATAGCAATCATTTTATTTTAAAAAGAGTAGTCAAGAAGTAAACAATTGTTAGGAACAGAAATAAATGATATATGAATAATAACTTCAAAAAATTGTAAAAAAAATTGGTGCACTCATGATTCACTATTAGTGTGCATGGGCAAAATTCCTATACCTGACACTGAAACCACTCCTTACCACTGACTAATGTGTTAGAAAAACTAGTATTTTGGTAGTGATAGGACTCTTGTGTAAATTTTATTAATTTATAGGTACCTATCTAGGTAAATTTTATTTATTAATCGCTTGGCATATTTTTGGAGGAAACCCCTTCTAGTAAGTATTTTTTTAACAAAATGTATACAAGCCCCTAAAATTAACCATACCACTTAGTTAGATTGTTAAAGAAAGGTGTGATGCCAACACCAAGCCAAAAATAGGTATTATATAGAACAAGGGAATATAAATATTTTTAAAAATTCTCAAATAAAGGTAGTTGGTTCGATTATTGAAAAATTTAAAAATTGTTGTTTTGTTTGTCCCGGCTTTAATTTACCTGGGAATTTATATTATTTCCATATCATTAAGGTTAAGTTGAAGATATTCACTTATTCTTTATAAACCTTTGTAAAACAGCCAAGTTCTCGCATTAAAACTTTAACTGATTACCATCGGGCTGTTTCATTCCTGGTGTTATGGCTCTTAAAAAATCATCGGGTGTCATGTAAACCTCGTTGGAATCACCAACCAGTTTTACTGTGGCAAAATACCTAAATATCTTGTCGGGAGTGGAAAAAGATCTCATACGGTTCTCATATTCTATGATCTATCATAAAAAACAAATTATAAATACAAAACATTGTAAAAGTTTGGAAGAATAAAATTAACAAATAAATTTTCATATTATCAATTCTTGGTAAGTGTATGGATGACCTAAGAATTGATTAAGTATACCTTTCTATCTCTAAATCCAATTTTTTCTTTCCTCCGTTTCTTTTTTGATCCATCATCGTCTAAATTGTCTTCTGTTTTGCTTTCTCCATCGTCTACTTCTTTCATTGGTTCACTTTCAGCATTTACTGTTAGTAATCCTTTAACCCTAAAAGATTATTTGAAATTTTAGGTCCTAATCGGAAAATCTAAAATCCTAATGACCAATTAAATAACCTAAGGGCCAACCTCCTCGGGAACCCAGCATAAAAGTTGGAAATACCCCCTTGGGAATCCAACTAACCTGATATCGTTGTAAATATTAAATATATTTTTTCATTATTTAAAACACTTACCGCTTCCAATCAACCGTTGGACCCAAAAGGAAAAGAAGCAAAATAGTGTAATATACTTTTGGCACATCTGATTTATGGGTTTGGCTGTAATAAGAATTATTATATTCCCGTTTCTGCTCATAGTTCGTCGTACATAGGTTCAAAACGGGAAAGTTCTTGTAATGGTTTTTCTGATATATCATTCCCCTTTGTCCCAGAGGGGCCAATCGTACAATTCTTAAGTAGTTCATGTTAATTAAGTATAAGGAAGATAAGTAGTTTTTTATCACTACAGATAGTAATATAATTTTTACTTCGTTTTTAGGTCATTTTGTTCGCATTTTAAATCGATTACGACATTTTTAGGGCAGCAATTTGTAAACATAACCTACAAAAATTTGAGTTTGACACGATAAGCAGCTAGCAGAAGTACGTTCAGCATCTATCTTATAACCACTAACCAGTCATTTTTGAAATTTTGTTACGGGAACAGGACAAGAAGCAAGGACAAAACAGATTTCTCATGTAAAATAATTTTTATTCTCTACAAATCAACTACAAAAACTCATACAAAATAATCATTACCTTAATGTATATGTGCTTAGAATAAGAAGATTTTAAAATCTAAATGAGTAACATAAGCAATATTAATAGCCTAGCTTTAAATAATTGAAATTAAAATTATATCTACGATTATATGGCTTATCTATTTTTTTTTATTCGTTCATCTGGTCAATAGCCTGGTTTGCTCGCTCACTGGCCTGTTGTTTTGCTGGCTCACCAGTCTGCATAATAGGTACATTTCTGTGCTCCACGCCTGTCTTTTCTATTGCAGGTGCTGCGATGGTCAATACTCCATCAGAAGATAACTTTGATTGAATTTTTGATATGTCATAGTTCTTTGGCAATATATATCTTCTAACAAAATGCCTGGAAATGTGTCCATGTTCGTCCGCTTTCTCTTCGTGCTTGCCCTCGATGGTCAGTACATTGTCCCCAGTTACTTTAACCGTAATTTCTTCGGGTTGAAACTGTTGAACGTCAAGATTAGCCTCGAAATTGTCCTTATTACAGACGACTGTGGATCCCGTATCTTTGGCGGAGTCCCTTGAATGCCATCTGCGTAGATAACCTGCAGGTGTTCTGGTGATTCCTCTGTTGTTCAGTTGCACGGGCTGCAAGAAATCGGCAAGGTCCAAACCAAGTCCAAAATGCTGATTCAAAACTTGAGATGGTCTGACGGAGAAACCGCAGTGGGATGGTTCGTCCAACAAAAATGGTAGCAACAATTCCATTATTTCAACTGGCAATACTTCTAAATTCACGATTATTTCAAAAACTTCGTAAAATTCACTTTAGCTGTGTATTCGCGCTACTTTGCTTTCAAATTCAAACTGACGACGAACGCAGATTGGTTCGTATTATATATTGCGATGGAAACTGCTAGAAAGTACGATAGAAAGAAAGAAAAGTTCTCGAACAATTCTCGATCGATGACACCTAAATTGAAACACTGTTCAGTGGTTGTTGTTTGTTCACTGTATATACAAAAATTGTTAAGTCACTTCATTTTTTACGTGGAAAAATTGACGCGATTGTTATTTCGTTGTAAAGTTATAATATATTTTCCCTGTAGGGGGTGCAATATCCATTATTTGTCTTTTACATATATGTCGGTAATTTTCTGTTATCCCAAACTATATGTTTTTTTCGGGAATGTTTTTTTTTTAGCCACATATGTGACAAATGCATATTGCACAATAGAAAAATATGTTGACAAACAATCGTGTGAAGTCTTCCACGTAAAATCATTGTTTTCGTTTTTTTTAATATAGCATAACTTAACAATTTTGTCTATTTCATTATTTTAGTGAACAAAACAAACAACAACCTTTGCCTAGTTTTTTAATTTAGGTGTCATCATTCGAGAATTGTTCGAGAACTTTTCTTTCTAGCAATTTCCATGGCAATATATAAACAAACGCAATCTGTGTTCGTTCTCAGTTTGAATTTGAAAGCGAACTAGCGTGAATACGTAGCTAAAGTGAAAAGCGAATTTAATAAGTTTTTGAAATCATAGTGAATCGAGAAGTATTCAGTTGGAATAATGGAAGTGTTACTACCAATTTTGTTGGACGAATCATCTTACTGCGGTTTGTCTGTCAGACCAGATCAAGTTTTGAATCAACTTTTTGGAATTGGTTTGGACATTGCCGATTTCCTGCAACCCGTGCAACCCAACAACAGAGAAGGCGCTAGAACTAGAGCCCCTGCAGGGTATCAACGGAGAGGATGTTCAAGGGGCTCCGCCAAAGACACGGGATCCACAGTCGTCTGTAATAAAGACAATTTCGAGGCTAATCTTGACGTTCAACAGTTTCAACCCGAAGAAATTACGGTTAAAGTAACTGGGGACCATGTACTGACCATCGAGGGCAAGCAGGAAGAGAAAGAGGATCAACATGGACACATTTCCAGGCACTTTGTTAGAAGGTATATATTGCCAAAGAACTATGACATATCAAAAATTCAATCGAAGTTGTCCTCTGATGGAATATTGACCATCACGGCCCCTGCAATTGAAGAAAAAGGTGTTGAGTACAAAAATGTACCCATTACGCGGACTGACGAGCCAGCAAAACAACAGGCCAGTGAGTCAGCAAAACAACGGGACAGTGAGCCGGCGAAACTACAGGCCAGTGAGCCAGCAAAACAGGCCGTTGACCAGAAGGAAGAAGAGGAAAATAGATAATCCATATAATCATAGATAATAGATATAATTTTAATTATTAGAAGCTAGGCAATTTCAGTGTTATTTTGACTGTTTTAATAATAAGACTGGATTTTATAATTTTTTAATTCTAAGCACATTATAGAGGTTAAGGTAATGCATTGTTAATTTGTAGATAATAAAAATTATTGAAACATTAGAAACCAAAAATTTCGTTTTTTTTTCGTTATTTTTTCTCCTGCTCCTGTAATAAAAATCTGTACGCTGTACGTGTAAATAAACTCCTGGACAAAATTTCCCATATTTTTGATGCTATTTTTTTTCTGAATTTATGATCCGATTTGAATGATTTTTTTTGCATTGTAGGTTGGTTCCTTGACAATGTCATAGTTTTCGCTGTTTATGATAAAAATTTAATTTTCGATTTATACTGGGTTTACTAAAAATGCTATGTGTTTTTCCGATAATTCATATCACCCTGTGGAGTATATTAGCAACCGAAGCATATTGTAGTTGACATTAAACGGTAGGTCCATCTTTCCCCAACATTTTCTTTCTTGGTTTACTTCATTATCTCTATTATTAAAGGAGATACCCCGTTTTATAGCGTAACATGTTTTTATAGATTATTAGTTATAATATTCAACACATTCATTGTTAAATGTTTTCAAGTAGGTTTCAAGATTAAAATACTCGTCGGGAAACTGGGCATACGAAATTAACGTTTAATAAGCAGTTTCCGAACAGTTTTTTTTATCAGTATGGCGAATTTTATTTGACCTTTGTAACTTTAAAACACAACATCTGCTGACACATCGCTTGCAACGTCAGAAAAGGTCATTAGTCTACTTGAAAACATTTAACAATGAATGTGTTGAATATTAAAGTCTATAAAAACATGTTACGCTATAAAACGGTGTATCTCCTTTAATAACAGAGATAATGAAGTAAACCAAATAAGAAAATATTGGGGAAAGATGGACCTACCGTTTAATGTCAACTGCTATATGTTTCGGTTGCTAATATACTCCACAGGATGATACGCATTTTCGGAAAAAAACATAGCATTTTTAGTACACCTAGTATAAATCGAAAATTAAATTTTTATCATAAACTGCGAAAACTATGACATTGTCAAGGAACCAACCTACAATGCAAAAAAAAATCATTCAAATCGGATCATAAATTCAGAAAAAAAATAGCATCAAAAATATGGCAAATTTATGATGTTGCGTTAATTTTGTCCAGGAGTTTATTTACAAAAAGAAAATAGATAATTATTACTAATAAAATATTTAATAAAAAGGCGATATAATTACTTTATTACTAAATAACGTATACTATACAATATTACCTATATTTTTGTGTGTATAAGCTGTACAATACCTTTTTTTTACAATCAGTGGGCCTAAAACGTTTTTTTTGTGTTTTAACTATAAATATGCCAAATTTCAATACCTACGTCAGACTCTCTCCGAGAATAGATAATTTAGCGTAGAGACAACTGAATTATTGCAGGCTCCAGTAAGTACGCTTTCTTGGTTTGTTTAAGTTTACGCAATTAGACGCAATATGTAATGAATCATGAAACTATGCTATTTTTAAAAACCGTTACCAATTCATAATTTAATTAAATTTTATATTAATATTCATGTTAAATAAACATCTCATTTTTAATTCTATTTCATGTTGGCTATTTACCCAACAACTTTTGGCTTGTGATTGTTTTTTTTTTCCATTCTTCCATTCATTTGTGTCATGTCATGAATGAGCTCATTTAGCTGGGGACAATCAACAACCATTGAACGATTGTTTGTATCTCTGGAATACGATCGAATAAACTCGACTAGAATGTTCGCGTCGTTCGCGATTATTCGTGGTTGCCATGGTGAATGTATATAAACCCACGTGGCCCAGCCGTCAGCTGTATTTTGTTTTGGTCAGGTTCGAGATTCCAAGCGTTATTCGAAGTGATTGAATTTTAAAAAGTGATCTAAAGTGTTCCCAGTGCAAGTGACTGTGACAATGAGTCTTTTACCGCTAATTTTCGACCAATCTTCTTTCTTTCCATCAAGAAACTGGTACGCCTCACTTGCACCCGAAGAATTTGTCCATTCTTTCGGCATATCAAATGCTATGAGAGAGTTACACCATCTTCGCAATTCTTTGTCTGAACTTGAGAAAGACGCCTCCATCACTCTCGACAAAGACAGATTCCAAGCAAATATAGATGTTCAACAGTTCAAGCCTGAAGAAGTTTCTGTGAAATTAACTGATGAGAATACGTTAACCATCGAGGGCAAGCATGAGGAGAAGCAAGATGAACATGGATTTGTTTCCAGGCACTTTGTAAGAAGATACACCCTACCTAAAGATTGTGACGCTAAACAGCTGCAATCCAAGTTGTCTTCAGATGGAGTGTTAAGTATTTCAGCACCAAAGAAGTCAAAAGTCAAGAATGTCGAGTACAGGCAAATTCCCATCATTAGAACTGGACCAATAAAGGAGAGTAAGCTGAAAACAGTTGGTGGTGAAGGAGAGGGAGATATGCAGATTGGTTCAGAAATGGAGTAACTTTCCTTTAATTTTAGTTTATTTGTTTTGTATTAGATTTCATGTTTGTAACTTTGTACAAGTATATTAATTAGTTTGTAAAATGCTCTGTAAAATGACTATATGATGATGATCCCGTTATATATTTTATGTATAATACCTATGTATACCTATACATGTACTTACATGTACCGATTTTTTTATTATTTTTTGTAATGATAGTGGTTTCCGATTATTAAAATTATTTAAAAAGTTCAGTAGTTTTTTTAATATCATGCATAAACACTTTCAATTGTCTATTAAACGAACTTAAATCAGAACCAATTGAAATTGTATTAAAAAATGTTGAAAACTATTGGAATAAATTAGAGAAAAAAAATACAGATATGCGGTCGAAATTACTACGTTTGGCAACCTCGGAGAAAAGAAAAATATTTTTAAAGGCGCGTTCTCAGAGCTACGTACTGTCGCCCGCGTAGCGATGATCCAAAATACTAGGAACGCGTATCTGGTAACAGTTATCAGCGTGTAACGTAACGTAACAGATACTTGTAATGTAAAATACTAGTTCCCTGTTCCAGCCGATATTTCTTATACGTGTGACAGCACCGTTGCCACACAACAGGTTGCAAAATACTAGGGCCAGCAAAATAATTGTTCCAGCTGTTATTTGTTGTTTTATATCGGTCCGTATACGTGTGACAACACTGTTACAACGAGTTGCGCAGCGTCGGCCTATTATTTGGCAAAATAATAGTTCCAGCTGTTATTTCTATTATTCTGTTATTTCTGGTATATACGATATACGATATGGCCGTCGTACACGGAGCTGAGACAAACAAGTAACACTGTTGGACAGAACGGGTTCTGCTTTAGTAAATTAAATTAATAGGTATTAGGTAATTATTAAACTTGTATTGGTCTCCGATCATCATCCCCTCGTGTTTGTTATATAGTTTTTTTTAATAATTTTAGATGTATTTGTGTCATGAGTGATTTATTTAATTTCTAACCTAAAATATTAAATTCGTTAATAATAACTATTTTTTAAAATTTTGAATTAGAACTAAAAGATTTCTATTTAAACAAAAAGATATATGCCACATCAAAAAATATGTAATTCAGCGTAAATCAACAACCAAGTAATCCAAACAGGCGAGGCCGCCGATGAGATTTAGAAAATACTAGTTGTTACAAAATAACTAGTATTTGTAACAGTTACTGCCGTGTAACAGGAACATAACGTACTGTTACTAAAAAATACTAGTTTGTATCATCGCTACGCCCGCGACACCAATACGTCATTACCCCTCATCCCCACGCTGATCTAGCGGTGTTGCCAGGTATCTGGTGAAATTTCACCAGATCTGGTGATTTTTTGTGATTTATAAAATATACCGCCCCCAACACGAAACTGGTAACACCAGAAAACAGACTTTTTTAAAAAGATTTTCATGGACCACCAGATTATTCATAAAATCACAAAAAGATCAACAGATCTGGTGACATTTCACGAGATACCTGGCAACACTGCGCTGTAGTATTATTATTATTAATTTTTTATTTTGTTTTGAAATTTGAACCTTCCGAAATAAGTATTCGTTGTTTCCGAACAAAGGTAATTACTAATTATTTGGTCCTAAAATATTGTGAATAGTATGTACTTTTGCTTTTAAAATTTATTTGATCATTACCTACCTAAATCCCACAAAATATTTAAATAATTTTAAATTACATTGGTTTTTTTAATCACATTGGTTCATTTTTTACTAACCAGAATAAATATACATATTTTGAGGAGTAGAATACGAAAATAAAAATCAAATTTGACGCTGTCGTCGAACAAATCTTTTAAAAAACAAACCTATAACCTCCGAGAGGGGAAAATTTTAATCCAACATCCGCATTCCACATACTCACACCCTTAAAAAACGTAAATATTGGTCTGCTGCAATCGGAAGAGATTAAGAAATGTGATAAGTTCAAGTTTAAAACATAAAATTTTAGGTTAAGCGAAAACCATAATATGGATGTGGACACAAATTCAAATTATATTCCTGTGGAAATTCTTCACTGTTCTGAATTTAGAATAAAGTTTATCTGCAGAAGAATGTGCAAGAGTTAATAATACTGGTAAAACATCATTTTGAATTAAAATTGTAAACTGTTTTTAAGGTCACAAGGTATTTTGTTAGCCCTACTTTTGGCAATTTCGTAATGTTATCTAAAAATTAGTTTTGTAGCGCTATAGATGCCTAAATCTTATAATATAAATATTTTTAGATTATTGTAGATACAGATTACAAAGGGCAAGTATGCTCTGCACGAAGATGGCTTTGTATCTGCTTGGACTGAAGATGTAGAGGAGACACAAGCTAGTGAGTAGCCAAGCTATCGAAAGCCTGTTTATTACAATTAGTACAACGAGACCTAGGATGTGGAATATGAATGATGAGGAGACACTGTCAGAAGGAGCATGACTATGCTTTTAGACTTCCTTATTGGATGAAATTATATTAGAATGAAATGGTTCTCCTACCTACCTACTTAACAGTGGTTAATAAAAACTACCTAATGTGTAAATGTATTTGTTTTTCTAGTGCATCGTAGTCCTAAATACAGTAGAGTCTCGATGTAGTGCATGCGTGTGCTACTTTACAATTTTAAGTTTATGATAAAAAATACAGGAATAAAACTGGGCGGTTTTCATTACATTTATATTTTGAGCTCTAAAATGCACAAATCCACAAATTAGTTAATTTAGTCCGTTTTTTTGGCTTCTTGTAACGTTTTTTAACGAAATTAGCTCTTTAGTCTGGAAGAATAATCATATTAAAATACACTGCCAGACATTATTCAAAGATTTCATTGCTTCGCCGCTTTCATTATCAGAGTCTCAATCAGTATGATAAATTATTCAAAACGAAATTTGTACAAAACAAATTGTTTTCATTTAAAAAACAATAACAAATTATTGAAAGGTTAGGTTTACCCGAATGACAGGTGACAGACGTCACCCCCTACAAAAGGAGTGGGGGACTGTCGCTGCTACACGTCGAAGCTCTGAGAACGAGGCTTTACTGTCAGCATGAGACGACACTAAAAACCACGGAAACCCCGGAAACATTCGGCATCTTTCGGAGATCCGAATCCGGAAAGCTGGCGGGCATTTTGAATTGTGATGCTTGACAACTTGCACGTTTCGGAGGATCGGTTGCCTGGCGCACAGCTCGTGAACAATACCGTTGGTTGCGACTTTCTTTGGTCGTAGACTTCAAAATAGATAATTATGTTATCGCTTCAGGCCCCTTCAGTATATAAAATTTCTGTTTAGGTTTTGTGGATTATTTTGCTTTCTTTGTAGCAAATATGGTTTTAATTCTGGTCTCGTCTTTATTTTGAAGTACTAGAATCGTTTTTAATATTAGTAAAATGGTTAATTGTGTACCAAATTACGTTAAAATCTTGATTTATATTTTGATACATATATACTGATTTATTGCTTGTCATGAAATATTGGACAAAAAATATTAAAACTTCTTTTTGGTAAAATATGCCCTGAAAATTAGTTATTAAATGCCACCCTTTATTAAATATGTGGTGTACTCAAGTCACCTTTATTTAACTGAAATAAAACACGGGATATTTTGAACTGTTTCTTTATTGTCGGTCAAAAAGTCAGGATGGGGGAACAATGTGGTCAACCAATTTATGTAGCAAAGCAAATTCATGCACACAATTAAACTTATGATACTGCTGAAACCACTAAAACTACATTACAATGACTAACAAAATAAAAAACATACATAATAATATAGTACTTTATTTAAACTTACGTAGTTTTCAGAAATCCGCAGCTTCGATTACAACCCGTAAGAAGAAACTGCAAGAAACTTAAGAGGGATGTTTTTTTCAAATTCCTTATTATCCTGCAATATTTTTACAATTTACAAAAGGTACAACACAATAAGCATAGCTAACATCTAAAAAAATCCTAAACCATACTACGCAACTACAATAATTAATTTTTTAATTATAAAATACAAAATCCAGCCCTGTCACCATACAAAATAAAAACCCTTAACCAATATTATTTCTTTCTCTTTGCTGGAAAGAATTCTTGCTTTTCTAATTTCCTTTTATGAACTGCGCTTACTGCTGATCTATTTTCTTGTTCCATCACCAAACTATAATTTGCCCCATACACCTTATAAAAAAAATAGCTTCATTTTTAGAATACACTTCTCCATTCGTTTAGAGTATTTGCTGACATACCTACGGATAATAGAAATATGTTATAAAATAAGGCAACATTAAAGGTGCATTCTATATTTTTACCAAATGAATTACTACGATTGCAAGTGTAGGATTTTTACACATGATCATTATATCGTTTTGTCCTGGCCGCTGCATAGGTCGTCTGAATTTTTTGTTCTTCATACCATTGTTCATAATCTTCTTTGCTAAAAAAATTATGTGTTTGCATTTGTAAAGTTATTTTGTGACTTACCTCTAACCTACCTACGTTTCTAGTTTATTATAAGTTCCACAGATTAACTCAGTTCCAATACACAATGGGGAAATAATATGCGATTTCTTAGTATCGGAATTATGCTGTTGGTTATGAACATTTTTTACATGTCTGTTCTTTGCTGAAACACAAGAAACCTCCAAATTGCAGAACGGGTACGTATTGTTCTGTTGGGCATCCATGCTTGATGATTGCAAAAGTAGATAAACACAATATTTTTCACAAAATAAATCAGAAAGCAAAGAGATTCAAGAATAACGTGTTAACACAGCGATCAAACAAAAAACTCTAAAAAAGGGCGGCAAAGAGTTATAAATGTTAGGTTAGGTATTGTTCACGAGCTGTGCGCCAAGCATGCGATCCTTCGAAACGTGCAAGTAGTTGTCAAACATTACCAATATTACCAAATTACCATTCAAAAGGCCCGCCAGCTTTCCGGATTCGGATCTCCGAAAGATGCCGAATGTTTCCGGGGTTTCCGTGGTTTTTAGTGTCGTCTGTCAGCATGAAGTTTAAAGTAGGGTTAGGTTATGACTGAGCCAGCGAAAATCGAAATGTTATGTTTAGATTTATGTTTATCTTTGTAAAAGAGTTATGGAATTCTAATAAGGGAGTCTGTTACCCGTGCGAAAAATTAGGATTTGAGGAGAACTGAAGTTAAAGATACTTTATAAAAAAAATATTAACTTAACAAATTTCGAAGTTTTTCGCAAATGAACTATTTAAGGTTATTGAGACTGATTTCTCCTAGAACGAGGATTTTTTATCAACAGGAACAGTTCTCATGTGTACCTACTCTAACCATATGCAGAACAAACACCCGAACCCAAACAAACTATGAACAAAGGCGAGAATACAAGAACTTCGGACATAGGCCAGACACGGAAGCACTAATTTCAAAAATATGGTACACAATACTAATTGTAATATTTACATTTGCTGCGATTGATTGGAGATGGTAAGAAAGCTGGATTGTTTCGGTAGATTAGAAAACATTTGGATTGTAATTCTATCAAATATAAAGAAAGTTCCAATATACCCAGTAAATTAAGTAAAATAAGACTTCTATTTAAATTTATTGTGATACTGTAATGTATAGAGAGCATTCGAAACGTTTTCTAAAATTTGGAACCGTTTCAATTTCATTTTCTAAGATGGAATTAAATCTAATTTTATTGCATGTCATGTCCCAGACTCGGCTGATTCTCATTATCATGCAAGACATTGCTCAGCAACGACAAGGTACATGCTGAGCAACAGCATGGCACCGACTTGGCAAAATATATTTATCATAAACCAGTAAACTATTATATTTATCATTAGTTATTTAGGCTTATGTCAATTTCTTTACATGTAATTACTGTTTGTACAGTGTATGGACCTAGAAATCAAAGTAAAAATAAGAAAAATAAATGTTATGGATCTTGCGGGTGTAAATTCACAATATGCGCGCAAGATCTCGGCAAGCGACGGCCTGTCAAAATTTATAAAACACAATAACCAACCTATTTTGCTGAGCAATTGCCTTGCATAATAGTGAGAATCGGCCTCTAGCAACTGGGAAACCTGTATAAGACATAATTATACTCGATTAATCTTTAATACGAGTTTTAATTTTATTAATTAAGAATAATGGGCATTTTCAATAGATAAATATACACCAATAGTATGTTGTATGTAGGTTGTATTGACCATATTTTTAAATCTTCAGGGTTCGAAGAATCTACTTGGATAGAATAGAAAAGAGACGGAATAGAAAACTGGGAATTGAACAAGGTACAACAGAAGATAAATCAGTTTAAATGAAGTTAGAAGAAATAAGACTATTAGTTTGAAATATTGTAAAAATATTATTTATTAAAATAAAACAATCGTTTATATATTATACTAGCTCATATCTGCCTTATAATATCATACAAGCGAGATAAAAAAATATAAACCTTGCTAATCACAAATGCTAATATCGCGGACCGTGGGCCTAGATTGTAGCTAGACACTGCGAAGCACCGACACCGATGTTCTTCATGATGTTCTTGGTCACAAATAGTCGTAGTCGGTCCTAATTACTCGATTTCAAAACGAACGTGAGTATGAACGTACTCTCTGGTGCTAGTACTGACATCTCCAGGCCTCTTACTGAACATTCGTTCTATGCTCAGTCGATAACGTTCAAGCGCCATCATACGTCAGAAAACGTCTCATCATTTTAGTTTTCATCAGTCAGTTCTGAATGGCCAAGGAACTTTTGTGTCATGGCTTCTGGTATTTCGGAAGGTTCAATTTTTCGTTAGTTAAGAAATATAGCGAAAATCCTTAGATTTTATTCCCAAATTTGCGTGCTAATAATTATATTAATCAGAAGGCACGTACTGAGGTAAGTTATTTCTTTCTAATCCTTAAGTTTACGAAAATTATTGGTCCTTTTGTACTTCCTATGCGTGTGGGCTACAAAGAACCCTTTTAAATGCCCCGTAACATATCATTTTAACCATGTTTTAAGGGTTCTCTTCCGTTATTCAATCGCGTGAATACATTTTAAAAGCTTCTTGTAAGACATTGGAACCCAAATATCTAAATTTAGAAAAATTTAAGGCCATTGAGACACCTCCCACAATTTTATTTTTTGTCCACAGAACTGACTCCTAGGGCATCAGTTGCTCCTAGAATGGCCACAGCTGTTCAAAAGAACGGCCTAAAGCCCCTCACAAACGGCAACGGACTTGTACACCATCAGATGCAAGGTCTTAATGGATATGACAACATGATCCCTCAAACTCAATACGAAAACCCACAAGTTAAAGAGGAGCCTGTAAATAATACATTAGAAGAGAATACCGACAATAAAGTAGACTTACAAGAAACCATTCAAGAACAGCAGCAAGAGGAGGTAGAACCTGAAATAGACATTGTGATAAATAATGTAGTGTGTAGTTTTAGTGTTCGGTGTCACTTGAACCTTAGGGAGATAGCTTTAAACGGTACGAACGTCGAATATCGGAAGGAAAACGGAATGATTACTATGAAAATACG
The DNA here is from genome assembly GCA_963991005.1 of Barypeithes pellucidus. NCBI lineage: Eukaryota > Metazoa > Arthropoda > Insecta > Coleoptera > Curculionidae > Barypeithes > Barypeithes pellucidus. The sequence continues at coordinate 9,545,287 of OZ022557.1, forward strand.
CCGTCCATATACCACTGCAAGTATTTGGTCTTCGGGTAAGGTGACATGCACGGGTGCTACGAGTGAGGACGCTGCTAAACAAGCAGCCCGAAAATTCGCACGGTGTCTTCAAAAACTAGGTTTCAAGGTTAAGTTTAATAACTACAGAGTGGTGAATGTTTTGGGGACATGTTCCATGCCTTTTGCTATTAGGATAAACTCTTTTTCTGAACGACATAGAGAAGCAGAGTAAGTATTAACAACTTTTATTTGATAAAAATTATTTTTAACATAATTTCATAAAAGGGGTTTTGTGTGGAAGATAAATTTCTTATGCAATTTCTGGAATCTAGAACTAATGTGGGTGTACTTTCTGAAATGTGACTGTTTTACATTTATAACTTTGAACTTTTTAATAGATTGTTTATGCATAGGAAAGTTACACATTAAACTTTATATTATTGATAAAATATTCATTTATTATATTATGTTCATATAGTTTGATGAAAATACTTTCTCCAGAAAGTATGCCTGTTATTTAAATCTTATTTTATAATCTTTGGTTGTCTACTAATTTTTTATCACTTATGGTTTTTTTGAAAGGCTTTATTTATTTACTCTTTAATGAAAATGCTAGTAGTCGGGTAAAGGGGATCATTCTCTTTATAAGACACAGTTAAGGATTCAGCTGGATTCTATAAATCCATGAATTTTTCTACATTATAAGTTTTGTTTGGGTTTGTTAGTTGTTGTGAGGTTACATTTGAATAAAACTTGAAATCATCTTGGGAGATTGATAAATATCGGCATTTTTAATATTAACAACTTATTAATTTTCTCCCATCCCATTATTTTACTTGTATTGCCAAAAATGAATGACGCGACGAAGTAGCAATATAGTACAATCACCGCCGTAGGGAGTACAGTAACCCTCCACCCCACCCAGAAACAGGAAATAGAAGTACTTCTATTTCGAGGGATATTGCTGATCTGGGGTGGTACTATCCCCATAGTATCCCCCCCCCCTCCCTTTCTCTACCGGCGGCGAGTAAATTGGGCAATCGGCGTCCATACAAGTATTTGACGGTATTATATCGGTATTGGCAAAAATACGTATCGGCCAATCACTAGTTCCGGGTAGGTTGCCAGTTTCCATAAGGAATCACTTCCCCGTGCATGGTTCTAGTAATTTATATTATGAACTACATCCTTTACTATTGCTGATAACGCAATGCAATATAAATTTTTGACCCAATTAATGTGTAAAAATTAAGTAGGTACAGCCACTTATCAGTGTAATAAATTTTTAAGTGACATAATTAGCTCAATGACTCATATAAGGAAGTTATTATTGAAAGCTTCCTCCGCACACGCTTTTTTGATAAAAATATAAATTTTTTGCAATATTTTATTGAAGACCTTGAATAATGATGACAGAAAATGTTATCTTTATTTACTATTCAGGTGGTAAAAATGCACTTATTTTATGTACGGTTATAGTTTGGTATCTGCCCTTCTATCTGTCACAGACCTTTCTTTCCCAAAGACTGCCAATGCACGCTAAACAGCTAAACGTGGGCTCCGAACCATGGCCCGGTTACCGACGTAAATCGGGTAGGGATTTTTTACTCTTCTCTATTTTTTTGATGACGTCGGATAATAACGCTATGGCTTATACCACTAAATTCCACCGAGTGCAATCTGTGAACTCTAGCGTTCCCAGGAGCCACCAAAGTCGTTAAAAAAATCAATGAAAAATAAATTTTTTTAACATACTTAGTTTGTCAAATTAGGTTTGTTAAGTAATTGGGTCATTGATTAGGCGGTTATACATACCCAAGTAAGTAACAATTCATGTTGAACCTCCGTTCTAATAACCATTATTTACTAACATGGCATTTAAAAAACTGTGTTGGACATAAAACATTATGTAAAATTTTATTTTTTAACTGTTTTACTTAAGGCTTGCTTTTACTTCATAATTAAAATGACGATAAAAAATGACACAGTTAGAATAATTGACTCTATTACTACTTATAGCGTTACTGTGCTTTAAAATGAAGGGAAATACGAGAATACGCGTCATGCAATTACACATTAACTCCTTTTTGTGAAAAAAACAAACTAAAGACTGGGCGAATTAATTATGTAATATGGCGGAGCACGGTTTTGGCAAAAACGCTAATCGGATCTTTCGTATTCAGGGGTATGTGTTTGTCGATGGTTCGAAAATATCATAATATTTATATAAATATCAAAATATCCGACATAGACCCAGAATATGTGGGCAATCTCCCGGGTTCAGATAGAACACTTAAAAATAACAGGAGAATTTCTTCTTCCTACGGCCTCCCCTACGGAGATACGGGCCCCTAACGGACGTCCCTGGAAATCGTTGTTTTTTAAATACTTTATTAAATACTAGGTGTAATTTAATAATTTTTTAATATATTGGTTAGTAGATGAGTTTCTTCGCCCTTTTAAACACATTTGGTTATTTAGTTTGCCACGGACGGACTAGACGTAACACAAAAATGTGTTTTTTTTTGTACACCTTATATGATGAAGGAACCACAATAATATTTTTGGATACTCTAAACCTTAAGCTGAAAAAAAGGTACTCTTGATCAATGCCGATAAAGTGAACAGTTTTCGAAAAAAAAAAAAAATTTGTTCAATATGTTTTTTTGCATTAGTTGTTGTTTTATGTTCATAATTCCCTCATTGTTGTTATGGTTTTTTTCACATGTACCGATTTAAATAAGAATATTTATGCCAGTGTCAGTTTATGGTAGTGTCTTGAAATTTGCGGTTTTTCTCCTTTGTCTTATTAGTACTAACTTAGTAATGGAATTTACGTATACTGAATATAAATCATATTGAAAAAAAATATCTTTTTTTTTCGAAAACAGTTCATTTTATCGACATTGATCAAGAGTACCTTTTTTCAGCTTAAGGTTTAGAGTATCCAAAAATATTATTGTCGTTCCTGCATCATACAAGGTGTACAAAAAAAAGCCTTTTTGTGTTACGTCTAGTCCGTCCCTGGCAAACTAAATAAGCCAAATGTGTTTAAAAATGCGATTTTAAGGAGACTCATCTAGTAACCATCATACTAAAAAATTATTAAATTACACCTATAGTACAAAAAATTATTTAAAAAACAACGATTTCCAGGGACGTCCGTTATGGGCCCGTATCTCCATAGGAAGAAAAATTTATAGGTACTTCTCCTGTTATTTTTATGTGTTCTATCTGAACCCGGGAGATTGTCCACATATTATCATATCGATAATTTTTTTTGGTTTAAAATTAATAAATTAGTCACAATTAAAAAAAGTTTTCGGTAAATTTATTGAAAAGAAGTACAGGGTGTCCATTTTAGTAATTATGATATTTTTCACAGTCGCATGTTATAATAAATATATTTGACATGGTATTTTAAAAAGTCTCTAAGTATTGCGTACAATGTACTCTTGAGGTAGATATTTTTTCTTATTTTCTCTTCAAAAGTCGAATCCTGCAATTGTACATTAATATCTGCCATTTTATGGCTTAAACTTTGTGAATCTAAAAAAACTAAATATTTTTATTTAAACTAGTACTGCTATAATGATATTGAAATGAAATTAATAATTTATATTGGACGATTCATCAATATCCCCTAATTTATTTCGCAAGTACTTTTGCCCTAATTCTTCATAAAACTTTTATTTTTAGATTTTAATTAACTAGACTATTATCCTAATTTTTAACGATTAAAAATTGCGAGTAAATTAGTGAATAATTACTACCTATATTGTACTTGTTTAATCAATTTAATAAAAGTGCGTTAAATGACAATGTCCTACATTGATAGCAAATCGCCGCTTGTAGGTAAATTTAATGTTTATTGAAAGATTTTTTCTAATCGTCTGCAATGTTCTCACTTCCTGGTTCAAAGTATAAACACGATTTTCTTTTCTAAACTACCAGGGTGATAATAAAAGCAGCTGCACTATGGAAATAAATGTTTTCACACTTGAATTTCGTAATTGAAATTTTTTTGAACTGATTCAGCTAAAGCATGGGATTTAGCATGTACAAGGTGTCCCATTTTCGACACTTTTATTTGGGTATCTCCGTTATTGTTAGTGCTATTAAAAAAGTAATGTAGGTGTCATGTGCTCCTTTTGGGTCAAACAAAATGGTAAAATCAAAATTCGAAAATTTTCGCTCGCTTAAGAGATACGGGAGAAAATCAAAAAATTCACAATTTCTAAGTTACCCTATAGTTTCTTAGTTAAAAGAGATACAGAAAAATATTCTTCTTCTTTATAATGATTGTTGAATAATCTGCCGTTCAGAATAAGTATACGGGGTCAGGTAAGAAAGTTATCGGACCTAACCTCCAACCGCCACATCAATGTACCTCCGGTAACATTTTCATGCGTGACCGGCGATACAAAAATGCACAAATTCGTGGATAACAGCTAATACAAGCTATTTCTTAAACTTTGTTACACTGAAATGAGTATCTGTACTCAAGAGAATGACTTGGTGTAGTATTTTTCTCTTAATTAAGACTACTAGGTCTGAGTTAACTCTGTGACCGGCGATACAACATAAAAACATACGCCTGGTAAAAAGTAGGCAATGTTCTAGTTTATACCTAAATAAACATAATAAGGAACTTACCTAAACAGGAGCACGCTTTACACAAATTTAAAGACATACCGTCATATTTGTAAAACTATTAGGCCGACCTCTAGTGGCGTTATTTATAAGCAATTTCTGCCTTGACCGGCGATACATGCAGCTGCGGGGACGGAACTTCTGGTTAATAATTGCGTTAGAGAAACGAAACTGTTGATCTTTGAACATTATTTTTTCAATACAAATTGTAGTAGGAGTGTAAATTATTTATATATAAAAGTAACTTTAGTAAAATGACGTGAAATATAAAAGGGTGAAGTAAGAAATTATTGAAAAAATTGCTTCCTAATGCAGGAAGTAACATATATTTCGCAAATTATAATCGTTTCTACAGGCAAATAGTTTATTTTAGTAAGTTATATGCTAAGGACTGAAAGTTGCCTGTAAAAAAATTTTGACCCCTATAATCTCTTCACGATAAAATTGACGTATCTTTCCGATTTTTAATATATAAGACTTCAAATTGACACCCTGTATATTATGTTGTGTTATTGTTAGTTAAAACTTTTTTTAATATTTAAGCTACGAGCCTGAGCTGCATCCTGGCGTCACATACAAACTGATTAACCCGAAAGCGACATTGAAGATATTTTCCACGGGAAGTGTAACCGTCACAGGTATGTTCGATTTTATAGCCATTACCTCCTAGCCCTTTATCTGTATGTAGATGAGGTGATTTTCACTAAGTTCTCGTGTGGTTTAGCGGTAGTGATTCTAGAGAATTTAAAAAACGGCCCAAGTTTGCGATTTTTTTTTTTACTTAATTTTGAATAACCCCTTCTTATTTGGGAAAGTTTGTACATCTTTAGTTCTCGTTAGATTTAGGACTCTCAGTACAGACTTGGCATCATTGATTACTGTTTAAAACTGTGTACGGTTCTGACAGCAACAAAAACAATTCTGTCTATAATTCAATGTTTTTGATTGCCCTACAATTATCCAAAAGGGACAATGGGGCAATGTTTTTTGCATTTCTGTAATTAAATTCATGCAGATTAAAGTAAGACTGACATATGTTTTATTATCTAAAGTTCTTCAGGTATATGTCAGTGTGTAAAGAAATCTATACATGATAATAATTCTAGAAGTAAAGTTATCAGTATCAACATACGTGTTTAGAGACATCTCCGGGTGTCTACAAAATTATTATTGCTAAAAAATGATCCTACATTTTACCTTTAAATTTCTTTATGTTTATTTATAGTTAAATCCTTGAATGTTCTAATGTTCCTCATTAGTCATTATAAAAACTGGTCACAGTATAAACTGTGTAAATTAAAATATGTGCCTTTTGTTGTTAAAAATGATAATAAATACGTTAATTAGAGAAAAAACGAAATATCTTTCGAAGTAATGGAATTGATATTTCTCTTGTGTATGCTCCCGATTATAAATATCGCTGCATCAGTATCGTATCGGCATATCGGGAAATATTGCCGATACATATCCGCAATTTTTTTAATTTGTCAGTGAAACCTCATTTGTAAGCATCTTTGGGAATAACTAAAATCTAGTAATTGTGAACTATTTAGTTCTTTTGGTTTGAAAAATACAGCTAAATTATGCTAGGAAGATCTGCCTCAACTTCGCCCTTTGTAATGATTTTTCACAACAAAGTATTATTATTATTATATTTTTTATCGCTATTTTCTCCCATCGTATTTTTAATTATGTTGCAACAAATGAAAATATTGCCCGACACTATCGTTATCTGAAGTAGCAATGTAGGTACAACGTACTTGTTGTGCAATGTTAATTCCATTCAAGAACTGAGCCAGTGGGGGGATGTTGGGTAGGCATTTTTCACCTCCTTAGGACATTAAGCGAAAACAACAACATTCCGATATGCTCAAGCTTTACTTCTATTTTGAGGAAAATTGACGAAATTGGGGGGGCGCCTTATACTCAGTATTTGACTTAAGGATACTTTACAACGTTGCCACTATTCACAATTTTTACTTATATCAACGTATATATTGAGTACTTACAGATATTTTAAGCATGTGGTGCCGGTACGAATATTATATCGGTATCGGCATCGGCCGATTATCGGTATAGCAAAAAACATCCGTATCAGCCGAACACTAATATTAACGTAATTCTTCAAAAGATAGTTATAATAGGAATAATACGTAAAATAACTAACAAGAATTAATAGATAAAACCTAAATTGATACAAAAACGTTCTCTTTAATAATTAATTTTTTATATAAATAACTTCACTTCAAAAGTTTAAAGCATAAAATAATAATATGGTAACAAGTACATATTAACTAGAAAAATGATTTTTAAATTAGTTAGTAAGCTGGTAGATGTCGGCGCGAATCAATACCTTTATCGGTAATAAATGTCTAGGTATCGTCTATACAGGGTGTTATGGAAATGACGTATTATATTTAAATGGGTGACTCCTTGGGTATCCTAGAGAAGCGCTACATATTTTATTTTTTTTAAATCGACCGTTTTAAAAGTGGGGTAACAAACGCTCTTACTCACAGGTCAGTCCGCGCTACTGTACAACATTTCACCCAGAGCCAATGGCAATGTTGCCTAACTTAATGTAAAACTGAAATTCCATATAAAATTATAAAAATAAATTATTTTCTACCTACTTGTATTTATCCTTATACCTAAAGAGCGAGGAAATCCAGACACAAACACAATTTTTTTTTCTTTTTCATGGGAATACCTGGAAACACTTTATGTACACACAGTAATAGTGAAACAGAACCGATAGTTAGTTTTGAAAATACAATAATACAGATTATACTACAGATTATTAGATTTTATTACACGCGACGAAATTTGACTTCTAGAAGAAACGCGTCAATAAAAACAATATTCAAAGATTATTTATGGACGGGCAAGATCCACGCGTAAACCGAAATAAACAGAGCGGATTGCCGAGAGTGCGTTGGTGATCGACGAGACTAACAGACCGCAAGCGTGCGGCGCTATATGAAATTACTTGGCTCAGCCGATGTAAGGCATCAAGAGGTCATTGGCATTTGACCTAGTGACGTACGTGGCTATTACTATTCCATATGTTTTTTCGGGTTGTTTAAAATATAGTCCGTCGTAATTCTTCAATTAATTGTACAAAAAGGTATTACAGATTGGAAAAGTGTTTAAATTATTTTATTTTGTCTAAAGAGTTTAAGGTGTACATATGACAACACCGGCCAGAATTCCTTGATTGCTTACATGTATCGCAGTGCCACACAGGTGTTTTTCTGGTTTGACGTCAGGTCACTTTTATCGCTGAATGAATTGAAATCGCCATTTATGGGTATTTTTCTTCAATTTGTCTTTATCTCAGGAATTGCCGGTTTAAATATAATACGTCATTTCCATAACACTCTGTATAAGTGCAAGTATATTTCCACAATAAAAAAAAATCACAGAAAAAAATCATTTCACTCACATTGAATAGCAGATAATTAAAATTTATTTATTGTAGCTCCAAGTGTAGCAGATGTTCAAGCGGCAATAGAGCACATCTTTCCCTTAGTATATGAGTTCCGTAAAGAGCGATCCAAAGAAGAACTTGAAGCGTTGGCGAAGAAAAAACTGAAACAAGGACTGTACACCGACGTAGACCCCGCGTTAACAGGTACAAATCTGTTACATGTTTAATAATTTTTCAGCTTTACCCTCTTTTAAACAATTAATCAATTAAGCTCTATTTTTATCTAAAAAGTTGTGTAAATGTTTTCTTATAATTCTCTAACCTACTTGTTTGACCAGTTTATTTTATTCACTGAAATATTGTGGAAAATGATCATTTTCACAATATGACAGAACCTGTAGATGGTACGGACAATAACCTGTCTATAATAGGATAATACCATATACAGGGTGTCCATTTTTGGGTAGTTTTACTGGGTATCTCCGTTATTAGTAAAGATAGAAGGATGCGGTTTTCGCAGCACTGTGCTACTGGTATATTTTTGAAAAACGTATATTTCGGGCCTAATACTAAGACTAAAAATAAAGTGTTCTATATTTTTGAGAAGCTTGTTACAAACTAAATTATATTATTAAAAAATATATAGGGTGACCCATAAAATTTGTTTATTAATTAACAATAAAACATTTTTTTTTTATACGTTACGGGGTAACCGAGTTATGGGGGGGGGGTCCCAAAATGCACAATTTTCAAAAACATCCCGTATATCAAAAACAAGGCGGCCTAGAAATCCAATTACGGCATCTTCTGTGTGACAAAAAGTAGCACAGTGTTCGCAGCACTGTGCATCCTTCTATCTTTACTAATAACGGAGATACACCGTAAAATTACCCAAAAATGGACACCCTGTACATAAGAATTTAAAATTAGTTCAATAATTTTTTTTCTATATAAAATTATTTAAAAAAAAAATATTTTTCATAATTTATTATTTTAGGTGTGCAAGAAGCAGAAGAGGTGGAAATGGACACAGATGAAGAAAATTGGGGTGACTAAAAGAATCTAGCTTGCGTTCCAAGTTTGTTTTTACTATATTCAAGAAGTGAGGTTAGAATGTTTAGTTTTCTATAATATTGTGATTGGTTGCAATGGCCTTATTTTTATTTATATTTGCGCCTGCAGTTTTTGGGCCAGTTGGCAGAACATACTTGCATTGTGATGCGTATTTTTTCGACACTCGACTTCTTAAATTTTGCTTTATAAAAAATTATTTTAATGTCGAATTCTATAAATATTTATTCCTTTACGCAGCGAGAGTTTTAGTTTTTTTTTAAAAGAAATTGTAAAAATCGTTTATTTTCCCTGTCGATGGCCGACTTTGGTACCATTTTAATTTTTTTCCACTTATTTACACCGATTGGCGAAATTTGATAAATATCTTTTGATATACAGGATTTACCTTATTTTGTAGTCTATACAGAGCATAGAAAGATATATAATAACGAACATATCATCAATTCAAGGAAAGGTATGTAAATTATCTTAATAACAATTACGTAAACCATTTTTAAAGTTACAAGATGAGAATTAAGGCCGTTTTACACTGCAAGAGTCTTGCAAAAGCGAGACAGAACCTACAATATTTGCAATTTGGTTTTACGTGGCGCAACGATCTTTCAATTCCAACAACTGAATGTGAATGTTTAACCTTACTTTTACTTTTTGGTCAGAAAAAGCATGATTTTTTGGCTATAGGTAAATACTAATGGTCTTGGTAAGACTGAAATTACCAAATTATCCCCCAGAAGTTGCTATTGCACTTGCAGAAATATCAAACAAAACCGATAGGCTGCAAATGCAAGAGGTAGATGCATAGGTCAGCTGGGTCGCAATTGCGCATGCCTCTGGGCAATGTCTCTTGGGTGTTGCAAGTAATCTTGCAGCGTGATTGTAAAACGACCTTTAGTATACTAGACTTGCGTATAGCGGTATCCTACGAACCTAGAGGAATCCTTATATCAAAAGAAATATTACTCTACGAGGAGTATTTTTACAATAATTTAAGTGAACTGCACTGTTGCATGATGACTAGTCAGATCCATATTTTTGACTTTTTCTCAGTTATTTATTGATATCTATGAGACTGCGGAAATTTTATGTTTTCCTTTATTAACGAATAAACTGTACTGTTATGACTTGTTTGATTTTTAAATTATTTATGATAGGAGTATAATGAAAGCATTTATGTTACTCAAACTGACATTCGATCGCAAGTTAATTATGTTTTATTTATCTGTCACGAAAAAGTGCCCTTTAAATACGCTGCGCAACTTTTTTAACGCACACCCAATAATTTGCCTCAAATTTCATGTTGTTTTTTTGGAAATTTGTCGCTCGTTTTAATTGATTGTTTTTCTACTTGTAGATTTTTTTCTTAAGGCCGTATTACACTCGGGAATTTTTATGGCGCCAGCAATGGCAATTATAATTCAAGGATTCAGGCGCAGTACACCGTTCTCCGTACTACAATCAGAAATTCTACTCTTCTGACAATTAAAATGACACGGATTCATGCGCAGTACACTGTTCCCGATCAGCTGTCTCTCATTACCAGAAATGGGACAGGCGTCATTTTAATTGCCCTTGCCGGCGCAATTGGGTAGACATGGATTATTCTGTTATTTTTAACTGTTTATTATTTGGCCGAACCCGGTATGAACAAGTAATGGCCATTTAAACCCACTGGTACTTAAATTAGCAGTTTACATTCTTTATTAAACTTATGGACTGCTAATTCAGCTGTTCTGACTCGTTGACAATGCTCCAGCTGATCGAGAACGGTTTACTGCGCACGAATACGTGCCATTATAATTGCCGGCGCAAGAGAAAAAATTGCCGAGTCTAATACGGCCTTTAAGCATTTACTGTTTTGGTTAAAAAAAAGTAACTTTATTATTATACCGGATATTACAAAACTATTGTGTTTTTTACGAAAATCCAAAACACCCTGAGGTGTATACTAGGCATTGCATCTTATTGCAGATATAGTCATTTTCATTTGCTTTGTTTCTCTCGTGGCAATAACTTACAATGTCCGCAGAGTGTTTTGAATTTTCGTATAAAAACACAACAGTTTTATAACACTCGGTATAATATTAAAGTTACTCTTTAACCAAAACGATAAAGGCAGTGATAATCTCAACAAAAAAACCTACAATTAGAAAAAAATAATACATAACAAGTTGCGGCAAATTTTTGGTTATGCGTAAAATAAGTTGCGCAGTGTACTTTGTCTTGAGCAAGACTTGGCAACATTGCAATCTAACATATGTTTCGAGACTTGTCAAATGAACACGTGAGCCTACGGCGTTGCCACATAAAATAACATCCCCTGTATGCCGTAAGAGCCCTACTTGACCAAAACCATTAAACGTCTTCGATTTTATCTCCGTCTATACTTATTGAATGTTTCGCTCTATCTAGTCGATTATTTATCAGATAAGTAGAATTTAATTAATTTTTGGTTAGCGTCATTTAAACATAAGAGTTTTTGCTTTGTTTTTTGCTGCTTAATTAAAAAAATTTCAACTTGTGGTAGGGAATTTTTTGCATTCGACATATTTTACTAGTACTGTGCAATATTTCTCCGGTCGGAGTTACCGAAACGAGACATTCGATGTGTCAAAAATTATTATAAAACTATTTACATTTGATCGTGTACATTGTGAAATGATACTCAAATGATATTTTTTGAAAAGGTGCGTGTGCCACCTTGCTACTGCCTTAATGTTAAATAAATTCGCACTTTTGTAAAATAATTTTAGTAGTACAAATGATCCAAATTTTTATCCCACCACAGCTCCAGTTTTTTTGTATAGTTTTTAGATTACGTTAAAGTTTGTACCTTAAAACTTAGATTATAGTAGCTATAGCGAAAAATATAAAATTTAAAAAATTATATACGGGGTGTGCAATTGGTGTGTAATTCTTGATATTTTGCGAGATGCTGGTTACGGAACATATTTATTAATTACACGAGTTGTGTTGTCTAAGGGTCTTTTCCTATACTACATATTTAAAATATTTGCCCTTTCTCAACTTATACAAACACATATTATACATGTGTCACCAGATGTCACTTTTCCTGAAGTTGAAATTTAATTTTTGACAGTTATTAGAAAAAGAAAATGTCGTTTTAAAGACAAAATAATACCAGATGGCAGAAGAAGAAGAATCAGTATTTCAAATGGAAAAAAAAGTATCGAGTTCTCGACTCTTTGTTAACGACTACTTTACCTTACCTTTAATTTTAACGTGTAGAACCTTTCCAAGGGTCCTGATGCATGCATTATTCGAACACACTGTATACATGTTACATAACATTAAATATCAAGGAAGTCCACAACAAATGTGTACCCTGTACATGTGAATGTCACGTAGGGGCGCGTTCAACCTATTGACTGACTTATTTGAAACTTAAAAGCATACCTTTCATTTTAACGTACGTTTTTAAATATTAGTGACGTTTTCCATTATTAGAAATCGGACGCTGAATGTAATTCAGACACTTATCGAGCGACTTTCGTGCGCTCTTGACTTGATTTTTTCAATGGAAAACGTCACAATATACTATTATCCTACTAGTAGTAAATACGTCGAACTGAATCTCTTTACATATTGTATAACTTAAGTAGGTTGTTTGATAAACAGCGGAACTTGATAACTAATGATTTTTTTTTTAGATATTTCTGACCTTATACAATGTATTTTAGTCTCGAAAGTACCAAATAATTAATATAGACCCTCTTTTCCATAATTTACCCTAATTAAAGAAAGAGAAGTAATTAAATGGTTTGCCGTTATTAACAGGCGAGCTGCGAAATGATTACTTGGTCAGCAAGAGTTTACAATTGATCAGTAGAAACAAACATGTCTAGAAGCAGTTTACTTCAGAGGTCCCTGGGCACTGTCAATTTAACTGTAACTTTCTTGTGTTTTCTTTTGCCGAATACAGAAGGAAATCGGCTACAAAAGGTGTAGTGGGGGGCGGGTTTTCACTTGTTTTCCCAGGGCACTGTCACGATTCAGAAATGTTTGCTGTCCAACTAGCCATTTTGACTGACCGATTACATTTTTCTGTGGGCGCAAAAATAAGAATATTTTGCTAACCAGTTAAATGATACCCTTAAAGAAATCTTGCCAGAAATGCCACCATTTTTGAATGATCAGTGATACCTTATTTTTGAAAGATATATTCACATTAATATTGAGTTACGTAGATCCTTAATATGTAAGGATTATGGTATTACATACTCAACCTTAATTCAAATAACTAAAGCATAACCAAAAGTTTATAAAATCCAGCGGTACAGCTGGTAGCTAAAGTTCGTCAGGTGCGCGTAGTATCGCAAATTTGAGGTCACACTGGATAGGGAAGTGACCAGCGTTGCCAGTATAGTACAATTGTTATGGATTTATTACTATTTTAACAATTCTATTACCCTATTCCTATTATCTTACTCACCAAATCTATTAGTATTCATATGAAATTTATGTTCAATATATCCTAGGAAAGTAAAGCCTTTTTTCTGTACTTTTACTTTTGGCACCGTTTTTTACTATTCTATTACATTTCGAACCGTCACCCTCAAATATTTCTGGCAACACTGGAAGTGACGCAACTGGAGAGTTATTTGACCACGCGATTGTGTTATTGTATCATGGATTTTCTGTAACTGCAAGTTCTTAAACGGACCTAAAAGTTTTGTTCATACATTTTTGATACCGCTAAATAATTATTTGGTACGTTGGGAGACTGTATTCTTTTGTAAATATATTACTTAATAAAGTGTCTTATATGAAAACATCAATATAAAACATACATATGTCAACTGTAAGCGTTTCTATATGGGCATATCTTGTGATGTTGTTTTTCTGTGATTTAAAAATGAAAAAATAATATTTGTATTAGGCCAGATAAACATTTGCTTTATTTTAAGCAGAGCTTACACTGTCACTCATAATATCATGACCATATACGGCAAATAATCAGTCATATTGTCATTACTATATTAGTAATGACATTAGTACCGATCACGTAAGGTCTGCTTTAATACGCTGGTTGGTCTTTTGAATATAGAATCGTGTTTATGAGACCACAATTTTTTTTTTTTGTTAAATACACCCTATATCAATGTTAAGTACTACTCATTGCCAGATTTAGGATAAAGTAGTACAATCTAAAGTCCTAAATCAATCAATAATTATCGTTAAGCAACGTTAAAAAGACACATTTTTGGGGTGAACCAATATACCCCTACAGTATCTATCAGCGAAGATTTTAATGGTCTTGTCGCGCGTTTATGCAACATAAAAATTTCCCAAAATAAGATAGACAAAATTCCGTTTCTGTGCTCGCTCAAGATGGCAACAGTGCTCTCCAGTCCTCGTGTAGTTGCATCAGATGATTGCCATTTGTGGGGAATATCCCTAAATTTTCAGTTTTGGACATTTGTTGTTCATAAAGCGACTTTTAACGCTACGTGGCCGCGGTAGCGGGCAATACGAATCAATGAAAGTGTCACCGTGTCGCTTTAACGGTGACAAATTTGACAACTAACGGGAGCGTCACTGCATTAAAATCTAAGGTGATATTTACTATGTATAAAATGGCTATGCAATAATTTGGTTATGGTCGGTATGTACTGGATTTTATCAATTCTACCGTACGCGTCACAAAAGTAATGATTTTACAGCCATGTTGGACTGGGCGACGCTACAACAGATTCGCTCTCTCCTGTTATGCGTGTTGTGTACATGGTCACACTTGTGATTGTATTTTTTTTGTGATAATTCCAATGGAACTTTCAACAACAAACAAAAATAACCTTTTGGATTTATGGCCGCCTACAATCTGCAATACGTTTGCAATGTTATTGCAATCGTTTTACAGTCGGCGATTCTATTGCAGTTGTGGTTTAAACGGCAAGGGCTGTCAACCCAGCTAAAAAGAAGTACCGTTAAACTATCAAAATACGATGCTTAAACTCCGTAAAACAGAACTAGAAACAAACCCTCACACAAGATGTATTTTAAGGTTAATATTTAGTAACCTTTATTTTTCGTTGGTAATGTAAGAATCATTATGTTTTCCACCATACTTTTAGCAGGAACTGCAACAAAAATCGAGCAGACCCGTTTTTTGGCAAGTCTTGCAAGTTACAAGAATTTGCAAAAATAAATCAGCCGGTTCCTTAATGGTGATGCCTTCCTTCACTATCCGTGGACACACTGTATACCACTTATTTCTGAGATCTTGAGGTACCTGGCATTTAAAATAATTTAATAAATTTATACGTCAGTACAGTTTTTAATTTTTTTTCAGTTTAAAAACAAAAAAATGATTAGACTTTTTGGATTTTTCATGGCATTTTAAAAGTAAGTTATAGATTATAAAATTCCAGGTGCCCCTCCGTGCGCGCGCCAAATCCCTTAGACCAATTTGCAATTTTTTCATCCAGAAATTATATAAAATTGCAATAAAACATTGAAACTCTTTATTGTATTCAAGACTTTTTCTGTAATTGACGTTCGAAATAAAGTAAATTTGATTTAACTTTAAATTATTGCATAAACCAGTTTTTACACAAAACTATTATGAGTGTTTGATGTGTAGAAATAGCCATTGGATGTCACTAAATGTCATGAATGTCTTAATTGATGTCACACATCTTCACCCCCCGTAAGAATTAGCGGAAGCAATTATTGTCCCCAATGCCTTATGACGTAGTAATAATGTATACATATTTAGAAACCAAAAAAAAAATCTTTGTAAAACTTTTTCAATGTTTTAGAATAAATAAAACATTATGTTTTTTTTTTTCAAATTTATTTTTCTTAAAATTCCAAGAATAAAATGTATTGTAATTCCTTTTATTCTAGTGCAATCGCATTATTTTCCTTGTTTGCTCACATGTGTGTTTACCCTATGTCCATATCCATTTGCAAAATTTAAAGGAAGTATGAGTAGGCACACTGAAGGAAAGGAATTTGTAATTTTGCAAAAAATTCAATCAAATTTGACAATATGTTCCTGTTAATAACAATCTTTTAAACTAAGAGGCCCTTGTAAAGGCGTAAGAATATCCTCCATTCTGGTTGAGAAAATAAGGGCATTTTTTTACAAGCACAAAATCAACATCCCAATTAAATTAGGTTCTTATAAAAATGGAAATCTAAGAAAAAGCTAAAATAGCCTCATTTGGTGTTACTTATTTTATTTAAACTTTGAATTTCGAACTTAAAAAAACAACGGAATATTCTAAAAATCTGATGGCATATTTTTGAAAATCTATCGGTCTTAGGGTTCAAAATTCAAAGATTTAAATTAAAACAAAAATAGACCGCAATTTTAATTTTTACCTATACCAAAATCTTTTATTAGTGATTATTATAGCCTTAGGGTTTTAATTGTACAGTGTTTTTTTATTTGAAACCCTTTGAAACTATTAATTGTTCGTATACTAGGTTGTTTCTCTATAATTTTTAATGTAATAACTTATGTAGATTAAATAAAGTTTTTTTTCTCAAACTGTTTTCATTGTTGCTCTTCTCTATAGAAACCTTAGCGGCTGCAAAAAATTTATTAATGCGGTGCCCTATGCAAAAATACTATTATTGGGTTATTCAACTTGAAAAAATAGACCAATACATTTGTACAGGGTGTCCAATTTGCGCACTTTCTGGGGCTATTAGGGTTAGTGTTGGGAAAAACCGATGATTTTAATAATCGAGTACTGGATACTCGAGCGATTTTAATAATCGAGTGAATCGCCTGAAATTCCAATTTACCAAGCGATGACGTCACCGACTGCTTAACGGGCTGCCTAGCCCTCTACATGTGATCAGGTCGGGTATTTAGCAGGCACGTAACTACGGGTGGGCACAGGTTTAGCTAAAAAACCATAGTGCCACCAAAAAAATTCCAGAAATTTATTTATTGGTGAATAATGAATTTTTACCACGTGTCTCGATACCAAACAAAAAACTGCAAAAAATCACACAAATATGTATTTATTGTTCCGGTTATTATTGTGCGTTTTTAACCCGAACAAAAAGTATTACCAAGAGTTATTTTTCTTCACATCTTTCTCAATCTACGAGCATAAAATAAGTAAATATTTAAAATAGCTTGTCAAATTCTTCCACTTTAAATTATCAGGTGCCCACTGTGTGCACTTCAAAAATTTAGGCTTAGTTACGCGACTGGCAAAATAAGAAAATTGGTTATTATTTTTTTAAATTCATGTACTCATGTATTCATAGTTACCTAAAAGTTCCTGTTTAAATTTAAGAATGCTTACTTTTAATTACCAAAAAATTTGTTGATACCTATGTTTTGTTAACTATTTTGCTCGTTTTCTTATTTTCCATTAACATTTTCTATAATGTATGTTATTATTATGTAAGTCTTCTTGAGTTTAATGATAAAAAGTTCCTGTTTCGATTTAAAAATGTTTACTATAAGATTACAAACGAATTTTTCTATATATTTTGTTAACCGTTTTGTTATTTTTCATTAACAATTTCTATTATTATGTTATTTTTGAGAAGTTTTCTCGTCTTTATAGTAATTAAAAATTTTTAAATTATATCCTTTAATTTTTTAATATTTACAATCGGATACCTAAACTACTCCACTGGCTAGCCAGTTAAAACAAAACTTTACCAAATCATGTCGCGATGACTCCGCTAAGGGATTCAGCATACTTTTTTATATGCACCTTCTCGTTTATGTGCCTTTAAGAAAGACGTATGTCGTGTACTTGCTCAGCGTCAATCTCGAACGTCGCCAATCGGATCGCGCAGCGCCTAGACCGGAGGTCGTCTATCAGATATCCGGCGATATTTTTCGGTTTTTCGCCTGATTTTTAACTAGAGTATTTCCTATCGAGCGAAAAACTGTTTGAATATACGAGCAGTTTTTTTTAATTCGATCACGCTACAGCGGTAAATTCCGTCGGCGGTAAGCGAAGCGCGGGTATCGAGTGAAAGATAATAAGTTACGGGCGACGGTTTTCGCCTGAATAGATAATTCGAGCGGTTTTTTTAATAATCGAGCGATGTCGGTTATTTCAATAATCGAGTGATCAAGCGGTTTTTCGCTCGAGTGATCACAACACTGATTAGAGTTACTATCAAAGATAGAATGTTGCGGTTTTCACTTTAGTTTCAGACTTTTTAACGAAACGAATGATTTCGGTGTCAAATTTATCATGGCTCTCTTAGTTTTTAATCTACAGGGTGATTTTGAAAATCTTCACCATAAGTTTTTACTTCAATAAAGACAAAAAATTACATCATTAAATGGGACCATGTGATTTTTGTTAACTGTCAAATTTGACGTTTTCTCCACAAAATGTCGAAAAATGGCATTTATTGAACGAATTTAAAAAATAGTTATTTATTTGTATTGTAATATTTGTAATTTTATGCTCACATACCAAATTTGAATCACTTATGATAATTTTTGTTTTCTATATATATTTTTGGCCAATATCTATTTTCACTTTCATTCCTGATTTTTATGATTTTTGACGATTTTTGTCAATTTTGGCGATTTTTTAAAACTTTTTCAAAAATCTTCTTGTTTTCAACAATTTTTACCAATAAATGTTGTTTTTTTTAAAATAAATTACGGAAATTATCATAAGTGATTCAAATTTAGTGTGTGGACACATCAAATTACAATACAAACAACTTTTCCAAATTTTTTTTAAAATTCAATCAGTGAATGCCATTTTTTCGATATTTTGTGAGAAAATGTTAATTTGACAGTTAACAAACAAAAGCGTATGGTCCCATTTAATTATGTCATTTTTTTTGGTCTTTATTGAAGCAAAAACTTATGGTAAATTTAAATTTTACCTAAATCGAAAAAAAAAAATATATTTCCTCCATATGGTTCCAACTTTAATGGCGAGTGACAATGTATTTATAATATTATGCTCTGGATTGACATTATTACTCACCCTATCTTATAAAATGTTATAGGTACTAACAGGTTCATTTATCAACAACATACACCATCCAATAAAATTAGAACAGAAAAAATGTACTAATTGTTATTTCGAACTTATTCCATGGGAAAGTAAATAGTGCCGTATTAAATGAGATTTCCTGGACAACATTTTTCCACAAATTGTACATGTTGTATTATTAACATGGACAGCAAAGTGTTTTTTTAAGGAATCCTTTTTAACATAACTTTTGTCACAAATATTACACAGGTGGTAACCTTTTTCATCTATGGAAGCCATAGGGGCTAAAAGGATAGAATACAGTTAAATATCTATTATTTATAAAATATAAATTTATAAACTTACTTGTTAATAAATGTTTCTCTAATTCGCCATCTTCTCCATCATTAGATATAATTTCTAAAACATAATTTTTAAATTAATTATACTCTAAAATTGTAATACAAATAATATTACCAATTTCTGCATCCAAACTATTAGAAAAGTCAATCTGATCCAATGACGATATTGCCTCAATATCAGTCTCTATTCCTTCACCAATAGGCTCCGATTTAATGATTGTTATGTTGAGATTTTCTGACTCATCCATGCTTTTTTCAATGGTATGTTTATATGGCTTGACTGCAAAGTCGTTGGTATCTTCATGTAAAGTCCTGTGAGCAATATTCTTTTGATAGAGAACTTCATAATCGGACTGCCATTCATCACCTTGTGTAGATGTATGTACAGGGTATTTACCAATTACTGGAGCTTTTGAAAAATCTGGATCACTAACAGGAGAAATTCTTTTAGGATTCTTAATTGGACTGGTTATTTTGAATAATTTTGAAGGCTTGGGAAACGAATCTTTTGATGGTTGTTCTTTCTCTGTGAGTTTTGATTGTGCATCGGTTGTATTCCCCGAGTCATTAGTACCGTCAGATTCAGAGGAAGTTTTTCTTCTTCGTTTTAAATTATTGCCAGTAAGCCCATCGATCTTTAAGAACGCAGCTGCTTCTAGAAACTGTTTTAATTGATACACTTCAACATTGGCTTGACCATTATAAACGAAAGTTAAAATGTGTTTAAGAATATCGAACTGTATTCCCTTTAAAACGACTACTGGTCGCTCATCCTTAAACTCTTTAAAAAGACAATCAAAGTATTTACTACATGCTGAGAGAAACACCTTATGTGCTCCAATTTTCTGGCCTTCTGCATACAAACTAACATCACATAAGTCGTTATTGTGTAACAGTCTGCTGAATGCTTTTTTGATATGTTGAGTATGTCCTTCCCAATTTAACGAATATTCGGAATTTTCTGGATCCATGTTTCTTACTTTGATACAAGATAATTATTTTTTAAAATCTAATTTAAAATTTTTTGTTTTAAAATAATATAGGGTTAGGTCGTAAATATGATTGCAGACTTTTTATATTTAAAGATTGGGAAGAAAATATGTAGCAACAACACCACAGAAAAAGGTCAGGAACATAGAATTCCCTTGAAGAAAATATAAAGTTGGAAAAATAAGGTTGACCATATTATTAATAAAGCACAATTTATAATGCGATTAGTTTTTACCCCGCGATACTCGCCCGATTAAAGGTAACGCGCGATGGGTGCTTTATTGACGTGGTCGATATTTCTGTCGATGTATATCCTTCTTTGGAATTCCACAGAGTTAAAAACATTTCTTTTAAAATCGCTAATATAAAAGTACAGAAAGCAATGGCACTTAGTTCTTATTAAATTAGTCCATATCTTTAAGTCCGGTGTTCCAAATCACGTTAGCAACATTGCTAAACAGATACGATTAATATGCGAGTATATACACATTTGCAAAATATATGGATTTTTACACTAAATTCGGTTGTATAGTACCTATAGTAAAGCCGGCGACTGACTTGTAACATTTGGGTGTAATGTATCGAGGCTCGCTACGAATGTTACATTACAGCAACCCCGTTCTCTTCATCACCCGGAATGCTCGGTTCGCGGGTGATCCACCACTCGTCGTAACAGTGACGAGGATCCCAAAGATTTGCTTTTTGTGTATACTTCTCAATAAGAAGCAGGGTTTGCTCACGATCCCACTGCGTCCCGATTCACACAAAAAATACAAAACCTCTGGGAATTTTTATGGCGCCAGCAATGGCAATTATAATCAAGGATTCAGGCGCAGTACACCATTCTCCGTACTACAGTCAGAAACAAAGAAAATATAAGTCAGAAATTCTACTCTTATGACAATTAAAATGACACGGATTCATGCGCAGTACACTGTTCCCGATCAGCTGTCTCTCATTACCAGAAATGGGGCAGGCGCCATTTTAATTGCCCTTGCCGGCGCAATTCTGTAGACATGGATTATTCTGTTATTTTTAACTGTTTATTATTTGGCCGAACCAGGTATGAACATGTAATGGCCATTTAAACCCACTGGTACTTAAATTAGCAGTTTACATTCTTTATTAAACTTATGGACTGCTAATTCAGCAACTTTTTGCACCTCCTATTTGTAAATAGCAGTAGCTGCTTTAACTGGCAATCAAAACGAACAGGTTTGCACATCTCTAATTCTGGGGATATTTTAGGGATTTCGACAGTACCCACTGCTGTTCTGACCGTTGACAATGCTCCAGCTGATCGAAAACGGTTTACTGCGCATGAATACGTGCCATTATAATTGCCGGCGCAAGAGAAAAAATTGCTTAGTCTAATACGGCCTACATAATAAAATGAGAAGAAGCGCCACTTTCCCATACGCTCGCAACGAACAAATTAATCCAGCGACTGACTAGAGCCGAACACATCAGAGGGATTCGCGAAAAAACCTACAACCCGAAGGAGCACCGGCGAGCCGCTCGCCGCGAATGGTACGGCTCGCTGTATTCACTGCGCGAATGTTCGCGGTGTAACATGTTACATTACACCGAAATGTTACAACTCAGTCGCCGGCTTAAGGTTAAAAACGAGTCGATAGCTCTGAGAAGCAACACATGACAGAAGATCGTAGTACACACACATATATATATATATGTGAGTACACATTAAGCTGTAGATCTCCTTGGGAATGGCTTAGGCAGCAAACAAATGAGAATAAAATGAGAAAAAGAATTAAGCAATCATATTTATTATGTCATTCAAAATATCTCGTTTAAAATTACAATAAATAAATTATATATAAATACTCGACGAATGAACCTGAACCATTGGGTTTTTAACAGAAATTCGCATAATACTAACAAGATTCATCAAAGTTTTAATTCGCTAATCTCTCAATTTCTTTATATTTGCTCTAGCTAATTAATACATACAAGAAAAATAATTTAAATCAAAATACGTACAACAGTGCTATATACATTAATTACATTATAAGGGGGTATTTATCAGTGTTGGTGCATTTTTGAACACTATTGAACAAAAGGAAAAATCATCTTATATACATTGTTTTAGAGTGAGTCGATTTTTAACACAATTTGCCTTTCGAATTAATATACTTTATACTTGAGACAAAGAGTAAAAATATTCAAAAGGCACAACAATTTAAATCTTTCTTAAAAGTGGTATTTCAATAAATAAATCACCTTGCTAAAAATTCTAGCTTCACTTAGAACTTAAAGCCTGGTTGCATCATCAAGTAAATTCTTAAGCTCTTTGTTGTGTTGAGCTTTACTGCCGGTTGCTGTACTGGCAGCTACAGGTCGGCCAACATAGCTGTAAAAAATTGTTATTATAGAATTATTATATTATATATGTCCATTTTAGTAAAAGTAGGTCACAAACACAACTAAACACGTTATATGAAACTCTTAGTCTTAGTCGTGCTACACAAGAGCTAGAGAAAGCGACGTTAAATTTTTAAAGTTACGTTACGTTATTTTGTCGAGTTTTTCGAAGTATTGCGCAACGATAACTGCTTTCAAAGTTTTCAGCTTTGAGTTGTTAGAAACAACTAGATAATTAACAGTGAGTACAATTTCTTCTACAATCATTATAAGAACTATATTTTTTTAAGCAATGAATGCATAAAATTGACTATTTTTTAACGAGTTAAAAAGTAATTTGGCGTAAAAGAACGTGTAATTTTTTCACTCCTCTCTGAATGCTTATAATATCAAGTTGCCATAAAAACTGCATTCGCGTCGTTCGTTGCCTGGGTGCCGCAGTTATTGTTACCTTACAAATGTTAATAATATTTGAAAACATCAAAAATTGAAAGAGATAATTCCGATTCCGAAGAAGAAAAGTAATTTCAATGCGGTCCAGACGAAATAATTAATAAAGCCAATGAAGCAAAATTTATTGCCTGAAAAATCTAAAGACGCTTACAAGAAGCAATATAATACGTTTATTAAATTGCATTGGACCCATAGACAAAGGAAGAGAGGGGACGAATAATTCCGGTGTACGGGCCGTCGCAGAAAGTGTTACCTAAAATTGATCCACCGCCATGGATAGGGAGCCAGACAATCGAGGTGGCACCCAGTGTATTTTGGTGATTTGTGGTGAGAAGAGCTATTATAAGAATTCAGTTTATTAACAGAAAAATGGTGAATTGTTGTTCCTATGGCTGTAAAAGCCGTAATGAACGAGAGAAGCTTGGAATTACTTCCCATCGGTAAATATTCAAATTGTATTTTTTGCATGAATTTATTTTATATTAGATATCTCACTTTTAAGTTTAGCAGTATATATTATTTGAAACTATGATTAAGGCCATAGTTAAAGCTACCTTTCTTTGTAATTTGTACTAGATTTGTTGCACTTTTCATTCAAGATTTCTAAAATGAACCAGGTAATTGCCATTGGAGAGGGTGTGTCACTCAATGGCGTACCTGCATGATTTGTATATTTTGACAAAATTAAATTATTTCTTATTTAATTTTAGTTAATTATTAGTGAAAGCATTATATTATTTCAAATGTATACCAGTGTTATTTTTTTTAAGAAAGCGATTAACGTTTGTCTTGAATCGTTGAAGAGAAAGAAACACGACTTCAGGAAGGTCGTTCCATAAGGATGGCGTCCTGTTAAAACTTATTTTAAATCACTAAGCTCAACCACATTGTTGTATTGTTTTTAGATTTCCGAAAGATCCACAAAAAGCAAACATTTGGTTGCAGAACATGGGACTTAGAGATTGGACACCTTCTCCTGCCTACAGGATTTGTTCAAAGCATTTTGAGTAGTCCTTTTTTATAAAGTTGAGGAAAGAGTTCGATTACTTGGAGGTGCTGTGCCAACAATATTTTAAAAACTACCAGTAATTACATTTTGTTGCTTCTTTGTAATAAATTTTGAATCGACCAATTTTGTTTTTTATCTTACATTTTCCCTAAAGTTGAAAGATATTTAAATTTCACAACCTTTTCTATATGAAATTATATCTTTGGCTAATAAAATTAATATTTATTAAGCATTCATAAATTATTGAGAAGCAAAAGAACATTTGTACTCAGTAAGGTACACAATACACAAATTCAATTCAATAAAAATATTACTTCCATATTACATAAATAATAATTTTTTACGGGGATAATACTAAGAAAATATTCATGTAACCCCACTGCTAAATCCGATAAGGAGCCAGGCGGTAACAAAATAGCTTCTGGTTTTACGCGTCCCCTCTCTTCCTTTGTCTATGATTGGACCAAAAGGTAAAACATTTTTAAATCTTCGACTTTATGGTTATGCTATTCCAAGTTATTATACACCAATATATATTTTTTAATTTCGAAAAAGAAAATTGTACTACTCGTAAAGAAAAGTAATACTTTATGAAATTGTTACATAAACAATTATAGCCATATTCGCCATCAGTCAGATCGCAGGAATGCTTACACAAAAAATTAATACACTATGAAGATATGATTTTATTTTTTTTAAAAATGGGCTCACCTGAGAACCCTGTCGTCAGGTCGTGTCTCCAGAGGTTTTGGATCGTCCCTACCGAACAACCTACTGAACCAACCCTTTTTATTTGGTCTAAAACACACGAAACAAATTTTTGGTTAGCAATTACGAATTCCAATAATTCTATCTATTTTATAGGAATATTGGTGTAAAAATCATATCTTCATATAAAAATATGAACCTACTTAAATAATGGTCTAAATAATTGTTTAATTAAAAAAGTATTTCTTCAATATAAGTCCATTTACAGAGTTATGAATTTTTAGTACCTACTTCTACTATTCACTACTCAACCTAATTTAAAATTTGTAACAAAAAATGATGCACCATCGAACTCCACGTCTCGTCTCCGATATGGATCGAAGCCCGAGGGAAAGAGTGCCGCTAGAAACCGCGTGAAAGCAACTATACGTCTGCCACAGGCTGTTGCCCTCGACATCACCAATGAATTAATTATAAACGTTAAGGTGCTCTTGCTCAATAGATATGGTATAACCAGTTGTTATTAGGAGGCCAAAGCCTCACTCTACAGCTTATGTACAGGGTGTTCTTCTTTCGCTAGTTTTACGGGGTATCTCCGTGATTAGTAAAGATAGAATGATGAGGTTTTAGCACTGTGCTACTTTTTTGTGAAAAAAAATATGACGCAATTAGAATTTTTCTAGGCCTGCTTATTGTTGATATACGGGATCTTTTTGAAAATTTTACATTTTGGGACACCCCCCTTATATCGGTTACCCTGTAACTTATCAAAAAGAAACAAAATGTTCTCTTTGTAGGTTTCTACGTAGAATCCACTGAATTTTTTTTTTACGTCCACAGAATTCAAAAATGTTAATGGGTGACTAGAAAAATTCTAATTGGTTTGTTTCACAAAAAGTAACACAGTATCTTTACTAATAAAGGAGATACAATCGAAAAATTGACACCTTGCACCCTGTACTACTGTAATTTTATTAATATTTTTACAAAATTTAATTTCTTTTTTGTTAATTTGATACTTTGTTGCATCGCAACATTTTGTGTAGTTATCTATTGATATACTATACTACAGCGGCGTTACAACGCAAGCCTGATATCAAATCCAGTATCTTTCGTTCCTCTACAAAACCATATTTTAAGCATTGGGGTAATTCTTTAGATAAACCTTACTTACACGATATCTCTCTGACCAGATAGAGTAGTTTCGAATCTAGGTTTGATGTAAGTCCAAGCTCCTTGGTTTTTGTGTTCTTCTTGGGCCCAGGCAATCTGTGCATTGGAGTACTTTTCGCACTCTTTTTTGATTAAATCGAACGGGAAAGGTGTCAACTATACGGAAAAAAATACTATATAAAAAATGTTTAATCAAATACACTTTGCTTCCAATAAAATTATTTACGCTCCTTCGAGCAAATACGTTCATATTTATATCTCAAATTCTTACTTGTTCCACACGAGCAATGGCAATCTTATCCTCAAGCCCCAAGTCCTTGACAGCTTTTAGCAAGTCGTAGTATACTTTTCCCGAACAGAAGATCAACTTTTTGACACCGTCAGCATTTTGAGAAGCTTTACCCTCCTCCGGTATAATCCTTCTAAATTCAGTCCCTAAAAGCCATAAAAATGTATTATTTATAATTTTTCGGTAATATTTATAGATTTGTCGCTTTCTCAAATAATTTCAATTAACGGTAATGCTAATTATTATCTTATACCTTCAACCATTTCGTCAAAAGAGCTTCTCGCCTCTGGGTGTCTTAACAAACTCTTTGGTGTCATAACGATGAGTGGTTTTCTAAAATAAAGGAATAAAATTTAAAGGTTAATTATAAGTATTTGGGACAAACTGTGACTTGTTTATATTTTGACTATCTCTCCAATATGTTTCATTAAAAGTTAGAAATTCTTCCTCTTCCAAAAAATATAATAATACAGTTGCCCACATATGGAAAACTTTTTTATTATTGAAATATTAAAAAAACTTTTTACGCCGATTGCCTCTGTACGATTAGTAACCTAACTTATACTTATCCATAGATATAGGTCGGCGGTCCTCCCACTCCCTCACTCCCTGTTACATTACCTACCTGAAAGGTAAAGCGATCTGTCTCCTCAACAAATGGAAGAGACTGGCAGGGTTAGTACAGTTGGCAATGATCCAGTTGATATCGTGGAGTTGACGTACGGCGAAGTCCTCGGTTTCCGGGGGGAAATAGTCTGGATCATCAGAGGACATTTGGAGGAATCTTTCCAGACGAGCGCTAGAATGTTCGGGACCTTGACCTAGAACATTTATCAAGAGGATTTTTTTAGGAAATGGCTTAAATCAATTAAGTAACAGTTTGTATTTAAGTTAACTATTAATAAATTATTTTCATAAATTTGTATGTATTTGTACTACTTACCTTCCATACCATGAGGCAACAACATGACCAAACCGGTTTGCCTTACCCATTTGGATTGTCCACTGGCCAAAAGGGTATCGATGATACACTGCGAAGTGTTGGCGAAATCTCCGAATTGGGCCTCCCAGATGACGAGGGCGTTGGGGTTGGTCATTGAATAACCTTAAGAATAATATAACTAGTATATACAGGGTGTTACGGAAATGAATTATTATATTTAAATGGGTGACTCCTTGGGTGTCCCACAGAAAGTCTACATATATATTTTTTTAATCGAATATCTAAAAACTAAGGTAAAAACCCTTTTTACCCACTGTCGAGACGTTCCATTTGGATTCACTTAGCAAGAATGTGGGTCGGCCGCGCGCCGCTTCATACTTCAGTATGTTTCGAGATTCGGGAGTGGAACGACGTTGTCGAGGGTTCCACGTGCTTGACGTATACGAATTTTAAACGTTTTGTTAGTTGTATTGCCCGAATTTTTTTTTGTTGTGAAATAATTCATAATAATAAATGTTGTGATGTGATTTTTTCAAAATTGTGTGATATTATTTACTGTTGGTTCTGTTGAAAAACATACTTTTTGTGTTTTATTTTTTATGGAATTTAATTATAAAACGGATTATTTTAAAATAAGATCAAAGGTAAGAGAGTATGTACCTTAAAATTGTAGTTTTCCTTGTCTAAAAAGTTTCAAAAAGAAGTGATAACGCGCGTCAAGACGTCTTGCTGTCAAAAACAGAACACGTTCGTTTAGAATTCTGTGTTGCAATATGACAACATCGCCTATAATGCGCTAACCTCTTTTGAACCTGGAGACTGCCTCAATAAAATATTGATTGCGAAGGGCCTCAGGAGCGGCCACGTAAATTTTGAGATTTCATATAATGTGTATATTTCGCTTAATAATTCAAAGCGCCATTTATGGTTTTTCATCTCAGGATTTGCGGGTTTAAATATAATACGTCATTTCCATAACACCCTGTAGATTAGAGGACTTTGAGAGCACTCTGACCGGCCATAGATAAATACAACTAGGTAAGCACTTTATTTTTACTCTTAATCTGAAATTTAAGTTTTACATTATGTTTGGCAACATTGAAAGATAACATATGTTTCGAGAGCGAGTTACTTGTTAAATGAACACGTGTGTCTATGGCGTAGGATGGTTTCGGAGGGTCGTTACCCAAGTTTCTCGACTGTCGAAAAAAAAAGTATGAACGCTTTCTCTAGGACACCCAATGAGTTACATAACTCGAGACATCATAAAAAGATGATTTCTTTCGAAAATAATTGTGCTGTATTTTAGAAATTCGGTTTTGTTGTCTTTACTCAAGACGATGAACTGACGTTTTTCAATGGTCGGAAAAAAAAACAGAAAAATAAACCGTTTTTTTTTTCAATTTTTATTGTTGAAGATGCTGTTAATTACAAGTCTAAATAAAACGTAGGAGCTGTCCAAGTTATGTACTGCATACTTACCTAATTCAAAACCAAGTACACCATATTCAGAAAGAGAGCTGTTGCAGACGGTGTATGGCGCCTGGTCAGGATATAAGTTGCAAAGGGGCCTAAAAAACATCAAACATACTTTTAAATTTAATTTATACACTACTATTTCAAAGTAAACGCTAAAAAAGTAATTTGTTTTTATAAATGATCGCTTTAGAATCCAAATTTCTGAAATTAATCCTCTGTCTGCTAATACTAGCAGAAACACAGAACCTGTGGACCGACAGGTTTTACAAGTAGATTTCCAAACCTGAACATCACAGTTACGCCGGAGAAAGATATATGTTATTTTTAATGTATTTTTCTTTTATCAGGTAATGAAAAAGGATAAAATAGACGTTTTTCTTTAGAAATGAAATACAATTCAACGTATTAGAGAAAAATGACAAAATTAAAATATTGATAAAGTCTATATTCTGTCTTTACACAATGCGTAATTACTTACACATCATTAAAATCATAAGAATCAATCAAATTTTAGCGAAAGAATCAAAACAAAGACTGATTTCACAAATATATACGCGCCTAGCGTTCCGATATATCGATACATGCATCAAATAACATTGTAAGTGACATTTTGACCAATTTCAGAGTTCAAAATAAATTTCAATGTTTCAAACCTAAAATTTGTTTTTTAGCTGAATTTTTTTTTAAATGTCTCTTTCATCCCATACGTATCTGATTATTTTGGTATTTTGGCTGTAAGTAATAATAAGTAAGTAATAAACCC
Organism: Barypeithes pellucidus; assembly: GCA_963991005.1. Classification (NCBI taxonomy): domain Eukaryota; kingdom Metazoa; phylum Arthropoda; class Insecta; order Coleoptera; family Curculionidae; genus Barypeithes; species Barypeithes pellucidus. The sequence continues at coordinate 9,574,939 of OZ022557.1, forward strand.
GAACGTTTTACGTCTTCTCCTGTAAGAATACGATTTGGCACTTACAATGTTATTCGATGCATGTATCGATATGTACCATCGTGCCGGTAAAAAACTAGGACAGCAAAATTTCTTATTTTCTCCTCGACTATTAGGGATTTTTTATTTTCGAGTCTGGTACCAGTAAACTGTCATTTACAAATTTTACATGTCAACATAGAATGTCACTTTATCATTTACGTGTCAAGCCAATTTTTCTTTTAAAAATATGCCACAATTAACACCCCAGCAAAAGGCTATAATCTACAGTCGGTTGCGAGATGGTGCTTTTATTAGGGATATTGCAGACGTACTGGGAGTAAACAAAAATACCGTGTTGTTGGCAAAACAAAAAATAGCAAGGCATGGGACTATTATTAGGAAAGCAGGTTCAGGTCCCCCTAGAATTTCTACTGAAGATGAAGATAGAGTTAATTATCTAAGGGATCATCCATTCGCAACTGCAATAAAGGCGAAAGAAGAGACGAACTTTCCAGATTCTGCAAATACTGCTATAGACAGGGTTCGAATTTCCGATATACTAAGTCGTTGTGCTACTAATAAAATATTTGTAATGGAAAGAAATAAACAAGGCAGGTTAGAATTTGCACATGAATATTTAAATCGGAATATTTTCTGGGAAACAGTTATATTTTCTGACGAGAAAATTTTTCAATCGTGTAATAATGGAAGAATTCGAGTGTATAGGCCTTCCGGCATGATGAGATATACACTCACAAAACAAACCAAAGCGGGCGTTTCTCTATAAATGTCTGTGGTTGGATTAGCGCTAGAGGTCCAGGAATTTGCCAAATCGTGGAAGCAAGACTAACTGCACCTGAATACGTCAATATCCTAAATGCAGTGATGATACCATCGATAAACGCTGTATATGGTAAAAATTTTACATTTCAGGATGATAATGCTCCAATACACACAGCACGCATTGTGCAAAATTTTCTCCTAGAAAATAATATAGCAGTTCTTCCCTGGCCTCGAAGAGGCCCGATTTGAACCCGATCGAAAACATTTGGGGTTAAATGGTGAAATCAATGCATAAACATGATTTTCGGCCACGAAACAGAGATGAATTACGCTACAGGATAAATGAAGCTTGGGATGAAATAACAGGCGAATTATGCAGAAACCTAGTTTTAAGTATGCCGCAAAGGCTTCAAGAAGTAACAAACAGGAATGGTTCTATGACTAAATATTAAAAATGTTTTGTTGCTTCGACAAATTTTGCGTTTGTATTTTTCTAACCTTCTATTAAATTTCTTTTATTATTTAGTTTCGTTTTCATTTTTAGGCAACGTTATATATGCCTACTTTAAATAAGGTATTAGACTTTTTCCTAATAAAAATGCCCAATATATTTACTGCCGCTCACGTTTATAAAAGAAATAAGATATTTTGATGCCACCTCGTATCGAAAAATATAAAACGTTAAATTATGTAACCTAGGTTCTAGGTTCCTAAAAGTTGTGTTTTTACCTTTACAGCTGTCGAGCACCTTTTACAGTCTATGAGATATGTATATCCGTTTCCAGTTTTATGATTTTGTTGTCCTAGTTTTTTAACGGCATGATAGTACCTGTGTTTTTATAATCCACTTTAAAATCATGAATACATCCATTTAACAGGCTTTAGCCAGCCTTTACATTTTCGACATGTTATGACATGAATTTACAAAACAAGGTTATATTCAGTTATACTAGTGAGAAATATCCATAAATACTTAACGAAAACACAAAAGTACGATGAAATAGCTCTGAAAAGAACTGTTTTTAGGATTAAATTCAACGAAAACTCAAAAACTTATAAAAACCAAAATTCAATATTCAACAATTGTAACTCTTGTCTTTGTCTAACACGTTATTGAATTCAAAACGTATCGCATACGCTCTATTGTTTCTGTAATAAATAAAGATGGGGAGTTTTAAGTCACGATGGTTCTTGATCCATGGGTTTGTGACGCACGTGTAAAGATATAACGTACAGACAACACCTTACCTATAGGTCGCCTTATCAACAGTTTGATGGTGCAAAACGTGATGCCTGTGAGAAAAGGTGCCCCTTTCTACGTCCTGGCCAGATAACCTTACATGGATGCCTTCCTTAAGAAGAGAACCGAAAGCGAAGGCTTCTCCTAAGGCCCAGTCGCATACTCTGTTCTCTACCATTTCCATTCTGGCTTTTAGAATACGTTCAATACCTTAAGAAAAATGCTTAGTTAGTACATATTTCAAAGCATTAAAATGTGTACCCGATTTCTTACCTTTATGAATGATGAATTCGGCTGCATTAGGAGGAGGTGAAGAAAAACGTTTTCCAATATGAACCAACGTGTCCTCGACAATTCCGGTTTTGGAAACCTATAAATAGAAAAAAAGGGTGTAGCAAAATAAGTTGGTCTCGATTGACACATAAAACAATTATCTATAATGTCCAAGATAAGGAGGGCCAGTACAAGGATCTCGGAAACCGTAAGAGATACGAAGTCGGTGAAATGGAGGTAAAGTTGCGCATTTACGTGCCTAATAATATGCCGTTTAGAAAGTTTTAAAATTCCGAGTAGTTCTGGAGATATCCGAAAAAAACCGAAATTCTGAAAAATCGTTTTATTGTTTTCCTGGGTTTTTTGGGGATCGAATTCTAAAGTAAATTACATTTTTACATTGCCACTTTGTTTGTTTCACTTGACATTCACAAATCACGCGTCCCCGTTTTAAGCGCCTACTTTTCTTTTAAATCCCGAATCAACAGAAGTTTGAAATAATGTTTCTGTATTTTGTTCACTTATTTGTGGTTTATTGTTAAATTATTTGTTATTTATTGAACTAGTCCAACATAAGTAAAAATTTAGAGCTTACTTATGAAATATCATTTATAAATTAGGAGAAATACAGGACCGTATCCCAAAATTTCCTGATGTTGTTCAAAAAACCCTCGAAACTTCACTAAACCGTTGCATTCGGGAGAAAAAAAAGTTATCAAATTCCAACATCAGGAAAACAGGACCGTATTTAAAAAAATAAAGTTGATAATGGCCCTTTGAAGACGACTCGTCGGATTACAAAACAGTTAACGCTGTTAGATAGAGCGGAAAAAGTGTCAATGTAAAAGTGCAATTTACTTTAGAATTCGATCTCAAAAAAACCCAGGAAAACAATAAAACGATTTTTCAGAATTTCGTTTTTTTCCGGATATCTCCGGAACTACTCGGAATTTTAAAACTTTCTAAACGGCATATTATTAGGCACGTAAATGCGCAACTTTACCTCCATTAAACCGACTTCGTATCTCTTACGGTTTCCGAGATCCCTGTACTGGCCCTCCTTATCTTGGACACGTGGTATGGGAAAAGCACATTGGCGAGAAAATTTTTTGGGTTAACACTTACCTTCAATGGATCTTTTCCCTCAAAGAATCCAGACCATGGACTGTCTATCCAATCCTTGTACTTAATGTGAGTTTCTTGTCTTGCTCTTTCTAGCGCATCTTCACAAATTTTATCGTATTTACCCTTTACATCTTTTACTTCGTCTTGAGTTACGACACCTACATAAATATAATAAAAACGTGAACATTAATTTTTTCTAATGCAAAAACCTTTTAATAAAAACAAATAAATAAAAAATGTTACCTTCAGTAATAAGTTGTTCAGCATATTTATCCAAGCACGGCTTTGTGCTTCTGATTTTCCTGTACATGAGGGGTTGCGTAAACATAGGTTCGTCTAGTTCATTGTGGCCGAATTTGCGATAGCACACCTAAAATGAAAATTATACATTGTGTGGGTTTGTTCGGGTGTGTTTTTCTTGAGTTTGTGGAAATATACAACTGTCGTACATGGTGTTACGGAGATGACTTACTATACAAAAAAGTTAAAAAAAAATATCGATATGTTTATAATTATACAGGCAGAAACAAAAGTTACTTTTCTATCCGTAATTGCTTCACGCCCTGTGGAAAACTTTTGCAGTAGAATTTAACTTTCTTATGTTTTGTTTTGAAGTATGACATTTTCTTAACACAACATTTTTTGGCCCATGTCATTAACTGCTTTTTAAAAGAAGATACATTTTTTTAAAGTATCGCAGTTTTTCAATTTTATTCACAATTCAGAACATTACATTATTTTATCGAGTAGCATAAAAAAAATATCCGAAAATTATTCTACCTGGCCTAGTGTATTATCACCTCTTGGTCTGATCACTTCTACCATGTGAAAATTGCAATACTCTCTTTAAAAATATGTATTTTCTCTTAAAAAGCAGACAATGACGTGAACCAAAACATGTCGTGTTAAGAAAAGGCCACACTTCAAAACACATAATAGACCTAATTCCACTGCTCACTTTTTCCACAGGACGTTAAGAAATTAAGGGTAAAAACGTTTCTGCCTGTATTTTATGAAAACTAAAATTCAGCTAACATTTCGAGACACAAATCTACACTTTGTTAAAAATGTTTGTTCCAACTGGTAAATTTGGCATATTTGCGAATTCAAGGGAACCCTTAAGCGTGTCAAACGATATTGGCTATTTGGTTTGGTGTCGTTTCTCGCATTTCGATCGGGAAGAGTTCAATTGCGCTACGTCGTGGTAGCGAACCGATGGATGGCACGCGTAGTTTGACAACACTGCAAAACCTTGATAAAATACAGTAGTTAAGTCAAAACTATAGGGTTTGTTCCGTGTAGGATAATTTTAGAGGTTTCTATTCAGTGGCGGCTCGTGACCTATGATAAAGGGGGTTCACAAGTATGGTGAAATTATTTTTAAAATTTTATTTTTGTGTAACGTCCAAACAATTACTTTCTATGCGTTTTAAAGTAGAAAGAAAAAAAGTAATAAGAAAATGCGTTAGGTAAAACGTATTTTTATTTATTTTTTAATTTTACACACAGAAATACAACTTTTGGAAAATAAGAAAGGTTTTCTTATTGTGTATAGCTGTCGGATCTGAACGTCGTCGCATGCAACCCTCGTAACAATATTTATACAGTCCACTGCTAATACTACTAAAGCCGTCTACGAGCTATCAAGAAAACCGAATGATGTCCAATACTACAACCGCCATCTACGAGTTATCAAGAAAACCGAATGATGTCAAATACCACTACGCCATCTACGGCTACGTCATTAGGCTCAACCAAGACGAGAACAATAGTTAACTGTTTTATGACGAGAACGAATCCAGCCACGAGACTGACAAGTTTGCATTCTTCATATTTTTAGTGTTTTTTAGTTTAAATCCTTAAATAAAATGGTTTAAAATCATATCGAGTATCATTTATCGAAATACACACTAACACACAACCGACCCTACACAATAGTGCTTAAACGTAAAGTCCATTCTTCGGTTCTTAATTGTAGAAAATTGATCAATAACAGCCTCATTAAGTTTGGAATACCCTCTATAAAATTTTTTTCATATATTTAATTTTTAAACTTTCTAATAGAGTCCCTAGATTTACCCTTTGTGGTCTGCGTTAAATTAATTTCGGGTTTAGGTGTTCCCGCATTCTTCACTTCAATTTTTTGCTCCAAACTCAAAGAGCTAAAGTTATTTCTTAAATAGTCCACCGTCAACTATTCATTTTAACTTAATAAATATATAATATTAAAATATTAAAACATACACACTCGAATTTCTAACTAGATGCACGAAGAGACAAAAGCGGTGCACACAAAAACTGTGTGCCTTTTCCATGTTAAAACGCCATAGCCCCGCTGCCACCCGCCACGTGTTACTACAGAGAAACTGCACTACTTAATCGCACGTGCGAGCAAGTCTCGTCATAATCGTCATTTACCTGGACCGAGGCACGGTTGCCGGATCTAGACAGTTTGGTTTGACGGGATGATAAAATATTAGGGAGGGTCGGACTATTTTAGTTTGACGGTACGATAAAATATTAGGGAGGATCGGACTTTATACGTTAAATAATATTCAAATTAATATTTTTTATTCGTTTTGGGGGTGCACGTGCGCATGTGCTCCTATGGAAGAACCGCCACTGTTTCTATCTACATTTAAAAAAAGTATGTAGGCTTTCTAGGGCACCCAAGGAGTCGCACATTTAAAAATAAAAAAACCATCTCCATACACGAAGTATATGTAGACATTTTCGAACCTTTTATGAATTATAGAGGTTTGTTGGTGTTCATATCAATACGTACCAAATCGATAACAACGTCCTTATGGAAGGTAGCCCTCCACTCAGCGGCAACATTGCACACGTGAATGACAGATTCAGGATCGTCAGCGTTAACGTGGAAGATCGGCGCGTTCACAACACGTGCGACATCTATAAAAATAAATCAATAGTAAACGTTTCGCAAGTTGTGTCGACTGGATACTTTTCTAAGAAATCTTACCTGTACAATAAGGTGACGATCTGGAGTACCTAGGATCAGTTGTGAAACCGATCTGGTTGTTAACGACAATGTGAATGGTACCGTGGGTAGTGTAGTCGGGCAATTCAGACAAGCCGATGGTCTCGAAGACGACACCTTGACCGGCAAAAGCGGCGTCTCCGTGAAGTAACATAGACATAACCTGCAAAATTGTTTAGGTCAGTACTGTTAACACGATTAGCTCCTCGTTGGTCTCAAAATAAGGGGATTTTGAAACCTATTTTAAAGGTAAATAGGAATAATTTTATTTCTGCCGATGCCTGTGCGAGTAGGTTAAAGTTAAGGGCCTTTATGTTGAAGTTAACCGCCAATATTTACTATAAGAAGGAATGGATATCTAGTTTTCGATGTAGAATGATCAATTAAAACTAATCTCACCTTTTTACCTTCGCCGTCACCTCTGTAGAACTGTTCGGCTCTAGTTTTGCCTTCAACGACTGGATCTACGGTTTCCAAGTGAGATGGATTAGCTACAACCGCTAAACGGATGTTTTTGTTTGTAACACGATTCAATCTAACAAAAAAACAACACAACGTATTAGTCAAGACAAAATCAAATAAGAAAGAGCCGCAAGCGTCATTATAGATAGATTATGCCATTGGCGCATTCCTTATCTTTTAGTAACACTGGATGGATTTTGATCGCGAATAATTGTTTTATTATAACTTCGATTTTTATTATTCCTTACCTTTCAATGTATGTACCCAAATGGTACTTGACATCTCCGGATCCGTCATCGGCAGCTTCCAATCCGGCGAACTGCGTGAACAACTGATACAAAGGTTTCCTACAAACGTTGGCGAGTACATTCAAACGCCCTCTGTGAGGCATGCCCATAACTATACTTTCTACGCCCAGTTCCGTCGACTTGTCGATTACAGTTTTCATGGCGGGGATGAGGATTTCGCAACCTTCCAGACCGAAACGTTTTTCGGATGACCATTTGCGGGACAGGAACGATTCAAACCTAGAAAATGTCTAGCGTCATAATTTTACAGTAATATCAAAGAACTGTCATTTTTAATATCTTTTTGTTTTATCAGTTAATGAAAAAGGACAAAACAGACAAAGTTGTTCTTTGGACACGAAATAAAATTTAAAATACGTATGTCCTAGAGAGACATAAATGCTATGTTTACATAAATAATATTATAACCTACCCATGAGCTCTGGTCAACCTAGCCAAAATCAGTCTCTTCTGGTCGGCTTGGAGGTCCATACATCCAGGCGTTTCAAGCCTCTGTCTGATCCAGTTGCACTGTTCCAAACTGTTGATAAACATGTATTCGACACCGATGTGCCTGCAGTAAGTGAGCTCCAGGCGCCTCAAAATTTCCCTGAGGGGTAGAGATTTCTCTTTGCCACCAATAAAGGTGGTGGATGGTAGTTTAAAGACACGATCCATATCAGTTTCGTCTATAGGCGTATTTTGAATAGATACATTAGTCACGAATATTTCATTAAACATTTTGAAATTGTCACAATTTTTATTAAACAAAAATTTATTTTTATAGTACAATTATAATAGTACAATACTTTTGTTAACAATTTCCTATACCCATCTCCAACCGTTTCTATGATAATATTCATAATAGTATATTAAGATACAAGTTTCATAAGACATCTTAAGACATTATCTTAGAGCACGCGTTTAATTTAGAAAACGACCCCCGAAGCGGGGAGTTTTCTAAAGTACAAGTGCTCTAATTGTCTTATGAACCGTGTGTTTTATAATACTTTTTCTATTTGGGTCTTTAAAGTTTGAAAAAATATAGTGTATTTTTTCCATTTGAATTAATATTTTCTTTTTGCTTGGCAATACTTTTACAATTTAATAAAATGTTACAAGTATCAAATATGCCATGATAGAAACAATTGAACACAACAAAGTTGTACTCAGTCAGAAATACGAGAAATTGCAGAAAATAATCTAGAAAAACTTTTAAAAATATGCAAAACTTTGAGTTATAGTGCGAACAGAACAAAGTTCAAAATATTGAACAAAAAAACGTCTTTTATCTTTTATCTCCCAACTCCCTACTCTAACTTTCTGATTAAAATACCTGTATACCAATCCATGTTGATTTTCAATAATACCCTTAATGACATTGATGTATTCGGTTTGTCCAATACCCAATTTACTAAACTTATAAAGCATAAACTGTTACCTTGATGCAACCATTATCTTTCTCTCTTTTTTTTTTCTTCTTTTTCCTATCTCTTGGATTTTTTTGTTGCTTATGTATAATTTTTTTTTTACAGGTCATATTGTCTTGTAATTGGATTTTACTCTGTTAGACAATAAAGATTATTATTATTATTATTATTATTAAAATAATAAATAATACTATTGAACAAAACATTGTGGCGACACAGAATCTGACAGGAATAATAATGAATGCTCAGGAAATGTCTACAGTAACGATAAATATGTATAATACTATATTGAATTAAAAATAAAAATAGTACTTTATTGAATAAAACTTTAGAAATAGAGCATAAACTGGAAGATATTTCTATTATTTTTAGGGGTTTCTTGTTTTATAGTTGTGACTAGAAATTAGTTGAAGGACGCCGTCAGCATGTTATATATTTCCGAGTATAGGTATTTCAGATAAATATCTAGTAAAAATGACCTATTTGCAAGGTTAAAGGTTAGTATTTTAAAGTTTTCTATAAAATTTTTTTGTCGAATCCATAATGCATAGAAAACTAATTTCAACGAAATCGAAGTAAGCCTAAAATTCGAACCCTGCCAACATAAAAAAAATAAAATTTCAGTTTCATAAAGTGGCAGGTTATTCAATTTTTTTGCATTTCATAATGTAGCCATTATGAAACCCAAATGGAAAAAAGGATTTTTTTAATCAAAAAACAAGTCAAAGGTAATTTGATCTTGCTTCGTAACTAATTCAATTAAAGACATAAAAAATTTGAAAAAAATTAGAAAATGTATGAGTCTTTTAATTTCATAAATATAGTGAAGACATTTTTTACAGGATATTTTTAAAATTATACCTTTCTGGTATAATATAATAAATACTCAGATAACAATTTTTTAATTTAAAAACTACGAAGATAGAAACATGCATGTACTGTGCGGTTAGACGAAGAATATAATTCTACACGTAATGGTAAATTTTAAATACAGGGTGTTCGACTTCAAAAAAGTTGACTTATGAGTAATTATTGTATTACACCACAAAGGCACAATTTTTAAGATTCCCTATATAAAAAATGGCTTATATTGTTATGAAATAAACAGACCCATACCTTTTCTAAATTTTCTCTAATTTTTAAATCTCTATATTAGTTATAAAGTAACGTCAAATCACCTTCAACTTGCTTTTTTATAAAAAATTCCTTTAATGAATTTTATCTAAAAAAAAAAACCCGGTTCGAGATGGGTGTAGGAAATTGTTAACAAAGGGTGGATTTTTACATAGAATCAAAAAATGCCAAAATATACAAGGGATTCTATTTAAAATGACTCCGGTTATGCCGGAATAGCCTTTATACGTCAAAACATCATTAAAAAGATCGGAATCGTTTATAGCGAGTACCAATATTGGAAACAAATATCTTTTTAAGTTCCCGAGATCTTTTGATAGGCCACTTACCATAAAAAGTGTGACAATTTTTCTTAAATTAAGCTATATGACGAATAAATTAAGATAATAAAAGAAACATTTGCACGGATAGTTATCTAGGAATAAAAGTCAACGACACATCGATACGTATGTACATTTAAAAATAAATAATGAGGGGTCCAAATCAGCTTGAAACATTTTTTTTAACATTAAGTACTAGGATGCAAATAAAAAGAAAAAGCGTAAAAATATCAACTTTGTACTTACACGAATTACTGTGAATTTGTGTTTCGTTAGTTGAAGCGGGTTACTAGGTAAACAATGTGCTAAAGTTACGTTATACTAGTGCATTATTAAAAGTAAATTGATAAACAATACAGGCGAAATTGGCGTCGACAATATTGCGGGTGTGATTCCGGAAATATTAATATTTACAAAAACAGTCAGTCCATCTTTCGACTTTAAAAGTACATCTTATATTTTGACTTTCAAAGTACACTATTAGTGGTAATGATTCCGTTGACGCCATTAGTATACAGGATGGGCCGGGAGGAACGGATCAAACTCCACTAGTTCAGTCCATATCTATTTAAATGGCCCTTTTATCTTGGAGAAACGCCTCACGCGAGATCTCTATGGATACGTACAACTTATGGGATGCGCAGTAAAAAGTTAAATTTTATGAGTGAAAAAATGGGTTGGTGCGCACGGTTTACCGGTCATATTTTTAAAGGTTGGTCGTCGGTTGTCTTGCGTACAATGTTGTCGCCATCATATAGACAACCCCGCCGTATTGGAGCTGGTTTGGTTGCAAACCAACGACGTGAACCAACGACCAAAGTTTCCTATAAAGTGGACTTAGCTAATAGTTAGAGAGACGGTGACAAAAGGGGTTGCGTGAAGTGGAATATCAGTAATTTGGTTTTTCGTAGAGTTTAGGTCCCCCTCTACAACTTTTATATCTGATGAAATGCCGTAGATCGTTGCTGAGGCGCGCTGTACCGCTTTAGATAGGAAATTCTCAATAAATTCAAAATTATATCGAGCCATGTCTGAAAATGATTATACAGCATCTGAATGACCCTAAAGTCACGGGAAACACATTTTCTGACACGTCAACCCTTGCATATACTTTTCAGAGCGTCAAAAAAAATGAATGGAAAAATTATAAAGTCTCAAGTGACATGGGCTCAAGTGGGCTTAATCGATTTGTATTCACATGGAGATGACTCGTAAACAATTTTCTGATAAAAAAAATATTGCGAAAGTGCAGCATACTTTCAAGGATATCGTGAAAAGGAAGACTATGAAAGTCGGGTTTGCTCGAAGGTGCACGAAGTAAGACTGCAGCGAGATCTCTTTGGACAATTGCTAACTGCATCGCTCTTTCAAAAAATAGATTTAGAGAAAGTTTTGCAGTACCCGATTACTACAGTCCCGCTTTCTCTCTGTCATACCTTCCGGTATCTCTGCGTAATATTGTCAGAATTCCGCCTAGTTAGGTGCGATTCTTCTGAAATTTTTTTCCATAATATTTGGGTGTCAAGGAATGTAGTGTGACTTTCTGACATGTCACGATCGTTTTCCGAATTTCCTCCGAGGAGATTTTTAAAAAATTCCAATAATGAAATGGCGAGACCTGGAACGACAACATTTTTTTCACATAATCTTTAACATATAATGTTCCATTCTAGAAAGTTTCAACTTCAAATTCGCTTTTTTTCTTTTTCTTTAAATTTTAATTTTTTTTTTGACACGCTCGGAAAAGTATATGCAAGGGTTGACGTGTCAGAAAATGTGTTTCCTGTGACTTTGGGGTCACGCAGATGCTGTAAATTCATTTTCAGACATGGCTCAATATAATTTTGAATTTATTGAGAATTTCCTATCTAAAGCGGTACAGCGCCTCTCAGCAACGTTCTACGGCATTTCATCAGATATAAAAGTTGTAGAGGGGGACCTAAACTGCACACGAAAAAACAAATTACTGATATTCCACTTCACGGACCCCCTATTGTCACCGTCTCTCTAACTATAAGCAACAGTTTGCTGTAAAAATATAATTTTCGAGAAATTAGTCGCTGTTGTCAAAAACTCATCGATATGAAGGTTAGAAAGTAAAAGTAAACTCTTGACGTTTTAGGAATACTGTAGCCGATACTAAAGAAAGACGTGAAGCAATCAGGAGAGCAACAGGCGCCATGCGTATACGAAGCAGGAAAAGAACACTATGATAAAACAAATGTTAATATACGAAGCTTTACTTGTAAAGATTGTTTCAAGAAAAATGGATATAACTTAATGACTGCCGTAAAAGTACCTGGGCCATCCCATTATTTATGACCGTTTGTTATTATTATGTGGAAAGGACCGGATTGTAATAATTATAATTAAATATAGGCACATCAGGTAGGTTAGGTTGCTTAATTTATATTTAAATATCTTTTTGTGGTAACATTTGTTAGTTTTTGAGGAATGGTTCAAGAATTATCTTTTACCAAACATTCCTCAGAATAGCGTGATAGTAATGGACAATGCGAGTTATCACAGTCGCCAATTACATAAAGCTCCAAGCTCAAATAATACAAAATTGGAGATTCAGAACTACATGGCGGCGAATGATATATATTTTGAAGAAAGTTATAAAAAAAGTGAGCTTTTAGAAGTTTTAAAGACATTTTGTATAAAAAAAAGTATATGTTTGTGACACATTGGCAGAAGAAATTGGACAAACAGTGCTACGGCTCCCACCCTATTATTGCATTTTTAACCCCATAGAGCATATGTGGCACCAGTTAAAATGACTGGTTAGGTTTGAAAATATTTCTCCGACTTTAAGTTCTAGTGTGCTTTATGATATTCCCCCAGGTAGTTGGAAAAATTCAGTCCGTCACGTAAAAACTGTAGAAAATTCGTATATTTGTCTGGATCGTATAATTAATCCAATTATAATTAATTTTGATGAGGATAGCGATAGCGAAACAGAATTATCTATAGAATGACATTATAAATGTAAATAAATATGACTAGTAATATTTAAAAAAAATGTTATTTTATTTGATTACATTAATATAATCATATCATTACTTGTTTTCCTTAGTCCGTCCCTTCATACTTCACTTGTTTATTGCCAAGCTCTTGTCGACACAATGGGACCGACCCAGGAAATCATTAAGTCGTATCCAATTTTCGTGAAACGTACTGTAACTACGCTGTTACTTGAAAATAAATCATAAATAAGACAAAGACATAAAATATGAGTTTTTTACATAATTTTCACTTGCACAATAGATTCCTGGAGTCTGCTCCGTTCGTCCCAACTGACCCTATATACAGAATGTGTTGGTTCCTTAGTAGGTACCAAGTAAACTTGAAGAGGCAAAATTTTTATTTATTTATTTATCCACCTTTAAAGTTACAATAAAACCTTCCATTGATCTTGCATCTGCTAAATTAGCTAGATGTTGTACCCACCATCATATAAGAGCTATTTACCTCCTGTGGAACTGCGATAAATATTTACATTCTCAACGCCATACCTAACTACACCATTCCAAAGCTACAGGCCATATATACAGGGAGATATCTACATAAAGAAAATAAAATAAATATATAAAATAATGCTTACGTCTCATGAACTGCTGAACCTGTCTTCGAAGTTCCTCCGAATACGTTTTGGATGGATTGTCTACGAGTTAGGCCAAAAACAAGCAAAGAAATGTAAACAAGCATAGAAAAAAACCAAAAAAAAGTAAACAGGAAAATATGAGGACGAACAACATTAAGTTAAAATGTTTGAAAAGTAACTCTTTTTAACACAAACACAATTTTTATTAAAAATTAAGAAAAACAAATTGTGCAGCCTTCTAATTTTTAGTGATGTTAATAAGTTAATGCAAAAAGACTAGACATTATCACTAGACAAACTAGACAAAAAAATATTTGGAAAAGACGGAGTACCATACAAGGCGAACTACAAATATTTTTTTTACTTCTTAAAAATTATTAAAAGTTCGTAAAAAAAATAAGCAAAAAGTATGTATTGATTAATTTTGCTAAATAAATGCGCTCGTAAGTCAAAAACTGTTCGAGATAGGTATAGCAACATTACCCATAGAGAGATAGACAATCTCAAGAGCTTTTACGACCACAGATAAAACACAGGGTGTTCCATTTAAACAAACATACTATTAAATAGAAAATGTTTCCTTTTTTCCCTTTCTCATCCTTGGACGCGTTTCGCCGTTCACGGCTCCCCAGTGAGGCTCGAGTCTGACAAAGGCAACAATGATCTTGCTGCACTGGTAGAAGTAGTATAATACTCGTCACGACATCTAGCGGGGTATTTGCCTAACCCGAAGCAACATCTTATACAACGTGTCCAAGATAAGGAGGGCCAGTATAGGGATCTCGGAAAACGTAAAAGATAAGAAAGTCACTAATAATATGCCGTTTAGAAAGTTTTAAAATTCCGAGTAGTTCCGGAGATATCCGGAAAAAACCGAAATTCTGAAAAATCGTTTTATAGTTTTTCCTGTTTTTTTTTTAGATCGAATTCTAAAGTAAATTGCACTTTTGCATTGCCACTTTTTCCGCTCTATCTAACAGCGTTAATTGTTTTGTAATCCGACGAGTCGTCTTCGAAGGGCCATTATCAACTTTCTTTTTTTAAATACGGTCCTGTTTTTCTGATATTGGAATTTGAGAGCTTTTTTTCTTCCGAATGCAACGATGTATGACACATTGTGGTCTAATGACGTTCCGAGGGTTTTTTGAACACCATCAGGAAATTTTGGGACACGGTCCTGTATTTCTCCTAATTTTATAAATAATATCTCATAAGTAAGCTATAAATTTTTTACTTATATTGGACTAGTTCAATAAATAATCACAAGTAATTTAATAATAACCAACAGTAATAAAACGAACAACGAAAAAATTAAGGAAGTACATAATCAGGTGTTCAAAATGATTTCCGTTATTCTTTAAGCACAAATAACATCTTCTAACTGCCACATAACAGTTTTTTTGTGATAAAATAAAACATGCGATAGAATATCAAACTTTTCAGCATTTGTAAATTTATGTTCCATATTTTCTGGAAAATAGAAAACCTCTTAAAACGCTCTCAAACGATCACAATGTGAATGTCAAGTGAAACAAATCACGCGTCACCATCTTAATTTTTTTTGTTTCAAGCGCCTACTTTTCGTTTAAATCCCGAATCAACAGAAGTTTGAAATAATGTTTCTGTATTTGTTCACTTATTCGTGGTTTATTATTAAATTATTTGTTATTTATTGAACTAGTCTCCAACATAAGTAAAAATTTAGAGCTTACTTTTTCAGAATTTCGGTTTTTCCGGATATCTCCGGAACTACTCGGAATTTTAAAACTTTCTAAACGGCATATTATTAGGTACGTAACAATGTATTATTTGTTGTATGTTGTCTAAATGAACACTAATAGACCCTCTTTAAGGAAGCCCCGAAGGCCGTGGTCCTGTCTACCGATCAACGTCTTCAGCAAACAACAAAATCTTTAACTCCGTCCAATTTCCAATTTCTTTAAATAACTTTACCTGTCTGTACCTAGCTAAATGGTGCCTTACCAAAATTATAGTTTTTGTAAATCAATTCTTGTGGAGTCTGGTCGTCCAAGTCCGCACTATTGATCCCGAGCGGGTCCAAGTTGGCAATGTGATGTCCTCGGATCTAGAAAGAACATTGCCAAAACCTCGTCTACAGTTTATGAGATCATGTAGTAGGGGACAATTTTATATATTACCGCATATTATAAAAAAATTACATAAAAATGTTATTTTACAAAGAAAATCATTGAACACAAATGTTATACTGTTATATTTTGAAACACAGATAGACATGGTATAAAATGTGTTTGCGTGGTTCATGCAATGAGGAAAATGAAAACGAAAACAAAAACAAATCAAACAGGCAAGGCGGTAAGCGCTTTTTGTGTTAAGTAGATATCTATCTATCTTTTACTAACATACCGATATACCCAATCAAAAGTGGCCAAGTTTGTTGTGCATAAAAATAACGAACACTTAAGTTTCACTCTTATACATAAATTTGTCTTATTATAAAGAAATATTATTGTTTGACCTAATTTGGCGTTCATGTTTTCTAGAAAAAAATTTGCTCAAGCTGAAAAAAAAAAAACGGCCGTTCTTGAGATAGGACGAGGTTTTCCTCTGATAAATATTGTTAAAAGTATAAACAAAAATTGTTCGACTATGAAGAGAGGGATGAGACACTTCAAAATGGAATCCTCATCACTTTATCTGTATTCTGTATCTGTTGCTTCGGATGAGAGATCTTTCTAAATATTAAAAACAACTAATTTCAGGTCTACCATGGCACAAGAAAGATCTTATTATTATTTTATTTTTATTAAATTTCGAGACTCCGCTCATACGTTTAAGCATGGGTAGAACGCCGAGCAAGCAGCATGCACGACTACTTACAAAAGCAATAAAAAACAAAACATTTAAATAAAAAGCATACCAAAACTTCTCCTGGGTATAACGTCACATTTCTGTTGTATTATTCAAGTAAGCGATACGAATTTAATATATCAAAGCACTATCGCAGCTAAAAGACATGTTGATACAAACCTAAATATCACCGAACTTAAGGCATTAGCCATTTGCTTAATCTTCTTTGGTCGTAGTCATAGTTAAAGTCTTGTTCGTCAATTTATAAACGATCAACCACTATAGCATGTTAAGTTTGCTGTAAAGTGTTTCATCTATGCTACCCTGAATCGCAAATAACAACACTTAGTGGTCTAGCTGCTACCTTTGTTCGATGTACAAATTTTTTATGGGACAAATGTCTACAAACTATTATCGCAAGTAAAAAAACGCAAATAGCACCTAATCCAAAGCTAAGCAAGCTAAATATAAATGTTTCAAACTGTTGAACAACTCAAATGTGTGTGAAAAAACACAAAATATGATAGTGAACTGTTTTTTTAAAACAATATTAACGTCACTAACATGTTCTGTTTGTTTATAGCCTAATTTTTAAAGAGCTACACAGTATTTTTAGTAATGAAACGGATTTCATAAATTTAGAAATTATTGTGATCCAATAAATCAGATCGATGTATTTGACAAATATGCACTCGATCACTCTAATTTGAATACTAATAAAAAAAAAGAACCTAACGAGCTGATCGATAATGGCACCTATCTTTGGAAATGAATACTTTTTAGACTCGGTTCTCCATGGACCTGATTTAGTAAGAACTCTGTATTTGTTAAATTTACGTGCACGTGAATAAAATCAGTAAATAATCTTAATATACCACGTAAATTCTTCGAATTTCCCAAACTCTTGCTTTTAACAGTCACGAACGGTTTGGAAGCAAAAGTTTTCGGAATATTTGAAATTTACCCGGTGAAATTCTGAAAGCTCTCATATTTTTCGATATAAAAAATAAATATGGGGTAGTGAATGTGTCATAGATTATACACATAAAAATAATAGGTTTGAACTAAACATGCTATAGTAAAATGGCGGTGAGATATAGGGTGTTTAATTTTAAATTAATTTTTTCCTCACAGCTCACGCTGTTTTTCAGATATAGACACGACAATTTGTTATTGGGGGTTTTTGAGGGCGAGTAAGATGGATCTATTCCTGTTTTTTTCAAATAACCTGTAGAGGAAGCTAGTTACGCCAACTATATCAAGCCCAAAAATTTTTGCAGGTAACTTTATTGGGATTCTGATTAAAATCTATAATAGAATGGTAATTTCTAAAGAAAACATGTATACTTCATTTGTAAATTTAATTTAATCCGTTTCCGAGATATTTGCATTTTATTACTTTGTTGCATAGCGAAATCCAACGCCATTCAAAATTAAAAATAACTTTATTTAAGATCATGGCGCCGTCTACAGGTTATTTGACAAACAGGATTAGATTCATGTTATTCACCCCCCAATTACAAATTTTTACATCTACAACGTGTCCAAGTTAAGCAGGGCCAGTACAGGGATCTCGGAAACCGTAAGAGATACGAAATCGGTTAAATGGAGGTAAAGTTGCGGATTTAGGTGCCTAATAATATGCCGCTTAGAAAGTTTTAAAATTCCGAGTAGTTCCGGTGATTTCCGGAAAAAAATGAAATTCTGAAAAATAGTTTCATTGTTTTCCTGGGTTTTTTTGAGATCGAATTCTAAAGTAAATTGCACTTTTACATTGCCACTTTTTCCGCTCTATTTAACAGCGTTAATTATTTTGTAATTCGACGAGTCGTCTTCGAAGGACCATTATCAACTTTTTTTTTAAATACGGTCCTGTTTTCCTGATATTGGAATTTGAGAACTTTTTTTTTCCGAATGCAACGATGTATTGTGTGTTGTATTGTGGTTTAATGACGTTTCGAGGGTTTTTTTGAACAATATCAGGATATTTTGGGGTACGGTCCTGTATTTCTCCTAATTTTATAAATAATATCTCATAAGTAAGCTCTAAATTTTTACTTATATTGGACTAGTTCAATAAATAATAAATAATTTAATAATAAACCGAGATCGCTGTACTGGCCCTCCTTATCTCGGACACGGTGTATATCTCAAAAACAGCTTGAGCTATGAGAAAAAAAATTAATTTAGATATTAAACTTTAACACACCGTATCTCATTAACGACCAACATTTTACTAAGGCATATTTAGCTCAAACCAATCATTTTTATGCGTAAAATATGTGGTTACTCTATGGCACATTCATTACCCACCACCCTGTATATATATTACCTAGTTTATGCCATAGCTAATGCCCAATATTTTCAAAGCAATTTTAACAAAAAAAAAAAAGCAAAAAAAAATTATTTAAGTAAAACGTCTCATACAAAGAACTCTGTTAATCTTCAACTGAATTTTAATCGTAAGACTCAAATGTTTCTTTTAAAATTTAAGGACAGAGGTACGTACACTAAAACTACAATATTCCGTATACAAAAAAATATCTGAAAAGAAAATAATATTTTTTACGAATTCTCTTTAAACGTTGTATATGGTCAATATTGTGTCTTTTAGTGTAAACCTTCCGACAATTTTCCAACACTCTTTCTCGTACCTAACTTATGTTGCCGAATAACCTCAGAAGGAGCGGAGCCAATCAAATCGCTAATCGTAGCAGTTCGGTCGGAAAACATAATACCGAGTGGATCCACCCTGGCTACTAAGTGACCGCGTTGCTATAGCAAAATATAAATAAAATTTGGTTTTACCGTTTCACAATGACGTTGTACGTGTATAGTAAAGTTTGCATTAAACCATTGATCTTTTAACTGGCCATAAAATGCCCCAAATTTGCATCTCTAATTATTATACCATTTTAAGTAGGTGTATCTTTAATTCAAAACAAGTAAATGTATAGATAGCTATTTTCAAGCCGATCCTGCACCCATTTATTGCGGTTTGAAGATGTTGGCACTTGCACAATGGGGTTTAAACAGGTAATTGATTGCATTAGAGGTCAACGGTATAATGTCGCCTATACTATACAGGAACGGTAAAAAATATTGTCCATCTAACTTAGTGTCTAAATGACTTATCGTAATTAAATAATCTCGGAAGGTGGTTTTAAGAAAATGTATAGGGAAGGTGGAGCCCCAGAGCCTTCCCTTAAAAGTCATGAAGATTGTGAATTAGATGGACTCTTTGTATGACTGCAGCTGCACATGAGGAAAATATAATTATATAAAAACGTCATTGTATAACGGTCGATTTTAGACAAATAATATTACACTGATACCAACTTGTTCTGCAGCACAATAGGCTAGCAACCGTTTTATGCGTTAATTTTTACGCAGCGCCTGTCGAATGTTTACGGGCGTTAACAAAAAATGTTACGAACTGCGCATGATTACAGGAAGCTCCAGACGCTCCATCTTAGGGCAACAATTGTAACATTAGCATAAAGTCGACTTCATGCAACGTGTCCACAACAAACTCGAACAAACCATCTTTTTTATTTTGTACTTTACGAAAAAAAGTTATTGTTCATAAAAAAAAGTTCTGCTTGTTGAGAAAATAACAGTCAAATCAAAAATTTTGAGCTTGCATATATGGGGTGTAAAAAAATCTAAAATATAAATGCCGTAGATGGAAAACTATATTTAATTTTAATTGCAAAATTCAATAATACGTATCAAAGATATTACAAACTCCAGATAGAAAAAATGTATATTTCTTGCTTACGCAACGATTGCAAACAGTCTTTCCCACCTCTTTCGGTCATTATTGCAGCATAGCCAGTTTGACATATTTATCGCAACGATATCTTGCAAAACCCAATTAAAAATTTGTTATTTTGACAATTACAGATGGTTTAAGGTTAATCCGCAATTGCTCTTAAAATACATTTATTTCCCAATAATTTTACTATAAACTGTGAAAAGACGACGAGAGATTCTTTAAAAAAATATTATATATTATATACTTAAAAGTATCAAACGAACCTTGAACTAATCCAACTGCACTATGGCAACATCTATTTCTATTTTACTACTGCGCGACGATCCAGGAGTCGAAATATGAATGAATACTAATCTCGTAAACATTACAACGTTAACGCTGTGACCTAAAGAATTGTTTATATATTTTGGTTGATTTGTGTTTTTTTGTGATTATTGGTGCAAAATCGTCTTTATTATAAACAATCATGGTGCATTCATGTGGAGTTTGTAACAGAGTGTATCATTTAAATAAGGATTTAGCATTTCATCGATAAGTATGGCTATGTTTTAATATTTAACCATCTGATATAACCAGACATCAACATTGTTGCCATTCAGCTAACAAACATGTAGTTCTCTCTTCCACCCATTATTAATTTTCAATTCACATTTCACACAATCACAGCTTCACTTTATAAGAGTTTTATGAATGAATTATGGGATCTGTAGTTTACAATACCTTTCAACAACATAATTAATGGTCGTCTGCTAGAAGCAAAAAGTGATCTAATATGATCGCATCTATATTTTCTAAATGTTTGATTTGATTAATATTTTGTCAATAAGCAGACCTTTTATGAAGACTACCTACCTTTTTCCTAAAGTCAAAAATAAAAACGTTTCCCATTTGTTAAGATGGCTTCTGGACACGCCTATGTGGTCACCACCCTTGTATACCAACGAAATGAATGCGTTATTTATTTTAATCAGGTGATCCCAATAAATGAATGTTTTAAAGGTTATCAAACCCATGACAGTTACATGCATTTATCCAAATTGTTTGTTTATTCTTTCCCAATCTGATGAATTAGTGTATAATATAGTATATATATGTCGGCGTCAATTAGTGAAATCCGTCATTTCACGTATTGCCGGCAAATAGTGTAACTCCACGTTGGTACACCGTTTGCCTAAGAGTATCAGGAATTCCCTGTAATTACGGAATTATTTCAGTCAAACGCTGTACTTAACTAAATGATTTAAGTTACCCTGTTTGCCGGTTTTAGTCAATCATTGTAATCAGGACACTGTTTCCAGCAGTGCATGAAAATAAGGTATTTTACATTGAAAGGTTTGTAAATATAATTGATTATTATCAGGAATTTCCTTAAAATTGAATAGAATTTTCTCCTCCGTCAATATCGTAATATTTCAAGGTTTCTTCTTACTTTGATTGGAGTAATAGTCATCTAACTTCTTATAAAACAATTCTGAATGCTTCAACATTTCATTTTCAAAAAAAAAAATCACTACACAGATGTTAGCAATAAAGTACAGCGTTTGACTGAAAGAATTCCGTCATTACAGGGAATGCATGATACTCTTAGGCAAACGGTGTACCAAACCCACTATTTGCCGGCAATACGTGAAACGACTAGGCATTTCTGGGAATGACGGATTTCACTAATTGACGCCCACATCTATATTGGGTGGAGCAGTGACGACAGGTTTAGAGACGTCATTTCATGAAAAATTATTGCTTCATTCAATTTTACTACAAGTAGAATTTATTCAACTGAATGACAGTGATACAGTTAGGACCGGGCAAAATGAATGTGCGTCACAACTTTGATAAAATAAAAAGACATTATTTTATCAGTTAATGAAAAAGGAAAAAAACAGACAACGTTTTTCTCAGGAAACGAAATAAAATTCCAGTGTATTAGACAGAAATGGCAAAATTAAAACATTAACATGTCATTATTGACAATTATATTTTGTGTTTCGTGTGGTTGGTACATTTTTATTTATAAACTAAAGTATTTTGCTGTATAAAATTTAATTGTCCAAATCAGCTCATATAGGAACTTTTAGCTACAAATTTGTTTCCTGTTCTGTAAGTAGTATTAAATATTGTATATTTATTTATAAAAAAGTGTATTTTGTCTCAATAACCTAGAACAACCAGTGCTAGGAATCCGGAGTGCCTAATGTCATCGGTAAGGCGATACATTTCATCCTAGAGAATAACGTGTTTTATTTATACGACCATCAGAATGTTAATTACGTCCATAATCTCAATTTGAATCATACTGTTACAGGTGATGACGCACTTTCATTATTTCCCCGGTTCAACTGTACATAAGTAAACTTTCCGTCGCCGCTTGTAATATACAGGGTGTTATGGAAATGACTTATTAAATTTAAATAGGTGACTCCTTGGGTGTTCTAGAGAAAGTCTACATACTTTTTTTTTTAAATCGAATATCTAAATACTAAGGTAAAAACCCATTTTACCCACATACTGTCGCGCCGTTCCATCTGGATTCACTTAGCAACAATGTGGGTCACTAGAGTATACTAACAGTTTTGTCAGATCACACCGCGTGTCTCGCTCTTACTTGGATAACGGCCGCGCCACTATCGTTGCTTCATATTTCAGTGTGTTTCGAGACTCGGGAGTGGAACGACGTTGTCGAGGGTTCCACGTGCTTGACGTATACGAATCTTAAACGTCTTGTTAGTTGTATTGCCCGATTTTTTTTTGTTGTGAAATAATTCATAATAATAAATGTTGCGATGTGATTTCAAATTTGTGTGATATTATCCACTGTTCGTTCTGTTGAAAAACATACTTTTTGTGTTTTATTTTTTTATGGAATTTAATTATAAAACGGATTATTTTAAAATAAGATCGACGGTAAGAGAGTATATACCTTAAAATTGTAGTTTTTTTTGTCTAAAACGTTTGAAAAAGAAGTAATAACGCGCGTCAAAGACGTCTTGTTGTCAAAAACTGAACACGTGAGTTTAGAATTCTGTGTTGCAATATGACAACATCGCTTATAATGCGCTAACCTCTTTTGAACCTCGAGACTGCCTCATAAACTATTGATTGAGAAGGTCCTCAGGAGCGACCACGTAAATTTTAAGATTTCATATAAAGTGTATATTTCGCTTAATAATTCAAAGCGCCATTTATGGTTATTTTTCATCAATTTATTTTCATCTCGGGATTTGCCGTTTTTTTTTTTTTTTTTTTTTTTTTTTTTTTTTTTTATGATCAAATTAAATATAATATAATATATAAATATAATACGTCATTTCCATAACACCCTGTATTAGTAAAATTACAATATATTTTCTTTCCCGCTGTATTGACATTATAATCAAAACATTCCACATTATAATCAAAATTGTGAAGGACAAACTCGAACCCACAGATTATGAAGTGATATAATTTTAACATTCCTGCTTTACTGAATTGTATGAAAATAAATGGAGGTTTTGTTTCATCCCAGCCACGATGCATACAGGTGAACGGACAATTCACTGAAAGAAAAGATTTTCCATGCTGTTCGGAAATAAGTGAAAAATAAGACAAGGTAAATTGTTGATTTATACATGTTCAGTAATGAAGAAAAATATTGTCAACTTTGTTCTAAAAGCTGCTAAATTCATTAGCCATTCTAAGACAACACAAGCCCCAAGTAGCATTTTTAGACACACATTCCTTGCTGAGAAACGTTTCGAAGCATTTTCGATTAAAATTATAAAGTTGTATCGAGACACGTGTTACGAAACTTTTGCGACACATTTTCGAATATAGTTACTAGAAACGCTTAAAGACGTGTTTATTTCGAAATATTTTACAAACCATAGTGACGATACATTAACGACACGCGACGATAAATATTTTTGAAACATTTTTAGTTAAAATTATAAAGTTTTGGTAAGACACAAGATTGCATTGAATTTCCCATAAGAGATTATTTTTTATAGCATCGGTGTACGCTTATTAGCGATAAATAAGCAACTTCTTGATATTATTTATATTTTAGGTGTTGTTATTGATGCATTTTCAACCTCAGATTGAGGTAATTGTTTAAGGTAGATTTTTAATCACCATCTGAACAAGATTGAGGTTATGTTATTGTTTAGCGAGATTTAATTTGTTATTTTTCTGTAAAAAAAGCTTACTGTACTGCATTTATCAACATAAAGTATGCCGACCATCATATAGCTTGAAATATTTTTTATTATAGATTCGAAATCTGCAAAAATGGATACAATCGGGTACGAAACACAATTAGCAGATTTTCAATCTATAATAAAAAATATTCCAAGCTATGCTGATAAATACAGCGCAATAAGCTGTTTTTAACAGAAAAATAACAATTTAAATCTCCCTATGCAAACAATAATAACATAACCTCAAACAAGATGGTGATTAAAAATCTAAAAAAAACAGTTACGTCAATCTGTTTCTCAAAATGAATCAATAATAACATCTAAAATAAAAATAATATCAGAAAATTGCATATTTATCCCTTATAAACGTATACCGATGCTTTAAAAATCGCTTATGGGATTCTAGTTTGTTTGGAAAGGTTTTTCCTCTCGTGACGTCAGACTTGGGCTGTCCATACCCAACCTTTGTTTTCTGTGCATACAAGAAAACCTCTTTTCTGTGGCATTCACCCCTATAAACATTTTATTTTTCTGTGCATCATACGAAACATTATAGAAGCCCAAGACTAGAAATTATGTATTTAGTCTATTTTGGACCAGAATAATTTATTGCTTTCAATGCTTTCTAGCGGCCATTTTGTGAAATGAATTTTTATTTTGTTAAAATGAGTTTTAATGAAATTCCTGCACCTTTTGAAAAGCCAAAAGTTGTTGCATAAGTTCCATTTTCTTAGCTAAGTCGATTTAAAAAACAAATAAATAAAATTTTGAAAATATTTTAATATTTATTTTTTTAACAAAGTATATTTTTTTCTGTAAATGCAAATAAATCGAGGGACGTTAAAAATATAAAGCCAAATTACTAAACTGCACGATAATATTTACTGCGACAATAATTTTTTGGTTCTTATGTGCAATAACTAGGTATATGAAATAAAATAATTTATAGGAACTATACTATAACGAATTCATCATGGCGAAATTATTGTTTAATATTGTTTTTCTTTTATTTTACAACAGTGAAGGTATCCTAATTGTTTTGCGCATGGTTTAACATAGCCCCGCCCCTTTATACTGTCATTTTTGAATAAACAGAAGTAGCAGTTTAGAAATATTTTCGAAACATTTCGATTGTGCATCCAAACAGCGTGTTAATGTCCCATTTAAAATGTATACGTTTCGAAAATATTTCCATTTTTGTTGACAACAGTTTCCATTTTTGTTGACAACAGTTTCCAATGTTGATCGGAGACAGAAACGATAGTTACTATACATTGACCATAATGTGTCTAAAAATACCACTTGGGAGTGAGCTTTCAAAAACAATTTCTGCAAATCTTCTCATATATAAAAAAAAAATCGAATAACTAGGTACTTCTGGAATCTTACCTGGTAACTTCTAATAATAGCTTGAACGGCCAAATGGTCATCGATGATTTTTTCGCTGATGCCACCGCCGGCTAAAGCCGCCGAACCACCGCCCAAACTTGGTAACAATGCTCCCAGCGCTATTTCGTTTCGTCCAGGTTGGGCCAAACTTGGCGGCGATTGGTAGCCGGGTCCTCCGCTTTGGGAGTTGCGGAAAAATGCGTCCCATGACTATATGAAAATAAATAATAAAGGGGGGATTACACTGAATGAAATTATCAAAATTGTGAAGGAGAAAACTAAGTGGTTCAATGTCATTGTTAATTGTATAATGTAATATCAACGACCCTAAGATAACAGCGCGGCATTTCTGAAACAAAAGCGTTAAAAATGTGAAAAGTCCCAAGAAATGAGTCAGTACGATAGACAGTGTTTTTTTTTTCGAAGATAATTAAATAGATAAGGCAATTATCAGTTTCTTTCTAGACTTTGCTTTGTTATGATGATAAAACGGAATTCTCATTATTAAACTGATTTACCGAAATTAATAATACTGTAGTTTATACCTATTAGAGTTTCTTCTTCCAGTTAAGTTAAAAAAACAGTTATTCAGCATGGTTCCTGACATACAATACGTAGCATCTAACACATTCAAAAAGTACACAGGATGGGGACATGGACCAACAACTCCTAGCAAACAGGAGTTGTTGCATGGACCCCCCCCCCCCCCCCCCCCCGCAACAATTTAACACGAAAAATTACTCCAATATACCGGCTTGACTAACGTGACAGGGTATAATTTGCGTAACTTTTGAAATGAGTACTTGGTCAGCAAACATGTCTAGAAGCAGTTTACTTCAGAGGTCCCAGGGCACTGTCAATTTACGTAACTTTCTTGTGTTTTCTTTAGTCGAATACAGAATTAAATAGGCTACAAAAGGTGTAGCGCGGGCAGGGTTTCACTTGTTTTCTCAGGGCACTGTCACGATTCAGAAATGTTTGCTGTCCATAAGTTGCTGACCAACTATCCATTTTGGCTGACCGATTACATTTTTCGATCGCAAAAATAAGAATAGTTTGCTAACCAGTTAAATGATACCCAATTACTGTTAGTGTGACGCTCCCTAGCGACCGTCCTACAAACATGCAAATAATTTGCAATTTCTCGTAGCAACTTTTACTATAATTATATTCTTCTGGATGCTTCACGGTGAACGGTTTCCGAGATACAGCCGCGTACACCTTTGAAAAAATTCCATAATATACAATATACAGTATGTCCACGGATGGGGTTTACAAGAGGGCAAATGGACAAAA
Source organism: Barypeithes pellucidus (assembly GCA_963991005.1). Taxonomy (NCBI): domain Eukaryota; kingdom Metazoa; phylum Arthropoda; class Insecta; order Coleoptera; family Curculionidae; genus Barypeithes; species Barypeithes pellucidus. The sequence goes on from OZ022557.1 coordinate 9,602,065, forward strand.
AAATGGGAAGATACGAAAAAAAGTCACCCTTAATAAATGTTTTTGCTTGTCTAGAAAATACGATTCATCATAAGAAACTTCAATTTTTTTATACAGGGTGGGTAAAAACTGGAAAAATGTTGTTTTGCTTAAGAGTAAACATACGCTATTTTGAAAGATATGAAAAAAAGTTACTCTTAATGAATGTGTTTTCTACACAACAAACCCAAGTAGAACAATTCATTAAAAGGTTTACCTATGTAAAAATTATTTCCCAATAAGTATTCTCTGGCACATCTCTGACTGGTGAACCTAGTTAAAATAATAATGACACTTAAGGTGATATATCTTTATTTAATGAAGTTATTATTTAAGTAGAAATGCTATTTACTGAACAAAGAGTTTTTATAATACAATGTTATGGGGATGGTCAAGTTCCATACCGCTACGTCATGGAACAAGTTACCGAGAAATTTGTAGGAATCCCAATAACTAGGATGGCAATCTGCAAGTTAATAAAAAAGTTCAAGAACACTGGCTCGGTTTTGGACCAAAAAAAAAAGAAGAAATACGACCATGGTGATGCTGCTACAGTCTTAGTTCTTCATTCTGTTGAAGAAAATCCTATGACGTCCCTTAGAAATCGTGTTACTCAGTTGGAAGTTGTGAAAAAAAGTTAAATTCGGAAGATCCTTAAAGCAAATAAATTGTATCCGTATAAACCGCACTTTAATCAAAGATTGGAAGAGGAAGACGACGCGAAACGACTTGATTTTTGCCTGTGGATAGGAGACAAAATTTTAAGTGAAAATGTTGATTCTTATAAATGTATCATGTTTTCTGATGAAAGTACATTTTCAACAAATGGAACCGTTGCAACCCAGCACGTTAGGTACTGGTCTTTAGAAAATCCCGAATTCAGAATTATGACGAGAAGACAATATTTCACAAAAGTGAACGTGTGGTGTGCGATATCCATCCATGGCATTATAGGGCCATATTTTTTTGATAACACGCGCAATAGATTATCATATTTAGAAATGCTGGATACATTTTTCCATGATGAACTCGAAAATCTACCATTAAATTTTCGACAAAATATGTATTTTCAGCAAGATGGTTGTCCAGCCCATTTCGCTCGTGAGGTTAGAGAATGGCTTGACCGCAGATTTGGTCCAAGGTGGATTGGCAGGAATGGCCCAGTTTTGTGGCCCCCAAGAACTTCCGACTTAACCTTGGCCGATATGTTTCTATGGTGCCGTTTAAAACAAATTGTTTTTGCAACCGCAATACCAAATGATATTGAAGTGCTGAAGAGCAGAATTATCCAGGCTGTCCAATCGATGTCTCAGGAAGAAATCAGAAATTCTTATTTGAGAAAGCAATTAGAAAAATGTGTCGAGTATGGGGGTGGAGTTTTTGAATTATGAAATCGTTATCGTATTCTTTTCATAATTACTTCATTAAATAAAGACATTGACAACAAGTCATTTTTGCAGTTTTTACCGACCCTGTATAAAAAAATTGAAGTTTCTTATGATGAATCGTATTTTCTAAACAAACAAAAACGTTTATTAAGAGTGACCTTTTTTCGTATCTTTCAATTTTTAGTCCATTTGCCCTCTTATAAACCCCATCCGTGGACATACTGTATATAGGTACAGATTGCATGAGAAAAATATGTATTTTAGAAAAATGCTTCCAGTACGTGTTCCCGTGAACTATAATTTAATTCTTTATGGAAATTTGTACCAAATAAAAACATATCATGTGACTTTTAACGAATTTACGACGTCAACTAAAATAATACTAAGTACTTGTTTTTAGACAAATTTACAATACAAATATCATTCAAGTTTAATAAACCCGTCTATTACTTACAAGGACTAATACGAACGATTATTTTATTAAAATTTACTAGGAAAATAAATCAATATTTACACGTCTATGTAGGAACAAAATAAAAATTTTATTTATTCGGTTTTTGACATTAAATATTTTTTATGAAAGGATGGCTATCACAATTAAAAAATATTCAGATTTCAGTTTCAAACAAGAACATTTAATATAATAAAGAGACAGAATTGCTTATATTGTGTCAGAATTATACAAAGTTTTAAAATGATGCCAAGTCTGTACTGAGGGCCCTAAATCTACCGCCTGCATTTGAAACCGAAAGGTATAATATTAATTAAATTGAATGCATTTCTCAGGTGTACCTATTAAGTAAAAATATTATACTAAATATGTGTGTTTTTAAATTTCCTACTCGTAAAGTTATTTATAGTTTCCCAACAAAATCAAATTGCAATGCTATAGGGAAATCACCGTGGCAACGCTGTACGCACGTGGTCATTGATTTATAGTTAAGTTTAGGAATGTCATTCACTTATTGGGCGCAATGTTGTTCGTGTTTATTCGCTACTGTGTGCAAAATGAGCAATCAGAGCCATCTAAGTTGGAACAATTCAATTAAAAAATATGCCGCTTCTTCGCAGGTGAGAAAGAGACGAGAGTCATCAGCTGATCAATATTTAGTTTCGTCAAGTTTAATTTATTGATATTTAAATTGTCTGACATGTTGATTGGGGTATTAAGCAAGTTTCTGGAATATCAGTGACAAAAATTTGAAAATTGCCCATATTTGATCTTATCATTATTATTCTATTACATTATACATATATTTTTAACGCAATTTTTTCATATCGTTTTCCAATCCTTTAACTTTACGAATAATGTTAATAGATTAGAAAAAAATTAAGTATATTTGACTAAACCTTCACATAAAATAGTGCCTGATTGGCAACCTGTGATTAAACCCTCAAACCATCCCATCCTCCTGCAATTGCAAAATTGGGAATAAGAAAAGAAAAAATATTTACCAAAAATAAACATAGTATGTATATCAGATTTAAAATTCTTTCCAAGGTCAGGAAACCCCAAAATTTATTATCATAAATTTACACTTCCGATATTTCTAATTACAAAGTTAAATGATGTCAACACCTACAAATATCATAGTACCGAGAACCCAAGTAAATACATTATTGACGTAAGATAATTGCATAGGTATAATCATTTCAGATTACCAAGAAAATTGTATCAAAATTACCACAATTTATGTAAGTGGCAATGCGTTATGAAGGAACTGGAGAAAATTGGGGGATTGTTAAAGTTTGTACCAACTAACTAAAGCTGCATAATAGGACTTGCTGTGAATTTTGTGGAACAATTGCACTGTTTAATAACTATTGTTATAGGTACACAGTAACATTTATGTATGTGTATTTATTTTTTTTAAACTTACCACATGCACACTGGAAGGGTCTTGTAACCAAGAATTATACATATCTTCAACATATTGACCGGAACTGCCATTTAAAAAGGGTTCAGCAGCTGCTGGTACATTGTAAGTTCGACATTGGAATGCGGCTGGAGAATTTTTGACCAGCCATGCTGCAAATTTTTGACCTGGGGGCCCTGCTACTGCATTAACTAACAATTTTGCACGATGCATATTTGGTTTACTCTAAAATTATTGGAAATCAATTAATAAAATACAGCATTAAATACAATACTATTATTATTATTTTTCCCCTTCTAAAATCTTAAGAATAACCTTAACCTAAAAAACCGAAAAGTGGATCAAGTGACCTTAATATATAAAACAAAATCTATTTTTAATAGAGCTATTACATGTCCAATCTAGAATGCGATGAAATAAAAATAAAACAAACAGATGAAGAGCATCACGTGAAAAACCAATAATTTTGGCAGTGGTTGTCGCAGGCCTTTCTGCTAAAAGCGATGCAATAAATCGTTTATTTTAAAATTAGTTACCGTTAGGGCAATTCTTTGATAAAACATATCTTAAAAACAAAAAAGTTTTAGAATTTAACGTCTTTTGAATGTGCAAAATTACTAAATCGATCAATTTTCCAGTCGGAAAAATTTCGCATTATGTAACTGTCAAACATTCCTCGCCACCTAAAATTTTATTTCAATTATCACGAACACAAAATACAGATGTTAATTAATACCTTTTAAAACTATTTACGTAAAAAATTAGTTTCGATATTCGTTAGCCCCGCCAACAACCGCGATAGTTCACTCGGTCAAGTTCTTTTGATGTCTGAAAAAGAGGCCGAGCCGCCAAAACTTCAGCCAACCAACAGCTCGATTCGTAATCGTAATATGTGACGTCAATGGATATGTGTCACATTGGATTCCCTGAAATTAAAAAATTTAACAGGTTTGATAGGTTAGGCAACCAGAATATTCTAACGGTATATTTGGTGACATATTATGCAGATCTTCTCTCACTCTTCCTCTTATTACAATGGCCACTTGTCGTTTACAACGACCACTGCTAGTTTCTCAGCATGTAAATCTGTGGAAATGTGGGCTAGAAGTAACTTGACGTAGGAGCCATGAACTATACATACATACATAGTATGTGTTACATCCTAACCTCAACCTTGTTTTTACAAAAGGCCCTACTTGAAATTATTTAATTTAAATTCAGAATGAGCAGAGTATTTAAAAACATTGTGGCAAACAAGTTTGGTTTAAGGCATTTATCGGCTGTAATTAGAAATTGCAGGCATGTACGTTAAAGCACATAATATTTTAAGGCATCACTATGCTATTAGAAAATCTATTTAGAGTTTACATTTAAAAAGAAATATAAGTAGACATTTAACATTTGGTTAATTAGTCCTTAACGTTACTACAATTTTACGTCTGATTTTGGCTGCTGGCTTACCAAGCCTATTAAAAATTTTTATTTCAAAATGATATTAGGTACATGCTGAATACTATTCTAGTAGTTTATTGAAAACTGTCGATCTGTAGTTTATTAAAAACTGTCGATCCGAATATCAGAAATTCTTAAAATAAGTTTATTTTTTAGGTAGCTTGCTTACAGTCCGTAAAGTCCACGATTAGATCTTTTTCGACTACTCAAAAAAGTGTCTATTTAATAGATGAAAGTGACAGTGATATAAACAAGGAAAAAATTAATAATGTAAATAAGTTTACAACCAGGACACACACTTGTGGCGAGCTTGATCTACATAATGTGGGAGAAAAGGTGGTGCTATGTGGATGGTTGGAATATCAAAGAATGAATAAATTTGTGGTGTTACGTGATAGTTATGGAGAGACACAACTTTTGGTTACTGATGAGGTAACCCGCTAGAATTCTAGTTTCAAAGTTTTAGTTGTATCTATCGTAGAATATTTTGTAGGATAAAAGTACACAGAACACCTTGGAACAGATCCCATATGAAACAATAATTCAAATAAAGGGTACTGTCCTATCCCGGCCAAAAGACATGATTAACAAGAAGCAGCAGACTGGTGAAATTGAGGTATTATTTGAAATATTACTACCGCTATGCCTAAAATGCTTAAATAAGTATTGTATTATTGTCAAATGCACACTTTGCCATCATAGGCCATTGAAATACCATAAATCAGTTTATTACTACTATTTTTCATGGTTTTAGGTGAAAATAGAAAGCTTTCATATTATTAACAAAGCAAAAGATAACTTGCCTTTTAACATAAGAGAGTTTCAAAAAGCCAAGGAATCCCTGAGAATGCAATATAGGTACTTGGATATAAGATTTCCACAGATGCAAAAAAATTTGAGAGTGAGATCTAAACTCTTTATGAAAATGAGAGAGTTCTTAATTGAAAATGATTTCATTGATGTTGAAACCCCTACATTATTTAAGGCCACTCCTGGAGTAAGTTTTTATAACCATTTTATTTTATAGATAGTTCCAATGGTCTATATCGGCAGCTACATAGGCGTACAGGAACTAAACTGGGTTTTTTACCTAGAATACTAGAAAATTCTGATTATTCCACATTTTAGAGTAATTTTAAATGGTTTTAAATCATTTAACTGATTAGCAAAATATTCTTATTATTGCGAACAGAAAAATGTAATCGATCAGCCAAAATGGCTAGTTGGTCAGCAACTTATGGACTGCAAACATTTCTGAATCGTGACAGTGCCCTGGGAAAACAAGTGAAAACCCGCCCCCGCTACACCTTTTGTTGCCGATTTCCTTTTGTATTCGGCAAAAGAAAACACAAGAAAGTTACATAAATTGACAGTGCCCTGGGACCTCTGAAGTAAACTGCTTCTAGACATGTTTGTTTCTACTGACCAATTGTAAACTCTTCCTGACCAAGTAATCATTTTCGCAGCTTGACTGTTAATAACGGCAAACCATTTAATTACTTCTCATTTTAAATTGTTCACTATAGGAATCCATGTAATTCTTCCATATAAACTTTAGTTAATATCGAATCACAATATAGTTAATTTACTTCGTCATCCTCTGGGTCATACGATTGGACAAGGATCTTCTGAAACAGTATATTATGGTATATTTTAGGGGGCTCAAGAATTTATAGTTCCAACGAGGTTCCCAGGAAAATTTTACTCTCTGGTACAGAGTCCTCAACAGTTTAAGCAAATGTTGATGGCAGGAGCCTTAGACAGATACTTTCAGATTGCCAAATGTTATAGAGATGAGGGAGCTAGGTACGTAACATGGTGTCCCGTTTAAGCCTTTAATACCTACTAGTGTTTCTATATAGAAAAGTATTGTATTTTTAAAACAAATTGAAAACCTCGCTTATAGAAGGACTGCTAAGTATTAGTGCAATCACCATAAAATAATAAACGATAATCTTTGTTTCCCGAAATTTCCCAACATGTAAGAGACAATTTAGCACGTCGTGTACATGGATGTCGTTTACTGCCTCATGGAGGACATTTGCAGCAATTTGCAATAGTCTAGAGTTTAAAATCAAAGATTTAAATGTGTAGTATTATTTTGAATATACAGGGTGTTATGGAAATGACGTATTATATTTAAACCGGCTAATCCCGAGATGAAAATAAATTGAAGAAAAATAACCATAAATGGCGCTTTGAATTATTAAACGAAATATACACTTTATATGAAATCTCAAAATTTACGTGGCTGCTCCTGAGGCCCTTCGCAATCAATATTTTATTGAGGCAGTCTCGAGGTTCAAAAGAGGTTAGCGCATTATAGCAATGTTGTCATATTGCAACACAGAATTCTAATCGCACGTGTTCAGTTTTTGACAACAAGACGTCTTTGACGCGCGTTATCACTTCTTTTTCAAACCTTTTAGACAAATAAAACTACAATTTCAAGGTGCATATCTCTTACCTTCGATCTTATTTTAAAATAATCCGTTTTATAATTAAATTCCATAAAATAATAAAACACAAAAAGTATGTTTTTCAACAGAATCAACAGTAGATAATATCACGCAAATTTGAAATCACATCACAACATTTCTTATTATGAATTATTTCACAACAAAAAAAAATCGGGCAATACAACTAACAAAACGTTTAAAGTTCGTATACGTCAAGCACGTGGAGCCCTCGACACGACGTCGTCCCCACTCCCCAGTCTCGAAACATACTGAAGTATGAAGGGCGCGCCGCCAGTATTCAACCAAGGGCGAGACACGCGGTATGATTTGACAACACTGTTAGTATACTCTAATGACCGAGATTGTTGCTAAGTGAATCCAGATGGAACGGCACGTGGGTAAAAAGGGATTTTACCTTAGTATTTAGATATTCAATTAAAAAAAAAAGTATGTAGACTTTCTCTAGGACTCCCTAGGAGTCGCCCATAAGTCATTTCCATAACACCCTGTATATGAGTGCTTAAAATACGAACATCAACAAAATTCAGACACAAATAGTATTACAAGAATTAGAAAACTTACCAAACTGTCATTGTCAAAATTTATCGGTTATTAAGGAGGGAAATATAATAGACCTTAGTATAAAAAGAAAACGAACTGTTAAAAATACTTTTGTATTGTCCATTCTTTGGGGAATCATAAAAAATAACTAGGTACGAAAAATTAATCAATCAATCGTCTCGCTTCAATTATTATTCGATCCGATAGTGACTAGTTCTGCTGGTATATGAATTATAATAAACATTCCAAAGAAAAACTTTGTCTGTCTTATCCTTTTTCATTAACTGATAAAAGACATTAAAAATAACAGGTCTCTGATGTTACTGTAAAGGAATGAAGACGCACGTCCATTCTGTCCCTGGCCGCAACTGTATGATCTATTTTATGTGCAGGTCTGATAGACAACCTGAATTTACCCAGCTAGACATAGAATTATCGTTCACTAATGTGGATGGTGTTATAAAACTCATTGAAGGGCTCTTATTTTATTCCCTAGCGGATTTTTATGATGGCGTACCTCGAACATTTCAAAGAATGTCTTACGAAGACGCATTGGAAAATTATGGAAGCGATAAGCCAGATGTAACTTTTAGCTTTCAGGTAAAGTAAATTAAAATATTCTCAGGGGATATACAACTAATTCTTTGTTCGATTTATGTAAAATTTGACTTCACCATATTTTTTTTTTCAACAAAGATCAAAAATGACATAATTAAATGGGACTATGCGGCTTTTGTTAACTGTCAACTTTGACAGTTTTGCCGCAAAATGTCGAAAAATGGCATTTATTGATCGAGTTTTAAAGAAAATTACTTGGAATAGTTTTTTGTATTATTATTTTATGCCACATACCAAATTTTAATCACTTATGATAATTTTTGTTTCCTACAGAGTGTTATGGAAGTGACTTATTATATTTAAACCGGCAAATCTTCAGATGAAAATAAATTGAAGAAAAATAAGCTTAAATGGCGCTTTGAATTATTGTACAAAATATACACTTTATATGAAATCTGAAAATTTACGTGGCCGCTACTGAGGACGTTCGCAATCAATAGTTTATTGAGGCGGTGTTGTCATATATTGCAACACAGAATTGTAAACGCACGTGTTCAGTTTTTGACAATCACTTCTTTTTCAAACTTTTTAGAACAAAAATACTACAATTTTAAGGAGGGACACATACTCTCTTACCTTCGATCTTATAATCCGTTATATAATTAAATTCCATAAAAAAAATAAAACACAAAAAGGATGTTTTGCAACAGAACCAATAATAGGTAATATCACACAAATTTGAAATCACATCACAATATTTCTTATTATGAATTATTTCACAATAGAAAAATAGTCAGGTAATGCTACAACTAGCAAAACTTTAAAATTTGTATACATCAATCACGTGGAACCCTCGACAGCGTCAATCCAACCCCGAGTCTCGAAACATACTGAAGCAACGATAGTGGCGCGCGGCAGGTATCCAAGCAAGGGCGAAACATTCGGTGTGATCTGACAACACTGTTAGTATACTCTAGTGACCCACGTTGTTACTAACTGAATCCAGATAGAACGGCGCGACACTATGTGGGTAAAAAGGGTTTTTACCTTAGTATTTAGATATTCAATTAAAGAAAAAAGTATGTAGGCTTTCTCTAGGACACCCTAGGAGTCCCATTTAAATATAATAAGTCATTTTCATAACACCCTGAATATATTTTTGGCCAATATCTATGCGGGTTACCGGCCTCGGCTTCGAAATACTACATTTTTCTTCCTTACAACATAAAATACTATTAGTATGTTGCCTGTAAAAAGTAAATTTCAATTGATTTTAGCTACAAAATTGCACCACCATTCTTATAAACAACGACAAGCTAAACACTACCGAGGATTTCGGTGCGTACATGTTAGTGTTTGACCCGAATAAATTACAGAATTGTCTTCTGAACAAAGCAGTTAAAGATATTATGTTTCAAGTGGCATCTCAATATCCAAAAGCCAAGTTAATACAGAGTAAGGTAACTAAGAACGACTGGTGTGACAAAATGAGTAAATTGTTGTCTAATCAAGAAGCCAGTAATATTTTGGATAAGTTTGTCCCTAGTGATGATTCTGTGGTGTTTATAGCTTATGGATCCAGAAGTGATGCCGTGAGTATGATTATATTTTAGTGTTAAGTGTAAGCGCTTTTGAAAACTGTCGTTTAGCGATTTTGATTAGATAATCAATTCAGCTGTTGACGATCGCTGACGTTCGCTAAACGCGCCCATTCTAAAGAAGACTTTTTTAGGGATGTTCTCAATGATAATACATAATATATATACATATGTATATAGGCTTATTGATATATTTGTTTCTAGAGAAATTTATTGGGGAAAATTAGACTGGAATACATAAACTTCCTTGAAAAATTTTTTAAGTTGAACCTAAGGAAAAAGGGGCTGCACTTTTTATGGGTTGTAGATTTCCCCCTCTTTGAAAGAAATGAGGGCACTGAGAAGTTACAGTCTGCCCACCACCCGTTTACAGCACCAAATCCTAAAGATGTGGAGTTTCTAGAAACACATCCCATTAAGGTAAGAGAGATCTTTAATTTTAATAATATCTATACTATATACAGGGTGTTCACGAATTGAGTCGACAGGAGAAGAAACTTATTGGTATTGGATTATTGATTTTCCGACGAAATTTCAATCTTTATAAAAAAGCTTTTGCCTGTTGAAAAAATTAATTCTAATATTCTATATTTTCTGGTGAAATGTTTTGTAATAAAGGGTTCTGTTATTTAATGAATTTACGTCTAGAAGAGTGCGTGTAGGAAGTAATATCTCGGTTGCAACTTTTTCTTCAGGTTAGAGCCCAGGCATACGATTTAGTACTGAATGGCAATGAAGTGGGAGGTGGCTCAATACGTATCCACGACCCAGTTTTACAAGAAAAATTATTAGAAATACTGACTATCAAAACGGATTCGCTACAACACATGATTGATATGTTAGGTAAGTACTGGATAATTTCCTGGATATATTTTATCTATTTATTAGAACACCATGGGAAACCAGAAACAAGGGGTGACTTGACCTGACATTATGGCTGTTTCCTTAATTCTTGCACAATCTTTCAACTTAAGAGGTTACAAACAATATCTAATGAAGGAAAAGTATGATAAACGCATAAACAATAATTTCTTGTTAAATGTGGTGGCATACCATTGAAACGCACTCTCCAATGAACCAAGAAATCAATTTAAAAACATACTAGATAGAGAAATGAAAGGATGTAACAAATATTTAAAGGTGCAACTCTTTTTTAATCCTCAATAAGTCCGTTATAAAATACTGATTAATATTGGTATGTTTTTTGAAAAATTATCTAGAAAAAAAATTAATAAATTCAGTAAAATAAAGATAGATGTACTTTCTAGGTTCCGGATGTCCCCCTCATGGCGGCATAGCCCTAGGCCTCGACAGGCTCCTGGCAGTTTTATTAAATACGACCAGTATTAGAGACGTTATCGCATTTCCAAAAACTTTTGAAGGCAAAGACCCAGTTAGTCGAGCCCCTTCGGAAGTATCTGAAGACACCTTAAAATTATATCATATAAAGACTAGTATAGATTAGAAATGATAAGTAAATATGTTCGAACTTATTTTAAAATGCGTGTTTTTTGTTAATAAAACTTTTAGTTACTATGGTTATAGTTTTATTGCAAAAGCGAAGCTTTGTAGTGCCATTCAGTTGTCGGACGAGCATAGCCGTTTAGCATTATTTGTTTATTTCGCCTTTTATAAAGAAGGTGGTTACGAACTGATATTCTCTTCATATACGGGTGTTATGGAAATGACGTATTGTATTTAAACCGGCAATTCCTGAGATGAAAACAAATTGAAGAAAAATATCCAAAAATTGCGCTGTAATTTAATATGCCCTGTACATGACCTTATGTCAAACCGAAAATGACCACGTGGTGCCCCTGTCGGGAAGGTAAACAAAGCAACATATGGCGAAAAACGTCACTGAATCTGGAACAGTGTTGTCATATCTTCAGGATAAACTCTTTAGAAAGTCAATAACCGTTTGACAGATTGCAAGTTGTTTATTTTTCCGGGTACATTATTATAAACGTTACGTTTTTAAATGGTCAGGTATGTTCTCATTTGTTCAATTCGAACGACACCCGTCAGATCTGGGCAACTTAAAAGTTTATAAATGCCACTTACCCTTTAGAAAAAAAATGTAATTTTATTTCGCTTTTCGGACTTATTTAAAACCGACTTAATTTATAAAAAACACCCAAGTATCTCGGTAACTTGAACAAAAACAAACCGGCACAATAAAATCACATAACACATCTAAGTACCATTCAATCTGAATTAGTATTACTGTGTAGACAAAAATACGCCCTTATTGTCTGAGTGGTCTGGGAAATAATGTATTTAACATCTAAAAATTTTAAAAATAAATAATACGTTGGTTCCGTCGATCGATATTGAACTGCTGGGCTGGGGCACTGCCGTCGCGAAAAGAACAAATAACTTAATAATTTAAACTCGGGTTTAAGTATTAACACACAAATCTGCTTGAAACTTGATAAAAACAGTAGGAAACCAATAACGCGTGTGAAAATCGGCCGGCTTCTTTAAACCGCTGATTATGGGTTGCCTGTCCTTTTCGCCGGCTGGGGTTAATATTTAAAAATACAGCGTTGCCACTTTCGATATAATATTCCTTTCCTGTATAATTATAGTCTCGGAAATGGCAACCGCGCTAGCTTAAGTTAGTTCTCTGAATGTGCACAAAGAAAGCACCTTGGACGAGACCATTATTTCAAAGGGTAGTTCCTGTCAACATAATTGCTTCATTTTATCTTTAGTAAAGGGTTAATGGCCCATAGAAATTAGCGTTTTTATTATTTCTATTGCGAAATAATTAAGTGCTGTTCAGGGTTTGCGTGTAATCTGATAATAGGTGCATATCTTCAAAAAAACTAATTTGAAACTCGTGGGTGTCTGTGTGTTTCTTTAAGTGATTTAGTGCAAATGTCCCGAGAGATTGGAAATTAGAGGCCGAATGGGTTTTAGTGGGTATAAGCTTATTTGCAGTTCCACATTATCATCAGGGTACGTGATGAGCATAAAGCTTTTCCCATAGAAAAAACAACCTGAAGATGTCTGGGCCCTGGATTACTTGCTAGTGCACTGGCACCTGGATTCACTTCTATTTGGATACTAGGTAAACTAAATATTATTTTTATAAGAATCTAAAATTTTACATTTTTTACACAGTTGGTAACATTGTTCCTGAACATCTGTTGATTACACAGCTTGGCAATGTAATATGATCATATATGAATGTGCCGAGTAGTGGGTTTAGGGGTGAATTACCCCACTTTTTAAACGCTCGATTTAAAAAAAATATGTAGCGCTTCTCTAGGACTTCCCAGGAGTCACCCATTTAAATATAATACGTCATTTCCATAACACCCTGTATACACTGCTTAATTTTTTTGCTACAGGGTGTTGAATTTTAATTTTTTAAATGGTTATTTTTTAATATCTCCGAAAGTACTTCAGATATTATTTTCAATTTTGGTATGTGTTCATAGGATATAGAGCCACAAATTTTAGTTAGAAAAGTTATTCAATTGTTCCACCAGTGGCGTCCCTGCAAACATGTCCTCTGATATTTTTTACAAAAAAGATGGTACGCCACTGATATTTTTCCATGTGGATATTTTCTTGATTAGGTCAATTCTACATGAAAACGGTCTCTTGGGGTTTTCTCGTCAGACGCGCCTTATTTAAAACCACTAAATTCATATTGAAACTCATTATTATTAACATTGATAAAATAATTAATGATAAATTTTGTTTTATAAAAATTGTTGGAAATGGCCAACTTTTATAAAACAAAATTTATCATCAATTATTTTATCAATGGTAATAATAATGAGTTTTAATATGAATTTAGTGGTTTAAATCAAGAACTTGAAAAACTCGAGACCGCTTTCATGTAGAATTGACCAGCTAATAAGAAAAAATATCCACATGGAAAAATGTCAGTGTACCAAAATTGAAAATAATTTCTAAAGTATTCTCGGAGATATTAAAAAATAACAATTTAAAAAATTAAAATTCGACACCCTGTAGCAAAAAAATTAAGCCGTGTATACAGGGTGTTATGGAAATGACGTATTATATCTAAAAGGGTGACTCCTGGGGTATCCTAGAGAAGCGCTACATATTATTTTTTTTAAATCGAGCGTTTAAAAAGTGGGGCAATTCACATTAAAAAAATAACCATTTAAAAAATTAAAATTCAGCACCCTGTAGCCAAAAATGTAAACCGTTGCGGATATATGTTCATATGAACTTGTTTTCATCAAATTGACCTAAGAAATCACACTGTGAAATATTATCACTTCATTATGGAACACCGTGTATATAAAACAAATATAGGTTCTATCTTATTATAGATTCCAGTGAAAATTATACCTACCTACATAAAATAAACCGGAATTTATAATAATTTATTAAGTAAACTTCTAGAATCGTGGTTCTTTTACGGGCACATATTAAAATTATACCTATTGTGATTAATTTTACATTATCTTATCGTCTAGATTAGACAATCGTCAACATTTTTGATTTTGATAAAGTCGTAAGAGATAAAAATACTACATTTTATATAAAATCACTTCTCTTAATTAAAAGAAAGCAGTGTTCGTGGGAACCGAGTTTTTCAATATTATATGTAGGTACTGATGGTCTGTTGATCTGTTTAAGCGGTCGTCGGTAGGGCTGATATTAAATCGAAAAGAAATTGGTGAGTACATATCATAAATATCTCGTGGATTGGTTTTAAAATGGCTGTAAGAACATCAATAGAGTAGAAAATGGTTCTGTAACCTTTTTGGCTGTATAACTTGGTTGTTGATGTTTTCTAAATACCGTTACACAACTTCTATGTAGCAGATATGGGATTTTTACACTTATTTATCTGTTTTAATGGTTGTAGAAGGTTCTCAGGGAAAATGTATACGGAATATTTGTCGTAAGAACGTTCTCGTTTATAAAATCATCCAATTTTTTAAAAAGTTAAATTGAATAGTTTAAAAAATCTGCTATTCTGCTGTGGTGCAATCTTATCTGCAGTACGGTTTATCTATATGGGGTTCCGGAAATATGGAAAATAATAGAACTTGCAGAACAATAAAGTAAAAGTCTACATAATCTGTACTAATTGTGTTTTAGCTGCTCGTCCAGTTTAGAAAAAGGTGCAAATCATTTCCATTTTTACTAAAATTTAAGTTTGTGCTGACGATAATAAGTTTGTAAATATATACATATAGTATACAAAGTATTTCTTAATAACATGCTAATATTTATGGAGGTTATTCTTGGGTCCATTTTCAGAAGAAAAACTTCATATGAACATATGTCCTAAACGTCTTAACTTTTGAGATACAGAGTGTTAAAGATTTTCATGGTTTTTAATAAGGGCTAATGACTTAAATACGTTATATATAATTAATGAATTCCATTTTTCTATAAGAAACTGTACGTCAAACGACAAAAAATCAAGCTCAGCAAAGAAAAACGAAGTGGAATATATACCATTATTTTCTTCAAAATATCCGAGGGCAACTCCCGCAGAAACGCCACTGGTCGGAATAAAAAACATGTTATACATCATAAAATGCCTCTTGATGAATAGAAAGTGTGTACCAAATTTCACAAAAATATCTACAGCAGTTTCACAGATAGTAATAAAAAGGGATTTTTTTGAAAATCCTTATGTACCTAAATAGTTAAGACGTTTAGGACATATGTTCATATGACGTTGGTTTTTGAAAATGGACCCAGGCATAACCTCTTTAAATATTAGCATGTTATTAAGAAACACCCTGTATAATAAATATTGAAAACAGGATATATTTGTAAAAATTTTTTTCTAGCAATATTATTATACTATACTTAGTATAGATTCCTGCTGATTTTAATAATAATCCTCCTTCAGAGGCTGTTCTTTTCCCTCAGAAAAGAAGATATTGATGGTTTGGTATAATCCCCACAAGTTGCAGAAACCCGACACTACCTTGCAGCCGCGTCTGTAAGGTGTCTGTGTGCAGATTCTCATCGGCTGTCCAAAAAAAAAAAAAAAAAAAAAAAATAATGTTTATTCCCAACGAGGTGTTTTAGTTCATTACAGGGAATATTATAACATAGAACATAAATAAGTAATTAATCAATATAAAAATAAAAATTATTATAAGTGTTTTTTTAAAGTAATTTGTATGTTTTCGAGAAAAAAATTCTTTGCATTTTTTTAAACAATTTTAAATTAAAATTTTTTTTTAATACTTTAGGTATTGTATTATAAATATTTATTCCATCAAATAAAATAGATTTCATCCCTATTCTGCTTTTAACTTGTTTTTTTTTAAATGGTCAATATTTCTGGTATTATGATTGTGTATATCAGTTAATTTTACAAATTTTATACAAGATTTTTTATTTTGATTATTAATTGCATGAATTAGTATACTGATTTTTAATTTATATAAACTATTCAGATCTAGATAGCCTCTTGGTTTATATAAATTTGTTGTCGGTTCCAAAAAATTTATTTTATGAATACATTGGTTTAATATTGTGGCACATATTCCATGGAATTTATAATAATGATAAAAATATTCGGAAAACCTCAAGAAATGGTTAAATATGAGAGGTCGCGCACTGTTTAATTGCACAACTAATGGCTCTCGGTTATGACCTATGTGACCCGCGCACTAATCAACTAAATAGTCCGCCTACATTTTATATAGTAAATTTTAGTTGCGTCGTGTCACAAGCGGGAATGCAACAAAACTGTCTACACGACTACATACAGCATGGGGACTTCTGATTTCTGTACTTGCGGCAACTCAATGCGCATCGTGCGCGATCACAAACCCGAGAGAATAAAAATGAATATAATCTTATTTATAAAAAAGTAGCACATCAATTAATAGGATTTCAATTTTTTTTATCAGTTCGTTGCTATATAAAACGTTTTGTTATTTATGTAGATTATATGATCACTTGACCCGATATCCGTGCTCATCCACGTGGGCGAGAATAAAACTTGGTAAAAGTGAAACCTGTATAAATGTATGAATATTCAGTGAAAATTTGTTAAAAGTTTTAAAAATAAAAATGTGATTGACTACGCACAATATACCTAATAGGCACAATTGTTCACATGTAAGCGTAACTACGTTTTTATTCTAAACGATAATTTAGAGAACAATATGTTAGGTTCCGAATGTTTGAATTTCCGAACTAAGAGAATTTTTCTTTGCAAGAAAGCTGATTCAACGTATGGTAATAATCATCCTTTATAAGAAACGGCACTAATGATCATTTTTAGGACATAAAACAAACAAATAGATATTTTATAAAGCCCAGACATAAATCGATTGAAAAATTTTAACATATTTTAGAATGAAATAACTAAACATTAAATTTGTTGCAATATTGTTGTTCGTTTTGTTTATTGGAAATTTCCATCGGTCGCGGTCACGGCTGACCTTCTTTTATTGTCTTATATTAACCTCTAGAACACCTCACTCAAGTATTTTCCTTTTCTCCCACCCTATTTGTAAAACCGATATTTATCCTTGAATACCTTTAGTATTATTATTATTATTATTATTTAGGATATCAGGGCCGTAAATGTGTATATAGTATATGGTATTTTGGGCCGAAATAAAAATGTACCTGTAGATTACCCGCAAATATATACGAAGTAAAATACCTACTTTCTATTTTGCATTTTAATTTATATCTAGATTTAAAAATGTATTAACATTTTTCGTCAATACGAGGAACATGAATTATTTAACAGTTTTGTATTGTGCAACGTTGATAAAATAATTTTTTATTGACTTAATAAACCCATTGAATTGTTTTTCCATTTAAACGAGTAAGTACTAGACAGTGTCTAGTATATTATTTTTGTTGCGTTAGGATGAAACGATAGTAATACTAGAAATCTAAAAAAGTGGGATAGCTTAGCCTAGACGTTATTGGGTCAAGTAGAAGTTTAAGCTAGACGTTTGATAATTTTAAAATTCCTGCTTGAATTTGCTTCTCTTTTGAACCGCTGATATGTGATTATATGTACAGGGTGAGTCGGTAGGAACGGGATCACAGTCCCGGAGTGTATTGTGCAAGTGGAAATATAAAAAACTTATAATTTATGTCCTAGGACCTCCCATTTATGTTTATAGGTATATGCTACTAATATATTTAATTTTGATAGCTAACCCAAAATGCACCGTGCAAAGTTCCTAGTGAGTGCAGTAGCAGGACCTCCAGGTCAACAATTTGCGAAATGGTTGGTCAAGAATTCCCCTACAGTAGGCCAGTGCAGAACCTATAGTATACCAACAAGTTCGGAACCGTTTTTAAATGGCAGCTCGAATCAGTATATTGAAGATATGTATAATGCTTGGTTACAAGATCCTTCCAGTGTACATGCTGTAAGTATCTGGTAAAGATTGTTTCACGAAAAATGTATACGACTTAATGATTTCCTGGGTAGGTCCCATTGTGTCGACGAGAGCTTGGCAATAAACAAGTGAAGTATGAAGGGACGGACTAAGGAAAACAAGTAATGATATGATTATATCAATGTAATCAAATGAAATAACATTTTTTTTTAAATATTACTAGTCATTTATTTACATTTATAATGTCATTCTATAGATAGTTCTGTTTCGCTATCGCTATCCTCATCAAAATTAATTATAATTGGATTAATTATACGATCCAGACTAATATACGAATTTTCTACAGTTATTACGTGACGGACTGAATTTTTCCAACTACCTGGGGGAATATCATTAAAGCATTTTCGTATTAATTCTACAACACTAGAACTTAAAGTCGGAGAAATATTTTCAGACCTAACCAGTGATTTTAACTGGTGCCACATATGCTCTATGGGGATAAACATGCAATAATAGGGTGGGAGCCGTAGCACTGTATATCCAATTTCTTCTGCCAATGTGTCACAAACATATACTTTTTTATACAAAATGTCTTTAAAACTTCTAAAAGATCACTTTTTTTATAACTTTCTTCAAAAATATATATCATTCGCCGCCATGTAGTTCTGAATCTCCAATTTTGTATTATTTGAGCTTGGAGCTTTATGTAATTGGCGACTGTGATAGCTCGCATTGTCCATTGTCAAAAACTAACAAATTTTACCACAAAAAGATATTTAAATATAAATTAAGCAACCTAACCTACCTGATGTGCTTATATTTAATTATAATTATTACAATCCGGTCCTTTCCATAATCCATAACAAACGGTCATAAATAATGGGATGGCCACAGGTACTTTTACTGCAGCCATTAAGTTATATCCATTTTTCGTGAAACAATCTTTACCATAGAAAATATTCCTAATAAAAGAGAAAAATATACAGGATGTCTCAAAAAACCCCCGAACCAACCAGAACAAATCCTGTTTGCAAAGGTTTCAAATTTTAATACTAAAAAATACTTGAATTCTTATATTTTATTTTAACCCTAAAAGCCTGAAAGATGAAATTATATAACTAACTTAAAAGAAACCCTAATAACGACGTAATAAGGTAAATTACCGGAAATAATGTTTCGCTGAATACCAAAGTGTTTTTCGCTTGTTCGCTTCTTTGCAACTAATGACCAAATATTTTTTTTTAAATATTTTATAAAATATGTTTATTTCTTTGTATAATTTTTATTTCAGTCATGGGACGCTTTCTTTCGAAATTCTCAGGAAGGAGGACCTGGATATACACGACCGCCCAGTTTAGTATCGCTTGGGAGAAACGAGGTGTCTTTAGGAGCTTTCATGCCGACATTGGGCAGCCCAGTGGCGGCGCTAGGTGGCGACATCAGTGAAAAAATCATCGATGATCATTTGGCTGTCCAAAATATTATTAGAAGTTACCAGGTAAATACAATAAGGCATTTTTATATTGTTCGTTCTGTTTTGAGACGATTCCAGGTTTTATAATGTAAAACAACTACTGATATTTATTTTAAAACAATTTATTTTGTTGTTAAAATGTATTATTTTAGGTTCGCGGACATCACAACGCTAGCTTGGACCCGTTAGGTATCAGCAGTGCGAGTGTAAAGGATCAGATTGCTCAAGAACTGACTGTAACTAATTACGACTTTGGTAAGTCAGCCTATTCCCATTTATATGTATTTTGGATGATGTCTAATATAAAAAATTGCGAAGTTCAGTAATATATTGCACGTTTAAAGCCTGTTAAATTTAACGTTTCATTACTATTTATATAGAAATCCTTACTTTTTGACGTCATCATCATCATATCATTGTTTAACGTGCCCTTGACAATCATTTTATAAGCGGAAAATAACTATCAATGATATGAGCCGGAAATTACGATAATAATGACCTGGCCTGGAAGAAATTTTGGCTTGGGGTGACAGTAACCAAGTCGAATTTAACGCTACGAAAAACCCAGACAGCAGTTTTCTCTAAAAAGGTTAACATTACAGAACCGGATATAGTCATGGACGGACACGCAATCACACTGACTTCATCTATTAATTTGCTGGGCGTCAATCTGGGAGGAAATATGTCTTGGCATAACCACGTTGTGGCAATCGCCAAGATAGCTTCTCAGAACCTTGGTGTACTCTTCCGAACCAGAAAGTTGTACACACCTCAACAACTTTTGACACTATACAAAGCCCATATTCGACCATCACTAGAGTACTGCTCTCATGTCTGGAGCTCTGCACCCAAACATACTCTTCGGCTACTGGAGACCACGAGCTGACGAAGAACCTCGACACCTTGGAACATCGAAGACAGGTTGGGGATTTGACTCTCTTTTACAGATATTTTCATTGAAAGTGCTCGGCCAGACCTTGCCCTCTTAATTCCACCCAGAGCGGCGAATAGCAGAAAACCGCGACGATCCACTGCCGCCCATCCATATGTGGTTAAGCCTAGTACTCCTCGAACTTCATTATTTAAGTATTCTTTCATCTGGAGGACTTCATCCTTATGGAACGACCTTCCCGAGGTCGTTTTTCCCAACGAATCTAACCTCCAACGATTCAAAACCAACGTGAATCGCCTTTTGCGCACACGCACCACTCCCAGAGCGCCGTAAAGGATTTGTCCTATAGTGCTTGTGTTTGATCATAAAAAAATAATAACCGTAAATGGCGCCTTGAGTTCATAAGTGAGAAAAATCACCTCGTGCACTACTGAAAATTTGTTAACAAACTCTTATGATTAGTGAAAAGACGTCATTCGTGAGCGTCGATCTAGAATTAGAGAAGCTCTAACAAGTAATGTTTTTACTCAATTGAGGAGTTTTTTGAACTATGAGTTTTAGTACTAAATTAGATTTTGCTATCATAAGTGAGACGCAGAACTTTCATTATACGCTTAAGTTTTTTATATTAAATTTCAGATTACCCATCCAAGACTTATTCGGAGGAACTTAAACGACAAGTTCAGGAGTTTATGCGAGGTAAGTTTTACCCAAAAATAGACAATAATTACACTCGTAATCAAAATAATCAATCGACGTAATGTATAGATGGATTTGGATCTTGAATAATTGTCTTATTTTAAGTCCGATTTTTCTTATTCTTTTTTTATATTTTAGGTAAATTTATCGAGAATCTCGCCCATGTGTGAGATTTTAAGAAAGTTAAGAATATGTCCATAATGTACAGGTTGAATCAAGACCTGGTTTTTGCCTCAAACTTTAAAACACTTTGTAGAGTGATATGGAGATGTCAAACGTTTTATTTTGCCATTTAATTATCAAGTGACATCTATTCTTAACATTTTCCTTTTTGGTTCATTTCAATACCTTAATTTTTGCAGCAGGTTCGATATTTCAAAGAAACAAGCTTGTTTAAGAAAATTGTATTAATTTACCAAACACAACAAACTTAAACCTAAAACCTCAGTAACTGTCTGGACATGTGTCATTGTATCATGTCAGCAACGGGTACCTTCATTAGGGTTCCGTAATTCTGTTCCATTTGCTGCCATTGTTCAACAAGAGCCTGAGCTCATCTAAATTTCCAGGAGCAGGTTTCAGAGATTGTATTTTTTACCCATTGTGTCGCAGATACGTTTTATTAGGTTTAGGACGGGACTAATTCATTCTTTGGGATAACGACCTCAACTAAATACTCGACGTTAAGAAAAGGAACAACCTATGGCGATGTGCGAGATTTTCTATAAATTTTTACCTACAATATAAAAAAGAATAATATAATCTTAAAATCTTAAAATAACACGATTCACGATCAAAATTCATCCAAACATTGCGTAGATCGATTATTATTTTGGGTTAGTGTATTTTCCATAAACATATAATATAAAATGGGAGACATAACATTCCATTCATAAAACACCATTTATTTAGAATCATGCACAGTTCTACAGTTAGGTACTACTGTCATTAAGTTATATCCACTTTTCGGTATTTTTTTTAACAGAAATTCAGATAAAATAAAGAAATAATCCATATTTTTGCAATATTTACTTAAAATATAGAATTAGCTACGCCACTGCTACAAAAACATAACCTCATTATTCTCTCTTACCGACGAAATATTAATCCGGGGATTATAGTAGTCGAATTTCTTACACACCACGCAGTGACGAACCATTGTAGGTACTAAACAGCCCTAAATAGTTTTAGTTCGAAAAAACACTAAAAATTAATCCAAAAATACAATAGATCACAAACAATTACAAAAGCAACAGCGATAAGCTGGTAACAACACAACCAGCGAAAATGAATGAAATTAGTAAACTTCAGGGTCATTTTTACATTAGCAGGTAAAAATGAGCATACACTGTTGCCACTCTGATTTCCTTAAAACATTGCAATTTTATGTTCTTGGGATAATATTGGACTTTTTAGATTTAGGGCTCTCAGTACAGACTTGACATCATTGATTACTGTTTAAAACTTTGTATGATTCTGACGGAATAAAAACAATTCTGTCTATTTATTAATTAAATGTTTTTGGTATTTTTCAAATATCGAATTCGTCAATACTTGAAAACGATTAACGGAAACGTTCATCTCTTTTCAATCCTATATTGTCTATCATATTTGAATCAATCGTCTTAAATTTTTGTTAATAGATGAAACCGATATGGACCGAGTCTTTAAACTACCCGCCACTACCTTCATTGGAGGCAAAGAAAAATCATTATCCCTCAGGGAAATTTTAAAACGGCTGGAGCAGACTTACTGCAGACACATCGGCGTCGAATACATGTTTATCAACAGCTTGGAACAGTGCAACTGGATTAGACAAAGACTCGAAACGCCTGGATGTATGGAACTGTCGGCGGATCAGAAGAGATTGACTTTGGATAGGTTAACCAGTGCAACGCAGTAAGTTAAAGATACCTTAGAAAATTACAAAAATAGCGGGTATTGTTTGGCACATTAGTCTGAAACAGTTACAGAACGGGGCCAAAAAATAAGAACCTAAAAGCGAGATTGTCAGGTTGTCTTATTAAATTTATTAAAACATTTTCATTCATATTTATCAGTAAAATATCGAATTTAAATTACCTTATAAATGAAAACTAGGATCACAATGTATATTTTATATTCCTATTAATTTTTTATTGCAAAATTATTGTAGGTAATGAATATTTGAATTAAATTGCCGGTGCCTGATTGGTCAGAAGAAAGATAAGTGCACATTGTAATTAGGCGTGCGCCGGCACCGAACACAACTTGTGTCAACAGCCAGTGGCGGAGCGAAAACCTTTTATCGCTTTAATACTATGTTTTGCTCCTCTGTTTCGCACTACACCAAGTAGGTAGTCAACTTCATCAAATTTATTCCTTATTATTTTTAAGATTCGAGTCATTCCTTGGCCGCAAATGGTCTTCGGAGAAACGTTTCGGCCTGGAAGGTTGCGAAATCTTGATTCCAGCCATGAAAACGATAATCGACAAATCGACCGAATTGGGCGTGGAAAGTATAGTCATGGGTACTCCTCATAGAGGGCGTCTGAATGTACTGGCTAATGTCTGTAGGAAACCTTTGTATCAAATTTTTACGCAGTTTGCTGGACTAGAGGCCGATGATGGATCTGGGGACGTTAAGTATCATTTGGGGACGTACATCGAAAGGTAAGAAAAATATTTAAAAGCAGTAAAGAAGATATAAATAAATTGTTACCTGTTTAGGTTTCATTACTTTTTATTAATCTTTATCGCGATAGTCACTAGACACATTGACCGGCTACCGGCAGTGCGCAAATAACTGTCAGACTATATACTCTGTATAACCCGTTCGACCTTCTGGTTCATAGTGGGAATCGGCATCCCCTTAGTATAAAAAACTACCCTCCAAAGTGCAGCAGTGTGCGATGTTGTCTACAAGATTAAGTAGTGGCCACCCAGGAAGCAATACAATTAAACAAATGCAATCCATTTTGGTCTTGTGTCACGCTGTCGTCGCATTTCTCATTTCTATTTTATATATCTCAAATTCCCTCTCATAATGGTATATACAGTCCACTTGTTCTTTTATCCTAACCCCCAACATTACATCAGCAGAATGACAGACACACATGTTGTGTTAGCCTGAACTGATGTCTTAAGCATTATACAGGCAGAAAGAAATGATACCTTTTTGCCCTTACTTTCTTAGCGCAATGTGGAAGAATTGAGCGGTAGAATTTAGCTTCATTATGATTTGTTTTGAAGTGTGACTTTTTCTTAACACAACGTTTTTTGGTTCACGTCATTATCTGCTTCTAAAAAGGAGATTCAAATTTTTAAAGAAAGTATTGAAGTTTTTCAATTTTATCACAATTCAGAACATTTAATTATATTATCGAGTAGCATAAACAAATATCCAAAAATGAATAGTGCACCTAGTGTTCTTATCCCTTCTACCATGCGACGTGGCATTCTTCAATGCAGTTTTGAATAATTGCTTCTTAAGGAATATTTTCCCATTCTTCACCAAGGGCTGTTCGCAGATCTGGCCATATTTCTGTGTGAATAAAATTGAAAAACTGCAATACTTTCTTTGAAAATTTGTATCTTCTTCATGGCAGGAGGAGTGTATTTGTTGTTTCTGCTGAATCTTTCGCCATACAGTATTTATTACCTAACATGAATAGCCTTGTTTGTATTTTAACCTTGTTATCGGTAAATGAGTTTTATAAATACAAATAAAAATATAAACATTTTTTTATATACATATTTTTAAAATCTGATGTGAAAAAGCCCAGAAGTTACAAGAACGTCTTTATATTTAACTATTAATCCCAGATATACCACAATTAATTTAAACTATACTAAACCGACTTCGTATCTCTTACCATTCCCGAAATCCCAATGGTGACGGACCAATTTGTTACACCCTGTATATTGTATTTTTTTTTCTAGATTAAACCGCGTTACAAACAAGAATATCCGTTTGGCGGTAGTAGCGAACTCATCTCACTTGGAAACCGTAGATCCAGTGGTTGCAGGAAAAACGAGAGCTGAACAGTTCTACAGAGGTGATGGCGACGGGAAAAAAGTAAGTAAGTAAAGTAAGGTTGTGATAACTGATAGTCTAGCTGTGATAACTTTTTGATGTTATAGGTATCCAATTTAGGGATTTCAGGAAACTTGTTGTGATCGAACACATCTTCATACAACTAAAAATAATAAAATCCATGTGGCCGTTTATTATTTTATGACAGGGAGCTACACACAGCAAAATCGCCATATAATTATAATAACTACAAATTTTTGGAATAGACAACTTAAAACAAACTTACCCTTATTTGCTAAATAGAAAATAATTATAAAATTTCTTCTACTTCCGGTATAGTGTGTCACCATATTGAAAATATTTTACCCTAGTTGCCCCCCCCCATCAACATTAACATACTGTCCTATGTATAGTTCATATTTTATTCTCTGATCGAATTCCAATAGAAATAAAAATCCTCTGTTAAATCATTTATTTTAAATATATTTTGCCCGCGACGACTTCTTTACAGTCAGACACCACCACGGCGGCATAGATCCAATTATTTTACGGTGAGACGTCGGCTCCTTATATCAGCTCGCAAGAAATAATATACAGGGTGTTATGGATATGACTTATTATATTTAAATGGGTGACTCTTTGGGTTTCCTAGAGAAAGTCTACATACTTTTTTTTTAAATCGAATATCTAAATACTAAGGTAAAAATCCTTTTTACCCACATACTGTCGCGCCGTTCCATCTGGATTCACTTAGCAACAATGTGGGTCACTAGAGTATACTAACAGTGATGTCAGATTCCACCGCGTGTCTCGCCGTTGCTTGGATACCGGCCGCGCGCCACTATCGTTGCTTCGATATGTTTCGAGACTCGGGAGAGGAAGAACGCTGTTGAGGGTTCCACGTGCTTGACGTATACGAATTTTAAACGTTTTGTTAGTTGTAGCATTACCCGATTTTTTTCTATTGTGAAATAATTTATAATATTAAATGTTGTGATGGGATTTCAAATTTGTGTGATATTATCTACTGTTAGTTCTGTTGAAAAACATACTTTTTGTATTTTATTTTTTTATGAAATTTAATTATAAAACGAATTATTTTAAAATAAGATCGAAGGTAAGAGAGTATGTACCTTAAGATTGTAATTTTTTTGTAATAAGTATGAGAAAGAAGTGATAACGCGCGTCAAAGACGTCTTGTTGTCAAAAAATTAACACGTGCGTTTAAAATTCTGTGTTGCAATATGACAACACCGCCTATAATGCGCTAACCTCTTTTGAACCTCGAGACTGCCGTAATAAACTCCTCCTGTCCTCAGGAGCGGCCACGTAAATTTTGAGATTTCATATAAAGTGTATATTTCGCTTAATAATTCAAAGCGCCATTTATGGTTTCTTCAATTTATTTTCATCTCAGGATTTGCCGGTTTAAATATAATAAGTAATTTCCATAACACCCTGTATACTATTAAGTGAGGAATTTTATTTGTATTGGAATTCGATCAGAGAATAAAATATAGTTTTCCATAAATACAGATTGAAGCGGTTCCCTCTGGGACACCCTATATATATATATATATAACGAACCCGAACAGTTTAACGTAAGGTTTGTTCGCTTTACAACATCGTTATTTCACATTCTAAGCGAATATATATAGTGTATTCTATTCGCGCTATCTTCTGTTTTCCCAACAGTGTTCGTATGCGTACTTAGTTCTATTATTTTTAATTTCTTATAGGTTATGCCTCTGTTAATTCACGGAGATGCCGCTTTTTCTGGACAAGGTGTCGTCTTTGAAACGGTCGGTCTATCTGAACTGCCCGACTACACTACTCACGGTACGATTCACATTGTCGTGAACAACCAAATTGGTTTTACCACCGATCCGAGATATTCAAGATCGTCGCCGTATTGTACAGGTAGGTGTTTCTATGAAATCATCTTCAGAGAAGATAAACGTTTGGCGTTTTAAAGCACTTAACATCATTGTATTAACCAATTAAAAATAGGATATTATTTATTTGACGGTCAACGGGTATCATCTCGTGGTTCTGGTGGTCTTTTCAGCTGTTACGTTGAAAAATTACACAGTAAACAATCAAAAAGTATTTTTTGTGTCATAGATGTTGCCCGTGTTGTCAATGCACCAATCTTCCACGTTAACGCTGACGATCCCGAAGCTGTCATTCATGTGTGTAATATGGCTGCTGAATGGAGGGCCACCTTCCATAAGGATGTTGTCATTGACTTGGTATGCTTAAGGGCTCACTCTATACAGGGCCATTTACGGTAAGTGGTATATTAAAAGATCTCGGGAACCTCCTTACGCTACTAGCCTCTCCTAAAATTATATCACAAGCCGCAACCGATCCCCTCCCTTCGCAAAGACATATCTAAGCCACTGTTTCTATCTTAAGTAGTTCTTAAAATTGGGCTTACGTTATGCCTGGAAGGTATAATTTTGAAAATACCCTCTATAAAAAATTGTATTGTTATCAAATAAAAAGACCCATACTTTTTCTAAATTTCCTCACATTTTTAAATCCTTAACTGCATTGTTAACTCCATAGACTCAAAAAATTCCAAAATAAGCAGGGCATGCATTCCTTTTAAAATGTTAATGAAAAATTCCGATATAACCGGAAGTGATAGATAAGTCTAAATATCTTCACTAAAAGGCAGTGGCGTATATAGGGGGGGCCCAGGGGGCCCGGGCCCCCCCCCCCGAAATATAATGTAATAAGTTCATAATATATTCAAAAATACTCAAACTGAAGCGAATTGTGTTGCCGACTACGCAACTATGCGATTAATCTTAAAGAGACGAGTGCATCGCCTCTTGGCGCGTAACTCGCCGCTCCACTATGTTGATACCCCTGAGTAGTGTTGCCACACGCTGTATTATTATAGGGGTAGATTTCTGGAAGGAGTGGGGTAGAATTGGGCCGATACGGGTAGAATTTATGCCGATATTAATATAGTGTTATATTAAAATCTTGTCATATTCCCTCGTTAATTTTAACTTCCATACATGTTTCGAGGGTATCTTCAGTAGAAAACTTTTGACATTGTCAGGGTGAACAGTAAGAAAGAAAAAACAATTTTTAAGTACTATGAAAAACTTTTTACTTTTGATGAAAATTTGAAATTAAGAAAAAAAATTAATTATATATTTACTTATTCCGGTAGAAGAAAAAGAAAAAGTGAAAAAAATCAGTAATTCTGTTTCTTCTTTTTCTACTTCCGGAACATTTTTCTTCGTTTTTACAGTTCATCTTGACAATATCATAAGTTTTTACTCCTTATATATTATCAACTGAAGATGAGCGTATAAATCCTTCGGAACATACGGAAGTTAACATTTAAAGCGTGTTTATTAAACTGTAGTGCCTCTTCATAATATAAAATTTTTTAAATAAATTAACAATTAACAGTTAAAAAAATTTATTAGTATTAATTTTGTTGTCAAAATATTTCTCTTTAATTTAGGGCCCCCCCGAAACAAATTTCTATATACGCCACTGCTAAAAGGATCGGCCTCCTTAATAGCGAGTACCCATATTTCTAACAAATATATTTTTTAATTCCCCAGATCTTTTAGTATGCCACTCATCGTGAATGGCCCTGTATACTAAGTAAGTAATATCGCAATATGTAGAGATTTTTACTAAATTCATCGGATGGTAAAAACGAATACTTCTTTTATGTTCATACAGTGTGGTATTATGTACTTAGTGGTTACTCGTACTTATTATAAAATATAATATATAATAATATAAAATTTAATGTTTTTTAAAGGTTTGTTACCGTAAATTTGGTCACAATGAGTTGGACGAACCGATGTTTACACAGCCCCTCATGTACAGGAAAATCAGGAGCACCAAACCGTGTTTGGATAAATATTCCGAACATCTCATTAATGAAGGTAACATTTGTATTCTAAGGTTTAACACGCGAATATGGACAGATCCAACAAACCAAACACCATCATCAATATCATTTTCTGTGGCGTGTAATAGTTAGAGAGACGGTGACAATAGGGGGTCCGTGAAGTGGAATATCAGTAATTTGTTTTTTCGTGGAGTTTAGGTCCCCCACTACAACTTTTATATCTGATGAAATGCCGTAGAGCGTTGCTGAGAGGCGCTGTACCGCATTAGATAGGAAATTCTCAATAAATTCAAAATTATATCGAGCCATGTCTGATAATGAATTTACAGCATCTGCGTGACCCCAAAGTCACGGGAAACACATTTTCTGACAAGTCAACCCTTGCATATACTTTTCAAATAAAAATGAAAATTAAAAAAAAGAAAAAAAGCGAATTTGAAGTCGAAACTTTCTAGAATGGAAAGATTGCGTGAAAAAATATTTGTCGTTACAGGTCTCGCCATTTCATTATTGGAATTTTTTAAAAATCTCGGAGGAAATACGGAAAACGATCGTGACATGTCAAAAAATTATCACTCTACATTCCTTGACACCCAAATATTGTGAAAACAAAATTATAGAAGAATCGCACCTTGTTAGGTGGAATTCTGACAATATTACGCAGAGATACCGGAAGGCAGGTATCGTTCAGTTGTATGAGGGGAAAATATATAAAAATATTTCGCAATATTCTCTTTATCAGAAAATTGTTTACGAGTCACGCTCGGAAAAATATATGCAAGGGTTGACTTGTCAGAAAATGTGTTTCCCGTGACTTTGGGGTCACGCAGATGGTGTAAATGCATTATCAGACATGGTTCGATATAATTTTGAATTTATTGAGAATTTCCAATCTAAAGCGGTACAGCGCCTCTCAGCAACGCTCTACGGCACTTCATGAGATATTAAAAGTTGTAGAGGGGACCTAAACTCCACGAAAACCCAAATTACTGATATTCCACTTCACGGACCCCATATTGTCACCGTCTCTCTAACTATAAGATTTAGTTAAGGCAGATTTATGATTTTTCTACATATATGTATTTCATAAAAGATTTGCGATCGCTCAAGTGGTGATTCCTTATCCAAAAATAAGACAAAAAGTTCCTGTCAACATGGGTCCGCAAATGCTTTGTTCGAAGGATATTGGGTGTTAAAATTTTTCGGTGTTTTCAAGATATTTTCGAAACGGTTTTAGTAATTTTAGTGAAATTTGGGTTATGAAAAGTACTTAAAATTTAGCAATAAAAATGTATTAACAGGCTTACCGGGGGCTAATAATGTGAGAGTTCGGCAAAGTCCTCGTATTTGTGTCGGAGTGAGATCTTTACTATAAGGCTGAATACTTATAATGAAGCTGATGGTGGCCATTTTCAACATTCACTGTAATTTTATTTAGATATATATTTTTTCATAGCAATAAGTAATTTGCTAAAATGGTGTTACGCTGCCTACATAAATGAAGCTGATTTGCAATAAATATTAAGAGATGGGTTTTTTTAGTAATTTAAAATATTGTGCTATTAGAATGTGAAAAAGTCTGTGTTGTACCTATTTTTTGGTTAAAATAAGAGCGCCTAACCGAACAAACCTATACATACATTTTTATTGCTAAAATGTGTGCTATCTTAAAGGTACCTACTCTTCATAACCCAAAATTAATAAGGCCTTGTCGAAATTACCTTGAAAACGCCGAAGACATTTAAAAATTTGTATCTTTCAAACAAAGCATCTGATGTTGATAGGAACTATTTGTTTTATTTTTGGATACCACACGAGCAATCGCACATGTTTTTTGAAACATCCCGTATAAATATTTAAAGTAAAACTAACTTTAACATCTAAACTTACCAGATTTTTTGCTCAATTTCATTACATTCAAGGTGTGATAACGAAGGATGAAGTGAACAATATAAAAAGTAACTACGAAAAAATTTGTGAAGCTGCGTTGGAGAGGGCACGGGAAGAAACTCACATTAAATACAAAGACTGGATTGATAGTCCTTGGTCCGGATTCTTTGAGGGAAAAGACCCGTTGAAGGTATAGTTTAAATTTATTTGAGGCCGATTGATTGTTTCGCATGATCTAAATACATTTTTATCGGTAATAGGTCGCTAAGACTGGAATTGTTGAGGACACGTTGGTTCATATTGGAAAAAGATTTTCATCGCCCCCTCCGAATGCAACCGAATTTATCATTCACAAAGGTAAGAAGGCATTTAATTATTTTATACAGTTGAATCGGGGAAATAATCAACGTGCATCGTCGCCTGTAACGGTATGATTTTAGTTTTCTCAATGTCAAGATTTAATTTGGTGGTGTTTGCTGTATTACCTGACCTAAGAGAGTTTCGTTTGTATCTTAAGTAGTTTCATCATTAAGTTGACCAGTTTATCACAAGATTAAACTTATTTTTAATGGTATAAATTAATTGATTCAGCCGATACTTGGTGGAAATCCATAACTAATATTATGAGAAACAATAAAACTATGTTATAGTTCTTTTCCACTATATTCTTAAAAATGACATGTTTCGCTATCACTGTAGCTTCTTCCGATTGAGAAGGAATGAATATTTTTCTATATCTAACTGTACAATCTTAAAATATTATTACAGGTATAAAGATGGTGTAGGGGATATAATAGTAACAGTGGGATTTTCCAAATGGTCAGTAAAGTGATTATATAAATTATTTTATAGATTTATTTATACATGTAGTAGAGGATTAGTGAAATAGATTTAACAAAGGATAATTGTTAAGGTCTATTTGATCATTCAGTAAAACATCGGTATTTTTAAGTTTATTTATTTCCATGGATTCTAACAGATTAAGTTTTATGCCTTTATTTTCAGTATGTAAGATTATAAAATTGGAATCGAAATTATGTTGTTTTTCTTTTAAACGGTTGGAATAATTAGAATCTGTTTTATCTTTTATGTAACTATTATAATGTTCTTGTATTCTTAGTAAAACGTCAGCAGATAAATTTAAAGTTGTTACTTTCATTGGAAAACCCAGTAAAAATGTGGGTAAGGTGCTTAATAAACTCAACCTAAGGGTAGCTTACAAAACTAACAACACTTTAGGGAAATATATAAAAAATAATAAAACTAAAAATCATAAAAATAGAAAATCAGGGGTGTATAAACTAAAATGTAAAGATTGTCCGAAAACATACATCGGCCAAACAGGGAGACATTTTGGAAAAAGAATACAAGAACATTATAATAGTTACATAAAAGATAAAACAGATTCTAATTGTTCCAATCATTTAAAAGAAAACCAACATAATTTTGATTCAAATTTTAAAATCTTACATACTGAAAATAAAGGCATAAAACTTAATCTGTTAGAATCCATGGACATAAATAAACTTAAAAGTACCGATGTTTTACTGAATGATCAAATAGACCCTAACAATTCTCCTTTGTTAAATTTATTTCGCTAATCCGCTATTACATGTATAAATAAATCTATAAAATAATTTATATAATCACTTTACTGACCATTTGGAAAATCCCACTGTTATATACTATTATATCCCCTAGACCATCTTTATACCTGTAATAATATTTTAAGATTGTACACTTTGTTAGATTTAGAAAAATATTCATTCATTCTCAAATCTGAAAAGCTACAGTGATAGCGAAACATGTAATTTTTAAGAATATAGTGGAAAAGAAATATAACGTAGTTTTATTGTTTCTCATAATATTAATGGTATAATTCTCTTCTTAAGGTATTGAACGTATCTTAAAATCTAGAATGGAAATGGTGGAGAATAGAGTTTGCGATTGGGCCTTAGGAGAAGCCTTCGCTTTCGGTTCTCTCCTTAAGGAGGGTATTCACGTAAGGTTATCTGGCCAGGACGTAGAAAGGGGTACCTTCTCTCACAGGCATCACGTTTTGCACCATCAAACTGTCGATAAAGCAACTTATAGGTAAGACTTAAAACTATATTTACGTTTTTATTTCCTAGAAATTTCTCTCTTTATTTAAATACATTAAAATATTTTTAGACCCCTTTGTAACTTATATCCCGACCAGGGTCCATACACTGTCTGTAACAGCTCCCTTTCCGAATATGGTGTACTTGGTTTTGAATTAGGTAAGTGTGTGACCCTATACAATAATGTTGTGCTTTCAAAAACGACTCTATTAGATTAAAAATTATATAAATGGTGCCCCACCGGGGATCGCCTCAATCTATACAGAGTGTTTCTTAATAACATGCTAATATTTAAGGAGGTTATTCTTGGGTCCATTTTCAGAAAAAAACGTCACATGAACATACGTCCTAAACGTCTTAGCTTTTGAGATGCAGGGTGTTAAAGATTTTCAAAAAATCTCTTTTTTATTGATATCTGTGATACTGCTCTAGATATTTTT
Organism: Barypeithes pellucidus; assembly: GCA_963991005.1. Taxonomy (NCBI): domain Eukaryota; kingdom Metazoa; phylum Arthropoda; class Insecta; order Coleoptera; family Curculionidae; genus Barypeithes; species Barypeithes pellucidus. Next base: position 9,635,719 of record OZ022557.1, read on the forward strand.
GTGAAATTTGGTACCTACTTTATATTCTACAAGCGGCATTTTATGATGTATAACATGTTTTTTTTTTTTATTCCGACCAGTGGCGTTCGTGCGGGAATTGCTCTCGACATTTTTGAAGAAAAGATTGGTACGCCACTTCTTTTTTATTAAATAAAAATTATTTTTGATATTCTCATTACTTGCTGAGCAAATGTCGTCTCTTGATTTTTTGTCGTTTGGCGTACAGTTTACGTATAAAAAAATTAAGTTCATTCATTTGCACTCTATTATGAAATAACAAAGATTAAAAAGAATCTTGTCGGTAAGAAGCAGATTTTGTTTTGTAAACATAAACAATTTTGCCAGTTGTCTTCCTAGTCTAGTTGTCACGTATTTAAGTCACTCACCTTAACAAATTATTTAAAAAACATGAAAATCTTTAACACCCTGTATCTCAAAAATTAAGACGTTTAGGACATATGTTCATATGAAGTTTTTTTCTGAAAATGGACCCAAGAATAACCTCATATATTAGCATGTTATTAAGAAGCACCCTGTATATGAAAAACTATACATATGTTGATAGGGGCAACATGGCTAAAATATTGTTAATATAGTGGCACTTCCGGTTATACCGGAAGTCGATATCAACTTGCATATTTTAAACGAGACCCTATAAATTATTACATTTTTGGATTCTATGAATGATTCTAGACAGCTTTTAATTTTATTTGGGTTGGATTGCTTGTTGGCTGGCTGAATATGCAAACGTCATTTTAGACATACAACCTTAAATATGTCAAACACGTTTAGACTTAGGTATAGGACATGCTATACGAAATCTGCCTATAATTTTATGTAGAAGTTCTTTTGCAAAGTTTGTAACTCGAACAGTATTATTGTTAGGTAAGGTAGACATAATATTTGTTTGCAAATTCTTTAAGGGTATTCAATGACTAACCCCAACGCGCTCGTGATCTGGGAGGCCCAATTCGGAGACTTCGCGAATACCGCTCAGGCCGTCATCGATACGCTTTTGGCCAGTGGACAATCGAAATGGGTAAGGCAGACTGGTTTGGTTATGTTGTTGCCACATGGTATGGAAGGTAGGTTAAAAAAAGATATATTTGTGACTTAATCAGTGGCGGTTCTTCCACAGGATCACATGAGCACGTGCACCCCCAAAACAAAACGAATAAAAAATATTAATTTATATTCATTGAATATTATTTATCGTATAAAGTCCGACCCTCCCTAATATTTTATCGTACCGTCAAACTAAAAAAGTCCGACCCTCCCTAACATTTTATCATCCCGTCAAACCAAACTGTATAGATCCGGCAACCGTGCCTCGGTCAAGGTAAATGACGATTATGACGAGACTTGCGCACGTGTGATTAAGTAGTGCAGTTTCTCTGTAGTAACAGGTGGCGGGTGGCATCGGGGGATAGCGGGGCTATGGCGATTTAATATGGAAAAGGCGCATAGGTTTTGTGTGCACCGCGCTGTTGTCTGGTCGTGTATCTAGTTAGAAATTCGAGCGTGTATGTTTTAATATTATATATTTATTAAGTTCAAACGAATAGTTGACCGTGGACTATTTAAGAAATAACTTTAACTCTTTGAGTTTGGAGCAAAAAATTGAAGTGAAGAATGCGGGAACACCTAAATCCGAAATTAATTTAACGCAGACCACAAAGGGTAAATCTAGGGACTTTATTAGAAAGTTTAAAAATTAAATATATAAAAAAAAAACTTATAGAGGGTATTCCAAACTTAATGAGGCTGTTATTGATGAATTTTCTACAATTAAGAACCGAAGAATGGATTTTACGTTTAACCACTATTGTGTAGGGTCGATAAATGTTGTGTATTTCGATAAATGATACTCGATATGATTTTAAACCATTTTATTTAAGGATTTAAACTAAAGAACACTGAAAATATGAAGAATGCCAACTTGTCAGCCTCGTGGCTCGATTCGTTCTTGTCATAAAACAGTTAACTATTGTAGTGCGTCTTGGTTGCGCCTAATGACGTAGCCGTAGATGGCGTAGTGGTATTAGACATCATTCGGTTTTCTTGATAACTCGTAGATGGCGATAGTAGTATTGGACATCATTCGGTTTTCTTGATAGCTCGTAGATGGCTTTAGTAGTATTAGTAGTGGGCTGTATAAATATTGTAACGAGGGTTGCATGCGACGACGTTAAGATCCGACAGCTATACATACTAAGAAAACCTTTCTTATTTTCCAAAAGTTGTATTTCCTTTTGTAAAATTAAAAAATAAATAAAAATATGTTTTACCTAACGCATTTTCTTATTACTTTTTTTCTTCCTACATTTAAAACGCCTAGAAATATTTCACCATACTTGTGAACCCCCTCTTATCATAGGTCACGAGCCGCCACTGGACTTAATGTATACAAATAATTATTATAAACATTTTTGTCCTAATTGTAATAGTTACAACAGATGTTTATCCTTTTATCTATGCTATTTTTACAAGCCTACGTATGTTGTTTTAGGGCAAGGGCCGGAACATTCCAGCGCTCGCCTGGAGAGATTCCTGCAATTGTCGTCAGATGATCCGGATTATTTCCCTCCAGAAACGGAGGACTTCGCCGTACGTCAACTTCACGATATCAACTGGATTATTGCCAACTGTACCACGCCAGCCAACCTTTTCCATTTATTGAGGAGGCAGATCGCTTTACCATTCAGGTATAAAATGAATTTTCCAACTATCGTCTATTCATTTTCAAATTCAAAGGAGCAGTCCATTTCTCTAAGAGACCTGATTTTAGTAACAAGAAATCAAATTGCCCCAAGTCGGCGTCTCATCGATATAACTTGTTTTTCTATTTGGGTTTCATAATGGCTACATTATGAAATGCAAAAAATTTAATGAGCTGCCACTTTATGAAACTGAAATTTTATTTTCTTTATGTTGGCAGCAAGTAGGGTTCGAATTTTAGGCTTACTTTGATTGCGTTGAAATTAGTTTTCTTGGCATAAAGATTCGACAAAAAATTTTTATAGAAAACTTTAAAATACTAACCTTTAACCTTGCAAATAGATCATTTTTATTAGATATTTATCTGAAATACCTATACTCGGAAATATATAACATGCTGACGGTGTCCGTCAACTAATTTCTAGTCACTACATAACCTAAAAATAATAGAAATATCTTCCAGTTTATGTTCTATTTCTAAAGTTTTATTCAATAAAGTACTATTTTTATTTTTAATTCGATATAGTATTATACATATTTATAGTTACTGTAGACATTTCCTCGGCATTAATTGTTATTCCTGTCAGATTCTGTGTCGACACAATGTTTTGTTCAAAAGTATTATTTATTATTTTGTTCAATATTTGGAATTTTGTTCTGCTCGCACCATGACTCAAAGGTTTGCATATTCCTTTTAAAAGTTTTTCTGCAATTTCTCGTATTTCTGACGGAGTACAACTTTCTTCCTGACTCGTTTTTATTAACTTTAATAATATATTTATTTTTAATTACGACGGATGGGAAGAAGCTTTGTTGTGTTCAATTGTTTCTATCATGGCATATTTGATACTTATTTTATGAAATTGTATTGCCAACCCAAAAAGGAAATATTAAGTCAAATGGAAAAAATCTTTTTAAAAGTTTTTCAGACCCAAATAGAAAAAGTATTATAAAATACACGGTTCATAAGACAATTAGAGCACTTGTACTTTAGAAAACTCCCCGCTTGGCGGGTCGTTTCCTAAATTAAACGCGTGCTCTAAGATAATGTCTTATGAAACTTGTATCTTAATATACTATTATTATTATAAACGCTGACATGTTTCGCTTTTATACGGGCATCATCAGACCTAAAATTGTTTAACTTTATAATTAGGATAAGAAAATCCTAACACTTATTGCTTACCTAACTTACCTACACTGAACTACGACCCTGTAGACATACAGTGCGGCGCGCATCGGAGGTTTTATTGCCGGTTGACCAATAGCAATAAGTTTATGCATCGAGCATGTAGCTATCACACGCTGATGTGTATTTATGCTCCTGAATTGGTAAACTGAATAGAGTATAGTGATTATTTGTCACCGCACAGCTATGCTCGCTGTCCGCAACTATAACAACTAGTTTTGGAAGTTGTTAGATATCAGTATTAATTGCAATAAATAATTTTAATTCTTTTAAATAATTTTAGGTTTAACTTCTTACCCTAAACAATTATTTTTAGGAAACCACTTATTGTTATGACACCCAAGAGTTTATTAAGGCATCCCGAAGCTAGAAGCCCATTTGATGATATGGTTGAAGGTACGTAGATTCAAAGTTAAGATCCAATAATCGAGCAGATCCTAATCATGTTTTTATTGTCGAGATGTGGTTGATACCCACATGGTGGGCCAATAAAAGTGACCACATTATTCTTTTCTGAATTTCTTTTTTTAAATCATTTTTCAACCAAATTTATAAGAAATATACAAAAGTACAAGTTCTCGATTGAATTATGCGGTTAAAATAAGAAGTTACTTTAAACGCAAAAGATCTTTCTTTTTTTAAATAATTGGGGCTTACATGTCGACATTCTGACCAAATGTTTATAATAATTTTTGTATTGTTTTGATATAAATAAATATTTCTTTATAATCATTATTATTAATGTAATTCTCTTTTTTTAAGGAACCGAATTTAAGAGAATCATCCCAGACGCCGGCGGAGCTTCTCAAAACCCGGACGCCGTAAAAAAGTTGATATTCTGTTCGGGGAAAGTTTATTATGATTTACTGAAAGCCAACAAGGACTTGGGGATTGAGGATAAAATTGCAATTACTCGCGTTGAACAAGTAAGGAAAGTAAAGTATATTATTCAAGGGTATTATTTAACTGGTTAGCAAAATATTCTTATTTTTGCGAACAGAAAAATGTAATCGGTCAGCCAAAATGGCTAGTTGGTCAGCAACTTATGGACAGCAAACATTTCTGAATCGGTCAGTAATTAATGTCATGTGCTTTAAATTATTTTGGTACGCAAATTAAATATATAAGCTGCTATGAGCGATCCACTTTTAATCAGATATTGGTAAGCAATCAGCGGGTAAGCAAAATATTTAATCGTGGTCATCAAAAAAAAAAAAACAATAGAACGTGAAACAGTGCCCTGGGAAAACAAGTGAAAACCCGCCCCCGCTACACCTTTTGGGCCTTGACTGCTACACCGAATGGAAACACACGCACGCAATTAGCTATTCGTATCACGCGACTGCTTTCGCTCCGCCCACAATAACGAACTTTGCCGATTATTCAAAACAAACGCAATCCAATGATTTATATTGATAACCATTCTTTAATATGCAAACCTCTGAAGTAAACTGCTTCTAGACATGTTTTTTTCTACTGACCAATTGTAAAATCTTGCTGACCAAGTAATCATTTCGCATCTCTACTGTTAAGCGAACACATGATATTACAAGCGGACTGATATCGGTTAAATTGTTGACAGTTTGTAGCATTTTTTGCAGAACAACTGTTGCAAACCCGATTTTTATTTATTGCAAGCAAAATCTTTTTATGCTGATCAACTGATTTAATTGCTATTTTTTGCTGCGAACCAATTTTAATAACGGCAAACCATTTAATTACTTCTCATTATTCAATTTTTAACAAGAGTGAAATTTCTGAACTACGAGTGTCGTAAATTATCCTAGTGAGTAAGGAAGAAGTACAAGTTTCAATCATACCTCTGCTACTCCCCTCATAACCCAACTACTCTTCCCACTCCTAACCCCTATTTGGTTTGTGATCCAATTGGCCCTACTCTATTAAATAACAATTAAAATGTATTTTTGTAGCTAACTCCTTTCCCATTTGAACTCATTAAAAATGAATGCCACAAATATCCCAACGCCCAAGTTGTCTGGGCACAAGAGGAGCACAAAAACCAGGGTGCATGGGCGTACATGAAACCTAGATTTGAAACGACTTTAGCTGGCCAAAGGGATATTATGTAAGTATGAACCAAGCCCCTACGATATGCCACGCGACTTAATTAAAACCAATTTTTTAAAGTAGAAACCGATATTATAAAGATGACAAATCAGTACCGTAATCAGGACTTTTTGATCTTAAAACTTAAAAACTTAATAAAAACAATTTGCACAAGCCAAAATAATACAAATGTACGGTCGGACCTGTTCTAAAATAATTCATTATCGTCATTACTGTATACTGTCAGACTCCACAGTAACATAGGGTATAACTTAGATTTGTCAGCCATTTATTCTATTTTTCTACTAGTTACTAGCCAGGTGTGACAACTGTACCAAAACTTCGCATTCTAGAATTATAAACTAAAACCCCCTTTTTGCAGATATGTTGGCAGACCTGTTGCCTCCAGTACAGCGACCGGTAGCAAGGCACAACATCTTAAGGAACTTAAGAATTTGATTAATGACGCAACCAGGTTAAGATAGGTAAAATAGCTTCGAAATAATTCATTAGGAAATAATACAGAATGTTATTTTTGGGTGTATTAAAAAAAAGTTCATTTCTATAATGATATACAGGGTGTCCCATAACTTATGGACCATAGGCAATTGGGGATACTAAACAGCAAACTAGACCCATCAAGTCATAAAGTCGAAATGTTTCTCGTTCTAGAAATACAGGGTGTTGAAAGTGAAAGTTTATTTTAGAAAATTAGCCACAATTTGCAAACGGTTCGATGTAGCGGATTGAAAGTTGGCGGTATGGTGTTTTTATGAGTGAGAAGTGAGAATTTGTAGAATTTTTTAAGTGTTGTGTTAGATGGCGCTAGTTACATACACTGGGTTTAATAAATCTAGTTGCTCTATGGCACATAAGATATGGGACACCCAAAAGATAGTATATATTTTTATTTACAACCATGCATGTAATTTTTTACCATCCAGGTGGAAAGTAAATTATTTTTTCGTAATTTTTAAAAAAATCGATATCTCAAAATAATATACGAACACACTTTTCTAAAAATGCTAATAGCTTTGCGTGTTTAGATATGTCTACTTTTTTTCTAATTGATAGAGTGGTCCTCAGCATTAAATATTGTGACCAAATCGTTGAAATCTTCTTTGTCTTGGTATTTTCACTGAAATAAGCTAGTAGCGCCGACTCAGAACCAGGATTTTGAACTTTATTTCCCGTACACCATTCTGTGAAACAGTTATATGCCTTTTCATATCTCGGGCGGCTTTTAATTGGTAGAAGATCTTCTACTATTTTTGCTGCTTCTCGAATTTCTAGTAGAGTAGCAGCAAAATCAAATTCCTCATCTGATTGTTCTGTTGTTAAAATAATATATTGTTTAGTGACATGGAAACCATATTCAGAAAATTATATTTGCCATCTTGATGTGTATTATTACCTACGTTATTTTACCACCTGCGGTTATTTGAAATTTCTGTAATTCTTCAACGGAAAAGTCCAAATGACATTTATCTTTTATTAATAATTTTAATTCAAAATAATAAGAAGTGGGTGTTAGATTGGTTGTAAATAAAATAGTACACAAACCTCGGTGAAAAGTTTCATTATTGTCTCGAGATTTAGTTGCTACCGACTGTCTCGACAGGAATGAAAGAAACACTTTCCACCTCGGTACGTCATATACTATTTATCGTCTAAAACAATACACCTAAAGAAATTAAATTAGTACTACAGCTGTAAATAGTCTGATTGGATTGTCAATGATTTCAGTAAATATTGAATAAATTTCTATATAGAATTCAGGAAACGATATTGACATAATTTTTATAAGATTTTTCACGAGTCATGAGGTCATATGACACGCGCTAAACATTTCATTCAGTTTATTTCAAAGTGGCGTGTGGATATTTTAAGTGGTTTGTTTGTTACTAAGGAAATTGGATGGCATCCTTCAAGGCATCTTTTAACGTACTTTTGAGTATCCATTTGGATACGCAGCCCTTTTATTTGGATACCCAGTATATATCAAATGGATCCAGAAATTTTTTAATTACTTAGTAATTTAAAACTACTGAACTGATACCAGTGATGACCGATACCTAAAAATGCTTAAAAATGATCAGAGTCAGAAAAAATATTTAAAAAAAAGGGTCCTCATTTAACTGGTTAGCAAAATATTCTTATTTTTGCGAACAGAAAAATGTAATCGGTCAGCCAAAATGGCTAGTTGGTCAGAAACTTATGGACAGCAAACATTTCTGAATCGTGACAGTGCCCTGGGAAAACAAGTGAAAACCCGCCCCCGCTACACCTTTTGTAGCCGATTTCCTTCTGTATTCGGCAGAAGAAAACACAAGAAAGTTCCATAAATTGGCAGTGCCCTAGGACCTCTGAAGTAAACTGCTTCTAGATATGTTTTCTTCTACTGACCAATTGTAAAATCTTGCTGACCAAGCAATAATAACGGCAAACCATTTAATTACTTCTCTTCAAAAATAGGGCTGTTTAAAAGACATGAATACGCAGCAAAAATTCATTAAAAGATGCCTTGGCATCTATCGGAGGAAAAAATAAAATATTTTACATTGTGCAAAAGCATTATTGTGCTTTTATTTTCAATCCTTTTTTTTTTCACATGGTGTTTTCCAAATTCGCTTAAATACATTAAAAACTCGGTTGAAAAACAACCTATTATAATTATATAATAATATATAATACACATTTTAACATTTTAGAAATATTTGATAAAGTTATTATTAATCATATAAAAAAAATTATAAGATTATTGGCTTAAACAAAGCCTAAATTGACGATAATAGATTCAAAGTTTTGTACTGAAGTTTTTGTTTATTCGATTTTACATAAGTATATCAAATTTCAGCACAATTAAAACTTTTAGTGTTGCATTTTTGAATCTACGAAACTAAGATCTTTGACGAAACTCTAATAAAATTAAAGTACCAAATTTTAGGTTAAAATGTAATTTATTTCGATGACAATTTGATTTATTTCTATTTTGCCATCGATTTAATCTCTTTCCAAAAATACCCTGATTTGTTATTATTTCAGTAGTAGTTTTTAAAACTTCCATTTAAAAGTTTTTATAAACTTTTTATTTGGTATGCTTATATAAAATAAAAAAAGAAACAACTTTTTTTATAACACATGCGAAATTTTGACAAATAGCCCCTTTTCAGCGTGCTTTTTTAAATATCAATTTTGACAGATAATGAAAGTTAAATATTACGAATTCGAGTAGTTTTCATATTTTTAAAGCATAAAGTCAGATTAGAAGCCAAAGTCAAATTAAATTGTATTGTATGCTTAATAAAGGATACTTGTTTCTTGTTAGGAAGATAAGAGTTTTAACAATCGAATATATTATAGACTACCATAGAAATCAAAATATGTATGTGATATACATACCTATAAATAGTGATGTGAAAGTTCATTACCTTTTTTACATTTTATTACAAATACGTAACTACGCGATGAACCATTAAGGGGCGATATTTGAATGCTACCTTAAGTTAGACTTTAGCTAAGGTAGCCTTAACGTTAAGGTAAAGCTTTAAAAAACTATGTTGATGCGTTAAGTCTCAGATTGCCACGTCCTTAAAGCTCTATTCCTTTAGATAAGAGAGAGATGATGATGATGAGAAATGAACTTTAACATACTGTCAAAATTGTGTTAAGGACGACTGTACCTTAAGGTAGCTTTGAAATATCGGCCCTTATAAATACAGCTTACAACGAATTTAGAGTAATCAATAGAAATGACCTAGATTTTTTTATAATTTAGTATATTTTCTATAGGTTTTGTGAAAAGAAACCGGGACTTTGTATTGATTTAAAAAAAATCTCTTGATTTTGACATCACTACCTACCTAAAAATTACTGTCATTTTTACATGCCGTTTTTAATTAACTTCAATGGTTGACTGTAAAATTAAATAATTAGACATAAATAATTATCTATACAATGGCTACATTTCATCCCCTATCTCATGTAACTGAAAAAATTTAAAAGGTGAGATATGTCTCCGAAAAGGTATCCTTTTCGCATGAAGTGTATCTCATAACTTTGCACAAATCGTCAAATTGGTAAAAGAACCGTTTTCCGTGAGATCGGGGACGTTTTGCTTAAAATTACTAGGTATAACAGTACATACACAAGAAATTGGGAGGCACCCAATGAAAAAACCTTCAAATTCCTTTTAAATAATCCGCTCCAATCATGTTTTTGCAAATAATTATTATTGAAAAAATTATAGAAAAAATTACTATTCTGAGAAGTTTCTTAAATAAGAAGCGTACTTCTTATCACCCTGTATAAATTTTACTTGGATCAGATAAACTCTTGTACCAACGTTTAGAAGAACAAAAATTATAAAAAAATAATGGTTTTCAAAATTTTACAATGCTGTTAGAATGAGTCGCATTCTTTCATTTATATTCGAATTGGCAATGAACTTATGTAACTACTGTACACAAATTTACGTTTATAAAGCACCATTATAAAGTTAATAAAACATATTCTAAGTTTTCTGTTCCAAGTGTAATAGAGGTCCAATGCATTGGACAGAAGACCTCTAAATGGCACAAAGTAAGAAATAAATCGATTATTGGTTTGTTATTAGTATTACAAATAAAAATGGGCAAGCAGCGAGTATAACATAAAAATGAGGTAGTTTCTCCGTTTTTAAATATGTGGTTGGTAAGTGAATGAACGAAACTGAAAATAAAGTAATAAAAAAATGAAGCAAACTTTGTTTTTAAATGTATCCTGTTTAAATTTCAAAAAATATATATATGTATTGTTCAATTTGCATCCACTCCACAGAATAAAATTAATTTTAATAAGTTTGATAAGGTTAACTTTTAACATATATTGCACACGATAATAAGAACACAAAATTTAAATTAATCGTTAACATTTTAAACTTATGATTATTACATATCTGTGGGCAAGATATCTGGTATCAAGTAAGTGCATAGATCAGCTTCAGAATTGACAAAAGTTACTTTTCCTGCAGTTTTCTCATCTAACCAACCTTTAATGACTGCCCAACAACCGGAAAATATTGTCGGCGAGTTTATTACGAGACAAACCCCCAATCGCTCCGGATAGTGCCTACTCAGAAGCCATATTAAATTTTTGATCAACTGATAATCCATACAACTTAGGCCAAAGTCTTTTAGATCAAAAACTATGCACAAATTATCGATAACTTCTTCAAAGCATTTTTTACATGCATCTTCTAGACAGTATACTATAAACTTAGTAAGTTCATCGATATCCCGGTCGTTGGCATTATGATTTTTTGCAGGGATATAAATAACGGGTCGGCCGTACATGTCCCGATGTCTTAAAACTCTTGATTTGTTTGTATCCAAATTCTTTTTTACTGTTGGATGGTCTGGAGTCAGTTCCGCAACACCATATTCCTTTCTCCATTTGTTTGTCTTTAAAATGGCTTGAAAGGCATTGTCAGTCGATTTAAAAGCTCTTAAGTATCTTTTTAAAGAGAAATCGTTGTGATATTGTGAAGGATCTGCCTCAGATATTAACTTCATTCGACTTTTTAAGTCTTGAAAATCTGCTTCTGGAACTGGAACATTTTCAGACATTTTAAAAAAGTACTACTGACAACAAATCACTAAATAATATATATAATACTTTATCTTATCATTTACACCGTTTTTTAATTACGATATCATAGGGAAAAGATAAATTTTCATAACAATATCCGATAACTTTACTTATCATATTGACACAAAAAAAATTAACCCGACTCGACCATATATATTTTTAAATTATGACAGCTGAAGTGGTAAATATCGATTAGCCTTCAAGAAATTAAGCGATCAAATCAGCTGGTATCCTTGTCTCTCGTGTTAAAGGAAATGGGAAGGAACATAATTTCGACGGAAGTTCCTCCAAAGAATATTGCAGATGTACCGAAATAGACCACCACCACCGTGGTAGCTGATGCAAGAAAATTTGTATCAAGGGTAGAAAGTATCCCTATGCCATGCTGACCTATCATTCCTCTGTGTGCACAAATGTTGCTTCGCAGCAAAGGCCATAAATATCTAAGGAGTCAGCTTTGCACAAAGTATACATAGGAGTGCTATATTTAGTAAGGTTATGTTTATCAACAAGTTTTTGGAAAACGCGGAACGGATTGAATTAAAATAAGTTTTGTTAAGTTCCTAAAGCAATGACACTAGAACCGAAACCTATAAAAAAACTCGAACAAGAAGTAATAAATAGAATTGCTGCTGGAGAAGTTATACAGAGGCCCGCCAATGCTCTAAAGGAACTCATCGAAAACTGTTTAGATGCTAAAGCTACTAATATCCAGATAACGGTTAAAAATGGGGGTCTTAGATTACTTCAAGTAAGTCAAATTATCAATAAATATACCTACCTATGTTTTTTCTTATGGTAAATACATATATGCACTTACACCACACCAAAATTGTTGTTTTTTTCAGTAATGTGAATGTATATTTTGGGGTTGGTTTTACGTAAAATGTATTATAAGTTTAATTTTTGTAGATTCAAGATAATGGTACTGGTATACGCAAAGACGATTTTGAAATTGTTTGCGAGCGATTTACTACCTCAAAGTTACGGGAATTTGAAGACTTGCAGAAAATAGCAACTTATGGATTTAGAGGCGAGGCATTGGCTAGTATTTCACATGTAGCGCATTTATCAATAATTTCGAAAACCAAGAATGATATTTGTGCTTACCAGTAAGTGTTTTTGTTCATATAACTTATGGTTAAAATTTACTGTATCATCTGTACTTATAATTTGAATATTTATTATTTTAGAGCAGATTATTGTGATAGCAAACTTAAAGCACCCCCAAAGCCTCTGGCAGGAAATCAAGGAACTATTATAACAGTGGAAGACCTCTTCTACAACATGAATGTTAGAAAGAAAGCATTAAGGTCACCAGCAGAAGAGTATCAAAAAATTTCAGATATAGTTAGCAAATATTCTATACACAATGCCGCAGTTGGTAAGAAATATTTTTTAAAATTGATCCGTTCACAATACTATACTATTTTCTGTAGGTTTTGCCTTAAAAAAGCATGGAGGAAACAATGATATAAGAACTCCTGTAAACTCCACTCATGTCGAAAATGTTAGACTTAATTATGGAAATTCCATAGCTAGGTAAATTTTATCAGTGCGTTGACTGTATGGAAAAAATATATGTTTTAAAATTTTAGGGAATTAATTGAGTTTCAATTAGAGAGTGATAATCTACAGTTACAAGTAAAAGGATATATGACAAACGTCAACTATTCCACAAAAAAAATGCAGTTTTTGCTTTTTATAAACCACAGATTAGTTGATTGTCAAAGTAAGTATGATTTACTCACATTTAAAGTTCTCTGGTAAGTAAAATCGGACCACTCTGTGAAGAAACCATTTCTGCCAACATCATATATGTCACAGTCAAAGTTGTCTGGTTAGTTAATTCTCAATTAATATATTTCTCCAGCTTGACATCAGACTACTTATTTGGTTAATTGAAAATCACATTATAAAAATGATATAATGAAAACCACAAAGAAGTTTCCACTTCTGATTATGTTACATTTGATTGTACAAAGAATTGTAATTCTAGGTTTAAAGAAATGTATAGACACAGTTTATCAAACATATCTCCCAAAAAACAGTCATCCATTTGTGTATTTAAGCTTGGAATTGGATCCAAACAACATTGATGTGAACGTTCATCCTACAAAACATGAAGTTCATTTTTTAAATGAGAGCCAGATTGTTGAATGCATTACAACTGCTTTGGAGCAGAAATTACTGGGTTCAAATAATTCTAGGGTGTTTTACACTCAGGTATTCCTTTTATTTTTTAAATTTTTGGTGTTTATTCCTATACCTACCTGTATTTATAGTATTGTTGGGAAAAACGGATGATTTTAATAATCGAGTAGTTCATACTCGAGTGATTTTAATAATTGAGTAAATCGCTCGAGCGATTAATCACTTGAAATTTCTATCACTAAGAAGAATTTGTTGATAAAACACTAGGGGTTGTTTTTGTAAATTTTAGAAGTTTAGTTGAGAGTTTTTCTTATGAAGAACAGGTTTTTCGCTCGAACGATCACAACACTAATTTATAGTATGTCATTGTATTATGACATCTATACTTAATTTTTAGGCCAAACTACCGAATTTACATTTTGAAACAAAAGAGACATTAAAAGATAGGGACATAAGTAATAAACCCCAGGAGTCCCCAAAATATGTGGTTAGTATTTTTAAAATTTTTTTTATAAAAAATAAGTAACTCAAAAATACTGTATACAGTAATCGGCCGGTCTTGTCATATTTACACGTTGACTCATTAGAAATATATACTGTAATTTTAACACTTTACCATTCTGTCCTACCTTTTTAAACAATTCTTTCCATAAGTTGAAGTGATGGCGAAAAGTGTATCTTTTGCAATACAAAGAATTGTAAACGCGAACGAACACATGGTCAGTTTTTGACAACAAGACAGACGTCTTTGACCGGCGTTGTCAGTTAATTTTTAAATTCTTTAGAAAAAATACTTTAAGACGTCTGTCTTACCTTCGGTCTTATTTAATAACAATTGTATATCAAATACTATATTTTGCAACACAACCAATAGTAATATAGCGACCAAGGTCGAGATATGCATTGTGATTTGGCATCACCACTAGCCTACTGACCTACACACACTTGTTAACTAAGAATAGATGTGTATGGCGTGGCGGGTAATTCTAGGGCTCTTTACCTAACTAATTAGACATTCGATTTTAAAAAAGTAACACCCTGTATTATGATTATGCATTTTATGCTAAGACAATTTCATTAGTTATAGAATTGGTTTCAAGTTATTATAATATAAAAAAAAAATTGTTATTTTTTTAGGTTAGAACAGATTCAAATATACAAAAACTAGATAAATTTTTCAATATTGGCGCACCCAAGGATAAAACCTCTAATAAAAAAAAACAGGAAAAACCAGACATGAACATGTCTCTTACGGAAGAAGAATATCAAAAGCATCACGAGCAGTTCCTAAAAGACCAAGAAAGTTTCGAAAATAAATGTTTAGAAAAAACAAAGTGTGATGATAGCATTATACTAGAAGGTATTATTGATATGGTCATTTGTTGCTTAAAAAATACTAAGTTTTTTTTTAAGATTCTGCCACTGTAACAAAAAAGGATAATTCAAAAATCGGAACGATAGTATGTGATAATGTAGAATTTCCACATAAAAAAATAAAATTGTGTGATAAAGAAGTTAATAATAAGGACACGGATTTACAAACAAAAAATTATAGATATCATAAAGCGGACGTTGTAGAGTTGGACACTTGTGAATCGATCAAAAATCATTCTGAACATGAAAACGACACCCGCAAGGCCGTAAAAGAAGAATTGTCCGCTTCTCAGGAAGCAAAAAAATGTGAAAAACCTTTGAATAAACATTTGATTAAAAAGATTACCAGGTACTGTAATGGTTTTAATACAATCTTTAATTAAATAAATATAATGAGATCTTCAAGTGATCAGGATATGGTTTTCCTTGCGGTTTTCATTAAATAAAAGTTCTCCCATCATTTTCAGATAGGAAATCCAGTAGGTTTTGTTAAATAAATATAATTTGAAAGTTTTAGGAGATTAGTGATAGATACTGTTTGTTTTTAGGGTAGAAACACAATTAACAAGCATTCTGAAATTAAGAAAAGCCGTCGAGGAAGATTGTCATCGAACGCTCAGAGAAACCTTTGCCCAACACGTGTTCGTAGGACCTTTGAATCCGAAACAGGCTCTTATACAATATGGTACCCAACTTTTATTGTGCAACACAAAAATTATATTGGAGGAGCTGTTTTATCAGCTAATTTTGTATAATTTTCAGAATTTTGATTGTTACAGGTAAAACATTTAACTAGGTAGTTGTAACAATTTTATTTCATAATATTTTTTTGATGTCTACCCTGCTAATACAGGGTGATTCACGATCAGTGGTATATCTAGTAGAACCTGTCTTATTGAATGAGCCTAATTAATCCAAACTATACCGGTTGATGCATCGTTAAGTCGAACATAGGAAATCCCATGTAATTTTTGATGTGGCTAAATATTGACTCCCCTGTACATTTTATACAAAAACTGCATTATAACTTCTTGAAGAGGCTTAGAGGCTGATACGGTTGACCCATGCGCCGAGTTTAAAAACATTTTAGTGGTGCAATCCTAAGCTATCAAAACATGATGGCAAAACCACGAACCTCTTATAGTTCAGGTAATATAGCAAACACCAGCAAGTTTTGACATTAACATATTTTCATTATTCGTTGTGTTCAGCTATACGTCAATTTTTGGCAATAGCGGCTTTTGCTGGTGTTTGCTGTATTACCTGAACTATGAGAGTTTCGTGATTTAGCCATCAGGTTTAATTGAATAGCTTAGGATTGGCTTACCAAAATGTATTCAAACACGGCATATGGGTTTACCATGTCGGCCTCTTCAAAAAGTTATAATAATGCAGTTTTTCGATAAAATGTACAGGCCAATATTCAGCCACCTCAATAATTACATGGGATTTTCCTATGTTCAACTAAACGATGCATCAGCCGGTATATATTCATTATTTACACTCTTCATGATCTCTATGCAGTGGCGGTTCTTCCACAGGAGCACATGCGCACGTGCACCCCCAAAATGAATTAAAAAATATTAATTTATATTCATTGAATATTATTTATCGTATAAAGTCCGACCCACCCTAATTTTATCGTATATACCGTCAAACCAAACTGTATATTATAGGCTCTTGAGGCTGTTATTGATAAATTTTCTACAATTAAGAACCGAAGAATGGACTTCACGTTTAAGCACTATACACACTAAGAAAACCTTTCTTATTTTCCAAAAGTTGTATTTCCTTGTGTAAAAGTAAAAAATAAATAAAAATATGTTTTACCTAACGCATTTTCTTATTACTTTTTTTCTTTCTACGTTTAAAACGCCTATAAAGTAATTGTTTGGTCGTTACACAAAAATTAAATTTTAAAAATAATTTCAGCCGAAAAATCGGCAATAGAAAAGGTTAGGTTGCAAATTTTTTTTAAAAAAGTATACCGACAGTGGATCAAGCTAGTTTTTTTTTAGATTTCCGGAACCGATGTCTGTAAAAGAATTAGCCCTACTTGGCCTGGACTTACCACAAACAGGCTGGACGGAGGAGGATGGACCGAAGGAAGAATTAGCTGAAAAAATTTGCGAGATTTTATCGGAGAAAGGCCCGATGTTGAATGAATATTTTTCCGTCGATATAGATGAAGGAGGTATGCTGAAGAGTTTGCCCATAATTCTAGGTAAGAAATTATTTAAAATGAAGTATGCAGAAAGAAATTCCTATTAGGGATTTATATTTTTTAGCGTTCAATTGTAATTTAATTTCATTAAAATCGAGAGGACCAGTTCTAACCTCCTCGGTAGATGTATGTAAGATGTTTAAGTTTTAATTCTCCCGTTTTTAGATAACTATATTCCAGACTCCCTGAGTTTACCACTTTACCTCATAAGAGTAGCAACAGAAGTGCACTGGGAAACAGAAAAAGAATGTTTTAACAGTTTTGCACGTGAAACTGCTTCGTTCTACTCGAATGTATCGAAAGAGACGGACGAAAATGGCAAATCGTGGAAGTGGTTGACTGAATATTTACTGTATCCTGCCCTAAAGGAGTTTTTTATTCCTCCTAAGTCTTTTACGGAAAATGCAGCCATTTTAGAAATTGCTAGTTTACCTAATCTGTACAAAGTATTTGAAAGATGTTAACTTGTTTCTAAGTATAGATTAAGAATATTTTTGTTCCACTTGACTGCAAAAGTTGTTATAAAAAAAACTTTTTGAATGTCATTTTAATTTTAAAAAGTTCCATGGTTAGTTTATATTATTTTTTGTTTATATTATTTTTTGTTTTTATACATCGATTTATTTAATAAAATCAATTTGGTTTCAAATGTTAGTATTTGGTCACCTTTCTGAAATTTTTACATTTATTCTCAAGATTAGGTTTATCCAAAGATATTACAAACTACACATAGAAAAATGTACATTTCTAGCCTACACAACGAATGCAAACAGTCTTTCCCACCTCTTTCGGTCATTATTGCAGCATAGCCAGCAATAATGACCATCCAACTGCACTCTGGCAACATCTATTTTTATTTTACAACTGCGCTACGATTCGAACCCAAAAGCTGAGTGACTTGCTAATCTCGTAAAAATTGCGATGTTGGCGCTTTGATCTAACGGATTGATTATACTATATTTTGGTTGATTTATGTAGTTTGTAAAAGTAGATCATTTAAATTAGGATTTATTTGCGCACACGCACCACTCCCTGAGTGCCCTAAAGGATTTTTCCTATAGTGCTTGTGTTTGATCATAAAAAAAATTGGTAAGTATGGTTATGTTTTAATATTTAACCATGTGATATAACCAGACTTCAACATTGTTGCCATTCAGCAAACACACATGTAGTTCTCTCTTCCACCCATTACGAATTTCAATATATAATATAAATATAATACAATCATAGCTTCGCTTTCTAAGAGTTTTATGAAAGGATTATGGGATCTACCTTTGGTTTATCCTAATAATATTGTTATGTCATTCCCACGAGGGAATTCCATATTTCCATATACCCACTGACACAGGCTGCATAGAAAAAATTACTAGAAAAATACACATATACTATTTTTCTGTGCTATAATGCCCATAATAACGATAAATCTCTTTGTCTGTGCTCCAAGTTTTGTACCGCTTATGGCGGGGATCGAAGCATATAAGTAGGCCGTGCAAGTGACATCACAGCCAGGCAGGTTACTCCATACGTTTATCCTTTTGTGTCAATCGTTCTGTGTCAGTATCAGACTTACGTAGCTATATGTGAAAGTCAAAAACGTGAGTGTATTTGTTCGGGTTTGTTCGATTTGATCTAGGCTATATTTGTCTCCCTTTAATGAAGCGGGGAAGGTTGATGCTGACAGAGACAGACATAGAATGCGAGCAGCACACGTTCTTAAATTATTTCACAACCGAACATCCTTCGTCCGGAATGGAATAAAATCAAGTAACATATGATTTATAATGTGATTGAAAATGGTGGAGCAAGCGTCATTAAATTCTAAAATAATTTTCTATTCTTTTCACGAAAACGGACCTTTTCGTTTTGTTGCAGGTAAGTAATTTATGATTGAAATATGACAAAAGTGACATTGGAGAAGAACGTGCGCGCCAGGCATAATGGATGTCGCCGTATCATGCCTGCTTCGATTATTTAACACGGCAGTTTGTCTTCTTCCTGGTTATAAGTATTCGTTGATTAATACCTTAACCTAACTTTTATTTAAACAAAAATGTATAATCTGTTTTTTATTTTAACCTGTGTAATTTTAGCGATAGTAAGTATTTCATAGTAAATTAAATATTCATATTTAAGCGGAACGGTTTTTAGCTTTTTGGCAAAATGATAAATGTCGACATACCAATTAGACCCCGTCCTTTGGCCCGAACTGGCGGCTGTATAGAGAGGGCTAATTTTACCTATTTTTACGTTCACTATCAAGGACCCATTGTAGTAAATTTAACGTCTTTGTAAGTATTATAATTATTAATTTTGTATTTTTAAAGATTGCAATTATCATTGAGGTTGTCATCATCGATAGATGAAAGAAAACTAAAGTATGTTACACTTACACATTATCTATATCAAAATCAGTTGTGTATGTTGCTTCGATAAAGAATTTAGATACATGGTTTTTACACAGATATATTATTCAGGATAATGACAAAAATCCATTAGCTCAGGTTTAGTTCTGTTATTGTTACATTAGAAGGGGATGATTTGGACCTCACTTGCCAATGGGCCCAAGCTTAAGCTCTGGAATTTGTTGAAATTATAAAATATGTTAAGAAATTGTACGAATTAATGGTTTTTAGGACAGGGGATGCAGATCTTTATGTCTCAGATTCAAATATGTACCCTACATATGATCCCGAGATATATTCTCTACATTCAGCAACTTGCGGTGAAGATATTATAGAACTTCCTGAAAGGTAAGCATTAGAATTAGATGAATAAGAAAATATTTAAAATTCAAAAAATTAATTAAAAAGCATAGAGAATGGGTTATGTAATCAATTTATATAGAGATATCAAAAATCTTTTTAGTTTCGAATCTCCACTTGCAGTAGCCATATATGGTCATGCAGATTCTAGTGACTTTCTACTAGAAATATACGAGAATTCCAATTTCGGTTATCCTTATAAACAGTGGGTAACTATAGAGAGAGAAATAAATGTACAAAAAAGTACAAATGGCCAGGAAAATAAAAATATCGAAGCGCCTAATGAAAATAGTAAAAGAAGTAGTAATCTGCAGACCGTAAAAAAGAAAAAAAAGAAGATTAATTCGAGTATACCCGGTGTATTTTCTGTTCTAGAAATTTTACAATTAATATTTCTTTAAATAAAGTAATTAGGTAATTTATTGATAATATAAATCATATGTGCCTTTCTGTGTGAAAATAATTGTTAAATTATTAAAATTGGGTATTTTAAGTATCTTGTTTTATACCTAGTAGCCACCAATTTGAAGTTTTATAAATCTATCGAATAGAAAAGTTACTTGATATATTTTATCACGTCTAGTCTATACACTAAAAACATTGAAACATGTCAATATTAATTAAATTTATTAAATCACTTTGCATAGGTCTATATTTTATATTTTTTATTTATATATTTTCTATAAAAACTATTCTAGGGGTTTCCCAGTTTTCAGGTATTTTTATATATGTACAGTGTCACCATTAAAGTTGGAACCATATGGGAAAAAGTATATTTTTCGATTTATGTAAAATTTAAATTTACGATAAGTTTTTGTTTCAATAATGCGGCTTTTATTAACTGTCAAAATAGCATTTATTGATCGAATTTAAAAAAAAAATGTTATTTGGAGAAGTACTTTATTCTAATTTTAAGCACACATACCAAATTTGAAGCACTTATGATAATTTATGTTTCCTGTCTATTTTTGGAGGCCCAAAATGTGTGATGTTACAGCTTTCGCTTGCAGTGAAAATAGATATTACAAGTATTGACCAAAAATAGATAGAAAACAAAAATTAAGTGATTAAAATTTGCTATGTGGGTATAAAATTATAATAGAAACAACTTTTTCAAAATTCAACATTCTGTTGAGAAAATGTCAAAATTTGACAGTTAATAGAAGTTGCATGGTCCCATCTAATTATGTCATTTTTGATATTTATTGAAGCAGAAACTTATGGTGAATTTAAATTTTACATAAATCGAAAATACATTTTTGCTCCATAATATGGTTAATTTTTTTTTAAAACTATCTGAAGACACGAGTAAATGAAGGTGTTATATTATTATATTTATTATATATTATTACACCTTCTCCCATCCAACAACGTTTTTAAAAAATATGCAATAATTGTGGACGAATGTACTATATTCCATATATTTTTGCAAAAACATGTAACATAACCCCTTCATTCAATGGTAAATCTAGACTAATGTCACTTAAATGAGTTTTTAAATTTTGCCATATATCCATCATCACATCTTCATTCACACCAAAAAAGTATATTTTTAAAAAATGAACAAACACCATCCATTCGCGGCTTCAATTTATAATAGAGAGTGGCATGTTAAAGGTTGTAATATGTATTACCATATTTGACTGATACAAAATGTATTACGCGTGAATCTGTAGATTACATAGATAGATAGATACATACAAGGTGTTATAAAAATAGTTTATTTATTTTAAAATGGATGACTCTTTCATTCTTTAATTGAACATCTTAAAACTTTGATTTAAAAATACCTACTCTAGACTCATACAAATAAGGTCACTCGATAAATTTTCATAGGTTTAAATAGAATAAACCGTTTTGATAACGGCCTGTATAAGGTTGTTTTAATGGTATATTTTTTATATTCATGAAATTATAATAAAAACAAGAATAGAATAAAAGAGCTTAATTTTCATTTTCTCAAGTTTCTTGGCCTGAATTCTATGTATACATGGTGTAAATTTGAAAACTTCCCACCATTAATACAGGGTGTCCCCATACCACAAATCCACCGAATTTTTAATTTCTCGACAAAAAGTAATTCTTTATTAAAAAAATGTGGTTTGTAAAAAAATTAAGATTTGTCATCCCCAACCTATATTCGATGTTCTATTAATTATTAATAATGTGTCTAAGCGTTTAAAAAAAATCCCTGAATTTTAAATCAATTTGTGCAAAACTTTATGGACGCAGTATATGAATTGCATTTTCCAACACTGAATAATATATTAACAGTTTTGGGTATGTAAATTATGTATTTCTGGTTTGTCAATTTTCAAACAAAACCTTTAATTTACTTTAACATTTACAATTCGAATGTTTGTTTATGATGATCTTCCATTTAAGGTTCTTTCTTCCTTTTTTGGAACACGTGCTTGGCTTAGAAATCTGAAAATGTTAAAATTCTCATGCTTTACATACAACAAGACAAAAACATAGGAGGAACACTAAACACACAACTAAATATTGCGTCAGGTTCATGCTACTCTATTCAATAAAATGGTTTTAATATTGTTGCCATCATGTATAAAGGTAGTAGTTCATATAACAAAAGGTCGCAAACTCAATACTTTTTTCCTTCCATTTGAAAAACTAACAATAACTTTTAATTCTTGTTTGCGCCTAAACGGTGGGCTCGAATAGAGTACCTTAGAGTATAAAGAGTACCTTTATTAGGCATTCTTTTGTCTTTAACCTGACACATCCTTTCTTCCAATAATAACTATCAAAAGAAAAGATATGCCAAGTTTTCGACGTTTTGTTATATAAATTACTACCTTTATTTTAACATGTAGAATCACCTCTCCAAGCAGTATCCTGATGATCCCAACACCCCATTTTTAGCCCAGACAATTAATAGATTGTTCTACAAGTAAAGAAAAGTGACAGTTTTCTATCGAGAGGAAATATCAAATTGCACGAGATAGAAAACTCACTTTTCTTACGCTTTGAACACGCTGTTTTTTCGTATTTTTAATAGAAAAGCATTAATTAATAAAAATCACCATAGATTATCATAGTCGCGCCCCGTACACTATATCCTTCAGGTAGATATCTGTCAGATAGATAAATAAATCAGTCAGGTCTGGAAGTGCAAAAAAATATCATAACGAGTAAATAAAGTGTACTTTTCTTCACGATTTTCTCTCAATAAAGTATGATCTTTTCCATTAGAAATACGAAAAATATTTTTTTTCACTTACATCTGTTTGTGCGGTAGAATTGACGCTAGGCATTTGATTGTTCGGCGTTTCCACGGTACATTTTCCAACATCGAGTCTTTCAACGCCGGCGTCGGACTTTTCAACGCCAGGCCTTTCAACGCTGGTACTTTTTGATTCCGTTTTTCGGTTGATATGTTCCATAAGATCGTCTATGGTCGTGTTGGATCCCGATTGTTCAAATCTATAATAGGAAATTTTTTATTACCATAAATAACAGTGATACTAAAACGGTCGAGGCCGGTAAAGTGATTGTTGTAAATGAACATTTTTTTAATATAATTACAGACAGGCGTTAAATACGCGAAATTCCCATATAATCAACACCAACGACGTTTAAGCTAAAAATGGAGAATACATTATATTGATTATATGGTGTTATGGAAATTACTTATTATATTTAAATGGGCGACTCCTAGGGTGTCCTAGAGAAAGTCTACATAATTTTTTTTAATCGAATATCTAAATACTAAGGTAAAAATCCTTTTTACCCACATACTGTCACGCCGTTCCATCTGGATTCAGTTAGCAATAATGTGGGTCACTAGAGTATATTAACAGTGTTGTCAGATCACACCGCATGTTTCGCCCTTGCTTAGATACCTGCCGCGTGCGACTATCGTTGGTTCCGTATGTTTCGAGACTCTGGGGTGGAATGACGCTATCGAGGGTTCCACGCGCTTGATGTATACGAATTTTAAACGTTTTGTTTATTTTTTTTCTGTTGTGAAATAATTCATAATAAGAAATATTGTGACGTGAGTTCAAATTTGTGTGATATTACCTTAGATTATACAACTCGATATTACCTATTGTTGGTTCTGTTGCAAAACATACTTTTTGTGTTTTATTTTTTTATGGAATTTAATTATAAAACGGATTATAAGATCGAAGGTAAGAAAGTATGTACCTTACAAATGTAGTATTTTTTTTTTCTAAAAAGTTTGAAAAAGAAGCGATAACGCGGGTCAAAGACGTCTTGTTGTCAAAAACTGAACACGTGCGTTTACAATTCTGTGTTGCAATATATGACAACACCGCCTCAATAAACTATTGATTGCGAACGTCCTCCGTAGCGGCCACGTAAATTTTCAGATTTCATATAAAGTGTATATTTCGTACAATAATTCAAAGCGCCATTTAAGGTTTTTTTTCTTCTTCAATTTATTTTTATCTCAGGATTTGCCGATTTAAATATAATAAGTTATTGCCATAACACCCAATAAACTTTTGTGGTGCTATAACTTACGTATTTCTCACTTCATCGTCATCACTGATTCTTAAGTTTTCCGATAGACTGCTGCTTCGTCTACGTTTCGATTTACTTTTGACTTTACGTAGTTCGTATGTGGCACTGTTCCTTGATCCTCTTGATTGTCTATCTGATTCGATTCTACCACTTAATCTTGGTAAATCGGATTGAGCAGTAAGTACTAATGTATCGTTGTCGAAATCCGGTCGTAGCTCTCCTGTTATTCAGTCGGTTAGTTTCACATATATAAACAGTATATTGCCAATACGAACGTTCCAAAATACAAAAAGTGTCCCCGGTATGGGAGATGGCGCGGGCCTATTGAGTTTGCGCAGTAGGGTGGAAATTTTATCGATCGCGTCAGAGCCGGCCCGACATTATTTGTTTGTTGCTATTCGTCGCCATCTTTGGTTCTGGATGCTTTTTCAAATTACAGAATAAAAAGTGGTCCATCCACATTGTTATCGGTATATTAGTGCTTATAAATTTTCATTACCTAACAACAATTTTTGTAAAGGAGTTTTTAATTTGTGGTGATTCAATTCGCTGTTTGGTAGGTTAGTGGATTGTTTTGTTTAAGATGAAACGACCCAAGTGTTTTTTTGCAAAAGTCGTGGATCAATACCAGGTATAAAGTATTTCAGGTATGTACATTATGTATACGAATTTCACTAAAAAGCTTGTAAAAAAAAGAAGAGGGTGTCACTCGTATACAATATAATATATATGTCGTCACTACCTAAACTTAAAATTAATGTATTTTTAATTTGGTGCATTAGTAGCTGATAATAATTCCCTTATGGAACGACCTCCCCGAGGTCGTTTTTCCCAACGAATGTAACCTCCAACGATTCAAAACCAAAGTGAATTGCTTTTTGCGCACACGCACCACTCCGAGAGTGCCCTAAAGGATTTTTCCTATAGTGCTTGTGTTTGATCAATCAAAAAAATATATATAGTCATCATTCTTAAATATTTGGTTTAGAAAAAAGTGTGGTTAAGAAACATACGACGTCGGATGAAAGTTAAAATAAAGCTCATCGTGTCGATTGTTACAAATATTCGGACGAAATTTGGCACCAAAAGTTTACACCAATCAGGGCACCGTCGGATCATCATATCGTCAGAAATCGTATGCATGGAACGCCGTCTTAAATCGAACTAATCGAAATTTTGATTGCAATATTTTTCCTAACTAACCAGTGAAATTTACATTAAAAAAAGTTGAAATCCGATCCTGTCCTTTCATAAGGAAATTTCCGAACTGCGCAAACTCACGATGCCCATAGCCGGGACATAATTGCAGATCGTATTAGCAATATACTGTTTATATATATGAATGTGGTTAGTTTAGAGAAACTCTGTTAGCCTCCCTTGTCCGGTATCCATCCGAGCTGTATCGCCGTTCAAGCAAATAGGTTATGTAATATTTCCAAAATAAGCTAATCGTAACAGTATACACAGGAACAAGAAATATACAAAACACTGCGATAACTAAAGTTAACAACTAAACAACTTTTTGCACTATATACATAAATATCTAGGGAATTCGTGGTGATACCAGAATTTGGATTCAAATAATAAGTTGCCAACCGGAATTTAATAATCCCGGTTGCTAATGACGTCACTTTGAAGTCTGTATAATACAGCCGGAATTTGTACGAATATCGGAGCTGGGAGGCTAGTCACAGACTTAGAAAAATACCACTAAATTTGATTGATTCTAAAACCCCGTGTTGACTCTCAAAAGGGCATCATTATTCTCTCTAATTGGTTATGGTCGGCTGGAAAACCCAAGGTCGCTATATTTTGTGGTACAAGCCAAAAACAGAATTTACTTAAAGTCTGTACGTTATATCTTTACACATACGTCACAAACTCAGGAATCAAGACCCATTGTGACTTAAAACTCCCCATCTTTATATATTACAACCTCTAAAGTGAATAAGAACATAATAAAGCGTCTGCGAAGTTCTGCAATACGTTTTGAATTCAGAAACGTGTTTCAGAGCTGTTTCATCGTACTTTTGTGTTTTCGGCAAGTATTTATGGACATTTGTTACTAATATAACTGAATATAACCTTGTTTTGTCATGTCATAACATGTGGAAAATTTAAGGGCTGGCTAAAGTCTGTTAAATGAAGCTATTCATGATTTTAAAGTGGATTATGAAACCATCGAATTTCGAAAGCGAAATAAATGGCGACCGAGGTTTCATTATATACTCTCATGATAATCAGTTTTTCGCCGTTATCATTTCAATTTTTGGAACGGCAGGCGCGTCTAATGTATAATGTTTTGATATTTTTCTTGCCCTAAATTTTCATTGATTCGTATGATTTTAATGATGTGTGTGATGACGCACGAGTAAAGATATAACGTCCAGACTTTATGTTACTAGGTTAACAAAATTACAACACCCATAACTTACCGTTATCACATTCTCCCAGTTTGTGAGTAGCCCGTTTTTCCGTTCTGGTAAAGAACTGAGGAAGAGGTTTTTTGAACTTTAGCGTTTCGATGGTTCCTTTGATTTCCTCGGGCATCGGTCTGTTCGTGAATTTCGCGTTCCTCGATTTGATGAAAAGAGACTGTTCGCTTGCATCGCATAGATCCGAGAGAATCTTTCTAGAAAAAAAATCTATTATAGAAAAACTCACTTATACCATATCTAAAGCAGCGAATTTCACGTTGTTTTTTTTTATAATAAACCCGGTAGCGGCTTTAGAACGTTAGAGGGGCGCTTGCCCCGCCTACCTGAACTAACTCGCGGCCTTACTGAAATGCGTTGTCCGATTACCTACAAATCATAATATTCATAATTTGCAGTTTTGTTGTTTTAATAGAACAGTTTGTTTTCCCGTTTTTTTTTTGTTTATGGGGAAAGTTATGTGAGTTGTTTTGTTTGGTGGTGGTTGATTAGTTGACATTTAATATAGTATTCTAATTCGTATGACGCGCACGACTATGGGTGGCCACGCAAACGTGCAGCTCTCTATTCATTCTACCAATTCAGGAGCATAAACAAACATCAGCGCGTGATAGCCACATGCTCGATGCATAAACGCATTGCCGGATTTCTCTCAGACACCTTCACCATCAATGCCGGTGTTCCTCAAGGGTCCATATTGTCTCCCACTCTCTTCTTACTCTACATTAAGGACCTTCTAGTGAAAACGAAAAATCCGATATTTAGTTTTGCTGATGATAGCACACTTATCTCATCTTTCTCTTTGAATGCACAAACATCGGCTACCGACGCACATCTTCGCAGACAGCATAAAGTATCACGCCTCAACAAAGACCTGGAAGAAATTCTGGCTTGGGGTGACAATAACCAAGTCGAATTTAACGCTAAAAAACCCAGGCAGCAGTTTTCTCTAAAAAGGTTAACATTACAGAACCGGATATAGTCATGGAAGGACACGCAATCCCACTGGCTTCATCTATTAATTCGCTGGGCGTCAATCTGGGGGGAAATATGTCTTGGCATAACCACGTTGTAGCAATCGCTAAGATAGCTTCTCAGAAACTTGGTGTACTCTTCCGAGCCAAAAGTTGTACACACCTCAACAACTTTTGACACTATACAAAACCCAAATTCGACCATCACTAGATTACTGCTCTCATGGAGGAGCTCTGCATCCAAACATACTCTTCGGCTACTGGATTCTATCGAAAGGAGGGCCATTCGTCTGATTGGAGACCACGAGCTGACGAAGAACCTCGACAGCCTAGAACATCGAGGACAGGTTGGGGATTTGACTCTCTTTTACAGATATTTTCATGGAAAGTGCTCAGCTGACCTTGCCCTCTTAATTCCGCCCAGAGCGGCGAATATCAGAAATACACGACGAACCACTGCCGCCCATCCATATGTGGTTAAGCTTAGTACTCCTCGAACTTCATTATTTAAGAATTTTTTCATCTGGAGGACTTCATCCTTATGGAACGACCTTCCCGAGGTCGTTTTTTCCAACGATTCAAAACCAACGTGAATCGCTTTTTGCGCACACGCACCACTCACAGAGTGCCCTAAAGTATTTTTCCTCCGGCGATAAAGCTTCCGACTCGGGGAGAACAGGGTGGTTGTTTACTGTAGACTATTGTTTCAGGTCTATTCATACGTGGTTCGAGATTGTACTGTATATTGTTTTTAATGCGACCCGGTGTGCTGTTCACGTGCTCGTCACGTGTATTTGTTTTTGTCTACTGAATTGCGAAAAGGAATAGACTATAGTGATATCTATTCTCCGGTTACAATATATCAGAAGCACTGTCAAAAGTCAGGATAAGTCACGTCAAGGTTATCAAGCTGAAGTTGCGAATTGAAAATTATATGGTAGGTATTCAAATTGACGATAGTCTGGTCGAAAAAATGCCTACTTTTTGACTTATCTTTTTCGACAAACCTTTGACAATCTTGCCTGTATTCTCACCTCCTTTGTAGTTCGATACTCTTTGCTTTTAATAGTTCGCCTCAAATTCACAACCTCAGATATTATATCAGAATTCATCGGTTGACACTTATCAGGAAACGTTTCGACCGTACACGATCCACAGGGTTTCTCATCATACGGATAATTCGAGCACGGATTATAATCTTTCTTGACTGGATCGCACGGTCCGCACGGGCTGGGTTCCGCCACTTCGGGCTTAATTTCCGACGGGACGGGTACGTCTTT
Source organism: Barypeithes pellucidus (assembly GCA_963991005.1). Lineage (NCBI taxonomy): Eukaryota > Metazoa > Arthropoda > Insecta > Coleoptera > Curculionidae > Barypeithes > Barypeithes pellucidus. The sequence goes on from OZ022557.1 coordinate 9,665,033, forward strand.
TTTCTTCGACCGGTTTCGAGATTTCTGCCGTTCCGGATTTTGAAAGTCGCCGTGTTCGGTGGGCTTGGGTTTGTGCGATTTCTTGACGGGTCTATGAGGTATATGCAGGGCTTCGCTCATGTTGTCTTCGTTCGTCGTTGGAATCTGTTTCGAGAGATTAACAACAATTTTATTGTACGCATTAAATTTATTAAGTAGCATAATACCCGTGTAAAGATTTACTTTATTTATAATAATGCTGGTAAAGGCAATAATGATAGATTTTGTTTTATAAAATTTATTGTAAATAGCCGCCTTCGCTTATTAGACATTCATATTAATAATAATGAGTTTGAATGTGAATTTAATTGCCTTAATCAAGATCGGTGCATCTGACTAGAGAAACGCAATAGTCCGTTTTTATGTAGAATTAGCCAGAGAAATCAAATTTTGCCAAGTGTGTCGCGCTCAAAAGAACTAACGCCGGTTTTGTGAAAAAAGGATTAAAATTTTTTTTTGCTTCTGTCGAACTTAACAAAAATGACCTTACAATGTTTATAATACCGGGTGTTTTAGGAGGATTGGTCACCCTATAACTTTTTTATTGTAATTGCAGAAATAAAATTTGGTGGTTTTGTATGTGATATTAATTTGCATTTTATGACATGACGGGCTCCATTTTCGTACTTCCGGTTTAACCGGAAATTCCCTCAACTTTGGATTTTAAATGTATATTTTTGGCTATATCGATTCAGAACACCATTCCAGATTCAACGACACCGCATACTGTCGCTTCCTGACACTTTAAGCCGTATTTTTTCACTAGATTGCTATGAATTCCCTGAAATGGTTTACTTGTAAGCCAAATTATGGCGAATTTTAAATTTGTAATTATGTTCATTTGTTTGTTAGCATTATGGCGTCATGGGTTCCTAGATAAATGCAAATCCATTTAGCGCTTTTTGTTATATTTTTTGTCATGAATTGGGATTTTTAATAAATTATCTCTCCTTTACTTGACAAGGGTGTGTGATATCAAAGTGTTGGAAAAAGATGATCTATCTTTCTGCCCGAGTGAGCCAATGCCACTTGAAAAAGTTGAGTTTTCTGGGAAATAAACTTGAAAATTGCATTTTTATTAAGAATTTGGCGGATATTAGGGAGTTCGTAGCAATCTAGATGAAAAAATGATGTTTTGAACCGATATAGCCAAAAATATACTGGGTTTTCCATTTAAAAATCCAAAGTTGAGGTCATTTCGGGTTAAACCGGAAGTGACAAAATGGAATCCGTCATGTCATAAAATGCAAAATAATGTCACATATAACAAATTCACCAAATTTGATTTCTGTAATTTAAACAATAAAAAAGTTATAGGGGCGAGCGTTCCTCCTGAAACACCCGGTAGGTATACATAAGGTGTCGTCGATTATACAGGGTGTTCCTTAATGACGTGCTAATATTTAAGGGCGTGATTCCTTAGGTCATTTTATAAAGAAAAGTTCATATGAACATATGTCCCCAACGTCTTAAATTTTTTGCTACGAATTTTTATTTTTGAAACGGTTATTTTTTAATATCTCCGAAAGTACTTTAGATATTATTTTCAATTTCGGTATGTGTTAATAGGATATAGAACCACAAATGTTAGTTAGAGAAGTTATTTAATTGTTCCACCAGTGGCCTCCCTGCAAACATGTCCTCTGGTATTTGTTACAAAAAAGATGGTACGCCACTGACATTTTTCCATGTGGATATTTTTTCTGATTAGTCTGGTCAATTCTTCATGAAAACGGTATCTTGAGTTTTTCTCGTCAGACGCACGGTTCTTGATTAAAATCACTAAGTTCATATTGAAACTCATTATTATTAAGATTGATAATATTATTAATGATAATTTTTGTTGTATAAAAATTGTTGCAAATGGCCACCTTCACTTAAAGCAAGCAATTTTTATAAAACAAAATTTATCATTAATCATTTTATCAATGTTAATAATAATGAGTTTTAATATGAATTTAGTGGTTCTAATCAAGAACGGGTGCGCCTGACGAGAAAAACTGAAGAAACCGTTTTCATGTAGAATTGACCAGGCTAATCAGAAAAAATATCCACGTGGAAAAATGTCAGTGGCGTACCATCTTTTTGTAAAAAATATCAGAGGACATGCTTGCAGGGAAGCCACTGGTGGAACAATTGAATAACTTTTCTAACTAAAATGTGTGGTTCTATATCCTATTAACACATACCAAAATTGAAAATAATATCTAAAGTACTTTCGGAGATATTAAAAAATAACAATTTAAAAAATGAAAATTCAACACCCTGTAGCAAAAAATGTAAGCTGTTGCGGACATATGTTCATATCAACTTTTCTTTATAAAATGACCTAAGGAATCACACCCTGAAATATTAGCACGTCATTAAGGAACACTCTGTATACAGGGTGTCCGGGAACATGTGGGAAATCTCCCGGATATGAAGAAAACACGTGAAAAGAATACTATAGGTTCATATAAACTTCTTTCGTATCGGCCTCCTCTTCGGAGATATGGGCTCCCAAAGAGCACCAATGGAATCAAGTTTGTTACACATAATTATTGAACCACCTGGTATATTTCAATTATTTTTTAATATGATGTATACCAGGGAAGACCCGTCAAATTACTACCCAAGAAACTGTTGTGAATTACTCAAAGCTGCAGGGACGGACTAGCTGTAACACTCATGGGCCCATTTTTTTACGCCCTGTATGATGAGAACTTTGGACAATGTTTTTTACATACCTTTAACTATTGGCTAAAAATTAAGTACTCTTCATTCATGCCGCTAATCCTAACCGTTTTCGAAAAAACGGCATTTCATATACATCGTGTGCTCCGGGTATTTCAATAAAAGATACATCTTTGTTCCGATCCAATGTTCAACCTTCAAGATTCCGCTTTTTCATATTTAGCCCATGAGCAGTTCGGGGACTCAGTGTAAATAAAATGACGTTTTCTCGAAAACGGTTAGGATTAGCGACATGAATGAAGAGTACTTAATTTTTAGCCAATAGTTAAAGGTATGTAAAAAACATTGTCCAAAGTTCTCATCATAAACCATCGTAAAAAAAATGGGCCCATGAGTGTTACAGCTAGTCCATCCCTGCAGCTGTGAGTAATTTGATGGGTCTTACCTGGTATACATCATATTAAAAAATAATTGAAATATATCAGGTGGTTCAATAATTATGTGTAAAAAACTTGATTCCATTGGTGCTCTTTGGGAGCCCATATCTCCGAAGAGGAGGCTGATACGAAAGAAGTTTATATGAACCTATAGTATTCTTTTCACGTGTTTTCTTCATATCCGGGAGATTTCCCACATGTTCCCGGACACCCGGTATAGACGTTTTGTTGAGTTCGACCTTTTTCTTCTAAGCGCCTCGCGAACTTCCATTCATAAAATGAAAGGAATCACACTCCGAAATATTAGAACCAGAACGTCATCTATTGCTCGGTAAAATTGACCTTATAAATACTCCTGTTCGAAATATATGGAGAATGTATGGGCACCAAATCCAATAGTTTTTTCGGCGCCGGTCTAATAGCCAAATTTTCGATCACGTATTCGTATTCCGTGAACTCTTTTCCGAAACACTCGAAGATCACTTCGTCACTGTCGAAATCTTCCGTTTTCGAACAACATCCACATAAGCGTCTACTCTTGGTCTGTGGACGTTTCGGTTTCATTTGATTTCAAGGATAATTGACATTTGGTTTAATTTTGAAATGGAAATCTATCAAAAAATTACATTATATAACTGGTGGTGGCTATAGTGTTTGAAATAATTGACATTTTAATGTCAGATTACCTTCGTTGTCACTTCATGTTTAAAGGTAAAAAGTTATGTTTCCAGTAAGTTTCCGGTTTTATTTTACTAGCATTTTTTTAGGGGACGTTATGAAACGAGGAACGCTTAGTCGACTGAAATAGATATCCACTTGGAGTCATGAGGACAGGATCATATGATGTGCAAAGAACCGAGAACGCTAAGAAAAATGCCAATTTTTTTTCTACAATTACATTTTGGTAACTAAAATAATGTTATTTTTACTTTAATTGGTAAATATCTATTACCTACGACCACTACCTATAGTAATTATCAAAAAACATACTACCTACTTTCTAAGGAAGTTAAATTTTACTGTAAAGTAAATCGTACGGTTTTTGTAATGTAAATCGCACAGTAAACAAGGCCGCCACAAACGCTGGGGAATCCGCACAAATGCGCTAACTTATTTCAAAGTCACGTTATTAAAACCACTATAATAAATTAAACAGTTTGGTGAGAAATATTGTTGAAGAAATGGTAAAGATAAATCTTTTTAGTTTTAATAAATATGATCGTAGCAGATACGGTACAGAATTCGAGTTGTAATGCAATTACTGTATTTTCATAATCCGCTCTTAAATTTTCAACATGTTATGACCTGCCTTTACAAAATTACAAATTATATTCGGTTATGTTAGTAACAAATGTCCATAAATACCTACCGAAAACATAAAAGTACGATGAAGTAGCTATAGAAAGAACTTGAAGACACAAAAAGTTGTAAAAATCAATTAAGATTGACACATCAGTGGCGGCTCGTGACCTATAGGGGGTTCACAAGTATGGGGAAATTATTTTTAAAATTTTATTTTTGTGTAACGACCAAACAATTACTTTCTAGGCGTTTTAAATGTAGAAAGAAAAAAAGTAATAAGAAAATGCGTTAGGTAAAACATATTTTTATTTATTTTTTTATTTTACACAAGGAAATACAACTTTTGGAAAATAAGAAAGGTTTTCTTAGTGTGTATAGCTGTCGGATTTTAACGTCGTCGCATGCAACCCTCGTAACAATATTTATACAGTCCACTAATAATACTACTAAATCCATCTACGAGCTATCAAGAAAACTGAATGATATCCAATACTACTACCGCCATTTACGAGTTATTAAGAAAACCGAATAATGTCTAACCAAGACGAGAACAATAGTTAACTGTTTTATGACGAGAACGAATCGGGCCACGAGACTGACAAGTTGGCATTCTTCATATTTTCAGTGTTTTTTAGTTTAAATCCTTAAATAAAATGGTTTAAAATCATATCGAGTACCATTTATCGAAATACACAACTAACACAGAACCGACCCTACACAATAGTGCTTAAACGTAAAGTCCATTCTTCGGGGTTCTTAATTATAGAAAATTGATCAATAACAGCCTCATTAAAGTTTGGAATACCCTCTATAATTTTTTTTTCATATATTTCATTTTTAAACTTTCTAATAAAGTCCCTAGATTTACCCTAAATTTAGGGTTTAGGTCTTCCCGCATTCTTCACTTCAATTTTTTGCTCCAAACTCAAAGGGCTAAAGTTATTTCTTAAATAGTCCACCGTCAACTATTCATTTTAACTTAATAAAAATATAATGTTAAAATATTAAAACATACACGCTCGAATTCCTAACTAGATGCACGAACAGACAACAGCGCGGTACACACAAAAACTGTGCGCCTTTCCCATGTTAAATCGCCATAGCCCCGCTGTCCCCCGCTGTCTCCCGCCACCTGTTACTACAGAGAAACTGCACTACTTTTTTTTTTTTTTTTTTTTTTTTTTTTTTTTTTTTTTATGATCAAACACAAGCACTATAGGAAAAATCCTTTAGGGCACTCTGGGAGTGGTGCGTGTGCGCAGAAAGTGATTCACGTTGGATTTGAATCGTTGGAGGTTATATTCGTTGGGAAAAACGACCTCGGGAAGGTCGTTCCACAAGGATGAAGTCCTCCAGATGAAAGAATTTTTAAATAATGAAGTTCGAGGAGTACTAAGCTTAACCACATACGGATGGGCGGCAGTGGTTCGTCGTGTATTTCTGCTATTCGTCGCTCTGGGCGGAATTAAGAGGGCAAGGTCAGCCGAGCACCTTCCATGAAAATATCTGTAAAAGAGAGTCAAATCCCCAACCTGTCTTCGATGTTCTAGGCTGTCGAGGTTCTTCGTCAGCTTGTGGTCTCCGATCAGACGAATAGCCCTCCTTTCGATGGAATCCAGTAGCCGAAGAGTATGTTTGGGTGCAGAGCTCCAGACATGAGAGCAGTATTCTAGTGATGGTCGAATCTGGGCTTTGTATAGTGTCAAAAGTTGTTGAGGTGTATACAACTTTCTGGTTCGGAAGAGTACGCCAAGCTTCTGAGAAGCTTTCTTGGCGATTGCCACAACGTGGTTATGCCAAGACATATTTCCTCCCAGATTGACACCCAGCAAATTAATAGATGAAGCCAGTGGGATTGCGTGTCCGGCCATGACTATTTCCGGTTCTGTAATGTTAACCTTTTTAGAGAAAACTGCTGCCTGGGTTTTTTTAGCGTTAAATTCGACTTGGTTACTGTCACCCCAAGCCAAAATTTCTTCCAGGTCTTTGTTGAGGCGTGATACTTCATGCTGTCTGCGAAGATGTGCGTCGGCAGCCGATGTTTGCGCATTCAAAGAGAAAGATGAGAAAAGTGTGCTATCGTCAGCAAAACTAAATATCGGATTTTTAGTTTTCACTAGAAGGTCGTTAATGTAGAGTAAGAAGAGAGTGGGAGACAATATGGACCCTTGAGGAACACCGGCATTGATGGTGAAGGTGTCTGAGAGAAATCCGTCAATCCCCACTTGCAGAGAGCGGTCCTTAAGAAAGCTAGATAACCATGCACAGAATCGACTGGGCATACCATAGGATCGCAGTTTACTTAGAAGCCCCTCATGCCAAACACGATCAAAAGCTTTAGAAATATCCAGCGCAACAACCCGAGACTCCCCATGATGTTCGATTGCGTTGTTCCAAATATGGGTGACATAGGCTAGAAGATCTCCAGTTGATCTGGACTTCCGAAAACCATATTGATGATCGCTGATGATGCTGAAGCCTTCCAGGTACTTTAGAAGATGTTGGTTAATAGCTTTCTCCATTACTTTTGATATAACTGAAAGCAATGCGACTGGTCGATAGTTGTTAGGCAGGGTTCTCTTACCTTTCTTTGGAATAGGCTGGACTCGCGCCGTCTTCCAGCAAGATGGAAATATTCCTTTTTTGTAGGATAAGTTGAAAAGTCTACAAAATACTGGTGTTAGTTCATCGGCGCATGTCTTGAGAACTATAATAGGAATTTCGTCTGGACCAGTAGCTTTTTTGACGTCGAGTCCTTTCAGGATTCGTTTGACGGGACGCTGACGGAACACGATTTCGGTCATTTCGGATTCAACTGCAGGAATATCGGGTGGTGTTCTTCCCTGGAAATCTACAGTGGAATGCGAAGAAAATAGTTCAGCAAGTAAGTTTGCTTTGTCTCCGGCTGTGGATGCTATTGTACCATCGGGACGTATTAGAGGTGGAATAGTTGATTTGGTAAAATTTTGGCTGACGGCCTTAGCGACTGACCAAAAGGACCTTGATCCGTTTGGACAGTCAAGAAGTTTGTTTTTGATCCTCACGTTATGGGCTTCTTTGCTTTGATCTATTGTTAGCTTACATTGGTTTCGAGCGGTAATAAAGATGGTACGATTCTCAGTGGTAGGGTTTTTACGCCACTGTCGGTGTCGGTGATTACTTAATCGCACGTGCGCGCAAGTCTCGTCATAATCGTCATTTACCTCGACCAAGGCACTATTGCCGGATCGAGAGCCTATAATATACAGTTTGGTTCGACGGTATGATAAAATATTAGGGAGGATCGGACTTTTTTAGTTTGACGGTACGATAAAATATGAGGGAGGGTCGGACTTACAATAAATAATATTCAATGAATATAAATTAATATTTTTTATTCGTTTTGTTTTGGGGGTGCACGTGCGCATGTGCTCCTGTCGAAGAACCGCCACTGATCAAAATGGCAACTATATGAGCTGGCAAATGTTTAATGGCTACAAATCGATATTCAACAACAATTATAACTTTTGTCTTTGTCTAACACGTTATTGAATTCAAAACGTATTGCGGAACTCTGCAGACCTCCTAATATGTTTTTATTCACTTTTAAGGCTGTAATAAATAAAGATAGGGAGTTTTAAGTCACGTTGGCTCTTGATCCGTGGGTTTGTGCCGCATGTGTAAAGATCTGTAGATTTATAATTATTTTTGGATTAATAATTAGGAAAATGTTTAGGTATGCCTGGCCAACCTTCAAGCTAGGATACGAGAGAGACTTGGACGAGTATGACCTTACGCAACCTCTGGCCAAACATAAATCGTCCGTACTAGGAGATAAACTATCAAGAAATTGGTCTACAGAATTGGAATATTCGAAAAAGAAAAATAGAAAACCCAGTTTTACAAAAGTTATAATCAAGACATTTCGCAAAGAAATTATATTTTATGGGTTTTTGTTAACTTTCATGGAATTTTGTGTCAGGTATGTAGACGTCAAAAAGAAAGAGCGGACCGCATCATACTAGCCGCCAACTTTTAGTTCGTATTCCGAATTCTACATCTCGTGAAAAAAGAAGAAATGCGGGTTTGTGATAAAATTATGCCAAAATAATGCCGTGTAATTATTTTCATTAGGTGCGAAGTACGCTCCTGTTCGTCGGTTTAGGGAAATAGTTTATCAGTCGGCATTGCGCATGACATCTGACGATCAGCTTCGTTCACATGCGATAGGCCATAAATTTTCCACTTTTGCTTTTAGAGTTTGGCTATCCATAGAGGTCGGTGCCATAAAGCCACATCCGCAAGGGCAGAGAATCACAAAAAGCAGACGCGTCTGTTTTTAGCAGGTTCGTACGAATGGGATCCGCCAAATTAAGCTGGCGGCTAGACCTAGGAATACGACCTTTCTCTACGCACGCGCGGGTAGTGAGAAACGTCAGATGAATTTGAGGTTATATCGAATAAATTCTGCGACCGCTCGCCTGTTATTTGCTAAATTTATTTTTGTTTCTTATTGATTTCCGGTTATAGATCGTTGAAGAAAATTTAGTGATGTTTCTTTGAATGCAAAAACGTATTTTCACATCAAAGTAATTTTAGCCGACATCGTCGACAAATTCATGGGCATAATGATAAAGTTAGTAGTGATTATGCATACGAAGTAGCAATGTTTAAATGTGAAGAGTGTCGTTTGTCGTTTTATTCTACAAAAAAAAAACGAAAGTATACATCCAATAACAACAAAAAACCAAATGAAGAAGAAAATAAAATTATTAAGGAAACACTTAGAGGAATAGAAATAATTTCAAATGACTTTTGCTGTGATCATAGTTATTTGTAAGCTTTTTTTTACAAATATACTATTAACATTAAACAAAATTATTGTTTTATTTACTGCATTATGTTGTTTATATTCAAATGTGACGCGGTATCACTATATTCACCATTATAAACGGCTGCGCCGCGCAAATTAATCTGACATTTCTCACTACCCGCGCGTGCGCCGAGAAAGATCGTGTTCCTAGGTCTAGCCGCCAGTCAAAATAAGCGTATAATTGAAATACCTAACCTAGCTTTTGGTTTGGGTTATAAAACGAGGATATTAAAAGTAATATTAGCGTAAACGGAACTGTCAATTCTGTCAGTCAGAGACAGTCAACTCATTTTTGACCCATGACGTTGTTAGTTTAGTTTCTACTTGTCGACGTTTCCGCCCTTGCGGATGTAGCATTAAGATAAAACATTGTAATCGTGCGTAATTTTTTTTTTTAGGATGGCTCAACCATTTTTCATAGGATTGTTTATTAGATACTTTACTCCTACTAATATTTCTAGTACAGATGCGTAAGTATTGTATTATTTTTAAAATGTAAAAAATTGCATTGGCCAGTAAATGATTTCTGCCAATGTCTTCATATCGGACTAACATTTTAGCCAATACCCACCTACTTATATAATGAGGGTATTCAACTATTTTTCGAAGGATCAAAGCCGGATATCTCGAGGGGAAGCATATTTTTTCGGAGGCGGAATCATGATGTGCAGCGTAATAGTTATGGGGATTTTTCATCCTTATATGATGGAAGCGATGCATGTCGGAATGCAGATCAGAGTGGCTTGCTGTTCATTGATTTATAGGAAGGTAATAAATATCTTAAGAACGCAGACGTTTTGTTACTTTTAGGTGGTAGATAGATATTCCAGTGAACCCCTCTCGTTTTTCAACAGTTGACATCAGCAATATGTCATCGACCAGCTGCTTGGAAAATTCAATAAAATTCCCCAGTTTAGCAATGAGCTGTACTAAGCCCATATGTTGTGTTTTTAAAATAAGAAATATTTGCATGATATTTTTAGTAGTTTTGGTTTAAAATCGCCCTTACCAAATGAACCTATACATGACATGTACATACTTGGTCAGAATCCCAGTGCAACTGATTGTGTAGTGCGTAATAAAATTTCTTAGTTCTCTATTTTTAGAACTTGGAGCTTTGCAGAGATTTATTTAAGTCTTTTTCGGGTTTGTTCGGGTTTTTCGGGGATTGGAGGGGGTCGCAACACGCCATAAATTGTACAGTTACAAAAATCCGGGCACTAATCTGACAGCTAACATTTTTTTCCTGAATTTTGGTAATTCAGGCTTTTACCTTTACTATGGCAATATAAATAAACTGAGGAGGAAATAAAACCAATAGTATTTAATATTTTATTGTCCCTCCATTACTTTGAATAACTGAAGTTAATTTTTTAGGCATTGAAGCCACCAGACCATTCCGGTATTCTTGCGTTAGTTGATTCCAAGTCTCTTGTATTTTCAGCCACAATTGTTCTCTATTTTCTGGCCGAAAATCATTATTTTTGTTAATTCTCTTGATCATATAACCCCAAACATTTTCCATCGGATTTAAATCTGGACTCCTAGAAGGCCAGGGTAATACTTGAATATCCCTTTGTTGCATCCAATCAGATACTGCGTGGACAGTATGAACCGGACAGTTATCATGTTGGTAAATGTAATTAGTATTGGGAAACCTATCATTAACCGATGGCAACATCACGTTCTCCAATATTTGTATGTAATTTTGTGCAGTAAAGCTACCTTCTATGCGCGTACAAACTCCAATACCCTGTGCACTCATCCACCCCCAAACGTTGACAGAAAAACGGCCGGTGGTTGAAATATTCTGTGTGAGTGTAGCGTTCATCAAACCGGGTATTTGGTGGTCTACAGACCCTTACTCTCCCGCTGTAACATGATTGGAAAATCTTTTCGTCTGTGAAAATTACATTTTCCGTACCACCTCCGTAATATTGTAATGCATAACCCACTCTTTGCTTTTTGTTGGTTACCGTTAGGAAAGGCTTTTTAGCTGCAGGGTGATTGCGAAGATTTGAACCATTTCTTATTCTTCGTTGTGCGGTTCTAACGGAACCCGGAAAATCAGTTACATTGTGAGCTAAAACAGCCGTTTTAAAAGGATTTTCCCTTAGGTATTGAATTAGAGTATTGTCATGTTCTTCTGTCGATGCACTTTTAAGGCCTGTTCCTTCTATTCTTTCCAGCGAATGTGTTTCCATCCATTTTATTTTGATATCATGAACTGTACTTTGAGCCACCCGTCTCTCTGACCGTCCTTCTTCTAGCAGTGTCACAATTTTGGCCTTTTCCGCAGCATTTAAATCACGGGGCATATTTGTAAATTTATTTCACTAGCCGTAAATAAATTTCAGTTGACAATTTTTGTCAATGTCATTAAAACCGGTAATTTTCAGGTATTCGAGATGTATAAAGGTCGGCTTACATTAGAAAAAACTGCTGCCCGGATTTATGTGACGGTAACTGTACGTACTCATAGTTATAGGTCGGTAGGCGGTCCCCTAAGACGAAACATTTATTACTGTTGATAAAGTCCATAATTTTTTTAGGCTCTAAGGATAAAGCTTACGGCGCTTGGCGGTAAGACGGTCGGCAACACTGTCAATCTGATGTCGAACGACGTAAACAGGTTTGATCAGGCGCCCACGTTCTTGCATTATCTCTGGATAGCCCCTCTGCAGGGAGTACTGATTTCCTATTTTATATATCTTGAACTTGGAATTGCATCGTTTTATGGAATGTTGGCAGTTGTAGTCATTTTGCCTCTCCAAAGTAAGTTTTTCTATTTGGGATTCATAATGGCTACATTAGGAAATGCAAAAAAATTGAATAACCTGCCACTTTAAGAAACTGAAATTTTATTTTTTTTCGTGTTGTCAACAAGTAGGGTTCGAATTTTAGGGTTACTTCGATTCCGTTGAAATTAGTTTTCTAGGCATTAAGGATACGACAAAAAAATTTTATGGAAAACTTTAAAATACTAACCTTTAACTTTGCAAATAGATAATTTTTACTAGATATTTATCGGAAATATATAGCATACTGACGGTGTCCGTCAACTAATTTCTAGTCACAACTATAAAACAATATAACCTAAAAATAATAGAAATATCTTCCAGTTTATGCTCTATTTCTAAAGTTTTATTCAATAAAGTACTATTTTTATTTTTAATTCAATATAGTATTAACATATTACTTTATATATACATATTTATAGTTACTGTAGACATTTCCTGGGCATTAATTGTTATTCCTGTCAGATTCTGTGTCGATACAATATTTTGTTCAATAGTATTATTTATTATTTTGTTCAATATTTTGAACTTTGTTTTGCTCGCACTATAACCTAAAGTTTTGCATATTCTTTTTTTAAAAGTTTTTCTAAATTATTTTCTGCAATTTCTCGTATTTCTGACGGAGTACAACTTTCCTCCTGACTCATTTTTATTAACTTTAATAAGGGAATGGGAAGAAGCTTTGTTGTGTTCAATTGGTTCTATCATGGCATATTTGATACTTGTAACACTTTATTAAATTGTAAAAGTATTCCCAACCCAAAAAGAAAACATTAATTCAAATGGAAAAAATCGACTATATTTTCAGACTTTAAAGACCCAAATAGAAAAAGTATTATAAAATACACGGTTCATAAGACAATTAGAGCACTTGTACTTTAGAAAACTCCCCGCTTCGTGGGTCGTTTTCTAAAGTAATCGCGAGGTTTTGTATTTTTTGTGTGAATCGGGATGCAGTGGGATCACTCGCGAACCGAGCATTCAAACGCGAGATTTCGCTACGATATAAAAATGACCTGAACGAGTTGCTGTAATGTAACATTCGTAGCGAGCCTTGTAACATGTTACATTACACCGTTTTGTTACAAGTCAGTCGCCGCCTTAATATAATGTCTTATGAAACTTGTATCTTAATGTGATTGAAAAAGGTGTTTTTTTTTGTCTTTTTTTATTAAAACTTAATATAGCCAATATAATCTTTATAGATGGTTGAGAATAAGGAAATTTAATAAACGGCATTCAATATAATAAAAACTATAATTTTAGTATTGTTGGGTGTTGCCACGTCTTCATTGAGAGAAAAAGCGGCCGGTAGAACTGATGACAGAGTGAGACAAATGAACGAAGTTATTCAAGCAATGCAGGTCATAAAAATGTATGCGTGGGAAAACGCATTCGCCATTCTTATTAGTAAATTAAGAAAGTAAGTATGAAGACAAGCTTGGGAGCCCGATATACACTGCGCGACTTATTTAACTCGCATTTAATAAAAATTGTGTATTAACAGAGATAAACATGAATCAAAAAGGAAAATGTAAAGGAAACAAACATGAGACTTCCATTTGGCTCTATCTGCAATAACCACATATATATAAACAGTATATTGCTAATACCATCTGCAATTATGTCCCCGCTATGGGCATCGACGTGGCTTTGAGTTTGCGCAGTTCGGAAGGTTTCCTTGTGAAACATTCGACAGGACCGGATTTCAACTTTTTTAATTTAAATTCCACTGGTTAGTTAGGAAAAATATTGCAATCAACATTTCGGTTAGTTCGATTTAAGACAGCGTTCCATGCATACGATTTCTGACGATATAATGATCCGACGGTGCCCTGATTGGTGTAAACTTTTGGTGCCAAATTCCGTCCGAATATTTGTAACAATCGACACGATGAGCTTTATTTTAACTTTCATCCGACGTCATATGTTTCTTAACCTAACTTTTTTCTAAACCAAATTAACTAATAATTATTGACTATATTGCCTATTTTGGGAATTATTATCAGCTACAAATGCACCAAATTAAAAATATATTAATTTTAAGGTTAGGTAGTGACCACATAGATATTATATTGTATACGAGTGACTGTCTTTTGTTTTCTTACAAGCTTTTTAGTGAAATTCGGTTCCGAAGATCGGATAATGTGGTAAGCAAAGTATTTTCGTATATATATTCGAACAAAGTGGAACATACCTGAAATACTTTATACCTGGTATTGATCCACGACTTTTGCAAAAAGGTACCATGCACTTGTGTCCTTTCATTTTAAACAAAACAAGCCACTAACCTACCAAACAGCAAATCGAATCACCACAAATTAAAAACTTACACTTACAAAAATTGTTGTTAGGTAATGAAAGTTTATAAGCACTAATATACCGACAACAATGTGGATGAATCACTTTTTATTCTGTAATTTGAAAAAGCATCCAGAACCAAAGATGGCGACGTATAACAACAAACAAATAATGTCGGGCCGGCTCTGACGCGATCGATAAAATTTCCACCCTACTACGCAAACTCAATAGGCCCTCGCCATTTCCCAAAGCGGGGACACTTTTTGTATTTTGGAACGTTCGTATTGGCAATATACTGTTTATATATATGTGGCAATAACTTACAATGTCTAGTATACTTCACGGGGTGGTTTGAATGTTTTATAACACCTGGTATAATACTAAAGTTACTTTTTTAACCAAAACAATAAAGGCAGTGATATTCTTAAGAACAAATCTACAAACTTAAAAAAATCAATCAAAATAACCAACCAACAAATCTCGATAATAATTAATTTCAATTCATCAATTAAATCCATAGATAGGCAAAAATTGCAAATTTTTGATTGAGCTTCTAATTTTATTTTTTTTATATTATTTTCAGACGAGAACTGATTGTCCTTTTACTGACATCTTACATCAGAGGAATAACAATGTCATTTATAATGTTTACCGCCAGATTAGGAATCTTTTTGAGCGTTTTAAGCTACGTCTTACTGGGGAATAACATAACCGCTGAAAAGGTGTTTCTTATCGGCGGTTACTATATGATCGTCAGGCAGACTTTGACTGTGTTTTTCCCTCAAGGTCTCAATGCGGTAAGTGTATGATCAAAATTAAGGGCCGATATTTGAATATTACCTTAAGTTAGACCTTAGCTATGGCAGCCTTAACGACATTTTAAACCTTAAAAAAACTATGGTTTAAATTAATTTGGAAGATTACTACGTCCTTAAAGATCAAATCCTTTCGATGAGATTAATTATACTGCCAAACTTGTGTTAAGGATGACTTATGCCATTCTGTACCTTAAGGTGACTTTGAAATATCGGCCTCAAGGGCCGATATTTGAATGTTATCTTGTTAGAGCTAAGGTAGCCTTAAGGAAAAGATAAACCTTAAAAAACTACGTTTTTAATTAGTTTAAGGGTTAATTGACCTGTTAAGTGGAAGATTACCACGTCCTTAGAAGAGAGTAAAAGAGAACTTTAATATATTGTCAAATTAGTGTTAAGGATGACTTATGTCATTTTGTACCTTAAGGTGACTTTGAAATATCGGACTCGGAAGCTGTCAAAATATGCTATGGTCGACCAATTTGTTATTATAATTTTTTTTCATCAAATTTATGCAGCAAACGGTATTTCAGGATGAGCTGTTGTCATGAATAGTGACGCCTGATACGAGGGCTGTTTGATAAGTCAGTGACTTTTTGAATTTCCCGCGCCGATACTTTAAATTCATCATTGCTGTCCTTAACTGTCATCTATTAATAGCCTACTGTCCAATTTTGAGCAAGCCGAGTCATTTAGTTTATGCTTGACAGCCATTGAAAGCAGACAACCTCTTGACTTTTCACAGAAATGGAAAAAAGTGAATTTCGTGTGCTGGTTAAGCATTATTTTTTGCGTAAAAAAAACCATCACCGAAACCAAGGAAAGGCTTGATAAATACTATGGGGACACTGCACCATCAATTTCAATAGTTAAGAAGTGGTTTACTGAGTTCCGTTGTGGTCGTATCGCCCAAAAGATCTCGTTACACCGGAAATCGCCCATAAAATCCATGGAATGATATTGAATGACCGGAGAATGAAAGTGCGTGAGGTGGCTGAGGCGGTAGGCATCTCAACTGAACGGGTACATCACATTTTACATGAATATTTGGATATGAAAAAGCTATCCGCGCGATTTGTGCCGCGATTGCTCACACTCGACCATAAGCGCAACCGTGTGACCACTTCAAAGGATTGTTTGGCGATATTCAGCCGCAATCCGAACGAGTTTTTGCGCCGTTGGCGAAACATGGATACATCACAATACACCAGAGACCAAGGAACAATCAAAACAGTGTGTTTCTCAAAGTAAACGTGCACCAAAGAAGGCGAAATTGTGTTTGTCAGCCAACAAAGTCATGGCTACAGTTTTTTGGGATGCACGCGGTATAATTCATATCGATTACCTCGAAAAGGGTAAAACCGGTAAATATTATTCAGAGCTTTTGGACAGATTTGATATTGATTTTTTTTTTTTTTTTGAGAAAATAAGAACTAAATATCAAATTATAGGAGAAACTACTGTAAAATTTCAGACATCGCATGTAGGCCATGAAGAGGAGATTAGAAGTCAGCACTTGACAATCCCAGAAAAATCTCAAAATTGTTACAAAACTATGTAGTGGTGTAACCGTAGACAGAATTATCTCCGATGCCAGAAAAATAACATCCGAGAGACTTCAAAGAATAAATATGCTGAATAGGAAACATGAAAATAGTATGATGGCTGTAGCTTTAAAAGTGGAGGAATGGAGTGCAAAGGGAAAACACTATTGTTTCTTTGTCAAGCAACAAGTTATGATTGTTTTACTACTTATTACCAATAAATTTAATAACTATTAAAATTTACTTCATGGTACTTTAGAAATTATTTATTTTACGCGAAAGTCATCCAGTATTGCATGTAGATTTTTGCCTAGGATTTGTGACTGAGACCATGAAATGTAAATTAAAGGATTGATTGATTGATTGATTTGAAGCAAAAACGACCGCATTTGGCGAAGAAAAAAGTGTTGTTCCATCAAGACAATGCACGGGTACACACGTGTGTTGTCACCATGGCAAAAATCCATGAATTGTTGCTACGAACTGCTACCCCATCCCGCATATTCTCCCGATTTAGCCCCATGTGACTATTTTCTATTTCCAAACCTGAAGAAATGGCTGGGTGGTAAGAGGTTTGGGTCAAATGAACAGGTCATCACAGAAACAAACGCCTATTTTGAGAGTCTTGAGAAAAGCTATTATTTGGAAGGAATAAAAAAATGGGAAAAACGCTGGATTAAGTGTATAGAGTTAAAATGAGATTATGTAGAGAAATAAAACGTTTTTTGCCAAAAAAAATATATTTTATTCAAAAAATCACTGACTTATCAAACCGCCCTCGTATTACGAAAATAAACACAACAAAATTATATAGCTAGCTATCTCCGTTTCTTTTTAATTTTCAGTCTGTTTCTGTTTTCGTTCAGCTGATCGCTTCGATATGTCTTGGTCAGGAAAAACAAACAATCTACGGACGTGACTCAAAAGACTATATTTTTATCGAGTTTACGGCAGACTTGGCACAGTCTCGAGTTAAGAATTACTATTTTTTCAACTAATACTCCTTAAATTTAATACACAAACACCGAAAAACCACAAGGAATTGTATTCAATAATAATGACAAATATGACAGTTGTTAATCCGGTAGTGTCAAACGTGAACGCAAGTATGAAAGACGGCCGTTCCAATAAGGGCTTTATAAAAAGCACGTTCGGAAAGTTCGAAGGGGACGTAATGTCGTTGCAGCGAACCCTCGAGCCAGATATGTCAAGTGTCACGTGACATTAATGACTTGCCTGCATATTTCTGGTTAGTTATTTTGCCTAGGTTTGTATGACATGTCAGGACCTTCCAGGACCGTACTACAATAGTACGTACGTTTATTTTAAAAATGAAAGGAGTCTATTTATATTTTTAAATACATTTTTTATTATTTATTATAGGGAATAAAACACGCAACACATTGTATTTTCTTGTTATTTATTTATTCAAATATATAAAATAAAGTCATTATCTATAATTACATGTCTTGTAGGTACCTCTATATTCACAAAAAGATATTAAGTACGTGAAGATTCAACATCCAATTTAATAAACATATTATTACACACTACATGATCAATAATTGCACTTGAATTCTGATTAAAAGTATTAAAAATATCATGCAGATATTTCCTACTTTCCCAGCTAATCAAACTGTGTACATTCAAGTCGCCACACAAAAGTATTACCTGATATTTAACTGAAATAAATCTCAACTGACTCGGAAAGAAATAAAACATCTAAAAAAATTTTTATTAATATTAAAATTCACCTTAGTTTCTCAAACGGTGGCATCAGCTGAGGTAGAAAGCAGACAATAATTATGCTCCATAATTATTATTTTCGTCTAAAAACAGATAAATAAAATATTAACCTATAAATTTTTCGTTACGTGACTCGTACTTACTGTAGTTTACCATATACACAAACAACTCAATATATAGTTAATCAAAGGTTTCAAAACAAAATAATCTATACTAAAACGACGGAAATACACTTTTAAAACTTATTAGCACAAATCAAACTAGAAAAATATAAAAACACAACACGCTGAATGCGGTTCGTATAAAACTGGGGTATTTGATTCAATCCCCAAACAGCTGATC
The DNA here is from genome assembly GCA_963991005.1 of Barypeithes pellucidus. Classification (NCBI taxonomy): domain Eukaryota; kingdom Metazoa; phylum Arthropoda; class Insecta; order Coleoptera; family Curculionidae; genus Barypeithes; species Barypeithes pellucidus. Next base: position 9,683,882 of record OZ022557.1, read on the forward strand.
GATGACATATTGCTGATGTCAACTGTCGAAAAAGCTTGAGGGTCGCTGCAAAGACTATATAATGCCTTTGTCTAATTAACAGAAAACGACCCAGAAATATTATACTCATTTTCAGAGTTTCCCCGTGCGACTGTGAACCAAAGCCATATCCTCCTAGATTTAAGATCCTTGTGTAAAACCAAATGTTTCAATTTTAGATAGCCGAAACGACCGTATCTATCAAACGAATCCAGGAATTCCTAATGACGGAAGAGTCAACGGTGGGCGATCCAAGTATTTTGGATCCAGCTTATAATAAGCGTCCGGATCCGGGCATAAGTCATACGCCGAGCCAATCACGCCGAACTACCCTCCTGAGTAAATCGGAACACGTCGACCTTGCTAAATATTTAGCCGGCCGTAGCGGAAACGAAGACGCCGAGGTTACCATTTTCAGAGGAATAACAAAATATGGTAATCGATCTAAATTACTGAACTAAAACGAAAACTATATCATCGTTCCGCAAACCGAATTAAAAAATAAATCGATGGGCTTGTTACCGATAATTTTGATTCGTAATTTGTTTTATGGTATCCAATACGCCAATAGTCATCACACTTTTTTGGGCTACCCTATACAGGGTGTTATGGAAATGACGTATTATATTTAAACCGGCAATTCCTGAGATGAAAACAAATTGAAGAAAAATATCCAAAAATGGCGCCTTAGTTTAATATGCCCTGTACATGACCTTATGTCAAACCGAAAATGACCACGTGGTGCCCCTACCAGGAAGGTAAACAAAGCAACGTATGGCGAAAACGTCAATGAATCTTGAACAGTGTTGTCATATCTTCACGGTAAATTATTTAGAAAGTCTAACCGTTTGACAGATTCCAAGTTGTTTATTTTTCAGGGTACATTATAAACTTTTACGTTCAGTTCAGTTCACTGGGAAACAATCTATGATTTATAAACTTGAACTTGACTCGAACAAACCGCCGCGGAGTTTATAATGGTCAGATATGTTCTCACTTGTTTAGTTTACTAGAAAAAAATGCAAATTTATTTACCTTTTCGGCCTTATGTAAAACCAACTTAATTTATAAGAAAACACCACGTAACCCGAACAGAAACCGCCACAAAACACCAAAACAAGTCACATAAGTTCACATTAGTTATCGCGGATCTCATGAACACATCCATTCAGTCTGAATTAGTATTTTAAAGTGCTACTGTGTAGACAAAAATTCACCTTTATTGTATAAGATTTCATCAGCTGGTTTTCACATTTATTTGACATCTAAAAATGTTGAAACTAAATAAGACCTTTGAGTCTGTTCGTGTCTTGACGTTGTCTGTTAGGGTTTATTATCAACGTTGCCACTTTCGATGTTTTATAAGATTATATTCATAAATTGCGGAATTTCCTTCTATAATATTACTTTCCGGTAGAATAATAGTCTCGGAAATGGCAAGCGCGCTAGCAGTTTTCTGAGAAAGAAAGCACCTTGGACTCGACCGTTTATTTCAAAGGGTAGTTCCTATGTCCACATAATTGTTTCAATTTATGTTTAGTAAAGGGTTAATGGCCCATAGAAATTAGCGTTTTTATTATTTCTATTGCGAAATAATTAAGTGCTGTTCTATGTGTGCGATAGTGTTATTGTAAAGGGTAATTATGCGTTAGTGTTTAGTGCTTTCGTGTAATCTGATAATAGGTGCATATCTTCAAAAAAACTAATTTGAAACTCGTGGGTGTCTGTGTGTTTCTTTAAGTGATTTAGTGCAATTTGTTGTGTTTCACTATGTGTTTCTTTCTCTCGACGATATGCCGGTTATGTTCCGGGCGATTGGAAAGAATAGGCCGAATGGGGTTTATTGAGTATAAGGGCTATGCAGTTCCACACTGTCATCAGGGCACGTGATGAGCATAAAGCTTTTCCCATAGAAAGAAGAACTGAAAATGTCTGGATTTCTTACTCCTGTCAGCGTGGATTTACTTTCTAAGTAAGCTAAATTATAAAATATTTTTATAAGAAACTAAAGTTTGACATTTTTTACACAGTTTGGCAACATTGCACGTAACACCTGTTTTCTGATATATACATGACGAACAAACGCGGAAATGAGGTGTGGGTTTATGGGGCTGGACCCCACTTTTAAAACGGTGGATTTGAAAAAAAAATATGTAGCGCTTCTCTAGGACACCCAAGGAGTCACCCATTTAACTATAATACGTCATTTCCATAACACCCTGTATATGGAAAATTATTTTATGAAATACACCCCGTGATACGGTATGTCAGCATATGGAGTAAAATTTCTAAGTAAATTCGTATAGGAAGCTATGGAAGCCTGACACACTATTTGCAGGACCCCGTATATTCGCCATTATATTTTAGGTAATAACGTATGTTTAGACAACATCAACTTGCACGTGCGCTCTGGACAATTGGTCGCCATCGTAGGTCCCGTAGGCGCCGGTAAATCGTGCCTATTAAACTTGATTTTGGGTGAACTGACCTTGTTCAGTGGAAAAGTAAGCGCTAAAGGGGTTGTATCATATGCTTCACAAGAGCCATGGTTGTTTGCAGGTATCTATAGGATTTATGTTTATTTTTTAATAATCTTTATTTAACGAGATATGTGTTAAATACGAAGGGCCACAATTTAAAACAATTTTTTACACTCAAATTCCTAGTTGTTTCTCGGAATTCCGATTTGTATCACGGAATTCCGAGTTCTAACTCACTAAGTTATGTAATGTTTCAGCATTCCTCTTCACAGAACTTAATCTAAATCAAAGATCTAAATACAAGTTTGTTCCTTTGATGGAGCACACAAGTTGTAATTACAACTCGGAATTTGGAAACACAGCTTTCCGAGATACAACTAGGAATTTCAAGATAAAGCTGGGAACTTTTTTTTTTGTATTATCAAACACAAGTACTATAGGAAAAATCCTTTAGGGCACTCTGGGAGTGGTGCGTGTGCGCAAAAAGCGATTCAGGTTGGTTTTGAATCGTTGGAGGTTATATTCGTTGGGAAAAACGACCTGGGGAAGGTCGTTCCATAAAGATGAAAGAATTCTCGAATAATGAAGTTCGAGGAGTATTAAGCTTAACCACATATGGATGGGCGGCAGTGGTTCGTCGTGTATTTCTGCTATTCGCCGCTCTGGGCGGAATTAAGAGGGCAAGGTCAGCCGAGCACTTTCCATGAAAATATCTGTAAAAGAGAGTCAAATCCCCAACCTGTCTTCGATGTTCTAGGCTGTCGAGGTTCTTCGTCAGCTCGTGGTCTCCAATCAGACAGATGGCCCTCCTTTCGATGGAATCCAGTAGCCGAAGAGTATGTTTGGGTGCAGAGCTCCAGACATGAGAGCAGTACTCTAGTGATGGTCGAATCTGGGCTTTGTATAGTGTCAAAAGTTCTTGAGGTGTATACAACTTTCTGGTTTGGAAGAGTACACCAAGTTTCCAAGAAGCTATCTTAGACAACGTGGTTATGCCAAGACATATTTCCTCCGAGATTGACGCCCAGTAAATTAATAGATGAAGCCAGTGGGATTTCGTGTCCGTCCATGACTATATCCGATTCTGTAATGTTAACCTTTTTAGAGAAAACTGCTGCCTGGGTTTTTTTAGCGTTAAATTCGACCCCAAGCCAAAATTTCTTCCAGGTCTTTGTGATACTTCAAGCTGTCTGCGAACATGTGCGTCGGCAGCCGATGTTTGTGCATTCAAAGAGAAAGATGAGATAACCAAACTAAATATCGGATTTTTCATTTTCACTAGAAGGTCGTTAATGTAGAGTAAGAATCATGGAGTAAGAAGAGAGTGTGAGACGGAGAGATGGACCCTTGAGGAACACCGGCATTGATGGTGAAGGTGTCTGAGAGAAATCCGTCAATCGCCACTTGCAGAGACTGGGCATACCATAGGATCGCAGTTTACTTAGAAGTCCCTCATGCCAAACACGATCAAAGGCTTTAGAAATATCGAGTGCAACAGCCCGAGACTCCCCATGATGTTCGATTGCATTGTTCCAAAGATGGGTGACATATGCTAGTTAATCTGGACTTCCGAAAACCATATTGATGATCGCTGATAATGTTTAAGCCTTCCAGGTACTTTAGAAGATGTTGGTTAATAGCTTGATATAACTGAAAGCAATGCGACTGGTCGATAGTTACTAGGCAGGGTTATCTTACCTTTCTTTGGTATAGGCTGGACTCGCGCCGTCTTCCAGCACGATGGAAATATTCCTTGTTTGTAGGATAAGTTAAAAAGTCTACAAAATACTGTTGTTAGTTCATCGGCGCATCTCTTGAGAATTATAACAGTGATACAACTGGGAATTTCGAGATACCGCTCGAAATGCCGGACATAGGACTTGGAATTCCGGGATAAGATAAATAAATTTGAGCGTAATTTTTTAAATTGTGACCTTTTTACGTCTTTCTAGCTAAATACAACAATTTTACAGGATCGATGTAACTTATTCAACTAATATTTGTTCTAGGTTCCGTTAGACAAAATATAATTTTCGGAAAGCCCTTTGACGCTGTTAGGTACTACCAAATAATCAAGGTGTGTGCTTTAAAGAGAGATTTTGCCCTTTTGCCCTACGCCGATCGGACCATTGTGGGAGAAAGGGGTATATCTTTGAGTGGAGGACAAAGAGCCAGAATAAATTTAGCTAGAGCAGTTTATAAGGAAGCTGATATCTACTTGTTCGATGACCCATTGTCTGCTGTGGATATACAGGTAACAATCACAACGGGAAGTAATTTTTTGGCTGTTTTTGCTTATACCTCGGAAACTATCAACTTTCCGTAAGTACAGAAAATTTCAGTATCAGAGTTTATTTCGTTCGACGAACAGTTCGGGCTCAAGCGACAGTTGAAAATTGGCGTATTTCGGCGGTCTCCACAAAAACCCACTTTTTTAAATCTACCTATCGGAAGTTTTACCCTAATTGGTTGGTTGGTTGGTTGGTTGAACGAGGGCTGGCATATTGCCATTATGCTGCAGCCGAACGGCTTGTTGTATCCCTTTTGTTTAACGTCTGGGAAATGTCAGCCAGACGGGACCTACAGCTTTTGACGTGGGATCCGAACCACGCGCATGCCCCCAGTCTGTCCATCAGTCCCCAAAGGAGTACGATTATCCGCTCCAGTCAGGTCGTATTCAGGACTAAACCCCCAATCTGTCCATCAGTCCCCAAAGGAGCAGGATTATCCGCTCCAGTCAGGTCTTATTCAGGACTAAACCCCCAGTCTGTCCATCAGTCCCCAAAGGAGCAGGATTATCCGCTCCAGTCAGTGGGTCTTATTCAGGACTAAACTAGCAACATGCTGCATTCTTGCCTACTAAAATTTTGTGTACTGACGTACACCTACCGGGAACCGAACCCGGGTCGCCACGGCGGAATGCGGTAGTTCTGTTTAGTGAGCTACCATACCCTAATTAGTACAAGTTTCATTAAAGAACCGCAACGGCATTCACATTGATCATACATGACAGGCCGTGTAACAGTTACTTTGTGAACTATCTGTAATCTACCAAATCAACCAGAAGATAATAGAAATACCTTTTTATTCTTAAACAACTGTGTTTGACTTTTATTACTACTTTGAACCAGCGAACCCACCTACAAATACAGTAATACCCTCGGTGAGCTAGAGGACTAAGAACCCTAGTCCCATCAATTTTATTTAGGCAGATACATTTTAATAGCAATAAATACCTAATTTGCTAAAATCGTGGTACACGCCTACATATGCTACCTACTAAAATTGAATTTATCTCGTAAACGAAGCCGATTTGAAATAAATAAAGTCGGTACGATGTATGAAGTGCGCTAAGCAATAAAACCTCTCGAGCCGGGTGGCTCTCAAACAATAAATTATATTTTAGGTATTTTCTAAATAAAATAATTTAAAGTAAATAAAAAATTAGGTTAGGCAAAGAAAAATAATTGCTTTTATAGTATTTAGGCAAATTAGTGTTACGAATTCTTTTTTTATAATGATGTCGATGGCGCCATCTTTTTCAAACATTATTGGATAGCTCGCAAAGCACTTTTCTGTTGTTCGTTTTTTTTTGTATTTGAAGCCCAGCTCTTTTAAAATGATGGTCAAACTGGTAGTTCCAATATCGCAAAGTTCTTTCTTCTTTATCTTTTCAAGAATAGCTTTGAGGGTAACATATTTTTTTTTTTTTTATGATCAAACACAAGCACTATAGGAAAAATCCTTTAGGGCACTCTGGGAGTGGTGCGTGTGCGCAAAAAGCGATTCACGTTGGTTTTGAATCGTTGGAGGTTATATTCGTTGGGAAAAACGACCTCGGGAAGATCGTTCCACAATGATGAAGTCCTCCAGATGAAAGAGTTCTTAAATAATGAAGTTCGAGGAGTACTAAGCTTAACCACATATGGATGGGCGGCAGTGGTTCGTCGTGTATTTCTGATATTCGCCGCTCTGGGTGGAATTAAGAGGGCAAGGTCAGCCGAGCACTTTCCATGAAAATATCTGTAAAAGAGAGTCAAATCACCAACTTGCCTTCGATGTTCTAGGCTGTCGAGGTTCTTCGTCAACTTTCTTGTTCGGAAGAGTACACCAAGCTTCTGAGAGGCTATATCTTGGCGATTGCCACAACGTGGTTATGCCAAGACATATTTCCTCCCAGATTGACGCCCAGCAAACTAATAGATGAAGCCAGCGGGATTGCGTGTCCGTCCATGACTATATCCGGTTCTGTAATGTTAACCTTTTTAGAGAAAACTGCTGCCTGGGTTTTTTTAGTATTAAATTCGACTTGGTTACTGTCACCCCAAGACAAAATTTCTTCCAGGTCTTTGTTGAGGCGTGATACTTCATGCTGTCTGCGAAGATGTGCGTCGGCAGCCGATGTTTGTGCATTCAAAGAGAAAGATGATAAAAGTGTGCTATCATCAGCAAATCTAACTATCGGGTTTTTCGTTTTCACTAGAAGGTCGTTAATGTAGAGTAAGAAGAGAGTAGGAGACAATATGGACCCTTGAGGAACACCGGCATTGATGGTGAAGGTGTCTGAGAGAAATCCGTCAATCGCCACTTGCAGAGAGCGGTCCTTAAGAAAGCTAGACAACCATGCATAGAATCGACTGGGCATACCATAGGATCGCAGTTTACTTAGAAGCCCTTCATGCCAAACACGATCAAAAGCTTTAGAAATATCCAGTGCAACAGAGAGAGACTCCCCATGATGTTCGATTGCGTTGTTCCAAATATGGGTGACATAGGCTAGAAGATCTCCAGTTGATCTGGACTTCCGAAAACCATATTGATGATCGCTGATAATGTTGAAGCCTTCCAGGTACTTTAGAAGATGTTGGTTAATAGCTTTCTCCATTACTTTTGATATAACTGAAAGCAATGCGACTGGTCGATAGTTGTTAGGCAGGGTTCTCTTACCTTTCTTTGGAATAGGCTGGACTCGCGCCGTCTTCCAGCAAGATGGAAATATTCCTTTTTTGTAGGATAAGTTGAAAAGTCTACAAAATACTGGTGTTAGTTCATCGGCGCATCTCTTGAGAACTATAATAGGAATTTCGTCTGGACCAGTTGCTTTTTTGACGTCCAGTTCTTTCAGGATTCGTTTGACGGGACGCTGACGGAACACGATTTCGGTCATTTCGGATTGAACTGCAGGAATGTCGGGTGGTGTTCTTCCCTGAAAATCTACAGTGGAATGTGAAGAAAATAGTTCAGCAAGTAAGTTTGCTTTGTCTCCGGCTGTGGATGCTATTGTACCATCGGGACGTGTTAGAGATGGAATAGTTGATTTTGTGAAATTTTGGCTGACGGCCTTAGCGACTGACCAAAAGGACCTTGATCCGTTTGAACTGTCAAGAAGTTTGTTTTTGATCCTCACGTTATGGGCTTCTTTGCTTTGATCTATTGTTAGCTTACATTGGTTTCGGGCTGTAACAAAGGTATTCCTTGGCTTTATACATATCATAAACAATATTCCTAATCGATAGTTTTATCCCATTGGATAAATCAAAGGTTTTGGAATGGAGTCGAACCCTTCTATATGGCCTGTTCAATTCCTCTTCACTCTTTTTTCGAAGTCTTCTTAAGGTCTTATCTGAAATGCCGCAAGCGTCAGACGTTCGTTTTTGCACTGCCAAAACAGACACTAACGGGCCCGAGTTATCTTTCTAAGTAAAATAACGTTCCACTTGTAATACCAAACGGCGTTCACCTGAAGATAAACACCTTCTAGGCGTTGTGAACAATTTCCATAACTTTGCTTTATAACTGCTTTTAATTCACACACAATGAGAAATAAACAGTAAAAAGCATAACTACTTATTTAAAATAGAACATACCATCCTGCACTTGAGCAACTTTTCCTTATTTCTTGGAAAATAGTGATTATTATATAGATTTAACTATAATGATTCCAAAATAACTAAATTCTAGGAAAAAGTACCTGAGACTATCTTTAACTTATTGACGCAAAATGTTTTTCATTTGATAAATAAAAAAAACTATGAGTGAAAAATAAACAAGATAAAAATATTTATCGCGGCACATAATTTTGTTTTGGAACCGCTGATTTTGCACGGCCGACTACAGTGAACCAGTGGAATGTTCGGTACGATCAAGTATAGCGAAGGTATTGCTAACTTAACCGTCTTACTGTTTAACAATCTTTAATGATTTAATTCGATATCGGACTTCATAAAACGAACCGACTTTTTTAAAAGATGTATAAATATCTTGAAAACAACGAAATAATTTTAACACCCTGTATCTTTCAAGCAAAGAATCTGCGGATCCATGTTGGTAGGAACTATTTTGTTTTATTTTTGGGTAAGAAATTACCACATGTTTTTTTTTAAACATCCTGTATATCAAACTATATGGTAAGTCACACTTATTCTTGATTATTGTTGATAAGTTCTATAATTTTGAATTGTTAATTCTGTTTTTTGGATTAAAGTTACAAAAAATCAACCGAACCAACAAACCCGAACAAACCCCACCAAGCTATACTCGTACAAAAATCACATTTTGCTATTTAGGTCGGTCAACAACTCTTTGACGAGTGCATGCTGAGGTACCTCTCGGACAAGCTAGTGATTTTAGTCACCCACCAGTTACAGTACCTACGAAGAGCCGATCATATAATTATTTTAAACGAGGGCGTTCTGCAAATTCAGGGCGATTACAATGAAATTAAACAGAGCGGAGTGAGTTTTGCCCTTTTGCTCGAAGAAGCCGCTACGTTGGCTGGCGGCCAGCCCGAGCAGGACGTCCAGCAGTACAAGGAAATGGATAGAATTTTGAGAGCTATTTCGATATCTAGTGCTGCTTTTAATAGTATGATCGACATCGAAGGATTAAAGGTAAACTTGTTATTTAGATATATAATAAATTTGCGATGGACAGTATTATATTCGTGTGCAATAAAAACGATCATACCAAATTTTGATTAAGTTTTAGGTGATTTTTTAGAGAACTGTAGGTATAGTTGTTGCAGAATTATACCGTTGACTCTTACTGCCATAAATAAACTACCTGATTAAACCCTATTGTATACGCCTCAACCTCTTCAAAGCTCAATAAATGGGTTTGTTCAGAGCCGGCTTGAAAATGTATACCACACCACATGATTTATTTTTATAATTTAAAATAAATAGATAGGTATTTTTAGTTTAGGTACCTATAATAAATGTAAAATAATGATAACAATTAATGATAATTGAAAATAATATAATTTAAAAGTATAACTATTAGGATAACAAGTACAATAAAAATTAATTAAATCCTAAGAAACTATTGATAATTTATTCAAAATTTAACTCTGTATCACTATCTTCATCTAAGCCTAAACTTATAATAATTAAGGGTTGAACATTTGTAATCATACAATTGTAAGAATTTTCGTCAATGCTTCTAAATGTGGCAGAATCACTCCGATTTTTTCTAGGATTAACAGGTTTAAGTACTATGTCTCTTACCGAAGATAAAGGAGATTTTGTCAAAGTAGACGTCTCTGCTAAAGCATCCATCGAATTAAAATTTCTACTCATTAACGATTGATACACATTTTTAATCGTATCGGTAGATAAACGCTTTCTTTTAAAAATGACACTTGAAGATGCCCCCCTATCAGCACAATTCCAAGGATGCTACATTCTACCACTAATGAGCCTAATTAAAAATTACTCGCCGGAAAACCACTAAATATTAAAATTATTAAAAATCACTTTGTATTTATATATGCATCAGGCATGAATTGAATAAATTGAATTTGTATACCTGGTCCGGCTCTGCTCGAAAAGGTTTTAAAATTTGGGATTTCCTTATTTATTTTATGGTCGAATGGATAATGAGGTTTTATTGCAGTCAAAAGATCAACGGTATAATTATCCAAATACTATACAACGATCAGTTTTAACGTGTCTTTGTCGCATTTGAAGTTAAGAACATTGGTTATTTGACATAAGGATAATCAATCTGACCAATTTATGAAAATATTTAAAGCAGACCAATCAGTCATCATCATCAAACCAATATTTGCAGTGCCAGACACTTTGCCAGCACATTATTAAAACGAGCCTTAGCAGAACAATGCCTTATGCTTTCAACCAAGGGATTTTTGTTTTAGGTAGGACCTAAGATAGTAGCAGAAATGCGAACCTTGGGTGCGATTAGCTTCAGAAATTACAGTGCATATTTCTTAGCCGGAGGCAACTGCTTGATGATCATTTTGATGTGGCTGTTCTTTTTTGGTGCCCAATTTATGGCTAGCGGTGGAGATTTTTTTCTAAGCCAATGGTGAGAAAAATACAAATAAATTTCGAATTTAATTGTTTTAATCGATAGAGAAAAACGCAAAATATCGTTTATATCTAGAATTGGTCATAACTAATAAGTTAGACATCGCCCTGTATATTGTTGTATATTGCTGAGCAAATGTCGTCTCTTGATTTTTTGTCGTTTGACTTACAGTTTTCGTATAAAAAAACGAAATTCATTCATTTGCACTCTGTTATGAAATTAGGTATTAACAAAGATTAAAAAGGATCTAGTAGGTAAGAAGCAGATATTGTTTTGCAAACATATACAGTTTTGACTGGTCTACCTCGTCTAGTTGTCAGGTATTTAAGTCATTAACCTTAACAAATTATTTAAAAAACATGAAAGTCTTTAACACTCTATATCTCAATAGTTAAGACGTTTAGGACATATGTTCATATAAAATTTTTTTCTAGAAATGGACCCAAGAATAACCTCTTTAAATACTAGGCATGAAACACCCTGTATAATAATTTTTTCTAGGATATCCCTCGAGGAATTAAGACATCACTATGGCACAGCGGAAAATAGGGGATATTGGAATCGGTTTGATCGAAAACAGTGCATACTAATCTATACTGTCTTGATGACGAGCACTATAATTTTGGCATTAACCAGAAGCTTGTATTTTTTCTCAATTTGTATGAGAGCTTCATATAGGTAGGTATAAGCTTTGAATTTCGAACTATCAGAAAATACTGATATATTTGACCAATTCGCAACGCGTTGAACTCCAGAATCGACATGACTTCAGGGAGCATTTGTATTTGTAGCGCACGGATATCCAACGGTATGTCTGAGATAGACCGAAATCCGTGTAAATCACATATATATATATTATATAGCCATTATATTGCTAATACCGTCTGCAATTATGTCCCCGCTATGGGCATCGAACGGGTAATAGTGAGTTTGCGCAGTTCGGAAATTTCCTTGTGAAAGTTAACATTCGACAGGACCGGATTTCAACTTTTTTAATGTAAATTTCACTGGTTAGTTAGGAAAAATATTGCAATCAAAATTTCGATTAGTTCGATTTAAGACAGCGTTCCATGCATACGATTTCTGACGATATGATGATCCGACGGGGCCCTATTGGTGTAAACTTTTGGTGCCAAATTCCGTCCGAATATTTGTAACAATCGACACGATGAGCTTTATTTTAACTTTCATCCGACGTCGTATGTTTCTTAACCTCACTTTTTTCTAAACCAAAAATGAAGAATGAATGACTATATTGACTATTTTGGGAATTATTGTCAGCTACTAATGCACCAAATTAAAAATACATTAATTTTAAGGTTAGGTAGTGAACACATATATATTATATATTGTATACGAGTGACACTATCTTTTTTTTACAATTCATACATACCTGAAATACTTTATATCTGGTATTGATCTACGACCTTTGCAAAAAAGCACCATGAACTTGTATCCCTTCATCTTAAACAAAACGAGCCACTAACCTACCAAACAGCGAATCGAATCACCACAAATTAAAAACTCCTTTACAAATTGTTGTTAGGTAAAGAAAGTTTTTAAGCACTAATATACCGACAACAATGTAGATGAACCACTTTTTATTCTGTAATTTGAAAAAGCATCCAGAACCAAAGATGGCGACGGATAACAACGAACAAATAATGTCGGGAAGGCTCTGACGCGATCGATAAAATTTCCACCCTACTGCTCAAACTCAATAGTACCACGGCATCTCCCATAGCGGGGACACTTTTTGTATTTTGGAACGTTCGTATTGGCAATATAATGGTTATAACTATACAGGGTGTCCGGGAACATGTGGGAAATCTCCCGGATATGAAGAAACCACGTGAAAAGAATATTATAGGTTCATATAAACTTCTTTCGTATCGGCCTCCTCTTCGGAGATATGGGCTCCCAAAGAGCACCAATGGAATCAAGTTTTTTACACATAATTATTGAACCACCTGGTATATTTCAATTATTTTTTAATATGATGTATACCAGGTAAGACCCGTCAAATTACTACCCAAGAAACTGTTGTGAATTACTCACAGCTGCAGGGACGGACTAGCTGTAACACTCATGGCGCCTTTTTTTAATGATAAGAACTTTGGACGACGATTTTTACATACCTTTAACTATTGACTAAAAATTAAGTACTCTTCATTCATGTCGCTAATCCTAACCGTTTTCGAAAAAACGGCATTTCATATACATCATGTGCTTCGGGTATTTCAATAAAAGATACATCTTTGTTCCGATCCAATGTTCAACCTTCAAGATTCCGCTTTTTCATATTTAGCCCATGAGCAGTTCGGGGACTCAGTGTAAATAAAATGACGTTTTCTCGAAAACGGTTAGGATTAGCGACATGAATGAAGAGTACTTAATTTTTAGCCAATAGTTAAAGGTATGTAAAAAACATTGTCCAAAGTTCTCATCATTCAGGGCGTAAAAAAATGGGCCCATGAGTGTTACAGCTAGTCCGTTCCTGCAGCTGTGAGTAATTCACAACAGTTTCTTGGGTAGTAATTTGACGGGTCTTACCTGGTATACATCATATTAAAAAAATAATTGAAACATACCAGGTGGTTCAATAATTATGTGTAAAAAACTTGATTCCATTGGTGCTCTTTGGGAGCCCATATCTCCGAAGAGGAGGCTGATACGAAAGAAGTTTATATGAACCTATAGTATTCTTTTCACGTGTTTTCTTCATATCCGGGAGATTTCCCACATGTTCCCGGATATATGTGGTGTAAGCGAGGCGTTCATCCGCAAATATAAGTTGTCGGATTTTTACCATGGTCCGTTCTTTTTAACAACACACAAACCTTTGGGACCTTTGGGTTCATACGATGTCTCACATGGAAGTTAAAACAATCGTCCCACTGTCCCCGGCACCACTGAATATCGCAGAGTAATTTTTAATAGTATTGCAGATTTTCAAATTTGTAAATTCTAAAATACTTGTGATTTTCTGTTTTTGTCCTGAACCCACTAAAGCTTGCAACAATTTTTGAATAATTAAAGTATTTAATTGTCGTTTACATTATTTTTTTCACGGCGGTTTTTATAAACATTTCAAGAATTTTTTAAAATAATTTTGTTAAGGTAACACCACTGCATTTTTAAGAATATGTATTTTTTCGGATTAAACAACTTTAAGTGAAACTTCTCTGTTGTTTGAATGACTGTCGCATCGCAGTTTGGCTTACAGAAAAAAAGATAAATATCTTTTCAATCAAGATAAAACAATAATTCGTTTATTCTTTTTTTTTCCAAAACGATTTATTTTATCGATAATGAACAAGAGTACTTTTTCTTTAGTTTAAAGTTCGAGCTATCGATGTTTATTTTTTAAAAAAAAGTCTTTATCATATAGGGTGTTAAAACTTTAAGCATTAAAATGTACAACCCAGTCCGCCCCTGGTAAACTAAACAAAGTAAGTGTGTTTTAAGGACACTATTTTAAGAGGTCCTTAGTGGTGTCCATCATATGAAATTTTTATTAAATTATATTGAGTACTTTAAAAGGTATTTAAGAAAAACCGATATCCAGCGGCGTCCTTTAGGGGGGCATTTCTCCGTAGAGAGGGGCCTCTAGGGAAAAACATTATATGAACTTATTATCTTAGATTTCCCACATTTTCCCGGGCACCCTGTATAACGCATAACATGAACGTGCACAAAAATACTTGAACAAAATTGACATGTTTATGTTTTTTACTTTAAGGTTGCATAACAGGATGTTTGAAAGCATAATTCACGCAGCGATGAATTTTTATCATACCAACACCTCGGGAAGAATACTTAATAGGTTTTCGAAAGATCTCGGTCAAGTAGATGAATTGTTGCCCAATGCTTTTATTGACACAGTACAGGTACGTAGCAAACTATTCACGTATTAAGTTCTTTGCTCTTTTTAGATCTGTATTCCGACATTTTTTAATTGAACACGAAAAAAGTCAATAAATTAACGCCTCAGTGTCAAATTGGATGAACATGATTTTAAAAAGTTGTACTACGCCAAAGTGATATGTTATTATGCCCAAAAACATTTAATTTAGATTATGCCCAATTTTAATTTCACACCAAAAAATATTTTTCCTATTTTGGTTTCTATCCAAGCTATTTATTTATCGTTTTCAGTTTCATAATAAGCTTTTTCTATTTGGGTTTCATAATGGCTACATTATGAAATACAAAAAAAATATGAATAACCTGCCACTTTATGAAACTGAAATTTTTTTTTATGTTGGCAGCAAGTAGGGTTCCAATTTTAGGCTTACTTCGATTTCGTTGAAATTACTTTTCTAGGCATTATGGATTCGACAGAAATTTTTTATGGAAAACTATAAAATACTAACCTTTAACCTTGCAAATAGGTCATTTTTACTAGATATTTATCTGAAATACCTATACTCGGAAATATAAAACATACTGATGGTGTCCGTCAACTAATTTCTAGTCACAACTATATAACAACATAACCTAAAAATAATAGAAATATATTCCAGTTTATGCTCTATTTCTAAAGTTTTATTCAATAAAGTACTATTTTTATTTTTAATTGAATATAGTCTATATACATATTTATAGTTACTGTAGACATTTCCTAGGCATTAATTGTTATTCCTGTCAGATTCTGTGTCGGCACAATATTTTGTTCAATAGTATTATTTATTATTCTGTTCAATATTTTGAACTTTGTTCTGCTCGCACCATAACTCAAAGTTCTGCATATTATTTTCAAAAGTTTTTCTAGATTATTTTCTGCAATTTCTCGTATTTCTGCTTGACTCATTTTTATTAACTTTAATAATGTATTGTTTCTATCATGGCATATTTGATACTTGTAACATTTTATTAAATTGTAAAAGCATTGCCAACCCAAAAAGAAAATAATTAATTCAAATGGAAAAAATCTACTATATTTTTTAAAGTTTTTCAGACTTTAAAGACCCAAATAGAAAAAGTATTATAAAATACACGGTTCATAAGACAATTAGAGCACTTGTACTTTAGAAAACTCCCCGCTTCGGGGGGTCGTTTTCTAAATTAAACGCGTACTCTATGATAATATCTTATGAAACTTGTATCTTAATATACTATTTTATGAAATCGTATTTTTAAAGGTTGGTCATGTATGTTTAGTTGTGGAAACAATGGGCGCATTCAGCAGAGCCCATCGATTTGTAAGCGATTAGTAATCTGAATGCACTGAAAAAAAATCGATTGGTTGAGGAGTGAAATTATAAAATATGACCAAAGTGAATTATGATTATAAATAAATATTATACATGATCTCCGTTGAGGAGCATTAAGTTTAACAAGTTTGCTACTAAAATCATCTTGGTTCACATTTTTAAGGAAGTTAAATGCAACATTGGCGGCATTCAGCAGATCCCATCGATTTATAAGTGGTTTTTAATGGGCGACATCACGATGAGCATCGATTTGTAGTTCTGCTGAATGCATTTTGTTGTCAGTTTTTTGTTTGGTTAGGATCCCTCCTAAATATTTTCATGAAATGTTACATTTTTTCTGTAATAAATGGATACTTTTATTTTTAATGCTCCTCTTCACTAGCGAAAATAGTGTATAATATGTTTTATAATAATTATAATTTAGAATGTTCACTCCTCAACCTGACTGGAAATCACAAATCACTTGGGACTCGGGAGGAGTTAAACTAAAATCATATTGTTTAATTATTTTAAAAAGTTGTCAATTTTCGCAACAACATGCTTTATAAAACTTGTATACCATTTTTGGGTCTGAAAGGAATTCTGCTTAACTAAAAGGTAAATTAATTAATTAAAATTAAAATTGCCGATTTGAATCAAAAATTCTTTTTGGTTAAAGTAAATTAAGAAAACTAACTTTTACCATGGACAAGGTGGAAGGAATACACAGGGTGTATTAAACAACATATTAGACTATTCTAGACTTAAAATTTGTACTTAGAATGTTTCGTATAAAAGTCCCAAAACAACTATAAAAATTGTATATTTTTTTTCTAGATTATGTTAAATCTAATTGGAGCCCTGATCGTAGTTTGTTCAATAAATGCATGGCTGATATTACCGGTAGTATTTATGGTTATACTTTTTTATTTTATAAGAAGATATTACCTTAGAACCAGTAGAAGTGTTAAGAGACTTGAGGGCATAGGTATGATAATATAATCAGCTCGAAACAAAAAAAAAATAAGAATTTTTGTCTGTAAAACGTTCGTTTTATTTGTTATTTTGACGATTGATATACAGGGTACACCAAGTAAAGTGGCCTATTAGAAGTATCTCGAGAATTAAATGAGATTTTATTTTGAAATTTTGGCTCTGGCTTTAAGAGATTTTCTACGTTTATAAAATATTTTGGACGGTGCCGTGTTGCCGGATCATACCGAAAGTGGTAGCAACTTCGGAATTTTAAATGAATTGCCCTATACAGGGTGTCCGGGAACATGTGGGAAATCTCCCGGATATGAAGAAAACACGTGAAAAGAATACGGTCATGGTATAAGAATAGGTTCATATAAACTTCTTTCGTATCGGCCTCCTTTTCGGAGATATGGGCTCCCAAAGAGCACCAATGGAATCAAGTTTTTTACACATAATTATTGAACCACCTGGTATATTTCAATTATTTTTTAATATGATGTATACCAGGTAAGACCCGTCAAATTACTACCCAAGAAACTGTTGTGAATTACTCACAGCTGCAGGGACGGACTAGCTGTAACACTCATGGGCCCATTTTTTTACGCCCTGTATGATGAGAACTTTGGACAATGTTTTTTACATACCTTTAACTATTGGCTAAAAATTAAGTACTCTTCATTCATGTCGCTAATCCTAACCGTTTTCGAGAAAACGTTGTTTTATTTACATCATATATTTGGCGTATCTCGGTAAAAGATGCATCTTTGTTCCTATCAAATGTTGAAACTCAAAATTCCGCTTTCTCATATTTAACCCGTGAGAAGTAAGGGGGCTCTGTGTAAATAAAATTACGTTTTCTCGAAAACGGTTAGGATTAGCGACATGAATGAAGAGTACTTAATTTTTAGCCAATAGTTAAAGGTATGTAAAAAACATTGTCCAAAGTTCTCATCATACAGGGCGTAAAAAATGGGCCCATGAGTGTTACAGCTAGTCCTTCCCTGCAGCTGTGAGTAATTCACAACAGTTTCTTGGGTAGGAATTTGACGGGTCTTACCTGGTATACATCATATTAAAAAATAATTGAAATATACCAGGTGGTTCAATAATTATGTGTAAGAAACGTGATTCCATTGGTGCTCTTTGGGAGCCCATATCTCCGAAGAGGAGGCCGATACGAAAGAAGTTTATATGAACCTATAGTATTCTTTTCACGTGTTTTCTTCATATCCGGGAGATTTCCCACATGTTCCCGGACACCCTGTATATTATATTTTTTTGGAATCTAGGTAAAATTCTAGAACAGTTTTCTGTATAATATCATATACCTATCTTTAAGAGTTTTTAAATTATAAATAATTTTATGATTTTTTAACGCCGTATCGGGACCTGAAAAGAAAATCATATCTTTTTAGCGGCTACAGCTAGAAAGCTGAAATTTTGACAACAGTTTCACAAGACCATCGAAATTTTATAATTTTGAACAATATTTAATTAGTTTTATACAGGGTCTCGATAACAATATTTCTGAGGGAGATGAATTATTGCAAAAATTTTCTTTTTTTTAAATGGGACACCCTGTATATTTTGTTAATGGAGGGTCGAGTTTTCATCTAATGATATTAAGTGTTCCTATACCTATCTTCAATATTTTCGAACTTATAGCGAAATTAAAAAATTATCTTATAAAATATATTTTTTGGTAGTTGGCTATGGAATGTATTCATAGAAACAAAATAACGAAAAATCCATTTGACGTTATGTCTGTGTTGTTGAAAAAAATAAATAGTTAACAAATAAGCAATTTATTAATAAATAAACAAAATTAAAATTACACCACAACACCAATAAAATAACTAATAACTAAATTGTTGGCTCCTAAACATTCATGAATTGTGGTGATAACATGTTCATTTGTCACCTTTTCTATTTTTTCCCCTTCTAGAGACCCCCAGAGCTGTTCTTACTCGATTTTTCAAATCTTCCCTATTTCTGACGGGTGTCATATTGTATACTATTTCTTTAATCCTACCTCATAGATAAAAATCGGAGATAAAGATATGGGGGGGGGGGGGGGGGGGGGTAAGATCCGAAGACCTTGGGGTCATTTCCATGGACTTCCTCGGCCAATCAACTTTTTGGGAGTCATAGGAGCTGCATCAGGATGAAGTTGAGTAAATTTTCTGCAAGTTCTAGATAAAACTTTACCACACTCCCCATGAATATAAAATAAAAATATCTAAGCTCGGATAATGTGAATTAGCTATTTTTATTACAATAACACAGGCATAACGTCAAATGGATTTTTCATTATTTTGTTTCTATGAATCCATTCCACAGCCAACTACCAAAAAATATATTTTTATAAGATATTTTTTTAATTGCGCTATAAGTCCGAAAATATTGAAGATAGGTATAGGAACACTTAATATCATTAGATAGAGAATTCGATCCTCTATTAGCAAAACATATCAAATACATGGTGTTCTATTTAAAAAAAAAAGATTTTTGCAATAATTAATCTCCCTCAGAAATATTGTTATGGAGACGCCCTATATAAAACTAATTAAATACTGTTCATAATTATAAAATTTCGATGGTCTTGTGAAAATATTGTCAAAATTTCAGCTTTCTAGCTGTAACCGCTAAAAAGATATGATTTTCTTTTCAGGTACCGATACGGTGTTAAAAAATCACAAGATTATTTATAATTCAAAAACTCTTAAAGATGATATTATACAGAAAATGTGTTCTAGATTTTTACTTAGATTCCAAAAAAAATATAATATATAGGTTAATTCATTTAAAACTCCAAATTTGCTACCACTTTCGGTATAATCCGGCAACACCGCATCAACTAAAATATTTTATAAATGTAGAAAACCATCTCTTATAGCTACAGCCAAAATTTCAGAATAAAATCTTATTTAATTCTCGAGATACTTCTAATACGCCACTTTACTTGGTTGATACAAACAATACATACATATCGCACAAACTACAATTCAAAAAGGTATATTTTCACTTTTCCAGGAAAAACGAGATCTTTATTTCTAAAAAAATATAAACAATAAATCATAAAATATGTGCATTACATCTTTATAAGTGCGTCACAAAACCCATGGATCAAGAGCCATCGTCACCCCGATCTTTATTTATTACAGCCTTAAACGTGAATAAAAACATAATAGAGTGTCTTTGGAGGTCCGCAATACCTTTTGAATTCAATAACGTGGTAGACAAACGTAACAATTGTTATTGAATATTGATTTTTGTAGCCAGCTGTTTAGCAGCTGTTAACTATTTTGATCATTTTCATGTATCAAGTTGAACTTAATCCTAACAACGTTCTTTTCAGAGCCATTTCATCGTACTTTTGTGTTTTCAGTTAGTATTTATGGACCCCAGAAGCCTCGAAATGGGAACCGTAATGTTAAGGTTGCCATAATTTATTAACACCGTCATTTTTTCAGCTAGAAGCCCCGTGTTCGCTCATCTAAACGCATCCCTTCAAGGCTTACCAACGGTAAGATCGAACAACGCAGAAAAACTGCTCGTGGAAGAATTTGACGCTTTGCAGGATATACACAGCGGTGCGTGGTTCATGTTCCTCTACACCTCCAGAGCGTTCAGCTTATGGTTGGACTGGTTCACGGCGATGTTCATCGGTGTTGTGACATTCAGTTTCGTTATATTCTCAGACAGTAAGTACCAAGGATTTTAAATCAAGGAGCATACGGCCTTAGTTCGCAGTCTTTTGAAAAATAAACAATTCACATTCACAAACTGGATAAAAATATATCAAATTTGATCAAAAAAGCAAATTCCGTAATTTTTTACGTTCCCTGGATCTTAGGATAGTATTTGTTCCGGTCAGTGATTTTCCTTAGAATTAAATTTTCTTACTTTGTAGAGTATTATGGCAGCGACGTAGGTTTAGCGGTTACTCAATGCATCGGTTTAACTGGCTTAATCCAGTGGGGAATGAGACAATCCGCTGAACTGGAGAATCAGATGACGTCAGTAGAAAGGGTTATAGAATTTACAAGAATTGAGCACGAACCGGATTTATATTCTGTAAGCATTTTTTAACATCTTTAATTTATCGTAAGGTAAATAATAAACAAGGAAGACGATTTCTATGACGGAGTAAAAGACGGGGGATGTTTATTGACCTTGTTTTTTACTTTCCTCGTAAAAGGGAAAGTATTGTTCGCGAAATTTCGATATTGTTTTCAATATCCGTAGTAAGCTTATTATGTTTTTTCTTTTTTAAAGGTTGGTAATGCCGTCATGTATGTTTGGTTGCTGAAACAATTACCAAACTAACATCACGCCTGTCAAGTTTACTTTACTTTTTAAATCAGCACTATAATATTTTACAACTAGGTATATAAATTTAAATACAATACAATTTCCCATAATACAGGGTTAGTTAAACTAAAATCATCTTAGGTCATATTGTTTAATTATTAAGAAAGTTTCTGAATTTTCATGACAAAATGGCAGACGCGGAAATTTATTATTATTAAAGCCGTATTAGAGTCGGCAATTCTTTCTCTTGCGCCGGCAATGGCAATTATAATTGCACGCATTCATGCGCAGTAAACCGTTCTCGATCAGCTGGAGCATTGTCAACAGTCAGAATAGCAGTTGGTACTGTCGAAATCCCTAAAATATCCCCAGAATTAGAGATTGGCAAACCTGTTCGTTTTGATTACCAGTTAAAGCAGCTACTGCTATTTACAAATAGGAGGTCAAAAAAGTTGCGACGAATTAGCAGTACATAAGCTTAATAAAGAATGCGAACTGCTAATTTAGTACAGTGGGTTTAAATAGCCATTAGTTGTTCATACCTGCATCGACCAAATAATAAACAGTTAAAAATAACAGAATAATCCATCTCTACCCAATTGCACCGGCAATGGCAATGGCAATTAAAATGGCGCGTGCCCCATTTCTGGCAATGAGAGACAGCTGATCGGGAACGGTGGACTGCGCATGAATTCGTGCAATTTTAATTGCCAGAAGAGTACTTCGCATGAATCCTTGCAATTATAATTGCCATTGCTGGCGCAAGAGGCTTTAATACGGCTTTTACCAAAATAAAATTTAGACATTAAAATTTACCATAAAAACATGTTACCTTGACGATCAAAAAGTACTATGGAAATAATATGTAATATTGTTTTTAGCTTCCCGATAAAAAACCGCCAAACACCTGGCCAAAGAAGGGCAAGATAGAGTTTATTAATACGACAATGCGGTACAGTTTGACTGAGCCTCCGGTTTTAAAAGAGCTCTCTCTAACAATTCTTCCAGAACAAAAGGTAAATTCAGACGACAATTGTTCCTATGTAATCCAGCATCGGATTGGCACACAGGCGCAAAGCTCGAAAACGGTAAAGGGTCGATATGTTTATCAATCTTAAGTCTAATTAAATTTCGTTCTTTGGTCGCCTCTAAACAGCCAAATCGGGAATTGTACATTTACGAAACGCCAAAAGCTGAAAATATTGTTTAATTGTTGGTTTAGTTATCGCAATGTTTTGTATATAATTTTTACTTCTAGTAGTCCTGGCTTGGCCGTTTAGAGATATACTAAGTACATTCTTTTAGGTAGGTATTGTTGGTAGGACCGGAGCAGGAAAATCCTCTCTAATCGTAACCCTGTTTCGATTAGCCTATTTCGAGGGAGAAATTTATGTAGATCACTTGGATATAAGTGTGCTTGGTTTACACGATTTAAGAAGAAAAATATCGATTATACCCCAGGTATTTACATACATATATAATTAATAAAGACTTAGACTTTACTCATTATTTAAAGGCAATGAATCAAATTACATTAGATAATTTTAATTATGTTTCAGAAGATTTTATTAAAGAACTTTACAATTTTTGTTCGTGGCAAAGAAATTTAATAAAAAATACAATTTCCGCATCACCTTGTCTATATTTTTATCAGAAATAACGGTCTATAGAATCAATAGTTTTAGTAATTAAACTTCTGAATAGTGGCAGACTTGCTTATATCATTATTTATAGGAACCTGTACTTTTTAATGGAACCTTAAGGTATAACTTGGATCCGTTTAATGAATATGAAGACTCGGCTATGGTTTCAGCTCTCATAGACGTTGAAGATAAATTAGCTATGACCAAAGGACCAGGTAAACATTTTTTTAAGAGGCTGCGTTTAATCACAGGTTGCCAAGCAGGCACAATTTTATGCGAACGTTTAGCCAAATATACTTAATTTTTTTGTAATCTAAAACTGGATTCGTAAAGTTAAAGGATTGAAAAACGTTATAAAAAAATTGCTTTAAAAAATATAATGTTATAAGAATAATAATAACAATTTCAAATATGAACAATTTGCAAATTTTTGTCACAGATCTTCCTGAAACTTGCTGATTCGACATATGTCAGACAATCAATCAATTATTAACGGCTAAAACTTCACGGAAAGAAATATTGATCAGCTGATGACTCCCGTCTCTTTCTAACCTGCCAAAAAGCGGCATATTTTTTAATTAACTTGATGTATAGATTGTTTCATGAAATATGGATATAACTTAATGACTGCAGTAAAAGTACCTGGGCCATCCCATTATTTACGACCGTTTGTTATTATTATGTGGAAAGGACCGGATTGTAATAATTATAATTAAATATAGGCACATCAGGTAGGTTAGGTTGCTTAATTTATATTTAAATATCTTTTTGTGGTAAAATTTGTTAGTTTTTGAGGAATGGTTCAAGAATTGTCTTTTACCAAACATTCCTCAGAATAGCGTGATAGTAATGGACAATGCGAGCTATCACAGTCGCCAATTACATAAAGCTCCAAGCTCAAATAATACAAAATTGGAGATTCAGAACTACATGGCGGCGAATGATATATATTTTGAAGAAAGTTATAAAAAAAAAGTGATCTTTTAGAAGTTTTAAAGACATTTTGTATAAAAAAAGTATATGTTTGTGACACATTGGCAGAAGAAATTGGACATACAGTGCTACGGCTCCCACCCTATTATTGCATTTTCCACCCCATAGAGCATATGTGGCACCAGTTAAAATCACTGGTTAGGTCTGAAAATATTTCTCCGACTTTAAGTTCTAGTGTTGTAGAATTAATACGAAAATGCTTTAATGATATTCCCCCAGGTAGTTGAAAAAATTCAGTCCGTCACGTAATAACTGTAGAAAATTCGTATATTAGTCTGGATCGTATAATTAATCCAATTATAATTAATTTTGATGAGGATGGCGATAGCGAAACAGAACTATCTATAGAATGACATTATAAATGTAAATAAATATGACTAGTAATATTTAAAAAAAATGTTATTTCATTTGATTACATTAATATAATCATATCATTTGAAAATATTCTACTGCGTATCAGATTACAAGAAGACGTAGAGCCATCAGCTGATTAGTATTGATTATTTTTCTTTCAAATTTAGTTTCTAGAAAATATGGATCTGTCTGTGACCAAAAGGTTTTATAAATTGTTGAATCGGTTTACTATTTGACATTTTTTTACAATTTTATGACGACCGTTTTTCTATAGAGTGTTTGGATAAAATGATGACCGAGGGTGGCCAAAATGTGAGCGTCGGCCAGCGTCAAATGATATGCCTGGCACGTGCCATTTTAAGGAACAATAAAATCTTAGTTATGGACGAAGCCACTGCCAACGTCGATGCTCAAACCGATAAACTTATACAGAAAACTATAAGAACCAAGTTCATGCATTGTACTGTACTGACGATAGCTCATAGGCTGCATACTGTGATGGATTCTGATAAGGTAAAGATCTTAGACATATAACTGTGATACACATTTTGTCCCGATATGATTACCCTAAATCTACCGCCTGTGAAACTGTATATACAGTAACTAGCAAAACGTTGGCCGCATATGGGAATTTTTTTTATTATTAAAATATTAAGAAAACTTTTTGCGCTTTGAATGACTGGTAACCTAAAAAACTTATTTTGACATTTGACTCGTTTGGCTGGAAAATTGAAAAAAAAATTATCATGGAAACTGGTATTATATGACGAAATATCGAAAAGAATGATTTGAAAAAAAGTTTTCCATATGTTGGCAACTTTTTGCCGGTGACTGTATAAAGTTTGTTGTTGTGTAATTGTAGATTTTGGTAATGGAAGCAGGCCAAGCAGTTGAATTTGACCATCCACACATCCTCTTGCAGATCCCTAACGGTTATTTAGCGGAACTTGTTAAGAAAACTGGCGCTGGAACAGCAGCTAGTTTAAAAAAGATAGCAAAACAGGTACTTATTTGCTTTATTATAAACTAATTTTTGCGACATTTCATTCTAGAAAATATTATTAGGCTTATAAGTAAAATAACCAAATAAAAGGCACTTTTAGTTTTAGTACGGCAGCCCGTTGCCAGGATTTCTGACCAGGTTCGGAACCCCTGGCCTAACGTATTTTGCACTTTTTTTTAGAATTACGAGGAAAGGCAGAAAATTCAACAAATTCCAGAAAGGTCAGAATCCAGTAGCCAGCGGATGCCGTCCTTGTCGTCTTTATCGTCCTTATGAATGTTGAATATTAACTATAAGATTATTTAAATATAAAAGTACGGTGTAATGGTTATATTCTAAATTATATTTAATCATAATAAATATTTACGAATATACAGGGTGTCCCATTAAGATCGGCGAGGAACGATATTATGGAAGCCATTAACCTTATGTCTTTGAGGTAAAAATTTCATTGACTAAATCGATCAAGAAATTTCCAAAATGACCGCTACGGGGCGCAATTACCATTATACATATAACTATAAATTGAAATGTCTTCGTATTATCACCGTTAAGAGTTTCATTTAATAGCGGATATAAAAAGAGAAGTAATTAAATGGTTTGCCGTTATTAACAGTCGAGCTGCGAAATGATTGCTTGGTCAGCAAGAGTTTACAATTGGTTAGTAGAATCAAACATGTCTAGAAGCAGTTTACTTCAGAGGTACCAGGGCACTGTCAATTTATGTAACTTTCTTGTGTTTTCTTTTGCGGGGGCGGGTTTTCACTTGTTTTCCCAGGGCACTGTCACGATTCAAAAATGTTTGCTGTCCATAAGTTGGTTGGTTGGTTAAAGGCGGGGGTCGGTTTAAAGGCCCGAACTTCAAATGAGTGCAGCCTTTCGGCTTATTGTGTACCCCGATCTTGTTAGAAGATGTTTGTTTCTTCTATGAGGTCCAGTAACCTTCTACCAAGCTTGCCATGTGGGAGGTTGTCACCACGTTGTATGTTCCCGAAGATATTTTGTCTTCTACGAGACAGCGCTACGCAGCGGTGTGTGAGGCGGTTTCATCCTCTTCGCTGCAGAGTCTACATTCAATGGATCCGTTGTTTATCCCTATCCGTTGAAGGTGTTTTTGCAAGTGGCAGTGGCCTGTTAGCAGACCCATCACTTGTTTCAACTGGGGCCGCGTCAGAGTTAGTATCCCATTCGATAGTATTTTCGATGGTTTTCCAATTACGGCCCGTGCGTGTATTTGACCAGGTAACTCTTGAAATCGAGATAGGTGTTGTTTTTTTCGACCATCTATCTAATGTTGTTTTTGTTGCCTGTTTTGATATTCCAAAGGCCGGTTCGGGGCGCCTGAGACTTTGAGCAGATCCGGCTCTGGCTAGCTCCGATTTTTCATTTCCTAATATCCTGGAGTGACCAGGGAGCAACAAGAGTTCCACCTTGTCCCCCCTGGCCGCCAGTACTTTTAGGTTGGTATGGCACTCCAGTGTAAGTTTTGAAGTAAACCGA
Source organism: Barypeithes pellucidus (assembly GCA_963991005.1). NCBI lineage: Eukaryota > Metazoa > Arthropoda > Insecta > Coleoptera > Curculionidae > Barypeithes > Barypeithes pellucidus. Next base: position 9,710,688 of record OZ022557.1, read on the forward strand.
TTGGAGTTCAGAGCCTTAAGAGCAGCTTGGCTGTCCGAAAGGATGTAAAGCTTTTGGTCGTGGTAGCCCTTTTCAATATTTTGTAGTACACAAAACATACGAACAAACCCATAAGTTGCTGATCAACTAGCCATTTTGGCTAACCGATTACATTTTTCTGTTCGCAAAAATAAGATTATTTTGCTAACCAGTTAAATGATACCCATATAAAAAGATCATTAATTATTGCCAGTCTGTTTGTGAAACGAGGATACAGTCTGTTTACGTATTGAAATAAATGCATATTTACAAAGAATGATGTGTTTTGACACGATTGTTAAAAAATGTGAGGAAATAGATTCAGTCGTATTAAAAATAAATGATTGTAAATTAAATAAAAACACCATTATTGGAACTAGTTTTACAACAAATTATTTAAACAAATTTGAATCCACCAATTCCCAAAAGTTTGATAATTTGCAACTGCCGTTTTGATCGTGAAAATTGGTAACATCCTTTGTAACACCTAATATTCAGAATTAATAATTAAAGGTGCTGCGAAAGTCAATGTTTCTATCTTCCTAATGTTTAGAAATAAAGAATGAGCGATTAATAAGTTTAATCAACCCGGCCATAGTTTTAACATATTTATACCTAAGTAAGTCATCTGTACCTGTTGGTCACGAGATACTACGTATTTTTAGTTTATTGCTGGTGCAAATTGTATCACTTCAAGATCCACACTGTTTATACGCAGTTTCGTGTTGAATGAGTTTTAGTTTTATGACTGAATGAGGTTTTAAAAGCACTCTTGTAATAGCACCATTTCAATAGTGAAGCCGCCCGACTAGGGCCATTGAAGAAACGGTCTCCCTCTCGCGGCAACGCAAGGTCTTGAAATAAATTGAATTTAGCGTCCTTGACGTCACTGTGCAATCAGAAAACACCGTTAAAATTCAGTGGCGTAACCGCAGGTTTGTCCTTAAAAATTTGATGATTGAACAACAGCGTAGACCCATACTTAGACAGTAGAAAGTATGTTTTTGATATTTCTGTGGGGGTCGGGTAGGTAAAGATATTAAATATACACAAAATAAAAAATACAAATATTTATTTAAAAAATAAAGTTTACAATGTGAAAACTTAGTAACAAAATACTTATTTTCACATACCTTTGATGGTTACATTTTGCTAAAACACAACGGACAAGGACACCGTCTTAGACTTAGGTAATTTAACTAACTACTTAAAAATGGTCCTACGGCGTTATTTACAAAATGGGAAAATTCACATCTTCCTGAGAATATTCTTATGTACATGAATTGTACAAATAACTCAGACTATGGATCTCCTTATTTTTAAATACAATTACAAGAAATAATTAAGCAATGAGTAGATAGTTGTTTGGTATAAAGCGCGTCAGTTAATTTGAAAACTTATTCATGCAAATTTTTAGGGGGCGACTTTGCACCCGGAGTGACCGCCTACGGACCCTTAATCGTTCTACTAAAAGAGGGGTCAATACATAATGCGTTTTTAAATGACAATGTGAACTAATTACTTTAATTTTTGGAAAGCGATTCCTTGGAAACTGCCTCTTAAAAAATCATGGTATTATTAGAGAGAGATTTAAGCGAACTTTAAAATGATATGCCACTTTACACCCCTTCTCATTTAAGATGTTAAGGGTAACATCTAAGCGTTTCATAAAAACATTGACGTTTCTTCGATTTTTAATATTAATTATTGGAAGCGAGGATATTATGGGTGGGAAGTTTTCAAATAATTGACACCCTGTATAATTCCATTTACATTTATACTGGGCGAACCGAATGAATATGACATAACACTGTTCGGAAGTACTATACATAACTTATATTTAAGGCTGTCCATAGACTACGAAATTTTTACCGGCCCAAAGGTTTGTGATTTATGCGAGTAGAAAGTGCGCGATGGGTGGTAGCCTTACAATGTATAGTATATGTATGGAAATATAGTGGAGTCGATCCGGTTTACGAAAATCCCTTGACGAAATCGAGTAATTTTTTTCACCCAATCAATTTGTTCATTTTTTTATCAGCTACGAGGGGGGATTGGCGAAAAAATTTATTTTCGCAAATGCGCGCTTGTCGCGGCATACAAGAAATGGCCACTATTTAATATATCTGGAAATACTTTAGATGTTATGTTCAATTTTGGTATGTGTTAATAGGATATAGAACAAACCACACATTTTAGTTAGAAAAGTTATTCAATTGTTCCACCAGTGGCGTCCCTGCAAACATGTCCTCTTATATTTTTTACAAAAAATATGGTACGCCACTGACATTTTTCCATGTGGATATTTTTTCTGATTAGCCTGGTCAATTCTACATGAAAACGGTCTTTTCAGTTTTTCTCGATTAAAACCACTAAATTCATATTGAAACTGATTATTATTAACATTGATAAAATAATTAATGATAAATTTTGTTTCATAAAAATTGTTGGAGTGGGCAATTCGATGCGTCTTACGAGAAAAACTCAAGAGACCGTTTTTATGTAGAATTGACCAGGCTAATCAGAAAAAATATCCACATGGAAAAGGGTCAGTGGCGTACCATATTTTTTGTAAAAAATATCAGAGGACATGTTTGCAGGGACGCCACTGGTGAAACAATTGAATAACTTTTCTAACTAAAATGTGTAGTTCTATATCCTATTAACACATACCAAAATTGAACATAATATCTAAAGTATTTCCGGACATGTTAAATAGTGGCCATTTCTTGTATGCTCTCTCCTCCTCATTGCCCCACCACATCCAGCCTCCGGCCCATCAAAGTACTCGGTGTCACCCGTTGATTTGCGCGAAAAATTGATGCCCCAACTCCGCCCCTTCTCGAGATATAATTACTTAAATTTTATTGTTTTTGCAGTTAAAAATCGCGATAATTCGCGAACTCATTGAGATATCGGGATCAGGTTTATTCGAGCTTACGCGCTCTGTCAAGCTCTTCAATTTTCCCTTCACATTTTTTTTGTAGCATCAGAACCGGCAGAGGTATTTAGGAAAATCCGTTGTAGGTTAGATTTACGGGGCGTGCCCCCCCCCCCCCCCCCCATGCGGCGCCCCCTACAAATCATGTCAGAATGTCGAGAGGATCCTACTGTATCGATTGGGGGGAAAAAAATTACTCGATTTCGTCCAGGGATTTTCGAGCCGTTTATTTCGCCAGAACGACTTCACTAATAATCAGTGAACACGTTTTAAAATAGCCATTGTATGAATCGTCATTTTTTTTAAACCACAAACCATGTATGATTGCTAAGGCTGCTGAAGATAAGTGCTAGAGTTTGCAGTTTTAAAGGGGCGTTATTGGAAAGTATATTTCTAGTTCGTGTGACTCGATGGAGAAAGTAGGGTAGTGTATGGAATCTTTCCAAGGGGTGCTTAGCAAATTGCATTAGTTTATTTTCTTCGAAACGCTCGAATAGTGAAAATATTTGATCGGTTTTGAGATATCGCCTTGTACAACTTTAAAAAAAAACTGATGCTTCCTCTTTGTAAGATCATTGGCGAAAATTTATTATGAACACTGTAAATGCAGGTGGCTAGCAAGTTTTTGTTCTATCATTTGTCCTGTATTGAAGAGTAGGAAGAAAATTGTCTCATTTTAGATTGTTCGATACGGAAAAATGTATGATCGATTCTTGTTTTCATTAAGTGTATAAAAAAATTCAAATTTTGAGTTTATACAGCGTTTCAATTATTTTCTCTACGAGATTAACGGTTGGTTCTAAAATACATACATTTTATCAGGTTATTTTATGCACTTGCACCCCTCGTGCGCCGCATAAACGCCACCCTGTATAAATCTGACAGTAACCTAATAAATTTAAGGAGGATCTGGATGTTTATTGTGACAGAATCAAAGTCTACTAGATGATATTTCCGAGTATTTTGCCACCTAAAAATCTAAAGCTAGAAATGTTTTTTCTTAATTTTTATATTTTAAGATCTCGTTGGCACCGGCAAGCAAAAGAAAATTAAGTTTTGTATTTTGATTTAAAATAAACATTTTTCTTGTTTATTTTTTCAATATTTGACGAGACGAAGACCGAAATATATGAAAAAGTAAATTAACCATACTAAAAGCTTGAGCTTAACGTTCAAAAATTGTTTAATTTTTAAAATTACCACAAAAATTGCGAAGAAAACCCCTAATCTTTACGAGAAAAATAAATTATAATAAATAAGTATTCATGATATAGAATTATTGCTATTCACTGTACAGAATAAGTTAGAGATGGACCAAAAAATATTCTTCTCTCTAACTTAAAAAACTAAATTAAAATTCGTTAAAAGCGAAAATTATCAATGAATTTGTAAACCAGCGAAACTTTTTCAAGTTATTTTATATAATTGAACTAAGCACACTTAAGCTTCCTTGTCGATTTTGTGTAAAAGAGCGTCGCAAGTTTTCTTGGCGTCGCCCAACAACATGGAAGTATTTGCTTTAAAGAAGACTGGGTTGTCCACAGCAGCATATCCCACACCTGAAAAAAAAATTTTTTAGACGAAAATTTAAAATTGTACCAAATTTGAAATAATTATCTCGGAAAACGTTAAAGAAAAACGAAAAAATAAATAAAACTTCCGACACCCAGTATACAGGGTGCCCCAAGTAAAGTGGCCTATTAGAAGTATCTCGAGAACTAAATGAGATTTTATTTTGAAAATTTGGCTGTGGCTATAAGAGATAGTTTTCTACGTTTCTAAAATATTTTGGATGATGCGGTGTTGCCGGATCATACCGAAAGTGGTAGTAACTTCGGAATTTTAAATGAATTACCCTATATATTATATATTTTTTGGAATCTAGGTAAAAATCTAGAACAGTTTTCTGTATAATATCATATACCTATCTTTAAGACTTTTTGAATTATAAATAATTTTGTGATTTTTTAACGCCGTTACCTGAAAAGAAAATCGTATCTTTTTAGCGGTTACAGCTAGAAAGCTGAAAATTTTACAATAGTTTCACAAGACCATCGCAATTTTATAATTTTGAACAGTATTGAATTCGTTTTATACAGGGCGTCTCCATAACAATATTTCTGAGGCAGATGAATTATTGCAAAAATCTTCTTTTTTTTAAATGGGACACCCTATATTTGATATGTTTTGCTAATAGAGGATCAAATTTTCTATCTAATGATATTATGTGTTCCTATACCTATCTTCACTATTTTCGGACTTATAGCGAAATTTAAAAATTATCTTATAAAAATATATTTTTTGGTAGTTGGCTGTGGATTCATAGAAACAAAATAATGAAAAATCCATGTGACGTTGTATGTATTGTTGTAAAAAAAAATAGTTAACCAATAAGGAATTTATTAATAAATAAATGAACAAAATGAAAATTACATCAATAAAATAACTAATAACTAAATTGTTTAAAATGCCCTCCGTTCGCTCTTAAACATTCATAAATTGGGGTTATAACATGTTCATTTGTCACCTCTTTCATTTCTTTTTCTTCTAGAGACCCGAAAGCTGTTCGTACTCGATTTTCTAAATCTTCCCTTGTTGTGACGGGTGTCTTGTATACTATTTCTTTAATCCTATCTCATAGATGTAATTCTATGGGGTAAGATCCGGAGACCTTGGGGCCATTTCCATGGACCGCCTCGGCCAATCAACTTTTAGGGAGTCATAGGAGCTGCGTCAGGATGCAGTTCATTAAATTTTCTGCAAGTTCTAGATAAAACTCTACCACACCCCCCATGAATATAAAATAAACTTAAAATATCTAAGCTCGAATAATGTGAATTAGCCATTTTTATTACAATAACTCAGACATAACGTCAAATGGATTTTTCATTATTTTGTTTCTATGAATCCATTCCACAGCCAACCACACTATCAAAAAATATATTTTTATAAGATAATTTTTAAATTTCGCTATAAGTCCGATACCTAATATCATCAGATAGAAAATTTGATCCTCTATTAGCAAAACATATCAAATACAGGGTGTCCCATTTAAAAAAAAGAAGATTTTTGCCATAATTCATCTGCCTCAGAAATATTGTTATGGAGACGCCCTGTATAAAACGAATTCAATACTGTTCAAAATTATAAAATTGCGATGGTCTTGTGAAACTGTTGCAAAATTTTCAGCTTTCTAGCTGTTACCGCTAAAAGGATACGATTTTCTTTTCAGGTAACGATACGGCGTTAAAAAATCACAAAATTATTTATAATTCAAAAAGTCTTAAAGTTAGGTATATCATATTATACAGAAAACTGTTCTAGATTTTTACCTAATTCCAAAAAAAATATAATATATAGGGTAATTCATTTAAAATTCCGAAGTTGCTACCACTTTCGGTATGATCCGGCAACACCGCATCATCCAAAATATTTTAGAAACGTAGAAAACCATCTCTTATAGCCACAGCCAAATTTTCAAAATAAAATCTCATTTAGTTCTCTAGATACTTCTAATAGGCCACTTTACTTGGGGCACCCTGTATACAGTATGTCCCCGGATGGGGTTTACAAGAGGACAAATGGACTAAAAATTGAAAGATACGAAAAAACGTCGCTCTTAATAAACGTTTTTGCTTGTCTAGAAAATACCCCCCAAGAAACTTCAATTTTTTTATACAGGTGGGTAAAAACTGCAAAAATGTTATTTTGCTTAAGAGTAAACATACTTTATTTTGAAAGATACGAAAAAAAGTCACTCTTAATGAATGTGTTTTCTACACAACAAACCGAAGTAGAACAATTCATTAAAAGGTTTACCGATGTAAAAATTATTTCCCAAAAAGTATTCTCTGGCACACCTCTGACCGGTGAACCTAGTTAAAATAATAATGACACACAAGGTGATAGGTACTTGTTGTCAATGTCTTTATTTAATGAAGTTATGGGTAACCGAAGTTATTATTTAAGTAGAAATGCTATCTATTGAATAAAGAGTTTTTATAATACACTGTTATGGGGATGGTCAAGTTTCATACCGCTACGTCATGGAACAATTTACCGAGAAATTTGTAGGAATCCCAAAAACTAGGATGGCAATCTGCAAGTTAATAAAAAAGTTCAAGAGAACTGGTTCGGATTTGGACCTAAAAAAAAGAAGAAGAAATACGACCATGATGATGTTGCTACAGTGGTAGTTCTTCATTCTGTTAAAGAAAATCCTATGACGTCCCTTAGAAATCGTGTTACTCACTTGGAAGTTGTGAAAAAAAGTCAAATTCAGAAGATCCTTAAAGCAAATAAATTGTATCCGTATAAACCGTACTTTAATCAAAGATTGGAAGAGCGAGACGGCGCGAAACGACTTGATTTTTGCCTGTGGATAGGAGACAAAATTTTAAGTGGAAATGTTGATTTTTATAAATGTATCATGTTTTCTGATGAAAGTACATTTTCAACAAATGGAACCGTTGCAACCCAGCACGTTAGGTACTGGTCTTTAGAAAATCCCGAATTCAGAATTATGACGAGAAGACAATATTTCACAAAAGTGAACGTGTGGTGTGCGATATCCATCCATGGCATTATAGGGCCATCTTGGAACTCGAAAATCTACCATTAAATTTTCGACAGAATATGTATTTTCAGCAAGATGGTTGTCCAGCCCATTTCGCTCGTGAGATTAGAGAATGGCTTGACCGCAGATTTGGTCCAAGGTGGATTGGCAGGAATGGCCCAGTTTTGTGGCCCCCAAGAAGTCCCGACTTAACCTTGGCCGATATGTTTTTATGGGGCCGTTTAAAACAAATTGTTTTTACAACTGCAATACCAAATGATATTGAAGTGCTGAAGGGCAGAATTATCCAGGCTGTCCAATTGATATCTCGGAAAGAAATCAGAAATTCTTTCACTTATTTGAGAAAGGAATTAGAAAATGTGTCAAGTATGGGGGTGGAGTTTTTGAATTATGAAATCGTTATCGTATTCTTTTCATGTTAATAAAAATGTTTGTATTATTATTGTTATTATTATTATAATTACTTCATTAAATAAAGACATTGACAACAAGTATCACCTATTCATTATTCAAGTAAAAACGTTTATTAAATGTGACTTTTTTTTCGTATCTTTCAAAATAAAGTATGTTTACTCTTAAGCAAAATAACATTTTTGCAGTTTTACCCACTCTGTATAAAAAAAATTGACGTTTCTTATGATGAATCGTGTTTTCTAGACAAGCAAAAACCTTTATTAAGAGTGACTTTTTTTCGTATCTTTCAATTTTTAGTCAATTTGTCCTCTTGTAAACGCCATCCGTGGGCATACTGCATAAATAATTAAATATCTACGTGACATTCGTTAACTCTTATCTCGTCAATCATTGTTATTTTACGAAAGCTTTTTTGCTCCTTGCCACGAAATACCTACCTAACGACCTCTTCATAACAATCACATGGTCGGCTTTCCACACGTTCAGCACTGGCATGCCGGCAATTGGCGAGTTGGGATCCTCGAGAGCCGCACTGTTGACGGTATCATTGGCACCGATTACCAATACTAGATCGGTATTGCCAAAATCTTCGTTAATCTCGTCCATTTCCAATACATCGTCGTAAGGTACTCCGGCCTCGGCCAAGAGAACGTTGAGTTGGCCAGGCATACGTCCTGAAAGAGGAAGGCAAACGTATTAATCGATAAAATTTTATAAATTTGACCGACGTAACAGCAAAATGTTTTTTTTTCTATTTTGGTTTCATGTCGAGCTAGATTGCTAAAAATTGACGTAAAGCTGAACATAACGAATAAGAACATTCTCAGGGAAAATTTATATATCTTGAAGCTCAAAATATTTGCTGTAAGAATATTCTAACAACTCTTATAAAGAATTGTTAATTGGAATGGCATATGCGCAATACGGAGAAACAAAAACCGAATCAAATAGAATAAAAATTAAAAATAACAATCTGAAAGGAATGTGTGAAAAGTAGACATTCCATGTTCCCAGAAAAGATGTGTATATTTACCTGCTACAGGATGAATAGCGAATCGAACATTCTTTCCCTTACTCTTCAATACTTCGACCATTTCTGCAATAGGATACTGGGCTTTGGCGACACACAAACCATAACCGGGTACAATAATAATATTTCTGGCATTCTGAATTGCATCTATGGCATTATCCACGTTGATTTCAGTGTGGGTTCCGGTAATTTCCATGGGTTTACCAGTACCTGTGCTCGAGGTACCGTAGCCTCCTAGGATTACGTTTGGTAGCGAACGGTTCATGGCCTAAATTAACAAAAAAAAACACATTTTGAAGTATACCAACCAAATTTTATAAGTAATATGCAAGGATCTTACATCAAGGAGGCGGAGAGGATGTCGCTTGGGCAATTAAGTTTTTAAATTTATAAAATTATTCATTTTTATCATTGCCACCCCCTAGAAAATTTTCTAACGACACCCATGCAAGGAGGATACGTCTTTGAAGAATAAACAATTCACATTCTTAGGGGGATTGTAAACAACAACTATCCAGAAAATGAATCGGGCAGCTCAGGTGTATCTGGCGATCACGTTGGTGTACCAACCAAATTTGGGATCGTTCGCAAACCAGTTCCTGATCGGTGAAAACGATATATGACCAAGAGCAGGAACCGTTTGTACCGACTTGCGCCGTAAGAATTTTAACAGTTGTTTTCGTATTCCTGGCATTCATGCAGTTCTTTTAGCCTTGTTTTGTACGAGTTGTTGCTTACCCCATCTTTAATAGTTTGATTATTTAATTTATTCTTATTAAATCATTTGTATAATACCGTCCCAAACCTACAAGATATTCGTACAATTAGGTAAACACGTTATTCTTTTTCATAATTATTAAATACAACAAAACGGAACCACAAAAGATAATACTCAAGCTAAGACGAAGAACTCCAGCAACAAAAGTAGGGTTATGATAATTAACTAATCTTCTTCCCTAGTTTAAGAACTAATCAGAGATTTTTACAAAGAGTGGTCACAAAACCGTAGCAACCTTGCGTCCCTTGTGCATCGGCAACAAACCGTGCAAAATTAACGCTTGCGCACAAAATCGATCCCAACAGTTTCGTGACGGTTCTAGAACGATACAAAAATTTGGAACAAACCTATTACGTCGCCTTTGAGCGTTCGCAACATACTTTTCATAAAGCCCTTATATTGGAACGGCCATCATTCATACCTGCTTTCACGTTTGACTGCCGGATTAAGAACTGTCATATTTGTCGTCAATGTCAAATACAATTATTTCGTTGTTTTTCAGTGTTTGTGTGTTAAATTGAAGTATTGTTGACAATTCTTAACTCAAGATGGTAAGATTGTGCCGTAAACTGGATAAAAAAATGACTTTTCAGTCACGTCCGTCGATTGTTTGTTTTTCCTAGCAATGACATATCAAACCTATTAGAATAAAATAGAAACAGACAGAAGATAACAAGAGATGGGGATTCGACAGATCCCCGTCCCTTTCTTGTTGCGTTTACTTTCGTAATAACAGGCGCCACATTGACGTGTACAAAGCTGATAGAAATACCGGGTTCATGTTTGTTTCAAGTCGGCGGTAATATGATTCATTATTGAATTGCTTCTTACCTTACACATAATATAAGATAAAATGGCACCGGACGAACCAATTAGAGCACCAACGATAGTCATCAAGTTATTGTTCAACATGAAACCTTCAGCACATAATGCCCATCCTGAGTAACTGTTAAGTACAGTAATTACAACAGGCATATCGGCTCCTAAAATAATAAAAAAAAGTAATGAGACAAATATACAACGTGTCCAAGATAATGAGGGACAGCACAGGGATCTCGGAAAACGTAAGAGATACGAAGTCGGTTAAATGGAGGTAAAGTTGCGCATTTACGTGCCTAATAATATGCCGTTTAGAAAGTTTTAAAATTCCTAGTAGTTCCGGAGATATCCGGAAAAAAACGAAATTCTGAAAAATCGTTTTATTGTTTTCCTGGGTTTTTTTGAGATTGAATTCTAAAGTAAATTGCACTTTTACATTGCCACTTTTTCCGCTCTATCTAACAGTGTTAATTGTTTTTTAATCCGAAAACTTTCTTTATTTAAATACGGTCCTGTTTTTCTGATATTGGAATTTGATAGCTTTTTTCTTCCGAATGCAACGATGTATGACACATTGTGGTTTAATGACATTTCGAGGGTTTTTTGAACAACATCAGGAAATTTTGGGATACGGTCCTGCATTTCTCCTAATTTTATAAATAATATCTCGTAAGTAAGCTCTAAATTTTTACTTATGTTGGACTGGTTCAATAAATAACAAATAATTTAATAATAAACAACAAATAAGTGAACAAAATACAGAAACATTAATTCAAACTTCTGTTGATTCGGGATTTAAAAGAAAAGTAGGCGCTTGAAACAAAAAAATTAAGATGGTGGCGCGTGATTTGTTTCACTTGATATTCCTATTGTGATCGTTTGAGAGCGTTTTAAGAGGTTTTCTATTTTCCAGAAAATATGGAACATAAATTTACAAATGCTGAAAAGTTTGATATTCTATCGCATGTTCTATTTTATCTCAAAAATACTGTTATGTGGCAGTTAGAAGATGTTATTTGTGCTTAGAGAATAACGGAAATCATTTTGAACACCTGATTATGTAGTTCCTTACTTTTTTCGTTGTTCGTTTTATTACTGTTTTGGCATGATTCTTGTTCACTTATTTGTGGTTTATTATTAAATTATTTATTGAACTAGTCCAACATAAGTAAAAAATTTAGAGCTTACTTACGAGATATTATTTATAAAATTAGGAGAAATACAGGACCGTATCCCAAGATTTCCTGATGTTGTTCAAAAAACCCTCGAAACGTCATTAAACCACAATGTGTCATACATCGTTGCATTCGGAAGAAAAAAGCTATCAAATTCCAATATCAGAAAAACAGGACCGTATTTAAAAAAGAAAGTTGATAATGGCCCTTCGAAGATGACTCGTCGGATTACAAAACAATTAACGCTGTTTATTTTACTTTAGAATTCAATCTCAAAAAAACCCAGGAAAACAATAAAACGATTTTTCAGAATTTCGCTTTTTTCCGGAACTACTCGGGATTTTAAAACTTTCTAAACGGCCTATTATTAGGCACGTAAATGCGCAACTTTACCTCCATTTAACCGACTTCGTATCTCTCACGGTTTCCGAGATAGCTGTATTGGCCCTCCTTATCTTGGACACGTTGTAGTATTAGAAATATATTTGATCATTCGACCCTGTACACGACAAACACCCATCCCTTAATGTTTAAATTTCATAATTCAAAGGGCATCATTTCACTATTTCAAGTATTTACCTCCAATAGCTGCCGTAAGAGTAACCCCCATAGCGGTACTCAAAGCTGCGGTGGTTCCCAGCGCTCCCAAACCCCCAGCCATCGTCGGGTCGTAAAATAGGTAACCTCCCGCGCCGATGTTAGCCAATAAAAGACTACCGTTCAGAACGTGACGTCCTGGTAGCAAGAGGGGATTCGATTTGAGTATTCCCTGAAGTTTGCCGTAAGCGACTAGAGATCCACTAGAACCAAAAAGGTGTAAATTCTTTTAGCTATAGAATCGTTTGGGATAACAGAAAATGTAGCCGAAGCATTTATGATAGAACTTGAGCTAATTCTTAAATACAAGTCGACTAAATATTTTCTCTACTCCCACATGCATATTTTCTGTTACCTTCACAATCTACAGAATCGATATGAAGGCTATTTCAGTTAACTAAATGAATATAATTTCATATCCGGCCTTGTTAGGATATGAAAATGGCCAATGTTAGCGTAACTATTCGCTTTAAAATGTCAATTAACAGTGCATGATCCTGTCAAAGTAATTATTGTCAGTTTATAAGTTATGACAAAATTTAAATATCGCTAGTCTTATTTTAAAAAGTAAAGTACATTTTTTTGTAAAGTTCAATTATTTTTTACCTGTACAGGGTGATTCACGACGAGCGTGCATTAGAACTTTATGGAGAACTACTGAATATATGTTCCTGAAACTTTGGGGATTTGGGTTTATCGATATGCTCTCTTTAACTAAAATATTGACATGTTTCTGTCATTTCCAGTTATACCGGAAGTAGCTGCCAACTTTTGTTTTTTAAATACAACATGGTAATTTTTATTACATTTTTCGATTAAGCATTAAATACTAAGCACATTTTATAGAAAATGCTTTTGTCAGACTCTATTAGTTTTGACGATGAAATAATCCATATAATTTTTTTACCTTAGCGCGTGAACTAAAAATTTTTTCTCACCGAATAGCTAGAAGATCATCAAGTCGCAAAAGCATTTCAAATTCGGCATAAAATGTACAGGGTGGTCACAATTCAAGCCTCATTGTGAAAGAATTCAACCATTAAAAACTTTCTTATTTTAAATGGAACACCCCGTATATTTTTATTTAATTTGATGGCAAATTAGTTGTTCATTATAAATAGTATTTAGTGTCCTATACCTATATCAAAGCGTTTTCTCAAAAAATCCAATTTTATTCCGAAAATACTATTTGTTCAAGTGTGCTATGAAAACAATTGTACTTAGGGGGTGTATACTGATGTCTATATGGAGGATTAGTGATTGGTATCAAAACGATGGGGCTCCAGCACACAACGTCCAAGTTGTTAAGTAAGACTGCCCTAAACAGACTTTTTCATGACCAGTGGATTGCAAACCAAGGTCCCTTCCACTGGCCAGCTCGTTCTCCAGACTGGACTTTTCATCTGGGGAACCATTAAAGATAAAGTTTACGCGCGTCCCATCACCAGGAAGGAAAATCTAATTGAAAGGGTGAAGGCAGCATTTCAATCTCTCACAAGAAATTAGGAATGCTACAAGAAATAATATGATGAAAAGAATACATAAATGCTTGGAAGTAAATGGCAATCATTTTGAACATATTTTAAAAATATAGTCAAAAGATATTAGGTATAATTTTCAAACACATTTTTAATTAAAGAATTTAAAGTTTATAAACTTGTTTCCTTGCTATTTTTAAAAAATAAATATTTAAACCATTAAATTTAAAACAATCCACTGCATTTTATTTATAAATTATTAAGAATCACTTTAGAATATTGTATTTTCAAGCAATCAATCACTTTTCCTCCGTATAGACATCAGTATTACAGCCCCTAAGTACAATTGTTTTCATAACACACTTGAACAAATAGTATTTTCGGAATAAAATTGGATTTTTTGAGAAAACGCTTTGATATAGGTATAGGACAGTAAATACTATTTATAAAGAACAACTAATTTGCCATCAAATTAAACAAAAATATACAGGGTGTTCCATTTAAAATAAGAAAGTTTTTAATGGTTGAATTCTTTCACAATGAGGCTTGAATTGTGACCACCCTGTATATTTTATGCCCAATTTGAAATGTTTTTGAGACTTGATGATCTTCTAGCTATTCGGTGAGAAAAAATTTTTAGTCCAAGCACTAAGGTAAAAAAATTATATGGATTATTTCATAGTCATGCATTTGCCAAATAATTACAAAAAGTCCAGATATCTCAAAAACTAATAGAGTCTGACACAAACATTTTCTATAAAATGTGCTTAGTATTTAATGATTAATCGAAAAATGTAATAAAAATTACCATGTTGTATTTAAAAAACGAAAGTTGGCAGCTACTTCCGGTATAACCGGAAATGACAGAAACATGTCAATATTTTAGTTAAAGAGAGCATATCGATAAACCCAAATCCCCAAAGTTTCAGGAACATATATTCAGTAGTTCTCCATAAAGTTCTAATGCACGCTCGTCGTGAATCACCCTGTATAATATTTGTATTTAATTTGATTAATCGTAGAAAAAGTATACTGTACAACTCGAGTGGAATGTTCATATCCAACTCTTGTTGTACACTAGGGTGGAACGAAAAATTCTATTTTAATAGTGCGGAAAAGTTGCCTTGTGATACGTATGTTTCACCTGTAAAATTTCATAAATCTCCTAGAGTTATTTCTGGTGCCCCAAGAGGTGTGATTTTAATACTTTTTGGAAAATATACTCGCAGTTTTTAATACCCCGCCACTATTTATGGCTGGCAGCAGGGGTACTGATTCATTATCTAATAGTACACAAAAGTTACCTTTTAGTGCATAGATATATGAACAAAAGTTTAGGCAACCTACTTGAAACTTTTCCGTTGTCCCAAAATGTTTGAAATATAATACGCGTTGTATTTTGATAGAAGACGAGACAAAACTTTGGTTTTAGATAGAAACACTTCTTATCGTAAAACTGTAACGGTAGAACATTATGTCAGAACCTGGATCAGAATATATAGGACATGTAACACCGTTAACTGGATCAGCTGTAAATTTTATTAAATTCAGTATAGATAGTTATTTAGAAAATCATCAGATTGATACCTCAAAGATTCTGGCTATGGGGTGTGATGGAACGGCAGTCAATACAGGGCCAAAAGGTGGTGTTTTAAGGTTACTAGAGGTTCATTTTGGAATATCATGGCTTGTTTGCCAGCTACATGGAAACGAACTTCCCCTTCGTCATATGTTTCAAACCCGAACAACTGGTCCACGTGGTTTTTCGGGACCCATCGGAAAACAAATATCTGAATGCGAAAAGCTTCAAGTTATAGATTTTATACCGCTAGAATCCGAATTATCCGAAGTTAATGAAAGTACGGACCAAAAATATTTGTTAGAAATATATCGTGCCGCTATTTCCGGCAACTGTAGTGAAACTTTGGCTCGAAGGAATCCTGGCAAACTATCCCACTCATGATGCATATCATTAGATAATAGGCTAGTTCGATTATATGTTGGAACTCAGGTTCCATCAGAGAATCTGAGAGTATTGGTAACATATATAGTAAAAGTGTATGCTCTAGTTTGGTTTATAATAAAATTTAACCCGTCATGTACCAGCGGATCTGAGAACTTACTGGAACTAGTAAAAAGGTCGCGTTATCTAGATCTAAATCTTAGATGCGTCATTGATCCTGTAATCCAAAGAAACGCGCACTTTGGACATCCTGAAAATATCATTTTAACAATGTTATGTGATAAAAGGCAGCATATAAGAGAGTTAGCTCTAAAAAGGATTCTGAAGGCAAGATCAAATGAAAAAGGCAGAGTTAATGGTTTTCCAGATTCAGGCTTTCAATTTTGATGCTCAAGATTACATATACTTGATACACTGGCAAGACTGCAAGTTAACCGATACTATTTGCAATTTTTAAAGTTTCCATGTCACATCCAAGCTGTTGAAAGGTGCGTTAAGTTAGTAATGGAAGCATCTACAGCAGTTTGTAGTCCAGATTCCAGAGACGGTTTCATTCGCTCCAGGTTGGAATCTCGTAAAATAAGGCCGAAATTTGAGACAAAGTCAGATTATTCTACGAATAACTAAAATTATATAATTATATAATATGTAGGTGTAGGTATATTATATATTTATTTTTGAGATATTTTGTGTTTAAGCTTCGCCTTATTAGAAGAAATTTCAAGCTTCATAGGACAGGGGAAAATGTTATTTTATAGCGTACAGTTTAAGGGGTAGAAAAGAGAAGTTCATTAGGCAACTTATTGTCTATATTACAACAAAGAAAATTGAAAATTTTTAAAATTCCTTATTTTCGTTCCACCCTATTGTACCGGGTGTCCCACTAAGAATGGCTCTCGGCCGTATCTCTGAAAGTGTTAGTCGTATGGCTTGCGGAAAAATTTTTTAATAGGAAAAGTGATCATAAGAAATTGCTGGAAATTATTTTGAAGTTTCTCAGTCGAGCGCTAGAGGGCGCAACCGTAACGGTAAATCCGTAAAGCTCAGTTTTTTCAAAAGTTGCCGCGTTAAGGTATATTGAAAATAGCATTTTCGTATACTTTAAGGTTTTATGAAGAAAATTTACTTACGACATATTTTTGTCACTTTTAAAATAAAGTGGTGGGGGAAGGTTGAACATTATTTTAAATAAATGCCTACAACTCCGGGTTGGCTCAACATAATTTAGTGAACTTTGTTTTGTTAAAAAGAGGTTCCCCTACCCTATACTTTACTTTATAAACTATGACAATATGACTTTTAAACTAGGCGCTAGAGGGAGCTATTTTACAACTTAACAAACATTGCGCATTTTTTCAAAAATTTTAAATACAACAGTATATTTAATTTTACTTCATCACAAAGATTAATAAAAGTTTAAAAAACTGGCGAAAACCACAACTTGATATCTTTTTCAAACCGGAGATATTAACAAGAACAAAAATAAACACGGAAAAATATGATTATATTTAAGTTTCAACGGTACAGGTTTTTTCAAAAGTCAAATAGGCCTTGGAAAAACAAAATATAATTTAAAATTAGGTGCTTTCACGTCAAGGTTTTTATTACGTCAAAATTTTCATCGTGTCCAAAGTATTGTGCCGTTGTATTTATTGTTGTGCCGTTGTATTAATTTTTGAAAATGCCTATTTTACTTGAAGAAGCGGTTGATATCATCGCGGTGTATTTTGAATGTTTAAGCAATTCAAGTATTGCTGCAAGGGTTTATGCAATGCGATACCCCCAAAGGCGACGATATGACAGTAGAATGTTTAATCGTTTAGCCCAACGTTTTCGTACTACGGGAAGTATTCTTCGCCCTATATATCGCAGACGAAGTCGAGGTCGAACCGAAGAGAACATAATTAACGTTTTGGCATATGTGGAACTTAATCCACAAATTAGTATTAGGGGAATTGTCCGAGAATTGGGAGTTACTCGCACTACTGTAAATAGGATTTTACTAGAAGAAAAGTAAGTAATAACTAGGTATTAACTTTCAAATAATTTAGAAAAATGCCAATATAGCTTATACTAGTAGCTTTCAAGTCAAAATAATGGGTATTTTGTTTTTCTTTAGGCTACATCCCTACTATGTTGTGCTCCATCAGGCTTTGACCGTACCGTTGAAACTTAAATATAATCATATTTTTCCGTGTTTATTTTTGTTCTTGTTAATATCTCCGGTTTGAAAAAAGATATCAAGTTGTGGTTTCCGCCAGTTTTTTAGGCTTTTATTAATCTTTGTGATGAAGTAAAATTAAACATACTGCTGTATTTAAAATTTTTGAAAAAATGCGCAATGTTTGTTAAGTTGTAAAATAGCTCCCTCTAGCGCCTACTTTAAAAGTCATATTGTCATAGTTTATAGAGTAAAGTATAGAGTAAGGGAACCTCTTTTTAACAAAACAAAGTTCACTAAATTCTGTTGAGCCAACCCGGAGTTGTAGGCATTTATTTAAAATAATGTTGAACCTTCCCCCACCACTTTATTTTAAAAGTGACAAAAATATGTCATAAGTAAATTTTCTTCGTAAAACCTTAAAGTATACGAAAATGCTATTTTCAACATACCTTAACGCGGTAACTTTTGAAAAAACTGAGCTTTAAGGATTTACCGTTACGGTTGCGCCCTCTAGCGCTCGACTGAGAAACTTGAAAATAATTTCCAGCAATTTCTTATGATCACTTTTCCTATTAAAAAAATTTTCCGCGAGCCATACGACTAACACTTTCAGAGATATGGCCGAGAGCCATTCTTAGTGGGACACCCGGTACACACTACTACAGGAGACATCCAACGATTTAAAAGAAAAAAAATGTCTACCGTAATCGACGCAAAAAAAAATTGTAATTTTATTGAACCCAACTACCTAACAACACTTACCTGAAAGTTACTCCTCCAATGTATGTACCCAAAAATAATGCCGTCTTTACCACATTTGCTGCGGGGTCTGTGTCAAAAGTAGGGAAGTCATGCATATAGGTGGATACGCACGTTAGAACGGCAGCTAGACCAACCAAACTAAAAGTAACATTCTGCTTTCAAAACTTGAAATATACAATAACAATCTGGGCCTACATCTAACCGGTCGATACCGTTTCGAACAGCTGACTGCAGTGCCCAAATATCTCCGGAAATATTTGGAATTTTTAAAAATTATATGGGTGACGAAATCCCTGTAGGGCGCATTCTTATCCGGAATTCCCTGTATAGTAGGGTTATTTTAATCATATACCTGTGGAAAGCTGCTACTAATTGAGGTAGATCAGTAATCTCTATCCTTTTCGCTATGACAGTTCCTATGGTGCCTCCCCCTATCGCCACGGCAGCCATTTGAGCGAGAACTTCTGTTGTAGGTGCTATTTGTCCCAAGGTTGCCGCAATACCTCCAGTTACACCAATCTAAAAAAATATTGCATTTTTCATGTACATTCAAAGTATCCCGCCAATTTTCAAAAATACAAGTTTACCACAGACCTTAATTTTTAAACAGCCTGTAAATTTTATACAAATATAAGAATTCTTGTTCTCTTTAATACATCGCCTAAAGCTGAACTTGTAACGAATAAATCCAAATTTTAAAATAATTCACCGGAAGCGAAACAATAATCTGTATTTAAAAAAACAACTTACTATTCCCAAATTGTTTCCCATTCTGGACGTTTTTTGGCTACTCAAACCGGCCAATGCTCCAACGCAACATAACGACGCCGCCAGATAGGCCGCCTGGTGGACCTCGGCCAAACCGGCGAATGCAGAATACCCATAGCCTCCCAGGAAAGCGGCTGCTGGTATCGCATAGAGAGAATTATAGTCTGGTGGATCACCAGCTCTGAAATAGTTAATATTCAATATGAAATAAAATATACGGCCTACTATCTAAGCAAGTTAAAATTTACGTAATGTAAAGTAAATCACACGGTTGTTGTAAAGTAAATCGCACAGTAAACAAGGCTGCCTAGTTAATATTGGTTTTTTACAAAGATATTACAAACTACAGATAGAAAAGTGTACATGTCTAGCCTATGCAACCAATACAGCCTTTCCCACCTCTTTCAGTCATTATTGCAGCATAGCCAGATTGACATATTTATCACAAAGGTATCTTGCAAAATCCCAAATTAAAATTTTTTAATTTGACAATTACAACTGGTCCGCAATAAATTTATTTCAAAATAATTTTACTATAAACTGTGAAAAGCCATGAGAGATTCTTTAAAAAAATATTATTATATTATCAAACGAATCTTGAACTAATCCAACTGCACTCTGGCAACATCTATTTTTATTTTACTATTGCGCTATGATATTATGCTATTTACAACTCTTATTATGTAACGTAGTATTAAAACACTCAGGTTTTTAAACAATTGATATAAATCAGGGGTTCTATATACCTTCTGAACATATCCAACATCCTTCTAGTGACCAAGAATCCTCCGAAAACGTTGATAAATGATATGAAGGCAGCGCCAGCAGCTAATGCCTAAAAATAAAAACTTTGGTTAGGCGCTCTGAAGAATTTTTATGAAAATTATGTTCGGGTTTGGCCAAACATACACTAGTACTGTAAACGCGACTTACTTGTACGGAATTAGTAGGATAATAACCTCCATCCATAAGCAACAGGCCACCGACTGCAGTAATACCAGAAATAGCGTTGGTTACGGACATTAGTGGGGAATGAAGTGCAGGTGTCACTCCCCAAACTGTATGGTACCCCACAATACCAGACAACCCAAATACAGTCAACATAGATGTGAATGCTGGATTTGGTGAGACCATTCCGAGGCCTACAATACTGCCAACACCTAAAATATAATTTTAAAAAAATTATTGAAGTGAAAGTATATATGTTTTGTAGCAGTTACTCCAAAATGATCGGTATACTTTAAATATAAAACAATTTTTATCCATTTATACAGGAAAATTCGGTTTTACCCAGATATCTTTGTAAATATTTTAAATTTTTTAAATTTGTAAACACGAAGTATTCTTATCTGGGTTACCCTGTGGATTCATCCATTTTTTTTTTTACAAAATGATCGAACAAACCTTGTAGAGAATATTACCTGCAGTTGTCAACAAACAGTTATCCAAAACCTTCTTAAAAGGAGTCTCTTCCTCCACAACAATCGCTACTGTCTCCTTCTTTGTAGGCGCTACAGCCTGGGGAGGACCTGTAGGTTTCGGTGGGGGCCACATCAGTTCGCCTTGGTGCAATATTATGCTCCCCCGTACTACTTCGTCCTTGAGATCGATGTTGAAATGGTTGTTCTCGCCTGAAAGAAAAAGCGCCATATGGTCTCTAAAGGGGGGCTCAGATCTATGGCGGCTCGTGACCGTAAGAGGCGGTGAAGCGCTATCTCGAATGCTATGTTATCCACATGATATTTATGCCTACCCCATGATATTTTTACTTTTATCTAGTAGGATTTTTTAGTCCTCAGACATATTTTGCTGTTTCAATTTTTCAAAAATTATTTCACAGCTCTACAAAAATTTTTAAAATCAACGTAGCCATCGGAACTCTACACGTTTTTGCCAATAGTAAGCACAGCCAACAATATAAACGCTGTTTAACCGCTGTTTATTACTTAACCTTGCCGAATATACAACAGTGCGAATTAAGAGGCGAAATTATCGTCGCCTCTGCGAAGAAATAAAATGCATGCATAAGATAGAAATGTACTGGCGCAACCGGTCTAAAAACGCATCATCGCAATAGACATTTAGAGGCGACATGGCGACTCTCGATGACGTGTGTCGGCGTGCGGCGACGTTAATTACACAAATATTGTAAAGAAGATATAATTAATTATTTTATAGAGAAATGAAATATTTTTGGATTATTTAAATATTTTATTTCATAAAATACGTAGTGAGGGCAGTGAGGCGCCGCCTCACTTGCCTCACCTGACGAGGCGCCACTGGCTGGTGCCAAGTGTCGCATGAAAGCTAGAATTGTCAATTTTGTTGTACAAGTAAACCATTTACACGAAGTGGCAAGTAAACGCCACTAACCAATATACACCAGTCATCTGAGACCGGCTTAAGAAAAATTACTGTGGAAGACCGTTTTTAGTAATTGCTTTTGTGAATTGGGTGTATGCGGATTAAAATTTGATAAAAAAAGAATTTAAAAAACAATCTTACCTATCGACAGCAAGAATTTCGAAATATTGTTTCCGTATAATGTCGAACTTTGAGTCGGCAACATACTAGGGAAATCTGTCAACCCAACGTGGGTGACGTCATTGAACGAGTATATTTGCCCTGGTTTTGTAGTTTCGATGTTTCCTCCAGCTTCTGCAGCTAGATCGACGACCACGCTTCCTGGTTTCATTGCCATAATGTGTTCCTAAAGTTTTAATTGTAATAATATACACGGTGTTCCCTATTGACGTGCTGATATTACAGTGCGAGTCCTTAGATCATTTTATGCAGAAAAGTTTTTTGTGTGTGTTCCTTTTTAAATCGTTATATTTTAAGATCTCCGAAAGATATTTTGGATATTATTTTCAATTTTGGTATAAATTGTTATAAGATATACACCCTCATATTTTTGTATGCTTGACACCGTTTTCATGTAGAATTGATCAGGCTAATCAGAAAAAATATCAGTGGTGTACCATGTGTTTTGTAAAAAATATCAGAGTACATGTTTGCAGGGACGCAGCTGGTGAATCAATAAAATAACTTTTCTAACTAAAATATGTGGTTTTATATCCTATTAACACATACCAAAATTAAAAATAATATCTAAAGTACATTCGGAGATATTGAAAAATATCGATTAAAAAAAACATAACATGACCTAAGGAGTCACACTCTGAAATATGTTCATTATGGAACACACCCCACCCCATTATACAGGATGTTATGAAAATGACTTATTAAATGGGTGACTCCTTGGGAGTCCTAGAGAAAGTCTACATACTTTTTCTTAATCGAATATCTAAATACTAAGTTTAACACCACGCGCCTCGCCCTTGCTTGGAAAACCGCCGCGCGCGTATTGATATGTTTAACCTTCAGTATCGTTGCTTCAGTATGTTTCGATACTCGGTGTTGGAACGACTTTGCCGTGGGTTCCATGTGCTTGATGTATACGAATTTTAAACGTGTTAGTTGTAGCATTACCCGATTTTTTTTGTTGTGAAATAATTCATAATAATAAATGTTGTGTGTAGCAAATCTACTGTTGGTTCTGTTGCAAAACATACTTTTTGCGTTTTATTTTTTTATGGAAATTAATTATAAAACGTATTATTTTGAAATAAGATCGAAGGTAAGAGAGTATGTATCCTAAAATTGTAGTTTCATTTCCTTAAAAAGTGTGAAAACGAACGCGGGTCAAAGACGTCTTGTTGTCAAAAACTGAACGCGTGCGTTTACAATTCTGTGTTGCAATATGACAACACCGCCTACAATGCGCTGACCTCTTTTGAGACTGCCTCAATAAATTATTGATTGCCAACGTCGTCAGTGGCGGCCACGTAAATTTTCAGATTTCATATAAAGTGTATATTTCGCTTGACAATTCAAAGCGCCATTTATGGTTATTTTTCTTCAATTTATTTTCATCTCAGGATTTGCCGGTTTAAATATCATCAAGTCATTTCCATAACACCCTGTATATCGTATAGGAAAAGTCAAAGCAAAAGCCCTGGTAACTGAGAAAATTGCCGACAATGAGTCCTTAGAAAATAATAAAACTTTATTTAATTTTGAAGAAAGAAAGCATGATTCATTTTATGCATAAATAACTGATGCCTGATGGTATAAAGTGAATAAATAAAAAACAAGAAAAAATACCACGGACTCTTTATGTCCGTATTTCACAAAGAATTTCTTTTTTGAACAATCCAATGGAACAAAATAAGAAAAGTTACCTTACCTTCAATATAAGTACTGGTGCCTTTCTTCCTGGAATCAAAGCGGTTGAAATTATAATATCCACATCTTTGCATTGTTTCGCAAAGAGGTCGTGTTCTGCTTGGATAAATTCCTTGGACATTTCTTTGCTGTAGCCCCCACTATCGCCACCTTCTTCCTAAACCAGAAAAATCTTGTAAAAGAGGATTTTCCAAGGACATATTCTGGTGTAAACGGGAATTTCAATCAACTATTTAACGCTTTACCTCTATAGTAATTGTCAAAAATTCTGCTCCCAGAGATTCGACCTGCTCTTTCACGATGGACCTGGTGTCGAACGCTCTAACTATGGCCCCCATGCTTTTGGCCTGACCGATGGCTGCTAGACCAGCTACGCCACCTCCTATTATCAAGACTTTGGCGGGGGGAACTTTACCAGCGGCAGTTATCTGACCTAAAAATGTATACAGTAATAATCGTACAATCGAGAGTTCACCAGAATGTTATTAATTCTTTCCTACAGATTTATTGTTGAATAGAAATTATTCCAATTCCCCATAACAATTTTTTTTTTGAAGATTTAGCGTATCTTGCTTATTTAATTGGCATTTATAGCGGTTCAATTGGAACTAACAATAAATTATCTATAAGCTTAGTGGCTGAATGCATGGCAAATATCACCAGATGTTCACTCAAGCTCAATATGCTTCAATCCAACGGCGAGGCTTCAGTTCCGTTCGAGACGTGAAGGCGGTTGTACGTAGACAGGTGCTTTCCTCGGTTCTTTACTGAAACCACCATTTGTGGTATTGTCTAGAAATGACATGTGTCATCTGCTGCAATTAAGCTGTTAACCTGCTATGTGAATTCCAGCAACAATCATCTTTCTTACTGATATATTTACTGACCTGATAAAAATCTCGGAAAATGACTTGCCGCTTCCACTACTGCCCTGTAGCCAGCAATGTTAGCCATTGAACTAAGTGCATCGAAAACTTGAGCTCTCGATATTCTAGGAATACAGTCCATTGCTAAAATTGTTAAAAATAACACTTCTTGTAAGGCAAATCAGAATAAGTGCCGTAAAAATAAACGTTTCATATATTCACAGTTTAGACGTCTAGTAAGGGGATTCGTCGATTGTGAGTACATAAATCGTAATTCTTTTACTGAATTGAATAATTATGTATTCCTAATTCTTACCAAACGCGTTGATTTTCCTTTCTCCCAAGTGTTTGACCAACTCTGTATTTTGAGCCGGGTACAAAAATGATATAAGCGAAGAATCCGGATTGAATTTGGGCACTTCATTTTCTAGTGGTTGTCTGACTTTTAAAATAATATCTGAAATTAAAATATATTTCTTTAGTTCAAGCTTAGAACTGGTGGAAGTCCGGAATAAAATTGATATAGCCTTAACCTGTAACTTTTGGGGAAAAGGCTCGGACACGTCAATTTAGTTTTATATATGGTCACATTTTGACGTTATTCCTTTATTTTTTTATAGACATTTGTCAAAGATATGACGACATGGATCTTTTTTTAAATAGAAACATACAGCTTGTGATACATCATTTGAAAGCTAATATCTCGTACAGTATGCTCATAAATTTTAGCCCGATTCTGTCAAGCTATTTCAAAATGGCGATTGTTAAAAGTTTTTAAAAAATCTCTATTTAAATAAGCGAAAATTATAAATCATTGATGGTTTTTTTACCTTTCGAGGTAAGAAATCTTCATTGTGTAGCGTTCAGAAGTTTTCTTACCTTGAAAGGTAAAAAAACATCAATGATTTATAATTTCCGCTTATTTGAATAGAGATTTTTTAAAAACTTTTAACAGTCGCCATTTTGAAATAGCTTGACAGAATCGCGCTAAAATTTATAAGATATTAGCTTTCAAATGATGTATCACAAACTGTATGTTTCTATTTAAAAATAGATCGATGCCGTCATATCTTTGACAAATGTCTATAAAAAAACAAACGAACGTCAAAATGTGAGCATATATAAAACTAAATTGACGTGTCCGAGCCTTTTCCCCAAAAGTTACAGGTTAAGGCAATATTAATTTTATTCCGGACTTCTGGGCAACCCTGTATAATTATAATCTTACAAATCTAAACATGATACGAACTGAAGCTTGGATTTAATCAGGTTCCTTAATTTAAAAACAAATCTGTTAGTTAACACTGTAGTGATTAGCATTTTTAACGGTTCCATGTTAATCAATAATGATCAGCAATAAATCATAATCCCTGTTTTTACCTGAATCAAATATACTCTTGTTATCTACTAATTTGGCGCCGGCTTTTTCGTAGTCCTCGTTTCTAAATTTCGCCAGAGCTCCGGCATTTTCTTCTATTTTTACGGTAAATCCCTTTTTGATGAGCGTTTCTGCGACAACAGGCGAGATGGCTATTCTAAATGCCAAAGAAAAAAATTAATCTCTATTTTACGAGAGCTATAATTATGACGATTATAACGAAAATAACGGGAAGCCCGGAAAACCGTCAGTAAACAATCAAAATTTACCGGAATTTGTTCTTATTTTAGAATATCAATAGAAGTTACATTACACAACAAACTGGTTATGTAAGCTTTCCTGCTAGTGGCGTCTGTGAGTCAGAAAAAACCCCGAAAAATCGAAATATTTTCAGCCGGAACAAGAATACCTCCCTCTCCTCCCCGTTTTCGAGGATGCTGAACACGATGGCGGCATCAGAATTTCTCTTTGGGGTTGCGCAACCCCGCAAACCGTGCTATGGAACGACATAAAAACATGTTACGCTATAATCTCCTTTAATAACAGAGATAATGAAGTAAACCAAAAAAGAAAATGTTGGGGAAAGATGGACCTACCGTTTAATGTCAACTGCAATATGCTTCGGTTGCTAATATACTCCACAGGGTGATACGAATTTTCGGAAAAAAACATAGCATTTTTAGTACACTCAGTATAAATCGAAAATTAAATTTTTATCATAAACAGTGAAAACTATGACATTGTCAAGGAACCAACCTATAATGCAAAAAAAAAATCATTCAAATCGGATCATAAATTCAGAAAAAAAATAGAGTCAAAAATTTGGGAAATTTACGATGTTGCGTTAATTTTGTCCAGGAGTTTATATTTGCCGCTGGTACTTGAAAAAAAATTCACCCCTTTCAGGGGCGAGTATTGGCCGGTGCAGGGGTTGGAAGGGGTCGGACGCGATATCCAACACCACCACCGTGCTCAGCATCCTCGAAAACGGGGGAAAAGTGTGTTTCTCTGCAGGGAAACCTCTTGAAGCGCGTTTGGGTGAATACTCTTGTTCCGGCTGAAAATATTTCGATGTTCGTCCGAGTCACAGACGCCACTATGCTGTATAACTTAGTTGTTGATGTTTCCCAAATGCTGTAATACAATTTTTATGTAGCAAATCTAGGACTAGATGAGAATAGATGTATAAGGCTCTTTTAATGATTCTCAGGGAAAATTTATACAGAGTAAAGTATTTGTAGAACATTTATGAAGAAAGAAATGCTTACATGCCCTGGTATTACAACTTAAGAGCATCTTTCAAAATTATTTTCTGTTTTTTTTTTTTTAAATAAACCCTCCATGTGACATCAAAAACCAAAAATTTTTACACGATGCCTATACGTAAGTGTGTTAATTTTGATAACCAAATTGTGTTATCTAAATAGGTTGATAAAGCAGTGCTAATTGTATTGCATTTATAGGTATTTAACAAATTTAAATCAGTATTACAGGTCACGTCACAAACTGTTTAATTTAGGCTATAAATGATTATGTGTGATTTACTGAAATAAAAAAAAACATTTATGAATTTACAGCCCATAAAAATACTGCATGAAGTTTACAAATTATAGGTTGTTGGATAATGCATCAAGATACTAGGAGGGGCGATTCTACTTATTAAACTATCAAGAAGTAAACTACAAGTCACGGTCTCACGACTTACACTGTTAGGTTACATGTTTCGCCCAAATGGGCATCACCAGACCTAAAATTATTATAAAATGGAATCAGAAAAAATATAAAATCACGAAAAAACGTCACTGAATTACCTTAAAATAAAATAAACACCTGACCACTGGTGGTACAGTAGTGATAACATTTTTATAAC
Source organism: Barypeithes pellucidus (assembly GCA_963991005.1). Lineage (NCBI taxonomy): Eukaryota > Metazoa > Arthropoda > Insecta > Coleoptera > Curculionidae > Barypeithes > Barypeithes pellucidus. The sequence continues at coordinate 9,738,533 of OZ022557.1, forward strand.
AGAATGATAGAAGTTGTTAAGCAAAATCCCCTTGCCTATCAACTATCGACCAGTCGCGTTAATTTCAGTTCTATCAAAAGTAATGGAGAAAGCGTTAACCAACAACTTCTAAAAGACCTGGAAGGCTTCAACATTATCAGCGTTCATCAATATGGTTTTTGGAAGACCTTCTACCCTAAGTCACCCATCTTTGGCGCAATCGAGCATCATGGGGAGTCTCGGGCTGTTGCACTGGATATTTCTAAAGCCTTTGATCGTGTTTGGCATGAGGGGCTTATAAGTAAACTGCGATCCTATGGTATGCCCAGTCGATTCTTTGCATGGTTGTCCTGCTTTCTACAGCTTAAGGATCGTTCTCTGCAAGTGGCGGTTCACGGATTTCTCTCAGACACCTTCACCATCAATGCCGGTGTTCCTCAAGGGTCCATATTGTCTCCTCTCTTCTTACTATACATTAACGACCTTCTAGTGAAAGCTAAACATCCGATATTTAGCTTTGATAGCACACTTGTCTCATCTTTCTCTTTGAACGCACAAACATCGGCTGCCGACGCACATCTTCGCAGACGCCTCAACAAAGACCTGAAAGAAATTTTGCTTGGGGTGACATTAACCAAGTAGAATTTAACGCTAAGAAAACCCAGGTAGCAGTTTTCTCTAAGAAGGTTAACATTATACTGAACCGGATATAGTCATGGCAGGACACGCAATTCCACTGGCTTCATCTATTAATTTGCTGGGCGTCACAAAATAAAAAGAACTGACTTACTACCCTTATTTTAACATATAGAATCCTCTGCAAGTATATTAATGCATTTGTCCAAACACCCTGAATATACATTAAAAAACAACAACATAATAATGGTTACAAAAGTGTACCTTTTTTCATTCTGCCATATTTCCTTGGGCACGCCTATAGACAATTTATTGTAAGGAATTCCTTTCACTTCTACATCTTTAGTAGCTTCTTTCCTGCATTGGCGACTTCTGGAAAAATGTCTTTTGGCTACATTCTCTAATACTGCAAATTTTTTTAGCTTGAGATCTAATACCTGTTTGTTGTTAAGACTTATTCTCACTATGCCTGTTGCCATGTTTCTTTCAGTGTGTGGATTTTTATCTCATGTCTCTAAAAAAAAATAATAATAAGTACTCCGTAATTTTAGTAGTATCTATACTAAAAAAAAACTGCTTATTAACAAAATATTAATTAAATATCGTATAATTTAACGACTCTGGCGGCTTCGTGGTTAAAGCGGCAGTCACTGGGAAGAGACTTCGTAGGTTCAAACCCCATGGCCGGTAAACCGATTCGCACTAGGTGGATTTTAGTGGTATAAGGCATGGCGTTACTCTTCGGCGTCAAACAAAACATAGGAAAGAGTGAAAATGTATCATCCCACCTCCCTACCCCATTCACGCAGGTGACAAGGCCGCCACTATTTAAAAAATCGGTAAATTCCACCGACTACTATGGATACGTGCAACTTATGGGGTGCGCAGTAAAAAGTTAAATTTTATGATTGAAAAAATGGGTTGGTGCGCACGCGCACGGTTTACCTGTCATATTTTTAAAGTTTGCTCGTTGGTTGTCTTGCGCACAACGTTGTCGCAGTCGTATAGGCAACCCCGCCGCATTGGTGCCGGCTTGGTTGCCAACCAACCACGTGAACCAACGGCGACCGTCCAGAACCGAAATCAGTCGTAGGGATGTAACGGTATTAAAAATCTATCGATACGTGGACAATAGATATCAAAGTTGATTCTAAATGTGGTTTTCTTTTATGCGAGAAAATAGATTGTTTATTTCCCAGTAAAGAAGGTCTTGATGTGCAAAAATATTGCCGAGTAATCATATTCGTTAAGGGCGAAGTACGGTCCTGTTTGTTCCCGTTAAATTTCTAAGCAAGTACGTTTCGTAATAAATAAAAGTTTGTCCAATAAAAACAAAGCTGTTGTGCTTTTACTTGACCAAACAAAATGAGAATTAATTGTTCTGAAAACTTTTTTGTCAATTTCAATCTGGAATAATTAAAAAAAAAGACATAATAAGGAATAAATAATTTAAACAATAAATAAACATAACAAACAAACCGGCGACATACAGATCACATGCCTTATCTTTGACAATCTTTGATTAATAGTGGATCGACATACATTTATTACCAAAACAAAATGTTTTATCATCCAAAAAAATTAATTTATTTCAACCACAAATTCATACTAACCCAACCAAAATATTTTGAATCGTAGGTAATGGTTTTATTGACGCCATTTGGCAGGTTATATACCTTGAAATTTTAATAAAAATATATGAGATATCAAACGTCTGATAATTAAGTACGGTTAGTAAGCTCTAATTTTAAAACGCGAGTGTTTTTTTCATAAACAGCGTATTACGAAAACGTCAAATAGTGAGATTTATCGTTTTAATCGAGGTCTTAATGGATGGCAAAGATATAGTCCAAAAAGTACGTCATTGCAAGGTATTTTAAATATTTACAAGTGGATACCTATCTTTTTAATGGATTATGTTTAAATGTCGGTAACTAGGTGAAAATTATTCTTATTTGGGAGTCAGTGGCGGTCCGTGTACAGGGTACAAGGTGTCCCATTTTCTGGGGATATTAGAGATATTATCAAAAATAGAATTGCGGTTTTCACTTTAGTAGCCCACTTTTTAACGACACGAAAGATTCCGGCGTCAATTTTGTCATAGCTCTTTTAGTTTTTAATATACAGGGTGATTTTGAAAATCGTCGCTTACTAGACGTAAAGTTCAGTAGCGTAGCCAGTTTTAATTTTTTGAGTTATTAACAAGAATTAAAATTATAATTAATTAAGGATACGTTGTGCTTTTCAAAAATGTTACTACATGTTGTTTATATTTATATTAAAAAACCTAAAAATGCGATATTTTTAATAATTTATAATTGAAAAATAGGAAACTAAAGCGAAAACCGCATCATTCTATCTTTGATAATAACTCTAATACTCTCCAGTGTCGAAAATGAGACACCTTGTACATTTCAAGTCAGGTCAGGACAATCCATTTCCTTAAGTTGTAATTCTTCCTATGTTAGTTGAAAACAATTATTTTTCAAAACATCCTAGGGTAAAGCAATATAAAACCTGGTCTAAGAGATCTGCGAAGCGGTATCGACCGGTTACGCTATTGCGCCAGCTCGTTTACTACATAAGCTCCATCAGGGCCGATAGCTAATGACATTAGTATAACACTATACTCATGGCTACTCGCTACGAATAAAAACAACGTTGCCGTTAACTTGAAAATTTTGGGTTTTGAATTCGCGTAAACGAATTAAGTATTAAGTTAAATTAATAACTTTTTAAAGAAAATGATAAAAAATCGTTTTTAATTTTTTTTTATGATCAAACACAAGCACTATAGGAAAAATCCTTTAGGGCACTCTGGGAGTGGTGCGTGTGCGCAAAAAGCGATTCACGTTGGTTGTGAATCGTTGGAGGTTATATATTCGTTGGGAAAAACGACCTCGGGAAGGTCCTTCCATAAGGATGAAGTCCTCCAGATGAATTCTTAACCAATGAAGTTCGAGGAGTACTAAGCTTAACCACATATGGATGGGCGGCAGTGGTTCGTCGTGTATTTCTGATATTCGCCGCTCTGGGCGGAATTAAGAGGGCAAGGTCAGCCGAGCACTTTGCATGAAAATATCTGTAAAAGAGAGTCAAATCACTCAAATCCCCAACCTGTCTTCGATGTTCAAGGCTGTCGAGGTTCTTGTTGAGCTCGTGATCTCCAATCAGACGAATGACCCTCCTTTCGATGGAATCCAGTAGCCGAAGAGTATGTTTGAGTGCAGCGCTCCAGACATGTACTCTAGTGATGGCCGATTCTGGGCTTTGTATAGTGTCGAAAGTTGTTGAGGTGTGTATAACTTTCTGGTTCGGAGGAGTACACCAAGTTTCTGAGAAGCTATCTTGGCGATTGCCACCACGTGGTTATGCCAAGGCATATTTCCTCCCAGATTGACGCCCAGCAAAATTAATAGACCAAGCCAGTGGGATTGCGTGTCCTGCCATGACTATATCGGGTTCTGTAATGTTAACCTTTTTAGAGAAAACTGTTGCTGCCTGGGTTGTCAAGGTCGCTTTTCTAGTAGACCCCCACCCCCCCCCCCCCCCCATTATTAAAATGTCAGTCTAATTAAAGTATGTGGTATAATTTAGACGTATGATCAAAGTCAATTTACATATTTAATTGTTTACACGTGTACAAATTTCTGATATTTTAATTGCTTTTTTTACATTTTGATATGGATATCAAAGCAAATATACAGGGTGTCTCATGACTTATTTGCCATAGAGCAAGTGGAGATGCTGAACATCAAACTAGACGGATTCTAGAAATACAGGTTGTTGAAAGTGACAGTTTATTTTCGAAAATAAGCCATAATTTGGAAGAAGTATGATGTTTTTATGAGCGAGAAATAAGAATTTCTATACACTGGCTTTAATAAATCAATGATTTTTTTTTACCTGTTATTAACTATTTTTAATCCAAGATCCTCAAAGAAGGGCAATTTCTAAACTAAAAAGATATCCTTCCTCAATCTTAAATCTCTTTCGAAATACAGTGAACCCTCCCTTAGGCGGACACCTACGGGACCGTCTAAATGTGTCCGCCCATGAGAAATTTCTTATTAGGTAATATGTAAATGCAAAATTATTACATGTATATGTATGTACAAATAAACATAACATAACAAAAATACACTAGTTTTAGTTAGGATGTAGTATTAAAAAAAATCTAATAACGTAGTTTGACGTGTTTGCGTTTTATACTTGCAATCCAGAAAATGTAATTCCAAGTCTGATAACAATTCCATTGCTGTAGAGTCACCTCTATTCTTTGCATACTCTTATAATTCCTTTACCATACTAATGGCTTGTTGATAATTGGTGACATTTGTTTGATTACTGCATTCAACTTCTTCACCAGAGTCGTCAGATAGTGATGTGGTTTCAGTTTGGACTACATAATCGGTGGGAATGAACTCGCCCAAATCATTGTTATCAAATTACAAACTTCCACAACATCCATATTCTCTTTCAGACTAAAAACGCGGCATTTTTGTACCATTGTTTACGATTTTAACCTTACAACTCACAAATAACGGCGGACTGCTGTCGGGAATCACACATACTTTCATTCAGCGAAGTCCTATCACGCTGCCACGCATACGCGATTGGTTGCCGGTCTGTCTTCAGAGAGTTTTCCCACCGTACTTATTCGTCTCCCAAATACTTAAAAAAAATTTTTGTCCGTGTCCGCCCAAGGTTGATTTTCATGGAATTTCATATATCTAGTTCCGGACTATGAAAAAATGTTCGCTTAATAGAGATGTCCGCTTATCAGAGGTGTCCGTTACGAGAGGTTTCACTGTATTTCCATTTTTACTTTTTTTGGTGCATTGTGATGTTAAATGTAAATATCTCGAAAACGGTTAGAGATATTAAGATGGAGACAAATACTTTTTAGTTTAGAAATTGCCCTTCTTTGAGAATCTTAGATTAAAAATACTTAATCACAGGTAAGAAAAAATCATAGATGTATTAAACCCGTAGTTACATACAACGCTCTTTAATGTGAAACTTAAAAATGTCTACAAATTCTCATTTCTTACTCATAAAAACGTCATACCGCCAATTTTCAATCCGATACAATGAATCGTTTTCAAAATATGGCATATTTTCCAAAAAAAAACTTTCACTTTCAACACCCTGTATTTCTAGAACGAGTAACATTTCGAAAAAACTTATATGACAATCGGTCTAGTTTGTTTGATGTTTACTATGGTTGCTCTATGACCTATAAGTTATGGGACACCCTGTATAAGTAAAAAAATATTTCTCGCAGAATATTTGAAAATGAAGAGGCTCCGCGATGTTATTATTAGAAGTGTGCTATTTCTACTCTAGTAACCTTCTAGAATCAAAGTTATCGAAATTATTATTTAACCATTCAATGTGGAGGTTGATCGAAATAAACTTTTGAGTGACATTGGTCGCTTTTTTAAAAAACGCATTAAGGTGAGGTGAAAGTGGTTTATTTTTATGTTTTAAGGCCGTATTACAGTCGGCAATTCTACTCTTGCGGCAATAAAAGTTGATCGCAACTGGCGCAATACGTCTGGCATTGCTATAAATGGGTCTTGCGCCATTTCAATAGCCATTCCCGCTGCCATTCTGGGGATATTTTAGGCATTTCGGCACTACCAACTGCTGTTCCGGCAGAAATTAGAGATGTTAGAACAGACTGAAAACAAAATAACTATCACTACATATCCCAAAATAAGAAAAAACACTTTGATTTTAGATCATTGAACACTTCAAACACCATGAAAACAAGAAAATATGAAATATTTAACGTTTCCGTTTGTTCTGTCATCTCTTATTTATGCCAAAAGTCAGAACAGTAGTTAGCAGTGTCAAAATCCCCCAAATTATAAAAGCAAAAGTGACAAATTTATGGCCTCGCTCATGTAAACAAAGCTGATCGTCAGATGTCATGCGCAATGCCGACTGAAAAACTATTTACCTTAAACGGCGAACAGGACCGTACTTCGCCTTTAATGAAATTGATTACACGGCAATATTCTGGCACATCAAGACCTTCTTTACTGGGAAATAAACAATCTATTTTCTCGCATAAAAGAAGGCCTTGTGGCCATCACTGAAAAGCCACTTTTAGAATTAATTTTGATATCTATTGTCCACGTATCGTCCAGTTTTCGCCGGCTGATCGTGAACGGTTTAATGAGCAAGCCTCCTTCCAACTTTTATTGCTACACAAAAGTAGAATTGCTACTGTAATACGGCCTTTAGTTTCGTCTGCGTTAAGAGCGTACGACCAACATCTCTTCTGTGGTCGTGTGGTGACTTTCTATCCAATTTAAACGTATTACATAATACAATAATTTTATTTTCTTATACTCGGGATATGAAAGTTTAACGTTCTATAAATTTATTCAAAAATTAGCTTCACCTTGAATATTATAAGTCGTTATCCCGCAATAAATTAAGCAAACAGATAACAATTTTACAATAATTGTCAAAATTAAAAGATTTAGGTACTTTAGGTAAACTAGGTTGGTATTTACAATTATGTTCAAAAATGTAGTAGATCTTGTATAACGTATAATCTTATATTATTTGGTCACGTAATGTATACTATACCAGCAGTTCTGAAAATTTCGTATAAGTACATATATATAGTTCGGCCTCGGTTGGGTTTAGAGATTTATAAGTTCCGTAAAAATTGAGCGTGTTTTTCCAAAAAAAAAATTAAACCAAAAGGAAGTAATATTTTCTAATAAACTAGAATTAGGCGTTTTAATGTCAGATTTTCTTTGTATTATTAAACATAAGCATGTCAAACAATATTTATAAATTATTTTGTTTAAAAAATACACGTTAACAACAGGCGAGGCCCGTACGGCTATTTAATTCAATCCCGCATTTCGGTAAATCCCCGAATAAAATCATCAGCCACAACATTCGCCCCGCAAGCACATACTTGAGAAAAACCAGAAAATACTGTTTTTTTTCTTCAAACAGTTAAATGGATAAATGATAAACAAACCCAACATGCAGGAATGTTAAATTTATTTCAAAAGGAACACAGCAGAAGTTCCAATGCTTTCGTTTGCGAATAAATGTTCGTAAATTCCTCTTACTCCTTTGATACCCCACAGTTTGAAAACCGCTGACCTTTAAAACGCTCAGTTAATCTTTCATAATAAATTGTATATTTGATTGTATTTTAATTTTTATTGATTGTATTATTTCTGCGAATACTTCACACTAGTCTTAAGATCAAAATAATTGATTGTTTCAGAGAATCTCATCTATACCACTTTAGTTGAGTTCCCGTATTTGAGATTATTGCAACGAAAAAAAAATACGTGAATTCGCATGTAGAAGAATTAAATATACAAAGTGTTCGGATAATCCATCAGGATACTTCCAGAGGTTGTGTACATGTTCAAATAAAGGTAGTAATATAACAAAAAGTCGAAAACTCAATACTTTTATTTGCTTCAATTTGAAAAACTGATTGTCCATGTCCTTTTTCCATTAACTGTCGACTAAGAAAAGCCCGCGGTCGGCGAAATCGCTGAAGGCGAAAAACTTCTCGAACCACGCCCAAATATCACTAAATTTGACAAATAATATATAGTAAATAGTACTAGAAAAACTGATGGTAACGTGTACATTCAGATAAATAACAGAATTGTTGATGATTTTTACATTGTGTCGAGAAACTTTAACACTTAATTACAGTGAGGGCTGGTGGGCGAAAATATAGGGGAAAAGCGAAGCGAAAAAATATTCTTAACACAGATTATCGTTAAGCGTCAATATAATTCACGCCAAGCAAAGGCGAGGAAGTGGCACTTCCCCTACGTCATCTGAATCGCCGCTGTCATGATTTTTGGAAAATTGTCCGTATTTCAAAGAGATAATCTTAAAAAAATCGGAAACAAATGGACCGCTAACGTCCGAAATTTCCCGCCTACGATAAAATAATTAAAGGGAAGAGGGATAAACATATCTAATCCCAGTTTGGCATTTGTAGACGACGAGGCTTCATTTTGCAAAAAGTATTAACCACTTCATATGGACGACAATCTCCCTCGACGAATTTATATCAGCGAGTGCTAAGACATTTAACCTTACCTCACCCACTCATGGGGGGGGGACAGCCCCTCTAGCCCCCCCCCCCCCGTAGATCCGCCACTGGTTGGGATTCCCATTTCCCAAATTGAGAGTAAAATAACAGTAAATATTTAATAGCTGTCATAATTAAATTTTTTTGCGCGTTCTGCACTTAGCATTAACTTATCAATTGATTTGACTGCCTATCGGACTTTCTGGATCGATCTGCCAGCGCAAAAATTGGCCCCTTGCTATTGCTGAATGATAAAATACAAACGGTAAAGAGATAATCGGGCTTTGTTAAGCGTATTCATGCGGTTAGGGCATTTTTTCAAAAATAACAAAGTGCCTGACCTACATCAAGCTTTATCTACTAGTATAGTTTTATTTGTAGTAAATAACAATAACCTAGAACTATAACTATCGATTGATACACATAAGTAGTATATCGGATGAGATAAAATAATTATAAAATAGGTAAATTTATCAAATTGTTACGACGAACTCTAATTTTAGATCCAGCATCTGGAAGATCTTCTGCACGTTTTTTGAAGATAAATTTGACGCGCCGCTTAAATACCTCAAGGTAAAATTTAGAGATAGGAAAAGTTTTTTCAAAAAAAAAAAAATTACATCCAAAGGTTGGGTCTTGTTGGGAATTTTACAAGGAAGAGTTTCAATAAAGTTAATTCTAAAATAATACAACACTATTTTTTCTCTTGTATAGATCTTCCCTTTTATTTTAAAAATCCTTTTTGTGGGAGGAATATAAGCGCCGGCGTCTGCTGTTTTTTTGGTGCAATATCAAACATCACATAATATCAAATAATTTAAAAATGAATTTTAATAACTAATCAAATTATCACAGTTATTAAATATTTACTATTATTTTATATCTAAGGATATTTCCATTACTGGCAATGAGAAATAACCCATAATAATATTACAATATTTTCGAGTGTAAAGTGGTAGGCTATAGGTCAGTGGCGGTTTTTCCACAGGAGCACATGCTCACATGCACCCCCAAAGTACACTTTAAAATCGTTAATATTCGTTAATAATATTTACTAAATATCATGTGACAGGCAAACACGATTTTGATTGGCTCGGTAAACCGTCCGTCCACCGTCAAAAGATAAAATTGGTTTATGTCGGCCGTCAAACAGCACCGTCATCGTCAAATATAAATGATCTTATGCATTTCAATATGTTTAAGCTGTAACGTCACCGTCAAACAGCACCGTCAATCGTCAACGTCAAGTTTATAAATCCAGCTTTAACATCGAATTTATAATAATAATAAAGTTGAGGTTATGTTGTGTTTTTGACACTTGACACCAGCCAATCAAAACAGTAATTACATTTACTACGTTTACGACGTAACAAACGTAACAATGCAGTAAATCCAATTTCTCTGAGACATTAACCACCCTGCAACAAACAACAATATCTCTTTCTCTCTTTACTATCTGGTATGACGTTAATAATTTTAATAATTAATCGTCACGGCTAGTGATCTTCACAGACGAATCCTTGATCTCAATAAATTATTATCGGAGTAATTAGAAGCAAAAAAATTACATATTTCGTATAACAATACAATTCGTTTATTTTGTAATGTAAAATCATTGTTTAATTATATTTCTCACGTGGCACTGGGCTGCTCTTCCCAACTCGAATGCACATAACTTTTACATAAGTAGGTACAATGAGTAGTTTCCTAGTGTTCCTATTAATCTCGATTAAGCACGCTTGAGGCACTATCACAAAAATACATAAACTCAAAAAATTGTCATTTAAGGCAAAATATAATGCATGTAACCCAATCAATGTAAAAAATTATATAACTTACCAATTTTTAATATTACGGAGCTAATAATAAGAATCAACTGCTGTGAACTGATTAGTATTTGTAAGTATACACATACGCATGTAAAATATAAAATACGGTTTACTATCAATAGTTCTGATAATACATTATTACGGGGATACGAAAAAAGTTTTCTCAATACGAACGAAACGAAATACTGCCCGGGGCGGCAATTTACTAGTTTATTTACCGGTAAAATCAGTTTTCCTAATGGAAGAAAAAACAAATATTGGGGTTTCGACTTTTTGTTATATAACGTACTACCTTTATTTTAACGTGTATATGTTCTGCGCCCCCGTTGTCACGTGAAACACCCCCCTCCTTCCAACGAAAAAGGAGAACGATATGTCGCCCCTATATTTCAGAATCCAAAGTTGACAGTTGGACCGAGTGATATTATAGATAGAAACTTCAACAACTAGAGAGCTCTTCCCCTTGGCGAGAATTCCGCCAATGTCATCTTCTTACTGTTACAGGCTTGCTAAATCAAATTAAAAAATCTTACTGTCCCAAGTCAAAGTCGCGTTATTGGCCGGCTGCGAACGAAATTAATTATATAATTTGTCGGATCGACCTACAAAGATTTCGATCTGTGTCGATATCGCGACATATGTCAATCTTTGACGCGACCAGTCTGGGTAATTTTTATGTACAGTACGTTTCATGAAAATTGGATACGACTTAATGATTTCCTGGGTCGGTCCCATTGTGTAGACAAGAGCTTGTCAATAAACAAGTGAAGTATGAAGGGACGGAGTAAGGAAAACAAGTAATGATATGATTATATTAATGTAATCAAATGAAATAACATTTTTTTTAAATATTACTAGTCATATTTATTTCCATTTATAAGGTCATTCTATAGATAGTTCTGTTTCGCTATCGCTATCCTCATCAAAATTAATTATAATTGGATTAATTATACGATCCAGACTAATATACGAATTTTCTACAGTTATTACGTGACGGACTGAATTTTTCCAACTACCTGGGGGAATATGAATATCATTAAAGCATTTTCGTATTAATTCTACAACACTAGAACTTAAAGTCGGAGAAATATTTTCAGACCTAACTAGTGATTTTAACTGGTGCCACATATGCTCTATGGGGTTAAAAATGCAATAATAGGGTGGGAGCCGTAGCACTGTATGTCCAATTTCTTCTGCCAATGTGTCACAAACATATACTTTTTTTTATACAAAATGTCTTTCAAACTTCTAAAAGATCACTTTTTTTATAACTTTCTTCAAAATATATATCATTCGCCGCCATGTACCTAGTTCTGAATCTCTAATTTTGTATTATTTGAGCTTGGAGCTTTATGTAATTGGCGACTGTGATAGCTCGCATTGTCCATTACTATCACGCTATTCTGAGGAATGTTTGGTAAAAGACAATTCTTGAACCATTCCTCAAAAACTAACAAATTTTACCACAAAAAGATATTTAAATATAAATTAAGCAACCTAACCTACCTGATGTGCCTATATTTAATTATAATTATTACAATCCGGTCCTTTCCACATAATAATAACAAACGGTCATAAATAATAGGATGGCCCCAGGTACTTTTACGGCAATGCTATACAGTCGTTACCAATGACTATGAACCATGAGGAAGTTTCAGGTTCAGGTTCTCGAAGGATAGGGAGTTAGTTAATACATCAGTATTTTTAGATTTACCAATTTCCCTTTTAAGCAAAGGATTAATGAATTAAAAATTAAGTTATTTCATTTTAATTCATCTGGTTTCACCCAGAAGGTATATTTTCAAGCATTTAAAAAAAATGTCTATTGTAATTACCTATACAACCCTACTACCGACCAAGAATCGCGGCAAAAAAATTACCCAGCTAATAGTAAGCCAACGAGTTTCGATTAATGCACGACGTCTTTTAGACTAACATCGGCAGTCCTTTCAGTTTTTCGAGATTATTATTATTAAAACATATTTATAATCCGTTGTCTTGTCATATATAAATATGCGTTATACAGAATATATACAGATATGCAAATGCCCAGGCAGGCAGGTATAACCTCCTTAATTTAATGTGGCAAAATAAACACGTTGCTTGTTGCAAATTAGCCCCCATTTCATGTAAGAAAACACATTTCTTAATATAAGCAAGATTAATGTAGTTAGTATCTAATAACTTACCAAAAAACTTCTTTTTTACAAAATTCGTTTGGCCTTTTCCAACGTTTTTCACTGGAACGCAGTCTATTGTAGTTAGATGAATGAAGGTGGTATTTTCTTAAGAGAAATCAAAGTATTCACACGATGTTTCAGGGTCTGTTTCACTAGAATTTTACGAAAAAGTTCTTCGAAACATAAGGCAGACACCAATCAGACACTGAACTCCTCCACTGCCTGCCGGCTACAGGAGACTGAAACATTCATTTTTGAAACCGTCCGTTTACATGGCGTTGGCTGAAGAAGGTATTATATATTATTATATTATCCGCAAATTACCAACACTGAACCTAACCTAACTTTTCGGATCTCGCCTTTTGAGGTTTTTTATTTCCAGCAAAATAGTCCTCGCGCAATAATATTTACCAGAATAGTTCCTCAAAGCTTAAGTTTACATAATACTAGCGATGATACAAAATACTAGGAACGCGTATCTGGTAACAGTTATGAGCGTGTAACGTAACGTAACAGATACTTGTAATGTAAAATACTAGTTCCCTGTTCCAGCCGATATTTCTTATACGTGTGACAGCACCGTTACCACACAACAGGTTGCAAAATACTAGGGCCAGCAAAATAATAGTTCCAGCTGTTGTTTTATATCGGTCCGTATACGCGTGACAACACTGTTACAACGAGTTGCGCGGCGCCGGCCTATTCTTTGGCAAAATAATAGTTTCAGCTGTTATTTCTATTATTCTGTTATTTCTGGTATATACGATATACGATATGGCCGTCGTACACGGAGCTGAGACAAACAAGTAACAACACTGTTGGCCAGAACGGATTCTGTTTTATTAAATTAAATTAATAGGTATTAGGTAATTATTAAACTTATATTGGTCTCCGATCATCATCCCCTCCTTTTGTTATATAGTTTCTTAATAAATTTAGATGTATTTGTGTCATGAGTGATTTATTTATATTATTGTAAGTATTTCTAACCTAAAATATTAAATTCGTTAAAAATAACTATTTTTAAAAATTTTGAATTAGAACTCAAAAATTTATATTTAAACAAAAATTTATAAGTATGCCGCTACAAAAAATACGTAATTCGGCGTAAATCGACAACCAAATAATCCAAACAGGCGAGGCCGCCGACGAGATTTAGAAAATACTAGTTGTTACAAAATAACTAGTATTTGTAACAGTTACTGCCGTGTAACAGGAACATAACGTACTGTTACTAAAAAATACTAGTTTGTATCATCGCTACATAATACTGCCACCTCGAACTACGAACCAAATCTACCGCTCGTCGTTCGACAACCGCCATGTAACTAAAATATCAATTAGGGAGAGAGTGCGCAAAACTCCATTTGCGGCAGACTAACCATTCCTCGGCCGCCAACATCAAATGCACTCACTGGCTTGAATCTTTTGCCCGATAAAAATACAAGAATCGGCACGTAGATCAGTCAACCTTTCGGCGGGCAAAACGGTGGAAACTGCAAATTTATAGGTTATAATTCTTGAAAATGGCCGGAACTTTGACCAAACTTTGCAGAAACTCCAGTCAGCTGCTGTCGAAAAATGGGGCATTCCTGCAACCAGGATGTAGCGAGGTCCACAACCGAAAATGTGAGTATTCTTGTACACGTTTCCATGTTTTTCGAACCATATTTTTCCCTCCATTACTACGATCGCGTTGTAATGTGGTTCAAACAATTTTCATTGTGGGTGGGGGAACTTTTTAATTCATAATTTATACAGGGTGGGTTCAATAATAACGACAGTATTTTTTTAAAATTTTATATCGTTATGTTAATAATTAGCAAATTCGATAGAAGTACCAGATGTGCTCAATATTGTAGATGATGGATATAATATTGTAATTTTGTTTAAATATATTTATAGTATACCTACAGGGTATTTATTCCTTAATGACGTGTTAAAATTTCAGAGAAGGTGGCCATTTCCAACGAAATTTATCATTATCAGTGTCAATAATGGTTTCAATTTCAATTTAATTCTTTCAATCGAGACCGGTTTTCATGTAGAATTTACTAGGCTAATCAGAAAAAATATTCACATGGAAAAATGTCAGTAGCGTACCACATGTTTGCACGAACGCTACTGGGAGGTTTATTGTTCGATTTAAGTCAAATTAACTTCACCAATGTAATAAATTGGGACCATGTCAAATATTTGACATTTTCTCCACAAAATGTCGAAAAATGGCATTTATTGATCGAATTTTAAAAAGATTTATTTGGAAAAGTCGTTTGTATTGTAATTTTATGCCCACACAACAAATTTCAATCACTGATCTGAACTATATTATATAGGCTATAATCTGAAAGATTTATTGGCAAATGTTTAATTCTGGCGGTGACAGACTCCAATAAATTTATTTTTTATTATTATAAAAGATTTATTCCAAAACTATTGTGTTCGAAGGAAAATAAACGTTTATGGGCATCGCTCGACTGTTGCTAGTAGTTACCAATGTACTTATAGAAAAGTTAACATTCCATTTGAAAACAAATATATGAAAAAAATAATTGTAGCTAAGGGCAGCCCCTCCTCAGCCCGCCACTGACGAAACAGTAATATGCCGATAATTAGTAGAACAAAGTGATATTTGGCGTAATTTTCATTCCAAAAAACTTAACATAATAAGAAAGAGGCTTTGCCCTACATCTAGAAATAGAACGAACTTTGCCTACCACGAGTTTTTCTTCAAAATATTTATTATTATAAAAATATATTTTTTCGTGCGAAAATTTGTTTTGTCTATGAAAACAACAATTAGAAAATCGAAATCCAGCCAGATTTTTTCGATCGCTTCTACTGTTTTGTAATATTTTTTATGTAAATCTTTATTTCTGCGTTCACGATTTATTATACTTTTATGACTTTTTAAAAATTTATTTTATTAGCGACTATTTTAGATAATTTTTATTATTCACCCATGCCGGCCTAATCTTGATTGGAACTATCAGTTGGGGATCATTGGGTTACAAAAAATATCATATTGACCCAAATTTCTCAACATAGGGCAATATCAACAATAATAATAATAATAGTAATAACAAACAAGATCCATAATGCATTATTGGTAAATACCAAGTGACGAAGGTTTAGGAAAATAATGGAGCATTGATAGGTCACATGTTTTGACGGATTTGCGCAATACGGTCGGTACATACAGTGCCATGCAAGAACTCGCGGCTTCACATATCTTTTAATATTAATTAGTGTTAAGTGTTCCAAATTAAATTGCAAAAATAAAAGATTAAGTCGGTTTTCGATGGTTATCGATCATTTCTTGACACTCCTCTGGCTTGAAGGGGCTTGTTTTTAAAAAAAATACCGTATTTCCGCTCACATGAGATTATTCTTTAATATACCATTTTTCAGATAAATTGGCATAAGTACCGCTAATTACCACCAATTTAGACACAATAGTTATAAAACCTGATAAACGACAACATTGGAATTATTATTTTAATGTTGCGTGAGTACTTTAAATTAATTTTTTTATATTCCTTGATAAAAATGGATTGAGAAAATTTCTTCATCGGTTATAATACAAAACAATACAATATATGACTGAGACACGAACATTTTTGTAGAATATACAGGGTGTTATGGAAATCACGTATTATATTTAAACCGGCAATTCCCGAGATGAAAACAAATTGAAGAAATATATCCAAAAATGGCGCTTTAATTTAATATGCCCTGTACATGACCTTATGTCAAACCATAAATTACCACGTGGTGCCCCTGCCAGGAAGGTAAACAAAAGAACATAGGGCGAAAAACGTGAGTGAATCTTGAACAGGATTGTCATATCTTCAGGGTAAACTCTTTAGAGAATCAACAACCGTTTGAGAGATTTCAAGTTGTTTATTTTTCAGGGTACATTATTTTAAACTTTTACGTTCAGTTCAGTTCACTGCGAAACAATCTCTGATTTATAAACTTTAACTGATTCGAACAAACCGCCGCGGAGTTTATAATGATCAGGTATGTTCTCACCTGTTCAATTCGAACTACACCCGTCGGATCTGAACAATTAAAATGCCACTTTACCCTTTAGAAGAAAAAAAATGCAATTGTATTTACCTTTTCGGCCTTATTTAAAACCAACTTAATTTATAAAAAAACACCATATATCCGAACAAAAACCGTCACAAAACACCAAAACAAAGTCACATAAATTCGCATCGCGCATCTCATGAACCATTCAATCTGAATTAGTATTTTAAAGTGCTACCGTGTAGACAAAAAGACGCCCTTATTGTATAAGATTTTATCAGCTGGTAGTCTGGGAAATAATATAATTCTTTCATACTGGTATTCGACATCTAAAAATGTTGAAACTAACCTTTGAACCTGTTTCTGTCTTCACGTGTCTGTTGTCTATCTAAAAATACAGCGTTGCCACTTTCGATGTTTTATAAGACTATATTCATAAGCTGCCTTATTTCCTTCTATAATATTACTTTCCTGTATAATTACAGTCTCGGAAATGGCAAACGCGTTGGCTGGACCAAGGTGGACTAGACCATTTATTTCAAAGGGTAGTTCCTGTAAATTGTTAACATAATTGTTTCATTTTATCTTTAGTAAAGGGTTAATGGCCCATAGAAATTAGCGTTTTTATTATTTCTGTTGCGAAATGATTAAGTGCTCTTGTTCTATGTGTGCGGTAGTGTTATTTTAAAGTGTAATTATGCGTAAGTGTTTAGTGCTTTCGTGTAATCTGATAATAGGTGCATATCTTCAAAAAAACTAATTTGAAACTCGTGGGCGTCTGTGTGTTTCATTAAGTGATTTAGTGCAATTTGTTCTGTTTCACTGTGTTTTTTTCTTTCGAGTTTATGCCGGTTATATTCCGAGATTGGAAATAAGAGGCCGAATGAGGTTTAGTGATAAGCTTATTATGCACTCCCACACTATCATCAGGACACGTGATGAGCATAAAGGTTTTCCCAAAAAGAACTGAAGGTGTCTGTGCCCTGGATTCCTTAATCGCGTCCTGGATTTACTTTCTAAGTAAACTAAATATTTATTTTTATAAGAAACTAAAGTTTTACCCTTTTAAACAGTTTGGCAACATTGTGCCTGAACATCTGTTGATTACACAGCTTGGCAATGTAATATGAACATATATGAATGTGCCGAGGAGTGACCGGTGGGTTTAGGGGTGAATTACCCCACTTTTTAAACGTTCGATTAAAAAAAATATATATGTAGCGCTTCTCTAGGACACCGCAGGAGTCACCCATTTAAATATAATACGTCATTTCCATAACACCCTGTAGATGTAGAATTTAACAGACCAATCAGAAACAATATTCACATGAAAAAATGTCAGTGTCGTACCCCTTCTTTGTAAGAAATTCCTGAGGGCATAATTGTAGGCACGCCACTGGTGAATTGATAGAATAAATTATCCAACTAAAATATGGTTTTATAACCTATTAACACATGCCAAAATTGAAAATAATATCTAAAGTACTTTCGCAGATATTAAATAATAACGATTTAAAAACACAAAATGTCCTCGTTCTTTTTGTGATTCAATAAAGTCGTGGCCGCACAGGTGGCTCAGGTGCGTTGTAGTTAAGGGATATGCGTTAATAGATAACGCACAGTTATTTGATGTCCAAACAATTGCTTTGTTCCGTAAGGTAGTTATACAGACTACGCGTCGATTAGCCATTCGTGAAGCGCGGTTCATTCGCACTGTTTGCGAATCCCTACAGACTATTATTTATTTAAAACCATTATTTATTATTTTTTGAAACCCGAACAAATTCCTCTAAGGAGGGTAAACCATGAAGGCTGCAAATATCGTTTTCTATGTGTGCCACTTTATGAAACTGAACTTTTATTTTTTTTATGTTGGCAGCAAGTAGGGTTCGAATTTTAGGCTTACTTTGATTTCGTTGAAATTAGTTTTCTAGGCATTATGGATTCGACAGAAATTTTTAATGGATATCTTTAAATACTAACCTTTAACCATGCAAATAGATCATTTTTACTAGATATTTATCCGAAATACCTATACTCGGAAATACATATATAACATACTGATGGTGTGCGTCAACTAATTTCTAGTCACAACTATAAAACAACATAACCTAAAAATAATAGAAATATCTTCCAGTTTGTGCTCTATTTCTAAAGTTTTATTCAATAAACTACTATTTTTATTTTTAATTCAATATAGTATTATATATATTACTTTATACTATATACATATTTATAGTTACTGTAGACATTTCCTGGGCATTAATTGTTATTCGTGTCAGATTCTGTGTCGACACACTATTTTGTTCAATAGTATTATTTATTATTTTGTTCAATATTTTGAACTTTGTTCTGCTCGCACCATAACTCAAAGTTTTGCATATCGTCGGTTTAAAGGTAAATCTCATTAAGTGCAATTTTGAATAAAAGCGAGTTAAACGTTTCGAAGTGTTTAACAGTCATAATCCTATAACAATTCTAGTACGTTCCGAATAGCTTTAGACATTTAATGATTTTTTCTCGCTCTTATTCAAAATTGCACTTGATGAGTTTTGCCTTTAAACCGACGGTATTCTTTTTAAATGTTTTTCTGCAATTTCTCGTATTTCTGACGGAGTACAACTTTCTTCCTCACTCATTTTTATTAACTATTTTTAATTATTACGGATGGGAAGAAGCTTTGTTGTGTTCAATTGTTTCTATCATGACATATTTGATACTTGTAACATTTTATGTATTGCCAACCCAAAAAGAAAATATTAATTCAAATGGAAAAAATCTATTATATTTTTTAAAGTTTTTCAGACTTTAAAGACCCAAATAGAAAAAGTATTATAAAATACACGGTTCATAAGACAATTAGAGCACTTCGACTTTAGAAAACTCCCCGCTTCGCGGGTCGTTTTCTACATTAAACACGGGTCGTTTCAAACTGACACCCTGTATATTTTGCGAATTTCTCGATAAAGTAAAAAGCCTGCAAATGCCACTTATACTAAAACCCTTTTTTAATCTCTCACATATGATTGATCTACACACAGGACATCAATAAATAGATATCTAAAAAAAAAATTCACTTTATAAGATAATATGTTATGTAATAATGCTATTTTTATTTTATTGTTGTACCTTTCGTGTCAACAGGACAGTATATACGTCAGATTTTCCCATCGTAACATACGGATTAAAAAAACACATCTATCATGTTATATTTTAAAAATACAAATTACATTTTTTTTTTTGGCTGCTTCTGTGATTGGGTTGGCCTCAAAGTATGCGGTAACGAATCTATTTTTGTCTTAACGATAACTGGAAAAATAGATCAGTGATAGATAACAACCATTACCTACCTAGGTGTAAAACAACAACTTAAACAGCGTTACTAAATTGTTAACGTAAGCCCCCTAAAACCCAAAATTGAACGGAGATCGTTGTTTACAATCCAGGAGCAGCAAGACAACTTAATATTCAATTTTAAAATATAAATATTATATTGAAAATGTTTTTTCCATTGGCTACATTATGAAATGCAAAAAATTGAATAACCTGCCACTTTATGAAACTGAGTTATTGGAAAAAGGACATGTCATTTTAAATAGTGTTGTGATCCCTCGAGCGAAAAACCGCTTGATTACTCGATTATTGAAATAACCGACATCGCTTGATTATTAAAAAACCGCTCGAGTTATCTACTATTCAGGCGAAAACCGTTGCTCGTCACTTATTATCTTTCACTCGATACCCGAGCTTCGCTTGACGCCGACGGAAATGCACCGCTGTAGTGTGATTGAGTTAAAAAACTGCTCGTATATTCGAACAGTTTTTCGCTCGATAGGAAATACTCTAGTTATAAATTCAGGTGAAAAACCGAAAAATATCGCCTGTCACTTGATACACGACTTTCGGTTAACGCGCCGCGCCATCCGAGTTTGACACTGAGCAGGTACACGACATACGTCTTTCTTAAGGGCACATAAACGAGTAGGTGCATATAAAATTTATAACTAGAAATTCAGGCGAAAAACCGAAAATCATCGCCTGTCACTTGATAAACCGGAACAAACCCGAACTGTACCGATTGGCGACAGCAACGTTCGAGTTTGACGCTGAGAAGGTAATAACGACATACGTCTTTCTTAAAGGCACATAAACGAGAAGGTGCATATAAAAAAAATATGGCAAATCCCTTAGTGGAGTCATCGCGACATGGGTTTTGTTTTGACTGGCTAGCCAGCGGCGATTGTAAATTCTTAAAAAATTAAAGGATGTATTTTTTTTTTAAATCAGAATGAACTGTTCTTCCTTAATAAAAACTCTAGACTAAACTTCTAAAACTTACAAAAACAACCGCCGGTGTTTTATCAACAAATTCTTCTCAATCATAAAAATGTCAAGCGAATAATCGCTCGAGCGATTCACTCGATTATTAAAATCATCGGTTTTTCCCAACACTAATTTTAAAGACAATGCCTAATGAAAAAAGGTACTCTTACTACTATTCAAGTCGATAAACCACACTGTTTAGGTGCAAAACTGGACTTAAAGTTTTTGTTAGCAGTAAAACCAGTTTTCAAATAGAACTAAAAAAATATTGAGTATTAACTTTTTCTTAAATGACTTACTATTTTTATTTTAACACGTAGAATCACATCCCCAAGTGGTCCGGAAGCCCGTTGCCAAAATGTCCTGTTATCACGCCTTCATCTAGTCAATGATTAATCGCTAGATTATTAAAAAGTAAGAAAGTTTTACTCGAGCGAAAAAGTTCGGCAACGCTGTGCTTACCGGTCAGGGTGATTTCAGTCCGTAAGAAAGCAGATCGTCTTTTTGTTATTACGCCTTGTCCGTTCTTGATGAAATCATATTAAAAATATAAAAAAACGTGAATTTATCAACAACGGACGTTTTGAGTGTTGCAAAAATTCCATAGTTTAAATAAAAGATGTAACACTCTAAAAAATAGTAAATCGACTCGAACGGACATTTTCCGTGTTGCGCAGCTGCATTGAGGACAGCGGAGTTGGATCTCGTATCTGTTTAATTCATGATCGCGGTACACAGCACGCTCATGGAACGGCTTTCTGTGTGGCTTGGTTGTCTATAACAACTCGGCATCAGCTATGTCCCCATATTGCATTATTATTGATACACGTGCTGTGTTGACTGAAAACGGTTTTGCTAAAAAATGCGTGTGCAAAAATGTCAGTTTATATTTTTCCCCCATTTTCCGAGGCACAATACACGATTTCTGCTTGAAAACGGACGAGGCGCGATAACTCGAACAGCGTTAAAAAAAATAACATACCTAAGATCTAACACTGCGCTTGCGCCTCGATGAAAATATCCGTTCTCATTTTTTTCCGGTCACGAATAACGAAAACTAACATCCGACAAGTAAAACGGACGAGGCGTGAAGTTGAATTCTCCGCTGTAAACAAATTTCGATTTTTCTCAAACCAAAACTATTCACCGCACGGAAAATGTCGGTTACTATTTTCATCTCCTCAAAAACATCACTCTGAGTCAAAAAATAAAAAGAACGGACGAGGCGCGATAACTGTTACGACCACTTATTTTTTACATATTTATGTAAAGATGATTCTCAACGATTTCGCAACGTTGCCAATGTCTATTCTTGTTAATTTCCTTCTCAAGTCCTTATTAAATCACCAAAAAATTTAGTTCGTGATCAGTCTGACATTCTGGTAACGGGCTGCCGCACCAAAGTGTCCTGAGGTGCATTATCCACTCTATATAAATATTTATTCCTTCTTTGCCAAATTATTTAACAGTGTTATTTCTTATGCTTTTAAATATGATTAGGTAATTTGCAAATGACGCACAGAACCGCGAGCCTCTTTTTTGGCTCCCCCTGCATACTCCCACATTATAAAACTTTGTATACCTATCAAAAGTCGAATTTATTTTTAATTTTAGATTCTTCGTTTACACCGTCATCAATAAATGTATAAAAAATGTTAGATAAACGATGGAATTTGGAAGCTGTTTTTCATTCATTACCGACGTCAATCGTAACATTCTGGGTCGTTCATTTTAAATACGAGACTGGTTAACATTGCTCTAAATTATGGGGTTGTCGTCATACATATACAGGTGGAGGATCAGTGGCGGTTCTTCCACAGGAGCACATGCACACGTGCACCCCCAAAACAAAACGAATAAAAAATATTAATTTATATTCATTGAATATTATTTGTCGTATGAAGTCCGACCCTCCCTAATATTATCATCCCGTCAAACCAAACTGTATAGATCCGGCAACCGTGCCTCGGTCGAGGTAAATGACTATTATGACGAGATTTGCTCGCACGTGCGATTAAGTAATGCAGTTTCTCTGTAGTAACAGGTGGCGGGTGGCAGCGGGGGATAGCGGGGCTATGGCGATTTAACATGGAAAAGGCGCACAGTTTTTGTGTGCACCCTGTTGTCTGTTCGTGCATCTAGTTAGAAATTCGAGCGTGTATGTTTTAATATTTTAATATTATATATTTATTAAGTTAAAATGAATAGTTGACGGTGGACTATTTAAGAAATAACTTTAGCTCTTTGAGTTTGGAGCAAAAAATTGAAGTGAAGAATGCGGGAACACCTAAACCCGAAATTAATTTAACGCAGACCACAAAGGGTAAATCTAGGGACTTTTTTAGAAAGTTTAAAAGTGAAATATATGAAAAAAAAATTTATAGAGGGCATTCCAAACATAATGAGGCTGTTATGGATCAATTTGCTATAATTAAGAATTGAAGAATGGACTTTACGTTTAAGCACTATTGTGTAGGGTCGATAAATGTTGTGTATTTCGATAAATGATACTCGATATGATTTTAAACCATTTTATTTAAGGATTTAAACTAAAAACACTGAAAATATGAAGAATGCCAACTTGTCAGTCTCGTGGCTCGATTCGTTCTCGTGATAAAACAGTTAACTATTGTTCTCGTCTTGGTTGCGCCTAATGACGTAGCCCGTAGATGGCGTAGTGGTATTAGACATCATTCGGTTTTCTTGACAACTCGTAGATGGCGGAATAGTATTTGACATTATTCGGTTTTCTTGATAACTCGTAGATGGCTTTAGTAGTATTAGTAGTGGACTGTATAAATATTGTTACGAGGTTTGCATGCGACGACGTTAAGATCCGACAGCTATACACACTAAGAGAACCTTTCTTATTTTCCAAAAGTTGTATTTCCTTGTGTAAAATTAAAAAATAAATAAAAATATGTTTTACCTAACGCATTTTCTTATTACATTTTTTTTCTTCCTACATTTCAAACGTCTAGAAAGTAATTGTTTGGTCGTTACACAAAAATAAAATTTTAAAAAGTAATTTCACCATACTTGTAAACCCCCTCTATCATAGGTCATGAGCCGCCACTGTGGAGGATACCAAACAAATGTTATAAAATACGGAATTAAGGAAACATTTAGTTTTAGCAAAATGTTTTTTTCATTTTAAATTCAAAATCAAAGAATATAAACCTCATCCAATTTTACTATGACATCACATCGTTAAAACAAATCGCAAAATATCGTCACTTTACTTATTTGCTCTGAAATTATCACATGCCTTACATAACATCCCGAAATAAATAGGCTGTTATCAAAACACGTACATATGCCGGTAAATGGCAATATTATATTTAAAAATGGGGCTAGGTAGATAATTTCAAAATTAATTTTTATCAGTTAATAACATGGTTATAAATTATTTAGATTATTTACTGTACTTATTCTGGGAAAGATCTTGATCCTTAATATATAAAACGAAAATACTTTTGAATATTAATTTAAATATTACACAATCTACCTTCTTAAATAACTATATTTGTATTATAATAGGGTTTACGCGCTTTTATATTGACAAAATTAGAAAACTTTTGGTAACTTAAAATTTTAAATGGTCAGCAATATTTTTCAGTTGTTAGAGGAGAATAATATCAATGCCATTTGTGCATGAGAATCAAACAGATACGATAAAATACAGGGTGTCCTGCATTCCATACCTTATCCCTGCTAGGGGGTTAAACCACGAAGCTTCCAAATATTCTTTACAAGCGTCCCTGTATAAATATAACAGAAAACATTTTTATTCAGAGGCTTTCAATCTCTGAATCCTATAACTGTAGGAATTGATGTTATTACTTTAGAAATTACATTATAGGTACCATGGTTTAACTAATTTCAAATGAATAAAAGACAAGGTAAAGTATGAATCAAAGTTACGTCGACCTGCTTTTGGGTTTATTGACTCTTCTCCGCGTTTTGCACGTGAGATCATGATTCATTTATTCTATTGGAGGAACCACTCATGGTCATGAAAGATTCGTAAAAGAAATTGCCTAAACTCTGTCGCGTATAACTTTTTTTAATGAGGTATTCTAAAGGTCAATATAAGAAAGGTCATATAAATGTGGGTCCGGAATTGCTTTCTTTCCGAGATACAGGGTGTCAAGAAACGTTTTCTGGGTTTAAAATGTTTTGACCATTCCACCAGTGGCGTGCAGCAAAAATAAAATTATTTTGGTGAAAGTAATAGTACGCCGCTGGTATTTTTCAAAATTTGTATTGCTCTCTTAACCGTCAGTCATTTCTTAAAAGAAAATCCTCATGAGTTTTTCTGTTAGGATAAGCCATTTTCAAGTGTTAATCAAAATACCTACTGTTTTACTCCCATGTTACGTTTTTTTCGATGTCATAACATTTGTAAAAAATCTGTGAAAATTTATGTTTATTTTAACAAGGAAAAAAGAATGTCACTTGTTTTGACATCCTGTATCTTGGAAATAATGCATTTTCGGACCCACATTCCTCTCGAAACACCGTGTACATGTATAGTTATTATAGAATTATTTTTTCTACGATCGTTATAAAATCTATATTTTTTTATGGCAATGAATGCATAAAATTCATTTTTGCATGCATAGACCGAAAAAGTCTGATTCTTCTGGAATCACTGTCGCCAGTGGTGACAAATTCATACAGAACTTTTGTTGATTGTAATTTATATAGCTAATTATGGCTAAAAAAAAGTGGTCAACAGAACTGACAATCAAATTTCTTGAAGGGTATGAATCTTATCCGTGTTTATGGGATGTGCACCCAAAGCAGGTCGACTATCAATCCATGGTTTAACCCAGACACGGCCTTCTCGTCGTTGCTTTTTCTGTATTTCTTTTATCTTTTTCTTCGGAAAGTTCACTCGACATAGTGCGCACTGTGAAAAACACTTTAAAAATGAAATTGACGTGCCACTTATTTTTGTTTTCTCAACAAATTGTAAATCTTTACTGGTGTGTAAATAGAACTGGCGCCACTAAATCCATAAATTCACCTTTAGTTACATAAATGCACCTTTAGTTACATAAATAACTATTGTGAAAGGAAATGCGAATGAATGTATTGTATGTTACGTTGTCGAGTTCCAAATCGCTCTCTCTACCTAATATAAATTTATTGGATTTCCACCATCAATTAATACAGTTTTTGGCAGTTCTTTCACCTTTGCAGAACAGTTCCGCGGCGGAGCGGTTAAACTTACCAACAGACCTCACAAAACGTGCAGAATCACCATCAGGGTCGGGAGAAGGTTAACTGAATTAAAAAAGTTACTCTAGCCTAAATGCTTAAAAGTTGAAAGATAAAGCTGTGGAACTTTAGTCGGAGGGACAAGGTTTTCTTTAATCCAAATACCTTTTAAATTACTTTTGTGCTAAATTTTACCGCTCATTGAACGCGCGCTGCTGGAGGCATGTTATCTGCATGATACTTACGCATACAATGAGAACTCGAATGTTATCTACTTGCAAGAGTATTTTCGACAAGATCTTGAATATTTTATAATATTTTTTTGTTCGTAATTGTGCAGAAGCCCTTGATAAATATTCTGTATCTTGCCACGTTTGCTGCCGTCATAACGATATCACATTCTTGTTTCGCAACGAATATAACGTACGACGATTCAAAATCAACGTGAATCGTTTTATTCGCACACGCCCCAGTCCCACTGGCTTTTTCTATAACGCTAGTGTTTGGTAATAAAAAAAATCACATGAAAAATATGGTCATGGCCAGACCATGACAATTATTGTTTATTATCGCCTGTCATAAGATCAGTATCTACATGGTAATTACCTCTTCGCGTCTTCCATTTTCTACACTATTGGATAGAAAAGTGTTGCCCCTGCCTGGGGCTAAACGCGAGATGATCGACGAGAGATTGCAACAGATTTAAACATAAAATCGATGGACCATTCACCCCTTGTCGTTCATGATCCCCTGCATAATATGCACCGATTCAAAAGAAGCTTTGCGGGGTTACAACGAATTCGAGTTTTCCTTTTCTGATTACCGTCGAGTCGTTAACTGTGTTTGAGACACTTTTATGTCTCAATTAAAAAGTTATTTTATTGTGGTCCGAACCGGGATAGAGAAAAGCAGTTTTTTGGGTATTTAACATTGATAACGATAAATTTTATAAAAAAATTTTGTAAATGAAAGTTTCACATAACATGTTTATAGGAACCAGTGGCGGCTCGTGACCTATGATAGAGGGGTTTGTTCACAAGTATGGTGAAATTATTTTTAAAATTTTATTTTTGTGTAACGACCAAACAATTACTTTCTAGGCGTTTTAAATGTAGAAAGAAAAAAAGTAATAAGAAAATGCGTTAGGTAGAACATATTTTTATTTATTTTTTAATTTTACACAAGGAAATACAACTTTTGGAAATAAGAAAGGTTTTCTTAGTGTGTATAGCTGTCGGATCTTAAAGTCGTCGCATGTAACCCTCGTAACAATATTTATACAGTCCACTACTAATACTACTAAAGCCATCTACGAGGTATCAAGAAAACCGAATGATGTCCAATACTACTACCGCCATCTACGAATTATCAAGAAAACCGAATGATGTCTAATACCACTACGCCATCTACGGCTACGTCATTAGGCGCAACCAAGACGAGAACAATAGGTAACTGTTTTATGACGAGAACGAATCGAGCCACGAGATTGACAAGTTGGCATTCTTCATATTTTCAGTGTTTTTTAATTTAAATCCTTAAATAAAATGGTTTAAAATCATATCGAGTATCATTTATCGAAATACATAACATTTATCGACCCTACACAATAGTGCTTAAACGTAAAGTCCATTCTTCGGTTCTTAATTGTAGAAAGTTGTTCAATAACAGCCTCCTTAAGTTTGGAATACCCTCTATAATTTTTTGTTTCATATATTTCATTTTTAAACTTTCTAATAAAGTCCCTAGATTTACCCTTTGTGGTCTGCGTTTAATTAATTTGGGGTTTAGGTGTTCCCGCATTCTTCACTTCAATTTTTTGCTCCAAACTCAAAGAGCTAAAGTTATTTCTTAAATAGTCCACCGTCAACTATTCATTTTAACGTAATAAATATATAATATTAAAACATACACGCTCGAATTTCTAACTAGATGCACGAACAGACAACACACAAAAACTGTGCGCCTTTTCCATGTTAAATCGCCATAGCCCCGCTATGCCCCGCTGCCACCCGCCACCTGTTACCACAGAGAAACTGCACTACTTAATCGCACGTGCGAGCAAGTGTCGTCATAATCGTCATTTACCTCGACCGAGGCACGGTTGCCGGATCTATACAGTTTGGTTTGACGGGATGATAAAATATTAGGGAGGGTCGGACTTTTTTAGTTTGACGGTACGATAAAATATTAGGGAGGGTCGGACTTTATACGATAAATAATATTCAGTATAAATTAATATTTTTTATTCGTTTTGTTTTGGGGGTGCACGTGCAAATGTGCTCCTGTGGAAGAACCGCCACTGATAGGGACGTCACTGGTGAATCGATGCACTAACTTTTCTAACTAAAATACAATACAGAAAACTACCGGGGAGCTCTGAAAATTAGTATAATTTCTTTTAGTCAGTCATTTTCTGTTAATTAGACATAGACAGTACGTCGCCTTCGAGCATTCGGAACGACACGTCCGTCGATTGTTTATTTTTCCGAACCAAGACATATCAAACCCGTTACCTGTTGGAATGTAAACAAAAACGGATAGAAGATAAAAGGAGATGGGCATTGTACAGATAGAATCCTCGTCTCTTTTTGGTTGTGTTTATTTTCGTAATTACAGGCGCCACATTGACGTGTACAAAGCAGATAGTTGTTTCAAGTCGGTGAGAACGTCAATAAAAAATACCCTGTATACAATAATTTCAGAATCTCAGGAACTGGTAGAGACAAAATGAACAAATACGTTGGATATGTGTTCAAAGTCAAAGTAGTTCAAACAGAAATAATGACCAAAGGAAACACCGCTGCGCTACGCATCTCGCTTTGATCAAACTAAATTATAGAAATAAAACTCTTTCATTATCATTATTCTTGTATTTTGTAAGTAAATAAATAATAATTTTCTTTTTAGATTCAAATACAAAGAGGATCGCTGTTAGCAAGCCGGTAGTTGAAATGGACGGCGATGAGATGACCAGAATCATTTGGGAGAAGATTAAGGAGTCGCTTATTTTTCCATATCTTAAAATTGAATGTCTCTACTACGACTTGGGTTTACCATACAGGTATAATATTTCTAAACCTAATTGAAATACATATCAAAAATAATTATTCGGGCGGGTGGCCACTCGCATCAGGTGCAGGCGTCTGCAAAATCTTTGTAGAGAGAGCCTCAAAGTTAGGGATCTTCACTATTTTTTAAATGCAATAAAAAATTATAGCTCTAGGGTCTCAAAGACATGCGGTAAATACTAAAACGCCCTAAAAAATCTTTACTTAAAAATAAAGTAGAGCTAAAATCACCAAAATTAGCGAGGACAGCAAACGAATCCCTACTTCGAGGGCGGACCAAGGAAACCCGAACAAACTTAAACGTCAGTCAACATCGCAATGAAACCGTTCCGCATCGTGATGTCAGATCGTGTTCCATGAGTTCAAACGAACATTGATATATATATATTTCTATTTGGGTTTCATAATGGCTACATTATGAAATGCAAAAAAATTATGAAATTGAAATTTTATTTTTTTTATGTTGGCAGCAAGTAGGGTTCGAATTTTATGCTTACTTCAATTTCGTTAAAATTAGTTTTCTAGGCATTATGGATTCGACAAAAAAAAATTTATAGAAAACTTTAAAATACTAACCTTTAACCTTGCAAATAGATCATTTTTACTAGATATTTATCTGGATACCTATACTCGGAAATATATAACATGCTGACGGTGTCCGTCAACTAATTTCTAGTCACAACTATAAAACAACATGACCTAAAAATAATAGAAATATCTTCCAGTTTATGTTCGATTTTTGAAGTTTTATTCAATAAAATACTATTTTTATTTTTAATTCAATATAGTATTATACATATTACAGTTACTGTACACATTTCCTGGGCATTAATTGTTGTTCCTGTCAGATTCTGTGTCGACACAATATTTTGTTCAATAGTATTATTTTGTTCAATATTTTGAACCTTGTTCTGCTCGCTTTTTAAAAGTTTTTCTAGATTATTTTCTGCAATTTCTCGTATTTCTGACAGAGTACAACTTTCTTCCTGACTCATTTTTATTAACTTATTTTTAATTAGGACGGATGGGAAGAAGTTTTGTTGTGTTCAATTGTTTCTATCATGACATATTTGATACTTGTAACATTTTATTAAATTGTAAATGTATTGCCAACCCAAAAAGAAAATATTAATTCAAATGGAAAAAAGTCCATTATATTTTTAAAAGTTTTTCAGACTTTAAAGACCCAAATAGAAAAAGTATTATAAAATACACGGTTCATAAGACAATTAGAGCGTCTACATTAAACTCGTGCTCCAAGATAATGTCTTATGAAACTTGTATCTTAATATACTATTATGTTTTTCCACAGAACCGTTATGTTGATTTTTGTAAAACTTTGCAGATATAAGTATAACAATATTTTTGACTATATACTATAACCTTTAAATAAGATTTTATTTTTTGTGAACATCCCTATTGGTTATTAACTTCAGCAAGACGTTATCTAAAACAGAAAAGTTGGGTTTTCTCTCCAGCTCATTATTCACTGATGAATCGTTAAATAATATCATAG
Organism: Barypeithes pellucidus; assembly: GCA_963991005.1. Taxonomy (NCBI): domain Eukaryota; kingdom Metazoa; phylum Arthropoda; class Insecta; order Coleoptera; family Curculionidae; genus Barypeithes; species Barypeithes pellucidus. The sequence goes on from OZ022557.1 coordinate 9,769,426, forward strand.
ATTCAATGATATTTTTATTTGTCCTGAACAGAAACAGCTTTTTCTTTATCAATATATTTCTATTCTTTATCTGGTGAATTAAAAATTTGCCCTGCATGTGAGTAACTAACATATACTATGAAGAAATCATTATTGACATTGGCGCCAAGCAAACATAATCAAAATATTCTTTTATGAGTTTGGAAACATTGTAAATAAATAAATTTAAAATTGATCCTCTCCATAAAAGAAACTATAAAAATAAATACTCTTAATTGCTACAACACATAAATTTTTATTCTCGACATCAAATGCGGTTCTAACCTGTTAAAAGTTATTTTAATGTGTTGAGAGGTTGCATAGCGCGGCGAATTAGTGTTGCTAATCTGAATTAGCGAAATTACATAAATAGCTGGAAAAATTACATCCTTTTGCACACCTTTAGTCACACCATTACACGATTTTTATGCACCATTCGTATTTTGTAAAAAAAAAGGTCAACAACTGAAGTTCGGGTTCTGAGTAAAAAAACTAAATGTACAGAGGTTATTGCATGGTCTCTGATGAAATTTCCAGTTATTGGAAAAAGGGACATATCACCTTAAAGACAAAATAATACGTAATTAAACAGTAGAAGTACAGTGAAACCTCTCTTAGGCGGACACCTACGGGACCGTCTAAATATGTCCCCCTAATAGAGGTGTTCGACCATGGGAAATTTGTTATTAGGTAATATGTAAATGCAAAATTATTACTATGTATATGTATGTACAAATAAAAATAACATAACAAAAATACACTAGTTTTAGTTAGGATGTAGTACTAAAAAAATCTAATAACGTAGTTAACGTGTTTGCGTTTTATACTTGCAATCTAGAAAATGTAATTCCAAGTCTAATAACAATTCCATTGCTGTAGAGTCAGCTCTATTCTTTGCATACTTTTATAATTCCTTTACCATACTAATGGCTTGTTGATAATTGTTGACATTTGTTTGATTACTGCATTCAACTTCTTCATCAGAGTCGTCAGATAGTGATGTGGTTCTTTCAGTTTGGACTACATAATCGGTAGGAATGGGGTCACTATCATCTTCTAATAGCACATTGCTATCAATGTTAATGAACTCGCCCAAATCATTGTTATCAAATTAGAAACTTCCACAACATCAATATTCTCTTTCAGACTCAAAACGCGACATTTTTGTGCAATTGTTTACGGTTTTAACCTTACAACTCACAAATAAACGGCGGACTGCTGTCGGGGAATCACACCTACTTTCATTCGGCGAAGTCCTGTCGGGATGCCACGCATACGCGATTGGTTGCCGGTCTGTCTTTAGAGACTTATTCGTCTCTCAAATACTTTAAAAAAATTTTGGTTTCTCGCACTCTTTGTATGCACAGCCTGTCCGCGTCCGCCCAAAGGAGAGTCCGCCCAAGAGAGGTTGATTTTCATGGAATTTCATATACCTAGTTCCGGACTATGAAAAAATGTCCGCTTATTAGAGGTGCCGTTATGAGAGGTTCCATTGTACTGAGTTTTCGACGTTTTGATATGTACATATATGACTTGTCCAAATTTGTATTGTTAATTATTACAAAAGGATCTTTTTTTAGAGATTATAATATGTGTATTTAGCAGTATTAACACTAATCAAAAATTTTAGGGACCAGACTGATGATCAAGTAACCATAGACGCTGCCCATGCCATCTTGAAACACAACGTAGGAATTAAATGTGCCACCATTACCCCCGACGAGGCAAGAGTTGAAGGTTCGTTCATACTTTTCTATAACTTATATTTATCTAATTTATCTTAAAAATCGATATTTTTTTCCAGAATTTAAATTAAAAAAAATGTGGCTGTCTCCCAACGGAACCATAAGAAATATCCTTGGCGGTACAGTATTTAGGGAGCCAATCCTCTGCAAGAACATTCCAAAATTAGTTCCCGGATGGGAACAACCAATTATTATCGGGCGTCACGCTCACGGTGACCAGTACAAAGCTCTGGATATGGTGATAAAGAAGCCGGGAAAGGTAATTTTTTTATGTGCCTTTAATAGGTTCAAGCGAGAGCTAACAATATTAGAAATAGGTCATTTTATGACAGGTTTATGATATTTTTTTAATGTGCAAGACGTAAGAATATCTCGGGACAACTAATATACAGGGTGATTCACGACGAGCGTGCATTAGAACTTTATGGAGAACTACTGAATATATGTTCCTGAAACTTTGGGGATTTGGGTTTATCGATATGCGCTCTTTAACTAAAATATTGACATGTTCCTGTCATTTCCGGTTATACCGGAAGTAGCTGCCAACTTTCGTTTTTTAAATACAACATGGTAATTTTTATTACATTTTTCGATTAAGCATTAAATATTAAGCACATTTTATAGAAAATGTTTTTGTCAGACTCTATTAGTTTTTGAGATATCTGGACTTTTTGTAATTATTTGGCAAATGCATGACGATGAAATAATCCATATAATTTTTTTACCTTACCGCTTGGACTAAAAATTTTTCCTCACCGAATAGCTAGAAGATCATCAAGTCTCTAAAACATTTCAAATTCGGCATAAAATGTACAGGGTGGTCACAATTCAAGCCTCATTGTGAAAGAATTCAACCATAAAAAACTTTCTTATTTTAAATAGAACACCCTGTATATTTTTATTTAATTTGATGGCAAATTAGTTGTTCTTTATAAATAGTATTTACTGTCCTATACCTATATCAAAGCGTTTTCTCAAAAAATCCAATTTTATTCCTAAAATACTATTTGTTCAAGTGTGCTATGAAAACAATTGTACTTAGGGGCTGTATACTGATGTCTATACGGAGGAAAAGTGATTGGTATCAAAACGATGGGGCTCCAGCACACAACACCCAAGTTGTTAAGACTGCCCTAAACAGACTTTTTCATGACCAGTGGATCGCAAACCAAGATCCCTTCCACTGGCCAGCTCGTTCGCCAGACTTAACTCCACTGGACTTTTCATCTGGGGAACCATTAAAGACAAAGTTTACGCGCCTCCCATCACCACGAAGGAAAATCTAATTGAAAGGGTGAAGGCAACATTTCAATCTCTCACAAGAAATTAGGAATGCTACAAGAAATAACATGGTGAAAAGAATACATAAATGCTTGGAAGTAAATGGCAATCATTTCGAACATATTTTAAAAATATAATCAAAAGATATTAGGTATAATTTTCAAACACATTTTTAATTAAAGAATTTAAAGTTTAAAACTTGTTTCCTTGCTATTTTTAAAAAAATAATATTTAAACCATTAAATTTAAAACAATTAACTGCATTTTATTTATAAATTATTAAGAAACACTTTAGAATATTGTATTTTCCAGCAATCAATCACTTTTTCTCCGTATAGACATCAGTATACAGCCTCTAAGTACAATTGTTTTCATAACACACTTGAACAAATAGCATTTTCGGAATAAAATTGGATTTTTTGAGAAAACGCTTTGATATAGGTATAGGACAGTAAATACTATTTATAAAGAACAACTAATTTGCAATCAAATTAAATAAAAATATACAGGGTGTTCCATTTAAAATAAGAAAGTTTTTAATGGTTGAATTCTTTCACAATGAGGCTTGAATTGTGACCACCCTGTAAATTTTATGCCGAATTTGAAATGTTTTTGAGACTTGATGATCTTCTAGCTATTCGGTGAGAAAAAATTTTTAGTCCAAGCGCTAAGGTAAAAAAATTATATGGATTCTTTCATCGTCATGCATTTGCCAAATAATTACAAAAAGTCCAGATATCTCAAAAACTAATAGAGTCTGACAAAAACATTTTCTATAAAATGTGTTTAGTATTTAATGCTTAATCGAAAAATGTAATAAAAATTACCATGTTGTATTTAAAAAACGAAAGTTGGCAGCTACTTCCGGTATAACCGGAAATGACAGAAACATGTCAATATTTTAGTTAAAGAGAGCATATCGATAAACCCAAATCCCCAAAGTTTCAGTAACATATATTCAGTAGTTCTCCATAAAGTTCTAATGCACGCTCGTCGTGAATCACCCTGTATAGGCCCACAGTTTTAACACTGATTTTTTTAGGTTGAAATCGTCTATACTCCCGACGACGGTGAAAAAGTCACAGCCGAATTATTCAAATACAAGGGTCCGGGAATCGCTATGGCCATGTACAATACAGACGAGAGTATTCAAGGATTCGCTCACTCCTCTTTCCAGTTGGCCCTGGCAAAGAACATGCCACTTTATTTGAGTACCAAGAACACCATCCTGAAGAAATACGATGGCAGATTTAAAGATATTTTCCAGGAAATTTTTGAAAAGTAAGGAAAAATAAGAATAAAGTGTGTGGCAAAATGTGAAATAACCATAATATTTCAGTAAGGGAAGAAAATTGCAATCTGCCAACGTGTCAATATGAAATTCCTGCCAAAACATGAATTTATGCCTGGTAGTTTAATTATTCTAGTGAAAAATCTAGGATATTTGCATAACAATTAAAGAAGCAATGTTTATTCGGGTTACAATATCAAATCCTATTTTGAGATTCTTGATAAAAAATTACCTTTTATTTCTGGCAAATGGAAGTTATCTCAGGGGACACAACCCTGGAAAATTAATTTCCTACTTGCAGTGAAATCAGTGACGCGCCAAGGATCTTCGTCGAAATCGTGCGAAATATTGATAAAGTCTGTTCGTTTTATCAAGTCCGATATCGGATTAAATCATTAAAGGTTGTTAAACAGTAAGACGGTTAAGTTAACAAAACCTTCGCTATACTTGATCGTACCGAACATTCCACTGGTTCACAGTAGTGGGCTGGGCAAAATCAGCGGTTCTAAAACAAAATTATTTTAGAATTATGTACCGCGATAAATATTTTTATCTTGTTTATTTTTCACTCATTGTTTTTTTTATTTATCAAATGAAAAACATTTTGCGTCAATAAGTTGAAGATTTTCTCAGGTACTTTTTCCTAGAATTTAGTTATTTTGGGATCATTATAGTTAAATATACAGGGTGTCCGGGAACATGTGGGAAATCTCCCGGATATGAAGAAAACACGTGAAAAGAATATTATAGGTTCATATAAACTTCTTTCGTATCGGCCTCCTCTTCGGAGATATGGGCTCCCAAAGAGCACCAATGGAATCAAGTTTTTTTACACATAATTATTGAACCACCTGGTATATTTCAATTATTTTTTAATATGATGTATACCAGGTAAGACCCGTCAAATTACTACCCAAGAAACTGTTGTGAATTACTCACAGCTGCAGGGACGGACTAGCTGTAACACTCATGGGCCTATTTTTTTTACGCCCTGTATGATGAGAACTTTGGACAATGTTTTTTACATACCTTTAACTATTGGCTAAAAATTAAGTACCCTTCATTCATGTCGCTAATCCTAACCGTTTTCGAGAAAACGTCATTTTAATTACATCATGTATTTGGCGTATCTCGGTAAGAGATCCATCTTTGTTCCTATGAAATGATGAACGTCAGAATTCTGCTTTTCATATTTATCCCGTGAGAAGATAGGGGGATCAGTGCAAATAAAATTACGTTTCCTCGAAAACGGTTAGGATTAGCGACAGGAATGAAGAGTACCTACTTAATATTTAGTCAATAGTTAAAGGTATTTAAAAAACGTTGTCCAAAGTTCTTATCATACAGGGCGTTAAAAAAAATGGATCCATGAGTGTTACAGCTAGTCCGTCCCTGCAGCTGTGAGTAATTCACAACAGTTTCTTGGGTAGTAATTTGACGGGTCTTACCTGGTATACGTCATATTAAAAAATAATTGAAATATACCAGGTGGTTCAATAATTATGTGTAGAAAACTTGATTCTATTGGTGCTCTTTGGGAGCCCATATCTCCGAAGAGGAGGCCGATACGAAAGAAGTTTATATGAACCTATAGTATTCTTTTCACGTGTTTTCTTCATATCCGGGAGATTTCCCACATGTTCCCGGACACCCTGTATATAATAATCACTATTTTCCGAGAAATAGTTAAAATTTGCTGAAGTTCAGGATGATATGTTCTATTTTAAATAAGTAGTTATGCTTTTTGCTAAGTTATTGTATTTAGAAAATACCTAAGATATAATTTATTGTTTGAGAGCCACCGACTACCCTGTTCGAGAGCTTTAATTGCTTAGCGGTCTTCATACACCTTACCGACTTTGTCCCCAAAAAAAGGTCACTACTTTCATACGGGAGCTCCTACAGATGGAACATAACGTAACAAAAAAAAGCGTACCTACTCCTCAGCTCACGGCGTCGCTACGTTCTCTTCTCTATCGCCATTTCGGCAATATGGTACCAGTCGCGGAATCGACCGAACGGAGTTACATAGTATGAAATAGCAAAGTGATAGGTTATGAAATAGCGAAACGATAGGTATCTCTAACCTTATTTGATTTACGGAGTGCCAGACCAGACTTCGCATTGATATATAGTTGCATTGACGCGGTTTCTAGCGTCACTGATGGACTTTATCTCGTTTCGAGCTTCGCGCATCATCATGGCACCGAACCGCGAAATGCATTTATATAAATAATATTTTGCAAATACAAATAAAGTTCCTGACAATTAAAAAGTACTAAAAAACTATCTTGTTTTAGGGATTACAAGTCGAAATTCGATGCCCAAAAAATCTGGTATGAACATAGGCTAATTGATGATCAAGTAGCTCAAGCATTAAAATCATCAGGTAATTGTATGGTATATTAGTGTAATAATCATAGTATTAGGTATTACTATTCGTATTTTGGGTTCCAATACGGTTATAGTCGATAAAGCTGCTACTTCTTTATGTGAATCTCTCAGTGATTCCAGTTTTTTACGTTTTTCATATAACATTTATGTTTAACAATTGTATAATAAGTTTGCTCTCGATTTAGGTCTGTCGCTTTTAGCATTGATATTAGAGATGGGTATTCTAACGCTGGTCCACACGTTGCACGTTCTTTACAGTATTCAGTTTTAACCGATTAAACAGCGGGCTGTTCACACTATAAACATATAATATAAAAGGGAAGACAAAACATTCCATTCATAAAACACCATTTATTTACAATTGTGCGTGCACAGTTCTACAGTTTCAAATAAATTAGAAGAAGATGGCTTTAAAAAATGGCAACGCTGTAATAAGGTACGGGTTTAGATCATTTCGATCTAACATTAGTCGTAAATAGGTAATCGTTCTAGGTATTTTTTTACAGAAATTCAGACAATATAAAGAAATAATCTAGATTTTTGCAATATTTACTTAAAATATAGAATTAGCTACACCACTGCTTTACCTAAAGAAACATAACCTCAATATTCTCACTTACCGACGAACTATAGTCGAATAGTCGAATTTCTTACACACCACGCACTAACGAACCATTGTAGATGGCTAATAAATAGCTCTAAATAGTTTTAGTTCGACAAAACACTAAAAATTAATTCAAAAACACAATAGACCACAAACAATCACAATAGCAGAAGCGATAAACCGATAACAACACTGCCGACGAAAACGACTGAAAATATTAAACGTCAGGGTAATTTTTACACTAGCAGATAGAAATGAGAATACAGCGTTGCCACTGTGATTTCCATAAAACATTTCAATTTGATTTTGGGATAATATTATATTTTTCGGTTTCAAACGCAGGCGGTATATTTAGGACTCTCAGTACAGACTAGGCGTCATTGATTACTGTTTAAAACTGTGTATGATTCTGACAGAATAAAGACAATTATGTCTATTTATTAATTAAATGTTTTTTGAATTGATGTGATAGTATGCTCCACTGCAAACCGAATACGTTTCGATTCATTCAGTTTGCTGGATAAGTCCATGTGAGTATTCGTCGGACGTCTTCAATCGTATACGTTTATTTGCAGTGCAAACGATGTGTCAACGTTCCTACGTCAATATATGCACCACCAGTTATTCGGTAAGATTAATCCGGCAAAAAAACGTGCGGTGTGTTGCCGTGCGAACCTAGCGTTAGATTTCCCTTCCAACCCAAAACGTCATACGCGTAAACAACTTGGTGACGAGTTTTCTAACATGGACGCGTGCTAAAATATGATTCTTTATAAAACTTGTACTTTAATATATTATTCAAATTTTTAGGAGGTTTCGTATGGGCCTGTAAAAACTACGACGGTGACGTCCAGTCCGACATAGTGGCCCAAGGATACGGTTCCCTAGGCATGATGTCCTCAGTGCTTATGTGTCCAGATGGAAAAACAATCGAGTCAGAGGCGGCGCACGGCACCGTCACAAGACATTACAGGTAAATTTTATATTACTTTTGATTGTGATTTTTTCTAAATTTCCAAATTTTTCTCAGTGATTAAAATAATCATTATTCACTGGTAGTTAGTGCCAGCGGGAAATAATTCACTATATTCACGTTTTTGATGAAATACACTGCTCAACTTATTTAACGCATATCCAAAAATTTGCCTCAAGTTTGATGTTGTGTATTTTCGAAATTTGTTGGTCGATTTAATTGATTTCTCTTTCTAATTGTAGGTTTTTTTCCTAAGAGCATCACTGCCATTATTTTTTTGGTTAAAAAAGTAATTTTAGTATTATTACTGGGTGTTATAAGTTGCGCAGTGTAGTTGAGTAAAATGGCTTCAATTGCCATCAATTTGATCGTTTTTTATCCATTACAACATTTTTCTATGTTATAGAATGCACCAGAAAGGGAAACCAACCTCCACCAACCCCATAGCTTCAATCTTCGCATGGACCAGAGGAATCGAACACCGTGGTAATCTCGACGGTACACCTGACGTAGTAAAATTCGCACAAAATCTAGAAAAAGCCTGCATACAAACAGTCGAATCTGGCAAATACACGAAAGATCTCGCAGCATCAATAGCCGGAGGATTCGACAAAGTTAAAGATGGAATGTTCATGAATACTCAAGATTTCTTGGACGCGATCGCTGATCAGTTGAAAAGGACTGTTTAAATGGAACATTCTTAAATAAATTTGATTCTAATTAAAATAATTGATGTTACATTGTAAGATACTCATTAATATTTATCAGATCGGTCAATTTTGCTCGTGTTCTAGGAATATGTCATGATAGGTTCCAATCGACGTTGTCATTAAACAAAGATACTTAATTATTTTTTCACTGATTATAATTTTTCATTTTGTGCAGTTAAAATTTTAATAATAAATAGAAGTAAGTTCATTGGGAGTCATTGCTGGTTTCAGTGACATGTTTTGTACAATTTCTTCCGTGTTTTAATAGAAGCTATATTTTTTATAGTACTTTTATTTTATCATGCCCTATCTTCCTTAGCGCGGTTCCACACACGCCGCAAAATAAAAATATGAGAGATCGGTCAAGTTTTCATTTACTGTTATAAGCAGACATCGGATTATATGCACTATCAAAATGCCAAAATATGCATGCAAATATGCACTAAAAAAGGGCGAAATATGCACAAAATATGCACAATCAAAAAACCATTTATTATTACAATTTACGTTTATTTTAACATTATATTTATATGTCATACATATATTCATATTAGTTATTGTTCTAATTCTTGTGACAATAAACAATAACATATTTTTCCAGGTTTTCTACAGAAAACTTGTGCCGTTTGTCACTTAATATTAATTTATAGGCTGAAAATCACCTTTCGACGTCAACTGACGTTACCGGGCAGAACTTGAAATTTGGCGCCATTTCTGCAGAGACCTCTTCAGGCAGAGTTTGTCCGGTGCCGTTGATAAATGCGTCAATTTTCTTTATTCCTTCAAGGCTGCATTTAATTTGCCACGAACCTTTTGCGATAGTGAACTCGGAAGGGCGTTACTCTGTTCAATCATTTGTTCTAATATTTCCAAGGACTTGCACAGAGGAAGGTTTTTAGTTTCTAGTTTCTCAATTGCATCGGGCAATTTGCTGAAATGAGTTGCAATAAGAGCAATCTTTTTTTTTTGATTGAAGAATCCTCAAATGCCAGCTGGCTTGAATTGACTGCAATGGTGTCTGATCCGTCAAATTTGCCAACTACTCCTTTTATCGCTTCGAAATTCTCTGCATAAAACAATACAGCTTTCAACCAAGTTCCCCACCGTGTCATTATTGGTTCTGGGGGTCGTGCTACGTTTGGTAGTTGCTCTTTATATGCTTGTACTCGCGATGGTGCCTTTAAAAACACTTTTTTGTAGAAGAAATCAATTTATTGACAATCCCAAACTCGTTTCTGATCTCTTCCGCAACAATCCGTGGGCTAGACAGGTGATGTGAAGCAATTTTGGGTAGAATACTCTCAGAGCTTGACCAGCTTTCACCATGTCACAAACAAAAACACATATTTTCTCGTCATAGACGAATCGGGAAATAGTGATCTGATGGAATCATTTATAAACCGGGTGATAGTTGAATGGTTTATTTTTTCTAGAACCTTGCAAGCAACCAAATGGGGAGTAGAGGGCTCTTTAGATAATTTTCCAACAATTAGATTCGCAATATATCGTCCGCATGAATCTGTCGTTTCATCAGCTGATATCCATATTAGATCGTTCGAGAGATCAGCGCGTATTTCATGCGTAGATAGTTGACAGGTAGTTTTTTCGAATTGTGGATTCTTCAGGAATTATCTGATTAGTGCAATACTTCTTAAGGAATTTTCGACATACTGCGTGTGCGAGGAAGACGTGTCGACCGCATAATACAACCCGAACAAACCCGTATAACTGAAATATGCACTATCAATGAAAAAGTACCAAAATATGCAATAACGCTATAAAAATGGAATGGAATGCATTTGCATATGCAAACATGCAAATGCATATAATCCGATGTCTAGTTATAAGTAACTTAAATCATTAAAATATCTCATTTTAAAGTTATTTTTGAATATACAACAAGAGTAACAGTATATAGAAGCAAGAAATACAACGTGTCCAAGATAAGGAGGGCCAGTACAGGGATCTCGGAAACCGTAAGAGATATGAAGTCGGTTAAATGGAGGTAAATTTGCTCATTTACGTGCCTAATAATATGCCGTTTAGAAAGTTTTAAAATTCCGAGTGTTCCGGAGATATCCGGAAAAAACCGATATTCTGAAAAATCGTTTTATTTTTCCTGGGTTTTTTTGAGATCAAAATCTGAAGTAAATTGCACACTTTTTCCGCTCTATCTAACAGCGTTAATTGTTTTGTAATCCGACGAGTCGTCTTCGAAGGGCCATTATGAGCTTTCTTTTTTTAAATACGGTCCTGTTTTCCTGATATTGAAATTCGAGAGCTTTTTTTCTTCCGAATGCAACGATGTATGACACATTGTGGTTTAATGACGTTTCGAGGGTTTTTTGAACAACATCAGGAAATTTTGGGACACGGTCCCTGTATTTCTCCTAATTTTATAAATAATATCTCATAAGTAAGCTCTACATTTTTGACTTATGTTGGACCATTTCGATAAATAACCAAAACAGTAATAAAACGAACAACGAAAAAAGTAAGGAACTATACATAATCAGGTGTTCAAAATGATTTCCGTTATTCTCTAAGCATCAATAAAATCTTCTAACTGCCACATAACAGTTTTTTTGAGATAAAGTAAAGCGCGCGATAGAATATCAAACTTTTCAGCATTTGTAAAATTAAACATATTTTTGGAAAAACCTTAAAACGCTTTCAAACGATCACAATGGGAATGTCAAGTGAAACAAATCACGCGTCACCATCTTAATTTTTTTGTTTCAAACGCCTACTGTTCTTTTAAATCCCGAATCAACAGAAGTTTGAAATAATGTTTCTGTATTTTGTACAACTAGGTATACATCTTTGTAAAGCCCAAAATATGGCTCAATTAATTTAAAAAATAATATATACGGTGTGGACATGGACGTCGTTTGAGAGGGGCAAGATGAGGTACTTGCCCCCCCCCCCCCCCCCCCCGGAAGTTGTCACCTTTATAAATCAATAATTATTTCGTTATCGGAAAAGATAGTATTCTATTTTTCTTCTATTTTTTCTCGTCCATGAACAGCTGACGTGGTCTTGTCTTATTTGATCTACCTAATCTCAAATGGAATCATTCTGTTAAGGAGATGACGCATGCTCATTCTTTCTTCAACTGATACGTGCATTTATATGAGCCCCCCCCCCCCCCCCTGTGATTTAGTCTTGGTTACGTCCCTGGAATCTCATTCAAAATACGAAAGAAAGTATAAGCGCACTAATCAAAATCGACTAGAACTTTTATGCAAATCGACATAGTATAAACAAATTAAACAGTTAACAAACTATTCCTTCTTATCTGAAGCCATATTAATTTTCGTCATACCACACAACATGAAGTGTACTTAATAATGTTAATTAATTGAATGTTATGGATTTCTATTATCGGTATCCACAATATATATAGTAATGGGGCATGTGTACCTATAATAAGCACTGAATAAATATATTTTAATTATAGTATTTAGCGGTTGTTGTTTTCCGAGGTTTTTCAACTGTTAAATTTTTAAATCTAGGAAAATCTATGCCTCAGTTATTAATCCATACAAACAAAAATTCTCCCAATAAATTATAAATGTAGGAACTAAATTACACATTATTTTGTTTCTCTCACAACTCCAATCGTGGCTTTGGCCTTATCAGATATCATCAAGTCCGATGTGTGTTGAATCATAATAAACCATATAATTTGTTTGTTTTTTTACGATCAAAGACAAGCACCATAGGAAAAATCCTTTAGGGCACAAACCCGTCAGCTCGTGGTCTCCAATCAGACGAATGGCCCTCCTTTCGATGGAATCCAGTAGCCGAAGAGTATGTTTGGGTGCAGAGCTCCAGACATGAGAGCAGTACTCTAGTGATGGTCGAATCTGGGCTTTGTATAGTGTCAAAAGTTGTTGAGGTGTGTACAACGTTCTGGTTCGAAAGAGTACACCAAGTTTCTGAGAAGCTATCTTGGCGATTGCCACAACGTGGGTATTGCAAGACATATTTCCTCCCAGATTGACGCCTAGCAAATTAATAGATGGAGCCAGTGGGATTACGTGTCCGTCCATGACTATATCCGGTTCTGTAATGTTAACCTTTTTAGAGAAAACTGCTGCCTGGGGTTTTTAGCGTTAAATTCGACTTGGTTACTATCACCCCAAGCCAGAATTTCTTCCAGGTCTTTGTTGAGGCGTGATACTTCATGCTGTCTGCGAAGATGTGCGTCGGCAGCCGATGTTTGTGCATTCAAAGCGTCAAAGAGAAAGATGTGATAAGTGTGCTATCATCAACAAAACTAAATATCGGATTTTTCGTTTTCACTAGAAGCTCGTTAATGTAGAGTAAGAAGAGAGTGGGAGACAATATGGACCCTTGGGGAACACCGGCATTGATGGTGAAGGTGTCTGAGAGAAATCCGTCAATCGCCACTTGCAGAGAGCGGTCCTTAAGAAAGCTAGACAACCATGCACAGAATCGACTGGGCATACCATAGGATCGCAGTTTACTTAGAAGTCGCTCATGCCAAACACGATCAAAGGCTTTAGAAATATCCAGTGCAACAGCCCGAGACTCCCCATGATGTTCGATTGCGTTGTTCCAAAGATGGGTGACATAGGCTAGAAGATCTCCAATTGATCTGGACTTCCGAAAACCATATTGATGATCGCTGATAATGTTGAAGCCTTCCAGGTACTTTAGAAGATGTTGGTGTTTTTAAAGTTCCTATTAAAGGAATAATTTCAACAATATAAACTTTTGCATAACTGAACGTTTTCGCCTCTGTTCCCCTTCTAAATCAATAATTATACCCTGGTGTTATGGAAACAGCTTATTATATTTATATGGGTGACTCCTTGGGTTTATTTAAATACTTAGGTAAAACCACTTTCATTACCCTACCCGACGTGCTGCCACATGCAAAGCCATCTACATCTGTTTTCAGTTAACAAGATGCAGGCCTTGCCCTCGGTCGATGGAAAACGTTGACCAATCGCGCCGCGGCGCTGCAAGTCTGATTCAGTGCTTTTCTTCAATTTCCACTTGTTTGTATACGAATTTTAAACGTTTTAGTATTTCTAGTTTAATGAATGAGGTGTTAAACTTACCAGTTGTAGGATTACCTTTTTTTTTAAAATAATTTATAATAAGAAATATGATTTCAAATTTGTGTGATGTTACTATTAGCATTTGAACGAATTGTTATTAAATAAGACCGAAATGAACTAAGGTAAGACAGCATGTGTCTTAAAATTATATTTTTTTTTCACAGAATAAAGAAGTAAACTATGGTATTTTTTCTAAGGTGTTTGACATGTAAATATGGCAACACGGGCCAACATTCACTGACGTCTTTTGAGACCTGACCTTCCAGTACGGCAGCCCGTTACCAGGATTTCAGACTGATCACGAGCTAAAGTTTTTTGAGTTTTTTGGTGATTTAATAAGGACTTGAGACGAAAATTAACAAGAGCGGACATTGGCAACGTTGCGAAATCATTGAGAATCATCTTTACATAATGTAAAAAAAAAAGTGGTCGTAGTAGCTATCGCGCCTCGTCCGTTCTTTCTATTCTTTGACTGAGAGTGATATTTTTGATGAGATGAAAATAGTAACTGACATTTTCCGTGCGGTGAATAGTTTTGGTCTGAGAAAAATCGAAAATTGTTTACAGCCGAGAAATAATCTTATCACGCCTCGTCCATTTTACTTGTCGGATGTTAGTTTTCGTTATTCGTGACCGGAAAAAAATGAGAACGGACATTTTCATCGACGCGCAAGCGCAGTGTTGGATCTTAGGCATGTAATTTTTTTTAACGCTGTTCGAGATTTGCGCCTCGTCCGTTTTCAAGCAGAAATCGTATATTGTGGCTCGGAAACTGGGGGAAAAATATGAACTGACATTTTTACACACGCATTTTTTGGCAAACCGTTTTCAGTCAACACAACACGTGTATCAATAATAATGCAATATGGGGACATAGCTGATGCTGAGTTGTTAAAGACAATCAAGCCACACAGCAAGCCGTCCAATGCACGCGCCGCCTACCGCGATCATGAATTATACAGATACGAGATCTGATTCCGCTGCCCTTCTTGCAGCTGCGCAACACGGAAAATGTCCGTTCGACTCGACACTCAAAACGTCCGATGTCGATGAATTCACGTTTTTTTTATATATTTTTAATATGATTTCATCAAGAACGGACAAGGTGTAGTAACAAAAAGACGATCTGCTTTCTTACGGACTGAAATCATTCTGACGGGTAACCGCAGCGTTGCCGAACTTTTTCGCTCGAGTAAAACTTTCTTATTATTTATTAATCTAGCGATTAGTCGTTGACTAGGTGGAGGCGTGATAACAGGACATTGTGGTAACGGACTGCCGGACCATTTATTGTGTACATCTCTCAGTGGCCTCCGCGCGATTTTTCGGGATGGCTTATCTCGCCCATTTATGGTTATTTATCATTTCTTTCCTCTCAGGATTTGCGGGTTTAAATAAGTTATTTCCATAACACCCTGTATTTTGGTTATATTTGATATCCAACATGCGCTCGAAATTTTATTTTCTGTAATTTTATAATATTTAAAAAATTATAAATCATGAGCTAGTCCATGCTCCAACACTATGACCAAAAGGTACAGAGTCGGACTAGAATACGAGAAAACTTAACATAACAAAATAGTGCAAACATACGAAGCTATCTTAGTTTATTCAATTATCGTTAAAGTCGACCCTGAAGTTAAAATCCTGAAAAAATAATAAAGTCCGAAATAAATATCTTATCGTTCGTATTAATATCATTATCGCTGACCATAGAGCAGGTCAACAATATTTAAGAGATTTCTCCGTCGTTTGAAATTCGCGAGAAAATTTTTGCAAAATGAACGATTTGGTAAGCGTGACGGATTTCGAGGAACAGGCCTATAAAGTGTTGCCCAGGAACGCATTGGATTATTATCGCAGTGGGGCCGGGCGACAGGAGACTTTGGAGAATAATAGGACCGCATTTTCCAAGTAAGTGTTATAGTATTTTTCTTAAACAATAACTC
Organism: Barypeithes pellucidus; assembly: GCA_963991005.1. Lineage (NCBI taxonomy): Eukaryota > Metazoa > Arthropoda > Insecta > Coleoptera > Curculionidae > Barypeithes > Barypeithes pellucidus. The sequence goes on from OZ022557.1 coordinate 9,785,484, forward strand.
TGGTGAACATCCTTGGTGGTAGTGTGAACATTATTATTTTTATCTGCCTCTGTGAATTAATACCACTTTTTCAGTGGCTCGTGACCTACGATAGAGGGGGTTCACAAGTATAGTGAAATTATTTTTAAAATTTTATTTTTGTGTAACCACCAAACAATTACTTACTAGGCGTTTTAAATGTAGAAAGAAGAAAAGAAGTAATAAGAAAATGCGTTAGGTAAAACATATTTTTATTTATTTTTAATTTTACACAAGGAAATACAACTTTTGGAAAATAAGAAAGGTGTTCTTAGTATGTATAGCTGTCGAATCTTAACGTCGTCGCATGCAACCCTCGCAACAATATTTATACAGTCCACTACTAATACTACTAAAGCCATCTACGAGCTATCAAGAAAACCGAATGATGTCCAATACTACTACCGCCATCTACGAGTTATCAAGAAACCCGATTGATGTCTAATACCACTACGCCATCTACGGCTACGTCATTAGGCGCGACAAAGACGAGAACAATAGTTAACTGTTTTATGAAGCAGCAATCTTGAATAAATGGAATGTAAGATGGAAGACCTATTGCAGCACCTCCTCAACAAGATATTCATATCTTGTTAAAAATATACCTAAAAAATACTGGCATAAAGATCTAATAGTTCCAAGACGTTTTATTACAACTATTATTCGACTTAAGTTAGGACATGCCTGTTATCCAGTACATCTGAATAAAATTCATATTGTACCCTCTGACAAGTGTGATTACTGTCACGTCAAATGTGATTTGGACCACATATTCTTTGAGTGCAAAAAGTACAATAATCACATTAACTCATTAATTCAACAATTAATTCAAGAGTGTAAAATCGAATGTCCCTATAATATCCTAAACCTTTTATCATTGGAAAATATTAAAATTTATAATGTACTTATGAGATACTTATACAGCATCAATTTAAAACTCTGAGCCTTTCAATACGCGGAAAAAATTTTACCATCCTAGTCTATCCTTATATGTATTCCCTTCTTGCAGTGGTCGTCATTCCTTGTGTGTCAAAGATAAAGTCGCCCTGACAGACCCCAGAGGCGTGAAGCGTGTGACCCTGTTTTATATGTTTTAAATTCGTACTTTTTTGTTATATTTTTACTTTGTGACTGGCTGCATGACTAATTAGTCAAATGCCAATTAAATTTAAAAAAAAAAAAAAAAAAAAAAACTGTTTTATGACGAGAACGAATCGAGCCCCGAGACTGATAAGTTGGCATTCTTTATATTTTCAGTGTTTGTTTAGTTTAAATCCTTAAATAAAATGGTTTAAAATCATACCGAGTATCATTTATCGAAATACACAACATTTATCGACCCTACATAATAGTGCTTAAACGTAAAGTCCATTCTTCGGTTCTTAATTGTAGAAAATTGATCAATAACAGTCGCATTAAGTTTGGAATACCATTTATAATTTTTTTTTCATATAGTTCATTTTTAAACTTTCTAATAATGTCCCTAGATTTACCCTTTGTGGTATGTGTTAAATTAATTTCGGGTTTAGGTCTTCCCGCATTCTTTAAATTTTTTGCTCCAAACTCAAAGAGCTAAAGTTATTTCTTAAATAGTCCACCGTCAACTATTCATTTTAACTTAATAAATATATAATATTAAAATATTAAAACATACACGCCCGAATTTCTAACTAGATGCACGAACAGACAACACAAACACACAAAAACTGTGCGCCTTTTACATGTTAAATCGCCATAGCCCCGCTATCCCCCGCCACCTGTTACTACAGAGAAACTGCACCACTTAATCGCACGTGCGAGCAAGTCTCGTCATAATCGTCATTTACCTCGACCGAGGCACGGTTGGCGGATCGATACAGTTTGGGTTGACGAGATGATAAAATATTAGGGAGGGTCGGACTTTTTTAGTTTGACGGTACGATCAAATATTAGAGAGGGTCGGACTTTATACGATAAATAATATTCAATGAATATAAATTAATATTTTTTATTCGTTTTGTTTTGGGGGTGCACGTGCGAATGTGCTCCTGTGGAAGAACCGCCACTGCACTTTTCTTCGACTCGAACGCATCTTCCTATATAACACTTTTTTTTTGGATCACTTAACCTTAATGCAAAATTCACCTCATTTTTGTCAGTCAAGTAAAATAATAATGATGTAAGAGTAAGGAGGAGGTATTTTTTGGCTACAAGATAGTAGGAGCCCTGCATTATGTCAGGCTTATAATTTATCGCCACCTATTGCTCTTACGCTAAGAAACGGGGCCGGATTTACCTTTCTTACCGTCCCTTTTTTGCCAAAAACCAATGCGATCGAAATCGTTTGTTGTTCAACTTTTGCATCAAAATCAGTTCGGTAGTTACTAGTTAGTATATGGCTTTTTTTTAAACAAACAACGCACGATCTACTGTTACGTAATATATATATATATAATATAACAGTTCCAGAAATCACATTACCCGTGATATACCAGAACAGTCAGTATTTCCATTAGATTTTATGAAGTCGGCTGTGAATTTCATCGGGTCGCCTTGACAACGTAAGAAATATTAAACGTCAACATTTTTCATTTGTATATTTTTGGGTAAACTGAGTGACGACGATATTCAGATTGAGGGAACGCCACGAGAAATTACATTACAAGCTGCTGCCACAGCAAATAATCTATTGCTAGAAAAATCCGATAGTGGCATTAAAAAGTGTATCAAAAATGTATCGACTGGTGTACTGATAACCATGAGAGTATCGACTCAAAATGTTTTATTAGCATGTTTCGATAATTTAACATAAAAGTAAATATGAAGTCGTAGAAAAGTATAGTAACACAACTCGAGCGGTAAGCCTATTACACGTAAGTGTCGAAATCGTGTGTAATATACGTCTTACCACTCTTGGTATGTAATAGGTATACTATTAAGACTGTGAGTATTACGTATGCGCATAAAGCGATTCACGTTGGTTTTGAATCGATGGAGGTTATATTCGTTGGGAAATACGACCTCAGGAACGTCGGTTCCATAAGGATGACGTCCTCCAGATGAAGGAATTCTTAAATAATGCATTTGGAGGAGTATTAAGCTGACCCTAAAAGCAAAAATACCTCATGGGAGAACTATATACGACAAGTTTGAAAATAAGAAATGATAACTTAACTAAATCTTCTAAGAGAGATCTGCTAGTGTAAAATTAAAATTTAAAATGGTACTTGATGCATACGTATTTTAAAGTTTATTTAGTTATATCAATTTAATTATGATTTATTGTTTAAAATAGAATAATATTTCTTGACAAAGGTAACCAAAATTGGATTTCAAAGCCAATTTCCCGTTTATGAATACTATTGTATTCGTTGTCTGTTTTATGCTATTTCATTAACTGATAAAACAAAGACATTAAAAATCACCGGTATTTGCTATTACTATCTTAATGATGCCACCTTCATTCTTTCCATGCCCAAATGGAATTCACCGTTTTTAATATCTGATTGAAGTTAAAAATACAACTAAAATACTATTAATGCCCATGCTATTTGATACCAAACTATTTTTAACTTTCGAAGTCGAAAACATAATCGGTCACCCAAAAAGTTCAAGCTCATTTTGTCATAGTTCAAAAATTGATAAGCGCACGGAATATTTTATAATTGAAAATATGGTAAATATGTCATTACAATTAAAAATAAATGCATGTTAATCGGGAATTACGTTGGTGCGATATTATAGCTATATTAGATAAGGCAAAGTTAGTAGTGTGTGACAAACAAGTCGCTATAGTACATACAAAATTTATACTAGTAAAGAAAATTTGTTTGATTCTTTAAATAAAATAAAAAATCTACTATTCCTAAGGAACTGATCAAGGTATTTTATATAATATTTGTTTCTATTACTTTATTATACTTATAGAGCAAAGTGTACACTTATTTGCCGTATCACAATTGTATTTCTTTTAATGATTTTTTTTTTATGATCAAACACAAGCACTATAGGAAAAATCCTTTAGGGCACTCTGGGAGTGGTGCGTGTACGCAAGAAGCGATTCACGTTGGTTTTGAATCGTTGGAGGTTATCTTCGTTGGGAAAAACGACCTCGGGAAGGCCGTTCCATAAGGATGAAGTCCTCCAGATGAAAGTATTCTTAAATAGTGAAATTCGAGGAGTACTAAGCTTAACCACATATGGATGGGCAGCAGTGGTTCGTCGTGTATTTCTGATATTCGCCGCTCTGGGCGGAATTAAGAGGGCAAGGTCTTTGAAGGTTAGAGACAATGCTGTATCATGAGTGATAGACGTGTTTTGGACTTCCATTGTCTTTATTTCGTTTAAATCACACATTTAAACGAAATAAAGACAATGGAAGTCCAAAACACGTCTATCACTCAGGGCAAGGTCAGCTGAGCACTTTCCATGAAAATATCTGTAAAAGAGAGTCAAATCCCCAACCTGTCTCCGATGTTCTAGGCTGTCGAGGTTCTTCGTTAGCTCGTGGTCTCCAATCAGACGAATAACCCTCCTTTCGATGGAATCCAGTAGCCGAAGAGTATGTTTGGATGCAGAGCTCCAGACATGAGAGCAGTACTCTAGTGATGGTCGAATCTGGGCTTTGTATAGTGTCAAAAGTTGTTGAGGTGTGTACAACTTTCTGGTTCGGAAGAGTACACCCAGTTTCTGATAAGCTATCTTGGCGATTGCCACAACGTGGTTATGCCACGACATATTTCCTCCCAGATTGACGCCCAGCAAATTAATAGATGAAGCCAGTGGGGTTGCGTGTCCGTCCATGACTATATCCGGTTCTGTAATGTTAACCTTTTTAGAGAAAACTGCTGCCTGGGTTTTTTTAGCGTTAAATTCGACTTGGTTACTGTCACCCCAAGCCAAAATTTCTTCCAGGTCTTTGTTGAGGCATGGTACTTCATGTTGTCTGCGAATATGTGCTTCGGCAGCCGATGTGTGTGCATTCAAAGAGAAAGATGAGATTTTGAGATTGTAACGAGTTTCTCAGGGGAAATGTATACTCCGAGAACAATTTTACAATAGCAGATGTGATTAAATATTTTCTGTTTTTAGATACAAGATTCGTCCAAGATGTTTAAGAAATGTTGCGAAAAGAGATCTAACGACAACAGTTCTCGGGGAAACAGTTGCCATTCCAGTGGGAATATCACCAACCGCCATGCAAAGAATGGCCCATCCCCAAGGAGAGTGTGCCAATGTCCGAGGTGAGATATATTCCATCATAATAATATACCCATATACAACGTGTCCAAGATAAGGAGGGCCAGTACAGTTAAATGGAGGTAAAGTTGCGGATTTATGTGCCTAATACGGCCCTGTTTTCCTGATATTGGAATTTGAGAGCTTTTTTTCCGAATGCAACGATGTATGACATGTGGTTTAATGACGTTTCGAGGGTTTTTTGAACAAGGCAATTTTGGGATACGGCCCTGAATTTCTCCTATTTTATAAATATCTAATAAGTAAGCTCTAAATTTTTACTTATGTTGGACGAGTTCAATAAATAACAAATAATTTACTAATAAACCACAAATAAGTGAACAAAATACAGAAACATTATTTCAAACTTTTGTTGATTCAGGATTTAAAAGAAAAGTAAGCGTTTGAAACAAAAAAATTAAGATGGTGACGCGTGATTTGTTTCCCTTGACATTCCCATTGTGATCGCTTGAAAGCGTTTTAAGGGGCTTTATATTTTCCATAAAATATGGAACATAATTTTACAAATGCTGAAAGTTTGATATTCTATCGTGTTTTATCGAACAGAAATCTGTTATGTGGCAGTTAGAAGATGTTATTTGTGCTTAGAGAATAACGGAAATCATTTTGAACACCTGATTATGTAGTTCCTTACTTTTTTCGTTGTTCATTTTATTACTGTTTTGGCATGATTTTTGTTCACTTGTGGTTTATTATTAAATTATTTGTTATTTATTGAACTAGCACAACATAAGTAAAAATTTAGAGCTTACTTATTAGATATTTATAAAATAGGAGAAATTCAGGGCCGTATCCCAAAATTGCCTTGTTCAAAAAACCCTCGAAACGTCATTAAACCACAATGTGTCATACATCGTTGCATTCGGAAGAAAAAAGCTCTCAAGTTCCGTCGTTCTGTAATAAATTATTAATATATAACCAGATATTTAAACCAGTATGGCTTTATGGCATTCAGCTATGGGGCTGTACCAAAGTCAGTAATATAAAAACAATACAGACGTTCCAGAATAAAGTGCTGCGCAACATTGTAAATGCCCCTTGGTATGTGCGCAATGCGGATATTCATCGTGATTTAGAAATGTTCACTATTAAAGAAGAGATTAAGAGGTATGCTCTCAAACATGAGGCAAGACTACATCTTCACGACAACGTGGAAGCCATACAATTACTGGACAACCAACACCATGTCCGGAGGTTAAAGAGGACAAAACCATTTGACCTAGTATAGCGTGTCAGACAGGATAGTGATTGAGTGTAAATAGTTAATAGATAAACCTAAGGAATATCATTGGATTGACTTTAGATAAGTACCTAGTTTTAAGCCTTATTAGATTAAAATTAATGGTTAGTCTTCTAGACTAGTTTTAATATGTAAGCACAAGCGGTGCTGATTTAAAAAAAAAAAAAAAAAAAAAAAAAAAAAGTTCCAATATCAGGAAAACAGGAGCGTATTTAAAAAAAGAAAGTTGATAATTGTCCTTCGAAGACGACTCGTCGCATTACAAAACAATTAACGCTGTTAGATAGAGCGGAAAAAGTGGCAATGTAAAAGTGCAATTTACTTTAGAATTCGATCTCGAAAAAATTGAGGATTTTTCAGAATTTCGTTTTTTTTCCGGATATCTCCGGAACTATTCGGAATTTTAAAACTTTCTAAACGGCATATTATTAGGCACGTAAATGCGCAACTTTACCTATATTTAACCGACTTCGTATCTCTTACGGTTTCCGAGATCCCTGTACTGGCCCTCATTATCTTGGACACGTTGTATATGAACCGTTGTACTTTTATAAATAATTACTTAAAAGTATATGGGCCTGTATTCCTGTTTGGTGTCCCTTACAGATACTATACAGGGTGTTCCTTAATGACGTGCTAATATTTCCGAGTACCTACTAGTCTTTGTACTCCTATTAAAATTACTTGAAAGGGCCGAAACACGTGTCAAAAAACTGAATAAAAATCGTGAATCATTACAAGTACTTTTTTTTTCCCGCATAACGTGTTAAAATCTATTGTTCCAGCTGCACAGGCAATGGGAACAATATATATATTAAGTACTATAGCCACCAGTAGCATTGAGGAGGTAGCCAAGGCCGCACCCCAAGCAATTAAGTGGTTCCAACTTTATATTTATAATGATAGGTAGGTATAGGTATCTATGAAATTACGATAATATTGATCCTATGAACCAAACAAGAATAGCATAACCTTTCCGTTTTTAGAGAAATAACCAGAAGTCTTGTCAGAAGAGCCGAGGAAGCGGGGTTCAAAGCTCTCGTGGTTACAGTTGATACACCAATGTTTGGTCTGCGGCTTGCAGATATGAGAAATAAGTTTAATTTGCCAGCTCATCTAAAGTAAGTTTACTAGTTTACAAGGTATCGTCATGAAAAGAGTATTATATGTATACGTACCATATATATATACATTATATTGCCAATACGAACGTTCCAAATTACAAAAAGTGTCCCCGGTATGGGAGATGGCTTGGCACCATTGAGTTTGCGCAGTAGGGTGGAAATTTTATCGATGGCGTCAGAGCCGGCCCGACATTATTTGTTTGTTGTTATTCGTCGCCATCTTTGGTTCTGGATGCTTTTTCAAATTACAGAATAACATCCACATTGTTGTCGGTATATTAGTGCTTATAAACTTTCATTACCTAACAATAATTTTTGTAAAGGAGTTTTTAATTTGTGTTGATTCGATTCGCTGTCTGTTGGGTTAGTAACTTGTTTTGTTTAATATGAAAGGACACAAGTGCATGATGCTTTTTTGCAAAAGTAGCGGATTAATAGCATGTATAAAGTATTTCAGGTATGTACATATATACGAAAATATTTTGCTTATCACATTATCCGATCTTGGGAAACGAATTTCACTAAAAAGCTTGTAAAAAAAGAAGAGAGTGTCACTCGTATATACAATATAATATATATGTGGTCACTACCTAACCTTAAAATCAATGTATTTTTAATTTGGTGCATTAGTAGCTGATAATAATTCCCAAAATAGTCATTCATTCTTAATTTTTGGTTTAGAAAAAGGTAGGTTAAGAAACATACGACGTTAAAATAAAGCTCATCGTGTCGATTGTTACAAATATTCGGACGGAATTTGTCACCAAAAGTTTGCATGGAACGCTGTCTTAAATCGAACTAATCGAAATTTTGATTGCAATATTTTTCCTAACTAACCAGTGAAATTTACATTAAAAAAGTTGAAATCCGGTCCTGTCGAATGTTTACTTTTACAAGGAAATTTCCGAACTGCGCAAACTCATTAGTACCCGTTCGATGCCCATAGCGGGGACATAATTGCAGATGGTATTAGCAATATAATGGTTATATATATGTGATACGTACACGTACTATGACTAGATACAAGTGTGCGACTATGATATCGATTTTAGACTTGCTAACTTTGAGGGCCACTATGCCGAAGTGACTAAAATTAAAGGAAAACAAACGGGTTCTGCACTTAACAACTTAGGGGATTTGTTTGACGCTTCACTCGAATGGAGCGATATTGCTTGGCTGAAGACAATAACCAAACTGCCGATTGTCCTCAAGGGAATTTTGACAGCCGAAGATGCAATTCTAGCGGCAGAAGTTGGAGCTGCAGCTGTGTTGGTATCCAACCATGGGGCTAGACAAGTAGACGGATGGCCAGCATCGGTAAGGAAAAAAGACTCAATCTTTTTACTCATTGACTCGTGAGCACCCAAATTAATTTGTACTATATAGTTCGTCTAGAAAGTATCCGGAATTTGATGTTTCAAGTAAGGTGTGTGTATAGTAGGCTGATGGCTAAAATCGCATCACAATACCATCTGTCAAATATTGTTGATAGTAAGCAGGCTTGAGATTTGTGAAATCATGTCGCAAGTCGAAAAAAGCTAGTAATTTTGTATAGAATAGGTTAAAAAAATAGTGCAATCCACTAGGAAAACGTGCAGTATACAGGGTGTTATGGAAATGACGTATTATATTTAAATGGGTGATTCCTTGGGTGTCCTAGAGAAGCGCTAAAGATTGTTTCACGAAAAATGGATATAACTTAATGACTGCAGTAAAAGTATCTGGGGCCATCCCATTATTTATGACCGTTTGTTATTATTATGTGGAAAGGACCGCATTGTAATAATTATAATTAAATATAGGCACATCAGGTATGTTAGGTTGCTTAATTTATATTTAAATATCTTTTTGTGGTAAAATTTGTTAGTTTTTGAGGAATGGTTCAAGAATTGTCTTTTACCAAACATTCCTCAGAATAGCGTGATAGTAATGGACAATGCGAGCTATCACAGTCGCCAATTACATAAAGCTCCAAGCCCAAATAATACAAAATTGGAGATTCCGAACTACATGGCGGCGAATGATATATATTTTGAAGAAAGTTATAAAAAAAGTGATCTTTTAGAAGTTTTAAAGACATTTTGTATAAAAAAAGTATATGTTTGTGACACATTGGCAGAAGAAATTGGACATACAGTGCTACGGCTCCCACCCTATTATTGCATTTTTAACCCCATAGAGCATATGTGGCACCAGTTAAAATCACTGGTTAGGTCTGAAAATATTTCTCCGACTTTAAGTTCTAGTGTTGTAGAATCAATACGAAAATGCTTTAATGATATTCCCCCAGGTAGTTGAAAAAATTCAGTCCGTCACGTAATAACTGTAGAAAATTCGTATATTAGTCTGGATCGTATAATTAATCCAATTATAATTAATTTTGATGAGGATAGCGATAGCGAAACAGAACTATAGAATGACATTATAAATGTAAATAAATATGACTAGTAATATTTTAAAAAAATGTTATTTCATTTGATTACATTAATATAATCATATCATTACCTGTTTTCCTTAGTCCGTCCCTTCATACTTCACTTGTTTATTGCCAAGCTCTTGTCGACACAATGGCACCGATCCAGGAAATCATTAAGTCGTATCCAATTTTCGTGAAACGTACCTACTGTACCTACCTAGTTCTAGATGATGAGTCAGGCATTTGTGCTATTTAGATAAATTTCTAGATCGAAGCTCTGCCAGAAATTGTTAAAGCTGTCGGCAACAGACTTGAGGTGTACATGGACGGTGGAGTTACAGATGGAACAGACATTTTAAAGGCGTTAGCTTTGGGTGCTAAAATGGTGTTTATTGGGAGGCCAGCTTTATGGGGTCTAGCGTGTGGAGGAGAGGAAGGCGTTAAGAAGATTTTAAATATTCTTAAGACCGAGTTTGAGTTTGCCTTGGCCATATCAGGTAAAAATTTTGCGTTTTTGTTTTTATTCCAACCATAAAACACAAATTTGTGCTATAAATAGAACAAAAATATAGATAGGTAAGCTTTTTGAATGTTATGATTTGTTACAGGTCGTGCTAGCGTTCGTGATATAAGGCCCTGCTGTGTGGTTCACGAATCATTCTATTCAAGACTTTAATCGAGGCTGTTATTATATTAGATTTATATTTTTCATTAAATTCATATGTTGTTATACTTATTATTATAATTGTTTTAATAAAATGTATTTTATTTGTTCTTTAATTATACATGGTGTCTCAAAAAACATGTACCATCGCACGTGTTACAATTCCTTATCCAAAAATAAGACAAGTTCGCAAAGATATAGGTTGTTAAAATTTCTTAATTTTATGAGTGCTTTCAAGATATTTTCGAAACGGCTGTTTAAGAAATAACTTTAGCTCTTTGAGTTTGGAGCAAAAAATTGAAGTGAAGAATGCGGGAACACCTAAACCCGAAATTAATTTAACGCAGACCACAAAGGCTAAATCTAGGGACTTTATTAGAAAGTTTAAAAATGAAATATATGAAAAAAAAAATATAGAGGGTATTCCAAACTTAATGAGGCTGTTATTGATCAATTTTCTACAATTAAGAACCGAAGAATGGACTTTACGTTTAAGCACTATTATGTAGGGTCGATAAATGTTGTGTATTTCGATAAATGATACTCGATATGATATTAAACCATTTTATTTAAGGATTTAAACTAAAAAACACTGAAAATATGAAGAATGCCCCCGAGCCCAATTATTGTAGTTACGCCACTGCTTGTAAACTAAGCAGACTTCAATCAAATTTTAAGTTAAGTTTCTTTAGTCATTTAAACCTCTAATATAACGGATCCATACGGTGTTGTTTTTGGCCTTCTCACTTGCCTACTGTGTTTTTGTTTACAAAATGATTCAGAATAGGGGATAATGTTTTTAGAACCAAATAAGGTACGTGTTTACTGTTTAGAACTCACCCTGTATAGTCACGCTACAGTGTAGCCGAGTCTTGCATCGGCAACATTCGTTCGGCATTGCCAGTTCAACTCCGACTGCGGCGCAAGAAAGTGACATACGTAAAATCGTTTGGGTGTGTTGTGACTTGATTAGTTTGTGCTCGAAATAATACTATTTACGCCCCTTTTACACGGATTATTTCTTTCAAATTCGACAAAATGGTAAGTTTCCTTTATAGTGACCTTAAAAATCCAATATCTTCTGTTTTTTCAACGGTATAATACGGCAAAACATAAGATCAATGACCATTGGGTGGGTTTACGATTCGACTTTACTATCGAGCCTCGACCTACGACCTATTTTTTGTCTTTTTTCGTTACACCGCTGGCCCTATAACTAATATCGGCCGTGGCGTCGTGTATGATTTGTTGTCGTTTTGGCCTGGATGCGTTTTTTGTGTTTGATTAAAATGCATGTCTGCCTGTTGTGTTCTGATTTAATTAATGAAAATTAACGAAGTAAGGACTGTATCGCTTAAATGTATATTTACTAAGATTACTGTACGTCATGTTGTTAATTAGAAAGCGGCATGTGTAAATTTTAATTGGATTTTTGTCATTTTAAATGGTAGTGATGTATGTAGGTAGTCTTGCCGTCGATATGTTTTTAAAATTACAGAATAAGGGTAAGGAATTAATAATGCTTAAATACTTCCACTTGACTCACTAACTTCTCTGTCAAGATGGCTTTAGTTTTATTACCCCACCCTTACCTATATTTCTATTGTACCTATGTAATTTATTAATTTACCTGTCGGTGAAAATGTTTTGGTTTGTTCAAGCCGAGGCCACGGTTTTCAATTTAATTTATTGACACATCGGGACGGGTTTCTTTATCTCGTTATCAGTAAACAGTAAAATAATTTTATTTTTGAGTTTTTTTTTAAATTGTAATAATGTAGGTACCTACATAATTAAATATTCTGGCTTTTATATTAGGTAATGTAGTCATAAAATAAAATGGAACGATTTTTTATACTTTTATAAGTGTAAGTTAAATGGTGGTAAATATCTATGTGTATACGCTTATTTACCAGTCAAAAATTATTTTTTTCCGGATAATTGCTATTTTGGAGCATGGATTACAAATTCGGAACGATTTTTTTTTAGATATTCCTCCTTAAAATACCCTTTTAACCTTGTTTCTACCGCCGTAGACACCCCAGAAGCGGCAGAAATTTTAGCGCATGGGTTTGCTTGTTTTTGCTTAATGGTGGCCATATATCAGTACTTCCGTAGAAAAAAAAGCTATCTACGGCACTGTATATTTCAGACGTATTATTCCAATTGGTCATTTTCCTATTTATCCTTTTCTGACGCAAATACAAGCAATTAAGGAGAGGGAACATTCCATATAATTTGATCCCTTTTCTTCGTTTTTTTCTTTAGGGCTTCTTCTTTTTTTAAATATATAAGATATGAGGGTATTTTTTCTGCTTTCTAATGCAAGAGATTAAATGATCAAAAATGCAAAACTTTATGTTCACATAGACCGCATTCTACAAAGCGGCCTCTGATGGTAATATCACTAAGACTGTGATTAATTTGTGTGTGTTTTTTGCCACCAATTGGTTGCATACCGAGTGCACCTCTAGAAATTCATATAATGTGTAAAGTACTTTGGGAGATATTAAAAAATAATAATTTAAAAAGTAGCAAAAAATAGAAGTAAGCAGTACGTTCGTAATATAAACTTTTCTTCATAAAATGACCTGCCACTGCCCCATATATTGCCCTACAAAATATATTGCTCACTATTTGATTGAACAGGTGGTAATAATTTAAATATGAAATAATTATATATAATTATATACTATTTAAATCAATTTTATGTTGCAAAAATAAGCAGATTATAAAGAACATTCAAAGTAAATTTTAATCCTTTTGCTGATATAGGTACTTAGTTAGTGGGTGAGTAGGTATACCGACCTCGATACCGACCTACCTGGCTATAAGTGATTATTATTATCATTTAGAAAATATTAAACTGAATTTATAATATATTTCCGTCTGTTATGGTTTAGCATTGACATGCGTAATTTAGCTAGGTATTCAATAAAAACATTTTTTCAAGGTCTATGGTTGACCTCCCTAGCATATTACCTGAAACAGAGAACAGCTGATAGTTGAGAGTAGATCTGTCATCCGCATTAAATGCAATATTTTCATTATCGATGCCGACTAAAACTTGAGAAAGGCAGCAGAAACCCAATTTTACAATGGATACATTTTGCGCGTTTTCGACAATTATTATTATTAAAAGTACTAAATCTGCCATATTTCTTGGAATTACTTGTTGGTATTCGTGACAACTGAAATTAAAAACAAGTTTGAAATGTTTATGATGTACAGGGTGTTCCTTAATGATGGTAATGCTAATATTTCAAAGTGTGATTGCTGCTTATGGTGATTTACTGATGAACCGTTCATATAAGCATATAAAAGGCGTATTCGAAAGCAGCTACTGCTACTTACAAATGGCAGTCCAAAAAAGTTGCTACGAATTAGCAGTACGTATGCTTAATAAAGAATGTGAACTATTAATTTAAGTAACAGTTAGTTTAAATAGCCATTAGCTGTTCATAGGTGCTTCGATCAACTAATAAACATTTAAAAATAACAGAATAATCCATCTCTACCCAGACTTGCACCGGCAATGGCATTGAGAATGGCGCTTGCCCCATTTCTGGCAAAGCGAGACAGCTGATCGAGAACGGTGTACTGCGCATTAATCCGTGCAATTTTAATTGTCAGAAGACTAGAATTGCCGACTGTAATACGCATTGCGCCCACAATGCGAGCAGTGTTGGTTAAGCCGTTTGAGAACGGTTTAGTGCGCGCAATTATAATTGCCATTGCCGGCGCAAGAGACAAAAATTGCCGACTCTAATACGGCTTTTAGGTATTGTCCGCTGCTTATTGGGACATTGCCACATTCTCATCCTAATAAATCGTGATTTAATTTATAGGTAATTAATTTTTTAAAATTTTAAATTGAATATTAACCCAAAGGCCGTGTTTCCACTGGCCACTTTTTGAAGTTGACATCGACGACAAAAAGTGGTTCGTGTGTAGCCGTCCCAACCACTCAAGTGGCCCGACCCAGCCACATTTTGTAGTTATGCCAACGTAAAGATGTGGTCGATATTGGCGCGGAAATTTTAGTGTAGCCAATACTTCGCAGTGGTTAATATGGATTCCGACGAAGAAGATTTATTGCTTTTGTTGCTACAACGAAGACGTAAGCGAAGAAGAAAATCTCCGAGGTTTTGAGTCCATCCCATTTCTAGGACTTGGCTTTTCATTTTTTTTATTTTTTTATGATCAAACACAAGCACTATAGGAAAAATCCTTTAGGGCACTCTGGGAGTGGTGCGTGTGCGCAAAAAGCGATTCACGTTGGTTTTGAATCGTTGGAGGTTATATTCGTTGGGAAAAACGACCTTGGGAAGATCGTTCCATAAGGATGAAGTCGTCCAGATGAAAGAGTTCTTAAATAATGAAGTTCGAGGAGTACTAAGCTTAACCACCTATGGATAGGCGGCAGTAGTTCGTCGTGTATTTCTGATATTCGCCGCTCTGGGCGGAATCAAGAGGGCAAGGTCAGCCGAGCACCTTCCATGAAAATATCTGTAGAAGAGAGTCAAATCACCAACTTGCCTTCGATGTTCTAGGCTGTCGAGGTTCTTCGTCAGCTCATGGTCTCCAATCAGACGAATGGCCCTCCTTTCGATGGAATCCAGTAGCCGAAAAGTATGCTTGGGTGCAGAGCTCCATACATGAGAGCAGTACTCTAGTGATGGTCGAATCTGGGCTTTGTATAGTGTCAAAAGTTGTTGAGGTGTGTACAACTTTCTGGTTCGGAAGAGTACACCAAGTTTCTGAAAGGCTATCTTGGCGATTGCCACAACGTGGTTATGCCAAGACATATTTCCTCCCAGATTGACGCCCAGCAAACTAATAGATGAAGCCAGTGGGATTGCGTGTCCGTTTTTTAGTGGGTTTTTTAGCGTTAAACTCGACTTGGTTACTATCACCCCAAGCCAAAAAGGTTTTTGTTGAGGCGTATACTTCATGCTGTCTGCGAAGATGTGCGTCGGCAACCGATGTTTGTGCATTCAAAGAGAAAGATGATAAAAGTGTGCTATCATCAGCAAAACTAACTATCGGGTTTTCCATTTTCACTAGAAGGTATACATTATACCAAAAACTTCGTAAGCTATCCCGATATGTTTTTCCGGTTTTTAAGAATGTCAACTTGTTTCTTATAGTCCCAAATTGCAGGTTCAGTCTGAATTCGGTTCCATCTCGATACTGACGTACTGACAACCAAACGACGACAACAAAGTGGTCTCCTTGCACGTGGTCCGTGGAAAAAGGACCGCGCTGAAGCCGGCTAGTGGTCAGTGGACGGGCTCGACCACTCACGGCGGCAGAAGTTTAATTGTGGTCGACAAAACGCCCGTGTAAAAAGCACCAAACTTTTTACATTGCCTTAAATGGAACTACAAGCTGGCGACAGTAGACCACAAGCAAACCACATTTTGTCGTCGATGTCAACTTCAAAAAGTGGCCAGTGGAAACACGGCCTAAATTGAAATAACTTTTAGTAAAACGTTGAGTGACCCTGGTGATAGGTCACACCACAATGCGAGAAACCAAGGGTTATGACCGAAAATCGTGGTTCGGAGCCCACGTTAAGCTGCAGGTCCCTCGGGAATGGCCCCGGCAGCGAACGAAGAGTAATAAATTTAGGAAAAAATCGTTGAGGGGTAGAGTAAATTTTTCATTATATGTATAGTAAAAGCCTTCTGACCAGAAAATGCCCCAAATTTACATATTTTGGGGCCGATCCGGAGTACAAATTTTATTTACTTTTGGGGGAAAACAACGGGGTTTAAACAGGTAACTGATTTATAGCAGCAAAGGTCAAGGGTATAATGTAAATATATGCATATTTTAATTACATTAGAATTAATTTATTTATGGTTTATTTATGACATTTCGTCAGGTAAATTATAATTAAATATTTTATCGCCTTTAATTTTCCCCCGCCGGCATCAGTGCTTAGTTGCCTATCCCTGTAATGATTTAAGGATATCAATCCGTTGACACTAACTAACCTCCGCTGATTAGTCCTTGCGTCCTTGGGCTTCCGGTCAATCGTGACAACTGTTTGGCGTTTGTGTAGTATTATTTCTATGAAAATATTAAGTTGCGAATGCAAAATTGTTTATTATTAATTATCTATATTTTACATTTTTATGGAAGTTTTACCTGGTTTTATCCCGGATAGTCTCAATAATAGTTTATTACAGATATAGTGGATATTCAATTCTATGATCGAATTACCACGGAATAAAAAATTCTCTCTTGAATTACTTATTTAATAAATATTATTTTTTGCGAGCAGATATAAAAATGCCGACGGCGCCTCCTGAACTAATTAAATGCCACCCTATAGCGGTGTGGCTTATTGAAATAAGCCGTCGCCAGCAAGCAATATTATATCCGTGACAGTTCGATCACAGAAACAATTTCCAAGAATTAGTTTTCATTATTTATTGCAAATATAGTAACTACTGTAGCTCCACCCTTATTGCAGCTATTTTATTTTGCTAACGTATAAAATTTTATACTTTAAAAATGTTTGTAATTCTATTGATCCATTCGTGTAATATGTCGCGTCGAGGTAGACGTAGATCTTAACGGGATTGGGAAATCAAATCAATCAAAATATGCCTTAATGCCTGAAAGATTTTCTAGATTCTCGTCGACGAAGCAAGAAATATCCGTGAAAAGTAAAAAATATGACCTGGAACTGGAGGCGGTATTGGTCGGGTTTGTTCAGGATTAAAAAAAATCATATCTGGGAATTCATCTTTATCGATATTTTTCTAACAATTGTAATGTGTAGTGTTGCTAAAACCTGTGACCTTTAAAATGTTACCACAGTTTTTATCAGAGGACCACGCTCCATGTCGTAAAAGGGTTGTTACAATTTACTATAATACCGGTCTCGACAGCACACTTATTGTTTCATCTTTCACTTTGAATTTAACCTGAAGCGATGAGTAGCAGAAATACACGACGAACAATTGCGGCCCATCCATATGTGGTTCAGCTTAGTACTCCTCGAACTTCAATGTTTAAGAATTCTTTCATCTGAAGGACGTCATCCTTTCGGAACGATCTTCCTGAGATCGTGTTTCCCAACGAATATAACCTCCAACGGTTCAAAATCAACGTGGATCGCTTTATTCGCACACGCACCACTTCTAGAGTACCTTATAGGATTTTTCCTATACAGATAGGATTTTTCCTATACAGGTGACGTTTGATCATAAAAGACACCTGTTCTTTTTCTCTTTCATAGAGAAAGAAATTGGGCATTGTCGATCTCGGTGCCCACGAGTTTCTCGCATGGAAAACGCTGTAAGAGCCATTTATGTAAACCCGAACAAACCACTGTACTTCTACTGTATTAGTAAGTAGTTCTTACTACCGTAGTACCAGCCCTTGCTTATGGGGGGGGATCGAAACACGTAAGAAGGCCTTGGAAGTGATCCTAAGCCTACTCTGCCCCATGCGCTCATAAGTAACCTACTTTTATCTATCGGTTTCACTTCATTTAAACGTCAATATCAGACTTACGTAGAGTTAATATGAAATGCCAAAAAGTGAGTGTTTATGCAGGCGACTTGATCCTGGTCATACTTGTCTTACTTTACTGAATTAGGGAAGGTTGCTGCAGACAGAGAGACAGGCATAAAATGCGAACAGCACGAATCGTTAAATAATTTTTCAAGTCAATTTTCTTCGTCCGGAATGGAATATAATCAAGCAACATATGAATGATATGTAAAGTGAATGAAAATGGCGAAAGCGAAGCGTCCTTAAATTGTAAAATAATTTGTAATTTTCTAATCTTTTCACGAGGAACGTCGTTTCCTTTTTTGGTGCAAGTGAGTAATTTGTAATTGAAATATTCATTTAGTCATCTTTACTGAGAGTAAGCTTCGATAATAATTTCTTTTCATAAATCATATGGGGCCCAAAAATATGCTCGGACTTGAAGCCGGAAATATTTGCTAGGACCTAGAGCCCAGTTGAAGATTGTAAAATATTTTATGTAAATTACGATTTGCTTCCTATTTTTTAATAAAACTACTTACAAGCTTATTTCTGAAGTTAAATTTTTCATTTATAGTTACGTTACTAGTTCAAAAACTGATATAAGAGTGTGTAAGGATTATTTTAAAGTGATATTTACAGCTTAAAACATGTCAGAATCCTAATATTTGATTTTCACTACTTAGTAAATCAAATAAAAGGGTTTTGAATGTTTTTTTGTTGGTTAAATGTCACTTTAAAATATTGACAGTACCTAATAAAAATATGGACAAAAGTGACATTTGAAAAGCACGTGCGTTTGTCAGCTGATGCCAGAGGTAATGGATGCCGGGTTTGTTCATTTGTTCATACCTGCTTCGATTTGTTAACACGGCTGTTTGTCTTCTTCCTGTTTATAAGTATTCGTTGCACAGTACTCTACATTTAATGGTCTACTACTCCATTGGCCGACATGTTTCGGGGGGAATCGCAAGTAGATGTTATTTTCATAATATTTTAATGAGATTTTTTTTTTTCAGAAATAAACGTAAAAATTTCACCTAGAAATGGACGGCATAAGTGAATCGACGGGCGCGCTGTCTGGTAGCGTGGACAGCGTGATGGGTCACTCCATGCACCACTCCCTGTCGACGCCTGCCGGCGTGGACGGTGGTGCACGGACGCCGCCCGCCACGCCCAAGAAAGGCGGCAAAATGTTGGCTATGCGGGTGCAGATGCTCGACGATACAGTGACGATATTCCAAATTCAGGTAACAATTTAGAAACGTATTATTTTTTTATTACGTCGATTATAAAGAAATCTATCCGACGAGTTTTGGACTCGAGAATGAAACTAACCATTGGGTTACCACCAGGTTTTCTTTGGAGTAGGATCGGTTCGCACCTGGCCCTCCTTGGATTACCCAACCCTAGTTATAGATAGAAACATGTATGTATTGAGCAATTAGATAAATAATGTAACTCTGCACGTAATACTAAATTAAAATACAGGTTACTTGGATTTTAGAATCGATAAATAATAACAATGTTAAACCGAACTTCCGGTTTAACCGGGAATAGATGCGTCAAAATATCTATTACAAATTTCAAAACGTTTAACTTCGGTTAGTATGTAAACTGGATTAGCTCCAAAGGTATTCTAAACTACAGATCTCATAATCCATTCATAAAACTCTTGGAAAGTGAAGCTGTGATTGTGTGAAATGTTATTGAAAATCAGTAATGGGTGGAAGAGAGAACTAAATGTTTGTCGGCTGAATGGCAACAATGTTGAAGTCTGGTTATATCAGATGGCTAAATATTAAAACATAACCATACTTACCGATGAAATTTAAATGATCCACTCTTTTACAAACTACACATGAGTGAACCATGATTGTTTATAATAAATACGATTTTTCTCCAATAATCACAAAAAATCGACCAAAATATATAACCAATCCTTTAGATCAAAGCGCAAACCTCTCAATTTTTACGAGATTCGTAGCGCATTTGTAAAATAAAAATAGATGTTGCCAGAGTGCAGTTGGATTATAGTAAAATTATTGGGAAAAAAATTTGTTTTAAGAGCAATTGCGGATTAATCTTAAATCAGTTGTATTTGTCAAATTAACAAATTTTTAATTGGGATTTTGCAAGACACCTTTACGATAAATATGTCAATCTGGCTATGCTGCAATAATGACCGAAAGAGGTGGGAACGACTGTTTGCAGTCGTTGCGTAGGCTAGAAATGTACATTTTTCTATCTGTAGTTCGTAATATATTTGGTTAAGACCCATAATTTGCTGGAAGACGAGCTAAAATATTCTTAGCCTGAAACAAATAATACAAATGCTGATTTATTTACCTTAAAAGTATCCTCGTTTCCTTTTAAAGGATTTAAAGACCGGCTTGTTACACTGTCATCATTAGGTACGTGAAAAACAAATTTTCTTTTCATCAAAATCGGGTCAAGATATTTGCAAAAAGGCTTTTACGTCGCTCAAGTGCTCGATTTATTAAGAAAATTCCGTAAATTTCAATTTTAAACTTGTGCTTCTTAATTCGTTGCTGATGTAACTGATTCATTAAAAAATATTTTTTGCGAGCTACTTCTTTTAAGATTTCCCATAATGATGGAAAGTCTATTTTTTGCAGGCAAGTGCGGGTCGAGCTTGCTCAGATTTTTGACCTGATGTAGTTGTAAAATAGCTATATAACTGCAGTTGCTTCAGAGTATGGAGTACTAATGACGACGACACGATTTCGTCATTGGTAGGGCTCGCGACGAAACATGTGTGACGTAAGATAACGTCAGTCCACCACTGGTTTTTAATGACATACATGTTTCGAGAGAGAGAGCTATACAATAGGTTTGTTCCAACACCCTATTTTTGTATCGTTCTAGAACTGTCACGGAACTGTTGGGATCGATTTTGTGCGCAGGCGTTAATTTTGCACTGTTTGATGCCGATGCACAAGGGACGCAAGGTTGGTACGGTTTTGTGACCACTCTCTGTAAAAATCTCAGCTGATCGCCTGTCTGATTAGTTCTTAAACTAGGAAAGAAGGTTAGGTAATTATCATAACCCTACTTTTTTACTTTAGTTCTTCGTCTTTGCTTGAGTATTATCTTTTGCGGTTCCGTTTTGTTGTATTTAATAATTATGAAAGAGAATAACATGTTTACCGAATTGTACGAATATCTTGCAGGTTTGGGAACTGTATTATACAAATAATTTAATAAGAATAAATTAAATAATCAAACTATTAAAGATGGGGTAAGCAACAACTTTTACAAAACAAGGCTAAAAAACAATATGAAAACAACTATTAAAATTCTTACGGCGCAAGTCAGCACAAACGGTTCCTGCTCTTAGCCATGTATCGTGTTCACCGTCCAGGAACTGGTTTGCGAACGATCACAAATTTGGTTGGAACACCAACGGTATCGCCCGATACACCGTTTTGTGTCGGTTGGAACGGCTTTCGACTACTACGCATGTGCGTGACCGTTTTTAGGGTGGTTGGAACAAACCTAATATCTCCATCGGCACCTACGTCATCGTACTTTTTATGATTGACGCGGAATCTACCGAACCTTTACTTTGTCTGTGACCGTAGTTAATATACCTATGCTCAGTTACGTGGTTTTATTTGAATAGAATACAATAGAATTAAATCCAATATAGGTATTTTCATTGATAATATTATCATTTTTTTTTCCGTTTGGTGACAGTTTATCCATACAAAACTGGCCATAAATAAAATTATTAAAAAGTTCAAGTAGGTACTTTTTTAACCTATATTGAACTGCAACAAGTGCTTTGGTATATAGAATATTCCAGACGAACGTCGTTATAACAACGTCTGATACGAGAAAACGCCACAGTTGGACATTATATACACAGTGTGTAAAAAGTCCCGGAACAGTCAATTATTTCAAAAATGGTGCACAATATAAAAAAACTTTCTGTATAAAAGTTGTTGGTCTTAAAGAAATTTATTAAACTTAGATCCCTGTAATTATACAGGGTTGCCCAAAAAGTCGTGGTAACCGAAACTTCATTTTTTTTAAATGGAATGACCCTTTTTTGATCACATTTTCTGATTCCTCTAAACATTCTAAACAACAATTATAGAACATGTCATATGGCTAAACCTATTAGTTTTAGAAATAATTTGAGTTGAAGGACATAAATGCGATAGGTACGATATTATCTTTTGCATTTTTATAAGCTGGATAGGACGAAGAGGCCCCATAGAATGGCCTGCTAGGTCGCCAGACTTAACGCCCCTTGATTATTTTCTTTGGGGACACCAAAAAAATAAAGTATTTGTGACAATACTTGCAGATCTGAATGAATTAAGAGGAAGAATTATTGAAGAATGTGCATCTATTAACCAAGAAATGTTACAAAACGTAATCGACAAATTTTATTATAACCTAGCCCATTGTCAAACTGTGGGAGGAGGACATTTTCAGCATTTAATTAAATAACGACTCACACTTAATTTTATTTTTTTTCTTTTCAAGTTATTGTTAATTTTACTGCTTGTATTTAATAATTTAGTTGTTATTAAAATTTTGACACAACTTGAGTGAAGTTCATTTTACACGAGTTTAATGTTTTTCTTTTAATTTTAACGTAAAACATTTGAGCCGACTCGAAACAATGCAAAAGGTAATATCGTACCTATCGCATTTATGTCCTTCAACTCAAATTATTTCTAAAACTAATAGGTTTAGCCATATGACATGTTCTATAATTGTTGTTTAGAATGTTTAGAGGAATCAGAAAATGTGATCAAAAAAGGGTCATTCCATTTAAAAAAAATGAAGTTTCGGTTACCACGACTTTTTGGGCAACCCTGTATAATTACAGGGATCTAAGTTTAATAAATTTCTTTAAGACCAACAACTTTTATACAGAAAGTTTTTTTATATTGTGCACCATTTTTGAAATAATTGACTGTTCCGGGACTTTTTACACACTGTGTATTATCTATTAATTCATAGTGTATCTAAAGGGATTATCAAAATGGTTGTAATAATGAGACGTCAGGCTGGTTTCTCGATTTTTTCATGTAGCTGCACCTGCCTACAGTTTAAAGAAATGATTCCTCTAAGTAGTCTTGTTAAGCTTCTTCGTTATGATATTATCAAGACTTCTTCCCCGATCAAAATTACTTGTTCCAGTATCTAGTCACAGGTCTATGGGCGAGGATGAAATCTATATTGGCTGGCATCACTGAAGAAAGCTGCACTGATTTCCGATCAACTGCAAAGACACAGAGATTACGGAAAATGCGATCTGATCGATCTCGATAATCAGCTGGCGATTTGCTGTCCTTTTCTATAAGTAAGAAAAAGAAAGAGACTATATTGGCTGGCGATCTAATCAACTGTGATCAGTTTCCGAAAGGCCTACAATACGGGTATTGAATGTCAAAAATCTGAGTGAATCCGTTGCAATTTCTATAAATGCATAAATGCATACCAAACAACTTAATCAATTCATATAAGAAAAGATTACCATAATCAGCATATGAAGAAACCTAACTGTAGCATACCAAACTGACTGAATACACATAAAAAACGGGAAGTAAATGGCCTTTCAACAAATTCATTAAAAGACCCATGACACCAGCTGAAGTGCCAAAGTTGCCTAATTTGGTATAATGTATCACCTGACATGTAGGCAGGGCGGTTGCTTAATCATTGCACGAGATCCCGTTGCTTTTTTATGGTCCGTTGTAGGCGGAAGAGGTAACATTTTATATTAGGTAAAAGAAGTTTTTATTTTCGGTATAGTATACAATCTCTGACGTGGTATGATAAGAGTGTATGTAATAAAATCAGTGGCATAATCTCGACCTAATCTGCATTACTTTGTTAGGTGCATTCGAAATTTAATATACAGGGTGTTATGACGTATTATATTTAAATGGGTGACTATGGGTGACTCCTGGGGTGTCCTAGAGAAGCGCTACATATATTTTTTTTCAAATCGAACGTAAAAATGGGGTAACACACTCTCTTACTCACAGGTGACTCCGCGGTCATGAATCATATTACAGCGGCCAGCTGTGTAATAAACACATGTTACGGCGCAAAGTTGAGAACTGTGTAAAAAAGTAGAACTATAGTTTCTTATAAAAATAAATATTTAGCTTACTTAGAAATTAAATCCAGGCCGCCAACACGAGTAAGGAATCCAGGGCACAGACACCTTCAGTTCTTTTTCTATGGGAAAAACTTTATGCTCATCACGTGTCCTGATGATAGTGTGGGACTGCATAATAAGCTTATACCCACTAAACCCCATTCGGCCTCTTATTTCCAATCTCGGAACATAACCGGCATATCGTCGAGAGAAAAAAATACATAGTGAAACAGAACAAATTACACTAAATCCCTTAAAGAAACACACATACACCCACAGTTTCAAATTAGTTTTTTTGGAGATATGCACCTATTATCAGATTACACAAAAGCACTAAACACTAACGCATAATTACACTATCGTACACATAGAACCACAGCACACACAGAAGGTAGGATACAAATTATTTCGCAATAGAAAGGCTATTGACTTTCTAAAGAGTGACAACACTGCTCAACTCCCTGGGAGGTGGAGATATTAGATACCCTTAAAATCTTAAATGGGGAAGGGGTCAAAAGCCGGAGCATTTTAAAGGTCTCGTGCCAATAATGCCCTAATTCAGTGGCGGCTCGTGATCTATGATAGAGGGGGTTCACAAGTATGGTGACATTTTTCTAGGCGTTTTAAATGTAGAAAGAAAAAATACAGTCCACTTACTAATACTACTAAAGCCATCTGCAGCTATCAAGAAAACCGAATGATGTCCAATACTACTACCGCCATCTACGAGTTAACATACACCCACAGTTTCAAATTAGTTTTTTTGGAGATATGCACCTATTATCAGATTACACAAAAGCACTAAACACTAACGCATAATTACACTATCGTACACATAGAACCACAGCACACACAGAAGGTAGGATACAAATTATTTCGCAATAGAAAGGCTATTGACTTTCTAAAGAGTGACAACACTGCTCAACTCCCTGGGAGGTGGAGATATTAGATACCCTTAAAATCTTAAATGGGGAAGGGGTCAAAAGCCGGAGCATTTTAAAGGTCTCGTGCCAATAATGCCCTAATTCAGTGGCGGCTCGTGATCTATGATAGAGGGGGTTCACAAGTATGGTGACATTTTTCTAGGCGTTTTAAATGTAGAAAGAAAAAATACAGTCCACTTACTAATACTACTAAAGCCATCTGCAGCTATCAAGAAAACCGAATGATGTCCAATACTACTACCGCCATCTACGAGTTATCAAGAAAACCGAATGATGTCTAATACCACTACGTCATCTACGGGCTACGTCATTAGGCGCAACCGAGACGAGAACAATAGTTAACTGTTTTATGACGAGAACGAATCGAGCCACGAGACTGACAAGTTGGCATTCTTCATATTTTCAGTGTTTTTTAGTTTAAATCTTTAAATATAAAGGTTTAAAATCATATCGAGTATCATTTATCGAAATACACAATATTTATCGACCCTACACAATAGTGCTTAAATATAAAGTCCATTCTTCGGTTCTTAATTGTAGAAAATTGATCAATAACGGCCTCATTAAGTTTGGAATACGCTCTATAAATTTTTTTTCATATATTTCATTTTTAAACTTTCTAATAAAGTCCCTAGATTTACCTTTTGTGGTCTGTGTTAAATTAATTTCGAGTTTAGGTGTTCCCGCATTCTTCACTTCAATATTTTGCTCCAAACTCAAAGAGCTGAAGTTATTTCTTAAATAGCCCACCGTTAACTATTCATTTTAACTTAATAAATATATAATATTAAACTATTAAAACATACACGCTCGAATTTCTAACTAGATGCACGAACAGACAACAGCGCGGTGCACACAAAAACTGTGCGCCTTTTCCATGTTAAAACGCCATCGCCCCGCTATCCCTCGCTGCCACCCGCCACCTGTTACTACAGAGGAACTGCACTACTTAATCGCACGTGCGAGTGAGTCTCGTCATAATCGTCATTTACCTCGACCGAGGCACGGTTGCCGGATCTATACCATTTGGCTTGACGGGATGATAAAAAATTAGGGAGGGTCGGACTTTTTTAGTTTGACGGTACGATAAAACATTAGGGAGGGTCGGACTTTATACGATAAATAGTATTCAATGAATATGAATTAATATTTTGTATTCGTTTTGTTTGGGGGTGCACGTGCGCATGTGCTCCTGTGGAAGAACCGCCACTGCCCTAATTTATTCTTTTTAGTAGTAGTTTCCCAGAAATCGACAAAAATGAACATTGCATGAGTTGTAAGCTTATTACACACTCTTTCGCCTATTATACAGTACTGTGTATAAATAGGCGTCTTACCACTCTTGATATGTAATATACTGGTACCTTATGGCAGTGCGGGTACGTTTTAACGGTATTTGAAAGCCTAATGTCAAGGAAGTTTTTTGTGATTCGTTCTCTTCCTACACTATTGTAGAAGGTTAAGTTTAATGGAATTTTTGTGTAGGCAACTTATCGGTGCTTTTACCTATTCTCTTAGTCGTTATAGTTTGTAATTAAATTGGGTTTAATTTAATCTTTAATCAAATGTAATAAAATCAAATGGTTTGAACAATTTGAAACCTAATTTTGATCCGAATTATGATTAGAAATATGCAACTAGCGAATTAAAATTGTCGAGAAAGTATTGCGAATATTGACGAAATTACTTTTTACCGGCGAATGCGTCACTTGACATAAAAATACTTTTTTCTATTTGGGTTTCATAATGGCTACATTATTAAATGCAAATAAATTGAATAACTTGCCACTTTATGAAACTGAAATTTTATTTTTTTCAACAAGTAGGGTTCGAATTTTAGGCCTACTTCGATTTCGTTGAAATTAGTTTTCTAGGCATTATGGATTCGACAGAAATTTTTATAGAAAACTTTAAAATACTAACCTTTACCTTGCAAATCTCCAAAAAATCTTTACTAGATATTTATCCGAAATACCTATACTCGGAAATATATAACACACTGATGGTGTCCGTCAACTAATTTCTTGTCACAACTATGAAACAACATAACCTAAAAATAATAAAAATATCTTCCAATTTATGCTCTATTTCTAAAGTTTTATTCAATAAAGTACTATTTTTATTTTTAATTCAATATAGTATTATACATATTACTTTATATATACATATTTATAGTTACTGTAGACATTTCCTGGGTATTAATTGTTATTCCTGTCAGATTCTGTGTCGACACAATATTTTGTTCAATAGTATTATTTTTTATTTTGTTCAATATTTTGAACTTTGTTCTGCTCGCACCATAACTCAAAGTTTTGCATATTCTTTTTAAAAGTTTTTCTAGATTATTTTATGCAATTTCTCGTATTTCTGACTGAGTACAAGTTCCTTCCTAACTCATTTTTATTAACTTTAATAATATATTTATTTTTAATTATGACGGATGGGAAGAAGCTTTGTTGTGTTCAATTGTTTCTATTATGGCATATTTGATACGTAATATTTTATTAAATTGTAAGAGTATTGCCAACCCAAAAAGAAAATATTAATTCAAATGGAAAAAATCTACTATATTTTTCAGACTTTAAGACCCAAATAGGAATTGTATTATAAAATACACGGTTCATAAGACAATTAGAGCACTTGTACTTTAGAAAACTAAATTAAACGCGTGCTCTAAGATAATGTCTTACGAAACTTGTATCTTAGTATACTATTTTTAGTTCATCCGATTTAAATGAAAATTTCAACAAATTATAGGTGTATCTATAATATCCCTTTATTATAAAAATTGTTCCTTAAGTCCCTAAACCCCAGGAGTAAGCTCCACTTTATATTTTTTGAAGGTCGTAGTTAAAAGGCACCTTTTAATTTTCGGAAGTTTTATAATGGAAAATCTTACAGGTCATTAAGTATTTATTCAGTGGAGTTTTTAAATTGGAGAACGTTGGAATTTGAATTACCTTTGCTGCTAAAATTTACTAATTTGACTTAAAGCGTAAAACTTGAATAATAAAGTAATTAAAATGGTGAATATATACAGGGTGGTTCGCGTTCTCTATGTTTATCTCTTATATCTCCAAGGGGTCCACGATACAGAGTGTCGTTCATTCAATTACAAGCAGTATTGCCGGAAATCTTTGATTAGAAGTAATTCGAATGACGTTTCGAAACGTAATAGAATAGAAAAAAACGGTGTCTGCGTAAGAAGAGTACAAAAAAAAGATCACTTTCCTATGATATGGGGGGCACCACCAGATGGAACATAAATTTCATGTGGGGACGACCCCCGCAACAATATTGAACATCTAAAAAAAGGTTAGTTAGTTTGTCACTAGCACTCTCGATATAGTGTAATTATTGACATACCAAGAGTGGTAAGACGCCTATTACACACGATGGTAGCGAGTATCTAAGTATCGAAATTTTGTGTAGTAAGCTTACCACTCGAGTTGTGTACTATACTTTTTCTACGACTTCATATTTACTTTATGTTAAATTATCGAAATATGCTAATAAAACATTTTCTGAGTCGGTTATGTCTGACATGGTTATCAGTACACCAGTCAATACATTTTTGATACACTTTTTCATGACACTTCCTGGATTTTTCTAGTAATCTAAAAGCCAAAATTTGCTGCGGAAGCAGCTTATAATATAATTTCACGTGGCGTTCCCTCAATCTGAATATCGTAGTCACTCATACCAAAAATTACCCAAAAATATCCAAATTAAAAATGTTAGTTTAAAATTTCTTGACATTTACGTTGTCAAGGCCACCCGAACAAACCCGATGAAATTCACAGCCGACTTTGCATAAAATCTATTGGAAACATTGACGGTTTTGTGATGATGTGACGGCTAATGTGATTTGCGGAACTGTTACGTAATATATTATATATTACGTAACAGTAGACAGTTCGTAAGTAGGTTCTTACCACATATACATTATATTGCCAATACGAACGTTCCAAATTACAAGAAGTGTCCCCGGTATGGGAGATGGCTTGGCACCATTGAGTTTCCGCAGTAGGGTGGAAATTTTACCGATCGCGTCAGAGCCGGCCCGTCATTATTTGTTTGTTGTTATTCGTCGCCATCTTTGGTTCTGGATACTTTTTCAAATTACAGAATAAAAAGTGGTTCATCCACATTGTTGTCGGTATATTAGTGCTTATAAACTCTCATTACCTAACAGCAGTTTTTGTAAAGGAGTTTTTAATTTGTGGTGATTCGATTCGCTGTTTGTTAGGTTAGTTATTTGTTTCGTTTAAGATGAAAGGACACAAGTGCATGGTGCTTTTTTGAAAAAGTCGTGGATCAATACCAGGTATGTATTTCAGGTATGTACATATATACGAAAATATTTTGCTTATCACATTATCCGATCTTCGGAACCGAATTTCACTAAAAAGCTTGCAAAAAAAGAAGAGGGTGTCACTGGTATACAATATAATATATATGTGGTCACTACCAAACCTTAAAATTAATGTATTTTTAATTTGATGCATTAGTAGCTGATAATAATTCCCAAAATAGTCAATATAGTCATTCATTCTTAATTTTTGGTTTAGAAAAAAGTGAGGTTAAGAAACATACGACGTCGGATGAAAGTTAAAATAAAGCTCATCGTGTCGATTGTTACAAATATTCGGACGGAATTTGGCACCAAAAGTGTACACCAATCAGGGCACCGTCGGATCATCATATCGTCAGAAATCGTATGCATGGAACGCTGTCTTAAATCGAATTAATCGAAATTTTGATTGCAATATTTTTCCTAACTAACCAGTCAAATTTGCATTAAAAAAGTTGAAATCCGGTCCTGTCGAATGTTTACTTTCACAAGGAAATTTGCGAACTGCGCAAACTCACAAGGCCCCCTTGGGTGCCCATAGCGAGGACATAATTGCAGATGGTATTAATATATTTATATGTGGTTCTTACTAATATATGAGTAGAAAGAAATAGTAATAGATTTGGTGAGTAAGGTAATAGGGTAATAGAATTGTTAAATTAGTAATAGATCTATTAAATCTCTTGATCCCGTAAAATTTGTTACCTATAACGTATAGGACAAACAAAATAAATGAACAAAAAAGTGCGACATTCCACAACGTTGTCTGACAATAATTCCTCGCTGTTGTTTATTTCTCGTTAACGTTAAAGTATACCTATGTTAATCCCATGTTTATAATTTCCTCATTTTCGGTTTTCTCTTTTAATGCACACGTTAAAAAAGCTTTGGCGGTTTACACAGCTGTCTTTAAAATGTTTAGGTAGGATTTAATAAAATCCTTTATTATTGTTAGATTGAAGAGTCGCTTTACATGTGTAAAGTTTAATGATGAGCGCTTGTTTAGTTTAGAAGCACGTGCTGTATACGGGAAACTGTATGTCGCATATTCTTTACTTATTATAAATATTACCTAGATATTTTAGAGAAGTAATTAAATGGTTTGCCATTATTAAAATTGATTCGCAGCAAAAAATAGCCATTAAATCATTTGATCAGCATAAAAAGGGTTTTGCTTGCAATAAATAAAAATCAGGCTGCAACACTTGTTCTGCAAAAAATGCTACAAACTGTGAACAATTTAACCGATATCATTCCGCTTGTAATATCATGTGTTCGCTTAATTAACAGCCGAGCTGCGAAATGATTACTTGGTCAGCAAGATTTTACAATTGGTCAGTAGAAAAAAACATGTCTAGAAGCAGTTTACTTCAGAGGATTGCATATTAAAAGAATGGGTATCAATATAAATCATTGTTTTGAATAATCGGCAAAATTCGTTATTGTAGGCGGAGCGAAAGCAGTCGCGTGATACGAGTAGCAATTGCGTGCGTGTGTTTTCATTCGGTGTAGCAGCCAAGGCCCAAAAGGTGTAGCGGGGGCGGGTTTTCACTTGTTTTCCCAGGGCACTGTCAATTTATGTAACTTTCTTGTGTTTTCTTTTGCCGAATACAGAAGGAAATCGGCTACAAAAGGTGTAGCAGGGGCGGGTTTTCACTTGTTTTCAGAGGGCACTGTCACTATTTCACGTTTTATTTCTTTTCTTTTTTATGACCAAGATTAAATATTTTTCTTACCCGCTGATTGCTTACCAATATCTGATTAAAAGTGGATCGCTCATAGCAGCTTATATATTTAATTTGCGTACCAAAATAATTTAGGGCACTCTAGTATGACATTAATTACTGACCGATTCAGAAATGTTTGCTGTCCATACGGTGCTGACCGACTAGCCATTTTGAGTGACCGATTACATTTTTCTGTTCGCAAAAATAAGAATATTTTGCTAACCAGTTAAATGATACCCGATATTTTATTGTTGTTACACAGAAACAAAGAGTTACTTATTTTAAAAATAAAATACTCGGCCTTTATAAATTTTAGCTTAGTATGCGCAAAGAATATGTTTTCTCTTTTGTAAAACATTACAAATAAATAATTTCATTTCGAGAATGAAAAATATTAAAGTTAATATAGTAGTAATTATTTAAAAAGACAGAAACCCCAATAAAACGTGCAACAAAGAACGCTACAGGGTATTCTTTGTTTTCATACAAATCAAAAGCAAGAATAAATTTAAGGGAATGTCCAGTTGACGCCCTTCAAAAAACAGTAAAATAATAAACGACATAAGTCTTAGTGTTCTATCTTTTACCAGGCACCCAAGCGGGTACCTGAGGAAGAGACACCTAATGTAATATGAGGGTGTATTTTGTATCCTGATGGGTATCTGTGGTCAGATCCGGAATGTATTATTTCAGAAACGTTAAATAACAATTAAAAATAATTGGAATTATGTTTAAAATTCCTCGGCCGTACCTGCAATTTTGGGGTACCTGAAAAAGGCTCTTTGTTCCGCTTTAATTTCTCATATCTGATAAAGATAGGCAATTGAGGGTTGGTACTTGCTGATTTCATGTCTATGATTTGTTTAGAATAAAGAAAGAAGATTAGACCCTGTAGCATTCCTGTTGCACGTTTTATTGGGGTTTCTGTCTTTTTAAATAATTTCTACTATATACATACATATATCTGATTGGGATTTCGCCGCGGAACAGCATAAGTCATTGTTAATGAACAATGAAACAACATCGCCATTCCAAAACTCGACGAGTCAGCGCACTGACCGGCTGTATCCAAGGAGTAGGAGACGTTTTTCTTATTATTCTGCCTTTGATCGTCCGAGGCTTTGCCAAATCACTTTAGATAGTTTCGATTTTAGATATTTTTCCAGTAAGCCTCGATGTGACATTCTTTTTCATTACCACTATGCTATGAAATTAATTGAGATTATTGATAGTGCATGCAGTACTTTCAAAAATGACTGTATAAACATATTGTTCAATTTAAACGTTATTTACCGTTTTGAAAAAAATAAAATTATTTTTCGTAACATGTAGTAACATATTTCGAAGCTAAATTTAAAATGCTATCCAATAGTTTTCTTATAGTTTGTCACACCTTTTTACCTTAATGGAGGTCACTGATAAGTGCTCTTAATTAAACAAAATTTTTATTTTTTACGATGTGTGACATAATTATCCTTTTATAATTACGCAATATTAAAATAGACATGTATCTGCCCCAACTTAAACAAATATATGTTTTGGGTAAGTATAATAATTCTTTGCTTGAGACGCAGCATATATATCTATTTTGATTATTATTTTTTATAGTTTTTTTAAAAATTAAACTCACCTTGAAATACTTTAATTATATCTGCAGACATACCCTACGAATTTAAAATTTGTTCTATGGTATCTATTTCCATTGACCTGCCACACCACTTTGAACTAACGAAACACTAAATAGCCTTTAAAAAAGGCAAGAAAACACTAATGCCTGAATTCACGACATGCACGAAACTATTATGACGAAACCGAATAAAAATAACCCGTGAAGAGTTTGTTTGTTTGCTCTTTTCGGAAATTATTACCCTTAATAGATCTCGACCTGATAGATTTTTTTTAGATGGGTAAGGGATAAACCGATTTAATAATTTGAATCTTAATATTCGCTATTTTAGTTCCAAATAAAACCTATAAGTAATATGATTTTATTTTAAGAGAATGTAATAATTTCTTGTGTTTGAACATATAAAAAAAAAAAAAAAAAAAATTTTTTAAATATTAAAGAATAAAGTTAGTTTTAAACGAAATGGGTATAAAAAAGCCATGAAACAAGTTTTATTTTTTCTTATTTCAAAATGCATGTTCTAATTGAGAGTTTATTAGAATTTAACTGTAAGGTTTGGTTTCAAATAGCAAATAGCTATAACCATGAGAAAGTTTTTATGCTACTCAAAATAAAAATATTCAATATTTATTCAAATTAAAAGAAAAATATGAGTATTTTAAATGCTACTGTTGAAAAAATGGTTTCATTCAAACGAAACATTTTTTATAGAAACATGTATCCACATTTTCAAATTTAGTAACAAATTCATTGAGGATCAAAATACATAAAGGGAGTATCTATTTTTTTGTGTATAAATGTTGTAAAGTAGCTGATTAGAGTTAACGCTTTTCGAATAAATTAAATAAATGTAAACGTGCATGCCAATTAGCGTATAATTACACGATTTGCGTGACTTTTTATTGCTGTGTGTGCTTGTGTGTAATTTGTGATTTTTTTTCAGAAAAAGCGCCCAATGACACCTATACAGGGTGTCCCATTTTCGACACTTTTATAGGGTATGTCCGTTATTGTTATCAAAAAAGTAAGGTAGGTGTTATGTGCTCTTTTTGGCTCAAACTTAAAATAGTAAAATGAAAATTCGAAAATTTTCGAATACGGGGGAAAATCAACAAATTGACAAATATTTTCTTAGTTAAAAGGGATACAGAAAAATATCAAATACAGAAGTTTATTTATAATGTTTGTTGAATAATCTGCCGTTTTCAGAATAAGTATACGGGGTCAGGTAAGAAAGTTATCGGACCTAACCTCATTTTTTAAAATGGAACACCTGGTATATTTTAATCTAAAAAGATAACATTTTAAACTCTCTTTTCAAATCTATAACACACCATGGATGATATATATCATATGAAATTTGTCAAAATGTTGATAAGTCTTCCTCACAAATGAATATGTAAAAATGAAATCGACGTTAAATGTTAATAACAACTAGAATGTCAACATAGTTGTCTTTAGGATATTAGCTTTTGTTTCATGGCCTACTTTGGTTTAAAGTAATAAAATTTAAATGAATAGCCTAGGAAACCAATATTATCCATGGTGTGTTATATATTTGAAAGTAGAATTTAAAATGCAATCTTCTTAGATTAAAATATGGGGTTAGGTCCGATAACTTTTTTACCTGACCGCCTATACTTATTCTAAATACGGCAGATTATTCAAAAATCATTATAAAGGAACTTTTGTATAAAACATTATTTTGTATCTCTTTTAACTAAGAAAATATAGGGTAATTTTGAAATTGTAACTTTTTTGATTTTCCCCCGTATCTCTTAAGCGAGCGAAAATTTTCAAATTTTGATTTTATCTTTTTAAGTTTGACCCAAAAAGAGTACATTACTTTTTTGATAGCACTAAAAGTGTGAAAACCCTGTACACTTCCTTTGTAAAGAATATGAACGGTGTGTAAAAAAGTGTATTTGTGTGTCTAAAAGTGTACAAAAGCGTATAATTTTTCCATATACAGGGTGTCCGGGAACATGTGGGAAATCTCCCGGATATGAAGAAAACACGTGAAAAGAATACTATAGGTTCATATAAACTTCTTTCGTATCGGCCTCCTCTTCGGAGATATGGGCTCCCAAAGAGCACCAATGGAATCAAGTTTTTTACACATAATTATTGAACCACCTGGTATATTTCAATTATTTTTTAATACGATGTATACCAGGTAAGACCCGTCAAATTACTACCCAAGAAACTGTTGTGAATTACTCACAGCTGCAGGGACGGACTCACTGTAACACTCATGGGCCCATTTTTTTTACGCCCTGTATGATGAGAACTTTGGACAATGTTTTTTACATACCTTTAACTATTGGCTAAAAATTAAGTACTCTTCATTCATGTCCCTAATCCTAACCGTTTTCGAGAAAACGTTGTTTTATTTACATCATGTATTTGGCGTATCTCGGTAAAAGATACATCTTTGTTCCTATCAAATGTTGAAACTCAAAATTCCGCTTTTTCATATTTAACCCGTAAGAAGTAAGGGGACTCTGTGTAAATAAAATGACGGTTTTTCCGAAAACGGTTAGGATTAGCGACATGAATGAAGAGTACTTAATTTTTAGCCAATAGTTAAAGGTATGTAAAAAACATTGTCCAAAGTTGTCATCATACAGGGCGTAAAAAAAATGGGCCCATGAGTGTTACAGCTAGTCCGTCCGTCCCTGCAGCTGTGAGTAATTCACAACAGTTTCTTGGGTAGTAATTTGACGGGTCTTACCTGATATACATCATATTAAAAAATAATTGAAATATACCAGGTGGTTCAATAATTATGTGTAAAAAACTTGATTCCTTGATTCCATTGGTGCTCTTTGGGAGCCCATATCTCAGAAGAGGAGGCCGATACGAAATAAGTTTATATGAACCTATAGTATTCTTTTCACGTGTTTTCTTCATATCCGGGAGATTTCCCTTCCCGGACACCCTGTATAAGTGTGTAATTTCACAATTCAGATTGGCAACACGGCGAGTACGTCAGTGGGCAGTTGTACATGTAACAAGAATAGCCTCCATAGGTTTCAATTTACACTTTGGAAAAAGCCACTTTATAACATCGATCTCAACGAATTTCATGGTTTAACAATTCCAAATAAGCTCCCAACACTATCAATTTCGGTTAAAGGTTGAAATAGTACTTTATCTGTTCGACATAAGGCCGTCGGATAATTCGAAATCACATTCCGCCATCAAGCCGTTATGTAAACACTATTTATCTTTGTTTAGCAGCGAAGTTGTATGTTAATCGTCCCCCATTCATACGGGCTCGAGAGAAATTTAGGAACTGCGCCGACAGGCTCTTCGTTATTGTTATTATATGCAAACATACAGACCGTAAAATGAAAAATATGTTGGCAATGCGGCTCTGTGACCCCAATTTGTCATTATAAACTAGACCCGCTGCAGAAAATGGCAATATATTATATTCCTAAGATTATTGTTTCTAATTAACATCGGCTTTAATGAGCTGACGAAATTTCCGTAAATGCGTTTTTCGTGATTAACGGCGCTTCCGTGATGGCTCCTTTAGAGTGTAGCCCGGAGATAAGATGTTGCATTATTTGTTTATTACTTATTTTATAATAATATAAATCTCTATTCATTATCTTCAGATATATGACAACGCAGTAGCGGCGATCGGTTTTTTGCTAAGGGGCGAAACCATGCAAGGTTTTTCCATAGCCTTTCATAAAGCTAACAAGAAAAAATTCACCTAAGACAGTGGTTCCCAAAGTGTGCGCCGCGGCGCCCCGGGGCGCCGCGAGAAGAAACCAGGGGCGCCGCCAAGCGCTCCTGATAAGGCAGAATTTGAGTTACATTTGGCAACGCCGGCGCCGCATTCGCTATTAATCGAGCCTCGAGCCCGAGAGAGCAGAGCAAGTTTCTAGAATTATGCATATTGCGAGTAGGGGCGCCCTGACAAAATACTAAACCTGTAAGTGCGCCGCAAACTGAAAAAGTTTGGGAACCACTGACCTAAGAAATAAAAAGTCTATGCTTGTCAGCAACGAATAATACTTATAAACAGGAAGAAGACAAACAGCCGTGTTAACAAATCGAAGCAAGTATGAAGAAACTAACAAACCCGACATCCATTACGTCTGGCATCAGCTGACAAACGCACGTGCTTTTCAAATGTCACTTTAGTCCAAATTTTTATTAATGTCAATATTTTAAAGTGACATTTAACCAACAATAAACATTCGAAACCCTATTATTTCCTTTTCTAAGTGGTGAAAATCAATATTAAGATTCTAACATGTTTTATCACTGTAAATATCACTTTAAAACAGGCCCGTAGCCAGGGGGGGGGGGGGGGGGGGGCAGAGTGGGCCCACTCTGACAGAAAAAGTTGCCCACTCTAGCAAAACCATGATAGTTGTATATTTATGTAATTTCTTGGGATTCAGTCTCAGCAGAGAATGGCCAATCTGATATATTTAGCGTTTGAGAGTAAACAAACAAATAACATAAACTTTGAGGTGTTTTTACAAAAATTTAACGAAAGGAAGAACAAAAAACTTCAATTATATTAAAGGTATTTACCTACGTTGCGTTTTTTGGCTTTGTTTAAGTTTTATTTTTTGTAATTATATAGGTAGGTAATTCAATGTTGAAATCAACGATGTTTTTTTTTCTCTTGATCTTACGTGATCTGATCACAAAAATTATTTTCAAGTTTGCCCCCTCTAAAACTTTGACTGCCCACTCTAAAATCTAATCCTGGCTACGGGCCTGCTTTAAAATAATGCGTACACACTCTTATATCATTTTTTGAACTAGTAACGTAACTACAAATAAAAAATTAAACTTCAGAAATAAGCTTGTAAGTAGTTGTATTAAAGCAGCGTTTCTCAAACTGGGGTCCGCGAGCAGTTACTTAGGGGTCCGCGAATAGCTAAGTGGGAATAAAATGTCACAAAAACAAAATATCGTAATCGACTTAATGCCGAACCAGATATATAAGGCTGCAGCTTTCTTCAAATTAAGCCCAACATAACATAGCTGCATGGAAGAAGAAGAAAGCAGAACTATCCATCTCACTAAGTACATTTGCTGCAGCCAGTGATATATTATTCAGATTTCTGCTTATTAATTCTTTTTGATTTGTGGAAAATAATAAGATTCCAATAAAAATTATTTTTAACTAAAGGTATTTAGTTAGGCATTACTTCTTATCCCAGAATTAATTCTGTACTAATGTAGTGAGCGGCTGGGGGTCCACAACAAAATTCTAGTATGAAAAGGGGTCCGTGGTCAAAAAAGTTTGAGAAACGCTGTATTAAAGAATAGGAAGTAAATCATAATTTACATAAATTATTTTACCATCTTCAACTGGGCTTTAGGTCCTAGCAAATATTTCAAGCTTCAAGTCCGAGCATATTTTTGGGCCCCATATGATTTAGGAAAAGAAATTATTATTGATGCTTACTCTCGGTAAAGATGACTAAATGAATATTTCAATTACAAATTACTCACTTGCACCAAAAAGGAAACGACGTTTCTCGTGAAAAGATTAGAAAATTAAAAATTATTTTAAAATTTAAAGATGCTGCGTCTTCCCCACCATTTTACAATACAGTTTATTTAATTATTCTCCACTTAATACCTTTGTTTGAGACGCTTTCTAGCATGGTTTTTATACATTTCTCCCCTCGCTCGTTATACGGGAACATACAAATAAAAATGGACAAATAACGTAAATTATTAAAATTATCGCGTTTTTAGGTTACTTTAAAATATAAATTATCTGACGTCTTAATAGCGGCGTCCACCCATAAGGTTTTACCTGATGTTTTACCTTAAATTAAATTTTCTTGAAGTAGTCCATCTCAAAGTGGAGTGAAGTTATAAGGAGGTAAAGAAACTCACAATCTGCTCCACTAGTTTAATAGAAATAAATAAAAAACTATGAACCAAACATGTTTCGAAGACTTAAGTCTTCATCTTCAGTGGGAAGTAAAACATCAACAAAGGGGGTACCTATGACATTGACGTAACTGTAAATAAGAAAAAGAAGTTTAATAAGTTAGTTTTTTTAAAAAATATGATTGAAAGAAAGGAATTGACTCGATGGAGAAGTAAATTATAGGGGAGTAAAAAATATTTTTGAAAACTCCTTACCTAGTCAAGCAGGAAAAGAAAAACTTTTTGAATATATTCAAAAAGTTTTTCTCCAATTTTTTACTCCCCTATAATTTACTTCTCCATCGAGTCAATTCCTTTCTTTCAATCATATTTTTAAAAAAAACTAACTTATTAAACTTCTTTTTCTTATTTACAGTTACGTCAATGTCATAGGTACCCCCTTTGTTGATGTTTTACTTCCCACTGAAGATGAAGACTTAAGTCTTCGAAACATGTTTGGTTTATAGTTTTTTATTTATTTCTATTAAACTAGTGGAGCAGACTGTGAGTTTCTTTACCTCCTTTAAATTAAATTAACTGCTAATTAACAATTAGCACTTACAGCAGTTAAGTATCTGCAGCCAATTACGTACTGTTATTTACCAAAAAGGTCTCGGTTCGGGTTACAAAAATGCGATAGATTCAAAAACACGATAAGGCGCGAGTTTGCAAAGTTGCCAAACTCTAACCCGCCCTCCGCGACTGTAACTTTATTAAGCTAGTGGAGATTGCGTTGAGTAATAAAATTGCTCCCAATATAAATGTATGAAATTAAAATTTAGAGACTTTAAAGTAGGAAAAATTTTAAGGAGTATAAATAAGCTTTTCACAATCTGAAGAATTTATTACATTACATTCTTTCTACCGGAAGCTGGTTATGGCCCACACTGACTTCTCTCATATGCAGCCTACCGACATTTTAACATTTTAAAAATAAAAATGCTAAGCAGGACTGATCAATAACCCGATAACGTTATATAATTAGTATGTAATTAATATACGTGTAGTATTTTAAATATTTTTTCTAATTAAAAGTATACCGTATAAATATGCCGTAAACTGCCTTCCAATTAACATTTTCCTTGAAATAATTAAATATCTTCTTTTGAAGTATCCACAAGAAATTTACATATTATTGTGCTTATTTTTAGAGGTTTGTAGAAAATTATTGTAGGCGTTTAGGTATTAATGTGTGGTGTACTCACTGTCTACTTGTTCTGGAACACACATGGGAAAACATGAATCCTGACCGTATGCACTGATAGATCGTGCCTATAAGTAATGATTCATTAGACACTTATTCCTTATTTCTCGTAAAAAGGATTTTATTTTTAATGTCG
This sequence comes from Barypeithes pellucidus, assembly GCA_963991005.1. NCBI lineage: Eukaryota > Metazoa > Arthropoda > Insecta > Coleoptera > Curculionidae > Barypeithes > Barypeithes pellucidus. The sequence goes on from OZ022557.1 coordinate 9,825,758, forward strand.
CTTTAATCACATATAATATAACCATTATATTGCTAATACCATCTGCAATTATGTCTCCGCTATGGGCATCGAAGGGGGTGTTGTGAGTTTGCGCAGTTCGGAAATTACCTTGTGCAAGTAAACATTCGACAGGACCGGATTTCAACTTTTTTAATGTAAATTTCACTCGTTAGTACAAAATTTCGATTAGTCCGATTTAAGACAGCGTTCCATGCATACGATTTCTGACGATATGACGATTCGACGGTACTCTGATTGGTGTAAACATTTGGTGCCAAATTCCGTCCGAAAATTTGTAACAATGGACACGATGAGCTTTATTTTAACTTTCATCTGACGTCGTATGTTTCTTAACCTCACTTTTTTCTAATTCAAAAATTAAGAATGAATGACTATATTGATTATTTTGGGAATTATTATCAGCTACTAATGCACCAAATTAAAAATACATTAATTTTAAGGTTAGGTAGTGACCACATATATATTATATTGTATACGAGTTACACTCGCCTTACTCGCTTACAAGCTTTTTAGTGAAATTTGGTTCCGAAGATCGGATAATTTCATACCTGAACAAACCCGAATCACCACAAATTAAAAACTCCTTTCAAAAATTGTTGTTAGGTAATGAAAGTTTATAAGCACTAATATATCGACAACAATGTGGATACTTTTTATTGTGTAATTTGAAAAAGCATCCAGAACCAAAGATGACGGCGAATAACAACAGACAAATAATGTCGGGCCGGCTCTGACGCGATCGATAAAATTGCCACCCTACTGCGCAAACAAAATAGGCCCGCGCCATCTCCCATAGCGGGGACACTTTGTGTATTTTGGAACGTTTGTATTGAAAATATAATGGTTATATATATGTGGGTTTAATTCGATCGACGAATAAAATTTGAACTTTACTAATTATTGCAATAAAGTATAGTAAAGTTTACATATGATACCGTTGATCTTTTGACTGCCATAAAATCCTGCTGACTATAAAATGTCCCACATTTGCCTCTTTGCCAACCTGCATCCCATCGCGTGCCATTTTAAGGTTTTAATTGATAATAAAAATAAATCAATCAATATATAGATAGGTATATTTTCAAGTCGACCCTGCACCCATTTATTGCTGTTTGTAGATGTTTGGGACCAAACAATGGGTTTTAAACAGGTAATTGATTGATTGCGGCAAAGGTCAACGATATGGTGTGAACTATACTATAATAACTCCAACTGGATATGCGTATTTATTTTCTATATGAGTATAAGAACAATTTTACAAAAAAATATTTTTATGTCTCTATAGTATGTTCCCCGCTATGAGGTTACTTAACATTTTCTTTTTCCTTTCTATTACACACATTCAAAATACGAATTTGCAGTAGAAACAATTAAAAAATATTTTCACGTACCGAGTAAAAAATTCACGTCCATGCGGTGCAGTTGTGCATTTTAAGAATACATTCTATTATCGGTCCGCAATTTATAAGCGTGTTCGAAAAAGTGTCAATAATTTAATTCATTTACAGCCATAGTTTACAACGATGTATGTAATGACTTTTTTCTATTTGGGTTTCATAATGGCTACATTATAAAATGCAAAAAAATTGAATAACCTGCCACTTTATGAAACTGAAATTTAATTTTTTTTTATGTTGGCAGCAAGTAGGGTTCGAATTTTAGACTTACTTCGATTTCGTTAAAATTAGTTTTCTAGGTATTATGGATTCGACAAAAATTTTTTATAGAAAACTTTAAAATAATATCCTTTAACCTTGCAAATAGATCATTTTTACTAGATATTTATCTGAAATACCTATACTCGGAAATATATAACATGCTGACGGTGTCCTTCAACTAATTTCTAGTCACAACTATAAAACAACATAACCTAAAAATAATAGAAATATCTTCCAGTTTATGCTCTATTTCTAAAGTTTTATTCAATAAAATACTATTTTTAATTCAATATATTCTTTATATATACATATTTATAGTTACTGTAGACATTTCCTGCGCATTAATTGTTATTCCTGACAGATTCTGTGTCGACACAATATGTTGTTCAATAGTATTATTTTGCATAGTCTTTTTAAAAGTCTATCTAGATTATTTTCTGCAATTTCTCGTATTTTTGACGGAGTACAACTTTCTTCCTGACTAATTTTTATCAACTTTAATAATATATTTATGTTTAATTATGACGGATGGGAAGAAGCTTTGTTGTGTTCAGTTGTTTCTATCATGGCATATTTGATACTTTTTATGAAATTGTAAAAGAAAACTCCCCGCTTCGCGTGCTCTAAGATAATGTCTTGTATCTTAATATACTATTTAAAGTTCGAAAGTTTTAATTTGTTGACTAGGGCCAACTCACTTGCCATCATAGCGATAATCAGCATTTGAAAATTTTATTCAAATCGGTTGTTTCTTTCAAACTATAGAGTTTAAAAAATGCGGGTAGAACAACCTCATAATTCATAGTGTTGTAAGCGAATCACACGATAAACCGCTAGGTACTGAAACCTGGTTTTCCCCCCTTTTCTCCCCGTATACCATTTGGGTATCCATTACCCATAAACAAAAGCCAAAGCTGAAAACTGGCTCTCATCGCTAAACCCCAATTTCACCTTTTTTCAAAACACCGGATGTTGTAGACTTTCAGTGAACGCCGGCCGCGCGTTCGCGTCCCTCTTCAGGAAACGCCTTTAAGAATATTTCGGTGTTTACTTATTTACGACGTCGTCGGGCACATGACGAATTTTACGACTTTCAGTCACAATAAATTTGTGTTTATCCGAACTACATTAAACTTTAACGGCGAACTCGAAATTGAACAGAATAAATGGCAGAAAATAGAAGTTAATTCGTGAATTTATTGCGGTGAAGAAAGGTTTTGAGATTCTTTGTCAAATATCCCAATTTTTCTGGTAAACACGCTCAATTTTTCCTGAAACTTTAAATCTCTAGGTTAGACCGTTCGACCATTGATCTGGTTGGATAACCAGATATTAATAGCCAAAGTGGCAACCGTTGACTTGAAACAAACATGGACCCGGTGCGTCTATATGCTCTGTACACGTCAATGGGACGCCTATTATTACGAAAATAAACACAATAAAAAAGAGATGGGGATTCTGTAGAATCTCTTTAATAATTATGGAAGAGAATAACGTGTTTAATGGTAAGAATAGGTTCGTTCCAACCACCCTAAAAATCGTACAATGTACGGTCACGCACATGCGTACAAGCGCGGATCTAGGGGGGAGGTCATGGGGGTCATGACCCCCCCCAACCATCAATTGAACACGAAAAATACCATATATTCCGGTTTGACTAACGCGGCAGGGTAATACTTTTCGTAATTTTTCCATGCATGACCCCCCAAAGCGAAATTTGACCCCCCCCCCCCCAACCAAAGTTCTGGATCCGCCCTTGCATGCGTAGTAGTCGAAAGCTGTTCCAACCGTCACAAAACGGTGTATCGCACGATCCCGTTTGTGTTCCAACCAAATTTGTGATCGTTCGCTGTTGAATGACGCTTCCTCCACCATTTTCAATCACATTATAAATCATATGTTACTTGATTTTATTCCATTCCAGACGAAGGATATTCGGTTGTGAAATAATTTAAGAACGTGTGCTGCTCGCATTCTATGTCTGTCTCTGTCTGCATCAACTTTTCCCGCTTCATTAAAGGGAGACAAATATGGCCTAGATCAAATCGAACAAAGCCGAACAAATACACTCACGTTTTTGACTTTCATATATAGCTACGTAAGTCTGATATTGACACAGAGCGATTGCCAGAAAAGGATAAACGTATGGAGTAACCTGCCTGGCTGTGACGTCACTTGCACGGCCTACTTATATGCTTCGATCCCCGCCATAAGCGGTCTCACCTGATCGTGACGGTCCATCGTGACAGCTCTTCGGACCTGTCACTATCGCCGATGAAAATCACGAAGTCTGTGGGGAGGCATTACTGATCCTGTGTCAGGATCTTTATAAATTATGCGTGACCTATGAATTTTTAATACTAAAACATAAAAATATACACACACATCACACACACCCTAACATTGTCATCGTCATGCATTAGTAAATTTACCGCTGTAAAAAGTTCAACAATAAAATTGTTTATAATGATTAGCCAACCGCTTTTGTTTAACCTAAGACCTGACGATTTCAATTTGAATTTATAAATAAACATAACTGGTATACCTTGACGAAACTAAATATAACAACAGCATTATTATGATATTATTTTGGGTGGGTTTGTTTAAAGAATACCGGGTGTGAAACTAAATTTTAAAAATATACGGGGTGTTCGTTCTTTTATGACGTGCTGATACTTCAGAGTGTGATTTGTTAGGTAATTTTATGAAGTAAAGTTGATATGAATATACCGGGCGTTCAGATAATGCATCGGGATGCTTGGGGAAGTGATTCTACATGTTAAATTAAAAGTATCATTTAACAGAAAGTCGAAAACTCGATACTTTTCAAGTGAGAACCTGTCAAATTTTTTTCTCCTATTTTTAACATCTTGCGGTTAGTTTTTAAACTATCAAGTTGATATTTGGCACATGTACAGGGTGTCCCATTGTCGACACTTTTATAGGGTATCTCTGTAATTGTTAGTGCTATCAAAAAAGAAATGTAGGTGTCATGTGCTCTTTTTGGGTCAAACTTAAAATGGTAAAATCAAAATTTGAAAATTTTCGCTCGCTTAAGAGATACGGGGGAAAATGAAAAACATGACAATTTAAAAATTACCCTATATTTTCTTAGTTAAAAGAGATGCAGAAACATGTTTTATACAGAAGTTTCTTTATAATGATTGCTAAATAATCTGCCGTTTTCAGAATAAGTATACGGGGTCAGGTAAAAAAGTTATCGGACCTAACCTCATTTTTTTAAATGGAACACCCTGTATATTTTAATCTAAGAAGAAGTCTTTTCAAATATATAACACGCCATGGATGATATTGGTTTCCTAGGCGATTTATTTAAACGTCATTACTTTGAAACGAAATAATAGATTCAGATTATGGTAAAAAATATGTCCTTAAATGGTTACCGTCTTTCCGGATAGCAAATAAAATATACATTTTGCGCCATTTCTTCGTTTTTTGCACTTTCAAAATAAACTGATATTATATCAAATTTTTCAAAATGTTGATAGGTCATTTTCGCGAATGAATATGTAAAAATGAAATTTACGTTAAATGTTAATAGTCAACATAGTTGTTTCTAGGATATTATTTGTTTCATGGTCTACTGTGGTTTAAAGTAATAAACTTTAATAAATCGCCTAGGAAACCAATATCATCCATGGCGTGTTATATATTTGAAAGGAGAATTTAAAATAGTATCTTTTTTAAATATACAGGGTGTTCCATTTTAACAAATGAGGTTAGATCCGATAACTTTTTTACTTGACCCCGTATATTTGTTCTGAAAACGGCAGATAATTCAACAATCAATATAAAGAAACTTCTGTATAAAACTTTTTTCTGTATCTCTTTTAACTACTTCTTAAGCGAGACAGAAAATTTTCAAATTTTGATTTTACCATTTTAAGTTTGACCCAAAAAGAGCACGTGACACCTACATTACTTTTTTGATAGCACTAGCAATAACGGAGATACCCTATAAAAGTGTCGAAAATAGGACACCCTGACTTGTATCGTTCCGTTATAAAAATGTTTCTCTACTGTGCCACTAGAGGCCACTTTATCTGAGATTCAAATTTAATTTTTGAATATTATCTTTTGTTTTGACAGTTATGGCAAAAAGGATACGTCATTTTAAAGACAAAAGAAGACCTAACAAGAAAGGTACTCTTTAGTCGAGTCGATAAACCACACCACTTAGGCGCAAAATTGGAATTAAAGTTTTTATTCGCAGTAAAATCAGTTTTTCAAACTGAAGCAAAAAAAGTATCGAGTTTACCACTTTTTGTTATATGACTACCATTATTTCAAATGTAGAATCACCTCTCCAAGTATTGTGATGAAACACCCTGTATAATAGCAAGAAAACTGTATAAGTTCAGTAAATAATCGTATGATGATAAATGGGCTATAGTTACTATGTTAATTTGAGACCATAAGGAAATATGTTACTGTAAAAAGTCAACATCAATTTAAGGCTAATTGCGCCCGTTTCATTAACTTATTTTCCACTTTATATCTGTGTACAGAGTCATTTTGATTTACTAGCCAATAAATTAATCCGCGTAACTTCAACTGGATAGTTAACTGCCGCCTGGTAGTTAAATTAGGTTAACTAAGGCGATGAACTAGTCTTATTTCAGCAGGGTCGAATTAGTATAATTAGACCCCTCGTCGCGATCAAATGATTTTTATTTATTTATTGTGCATTCCTACTGTATTTATAATATATTATATAATTATATACAGGGTGGAAACTATTTAATTGATCACTATGGGCACGTATCGTTTGAATGGTAATTTCTACGAAGTTGGTTAAGTTAGAGAAAATGTGCAGTTTTTGAAGCTTTTTTAGAATCCACTTCGACGTTGCCGAATTGTTTTTGATTCATGAAATAAAAGGCGATTTGTTAAAACGTCTAAAATTAATTTCTTTAAGAACTCAAAATGTTTTGACTTTAGAAAAACGCCCATTAAATAAAAATTAAAACTTGTTTTCTTTTCTATCAAATGGCCATCATAGTCAATTAAATTTTTTTAAATACGGACCTGAATATTTTATTTTTTACCCCAAATACAAGGCTGTATCACTCAATTCTATTTACCTTAGTTTCGGAACCAATTATACATCATCAGGAAAATTTTGAGAATTTCCGCAGTAGGTCCCTACAACATTTTCTCTAATTTAACCAATTACCAGTGGCGGTTCATCCACAGGAGCACATTTATCGGGTTTGTCAAACCAAGCTGTATATTATAAGCTCTCGATTCATCGGCAACTCAGCATGGATAATGACGCGATATACTCGCATATGCGAATAAGTAGGCGGGGCATAATGCAGTTTCTCTGTAGTAACAGGTGGCGGGGGATAGCAGGGCTATGGCGATTTAACATGGAAAAGGCGCACAATTTTAGTGTGCGCCGCGCTGTTGTCTGTTCGTGCATGTATTTAGAAATTCGAGCGTGTATGTTTTAATATTTTAATATTATATATTTATTAAGTTAAAATTAATAGTTTTACGGTGGACTATTTAAAAAATAACTTTAGCTCTTTGAGTTTGGAGAAAAAAATTGAAGTGAAGAATGCGGGTAGACTTAAACCCCGAAATTAATTTAACGCAGACCACGAAGGGTAAATCTAGGGACTTTATTAGAAAGTTTAAAAATTAAATATATGAAAAAAATAACTGGATTTGTAGATGCAGCAGAACTAAACGTTTTTTTCCTGATTGTTGTTTGCTCGCGGCGTTGCGGTATCTACCTGGACAAAAAATGGAATAGCCGACTTGGGGCTTAAAAAATGAAGGAGTTTCCATCCTGTATATTATTTATAGTATAAGGAGGTTAAATATTAATAAATTTTTGGACTTTGGTTTTTTTACAAACCCTTCAATTAGGGCCCGGCCAAAGGTACTATATCCCCAATATCTAGTACGAGCCTGTATTTCTCAACTAAACTCTGTCATATAGCAGTGGAATTTGCCCCAAGATGGTAATTGGTCTTTATTTTTAATTTTTATTGGTAATTTCGATAATTGCTCGATAAATGCCAGTTTGTCGGTTGAAAATTATTTAATTATCTAGAACACGACCACTTTATGGATAATTTAATGGAATATTTATCTTTTTACTGACAGTTGCGTTCATACGACCATTAAAAGAGATCTATAAGTTTAAAATCGCATATTTGCTACATAAAGGTTGCATAACAGAGCATCATTTTTTAATATAATGTAACTAAAAGCAAAAATGTATCATGGCATACTTTTATAGCACAAATTTACAAACCGGGAGCTTTTATACAGGGTGTTATACACATATTTCTTTGCGTATACCGGGTTAAGGAAATGACGTATTATATTTAAATCGGCCATTCTTGAGATAAAGACAAATTGAAGAAAAATACCCATAAATGGCGCTCTCAATTCATTCAGCGGTAAAAGTGACCTGACGTGAAACCAGAAAAACACCTGTGGGGCACTGCAATACATGTAAACAAAATGCGAATTCTGACCTGTGTTGTCATATTCCTATCCTTAAACTCCTTAGACAAAATAAATAATTTAAACAAGTTCCCATTCTATAATACCTTATTGTACAATTAATTTAAGAAGCTTTACGACAAAAAATGTTTTAAACAACCAGAACAAACATAAAGAATAGTACTAAATAAGTTTGAAATAGGCACGTACGTCACTAGGTCAAATGACCTCTTGACGCCTAACAACGGCTGAGTCCGAAGTGTTCGTATAGCGGCGCACGCTTGCGGGCTGTTAGTTGAAGACCAATCATACGTTGTATTTCGTCGATACAACACACTCGCAGCAATCCTGTTATTTCGGTTTACGCGTGTATCTTGCCAGTCCATAAATAATCTTTGAATATTGTTTTTATTGACGAAACTAAATGACTCAGTTTAAGACCGGTTGTTTCTTCTGGATGTCAAATTTCGTCGCGTGTAATAAAATCTAATAATCTGTAGTATAAGCTGTATTATTGTATTTTCAAAAGCTAACTATCGGTTCTGTTTCACTATTACTGTGTGTACATAAAGTGTTTCCAGGAGTGTTCCCATGAAAGAGAAGAAAAACTGATTGTGTTTGTGCCTGGATTTTCTCGCTCTTTAGGTATAAAGATAAATACAAGTAGGTAGATAAATAATTTGTTTTTATAATTTTATTGAAATATCAGTTGTTTTTTTTATGATCAGACACAAGCGCTATAGGAAAAATCCTGTAGGGCACTCTGGGAGTGGTGCGTGTGCGCAAAAAGCGATTCACGTTGGTTTTGAATCGTTGGAGGTACGTTGGGAAAAACGACCTCGGGAAGGTCGTTCCACAAGGATGAAGTCCTGCAGATGAAAGAATTCTTAAATAACGAAGTTCGAGGAGTACTAATCTGAACCACGTATGGATGGGCGGGAATGGTTCGTCGTGTATTTCTGCTATTCGTCGCTCTGGGCGGAATTAAGAGAGCAAGGTCAGCCGAGCACCTTCCATGACAATATCTGTAAAAGAGAGTCAAATCCAAATACATTAAGTTTGGCAACATTGCCATTGGGCCTGGGTGATATATGTTTACAGTAGCGCGGACTGACCTGTGAGTAAGAGGGTTTGTTACCCCACTTTTAAAACGGCCGATTTTTAAAATAATATGTAGCGCTTCTCTAGGACACCCCAGGAGTCACCCATTTAAATATAATACGTCATTTCCATAACACCCTATAACGGTTATAAATCATAATTATCTCCAACTGTTTGATGTCGTCGTAAACTGCTGACAAACAAAACATATTGCTTTGCGCGAACATTAAAAACCGTTTGCTTTTACGAATCAAACTTTAATCAGTTTTGAAAAGTGGCAAAATTACAGTATATTCGACGGCGCCAATTGTGTCGGTCTCCTTGTAAAGTTTAATCCATCAAAACCAGCAATTATTATGTATACAGGGTTGTTCAATATCTCCTATACTTTAGGGTAGAGTTTAGCAACGTGTCCAAGATAAGGAGAGCCAGTACAGGGATCTCGGAAACCGTAAGAGATACGAAGTCGGTTAAATGGAGGTAAAGTTGCGCATTTACGTGCCTAATAATACGCCGTTTAGAAGGTTTTAAAATTCCGAGTAGTTCCGGAAATATCCGGAAAAAACCGAAATTCTGAAAAATCGTTTAATTGTTTTCCTGGGTTTTTTTGAGATAGAATTCTAAAGTAAATTGCACTTTTGCATTGCCACTTTTTCCGCTCTATCTAATAGCGTTAATTGTTTTGTAATCCGACGAGTCGTCTTCGAAGGTCCATTATCAACTTTCTTTTTTTAAATACGGTCCTGTTTTCCTGATATTGGAATTTGAGAGCTTTTTTCTCCCGAATGCACGATGTATGACACATTGTGGTTTAATGACGTTTCGAGGGTTTTTTGAACAACATCAGGAAATTTTGGGGTACGGTCCTGTATTTCTCCTAATTTTATAAATAATATCTCATAAGTAAGCTCTAAATTTTTACTTATGTTGGACTAGTTCAATAAATAACAAATAATTTAATAATAAACCACAAATAAGTGAACAAAATACAGGAACATTATTTCAAACTTCTGTTGATTCGGGATTTAAAAGAAAAGTAGGCGCTTGAAACAAAAAAAATTAAGATGGTGACGCGTGATTTGTTTCACTTGACATTCCCATTGTGATCGTTTGAGAGCGTTTTAAGAGGTTTTCTATTTTCCAGAAAATATGGAACATACATTTACAAATGCTGAAAAGTTTGATATTCTATCGCATGTTTTATTTTATCTCAAAAAAACTGTTGTGTGGCAGTTAGCAGATGTTATTTGAGCTTAGAGAATAACGGAAATCATTTTGAACACATGATTATGTAGTTCCTTACTTTTTTCGTTGTTCGTTTTATTACTGTTTTGGAATGATTTTTGTTCACTGATTTGTGGTTTATTATTAAATTATTTGTTATTTATTGAACTAGTCCAAGTAAAAAATTTAGAGCTTACTTATGAGATATTATTTATAAAATTAGGAGAAATACAGGACCGTAGATATCCCAAAATTTCCTGATGTTGTTCAAAGAAACCTCGAAACGTCATTAAACCATAATGTGTCATACATCGTTGCATTCGGGAGAAAAAAGCTCTGAAATTCCAATATAAGGAAAACAAGACCCTATTTAAAAAAATTAAGTTGATAATGGCCCTTCGAAGACGACTCGTCGGATAACAAAACAATTAGCGCTATTAGATAGAGCGGAAAAAGTGGCAATGTAAAAGTGCAATTTATTTTAGAATTCGATCTCAAAAAAAAACCAGGAAAACAATAAAACGATTTTTCAGAATTTGGGTTTTTCCGGATATCTCCGGAACTACTCGGAATTTTAAAACTTTCTAAACGGCATATTATTAGGCACGTAAATGCGCAACTTTACCGACTTCGCATCTCTTACGGTTTCGGAGATCCCTGTACTGGCCCTCCTTATCTTGTACTTTGTACACGTTGTATAATAAACACTCGTCAAGTCAATTTTTTTACATGGAATACCTTGTATTTTGCTCGGTACATACATGTTTCTATCTTAAGTAATTTTTTAGTTAGCCGACGGAGAAAACTGTTAAAATGGCGAGGTGTGGCCCTTAATGACGACAGAAGAAAGCGATCGGATTCTCGTAATCCGTGAAGAAACTGGACCATTGTTTCCTTTTAGAATTGGCGATTTATAACGTTTTTTTGTCCCACATAAGAAATTATACTTGACATTTTTGATAACATTTTTGAAAGAAAATGTCAATATTTCCCTACACTTCGTCGTTGCTAGGCAACGGAAAATAACAGTTAGGAAATATTCATTTCCTTACTGTAAGGAAACGATATTTCCTTAAAGTTGTTAGTGTTCTACATAAATGATTGGAAACACATTGTTCATAGGAATTAATTTATGCATATTCGTAATTTTCCCTTGATTTCTTTGGCAATAATTCTAATGAAGCAGTATTCACTGCCTCAACCAGCTCTGGAGGAGTCTCAGAAATGGAAAATTCATCATCACTTATCATTTTATGAAATGAATCAATATCTCTCGATTTTTAAACGATTTTCGGAAAAATAGTATGTTTATCTCGTAGGAAAAGCCACATTCCTGCACTCTTGCTAAGTCTCGGCTTGCGCCTCGACTTAGCAATCTTCACAGTCGTCCAGGAATATTAGGAATTTCCTACTCGGTAAACAATGTACTATTATTTACTGTTTAAACGCTTGCCCTTTATTATGTAGCTATTATATTTTTTTATTAGAATTCTCGTTTTTTTTTTCAGGCCAAAGCTATGGGTTCAGTGTTATTCGAACAAGTGTGTAAGCAGCTACATTTATTAGAAGCAGACTATTTTGGACTGGAATACTCGGATATACATAATACAAAGGTAATAGACAGTGAAATACATTTTTTACCTATTTTTCTTATATTTTTTGTTCTGCCACCGATGGCGAAGTTTATGATTCAGTCGGCGCTTTAAGCCGGGTCCAGATTTGACTAAATACACCAGCGTCGTCTGAGCCCGGCTTTACGGGCCATATTAGCTGTGTCGGTAACAAATTTGATTTATTCGATAGACGTAACAACATCAAGTTATATAAAGTAGGTTTTTGTTCCGAAAAAGTCAATACCTGGGAGCACACCTGTATTAAAACAGGTCTATAGGATTATTACTTAATCCGCCTGTGAACTTTTTTCAAGGTTGGAACTTTATGTATTTCCTTTACTTTTAATTGCTAGACGAGGAAACACCTGTGCACGGGCCGAGCCAGCTACGAAGCGGTATCGCCCGGTTACTCGTTCGCTTCACGCTATTGCGCCGATGCACTTAAACAAGCTTCTCATTGCCTGAATGAGTCCCGAGAGGCGATTGCTGCTAATTAAAACAACGTTGCCGTTTACTTGAAAACTAAGACTTTCTTTTGAATTTGTCATAACGAACGATTTATTTCAAGCTTAATTAATAACAATAACTTGTTCGGGTGAGGAACGCAGGGGGGCGCGATACAATAAACACAAGGTATGCTATCTAGCCGTTCCGATTTCGTTTGGCGAGCGCACGGACGTCATGGTGTGAGTTAATTTTAAATTGCTTATGGAGATTAGCGTTGTTAATTATCTTTTAAAAGGTATTAAAAGGTTGTATGCATTTGATTGTAGGCGAAATGAAAGAATGATATCATGGTATTTGGTATCATGGTAATTGATTGGTTTGATATGTCTTTGTTAGGAAAAACAAATAGTTGCGTCTATATTTTTATCCGGTTTGCGGTAGAGTTGGCACAGTCTTACCATATTGAGTTAAGAATTACTATTTTTCCACAAACAATACTTAACTTAAACACACAATACTTCCATCGTGCTGGAAGACGGCGCGAGTCCAGCCTCTACCAAAGAAAGGTAGGAGAATCCTGCCTAGCAACTATCGGCCAGTGGCATTGCTTTCAGTTATATCAAAAGTAATGGAGAAATCTATTTACCAACATCTTCTAAAGTACCTGAAACGCTTCAACATTATCAGCGATCATCAATATGGTTTTCTTAAGTCCAGATCAACTGGAGATCTTCTAGCCTATGTCGCCCATCTTTGGAACAACGCAATCGAACATCATGGGGAGTCTCGGGCTGTTGCACTGGATATTTCTAAAGCCTTTGATCGTGTTTGGCATGAGAGACTTCTAAGTAAACTGCGATCCTATGGTATGCCCAGTCGATTCTGTGCATGGTTGTCTAGCTTTCTTAAGAACCGCTCTCTGCAAGTGGCGATTGACGGATTTCTCTCAGACACCTTCACCATCAATGCCGGTGTTCTTCAAGGGTCCATATTGTCTTCCACTCTCTTCTTACTAACGACCTTCTAGTGAAAACGAAAAATCCGATATTTAGTTTTGCTGACGATAGCACACTTATCTCATCTTTCTCTTTGAATGCACAAATATCGACTGCCGACGCACATCTTCGCCGGCAGCATGAAGTATCAGGCCTCAACAAGGACCTGGAAGAAATTTTAGCTTGGGATGACAGTAACCAAGTCGAATTTAACGCTAAAAAGACCCAGGCTGCAGTTTTCTCTAAAAAGGTTAACATTACAGAACCGGATATAGTCATGGGCGGACACGCAATCCCACTGGCTTCATCTATTAATTTGCTGGGCGTCAAATCAGGGAGGAAATATGTCTTGGCATAACCACGTTGTGGCAATCGCCAAGATAGCTTCTCAGAAACTTGGTGTACTTCCAAACCAGAAAGTTGTACACACCTCATCAACTTTTGACACTTTACAAAGCCCAGATTCGACCATCACTAGAGTACTGCTCTCATGTCTGGAGCTCTGCACCGAAATATACTCTTCGGTTACTGGATCCCATCGAAAGGAGGGCCATTCGTTTGATTGGAGACCACGACAGCCTAGAACATCGAAGACAGGTTGGGGATTTGACTCTTTTTTACAGATATTTTCATGGAAAGTGCTCGGCTGACCTTGCCCTCTTAATTCCGCCCAGAGCGGCGAATAGCAGAAATACACGACGAACCACTGCCGCCCATCCATATGTGTTTGAGCTTAGTACTCCTCGAACTTCATTATTCACGAATTCTTTCATCCTTATGGAACGACCTTCCCGAGGTGCCCTAAAATATTTTTCCTATAGTCCTTGTGTTTGATCATAAAAAAAAATTGTTTATTCTTCAAAGACTGTGAACCAAAGGCTTATCCTCCTTGATTTAATATCCTTGGGTTGTCCACGCCACAACCGAACACAGCGCATCTCATATTATGAATGTTCGACTATTTATTTCCATAAATACACAAATACCACGAAAATATGAAAAAATTCCGGTAAACTTTCCAAACATCCGTTAAAATCATAATGACCTCACTAAGCCCCTTCCTGCAGGGTTGAAAAAAACCCTAATCCTCCCGGTTTATTCGGGTATTTTGGGTTATTCTTCCTGCAATTGCAATAAGCTTGAAGGTAGACAAGCGCATTAAGGAGTGAGCCGATTTATTTTTGCAATATTCTTGCAACTTACAAGACGGGTTTCTGCTTCGAATCTCGTGGAAAGCATAGTTATTTTTACATTACCAACCAAAAATAAATATTAACCTTAAACAACTGTTTAATATTGCTTGCAACTCTCATGCTAAAAATTAACTTGCAGCAACAAATTTGCAAAAGGAGATAGCAGGACCGACACTGTTTATACCGTAAAATTGAATATGACCGAAACGCGAAAAGGAAATAAACATAAAAAACACAAAATATCCGTTTCTCTGTAAAATACGTCCCTTAATAGCTATATTTTGTTTTCTTTGCATGTAAGCATTCAGACCTTATTCGGCCGGGCAAAAATGACACATTTTATTTCTATTTGTATGACAATAATGATTTCGTCTGTATTTTCTTCTACCGCAATCAGTGTGATGCTCTTTTTAAAAATAAAAATGAATGCATCTGCTACAATACTGTTATTGTTCGTGTTAAGTCGCTAATAGGTATTGTACATTCGTTTACAAGTTTATGAATCATACGTTATTAATAATAATTGTCATGATGCCTAATTAAAATAATAATATAGTGTTCGTGCCTAATTTAGGGCCGATATTTTAAAGTCAAATGACATAAATCATCCTTAACTTAACACGAGTTTGGCAGTATATTAAAGTTCTCTTTAACTCTCATCTAAAGGAATAGGTCTTTAAAGACGTGATAATCTCCCTTAACTTGTCAATTGACTCGTTAAGGTAACTTAATTAATTTAAAACATAGTTTTTTTAAAGGTTTACCATAACGTTAAAGCTACCTTAGCTAGGCCGCTATTTGAATGTTACCTTATGTTAGACTGTAGCTAAGGTAGCCTTAAGGTTAAGGTAAATTTTAAAAAACTATGTTTTAAATTGATTTGAGGGTCAATTGATGTGTTAAGTGGAAGATTACCACATTCTTAAAGATCCATTCCTTTAGATGAGAGTAAAAGAGAACTTAGATATACTGTCAAACTTGTGTCAAGGATGTCATTTACTTAGGGCCACAGAATGACAAGGATGACATCCTTAACACAAGTTGACAGTATATTAAAGCCCTTTATAACTCTCATCTAAAGGAATAGATCTTCCATTTAACGCTGTAATTAATTTAAAACATAGTTTCTTAAGGTTTACCATTACGTTAAGCCTATCTCAGTTAAGGTATAACTTAGGGTAACATTCAAATATCGGCCCTAAAAGCCGTATTAGAGTCGGCAATAAAATTTTCCGACGCAATGGCAATTATAATTGCACGAATTCATGCGCAGTAAACCCTTTTCGATCAGCTTGCGCATTGCCAACAGTCAGAACAGCAGTTGTTAGTGTCGAAAGCCCTAAAATACCCCCAGAATTAGAGATGGGCAAGCCTGTTCGTTTTGATTAGCAGTTAAAGCAGCTACTGCTACTTACAAATGGCAGTTTAAAAAAGTTGCTACGAATTAGCAGTACATATGTTTAATAAAGAATGCGGACTGTTAATTTAAGTCCAGTTAGTTTAAATAGCCATTCGTTGTTCATAGGTGCTTCGACCAAATAATAAACAGTTAAAAATAACAGAATCCATCTCTACCCAGACTTGCACCGGTAATGGCAATGAAAATGGCGCGTGCCCTATTTCTGGCAATGAGAGACAGCTGATCGGGAACGGTGTACTGCACATGAATCCGTGCAATTTTAATTGCCGGAAGAGTAGAATTGCCGACTGTAATACGGATTCCATTGCGGGCGCAATGCGAGAATTATTTGGTCCAGCTGATCCAGAACGGTTTACTGCGCATGAATACGTGCAATTATAATTGCCATTGCTGGCGCAAGAGACAAAAATTGCCGACTCTAATACGGCTTTAAGAATAAGAATAGGTAGGTTAAGTTAAGAAGACAATTCTCAGATTTGACAGTTGTTGGGAAGTTCGATCTGCCAAAGAACCTATCAGGTAAAGTCTGTTCGTTTTATGAAGTCCGATATCGGATTAAATCATTAAAGGTTGTTAAACAGTAAGCCGGTTAAGTTAACAATGCCTTCGCTATACTTGATCGTACCGAACATTCCACTGGTTCACTGTAGTCGGCTTGGCAAAATCAGCGGTTCCAAAACAAAATTATTTTATAATTATGTACCGCGATAAATATTTTTATCTTGTTTATTTTTCACTCATAGTTTTTTTTATTTATCAAATGAAAAACATTTTGCGTCAAAAAGTTAAAGATTTTCTCAGGTACTTTTTCCCAGAATTTAGTTATTTTAGGATCATTATAGTTAAATCTATATAATAATCACTATTTCCAGGAATTAATTAAAAGTGCAGGATGGTATGTTCCATTTTAAATAAGTCGTTATGCTTTTTGCTAAATTATTTTATTTAGAAAATACCTAAAATATAATTTATTGTTTGAGAGCCACCGACTACCCTGTTCGAGAGGTTTTATTGCTTAGCGGACTTCATACACCGTACCGACTTTATCTCTATTTCTATCTTATTATGGATGTGCCTTGATTTCAATATTTACCACAAATTATGCGTCGTAGAAACGTATATTTTAAGTTGAATAATAAATAACTAATTATTTTTAGTATTGGCTGGACCTACAAAAACCAATTTCGAGACAACTGGGCCTTTCGTTAGTCGATCCCTTACTCTCGTTTTGCGTCAAATTTTACACGCCGGATCCTGCGCAGCTCGAAGAAGAATATACACGATATTTATTTTGTTTACAAGTCAAAAGGGATTTGGCGCAAGGTAAATATACACTATTATTTTCCTACGGATCATGTGAAAATCAAAATATAGCGAATCTTATTGGTATGGACTAAATTGGTCATAAAAAAAAAAAATTGCAGACTATCGATTTATTAATATTCGACAAACTTTTTAAATTTTATTTCACTCAAATTCATTTATTATACTACGTAAATAACATATCTGAAAGGGTAAACAAACTAATATAGTTTATTAAAATAGCATTTTTGCTTTTCTCTTTTTGTCAAACTCTTAGATGCATTTGGCCGTATCACGGCTCATCAGTAAGGGTAGAGTCAACTAGAGTCCGACACCTTAGTTTTACTGAACTGTTTCATCTATTTTCCTTGAAAACTGAAGTCAACCCTATCACTGTATTTATCAACAATGGCGCTATCATTCTAATGTGTCCGTATGTATATTTTAAAAACAAGACTTTCCTCCTCGTTCATTAAATCTTTAAAGGTATGAGGAGTTTACTCCACAGATGACATTTTTAAACTGTAATTTATTTTTTTGAGGAAAATGAATGGTTTGGTAGAATTTTCGGTATAAAGAATGAATTTAGATGATGAGTATTGTATAAATAAATAGATTTAAGGTGGTAGGGTCACATATATGTAACCATTATATTGCCAATACGAACGTTCCAAAATACAAAAGTGTCCCCCGCTATGGGAGGTAGCGTGGTACTATTGAGTTTGCGCAGTAGGGTGGAAATTTTATCGATCGCGTCAGAGCCGGCCCGACATTATTTGTATAGCGGGGACATAATTGCAGATGGTATTAGCAATATAATGGTTATATGTGGATAGGGTCGACTTCCGTTTTCAATGAAAATAGATATTGGCCAAAAATAGATAGAAAACAAAAATTTTCATAAGTAATTTGGTATATGGGCATAAAATTACAATTCAAACAACTTCTCCAACATTTTGTGGAGATCTGGCTGTAAAGAAGCCGTCGCCAGTTCATCAAATAAACTAATAAATAATACAACCTTATTTATATTTTTATTTCTATTGGAATTCGATCAGAGAATACAATATCAACTATACGTCAGCAAGCTAAGAAAATAAAATTATCAGATAATTAAAAATATAATGTTCATTCACCAACAAATAAACAAGAAACATTTACATTGATTTCTACGAAAGATGACATTTGTACCCGCCTAATGTTACTGATTTTGATTATCAGTCTCCTTGTTAATTAGTTTCTTGCTATTTCGAATTGTGTAAACAGAATGATTGAGATAAAGCCACATCTCAAAAGTAAAGTTTAGGTCAAAACATTTTTTGTTTATCTGTCTGTCTATATCCTAACTCAACGAATACTTATCCTAATTATTTCGTTTAAGCGGCGTCCACACATAAGGTTTTACCTGACGTCTTGCGTGACGTTTTACCGGACAGTCTAACAGTGTTGCCAAGTCTGGTGAAGTTTCACCAGATCTGGTAATTTTATGAATAATCTGGTGCTTGGGGAATTAAAAAAAACAAAACGATTTCTGGTGATTTTTTTGGTTTTTGGTGAATCATTTTATTTGCTCATCGAAATATTTGTTGGTATTTGCTGTATTACCTGAACTATGAGAGTTTCGTGATTTTGCCATCATAATTGAGTAGCTTAGGATTTACTCACCAAAATGTATTCAAACTCGGCACATGGGTTTACCATGTCGATCTCTTCAAGAAGTTATAATGGCAGTTTTTTAATAAAATGTACAATATTCAGTGCCTCAAAAATTACATGGAATATCCTATGTTGCATCACCTGGTATAAATTTAATATTTTTAAATTTTCAGGAATTATGCAATGTAATGAAAACACGGCAGCTCTAATGGCAAGCTACATTGTCCAAGCGGAATGTGGGGACTTTGTACCAGAAGACTACCCAGACCACACCTACTTATCTAGTTATAAATTCATTCCTCAGCAAGATCACGAAATGGAAAAGAAAATTATGGAAAATCATAAAAAGCATGCGTAAGTGAATGACAGCTGAATTTTAAAATAAATAAAATTACATACATATAGATAATTTTACAAATACAGGCTTCCATAGCTTCTAGACGAATTAACTTAGGAATTTCATTCATATGCCGATTTATACTGTATTATAGGATGCATTTCAGGAAAATATTTTTAAATATACAGGGTTGCCCAAAAATGTGTGGTAACATAAGGCTGCCGTTTTTTAAATGGGACACCCAGTATTTTATTGAATATTTAGGTTCGTATTAGTGTCCTTTATAATCGCGTAAAGTTTTATTTTATTTGGTTTTGTAGTTTAAGAGTAATAAATTAAAAACTAAAAAAAAGAAGGTTTATTCGTATAGGAGCTATGGAAGCCTGACACACTATTGCAGGATCCTGCATGTAGGTAACCACAAAAAAATACAATTTATCAAATAAAATTTTCACCAGAAAAGCCAAAAAATACAAAATAATCATATTGGCAAAAAGATAAGCTCATAACATCCTGCTGTTAGATTTTCCATGTGGTAAAGATGATTTTTCGACAAAATGTATTTTCAATCCTTTTGATGAAAATGTTGTTGCATCTGCTAAATTACCTGTTGGACATTAACAACCAGCTAAATTCTACATCGAGAATATTTGTCTCGAGATTTAGATAAGTTTTAAACCACCATTAATGAATTTTTAGAGGCCAGTCACCAGCCGAAGCAGATCTAAACCTTCTCGAAACAGCGCGGAGATGCGAACTGTACGGGATGAAAATGCACCCAGCAAAAGACCATGAAAATGTGCCCCTGAATTTAACGGTGGCCCATATGGGAATCTTAGTTTTTCAGAATTATACCAAAATAAATACGTTCTCGTGGGCGAAAATTAGGAAAATTTCTTTTAAGAGGAAAAGGTTTTTAATTAAATTACATCCGGAAGGTTATGTAAGTATAAATGTACAGTTTTCTTGGTAAAATTGAAGAATCCGTAAAAGTATGTTTCACGCCCTGATTTCTTTCAAAGGACTCCACATTTTTTAGCACGTTCGGAATAACAAAAAATACGTTTACTGTACGGTTTACGAAATGAATTGCAGATAAATTTATTGTGTTATAATTATATTTTTATCTATCTGTTAGTTTATTAGGGACCGGACCTGTATACAGTTCTTGCAATTTTACCTGCTTTTATTACAGTTAGTGTTGATAAAGTTGGTACGATGTATGAAGTCCGCTAAGCAATAAAACCTCTCGAGCCGGGTAGTCGGTGGCTCTCAAACAATAAATTATATTTTAGGTATTTTCTAAATAAAATAATTTAAAGTAAATAAAAAATTAGGTTAGGCAAAGAAAAATAATTATTTTTTAGCTTTTATAGTATTTACGCAAATTAGTTTTACGAATTCTTTTTTTATAAAGTTTTGGTTCTAAAAAGAACCGATGTCGCCATCTTTTTAAAACATTATTGGATAGCTCGCAAAGCACTTTTCTGTTGTTCGTTTTTTTTTTGTATTTGAAGCCCAGCTCTTTTAAAATGATGGACAAACTGGTAGTTCCAATATCTCAAAGTTGTTTCTTCTTTATCTTTTCAAGAATAGCTTTGAGGGTAACATATTCCTTGGCTTTATACATGTCATAAACAATATTCCTAATCGATAGTTTTATCCCACTCTTTTTCGAAGTCTTCTTAAGCTCTTATGTGAAATGCCGCAAGAATCAGACGTTCGTTTTTGCACTGCCGAAACAGACACTAACGGGCCCGAGTTATCTTTTTCTAAGTAACATAACGTTCTACTTGTAATACCAAACGGCGTTCACCTGAAGATAAACACCTTCTAGGCGTTGTGAACATTTTCCATAACTTTGCTTTATAACTGCCTTTAATTCACACACAATGAGAAACAAACTAAAAGCAAAAAGCATAACTACTTATTTAAAATAGAACATACCATGCTGCACTTGAGCAAATTTTAATTATTTCTTGGAAAATAGTGATTATTATATAGATTTAACTATTATGATCCCAAAATAACTAAATTCTAGGAAAGAGTACCTGAGAACATCTTTAACTTATTGACGCAAAATGGTTTTCATTTGATAAATAAAAATACTATGAGCGAAAAATATACAAAATAAAAATATTTATCGCGGTACATAATTCTAAGATAATTTTGTTTTGGAATGGCGGATTTTGCACGGCTGACTACAGTGAACCAGTGGAATGTTCGGTACGGTCAAGTATAGCGAAGGTATTGTTAACTTAACCGTCTTACTGTTTAACAACCTTTAATGATTTAATCCGATATCGGACTTCATAAAACGAACCAACAGTTGCATACTTGAGATTTCTCAAATATCTGAAAATTAGAATGCCTTAAAACATTGTCAGGGTTGAATTTATAAATTCCACAACTTAGTATTCTAATTTGATGTGAAAAATATTGTTTTATTTTTAATCGTTTTCGCTATAGATTTTTTTTCACCATAACATGTGTTGCAACTTTTACTGTTTTAGGGTTACTATAAGGATACAGTAGAATTCTTTTTCGAAGGAAGGAACGAGTGTAAAAATTTTTGGAAAAAATGTGTAGAGAATCACGGTTTCTTTAGGTGTTCATCTGTTAAAAATATTTCCCGACATAAAACAAGAGTCTTATCCCGAGGGAGTTCGTTCAGGTAAGGAAAATAAAAGTTCTTCGTGCAGAAACGTACACGGGTGATCACGTATAATGTCCCACCATCTTAACTTTTTTATAATTCTTAAAAATTGCAAACGGATATACGGGCTTCGTTAAGTTGAACATAGGAAATCCCATGTAATTTTTAAGGTGGCTAAATATTGGGTAGTCTGTACATTTTATAGAAAAACTGCTTTATAACTTCTTGAAGAGGCCGGCAAGGTATACTCATGTGCGGAATACATTTTGGTTAGTCAATCATAAGCTATTCAATTAAACGTGATTGCAAAACCACGAAACTCTCATAGTTCAGGTAATACAGCGAACACCAGCTAATTAACATTGCCAAAACGAAAATTAGTCGGGGACAATATTTTCATTATTCGTTATATTCAGTTTTACGTCAATTTTAGGCAATAGCGTCATAGAAATTATTTGCTGGTGTTTGCTGTATTACCTGAACTGACAGTTTGGTGGTTTTTTGTTTAATTGAATAGCTTAGGTTTGGCTCATCAAAATGTATTGAAACTGGACACATGGGCTTACCATGGCGGCCTCTTCAAGAAGTTATAATGCCGATTGTTACAGGCTAGCCAATATTGAGCCACCTCAAAAATTACATGGGATTACAGAAGGAATAAAAAACATCTTTTAAAAATGTGCTATCCTGAAATATTAACTGATTTACAAATTCTACGTCAAATTCAATCATTTGCGATATATTATGGACAATTGAAGTTTGGATCGGAATATAATATAAACCATATTATAATTTTTTTTTAGGTATAGTGGGAAAACTCAGAAACAAATTGTAGAATTCGTAAGGGACAATTATGTGAAGAGACAGACATTCCAAAGGTATGTTGCATGCATTGCAGTTTTCTATATCTATAAACTATATAAAAAAAAATTAATTAAAACAATTAAATCAATTATCGAATTTTTTACCGTAATAGTGGGAATTGAATAATTTTCGTCATGATGATATGAATTTTTTTTGACATTGTAAATGATGGCCCCAGGATGGGTACTCTTACAGTCCTTTCAATTAACTGTAGCTTTACTACAACTTCTTTTTACTATAAACCCGTTCTCCTTCAAGAATTTGAAAATTAGTGATGTACCTGCTATATTTTTCAATAATAATTGTCAAGTATTTTCAGTTCAGTCCCACAATCTTATTTTCCGGGAATTTTATACTTAAATTAGGCCAGATTATTGTAAATAACCACTGTTGACTGAGCAATTTGCATCGGGAATCCATCGTTTATGCAGAATTATTATCGACTGACATCGGTCTGCCATCGATAGGAAAATAGTTTTGATACTAGCCGTAGACAACTAGATATACACCAACATGTATATCGGGTTGCATACTTTTGGGCGCGACGGTAGGCCGATGCAAATAATTTAGGAGACAATGATGATGTGTGGGAAAACGGGAGTTCGATGCAAATTATTTAGTTTACAATTAAGTAATGTGTGTACAATGTATCATCTACTTAATATTCTACAGGGTGTAACAAATCCGGCCTTCACCATTGGTAATTCGGAAACGGCAAGAGATAGGAAGTCGGTTAAATTGGAGCAAAGTTGTGTAATTATGGACCCAATACAGGGGCTTTCAAAATATTTGGGAAAATAAAAAATTTTGCGTTTCGGTTTTTATTTTTTCCTGACTTTGTTAGAAAGGGATGTTCAAAAATAAGTTTCACTCTCTCATTGCTACTTTTTATATTTATTTTAGAATTATTTGATGCATAATATTGGGCCCATAATTATACAACTTTGCCCCGATTCAACCGACTCGGAAACCGTTTCCGAAATCCCAATGGTGAAGGACGAATTTGTTACACCCTATATATTCTCGTTTTTAATGATCATCCTTTTATAACGTTGTAATTGTACCGTTTAAAACATATACATGGTGTTCCTTAATGACGTGCTAATATTTCAGGGTGTGATTCCTTAGGTCATTTTTATAAAGAAAAGTTCATATGAACATAATATGTCCGCAACGGCTTAAATTTTTTGCTACAGGGTGTTGAATTTTTATTTTTTAAATGGTTATTTTCTAATGTATCCGAAAGTACTTTAGATATTATTCTCAATTTTGGTAGGAATTAATAGGATATAGAACCACAAGTTTTAGGTAGAAAAGTTATTCAATTGTTCCACCAGTGGCGTCCCTGCACATGTCCACTGATATTTTTTACAAAAAAGATTGTACGCCACTGATATTTTTCCATGTGGATATGTTTTCTCATTAGCCTGGCCAATTCTATATGAGAACGGTCTCTTGAGTTTTTCTCGTCAGGCGCACCATTCTTGATTAAAAGCACTAAATTCACAATGAAACTCATTATTAACATTGATAAAATAATGAATGATAAATTTTGTTTTATAAAAATTGTTGGAAATGGCCACCTTTACTTAAAAGGCATGCTTCCGCCCATCTTCGCATCGAATTGCCCACTCCAACAATTGTTATAAACAAAATTTATCATTAATTAATTATTTTATCAATGTTAATAATAATGAGTTTCAATGTGAATTTAGTGCTTTTAATCAAGAAAGGTGCGTCTGACGAGAAAAACTCAAGAGATCGTTTTCATGTAGATTTAACCAGGCTAATCAGAAAAAATATCCACATAGAAAAATGTCAGTGGCGTACCATCTTTTTCGTAAAACATACCAGAGGACATGTTTGCAGGGAGGCTACTGGTGGAACAATTGAATAACTTTTCTAACTAAACTAACTAAACTTAAAACTAAAATTTGTGGATCTATATCCTATTAACACATACCAAAATTGAGAATAATATCAAAATTAAAAAATAAAAATTCAACACCCTGTAGCAAAAAATGTAAGCCGTTGCGTTGCGTTCATATGAACTTTTCTTTATAAAATGACCTAAGGAATCACACCTTGAAATATTAGCACGTCATTAAGGAACACCCTGTATATCGACGGTTGAAAGGTAAAACCACTAAAACACTATCGGGTTTAATGCCGTGTGTTATGCACTTTCAATCGACGATATTAAAAAATGTATTTAAATATTGCATTCAAGTAGAATATAAGCCCCATCCAGCTTTTAAAGTAGTAGGTATAAAATTTTGAAGGGAAACGTACTTGGTTTAAGTGTTGTTGAGGAAATATTGCATTTTTTTTCGTGTTGCTCAATCTCAATGATACTCAAACGAAATATTGTTCCAAGAAGCTACAAATTACAGCGCTTATTGCTTAATATCAAACGCAAAAGTTCCAATAAAACTTGAAACATTCCATTGTAATAAAATTTGACAGTAGTACTTTGTGACGTGTGGAGCATGTTTGTTTTTAGCCTTTTGAATACATACAGACTTTTTTTGGTAAAATGCTGTTTTCGACCTTTTCTAAAGTAAAATTCCGTGATTGGCTAGTCAAGGGAAGGAGGAAGGGTAATTACGAAGCAATTTTTTGTCATAGTAATATAAAAAATGTGGTAAACTTGCATATACTAACAGCTATTATTGTTAATGTTAATTGATTAACTCCAGTTGTCCCAAAATGGCTTAATTAAACCAAATAGCAT
The DNA here is from genome assembly GCA_963991005.1 of Barypeithes pellucidus. NCBI lineage: Eukaryota > Metazoa > Arthropoda > Insecta > Coleoptera > Curculionidae > Barypeithes > Barypeithes pellucidus. Next base: position 9,851,462 of record OZ022557.1, read on the forward strand.
GTTATTTAACAGCAATATTAGATGAAGGATAAATTATACAGGGTGTCCGCTAATTATCGGCACATGGAAAAAGCACAGACTCCTTAGGTAAAAATATTAGGATTTAATTATACTTACCTATATTCGAAAGTTGATATTAACTGAGATATTAAGTGTGTTAAAGTTAAAACTTCATTTTTGTTTCTCTCTAATAACTTTGAGAGAAATCAACGGTTTTTAACAAAATTTGGAAATTATGGTTTTTTTAGGACGAGAAATTGACTTTTTTGTGAAAATTTAATGTACAATGTAGGGGGGGGGGGGGGGCTGACTTCTTTCGCACATTTATTAGGTCCTAACTTTTTGTGCCTTAGTGTATTTAAGTTTTTAATGAAATCATATTTATTTGGAAAAAGTTGAGGTCGCCCAGAGTTACCGTTTCGGAGATATTTACATTTAAATTGTTTACTGCACCCTGACCAATTACTATTAATTTGCAAACAAAATTATTTTCTTAAATTAAAATATGAGAAAACAAATGACATTTAGAGATGCAGTTGCTATGAAACCTCCATGTTGTTATTTCTGATTATTGTAAGATAACTGTGTGAGAAAATACTTAATGTTTTGAGTTTATCGTAAGTTAAGTAACAATGCCGAGACACAATTTGTTTTCAAACGCAGAAATGCGGGATGTGTTGTGTGTATACGCGCAGGTAAATTTTAATGGACGAGGTGCCCAGAGACGATATTCGGAACTCTATCCAACAACCTGATTTTAAGATCTTCAAAAATATTTACGACCGATTAGGTGAAACAGGTACCTTTCGTCCTAAACGGAATTCCAAATAACTCGCACAGCTATCTTACAATAATCAACAAACAACATGGAAGTTTCATAGCAACTGCATCGCTAAATGTCATTTGTTTTCTCATCTTTTAATTTAAGAAAATAATTTTGTTTGGAAATTAATAGTAATTGGGCAGGGTGCACTAAACAATTTAAATGCAAATATCTCCGAAACTGTAACTCTGGGCGACCTGAACTAAGGATACCCTTTTTACGCAATAAATATGAGAAAAGTATTATTTTCATTAAAAACTTAAATACACTAAGACATAAAAAAGTTATGACCTGATAAATCTGCGAAAAATGCCGCCCCCCTACATTGTACATTAAGTTTTCACAAAAAATCAATTTCTCGTTCTAAAAAAACCATAATTGCCAAATTTTGTAAAAAACCGTTGATTTCTCTCAAAGTTATTAGAGAGAAACAAAAATGAAGTTTTAACTTTAACACCCTGTATCTCAGTTAAAATCAAATTTCGGATATAGGTAAGTATAATTAAATCCTAATATTTTTAAGTAAAAAGTCTATGATTTTTCCATGTACCATTAATTAGCGGACACCCTGTACGCTTGTCATAATTACTAAGCAAATTAAAGTTCTCCTAAGGTACAACTTTTCGGGAAAAATAATTTATAAGTGAAATCACAGTATAAAGGTTATTTTAAATCTAATAATAAATTTTTCATGAAATTATTTTCCATAAATTTTTGTTTACGAAATATTTTCATATTCAATTATTACCAAAACGACCAATATACGTTTTATTACAGAAATGACATTAAATTGCTTCCATTCGTATACAGTGCTTACAGTTACGGGATTTTTGCCGAGTTATTCAGATTTGTTAAGGTTAGATATTACATGTATAATCTATACATACAGTTCAGCCGGGGAAAGAACCAACGGGTGTCACCTATATGACTCAAAGCGAGATTATGTAGATCATATAAGACAAAACCACGTCAGCAGCGACGTGATTAACATTATGAATGTTGTAAACATAATTTCTCTATTCTAGTTAACGCATTATAGGCATTTTAAATGTAATTTAATTATACGAAATGACACAAAGTTGTAACTAATAGTTATTATAAATTGATTTTGATGATTAAATTCTATATAATATATAAAACAAAATATAAATGTCAATATTGACATGTTAATAGTTTAATTCTTCCATTTCGGTCTGCTAAACTGTAATTGTATTTCGTTTCCAAAGAAAAACGTCTTCGGTTTGATCCTTTTTCATTAACCAATCAAACAAAAAAACATTAACAACAACAGGTCGTTGACATTACTGTAAAGTTTTGACGCATGTTCATTCTTTTCCTGGCGTAACTGTATATCAGTTATAATCATAACCGATTTATTTAAATAATATTATTCCAAATTTTAAAGAACGTTTACCTTCTTTTACAAAATAAAAATGAAAGTATCTACATATACGGAGCGAACACAGCGGCATATTGTCAATATTTTTAAAAAATTGTTGTATTCCTTTTAGCATATAAAAATACAACCTTACTTTTTCGTTTTGTACTTCAAATACAGGCCCATTAAATAAAAAAGTGTCTTGTGCTGAGGTAATAAAAGAATTATTATGTATTTTGAGCTGTTATGCCCGCTTTCCCAACCCATCACTTAAGCATGGAATTACTTAAGGGCCGATAATTCAAAGTTACCGTAAGTTACAAAATGACATAAGTCATCCTTAACACAGGTTTGACCGTATATACACACATCGGCACAAAATTCTGCCACCCTGAAATTTTGGTAGAGTTTGATATTTAATAACTTTTTTATTTTTTATGTGATTTTCATGATTTTATTATCAGTTTGTAGATCCATTTATTGTGTTTTTCCTTAATTATTTTATAAAGTAATATTTTTCGATTAGGCTATATAATACAGGAGTAAATCAAACTGTTGTTTTCTATCGTAATTTCAAAATACTCTGTAGGAAAATTGAGGAGGATAATTTTACTTACATGCTGTTTCTTGTAATCTTTGATGTATTCTAAACATTTCGATTTTTGATTCATTCCATAATCTCATTCTGCTGCGAGCTGCAAAATTTTAAATGAAACGCCGATTTGAAGCCTATTTTTATTAAGAAAAACAAACACTAGGTATATGATAAAGTTAATTAACAAAAACACTTTTAATATCGTGTATTTCCTCCTCTCGCAGCAACGACAGCTTGCAGTTTTCGTGATATTGAACGAATAAGGGTTCTTATCCTTTCTCGAAGGATAGCCTGATATTCTACGTGCAGCGCCAGTCGTAAGTCTTGCAAGGTTTATGGTTGTACAGGACGACGACGAACGAAAGTTGATTCCAAAAATGTTCGATTGAGTTGAGATCCGAACTAAATGACAGCCCTTCCAATCTTGGAAGTCCAACTTCATCCAGATATTCGTTCACTATATGTGCAACGTGAGGTCTAGCATTATCATGCATTAATATAATTTTTTTCCCAATGAAAGGAGCAAATGGTACAACAACTTCTTGGAGGATTTCCACAATGTGACGGTGAGCGATTAGAGCTCAACAAAAACAAGATTGGTGCGTGCTTCGGTAGAAATACCAGTGTCATACATTTTCTAAAAATAACATCGTTTCATTTAAAATGTTGCAGCTCGCAGCAGAAATGAGATAATGGAATGAATCAAGAAACGAAATGTTTAGAATACATCAAAGATGACACGAAACAGTATGCAAATAAAATTATCCACCTGAATTTTCCTACAGGGTGTTTTGAAATTACGACAAAAAACAACAGTTTGATTTACTCCTGTATAATAGAGCCTAATCGAAAAAGGTTATTTTATAAAATAATTAAGGAAAAACACAATAAATTGATCTACAAACTGATAACAAAATATGAAAATCGCATAAAAAATAAAAAAGTTATAAAATATCAAACTTGACCAAAATTTCAGGGTGGCAGAATTTTGTGCCGGTGAGTATATTAAAGTTCACCAAACTCATCTAAAGGAATATATCTGTGACGTCATCCTAATCTTCCACTTAACGCCTCAATTGACCCACAAATTAATTTAAACATAGTTTTTTAAGGTTTACCTCACTGTTAACCTTACCTAAGGTCTTAACCTTACCTAAGGCCTTAGCTAAGGTAGCCTGAACGTTATAGTAAACCTCAAAAAACTATGTTTTAAACTAATTTGATGATCAATTGACGCGTTAAGTGGAAGATTACCACGTACTTAAAGATATATTCCTTTAGATGGGAGTTAAAAATAACTTTAATATATCGTCAAACTTGTGTTGGGGATGCCTTATGTCATTCTGTGCCTTAAGGTGACTTTTAAATTAAAATGAATTTTATTGCACCAGCTACAAATTTTGAAAACTTACCCACCATCGTTTTTTATTGCGAAATGCTTGACCTTTGGTAAAATAATCTGATTGTGAATCAGGAAAATAGCTTTAAATTATACGGTAAAAGAAAAGGCCTGTTCAATCTTCAATGACATCGAAAATGTCCCGGTCGTCATTGAGAAACTCCACGACAAAGAAATTATTTGACACAAAAACTTAAAACTTCATATTTGTTTCATTAAAAATTTAGGTTATAAATGATTACTTAAAAAATTTTAAGTACTGCCATCAGAATTACTCCCACACACAGTTTTTTTCTACCTTCCAGAAACTCTCCTTAAATTTGATAAGTTGTATTAATTTTATGCGGCAGAGAAACCTGGCTTTCGTAATTAATGTAACTCAAAATACACTAGGGTTGTACCCCAGTACATGATACTTTTTATTTTGTGGCCCTGCGAAATAATGACAAAATTGTCTCTGTCGTTGCAACATTTGAAAAAAAAGGTGCGCTTTAATTGTTGATAAATAATAATTAATTTAAATAGAGTCGAAAATCTATGACAAGAATTATTATGTCGCTTTTGTCATATTCATAAAATAGAAACCGGGCGTGAGAATCTTAAAATATTTTTTTCTATTTGGGTTTCATAATGGCTACCTTATGAAATAAAAAAAAATTTAATAACCTGCCATTTTATGAAACTGAAATTTTATTTTTTTTATGTTGGCAGCAAGTAGGGTTCGAATTTTAGGCTTACTTCGATTTCGTTGAAATTAGTTTTCTAGGCATTATGGATTCGACAAAAATTTTTATAGAAAACTTTAAAATATTAACCTTGCAATAGATCATTTCTACTAGATATTTATCTGAAATATCTATACTCGGAAATATATAACATGCTGGCGGTGTCCGTCAACTAAATTTCTAGTCACAACTATAAAACAACATAACCTAAAAATAATAGAAATATCTTCCATTTTAGGCACCATAACTCAAAGTTTTGCATATTTTCTTGGCTCATTTTTATTAACTTTACTAATATATTTATTTATTATTAATTATGACCGATGGGAAGAAGATTTGTTGTGTTCAATTGTTTCTATCATGGAATATTTGCTACTTGTAACATTTTATGAAATTGTAAAAGTATTGCCAATCCAAAAAATATTAATTCAAATGGAAAAAAATCTACTATATTTTTAAAAGTTTTTCAGACTTTAAAGACCCAAATAGAAAAAGTATTATAAAATACACGGCTCATAAGACAATTAGAGCACTTGTACTTTAGAAAACTCCCCGCTTCGCGCCCACGTGCTCTAAGATAATGTCTTATGAAACTTGTATCTTAATATACTATTATAAATTTTATGGCCTGTTTAGTTGGTAAGGTTAAAACGCGACATAAATAAATAAAATACATGCCTTATTCAAATGGTTAAAAATAAATCAATGTCCACTAGTTTTAAATGTTTTATAGCTGTCAAACTGTGCCATATTGTTGCGTAGTTTACTCCAAGCCAAAAAATGTAGCTCGATAAAGCTTTGTATAGACGTAATTTTAAAATTAGATGTAAAACTTTAGATATATTTTTTTTTAACCAAGTACCTCCAGTTTGCTTTTCAGAAACTAATTTATTAAACAAAAAATACCGAACGAAGAAGAGACCTTTATTTTCTTTACTTACCTTTCTCATATTATCCAGGAACTATATATTATATAATTTAAAAATATTATATTCATTCTCATAGCAATCATTTTTTGGCACTCTAAGGGCATATGGATAAACTGATAACCTGTTTGTTCACTATTTAAAAATTAAATTGACTTTCCTCGTTCCTTTGCCCAGGTCTCACTCTTTCAGGCACTCGAGTGCGCACTCGAGCGCCTCCAACATGCACACGAGTGCAGTCGGGAACAGCATTAGCGCGCACCCCCTCCTTCCTTTGGCTGACAGCAGTTTGAGCGGTAGGTAACCCCTTTATAAGTAGACGTAAAGTTTTCTTAGGTCATGCCGTTTGCACGTCTCTTTGGGGAATATAATGCATATAGTATAAGTTTACATTATACCGTTGATCTTTTGACTGCCATAAAATCTTTCTCCAAATTTGCATCTTTTCGGGCAGAGCCGGACTACCCGCATCCCTAATTATTATACCATTTTAAGTAGGTGTGTCTTTAATTGATAATAAAATTTATTTATTTATATTGCTGTTTGAAGATGTCGAAACCTCCACAAATGTGGTTTAAAAAAGGCCGGTATGATGTAAACTTACTTAATACAATTATGGATTTCGTCCGAGCATTCGCTCGTTGCCAGAGGCTTGGCTGCGTCCAACCAATTGCATAACTTGGTGCTCGTCGACGTTCGGTGACGTAAATGGCATGTTCTAGGAAAATTTCTACCATATCATAAATATGTCATTCAAGTCAGGAGTATATTGGTTTTAGTAAACAAACCACCCGTTTACGTGATCTCATTTCTGATGCGCATTCATCATTGTCATAAAGTTTATAGCTTCTTAAAGCCGTATTAGAGTCGGCAATTCTTGTCTCTTGCGCCAGCAAAGGCAATTATAATTGCACGGATTCATGCGCAGTACACCGTCCTCGATCAGCTGGCCCAATACTGCTCGCATTGTAGGCGCAATACGAGAATGGAATCCGTATTACAGTCGTCAATTCTACTCTTCCGGCAATTAAAATTGCACGGATTCATGCGCAGTACACCGTTCCCGATCAGCTGTCTCTCATTGCCAGAAATAGGGCAGGTGCCATTTTAATTGCCATTGCCGCTGCAAGTCTGGGTAGAGATGGATTATTCTGTTATTTTTAACTGTTTTTATTAGTTGGTTGAAGCAGCTATGAACTGCTATTTGTATAAGTACAGTAGCTGCTTTAACTTGTAATCGAAATGAACAGTTTCCCCATTTCTAGTTCTGGGAGTATTTTAGGGATTTCGACAGTACCAACTGCTGTTCTGACTGTTGGCAATGCGCCAGCTGATCGAGAACGGTTTAGTCCGCATGAATACGTGCAATTATAATTGCCATTGCAGGCGCAAGAAAAGAATTGCCGACTCTAAAACGGCTTTTAATTTGTGTAAATGTATATTCCGAGAAACCATTGTACTCTTAACTTGACTGACCTATAGTTTTATTTTGTATAGTGTTTTGTCCAATAGTATAAAACACCCTGAGCTTTTTTTTTTAATTTTTTGCTTTTTAATAAAGCGTTCTACCATTTCCCTTTATTTTTACTTTTTACATAGTGCACTTATAACATTTAAAAAATAATTTTCTTGATAATCATAAGTGGCGGTTCCTGGGTAGGTGCCATAACCCTACCAAAGTTCCACGACTCTTAAATGGTTTGTTCAAACATATTCACAATTAACTCTCAGTTTGCATGGAAAAATGTGCACAGGCGGCAACATTGTTGTTATTCGCAGCTAGCAGCAGCTATGAGGGCCCGTCTCAGCCTTCATGCAGATATTTGGAAGCTTATGATGAAGTGTCTCTGCGCAATAGCGTCAAATGGAAGTGTAGTCCGACGATACCGCTTCGTAGCCGGCTTGACCTAACGATTCGCCGGTGCTTCCTCGTCGCGTTCCCTAAAAAGTAGCTGTATTGCATTGTTTTGCCTGCGTTGCGTGACAGAAAAATTACAAATTAAGAAAATGACGAACTTGAAAATAGCAAAAAACACAAAATGCTTATGTAAGTTTAGTTCGGAGGAAGAATATCATGGTTAAAAAGTGGAACTGATCACATCACTCATATAAGTACAGATGCGAATGTATATTTTAAAGGGTATCATTTAACTGGTTAGCAAAATACTCTTATTTTTGCGAACAGAAAAATGTAATCGGTCAGCCAAAATGGCTAGTTGGTCAGCAACTTATGGACAGCAAACATTTCTGAATCGGTCAGTAATTAATGTCATACTAGAGTGCTCTAAATTATTTTGGTACGCAAATTAAATATATAAACTGCTATGAGCGATCCACTTTTAATCAAATATTATTAAGCAATCAGCGGGTAAGCAAAGTATTTAACCTTGGTCATTAAAATAAAAGCAATAAAACGTGAAATAGTGACAGTGCCCTGGGAAAACAAGTGAAACCCCGTCCTCGCTACACCTTTTGTAGCCGATTTCCTTCTGTATTCGGCAAAAGAAAACACAAGAAAGTTACATAAATTGACAGTGCCCTGGGAAAACAAGTGAAAAGCCGCCCCCGCTACACCTTTTGGGCCTTGACTGCTACACCGAATGAAAACACACGCACGCAATTAGCTACTCGTATCACGCGACTGCTTTCGCTCCGCCCACAATAACGAACTTTGCCGATTATTCAAAACAAACGCAATCCAATGATTTATACTGATAATCATTCTTTTAAATGCAAACCTCTGAAGTAAACTACTTCTAGACATGTTTTTTTTTCTACTGACCAATTGTAAAATCTTGCTGACCAAGTAATCATTTCGCAGCTCGACTGTTAATTAAGCGAACACATGATATTACAAGCGGACTGATATCGGTTAAATTGTTGACAGTTTGTAGCATTTTTTGCCGAACAAGTGTTGCAGCCTGATTTTTATTTATTGCAAGCAAAATCTTTTTATGCTGATCAAATGATTTAATGGCTATTTTTTTGCTGCGTACCGTTTTAATAACGGCAAACCATTTAATTACTTCTCTATTTTAAATCAAATCATTAATCGTGCTAGATTTTGCCGTCAGAGGGCACGACGAATTTAAGTCGTACGAAAACGGGGCATACTTTGAGAGCTCGTCAATTTAAGTACGTAATTAGACAAAGATAAAATGTAATCGCAATCGCAAACAAACCCCTCCAAATAGGTACGAGCCGCCACTGAAGGGACTTACACAAATACATAAGGATCAAACCTGTAAAACCTAAGTTGCCAAGTTTTTGTATTTAGATCAGAAATTGTTTGGGAATATTTTTTTTTGGAAAAATAGCCCTTGTGTTGCTTCTTCGTTAGTTAGTTATTTTTTTCCTTAAAATAACAATACCCTACTGTATTTTTTGAAAACTTTTTGTTCTTTTGCAATGGTAGATTTGTTTCACACCACTAGATACTATTAATTATATTAAAAATGGATTGAATAAAAAATAAAACTATTTTTAGTACAAAAAATAATGAGTAATCCCTTTGTGTTTCCTTTGTTCGTGAGCGAAATTGCACCTATAAATTAATTTTAATTATGTCAACTCTTTGTGTATATGTCTCGGTATTTGGTTTATATTAAAGCTAATTTAGAAAAGAGAGCAATTTAAAAGTTATACGCTAATTAACCTTTTTGGTCATTCCGACACTTTTACCTATTCAGAGCAATAATCGAGTGTTGTATCTGGCAGATCTACACAGGTCATTATTTAATTAATAAATATGTGAAATTGGACGAGATATTTTAGTTTGTTGTCTGTCGCGTAGTGGAAATGAATGCTTCAGATGGATCGGGAAAATTTTAATTAAGTTTCATAATAATTTTTCTAACAATACATAATTATACAATAATAATTTTTCAACATAAGTGCTCGTCAGGCTTGTTCCGGTTGTATAGAAGGAAAATTATTTCGTAAGACACATAAAACTTGTCTACTGTCCAGTATTTTTACTATTTAAACCATATTTTTTTTAGCGGAAGCGTCCAAGCTCTCAGCGTCCCTGGGCTCGATGGGCGCAGTAGCGGCGACGGAGGGACATGGGGGGCGCGGGCGCCCGGCTTCTCCGACGACGAGATCAGCCTCTCGCCCCCTCGGCACAGCTACATCCTGGAGCTCGGCCCCAGACACCACCAGTACCAGTACCAGGCCCAGTGTTATGGTAAGGAAAAAACACTGATACCTTCATTTCAGGGGACAAGGATCAAGGGGGTTTAATCGGCATAAATTAAATTAAATACAGAAATACAAGCAGCTGTCTACCTATAACTTCATCAATCAATCTGCTTAAAAAAAAATAATTGAGTTAAATTTTATTCCCATTGCTGCTTCCTTGGGAACCACATAATTTATAACAACAAAATAAATAAGTGGGAAAAACCGGGCTGGGTTTTAATTTTTTCAAACATATCCCCTTCTTGGTCTTCTTATGAGAATATATTTAAAATTAGAAATATAAATATACATTTTTCTCTTAGGTGCCCCGGCCGCCGGCTGCTATTCCGATGACGAGCTCGCCTTCTCCGACGGAGACGCGATCGGCATCGGACGCGAGTTCGCCGACCGCGAGCCCCCTAGCGTCGCCGGAACACAAGGCAGTTCCGGCCACGCCCACATCCGGAGCCACAGCCAATCGGAGGCCTGCGTCGCCGCTCGCCGTTCGCGTAGCTGTCCACAGAGCAGACACCGGTAAGTGTAAGACCTTTGTAGCTAGTAGAATAGAATACGTCGAAAGAAAGGAATCAATTTTCGGGTTTGTTAAGTTTTTATATGTCACTTTGACACACTTGTGTATTTTCTGTGGTGTAAACCAAGCCACGAGTTCATCAGACTGATATGAAGGAAACCCAAAAAATTATTATATTTCATTGATAACTGTTTTTTCCAAGTCTAATAGTAGAGTCGTTCTGGCGAAATCAGCGGTTTGAAAATCCCTTCACGAAATCGAGTAATTTTGGGGAAAAAAGTAATTGGGGGGAAAAAAATATTACATAAATACTAGTAAGTAGTTTGTTAATCGAGCTACGGGGATCAGGTTTGTTCGGGTTTGTTCGATCAGGCCGGATTCAATTTGTTCATTTTTTTTATCAGCTATGAGGGGGGATCTCCGAAAATACTTTAGATATTATGTTCAATTTTGGTATGTGTTAATAGGATATAGAACCATAAATTTTAGTTAGAAAAGTTATTCAATTGTTCCACCAGTGGCGTCCCTGCAAACATGTCCTCTGATATTTTTTACAAAAAGATGGTACGCCACTGACATTTTTCCATGTGGATATTTCTTCTGATTAGTCCTTTTCAATTCTACAAGAAAACGGTATCTTGAGTTTTTCTCGTCTTGATTAAAACCACTAAATTCATATAGAAACTCATCATTATTAACATTGATAAAATAATTAATTATAAATTTTGTGTCATAAAAATTGTTGGAGTAGGCAATTCGATGCAAATAGCATGCCTGTGATGGTGGCCATTTCCAACAATTTTTATGAAACAAAATTTATAATTAATTATTTTATCAATGTTAATAATGATGAGTTTCAATATGAATTTAGTGGTTTTAATCAAGTCTGACGAGAAAAACTCAAGAAACCGTTTTCATGTAGAATTGACCAGGCTAATCAGAAAAAATATCCACATGGACAAATGTCAGTGGCGTACCATCTTTTTCGTAAAAATATTAGAGGACATGTTTGCAGGGACGCCACTGGTGGAACAATTGAATAACTTTTGTAACTAAAATTTGTGGTTCTATAATCCTATTAACACATACCAAAATTGAACATAATATCTAAAGTATTTTCGGAGATATTAAAAAGTTGCCATTTCGTGTATGCCGCGCCAAGCGCGCATTTGGGAACATAAAAATTTTGCACCAATCCCCCCTCGTAGCTATAAAAAAAATGAACAAATTAAATCCGGCCAGATCGAACAAACCCGAACAAACCTGAACCCCGTAGCTCGATTAACAAACTACTTACTAGTATTTATGTAATATTTTCATCCCCCAATTACTTCCCTTCTAATTGCCCCACCAACCCCAACCTCCGGCCCATCAAAGTACTCGGTGTCACCCGTTGATTCGCGAAAAATTGATGACCCAACTCCGCCCCTTCTCGAGATATAATTAATTAAATTTGATTGTTTTTTGCAGTTGAAAATCGCGATAATTCCCGAACTCGTTGAGATATCGGGCTCAGGTTTGTTCGAGCTTACGCGCTCTGTCAAGCTCTTCAATTTGGCCCTTCACATTTTTTTTGTAGCATCAAAACCGGCTGAGTTATTTAGGAAAATCGCTTGTCGGTTATATTTACGGGGCGTGCCCCCTCCCCACGCATGCGGCGCCCCCTACAAATCATGTCAGCATGTCGAGGGGATCCTACTGTATCGATTCGTCAATCGGAATGACTCTACTATAATTAAATTAATGTTAATTATTATTAATTATTTTGTACTTATTATTAGTTTTGTTTAATTTTGTGGTTCGTTTTTAGGTCTTATTATTTGTAACTAGTTTGGTTGTATTGAAATTATCCTATTTATAAAGTTCATTATTATTTGTGTTCTTTTTAGGTACTTTTTGTTTTCAGATTTCGTTTTTGGTTTATTATCGATGTAAAATAATTATTACTAACAACTACTTCTCCATAACAATATTTTTTACTAAACATCCCCAGATACCACCACGCCCACTCACATTACTTCCCGGACGCCCTCTAGTCACAAGTCGGAGGGCAGCCTCGACCATCCCCATCAACCTTTGCCGCCTTTCGTTAACTACTGTCCCTCGCAGACCCAATCGCAAAATGATATCGGCCCTTCATACGCACCTAGACCGCATAGTCCCATGGAGTACTTGTACGAAGCCACGAACGCACCCCCTAAGAGGAAACTGTGGCAAAGGAGCGCTAGCTGTAGAGATTTGTATGATTTTAGCTTTGAGGAAACTGGTCAAGCTAAGCGTAGGGCGAGATCTCCTAGACCCCTCGAGAAAGCCGTGGTGAGTCTTGATGAGCGTAAGCAAGACTCCCCGATCACGGTATACGACGATCATAGAGCTTTATATAGCGCTAGCTCGCGAGATAGTAGCTTAGAGATCCAACAAGACATTATTGTTCCCGGTGTGAAAATTTATTCCAGTAGCTTTCCTGGGACAACGTCGTTCTCTCAAGAGTCCGTCGAAGATCCTGGCAATTACGATCTTCGTGATTCCCAGGACGATTTGTCCCATGACAGTTACGAGCTTATAGAAAAGTCAGATGACAGCACGTCGGGCGACTATAAGTATAAGAAACCTAAACCTTTTAATACGAGAAGTTGCAGTCTGGATTCGGGCAACCATTTGCCCTCTGACAGCGAATCGGAGTATGGAACCCGTCATAAATACAAAAGCGTTAGCGACCACGATATTTTCTTAATGGAAGACCCCAGGGATTTTCCTAGAGAAATTATTCCACGAAAATCCGACGGTTGTTTTTATAGGCATTTCAAGCAGGGATCGAGACAGTCAAGCTTAGAGTCGAAAAGCGACTATTACGAATCGAAAACTTCTAAATCTAGCAAGGAAAGTCTTAGAAGAAGTCGTGGAGTTGGCTCAAGAACATCTAGTCAAGAATCGAAGAGTGATTACGAGAACAAGAAGCCGTTACATAGAAATAAGAGCGCTGATAGTTTACGAAGGCATAACCACTCTTACGAGTCGAGAACATCCAGTTTGGAGTCTAAAAGTGAATATTTCGATGCGCCCTCGAAAGAAGAGGAACCCAGGTATATGAAGAAAAGTGACTATGATAGAAAAATTTCGTTTGAAAGGAATTATGGAACTATAAAGCCGCGACATGTTTCCCCAGATCCAGTGCTTCCCGCCTATCCAGACTTTTCGAATCATTCCAATGAAATTTTTACCGATTATCCAGTGAAAGAGACTACTCACGTGCATTCGGTAACTCTTCAAAATGTCGAGACGGAGCAAAGCATGAGAGTAAGTAAAATTCTGTCAGACATAGAACAAAACACGCTATCCAAAGTACAAGGTAGACCCGAACACCCGGTACACGAAATTTCTAAGACGACCCACATCTGGCCGGAAAATATCGTAGGACTGCCTACAGAAATCGACAACGTGAAACAAACACATAGTGGCGGAACGAATAGTGCAGGACAAAGATCAACGGAATCGGAAAGTAATATTTTCAGTTTCGATGAAGATAGAATCCAATCTCTACAGGAAAGTAGTGACTTCAGTGATCACGGGTTCAGTGTGGTACCGAATATTGACGTTAAACCCAAGAAAAAAGAGTTTAAGAGCTACAGAGATGTGTTTATGGAAATCGAACCCCGAATTTGTCACGATCTGCCGCTACATCAGCCCATTGAAAGAACCAAGTCTGACCCCAATTCTTTAGCTAGACAGAGATTGAATTCTAGCGCAAGGAGGCTGTTACTTATGCATCAAAAGTCTATCGATTTGACTCCGGCCGAATCTAGCGATGAAGATTATTTATATAAACAAATACCGAGTGCCCCACCGATAACAAAGTTCAAGGGAACTCATTTTGAAATGCCCACAGCCGAGTTCGGCCATTTTGATATACTAAAAAGGGCGATTGAAGGGCAGAAGACTAAATTTGAAGTGCCAAAAAGCCAATTTGAGATCTTAGGGGCGAAGAATCAGGCGGATCTAATGAATTTGCCACCAAAAGGTGATGATATTCCGTATGTGCTTCATAAGAGGCATATAATGAACGGAACTGCTCAAAAAGAGGAAATTAAGCGATACGAGAAAGAAAGAGAAATAGTTAAAAAACCTATAGGCGATATTGTAAGCGCAAAAGAGAAGATAAAACAAGATATTTTAATTACCGAACCCGAATCCTCATTTTTATTTACCCAAAATATTGACTTATCGAAAGTGAATCCTGTAACTTTGGAAGTCGATAAAAGTGTGCCTTCCATACATCTTATATCCAGTCCCAAGAGAGACATAACCCACATCGACCCAGTGATGCTAGAGACTCTGAACTCTAAACTAAGCCAAATAGAAAGTGATTCGCCGACTAGCTCGAAAACGGAAAGCCTAAAACCTTTGCAAAGTATTTTTGCTAAACAGATAGAACGTCAAATCAAAGTAGAACCTAAAACCGAGGACAAGGCTGTCCAAAAATCAGAGGAAAGGAAACCGGTTATTGAACCTCTAAAACCTAAAACCTGCGAGAAAATTAAAACTGACATTAAGCCCAAACGAATTATTAAACCCAGAATGCAACCCGGCAAAAAGGGTAACAGGGCTAACAAAACAAAGGTCAGAATCACTTCTTTCAGTTCAGATGATGAATCTTTAGATTCGGACGACGTTTTTGGGAGTGCAGAGGCGACACCAACGAAAATGGAGTTTTCTCCACCTCAAATGCGGAAAGAAATGGAATCCATTTTAAAATTTGAGTCTGAAAGGAAGTACCTTCAATACACTATGTCATCTACCGAAGTCGAGGGATCCCCTCCGACTACTAGGAAGAAAACCGACAAGCAGGTTGAGGATGGACTCGATCCTAACGCCCAACAAACTGAATTACGAAGAATTTCAGAAAGATCGTTTTCAATTCCCAGCTCTGAGGATGAACTTAATATCAAAACGGCTGATATGGCGCCCGTTTTTGCTGATCCGCCAGATATTTTAAAAACGGTCGAAGAAGCTGATAAAGAAGATGGTGACAGATCTTTTGATGAAACGTTAAAAGATGAACAAGCAACTGATAACGAACTCACTACTATAGACGATGAAAGAGAAAGAGAGAAAGCGTTGCTTCAAGCTGAGATTGAAAATGACTTAAAAAATCTAAAAGTGCCTCCGAAGACTAAGATAACAGAAATTATGTCACCGTCTTTAAAAAATAAGGGTCAGAGTCCTTTGTTGTTTGCACACGCAAGACTCAATCTTTCGGAGGGTTCTGCCTTTTCGCTACTCCAAAAACAAAAAGCCATAGATTCTCCTGTTCCTGGTAGAAGGGCTAGAAGTTTAGATGCCCCCATTATTCCTATTAACAAGTTACCGCCTTTAAATTCCTTTTCAAGTAAAGATGATACAGTAGAAGAAGAAAACCAAGAACAGACTGATAGAGATAGCGGATTAGAATATAATCTAATTAGTGATAAATCTACAGAAGTGTCAGATGCTGAAACAGGTGAGAAAATTAGAACCCCTGGAAATAGTGTGGTTCCTGTGCAAGTTTCCAAAGTTGGCGATGAAAAGTCTCCTAAAGAAGGATCTTTAGGTGAAAATGATCAAATTGTACCTGATGTTTCTAGCAATAAAAAGAAAGTTTCACCTAATATTTCAACTAAAACTAAACCTAGATTGCCTCCCAAGGCAGTGTCATCTTTAAAACATTCCAAAGAAACGGGTGGCAGAAAACCGCCATTAAGAGATACCCATAAAGTTTCTAGAGAAAAGCCTAAATTGTCCAGACAAGCACCTTCTAAACCGCCACTTAAACCCAAAGCTCCAGATCCAAAACCGGGCTCAAAAGACGATAAAACCAGTGCTAAGCCTCCTTTAGGACCTAAGTCTAGCTCTGCTGATCTAAAAGCCGTTGCCAAAGGTGCTAATGACTTAAAAACTAAGAACAATGTATACAAAATGCTCAGTGAGAAAGCGGCTTCCGCTGAAGGAGCTTCAAAAAGTGACGATGATAGAAGATCTTCAGGTCAAAAGTCTTTATCCACTCAATCTTCCTTAGCTCTTCCAGAAATTAAAAGAACCAAAAGTCAGGAAATTGAACCAGCGAGAAAAACGGCAACAAGCAAAGAGAAAGCCAAATCTTTGGAGAAACTAGAATTAAAAAGAATGGGTAGTAAGGAGAGGACTAAAAGTCAAGAAGAAAGTGAAGAAGTTATCGCAGAAAGACGAAAGTTGCAACAAATGCTTTATGAAACAGCTATCAAGCAATCAAAGACACTCAAAAGTCCAGTTAAGGATGTGTTGCCAGTTTTTCCACAAGTAGAAGAGACAGTAAGGGAGAGAGATGGCAAGTTAGAAATTAGCATCAATACTATAGAACCTAGTGTATCTCTGGAAGAAGCTATTATCGTAACGAAGAGCCCCAAGAAGCTCGATAAGAAATTAGATAAAAAATTAACAAAAAGCTTAGAATTAAATCTGAGCGATGATAACAATCAAGAGAAAGGTGTTCAAAGAATGGGCAAGAGCTTGGATTTAGAACTCAGTAAATCTGAAGATGAAGCTGAAAAGTCAACTGAATTTGATTTCAAACCTGAAACCATTAAATTTATTAATAATAGGGATAAATTAGAGGAAGTATCGCCAGAAACATACGCAGTACAGGAAACAGTAACTGCGGACATCCATTCAGAACCTCAAGGGGAGGATCAGGTAATATTAGAAGGAACTAGCCTCGATGTATGGCTGTCCGTTGGAGATACAAATGATCAGACAGTTAAAGCTATAGAGGTAATTCAAGACGGTGGTGATTTTTTTGAAAAAAGAGTGTCTCCGAAGCCTCCAGATTTGGGTAAATTAGACACTAAAAGTTCTTCCGACTCTGCTAGCATAGAAAAAATGAGCTTAGGAAATTCTTTGGATATTAAATACATCGACGAATCAGGAGAATCGTCAGGCAAGTCCGATAAAGATAAAGAACTGATTGCGGAATTGCAGAAAGCTTCCAACACTGTCAGTAAGTTTATTCAGAGGAAACTAGAAAGAAGACGAAAGGATTCTGAGGAAAGTACTATTGTGCCGGATGGCCATGTTAAGATAACGAGTGAGGATGAATCATTAACTGAAGTAAGCGAATTAAAACTAGAAGGACAAGATGTTGATAAGAATCTCTTGACAGTAACAGTAACCGATCATAAAGATGCCTTATTAAAATTAAGCATTGAAAGGAGTAAGTCTGAAGATACCGGTTCTTGGATGACTGTAGACTGTGACGAATTTGTTGGTACAGAAAGCTCTTTAGATTATGACAATGTGACCTTAGAATCCCCAGAAAAACATCTTGAGGAAGAAAAGGAATTACCTGTTGAGAAAAAGGATTTAAATTTATTAGGCGCTGATGCTAAACATGCGAAGTTAAAACTTTTGAAAAGAAGCTCCGATCAATCACGTTCGAGTGATACAGGTTCTTGGACTAGCGGCGAAAAGGAACTTAGTCCAAGTAATATTAAAGAAACCGACGAATCCAGTGTGAGTTGTTCTATGGGCAGGGCTATAGGTCTGAGTCAAAACATTGAGATGTTTGCTACTAAAGAACAATTGGACAAAGCGTCTTCGCATTCATCTGACGAACCACCTAGGAGTCCTAGAAGTCCTAGGAGTCCAAGAATTTGTGTTCTAGGAAGGGCTTTTACCATTGATGAAGGATCACAGAAACTAGATGATTCTAGCTCTGATGAAGCAAATGATATTCCTAAAGACTTGGCACCGATTCAAGAGTTGCAGAAAGAGACACCCGACTCTGAAAATGGAAAAGTTAGGAAACCTTATCCCTTTGAAGAAAAGTGGTCACAAGACTCTGAACTTAGCCAAAAATTACATAAAAAGCTTTCCAAAAAATTATCATCTGCCGAAAAAGCGAGTTTATCGTCAATGGACGATTCATATTCCGTGAGCAAACGAAACACCTTAGATAAACCAAATTTATTGTCTGTTGAAAAACTTTCTACAGAATCTCGAAACTCTTTCGACACTGAATCGAGCTCCGGTAGTTTAGGAAATGCGTCCAGAATGGGAAAATCTGGGGATATTCCAAAAGAATTAAGCTCGACTTGGAAACCTTTTCCTTTGGACAGTTCAGGATCAGAAAGTTTTGAGGATAATCTTTTACCTCCGGACCAGGATTTAGAAAAACAGGAATATTTTCTTTGTAGAGATAATAATTCCGGCGATTTTGCTTCTATGGCTGATGTGTATTACAAATCTGATGAGCTTACACCGACTAGGGACGATACAGATTTACCAGAGGATTTAGCTAACTTTCCAGCCAACTTCGGTTATCCTTGCTTAACTTCTTTGGCTGGTGCTACAGATATCCTTACAGGTTACACAGGTGGAGCTTATTTATCCAGGACATTATCGAGAATATCTGAACGCAGTACTAATTCAGAAAAATCTAGTTTAGAAGAGGATTCTACTAAAGCGAGCACACAAAGCGATAGTTTAAACGACGAATCTCTAGCTTCTAGTAACCCTCAGGTTAGTATAAGTTCAGAGTCACCAAGTCATGCTCATGTATACGAAAATGAGAAGAAAACTCCAACAAATGAAAAACCATCGATTAATGGCAGAGGAGTAAGCAGGCAGCAGGATATAAGCAAGCACAGTACAGATCCGGCTCCGAATTTTAGCAGTTTATTGCAGAGACAGATTTCTGATGATCGAAGGACGTCGGCTGAGATGGCCGAGCTGTCGATGGATGATATCGAGATAATCACTTCGGAAAGGGGCCTTAGATTAAAACGACAAGGATCCGATGATACTATCATTGACGAAGAGTGTTTTGAAGAGCCGCAGAAAGTTGAAAAACAAAGTAGTCAGGAAAGTGAAGACTGGCCATTGCCCGATATTCCTACTCCAGGTCAGAGATCTTTGCTTGCGATGCATGAAGTACCTAGTTCCGATACCTCTGCTCAACTGACAACACAAGTTTATCAGCCTCCGAGCAAGAATATTCCCAAAACATTTGGTTTAAGGGGCTCATTAAAAAGTCAAGATTCTGAGCAGTGGCCTAGCCCCCCATCCAGTGTTCTAGAGCCTCCGATAGTTGAGAATGTAGAGACGTACTACATTTCTCCTCCTGAAGAAGCTTGTCGAGTGACTGTTGAATCTAACACGAATACTTATAGTAATTACGACAATGATTCTAATTCTGATGACTATAAAACAGACCTGGACATGGAAAAGACTCATACTTACGAAAATGTTGCCACTGCCGAGCATATTAGCGAAAGTTTGTCTGAAAGTCTTAGCGTTGGCCCAAGTGGAGTGAAAATAGTATTGGAAGAAAAATCTCAGGGATCAAATTCTGATGAAGATTTAAACATATCCAACTTAAATGACGATGTTTTTATAGACGGCAACGATGTGGTACCAAGAAGTGAACAGCTGCGTCCTCCTACAGCCTTAAGGCGAAGTACTGCCTCTGACGATTCTAGAAGTGACAAGCGTGGCTCCCAAAAAAGCTCACCAGCGGGTTCCCATAGTTCATATAGCGAAGAAGATTGTACTAGTTCAATGGGCACTAATTTAGAAGATGGCACGGTAAGATTTGCCCTCAAGCCAACTAAGTGTACTCATAGTTCTCATTCTGAGGATACGTCGATAGCTTTGAGTTTATCTGAATGGTCGAATAGTACTAATACAGTCAAATTTCAAAATTTATCCAGTAATAGCGGGACAACCAAGAGTAGCTCTGGTTTAAAAAGTGATGAGAACTCGCTCACCGATATCGCCCAAAGTATTTCAGAGTGGTCGACTACGAATAGTAGCACTATGAAAGCTCAACCGCAGACCGGAAGTCATCCGTTTCAAAAGCTGTCTAGTACAACATCTACAGGTGAGAACACTTTGACTGAGTTAATTCCGAGCATTTCCGATTGGTCAAGTACCGACGTTAAACCCTTGGTATCGCAACAGTTCTTTCCTGCTGGCACTAATTTGCCTGAAAGGATTCCGACGAGGTTAGGCTCCAGTGTCGATATAGAGGATTTAGTGCATGATCAACGGAGTCCAAAGAATATTCCTTCTGAAGATTTTTCCATATTTTCCGCAACTGTTCCGGCAATGCCGGACGTAGCTCAATTTTTTACCAAAAGTACGGAAAGACCGATGGTTATTCCCGTGCAAGTACAATCCGATACTGATAAAAGCAGCAGTTCTGTTGAACATAAAACTGTTCATACACAAAGGTACGATAAGGATAAAAAGGGTTATTTACAGAAGTATCTCTCTGCTGGATCGGCCACGTGTAAAAGTACCGATAGGCCCGTTAAAGTCAATTTAAAACTGTCGAAATGCTCACCGTATTATTCTAGCAGTTTAAGCAGTGAAAGTACTCCGTTAACCGGAACCAGCCCTATTCCCATTAACAAAACGGCTACTGTTCCGTTGACGAGAGCGCATAAAAGGCCAGTAGCGAGAAATTTGACCCATAAAAGTCCTCCTAGTGAGAATGATTCGACCAGTTCTGTAGAATCGCCAAAAAGTAAATCTGAAAGGGAACGAAGGGGGTACAGAAGGAAACGGCAGTTACAGAATCAAAGAAATAAGACGAAAAGTGAAAAAGAGCAGTATTGCATGGACGAGTACTATTACGTCGAACACGAACACGGCTTGACAGAATATAACGAATACATAAGAGAAAGAAACATGGAAGAAATGGCGTCAAATTTTCAATATGAAGCAGCTTTAGCTAAGGATAGCCCAGGCCTGCATTATACCGAAAACGTAGAGGAAGGTTACTATCCGGACGGCGATTCCCAATCAGGATCCGATATTTTTCGGATGGAGAAGGAGGAGGAGGACAAATACGAAGGTTTCGACGTCAGTTCCATACCTCCACCGCTGTTGGAGGATGATTTCGAGAGCGATCCTACTCCGCACATTTGATTTTAATGAACTGGTAGCGTTGTAGGAATTTCTTAAGCTTTTTCTGATCTTTTTCGGGTTTATTTTCGGTTCTATTTGGTTGGTGCTTTCCATTTATGAGTTTTTGATTTTCGTTGGTTTCTTTACTGTGTGTTGAAGAACTGGTACATAATATAATTTGATTTGAGTTTTGCTATATTAATCAAAAATTAATAGCGATATCAATCATATTATATTATGTACATATGCGGAAAAAAATATAACCGTAGTTTACAGTCTAAACGACTGTTCTAAGTTAAAGACAGGTTATAATGCGATGATATAAAGTACGTTAGTAGTGAGAAAATTACAAAATTTAAAAAATCAAAATTAGCAGTATGTTTAGTGCCAACTCGTTAATTTTAGCTTTAATTTCTTGGTCTTCCAAGTGACATCTTCCCTTTATTTATATTTAATAACTATATACAGGGTGATTCACGACGAGGGTCAATTAGAATACGTCTGAACTGTGAAATATTTCGGGCAAAAAAAATCTTTGGTGGTTTCCCGTACAAGTTCTCTAACGAGAACGTTCGTCTTAAATCAGCTTGTATTTTAATACTGATCCCATAGTATTATTTTTAAAATATTGTTGTATTTTAATGCTATGTCGCTTGAAACTCAAACAGCACATGAAATGTTTGCTCATTATTATAAAAACACATTAAACAAATGACCTATAAAATAGATTGCACACTAGCGAATTGCAATTTTAAAACACAAAAAACTATGTGACTAACTATAAACTGGTAAAAAAAACTTGGTGGTGCCTATGTCTTCATTATCTCGATTATTTCCTTTATATAGTTTGTTTCATATTGAAATTTAAGAAAAACCACCTAAAAATTAAATAAAGAAGAAGCAAAATTTCCCGTCGTATCATTAAGCACATTGTTTCCTCCATCAACCAATATGACGCGACGCAATCACTCGCGTAGAGGAAAATCGTGCAAGCTGCTCATGCTTATCGACGCAATGTTGCCAGGTCTAAAATTAAAAAATCATTAGCACAAGATAGTGCTTCAAGAATTCACTGAAATTTCATTAGATTTAAAACTAAACTAATAATAATCCTATTCTGCCAGTGATAGTAAACATAATATTTTTTTAAAAATATACAGTTATTTACTTTTTATCAGAGAACAAACCATAACATCTGAGATGGTAGAAACGGCATAAGTGTACATGTCGGCGTCAATTGTGAGTGAGTGAAATCCGTCATTCCCAGAAATGCCTAGTCATTTCACGTATTGCCGGCAAATAGTGTAACTCTACGTTTGGTACACCGTTTGCCTAAGAGTATAAGGCATTCCCTGTAATGACGGAATTCTTTCAGTCAAACGCTGTTTGCCGGTTTTAGTCGAACGCTGTCATTGTTGTTAACATCTGTTTAGTGATTTTTTTTTTAAATGAAATGTCGAAGCATTCCGAATTATTTTATAAGAAGTTAGATCACTATTACTTCAATCAAAGTAAGCAAAAACCTTGGAATATTACGGAATTGACGGAGGTAAAAAAAGTATTTAAGAAAATCAAATGGTACAACAATATATTCAAATTAAAATAATAATTACATTTTGAATGTGAATAAAAAAATCAATAGAAAATGACAACGTTTGCGTACTATATCACTAGATTGAAAAAGAAATCGCGAGATCTAGTGAAATTTTACTAAATCTGGCAATACTGTATCGACTGTTCGTCTTGTAAAGTCGGTGCGAGGGGAGAGTATGAAGGTGCCCCTACAGTGGTAGAGGGTGAAAGGCAAGCGATTTAGGACATGCCAAAGAAAGATGTTTCCTCTTTATTTAGTTTATAGGTGATATACAACTTGTCCAAGAGAAGGAGGGCCAGTAAAAGGATCTCGGAAACCGTAAGAGATACGAAGTCGGTTAAATGGAGGTAAAGTTGCGCATTGTGCCTAATAATATGCCGCATTGTTGCATTCGGACGAAAAAAAGCTCTGAAATTCCAATATCAGAAAAATAGGACCGTATTTAAAAAAAGAAAGTTGATAATGACCCTTTGAAGACTCGTCGGATTACAAAACAATTAACGCTGTTAGATAGAGAGGAGAAAGTGGCAATGTAAAAGTGCAATTTACTTTAGAATTCGATCTCAAAAAAATCCAGGAAAAAAATAAAACGCTTTTTTTGAATTTCGGTTTTTTCCGGATATTTACGGAACTACTTGGAATTTTAAAACTTTCTAAACGGCATATTATTAGGCACGTAAATGCGCAACTTTACCTCTATTTAACCGACTTCGTATCTCTAACGGTTTCCGAGATCCCTGTACTAGCTCTCCTTATCTTGGACACGTTGTATTACGTTCTCTTTTCTGTCCGTTAAGTGACTGATCGAACAAACCTGTATACACATACGCGCACTACCAAGTAACCAGTACATTATAAGGCTGTATAATTCCACCTTAATACTTTGACTGTGCCAAATTTTCGAAATGCATATGAAACGAAATTGTCGAAAGGTTTGTGACTGGAAAGTCTGTGTTAAATAAGTCAACTTTTTCAAAATCTAAATTCTTATGACAATCTAAGAAAATAATTATATTATTACATATAAGAAATTTTGTATGGACATTTGTTCTTTCTAGTTAGTAATTTTTATGATGAAAATATTTGATTTCCGACTTATACGTAGGCTCGTTTAAATAAAAAAAAATCTTAGATTGTTAAAAGAACTCTACATTCATATACTGTAAGGAATGAAACTTCTGGCACGACTAGAATATCTCTTTAGAATGAAAATCGATTGGTTACTGATAGCGTCTTTTTCATTTTAAGCTGCCAAGTATGGAATTACTCATGCCGGCTTGTACCACACTTAATAAAAACACGTTAAGGACGCCTTTATGTTAAGTACGGAATAAATTGCCTTTTTGCATTGCACCGACACGTTCTTTTGATACGTTAAGTAGCCAAACTTCTGTCCTTAAAACTGTAAATAATGATTTACACCGTAAATTTTTAATTAAATCGAATATGAAGTTGTCAGTTTTTGTGTCAAATAATTTCTTCCTCATGGAGTTTCTCAATGATTGATGAACTTTTTCTTTTGCCGTATAATTTGGAGCTTTTTTTCTGTTATGTTTTTGTTCCATGACCAAAGTCAGGTTAGTAATTCCATACCATGAGTTGGGAAAGCGAGCACAAGGAAAGCATAAAATTAAAGTTTACCTTAAAATGAATTTACTTGCACCGGCAAGTTCCTTCGGCTGTTCAATGATATGGAAAACGTTCAAGTCGTCATTGGCAAAGGTGTTATTTGATATAAAAACTGGCAACTTCATATTTGATTTAATTAAAAATTTAGGTTAAATCATTACTTAAATTTTTAAGTACAGAAATTTGTCTACTACTTAATGTATGAGACGCTTACATGGTGCTTACGTGCGTCCTTCTGGTGCAAGCCGGTCTAAGTTACATAAAATTTTCTGTACCTTGTTTTAATAGACATGAATAAAAATAGCAATATTTTTTAGAACCATACGTTTGAGTCAGATTTTTTTTTAGTGATTATTGTTTAGATCAATTTAAATTAAAAATCAGTAACCAAAAGATTTTTGGAGACGTTATTTTAATTCCAAACATCGGCAGTATTACTTTATCTTAGTATGTTTTATGTCACGTAGTTAAGATAATATTTAAATAATAAAAATATATATAAAAATAGAATTTTTTGCTGTTATTTTTTAAGATATCGCTGTGAAAACACACACGAGAATTTATTTGGAATTAAAACGACTTTCCTAAATTTTGCAATCATATTGTGCAAGCCTGAAGACTGATAATAAAAGTATTGTAAATAAATTGTGTTGAGATTAAAAATCAAACGTAATAATTTAAGAAACTGTTAGAAATTGTTTTTTGTTTTTGACTTTATGTAAAAAATGTAGTCAAAGTGAATCGATTTGTTATAAGAATTATTGATGTATATTTTTGGGCAGAATAATAATCATCGTTGACAAGGAAACAAGAGCTGCAGTAGTCTCGATTTAAAGTGGAGTTCTTCATAATTTCCTTTACTTGTTGTATACAGGGTGTTCCTTAATGACGTGCTAATATTTCAGGGTGTAATTCCTTAGGTCATTTTATAAAGAAACGTTCATATGAATATATGTCCTCAACGGCTTAAATTTTTTGCTACAGGGTGTTGAATTTTTATTTTTTAAATGGTTATTTTCTAATATCTCCGAAAGTACTTTAGATATTATTTTCAATTTTGGTATGTGTTAATAGGATATAAAACCACAAATTTTAGTTAGAAAAGTTATTCAATTGTTCCACCAGTGGTTCTTGATTAAAACCATTAAACTCATATTGAAACTCATTATTTTTCACATTGATAAAATATTAATGATAAATTTTTTTTATAAAAATTGTTCACTTAATAGGCATGCTTCCGCCCGTCTTCGCACCGAATTGCCCACTCGTTCAAATATTGAAATTTTTATAAATCAAAATTTATCATTAATATTTTATCAATGTTAATAATAATAGTTTCAATATGAATTTAGTTATTTTTATCAAGAACAGTGCATCCGACGATAAAAACTCAAGAGACCGTTTTCATGTAGAATTGACCAGGCTAATCAGGAAAAATATCCATATGGAAAAATGTCAGTGGCGTATCATATTTTTTGTAAAAAATATCAGATCAGAGGACATGTGTGCAGGGACGCCACTAGTGGAACAATTGAATAACTTTTCTAACTAACATTTGTGGTTCTATATCCTATTAACACATACGAAAATTAAAAATAATATCTAACGTACTTTCGGAGATATTAAAAAATAACCATTTAAAAAATAAAAATTCAACACCTTGTAGCAAAAAATTTAAGCCGTTGCGGACATATGTTCATATGAACTTTTCTTTATAAAATGACCTAAGGAATCACACCCTGAAATATTAGCACGTTATTAAGGAACACCCCGTATAGACGACTCGCATTGGAAAGCTTTGATGCGATTTGAAGTGCGCAAAAAATATAAAAATGCGCAAAAATATAAAAATTTACATTTGCAAATGCCTGTGGCCCAACAGCAGCAACAACAGATGTCGATACAACTTGGCACGTCAACCTTCGACTATAACCGATCAAATTAATTTTAACAACATATTATTATTTTGTCCGAAAATTTAGTTGGTAAAGTTATTTTTACTAAAATTCTAAAGGTCTACTTCGTTGAAAATCGTGGCTGTTACTGATTTCAATTAAATAATAATTTGGGAAAATTCTATTTTTGGTCGATTGAGAATAGTTTAAAAAATACTTTTAAAGGCCTAAACCTCACTTAAGGTGTCGTCGAAATGATTTATGAATTTAAATGTTCTTTTGGGTGTTCTAGAGAAACAAAAATTGGGTTTGTTCCCTCGCCCTCGCCAGCCTATTGGCGGTCTTAAGTGTTGTCAATGAGGATTGTTTAAGGCCGTATTACAGGCGGCAATTCTACTCTTGCGGGCAATAAAAGTTGATAAGAGGCATCCATAGTAACCCGTTCGCGATCTTGCATTGCTAGAAATGGGTCTTGCGCCATTTTAATTGCCATTGCCGCTGCAAATTTTGATGGTATTTTAGGGATTTCGACACTACCAACTGCTGTTCTGGCCTTTAGCAGAAATGAGATATGCATGATAGAACAGACCGACGGAACTTATCCCCAAAGATATAGTTGTTAAGATAGAAGTTTAGTCGAGGTTGTACTAAAAAAATAACACTTTGATTTCAGATCACTGATCACTTATGAAATATTTGACGTTTCCGTTTTTTCTGACACATCTCTCATTTCTGCCAAAAGTCAGAGCAGCCGTTGGTAGTGTCGAAATCCCTAAAACTCTTCTGGCAATGCGCGAACGGTTTACTGCGCATATATCCCTTAAACTTTTATTGCCGCAATAGTACAATTGCCCACTGTAATACGGCCTTTACAAATGCATGTAAATGGCATTATTTTTCTGCAATTTATTTTGATCAGGATTTTTTTGCGAGTTTACATTTAATAAACCATTTCTATGACACCCTGTATGTCTGTTTTTATTTTAAAAATTTTGTTTATATTTAAAATTCATTAAAATATACTTTAGCCCTAGTAAAATCTGAAAGTTTTGTCGCCAACAACATAACATTGTCCGAACACCTGTAGAGTCATTAAGATAAATAGAAAAATTTCTCTCTAACAAAAAAATACTCTTATAGTTTTAGTGTTCATTATAATCTCTTTTAAGCTCACAGCCAATGTCTTTCGAGACAAGAAGATATACTTTTTTAATACAAAGGGCACTAAAGTAACAGCCCTATGTGGTAATACATTAACAAAATTGTATTAATTAAGTTTGCGTCACAAAAATATACTTTTTCTTGACGACATTGCGCGAGTCACAAAACAGTCGAAAGTTTAATCCTTCATCCGCGAGTGTTGCTTTCTTGGACTGGCTTTACCTCCGTCTGACTTATTTTTTTTATAGACCAACAGGATATTAATTTTCTCTGATAGAATAATGACGTTGTAATTATTTAAACAAAATCAAATTTTACGAGGACTAAATTCTAAATGAAACTATTAAAAATAAATATTAAGAATAACCCAGTTTCATTTTTGTGATATTTATTAGTAATTTGTTATTAACGAAGAACCTAGTTAACTAGTATTGTAAATATTTTCGACCTCTATGATGGATTTTTGTTATATCGACATTTCGAATGTCGTTCCCTATTACGTAAGTTTTTACTGGTTTTACAATGGTAATCGTAAGTTATTCAAATGTTTTTAGTTTTTAAGTATGTATGAAAATTTCATATACAGGGTGTCCGAGGAAACTGTGGGAAATCTCCCGGATATGAAGGAAGCAAATGAAAAGCGTGCTACAAGTTCATATAAACTTTTTTCGTATAGGCCTCCTCTTTGGACGTATGGGCTCCCAAAGAGCTCCAATGGAATCAAGTTTTTTACACATAATTATTGAACCACTAGGCATATTTCAGTTTTTTTTTAATATAATGTTTGCCAGGTTCCAATTCAAATTACTACCCAAGAAAGTGTTGTGAATTACTCATAGCTGCAAGGATTGACTGTGACACTCATGTCCCCTTTTTTAACGCCCTGTGTGATAAGAACATTGGACAACGTTTTTACATACCTTTAACAATTGACTAAAAATTAAATCCTAGACTTCGAACAAACCCGACATTGTAATTACATCATGTATTTTTCCTAAGAGATGCATCTTTGTTCCTATCAAATGTTGAATCTCAAAATTCCGCTTTTTCATATTTAACCCGGGATAAGTTAGGGTAAATAAATTTTTAGTTAATAGTTAAAGGTATGTAAAAACCGTTGTCCAAAGTTCTTATAATACAGGGCGTTAAAAAAAAGGGGCCATGAGTGTCACAGCTAGTCCGTCCCTGCAGCTGTGAGTAAAGCCGCAAACACACTATTATCACGTCACGTGAATTCACGTGTTATATCGGCAAAATAGCACATGCTGTCACGGCTTACAGACTACGTACACTGCAGATCATTTTTATTACATAATTTGTGTTTGTCAAGATCGCAAGTGAGCCTTCTAGCGTTAAACTCTGATACAGTGTTATCACGCGTGCCGAATATGTAAATTTGCAGAAATAAAATTGTGCTGTCAAGTATGACTTGCCGTGAGCTGCATGAGGTGACTATAGTATACTATACTAGTTTGCAGCTTAATTCACAATACTTTCTTGGATAGTAATTTGAAGGGTCTTACCACTCTTACCTGGTATACATCATATTTAAAAAGCTTTAAATATACGTGGTGGTGCAATAATTATGTGTAAAAAACTTGTTTCCATTAAAGCTCTTTGGGAGCCCATATCTCCGAAGAGGACGAAAAAAGTTTATATGAACTCGTAGTACTCTTTTCACTTGTTTTCTTCATATCCGGGAGATTTCCCAAATTTTCCCGAACACCCTGTATAATTAATATAAACCAATTTTATAAGTAAGATTGTTTGAAAAGTACACAGAGAAGAG
Source organism: Barypeithes pellucidus (assembly GCA_963991005.1). Taxonomy (NCBI): domain Eukaryota; kingdom Metazoa; phylum Arthropoda; class Insecta; order Coleoptera; family Curculionidae; genus Barypeithes; species Barypeithes pellucidus. The sequence continues at coordinate 9,881,007 of OZ022557.1, forward strand.
TTCATGCAAGACAGTGCATTTGTATGCTTTCCACCCTTAATATTTGGCTTTCAGTAAATAATATTGAAAATCGGAAAGACACGTCAGTTTTATTGTGAAGGGGGACACTTTTAAAGGATACTTGCAGTATTTGTGGTTTAACTCCCAGGATGGCAGGGGTAGATTACCCTTAAAATGGACATGATTGCAACTTATTATTTTTTGAGTAGTAGTTTTTAAATCCCGCTCCAAAAATGGATGTAAGTTAATTGCACTGAATTATGAGGTTTTTGGTAATTATTTTAAAAAACATTATTGTGTTGACTCCCCTTTTAGTAGAAAGAAGAAGTCCTGTCAACTTTACCAGGAGCCAAGCCACCTCCTAAAAAGAAGTTGTAATTCCTTCCATTTTTGGAACCCGATTTCTTGAAAGTAAAACTAATAAATTAGGGCATTATTGGAAAGATATTTCAACGACCTTTAAAATGAAGTGCCCCCTTCCCATTTAAGATTTTAAGGGTAATATTGACCCCTCACAGGTTCTTAAGCAATCGACAAGATGCGAATCAATGAATAATCTAACTTTAAAAACTGGTTTATATGCAATAAAGGACAGCTAATAATTATTCGGCTTTTTATTATAAATAATTAACAACGAGAATATTTTCTAACTCAGGATTTATAAAATGAGATATGCCGTGGTCTTGTTTCTTTACTGATGCCAAATTTTATAATATTGATGACTGTTTTTAATCATTGTAGACATTTTTGATGTTTGTATATTTTATGACATGTTAAAAACAACTAGTTAAGTTAATGACAAGTTAACCAAAGTTTATGTGAATACCGTGTGAAAAATTGTCTCGCATACATTCATAATAATTTTTCCCTTAGCTGTCCTTAGCCGGATACTTTTTTAACCCAAATAAAAAAAAAACCGTTTAGGTAATGTCATCTTCGCCCATGTCTCACAAATAATAATTGATTGGTGACTCCAAATATTTGATTCGGAGACACCGGTCAATTTTGCCATCCGGCCAAATGAGATATGCGCCTAGTATACTTACGAAAATACTCGAGCTGTGTACAATCATTTATTTACCATTACCGAAATTTTAACGCACTAGTATCGTTCAATATTGTAAGGCCATCATAAAAAATAAAAATAATATTTAAAAATCCTTAAATCTGGTTTTTGTTTCACTAAATCATATACTAGTTACTTAATGTACTTATTTTAACAAAAAGTTCATAGACACGTATGTCCTAGAATGCTTTATTTTCGATATATAGCCTTATACAGGGTTAAATTTTTAGTTTTTAGGTTTTCATCAAAAATTTCGAACCCTTGAAATATTACACTAAATTTTGGTATCTATTATGATATAAAATCACACATTATGACCCAAATAAGTTGGTTTTCCTCAAGCATAGGTACAGCTACGTCCCAATATAATTTTAACAAAAAATCTGATATTTTCACACTGATATTTTCGAAACAATTAGATTTAAATAGAAAATATCTCTTTCTTCTCTTAAAACTGACCGTTAATAATAAATAACATGATAATAATAATTATGAGTATATACGTATTTTGAACTTCCACTGTCATTATTTATTTAATAACAATGTTTCAATAATTATTCACCTGAAGACGACTGGAGATGTTTACAGTTGAAACGTTGTAGTCCAAAATACGTATATCACTCATGATAATAATTATGTTATAAAATAAATATTACAATATTGCAAAAAGGGATGCATAATTGAAGACTCTGATGCAAGAAGGGGATTTTTTCAAAATTTAAAAAATTGAGATTATTCTGCCTATAGGTAACAGAATATGACCTTTCACTGGGTGCCAAGATGGTACCTGTTCGATATATAGTTTCCGAGTTATAACAGGAAAACACTATGATGTACTGGTGCAAGAAGAAGGGTATACAACGTGTCCAAGATAAGGAGGGCCAGTACAGGGATCTCGGAAACCGTAAGAGATACGAAGTCGGTTTAATGGAGGTAAAGTTGCGCATTTACGGCCTAATAATATGCCGTTTAGAAAGTTTTAAAATTCCGAGTAGTTCCGGAGATATCCGGAAAAAAACGAAATTCTGAAAAATCGTTTTATTGTTTTCTTGGGTTTTTTTGAGATCGAATTCTAAAGTAAATTGCACTTTTACATTGACACTTTTTCCGCTCTATCTAACAGCGTTAATTGTTTTGTAATCCGAAGAGTCATCTTCTAAGGGCCATTATCAACTTTCTTTTTTTTAAATACGGTCCTGTTTTTCTTATTGGAATTTGAGAGCTTTTTTTCTTCCGAATACAACGATGTATGACACATGTGGTTTAATGACGTTTCGAGGGTTTGTTCGACAATGTGTCATACATCGTTATATCAGATAAACAGGACCGTATTTAAAAAAAGGAACAAAAACAAGATTACTAAACAATTAACGCTGTTAGATAGAGCGGAAAAAGTGGCAATGTAAAAGTGACTTCAGAATTCGATCTCAAAAAAACCCAGGAAAACAATAAAACGATTTTTCAGATTTTCGTTTTTTTTCGGATATTTCCGGAACTACTCGGAATTTTAAAACTTTCTAAACGGCATATTATTAGGCACGTAAATGCGCAACTTTACCTCCCTTTAACCGACTTCGTATCTCTTACGGTTTCCGAGATCCCTGTACTGGTCCTCTTTATCTTGGACACGTTGTATATATAGTTTTTTGCCCCTCCTGTAAAATCTAAGAAATGTTACTTATCCCCTTCTTGCATCAGGGCCCTTAATTATTATTATCATATACCTTTTTTGTTTAGAATTAAATGATAATTAATAATAAAGTAATTGGTTCGAAAATATCAGTGGAGTAACATATTTTTTTGGTTAAAATTGTATTGAGGTGTACCTACGCCACCAGCTGACAAAAAAGCTTTTTGAGGTAAAAATGTGCGGTTTTTATATCATAACAGTCTAAGCTAAAATTTAGTGTAATGTCTCGAACTGGTTTCGAGATTTTTGATTCTTAGGAGATACGTGTATATGAACTTTTCGATTCAAAACTGATCCAGGAATCGGCCATTAAAATAAGTACATAATATCATTTACACCCTACTATATTTTATTAAGTTCGTAGTTTTTCATTTCAATTTATCTTTTGCAAAAAGGTCTCGGTTTCAGAAAAAAACTTGTTTTTCTTGGTTTCGCTCTGTGCCAGCATCCTTGGATCTATAAAACCTAATTAAAACATACACGAAAATCAATCAAAATTAAAAAAATTACCTTGGAAACATTAAAAAGGTCACAATAAGAAAAAACAAATATAATACACACTATGCTACATAGCTAGATTAAGGCTAATAGCAATTATTTTGAGACCAAGACTTTTCTCGTGTCTTTTTAATCTACTGAGCCCAATCCCTATAATGTTAAGGTTTATAAAAGTCCTGGGTTATGAATTAATAAAATCGAAAATCAAATTAGTTTTTTTTCGCTTTTATTGATTCATTAATTTTTTAGAAATCGTCGGCTGTCGGAGATATCTTTTAGGAATTTTAATAAAAGATGCAATTATTATATTTTACATCTTATTTAGCCCAATTTTAAATACGGATAGGCAGGTGAGAAATTCTGACGAATATTTTAAGGTGTTTTGTTAAGTTCTCTTAGTATTTGTTATTGTCACATATTGCATGAATTGTACACTATCATTTATTGTTATAATTTCTTTTATGAAATAGTTATTATTGTCTTTGTTTTATTTATGTTCGTGTATTTTAGCCGTTGACTAAACTAAATGTAGTTATCCAAAGTGATTTGATTTTTTAATTTTTTTTCCAACAGTCCGTCTTATTCACAGTAGTTATATACACATTATATACAGTGGCTCACCTTAGAAGGGCAGACATTTTGAAGTAAATGTAACATTTAACTATATATTTATATAAAACCCCAAAAAAATTGTGGATGCGCCACTGATTCTATATGATATTATCACTTAGCTTAGACTGTGAATAGATGTCACTATTTTTTGCCTGCACTTACATGATCGAATATGAATACAGTATTTTTTTAATATATATATCTTTAGTGTGATCGTAATTGTTAGATCACATATAACAATAAATAATGTTTTTTTTTTCTTTTACAGACGACCAAAAAGAGGATAAACAGAATGGCAATACGTCACCAATCAGATCAAATGACAATAACAATTTTTACACGTCCACTCCCACGTTTAAAAATGTCAATGGGAATATCTCGAATTTATCTTTGGACGCTACGAATGCAAACTACTCTGTGACGAGTAAAATGGAAGAAAGTTCCAAACGAAATTATGAAAAAGAGCAGCTTATGAATAGTATAAATGGTATATACATGTAGATGCTTTTAATTATTTGTTTTCAACCATATACCGATTTATAGTATTTTTTCAAATAACATTAACTCTGTACCATCCGCGAATAAGTGGATAAGGCAAGTTTTGTGAAAACTCATCTTGACCATGAATGATATCAAATTTCCATGGTAATACATTTGTAACGCAAATTATCAATAAAAGCCGTATTAGAGTCGGCAATTTTTGTCTCTTGCGCCTGCAATAGCAATTATAATGGCACGTATTCATGCGCACTAAACCGTTCTCGATCGCTGGCCCAATACTGCTCGCATTGCCGACGCAACGCTAGAATGGAATCCGTATTACGGTCGGCAATTCTATTCTTCTGGCAATTAAAATTGCAGGGATTCTTGCGCAGTTCTCGTTCAGCTGTCTCGCATTACCCGAAATGGGGCAAGCGCCATTTTAATTGCTATTGCCGGTGCAAGTCTGGGTAGTAAAGCAGGACACTTTATTTCGGTATGCCTTCGCCATTCTGGCCAGACCTACCCAGCCGTGTTTTTTCGTATGAACAGTTTTTTGTGGTCTTCCTTATCTCAAAGGCCCACGTCGATACGGTACCAACTGCCTGCTATTTGGTTTCATTTTGCTGGCAGCTTGTCGACGTTCTGTGTGTAGAGTTAAATTAAGTGTTTAATATCTACTCCTGAGTCTGTAGTGCTAGGTAGGTGAATTACCTTTGACTATTATTATGTAATATTCGTACGTTTCAATGTAATCTGAAAGTACCTGCTTAAAACGCCACTCTATGACTACTAATTATGTTTTTTCTCTATTTGCTAGTAAAATCAAAGTCATTAAATCAACCTGTTCCTCAAATCAACGTGTACGATTATTCACCCCACCTACTCACCATCCTGAGATCTGTTACATCTGGCGCCCACGAGGAGTGGTGAAAGTTACACAATAAAGATGAACAACACGAGGAACGAAACACCAAGGAATGCTTCTACATCAAGTACTAAACGATACGACTTGAGAAGAAGACCAATCCTCCGGGATTTCGGCGGATTACCACCGCAGCAGTCACCGTTGAGGCTTATTCCGGAGGTACCCCCTCCCCCACCAGCGTCTACCCCGAGTACATCATCAGGTAGGCCCGTTTACTTTCCTAATTCTGCTCCAGAAAGGGGAGGCGTACAGCCACCGCCCCCAGATTATTTTTTTCGGCCAAGAATGGAAGGCGACAATGGATTTTTCCAACAACCACTGGCGCAGCCAGCAATGCCTTTATTTTCACCGGAAGGTATCACTCGCTTGGTCACCGAAGTAATCACACAATTCCAACAGCAGTGTAATTTAAACAATAGAAATGATAATTTTAGAAATATAATTGATGTAAAAAAGCTGCCAGCATTCGATAACGATGCAATACACCCGGTTGAGTTTCTTAATAATATTGAGTACCATTACCAAGGTCAAGGGGTACCTTACGACCAAATAGTATGGCAAATAAATTCGCTTTTTTCAGAAAAAACCAAATTATGGGCAGACGCATACCTATCGTCTTTCCCAAGTTACCTAGAATTTAAACAGGCTTTTCTAGACCATTTTTGGGGTCCTACAAAACAGTTAGGGGTAAAATTAAAAATTGAGGCTGCTTTTTACTCATACAGTGATAACATCTCTTTTGTAGACCATTTTAATTATTTTGTTGCACAGGCAAAATTTTTAAATCCACCATACCCTCCTGAACAATTAATACAAATAATCGCGAGGCATTTCCCACCGAACATTTCATCAATTTTAGTGGGAGTGAAAAATTTTCAGGAAGCATTAGAAAAACTAAGACAAGCCGACTACTACTTTAACAGAAAAAATATTTTAGGGTCGAATGGCAGTAATTCTAATAAAACAACCTTTAAACCTGCTGATTACGCCACAAGAAATAAAAGTAATAATAATAGAACGGATTTTGTACGGAAAAATGTAGCAAATATGCATTTAGACGAAGACTTCTCGATTCCTGATTCGGAAAACGGGAGGGATTCCCCCCACCAGGCGTAGTGGCGGGGAGTCTAAATTCAGCGGACGTCATTTTGAGAACCCCTCGCGAAGAAATGCATGAAGCCTGTGATTTTGAACATAAAAGCGATGAATCTAGATCGCCACAAATTAAAATTAATTTTTATGGCTATAATAGTATCGCCCTAATTGACAGTGGTTCAGAGGTATCATGCATTGCAGAGGACGTCTGGGTAGTTTTAAGCGATTTTCATGATATTGTCCCATCATTCTCATGTTCCGGGGTGAAGTTGTCCGGTGCCTTTAAATCAAAGCAAAAAAAAGTTAAAAAACAATGCTTGTTGAAGTTTACCGTTGGCGATTTTACTTTTGAACATGAATTTTTACTTGTACCCGATCTTGTTTTCCCCGTCATTCTGGGCGCGGACTTCTTACGCATGACGCATGCGCAGATTGATTTTTCAAAGAAACAACTCGTTTGTTTTTATCAAAATAAAAAAATCGTGATCCCCGAAGTTTTTTTTCATGAGTTCGAACAAAAAATCGACCGCGGAATAAGAATCGTGGCTTGTGATAGGGGGCGCATGATAGCGCACGTCGTCGAACAAAAGAAAAACGAGTTCGAGGAAGTTTTGTCCACTTGTGAATCGTTGAACATAGTACAGCGAGGAGAATTTAATAAGGTGCTCGAGGCGAACAAATCGGTTTTTTCGAATATACCAGGGTTAACGGATAATTATTCTCACGTAATAAAACTGCACGACGATAAAGATTTCTTTATAAAACCCTATCCTTTGCCTTTAGCGCACCGCGATGCTGTCGAACGCGCGTTGCAAGATATGGAAAAGTGGGGAATAATTGAGCGCGCCGCGACTCCATTCGTTTCTCCTATTATGACCACAATAAAAAAAGATAACAGCGTTCGAATATGCCTGGACGCTCGTTTTTTAAATAAACGCATGCGCAAAGAATACGAAATGCCTCCTCCGATTGAGGAAATTTTGTTATCTATGTCCGGTTGTAAGTATATGTCCACTTTAGATTTAACAATGGGCTATTATCAAATTCCACTTAGTCCCGAATCAAAAAAATACACCGGGTTTATGGTGGGTCAAAAGACCTACCAATTTCGAGTTTTGCCTTTTGGGTTATCCACAGCGGTATCAGCATTTGTGCGGTGTATGGACGTCATTTTCGGAAGCGAATTTAAAAGTTTTCTAAAGTGTTATGTTGATGACGTTTTGATATTGTCGAATTCGTTTGAAGATCACGTGTCACATTTACAAAAAGTTTTTTCTAGACTAAAGGAATGCGGACTTAAATTAAAATTAAAAAAATGTTGTTTTTTCCGATCCGAAATTAAGTTCGTCGGGTACATTTTAACGCCGGAAGGAGTAAAGCCGTCGTTGGAACGGGTTCAGGCAATTACGGAGTACCATGAACCACAAAATGTAAAAGAATTGCAAAAATTCATAGGGTTATGTAATTTCGATCGACCCTTTTGCCCCAATTTTTCCTTTGTAAGCCAACCACTGACTAATCTTTTACGCAAGCAACAACGCTGGAAATGGTCGGAAATTGAAAAAACTGCGTTCGAGCGTGTGAAACAACTACTTATCGATGCCACCCTGTTATACCATCCCGATCCGGTACGAGAATGGTACGTTGTCGTCGATGCGTGCGATACGGCTCTGGGCGCGCAGCTGTTTCAATTGACTGATAGCGGAGATAAGAAGGTGGTCGCATGGGCTAGCAGGATTTTGCAGCCACGTGAAACACGATATAGTGCGACAGAGAAGGAAATTCTCGGTGCCGTGTGGGCTATGGAACGTTTCCGTATTTATCTGTTGGGAAAAAAATTCACTTTATACACGGATAACCGGGCACTTACATACTTAAATACGTGTCGTTTACTTTCGCCCAGAATAACGCGTTGGGCCTTGGCGCTGCAAGAGTTTAACTTTGACATTAAATATATACCGGGTCGCGAAAACTACGTGGCTGATGCGCTGTCGCGTTTTTCGGGGACTTCGCGTCTACCTACCCCTATGAGTAGAGAGTTTAAAATCCTCAGTAATTTTAAAACGTCGCCTGCTTTTACGGATGTCCTTAAAAACGTAAAAGAATACCAGTCAGCTGACGAAAAAATCGAGGATATAAAAAATAATTTAAATAGCGACGAAAAGCTTCAAAGTCGTTTTGCATTGCGCGAGGGTGTATTATATTACCGTTCGGATTTGGAAGAACCGTATGTGCTATGTGTCCCTAAAGCATTAACACAAGATTTTGTTTGCTATTTTCATGAGCGTACAGGCCATTTTGGTGCTTATAAAACCTGGTGCGCGTTAAAGCGTGAAGCGTGGTGGTCGAATATGTACCGCGATATTAAGAGGATACTTCGTTCGTGCGACGTTTGTCAAAAAACCAAACATACCATTCTGCCTAAGCCACCCATCCACCCGGTCATACCTACTGGCAAGAGTGAGCTAGTCGCGGTCGATCTTTATGGGCCGTTGCCTACTAGTCGGGGGGGCGCGACTTATGTGTTCGTAGTTTTGGATGTTTTTTCAAAAATAGTGGCTTTATACCCGTTAAAGAAAGCCACCACCCGGGCTTGCTTGAGCCGGTTAACCTTAAATTATTTCCCACGTTTTGGCCGTCCATTGAGGGTGTTGGCTGATCATGGCACCCAATTTACGTCGACAGCTTGGAAAACTACCCTTACATCATTAGGGATCGAGATCTCTCATTGTTCTGTTCGACATCCACAGGCAAATAATTCGGAAAGAGTTATGCGCGAGCTAGGGCGGTTGTGTCGTGTGTACTGCCACTCGAAGAATACAAGATGGGCGTGCGAAATAAAAAATTTCGAACATTTTTTGAATAACGTGGTCCACGAGTCCACGGGGTTTGCCCCTATGGAATTGCATTTCGGGATGGACCGACCTTTTTTGTTGCCATCTAAGGTACAATATCCGCGTTGCCCGGGTGATATGACTCACGCGCAGAAGTTGTTTTTGGCCCGCGAATGCTTGCAAGGAAGAGCGGCGAGGAGAGCGGCTAAGTACCCGTCGCGTCCTTTTCGCGCTTTTAAACTTGGCGATTTGGTTCTCCTGCGTGAGGACCCTAAGTCCTCGGCTTTGTCCTCCGAAACAAAAAAGATGTTGTTACTTTTCAGTGGTCCATTTAGAATTAAAAAGTCTATTAGCTTCTGTACCTATGTTTTGGAGGAACCAGAAAGCGGGAAGGAGAGGGGAATGTTCCATGCCAGCCATTTGCGACCCTATGTGCCGTCGCCTACTTGAGAGGGCGATAGTGCGCTGTTCTCTCTGCTCTGTTTTTAGCCTTATTTGAATGTTATAAGCTTTTTTCTGCTGTGATTTGCATAAAAAAGTTTTGGGGGGCGGATAAAGCGGGACACTTTATTTCGGTATGCCTTCGCCATTCTGGCCAGACCTACCCAGCCGTGTTTTTTCGTATGAACAGTTTTTTGTGGTCTTCCTTATCTCAAAGGCCCACGTCGATACGGTACCAACTGCCTGCTATTTGATTTCATTTTGCTGGCAGCTTCTCGACGTTCTGTGTGTAGAGTTTAATTAAGTGTTTAAAATCTACTCCTGAGTCTGTAGTGCTAGGTAGGTGAATTACCTTTGACTATTATTATATAATATTCGTACGTTTCAATGTAATCTGAAAGTACCTGTTTAAAACGCCACTCTATGACGACTAATTATGTTTTTTCTCTATTTGCTAGTAAAATCAAAGTCATTAAATCAACCTGTTCCTCAAATCAACGTGTACGATTATTCACCCCACCTACTCACCATCCTGAGATCTGTTACAGTAGAGGTGAATTATTCTGTTATTTTTAACTGTTTATTAGTTGGTCGAAGCAGCTACGAACAGCCAATGGCTATTTAAACTAACTGGTACTTAAATTAGCAGTTCACATTCTTTATTAAGCATATGTACTGCTAATTCGTCGCAACTTTTTTGAACTGCTATTTGTAAGTAGCAGTAGCTGCTTTAACTGGTAATCAAAAGGAACATGTTTGTCCATTTCTAGTTCTGGGGATATTTTAGGGATTTCGACAGTACCAACTGTTGTTCTGACTGTTGGCAATGCTCCAGCTGATCCAGAACGGTTTAGTGCGCATGAGTACGTGCAACTATAGTTGCCATTGCACGCGCAAGAGAAGAACTGCCGACTCTAATACGGCCTTAAGGTTAATCGCTATAATCGATACTTCCTATGTTCAACTCAAAAATGCATCACCCGATATATGACAAATTTAATGATAAAACATGTTGTTTCTTAGACTCAAAAACGACCAATGGTACGAATACAACGACTATAATAGCGGATATAGAAAATGACGTGAAAAAAATTAAGAGCAGACATTTGGTCGACAAAACATATTACATTGCAAAGGAAATTTTGATGACCGAGTTGACGTATAAGAAAGATTTGGACGTAATAAATGTGGTAAGTATTGTAGGTACAGGGTGGTCCAAGAAAAATTGTGGTATGTTTCGGTGTGAAGTAAATAAAGAATTGACTGAAGGGATAATTTTAAAAATAAATATAATTTGTGAAACTAAAGTTGAAAAATAACCTTGCAGGAGAAAAATAGATTCTTAAGAATGCTTAAATAGTTTTAACCAACCTAAGAACCCAAGAACGTAGTAAAATTTTGAAATAAAACATGAATTCGCACTAAAAGTAATTTGTAAATTGTATTAAGTTTAACATGTCCAATTTTTTTATAGTGGTTTAGGGATGAAGTTAGCAAAGAAGAACCGGAAGAATGTTCCATCCTTCTCTCCCTTATTGCTCCTTTGGCGCAAGCCCATGGTTGTTTGGTCAAGGACTTAGAACAAAGGTTACAAGGTTGGGACGGCAGGGGAGGCCCAAAAGCGACCACCGGAAGAATAGCTGACGTATTGTTGGCACATTTACCACCTTTATTACCTGTAAGTAATAAATAAAAGAATTAATTCTTAGGGCTGATATTTCAAAGTCACCTTAAGGTACAGAATGATATAAGTCATCCTTAACACAAGTGACAGTCTACTACAGTCTTTTTTAACTCTCATCTCTAGGAATATATCTTTAAGGGCGTGATAATCTTTCACTTAACGCCTCAATTGGCCCTCAAATTAATTTAAAACATTTGTTTTTGAAGGTTTATCTATCATTGGGTAAGATCTAGTTTAAGGTAACATTCAAAAATCGGCCCTTAATTCGTAATTAAATTCACCGAACCTTAGCCTGGTGGAAACGATAACTTCGGTATGTCAAATAAAAATAAAAAATTGAGATCATATTTTGAAAAAATTCGTCAAAAAATTACATTTGTCAGATAAAAGGATATTTTTTTTACTAATAGAGATTGGGATTTTTAAAAGATTCTTCCAAATTTTACGGCAAGAGTGTGCTTCGATCGTGAGACCTAAATACACTTGGACCTGTTGCATACAGGGTGATTATTACACTCATTACAATTTGTCAAAGTTTATATAATATGCTCTTAAAAAATAGTGAAACACAACTAAGCCTACTATTTAACCAAAATTACGTTTACGAACTTCTATACATTTAAATTCTACATTTATTTTTATTCGTAATTTATTGAATAATTCATTGTTTTTGATAAACGTCTGTTTTTCTGCACACTCTGTATAATGCGTCCGCACTGCAGGCCGCTCAGAATTTAGAAACATGAATAGTTTTATACAGAAAATATGATCGATTGAGTTATAAAAATGTATCAACTATATGAATTAATTAAAATTAATAGATTTTAATTTTTTTTAGATATATGAAGAGTATCTTGATGGTCACCTGTTGGTGCTTGAACGATTGGACGAGGCTTTCAGAAAGAACCAAAAGTTCGAACAGCTCTACAGAGATTTCGAGACGCAGAAAGTTTGTTATCTTCCATTGACGACTTTTGTCTTGAAGCCTTTGCATAGGTGAGATCTAAAAGTTTTTGAAATTTCTAGTTCTAGTTCCATAACCAAGACTGGTGAGAGTGAAAAACAGCAACATGGAATCACTTTTTTTTTTAGATTATTACAGTATCAATCCTTACTCGACCGTTTACTGACCCACTACGGCCCAAACCATCCCGACCGTTCCGACTGTCTTACAGCCAGTGACACGCTCAAAGATCTGATGTTGCCGGTTCGAGAGACCCTGGAACACTCCGAGAATCTGGCGACCCTGTGCGAATTGCAAAGGGATATTATAGGCTTTGACAATCTGATACAGTCTGGAAGAAAGTTCATACGACATGGGTGTCTTTTAAAACATTCCAGGAAAGGATACCAGCAAAGGATGTTCTTTTTGGTAAGAATATGTTTTATACAGGTTTTGTCAATTATGAATAGGTTATGTTCACATATATATATAACCATTATATTGCCAATACGAACGTTCCAAAATACAGAAAGTGTCCCCGCTATGGAAGATGGCGTGGTACTATTGACTTTGCGCAGTAGGGTGGAAATTTTATCGATTGCGTCAGAGCCGGTCCGACTTTATTTGTTTGTTGTTATTCGTCGCCATCTTTGGTTCTGGATGCTTTTTCAAATTACAGAATAAAAAGTGGTTCATCCACATTGTTGTCGGTATATTAGTGCTTATAAACTTTCATTACCTAACAACATTTTTTGTGAAGGAGTTTTTAATTTGTGGTGATTCCCTGTTTGGTAGGTTAGTGGCCCCTGTTTGGTAGGTTAGTGGCTTGTTTTGTTTGAGATGAAAGGACACAAGTGCATGGTGCTTTTTTGCAAAAGTCATGGATCAATACCAGGTATAAAGTATTTCGGGTTTGTTCGGGTTTGTTCTATATACGAAATTATTTTGCTTATCACATTATCCGATCTTCCGAACCGAATTTCATTAAAAAGCTTGTAAGAAAAGAAGAGAGTGTCACTCGTATACAATATAATATATATGTGGTCACTACCTAACCTTAAAATTAATGTATTTTTAATTTGGTGCATTAGTATAGCTGATAATAATTCCCAAAATAGTCAATATAGTCATTCATTCTTAATTTTTGGTTTAGAAAAAAGTGAGGTTGTACGACGTCGGATGAAAGTTAAAATAAAGCTCATCGTGTCGATTGTTATAAATATTCGGACAGAATTTGGCACCGAAAGTTTACACCAATCAGGGCACCGTCGGATCATCATATCGTCAGAAATCGTAAGCATGGAACGCCGTTTTAATTCTCTAATTTTGATTGCAATATTTTTCCTAACTAACCAGTGAAATTTACATTAAAAAAAGTTGAAATCCGGTCCTGTCGAATGTTTACTTTCACAAGGAAATTTCCGAACTGCGCAAACTCACTATTACCCCTTCGATGCCCATAGCGGGGACATAATTGCTGTAATTAATTAATTAATGTAATGGTGATATATATGTGGTTATGTTATACAGGGCGTCAATATGATTTAGGATATTATTAAAAAACATTATGTGTTTATTCCTCTTTCAGTAAAATTATTAGGGATAAGTAGATTGTCACTCCTTTCGAATTCTTTGCCAGGGAGAAAGTCATCTCCTGAAAATTTACATGAATAAGTCGATTTTCGATTAAAATTAAAATGATGTGCCACTAGATCCCCTTCCATTTAAGATTTTAAGGGTTGCATCTACCCCTCGCAGGGGGTTAAATCACCAAGGCTGCAAATATTCGTCCCCCTTCACAATAAAATGGACGTGTCTTTCCGATCTTCAACATTATTTACTGGATGGACGCGAAGTGGTCAAATTGACACCGTTTATAAGTTATATGATAACTATTGGTAATGATAATATTTTTTTAGTTTTCCGATATTTTATTGTATACTTCCCGTTCCCAAGCAACCTTACAATTCAAAGTACACGGACATATGCCTTTAAGGGGTGTCCTAATCGAGGAACCCGAAGGTGAATTGGCTTACAACGGTTTAATCATCTACGGGGGCAACCGAGCCTTAACCGTAGCCGCGAATTCGCCCGAAGAGAAGGACAGATGGAAGGAGGACTTACAGAATGCGATTCAGCAAGCTAGGGATAAGTTGGACACGAAGATTACTTATTTGAGCCTAAAAAGTTGCAGTAAGTAGGGTAATTTATTTTATGTATTTTCAGTTTATTTCAGGATGCCTATTTTCGATTTCATCCAGATTATCTGTTAAATTTGGGAATTTTAGGTTGACACACTGAATGTCGTGAAAACTGAACAGTGGTAATCTTTAGCACATTACTCTGAAACAGTGAAAATAATGCGGGCAAAAACAAAAAAATAAAAACCTAAAAGCGATATTGTCAGGTTGTCTTATTTAAAAAATGTCATTCGTACTTATTAGTAAAATACCGAATTTAAATTACCTTATAGATGATACTCGAGCGATTTTAATAATCGAGTGAATCGCTCGAGCGATTAGTCACTTGAAATTTTTATGACTAAGAAGAATGTGTTGAGAGTGTCAAACTCGAACGTCGCCAATCGGCGCATTTCGGGTGGTGCGCGAAAAATCGTGTATCAAGTGAAACGCAACGATTTCGATTTTTCGCTTGAATTTATAACTATTTCCTATCGAGGGATAAACTGCTCGAATATACGTCGGCGTCAAGCGAAGCTCGGGTATCTAGTAAAAGGTAATAAGCAACAAGCGACGATTTTCGGTTGAATTTATAACTCGAGCGGTTTTTTTAATAATCGAGCGATGTCTGTTATTTCAATAATCGAATACTCGAGCGGTTTTTCGCTCGAGCGATCACAACACCACTTATAAATGAAGACTAGGATCACAATGTATATTTTATATTCATATTAATTTTTTGATCACAAAATTATTATAGATAATGAATATTTGGTAAAAAAATTCATGATATACATTTCAAACATTTTCTTAACTTGTATATTTACATTTATAATGATTTTGACATGTTTTAGGCTCATCAGAGGAACATGTAGACCAAGTTAGTATAGAAGCTAGTACGCAGACTAAACCCCAAGCGCAAAGAACTAACACAACCGTTCATGTTTGTTGGCACAGAAACACGAGCATAAGCATGAAAGATGAGTTGCTGGCAGTAGAGGTAATCATGTCTTTATTTGAAATATAAGGTTTAGATGGAGTTAAAAAAATTATTTATTTCTGCTTATAAAGGTAGATGATTCTTATTACGTAAGATAAATCCTCATGTAATAAAATGCTTATTGAAATATTTCATTTTTGTCACTTGGACATCTATAAAAAAATGCGCATCCTTTTTTTACAGCAATAAAACCTCTCCAGCTAATAATAGGTGGTAAAAACCTCTCCAACTCAAAATTAAGTGACTTTTCTTTTTCCGTCCAACAACATAATATATTGCTGTCAAATGGCTTCTTGTCAGGGATAAAACCGCTGTTCTGCGATTAATTATTAAAAATGAACCTTTTTGGGTCAATTTTTTATTTTATCTTTTATTACCCAATGAACAGGTTTATTTATAATGCTTGTGATACACCAACAGCCGTATTCATAGCAATCAAAAATCGTATATCTTTTGTTTCATTGTTAGGAACAAGTAGTGCCCCTCATTCTAGCTTGATGGCAACAAGATAGTTCAAATGTTGTTGATTAGTCATAATTTTTTTTCCAGAATCAGCTTTCCGGTTACCTCCTTCGAAAATTTAAAAGCAGTAATGGTTGGCAAAAACTGTGGGTGGTATTCACCTCATTTTGCCTATTCTTTTACAAAGGATGCATGGATGACTTTCCGTTGGCCTGTTTGCCTTTGTTGGGCTATAGCGTGGGGCCCCCCTCGCCCGAAGACCAAATTGCAAAAGATTACGTTTTTAAGTTGCAGTATAAAAACCATGTATACTTCTTTAGAGCGGAGTCTGAATACACATATAATCGGTAAGTTTCGTCCTAAATTGAGCGAGCTAATGAGAATCCCGAACGAAATTATATTTTCCAACATTTTTGTTTCATTTTAGGTGGATAGAAGTTTTAGGTAGTGCTACACAGCATCAATACAAGAGGCCAATACTAAGAGATACGAATGAAATAACATTGGCACAACCAGATTAATTAACACTCGACCAAAATATAGCATATCGGGAATTCTGCATAACAAAAATATTTGTATAATACTTGTTGAAGAACCTTTACAAAATGCCTCGGCTGTCGCGGGATTTTTTTACTTGTCTACTTTTGCTAAAGTGAATAGAAATGTCCCATAAAGCAACTGGAGATACTAAGCATCAAACTAGATCGATTAAGTTTTTTCTAAATGTTTCTCGTTCTAGAAATACAGGGTGTTGAAAGTGAAGCTTATTTTCGAAAATAAGCCATAATTTGAAAACGATTCAATGTATCCGATTGAAAGTTGTTTTTATGAGTAAGAAAGTGAATAGAAATACAGAGTGTCCCATAAAGCAACTGGAGATACTAAGCATCAAACTAGATCGATTAAGTTTTTTCTAAATGTTTCTCGTTCTAGAAATACAGGATGTGTTGAAAGTGAAAGCTTAGTTTCGAAAATAAGCCATAATTTGAAAACGATTCAATGTATCCGATTGAAAGTTGTTTTTATGAGTAAGAAATAAGAATTTGTAGAATTTTTTTAAAGTTTCAGTTTAATAAGTCCATGATTTTTTTCTTACCAGTTATTAAGTATTTTTAAATCATGATTCTCAAAGCAGAACAATTTCTAAACTAAGAAGATACTTAGTACTTGCTCGATCATAAATCTTTAACCGTTTTCGAGATATCTCCATTTTTACTTTGATTTTTTTTATGCGTTGCGATATTTAAATGGATATATCTCGAAAACGATTTAGTTTAGAAATTGTCCTTTTTGAGAAACTTGGATTAAACATTCTTAATAACAGGTAAGAAAAAGTTCAGTGTATGCAACTAGCGCCGATACATTGAACCATCTAGCTTGATGTTTAGCATTTCCAGTTGCTCCATGGTCCATAAGCTATGGGACACCCTGTATAGATACCAACTCTAGCCATTTATAGGCATTTTTCATTTTAAATTCGAAAATTGAACATGATTTCTATTTACGTTAGCTATAACTTTTCTAAGCCCTTTGCAATAGTTTCTATTCCTAATAAATGGAACAATATCAGAATGTTTATTCCAAAAACTGAACTACTTTATAGCTCTGAACCAAACTAATAGTCGTGTTAGTATGACTTAAATATTTACAGATATTGTGCTTATAAGGACAGTATTAAGAATAGCATTTAATGTTGAAATTCATTCCTCAAGTAAAGAGTGTGCCTTATTTTATTAATTGAAATTAATTTTGTAAATAATGTATAGGTTTTATTCTAATGTACTTTTTACAAGGTTTTATCATATTAACGTGGTATTTATTTTTAATTGTCAAATTATATATACTAGCTTTAAGAGGAATATGGAAAATAAATTTATATTAATTGCGATTTTATAAAAAAAAATCAATAAAAAATATTTTTAGATAATTTACCTTTGCACGTATCCAGGAACGTCCCCCCATCGTGGAATATACAGGGTACCCATTTTTCGATGGTTTTACGGGATATCTCGGTTATTAGTAAAGTTAGAAGGATGCGACAATTTGAGCAATATTTATGAGAAAGTTCTATAAACGTTCAATTTTTGTTTCTTATATTTAATCACACCATCAATCATTTTTTTTTATATACAGGGTGTTATGGAAATGACGTATTATATTTCAATGGGCGACTCCTTGGGTGTCCTAGAGAAGCGCTACATATTTTATTTTTTTTTTAAATCGACCGTTTTAAAAGTAGGGTAACAAACACTCTTACTCACAGGTCAGTCCGCACTACTGTACAACATTTCACCCAGAGCCAATGGCAATGTTGCCAAACTTAATGTAAAACTGAAATTCCATAGAAAATTATAAAAATAAATTATTTTCTACCTACTGTATTATCTTTATACCTAAAGAGCGAGGAAATCCAGGCACAAACACGATCAGTTTTTTTTTCTTTTTCATGGGAACACTCATGGAAACACTTTATGTACACACAGTAATAGTGAAACAGAACCTATAGTTAGCTATTGAAAATACAATAATACAAATTATTAGATTTTATTACACGCGACGAAATTTGACGTCCAGAAGAAACGCGTCAATAAAAACAATATTCAAAGATTATTTATGGAGGGGCAAGATACACGCGTAAAACCGAGCCGATTGCTGAGAGTGTGTTTGTGATCGATGAGACACAACGTATGCGGCCGCTGGTTGGCCTTCAACTAACAGACGCAAGCGTGCGGCCCTATATGAAATTACTTCGTTCAGCCGATGTAAGGCATCAAGAGGTCATTGGCATTTGGCTTAGTGACGTACGTGGCTATTACTATTCCATATGTTTTTCGGGTTGTTTAAAACATAGTCCGTCGTAAATGTTCTTCAATTAATTGTACAAAAAGGTATTACAGAATGGAAAAGTGATTATATTATTTTATTTTGTCTAAAGCATTTAATGTGTACATATGACAACACCGGCCAGAATTCCTTGATTGCCTACATGTATCGCAGTGCAACACAGGTGTTTTCCTGGTTTGACGTCAGGTCACTTTTACCGCTGAATGAATTGAAAGCGCCATTTATGGGTATTTTTCTTCAATTTGTATTTATCTCAGGAATTGCCGGTTTAAATATATGTCATTTCCATAACACTCTGTATATCCGTCAACGGCCTACTCGAAAAATTATATATTTTTGCAAAAATCGTCAATTTCGGGTGGGTGGGTCACAAAAAAGTAGCAGTGATGCGAAAACCGTATCCTTCTTATCTGTACTTATAACGGAGATGCCCCCATTAAAACCATCGAAAAATGGATACTCTGTACCTTCACTAAACTTATAGGCTTGTAAATAAAATTCATAATTTTAGTATATCTCTTTAATTTAAAGCTACTCCGTTAAAGAAATATTGTTGCAATTTTAAAGTATCCTAGACAAATTTTTGTTGTATAATCTAAATTTTATAGTATATATACCTATAATCATTTATAAAATAAATAACAAAATAACACAGTGATGAGTAGGTTACGAAAAAAAAAAGAATTCTGTACTTTACCCACGCGCCAAAAAAGACTATATACATTCCTTTATTATCACTGTTCGAATCTTATATAAATAAATACATCACATTCAAAATGTAGTAAACAGTATTTTAAAGTACGAAACGATATTTTATTTATTAAACAAGTTTCTAGATGCAAGTATCTTACAACAAAAAGTACAACAAATTCTTCAGACAAATCCGAAATTCTTGGTTTTAATAGCGAGAAGTAATTTTTGCCTAAGGACAGTTCGACTACTGTAAAGGGGTATGTAAAGCCGTGAAATACAAGTGTTTGCCGTGGGCAAGTGTGCGTCATCTGCAGGACGAATTGTTACCGATGGCATCGGTTGGAACCCATCTTCACTAGCCGGGAGTGCTGGAGAACCAGTCCAGAAATAGACCTGGAGAATTGTTCATAAAAAAAAGTGCGTTAGATTAGAGTAATCAAACATATACAGGGTTATCAAAAATTAAGTGTCGTTCGTTTGTAATTATCAAAAAAACAAAATTGTAAAAAATAGCAAACCAAGGGTACCTTAAGTTAGAGCATAACGTTAAATCTTCCGTAACACAAGTTTGACCATAAATATATCAAAGTTCTCTTAACTTAAGGTTTACCTTAACGTTAAGGCTATCTTAATTAAGGGTTAAACTTAAGGTAACATTCAAATATCGATCCTAATAGTATTGTTTGAAAGTAGATACTTGTTTTTAATGGAAACAATGTAAGTATTGTTTGCCCAGTGGTTTCTGAACGTTTCCGTATGAAGGGCGATGGGATAAAAACCATACTTGAAAGCGTGTTATCAAACAATAATTTAATGTGGAAAATAAATAAATAAATAAATACACACACAGTGTTGATTCCGCAGTTGGATTTTGAATAATCAAAACTATTTTTTTTCTCAAAATATCCTTGTGATTGGTATTATTATTTATTATTAGTCCTCTTTTCTTTGCCTACGTTGTAATATTTATCACAATTTCTTTTGCTTGATGTTTATTTCTAATTATTGTCGCCGTTATAATAAAAAAACAAACTTTTCTCCCCACGTTTTACGCCACTGTAGTGACAAATTTCTGTGCATTTTAACGGTGCCAAAAGAAGCTACGAAGAGATGGACTGCATAAGAATTTATGCAAGTTATTTATGTAACAAATGCATAAAGTATTGCTTTTTTCCACGAATTGGAAATGTGAGTGCACGAGCCGAAGGCGCAATTCCGTGTGTCCATGCGGCAAAACCACTATAGTCCATTCCGCTACGATTGAAAGCACGCTCTCCCAGCTTTACTTATATGGTCGATATTATATTCTTAGGCATTCAACGACTGTCGAGATTTATACGGGAGAAATATACAGGTAATAAGACTAAACTAAACAATAATTGTACATACCAAATCCTGCCGTTCCATATGAGTCATTTTCTCGACGATCGACCACAGCCACCGTTTAAATTTAACAAGTCTCTCGCTACTCTCTCCAGATTCATCATTAAATGACGTGTAAGAAATTAAAACCGACACGTTAATGTCTCCCACGCCGTTCAGTAACAGTCTTAAGTCCTCAGCTGTGAGACCATCAAGGGACCCTTCAGGTAGAACGTCAAATACGCCTGTACGGATACTCTATAAGGAAATTTTTATTTTAAAAATACGGAAATACAAAGGGTGTCTAAAAAGTTAAGATTTTCAAAACCCTGTAGATTAATTGTTTCGTTAAAAACTGGGATGCTAAAGTGAAAACCTCAGCGTTCTATCTCAGGTCAAAATTAAGCGATCAGAAATATTAAACTAAATAACTTTTACCTCTATAGCCTTTTCCTGAACCTTAATCATTCTGTATTTGGCATATTTTCTGACATAGTCGTAGACATTAGTAGATGTAACTTCAATATCCTTTCCGTTGGGAATTATTTCGACTGTACCTCCTCCTTCTTCAGGACCTAAGTCAATTCTACAAAGGAAACGCAAAGTTAAATATTTTCTACACTACACACCAACAGTGTTAAAAGAAAACCACGCAAGTTTTAAGTTTTAGACTTTTCCTACTTACGTAAAGTTTAAGTCCAAAGCTGAGAACAAGCTGTTGCTATCCTTAGTTTCGGCATCAACCACCAGCTGCCTTAGAGATTCGTAAACTACCGGGTCGAAAAAGGCTAAATCGTGGAATTTAATTGGTCGTCCCAGAATAGATTTGAGCACGTGCCTCGTTAAAAATATTGGACATAGCTCATTTTGTAACAAACATAAACCTAATAACCTAAAAAAAAGTTTATGGGTTATGGTATATAAAGACAATGACACCGTCAAAATATAACAAGAAGATTCTAAAACATACTAAATCTTCAACTATATAAAGAGTTCAATTTTGGTACCAAAATGTGTTCATTTTTTCCTTACCTTCCTACATTCCTAAACGCATTCAATCTTTCGAACGTAGATTTTCCTTGCCTGGGCGCGTAAAATCCCCTCTTCCCAGGACAATAGAAAAGCGGGGCATTGTCCTCCTCCTCCGGAGCTCCCTCCTCTGTAACAGAATTATCCGAGTTGACAGGCCTGGAGCCACTGCTCTTTCTCGAACCACGTTCGTTCAAGGAAAATACGTCTAGTTCTACACAAGAGGAAAAACAAGCAAAAAAAAATTAACAAAAAACGAAAACATACAAAAGTCTAATTATGCACTAAACATATTTTAATTTAGAACAAAACCAC
The DNA here is from genome assembly GCA_963991005.1 of Barypeithes pellucidus. Lineage (NCBI taxonomy): Eukaryota > Metazoa > Arthropoda > Insecta > Coleoptera > Curculionidae > Barypeithes > Barypeithes pellucidus. The sequence goes on from OZ022557.1 coordinate 9,903,163, forward strand.
AATAAGTTAAAACTAAAGCAAAAAATACAAAATTGGGGCTAAAAAGAACTAAATACTAAAAACTTTAAATATGATACCTAATATAGAAAGCTTGCTTTAAGTCAGCTGTGCCAATATTTCTTTGTATTCAAAATCGATTTATCTATACTTGGAGTTAAAATGACTTCAAGCAAACTAACTTTTTAAATATATATCTTATTTTTTACCTAATAATGCATCTGAACCCATATCGGCATGGGACTGCGAATGTGCCAAAATCATTTCTACAGCTTCTTCAACTTTAGACCTTAAAGACTCCTCAGATGCCAGAAGTAAAAGTAGCTGTGCAGGTGATAACTCGAGCAACATACCTAGAAACATAATTTTAAATAACGTAATCATTCACTTTTAAGTGTAATAAAGAAAAAAAAAAATAACAGCTCGGGATCAATTGATGTCTAAAAGGCAACTGCATTTTTAATTATTTGCCGTAGAAAATTTTATAAGATAAAGCATTTTTCATACAGAGTTACACATCTTATATTTTCCTATTTTATCTATCAAGTGATGCATCGTTAAGTTGAACATAGGAAACCCTATGTAAATTTTGAGGTGGCTGAATATTGGCTCCCCTGTACATTTTATAGAAAAAACTGCATTATAACTTCTTGAGGAGACCGACATGGTAAACCCACGTGTCGAGTTTGAATACATTTTGCTGAGCCAATCCTAAGCTGTTCAATCAAACGTGATGGCAAAACCACAGAACTAAAAGGCAATAAATACAACAAGCAGCAGCTAATTACATTTTGACATTGACGAAACGAAAATTAGTGTCGGTGACAATAGTTTGATCATTAGTTATGTTCAGCTTTACTTCAATTTTTGGCAATAGCATCATAGAAATTATTTACTGGTGTTTGCTGTAGTATTACCTGAACACTGAGAGTTTCACGTTTTGCCATCACATTTAATTGAATAGCTTAGGATTGGCTTAACAAAATGTATTCAAACTAAAAGAATCATGAAATACCCAAAAGATAAAGCTAGTTAAGATACCACCACATTTTACTGCAGAAGCGACCATACGCACCACTCTATACCCTCAAATAAAACCACTCGCGATTTTATTTACATACCTGTTATCCTTCCAGCAAACGTTGGATGCAAATTATAAACCTTAGGATACAGTCTATCGCCCAGCTGTTGTTGATGGCTCGTCAGGTGTTCATTAGGCATGGAATTGACCGGGCCGCCGTGGGCCACTGCAGCCGATATGTCCGGCATAGATGGCGCCTCCACGTTGCCGTGCACGCTGTCGGCAGGGACGAAAGGCCTTGCGTCCACGCTCATAGTTCTGCGGTGATGATCGCGATTTCTTCCTGAACCTCTCGAGGGGAGGGAGCGACGCAGAACTTCTCGATCCCGCTGTCTTAGTCTACAAAACAGAAAGACGCATCACTAATGAGTTTCGAAAAAGCTTTCACACCCGGTATATAAATTTGAGCATAAGCAGGAGTTTTTATTAAGAATAACTTTTTTCTAAACCCACAAATAAAAGAGTCAATTCGTGGACTGTAGATGACAAACCTATAAACGTTTAATTTTGCTAAAAATATATTTACTGTTGTATACTAAATGTGAGCAAAACTGTTTCTGCTTGTTTAAGCTATTTATCTCATAAAATAAATCAACAAAAAAAATTACAATGAGACTGTGTCTGAAGAGTAATAAAATTATATATTTTTTTATGCCCATCCGACACTGAACAGCTTTGTAACCAAATCACACTGATGTAGGCGGAAATAATCATCACAGTCTCTACAAGAAAATCACTACTCTACTAAAAAAAAATGAAAACAAAAAAGTGCTTACTTTACCAACCTTTGCAGGACACTGTACTGACTATACTTGTTATCCACCTGTGCAGGTTCCAAGTTTGGCAATTTCTCGTTAGACAAAATTGCCTCGGCTATGGCCGTGTAAAAACTGCGAGCAACTCCGCTGCCCTCGCCAGGTTCATCTTTAAAGGTCACTTTTACCCTGAAAAAAAAACAAAAAATAACATGTTAATATTGGGCTGGTTTGGATTGGAATTGAGAGGTTCTCTAACAATATCCTCTCACACCGAGACGTATTTCGCCGCGAATAACATCTACCGTTAATTCCAGTTTAGAACTCACGTAAAATAGTGTAGTCTGACTGACCAAGACGGCAAAAAGGATTATAACTGGATTGCTTGGCTGGTATCAAACCCCCCGTTTTTCTACTACTTACCTATTTACTGCCAAAGGTGGTGATGAAGAATTCCTCCTATTGTAACTGGTATACTGGGTGTTCAATTCCTTAAATGTTTGCATTAACAGTTGCGTTCTATCCCTCTCAATCTTTGATAAAGTCAAATCTCTCTGTTGATTGTTCCTTAGTTTTTCCATATCCCTTCTAAATTTGGCCTCTTTAACAGGAAATCCACCTAGTTCGGACACTATCGATCCGGGTTCAAGTCCTACGTCTTCCATAAAAACTCGTCCAAATAAGTCTAAAGATAGTCTCCACCGGCCTAAAAAAAAAACATAATACATCAGAAAGTGTATAATTTACAACAGTTATTGCAAAACAATTTTTATGACAAATTATTCAGAAAAGAAAACGGAACTGTTTCAGTTCATATTTTTACATAAATGACGAATAAATCCTAGAACACCATATTCGTTACATTAATGCGAGCATTGATTTGACTAATATTCTTACCAAGTAGTAAATCATGTGACACCAACTGTCCTATGGTTGGTTGCTTGGAAATCTCTGGGGCTACCGACGTTGTTACTACAGTTACATTTGCAGATATTTCCTGGTTTTCCAAAGTTTCTGGTTGTTGCACGTCCATCAAAATTTCGGCTTCATTGGATTTTTGGCTTTGAGGATTGCTCTGCAAATTAGTAAGGTAAGAATCGGTGATAATAGTATGAAAACACTTATTAGTGTTTCTATGTGAGCTTTATCAGAAAAACTTGTTGTTCATAGAGTACGTTTGCTATTTTTAATTAAGTAATATAGACAATATTATATTGTATGCTCCGTATCTGTCCCCAGTCAAAAGCTTAAACAACTGCAGTCATCAGAGAGCGACAATATTCTAGGAAGTTTGGTGACGTGTACACTAATATCAAGGGTGTACACACGTATTTGCACTTCCAAACCTATATCTAAAACTAATTCATTTTTAACTATAACGGAGAACGGAAGTAAAATAACCAATTTTGCAAACTCTTACCATTGATGATCCCGCCCTGACGATGACACTTTTACTTGGACTTCTTGATGAACCTGAAGTGGACGAGTCCGTGCACATGCTGCCACAACAACCTTCAAGGCTTTCAGTTGATTGAAATTTTGAAAAAGAACTCAACTAAAAAAATAACAACATTATTACAACATTATTTAATGGCCAAAAAACGTTTTTATCCACCTGTAAGATCTATCACATTTAAATGACAGGATGTTTCATAATTATTACCATCATCTTTTAAAACTTAATGGCTCATTAAGCTTGTTTACTGTCAATGTTAATATAAAAATACAAAATTTTGGCCACTTTTAATTAGAGAAAAAAAATATGAAAAAAAAGGTGAGAAGGAAAAAATATACAAATAACTGTTATTCAATATTCACAGATGTAAAAACATTACAAATATAGGTATGTTATTATGTCAAGTTCCTACTTACTCCTGTTCCTTGTTCAAAACTTTTAACAAAATCTTGGCTATTTGGATCTAGCAAACTCTCAGATTTTCTTGGAGACACGATAATTTGAGGCCTAGCCGCCTGGGGGACTTCAAGAGGAGCGGGAGTAACAGATCGAGAGCTATTTTTAGACGACAGATCTTGGGGCTTCTCATTTATTGCCTCTTCTGCAAAATAGAAACATATGTTGTTGCACTGCCCTAAAGTTACTTACCAAGTAATCAAGTTTACTTTTAGTTATTGCGATTTGATAAGATAAACCTGACAAAAAAATGTTTACTGTAAAATTTGAACAGTTTTTTTTTAACTTTAAACAACTTATCAAATGACTGAATTAATTCATTGGCCACTCCAAACCAAATCTAAGTTATTCGTTGACGAGAAAAGGAAATAATACTGTAACTTCGGTTCAAATGATGATCAATGAGATCCGCCTTTTAGAGTTAGTTCAAATGTCCTGTTCTGACTGACGACAACTAGAGTTTGGTTATACAGACAGAAATATAACCAAGCATACAAAATGATCATCAGATCAATAATTTTTTTGTTAACATTTAGCTCGTGACCCGACCAGTCATGACCGTACATGTGTTGCTCGGTCATGACCAGTCACAACAAGTGACTGAAATTATTTTAAAATTTAAATTCGACCGAAAGTTACATTAGAAAAAAAAAATTTATTTTTGTGAAAATATTGTTTAAGTGCACTGTTGCTAGTCGAGCGATCCAAGTTAAAATAGCCATTTTAAGTTGTCTCATAAAATTATCTCACTTGTGCATTGTTTAAAGAACAGTACTAAAAAATGTAAGTATAGTATGTATGTATCAAAATAAGTTAACTAACTATCGTATAAAATGGCTGTTTTATGTTAATGTTCTTACGCTTCTTAAAGGAGCAGTTCTGGCCAAAAATTTCAAAAGTTGACACTGAAAATTTTTTGTCAAAAATATATTAATGGCAAACTGACAATAAAACGGCTTTCCAAATTGTCCCATTTAAAAATTAGAGTACTAATGAATTCATTCAATAGGGAGGAAATTTTATCTAGGTCAATATCTTCGAAAATTGAACATTATAGATGGCTCGTTCTTTTACAAACCGCATATCAATTAACCTCGACATTTTAGAATCGCCCGAAATTTATTTTACAACTTATACACCGTGTCCAAGATAAGGAGGGCCAGTACAGGGATCACGGAAACCGTAAGAGATACGAAAAAAAACGTCAGTAGATACGAAGTCGGCTAAATGGAGGTAAAGTTGCGCATTTACGTGCCTAATAATATGCCGTTCAGAACGTTTTAAAATTCCGAGTAGTTCCGGAGATATCCAGAAAAACACGAAATTTTGAAAAATCGTTTTATTTTTTTCCTGGGTTTTTTTGAGATCGAATTCTAAAGTAAATTGTACTTTTACATTGCCACTTTTTCTGCTCTATCTAACAGCGTTAATTGTTTTGTAATGAGACGAGTCGTCTTTGAAGGGCCATTATCAACTTTCTTTTTTAAATACGGTCCTGTTTTCCTGATATTGGAATTTGAGAGCTTTTTTTCTTCCGAATGCAACGATGTATGACACATTGTGGTTTAATGACGTTTCGAAGGTTTTTTGAACAACATCCGGAAATTTTAGGATACGGTTCTGTATTTCTCCTAATTTTATAAGTAATATCTCATAAGTAAGCTCTAAATGTTTACTTATGTTGGACTAGTTCAATAAATGATATGTCCTTCAACTCAAATTAATGTACACGCATGTATATCGCTCTTCACTTATCATGTTATTAGCACTGCCTAACTTGGAATTTATTAGTGAAATTTTTCATAGTTATTAACGGTAGATATTACTTTTCATCTACACACTTTTTTGCGTTTGAAAGTGTTAGAGTTTCGGCATTTTTAACCCTAGAGTGTTTAAAACAATCCACGAATCTGTGCTGTATAAAATAAAAAAATAAAATAAAAAAAAAAACAAACTGATAAATACATACAACTTTAACATATAGTGCGTTTCAACTAGAAGTGTTGTTAAATATCTTTAAATTCGTCGAATCTATAGCCCATTTCACCTAGTGGTATCAGTTATCGACCATGTCGTGCTCTTCATGTAAAAACGAACTTACTGAAAAAGAAGTCAAGTACAAAATCAACTGTGATTTCTGCGATGCTACGCACTGTGTATCATGCTCCCAGTTCTCGACTTCAGAAGCCCAGGTCACTCAAATGAAGACAAGAGTTTTGCTTTATGCTTGTCATAACTGTGTTGATGCCATCAAAAACCCTACTAAAGGAACCTCTGGTACGCTTACCAATGAGATTCTAAAGGCATTCGACAGTCTAAGCGCGAAACTGTCCAATAAGATTTCTCATAAGATGGACGGTCTCAGTGCTACCCTTCAAAATAAACTAATTGAACTTGATGGCAAAATATCCAGCCTTCCAGTAAATGAATCCGCATTTAAAACGGAGTTGAAAGAAGTGACCAAAAATATAAACTTGTTAAAGGCGGATATGAACAAGCTCGAAACATCTAATAATAATGTTCTAAAACTAAAACGATACGAAGTGACGGAAAGCACTGATATTATTGCGAAGGCTGACTCGTACGATGCGAGGTTAAAAGAACTGGAAGACAAAAACAAGGAGCTATCTGGAAAATTAAACAAGTTGGAGAGGGAACTCCATACTCTTAAAAATTCTGCTCATGGTCCATCTCAGCCTGCTTTCAAGCCTGGCAATATGGATCGTCAGCCTAAGAGAGTGGAACCAAAAGCTAGTCCACCCCCTTTGCATACTAATATGGTAAACCTTATACCTAATACTACCCTTTCCCAGCGTAATATTAGAGATCCATTAATACTGGGTACTGGTACGAGGGGGGGTTCTTCTTTTTCGGCTGGCGAAAGACGCCAATGGCTATACCTAGGGAGATGTGACCCTGCTACCACTGAAAATCAGATAGCTGAGTATATGGAGAAACAACTCGAAATTACGGATGTTAAATGCTTTATCTTAGACAAAAATGAGGATGTGGCTTCCTTCAAGATTGGCGTCAAAGAATCCTTGATAAAAGGTCTATTGGATGCTAACCTTTGGCCTGCTGGAACAGCAGTAAAGGAATTTCGCCCTCGTCGTCCTAGATCTTCCACTCGAGCAGCAAATTTTCAGCAACAGGGTGTGGGGGGTCAACTTTACTAGAAAATAACGTTACCTTAGTTTATCAAAACGTTAGAGGCCTCAGAACTAAACTTAAGGATTTTCTTTGCGCAGTTTCCACTGAATCATATTCTATCATTGCCCTTACTGAAACCTGGCTTGATCCTGCCATCAATGATGCAGAATTTTCTGACTCAAGCTATGCAATTTACAGAACTGACCGAAACAACAACAATAGTACTAAAAGTCGTGGCGGAGGTGTTCTGATTGCTGTTAATAATAAATTTAAATCTCATCGCCTCAACATAAACAATTCAACAGTTGAAGAGATATGGATCTCCGTAAAAATCAACAAGGATATATATTGCATCGGCTGTGTCTACATCCCCCCTTCAATGGACATATCTGTTTATGAGAATCATATGTTATCGGTGACGGGTGCCTGTGACTTGACGGACAGAGTTCTGGTTGTGGGTGACTATAATTTGCCCGGCATAGCGTGGTCAGCTGGCATCGATCAGCCCGGATTCTTACCTACTAATACTACTTCTTTAAAAGAAACTCTTGTATGTGATACCTTTACTTTTTTGGGACTGTCTCAGTTCAATGGGGTGATTAATGATCACAATACAACCTTAGACCTCTGTTTTGCCAACTTTGATATAACTTCAATTAAAAAATGCAATGGATTGGTAAATTGTGATCCTTATCACCCAGCACTTGAGCTGACAATGGACTATGATGGAATGGTGTACTTAAACTCGGCAGATTATTTTTATTATGATTTCAAAAGTGCTGACTTTGACGCTATAAACACCTACTTTCTGTCATTCAATTGGCACTCAATTTTAGATAATAATATAGATGTAACAGTTGATAACTTTTATGATGTTGTATATAATTGTTTTGACAGGTTTGTACCTAAAAAAAGATCAGGTTTGCACCACAAATATCCTTCTTGGTTCTCACCTACACTTAAACAACTTATATCTAGTAAAAAATTGTCTCATAAGAAATATAAACAATCAAACACTGAAGCTGACTATAATGCATTTGTTCGGTTGAGAACCGAATGTAAAATCCTGACTCGTATATGTTACAATACTTACATTTCCAATTCAGAAAATGCTATAACTAATAATGTTAAGTTCTTTTGGAAATATATCCGGTCGCAATCCAATCAGGGTGCTATTCCAAAAGAGATGTTTCTTGAGGGTGACAAAGCTGATAACGGCCACGACATTGCAAACCTCTTTGCTCAGTATTTTTCCTCGGTATACAACCCTGTTGATAACAATATTAACGTCGACTATGCTCCTGAGTGGCTTGTATCGATTTCTGACCTTGTCATTGAACCTACAAAGGTTGAGGCAGCTCTCGCCAACCTAGATATCAACAAAGGTGCAGGCCCTGATAATATTCCTAACAGTTTACTAAAATCTTGTTCCCATTCTCTTTATCTGCCCCTTTACTACATCTTTTCCAATTCTCTAAGTTCTGGAATATTTCCTAGCAGGTGGAAATTGTCATATGTCTGCCCTATCTTTAAGTCTGGTAATAAAAACGAAATTAACAACTATAGGCCAATTTGCATCCTCTCAGCCATCCCAAAGCTATTCGAACACTGTGTTGAGGAAGTTCTCACAGCTGTATTTGAGCCAGTTATTTACAGTCAGCAGCATGGCTTCTCCTCGGGCAGATCAGTAGAAACAAATCTATTTATATTTTCAAACTACCTCAATAGCTCCTTTGACAAGGGTCTTGAATGTCATGCAATTTATACAGACTTTAGCAAAGCCTTTGACAGGGTTAATCATGCAATTCTTATCTCCAAACTTTCCAGACTTGGATTATCTGGTCAACTGCTAGCATGGATTGTGTCTTACCTGTATGACAGGGAGCAGCAGGTTATAGTGGACGGCTTCCATTCTGACCCCTTTTATGCAACGTCAGGGGTTCCCCAGGGCTCTCATTTGGGCCCTCTACTATTTAATTTGTTTATTAATGACCTTATCCCCCTACTATCTTCCTGTTGCTTGCTGTTTGCTGATGACCTAAAGCTTTTTAGACAGATTTCATCTCTACTTGACATGACAACTCTCCAAGATGATATTGACAAGCTTTTCCTTTGGTGTAAGCGTAACAGAATGTCATTAAATACTGAAAAGTGTCACATTATAAGATTTAGTAGGCTAATGACAAAAGCCCCCTTTCATTATCTTATCAATGGCGTACCTCTTGGGGAGGTGTCCGTGGTTAGGGATCTTGGAGTTCTCTTTGATAGTAAATTAACATTCTCGCATCATTTTGAGAATATTATTGGTAGAGCTAACAGAATGTTGGGATTTATAAAGAGATCATGTAAGGACTTTACAAATATAAATGCACTGAGGTTGTTGTATGTTTCTCATGTCAGATCGATTTTGGAGTTTGCTAGCATAGTTTGGTCACCATACTTTCGGATTCACGTTGATAGACTTGAAAATGTTCAGCATAAATTTGTAAAATATTCTAGATTTCATTTGTTTAAAACAGGTATCAACTTAAACAACGATCAAACTATGTCCTACCTAAATCTACATCCACTTGCTTGTAGAAGGGAGTTTTACGACGTTTGTTTTGCCTTTAAAGTATTAAGCAATATCATCAAAAGCCCTGACTGTCTTAGCCTGTTTTTATTTCGCGTCCCGACATATCAAACTCGTAACTACTCCTTTCTTCATGTCCCTTACTGCCGTACATGGTATTTATTGTACAGTCCAATAAATAGGGTCTCAACCTCTGTTAATAAGTATTATGATGGCCTGGATCTTACTGTTACTTCATTGAATAAGTTTAAATCCTCTGCTAGAAGGATTATTTTAGGTTAAGTCTTATATGTTTTGTAGTGTACTGTATGCATCTTGAAAATGTTGATTACGTTAATAGATAAATAAATAAATAAATAAAAAATAACAAATAATTTAATAATAAACCACAAATGAGTGAACAAAAACATACCAAAACAGAAATAAAACGAACAGCGGAAAAAGTAAGGAACTACATAATCAGGTGTTCTGAAACACCACACACGTTCGCCTGATATGACACCGTTAGATTTTTTCTTCTGGGGAGTATGTCGAAAATTATGTTTAAAAACACAACTTCGAAACAGAAGACGAACTTAGGAGGTTGGTGCTTGAAGCCTTTCAAAGTATTCCGCCAAAAATGTTGTCAAAGTTGCAAGATGTTATTTGTGCTTAGAAAATAACGGAAATCATTTTGTTTTTTTCCGGATATCTCTGGAACTACTCGGAATTTTAAAACTTTCTAAACGGCATATTATTAGGCACGTAAATGTGCAACTTTACCTCCATTTAAATGACTTCGTATCTCTTACGGTTTCCGAGATCCCTGTACTGGCCCTCCTTATCTTTGACATTTCGAAAATTTCTCCAATCTTCTCATACATGAAATGTAAATCACCAGTTGTACTGATCGAATCAATGTCAGTCTTTTTTACTTTACACACTTTGTTACGTTAACTTGCGAACTGTATTAGAAAAAATTGTCATTGTGAAGAAATGAAAAAATTTAATTGTTTAAATAGTTTTAACATGCTATAAAAAAATAAAATATTTCTTCTCTACATTGCTACATTTTACATAATTGTATGTTCCATTAATTCTACATTCTAAGTGCGTCAGGAAATTTTATATTATTATTTAAATAAGGATAGCAAGCTAATCTTTGGAACTATACCTTAATAACCGCACTTTCTCACAAAAACATATTATACAGGGTCCAATGGTCGAAGGTAAATAGCCTATTAAGTTCAACTATTATAAACGTGACGTAAAATTGTCAGTTGTCATTTTCCAACCAATACTGCTCCCTTAACATCTAACTTACCACTAGCTTTATTACCGATAGCTGCCAGCAGGCTCTCAAAGGGCTGCATAATCCACTTCTTTTTTTCCAGAAAATTAAGCGAGTCAGAGTCTTTTACTGGAATACCACCACTACCAATGCCGCTTGGTCCAGGCTGAGGATCTCTTAGAGTGCTCGGTTGAGTTAAGTCAGTTTGAATCTAAAAAAATGGCAATATGGTAAAGTTACAAGTTCAATACCAAATGTTTTCCGAATATTTTGTAAACAGTTTATTATCAAAATCAATGAAAACTAACCTGGACCTCTCTTGAAACTTCACCATCGGGATTGTAGTTTTTGGGATACGTCAACGGATTGGGTCCCATGACATTCAGCGAACTGGAAATGGGGTGGTTAGCATGAGCGGGTTGTCGCATGGCATAATCGGTAGTACGGGTCGAAAGACTGAGCTTCGTTGGGAGCTGTTCTAGAGGGTTTTCTGAGTTACCTATGCAAATTTAATAATAGTTTTTTTCTAGTGTCTGTTTGAAGGTCGTAGACAATGGTGTTTCTTGAATAATAGAAAAGTTTTGGACTTGCATTGTCTTTATTTGATTCAAAATGGCTATCCCACGAAATTAGTTGATAAAATTTTGGAAAATCGTAAGACTCGGCCAAATACACCAAAAGGAGAGACAAAAGAGGCTCAACCAGTACTCAACATTCCATATGTCAAAGGAATATCCGAGAGAATTAGAAGACTAGGACAACGATACAACATCAGAACGGTATTCAGCTCGAGAGACACCTTAAGAAGCCATCTAACAAAGACGAAACAAACTAGCCAGAAAGATAGGAAAAACTGTGTCTACCAGATCCCCTGTGAATGTGGCCAATCGTATATTGGGGAAACACTACGGCCACTGGAAACAAGGATTAAAGAACACATAAACAACACTCACAAAGGAGAAACGGAAAAATCTGGTGCAGCTGACCATGCCTGGACACACGGCCATCACATCAGGTGGACAGAAGCCGAAATCCTGCTCAAAGAACCACACTGGAGGAAGAGGAAGTTCAAGGAAGCTGCTACCATACACCAGAACCCTGGCTGTTTTAGTAAACCTTCATTAGATTTAAGAAATACCTGGAAGCCCTTGTTAAGTAGATGTCTTAGAATTACTAATATCGCGCAAAACTGCACCCATCTCAATTATGCTTCAGTGCACATAGCTAGTATAAATAGACCTGTAGTTACTTTTCTTATTTAGTATTCACCTGAAGACGACTGGAGATACTTACCAGTTGAAACGTTGTGATATATAACAAATAAAGACAATGCAAGTCCAAAACTTTTCTATTATTCAGTTTTTTTCTAGTACGACTATTGACTGGAGCAAACTACTGTGGACATGAAAAACATCTTACCAAAATAAATAATTAACTTGGATGTTTCAATTTTAAACATTTCTTTTCTTCATAACTTACATACCTGCTGAATTTAAAGTGATTGGCTGTTTGGGTATGCCAAAAAGATCTTCTCTGCGAGCGTTGGGCTGCAACAAATGGGGTTGATCAGCAAGCGGTAAGGCTTCAGACATTGGAGTTTCAAAAGGATCCGGCGGTGGGCATCCTAAGCATAGTGTAGATTCAGATCTCTGAAAAAAATCAGGATATTAGGGTTTATATTATGAAATTAGTTTGCAATCTTCAATGAAATCAAATTCAATGAAATGAAATCAGTAATTTTATAGCACAACAAAATATTTTACCTGGAAAAATGAATGTTTCCTCCCTTTTCCACTAAATCCATGCTGAGAAGAACTGTTCAAATTGCTCGAAATATTGCTTGCCAAGTTGGACACCTCTTGGTCGTCCAGAGAGTCCGTGTCCATGGCAACGGCGATATCTTCTTCAGCCTCTTCATTTTCGTTTTCATCTGGGTCGTAGAATGGCGGTAGTGGAAGGATTCCATTTTGATTTCTAACGTCGTCATCCCTTCAACAAAAAACAATTGAAGTAAATTTAAAAGAAGGCCTACAAGTTTTAAATTTTATAGTGGATTAAATGGAAATCTGTGAATTTATAAATTTTATCTACAGAAGAAACTAATCGAGTGGAATCGAGAGGTGTATAGAAGCAGAAGACCAACCCCAACTAGATAAGAGAATGAGACTGTTCGACGACGATACAGAAAAAAACTTACCTTTGGTCAATAAGTCCGGATCTCATATAGTAAATAAGAGCATCAAAAACGTAAGCCACATGTTTGAGGGCCGACACATCAAGTATCGGTAAAGAGTCGAGATGTTCACTGTTGTGAGCTCTCATTAGAGACAGACAGTAGGAGAGGAACTCTCTTCTTGCGGCGTGTGCATCACTCCCTAAATGGAAAATATAGAAATTATTTTAATTTCATGGAATTTATAGTTTTATACAGCAAACTACTTCCGTGGAATTGACCCCCCAGACCTGTATTTATAGAAAGAGGAAGCTTTTATTTTAGAAAATTTCCTTCTAATGTCATCATGCAACTAAAGCATCGACGGCAACTCCGTCACCGTATTCTTTTATTGGAAATTTTAATTTAGTTAATGCTTACCATCTCTATCGGCTCTAGATCTTCCACTATCCACATTCGTAGTGAACCCCACTATTCTGCTGCCTACCGAACCGGCCGCGGCACCAGCGACCGTGTGAGCTCGACTGGATCGCACCACACTCGAATTGGAACCTACTGCAGAGGAAATATGGTTAGTAATCCGATTATATTTTAAATAATAAATTATTGTAAGCCTTAAAGCTTTTCTTCTATTTCTACTAAAAATATAAGGGGGTGTAACCGTTGCATAAAGACCAAAAGTTAATGGAGACCATTTTCTCCGCCTGTGTAAATATTTCAAGTACTATCCATAATTTGTGAAAATTAGCAACATTTTAAATTTAAAGTTTATTAAGGAAACGGATCTTTTTTTAATTAAATTTCGACGTTTTTTAAATTTTTTTGTTGTTTATTTGGGTTACACCATCTTGAAGTTAGTATATAGAAAGTTAAAGCAAATGATAGCATTAGGGAAGTAAAAAATAGAAGCAATGAAAATACCGAGAAGCAACGATTTTTTGTTTAGGTTAGAATAATAAACAATTATTGTTAATCGATTAATGTAAACTGAATCAGTAAATTAAATTAAAAAAAAGACTAATTTTTTTCTTTCAAACGAGAACTAATATTCAGTATTATCAATATTTAACGAATTCTTAAAAGGAAACTTAAAAATAATCTCTCGTAAAAAATTCGCAAAACTAACAGTAATGTAAAATTTACAATAATAACTTTTATATTTCAACTGAGAAAAAAAATTTACTGTAAAGAATATTTGTATTAAATATTTAAATAAAATAAAAGTTTCAAGAAACCAAGCTTCATGACGGTTTGGGCGAAAAATACTAATGTTGGGTATAATAGATTAAGTGAAGAACTTGCAGGATAATACATTTTTCGCCGCTCATGTAACGTAGTTAGGAAAACATTATTGTAGTACTAATGCCAATAAGTCTAAAAAAAACAGTAATAACGAATTTTTCACGGCATCAGGTTAAGTAATAAGCTTTTGCAGTTCCTTCAGATAAAGATACGTTTGTAGTCGCTTTATAGAAACATTTTAAATACAATATAAGCGACAATACAGGGTCCGCAAACGAAGCGTGGACGGAAGATTAAATCGTTATCGAAGAACTTATCAACAATACTAAAACAGCTTGAGATATTGGATTAAAAGCGGCATGTTTTAAAAATATTTTACATTATACAGGGTGGCCCAAAAAAGTGTGACAGCATAAAGTTATAGTTTTTTAAATGGGACACCCAGTATTTTATTGCATATTTAGGTTCGTGTCACTATCGTTTATAAGTGCCTCAAATTTTATTTAATTTGGTTTTGTAGTTTCGGAGAAATAAATTAAAAACTAAAAAAAAAGTTTTGCAGTCCTGAATAAGAAAATCAAAAAAAACAATCCAGAACTATTTTTTTAACCTCGGCATTGAGTGAAATTTATGACAAGAGGTCTAGAGATACTATGAATGTAATTGCGTTTATTCATTTTATACAGGGTGTTTATCATAAGCCTTCAAAAACCCCACATTTTAAAATAATTTTTCTCAAGTTTTTCAAATGGAACACCCTGTATATTATTTGGCTATTTGACGCAGAATTCATAGACAATTTTTTTTGTAATACAAGCATATAAGTTATATCCAGCCGTTTTCGAAATAATTATAAATATCATAAATTATGTTGTTTAAATAGAGTATTTATTGGGAAATTTTGTTATAGGCCACTAGACTAATAATTGTAAACTAAAGTAAATGTTCAAAATAGCTTCCTTTTACTCTTAGAGTTTACCGTATTTTAGTTATTTCGATATAAATTTTAAAAGCCTACATTTTTGCTACATTTTCTTAAAATCTAGCGGTAACTTTTTAATGGTTTACATTTGTTATGGATAAGTTCATTTGCAACAACTTCTCGAAGGTTTCTGGTCTCGGCTTTCTCTCAATATCTGGATATCTTTCAGCATATACTCGGCTCGCGAGGAGGCAAATTCTTGCACATTCACCCAGTATGAAAATCATATTTACCATTTCTAAAGTTGTAAAATTCGACATTTTGTGTAAGTTAGTACTTAATTTCGACGACTGAACAAATGAAATAATTTTATTTAGCTGTCATAGTGACAATCTAAACAAAAAAAATCATGGCAACTCGATTAAGAATAAAAAATAAAATTAAATAAATAAAAGTAGCAAAAATGTAGGCTTTTAAAATTTATATCGAAATAACTAAAATACGGCAAACTCTAATAGTAAAAGGAAGCTATTTTGGACATTTACTTTAGTTTACAATTATTAGTCTAGTCGCCTATAACAAAATTTCCTAATAAAAACTCTATTAAACAACATAATTTATGATATTTATAATTATTTCGAAAACGGCTGGATATAACTTATATGCTTGTATTACAAAAAAAATTGTCTTTGAATTCTACGTCAAATAGCCAAATAATATACAGGGTGTTCCATTTGAAAAACTTGAGAAAAATTATTTTAAAATGTGGGATTTTTGAAAGCTTATTACGAACACCCTGTATAAAATAAATAAACGCAATTACATTCACAGTATCTCTAGACCTCTTGTCATAAATTCCACTCAATGCCGAGGTTAAAAAAATAGTTCTGGATTGTTTTTTTTTGATTTTTTTATTCAGGACTGCAAAACTTTTTGTTTTAGTTTTTAATTTATTTCTCCGAAACTACAAAACCAAATTAAATAAAATTTGAGGCACTTATAAACGATAATAATACGAACCTAAATATGCAATAAAATACTGAGTGTCCCATTTAAAAAAATATAACTTTATGCTGTCACACTTTTTTGGGCCACCCTGTATAATGTAAAATATTTTTAAAACATGCCGCTTTTAATCCAATATCTCAAGCTGTTTTAGTATTGTTGATAAGTTCTTCGATAACGATTTAATCTTCCGTCCACGTTTCGTTTGCGGACCCTGTATAATCTCAAAAAAATTTGAAACATAGTCGTCGACTATGTTCATGATGGTCATTGATACCTTTAGAAGTGCGGTGTTTAATACAAATCTGCAATATCGAAAATTGTCAATCGATCTTACACACGTCCAAAAGAACAAATGGTTCGTACGTCGACGACTGTGAGCCTGTATTGTTATCCCGCAAATTCCCCAAGAACCACCAACAAATCTACGGGGGCCTAACTAAGTTATCAAGCACACGAGTTAACCTAAAGCAGCTAGTGAGGCTAAAAGGGGGGGAGCAGGCACTTGTCGATGCCCACCTCCTGAGCCGCCGGTCGCCGCGTGCTGCGAGACGGCGGCACTGACGCTGCCGCCGCTGCCTGCCGCCCCGGCGCTTCCCGCGACGCCGCCGCTGTCTAGCGAGTTGGTCAGGGACGCACCGAATTTCAGTTGAGCCTCGGTCGCGTCCATTACGGTCAATAACCAGTCCCACGTCGGTTTCAGGCGGAATTCCAAATAAATCTGAAAGAAAAAAATATGCTTTTTAAATCTAATTTCAATACCAATAATTATGGCGTATAAACATAACATTTTTTTTACGATTTTTGAAAAAATTTAACAAATGTATGAGTGAAGGTATATTGCACAAACATAGATGTCATAACTAAACAGTTTTACGGATTACAGTAAAAAGCAACTTTTTTGAGCGTGAAATTTAAATTATTTGAAAACTGAACCGTAGATGTTATTGACTAGAGCATTTTTACTTTTCTTTATTTCTCTCAATAAGTTAATTCGAAAGAATCTTTGAACTAAGTGGTCATAGAGAATTTTAAAACCTTACCTGTACATTACAAATATCATCCATTGACACAGCCATGACAGCAGAAGAAGGAATACCAGAAGTTGTATTGCTAGACATGGTAGCGAGTAAATCAGCAATCTGTCTTACAACAATACCTAAAACAAAAAAAAATATACATAAATAGGTTAAATGTAAAAGTACCTCAAACTTAGCGATCGGCAGATACGGTTTTGCTGATACCGATATAATCGGTATCGGCATTTAAAAGATTTGTAACTATTTAATATACGTTGATATAAGAGAAACTTGTTAATAGTGGAACGATGTAAAGCACCTTTCATCATCATCACTTTCACCTCAAACTATTAGTTTTGTATAGATTATGTATAAATAAATGAAGGAGTTTATTATTAATTTTTAACATTTATTTTAACATTTTAACATTTTTAATATATAATATAATAAAGGGTGATTTTTTAAGAGTGTCCGAACTTTTATCCGAGAAGACTGTGAAATGAACTGTCACTTTTCGCGCTTGTAGTGTCAGAATTATTCAGTATAGTCTGGCAAATCATTATGGAAAGAATGACACCAGAGCAACGCTTGCAAATTGTCCAAATTTATTATCAAAACCAGTGTTCTGTGCGCCAAACTTATCGAGCCCTTCGTGAATTCTATGGTGCTCATAATCGCCCAACCGAACGAGGTATTCGCCGAGTTATAGACAAATTTCTAACGCAATTTACATTACTCGATATTAAACCAAAAACCAGACAAAAATCTGTGCGTTCCCAAGAAAATATTGACGCTGTAGCTGCCAGTGTTGATGAAGACCCAAATTTGTCAATTCGTAGACGTTCACAAGAAGTTGGGCTTTGTTATTCGACTACGTGGACAATTTTGACTAAAGATCTTGGTCTGGTGCCTTACAAGATTCAGCTTACCCAAGAACTTAAGCCGCAAGATCATCGTTTGCGTCGCACGTTCGCTGAATGGTCTCTTAGTCAATTGCAACTTGATCCACAATTTTACCGCAAAATTTTGTTCAGCGACGAAGCTCATTTTTGGTTAAACGGTTACGTCAATAAACAGAATTGCCGCATTTGGAGTGCAAATAATCCCAAAATGATTCAACAATTGCCGTTGCATCCAGAGAAATGCACGGTATGGTGTGGATTATACGCCGGTGGCATTATTGGGCCGTATTTTTTTAAAAATGAAGCTGGAAACCGCGTGACAGTTAATGGGGATCGTTACAGAGCGATGATTAATGAATATTTAATTCCAAATTTGAATGGTATTGATTTGGACGAGATGTGGTTTCAACAGGACGGAGCCACATGTCATACCGCCAATGCAACCCTGGATTTATTGAGGGAAGAATTCGGTGAGAAAATTATTTCGAGGAATGGACCTGTCAACTGGCCCCCAAGGTCGTGTGATTTAACGCCATTAGATTATTTTCTGTGGGGTTACGTTAAATCATTGGTCTATGCCAATAAACCGGCAAATATTGACGCGTTAGAACACAACATAACGCGGACAATTGCAGGCATAAGTCTCGAATTGCTTGAAAAAGTGGTCGGAAATTGGATTGACAGAATGCGCTTTGTTAGAAGAAGCCGCGGCGGACATTTGACTGAAGTTATTTTCAAACATTAATGCCATTAAGTGTTATTTCACATAAAAAAATAGTTTAGAGATATCTAATATGGTTGTTGTTTAATTTAAATTTAAAGTTCAGACACTCTTAAAAAATCACCCTTTATAATGAATAGTAAAAACCAATAATAGACACCTAGGTGCAAAACACCCGTATGTGTCGAAATCTAAAATTAGACATATGTATATTATTATTTCCTATTTTTATTTATATTATCTATATTATAATTCTATGTATGTAACATACGTTACTGAAACAATCCCCAATTGACTTAGTGAAAAAGTATTGAAAACTTTTCTGTGTTCCGATAAACATACTGATTACACTTTTTACTAAAATTTTTTATATTTCAAATCAATCAAATCAAATCAAATCATTTATTGTTCACTGATCTCATACAGTCAAGATATTGAACTCGTCAAAAGGTTTACTCAATATAAGATTAAAATCTTAAAAAGACATTATAACATATTTTATTTACATGCTAATTGATTTTATATTATCTGGGAGTAAATTTAATGATTTTGGTGCTAAGTAATCCATAAACTTTTTATTGACGGTTGTTAAATTTTTTGGTAATTTAAATTTGTTATTAGATTTAGTCCTTGTTTCGGTAGAGTGATCTACATTAGTTAAATTTGGTCTTACACCGATAAACAAAATTACATATACTGTTAATATATAAAGTTCTGATATTTACAGTATCTTCCGAAAACAATAAATTTGTTGGAAATCTTTTATTTTTTTTTAATATAATTTTAAGAATATATTTTTGTGTTATATTTAACTTATTAAGTACTGTGCTATAGGCACCACCCCAGACAATTATTCCATATCGTATTAGCGACTCCACAAATGCTTTATAAACCATCACCAATGTTTTCTCATTTAGAAATTCCCTTAATATATAAAATTTATGTATGAGTCTACGTATTTTATTAGAAACATAGTCAATGTGTGGATTCCACTTCATAAATTGGTCAACCAGCACACCAAGATATTTTGTGTGGGTTACCTCAGCAATTCTATCATTACCAATAGTAATATCTGTAAAATTGGGATGACCAGCCCTTGTTAATGAAAAAGCTATGTAATTTGTTTTATTTAGATTAATTGATAATTTATAAGTTTCCAACCAACTCTTAACCAATTTAAAACCTTCTATTGTCTTATTTTTAACTTCTTCCCAATCTTTACCTGTAAATATTATAGCCTAGATATAGATTTGCAACTTACCAAAAGCTCTAGCTAAACAACTGGCAGTCGTGGCCATGGTAATAGGCTCAGAACTAGCAGCGACCGCAGTGCTCCCCGTAGTCGATCTTCTCAGCGAGCTCGGATCGATGAATACCAGGTTCGAGCCGTTGGCGAGCCGGACGCCCGTCGAACGGTTCGACTCCCTCGACCGGATGGCCCACTGCATGTTCTGGGGCGCCAGGTTGGATCGTTGCCCCGACCCGCCGGCGGCAGTGCTGTAACGGCTTCTTTTGTGAAATGGAGAATTCAAAATTAAGGAATGAGAAACTTAATAAGCAGATCGACTGCCACGATTACTCAGGGAGATGTAAGGGAAGTGAAAACAAGAAAGAGTTTATACGCATTTACTTGTTTTAATTTTAACATTTAAAGTAGTACTTTTCAAAACGTACTGAAGATTAAAGTACACTTTTTTTACTTGACAAATACAACAAAAAAATCAAATAATTCGGTAACTTTTAAAAACTGCACTTTTAACGTCAAAATTAGAACAATCTTGTATAAAACTGGTTAGGAATATTCTTGTTTAAGTCATGTTATTTCATTTAAGGTAACTTGAAGGCGCTTTCATACACTAGGAATACAAAAATCTTCCTGTTAATATAAAAAACTATTGTTATAGAAAAGTGTTTAGAAATATTATCCTTAAAGTGTAGTAGCTACAATATTTCCCTCACGAATTCTCGATCTTGGTCGCCAGCCTATAACCGAAATTATTAAAAAGGATATATTAATAATTCCTTTATGGTTACGATAAAAATCTAGTAAAAATATGCTTTTATTGGCCTACACCCCATATCTCTGTATTCATATAAATTAAACACTATTCACATAAATAAACACTAGCAAAATATTTAGAGAAATATTCATGGTAGTCACTATACTCAACTTTTTAGTGAACAAAACATAAGCAAATTAAAATCCAACCTTACCTTCTGCGTTCAAGCTGCTCATCGTTAATGTAATCTTCATTGTCTGGTTCATCTGTACCTGCCTCGCTTTCTTCCTCTTCCTGCTGGCTGGACTCGCCACTTTCATCTTCAGGGAACAACAGCATACCTCCTAATAAGTTATGTATAGATCATTTTCAGGTCTTGTTAGTTTATATTACAATCATCTCTAATATTGTTCGGGGTTTTCGACTAATTTAGCAAGGAAAAATTATTTCAGTTAGTATTGTGTATTGTCATTAATATTCGTCTACCTCTTGGTAAAAAAAGTGCAAAATAATCTAATTGATAAAATATTAAAATAAAATGATTTTTCCTTTCCATACAGTCACAAAGAGTCGAAAAATGTAATAAATAGCTGTTAAAAGTATTACACATTTCTTACCTGTATCACTTCCAGCCGTAGCTCCGGTTTGTACAGACCTTTGAGCACTAGCAGCATCTTGGTTACTATGGTTATCATCACTGTCACTTTCAGTTTCTGCCAATAAATCTAGCTCTGGATCAGACTCTTCACCCTAAAATAACAGAACAAACAATCTTAATGTTCAAAAGATACAGGTAAAGCTCTAAATTTCCGTAGATATTCTTAGCCACAATGTTTAGTAGATGAAAAATAGAATAACAGGAAAAATATTCTATATTTATACGATCGAAATTGCAAACCAACAAACTTAGGGTTTGTTCGGGCTTGTTGCAATCGGATAAACCCGATTGCCGTTTCCGTAAAGGTTTTTTGTAAACTCCTCAGTGCTCATTAATCAAAGCTTTCCTAAAAGCAATATATCCATATAATCTACATTACGTTTTGAGCGTTACTCTATTGATTTAATTAATGCACATTAAATAATACCCAACATTTAATATGTAGCATAATTTTTTGTGTTACCTGCAAGCGGTTTTCTTGTTGATCAACTGGCGCTTCTTGATTTTCATTCTCAACCAACGAGGAAGCTTGACCAACAAGATTCAAATCGCGATCAGCGGGGTTGTCTTCGTGTTCTGAAGCAGCGTCATCATCGTTATCAATGGCCATACCAACTTAAAAAGAAAAACATTTAACAAATTACATTCGTATATTACGATGAATATTTTTACAGGGATTTTGTTGTCAAAGTTTCATTAATTACAGCAGAACATCCTGAAATATTTTTTTCTTAAAAAATTTGAAGAAAAATCAAAAAGTTTAATTATAATACAAAACTTTATGGACTCCTTTGACAGTTGTCATTTGAAACGTCCTATAAATTTAGAATGGTTTTAAATTTAAACCCCTTTAGGGAATACGGCTGTTGAATTTCTAGACTTTTTTTTATAGATGTGTCACTTACTTTCTGAATCGACAATTTGTAAAAGTTCTCTGGCAGTCTGAGACCGACGAATAGATTCGCTCAAATATGGGAAATTATCGGAAGAACTTTGACTGCTACTTTGCCTAGAAGTACTTGGAGCCAATGGATCTACCAAGAACAATTCTTCTGAACCCTAAAAATAAAAAAGTAAAAAAAAATTCTAAAACTTAAAATTTTAAATTTCTATTTAGAGCTTCTCTTTCGAAAAATTATGCATTTAAACAATTCCTACTTACATTCAGCACGTCACTAGGCGATGTAGCTAATGAAAACGGTGCAGTAGGCCTAGCCACTCCTAATCTCACAGGAGCTATAAGTGAATCGGCCGTCTCACACAGTTCTTCGATGGCCAATTTACTTAGAGACTGGAAAATTCGTTTGCATTTCATTAGAGGTTGGTTTTGATTACTTAGAGGTCTTCTTTTAACCGATGTTGGGGCCATCTCTATGCTAAATATGACGAAAATTCTAACCACTGAACGAACAAACCTTCTTGCCACAAATCTAAAAAAGTATATTGTTCATCAGAATTAAAAAAATTTATTAAAACTCAAGTTCTGTAAGTGCATCTTTGTAAGTTGCATAGATGAAAATGTAAATTCAGAGTGACTACAGGCATTTCTAAGTATTATGAGACATCGGGAGGTCCCACCGACTTACTGCTTTCTTAATATTTAAAGATCAAAAAAGGATGTTATTGCATAACTTAGGGCCGATATTTGAATGTTACCTTTAGACCTTAGCTAAGGTAGCCTTAACGTTAAAAAACTATGTTTTAAATTAACTTGAGGGTGAATCATCTTAGGACTCAATATTATTAACAGTATCAAGTTATATCAGAATTAAAAAAATGTATTAAAACTCAAGTTCTGTAAGTGCATCTTTGTAAGTTGCATAGATGAAAATGTAAATTCAGAGTGGCAATTCTAAGTATT
Organism: Barypeithes pellucidus; assembly: GCA_963991005.1. NCBI lineage: Eukaryota > Metazoa > Arthropoda > Insecta > Coleoptera > Curculionidae > Barypeithes > Barypeithes pellucidus. Next base: position 9,926,403 of record OZ022557.1, read on the forward strand.
ATGAGACGTCGGGAGGTCCCACCGCCTTACTTACTGCTTTCTTAATGTTTAAAGATAAAAAAAGATGCTATTGCATAACTTAGGGCCGATATTTGAATGTTACCTTTAGACCTTAGCTAAGGTAGCCTTAACGTTAAAAAACTATGTTTTAAATTAACTTGAGGGTCAATCATCTTAGGACTCAATATTATTAACAGTATCAAGTTATATCAGAATTAAAAAAATTTATTAAAACTCAAGTTCTGTAAGTGCATCTTTGTAAGTTGCATAGATGAAAATGTAAATTCAGAGTGGCATTTCTAAGTATTATGAGACGTCGGGAGGTCCCACCGCCTTACTCACTGCTTTCTTAATGTTTAAAGATAAAAAAAGATGTTATTGCATAACTTAGGGCCGATATTTGAATGTTACCTTTAGACCTTAGCTAAGGTAGCCTTAAAGTTAAAAAACTATGTTTTAAATTAACTTGAGGGTCAATCATCTTAGGACTCAATATTATTAACAGTATCAAGTTATATCAGAATTAAAAAAAATTATTAAAACTCAAGTTCTGTAAGTGCATCTTTGTAAGTTGCATAGATGAAAATGTAAATTCAGAGTGGCATTTCTAAGTATTATGAGACGTCGGGAGGTCCCACCGCCTTACTCACTGCTTTCTTAATGTTTAAAGATAAAAAAAGATGTTATTGCATAACTTAGGGCCGATATTTGAATGTTACCTTAGACCTTAGCTAAGGTAGCCTTAACGTTAAAAAACTATGTTTTAAATTAACTTGAGGGTCAATCATCTTAGGACTCAATATTATTAACAGTATCAAGTTATATCAGAATTAAAAAAATTTATTAAAACTCAAGTTCTGTAAGTGCATCTTTGTAAGTTGCATAGATGAAAATGTAAATTCAGAGTGGCATTTCTAAGTATTATGAGACGTCGGGAGGTCCCACCGCCTTACTTACTGCTTTCTTAATGTTTAAAGATAAAAAAAGATACTATTGCATAACTTAGGGCCGATATTTGAATGTTACCTTTAGACCTTAGCTAAGGTAGCCTTAACGTTAAAAAACTATGTTTTAAATTAACTTGATGGTCAATCATCTTAGGACTCAATATTATTAACAGTATCAAGTTATATCAGAATTAAAAAAATTTATTAAAACTCAAGTTCTGTAAGTGCATCTTTGTAAGTTGCATAGATGAAAATGTAAATTCAGAGTGACTACAGGCATTTCTAAGTATTATGAGACATCGGGAGGTCCCACCGACTTACTGCTTTCTTAATATTTAAAGATCAAAAAAGGATGTTATTGCATAACTTAGGGCCGATATTTGAATGTTACCTTTAGACCTTAGCTAAGGTAGCCTTAACGTTAAAAAACTATGTTTTAAATTAACTTGAGGGTGAATCATCTTAGGACTCAATATTATTAACAGTATCAAGTTATATCAGAATTAAAAAAATTTATTAAAACTCAAGTTCTGTAAGTGCATAGTTGAAAGTAAGTTGCATAGATGAAAATGTAAATTCAGAGTGGCAATTCTAAGTATTATGAGACGTCGGGAGGTCCCACCGCCTTACTTACTGCTTTCTTAATGTTTAAAGATAAAAAAAGATGCTATTGCATAACTTAGGGCCGATATTTGAATGTTACCTTTAGACCTTAGCTAAGGTAGCCTTAACGTTAAAAAACTATGTTTTAAATTAACTTGATGGTCAATCATCTTAGGACTCAATATTATTAACAGTATCAAGTTATATCAGAATTAAAAAAATTTATTAAAACTCAAGTTCTGTAAGTGCATCTTTGTAAGTTGCATAGATGAAAATGTAAATTCAGAGTGGCATTTCTAAGTATTATGAGACGTCGGGAGGTCCCACCGCCTTACTCACTGCTTTCTTAATGTTTAAAGATAAAAAAAGATGTTATTGCATAACTTAGGGCCGATATTTGAATGTTACCTTTAGACCTTAGCTAAGGTAGCCTTAACGTTAAAAAACTATGTTTTAAATTAACTTGAGGGTCAATCATCTTAGGACTCAATATTATTAACAGTATCAAGTTATATCAGAATTAAAAAAATTTATTAAAACTCAAGTTCTGTAAGTGCATCTTTGTAAGTTGCATAGATGAAAATGTAAATTCAGAGTGGCATTTCTAAGTATTATGAGACGTCGGGAGGTCCCACCGCCTTACTTACTGCTTTCTTAATGTTTAAAGATAAAAAAAGATGTTATTGCATAACTTAGGGCCGATATTTGAATGTTACCTTTAGACCTTAGCTAAGGTAGCCTTAACGTTAAAAAACTATGTTTTAAATTAACTTGAGGGTCAATCATCTTAGGACTCAATATTATTAACAGTATCAAGTTATACCCCAATATACTTCTTTTCTAGAGAAAACATGTAATTAAGTCTAATATTTTTTGAAAAAATAATTTTATTAAAGTTTGCTCCTATTCCTTAAGTAAAAGGTATCATCTTATTTAATCATGTTCTTGACCATGTTATTGAAATAAATTTACAAAAAACTAAGAAAAAATTATTTCTTTGCCTCTCCTGTAAAATTAATGTGTTGCGACTTGATACAGTTTTGCCCTGTGGTCTCGCCCTTACCTAGCAAATTCATTTTGTTTCTTATCAGGAGTCTTCATTTCCTTAATCAAAGTTTCTACCAATATATCCGTTGACATTTGGCATTTTACCAGGAAGCAGTGAGTAAACTTGTCAAGTAATGTAGTGCCAGATTGTCCAGAAACATAAGGCTGGTCAGCAAACTGTAAAATTAACGTTATTATTTTATTGAAAGTTTTAAACACAAATACAGTTAACAATTTTTAAATTTATACCTAAACAATTAAGAGACGCATTATTACTTTGCTTCTAATGATTGAATATGTAAACCGACCTGTAAATCAGTGGGTTCCCTAGTTCCAGACATAATCATGCTCTTCACTGCCTTCCAATCAGACAACAGACACTCAAGTGCTCTGCGACTAAACCGCGGCGGTTCCAAATCATGTTCTGGCATATCAGACTCAATATCAGACGATGGCGTCTTATTTCTAGAGTTAGTACGAGGCCTGGATTTGCTAAACTGTCTTTGTTCCTGGTTCTGTCGACCTACAGTCTGCACTAAAAACAGTAAAATGCTTTCTCCACGAGAGTTTGGTTGACACACGAGGTTAGTTTCCTTAACGAGTCTGCTTAATAACTCGTATCTCACTGATTGGTTGCCCATAATCAGCGCTTTGCATTTACACTTTTCCCAGCAGTCACAATAAGCCGTAGGTGATGTCCTCTTTAGTTTACAATCGTGTCCTTTGTGGCAAACCCTAGCGCACTCCGTGCAACAACATAGGGTACCTGTCAAACCGCACGTCCTACATTCAAAGATATCTTGATTAATATGTTCGGCTCCTGTCCATGTGAAGCTGCATGTGTCATTGCAACAAACAACGTGCAATGGAGAATGGTCAGCGTTAGATCCTTTAGGAAAAACCATTTCCTCCCTTTCTTGTGCACTTCCTAATTTAGTTATTCTTTCGAAAATTTCCAACGCCGCTGGATAGCTACGCGACGAGACTGCCAGCATGAAGGGAGTCTGACCTTGCGCATCTTTAGCACACAAAAGCTCAATTAAGTGACTTTCTATAGTGGTCGATTCATATAATAGAGCGTGAAGAATTTGCATTGCGTTTGAGCGTCTCTCTGAAGGATCGATGATATTGCCCGACATAATGTGAGTTTGACTGCTACCTTTGTTTGCTGCGCTGCTTCCTAAACTCATTATGCTATCTTCATCTCCTAAAAATAGAAGACAACTTATATAAATATGACTGATTTAATTGTGCTAAGCTTATCAATTTTAAACAAACTAAATAAATAAAATAATTCAAAATTAATTACTATATAAATACACTCACGAAATATTTAGATGGTTCTTGATTCGTGGTTGAAACAATAATTGTATTTTGATTCAAACCTTAAAGGACTCTCCGCGGAGCACAATTTGATTAACGCTGCTATAAAGTGATGGAGATGTCAAACTTTTAATTTTGTAATTTAACTATCAAGTGACATCTATTCTTAACATTTTCGTGTTTGTTTGATTTCAATACTTTAATTTTCGTAGCAGATACGATTTTTTTAAAGAAACATTACGATTTCAATTTCTTTCTTTTCCCATAGAAAAAGAACTAAAGTAAGGACAGCAGATAGGTAATTAGAGATGTTTTAGAGTCAGTTCCTTTTGTGTTATATCTTGGAACAAATTTTATGTTGACGCAGGATTATACTCATACACATGTTGCAAGAATTGTCAACGAGTATTTAAATGAGTAAGTACTGACGAGAACAAATAAGTTCGAAACCGGTCTGCAGATCGTTGCATCCTATCAATGGAGAGGGCTTTCTTTTCTTGGTAGTACCATTCAATCTGAAATAGTATTTTAAAGTACTACTGTGTAGACAAAAATACGCCGTTACTGTATAAGGATCATCGGGTGGTCTGGGAAATAATAATTTTCCATATTGGTATTTGTTATTAATACCACCTGACAAGCACAAAGTTATTATTTCTTAAACAGATATTTAAATGAGGTCGAATTCCCAAAAGATCAATTGGCCCCTATGGAGCCGTGTCTGATGCATGCTCCTGCAAATTTACATGAGATCAGTGCAGCTTTTTTTGAAGAATAACAGCAAATTGATCAGAAGTACATACAGAACCTTACTGAAGGTACGTCAAGGCATATTGCAGCTGTCATTCATGCTCGTGGGGAAACACCCGTTATTGAAATCGATGTTATCTTTTAAGTTGGTTTCATTTAATTCACGCCATTCTCGTAATTTTAGGTTTAAGTTTTTGTTATGTTTGGTAAAGAATCCAATTTTCTGAAACAAGTGTGTTTCTTTAAAAAAATCGTATCTGCTACAAAAATTAAACAAAATAAAAAAAAAATTGACATCTCCATCACTCTAAAGAGTTGAGTTTAAAGTTTGTCAAAATAACCATTCTTGTTTCAATCTGTGTATTATGGGCACATTCTTAATTTCCTTAAAATCTCGCACATGTGCCAGATTTTCGACAAATTTACCTAAATACAAAAAAAAATAAAAAAATTGGACTTAAAATAAGCCAATTATTCACGATTCAAATCCGCCTAAATATTGCGTGGATCGTTTATTTCGACTGCGAGTGTAGTTCAGCTTACCTGACGCAACATCAAACGATTCAGGCGGCCAGCTCTGCGTAGGAATCGGATCTTCTTGAATAAACTGATCGTCGTTATCCTTATTGGACGTCGGAGTGCACATATTGACAACTGCATGAAAGATATTCCTATTTCCGTCACACCTCTCAGTCAAAATAGACGGTTTTACGATGGCGTTCATCTTATTATCTTGATCTAACTGGGTCAAAACTTGCCTTACTCCATCCGTATCGCATCTCAGTATTTTGGGCATCAAGAGTTGCTGTTCGAGCGCAAACACGACTATGGCTACTTGGTTTTTCATATTAAGGCTTGTGCCGGTTATAGACATCGTGGAAGCTGCTACGCACTTAACGGGAGGCAAGTCAAGGAATTGAGGGTCACGAATGGCATCCGCACAGTCCTTAGCTAATGGATAGATGGTATTGTTACCATCGCGTAGGATTAAGACAGTTTCATTGCTCTGTAAGAAAACATAAATTTAATTAATTTACAAATAAGTTGTGCAGTGTATATTATGACCCTTCTCGTGATTCCGTTACTTAATTTTGATAATCGAATGTGCAAATTTCCTGGAGAGCACTCCCTTAGTGCCCTAGAGCAGTAAATTGGAACCTCGTAAATATTAGTAGTTAGTTTAAATTCAATATTTTACCTCTCCAGCACAAACTAAATTTATCAAAGACGGATAAAGACCCATAAACGCAGCGGTGTCACCGGGAAAGGGATTATCTTGCTCTACTCTTCCACTGCTAATGTTAAAGATGGTGTAGCTTAATTTCGTGCCGTTTCTCACTATGGCGTGGATACCCTGGCCATCTACAGCTACTGTCAGTATTTGGCCCACGTTTTCTGATATTTGGACTCTTCTGGGAGTACGCTGAAAACAGTCTGGGACTCGGGAGTTTGAACTCGATTTGATAACCTGAAATATTAAAAAAATTAATAAGTCGCATGTAATTAAATAACCAGCAACATAGTATATGCGGTATAGAGCGCCTTTATTTGTAATGCACAGTGCTGAACAGTAGCGGTAGTGTTAATTTTTTAATATAAAAACGATAATATTTTTACCTGTAAATCATCTTTTCTCATTAGACGGCAATCCTGGAAGATATCGTCCAACAAATCCTTAGTGTTATCCTTTTCGCGGTTGTGTGCCGACGGGAACCGAACAGCCGCGTAAGCGCCGTCGACTTTTAATACTCGGCCAGTAGGCACGTTCCTCACATCCTCCACGAAGATTACGTCACGTAGATGCCATTCCTCTTCATCTTTACGCGTGTCGTTGTTGATATCAGACACTGTTACTACTAGTTTTTTCTGACGTTCTAAAAATATAAGGAATTCATAAGAGTGATCAACAGTGACGCGTTCGTCATTCAAGTGGCATTTATAAACTTTGTCGCTGCAGTTCAGTTCAGTTGCGCGATTGAGTTCAGTTCCATCAGCTGTCGTTCGACTTTGAACAAATCGTTGAACAAATTAAAACATGCCAGATCATGTATAAACTCCGAGGCAGTTTGTTCGAGTCAGTTCAAGTTCAATTGTTTCCCAGCGAACGCAGCTCAACTGAACTTTAAGTTTATAAATGGACCTCATTTTTATAAAATTTATTGATCGGCAAATTAAAGTTTCCATTTTTGGAGCCAATAAACTGGGCTACAGGAGTTTCCCTCCAAATTTCCTGGGGATATATTCTAAACATTTCAAATCAAATTATTTATTAGCAGTGTTGAGTGTTGTATGTATATTGGGTGCATTCAGCAAAGCCATCGATTTGTAAGCAGACGATTAGTCTGCTGAATGCACCAAAAAAAAATCGACTTTATTAATCAATGACCAATCAGACGTCGTTTTTTTCCATCGAATTTAAAAAGCGATTTGTGATTTGACAGAGATTTGTATCATCGTTTTGTTGGGTTAAGATACAATTTTTTCTTGAGTTTCTATTCCAAAAATATTTGTGTCTTGTTTTTAATTTGTTAAAATTTATGTTCAGTTTTGTCCCTCCCCCCCAAATATGCAATAAAAATTTTTTTAAAAAAGGTTCTGGGAATTTTCCCATCTCTAATAAAATTATAATGAATACTTACTATGACTGGTACTGCCTGTATCACTGCAAGTACTGGAGGCTGGTGAGGGTGGCGGAGGCATGTCTAGTCGGTCAGTATTTTCTTTAGCACTAGAATTCTTTGAGCTCGAGGCTAAAAGTATATAGAACATATATTAAACTGCACGATAATTAAAGTTTTGCAATTTTAAAATTAGATTTAGTTAAAATTTTGAGATAAACACAACAAACAACAAAAGTTAATAAATTTAATGCGATTTTTTTCCCTGGCTTTGGCATGTCTGTCATGCAGCCAGTCGCAATTGTGATATACTTACATTCAGTTACAGCATCGTCAGTTCTCTTGTTAGTTGATCCTTTCTTAAGTGCATCTAAAACATATTTGGACCTTGTTATCACTATAAAGCCTTATTTACAACAAACAGAAATGTTAAAAGGTATGAAATGCTTGTAATTATGTAACTAGGGCGCCTGTGCTCGATAAGATATTATTCTTTAAGTCTAACCACCCATATTTCTCAAATAAATGTTAAGAACTTTTATACCCTGAATATCTGCATATCAAACACCGTTAATCATAAATATGTATGAATACGATTTTGAAAAAAAAAATTAATATAAAATACATCTTTGCACATTTTTGAATAACTCCTAATAAGCTTTAAATACTTTCGAAACATAGAAAACTATAAGAAAAAGTTGCTTACATAGTCCAGAACCACTTGCACTAGCCCTTTCTTCTCTATTAATTTTATCTGTGGCAGCTTGCGTTTGGACATTCATTATCTTAAAAGTACAAGTATCGCTCAATGTCCAAGCTGCGTTTTGCAACTGACCCATTTTTGGCACACCGGCAGCAACAGTAAATCCTGAAACCAAGTGTAAGTTCAATTGGAAATAATTTTTCTTTGAACAATTTTGATATTTTAATGGCAAAATGATTTTTAAACATCTTCCCCTGATTTTGATAAGAAAAATAAAAGCCCAAATTAATTTTAAAAGCTAACATAATGTTTGCTTAATACAGAAATATTACTACACCCTGGATGCATTTTTTAATGTTCCATCAATTAAGTGACAGTGAAAATCAATTATTTTAAGTAAATTTTTGTTTATAACTTAAACTACAATTATAATTAAGTGAGAACCATAAAGTATATTAGAGTTTACTATTAAATCCAAGTATCCTTCCTAATAGTAAAATATTAGTCTCAAGAAAGTGGAAACATTTTTATTTGAGGTATTTTTGGAATTAGGTTCCTTGTTTATGCCTATTTCTTAAAGAATATTCTGAAAATTAAATGCATATGACATCACTACAGCTCTATAATAATATATAATATTAATCCATTATACAGCAATGACAATTTTACAAAATTACTTTTTTTTTATTCTTCATCAATCGAAAAAATAGATTTTCTACTTTTAAATAAATAAGGTATTTTCCATAACGAAACAACTGTATTAAATAAATAAACCGTTAGCTTACCTATAGCACCAGGTTGATACATGGGACTGTTCTTCATGCAAACTTGTGAACCAGCAACTATTTCAGATTGGTTTGTTGAAGGACGTTGTTTTCGACATTTCGCTCTATATTTTTCCCATAGGCGTTTACGTTGGACAAATGGCAAAACACCCCTAAGAACAAAATAACAAATTGAATCCCAAGATGTATTTTGAATAACGAGTAGTAACGTAGCAACAGAACGTTCTAATTTGTGTTCCAAAAAAATCGCGAACGTCAACTCTGGAAAATTCACTTCTAATAAACTCTTTTAATTCTCGTTGTTGCTCCTTCTTTTTCGTTTATACTCAGTGGATTGCTCCATTTTACATTACGAATAACGGGCATTGAACGAGATACACACTGTTTATGAGTACGAAAATTTGCAGCATGGGCCTAGGGCAGGGGTCGGCAACATACGGCTCTTTCGATGTCAAGTTGTGTCTCTTTCATATCAAATTGCGGTCTTTAGTGGCTCTTTAAAAACTGAGAAATTGTTTAAATAAATAACTTTTGGCTCTTCCATCTCAAAAGGTTGCCAACCCTTGGCCTAGGGGAATGATGCAATCATACAAGTAAGAAATACATCATTTCGTGCAAGTTATACACTATACTTTTACTAAAATGTACAAAATTTGTAAAAAATAAAAATAGGTAACCTTATTAAACGCTAACATATACTTACCACCAATACAAAGCTCCACTCTCCAGCTTAGCAACAGTATACAAAGGACAAGTGTGAAGAGCTGTGATCTTGTCATTCTGGAACTCGCTATACGCCTGGGCGGAGTGCTCTAACTTCGCCGCCGCCGGGGCTAGAAGTTCGTCAAGCCACGTTGCTACTTTTCCAGATTCACTAGCAACAGAGCAACGCGTAGAACAAGCCGAAAGATGAACGATTTTCTCGCTGGTCAGATTCAGGGGTATGGTTTTTGGGTGATGTATGTTCGGGTTCTAAAAATAAAAATATTTATAGATATTCTAGAGTAAACTAAAACCCTGTGTTTTGCAGGTCAGTGTGAACTCTTCATAATTCATTTTTTTTTAGCTCAGCTTCTCACAAAATAAGAAAAAACTTGTCGATTCACATTATACTGATTTGTTACATACCTCGGGATGTTTATATGGCTCATGCTCATTCCACTTCCACTGATAAAGTTGTCCATTAGATGACAGCGCTATCAATTCACTGTATAGTGTAGCAATTTGACTAAATTTAGGTGCTGGCTCAGGCCAAAACTCCAAGTCATCGGATATCCATAAAGGGCAAGCACTGTCCTTTTTCTTATGATCTAACAAGTATAAATATGTTACTGATGTTTAATCCATCTGTCACTTTCAAAGAATTAAAATCAGGTTAACTAGTGTTTACTTATAAAATATTATTAATACTTTTTCCACAATCTATCCGAGGTATCCGTAAAGGCTAACAACTACAATGGAATTACAAAGAAAATATGGGCATTTTGTTACTAGACTAAAATTTTTCCTTATTTTCGCGTTAACAATGATGTGATCTTATTAACGCTGCTATACACGAGGGTGAACGCTAGAACCACAAATCAGCTAGTAAAGATAACCTCAAATATAATTGCATGGCACAACAGCACAAGAATAAAATATTTGTTCCTTTAAAAAGAAATAGTATAAAATAACAGAAATAAAGTCATATTAAAATTACCTGAATCCTTTTCATAAGGACTTTCTCTAAGGGCAGTCTCCAACCACTTGCGCGGTCCAAAGTACTGTCTCTCTCGCCATCTAGAGAAGTTCTCTCTGTCTCGATCGGGTCCTGTCCCACCGGCACTTCCTGGGGGGGCATCTCTGTCTGGTAAACGTCCCGCACTACGTCCCCCAGTACTTCGACTAAAAAAAAAAAATAAGCATAACATCCACCGGTCCCTGTATGTTCTACTTTTAATTGATAAATTGTTACGTTACAATATAAATACATCATAAACCACAAAATCATTGATCTTATTGATCATGATCTTATAGAACAAATAAAATAGATAGTTTCGTACTTTCTAATTCCTGCATATCCAAACATATCTTCAGAGAACATAGCATCTGCGTCTATGATTACAGAGTGATCTGAATGGAAGCCTCCGTCCAATAGAGAAATGAGGTCTTCGGGCACATAAGAGTCAGCTGCGTCATCTCCTTCTTCGCCTTCCTCGTCGTCGCGAGAGAGAAGATTGTTCACCGCTAAGTTAACGTCTAAGTTAGTTCGCTGTGAAAGAAATGATGCAATCAATAACAATAAAAGAATTCTATGAAAAAAGAGTTGATTTTGTATATTACTAAAAAGTCATCATTGGACAAGATAAGCAACCAATTAATTTTTAGTTTATATGTTAAAATTTAATTCTTTCTGATGGCTTTACAGGTCCGACTTATAACTTTGTAGCGACTAATAGTTATATGGAAAAATAACGTTTTCATCTTCAGAATAAAACACATTTACTGTACCTGTAATTCTCTGATAATTAAATTGCGGCTCTTTCCTTGTAACACCACTTGAGCCTGGGATACCAACTCTTCAGGAACATATGGGGCTGGGACAGTGACCATGGGTCTGCCAGTTCCTGAAGTTGAAGTTCCTATAATGACTGGCGCTCCTCGACTACCAGCTATACAAAAAACACATAAATATTAATTAAGATGTTTTAAAATTCAAATAATGTCCAAAGTTTGAAATGGGATGAATCAATAGAAAATATAGGACAAAAATATGATGTGTGTGTGTGTGTGTGAAAATATTGGCGTCATATGGAAAACTTTTTTATCTATGATTTTAGAGAAAAAAAAACTATTCTTCATAATTCACTTCAAATTGATCACTTACTTAGCATTTTAGTACATATTCTTATTTTTTGACCGCCCTGTATATTATATATGTAATTTTTTTCGGGGATTAGGAGTTTTTAAGCAAAGCAAAACTTAAAACTTTTATGGTTTTAAGAATGTTAAAAGTACGATTTTTTTTGCTCAGGCAATCATTTACTCACATTATTGATTGGCCCTAATTTTCTATTAGTACTGGTATATTGAAAAATGTGTTGCTTGCGGGAAGGAAGAGAAAGGAAAACTTACCACTATTAGCAGTTCCTCCTCTACTGGTCCTCTGTCCCGGAATCAGTCTGGTGTTCGCTCTCGTTCTGCACGCCCTCCCGTTTCCGGCCGGCTTGCCGCCCGCTCCCCCGCCAGAGCCGGATCCGCCACCGGTTCCACCGCCGGCGCCGCCTGAACTGCGCAACAACCAAGACCTTTGGTTGTGTGGTAAGGATTATGGGTTTTGTAATTAATGTGCGTTTCAATGGGGAAAAGCACAGATAGACATGATAAGCGTTTTTAATAGTCCATTAAATTAATGAAATTTAAGTAGTTAAAACATATTTTTAAGAAAATCTATTGTTTTTGACGGAAACAGTAGTCAAAATGTATTAAAAACATCTTGCAATTATTTTATGACTACAATACCTTTCTCTATCTGTGCCATTTCCTCAGTGGTGTGATTATTTTATTTATAATTTGGATGTAAAAAGTGGTACAGTGAACTGGTTTACCACCACTGACTAAAATCAAAGCCTAATCATTGCATTAAAGTTATCATTAGATTAACATACATATCAACTTGATCAATTTAAAAAATAATAATCAAAATATCTTGGAGTGTACAAAAAATGTTCGTCTACTTAGTTATAATAATATAAGAACTAAATAAAAAATGAAATTTATGCAAAAAAATTCTACTCTTACCTCTTAGAATCATTCTTGCTCAAATCAAGTCTATCGGAAAGAATGCTGTAAGATACTCTACAAACACGTCCATCTTCTAACAACAAGGCAATGTAAGTCGAACCTAGGCAAATTTTCTTGATGCTCACACGAAGATTTGATAAAGCTGGGTGTAGATTGTGTCCTAAACGATTAATCCTATCAGCAACTTCTTTCAACCTATAAAAACATACCCATGAGCATATTTAAATGACTATGCATGTACCTGGGAAGAGTGATAAAAGCTTTTAGACCTACTGACATATTCACCAATAGATCTTTTGATCAATACTTCTCTATTTTGTGTTTTATTTAAACAGTGTCCAAATATCTGGGAAACATTCCATAATAATTAAGTACTAATCATCTGTAAAATCCGGGATCGGTTTTTATAGCTAGGTACCCGTTACCTGGCTTTTTAAAATCACTTCCCAGTGCATCCCTCCCTATAATTAAGTTTTTCTTTAAATTTAAGTCTAATAATTAAGTAATATTTAAGTATATCTACTATTGACAGACAATCAGAAATCATATGTGAAAATTATCTATATTTATCTGTCTATTGCAGACAAATTGCAAATTAATGTCATTTTGATGATAAATGTTTCTGTGAGTTAAAGTTATACATTATTTTTGAGTCATATATTTTAAAGGTCATTTGATCAAATATATCATTTGTATCCTGACTTGTGGCCTGTTGCTATATGCAGATTTAAAGGCTTTAAATAATAAATGCCTTAAATGTATCTCTTCTGTAAAATTGGTTAAAATAATAATATATCTTTATTTAGCACATACAAAATTGTTATAATACAAATTATTAACCGTCGGTCAAATGGCCAAACAGTCTTTGCTTAAATCCATTTAAACTAGGTGAACCTTTGACCTTGTCAGGCAAAAAGCATCGGTACAGGCAAATACCTTCATAAAATAGTGTTTTTTGGACAGGTTAACACTTCAAGATGGCATAAAATTATTGCAAATATTCACAAATTCCCAAGAAATTAAAATCATTAGTACAAAATAAGGACATGTACTTAGTAAACTTATCAAAAATGGCCAAAAGAAAATATCTTGCATACCTACTATGCAAACTAAACCTTATCATCAAAATTGGATTTTAGATTCATAGCTCAAAATCATTAAAAATACAATTTTTTTTTAAATAGCTGATTACTCATGTTAAATCATGATTCAGCAATTATACCCCTTACATGAATGAACATGGTGTTTATAATGAAACCTACTACTATGTATGGACTGGAAAATCGAAATTATGAGTGGACTTCAAATTATTCCATAATCAGTGTACCCACCACATATTTGTTCCTTGTGTGTAAATCATGCACTTTAGAATTGCATTTTTTAAATAAAAAATGTTATGTTATGTATTTATTCTAAAATTAAAAATATTTAACTTTAATAATACACAAAAAATTTGCAGCAATAAAAATGTAGAACAATAAAGGTACATGAATTCAAATAAATTATTATGCAAGAATACATACAAACTGAACACTGATAAAACTGCATCAAGCTGGAGATACGAGGAAATTTCTGTAGAAATATGTCAGACGGGCAAAATTTCATTTCACACGGAAGGAAACTCAACAACGCATATTGTTCTACAAAATCCCTGGGAGGTGGAGGGACAAAGGAAGACACTCCTTCCATGTGATAATTGTTCAAAACCAATAAAAATTATCTTTTGCATCGGGATTTAAAAATAAGGTTCCCCAAAATTACGTGAGGCGTGGTCTTAATTATTCTTTTATAACCTTTGTGTTTTTCGTTCTAAACGACATAAAAACGAAAATGGAGATCGTCCTCACATCCACCATGATAAAATTCCCAACATTCGTATCGTAGACTTACCTGTCGTTGAATTGTTCTTCAGTTCCAGGCAAAGGATGCACTACATATTGCAACGAACTCATTTTTTCAAATAAATGCACAAAATTCACAAGTTGAACGCTCGTAAACTTGCACACATTTTTCTATATCACAAATCAGAAACACGTCGCCATGTTGAATAGATTTTGAGCAACGCGAAGTTCGTTCGAGAAATATTTGTCGTTTGACAGAAAGTTCAAAAGTCAACGAACTGACGCATGAAGTTAGCGCTGCGCGGTTGTTTTAAAAACTTGATGAAGCCGACTACGATATTTTTTCTTTTTATTACACACTACAGTTTTTTCAGGTTGAAATGTAGTTTAGTTAGTATGTTTCCTCTTGTAAGAAAGTACTAAAGTTAAGAAGCTAATTTAAAATAAGTTTCGATTTCAGCAATTATTAAGGTTCTGGTAGGGAGGAACGTGATGTAGTTCTATAAATTTCTAAGCACAATTCGAATTTCGAAATTAGTGTTACTGTCAGTGCCTATGGTCAGTGCAAACTCGGGACGAATCGTCGAACAGGTTCAAAGGCGAGCGAGACCAATTTCTTCTGTGGAACAGATGGATGGTACTTTCTCCAACGTTGCCGGTTTGTATATAATTATTTTTTAAACTGTTACGAATCTTATGTAAAATTTAACAGAACACGAAAAACTTTGTAAGTAATGTAAAAAATGTATTAAATTTGCGTTTTGCAAACCAATAACGCTAGTAAACAAAGATTTAAAAAATGTAAAAAACTTGAATAATATGGCAACAGCGTCTATTTATATATCATTTTTTTATCTTCATAAAATACTTTTAATACTTTAAAAATGGCTGACGAATCTTTGGACGAAGTTTCCACGTTGGATATTTCCAAATTAAAGGTAAATTGCTTGTTTTTCAACCTGCGATTCCTTTTATAATTCTTTAATATATTCTGACTTACAATTGTATACTTAAATTTATAATTTAAGTCGCTTCTTTATAGGTTATACAAAAGTTGACAAGCTGTTTATTTTGATTTTTAGGTCCCAGATTTAAAAAAAGAACTAAAAAATAGGGGTTTAAGTTCTTCTGGTAATAAAAATGAACTTTTAGAGAGACTACAAGCCGCTATGAAATCCAGTGAAACCGGAACTGCTGATTCTATTGATGATATCGAGGAGGATCTATTAAATGTAAGGAAGTTTGTAATTATAAATGCTTCTCATTTATCCTGAAATATTCACCACGGACTGGTGGTAAAAGTGGACTTTCTTGTAATGCTACATCAAATAGCATCTGGAATGATATATCTATTCTACCCGACAGTAGACAGTCAACGTCGAAACATTGTGTATTAAAGATTCTCCAGTCCAACACTACCATCAGTTTTCTTTAAAAACATGTTTCTCAATAATTTTTTTAAAGCAACATTGAAATATGTATTTTTAATGAATTATTTAGGATGATGATGATGAACACATTGATGAGAGGGAATCCCTAATAAACGAACTGGACAATGACCTAGATGATCTACCTAAAGCACAAAAAAGAAAGTTGGATGTGGAACACAAGCCTGAAGTTACCGGTGGGCCACCTAAAAAAGTAATTTTAAAAAGAAATACAAGTGAAACTCTAGCTGCTATGGCTAAAGCATCTAAAGTGGAGGAAAAGCCTAAAGAGGAAAAAAAAGTAGAAGACATTGCAAGTGGGTCTGACGAGAAAAAAGTTATTAAATTATCTGAGCTTTCAGCTAAAGAGGTAAGAGGTGTTTCAAGTTTTCTTCTTGTAAATCGGTTTGTAGCAGTGAATTGTAATCATATTATTACTTCCGACAAGAATTCTGTTTGTTTAAAACTTATAAAAATATTAGGTTTAAAAGAATTCTTTAGGTAAATTATACGGTTATTCTCTAATGGCCAGTAGTAAATTTTTCTAAAAAGTAATTTATTTTTTAGAGGTTAGAAATGAGAGCAAAGAAGTTTGGAGTAATAACATTCAGCGATGATGCAAAAAAAGTTGCTAGGGCTGACAGATTCGGTGGAACTGCATCTAGCAAATCAAATGTCACAAATAGCATTAAATCAGAAAATGTAAGTACGAGGGTTTTAAAAGTATTGTTATAAGTTTGAATTATAGAACATTTAAACTATTTCGCATGACTAAGAAATGGCAAAGGTTTTGGGAATGTAACTTTGACACAGAGACAATATTGTAATTAGAGTGTAAGAAAATTTGCATGGGATGATTACAGCCCTGTGTTGATCATTGTAAACTTGTGTCAAGTTTTGGGGTAAAATATTGGGGGCATACACCACTAATTACAAAAGGGGTATCATTTAACTGGTTAGCAAAGTATTCATAATTTTGTGAACAGAAAAATGCAATCGGTCAGCCAAAATGGCTAGTTGTTCAGCAACTTATGGACAGCAAACATTTTTGGACGTGGCAGTGCCCTGGGAAAACAAGTGAAAACCCGCCCCCGCTACACCTTTTGTAGCCGATTTCCTTCTGTATCCGGCAAAAGAAAACACAAGAAAGTTACATAAATTGACAGTGCCCTGGGACCTCTGAAGTAAACTGCTTCTAGACATGTTTGTTTCTACTGACCAATTGTAAACTCTTGCTGACCAAGTAATCATTTCGCAGCTCGACTGAATAATGGCAAACCATTTAATTACTTCTCTTAAAAAAGTAACAATAGTTTAGAATTCCAGCTTATAATACTGGCTTGTAGTATTTTTCTGTCAATATGGTTTTCTTCTTCTTTGCCAATTTTTCTTCTTCTTTTGTCAATTAAATGTTTGTAGCTGCCAAAAAGAAGGATTTAAATTGACCTTCTGAATTTGGATTCTAGAAGTATTGTATGCCTAGCCGTTGTTGAACATCAGATTTTTGCTAAGGGGCGAAACCATGCAAGATTTTTCCATAGCCGTTTTACTAATATTATTTTTTGCAATATTTTGAGAAATGCCATCCAAATGCGGAATCAACGCAGCGTATTTATTTATTTTCCACTGAATAAATTATTGTTTGAGCACGTCTATGGTAAGACGCTTACTAGCATGGTTTTTATTCATGTTTCGCCCCTCGCTTTCCATACGGAAACGTTAAAATAAACGGCAAACAATAAATGAACTTACTTTTTTGATGTTTCTATTCACATCCTGAATTTATTTAAATTTTAGAATGCCAGTTTCGACGTTCTAAAACAGAGAGCAGCCAGGTTTGGCGTGTCGGTATCAAGTGTAATGTCAGATATAGAGAAAAAGGAGAAATTAGAAAAACGTAAAGAGAGATTTGGCGGAACAACATCAACGAGTAATGGTAAAACTGGGACCGATTTGAAAACTGGGACCGATTTGGAGGCAATGAAGGCGGCGAGACTGGAGAGATTCAAGGCGACTGTTAAATAGGATCTAGAAGTTACATGTTTAATTGTGTACATAAAATACTGTCCGTTTGAAAACATGTTACATGCTAAAAAGTGTAGGTATAGGCACAAATGTCCAAATATTTTTTTAACACTAAATATTGCTTGTTTAGTATTTCAGACTGACCGGTCAAACTTTCACAGCAAAAAAAATCGTTCATCTCTTTCGCCTCTTAACCTAATGTTGTTTAGAATTTTGAAAAATAAATGTATAATAAACTGTACTTTTTTTAACGTTAGTACATACAGTAACATTAAGTTTCATATTGTTAACCGTTAACAAAAAATATTAATATTTCAAGGAGCATTTCGATTGGTATTGTCTCTCTATGAGACAACCTGTATATCGCTATAATGAGTTAAAAATTGGGTAAGGAACATTCGTAAACAAAATTAGTTTTGAATTAATATTTTTTTTTTAGTATAGTATACATACCTAAAATGAACCATTTGGGTAATGTAAGCGAAATAAGTTCATGTTAAATTGCAACAATTTACTTTATATGATAATGCTTAGTATATATTTTCATGACATACAGGCTTTCTAA
Source organism: Barypeithes pellucidus (assembly GCA_963991005.1). Taxonomy (NCBI): domain Eukaryota; kingdom Metazoa; phylum Arthropoda; class Insecta; order Coleoptera; family Curculionidae; genus Barypeithes; species Barypeithes pellucidus. The sequence goes on from OZ022557.1 coordinate 9,944,820, forward strand.
ATAGTGCAACAAAGTAAAATAACTTGTTAATTGTTTTGTCCAACCATAAGATTTAATAATTAAAAAAACCATCCGAGTAGTATTTCATACAATTTTAAAATTCAAAGGATCACATAACGCGCCCACCTTTCATGAGATATTATTGAATTAAGAACGGGGGTTTAAATAGTTTATTTAAAAGTAGTACAAATCAAACATATTCCATCCCACAACTTATGGGCCATAGAACAATAGTTACATACACAGTGTTTAATAAATCTATGATTTTTTCCTACCTGTTATTTAGCATGTTTAATCTAAGATTCTCAAAAAGGACAATTTCTAAACTTAACCTTCCAGTGCACGGGTGAAAAAAAGTTATACCGATGCACGGGTTGGGTCTATTAGACCCAATAACAAATATTAGGTATTTTTTTTTCTTTTATATTTTAGTGAGCAACTGATTTTTATTATAAGATAGTAAGTATTTTTTTGCAGATTTGGCGAAAAAAAAACCATACGGTATTTTTATAAATGTCTTTATTAAATTGAAATAAAAAGCCTTACATTTTTATCGCCGTTACGTAAAAATTGGAAAAATAAACCTTAAACCTAAATTTTACAACTTAAACTGAATATTATTCTAAAAAGATGTTCAAACAATGGATATATGAAAAAAAAAATATAAAAACAATAAACAGTATCCAAAAATTTTTTTCTAAGAATGTTACTGTTTTTTTTTCGCTACATTCTTGACAAGAAATTACAACATGCTGTAGTAATATTTCTTGCTGCTATCTCCTGATTCCTCTTCCTCTAAAAATCAAATCATCTAGCTCTGTGTTAGATTCATGATCAGGAACTTCTTCATAGTTAGGATCGGCAACTGAATCATCATCACTGGTTATGTCTAATTCGCCACTGCTTCCACTACTTTGTAATATTTCCAGAGTGTAGCAACTTCAGCTTCATAACTATTCTTATTCATGTTGTATATCGATACAACAAAATAATATAAACACTTTTTAATAAAAATTTAAAGAATAACAAGTAAAAGCAAAAATTTAGAGATTCCCCGAAAACTAACACTAATGCACGGGTTGGGTCTCACAGGACGTTATCAGGTACTGCGATCTCCATATGCACTAAATTTGTCCCGAATCCATATTTTAAGTTGTGGAAGGAGTCGACCAAAAGGTACACCATGGCGCCACCCTGAATTCAAAAATGTCTAAAAATGGGAATCAAAAAATAAACTATCCGGTCTGTGAGACCCAACCCGTGCACTGGAAGGTTAAAAGGTATTCTTGGCTCGATCTTATTATCTCTAACCGTTTTCGAGATATTTCCATTTAAACATCACAATGCATAAAAAAAATCAAAGTATGAATGGAAATATCTGGAAAACGGTTTAAGATCCAGCAAGTACACATTTTTTATTTAGAAATTGCTCTTTGAGAATCTCGGATTACGAAAAAAAAATATCTCCAGTTGCTCATAAGTTATGGGACATCCTGTATTACAAATATCTTAAATAAACTTATTATTTACTTGAAAAACAAATGGCCTGTCCTTTTCTACCTTAGTTTCTTATTCTCTACTCGAAAACACCATGGGTTTAAAGAATTCATCCAACCAGAATCTGGGATTTTTACGGGACATACGGGAATAGATAAAACTTTTCTGTATCTCCTAACCAGTCGGGAGTTATTTTACTTTGTCGCGCAATTGGGACAGCCAGTATAAAGAAATGACGGAATATTTTTCCCCATAGGCGCCATGCAATATTAAAAACCACGATCCAAATTATCCGCAGTAGTAATTCGAAGATATTCATTATTTTTCCTCATGGCATGACCTTCGAAAAATGTTTTGTCCATGTTTCTTATATGTCCAGTATGGCAATTTGGTTTTCGATTAGTTGTAATACTGTTTATAATAAAAATATGAAATTTTTACTTTTACAAGTTAATTAGAAATGTTTTTTAAGCAGCAAATCATTTTTTTTTTTTATAGGTTTTTAAAAAATCGAATATATTTTTATTATTACTCTGGGCAACACTACTAGTTCGAAAAATAAGTTGTATGGCTGAATGCCTCAAAGACGGGGATATTGGTTTTCTCTAAGAGGGATACTCTGGAGTCTGGAGTCATTACTGGTAAGGTTGAATCACGGGTCCATTCCTGTCACTGACAATGTGACATTTCTGGGCATTACATTGGATTCGTGTTTGTCGTGGGAGGACCACATTGACAAATTGTGTTCTAAACTAAGTAGTGCTCGTGCTGTAACTCGCAGGTTGAGAACTATAAATTCCCTACACGGAATGCGTATATACTATTTTGCACATGTGCAATCAGTTGTGAGTTATGGTATCTGTTTCTGGGGTTCGTCAGGACATGCCATTAGGGTATTTATTGCGCAAAAGAGAATAATCGGATGTATATTGGGACTGCATCCTCGGACATCCTGTAGAGACTACTTCCGGGAACTAGACATTATAACTGTTCCCTCTCTTTATTTATTTATTTACAAAAATAGGGATACAACAGGCACTGAACCCAATATAGCATCCACGTTGTGGTATTGGCTAGTGGGAGTTATTAAATTAAGTATACATTAAATTATATTAACCTAAAAAATCTATGAACCTTTATAGCATTGATTTTACGCATTTTTTAAATCTAATTATAGACATATCGAACATTTCCATCCCTAAAGAGAGCCTATTACATGCCCTAGTCGCTCTACAGAGAGGAGAATTTTTTCCAGAATTTGTATTTCTGAGTGGAATATTAAAAGTATTTTGAAGCCTTAAGTCCCTAACCGGAACATTAAAGCTTAACTTTGACCTCAGCGTTGGCGAATCAAGAAGACCATTCACCAACTTGTAGATCATAACTACATCGGAAACCATTCGTCTCTCAGTAAGTGGCATTACAGAAAAATTTTCCATTATAGGCTTATAGTTGCTATTGACTATAGCTATGTCTGTTTTTCGTGACAAGAACCGTAAAAATTTGTTTTGAATACTTTCCAGCCTTCGCTGGTAAACCGCGTACTGAGGGTTCCAAACAACCGATGCAAACCTAAGTTTACTAAATATAAACGCATAATACAAATTTAGAACTGTTTGAGGAATATTAAAATTTAAACTGTTTCTTATAATAAATCCTAAAAATCGATTACACTTATTGATAACCTGTTCAATGTGAGAGCTAAAAATTAACTTAGTGTCCATTATAACACTCAAATCGCGTATTTCATTAACTGATTCGAGATCACTATTATTAATAGTATAACGAAAATTGTGTACATTCTTATTTCTGGTAAACGTAATCGATACACACTTCCCTAGATTAAGAAATAAACTCTGGCGTTCACAGAATCTTACTAAGGCATTAAGATCATTTTGCAGCAAATGGCAATCCCCTGGCACCCTGATTATTCGAAAAAATTTTAGGTCATCCGCGTATATCAAAAATGTAGAAAATTTAAAACATTGTTGTATGTTATTAATGTAAATGATAAAAAACAGGGGACCAAGGTGACTGCCCTGAGGCACACCAGACGGCACGTTAAAAGGTTTAGAATAGAAACCACCAACGGAGACCATTTGTCGTCTATCACTAAGATAGGACCAAATCCATCTCAATAAGCTGCTATGCACACCGACATCAGCAAGACGCTCCATCAGTATGGAATGACTAATTTTGTCAAATGCCTTGCTGAAGTCCGTGTACACAACATCAATCTGCTTCCGATCATCCATACTTCTTAAAATAAAATCTGTAAATTCCACCAGATTGCTCTCAATCGACCTACGTGGAAAAAATCCGTGTTGTTGTTTTAAAATAATATCTTTAACTTGCTCCAATATAATGTTGTGAATAATTTTTTCAAATATTTTCCCAAAAATGCATAATTTACTTATGGGTCTGTAGTTTTTAACGTTATGTTTATCACCTCCCTTGGGTAAAGGAGTTATATGAGATGTTTTCCACATTGTAGGAAAAATACCCTGTATTAATGAGAGGTTATATATGTGCAAAAGAGGCTTAACAAGATAAGCACTACATTGTTTAATAAATATGCCAGGAATATTATCTGGACCGGGACACTTTTCATGATCCAGAGCAGCGATGGTATCACATATTTGTTTTTCTGTAATTAAAAGTTGATTAGTACCACTAGTATCAGAAAATATTGGTTGATTACCATGCTGCCCAGGGACATATACCTCCTGAAAATAATCTGCAAATAAGTCACAAATTTCCTTACCCTCGCTTGCAAAGCGATTGAGATAAAACACAGAATTAGGAAAATTTAAATTGCTTTTCTTTTTATTTTTCATAAATTTCCAGAACATTTTTGAGTTTGAATTGATTTCAGTTTCAATATTACTAATATAGTCTTTATAATCCCTACGCATCAACTGTTTGGAGGTTCTCCTCAGTAATGAAAATGTTCGATAATAAAGAGGATCTTGATTAATTTTATACATTTTATGAGCTTTATTTTTTCTTTTAAAATATTTATAGTATCGTGTTTAAAATATACAGGGAAATCACCCCTCACTTTGAACGAAGGAACGTTCTCACTTATTAACTTATCGACCGTATTGTAAAAATTACGTAATGCCTGATCTATATTATTGGTTTCCAAACATCCCGACCAAGATTCCGCTTTATTTTTTATCTCTAGTGATGTTAGTAAGAAAAAACCCTGGAAATTTTGCATTGAATCGTGATCTATATGCTGCTGACCTGGATATTGTTACTAGAGGCAGAAATGAGTTAAGAACGCCTGCTCACTCTTCTTCCTTTTACCGGGGAGGTCCTTTGTTTATGGCCATTCGAGCCTACCGCTTGCTGTTAAGGACTTGAGAAACATTAAAGCCTTTAGAAAGGGGGTTATTGAATTCATAAAAAATAAAAATTACTATAATTTTGATTTCTGAGGATAACAACTACGTTCAATGTATCACGAATTTTAATGTGTTTAAAATGTAAATGTTTTTTCTTTTAATATGTAATGTAATGTACCTTATGGTCATGATTAAATTTTTTAAAATTGTAATATAATATTTATCAGTTTTATATACAGGGTGACAATTTAAAAACTTGAAATGGCCATATATTAGAAACGAAAAACTGAAGAAAAAAACGCAAAAAACAGTTTCTATAAAACGAAGGGGGAACAAAAACAAGCGTATTAGCCCACCCCTATCTGCAACCCCTTGGACAGGGTGAGATAAACCCTTAAAATCTTAAATAGAAAGGGGGGTCGAGTGATACATCATTTTGAAGCTCTTGAAAAATGCTTTCCAATGGTACCATAGAAAGGTACATTTCAGGAAATTCTTCTCTGTTTATTAAGGAAAACAATAAATGAAAAGACAATTTTGAAATTTTTTATTATTAGTTAATTAAATGTTCAAAATGATTGCTACCAATATCCTGGCATATTAAGAGATATCTCTTAAGAATTCTAAACAGTTTAAGCCTCGGTATTTCGTTTTGGTTTATTTGCTATTTTTTTTTTGTTGAAAAAAAAAATTTGTTTATAAATATTTGCATTTTATTATCACAGAATTTACCTTAAAGGTAACTTCTACTAGTATTATTATTTTAAGAACAGTTAACTTTCGGTTCAGTTTAAACGAAAAGCAGCACTTCTTATCTTTAACAATGGTGTACAGCACAGCTGAACGGGTAGAAATTATTTTCGTTTATGGTTCCCAGGATCAATGTTTTTTAAGAACAGCTCAACGATTTAACGAAAGGCATCCAGGTCAAAATGTAAGCCCGGAGTATGTTCGCCAACTAGTAGCCAAATTTAAAGAAACTGGTTCTGTCGCGAATATAAAAAGAAATCAACCGAGACTAGCCGACGAAACAGCGCAAATTGAAATTCTGGGGCAGTTTGCAATGAATTCAACTTTATCAACTCGTCAAGGTAAATTCTGTGATAATAAAATGTGAATATTTATAAACAAATTTTTTTTTTCGACAAAAAAATAGCAAATAAACCAAAACGAAATACCGAGGCTTAAACTGTTTAGAATTCTTAAGAGATATCTCTTAATATGCCAGGATATTGGTAGCAATCATTTTGAACATTTAATTAACTAATAATAAAAAATTTCAAAATTGTCTTTTCATTTATTGTTTTCCTTAATAAACAGAAGAATTTCCTGAAATGTACCTTTCTATGGTACCATTGGAAAGCATTTTTCAAGAGCTTCAAAATGATGTATCACTCGACCCCCCTTTCTATTTAAGATTTTAAGGGTTTATCTCACCCTGTCCAAGGGGTTGCAGATAGGGGTGGGCTAATACGCTTGTTTTTGTTCCCCCTTCGTTTTATAGAAACTGTTTTTTGCGTTTTTTTCTTCAGTTTTTCGTTTCTAATATATGGCCATTTCAAGTTTTTAAATTGTCACCCGGTATAACATTTTAACAGTTTAAATATTTGTGTTATCGCTGATAATTGTTGACGTTGCTATTGTTCCATTTTTATGTAATCTTGCTGGCAATAAAGGATATTATTATTAATAAGTTAAATAGTGGCGCATGAGAGAAAAAAAAGTTATAGCGAATCTTAGAAACCGATATATTTTAAAATAAATTTACATCAAAATACATTTAAATTAAGGCTCAAGGCGTTACTATTGCTTTCATATTAAATTCCTATATTTGGTTAAGGGTTTGGTTTAGGGTTTGGACTTGAATCGTTTGGTTATCACTGGTTCTGAAAAAAAAATACAGTAAATTTGGGTTTACAATTGAAAAAGTTTGGTTCTAAAATATTTCTGATTCTGAAAACCTGTTATATTATCTGTAAAATCTTAGCACCCTATACAGGGAAAACCACTAAAAATATAAACTAGCGAGCGAGGAAAGTGATGTGTGCCGATTTATGTACTATCTGATCTCTATTATAGAGTATCTTACATTATCTCCGCCACTTGCATGGTTTCAATATTTTCCAAATCTTCTCCCTTGATCTGAATGGTCGTAGCTTGAATAGCATGCACGTCAAGAATGTGCCTATTGAATGCCGTGTCATCGCCAAAGTTCTTGTTACAAAGCTTGCAAGTGTACTGGACAGTTTGTATAATATCCTTTCGAGAGGCCGCTATGACGTGGGACTTCATATGGACTTTAAGACTACTGGTTCCTGAAAATCTAAAATAATAGTGTAAATTAGAAATAGCCCGGACAACGGGTTCTGGCCACATATATATATATACATTATATTGCCAATACGAACGTTCCAAATTACAAAAAGTGTCCCCGCTATGGGCGATGCCTTGGCACCATTGAGCAGTAGGGTGGAAATTTTATCGAACAAACCCGGCCCGACAATATTTGTTTGTTGTTATTCGTATTATCTTTGGTTCCGGATGCTTTTTCAAATTACAGAATAAAAAGTGGTTCATCCACATTGTTGTCGGTATATTACAATTTTTGTAAAGGAGTTTTTAATTTGTGTTGATTCGATTCGTTATTTGGTAGGTTAGTGGCTTGTTTTGTTCGCTGATGATGATAAGATGAAAGGACACAAGTGCATGGTGCTCTTTTGCAATAGTCGTGGATCAATAGCAGGTATAAAGTATTTCAGGTGTGTACATACAGGGTGATTCACGACGAGCGTGCATTAGAACTTTATGGAGAACTACTGAATATATGTTCCTGAAACTTTGGGGATTTGGGTTTATCGATATGCTCTCTTTAACTAAAATATTGACATGTTTCTGTCATTTCCGGTTATACCGGAAGTAGCTGCCAACTTTCGTTTTTTAAATACAACATGGTAATTTTTATTACATTTTTCGATTAAGCATTAAATACTAAGCACATTTTATAGAAAATGTTTTTGTCAGACTCTTATTAGTTTTTGAGATATCTGGACTTTTTGTAATTATTTGGCAAATGCATGACGATGAAATAATCCATATAATTTTTTTACCTTAGCGCTTGGACTAAAATTTTTTTCTCACCGAATAGCTAGAAGATCATCAAGTCTCAAAAACATTTCAAATTCGGCATAAAATGTACAGGGTGGTCACAATTCAAGCCTCATTGTGAAAGAATTCAACCATTAAATACTTTCTTATTTTAAATGGAACACCCTGTATATTTTTATTTAATTTGATGGCAAATTAGTTGTTCTTTATAAATAGTATTTACTGTCCTATACCTATATCAAAGCGTTTTCTCAAAAAATCCAATTTTATTCCGAAAATACTATTTGTTCAAGTGTGTTATGAAAACAATTGTAATTAGAGGCTGTATACTAGTGTATACTGATGTCTATACGGAGGAAAAGTGATTGATTACTGGAAAATACAATATTCTAAAGTGTTTCTTAATAATTTATAAATAAAATGCAGTTGATTGTTTTAAATTTAATGGTTTAAATATTATTTTTTTAAAAATAGCAAGGAAACAGGTTTATAAACTTTAAATTCTTTAATTAAAAATGTGTTTGAAAATTATACCTAATATCTTTTGATTATATTTTTAAAATATGTTCGAAATGATTGCCATTTACTTCCAAGCATTTATGTATTCTTTTCATCATGTTATTTCTTGTAGCATTCCTAATTTCTTGTTAGAGATTGAAATGCTGCCTTCACCCTTTCAATTAGATTTTCCTTCGTGGTGATGGGACGCGCGTAAACTTTATCTTTAATGGTTCCCCAGATGAAAAGTCCAGTGGAGTTAAGTCTGGCGAACGAGCTGGCCAGTGGAAGGGACCTTGGTTTGCGATCCACTGGTCATGAAAAAGTCTGTTTAGGGCAGTCTTAACAACTTGGGCGTTGTGTGCTGGAGCCCCATCGTTTTGATATCAATCACTTTTCCTCCAGTATCAGTATACAGCTCCTAAGTACAATTGTTTTCATAGCACACTTAAACAAATAGTATTTTCGGAATAAAATTGGATTTTTTGAGAAAACGCTTTGATATAGGTATAGGACAGTAAATACTATTTATAAAGAACAACTAATTTGCCATCAAATTAAATAAAAATATACAGGGTGTTCCATTTAAAATAAGAAGGTTTTTAATGGTTGAATTCTTTCACAATGAGGCTTGAATTGTGACCACCCTGTACATTTTATGCCGAATTTGAAATGTTTTAGAGACTTGATGATCTTCTAGCTATTCGGTGAGAAAATTTTTTTAGTCCAAGCGCTAAGGTAAAAAAATTATATGGATTATTTCATCGTCATGCATTTGCCAAATAATTACAAAAAGTCCAGATATCTCAAAAACTAATAGAGTCTGACAAAAACATTTTCTATAAAATGTGCTTAGTATTTAATGCTTAATCGAAAAATGTAATAAAAATTACCATGTTGTATTTAAAAAACGAAAGTTGGCAGCTACTTCCGGTATAACCGGAAATGACAGGAACATGTCAATATTTTACTTAAAGAGAGAATATCGATAAACCCAAATCCCTAAAGTTTCAGGAACATATATTCAGTAGTTCTCCATAAAGTTCTAATGCACGCTCGTCGTGAATCACCCTGTATATATACGAAAATATTTTGCTTATCACATTATCCGATCTTCGGAACCGAATTTCACTAAAAAGCTTGTAAAAAAAGGAGGGAGTGTCACTCGTATACAATATAATATATATGCGGTCACTACCTAACCTTAAAATTAATGTATGTTTAATTTGTTGCTTTAGTAGCTGATAATAATTCCCAAAATAGTCGATATAGTCATTCAATCTTAATTTTTGGTTTAGAAAAAAGTGAGTTTAAGAAACATACGACGTAGTATGAAACTTAAAATAAAGCTCATCGTGTCGATTGTTACAAACATTCGGACGGAATTTGGCACCAAAAGTCTACACCAATCAGGGCATCGTCGGATCATCAAATCGTCAGAAATCGTATGCATGGAACGCCGTCTTAATTCGAACTAATCGAAATTTTGATTGCAATCCTGTCGAATGTTTATTTTCACAAGGAAATTTCCGAACTGCTCAAACTCACTATTACCCGTTCGATGCCCATAGCGGGGACATAATTGCAGATGGTATTAGCAATATAATGGTTATATATATGCACACGGCGAATTCAGTATCATGACCTATTATCATTTCGTGGGTGTGATTTTCGGGTATTTTTAATTTGTTCTTTTTACTTACTTCTTACCGCAGATCTCACAAGTATGAGGCTTCTCACCGGTGTGCGTCTTCATGTGTCCGGAAAGCTGACCCGAAGAAGTAAAACCTTTATTGCAAATTTGGCAAATATGCGGCCTATCTCCTGTATGAGACCTGTAAAATAATTTTATAATAGGGATGTATAGGGTTATCTATTTTGCTGGGTATCTCGGTAGATGCGCTGTTTACGTGGCATCATATTCTGTTTAGCGCACTATGAAGAACGTATTTTCTTCCATTATTAGTAATAAAAACATACAGGACAAATCTAAAATTCACAATTTTTCAATTTACCCTTGTATCTTTTAAACCAGCGAATATTTTTAAGTACTGCTTTTATCATTTTTCGTTTCTCCCAAATACATCTCATGACATGTAGGTACAAATTTTTTGATAAGTTGAATAATAATCGAGATACCCAGCAAAGCGTCAAAAATGGGTAACCCTGTACATAAAAAGAAAATTCTATATAAAGGTTATAATACAGGGTCCGCAAACGAAGCGTGGACGGAAGATTAAATCGTTATCGAAGAACTTATCAACAATACTGAAACAGCTTGAGATATTGGATTAAAAGGCGCATGTTTTAAAAATATTTTACATTATACAGGGTGGCCCAAAAAAGTGTGACAGCATAAAGATATATTTTTTTAAACGGGACACCCAGTATTTTATTGCATATTTAGGTTCGTATTACTATCGTTTATAAGTGCCTCAAATTTTATTTAATTTGGTTCTGTAGTTTCGGAGAAATAAATTAAAAACTAAAAAAAAAAGGTTTTGCAGTCCTGAATAAAAAAATCTAATAATACAATCCAGAAATATTTTTCTAACCTCGGCATTGAGTGAAATTTATGACAAGAGGTCTAGAGATACTATGAATGTAATTGCGTTTATTTATTTTATACAGGGTGTTCATAATAAGCTTTCAAAAACCCCATATTTTAAAATAATTTTTCTCAAGTTTTTCAAATGGAACACCCTGTATTTTATTTGGCTATTTGACGTAGAATTCATAGACAATTTTTTTTTTGTAATACAAGCATATAAGTTATATCCAGCCGTTTTCGAAATAATTGTAAATATTATAAATTATGTTGTTTAAATAGAGTTTTTATTGGGAAATTTTGTTATAGGCGACTAGACTAATAATTGTAAACTAAAGTAAATGTTCAAAATAGCTTCCTTTTACTTAATTTAATGATTTTCCTCTACTGCCAACAGAACTCTTAATTAATTTTCTTCATTAATAACGGGTTTATTGATTATCATCCTTTTTGTGTACGCAGTTCTTCCCGTTGCTACAAATCTTTGCAACAACTTCTCGAAGGTTTTTGGTCTCGGCTTTCTCTCAATATCTGGATATCTTTCAGCATACACTCGGCTCGCGAGGAGGCAATTTCTTGCACATTCACCCAGTATAAAAATCATATTTACCGTTTCTAAAGTTGTAAAATTCGACATTTTGTGTAAGTTAGTACTTCATTTCGACGACTGAACAAATGTAAATAATTTTATTTAACTGTCATGGCAACTCGATTAAGAATAAAAAATAAAATTAAATAATAAAAGTAACAAAAATGTATGCTTTTAAAATTTATATCGAAATAACTAAAATACGGTAAACTCTAAGAGTAACAGGAAGCTATTTTGAACTTTTACTTTAGTTTACAATTATTAGTCTAGTCGCCTATAACCAAATTTCCCAATAAAAACTCTATTTAAACAACATAATTTATGATATTTATAATTATTTCGAAAACGGCTGGATATAACTTATATGCTTGCATTACAAAAACAAATTATCTATGAATTCTACGTCAAATAGCCAAATAATATACAGGGTGTTCCATTTGAAAAACTTGAGAAAAATTATTTTAAAATGTGGGGTTTTTGAAAGCTTATTATGAACACCCTGTATAAAATAAATAAACGCAATTACATTCATAGTATCTCTAGACCTCTCGTCATAAATTTCACTTAATGACGAGGTTAAAAAAATAGTTCTGGATTGTTTTTTTTTTATTTTTTTATTCAGGACTGCAAAACTTTTTTTTTTAGTTTTTAATTTATTTCTCCGAAACTACAGAACCAAATTAGATAAAATTGGAGGCACTCATAAATGATAGTAATACGAACCTAAATATGCACTAAAATACTAGGTGTCCCATTTAAAAAAATATAACTTTATGCTGTCACACTTTTTTGGGACACCCTGTATAATGTAAAATATTTTACATTATACAGGCTTTTAATCCAATATCTCAAGCTGTTTCAGTATTGTTGATAAGTTCCTCGATAACGATTTAATCTTCCGTCCACGCTTCGTTTGCGGACCCTGTATAGTCAAAAATATTGTTATTATAACATCTTCAAAGTTTTACAAAAATCAACAGAGCAGAAGATGTTGTTGTGCCCCACCTACCTTACATGGATAACCAACGTCTCATGTCTACTGAAGTTTTTTCCACAAGTGTCACAGCTGTACGGCTTCTCCCCAGTATGTATTCTCTGATGCAAAGTTAAAGTATTTGAACCCGAGAAGGCTTTTCCGCACGTTTGGCAGACATAAGGCCGATCTCCTGTATGAGTACGCATGTGTATTGCTACATAACCGGATTGACTAAATCTAAAAATTAAATAAATATGTTCTTTATTAATTGTCCTCTAATTGGCTTAATCTTGTCGAAATGTTTCCTTACCCTTTATTACAAATTGGACAAATATACGGCTTTTCACCGGTGTGAACTCGAATATGTTTTTCTAAATTGCAACTTTGAGTGAAACTCTTGTGACAAATTTCACAAACGTACGGGCGCTCCCCTGTATGCGATCTCAAGTGAATCTTTAAACTTCTTGCTTCGACGTATTGCTTGGGACAAATGGTGCAGCTGAGTAACTTATGACCTGTGTGGTATTTCATATGTTTGTGCAAGCTGGAGGCCCATTTAAATGCTCTTCCGCAGACAGAGCACAGATGAGGTTTCCCCTAAAAAAAAGTAATAATAATATACAGGCGTTACAAATTAGGCCTTCACCATTAGGCTTTCGGGAACGGTAAGAGATAAGAAGTCTGTTAAATTGGGGCAAAGTTGCGTAATTATCGGCCCAATAATATTCCGCAAAAAAGAGCTCTATCAAACTAGCGGGCACAATGTAGCGGCGCCACGCTAGCTTTTTTCTTACGCCGGTCGCGTATTTGTAGCTTGAGCCGGGTCCGAGAAAATCACGGATCCGGTAGCTCGAACCTCCATGGTAGCGGCACAGGTTCAGAACCAACTGGTTTTTCGTAACTTTTTTGTAGCTTTTTTGTTACGTTGGTCCCATTTTTGTAGCCCTTACCAGTTTCGAGAAAAACGCGGATCCGCTAGCTTAAACTTCAATTGTAGCGGCACAGCTTCGGACCAGGCTGGTTTTTTGTAACTTTTTTGTTACGTAGGTTTCATCCTTGTAGCTTGGTCGACAACGCCCCCGGGGTGCGTATCTTAAGATCTGTCTCATTCGCGGAATCTCGCGAGCACTCTGTAGCGACACCACAAAAGACACGGTGGGTCTTTTGTAGCTCGATTGTGGCTTTTTTGTTACGCTGCTCACGCATATGTAGCTTGAGCCGGGTCCGAGAAAACCGCGGAACCGCTAGCTTGAACCTCCATGGTAGCGGCACAGGTTCAGACCCAACTGGTTTTTCGTAACTTTTTTGTAACTATTTTGTTACGTTGGTCCCATTTTTGTAGCCCTTGCCAGTTTCCAGAACAACGTGGATCCGCTAGCTTAAACTTCAATTGTAGCGGCACAACCTCGGACCAGGCTGGTTTTTTGTAACTTCTTTGTAGTTTTTTTGTTGCGTAGGTTTCATCCTTGTAGCTTGGTCGACAACGCCCCCAGGGTGCGTACCTTAAGCCACTGTCCCATTTAAATTATTACCCCAAAATTCCTAGACCGTACCTGCATTTTTGGGTACCTCGGAAAAGGTTCTTTGTTCCGCTTTAATTTATCACACCTGACAAAGGCGTAAGAGTGCTCGCGATATTCTGCGAATGAGACAGATCTTAAGATACGCACCCCGGGGGCGTTGTCAATCAAGTTACAAGGATGAAACCTACGTAACAAAAAAGCTACAAAAAACCAGCCTGTTCCGAGGTTGTGCCGCTACAATCGAAGTTTAAACTAGCGGATCCGCGTTTTTCTCGAAACTGGTAAGGGCTACAAAAATGGGACCTACGTAACAAAAAAGCTACAAAAAAGTTACGAAAAACCAGTTGGGTCTGAACCTGTCCCGCTACCATGGAGGTTCAAGCTAGCGGATCCGCGGTTTTCTCGGAACCGGCTCAAGCTACAAATATGCGACCGGCGCAACAAAAAGCTACAAAGGAGCTACAGTACCGCTACAGAGTGCCCGCTACCTTGAATCTTAATCGGCTGATGCAGTTTTTTAGTGGCATGAAATTAGAACACGCGCAAATTTTTTTGCACATGGCATGCAATTTAACCAACCTTTATGTTCCTTAGTTCGCCGGTGTGTTTCTTCTTATGCTTACTCAAGTTAGAACTTTCTGCAAAGGACATGTTACATTGGTTACACTGATGCGGTTTGTGGTCCATGTGTATTTTCTGATGACGTTTCAAGATTCGCGCCTCTGCAAACGCCTTATCGCATATCGGACATATGTGATCCAAATCTTTAGGATGTGTCATCATATGAACCTTAAAATATTTATTAAAAAATTTACTATTACACAATTCCGAAATACTTACCATTTTTTATTATTATTATTATTATTAATCAGGGTGTCCCATCCAGGGGTGAGGGGCTAATTTTCTTACCTTTAAATCGACTCTAAGAGGAAACTGAGCGTTACACTTTGCGCATTGATATTTCAGCTGCTTTTTCTCGCTAGGTGTTATTGTATTTATATGCTCAGTTTTAATTGACGCAATATCAACATTATATTTCATATCATCTTCAAGCGCGTCATTATTCGTTGAATCTTCGTTATTTGAATCATCATTAACACTCTCAATGGTTTCGATCACTGTGTAATATTCACCAGAAATCTGTAATATATTTTAGAAGTATAAATAGAATCAAACGAGCGCATTAAATTCCGAGAGCCATAAATACAGGGTGTTATGGAAATTACTTATTATATTTAAATGGGTGACTCCTATAGGGAGTCCTAGAGAAAGTCTACATACTTTTTTTTTAAATCGATTATCTAAATACTAAGGTAAAAACCCTTTTTACCCACATACTGTCGCCCCGTTCCATCTGGATTCACTTAGCAACAATGTGGGTAACTAGAGTATACTAACAGTGTTGTCAGGTCACATCGCGTGTCTCGCCCTTGCTTGAATACTGGCGGCGCGCCCTTCATACTTCAGTATGTTTCGAGACTCGGGAGTGGAACGTGCTTGACGTATACGAATTTTAAACAAACCCGATTTTTTGTTGTTGTGAAATAATACATAATAAGAAATGTTGTAATGTGATTTCAAATTTGTGTGATATTATCTACTGTTGGTTCTGTTGAAAAACATACTTTTTGTGTTTTATTTTTTTATGGAATATAATTATAAAACGGATTATTTAAAAATAAGATCGAAGGTAAGAGAGTATGTACCTTAAAATTGTAGTTTTCTTTGTCTAAAAGGTTTGAAAAAGAAGTGGTAACGCGTGTCAAAAACTGAACACGTGCATTTAGAATTCTGTGCTGCAATATGACAACATCGCCTATAATGCGCTAACCTCTTTTGAACCTGTATACTGCCTCAATAAAATATTGATTGCGAAGGACCTCAGGAGCGGTCATGTAAATTTTGAGATTTCATATAAAGTGTATATTTCGCTTATTAATTCAAAGCGCCATTTATGGTTATTTTTCTTCCATTTATTTTCATCTCGGGATTTGCCGGTTTAAATATAATACGTCATTTCCATAACACCCTGTATATAAAAACGTACTGTATTGACATCGGTATTCCTATTTGATTTTACTTCTAAGTTTATTTATAATGGTTATATAATCCGATCAAAAAAAAATATTAAACTTTACTGTACTTATTGGATGGAGGTACCTCGGTTTTTTGTATTTGTAATTCATCAGAATTTTCAGTATCAATTGTCTCATATGTGACAAATTCATTGGGATCCTCCACAATAATCTGTACAGGTGGCGAAGCCCTAAATTTTAATTGTTCCTCGAGTTCTCTTTTTGCTTGGCTTCTGATGTGTTCTTGATGTTTTATTATTTCTTGCTGTAAAATTATTAAAATTTAATCTATGTATACAATAAATTACACTTTATTCACGTTGCTCTTTAAAATAAGAATGCATAGTTTGCAGATATATTTACTAAGAAACAAAACCATTTGCTCAACACTCTCTCCTATACAGCTGGGGTCAAGGTAAATTCCCAATAGTACTTTCTCTAAGAGTGTAAAAGGACCACTGTACTCTAAATTTGAATGACGTATATTAATTTTTAATATTTCTTATTTCTATAGAGGTAGGTACAGTAGAACCTCATATGTACCTACATTATGTATGTATAGCAAAGGAACAAAACAATGCGTTTACGTTTCACTACTGTGGTGGCAAGGAGTAAGGTTATTTAAAAATACATATGTATATAAGATAAATACATAACAGGGGATTTCCCCGAGAATAACGGTTGCGCGACCCAATGTGGTTACTGGCAGCCACGGATAATCCGCGCACGGATTAAACCCGCACGGATAATCGAGGTTAAGTAACATGTATTTGCTATCACCTGAAACTCTGGACTTAAATATTGGCGTAGAATCGTATCCGATTTTTCACAAAGCTGCTTGAAAGTGTACGCTCTGCTGCACTGTAATACACACTGAACGCACATATGGTCCGGGAACCCATCATGTTGCGAAACCTATAAACAAATATAAATGGTACTGTGACTGCCGAGCTATACAAGATATATTAAAACAGATCGAGCTTATCTTTATTGAATATTCAATGGCCCTGTGTATGTAATGCAATTTGTGTAAATTCTCTTTTTGTGCTCTTCTTAATTTAAATTTTCGTTACGCAATTTGGACCAAATTTGTCTGTTCTTTCAATAGAACAACGTCATGAAATATTAACAATAAAATGAAATGGCGAATGCGTAACTAAATTTCCCTCTTAATAGAACATGTCAAATTAATCATACATCAATAATTCCTTCGCTATCTTGTTCATGTCAAACGACAAAGACAGAAATACAATCCCAATACGATATAACGCAGACAATAATTTTGGAAAAATTACCTCAATGGAAGCGAAGCTGTAAAGCATTTCGTCCAAGCATGCTCCAAATAGTGGCCTCATGTCCCCTTTTTCCATCAAACAAGCCCGACAAACTTTGTCAATCTGCAGGGGTGTCGTTAAATAAACACTCATATCCATTTTAAAGCCCCTAAAAACGTCTGTCTTGGAGCTTTTCACTTTAACCAAACGTACGTCGCAATGACAACAGCACAATATGGCGACGACGGCAGTCTCGAAATATGTTGCGGCTTCCGGCTGACCAATGAGATTTCAGCAACGTATCTCGTGATTTGAGTGTGCGCTCCTGTGGTGCAAGCTTTATTTCATATTTTAAAATGTTTTATGGACTTTTATACTGAATATATGTGGTTATTAATTATTTTCTCGTCTAAGATTTATCCCAATAAATTTATTGAGAGTAAACATAAAATGTATAAATAAATAATTATTTTATTATTCTCTAGTATATTTGGTTGCCTAACTGACGACCATATGATTTTTAATTTTTGACAACTTCAAAAATTTCATAACCCAACTTTTTTTAAATTGTAAAGTTTAACAAACGGATTCTTTTACT
Organism: Barypeithes pellucidus; assembly: GCA_963991005.1. Classification (NCBI taxonomy): domain Eukaryota; kingdom Metazoa; phylum Arthropoda; class Insecta; order Coleoptera; family Curculionidae; genus Barypeithes; species Barypeithes pellucidus. The sequence goes on from OZ022557.1 coordinate 9,962,853, forward strand.
TGAGAACAGGAAGAAAATAATGAGAAATTTAAAAGATTTCGATATTCCCAATGACTGTGAAATTGCCTTATGTGAAATAAACGGAAGGGTACATTGTATGAATGCTGAATATGCCAATATTGGAAGCTTTACTAGTTCAGTAAGTATACTTAAAATTTGCTTTAATTAGGCATATATTTAATTAAATCATGTTGTAGGTAGAAAATCATCCCAAAATCCACATAACGCGGGACCAGCTACATGCTACGACATCTGGAGATGAGGGCAAGGCCTTATTTTTACCTGTAAATGTTTCTTTTTTAAAACAACTTACTCAAGTGTATTATGAACAGGGTCCAATTGAAGCATTACATTTGGCCAAATCCCATAACCAATTCCTTATTTCTCAAGGGGCAAATCTTTTATTGAACATCCATAAATATGTGCAGAAAGTTAGACTTATTCTAAATCCAAATATCCGATATAGTGGACCAACACTTATCAGTAAATTGGGGCAAACTCGTGACTGGCAGAATAGTACTATAAGATTGATTTCTTGGCACCCATATTGTACTAAGTTAGCAGTGGTTACATGTGATGACAGTGTAAGAATTTTTAGTAGTGAGAGCAGTTACAGCCCTTTGTTGAGATGTAAACAACAAAAAAATATTACTTGTGTAGCATGGAGGCCTCTTTCTAATACTGAGATTGCTGTTGCACATGAAGATGGCATAATTATTTGGAATATTGATCCTAATTCATTGGTATGTAGCTCTCTAATCAATTGCTTGATGGTTTAGTTATACAAAAGTTTTAAATACACATAGTAGTTACTGTGACTAAATTTTCTATATATCTCTACAGGTGTCAAGGCCCTCTGTCAGCAATGCAATCGTCCTACAAAGACTCGAGCACAGGCCTGTAATGAGTATAGCTTGGTCTCCCAATGGTGACAAGTTAGTGAGTGTAGCAGCTTGTGATAATACTATTTTGGTGTGGGATCCTGAGTTAGACAGGACTAGTTCCCTAAAGAGACCAGGTGGTTTTGGGCAAGTTTTAGTTAAGTGGTCACCCACAGGGGAGACATTTTTCACTTGTTCCGATGGAATCGTTTTCAGGTCAGTTCAAATGAAAAATTCCATTTTAATTGTTTAATTACAAAGGATTTTTGTAGAGTTTGGGATTACCGTACATGGGAATGTGAACGCTGGACAATTTTAAGCGGAAGAGTCCAATCGGCTTGTTGGTCAAATTGTGGCACAACTTTACTTTTTGCCCCAAGTACTGAACCAATTATATATGGGGTAATTGTTAAGAATGAATTGATTTTTTCAAATGACATAGGTAAGACAACTCTGCCATAAACATTCTAAAAGTCATCAACTATAGTCTAAATCTAAATCTCACTAAGATTATACAATAGAAAAGCTAAGAAATCATTTAATGCTGCTGAGCAATTACCTAATGCTGATTAATGATTATTAATATGACCGAAATTATTTTACCATTATTCTCTTTATGCAAATTCTGATGTGCTTGACACATTTTAAGATTTGTATGGCAGAACCACAGAATATAAAATATTATAGGTATCTCTATTTCTAGTTGTTAATAATAATACTTTGCTTTTCAGAATCTTCTTCAAATCAAGCTCTACCAATATTTGATGTTAGTAAAATAGATTTAGAAGGTATAATGGTAGGAGGTCTCATCCAGTGTATGGAAACAGATCCGAATGGAAAACACTTGGCTGTTATGTTTCAAGATACTAGTACCATTGCTGTTTTTAGCATTGTAAGGCAACCAGGATTGCAAATCATGCCAAGGTTAGCATTTAGTAAAGTAATCTTTAAGTGCTATCTCCTCTGAGAAGGTTGGCTATCATCACAGCTATTCTCATCTTTGTTGCTGCAGCTCTAAATAACTCAATCGGACTAAAGTTGTACCATTGTCTCAATTAACCAGGAAATTCATCTTCTTCCTCTGCTTCTTCGACCTTGTATCTTTCCCTGCATAATATTCTGCAACATTGTATACCTCTCTCCTCTCATCATGTGACCCAGTTTCTGTAACTTCTTTACTTTAATTGTGCTCAATATTTTCTTTTCTTTTTTCATTCTTCCCAGTACTTCATCAACTACAGTATGCTTCAAAGAGTTCACGGAAAAATGATTTATTTTAGTCAGTCCAGATCTATAAAAACTTACACGCACACACAAGACTGATCTGCACTGAACAGACGAATATACTAATTTAAAAGGTTCATTCTTTTTCTCTTTTAGTTCCCTCGTTATGGGACTTGCAGAAGAAAAACCAAGTTCAATAAGTTTCCAACAGAACTTTAAAGAAGGAGCTTGTCTCACAATTGGCTGGTCAAGTGGAAGGATCCAGCATTATCCAATCATCTACACCGATTTATCTAACAGTTTAAGTGGAAACCCACCTGCTAACGCATCTTCATATAGGTCTTTGAATGCATCTCATTTTTAAAAGGCGGTAATAGGTATGCCATTTCATTCCATTTATATGTTTTTAAAGCCTTTGTAATTTCATTCATTGTTGTGTTTCTTGTAATTTTATTTATTAAAAACATCGTCAATGTTTAAAATCTATGTCTATATTGTACATCCGCCGTTATTTTACATATTTTGGGACCCTTTTGAATAATTCTTAATCAATTGCTGCCACAAATAATAAAATATAATTTTCATTATTCATTATTTCCGGAAATATTTATTTATTGAATGTCAATTTTGTTATTTTAAATGAGAAGTATACAGAGTAACAGCCTGCAATGATATATACTTATTTTAATGGGTGATTTCTGGATCAATTTTAAGTCGAAACATTCATATAGTATACAGGGTGATTCACGACGAGCTTGCATTACAACTTTATGGAGAATTACTGAGTATATGTTTCTGAAACTTTGGGGATTTAGGTTTATCGATATGCTCTCTTTAACTAAAATATTCACATGTTCTTGTCATTTCCGGTTATACCGGAAGTAGCTGTCGACTTTCGTTTTTTAAATACAACATGGTATACAGCGCCCCTAAGTACAATTGTTTTCATAGCACACTTGAACAAATAGAATTTTCGGAATAAAATTGGATTTTTTGAGAAAACGCTTTGATATAGGTATAGGACAGTAAATACTATTTATAAAGAACAACTAATTTGCCATCAAATTAAACAAAAATATACAGGGTGTTCCATTTAAAATAAGAAAGCTTTTAATGGTTGAATTATTTCACAATGAACCTTGAATTGTGACCACCCTGTACATTTTCGGCTGAATTTGAAATATTTTTGAGACTTGATAATCTTCTAGCTTATTCGGCGAGAAGACATTTTTAGTCCAAAAGCTAAGGTAAAAAAATTATATGGATTATTTCATTGTCATGGATTTGCAAAATAATTACAAAAAGTCCAGATATCTCAAAAACTAACAGAGCCTGACAAAAAGTTGTTCTATAAAATGTGATTAGTATTTAACGCTTAATCGAAAAATGTAATAAAAATTACCATGTTGTATTTAAAAAACGAAAGTTGACAGATACTTCCGGTATAATCGGAAATGACAAGAACATGTGAATATTTTAGTTAAAGAGAGCATATCGATAAACCTAAATCCCCAAAGTTTCAGAAACATATATTCAGTAGTTCTCCATAAAGTTCTAATGCAAGCTCGTCGAGAATCACCCTGTATGTATGTCCTAAAATGCTTTGTTTTCGAAGACATAAGTAAAGGGTGTTTGTTTTTTTGGTTATTATCAAAAATCTTGTATTTACAACAAAACGTTCTAAAAAGAAATCAAAAAACACTTGATTGGTGGAAAAAGCGCGAAGAAAATTTTTCATTTTTATCAAAAAGCGCAAAAATAGTTTCATAGATACAGCTACTCCTCAATAGAACAAATATGTTACGCCACTGGTATTTTCAAAACAATTATTTTATTTTTGATTATTCAATTTTAAACAAAAAAATGTCTTATTTCTATTAAATCTTCCGTTTGAAATAAAATAACTTGATAATAATAATCATTATCTTTAGCAATAAATATGCCATGTTATTTTCCTTCCCAAGGATAAGTTTTAACCGGAAGATACCTTTTTTGTTTAGAATTTAATAATAATTAATGATAAAATAATTTTTTCGAAAATATCAGCGACGTAACATATTTTTTAAAAAATATCGGAAGATTCCAAAACGTCAAGTTTAAAAAGAGTACGGTTTGTAAGAGAATGACCCATATCGAGCACAAAGCATTTTAGGACAAGTGTGTTTACAGGGTGGTATGGAAATTACGTACTATATTTAAATGGGTGACTCCTTGGGTGTCCTAGAGAATCGCTACATATTTTATTTTTTTAAATCGACCGTTTTAAAAGTGGGGTAATAAACACTCTTACTCACAGGTTAGTCCGCGCTACTGTACAACATTTCACCCAGAGCCAATGGCAATGTTGCCAAACTTAATGTAAAACTGAAATTCCATATAAAATTATCAAAATAAATTATTTTCTACTAAGAGCGAGGAAATCCAGGCACAAACACAATCAGTTTTTTTTTATTTTTCATGGGAACACTCCTGGAAACACTTTATGTACACACAGTAATAGTGAAACAGAACCGATAGTTAGCTTTTGAAAATACAATAATACAGATTATACTACAGATTATTAGATTTTATTACACGCGAGAAATTTGACGTCCAGAAGAAACGCGCCAATAAAAACAATATTCAAAGATTATTTATGGACGGGCAAGATACACGCGTAAACCGAAAAAACAGAGCGGATTGCTGAGAGTGTGTTGGTGATCGACGAGATACAACGTATCCGGCCGCAGGTTGGTCTTCAACTAACAAACGCAGACGCAAGCTTGCGGCGCTATATGAAACTACTTCGCTAACTACTGGCATTTGACCTAGTGACGTACGTGGCTATTACTATTCCATATGTTTTTTCGGGTTGTTTAAAACATAGTCCGTCGTAAATGTTCTTCAATTAATTGTACAAAAAGGTATTACAGAATGGAAAAGTGTTTAAATTATTTTATTTTGTCTAAAGAGTTTAAGGTGTACATATGAAAACACCGGCCAGAATTCCTTGATTGCTTGCATGTATCGCAGTACCACACAGGTGTTTTCTGGTTTGACGTCAGGTCACTTTTACCGCTGAATGAATTGAAAGCGCCATTTATGGCTATTTTTCTCCAATTTGTCTTTATCTCAGGAATTGGCGGTTTAAATATAATACGTCATTTCCATAACACCCTGTATGTGCTTTTCAACTTAAAATGATTAGTACAGGAATCATCCATCAAAATTAAAACATATCATTCAGTAACACCCTATTAATTTATGGCGTCAGTCTTCTCCCGTTCTTTTTCTTTATTTCTATCTCCGTTGAACGACAATATCCCAGCTCAATCCGTTACTTACAGAACTATTTAGCTGTGGGATGTAAGTTTAGTCTTAGCTATTAAAAAAAATCCGACAAAACAGTTTTATCATTTGGTTGTAAAATATATAACAAATCGATAGGTTTTATAAAACTGTTACAAATCATTATAGATAATATTTCGGGAATATAAGGACTCAGTTTCGCAATGAAATTGTGTTCTTCTATCTCGACACACTCCATATATCCATTGAGGAAGCTATGAAATTCAATATTATTGCGAATAGGTAAGGAAAAAATCGATTGATTCATAAATAGCAGCAACAATAATACATCGATGTTGTGGATTCAAGATTCAACCCTCATTATCGCGTATATACATAATGATTATCATGTAGTATCTGGACGCAAATAACTGAATTTAATTAAACTAACGCGTACCTTGTGATAAAAAGGTAGGAGGGCCTGGGGTAAGTAGTACAGGGGGAAATAAGAATACTATTCATATTGCTAGCGCATGTGTTTAACAAATTGAAAAACGTATATTACAAAATTATATTCGTTTAGGTACCATTATTTCCAAAATAATAAAACATACTTACATGCCAACCTATTCAAGCTTTTACTTTGCAAGCCGTTGGGGGAAAGAAAACATTTTAATTTAATGATTTCCACAATTATATCTCGGCCAACTAGTTTTTAGCCGTTTTCCTTTTTTATCCAAAGTAGAGAAATCCCAAGTAAAATAGTGCATTTTTTTATCACCAACGGACAGAAGGAGACAATACTCCAAGAAAAGAACCTTTATTTCGAACTACAAGAAAGACGGATATACACTTACGTGCAAAGAAAACGACCATTACAAAAGTTTTAGGTTAAATAATTTTTAAAAAAATTTTTTATTTTAATTTTTTTTAGTCCGATATTAATGATTGATTTTTTTAGAGAAGTCTAGGTACATCTATCACTTTTAAAGTGTATTTTCAAATTTTTATTCAACATATTTATTATACAAGAATAATCAAAATGTTGTTTTTTTTTTATCTAATTTCAAAACACCCTGAATGATTATATGATATTTCAAAATACAAGTTTTCATTTAGAGTCGTCTGTGCATGTAAATACATGCATTTATTCTCACACAAATGCCAAATGATATTGATTATTATCAATAATTAAAATTTTTAAATAATAATTTCATTATTGTTGTTGGAATGAGAATAAAATATTTAATGGAAAACAAAACATTATGAGGATGCATAAATTATTGAAAATGCTATATTATTTTAAAACAAACATTTTAACCTAAATATTAGTGTTGTGATCGCTCGAGCGAAAAACCGCTTGATTACTCGATTATTGAAATAACCGACATCGCTCGATTATTAAAAAAAACCGCTCGAGTTATCTATTCAGGCGAAAACCGTCGCTCGGCGCTTATTATCTTTCACTCGATAACACAGTTATAAAGTCAGGCGAAAAACCAAAAAATATCGCCTGTCACTTGATAACCGACCTTCGTTATACGCGCCGCGCCATCCGATTGGCGACGTTCGAGTTTGACGTTGAGCAGGTAATACGACCGAGAAGGTGCATATAAAAAAGTATGCCAAATCCCTTAGCGGAGTCATCGCGACATGAGTTTGGTAAAGTTTTGTTTTAACTGGCTAGCCAGCGGAGTAGTTTAGTTCTCCGATTGTAAATATTAAAAAATTAAAGGATATAATTTTTAAATTTTTATTTACTATAAACTCGAGAAAACTTCTCAAAAATAACATAATAATAGAAATTGTTAATGAAAAATAGCAGAACGAACAAAATGGTTAACAAAATATATAGAAAAATTCGTTGGTAATCTTATAGTAAACATTTTAAAATCTAAACAGGAACTTTTTATTATTAAACTCAAGAAGACTTCTTAAAAATAACATACATTATAGAAAATGTTAATGGAAAATAAGAAAACGAGCAAAATAGTTAACAAAACATAGGTATCGACAAATTTTTTGGTAATTAAAAGTAAACATTCTTAAATTTAAACAGGAACTATAAACATAAATTTAAAGAAATAATAACCAATTTTCTTATTTTGCCAGTCGCGTAACTAAGCCTAAATTTTTGAAGGGCACACAGTGGGCACCTGATAATTTAAAGTGGAAGTGGAAGAATTTGACAAGCTATTTTAAATATCTACCTATTTTATGCTCGTAGTTTGAGAAAGATGTGAAGAAAAATAACTCTTGGTAATAATTTTTGTTCGGGTTAAAAAAGCACAATAATAAACCCGAACAATAAATACATATTTGGGTTTTTTTTGCAGTTTTTTGTTTGGTATCGAGACACGTGGTAAAAATTCATTATTCACAAATAAATAAATTTCTGGATTTTTTTTGGTGGCTACTACAATTTTTTAGCTAAACCTGTGTTACGTGCCTGCTAAATACCCTACCTGATCACATGTAAACGGCTAAGCTGCCGGTGGAGCAGACGGTGACGTCATCGCTTGGTGAATTGGAATTTCAAGCGATTCACTCGATTATTAAAATCGCTCGAGTATCAAGTACTCGATTATTAAAATCATCGGATTTTCCCAACACTACTAAATATGGCTCAATTCTTTGTATTGCCTAATTATTATCTATACAGGGTGTTTTCTTAATATCATGTTAATATTTAAGGAGGTTATTCTTGGGTTCATTTTCAGAAAAAACTTCATATGCACATATGTCCTAAACGTCGTAACTTTTGAGATACGGGGTGTTAAAGATTTTCAAAAACTATAATATTTTATTGATATCTGTGATACTGCTCTACATATTTTTGTGAAATTTGGTACAACTTTCTATTCATCACGAGGTATTTTTTGATGTATAACATGTTTTTTTGTTCCGACCAGTGGCGTTCGTGCGGGAATGACTCGCGGTATTTTTGAAGAAAATATAGGTACGCCATTTCTTTTTTCAAATAAAAATTATTTTTGAAATTCTCATTCCCTGCTGAGTAAATGTCGTTTCTTGATTTTTTTTGTCGTTGGACGTATATTTTTCTTATAAACAAATTAAATTCATTTATTTGCAGTTTGTTGTGAATTTAACGCTAATAAAACCAGGCAGCAGTTTTCTCTAAAAAGGTTAACATTACCGAACCGGATATAGTCATGGCAGGACACGCAATCCCACTGGCTTCATCTATTAATTTGCTGGACGTCAACCTGGGAGGAAATATGTCTTGGCATAAGCACGTTGTGGCAATCGCCAATATAGCTTCTCAGAAACTTGGTGTACTCTTCCGAACCAGAAAGTTGTACACACCTGAACAACTTTTGACACTATACAAAGCACAGATTCGACCCGCACTAGAGTATATACTGCTTTCATGTCTGGAGCTCTGCACCCAAACATATTCTGCGGCTAATGGATTTCATCGAAAGGAGAGCCATTCGTCTGATTGGAGACCACGAGCTGAGGAAGAACCTCGACAGCCTAGAACATCGAAGACAGGTTGGGGATTTGACTCTCTTTTACAGATATTTTCATGGAAAGTGCTCGGCTGACTTTGCCCTCTTAATTCCGCCCAGTGCGACGAATAGCAGAAATACACGACGAACCACTGCCGCCCATCCATATGGGGTTAAGCTTAGTACTCCTCGAACTTCAATATTTAAGAATTCTTTCATCTGGAGGACTTCATCCTTATAGAACGACCTTCCCAGTTCCCGAGGTCGTTTTTCCCAACGAATATAACCTCCAACGATTCAAAACCAACGTGAATCGCTTTTTGCGCACACGCACCACTCCCAGAGTGTCCTAGAGGATTTTTCCTATATTGCTTGTGTTTGATCATAAAAAAAATTATATATTAACAAAGATTAAAAAGGTCGGTGGGAATATGTCTGAGATAGACCAGAATCTGTGTAAATCAGTCTCGTCTCCATATATAAGTTGTCAGATTTTTATATTGATGCGTTTTTCTTTAACCTTCGATATTGAAATTATAACCTAAGAGGGTTTGTTCAGATTTTTTCAGGCTCTGAAATCGATCACAAATATTTCTTATTTGTTGAACATAGGCGCTTATATTTTGCTACACGGTGTATGTATGGGATCGAGAAAGACCACTGTTCGAAAGTTCGATACGTAAATGTATCGGAAGCGTATTTAACGAACGAGAATGACCTTTGGGAAGAAAGACAGCATTTATTTCCGTCTACAAAGAAAAAAAATATATCAGCATCGTATTATACGGAACTCTTATAGTGCGAGGTAGACTTTAGTTTCACCACTTTTTCTCTGTAGAATCGTAAAATTGTAAAAAAAAATGTTATAAAGCAATTTGAGTAAAAATCGAGGGTAAAAAAATATTACGGTATTTTATTTATTCGAGTCATTATAGCCCTGAAAACGCTTGAAATATTAATTTTAGGGGAGAAAATGACAGAATGACAAAATAAATTAATGTAAGCTTGCCTAAATTTATTATACTATAAGGTTAAAAGGTCAAAAAAGATAACGTTACCAGCATATTTTTTTAAAAGTTACGAAAAATGAAATACGGATACGGTGTGTCTACTTAAGTTGGCGCCATATGGAAACCTTCTGGTTATTAATTTTACGAAAAAAATGTATTCTTTATAAAAGTTGCCATATTGTCTTCCACCCTCTTCTTACTCTACATTAACGACATTATTCTAGTGAAAACTAAATATCCGATAATAGAAAAGTTTTGGACTTGGACCAACTAGCCAGAAAGATAGGAAAAACTGTGTCTACCAGATCCCCTGCGAATGTGGATGCGCAACTTTACCTCCATTTAACCGACTTCGTATCTCTTACGGTTTCCGAGATCCCTGTACTGGCCCTCCTTATCTTGGACACGTTTTATATCTCCATGCAAAATGCTCGGCTGACCTTGCCCTCTTAATTCCGCCCAGAGCGGCGAATAGTAGAAATACACGACGAACCACTGCCGCCCATCCATATATGGTTAAGCTTAGTACTCCTCGAACATCATTATTTAAGAATTCTTTCATCTGGAGGACTTCACCCTTATGGAACGGCCTTTCCGAGGTCGTGTTTCTCAACGAATATAACTTCCAACGATGCAAAACCAACGTGAATCGCTTTACTCGCACACGCACCACTCCCAGAGTGCTTGAAAGGATTTTCCTATAGCGCTTCTGTTTGATCATAAAAAAAATTGACAGTATGTGTAAGAACTGCAGAAAATTGAACTAAAAATGACAGATAGGCAAACATCGTTTATATAATATGTGTATAAGATTACACATTGCCCGCCACTGAGTACCACACGCAACAAGAAGAGCGCTCAAACTTTAACGGTGTTTCAGTTTCAGCATCATACCGCGCGAAACGGCTGAAGTAGAAGCTCGGAAAACTCGAGGAAATTCACGTAGATACCGAAAAGTTACGAAAAGTTTTGTGAAACTGATTAGTTTTAGAAAAACTGAATATTATATGTGTTGCTTAGGTTCCGGTATAATCTCTGCTCGTGACTATCGTTTAAAAGTGACAAACGTTCGCTTATACGAACTAAAAATAAAAAAGAGTCGTGAAAAAGGTAAGCTTTTTTAGGACAAAAATGAGATACACAAAATTAAAATATTTGACATTTATATTTTATGTTTCGTGTGATTTATAAATTTTTCAAGTTTTTAATTGAAAGTACTTTGCTATATACAGTGTGTCCCATGATAAGAGAACCTATAAGTGTAAATTACCATTTTAGATCTAGGCCCGCTTGATTATAAAATAAAATTTAACATATTTTGAGTTTTATGAAATCAAGCAGGCCTTGACCGGAGCATTATTTTTATTTTCCGTCTAGGTAAAGTGCCTCTTTTTCACAAAATATCGGAAAATTTTATTAAGAAAAATTGCTCGGAATTCAAAATCATACAGGTGTGCCGAATTTAATAACCATAAGTCTACATTGGTTTTTTCATTTTATACATTATTTTCCCTAGTTAGAAATTTTTTATTTCTTCAATTTCCTCATCGTTTGTCATATTAGCTTAGGGAATAACATTTGGTCATCGAATGTTATTTCCGAATAATCGTTTCTAATAAATGTATTTAACAGCATAAAGAATTTTTTGTTTGTTCTGTTTAGAGGTTTAAAAGATGCTGATGATTATTAAATTCGGTACGCTTGTATGATTTTGAAGCAACTTTTCTCAATGAAATGTTCGATATTTTGCGAAGAAGAGGCAAAATAAAAATAATACACCGGTCACGGCATGCTAAATTTAAAAAAAACTCAAAATGTGTTAAATTTAATTTCTAATCAAGCAGGCCTAGATCCCAAATGATCAAATGTCAATTCGAAATTTTTTTTATCATTTTTACACCTATAGGTTCGCTTATTCTGGGACCAAGCGCGGATCCAGAACAAATCCCCCCCCCCCCCCAAATAAACAATGCAACACGAGAACCCCCACACCACCGAAGTTCTGAATCCGCCCTTGCCTGGAATACGCTGTAGAATTTAACTAGTGTTGGGAAAAAACCGATGATTTTAATAATCGAGTACTTGACACTCGAGCGATTTTAATAATCGAGTGAATCGCTCGATCGATTAATCACTTGAAATTTTTATGACTAAGAAGAATGTGTTGATAAAATACCCCGGGTTGTTTTTCTAAGTTTCAGAAGTTTAGTCTAGAGTTTTTATTAAGGAAGAACAGTTGATTCTGATTTAAAAAAAAAATTAGATCCTTTAATTTTTAAAAAAATATACAATCGCCGCTGGCTAGCCAGTCCCAATTAAAACAAAACCCATGCCGCGAAGAATCCATTAAGAGATTTGGTATACTTTTTTGTATGTCCCTTCTCGTTTATGTGCCTTTAACAAAGACGTATGTCGTGTCAGCTTTCTGAGCGCCAATCAGCAGATTTCGGGTGGCACGCGGCGGCGTCGCGAAGATCGGGTATCAAGTGAAAGGCGATTATTTTCGGTGGTTTTCGCTTGAATTTATAACTAGAGTATTTCCTATCGAGCGAAAAACTGCTCGAATATACGAGCAGTTTTTTAACTCGATCACACTACAGCGGTACATTTCCGTCTGCGTCAAGCGAAGCTCGGGTATCGAGTGAAAGGTAATAAGTGACATGCAACATGACAGCATAAATTAAATTATCTTCTCGCTACTATAGTAACTATATTTTTCGATTCATAAAATATCACCCCTTAAAACTAGTAGCACCTTAATGACACATTTGTTGCGCTATAATTTTACGCAATAACAATGGCATCTATAAAAATAATGAAAATGTCATGAAAAGAGCGATAAATTTATTTGTTGAATCCATTTATTGAACCCGTCCTTGTTTGTTCTATTACAGGTAGATAATTTCAGCTGTTAAGCGAAAATAACAAGGGTATAAAAATCGATCGATTCGATATCTGGAACTGAAATGATGCGAGTAGTACATGAGAGCATGACATAATAGCTTGCGTGTTCTCAAACTAATTAGGCAAAAGCCGCAATCATTGCAGGATATTTTGTCGTTTTAATTTAATATTAGAAAGCCATAGAATATCGTTGACCCTCAATTTGGTAAACAAGGTTGCTAAGTACGGAGTTTTTATAACTGGTTTGGGGATAAAAAAAACTCCATCTTTGATTACGTACTGTTTGCTCAGTAGTTTTGGAATTATCCTGCGGCTAAGCATAATACCGGGTGATACATCGTTAAGTAGAACATACGAAATCCCATGTAATTTTCGAGGTGGCTCAATATTGACTGCCCTGTATACTTTATAGATAAACTGCTTTATAACATCTTGAAGAGACCGATAAACCCATGTACCGAGTTTGAATACATTTTGGTGAGCCAATACGTGCTGGCAAAACCACGAAACTCTCATAGTTCAGGTAATACAGCAAACACTAGGAAATTAAATTTTGACATTGACGAAACGAAAGTTAATGTCAGTGACAATATTTTCATTTTCGTTACGTTCAGCTATACGTCAACTTTTGGCTATAACGTCATTTGCTGGTGTTTGCTGTATTATTCTAGTTATGTTGTTAAATCGCCATAGCCCCGCTATCCCCCGCTGCCACCCGCCACCTGTTACTACAGAGAAACTGCACTACTTAATCGCACATGCGAGCAAGTCTCGTCATAATCGTCATTTACCTCGACCGAGGCACGGTTGCCGGATCTATACAGTTTGGCTTGACTGGATGATAAAATATTAGGTAGGGTGGGACTTTATACGATAAATAATATTCAATGAATATAAATTAATATTTTTTATTCGTTTTGTTTTGGGGATGCACGTGCGCATGTGCTCCTGTGGAAGAACCGCCACTGACTCTTATTCAATATCTTACCTTGTGCTTATTGTATCATGACAATAAACTATATCTTTGAAAATAAATAAATTGTATTAATTAAGCGCCATGACGGCCAGAGGTTCTTGAACGGACGAGTTGGAATTTAATTTTAAATATCATATCATTTCATAAATGTTATTGGAAATTCAATGAACGAAACAACAACAAGTTAATGTATTAAATTAGAACATGACCGACATTAAAGCCGAAATTTTACATCACAACAATTAAACTGATTAACGAATATTATAAACGATCATTTTGAATTCATAAGTCACGAATTAAGAATTAAATAAATTGAATCGGCCGATCTAGGCGGCCAAAAGTCAATTTCGTAAAAATCCCTTCAGGTAGAAAAAATCCAGTGTCTCAAAGGGTTGAATAACCAGAGAACCACAAGCAACCCTTTCCCCTTTTCGTTCGATAGTTATTGCAGAATTATACCGTTGACTCTTACTGCCATAAATATACTACCTGATTAAACCCTATTGTATACGCCTGAACCTCTTCAAAGCTCAATAAATGGGATCAGGGCCGGCTTGAAAATGTATACCACACCACATGATTTATTTTTATAATTTAAAATAAATAGATAGGTATTTTTAGTTTTAGGTACCTATAATAAATGTAAAATAATGATAACAATTAATGATGATTGAAAATAATATAATTTAAAAGTATAACTATTAGGATAACAAGTACAATAAAAATTAATTAAATTCTAAGAAACTATTGATAATTTATTAAACTTATAATTAAGGGTTGAACATTTGTAATCATACAATTGTAAGAATTTTCCACCTTAAGTACATGCTGTACACAGTTTTTCCAGCTGTCTGCAGAAATGTTTCTTACTTCGTTGTTAATTAATTCTACTACAGATGCATTTAATGTAGGAGAAATATTATTTCTCCTAATATTGGATTTTAATTGGTGCCATATTAGCTCAATAGGATTGAATATATAATAGTACGGAGGAAGACGCAACACTGTATGTCCATTTTCTGCTGCATATTTGTCACACTCGCATTCCTTATTTATTTTAAAAGCTTTTAATACTTCTAGCAGTTCTCGTTTTTTGTAAGTTTCTTCAAAATATAAATCATTTTTAATCATAAAATTTTGAATTTCTGCTTTTGTATTATTAGAATTGGGAATGATTTTTGCTTGCCGACTATGATAACTAGCATTGTCCATTACAATGACGCTATCGATAAAATTTCCACCCTACTGCGCAAACTCAATAGGCCCGCGCTATCTCCCAGAGCGGGGACATTTTTTGTATTTTGGAACGTTCGTATTGGCAATATACTGTTTATATATGTGGTTAAACCACAAAGATAGACTGCTTGCTTCAAGGCCGACACCGCTAGGGCAGTATCGGTCCAATTAGTTCAGGAGGCGCCATCGGCTTCGTTATCTTCTCGCAAAAAATAATATTTATTAAATAAATAATTCAAGAGAGAGGGTTTCCCCCCTTTTTTCTGCCACTGGCGTTTAGGTTTTTAAGTTTGTAAAATTACTCATTTTATCATTGCCATCCCCCAACAAAACTTGTGCAGTTCAGTTTTAATTTAAACCCGTATTAAGTATTTATTAAATAAGGGGGTGGTCGGTCATGTCCCCCAGTTACCTCATGATGTCTACCTGTAATTAATGTTACTCAAATAAAATAGAAGCCCTACAGCCTGTAACGCGGCGCGAACATCGGGCTTAAAAGGGTGAAGCTGGCAGAGTTCATTAAGAAAACGAAGTTTCCCATCTATGGGGAACCGTTCCCCGCAGTGAGTTTGATAGAATTATAGTTAAAAGGGGGGGGGGGGGGCCTGCGGTTTATCGGTTTTCTGTAAAGTGTATTAATAGTATATATTATTCAATAATAAAATAATAATGGCAGTTATTATGAAATTCGTAACATGATCGGTAAAATGTTACAATAAATAAAGCACCTATTATTTTTAACGGCTGTTTGATATTACTGCACTGCACCTTCATCCTGATCGGCATAAACTTATGCCGCTCGAAGTATGAATGATAGTACGGCAGCCCGTTACCCGGATTACAGACTGATCACGATCTAAAGTTTTTGAGTTTTTTGGTGATTTAATAAGGACTTGAGAAGGAAATTAACAAGAACGGACACACTCTAAAAAATCCATTGGTATCTAAGACTAATTTTATCTTGCTGTTAAAGTTTTAGCTTATGTAAAAGTAATTTTTACTTCGTTTTAACTGAATTACGATGAATAAGATGATCTAGTTAACAGAACTAACTCTTATTTTTAACTACTTCTTAGTTAACATAACTACATTATCATATTGAAACCAACACTTTTTTTTATTAATTAGCTCCCTATACTAATTTACTTAGTTATTGTTATTGGCCAGATATAGTAGTAATAAGTAGGTACGATGTGAGACCTGGCGTCACACCAACTGTCGCCATTTGCTGCTAGGAGATGGCGATGCGCGCTGTATTTTCTCGACTATCGTTGATAATACGGCGTGAAGTATTAGCTCCCTCAGAGCGGATGATATTGATGGTCTTTCCCCACAATGATGCTAACCCGACACTACCTTGCGGCCGCGTCTGTAAGGTGTCTGTGTACAGATTTCTCATCGTGTGTCAAAAAAAAAAATTCCCTGTACTGACGAGAACTAAAGAGTTCGATACCGGTCTGCAGGTGGTTACATCCTATCAACGGAAAAGGCTTCCTTTTCTTGGTAGTACCATTCAATCTGAAATGGTATTTTAAAGTGCTACTGTGTAGACTAAATACGCCCTTATTGTATAAGGTATCATCGGGTGGTCTGGAGAAATAATAATTTTTCCATACATTGGTATTTAATATTTCTTTGCTCTTTTTTTAACAATTTACATCCTATCAACGGAAAAGGCTTCCTTTTCTTGGTAGTACCATTCAATCTGAAATGGTATTTTAAAGTGCTACTGTGTAGACTAAATACGCCCTTATTGTATAAGGTATCATCGGGTGGTCTGGAGAAATAATAATTTTTCCATACATTGGTATTTAATATTTCTTTGCTCTTTTTTTAACAATAAAATAGGTAATAATTAACAATCACAATTGTTGAAACAACAATATGATGTTGCTCCTAATAACTAACTATATTGGTTATCATAAATATTTATTCTTTCGGGTACTAGAAGTACTTGGTTGACTTAAAAAGAGTTATTAGTGACTTCAACTAGAATAATCGTAGCAATAAAATTTGGCCTTCCATACTAAATTTCCTCTTATCGCCAATCTCACTAAATTTTCTGGTTATTGAGGCTAGGATCTTGGTATCCTAAACTAGACCATTTTAGTGCGAGAGTTGCGAAATCATTGAGAATCATCTTTACATATGTAAAAAAGTGGTCGTAATAGTTATCGCGCCTCGTCCGTTCTTTTTATTTTTTGACTCAGAGTGATGTTTTTGAGGAGATGAAAATAGTAACTGACATTTTCCATGCGGTGAATAGTTTTGGTTTGAGAAAAATCGAAATTTGTTTACAGCGGAGAATTCAACTTATCACGCCTCGTCCGTTTTACTTGTCGGATGTTATTTTTCGTTATTCGTGACCGGAAAAAATTAGAACGGACATTTTCATCGACGCGCAACCGCAGTGTTGGATCTTAGCTATGTAATTTTTTTAACACTGTTCGAGTTATGGCGCCTCGTCCGTTTTCAAGCAGAAATCGTGTATTGTGGCTCGGAAAATGGGGGAAAAATATGAACTGACATTTTTACACACGTATTTTTTAGCGAAACCGTTTTCAGTCAACACAGCACGTGCATCAATAATAATGCAATATGAGGACATAGCTGATGCTGAGTTGTTATAGACAACCAAGCCACACAGCAAGCCGTCAAATGCGCGCGCCGCGTACCGCGATCATGAATTATACAGATACGATATCCGACTCCGCTGCCCTCCCTGCAGCTGCGCAACACGGAAAATGTCCGTTCGACTCGATTTACTATTTTTTAGAGTATTATCAACAATTTAAAAAAAAATTGACCCGGGCGCTGTAACTTTTTTTGATACCCCTTTTCTTTACATCTTTTATTTAAACTATGGAATTTTTGCAATTTACGTTTTTTTTTTAAATATTTTTAATATGATTTCATTAAGAACGGACAAGGTGTAGTAACAAAAAGACGATCTGCTTTCTTACGGACTGAAATCACTCTGACGGGTAAGCGCAGCGTGGCCGAACTTTTTCGCTCGAGTAAAACTGTCTCCTTTTTTATTAATCTAGCGATTAGTCATTGACTAGACGAAGGCGTGATAACAGGACATTTTGGTGACGTGCTGCTGTACTATGATAACTTGCCATATTATATATATTTATGTTGGTGTCACAGTCTGCCGTCACTGTAAGCTTATGGCAGTGTAAGTTTCGTTACTGAATCGTCATATTTTATAAACTAACTACTAATAGTATGCCGAATCGCGTAGACAGAAAAATGGACAAGAAAATACTTTTTACGACTCAGACAATCCATATCAGTCTATCCAAAGTTTAATAAAGAAGTTTCCTTTCTATCTTGCCACTCCGCATACAGTTTTGTAAGTTTGTTCCTTATTGAATAAAAGTTTTTTTTTTGGGTTAAATATGGACTGGAAGAACGTGCGTACGTGATCACATTCTTATTAGATTATTTATGGTTAAAATAGAGATATAAAATAAAGTCTCTTGACAGAATGGAAAACTTATGGAATACAGAACGAGAACAGGTTCTACGAATAATCGTGTAAAGATTGTTTCACGAAAAATGGATATGACTTAATGATTTCCTGGGTCGGTCTCATTGTGTCGAGAAGAGCTTGGCAATAAACAAGTGAAGGAAGTATGAAGGGACGGACTAAGGAAAACAAGTAATGATATGATTATATTAATGTAATCAAATAAAATAACATTTTTTAAAAATATTACTAGTCATATTTATTTACATTTATAATGTCATTCTATAGATAGTTCTGTTGCGCTATCGCTATCCTCATCAAAATTAGTTATAATTGGATTAATTATACGATCCAGACTAATATACGAATTTTCTACAGTTATTACGTGACGGACTGAATTTTTTCAACTACCTGGGGGAATATCATTAAAGCATTTTCGTATTAATGCTACAACACTTGAACTTAAAGTCGGAGAAATATTTTCAGACCTAATCAGTGATTTTAACTGGTGCCACATATGCTCTATGGGGTTAAAAATGCAATAATACGGTGGGAGCCGTAGCACTGTATGTCCAATGTCTTCTGCCAATGTGTCACAAACATGTACTTTTTTATACAAAATGTCTTTAAAACTTCTAAAAGATCACTTTTTTTATAACTTTCTTCAAAATATATATCATTCGCCGACATGTAGCTCTGAATCTCCAATTTTGTATTATTTGAGCTTGGAGCTTTATGTAATTGGCGACTGTGATAGCTCGCATTGTCCATTACTATCATGCTATTCTGAGGAATGTTTGGTAAAAGACAATTCTTGAACTATTCCTCAAAAACTAACAAATTTTACCACAAAAAGATATTTAAACATAAATTAAGCAACCTAACCTACCTGATGTGCCTATATTTAATTATAATTATTACAATCCGGTCCTTTCCACATAATAATAAGAAACGGTCATAAATAATGGGATGGCCCCAGGTACTTTTACTGCAGTCATTAATTTGGAATCCAATGTATAACATCTATATACAGAGGCTTGAGCGTGTGCAAAACAAATTTCTTAAAACATTGGCTTATAGAAATAATCTAGATGTAAACTATAATTTATTGCGTAAAACGTTCAAAATCTTAAGTTTAGAAAATCGTAGGGCACTAAACGATATATTATTATTTTTATATAAGACTGTTAACTCCAAGGTTGACTCTATGGACTTTTTAATGTTAATACCTGGGACTGTGTCACCAAGGACTTTAAGACTTACACAGACATTTAATGTGCCATTTAGCCATACTAATAGTAGTGCAAATTCACCTTTGAATAGAATGCTAAAACTCGCAAATACGTACTGCAACAATATAGATCTATTTTTCATGTCCCTTGATACCGTTAAAAAATCACTTAAATCTATTTTTCTGGAAATATAATATATATATTTTTTTTGTTTGTGTAATTCAATAAAAGATTTTTCTCATGCTTGATTCTAATATTATATTAAATGTGTTTTGAAACCTTTCATGTTATTGTTGGTTGTTAGTTGTAGAACTTAAACTAAAATGTAAATTGTGGACCTACTGTTGGGTATATCCTCATAGGCGTAACTAGAGGGGGGGCCAGGTGGGCCGTGCCCACCCCAGATTGGTCTGGTGCCCACCCCAGTGTTTCCGAAGTTCAAAGCCATACATACGTCATAGTGACACTGGCCATTAAAATCCTACTAGACTAGGGGTCAGGCCCCCCCTACAAAATCATTCTAGTTACGCCAATGTATATCCTATTTGTGTCCCAAAGAAATAAATAAATAAATTAAGTTATATCCATTTTTCGTGAAACAATCTTTACAATATCACTAGTGTAAGTTACCGATAATTCGGCAAAGGGCAGTGCAGGCTAGTTTTGGAAAAACCGATGATTTTAATAATCGAGTACTTGATACTCGAGCGATTTTAATAATCGAGTGAATCGCTCGAGCGATTAATCACTTGAAATTTTTATCACTAAGAAGAATGTGTTGATAAAACACCCGGGGTTGTTTTTATAAGTTTTATAAGTTTAGTCTAGAAAGTTTTTATTAAGGAAGAACAGTTGATTCTGATTTTTAATCAAGACACTACACTACTACAAGACAATCCTTTAATTTTTTAAAAATTTACAATCGCCGCTGGCTAGCCAGTCCCAGTCAAAACAAAACCCATGTCGCGATGAATCCACTAAGGGATTTGGCATACTTTTTTATATGCACTTTCTCGTTTATGTCCCTTTAACAAAGACATATGTCGTGTCAGCCTTCTGAACGCCAATCAGCAGGCATCGCGAAGATCGGGTATCAAGTGAAAGGCGATGATTTTATTGAAAAACAGACTTTTTCTGTTTTATTTTTTTATGGAATTTAATTATAAAACGGATTATTTGAAAATAAGATCGAAGGTAAGAGAGTATGTACCTTAAAATTGTTTTTCTGTTTCTAAAGTTTGAAAAATAAGTGATAACGCGCGTCAAAGACGTCTGGTTGTCAAAAACTGAACACGTGCCTTAAGAAATATGTGCTGCAATATGACAACATCGCCTATAATGCGCTAACCTCTTTTGAACCTGGAGACTGCCTCAATAAAATATTGATGGCGAAGGGCCTCAGGAGCGGCCACGTAAATTTTGAGATTTCATATAAATTGTATATTTGTGGTTATTTTTCTTCAATTTATTTTCATCTCGGGATTTGCCGGTTTAAATATAATACGTCATTTCCATAACATCCTATATAATATTAAAGGGGAGAAAAACATTCCATTCATAAAACACCATTTATTTACAAGCATGCACAGTTCTAGAGTTTCAAATAAGTTAGAAGAAGATGGCTTTAAAAAATGGAAACGTTGTAATAAGGTACGCGTTCAGATAATTTCGATCTAGTATTAGTCATAAATAGGTAATCGTAGGTATTTTTTTACAGAAATTCAATTAATATGAAGCAAAAAATCAATATTCTTGCAATATTTACTTAAAATATAGAATTAGCAACACCATTGGTTAACCTAAAAGAAACATAACCTTATTAATCTCACTTATCGATGAAATATTAATCCGGGGTTAGAATAGTCGAATTTCTGACACACACACACCACGCACTGAAGAACCATTGTCGATAGCTAATAAATAGCTCTGAATAGTTCTAGTTCGAAAAAACACTAAAAATTAATTCAAAAATACAACAGATCACAATCGTAGTAGAGATAAATACAAACAACACCGCGCCCAAACAAATGACTGAAAGTCCTAAACTTCAGGGATACACATGTAGTATCATCGGTAGCACGTGTGTAACGCGTTGCCATGGTGGTTTCCCTAAAACATTGGAATTTGATGTTGAGGAAACTATAAATAACTTTACGAGTAGAAAATTTAAAAAATACACACATATTTAGTCCAATATGAGAAATGCATTCAATATAATTAATATTATACTTTTCGGTATCAAACGCAGCCGGTAAATTTAGCACCCTCGGTGACTTGGCATCATTGATTATTGTTTAAAACTTTGTATGATTCTGACAGAATAAAAACAATTCCGTCTATTTATAATTAAATGTTTTTGGTGCAGGCAGAGCCCTACTCCGAACGAATGTGTTAAAGATATTTCAAGAAGAAAGACAATTATTTGCTTTGAACTTGATGGACGACACCGAAATTTCCTTTTTTCTTCTGCTTTCCAGTGTTCTTATTTTTGTATTTATATGACAGATTTTCATATTAGGGGTTCTTATACTTCGGCTATAACTTAAAACTGCGAAGTAAAAATAACACGACTAGCAAAAATAGCAAATAATTCTCTCGCGTCCTCAACAACCGACCTTTTTTTAGAACTAAAGAGAAATTAAGTAAATCAACCGACGAATACCTAAATAAAAATTTGCCCTGATGAAATATTTTACTGGTTGCTAAGCACTTCAATCTTCAATCTCGCTTTTTTGTAATATCTTGCGTTACTTTTCGGTTCGTTAGCAGTAAAAAAATTTATCTCCTAATGAATGATATCATCGAAATATATGAGGACATTAAACTTTTATATTTCCTATTTATTACATTGAAATCGTTGAGAAAGGGAGAAAATTATAAGAAACTTTTTACATTTTTAATAATCGAGATAAGAAATCAGGTTAGTTAACTTAGAAAATTTCGTCCATTTCTCTCAGAGACCCTGTCTCGGTCTCAAAATAAATAAAATGCAATCATGTCTCCTGGTTACATGCTTGCAATCATCATCATGGCTTTTAAAACCACCGAATCTGTCACAATCAAAAATAAAAATCCAAAAATCCAGCAGCAAAGCCTCGCCGTCTATGCTGCTGGATTGAATAATGATACAATAAACACAGGGCATGATACCAGTTTCCATATGTTTCCATTGGATGTTTTAAAAGTTTACCGGAATTTTTTCTTATTTTAGTGGCATTTGTGTTATAGTTTCATGAAATTAATATACCTATAAATAAATGAATTATTCTTGTATCATTTCACCGACTATCAAATGCGTATAACCATTTAATACCTTTAAAAGATAGTTAAAATCGCAAAAAACGTCAGACTCCATAAGCAATTTAAAAATTTATCACTGTGTTTATTGGATCATGAGATTGAACCATATCGAATGGGAAGAGACGCGGGGAGAACTTAAATCGCGCCATATAATGGTAGCGAACAACCGAAGGTCGGCGCCCGCGCAGTGTTTTAGCAACATCGCAACACGAGTTTTTACGGGTCCTCGTGTGTGGGATAATTTTAGAGGCTTTTACCTCTGGGAGAGTCACCCATTTAAATATAATAAACCCGAACGCTTTGTATAATACGTTTATGAAGTGTACAGATCTTTGTAGGAGATTATAGGAAAATCCGAAGATTTGCTAAAATTTTGTTTATTATTACGATATTGAAATTTTTATAAAACAAAATTTATCATTAATATTTTATCAATGTTAATAATAATAATGAGTTTCAACATGAATTTAGTGGTTTTAATCAAGAACGGTGCGTCTGACGAGAGAATCTCAAGGGACCGTTTTCATGTAGAATTGACCAGACTAATTAGAAAAAATATCCATATGGAAAAATGTCAGTAGCGTACCATCTTTCTTGTAAAAAATATCAGAGGACATGTTTTCAGGGACGCCACTGGTGGAACAATTGAATAACTTTTCTAACTAAAATTTGTGGTTCTGTATCCTATTAATACATACCAAAATAGAAAATAATATCTAAAGTACTTTCGGGGATATTAAAAAATAACCATTTAAAAAATAAAAATTCGACACCCTGTAGCAAAGGAATTAAGCCGTTGCGGACATATGTTCATATGAACTTTTCCTTATAAAATGACCTAAGGAATCACACCCTGAAATATTAGCACGTCATTAAGGAACACTCTGTATATAAAACCCATCTTTCTTTGTTTGCCAATTGGATTGCTCTCAAGCTGTCCTTTTATGGAAAAACACTACTTGTTTCTCTGGCTACACAAACAACTATTCCATTCTTGCTTTTTCCTTTTGTTTCATTTTTACCACAACACTTTCCCTGAGTGTAATTAAAATTGATCGCCCGTGCAATCGTTTTATTAATAGGTTGACCCTCAACATTATGGAATAATGGGGTCCGTTTTGGGATGACTGAACCCATAAAAGAAATATAGACACATAATTCGCTTGTGCTTTAAGCGTTTTCACCCCGTTTTCACCCTCAATTTGTTACAGTAGAGAGATCACGCACCCAAACGAGACACCAGACCGGTTATAATGTATTTCTGGAATCGCAACACACGTGTTTTTTATTTGTTCATTCAATAGCGAAACGGGTTTATTTTTAATATGGTCGCAAAGATTATGATGCATATTTTGTGGTCGATTTTCATAAAGGCTGTAGCTCAATAATCTCTAATCAAAATCCGGATATTGATATTGTTAATTTATTAAATATGAAAGCTTTACGTGGAATTTGCTTTGATAACAATATTCAAAATATTATTAAAACAAGTTTCATAATACATTATCTTAGAGCACGCGTTCAATTTAGAGAACGACCCGCGAAGCGGGGAGGTTTCTAAAGTACAAGTGCACTAATTGTCTTATGAACCGTGTATTTTATAATACTTTTTTTATTTGGGTCTTTAAAGCCTGAAAAACTTTAAAAAATATATTAGATTTTTTCCGTTTGAATTAATATTTTCTTTTTGGGTTGGCAATACATTTACAATTTAATAAAATGTTACAAGTATCAAATATGCCATGATAGAAACAATTGAACACAACAAAACTTCTTCCCATCCGTCATAATTAAAAATAAATATATTATTAAAGTTAATAAAAATGAGTCAGGAAGAAAGTTGTACTCCGTCAGAAATACGAGAAATTGCAGAAAATAATCTAGACAAACTTTTAAAAAGAATATGCAAAACTTTGAGTTATGGTGCGAGCCGAACAAAGTTCAAAATATTGAACAAAATGATAAATAATACTATTGAACAAAATATTGTGTCGACACAGATCTGATAGGATTAACAATTAAAGCCCAGGAAATGTCTACAGTAACTATAAAAATGTATATATAAAGTAATATGTATAATACTACATATATTGAATTAAAAATAAAAATAGTACTTTATTGAATAAAACTTTATAAATAGAGCATAAACTAGAAGATATTTCTATTATTTTTTTGTTATGTTGTTTTATAGTTGTGACTAGAAATTAGTTGACGGACACCGTCAGCATGTTCTATATTTCCGAGTATAGGTATTTCGGATAAATATCTAGTAAAAATGATTTATTTGCAAGGGTTGCAATTCTGTTGAATCCATAATGCCTAGAAAACTAATTTCAACGAAATCAAAGTAGGCCAAAAATTCGAACCCTACTTGTTGCCAGCATGAAAAAAATAAAATTTCAGTGTCTTAAAGTGACAAGTTATTAAATTTTTTTGCATTTCATAATGTAGCCATTATGAAACCCAATTAGAAACATTTAATTATAGAAGGAATAAAAAGAAACAAAAGTCTTCTCTCTCACAAAACGTTCTTTTAACCAATAAAAATAAGTTTGGCGAGAGAGAAGACTTTTGTTCCATTTTATTCATTGTATAAGAAATAGCTCACATAATGGGTAGTCTTCAATATTTATAAATATAATTATATAAATCATGTTTATTTGCCCTGTATGGATATTATATCCTTGATAATTGTATTAATCTATCCCATTTCCACTTTACCCAAGAAGTTATTATGTTTAATGGGTTGCCTAACCCTTCTTTATTACTTATTTATTTTAATATTTATCATAGAAACACCTAGACGGATTCCCTCTGGTGTAACAAATTCATTGTTTTAAAAATAAATAATCTGCTACTTTCTATTCTCCACAAGATGGCATCGTCAGATCTTTAATGCAACGGTTTCTCATGTAAGCCACCATCATCAACTTATTTTTTTTAAATACCGGCCTGGAATATTTTTGGTTAAATTATGAAAGAGGAACTAAAGCTACGTTCAGGAGTATACAAGCAATTATTTGTTTTCCTACGTTTTGTTCCTTAAAAGGACCATTTTTATTAAAATACCCCTAGTACGTTCCTGTAATTTACTTTTGTTAATATAAATCGATTTAATTCGATACTGTAAAACTCGACGCCTTTTTTCGAATTAAATCGAACTTTTTTTAAACAAAAGTAAATTACAGGAACGAAACGCCGGAAAACAGAAAATTGTTGTATACCCCTGAACGTAGATTTATGTCCTCTTTCATAATTTAAGCAAATAAATCCAGGCCCGTATTTTAAAAAATTAAGTTGATGATGGTGACCCGAGGGCGAAAAGTCGCATTAAAGATCTGACGCCATCTTATGGAGAATAAAAAGTAACAATGATGAAGTGAAATTTATTTTTGGACATCTCTGCGAACAAAGTCAGGAAAAAATAAAAACCGTAACGCAAAATTTTATATTTTTCCAAATATTTTGAAAACCCCTGTATTCAATTTATTGAAGATCTTTTTGCGACATATTATTGGGTTCATCATTACGCAACTTTGCCCTAATTTAACCGACTTCGTATCCCTTACCGTTTCCGAAATGCCAATGATGAACAACACATTTGTTACACCCTGTATACTACTATAAAGTTTTGAGTCTACAGTATCGTGTATTATTATAAACTAATATTTCCGGATCTAGCGCTCAATATATCAGAACAGGCATCGATTCCCTTGCTTTGTGGTCCCTGATATAAACTTTACGTATACGTGTCCAAGATAAGGAGTTCTAAAATTCCGAGTAGTTCCGGAGATATCCGGGAAAAAAACGAAATTCTGATTCCTGGGTTTTTTGAGATTGAATTCTAAAGTAAATTGCACTTTTGCATTGCCACTTTTTCCGCTCTATCTAAAAACGTTAATTCCGACGAGTCGTCGTCGAGGGGCCATTATCAACTTTCTTTTTTTAAATACGGCCTTGTTTTCCTGATATTTGAATTTGAGAGCTTTTTCTTCCGAAAGCAACGATGTATGAGACATTGTGGTTTAATGACGTTTCGAGGGTTTTTTTGAACAACATCAGGAAATTTTGGGATACGTTCCTGTATTTCTCATAATTTTATAAATAATATCTCATAAGTAAGCTCTAAATTTTTTACTTATGATGGACTAGTTCAATAAATAACAAAATATTTAATAATAAACCACAAATAAGTGAACAAAAATCATTCCAAAACAGCAATAAAACGAACATCGAAAAAAGTAAGGAACTACATAATCAGGTATTCAAAATGATTTCCGTTATTCTCTAAGTCCAAATAACATCTTCTAACTGCCACATAACAGTTTTTTTGAGATAAAATAAAACATGCGATAGAATATCAAACTTTTCAGCATTTGTAAATTTATGATCCATTTTTTCTGGAAAACAGAAAACCTCTTAAAACGCTCTCCAACGATCACAATGGGAATGTGAAGTGAAACAAATTACGCGTCACCATCTTAATTTTTGGTTTCAAGCGCCTACTTTTCTTTGAAATCTCGAATCAACAGAAGTTTGAAATAATGTTTCTGTATTTTGTTCACTTATTTGTGGTTTATTATTAAGTTATTTGTTATTTATTGAACTAGTCCAACATAAGTAAAAATTTAGAGCTTACTCATGAGATAGTATTTATAAAATTGGGAGAAATACAGGACCGTATCCCAAAATTTCCTGATGTTGTTCAAAAAACCCTCGAAACGTCATTAAACCACAATGTGTCATACATCGTTGCATTCGGAAGAGAAAAAGCTGTCAAAATTTCAATATCAGAAAACAGAACCGTATTTAAAAAAAGAAAGTTGATAATGGCCCTTCGAAGGCGACTCGGCGGATTACAAAACAATTAACGCTGTTAGATAGAGTGGCAATGCAAAAGCGCAATTTACTTTAGAATTCGATCTAAAAAAAAACCAGAAAACAATAAAACGATTTTTAAGAATTTCGGTTTTTCCGGATATCTCCGCAACTACTCGGAATTTTAAAACTTTCTAAACGGCATATTATTAGGCACGTAAATATGCAACTTTACCTCGAGATCCTTGTACTGGCCCTCCTTATCTTGGACACATTGTATAAATCCTTCTAAGCCATAGATAAATTATACAGACAACGTAATTAAACTTGTATACTTATAGCAACATCGCTACATTGTTGACCAGTGTGCCTGTAACTTATCTCTATTTTCCAGCATGTCCTAAAACCTCCATGCACCACGCCCGTTAGAGATATAGTATGTCACACATGGTCGAGTTTCGTGTCATCTGATGTGCGAACAGGGGTCGATGGACGACGGAACTCCCCCGGCGACCCTGGGGGCCAAAGCGGTGGACGGGGACCCGGAGGAACGGATTGAAGCTAATTTAGATGGGAATGGAACGGTTGCGGGAAATGAAAGGTAAGAATGCTGAGAGTATAGTGTTGCGAAAAAGTAACTCACAGTGTGTATGCTTTAATCATACGGAAGTTGTTTATAATAGGAGTTTAGACTGGTCAATTAGATCTAGTTGATTTAACCTATTTCGGGCTCGTTTGAAGCTAATATGAGACTCCTCTTCTTTCCTTTATAATAACTAGTTACTAATATCGTACTAATTAATGTAAAATTGGGGAAAATGATATCTTTACCCTTACAATTCATAAAAATTACAGCGAAAAATGCAAGCGACATAAACAAAGGTCAGTGGCGGTTCTTCCACAGGAGCACATGCGCTCGTGCACCCCCAAAACAAAACGAATAAATAATATTAATTTATTTTCATTGAATATTATTTATCGTATAAAGTCCGACCCTCCCTAATATTTTATCGTACCGTCAAACTAAAAAGTCCGACCCTCCCTAATGTTTTATCATCCCGTCAAACCAAACTGTATAGGTCCGGCAACCGTGCCTCGGTCGAGGTAAATGACGATTATGACGAGACTTGCTCGCACGTGCGATTAAGTAGTGCAGTTTCTCTGTAGTAACAGGTGGCGGGTGGCAGCGGGGGATAGCGGGGCTATGGCGATTTAACATGGAAAAGGCGCACAGTTTTTGTGTGCACCGCGCTGCTGTCTGTTCGTGCATCTAATTAGAAATTCGAGCGTGTATGTTTTAATATTTTAATATTATATATTTATGAAGTTAAAATGAATAGTTGACGGTGGACTATTTAAGAATTAACTTGAGCACTTTGAGTTTGGAGCAAAAAATTGAAGTGAAGAATGCGGGAACACCTAAACCCGAAATTAATTTAACGCAGACAACAAAGGGTAAATCTAGGGACTTTATTAGAAAGTTTAAAAATGAAATATATGAAAAAAAATTATAGAGGGAATTCCAATCTTAATGAGCCTGTTATTGATCAATTTTCTACAATTAAGAACCGAAGAATGGACTTTACGTTTAAGCACTATTGTGTTGGGTCGATAATTGTTGTGTATTTCGATAAATGATACTCGATATGATTTTAAACCATTTTATTTAAAGATTTAAAGTAAAAAACACTGAAAATATGAAGAATGCCAACTTGTCAGTCTCGTGGCTCGATTCGTTCTCGTCATAAAACTATTGTTCTCGTCTTGGTTGCGCCGATTGACAAACTCGTAGATGGCGGTAGTAGTATTGAATATCATTCGGTTTTCTTGATAGCTCGTACATGGCTTTAGTAGTATTAGTAGTGGACTGTATAAATATTGTTACGAGGGTTGCATGCGACGACGTTAAGATCCGACAGCTAAGAAAACCTTTCTTATTTTCCAAAAGTTGTATTTCCTTGTGTAAAATTAAAAAATAAATAAAAATATGTTTTACCTAACGCATTTTCTTATTACTTCTTTTCTTTCTACATTTAAAACGCCTAGAAAGTAATTGTTTGGTCGTTACACAAAAATAAAATTTTAAAAATAATTTCACCATACTTGTGAACCCCCTCTATCATAGGTCACGAGCCGCAACTAACAAAGGTACACTAATTTCAAACCAGAAGCACATGGAAACAAATAACTTCACAACAGAAAATATTTTGCGTTCTTCAAGAAAGGAAGGAAAAGGAAGTAAAAAACTATGAACTTATTTTAATTCAATAAGTTAAATTGACTTCAATATAATTATTCTTGTTTCGTTACTCTTCCAGTAGTCAATGGTTTAATACTCCAAAATAACCCGAACAAACGCAACAAAAAAATGTTACCCAGTTTTGGTTTGCATGCAAATTAAAAAAAAAGAGCGATCAGCATTCTTATTTGTGTCTACCTATAGCCGAAGAGCATAGCGGGGTGTTTGTTAGCTTGTCACCGGATAGTTGGTTGCTATAGCAACCATGACGTGTTGGATATCTATGAGAACGCATGGTATAAGTAACAATATACCATGATGAGAACGTTTAAGCAGATGAGACTTGTGCTCTTCACGAGTAATTTTGTTGCCGTTAATTAATATGGTATTGCGGAATGCCGCCTTTGGCATGAATTATGTTGACGGGTACGGTAGCGATTGTTAAGTTAATTTCGTGGGCAATTATAAAGTTCATAGACAAAATGAATTCATTTGAATCAGTTAGTGACATTGTTTGTAGTTTATTGAAAACTCCATTTTCTCATTGGAAAGATGACAATAAAGAAGATCTTTTAATTACTGGCCGACCCACAAGTGGGCTGTCCCTTAGTCCTAAAAACAACATTAAAAAGCCTTGGAAGGCTTGGTTTTCTGAATACAAGTTTATGTGTAACAGTGAATATTCTATAAATAAAATTTCCTAGGACAAACTCTCAAATATGTATATACAACGTGTCCAATATAAGGAGGACCAGTACAGGGATCTCGGAAACTGTAAGAGATACGAAGTCGGTTAAATAGAGGTAAAGTTGCGCATTTACGGTGCCTAATAATATGCCGTTTAGAACGTTTTAAAATTCTGAGTAGTTCCGAAGATATCCGGAAAAACCCGAAATTCTGAAAAATAATTTTATTTTTTTCCAGCGTTTTTTTCAGATTGAATTCTAAAGTAAATTGCACTCTTAAATTGCCACTTTTTCCGCTCTATCTAACAGTAATTGTTTTGTAATCCGACGAGTCGTCTTTGAAGGGCCATTATCAACTTTCTTTTTTTAAATACGGTGCTGTTTTTCTGATATTGGAATTTGATAGCTTTTTTTCTTCCGAATGCAACGATGTATGACACATTGTGGTTTAATGACGTTTCGAGGGTTTTTTGAACAACAATAGGAAATTTTGGATACGGTCCTGTATTTCTCCTAATTTTATAAATAATATCTCACAAGTAAGCTCTAAATTTTTACTTATGTTGGACTAGTTCAATAAATAACAAATAATTTAATAATAAGCCACAAATATGTGAACAAAATACAGAACCATTATTTCAAAATTCTGTTGATTCGGGATTTAAAAGAAAAGTAGGCGCTTGAAACAAAAAAATTAAGATGGTGACGCGTGATTTGTTTCACTTGACATTCCCATTGTGATTGAGATATTATTTATAAAATTAGGAGAAATACAGGACCGTATCCCAAAATTTCCTGATGTTGTTCAAAAAACCCTCGAAACGTCAGGAAAACAGGACCGTATTTAAAAATAGAAAGTTGATAATGGCCCTTCAAAGACGACTCGTCGGATTACAAAACAATTAACGCTGCTAGACAGAGCGGAAAAGTGGCAATGCAAAAGTGCAATTTACTTTAGAATTCGATCTCAAAAAAATCCAGGAAAACAATAAAACGATTTTTCAGAATTTCGGGTTTGTTCGGATATCTCCGGAACTACTCGGAATTTTAAAACTTTCTAAACGGCATATTATTAGGCACGTAAATGCGCAACTTTACCTCCATTTAACCGACTTCATATCTCTTACGGTTTCCGAGATCCCTGTACTGGCCCTCCTTATCTTGGACACGTTGTATACAATGTGTTTCTTAATACCACGCTAATATTTAAGGAGGTTATTCTTGGGTCCATTTTCAGAAAAAAACTTCATATGAACATATTATGCCCTAGACGTCTTAACTTTTGAGATACAGGGTGTTAAAGATTTTCATGTTATTTTAATAATTTGTTAAGGTTAATGACTTCGATACGTGACAATTAGACTAGGTAGACAACTGTCAATATTGTTTATGTTGTCAAACGACAAAAAATCAGACGATAGTTGCTCAGCCAGCAATGAGACTGAGAATAATTTTTATTTAAAAAAAGAAGTAGCTTCCAAAATAACGGCACGAACGCCACTGGTCGGAATAAAAAACATGTTATACATCACAAGATGCCTCTTGATGAATAGAAAGTGTGTACCAAATTTCACAAAAATATCTAGAGCAGTATCACAGATAAGGATATTTTTTGAAATTCTTTAACACCCTGTATCTCAAAAGTTAAGACGTTTACGACATACAGGGTGTTAGGGAAATGACCTATTATATTTAAATGGGTGACTCCTTGGGTGTCCTAGAGTAGCGCTACATATTTTATTTTTTTTAAATCGACCGTTTTAAAAGTGTGGTAACAAACACTCTTACTCACAGGTCAGTCCACGCTACTGTACAACATTTCACCCAGAGCCAATGGCAATGGTGCCAAACTTATTTTCTACCCACTTGTATTTATCTTTAAACCTAAAGAGCGAGAAAATCCGGAAAAAAAACAATCAGTTTTTTTTTCATGGGAACACTCCTGGAAACACTTTATGTACACACAGTAATAGTGAAACAGAACCGATAGTTAGCTTTTGAAAACATAATAATACAGATTATACTACATATTATTAGATTTTATTACACGCGACGAAATTTGACGTCCAGAAGAAACGCGTCAATAAAACAATATTCAGATATTATTTATGGACGGGCAAGATACAAGCGTAAACCGAAAAAACAGAGCGGATTGCTGAGAGTGTGTCGGTGATCGACGAGACACAACATATCCGGCCGCTGGTTGGTCTTCAACTAACAGACCTATTGACGTACGTGGCTATTACTATTCCATTTGTTTTTTCGGGTTGTTTAAAACATAGTCCGTCGTAAATGTTCTTCAATTAATTGTACAAAAAGGTATTACAGAATGGAAAAGTGTTTAAATTATTTTATTTCGTCTAAATAGTTTTAGGTGTACATATGACAACACCGGCCAGAATTCCTTGATTGCTTACATGTATCGCAGTGCCACACAGGTGTTTTTCTGGTTTGACGTCAGATCATTTTTACCGCTGAATGAATTAAAAGCGCCATTTATGGGTATTTTTCTTCAATTTGTCTTTATCTCAGGAATTGCCGGTTTAAATATAATACGTCATTTCCATAACATCCTGTATGTATATGTAGTTTTTCTTTAGGATAAGTATAATAAGTAATATCCATAATAATTTATATATTTTTTCAAAACATTTTAAATTTTTACTGATAAAGTAATCATTACATTTCTTAGTTGACAGTTTCGGGTTTGACCCGTGTTAAAGTGAAGTGGGTAAACTAACCCGACAAAAAAAGGTATGCTTCTTAATAAGAAAGTCTTCACGGCATCGACACTTTTTTATTTGAATTCTTTCTACACCAATGTGGGGGTGTTGGCTTCACCCAGTCAAAAAGTTTGAAACCACCCTTATTAAAATACCTTAGTTAGTAAAGTTGTTTTTATAATACGGTTTAAGCCCCAAACCTTTTTGTTAACTTTGAGAAATAAAATGTTAAAAAAACATGTAACCCTTTTTCGTCGTTTTGCGTTTAAGAGCATAACGTTTATTTTAAACAAGTAAAATATATTTAATGATATACGTTATGGAACCTGTAATGTCGGAATAACAAATTATCTTGAATTTGTTTACATTTCACTCAATTTAGACCTAATTGTTTCTATGGCTATGGAAAAATCTTGTATGGTTTCGCCCCATAGCAAAAGAACACACCACGGCTACAACTGAGAAAATCAAGTTTTATCCTGGAAATACTCTTTTTCTCTGCCTTGTACTTAAAAAATGCCCGTGTAAAAAGTTGTTTGTATTCCACGGGCATTTTTTAGTACAAGACAGAGAAAAAGAGTATTTCCGGGATAAAACTTGATTTTCGCACGGTTCTGATTTTGTCTTTCTCATAGTGATTATTGGTGATGGATGGCCCCAAATAAAAAAAATTTCGGACAAAAGATGTTTATTTTTGGTCGGAGAACACGATAAGCCAATAAAAATTATGGCGTTCCATTTGAAAATCTTAACTTACCCTCACCCGCGCCCGGGGGTTGAGGGGGTGGGGGGTGGTTTAAATTGCAAACTATTCCTCCTTCAAAACGAAACAACTTTTTTCCTAGACATTTTCCGCTGCAATGCGATGCACCGGAGTTATTCCGGGGTACCGACCTTTTTTCAACACCCTACATATCTGATTGCAAAGAATAGATATTTTATTAATTGAAATATTGTGGAAAATGATAATTTCTACAAATATCACGTTTGTCTAGGTTGATTTTATAACAGTAGGCTCAACATTATATTAAAATTTATTATATTACTGGTACGTTTAGTTGTTCTAATTGGAGATTACAAGATTACAACGATTTTTACATAATTAACGGCAGCATAGTCTAATTTTTTTCTCGCATATCTTCCGACGTTCAGAAACCACTGGGCACACAATATCAAACTCATTTAATACTTTTAAGAGATAATTAAAAAGCTAACAACAACGCGAGTCTCCATAAGCAATTTAAAAATAACTCTCACCATGACGTCACTGCGCGCGCTAGACAAACGTGGAAGAGATAAATATCACACATCGTGTTTATCGTATCATGGGCTACATAATGACTGCGCCATTAAACTTCCAAGAGAATTACCCGCCTCTGCTTTTATCCCTAAAATATTTATAATATAAAAAACATCGTCTTAAACGAAACAATAAGGAAATTTGAATCGACTTCTTCATTAATTTAAATTATTGGTATCGCTTCGTTTAATATTTTTTTTCTGTTATGTTAACACGTGCAGAAATTGTTGATTTTTGATTATTAAATTATTGCCAACATTGTAAAGTCAAGCGAGCGAAATAATTTATAATTGAGTACCTACAATTTCAAGAAACGAAAAGGTGTTTAAAAAGTAAAGTAAAAAGGTGCAAATTTAATCAATCATTTTCATAAAGAGCACTCTTGAAGTTAATTAAAATCGTTTTGATCTCAATTTTTAACGAAATTTCCCCGGAAAGAAAAAAAACTGGAGACTTATTTAATTATAAATGTTAATTGCGAAAAAAGTGCAAAATATGAAACGTTGAAAGTTTTTCTCTTTCATTGCAGAGATGAGAAAAGCAAGAAATGTAATGTATATTTTCACTTCGTTTTATTTCGTTCCCCATAT
This sequence comes from Barypeithes pellucidus, assembly GCA_963991005.1. Lineage (NCBI taxonomy): Eukaryota > Metazoa > Arthropoda > Insecta > Coleoptera > Curculionidae > Barypeithes > Barypeithes pellucidus. The sequence goes on from OZ022557.1 coordinate 9,998,187, forward strand.
TTTGAATGCCAGGGGCTTCTTCAATTTATAATAATTTCAACCTCGGGATAATAGTTATTTATGTATCAAGGGTACTAAGTAGAGGACTAAGCCCTGAGGGCGACAGTCTTACAAAGCCGAGGGCCTCTGGCCCGAGGGTTCGTAAGTCGCCCGAGGGTATATATCTATTAGTACCTAAAGTGGTGCATACAAACTTTTATGTCATACCAGTTCGTTTTAAATAATAAATATTTTTTAAAATTTAATTTGATTTACCAATTTTTTATTTTTACCTGCGACATTACCTTGAAATTATTATAGCCTGCGTTTTTATGGCTAGAGAGATAAGTATTCAAATGTTTAATGTGTCAAAGTCAAAAATCAAAAATTGAAAAAGGTTTTGAAATTCCCGACGAAATTGAAAAAAGGCTGAAAAGGCAACGGAAAACCTGTTGCCGAGAAATCCAGAGACTCATACGACAAAGAATACAGGGTACTTTAATGATGTATCTGAAAAGTTTTCCCCGAGCTATGTAAATACAACCAAATAATATATAAACGTAAGTGTATATTTTGTTATTTTGTTAATAAAGAATAAGCCTTAATGCCAGCGCGGGTCATAATGTGTACTTTATGCCCGCACGGGCATAAAGTAATCCATTATGTAGATGGTATCTAAGGCATAAAAACACAATAATGCACTGGCATGACATAAAATAAATTATCGAAAGATTGCATTTTAAAAATTACAATAATTCTTTTGGTGTATACAGGTGTTCGGATAGTAAATCTGGATACTCGGGAAGGTGATTCTATATGTTAAAATAATGGTAATGAGACATACAGTATTGGTAAGGAATTATTACAATCATGCGACCAACAGGCAGAAAAGAGAACATAATATACCGGCTATAAATCAAACAAAGAAAATCGAAATTCCCCATTAAGCATGTTAAATTCTCCTTCCAGCAGATCCACCAAGAAGCAATATTACCCAACGCAGCGCGGAGGAAGGGAAATTCTGCGGGCAGCTTGATCCTGATCGGCCGCTGCGTTGTCAGTTGTTGGCTTCTTTATGCTAAACCGACAAAACTGCATCATTATTTTGTAAATGGCTTAGTAATGGGACAGAATATTATATTAACCACGGTTTAGGAAGGTATTATTGTCCTTACGCCTTATATCCCTCGGCGCTCGACTACCGGGCAATAATTGAGTTTTTGTAGACCTTGGTTCATAATATACTTTTATTATGAAGTCATTACATAGGGATTCCTAGCCATTTTTCTGTAAAATTACATTAAGTACCATAAATCGATTTTGGCCAGATCGCCTGCATTGTTGTTGCTTTAACAAGTCGTAGGAACATTTGAGGTAAGAAAAAACCCATAATTTCTATTTTTTGTATAAAAATTCCGATAAGGCTTGTAATCGATAAAGGTAAAACCACTATAAGCAATACATTAATTATTGAAGTGCGGATAATAAAAAATGTACATGCGAATTAACTAAAAATGTTAACATATTGGCTCATCGTGCAGATAAAAAAAGATATCACATTATTAAATCTATTATCGATCATATTCTACCCGAAATATCCTCTAATTTTTGTGTTTTTTTTTTCTTAACATTTATTTATTTCCTGATAAACACGTTCGACTATGTTAAATATTTATTTTAATTGCGTGCAGTTTAATTGCATTACAAATCGAAGTTGTATCTCGCTATTAGTAAAGTAAAATTTTACAAGCTTCTCAGAAATATATAATTGGTTATTTTTAGCCTTAATATTATGCCCGAAATTTCCGTTTTTTAAAAAATATGCAATATTTTTC